>JAYKYS010000008.1:52500-10052500 GCA_036924285.1 Asterella californica | reverse complement strand
ATCATACGAGCTCGCAGACAAGTCGAGGATCAATTTTGTAATGATTCCTTGGTCAGCGAGAGGTTCACTAGGACCCGCGTGCAAAATGTGCAGCGGAACCGTAGATATTGCATGTGATTCTTAGTTTGAGTCCACTTACAGCAGACTATGCAATTCGACGATGAGTCTACTTATTTGTTTGAGGTACACAAGGAGGACTTCGGAGTTTTCTTCCTCTGAGAGATGACAATTTGGGAAAATGGTCGTGCGTATGACGTAGAGGTGGACCTCCAAGTGACGCAAGAGGAGATGGATTCTAGAGTCATGTGAGCTTCAGTGACTGAGCATTTGAAGGAGAAGTAAGATTCTTGTCTTACCTTACTCTTCTATCTTTATTGTTCATGTTAGTTTCTGTAATGTCTATTTTGTTAACTAGTGCTCTTGCACTTATTTTTTTTCCACAGGTTGACGTAGTATCAGGCCATGGTTCAGCAGTATGGTGAGCTTGACAAGAAATTTGCTGATGCTTCCATGCCACCTCATAGTCGGTAGGTAAGTAGGTAGGTTTTAGTTTCTCTTTTCAAAATTCCACATCGGCAAACAATCCTTAGTTTTTCAGCAAACGACTATCATGGATGCTCCCATGCTATCTGCAAACACGTCTAAGAAACCTAACTCATGATCTACAGCAGTTTGCCTTGAAGTACTTTGACTTTTTTTGTAGTCTATGTATGCAATGGAGTTTGTCCCAGGTGGCAACTCTATGAAGAAATGTGTGACATCGAGGAGTTAGGTAATCTTTGATAGTTCTTAAAACCCCTCTCGACACGATCCATATCATTTCCAATGGACCATCTAATATAAAAATGCCTCTTTTTATATAGTGCTTGTGTAAACCTCCATATAATTTTAACGATGATGGATTTGCCCAACTCTTCTATCGCAAGAAGACACCGGTAGCATATCTATGAAGACTCAATCCAATTTGTCTCTCAAATGTCAGCAGTTTATTCGATAGTGGACGTAGTCTTGGCGGAGGATTTTTACACAAATCGTCTCGTAACGTATCACAAATACGAAGAAAGGTGTTAGGACTAACACGAAAAAATTGTTTGAAAAGTACTAGATCTGATGTAGGAATATCGTCAAGGTACCACACAAACCATTCTACAGAGCGCAGTTTGATGTACCACATACAAATGATCATCCTTGACGATGTCGTGTCGTGGACCGGCTCTTACATGAAAATCAAATTTCAACTATTATCGCTCCAAAGACACTAATGGGAAAAGCAAGCTAAGTCCCAGCTTATGACCTTTTTGCACAACTTTGGATCTTCACTTTCATTACATCGATGGGTAGAGCTCATTGTCAGCTTTTCATGGGCACTTCGTCTACTTCGTTTGGACGTCTAGTGGAGAAGTTATAGGACTCAAAAGATGGGTAAAACAAGCTAGGCCTCAGTTTAAGGACTTTTGACACAACTTCGGATCTTCACTTTCATCGCATCAATGGGTAGAGCTCGTTGTCAACTTTCCATAGCCACTTTGTCTACTTCATTTGGACATCTAGTGGAGAAGTTACGAGACTCGAAACGGGAAAATCAAGTTGGGTCCTAGTTTACTTTTGCTGATTGGGTATTTGCAGCTCCAAGCGCTATACTAAAGATGCAAAGGGTCTGCTTCTTCATAATCTGAGAATTCTTGTACGTACAGCGTCTGACGTAAGAGGACAGCTTGTATCTGCGACTTGTCGGTGGACAGTTTGGAGAATAGGGAAGTCCAATGCATGCGCCCAAGGTGTCATTGGGTTCAGATCGGTGTAGGCTACGCGTTGGTTAAGATGGTTCGTGAAGAGACGGATCAGTGTGTGTATACTGGCAGAAGGATGTCCATGAAAACGTGAGGTTCTTGGCTGTGGAGATGCTGTGTGTTGAACAGAGACAAGACAGAGAAAAACAACTACGAAAACGAATGCTGCAATATATATCAACTCCAAATGTATGTACACTGCCGGTTCTTTCTTCTTAAGAACACAAAACTGAGAAACAGATCAGAGCGGTCTGTAATCTGCTCCAAAGCCTTAAAACGAGCTCCTAAATCTCAACCCTCACCCAAAACCATCGAAGTGTAGCTCAAAGCAAGAGAAACTTCCCTTTGTTAACAACAAGAGCTGCACCAACATCACACGATTCTAAGTCATCACCCAAGTTCTAACAACATCCATGTACAAGCTCTTAGCTAAAGCAAGCTACCACAAGCTGTACATAACCAACCAGAACTCTAACAAACTCAAAAGAGCAAAACCCGTAGCGAAGAAATCGAAAAAGGCCTATTTGAGAACTTCCTCTTTTCACCAAACGGTCTTCAAATGTTGATAGGGTCTTCTTCCTTGACTCCGTTGGCCCAGAAAACCTTCAGATCCGACTCCCAACAGCCGAGATATCTCCGATTTTTGGTCGCAGGTGACAGAACTTTCTAAAACTCCTCCATGCGGCTCAAAATCGCACACACCGCACACACCGCACAAACAGATCGTCTGATCTGATATCCGTCTTCTCTGGCAGGTAGATCTAGCTACCCTGAACCCAACGAGACTCCAAACAAGCCGTTTGGAGTTCCCCTTGCAAAACTGCACAAGAGATTTAGTCGCAGGTTGCAAAAAACTGACGTAAATCGACTCCCTACGGCTCAAAATTGCTCACCACACCCAAACCAACTATCCAATCCACACATGGTCTTCTCCTATGCGTAGATGAAGACTCCTTGATCGCATAGGCACCAAGAACAAAGAGCTTGGCTCATCGATCGCGAAGAACAACCCAATCTCAAGTCGCAGACGAACGAAAATCTGACGTAAGCGCTTCTCTGCGAGTCAATTTCGCTCAGAACTCCCAAACCGTCCGATGAAACTTCGTATCATCTTCAATTTCTTGAAGAACTCGTTGTTCTCATCCCGATGGATCCAAGGACAGCAAGTTTGGATTCCGAAACGGTCTCGAACGGTCCAACTCTCTTTCACATGTCACTAAAGCCTTCCAAATCTCCTTCTTACGTCTCAATTTCTCCCAGAACACATCCCCCGATCCATCTCTTACGAACCGTCTTAACCCACACGTAGCATGCACAAATCTGAACCCAATGACACCTTGCGCGCATGTATTGGATTTCTCAATTCTCCAAAACGTCCATCGACAAGTCGTAGAAACAAGCAAGCCCCTTAAGCAGCCCCCTTACGTCAGTCACAATACGTATCAATTTTCTTGATTAATGAGGAAGCAGGCCCCTTGCATCCTTAGTATAGCACTTGGAGCCGCAAATACTCAATCAGCACAGTAAACTAGGACCTAGCTTGATTTTTTCTTCTTTCGAGTTGCATAACTTTTCCACTAGGGGTCCAAATGAAGTAGACAAGATGCTCATGAAAAGATGACAACGAGCTCTATCCATCGATGCAATGAAAACAAAGATCCGAAGTTGTGTCAAAAGCCCCTAAGCTGGGGCCTAGCTTATTTTACCCATCTTTCAAGTCTTGTAACTTCTCCACTAGACGTCCAAACGAAGTAGACGAGATGCTCATGAAAAGCTGACATCGAGTAGTACCCATCGATGCGATGAAAGTGAAGATCCGAAGTCGTGCCAAAAGTCCATAAGCTGGGGCTTAGCTTGTTTTACGCATCTTTCGAGTCTTGTAACTTCTCCACTAGGCGTCCAACGAAGTAGACGAAGTGCCTATGGAGTGCTGACAAAGAGCTCTATCCAGTGATGCGATGAAAGTGGAGATCCAAAATTGTGCCAAAAGCTCATAAGCTGGAGCCTAGCTTGCTTTTCTCATGAGTGTCTTTGGAGCGACAAGCATCGAAGTCTGAATTTCAAGTAGAAGCGGGTCCACGACACGACATCTATCCCCTCTAAACATGTGCATCCTCCGGTATGCATCAGAGATACCAACCAAGGAGTGGATCGACACGCACCTCGTCATATCATCTTACTTCTCATCATAGCCAACCTCATCTTCAAGATCTTCTGCATAATTCTCATCCTCAAACTGAAACTCCGTCAAGATATCTGTTAGTTCGACCTCCTCATCTCTCTTTTTGAAAATCTTGACACGTTTACCTGCCACTAGTACCTTCAAGCTCGTTCCGTCCAACTCTTGCAAAGCATAAGTTGCGTTGTCATGAATCTTCTTCACCACATACGGACCAAACCATCGTTTGGAAAACTTTCGGAGTGCACTATGCTGATTGTCTAGACTGTTGTCATAGACTAACACCCAATCACCTTCCTTGATTTCCTTAGGTCTCAAACGATGTCGTTGATCACTCTGATCTTGTTCTTCAACCGTGCTTCTCGTAGTCTATCAAAGCAGCTTGGATATCCTCAGGTCTTCTCTCTAACTGCTTAATTCGAATAGCAAGAAGCTCTTCCCTAGTCAGATTGTCTTCCCAAGGTAACACACTCTATGTCAAAACGTGTTCTTCAATCGGCATGATAGGTTTCTGACTCTGTGATGAGTTCCACTAACATGTAACCTGTCACCGAGCTGTGGGTTGTTCGATCTGTCCATAACGCAAATGATAAGAGTCGAAGTCACTTGCGCACCTTCTCGTTGCAAGCCTTCACCAAAGCCTTCACGATGGGCGGATGATCGCGTTCACTCTTGGCGTTCTCTTCGGGGTTGTATGCAGTTGTCAATGACAGCCTCACCCCACACCTTACAAAGAATTCACGAGCCTCATGCACATCTCTCTCTCCTCGATCTGCAGTGATCTTTCCCACACATCCATATCGACAAACAACCTCTTCCAAGAGAAATTTACATACCCCTTCAGTTGTTTTTGTCCGAAGCGTCCTACCCTCAACTTGATTTGAGAGATCTTCTCTAGCAAGTACCAAGTATCTCATCTGTCATAATCCAACTGGCATAGTCACCAAGTCTACAACCCACTTGAAGTGGACTGCCAACGGATAAGTCGGATGTAATCCATCTCGATGCCGGATGTTTGAGTACATCTGACATGTCAAACAAGACTCCACAAAAGATACGACATCCTTGTACATGTTTTTTCACCAATATTGCTCTTTCATCTTCGTAAAAGTGACCCAAATCCTTCGATGTCCAGCCCAAAGACTCTCATGAAATGTCTTGAGCAACTTCTGCTGATCTTCCTTGCCGCAAATCACTCGTAGCGATATCTCACCTTTCTGCTTCGGTCGTTTCCAAAGAAACCCATCCTGCAACATGAAGTTGTAGGCCTTCTTTCGAACTTTCTGAAACCTCTCATCCGTCCAACCTGTCTGCTTAACCATCATACTAAGGTACCTTCCGATGTCAAGCAAATCACCATCATACAATCCTTCAACAAATAACTCATCTTCCCTTCCTGTCTGTGCAATTGAATAGAACTCTGCACTCACGTTGTTAATGTCTTCAACCATCTCATCCTCCTCATCATATTGAGCTCGAGATAACATATCTGTCATTGGATTATCCTTCCCTGCAATATGTCTAAACTCTGGGTTCAACAATTTGATATATGCGATCCATCAGAACATCGTAATATCAGGAGTTGAACAATTCATGATCATCCCTAACAACTGCAAACAATCAGTTTCAACCACCACTGCAGCTCCAATCAAATACTCTTTCTCGGTTTTCATCGCTGAAACAATACCCCACAGTTCTCTCTTCACTTGCGCGTAAGCACGTTGTCGAGCACTTAACACCTTTGCTCCGAACGTAACTGCAAACATGTCTCCATCCTCATCATCCTGTCCTACTGCCCACCCGATTGCAACCAGACTTGTATCTACAGTAAGAACCACCGGCCTAGCACCCTTGTAATCAATCCTTCCCAAAACAAGAGGAGATAATAGTAAAGACTTCAGCTTCCGTACCTTATCAGTATGCTCTTCCTCCCATCTGAACTTATGACCCTTACGCAACAACCCATATAATGGATCCGTCACATGTGCATAATGAGAAATCCAAATGTGATAGAATACTCAAGCACCCAAAAATCTTCTTACTTCTGTCAACGAGTTGCAAACCTCCTTTATCCTCACAATTGCACCCACTTTGTTCGGGTCTGGCTTCCGATCAAACGATCCACACAAATGATCAACAATCAAAACTTCTCTAACCCCAAATGTAGACTTCGCACCTGACAGCGTAAGATGAACTTCCTCAAGTCGAGATAGGATTTTCTCACAGTCTGCTATGTGATTGATGATGTATTGCCGACACCCGCTCTGATCTAACGCTTCATCCTTCTCATCTTCCACACATCCTTTAATGGGGATGTCATCCAAGAACGGCATCGTCTTTTCAGGGATGAAGTCTCTTAGAACTCAATTCATCCCATTCATCATGTGTGCTACCGAGTTGGTAGCTCCATGTGGTAAAGTACACATCCTAACCAACCCCAAAGGTGTCCTCATTGTCGTGAAGCTTCTGCTCTCCTCCGCTAGTTGAATCTGATCATATCTTGAGTAAAGATCTCTCATTGAGTAAATTGCTCTCCTTGCAAACGCTTCAGCAAACTCATCCACAATAGGTCCCACTCCAGCATTTCTGATTGTTACTGCGTTCACCAGTTGTGTGATGCCCACAAATTACAGGATTCACGAATTTTTAAAATTTTTAAGATTAATAACTTGTTTGTATAACTGAAGAAGCGTTGTTACTTAAGATTATTGCTTCCTTAGAAGGAAGATGATCTTATGAGCTTTTTAATAAGAAGTTGACTTCTTTGGAAGACGACCGTCTTTCGGGAAGCGTCTTCTTAGTTGCATCTTCGGAAGACAGGAAGACGGCAGAAGACGGGAAGACGGCGGAAGACATCCATCTTCCGGAAGACAGTGACCGCGAATGTCTAACCATGAGTTTCCAAGGTAAAAGAGTGGGTGTATCCCTACTAGGTAACACCAAGGTGGTAGGTAGGTCGAGTAAGTCACCTAGAGTCGAAACCCCTAATCTGCGGGGAAGATGCAGGAAGCACATTAGCGCATTCCAACTTCCCGCAGCAAGAGCGCTCTTGAGAAGATCGATTCCAGAAGGGTGAGCTTCAAGTGAGGAGGCCGCGAGGTGGAATTGAGTGAGTATAAGATCGATTAGAAGCTAGAACGAAGGCGAGGTTGAATTGCTGAAGTGCAGGAAGCATCCTGAGTGAAGAACGTTTCCTGTGAGACTCTCAGGAGCTGACATTGGAAGCAGCTGAGTGAAATCGGAGGTGGGTGGCTCAATCGATTGAGACGTAGACTGGAGCTGACGACGGAGGCAGCTCAGTGGGGTCGCATTGGAGCTGGGACCAGAGCCAGAAGCGCGCGGAAGGTCGAAGGTAACTCGGGAAGCAGAAGAAGACTGTAGAGGTTCTTCTCATGTTCTTTCTCCTTCCCACTGCTTCTCGCATTTGTTTGGTATCCCCCGCGCTTCCCCGGTTGTTTGCAGGCAGCTTGATCGATTACCCCCATCCTCATTTTCCTATTGTAACATTGGGTGCGGAAGCCCTGCCTAATTTCTATCAGGCACCTTCCTACTTCTTACTGAGTTCAATTCGAGCCTCCCTACACATCGTCCTCAAATTGACGATCCCAGCTATCAATTTCCCTACCCTACTACCTCTCTACTCCCGAAACCTTGAACAGAAGACGCTTCGGAAGATTGGAACATCTTCGGAAGACGCCTCTGAAACTTGATTGTCTTCGGAAGACTGTCTTCGGAAGTCGACTGTAACCAATTCGTATCAAGAGTGGATTGGTGTTGCTTTTGTTTTAAGAGAGGCTTGGTACGAATCCTGAGTGGTGTGGTGAGTTCTTTTGTTATTTCGAGAAGTTGGAAGTCGGGAACTAGGCCTGTGCCTCTCGGTCTTCCAAGCTTCTCAACTCCACATCTTCCTCGAGAGACTAGAAGACTGAAATGCTGACAAAATGAGCGAGAAGACGTGAGGGTCCATTTCGGGTCTCTTCTGTCCGACCCATAGCAGCCATTTCTTCTTCTTCCCAAACTTAGGAGAGAGTCGTGAGAAGACTTGCTGGCAGAATTTGGAGAGAATGGTCGAGGGTCATGTGTTCCCACCGAGCAGCAAGCTTCTTCTGAGTGTGTATGAGAGGTGAGACGTCAGAAGAACGAAGTGCAATTGTCTTGAGTCTGTTGTGAGGATAGATTGCGCGTAGGAAGACGAAGACAGGTGAGACCAGTGAAGGGAAGCCTCACTTCGGGAGGTCTTCCGAGAAAGACATTGAATCGCTTCTGTCTTCCGAAGCAGAAGTCAACGCCGAGGAAAACGCAGCAGCAGCAACAGCAGGACCAACGAAGAGCAATGAGGAGGAAGCTACCTCAGTGACACCCGAGGTAAGCCCAGGGCTTCCCAGCCCATCAGAAGCCGAGCTAGTAGCTCCGATAGGAGTAGATCAGGTAGAGATTGCCACCGAGCAATCAGAGTAGCTAGTCACCGCAGATTGACAATTCCAGATTTAGTAGGACCAAACATGCTATCTTAAGGGTGGCAGTTTTAAGTGTAAAATTAATAGGCAGCCATGTGGTAGAATAGGAAGCGCAAAGATAGGCAAGGGAAACCGTTTGCATGTGGAGAGGCAGATTTCTCTCCCCGGTGTGGTTCCTCTGTGTTCTCGTGGCGAAGACATAAGTAGGATCGAAGAGTAGGAAAGAGAGGTCTGTAGACTGCACACACATATCGATTCTATGGTGCAGGCAGACTAGACACATTAGAGAGAAGACACATGATAGACAGTTCTTCGCACATTACACCCGTTGTTGGAAACATACGAATAGTCTGGGAATACATATGAGGGGTCTGCATGCTCGTACCAGCAGTGGTTCGAAGATGTAGATAGAGGTAGTGAACAGTCTAGAAACAGGGAACGGCATCCTCGTGCAGTCCTGTTGATTAGACTGATGTGTCGAGGAGTAGGCGCAGGAAGTAGAGGGAGTGAGCTTCCCAATGTCATTGTGACTTCTTCTCGGAGAATGGATTTATGATTTGAGTGCAGAAGCTTTGTTCATGTCTTCTGGGTGGTGGATTGTCTTGAATTCGCTCCCAATTGTGCATGGGAAGTGTTCTCCTTGAGTGACGATGACTGTCAATAGTTGTGGAAGTGTAGCTTGACTCGTCCAGTAGAGCACTTCGGATCTGCGTACGGACGGTCTTATGAGTAAGAGATCCCAGAAGACAGAGTAGTCAGAGCAACGAAGTGAAGAAGAAAGAAGCCTTCTTCCCACAGCAGAAGACGACATCCTCAAGAAGAAGACGATGCAACTGTACACATGTTTGTTGTCTTCCTCCCCAAACTATTACAAGCAGGGATGGCTTGTTAGTCAGGATCCGGACTAGAAGCCTGTCGGAATCTTAATTTCTCCTTTTCATCTTGTTTTCTCTTGTTTGGATTTTCTCATCTTCCCAATCTTCTCCCATCTTCCCCATCTTATTACCTTCTTCTAGTGAGTTTCCGAGACTTCTATTGAGCTTCCGTGAAGGTGAATGTCGTTGTAGTGCTGCAGGAAGACTATTTCCGTAAGCAGAAGCCTGGGAAGGCTACAGGGGGCATACACCATGTGATTGATCTAACCCGCTGGGACGTGAGTGTGAGAGTAAGATGTAACGACCGTTGCTAGTCGACTTCTGTGGAGCAGGGCAATCTTCTGGAGGTGGGAGAAGACGAGCTGAATCTCCGGAAGACGAGAATTGCTTCGGGAAGACGGTACTGAGAAGACCGGAAGAAGCAACCTGGAAGCAAAAAGATCATCTTCCCGAGCTTTTCTGTGAATAGTTGTGTGATATTTTAGTTAGTAGTTGTTTATTTAGATCCAGAGTATATTTTGGCGTATCTGGAAGACGCGTGGTTTTGTGAGAAGACGGGATTTTAGGCAAAACCCGTGTGTTTGTGTGTTTGAACAGATCTTAGAACTTAGAGCAGCGTTACTTGTGCAAATCCTCTGTGGGAACGATATCTTGTATACTAAATGGGCAAAAGGAGTAATCCTGCGTCACTACAAGTTGCATGTCTTGGATGAACCGCAGCGACCCATTCTTCTTAAGCATTGTAAACCATCTGCTCGAATACGGTGCAAACGACGGCTCCAAGATCTTCATCCGCATCTTCTCCTTCAGCAACTCCATTAGTTTAGGCAAGTGAGCCCGCGGTACTGAAATTGGTCTTAGGATCCATGGCACATGTGGTACCGTGAAGATAACCATCAGGGTAACAACGTACGGGTCTACACACCCAATCTCATGTGGCTCAAAGGCAAATGCTTTCCCATGTCGTGAAAGCATCTCCTTGAAGCACATCTTCTTTTCTGGTAGAAGAGACCCATCAGATCTAATCTTCAGCCCTTCAAGGGTCTTCTCCGTGAACTTGTGTCTTATCATTGCAGGATCTCTCAAACTCTTCTCTCTTGAAGCTCGATCCATCTGTTGGTTAGTATCATCCGGCAAAGGACCAGCAACTGACTTTATCTTCTTATCCACTGTCTTGTACTTCGTCTCAACTCGAACCTCGGGTGCACGGAATGACTCGATCATCGAATAGACCTCTCTTGAATAAATCTGCACAACCTTATCCATATCCTCTCATCCAATAGACATGATCTCTCGCAAAGGATCCTCCAACCCATCCTCTTCATAAACACTAGAAATCCATTCATCTTCTTCTAGCTCACCCAACTCTTCATCACGCAAATGTTTTTGTTCTTTTCTTCTCAGCTCTTCTATCTTCTTGTAAATAGCAATCCCACGCTCTGAAAACTTAACAAACCCTGTACAAAAGACACTACCTCCTTCAAGCGAGAGTACCTTCTCCTGCGCACCACCACAATCTCGCTCTATAGTGATACTCAACGAAAATCCTTGAACTCTTCACTCACCCTTGGAAGTGATTTCTCTCTCAGACGGTTTCGATTGCGCTCGTGATTGGACGGTACAGTCAAGAATTGTACCGCTCTCATTTCATCTTGACTTCGGATCCTAGCATAAGCAGACCCGTCATCTAGTACCCTTGTCTCCATTCGAGTCGCTGTGATGAAAGGTTGGCCAAGAATGAGCGGGTATGATGTTGCTTCTTGAACAAAGAAGTTTTGCTCAGTAGCAACATCACTTATACGTACTCTCATGTCTGGACAGGCTCCATACAAGTCTCCTCTTGTGTTGTTGACCGCTCTTATGATCCACCCATGCTCTGTATCGATCGGCCACTTCTTTTTTTTGTATAACTCCTTCGACATGATGTTGATTTCATATCCATGACAGAGCAACCATCGGCTCTCCCCTTCCTGCGTCCCAATTTCTCCCAGAACACATCCCCTGATCCGTCTCTTACGAACCGTCTTAACCTACACGTAGCCTGTACAGATCTGAACCCAATGACACCTTGCGCGCATGCATTGGACTTCCCAATTCTTCAAAACGTCCATCGACAGGTCGCAGGAACAAGCAAACCCCTTAAGCAGCCCCCTTACGTCAATCACAGTAGGTATCGGTTTTCTTTATTAATGAGGAAGCAGGTCCCTTGCGTCTTTAGTATAGCACTTGGAGCCGCAAATACCCAGTCAGCAGAGTAAACTAAGGCCTAGCTTGATTTTCCCTTCTTTCGAGTTGCATAACTTTTCCACTAAGGGTCCAAATGAAGTTGACAAGATGCCCATGAAAAACTGACAATGAGCTCTACCCATCGATGCAATGAAAGCGAAGATCCGAAGTCGTGCCAAAAGCTCGTAAGCTGAGGCCTAACTTGTTTATCCATCTTTCGAGTCTTGTAACTTCTCCACTAGGCGTCCAAACGAAGTAGACGAGATGTCCATGGAAAGTTGACAATGAGCTCTACCCATCAATGCGATGAAAGCGAAGATCCGAAGTCGTGCCAAAAGCTCGTAAGCTGGGACCTAGCTTGTTTTACCCATCTTTCGAGTCTTGTAACTTCTCCACTAGGTGTCCAAACAAAGTAGACGAAGTGCCTATGGAGTGCTGACAAAGAGCTCTATCCATTGATGTGATGAAAGTGGAGATCCAAAATTGTGCCAAAAGCTCATAAGCTGGAGTCTAGCTTACTTTTCCCATGAGTGTCTTTGGAGCGACAAGCATTTAAGTCTGATTTCAGGTAGGAGTCAAAATTCAGACGACACGACAACGGAAGCTCAATAGAAGTCTCAGAAGCTCACTGAAGAAGATAGGAGGATGAGAAGATGAGAGAAGATGGGAAAGAAGAGAAAATCCAAACAAGAAGAAACAAGATGAAAATGAGAAATTAAGACTCCGACAGGCTTCTAGTCCGGATCCTGACTAACAAGTCATTTCTCTACTTGTAGTAATTTGGGGAAGAGGACCACAAATTGACTTTCAGTTACACAGTCTTCTACTCGAGGATGTCGTCTTTTGCTGTGAGAAGAAGTCTTCTTTCTTCTTCTGTCGTTGCTCCGACTACTCTGTCGTCTGAGATCGCTTATCCATAGGATTGTCCGTACGTGGATCCGAAGTGCTCCACTGTATGAGACAAGCTTCGACTCTGCACAGCTGCTAATAATCACCGTCACTCAAGAAGAAGGCTTCTCATGCACAATTGGATGTGAATTCGAGGAAACTCACTCATGACTCTGCACTTTACGTTATCTCGGCATGCATTTTGCACTCATCTGTATTTCAAGGCCGCTGTAAGCCTTAAATACATGATTATTTTTTGCTTGTTTGTACTTCTGTTTTTTTGTTTGTACTTCTGTTTTTTGCTTGTTTGTACTTCTGTTTTTTTTTTCACACTGCATTTTTCATTCAAATACATGATTATTTTTTGGTTGTTTGTACTTCTGTTTTTTTTTCACACTGCATTTTTCACTCATCTTTCACTCATCTGTATTTTAAGACTGCTGTAAGCCAATCACACATGATTATTTTTTGCCTGTTTGAACTTTTGTTTTTTTTCTCCATTCTCTTGTTTGTTTTTTTTTCACACTGCATTTTTCACTCATTTGTATTTTAAGACTGCTGTAAGTCAATCACACATGATTATTTTTTGTCTTTTTCACTTATCTGTATTTTAAGACTGCTGTAAGCCAATCACACATGATTTTTTGATTCTCTTGTTTGTGCATTCTATGTAAACTCTTTATTTTTTTGGTTGTTTGTACTTCTGTTTTTTTTTCCTCCATTCTCTTGTTTGTGCATTCTATGTAAACTCTTTGGTTTAGATAGAATAGTAGGTCTGAGTTATAACTCAGCAAGGAGTAACATCCACGGTTTTATTTTTTGGTTGTTTGTACTTCTGTTTTTTTTTCCTCCATTCTCTTGTTTGTGCATTCTATGTAAACTCTTTGGTTTAGATAGAATAGTAGGTCTGAGTTATAACTCAGCAAGGAGTAACATCCACGGTTGTAAGTACTTTGACGGGAAGAATTTTTTTTGATTTTTTTTTGTTTTAGACCTCTTTTCGCTGTGGGGCTTTCTGCAGCCGTATGCTGCTGCCATTGCACAGCACGAGTCCGCACCGCCAGGAGGACTCGACCCCACGGCGCCTGGGTTACAGGCGGATGGGGTAGCCAACAAGCTATTGCTTGTTGGCTTGGACGGGTAAGGATGAAGTGGAAGCGGAGTACATGTCGAGGTACATTCAGCTCAAACCCGTACGAGAAGAGTGGTGAATGTCTACAATGATTTTGGTTCGATTTTAGCATATTTGTCGTATCATTTTCTAAATGACTCTTTTTAGTTTACAATGGTCATATCACTATATCCTTAGTGGTTCTAGCATGCGTGTCTTATCATTCCTTAATTTTATTTTATTTTGAAGTACTTACATCTTGATTATTATACTTTTACTTTCTTTGTTTCAACAAATAACTCGAACCTATGAAGTTTTTAACTTAACCACGTAACAATTTTTTTAAAGATAAACTTATATATATAAAACCTAAGCGCAGGAATGTAACATATTGATATGAATGATTAGTTTTGTCATACAATTGACTTTTTTGTGTATATAGTTTAAAATTTTAGCTTTGTTATGATAAAATAATCACATATTACTGATATATTTGAGAAGATCTTTAACTTCCTCCGATATCCATAACTGCTCAGTACAGAGTACATCATTTCCGTAACTTCCTCCGGTGATCTCACTATAGGTCCAAAACCCAATCTCGTTGGCTAATGTAACAAGGTGATAACTGAGACACCCTAATACCACATAAAATCTTCTACAGGACGAGAACGCCTTACGGGATTCTACTTTTTTGGGGGGAACTTACTTCACTGTTCAATTGTGTGCCATATTTCCAACCAGAGATATGTGTGCCAGATGTAAAACGGCAACTTAAAGTTACAAGTATTAAGGGGAGTCAAAGTTAAGCAAAAGGATTCTTAGATCTTGGAAAAAATAAAATCTAATAGGAGTGTCAAAGTTGAAACCTTTTCAAGAATTCTTTTTTCTGTGGGGTGAAGTTACTACTTCGGTTGGACATAGGCGGGTACTTCCAGAAATACTTGCAGGAAACACCTCCGAGCATTTGCTTCTATTCATTTCTGGTTCGATTCAACTGTGATTGGTGGCAGTAGGGAAGTGAATACTCAAACTATAAATTTAGAATATTAGAGACAAAAAATAATTAACAGAAAAATGATCTTTTCTACTCAAAATCTCACTTCTTTGTGAATCATGGTATTAGATAAAATTATTCGATTATTTTTTACGCTTTTCTCACGTCAACTGTGTTTAACTTTGACACCTTTTAATATATCATTCATTGAATAATTTTATATAAGATGGATTGTATTTGATTGAGATTGTATATGACTTTCTGAAAAAATATGATTTTGAATTGAAACAATCATTTCGTCATAAGTTATTCTAGAATAGTTGAAATTCACAAACTCAGTCTTAGTCTCCATCTTCGGTAACTAATGGCCTGAACAAATGAAAGCATTTAAAACAAAGGAACATTCACTACGTGTCTCCTCCATTTCCTCTTCTGGCGGAAGTAGTAACTCCATCCGCACGGATGGAATATCGAAAAAGGTTTTAGCTTTGACTCCCACTATTAGCTCGGTGGAATGACAAGTTGTTATGTACAGCTGTGAAAGAAATACCGTCCAAGGATCGATGAAAAGGCCAGGCAGGACTCGGAAACCAGCCAAACTTAGTGTTTCCAGATCCTGAGAATCTGGCCAGCCGAAAAGCAAGAGCTTGGATTGTCATGACGCGGTTTAGGCATCACTCTTTCCTACAGTTCTATTCTCTTCGCAGGATTGGACAGACTGTTCTGCAGTAGGTGTTGAAAGCCAAGTAGCAGAGAGCGCCGCAGTCCTAGATAGGGTTTAGGGTTTGACAAGGTACGTATAGAAATGGACGACGTGGATAAACTGACACTCCTTAAAAGAATCTTGTATTCTTTATCGTGGCCTCATTCCAAGTTCATTTTTCTCTAGCCAAATTCAAGTTTGTCGTACATGGAAATAATGAACTTGAGTGACAAATGATTGATTTCTTATGCATCAGAAACTTCTTTTTCGGGTGATAAAACGCGACAGAAGCAGGCCGCTCATAAGATCCTTATGCATCAGATCTTATGGTTTTCTTGTTGCAGTTTACAATATTTCCTTATGAACTCGTTTTGACGGTTGTGAAAATTTCACGTTTTACTATCATTCAAGGTAGAGAGAAAAACTCATTCAGAGGGGAAAATGTAATCAATTTGATTAGTTTTGAGGGGTCTCTTTACAATTCAATCCTCGCTAGACACTGCGAACAGAGTACATGATTCGATAGCTGGTAAAATATTTCATTTAGAAAATAAATTGACACTAAATTATGAAGATCATACTGAGCTTGAGTGAATAAACAAGCATACAACTGCAGAATTTACTTGATATACTCCAGTAAGTTTGTTGTGTTTGATCACATCTTTATAACAATGTATTGTTTGATCAGACCCCTGGGTGACTATCGACTATGAAACTAGTCACTTTAGATATCATATTAATGATATGTCAGACTACACACATCATCTTTTTGAAGATGTATCATCTAGCTTTTTGTGCAGGTCTCCCAAATAAAGATGAAATCATCTAACTTGTATTTTATTATTGAAATGATAAAGATATATAGTCACGGGTAGAAGATAATGAAATGATGAACGACATGACAACAAATGACTAGTTTTACTATCGGTAGACAATCAAAGATGATCAAGTAGTACATAGTTAGATAAAGTAATTTTCTACATACAATAAAGTCGAGGGATTTTCACTTCTGGTGACTGAAGATAGGTAAAAGTACACTATGATCCGAACATTAAAGAATCTACAGTTGTTATAGGACTAGTAGTCTTTTACAAAATCAGATGTTCTTTGCTTTTGCAAATAAATAAAAGTATATTTTTATAATATGCTGTTATATACGATAAAAAACACAGAAAAAATAAATTCTTTTGGTTAATTACTGTTATACCAGTTTCAAGTTATGCAATCTGTTAAGAGTAATTGGTCTTCTACCACTTCAAGTTACATAATTTATTGCATACACATGCATATGTTTAACCCTTACAAACTAATACAAAGTTACAGTAATAGAAAACAGTTTATCAGCTGGACTTTCAGCTCCTTAACAAATATTGTTCTAGCGTTTCTTCATTCTTCTTTTCCAACATAGTGTGCTTTATCAAACAATTTAGCACGTTCCACCTTCTTAAACCCCAGATATAGGTATAAAAGCAGGAAAGAAAATATTCCCTTTTCTCATAGTGTACTTAGACTGAACAAAATTTCTTTTGGACCAAGAAACCTCTTAAATTTCATTACCAATTAGCTTGATCACCCCATGAAAGATGATGTATTGCTTGACCACACCTCTGACTAGCTACCAATGGTAATATCAGTCATTTTGCCATATTATTCATTGTTTCACTATCTTTAACCGTGACTAAACACCGCTATCATTCAAATCATTTCAACAATAAATATACTTAAGACAATATATGCCCATGAAGCTAATGTGTGCAGTCCATGCGATTGGCATGACAAAGTGACATGTTTCACAATCTATAGTCAGTCAAGGGTGTAATCAAGCAACACATAGTTAAGAGAAGTGTGATCCAACGCAACAAACTTACTAGGGGTGTCATCAAGCTAATTTTTGGAATTTCAACTTGGATGATAAGTGGATTATAACTTGTAAAGCCAGTGAGGAGCTTTGCTTTAATTCGTTACTTTACCGATTCCAAGCTAGATGAAGACTTTTATCAATTGATAACCGGAGGCATTTTTTGTTTAACGATTATTTTTCTTAGTTCTCCGAAAGCGGACCGGCGATAAGAGGTACTCCTATGGACACCGGGGGTTTAACGTATGCTTGGTCTTCCCTTGTCTTAAATGCAGTTCTTTGCTTTAATGCAGTATACAAGTAACATACAGATGTTTGTGATAAGGACAAAACGGTCTTATTAGAGGTAAATAATCATTTACCATACATCTTATTCCGAAATAGGAGAATTTGTGATAAATACAAATTTAATTATGACAAAATATGCACTTATAACGAGATATTACTTTTAAAGTTTCAAAACGGATAGTGAATTAAACCTCCACAATATTTGACACAAGGAATGGAGTTACTAGTGCACGGCTATGCGCGTGCGTGGGTGCGTAACTCAATTCTAACACCTAACCCGAGGAAGGGAGAGATTATCTCGAGAGACAAAGACCTTAATGACAGGGGCATATGGCCACATAAACAGACTCAACAGGACCCTAAGCAAGCGGTCACATAGGAAAAAAATTTTGATTTCCAGACCTCCCTGTACTAATCCATGGTCTTACCTAACGCACTACGTCACCCGGATGTCAAATAACCTGTAAAATTCATAATCTACGTGATCTGATGTGAATCGCTACCCGATTTGCTTGCCCGGGTTAACACACGTACGCCATAAGTGCATATTAGGGGTTGTTCTAAGGAATTAATCACAAAGCCAGAAACTACGGGAGGGTTTGTGCTTACTGTATGAGAAATAGCGAAAATTCATTATTATGATATTTTATTATATCATATACTATACTATATCATATCGCTTTGCTCTAGTATACATGAAGATATGTTATTAAGTAAATATTATTGGAGTAGCATAGTAACCATTCAATACGCACATGATGATATTTCGCACTGCTGGCCTTTGTTGATTTCATGTTATTTTGTAATAAAATGAAGAATATGCGGTACACTACGTAGTGTTTTCTATATAAATATAATTAGATTATCAAGATATCATAATGATATGAAAATAATTTTGATATGCATAAATATGTTTTCATTTACTTTAAAGTTATGATTTCATGAACGAACATACCAAAAGTATAATTTCGAAATGTAAGAGTAGATAGTTATAGCGCGCGACGCAATGAATAACAATTTTGAAGATCTTACAGGTGTGCTATTTCTGTTTCTGTCGGGAACTTCACTCCCATGCATCTCTAGCTTCGACGACTCGTCTTTCATACTTATCGTACCTTGCGACTGTCTATATAGTCACAGTAACTTTAGTTTTGTTCTTTTCTCTTTGATTCTCTAAGCGTCGCATCTGCACCTTTTCGCTATGCACTGCATATCGAACCATCGATTTCGAAAGAAGACAAGGACAAGTAAATATCTTGTGGTTTTCTGCTGGTATGTACTCCATGTCAATTTGTTTTTGTCTTTGATCACCTTCTCGAATGCACAGCCTTGCAGTTCCATGGCATGCGCAGCACCTCGATGTGTACTGTACTACTGGTGCTTTGCACCCCCATGTCGACTTTTCATCTGGATTTGGCGCGTCAAAGTTTCTTATCCCTAAGGATCTTGTCGCTGTGAGCTTCCCGGAGAGACGTTTCCGAGTTTCGGTCAAGCTACCACCACATATAATAGCGGCGGATGTACGTCCCTGTTGACTCTTGAGTGCAAGTTCCAACAACCCGACAACTGGCCTCCTGGAGAACGGTGCAGGAATAAGAATCGAAGTAAAGGTGCTGCTTTGGCCAACTTGGGCCTTCGAACCAACTGTAAAGATGTTCCGTCCGGTCGAAGTTTACGTCCAAGACATGCACACGGAGACTCAGTACGAGGGTTCTTATGTGGTGGTGGTCTTTGTTCGATACAGTATACTGTAGTTAGTGGGTGAAATGCAGAGGCTACCTGGTACTGGCTGGAATCAGTAATCTCTAGTTGGTCGGTAGAGAATGCTCCTTAGTCTACACAACCGGCCAGTCGTAACCCTCAGCACTAAGCTTCCTCTATCATCCATTAAATGAGTGCGACAATGTGTGTTAACCACAGTACTCCGTATACAGAGTGCAAGTGACTCCTGTACGTTGGTTGAATTTGATAATAAATAGAAGGATATGTGTATTGTTTAATTTAAATTTCACTAAACATATTATAAATAATAAAATAAAGAATTGATATATTGATATAGAAAAATATATATTCAAATTAAAATTTCAGATTTCAGATTGCTATTTTTCGAATTGATCTTTCACATATACCCATCATGATTTACTGTCAAAACGATTGTGATATCATCATTGATATATTCTTATCTGTCATCCTTATCCGACTCCATTATATCTACCCGACTTAACAAGCTTGTGCATCTCATCAATGCTTAATCGAAGGGACATAGTGGAAAAATCATAATTCACGTTTTGTACAAAACTCAGCGTCTATATATATTTTAATTGATGTAGTGCGAATTTTACATGAATCTTGATCGGTCAATGAACTACGAAATATGGATATAATACTATTTTCCATGCTTAACAAGGAAATTAATGTGAGTAGAATTAACCAGGATTGGGCGTGCGTGAGAGTCGACAACGTCCTCTAGAGTCTAGACCAGTTGAGGACAATTTGTGACTAGTCGAACTGTGACCCTAACAATCCCATTGATGTCTACTTGGTTAAGTAAGGTACTGTGGAGGAAGTTTTGAAGTTTCCCTTTCGTAGTAACGTTTCTAGTATTTATACAGGAACTTTTGGCTTCTCGTGTCGGAATTTGGTACATTAGTTTCCTCTGGTGTATTCCTAGAGAATAGAAGGCAGATAAGGACAAAACATAGCTGCTGGTACGGTAATACTTAGACAGTGCCGGTTTACTTGCCACGAGACCGGCTACCTGCTGAATGAGATTCTTTCGAAGGAAAATAATATCTGGTAACTTGGTCAAAATAATTTAACTTATAGTTAACTCTACTCATATTACTTGATGTCGCGGGAGTCTGCATGAATCTTGCCAGTAACAATTTATGGTGATTACCATGTAACTCAAGGCAATTAATACGAGTATAATTAACTTCTTGTATGATTTATAAGTACTACAAAGATATATTCATATACAGTTATACCTTTTTATTATTTAATTATAATACCACGAGACGTTAATGTATCAAACATAATTTAGTGATGAGAAGATGATTGTTACTAAGACTTTGCTGAACACATGATAGGAAATAGCAATGTGGCAGAAAGTCAAAATGAGAAAATTATATACAAAGACGATGCAAAAGCAGCGTGCAAGGAGACATCGTCCCCCATGTATGCTTACTGCATCAAAGTCTACATTGTATTCTGGGTAGTGCGTAGATCCGTGGTTAACGTGCTTCAGTGGATGCTGACCAGGTTTTAGGGGTTGAGAAACCGCGGCATGCCCTAGATGCCTAGCCGGTAGCTAGCGCTGACAACCGCGAACCGGGGAATGTGGGTGAGAGCATGAGGCATTTTCGCGAATGTAGCCAGCACAGTCGGATCATTCGCGAACTTCCGAGCTTCGACGGAGGGACGCAATCGCTGTACTGTACATAAACATTCTCTCTAGGCTCGATGTAAACTACTAATCAACGCTATAATTAGCAGTCCAGCATAAGCAAATCTCAGGCAACTTCCTACAAGCTGGAAACGAGCGTGTGGAGGTTGAGGTGTTCCCTGTATCCAGCTGTGAACCGGATGAACGATCATAACCGGATGTTGACCGGGACTCGTTTCTTCGCCATCACGCGGCCGTGGCTTCAGTTGCAACCGACTACCGCGTTCAAGATGGAGTCCAAAATCAGTTACCGGCTGAGATCATTATGTGGAGACATCACCCGACCTCTTGACTTATGATTATAGCAAGATCTTGGCCGGGGTAACTGGGAAGCCTGGCTGGGGAAGTTTCTGACCGGAAGTCGACGGGCTGGGGGTAATTATGACCTGTTATCCGCAAAAAGGCATTCCTCAGAGGCTCAGACCGACCACGTCCTAATCACGCGGTGACGGGAGCGAGTGGCATCGGCGTAGGTTGAGGATTCCATGCATAGCGCTCAGCGCTGATATAAAATTCTCCGCCCTTGCTATTCTTACACACCGGTTGACTCCCTCGCCAGTCGAGGCTCTACTTGACCACCTGAGCTAAATGTCGCGCACAAGATACCGGTATCTATCGCATCAGTCCAGCTAACTTGCTGCTTGTGTGGACTTCTTCAATGCAGAAGGCAACGCCCTGGCAATTACTTCTCATCGACCATCGCCCACTAATGGAGTTATGAAATTTCTTCCTGTAAGCAGGGGCAAGTTCTTTTCCCTCACGCCTGTGGATCGCAGCTCGGCCGGATTGATCATCTGTCTCTCGATAGACAGTTTTTCAGGGGATGGAATCATCGGTCGGGGATTCACTGCGGACTCTTTGATTTATCGTTTGATTTGCCGTAGAACAGTCGATCGATCCACTTAAAGTTTGTTGTCATAGATCGTCGGGGTCGCCCGCATCATGCGCACTATGGAGAATGCAAAGGATGGGCAGAATGCAGAGAAGGATTTAGAGTCCCAGGAAGAGCCGATTAATGCCAGCAATTCCTCGAGTTCGGAATTGAAGGCAGAGCCGGAGGGCTCAGTGCGCGCCTGGAAGAAGTCCCCGGAGAAGGAGAAGGAACCCAGAAAGTCTGCAGAAGTTGTTCAAGCGCAGGCACAAGCGGAGGAGTTTTGGAGGAAGATTTACAACACAATGAAGAGTGTTGAAACGAAGGAACAGGCAGAGAGTTTGTTTAAGGGCTTGTCCAGTTCGAAGAGGGTCGACAATGCCCCAGCGAAGATTGAGGCGCAGGAGGAGAATCAGATGTCTCGAGAAGGATCTTGGAAGGCTTCTGAGCTGAGAGCGAGGGAGAAAGCGCTCGCTGCTGAGGGTTTTGTGGACGTCAAAGTCGACGGTAAAACACCAGAGATGTATCCTGACGTTGCAAAGAAAGTGGATGAGGAGGCGTACGTCCCTGATGACAAGCTGCTGAAAAAGAGGAGGAGAAGGATATGCCTTTGTTGCAGCACTGAGCGAATGTGGTGCACACTGATGTTGCTCATTCCATTTCTGGTGGTCTTTTTGGTGATGTACTTTGTCGTGCTTACCCCGAAGGATCCAACTGTGACTATGGAGGTTGTCTCGCTCAGCGCGTTCAAGTTTGCAGAAACTGGAGCGGGGGCTTTCAGAATGGAGTCGGGAATGAATTTTACCATCAGGCTGAAGAACCCGAACAGGTTCGCTGATGTTGTTTACGACAAGTTGGATGTTCTACTTACGTATAGAACCATAGCAGTCGGTTCTGTCTCCGCGGGAGTCTCTGGCTACAAGCAGCAGGAGAGAAATTCAACGTTGATCGAGGTGCAATTGCCTAAGAGTACCGCCACCATCACCGATGCAGCTGATATCGAAGTTCTCAAATCCGAAGTCGCCAATGCTAATGTGAGGGTGGAGCTTAGAGGGATGGCGGAGGGTCACTTCAGAATCGGTAGAATGAAACTGGGCGACTTTGATACACCAGTGGATTGCAAGTTGAATGTGAAACCCGAAACCACCACTGAAAGTGCGGTTCTCCTCTCGGCCAGCTGCTACAATCGGCCGGGGTAGTTTTTCAGAAAAAAAGCAACTACCATTTTTGTGTATATAATATGACAGGAAAATTGGAAAGCTCAAAATCGAGATTACTTATAAGAAGATTTTGTGAATCTTAGTTGCAACTCTCTCCACACGAAGCTAAGAAGTTCATAACTCCCGGTTACACGGCCAATTCGAAAGACCTGCAACTTAGATTCACCGGAAGGTGTCTGACAAGCGGTGTTTCAAGCACCGTCTTGGCTCGTCGTTAGTTTTAGTTTACGTTATTGGTCCCCTGTCGTTGATTGAACTTAAACCAAAGAATGTTTGTAAATAGGTCATCTGAAAGAAATAAAATCCGTATAACCACAGTTGCTTAACGATAGAACCTCTTGCTCCATGTTGAAATTAGGATCTGTGTTCCATACAGTGTGGCGATTTTCTGCAGAGTAATTTCTGCAGCGAATTTTTTCCGATTTCCCGTCCAGAGAGGCATGTTGAAAACTTCAATACGGACAAATTACAAGAGTGCGCAATCCCTGTGTCGGATTTCAGAGCTCGTCGACTCCACTTCCGCTCTTGATTCCACAAGCGATCCGATTAATGTCATTGATGACTATAGTGCGCAACTGATGTCCCGCTGGAGAAATTCTCCGCTCCCTACTGTGAAAGATATTTTGAATCCGAAGATTTCGGTAGGCAGGACCAACTGCTGATGACCTTCCACCTATCTTGAAGTTTTCTGTGAAATCGTCTAACACACGGTCGTCAAACTCATCCTGGAGACGTCTGCACAAAACTGTTGCTTCGTTATCCACAAGAATTCCCCTCGTGGCCGATCAAAGCCTTCTTAGATCCGAATATTCTTATCCCAGGTCGTTCGCTTTGTTATGATGCCTGTACGCATAAGTTTCTTGAATATGAACAGCACTAGCGTCAGAAAAATCACTGCGCATGTAGCTCGAAATGTAGCTGTAGTTACAAGGTGAATCACTTCCTATAATATGTGTTGCGTTCTCCATAGCCGCTTCACGTTGCATCCTCAACTAACTCCGGAGATTTTGTGGAGTATGTGTCCTTTGCAGGTGTGAAGGGTACAGGTGAAGTCCCGCTTCTTCCCAAAAAGAGTAGAGAAAGTAGACTTTGAGTATGCAGATCGATATCTGTCAGTTTCCACGGAATTCGAAAATAGCACTCCTGCGCCTGTCAAGATCATATAAAGCTTTTCACAGGCGCGCAAGGTAATTTTGTTCCGTCCGCGTAGGAGCCAAGTGGGGAATCCTCACGCGGCACCTCCAGCCACTAGTTCAAATTCAAAATTTCTTCAAGTCTTATATCGCGGCGCGGCGAGCCTTGCAGTTTTAACGTTTCGGCGGCACATCCGTTAAAATCTAAGACTAATTAAACGCGGAAGCGAGAAATTTCTTGCAGTGAGCTGGAAATCTGCCTGATCCAAACTCTCAAAATCCTACCGGCCCCACGTACTAAGCCTGGTGGTATGTTTCGCATGAGATATATAATCTGGTATAGAGATATTGCCGCCATTCTGGAGATCCTCCCTTAAGCCATATCGGAACAATTTGGCAGCTTCCTGCAGCTCCTTTCATGTAATCCGCCATTCATCGCTGTGCTCTACATACAGAACTAACATGATTGTTGTCTAAGAGAACTTTCTTTCAGGTTAAAAATACGGACAAGGGAGACACGTAGCGGTGTTGACCTTCCTGTTTGTGGCCACCACTATTTTAACTTTCTACTTGCTGGCCCTCGTATCGTCGACTTCTGGTGGGCCTCAATTTCGACGGAATGCGACCAATTCGGAACAATCGGTACGGCGAACTCCTACCATCAATCACATTCACAAACGCATCTCGTGGGTCCTTTCTGTCCTTTTTGGGTCTCCATTGCAAATCTCTTGGCGCGGTACGCGGTCGTCGCTATCCGTTTGGAAATTTCGCTAGCTTCCGGAACAAAGAAAGCGACTTAACACGCAGTCTGTTTCATATGCATAGGCTGTGTTGCTCTGTCGTCTAGTTTCAGGAGGTTTTGCTTCTTGGTGGGCCCGCCTCGACGTCTCCTCCTGACGAGAGCCATCCTAACTGTTGACTGGTATGACAACATCAAGGATTCTAGTTACGTATATGGCGCAGCTCGTGGTCGAGACATCGTTTGTGACTCTATATACGACCACGCCGCGACTCGTGATTGAAATATTTGCCAGGTCTTATTGGCCATCCAGAGAAGTAGTCAGAAAAAGCATGGATTCCCAAGCAAAGTCGAGCAGCACCGTAGTGCTGGAAATTTATCCATTTTTTAGGAGAATGCGCGGCCACTAGAAGCTCAGCGAGTATATCCAAATTGCCAATTGCCGAGAACGAGTCTGCAACTACTGTGTGCGTGGACAAAGCAAAGCTCGAGATGACGAGTTCAACTGATGTAGCCGCTCGTTGGGAATTTTCCTTCGTTTCCCATGCGTTTCTTGCATGCCGACACTCCCGGCCACGCCAAGCTACCGTAGTCTAGCTTCATGACTTTGTGGTGGTCAGTGGCAAGGTTGATGCGCAAGGGAAGAATAGATCTTAGAAGAAGCCCAATGCTCGAATCTCTTCAGAGACAACAGGCGCGGTATGCCTGTATCCCAACGGAGTCCAACCTCATAAGATGGCCCGCCGAGGACTGGCAACGTACAGCGGCCTCTCGGCTGGATACAGACATCCTACCAGAAGCAGCAGTCAGGCTCCGTCTACCGGTTTCCAGGCCTGCCTGCAGCACGGAAGGGACATAAGAGCATCTCCACCCGTATAGAGATAAAGACATCCTTATCTCTAATTTACAGATGAAGACCGAAAGATATTTATCTTCAAGGGAGGAATTTCTCCATCGCACTTCTTAAATGGATTTTTAAAAAATATCAGAAATTTAAATATTTTCAGAATTATCAAAAATTGATCTTCAAACAGTTTGATATCGGTTAAAATATTTGTATTGTAATCTTTAAATGAGAGAAATGCGATAATTTTTAGAAATTCTACAAATTAAAGACTAGTTACATCAGCAGTGAGAAAGTTTTCCCCTAACTGGTTAAGGAAACATTTAAAAATCCACGGTGGAGATGCTCTAACAAATAGCTACGCTTGAAATGGAACTGTGGAGATTTATCCGGATCTGAATTCCTTCCTCTCTCTGTTCCGGGTTTCACAGCGATTCTATCCGTCCATCTTTCTTTTCAATCGTATTATAATATGACAAAATACACTACCCAACAAACATCGCTTTTCGGGTTTTACAGTCGACATATATCGTGGACCATAAGAACAGGATGCTTCACTATGGCTATGCATTTATACTCGGATCTAAACTCCTTCTGTCCTCTATCATTAAATAAGACAAAATACACTATACGCACAAATAAAATGTCGACCTTACTTTCCGGGTTTCACAATCGACGAATTGCTATGCGTTTTAGCAATAATCACGATTCAAAAAAGGGAAACGAAAAGCGGTTGCCGGCGCAACTTTCAGGAAGTCATCTGAAACGAATAAAAGCCGCCTGAACCTTTTAGTTGCCGTCTTTTCGCGCCTCGAGCTATCGACCGTTTTTGTCAAACAGTGACCGGCTGCAAACGGCAGGAGCTCCCTGCAAAGAAACACAGGGAAGACGAGCATAAAGTACTTCTAGATGTACTTCTAGACATATATGACAGAAGGGCGTGACCTCTCATCTGTCCTAAACTGAGAAAAAAAAGGTTGTATATGATTCTGCAGCTACTGGATGACTTTCACAGCGGGTATGAAATGAATCACTTTGTCCAGTGATTAGCTTAATGTAAAGCCTAATTTCTTGCATTATAATCCACCTCTTCCATCTTCCGAATCGGATTGGAGAGGAAATAATGCATGGGTTTGATTTATTATTTACCTTCCTGCTAGAAAATGTTAGGTAATAAATTAATGAATAAATGTATATTTAGTTGCAGAAGCTCTCCCCTGGGAATTTTCAGGAGCGCGTATGTTCTCGCCCTTATGGTTTTAGTCAGATGTTTCGCATTGCTCTGTTGCATTAGCAATTAATAGTTAATAAAAAACTTTAAGTTTTATTTTCATTTAATTTAGAACTATATATATAACTTATATATATATATGATAATATAAACAAGTAGTTGCACGTGCAATGAGATTGCAAATGTTACGCATTTGCCAATCCAAGTAAATTTTTGAATTTCAGGACTTCCATGCAGCAACCGGTTAGGTTATGTTTTGCTAAAAAACTTATTATCACCATTATATATTAAACTAAATATAATAATTTATTTATGAATATATACATGTACATGTTTAGTATATTTAGGAATATATGTACATTTATTTATTTATTTTGTATGTCAGTATATTTTTATGATAGAATATATGAGATATATTTGATAACTGAATTATATGAGAAATTATAATATGCAATTATCACTTATTACATATTCAATTTAGAACATATATATACATATATGATATATAACTTATAATTATGAATGTGTATATATATATATATATATTGGACTTGCAGAATTAAATATACTTGAAGAATAACAAATTTTGATATACAATGATATGTTGTCATGGTTGAGAAATATAAAATAATTTTCTGAAAATAAAATTAGTTTATCGAGTATATAAAGACTTTGTCATGTGAGTCAAATATTCTTTCAATGGACAAAATCGATGAAATATGAGAAGATTAGAGCGAAGAACAAGTATGGGAGAAATTCATAACAACTACTGAAACCAAGATTATGATGTGATGCGGTTCTAGCTGAATGGTAAGGCATCTCTTGAAAGCCAAAGATCTAGAGTTCAAATCTACTTGTTGACATTTGTCCAAGAGGAGGCTTTAGAGCTGCATCACAAAAGTTATCGTAGTAGGTTGATCTCTTTGGAGAGATTATGTTGGACCTTGTGCTTAGAGGTGAGGATGATTCCTCCTTAATAATAACATGTTGTGGAATGCCTCCGCTTGCTATATGCATCAAAAAGTGAGATCTTGACGTATTGGAGCTTAATATCTCTAGTTTGATTCTAAGACATCTGAGAGTTAATCCCTCACTACATGCATCGAAAAGGTGAGATCTTGACGTATTGGAGTTTAATATCTCTACTTTGATTCTAAGACATCTGGGAGTTAGTCCCTCATTGCAATGTGACTCAGTTCGTACAATACGAAGCTCCGTCATAATCCGAAGTGTATCAATCTATAAGGCCGTCTAGAGCGCGATGATAATCAAACATATTGCAGTAACTATTTATTCAATTTTGATCTAAAAGGATTTGATGCTCCTAATTTCCATCTAACTTAACTTTTAATTTCCATCCAACTTTTATCATTCCACTTATCAATTGAATTAAATTAGTTTCTAAACTTCAACTACAAGTTCATAACTTCAACTATAAATAATGAGACTTTGCATAAGTTATGTATTTCTTGCTGTGTTATTTCACTTCTCATTTTAATTTAACTAACTCTAAATTGAGTTTTGAGTTAATGTGAACAACATTCCAACTGCGCAATGAATGTCCATTAAAGAGAACATGCAAGCAAATTATGCAAAGAATTAGATAAGAAGGCCATGAAGTCCATGGATTGTATCATCTCTTAAATGTACGTGCAACAAACCAGATGAAGACAAACTCATGAAGATCATGAACATCTCGACAAAAATCTACTATAGATATGAATCTCCATCTGAATTATAAGACTCATTTGATTCTGCACCGTCGAGAGTGTTGACAAAATCATCATCTTCTTCTACGTTTCTTTTTACCTTCATATCATATTCTTGTTCTGATCTAAATCTATTTTCTCAAACGAAACAATTGATTCATTATTTGTGTTATGATGACTTGTTGCAACCAATCGATTGTAGTACAAAGAAAACCAAAAGGTAAGATTTTGGTTTCAAAAATATTGATTTCTTGCTTGTAGAGAGTTGGTCTTCTCTTCCCACACAAAACTTTCATTTTCTCTAGAAAGTATTACTTTATGTTGATGCAAGGATCAAACGACTATGTGTCGTACTTTTGGATTTAGACCTAATATGGTTCTTCTTTCTTGTCACGAGTGATGATTCCGCAACACTTTATAAATTCAAAATGATTTGTCATCTTTTATCAAAACTACGAGCAACAGGTTTACTGATACATCATCGATATTACTAGTAGGGTTTTGTAATATATTGTTAGTGGTGAATCTTTAATGTGGTATTATTGCAAGTGAAACACAATCTCACTTTCATCCAAATGAATAACTATTGTAGATGAACCTTATCTCTCAAATCTTGGATTGCATATTTGGAAGTCAAGATGATTTTTTTTAAAATTCAAATTTGTCAAGCTATCTTGTGCAGAATGCTCGAATTGACCTCCAAGGTAATTTTCAACCGATTTAGAGCATCTTATTCAGAGTTAGGATCGTGCAACCCTTGAACTTCATGGACTGCATACGTCAAATCGATTGTGCACTCCATGAGGTTCATTAGTTACATCCTCAGAATTGATCTAAGGATGCTCTGAATCGCTTGAAAATTGCCTTGTATGGCAATTCGGACATTCAGCACAAGACAACTCTAAAATGCTAGCCAACAGATCTGAGCTTAAAAAAATCGTTTTGACTTCAAAAACACAATCAAGATTTTGGTCACTTCTATTTTTCTCGTTATTGATCATTTCTTCGCTTTTTGTTGAAATTGAGAGTAGACTTGACATAGTACAACATCACAATGAGGGTGCTGCTCATGGTTTCTAGTGTCAATGACAACATTAATTCTTGATCTCTAATACAATTGATTCTTTGTTGACATCTATTTGCATTTCATGACTTTTTGGTTTGTACTATGCCTCTTCATGCAATAAAATCATCAATTATGACAAAAATCACTTTTCTTGTGAGAAGTATGTTTGAGCATTACTTCTTACAATTCATTAATCACATATGACATGAATTATATCACTTGCAAACAATTTATATTTTTAATCTCAACGTCGGTTAAGATTCTTAAGATATGGAGTTATGACTGAGAAATCCATGAGTCTATACTTAGGAGTTGTGAGCTGCTGTTTTATTTTCTTCATATTTTGAGATCTAATCCAATATCAAATAAGCTTTCATGAATGTTATCTTCAAAAAAATTTCATATTCGAGACAGAATCATTGTTTAATAATCTACACACAAATGACATTTATGATTGAATTCATGTAGAGTGTTGTAATGATAAATTTTCCACTTTTTGTTTAGGATGGTGAGAGGACTTGAGAATTATCACTTAGAAATTATGCAATTGCTGGAATTCATGCGCATTTACTTTCTCGACTACGATCCGTGCATGAATTCCAAGGACTAATTTACACTAAAAAGATCTAAACAATATATTGTTCCACATTGGTGGAGTGCAGTCCATGTACTTCATGGACTATTCTGCTCCAAACTCATGTAACCTTTGAAGTTATTGGTCAACTTTGAATCGAAAGAGATAGTCCATGAAGTGCATGGGCTGCACTACATCAAAGCGAGCAGTGCAGTCTATGAAGTTCATGGACTACTTTGTACCAAAATGGTGTAGTTCTTGCAGTTCATGAGCTCCTCAAGATTAGAGGAGTGAAGTCTATGTAACTCATTGTCGTCTTCACATTCAAGGGGCATAGTCTTTGGAGTTCATGGATTACTTTTCTGTTGACGATAATCGTGTTTTAAAATTTTTATGACGAATATTCTTTTATTTAATAATGACTATACAATATTAGAATGAAAATATAAAATTTTAGATATCTACTGATAGTTACTTCTTGACTTATCAAAAATTAAAATTGCTTGACAGTAATACAATTATTTAGTTGATCTTCGGATTTGTGATATTTTCATAAACGTACAACATTGTACATCAAATTATGTTAATTTCAGTGCTTTTAGAAATTAATATAAATATTTCAAATTATTTTCAAGTGAATTCTGAAATTCATGATATTTTAGAATGTAACACTTTGTGATCCTCCATGTCACGTAAAGTTGAGTGATCTCAAAATAAAAACTCATAGTGAATACTTGGTTGTTGTTAGCGGCTATTGAAGGTATAACAGTTATAAAAATAGGTATGATCAATGGTATCAATGATCATGTGATATATTGGTTGTTTCATAGCACAATAATTGAGTCATTTCAAAGTACGAGAATTGTGTTGTTTCAAAGTACGAGAATTACTTTGAATAGCTGATTGCGCAAAACTTATTATTTTGATACAATAAGTTTACGTGTACTGCACCACTCACCATGCAATGCAAACCTCTATCGATTATCTAAACTGTCTCTTTCATATCTAAACCTCGGCTATAATCTATTCTACAACAATGCAAAACATGATCGTGTAGAAGCATTATCCTATCAAAACAACATACATAAGAAATTACCTATGACATTGTCTATGCTAAAACTCTATCCATGTTTTCCTTGCTTGGGGTCCAAATTATCTGCTGAGTTTATCACTTAAGAGATGACATGACGTCAAGACTCCCTGTTGAGTTAATCACTCAAGAGATGATGTCACTCTGGGACTCCTTGTTGAGTTATCACTAAAAGGACAACGTCAATCTGGGTACGTCAAAACGTCAGTTCGAGACATCCAAGACATCACTAAAAGAGTCAAAGTTATCAAGTAGATGATCTGTATCTTTTTTTAAAAGGTTAGGTATTCAAAACCAGAAGTTGCAACCTACATAGGTCTTTTTAGGCTGTGGGACGCTCCACACGTTATAATTAAATGATCCAGTGAGAATGGAGGCAGACAATCCTCTTTAAAAGAGAGACTGATAAATACAACAAGATCGATCGATGGAAAGACGCACGAAACTGAAAAACAAGTTAGATATGTTGGACAAAGTTAAGAGAGATGTGTAGAGAGTAGGGTGGGAGATAGCTAGTCTTCATAGGCTCTTGCGCTTGAACGCCAGTCGTAGTCTAGGATGGTCTGAAGAATTAACGGATGAAAATAGCTTTGTTGTGAAAGTTCAAGTGCTTGTATCGAGATCATACAATGAAGTAAATTGGTTGGAGTAAATTTGTATGAGATAGAAATTCCAAGCAAATGATGAATCAAATGTGATGATTTGAGATTATAATATTTGTACATATGTTATTAGTAGGTTTGTAGTAGTTTCTGTATGAAGAGCAGATGCCATGGATGTGATGAATCGACTATGAGTATATCTTGTGTAGTAATCTCGGGTCCTCAGGACCTTAGAGAGACAAAATTGGTATACATATTCATCTTCTTCCAAGTTCTGAATATACATTTGACTTAGTTTATATCTAACCCTTTCATCAGAAAGACTAGACAATGAATTAAAATCCTAATTAACTTTCTAGTTTTTTGCCTGCAATCTCCTGCATATTTACTCGCTGGAACGTTCACCTTAAGTGTGCTAGGATCCTCTCGCACCTCCAGGTTCATCTAATATTTAATATTTAAAATTATCTAATTTTTTATTCATTTAATATAAATAAACATTTATATATTTTCTGATAACAACCAACGAACAATAGTTTCCAGGCAGTTCATCTTGCATGCTCACCAATTAGGTCACCAAGCACCCATAAGTCACTGCGAACCAAAATGGGAAGTTTCGTGTTACTACACGCTGTTTGCGATTGATACGAGTGAAAGCTGTATATTCCACCAATGTACACTTAGACAGTGTACATGGGGTATAATTTAGAGTTAATCTTTTTCTTAAGAAGGATTAGCTCTAAATTATAGCCTCAATGATCTACTCTATTCATAACAGGAATTGACTTATACTCGGATAGTTCCAGTTGTGGTGACAATGTTTATGAGTTTATGACTTTTTCAAAAGACCATGTGTTTCTTTCTCCTGTGAGATGTCCAATTAGTTTTTTAAATATAATATTTTAAATTTAGATTTTTGTCGTTTAAGTATTTGACGTCTTCAACCAAGTGCGTATATATTCCTTCACTGAATGTATATTTAAATTTTACTGTGCACCCCCAAGTGCACCCTAAAATCAAACGTCCTGGCGGGCGTGCACTCCCCTTTGAAACGGAAGGGGTTTTTTATCATTCTTGTCTTTTTCTTTTTTATTGTACAAGTCCGTGGGGGCAGGATATTATTCAGTAGACGATACATTCCCGTTTGAATGTCAATAGACTTCGCATTGACTTGTCATGACTGCCTGTACAGCTCGAAAAGTTGCTTGAACCAGAAGTGACCAACCACCCCATCTTGTGATCGGGTCTCCGGTAAACTACGAGCATTCTCGACTGGTAGTCTGATGTAGCACTCACATCGCTCTCAAACCGCGTTACCCCGCTGGCTCGGTAACAATTCTATAGCCTTCCGTCCACTGCCGGTTTCAAATGGAAGATTGGTTTTCCCATCCTTTTGCCGTGCGAGGTAAATCCATGTCCAGATAAGACAAAATACAAAGTGAATACTGTAATAAAGTCACGGCTTGTCTTTCCCTGTTACATTGCAGCTGGATGAACCGGTATCGTTCGTCGCGCGCATGGCTGCTCAGGAGTCACCCACATAAACTCCAAAGTTCCGCGGAATGCACTTTCGAGGAACGTTACGGTCACCCTTATATATTCCGTCCCCGCATAATACAATTTCGCGATTCTTCCTTCCGCAACTTGCAGATCCGTTCCGTCCACATCTCGCAGAATTTGCCACTCACCTATATCAGTCTCTGTTACTTATATTTGGACTAGATTACCATATTCATAACTCGTCCTTTTATATATATTTTCTTATTAATCACAGTGATCGAATAGTGAAAAATTCACCTTCAATGTCAAGTTGAATATCTCGGAAATTCTTGCATGCATATTCACCTTTTCCATGTTTAGAAATAAAAAATATACAAAGCCGTTTAATTTATCACTTAATCTTTTCGACAAGACGGGTTAGGTAATAAATCAAACTCACCACAAAAACTAGTTTTTGACAAGACAACAGACCGGTTTTTTTGTTCCTGCTGCACGATTGAACGCACATGACATATTGGGTTTTTCCAAGGCGTTCATTATTCGACCCTCACGTAGACTTTAATCAACGGCGTTGGTATCGGACTCATGTCTCGATCCATTTGCAAATTTGTTTAACGGCGTCTGTCTAGGGTTCATTCGGGGCAGATTCATAAGTGAAGCATTCACGTTCTAACCTTGGTTCCACTGTGGTTCCACCATGGTTGGACTCACCAGGTTTCGTATGTTTCGAGCTGCTACGGTATATTGAATTTTCAACTTAATGCAAATCAGCTAAAGTTCTGTTGTTGGACTGTTGTGTTTTATCTTGTGTTTGAGAGTCACAACACTGACTTTCACTTTGGAGGTTGATGTTTTCATCAAAAATTATCTTATTAAGTTAACACTAAGTTAGAAATAAATAGCAAACCTCTTAACGCTAGGTCTTGGAAGCTAATCCCTAATTCTCTTCTTGTCGTCCAAACACTTGGAATACTTTTACTGCTATCGAGTGCATAACTTTTTGTACACCTGTAAACAAAACTAGTTTACAATTCAAAGCATTCTACTTAAAACACATGAAATAGTGAACGAATAATGTCCGATGTTGTGTATACATATGAAGAAAGGTGTATCTAGGTCTGTTAGGTTCATTTTAATCCCTTCACTGGAGAAACGCCGAAATCTTCAAACCTTGCAGGCGTAAGATACTCTCGATCAGCTTCTCCGCTTTTGTAAGTGCGTTATTGATATGATCTCTGGCCATCACGACCGATCGCTATGGTAGCTTATAATGATTTTGGTTACATACCTCATTTTCACTACTTTCTGTTATAGTTCTTGAAAGAGTTGCAGAACGAGGCAACCTCCCTTCCTTTCTCAGTTAGCTCCACTATGCTATATCCTTGGCACTGACGTGTTGATCCAATAAGTTCTTGCACGCTTGCTTTTAATCCATCCACATAAGTTAGTACAAGTCGGCAGTGTGTTCAACGCGTGTCTGAGTGTAGTATAATGTAAAGCTCCACGCTTGTTCGCTTTGTTCGTACCGTAACTAAAGTTTATTTGCAGAAATTTGCTTGATCATACCCCCAGTAAGTTCCGTGAGCTTGATCATACCCCTCTTAACGTTTGGTTGCTTGATCATACCCCTGACGGATTATTTGCAGTCGAACCAGTCATTTTAATTTTTGGTTCAGTATTTTAGTACTTTCAACCTTATTAAATATCACTGTAATTCAAAATATTTAACATTAAAGACGCTTTAGACTATCCATATTTTCATTCCTTTGATATTTACAGTATCACATGTGAATAACATCACAAAGTGACTGGTTTTACAAGCCATAGCCAGTCAGGGGTGTGATCAAGCTAGACTGTTAAGAGGGGTATGATAAAGCTCACGGAACCTACTGGGGGTATGATCAAGCTAATTTCTGCTTTATTTGCTCTCCGCGCCTAAGGAGAGTAGATCTTGACATAGATCGATAAGTAGCTCTTTACATCCAGAGTACATGCTATATATGACCGAAAGATCTCTAGTTCACTGGTTGGATAACTGTTTTCCTTATCTACATTTATGTCAAATGAAATTACTCATGTGAAGGGTTTAGATCATAGATTTCTTGTCAGCAGTTGCGTAGCAAAAGCTACTCTCCACGAGGCTCAGCACAAGTGAGAGCCTGACCTATTGGTGAAGCTTATCCAGATGATTCTACCTTTCTCATAGTACATGCAATTACCGTTTGCTAAACGTGACAAGGAGAAAGTAAACCTTCATGTAGCTGGATCGGATTTTCGTTTTATCGTTTTAGCGGAGTTTCTCGATAATTTGACTACCCCCATGGTCTACAAGGTCAAGTACACGTACTTGAACATAACTTGATCATCTGAACATTTAGAAAAGAATAGCCACCTGTGTGGTTCAGCTTAGAAGAGGGACTTTCCTCTAGACTTTGAAAGGTCCTCGTAAGTCCTAAGGATTCCCAAACCCCAACTTTTTCGAAGATGTTGCTCGCGTGGAGCAGCGTTTAAGAAGCTATGTACAAATATTTCTTGGTTAACGATGTTGGAATTCTTCAGGGTGATACCTAGCCTGGACATAACCTTTTTTCCATGGGAGTAGTCAAGGTAATTTACTGACAAGCTATAGCGCTGCGCATTCGCCTCCTGATGGTACAGGCAAGATGGTTGCTGACGAGAGGACGAGTGCGTGAGTGGGTTGTATGTTTACAAGTGAAGTGAACGACGTAGGAAACTTCCGTCGAAAGCATTGAGCAACAAGGTCTGAAATTCAAACTGTAACCAGAACTTCGATGAAGTTCGATGTTGATTCAATCAGGGAAGCTCCTACACAGAGAGTGTATAGAGCAGACAAGTAACTCCCGACAACAGTAAATCCCATTCTCGCAGGTTCCTTACTCCGACCTCATTGCTGTGCTGATTTCCCAAATAGGAGGAGAAAGTCGACCTGGGTTGTGATTTTGCTCACCGCCAGGTTGAGGTGCAAGATTTCATCGTGAGAGGTTTGATTTCCCGAATAGTGGTACTTCGGAGTGGTCTCTGGTACAGTGTACGAGGTTGTACCCCCTTCCGACCTCGTGAGATAACTCATTTCGAGCGTGGCGCTCACTTCCCCTGTACCGTTGTCTTGCTGGGCAGATTTAACCTCTTTTCTTGGGACGCTGTAGTTTAGGTTAGTTTCGCGAATTCTCTCCTCAGGTGGTCTAGGTCGAGGTCCGCAAGGAGAGGCGGCTGATCCCTCCAGCGAGAGATTATGGATTCTCTGGCATAACTCCTCAATCGTCCAACCCAGGCTTTGGCTCTTGCCAAAAAATGCGACACGGGAAGCAAGCGAGCCGCCAACAGCTCGGTGGCGGGGCGCATACTCTGGGCGCCCTCCCGAGGATTGAGCTCGAGTCCCACCTCGGTGCCTCGCTCGGGTTTGTACGTAAGTTTGACGCCTCGAGGGGAGTGTCTTCTCCATCCGGAAAGGACCCCGTGGCGTAAAACACTTTACGTTTGAGCTCACGCGTGATTTAAAGCGTTCAGCAAAATGGCTTTTCGTCTTGCATTCTTCGTTTCCTTCCGTTGATGAACAAATGGTTTTTTTTCTTGCATTCCTCGTTTTCTCTCGCTGATGAATGATACATACAGTGAAAGCGTGTTCTCACGCTCCAGAGACCGGTGTATGGTTGTAAGGGAACATCTAAAGAACTCTGCTGTGCTACAAACGTGCATACTCTACAGAAGGGAGCTTATAAACGAAGAGTGTTGTACGTGGTTGCAAGCACCCCAATGCAATAAGAGGTATGCGGGGCGGAGTTCGCCGCGTTTCATGATAATGGTAAAAAGAACAGTAATTTGCTTTCTGGGATATCGGCTTGCGGGCTCCCACTTATCCCTTGGGAGAATTGTAGATTCCACTTTGGGATTCTGGCCAGAGGGTTCTGATCACTTTCTTGGGGATACTGTGCCAAGTTGTTGTTAACAGATGACTCATCCCTCTCTTTGGAGAAATATAGATTTCGTCTGGCCTGCGCACTGGGACTTTTAACCTCTTTTTCTCTTGGGAGAACTTTGGATTCCATTCTGGCATTCTGACTTGCGGGTTATATCGATCCCTCCCTTGAGGAAATTCTACTTAGATGACTAATCCTTCTCTTTGGAGAGGTTTCACTTGTTGATATGAGCTCCTAATGCTGCCGGGTATAGCCTCTATATACTTCATACTCCTAACTGTACCACTTACGATACAGTTAGGTCACGCAACCAGATCCCTTATATATTTTCTCTCCCTATATATACTGGGAAGTGGCGCTGCCCTCGGTTAGTTCCTTTGGTAATATTTGGTTTTTTCCTCGGATTGTTCCTCGTGTGGCGGATACGTGAGCCCCTTCCGTTTGGACCTTTTCCTCCTTTCTTGGAGTTCCTCTCTTGTTGGAGTGGTGTATGTGAAGGGAGTTGGATTCCTTGCTGCCATACATTCTAACACCATTCTGACATTCTGGTTTGGTCTCAATCTTGAAGAAATCCGACAGATTTACTGTTGTTAGAAGACTGATCCCCATCGTGGGAGAATGTTAGGTTCTATTCTGGCATTCTGGGTTGCGGGTTCTGGTCCCTATCCTGAGGAAATTCCTCAGACTCTTGAGTTACTGTTGGCTAGATGACTGATCCCTCACTTGGGAGAATTGTAGGTTCCATTCTGGCATTCTGGCTTCTAGTCTCTCTCATGAAGAAATTCTCCACAGTTACTGTTAGACGATTGATCCTTCTATTGGGAGAATTACATGTAGGTCCCATTTTGACGTTCAGGCTTGCCGGTTCTGGTCCCTCTCTTGAAGAAATTCTACAGAGTCACTGTTGTTAGACCACTGATCCATCTCTTGGAAGAATTATAAATCCCATTCTGGCATTCTGGCTTGCGGGCTCTGGTTCCTCCGATGAGGAAATTCTACAGAGTTACTGTTGCTAGATGGTTCATCCCTCTCTTGGGGAAAGTTTTGATCCGATTCTGGCCATGGCATTCTGGCTTGCGGGTTGTGGTCTCTCCTTTGAGGAAATTCTTCAGGGTAACTGTTGCTATATGAATGATCCCTCTCTTCGGAGAATTCTAAATTCCGTTCTGGTCTTCTGATCCGCGGTCTTGGCTCCCTCTCTTGGGAGAACTGTACAGAGTTACTGTTAACAGTATGCTGATCTCTCTCTTGGGAGAATTGTCGATTCCTCTCTGGCAATCGGGCACCTGCAACTGGTGATCTATCATGCCTCAAGCTTCGTTCTATTTGTCCTGAAATTCCTGCAACTGCCCGATTTAATGCTCTAAATGCTTGATCGAGATTATTCTCCACTCCAGCGGCTAGATATCTGGCAGTTACCTCAGGATCATTTCTTGATACCTGAGACGAAAGTCTCCTCCCCCTTGGTTCCGTTTGAAAAGGTGATTCCGTCCCACTTCTCCTTGAACCCTCACGCAAGCTAGGTCCTTGTGATGGAAACGATGCTGAAGTATTTCTGGAACGCTCACTAGGATAACCTCCATGAGCTGAAAACTGTAACGATGTATTTCGTGAACCTTCTGTCGTAATAGTCCGTTGCCTTGGGTACGACAGTGGTGTATTTCTTGAACCTTGCCTACTAGGAATAGTTCTATTCTTCGATGGTGACGAGGAGCTAGGATGGGAACTAGGTCCTGATGGATCCCTTCCGGTTGAAGTGGATCTGGAGGGATCTCTTCCAGTAGATCTTGGAATTCTACCAGGTCCAGGACTTCCAGCAGGCCTTGCAACTGGAGGGCTTCTCCAGCCACCAGGCCTTGGAGGACTTCCAGGAGCTCTAGGAAGGCTTCTCGGGCTCCCAGCATCTCGAGGTGGGCTTCTCCGGCCGCCAGGCCTAGAAGGACTGCTCCGAGAACGCATACTTTCATCTATTGTATCAGGTTCAGGGGGGAAATCTAGTGTAGGAGGAAGTGGCGGATCTCCTCGCAATTGCCAGGTCCGGGATAGAGTAAGAGGTCCTATGGACCGTCTGGAAGATTGTGCAAGTCGTCCAGTGTTCCATGTAAAGGATTTTGAACCAAGGGGAACTTTGTCGCGAGATGGAGATGTTCTTGTACTACCGGATGGAGTTTGTGTACTGCTAGATCGAGTGAGATGGCGAGTGCTCCGTACACTGCAGGAGGATGAAAATCCTGCACGCATCATCCGTCATGAGGCTTCTGCTTGTATGGTCATTGGTTATAGCACAAGAAGCCTAATCCTTTACTATCCCATAAAGAGCAAGTACAGTGCGTATCAGGTGTGGGAGATTGAAGGTTCTGTATCATGGGTCCCGCTAGACAGATCGGTACTAACTGGGATTCTGTGAGAATGCGAAGTTCCCTACATTACCCGAAAATATGCGACCATCATGATCAGATATGATGCTCGAACATGAAGCTAAGGTTCGTTACTATTAGCTAGTCCTAGTGACAGCATAGTTGGCTAAGGTGAGTCTAATATCTGATACTGTGCGGAGGAAGAATTCATTTCACTTTTCAACCAAGAGCAACTGTTGGACGCGGTGAGTGAGCAAGAAGGTTCTGTATCATCGGTCCCGGTGCCAACATCGTTGGTTAAAGTATGACCACTTGATACTATGCGAGAGGATGCATATTAAGTTCTTGCCAAGTGCGACTATTGGACATGCTGAGCTCGAGGAAAGATTCAACTTGTTAGTTCCTTCATGATCACTGGCTAAATTACTACCATAAGAAGGAGTGTCACTGTCCGAAATCCCTCTTCTTTTTGGATGAAGTATAAGTGGCTGATAAGTGAACTAAGTAAATGATGGTCATCTGAGAAAAAGAGAAGTACTTCATGGAGAAAAACTAGAATACCTGACACGATGCCGCTATCGCGGGATGAGATATGAGCCTCGTTCCGTTTGGAGGACTCTGATCCTGCTGGAATGCCGGAGTTCTGCGTGTTGGAGCGAGTTTGCTGTCTACCTGATGGTGAGGATGGAAGATCGTCTTCTGGTAATATCATATTCCAAACTCTGTCCAAAGATTGTTGCATTCTTTCTGGAGAACTGATTCTACCAGCCATCTCACTATACACCGCCTCTAATAAGTTCACGGAAAAATACGAAGGATCGCTTTGCCGTCTTTGGGATCTAGATCTAGATCTGTTGTTCAGTTCACGTCCAACATCTCTTCCTCGATAATCATCACCACCTCCTCCCGGCCAAACAACTCCAGCACCAGGCGCTCTTCCTCTTCCACCATCTCCATCTCCGCCTTCAGCGCCGGCCGCTCTCCTCCCACCGTGCCCACCTCCATCCTCAGGCCCTCTTCCTCTTCCACCATCCCCCCCTCCACCTCCACCTCCATCCCCAGGCCCTCTTCCTCTACCACCATCCCCACCTCCATTCCCAGGCGCTCTTCCTCCTCGGCCATCTCCACCTTCAGCGCCGGCCGCTCTGCTTCCACCGTGCCCACCTCCACCCCTATCTACTTCAGACCCACCTCCGCCACCGCGGATACTCTGAGATCCATTGGTGGTCGAAGTCGAATTTGAACCTACAGAACTATGGCCGCCGCCCGGACCACCAGCCCCTGCTTCTCGTCCCGGCCCACCTCTGGCCGCTCTTTCAGCATCTCCTTCACCACCTCCTCTACGAACTCTACGGATGCGTCGATGGTCACCTCCAGAATCTGGAGATGGGGGAGGAGAAGGTCGCCTAGCTGAAGCGGCAGTGTCCATGAACACAGGATTTCTATGAAAAATATCCGTTTCAGCGAATCGATCGGCTCTTAAATAGGTGACATGAGCACGAGATGCTAAGGGATCATTGCTATCAAGGTTTGGGTTATTCGGATCTATAACTGTCAACAATTGCTGCCCAAAGTAAGTGTCAACGACGACTTCTGCCAAAAGTACGTTGATCGTGTCGATGTCAGTTACTATCCTGTCTAAAAGTTGCCAGCTATTCATGTTCCTGGGGAGTGGTTCTCTGTCTATGTCCTTGACAGAGGCTCCTGAATCGGCTTTTGACTGAAATTCCGTCTCTTCTTCAAAGCCCCACAAGTTTTCCGGACCAAGGGATTCGAACTCGTTTTCGAAGTACCACAAGTTATTTGGATCTAGGAAGTTCCGACCTTCTAAGTTCCACCGATTTTCGGGGGAGGGGAAATTAAAATCTATGTCCAAATTTTCCTGTTCCCTGATCGAATTAACGTACTGAGCAACCTCCGGACTCCTGTTAACAAGTTGATCCACTAGAAAGCCAGAAAGAGCTGTCGGTCCAGTAAAGTTTCGTTGCTCGCGCTCGCGCATCTGGTCTTCTGCTGCTTTAATGAAGCTGCCTAATTCTTCTGCAGACGTGCCGGCACCAACGATCAGTACTGCCGCAGGCGAAGCAGCAATTGCTGTAGGAATACGCTGGACCAGAGCTGCATCTCCCGCTCTCAGGAAGTGGCTAAATATTTCTGCAGAGTTGGCGTCCCCTTCAGCCACACCTAACTGACCTTGAGAAACATCCTCTGGAACTGGTAGGACATATTCTTCTTCTTCACTGGGCATACCTTGTTGCATCATTTCCACATGATAATGGAAATCTGCTTTTCTGCGGTCGTAATTGTAATCATCCATCACTGTGGAACCAGTATCAGCAACGTCATTGCTTTGTGCTCTTGCATGCGCATTGTCAACATCATAACCTGCAAATTCGGCCACCTGCAGGTGGTGCCAATCTGTTTGCATTCTTGTTTCAGTTTCATTTGGCTCAACGTTCGGCTGTGCAGTTGCATCTGCTTGCTGCTCAAGTTCTCCGAACCTCCTTGCTGCGTCTACATGCTCAGAGTCTTGAAACTGTACATGTGAGGCTGGAAAGTCCTGCCTCAGCTTCTTTGGAGCTTGATCAGTAGCAAGCTCATGATCATATTGCGGCCCTCTTCTTTTCCTGGAGGGCCTAGGTTGTGTTCTGGGGTCGACTAAAGGGGTAAGATTATAAAAGGCAATCAGCTCCTGGTTTTTCCTGTTTCGAAGTCTACAACTTTCAACATATGTTTCGATCTGCGTCAGAAATCCAAAGCTTCAACGATTTGTCCACCTAATGACCCACAGAATGAGTCTCTAAGGAAGTGCATTCTCGAGGGATGATCGAATAAGCTGCGCGCCGAGATCAGGAGTTTACCTTATGCACGAAATTAGATGTCTAATCATAATTGTGAAGTTATTCCCAGACTTTGTCGATCCGTTAGAACTTGGGGCTGCTAGAACTATACATCAAGCTAATTAATGCAAATTGTGCTATAATTTATGCTTCTGTCTGGCGATATAATAATAAAATAAGAAATTATATATTCACAAAACTTTTTGTTCATAGATGGGAACATAGATGGGACCGTTTTCAATAAAGAAAGCAGTAACTGTTGTTTAGCAGTTCTCAGTACATGATATATAGATAGTGGCAGGTATCTTATCGACCCTGGATAAATCAGGTGGGATAACCCACCTCCTGCGCGTTCATCGTGTTCTGAGATGCTGCAACTAGATCCCGCGTACCTTGAGCTCCAATAAGGCCTGGTTCAGGGTTGGCGAGTGCATATTTCCTGTTCCGACGATTTGATATGAGAACATGGTGATCATGAGCCATGACTTGCAGTCAGCATGATTCGTTACACTGTAGAATCTTTGAGCCAACTTCAGGGAGTAAGAAGTTTACTAGCTCGCTGATTAGAATATCGAAAGCAACAGTTACTATATAGGTTGCTAGAAGCTGAGCTCGAGAGGCAACTTCGACCGATAAGCAGGTCCTTGAGTTTTAGTTTACATGCTTAGGACAATATTGTAAACCTACTAATAGGTTTGCTAGAAGCTGATAATGGTAAGATTTTTCAGGAAGTTAAAACGTACTACAGCTCGACTCTAACTTGCAATTGTTATACTGATAGAGATTATTCTTCATGTGACCATTAACAGAGTATGAACTTTATCTAAAGCAGAGGATCGGAGAAAATTCCATATAGTTTCAGTTGCAAGCCAGAGGAAAATTGTTGTGTATGATTTCAGACAGGAACTTGGCTCGATCGGGTGGTTCTTGAGATTGCTGCATGAGACATTGTTTTACAAGGCTTAGCTCACATATTTTCCTATGCATGTATTTCTAAAATAAATAGCAATAGAATAATTTTATACAGATGATGGTCTCACGAGTACTGTGCTTCAGTTGTCTACCTCAATAGTTGCCGATTGCGGTCCTCCATACCAAAGTGATAGCCAGGTAGAACCGGATCAGGTTCCCTTCTGGTTCTACTTCGGAAATAGCTGGCAATCTGTTAACTAGTGAGGAAAAAGAAAAATATATAGCTGATGGTTGATAGCTACTTACGAATTGTGATCATGATTAAGTTTCATGTTTATATTCCTAGAATTCTCAGAAACTTCTCATTCATCACGCCCAAATATCAGACTGATTGATTCACCTATTCAATTGCAAGTACTACTGACAATTAAGCACTCGACTAAGTACACTCTTCTCCGACCAAGCGTTCTAGAGACTTAGCCTAGTTACTAGCTATAGTAGTGGATGCATCGATCCTACATATTATTGATAAGGCAACTGTAGAACTTATTACATCAGTTTAATAGCTTTAGCGTTAGGAGTTTTCTAGTCTCGAATCTGTCGAAGTAAATGTCAGCATAACTTGTCATGAGCACTTTCAGTTTCTAAAACCTTCCAGTTTATAAAAACTTTTTAAATTTATTTCTGAATCTCTCACTTCTATATGATTCAGTTCTTCTGCTGAGAGAAACCGAGTTCACTTAATATGTAGACATTCTCTACTATACTGAGCAACCTTGACTTCAAACTAAATCTAGTCTTGCAGATATAGTTCAGGCCTATAAAATTGATCATAAGAACTTAGTTAGTTAACATAACAGTTTTTAATTAATTGTATATCAGCCAACTGAAGTCCTTGGAAGCTAATTCTGCGGAACTAGCATGATAATATTATGATGAAAGACAGACAGATGGTCTGGTGATGCTGATGCAGTTACTTGCTATTTCTGTTAAAGAGATTACATTGTCCGTCGGAAGACCCGTAGCTTGACTCAATCGAACCAGCTCATCACCTGTTGGAATTTCTTCTCGAGCTCCTTCACCGACTTCTCGTGTATGCTCCATCCTCCATTTCCTTTTGCCAAGGTAATTATAACAATCTTGAGTGCTCCTCAGCATATATAAAACATTAACTTTATAATATTGTCATATCGACCGATAGAACAAGAACTCCTGGAGGGACCTCTTTTTCTTTTCTAGATCTATCCCATGTAACTTTAATTTCTGGGCACTGCTAAGCTGAATTTGCCTCTACGGGCATCTTTCCATACTGCTCCTACTTGAGACCTGACGTGCAGTACTAGTGTATGCAAATTAACCAGGTCCTGTCTAAAAACTTGATTATCACTAATATGCTTTCTTGTAATGTCTAGTTTGATATTACAGTATATCATAGTTTTTGGAATTCAGTTAGTACAGTCTGGTCCAAAGATCATTTATCCATATATTATCTAATGTTGTTCAAATTGAATACGATATGTTGAACTCTACCTTGAACTTAGTCTGTTGAAATCGAGTTGACTTACCACAAGATCTCTCGACAGTGATTTGGTAAGGAAATAATATTCCTTTGCGACTTTGCACAATATCTTGCGCAGGCATTCGTGATTTCCTGCATGTACATCAGTTTTCAGACTTTTAGTTTTCAGTCTGTTTAATAATGTCTTATAACTCAATCTGCCAAGAAATGTGTTAAGGGAGTGAGAGCTATCATCTCAAGAAATTAGACTAGATTCCTAATGAATACTGTATCTTTTCCGGTCTACAGTTTAGATCTATGTACAAGCTAGATTATTACACCATTTACTTCTTCAGGACTTTGTGACATAATCATGCATTATATATATAAGATTTGGTGATTGTTCTTCCTTAAGATTGACTAATATAATTTAAAACCATCCGTATGTTAATCATGGTTAACGACCAAGATTTTAGGCCGAGAATCAGACTAGTGCAATGCCATGATATCTATGGAAGCAAGGATGAACTTGGCGTTCCGGGTGTCCATCACTTCTTCAACATAATCAGGTCAGTGAGGAACAATACTCACGTTTTTCAGTTTTTTGAACATTTCCAACTCTCGGACATCGTCTTGCTCTGGAGGCATTGTAGCCAGCTGCATGAAGTGTTTGAACCAGCAGCACTCAAAAGAACCCACATGCTGTTTGCATTTTGTATCTACGTGTTGCGGAATACCTCGCCAGAACGCCTGCATAATATGCAATTGACTGACATCATGACCGATCGAGAACGGGAAGAAATTCAACTATTACTCTCGGTACCTAGCTAGATCTTAATGGCTTGCTCTGTCTACCGCCACAATTCTACAGTTCTACGAACTCTTTTAAAGAGGTTTCACACCTGAGCTACAAGTATTACCAGTTCACCTTCTTTCAGTAGTATAACTTCTTATGGGTCAAACTTACCCCATAAGATTTACAGTATTCTCGTAAAAGACTTTATGAACTTTTACAGAGGTCCCTTGTAAAATTTTAAGAGGATCCGGAGTCAGTAATGCAATTAGAATTCCATACCCTTGTAAGTGTAACATCAAACTTACAGGGTGTATATGGAACTGAGTATAAACTAATCTTTTGGATGTCCCTGCAAAAGATTAAAGCCTCCAATATCTTTGACCCAGATCCTTCCGAGAAATCTTCTAGTACTAAATAGTAAATACTAAATCTACTACTCTAATACTAAATCTAATCATGTCACAATACTTACAATCTGGAAGTTTCAACCCGGGTCCCCTAATAGGGATCCATCCTTTAAATCAAAGAGAATATTTTAACTTTCTCCTACGAACAATATAAATTCCGAATTTTAGTTCATGTAGTTCTCTCATTACTAATCTGACTGGTAATGACTGACTCAGACTCTGAGAAGTAAACAAAATGTAATCTCATGGAGAGCTTTCATTTCAATCCTTACTTGTAAATCAAATTTTCATTACTGATGGAGAAGTCATGATTACAAAACATTTTAATTTAACAGTTTTCTTTATACTCGTATACTGCTAACTGGCAACGAAAGACCCCGGGCGGCAGGAGCCATTATACTCATACTTGTGCTCTATTTACCATATTATTCTCTAAGATGTCTAGAGAGTTCTTCGTCTGAATTTCCTGATATCTTTTTCTGAAAAAATTCAAGGATTTGGCTTATATTTACATGCATATGGATTTGTCAGAATCCATGTTACACTGCTGACGAATACCTTGCCCATGCAGCTGACAGTTAATACTTGCGAGAGCGCAGAGTGAACTGAAATAAGTACCTTGTAGACATCGATATAATTCAAAACTTCTTTCATTATTGCCTCATCTTCTCTTAACGCTTTCTCAGCGATGGAAGATGAAGGAGCCTGAGGAGAACCGGTTGCTGGGAAGCTCCTGCTGGCAGTACCGACCATCGTGGTGATTATGAAATCAGTTTCTTCGTCGATCGCTTCCATGATCTCTGCTTCAGTTCTGGCACCTGGATGCTGCACATACCCACCCTCACGCCACAATCGCTGCCGTTCTACCATCTCCTTCTCAGCCAGGAGTTTGGTGGCTAAGGAGGCACGCTCTTCCGGGGTTAGATTTGCATCATCATCGTCCTCTGAGTCTCGATCTGATGCTCCTACTCCTTGCTGCAATGGTCTGTGCGTACGGGGAAATCGACCAGTTACAGGGACGTTATAAGGGGATCTACTTCCATGCCCGTACACTTGCTCTGTTGACGGGTGAGGCTCATCCACACCTTGTGACCGGGCAGATTGACCTGCGACTGATTCTGGAGCTATTACTTGCATTTGGTCAGATCGTGGACGACCAGGTGGAGGTAAAACTAATTCGACTTGGGCGTTTTGTTGCCTGACAGGATGATCATATTAACAAGGTTAAGTAATTAACGCGTGCAAGAAGATGCTCGTACTGTATTTCATATACGCAGTTAGTCGGATTCCTAAAGTTTCTGGATTGTACTTGCTCTTATCTAATCCGGAGTCCGGCTTGGACGGACGGGCTTCCGTCACACGGAAAATTTACAGCAACAAAAAAAGAAAAAAAGAAAAAAAGAAAAAGAAAAAATAAATCTAATCCGGAGTCCGGGCTGATCTGCAGATGGCGCTTCAGAAACATTAGTATTCCCTGCCAGAGAGTTGATTAGCCTACACTGTGGATAGAACTTGCATATCGAGAACGAATATCAAAGCGAACCGGGGACAGATTTGATATCAAGTGGTTTCTTCACATAATGCGGAGCTTTGAGGGATCTTCCATTGGAGACTTGAAAACGGAACGGTTAGCGTTGTAAGATGTACAGCATGCAGGTACGGTTTGCCTAGGCAAGTGTCGTCGGCCCGTGGAATGGAAACTTTAGAAGCGATCATGAATCATGGGAGTTTCTTGACGTTCCTGTCTACTATTCTGAGTCAATCTGTTGACACAATGCGCGATAATCGTTGTTAAGGACACTACAGCGACCAGGTCGATCGCCATATTCCTCTAGATCCGGTATTGTCCAGCTTTGCTGCGGTGCGGGTTAGCGATGTCTCGAATGCAGGTGCATATCTCAGACTGCGATGCTCGGATGTTGTTCAGAACACCAGTCTATTCTACAAAGTTTCCCGACCAAGGTGTTTATTCTAGACTCAACGATATCTTTGAGCCTAGGTAGAAATTATGTACCGGATAAATCTCTCGATTTCTGCTTTACTCCTCGTGCCATCCCCGCTGGCCGCAGCCACGCGGATCGTTCCCGTAAGTCCTCTCCCGGACGGTTGCTTCTGTTTCTTCCTCCCATGATCTGATTCTTCCCCTTCGTCTATCTGCTCTTTGTCACGTCTCCTGCTTGTCCCTCCCCCATCAGGGGGCTCAGGATTCATCATTTTACCTTCGATTTCTAGCTAGTGTACGGGAGGCTATTCAGAAGAAAGCGGTATAATGCGCTTTTCCTGAAACATCTCTACCTACAGAAGCCTGACTGATATCTCTGCTCAGATCCAAATTAATACTGGAATCAGTTGAAGCAGATTGAGATGATGGCACCGAGCGCAAGTCTCGTACGTAGGGTTAAGAAACAGTACATAGTCTTCGAATTCGGCACATGTCCTCAATCTGTGAAACCACAGACATCTACGGAACAACAGATAACTGTAGCATGACATTTAATTTCGCCTATCGATCGATACAGTATTCCTGCAGATCGTTACGGTACGAACTTGTTGAAGGGCGTACTTAACGCCATAAATGATCAGGAAATTGGCTGATATGGTAGCAAATATAAGCTCGTATTACGTCCAAGGAAGTTTAATATGTCAAAAGCAAAATCCAGAATCCTACAAACTTGCTGGATGTTGCATTTCAAGCGGAAGGCTCGATCTGTGTGGCGAGATAGATAACCAACCAAACCAAGGAACTAATTCGATCATAACGTGGCATAAGTTCCATGAGTTCAAGGGCAACTGGGGTAGAGATGTAGAAATTGAATCATATGCATCACCAGTGATTATAAGAGATCCAATGTACTATTGACCTACCACGGATTGAAGGTCGGATGCATGCTTATAGACACAAAATCTGAGACTTTGGGGAGAATCCTACGAGGGCTCGCACCTTCGTGTGCCGAAACCAACCGACCCTGGGCGTGTAAGCATGAAGCGGAGTACCTCGAGTATGTAGACTCATCCGGTGCGCAACGTCTTACCGTGAATTAAATCACACCAAATGGATGCGGTTATATCTGGACTCCGCTGCTAATCCCGCAGAAGGAATTCGAAAGGGAGACTATGGCCAGCGAGTAGCGCTTCGATCGGTAACCACTCTCGTCATGTAATTAACTCCACAAATCTGCAAATCTACAAATCTGCATGTTTGAAATCTTTCAGATTTCGAACCCCCGTGAGCGCTTCGACCCATGTGAAGCCAACTCTGTATATAAACCCTAAAGCCTATGTAAACCTCATAGGATAAACTGAGCTTGAAACGACATGACCTGTACCGTGGATCGCCTCCCTTTTGCTGTCAGTATCTTTCAATCGCTCGTTACAGGAACGCTCTGGCATTCGTACTCTGCAAAGCCTCCGAATCGGGTCAGAAACGAATCAGAGCTAGTCCTACTCCACTGACTTATCATGAGTGATTATGAGGTAAGGACAGCTCTGTGAAAGCGAAAAATGTATGGCTTGACGTTCGAAGTTACAGACGTACGTTGAAGCAGCCAGGGCTCCAGATTGGTCTAGACGAGTGCCCTTTAAACTTATAATTAGAACAGAGGAGCTTCTAGCACTTGTGTCATTTTTGTAACTTTCCGGATCACAGGCAGTGAAAGAGGGGAAGACGTAAAAGAGTATAAGCGAGAAGTCCTGATCAAACCAATAAGGCCCCCAACCCTCTCTAGACCTAGCCAAACGATGACTAAGCCAGCAGCGGTAAACGGCAGATCGCCCGCGGAACCAGTTTGCACATCAAATTATCATGCAAGTTCTGTCAGTTCTCAGCCGATCTTTCAATCTTTGAATCGGCGAGGAGAATGGCAAGAAAAAAGTTAATCTTCTAACATGCTTAGGCTGCAAGCTGCTCTTCTGCTCTGTTTTAATTCGTCCAACGAGATCCTTCGCTTCGTAAGTGTGCCCTAGTCACCCTGAAGTTGGAACGTCACTGCTGGAACCAGCAGTGTTTGATCTCGTAGTCACAGTCAAATCGTCGTGTAATGCGTAGCGCGTCGTCGGTGCATCGACTTCCGTGACAGACGGCTAATTCGCTGGCAGTCCATCATCAAGTTATTATGATAGCGTGGTGACAACATGAATTCTCTTAACTAGAATGTTGCTCTTCGACATGCTCGTAATAGCCACTTACTCGTATACAATTGTTCCTGGCATTCTGCTCTAGTGTCGTCGTCCTGTTTACATAGCCTCTGCGATTTACATTCATACCAGCTGAAACTTTCGGTTGCTTTCACGTTGCGTTCATTCATTCATTTGTTGTACTCACATCTGCATTCGGGCTAAAGTAGAAGATTTAGCAATCGAGTGATGTCAACCCTAACTGAATCAGCAAAAACTGGCTTGTGTATATGCTGCAGCAGTTGTAGCTGACGTTGGTTCTGCTTGAAACAAACCCTAAACACGAAGGGTCGCGTCTGTTTGAAACTCTATGATTGTAACAATCGTCTAACTCTACTTCCGGGCGCGCGCTTTCCACTGCACAGAAAATGTCTCACCTGGGAAGGAGATGAAGAAGAATGTTCCGGAACACGGTTTCAAAGGAGCGGCAGCATCAGAGGGGCGCGATATCGACTAGCACTGGTCTCTCGGACCAAGGGAACACTGGTCGTTTGTTTGTAAGCAGACTTCGACTGGACCCCGCTCGAAGTCGGATAACCTGGAGAGTCAAAGCGCGTCTTCGTAATCTAACACTGGAAAAATTCTTCCATAATCCGGGACCTGCTCGGCGTTAAGGTGGATGGGTGATGTGAGAATTTCCAGGACTCGCGCTAATTCAGTCCATGATTTCGCTTCACGGACAGGTCCGTTACCCTCACTCTGATGCAATGTACTGACTATCGCAAAATGTTGGAATTCTCAAGACGGAGATATGCACCCGGACATAGAGAGGAATCGGAAATATTTCGCGCTTTAGATGACCTAAGGGCAAGGCGTATCATGGTTGATAGGCCCCGCTGTCGGTTTGAACTCGAGCCCTTAGGATACATGCTAGGCTGGAGAATCAAAGCGCGTCTCCGGAACCCTCGAACAGAAAGGCTTCTCCGTAACCTTGATCCCACCTGATGCATGCAGCTTCCCACATTAGTCCTCTCAGTGTTTCTCAAACACTAACCCTTCCGTCTCATGAGACGACCATGACGAGGGTATTGTTTCTGTTCAGTTGTACGTTTTGTCGAGTATTCGAGTGAAGAATAGGTACAAAGGATTACCCTCTCTCTAGTTAGTTGATTTCAACTTCGAATATCTAAGAAACAAAACTGACATTCGCACGAAGGGAGCAGACTAGCAGAAGATCAAGAAATCATGGATTCAGAAACCAAAGCTTTATCTCTCGCAGGTGCAAGTAAACAGGTCTTCCGTGTACAATCATAGTATAATGTAACCCCAGGCATGAAGTTGTTCAAGGATTCGCACATCGCGTGCTGTCTTGCACGCGTTTCAAGGCCGAACTGTCGATTGCTGATTATGAACTTCAGAAGGGTATACGTAGTATCAGTGGGGATTCTGTCTGTAGCAGGTGCAAATTCAGTGTAATTCTCGAATGCGCAACGTTATAGACGTGGACCAGAAGTGAGTTATCACTTTGTAGGCTGAGAAACTGGTAAGCAAATAAAACAAGCACGTTAGACGTGGAGCTTCTAGCGAAATTTCGTTGGTCTGTTATGCACGAAGATCACTATCACCGGATGTAATACATATAGCTACACCACCATGATACTACCGTTAGAACCATGCATCAATTTATCAGATGACAATTCTGCTGACAGCATTGTAGAAAGTTTCTCCTCGATTGGCTGCTGGTCATCCCTCGTTGCTTGCTATCAGCCTCAACAGCACGGAATCACGATACAGCAACCAAACCATCTAATCGCTCTGCGCCAGGAAGCTTGGTTTTAGCCGACATTCACGCTGCGATAAAGAAAACCCTCCCGGCCTAAAGTTGGTATCAGAATAATATCCCCATTATCTCCCGATGGACAAGTACAAAGAACAGTGAAAAGCCTCAGTGTACTCCCCTGGGAGTGCGCTGGGAGGTACAAGCTACACTCATGCGCGCCCTAAGTCCGTGGCATACGGACAATTCTCAGTCATTCAAGAAACCAACGTGTAAATGAACTGTACATTTACGTGTCCATAATGTACAAATAAAGAGGTGATATGAGACTGTCCCAGCCTGTCCGCAGAAGAGAGTTTTACATCGACAGTTCAGTTCATATATGTTTACACGTGTCAACTCGCGATGGGCTACACTTCGTGAGGAATCTTTGTTCAAGCGACTCCGTAACGTCGCGTGCCTGGGAAAATTCCGGCGGAATTTCCTTCGGGATGGGTTCAGGGCATGAAACTGGACTGCACACCAGTCACGGTTACGTAGAGTATTACCATTGCGTAAACCACGTACAAGGGGAGTACTGTGTTCTAGTATCTTTTACGTCCAGACTATAATGCTTTACCACATTCAAAGTGCACCGTTACTGTAGGCGAAAGGGTAGAAGGGATTCTACACATACAAGAAGGTGTTAGTTAGTACCGGGTGTCTTAAGATAACTTCATGGGCTGTTTTCTATATTTCTGGTTCATAGATCATCTCAGCGGAGGTTCGGTACTAAATGACCCTTTTGGTTATATAAAATGAAAAATATTTGTACTAAGGACCATAGCTATCAGTAACTCCTAAAAGTGGAAGTAGTTCAGTTCACATGTTCATAATACCTAATGTCAGATGTTGATACATAATAGAATAAATATTGGTTCTAATCTAAATTATGACCAACCTCTTTAAAAAGATTTCAAATTTTGTAAAACCCCTTGCACATTTGCTTCTTCTATATGGAGAAAGAACTGAATATACAAGGAAGTTTAGGATGGGGCTTAAAGTTTATGATAGTTTGTATAAAAATGACCATCATCGAAATAGGGATGTTGTGAAATTTGAGTACTTGTGACGCACTAATCAGCTCTTCATAAATTTTCTCTTTGTAGACAAAGCAGATAAAGTAATATTTCTTTCAGCATGTTAAACATTTCATTATGACTTGCTCATAAACTGAATGTGTTTAATTTCCCTTTTGCCTCCGCTGAAGAAACTTGTTATCCCTGAATTTCAAACTGAAGAGACCAAGCCATCCAACTAATCCTCTCATTCGTTATGATGAAAATAACTAGTCTGAAAGTATTTAATCTTTAATATTTGTAACGGGTGTCGAACTTCGTGTAGGTGATTATGCATATGCACCTGCGAAATCTCTACACTTTAAATCCCATCCTAAAACTTAAATTTCTTCTATATTCACCTTCTTCGTATGGAAGAGGCATATGTGAAAGGGGTTTAAATTATATTTCAACATTTCTTTCTAAAAGAAATGTTTAGATATAATAGATACTAACAGTTCGTCGTTAAATTTCCCAAGTTGGAGGTGTTAAATATTTAGATCCGTCCTCGTTATAAACGCTCTTAACTAAAATAACTAGTCCACTCTTTGCAAACAAAATAATTTGTTTTTTGCTTGAAGGTGATTTTTTTATCCCTGTTTCCAGGCTGTGTTATCTCTCCTCGTGGAATCTGGTTTCTCATGGCTATGAAGAGTACTTAAGCTGCAACGAACAAATAATGATGTGAAAACTTCTGCCGCATTTCACATGTGAAGAATATTCATCCAAATTGCACTTCTAGGAACTCAGAGAGAACAAAAAATGTTAAAACAAGCCACCAAAATAATTGCTCATGGCTTAGGAAAGCATTCAAAAAATGTGAAAAATACAGTTTGCTAAGGGGAAGAGTGGTGCTGGAGTGAGTTTGCAAACTGTGACTTGTGACAAAGTTCTTTATATTTGTTTCATTAAATTTTAAAAAGAAAGCTAAAAAATAGAGTGAACTAAAACGCAGAGTCACTGGAAGAGTGTTGGTGAACTAGATTTGTAAATTCTGACTTGACAATGACAAAGTTATCTAAATTAGTTTTATTAAATTTAGAACCCATTTGATAACAGAATTACAAATGTTCCCTTGAGTGGTTCAAAATCCATAAATGATTCACGCGAACAAAACCTCTATCTGGTATAAAGACCTCTCCATCCCACGAATAGAAATATTTTTAATTTCGAAGTTTTAATTTATAGCCTAATCTTGGAAAGTTAAGAAATAAATTAAAATTCTTTGCATATACCACTCTTCCGAACTTGGAAAAGGTGAATATGCAAGCTCAACCTAAAGCGGAACGAATCGTAATCATACAAGCGGAGGAGAAGAACATGTACAACTGTAGAATTCGAGAAGAAGATTCTATTCTTTGATGGTTGCAGGCTGAGCTTAGTACTCTCAACCCACTTGTGCTTGTGTGAGGAGAAAATAATACCAAATAAGGATCAGGAAGTACTTTCGGGAAAGTATTTTGAGAGAAGGTACGGGTTTTCTGGATAGTTTATAACTAGGATTGATTCAATTAAACTAATCTGAACTTAGAATGAACTATTAACTACTTGTTAGACTGTCTAAGGGTCTCCTCCCAGTAGGGCCTTATTTCGACTAGAAGGCTTTCGCGTGTGGAATTGAGAGAGTCGGTAATAAGCACCTGCTTCCCACTGACAATGCAGAAACTAGTTTTTGACAATTTCAGTGAATATTAGAATTAGAGTTTTGGGGTTCCTCAGGAGTACTCTCCAAAATTTTCACGATCAGGAGGAAATGATACCAAGAACTTCCACGTAGAACGAGACTTTTTTGCGGCTAAAATGCCAAGTGTTTTATCCGAAAAACTGACGTTGCCAGGCTATGATCACATGCCTTTTGCGAACAAAAAACTGTTCCAATGGGAAGACTTAGTTAGAAAACTTTTACATCGTTTCGTTCTTTAGTGGCGAAACGAAATAAGTGGCAGAGTGGGAAGAGACCCTAAGATGATAAACTGCACAGTAAAAACATACACATAGTCCTCTGATGCAACCCCAAGTACTTTACTCTAAAGATTAAAAGATTCTTCCTAGAGAAAAGAGTAGAAAAATACCTTTCTCGAATCTTCCTTGGAGAAAGGGTTAGTACGTAAACTAAACCTTTGCATATTTGCCTCCTCCAAGTGGGAGGAAGTGCGAATAGACATGCACGGATTCCCAGTGAAATATAACATTTTTTCTTCATCCGAGTCAGTTTTGTGTACAGTATGCTTCATTCATGTCTAGATTTCCAAACACCATTTTATGATCGAATTCTGCTTCTGAATCTGAACCTCATTCTTGATTGACTTGGCACGAGGCAACAAGGACATTGCAGTTCCAAAGACCAGTCAACAGGTGGCTTGGGTCCTATATATACGGGCTTAATACTCCAGCTTTTTAAACTTTGAAAGTTCTGGAAGTCTTATCTAAGACTTCTTTGTGGCTCTATTTCAGAAAGGTTCAGCAGGAGCCTGATTTCTTCATGATCGTGAAAAGCAGTTCGAATCTGCTGAGGAAATCGGGGAAGAGAACCATCACGCAGTACGACTGCGATCTGAATTGATATCGCCAACTTCGGCGGGAATTCTATCAAGCTTCCGTCGTGTATGTACCGACCGGCACTTCCGTATACTCTTGGCAGATTCAATGCTTACGGAATGCATCGCCTTGTCTAGAACGCAGTTGCAGAGGCGCATCACAGAGAGCTGCATCCAACTGAAACAATGTTCTTTTGTAATTAAAGCTAGCCCCCTTTGTGAGCAGTGATCGAGCAGAGACGTGGTACAATGCTTCGTTTTGTCGATTTTGAAAGGACGCGTCTGTTAAGCAGCCTGCTAGAATAACTAGCGAAGGTCAAGGGGCTTGAATCCAGGATTACCTGCGTGGATTGAAGTCATCGAATGGATCTCTTTTGATGGCTAGGCTGAGAAAATTTACGCAAATTTGGCTGACAGGTTTACGAGGACGATCGGTGATGCTATTTTCCACGGAGATTCTTGGATTGTGCTCTCCGGGATCCGTTCTGATAGCAGAAGCTACTCCAAACAGATGAGTAGCACTTGTTTTCTCAGCAGCTTTGGATTTACCATAACCAAAACCAACCTTAGAGCAGACTCTGAGGCTGTAAAATGTATGTCCTTGGCTCCCAGAAAACGTGCCGACGTCTTGTCATGATCAGGTAAGCAGTGGAATAAGAATTACGGCAACAGTGGAAAGTCGTAAGAATCACGGCAACAATGGAAAGTCGCCGTTGTCCAGGCTAAACCTGTTGAAATAAAGCAAACTAATCCTGTTCTATGTTAAAAGAACTGAGTACATTAACCACAGACAATTGCGTGAAGAATCTATCTTATGAATTTCGAAGGCAAGAAACATATTGGTCAAGGAGAAGATCCTTGAAGCCATTACCTCAATGGCTGCAACAGCATGTGAAATTTCTTCTGATCATAAGATTGGTACGTATGTATTTGGCATCGGTATAATTAGAAAGGTTGTTACATAACGGGACGAAAGCCGCCAACGAAACCGTGGACTGACAGCTTTTGTACATTCAGCAAGTGATCACAACCCAAACTTTTAACTGAAGATTGCCAAAATACGTTCCAGAGTGCAATTTGTTTCTGAAGAACCACACGGATAAAGGTCGAGTAATCTACTATCATTATAGTCCTGTAGAAATTTGCGCTTACAGATGTACAATCGATTTAAACCGTGTTCAGAGCAGTCTACATTCGTGGATACTACGAACTAAAAGTCGATGGGATCCGAGTTAAGTTGCTAGACATCTGATTTGTAACACGAGAGATGGGTTTTTTGTTTCCATGCCATTTCTTGAGGGGAGATTCCTGGAGATGATCATGAGAAGGAGATCCTGAAGTGACGATGGACGACGATCCCCAGAACTCCAAAGATCCAGACGGATTTGACGACTTTCTCTCGTACCTCGACGAGTATGATCACTCCCTTCCGTTGGCAATGGCCAGATTTGAGGTTCAGGGCTTTAGAGGTTATTGAGATCAGTCGCGTTGATACATGCCCAGGACAAACTTGTTTTGCTACGCGGTCAGAATTTACTCCGTCGGTAGCCGTTTACACATGAACTACAGTACATGTATTTACGCTGTGTGAAGATCAGGGGTAACCCTTTTAAAAATTAAATTAAAAGTTAAAACTCACCAATCAAAGAGTTATCTTCATGAACCCGATCCACCATCTTACTCGCATGGAAACTACAGCATGCAGTTAACGGTCTATCCAAACATAGTAGATACGACAAGAGTGTCACATCAGTCTTAATAACCGGGCCACGTCACCACATCCAGCAGCTGAAGCTTTATGATCGTCCATGTCTAGCTTAGGTTTCGAGTATCACCATGGTACGAGTTACTTATCTCTTCTAACTAACTCCAATCAGACCTGTTGATCACTGATGAACCCCTAGTAAACTGAAAAAAGTGAGGTCAGTCAGATCAAACACGAAGATTTAACTCAGTGACTGAATTTGTTCAGTCTTCTGAGAAAGACCTAAATTGACTGTTTCCATTCTAATCGATAGGATATTCGTATGGTTTGTTCTAGTTCACCCTTAACCTTACCTTATGACCACATTTTCTTAATCTTTACAAGGTTGAATTTCTCCCAGAGATGCACTAGTTGAGGAGACAACAAATCGACAACGTAATGAAGATGAAGGAGGTCGGTCGGCAACAGAGGTTGATCCTTTCTTCACCGACGGTTTCTGGGTCGACCCAGAAACCGAAGGTCAACCTGAACTTCTCACGCCGGAACTACGTCAGAGAATAGAAGAGAGCCAAACACATCAGGCCCAAGACGCGGCCGCAAGGCGTGCATCAGAAGAAGTCGCCGCATTACGTCGCGCCGCAATAGCTGCTGGAAAACGTCAGGTAGAAAGCGATGACGAGAATACTGTAAATGCAACGAAAAGGATCCGAGTTTCGGAATACACCGAAAGTTTGCCGGTGGATACAGCCGATCCCATGATCTTCGACGACGTGGTAGGCTGCGATTTCGTGTCAGTTTTCGAACGTAGTGTTGGAGAATACGTTCCTCCGCAGGATCCGCCTGTATCCCAAGCTCAGGACCGGGGAGTTGCAGCCTTTGTGACCGCTGTCCAGAGTGGTATTGACGAAGACGTTCTACCGGAAGCTCCTCCTCTATCCGAAGCTCAGGTGCGGGTAGTCGCAGAAGAACGGGATGCCTTCTGGCGTAATTTTGGAGTGGACGTTTCTGAACAACGTCATCATGAAACCACCGCGTTCGCCCCTTTGGAATTCGGAGGTCCCGTCGGAGAAGACGCAGAAGTAGAGGAGGCCATCGAACGTAGTCTTCGAGAAAACTATCCACGAGGACGTCCTGAAAGCCCGTCGTCGTCATCCTCGCCCGAAAGAGGTCCGCCTCCACGACGTCAAGATGGCGCAGGTCCGTCGACGAGACCCGGAGATGACGGAGCAGGTCCATCGAATGTACACCAACCACAACAGCCACGAGCTGCTCGAAGACAAATCGTATCGGACGAGTTCCTCCAGAGAGCCCGTGAACGGCCCGAGGCTTTGCTCAATGCAGCCCGTGAACAGATGGTGGATGCAGCACGTGTTGGTGGAGGCCCTTATGCGACGGACCCCCGGTTGAGAAGGGCCGAGGTCAGCTTAAACTTAAGACAGAATTTTCTCGAGGAGTTGAAGTGGGACTTCATAAACTCTATGTGGTCGGATGCTCGTAGCGAAGAACGCAGGGAAATGATGTTAGCTGACCTCGACTTTCTTCTACATATGTATGAGGTACGGAAAACGCTTCTGGGTTTTTGTAAAATAGATCCGGCTGGGCATCTCTCATTTCTTGCTATGCGTTTGCATAGCAATCCGTGGATAGTGAAACTCGGAAAGGAAGGAGGGATTTTTTGATCTTGTAAATAAAATATATTTTGTCTTATTAGATGACAGCTAGAGAAGGGATAAAGGAACGAGTTTGGATCTGAATGTATATATATATATATATAAGCTCATATTCCTGGTATAAACAAGGTTGCCAAGGGAAATAAAATATTCATTCATTTAATATGTTTTAATTTATAACCTGACCCTTCCAAGAGAGAGTCTTAGAGTTCAGTGCATCAATTAAAGAGTCTGTATATTTCCCTCTACTGAACTTAGAAGAAGTGAATATGGATGCAGTAACAAATTCTGAGCTCAGATGATATGGCACATCATCCGCAGATAGCCTTGGATGATGCTCAAGAGCCAAAATTGTAAATTAGGTGTTGTGGTTGTTATGAAAGCACATCGCAGTCTTTTCTCGACCTATTACCACACTACATTGCACGAACAATAACTACATCATCCTTTCAGCTTTTAACGTGAGCATAAGTCACAATGTCATTTTTTCCATTTTGGCTAGGACAGAGATTTCCAGGATGTCCAGATTTGGACTTCTTTATTTTCTTCACAGATAATGTCCGATTACTTCATGTCTTCTAGTGGTTTATGTTCATAAACTACACCATCTTTCCAGCTTCTGTCGTGAACATAAGTCGCAAGGAGACTAGGGTTGTCATTTCTTCATTTTGGCTAGGACGGAGATGTCCACGGTGTGCGATTTCGGACTTTCTGTCCTAACATGGCTGATGCTGACAACTTACTATCTTTCATTGCTTACGTTCGTTGTCAAGTTGGGGAAATCAAAAAGTACGTCCGGTCTACTCAATCAAAACACTTTTCCGTCTAGGATTCGGTCAATACTGAAAAATATAACTTCGACGGACAAGAGCCACAGCTTGAGCTCACGGCATCCTTCACACCTGACTCACCCTTATGGTTCGTCGACGATGCCCGTGATTTACCGTGCACTTGAACAGCCTGTTTGCAAGAAATGACACCCTAAACTACCCTAAGGGTTTAAGTAAGGATTTAATTTATTTCCTAACAGATGCCCTAGGGTTATTACCTAACCCTTCCTAAAGGAAGTTCGAGTTCGTGTCCGGGGCTAGCGAGCAGGCTGGCCTCCCTCATGGGCACCCTCCCAACGTCAAGTGTGAAGGGCACTCCAACTTCTTAGGGGCACTGTTCCTCTTCTCTACGAAAAGCAGAGTGATACAAAATTAAACAAATATCAAACTGTCATCATGTCAGCTAAAAGTAGGGTAATATATATTCATATCAAATTTGTCATCGTACTGAAACTTTGCTATCATCATTTTCCGGGGTGATTAATATTTTTTCGTAAATGACTAAGAAAGAAATGCGCATGTCGCGAAGTAGTGAACTTGTGAGTGTACTCATGTAAGTGAAATGTCAATGGAATTTCAGGATATTTTGTCGCGTTATGAGTGGTCCGATACGCGAACCGGTGTAGCACTACGGTAATCTGAAGTTTCTGAACTACCTAACGGATCATGTATATGCATGTGCAGCGCTCTTTGTTCGGAGAACCCTCTCACGTCAGGCGGGCGTGTTCTCCCGGAGAAGATCCAGAAGAATGCTGTTGGTCCCATTACTTCCGAGACGTGTTGCAAGTACCGACCGACCAGGGCCGATGGGATATGTTTATACTAATGTTCTGCAGGGTGAGTACAGCTCAATCTCTCCTATAGAGGGTGCATGAAAACTGTCCTAAAACCTAGAACGGGAATAGGGTTTGAACTCGTGAGGTTAGAGAATGCCAAAACATGCAGGAATATGAAATTTCAAACTGTCACAGATAAAGAAAAATCTTACGGCAATTCCCCGTAAACTTTTCCTGCGGTACTTCTGGAGATACCTATCTCCATCCGTCTTATCATAAAACCTATGGGAGAAATGTTGACGCAAAGTAAAGAATGATTAGCTGATAAATTATGACTTGAAGTAACTAGTAAAAGTGAGTAAAATTTATCACATCATATGCTACATGATTATCTAGCGTCATATATTCCATTACTATATTTTCTTGTTTCGACTTTAGACATGATTTAAATACCTATTTCATTCAGTAAATATGTGAGATGCGGTTGTGAAATCTTTCATTTCCGCGCAAGAATATATAGGTCGATATGAATAGAAAATAAGAAGTGAATTTGCTATTATAGCAAATAGCAAATTCGCCTCATTTAGAGAACCTCACTCATATTTATATTCACTTTTTATTCACTCATATACAGAATGAAAATACATACTTCTTTATCTAAAATTAATCACTCGTTCGCAGAAGTACACCGTCCATCAATCTTTGCTGACTTACTTACCTTACCTCACTACACAAGAGTTCCTGAGAATCTAGCTTTGAAAAATCTTCTCACTACACAAAGAGTACCGAAAAAGGCTGCGAATCTAGCTTTCAAAAGGAAAGACCAATCGCGCCAGACAGGGGTCGAACCTGTGACTTTCTGCTTAGGAAACAGACGCTCTATCCACTGAGCTACAGGCGCTTGCATGTTCCGCTCCTGCCACGAAAACTTAAAGTATACAAGCTTGAGTTGAAAGTGATTACCGTATTTGGTCGATGTTCTGCAGGATCTAGTGCGACAACTTCTTGTACATATCGACGCGGAACAACACCCTTCAGTTCGCGGCGTTAAGCGTTTCCCGAAATTTGTCGTCAACATTCTTGAGTATGTGCCCCAATCAAATATTCCATATAGCCTTAATTTCGCGTTCAATCAAGTGGACAAGGTACGTAGATGGTAGGCACTACTGTAGCACATTTAGTTCATCTGGACTTCTTCTTGACTTGTTGCCACGGTATAGGTTGGCTTCTCGTCCCTACATGAAATACCGAAACTGCATGAGTAAATTTGAAAACTTTGCAGAAACTGGATACGTGTACACATTGATCGGCCAATACCAACGGGAGACGACCTGCAAGACCTCGAGAGACTGACAGGCGTGGATAGAACACGGGTAATGCTTTCATGTTTAATTTGAACCTCTATCAGGTTTTCGTGACACGAAGAATGATAAACATTCGTTTACAATTGTGCATCTACTTGTATGCTTAAGACCTTGTCTCAACGATGCGCCTTCCACACCAGATCACCGGATACTTTGCGGAGTTTCGTACGCACAGGGCGAGAAGAAGTGGTCGAGGTCCTCGACAGCCACGACGGCAAGAAGTCTCCTTGCCAGAAGGAATCAACGAAGTGCAAATGGTTGTTCAGGAGGAACTCATGTACAGATCATTTCATATCCCGTCATGGTGTCAGACGAGTCTTGAAATTAAAAGTCGTCCTGAGTACTTCCGGTGTCTAGGTCAACTGTCAGTCTTTCGTCCATATTGAACTACATTTGTAACAGTTTTAAGTCACATACAGCTGATTCAGAAGCGCTTTTCAGTTCCTAAGCGGGATTATTGAAGGCAACCTATAGAATGCAATGTGAACTGTCGGAGCAAACAGTAAGATCATACGAGACTTTGAAGATTACGTTTTCTGGAATCCCTAAGGTTACTATTATTTAATCAGTTGTGGAGATGGTTATGGACCTTGTTAGGCTGATAGATTGTCTAGCTAAATATAAGCTTAGGTATATCTGAGGAATTCTGAACGATGATTGTTGCGATAACTTTACAGTAAGCTGGTCTACCGGAGGAGGAGCAGTAATATGACCGTCGGACGTCTGGATGCTGCAAGAGTAGCTGCAATTCTTGGAGAAGCATATACAGGGGATCAGGTACGTATACATCGTTAAGCACATCGCGTGTGAAATGCTCTGAGCCATGATGATCAATGTAGAGAGAAAAGCTTGGTCACCAAGTGTCCCTTGATGGTATCTAAAGCGTGCACGAGTCACAGTTGCACTCATGCTATCTACATATGCTCCAATATAGGCTCGGTTAGAGGGATTTTACAGTTTTAATGGAAGTATGTAGTATTGAGTACTCTTGATGATTCTGTAGAGAGCCGTCTGTTTAGAATCTGACGAGAATCATGGCTTACAATCCTGCTCAGGTTACAAACTGGATGACAGCTTTTCGGACGAGAAATAGGGACCTTATTCGATTTAAAAAAGAAGCCAGTCGACCAATGATACGGGCGGCAGTACTTGAAACTATGCAAGGTCTACCAAGGTACGCCATGTAGACGTTAAAGGGTAAGAATCAAGAAATCTGGCAAATGCTTTTCTAACTGTTACAGTGAGGACTATTTGCAGCTTTGAGCTTCACTTGATATTTGTTCGGTGAATTTGTTTCCGTTTAGATCTGTTCAAAGACTGAATTGTACATGTGAATGCAAGTCTCATCAGCAAACATAAAGTTTCGTTATATTTCAGACCGTTTAATTGCCTGACAGTGTGCAATTACTGTGTTTTCAACGACTCTAAATCAGCCGTGAAGAGTTGGAGAAGTGGCGGAATGAGGCCGCACTAGAATCTCCTGACCAATCAGAGTGGGAGGCTATGCTAAGTGACGAGGAGCCACAAGGACAGGCCGAAGCCGGTCCTGCAGCTGCAGAAGCCCATGTTGAAGACGTCCAACAAGAAGACGACCAGCTTCCCATGGACTTAATGGACGGTGGACAAGAAGCGTTTACAGGAACTAACATTGCAGGTAACATTTTTGCTTCAGCCATCGAACTTGCAGCATGGTTCGATAGACAAGAATTTGAACCTGAGGTGCCGATCGAAGAACCACCCAACTCTCATGCTGGAGCTAGCGCTGAGATTGAAGAACTTCAGGTGGCCGAAGAAGCATCCGGCTCTGAAGTTGGAGCGCAGCAGCCTGAAGGCAATATCGAAGCGGAGATCCGTCGAGGACCCGAAGAATCAACGGGTGGACAAGGTGGAGGAAGAGGCCGGTCAGCTGCAGGAAGGGGAGAGGGAAGGGGAAGGGGAAGGGGCAGGGGGAGGGGGAGGGGAGATGGAGGGGGAGGAGGAGGAGGAGGATCTTCAGCAAGTTCTTCAGCATCCTCGTCGGATGAAGAAAACGCTCGACCTGACTCTCCCGCACTCGAAGAAGGATGGCATGTGAGAGTCCGAAATGATCTTCTGAATGATGCTCGTGCGGCGATAGCTCGCCAAAGCGATACAGGAGCAGACTCCCCTGATTGGCCAGACCCGGTGGAGATGAAAACACTTGCCCAAGGAGCAAACGATCCATACAACACAACAAGGTGGTCTTTTGTGATTAGTATGGTCAACTATACTCCAGCACTCCGGATACAGCCTGAGACTGCTCGCAGGCTGACCAGCAACTGTCAGTTCTTCGTCGACGTCTATAGGGTAAACTCATTCTGCCCCACAACGTTTTCGCGAATGCTTCCAATCTACCAAAACTCACTGGAAGGTTTCACACCTTTCGTATCATGTGCAGAAGAAACGATGTCATGCATTTATAATAATTTCGAATAATAGGAAAATGATATATCCCATATTAAACTTAATGGAGGTGTATCTTACACTATAATACGACATATGCTGACTTTTAGACCAGTCAAACTAAATTATACTGGTCATGTCAAGCTAAGGCACTGGAATGTACAATACACCTTCTTAGAGTACATAATCTTGGCAATGCTCCCTTATTGGAAAAGGGTTTTGGACCGAACAAATTATACCATGTGAAGCCAAGGTACGCCATAATATAGGCCTCCTTATATGGGGTATACTTTTTACAGTTATCTATTTTTCAGTTTGCGGGACCTGTGGAAAGATGTTATCTCTCAACCTAAGTTTGCAAATTGACGTGGGTTTGGTACGTGTAGACTCAGTGCTCAGTCCGCCTGTACTTTTGTGGCAGACAGAATCACTGCACTGGATACAGCTCGCTCGCATGGCGTTATGCAATACAGTATGGTATGAATTTGTCTATAAAATTTTCACACTGCGCCTAGATCTTTGCAGAGAAGCTGTAGAGCTTACCTAGGCCTGGAGCGAGTAAGTAAACAGTCCATTGTCCCGGGAACCATCGATATATGATGGCCAGTCGGCTCACTTCCGAGAAACAGTACGTACGTTGTTGCTACGACATGGACAAGCGGACGAAAGATTAACAGTGGGTCCCAATATTGCAGAACCGTTTGATCGGAGGGGTTCAGCATTGCAGACTCGAGTGTGCTGGATCGAATAGAGATCCTGTCTCATGTTGCGTGAGGACGAAGTTCTTGCGAGTAGATCAAGAGCGAGACGAGAACGTAAAGGCTGACTTGACAATGAACATGTTCAAAGCGGTAAGAATTTACGTCCGATGCTGCATAATCCAGCCTGTGGAAAATATATATTTCCTTCTCATGATCATCATGACATCTCGAGCGACACCAAAAGCAAAATTGTTAAACGTCTCAGTCCGAATCGGTTGGAAATATAAGCTGTAATATACGGGAAATATTTTACTCGGTACGTACGAACAATATGTTAGGTTTCAGACGGACTTCATTGCATGCACTGGTGGTTGGGTTGGTACGTACTATATGACCAGTCTTCTCCCGAATATGTTCAAAGTCATGACGTAGTGTTCGAATAAAATTTAATAGTCACGACGGTGTATTATTCGCTATAAAACCATGGCTTTATATTGATAATATCCATGAAAAGTACTTTTTCCAATTCCATCCGCGTCTGTAATCTTTTATAGTATGGTGATTTGATTTATTTAATACTGAATTGTAATTGATCTTGTATTGTTCTGGACTTTTTTCATAAAGAAACATAACCAAATTGAACTGGTGTTATATTTGAATATCGATCATCATAATTAATCAAAAGTATTTAATCTTGGAAAAAGTAAACAGGACACCACTGTTTTATGTTCCGGGAAGACCGTAGCTATAGTCACAGTGCAAGAACTGTGTGTGCCAGAGATTCCTCACTTATAACAGATTGAGTGTGTAATATGCCTTTAGGATCTTGTCCACGCCATACATGCCACCATGAGGACCGATCCCAACTGGGGACAAAACCAAGTCCAAGTCCAAAGATACCCCAACTTCTGCCATCGGATCCTTCAGTAAGTTTCTAAACAGCGGCCTTAAAGTGAGCATGCATGATGATGAGATACCCTTTGTCTATCTGGCATCGACACGTCATCTGATTTCGGTGGGATGATGCGCTCTGCAGACAATGGACGATTGAACATCCCGGAAACCCAAATCCAAGTCGACCTGAGAAAAACCAGCTTGCGGATGCAACCGGAATGGCAGTCGAATCCGTAAGTTCCTCCACATATTAATAACTTCATGGCCAAGCAGTTAACAAGTCGAACGTACGTGAACCCTCAGCACGTGAAATCCATATAGGTTTGATCCAACTGAGGACATACAACATCATAAAGGCCCATTTTCGCAGGTTTCCTATAGCTAGCCCCTTCTGATGTGTCACACTCTTACTCGACTCATGGTTTAACATGACGTGGTTAATTGCGACTCTCATGGCTCTAGATATTTTAGTTCAGTCTGAAATTCAAAGTAGTAGCGATATTATGTACTGAGTACCAGACATAATTATGTTATATACATAGCTCTTAGCAATTTGAACCCAGATTGAAACCATATATCTCTTTGTCTCAGTAGGAGATTTAAGAGATAGAGGTATATATCCTGTAGAAATCCGATAATCATAATCGTGGATGACGCCTTGGAGCAGGTAGAGCGCTGGTTCCGAACCTACCGAGTTGATCTGCCAGTGCCTGAAGCAGGCGGACCACGACGAAGAGCGCCGAGACAGAAGTTCACCGAGACACAGCGTCAGATTTTGACGTCAGTAACTTGCCTCCTCCTGAAAATCTGTAGATGAAATTAAGAACATTAATACTTATATTATGCTCCGGCTGACTGAATATTTTGAACCGTATATACTGTATATATCATATATTTATATATTTATATATTCATACTTCGAGAATAGGAGATTCTATCAAAGACCACTCTCTACAGGGGAAATACGGGGCCAAGTAATAAGTATCAAATAAGTATCCAGTAAGGGCAGAATGTGTGTATATTATAGTAACTACGTATCCACGTAGATTGCTTTCCAACGTCCACTGCACTTAAGTCTACGGATTCTGAATGTTCAATGTCATTTTGGTTTTAGCATTAGGACGAGATTTTGCATAGTACGAATCTTCCAGAAATTTGTTTGATAACAACTCTAGTAGATTTGTGGGGCTTGATCATACTTTTCTTAAAGATGTATTGCTTGGTAATACTTTTATTTAGTTATAGATAATAAAATCAAACATTTTGTTTTATCATTCATCACTTCATTATCTTCGACTATTACTAAACATTTTTGTCATTCAAATTCTTCAACAATAAAATACACATCAGACGATATATGCTAAGAAACTGATGAGAAAAATATTACATATAATTAACCTAGTAAAGTGATTGTTTCACAAACGATAGCCAATCAGGGGCATTGTCAAACAATACTTGTCAAGAGAGGTGTGATCATGATCAAGCACAAAGAACTTACACGCGTCTGATCAAGCAAATTTCTGATGAAACTTCATTGCGTTTACATACTGAGTAGATAAGACAAATATATACATCCGAAAGGTAGACACCAGTGCCATACTAACTCGAATATGGTTGACACTACCGGTGTATCTTGTGCAGAGAATTTATATTATTGAACGGGCCTCACCCTACAACATTACAGAACCGTCAAGTATCAGAGCTTAGCGGAGTGCCATTAAATGCGGTAATTTAAACTCGTCGTGCTCTTGTTGTGTTTGGTTAAGCTTGTAGTATATATATATAACTGGATAACTTATATTAATTTATCCAACTCTTGATCATTTATACAGTAGATCCTATACTAACCATAATACACATCTTGCAGTTAAATTCGTATGTAAATTTACGCCCTTTCGGCCACAATTTAGCTTAGCATGAAAAGTTTAATTTATGCGACATCCTGTCGGGCAAGATTAGGGTAATACTCTGTTTTTACGTACAGTTCTTGGTTATTTCGGTTTTGCTGATATTCTAGGAACTCTTAAATATATCTCTTCTAAGAGTAAGATGAAAGGTACCCTCGGTGGGTCACTCGGGAAATGGTCCCGCCCATGTACTAATTAATTATACCACAATGAAAAAAGAAAAAAGGTTATAAATATATATAACACTAATTAATTAATAATGATCATGCTATCAAGATATCATGATATTTCTTTTTAAAAGATATTAACCTAATTTCCAAAAGGAGACAGAAAACTAACATTACATTAAGCTATTTACAAATAGCTGACTTCCCAATTCTCTAGAAATTGGGATAATGGTATCTTGAAGTACCTGTTTGTACCGTACGGTTCCTTGACATCCAAATCTGATTAAATTTCGTATAATTAGGTCGTTAACTTCAACAAAAGGTACAGACAGCAGAACCCGGCCATGTGGCCAGGTCAACGCTATGAAGCTAGGGGAGGCTTCAGAAACCGAAATCTGCCACCTCCTGCAGATCCGTAGCTTGAAAACCAGGTACCATCTCGTGGAGAACACCCAAAGTCTTATGAGTACTAGGAGGCCACAGATTGCATAAGGAGTTTAACATGCAGTTAAATGGCACTTGAATATCTGCGCCGTCTAGATGGCTCTATAGCTAGTATACTCAGAACTTTCTTTTCTCACCATGCATGGATTGGGTGCACTGTCCAGATGACACTGTAAACTGGGAAGGAAGTTCCTGAAGCACACGGGAATCGAAGCAAGGAGCTACGCTTGAGGAGTACTTGGCCAAGATTTACGAGTGGAGATATATCTCAATAGGTTCGAGCTGTTTCACTAATTATTAACAAAAGCTTCAAATTTTATATCTGTTACTTTTACTTTCGGCCTCTGTACTCGCACAAATACGAAGTCCACTGATCAGGCCATTTCGTCGATCCAAAACTCTAACCTCCTAACCTCAACTCCCAAGAAACTCTTATATGACCTGTCCTCTACGTTGAACATTCTTGTGACCGTCAGACGGACACACCTTTAAGTTTTTAGACTCATGCATGATAACGAACTGCAAGCTTAAGATATACAACCCTGGAGCTATCTCTCACTCAGATTCTGAGGCAATATTGTGGTGAATTGGTGTTCTCTTGTTCGAGTAGGAGCTTTATCATGGGCTACCAAGTCATACACTGCAAACTGTTTAGTAAACTGATCATGATGCAGAGTCCGACTGATCGACATCCTTTTATGTAGTTATAGTTAACTAACGAGTAAGAAAGGATCAGTGTATTCAGTAAAATTGGGCTTTCCAGTTTCCAGTTTTGAAACATAAATGTTCAAAAAAGAAAGTCAATAGTCCGCAATCTATTTCCAAATATCCTAATAGGAAGCACAAATATCCAAATAACTAACTCCAAATATTACTTTAATGGTTAAACTAGTCTAAACACCACACATTATAATTTGAAGAAGAATACAATGAAATGAAAATGCGCCTTGAATAGATCCAATACAATAGCACAAAATAATATTCTACACCTTTCTGTAACATCTAAACTTATTTTGTATCTTGATAACGTATTCTAATGCATCTTGTATTCTTCATCATATCAAAAATCATCACCACCGGAAAAACCTAATGAGATAGCATATTTCCATATTTCCACAACTCATTAGGCTCTAACTCGCTATAGGTTCCGAGAGAGGACTATGACTTCTCTAGCCTTGCTGAACATAGCTGATATTCTTTCATATGGAGGGAGGGTCGTGCGACTTCTCATATGTGCTTTCTTTACTGATCCGCTTAGCTCTCAAGTAGCATATTACTAGCATAGGCTGGACTGACTGAAACGAAATGTATTTATTTCGGTTACCAGTTAGGATGTCATAGAAATTAAAACACCAACTAGCTAACACATATATAGAATTGAAGATGCGCACTGACATGCAGACCTGTGTTCTCTCATTCTCAGTTGGAAGAGCTCAGAAGGATTGGCAATTGCAGTGTATCAGTTGAGGCGCGTGGTCGTGTCGTTTGGTACCTTTAACGAGGTATGCCAGCATTGAGGAGCTTCAAAAGTTTCTGCTTAGTTTCAGAGTGTAGGTGACACTTCTCTACAACTCGAGATCGATGCAAGCGTTAGGGTGAAATAATGCAGCTGTTCAACCTAGCTAGTAACACAAGAGCAGCTCTAAAAGGTGAAGCCTAGTGCAAGATGAAGGAAAATTTAATCCAAAGCTCTGGAAGAGCTCTACATTTTCTGCGCATGCTCTGTTACAAGCAGTCTGTTTATTATAAACTGAACAGAAAGTTGTAGGGTCTCAGAGGAATTCACATTCTCTGGGCCTCAAAGTACAAACGAGTAGAATGAATATTCGGTTTTCTCCTTTTATAAGCATACTAGTGGTTTCAGACTAGGTTGTGTTCTCTACTTCTATTCCCTTCTGATCATGATATCTGAGATAGAAAGAGAATTCAAGATATCGTAGACTACTATAACGTTCTTATCTCCTAGGTAGTGAGACAGTTTGAAATAGGACGACATTTGCAAGCAGGGCCGGGGTGGAAGTTCGTTTGAGAGAACTAGAAGCCCTTGCAATTGTCCACCAAGATCATAAGCAAGGGGATATTTTAAGGGATAGAAGACACACAGTGGAAACACAGAGCTATGGGAGGAAAAAGTTACAGACGTTTACAATAACTGAGAAATCTGTTGGACTGCAAAGTGATCATAAATGTTCAAACTCTGAGCTGAAAACCTCTCACTGGCAACAGCTTGTGTTGCACACTAAGGAAGGTACAATTTTCTAGTATACTTCCTCTACACACCCAAAATACAACATAGTGAAATGGTGTTTTTTCCCTAGATAATTTACTCTAATGTGGGGAAGAAGGTCACCAAGGGAAAAACAATAATGAATTTTGTTATCCTAGAGAAAATATTGATATAGGATAAATTACCCCTATTTTTTTTTTGAAAATCCCAACATGTGTAATTGTAATAGTATATGGAGAAATTACATATGGATAATTATGTATGTTTATAATCATACTAATCACCAAATACCAATATGGGGATTTAAAGTAGAGACTTATGTAGGTAATAACATGCCAGAATTCTGACCTGAACAATAATATATATGGGAATAATGTGATTGATCCTAGGGATTTTATGTAAGAAAATTGAGAATTTCAAATCACAACATTCGGAAAGAAACCACATGTCAAAATATGATTTGTGAATAAATATATGGAAAATAATTTTATCGATATCAAATATAGTTAATATTATAGAGATTATACAAGAAAGTAACATGAGAAAATTTTATATTTATATATTTACTCATATATCAAATAGCAAAACCTAGATTCAGAACAAGTACAATATAGGTAAACATTGCCAGGTATACATCTAAATACTCCGTACCAAGAACACCTATCACGAACATATTGATCTGGTGTACAAATATTCTCTATATTTATTTTTATTTATAAAACAGATAATATTATATAAAATAATATGAATCAAATAATATTATGAGTATCGTCACGATGCTGACCCATCGTACTGCTTGATCTAAAACTTTACCTATAACAAACCCCATATAACAAATATATGAACCTAGATTTGATATAATTAATATTCTCAAGAATAATATGAATAAATATTACCATGTGTATAGCTTTACAAGTGATGATCATCTCAAAACAGACTAGTTACTATAAGAGAGAAATGTCAATATGAGGATTTTGATATTTCTTGGAACAGAAGATTATCTTTTTCTAGACTCAAAGAACACTATGAGGAAAAATAGATATTCTTTTTCTTGCTTTTATACTCATACTCAGGGCTTAAGAATCTTCAAGGAAAATATTCTAACTTTGATACCTCTTAATAGCCTCAATCGAGAGTGCTTAGTCCGACAAAGAGAAATCTTTTGGTTGTAGAAAGTTTCACAACAAAAGAAATCTAAAATAGCTTCAGCGTTTTCAAGTCTAAGTTGTTATTTTGCATAAACTGAAGTTTAATGACACTTCGTAAGTTAATTAACATTCGGTTTGAGCGGCAAGATAAAATGTTTAGATGTAGAAACTTAAGGGTTAAAATTAAGAGAAGAATTTGGATCACTAGACGTCAAAAAGTTGCTCTTGGATTGTTTAACCACAACGTTTAGTGAAATATTAAGATAAGCTAGAGCACTTCCAAGGTGGCATATAAAGATTTGAGGTTAGGGTTGGAAACCTCTTGACAAAGGTGCGACAGTAGCATCAAATTTGGACCAAGAAGACATAGGTATGAATAATCAATTGAAGTTATGTTTGAGTTAGTTCTGAGTGTGTTTCGATCAAGTAGAAGGTTGGATTGGATAATTTCTTCTCGTGTCCATACTATTCCTAGTGTTTGACAACCCTGCGAGTCTAGAATTTAGACTCGAATTGATGACCAGATCAGTCACAACAAATCGCCAAAGTGAGTGGAGTATGAATTCTACCATGAAAAGTCTACAATCTATAGCAGCAATTTCCTCCTTAATTGCAAAAGTTGTGTCAGAAAATTTGGCACGTGTCTAGAGTAGCTTGTGTTTCCACACCTTAAGAATTTGAAGCTGAGTGTTCGGTTCAGTTAGAAGCAATATGTCAGAGTGCAGATGAAGTTATCAGAAATCTAAGGTTTATGCTTTTGCTTGTTATGAAGCATCGACATGCCAAATGAGCTGAGAGTTAGAGTAAAATAGTTCATCCATTGCTGAGTGAAATTAATTCAGTCCATTTGGATTGTTGGATCTTGCAATATTGTGTGTCAAAGTTTGTTGTTGGAATTACCTTAACGTCACACTTGCCTGCACGTGTCCAGAGTAGCTTGTGTTTCCACACCTTAAGAATTGAACTGAGTGTTCGGTTCAGTTAGCAGCTACAGTATGTCAGAGTGCAGATATGAGAGAATAAAGCTATCAAAGATCTAAGATTTAGGTTTTGCTTGTTCTGAAGCATTCACGTGTCAGATAAACTGAAATTTGGTGGAAAGTTAGAGTAATGGTCCATCCATTTGTCCATGAGTGAAATAACTTCAGTCCATATGGACTATTGGATCTTGCAGTATCGTGTTTCAAAGTTCGTTATTAGAACTACCTTAAAGTCAATTCAGTGACATAGAACCTGTTTCCTACGGAACCTGGAGAGAGATCAGAGAGATTTATCAAGAGAATTCTTGCCTTAAGAACTAACTAAGAGTCAAGAGTCGCCATGACGAGAAAGCTTTCCTAGAGACAACATAGTACCATTTTGCAACAGTAAACTTCATCTAAACTTCATCCACTAGTCATTAATAATGCCTTGCTATCATTGCCATCAAGAACTTGATCTCATAGCTAAACTAAGTTCTAAATCGGCAAGGATGGATTTTATTGATGGAACGAAGATCTTAGGAGAACAGCATACGAGTAAAATATAATCTTAAAAGAATCTAAATATATTTTTCTCAAACCCGAATTCTCTGACTCACCATTACGCTACAGTTGCTCTTCGACAAAATCGCTAGAAAATACATCCATAAACACATCCTCCTACTTTGTCTTATGCTACTACCCAACTTCCCCGATGCATGTGTTTGTCTAGTTTCGCATGCTTCGTTCACCTCATTATTGTGTAAAAGAGGAAGCTTAATGCTTAAATTTAATAATGTGCACAATCTCATGTTTAATCACTATATAGGTTTGTTTAAAAATACTATAGTTTGACATTATAACAAACAATGTACATTATCCTCATTCCCACCTTCACATAGTACTACACACTTAAGAATCCAGATAATTTAAGAAGAGAAAAAAAAATTGTCCTCATCAGTGTGTTGGTTTCCATCAAGTCATCTAGAAAGCAGTCTTCAAATCTCAAAAATCTGTTTCTTATTCTCGTCTTGCATGATACTAAACAAAAACTATCTAAATATCATTTTTGTTTCTTATTCTTCAAAATATAAGTCAAGTCATCCAAGCAACCGCATAAAGAATGACCGGGTAGAACTGAATTATTTCAACATTCTTCCTCTTGTGATTGAATACAATAAATACAAAAATTTCTATTTTATCGTCCATGTTTAGAACTCAACCTTCGTTCTATGGTGACTTTAGGTAAATATTCTACCTCTCCAAGGTCGCTTACATAGTCAAGTATACAGCTGAAACCAGTGGTCTCTTTATGAAAATCGTTTCTGCATCTAGAGCTTGTCACTCCAGAAGACATAAACAATATGAAAAGACAATCTTCGCTATTTGAACTGTAAAAGCATGTACACTGATACAACTCACCACGACAGATCCGGAAGAGAACGTTATTCCACATGCAGCCCAACAGCACTTTGATGAAGAGTCAGTGCTAGAGTTTATACCACTCATAGATACGCTCAAAAGAGGAACTAGTGCAGATAGAGCAAATGAGGACCAAGGAAACTGAAACATTTTGACTGCATGTGCAGAAAAGCTTCCATCTTTACTGTAGGTACGTTATAAACCGTATCTATATAGCACTACATATCAGTTTAGAGCTAGCAACCATAACTTTATTGCATTGCAGAAGTCAAGTTTAGAGCTATGTACATAGTACAATACAGAGAAATGTAGCAAGGTAATAAACAGAAGTCAGTACCGTGACACTATGTACACGGAGCGCGGACTATAAAAACGATGTGCATAGTGAACTTATCAATGGCTCCTTCTCACTGAAACTTTACGTTGGATAATAGTCCAGACTAGCAATAGAGTTCAATTTAGTGAATGTAGTGAATGCAGCTTGGTACTTTTGTCAAGACTATCACATGCCTTGTTTTCTGTGTTTTTTATATTTACTCCTGAAGAGCACACCATAGGAAAGTCAGCAAGAAACTGTCCAAGGAAGTCAGAAAAATTAGAGTACCGCAGCAAGGGACGGTGGATCACAGACGATTGGAGCAGAAAACCTATTACAAACATTATTTGTTAATAATTAACCTTCCTTGAACTACGTGAAGGTGATCATGTAAGCTCAATAATATGCCAAAGAGAAGTCATCCGATTAAATCCCCGGTGTGAGTACAAAGGCTTTTGCGTAGCAGGGGTGTCTCATTTTCCGGTTCAAATTTCTAGAAACGTTAGTCAAGCAGACTCTACTTCATCGTTGCCAACAGCAAGGTTTTTCACATGATTGATCATGCTCTTCACCAATGAGCGGATGCTGCGATCTGAACAATGTGCCTTAAACTGAGTTCCAGGATTTGACGCCAGAGTCGATTTCTTCTAAGCATATCGACGCCTTTGCCTTCACACGATGATCAGGTGCCTCATTACGATTCGTGTTGATCATTACGATTACGATCGCAAACTTGGCTACGCTTTGCCTTGTTACCCATACCCTAACACCTCTCCCTATAGCTAGAGCAAAACAGTAGACTCAACTTTTTGACCAAAACACAGTAGGGTCTGATTGGCTGCCCAAACTCTTGTCTTTCCGGACATGCAAACACACAAACAATGAAGAAAATGGAGTTGAGATCGATGGCGCAAACAATCACGAGCACATCTTCAAAGCTAATCAGAGACGACTGATTGAGGATGTCAGAGATGAAGCACACGGAGGACCATTCCTTGAAAAAAACATCAAGAAACTTCTAGTTGCTTATCTACAGTCTGTCAAATGTCTCGGAGTCTTGTTTTGGACCTCACGTTTGAAATTTGATCCATTCCTCCCCGTTTTCATTGATCTTCCATTCAAAATTTTGATCCAACTACTTTCCCTCCAAGGTTGTTAGCAACAAAAGCAAAACACTTGAACCTGTTTTTTTCCTCTTTAACATTTACGTCATGTAAGCGGATCCACACCATGTTTGACTTATCTTTCGAAGGTCAGCCGTCAGTACTTGATGGGCTATTTATACTAAAACTTTATAGACGTTTTCGATACAAGCTGCCTATCTTCTTGCAAAAGATCAATCCAAAATTCTAAATACAGAGGTCAATTCGATGATTTAGGTTGCAAGGGGTCAACAAATACACCAAAATGAAAGTGTTTTCCTAGTTTTAAAATAATAATTTGATGTCCTCTTCAACTCTGTTGGTTAAAAGAATTTTTTATAAGTATGTAGTGCTCGTCTAAGCTCTCCAACCGGACCAAACATGTCCAGAAAGGATGAAAAATCTTTGACTTCATGTAATTGATAGTTTTTGATATTTTTTATGAATTTGATCCATCTTAACATAAAACAGCCCTGGAATAAGTTAGTGAAGTGCGTTATTTCATTTTTTCATTAACTAAAATCTCTATAAATATATCTATATATGTTATTTTTTACAACTGCAGTTACAAACAAACATCTTCGATTATTTAGTATATCCATAAGTAGGTCCATGAGGGTTACGGTTTTAAACCCTAAATCCTAAATATCACTGGTACTCCTCACTTGTACTCGTGGAGTACCAATGATATTACGTTATTAAGTGTGGAAGGTAGAGTAAGTCGTGCTTGTTTAATAATATTTCATTGACATTGTACATTATATATGACATTGTATATTATATATGTATTTTGATACTATTTATATATATTCTGAGTTAGATATTTAAATGAGTAATATTACATTAGAGGCTCAGTCCATACACTTCTTATGGATCAGACTTTCCTTAAGTTATATTATTGTATATTAGTATGTTAGCTATATAAGCAATATATTAGATTCGAAATATGTATTTAGTCTATAGATATTATTTTGATGTAACACTTCAACTTGGTAACGCATTTTACTAATATATAACTTAAAAGTCATGCTTGTTTAATATGTCATTGACATTGTATATTAAGAAGTTACATACTTACTCTAGTAAGATATTTATTCTGAGTTAGATATAATCGTTGGATATTTAAATGAATATTATAGAGACTCAGTCCATTCACTTTTTATCACTCTAAATAATTATTGTATATTATGTTAGATATATAATTAATATATTAAATTCGAAATATGCACTATAGATGTTTATTTTATGTAATAGAAAGAAGCTACTAGTAACCAAACCCATGCGTTGCATTTTACTAGTAATTTCTTCTTATTCATTTTACTAGACTAAGTATATTATCCATAGTAGGAGTAACAAACTGAGTGATATAATTCTATTATTAATTTTGGAAGACAACCATGTTTTTTAATGATATTTTATAATATTAATAATAATAAATGTTGTTAGAGTTTTTCCACTATTTTCAAATTAATCTAGTTAGATAATTGTATATATTAGATATATTAGATATATGAGTAATATGTTAAATTCAAAATATTTACAGATATAGATTTTTATATTTTTGGGTTATTCGTGTTAGTATATTCCATAGTATTGAGTACTATATTATTTGTTATCAAAAGTCTAAAACATCAACTTAAAAGTCTAAAGTTCAGTATGCAATTCTCTGAGTTAGCAAACTCAATGTTCCAACACTTAACTACCAAAAGTCGGAAATATGTGATTCAAACTGTCCACTTTTCACATCTGAATTGTCCAAACTTCAACCCCGAAAAGTCTAAGGATATGAGACTGGTCTACTTTTAGTAAATACATTGATCTCTGCATTTGAAGTATTCTTCTACCTTGAAGAAACCAAGATGATTAAACATGTCATTCGGCCACCTGCCCTTCAGACTTGCTGGTTTACTGTCCAAACATGGTGCAAAGCTCTCACCATCGTTTCTCTCTTCTCTGTACAATTCTCCATTTCTTTCTTTAGAAACTCCACATACTTTCGAAATAAACAGAGAGCAAGAATGTGCATGGGATCCTATGGCAGATCTAAGAAGGATTAAAATCATACATCTTGAGTAGTCTCCAACAAATAGACTTTTTCATCACTCTTGCTCTTGTGGATATCACTTTTCTCTGTGTTGACGTTCCACACTCAAATATCTCTTGTGCTTCTTCCTGCAATTCACCTATAGTCTTACGAGAAAAAGGATATCATTGTTGTTTTCTATTCTCTCCATACACAACCATCCCACCAAATCCAACACATGGAGTCTCCTTTCATTGTGTCAAAGGATTGCACCTTCGGCATCATGACCTTCCTCCATAGTAAAAATCACCAAACTTGCATTGGGCAGGATGATCTCTCGAGAACAAGACTAACATAACCCTCATTGTGAACTTCTCCTCTCTCTTTGACATGTCTATCAGATCAATAGGATAACAGTTGTCAACTTTCACAGATTCAACGAATAACCTTTGACATTCTTTATGAATGGCTCTATGCAGGTTTCGAAGACATCCATTTTTGAAATAACTCTATCTTTGGTGTTAAGGACGAATAACACGTGTAGCTCTCGTAAACTATAAGTGGTATTTTCATAAACATCTAGCACAACATAAGGCCCGAACCATCTTTGAGAGAACTTACGAATTGTAGAATGCTGATTCTCCAACATACTGTCATACACCAGAATCCAATCACCAACACGTATTGGCTTTGGTCATAGTCGGTGAGTCTTGTCAAAAAGTTCCTTGTTTCTGACTCGAGCCACCTTCAACTTCTCTTGTGCTTCAGCAAGATCATCTTCTCTCCGCTCTAACTGCCTAGTACGTAAAGCAATAAGTGAAGTGCGATCTAAACCATCTTTCCATGGTAGCGTAGCCCACGTAGGAAAGTCCTCCTCAGCAGGCATGATTGGTTTCTGCCCCAACATAAGCTCAATCGGCATATAGCCAGTCGTGGTACAGTGTGTAGTTCTATCAATCCATAAAGCAAATAGAAGTAGTCTCGGCCATTCTCTAGGCCTACCATCACATGCTTTCACTAAAGCGTGAACAATAGAAGGGTGTCCTCGTTCATTTTTATCAATGTCCTCTGGATTCATGGTAGTAGTAAGCTGAAGCTTTACTCCGTATAAGCAAAGAACTCCTTCGCTTCTATGTCTCTCAACTCGCCTCTATCTGCTTGTAATCTCTCAACAGATCCATAGTGACAGATGATATCCCTGAGCACGAATCTGCATATGTTCTCTGTAGTCTTCGTCCGTAGTGCTCGTCCCTCCACATAGTTAGAAAGATCCTCCCGCGCCAACAGCAAATAACGCATCCCTCATAGTCCCGACGGCATCATCACAAGATCAAGAACCCACTGAAAATGGATACTAGGTGGATAGGTAGGTACAAGTCCATCTCTGTAACGGACCTTGGAGTAGAATTGGCAGTGTAGACACGACCCAACAAAATCCACCACGTCTTGATACAAACCCTTCCACCAGTATCGCTCCTTCATCTTCGTGTAAATAGTCCAGACTCCACGATGTCCAACCCATAAGGTGTCATGAAACTCCTTAAGCAGATTCAGCTTCGTCGGTTGGTCATCCACCACTCTAGCAAGTATTTCATCTCTTCTCTCCAGACGTTTCCGCAGATAATCTTCACGTGGAAGATAACTGTACGCCTTCCGTCTGATCTCCTTGAACTCTACATCACTCCATCCCTCCCGTCTGCAGAATGAACTCATATAGAATCCAATATCACGGAACTTTTTTGTGTAGAACTCCTCGTTGAACGGCCGTGGTTCCAAGTCTGGAGTCTGCTGACCAACTTGGCACTAAACGTCTTTCTTCTCTTCATTCTCCACCTCTGCAAACATCTCATCCTCATCTGTATAACAAGCACTAGACAACATATCTGCAACTGGATTGTCCTTCCCTGCTATATGCTTTAGCTCAGGGTTCAGACTCCAGATATAAGCAATCCATCGCAGCATTGCTATGTATGGAGTATTACAGTTTGCTATCATACCCAATAAAGACAAACAATCTATTTCAAATATCACACGAGCTCCTATCAAGAACTCTCGATCTACCTTCATAGTAGTAACAGCTCCCTACAACTCACGCTTCACTTGAGGATAGTTATGTTATCTATCTGTTAAGATCCGAGCTCCAAACCTTGAAACAAACCGCACACCTTCTACATCTTCTTGACCAACCACCCATCCAATCGCCTTTGGACTCGTATCAACAGATCAGTACCACAGGTCTCCCGCTCTTGAGTAAGGGGAGGAGGTTTACTTTCTTGCCGCCAAGTAAACCTCCTCCCCTTTCTCAAAAGTGCATACAGAGGCTCGGCAATCTGTGCATAATGAGGAATACTCACACGAAAAAATACACAAGCTCCCAAGAACCGTCGAACCTCAGTGATGTTGGTGCAGTAAGCTATTCTTGCTATAGCATCTATCTTTTCTGGGTTCGGACGCCTTCCAAAAGCACCACACAGATGACCCACCACCACAATCTCTGACATTCCAAAGCGAGATTTGGTACCTGACAGAGTTAGGTGTACCTCCTCCAAACGCATCAGAATCTTTTTCACATCCCGAATGTGGTCTGCAACGAACTTTCTGCAACCATCAAAAATCACTGGTTCGTCCTTGTCCTCCACCGGACAACTTTTCATGAGAATATCATCCAGAAACGGGATAGTGACCTCAGGTACAAACTCTCGTAACATCTTATGCATCGCATTTTTGCATATGGACTATTGAGTTTGTCGCACCCTGAGGAAGAGTACATATCCGCATCAAACCCAAAGGTATACGCATGGTAGTCAAGTCTCTACTCTCCAAAGCAAGTTGAAACTGATCATAACCTGAAAATATATCTCCAATAGAATAGATTGATCTTCCAGCAAACGCCTCAGCTACTTCATCAACCACAGGTCCTGTCCCGATGTTTCGAATCGTGATGTTATTGGCAGACTGCAAGTCTTGGATGAAGCGTAGAGCTCCTGTCTTCTTAGATACTGTGAACCATCGGCTAGAGTACGGAGTCATAGATGGTTCAAGAATATCCATTCGTATCCTCTCTTTCAGTAGTAACGCACGAGGGACTAGAATCGGCTTCAAGACCCAAGGTACGTGAAGAACAGTGAAGATAACCATCGGAGCTATCACACTAGGATCCATGCAACCAATCTCCTCAGCTGAGAAAGAAAATGCCTTATCATGCTAACTATCATCTTCTCGAAAGTTCAGTTTTCCACTTCAGTCAAGAAGCCACCTCCTCCTATCTGAAGCTGCTCGAGTGTCTCTTGAGTAAACTTGTGTCCTATCTGTGTAGGATCTCTAAGCACAGGCTCAGCAGCCGCTAACTCCATCTGCTGCTGAGAATCAACAGATAATTGGGTCGCCACAGGCTTCACATTCCTCGCTACAGCTTTATACTTGACGTGTATTTCCGCATCCTTCCATCCATTCTCTAGTCTCGGATGAGGACGATATCGCAAGTATGAGACAATCTCCTCATGACTTCATGAGAATGGATGAGGATCACCACCCTACCTCCCATATGCTCCATCAGCCTATCTATATCATCCGGCCTATACACTTACAAACTCCTCATAAACACCAGAAATCGTCTCTTCTTCCTTCAGAACTCCTGTACATCGCAGATTTGCTGCGTATTTCTCTATCTGCCTTCTACTCTTCTCTGTCAAATCCTCTACACGCATAAACTCACTCCAATCATCAGAACTGAAAGTCATCAAACCAGATCTCCAACTATGTATAGTATAATTCTGAATCTTGAGCAGCCTCTTCACCAACCTCCTATGACCCCTCAGGCTGCTCAAGCAGGATCATAGTAGCAGTAGATCCTTCACTCTTGCTATCTCGTCCTACAAGAGTGGTTTTAGGAAACCTTTATTCCTATAGATAGGAGAATCTCTCAAAGCTTGTCGGTTTCGTTCGTGGTTTATACGAACGGTCAGAAAGTGCACAGAATGTCTATCATTTGGACTACGGATCCTAGCATAATGAGATCCGTCATCCATAACCTTGATCTCTTCGAACTACAATGATATAAGGTTGACCAAGAAGCAAGACCATAACGCTCCATGCGTTCCAGAGTGAATCATGAAAGTCAAAGATGAATCAAAACAGTTGACGGTGAATCAAAACACAAGCAGCTATTCTAGAGCAAATCGCCGTAATATGATTTTGAGGAAGCGAGAGAAAAGTAGAAAAATACCGTGACAAATATCTGGTTGGCAGTGATTCTTATTCTATAATGCTTGCACACGAAGTTAGAAGTCTGTATACTTGCATCTTAACAACCTAGACTTGAAAGAACGGAGCATTTCTCTAAGAACATAGGATACTTCCTAACAGTTCCGATAGAGGATAGGAACTTCACACTGTTTACAAGAATCCAAGAACCATGATACATCTTTCGCTTTTGTCTCATTCCACAATTCCTTCATAGAGAAATTTGGTTCGATAGGATACTCACTATCCATCCATGTGTTTCTACATCTCCATTGAGATCTACATTGTTTTCTCAGTTGTCATCCAATCGAGATGTAATCAGATGATATCATATCTCTTCTTAACCCCCTACAAGTAGTTACTTTGCATTACTTTGTATAGATCATGCAATCTCTTTGAAGAGTTGGTGGTGGTTTTCTAATACACACACACTTAGCGACGTGACACTCATCACACCGTTTGACGAGTTACGTGATAAGATTCATGCAACATAGAAAATAAACACATCCGAAGTTCTACGAGAATTTCACACAAGAGTTGTACCACAACACGACATCCACCCCTTCTAAATCTGTGCATCCTCCGGTATGCACCAAAATCACAAAGTTGTGGTCGACATCATACAATATCTTCGTCCTCTTGACTGATCTCATCGTTAGTATTATCTTTGACATCCAAATCTTCTCCGTCATCATTCAAGAGATCAAACTCTACTCCGACTTCCTCCATGCTTATCTCCTCATCACGCTTCTTGAAGAGTTTCACACACTTGTTTGCAATGGGAACCTTAAGCTTTGCCCCATCAAGCTCTCTTAGTGAGTATGTGGTATTGTCATGCACGTCAAGAATCACATACGGATCAAACCATCGCTTAGAGAATTTTCTAAGTACACTATTGGTTGTCCAAGCTACTATCATACACCAACACCCACTCCCTCTCCATAATCTCTTTCGGTCTTAACCGATGACGCTTATCAAATCTATCCTTGTTTCTCAAACATGCTTCTTTCAACTTCTCCAATGTAACCTCTACATCTTCAGGTCTTCTCTCTAGTTGACAAATTCGTACAGCAAGAAGATCTTCTATAGACATACCATCCTCCCAAGTGAGTATGTGCTCCTCAATGGACATGATAGATTTTTGTCCTTGCATCAACTCCGTCGACATATATCTCGTGACTGAACTATGAGTCGAACGATCAGCCCATAATGCAAATGGAAGAAATCTTGGTTATTCTCTTGCCCTCTCCTTGCAAGCTTTTACAATAGCTTTCACAATAGGAGGATGACCACGTTCACTCTTGCATTTTCCTCCCGATTGTAGGTTGTGGTGAGAGCTAACTTCATACCACATCTCTTGAAGAACGCTTTAGCCTCATCAGTGTTTAGCTCCCCTCGATCAACCGTGATCTTCCCAATACAATCATATTTATAAAACACATCTTTTAACAGAAATTTTGTCCATAAAGCTCACCCTTCCACTTGGTTGGATAAATCCTCACTTGCCAAAACTAGATATCGCATCTATCATATACCAATCGGCATAATAACAAGATCTACTACTCACTTAGAATGCATTGCAAGTGGATAAGTAAGATGTAACTCATCTCTATACCGAACTCTTGAATACTCTTGACAGGTTTGGCATGTCTCTACAAACTGAACTACATCTTTATACATGTTATGCCACCAATATCTCTCCTTCAGCTTTGTAAAAATGGCATAAATACCTCTATGTCTTGCCCACAAGCTCTCATGAAACTCTTGCATGAGTAACTTCTGCATGCCAACCTTACAACTCTTTGTGCATCTTACCACTTTGCTTAGCTCGCTTCCACAAATAACCACCTTCTAGCAAGTAGTTATAAGCCTTCCTCCTGATTTGTTTAAAGTGGGCATCACTCCATCCTAACTGTCTAGTCAACAAGCTTAGATAGCGTCCTATATCTATCCATTCTCCTTCATATAGCTCCTCCATGAATGATTTCAAGTGCTCACTCTCATCTCCTTGAACTCTACAGAAAATAGTAGTACCAACGTCTTCATATCCTCAACCATCTCCTCCTCCCTCTCATATCTTGCATGAGATAACATATAAGCTACTAGGTTGTTCTTCCCTGCTATGTGTTTGAATTCAAGATTTAAGGACTTGATGTAAACAATCCAGTGTAGCATAGCAATATCAAGGGTGTTATAGTTTGTAATCATCCCTAATAGTGATAAATAATCTGTTCTACTACTACTGGCGCTCCATTCAAATAGTCTGTTTCGGCTTTCATAGCTGTAACTACTCTCCATAACTCTCTCTTCACTTGAGGATAGTTCCTATGTCCTCACTCAACACCTTTGCTCCAAATCTGATTGTAAACCGAGTCTCTTTTTCATCATCCTATCCTACTGTCCATCCAATGACTATCGGACTGGTATCAACAATAAGTATCACTGATTTGCTGTCATCACATGACAAAATACAGGTGGAGAAGATAACAACTGCTTCAATCTCTGTATCGTCTCAATATACCTCTCCTTCCATGCAAACCTCTTGTGCTTTCTCAACAGATCATAAAGAGGATCAGCCACATAGACAAAATGCAGAATCCACACATGATAGAAGACACAAGCTCCAAGAAACCTTCTCACCTCTGTTGCTGAACTACAAGTATCTTTCATCTGCTGTATGACATCCACTTTACTAGGATCAGGTTTGCATCCAAATCATCCACATAGGTGCCCCACAATCACAACTTCTCGCACTCCAAACGGAGACTTGGCACCTGATAGTGTTAAGTGCATCTCTTCAAGACGTGATAAAATCTTATCACAATCTACACCCCTTATGATCCATTGTCTCATCTTTCTCCTCCTCTACACATCTCTTAATTGAAATGTCATCCAAGAAAGACATTATCTTCTCAAAAATGAACTCTCGGAAAACCTTGTTCATCTCATTCATCATGTGCGCTACCGAGTTTATTGCTCTTTGTGGTAACGTGCACATTCTAACCCAAGCCTAACGATGTCTTCATGATCGTGATATCTCTACTCTGCTCAACAAGTTGAAACTGATCGTATCCAGAGTAAAGATTTCCTATAGAGTAAATAGCCTTTCCAGCAAATGCTTCAGCAAACTCCCCTACGATAAGTCTCCTGCTTGTATTTTTTATGGTCACTTGGTTCACATGTTGCCTATCTTAGATGAATCGTAATGCACCACTCTTCTTTGGTACTGTAAATCAACGACTAGAGTATGGTGCACATGATGGTTCTAAGATCTTCATCTGCATCTTCTCTTTCAAGAGCTCTATGAATTTCGGTAGATGCGCTCTAGGTACAGGAATTGACCTCAAGTCCCAAGGACCATGGAACAATGAATGATTATTGGTGTCACAATGCTAGGATCTACACATCCAATTTCTGAAGCTTCAAAAGCAAAAGCTTTTCCATACCTCGTTAACATCTCCCTAAATGTATTCTCCTCCACATATAAAAGAAAATCTACAGAACCAACTCCTTGAGCGTAGCTTCTGTGCACTTGTGACCAACCCGGCTAAGCTCTCTCAAGCTTTTTTCCTTCGGAGATATTGGATTTGCTGGTTAGAATCACTAGGTAACGGCAAAGCAACATATTTTATCTTCTTGTCCATCGTTCTGTACCTAGTCTCAACTCCAACTTCAGGATCTAAGAATGACTCTATAGTTGTATAGAGCTCCATAGAGTGTACTTCCACCACTGACCCTTTCATAGGATATTTAAGGGGGTGTTTGGAAGTATATTTAAAGAGTGAATTTACTTCACAAAGAAAGATATTTTTGTGTTTATGTCAACGGGTAATCAAAATATGAGGAAGAATGTAAAGACTTGGTAGGATTTTATGCCTTCAACATGGAGGTTGATCTCCATGTTAGGAGGAGGATTTTCAGTTTAGGGGGTCTAACATCAAGGTTGACCTCAATGTTGTGACAGCATGTGACTTAGAGAGAGGGAGATAAGAGGTGGTGGAAGGAGTTGAGTCAACGGGTAAAGATTTTTGGAGGGTCATCACTGAGGATGATCTCTATGTTGTAAGGACGTTTTGGGTAGAGAAAATCTGTGATAAGTATGAATTTTGAAACGATATAACTATTGGTGTGAAGATCAGATGGGGCAATATAGTTCTTGTTGGAAAGTTGTTTCCAAGCGCTTTCCACCACAACTAAAACTTTTACATTTGGAGCTCGTATGAAAAAGTTATGAGGGTCCAAACTTCATTATAAACATTGTGGTACTTAAAATACATACGTGTTTAAGAAAACTTCTAAGGCACTAAACTCTTACAAGGAAAGTCCATCCGGAGCCTGTTGGGACGACTGGAAAGGATCTTTAGAAGACTACTCATTTGCAGTAGCAAAAAAAGTTAAAATATCTTAGTTCTTTGGGTGCACTATTGCATATCTTCTCTCTATTGATTTCTACAAAAATTTTACAGCCAGATATCTCACGTATTCTTCAGTGCATCTTTCGCACAATTCGTCATTGACATACTGTTTCGACTGACATCTTTTGTTTTTGGTTTTTCCTCATAATACAAATGTGATGATAATCTAACACAGAGTATTAAGTCTTGGTCAGACGAGTTGTTAATATTCCGTTGCAAATGTTTTAGTTATTGAAATACTCGTGATGCAGGATGAGGAAAAGCTACATGGTTCTCCATTCAACACGAGATTACATTTTGTATCATAGAAATATTTGTGATCAAGTATTCTGTACAGTTAAAATTTTTCCACCATGTTCATTATTTTAAGAAAAGAAAATTTAACGGATGGGCTGAATATGCATGCTTCCCAACAGGCAAAGAAATAACATTCCATACAAGTGGGAAAAGACCTACCGTGGGATACAAAGAGAGGACCGCCAAATAGTCTAGCTGGGTTGCTTGGTCTTTCCCTCTCCACTAAAACGCATTCTGCATGCTATTACACTAGAGGTCCGACCGTTCGAACCTTAATCCCGCTTTTCGTTGTAGCCGGAGTGAGGTTTGAATGGCCCGTAATAAGCGTCGTAGTAGTTCTTCAGACGGTTCACAAGGTAACGATTGTCCAACACCTGTCCGAACATTTACACGAGACTCACGTTTCGGTAGTATAGAATGACTTTAGTCGGCGGGTCAGCGTATCCTCCGAAACAGACGGGCTGCAGCCCTCACCGATTGGATGAGTCCAAGTATCCAGGAAAACGAGTGGAATATAGAGCAGTCAGTTAATCCCTACAATATCGCTAAAGCCAATAGGCTGAGTAGTGTGGGTACGTAAGTACGACGACGATTGAGGTCGGAGGTAAACGTCTTCGGGTTGACTGCGGATATCACGCGTACCTGGCAGAACCAACGCAAATGAGATCGTTCGAAGCATACATCAACCTCGTGCTGCAAACCTCACATTCTGGGCCTGCAGCTTTAGGTTCTACAAGGACAGAATGCTGGAGAGCCCGAACTAGATTTGGGGAGGAGTTGACTCACCAAATCTTCATCAGATGCACTCGTCGGAGTCCAAGTGTGGTCATGATCACCTCCCTTCATGATCAGCCTGCGTGCCGGCGTGCTGATGATGAGTGATGTAGCTTGGAAGGCGTTGGCGACCAATTGCTATGAAGTTTGAATTCTGAGGTAAGTAGTACATACGACTTCTGCTCCTCCACCTGCTCCTGGAAGTTCCGCAGTGCACCGTCCCTTCGCGTATGTCATACTGAAGAATATTGAGCTATTCTTCTTTTCAGATTAATATCTTGACTTAGAGATTTGTCAGCTGTCGACGTGTAGTGTGTCCAATTAAGCTTCCGCTCTAATTTTGTTAGAGTGGAAGCTGAATACGTCGGTATTTCCCGAACTCACTTCCTTGTCAGTAAATGTACTGATTTTCTCAAATTCTAGAGTTTGAACTGCTGTGCGTACGTGTGTATATGACATACTGTAGACTCTCTGTTGGATGTAGACACCTTCATGATCAGCAAGCTTTCCCTGCAGGTTTAGTTTGATTGTGATTTCCTTGGGTCTGCAACGTGTCATCGATCGATACAAGTACTTAAGATCTGGTCACTGACACCTGATAGTGAAAGTTCTAGCTAGTTCTCTAATGGATGTCCTTAGCATATATCCACGACCTCGGAAGCAGAGACGAGTTGCGTACTTGACTAATTGACACTAGAACTCGATCGAACAAGCACAGCTAGCTACTGACAGCATATTGCGGTCAGCATATTGCGGTCACCAGTGAATTGCACTTTGAAGACTTTGATGTGCATCCTAGAAAGTATCTTATCTTGTGCTACAAGACGTTTGTTGACGTGCCATCAAGGCCGTCAAACTTCTCCATTGAGTTTGATTTGCTGTCTCGAGCCTAGGTACATGTGGTCGATCTGGGCAGGTCCTTTTCCTGACACGATTCTGTGTATGCCGAAAAGTTTGTGGGGACTGCTGTGAGATTCTTGTGGTTGTTGACATGAGAAAGCTCCGGTAAGCTGTACACAGTAGGAACTTATAATTAGTTGACCTGGACGAGGAGATGGATTCTCTAATTTTGTTGTCGTTCCAGGCTAGCTAGGCCTGCATCAAACACACTAGCTTCTTCTCCTCCCGAAACCTGTTCCCGATATACGCGTCATCGTTTGGTTTCACCAACACTGACAGAGTACATTACTCGAATGTTGCTGGTTCAGTGTATTGTGAACATAGGAAGTCTCACTTTCCCCGCTGTACATGTCAGTAGACTGGGCACTGTAAGGATCGAGATTTCCTCCAAGATACTAGCCTAAGGAATGGGTGTACACGTTGACGTAACCAGGGAGCCTTCGTGTATAATGGAGTAATTCATATAGCTGCCTAGCTAGAATGCAACCCAAGTTTCGAGCTTCTGATCTTGTAGCTTTAGTTAACATTCAGGTTCGGTCTCGAGGAGGATTAAGAGAAGAAAATTATAATTATAATAGTCTGCAGACCTTTCAGTTTTCTTGTAAGATCGTCGGTACTGTTATAACTGAACCTTTTTGCTAGTCTAGGGCGAAAAGAGGTTGACCATATGCATGAATTCTGATAAACGTGATCGACCCACAGGCTAGAGAATAGAATGGTTACAGGTTTGCCGCAACTAAATGCCTCAGCCGGCTAGAAGTCAGCGGTTTGCTGTGAACGTATATATGTTGCAAGCAGCAAAAGGTCTAAAGTCGACTGGCTACTGGCTCTCTCTGGTACTTTAGTTCCACTGGGTGCAGAAATAAGCGATTTTCCCTCGGGAGGTTGAGCCCCTATATACGTGACCCCACTGGGTGCTGAGGAAGTAATTAACACTTGCATGGTAGGTTTCCATTCTCCGATTTACACCCGTCTGACTCGGCAGACACTCGGCGGAGCCAAGGCCGAAGGAGCTCTATAGGACCCCAGAGACTGTACGTAAGACCTCTTGTTCGAAATTGTTGGACGTGAAAGGTTTCGGGGCCGTTTCACCCGGACGGCCGTATTACTACGGAAGGAGGTCCGAACTGTTTAGTTAACTTGCGCTCAGGTTATGTTCCCCTTCGTGAGATCTCATGAGGATTCAAAGTTGTACCGGGAAGTAGTACGGGAGATAGCTAACTGGGTCATGCTAATCGTAAAACTCATTTGTCAAAGGTATACTTTGACAAATGAGTTTTACGATCCAATATGATTACATCTTCTGCTGCTGTTTCATTACGAATCACAGCAGAAGTCATTGCGCATGCAGACCCTTACTCTATATATACATGTCTGCAGCTCAAGATGCACTGACTAGCTAGTCGGTGCTAGACCTTCCTTAGTGTACTATTATAGTATCAAGGAAGTTCTTCAAGTGCTCTGGAAACTTAAATTTCAAAGAGACTGAGAGTGGAAGTGGATGGAAAGATTCTCGCCAAGGTCTTTTCTGTTTGATTCAACCGGGGAGGTTTCTCATTAATTGGCAGACCTCTCATATGTACATAAAGCCCAAACGTACAAACCTCATGATGAGTAATCACATGTCATGTCATTGACCATTGTTTACATGTCCACTACGACCCAAGCCTCTAGAACCCCTCGGATTGGCGTGTATGTGAACTGGACTATCACCGTAGTACGTGTTTCTTAAGGATCTGTCTGCGCAGTGAGATTGCAGAATGTTCCAGTACTTAAATTCTTGAAGCATTCGTGAAGTCGAATACGCAGTCATTCAGTATCCGACGTGACTTTTGCAGTGTGCTCGTTAGCTTCATCATCCGTGTACATTTGTCATGCCAGGCATCTCTACTACCGTCAATCTCCCTTGTCTAGAGTGTTAACTTGAGTCACATTAATGTACCGAACCGGAAGAGGAGGGTTAATTAGTCGTTTATCATATACAATTCGGAAGTATCTTCCTGGAGCTGGCAGCAACAGTTCTGAAACAACCGTATAAGCCTAAAAAGCACATCCCATGCAAGCTGCGATAATTACTGAAAAGTTATGATGTGCAAGTGTGCAAATATCGATGGCAGTGAGTCGTCACAGCACATCTCACTGTCAAATGAACTTCGTGCAAAAGCTTTGAATTGCTGAAATGTCCAGTGTAATACGTGGGTAGTCACATTTAATTTAGCAATTCCTACTGTAGGTAGCATGTGGTCAAGACATCTACAGACATTGTACCTTTCACAAAGCGCAAGGTGAGCGCTTCTCACTCTTATTTACGTGTTACGTAGTGCATTTTTTCTTCACGAACTTTGTCTACAGCAGGGCACTGCCGAGCACTTCCTCATGGAACGAACGTCATTTGTGTGGTAGATGAAATTTGTTTAACACACCCATTGCTCTTATAAATAGACCCAACTCAAGCCTGTTGAAATCTCAGGCAGCACTAACGAGTCACATTAGTTTTCGCCTCTTTGTAACTCGTTCAGAACACATCTAGCTACTGAAGATGCTAGATGATCGAACCATCTAACGTAAAAGTTCTGCAGGTAAATAGTCTCCCTTCTTGACAATTCAAATACGATAATACTTCGAACATGTACCGATAGGCGAGATTGAAATTGGTCTAGGTTGCTTCACTCATTTCTGGAACTACTGTTACAGTAAATTATTGCTATCAGGTGGGAAGCTTGCCTCACCCTCGCTGTGTATATGTATGTTGTGTGGATAACTTGAACATTAAGATTCGAGACTTTCTTCTAGTTCGAAAATAGTTCGAGTTCTAACTAATATGCATATGTAGCAGCCTGAGGTTCCGCTATCGGTCCTCATGAGTTGTCATTTCATTTCTGATGCTCATTGCATGGTTCGATCGCGTTACTTGTTGCTTCTCGGGTGTTGCTGTATCAGAGTGTCTCTCGTTCTCTTCTTCACACGGTAATTACTAGTACTTCGGAACCAGTTGTGAGAACAGCGGAATATCTGCTAATGACTCGTAGCTTCATGACCATGATCAGTTAATATGTAACAGAGAGAATTATGCAAACAGCTAGAGAAGCCTCCGAGGTTTGGATGTCAGTGAGAAACGTTAACGTGAAGCTAATTTCGACATAGGAGAGCATGCATGGCACGGTCTGATTTTCTCAGCATCTCAACTGTGCGATTTCCGCAACGCAAAGACAAGCGATCCTAGATGCGAGGTAATAGTGGTCAAACAGTAACCAAAGACTGCTGTGCACTGAAGGACTCAAAGTAAGCGTCCTAGTGAAAATCTGTGAAAGCTCCAGCTCTAGCTCCAGATGTGTTATCAAGTTTGTATTCGCTTTTGGGACTTAGTCTAGACGACTGTGATACATGCATTGCGATAGAGGGGCATGTGGGCATGCTTATCGATCTTAACCATATTTGTGAAATTAGGTGACATGTTCGTAAGAGAGATCTAGATCTAGAGGAGGGATCTAAATAGTACGTAGTATAAACAAGCTAAAGCTCTGCGCTGAACTAAACTGAAAGCAGTGGAGCTAAAAACACGAAATTCGATGTGTAATTCGTACACATTTCTATGTCTATCTTGAACTGAGTTGGACACTGCTCTACTGGATAGAACACTTGATTGTGAATAATACGTCAGACTAGCCAAAGGGAACATATAATGAAGAGTTCTTCAAAGCATTTTCTGTGTTAAAACAAAATTGAATCAGATAAAAGATTCTTTTCGGTGTTTGTGGTGAAAAGAGCTTTTGATTTTCAAATAGAAGTTTTAGGTTACTAATTTGTATTAAATAGGTAACTAATCCATCTGAAGATTATTAAAATTCCGAAAAGGAAATTCGTATCTTATCAGTCAACTGATCAGCATTCCAACATACCGGTAAAGTGTCACTTCTAGATTATTTTGAATCTGACCATAAAAGATTCCGTAAGACTTAGTGTACCAAACTGCAAATCCATATTTCGTTTGGACCGATCGGAGATTGGATACTGAATTGTGCGTCCCTTTCTAGCAGTGGGTCATGAATGCTAATTAGATGTACGACACTGCGACCAATTTTCAATAGGTCAAACAAACCTTTATTCACATGGGACTCGTAGACTAGATCTACATGGTGTCAAACCTCTTCGTACGCTGTCAAGATTTAGTTTTCTATGTTTCAAGATGCGACTACAGCGTTCTGGTCAACAGGCAGTTCATTTTTGGGCAATAGGTTCTCTATAGATTCATAACATGAGTCAAGACCTTTTTACTTGTATTTTTGTTTTGGGTCAAGAAGGAATTTAGAAGACCTAGAATTATATCGCTATAACTTATTAGGTTGTTTGGAACTCCAAAATAGTGAATCTAGATATTGTTGTATACTCTCCACTGCAGTACACGGAACAGCGATTGACTTAGTGCATAAGTAAACTAATACTAAATTTGCGTGATTATGATTTAGGAGTATTTCATGCTATACATGCATTGGAATCTACTGACAGTGTGATTTAAGGGGTATGGTGTTGCACAACTTCATGCTTGTGTGTATATAATTTATGTTAATTAGAGTGTTTTTTATGTACTAGCTATAACTACTCACTTAGACGTGCTAGATTTAGCGGATGGACAATCTGCATTTTGCGCTTATTAGGACACTTATTTGGCTACCAAAAGTAGTATGCTGACTTAAAGGCTATTTGACAGTTATATTGTGACAGTCAAGCATCAAGCAAACCGCTTGGCACAGCTGTGAGTGGAGCACGTGTAGTGAGTGAGGAGAACACAAGCGGCTGTCGCTATATTCATGACAGAAATGATCTCATGATTGAAGTGTGATGTCAACTGCACGCACGTGACAGTTTTTAAAAAAGTGGTCTGGCTTATAAGAAACAAAAGTTCAAAGTTTGTTATATAACCACAAGTCTATGTCATGTTCTTGATCAGATACCACCTATATAGATTTAAAGTATCAAGTGAAAAGTTATGTATAACTCGTACATGGTGCTGTGTTTTCTATCAAATATCACTTATATAGACATACAGTATCAAGTGAAAAACTATGTACAATTCATACATAGATTTTCACTTGGTACTATAAGTCTTTAAAAGTTTTTATAACTTTGGAGACTCAAGACAATCTTTTAACACCTTGAGATACTGTCGACAACTTTCGAGATTCAAAGCAGTCCTATGGTGCCTTGAGATACTTTTGGTACAGAGTGGCGACCCACCTCCTCACAGCTGCAACATGTGCATATAAAAGAGCAAGAAAGTGTACTCAAGCACTTTGGATCGATGCATTGTCGCCGCATTGGTCGAGAGTGGGGACGTTTTAAATCCAAGTACTCATTGTGGAGTTATCCTTGCGATGTGTGGGACATTTTAGAGTCGTTCATCGATCAACACACTACCTTGAAGTTAATACTACGGTGGTGATAAGTGTTCCTGCTAAGGTACGTTCAACTAGAAGAGTAATATTTAAAGTAGTCTAAGATTGCTATTGTATTTCAAAGATGGGTTTAGTGTTGATATGCATAGGTACTGTACAAGCTCCTAGAGCTATCATGTATACACATATATCATGTATATATGCAGAGAGAGGTTACCGGGACCCAGTCCCAACTCTGTATATATTGCTCGAAGGGTGGTGGCTACGTGAGCCCTCCTTCCTTGTTGGAGTGATGCGTTAGTCTTGGGTATATATCTTAACACTAAATTTTCTAGTTGTCTAAAGAGCAGTTTCTGTTTTTATTATTACTCTATTTTGTTTGAGTAGAAGTAAGTAATAGCTTTGGTCGCTTTGTTGTTCTCAGGTTTGGAAGTAGGCGGTCAAATTTCTGCAACGACCAAAGCACGGTATTGCACGCATTTTCGATAAGCAATCTTAGTTCAGTAGCATTGTGATTAATAATGACTTTTCAGGGGTATATCCATGACTTCTGCATTGTCTAGTGCACTTGCACAACTAAACTGTGTGTTTCTCTTTGCTCCTGACCATTGCTACTGAACGTCCTAAAAAGTTGCGGGTAAGGACTTTCGACTGCGCGCAATTTGGTTCCAGTTTCTGCTGCATCTGCTCACTTACCTCTGTGGAGGCAGATTGCAGGTGATTCATGAGCAGTTCATGAGTTCTATATTGATTAGCGAGGGCCACTTTTAAGGCTCAGGTGAGTGAAGTGGGAACCTTGACTTTCCTAGAAGAACTTCAAGTAACAAGAAGCAAAGTATAAAAACTTGTTACATTATGGAGAAAGCTCTACGGACCAGATATATAGAAGGGTGAACATCGCTGTAAACGGAATAAATAAATGTACTACGCTTATATCGATCGATGTGAACGTTATTGTTATGCATTTGCAGAGGTAATCATCGATTTTACAAGACGAAGAAGAATTAGAAATATATTCTTGTCTTTTTTCTTTTACTTCTCTTTAGGAGTCTATGTCCGTAAATTTATGTCATCTCTTGAACACCGTCGGAAACTTTTGAATCAGGTGTCTATTCTATAGCCCTTTGGCACCCCCTAACACGGTCTGTCATGCACGACTTACGTCTTCTTACTTTAATCTTGCTGTAACGGAAAATTTCTTCTTATCTTAATCTTGTAGTTTTCGTTACGGGGAGAGGTCTGAGTAACCCTAGTAAATATTCCCGTATGTTCCTTACTGAATCCTGTCTTGCTTAGCATGTGAGTTTGTGTTTTCTGAATTCATATTTTTGAAGTGTATCAGAAATCCACAGTACGAATTAATAGATCATGTTTTCTTCCTAGAGTTCGTTATAAACTTCACCTGTTGATATAATAATAAAATTTAATGAGGGATGACTGGTAAGACTGGCTGTTGCTAGTTAGTATTCTGATTAAGATATGAATTGATAAAAGAGGTCTCATCAAGCTTGACTTTTGTAATGGAGGACTGATAAAGCAAAATTTGGACTACTAGGTTTGTTTGTTTTTTTTTTTCCCCTTTTTTTTTTATAATAAAGGAGACCGACCTCCATGTACTTTATTGCCTTGTCAAGAGAGTGAGCGTAACGCTCGTTATTAACAAAACCGGACCGTCTAGAGGTCCACTTGGAGGAAAAAACCCTACCGCTAAACCTACCACTATTCTTCCGCTGCTTACCGCCCACCTCCTTCCTGTCCCTGTTCGACTTGAACCACTTCTGGTGGATGTTCACGCTCGTCCGCCAGCTCCACCTCACCTTCCTCGCCTTCTTCCGCTGAGAGTGAAGCTCCATCGCCCCCGTGTACACCCACTTGTCATGCTTGTTGTCCCTCCTCCCAGGATTCCAGCTGCGCTTCGAATTCGCGTTCTCGTATGAGGAGATAAGTTGACGACGTCTTTCTCGGAGACGGTTCGTTCTGCTTCTCGCCTTGGCCATCACATTGAACTCCATTCTCCGATGGGAGATCCTCAATCTCCTCCATGGATTGTCTTTGTGTTCCTGGTTGTTCGTTGTTGACTACTAGGTTTGTTAACATATGTTGTCACTATGTGTTTGCTTACGTATATTATACGAGTTGTTAATCTAGAATTTTATTGGTATTAAACTAACTTCAGCATGCCGCCTGCACTTGTCATCACCCAGGAGGAACAGATTCAATGAGTACTTCAATTTTGTTTCTCGAGGTTCCAAACAATTTGTCGGAGCTTTGCCAACCTGACATACTGAGGAAATCAAGAGCGATGTACGTAGTGGACTGCGGATGGTAGACAGTTAGGAACCGAACTTTTCTCACAAGTGGTACGTTTATATGACAAGTTTAAAGAAATATGAAGTTCTAAAAGAAAATAGGAAAGAAAACTAAAATAGGATTAGCCTCAGATGGCTATGTCCAACAGTTTCAGACTGGATTCTAGAAAGGATCAAATATGTCGTCTTGTCGTTGTATGTAACATCTGTTTGTTTAGGTTATGTCATGTCTGACTTCCTTGCATTATCACCTCTTCCAAGTTGCTTGCACTAACACCCTTCCTGTTGGAAGGGTTAGGTATTATATTAAATGTGTCAGTAAGGCGTGTATTCATGGGTACAGTAGCCCGGACTTGTATCTTCAGAAGCGCGACGATCCATTCAACGCTTATGGGTTTTTTTTGTTCTCTCCGTGTTTCCATATATGGGTTAACAAATAATGTTTATGAAATAATTTAATTATTTATATATACTTAATATATATTTTATTTAATATTTATATAATTCTTTAATAATAATAAAAAAGAGCCCGCGTACAGCGTCCCCCTCCTTGAAATGCATGCGTGCATCGGTCGTTCATTTTGAAAAAAAAGAGCTAACCCCTCCGTACGCGCGATCCATCAATCGAAAACCAGTCGCATTCGTCGCTTGGCGTTATCCAGCCCCCGCCCCGGAAGTGCACTTTTGCTGCATATTATTTATTGACACATGTGTTCGTGTTAAACTTTCTACTATAATCAATTGCAACATCGAGAATATAGAAGCACTTCTGACTGAGTCAAGCCAAGTCTTTGTTGCTATGCATTTGCAATAGCTAACCGCCGATTCTGTTAAATCAGGATGAAGACCAAACGCGGAAGAAAAGGTGAGAGTCTTTTGTCCTTCTATACACCTATATTTCTATATAAAACCTAAGTGTACGTTATAAGCCTTGTAAGCGGGATGTTTGCATGCGGATAGACTATCTTAGGATATCGAAATTAAACATTTATATCTAAACTTACTCTTGCTTAATATTTTTTTCTAATTAACTAATTTCTTAAAGTAATGCAAATAAAAATTCATTATTCAAAAATTATTAAAAATAAGTTTAGGTCATTCTTTAAAATAAAAAAATATCTATTTTCTAAAAAAGTAAAAAAGAAAAAAATATTTTTCACTTTTATATTTACATCTAGTGTTTAATGTAGCATATCTACACTTGAACTATGAATTCATCTAGTATAGTTTGTTGTAGATCTAAACTAGTTTAAATTTTTCTTCGAAAAGATTATAGGCATTTTGTTACTGTAAATTTTATGGAAAACCAAAAATTTATTATTTTTAATATTTTATCGTATTAGATGAAGATAGGAAGAGTGTAAATTTGGATAAATCTCGAATGCAAAGCCATGCAATTATATGGCAATCGCAATATCTTGTTACTCAAGGTTTTGGTCGAAAAGATCATGCATCCAAAGCGAGGAAGCGAAAACAGAAAAATGGGAAATTCATTTTCTGATGATTGGGGATTGCATTATGCTCATTAGTTTATTAATAATTCTTGTGTCAAGAAATATTAGATAATAAAGCAATATCTACCATAAATTAATTTATTGAGTATTTCGATCGAGATATCGGTTTTGTAGTTTCGGGAGCATGTGTTTACAAGTTCTGATCTCGGGTTATCTCTAGATGTGGTCGTAATTCCTGGTGCACTTATGACTTTTATATAAAACAAACAATATATTTAATACTAACTTAATTATCGTGTATAACATAACTTTATTTATATTTTATATTTTATTTAGATGTAGTGATAACCAAAAAAGAATGAATCTATACAAAATTGACTGCCCGTCCGTGGATAATAATTCTTTTAAAAATACATGGGATGAAGCAAAGCGAACCTTCTCCGAGAATTTTCACCTTATTCTGACGTTCTTCTCGCCTTGCACTTGGTATGCATATTGGAAATATGTTACACGTTGTGCAGGATGCAAAAGAAATTTAATGGATGGTGCGCAAGGAGATTCTCCGCTCGAGCATAAAATTAGTGTCTCTGCACGAACCATTTACTGTATCTTTTCTCGACTTCGATTTAATTCAGAAGATTTGCATACTGGCAGGGAAGTTTGCAGTGAACTGCATATTATTAATAATGATTGTTAATAAATAACATTAAAGTAAATAATTATGTTTGGGGTTTCATTGTGACTTTCAGTCAAGTCTTTCCTGCTCTTAGTCAATTTTTTCACTATGTATCGATACTCATCGTTCTTCTTTCATAACTAAAGCCATATTACATTTTGTTATTAAACCTTTAGAAATAGTCTTGGTAACCAGCACGACTCCATTTTGCGGGTTCACAATCTGCGAGTGAAGAATATAATCATTAAATCTAAATAGTTTTGTTGATAAAAAGTTGTTGCAAGAATAGAATCTGTGGACTAAGGACTTAAATGAAAACCGTCTACGAGCTTTATAATCTAAAACTCATTTCAGAACAAATGATTCCGCATCGATGGAGAAATGTTCACAGGGAAGTTTCCTGGTTTCTTGAAAACAAACCGAAATTTTCTCAACTCAGAAGTACACGGGAAGGAAAAAAGAAATATTCTTTTTTCTGCTTTTATACCCCACTAGCGGTTTAAAGAGACAAGAGGGAATCATATCTTCATGTCTCTCACTCTCAATGAATGTGCATAGAAGTTGAAGTTCTGGGCGCGGAGTGGAAACGTACAACCTGGAAGATCGCAGAATGAAAATAGTCGTCGTGAGTAAGGGGCGAGCGGGAGATTGTGGCCATGGCGATTTTCTTTCGACTTGGGGGTTAGGGCTAGGTCGTGTATTATCGGGTTCGCAGTTTCTAGGCGATTTGTACTCTTTCCAGCTTGGGGGTTAGGGCTAGGTCGTGTATTATCGTGTTCGTAGTTTCTCTGTAATTTAAAGTCCTTCCGGCTTGGGGGTTAGGGCTAGCTCGTGTATTGCTCGGGGGTGGTCTTTGATGTGTGACGAGGTCCTGCTGCCAGAGATCGACTGTTCTCTTCTGGTGTATTGCTCGGGGGTGGTGTTTCATATGTGGCGGGGTCCTGCTGTCGAGATGGACTAGTCTCGCAGGCTTGCTCTCAACTATGTTCTCTGAACCACGAAACGAAACAAATGGTGTTGCTTGTTGACGGCGGTGGCACCACAATCTGAATGATTTTCATCGTTGATCGTCTTGGGAGAGCGGTGGTTTGCGTGCTTGCTAACTTGTATCGGTCCTTTCTTTAGAGGTTATATCATTTTTGCATCTGCGTTGTTTTGGAGTTGTTTTGACGGCAACAGTGATGGCCTATCTGACAAGCCGACGGCTCAAGTGAAGTGCGCTATCGAGCGCTCGGTTTGCTCTTGCAGTCTGTTTAATTTCGGCCTTGTTTCATTACGGCCTTGCTACGTTTCGCTCTTGTTTGCTTTCGGCTGTCGCAATTACTTTTCTCCTATCGCCGCTGGCAGGAAGCTATCAGCAGAAAACCGATGGTTCTCTTTTCTGTCTTTTGCTATCATATTTTTTTGCTTCATTGCCAAGTCCGTCCTTGCTAACTCGTATGGGTTGTGGTTTGTTCTTTTCGACTTCTGGCTGCCACTATTGTTCCCGCGGCAGTGCTGGGCAGGTCGAGACGACAGTGAAAGTGCGGTAGCGCGCCTGTTGCTTCCGAGAGACATCATGTTTACTGAACTCCTGCATCTCTCTTTCGAGACCAATGGAGGCTCACGAAGAAGCAACATGTCAGTTTGACGTACATGAGTATGTTGACAGTACTACGGCACGACTTCGAGTCTGCGTCCATATTTTGAGTACCCCATTTAGATACGTTCACTGTACATACTCGTTGCTATACATATTCTCCTCCTTTCCATGCCGCTTTCACTCAATGATGAGATGATTACTCTTGGCTCTGGCCATGTCCTCAGATGATGACCTCCTGCTGCTTGTTGCGTCCCTAGAGGTTGTAGAAAGAACGAGCGATGTCTTTTCTCCTCTCACACAGATAGAGGACAGTTCAGATGAAAAAACTATCCCATCATAAGTATCTCATTATTTGTGTGCTTGCTTATATAAATTTCATTAGGTATGACTATCTTATAGGTTACTCTAGTTCGAAGATCTAAATCTAGAGTGATCAAAACTAGTCATAACGATGCATGGTGGAAGTCATGCACAAATATCTAAAGATGCTCATCAAAAGACGTATTAGTTTGTTGTTGTCTTCCTACTGGGTAGTATGGAAAGTTAACACTTTAGAAAAGCTAGAATAGGAGAATCTCTTACTTTAGTAAATTAGAACAAGTATTGTGTGTGCTATTCTTAAAGTCTTAGTAGCCTTTAGAAGTTTAACTATTTTGGATTGCGTACTTACTATGAGATAACGTAACTTAGTGAAAGTTACCACGGTAAGAAGTTGTAGAGTATATAAAGAGGAGTTGAGAGGGTGGATGACACTCTCATTTTCTTGTCTATAAGTAAAGTGAGCATTGGAGACATTGGGAGTCCTTGAGTATTATGCGATGCAATGTGAAGAGCGGATTAGAACTTGTTTGCATGAACGCTATTAGAGAGAGCGATGTGATCATACAGGTCAGAGAGTTGAGTGAAGTGAATGTGGATGTAACTGAATCTTTGTAATTATGTTGCACTAGTAATCCTAGTCATCTGAGGTACCCTTGCGTGAGAGACAGGCCGGCTTACAGAACTGATTCCAATCTCTTACGTGTCATCGAACACAAGTGGTTATTAGAAACTCTGCTCATTCTTGAGACTGCTCCGAGGTTCCCATTCTACTCTAGCAAACTCTAAATGATCAGTTTCGACGACAATGCGCTCCAGCTATCCGTTGTTACATTTATCTGGACCTGGTATATTCTACAAGTATCATCAACTTCCTGCTGAAGTTCAATTATGTTAAGATAGTCAAAATCTGTTATACGTGTCCTATGCACGTTCTGCCTCTCGTAACTTTGGCTGACCCATACCGCTTCTTCTTTTATTCGGAAGCGGAATTTCACTATATTTGCAGGACATGCGCTTTTGCATGTTTAGTTATCTTAACCTTTTCTTTCGAGAAGGTGATAGCAAACGTTCGACTGTGCAGTCCATTTACAGGCTTAATTATTAATCTACCCTGCATCTGTAGTCAGCTGGATCCATCTAAGCGGACGACACGCACAGGCAGCAGTCCCAGACGGAGAACAGCATCTGCCAGAGTTCATGCCTCTCGAAGATGTCCTGTTGAGATGCAGGAATGACCTCATCGAACTCGAGTTCTCGAGTAGAACTAGAGAACTCATCGAACTCACCGCAGCAGTGATCAGTTTTGGTTTCTTTCACTGCGAGAAAGACCTCTGTACATCCTTCTACACCATATAGATGTTAAAACTTAACTCCATAATGTCTTCTGTACGCGGGTTGGCAGCAGCAGTAGAGTGTGCGGTCGAGCACCATGATTATTGCACTGTTCCAGAATAAAAGTTGTGTTTTCATTGTCTCTACTTACGAAGAGTATGTTTACTGCACTCGAGAATCAAACCATCTGTGCGGTCTCCAGTATAGTGAGAAGTACCATGTTTATTCGACTGGCACGGAATAAAGTTGTATTTCCGGAAATGCCTTCTTTGTCAAGTATTTTCACATTTCTGCAGCGCAGCATTAACGCGAAGCAAAGGGACTCCACTTTGAAACGACAAGTATTTCTCGCATTTCCACAACGCAGCATTAACGCGAAGCAAAGGGAGTCCACATTGACATTTCAGCCGTCTGGAAAGGCTAAGGAGCTCTAACTATTGACTGCGAGTAATAAATAATACATTAGAATGGAAAATAATGTCGGCTAGAAGCGGACACAAGCCCCGAAGGATGAATATGCATGCAAAGTCAGTACATGCAAAGTAAGTCAGTTGAGTATGCAGCGTCCAAGTCTCCGGGTTGACTAGTCGACTTTTCAATAGCCTAAGGATATACAGTTTATGTGGGCTTGCATTTATAATTTGATTATGTTTTCTGTCAAAAGCTACTTCTCTTCCATTGGTAGAGAACACAACTAAACTGACAAACTTCATGAAATATAAACTACTTTGCCAGCATGTGAGTGCAAACAATGTGAGAACAAGAGGAAGGTCGTCAAAGATGGAGACTCGAGGAGCATGGCTTTCATCTACCGTAGTAACGAGTTGGACTCGGTGCGAGTTGACTACGAACAAGATTTGCCGGGCAAGTACTCCTGCGGTAGCGTGAGACGTGAAGAAACTGACGGCCGCCGCCGTCACACCGACTCTGACTAACGGTGGCAATGGATCCGTAAGGAAGGTCGCAGATGTTAGACGTCCACTGTTTTCTGACCCTTCGGCTATGATTTCTCCTACAAGAAAAGGGACACCGGCTCGAAAGGTAAAGATTATAAGAGCATCTCCATCCGTATAGAGATAAAGACCTCTTTATCTTTAATTTAAAGATGAAGAGTGAAAGATCTTTATTTGAAAAATATCTTCACTCATACAGAGATAACACTTCCTTATCTTTAATTTACAAATGAAGAGTGAAAGATCTTTATCTTAAAAAGTATCTCCACTCATATAAAGATAAACACCGCATTATCTTTAATTTACAGATGAAGAGTGATAGATATTTATCTTTAAAAGAAAAAATTTTGCATCTCACTCTCTAAACGGATATCTAGAGAATATTTCAAACTCAAACGTTTTTAAAACTATCAAAAACTCTTCTTCAAACGGTTTGATATGGGGTTAATGGGTTTGATTGCAATCTTTAAGTTAGAGAAGCGCAGTAATTTTTAGAGAATTTTTTAAATTAAAAATAGTATAAAGATCAGCAGTGAGAATTTTTTTCCCTAATTAGTTAATGAAGCCTTTAAAGACCCACGGGGAGGGAGGAACTTTCCCATCGTATTTTTAAATGGACCGCTAAAGAGTATAAAAAATTCAAATCTTTTCAAAACTACCGAAAACTGTTACCCAAACTATTTGATATGGAATTAAGAGGTTTTTATTACAATCTTTAAGTAAGAAAAGCGCAGTAGCTTTTAGAGAATTTCGTAAGTTAAAAACTAATATAAAAATCACCGCTGGGAAGATTTTCCTTAACTGGTTCCCTAACTGGTTAGGGAGGTTTTAAAGACCCGCGGTGGAGATGCTCTAACAACCATGCAAAGACAGCAACTTCCCTGTTGTGTTGAAAGTCAGCTCAGTTCTAGGCACTACCGGTCGCGCGTTTGTTGCACGGTTACAGGAATTTGCATGGGAAGCATGGCATTGCATAATTAGAAGATGGAAGAGTGCGGCATGTTCATGTTTTTATTTATTTTTATACAAAGTTAGATCAAATTAATATTTATACTGACAAATTTCTAAACGGTATCAAGCTCTTGCTGTTATAATTCTGGAAGCGCATGTGTGAGCTTTTGGTATATGGGTTGTTTGGACTTTTCCATAATATCTATAATAATTTAATTTTACAGTAATTTATTCTATAATATCTACATAATACCTATATATGTATCAATAAAAGAGACCAAACCAAGTTTAGCATGCAACCCAAGCAAGGTAGAGAAGTTGGGAGCGGAAGGCGAGAAACGAGGGAAGCATGGAAAAGTTCTATGATGTTAGAGGTTGGTGTACTTTGGCAGGGTTGCATATTCGCGATAGAGAATATGAGAATATTTTTTACCGCAAATATGAGAAGTAACTTTTAAAAGGATATAAGAGAAATCTTTTTTGAGGATGCTTCTAGGACACCAAAATCTATACGTAATGTTCTAGATCATTAGCAAATAATATTATTTACTACCGAATGGTAGTAACGGGCACAACGGCACAACGGGATAAGTTTAACACTTATTTTAGACTACTAAGTCTCTAAATGAACGATAAGTGTCCTAAATGATCGCATAGAAATTCATTTTTAATGATCACGTTTCTTGTTTTGACCTCCAATTAGATAGTTTCTGCACGATAGTCCAAAACAGTGCGGTACTGTAGATGGCAGCGTCCGGAAAGCTACAACCGGCTATTTACTGGCAAACTGGGTTCAGCGGGTTATAGTTCAGAGTTGCCCATAACCGTGCCTTTTGAGTTTTAGTAGGGAACATTTTGGAATACATTTACCAGGATTTTTCGACCGGAATCTTCTGGACGTTGGCTCTAGGGAAGGCATACCTACAGCCGACCTTTGGAGTGGATTTGCGCATTGCACCTACTGAAAAGAGCACAAATGTGTTGTGTACTTTCTATCTCCCCTTAAGAAACCTCAGCAAAAACCATTGTTCTATGCAACATTCGTGACTGCGGTTAAGTATCGACCACAGAACAATCACACCACGTAATCTGACGCTCAGCCGAGTTTGTAAGAGTATCTCCACCGAAGGTCTTAACGGGTCCCTTAACGAGTTAGGGAGCAGTTAAAAAGGAGAATCCCTAGGGTGATTTAACTCAGCACTTTGTAATTTAACGTATTTTTAAAATTTATTTTGTTCTTTTAACTTGAAAATTTCAATGAAGACTCTTTAACACACCATCAAACATTTGGGGAACAGTTAATAATATTTTATACGGGTTGCAAACTGATATTCTTCGTATCAAGTTTATGTATTTTTAAGATCTATTTAAGCTTTGTGGTGGTAACATTCTTTATTCTTAATATCTAAAATATAGAAAAAAAGGTTTTTATCACTATACAGGTGGAGCTGCTCTAATCACAGTTTGAAAGTTTAAACCGTGTTGTGATTTCGGTAACGCTTTTCCATTTTCATATCAAGATATCGACCAACTTCTAAAGTTATTCTTCACCCTTATTCAAATTCATGTCAACGTTAGAGAAAGCTGTCTCATTCTGAACAACAAGCTTGACAAGACCAGTTTGTGTGTTTGCATGTATTGTATTTACTCTTTGGGTTCTTTGGATGCCGTCGATGACGCAGAGGTTTGAACTTTGAACCTTGGATCCACTCCTGAGGGGGGATACTACCAACCTCAACGGGGCAGCACATTTGAATATGGAGCGACGTGTAGGAGCAATGATCAACGCTGCGAGAAGGGAGTTTAAAAGTAGGAAGAAGTCAATGCTTGGCGATTGGAGACCGTCCTCGCGTAAAGGTAAAAGTACTATCATAACTTTGTACACTTTGTCATACCGTTTATTGTGTTTCTTTAGAAGAAATAGTTTTTTTTAGCTATTTGAGCCTACTTTCGTAACATAATATGAGGCTCGATAGATGGAAGAATCAAGGTAAACTTTAGCTTGTTGATGTTGACAACTATCATCGATTTTATACTAAGGATTAAAAAGGATGTTGAACTTACTCATTTGAGATTGACGTTAAGAGCCGTCTAAAGAATTAGCTTGTATCTACAATTTGTCAATGAATGTAGGGGGGGATTGAGGTGTCTCACTCGAAGTTTCAATGGGTTTAAATCTATGAATACAATGCATAAGAGAAGATAGTTGAGGTATAAAGACAAAAGGATAGAAAGATTAAGGAAGAATTGAGACGTAAAGAGGAGAAAAAAAGTGCTTCAATTTCTTGCCAGCAATAGTGGACCTTATGTTCCGTCATTCTAAAGTCAAAACTTGTTGTCTTTGGATCCATTGAGATTAAACATCAAATTCTTTATGAATATAAACATAATATATGAGATTTTATTAGACAATCAGAAAATAACTCGCATGGAAATATTTTTGTTAATTTATGTTTTGACATACACTACATTTCTTAAGAAAACTATAATTTCTATCTGAAATTTTACTAAATTTTATCCAAAATATCATAAATATAATCACGAATCATCGAAATCAAACTACCTACTCGGATAGATCACTCTAGAACAACAAAATCCACCGATGAGGTTGATGGACCTTCTAACCTCTGTCTGCTCTCAAAATCTCCATGATGTAACTGCATACACCAACATGTGAGGTATTCTACTAGCCAAATTTGTTTTTCACTCCCGCTTCTCTTCTTCTAAGTTCTTCCTATCTGCTTATACCTTTTTAAATATATCTACTTAGTCTAGTGATTTTAGTTCTAAACTCAATCATGAATAATCAACACTTTCACATGAAGCGTCAATTTTCACTCAATCCAACAGGTGCATCAAGTAACTATTCTATTAGTTTCGTAATCTTCGACATCGGAGCTGAGAATTATGACCGATCTCGTGATCGGGTTGTGATATAATTTTCAGGGACCAAAGAGGAGGACGGCACCATCGATCTCCAAAAATATATATGAGAGAGTGGTTCGATGCTTGGGTGGGCCAGGATGAGTCACTCGATCGCATGGTTCGACGGATGGACTCTAGGGGCATGAGGTGATGACTGGGTCAGTTCCAAGGCGCATTTCAGTCCAGACTTGGACGTCTGGACTTAAGTATAACCCAAAGGTTGAGGCAAGACTAAGGAACGAGACGATGGAGTACATCAACGTTCGAGAACTTAGATCCGGACGGACATCATGGACGGTTGGACCTCTAAGTATGCTGGAGGTACTATTTAGGACCCTGGACTTTATGAGAAGTCCGTCTCAAGTCATGTGTGACTTGCTCATGTTTTGAGACCGACCTAGTCGGATCTAAGTCGACTTAGAGAATGTTGAGCTTGAGAGTTAGGGAGACGGTCTTGCTCCGGTTCAGACCAAACATGATTAAGATAAGTGGTGCATGGACGCTAACTTGTGATTGTGATTTGCATGTTAGCGTTGTGAGTTTCGTGACCTACTGAGCAAGAGCTTCCGTTGGCGCAACAACGCGATAGGTGCGTGAAAACTGATATCAGAGTCGATGCTTCGGTGCACGAGAACTCAAGGTAGTGGTTGAAGGTTGGACGCTTAAGGAGGGACGCGAGAACGGAGCGGATAAACGTTTCTAGGTGAATGCTTGGAACAATGATCGACGTAGGACAGAGTTCCAAGAGAAAGTCCAAGAAACGAGTGGCGATTGATACCAGGAACAGATCAACTCGAGCTAGCCCCGAGGCACAGTTAGGAGACGATAAATGACAACCTTCAGCTCAACTTCAAAGAAACCTCGTACCAATTGTGACACCAGTGCAACAAGATGGTGTTTTGTCAACGATGCCCAACGATTCAGACGCATGAAGTCAAGGAGCTTTGTATGCAGAGCTCATCAAGATGATGAAGATCATGCAGGAAGGTATGATCTTTAGAGATAAACGTATCGCTGAGCTTGAGACAATCCAAGATCCTCCGTACTTCTATCATCTGTCCATGACAAAACATACAAAGTAGACACAACCTCCTCAATCAGCATCATAGGTTTTTGCCCTAGTATCAACTCTATTGCATGTAACCTGTAACAGTACTATGAGTTGTACAGTCGCTCATAAAGCAAATGGGAGCAGTCTAGGGCATTCACGAATCTTACCCTTGCAAGCTTTTACCAAAGCTTTGATGATCAATGGATGACTTCGTTCGCTCTTGTCATTCCATTCAGGATTGTAAGTAGTGGTTAAAGCCAACTTGATTCCCAATTGCTTGAAGAACTTAACTGCTTCTTGTGAATCCAGCTCATCTCTATCTGTAGTGATCTTTTTCACACACACATATCTACAAATAACATCTTCAAGTAGAAAGCGACGGACACTAGCAGTGTCTTCGTCCTCAAGGCACGGCCTTCAACTTGGTTAGATAGATCTTCTTTAGCCAAGACTAGATACCTCATTTGTCCAAGCCCAAATGACATACTTACAAGATCAACTACCCATTTGTAATGAATGACTAAAGGATAAGTAAGATGCAATCCATCACGATGACGTATATTGAGTACATCTGGCAAGATATACATGATGAAACAAACTATACTACATTCTTATACATACCCTTCCATCAATATTTCTCCTTCATCTTGGCAAATGTAGCCCAAACTCCTCTATGACTAGCCCATAGACTCTCATGGAGCTCCTTGATCAGCTACTGCTGCAATTCTAGGTCACATACCACCCGTTGTGGTATACCTCCTTGTAGCTTAGGGCGCTTTCATAGATGCCTTTCATGTAAAAAGTAACCATAAGCTATTTTACGGATCCTCTTGAAATCTGCATCAGACCAGCCTTCTTGTCTTTCCAATGAACTCAAATAGCGTCCAATATCCAACCACTCTCCATCATACATAATTTCCTCAAATAACTCAAGTGGAGCTGCAAAACAACTTCTATCCTTTCTAGCAAGAACACTAGAATAGAACTTTGTTCTCACATCCTCCTGGTCATCTATCATTTCCTTCTCATTGTAATACCTAGCCCTTGATAACATATCTGTCACAAGATAATCTTTCTCCTGAAATATGTCTAAACTCTGGATTCAAAGACTTGATATATGCTATCCATCTCAACATAGCAATATCTGGAGTTGTATCGCTAGTGATAATTCCTAAGAGAGATAAACAATCTGTCTCCACAACCACATGTGCTCCTATCAAGTATTCCTTGTCACTCTTCATTATAGTAACTACTCCCCATAGCTCTTTCTTGACTTGAGGATAGTCTTTCTACCGTGAACTTAATACCTTAGCCTTTGCTTTTTGGAAAGAAGTGCCAAATGAATCCAAAACGCACCACATACTTATTTCCACCTCATCATCTCGTCCTACAGTCCACCAATGCCAATAGGACTAATATCAACAATAAAGATAACAGATCTATCCAACTCATATGTTATCTTCCGTAGAGTTGATGGTGGAGACAAAAGATCCTTCAATTTCTTCATGGACTTACTTTGGCTCCTCTTGCCACTGAAATCTTTGCCCCTTTCTCAACAACTTGTACAATGAATCTGCTACATGTGCAAAGTGCAGAATCCATATATGATAAAACACACATGCACCTAGAAATCTTCTGACCTCAGTAACTGATTAACATGTCTTCTTCATCATTTGAATAGCATCAACCTTGTTTGGACAAGGCTTGCGACCATAAGATCCACATAAGTGCCCTACAATTAGCACCTCATGTTCTCCAAATACAGACTTTGCTCCTTATAAAGTCAAATGAACCTCCTCTAGTTGATTCAATATCTTATCGCAGTCAGCTATGTGATCTGCAACAAACTTACGGCATCTTCCTGATCCGTTATCTCATTCTTCTCCTCCTCAACACATCCTTTGGTCGACACATCATCAAGGAATGACATAGTTCTTTCAAGAATGAAATCTCTCAAAACTTCGTTCATACCATTCATCATATGTGTAAGATGAGGCTCTAGAGTGAACTCAAAACTCGAATGCCCGAGGTGGTGCATTCGCAGCCTTTATATAGTGAGAGGAATAGTACATGATAAGCTTCCGGCCAATGCTCATCTCTCACGCGGATCGCTGATGTGGCTTACATGCAGCCTTAGATCTAGAACAACATCTAGAGGTTCAAAATGAGCCACGTAGAAGGCTCGCTGGAAAGTTCTAGAAGCTTCTTTCTAGAAACTTCCTTCTGGAAGTTTCCCGGCGGACTTTTGACGCACTCGCCTATTGGTAGAAGTACTATTTGCTGCATGTATTCTTCGGCCAACTTAGCCGTAGCTAATTCTTATACCAAAGACTTCTACCAAACCAATTTCTCCTCTAGTTGATAAGTAGGACTCTACTTATTACAAACCTCCCCCTTTTTAAGAAGCAACGTCCTCGTTGCTCAACTGCTGTTCGAAAGTTTGCACTATGAGTGGGGCGTGTGCAAGATTGGTTGCAGGTTCCCATGTTGCTTCATGTAATGGATAGCCTTTCCATTTGACCAAATAATCTACCCGTTGATGACGAGTCCCACGAACACGTTTCTTTAAGATGCATTCCACTTCAAACTCTTCCTCGCCATCGATAATTTGAGGCAGTGGTCGCGACTCTTGCGAATTGCCAAATTGAGGAGGTCGTGGTGTATATCGCCGTAATAAAGACACATGAAAAACCGGATGAATCTTCATGTGGGGTGGAAGTTCAAGTTGATATGCCACTGCTCCAATTCTCCGGACAACAGAGAAAGGCCCGATGAAGCGAGGGTTGAATTTACGACTGCCGATCAGAGTAAGGTTGGTTGTGGATAACCAAACTTGATCACCAATCGTGAACTCTTCGTGCCGACGATGTCCATCGGCATATTGCTTTTGTCGGTTCTGAGCAACTTGTAGTTTCACCTTAGCTTTTTCCACTCCTTGTTGAATTCGTGCAACGAATTCATTAACAACATCTACTTTGGTGTTGACTGACGACGTCGTGCTGAATCGTGTCAAACTTGCTGGTGTGAGAGGATGTTCGCCGTACATGAGATAAAAAGACGTTTCACGAGTAGATGCATTGAGGGAGTTGTTGTAGGCAAATTCTACCAAAGGGAGTAAAGTGTCCCACTTCGCTTGCTCCTCCAGAGTAAAGGCTCGTAGCATGTCTTCAATGGTGCGATTGGCTCTTTCAGTTTGTCCATCGGTTTGTGGGTGATAAGCAGTAGACATGGCAAGTTTGGTCTTGAACAGACCAAATAGGGTTCTCCAAAACATGCTCGTAAACTGAGGACCTCTATCTGTTATAAGCATCCGCGATAGACCGTGCTGAGCAAAAATGATGTTCAAATATATCTGAGCAAGTTGCGGTGCTGAGACGTCTTCCGTGGTCGGTCGAAGATGGATCATCTTGCTGAGCTTATCGACGAAAACAACTATGGAGTCAAAACCTGAGCTCGTCATGGGAAGTTCACACACTAAGTCCATACTAACATGTTCCCAACGTTTGGAAGGGATCGGGAGGGGTTGAAAGAGACCGGAGGGTGCTTGATTTGTAGCCTTATTTTGTTGACACATTGCACAACTCCGAGTGTATACTGCAACATCCTCTACCATCTTGGGTCAATAGAACACTCGTTGGACTGCTTCCAATGTCTTTTCTGCCCCCATGTGTCCTGCAATGGCTGAATCGTGACATTCAGTTAGTATGGTGGTACGTAGTTCTGGATCATCTGGGATCCATAACTTCCCTTCATGGAATACCAAACCATGGTTGCGAGTGATGGTTCTTGAAGGTTTTGCTACGACAGTCTGTGCATCCGATTTTGTGCCCTCGATCAATTTTGTCCAGAAGTCAGAATTCACCTTGACTTCAGAGACTATGTTATGCACCATAGGCATGCGGGTTAATGCATCAGCAATTTGCTTGTTGCCCTCAACGTACGTGATGGTCATGTTGAATCGCTGTCTCCATTCTGCCCAATGGATTTGTCTCTTTGAGAGATCCTTCTGCGTCTCCAAATAGACTAAAGGTTTGTGATCTGTCTCGACCACAAAAGCCTTCTCTCCTAGATAGTGCTTCCAATGCTTAGTAGCGAGAACTATCGCCAATTCTTCTCTCTCGGTGGCGTGATAGTTCTGTTCTGCTGGTAACAACTTCCGAGAGAAATATGCAATTGGATGCCAACCATCCTTCCATTCTTGCTGCAACACCGCCCCTACTGCCGTGCCTGATGTGTCCGTTGCTAACTTGATAGGTTTTTTCGGGTCGTACCACTTGAGGATCGGAGCATGTAGTAGCGCGGTTTTCAATGCTTGAAAACCTACTTCTTGCGCTGTTCCCCACATCCATTTCTTGCCTTTGCCTAACAGGGCAGTTAGTGGTTGTGCAAGCTTGGCAAAATGCTTAACAAATCTACGATAAAATCTTGTCAATCCCAGGAAGCTCTTAAGTTGGGTCTGATCTTCTGGAGCCTTCCATTGTTGGATGACAGCTATTTTATCGGCCATTACTTGTATGCCTTCTGCACTCACTCTATGTCCTAAGTAGTCCACCTCCGTCTTGCCAAATTCACATTTTGAAATTTTGGTGTACAATTTATTTTGGCGGAGTACTTGGAGAACCTCTCTCAAATGGTGCACATGGTCCTCCATAGTTTTGCTATAGACTAGGATGTCGTCAAGAAATACAACGACTGATCTGTCTAAGTACGGACGGAATATGTCATTCATCAGGCCCATGAAGGTGGCCGGTGCATTTGTGAGACCAAATGGCATTACTAAGTATTCGAAGTGACCATACCTTGTTCGAAAGGCAGTCTTTTCCACATCTTCATCAGCGATTCGAATCTGGTTGTACCCGCTCCGTAAGTCTAGCTTCGTGAAGTACTTTGCTCCTTCGAGTTGGTCGAACAAGTCATCCATCCGAGGTAGTGGATACTTATTCTTCACCGTTTGTTGATTGAGTGCTCGGTAATCGATGCACATCCGTAGGCTGCTATCCTTTTTCTTAACAAAAAGGACTGGAGCTCCATATGGTGACACGCTGGGCTGAATGAACTCTTTTTATAACATCTCCTCGATTTGTGCCTTGCACTCCTCCAATTCATGTGGCGCTAGTCTGTATGGGGCCTTACAAGGAGGGGTGCTCCCTGGAATCACCTCGATTTTGTGATCAATCCTTCGTTTTGGTGGTAACCCTGAAGGAAGATCATCGGGAAAGACATCTCCATATTCTGCTATCACCTCTGTCAAGCTTTCTGGAATCTGCCCGTCGAGTCGTGCACTCGGGACTTCTCTTATTAAACCCAAAAAACAGACATCGCTGTTACATATAGCACTTGTACCTATTACATACAAAGACAAGTTCTGTCTTCGAGATCTCACTCTATCTCCGAAGATTTTCCACTGTTTGGTTTTCACCACTTTTCTTCGCCAATCCACTTCGGGATTATACTGCTCCATCCACGACATACCCAATATGACATCATAACGGGCTAATGTGATCACTCGCCACTCAATATCTTCACGATATTCGTCTAAAGTAAGTTCTATCTTTCGAGGTAGGGATTCAATCTTCTCAGTCTGTCCATTGGGCAGTTCCACCTCCTCACTCTCATCACTTTCTAACTCCATTCCCAACTTCATAGCAGTCGATCGAGACAAAAAGTTCTCTGTTGCACCAGGATCGATTAGTACTCTCACATGGATCTCTTCCAAGACTCCATCTGTGACAATCAATTGCGCATTATTTTTTGTCAATCTCCTTCTCCTTCCCTCGCCTTTCTTCTCCCTCCTTGCATCAGTAAGGCCGCGAGGTGCATTTACTAGTGTTCTTCGTTTCCCAGTCTTGTCTCGATTTCTTCATTTCCTTCCGTCTCGTTCAGATGATTCAGAGGTCGACGATATGAAGGTCTTGGATCTCTAGGAAAACGACTTCGGCAATTTGCAGCTATGTGGCCGAATCGTCCATAGCTGTAACATCGACGTTGCTCGAGTTGAGGTGTAGCATTCCTGATACCTTCTCCTCTAGGAGCTCCTTGACATCTTTCTTCTGGCCGCCCTCGACGATCTCCACCTTGAAATTGTCGTGGTTGATAGCGGATGTTGCCTAGCTCCATGGGTGTCGGACCGTTTGCATACGAGATTTCGGATCTATTCTGATGATTTGGTGGGATCATCACTTCTCCTCCTAATGCTCCAACAATTCTCTGAGCACAAGCGATGGCATCAAAAACCGTGAGTGGGTTTTGCACCATTACTTCTTGTCGAATTCTTTCCTTCAACCCCCTCTTGAAATTATCAAGAGCCTCCGCCGGACTCATATCAGTGATTGCAACTTGCAAGTCGAGGAAGGCTTCGACATACTCTTGAAGGCTTCCCTTTTGTTTCAATCCTCACATCCTCGTTCGAGCCATTTGCACCGAATCCACAGATTGGAAATTCTTCAACAACCCTTCTTGCATTGTAGTCCATGTGACTGTTCTCCCTTCCGCCAACATCGATCTCTCCCATGCATCATACCACGTGAGAGCTTTATCGATCAAGTAGCCACATGCAAACACTCCCGCTACGTGGTCCGTGATTTGCGTACTGAAAAGTCGCAAATATCGATTCATCCGAGAAATCCAATTCTCGACTACTCCCATAAGTCGTTGGTCTTTGTACGGTTCAATGTTACATGTCTTCTTCATTCGTAGTAACAGGGCACCTTCATCATCGACTGGAGCTCTAACGATTTGTGCCACGGGTTCTCTTGGTGCAGCTTGCTCTCCCACCACCGGTACTCCTTGAGACGATCCTCCTCTTGCAACGTCAGTAATACTCTGACCCTCGAGGTTCAGCATTTTGTTCTGTAATGCTTCAACCGTCATCTTCATCTCCCGAAATTCGGTTAGCATACCTTGCATCAGTTCCTGCATCACCAACTTTGGGTTTGGAGGTTGTTGCTCCATGATCGCTCTCTCTCTCGCTCTCTCTCTCTCTCACGACACGTAAGTTTCAAGCTTCTCCTAGTACAAGTTATGACGGCCACTCGGAAACGTTCGTATACTACAGGTATTACAAAAGGGACAGGAGAATCAATTATCTCGCGGTAGAAATCCTCACCAAAATTTCTAATCACAAACTCTCTATGTAACGATTTCGGTCTGCAGACATAGCGGATCTCCACCCACGTGTTGAAAGGAACAGGAGCGGGTAGGTTTAGATCCATGCTCACTAAATCAAGATGTAGACGGTCAAATCCCAACTAGTTGCATATGTCACTACTGGAAGAATCACCGGGACTGGCGAATTCATCACTTGACCCATGAAATCCTCACCGAAATGATAAACAAGATACACTCGAAAATGCTCTCGACGCATATACATAAGCTTGATATGGAAAGGATTCAAGAATGGTAATTCTGGAGCTGGAAATCTACCCCCATCCATCACATAGCTCTCTTGATCCTTTCAGCGCACTCAGAGTTTCAATTGCTAGGTACTTCGATCAAAGGTCCTTCTAAGAGGGGTTTAGACTCTCTCTTTAGTTTTAACTCTCTTAGAGTTTCTTGCTCTGATACCATTGTAAGATGGGGCTCTAGAGTGAACTCAAAACTCGAATGCCCGAGGTGGTGCATTCGTAGCCTTTATATAGTGAGAGGAATAGTACATGATAAGCTTTCGGCCAATGCTCATCTCTCACGCGGATCGCTGATGTGGCTTACATGCAGCCTTAGATCTAGAACAACATCTAGAGGTTCAGAATGAGCCACGTAGAAGGCTCGCTGGAAAGTTCTAGAAGCTTCTTTCTAGAAACTTCCTTATGGAAGTTTCCTGACGGACTTTTGGCGCACTCGTCTATTGGTAAAAGTACTATTTGCTGCATGTATTCTTCGGCCAACTAGCCGTAGCTAATTCTTATACCAAAGACTTCTACCAAACCAATTTCTCCTCTAGTTGATAAGTAGGACTCTACTTATTACAATATGTGCTATAGAGCTGGTAGCACCATGTGACAAGGTGCACATCCTTAGTAACCTTAAAGGTGTCCTCATTGTAGTCAAGTCTCTACTCTCAGAGGATAACTGAAAATGATCATATCCTGAACATAAATCTTCCATTGAATAGATAGCACGATCAGTAAAAGCCTCTGCAAACTCGTCTACAATAGATCTTATACCCATATTCTTGATAGTCACCTTGTTAACCTGCTGCATATCTTGAATGAATCTCAAGGCTCCACTCTTCTTTGAAACAGTAAACCATCTAGTAAAGTATGGAGCTATAGATGGTTCCAGGATATCCACCTAATCCTCTCATTGAGCAAGTCTATCAGTTTTGGTAAATGACCTCTAGGTACAAGAATAAGACGTAGATTTCAAAGCACATGCGGTATAATAAGATTACCATAGGTGCAATTACAGTTGGATCTACACATCCTACTTCATGTAACTCAAATGCAAACATCTTACCATGCCTAGATAGCATCTACCTGAAGCTCTTCTTCTCTTGCTCAGAAAGAAATCCATCACCTCCAATCTTCAGTTCCTTCAGTGTTGCTTCTGTGAATTGGTGCCTAATTCTTCTTGGGTCTCAGAGTGTCCGTTGTTGTGCAACTTGCTCCATCTTCTGATTGTAGTCGAGTGGTAAAGACAAAGCCACTGGTTTGATTTTCTTTGCCACTAACTTGTACTTGGTCTCCACATACACCTCTTGTTGATCTATAAACTTATCAATTATAGCATAAAGTTCTTTGGAGCTCACTCTCATCACTCTATCTACATCTATTGAGCTTTCTAATATAGATTTCAACTCCCCTATAGTATGTACCAGGTTCTTCAAACACTCCAGATATGTATTCATCTCTCGCTAACTCTCCACTATCTCACAAAGATTGTTGTACATACTTCACATATTGCCTCTCAAAACTCTTTAGATTCTCAACCTTCCTATAGCATATTGATCCACATGATATCAATCCTAAGAAGCTAGTGGATAAAGCTTCCTGCTCTATAAGATCAGGCGAGAATCTTATCTCTACTGTACTCTTGAAGTCTCACTCTTCAATGACACTCTGCAAAACTCCTAGACTCTCTAAACTCTTCAGTAATCTTAGGTAGTGGAAGGTCTCTCAAGCTATCACGATTCCTCTCATGTTTTTGCAAGTCAAAAACTGAACTGCTCTTTTGCTATCTCTACTACGTATCCTAGCATAGGCTGAACCATCATCCATAACTCGTGTCTCCATTCTATCAGTAGTAATGTATGGCTGCCTTAAAATGATAGGATATGTTGACATATCATGTACAAAGAAATTATGAACATCACTGATGTCAAGCACAATTATCTTGATATTGGGACAAGCACCATAGAGTTCTGCCCTCTGGTTGTTGGCAGTACGGATAAGCCATCCATGGTCGGTGTCTATTGGCCACCTCCTACGCTTGTACAACTCTTTAGACATTAGATTAATCTCTGAGCTGTGATCAATCAATGCCACCACAGGTTCCTCTAGATCTCTCAACTTCACTAAGGTCTCTGTGGTTGCTCTTGCCCAATGGTTGTGAGAGTAATGACTCTTCTGTGATGCTTCCACCTCATCTTCGAACTTCAAATGCTGATCTGATCTCCTCTCTGATGCTTGAAAGTAATACCTAGATCTCGTCTTCCTCATCTTCTGACAGTCTGGTCCCTAGAGTGCTAACTATAGCTCTTTCATCCAAAATTTGACGTTTCCTCTTGATGATATTTATGATAACCTCATGGAACTCACGCTTTGCTATCCCAAGAATATCATCCAAAATAAACTCAAAGTACATAACTTTAAGTCTACCATGTGGATAGAGTTTAAGCTCATGGGTTGTGCTTACATGTTGTCCATGCATGCTTTCTAGCTTGTTTAAGTTATCTTTAGAGTTACATGTCACTTTACACGTCTTCGTAGAAAGTTTAAGGTTTACGTTGACACTTTAGAGGCTTGACATGTAACTTCTGTGCGAAGTTAAGTTTCCACATGGATTAGGGACACAAAAGGACAGAGAAGTGGAGCTTTGAACTCCCATTGGTTCATTTTTATCTTTTATGAAACTCTTAAACTTGGAAGCATGAGTCTTAGGAGAAGTTTGAGCTTTTGGTAAAGGCATTCAGAGATCTGAGAATATAGAGAGAGAGAGAGAGAGCTCGTCGTGACAGTCACTGTCAGTGCAAATTACGATCGATTTAGAGCAATAAAGAAGAAGTTATGCCAAATTGAAGTTCAGATTGGGTTGAAATTGCATCACAATTGTTAATTTTGAGATTTTTGGTGTCAATTGCAGCAGAATTGAGATAATATCTTCAAACCTTTGTGGTTGCGTTCACTGTCAGCAGGGCTACGATTGTCAAATAAGTTTTATGTCATTTGAATGAGTGAGTAATTCAAGACAATCGCTGAAGCAGAGGGGTTCTAAAAATCTCTCAATCTAGAGCAACAACTTCAGAGCTCGAGATCTGGAGAACAATGTACAACCAGCAGATCAAATTTCACAGGGATGTTCAGCATGATGTAGAATCCAAATCCTATAAGAATGAGCGAAAGTTATTGAGCTATTTTTTTGTTCTAGGTCGAAGTAGTCATCTAGGTGTCAGAAATTATCGTAATTTCTTTAGCAAGAACGTTTTGGCCCATATCTCAATGCTCAAATTTGATCTCATTGGCCCATATCTCAATGCTCAAATTTGATCTCAGGCTGAAAGTTCGTATGTGTGTTTAGTAGGTCCTCCTTTACATGTAAGAGAAGTTTTGAAGTCTAAACCATCATATGTTTCCTATTCTTGAGTGTTAAAGTTCACCTTTTGACTTTATTATTATTAGTAAGTCTTGAATTTCGCTTTCTGAACAAATTAGAGGACCCAAAAGGCTTTTGTAATTACTTATAGTGTCACGTTATAACCTGAAGCCTACCTCTTGAGTAAACAAACATAACTAGAAGCCCAACGCTTTCTGAAGTAGATGTAACACACTCCGACATACTTCTTTTTGGTGAACTCAATGTGAAACACATAAGGTGGGAGTTATCTTGAGAGTGTTACTGGATCAGAGATCATGACCAACCAAGGATCATCAAGTGGAGGTGTTGCTGATGCTCAGCAACTTATTCGGTTTGATGTTGCTACGATGAAGATGTTCCAAGCTTCTCATATGTTTATGCAGCAACAGCAGAGCACAGAGAGGAAGGAGGTGTTAGCAACCAAGGCGTTGCAATCAATGGTGCACAAGATGGATCAGTTCAGGGAGGGAGATATTTCCAAGTACGTGCGATACTATGCTAAGGAGATGGAGGTGAACAAAGTGTCTGAGAAGGAGATGGTGGAGAACTTTGACTTGTTGTTGTCTCTGAATTCGTGAGCGTGTGGGGAAGCTCAAGCATCAACAAGGACAGAGTTGGGAGAGCTTTATGCGTGCCTTGAAGGAGGAGTACTATATTGAAGATTTAGAGAAGATGACCAAGAGAACATTCTTGGAATGGGTGGTTAAGCATAACAAAGATTATTATGTAAATGAATTGTTAAGAGAGTTTGATCGTTAGTATGCTCAACTTTCTAGGACAGAGAAACTTACACTAGATGTGGAGAAGACGGAGCTTTTTTTACAAGCAGCGGACGTGACTATTCAGGAGAAGCTTGAGTTGTTGTTGGAAGACAAGAGTGAGGAGAGAGGATTGAAGACTGATTGGAAGGAGGTTGAAGAAGTTGTCTCTTTGCTGACCAAGAGACAGAGAAGAAGGGACAAAGTGATGGTAAGTGAAGCAGCACCTTTGATAATTCCTGTCAAGCAGTTGCCTACTAAGCATGCCTTAATAATTGCTAGAGAGGAAGACTCACCGCTAGATGAGTTGATCAAGGGTATGGAGGAGCTTAAGCTTAAGCTCACTAGGTTAGAAGAGAAAGAACATAGTGTACAGCTTGCTATGCAGAGACTTCAGATGAGAGAAGACTTTGTTCATCGTTGTGTATGGTGCGATAGTCTAGATCATGTAAGAAGAGATTGTGGGGAGTTTACAGATGCATTGAGTAAGGCTCTTATCTTCTTCAAAGATGGTAAGATCTATTTGAGAGAGACTGAGATGATGATGAGAACTAACTTTGGCAAGGGCGGTATGAAAAGGCTTGTAAATTAAATATCTGTAGCACATGATGTTTCTCCTGTGGATGCTGCTACTTGTGGAGTGAAAGTGAAAATAGAGAGAGAAAAAGAGACTACTGGGTTGTGGTCTAATGTAGTGAGATCTGTAGCTAGAACAGAGCTAAACAAGGATGTGCTACAGAGGGTTGACAACTCAATTCGAGAAGCTACAAGATGAGATTACCCTGTAGATACTAAGTCAGTGCATGCTTATGTTGCATGGAGTCATCATGAGGCTGTACTAGAAGGCTTCTACATCCAAATGGCATGCCACGAGGAGTGAAAGAGCTAGACCAGAGACAAGACAAGAGACAACACCTACTCGGGAGAAGACTATGGAGGATGTATCATCTATAACACCGAAGGAGAAGGAGAAAAGCAAGAAGAAGGATAAGACACCTGCATACAAACTTCAATCTGACTTTGAGATTGCTACAGACCTGAAGCAAGTGTTAGAGAATCGAATCTCAACATAGATAAGTATGAAATCACTTGCACAAGCGTACGAGTGCTTGAACAAGATAAATAACATACTATCAACCTACTAGGACTCAAAATATATAACATAATAGTGTTAACATCATATGCAAAGGTGTCAAACATATGCATAAAGGACTAGAAGTAATATTGAGCTAACTTCTAGAACTACTAAACTCAAGTGTCGGAGTAGAAGTGTAGCATGTAACCGCCAAGTAGCGCGACATCGAATACATGTCATTCTCCGGAATTATTGGAGGAATTTTCTCTTCTCTAACTCGTAACCCTTGTTCTCAGATTCAGATCGATGGAACGCTCTTCTCCATCTCTCCACCGTCCACAGTGCTGGTCTTTCTCTAGCTACTCATGCTTTGACAAGTACATGATTTTCGAGGAGGTAGGGTTGCCCAGACCTCTTCTAGTAGACCTTGGTCGGCAAGATTCAATTCCATGTGAAGGAGTCAAGGCCCAACTCCTTGATGAAAGATTTGACCACACTCAGCTCCGCTTGTGATAACACAAGACCTCGAGGATGCATAATCATTTCGAAGCTTTTAGTACACTATACAACACATGCTTGCTGTGAGCCTAAGGCTCAATCTTTACCAGGCTCTCATAGTCCAGTTTCCATTCTCAGAAGACGAGTTCAATCTTGCAGAAGATAACTATTATGTGTTCTAGAATTCTAAGAGAACTTCCTAATTGCATCACGTCTTCTAATCTATATCTACGCAATTCTAGCTAAAGAAGACAATCCACCTTGCAATTTATCCTACTTCCTAGTAGAAGATAAAGAGATACTCGAGAAAAGAGTACTACGAAACGGTCAAAAGAAGGTTGAGGACTCCTGCAGTGATAGTGATCTCCAGGAAGACTCTCGGGACAGCTTCTGGATAACTGACGTCTTCAGAAGACTTCCCGCATCTAGGCTTCTTCTTAGACTTCTAGGCTTCTTCCGCATCTCAGCCGCCGAAGGTCGGTAGCTGAGATGGTTGAGTCCCATGCCTCTAAGCGAAAGGTCTGGGGTTCAAACCCTCCTGCTCTTGGTTGGAGGTGCAACAAAGTCGCTGTCGTGTGAATTTGGTCCGAATATGCTGTGGTTACCCACAAAGGACAGTATGATGCCCCTTGAAGAGATAAACTGACAAGGTAAAAAATTTACCATTTACCATTTATCACTAGTCTCATCTGTCTCTGGCTTCCTACACGCAATCTATCCTCACGACACACATTGAACATTCACACTCTATCTTTTGACCCCTCACTCCGCAATACACTCTCAGAAGAAGCTTGTTGCATAATGAGAAGACATGACCTTTGACATTGCTCTCCAGATTTTGCCAGCAAGACTCCTCATAATTCTCATCTAAGGTGGGAAGAAGAAGGAACATGCTGCTATGGATCAGGCAGAACAGACCTGCTATCATGTCGGATTTTGCGTGAAGGATGTCAAGAAAAACGTGAGATTCCTAGCTGTGAAGATGTAGTGTGATGAACAAAGACAAGAAAAAGAGAAACAAGCGCGAGAACGAGCGTCATAATATATACCAACTCTTAATGTATATACACTTCCGGTTCTTTCTCTCTAAGAACACAAAACTGAGAAACATACCAGAGAGGTTTGTATCTACTTCAAAACCTCTCTAAACGAGTCCCTGAATCTCAATCCAAACCAAAAACCACCGAAGCGTAGCTCAAAGTAAGAGAAACATCCCTTTGCTAACAAAAGAGCTGCACCATCATCACACGATTTAAACCCAAGTCCAAACAACGTCCACGTACAGCTTTTAGCTAAAGCTAGCTACCACAAGCTATACATAACCACATAGATCTCTAACGAACTCCAAAGGACGAAAACCATAGCGAAGGAACCGAAAAAGACCTATATGAGAACTTTCTCCTTTCGTCAAATGATCTTCAGATGTCGATAAGACCTTCCTTCATGACTCTGTTTGCTTCAAGAACTATCAGATCCGATTCTCGACAATCGAGATATTGTCAATTTTTGATCGCAGGTGGTTGAACTTCCAAAACTTCTCCCTACGGCTTAAAACCACGCACACCATCCAAACGGATCATCTAATCTAATATTCGTCTTCTCTGGTTGGTAGGTCTAGCTACCCTGAACCCAACGATACTCCAAACAAGCCGTTTGGAGTTCCCCTCGCAAAACTACGCAGGAAATTTGATCGCAAGATGCAAAAAGCTGACATAAATTGACTCCTTGCGGCTCCAATCCAATCCACATACGGTCTTCTCTTATGCGTAGACAAAGACTCTCTGATCACGTAGGCATCAAGAACGAAGAGCTTGGCTCACCGAGCACGAAGAACAACCCAATCTCAAATCGCAGGCGACGAAAAATTGACATAAGCCCTTCCCTGCGGATCAACTTTCTTCACATCTCTCAAATCATCCGATGAAACTTCGAATCAGCTTCAATTTCCTGAAGAACTCGGTGTCTTGATCCTGATGGATCCAAAGACAACAAGTTTGGACTCCGGAACAGCCCGAACGGTCCAACTCTCCTTCATAGATTACTGAAGCACTCCAAAAACCTTCTCTTCGTCTCAATTTCTCCCAAGACACACTCCCCGATCCGTTGTCCTGTTGTGGGACCAGTTAGTATGTAAATTACGCGTATAAGTGTGTTTTGCACACAATTGTAGAAGTTGTGGTGTAATGGGATCTAAAACTTTGCTCTTATGAGCTTAGAATGCTCTATTATCTGCTGAGGGGCTCCATGGGGTGCAAAAGGACAAGGTGGGGTCCTTTAACTTCTCATTGGTCCTCAAAAAAGTGAAGGTAACTTGTCCTCTACCTAAGTGCGCGCTCTGGGAGGATCGGGACACTTTGACGAGGGATTTTGGAGATCAGAGGGCATGGACGGAGAGCTCTCGACGGGAGGAGCAATCAGACCACAAATTTCACTCGATTTGGAGGTCCAGGGCATACGTTATGACATTTTGAAGTTCATAGAGTGACGGGAGTACATAGCTTTCTCTTCCGATTGTAAGATTAAGGGGTTTGAGTGATTGAGCCGTCAGATTGAGACCAGATTTCATGAGCTTGTAGTCTGTCAGTTGCTGAAGCTCTGACCACAAATTTCACCACCAGATGTTCTGCAGATTGAGCGCAATGGCGATTTGAAGGCGACGGGGTGCAGAAAGCTCTCAATCTGGAGCAGCAACTTTGCAGATTTATGGAGGATGATCCGAACGGTCAAATCGGCTCAAATTTCCTGAGTAGTGAATTTACCTTCTGAATTGATAGCACAGGAAGTTTGAGTGGAAGTGGACGGTTCATTTAGGCGAAGAAACTTCTGTCCTGAATCTGAGATTGGAACTGCGTGTTAGTTTCTGTGGATTTGTGTTAATTGTGGGAGAAGATCTAGCCGTCAGATCTTCCTGAAATTTGACCTGTGAGTAAGGATTCTAGTATCCTACCTACGTGGCAAGTTTGAGAGGAGACTGAGAAGTAGATCTGTACCTCTGATGTGTGAAAGTTCGCTGGTTTTCTGTCGAGTTGTATCGGCAACGGTATCTAGTCCAGGTCCCGAGTCTTGTTAGCGGCAGCTGGCAGAAAAATATCTAGTGTGACGTTTGTATTGCTTGGGGGTGTATTCTAGGCATAGATAAGACTTTTGCGACCTACGTTGTAACCACGTCATGTGGTTGTCAGGTTCGCACTCAACGTGACAAAGTGCGATCCTTGACCTGTAAAGTCGACTAGCTGTCTAGCCTAGTCTCTTGTTTTGGGACACGTTACGGTGCATGCATTAGAACCTATCACCCAAAAGACCCACACGTGGATGAGTATGACGGCACCAAACATGCGATGTGCATGTGTGCCACCTCATCGGTCCGTGAGGCTTGGGTTGCTCGGTTAGGGAGCTTGCACCTGTCCTTGTTTTTGGTGTTCAAAACTTTTAAGCAAAGGAGAGTGACCTGTGTGGGGGCATTCGACCTGGGGGAATTCAAAAGATTGTTCGTGGAGAGATCGTGGCGGGGATCCTATGGGATTGTATCAGAGTTTTATGGATCGAGATACCTTTGTAGTTGGAGTGCACATGTTGTGAGAGATGGACGAAGGACTCTACTTACCGCCCAGATTCTCTTTTCGAAACCCTTTCTCGATTAAACTGATGTATATGGAACGAGTTCACTTTCAACAGTTTCTGATAGGATCCTTCGGGCATAACTTTACCGCGCAAGTCATGCTCTCGCCTGTCCATGTGATCTTACCTGTTGTCACTTACGGCCAAGAATGGGATCTCACCGTCTTTATCCTCATCTAACGAAGGATGGATCTAAATCAGCTCCCTCCTGTAAACTTTAACACCCAGTGCGAGATAAGACACATCTGTCGACCCAAAGCCATGTACGAAGCCCTAGTAGTGAGAAACTTCAGAGAGGAATACTACCGAGAGATCATGTCATCACATATCCCGTTTGTCGTCCCCATGATCATCCAACGTTTTCGTGTAGTTATCTTGACCCTTTACTGAGAGAAAAAAAGTGCTTAGTTATCGAGGAAGTTAGAGAGAAATCTACAGAAAACTTGTCGCTCTGCTGTGCATTGATCGCTAGCCACAGTCAGAAGGTACGCCCTTGCTCAAAGGAAAGGCTCTCGCTACGACACCGTCTCTTCATGAACATTGTCTTAACCAATGCATAGTCTGCACAGATCTGAACCCAATGACACCTTGCGCGCATGCATTGGACTTCTCAATTCTCCAAACCGTCCATCAACAGATTGTGGGAACAAGCTAACTACTTAAGCTGCCCCCTTACGTCAGTCGTTGTACGTACAAGTTATTTCAGATAATCAGCTACAGGCCCCTTGCGTCCTTAGTATAGCGTCAGGAGCCGCAAATACCTAGTCAGCAATAGTAACCTAGGGTCTAGCTTGGTTTTCCCTTCTTTCGAATCTCGTAACTTCAACACTAAGCGTCTAGATAAAGTAGACAAAGTACCCATGGAAAGCTGACAACGAGCTCTACCCATTGATGCGACGAAAGTGAGATCCGAAGTTGTGCAAAAAGTCCGTAAGTTAAGGCCTAGCTTGTTTTTCTCATCTTTCGAATCTTGTAACTTCTCCACTAGGCGTCCAAATGAAGTAGACAAAATACCCATGGAAAGCTGACAACGAGCTCTACTCATTAATGCGATGAAAGTGAAGATCCAAAGTTGTGCAAAAAGTCTCATTTTCAGTCTCATGAGTGTCTTTGGAGCGATAATGATAAGCATCGAAATAGATTTTCATATAGGAGTCGGTCCACGACACGACATCCACCCCCTCTAAACTTGTGCATCCTCCAATATGCACCAGAGATACCAGCCAAGGAGTGGACCGATCATGACAGTTGCTACCCTGTCATGATCTTCTCTAGATCCATGCTCATCGACTTTCTTCTTCAACCTCTCATCCAATCATCTCCTCTAAAATCTACATCTTCCAATATGAGTTCAAAGACATAGAAACAATAAACTACCATACCATAGAAATGTCTTTCATCCATCCATTAGAACCTCACCGTCGAGGTTTGTGATCAAGTGTCGTAGTAGACATCACCCGTCATCCCAATCATCATAATATATCCTGACTGTAACCCTCAACCTCAAGCATGTATATGTCATTGTACGTATTCTTCCTTCATTTTTGTTTTCTGAAAAAAAAGAACCACATTGCTGCAACCAAAATCTTCAGTTGCAACCATCATTATCTCGCTATACAATGGTATCCTCCTCAACCATCATCCTCCCTAATCTCTTCTTCTGAAAATCCTTGCAACCTCCCAAGCATCATTCTCTCAACCTTAATCACCTTCAATAACGGATTCTCTCACGTAAACCATCCTTACCCGTCATCTTATACTCATAGTCTCGAGAGCATCTGTCCACTCTCTTTCACTCTTAGTAGGTCGCTCGTCCTTGATGATGTCAATGTAGGCATCATGGACTTCTCTTGAAGTTGCACCCAAAACCTCACGTGATAAGAATCCAACCTTCGCATCTCGAATAGGCTCCTCTCAACCTCCCTTCACATCCATCATCATACCAATATCTGGTTGTTGTTTGCTTGCAATCAGATCGTCCATATCCACTATCTGCACCTCAACCATCTCCTCCGGTTGTGAAAGATCGCTTCTCCATTGCTAATTCCTGTTGAACCTTATCCTCCCCAGTTTGCTTCCCTGAAGAAGTCTCTTCTTGTCTCTTGTTCTCACTCTGCATCGTGGATGCAGTACCCAACTTGAGCTCGCTTGGATCTACGTGCTCATCCAAATCATCCATATGGAGATCATGCTCAATCTCCTCCACCCTAGCAGCATAACTTGAAGCTTCGATAGCTACAGCTGCATGTGCCACAAGATAATCATCCACAAACTTCTTCATCTTTCCTTTACCAGCGTTGGTTTGAAAGAGAGTACTTGTACTTCTGAATTCAACATTTTCATCCTCCCAAGAAATAACCTCTCGTTGTAAAGACTCTACAAAGTGGATGCAATCGTCTCGATCAATGATGATGAATACCATCACATCACACGCACTGATGTACCCAAGTTGGTTTGGGTACAAGCACCGTCTTGGTCGACAATCTCTTATCCTCCAACCTAGTAACCTTAGCTTGTAGATCTTGCATCTTTTGTTGTAGGTCCTCGATGGTTGGATCGTTCTCCTCTACAACCACAATTGGAAGTTGAACATCAGATGAACCTCTACTACTCGAACTGGTGTGATAGTCAGCGATACATGTGTCGCCGTTGTAACCTTTTCTCTTGTATGTCTCCGGACAAGAAGCTCAACCGCTTGCACAACCTCCCAATTTCTTGTCAACCCTTCTTCATCGCCATCCTCCAGAAGTAGCTCCAACCGCTCTTGCCATGGTTCATCAACAACTTGAAGAAACAACTCTGTCTTGTAGGTCTCCAAGGTTAGCTTGTCCACTCGAGATAGTTGAGAGAATTGTCTCTCGAACTCCTTTCACAGCTCTGTAGGCTATAAATCCTTGTTGGGTCGATTGATCCATCCCAAAAATGATTTTTTTGGTTACTCGATCTGAGTTTCTCAAGAAATATTCCTCCATCAGCGCATGTGAAAATGTATCCAGTTCCTCCCAAAATGCTTTGTTAGACCCTCCACATGCTCCCTTATCTCAAGCAGCGCTACGAGTTCGAATGTCTCGATCATCTCCTTCTCCGATATCTGATCCAAATCCATCTCCGTCTTGTAACATCTCAAGTACTTTGAGATGTCTTCTCCATCAAATAGATCGAGCTTGTCGATCACCTTTTGAAGCGCTTTCGTCCTCAAAGCCTCTTTTTGTTGGTTCCCTTGCTCTTGTCGCAAAAACAAAGTGAAGGTTTGAAACAAACGTGCAGTTGTTGCATCCAACTGCACCCCTGGTATCCTCTCTGATCCGTCCATCTCGTCCATACTCATAGCTCGTTCCATCCTCCCATCCTCCCATGATCCCAACCTTCTACATATTCCATCCTCCCAGGTCCGCAGCATCCTCCCGAACAACCGTATCTATCTTCATTCTTGTTCATGATTGTTGATCTCCTCTTCCAAGTTCCAACACAAAAATCTCCACCCAAGACCTTCACGTCGAGTTCACCATCGTATCGTGTCGGACTTTACGTGAAAGATGTCCAGAAAACACGAGGTTCCTAGCTGTGGAGATGTACTGTGCTGAACAGAGACAAGAAAGAGAAAAACAAGCACGAGAACGAGCGTCGCAATATATATCAACTCCCAATGTATATACACTGCCGGTTCTTTCTCTCTAAGAACACAAAACTGAGAAACAGACCAGAGCGGTTTGTATCTACTTCAAAACCTCTCTAAAACGGGTCCATGAATCTCAATCCAGAACCAAAACTATCAGATCTGATTCTCGACAGTCGAGATATCATCAATTTTTTGTCGCAAGTGATCGAACTTCCAAAAACTTCTCCCTACGGCTTAAAACCGCACACACTATCCAAACGGATCACTTGATCTGATATTCGTCTTCTCTAGTAGGTAGGTCTAGCTATCTTGAACCCAACGAGACTCCAAACAAGCCGTTTGGAGTTCCTCTCGCAAAACTACACAAGAAATTTGATGGGCACGATGCAAAAAACTGACGTAAATCGACTCCCTACGACTCAAACTCGCTCACCACATCCAAACCAACAATCCAATCCACATACAATCTTCTCTTATGCGTAGATGAAAACTCTCTGATCGCGTAGGCATCAAGAACAAAGAGCTTGACTCACCGATCGTGAAGAACAACCCAGTCTCAGATCGCAAGCGACAAAAAATTGACTTAAGCGTTTCCATGCGAGCCAACTTTCTTCACATCTCTCAAATCGCCCGATGAAACTTCGAATCGGCTTCAATTTCTTGAAGAACTTGGTGTTCTGATCCCGATGGATCCAAGGAAATCAAGTTTGGACTTTGGAACGGTCCGAACGGTCCAACTCTCCTTCACAAGTCATTGAAGCACTCCAAAAACTTTCTCTACGAATTTCAATTTCTCTCAGAACACACTCCTCGATCCGTCTCTTCACGAACCGTCTTAACCAATGCGTAGCCTGCACAGATCTGAACCAAATGACACCTTGTGCGCATGCATTGGACATCTCAATTCTCCAAACCGTCCACTAACATATCATAGAAATAAACTAACTCCTTAAGCTGCCCCCTTACGGCAGTCCCTGTACGTATAAGTTACCTCAGATAATCAGCTAGCAAGCCCCTTGCGTCCTTAGTATAGCGCCAGGAGCCGCAAATACTCAATCAGCAATAGTAACCTAAGGTCTAGCTTGGTTTTCCCTTCTTTCGAGTCTTGTAACTTCACCACTAGACGTCCAAATAAAGTAGACAAAGTACCCATGGAAAGCTGACAACGAGCTCTACCCATTGATGCGATGAAAGTGAAGATCCGAAGTTGTGCAAAAAGTTCGTAAGCTAAGGCTTAGCTTGTTTTTCTCATCTTTTGAGTCTCGTAACTTGACCACTATGCGTCCAAATGAAGTAGACAAAGTACCCATGGAAAGGTGACAACGAGCTCTACTCATTGATGCAAAGTGAAGATCGAAAGTTGTGCAAAAAGTCTCATTTTTTGTCTCATTAGTGTCTTTGGAGCGATAATGATAAGCATCAAAATAGATTTTCAGATAGGAGCAGGTCCACGACACGACGTCGCAGAGGACCCTCACATCTTTCCGCGCATTTTGCCAGCCTTTCCAGTCTTCTAGCTCTCTATGAAGATGTGGATGGGGGAAAACATGAAGCTTGGGAGGCACTGGCCTAAATCCCAAGTTCCTGCTTCTCAAAACAATTACCAACTCACAATTCCACTATACATTCACATCAAGATTCTCGCATTAAATTCCAATCCAATCCATACTACTTGATTTGAATTCGAAATTCAGCTTCCGGAAATATCCAGACTTGAAAATAAATCTTCTGTCCATGGATTCTAGGGACAGAAGTACAATGGGGTAGGGAAATAGATGGACATAAACAAAGAGTTTTCAGGATAGAGAGGGGAAGATCGATTTCAGTTTCAGGAAGTGAAATTGGGAAGAAGACTGTAGAATTTAGACATCGCTTCCGTCTACAATCCACTCAAGAGAAATCTCAGAAGAGAGGAGGGAGTATGTAGGCTTCCTGCAAGCAATCGAGGAAGAAGGAAACATAAGTATAGAAGAGTGATAAGACGATGAGAAGAGAGAAGAAGCAAGAAGAATCTCAAAATGCGTTGCGCTTCTCCTCAATCTCCAAATGTCTTCTGCGCACTGCTGATGTGTGTACTTCTATTCTGTTCATGAGCAACTTTGCCTTGCTAAGATCTTATCTTCGCATTCGTCTTTGAGCTCTGCTGCCTGCAACTTGAAGCTAGAATTGAAGATTCTAGAGGTTTTCGTTTCGTGCGATCCTTGGGAAATCCTGCCTGCTTCTACTTCGAGCTCTCTTTTTGCTGGAAGACGATCGTTCTCACAATCTCTCATTGCAATTTCTCGACGTGCACCTCTGATGTCTTCCTCGATGTGTTTGAATTCTAGTAGAGAAGAAGGAAAAGGAATATGACACTTCTACACCTCTTCTCTTGATCTGGTAATTTCTCTATCTACTTCTCAGCTGCCCACGTTTTAGGTGAATGTCATGTCAGCCCTGGCCCTACATACTGCTTAAGTGGCTGTCCTTCAGGTTCATCAAACACCTACTGCGTCATTCAGTGAATACTAGGTTGGTATCTCATGTAGTTACAGTCACGGTCCTCCCTGGAAGACTTCGCACTATGTCTTTTGAAAGACGGATCTTTGGGAAGAAGCCGGAAGACGGACATCTTGGAGGAAGACGTCCGTCTTCCGGCTTCTTCCCAAAAATCCATCTTAAGTTCATCTTCTTGCTAAGCAGGGGGTAAACTTAAGTAACAAGGTCAAATTAATTAACATACATGACGTTAACTTATAAATTTTGAAAAATTCCTAAAACTTGCAGACTGTGGGCACCACAATTTGAAAGTTGTTGCAGTGGCTACAAATGAGGAATCTTTGGGATTGTTGTTCAATGTTCAGTTCTGAACAAGGAGTATTCAACTCGACAGTCATCCTCATCTCCTTGCAAAGTTCACTGACATGAACGATTGTCACAAATCATCATATAGATTTGTGCTCTCCATAGATAGACAAATTTGAGGAAAATCCGAGCAAATTTGAAGACATACAAAAGAGCAATAAAAGATAACAAGATTAAAAAAGATGTTGTCCAATTTGTCAAAATCATATCGATTTCCTCCCAAGTGTGACACCTAGAACATGCAACTGTGCATATCACTCATCGAAGTACTGTTGAACATCATGTCTCTCTTCTTGTCTGCTTCGTTTGTCCTTAGTACGAAGTTCTAGTTCTTTTTGATCCATCCATGCCATCCAGATTCAACCGCGTAATAAACCTCACGTTCGTGGCTGATGACGTTAACCTCAAAAAACAAAAATTCTCTACTCTCTCACTATCCTGAAAAAATAATAGTAAATCTTCATTCCCCTTTTGGTTCTACACAAATCTAATTTTTCTTTTTCTCACTACTATCCACATTGATGGATAAGCAATAACCTCATGTTGTCTCAAATTACTCTATGATTGATAACTTGGACTCAAAATTATCTCGCTGTCTTTCTATATCCAATGTATATACATCACATGAAGACTTATTATGCAGTATCATGTTGTTCTGAGGTGTAACCTTCATCTTCTTGTGGTATTTCTCCATTATACGCCTCCTTCTCCTAAGAAACTGTAACTCATTTCTCTTTTGACTTCCAATTGGACTAAAAGTCAATGTCTGTTCCTCCAGTTCTCTACTACATGTGCCTTATAATCATGGTCTCCCTATCAAAATAAAAAAGTCCATCTCTGCTTCTGGTATCAAAGCAACATAATTGAATGTGAACTTCACTCCTCCAATGATCATATTCACCTTGTATAATATCCCAACAGGTTTTGTCCTCGATTGATCCGCCATCCTTAAATACTTCTTACACGGTTTGAACTTAGTAAATCTCAACACCAATCCTATTTTCTCCATAAGTATATTCACTCCGGATCTTGAATCTATTGGTACCTTGATCAAGATACTTCTCAAAATCTCTACCTCTACCTCTAGTGCTCCTCGATCTTCCTCGATCACATGAAAGCTAATACTATCTGCCGTAGACTTCCTCGGTGTGTTTGATTCTTTTCCTTCTTTGTCTTTGCTGGATCTCTCCTCTGTTGCGACTCCATTCTACTAATTTCTTAACATTGTCGTATAACGTGTGATAGATCTGAAGGGAGTACTAAAAGAGAGAGTACTCAATACCAAGATGAATTTTACCTTATGAGAAGTACTTGGGATTGCCAATAAGGAATTTCATGATGTCATTATTGACATCATCAAATGGAAAAGACAATTGACAGGAGAAACCACTGTTAGACACAAGGATATCAAAAGAGGAAGAGCTAGAACTAGCTCAATGCTGCATCAGTCCCAAGGTTCTTTTGAGGATGATAGTGATGATAAGGTCTCTAGTCATTACATTAGACAATATTGGACTAGAGCTACCACAAGACCTTAGTGAAGATAGGAGAGATGGTAGATCTGGTGGTTGCACTTATCAATCATGGATCTGAGATAAATATTATCTTTAAGGACGTCTATAAGTATGGTAGATGGTCTATTGATATAGATCATGGATGGATGATCCAAGCAGCGGACAACACACGAGGAGAACTCTATGGAGGTTTCTCCTTATGCAAGAGTGAAGGTTGGAAATATAACTATTGAACAAAACTTCTTTGTTCAAGAAAATACATTTTAGTGATACTCAATCAATCTTATATTACAGATGTAAGGATGAAAATTAAAATTTTGGATGATGGATCTGCTTATGCACGAATCAGACGTCAAGATGACAAGAGAGCGATGTAATTTCTAACTGTATTGGCAAACCATGAGCGGAACAAAGATTATCTCAAGAATGGTTCTTTGCCTAAGGTCAAAGAGGAGTTCAAGGATTTTTGACAAGCATCGCTTAGGATATAGTGGTACACTAGAGAAGGTACTCTCGCTTGAGAAAGAAAGTGTCTTTTATACAAGAGTTGTGAGATTCTCTGGGAGTGGGTTTGTCACACATACACGACTTGTTGACTTGCAGAAGTGGGAGTAGAATGTTGTGCATAAATTGAAGAAGACCTAAAAAGAGTTGGTGTGCTTGAAGAGGATGATAAGATAGAAGATGTATATTTGGAGTTAAGATTGGGAGATTTTATGGATAAGCTTGCTATGGTGGAGCAAAAAGATGAGGATCAGGTGGTGGAAGTACATTCTAGGGAGCTCTTTATAACTATAGAGTCATACTTAGATCCCGAAGTTAGAGTTGAGACTAGGTACAAAACGGTGGACACGAAGATAAAATTTGTTGCTCAACAGTTACCTAGTGATTCTAAGTCCAACAATCTTCGAAGGAGAAAAGTTTGAGAGATCTTAGTAGAATTGGTCACAAGTTCACAAAAGCTACGCTCAAGGAATTGAAGGTTGGTTTTGCAGATTTTCTTTTATCTATGGAGTAGAATAGATTTAATGAGATATTAACTAAGCAAGGGAAGGCTTTCGCTTTTGAAGCTTCAGAAACTGGATATGTAGATCTCAACATTGTAGCACCAATGATTATATTCACAGTTCTACATGCTCCTTGGGACTTGAGGTCGTTCTTGTACCTAGAGCACATCTACCGAAACTCATAGAGCTCTAGAAGGAGAAGATGCAAATGAAGATTTGCACCATACTCTAGTCATTGGTTTACAGTAACAAAGAAGAGTGATGCATTACGATTCATCCAAGATATGCAACTTGTGAACCAAGTGATCACCATAAATACAAGCATAGGATCTATCATAGGGTTGAAGCGTTTGCTGGAAAGCTATTTACTCTATAGGAGATATTATTATGGATACGATCAGATTCAACTTGCTGAAAAGAGTAGAGATATTACCACCATGAGAACAGCATTGGGGTTGGTGCATGCACAAGGAGCAATAAACTCGATAGCGCACATGATGAATGAGATGAACAAAGTAGTCGACTAGATCTAGAGACAAAAAGTGGTGTCTAACACAAAAGTGGCAATAGATAGTTTGAGAACCTTAAACTCAAAATCAAAAAGAAGTGATGTCGTATCAATAATCAAGTATGGAGATTGTAGCGTATTCGTCTTGCGACTCTCAGCCATCTCTCCCCTAAACATATAAAGGTGATCATGGTTTATCAAGTGTGTTGTATGATAATCCACTATAGAAGACAGTATATCTGCATGGCAGATAAGTCTCACCTCCTTTTGTATCTTGGAACGCCATATGTCTACTGACAGTGTATCTGCATTTACGCTAACGAAGAAAACGACCATATTGTTCATCAAGGTTCCCCACCGCAGTAAAAACTTTATCTGTATTTTCATCTCATCAATTAGTTTAATCCTAACACAAGCAGCATACTGTATTACAAATCCAAAAGTTAACCTCAAGCAGTTTCACGACACACTGCACAACGGCTATACTGAGCAATTTCTCAACGTTTATTTTATACTGTAACGCTAATGAAAACGTTAATTTAGAGTTTAAAGTTAAGTCCCGCATGTTTGGCACTAAATTAAAATCGAGTTAACGTCTCCCGTGGGTATCGGGTTTTTAACACTATAATAGCGTCAGAGTCTCTCCGGTGGAGATGCGTAGGTTATGTCAGGCACGTGCCTGACACCTACAAAGGCCTTCGTAGCCTTTCCCTCCGCGACGTAATAGAGTTACAAATTTGCATCCAAGTCCATTGATGACGTGTTCCAAGCGGATAGGAACAACTTCATGCAAGGGAAACTATCGAGGTTCCCAAAAGAAAACAGGAGATAGAATCCGGCTTCCCGTCCCCTTGAACATCAACGTCAGCTTTCGAGCTAAAATAACAAGATCTAGATCTGTGCTACTAAAGTGCTATAGTGAGCAAATAGAGTTCAAGGCTGGTCGGTGGTAAATTCGTTAATTCGTTCGTTATTCCAGCATCCAGACTGGGGTTACAAACGAATGCTGACCACGAACATACTTGAATCTCTATATAAGGATCATCATTCGTCGTGTAAGTTCGTGTCTCAGTATCGCCCAGCAGTACAAGCACGAGCGAGAACGTTAACTTCCTCTTTGCGGCGCTCTGGCGTATATGTACTTTTGACGGTTTCGATCGCGACATTATCAATAGCTGAAATTCAGATTTGAATGACGGCTGCAATCGGCTGCAATCAGCTCCAATCTCTTTCCTTACACCATTCACTCTTCTGTGCATACATCAATGTAACATCATCCGACGCGGCGCTTCCGACCTTGCAGGGACTTCCCGCACTCATCTATGCACGCTGCCTGTAGCGCTTGTTACAGCAGACATAAACTGCTACCTCATATCTTAGTGCGAGTGATCGATGTCACAGAGCAAAATGAATTCCCACATCGAGTTCCGAATTTCGGTCCATGCAGCCGCTAGCTGCAGCTTCTTACTGCATCTTCTTCTGGTTCTGACCGCAGCGACCTCCGCCGACCGCTCCAAAACGAGCTTCATGCACGGTTCGGACAAAGCCTCGGCCGCACAACATTAGCATTTATGCTGTCATTTACTGGGCTAGCATTGTATACTATTTTGTTATGTCCCGACCGAGATGTCATATGGATTATCACGTTGAACTGTAGTTGAACTGTATAGTAGCTATAGATGGATTGTGCTCAGAATACTTAGTACTTGAAACTTATCTGTCAGTGATGTCCCTGCAGTCATTGGTAGTGTACTACTTGATTACACGATGATGAATTTGTGTGTCTCCACTGATCGAAGCTTATATAATTAGTGACAGCTAGTGGTTGAGCTTCATACCTCTCACTGTCAGTTAACGCGCAAACTTGACCACGCAGAGATTAGGCGAGAACCCGCGACTCATGGTCAGCATCTGTCTGCTAGCCTAAGGGAAGGCGGGACGCCTACTCAGCACATGCAGCCTTTCAGAAAACAAACTCCGACCGGAATCTGGTTTCCAGAAACAGCTCTTTACGTAACGAAATATTCCGTTCAGTCGGGCTCATATACTCACAAGGCTGAGAATGAGTTGACGTCGATATCGAAGATCGTTCCAGATTCGCTGTCTCCGAGACGTGTACTTAGGGACGTTTCTCCACCAGGTATGTGGCCACCGGGTACCGATGCTCCGCCTTCGGAGAGCTTTATCGGGTTTGCTCGTAGACGGGCTCTGCTAGCTGCACCTGATAACTCAAAGAGGATGAAATCCAGGGAGGGGCTTGTATTAAAATCGACATCCCCAGGACGATCTCTACTTCGCGATACTTCTCCTCCTGGAATGTGGCCCGGAACTGATGCTTCACCACCTTCAGAGGAATTCGGTCGGAGTCGATCTCTTTCCAAGGTTTCAGCACCTGTTCATGATACCGGAGAAGATACGTTTTCGCTGAAGCAAGCAGATGTAAATGCTGTTATCCGTCGCCCTGGGTTATGGCCCGTCACTGGCTCGCCGCCTTCGGAATTCGCATCCAGAGGGCCTCTCACGGCTGCGCTTCAAGCTCGGCGGGACTCCCACTCCTTTTCTTCTGATAATGTACATCGTCGTCTGACATCATTCCCCTTCCAGGACAACTTCCACCGCTAGCAAGGTTCTCCTGAACCAGCACATGTGACATCGTAGTTCCATAGCTAGAGTTTGTTGCTTCTTTAATTTCCGAATGTACTTCGTAGACTTAGGTGACAAGCTTAAGGATGCAGTTAAGCTGAGCATTACATAGTTACATAGTTTCCCTTGATTGACAGCGAGTCCTGTTTTAAGGGATTCTCTGTCTTCCTATTTAGGTACCTCGGGTTTTCCTTGAGTTTCTTCGTGTTCCTTGTCTACTGAGTACTCCTGAGACACTCTCGAGGACGAAATATATTAATTTTACAACTTGGGATATGGTGAATCACTAATCTCCTTTCACTTCCTTAACAATTACTAAGTGCTGATGCCGCGCAAGAACTGGCATTCTACCGTGATATCTTGTAGGAAGGTTCACCTGAGGTTGGTGGAAATCGTTAGTACCCTTTCCCTCTCGCGATTGAGGTCCAGCCTGAGGGTTCAAGGCTGGCACGGCATCGACGGACATCTCCTCCATGGGCTTATAGTTTGGGAACCGAGGGTTTCACAAGCACATCACGCAAGCTACAAGACCAAAGAGAGTGAAGAACATAAAATCCTGTAGAACTAGTCTACTGACTCATCAAACTAAAGGAAACGAGCAGCAGCAAACTTAACAGCTGCATGCTCGTGCTATATACCTGTCATGCAGCTAAATTATCATAATCTACGTCTTAGACTCGAGGAAGCTGCTTCGAGTTGGTCTGTTTCCTCGCGTGAAAGGGTAGTACTGGTACCACATTAGAGAATTGTGGAGATGATGTCCAAGCTTCCTGAAACTGTTTTTGCTGTGGCGAGAACACAAGATTCCATCCTACTGTCACTGTCAGAACCTTACCCAGGATGGTTACAAGCCTCAGACTACTGTATACGTATATGAGGATCATTGGTGTTAGAGATCAGAGTACGTTTCCCGATGCGGATAACGGAAAAGAACCTGAAGGTAGAGTCAAAATGGAAGTCTCCTCATTGAAATGATTAATAGGATCCTAGAGCAGCTTTCACTTTATCAGCTACCTACGTACGTGCCCAGAATAGGTTATCAAGTAAGGCTACTTTGATGCAGAGGAAACGTTTTGAGATTCGTGAAGTGTGATACTCAGGCGAATATATACTGGAATATGCGCACACGCGTGTACACACAAAACCTATCAAGTTATCAATGTACACAAAACCTATCAAGTTATCAACCATAGCTTCCTTTAGGTGCATTGACATCGTGAGATTCTGGTCAGCGGTTCAGTCGGGTTTTCGACTTTATGCTTATCGTCATTTAGAATTTTTTCACGGTTAATTCTACGTCCGGTAAAGTGCACCGGTAGTACCGAATCCAAATTAGAGGATATCAAATCCTTTGTGATCCGACCTCCATGTTACCGTATTGTTACAAAAATGAGAACTGTACTCCCATGTCTCTCAGAATATAGAATTTTATCTCCCACAACAGAATACTACCAGTCTATTAGGACTGATAACAGATCAGCCTGTTAAAACTAATCAGAAAGAGAACTTCACAGACATATTCCGAGATAAAATGTGCACAGCTTTACTTAGACTTCAGAACTGGTACAAACAGAAAGGACCTCTTACTCATGCTACTCTACAAAGAATGTGAGTTAATATAAAATATCAGCTAACTGATCTTCTGATGGACAATATTCCAGCTTGATTATCTTAGCTTCAATTTTCTCCCTTATATGATGTAACCTTATCTTCAAACCTTTTGTTCTTTCTCTGATAACTCTACTGTTAGCCAAGAACATTGCACTCTGATTATCCAAATGTAATACTGTAAGTCCAGATATCTTTTCTCCTATCTCCAGCAGTAAATTCCTTAACCATATCAAAGTTATAGAACCATCACTAGGAGCAATGTACTCAGTTTCCCTTGAAGACTTTGCTACTGTATTCTGATTCTTGCTGCTCCAACTGATAATTCCACTTGAACATAAGTTGAAGCATGCACCTGATGTGAATTTTCTGCTGCTAGTATCTCGAGCCCAATCACTATCACTGAAGCCATGAAGTTCACTTCTCCTCTCCTTAAATATAAGACCAAGATTGATAGTACTTTTCAGATATCTCAGAATTCTCTTTGCAATAACCCAATGAGATGAATTTGGACAATGCATAAATTGACTTAGCCTCCCAACAGCATAACAAATATCAGGTCTGGTGTGGATGAGATATCTGAGTTTATCAATTAATTTTCTGTACAGATATTCTTCAATGATATTTTCAGCTGTAATCTCCTCAAAATCACTTTCTTGCTCCATAGGTGTTACTGATGACTTGCAATCTTCCATCTGAGACTCTCCAAGTATAGACTTTATGTATGCTTGTTGAGAAAACATAATAGAGTCCTTCATCTGTCAAATATCAACACCAAAGAAGAATCTTGTTAAACCCAAATAGACATCTCAAACCTCTTGCTGAGTTCTCTTTTGAGTAGTTGTACTAACTCCTTATCACTTCCTAAGATTAAGATATCATCGACATATAGGATAGAGTATGATCCTCTTTAAATTATTGTTCAAGACATAGAGGTTTGGATCCAACTCTGATCTTCTGAGTTCATGGCTGTGTAGAACCTCATGTATCTCAGAATATCACACTCTTGATGCTTGCTTTATCTATATAAGGATTTTCTGAGAATGCACACATGATCTTTCTTCTTTTTCACTTCAAACCCGGGTGGTTGAACCATGTAAACTTCTTCCTCTAATTCTTTATGAAGAAAAGCTGACTTCACATCCATTTGATGTATTTCTCACTGGTAATGATCAGCAAGAACCATTATAAGTCTGATTAAATCCCATTTTGCAGCTGGTGCAAAAGTTTCTCCATAATCTATCCCTTGTTGCTGAAATCCTCTTGCTACTAACCTTGTTTTCAGCTTGTCAACTGAACCATCTGATTGTAGCTTGGTTTTGTAAATCCATTTGCATTGGATGGCTCTTTTTCCTCCTGGTAGCTTAACCAAATCCCATGTATGATTTTTGAGTAGCATTTTGTACTCCTCTTGCATAGCTTGTCTCCAACCAGGATCTTTGTTAGCTTCTTCAAATGTAAGTGGATCATCCTCCTGAATACTTTCAGCAAGTCCATAAAAATCATCTTGCTGGTGATCTTCTAACTCTTTCTGATTTCTTTACTTGAGAATCTGCTGCATGTTGTAAGTCATCTCCTTTAACTTCATGAATACTTGGTAACTCAGATTCAGAATTTGATTGAAATTCAACTTGCTCTTCACTAGGATTAGTGAGAGATGTTGAATGCTCCAAGTCCACCTCAATATCAGATTTATCAGAATTGAGGTGGACTTGGAGCATTATATTTTCAGATTTATTTGTAGGTAGCTTAAATTTGAAAGTATCACGAGTTTATTTCTCATCTTCCATCATATCAGAATCCAACTCAGAGAAATCTAACATTTCTGCTGATGTGAGTCTTTCTTGTAGACTGATTGTATACTTAGTAACGCTTGGTTTGCTCAGCATAACCCACAAATATACACTTCTCATCCAACTTCTGCCTCTTCTCATCATTGATGTGCATGTAAGCTGTGCATCCAAAAATCCTGAAGTGAAACATCTGGTTTCACCTGTAAATGTCTCTTCAGGTGTCTTGTGCTGCACAGCTGTTTTATATGCTCTGTTCATAATGTAAACAGCTGTGTTGCAAGCTTCAGCCCAAAAATAATTGAGAAGATTCTTGGCCTTCAGCATGGATCTGTCACTTTTCACATCACTCTATTTTTCCTTCCAGCTACACCATTTTGTTGTGGAGTATAAGTTGTGGAAAGTTGTCTTTGAATACCATGCTCTTCCCTAAACCCTAAACTGAGTAAAGAGGTTAGAACAATATTCTCCTCCTCCATCTGAATCTGAGAACTTCTTGCCACTTTGATTTTCTACAAGAGCCTTGAACTTCTTGAAGTGTTAAATACTTCAGATTTTTGTTTCAAGAAATATATCCATGTCTTTCTGCTCGCATCATCAATAAATGTCAGAAAGTACTTACAACCTCCAATAGAGCTTGTTTGCATGGGTCCACAAACATCTAAATGGACCAAGGCCAACAACTCTTTTGTTCTTGCACCTCCCTCCTTTGAAAACCTCTTTCTGCTTCATTTTCGAAATATGCATCCTTCACATATATTCCAGTAATTGGTAGCTTCATCCTTGATAGTCCTTCTACCATATGATTATCCATCATATGATTCAGACTTCCAAAATTCAAGTGTGCAAATCTTTGATGCCAAAGGCTTGCTTGATTATAAGAATCAACAACCATAGAGCTTCTTGGACTTGAGGCTTAACATTCAAGATATATAATCTTGACTTCTGATCTCTCCTTCCTGAAGCAATAACTCTCTGATTATGTGAAGAATCTAGTATCTGCACCTTTATATCATCAAAAATCACCTTCATTCCATGATCTGTGATTTTTCGAACAGAAAGCAAGTTCTTAGTGAGCTTTGGAATAAAGAGTACCTCTTGTATATTCTTCAGATCTCCTTCACTTGTTTTTACTGTCACAACTCTAGTACCTTGAACTTCACATCCTGTACCATCAGCTTGAGTAACCTTAGAGCCTGCAGTTGCTGAAAAGTCCTTCAAGAGCGATCTTTGGCTGGTCATGTGCTTAGAAGCACCAGAATCAATGTACCAATTCTTATCTTCTGTTGTTGTAGATATCAAGCTGATAATAAACGTATTACCAACATCCTTCTCTTCTTGTGCATCTTCTTGAATAGCAACATTACTTGATGTAGAATTCTGACCTCCATTTGCCTTTCTAGCATAGCAATCTTCAATCTTGTGACCTTTCTTTCCACAGAAAAAACAAGTTCCCAACTTCTTTCTGCACTCTTCAATCCTATGGCCTTTCTTCACAGAATGAGCAGAAAATTGTGCCTTGATTTCCTGAGTAGGAAGATCCATGTTTTTGAGATTGCTGCTCCTCTCTTCTCTAAGTCTTCATCATAAAACCAGATCCTTGATTTTTCTGAGGAAAAAACTTTCTGATTAGTTGCTCTTCTTCATGTAGTAAACTGCACAACTCCTCATAAGTTGACATACTCTCCCTTCTGTTGATATCAGAAACAAAATGAAAGTATGGAGTACTAAGACGATTCAAAGTTATAGAAACCAGCTCTTCATCACCATATGTCCCTCCTGCTCTGGTTAGCTGCACATAAATACCATCTATCTTCTCAAGGTGCTGAATAGCTGCACTCTCATCCATCTTAATAGAGTGTAAATCATTCTTCAACTTTGCTATTCTATTTTTGCTCACACTATTATATCTGATAGCTAGCTTCTCCCAAGCTTTTCTTTCTGTATCACAAGCTTCAATAGTAAGTCTGATACTCTCTTTCACAACAAGCAGAACATTAGATAATGCTCTACTTTGCTTCTTAATGAATCTTAGAGTTTCAAGAGAACTCTCATCATAAAATGGAGCAAGCTTCTCTTCTCCAGAAACCACACCTCATGAATCCTTCTCACTCAGAGTGGTTTTCATGATCAGTTTTCAGGAACTGTAACTGTTAGGACCTGAAAATCTAGTGCTCTCATTCAAACCAAACTCACTGAAAATAGCAGCCATAGATGTTATCTTGCTGAAAAAATGAGTCCAAAAATCCCCAGAAGTTAAATATCAGATTATCCTAATCTTAAACCCTTAGCTTGAGCAACCTGAGCTCCGATACCATGTTACAAAACTGAGAACTGTACTCCCAAGTCTCTCAAAATATAGAACTGTATCTCTCACAACAGAATACTACCAGCCTATTAAACTGATAACAGATCAGCCTGCTAAAACTAATCAGAAAGAGAACTTAACAGAAATATTATGAGATGAAATGTGCACAGCTTTACTTAGACTTCAGATCTGGTACAAACAGAAAGGACATCCGATTCATGCTACTCTACAAAGAATGTGGGTTAATATACTATTGGTACATAACCGCTGTCATCTCAAAGTGACTTACCTAACTGCTGTCACAGTACTTCTCACGTCAAAGTCATGTCACAAGTCATCTCTTCCATTTTTTCCTTTGTCCTTTTACCTTCCTCATAGTTTTGATGTGACTCTCTAATGATATTTAACACGTATTGCTAATTAATTTCGCGTATGATCATGTTCTTGCAGGTTAAACCCTGAGTATGAGTATAAAAGCATGGAAGAGAATTCATTTTTTTCTCTCCACTGTATTTTGAGTCTTGAGTATGAAAAAAAATTCCCTTCTGCTCCAAAAATCCGGAAATCTTTCATCTTAACATTTCTCATTCAATACTTAGTAGTTCTTTTAGAGATGAATCATAACTAAGTCTTGTAAAGCTGGTGAACAACTTTAAGTTGATTCAATATTTCATAGATTCCAGGTTGGGATGAAGACATAGTCACCAAAACCAATTTCTGCACAATGGTTAAATTTCTCAGTTCTCTGTAAACAAACCTGCAAATAAGGCCTTCTGGATCACCCGGAGCACTAAGTCTTGTAACCATACTGGGCTTTAATAGCTATAGTGCATACCAAAACTAACAGAGAAAATTCTCTAACGTTCAAAAGTGAAACAGTCGTAGTTTTTTCACGGACAGCTTTGTATAGAGCCGTGAATTACCTATCACAATATTAGTGAACTGATACAATAATTATAATTTTTATTAAAAAATATTTTGAAAATTAAAATAAATTATCTAAATCCTACACTGCTTTGATACAACAAGTTACGACCGAATTCCAGAAAGAAATGCTTAGAAACATCCGCTGCATTTTCTTACGGGCACCTCCGGAGGCGCATGCAGAAAACGTCCGTGGACTTTTGGCCGTGGTCATTACACTCACACTCGGGCAAAAAATATTGCTTCAAGATTCTAGCTTTACACACCTTATTAGCTTAAAGAATTTTCAGAATCCAGTACCGTAATGCACTCAATGTTTAGAGGATAAGTGAGAAAACTGTTCGAAATTGGAAAACCATTTTGTTGTATGGAAAAATCCATGAAAATAAATATTTTTACAACAACCAAGCAAATACTACTTTTGTATAAAACCATAATTACAGTAAATACAGTAACGTTGAGATCTTTGTAAGCATTGGAATGAAGAGTGTTTGTAATGCAAATGATGAAATGTGTGATGATGAAAATAACTTGCATGAAAGAGAGTAATGTCCTAATCTATGTTCACGATGAAAAAATTATCAGGAAGAATCGCTAATCTGGTGATTTAGGAAAACTTTTCTTTTTTGAATTCGAGTGACTTACTTGTAAAGGAATTTGCTTGATCACACCTCCAGTAAGTTTGTTGCACTTGATCACACCACTCTTAATGATGTACGGCTTGACCACACCCCTGACTAGCTACTAACAGCAAAACCAATCACTTTGCCATGTCTTTCATCATTTCATTACTTGCAGCATGACTAAATATCTTTGCCAGTCAAATCATTTCAATAATAAAATACACGTCAGAAAGTACATGCACTTGATCACACCACTCTTAATGATGTACGGCTTGACCACACCCCTGACTAGCTACTAACAGCAAAACCAATCACTTTGCCATGTCTTTCATCATTTCATTACTTGCAGCATGACTAAATATCTTTGCCAGTCAAATCATTTCAATAATAAAATACACGTCAGAAAGTACATGCTCGGAAAGCTGATGTGTGGAGTTTGGCTTTGTTATATAGTCATCGCTTCATTATCTTCGATATGACTAAATACCTCTGTCACTCAATTCATTTTAACAATAAAATACACCTCAGAAGAGTTGATGTGTGCTTGATCATACCTCCAGTAAATTTGTTGCGCTTGATCACACTACTCTTAGTGATGTATGGCTTGATTACACCCTTGACTAGCTACTAACACAAAACCAGTCACTTTGTCCAGTCGTTCATCATTTCACTATCTTCGATAGGACTAAATACCTTTGCCATTCAAATCATTTTAATAATAAAATACACGTCCAGAAGTACATGCTCTAAAAGCTAATGTGTGGAGTTTGATCATATAGTTGATCATTTCCTATCTTCAATATGATTAAATACCTCTGCCATTCAAATCATTTTAATTATAAAATACACTTCAGAAGGTACATGTTCGGAAGCTAATGTATGGAGTTTTACTTTACCATATCGTTCATTATTTCACTACCTTAGATATGAGTACATACCTCTACCATACAAACCATTTCAACAATAAAATACACAAAAAGTACATGCTCCAAAAGTTGATGTGTGGAATTTTACATGTCACTAATACGACAAAGTGATTGGTTTTACTGACTACAGTCTGTAAAACCAATCGATAACCAGTAAAACCATTAACTGTGTTATCAAACACGAAAAACTTTCCGGGAGTGTGATGAAGAAAATTTCTGCTTACTTGCATTGCAGTTAATTTGCAGTACGGTACCTCCTATTGCCAAGCATTTATACTGTACCGGTAGACTGGCATGGTGCAGCAGTCTAGTCGGTTGGGGTCGTCAACGGAGCCCATGGCCAGTCGCACTTGGGAAAAGTAGTCGCCAAGCCACGAAATGAGCGCAGCTTTATGGTTTATGAATCCATGCTGATCCAGGCGTTCCTTCGTCTTGTAATTAAAAAGGGTACTTAATTAAACTAAAGCCATGATTCCGTACAACTTCTTCTTTTACAGAGGACTTTGGACTTGTAATCCGTAATTTAGAAAATATTATTTCTACCTGGCCACCAATTTGGAAAACTCGAGAGATTCACATCGCGATAACCTTGAGAAGATCCGGCTGCGCCAGCAGTCGGACGGAGCTCTTCTGGACGATCAGGATGGTCCAGCGACTCCAGCCCTGGTCTCGAACTGGTGGTAATTTTCCGGGCACCGGGAAATAAAATTAACTTTCTCCACATAAAATATTAGATGGGAACTCTAAAATCCTCGACAAAGGCGCACCTTTGCGCACTATTGCGGTTTACTGGCATGTTCTTTGTCACACACGACCCTTTATCACTTATTATTTGCTTATTCACCTCTTCCATCTGAAGATGGAAGAGGGTTGCAACCTTAATTTATTACTTAACCCTTCCGACGAGAAGGATTAGGTAATAAATTTAGGTATTTATGAATTTAGTGCAACACTCTCCCGCACTTGTATCCTCTGTAGTGCAATGTCCCACACTTATGGGTTTTCTAAGAAGGTTTACAAAGTTATTGGAGCAACTAACAAGGGTTATCTAAATATTGTTTTGATTTTAATTTTACTTAATCTATAATATGTACATAACACTTACATCATTTTTGATATTTTAAAGAGAGCAAAAGATATCGAAGTTGATCTAGCATGCTATGTCCCACACTCCACTATGGGTTTTCTAAGAAGCTTTCCAACGTTCTTGGAGCAACTAACAAGTAATATTTAAATATTGTTTTGATTTTTATTTTACTTAATCTATAATATTTATATAACACTTATACCATTTCTAATATCTTAAAGAGTGTCATGTCAGTTTGGGCACCCCAGCTAAGTTGACCGAGTGCAGAGTGACGAATCTCGGTAAGACCACTAGTGCCGTTAGGACGAGTTGGTGAGAGAGCTCACTAGGGGTATACTTCGCAGGTAGGACTTGGAGGCTTTAGTTCTTCAAGTTTAGCCTTCAAGCTCCTAGCTATGGTGGATAGTCTTTGTGAGTGCAATCAAGAGTCTCTGCGAGCACAGAGTGGATTTGGCTCAACTTTAGTGATTGTTTAGTGCCTGTTGGCATGATGGAGTGAGTACATACCGTATATCACCTGAAGAACTCAGATTGCGAGGTCTGATTAAGAGCTTTCAAGTCGCAGATTTCAGCCGATGGAATCTCTGGAGTGGGTAGATCGTTAGTATCTTTGATTTGTGGATGCGCACGTGCGCGGAGTGGTTCTTTTTGATTGTGTGATAGATCGCTGTGTGGATTAGTAGTAGTTGGACTTGTTCTTGGTCGAATTTGGAGTGAAGTAGTGCGGAAGCGCTGTTGGATTTTCCTGTCACAACTTTTGATGGTCAATTTGAGATCGGCAGAAGCGCTTCGGTGGATGTCGAGTTGGCATGGGTCAGCAATTTGTGGTGCTGAAGAGTGCAGTAGGTGCGCGCTGGGAATACGATTCCAACGCACCAAAAATCGTTCGATTTGGTGAAAGATCGAACAAGTTACAAGCCGAAGAAGGTCGCAGATGGTCCAAAATCTGACGTAAACTCGCATGCGAGTGTCAATTTGGCAGATTTCGACCTTTTGGAGTGCAATTTCGACATCTGAGTTGTTGTTTTGGGTGTGTCTTCTTCATACGCGTCATTCTTGTGGTGTTTGGCTCGAGTTTCTTCTGCCACTCAAGCGGAGCGGAGCGGAGAGTGAGCGGGAGAGCAGAGGTGCGTGAGTGCGGAGGGGTGAGAGCAGAGTGCGAGAGTGCGGAGACGGAGCGGAGCCCGAGCCCAAGACCGCATCCGCCGCAAGCCAGCTTGCTGACGTGCGTGAGAGAGGTATGCCAGTTTCAGTTGTGTTGGAAAGGTAAAATCAGTTGGTCATCCATCCCAAGACTATTCCTCGACCTGGACACATAACTCTGTAGTCTTAGCTTTGGCTTTACCACTAGACCAATAGCTCTTGGTATCTTCTAGGGATGCGTGCAAGTACTTATGGACTTGTTTAAGGTAGTAAGAGACCTTCTCGCACGTTCTTAGAGGGGTGGTAAGACGACCCCACAGTATTAAGGAGAAGATATAGTTGTGGTAGTGTTTGTCTATACCGTAGAGATGCGTATGGAGACAGTTGGTGGCAGTTGTCTTGGGTGAGCTAGTAGAGCTACCATGCGACTAGAGGTGTGGACATCTAGTTACTGACTTTAAGTAGTAGTTACGATGATTGGTGACCGTATATTGTGCATGTGGTCACCGAAGAGGAGGCGTCAGTCCGGGTGGGGCTAGGTTTCTCTTTATGTGAATGTTTGAGTGTGGAGGGTTATCGTTTGGACTTCTTGTGGTTGGAACCCTTTCATATTCTGCTTCCGGTTTGTGCGCCGCGTTTGCTTGTGTTGGTGCTTGATTTCAGAAGTGAGTTCACTCCAGTGTGCTGTCGATAGTGAGGCTGGAGTTGCGGACCAGTCAGACTATTTTTGTTTCTCTCACGGTGCGGTTGGAGTGACGACCAACAAACCGTGAGAGGCTGCTTGTGGTGATGGCAGATCCGGGTTGTCTTTATCTTGACCGTCCTAGTAGGAGATAAGTGAGCTCAGTAGGAGCGGGGTTAGGCAAGTGGTGGTTATGGTGGTGACAGAGATTTCAGCATTTTGGTTCGAGAGTGTGTTACCGAGATTCTCTCATCACGGAGTTCTCGGGAGGTTCTGATGGGGACATCTCGGACAGTGGGTATACACGGAGTGGGGTGAGGTACCGACTATCTACACCATTGCCGTCAGTTGTTCCAGAGGACGTAGATAGCGCATTTTTTTATGGTGAGTCGAGTGTCACCACACTGTTGTTGTGGGACATGGACGAGATCTATGGGACCACGAAGGGACGAGGCGGAGGAGCTCAGAGAGGCCGTGGTGGTCGAGCTAGAGATAGAGGTCCAGCACCTGAGAGAGGACTGGTCGGTCCACCGTCTGCTACGACGTCAGAAGCAAGTATGGCTGCTTAGATTGAGCAGTTGGAGCAGAGGATAGCTAGTATGACTATGGCCCAGCGGAGATCTGATCGAACAGAGGCTTCCACGTCTTATGGAGGAGAAGGAGGTGATTTCGACTTCATGGCTGACGTGGCGCAGATTGAGACATATGCGGCAGTGACTAGAGGTGCAGTACGTGTCTCTGAGCCACGAGGTGCGTCAGTGGAGTTGGATCCACAATGCGGAGAGGCTGGTAGACAGGTCAGGCTTCCTCAGTCGTTCATGTTATTGGAGACGTTGAGGACCACATCTATGGTTCCTAAACGACCTATCGATGGTGCAGTAGAGTTGGAGACATCGACATCCAAGAGTGGAGGTGATCTGAGTCAACCCTTGACGTCTATGGATGCAACGTCGAACTCGATGTTGGGGGCGACTACAGCAATTTTGCGAGTCTCACTATTTTCAGCCACGGATATGAGGGCATTGGGAGTCAGCTTGGCTCTAGTGTTCTAGCTGGCGGTCACGCTCAGTGAGAGCGAGGATGTTGTTATCTCTAGTGCTGAGGTGGTTCAGCGAGAGGCGGTAGATGTGTCCATGGAGTCGAGGATCAGGACAGCTACCAGTGGTACTTGGCAACCGGCGACTGCCAGGTTAGACGAGTAACCAGCTAGGTCGGCGATTGACCGTGCTGGATTGACACCAGGTGTGGTGTTGTTGAACAACAGAGTGGTATCTTCTGTTTGGTAGCACCTTCAGAGAAGGTGTATCGACCGCAGAAAGTCTTGTTAGACTCTGGAGCCCAACAGTTGATGTTGGGGAAGGCGGCGTGTATTGGTCTAGGTTTGAAGAAGTCCGAGGTGGAGAGATGTCCATTCCAACTACAGACATCTCTAAAGGATCAGGAGATACAACTCTACACATGACACCAGAGATGTTGACGATGAGAGTTCGACCAGATCACCCCACGGATGGCTCCATGATGAGAGCAAAGGTCATCGTTACGGTCGCGGGGTCTTATGATGTATTGATTGGAGGTGCTGTGTTATGAGATTCGTGATCGACTATTGGACAGAGACAGCATCTTACAGACCAAGTTGGCAGTCCGGTAAAGGACGAGTGAGTCGCTTATCAGTGCGGTGTCATGTCGTGGACCGGCTCCTATCTGAAATTCAAACTTCGATGCTTGTCGCCCCAAAGACACTCATGAGAAGACAAGCTAGGCCTCAGCTTACGGTTTTTGGCACAACTTCGGATCTTCACTTTTATCGCATTGATGGATAGAGTTCATTGTCAGCTTTTCATAAGCACTTTGTTTATTTCGTTTGGACGTCTAGTGAAGAAGTTATGCGACTCGAAAGAAGAAAAAATCAAGCTAGGCCCTAGTTTACTTGCTGACTGGGTATTTGAGGCTTCAGGCGTTATATCAAAGACGCAAGGGGCCTGCTTCATTATTATCACAGAACTTCGTACGTACAGAGACTGATACAAGGGGGCAGCTTAGGGGCTAGCTTGCGCCTGCTACCTGTTAACGGACGGTTCGGGAGATTTGGAGGTCCAATGCAAACGCGCAAGGCGTCGTTAGGTTCAGATCTGTGCAAGCTACGTGTGGGTTAAGACGGTTCTTGAGGAGTCGGATCTGAAGGTTTCTTGGGTTAACGGAGTCAGCGGAGGAGACCCTATCGACCTCTGAAGTCCGTTCGGCGAAAGGAGGAAGTTCTCAGATAGGTCTTTTTCGGTTTCTTCGCTACGAGTTTTGCTCTTTTGAGTTCGTTAGAGTTCTGGTTGGTTGTGTACGGCTTGTGATAGCTAGCTTTAGCCAAGAGCTAGTGCGTGGATGTGGTTTGGACTTGGGTTTCAATTGTGTGATACTGGTGCGGCTTTGTTTGTTAGCAAAGAGAAGTTTCTCTTGCTTTGAGCTACGCTTCGGTGGTTTTGGATCAGGATTGTGATTCAGGGGTTGTTTTTAAGGACTTTTGAAGCAAGTTACAGCCCGCTCTAGTCTGTTTTTCAGTTCTGTGCTTTTAGAAGAAAGAACCGGCAGTGTACATACATTTGGAGTTGGTATATATCGCAGCGTTCGTTTTCGTGGTTGTTTTTCTCTGTCTTGTTGTGGTGCCCACAAATTACAGGATTCACGAATTTTTGAAATTTTTAAGATTAAGAACTTGTTTGTATAACTGAAGAAGCGTTGTTACTTAAGATTACGGCTTCCTAAGAAGGAAGATGATCTTACGAGCTTTTTGTAATAAGAAGTTGACTTCTTCGGAAGACGTTCGTCTTCCGAGAAACGTCTTCTCGGGTTGTTCTTCCGAAGACGGAAGACGGCGGAAGACGGAAGACGGAAGACATGTATCTTCCGGAAGACGGCAACCGCGGAAGCTTCACCACGTAAGAAGTAGGTGCACCTACCAGGTAGCACCGAATAGGTTAGGTAGGTCGGGAGGGTCGAAACTCCTAAATTGCGGGGAAGATGCGCTGTCGTGCTACTTGGCGGCTACATGCTTGACTTCTACTTCGACGCTTGAGTTTAGTAGTTCTAGAAGTTAGCTCATATTACTTCTAGTCCTTTATACATATGTTTGACACCTTTGCATACGGTGTTGACACTATTGTGTTATATATTTTGAGTCTTAGTAGGTTGATAGTATGTTATCTATCTTGTTCAAGCACTCTTGCGCTTGTGCAAATGATATCATGCTTATCTATGTTGTGAAAGTACATAACTTAAGGTTTCCATGCTGATAGAGGTTTAAGCTCATGGGTTGTACTTACTTGTGGCCCATGCACGCTTTCTAGATTGGTTAAGTTAACTTTTAGGGTTACGTGTTATTTTACATGCCTTCGCGTGAAGTTTAAGATTTACGCTGGCACTTTAGGGGCTGACGTGGTAGCCTTTGAGTGAAGTTGAGTTACCACGTGGATTAGGGCACTAAAGGACAACCAAGTGGAGCTATGAACTCCCATTGGTCTGTTTTTGTCTTTAGTTTAACTCTAAATTTAGAAACAGAGCTCTAAAGGAGAGTTCGAGCATTTGGTGAGGGGACTTCGAAATCTGAGCGCACAGGAGGGTAGAGCTCGTCATGCCAAGCACTTCCAGTGAAATTTTCGATCGATTTGAGGCAATAAAGACGAAGTTATGACCAATTGAAGTTCGAATTGTGCTAGAATTGAATCACTTTTAATGGATTTAGGGTTTTCAGTGTCACTTGCACCAGATTTGAGGCAATTGCTTCAAAACTTCGAGGTTGTGTTCTCTGCCAGTAGGGCTACGATTTCCCAAAAAGTTTCGCATCTATTGAGTGACTGAGTAATTCAGGGCGGCCGCTGAAGCAGAGGGGGTCTGAAAAGCTCTTAATCTAGAGCAGCGACTTCAGAGGAGGAGATCTGGAGTTCTGTGTACAGTCAGGAGTCCCAACTTCACAGGGGTGTTCAGCATCCTGTAGACTCCAAATCCTGTAAGAATATTTGAAATTGATTGAGCCAATCTTCTGTTATAGGTCGAAATAGCCATCTAAGTACCAGAAATTGCCGTAGTTTTCTTGCCCAGAACGTTTCTGTCCATATCTCCGTGTCAGAATTTGATCTCAGGCTGAAACTTCGTGTGTGAGTTCAGTAGTACCTCATTTGCATGTAGGGGAAGTTTAGAAGTCTAAACCTTCATAGTTTTCTTCTCCGTGAGTGTCAAAGTTCGCCGCCGGATCTTATTACTGCCAGCTAGACCCGAATTTCACTTTCTGAGCATATTACTAGATCTTACACATCTGTGTGAGTGTTTATAGCCCTATTGTGACCTGAAAGCCAACCTCTTGAGTAAACAACCACAGCCAGAAGCCCGGCGCTTTCCTAGGTAGACGGATCACACTCCGACAGCGCAGGAAGCGCATTAGCACATTTCAGCTTCCCACAGCAAGAGCGCTTCTTGGTTGAGAAGATCGATTCAGGAGTGATTGATTTGAGTGAGGAAGGCAGCGAGGTGCAATTGAGTGAGATCAGGATCGATTCGAAGCTAGAAGGAAGGCGAGGTCGAAATATTGAGAGCAGAAGCATATCGAGCTGAAAGAGTTTTATGTGAACTCCCGGAAGCTGACATTGGAGGACGGCTGAGTGGAATCGAAGGTGGAAAGCTTGATCGATTGAGGCATAGTAAGGAGCTGACGACAGAAGCAGCTTTGTGGGATCGCATTGGAGCTGGAACCAGAGCCGGAAGCGCACAGAAGATCGAAGACAGCTCGGGAAGCAGACAGAAGATAGTAGAGGTTCTTCCCATGTTCTTTTTCCTTCCCCACTGCTTCTTGCCTTTGTTTGGTATCCCCCGCGCTTCCCCGGTTGTTTGCAGGCAACTTGATTGATCAATTCCCCCATCCCTATTTTCCTATTGTGACATTGGGCGCGGAAGCGCTGCCCAATTTCTGTCAGACATCTTCTTGCTTCTTCTCGAGTGCAATTCGAGCTTCCCTACCCCTAGCCCTCAAATTGGAGATCCCAGCTATCAATATCCCTACCCTACCATCCCTCTACTCCCGAAACCTTGAACAAAAGACGCTTCCGAAGATTGGAACATCTTCGAAAGACGCTTCGGAAGCCTGACTGTCTTCGGAAGTCGACTGTACACAATTCGTATCAAGAGTGGATTTGCTTTGCTTTTGTGTTAAGGGAGGCTTGGTAAAAATTCCGAGTGGCTTGGTGAGATGTTTTGTTATTTCGAGAAGTTGGAAGTCGAGAACTAGGCATGTGTCTCCCGGTCTTCCAAGCTTCTCAAATCCACATCTTCCTAGAGAGACTAGAAGATTGGAAAGGCTGGCAGAATGCGCGAGAAGACGTGAGAGTCCGTTACGAGTCTCTCCTTCTAACCCATAGCAGCTTATTCCTTCTTCTTCCCGAACTTAGGAGAGAGTCGTGAGAAGTCTTGCTGGCAGAATCTGGAGAGAATGATCGAGGGTCATGTCTTCCCACCGAGCAGCAAGCTTCTTCTGAGTGTGTATGAGAGGTGAGAAGTCAGAAGAACAGAGTGCAAATGTCTTGAGTCTGTTGTGAGGATAGATTGCGCATAGGAAGCAGAAGACAGGTGAGACCAGTGAAGGGAAGCCTGACTTCGGGAGGTCTTCCGAGAAAGACATTGAATCGGAAGCTGTCTCGGGGGTCTTCCCAGAGATCACTGTCGTCGCAGGAGCCGCGATCATCTTCTGGAACTTGTTCATACGCTTTGCTTCTCGCACATTTTCCATCTTCTGATAGGAAGTAGGATGTAATGCAAGGTGGGTTGTCTTCTTGGTAATCCATGTGAGGCCTTGCTTAGTTAGGATTATTTAGATATAGCTCGGAAGACGAGAGCTATTTAGGAAGCACTGTTAGAATCCCGGAAGACGGAGTAGCTGTCTTCTGGAAGACTAGATTCATCTTCTGAAGAGTGGAAGCTGGACTGCGAAGACTGTGGTGCAACAGCGTGCAGGAATGACTGCATGGAGGTCTTTATTGACAATCCTCAAAGTGGGATGGTGGAAGTCCTGCCATATCGTTGTATTGCTATTCTCCCATGGACAGAATCCAGAGATTGATGAAGCACCTAGCTTTAGGTGGAAGCGTTGGATGGATGTGGAGAGTTTTACAGTGGTCACGAAGTTTTCCTCAGATTGGCAATCAGAGGAGAATGAGGCAATTGGAATCTCCTGTCGTGAATGCTCAACCACCTAATGCAGAAAAAAATTCCTACCGTAGAGGAATTGAAAGCTCAATCAGAGTTCTTACAGTTGGAGGCTTCACAAGTTCGTGATCGATACGACAGCCCAAGGATTCGATTTATACGTCTTACACAAGTGGCTGAACAATTGCAGCAGCGCGTGGAACTACAACTGGGTACCGAAGAAAAGGCATGGTAGCTTCTCATGGAAGGGGAGAACGTCTTGAGCATGACATAGCACAGCAAGCGACAAATCTCAACGTTATGAATTGCTCTTTTCTAAAGTTCAATGATGCTATAGCGGAGAGAGCTTATGGCTGTCTTGACCTCAACATTAGCTAAGGTGGTAGGGAGTGAAGATTCTGTACTGAGGATAATTTCTCCCAGAGAATGGTGCAGTTCTCTGCCGCAGATCTAAAGCATGAATTTGAGACAAGCTGTAAGATTGAGGAGGACGGCATTCATGATACCAGAGTTACGAAGATGGACATTCTTGATCTCGATGAAGGGGCACCAGCAGAGCTTTTTAGCTTATCAGAAGCCGCGTTAGGAACTCCGGTAGGAGCAAATCAGGTAGAGATTGCCACCGAGCAATCAGAGTAGATAGTAACCACAACCGACGTTGACATTTCCAAACTTAATAGAACTGAACATGCTATCTTAAGGGTGGCAGTTTTCAGTGTAAAATTAATTAGGATATCATGTGGTAGCATAGATAGCGTAGGAACAACAAGATAGATGGCTAATTAGGAAAAGAGAAACGGCTTGCATGTGGAGTGGCAGCCTTCTGACAACGCCCATCTCTCCCTGGTGGCCGTCTCCTCTATTTTCTCGTGGTAGAGGACATAAGTAGGATCGAAGAGTAGGATTTTTGAGGCACATGATATACATTATGCACAGTGCACACTACACCTGATGTTAGAGACATACGAATAGACTGGGATTATATCGGAGGGGTCTGCATGCTCGTTATCAGCAGTGGTTCGAAGATGTAGATAGAGGTAGTGGACAGTTTAGGAACAGGGAACGGCATCCTCGTGCAGTCCTGTTGGCTAGACTGGTGTGTCGAGGAGTAGGAGCAGGAAGTAGAGGGAGTGAGCTTGCCAATGCCAATGTGACTTCTTCTCGGAGAATGGATTGCTGATTTGAGTACAGAAGCTTTGTCCATGTCTTCTGGGTGGTGGGTTTTCTTGGATTCACTCCCGATTATGCATGAGAAGCGTTCTTCTTGAGTGGCGGTGACTGTCAGCAGTTGTGGAATTGCAACTTGGCTCGTCCAGTGGAGCACTTAGGATCTACGTACGGACAGTCTTATGGATAAAGGATCCCAGAAGACAGAATAGTCGGAGCAGCGAGAGAAGAAGAAAGAAGTCTTCTTTCCACAGCAGAAGACGACATCCTCAAGTAGAAGACGGTGCAACTATACGCACGTTTGTTGTCTTCCTCCCCAAACTATTACAAGCAGGGATGGCTTGTTAGTCAAGATCCGGACTAGAAGCCTGTCGGAATCTTAATTTCTCCTTTTTAACTTGTTTTTCTCTTGTTTGGATTTTCCCTTCTTCCCCATCTTCTCTCATCTTTCCTATTTTCTTACCTTCTTCTAGTGAGCTTCCGAGACTTCTATTGAACTTCCGTGAAGGTGAATGTCGTTGTACTGCTGCAGGAAGATCATTTCCGTAGGCAGAAGCCTGGGAGGGCTACAGGGGGCATACACCCTATGATTAATCTAATCCGTTGGAATGTGAGTAAGAGAGTAAGGTGTAACAATCGTTACTAGTCGACTTTTGCGAAACAGGAGCAGTCTTCTGGAGGTGTGAGAAGCCGAGTTGAACCCCCAGAAGCCGAGAATTGCTTTGGGAAGACGGTATTGAGAAAACCGGAAGAAGTGACCTGGAAGCAAGAAGCGTCTTCTCGAGCTTCTCTGTGAATAGTTGTGTGATATTTTAGTTAGTAGTTGTTTGTTTAGGTCCAGAGCACCTTTTGGCGAGTCTGGAAGATGCGTGGTTTTGTGAGAAGACGGGATTTCTAGGAAAAACCCGTGTGTTTGTGTGTTTGAACAGATCTTAGAACTTAGAGCAGCGTTACTTGTGCAAATCTGTGGTGCCCACAAATTACAGGATGCACGAATTTTTGAAATTTTTAAGAATAATAACTTGTTTGTATAACTGAAGAAGCGTTGTTACTTAAGGTTACGTCTCCCTTAGCAGGAAGATGATCTTAAGAGCTGTTTGTAATAAGAAGTTGACTTCTTCGGAAGATGACCGTCTTCGGAAGAGCGTCTTCTCAGTTGCGTCTTCAGAAGACGAGAAGACGGCGGAAGATGAGAAGACGGCGGAAGACACCTGTCTTCCAGAAGACAGCGACCGCGAAGGCCCAACCACGAGTTTTCGGGTAAGACAGTAGGTGTACCTACTGGGGCGCACCGAATAGGTAGGTAGGTCGGGGAAGATACCTAAGGTCGAAAACCCCTAATCTGCGGGGAAGATGCGTAAGGAAGCACATTAGGCACATTCCAACTTCCCGCAGCATAGCGCTTGAGAAGATCGATTGGAGATAGTGAGCTTCGCGAGTTAGCTTTGAGAGAGGACTCGAGTGAGGACATCGAGGTAGGAGAGAATCAGTTGACAGCTAGGCGAAGGGCGAGACCAAATTGCTAGAGCACAAACGGCAGAGAGCGAAGGCGTTTCTGTGAGCTCCCGAGAAGCTGACATTGGAGAGTAGCATGTAGAATTGAAGGTGGGATCGAGGCGTGGCCAAGAGATTGACAGGAAGCGCAGTCGTGAGGAGTCGCATTGGAGCTAGGATCAGAGCCAAGAAGCGCACGGAGGTCGAAGGCAACTCGGGGAGCAGAAGAAGACTGTAGAGGTTCTTTCCCCTGTTCTTTCCCCCTTCTCATTTCTTCTCATCTTTTCCTGCTATCCCCCGCGCTTCCTTCGTTGTGTGCAGGCAGCCTGATCGATTACCCTACCCCCATTCTTTCTACTGAGACATTGGGCGCAGAAGCGCAGCCCAATTTTTCTCAGACATCTCCTTACTTCTTCCCGAGCTCAATTCGAGCTTCCCTACTCCTAGTCCTCAAATTGGAGATCCCAGCTATCAATTTCCCTACCCTACTACCTCTCTACCCCCGAAACTTGAAACAGAAGACGATTCGGAAGATGGGAACATCTTCGGAAGACGCTTCTTAAACTTGACTGTCTTCGGAAGACCGTCTTCGGAAGTCGACTGCACACAATCCGTATCAAGAGTGGATTTGCTTTGCTTTTGTGTTTAGAGAGACTTGGTACGAATCCTGAGTGGTGTGGTGAGTTGTTTTGTTATTTCGAGAAGTTGGAAGTCGGGAACTAGGCCTGTGCCTCCCGGTCCTCCAAGCTTCTCAACTCCCCATCTTCCTAGAGAGACTAGAAGACTGGAAGGCTGGCAAAATGAGCGAGAAGACGTGAGGGTCCATTCGGGTCTCTTCTGTCCGATCCGTAGCAGCCGTTCCTTCTTCTTCCCGAACTTAGAAGAGAGTCGTGAGAATACTTGCTGGCAGAATCTGGAGAGAATGGTCGAGGGTCATGTCTTCCCACCGAGCAGCAAGCTTCTCCTGAGTGCGTATGAGAGGTGAGAAGTCAGAAGAACAGAGTGCCATTGTCTTGAGTCTGTTGTGAGGATAGATTACGTGTAGGAAGACGAAGACAGGTGAGACCAGTGAAGGGAAGTCTGACTTCGGGAAGTCTTCCGAGAAAGACATTGAATCGGAAGCTGTCCCGAGTGTCTTCCCAGAGGCCACTGTCACCGCAGGAGCCCGCAACCATCTTCTGAACTTGTCATGCACTTATGTTTTGCGAATCTTGTATCTTCTGATAGGAAGTAGGATGTAATGCAAGGTGGGTTGTCTTCTTGGTAATCCATGCGAGGCCTTGCTTAGATAGGATTGTTTAGATATAGCTCGGAAGACGAGAGCTATCTAGGAAGTACTGTTAGAAACACGGAAGACGGAGTAGCTGTCTTCTGGAAGACTAGTTTCGTCTTCTGAGAAGTAGAAGCTAGACTGTGGACACTCGGGAAGAACTGAGCCTTCAGCTCATAGTAGGTGCTTGTGGTTTAGTGCAACAGATCTTCCAGGTATGTCGATGCATCCGCGAGGCTTGGTGTTACCAGCGGCAGAATTGGCCGAGGTCACTCCTTTCCTCAAGGAGTTGGGTCTCGACTTCTTCCTGTGGGATTGGAACCTCGCAGATCAGGGGCTTCTGGAGGAGGTATGGGCAGCGTTGCCACCTCGTAACCGTGTACCTGCGAAAGCAGGAGGAGCTCGAGGAAGACCGTCTTCCTGGACTGAAGACTGGTGGCGCAAGGCTTTTCACAGGCCTGAGTCCGAGAACCGAGGATATTGGTACGAGAAGAAGATCTTGCCTAGGATCGTGAGTTCGTGGCATGTGCCTGGGAGCACCACCTGCCTTTTCGTGGAAGACAGGCAGGGGAGGAACGGTTGGAAGATCGAATCTTACCGGGAGCCGAAGAAGCGACTTCTTGCGAAGTTGTTTCTGCATCTCTTTCCCAAGGGAAAAGCGCAGAAGACAAGGTACTTAGGAGATCAGGACGTGGAGTTCCTGGAATCAGTGTGGGATGACGGAGTGCCCATCTACTGGGACGCGTACATCCACAACTATGTACAGACGGAGCTAGCATACTTGGGTACCCCGGCGGGAGGACACTTGACGCCCTTCCTCTGCTACTTGTATGTAGCCATGAGGGATCTTAAGGAAGATCAGCTGGCAGGGTATGGACCAACGGAGCGACAGGAGGTGAAGGAGGAGACCTCGGAAGACGATGACCGAGCGGCAGCCGCAACGCCCCCTCCCACTCTGATGCCACAGCTAAGACCCGGCTCTCACCAGAAGACGCTTCTGGTGAGAGAAGACGAGTCTAGTGGGTCGGAAGACGCCACGCCACTGAAGAAGATGGGTTTCAGAAGTGTACCGAGGACACCCATCTCCCTCATTCATTCAGGATCGGAGTCCGACTCGGAAGAAGACCTGCTGAGTACCCGATCGGAGCAGAAGACTGCTTCTGCAACGCCTGGGAGTCTTCCGAAGACTCCAGAAGACGAAGGATGGATGGGCGCTCCTGCTGCGATGCGAGGAAGCGCAAAGAAGAGAGCCGCTCCTGCCATGAGGAGTCTTCCACCCCTGAAGATGAGAAGAGTAGCTTCTTCTCGTGCGCAGAAGATGAAGGCCGTAGTGGTGGAAGAGGCTTCCTTGCCTCTGGAAGACGAAGTCGACACCGCGGAGCGAGTGGTGGAGATGAACTTGTCTTCCGCAGGAAGACGACTGGAGGAGTTCAGTGCCTACTTCCAGAAGGAGATCCAGCCAGCTATGGAGTTGCTGGAGAAGAGAGCGAGGGCACATGAGAAGCCCTTACAACCAGGATTCGGCCTGCGCACCTTGCTGCGACAGGGGGAAGACCAGAAGAAGACGGAAGAAGCACTGATCGACTCTGTTTCTCAGAAGACGCTTCTGTCTTCCGAAGCAGAAGCCGAAGCCGAGGAATACGCAGCGGGAAGCAGCAGAGGCCCGTGCACAGAAGATGTTGGCACAGTCGGTGGAAGCGCTTCGGAAGAAGTTCAACTACACCGCGGGTAGGAAGTTACTTACCTTAGCTAGAGGATGGGACAGCGAGTCCAAAGCGATGTTGGTGGAATGTCGGGAGAGCATGTTCAGGTACTTGGATCGACAGATAGAAAGAGTGAAGACACTTTATGGTCTTCCCTCACTTCCGACACCTGCAACCGCATCTTCCCACGCTCCAGCACCATCGACTGGATCCGGAATGGAGAAGGAGGAGTTCGACCTCGCTGTGCACTTGGTGGTGACAGCGTTGGAAGCCGAGAAGACTCCAGAAGACGCCCCGGAAGACAAGATGTCTTCTGGAAGACAGGAAGACGAGCCGTCTTCCCAGGTATTCCGCGTGGAGGAAGCGACTTTCCCGGATCCCCATGAGGTCCCCATGGTCCCTAGTCCCGCACCCGTGCCTCAGAGACGGAAGAAGCACCGGTCGACTCTGTTTCCCAGAAGACGCTTCTGTCTTCCGAAGCAGAAGCCGAAGCCGAGGAAGACGCAGCAGCAGCGACAGCAGAGCCAGCAAGAGACGATGAGGAGGAAGCCACCTCAGTGACACCCGAGGTAACTGCATGGCTTTCTAGCTTATCAGAAGCCGCGTTAGGAGCTCCGATAGGAGCAGATCAGGTAGAGATTGTCTCCGTGCAATCTGAGTAGTTAGTAACTCCATTAACAATTCCAAATATAGTAAGATCGAACATGCTATCTTAAGCGTGGCAGTTTTTCCATGTAATATTAGTTAGGACACCATGTGGCAGCATAGGTAGCGTAGGAAGGACAAGGCAGATGACCAATTCGGGCAGGAAAACCGCTTGCATATGAGGTGACAACCTCCTGTCAGCGCCTCTCTCTCCCTGGTGGTCGTCTCCTCTGGTTCTCACGGCAGCAACATAAGTAGGATAGCAGAGTAGGAGATAGAGTTCTGCCAGTTCTGTAGAATTTTGTAGCAACTGAACATACACACCAATTCTACGGACAGGCAGACGAGACACATTAGAGCAGAGACAGGATAGGTAGTCTTCGCACTACACCCGTTGTTGGAAACATACGAATAGTCTTGGAATACACCGGAGGGGTCTGCATACTCGTACCAGCAGTGGTTCGAAGATGTAGATAGAAGTAGTGGACAGTCTAGGAACAGGGAACGGCATCCTCGTGCAGTCCTGTTAACTAGGCTGGTGTGTCGAGGAGTAGACGCAGGAAGTAGAGGGAATGAGCTTCCCAATGTCATTGTGACTTCTTCTCGGGGAATAGATTGTGGATTTGAGTGCAGAAGCTTCGTCCATGTCTTCTGGATGGTGGGTTCATTGAATTCGCTCCCAATTGTGCATGGGAAGTGTTCTTCTTGAGTGGCGGTGACTGTCAGCAGTTGTGGAAGTGTAGCTTGACTCGTTCAGTAGAGCACTTGGGATCTACGTACGAACGGTCTTCTGGGTAAGGGATCCCAGAAGACAGAGCAATCAGAGCAGCGAAGTGAAGAAGAAAGAAGCCTTCTTCCCGCAACAGAAGACGACATCCTCGAGTAGAAGACGGTGCAACAGTACTCACGTTTGTTGTCTTCCTCCCCAAACTATTACAAGCAGGGATGGCTTGTTAGTCAGGATCCGGACTAGAAGCCTGTCGGAATCTTAATTTACTCTTTTCATCTTATTTTCTCTTGTTTGGATTTTCTCTTCTTCCCCATCTTCCCTCATCTTCCCCATCCTCTTACCTTCTTCTAGTGAGCTTCCGAGACTTCTATTGAGCTTCCGTGAAGGTGAACGTCATTGTAGTGCTGCAGGAAGACCACTTCCGTAGGCAGAAGCCTGGGAAGGCTACAGGAGGCATACACCCTGTGATTTATCTAACCCGTTGGAATGTGAGTGTGAGAATAAGGTGTAACGACCGTTACTAGTCGACTTCTGTGAAACAGGACAGCCTTCTGGAGGTGTGAGAAGACGAGCTGAACCCCCAAAAGACGAGAATCACTTCGGGAAGACGGTATCGAAAAGACCAGAAGAAGCAATCTGGAAGCAGGAAGATCGTCTTCCCGAGCTTCTCTGTGAATAGTTGTGTGATATTGTAATTGGTAGTTGTTTGTTTAGTTCCAGAGCACGATTTGGCGTGGCTGGAAGACGTGTAGTTTTGTGTGGTTTTGTGAGAAGACGGGATTTCTAGACAAAACCCGTGTGTTTGTGTGTTTGAACAGATCTTAGAACTTAGAGCAGCGTTACTTGTGCAAATCCTCTGTGGGAACGATATCTTGTATACTAAATGGGCAAAAGGAGAAATTTGCGTCACTAGAAAATCCTCTTTGGGAACGATATCTTGTATACTAAATGGGCAAAAAGAGTAATCTTACGACACTACACTTGTCTCTGTTTCAGCACACAACATCTCCACAGTCAAGAACCTCGTGTTTTCCTGGACATCCTTCACGTAATATCCGACATGATATCGGTGGTGAACTCGACGTGAAGGTCCGGGGTAAGGATTTCTGTGTTTGAACTTGGAAGAGGAGATCAACAATCATGAACTGTAACGACCTATGTTACACATAAGAAGTTTGTCTATTAGTAAGGTGTTTAGTTCTAACTAAGTGTTGAGAATGTTTATTTGCTGCCAAAGTACTTTTAGGAGGTATCAAGTTAGTCATGACTAGCTAAAAGTTAATTATGGTTAAACTTAGCTGTACTTTTGGCAGAATTCAGATATTTGCTAAAGAGTGAGCACTACTATCTTGTCATCTTGTCTAAAAGGTAGAAAGGAAGTGGAAAGTATCCCTTATCTCCTTTTTGACTTGATATTAGTGGTTGGTTTAAAGTTGTGGACTTTGTGGGCATTAAAAACAAGAAGAAATTCTACATGTTTCCTTTTTAGTGGGTCCTAGTGTAGAGGGGGGGTGGAAATTCGAGATTCCCTGAGAATATTCCAGAATCCTTCTAGAAGTTGTTGACATTGAAGGAATAAACTCATGTGAAAAGGTAAAAAGCCCATGTGATCAATGCTTTTACCTTAAGTAATATCTTAATAAAACCCGGTAAAAGTAGTTACGGCTGAGTTACCGGGGGTACCAAAGTAAAAACCTAGAATGTATAAATAGAGGAGTAGAGAAGAGCTCCTCATCCTTGTTTTCATATTGTCGTAATGACAACTTGAGTAATATAGAGAGTGTGGGATATTTTTAGCATGTGAGAACTTGAGAGACGTCGTTAGAATGGAAGATTTTAGTTGATGTGTTTAAGGAGATTTTTAGTTGATAAGTTTGTGGGTGTATGAATGAGTGAACTCAGCATTTTCCCTTCAAGTTCATGGTGTGCTTCCATCAAAGCCATCAGAGGTGACCCCTGAGTGAGAGACAGGCCCGACATGTTGCAGATTCGTGGATGACGATCGTGGAGGTTGAGAGATCGGGGGGTAGTTGATCGATAGGACCGCGGAGGGTTTACATTTTTGGTTCCGTTGCCAGGACCTCACTTGAAGGGATCGTTGAACGATGTTTAGAGTTCAGTTCTATATTCGACAAAAGGAGATTTTGAGAGAGCACATGGAGAGAACGTTGGGAGGAGAGAGAGCTAACACGATGTTAGCAACGTTAGAACCTTTCGTGTATCCCGTAGTGATATATGACGCGTTCGAAGTCATTCTTTACATCTTGTTCACTTAGAAAGGGTTTGAGGAGAGTTGAAAGAGGGTGCAACAAGAGTTGTAGAGAAAAGAGGAGAGAAAAGTTATTAGAGGAGATAAATTTGTGAGTATAGAAATTCTGCTCTCTGGAAATTTTGTACAGTCGCTGTCAACTTTTCTGTGAATTTTATTTTCCTGTGAAACTTTTCATTGTTTTAGATTGGCTGATAACCTATCTAAGACAAAAGAAATCATAGGAAAAGGTGGTCTAGAGAGGGAGCAATGAATTTTCATAGTTGAGGGGGTCTATTCGTGAGAGTTGAGGAATTCTGTTATCTGAAAAAAATTTACAGTAATTGTCAGATTTTCTGTGAATTTTATTTTCCTGAGAAACTTTCCAGTGTTTTAGAGTGGCTGATAAGCTATCCAGGACAAAAGAAATCATGAGAAGATGAGGTCTGAAGAGAGAGAAAGAATTTTTCAAAGTGGAGTTGACAACCATGAGGGAAGTGAAAATATACAAATTTCAGTTCTCTGAAAATTTGTACAGTCATCACCATCTCTTCTGATTAGGGAAGTTTCTGTTGAAATTTCATGATTTAGTAGCTTGGAGGTTGAGCTACTGGAGACCACAAAAATCTTAGAGAGATCTCTTACCAACTAAGAGATATACGTTTCGGCATACAAGGATGTCTTGAAGATACTTCATGGGGAATCCAGTTCGAATGACGAGGTGGAAGAAGAGACGTTTAGGAGTTCGAACAGAGACGGAGAAGCCCAAGTTAAGTATAGATGAGTTACGAACCCGCATCTATAGTACTTGGGGTGCCCTCTTTACCCTATACGAAGAAGCTTCCGCGACCATTGGCACAGATTTGAAGAAAGTCGAGTTTAAAGCATCATTCATTGTGGAGGTCACGAATGCTCCTGGTGAAGTAGAGTTGGATCCTTACAAGAGTGAGTTCAAGATGTCTGTTGTAATTAGTAGAAACGATGGTGAGGAGAATCATATCTTTGATAGTTAATTTTAGATTAGATTTTATTTCGTGTATAGCATGTATAATACACGATTTCCAATATAAAGCTCGGAAGAGTAAAGAAAGTGAGGTAGAATTATTTTCCTCTATGATATTTTGTCCACTTAATGGTTGAGAAGGTGCAACATGAGTGGAAATTCAAAAGATTGGAAAGTTAGACTTAGAAACCTTCCTCAAGGTTTAGATGTCATAGTAAGTGTCGGAGAAAGTTCGAGAGAGATTATCGTCGAGTTTGAAAACCCTAGTACTAAACCTCAAGTAGAATCTCCGAGGAGAAGAGTAGAAACCGACTTGTGGTGTTATTTCTGTAGAGGGTTGGGACACAAAGTAGTGAATTGTCCAACTAGAATCAGAACCGAGAGAGCTAAAGGGAAGTGGGAGTTTACTGATTTAAGTCTTCGAGTGGGTCCATCGTCACCAGCGCCAATTAATCTTCTAGACGAAGATCCTTGTCCAAGTTGTGGAGTGGGTGATCTATCCAGAGGACACAAGTGCGTCGATGTGGCCGCCCTACTTACGTCAGTAGTCGAGAAGTTGGACAAGACTCAAAGAGCTGAGACGGAGAAGTTGTCGACTTCAAAAGAGGACTCAGCTGAGTTGTGATGGAGATCGTCATTCGGATGGTGGAGAAGGCGGTGATGCGACTCAGGCTCATGATTACCTTGGGAGAAGAGATGGCACAAGAGGTGTTGTTACAACCATTTCTTTGTATTTTACCTATGGTAGATTATTCACGAATGGAATTGGTGATGTTCGTACTCTTTTAGCGAGTAGTTATTGCACAAAAATTAGAAGGGTAGAAAGAATAGTTACAAGATGGGGAAGTTGCCAGTGTTTCATGGGAAGGACAATGAAGATGTAGAACCATTTGTACGAGACTTCAAAAGGGGTTGCATCGGAAACAACGTGAGAAGGAAGGAAGAATGGGTGTTGTTACTGCTAGAGTTTTTAGAAGATTTTGCTCTTACGTGGTATGACGACCGAGTGAAGAGCAAGACACTTGGTGCAGTTGAGGACACATGGGAGACGTTGAGTAATGCACTTATCGAAGAATTTCTTCCAGAAAAGAGTTATGAGAAGCTCATGGTGGAGCTTACTCATTTGAAGCAACGGGACGACGAGAAAGTTCGGCAATATGCCGAAAGGGTGGATAAGTTGGAGCAACGGTTTCGGACGGTCCTACGGAAGCGTGGAGACAATGTGGAGCTAACGATGGCGGAGATTGGAGCAGTGTTGACCAAGAACTTGGTGGGAGGGTTGAGGCCTTCAATTCGAACCCAAGTGAGGTACGAGAAGCCAACAACCAAAGCGGAGGCCATCAAGATTGCGACAAACATGGAAGAGAGTTTGGATGAAGGAGATATCATCCAACCTCATCATGCTGCTCTGGTGTCGACTCCGACTCCTGGTGTAGCCACAATGATCGCATCTGCACCATCACAATTGGTGATTGCTTCAACGTCAGCTCCTACTCCAACGGTGGTGCCAAGACCGTTTGTCCCAACAACGATGTCTACTGCCACCTCTGATTTTCATGCCGAGCTGAAGAGCATCACCGATACTCTTGCGGATCTCAAGATAAACGTGGTGCAGTTACGAGAATGGAGGAACAAAGGCGGAGGAGGAGATCAAAGAGGTTACGACAACAATCCCAACCGAGGAAATCAAGGTAACTTTGGAGGCAACCAAGGTAACTTTGGAGGAATCACTTGTTGGACGTGTGGAGGTTCTCATTTCCAGCAAAATTGTCCTAACAACGGAGTAAGAGGTGCCGAAGCTATCAGAATGAATGTGGGTGGAGGAAATCCATCACAAGGATGAGACAAGGGGGTGGCTACTATCGATGTCGTGCGAGATCTCATCTACGAGAAAGGAGAGAGTTCAAACTCTTCTCATGCACCGGTGGAGCTTTTAGCTCAAGAAAGGAAAAGAACTCGATTTTCTGATGAACCGGTTTTCATGGAGGAATCAACTAGTAGAAGTACTCGTTCGAGTAATGTTTCGAGTACACCAAGGGAGCCAAGAAGGAAGCTGGGGATGGCGGATTTCACCATTTCATCTTCCCAAGCGAGATATGATGTGGTTGAAGATGTGGGTGCTCAGAAAGCCAACATCACTGTTGGACAATTGATCGCACTTAATCCCAGCTTACGAAGGGAACTCAGAGGAGGACTGAGTTCTAAGAGAAGCAAGAAGAAGAAACCCAAGAGCAAGACATCAAAGTCTGTGGGAGTTGGTGTGGTGGATGTGCATGCTTCAGAGGTATGGACTAGGGCTTCAAAGATTGAAGTCCGGTTGAATGGTCACTACGTCTCTGACGTATTGGTGGATGGAGGGTCGGTTGTAAACGCCATATCGGAGAGGTTGATGAAGAAGTTGGGGATGGAACCAACTCGTCCGGCTAGCATTATCGTGGGGATGGCTAACAAGCAATGGGTAAGACCTTTTGGTGTGTTAGAGAAGGTGGTCGTGTCTGTGATGGGAGTTCAAACGTTGATGTCCTTTCAAGTGTTAAAGGACTCTAGTTATGATTTGCTCCTAGGTAGGCCTTGGTTGAGAGCTGTGCGCACCACGGATAGGTGGCACAAGGGATACTTACGGACTGGGCCTAGAGATCATAGAGTGATAGTTCCTCTCTCGGGTGTTGGAGTTGTGACTTCTGACTCTGATAGACCCACTAGTGACTACTGGGACTCTGATATGGAGGATGATCAGAGTGTCTCGGAAGTAGATACCGGAGATTCTTACGATCAAGAATCCTCCTCTGAGGACGAAGGATTTGATCGAGATGAATCATTACATCAGCTTAGTGCTATTGACTTGTTGCCTCGACCAGCAGTGGAGAAAGATCTTGACAAAGAAGAGTTGAGTGAGGCAGAGATTGTGAGGAGACTCTCTATCCTGAAGTTTGGTATCAATGTCACTCAAGAAGAGAAAAGTAGATTCCTAGATATATTTCGAAAATATATTCATGTGTTTGCTTTCAGCTACAAGGATTTGAAGGAGGTGACTCTCGAGACTCATCGAATCGAATTGGAGGAGCACGCAAGACCAGTTCGACAGAAGCAGAGAAGGGTCAATCTCAAAACGGCAATGATGGTCAAGGAGGAGATAGACAAGTTGAAGGAGGAGAGTTTCATCTATGAGGTGGAGAACTCAGAATGGGTTTCACCCATTGTGATTGTCAAGAAGAAGAATGGTAAGCTGCGAGTGTGCATAGACTATAAGAAGTTGAATGCAGTTACCAAGAAGGATTATTATCCTCTACCATTTATAGATGAGATTTTGGAGGAAGTTGCTGGTCATAAGTGGTACAGCTTTGGTGATGGTTATAGTGGGTATAATCAGATCAAGATAGCACAGGAGTACCAACAGTTGACTACTTTCACTACTCCTTGGGGAACATTTGCATTTCGGGTGATGCCATTCGGACTGTGTAATGCTCCGGCCACGTTTCAAAGGTTCATGAACAAGGTGTTTGACCCATTCATAGAGAAGTTTGTTCGAGATTTCATTGACGATTTCTGTGTGTACGGAAGAAAGGAGGACCACTTTGATCATGTGATCAAAGTTTTGCAGCGGTTGGAGCAAGCCAACGCTTCTCTAAATCCAGAGAAGTGCATCTTTGGCTGCGAAGAAGGTCTGCTGTTAGGGCACATCATTTCCAAGAATGGGATTGCGGTAGATTCTGAGAAGGTGAAGAAGATTGTGGATCTTCCATTTCCGATCAACTTGACAAAGTTGAGGCAGTTTCTTGGCATGGTTGGATATTGTCGTAGGTTTGTCTTTTCCTTCTCAAACAAAGCAATAGCTTTGACTATGTACATGAAGAAGGGAGTTGATTTTGACTTGATAGTGCATGATCAAAAGGCAAAGGAAGCATTTGAGGAGCTGAAAAAGGCATTAGTGACAGCTCCTATACTTGCTAAACCTGAGTGGAGTAAAGCATTTATTATGTATACGGATGCCTCCAATGTAGCAATCGGATGTACATTAAGTCAGCTAGATGGAGATGGGTATGATCATCCTATAGCTTATGCTAGTAGGCAGATGGTTCCAGCGGAGAAGAATTACTCCGTGACTGAACGAGAAGGATTAGCGATGATCTTTGGATTGAAGAAATTTCGACACTACTTGCTAGGAGGGAAATTTTCCATAGTCACAGATCACAAGGCTTTAAAGTATATCTTTAATAAGCCTAATGCCGAAGGTCGTATTGCTCGTTGGAAGATCCTTCTAACAGAATACGATTATGTGATCGAAGATAGACCAGGGAAAAAGCATGTGAATGCTGATCTTTTGTCGAGGGCTTATGATGATGAGGGAGAAGAACCATTTGATGATTCGTTTCCAGACGAGCATCTGATGACCATCACAACATTGAGGAGATATCGGATGAATACAAGGAAATTTGGAGTTTCCTTGCAGATGGCTCTTTTCCAGAAGGTATGCATACCCGAGAACGTAACACGTTGATCAAGAGATGTAAACCTTACACCATGGTCGAAGGAATTCTATTTCATCAAGGAGCAGATGGCTTACTAAGGAGAGCAGTTGGTCAGAAGGAGGCGTTCAAGCTTATGCACGAGTTTCACGATGGCATTATTTGCGGAGGTCACTTTGCTGGTAAGATAACAGCTTTCAAGATTTTGGATGCGGGTTATCATTGGAGAGGGATTTTCAAGGAGTGTTTAGACTATTGCAAAACTTGCGACGTATGTCAAGCATTTGCTCTGAAGTCTACTAGAACACCTCCGTTAAGATCAATTCCAATATTAGGACCATTTGAGAAGTGGGGTATTGACTTTGTAGGTCCTCTTAATAAGACACCTCGAGGCAATAGATACATTGTAGTCGCCACTGACTATTGTACCAAGTGGGTAGAGGCTAGACCTTTGAGGGAGACTAAGGAAACAGAAGTCGGTAGATTCCTATGGGAGAGGATCATCACCAGATTTGGATGTCCGTTAGAGTTGGTCTTAGATAGAGGAGGAGAGTTTGTAGGGAGCATGACTACTACTATGCTACAACACTTTTCTATCAAGCCACGAGTAACGACCTCATACAAACCAAATGCTAATAGTCTTGCGGAGAAGACCAATCTTACACTTTGTATGATGCTCGCCAAAGATGCTGGTGTTGAAACTGCGAAACATACTTGGGATAAGAGGCTACATGCCATCTTATGGGAGTACCGAACGACAACAAAGACTTCTACTGGATACTCCCCATTTTGACTGGTTTATGGAGTGGAGTCCAAGTTGCCGATCCAATTCGAATTGGATACTTTTCAAACTATTTAACGAAAGTTGAAGAGGTCGAAGGAGAAGACGTGGTCAGATCAAGAAGGGAGCAACTCATGGAGTTGGAAGAGACCCGAGCGGTAGCAATGATCCGGATGGAACGAGCTCAAGCGTATCAAAAGAAGAGTTACGACAAACGGTTGGGCAAGAGGGAGGTAAAACCTTTTCAAGTCGGAGATTGGGTTATGTTGTATGATGCTATCAGATTCAAGAGGGCTAGGAAGAAGTTTCTTCCGAGATATTTTGGTCCTTTTGTGTAGATAAGGTGTGGAGCAACTTCACATATGACCTTCAGGAGTTGGGAGGAAGGAGATTTGATCGGGTCAACCATGACAAGTTGAAGTTGTTTCATCGACGAAAGTTCTCTCTTCACTCCGAGGACGGAGCGAAAATTTAGTCCGGGGGTAAAATGTAACGACCTATGTTACACATAAGAAGTTTGTCTATTAGTAAGGTGTTTAGTTCTAACTAAGTGTTGAGAATGTTTATTTGCTGCCAAAGTACTTTTAGGAGGTATCAAGTTAGTCATGACTAGCTAAAAGTTAGTTATGGTTAAACTTAGCTGTACTTTTGGCAGAATTCAGATATTTGCTAAAGAGTGAGCACTACTATCTTGTCATCTTGTTTAAAAGGTAGAAAGGAAGTGGAAAGTATCCCTTATCTCCTTTTTGACTTGATATTAGTGGTTGGTTTAAAGTTGTGGACTTTGTGGGCATTAAAAACAAGAAGAAATTCTACATGTTTCCTTTTTAGTGGGTCCTAGTGTAGAGGGGGGTGGAAATTCGAGATTCCTTGAGAATATTCCAGAATCCTTCTAGAAGTTGTTGACTTTGAAGGAATAAGCTCATGTGAAAAGATAAAAAGCCCATGTGATCAATGCTTTTACCTTAAGTAATATCTTAGTAAAACCCGGTAAAAGTAGTTACGGCTGAGTTACCGGGGGTACCAAAGTAAAAACCTATAATGTATAAATAGAGGAGTAGAGAAGAGCTCCTCATCCTTGTTTTCATATTGTCGTAATGACAACTTGAGTAATATAGAGAGTGTGGGATATTTTTAGCATGTGAGAACTTGAGAGACGTCGTTAGAATGGAAGATTTTAGTTGATGTGTTTAAGGAGATTTTTAGTTGATAAGTTTGTGGGTGTATGAATGAGTGAACTCAGCATTTTCCCTTCAAGTTCATGGTGTGCTTCCATCAAAGCCATCAGAGGTGACCCCTGAGTGAGAGACAGGCCCGACATGTTGCAGATTCGTGGATGACGATCGTGGAGGTTGAGAGATCAGGGGGTAGTTGATCGATAGGACCGCGGAGAGTTTACAGAACGAGGATGAGGATGGATTCGGTTGTTCGGGAGGGTGCTGCAGACCAGGGATGATGGATTTGTAGACGGTTGGGAGGATGGGAGGATGGGAGGATGGAACGAGTCATGACTGTGGACGGGATGGACGGATCAGAGGAGATACCATGGGTGCAGTTGGATGCAGCAACTGCACGTTTGTTTCAAGCTTTCACTTTGTTTTTGCGACAAGAGCAAGGGAACCAACAAAAGGAGGCTTTGAGGACATGTCGCAATGAGATGCGTCTCGCAATCTCATCTCTCTCCACATACAAGTATCGCTGTACTTGTATGCCTGCTTGCAATACCGCAGCCAAACCTGTGTTGATCCCTCCAAACAGCTCTAGCACACATACACACTCCTCTGGATATTGCCACAAAATGAGCGTCATATCCAATGGTGATAAGATCACAAGGCCAATAGCAAGAACAACCTTTTGTTCCTCTATTGGTGGTACAAAGGCTTCACTCCAAGCCTGCTGCACCAATCGATTAGCATACTGCTGCAACTCTATACTCGAACTCCAGAGTGACACATCCAAGGAAGATGGTACTAACGTAGACATGCTAAGCATGTCCTCCACCTCCTCAAAGATCGAAGTATCCTCCGCAAAGATCGGAGTATCCTCCGCATGGACGTTGCTCTTTAACGACTCGTCCGGCCAAGTGATGACCGAACTGAACCCTGCAACGGATTCCATCGTCTCTGGTGCAGGCTCCGTTGTCTCAACTCTAGCACTGAACCGCTATCGTGTCAGATATTGCGTGAAGGATGTCCAGGAAAACGTGAGGTTCTTGGTTGTGGAGATGTGTGCTGAAACAGAGACAAGACAGAGAAAAACAACCACAAAAATGAACGCTGCGATATATACCAACTCCAAATGTATGTACACTGCCGGTTCTTTCTTCTAAGAGCACAGAACTGAAAAACAGACCAGAGCGGTCTGTAACCTACTTCAAAGCCCTTAAAAACAACCCCTGATTCTCAACCCTGACCCAAAACATCGAAGTGTAGCTCAAAGCAAGAGAAACTTCCCTTTGCTAACAAGCAGAGCCACAGCAGTATCACGCGATCCAAACCCAAGTCCAAACCACATCCATGTACAAGTTCTTAGCTAAAGCTAGCTATCACAAGCTATATATAGCCAACCAGAACTCTAACGAACTCAAAAGAGCAAAACCCGTAGCGAAGAAACCAAAAAAGACCTATCTGTGAACTTCCTCCTTCGCCAAACGGACTTCAGATGTCGATAGGGTCTCCTCCGCTGACTCTGTTAACCCAAGAAACCTTCAGATCCGACTCCCCTGTAAGCCATCCTTACCCATCATCCTATATCCGTAGCCTCGAGAGCATCCGTCCACTCTCTTTCATCCACAGCAAGTCGTTCGTCTTTGATGATGTCAATGGTTACATCATGGACTTCTCTTGTAGCTGCACCCAAGACCTCCCGTGAAATGAACCCAACCTTTGCATTTCGGAATGCATTCCTCCCAACCTCCCTTCACATCCATCATGTATCAATATCTGGTTGTTGTATGTCTGCAACCAGATCAACCATGTCCACTGTCTGCACCCCAACCGTCTCCTCCGGTTGTGAAGGATCGTCCTCCATTGCATGTACAGGAAGAATAGTTTCTTGTTGAATCTTATCTTCCCAAGCTTGCTTCTCCGAAGAAGTCTCTTCTTGTCTCTTCTTCTCGCTCTGCATCATAGATGCAATATCCAACCTGAGCTCGCTTGGATCCACGTGCTCATCCAAATCATCCCTATGGAGATCATGCTCAATCTCCTCTACCCTAGCACCATAACTTGTTGCTTCGATAGCTACAACTGCATGTGCCGCAAGATAATCATCCACAAACTTTTTCATCCCTCCTTTACCAACGTTGGCTTGAAGGAGAGTACCCGTACTTCTGAACCCAACATCTCCATCCTCCCAAGAAATAACCTCCCGTTGCAAAGACTCTGCAAAGTCGATGCAATCATCCCGTTGATGATCAGTATCATCACACCACACGCACTGATGTACCCAAGTTGGTTTGGGTACAAGTTCCATCTCAGTCGATGATCCCTTATCCTCCAACCTAGTAACCTTAGCTTGTAGATCTCGCATCTTTTGTCGTAGGTCCTCGATGGTTGGATCCTTCTCCTCTACAACCACAACTGGAGGTTGAACCTCAGATACTACCCGAACTGGTATGGTAGTCAGCGATACAGGTGTCGACCTCGTAACCTTTTCCCTTGTATGTCCTCCAAACAAGAAGCTCAACCGCTTCATGCACAACCTCCCAATTCCTTGTCAACCCTTCTTCTTCCAATCCATCCTCCAGAAGTAATTCCAACCGCTCTTCCCATGGTTCATCTGCAGCTTGAAGAAACAACTCTGTCTTGTAGGTCTCCAAGGTTAACTTGTCCACTCGAGATAGTTGAGAGTATTGTCTCTCGAACTCCTTTAACAGCTCTGTAGGTTGTAAACCCTTGCTGGGTCGGTTGACCCATCCCAAAAATGATTTCTTGGTTATTCGACTAAGTTTCCCAAGAAATATTCCTCCATCAGTACATGTGAAAATGTATCCCAGTTCCTCCCAAAACGCTTTGTTAGATCTTTCACATGCTCCCTTATCTCAGGTATCGCAGTGAGTTCGAATGTCTCGATCATCTCCTTCTTCGATACCCGATCCAAATCCATCTCCATCTTGTAACATCTCAAGTACTTTGAGATGTCTTCCTCATCAAATAGGTCGAGCTTGTCGATCATCCTTCGAAGCGCCTTTGGCATGTTTGGTGCAGAGATATCCTGAGTTGTTGTCTCATATCAGTCGTTAGAGGATACCAGCAAGCATTATCATTGAATATTTCGCTGCTGGAGGCGCAGGATCTCACGTTTGTTGGCACCATTCACTTGGTGATAGCCGGGTGGCCATGTCAAGGTCACACGCGTTTTAGGAGAGGTCAGGCTTTACATGACCCGCGATCTAGGATGTTCTGAGAGATGTTACGGATCTTACGATATCTCCAGATGCATCAGATGGATTCTCCAACGTACATCTTGGAGAACGCTCCTTTGTTGGGTGATGCTCGTAACAGATGATGGCGAGTGTGCACCAAGTGCGGTCTTGGATTGGACCGGCAGTGTTGTTGGCAGTGAGAGTAGGATCTCGTGCACATTGTCCACGGTTGTGGTGGACGAACTTGTTACTAAGAGAGGTGCTTAAGTGCGCACACGATGGAATGAGACGACCAGCGCACCTCATGATTGATAGCATCTTGGATGTAGGACGACGATCTCAAGTAGTGAGAGTCGTCGATAGGTCATCCATGGCAGTGGTGAACCTAGTGGGACGACTCATGGTAGCGTTACTCACTTTGGTGAGCTTTCCAATGTCACATGCTTACAGAGATGGAGGACTTGGGCTTGTGTGGGATGCTCAATTATGGTAGTTGATGAAGCCGAATGCCGACAGAGAGAGAGAGCGATGGGTTTCTCTACGAGTACGACGGCGGTAACTTTGATGTCAGAGGTTTCACGTCGTCAAGTATTGGGTCAAGCAATGGACTTGAATTGCTTGACATGGATTGTTAGCCTTGGATTGGCTGAGCAGCGTCAGATGCGATCGACGGGTGTTACTGCTCGGACACTCTTGAGCTCTTTGCCTATCGGGTCGGTGGAAGCAAGACTAGGGGCGAGGCGTGTGGAGTTCGTCATCCTTGGACATCATGGGATGTCGTACGAGAGAGTGTGGAGCTTGCAGCTAGAACTTCAGAAGTTTTTCACACAGTAGCGGTGGAGGTTGTTGGTGGTGAGCAGAAGGAAACTGCTCCAGAGGCTGCAAGATAGCAGTCAATGACTTCGTCTTCTATCTCTAGCATGGTGACAGAGGATACTTGGGAGCTGGAGATTGGACCCAAGCTTATAAGAGAGGAGAGACGAAGAGTTCAGAGATTCCTGAAGAGCTACAGAAATTGTTTTGCCTTTAGTATGAAGGATTTGGGTACCTTGAAGGGACCAGGTATACGGATCGACTTGGTTAATGACACATCAATCTTTCGACATCCTTATAGATACAGTGACATGGAGAGAGCCTTGATCTAGAGTAGGACTCAAGACTTGTTGGAGGCTGGGTTGGTGGAGATGTAGCATGGAGAGTATGTGTCTGTCACAATTATGCCAGCAAAGAAGGATATGTATGGCAACTTTACGGATAGACGGATGTGTGGAGACTACCGTCTTATCAATCGGCAGACGAAGTCCGATAAGTATGCCATGCTGACACCTGAGGAGATCTTTGATGCATTGGGGCATGTGAAGATCTTCAGTACTTTGGATCATAGAGCAGGGTATTATCAGTTACCAGTGAGAGAAAAAGATAAGTCCAAGACAGCATTTTGGAGAATTGACTCTCACGGCAAGGATTGTTTGTATCAGTGGCGGTTCTTACCATTTGAGTTGAAGAACGCCCCTGCTGAGTTCCAGAGCGTGATGGACAGGATCCTAGCAAGATTGGATTTTGTCAGATGTTATATTGATGACATCTTAGTCTATAGTGCTACTGTGGAGTAGCACGAGAGACACTTACGAGATGTGTTCGAGCGGTTGAGAGCCACTCGAACCGGGTTGAAGTTACACCCTGAGAAGTGTAAGTTCTTCCAAGAGTTGGTAGAGTATCTGGGCCACACCATCTACCCAGATGGGTTTGGTGCTCAACAGATGAAGGTTGAGGCTATTGCACATATCTCACTACCCACAGATGTGAGTCGAGTTCGAGCATTTGTTGATTTGACGAACTTCTATCGTCGGTACGTGAAAGGGTTTAGTGCAATTACTAAGCCATTGACCAAGCCGATGAAGGTGGACCAAGAGTGACAGTAGGGAGATGAGCAAGAGTGAGCTTTTGTAGAGCTCAAGGATAGGTTGACATCTGCTCCCATCTTGAGGAGACCCGTTAGGAGGCGTCTTTTCCAACTGCACACCGATTGGAGTACGTTGGGACTTGGAGCAGTGCTGACTCAGCATGATGATGAGAAAAAGGAGTTTGTGGTGGCGTATGCCAGTTGCTCCAACAATTCGGTGGAGACGAGGTACAATTCGTACGAGAGGGAGTGTTTAGCTGCAGTGTGGGTTGTTGCACACTTCCGATGTTATCTATTTGAGAACCCTTTTACTCTCATCACTGATCACCAGCCGCTCAAGTGGTTGATGGAGTCCGACAAGCTTACAGGGAAGCTTGCACAATGGGCTCTTATCTTACAGGAGTATGACTTCCAGGTAGTACATAGATATGGAGTTGCAAACCTAGATGCCGATGGGTTGAGTCGTAATCCATGCACGAGTCAGCAAGATCAGATTGAGGTTCGATGACATGACGAGGTTGGTGAGGAGATAGTGCTAAGGTGGCATACATCTGTCTTTCTTTGTGTGTTGGCCATGAACTCTAGTATGGAGGGCCAAGTCGTATTTTTCTCTGGTCAGAGCGTAGACGATGAGTCTCCAGATCTTGAGAGTGGAGATGGTGTAACAGACCAGCGAGATATCAATGACGATGTGACTGTAATGGAGTATCTACGTACTGGCGTGATGGTAGGCATAGTAAGTACCAAGGAGCGAGATCGTGTCTTTCAACGAGCGAAGATATTTCGACGAGAAGGACGACATGTACTTCGAGTCTGAGATGATGGGAGAGTACGGATAGTGTCACATCCATCTCAAAGGGCACAATTAGTACGACATGCCCATGAGGAATTGGGACATTTTGGAGTGAAGCGTATGCATAGCTTACTCCAATGACAGTATCGGTGGCGTGGTATGCACGTCGATGTGCAGTAGTTTGTCGCACGATGTGTGATTTGTGATCGAGTACGAGCATCATTTAATGCTCCTACTCCATAGTTACACCCCTTATCGATTATAAGGTTGGGTTATCGTTGGAGTTTGGATTTTGCGAGACCTTTACTGTTGATCGTACGTCACCACCGGTATGTTACGTGATATACACCTTCATGGGTGCAAGGATCAAGAGACCGGGTGCTACATCGTCCCATCGTTAGTCTCCTGTCTACAATCCATACCACGCAAAGATCTTATCAGCTATCTCTGCTATATACATCGAGGACAAACCCACCGTCCAGTAGGAACAACACTGAGAGGTGGAGTCAAACATGACATGTGTCAACCTCTAGAACAACCATCACACACCAACATACAGGCTGCTCCACCAATAGACCCACACAACATACACCTCAAGCCCGCACTTACAACTGCTAAGCTTGGGTCAACTGTATCATCGATGTTGAGAAGATGACATGGTGCGCAATTACGCACATGGTCCTTCCAAACAACACCATCACGGTCTTCTAACATGAGTACTCCAGAAGGTAACATCTCAACGCATTCGTAAAATAATGCGTCTTGCGGTCACATCCAACGTCCAATGTCGTCGGTGTAGTCTACTATAGATAGATATAATCGCCAGGATGAAACCTGCGGATCGATGACCGATAACCTCCTCCTCGAATAGTCACATATCGCAACGTGTCTCTATGCTGAGCAATCGCTAGGTTCTCAAAAGTCATAGGCATAACTCTCTGAAATGTCTCTGCTCGTTGAGAACATGCGTTCACTCACATATCTGAGTCATCAAGGTTCAACACCTCAGCAGAATCACGACGAATGACCGAAGGTAGATCTAGATCTCGATCATACAATAGAAAATACGGTGAGAAGGAAGCCAAAGACGCTTGTCGACTAAAACGGTAGCCCATAGCCAACCATGGTAACTGTACATCCCAGTCTCTTAAGTGACTCTTCTGCAAGCCATACTTGCGCAATCCTTTCTTCACCATCTGAACTACACTCTCCGCCAAACCATCCGCCTCAGGATGATCTCGAGATGTAGTCTGATGGTCAATCAACGCTTGATCACACAAGCTCTGAAACTCACCAAGGAACTCTGTACCTTGGTCTGTCAGCACTTCAGCTGGTGCTCCAAAACGACTCAGCACTCGACCTAAGAACGCATACGCCGTCCCTTCACTCGTTTTGTCCAGTAATGCCACCAACTCAATCCACTTGGAGAAGTGCTCCACCATCACCAATATGGAGCTATCTGGAGTTACAGGGACCTAACCGTCAGTTAGAGAGGCGATTGTGGTACACTTTTGTATGTGTATGACATCGTCCATGTGTTAGGTGTATGTGTGGTGTATCTCAGACATCGATGTATGTTGTGTAGTGATGTGTATGCGCACGATAGCTGTCACATCAGTTTGGGCACCTCGGCTAGGTTGGCCAAGTGCGGAGTGGCGAATCCTGGTAAGGCCGTTAGTGCCGTTAGGGCGAGTTGGTGAGAGAGCTCACTAGAGGTATACTTCGCAGGTAGTTCTTCAAGTTGAGCCTTCAAGCTCCTAGCTATGATAGATAGTGTTTGTGAGTGCAATCTGGAGTCCTACGAGCACATAGTGGATTTGGGTCGATTTTAGTGATTGTTTAGTGTCCGTTGGCATGATGAAGTGAGTACATATCGTTTATCATTGTAGTACACTTGTGTATGTGTATGACATCGTCCATGTGTTATGTGTATGTGTGGTGTACCTCTGACAGCGATGTATGTTGTGTAGCGATGTGTATGCGCACGACAAGAAAACAAAAAGTTTCGAAGTTGATCGAGCATGCGTACTCATTAGAGTTATAAAAACATTTTGGCTGTGGTCCCAAAGTATTGGCATTTTATTGTAGCATACATTGCGTAAACAGTTTTGATGTATGTGTCTTTGAATTTAAGTATAGATTCCATGCCGTGATCAACGACAACTCAAATTAGAGTAGAAAAAGATATGCATCTAAAACTTTCTCACAACTTTACTCCGGAAAGGAATTCTTGCGATTAGCTGGAGATGTTTAATATGCAGGAAAAATGAACTGGATTTATTAAGACTCCATGTTTGAGCTTTCAAAGAGAAAGAATACAAAGAAGCTTATTAATCATATACTTCTAGATATATAGAGAGAGTTTATCAGAAATTATATTCTGAGATTAAATTTAATGGTTTTCTCTGCAAGAGAAAGAATAATCTCTACTGCAAGTAGGAGACGGGTATTCGAAATAACTACCAACCCGAAGTGTAGACGATGTTGATACAAGATCGTGAACATCTTTATCTAACTAGAAGACATGGCCAAACTTAGAAATTAAAATTTTTTTATGTAGAAATTCGGATTCCACTATCCTGAGATGAGAGACACATCGAACAAGCAGACAAACTTTCGAAGACATGCACAAACCTGGGGATCCAACTTCTTATTGAGAAGTTTGGAATCCACTACTCTGAAGCTAGAGAAGCATATGATACTGCGGATACATTATGTGACACATATACAACGGGAGGACAAGAATCCATATATACCTTATACTTTACCATCGATAGAGAGTCACTGAAAGAAAAGTCGGACAGAATTCAAGCAACAATGAAAGGAATTTTGGTGATGAAATTTCAATCACAACTATTGTTATTTCTATAATTTTGGTTCTATCAAAAAAAAGTTTACATGAATTACTTGACTAAATTAGAAAGAGATAAAAATTAAAATATCGATAATATTAAAATTTCCTGTTTTCTACTTGTAATTTCGATTTACCCCGAACCTTGCTAACAAGAGATTAAACGAAGATTTCGCTAACCCGGTCGAACAGAGTAGAAGTGTGTACCCGGATGTGTACCTAGATTCAGTCTCGTTCATAACGAGACTGAATCTATTTCTGCATTTTGAACAGTTCAAAGAGAATGAAAAAATCGAGTTTAGTTTGTACTTTTAGAAATAAAAATATAGGGTTACGTAATTACATATTAAAGTATAATTAAACCCTTACAATACTCATTACGCATTACAACCACAAAATATTAGGTTATAACGGATACTACTGTAGCTAACTGACAAGCTGCGTGCACACAAGGCTTAGGGTAAATAAAAACTATAAGCTGTAAACTGACATTATTAGAATGTTAAAAGCCGTTGTTGAAAGGAAAATTTCATCACCAAAAGTCTATCGTAATTTCAGCTTGGAATTCTGTCCTAATTTGACACACAAAAGCAAGTTTGATATTCTCTAGTATTATGAAGTGATTACTAAGTTAAACTTACCTTACATGTGATAAAAAGTAAGATAATGGGGACAGCAGAATATTTATTTGTAATCTTCCCAGTTTATGAAAAGACTGAAGAATTTAATACACGAAAAGAACGGGGACACCAGAATATTCAGAAATAAATAATATATAGGTAGATTATAGATGATGCAATTATAGTATCTCTTTTTACAAATAGTATAATAAAGAAATCCTCATTATTTACTAAGAAAAGAGTATGAAGAGATCAATTGCAATTATAAGAATTTTCCAGTGGAGATTAACTACTAAGAGTAGTACAATTCTTAATATATAACTTGTTATGTTACTCATTTGGGAAGCATGGATATTCACTTCTCCATCTGCTATGAAGATGGAGGTTAAATGCATGAAAGTTTACTTATTACCGACCTCTTTCTCGCGAAAGGGTTTGCTAATGAACTACCATACATTAAGAACTAAACTTTTTCCCCGTTGTACAGAGGCGTTTTTAATATCCTAAAGTCTGATCTTTTCTTTTCCCAACGTGGAAAGTTTGTTTGAAGGAGAAACGCATTTGAAAAGCTATCGAACAGGAAAACACTTGCCAATGGAATATATATATATATATTCAAACCTCTTCCCGTAACAAAAATTACAAGGTTTAGATGAAAGACGTAAATCTGAAATGTCAGGAAATAACGAGTCTCAGTTATCACCCTGTTGCATGAGCCCACGTGATTAGACTTTGGACATGTAGTGAGATCACCAGATGAAATTACGAAAATGATGTTAATATTTGAGCGGACTCTGTAGTGAGTAGTAACGAATATCAGAAGAAGTTATAGATCCTTTCAAATATTTGAAGGACATGTGATATTTTTACCGTAAATAAAATATAAAATTCAAAAGATAAACATAACAGAAGAAAATTCAATTTCGCGGTAAAACTAATCATTCATATCAGTATGATACATTCTTTTAATTTTATCATCTCTTGATAAGGCAAATTCAAATCAAAGAATCGAAAGTCTCTTTTGAATGTGTAATTCTTATCGAATATAGACACGCAAAATGGTCGACTGCTATTCTTCACTTTTTACATACTAGTTTTTGTAAAATATGAATTTTGAAGAATAGTTTAAAATTTAAATTTCCACAAATATGAAATATCTCAATGAAATGTGGAAATTTCTCTGCTCTAAGACTTGCAGTTCGTCCATCGTATCTAAATACGTATGTATATAGAAAAATCATATCGTATAAAAAATACCAAACAAATATTTAATATCCTTGAGTTCATATAGTAACCTTAGTACAAATACATTACCACATATAAACTTGTAAACATGTAGTATATTGTAGAAACCAGCAAGGAATTGAAGTGCGTAACCAGTTCCGCACTTCAGTTTTCGTTGTTCTGCATTTTAAAATCCTTAGTTTTATCGTTTATTTAAATAATTAAAACGTGATTCAGTTCTTTAGCAATTTATTTTCTTTAGGATAATTTCACTATTTTAGTTGGTTCTTCATTTCAGTAAACAGTTATGCGGACCAGGTGAGGTTTATGAAGAAAATCTATTCTGTACTTCAAATAATTATTACGTGATCTTCTTAGGTGTGTATTTATTTTACAAAGATAAGAAAAATATAATAATCAAAATATGAGTACTCTAAAAATAAAATAAAATAAAATAAAGTACGATACAGCGGGTGTTAGAACACTATGGAAACAGTGATATGACCACTGCAAACTACAAGGACTAATTTGAAATATGATAAGATTAGACTTGCAAAAGTTAATCTAGACATTCATTACTCTTAGTAGTCGTACGATTTAATCTGAATAGCTGTATCATGGCAACAGGATACCTCGACAAGTACTCCGCTTTCACTTGACTCGTGTCCGTCCAAGGGACTTATGACAGCGGATGTAATTCCTTGTGGGGCTATAACTGAGACCCCCAAATGTCATAGAGGGAAAAACATCTGGAAACGTCCGTTGGAGAAACGTCCTTTCGAGGGTTTACAAGAGATCAGTTTTACTCTCATATACTACAAACATCTAATTACTGTAGAATTTACGTACCACCTCCAGAAGTGTGGTATGTAAAATATATGGAAGAAATCTAAACAAAATTTTACAAGAATCTTTACAGTCAAGGTATGAGTGGCACTCAGGTCTATGTTTAAGAAAGTTAAACATAAATACTGACATCATACTCGTTTCAGCCGAAAGATATATACGAGGACTTTTCTGGAACCTCTAGCAACGACAAATATTGGAAGAACTAGTTTCAAACACACTAATTGTTGCACATACCGTAATATTTACGATTCAAGAGGTAAGGTTAATACTTCTAGTTTATTTGAAAGAACTAGATAGATTAGTGCTAACAATAAGTTTTCAACCGAACATACTTTTGGAAACCAAACTTACCTTATCTATTTTAAATTTCCTCAAGCATAGAAAATCAAAAGAAATATTTTCTTTTCCTTTTATTTCGAATTTTACAGTAAACTTGTCTTATTTTAGGTCACAAATGCTTTAGAAAATTCTTTAGTATTGAGCATAGCTTTCCGAGAGCAAAGTTCCCCTAATAACACAAACAGATTCCAACGATTTACTTGTATTTAACATTTGATAATTTCGCTTCTGGGAAACTATTGTGGTGGTGTAAGCCAACGTAACTGCTCCTGCAAACGACGCATCTAATTTATTTGATCAATTTTAAGCATACTGATTACAACAAAATATTTGGTTGCCTTTCGATGCCGACACCTACCGTGAGGATTCCATCTTTGGTAAGCTGAAGCCCTGAGCTTGACAAATGTTGGTCCTCTGGTGTTCCATCGTGTTGGTTCAAAGGTCTGAAGAGGAGTTGGTCTCGACACGCGTGGTGTGGGTAGCATTGGTGGCATCCAGCCTCGCTACAAGAGAACGGAAGTAGTTCCTGATTGATTCCGCACTGAAGCTTTAGGTGGTGTGCTTGACCAAACTGTATGCGTAGGATGAAGATTCAGGGGCCCGTCTGCTCCTGCACAGGTTCGGTAACTTTGTGACTGCTAAACACCAAAGAACAGATTGGCAGATTCGACGTTCTCTTGACACAACATAGTTATGGCATCCTGCCATAACTATGTTACGGTAGTCCATGCTACGTGTTGCATAACTGGGTATCTATGAACAAGGTGGTCACACGAACACCTAAAAAGTTGGTCCAGTCTGTACCATGTGATCGGTATCACCTGAACGTACCGGGAAAACACCAAAAAGCCATGTCCTTTCGTGTGCTCTTGCAACGCCGACAATCTGGTCTACACTCTCAACTACCGCAGAGAAGAATTTGTCCTCGAAGGTACAAACTTGGTCACGGATGCTAGAACTAGGATTTACTTGAGGTACTAGAACCCAGACGGATCGATGCCTCTGCATCTGGTTTCTTTTGGTTCTGTTTTGGAACTTCTGTTCCTTCTCTCCTTCGATTATTTTATGGTGTGTTTTGGAATTCTTAGGGGATATGTAAGTAGGTTCGTAGCGGATGCAGAGTGGACTTACATTCTGTCTGAGCCTACGCTGGTGACACACGATAAGATCTCCCGATTATCACGCTATTCTGAAAAGTCAGCCGTCACTCGGAGCTGACATGGGAGCTGTAACTCGTTTAGACTTACTTACGTGTTCGACTGTTTGAGTACGTTTGAACTCTAAACACCAAGCTGTCCTTAACACTCCTCTGTAGTAAGTTTGTTTTAGTTTAGAACAAATATCGAACGAAAATGAGTTACACTTTCCTCCATTCATGCTTAGTGCCTTACATCTACCATCTAGACTACGATTATTGTATTTCCTTTGTTACCAAGAGGGCTTACGCTTCCCGATAAAAGATGGACGACCTAGATTGCATTATTCCGTAATAGTCTAGAATATAGATGGTTAGAATACCTGGCTTTCACTCACAAACCATGATATTAATTTTGGTATAGGAATAAGTATGCATGCGGGGATAGCTCAGTTGGGAGAGCGTCAGACTGAAGATCTGAAGGTCGCGTGTTCGATCCACGCTCACCGCATTGGATCTTTTTCCAACATGAACACAAGTTTTCTTATCATCTCTGCTGTTGGAAGTATGAGTCTAAAAGTCGAGGAGCTGAATCAGAAGCAAATACTATGTGTGCGGGGATAGCTCAGCTAGGAGAACATCAAGACAAGTTCTGTTAAGATTTACTGGAAATATGAATCAAAAATACTCGTATGTCCGCGGGGATAGCTCAGTTGGGAGAGCGTCAGACTGAAGATCTGAAGGTCGCGTGTTCGATCCACGCTCACCGCATCAAGTCATTTACCAACATCAGGACAAGTTTTGTTATCATCTCCGCTGGTGGAAGTAAGACTCTGAAAGGACAGGACTTGGGAACCAAAAGCAATCCTCGAAGACTCCAGAAAAAGAGAACAATGGTTTTCATTTTCTCGTTTAATGATTCTCCGCTGAGGTTAACAGGTAGGGTTCCACGGCTTTCTGCAAGTTTGAGGAATGGATCTGAAATGAATGTGTCCTCCGGGAAACTTGTGTTCTTTTGTGTTATCTCAAAATATGTAAATGTTACTTATAAATTTTATTAAATTATTTTTTTTAAAAATATTTATTAAATATTAGTCAAACCGGGAGTTTGGATGTAATTCATAAGACTAGCCCACACTTTCAAAATTACAAGTGTGAGATCTTGGTACCAAATAGATATGATTATATTATAACTATTATTATTATCTAACATCTTCTTCAGAATTGATAAATTAGCATGCAGCTCCTTCTCATTTTCACATGAGAGAGGTGAAAAAGAAAAAGAATGTTTCAGTTAGGTACAGAAAATATCCTCAACAAAGCATACAATCGAGGAAAATATTGCCAAGAACATGAGCACAAGACATAGAATTCGCCTCAAATATACATATGGAAGTAGAGCTTGGTAGACTCCTTCGCTGCCCATGTCGTAGCATGCAACTAGATCAAGACATTTTGAACATTCTTTGAATAAGGTCGTAATCGCACCGCGATTATATAGTTTTGATTATGTTAGTTTATTCTAAATTACTAAAGCTTCCTAAGCTATTCGGTGCTTGCAGTCTTTTGCAGTTTCTTGCGCTAAAAAACTGCACAAGCATGGCTTTATCATTCCTCGAGTTTGGGAACTATGGAGTAATAATACACGCCTCAGACTTCATTCGTTATTGTATGTCTAGGTGGACGTCCGATGGTATGTTTTTCTCTCTTTCGCGCCTGTTACACTGGTCGGAGCTCCACATAAAATGCAGTGTGACATAAAACAGCCTCGGTTGCGCATCGATCAAAATTGGAGCAATTATGAAGAAACTCGTGGCACCATGTATCCGCAGACAGCCAGTCTGCAACATCGGACGACCTGCATTCAGAAAAGATAAACACACACAGTGAAATCGGAAAGTTGACCAAATTGTCAAGCATCCTACCAGGTTCGACCAATATCACCTCCAAGATTTAAACCACTATGATAAAACAGCAAGTAGTTTCTGCAAAAAGAACCAACGAAAGGTAGGCTAGTCGAAGATAATATGCAGACGATAGAAGTTTGTAGGAATATGACCGTGGTAGTATTCTTACAAACTTCTATTGATATCATGAAAAGGAAAAGACAGGTGGTGGTAGAGCAAGTGACTAGTTAGATGGTTGGAGTAGTTGATGTCATTGACTTTGAGTGATTCAAAAATGTCGAGTATGAAGCATGGGTTGCTGATCCTATTCTTGTTGAGAATGAAGATGAGGAACTTGAGGAGGAATGATCAAGTACAGATAGTGACTTCAGATAGAGGCATTGAACATGTGCGACAACGGAGATGCAGATACGGTTTGGAAGATTTTTTGAATCAATACCAGTACTTTTGGATCATGCATCAGAAATCAACATATTTTGAAGGAGGTGTATGAGAAGAAACAGTGGCCAGTCGAAATGAATCATGGTTGGGTACTTCGTGATGCAAACAATCAAAAGGGTGAGTTATACGGAGCCTGTCCAAATATGCACGTAAGGATTAGAGATGTAGAGGTTGAGCAACATTGCTTTGTATAGTAATTTGTCTCTTATATGTCATACTAGGCCAACCTTACATCATCGTTGTTCGAACAGATAAAGATAATGATGGATCTCATTATGTCAGAATTCAGAGTCTTGATGACAAGTATTCGATACAATTTTTGACTATTCGTTCACGACATGAGTGAAATCGATAAACTCTTAGAGAGTCTCAAACAAAGACATGTAAGGGTTTTCGTAGTCCACTCCTGTAGAGCAAGATGATAGGGGGTGTAGAACTCGTCAGAGTTAGTACAAAGTGGTGGAAGAGTCAGATGAAAAACATGTACAAGAGTTCAAAGACATGTATTGTGTACATAGCTGGGCAGTATGGATTATTGATGCTTGAGAGCGATGGGTGGAGTCTTTATGCGAGTCGAGGATATGGAAAAAGATACAAAAAATAGATGGTGAAACAAGTGTTAGAGCTATTGCATGTATGGATTCTACATGAAAATGATGTAGTTTTTGGCTTGTTTGAAGAGTTTGGTCTGTACAGTTGATTGCTAGTTGGTTGGATGGTGTAAGCAGATTGATGAAAGAGAAAGATTGTATGATGGTGATCCATATCCACTCTCGGCAATGAAGAGATTACTACATGTTTGCGATTCTTTCTCTTACCGTGTAGAAGAGTGAGGGAAGGGATGCAGTTTGTTGGTGTACACTTCTTCAGAGGCAGAAGTCCATGCAAAGTGCAGATCTATAAAGAAGAAGGTGAAGCTAGTAGCAACTTAACTATTTACTAACTGGCAACAGCAAGTATAGTTAGTAGGCACTGACCTCATATTCTATGATCATACACAAGTAAGGCATCATTTTATTGAAAAGACGTAGAAGGAGCTTCAAATAGGAGAGGGTGATTTCTTGATTGAGACTGAGAAGATTGTTTTTGAGCAAATGATAGTGAATCATTATAGAGCATTTTTTTTTCAGCAGAGGAGATCCAAGTTGTGTGGATCCAAAAATAACAGCACCTATAGTTAAATTCACAACTTTCATATGCCTTGGGATCAGAAATCAATTCTGGTTCTTTGTGCCTTCTTGCCTAAGCTCATTAAGTTGTTGAAAGAGAAAGTACAAATGAGGATACTTGAGTCATCTATAGGATAGTACTCTATCATATGGTTCATTGTATCTAAGAAGTCAAGAGCCTTGCGCTTCATTCAAGGTCTACAACTTGCAAACAACATGACGAGACATAACGTTGAGACAAGTTATATGGTTGATGAAGTAATCGAGGCATTTGCAGGGAGAGCTATTTATTCGATTGGATATCTATATTTCAGCAATGATCAACTTCCATTGACTACTGAAAGTAGAGATTTGACCACCATGCGTACATCTTTGGGATTGATGCGGATGTGTATTCTTCCTCAAGGAGCGAGAAACTTAATAGCTCATATGTAAAATGCTATGCATAAGATATTACAAGAGTTTTTACCTGAATTACCATCCCATTTCTAATTGATATTCTATAAAAAGTTACGCGGTGGAAGATAAGAATGAAGCAGTGCTTGCGAATGGTTGTAGGAGGTTTGTTGCAGATCATATAAGAAATATAGTGCATATTTTGATACGTCTGGAGGAGGTACATCTCACCTTGTCAGGTACTAAGTCCAGATTTGGTGTGCTAGAGATTTAGTGGTTGATCATTTGTGTGGTGCTTTTGGGAGGTGACCAAATCAAGAGAAGGTTGACGCTATAGCTAGGATGATAGACTATACATATATCATAGAGGTTTGACGTTTCTAGGAGTTTGTGCACTTTTTTTGCTTATCCATTTCTCATTATTGATACTCATGTTACGGAGTCTCTGAAATGCATTATTGAGAAACGGTAAGAGGTTTGTATAGAATTTTAGTCCATCTTGAAGCTATGAATAAGTTGAAGGAGACTCTGAAGTATCCACCTGTCTTGAAAAGAGTAGACTAGGGGTGTGAGAGACCTGTCATTGTCACTGTGGATACTAGTCCAAAGACGAATGGCTGAGCAATTAGTCAGGATGATGTGAGTGACGTACGATTTACTTGTAGCTTTGGGACTATGTAACACACAAGAAAACTAAAAAATGCTCGAAAGTAGTAACTTAAGGATCAAACCCACACAGATGTAAGTAAAATATCATCCAAATGTAGTAAACAAGTGACAAAGATGATTCTTTATGGTTATCTTTTATTCTCACGAGCAGAAATCAGTCCCGATAGAGATCAAACTCAGGTCTATCCAATAAGACAGAGTTGATAATCTTGACAAATAACATAACAGATACTAAACAGGTCAGGGACTTCAAGAAAAAGATAAACAACAAAGATACAGAGCCACAGATGGAAATGTCTTCACGAAGAAGTACTGCTGAAGTGCTACTAAGTAGCTTTTATCACCATAAACCCTAAGTATCTTCGCACTAAGTTATCTTCACTACTACTGTTCTCGGAAACTCTGACGAAGAAGACTCTTCTACCACCGAAGTACGAAGTTCAACTTCTTCCTAAGTGTCTATCTAAGAAGAACTTCACTACGAAGATACTTCTTAAGAAGAACAACTTCCTTCAAAGTAACTTTGCCCTAAAACTACTTCGTAGCAAACTAACTTCGTAGTTGCTGGTTTATTCTCAAACTTCACCTCAAACTTCTTACTCTGATTTCAGTTGTAAACGGCAAAGTACTTCGTCACCCAGACTAAATCCTACCACAACACACTACGAAACTTCGTAGGTAAAACTCCGAAGAAGACAAACACAATGGCTCCATAAACTTCAGAAAAGTATAAATTCTAAATAACAAACATAGAGGTCTTGAGAACGAACAGCACAACGCTTATATACAGCTTCGTCCTAAGATGAAAGACCTTATTCTTAAGATGTAGCATTTACATCGGTATCGTTCGATGAAGGTCTTGCGCTCAAAATGACACCAAGTACCACACCGGAACTAACGCTAACTCCTTAGCTATCTCACTAATTGAGAACTCAACAGTTGCTCTAACCTCACGAAGTTCTCGGACTATCCGTTAGCCTAATCTAGCTACTCGGTTCTTCGTCGAAGAACCCTCTACATTTGCCGCATCTAACTCCTGCCTAATCTACTGAAGAATCTTCAGCTCCAAAGTATCCAAATCTGTGGCGAAGTAGTTCTTTAGTGTCAGCTCTACTCTGCTCCGAAATCGCACTACGCATAAGTACATCGCCTCTTCAGGTCCTCAATCTCCTTCGTCATTTCTGCGACGATGTCCTGGTTGCGATCTTGTTGCTGTCGCATCTCGATCAGCTCCTTCTTCACCAGCGATAACGTCTTCTCTTGCTCCTTCTTGAGTTCCACCTTCTGACAAAGTACCTCCTCATGCTCCAAAATCAGTTGTCGAATCTCCTCAGACTTTGTCGTGTTCTCCTTCTTCGCTGCTAGAACTGCAGCACGTAAGTTCTCTTTTTCCTCCATCCAGTTTCCTCGATCGGAGTTCATCGTCTATACAAGCTCTGCCAAATTTAGTTATCTCCTGACTACATGCTCGTACGTTCTTTGATTCTTCTCCAAGGTGAAGAGTAATGATACTACCACATCTTTTAGGTACTTCGTCGAAGAACAGAGACGGTGTATTTCGTCGATCGCTGAAGTAGCTCATGTGTCTCACCGCACTCTTCCTTCTTCTCTTCCATCGGTGTGCTTTCGTCTTCCACATCAATCTCTCGTCCTCGGCACACACCGTCCGCTTACTCTTCATCTTCTTTTGTGAAGTTGATGGTGCAGACCTAGGCGTATCACCCAAGATCTTCCTTCGCCCACTTCGTCGAACTGGTGCTGCAACTTCCTTGACGTCTTCTTCTTCTTCTTCCAAGATACAATCTCGGATTCCTTCACGATAGTCGTCTTTGTCGCACTCGTTGTCTTCGGCGCCGCTTCCTCGGTCACTACTTCCTTGTCCGCGACCTCGTTGAAGAACTTCTCCAATTGCACATCTCGCAATGAAGTCTGCTTCACCTCTAACTCATCTTCTTTGGCTGTTACAACGAAGCCCAACTTCGTCTTATCTGCGTGGGTTAGCAACCCCATGCCCATGTAGAAAATAGATACAAAAGTACCAATGTAGACCATGTCGTCTTTCGACCCACAGCTTCTGTACATGACGGTGTTCTCGTCTCTCGATGAAGAGCTCCTCAATGAAATAGATCTGCCAGTTTGACATGTAAGTCGTCCTCTTTGGTCTGAAGATTGTCATGATCGCATCTGCTACTTCTCTCTTCTTCGCATCAAGAAATTATCGGTTCGATAGCCATTTCTTCTCTGTGGGAACTCCTTGAAGAGCCGAGGAAATTTCTGGACTGCCTTCATCGGTGCATGCGTCGAAGTACTGTCGAACAAGAGGTCGCCTTCCTTCCTTGCGTCGTCAATTCTCAAGACGAAGGACCAATGCGCTTCGGTCCAATTCCCCGGTCTTTCATACGACTCGTCCGATGGGTGCTCTCTGCAGACCCGCAACTCCTGCACCAACTTCGTCGATACTATTCCTCACCAAAGTAGCAAGAGGAATGCCATCCTCATCTCTTTCAGATCTTTCACACATCGCCGAAGACCGGCATAGTTCACATCCAACGTATGAAGTCGTGACGGCTTGGATGTCTGCATCCCTTGCTTTCGCTGAAGATAAGAGTGAAGGCCAAAGAAAGAATGAACTACGAAGAAGAAAGTGAGAGGTGAAGTATCGAGCTTCTTCCTTGTAATCTGACTTCGGCGAAGATGAATGTAAACTGACTTCGTCGATCGAGAAATACGGCGAGCTTTGCTCCTTCTAACATTGTTCATACAATAAGATAAATGACCTAAATCATTATACTTAAAAATTGTAACAACTTTTACACACGTGCCGAAGTTAGGATTTCTGCAGTTCTGCCGAAGTTCTTCGTCGACCGCAGTACTACGAAGTCATTCTTCTCTGACTTTGTTAATACTTCAGTCGCCTGTAACTTCGTCATTCGGACTCCGTTTGTCTCGCACAACATATCGTTAGAAAGCTCTTCGTCTGAAGAATCCAACCATGAGGAAATTCCATTCCAACTGACTTCGTAACTTTGATTGATTCTTCAAGAATCGATCTTCTCCACTAAATTTCTAATTAACACTATTCTACTTCTATCTTCTATCTTCTGCTACATATTCTTATTTATTTTACAACTAATTAATTAATTAATTAAACAAAAAATCAAGGCTTCACATACTCCTCTCTCAGTTGTGAAGCGATCTGCCGAACACTCAAGAGTAGTATCTCTTGATTCTCCATCCATTAACTCGAGTGGCTAACAATGTTTCATCAAGTTCTTCCAACTGAACCGAACCATTACTATAACGATGCGTTACTTTATAAGGACCCATCCAACGTAAGTGTAACTTCCTTGGAAACTGAGTATATCTACTATCATACAACAACACTAAATTGTCATCTTTGATGTCCACTTTATGTATCTTCTTATCGTGCTTCTCTTTCCGCTTCATTTGGATTACCTCCGTGAGTCTCTTGGACTCATCGCGATCTTCCTCAAGTGTTATCAAACTCTTGAGTCATAACAGTTGGCTCTCCTCCACTGACAATCTATCTTTAGACAAAATTCTATAAGTAGGTGCATCAAATTCAACTCGCATGATCGGTGTCATACCATATGTTAAGAAAAAGGGTGTCTGCTATCACTAAAATCTACTATCACTAGTACTTTGGCAAAAGTATGAGTAAATGTTGTAAGATCTTGTTAATAGAGCCTCATTGTATGAAGAAATCCTAATAAATGCATAAATGATATAAAGTTTAAATTTTAATTCACAGAAAAATTGTGTTTAATGTTGCAGAAATTAAATGTTGGCAGAAAATGACATTGGTTTCTGAATTATTTTAATTGTTAATTTACATAGTTAGTTGATGAGTAAATATGTCCAACTGTCTCTGGTAACTTAGATATGAAAAACCCAGAGTGTATAAACAAGATTGAAAGACCTTGTTTGAAGTATTAATCCTAAATAGGCAAGTATAGTACTTCGGTAAACATGAAAGATCTGATTGATAAGTTGTGATTCGATGGAAAATCACAAAACTCAGATAAGCGATGTAAAATAATGATTTTAATTCATAGAGATGTTACAGTTGAAACTTTACAGTATTAGATTAATTTATGTCTGAAACTGACTTTGGCTTCTGAATTATTTTAGTGATAGTCGTTATCTTTTCTGCATTTCAAAACGTCGACAAGACTGCCGGTAACTTTGTATCTCAATCACACGCATGATTCACTATCACTTTATTCAGAATCTTACACAATACTCCATTAGATTTTTCCATTAATCCATTAGCTTTTGGATTATACGGCGTTGTCTTCCGGTGCATTATACCAAAATAGTCCGTCAGTTCCTCTATCATCGTTTTCAAGAAATGAGTACCTCTGTCACTCATCAACTCCAATGGGCATCCATATCGAGTAATGATTTGTGTGTACAAAAACTCAGCTACAGTAGCTGCGTCATCTTTCTTGGTAGCTGCTGCTTCAACCATCTTTGTTGCATAATCAGTAGCTATCAGAATGTACTTTCTTCTAGTGCGGCGTGTTGCAAGTTGTATAGGTCATACAAAATTAATGTCTCACTTCTCGAATGGTGCTAATGGAAGTATTGGATGTAACGACCATTGAGTGGTTGGTGTAGGCTTACCCACTCGTTGGTAGTTATCACACTTCTTGATGATCTCATGAACATCCTTGTACATTGTTGGCCACCAATATCTAGCTGGGAGAATCTTCTTCATAATATTCCTCAACGCATAGTGTCCTCCTTCAGGTTCCGAGTGTAGTGCACCTACCACTTGTGGTATCTCATGCACTTCCAGACATCTTTGAAGTTCCTCATCAGGTCCTCTTTTGAATAGTATCTCATTCTTCAACTCGTACGGTCCTGAAGCTCAAGCTTACTATTGCGATAAACCCACAGAGAATCGGCAAGAATGAAGGTGGACATCCATCTAATGTTCAAGCTTTGGTGAAAGCATGTGACGATAGACATAGAGAGTGATCTAGGTTACTCCCTTTTGCTTTATGGATTGACATCAATGTATTACTGCTGGATATATACTTGTTGAATTGATGTAGGGACAAAAGCCGATTATGCCAACAGAAGGAATTCCTTGCTTGGGCTATCTTGCCATAGGAGGACAGTATGGATCGATGTATATCTCTCACTTCGCATCAGACAGTTAGAATGCACAGAAGAGGATCTTGCAAAAGCACAATAGAAGTTGAAAGTAGCTCGACTTGACAATAAGAAGAGGTTTGACAAGACCCATAGGCTTCGGTCGAAACTAATCCAAGTTGGAGATTGACTTCGGTATATGATAGTACATTAGAAAATCAGCACTCTATAGTTAAGAAGTTTTCTAAGAGATGGTTTGGTCCATACATTGTCTCATATGTGCATAAGACTACCTATTCTTTGCAAGAGCTAGACAGTACATTTGTGAGACTTCCTATTGTTAGGAAATGAGTAAAGTTGTTCAGAAAAAGAGGAGAAACAATGGAGTTGATTGAGTTCTGAGGGTCGGAATTGATCATAAGTGCAGATGAGAGTCTTTCGTCTGAAAATGTCGAAGAAAGTGAAGATGACTTGAAGATTCAAGAAGACTAGTAACGGATTGACACATACAGGAGGATATGCAAGTTTGGAGGGCGTGAATGTCACGTTGCAAGATCTTTTGTATAGTGAAAGATGGTTACAAAAGGTTTTTTTCTATGATGTTCGTAGTTATAAAGGAAGCTACCTTGGAGCTTGTTAAGATGAGCAAGAGTCAAACTAGGCCAAGCTAGACAAGCTGCTTATATTCAGAAGAACTACTAAGAAGTTATGAAGGCACCAAGTGGAAGTTCTTCTTGAATAGAGCAGACATGTGTTTTCTTTTATGCGTATAAGGTTATACATAGATGTTTGTGTCATTTTTAGTTTTAACAAGTGATAAAAGAGAAAACTCTTTTATTTGTTGCTTGTGATTCGGATTCATTATTTAATGATAAGATGATAAGTGTTCTCGAGTAGTATAGTCTTGGCTCTTTGTTTTAAAATGAGAGATCTACAATGAAAATAACACGTAACAAAAGATATAATTTTTTGTTGACGTATGTACATGTTTAATTACTTTACTGAATGAAAGCAAGAGCCATCATAGTGGAAGGGGCGCTCACTTAGGAAGAAGAGATCTCTGGATCAAATCCTCCTAGCTCTTGGTTCTTATCTCAGCATGTTGGATGTGTGACTATGTCATACACATCTAGAGACGGAGAACCAGTATCCTTCTGAAACATAGACTTATTAGCTTAAGATTGGGAGATACTTCATTCAGTTATAGGAGAGTTGTAAGCCCTACGGGTTGGTCTTGCAGCTGTGGCTTCTATAGTAGAATCAGAGCTTAGATCATAATCTAGGTTGCAGGGATTGGAAATTTTTATTAAGCAAAGGGTAAGCTTAGCTAGAGGGCTGCTTAGCAACTTAGATTACTTGATAAGTAAATGTGCGAAGAAGGACATAAAGGCCTCAGCTTAGCTAGGGGGCTGCTTAGCAACTTATTTTTTAAATAAATCAATGTACTGATCAGAGTTCGGGAGACATTCAAGAGAGTTCAAGAGACGGACGCATGAGAGAGGAGGGTGGAATAGCTAGAAGCGTGATTGAATAGCCAGAAAATGAAATTGATGTAAAAGAACATGCAAACTCGTTGCACATGCACAGAAATATCTAAGATCATTGTCGCACCCGCACACACACACCTTTTGAACACAAAACCATACGAATTTGAAAGCAGTCGAGTGGGATCGAGCACTTGCACCTGCAATCAAAGAAAAATGATGACACGAATGACGAAGAGAATGGAGGTTAGAGTGCGGCTGCTCGCTCAGTACTCGTGAATCCTAAAACAAAAGCGCGGTGACTCCGAGAAGGAATTCCGGCTTCGCTTGGTTTCGCTGCAGTGCCAGTTTCACAATGACGTGGCAGGCAGGGGGATTTATATACCCCCACCTGTGGTCTTTTTCCAAAGAAGAGTGACGGGACACCAAGAAATTTTATTAACAAAAGGGCAAAAATGAACAAGCGGGGGCACCAAAACGTGACATAGCAATCAGCAAAGCCTCGGCCTCCCAAGATTTTATTAGTCGGAGGATGAGGATGGCTACAACGGAGAAGAGAAGTCCCGAGAAGGACAAGAGAGACGGAGGAGGTCAGAGAGGTAAATGCCACTAAATCGCCCTAATTGATCCTTGCTGTAACATTATAGTGGAGAAGATCTAGGACCCAAAAATGGAGGGACATGCAAATCCTCTAGCAAGAAACTGTAAAGTAGTAAACCTAATCTAGGAAAAAGAGGACTACATAGTCTAAGCCGATCAAACAACAAGCAAGTGATGTTTGATGGTATCGTAAAGAGAGTTTTTTCTTGAGAAGGCGTATCTCTTGTCTGTGATGATCGTGAGAGCGATAAATAAAATAAAATATTGTCAGTATTCAGAGCTCAAATACAATCGTTTGTAGCCACCAAGGTCAATTAGACTTTCAAACTTATGCAAATAGTTCTTCCAAGACTCAAACATATTTATTACAGTCTCAATTTTAATATCTTCAACAATCATATTCTACTTTGCGGTGGTCATTTTGGAGCCGAGCTTTAGTTCATTTGGTGCTAGTACTTTCGGCGGTCTCACTCGACTGCTTTTGAATTCGCATGGGTTTGATTTCAGAGGGTGTAAGTGTGCTGCAGTGATCTTAGAAATTTTTGTGCACGTGTGGTGAGTTTACATGTCCTTTTACATCGCTTTCATTTTCTAGCTATTCTGTCCTTGGTTTTTAGACGAAGGTGGACGTCAGAGAGTCCGTAATACTCGCCTACCCGAAAGGTAAAAAAAAATAAAAATCTTTTGTTTTTTCGCTAATCAGCATCTGTCTTGTGACCAATGTCTGAAGGTGAGCTTCAATCAGACGATGTTGATTTGGTGAGCGACATTCTTTCGGAGTTATATGCAGCATACTATTCTTTCATTGTTGAGTAAAAAATCCTCGCTTCTGAAACTTTTAGGATGGACAAACGTGTAGTATGATCCGAGGACGGTTCTGGTGCTACAGTGCATAGACCAACACCTAAGCCTCCGCTTGTGGTTACTGTAAATGACTTGCGGTCACTTTTCCTTGACTTTGCAGTAGATTGTGTAACAACAGCTGCGAGGAAGGATTTGTTATGTCTCTTTGATGACGAGGTTCCACTTCTCTCTTGCGCAATGTATTCGTATTTGGCTTTTGAACCTCGGAAGAAGAGATTTAATGTTTATAGAGTTGTCTTAACCATGAGATACGTGCAGCAGAATCACCTCCTTGATGAAATAGTGCGTGCTATTGTACATACCTGGAGTGTGCCTGGTGAGGTCATTACCGGTTTCATGGCTTGAGAGTTTTGTGGTTCTTTCAATTTTGAACGATGTGTGTCTAAACTTCTCTCAGTTCACAATATTTTTGTTATCAACTAGGAGTTTTTTGTACTTTTGTTGACTTGTGTCTCCTCTCTTCTTGTGAGGCGAGTGAACCTTCGCTGGGATGGCCAGCTAGATGGGTTCAACTCTCAATGAAGGTACATAATTTGATATGTACATTGTTTCAAAATTGTCAAAACATTTTGAAACAGGTTTGCATGTACGTAAAAGAGAGAAACAAGTTTGATAAGCTATCAAGCTGAAAGGATGAGGACGACGGCAGGTCAGCAGCAGAAGCAGATATTCACTCAGCTCGGCTCAGAAAGGGAGAAGAAGACAGAAGGAAGCTAGAAACATGCTTTGAAATAAGTTTGAAACCTGTTGAAACAGGTTTATATAAAATCTGTTTTGAATCAGGTTTTGAAACAGATTTTCAAAAATTTGGATCACTTCAAACCCTAAATCTTCTAAACAAGATTAGAATATAAATTAAAGGGTACACTTACCAAACAACAATGTTATAATTGTTTTTGTGAAGGAAGTCTCTAAGTCTGATAAAATTTAAATCAAAAGAACCTAGGAAGCCGATCAGGTCAGGATGAAATGTAATCTATCTGAACACACAACATAAGAAATAGCACTTGACAAAAGCAGGAAAGTGCATAAAATATATCATTATGATAGTTTATATATCAAAATGGGTTGTTCCAAAAATGATGAATTAATAAGCTATATATGAAGCGTATCGAGAGCCTAGTGAATCTAACCGTCAGACATTCAAACTCTATAGTGAAGGCAACTTAGTGCTCGACCTCAGATGATGAGATCTGATGAAAGATGAGAAACACAAGTTAGAGGAAGCTCAACCATAGCCATCGTAATTATACTTTTTTAAATATCAATATTCACATGAACCGGTGCTCCTACTTACAAGTCTTACAGAGTCCGCTCACCGAATAATCATTCCCTCAGCGATGTCTTCCAAGCCACGGTCCGCAGAGACAACACTCGTGAAGTAGCTTCCCGATGATGCATTGAAGTGTGTTGTGATCGACGTTAGAATATTTAACAGGCTCACGAATAATATTCTCATTCCAATCCATAGCGCATGTCACAAGACGAGCCTCATGAGTCCGAGAGAAGTGAATCCTCTTCGTCAAAAATTGTTTATAACTGAACTGAATGTCTCTGACATAGTTCTCTCTAGCTCGAGTGTAAAAATGCATCTTTCTATGCATAATAGCCTTGCCAAGAAACTCCAACATTGTCCGGTGTGTAGAGCGAATCTACAAAGTCAATGATTACAAATTTACTATATATATCCAAAATTATGACAAATATAGCGATGGGTTGTAAGCTTACCTCGTTCGTAATACTTGTCAGAACGTTGACCTATTCATATCATGCACACTACAGCATGGCCACGAGACCTCAGTCAGATGTTGAAGGGTCAGACATGTATCGTGCTCTCCTGCCCAAAGGTCTGCAGTGTTCTTGATATCAAGACACAATGTCAATGCATATACCGTCCATCAGTATCCACTGTTCTCTTTGCGTTCAGTTGACAACAAGTATAAATCCATCTCTTCAACTTGTCCACAATCCCATGTTCTTGAAGCGTCTGGATCTTATTGGGTCTCTTTCCTCCAACCCTCTCAACTGGGCAACTCACCGAACAAGCACGGGCTTGTCTCAACTATGGCCAACAATGGAAGCCCCTTGTCCATGAAGCCAAGTGACAAACTGCCTCTTGGTCAGAAGCTCAAGATCAGTGGTCACCTCAGCTTCCTCCACATCCGCTGGAGAGCGCTTCTTCATTTGCAAGTCAACCAAGAACTTCTTGATCACGTTCTTGCACTTGTGTCACAAATCCTTTTGTGACACAATACTGTGACGAAGCAATATTGCATCTACCGATGACTTGTCATCGTGTATCACCTCGTCCGACACAATATCTCGTGCAATCAACCATTGTATGCCTATCTCGAATGCTCGATGAACCAATAATTGTTACCGGTGTCGTGCTACTTGGCGGCTACATGTTATATTTCTACTCCGACGCTTGGGTTTAGTAGTTCTAGAAGTTAGCTCTTATTACTTCTAGTCATTTATGTATATGTTTGACACCTTTGCATACGGTGTTAACACTATTTTGAGTCTTAGTAGGTTGATTACCATGTTGATAGAGCTTAAGCTCATGGGTTGTATTTGCGTGTCGCCCATGCACGCTTTCTAGCTGATTTAAGTTATTTTTCGGGGCTGTGTGTCATTTTAGGTAGTTTAAGTTTTACGCTGGCACTCTAGGGGGCTTGACGTGGTAGCCTATGAGTAAAACTAAGTTACCACGTGGTTTAGGGTACTAAAAGACAACCAAGTGGAGCTATGAACTCCCATTGGTCCGTTTTTATCTTTTGTTAAACTCTAAATTTAGAAACAGAGCTCTAGAGTGGAGTTCGAGCATTTGGTGAGGGATCTTCGAAATCTGAGAGCACAGGGAGAGAGGTCTCGTCATGCCAAGCACTTCCAGTGAAAATTTCGATCGATTTGAGTCAATAAAGACGGAGTTATGAGCAATTGAAGTTCGGATTGTGCTAGAATTGAATCATTTTGGTTGGATTTAGGGTTTTCAGTGTCACTCGCAGCAGATTTGAGGAAATTGCTTCAAAACTTCGAGGTTGTGTTCTCCGCCAGCAGGGCTACGATTTCACAAAAAGTTTCATATCGATTGAGCAACTGAGTAATTCAGGGCGGCCGCTGAAGCTGAGGGGGTCTGAAAAGCTCTTAATCTAGAGCAGCGACTTCAGAGGAGGAGATCTACAGTTCTGTGTACATTCAGGAGTCCCAACTTCACAGGGATGTTCAGCACCCTGTAGACTGCAAATCCTGTAAGAAACTTCGAAATTGATCGAGCCAAACTCCTGTTATAGGTTGAAATAGCCAGCTAGGTACCAGAAATTGTCGTAGTTTTCTTGCTCAAAACTTTTCTGTTCATATCTCCGTGTCAGAATTTGATCTCAGGCTGAAATTTCGTCTGTGAGTTCAGTAGTACCTCATTTGCATGTAGGGGAAGTTTAGAGGTCTAAACCTTCATAGTTTTCTTCTCCGTGAGTGTCAAAGTTCACCGCCGGATCCTATTACTGCCAGCTAGACCTGAATTTCGCCTTCTGGGTATATTACTAGATCTTACACATATGTGTGAGTGTTTATAGCCTCTGTTGTAACCTGAAAGCCAACCTCTTGAGTGAACAACCACAGCCAGAAGCCCAGCGCTTTCCTAGGTAGACGGATCACACTCCGACATACTCTCTTTTTGGTGAACTCGACGTGAAACACCTAGGGTGGGAGTTTTCTTAAGAGTGTTACAGGATCAGATATCATGGCCAACCAAGGATCATCAAGTGGAGGTGCTGCTGCTGCTCAGCAACCTATTCAGTTTGATGCTGCTACGATGAAGATGTTCCAGGCTTTTTCCATGTTCATGCAGCAGCAGCAGAGCACAGAGAGGAAGGAGGTGTTAGCAACCAAGGCGTTGCAATCTGTGGTGCACCAGATGGACCAGTTCAAGGGTACAGATATTTCCAAGTATGTGCGATACTATGCTAGGGAGATGGAGGTGAACAAGGTGCCTGAGAAGGAGATGGTGGAGAACTTTGAGCTTGCTGTTGTCCCTGAGATTCGTGGGCGTGTGAAGGAGCTCAAGCAGCAGCAAGGACAGAGTTGGGAGAGCTTTATGCGAGCTTTGAAGGAGGAGTACTACACTGAAGATTCAGAGAGGGTGACCAAGAGAACGTTCTTGGAGTGGGTGGTTAAGCCCAACAAAGGTTTGTCTGTAAATGAGTTGTTAAGGGAATTTGATCGTCAGTATGCTCAACTTTCTAGGACAGAAAAGCTTACATTAGAGGTGGAGAAGACCGAGCTTTTCCTACAAGCAGCGGACGTGACTATTCAGGAGAAGCTTGAGCTGTTGCTGGAAGACAAGAGTGAGGAGAGAGGATTGAAGACTGACTGGAAGGAGGTTGAAGAGGCTGTCTCTTTGCTGACCAAGAGACAGAGAAGAAGGGACAAGGTGGTGGTAAGTGAAGCAGCACCTCTAATAATTCCTGTCAAGCAGTTGTCTGCTAAGCCCGCTTTGGTAATTGCTAGAGAGGAAGACTCACCGCTTGATGAGTTGATTAAGGGTATGAAGGAGCTTAAGCTTAAGCTCACTAGGTTAGAAGAGAAGGAGCAGAATGTACAGCCTGCTATGCAGAGACCTCAGATGAGAGAAGGCTTTGTTCATCGTTGTATATGGTGTGATAGCCTAGACCATGTAAGAAGAGATTGTGGGGAGTTTTCAGATGCATTGAGGAAGGATCTTATCTTCTTCAAAGATGGTAAGATCCATTTGAGAGAGACTGGGATGATGCTGGGAACCAACTTTGGCAAGGGTGGTATGAAGAGACTTGTGAATGATATATCAGCATCACATGTTGTTTCTCTTGTGAATGCTGCTACATGTGGAGTGAAAGTGGAAATGGAGAGAGAGAAAGGGACTACTGGGTTGTGGTCAGATGTAGTGCGGTCCGTAGCTAGAACAAAGCTAGACAAGGATGTGCTACGAAGGGTTGGCAACTCAATTAGAGAAACTACAGGATGGAATGACCCTGTGGATACTATGTCAGTGCATGCTTATGTTGCAAGAAGTCAGCATGAAGCTCTACTAGAAGAAAAACGCAGGAGGGAGGATGCAGGTGAGGCTTCTACAGCCAAACGACCTGCTACAAGGAGTGAAAGGGCTAGACCAGATGCAAGGCAGGAGACAACACCTACTCGGGAGGAGACTATGGAGGATCTACCATCTACAACACCAAAGGAGAAGGAGAGAAGCAAGGAGAAGGGTAAGATGCCTGCATACAAACTTCAGTCTGACATTGAGATTGCTACAGACTTGAAGCAGGTGTTAGAGAACTGTATCTTGAATGGGAAAGTTGAGTTTACTTTGGGTGAGATTCTTGGGATTGCAAAGCGTGAGTTCCATGAGGTTATTATAGATATCATCAAGAGGAAACGTCAGATTTTGGGTGAAGCAGCTACGCTTAACGCTCTAGGGACCAAACTGTCGGAAGATGAGGAAGATGAGATTGCTGGTTATTGCTCTCAAGTATCAGAGGGAAGATCAGATCAGCACGTGAGGTTTGAAGATGAGGTGGAAGCATCGCAGAAGAGCCATTATTCTCACAACCATTGGGCGAGAGCAACCACAGAGACCTTAGTGAAGCTGGGAGATCTAGAGGAACCTGTGGTGGCATTGATTGATCATGGCTCAGAGATTAATCTGATGTCTAAGGAGCTGTACAAGCGTGGGAGATGGCCCATAGACATTGACCACGGATGGCTTATCCGCGCTGCCAACAACCAGAGGAGAGAACTCTATGGTGCTTGTCCCAACATCAAGGTAACTGTGGGTGACATCAGTGATGTTCAGAATTTCTTTGTGCAAGACATGTCAACCTATCCTATCATTCTAGGGCAGCCTTACATTACTGCTGTTAGAATGGAGACACGAGTTATGGATGATGGTTCAGCCTATGCTAGGATACGTAGTAGAGACGGCAAAAGAGCTGTTCAGTTTTTGACTGTTGCTGCAAAACATGAGAGGAATCGTGATAGCTTGAGAGACCGTCCACTGCCTAAGATTACTCAGGAGTTTAGAGAGTCTAGGGGTTTTGGCAGAGTACCATTGAAGAGCGAGACTTCAATGGTACAGTAGAGATAGGATTCTCGCCTGATCCAGTAAAGCAGGAAGCTTTATCCACTAGCTTCTTGGGATTGACGTCATGTGGATCAGTATGTTATAGGAAGATTGAGAATCTGAAGAGGTTTGAGAGGCAACATGTGAAGTATGTACAGCAGTCTTTGTGGGATAATGGAGAGTTAGCAAGAGATGAATACGTATCTGGAGTGTTTGAAGAGCAGTATTTGGTAGATACTATAGGGGAGTTGAAATCGATAGTAGAAAGTTCTATAGATGATGTAGATAGAGTGGTGAGAGTGAGCTCCAAGGAGCTTTATGATGTAATTGATAAGTTTATAGATCGGCAAGAGGTGTATGTGGAGACCAAGTACAAGTCAGTGGCAAAGAAAGTCAAACCAGTGGCTTTGCCTTTACCACTCGATTACAATCAGAAGATGGAGCAAGCTGCACGAGAACCGACGCTTAGAGGACCGAGAAGAATTGGGCACCAGTTTACAGAAACAACACTGAAGGACCTGAGGATTGGAGGTGATGGATTTCTTACTGAGCAAGAGAAGAAGAGCTTCAGGGAGATGCTATCTAGACATGGTAAGGCGTTTGCGTTTGAGTCACATGAAGTAGGATGTGTAGATCCAAGTGTAGTTGCACTTATGGTAATCTTTACTATACCGCATGTGCCTTGGAATCTACGTCCTATCCCTGTACCTAGAGCTCATCTACCAAAGTTGATAGACTTGCTCAATGAGAGGATTAGGATGGGTATCTTGGAACCATCTATAGCTCCCTACTCTAGCAGATGGTTTACTGTTCCGAAGAAGAGTGGAGCTTTGAGATTCATTCAAGATATGCAGCCAGTTAACAAGGTGACTATCAGGAATATGGGTATAGGACCTATTGTAGACGAGTTTGCAGAGGCTTTTGCTGGTCGTGCTATCTATTCAATGAGAGACTTATATTCAGATTACGATCAGTTTCAGTTATCCTCTGAGAGTAGAGACTTGACTACAATGAGGACACCTTTGGGGTTACTAAGGATGTGCACCTTGCCACAAGGTGCTACCAATTCTGTAGCACATATGATGAATGGCATGAATAAAGTTTTGAGGGATTTCATCCTGAAAAAACTATGTCATTCCTTGATGATGTGCCGATCAAAGGGTGTGCTGAGGAGGAGAAGAATGAGGTAATGGATCAGAGGGGGTGCCGTAAGTTTGTTGCAGATCACATAGCTGACTGTGATAAGATATTGAGTCGATTGGAGGAGGTTCATTTGACTTTATCAGGAGCAAAGTCTGTATTTGGAGAACAGGAGGTGTTAATAGTGGGGCACCTATGTGGATCTTATGGTCGGAAACCTTGTCCGAACAAGGTTGATGCCATTCGAAGGATGAAGGAAACATGTGGGTCAGTTACCGAGGTGAGAAGATTTCTAGGTGCATGTGTGTTTTATCATATATGGATTCCACACTTTGCTCATGTAGCAGATCCGTTGTACAAGCTGCTGAGGAAGGGGCAAAGATTTCAGTGGCAAGAGGAGCAAAGCGAGGCTATGAGGAAGTTGAAGGATCTTTTGGCTTCACCACCAACTCTACGGAAGGTAACATATGAGTTGGGCAGATCTGTTATCCTTACTGTTGATACTAGTCCTATTGGCATTGGATGGGCTATAGGACAAGATGATCAGGAAGGAAATAGATATGTGGTGCGTTTTGGTGCTAAGGTATTAAGTTCACGGCAGAGAGACTACCCTCAGGTCAAGAGAGAGCTATGGGGAGTAGTTACTGCGATGAAGAGTGATAAGGAATACTTGATAGGAGCACCTGTGGTTGTGGAGACAGATTGTTTACCTCTCTTAGGAATGATCACTAGCTGTACAACTCCAGATATTGCCATGTTGAGGTGGATAGCATATATCAAGTCCTTGAACCCAGAGTTTAGACATATTGCAGGAAAAGACAATCCTGTGACAGATATGTAATCAAGGGCTAGGTATTACGATGAGAAAGAAATGATAGATGATCAGGAGGATGTGGGAACAGAGTTCTATTCTAGTGCTCTTGCTAGAAGAGATAGAAGCTGTTTTGCAGCCTCGTTGGAGTTTTTTGAGGAAACTATGTATGATGGCGAGTGGTTGGATCTTGGACGCTATTTGAGTTCACTGGAAAGGCAAGAAGGCTGGTCTGATGCAGATTTCAAGAGGATCCGTAGAATAGCTTATGGTTACTTTTTACATGGAGGACATCTATGGAAGCGCCCTAAGCTATAAAGAGGTATACCGCAACGAGTGGTATGTGACTTAGAATTGCAGCAGAAGTTGATCAAGGAGTTCCATGAGAGTTTATGGGCCGGTCATAGAGGAGTTTGGGCTACATTTGCCAAGATGAAGGAGAAGTATTGGTGGAAGGGTATGTATAAGGATGTAGTACAATTTGTTTCATCCTGTATACCCTGCCAGATGTATTCCAACGTACGTCATCGTGATGGATTGCATCCTACTTATCCTTTAGCCATTCATTACAAATGGGTAGTTGATCTGGTAACTATGCCATTTGGACTTGGACAAATGAGGTATCTAGTCTTGGCTAGAGAAGGTCTATCTAACCAAGTTGAAGGCCGTGCCTTGAGGACGAAGACCACTGCTAGTGTCTGCCGCTTTCTACTTGAAGATGTTATTTGTAGATATGGATGTGTGGGAAAGATCACTGCAGATAGGGGTGAGCTGGATTCACAAGAAGCAGTTGAGTTCTTCAAGCGATTAGGAATCAAGTTGGCGTTAACCACTGCTTACAATCCTGAAGGGAATGGCAAGAGCGAACGAGGTCATCCGCCAATCATCAAAGCTTTGGTAAAAGCTTGCAAGGGTAAGATCCGTGAATGGCCTAGACTGCTATCATTTGCTTTGTGGGCAGATCGTACAACTCATAGTACCGTTACAGGTTACATGCCAGCAGAGTTGATATTAGGGCAAAAACCTGTGATGCCGATTGAGGAGGTTGTGCCTACTTGGAATGTTTTGCCATGGGAAGATGGTAGAAGTACGGAGGATCTTCTTGCATTAAGGATCCAACAGTTAGAACGAAGACCTCAAGATGTTGCCAAAGCTGTGGAAAGATTGAAGACTGCTAGAGAGAGAAACAAAGGCAGATTTGATAGAACTCATAGATTACGACCCAAACCAGTTAAAGAAGGTGATTGGGTGTTAGTCTACGACAGTAGTCTTGATAATCAGCATAGCACTATCAGAAAGTTCTCCAAGAGATGGTTTGGACCTTATGTGGTGTTAGAAGTTTATGATAACGTCACATACTCCTTGAGAGAGTTAGATGGTGCAGTGCTCAAGATACCAGTCGCAGGAAAGAGATTCAAGCTCTTTAGGAGGAGAGGGTAGGACCAGAACGTTGCAGAGTTTACAGAGGATGAAGCTGAAGACTCAATGCAGGTTGAAGATGAGTTTGAAGCCGAAGCTGAAGAGTCTTGATCTGGATGGCACATACCGGAGGATGTGCAGGTTCAGAGGGGGTGGATGTCGTGCTACTTGGCGGCTACATGTTATATTTCTACTCCGACGCTTGGGTTTAGTAGTTCTAGAAGTTAGCTCTTATTACTTCTAGTCGTTTATGTATATGTTTGACACCTTTGCATACGGTGTTAACACTATTTTGAGTCTTAGTAGGTTGATTACCATGTTGATACGGCTTAAGCTCATGGGTTGTATTTGCGTGTCGCCCATGCACGCTTTCTAGCTGATTTAAGTTATTTTTCGGGGCTGCGTGTCATTTTAGGTAGTTTAAGTTTTACGCTGGCACTCTAGGGGGCTTGACGTGGTAGCCTATGAGTAAAACTAAGTTGCCACGTGGTTTAGGGTACTAAAAGACAACCAAGTGGAGCTATGAACTCCCATTGGTCCGTTTTTATCTTTTGTTAAACTCTAAATTTAGAAACAGAGCTCTAGAGTGGAGTTCGAGCATTTGGTGAGGGATCTTCAAAATCTGAGAGCACAGGGAGAGAGGTCTCGTCATGCCAAGCACTTCCAGTGAAAATTTTGATCGATTTGGTCAATAAAGACGGAGTTATGAGCAATTGAAGTTCGGATTGTGCTAGAATTGAATCATTTTGGTTGGATTTAGGGTTTTCAGTGTCACTCGCAGCAGATTTGAGGAAATTGCTTCAAAACTTCGAGGTTGTGTTCTCCGCCAGCAGGGCTACGATTTCACAAAAAGTTTCATATCGATTGAGCAACTGAGTAATTCAGGGCGGCCGCTGAAGATGAGGGGGTCTGAAAAGCTCTTAATCTAGAGCAGCGACTTCAGAGGAGGAGATCTACAGTTCTGTGTACATTCAGGAGTCCCAACTTCACAGGGATGTTCAGTACCCTGTAGACTGCAAATCCTGTAAGAAACTTCGAAATTGATCGAGCCAAACTCCTGTTATAGGTTGAAATAGCCAGCTAGGTACCAGAAATTGTCGTAGTTTTCTTGCTCAAAACTTTTCTGTTCATATCTCCGTGTCAGAATTTGATCTCAGGCTGAAATTTCGTCTGTGAGTTCAGTAGTACCTCATTGCATGTAGGGGAAGTTTAGAGGTCTAAACCTTCATAGTTTTCTTCTCCGTGAGTGTCAAAGTTCACCGCCGGATCCTATTACTGCCAGCTAGACCTGAATTTCGCCTTCTGGGTATATTACTAGATCTTACACATATGTGTGAGTGTTTATAGCCTCTGTTGTAACCTGAAAGCCAACCTCTTGAGTGAACAACCACAGCCAGAAGCCCAGCGCTTTCCTAGGTAGACAGATCACACTCCGACACCGGTCTCCATGCGTGTCATGTTCATCATCTCTATCACCTTACTCGAATCTGAGTCGATGAACGAGCATGTGTCATCATAACCGTTACGAGTAGAATCGTACCTAAGGTCGACAAACACGACGAAGTTGTCTACAATCAATCCACTCACAGATGATAAACTAAATAAATAATTCAAGCATTCAATAATTATTCAAAGCTAGAAGAATAAAAAAAACACGCACTTCCGGCATTGACCTCGTTCAAGTTCGAAAAATGCTTGACTTGCACTTCAGACTGCATCTCATCCTTCAACATTGCTCATCTATCCAATATCGTCTCTACCCAGCTTATCTCGTGGTGCTTCCCTGACTGAAATTGAAAAAAATATGTTCTAGATATCGGGGCTAATCCATCCTCTCTAAACATAGAATCTAGCTGCTTAAAACCCAAACCTGCTGATAATCCTGCATGGTAAAAGCGACATGTAACATCTGGGACGTTATTATATATCTCCATCTCAGTAGACCTCCATCCATATGTCTATCGTGACACATGAACTTCAACGATCAACTCTGATGGATCGCTGAAATAATGGGTGGTAAAAAGTAGTGCTCACATCTGTGGTGAGAACATCGAAAGGTCTGAAAGAACTCACGTAATCTAGGATGCGCTACAAATCCATAAAGATGGAGCACCGACTCAACAATGGGAGCTTGGGTTGATGATTCTTCATGTGGATTATCTATCAGAATCTGAAAATCTGAGGTCTTTGGGATTTGAGAGTCAGGAACCGCAACATGATGATCCTCAGCATGAATGGCATCTTATACATGCAATACATGCGATATGATACATACGACTTGTGATACGCATATAATACAACAAAACACGTAACCATGACATATAACTAATATACAACTGGTTGCAGAAGCATATTCAAGTACATTGGAAGGAAGTGTATCTGATCTCCATTCGTTTCGACACCAAGAGCACACAACACATCTAGATCAGCGAATAAATCATCTGCAACTATCCTTGCGCTTGCTCTCTCCAAAACACCCTCCTCTGAGATTACATCTAGGTCTACGGATACTTGCTCAGCGTCTCTAGCCATCTGGTCTATCCGTTGCTCAGAGGTAGCAAACAGAAAGCGACAAACAGCAGAGCGTCCAGCTCTTGATCCCGAAAGTGTCATGATCTGTACATACCTATGTAACAATGACTCGGGGACCCTCACCATACATGTCGGGACCTCCGGACATCCTCTAGGTGCATGTCGGTCTCCAGAACGCATAGGATACACTCTAGGTGGCATGGATACAATAAATATGTCTTAAAACCGTCTGTAGGCCTATCCTTCTGGAGGTCCGTCCTAAATCACAAGTTGTAACCAAGCTCCGTCTGTTATTATAAATAAGACGTCTGACCTACACCGTTTAAAAAAACTAAATGAGAGAAAAATTAAATTAAATAACCAAATCTCTAAGAATAGAAAAAAGAAACAAGAGAGAGAACCAAAAAGAAAAGAAAAAAATTAGTAAACAATCAGCTAGAAAGACTCAAATTGTCTAACAGAGAATAAAACCAAGTGTGAACAATGCCAAGAGGAAAAAACGTGAGTGAAGAAAGTAAGTAAGTGAAGAGGAAGAAAAGACCAAGGCAAAAAAGAATGAAGGGGGCTTTATCCCTCCGCGGTCCCCCCAGCCAAGAAAACAGGCAGGAGGGAGCTCCTCCTGCACGCTGCTTTCAGTCGGCTGGGTGTCAGACCATCCGGAAATATATATCCGGCAAACCGGAAATGTATATCTGATAGGTCCCGTCGCAGCGAACACATTTTTGGTGGCCGGTCGTTGCACGAGGTGCACGGCCGGCTACATGATTTTTCATATTTTTGGGGAGTGATGTTTTTATACGGTATTTTGTTTTCTTCTAGCAGGCAAGGCTTTGCTAGAGGAACTATTCAAATTTTGAATTTCAAGATTTTTTTGAGGTTCTCCTTGCTTTCATCTTTTAGATGATTGTTTTGAAGCCATCCGATGTCAGATTGCAGAAATCTGCAGCTCATTTTGAAGATCTGAGGACGAAGGTCATTTTGGTATGTAGATCAAGAGCAGACGATAAAAAATGAGCACAAGCCAACTGGACGTAATTCGTGTGAGAGAACCGCAGAGGTCTAGTTTTCTTAAACACTGAGTAAAATGATTAGGGGTGGAATATCTCACCACTATATACCGCCACCTGTGGTTTAAGTTACCCTTTACTAGTTCCTATTCAAACGGGACAAATAAGGGATGTTGTTGCACGTTTTTATGGCTTGTATATTTTGCTGATAGAACCGGTGAAATGAGGGACTACGACAAAAATGTACGATCAGACCCTCCGTATCCAGATATTATCAGGATGTTTCAGGATATTAGTATCTGGATATCAGATTGCGATTTCCGGGGAAAGGAGGGAGGAAGCACTGCGGCACTGCCATGATGCCATCCCACGCAGTAGCGTACTAAGTCAACGAAAAACAATCCCCATTATGACTCCACATGTGGGAATGTGTATACGTCGACTGTATCCATCTAGGTCGACACCGGCTACAGGATCTCCTCCTTTTGAATATAAGAGACTGTTCCATCAGAGACTGCTGATAATCCTCATAAACTCTGTTCCCTTTCGTGTTTGCTTTCTTAAGGCATATTTTCGGAATGGAGCATTTGCCCTGCCGGTAGCTGGACTCTTAACCGACTGAGAGGAGGGTTCGACCCCGCGACCAGCTGCCTAGGATGGCATGAGATACTGGTGGAGAAACCCCCTAAATTCTAGCATAAGAGACCCGAGTCTCCACATACAGTACTGTAGTCCGGTCTCGTAAACTCTAGTTAAGGAGGGTAATTAGCATAATCAGCAAGTAGTGTTATAATTTGTTCTATCCATGATTCCCAGCACAAGAGGAATTGTGGATGTTCATATGTTATACTATCCGTCTGCTCAAGACTTCTTCTTTCCTTAACCTTTTCGGTGGAGATAAAGTGCAGTTCACAGAACTAAAGTCAAACTAAAGCGTCCCAACATAAAACAATTTTCCACGAGTATAACTTTTAACCAATACAATGCAAAATTATATAAAGGACATGTCAGCAGACTTCATAATTCATGCAGTTGGCCACGAAAGAGAGCTACTCTTTTCAGCATTTTTCTATCGGGGGACTAATACTCATTCGCCCGTTAAGGTTCAGCAGAACATAGCCGCTGAGAACACCGAAAGTAGCACAATCTCCAAAAGTGGTAAACCATCTTAGAAACGTAAAGGGTTGACTTGGAGTCATCCGGGAATTGTCTTGCTCCGTGACTCGACGAAGCAGCTGGAGTTGAAGTGTTGAGATAGAACTGAATTGGCATCTCGCCTATGGAATATTGACCATTTGACCTACCAGCTTGAAAGAGATAGATGTGTTCCACTCGTACCCGTCGATTCATAGTACTAGAGACAAGGAAAGAGATCCAGCCGTATATGGCTATCTGTCATTTCCGATTCAAGGCAAGAACTATTCTGCATGAAGACTGTAGTTTGACTACGACAGAATAGAACAGCATGGGTTCAAGGCTCTGCTTTGGAACACTTGGAAGCGAAAAAGTTGTTGTTGATGCCATGCTGACAGAATCCTGTGTCAGCCGAAAGTGTAGTCAAACTTATGATTAGGCGCGCAGAACATGGGCTTGTGGTCAATAGACGAAACTATTACGGCCCATTTTGTCTCGTACATCCAGCATTCCAAGCAGGATCTGGCTGGATCTGAGCTAGAACTTCGTTATGGGGTGATTCATGTAGGGAGCTTCTATAGTGCTCGTCTACAAACGCGTCTACGATGTTGTCGGTCGAACTTCATACTTGTGACAGCCGAAACCAGTTCGAGGAAAAGCAGAACAAACTACTCTACCCATGAACCAAATCAAACCAAGACAGTTTGCCTATAACTGGTTTGATCATCTTCACATGTATAGCGATAAAGACATCGTTGTCCCCAAGAGTGAAGGACTTTTATTTTAAACGAGAAAAATTTCTACCGGAGAATATCGTAAATATGTTCAAATATATCTAAAGTTGTTCTTCAAACGGTCTGATTCAGGGATAAGGAGTATTTGTTATAAATTTTAAGGTTAAAGAGTACTTAATTTCTAGTAAACACTGTAAATTAAAAAATTGGTGTAAAGGTAAGAGATGGGAAGCTTTTTCTTTAACCGGCTCTCTCTAACTGGTTAAGGGAAAGCAAAGGATTCTGGAAATATAAAGTCTTTTTTATTTCAGATTTTGGAATGGTTTTGTTCACGTTACTATTCTTTTCAACAGTCAATGGTGATTATCTTGTGTTAGTTTTGGCTCTTAAATGTTTTTGGTTCAACCTTAAGGGCATGTGAGCGTTCTTAGTGCTACAACTCGATCTAAAGTACCAAGTAGTAGATAAGATGATTTTTAAACTTATTTTTCATTGGTCCTATCTTGGACCAATCAGATTCAACCAAGTTCTTCAGATGCTTTTGGAGTTTCAGAGGCTTTTCCATCTAACATTTGAGGAGTGTGAGGTCTTGTTAGAAGGCTTTCGAGCGGTGTAGTGTCGCGGATGGGTCGCATAATGGTGTGCTAGAATTGTCTCTCTAATGCGCTTCCAAAGAGCTCACTCCGGTCTGACACTGACAAGTACTTCGTCTGCCACGTCCAAAAACGCACTCCGGCCCGAACATGTCACTTCAAGAACATTCCGTAAATTTTCTGCAGCGCTTCCGCATGACAAAAAATCTCCACTCGACCCCACAACAGCAATCAATCTGTGAACAGCAAGGTACCATGCGTCCACATACACCTCGATCGCAGGTCCAATCAATCAAACACAAACGACAACGTCCGAAGATACCAGCGGACGATTTTAGATCAGCGAGCTCTTATTGAACTCCGCCTCGACCTGCACTCAGTTCTTCAAGTAATCTGAACAGAGAAATTATCATCTCCAACACTGCAACAAAGATTACTCACAAACGGTCAAGCCAAACCCACTCTATGCTCGAGGAGAATCCGGGTTACACTCAACTAGACTATCCACCATAGCCTGGAGCTTGAAGACTCAACTTGAAGAACTAAGGCCTCCAAGCCCTACCTACCCTTAGTGGGCTATCCCACCAACTCGCCTTAACGGCACTAATGGCCTTACCGGGATCTGTCACTCCGCACTCGGCCAACCTAGTCGAGGTGCTCAAACTGACGTGACAAAGTGTGCTTCACTAAAGATGGATGCTTTATTGAAGATTTGAATAGCACTGTCATAGCTCGATGTAGCAAGAGTGATAGGCTGTGTAAACTACATGCCTCTGCGCTTAAGTTACAGGCTGTCATGTATGGACAAAGTGGTTCAGTAGTGTCTGATATTGACATCTGACACAAGCAAATTGGGCACATGAACTTTTAGAGGCTGAAAAGCCTTCTGAGTTTTGATATAGTTATAGGTCTGCCCAAATTCAAATCCAATGAGCCACCGTAGTTTGTGCAGCATGTCAATTCGGCGAGCAAGCTAGACATCTCTTTAAGGGATCATGTAGCAGAGCGAACAAGCTTCTAAAGCTTGTTCACACTGATGTATGGACTACTTCTCGGTCAAGTATGACAAATTTTCAGTACTTTGTGTAGTTCATTGATGATGATTCGCGTTATACTTGGATCTATTTGTTGAGAATCAAGTACTCTGCCGAAGTACTATCAGCATTTCAGACCTTTCGCAAGTTGGTGGAGAAACAGTCTGGAGCATCTACCTCTGTCTAAGATATAATGGAAGAGATGAGTTTCTTTCTGGAGAGTTCGATGCATATCTGTGTGAGCATGGCATTCAACGTCAGAAGACATGCGGTTACAGTCCGCAGCAGAACAAGATTGCAGAGCGCAAGAATCGACACATAGCAAAAGCTGCTCATGCGATATTGAATGAGAAGACCATACCTAGACCTTACTAGGCAGAAGCTGTTTCATGTGCGGTGTATCTGATGAAACCGGACGTCTATAGCGGCAGTCCACAACCAGACACCAATGGAGATCTTCACAGACAGTAAGCCTGATTAATCTTTTCTTAAATTTTTTGGATGTATCTGTTATGTGCACATACTTGATGAGAGACGTAAGAAACTAGATCCGAAAGCAGATAGATGTATCTTCCTTGGCTATGCTTCTGATACGAAAAGATATAGATGTTATAATTCTTTGTCCAAGCAGTTCTATATTAGTAGAGATGTTATTTTTGATGAGCTACAGTCTTGGTTTGCTCATGCACCTGTCGTAGCCATCCCTGTACCTACTGTAGAATGAAGGAGTTAGTCCATTGTAGTACCTCAAAGTAGTACGTTGAGTGGAGGATCTAGAGAAGTCACGATTCCAGATCAGAATCCATTGCACATAGAGCTATTGTTAACGTTGAAATCCACGTAACACAGCCTAGTGGAACTAATGTAATTTCTACATAGAATGAGCGAGTGCTATTACAACGTATGTTTGACTCATCCAAATATGTGGATCTTCCACATCCATTGGATACTTTGTCTCAGATCTTGACGTCTACGTCATATCAGTTGCAAGGGGAGGTCACTAGTGCACCGATTACCTCTCGCAGATCTGAACGAGCAAAACATCCAGTGAGTAGGTATATGCATGAAGGTTTTCTTGCTGCACACCATGCATATCTGGCCAATGTTCTTCAAGAACAAGAACCGAGTTCACTTGAGGAGACGATGCACAAAGCCCAATGGGTAAGTGCTATGGAAGCTGAACTTGCTGCGCTTCATCACAAACAGACTTGGGAGTTGGTGGACTAACCTGAGAGTAAGAAAGCGATTGGTTGCAAGGGAGTCTTCAAGGTCAAACGTAACTCGGATGATACCGTGTGTCGATAAAAAGTCAGATTGATAGCCAAGGGCTACGCACAGCAACATGGAGTGGATTTTGAGGAGACCTTTGCTCCAATTGCAAAGATGATGATTATTCGAACCGCAGTTGCAGTTGCAACTCAGAAAGGTTGGAAGATGCACCAGATGGACTTCAAGAATGCCTTTCTCAACATTGGAAGTTGAACTTGCTATGCTTCATCACCAACAGACTTGGGAGTTGGTGGACTTACCTAAGGGTAAGAAAACGATTGGTTGCATGTGGATCTTCAAGGTCAAGCGTAACTCGGATGGTACCGTGTGTCGGTACAAGGTCAGATTGGTAGCCAAGGACTACGCACAGCAACATGGAGTAGATTTTGAAGAGAACTTTGCTCTAGTTGAGGAGATGGTGACTATTCGAACCGCAGTTGCAGTTGCAACTTAAAAAAGTTGGAAGATGCACCAGATGGAATTCAAGAACGCCTTTCTCAACGATGATCTTGAGGAGGAGGTCTACATGCAGCAACCTCCAAGTTATGAGGATCCTAAGTTTCCTTCTTGTGTGTGTAAGTTACGGAAGGCCCTCTATGATCGAAACAGGCATCAAGAGCATGGTATGCAAAGGTCAATTCCTACTTGCAGTCTCTTGGTTTCCACCTTTGTAGTTTAGACTCCACCTTGTATTCATTAAGAATACCAGACCGGATTGTTGTGATCACCATCTATGTGGATGATTTGATCATAAACTAAAACTACGAAGCTTATTTCCAAGATCAAAGATCACTTGAAATCCGAGTTCGAGATGATGGACTTAGGAGAACTCAAGTACTTCCTTGCTGTGGAGTTCATTAGAGATGGGAAGGATGTTTGGCTTGTATAGCGACAATATGCTCTCAGTACGCTTGAGAGATTTGGTATGCTTGACTGCAAATCCATTGCTACGCCATTAGAGCAAGGGGTAAAGCTAAGAGCAGAGGATGATGAGTTACTTGATGATCCACGCATGTACAGACATATGGTTGGGAGTCTTATCTACATGACGATCACCAGACCAGACTTGAGCTATGTCGTCGGTCTGATCAATCAGTTCATGCCGTCACCGCGGAGATCATATTTGGAGGCTGTCAAGCGGATCCTTTGCTATGTGAAGTTCTCGATGCAGTACGGACTTCACTATCGATACGGTGGACCATTGTTGTTACATGGCTACACAGATGCTGACTGGACAGGAAGTGCTGACAGGAGATCCACGTCAGGTTACTCTTTTGGACTTGGAAGCACTATTATAAGCTGGGCTTCTAAGAATCAACCTACGGTTGCTTTGTCAGCCACCAAAGAAGAATACCGAGGAGCAATAGACGCAACATGTGAATTAATTTGACTCTGATGTCTGCTCTTTGATATTGGTGTGGAGTGTACAAATCCTGTTGTTGTATATACGTACAACATTAGAAGCATGAAGTTAGCTAGTAATCCTGTTTTCCATGCTAGGACGAAGCACATTGAGGTGCACTATCATTTCATTAGAGAGAAGGTCCTTGCAGGAGAGATTGAGCTCAATTATGTGAGCACAAGAGATCAAGTTGCCGATATCTTCATTAAGGCATTGCCTAGAGATAAGTTTGATGCTTTTAGACATTGTCTAGGAGTACATGATGTAGAGTCGAGCTTGAAGAAAAATGTTGATATAGTCCCAAGCTCTAGTAGATTGACGACTAACATTAGCCGGAGTGGTTAGGGTAGTTACAGTTAGTTAGAGGGCTAAATCCACCATTAGGGTTTCTCTTGTACTCACCTCCACTATATATACATGGAGAGACAGAGCATCTCTCATCTCATTCCTATTTTACTTCCTTGTCTGCTCGCTCTCTTCTTGGAGCGTCCTCGAAGTATCTTTCTACACTCTACAGCTAGATATTCTGTGTATCTCGGACCAAACTTCACACTCTATGACAACGTATGAATCTAATGACATTGCAGTCCTGTCTCAATTGATTGCTAATGTGTCAAAAGTGCTGAGTTGATAGCTTGAAAGTGATATAGAAAAATTGTGATTAGACAAGTAATAATATTATTGTATCATATTTAGTGTAAAGGTTGTCCAAGAAGATGCAGGATTATGGTTGTCAAAATATCGTATGTGAAACTTATAAAGATGAGAAAGAGAACAACCAAGATAACGATCACTATAGATATATCTTACTTTATGTACATTTTATTTGTTCCTATACGGATACAAATTGATAAAACATACCTAAGCGGTATGTAATCCACACTCGTGTCTCTTGAGTGTGGATTAACAAATCTCCAAACCGAAGTCTAAGATATTAAGAACTATTTGAGCGTAGTTCAAAGCAAAAGAAACACCCTTTGCTAACAAAAACTTCGTAACAATATCACACAATCCAAACATTGATAAAAATGCATACATCTACAAGCCTCTAGCAAAAGCTAGCTACCACAAGTCAGTCATAACCAAACATAATTCAAAGGAATCAAAAAGTCAAAATCCATAATAAAGGAACCGAACAAAACTTAACGAGAAAAGTTTTACATCTTTTTGTCAATCGGTCTCTAGATATCGATAAGGTCTGTCTTCTTGACTCTGTTGGCTCCAAGAACTTTCAAATATGACCTTTTGATAGCCGACTTATATCTAAATTTTGCTTGTAGATAACCGGACTCCAACAACTTCCTCTCTACTACTTAGAGTCACACATATCCACAAGGAGACTTTTGCAGAAAATCCTAAAATAATCTGAAACCTTCAAACTACTACAATTTCCTCCCTTGTACTCCCAATTTGATGACTATGCTAACATCAGAAAATGTAAAGCATTGTAAAGCTTTCTAATGAGAACGTTTTTCACCCTAAGATACACCTCTAACTAACTTTGTACTCAGAGAGCTTTCGCATAAATATTTTTCCTCAACCTCGGGAGAACTCTGAATCCTCACAGTAAACTTTGAACCCTCGTAATGTCTGCATACCAGCTCCAAATAGGTGTTTCGAATGGTACAAAAACACCTTGACACAAGAATTCAATAAGATCAAGATCACCCAAAACTAACATCTTTTAGATAGTTACAACTCTTCACAACTCTTGAACCTTTCCTTCAGTACCATCCCTTCTTTCAGGTCTTCTCCCAAGTTTTTTTTCCAACCTCCTCCCAATAACTACTTAGAGAGAGGTTTTTCTTCCGAAACTGCCTAGAATCACAAAAATGCATCAAAATCTTAAAACAAAGCATGATGACGTCTGAAACAAAAATGAATGAATTTTTCCTTTTGTCCCTAGAACCTCACCTTATATACTGCTAGCAAATATCATGTTAATGTACATGTGTCAACCTCAAACTTTGCGTAATGTTCTTGTTCTTCATGTCGCTTTGCCACTTGGTGCACGTGGACCCAAGTATGCTAGAGGGGATTCAATGTGTGAAAAATAAGAAGTCTACTTGCTTATACTTTATAGTAATGTATTGTACTATGTTGATTAATCTACATCATCTTACAATCTATCATTAGATCAACTAAATCTAAGCCATTGAGTGGCTTTTGTGATTTTTGTAGTTTTTTCTCTTTGTGGAGATATAGAGAAATGTTTTGGACCTTCTCTATGATCATGCTTTATCTCACATGTGTTTGCTCAAAAAGTATCTATGCAATAGCCCAAGTGGCACCCATGAAGATGATAACGTTGTTGTGTCATGAAGTGGTTTTTGTGTGAAAATCATATTTACAGGTTATGCATTATCGCATCAAAGATGTATATTTGGGCAAAATGAAAAAAAGTTGTCTTCTTATTCAAATTTTATGTCACTATTCTCCTGGCACTGAGTGGTAGAGCTTGTTACAAGCTTTTCATGGGCACTTCATTTACTTCACTAAAGAGTTATGGAGTTCAAATTTACAAAGTGTCTGTTTGCTCATAATTTAGACAATCGTATTATGAAATTTGACTTAAAGAAATAGCTTGCGCCTTTGACATATCTATGGACATTTTAGGAGATTTAGGGCTGACAAATGCATGCAAGGTGTTGAGCTATGTGCATATCACACATGAGAGAAGAATGTTTAGAAAAAAAAGAAATGGATTGAAGAAATTAATGTAGAATAGATGAATACATGTAGGGATAGAAAAAAAGAATGCATAAGTTTATCACGAGCGACAGTTTAGGATTGTTCAGACTGTTCTTAGGTCCAAATTTTGAGATTAAAACATAGAGTTCTTTAGAAAGTTGAAGACGATGTTTCATCGTGCGGTACGAGAGATATGAGAGAGATTGACTAGTAACACGTTTTCATCAATTTTGTTCACTTGTGACCTAAGGTTACTCTGTTCTTTACGATCAATGGATCAAAGTCTTTGTTCTTGGTGCCAACATTATCAGAGTCATCACTTATGTTTTGGAAACACAAAATGTTGATTAGATTGTTTTAAGGTGAGTGAAGTTGAGATGTAAGAGACATATTAACTTCTATATTAGTCTATTTTGGACTCTGTTGGATAAAAGTTCTCATTGTTCTTCATGATGAGAACTTCAAATCCTTGCTTTGGGGATTCTTTTGGATCAAAGTGGTCAGTTCTACTTATAGGAGAAGACGAATCTTAGATCAAGCGACCAGTCTAGTGTTGCAACTTGGCACAAAGGGTTTAGTTGATCCTTAGTGTTTGTGCTTTCTGGAACATCTCTTACATACCAAACGACATGACCAAGTGATGCTTATGTGTAATATATGATATGGATTAATAATTAATTAAGATTGAGGTGATGAATTACATGTGTGACCTCTTATATTGTGCATCTTATGTTATTTGGGTGGTTAAGATGACAACACGTGTACCAAGCCAAAGCAGCTCCTCGAGGTCTAAAAAGAGGAATCGCGAGACTCAATGAATAAGGATTTTTGGTAGAGTCAAAAAGTCATAAAATATTGGCATACTTTGTGACACTTGAATTAAATTTTGGGTTTTACTGCACAAATATGCACACTAGAGCTTTACGTAGATGTGCTTCGATGCTCTTTGAATGAGGTAATCACTTGAAAGCTCTTGTCGGATTGTGAGTAGTAGAGAAATGCTATAGATGTGAAGGTTACCGATTATTTCAGGACTGAGAACCACAAATTTCTATAGATGTTGAAGTTTGAAGAATATTTTAAGATTGAGACCCAAAATTGTAGAAGAACTCCCACTAGTTAGAAGGCTAATTTATAGTCCCATAAAGACTGGTGATGGTAATTTATCTCTTGGCTACCAGTCCAGACGTTCACTGCATTGTGAGGCTACACTGTACATGTTACCCATATTAGTTAAGGTTACACTATCGAGTACACTTGGCCATCGCGGTACTCTACCCGCATTGTACTCTTTTCTTCATACCGCCGCTCTTTGTAAAAATGAATAAATATATAAATATATAAATTAGATCTTTTGTTACTACGGCATGTTTCACATCCAGGTCGGAAAAGTACACCGCATAATGCAAAAGTGAAAGAATACGGAGCATACAGGAAAGGACAAAAGTGGCAAAACCACAAACAACTAAGCAACCGTAACTAGGTAGCGGGCCTCGCTTACTAGCTATCCTCTAGTAAGCGAGGCCGGTAACATCTGAACGACTAGACAAGCGACTTTATCCCGTCCGTGAGTATGTGGTTGACGTTACGCTGGCAAACATCCTTCCAGGATTCGGCGTCATTCAACTTTCAAGGCTCATAGGCCTAGTCTCGGCCCACGGGCGTGCAGTCCGTAGCCGTCGCGCGCCCAGCCTTCACAACGCATGCACGTGATATACTCTTCTCAATCATCTGATCCGAAAAGGTTACTAGCGTCATCATTTGTGTACATCCTTTTGGAAGAGTTCAGTGCGTCCGAATTCATTTTTCCCTTCTGTCTTGGTTTATAAGCTTAAACAAAAATTCCAAGCTCGCCCACGTTAACCCAAGCTTCGAAGACACATTGGTCGGTGGTAATCGTGGTAAGGTTTTCGAGTCTCTAATAAAAAGTGGGCGGTGGCTTCCTCGCTGTGCACTGTTGCTCGTGGCGCTGTGAATGAAATCCATGCGAGTCGATGACTGTCCGGACTGCACGACATTGTCAAGTTCTGATCCCTATATATATGTGGTATCCAGGTCGTTTTCTCAAGTCAAACACAAAATTCCATTCGCGCGCTACAGCTACAGTACTTCAGCAGTCTGATCAGATACCCTCTAGATCTTCTGTCTTCTCATCTTCCAGTTTGTTCAGACTGTTCAAACTGACATTCGAACTTTGAACTTCACTCCATTCTCCAGTCTCGATTGCCTGCATACTTGTAACACTTGTGTTGTTACGTACTGGACTTCAGATCTGATATTAAGTACGCATTTACATTCTACTCGAAGTTCTCTAGATTTCACTTTTCATGTCGGTGTTTGCAGACACTGAGTATTTTCTTTAGTCTTGAGCTCAATCCAGAGTCAATCTTTGTACGTAAGGTGTCTCAAGAGTACCTCTGATCCATATCAAGACTCGAGATATGGAGAGAAATTTAACTCTCACGTCAATAGCAGCGTTTGTGCTTCTCGTCTATGCTGGGACTTCAGTCTTCTGCCGCAGCAGTCAAGCTCATGAAACCGGGCAGAATTTCCAAGCAGGTTGGACAATATTAAACTTTTGCTTTATTAATACGTATACCAGCGAATCTGCAGCTCGATGATGTGTCTTAACATTGGAAATCAAATTTCAGCATGTATATTTTTCAACACATGCAATTTTTCTACGTCAAATAGTTCTGTACAGTATCAAGCTATTTAGTCATTGATCTGATTCATCAGCTAGACTGTCATAAGGGTCGTCAACTAACTTCGTGCTCGTTCGGAACCGATTCAGAGGGTGGATCTCAAGTCCGAAAAAGCAGCTTGGAAATTGTCCTGCCACCCGCTACTGTACTTCCATCCGCCAGCAGAGGTGAGCGTTCATTTCTCAGTGCGCTTTGGGGTCTGGTGTAAACAACAGGAACTGCATACAGTGACGGTCTGACTCTGGTTGTAGTACGTGTTATCGTGCTTATATATGAATATATCTAGTTCGTTCTTCATTACCCTCGGAATTTTTACCAGAGATGCAGAAAATGATGATTATGATGATGTCCAGATGCAGAAAATATGCATGAGTCCTGATCCTGCTGTACATGAGGGATGAAATTTTGACTCGGATCTCCTTCCTGTTTGCAGAAGAAGATAAGACCGCTTCAAACACTCGACAGGTCTTCCAAAGTCAGGGTCGCATTCACAACGGTGGAGCTCGCGATCTATCGCCGCCACTCGTATGGCCTACCTCCGATGATCCATATCGGGCTGAGTTCATTCTCGGAAGTGACTCTGAAGCTACCAATCATGGCTCACCTGCAACTAGTCTAGAGGAGAATGTACGTCTTGGAACGTCAGCGGTGCACTTGAGGCCCACCACGAAGTTAAAAAATACCACAGAGCGATGCCTTTTCTTAAGATTCGCGAGGGGAATTTTTCGGGAGATGGTCTCTTCTTTGACAGCGTTGTTCAAGGGCCCTTCTGGTAACCATGGCGTCCAAGGTCCCTACTCCAGTGACAACTCTCCTCTTGCGGACCCGAACGCCAACACCTTACATATACTCTTTGGAAGCTATGGTGAACTAAGCAGGCATGGCAAATCTCTCTCTCGGGATGTTTCACTGACTGAAATGTGGCCCATGACGAGCACCCATCATCAGGCTGATGCGTTTGGAAAATCTCTCTCTGATTTGGCCAAACCAACATCCGATAGCAGAAAGTACAAGCACGGAAGACCCCTTCCAAGCGATGCTTCAGCGCCGGGTATGTGGGCCAAAACTTGTAATGGTGGTGAGTGTGATGTTACTCCCAGCAGGGCACTAGTAGATGATGCCCCTTCGTCCTCAGTGAAGGCTGGCATTGTAAGCAAGCATGTACAGTACAAGCATCGAAGAGCTCTTCTGCGCGACATTTCTCCTCCAGGAATGTGGCCAATTACATCGGACGATGACGAGTTTGAAGTTTATCGCAGGAGAGCGCTTCTTTCCGATGATTCTTCCGACTCTTCTTCAGCAATTGGAACTACTGCCAGTGAGCAACGTCAAAAGCACGGAAGAGCTCTTCTCCGAGATATTTCTCCCCCGGGAATGTGGCCGATTACATCCGACGACGATGAATTCGAAGTTGGTCGAAGAAGAGCACTTCTTTCGGATGACTCACCCGACTCGCCTTCAGCAACTGCATCCACCAGTAACCGACATCGATATCAGAAGCAGAGAAGAGCTCTTCTTCGAGATATCTCTCCCCCAGGAATGTGGCCAAGCACGTCCGACGATGACGAGTTTGTAGTTGATCGCCGGAGAGCGCTTCTCTCTAACGATTCACCACACTCGTCTTCAGCTGCAACTGCGACTATCAGGGACCGACAACTATATCACAAGCAGAGAAGAGCTCTTCTTCGGGATATTTCTCCCCCAGGAATGTGGCCAATCACAGCCGACGACGATGAACTTCATGTTGCTCGCAGAAGAGCGCTTCTTTCTGAAGATTCACTCCACTCGTCTTCAGCAATTGCATCTACTAGTGACCGACATGGATATCAGAAGCAGAGGAGAGCTCTTCTTCGAGATATTTCTCCCCCAGGAATGTGGCCAATCACATCCGACGACGACGAATTCGAAGTTTCTCGCAGAAGAGCGCTTCTTTCAGACAGTTCACCCCGCTCGTCTTCAGCAACTGCATCTACAACTGATCGACACAGATATCAGAAACAGAGGCGAGCTCTTCTTCGAGATATATCTCCCCCAGGAATGTGGCCAATCACATCCGACGACGGCGAATTTGCAGTTGCTGGCAGGAGAAAGCTTCTATCGGGAGACTCACTGAACTCGCCTTCAGAAGTTGCAGCCACCGGTGCCCCACATGAAAAGCAGGGAAGAGGTCTTCGTCGAGATACCTCTTCCCCAGGAATGTGGCCAGCCGCTGATGATCAAGAGGTCTTTTACCGTCTAGGGGTGTCCAAAGTCAAACGCTCCAGATATAGGGGAGATCTGAGTCCTTCGTCGACTAAGGAAAATCCCTTTCTCCGATGATCATGAATACTTCTTTCAGCCTTCAGGCCAAGACTGGCTTGAAGGTTAGATACAGCATCCCATGATGATCATCTTCGCTCCAGGATAAGCTTCGCCTGCCTTTTACCGCACAGCTCCGTGACGGATCCTCTACTCCTACATGTACAACTGACTCCCTCTGTGCTAGCTGCATGGAGTTCCTTCCCGTTGCAGGAGACTGTAGTCATGATACTGGGTGAGACTTTCCCCAGCGACATTTATCCTATCGCTGGCCAGGAGTCGAGGTTGAGGCTTGCACAAACATATACAGTAGGCAGTCGATCCACCCGCTCCGATCCATATATATCGAGGACTTGTTGTCCACGAAGTTCGTATTCGCACCGCACATGTGTGATATCGTTAGTCACAGTTGAACCCTTATTCTGGGATAATATATATACACCGTCAGACAACCATTTAGTTATCAGTTAGAAACATATAGAACGTAAGTAGACGGAGAAGGACTCCAGTTTTTGAGGATGATGAGAAGCTTCACATCCTTTACACAATTCTTGTATTCCACGAGTTCTGCAATAGTTATAAATATACCGTCATACATTTTAATTTGACCCATCAAAGATTTAGGGTTTAACTTAAACCCCATAGCCAATCCTCATTTTAGACTCATTAATTGCCGTCAAGATCTGTCTGCGAAAGTGGATGCTCCTGGCAACTTCAAGTCATCAGTAACCTTTTCAGTTGAAGTTTGAGAGGATTTCTGACGTGGTTGCTGTTTGACACACACATAGATATGTCGTTTGTTATAAGGCTATGTGTTTGCAAGAAGCGTTCGTTCCTCTTGTGAGCAATTGTTATGGAAGCAAATTAACCTGCATAGGATTCATTTCATCTTACTCTTAATACTTAGTCTGGGTTATCTAGTCTAAGACCTTTAACTTTCCCGCGTTATCTAGAGCAATTTTTGCATGTTCATAACATTTTTGTTTGAGTTTCAAATTTGACACAGAAGGTAGCATCCATGGGAAAGAAATCAGGAAAGTTTAAAGCTAAAATGTTGCCCAAAGAATATTTGATTTGATCCAAACGTGATAAAAAACCGGCTACTTACTTTCTGTCCTACGAAGAAAGCTCTCTCTCCGAATAAACTAATTAGATTATTTGTTTGATTCAAAATCCTTTTGAGAATTTAAGAATTTCTTTTTATGAAGAGAATATTCTCGGCAAACCTTTTATACCAGGGGATTTTTAATGCTGTACTACATTCTTTTACGATAGCTTTTCCAACCTTAAATCTTCTTTTTCGAAGGTCACTTTTGTAGTTGTTAATTTTCGTGCCTGAAATACCAGTGACAGCGTGGAGTTGTCACACACGTCCTTACGGTAAAGTCTTGTCAGGTCACCCTGAAGGAATATGTTTCCAACATGTACCCTCACAACGGAACGGACCGACCCGCCACATTTTGTTGGCAGGTAAGGGTGTTTATATCGTTATCAAATTGCTTCGTCCTCCTATTGGAGTAAAGTAACCGGAGCAGTTCACCACTTTACAGTTAGTTATAGCAGTTTACAACTGTAGAGATAAGGATTGCGTGGGTTAGCTTCACTCTCCTGGTGTTTGCTGCTTGTCTCTTTGGTTCTTGTTTTCGCTTGATGGATCTCCTTACCATAATATCTAACTTATCTGCATATTCATCTCTTCCTGATGAAAGAGGTAAATATGCAAGGGTTTAATTTTTATATCATTTTTTTAAAAAATTAATAATATTTACATTTTTCATAAAATATGATCGAGTATCGATAAGCAACCCGTATATGTATTTTGGAGAGCGTATCTGTGAGTGGTCACTTTATGGTTTTTGTGGGGATCTTGTTGTATTCTAGATTTGACCAATTAACAATTAATATTTTTAGAATTTTTTGATTCTTTTATCACTCGGTTTAGGATTTTCGCTAAACAATTATATATTTTTTGATAACAACAACCAAAGCAAAATTATTCAAAAGTTGATTCCGCATGCTACTTTTTTGCATTATTATCACCTCTTCCAAGTTAAGAAGAGAGGAATGCAAAGAAGTTTAATTTATCACCTAATTCTTTCTGCGATAAAAGTAGATGGTAAATGAAACCTTGATTAAAATATATATTTGGATAGAGCTCTTATTGCTCCTAGAGTGCGTTTTCATTGACTTCACTTACAGGTTTTATCCAGAACTTCCGGAATGCACTTCGCCTCCTTTATATTGAAAATATATGTCTAATTTTAACATTGTTTTATATTTATTTTTTAATATTTATAAAATTATTATTAATCTTTCAAAAATAATCTATACGTGATATTGATAATAAAATCTTGATTTCTCTACCTACACTGTTAGGAATTTCAGTGTACTCTCTCGTCCAATCGACATTTAACATTTAGCTCCCGTTCCCCGCTTGTATTTTTCTTCGCTCGGGTGAGAATTGCATGTTGCATGCATATTATTATTCATCCGTTTGTTCTCCATACCTTGTCTTCATGTAGTAAGCATAGTAGTAACTAGTAAAGCATGTTAAGGTCCTACATACTGCAAGCATTTTTTGAACACACAAGAAAAATCTACCAGCAATCCTCGTATTAACTTATTTTGATACGCTTTCCTATCCGATGAAGGTCCGTGGGTATTAGTGACCGTCGGACAGCGTTGCTAAACGTGCATTGTACACCCGAACGTACCATAGTGTCAAGGTAATTCACGCCTCAGTTAAACAATATTATAGTTTGCAAAACTCAAGAATCGATTGAGGTAACTGCAAGCGAAATGAGTGGATGAAATTGAGGAGAAACTGATTTTCATCATGAAATCTCTTGGAAGGTATTGTTTAGTACTATTACCTACTGAGTTCATAACTCTTAAGTTGAACAAAAAGACAAACAATTAAATCTGATTAGAATGAAATTTCTAAATTAATTATAATTGATATTCCGTTTAAGGACTGAGCGAATTCTCCTGACACTATTGAACTTATTGGGGAAATCCTACCTGAAGCCTCGATCGATCCATCTCACTACCATTTGAAATTTTGCATGTTCACACGAGACATAACTGACACCTTTGATCATGAGCATTCCTTTGATGAAACATTAAACCCTCCATTCACTTTTTAAATCATCAGGGAAAAAGAGAAGGAGCGTATTGTAAATTTCCCCAGAAATTTACTTGATCGCACCCTTAGTATATTTGTCGGACTTGATCAATCCTTCTTAATTTTACATTACTTGATCTCACCCTTGACTTGCAATAGTAGGTTCAACAGGTTTATCGTCATGTGAAGACATTGTACAAGATAAATAAAGAGATCCGCATAAACCGATAATCTATTATAAATATATAAAATTATTTTTTTGCGTAGATATATGATTTGTGTTGACATACACTTCTCATATTTAGATTACATGCCATTTTGATCTGTTGAACCTGCTGGTGTCAATCAGAGGTGAGATCGAGTAATGCAAAGTTAAGATAGGTGAGATACAGTTCTACAAACATACTAGGAGTGATCTCAAGTAAATTTCTGCAAGTTTTTCGTAAGAAACATTAACTACGTTGTCGTGTCGCGGACCGGCTCCTACTTGAAAATCAAATTTTGACCGCTATCGCTCCAAAGATGCTCATAAGACTAAAAATGAGCTTTTTTACACAACTTCGGATCTTCACTTTCATTACATCGATGGGTATAGCTCATTGTCAGCTTCTCATGGGCACTTCGTCTACTTCATTGCCTAGATGCCTAGTGGTGAAGTTACGAGACTCGAAAGAAGGGAAAATCAAGCTAGACTCTAGCTTACTATTGCTGACTGGATATTTGCAGCGCCTAGCGCTATACTAAGGACGCAAGGGGCCTGGTTGCTCATTATCTGAGAAAACTTGTACGTACAGCGACTGACGTAAGGAGGCAGCTTAAGGAACTAGCTTGTTTTTGCGATCTGTCGATAGACAGTTTGGAGAATTGAGAAGTGCAATGCATGCGCGCAAGATGTCATTGGGTTCAGATCTATGCAGGCTATGCGTTAGTTAAGACGGTTCGTGAAGAGACGGATCTGAGAATATGTTTTGAGAGAAATTCAGACATAGGAGAGGTTTTGAGAGAATTCAGTGCTTGCGAAGAAGAGTTGGACCATTCGGACGGTTCTGGAGTCCAAACTTGCTGTCCTTGGATCCGTCGGGATCAGAACATCGAGTTCTTCAAGAAATTGAAGACGATACAAAGTTTCATCAGACGATTTGAGAGATGTGAAGGCAATTGACTCGCAGGGAAACGCTTACGTCAGTTCTTCGTCACCTACGACCTCAGATTGGGTTGTTCTTCGCGATAGGTGAGCCAAGCTCTTCGTTCTTGGTGCCTATGTGATCAAGGAGTCTTCATCTATACACAGGAGAAGACCGTGTGTGGATTGGATTGTTGGTTTGGGTGTGGTGAGCGAGTTAGAGCCGCAGGGAGCCGATTTACGTCAGGTTTTTGCAACATGCGACCAAATTTCTTGCGTGGTTTTGCAAGAGGAACTCCAAACGACTTGTTTGGAGTCTTGTCGGATTCAAGGTAGCTAGATTTATCTACCAGAGAAGACGGATATCAAATCAAGCGATCCGTTTGGACGGTGTTCGCGGTTTAAAGCCATAGGAAGAAGTTTTTGTAAGTTTGACCACCTGCGACAAAAAATCAAAGATATCTCAGCTGTTGATAGGGTCTTCTTCCAACAGAGTCATGGAAGAAGACCCTATCGACATCTGAAGACCGTTTGGTGAAAGAAGAAAGTTCTTAGATAGATCTTTTTCGGTTCCTTCGCTACAGTTTTTGTCTTTTTGAGTTCGTTAGAGTTCTAGTTGGTTATGTACAGCTTGTGGTAGCTAGCTTTAGCTAAGAGCTTGTACATGGATGCTGCTTGGACTTGAGTTTGAATCGTGTGATACTCGTGCATCTCTTTTTGTTAGCAAATGGATATTTCTCTTGCTTTGAGCTATGCTTCGACAGTTTTGGGTCTGGGTTGAGATTCAGAGACTCGTTTTAGGGGGTTTTGAAGTAGATTACAAAACGCTCTGGTCTTACAAAACAGTTTGTGTTCTTAGGGAGAAAGAACCGGCAATGTACATACATTGGGAGTTGGTATATATTGCGACGCTCGTTTTCATGCTTGTTTTTTTCTTTCTTGTCTCTGTTTATCACACTACATCTCCACAGCCAAGAACCTCACGTTTTCTTGGACAACCTTCACGTAAAATCTGACACGATACGATGATGAACTCGACGTGAAGATCCGAGGTGGAGAATTTTGTGTGTTTGAACTTTGAAGAGGAGATTGGTAACCATGAGTGAGAACGGGAACGGTGATGGAAATGGAGCTAATGGTTCGGATGGATTTCCGAAGGTGTAGTTGGATCCGACGACTGCATCGATGTTTCAAGCTTTCACATGTTCTTACGGCAACAACAGTCTGATGAACGAAAGGAAGCTTTGGTAACAAAGGCACTTCAAGCGATGGTCAGCAAGATTGATCAATTTGATTAGAGAGATGTCTCAAGATATCTAAGGCATTATGTGAAAGAGATGGCGCTGAACCGGGTATCAGAAGATGAGATGTTTGAGACGTTTGAGTTGGCAGCAGCAGCTCCAAAGATTAGAGATCATGTTAAAATGCTAACGAAGCATTTTAACAAGGATTGGAAGATGTTTGCTCGTGTTTTGATGGATGAGTACTTCTTGGAGGACTCTGATCGGATCACCAAGAAGTCATTCTTGGAGTGGTTTGAGCAACCGAGGAAGAGTTTACAAGCTACTGAGTTGTTGAGGGAGTTCGAGAAACAATTTTCTCGGCTGACTAGGATGGAAAAATTAAGACTGCAGTCTAACAAGATAGAGTTATTTCTTCGGACTACAGATGAGAAGCTATAAGAGAAGCTGGAGGTACTTCTGGAGGATCGAGAGGAAGACGATGGGTTGACCAATAGTTGGAAGGAATTTTAGGAAGCGATAGGTCTGCTTACCAAGAGGGGAACGAAGAAGACGAGAAAAAGTTCATGTTAGGAGATCAGCATCCACACCGACTACTGTAGCACATGTTCCTATAGTCTGATCAGTTGCTAGACAGATGGTACTAGTTGTACCAGTTGTTTCAGTTGTCCAAGTACCTGTAGTATCTCGGAAGAAGGAGAATTCAAACCTTGAGGAGATCATGCATGGAATGCGAGATCTGCATATCAAGCTCACAAGATTGGAGGAGCAAGGGTTTACAAGCGGAGCAAAATCCGTTGAGAAGTAAGGTTGGATCCAACGGTGTATCTGGTGCGATGGTATCGATCATCCACTCAGAGATTGCAAAGAATTCACTTATATATTACAACAAGGGGTGATCTTCTGGAAGGACGAGAATGTAGCGCTGAGAGATACATGTGTACTTCTTCAGACCAAACTTTGATAGAGGAAGGATGAAGAAGTTGGTTGAAGACCACTTATTAGCACAAGTAGTTGCAATCGTGGAGGCTAGAACCTATGGTACAAGGGTTGAAAGAGATTTTAACGAGCATGTTGAGTCGAGTGGGCTGTGTTCATCTGTCATTTTTATGAAATAAAAAAGAAAGATGACACGTGAGATATTGTTGAGGACAGCTGTTACGATCCGAAGGGATACTGGATGAGAGGATCCGATAGAAGCTCTATCGGTACATGCTTACATGCTTACGTCGTCAAGAACCAATACGAAGCGTTGTTGGAAGAGAAGAGAAGGCGAGATTCAGAAGATGCAAGAGAAGAACTTCTTCCAAGAGACAGACACGAGGAGAGAAGGTTCATCAATAGCTTCAAGATGTAGGAGCTCAAGATCTACCGATGGATGATGCTCCTCCTCCATCGAAAGAGAGAGCGAAGGAGTCTCAGAAGGAGAAGGGTAAGCCAGCTGCATACAAACTACAATCACACATCGAGGCTTCAACAGACTTGAAGGGAGTCTTGGAAGATCGTATTCTAAATGCGAAGGTGGAGTTTACTTTGAGAGAAGTTTTGGGCATTGCTAAGTGTGAGTTTCATGATGTCATCATCGACATCATCAAACAGAAGCGAGCTTTACGAAAGAAGGGCTGAAGGCCGAAAATGACAACAAATTACGGATGAGATTGTTTTGTCACATGCTTTGGATACTAGGGTGTCTGTGGATGAAGAGAGAGAGATTGCAAAGTCTAGTGTATATTCTTCAGAGGAAAAAAGAGATCGAAGGCACAGGGTACATTTTGAGAATGAAGAGGAGGATGAGAAACAAAGCTCAAGTCATTACAGTCATACTCATTTGGGCTCGAGCTACGACGGAGACGCTGGTGAGGATCGGAGACTTGGATGAGCCGGTGGTTGCTCTAATTGATCATGGATCAAAAATCAACATCATGTCGAAGGAGTTGTACAAGAAGAAGAAGTGGCCTATCGACACAGAGCATGGGTGGGTCATAAGAGCAGCCAACAACACAAGAGGAGATTTGTATGGAGCTTGTCTCGACGTTAGAGTGCGCATAGGTGATGTTGCTATCGAGCAAAACTTCTTTATTCAAGAAGCAACATCGTACCCACTCATTCTCGGCCAACCTTTCATCACAGCAACTTGGATGGAGACAAGGGTAGTAGACGATGGATATGTTTATGCTAGGATCCGAAGTCAAGATGAGACGAGAGCGGTACAATTCATGACTATACCATCCAATCATGAGTGCAATCGAGATCGTCTGAGAGAGAAACCGCTTCCAAGGGTGAGTGAAGAGTTCAAAGATTTTCGTTGAGTACCACTATAGAGCAGGATTGTAGTGGTGCGTAGGAGAATATACTCTCGCTTGAAGGAGAAAGTGCTTTTTGTACAAGGTTTGTTGGGTTTTTCAGAGTGTGGTATTGCTATTTACAAGAAGGTAAAAGAGCTGAAAAGAAAAGAACAAAAACATTGCGTGATGTTCAGTTGATGTTGAAAGAGCTGGGTGAGCTAAAGGGGATTGAATGGATTTCTGGTGTTTATGAAGAGGATGGGTTGGAGGATCCTTTGCGAGAGATCATGTCTATTGGATGGGAGGATATGGATAAGATTGTGCAGATTCATTCAAGGGAGGTCTATTCGATGATCAAATCATTCTGTGCACTTGAGGTTCGAGTTGAGACGAAGTACAAGATAATGGATAAGAAGGTAAAGTCGGTTGCTGGTCCTTTGCCGAATGATACTAAACAGATGGATCGAGCTTCAAGAGAGAAGAGTTCGAGAGATCCTGTAAGGATAGGACATAAGTTCACGGATGAGACCCTTGAAGAGTTGAAGATTGGATCTGATGAGTCTCTTCTACTAGAAGAGAGGATGTGTTTCAAGGAGATGCTTTCATGACATGAAAAATAAACATTTTCTTTTGAGCCACATGAGATTGGATGTGTAGACCCATAAGTTGTTATCCCGATGGTTATGTTCACAATACCGCATGTATCGTGGAATCTGAGATCAATTCCAGTACCGCATGCTCACTTGCCTAAACTGGTGGAGTTGTTGAAGGAGAAGATGCGGATGAAGATCTTGGTGCCGTTGTTTCCACCTTATTCGAGCAGATGGTTTATAGTGCCAAAGAAGCATGGGTCACTGCGATTCATCCAAGACATGCAGACGGTGAATGGAGTAACAATCAGAAATGCTGAGGTGAGATCGATTGTGGATGAGTTTGCTGAAGCGTTTGCAGGAAGAGCAATTTACTTAATGAGAGATCTTTACTCAGGATGTGATCAATTTCGACTAGCGGAGGAGAGCAGAAGCTTCACGACAATGATGGCACCTTTGGGGTTGATAAGGATGTGTACCTTACCACAGAGAGCTACCAACTCGATAGCACACATGATGAATGAGATGAATAGAGTTCTAAGAGACTTCATCCCTGAAAAGATGATGCCGTTCTTGGATAACATCCCCATCAAAGGATGTGTGGAGGATGAGAAGGATGAAGCATTAGATTAGAGGGGTGTCGGTGACACGTCATTGATCACATCGCAGATTGTGAAAAAATCCTATCTCGACTTGAGGAAGTTCATCTCACGCTGTCAAGTGAGAAGTCTACATATATACTTTCGTGGGACCACACAATCAAAGTTGAATCAACGGCAAAGACCAAAGCTCTGATTTGGCATGGAGTGACGATGAAAATACGCACTGCTCAGAAAAACTACAAAGAGCAGAGACCACTACAGCGGCATACGAAGTCAAAGTAAAATCTTTAAAAAAACTAGTTTTGTAAAAACTTGGTAAATATGCATTTCAAACGTCTAGCCGAATAAGCATCCCGAACGGCCTTGTACAGTGAATTTCGTTTTCTCTTATCAAAAAACATGTAAGTGTTATAAAAATATATTATAATAAGCTATAATTAAAATTAAAATTATTTATAAATATTATATATTAACCTCTCCGGGAGTAACAAGTTGACCCAGACATAACCCATAAGTGAGGAGCGGTGTCATGTTGTGGTTCGGCTCCTGTGTGAAATTCTTGTGTAACCTATGTTGTGTTTCTTTTCCGTGTTTCGTGAACCGTATCGCGTAACTCGCCGAACGGTGTGATGAGTGCCACGTTTGTGATTATCTGTTTAAGTGATCGCACGGTAGAGGAATGTGCCAAGTCATCGATCTGTGCGCGTTCACTTCAGTGGTCCTTGTCGCCGCGATTGTGTATAAAATGGGGGGTCGAAGGTTCATACGACATTCTCTCTCAGCGGGTGATTCGTAAGGGTTCTCGGTGATCTGCATGGAGGAGTGAGGAACTGCAGGAGTGGTGGTTATGGACGGAGGTGTGTTACCGGCTCCGGATCTTCCTTTTCCGAATCCGTTTCACATCAAGCTTCATTGCATCCACCGCGATCACTTTCGACAGTGGTTAGTTGCGTACTTTGGTGATGAGTTCATGGGGAGGGTGATGGAGTTACAGCTTCCGGTGATCCTTCCAATCGTAACATACGGAGAGACTTGGGATATGACGGTGTACATTTTGTTGTGAGGAACAATGGATCTCAACTATCCATCGAACGTTCCTTTCAATCTTTGGGTCGATGTCCGGTGCCATTGCAGACCGAAGATCAATCATGGGGCTTGGATCGTGAGAAACTTCGGGCAAGAATATTACAATCGAGTGATAGCTTCACCGTTTCCTTTTGTCATACCTTTTATTGTAGAACGTTTCCAAGTTGTAATATTGACGTTGTATTAGTCTGCGGCTCACTGGTTTCATTCTGGTTGAGCGCTTCTGTGTAGTTACGGACCGCGAAGAATCCATCGACATATCTGAAGGATTTTCTGAGGTCTTAGAGTGTTGTTGATGTCTTGTGTCTCCTTGGAGAGTAAAAATTCGTTCTAAGAGAAAAGTTAAGAGGAGAAAAGACAAAAAGTAAAGTTCTTTTTGCTCTTATTGGTCCACTTTTGGACCAATGGTGTTCTAGCTGATCCTCGCGACGTTTCTGTGGTTTCTGGAGGCTTCAGAGGTCCATTCGCGAAACGGAGGGTATGGTTGGAGAGCTCTCGACCGGGGCTACAATCTGGGCTGAAGAATCGATCGATTTGATGAAAGTATGAGCGCGTTATGATCGATTGAGTGGAGAGGGGTGAAATTCGTACCTACTGCTACGTTTCTGGTTGTTCCGAGAGACTCGCGAGGAGTTTTGAGGAGCTGTCTGTTGGGTTGGAGAGCTGACGACGTGCTGGTCATTTTGATATCAATTTGGTCAGGTTCTTGATCGATTTGGATTCTGAACCGACCGATTGAAGTTGAGAAGTGCAGATGGGATAAGGCGGGGACAGCGAACTGTGATAGCCATGGATAGTTTGCTATTGCTTAAGATCTGAGTCGAATTTCTGAGTGAAACTTTCCAGGATTGAAGAATGTCTTATCAGTAAGATACTTGGGAAGTTTCACCTCAAATGGTCGAGTAGTTTGTTCAGAATCTTGGATCAAATGTACCTGGGTCTGTAAAGCTCTGAAGTTAGCACAGATTACGGTTTGATCCATATCTGAGAATTGGTTTGAGATTTCGACCTGAAAATTGTTCAGGGTAGGAGTGAAGGGTCCAATCAAGCTTCCTGTGAAGTTTGATCATCATTGGTCGAGTAGTTTGGAAGGACTGAGATCTCAAAGTTCGAAAATACTTCTGTTATGAGCAGTTTCGGGTTTTTTCGGTATCATCTATTGTCAATTTGATCATTTTCGAGCAATTTGGAGAGGAGTTTGTTGCTGAAACTGCCATACCTGCATACAACTCGACATTGGAAGGTGTGGGGCTGATTTCAGCTCTTGGTGATGAAGGAGAACGGAGCCACCATGAGTCTTAAGCCGCTGTTTGGGTTCTCGGAGCTGCCAGGTACTACCGCTGTTGGTGCTATATTGAGATCTGAATAGTGTTTTGGATTATGCATGTTTTGCCTTGCTGGAATACTCGGTAGACCAGGGTGTACAGCAAGTTGTATCGATACTCTATCAAGTTGATTGAGTGATCTTAGTATCTTCTGATTGTACTATGAAGTTGTGATAGTTGGATTGATGGCCAGTTAGCGTCGCTGGGGAGCTATTCAGAAGTCAGGCTTCCAGTGATATAGATGAATAACTTCAGTTAGATAATACAGATCTGAGTATTTTTAGTTAGAATACAAAAGATCTGTTTGTAACACAAGTTTATGCAACCTATACGTAACCTTGGATAGTAGCAAGCTTTAAACTTGAGACGAGCGGATACAAGGTCACTCAGGCTAGAAGAGTAGATAGTGAAACATTTGAGTGGAAACATCCAGATCTAGATCCAACCTTGTCAATCCACATACCTCTACACAGCCATATACCCCGTGTATTCCTAGACAGAAAAACACGTTATACGATAGCTGGTGAACTCGACGTGAAAAGTCTAGGGTGAGAGGTACGTGCGTGGTTTTGCCACCATGGACATTGAAGGGTTGGGTCATTACGTAGATGAGGCTTCTACATCTGGAGAGGCACCAAAGGTGACCAAGCTTTCACGGTCTGATATGCGATTGCTTGAGGCATTCGCGTTGGTAATGCAACAACTGCAAGCCACTGAACGGAAAGAAGCAATGGCTACTAAAGCCTTGCAATCTGTTGTGGGGTTGCTAGATCAGTTTGACGGGAAGAACATATCCAAGTACCTAAAGTACTATTCTCGGGAGATGGAGTTGAGCAAGGTGCCTGAAAGAGAGATGGTGAGTACATTTGCGCTTGCTGTCGTACCTGAACTACGAGAGCACATGAAGGACATCATCCGATCTCATGGTGCTACGTGGGAAGGATTTACTCTTCAGCTGAAAGAAGAGTATTCTTTAGAAGATGCAGACCGAGTGACTAAGAAGTCATTCATGGAGTGGGTAAACAAACCCAACAAAGGGCTTGTTGCCACAGAGCTATTTCGGGAGTATGAGAGACAATTCCTTCAGTTGTCTCGGATGGAGAAGCTCACATTGGAGAATGACAAGGTGGAGTTGTTTCTACAAGCAGCCAACAATGAATTACAAAGGGAGTTGGAGCTGCTTCTAGAAGATAGGATGGAAGACAACGGACTCACGACTGATTGGAGAAAAGTCTCTGAAGCAGTGAGTGTACTTGCCAAACGAGAGTACCGGAGAGGGAAGGTGGTGGTAAGACAAGAAGAGAGACCACCACCGATCATAGTACCTCGTAGGCAACCAATGGTACCCAATGTGCAAACACCTATTGTGCATGTACCTCAAGTTCCACTTCCTGCTATTCCTGTCCCGAAAGTTGCACCGCAAAGAGATGCTATGGAAGAGTTGGTAAAAGGGATGAGGGACTTGCAGATCAAGTTAGCAAGGTTGGAAGAGAAGGGAGGAGCACATGATACCAGACTTGCTCCTAAGCAAGATTATGTACAGAGATGCATTTGGTGTGATAGTTCTGATCATGCTCGAAGAGAGTGTGGTGATTTTGCCAAAACTCTACGAGATGGAGTAGTCTATTGGAAGGAAGGAAAGATTGCTCTGAAGGATAATGGAGAGATTCTTAGAACCAACTTCGGGAAAGGAGGAATGAAGCAAGTACTGGAGGAGTATCTATCTCAACATGCTACTGCGTCGGTAGAAGCTGCTACTTATGGAGTTGAGGTAGTACGAGAAAGAAGTGCTTCTAAGAAGGATGGAGATACTCTTGATATGTGGAGCCATGCGGTAAGCACGAACAAAAGAGGGAAAATGGCAAGGGAGGAGTTGCTCAGAACAGCCACAGCAATCAGAGGTGCTACTGGATGGGATGATCCCGTGGATACAATGTCTGTACATGCTTATTTGGCGAAGAGTCAACATGAGGCTCTCATGGAGGAGAAGCGCAAACGAGATGAAGCAGGCCCTAGCGAAGAGAGAACAGCTCTCAAGAGGCAAACAAGAGGAGAAAAGTTCAGACCGGAGATGATGCCTCTACCAGAGGAGACTATGGAAGAGGTCATATCCTCTACTCCCGAGAATTCAGAGAAGAGCAAAGGTAAGGAGAAAGGTAAATCTCCTTCATACAAGCTTCAGTCTGATATTGAAGCTGCTACAGATCTGAAAGGAGTACTAGAAGAGAGAGTACTCAATGCCAGGATCGAGTTTACTTTGCGAGAGGTTCTTGGGATTGCCAAGAGGGAGTTTCATGATGTCATTATTGACACCATCAAACGAAAAAGGCAATTGGCAGGAGAAACCGCTGTGTCTAATGCATTAGACACAAGGATATCAAGAGAGGAAGAGTTAGAACTAGCTCAATGCTGCATCAACCGCAAGGTTCGGTTTGAGGATGATAACGATGACAAGGTCCCTAGTCATTACACTAGAGGACATTGGGCTAGAGCTACTACCGAAGCCTTAGTGAAGGTGGGAGAGATGATAGATCCGGTGGTTGCTCTCATTGATCATGGATCAGAGATCAATATTGTCTCTAAGGACATCTACAAGCAAGGTGGATGGCCTGTTGATATAGATCATGGTTGGATGATCAGAACGGCGAACAACACACGAGGAGAACTCTACGGAGCTTGTCCTGATGTGAAAGTGAAGGTGGGAGATGTAACTATAGAACAAAACTTCTTTGTTCAAGATAGTACATCATACCCGGTGATACTCGGTCAACCTTACATTACAGCTGTGAGGATGGAGACCAAGGTTTTGGATGATGGATCTGCTTATGCGCGGATCAGAAGTCAGGATGGCAAGAGAGCGGTACAGTTTCTAACTGTATCAGCAAACCACGAGCGGAACAGAGATTATCTGAGGGGTGGTTCCTTGCCTAAGGTCACGGAAGAGTTCAAGGATTTTTGACAAGTACTGCTATAGAGCGAGGACATAGTGGTACACTGGAGAAGGTACTCTCGCTAGAGAAAGAAAGTGCTTTTTGTACAGGAGTTGTGAGATTTTCTGGGAGTGGATTTGCTACACATACACGACTTGCTGACTTGCAGAAGTGGGAGCAGAAAGTTGTGCGAAAAACTGAAAAAGATCTAAAGAGAGTTGGTGTGCTTGAAGAGGATGATAAGATAGAAGGTGTTTATTTGGAGTTAGGGTTGGGAGATTTCATCGATGAACTTGCTATGCATGAGCAAGAAGATGAGGATCATGTGGTGGAAGTACACTCTAGGGAGCTCTATACAGCTATAGAGTCATTCGTAGATCCTGAAGTTAGAGTTGATACTAGGTACAAAACGGTAGACAAGAAGGTAAAACCTGTTGCTCAGCCATTACCTAGTGATTCTAACCAGCGAGTCCAGCAATCTTCGAAGGAGAAAAGCTTGAGAGATCTTAGCCGGGTCGGTCACAAGTTCACTGAAACTACGCTCAAGGAGTTGAAGGTTGGTTCAACAGATTTTCTTTTGTCTGTGGAGGAGAATAGGTTTAGGGAGATGTTAACTAGGCACGGGAAAGCTTTTGCTTTTGAAGCCTCAGAAATCGGATGTGTAGATCCTAGCATTGTGGCGCCAATGATCATATTCACAGTTCCACATGCTCCTTGGGACTTGAGGCCAATTCCTGTACCTAGAGCGCATCTACCAAAACTCATAGAGCTCTTGAAGGAGAAGATGCAGATGAAGATCTTGGAACCATCATTTGCACCATACTCTAGTCGTTGGTTTACAGTACCAAAGAAGAGTGGTGCATTACGGTTCATCCAAGATATGCAACCTGTGAACCAAGTGACCATCAGAAATACAGGCATAGGACCTATCGTCGGAGAGTTTGCTGAAGCGTTTGCTGGGAGGGCTATTTACTCTATAGGAGATCTTTACTCTGGATACGATCAGTTTCAACTTGCTGAACAGAGTAGAGATATCACCACCATGAGGACACCGTTGGGGTTGGTCAGAATGTGCACACTACCACAAGGAGCAACAAACTCGGTAGCGCACATGATGAACGGGATGAACAAGGTTCTCCGTGAGTTCATTCCTGAGAAGACCATGCCTTTCTTGGATGACATTCCAATTAAGGGATGCGTTGAGGAGGAGAAAGATGAGACAATGGATCAGAAGGGGTGTAGAAACTTTGTTGCTGATCACATTTCAGATTGTGATAAAATCTTATCACGACTTGAAGAGGCGCACTTGACACTATCAGGTGCCAAGTCTTCATTTGGAGTGCGAGAGGTTGTGATTGTGGGGCACTTATGTGGATGGTTTGGACGCAAGCCTGATCCTGGTAAAGTGGATGCTATACGGCGGATGAAGGATACTTGTGGTTCAACAACGGAGGTGAGAAGGTTTCTTGGAGCTTGTGTCTTCTATCATGTGTGGATTCCACATTTTGCACATGTGGCTGATCCTCTTTACGATCTGTTGAGAAAGCACAAGAGGTTTGCATGGGAGGAGAGACATACCGAGGCGATTCAGAGATTGAAGCAGTTGTTATCTTCTCCACCTGTACTTCGTCGTGTGAGCTACGAGGATAGCAAACCAGTGATACTTACTGTTGATACTAGTCCGATAGCCATTGGATGGGCAGTAGGACAAGATGATGAAGAAGAGAATCGGTTTGCAGTCAGATTTGGAGCAAAGGTGTTGAGTGAGCGACATAGAAACTATCCTCAAGTGAAGAGAGAGTTATGGGGAGTAGTTACAGCTATGAAAGCTGAAAAGGACTATTTGATTGGAGCGCCAGTAATAGTAGAAACAGATTGTTTACCACTATTAGGGATGATTACAAACTGTAACACTCCTGATATTGCTATGCTACGCTGGATTGCTTACATCAAGTCCTTAAATCCTGAGTTCCGACACATAGCAGGGAAGAACAATCCAGTAGCTGATATGTTATCTCGTGCGAGGTATGAGGATGAGGAGGAGATGATAGAAGATACAGAAGATGTTGGTACTACTGTTTTCTGTAGAGCTCAAGGAGGTGAGAGTGAGCATTCGAAACCGTTCATGGAGGAGCTATATGAAGGAGAATGGATAGACATAGGACGTTATCTAAGTCTGTTGACTAGACAGCCAGGATGGAGTGATGCCCACTTTAAACAAATCAGGAGGAAGGCTTATAACTACTTGCTACAAGGTGGTTATTTGTGGAAACATGCTAAGCAAGGTGGTAAGATGCCACAAAGGGTTGTGTGCAAGGTTGACATGCAGAAGTTACTCATGCAGGAGTTTCATGAGAGCTTGTGGGCAGGACATAGAGGTATTTATGCCACCTTTACAAAGCTGAAGGAGAGATATTGGTGGCGTAACATGTACAGAGATGTAGTTCAATTTGTGGAGACATGCCAAACTTGTCAAGAGTATTCAGGAATTCGGCATCGAGATGGATTACATCCTACTTATCCACTTGCAATGCATTATAAGTGGGTAGTAGATCTTGTTATTATGCCAGTTGGTATATGGCAGATGCGATACTTAGTTTTGGCACGTGAGGATTTGTCCAACCAAGTGGAAGGGCGAGCCTTACGGACAAAATCCACAGAGGGAGTCTGCAAATTCTTGTTGGAAGATGTGATTTGTAGATATGGTTGTGTTGGGAAGATCACGGCTGATCGAGGGGAGCTGAACAATGATGAGGCTAAAGCGTTCTTCAAGAGGTGTGGTGTGAAGTTAGCTCTCACCACAGCCTACAATCCAGAAGGTAATGCGAAGAGTGAACGTGGTCATCCTCCTATTGTGAAAGCTATTGTGAAAGCTTGCAAGGGGAGGGCAAGAGAATGGCCAAGATTTCTTCCGTTTGCATTATGGGCTGATCGTTCGACTCATAGTTCAGTTACGGGATATATGCCGGCGGAGTTGATGCAGGGGCAGAAACCTATCATGCCCATTGAGGAGCACATACCTACTTGGAGTGTTCTACCTTGGGAGGATGGTATGTCTACAGAAGATCTTCTTGCTGTCCGAATCCGTCAACTAGAGAGAAGACCTGAAGATGTAGAGATTGCATTGGAGAAGCTGAAAGAGGCGCGCTTGAGAAACAAAGACAGATTCGATAAGCGTCATCGATTAAGGCCAAAGGAGATTAAAGAAGGAGATTGGGTGTTGGTCTACGATAGTAGCTTGGACAACCAACACAGTGCGCTTAGAAAATTCTCTAAGCGATGGTTCGGCCCGTATGTGGTTCTTGTCGTGCTTGACAATGCCACTTATTCACTAAGAGAGCTTGATGGGGCAGAGCTCAAGGTTCCCATTGCAGGCAAGCGTGTGAAACTCTTCAAGAAGCGAGATGAAGGGATAAGCATGGAGGAAGTCGGAGCAGAGTTTGATATCTTGGATGATGACGGAGAAGATTTGGATGACGAAGATATTGCCAACGACATCATTGAAGAAGATGAAGATATAGTGTGATGCCGACCACAACTTGTGAGTGTTGGCGCATACCAGAGGATGCGCAGGTTTAGAAGGGGTGGATGTCATGTTGTGGTTCGGCTCCTGTGTGAAATTCTTGTGTAACCTATGTTGTGTTTCTTTTCCGTGTTTCGTGAACCGTATCGCGTAACTCGCCGAACGGTGTGATGAGTGCCACGTTTGTGATTATCTGTTTAAGTGATCGCACGGTAGAGGAATGTGCCAAGTCATCGATCTGTGCGCGTTCACTTCAGTGGTCCTTGTCGCCGCGATTGTGTATAAAATGGGGGGTCGAAGGTTCATACGACATTCTCTCTCAGCGGGTGATTCGTAAGGGTTCTCGGTGATCTGCATGGAGGAGTGAGGAACTGCAGGAGTGGTGGTTATGGACGGAGGTGTGTTACCGGCTCCGGATCTTCCTTTTCCGAATCCGTTTCACATCAAGCTTCATTGCATCCACCGCGATCACTTTCGACAGTGGTTAGTTGCGTACTTTGGTGATGAGTTCATGGGGAGGGTGATGGAGTTACAGCTTCCGGTGATCCTTCCAATCGTAACATACGGAGAGACTTGGGATATGACGGTGTACATTTTGTTGTGAGGAACAATGGATCTCAACTATCCATCGAACGTTCCTTTCAATCTTTGGGTCGATGTCCGGTGCCATTGCAGACCGAAGATCAATCATGGGGCTTGGATCGTGAGAAACTTCGGGCAAGAATATTACAATCGAGTGATAGCTTCACCGTTTCCTTTTGTCATACCTTTTATTGTAGAACGTTTCCAAGTTGTAATATTGACGTTGTATTAGTCTGCGGCTCACTGGTTTCATTCTGGTTGAGCGCTTCTGTGTAGTTACGGACCGCGAAGAATCCATCGACATATCTGAAGGATTTTCTGAGGTCTTAGAGTGTTGTTGATGTCTTGTGTCTCCTTGGAGAGTAAAAATTCGTTCTAAGAGAAAAGTTAAGAGGAGAAAAGACAAAAAGTAAAGTTCTTTTTGCTCTTATTGGTCCACTTTTGGACCAATGGTGTTCTAGCTGATCCTCGCGACGTTTCTGTGGTTTCTGGAGGCTTCAGAGGTCCATTCGCGAAACGGAGGGTATGGTTGGAGAGCTCTCGACCGGAGCTACAATCTGGGCTGAAGAATCGATCGATTTGATGAAAGTATGAGCGCGTTATGATCGATTGAGTAGAGAGGGGTGAAATTCGTACCTACTGCTACGTTTCTGGTTGTTCCGAGAGACTCGCGAGGAGTTTTGAGAAGCTGTCTGTTGGGTTGGAGAGCTGACGACGTGCTGGTCATTTTGATATCAATTTGGTCAGGTTCTTGATCGATTTGGATTCTGAACCGACCGATTGAAGTTGAGAAGTGCAGATGGGATAAGGCGGGGACAGCGAACTGTGATAGCCATGGATAGTTTGCTATTGCTTAAGATCTGAGTCGAATTTCTGAGTGAAACTTTCCAGGATTGAAGAATGTCTTATCAGTAAGATACTTGGGAAGTTTCACCTCAAATGGTCGAGTAGTTTGTTCAGAATCTTGGATCAAATGTACCTGGGTCTGTAAAGCTCTGAAGTTAGCACAGATTACGGTTTGATCCATATCTGAGAATTGGTTTGAGATTTCGACCTGAAAATTGTTCAGGGTAGGAGTGAAGGGTCCAATCAAGCTTCCTGTGAAGTTTGATCATCATTGGTCGAGTAGTTTGGAAGGACTGAGATCTCAAAGTTCGAAAATACTTCTGTTATGAGCAGTTTCGGGTTTTTTCGGTATCATCTATTGTCAATTTGATCATTTTCGAGCAATTTGGAGAGGAGTTTGTTGCTGAAACTGCCATACCTGCATACAACTCGACATTGGAAGGTGTGGGGCTGATTTCAGCTCTTGGTGATGAAGGAGAACGGAGCCACCATGAGTCTTAAGCCGCTGTTTGGGTTCTCGGAGCTGCCAGGTACTACCGCTGTTGGTGCTATATTGAGATCTGAATAGTGTTTTGGATTATGCATGTTTTGCCTTGCTGGAATACTCGGTAGACCAGGGTGTACAGCAAGTTGTATCGATACTCTATCAAGTTGATTGAGTGATCTTAGTATCTTCTGATTGTACTATGAAGTTGTGATAGTTGGATTGATGGCCAGTTAGCGTCGCTGGGGAGCTATTCAGAAGTCAGGCTTCCAGTGATATAGATGAATAACTTCAGTTAGATAATACAGATCTGAGTATTTTTAGTTAGAATACAAAAGATCTGTTTGTAACACAAGTTTATGCAACCTATACGTAACCTTGGATAGTAGCAAGCTTTAAACTTGAGACGAGCGGATACAAGGTCACTCAGGCTAGAAGAGTAGATAGTGAAACATTTGAGTGGAAACATCCAGATCTAGATCCAACCTTGTCAATCCACATACCTCTACACAGCCATATACCCCGTGTATTCCTAGACAGAAAAACACGTTATACGATAGCGGGCTGAGGCCTTCCTGGAGGTATAAGTCCGGGAGTGGAATTCCAAATACGCATCGTTTCACAGAGATGTTAATATATCTCTTAACCCTTCTCGCCGAAAAAGGTAGAACATATATTAAACACCCATGTACACGAAGTGTACATGGGTGAATAAATAAGCATCCCCAATATAAATGTATGAGGGGAAAAATTCGACGGAATAGATGGGTTTAATGTGGGTTGAGTTAGCGAGTAATAAAGGACTAGCTATGTCATCTGATTAACTGGAAAAATGAAAAGACTAAGTAAGTAACGAGAGAAGTAATCTAAGATAATATCAAGATTTACACTGCTAAATTTGTACATTTAAATTTAGTATATTATAAATATATTTATCTGTATAATTTAATTAATTATATATGGTTGTTATTAAAACACAAAAACTGTAAGTCAAGTGTGCGAACTGAACGCATGCTACTATAAACACACTTGTTGTGGATGAATAGTATTGTAAATTTAAAATTGTTCATATACCTCTTGCATTTGAAGATGGAGAGGGGATATACACGCAAAAAATTCTAAATATGTTATGTAAAACACTGATAAATAGACAAGCGCGATATCACCATGTTCCAATGTGAAAAACTCATTTTTTCCTTATGCTCCATGAGAAATGTTTACATTCTTTTTATGGCATCACTAAGTTTTGCTCTTAGCAATTCTGATGTGATGTAAGCGCGTTTTACTCTATTAAGGGATGTAAAACTAGAGAGATTTGTTGAAAAGCGGTTTCGTCACATAAATTAATTTGGCGGAGTATGCTTTTCGAAGCGGAGTACCTCCTAGAACCAAACTTTGCGGAGTAAGAAAAGACAGTTTGAAATGTCCACTGCTATTGTAATTAAAATCTTATATTCTACTTAGATCTCTTGATTAGTTTAAACACTAGACTTCTTACTAGTCCTATTTTTAAGACCTTGCTAGGAAAATTGTAGCATGAGTCACAGTAGATGGATAATGAAGATTGGCAAAGTAACTCTCAAAAACTGACCGATATTCATCTTGCTGGTTAAGATGGCTGCTTCTTTAGTTTGACACCCCTATTATCCACTCTTTTCTTCTCGGCCATTTGTAAGCTACTTGCATGTAAGCGTTGGGTTGTTTCTTCTGACGGTTTTCTCACTAATTTTGTTGTAAAACTAACTTCGGAGTAGCTAGTTTGTCCTCAGACTTCTCCTCAAACTCTTACTCTGGTTTTAGATATACTTTGCAAAGAACTTCGTCACACAGTCTCACTCCTACCACAACAAACTACGAAACTTTGTAGGTAAAACTCCGAAGACGACAAACACACAATGACATCGTAAACTTTGGACAAATAAAAATTCAAAATAACAAATACAAAGAGAGGTCCCTAGAACGAACAACACAATGCTTATAACAACTTCGTCCAAAAATGTGTATCTAATTGCTTATGAAGTAGTTCGTGCACATGGACCGTCAGATGAAGGTCCCTCAGTATGCTGAACGGAAGTGTCTACTGTACCTAACTATAACTCCTTAGCTATATTACTCAACGACAACTTGACTGTCTCTCTAATCTCCTTCATCTCTCTAACTATTCTCTTAGCTACTCTAACTATCCTACTCTTCGTCGAAGGATCTACTGCTGCTGTCATTTCGGTGCGAAGTCACATCAGTAACTCCTTCTCTGAAGTGTCGAGCTCAGTGGTGAAGTATGAAGTTAACACTCCATCAACTTTACCACGAAGTTCTTTTGCTTTTTGTATGGCCGAAGTCTTTGTTTCTTCATCCTTCGTAACTTGCATCTCCATTTCTGTCATCTTGTCTCGTATGTTATCTCTCTCTGGCTTCATATCGTAAAGTCTCGAAGTCGCTAAGTTCAACTTCACCTCCAAATCTGAAGATTGCACTTGCTCTTCGGACTTTGCCTGAAATAAAGCACCCTTCTCCAAAATCAACCTCTTCACTTCGTCTGAAGTCTGAGTCAACTTCGTCATCAACTGATGCTTCTCTTCTAACCAACCTTTGCGCCGGAAGTATACAGTGAGTTCATTAGTTTCATTAGTGTTGATGGTATCTTCGCTTCATCTTCGTATGTATGTCTCTGCATATCTAACTCCGCAAGGATCGGTAACGTGACCCCACTCAAGAACTCTAGAGTGTGCTCGAAGGTCTACAACTCCTTGTTAGTACTTTGCACACCATGAGCCAAAGTCGTTTCCTCGACCTGTTGCTGCGAAGTGCGAAGTCCTTCAAGGTGAAATCATGCTCCCTGACTTTCCTCTTGAACTTCGATAGCTCTCGAGTTGACCCTCCAAAGTATGAAGTCTTCTTGATCTCGACTTCGTCTTGGTCCTTCGTCGATGATCTTTATCGACGAAGATCTTGCTGGTGCTTGAGGTTCTCCATGATCTTCGTGGTCTTTGGGTTCTTCGTCTGAGTCTCCATCACCAACCTCTTCGTCTTTCTTCTTCTTTGAAGTAGTCGCTCCTGACATCTCATCTTCGACTCTTCGTCTTCTCGTCCATGTACTTGGTCCTACAGAAACCACAAGTGTATCCACGTTCTCTCTTCTTGGTGTTGGCTTTGAATCCAACTCTTCGTGCTCCAATACCTTCAACTCGTATAAGTCCTCTTCGGTCGGTATCAGTAGATGCATACCTCGGTAGGATACCACGGTGGAAGCTACTAAGTACATCGATCCGTCATCGTCGAAGATGTTGTACAACTTCTATATGTGCAAGTGGAAGACCTTCGTCTAGTACGGCTTTCGCTCTGTTCATTTCAACTCAATGAAATGTATCTTCTAGTTGATCAAGTATGAAGTCTTAGAGCTTGAAGATAGTTTTCAAAGCTCTTGTGATCGCTCTTCAGAACGGGTCTCTGTAGCATGGCACCTTGAAACCATTCTACCGGCAACTTCATGAACAACTCCGTGTACTTCACCACTTCATCTGAAGTCGTTGGTAGTGTTGTCGTACATCAGATCACCCTCTTGATCTGCTAGTCACTAGAACAAAGCTCCAATTCTGCAACGTCCAGTTATGTGATCTTCCTCGCGATCCTAGCGAAGAATGTCCTCAGCATATCAATTTTTTGTTGACAAGGTCTGCCGATACCACACCCTAGTTTTGCAGTAGGAAGGACAACCCCAAGTCTTCAAGTTGTCTCTCATATGGTCAAAGATCAGGCCACTTCATCACGAAAGACTTCAATCATGTTGGTGTCTTCCTCTCTGTTTGCATTCTGCGCATTCGTTCAGCAAACGAAGTCCAAAGTACTAAGAACTTCCTTTTCAAAGTCTCTCCACTTCCAACCTATGAAATGCTGCTCTTCGGCGAAGTCCAACTTCGTAGATTCTCTCTCTGAGCTCCTAGTAAATTTGAGAATGAAAAAAAAATAAAATGTGAAATGTTCAGACTCTTCTTATATCTCTTCTTGTCACTTCGCACGTGCGAAGTTCCTCCATTCTCTCGTCAGCTAAGGTACCCTAATCGTCACTCTACTTCAGTCATTCTTCTGAAGATCATAACTTTGTCGTCTGATGTCTATTCTCAGCAAACAAGATATCCTTGGAAAGATCTTTGTCTGTAGAATCCAACTAGACTGCCTACACAGAATATACACTTTGTAGTTTTTGCATTTCCACTCAGTTAATACTTTGGCAAAGAAACTCTATACTACAACTAAAACTATTCTATCTTGTCATCTATAGTAACTAATCTACTTCTTATTGACATATTGACAAAAACAGAAATTTATGAACAAAATTGACTAAATTACAGTTATATATTCAAAATACTTTTTGATATTCTCAATCAATGATAAAAAGATATTTTATTTAACTTCCGTCTAGAAAAAAAGACTCATCATCATAGTTTTATCATGAACATATTAATGAGATGCATGTACTACCTAACTAGTTTATAATATTAATATATCTTAGTTCTAGAAACAAGGCAAAAATCACTAATTTAACTAAAATTAGACTTTTCTCACCTTTTTGGATATTTAAATATGTAAATTTGAACTATTTGTCATTTTAATATAAATATTTGGTTATTCTATGTGTATAATTAGCAATTCAGCTTTAGACTATTAGCGCGACATTTAAAAAATTACAACAAATTATCATTCCAATAAGAAGAGATTAATAGATGGTTAATAAATAGAAAGTCTTAGATACAACTCAAAGTCAACTGATTCAGAATTTAATTTATTAACTTTGAGCCTAAGTTACTAGACTAAGACTAGTACTTGAACTAAAATTCTAAGTTGCTCTTAGTATTAGTCATTTAATATTATTAAAAAAAATAATTAATAATCTCATGTCAAACTGAAGTGCAAAGACTAAACCAAATGCAGGAACAAGACTATAACTATATTAAGTGAATTTCAAAACATATTAGTTGTGTTATCAGGGAGCAGAAGTGCTTAATACAAATATTTCTCTACACAAATTATCTTCATAAGGTTTAAGATGTACTAATTACTTAATATTATTAGTATTTTCTAGTATAATCATGAGATTATATAGTTCATATTATTTGTTGAATACTATTTCTTATATATCAAAACAATCCAATGGCATATAAGTGATTTAATAGTGATGTGACCTAGGGTTGAGGGCTTACTAGAGTTCACTAAGCTTATTAGTGAGTAGAATTTAATTTAGTATATATCAATCTAATCATGACTTTGCGCATAAAATTTATTAGTCTAGTACAAGACTAAGTAATGTATGTCATTATAACGGCAACATATAATTTAATAGAGATGAGACATAATGTTTAAGGCTTACTAGAGTTTAAGGTTATTAGTGAGCAGAATTTAAAATTTAGTATATATTAATCTAATCATGACCTTGCACATAAAAGATTGTTAGTGTAGTACTATATTAGTAATGTATGTCATATATCACCAACATAATTTAATAGAGAAGAGCTTAGGGTTTAGGGCTTATTGGGGTTTACTAGGGTTATTAATGAGCAGAAATTAGAAATTCAAAGTCTTCAAATATATAATCCAACATATTTGACACATGATCAATATATTATCAAAATGATTTCTGAATATATAATATGAAATAGACGAGCTTGAGCTCAGTACAAAATTTCACTTTGTATGAAGTGTAAAAGTCTAGTACAGTAACTTAGTGTACTAGTTAGAAACAGAAACATTTCATGACTTCTGAAAGGACTAAAATTAAGTACTAGACTTAGACTAAGTCTAACTTAAAGACTAAATCTTAGTACTAGTAATATCTTCTAGGCAAGATATCTCAACCCTCTACTTCAGCAACATCTATAAACTGTGATGCAATAGATTGAACACTTACGAGTAACTTCATTTTATTGGAAGAATATTTGGATCATGATTGCCACATATGCATTAGCGTCTATCCAATCATATTCTTCACATATTTTGTATCATTCTCCTAAAACATGTTCTTCAAAATGCAATCAGTGTATCGGAGCACATCTGAAGCATTTGAAGATGTATGTTTTGATCACGACCATTCAAAGTGAACTTTATTGTAGTATGGTGAGTGACTATCAACATCAACTTCTGACAACATCTTTGCAACCCATATGCAAGCTTGGACTTCAAAGTCTTCAGAAGGACGAATATAATCATCATTTGTGACACGGTGTGAATAAGAGGAACAAAATTATTTCGTTCTCATTCTCACAAAGATTTCATCCCTCTCCGTCAACTCTTTGACCATCTCTTGAGCTAATAGAATTGTCTTATCCTTGCTGTGTAGTTGATGTTTCTCACTTAGATGATTCTTCTCTAAATCCAGTACTATGGTTGGTACACGGTCAGAAATCATCTTGCATTTGTTTACCTTCCATTGTATCCCAACCGTCTTCAATCACCTCTGCAATTTTCTGCCAATATTTAATGAGACACTCGTCGACATTCTGTTCCGAATCTTCATCTTTTGTTCATCTTTCAATCTCACGCAAGAGTACTATTTCAGCTTTCTTTGGATGACGAGCATTCATACCCTTGGACTTCAAATGACTCACCGATTGGTAAAATCATTGAGAAATCTGTCCTTGAAGAAGGGTCTCTATGTTTCTTAAGTGTTCTTCCGTACTAGAGAGTCCACTGTGATTGAGTCATAACTGTCTCTCACTTAGTACAAAAGGAACATTCTCTCATGTACAACCAAAATTGAACATGTTGTGAGTGTCCTTTCAACGGCATCACAAAACTCTCCACATACAATTGATAGTCAGCAACCTCTTGAATGAGAGCATACATGCATTTTGTGACCTCCGCATCATACACTTGAGTCAAAAACTGAGGAATGGAGTCAAAATGAGTATGAGACAAAGACAAGTTCACTTTGGAAAAGAATGCATCAACATCTTCGTGAGTATGATCAACGATGAGGAATGACATGGTGATGGTTTTGAAGCATCCTCTTGAAATCAGTTCACTACAGAATGCTAACATCATCCAGTTCTCGTTATCTTTTCCAGAATTGTCAACTTGTAGGAACAAGTTCTCAAGGAGTGGTTTGAAACATGATATCTGAGTCCTCAACTTGTGGTACTCGGAAAAATGCATCCAAGTCAATGCCTTTTGATCTTACAAATATTAGATCAAAGATCGATTCATCACGTACAACTTTGAACAATGGATGAGTGAGAACTTCCAAGAAGGCTAAATCTCCTCTCCTGTCTCCTTTGTATCTTTCACAATCTCAGAACATCTTTGCCAAAGATGTAATGATGAAGTTAGCATCTCCGGGTCACAAACCAACTATGGCTATGTGAGTCATAATTCGAAGATCATAACCATGCAAGACGATACTAATGAGTGTCAGTGGTAATGATTGGACTTGTCCCATGAGTCCATAATTATCAGATTGATAACTATGGACTCAACAATCAACTGATTTGAGTTCAAACTGAGCAAGATACAATCAATAGAATTTAGAGGAGTTGATCTTTAAGTGTTTGTCTTCAAGTAGTCATAGATATCTCTGTAGATTTTATCTAGAGGAGATCAAGATAAAGGTTGGAGAGATCTGGTTGAGTTGGTAATGATGGTCATAATTTTCAGTTGATTTGGACTTGAGAAGGTCAAAAGATAGCCAACTAAGATTCTGGTGTACAAATTGTGAGTAAACGGTGATACATTTGAGAATTTTGGAGCATCTTTGTGTTTTTTTGGATGAATCTGGTCCCAATCTAGTGTGAGTTTACTCTATGAATATTTTCTACTGTGAGTCGAAGTTTCATGCTGATCTGAACCTTAGAAATGAAGATATAACCGGTTGAATCCTCTATTGTGTTGAAACTTACACGTTTCATGAAAGTTTTGCACTTAGCTTGTAGTTTATGATCTGTTTGCTAGAGAGAGTCTAGACTTTGCCAAAGGGGACCAGTGACAATAGTCTATGACCCTACCAAGCTCTAGAGTGAGTGTGCAACCAAAATTGCTTCTATCGAGTCTCAAATTTCGCTAGAAACACTCTTATGTATATCCTTGGATACTCCTAGCCGCAACAGCCTCATAGGTGATCGCAGCAAGAAGGTTCTGTCCTTTCCCAAGAGCCACTCTTGCCTAACGACACCCGGTTGACAATACCACTGCTCATGTTACAAAAGTTGTACTTTGGAGCGCAGAGGAGATTATGTTGTTGTAGGTCTTCTTTCCTACGCGTCTCTTTCTCCTCTGTTGACTCTCTAGCCAAGACTAGTGACGTTTTGTAGTCCATATCATCGTCCTCGTCAATCAAACAGAAGTTGAGGGTGACAATATCAACAACCAAATAATCAAGGTTGCGAAGAATATCTTCCCACCTTGTCTTTTGTTCTTCAATCAAAGTGAATAAAAAAACAAGATAGCATCATGCTTGAAATAGCACTTGTCGTTGTTTTTTGGAGAAAAATGTTGAAAAATTCTCCAAAGGACTTGGATGTCATAAGCATGTAGAAATGCTTCTTTCAAAAATAAGCAAGTAAGAACATCATCACCCAAATGAAGAGTAAAACCTAAAGTTACTTGGTTGAATGTACTCAAGCTCAACCCGTTCTCAATTATATGCTTGACTGTATCTTCGGAACACACCACAATAGAGAGATTTCGATCAACGTCGACAAACACCAGAGACAAGTTGAAATCAACAACAGCTAACTTACTGATGTCAATCATATATTTGTGTAAAAGTGAGAATAGTCCATGGGTTAGCACTACAAGGTCTCGACTCCCCCCTGACCTTCAAGCAAAGATATCTACAACGATGGGTGAAATGGATCTCCTTCTCCTTCTCATTGTTATGCTTGGAAATTGTCGATATTCTAGACCGCTCTTCGAAATCTACACCAAAATCCTCTCCAATGAAGAAGTTGCCTCGCACCCAACTCTTTATCAAAGAAGTGAAGAACCTTCTTCAGTGTCTTTTAGTCCTCTTTGATACTATTGGCCATCTCTTTGAAACTCATCTTTTTATTTGTGTAAGAAGGGTCTTTCTTAAAGAGAACCTTATGATCAAGAACAGATTGGAAAACCTCAATAATCAATTTATCACCTTCAATGTCACAAAAACAACGAAACATATTCTTGGTCACCTCTTTTTGTTGATGCTTACGCTTGGAAACCACATCCATCACATCTAGAAGCTTACCATTGCACCAGTCATTTATCATTGATATCCACATGTCAGCAACCTTGTCAGAAGTTGTGTAGATCCACATGACCTCTTTAATGTTTTTCGCACCGAAAATGAAACATAGACGATTCTGAAACTCCTGCAACAACATACCAAGCCGGCAGAAAGTACAATGACTACAAAATGGAAGATACGCAAGAGAGAACGTTGAACTGCAAAAATGGAGGTTGTGCAAGAAGGAAGAAAAATAGAAGCTAGAAGTTTGTGAAGACTCGTGCACTACAACATAAATGAGACAACATAGTCATGAGCAAAAAAAGTGCGTGAGACGTCGCACACTTAACAGAAACGAAGATTGTGGACAAAAGTAAAACTGACACAAACTATAAGTGTGTGAGATCTCGTGCACTTGAACAAAAATAGGAGGTTGTGAAGTAGATGAACACACCGTGTAGTCCTTTGATATCATGTGTCTAGATGGTGGACGAGGTGGGCGATCAAAAGATGTGTACTGGTTTTGTCCATGGAGGACGAACTCGACGAACGTACTCACATAAACATTGATCTTGTTTTGAGCATTCGCTATATGCGACAACTTAATCAAAACATCTTTTGGTGTCTTCTGTCAAGTGGACAACATCTACATATGTGTAGTTACAACGAGCGATTGTAGTATATGTGATCTGCATGGTTAGTCACCTCTATAACAATGACCTCCATAGTCCGAGAAGAATCTTGATCAGATATTATCATTAGCTTACCACCAATGTTAAGAAAATTAGTCAGTGCAGCTATTGTGTTGATAGTGACAAAGATCCGATCCTCCTTGCTACTAGGTAGTTACTTCAGACGATAAGGAATCGCGTCGGTAGTTGATAGAATGTCTACATTCGATTATGTGAAGTGCACATGAGACACTAGACGATACACCATAGTTGAAAAGAGATCAATAAACTTAACGATTGGAGCCATGAATGTGTAAGTTGTTCAAAACGGTTAGTACTGCTCAAGCTCCTTTTACTTAAGAATATGCTCTTGTGAAGCCTTGATTTTTCATTTTTGTTCGTTAATTGATTAGTGATAGAGTAAATAAGAGGAATAGGTGGGAAGTATATAAAAATATAATAAGTGTTAATTAGAAGTTTAGTGAAGAAGATCTACTGTTGAGGAATCAAGAGAAGTTGTGAAGTCAGTTGGATGGAATTTGCTCATGAATGGATTCTTCGGATGAAGAGCTTTCTAACCATATGTTATGCGAGACAAACGGGATCTGAATGACAAAATTACCACAAAGTAAAGAATCGATGAAGTCGGTGAGGAATGACTTCTTCTGACTTCAACGGACGAAGAACTTCAGCGGACAGAGCAAAACCTTAACTACAGTACGTGTGACAAAGTCATAGAAATATATCCATAATTGTGGATCATTAATTTATTAGCTATTATTTTCAATAAAATAATTAATGATAAATAATATATTATAGATTTTTAATTTTTAATTCTAACATCTATAGTGTAATTTCTCTGTTTATGATTTGTTGTACATCAGGTCGTAAATCCGATCCACCTATTATTTAATATTTATACAAAAATTTAAATTCTAGTTTAGTATATATATATTTCCATAATAAAAAGAAAACAAAGAAATATTAGAACCTCATCAAGCAGAAAATCAAAAACTTCTAAAGTACTCCAAGAACACACGCAAGTAGAGAGCCAATCCACTTTCTTTATTTTCCCTCTATTACGTCGCTTGTCTTCTTCCTTGTCTATGTTCTTCATGACACTTTGGATGCATATTGTTTATCAAGACGAAAAAATCCACAAACTACAATCTTTTGATACCCGATACCCAGTTCACTAATCCTAGCATACCTCAATCATTGACCTTCGAGTATGTTATTATGTCGGATTTTGCGTGAAGGTTGTCCAAGAAAGTGCGAGGTTCTTGGCTGTGGAGATGTAGTGTGCTGAACAAAGACAAGAAAGAGAGAAACAAGCATGAAAACGAGCGTCGCAATATATACCAACTGTCAATGTATGTACACTGCCGGTTCTTTCTCCCGAAGAACACAAACTGAGAAACAGACCGGAGCGATCTGTAATCTGCTTCAAAACCCCTTAAAATGCGTCTCTGAATCTCAAATCAGACCCAAAACTATCGAAGCGTAGCTCAAAGCAAGAAAAATATCCTTTTGCTAAATAAAAGAGCTGCACCAATATCACACGATTCAAACTCAAGTCCAAGCAGCATCCATGTACAAGCTCTTAGCTAAAGCTAGCTACCACAAGTTGTACATAACCAACTAGAACTCTAACGAACTCAAAAAGACAAAAATCATAGCGAAGGAATCGAAAAAGATCTATCTGAGAACTTTCTCCTTTTGTCAAACGATCTTCAGATGTCGATAGGGTCTTCTTCCCTAACTCTATTGGCCGAAGAAATCTTCAGATCCGACTCTCAACAGCCGAGATATCTTCGATTCTCGGTCGCAGGTGGTCGAACTTGCAAAAACTTCTACCTATGGCTTAAAACCACCCACACCGTCCAAACGGATCGCTTGATTTGATATCCGTCTTCTCTGGTAGATAGATCTAGCTACCCTGAACCCAACGAGACTCCAAACAAGCCGTTTGGAGTTCTCCTTGCAAAACCACGCAAGAAATTTAGTCGCAGGTTGTAAAAAACTGACATAAATCAGCTCACTTCGGCTCAAACTCGCTCACCACACCCAAACCAACAATCCAATCCACATACGGTCTTCTCCTGTGTAAAGATGAAGACTCCATGATCGCATAGACACCAAGAACAAAGAGCTTGGCTCACCTATCGCGAAGAACAACCCAATCTCAGATCGTAGACGACGAAAAACTGACGGAAGCCTTTCCCTACGAGTCAATTTCCTTCACATCCCTCAAATCGTCCGATGAAACTTCGTATCGTCTTCAATTTCCTGAAGAACTCGGCGTTTTGATCTCGATGGATCCAAGGACAACAAGTTTGGACTCCGGAAAGGTCCGAACGGTCCAACTCTCCCGCACATATCACTGAAGCCTCTCAAAACCTCTCATGTGTCTCAATTTCTCTCAAAACACATTCCCCGATCTGTCTCTACACGAACCGTCTTAACCAACGCGTAGCTTGCACAGATCTGAACCCAATGACACCTTGCGCGCATGCATTGGACTTCCCAATTCTCCAAACTGTCTATCGATAGATCATAAAAACAAGCTAACCTCTTAAGCTGCCCCTTTACGTCAGTCGCTTAGTCGTTGTACGTACAACTTTTCTCAAATAATGAGCAACCAGACCCCTTGCGTCCTTAGTATAGCGCCAAGAGCCGCAAATACTCAGTCAGCAATAGTAAGCTAGAGCCTAGCTTGATTTTCTCATCTTTCGAGTCTTGTAACTTCACCACTAGACGTCGAAATGAAGTAGACGAACTATCCATGAGAAGCTAACAATGAGCTCTACCCATCGATGTAATGAAAGTGAAGATCCGAAATTGTGTAAAAAAGCTCATTTTTAGTCATATGAGCATCTTTGGAGCGATAACGGTCGAAATTTGATTTTCAAGTAGGAGCTGGTCCATCCCCTCCAAACTTGTGCATCCTCCGGTACGCACCAGAGATACCAACCAAGGAGTGGATCGACACGCACCTCGTCTTGTCGTCTTATTTCTCATCGTACACAACCTCAGCTTCAAGCTCTTCTGCATAATCCTCATCCTCAAACTGAAATGCTGTCAAGATATCTACTAGATCGACCTCGTCATCTCTCTTTTTGCAAATCTTGACACGTTTACCTACCACTGGTATCTTCAAGATTGTTCCATCTAATTCTTGTAGGACGTAAGTTGAGTTGTCATGAACCTGCTTCATCACATACGGACCAAACCATCGCTTGGAAAACTTTCGCAGTGCACTATGATGGTTGTCTAGACTGTTGTCATAGACTAACACCAAATCACTTTCCTTGATTTCCCTAGGCCTTAAACGATGTCGTTGATCAACTCTGACTTTGTTCTTCAACCGTGCTTCTCGTAGCTCTCCAAAGCAACTTGGATATCCTCATGTCTTCTCTCTAACTGTCTAATTCGAATAACAAGAAGTTCTTCCCTAGTCAGATTATCCTCTCAAGGTAACACACTCCATGTCAGAACGTGTTCTTCATCAGCATGATAGGTTTCTGACTTGTGATGAGCTCTACTGACATGTAACATGTTACCGAGTTGTACGTCATTCGATCTGATCATAACGCAAATGATAAGAGTCGAGGTCACTCGCGCACCTTTTCGATGCAAGTCTTCATCAAAGCCTTCACAATGGACGGATGACCGCGTTCGCTCTTGGTATTCCTTTCGGGATTGTATGTAATTGTCAATGACAACCTCACCCACACCTTGCAAAGAATTCACGAGCCTCATGTGCATCTAACTCTCCTCGATCTATAGTGATCTTTCCCACACATCGATATCGACAAACAACCTCTTCCAAGAGAAATCTACATATCCCTTCAGTTGTCTTTGTTCGAAGCGCCCTACCCTCGACTTGATTTGAAAGATCTTTTCGAACAAGTACCAAGTATCTCATCTGTCACAATCCAATCGGCATAGTCACCAAGTCTACGACCCACTTGAAGTGGATTGTCAACAGGTAAGTCGAGTGTAATCCGTCTCGATGTCAGATGTTCGAATACATCTGACATGTCAAACAAGACTCCACAAAAGATATGACATCTTTGTACATGTTTTTCCACCAATACCACTCTTTCATCTTTGTAAAAGTGGTCCAAATTTTTCGATGTCCAGCCCAAAGACTCTCATGAAATGCCTTGAGTAACTTCTGCTGATCTTCTTTGCCGCAAATCACTCGTAGCGGTATCTCACCTTTCTGCTTCGGTCGCTTCCAAAGAAATCCATCCTGCAACATGAAGTTGTAGGCCTTCCTTCGAACTCTCCTGAACCCCTCATCTGTCCAATCTGTTTGCTTAACCATCGTACTAAGGTACCTCCCGATGTCAAGCAAATCATCATCATACAACCCTTCGACAAACAACTCATCTTCTCTTCTTGTCTGTGCAATCGAATAGAACTTTGCATCCATGTCGTCAATATCTTCAACCATCTCATCCTCCCCATCATATCGAGCTCGAAATAACATATTTGCCATCGGATTATCTTTCCTTACGATATGTCTAAACTTCGGGTTCAACGACTTGATATATGCGATCCATCGTAACATCGCAATATCAGGAGTTGAACAATTCATGATCATCCTTAACAACAGCAAACAATCAATTTCAACCACCACTACTGCTCCAATCAAATACTCTTTCTCAGTTTTCAAGATTGAAACAATATCCATAGTTCTCTCTTCACTTGTGGATATGCACGTTGACGAGCACTTAATACCTTCGTTCCGAACCTAACCGTAAATCTGTCTCCATCCTCATCATCTTGTCCTACTGTCTATCTGATTGCAACCGGACTTATATCTACAATAAGAACCACCAGCCTGACACCCTTGTAATCAATCTTTCTCAAAACTGGAGGAGATGATAGTAAGGATTTCAGCTTCCGTACCGCATCAGTATGCTCTTCCTCCCATCTGAACTTATGACCCCTATGTAATAACTCATACAATGGATCCGTCACATGCACCTAATGAGGAATCCAGATGTGATAGAATACATAAGCACCCAAAAATCTTCTTACTTCTGTCAACGAGTTGCAAAGCTCCTTCAACCTCCCAATCGCATCCGATTTGTTCGGGTCTAGCTTTCGACCAAACGATCCACACAAATGACCAACGATCAAAACTTCTCTAACCCCAAAGGTACCACAATGTAGACGTCATGAGTGCGTCTGAGACTGTCGCATTCAGACTGAAGTTTCAAGAATCTTCATTCTTGCCGGTTATTCCTTCCAGTCTATTTCTCATGTAATTTCATCTCGAATGTTCACCATCATGTTTCATGGTTCATGGGATTATTATGTTATGTTATATAATATTATATAATATTATTATATATATATATGATAATAATATATAATATATAATTATTATGTTATATGTTGCACTTAGTGTAGTCTGCTGCACGAAGTATGCTGGACTTGCGTGAATTGTCTGGTTGACGACACAGTGCGTGCTTAACACTATCAAAGTAAAACCATTTTGCCGCCTAAGAATTGCATAAAATAGATCAACATTACTGTACTAGTTCGATGGGGTTGAGAGATTTTCTTCTGATACCAAACTGAATTTAATTGATATTAATCAAAATGAACTTTAACATGAGTTTAGTTACTCAACCTTGCTTATTCACCTCTCCCATCCGAGACCGGAAGAAAGCAGTATGTATGGTTTATTACCTAACCTTTCTTAATGGAAAGGTTAGGTAATAAATTAATATAATAAAATAAATTATTTTGTAACTGGTACAAGGATACTACACTTGTAATGTGAGAAGTGCGTTTGTTACACTATGCCTGTCTTACAAATCTCTCCTCTGTTAACATTTAACAGTTATCAAAGTTTACCAGTGGATGCTTTTGACTAACTTAGTCAGATCTGAATTTCTATATAACACCAACTCTTACATATTTCCTGATAACAGATAACAAGCAAAAGTTCCCCAAGGCAATTGGAGATGCTTATTTCCTTTGTCTCATAATGTTGAAGATCTTTGAAGTTGATCAAGCATACATATTTAAATAAAAAGAAAAAGAAAAATGAGCATTCGTGAATATAATATTCACCAATTCCATCGAGCAAATAGGCAAATACCCAGGGCCTTGAGTTTATGACTAAATTCTTTTTACGAAAGGGTCGTAAACTAATTTAAGTGAAATAAAAAAGGAATTCTTCTGATTTTCTTAATTTGGTTGCAGACGAATGTTTTATAATCCAGGCGAAGCTTTTCGTACTGTCCCTTTTACGAGTTTAGTTACATTCTAATGCTCAAGTGTCCAAATAAGAAATTCTGACCATGTAATCTGACCATTTAGATTTTCTTGCATATTAAAATACTTTATATCATCCGTTTCTAGACTGTCGTAGGCACCAGCAGCATATTTCATTCTTTCACAGCCACCTCTGACTCATCAAATATGCAGATGTTTCTCCTAGTGAGGTATGTCTTCGCCAGGAAAAACACTGAAATATTATCCTCATGGTTTTGAGGAGAAAGACGCTAACAAGCATATTCCATTGTTTCCGGCGACCTCTGTCATCGAGATTCTTTCCCATGGCCTTGTACATCGAATCTCATTTTTTATTGGAAAATATCTAATTATTATAGAAATCATATATATCTATAATTAATATGTATTAACCAATCTCAGAATTGCCAACACATCCTGACATTATCCATAAGTGACGCACGGATTTACGCGCTGCTAGGAATATGCAAATGTTTCTCTTACTTGTAAAGATTCTAGCACTGTACCATCGTCCGGCTCTGGAGGAAAAATACGCACTACCAGTAAGCATATTTCACTTTTTCATCTTAATTTCAAGGATTTCTAGCGTTTTTTCTATGTACACTTTTTTGCATATTCACTTCTCCAAATTCGAAAGAGAGGAATACTTAATTTATCACGTAACCTTTTCGTGAGAAAACATTAGGTGATAATTTATTCGTTTACAAGACTGGACGGATTTATTGTTCCTGAAGCACGCTTGCACCTACAAGACTTATGGGTTATGTCCGGAATTTGCGATATGTACTTGATATTATATATATAATATTTAGATTATAAATAAATTTTAATAAATAAATTTGTATATTTATTGTATACTATTATAAAATTTAATTAACATGTTATGTATAAATATGATCACTGACATTTAGATTCGACGTGCATTACCCGGTCTCATGTGAAACGTAGTTTGAGATTTTTCTCTATTTTTTTCTTTATATGATTTTCATTATACTATCTTGTCAAATAATCATTTGAAATTTTCTTTCATTTATCTCGCTTGTCGTTTTCTTTCCCTCCGCCAAAAGGCACTTTGGATGCATATATATTATCTCTTACTAGCAAAAATTCAGGTCGGAGTTGAGAAGAAAGAACTGAACTGAATTTAGAGCAATCAGCTATTCCACTGCTGTAGGCTAAATATAACTGTATTTTATAACTACTTTCCACAGACATACCATTTGGCATAAACGAGGAAAACGAATATTCTCTCTCGTTCCCCTTGCTTTCAATTTGTACTTTAGTTGACACGGAAGATTCTCGTGTTTCCTAGAAACGGCCCAATTTTAACGCCATAGATTTATGGTCAGAACACAAAGCGTAAAGCTCCTCAAGCCTCAAGCGGTTTCAGTTCGATCCTCACGTGTCTAATTTAATTTCATTAAACAAATGAAAAGCTCATGAAGAAAAGCATTTCCCAATCTACGGTTTCTCTTTTTCTCGGTGCTCCGCGACTGGCTAGCCGCTAACAGCAAAGGAGGAAACGAGAGCTGGCAGCGACCCTTATCTCTAGTCAAGTCAACAGAGTGTGACTTATCCGTAGTCTCATCCTTGCACCTAGCGATTTGTGCAAATGGTGACTGTACTTAGCTTATCAGTGGGTGCAAAGTTGCGTTATCCGGTCCCGCACGCAATAAAGAAACGCAAATCAGATTTCATGTCAACACGACCATGAGGTGAATTATATTCAGGTACGGACAGGCTTCTTATTTTTTGACCTCTCCATCTGCCTTCGTAAAGAAAGGTTTGGTAATTTAATTAATCATATAAAAATATAGACTTCGCTGAAAATTCGTTGAGGGCTGTCACTTATATATATTAGTTCACACGTTCTCGCGCACTATGCTTATTAATATGGATTATTCCATCTTCTCTGTATGTAATAAAAGATGATATCTGTGATACTTCTTTTTAGCATCTACAAACTTCTGGATATTAATAAATAACGATCAAAATTTATGCCGGGATGCTGGGATCTCCTCATGGCCGCAAGAAACATGAGGAGAAATAGAAAGAGAAAAAAATGGTGGCAAATACAGTATATAGAACAGTAACGTCAACTTGAAGTAGTTCCTGCTCCTCCCGAATTCCTTCTTCCTACTCCGTTAGGTCCCTTCTTTAGTTCAAACGAGAACGGGAAACCATGAGCGATTGGTATCTAGAATCTTTCTTACCAACTGTTCTCAAAAGGCATGCCGCAGTCATGTGCGTCTTGACTCTTGAGCGTTGTGCAAGGGTATGAAACCGAATAGAGTGGAATCTAAACCTCTGCAGTTTTGAGGATGCTGTTGATGGGAGAATGTCTACATGGACTTGCTAGTACTACGGCCGGGGACAATGTTGTCATGATGGTGATCTATCGAAGCAGCAAATTAGATTACTGATCATTGCAGTACAGAAACCTGCTTGTTATTTCTCTCCTTCGCCTTGAAACCTAGGCTTTGGTCAGGAAAGGTGGAATCTTCAGTGCAGCTCGAGCTCCATGCTTTGGTGAACATATCGTTCTGACGTTATCGTGATTTAAGGTTAGCTACAAAGAAAGCCACTAGACTCAAACGCATGGAATGCACGCATGAAAAACATCACTGTTGGCAGCCAACTTCTACGGTTTTAGTATCCTGCTGGAGCGAGTTAAGGTAACCCCCGCATGAATGTACAAAGGCTACAGTAAAAGGTTTTCTTGGTTCCACTGAATCCTTGCCTACTCTGGAACTTTAAAGTCTACGTAATAGCCAGAAGAATGGGAGCGTTCTGGCCAAACACAAGAAGCACCGTTCGGCATTGGTCGCTCCACAGCCGCGAACTGGAGATCATTTCGATGGAAATGGACCCACGATCTGTGCTCGTACTTCTATGGACGTCGAAAGTGAATTCGATATATCTTGAGAACACGACCATTGGAGTGCATATTTCAGCGTGTATTTGTTCCAGATATCCTCCATCATTTGCTGCAGGCTGCAAGAATGTCCTATGATCAACACCTGGTGAAAGTTTCTATACTGAAATTCATCCGTTGAGGATATCATCCGGTGTTTAAGAGATGGCACCGCTTCTAGATCTCTTACGGTCTGTCACTCTCGTAATACTGTTGGACTGCACGTGTATCAACGTTTTGTTGCTGAGCGGGAACACTCTGGCTAGTCGCCCCATCGCCACATTCAGGAGAGGTAGCTCCTTTTTGCGCTCGGTCACTGGAAACTTAGCAGCGCCTCTTTATAATGTCCCTAAGAAACTGAAAATTTTATGAGAATGAGTCGTTCTGGAACTTTGTTTCTTCCATGTCATCTTCTATCCTGCATACATTAACGTTTCTACCTTGGATATCCCTGCTTTCTCTTTAGTGCTAGGTCAGCACCTTCTGCCGTGCAGACAGTTGCACGGACCATATTAAATTTTGCGGTCCTGTGAGTATTCTCGTCATTTACTAGTTGCAGGGTTTAGAGCAGCATTTGCAGATGAGGTTAATACTGACCTCCGTGCTGCTTTGACGATATATAACTTCCCATCATATTTATCTCGCATGATGCTCATTTCGTGGTCTTCTCCTGTCTGCATTCTCTTCACCAAGGGAACCTGTTGAGTTCGTCGATTTTCGATAGTCTGAAAGCTTACAAGTAATCAGTATTCTGCAACTCAAGTCTGGTAGTTACTGAAGTCCTAAACTCGTACAATTATAACTGCAACCTGCTGCAAAACAGTCACTAACAAAAGCTGTCATGGTCCTACATGCTGTTCTGCAAGCAATGTACCCACCAAGACGTGTAACGGTCTCTGTCTACTTCTACTTGCTTTTGCCAGATTCGGCAGTGAAAGTAATTACAGATCAGGTGGGAAGTCCGACTTCGACCACCACGTTGCAAGAACCCCAACACGCAGGTGAGAGTTCAAGTGTGCCAGTGTCGACGATGTTTGGAATGAGTGAGTATACGTCTCTTCATTGTGTCATACGCGTACGCTTCCGAGGTGATTCCCCCCAAGAGAATGGTGTTTCCCAGTGTGTTTGCTTGCTAAAAAAGGTATCAAATCTCCAGTTACACACCCTTTTGAGTTTCCCAGGCTCGTAACTTTCAGGTAGGGAACAGGAACTTTCGAGCCTGAGGAGCATGCTTTTAGGACATGTACCGCACAGCTTCCCGTCTCAAACTTCTCGGCCTATTCCAAATTCACAACTTCACAAATCACAAGCTGTGTCCGACGTGGTGAGAAAGGAGAGTAAAGCTCTGTACAATCCTGTTGCAGACTCTTTTCATCCGGAGACAATCAAAACCCTGCATGAGGATGTCAGCGCTCGCCATCACTCCTTTCGCCGAGCTTTACTTCGTGATATTTCTCCGCCGGGATTGTGGCCGATAACTGACGATCAAGACGAAGCATATGTCCGAAGAAGAGCTCTTCTCAGGAGCAACTGCTGCAGCTGTACCTGAAATATAGCGGTCGTGGGCGGAATCTGAAAACTTATTTAAGGACAGTCTTCCACGAGTCGTGGACATGACTAGGGCATGCGTTTTCTACTGCGTTTTCTAGGGCATGCGATCTGCAGGCTTCCAGGCTAGAGTACCTGTCGGTTGCTGGTGAGTACATATCTCTGAAGGAGGTGATCATGAGCATCGACTCGTTAAAACGAACGTAGAACTCGAAGGGCATCGCTTTAATTCCACGCACCTCTTCCTTCTCAAAGATTACTTTCGGCTGATGCAGGAGGCCATGAGAACCAAGCTACGACTCTCCTCAAGGTCATTCAAGACAATATAACCGTTTCAAAGCCTGCAGACAGGTGGATCAGATTACAGGAGCCGGACTCGTTACTGCTTTCTATAGCTCTCTACCTGCAGAACCTTTGAGCCCAGAGATAAGTACTTACCAACGGCATGAGGTTCAAATGGAACACAGAATCCCCCTAGCTGCACAAGAAAGCTCTTACAGTTTTTCACATTCATGACTCTTACAATCTACCATCAGCAGGGAAAGCAGATGAGGAATATCCATTTCAGACGACACAGTTCGAGACTCAACAGAGCTTCATATGTCCCTAAAAGACTGAACTAGCGCCCTTGAAACACCAGCTGGGTGAGTTCGTAGAGTTTCGCGCCAACTACCCATCGAGCGGGAAACTGTATGTATCTTTCTTGAGATTGTTATGGTTCTGTCCGAACAATGCAACAAAAGTTCTCTATCTCATGTCCAAGCAGGTGATCAAGTTACTTTATCGGATCATAGGAGATGGGTCTAGACTCTGTAATCTCTGTAACTGTTTCTGAGCGAATGCATCTATTCAAAGTAGCAGGAGATCATAAGACTTTGAAGCTATCTCCTTAGCTCCTCCTCTTCCACTCTCGAAGTAAGTTGAGCACCTCTTGCTTCACTCTTGTACATCATTTATGCGGCATTCCTTCTCCTATCTGAGTCATAGTATGCGAGTGTTGGACCAACGTCGACGATGCAACGACCCGTGTTTGGATCTATCATGATGTCACCCTTCAGTATGAACTACAAAAGAACTTTTACATGACATCAGCGAATGGTGTTTTATAAAACGCGCACCGTCTTCTTCATGATGCGTGGCTAAGCAATTGAAGTGATACTTGAATCCACAAGTTCCAGGTGCAATGACCGGGAAGAATCCAATATGACTTAAGCATATTGCACAAGTTCTTTTCTAATCTCTTGGACCATGCTACTTTCCGGAATATATGCATATTTACTTGGATTCTTCACCAAATCGTTTATGCTCGGAGGGTAAGAATCCATCTTGCGATCAGTTACTGTTATGTTCAAATGGTCGAATTTGGCAACCAAACGAGGATGATCCATGCTAGAAGTTTTACTATAATTGTGTTTTTCTTGTGTTAACTCACTTGAAAGCGGCCTTATCGAAAGCCGATTCTGCGACCCGGGGATTGCCAGGCCGATAAGCATTGATCAATCTAGTGCATAGCAAGAGTATACCATACATGGTTAACTAGAGCTTGCACCTATACTAACAACAGGAGCGTTGCCTGGCTCTCTTGAGATCAGTCCCATCGAGATAAATCCAGTTTGATCCCCTTTGAGGACGTTTTAGCGAAGTTACCATAGGATCATATTCTTCAAGCTGGTAGTAAAAGGTCGATAAAGTGCCCAGCTGTATACGTAAGTGACATTGTAGAGATTGGTGGATTTGATAAGCGAATCCGTACCACTGCAGCAAGTCCAAGAACCAAAGGAGGGCTTTCTGCACGTGAACCAAGCGTGAGACTGACAAGTAATGGTTGTGTGTAAGTCTAAAATATCTTATCAGAGTATGGTGATTTGAAGAGAGTGTCCAGGCTAGCTAGAACATGTTAAACTTTGCAGTAGTCTATACTTGGGGCTTACATGTACACTGAAGGCCGAGATCTATATATCTGTATACTGATGCGTCATGTGTGCACTAAATGAGTGGCATGTAGCTCGTTACTAGAACTTGAAAAACAAGCGGTTTCCAGAGTTCCATGCAAGTCTCGAGTCTTGTGTCCCGTAACACCCCCACTGGGAGTAGACAAGGGATTTAGAGAGAATATATTTTCTGATTTTTTAGAATTCGAATTCCAAACTTCACTGCAGGGAGCAATTACTTTGTGTTTATATTTCATATCAATGCTCTTTCACTTTGTGTATTCTATATAAAAAGTTTACTGAAAGAAATAACTCCATAAGCGCTTTCTATCAATACCAGAGTCCCAGATTTCGTTAAGAAACTAGTTAGTTATAGACAGCAAAAAATGAGTCTAGGTAACCAAAACCGGCGATTTTTGTTAAAATGGTTTAGCTAGAATGCTGGTCAAGGTTACCCAGACCCTAAACATGGGGAAGGGTTAAGTCATAAACTACTGAGCATGCATAAACATGGAGGAGGTGATTATGCATACCTCATAACAGAGAATGGTCCTTTTGGATCTGAGGTCCGAATGAATTCGATATGGCACGATCATTAATGTACTACCTATTTTCGTGCCATATCGTGTGTATCCGAGTTCAGATGGACGATTCTAAATTGTTTATTCAAGAGCAAGCAAGCAATTTCGTGAGCTTAATTTATTACCTAATCTTTCTTTATAATTTATTACCCTACCTTAGGGTTAGGATCAAATATATATATTTACGTTAGGTAACAATACTTAGATTAAATCAATATACTTTTAGCATATTTTGTACTTGTAGTTTCTGCAGCGGATGAGTCAACTCTTACTTTATAGATATGTATGGATTTGGTCGTAAGTGTAAGTCCGGTTATCGTTAAATATTTAAAAATAAATATATTTTACTATAACTTAATTTTATATGATTTAGTATTAATTTTTCTTAACATTTACATCTTATCCGATAAAAGAAAACGATCATTCTCCAAAGGAAATTGGGGATGCTTATTTGACATCTTTCACAAACAAGTAAATTTATTTGGAAATGTCGATTTACTGAAAATAGAATAAACAAACGAAACGTAAAAGCGGCGGACGGGTGGGTTGATTCATTTTGCCAACGTGTACTATCCCTATAGAAGCATCCTAAACAGGACACAAGAAAGCTTCCCTTATTATTATGATTCACTCACAAGTCCAATTTAAAGTTTTGTTACCAGGGAAAATAAGACAGGTATGTTTTCCGTGGTAGGGGAATTTCCCTACAGTGAAGTTCTAAAATTTTCTGTATGAGAATCTCTAGACATTTGGAAAGTTTGTGAATGGATATGTAATGTACATACTATATATACTATGTGTTGAATTACACACATATTTAATTTATTTTGTGTGTATTTCTCTCTATGTGTGTAAGTTTCCAACATAGTATTTTCACTACAGGATTCATAATAAGCATGCTCAATCAACTTCTTTACTTTTGCTCTCTTTAAGATATCTGAAATAATCTAAGTGTTATATAAATATTCTAGATTAAGTAAAATCAAAAATCAAAACAATATTTAAATATTAACTGTTAAGCTCCAAGAATGGTGGAAATCTCCTTAGAAAACTCATAAGTGGAGTGTGGTTTTTTGCGCTTCACAGGATACAAGTGCGAGAGGATGCTGCACTGAATTCATGAATATATAAATACATTGATTTATTACCTAATCTTTCCCGTTGGAAGGGTTAGGTAATAAATCAAGGTTAAGGTTGTAGCCCTGTTCCATCTTTGGATGGAAGAGGTGAATAAGCAACCTTAACCTTGATAACATGCATCCTCGGATCCGCGTTCATACATCAATTACAGGAGATGAGGGTGGCGGCACGGTTTTCCCTGCTATGCTTGAGGGAGTTATTCTACTCGTACCCAAGTCGTTACGTCCAAATTCACTTAATGAGACGACAGATAACGTTACTTTCTAAATAAGGTGGTAGCAAAGATCATGATCGTCAGTCTTGGTCTTATATTCCCACTCATAATGCAACACTCAGCAAGACTTCGCGTTAACTCTATTCCTATTAAAGGTAGAATAGTGTGTACCAGGAGATAATTAATATGTACCATGTATGTCATAGATATCATGTATGGACAGTATACTCGAGTTAAGATTTGGACGTTTGAAGAAAAGATTTTAATTTCAAGTTATATACATACATGGAGTCACGTGTCTTCCACTGGAACTTACAGATACTAACGTCATATGTAATATCATTCTGTTCTGTAAATCACAATCTAACATGAGAACAGCGTGAAGAAGAGACCATGACACGAATGAAAAGAAACATGAAAAAAAATGAGAAACTAGAGCTTCTGTGTCATGCATTTTTCTGCTTCTCTATGTTATGACGATAATCCGTGTTATGACGATAATCAGTGTCATAATTGTTCCAGTACGTGATGATGTGAACGCCATCTTGCTTTCAAAGTTTGAAACCCATCTGCTGTACTGAAGTTACTACGCCCGGTAGCCTCTGGTGATCTGGTAGAACTGGAGGTTCTACCAAATCATTGAGACTCTCCAACGGTGGAGCTGAATACTGTCGGAGGTAATTTCTCAAGTTTCTCAGCTGAACATTCCTTCTACCTTCTGTAGCTGAACTTTCTTCTGCTGCTTCTGCTATCTCTTCCTTCTACCCTCCTTTTCTGTTTCAGCTGCCGCTCCTCTGGTCTCTAGCTCACTCTGCTCTGCTCTGGTGCTCTATTTTATTACTGAACTACTCTCCTTTCTCACCCTCCCACTCACTTCGTGCAATTGCCTCACTCCCATTCCTTCCTCCTCTTCTCTGCTACTGGTGATGAAGTGAGAGTGGATCGTGATGATCCTCACGGATGTTGACGCAATGTGATTTCTGCCCAATGCTCTGATTTATGCCCATTGTCCTTATCTACTGTCTAGCGAAACCACAGTCAAGAGAACGGACTTGGAAGAATCAGTGAGGAAAGAAGACCCTGTTGAGCTTGACTCTAGTCCGACTTTGTGAAATGACTCGAGAGGTGTAGAATAAGTGAGAGGTCTCCTTCGCGGGAGACCGCAAGTGAAATACCATTACTTTCGACGTTATTTTACTTATTCCTTGAGGTGGGGGCGAGCATTCAGCTTAGCTTCTAGTCTTAAAGCAGTATGTTGTCCCTTTTAGATGGCATTTTTTGCAAGTCATGACATGAAACCTGAGAAACCGAGGCGCGAAAGATCTATCACTAGAGCGTAGTCGATAAAGACGTGAAAATGCGACAGATAAAAGCAATGGCCATTTTTCCACAAAATGGTGGAGGCGTAAGAAATATCAAATGTAGGTGATTCTGCAAAAAGTATATCCGCAATGTCTACACATGTATATGATCAATCTTGTATGTCTTGTTAAAAGTGTTTTCTGATTTGTTCTTCTACACGATGTTGATTGCTTTGTAAGTACAAGTGAAAAGGCAAGAACTTCAGAAAGGAGTTCATGATTTTGATGTCATCAATAACAAAGTACAAAGCTTTTCTTCCAACTGGATTCTCTCACCTAGAGATATTAGACGAGAGCGTTTTACAATGTTGGACAAATAAAGAATTCGACATTGCAGCTGCACGAGAAAATATATTACTTTCTCGACTGATTAGATTGCTTGTTGTTTGGTGTGTGACTTATCTATGATCTTTTATGAAGAGTTCTTTCGCTTATTTTCTTTATTTTCTTTTGCATGGACAAGTTCCTAACGATTTAGATAAGTACACATGAGAATCAGACATTCCATCAATTAAAGAAGATGAGAGTAGAGAGTTCAAAATCTTCAGGCTTATGAAACATGTCACCAATGACAGTTCAAGAAGAATACTTCTATGAGAAGGGTTGTTCTTCGCGATCGGTGTGCCAAGCTCTTCGTTCTTGGTGCCTACGCGACCAGGGAGTCTTCATCTACGCATAGGAGAAGACTGTACGTGAATTGGATTGTTGGTTTGGGTGTGGTGAGCAAGTTTGAGCCGCAGGGAGCTGATTTACGTCAGGTTTTTGCAACCTGCGACCAAATTTCTTGCGTGGTTTTGCAAGGGGAACTCCAAACAACTTGTTTGGAGTCTTGTTGGGTTCAGGATAGCTAGATCTATCTGATAGGGAAGACGGCTATCAGTTTAGACGATCCGTTTGTGCGGTGTGTGTGGTTTTAAGCCGCAGGGAGGAATTTTTGAAAATTCGGTCACCTGCGACCGAAAATCGGCAATATCTAGACTATCGGGAGTCGGATCTGAAGGGTTCTTGAGCCAAAGGAGGTAGGGAAGGAGACCCTATCAACATTTGAAGATCGTTTGGCGAAAGGAGGAAGTTCTCAGATAAGTCTTTTTCGGTTCCTTCGCTACGGGTTTCGTCCTTTTGAGTTCGTTAGGGACTTAATTGGTTGTGTACGGCTTGTGGTAGCTAGCTTTAGCTAAGAGCTTATACATGGATGTGGTTTGGACTTGGGTTTGGATCGCGTGATACTGCTGTGGCTCTGTTTGTTAGCAAAGAGAAGTTTCTCTTGCTTTGAGCTACGCTTCGGTGGTTTTGGATCAGGGTTGTGATTCAAGGGCTGTTTCAGAGGCTTTTGAAGCAGGTTACAGACTGCTCTGGTCTGGTTCTCAGTTTTGTGCTCTTAGGAGAAAGAACCGACAGTGTACATACATTTGGAGTGTATATATCGCAACGTTCGTTTTCGTGGTTGTTTTTCTCTATCTTGTCTCTGTTTCAGCACACAACATCTCCACAGCCAGGACCCTCACGTTTTCCTGGACATCCTTCACGCACAATCCGACACGATACCGTTTCTTCGTAAGATGAAACAAAGTGCGTTGAAATGAATGTCAATATGGAGATCAGTTGCTATCATCATCGATTGTGCACAAGCCGAGGTGAAAGCTATCAGGTGCTTAAGGATAAAAACTCTTGATTCTCTTGAAATGTCAATGTCTGTTATCAATATCGCACGCTTATAGTCGATAATAATTGTATGATCTTTTGAAGTTTATACCTATGATGTTGCAGAAGTGTTTTTCAGAAGTACAAATTATATTTTGTACATGGTATGAACGAAGAGCATGGAAACAGAACTTTATCAAGAAAGTTGTCAATCGAAATGAATCTGCTGAGATGAACATTATGCTTGAAGACCTAATGTACGCACGAGATGGAAGTCTGGTATGCATTCAAAGAGAAATATCAACATCAGGAAAATTTTATAAGATACATGGAGGAAGAATGGTTATCTTCCACAAGTAAGTTCGTTTTGCACAAGTTTATGACTTACTCATGATTTGTAAGTTGTTGTAGCTATATTGATTACACTGAGATCTTATACGTTTTGAAATATGATTTTTTCTAAAAACATCAATATTTTGTTATTACCAGCAGGTAAATAGGATAAAGTTGTGAATATTGATACGAAAATAGTAAAATATTGTTTTACTAATATGTATTAACTATAACGTATTGTTGTTACCATCCTGTTCAGGCAAGTGGATGAGTTGTTTCAGGACGTTTCACAGAGCAAACCAGAATACCAATGGTGTCATCGAAGCTTAACATCTTACATACAAAAAATTTTCTTAATAGAGTTGTTGGTGTTTTAATCGTCATACTTTGTGTTAGAATTCTGGATGTATTGTTTCATCGCATTCTGTCATATTTTTGATACAACTTGCGGAGAAAAGAGAAAGGTAGGTGCATCAACTACAAGGCTGAAGAGATTGTCTATCTAGTGTTACCAGAGCACACTTGATTTCAGATGATCTGGTTCACTTTGATGACTTAGGTAGTATATCATGCAGAGTGAAGAGTACCATAGACCTTAAGAAATTATATATAGTGAGAAGCTTTCTTGTGACTGCACTTGGGCGGTAGAAGGAAACTTGTGCAAGCATCAAGTAAAAGCTTTAATGATGAGAGGTCATAGTCCAAGTCTGTTGGTTCAGAAACTAGGTACAAATTTTGGAGGACAACAAGGAGGTATGCAGAATCTGCGACCAGATTTGGTGTTGTCTGATTTGAATGAAGGTGCATATGAGGCTACATAATTTCAACTTCAACCAGAAATCATGAATGATTGTGATTTCCTTGAGTCATTGGATTATCACGTGAGTGTTGATGTTGTTTCAAGTGAAGTGATGGTGGTAGATACATGTCCAATTACAAAAGACAATGACGGTCGATCAAAAAAATCTGAACGAGGTCTGCTGATGGAGCTTTTGACTTAGTATATGGAATAAGTACCTGATAATTCTCGCTGTATTGAGCATGCTATCATCACTCTGAAATCTATGCTTCATACATTCGAGGAGCAACCAGAAGATCAAGGGATTGAACAGAGGGTTGAGTGCTTTCCGCGTGCTTTGAAATTGACATTGAAGCGAAGACAAGGTGTTGTCGACTTATTTCATGGAGGAAGTCGACGAAAAAATGTAACACATGATGATAATACTGATATCATTATATTTGAGAGACTTCCTCTTCGACATGGTGTGCAAAGAGAGACTCATCAGCAGCAGTTAGAAAGACTAGCTCAAGCTAATGTAAATGTTCATATGCTAGAAGATAATACTAAAAGAAGAAGAAACTGAAATAGACAAGACATATGACAGCATGTAGTAATGGCATCAAGGTATTACTACATATCATAGACATCACCAGATAATGTTATTACCATGGTGATACTCTGATTTTGATCTTTACTTTGAAATAAAAAGATTGTGATCATTTGTAATAGCGATGGACTTGCTTCTGTACCTTATAAGATGCATCAAATATGCACTATTGTAATCTCTTTTATTGAAGGTATAATAACTGTAACATGATTATCTTGTCATATGCATTACGTAAACAATAGAAATTGTTATTACGATTATAACTATGAAATATGACCGATAATAATCAGTAGGTGTTTTTTTGCCTGTAACTTTAAATTGTAATGATTAGTAATTGTTATTATGACTATAACTTTGAAAAATGAAGTACGATACATACCATCGTAATCATTTTTAATTATTACTACGACGGTATCATAGAATTCAGTAAGTGCTAATCACCATAAGGTGTTATTAAATGTGAAGCACTTAGGATTTTTAATTATAATAATGTATTGGCTACGTAATACCGTAATCATTGCTATTGGTTCTTACCATACTAATTTTGAACTTTATACATGAATAATCAGAAACTGTTATTAGAAATGTAACTGAAAATTATATCTGATGATAATCAGTAACTTCGAATTAAATATATATGATTTTGTATTGTACAATAATAATCATCCATAAATGTTGTTACGTAATACTGTAATTACGCCTTTTGGTTATTATCGTAATAATTTTCAGTTTATACATTGTAAGCATCTATAATTGTTATTACGATTGTAACTGTAAACTATATAATATATAGTGTAATCATCAGTAAGTGTTATTCCGTAATACTGTAATCACGCCTTCTGGTTATTACCGTAATAATTTTCAATACACTGTAAGCATCTATAATTGTTATTACGATTGTAACTGTAAACTATATAATATATAGCATAATCATAAGTAAGTGTTATTACGTAATACTGTAATCACGTCTTTCGGTTACTACCGTAATAATTTTCAGTTTATACATTGCAAGCATCTATAATTGTTATTACGATTGTAACTGTAAACTATATAATATATAGTGTAATCATCAGTAAGTGTTATTCCGTAATACTGTAATCACACCTTTTGGTTATTACCGTAATAATTTTCAACACACTGTAAGCATCTATAATTGTTATTACGATTGTAACTGTAAACTATATAATATATAGCATAATCATAAGTAAGTGTTATTACGTAATACTGTAATCACGCCTTTCGGTTACTACTGTAATAATTTTCAGTTCATACATTGCAAGCATCTATAATTGTTATTAGGATTGTAACTGTAAACTAATATATAGCGTAATCATCAATAAGTATTATTACGTTATACCGTAATCAAATCTTTAGGTTATTACGTATATAATTTTCAGTTTATACATAGTAATCATCTATAACTGTTATTTCATGACTGTAACTGTAAATAATATAATATTTAGCATAAATTATATGAATATAATAGCATAATCATCATTAAGTATTATTATGTGATAACGGTTACCAGTTTATAAATTTGAAGTAATAACAATGATTACGATATTATGTAATCGATGTGCTTTGTCTTTCAAAGTGATGGGATGTAAGAGCAATTATAAATGATTAAGCTATATATTCATATAGTTTATGATATATATTATATAGTTTACAACTACATTTGTAATAACATGTATAGATGAGTACAATGTATAAACTAATAATTATGACGGTAATAACCAAAAAGCTTGAATTAGTACACGTTATTACTATGAAGTTACCACTATAACATTTGGTACTTCTGTCAAAACTCGTAATCACGTTACATCGGATGCTTACATCAGAATTCAGTTCTGTAGTTTACATAATTTCGTGAAAGAACACTCAACTATATGCATTCACATTATTCAACCAATCACTGAAGAGTAGCAAAATGTGATGGTGAAAAGTTCATGTGCTGTAAAGATATCAAAGTTTTTGTTTCAGTTTGGATCTACTCTTCCTAGTGTGTCATACATCCACTGGTGTAGGGACCTGTTGTTGAACTCTAGCTTTCCTAGCATATCTAGTCAAAGTACGTGCTTCTTTCACCATAGGAGTCAATCTAGTTCTCCTCTTATAAGAGATCTTGAATCATTTTTCCAGATTATCTGTAGATATTACAATCAAAAGTGTCAATTTTACAATAAGAGTGAACTATTAAAGAATCGAAACTAATTAGAAACTGGTTCAGAATGCAACTGCATTCAATCATGATGATCTAAACGTACAAAAGCATACTGCCAAGTAAAACAATTTCAATAAAATCAACATTAAGAAAACAACGTGAAGCTTACCAACAGATGAAGAAGTCACCAATGCATGTTCTCCAATGAGAGAATTTGCATCAACATCAGTTCGTGGTCTTGAGGAAGAAGATCTCAATGATCAGAAAACTGCAGACCTACATGTTCATTCTCATTCTCTGAAGGTTCAAGAAACTACTGCTCTTGCTCACTCATGTTGACGGATGGTTGCTGATTAGATGGCTGGTGATCTTCTTGATCGTTTCACTTTCATTAGATTGACACTCACTAGTGTCAGTGAGTGTCAATGAGTGAATGTCAGTGAGTGTCAGTGAGTGTCACTCAAAACTCCCAAACCGCCCGATGAAAACTCGTATCGTCTTCAATTTCCTGTAGTACTCGTTGTTTTGATCCCGATGGATCCAAGGACAGCAAGTTTGGACTCCGGAACGGTCCGAACGGTCCAACTCTCCTTCACATGTAACTGAAAACTCCAAATCTACTTCCTGCGTCTCAATTTCTCTCAGTACGCACTCCCCGATCCGCCTCTTCACAAACCATCTTAACCTGTGCGTAGCTTGCTCAGATCTGAACCCAACGACGCCTTGCGCGCTTGCATTGGACCTCCAAATCTCCCGAACCGTCCGTTGACAGATCGCAAGCGCAAGCTAGCCCGTAAGCTGCTCCCTTGTCACAGTCTCTGTACGTACGAAGTTTTGTCATTAATAATGAAGCAGGCCCCTTGCATCTTTGATATAACGCCTGAAGTCTCAAATACCCAGTCAGCAAGTAAACTAAGACCTAGCTTGATTTTTCCTTCTTTCGAGTCGCATAACTTCTTTGTTAGACGTCCAAACGAAGTAAATAAGATGTCCATGGAAAGCTGACAACGAGCTCTACCCATCTATGTGATAAAAGTGAAGATCCGAAGTCGTGCCAAAAGCCCGTAAGCTGAGGCCTAGCTTGTTTTATCCATCTTTCGAGTCATGTAACTTCTTCACTAGACGTCTAAACGAAGTAGACAAAGTGCCTATGGAATGCTGACAAGGAGTTCTATCCATTGATGCGATGAAAGCGAAGATCCGAAATGGTGCCAAAAGTCCGTAAGTTGGGGTCTAACTTGTTTTCTCTATCTTTCGAGTCTTGTAACTTCTCCACTAAACGTCCAAACGAAGTAGATGAAGTGCCTATGGAGTGCTGACAAGGAGCTCTATCCACTGATGCGATGAAAGTGGAGATCCGAAATGGTACCAAAAGCCCGTAAGCAGGGGCCTATCTTGTCTTCTCATGAGTGTCTTTGGAGCGACAAGCATCGAAGTTTGAATTTCAGGTAGGAGCCGGTCCACGACACGACAACGGTTCAATTTGAATAGCCTTTTCAGATTCTTGGATGCACCAAGTCATTGGTATACCCATTTGATGCATATCGAATACCACCAGTGTGAAAAATAGAAATTATCATAATAAAATGAATATAATTAATACAAAAAACTTCAAATTATCTCAGAAATTGATACGGTAATAACAATTAATGATCAATTACAAGATAACAAGTAAGTATGGTTCCAGTACCCCATAAGCATTCGTGGCCAACTACCTGATGCTTTGTAGGCTCATCAAACAACAATATGCTTTCCATTGCTAATACACACTCGTGACTAAACCTTAACATATGTCTTGTTGCCACGGGGACTGTAATGCTAGCATGAATTCTGAACCGTCAACCCTTGTAAGGAGAATTAAATAATACTTTTCCTAGAAACCTGCGTATCTATTTTTTAACACTCATTTGATCGTTCTCATCTCATCTCCATTCTTCGACATCTATTTTTCGCTTGATGTTTCGAATGACTTGTTTTGAAACTAAGTCATCTTTCATATCTCTTGATAGGAGCTCATCCACTTCCATGTAAATGTCTCCTTTGTCAACTCCCTCTCTACAGAATTGTCTTTCACAATGTAAATCATATATATCTGCAACCGACCATTGTGATCTAATCACTAATCTAATTGTGATTTAAATGATACTTGTGGCAATCACAAAAAAAAGATATACACTTAAGCAATGGTAAAAATTCAAGCGAAAGCTTATCCATAAACTTGGAACGTAGAGCTTGAAACTGGACTTGATGGTAGTTTCTTATATATCATACCGAACACGAGAAAATGTGATCTCCACCATGCAATGTTAGTTCTTAGTACACCACCCACTTATATCAGCTACGAACAAAATCGTCGTAACCACCCACCGAACAAACCTCCGCACAAAACTTTTGATTATTCTTATGTAAGAAGTCTTGTGCATTATTTACAGAAACCACTGTTTCTAATTTTCTAATTTTTGAACTTGTACATGCCACGTTGTCGTATCGTGGACCGGCTCCTACTTAAAATTCAAACTTCGATGCTTGTCGCTCCAAAGACACTCATGAGGAATAAGTTAGGCCCCAGCTTATGGGTTTTTGGCACAATCTCAAATCTCCATTTTCATCGCATAGATGGGTAGAGCTCCTTGTCAGCTTTTCACAGGCACTTTGTCTACTTCGTTTGGACGCTTAGTGGAAAAGTTACAGGACTCGAAAGATGGAGAAAATAAGCTAGGCCCCAGCTTATGGGTTTTTGGCACCACTTCGGATCTTTGTTTTTATCGCATCAGTGGATAGAGCTCCTTGTCAGCTTTCCATAGGCACTTCATCTACTTCGTTTGGACGCCTAATGGAGAAGTTACAAGACTCGAAAGATGGAGAAAACAAGCTAGGCTCCAGCTTACGGGCTTTTGACGCAACTTCGGATCTTCGCTTTCATCACATAGATGGGTAGAGCTCGCTGTCAGCTTTCCATGGGCATCTTGTTTACTTCGTTTGGACATCCAGAGAAGAAGTTATGCGATTCGAAAGAAGGTAAAATCAAGCTAGGTCCCTAGTTACTTGCTGACTGGGTATTTAGGGCTTCATGTGTTATATCAAAGACGCAAGGGGCCTGCTTCTTATTATTGAGGGTTGAACTTCGTACGTACAGACTGTAACAAGGGGGCTGCTTAAGGGGCTTGCTTGCGCCTGCGACCTGTCAACCGACGGTGCGGGAGATTTGGAAGTCCAATGCAAACGCGCAAGGCGTCGTTGGGTTCAGATCTGTGCAGGCTACGCACTGGTTCAAACGGTTAGGGAAGAGACGGATCTGGGAGTGCATACTGAGTGAAATTGAGACGCAGGAAGCAGATTTGGAGTTTTCAGTTATCTGTGAAGGAGAGTTGGACCGTTCGGGCCGTTCCGGAGTCCAAACTTGTTGTCCTTGGATCCTGAAAAGTGTCTCGATACATGGTTGGCCATCAGTACCCGGCGTCTAACATCTTCTTCACTGTGGTTTTCAGCCCGTAGTGACCCCCAACATCTTCGTAGTGAAGACATGTGATCACTGGTTTAATCTCTGAAGGCTCAAGGCATCTCCTTAGCTTCTCGTCATGTCCCTTCCGAAACAGGATACCCTGGAAGATGACGTAAGGACCTGCCTTGTGTAAGAAGACAGCCTTCTGCTCCGCATCCAATCCCTTGGGATACTGTTGGTCTTCCAAGAACTTCCTCAAGTCCTTGAAGATCGACTCTTCTGTGGAAGTCGCAAAGACTGGATCAGAAGATCTAGTCTCGTCTTCTGGGAAGCAGGCAGTACGCCCCCCCTCAGATGAAAGTGTCTCTGCGAAAACTGAAAACAACTCCTCGTCAGGGAACTCGTCTTCCACTTCATCTTCTCGTCGTTCCGTCTCTAATCTGGATAGGTAGTCAGCATTAACATGCTGTCTTCTAGGTCTGTACTCCATTGTGTAGAGAAATTCCTGGAGTAGGAGAATCCACCTAGCTATCCTACCAGACAAATCTGCTTTCTTTACAAGATGTTTCAAAGAGAAATGATCCACATAGAAGACAAACGGGTTGGCTAGAAGATAGTGTCTAAACTTCCTACAGGAGTAAATCATGCCAAGACACTCCCTTTCAGTTGTCGAGTACTTCTTCTCTGCATCACTGAGTTGTCTTCCCGCATAATAGATGGGATAATCCTTCTTCTTCTCATCTTTCTGACTCAACACCACCCCTATGGCGAAAGCAAACACATCCACATAGATATGGAAGACTCTTTCCCAATCAGGTGGCCTTAGGACATGAGATTTCTGACAGAAGACTCTTCATTTCTTCGAATGCTTCCTGCTGCTCAGAAGACCAAATGTATAGTTCGTCATTCTTCAGCAACTTAGTGAGTCTTCCTGCTATCTCTGCGTATCTGTCAATAAACCTCCTGTAGTATCCTACGTAGCCTAGGAAGCTTCTCAACTGAGTTAGGTTAGCAGGTGGGTGGAGTTTCATGATGACCTCCACCTTAGCACAATCGACTTCTATACCTCTTCTGGAAATTCTATGTCCTAGCAAGATTCCCTCTGACATACCAAAGAAGCACTTCTCAGGGTGAAGAGCCAAACGATGTTCTCTATACTTCAAAAAACACTTCCTCAGAAATATCAGGTGATCTTTTTTCGATCCAAACACACAAAAGTCATCCGAGAAGATCTCCATGAAAGTGCGAAAATACTCCTTGAAGATTGTAATCATCAATCTCTGGAATGTGGTGGGTGCGTTGCATAAACCAAACGGCATTTGATTGTACGCGTACGTGCCCCAGTCAGTAGTGAAAGTGGTTTTTGACTTGTCTTCTTCTCTGATTGAAACTTGGTTGTACCCAGAATATCCATCCAGGAAGCTGTAGAACTCATGTCGTGCTACCTGGTCTAACACAGAGTCGGTGAATGGTAAAGGATGATGATCCTTCTTTGTGGCCAAGTTCAGCTTCCGGAAGTCCTGACACACTCGAATCTTCCCTGTCTGCTTCTTTGACACGATGACAATAGGAGCTACCCACTCACTGCTAAGTACTGGGAAGATGACTCCCGCCTTCAGGTATTGGTCGATCTGATCCTTCACCAGAAGCGAGTACTTGGGGTTGAGCCGATACTGCCTCTGCCGTGCAGGAACAACGTCCTCCACCAAGTCAATGCGATGCTCTCCCAACTCTCGAGGTATGCCTTTCATGTCTTCTATGGTCCATGCGAAGACGTCCTAGAAATCCGTCAGAAGTTCTCGAAAGTGTTCCAACTGCTGGCCCTCGATCACCTTGGAAAGCTTCAGCTTCTTCTCGGGAGCAACCTCCATTTCTTGAAGATCATCCTGGTTTACCATTCCTTCAGTGTGACTATACTCACTAGCACCAAAGTATTCCGGTTTGGGAGCTTCTTCTGGTTCAGATTCGTCTTCTGGAAGACCAACTGTCGGATCGTCCGAAGGGAAGACGATATTTTCGTCTTCTGGAAGACCAACTGTCGGATCTTCCGAAGAGAAGATGATACTTTCGTCTTCTAGAAGCTCTTCTTCCGCAATCTCGTAACACTCAATGTATCCACAGATCACATCTTCTGCTTTCTCTGCTACTTATGTAGTACACAAGTTATTCACCACAAACTCATTATACCGTTCATCACTGTCAGAAGACGCAGCTGAGTCTTCTGAAGTGTACCCCTCTGTTGTAGACGGAGTTTCACCTTGGTGTCCAATCTTGATCCAAGGAAGCAAGACCTTAGTCTTCTCACCTGGCTTGGGTGTAGGATTGGGAAATCTCAAACGATGCCTTCTCCAGTCGATATTTACATTTGCACCATACAGCCATGGTCTTCCTATCAATACCTGATATCCAACCTTAGCTACAGGTCGCAAAATGATGTAGGTGAGGTAAAAAGATACTCCCCCAATTACCGTTAAGACATCTTTCAGTTGCCCCAAAGGTCGTCTTCTGGTCTGGTCCGCCATTCTGAGGATTCTCGGAGTAGGCTGGAACTCAGTGAAGCCTAGGGCATGCGCCGTTTCTTCCGTCATGATGTTAACTCCGGAGCCGGAATCAATGGCCTTCTTCAGAAGACAGCCATGGATCTCCATATCCAGTTCTGGGGCTCCCAAGTCCTCATGCTCTATCCTTAGGATCGGGGTGCTCTGGAGAAGTTTAGCTGTCCTCCTCTTCCTCGATCCTCGAAGAACAGATTGTAACAACTTCCTATAACCAGCGTTGTCATCCAACAGCTGTTGGAAGGTTACATCCGCCTTCTGATTCCACAAGTCTCGCAAGAAGTCGTAAGGGGATCTCTTCAGAAGAGTGACTGGTGTTTCCAACAAAGAAGATGTAGTAGCTGCTTCCTTGGGTGGAAGACCAGAATGGTGTCTTCCCTCGACTGAGGGCTCTTCCCTTGAGATGGGAGCTGCCGTAGTCGGTGTAGGAAGTTGCTGTACTGTGACCCTCAAGCGTGCTACCGGTCCTATCTCTCACTCAAGGTAAACCTCTGATGGCCTTTGGTGAGGTGCATCATAGAACTAGGAGGCCTCTGCTAAATCCAACTCTCGACATTCTCATATCTCTTTCTCACTAGGAATGAGAACTCTCATGAAGACGCAGAGATGAAAAACACACCCTTTATAGATATGGCCTAACGGCTTCCAAATACAAAGCAAATGGAGGATGAGAGGTCACTCCACAACCCCCCTATTTATACTACTGCAGATTTACCATGAAAACTACTTGTAAATCTGATTTATTGCAATTTACCGAGACCAAGTCAAAGGTAAAAGTCCTAAGTCAAGAGTAGATTTCTCCTCCTTTGACTCTACTCTAATAATTAGGATCCTTCTAGAAGTATAAAGGAATCTTTGAAATGAACCTCGGATTGCTCCTTATAAGACAAAATACTAACACATAATTGAGCCAAAAAGGTCAACAACCCTCTTGATTGTTTGACCCTTAAGTCTCTACAACCAATAAAAATCAGTCACGCATAAGACAAGAGTGTATTATTCACATCTTTGTCATTTTATGCACAACCAAAGAAAATAGTAGTTCTCACACTTTAGAATATTCTAATATTCTATCCTCAAATACCTCCAACTCTAACTGTGACTACTCCTAGTTATCTGTCACTAACTTAGAGTATGGTCTAGCCTTGGGACTTATTTAGAAGACTCACCACACATAGTTATAACTTATCACATATTTACTACTATGCAACCCCTGGTGTTACATTTACCCCCGGATTAAGTTTTCACTCCGTCCTCGAAGTGAACGGTGACTTTCCTTTGATGGAAGAGTTTGAGCTTGTCGTGATTCACCCGGTCAAACCTCCGTCCTCCTAGCTCTTTCAAGTCGTATGTGAAATTACTCCATACCTTCTCGACAATGAAAGGACCAAAGTAACGTGGAAGGAACTTCTTCCTTGCTCTCTTATACCTAATGGCATCAAAAAGCATTACCATATCTCCTTCCTTGAACGACTTCACTTCTCTCTTACCAAGACGCTTGTCGTAATATTTCTTCTGACGTTCTTGCGCCTTCTCCATCTGAACCATTGCCACCACTCGTACTTCCTCCAACTCCAATAGTAAACCTCTGATGGCCTTTGGTGAGGTGCATCATAAAACTAGGAGGCCTATGCTAAATCCAACTCTCGACATTCTCATATCTCTTTCTCACTAGGAACGAGAACTCTCATGAAGACGCAGAGATGAAAAACACACCCTTTATAGATATGGCCTAACGGCTTCCAAATACAAAGCAAAGGGAGGATGAGAGGTCACTCCACAACCCCTCTATTTATACTATTGCAGATTTACCATGATAACTACTTGTAAATCTGATTTATTGCAATTTACCGAGACCAAGTCAAAGGTAAAAGTCCTAAGTCAAGAGACGAACACTGAGTTCTACAGGAAATTGAAGACGATACCAGTTTTCATTGGGCGGTTTGGAAGTTCCGAGTGAAATTGGCTCGCAGGGAAGCGCTTACATCAGATTTTTGTTCACCTGCGACCTGAGGTTGGGCTGTACGTCGCGATCGGTGAGCCAAGCTCTTCGTTTTTTGTGCCTACGCGATCAAGGAGTCCTCATGTACGCATAGGAGAAGACTGTAAGTGAATTGGATTGTTGGTTTGGGTGTGGTGAGCGAATTTGAGCCGCAGGGAACCGATTTACGTCAGTTTTTTGCAACCTGCGACCAAATTTCTTGCGTGGTTTTGCAAGGGGAACTCCAAACGACTTGTTTGGAGTCTTGTTGGGTTCAGGGTAGCTAGATCTATCTGCCAGCGAAGATGGATGTCAGTTTGGACGATCCGTTTGTGCGATGTGAGCGGTTTTAAGCCGCAGGGAGGAGTTTTTGGAGGTTCGGTCACCTGCGACCGAAAATCGGCGATATCTCGGCTGTTGGGAGTCGGATCTGAAGGTTTCTTGGGTTAACGGAGTCAGCGGAGGAGACCCTATCGACATCTGAATTCCGTTCAGCGAAAAGAGGAAGTCCACAGATAGGCCTTTTTCGGTTTCTTCGCTACGGGTTTTGCTCTTTTGAGTTCGTTAGAATTCTGGTTGGTTGTATACAGCTTGTGGTAGCTAGCTTTAGCTAAGAGCTTATACATGGATGTGGTTTGGACTTGGGTTTGGATCTTGTGATACTGCTGTGGCTCTGTTTGTTAGCAAAGAGAAGTTTCTCTTGCTTTGAGCTACGCTTTGGCGATTTCAGGCTAGGGTTGCGATTCAAGGGTTTGTTTTAGGGCTTCTGAAGTAGGTTACAGACCGCTCTGGTCTGTTCTTCAGTTTTGTGCTGTTAGGAGAAAGAAATGGCAGTGTACATACATTTGGAGTGGTATATATTGCGCGTTCGTTTTCGTGGTTGTTCTTCTCTGTCTTGTCTCTGTTTGGCACACAACATCTCCACAGTCAGGAACCTCGCGTTTTCCTGGACATCCTTCATGCAATATCCGACACGATAACGTAATCACATTTACATGATAAATCAACATGAGCATTAACTCTACGATTTAAACCACGATGGTTGTGAGATGAAATCCATAGGTCACTTCTACGGGTACCTCTAGACCCACCTGCATCCAAAACGACCATTGTCTGTAACTAAAGCCCGCAAGTCATGGAACAAACACGACGACCACTAACTTTGACACCCTCTAATAGCGGAGCCAACAAGCAGCCTTGACGAACTCTTTTCCAATGAAAAAGCAGGGATGAGTGCTCCATTAACTTGTACTGTAATCATAGCGCATGTCATAAGGACAAAGACAAGCGTTACGAACTGATCTCCAAAACCAAACCGGTCAAGTGAGGTCTTTAACGTGCGCTCTATTCCGCATAATGACGCGACACCATGTCAAAGGTTGTTTTCAAAAATAAGCATAAAAAGACAGCTTGATGTCATTTCTGTGCGTAACATGTCATGTGTAAGTTTGAAAGCCAAAATGCAGTTGTGGACCAAACGATTTCGAAATAAACCCTTGCTGAACTTCACGTTAACTCCACTCCTATTAAAGACAGATGGTACTAATCAGATGCAATAAATATGCATGTCCAGCATCCACTGAACACATAGAAACTGAGATTATGGTTTGTTCCATAACACTGATAGTACATGTATTGTAAAATACTACATGTACAAGTTTGAAATAAGATAACTTCGCACTCTAATCATATGTTTATAGACGATGTAGGTAGAAAGAATTCTCTGAAAGACGCGTGTCCGCTGAATAATAGTAATAACAATCAAATGTGATTTTCATTTGACAACAAGATCATCTTCGATAGAGTATTATGGATACAGCGATATATTTTAAGCGTGTTGTCAAAACTGAATAGACCATCATGTCATCTGGTTCAGCAATCGAACTTTGTGTGGAAGAATATCTTCCATGTGGGACATTTAACAGTTCAGTGTTATCATGGGATCAGTTCAAACATGCTTGCACTCCTTGGCAGAGATTAGAAGATTTTGTCATTGGTGAAGGACTATCAAATCCTGGTTATGAAACAGTGTTTTACATCAGGAATTCTAGACAATGTAAGCATAATGCAGAAGATCACTTATTAGATTATAGAAAATACTGTTGTGCACATTGACCACAGACGAAGGTACTAACGGTGTAGTGAATGTTCATCCCGCTCAAGCAGAGAAGCCAAAATCAGGAGCTGGAAGTCGTCCAAGAAAAAAAAATGTTTCAACAATTACCAAAAGCGTGAATGTCAATGTCATTTTACTGCTCGACAATGGAGTTATGCTGCAGATATTTGTATCTTGAAGTATCCTCAAAGGTAAGTGTATTATTTTGAAAAGTTGAAAGTCTAGAACAGATCTGTCAAATGATGATGGATTGTTATTACATGAAATCATGCTACTCATGTTGATATATCGTTATTACATACAGAGAGCAAGTAAACTCAGCCGGCAAGTACTGTCATGGATTTGCACATAAAGAAAGAGAAGAATGATCAGAGAAGTTTATAGCTGCACCACATATGAGTGTGGATCTAAATCTCCTCTCGGCCAGGAGAAGTGACACAAGTATAACTTCTCCTCCCAATGAGGAGAAGTGATGCAAGTATCACTCCTCTTGACGACCAAGCACGAGAACAAAGAAAATGATGAGCAAAAAGTACACGTTGGAAAGGAAGCAAAGAGTCTGAACACATACTGGTAACCACTTTTGCTCTGTTCTAGTCAAACTCCTCTTTAGAAGTGTAGTCCTCAAGATCAACAATCACCGCATAAGGAGTAACCAACGCCCTGTGTTCTTAACGTTTCAATATCTTAATATTATCAACGTGAACTCGATCAAACTCACAGCTTTGTATGTTCTCAAACAGAGAACCCTTGCTGGATCTCTCCGGGTGTTCTTCTTGGAAGTAGAACTTCTTCACGTTGAAAGAGACTGTCTGCTTTGAAACTCGACACTCCTTGTGTAGACGGTCAAAATGACACTTGCGATTGTTAGCACTAAGCATATCCTCTTGAAGCACCTTCTTCTCAATAGTGGTTTTTGTACTCAACAATAGCCTTCCGTCGCACATCACCTTGAGATGATCCTCCATCTACACTCGTTTGTGTTGCTTGGGTCCCAAACGTCGTCTTTGTAAGTAGTATCTCTTCGGTTTTTTTCTTTGGACGACTATGGATTGTGCCAGCATGAGGGTGTGCGGAGTTTGGCGTTGGTGTACTGCTGCTCTTGCTCAACTGGAGAGTAATGTTTAGCGACCACTTTGAAAACAGAGCTTTGTAACATGAGCCCTGAGACATGAGCACCAAACCTCACACTTTGTCAATGTTGCTCTTAATGCGTGTTGTAAGATGTTCTTCAAGCTGTAAAATAGTAGAGAAACTGACAAGTTATGAAGGTTATGACTTTGCACCTTGTCAATATCTTTCCAAATAAGAGACACATCGATGCAAAGCTCATCAGCTTTCTCCACAAAGCAAGGACCCCAAGAAAACTTCTTCGGATCCATAATAAAGACGCAGAACCGTAAAGGTCACCAACAACTAGAAATGACCAGTACGTTTCCTCACCTGCCTCTTCAATTATAGCCATAGAAGCAATCAGACCACGTGCATCAAACGTACATGACTTCTTGCTCGAAGCCATAAGGAAGGCTGTTGGCATGTCAATCACCTTCTGTAGAACATGGGCATCCCTCACGGATCATAACTCTTCGGCGCGATAAACAAAGTCATATTTGTCAATATACGTCTAGAACTCAATGCAGCTATGAATCTAGACTATTTGGCCTACGAGTACTGATGAGGAGTTATCCGTTTGCCCGGGATTAGCAAGAACAAAGTGTTAACGAGGAACACAAACCGAAGAACAAGAAAAACTTGTATAAGGTGACGGGAGGAGTGATAAATGTATCACTTCTCTCCATTATGAAGAGAAGTAACACAAATGGGAGGAAAGTGACACAGATGGAAAGAAATGATACTTGTATCACTTCTCTCAAATATGAAGAGAAGTGACACCTGAGAGAAGAAGTGATACATGTATTACTTCTCCGAGCTACGTGCAAAAACAAAGTAAAATACTAAGATCTAAGAGAATATGACAGCGTGAACATATCTGACAAACTGCTCATGTTTACGTGCAGTCTGAATAAACCAAGACCTTATAGAAATCCAACAAAATATCGTAAACATGCACTCCAAAGTTTTCTCTTTTATCAAATCTTAATAACATATTTCATTGAAAGAGATACATATGTTAGAGTACGTAGCTAATCAAAGCGATCTTGACTCTGCTGCAAAGCTGCGAAATTAAAAGAGAAATAGGTTAGAGTACGTACTTAATCAAACCGATCTTGACTCTGCTGCAAAGCTGCGAAATTAAAAGAGAAAAAAGTGAAGGGCAGAAGAGAGGAGTTCGGGCAAGAGTGTTGAGGTGTAAACTACCACAGGGAAATGGATCTCGGCTGGTTCTTGATGGTTACGGGTGCGGCGGTTCCAACGGTGGTGCGTCGTACACGGGGTGGTTCTTACGCCACCGCGGTGTACACAGCGGTAGCTCCGGCTGCGCTGCTGATGCCACAAGGGAAGCACGAGGATGGCATTAAAACGACCAGCCGAGAATCGAACCATTTACTTTTTTTCCTAATCTGACCTTCAGCCACTAGGCTTCTAACATTGTTTGATAAATTTTTAGAAAATTCTTATTTATACCTTTATTTTGCTTGTACTTTACCAAAACTACAGATGTTAGATCTATATTTCTGAGTAAGGTTTTCTAAAATACACTTAGTATTTCTAAACTACTATGAGTTTTTTCTTATATTCTTGGTTATTGTAATATTTTGAAACGTTATGTTCAACTAATTATTTCATAGTTTTTCATTATTATATGTTGTATAAATTTATGAATGATTTACAAGCTCTCTGAATTACCTACATCATTTCTTGTTGACTTTCCTCAATAAAATGTTTGTCATCAAGTTTTGACATAGTTCTTTCAACTGTTTGCAAAATAACAAAGCCGTGAAATGATTGTTTGATCTCATATGATAATATTCATAATTATTCACTCACACTCGTAATATTATCCTCTCATGATCTTGTTTTCACAAAGAAGTGATTCATAATACAAAATGTAAATTTTATAATTGCTTTTTGTAAGTCCTTAACTCCCTCTTAGATTTATTTTGATTCCAATGATTAGAACTCTTTAAATTTGATATTATTCAATTATACGAGGAACCTTAACCCTGCTAGGTCCCCAATCAAAGTTAAAAATTTTAAAAATCACTTCTTTGCACCTTCCATTTGTCGACATGAAATATTTGGCATGTCAAGAAAAATATCCAAAACGGTTATTTATGAGCACAAATGGATGAGACTTGCGTTGATGAGAAACTTATCCATAACGGATTTTGGAAAAAAAACGAGTCTGCTATTTTTAAGATCAAAAAATCAAATATTGACACTTTTAGCTTAGTGTTAATAATATTTAGAATAAATCAAAACATACTTTTGAAGTTTTTTGTTACTTTGAGAGAGCAAACAGACATAACTTGATATCAAACAAGCCCCAAATTTTGTACACACTTGTCGCATGATATGTCATTATTATTTCATAAAGAAAATTAAATTTTGTTGTTAAATAATTATATTGATAATAGTTTTTAATATAATATCTAATTATTGAAATAAAAATAAATAACTAAATAACAATACTACTGTTGTTCTAGTTATTTTTCTCTAGAATTTTCTAGACGACCACGAATAACAAAAAATGGTGATAAAAGTTTCACACTTCTCAAAATAAATTTGTATTTTTATAAGTTATTTTGGAGGTCCTTAATTCCCTTTCAGATTTATTTAGTCGATTCTAATAATTGTATACCCTCTAAATATCTGATTTAATCAAAAGAATATAAGCTTCAAATTCAGATCATATTCTGTAGAACATATTTCTATTCTGTGTAGTAAATGATTCCTAAATGCTTTGAAAGAAATTATCATCACCTAAAAAGGTTCCAGTTGTAGATTAAGATGCTTCATCATCATGCAAATCTTTGTTTAATATTTCATTGCAACATGCAAACAATTATTAGAATAGGAGTTGTCCTCGGACAAAAGGATCACACGATCATAATTATAACTTGCACATTTTTGCATGCAATACATGCAATAGCAACACATGTACGTAAGATTATTTTGCATTCTAAACATGTAGAAGAAGAATCGTGCACGTTTATCTAGTTTCAACACATGTACAGTGTAACCTAGCTATACAAGACCCATATTTCTCTATAAAAGTTTACTTTGGTCAGTATTGCTATCATATTTTCTTTAGTATCTACCGATCATGTAGACCAGACCGGAGCATGCTCACTTCAAATGTTATATTTGGCCAACCTTTCTCGTGTTCGTTACTCTTGGATCTGATGGAGTTCGAGAATTCTGCAGGTAGATATTAGTAATATTGTCTATTGTGTGAGAATTGGCTCGTCTTTCTGCAGTTCCAGAATGTGGCAGGTTCTCAATCAGAGGATGAGGATGAGCAATTGTGGTTCAATCTTTTTTGCGTCATAGTAAAATTATTCGCTTACATTTTCTCTTTGTCTGAGATTGAGGCGTGTTACAGCTGTCTACTCCTCAAAGGATGTTGAGATTTCCTTTGGCTCACACACACTTTTGCACGTTCACACATGAAGAGAAGTGAATCATGTAGCACTTCTCTTCATTCTCGAGAAGAGAAATGATACATGTATCACTTCTCCTCTAACTCCACAAGAGAAATAATGTATTCGTGAGTGCTACACACTTGTATTATTTTCACTGCTCAGACGTATTTTCCTTTGAGTCATCTTGACTATTCTTTGGTAGTGTTGATTCTCCGTATTTCATGTTCTCATGTCAGCATGAGTTCTTGTCGCAGCTAGTCCACTGACAATAACTTCTGCTCGTGGGAGAACTTGAATTGCACCTACAATTTTTTTCATTAAAAGTTCATGCTGGTTTAGTCAAGTACAGTGCATAGTGTCCTATCTGATTCTTCTAGATACATTGAAGTACAATGTAGTGTTTTTTCTTGGATTCTTCTATGATTGCTGGTGTGTTGTTGGTTTCTTCATCAAAGGCTTCCCTCGTGGTGTAATTTCTAACCTCCTCAGAGGAAATTACAAGAACATGACACATCGATCTGTAATAACTTTTGAGGATGTTCGAGGTTGCAGTACGTGTTATGTACTCTATGACTTTGGACACATAACCGTTTTTTTCATTCAGTTGTGTGATAGTCCAACAATCTTCTTGTATTCTGTTAGCAAGAACTAAATTAACACAATACATCCACTGTTTTATCTTTATTGAAAACAAAATATGTCGTGCTATTACCATGTTGTCGTCCAAATGACTAATTACTCTCAACTCATTTCATCGTTGTTGTTTTCCTCTACCTCATCTTCTTTCGATTCGCTATGGATTCTTATTTCCAATCTAGTATGGCTTTCTTTGTCAATTTTGTGTCTTTCGCACTGATAGTCTTATTTTTTTCAGGAAGGTATGATCCTAAAATCCTCTTAAGGATTTTAGAGCACTAACAGGTGCAACAAAAATAGCTGAGTATAGAATATAATTCAAGAACTTAACATTTTGGTACCACTCTAGATCAGTAGATAATTTATTGACCCACAAGCGCGTTTCTCAATTCATTGGATCCTAAACTGCTTCACCAGAAGCAGTTTAGATCCAATGATCAAACAATCAAGCTGAAGTGTTTGCAGAAAGCTGAGCTTGATCTTCCGGAACACTTTTATCTCAACCAACATGTTCAAGTATGCATGAAAATACTTATTCTTGTTTTCACTAGCTGTATTGTCAAGTTGTAAATATAGTACTTCTGGCAACTGGGCTTCCCATTCTATCAACATCTCGTGTAGAATTGTTATTGTCAAATTTGAATCATTGTAGATGTTCGGGGACATGTAGAAGATGTTCACGCTCATTCTCTTGAAATTTCAGACATACCACAACGTGGATATAGATGAAATATTTCTCGTCTATGTTCTTTGGAGTATGTGTGAAATGAATAACATTTGTCTTCTTCTGATCCATTCTATCCACTTGAAGAAAAGCATACTTGCTTGACTATTCATTGCTTTTATTCGATGTTTCACATACTTCTTCCTCTCTTTTGATTATCGATCTCGGTGTTGATTCTTGAAATATCCACACAAACTTGAAGTCAAAATAGTGAGTGAATAATATATTATTGTCCAAAACACTATTTGTAAATAAATTCACAAAAGAAGTGATACATGTATCACTTCTATCAATAGAAATTCAAAATATAAATCATTTTTTATATTTGAGTTAACAAATAGTGAAACATGGATCACTACTTGTTACTTCCTATTTGTAGAAGAGTTTGTAAACATCTTTGACAACTGCATTAACAAAAGCGATACACATATCATTACTTGTTTCTTTATGTAAAACTAACTAAAACCAAACTGCTAGAGAACTACCTTACTTGACACAAGATTATATTACTGAAAATACTTTATTATGTACTATTAAGTTTATTATTATTAACAAGATTTAAGCAGGAAAACTCAAATTTAATGTTCTCTGTGTTGGTAACACACTCTTGTCTCGAAGAGCTTTGAACTCAATACATGTAGTACAAGTGGAAAACCTATTCCGTTTTGGGATTTTCACTTTGCAAAAATATGTTTTCCACCTCCTACAAAAATATGAGTATTCCAAGAACTTCCTCTGTTGTCCTTGCTTGTGCATCTTGTACGTAGATCTCGAACACTTTTCTTCATGTAGTTATCACATAAATGAAAATAGCTTTTGTTCGGTAGTCTTTCAACATTATTCAAGAACAACTTTTTGTATCATTTGTGTTGCAGCAAGAAGCACTTCCGTCGGTACACATGTGACATGATTTTTGTGCATATGTGGATCTTCACCAAAAGCCAAATGACTAAGTTTGTCATTCCTTATCCATGTATACTGCTTTGAATCCTGCTCTACAAACAGTCTTCCCTCGCACTTTAAAGTGGAAAATCTTAGTACTAGTGAGGCTCTCTTCAACACAAATATGTTTCAAGAACACATCTTGTTCACTCTTTCGTAACACTAAAAATGCAGTCCTTGCATCCTGTATGACTCTTGTATCTAACTGTATTAGACAATCTTTCACGCAACATCTCCATTTGGTCAGTTCTCAAATATTTCGCTGGTCTAGCTTCTACTTCGACGTCTTCTCTTTTCTCTCTCGTGCTATCAAAACAAATATTTGTTGTTACGGTCCATCTGTCGACATATCAAACTCATCATAAGACGGAGTTTAAAGCTCAATTGTAGTCTCGTGCGACTTTGATTCTGGTTAGTCTGTGGACCACATGCTTTTTCCACCTAAACTAATCTCTTGTTGGTCGTTTGTCTAACGTTGGTCATGGAAGACAACCTCCGTGTTAGAAATTATTGATCTCTCAACTACTTCTTCCACATGACTTGGACTTGTCTTATGGTAACCAGACATATCATCATCAAAACTTAGTATGACACGTTGATTAAATTCATGTCTCAACATCTGCAAGTGAAATGTTAACTGAACTTACTCTCCACGAGAAGTAAGCTTCAACTTCATGCAGAATTCTTCTCTACTTGGAACTTTCTCTGCAACTTTAGGTTTCTGACTTGGAAGAACAATCCTTCTTCTACAAAATTGGACTGTGGAGATGTATATTTCTGTTCAGCACTTCCAACAACCTTCTCAGATGTTTGTCTCTTACCAACAAAAGCTCCTAGACTTATTCTCCTTGGTCTGTAGTTTGGTGAACCTACTATATCTCTCTGTGTTTGCTGTCTTTTCTCTCTTCCTATGAGTGATACATATATCACTACGCCTTCCACCAATATGTCACCTCTAGAACAAACCACAGTTGCTAACATTTCTCCAAAATATGTTCTTTGTGCAAACTCCTTGTTGCATGTTCACCAACTCGAGAAGGTAATACTAACTTCACTATTCAACATTGACGGACTCTCTAGTCTAGCACTAGGAGAAGTGATACGAGTATCACTTCTCAACATCGACCCACTCACTAGTCTAGCACTAAGAAAAATGACACATGTATCATTTCTCGGTTCACTCACGTCACCATAACTTCTTTGACTTTCCTCTGTTTCTTTCGTCTCCTCATTTTCTCTCACTTCAAATGCTCGATTCTCCATAGAACGACGCTTGAATGGCTTTGAAGGCAAGAAAATGTTTCAAATGTTTCACTAGTTGAAGACCTTGGAAAAGCAGCTTGTAATCTTCTAGTTCTACTTTTGAGTTTCATCAACACATCAAGTGTTAAGCAAATTCTACATGGCTACAACGAGGGACGAAGAAGATCCTGTTGAACTAGAAGATGATTTTATCTCAAGCTCATTGTCAAACATGATTCACAATTGAAGTCCTTGAATCATTTTGAATACGGCTATTGTATCACAAAGAATTCACTTTATTCACTCTTACTGTTACATGCTCCCATTGGGCAAATGAAATGAGCTCCTATTTTCTCGAAGATGCACTTTTATAGTTTTTGATCCAAGAAAAGATAAAAGATGTTAAATCCTAATTTCACACTGACAACGAATGATACAGTGGTCTATATGTTTCAGTTTATATTACTTGTCTATTTTTGTCAATATTCACATTTTTTGGTTACTTCTCCTTAATTTCCATCCAACTATTGTCAAGATAGTCGAACTATGGTTGTTCAAACTCAACGTGGTTAAATTTTGTCTATCGAGGTTAATGTTAACCAACTGCGAGTTTGGCGAAGTAAACCGTTTGTGGTGGAATTGAGGAGTGATACAAGTATCACTATTTATCATTCAAAATTTTTTTGTGTCTTCGTGCGAATCTTCTACGCATGGTTTTCAACATTTTTGGTACTTTTTCTTTTCTCTCTTCTGTAGCTCGTCTTCAGATTAGAGAAGTGATACTAGTATCACTTTTCTGGAACAAATTTTATCCTTGTGGTTTTCCTCCGTGGTCTAAAAATTTCAGAATAGTACCCTCGGTAACAAATGCAAAGTCTTTCGTATTTCATGTATTTGAGGACAGCATGTACGATGTTGTTCTCAAATAGTGTCCATTTTCTTTGTTTTATGTAGAACACCAAATTCTGCAACTGACTTCTCTTTGCTTCACTTTTGTGATCCGTGAAGTGATGTGGAATTTTATCTTCGTGTAACAATATGTATTTCTTGGAGCAATTGGTCGTTATTTCTGAAACAATCAGTGTATTCCTATTTCTAGTTCATTGGTTCGTTTAATCGTTCACAGTGTTATCATGGTACGGGTGTTAATTAAGTTCGAATCAAACTGAATGTGAAGAGCATGCACAAAATAGCTTACAAAGGATAGTAGGTAGAAAACATGACCATAAATATTACACGTTAAATAAAATTTTATTTATCATATAGTTACCCTGCAAAATTTCTTAGGATTATATAAATATTTATGTTGATAGTATTTCTTAAGAAATATAAGATTTAAGTTACTTCTTATATACAAATATCTATTGATTAATAAGGGAATACACAAAATATTTATTTTATTTTTATTTTTATTTATGTTATCTCTTGAAGCTTTAAGTTAGAAAATGAATAGTTGTATATAAATGGCAAAATTTTGGCCGAGCAACATAATGTCATGAGGAAACAACGCGAAATCACAAGCACGAATAAAAAATTTCACAACGTATTTATGAGAGCTAATGCATTGTCTTGCGTGTGTTTCCGGACAACATAAGCACACGCTCGAGAAGTGGCTTACATGTGTAAGAAACTCTCGGATAGGGTGCTGAACCTCGTAAGCTCATTGCGAGTAGTGCATTATCCTATACATGAGACAGGCGTTAAGCTTGAATGTGACAAATTCTGCAGTTGTTAGATCTGAACGAAATGCAATAAACATATTATATGATTTTTCCAAAGTTTACTTTTTATTGTATTACTCGTTTAACTGTGTATGGTCACTTCGGCGACTTTGTCAATTCACTTTTAACTTCCTTGCATATTCAACTCTTCTAAGATGGAAGAGGCCAGCATGCTTAATTACTACCTAACCCTTCCGTTAACAAAGGTTAGGCAGTAAATTACAGTTAATGTTTAAATGTTTTTATTCTCTATTCATCCTTACATTCCACTCTCTCTTATGGTTGTATGTTGACCGTGTCTTCTTTCCAGCTGTCATCATGTATTATCTCATGATCTAATTATAGTAATTAAATTTTAACTGTTTAAATAACTATACACACATCATAGTAAAACGATTGATGATTATTTTTGTTACGTCAAGTGAAGTTGTCCAACGTTGTTCGTTCTTAAAAGAACTATACACCAAATACATTACATGTTTAATTTTTTTGCTCTCATCTCAAATGAAACTTACCTTTAGATGGATTTCTCAGTTTTGCTTCGGAGACAAAGAGACCTATCTGCCACCACTATTTTCCACGTTTGTTTGTCTCTTTTCGTCTGCTCCGGATGCTATTTATTTGATATAAACTTCTGATAACGAAGGGTTATTAATTTCCGGTACCCTTTGAGAGTAAAGACGTATTTACATGCAACTAAGCAAGTATTTGTATAGAAAACAACTACGGCAAAAAAGCTATTAAAACATAAAGAAAAAGAAAAAACAACTGCAGAAAAGTAGAATACACGTTTGCCATCCGGAGTCCTTGAGAGAAACACGTAACACAATGAATAGCCAACTGATGGAAAGACTCCATCAAGCCTTACAAGAAAAAGAGAGACTCAAAGGGTTAAGCAACCAACGCCGCGAAGAGAAAAAGAACATCGGGTTAAGCTTCACTATCAATAGCTCTAAGGTCGCCTATCGCTCCTAAAATATCAAACATAAGTGAATCAAAACTCATGCATACAACAGGTGCACACAAAGTAGCATCGCCTACTGCAATTTGGACAGTGCATGCTAAAGTTCTCTGTACAGCAATGGAAACTCGCTGTATAAAATATATAGTGCAAAAAGAAAGAAAAAGTGATATCCTTTATGTCTTTCATGGTAGGCTCTGTCACAATCTTGAGCTCCGAGGCAGTCGATCCATATATCTCTAAGGCTAGGGGGATGAAGCGATGTCTTTTTGCATACTCTTATACTTGGCCACCTTCGCTTGCAGTCCATCTTGAGGCATGGGTGATCACTTATGCCGTCGCTGAATCTCATGTCGAATCCTTGATAACTCCTCTATCGTTGAGACCTGATCCTCCTTCATCGTGTACAAGTCAGCTCTCACTAACTCTCCGTCTGAAGAGCATATCAATGCTCTCTCTATGTCATGTAATCTCTCTCCAAGTCTATAGTTAACATAACGTCCTTGATGACATCATGAGTAGCTATCCACTCTTCATAGTGAAGACGACGAACAAGGTGTCGACCAGAGATGTCGAGCGAGACACCGCACTCGTAAGTGGACAGTATCGAAGCAACAAGTTGAACCAAGTCTAAATAGAACCTCATTGTTATAGAGATCATAGTCAAAAAAGTTCAAACGCTCTAATGCAAGATCGAGCTATGAGTCAAGAGCACGCGACCTTGTCCGAACAAGAGCAGAGTCGAGCTCTAGTATTCATGAGATGAAACGATCAACTAAGAACGCATGAAGAACTTGCTAGAAGTGGTGTCTCATCACAAAGGACTGCAATCTGCGATCCATCGATGGCTAAGGTATCGAATCGAAGATGTGTCTCTCGTGTCTCAAGAGTCAAACTATCTCTTGTCTCACTGAGACACATCTGTTGTAGATAAGAACCATCCTGCACCTCTGTCACGTAGCTCTCCAAAATAGATCTATCTCGCACGAGGAAACGACAACAGAGCCAAGGTGCTGAGAGGATCCAACTACCCAAAAAGATTACCGGAGCAGTCTCTTCTAGAGATAATAAACTCACTCCGCCACATGATATCCATAATGATGTATGCTTACGTTGTCGTGTGACGTGCTTTCTTATCTGGGAATACACCGGGTATCTAGCTGTAGAGAGTACGTGTCGCACTCCGTGACTCAGAACCAGTGACCACCCAAACCTCTCTCTGATCTTCAAGTACACTTTGAACCTTTCTCGCTACGATATCCTCACGTCCTCTCGGCAGATCTCTCTCCTACTCGACTAGGAATAGGACCGGGGTAACGAGCACGGGCAACCTGTTCCTGCCATCACCGCAAGCACTCTTGGGTCTGCTGGTCATCACTCCAGCCTCACCACAAGAGAAATACCAGCACTCCTAATAGAAAAGAAACCTAAGCGCAACGCCCGCACACAAATCCAATCAAAACCAACTGGGCGTACAAACAGGCATGCGGGTATGGAGAGGATCCAAACACAGGAAATACAGTCAACAACTCTCCATACCCATGATCAAGTGCTCTGAAGCACTGGCAAAACCTCCAGGTCGACCTGTTCTTCAAAAGAGTCTTAACTCTTGCGCCTTTCGGAGCAAGAACCTCTCAACTTTACCTCGCTGTCACTCCTCAACCACAGCTCAGAATGAAATGAAACCAAGGCCAGCAGATAGCCTGTAGAATAATCTCTCTATTAAGGTATTACATGCAGAGAGATCATCTCTGAGTTGGCATCTGTGCCCTTCCAAAGTTCGCTGTTTCTATAACACGATATTATTTCAACAGAACTTTGCTGTTCGATTCCTCACAAACCACTCGATCAAAACAGCTCAAACTTCTGAGGAAGCTAATGTGTCACCATCACTACCACTCTGTAAAATTTCACCAGCAGATCTTCAACCAAACTCTCCGAACGATCAAGCCCTTATCGCTGTTTTTATAACATGATACTATTTCGACAGAACTTTGCTGTTCGATTCCTCACAAACCGCTCGATCAAAACGGCTCAAACTTCTCAGGAAGCTAATGAGTCACCATCACTACCACTCTGTAAAGTTTCACCAGCAGATCCTCAACCAAACTCTCGGAATGATCCAAGCCCTTTTCGTCAATGACACAAGGCGATATGCAGACCCTTGTGCACAAAAACAACGTTTCCCTTCAACCCAATAATCCAAAATTTCACAGGTAGGTAGCTGACTGTACCTTCTCAGACCCTGGAAGGTTTCATAGCAAAATTCGACCTCAAACTCCCCAAATCTCTCTCAATATCTCATGTTTACAGTCGCCTACTATCATAACCTCCGATTTGAGACACCCAACTTCAGCTGGCCATAACTTTTTCACTCCGGCTTGGAATCGATCGATCTCTGAGTCCATCAGCAAGCCCATCTCAAGAGCTTTCCGGCAACAGTCAATTCATCTCCAGCAACCTCACAGAACTCCCAGAAAGCGAGAAAGACCTCACGGAAATGAAATTGGTCATGAATTTTGACCCCCTCAGCTTCAATTGATCGTAACTTTCTCATCCGCGCTTCAAATCCAGCAACCATCGAGTCCACGGGCATCCTCGTCTCCCAAGCTTTCCAACCATAGCTCACACTCCGCGAATGGACCACGGGAAGTGCCTCTAACCCTCAAAACGTGAAAGAAACTTGGTAGAAGGTGATTGGTCAAACTTTCGACCAATGAGAAACAAGTTGACAAAAAGGTTTTTGTCTTCACTCACATGACAAACACACAAAGAACGAATTTTTATCCAAGAGTACCATTTAGGCCTCAAAGTTTATATTGAACAAACTACAAACACGTGCCGTTGACGATGTCGTCGGCCACGAAGCACGTAAACACGAAGTACAAATTACGCTCAATAGAGAGTCAGAATCCCGACTCTAAAACGGTTGACAATAAACGGAACTACAAAGGGAACAGATGAAGCTATTATCTGGTTGTAATAATCCTCACCGAAGTTCCTCACGACAAACTCACGATGCGCCACCTTTGGTCGACTGTAACATCGTATTTCGACCCAAGTGTTGAACGGAACTCTCGCTGGGAAGTTCAGATCCAACGGAGGATCCATACCACATCAGAGCAAGATGTAGACAGTAAGATCCCAAACAGCGTCGTACGTGACAATGAGCAGAACGATAGGATCCGGAGTAGCCATCACCGCAGCCATAAACGACTCTCCCCAATGAGCTATCATAAATACTCGAAAGTGATCTCGCGGCAGACAATGGATCTTAATGACGAATGGATGCGCAAGTGGAAGATCAGGAGCACGAAAGGGTTCTCCGTTCATGCCTACCACTCGCACTGCCGCCGCTTACTTCATCCGATGATACTGATCACACTCCACTAGACTTGGATACTCTACACTCTATATCTCAAGCTCCGCACACCTCTCTTCTTATACATCAATCTCCCATGTGACGACAAGAGTACTACTCTTATCTCCACTCAACGGAGAGTACACGGATCGTCCACGTGGAGTCTTATCTTTTGACACGATAAGGTCCCAGTGGCTCCTCAACACCAAACACGTACGAAGGATATGTGGTGGATTCACACCCTAGCCAATCCACAACACGACATCCACCCCCTCTGAACCTGTGCATCCTCTGGTATGCACCAACCTAATCATACGTTGTGGTTGGCATCATACCACTTCTTCCTCATCTTCTTCTTCGGGAGTCTCCCCCTCGGGCTCTACGCTCTCATCTGGACTCTCATCTTGATCTTGAGAGAGATCAAACTCGACACTGATCTCCTCAATGTCTGGGTCTTCATCTCGTCGCTTAAAGAGTTTTATCCGTTTTCCTGCAATCGGAACTTTAAGCCGTGCACCATCCAACTCACGTAGTACGTATGTGGCGTTGTCATGAATACGAACAACCACGTAAGGCCCAAACCAACGTTTAGAAAACTTTCTCAACGCTCTATGCTGGTTATCCAAGCTGCTATCATATACCAATACCCAATCATCTTCCTGGATCTTCTTAGGTCGTAGTCGATGTCGCTTATCAAATCTGTCTTTGTTCTTCAAGCGAGCTTTTCGTAACCGTTCCAGAGCTAGCTCCACATCCTCTGGTCTCCGCTCCAACTGACGAATCCTAAGAGCGAGAAGATCCTCTCTAGAGAGATTATCTTCCCAAGGTAGAACACTCCAAGTAGGTATTTGCTCTTCGATAGGCATGATCGGTTTTTGCCCTTGCATTAGTTCTGCTAGCATGTACCCGGTCACCGAGCTATGAGTTGTACGATCGGCCCATAGAGCAAATGGTAGAAGCCTTGGCCATTCTCTCACCCTTCCGTTGCAAGCTTTCACAATCGCTTTCCTGATGGGAGGATGGCCACGCTCACTCTTTGCATTTCCTTCTGGGTTGTAAGCCATGGTAAGAGCTAACTTGATTCCCCGCCTCTTGAAGAACATATCAGCTTCGTGAGCATTCAGTTCTCCGCGGTCTGCTGTAATCTTCCCAACACATCCGTATCTGCAGATCACATCTTCAAGTAGAAATCTGCACACCCCTTCTGTAGTGTTTGTGCGCAGAGCGCGTCCTTCGACTTGGTTCGATAGATCCTCCCGTGCCAAAACCAAGTATCTCATCTGCCATATCCCAACCGGCATCGTAACCAGATCTACTACCCACTTGTAATGCATTGCAAGTGGATACGTAGGATGAAGCTCATCTCGATGTCGGATGTCAGAGTACATCTGGCAAGTTACACACGTCTCCACAAATCGCACTACATCTCTGTACATGTTACGCCACCAATATCTCTCTTTGAGTTTGGTAAAGGTGGCATAAATACCCCGATGTCCAGCCCATAAGCTCTCATGGAATTCTTGAATGAGCTGGGTTTGCATCTCTTGCTTACACACAACCCGTTGCGGCATCTCGCCACTCCGCTTGGCGCGCTTCCACAGATAGCCCCCTTGTTGTATGTAGTTGTAAGCCTTCCTCCTGATCTGTTTGAACTGAGCATCATTCCATTCTGGTTGCTTGGTCAGCGAACCAAGATAACGCCCAATGACTAACCATTCTCCTTCGTATAGCTCCTCCATGAATGAGTTTTGATGTTCATTCATTCCCTTCTGAGCTCTACAAAAGACGGTCGTGCCTATATCCTCTGTGTCTTCTGTCAAATCCTCTTCATCCTCATATCTGGCCCTAGACAACATATCTGCTACCGGGTTATCTTTTCCCGCTATGTGTCTAAATTCTGGATTCAACGACTTGATATAAGCAATCCATCGCAACATAGCGATATCAGGGGTGTTACAATTCGTAATCATCCCTAACAGTGGCAAACAATCCGTCTCCACTATCACCGGTGCTCCAATCAAATAGTCCTTCTCAACTTTCATCGCAGTAACTACCCCCCATAGCTCTCGCTTTACTTGTGGGTAGTTTCGCTGTCGCTCACTCAACACTTTGGCTCCAAATCTGATTGCAAACCGGTTTCCATCCTCATCATCTTGTCCCACTGCCCACCCAATGGCTATCGGACTTGTATCAACCGTGATTATCACGTGTTTGCCATCTTCATAACTCACCCTTCGTAGCACAGGTGGAGAAGACAACAACTGCTTCAGCTTTTGCACCGCTTCGATATGCCTCTCCTCCCATCTGAACTTCGTGCTCTTCCGTAACAGACCATAGAGTGGATCTGATACATGAGCAAAATGAGGAATCCACACATGATAAAACACGCAAGCTCCTAAGAACCTTCGCACCTCTGTTGTTGAGCTACATGTGTCCTTCATCCGCTGTATGGCATCCACCTTGTTAGGATCAGGTTTGCGACCAAACCATCCGCATAAGTGCCCCACAATCACAACCTCTCGAACTCCAAACGAAGACTTAGCACCAGATAGTGTCAAGTGAACCTCCCCGAGCCGTGATAAAATCTGATCACAATCTAGAATATGATCAGCCACAAATTTTCGACACCCCCTCTGATCGACTCTCTCATCCTTCTGCTCCTCTACACATCCTTTGATTGGAATGTCACCTAAGAAAGGCATGGTCTTCTCCGGGATGAAGTCTCGAAGAACTTTGTTCATCCCGTTCATCATGTGTGCAACAGAATTTGTTGCCCCCTGCGGCAATGTGCACATCCTCACCAAACCCAACGGTGTCCTCATAGTAGTGACATCTCTACTCTTTTCAGCAAGCTGAAACTGATCGTATCCAGAGTAGAGGTCTCCTATCGAGTAAATGGCTCTACCAGCGAATGCTTCAGCAAACTCTCCCACAATAGGTCCGATCCCCGTATTTCTGATGGTCACCTGATTCACCGGTTGCATATCCTGAATGAACCGTAGCGCTCCGCTCTTCTTCGGTACTGTAAACCAGCGGCTGGAATATGGTGCAAACGATGGCTCAAGGATTCTCATCCGCATCTTCTCCTTTAGAAGCTCCATAAGCTTAGGCAGATGTGCCCTAGGTACAGGAATTGGTCTTAAGTCCCAAGGCGTATGCGGTACCGTAAATATGATCATCGGTGCTACAACACTTGGATCTACACACCCAATATCTGAAGGCTCAAAAGCAAATTTTTTCCCGTGCCTACTTAACATCTCCTTGAACTCCTTCTCCTCAGCAGGTAGAAGAAAATCTGTAGAACTAACCTTCAACTCCTTAAGCGTAGCTTCTGTAAACTTGTGACCTATCTGATCAGGATACCGTAAGCTCTTCTCCTTTGAGGCTTGTTGAACTCGTTGGTCAGAGTCGCTAGGTAGCGGTTGTGCAACCGGCTTCACCTTTTTATCCACCGTTTTATACCTGGTCTCAACTCTGACTTCAGGTATCTGGAATGACTCTATAGCCGAGTAAAGCTCCATAGAACGTATGTAGACAACTTGGTCTTCATTCCCTTGCTCAGCCTTACGAAGCTCTTCCAAAGGATCATCCAAATCCATCTCCATGTAAACGCCCTCTATCTTATCCTCCTCACTAAGCACACCAACTCTTTTTAGATCTTTTTGGGTTCTTTGCACAGCTTTCTTCTCCCATTTCTGAAGATCAGCAAGCTGTGTATACACAGCAAATCCACTCTCCGAATATCTCACCACTCCTGTACAAAAGGCACTATCCTTCTCCAACGAGAGTACCTTCTCTTGTGTATCGGTACCACTATACTCTCGCTCTATAGTGGCCCTCTGGAAAAATCCTTAAACTCTTCAGTGACTTTGGGTAGAGAAACGCTCCGCAAGTAGTCTCGGTTACGCTCATGATTAGCAGACACAGTCAAGAACTGTACCGTTGTTTTGCCATCCTGACTCCTGATCCGAGCATAAGCAGAATCGTCATCCAACACCTTAGTCTCCATCCTTACAGCTGTAATGAATGGTTGACCAAGAATAACCGGATAGGAAGTAGTATCTTGAACAAAGAAGTTTTGTTCAAGTACCACATTCCCTATCTTCACCTTCACATCCGGACAAGCACCATAGAGTTCTCCTCGTGTGTTGTTTGCTGCTCGGATCATCCAACCATGATCTATATCAACAGGCCATCCACCCTGCTTGTAGATGTCCTTAGAGACAATATTGATCTCAGATCCATGATCGATGAGAGCAACCACCGGATCTTTCATCTCTCCTACATTCACTAAGGTTTCAGTAGTGGCTCTTGCCCAATGCCCTCTAGTGTAATGACTAGAGATCTTATCGTCCTCTTCCTTATCCACATCAAACCGAACTTTACGAGTGTTGTAAGAATGAACCAACTCTCGCTCCTCTTCCTCTGTAATCACTGTGTCTAGAGCACTGGACACTGCGATCTCTCCCGTCAATTGCCTCTTCCGCTTAATAATGTCAATGATGACATCATGAAACTCCTTCTTCGCAATCCCGAGGATCTCTCGCAAGGTAAACTCAATCTTTGTATTGAGCACCTTCTCCTGCAACACCTCTTTCATGTTGGTTGCTGCTTCAATGTCTGATTGCAGCTTATACATGGGAGCTTTGCCCTTCTCCCTACCCTTACCCTTCTCTGCACTCCCAGAAGGTAGGACGTCATCCATAGCTTCTTCTCGTAGAGGTGCAGTCTCCTGTCGAAGTCTATCTCCTCTTAGTTGCCTCTTGGGAGCCGCTCTCTCCTCACTTGGACCAGCCTCGTCTCTCCTACGCTTCTCTTCCATGATAGCTTCATGTTGAGCCTTGGCTACGTAGGCATGAACGGACATAGCATCTACGGGATCATCCCATCCAGTAGCACTCCTGATTGTTGTGGCTGTTCTGAGCAACTCCTCCCTTGCCATTTTCCCCTTTCTGTTCGTGCTCACAGCGTGACTCCACATATCAGTGGTATCCTCATGTTTCAAAAAGGCACTCTCCTTTTTGCTAATCACCTCGACTCCATAGGTAGAAACTTCTACCGATGCCACATCATGCATTGTTAGATGATCCTCCAAAACTTTCTTCATCCCTCCTCTACCGAAGTTGGTCCTCAGAGTCTCTCCGTTGTCTCTCAAGGCGATCTTTCCTTCCTTCCAGAAAATTATACCTTGCTGCAAGGCATCAGTGAAACTCCCGCATTCCTTCCGTTGATGGTCGGTGTTGTCACACCAAATACACCTCTGAACATATCCTTGTTTTGGTGCAGGTCTCCCTTCAGGTGTCCCATCCTTCTCCTCCAACCTTGTCAACTTGATCTGTAAGTCTCTCATCTTCTTCTCCAAATCTTCCATTGCTTGATTCCGCTGTGGTACAACCGTAGTGATAGGAATAGTAGGAAGTGAAATAGTAGGTAGAGGAGCAGTCTGCACCGTTGGTTGCCTTCGTGGTATCACAATAGGCGGTGGTCTTGGTGCTTGAGTCACAACCACCTTCCCTCTTCGATATTCTCGCTTCGCAAGTACTCCCACTGCTTCGCTAACGTTCTTCCAATCAGATGTAAGACCATTGTCTTTCGTCCGATCTTCCAACAGCAACTCTAACTCCCTTTGTAGCTCTCTGTTGGCTGACTGTAAAAATAGCTCCACTTTGTCATTCTCAAGTGTGAGCTTCTCCATCCGAGATAGTTGAAGAAACTGTCTCTCAAACTCCCGAAGTAGTTCGGTAGCAACTAGTTCCTTGTTGGGTTTGTTCACCCACTCCATGAATGACTTCTTAGTCACTCGATCTGCATCCTCCAAAGAGTATTCCTCCTTCAACTGAAGAGAAAACTCCTCCCAGTTAGCCCCATGAGCTTGAATGAGCCCCTTCACATGTTCCCGTAACTCCGGGACAACAGCGAGCTCAAACGTCCGTACCATCTCCCTCTCTGGTACCTTACTCAGCTCCATCTCTCGAGAATAGAACTTAAGGTACTTGGAGATGTTTCTCCCTTCAAATTGATCCAATGTCCCCACCACCGAATGCAAAGCCTTGGTAGCCATCGCCTCCTTCCGCTGAACAGCTTGTTGTTGATCCATGTACAGAGCAAATGCTTGGAACATTTGCCCTATAGCAGGATCAAGCTGCAGCGGAATCGTGCCCGAAGGGTTTCCAACTCCTTGTCTCTCGGCCATGGTAAAGTTCTGAGAAGAACTTCACTAACTCTCCACCCCAGAAGTTTCACGTCGAGTTCACCAACTGTCGTGTGACGTGCTTTCTTATCTGGGAATACACCGGGTATCTAGCTGTAGAGAGTACGTGTCGCACTCCGTGACTCAGAACCAGTGACCACCCAAACCTCTCTCTGATCTTCAAGTACACTTTGAACCTTTCTCGCTACGATATCCTCACGTCCTCTCGGCAGATCTCTCTCCTACTCGACTAGGAATAGGACCGGGGTAACGAGCACGGGCAACCTATTCCTGCCATCACCGCAAGCACTCTTGGGTCTGCTGGTCATCACTCCAGCCTCACCACAAGAGAAATACCAGCACTCCTAATAGAAAAGAAACCTAAGCGCAACGCCCGCACACAAATCCAATCAAAACCAACTGGGCGTACAAACAGGCATGCGGGTATGGAGAGGATCCAAACACAGGAAATACAGTCAACAACTCTCCATACCCATGATCAAGTGCTCTGAAGCACTGGCAAAACCTCCAGGTCGACCTGTTCTTCAAAAGAGTCTTAACTCTTGCGCCTTTCGGAGCAAGAACCTCTCAACTTTACCTCGCTGTCACTCCTCAACCACAGCTCAGAATGAAATGAAACCAAGGCCAGCAGATAGCCTGTAGAATAATCTCTCTATTAAGGTATTACATGCAGAGAGATCATCTCTGAGTTGGCATCTGTGCCCTTCCAAAGTTCGCTGTTTCTATAACACGATATTATTTCAACAGAACTTTGCTGTTCGATTCCTCACAAACCACTCGATCAAAACAGCTCAAACTTCTGAGGAAGCTAATGTGTCACCATCACTACCACTCTGTAAAATTTCACCAGCAGATCTTCAACCAAACTCTCCGAACGATCAAGCCCTTATCGCTGTTTTTATAACATGATACTATTTCGACAGAACTTTGCTGTTCGATTCCTCACAAACCGCTCGATCAAAACGGCTCAAACTTCTCAGGAAGCTAATGAGTCACCATCACTACCACTCTGTAAAGTTTCACCAGCAGATCCTCAACCAAACTCTCGGAATGATCCAAGCCCTTTTCGTCAATGACACAAGGCGATATGCAGACCCTTGTGCACAAAAACAACGTTTCCCTTCAACCCAATAATCCAAAATTTCACAGGTAGGTAGCTGACTGTACCTTCTCAGACCCTGGAAGGTTTCATAGCAAAATTCGACCTCAAACTCCCCAAATCTCTCTCAATGTCTCATGTTTACAGTCGCCTACTATCATAACCTCCGATTTGAGACACCCAACTTCAGCTGGCCATAACTTTTTCACTCCGGCTTGGAATCGATCGATCTCTGAGTCCATCAGCAAGCCCATCTCAAGAGCTTTCCGGCAACAGTCAATTCATCTCCAGCAACCTCACAGAACTCCCAGAAAGCGAGAAAGACCTCACGGAAATGAAATTGGTCATGAATTTTGACCCCCTCAGCTTCAATTGATCGTAACTTTCTCATCCGCGCTTCAAATCCAGCAACCATCGAGTCCACGGGCATCCTCGTCTCCCAAGCTTTCCAACCATAGCTCACACTCCGCGAATGGACCACGGGAAGTGCCTCTAACCCTCAAAACGTGAAAGAAACTTGGTAGAAGGTGATTGGTCAAACTTTCGACCAATGAGAAACAAGTTGACAAAAAGGTTTTTGTCTTCACTCACATGACAAACACACAAAGAACGAATTTTTATCCAAGAGTACCATTTAGGCCTCAAAGTTTATATTGAACAAACTACAAACACGTGCCGTTGACGATGTCGTCGGCCACGAAGCACGTAAACACGAAGTACAAATTACGCTCAATAGAGAGTCAGAATCCCGACTCTAAAACGGTTGACAATAAACGGAACTACAAAGGGAACAGATGAAGCTATTATCTGGTTGTAATAATCCTCACCGAAGTTCCTCACGACAAACTCACGATGCGCCACCTTTGGTCGACTGTAACATCGTATTTCGACCCAAGTGTTGAACGGAACTCTCGCTGGGAAGTTCAGATCCAACGGAGGATCCATACCACATCAGAGCAAGATGTAGACAGTAAGATCCCAAACAGCGTCGTACGTGACAATGAGCAGAACGATAGGATCCGGAGTAGCCATCACCGCAGCCATAAACGACTCTCCCCAATGAGCTATCATAAATACTCGAAAGTGATCTCGCGGCAGACAATGGATCTTAATGACGAATGGATGCACAAGTGGAAGATCAGGAGCACGAAAGGGTTCTCCGTTCATGCCTATCACTCGCACTGCCGCCGCTTACTTCATCCGATGATACTGATCACACTCCACTAGACTTGGATACTCTACACTCTATATCTCAAGCTCCGCACACCTCTCTTCTTATACATCAATCTCCCATGTGACGACAAGAGTACTACTCTTATCTCCACTCAACGGAGAGTACACGGATCGTCCACGTGGAGTCTTATCTTTTGACACGATAAGGTCCCAGTGGCTCCTCAACACCAAACACGTACGAAGGATATGTGGTGGATTCACACCCTAGCCAATCCACAACACGACAACGTATGAGAGGTCCTGTCACACACTCAAAGGTCTCCAATCCTAAGATGTCAACAAAGACCTCCATGATCCTCTTATCAAACTCTCTCAGGTACAAGATGAAGATATGAGATGAAGATACTATGCGGAATAAGTAACTCGAACGACATGCAATAGAAGAGGAAAGAAAACTTAAGGGTCCTCTAACTTAGAGAGATCCTCAATATGCAAAACGTCCTACGTCAGAGCAACATCTAAGAACTAGGAGACGAAGTCCTCTGAATCCATTGGTACTCTAAGGATACGTAAACCATCTCCAGGTGTAACAAATCCTTCTAGGAGTTGGAGGTCCGATGGAATACTTATGAGAGACCAAGCCTTGCACTTTGAGTCCTTCACTCTCAACCCTATCAGCTGAAAGACGAGGTGATCAAATACATCACATATTTGTCTGCCTAACCTATGAGATGCGTGTCATCAACTAAAGATGGAAAGATATAACTTGAAGCAACCAAGGCGGCGACCAAGAGAGCTCTACAGTGAGCTAAGGCAAAAAGGAGCCCACCCAAGAGTTTCCTTGATGAGTACTTGCAGCAGAGCTGATGATTGTAACCTCCTCTACCGAAAGATCGTGTTGATAATAACAAGGAGAAAGAATCATAAAATTATCGCTCAAAAAGAACGAGACTTGCTAGAGATCCACCGCCATCCAGGAGCTCCTTAAAGATGGAAGCACGAGAAACGTTATTAAAAGTATTTTCCACGTCCACTTGTAAGACAACCCAATCGAGATGAATGTCCAAGAGCGCCCTAATGCCAAAGGACACAAACTCACAACCTCCTGGCGTCATAACTCTAAACTGATGTGGACAAATGTAGTCTTGAAAAGTATCTTGAAGTTGAAAAATAATGATAAGATTAATAAGTCATAAGAGAATCTCATCGATGATTATCGATCGAATCCCTCCGTCATCTTTCATCATGATCAAAAGTCTAGTTGCCAACAATACTTGAGCTATAGAATGTGAAATATTTTCTTGAACTACTGCTGCCGCTGCCTGAAAAAGCTCCATGAAAACCATTAGAGGGGTCGTCTGTCTGAAAACAATCCCGTATGTGTTTGTAGACCATCCCAGACAGACCTCTAGAAGACAGACATGGAGATGTATACAAGGCTTAGACGAACAAAGATCTATCGGGACAATGGCTCCTCAGGCTTATAGTCTTGAACTTCGGATGGTGGAGGATCACCTGATGGAGAGTGAAAGAAAAGCAACGAAGTGATCGTCTCCTCAATAGGATATGCCATAGAAAAAAGATGCAATTCTCTAGCAGCTCTACTATACTCTCCAACCTAACCTAACATCCTACAATGTCGTATGCGAGCGGAAGATGAGATGTCACGTGTAGAAGCAGACTCACTCCTATCTCGTGCAACACGTATTGATTCCTCATGTAAGACCGTCCAATCACCAGCACGGAATCTCCGAAGATGAATCGTCATCTCTTGATGTCTCACTCTATTACTCGAGTATTATGGAGACACCAATGGGGTAATAAGAGGAACAATAATCACGTCGTCTCGTCTCTGATGTTCCGTGTCAACATGTCAAGATGTAGATAGAATGTCTGTCTCATCTCGTCATGAGGAGCACGTGATAGTCGATGAAACAAACGTGGATAAAGAAAACTCGTATCGAACAATCCCAAAATAATGTCAGTGTGGAGTCTCAACCACTCCCTCGACTAAGAAGAACTCCAAGAAGAAGGACTAACGATACCATGACGACTATACGTGTAGACATCCACTCTTTGCTAACCTGGACATCCCATGTAATCCAATCATAACTCTTGTGCATCTTTTTCACATGAGACTTTACTTCTTGTGAGATAATAACTAACCATACATCAGACATGGTGTGTCTCGAATCAGTCTCGATCAATCTCTATAGTTCAAAAAAGACGATATCTAACCAAATGATACTAGTAATAAAAAAATTTCAAAAATATTCTCAAATAAAAACCTTAATCCTCTAAGGATAAAAAATATATTATAGATAACTAAAAAATCTTTAAAAATTTCTCAAAAATTTAAAACAAAAAAATTATAACTCTAAAATCTAAAATTATTTTTTGAAAAATATACTAATTTTAGAAAATAATATATAAACAAATCTTCACTAACCCACCCCACAAACTCCCACTTGCTTCCACTCTCTTCTCTCCCCTTCCCCTCCAGTCCCCACTCACTCACTCACTAGCCTTGAGTCGCAGTAAAGGTAGGTGTGTTGAGCCTTGCATGTCGTACTAATAAACCGTTTTCTTGTGTGGCATGATATCTATTTCAGAACGAGGATAAAGATTCCGAGAGCTCCAACTAGAGGAGCCACGTGTCCAAGAAACCTACGCGTAGTTGCGAACTATTGGTTGTTCTGAAGCCAATTAAACTAGACACTCACTGAAGTAAATTAGTTAATGGTCTGAGCCGTCATCCAGTGGAGCGTCAGCGAGTCGAGCCGTATTCATGAGATTCCCCACAATCTTATCGTCAGGAACTACTTGAAACGCATGCTTTATTGTTTTCGAACGGTTGGATGGTCTGGGGACCCGGTGAACAAGACCTTCAAGCCGTCGGATGGAGATGCATAGCGTGCTGCCTTTATGCTTTTACGTGAAGTTTATCAGCTTCCGTCACTCTTACTGTAATATGGAGTTTGTCTGCTTCGCAGTCTCAGCCCGGAATCTCAGTGTTTGACTTTCATAGAACTCGATCCAGTGCTCGGAAAGGTTTTTTGGTGGAAATCGGTACATTTCCGAGGGAAGGAAGAAAATCAAATATTTTATTTAAAGAAAAGATAATTTATCTTTTCACCAAGAAATCATCTTTTTCTCGGTTTTTCTCTCGACAAATTTAGTTCAAAACCGGAAAAGAGACCGGAAGTCATAACACTGCATTCCGGAACTCTCCTAGCATTGGCCCGAACTTACTTCTTCACACCCGTCATGACCCATGACGCGTCCCATGCAGTGTAGTAGTCAAGCTCTAGGAGTCCACTGTTATGCGGTTTTCATGACACCAAGTTCACTTAGTTGGAAACAACTTAATTCCCGTTTGGCGGCCAGGAGGAAGAAAAAAGAAGCAAAAATATGATAAATTAATTTTGAAATAATAAGGTTTATAGAGAAAGAACATCCATTTCAATCTATTATCAGTAAATGATTTTAGGAGATAGTGATAAGTAAGATAGATATGATAATAATGCATGATATCTATCTCGAATTATAATTATCCTGCATGATATGCATTTTGATTATAATTATTATGTATGATATCTATAGTAATTTGAAACTATCAAATCTAATATTTTTTTTGATATCAAGAGATTTTCTCTGATAACTGAATCACTTATATTCTACTGGTCCTTGTAAAGGACCACACAACTGACACATGATTTTTCTCAAAGATATTTTGGCTCTTGCATTTTATGCTAAGTTGAATACCATAAGCACCTTTAAATGTTAAGTAAAGGAGTAACACGACTTCCAAAGTCGTGTTACTCCGAGTAGTAATAGTGATATATTATTATCCTTAGATATCATATGATTTTTTTTCGCCTGATTGAACCTTGTCAATTTTGAAAATTTTTTCATGATCAAATTCTTCAGTTGAAGAAGGATATCCTAGACTTCATGTGCACTGTCAAATTGTGATTCAAGTACAAAAATAAAAATGTTAATTTGGACTGTCTCAAACTACATTGTCTAATATCGTCATGAAGCAAGTATTACGAATAAATGAAACAAGCAGTTTGTGATTACATACTACTATGATCATTTTCCTGAATAGTTATATAATGAAGTTTTAGTTTTGTCTAGAACTGTGTATCGCTCAAGGGGTATTTTTCAATCGTTTTAAGATTTTTATTTTTTCATCATTTGAACTTTTGATAATTTCAATAAATTGTTCAAGTTTTGAATTTATTTACAACTGAAACTCAAATAAAATTTGAAAAAAAACATGAGTTGGAGTTGGCCACGGCATTTTCTTGCGGCTGCTAAACTTTCTGATTAAAGTCTATGTTTTAATTATATATTGTATATTCTATCTTTTCATAATAAGTGAACTTTTCTTGAACCCAGTGGTCAGCAAATTGGTTGTGATAATTTAAACGTTTGTCTTCTTCTTTTCCTCGGCCAGTTTTTGTACATTGCCATATAGTGATTCAGCTTATATAAAGTGCTCGACATAAATTTCAGAATGAATAAAATAATGTTTTATTCGTGGATACTTATACATGATTATTTGTTCTACCGAATAATAATAAATTGCTATCATGTGATGATTCTTATCAACTCATAACCATTTATCAGCTATGGGGTTATCATACAAGAACGTCCACATATTTTAATAACATTAACACCGAATTCAAACATACATGATTTGAACAGACTCATGACAGGATTCGAACCTGCTCACGTAGATGCCGTCCGTTAGGACTCATGAGTGCTAATCTATATAATATTTGTATTTCTACTCTATTCTATGCATTAACAAAGTCATAACTTAAAGCACATTTATAGGAGGATATACATGTTATCGTAACAAAGCAATTGGCCCTTTGCTTGTCCATGTCCCTTGCTGGTGTCTGGAGTTCAATGCATTTTGACACTTGAGTATTTGTGTCTCAAAAGTAAAAAAAACATTTATCCACTCGGCGTAAAAACATAATATTGGCTGACTCACGCTCAAAGAACTGTAACCCTAGCTCGTAATTCGCTTGCCATCTTCTCTTCAGTTCAACCAAGTAAGAAGTGTTGTCTTCAAGCTCTTCAGTACCAAATGAGACATCTGAAAACACATCAACTTTGGAACTTGATACCAAGGATTGAGATCTCAGTGACAATGATGCAAGAAAACAAGGGAGATGGCTCTTCAAAGCTATATAGTGGTCATTCATGTATGCAATGAGTACTTTGATCATAGTCAGTTTGATCGAAGTGCTCAAGCTCAAAGTTTTCAGACCTATAGTAATTGTTGCTCGATATTGAGAGAGTCTTCAAACATACCATGATATTTTTCGAGTCTTCAGACCTATCGTGATTTGCTGCAAAAGTTCTCGTGCCTTTCTTGACTAGCACAAAGTTGTTGAAAATTGTGGTGCAATGAATGACAATGTTGCACTAGATGCAACCAAGAATTCTCGTTGAGCAATTTTTTGAGGGAATGATCCACTCGAGATGGATGTGTTCAAAAAGTGTAATTCTTGCACAGCAAAGCGGCAGAAGAAGGCACTAAGGTAAGTGAACTTGACGCTCCAGTTACAACAATTGAATTTGTAGAATGTTCTCTTTGTGATTTACTCGAATCTATTACAGAAGTTTTCAAGCAGAGATGGTATAGGATAAGAGTGTCTTGACGTGCATTATGATCTGATTGCCGGAGGATGTGCTTATTGATTTGAATATCGTCACAACATTTGATGTTCTAGAAGATATTATGTTAGAGCGATATGAGTCTTTCGTGAGAACCTGGTTGAAGGCTGATTTGGAAACATGCAGTGGTTATTACTGGTATGTTCAGTATATGCGCATTGTTTTCAGAATAGCTTCTTGTTTTCTTGCTTGTGTTTCTTCTTTGCGGAAGACGATTGAAGAAGGCAATACAAGCTCTAACCCATTGGACTCTTGACGGCAACCTGGAAAACATAAAGAGGTAACTCATTTTTTGTACAAATGTTTCGTAAAGATTATTGTACATGTGGACTCTTTGAAAGCTGCTCTCCATTGCTCACATCTATTGTTGCACACATGTACAACATTCCTAGACCATGTCATGTCTCAAGTAGCAATAAATTACATAGAGAATGTTGTTAAGTTCAATGTCAAGAAATCTTAATTGTACAGAAGTTTATGTTCTGAGAAGCTTATAGAGCCGTCTCAGATAACCCGCAGTCATGTAAATTATCATATTAATGTTATATTAGCTATGAGTTATATCAGAGATGTTTCTGACCAGATGAACAGTGCTCATGTTCTGCTGGAGTGTGATTTCTGCACAACGCTTTAGACCCTTAGTATATGTCGATGAGCTTTCTTGTGTTGTTTTTATCTTTATTATCTCTTTTTTCGACCATGTCCTATCAGTTACAGAGGTAATAGTTGACAACACCTTCAAGACTAACGTAGTTCATTTTGAGTTATTTGCTCTTTGTGGTGATATTGGCGGGTTTGGTTTGCCTTTGTCTTACATGTTACAGTCGAAAATACAGTGACGATCCCAAGAATCTGAAACTAGTATGCTAGTTAGGTGGATGGTTAGCAGTTTTTGACGTAGGCCTGAAGTCCATTTTTTTCCTAATTGATGAAGTCACTGTTTAGAAGCAAAGGTAGACTTTGAATCCACATGTAGGTATGAGATTAGCTTAGATAGGTAAGTGTGCAGTTGCATTGCTTTGCAAAGTTGTCCATATTTATGTTGTAAGTACTTGATGAGACTATATCATGCTCGATATAATGCTTGGTCATGTTTCTTTCCTCTTCTCACTCAAATCGCATTCAGATCATCTCGCACGAAGATCACAATCACTTAAACCCTTCTTGCACTGCTCTCAAAAACTATGCAGTTTTAATCGCGCTTTCATGACCTCCAATGTCTAGATGAGCCATCAAGTTATTAGAGCAACAGAACCTCTTGCAACATAACCCTCCAAGTCCATCTGTTAGCACCATATTAGCATCATATTAGACGAGTCATTAACCACGTGTGAGACAATTAAAGCTTGTCACCGCACACTCAAAGTTATTTGACATATCGTTAAAGAGAAGAGAAGACGTTCGAGAATGGAGGAGGCTCAATTACGAGAAAAGGTGCAGAAATAGCAACAGTAAACAGAAAGCTTTTTAAATTATTTTAACCTAAATAATTAGATTACTAAGAGTTCAAATCTCTTAGTAATCTCCATTAAGATTCAATGAAAAAAAGTTCCTTCGGACGTTTCTTTATCTTTACGGGACCTTACCCAAGAAGACAAGCATATACTGATACAAGAAGTGTTTCGCAGCATCCTAGAAAGGCTTTACGAATTCTATTTTTTATTCTTATCGTCTTCCTTTTCTCATCTTCTATTGAGAAGTAAGAATGCAACCAATTCTCATTTCTTTGAATTAGTCGAAAAAATTGAACTACCTACATCCAAAAATAAAGCCAATAATTAGTCCTATGGCACTCAATCTTAGAGCAGCCATTACTATGATTCAAAATATAAAACCCATTACTTGGAAAGTGCTTCAAGAGGTTTGATAAATATTTTTTTTTGCGTTTTCGTTAATTTATAAGAATTTTCTGTTAAAAGCCAACGGAATACAGCGCAAGGAGATGTAGCACGAAACCATTGACTTTGAACCATTACTTTTAACTGTGGTTTAATCAGTAACCAATGAAGTTCCTCCGATAATTCCTGCAATAACCAAAGAAGTTCCTGCATTTTATTTTTCCTTAGTTTTTCTTCAAATAAAAGGAAACAAAAAATCGAAGTCCAACAGTAACATTTTGGTTGTCTTGTGCGGAAGTAAAGATCAGTCGAGGTGACGTATAACACAGAACATTCCGGCCGATCTAGGATTCTAGGTTCCAGTTGTGGGCTCGTAAGAGGCTCTATACCACGTGGGAAAGAATTGTGCAATCTATGGTCCACGTTACGTCCAGTAAAGGCACAGCACTCAGTCGGATCTGGGTTTACTATGTGAACCCAGTAACATGTCGTCTTGCTTCCTCTTCGTTATCCACGTCGTGGCCGCGTGGGACAAAAAGTGGTGAATAGGATAGCAGTTACCAGTTTATATGTTTAGCGTGCGGCCAAATTAGTTGGGAACTTGGGAGCTCTGTATCTGGAACTGGAATTCCGCAAGCGACTGACGGTTCACTGTCGCCACGCGCAGGGGATTGTCCGAAACTGTGCGGACGGCTCCTGCTCGCCGCGCCCTAAAGTTGCGAAACATTGTTTGATTGTGTTCTTTGTGCTTCTTACGATCACGCGTGCCTGCGCCTGGACAACAGTAGCCATCTCGAAGCCTGTGAAATTCTCGCACTGCATGGTCATCCTTTTTCTGGATTTCTAATTCTTCACATCGACTGCAACACACGCCGGCCAGGAAGGTCAGCAGAGCATGTTACTTATTCTCTGTTTGATTGGGAAGCTCCATTGATCCTTAAAGTTCTGCAGCAATTTTGCACGAGGATAGGCGAAGAGTTGTGTGTGTTTTGCAGTTTGCGGCTTTGCTCTGTGAAAATCGTTTCTTATTTTCCTCGAGTCTCCCTCCTGCCGAGTTCGAATGGCGTCCATTTTGGGTAGTTGCGGCAGAGTTGGGCTTGTGACAGTTAGCCTGGGGTATATGACTGCACGGATGACGGCCGCTGTTGCATACACCAATTCCAGCAGAAAGGACGTTCCTCCGAACACCGGATTGGACTCCAGTCAGAAAGGCTTGAACCCGTGCCGGTTCAGTAAGAAAGAGCATGATTCCCCAGTCGAGCGGGGTATGGAGACGGCTTTGCAAACAGCTCTTCGGTGATCCTGCGCATTTGCATTTCTAAGGTGCTAGGCAGGGCCGTGCATAGTATCTTTGAAGTGAAGGTATGTTCAAGAAAAGTGCCTGATGATCGGGAAGAGTGAAGGTACCTAGACGTATCTACATGCGTGGATTTACGAGGCGCACGTTTTCACCTTGTTTAAAACAGTTTTGCTGGAGCGTCAACACTCACAAGTATGTATCGCGAACGGACATAGAATTATTTACACAGCCAAGTAGTTCGATCTCGGAGCTGTTGTGACGCTCGCCATCGCAGACGTCAGAGTTGCTCTTTTCACGACGCATGATGTGGTTAATAGTGAGTACGTGATCTGTGTTTGATCTTGGTATCTGTAACTTGTAACATAGTACCTGCAGACTGTGAATCTGTACATAGAACGGTAATTTAGCAGTGGAGTTAGTTGAAAAGAATCATAAGAGTGCTTCTCTTGAAGGGTGTGAGCGAATGGTGGAAGAGAAACACTATCGAGGTTCGATACGGGATTCGGCTCTTGAGACCTTCACCGGGTTCACCCTGTGAAGGTCTTAATATGTACCTGGTAAACGCATGGCAGCTCATCTCGGTCTGAAATTGATCGTGATGAGATTGTTACGACTGTTATTAATACAAGTACTTAGATATGATTCAGGTTTCGAGTTATATTGTTCTCGAGTTGTTCCGTGTCCATTGGTTTGCTGTGTGACACTGATCGTCACGTCTTCGGTATTGGTCGCTTGATGTTAACTAGTCGTTACCTTTCCTTGTGTTCTGGTCGGTAATCTGTCAATTACACAGAACTTGATATCGTACGCAGCTAGTTTTGCAAAGTTAGCGGAAGAGAATGGAGCAGATGTTTGCAAATTCTGTTACAAGCGAGAGGAGGTTTGGTGGGATCCTAGGATTGCCTGCATATCAAAACGTTTGATTGAGTTGCCATAATTGACCCTCGCATCTCTTGCTGCTCTGAAAGCAATGGAGTAAATGCGACATGTGGTTAGAAACTACTGCGCTGGCTTGCAGAAGTGGTGTGTTTGTCCTGTACTCCGCCAAAATCTGTTTGTACTGAAGCAAAATCTTCGTTCTGTCGTTGAGAAGAAAATAGAACGGTTGTATTGACGTTCTCCTCGGAATCGATCAGCCCGATATTTACCTACTCTTAATAGGTAACATCGATGATTAGCTCCTGTCGTTGATGTTCTGCACTCTGTATATATGTTCAATAGAGATTGTACGCAACTTACGGAACTTGTCATTTTTGTCATGTCACCATTACGCGTGCGTGCGTCCCCGTAAGTTAGTCTCGTCTATCATATGCCTGCGTCTCTGTTATTGTTCCAAGACGCTCTGAGTCTACTGGAGTCTCAGAGCTGTTGTGATTGGTTGAAAGGATAGCCTTGTCACTGAAAGGCATATTCTACTTCCGCGCTCGGAATTGACATAGAGTGTCCTCCTGTCGTTGAGATATGGCTTGTTGAGAAGTAAGTTTTTCATCCTCGTAGAGAAGATCCCCATGAGGCTACAATGGTTTCAGAGCTGTATGGTGAGCTATTTTGTGAATGTTTGAGAGTGTGAGACGGTAGCCTTGTCCGTCGAAGCGCATTCTCTACCATGCGCCTTGATATTGATTCGTGTTCTGCTGGGCGGAGAAAATATTGACCGAGTAGTCTTGTTTGAAACGTGAGGAAAAGAGTTGCACTCGACTTTTAATTCAACGATATTTTTAGCTCTTTGCGTGCGTTGCGTCGGAAGCACCCGAGAGTCCGAGACGCGACCGCGCAGGCCAGTGTGTCCGTTCAGCTGTAGGATGGTTTGAACCGTGGACCTTACTCCAGTTCGAAAGGGAGAGAGACCCCTGGAGGCAGGAGAACATGCTTTGCCAAACAGTTATCCCCTGTATACTTAACCCTCGAGTCTCGACGCATTAGGGTGGTTCTTTCACATCCACCAGACCACCTGACAATTTTCAAAAAGGACGGAGTGTCGAAAAGTGATATCTTTATAGTCAAACCAAAACAAACGTTTCAATCAAAACAAAATTCAAGAGCAAAACAAAATTCAAGAGAGAAGAGTTTTTGCTTATAGTCTTAAATCTATATTTTTCTTTGTGAAAATGTATTTATTATTGTGTACTAACGATCATAATAAATAAATGTAACAAAATAATTCACATTTCATAATAATGTGACCGAACACATTTGTGATTGTATCAGATATAATTATAATGATATTTGATTGTATGAACAATACGACCAACAACGCCATTCCCAACTGCTCCAAGAAAGAAAAGACTTGTCATCAGGCATTACTGTCACATATATTGTACACTTCCTTGCATATTCAAGGAAGTGTTTAATTTAATGCAGGAGTTTAATTTAATATCGACCTCTTTGGTAGGAAGAAATAAGTATTAAATTAAACTCAGATTTGTATGTTCTAGAGCGCGGTATTCAAGTCAAATCTTATAGGTTATTTTTTATTCTTTTCATGTTTCCAAGCCTGAGCTAACATTATAATTTTTATAAAATATTTTGATTATTTGTATATATATTATATTTAACATATATATATTTTTTCAAGAACATTAAACGAACAAAAGTTCTCGAAGTTCATCCAGCATGCTTTTGCTTCTTCTTACACCACCGCGCATTCTCCGCTTGTCTTTTTTTTCCCCGGCTGTGGTTCGCTCTGGATGCATATTTAACTTGATTACGGAGCTCTCACCTGCCAACGTGCATGTGGAGATGAAAATTGTCCATCAAAATGTGGAGGTGATAGTTTGTCTCTTTGTACTTTCTTACCGAAGTGCAGAAAAGTTTTTATTTCGGGTAAGTTTGATTTTCTGCATTTCCTGCTCGAAATGTAAGGGATTTTGTTTTTTGGTCGATACTACCTCATGAAGAAACTAAATCAAGTTCTAAATAAAAAACACAGGAACATGGTGAAAAATGCATGTTTCTCTATCATGGAAGAAACGTGACACAATGGATATTAAAAATATGAGTAAAAAACCCCATCAAACGAACAAAAAAGGAAAAAGAAGGATCCAAGTGTCCAAGCAACCCAACACCCAGAAGGTGGTTCACAGTGGTTGTTTGACACAATTTGGCCGTAATTAACTGGTATATTCAGCGAGGCGAAGTTCGTCCCAGTCCACTGGCTTTCTGTGGGTTGTATTTTTGCGTATTTTTATGTTCCGAGCAGTTCCGTGCCGTCACGGGCCCTTTAAGCTATACTTCGTTTCATCCTGGGGGGTCGTTGCTGGTTTTTTAATTGCTCCTGTATTTCGACAGAGTCTGAAGAAATATTTTCCCATACATGTAGAACAGTTGGAACAGTAACTTGCACTGGAAGAAGGGAACGGTTTTTATTCGCCTCTAGAGACAATTTTCCAAGCGGAAGCTTGTCAAGCAGAAGGTGACCCTTTCTACGGTAAGACCGTTTGAGACAAAGCAGAAAATAGACACACTAAGGTACGAAAACCGACAGAGCAGCTGTAGCACACCGTCCATATTTTTATGTTCTGAGCAAGTGCTGCGAAACCGTATACACGGTAAGACCGTTTGAAGTAGAGCAGAAAATCGACACACTAAGGTAGGAAAACAGCCATAGCAGCTGTAGAACACTGTCCATATTTACAACAGTACCCTCAAACTTCTATGAGGAAACAGCGGTCGGCCCCTGTAGAAAGTAAAAGAGCGCCAACGAGCGGTATCTACTCAAGTAAGCGGAGTCTCGTCCGAGCGTGCTGTTTCTGCTTCGCAGAGAACTTCTGGTTCGGAGGACGACTTCTCTACACATGCTGCATCGACCGGTGCTTGCTCATAGTACCTGCGTTTACATTCTGCACATCGTGCACTTTCTCTGGAAAAAATATCTGTTCAATGTCTTCAGGAGTGATGTCACCAGGCCTTATTAGACAAGTCCATAGTGAGCCGGTGCGACTCTTGTGAATTCCATGCTGAAGAAGCCACCTGGGAGACGGGATATATTTACCGAACACAACCATAGCACGAAGGCGACATGGAAAAGTCGTAGAAAGTGGATGTCGACTCTTATACATGTTAAATTGGAACGCCCTTTGCAAGATGTTAAAGTATGTCAGCTCCACTCTGTTTTTCGTATCGGAGACTCCAAGCAGCATGTATAGCTCCTTCCCATCTGCAACCATCGACTCGCTGATATTCTTCATGCTGGTCACATGATGCTCTTCCTGGTGATCCTTGAGGCAGTAACCGATCATTCTCACAAACGTGTGGAGTCTCTTGTTGGAGAGGACCTTGACGCACCTCTCGCTGTCGACAGGTTTGCTCTTGTCTCATCCAAGAGCCTGCGTCACACACTTCTTGACATCAATACATGATTTAACATACATACAGACCACTCCTTGGAAATGTAAGTGGAGGAGGCTCCTTCCACGCTCGACAGAGAAACTCTAGATAGGGTGCCTGCAGAAAATCACAAAGCAAGAGAAATAACGACATGTCCAGATCAGTGCCGGTCCTGCAAACTGTCACTGATGCTCCATCGTCGATCTCCTTGCTCTCGCTTCCCTCCTCAAAGACATTGTCTCGCAAGAAGGTTGAATAGTGAACACAAACAAAGCGGAATTGAAATGGATCCAAAACGGAGCATAGGCAGGGAACCTCGTGCGTTATGTACAAGCAAGCGACAGTGGATTCGAAACTGTTATTCGGACGCTGTCGTGATGTGAATCATTTCACATAGTAAATGATTCACCTCTCTGCTAGGAGTTAGTCTCTCTGAGTGAAGTTAAGACGTCAGAGAAGTCGATTCTGGAGGCTGTGGACATTGACGACTACGGATTACGCTTCTACTCCGACACTTGGGAGTTATTAGCGGTAGAAGTTAGCTTGATGTTACTCCTAGTCCTTCATGCATATATTAACACCGTTGTGTTATACGTTTTAAGTCCTAGTAGGCTGATAGTATGCTAGTTATCTTGTTCAAGCATTTGTGCGCTTGTGCAAGTGACTTCTTACTTGTCTACATGATGTTCAATGTACTTAACTTAGGGTTTCCATGCTGATAAGGGTTGTACTTACGTGTTGCCCATGCACGCTTTCTAGCTAGTGTAAGTTTACTTTCAGGGTTGCGTGTCATTTTAGGTAGTTTAAGATTTACGCTGGCACTTTAGAGGACTTGACGTGGTAGCCTATGAGTGGAATTAAGTTACCACATGGTTTAAGGCACAAAAGGACAACCAAGTGGAGCTATGAACTCCCATTGGTTCAATTTTGTCTTTTGTGTAACTCTAAACTTAGAAACAGAGGTCTAAAGGAGATTTTGAGCATTTGGTGAGGACAGTGCGAAATCTGAGAGCACATGAAGATAGAGCTCGTTGTGCCAAGCACTGTCAGTGAAATTCTTGATCGATTTGGATCAGTAAACAAGGAGTTATGCCAATTTGAAGTTTGAGTTGAGTAAGAATTGCATCACTTTTGTTGGATTTGAGATTTTCAGTGTCAATTGCAGCAGAATCGAGGAAATCGCTTCAAACCTTCGTGGCTGCATTCACTGTCAACGGGGCTACGACTGTCCAAAAAGTTTCAAGTCATTTGAGTGAGTGAGTAATTCAAGGCGGCCGCTGAAGCAGAGGGGGTCTGAAAAGCTCACAATCTAGAGCAGCAACTTCAGAGAACGAGATCTGGAGTTCTGTGTATAATAAGGAGGTCCAACTTCACAAGGATGTTCACCATCATGTAGACTCCAAATCATGTAAGAATCTTCGAAAGTGATCAAGCTAATTTTCTGTTATAGGTCAAAATAGCTGTCTGAGTACTAGAAATTGTTGCAATATTTTTGATAAGAACTTTTCTATCCATATCTCGGTGCTAGAATTTGATCTCAAGCTGAAACTTCGTGTGTATGCTCAGTGGGCCCTCTTTTACATGTAGGAGAATTTTAGAAGTCTGAACCATCATAGTTTTCCTCTCCTTGAGCATTAAAGTTCACCGTCTGATCCTATTATTACCAGTTAGACCTGAACTTTGCCTTCTGAGTAAATTAGAGGTTCCTACAGACCTGTATGAGTATTCATAGCGCTTTATTGTAACCTGAAAAGCCTATCCCTTGAGTAAACCACCACAACCAGAACTCCAACGCTTCTCTGAGTAGGCACAACACAGCCTTCACGGTTAAATCACAGTCAGAAGGTTTCGTCCTTCCCAGGAAAACTCTCACCACGACATCTGGTGCTTCCACTGAAAGCTCTTGGGGTGATTGATTGAGAAGGTTGAGTTTATTACAAGGAGAAGAGATGGATCGCAAGGGCGCTGCTGCTGCTACTTCTACGGCTGCTGCATCTACGTCTACTACAGCACCTTCTGTAGCACCAACGGCTACAACATCACCTACATCTGGTCTGGATACGGCTGAGATTCTGAAGACGCTTGCGGCCCTGGTCCAACAGCATCCGATCATTGGAGAGGGTGAGTTAAAATCCACTAAGGCTTTGCAAGCTATTGTGAACAGATGTGGAAGGTTTGAAGGTAAAGATATTTCTAGATATCTGCGTGAGTATAGAGGAGAGATGGAGCTGGTCAGGGTTACTGATGTTGAGATGATAGCAAGTTAGCTGTCATTCCTGAGTTGCGAGACCAAGTTAGGGATGTACAGAGAAGAAATCTTGGAATCTGGATGAGTTTTGAGCGATCTCTTGGCGAGGAATTTCTCGAAGAGGATTCAGAGAGAGTTACTAGGAGAACATTTTTGGACTGGGTTGAGCAGCAACCTGGTCGGATGATGAGCCTGAATGAGTTACTGAGAGAGTTTGATCGGAGATACCGACAACTTTCAACTCTTGAGCGCATAACCTTGGATGTTAAGAGAACAGAGCTTTTTCTGCAAGCTACCGATGATGTTACGGCAGATAGATTATGCTTCATGTTAGTAGATCGATCGGCTGAAAGAGGTGTTACTATGGATTGGGAGAGAGTTGAGGATGCTGTGGCTGTACTGACGAGGCAGAGGAGGGAAGAGTGGTTGTGGGAGGACGTCCGCTTGCAGAAGTGATCACTCAACTTTATGCTGCTCCTCAAGTACTGCAGCCTTTGGCTCTTGCTCCTAGATCTTTTGTCTTGGCTGCAGTTCCTTTGATGCCAGTTGTGCCAGCTCATGCACAAAAGGCACCTGTTCAGAGACCTGCGGAGAACCATGGTCAGCAGAATAAGATTGAAGACCTTATTCGGTAGACGTGAGAGCTGAAGGTAGAGCTAGCTCGATTGCGGAGAGAGTAGCCATCGGCGCTTGCTGCTGCACGTCCAGGAGGTGCTCCTGTTCGTAGATGTATTTGATGTGACAATCCTGATCATTTTCGAAGAGACTGTTAGGAGCTCACAGCTATTTTGCGAGATGGTGTGGTTCGCTATCAGAACGGTAGGCTGCACCTTTCTTCTACTGGAGAGCCGTTGAGCACGCAGTTTGGGTGAAGAGGCATGAGAAGTCTACCTCAGATTGCTGCAGCTGCAACGGTAATTGCGTTGATGGCACCATTGGTAAATTCTGATGTATATACTGGGCATATTGAAGTCTCTTCTAGTCCTACATTGCTAGATAAGACTACTGAGAAGAGTGTGGCTCTAGTTCCTTTTGAGATATTGAAGAGAGGAGCCGAGTCTATTCGTAGGATCACATGGTGGGGAGATCCTGTAGACGCTGCTTCTATCAGAGCATTCTTGGATGTAGATAGACACGTTCACTGGCAGGATGCTTCTGTGGAAGAAAAGAGACGACGAGAAGCATCTGAACTTGATACTGGAGTTCCTGAGGAGACTGGAGATAGACGGAGAGTCACCAGGAGGCGAGCAGCTCCTCCAGAGGACATCCCCTCTACTTCTCAAGCTCCTCCACCTGCACCAGGTCCGATGGAGGATGTGCAGAGGTCTCAGCAAGAGCCAACGGCCTCTGGAAGGAGGTTTACTGTCCAAGAGAAAGAGAAGGGACCGGCCTACAAGTTGACGGCTGATATTGAAACTTCTACTGATCTGAAGAGCATCTTGGAGCAGAGGATACTGGATGCACGAATCGAGTTTTCTCTTCGGAAAGTTCTTGGTATTGCAAAGAGGGAGTTTCACGAACTGATCATCGACATCATCAAGCGCAAGAGACAGGTGATGTCTGAACAAGTAGAAAGTCAAATAATAGATGTGGTAGGAGCTTCTGTGAATGATGCAAAATTCGGGAAGGTACATTTCTAGGAGATTGATGACCAGGGCTACCAGCAAGAAGTGTTAGTTGCTGATACTAATACTATTGAGTTCAACGATGAGGAAGCTGGCGAGGAGAGTCCAGCTACTGATAGTGACTTCAGAAGGAGACATTGGGCTTGTGCTACGACTGCTACACGAGTTCGTCTTGGAAGTTTGTCTGAACCAGTTGTTGCTTTAGTTGATCACGGATCTGAGATCAACTTCATGTCACGGGAGGTGTATGAGAGGTCAGTGGCCTATCGAGCTGAACCATGGTTGGGTGTTACGTGCTGCAAACAATCAGAAAGGTGAGCTATACGGCGCTTGTCCTAACGTGAAAATGAAGATAGGTGATGTGGATGTAGATCAGCACTTCTTCGTGCAATCTTTTGCTTCATATCCAGTGATTCTTGGTTAGCCTTATATCACTGCAGTCCGAATGGAGACCAAGGTGATGGATGACGGATCTCATTACGCTAGAATCCGTAGTCTAGATGATAGACGTTCTGTGCAATTTCTGACCGTTCGTACGAACCACGAGCGAAATCGACAGACTTTGAGAGATTCTCTTATCTGTAGGAGTAAGGGTTTTCTGAAACCACTCTTGTAGGACGGGATAGCAAGAGTGAAGAATGTCTGCTACTATGATCTCGCTTGAGCAGCCTGAGGGATCAAAGGAGGCTGATGAAGAGGTTGCTCAAGATTCAAAGAGTAGTTGTATTGTACATAGTTGGAGATCTGGTTTGATGACTTTCAGTTCTGATGATTGGAGTGAGTTTACGCGGGTAGAGGATTTGACTGAGAAGAGTAGAAGGCAGATGGAGAAGTACGCAGCAAATCTACGCTGTACAGGAGTTCTGAAGGAAGAAGAGACGATTTCTGATGTTTATGAGGAGTTTGCAGGTGTACAGTCTTTTGTTCGTTGGTTGGATGATGTAGATAAGTTGATGGAGCAGATGGGAGGTAAGGTGGTGATTCCCATCCATTCTCGTGAAGTCTATGAGGAGATTGTCTCGTACTTGCGATATCGTCCTCATCCGAGACTGGAGAATGAATAGAAAGAAACAGTCTGTTGGTGTGGCTCTCATCAAGAAGCGAAAGTACACGCCAAGTATAAAGCTGTAGCGAGGAAGGTGAGACCTGTAGAACCAATTACATGTTGATTCTCAGCAGCAGATGGAGTTAGCTGCTGCTGAGCCTGTGCTTAGAGATCCTACACAGGTAGGACACAAATTTACTCTGGAGATACTCGAGCAGCTTCAGATAGGAGGAGGTGGCTTCTTGACTAAAGTGGAAAAGTGAGCTTTCGAGAAGATGATAGTTAGTCATGGTAAGGGATTTTCTTTCTCAGCTGGAGAGATTGGTTGTGTGGATCCTAGTGTGATAGCTCCGATGGTTATCTTCATTGTTCCTCACGTACCTTAGGACTTGAAGTCGATTCCAGTCCCTCGTACCTTACTACCGAAGGTCACTGAGTTGTTGAATGAAAGGATACAGATGGGTATTCTTGAACCATCTATGGCTCCGTATTCTAGCCGATGATTCACAGTACCTAAGAAGACATGAGCTCTACGCTTCATCCAAGACTTGCAGCCTGCCAACAACATCACGATTCAAAACGTCGGGACAAGACCTATGGTTGATGAAGTAGCTGAGGCGTTTGCTGGAAGGTCAATCTATTCTATTGGAGATCTGTTTTCATGTTATGATCAGTTTCAGCTTGCTTTGGAGAGTAGAGACTTGACTACCATGCGTACACCTTTGGGGTTGATGCGGATGTGCACTCTTCCTCAGGGTGCGACAAACTCAGTAGCTCATATGCAGAATGCGATGCATAAGATGTTACGAGAGTTTGTACCTGAGGTCACTATCCCATTTTTGGATGATATTCCCATGAAGGGTTGTCCGGTGGAGAACAAGGACGAAGCAGTGACTTCTGATGGTTGTAGAAAGTTCGTTGCAGATCACATTCGGGATGTGGAGAAGATTCTGACGCATTTGGAGGAGGTACACCTCACTCTGTCAGGTACCAAATCTCGCTTTGGAATGTCAGAGATTGTGGTGGTGGGTCATTTGTGTGGTACTTTTAGAAGACGTCCGAACCCAGAGAAGGTAGATGCTATAGCAAGGATAGCAGACTGTATCAATATTATTGAGGTTCGACGATTCTTAAGAGCTTGTGTATTTTTTTCGTGTGAGTATTCCTCATTATGCACACATTAACGAGCCTCTGTATGCACTTCTGAGAAAGGGGAGGAGGTTTACTTGGCGGCAAGAACATCACGAGACGATGGAGCAGCTGAAAGAGATTCTGAAGTCTCCATCTATACTAAGGAGACTTAACTACGAGAGCGGGAGACCTGTGATACTAACTGTTGACACGAGTCCAAAGGCGATTGGATGGGCAGTTGGTCAAGAAGATGTAGAAGGTGTGCGGTTTGTTTCAAGGTTTGGAGCTCGGATCTTAACAGATAGACAACGTAACTATCCTCAAGTGAAGCGTGAGTTGTGGGGAGCTGTTACTGCTATGAAGGTAGATTGAGAGTTCTTGATAAGAGCCCGTGTGATACTAGAAACAGATTGTTTGTCTTTGTTGGAGATGATAGCAAACTGCAATACTTCAGACATAGCAAATGTTACGATGGATTGCTTATGTCCGGAGTCTGAACCCTGAGCTAAAGCATATAGCAGGGAAGGATAATCCAGTTGCAGATATGTTATCAAGGGCTCGTTATACAGATGAGGATGAGATGTTTGTAGAGGTGGAGAATGAAGAGAAGAGAGACGTTTGGTGCCAAGTTGGTCAACAGCCTTCTGACTTGGAACCACTGCCGTTCAACGAGGAGTTCTACTCAAAAAAGTTCCACGATATTGGATTCTATTTGAGTTCATTATGCAGAAGAGAAGGATAGAGTGATGCATAGTTCAAGGAGATCAGACGGAAAGCGTACTGTAAACACTCCGCGGTCCTATCGATCAACTACCCCCCGATCTCTCAACCTCCACGATCGCCATCGATGAATCTGCAAATGTCGGGCCTGTCTCTCACTCAAGGGTCACCTCTGATGGCTTTGATGGAAGCACACCATGAATCTTGAAGGGAAAAATGCTAAGTTCACTCATTCATACACCCACAAACTTATCAACTAAAAATCTCCTTAAACACATTAACTAAAATTCTCCATTCTAACGACGTCTCTCAAGTTCTCACATGCTAAAAATATTCCACACTCTCTATATTACTCAAGTTGTCATTACCACAATGTGAAAACAAGGATGAGGAGCTCTTCTCTACTCCTCTATTTATACATTCTAGGTTTTTACTTTGGTACCCTTCGGTAACTCAACCGTAACTACTTTTATCGGGTTTTACTAAGATATTACTTAAGGTAAAAGCATTAATCACATGGGCTTTTTACCTTTTCACATGGGCTTATTCCTTCAAAGTCAACAACTTCTAGAAGGATTCTGGAATATTCTCAAGGAATCTCGAATTTCCACCCTCCTCTACACTAAGACCCACTAAAAAGGAAACATGTGGAATCTCTTCTTGTTTTTAATGCCCACAAAGTCCACAACTTTAATCCAACCACTCATATCAAGTCAAAAAGGAGATAAGGGATACTTTCCATCTCCTTTCTACTTTTTAGACAAGATGACAAGATAGTAGTGCTCACTCTTTAGGAAATATCTGAATTCTGCCAAAAGTACAGCTAAGTTTAACCATAACTATCTTTTAGCTAGTCATGACTAACTTGATATCTCCTTAAAGTACTTTGGCAGCAAATAAACATTCTCAACACTTAGTTATAACTAAATTCCTTACTAATAGACAAACTTCCTATGTGTAACATAGGTCGTTACATTTTACCCCCGGACTAAATTTTCACTCCGTCCTCGGAGTGAAGAGAGAACTTTCGTCGATGAAACAACTTCAACTTGTCATGATTTACCCGATCGAATCTCCTTCCTCCCAGCTCCTGAAGGTCATATGTGAAGTTGCTCCACACCTTATCTACAACAAAAGGATCAAAATATCTCGGAAGAAACTTCTTCCTAGCCCTCTTGAATCTGATAGCATCATACAACATTACCCAATCTCTGACTTGAAAAGATTTTACCTCCCTCTTGCCCAACCGTTTGTCATAACTCTTCTTTTGATACGTCTGAGCTTGTTCCATCCGGATCATTGCTACCGCTCGGGTCTCTTCCAACTCCATGAGTTGCTCCCTTCTTGACTTGACCACGTCTTCTCCCCTCGACCTCTTCAACTTTCGTTGAATGGTTTGAAAAGTATCCAATTCGAATTGGATCGGCAACTTGGACTCCACTCCATAAACCAGTCGAAATGGGGAGTATCCAGTAGAAGTCTTTGTTGTTGTTTGGTACTCCCATAAGATGACATGTAGCCTCTTATCCCAAGTATGTTTCGCAGTCTCAACACCAGCATCTTTGGCGAACATCATACAAAGTGTAAGATTGGTCTTCTCTGCAAGACCATTAGCATTTGGTTTGTATGAGGTCGTTACTCGTGCCTTGATAGAAAAGTGTTGTAGCATAGCAGTAGTCATGCTCCCTACAAACTCTCCTCCTCTATTCGAAACCAACTCTAATGGACATCCAAATCTTGTGATGATCCTCTCCCATAAGAATCTACCGACTTCTGTTTCATTGGTCTCTCTCAAAGGTCTAGCCTCTACCCACTTGGTACAATAGTCAGTGGCGACTACAATGTATCTATTGCCTCGAGGTGTCTTATTAAGAGGACATACAAAGTCAATACCCCACTTCTCAAACGGTCCTAATACTGGAATTGATCTTAACGGAGGTGCTCTAGTAGACTTCAGAGCAAATGCTTGACATACGTCGCAAGTTTTGCAATAGTCTAAACACTCTTTGAAAATCCCTCTCCAGTGGTAACCCGCATCCAAAATCTTGAAGGCTGTTATCTTACCAGCAAAGTGACCTCCGCAAACAGTTCCGTCATGAAACTCGTGCATTAGCTTGAATGCCTCCTTCTGACCAACTCCTCTCCTTAGTAACCCATCTGCTCCTTGATGAAACAGAATTCCCTCCACCATGGTGTAAGGTTTGCATCTCTTGATCAACGCGTTACGTTCTCGGGTATGCATACCTTCTGGAAAAGAGCCATCTGCAAGGAAACTCCAGATTTTCTCATACTCGTCCGGTATCTCCTCAATGCTTGTGATAGTTATCAGATGTTCGTCTGGAAATGAATCATCAAACGGTTCTTCTCCCTCATCATCATAAGCCTTCGATAAAAGATCAACATTCGCATGCTTTTTCCCTGGTCTATCTTCGATCACGTAATCGTATTCTGTTAGAAAGATCTTCCAACAGGCAATACGACCTTCGGCATTGGGCTTATTAAAGATATACTTTAAAGCCTTGTGATCTGTGACTATGGAAAATTTCCCTCCTAGCAAGTAATGTCGGAATTTCTTCAATTCAAAGATCATCGCTAATCCTTCTCGTTCAGTCACGGAGTAATTCTTCTCCGCTGGCACCATCTGTCTACTAGCATAAGCTATAGGATGATCATGCCCATCTTCATCTAACTGACTTAATGTACACCCGATAGCTACATTGGAGGCATCCGTATACAGAATAAATGCTTTACTCCACTCAAGTTTAGCAAGTATAGGAGCTGTCACCAATGCCTTTTTCAGCTCCTCAAATGCTTCCTTTGCCTTCTGATCATGCACTATCAAGTCAAACTCAACTCTCTTCTTCATGTACATAGTCAAAGCTATTGCTTTGTTTGAGAAGGAAAAGACAAACCTACGATAATATCCAACCATCCCAAGAAACTGTCTCAACTTTGTCAAGTTGATTGGAAATGAAAGATCCACAATCTTCTTCACCTTCTCAGGATCTACCGCAATCCTCTTCTTGGAAATGATGTCTCCTAACAGCAGACCTTCTTCGCAGCCAAAGATGCACTTCTCTGGATTCAGAGAAGCGTTAGCTTGCTCCAACCGCTGTAGAACTTTGATCACATGATCAAAGTGGTCTTCCTTTCTTTCGTACACACAGAAATCATCAATGAAATCACGAACAAACTTTCCTATGAATGGTTCGAACACCTTGTTCATGAACCTTTGAAACGTGGCCGGAGCATTACACAGTCCGAATGACATCACTCGAAATGGCATCACTCGAAATGCAAATGTTCCCCAAGGAGTAGTGAAAGTAGTCAACTGCTGGTACTTCTGTGCTATCTTGATCTGGTTGTATCCACTATAACCATCACCAAAGCTGTACCACTCATGACCATCAACTTCCTCCAAAATCTCATCTATAAATGGTAGAGGATAATAATCCTTCTTGGTAACTGCATTCAGCTTCTTATAGTCTATGCACACTCGCAGCTTACCATTCTTCTTCTTGACAATCACAATGGGTGAAACCCATTCTGAGTTCTCCAACTCGTAGATGAAACTTGCCTCCTTCAACTTGTCTATCTCCTCCTTGATCATCATCGCTGTTGTAGGATTGACCCTTCTCTGCTTCTGTCGAATTGGTCTTGCGTTCTCCTCCAATTCGATTCGATGAGTCTCGAGAGTCACCTCCTTCAAATCCTTGTAGCTGAAAGCAAACACATGGATATATTTTCGAAATATATCTAGGAATCTACTTTTCTCCTCTTGAGTAACATTGATACCAAACTTCAGGATAGAGAGTCTTCTCACAATCTCTGCCTCACTCAACTCTTCTTTGTCAGGATCTTTCTCCACTGCTGGTCGAGGTAACAAGTCAATAGCACTAAGCTGATGTAATGATTCATCTCGACCAAATCCTTCGTCCTCAGACGAGGATTCTTGATCGTAAGAATCTCCGACATCTACTTCTGAGACACTCTGATCATCCTCCGTATCAGATTCCCTGTAGTCACTAGTGGGTCTATCAGAGTCAGAAGTCACAACTCCAACACCCGAGAGAGGAACTATCACTCTATGATCTCTAGGCCCAATCCGTAAGTATCCCTTGTGTCACCTATCAGTGGTGCGCACAACTCTCAACCAAGGTCTACCTAGGAGCAAATCATAACTAGAGTCCTTTAACACTTGAAAGGACATCAATGTTTGGACTCCCATCACAGACACGACCACCTTCTCTAACACACCAAGAGGTCTTACCCGTTGCTTGTTAGCCATCCCCACGACAATGCTAGCCGGACGAGTTGGTTCCATCCTCAACTTCTTCATCAACCTCTCCGATATGGCGTTTATAGCCGATCCTCCATCCACCAATACGTCAGAGACGTAGTGACCATTCAACCGGACTTCAATCTTTGAAGCCCTAGTGCATACCTCTGAAGCATGCACATCCACCACACCAACTCCCACAAACTTTGATGTCTTGCTCTTGGGTTTCTTCTTCTTGCTTCTCTTAGAACTCAGTCTTCTTCTGAGTTCCCTTCGTAAGCTGGGATTAAGTGCGATCAGTTGTCCAACAGTGATGTTGACTTTCTGAGCACCCACATCTTCAACCACATCATATCCTGCTTGGGAAGATGAAATGGTGAAATTCGCCATCCCCAACTTCCTTCTTGGCTCCCTTGGTGTACTCGAAACATTACTCGAACGAGTACTTCTACTAGCTGACTCCTCCATGAAAACCGGTTCATCAGAAAATCGAGTTCTTTTCCTTTCTTGAGCTAAAAGCTCCACCGGTGCATGAGAAGAGTTTGAACTCTCTCCTTGCTCGTAGATGGGATCTCGCACGACATCGATAGTAGCCACCCTCTTGTCTCGTCCTTGTGATGGATTTCCTCCACCCACATTCATTTTGACAGCTTCGGCACCTCTTGCTCCGTTGTTAGGACAATTTAGCTGGAAATGAGAACCTCCACACGTCCAACAAGTGATTCCTCCAAAGTTACCTTGGTTGCCTCCAAAGTTACCTTGATTTCCTCGGTTGAGATTGTTATCGTAACCTCTTTGACCTCCTCCTCCACTTTTGTTCCTCTATTCTAGTAACTGCACCACGTTTATCTTGAGATCCGCAAGACTATCGGTGATGCTCTTCAGCTCGGCATGGAAATCAGAGGTGGCAGTAGACATCGTTGTTGGGACAAACGGTCTTGGCACCACCGTTGGAGTAGGAGCTGACGTTGAAGCAATCACCAATTGTGATGATGCAGGTGGGATCGTTGTGGCTACATCAGGAGTCGGAGTTGACACTAGAGCAGCATGATGAGGTTGGATGATATCTCCTTCATCCAAACTCTCTTCCATATTTGTCGTAATCTTGATGACCTCCGCTTTGGTTGCTGGCTTCTCGTACCTCACTTGGGTTTGAATTGAAGGCCTCAACCCTCCCACCAAGTTCTTGGTCAACACTGCTCCAATCCCCGCCATCGTTAACTCCACATTGTCTCCATTCTTCCGTAGGACCGTCCGAAACCGTTGCTCCAACTTATCCACCCTTTCGGCATATTGCCGAACTTTCTCGTCGTCACGTTGCTTCAAATGAGTAAGCTCCACCATGAGCTTCTCATAACTCTCTTCTGGAAGAAATTCTTTGATGAGTGCATTACTCAACGTCTCTCATGTGTCCTCAATTACACCAGGTGTCTGGCTCTTCACTCGGTCTTCGTACCACGTAAGAGCAAAATCTTCTAAAAACTCTGGTAGTAACAACACCCATTCTTCCTTCCTTCTCACGTTGTTTCCGATGTAACTCCTTTTGAAGTCTCGTACAAATGGTTCTACATCTTCATTGTCCTTCCCATGAAACACTAGTAACTTCCCCATCTTGTAACTATTCTTTCTATCCTTCTAATTTTTGTGCAATAACATCACCAATTCCATTCGCGAGTAATCTACCATAGGTAAAATGAAAGGAAATGGTTCTAACAACACCTCTTGTGCCATCTCTTCTCCCAAGGTAATCATGAGCTTGAGTCGCATCACCGTCTTCTCCACCATCCGAATGACGATCTCCATCACAACTCAGCCGAGTCCTCTTTTGAAGTCGACAACTTCTCCGTCTCAACTCTTTGAGTCTCGTCCAACTTCTCGACTACTGACTTAAGTAGGGCGGCCACATCGACGCACTTGTGTCCTCTTGATAGATCACCCACTCCACAACTTGGACAAGGATCTTCTCCTAGAAGATGAATTGGCGCTGGTGACGATGGACCCACTCGAAGACTTAAATCAGTAAACTCTCGCTTCCCTTTAGCTTTCTCGGTTTTGATTCTAGTTGGACAATTCACTACTTTGTGTCCCAACTCTCTACAGAAATAACACCACAAGTCGGTTTCTACTCTTCTCCTCAGAGACTCTACTTGAGGTTTTGTACTAGGGTTCTCAAACTCAACGATAATCTCTTTCGAGCTCTCTCCGACGCTTACTATGACATCTAAACCTTGAGGAAGGTTTCTAAGTCTAACTTTTCAATCTTTTGAACTTCCACTCATGTTGCACCTTCTCAACCATTAAGTGGACAAAATATCTTTGAAGAAAATAACTCTACATCACTTTCTTAACTCTTTTGAGCTTTATACTGAAAATCGTGTATTATACATGCTATACACGAATTAAAATCCAATCTAAAATTAAGAGTCCATAATAATATCCTCATGACCATCATCTGTACTTATCCTAGCAGACATCTTAAAGTCACTTTTGTAAGGATCACACTCTACTTCGCCAGGAGCATTCGTGACCTCCACAGTGAATGATACTTTGAACTCAACTTTCTTCACATCTGCGCCGATGCTCGCAGAAGCTTCTTTATATAAAGCAAAAATGGCATCCCAACTGCAATAGATGCTTGATCGCAACGCCTCTATATTTAACGTTGGCCTTTCCGTCTCCGTTCTAACTCCCAAACGTCTCTTCTTCAACCTTGGCACTCGGACTGGATTCCCCATGACGTATCGTCAAGACCTCCTTGTATGACGAAACGTATATCTCTTAGTTGGTAAGAGATCTCTCCAAGATTTTTGTGGTCTCCATTAGCTCAACCTCCAAGCTACTAAATCATGAAGTTTCAACAGAAACTTCCCTAATCAGAAGAGATGGTGATGATTGTACAAATTTTCAGAGAACTAAAATTTGTATATTTTCACTTCCCTCATGGTTGTCAACCCCCTCCACTTTGAAAAATTCTTTCTCCCTCTTCAGACCTCATCTTCTCATGATTTCTTTTGTCCTGGATAGCTTATCAGCCACTCTAAAACACTGGAAAGTTTCTCAGGAAAATAAAATTCACAAAAAATCTGACACTGACTATAAACGTTTTCCAGAGAACAGAATTCCTCAACTCTCACGAATAAACCCCCTCAACTTTGAAAATTCATTGCTCCTTCTCTAGACCACCTTTTCCTATGATTTCTTTTGTCCTAGATAGGTTATTAGCCAATCTAAACACTGGAAAGTTTCTCAGGAAAATAAAATTCACAGAAAAGTTGACAGCGACTGTACAAATTTCCAGAGAGCAGAATTTCTAAACTCACAAATTTTTCTCCTCTAATAACTTTTCTCTCCTCCTTTCTCTACAACTCTTGTTGCACCTCTTTCAACTCTCCTCAAACCCTTCCTAAGTGAACAAGATGTAAAGAATGACTTCGAACGCGTCATATATCACTACGGGATACACGAAAGGTTCTAATGTTGCTAACATCGCGTTAGCTCTCTCTCCTCCCAACGTTCTCTCCATGTGTTCTCTCATAATCTCTTTTTGTCTAATATAAAACTGAACTCTAAACATTTTCAATGATCCCTTCAAGTGAGGTCTCGGCAACGGAACCAAAAATGTAAACCCTCTGCGGTCCTATCGATCAACTACCCCCCGATCTCTCAACCTCCACGATCGCCACCGATGAATCTGCAAATGTCAGGCCTGTCTCTCTCTCAGGGGTCACCTCTGATGGCTTTGATGCAAGCACACCATGAATCTTGAAGGGAAAAATGCTTAGTTCACTCATTCATACACCCACAAACTTATCAACTAAAAATCTCCTTAAACACATCAACTAAAATCCTCCATTCTAACGACGTCTCTCAAAATCTCACATGCTAAAAATATTCCACACTCTCTATATTACTCAAGTTGTCATTACCACAATGTGAAAACAAGAATGAGGAGCTCTTCTCTACTCCTCTATTTATACATTCTAGGTTTTTACTTTGGTACCCTCTGGTAACTCAGCCGTAACTACTTTTACCGGGTTTTACTAAGATATTACTTAAGGTAAAAGCATTAATCACATGGGCTTTTTACCTTTTCACATGGGCTTATTCCTTCAAAGTCAACAACTTCTAGAAGGATTCTGGAATATTCTCAAGGAATCTCGAATTTCCACCCCCCCTCTACACTAAGACCCACTAAAAAGGAAACATGTGGAATCTCTTCTTGTTTTTAATGCCCACAAAGTCCACAACTTTAATCCAACCACTAATATCAAGTCAAAAAGGAGATAAGGGATACTTTCCACCTCCTTTCTACTTTTTAGACAAGATGACAAGATAGTAGTGCTCACTCTTTAGCAAATATCTGAATTCTGCCAAAAGTACAGTAAGTTTAACCATAACTAACTTTTAGCTAGTCATGACTAACTTGATACCTCCTTAAAGTACTTTGGCAGCAAATAAACATTCTCAACAGTTAGTTATAACTAAACACCTTACTAATAGACAAACTTCTTATGTGTAACATAAGTAGTTACAGTACAGTTATCTTCTACGTGAAGGTTATTTGTGGAAACGTCCAAAAAGAAGAGATGGGATGCTTATTAGAGTGGTGGATGATCAACCGACGAAGCTGAACCTGTTGAAAGAGTTGTATGATACATTGTGGGCTGGACATCGTGGAGTCTGGGCTACATACACGAAGATGAAGGAGCGATACTGATGGAAGGGTATGTATCAAGACGTGGTGGATTTTGTTGGATCGTGTCTGCACAACCAGTTCTACTCTAAGGTCCGTTACAGAGATGGGCTTGTACCTACCTATCCATCTAGTATCTATTTTCAGTGGGTTCTTGATCTTGTGATGCGGGGCTATGAGGGATGCGTTATTTGGTGTTGGCTCGAGAGGATCTTTCCAACTATGTGGAGGGACGAGCACTACGAACGAAGATTACAGAGAACATATGCAAGTTCGTGCTTGAAGATATCATCTGTCGCTATGGATCTGTTGAGAGATTACGTGCAGATAGAGGCGAGTTGAGAGACGCAGAGGTGAAGGAGTTCTTTGCCCGTTATGGAGTAAAGCTTCAGCTTACTACTGCCATGAATCTAGAGGGCATTGGTAAGAGTGAACGAGGACACCCTTCTATTGTTCACGCTTTAGTGAAAGCATGTGATGGTAGGCCTAGAGAATGACCGAGACTATTTTCATTTGCTTTGTGGGCTGATAGAACTACACACTGTACCACGACTGGCTATATGCCAGTTGAGTTTATGTTGGGGCAGAAACCGATCATGCCTACTGAGGAGGACTTTTCTACGTGAACTATGTTATCATGGGAAGATGGTTTAGATCGTGCTTCACTTATTGCTCTACGTACCAAGCAGTTAGAGCGGAGGGAGGAGGATCTTGCTGAAGCACAGGAGAAGCTGAAGAAGGCTCGAGTCAGAAACAAGGAAATTTAAGACTCACCGACTACGACCAAAACCGATACGTGTTGGTGAATGGATTCTGATGTATGATAGCATGTTGGAGAACCAACATTCTACACTTCGTAAGTTTTCTCAAAGATGGTTTGGACCTTATGTTGTGCTAGATGTGTATGAGATAGCCACTTATAGTTTACGAGAGCTAGACGGTACTCCTTTGAAGCTATCTGTGACAGGCAAACGTGTGAAACTATTCAAAAGACGTGGAGGATCAGTAGAGTTATTCAACTTTTTGGAGTCAGAGCAGAGGACAACAAGAGACGAAGACGTCTCGGTTACTGAAGAGGCGGAGGCAGAGGAGAGTGACAATGATGAAGAACAAGCACGAGACTGAGGAAGTTGGCACATGCTGGAGGATGTGCAGGTTTGGAGGAGGTGGATGTCGTGATGTGAATCATTTCACATAGTAAATGATTCACCTCTCTGCTAGGAGTTAGTCTCTCTGAGTGAAGTTAAGACGTCAAAGAAGTCGATTCTGGAGGCTGTGGACATTGGCGGCTACGGGTTACGCTTCTACTCCGACACTTGGGAGATATTAGCGGTAGAAGTTAGCTTGATGTTACTCCTAGTCCTTCATGCATATATTCACACCGTTGTGTTATACGTTTTAAGTCCTAGTAGGCTGATAGTATGCTAATTATCTTGTTCAAGCATTTGTGCACTTCTGCAAGTGACTTCTTACTTGTCTACATGATGTTCTGTAAACCCTCCATGATCTCATCGATCAACTATCCCTCCGATCTCTCAACCTCCACGATCGCCACCGATGAATCTGCAAATGTCGGGTCTGTCTCTCACTCAGGGGTCACCTCTGATGGCTTTGATGGAAGCACACCATGAATCTTGAAGGGAAAAATGCTAAGTTCACTCATTCATACACTCACAAACTTATCAACTAAAAATCTCCTTAAACACATCAACTAAAATCCTCCATTCTAACGACGTCTCTCAAAATCTCACATGCTAAAAATATCTCACACTCTCTATATTACTCAAGTTGTCATTACGACAATGTGAAAACAAGGATGAGGAGCTCTTCTCTACTCCTCTATTTATACATTCTAGGTTTTTACTTTGGTACCCTCTGGTAACTCAGCCGTAACTACTCTTATCGGGTTTTACTAAAATATTACTTAAGATAAAAGCATTAATCACATGGGCTTTTTATCTTTTCACATGGGTTTATTCCTTCAAAGTCAACAACTTCTAGAAGGATTCTGGAATATTTTCAAGGAATCTCAAATTTCCACCCACCCTCTACACTAGGACCCACTAAAAGGAAACATGTGGAATCTCTTCTTGTTTTTAATGCCCACAAAGTCCACAACTTTAATCCAACCACTCATATCAAGTCAAAAAGGAGATAAGGGATACTTTCCACCTCCTTTCTACCTTTTAGACAAGATGACAAGATAGTAGTGCTCACTCTTTAGGAAATATCTGAATTCTACCAAAAGTACAGCTAAGTTTAACCATAACTAACTTTTAGCTAGTCATGACTAACTTGATACCTCCTTAAAGTACTTTGGCAGCAAATAAACATTCTCAACAGTTAGTTATAACTAAATTCCTTACTAATAGACAAACTTCCTATGTGTAACATAGGTCGTTACATTTTACCCCCGGACTAAATTTTCACTCCGTCCTCGGAGTGAAGAGAGAACTTTCGTCGATGAAACAGCTTCAACTTGTCATGGTTGACCCGATCGAATCTCGTTCCTCCCAACTCCTGAAGGTCATATGTGAAGTTGCTTCACACCTTATCTACAACAAAAGGACCAAAATATCTAGGAAGAAACTTCTTCCTAGCCCTCTTGAATCTGATAGCATCATACAACATTACCCAATCTCCGACTTGAAAAGATTTTACCTCCCTCTTGCCCCACCGTTTGTCGTAACTCTTCTTTTGATACGCCTGAGCTCGTTCCATCCGGATCATTGCTACGCTCGAGTCTCTTCCAACTCCATGAGTTGCTCTCTTCTTGATCTGACCACGTCTTCTCCCCTCGACCTCTTCAACTTTCGTTGAATAATTTGAAAAGTATCCAATTTGAATTGGATCGACAACTTGGACTCCACTCCATAAACCAGTGGAAATGGAGAGTATCCAGTAGAAGTCTTTGTTGTCGTTCGGTACTCCCATAAGATGGCATGTAGCCTCTTATCCCAAGTATGTTTCGCAGTCTCAACACCAGCATCTTTGACGAGCATCATACAAAGTGTAAGATTGGTCTTCTCCGCAAGATCATTAACATTTGGTTTGTATGAGGTCGTTACTCGTGCCTTGATAGAAAAGTGTTGTAGCATAGCAATAGTCATGCTCCCTACAAACTCTCCTCCTCTATCCGAGACCAACTCTAACAGACATCCAAATCTTGTGATGATCCTCTCCCATAAGAATCTACCGACTTCTGTTTCATTGGTCTCTCTCAAAAGTCTAGCCTCTACCCACTTGATACAATAGTCAGTGGCGACTACAATGTATCTATTGCCTCGAGGTGTCTTATTAAGAGAACCTACAAAGTCAATACCTCACTTCTCAAATGGTCCTAATATTGGAATTGATCTTAACGGAGGTGTTCTAGTAGACTTCAGAGCAAATGCTTGCACATACGTCGCAAGTTTTGCAATAGTCTAAACACTCTTTGAAAATCCCTCTCCAGTGATAACCCGCTTCCAAAATCTTGAAAGCTGTTATCTTACCAGCAAAGTGACCTCCGCAAACAATGCCATCGTGAAACTCGTGCATCAGCTTAAACGCCTCCTTCTGACCAACTGCTCTCCTTAGTAAGCCATCTGCTCCTTGATGAAATAGAATTCCCTCCACCATGGTGTAAGGTTTACATCTCTTGATCAACGTATACCTTCTTGAAAAGAGCCATCTGCAAGGAAACTCCAGATTTCCTTGTACTCGTCCGGTATCTCCTCAATGCTTGTGATGGTCATCAGATGCTCGTCTGGAAATGAATCATCAAACGGTTCTTCTCCCTCATCATCATAAGCCCTCGACAAAAGATCAGCATTCGCATGCTTTTTTCCTGGTCTATCTTCAATCACGTAATCATATTCTGTTAGAAGGATCTTCCAACGGGTAATACGACCTTCGGCATTAGGCTTATTACAGATATACTTTAAAGCCTTGTGATCTGTGACTATGGAAAATTTCCCTCCTAGCAAGTAATGTCGAAATTTCTTTAATCCAAAGATCACCGCTAATCCTTCTCGTTCAGTCACGGAGTAATTCTTCTCCGCTGGCACCATCTACCTACTAGCATAAGCTTTAGGATGATCATGCCCATCTTCATCTAACTGACTTCATGTATATCCGATAGCTACATTGGAGGCATCCGTATACAGAATAAATGCTTTACTCCACTCAGGTTTAGCAAGTATAGGAGCTGTCACCAATGCCTTTTTCAGCTCCTCAAATGCTTCCTTTGCCTTCTGATTATGCACTATCAAGTCAAACTCAACTCTCTTCTTCATGTACATAGTCAAAGCTATTGCTTTGTTTGAGAAGGAAAAGACAAACCTACGATAATATCCAACCATCCCAAGAAACTGTCTCAACTTTGTCAAGTTGATTGGAAATGGAAGATCCACAATCTTCTTCACCTTCTCAGGATCTACCGCAATCCTCTTCTTGGAAATGATGTGTCTTAACAGCAGACCTTCTTCGCAGCCAAAGATGCACTTTTCTGGATTCAGAGAAGCGTTAGCTTGCTCCAACCGCTGCAGAACTTTGATCACATGATCAAAGTGGTCCTCCTTTCTTTCGTACACACAGAAATCATCAATGAAATCACGAACAAACTTTCCTATGAATGATTCGAACACCTTGTTCATGAACCTCTGAAACGTGGCCGGAGCATTACACAGTCCGAATGACATCACTTGAAATACAAATGTTCTCCAAGGAGTAGTGAAAGTAGTCAACTGCTGGTACTCCTGTGCTATCTTGATCTAGTTGTATCCACTATAACCATCACCAAAGCTGTACCACTCATGACCAGCAACTTCATCCAAAATCTCATCTATAAATGGTAGAGGATAATAATCCTTCTTGGTAACTGCATTCAGCTTCTTATAGTCTATGCACACTCGCAGCTTACCATTCTTCTTCTTGACAATCACAATGGGTGAAACCCATTCTGAGTTCTCCACCTCGTAGATGAAACTCACCTCCCTCAACTTGTCTATCTCCTCCTTGACCATCATTGCTGTTGTAGGATTGACCCTTCTCTGCTTCTGTCGAACTGGTCTTGCGTTTTCCTCCAATTCGATTCGATGAGTCTCGAGAGTCACCTCCTTCAAATCCTTGTAGCTGAAAGAAAACACATGGATATATTTTCGAAGTATATCTAGGAATCTACTTTTCTCCTCTTGAGTGACATTGATACCAAACTTCAGGATAGAGAGTCTTCTCACAATCTCTGCCTCACTCAACTCTTCTTTGTCAGGATCTTTCTCCATTGCTGGTCGAGGCAACAAGTCAATAACACTAAGCTGATGTAATGATTCATCTCGACCAATCTCTTGATCGTAAGAATCTCCGGCATCTACTTCTGAGACACTCTGATCATCCTCCGTATCAGATTCCCAGTAGTCACTAGTGGGTCTATCAGAGTTAGAAGTCACAACTCCAACACCCGAGAGAGGAAATATCACTCTATGATCTCTAGGCCCAATCCGTAAGTATCCCTTGTGCCACCTATCAGTGGTGCGCACAGCTCTCAACCAAGACCTACCTAGGAGCAAATCATAACTAGAGTCCTTTAACACTTGAAAGGACATCAATGTTTGAACTCTCATCACAGACACAACCACTTTTTCTAACACACCAAGAGGTCTTACCCGTTGCTTGTTAGCCATCCCCACGACAATTCTAGCCGGGCGAGTTGGTTCCATCCTCAACTTCTTCATCAACCTCTCCGATATGGCGTTTACAGTCGACCCTCCATCCACCAATACGTCAAAGACGTATTGACCATTCAACCGGACTTCAATCTTTGAAGCCCTAGTGCATACCTCTGAAGCATGCACATCCACCACACCAACTCCCACAGACTTTGATGTCTTGCTCTTGGGTTTCTTCTTCTTGCTTCTCTTAGAACTCAGTCTTTCTCTGAGTTCCCTTCGTAAGCTGGGATTAAATGCGATCAGTTGTCCAACAGTGATGTTAGCTTTCTGAGCACCCACATCTTCAACCACATCATATCCCGCTTGGGAAGATGAAATGGTGAAATCCGCCATCCTCAGCTTCCTTCTTGGCTCCCTTGGTGTACTCGAAACATTACTCGAACGAGTACTTTTACTTGCTGACTCCTCCATGAAAACCGGTTCATCAGAAAATCGAGTTCTTTTTCTTTCTTGAGCTAAAAGCTCCACCGGTGCATGAGAAGAGTTTGAACTCTCTCCTTTCTCGTAGATGGGATCTCGCACGACATCGATAGTAGCCACCCCCTTGTCTCGTCTTTGTGATGGATTTCCTCCACCCACATTCATTCTGATAGCTTCGGCACCTCTTGCTCCGTTGTTAAGACAATTTCGCTGGAAATGAAAACCTCCACACGTCCAACAAGTGATTTCTCCAAAGTTACCTTGGTTGCCTCCAAAGTTACCTTGATTTCCTCTGTTAGGATTGTTGTCGTAACCTCTTTGACCTCTTCCTCCACCTTTGTTTCTCCATTCTCATAACTGCACCACATTTATTCTGAGATCCGCAAGAGTGTCAGTGATGCTCTTCAGCTCGGCATGAAAATCAGAGGTGACAGTAGACATCGTTGTTGAGACAAACGATCTTGGCACCACCGTTGGAGTAGGAGCTGACGTTGAAGCAATCATCAATTATGATGGTGCAGGTGCGATCGTTGTGGCTACACCAGGAGTCGGAGTCGACACCAGAGCAGCATGATGAGGTTGGATGATATCTCCTTCATCCAAACTCTCTTCCATATTTGTCGTAATCTTGATGGCCTCCGCTTTGGTTGCTGGCTTCTTGTACCTCACTTGGGTTCGAATTGAAGGTCTCAACCCTCCCACCAAGTTCTTGGTCAGCATTGCTCCAATCTCCGCCATCGTTAGCTCCACATTGTCTCCACTCTTCCCTAAGACCGTCCGAAACCGTTGCTCCAACTTATCCACCCTTTCGGCATATTGCCGAACTTTCTCGTCGTCACGTTGCTTCAAATGAGTAAGCTCCACCATGAACTTCTCATAACTCTCTTCTGGAAGAAATTCTTCGATGAGTGCATTACTCAACGTCTCTGATGTGTCCTCAACTGCACCAAGTGTCTGGCTCTTCACTCGGTCTTCATACCACGTAAGAGCAAAATCTTCTAAAAACTCTAGTAGTAACAACACCCATTCTTCCTTCCTTCTCACGTTGTTTCCGATGAAGTCTCGTACAAATGGTTCTACATCTTCATTGTCCTTCTCATGAAACACTGGTAACTTCCCCATCTTGTAACTATTCTTTCTACCCTTCTAATTTTTGTGCAATAACTACTCGCTAAAAGAGTACGAACATCACCAATTCCATTCGCGAATAATCTACCATAGGTAAAATGAAAAGAAATGGTTGTAACAACACCTCTTGTGCCATCTCTTCTCCCAAGGTAATCATGAGCCTGAGTCGCATCACCGTCTTCTCCACCATCCGAACGACTATCTCCATCACAACTCAGCCGAGTCCTCTTTTGAAGTCGACAACTTCTCCGTCTCAGCTCTTTGAGTCTCGTCCAACTTCTCGATTACTCACGTAAGTAGGGCGACCACATCGACGCACTTGTGTCCTCTTGATAGATCACCCACTCCACAACTTGGACAAGAATCTTCTCCTAGAAGATGAATTGGCGCTGGTGACGATGGACCCACTCGTAGACTTAAATCAGTAAACTCCCGCTTCCTTTTAGCTCTCTCGGTTCTGATTCTAGTTGGACAATTCACTACTTTGTGTCCTAACCCTCTATAGAAATAACACCACAAGTCGGTTTCTACTCTTCTCCTCGGAGACTCTACTTGAGGTTTTGTACCAAGGTTCTCAAACTCAACGATAATCTCTTTCGAGCTCTCTCCGACGCTTACTATGACATCTAAACCTTGAGGAAGGTTTCTAAGTCTAACTTTTCAATCTTTTGAACTTCCACTCATGTTGCACCTTCTCAACCATTAAGTGGACAAAATATCTTTGAAGAAAATAACTCTACATCACTTTTTTAACTCTTTTGAGCTTTATACTGAAAATCGTGTATTATACATGCTATACACGAATTAAAATCCAATCTAAAATTAAGAGTCCATAATAATATCCTCATGACCATCGTCTGTACTTATCCTAGCAGACATCTTAAAGTCACTTTTGTAAGGATCACACTCTACTTCGCCAGGAGCATTCGTGGCCTCCACAGTGAATGATACTTTGAACTCAACTTTCTTCACATCTGCGCCGATGCTCGTAGAAGCTTCTTTATATAAAGCAAAAATGGCACCCCAACTGCAATAGATGCTTGATCGCAACGTCTCTATACTTAACGTTGGCCTTTCCGTCTCCGTTCTAACTCCCAAACGTCTCTTCTTCAACCTTGGCACTCGGACTGGATTCCCCATGACGTATCGTCAAGACCTCCTTGTATGACGAAACGTATATCTCTTAGTTGGTAAGAGATCTCTCCAAGATTTTTGTGGTCTCCATTAGCTCAACCTCCAAGCTACTAAATTATGAAGTTTCAACAGAAACTTCCCTAATCAGAAGAGATGGTGATGACTGTACAAATTTTCAGAGAACTGAAATTTGTATATTTTCACTTCCCTCATGGTTGTCAACCCCCTCCACTTTGAAAAATTCTTTCTCCCTCTTCAGACCTCATCTTCTCATGATTTCTTTTGTCCTGGATAGCTTATCAGCCACTCTAAAACACTGGAAAGTTTCTCAGGAAAATAAAATTCACAGAAAATCTGACACTGACTATAAACGTTTTCCAGAGAACAGAATTCCTCAACTCTCACGAATAAACCCCCTCAACTTTGAAAATTCATTGCTCCTTCTCTAGACCACCTTTTCCTATGATTTCTTTTGTCCTAGATAGGTTATTAGCCAATCTAAAACACTGGAAAGTTTCTCAGGAAAATAAAATTCACAGAAAAGTTGACAGCGATTGTACAAATTTCCAGAGAGCAGAATTTCTAAACTCACAAATTTTTCTCCTCTAATAACTTTTCTCTCCTCCTTTCTCTACAACTCTTGTTGCACCCTCTTTCAACTCTCCTCAAACCCTTCCTAAGTGAACAAGATGTAAAGAATGACTTCGAACACGTCATATATCACTACGGGATACACGAAAAGTTCTAATGTTGCTAACATCGCGTTAGCTCTTTCTCCTCCCAACGTTCTCTCCATGTGTTGTCTCATAATCTCTTTTTGTCTAATATAGAACTGAACTCTAAACATTTTCAATGATCCCTTGAAGTGAGATCCCGGCAACGGAACCAAAAATGTAAACCCTCCACGATCTCATCGATCAACTACCCCCCCTCGATCTCTCAACCTCCACGATCGCCACCGATGAATCTGCAAATGTCAGGCCTGTCTCTCTCTCAGGGGTCACCTCTGATGGCTTTGATGGAAGCACACCATGAATCTCGAAGGGAAAAATGCTAAGTTCACTCATTCATACACTCACAAACTTATCAACTAAAAATCTCCTTAAACACATCAACTAAAATCCTCCATTCTAACGACGTCTCTCAAAATCTCACATGCTAAAAATATCCCACATTCTCTATATTACTCAAGTTGTCATTACGACAATGTGAAAACAAGGATGAGGAGCTCTTCTCTACTCCTCTATTTATACATTCTAGGTTTTTACTTTGGTTCCCTCCGGTAACTCAGCCGTAACTACTTTTATCGGGTTTTGCTAAGATATTACTTAAGGTAAAAGCATTAATCACATGAGCTTTTTACCTGTTCACATGGGCTTATTCCTTCAAAGTCAACAACTTCTAGAAGGATTCTGAAATATTCTCAAGGAATCTCGAATTTCCACCCACCCTCTACACTAGGACCCACTAAAAAGGAAACATGTGGAATCTCTTCTTGTTTTTAATGCCCACAAAGTCCACAACTTTAATCCAACCACTCATATCAAGTCAAAAAGGAGATAAGGGATACTTTCCACCACCTTTCTACCTTTTAGACAAGATGACAAGATAGTAGTGCTCACTCTTTAGGAAATATCTGAATTCTGTCAAAAGTACAGCTAAGTTTAACCATAACTAACTTTTAGCTAGTCATGACTAACTTGATACCTCCTTAAAGTACTTTGGCAGCAAATAAACATTCTCAACACTTAGTTATAACTAAATTCCTTACTAATAGACAAACTTCCTATGTGTAACATAGGTCGTTACAGTTCAATGTACTTAACTTAGGGTTTCCATGCTGATAGGGGTTTAAGCTCATGGGTTGTACTTACGTGTTGCCCATGCACGCTTTCTAGCTAGTGTAAGTTTACTTTCAGGGTTGCGTGTCATTTTAGGTAGTTTAAGATTTACGTTGGCACTTTAGGGGACTTGACGTGGTAGCCTATGAGTGGAATTAAGTTACCACATGGTTTAAGGCACAAAAGGACAACCAAGTGGATTTATGAACTCCCACTGGTTCAATTTTGTCTTTTGTGTAACTCTAAACTTAGAAACAGAGGTCTAAAGGGGATTTCGAGCATTTGGTGAGGACAGTGCAAAATCTGAGAGCACATGAAGATAGAGCTCGTCGTGCCAAGCACTGTCAGTGAAATTCTTGATCGATTTGGATCAATAAACAAGGAGTTATGCCAATTTGAAGTTCGAGTTGAGTAAGAATTGCATCACTTTTGTTGGATTTGGGGTTTTCAGTGTCAATTGCAGCAGAATCGAGGAAATCGCTTCAAACCTTCATTGTTGCGTTCACTGTCAACGGGGCTACGACTATCCAAAAAGTTTCAAGTCATTTGAGTGAGTGAGTAATTCAAGGCGGCCGCTGAAGCAGAGGGGGTCTGAAAAGCTCTCAATCTGGAGTTCTGTGTACAATCAGGAGGTCCAACTTCACAGGGATGTTCACCATCATGTAGACTCCAAATCATGTAAAAATATTCGAAAGTGATCGAGCCAATTTTCTGTTATAGGTCGAAATAGCTGTCTGAGTACCTGAAATTGCTACAATATCTTTGATAAGAACTTTTCTATCTATATCTCGGTGCTTGAATTTGATCTCAAGCTGAAACTTCATGTGTGTGCTCAGTGGGCTCTCTTTTACATGTAGGAGAATTTTAGAAGTCTGAACCATCATAGTTTTCCTCTCCTTGAGCATTAAAGTTCATCGTCTGATCCTATTACTATCAGTTAGATTTGAACTTTGCCTTCTGAGTAAATTAGAGGTTCCTACAGACCTGTATGAGTATTCATAGCGCTTTGTTGTAACCTGAAAAGCCTATCCCTTGAGTAAACCACCACAACCAGAACTCCAACGCTTCTTTGAGTAGGCACAACACTGTCACGTCAGTTTGGACCCCTCGGCTAGGTTGACCGAGTGCGAAGTGGCGCATCCCGGTAAGACCGTTAGTGCCGTTAGGGCGAGTTGGAGAGAGAGCCCACTAGGGGTAAACTTCGTAGGTAGGGCTTGGAGGCCTTAGTTCTTTGAGTTGAGTCTTCAAGCTCCAGGCTATGGTGGATAGTCTAGTTGAGTGTAACCCGGATTCTCTTCGCGTTTAGAGTGGGTTTGGCTTGACCGTTTGTGAGTAATCCTTGTTGTGGTGTCGGAGATGGTAATCTCTGTATTCAGATTACTCAAAGAACTGAGTGCAGGTCGAGGCGGAGTTCAGTAAGAGCTCGCAGATCTGAAATCGGAAATCGTCCGCTGGTATCTTCGGGCGTTGCCGTTCGTGGTTGATTGTTTGGAGCTGTGATCGAGGTGTGTGGGCGCCGTGCTATATTGCTGGTCGCAGATCGATTTGCTGTTGTTGGGGTCGAGCGGAGATTTCTGTCATGCGGAAGTGCTGCGGAAATTTTCTCGGAATGTTCTTGAAGTGTGTTGTTGGAGCCGGATTGCGCGTTTGGGCGTGGCAGCTGAAATACTTGTCAATGTCGGGCCGGAGTGGGCTCTTTGGAAGCGCATTGGAGAGACGATTCCAGTGCACCAAGTTTCGTGGAGTTTGGCCAAGGATTGAAGAAGTTATGGCATGTCGAAGTTCGCTGCTGTGACACCGACAAGTGCAAAAGGCTAGTTACGTCAGATTTTGGCTCAATTTCGTGTGGAAACTCGAGTTTAGTAGTTGTTTTGTGTGTGTGTGTGCATCTGTAAAGTGTGTGTGGTGCATTTGCGAATCTGTTTTGGTGGTGTTCGGGTTGGATTTGGAGGTTCTTGCTGTTTTACGTCAGATTTTGGTCACCCGTGTGCACCCGAGGAGCAGAGGTGCGTGAGTGCGGAGGCGTGAGAGCGGAGTGCGAGAGTGCGGAGGCGGAGCGGAGCTGAGCCTGAGCCCGCGCCCGCCGCAAGCCAGCTTGCTGGCGTGCGTGAGAGAGGTATCCAAGTTCTAGTGTGTGGGAAGTGTAAAACCAGCTGGTCACCCATCCCAACACTATTTCTGGACCTGGACTCCTGACTTTGTAGTCTTAGCTTTGGCTTTACCACTAGACCAATAGCTCTTGGTGTCCTACAGGGATGCGTGCAAGTACTTATGGACTTGTATAAGGTAGTAGGAGACCTTCTCGCACGTCCCTAGAGGAGTGGTAGGGCGACCTCACAGTATTAGGGGGAAGCTATAGTTGTGGTAGTGTTTGCCTACACCGTAGAGGCGCGTATGGAGGCAATTGGTGGCAGTTGTCTTGGGTGAGCTAGTAGAGCTACCACGTGGATGTTTTTAGAGCTACTAGAGGTGTGGACATCTAGTTAGTGACCTCCAGTGCCAGTTACGACTGTTGGTGACCATATATTGTGCATGTGATCACCGACAAGGAGTCGTCAGTCCGGGTGGAGCTGGGTTTCTCTTTATGTGAATGTTTGAGTGTGGAGGGTTATAGTTTGGACTTCTTGTGGTTGGAACCCCTCCATACTCTGCTTCCTGTTTGTGCGCCGCGTTTGCTTGTGTTGGCGCTTGATTTCCGGAGTGAGTTCACTCCAGTGTGCTGTCGGTAGTGAGGCTGGAGTTGCGGACCAGTCAGACTATCTTTGTCTCTCTCACGGTGCGGTTGGAGTGATGACCAATAGACCGTGAGAGGCTGCCTGTGGTGATGGCAGGTACAGGTTGCCCTTATCTTGATCGTCCTAGTAGGGGATAGGTGAGCTCAGTAGGAGCGAGGTTAGGCAAGTGGTGGTTACGGTGGTGACGGGGATTGCGACTTCCGGTTGGGGAGTGTGTTAGCGAGATTCTCTCATCACGGAGTTCTCGGGAGGTTCTGATGGGGACTTCTCGGACAGTGGGTATACACGGAGTGGAGTGAGGTACCGACAACTTACACCATTGCCGTCGGTTGTTCCAGAGGACGAGTCAGACGCAAACATCGTGTTTTTTGGTGGTGAGTCTAGTGTCGCCACACCGTTGTTGTGGGACATGGACGAGATCTATGGGACCACGAAAGGACCTCGACGTTACTCGGGTACAGTTGGTACCATTGAGCTGGATGACTTCATCCAGGAGTTCGACAGTTGGTGCGATCTGCAGTAGATGCGGAACCCACAGCTGTTTACACCCTTCATGGCGTGGAAGGGTTTGTTCCAGCACTTGGAGGGACCGCCGATGGACGATTATCATGAGTTCAGGCGAGATTACAGTGTTGAGATCAAGTTGTGGAGACAACATTGGTCTCCCAACTACGTTTCTATCACTACTGGTGCAGTTTCGGGAGGCGTAGCACCTACGAGTTCGGGTGCCAGTAGCAGTGGTACAGCCGCAGGTGGCGGAGTACCTACTACCAGCGGTGCGTCCACAGGTAGTGGAGCGGGTGGTAGTGTGAGCGGGATACCACCAGGGTTTAACCCTGTGGTTCAGTTCTTCCAATGTTTGAGGAAGAACTATAAGGGTGTGCGGACTGACAAGTTGAGGAGTCTGCAGGAGTTCCAGCGGAAGACTGGAGAGAGCCTACGCGAGGTGTTTACTCGCATGAGGCGGTTGATCAGCGTTACCCAAGGGGTGACGGAAGCACAGGCAGTCCAGTTCTGGTATGGGATACTAGACCGGAAGCTGCGTAGGAGAGTTAGAGATGCTACTCTTCTTAGAGATACCGCTCCGACGTTGGCGGTTGTCTTTAGTCTGGCTGAGCGGATTGAGCTCAACATGGTGGAGGAGAGGGTGGTGGTTGCTGGGTTCAGCAAGGAGACACCACATGGAGCGACCACCTCTTCTCGAGGATCACAGGCAACGCAACAGCGTGGTGGTGGTGGTGGTGGTAAGGATCGTGCAGAGCAGTCACGATCGCAAGGAGGTGTAGGAGGATCTGGTGGGCAGAAGCCCATGCCGTCCTTCGCTAGTCAGCAGCAAGCGGGTCCTTGCTGGACGTGTGATGGTCCTCATCAGCAGAGGGACTGTCCACAGAGGAGAGGTTATGAGACGTCAGGGACATCAGGGACGTCTCCAGCAGTACCTAGGCAATGTGAGCATTGCGGACGACCTGGTCACAGTAGTGACCGTTGTTTTGATCTCCATCCCGAGTTGCGGCAAGGGAAGGCTGATCGTGGACGAGGCGGAGGAGCTCAGGGAGGCCGTGGTGGTCGAGCTGGAGGTAGAGGTCCAGCACCTGGGAGAGGACCGGTCGGTCCACCGCCTGCTACGACGTCAGAAGCAGGTATGGCTGCTCGGATTGAGCAGTTGGAGCAGAGGATAGCTAGTATGGCTATGGCCCAGCGGAGATCAGGTGGAACAGAGGCTTCCACATCTTATGGAGGAGAAGGAGGTGACTTCGACTTCATGGCTGGTGTGGCGCAGATTGAGACATCTGCGGCAGTGACTAGAGGTGCCGTACGTGCCTCTGAGCCACGAGGTGCGTCAGTGGAGTTGGATCCACAACGCGGGGAGGCTGGTAGACAGGCCAGGCTTCCTCAGTCGTTCACGTTATCGGAGGCATTGAGGACCACATCTATGGTTCCTAAACGGCCTACCGATGGTGCAGTAGAGTTGGAGGCATCGACATCCAGGAGTGGGTGTGATGTGAGTCCACCCTCGACGTCTGTGGATGCGACGTTGAACTCGATGTTGGGGGCGGCTACAGCAGTTTTGCGAGCCCCACTATTCTCAGCCACGGATATGAAGGCATTGGGAGTCAACTTGGCTCCAGTGTTCCAGTTGGCGGCCACGCTCAGTGAGAGCGAGGATGTAGTTACCTCTAGTGCTGAAGTAGTTCAGCGAGAGGCGGTAGACGTGTCCATGGAGTCGAGGATCAGGACAGCTACCAGTGGTACTTGGCAAGCGGCGGCTGCTAGGTTAGATGAGTTACTAGCTAGGCCGGCGATTGACCGTGCTAGTTTGGCACCAGGTGTGGTGTTGTTGGACAACAGAAGTGGTATCTTCTGTTTGGTGGCACCTTCAGGGAAAGTGTATCGACCCCAGAAGGTCTTGTTAGACTCGGGAGCCCAACCGTTGATGTTGGAAAAGGCGGCGTGTATTGGTTTGGGTCTGAAGAAGTCCGAGATAGAGAGATGTCCATTCCAGTTGCAGACATCTCTAGGGGGATCAGGAGGTACGGCTCTACATATGACACGTGAGATGTTGACGGTGAGAGTTCGATCAGATCACCCCACGGATGGCTCCATGGTGAAGGCCAAGGCCATCGTTACAGCCGCAGAGTCTTATGATGTATTGGTGGGAGGTGTTGTGTTGTACCCTATGAGGTTCGTGATTGACTATTGGGCAGAGACAGCATCTTACAGACCAAGTTGGCAGTCCGGTGAGGGACGAGTGAGCCGCTTACCAGTGCGGTTCAGTGCTAGAGTTGGGACGACGGAGCCTACACCAGGAACGATGGCATCTGTTGCAGGGTTCAGTTCGGTCATCACTTGGCCGGGCGAGTTGTTGGAGGGTAATGCCCATGCGGAGGATACTCCGATCTTTGAGGACGTGGAGGACATGCCTAGCATGTCTACGTTAGTACCATCTGCCTTGGATGTTCCACTCTGGAGTTCGAGTGGAGAGTTGCAGCAGTATGCTGATCAGTTGGTGCAGCAGGCTTGGAGTGAAGCCTTTGTACCACCAGTAGAGGAACAAATGGTTGTTCCTGCTACTGGCCCTGTGACCTTATCACCATTGGATACGACTCCCATTGTATGGCAGTATCCAGAGGAGGGTGTGTGTGCTAGAGCTATTTGGAGGGATCAGCACAGGTTTGGCTGCAGTATTGCAAGCATGTATACAAGTACAGCGATACTTGTATGTGGAGAGAGATGAGATTGCGAGGCGCATCTCATTGCGACATGTGGCACGTCTGGTGCAGAGATATCCTGGGTTGCTACCCATATCAGCTGTTAGAGGATACCAGCAAGCATTACCGTTGGATATTTCGCTGCTGGGGGCGCAGGATCTTACGTTTGTGGGCACCATTCACTTGGTGATAGCCGGATGGCCATGTCAAGGTCACACGCGTGCAAGGAGAGGTCAGGGTTTACATGACCCGCGATCTAGGATGTTCTGGGAGATGTTACGGATCTTACGACATCTCCAGATGCATCAGGTGGATTCTCCAGCGTACATCTTGGAGAACGTTCCTTTGTTGGATGATGCTCGTACACAGATGATGGCGAGTGTGCACCAAGTGCGGTCTTGGATTGGACCAGCAGTGTTGTTGGATGCAGCGAGAGTGGGATCTCGTGCACATCGTCCACGGTTGTGGTGGACGAACTTGTTACCGAGAGAGGTGCTTAAGCGTGCACACGATGGAGTGAGACGACCAGCGCACCTCGCGGTTGATAGGATCTTGGATGCAGGACGATGATCTCAAGTAGTGAGAGTCGTCGATAGGTCACCCATGACAGTGGTGAACCTAGTGGGACGGCCCATGATAGTATTACCCACTTTGGTAAGCTTTCCAGCGTCACATGCTTACAAAGATGGAGGACCTGGGCTTGTGTGGGATGCTCAATTACGGCAGTTGGTGGAGCCCAATGCCGATGAGAGAGAGCGAGCGATGGGTTTCACTACGGGTACGACGGCAGTAGCTTCGGTGTCGGAGGCTTCACGTCGTCAAGTATTGGGTCAAGCAATGGACTTGAATTGCTTGACATGGATTGTTAGCCTTGGATTGGCTGAGCAGCGTCGGATGCGATCGACGGGTGTTACTGCTCGAGCACTCTTGAGCTCTTTATCTACCGGGTCGGTGGAGGCAAAGGCTGGGGGCGAGGCACGTGAAGTTCGTCATCCTTGGACATCATGGGATGTCATAGGAGAGAGTGTGGAGTTTGCAGCTAGAACTGCAGAAGTTTTACACACAGTAGCGGTGGAGGTTGTTGGTGGTGAGCAGAAGGAAACTGCTCCAGAGGCTGCAAGATAGCAGTCAAAGACTTCGTCTTCTACCTCTAGCATGGTGACAGAGGATACTTGGGAGCTAGAGATTGGACCCAAGCTTATAGGAGAGGAGAGACGAAGAGTCCAAAGATTCCTGAAGAGCTACAGGAATTGTTTTGCCTTCAGTATGAAGGATTTGGGTACCTTGAAGGGATCTGGTATACGGATCGACTTGGCTAATGACACGCTAATCTTTCGACGTCCTTACAGATATAGTGACATGGAGAGAGCCTTGATCCAGAGTCGGACTCAAGACTTGTTGGAGGCTGGGTTGGTGGAGATGTCACATGGAGAATATGCATCTGCCACAGTTATGCCAACCAAGAAGGATATGTATGACAACTACACAGATAGACGGATGTGGGGGGACTATCGTCCTATCAATCGGCAGACGAAGTCCGATAAGTATGCCATGCCGACACCTGAGGAGATCTTTGATGCAGTGGGGCATGTGAAGGTCTTCAATACTTTGGATCTTCGAGCAGGGTATCATCAGTTGCCAGTGAGAGAAGAAGATAAGTCCAAGACAGCATTTTGGGGAATTGACTCTCACGGCAAGGATTGTTTGTATCAGTGGCGGTTCTTACCATTTGGGTTGAAGAATGCCCCTGCTGAGTTCCAAAGGGTGATGGACAGAATCTTAGCAGGATTGGATTTTGTCAGATGTTATATTGACGACATCTTAGTCTATAGTGCTACAGTGGAGGAGCACGAGAGACACTTACGAGATGTGTTTGAGCGGTTGAGAGCTCATGGGTTGAAGTTACACCCTGGGAAGTGTAAGTTCTTCCAGGAGTTGGTAGAGTATCTGGGCCACACCATCTATCCAGGTGGATTGGGTGTTCAACAGACGAAGGTTGAGGCTATTGCACGTATTCCGCGCTCCACAGATGTGAGTCGAGTTCAAGCATTTGTTGGTTTGGTGAACTTCTATCGTCGATACGTGAAAGGGTTTAGTGCAATTGCGAAGCCGTTGACCAAGCTGATGAAGGTGGACCAGGAGTGGCAGTGGGGAGATGAGCAGGAGCGAGCTTTTGCAGAGCTCAAGGATAGGTTGACATCTGCTCCCATCTTGAGGAGACCCGTTAGGGGGCGTCCTTTCCAACTGCACACAGATTGGAATATGTTGGGACTTGGAGTAGTGCTGACTCAGCATGATGATGAGAAAAAGGAGTTCGTGGTGGCATATGCCAGTCGTTCCAATAATTCAGCGGAGGCGAGGTATAGCTCGTATGAGGGAGAGTGTTTGGCGGCAGTGTGGGCTGTTGCACACTTTCGATGTTATCTGTTTGGGAACCCCTTTACTCTCATCACTGATCACCAGCCGCTCAAGTGGTTGATGGAGTCCGATAAGCTTACAGGGAAGCTTGCACGATGGGCTCTGATCTTACAGGAGTATGACTTCCAGGTAGTACATAGACCTGGAGTTGCAAATCTAGATGCCGATGGGTTGAGTCGCAACCCGTGTACGAGTCAGCAGGATCAGACTGGGGCTCGATGGCATGACGAGGTTGATGAGGAGATAGTGCCAGGGTGGCATGCATCTGCCTTTCTTTGTGTGTTGGCCATGAACTCTAGTATGGAGGGCCAAGTCGTATCTTTCTCTGGTCAGAGAGTAGATGATGAGTCTCCAGATCTTGAGGGTGGAGATGGTGTTCCAGACCAGCGAGATATCCATGATGATGTGACCGTGATGGAGTATCTACGTACTGGTGTGGTAGTAGGCACAGTAAGTGCCAAGGAGCGAGATCGTGTCCTTCAACGAGCGAAGAGATTTCGACGAGAAGGACGACATGTACTTCGAGTGTTGGGTGATGGAAGGATACGGATAGTGTCACATCCATCCCAGAGGGCACAGTTAGTACGACATGCCCATGAGGAGTTGGGACATTTTGGAGTGAAGCGTACACATAGCTTACTCCAAGGACAGTATTGGTGGCGTGGTATGCACATCGATGTGCAACAGTTTGTCGCACGATGTGTGGTTTGTGATCGAGTACGAGCATCGTTTAATGCTCCTACTCCACAGTTACACCCCTTACCGATTATGGGGTTGGGTTACTGTTGGAGTTTGGATTTTGCGGGACCCTTACCGTTGACCGTACGTCACCACCGATATGTGTTGGTGATGGTAGAGCACTTTTCCAAGTGGATTGAGTTGGTGGCATTACCAGACAAGACGAGTGAAGGGACAGCGTATGCGTTCTTAGATCGAGTGTTGAGTCGTTTTGGAGCACCAGCTGAAGTGCTGACAGACCAAGGTACAGAGTTCCTTGGTGAGTTTCAGGCCTTGTGTGATCAGGCGCTGATTGATCATCGGACTACATCTCGAGATCATCCTGAGGCGGATGGTTTGGCGGAGAGGGTAGTTCAGACGGTGAAGAGAGGATTGCGCAAGTATGGCTTGCAGAAGGGTCACTTGGGAGACTGGGATGTGCAGTTACCATGGTTGGCTATGGGCTACCGTTTTAGCCGACAAGCGTCTTTGGCTTCCTTCTCACCGTATTTCTTATTGTATGGCCGAGATCCAGATCTACCTTCGGCCATTCGTCGTGATTCTGCTGAGGTGCTGGACCTTGATGACCCGGATATGTGGGTGAGAGCATGTTCTCAACGAGCAGAGACATTTCGGAGAGTTATGCCTATGGCTTTTGAGAACCTAGCGATTGACCAGCATAGAGACACGTTGCGGTATGCGACTATCCGAGGAGGAGGTTATCGGCCGTCGATTCGCAGGTTTCATCCTGGCGATTATATCTATCTACAGCAGACTGCACCGACGACGTTGGACGTGACCGCAGGGCGCACTATTTTACGAGTGCGTGAGGTGTTACCTTCTGGAGTACTCATGTTAGAGGGCCGTGATGGTGTTGTGTGGAAGGACCATGTGCGTAATTGCGCGCCATGTCATCTTCCCAACATTGATGGTACCGTTGACCCAAGCTTAGCAGTTGTACGCACGGGCTTGAGGTGTATGTTGTGTGGGTCTGCTGGTGGAGCAGCCCGTATGTTGGTGTGTGATGGTTGTTCGAGAGGCTGGCACATGTCATGTTTGACTCCACCTCTCAGTGTAGTTCCTACTGGACGGTGGGTTTGTCCTCGATGTATATAGCGGAGATAGTCGATTAGATCTTTGCGTGGTATGGATTGCAGACAGACGACTAACGATGGGGCAATGTAGCACCCGGCCTCCTGATCCTTGCACCCATGAAGGTGTGTATCACATAGTTGGGATATGGAGCTATCTGGAGTTAGAGGGACCTAACCGTCAGTTAGGGGGGCGATTGTGGTACACTTGTGTATGTGTATGACATCGTCCATGTGTTATGTGTATGTGTGGTGTACCTCTGACAGCGATGTATGTTGTGTAGCGATGTGTATGCGCACGACAGCTGTCACGTCAGTTTGGACCCCTCGGCTAGGTTGACCGAGTGCGAAGTGGTGCATCCCGGTAAGGCCGTTAGTGCCGTTAGGGCGAGTTGGAGAGAGAGCCCACTAGGGGTAAACTTCGCAGGTAGGGCTTGGAGGCCTTAATTCTTTGAGTTGAGCCTTCAAGCTCCATGCTATGATGGATAGTCTAGTTGAGTGTAACCCGGATTCTCTTCGCGTTTAGAGTGGGTTTGGCTTGACCGTTTGTGAGTAATCCTTGTTGTGGTGTTGGAGATGGTAATCTCTGTATTCAGATTATTGTGGTACACTTGTGTATGTGTATGACATCGTCCATGTGTTATGTGTATGTGTGGTGTACCTCTGACAGCGATGTATGTTGTGTAGCGATGTGTATGCGCACGACAACACAGCCTTCACGGTTAAATCACAGTCAGAAGGTTCCGTCCTTCCTAGGAAAACTCTCACCATGACAACGTTTAAAAAATACAGGGTAGGTAAACATCCGATATCTCTGATCCTGCAAGTACATCGCTAGATGATCGTTAGAATAGGAGAAGAATCTCTACGGTCCAACTAGACTGTATATCAAGGAGCAATGTAACGAGCAAGGAAAGCAAGTCTTGCTAATGCGCACATAGTCGAACTTCACCAAGAACGGAAAAACTGGTCGAGAAGAAACCAGTTCCAAATACGCATTTGTGCGCGTTAGTTGAAGCTTGGTTTCAGAAAACGACATCATAGGTAGCTTATTCGACAAATAGGGGAAACGCGGCTCAAGAGGAGAAAAATGCAGAGATAGAAACTCCTCCGTCTGTTCAGTAGAGCTACCGCTGAGTTCAAGAGATGAAGTCTTGACAGATGCCTCATCCCACGTTGTCGGAGTGTGATCCGTCTACCTAGGAAAGCGCCGGGCTTCTGGCTGTGGTTGTTTACTCAAGAGGTTGGCTTTCAGGTCACAACAGGAGCTATAAACACTCACACAGGAGTGTAGGATTCTCTGATATGCTCAAAAAGCGAAATTTAGGTCTCACTGGTAGTAATAGGCTTAAGCGGTGAACTTTGACACTCAAAGAGAGGAAAACTATGAAGGTTTAGACCTCTAAACTTCCCCTACATGCAAATGAGGTACTACTGAACTCACAGACGAAGTTTCAACTTGAGATCAAATTCTGACACGGAGATATGAACAGAAAAGTTCTGAATAAGAGAATTATGACAATTTCTGGTACCTAGACAGCTATTCAGACATAGAACAGAGAATTGGCTCGATGAATTTCAAATCTTCTCACAGTATTTGAAGTCTACAGGATGCTGAACATCCCTGTGAAGTTGGGACTCCTGAATGTTTGTAGAACTCCAGATCTCCTTCTCTAAAGTCGCTGCTCTAGATTAAGAGCTTTTCAGACCCCCTCTGCTTCAGCGGCCGCCCTGAATTACTCAATTACTCAAATGACTCGAAACTTTTTGGACAGTCGTAGCCCTCCTGACAGTGAACGCAACCACGAAGTTTTGAAGTGATTTCCTCAATTCTGCTGCAATTGGCACCGAAAACCCCAAAATCAACAAAAGTGATGCAGTTTTGGCACAATCCGAACTTCAATTGGGCATAACTCCTTGTTTATTGATCCAAATCGAGCAAAAATTTCACTGATAGTGCTTGGCACGACGAGCTCTCTCTTCCTGTGCTCTCAGATTTCGAAGATCCCTCACCAATTCTTCGAACTCTCCTCTAGAGCTCTATTTCTAAACTTAGAGTTTCACAAAAGACAAAAATGGACCAATGGGAGTTCATAGCTCCACTTGACTGTCCTTTTGTGCCTTAAACTACCTGGTAACTTTTCTACACTCATAGGCTACCACGTCAAGCCCCCTAGAGTGCCAGCGTATAACTTAGACTACCTAAAATGACACATAGCCCTGAAAAATAACTTAAATTAGCTAGAAAGCGTGCATGGGCGACAAGTAAGTACAACCCATGAGCTCAAACCACTATCAGCATGGAAACCCTAAGTTATGTACATTGAACGTCATAGACTAGTAAGAAGTCACTTGCACAAGCGCACAAATGCTTGAACAAGATAACTAACATACTATCAGCCTACTAGGACTCAAAATAGTGTTAACACCGTATGCAAAGGTGTCAAACATATACATAAAAGACTAGAAGTAATATGAGCTAACTTCTAGAACTACCAAACCTAAGCGTCGGAGTAGAAGTCAAGCATGTAGCCGCCAAGTAGCGCGACATCCACCCCCTCTGAACCTGCACATCCTCCGGTATGTGCCAGATCCAGATCAAGACTCTTCAGCTTCAACTTCAAATTCATCTTCAACCTCCATTGAGTCTTCAGCTTCATTCTCAGTAAGCTCTGCAATGTTCTGGTCCTCCCCTCTTCTTCTGAAGAGCTTGATTCTCTTCCCTGCGACTGGTATCTTGAGCACTGCACCATCTAACTCTCTCAAAGAGTATGTGGCATTATCATAAACTTCTAACACCACATAAGGTCTGAACCATCTCTTGGAAAACTTTCTGATAGCGCTATGCTGATTATCAAGACTACTATCATAGACTAACACCCAATCACCTTCCTTAACTGGTTTGGGTCGTAATCTATGCGTCCTATCAAATCTGCCTTTGTTTCTCTCTCTAGCAGTCTTTAACCTTTCCACAGCTTTGGCAACATCCTCATGTCTTCGTTCTAACTGTTGGATCCTTAATGCAAGAAGATCCTCCGTACTTCTACCATCTTCCCATGGCAAAACATTCCAAGTAGGCACAACCTCCTCAATCGGCATCACAGGTTTTTGCCCTAGTATCAACTCTGCTGGCATGTAACCTGTAACGGTACTATGAGTTGTACGATCTGCCCACAAAGCAAATGGTAGCAGTCTAGGCCATTCACGGATCTTACCCTTGCAAGCTTTTACCAAAGCTTTGATGATTGGCGGATGACCTCGTTCGCTCTTGCCATTCCCTTCAGGATTGTAAGCAGTGGTTAACGCCAACTTGATTCCCAATCGCTTGAAGAACTCAACTGCTTCTTGTGCATCCAGCTCACCCCTATCTGCAGTGATCTTTCCCACACACCCATACCTACAAATAACATCTTCAAGTAGAAAGCGGCAGACACTAGCAGTGGTCTTCGTCCTCAGAGCACGACCTTCAACTTGGTTAGATAGATCTTCTCTAGCCAAGACTAGATACCTCATTTGTCCAAGTCCAAATGGCATAGTTACCAGATCAACTACCCATTTGTAATGAATGGCTAAAGGATAAGTAGGATGCAATCCATCACGATGACGTACGTTGGAATACATCTGGCAGGGTATACAAGATGAAACAAACTGTACTACATCCTTATACATACCCTTCCACCAATACTTTTCCTTCATCTTGGCAAATGTAGCCCAAACTCCTCTATGACCAGCCCATAAACTCTCATGGAACTCCTTGATCAGCTTCTGCTGCAATTCCAAGTCACATACCACCCGCTGCGGTATACCTCCTTGTAGCTTAGGGCGCTTCCATAGATGTCCTCCATGTAAAAAGTAACCATAAGCTGGTCTACGGATCCTCTTGAAATCTGCATCAGACCAGCCTTCTTGTCTTTCCAATGAACTCAAATAGCGCCCAAGATCCAACCACTCGCCATCATACATAGTTTCCTCAAAAAACTCCAACGAGGCTGCAAAACAGCTTCTATCTCTTCTAGCAAGAGCACTAGAATAGAACTCTGTTCCCACATCTTCTTGATCATCTATCATTTCTTTCTCATCGTAATACCTAGCCCTTGATAACATATCTGCCACAGGATTGTCCTTCCCTGCAATATGTCTAAACTCTGGGTTCAAGGACTTGATATACGCTATCCATCTCAACATAGCAATATCTGGAGTTGTACAGCTAGTGATCATTCCCAAGAGAGGTAAACAATCTGTCTCCACAACCACAGGTGCTCCTATCAAGTATTCCTTATCACTCTTCATCGCAGTAACTACTCCCCATAGCTCTCTCTTGACCTGAGGGTAGTCTCTCTGCCGTGAACTTAATACCTTAGCACCAAAACGCACCACATATCTATTTCCATCCTCATCGTCTTGTCCTACAGCCCATCCAATGCCAATAGGACTAGTATCAACAGTAAGGATAACAGATCTGCCCAACTCATATGTTACCTTCCGTAGAGTTGGTGGTGAAGCTAAAAGATCCTTCAACTTCCTCATAGACTCGCTTTGCTCCTCTTGCCACTGAAATCTTTGCCCCTTCCTCAGCAGCTTGTACAACGGATCTGCTACATGTGCAAAGTGTGGAATCCATATATGATAAAACACACATGCTCCTAGAAACCTTCTCACCTCAGTAACCGATCCACATGTCTCCTTCATCCTTCGGATGGCATCAACCTTGTTTGGACAAGGTTTCCGACCATAAGATCCACACAGATGTCCCACTATTAACACCTCTTGTACTCCAAACACAGACTTGGCTCCTGATAAAGTCAAATGAAGCTCTTCCAGTCGACTCAGTATCTTATCACAATCAGCTATGTGATCTGCTACAAACTTACGGCACCCCCTCTGATCTTTTACCTCATTCTTCTCCTCCTCAGCACACCCTTTGATCGGCACATCATCAAGGAATGGCATAGTTTTTTCAGGAATGAAGTCCCTCAAAACTTTGTTCATGCCATTCATCATATGTGCTACCGAATTGGTAGCACCTTGCGGTAAGGTGCACATCCTTAGTAACCCTAAAGGTGTCCTCATTGTAGTCAAGTCTCTACTCTCAGAGGATAATTGAAACTGGTCATAACCTGAATATAAGTCTCCCATGGAATAGATAGCACGACCAGCAAAAGCCTCCGCAAACTCGTCTACAATAGGTCCTATACCCATATTCCTGATAGTTACCTTGTTAACTGGCTGCATATCTTGAATGAATCTCAAAGCTCCACTTTTCTTCGGAACAGTAAACCATCTGCTAGAATAGGGAGCTATAGATGGTTCCAAGATACCCATCCTAATCCTCTCATTGAGCAAGTCTATCAGCTTTGGCAGATGAGCTCTAGGCACAGGGATAGGACGTAGATTCCAAGGCACATGCGGTATAGTAAAGATTACCATAGGTGCAACTACACTTGGATCTACACATCCTACTTCATGTGACTCAAATGCAAACGCCTTACCATGCCTAGATAGCATCTCCCTGAAGCTCTTCTTCTCTTGCTCAGTAAGAAATCCATCACCTCCAATCCTCAGCTCCTTCAGCGTTGTTTCTGTGAACTGGTGTCCAATTCTTCTCGGTCCTCTGAGCGTCGGTTCTCGTGCAGCTTGCTCCATCTTCTGATTGTAATCAAGTGGTAAAGGCAAAGCCACTGGTTTGACTTTCTTTGCCACCGACTTGTACTTGGTCTCCACATACACTTCTTGTCGATCTATAAACTTATCAATTACATCATAAAGCTCCTCGGAGCTCACTCTCACCACTCTATCTACATCATCTATAGAACTTTCTATTATAGATTTCAACTCCCCTATAGTATCTACCAAATACTGCTCTTCAAACACTCCAGATATGTATTCATCTCCTGCTAACTCTCCATTATCCCACAAAGACTGCTGTACACGCTTCACATGTTGCCTCTCAAACCTCTTCAGATTCTCAACCTTCCTATAACACACTGATCCACATGACGTCAATCCTAAGAAGCTAGTGGATAAAGCTTCCTGCTCTACTGGATCAGGCGAGAATCCTAGCTCTACTGTACCGTTGAAGTCTCGCTCTTCAATGGTACTCTGCCAAAACTCCTAGACTCTCTAAACTCTTGAGTAATCTTAGGCAGTGGACGGTCTCTCAAGCTATCGCGATTTCTCTCATGTTCTGCAGCAACGGTCAAAAACTGAACAGCTCTTTTGCCGTCTCTACTACGTATCCTAGCATAAGCTGAACCATCATCCATAACTCGTGTCTCCATTCTAACAGCAGTAATGTAAGGCTGCCCTAGAATGATAGGATAGGTTGACATGTCTTGCACAAAGAAATTCTGAACATCACTGATGTCACCCACAGTTACCTTGATGTTGGGACAAGCACCATAGAGTTCTCCCCTCTGGTTGTTGGCAGCACGGATAAGCCACCCATGGTCGGTGTCTATGGGCCACCTCCCACGCTTGTACAGCTCCTTAGACATCAGATTAATCTCTGAGCCATGATCAATCAACGCCACCACAGGTTCCTCTAGATCTCCCAGCTTCACTAAGGTCTCTGTGGTCGCTCTTGCCCAATGGTTGTGAGAGTAATGGCTCTTCTGCGATGCTTCCACCTCATCTTCAAACCTCACGTGCTGATCTGATCTTCCCTCTGATACTTGAGAGCAATAACCAGCAATCTCATCTTCCTCATCCTCCGACAGTTTGGTCCCTAGAGCGTTAAGCGTAGCTGCTTCACCCAAAATCTGACGTTTCCTCTTGATGATATCTATGATAATCTCATGGAACTCACGCTTTGCTATCCCAAGAATCTCACCCAGAGTGAACTCAACCTTCCCATTCAAGATACGATTCTCTAACACCTGCTTCAAGTCTGTAGCAATCTCAATGTCAGACTGAAGTTTGTATGCAGGCATCTTACCCTTCTCCTTGCTTCTCTCCTTCTCCTTTGGTGTTGTAGGTGGTAGATCCTCCATAGTCTCTTCCCGAGTAGGTGTTGTCTCCTGCCTTGCCTCTGGTCTAGCCCTTTCACTCCTTGTAGCAGGTCGTTTGGCTGTAGAAGCCTCACCTGCATCCTCCCTCCTGCGTTTTTCTTCTAGTACAGCTTCATGCTGACTTCTTGCAACATAAGCATGCACTGACATAGTATCCACAGGGTCATTCCATCCTGTAGTTTCTCTAATTGAGTTGCCAACCCTTCGTAGCACATCCTTGTCTAGCTCTGTTCTAGCTACGGACCGCACTACATCTGACCACAACCCAGTAGTCCCTTTCTCTCTCTCCATCTCCACTTTCACTCCACAGGTAGCAGCATTCACAAGAGAAACAGCATGTGATGCTGATATCTCATTCACAAGTCTCTTCATACCACCCTTGCCAAAGTTGGTTCCCAACATCATCCCAGTCTCTCTCAAATGGATCTTACCGTCTTTGAAGAAGATCAGATCCTTCCTCAATGCATCTGAAAACTCCCCACAATCTCTCCTTACATGGTCTAGGCTATCACACCATATACAACGATGAACAAAGCCTTCTCTCATCTGAGGTCTCTGCATAGCAGGCTGTACATTCTGCTCCTTCTCTTCTAACCTAGTGAGCTTAAGCTTAAGCTCCTTCATACCCTTAATCAACTCATCAAGCGGTGAGTCTTCCTCTCTAGCAATTACCAAAGCGGGCTTAGTAGGCAACTGCTTGACAGGAATTATCAGAGGTGCTGCTTCACTTACCACCACCTTGTCCCTTCTTCTCTGTCTCTTGGTCAGCAAAGAAACAGCCTCTTCGACCTCCTTCCAATCAGTCTTCAATCCTCTCTCCTCACTCTTGTCTTCCAGCAACAGCTCAAGCTTCTCCTGAATAGTCACGTCCGCTGCTTGTAGGAAAAGCTCGGTCTTCTCCACCTCTAGTGTAAGCTTTTCTGTCCTAGAAAGCTGAGCATATTGACGATCAAACTCCCTTAACAACTCATTTACAGACAAACCTTTGTTAGGTTTCACCACCCACTCCAAGAATGTTCTCTTGGTCACCCTCTCTGAATCTTCAGTGTAGTACTCCTCCTTCAAAGCGCGCATAAAGCTCTCCCAACTCTGTCCTTGCTGCTGCTTGAGCTCCTTCACACGCCCACGAATCTCAGGGACAACAGCAAGTTCAAAGTTCTCCACCATCTCCTTCTCAGGTACCTTGTTCACCTCCATCTCCCTAGCATAGTATCGCACATACTTGGAAATATCTGTACCCTTGAACTGATCCATCTGATGCACCACCGATTGCAACGCCTTGGTTGCTAACACCTCCTTCCTCTCTGTGCTCTGCTGCTGCTGCATAAACATGGAAAAAGCTTGGAACATCTTCATCGTAGCAGCATCAAACTGAATAGGTTGCTGAGCAGCAGCAACACCTCCACTTGATGATCCTTGGTTGGCCATGATATCTGATCCTGTAACACTCTCAAGAAAACTCCCACCCTAGGTGTTTCACGTCGAGTTCACCAAAAAGAGAGTATGTCGGAGTGTGATCCGTCTACCTAGGAAAGCGCCGGGCTTCTGGCTGTGGTTGTTTACTCAAGAGGTTGGCTTTCAGGTCACAACAGGAGCTATAAACACTCACACAGGAGTGTAGGATTCTCTGATATGCTCAAAAAGCGAAATTTAGGTCTCACTGGTAGTAATAGGCTTAAGCGGTGAACTTTGACACTCAAAGAGAGGAAAACTATGAAGGTTTAGACCTCTAAACTTCCCCTACATGCAAATGAGGTACTACTGAACTCACAGACGAAGTTTCAACTTGAGATCAAATTCTGACACGGAGATATGAACAGAAAAGTTCTGAATAAGAGAATTATGACAATTTCTGGTACCTAGACAGCTATTCAGACATAGAACAGAGAATTGGCTCGATGAATTTCAAATCTTCTCACAGTATTTGAAGTCTACAGGATGCTGAACATCCCTGTGAAGTTGGGACTCCTGAATGTTTGTAGAACTCCAGATCTCCTTCTCTAAAGTCGCTGCTCTAGATTAAGAGCTTTTCAGACCCCCTCTGCTTCAGCGGCCGCCCTGAATTACTCAATTACTCAAATGACTCGAAACTTTTTGGACAGTCGTAGCCCTCCTGACAGTGAACGCAACCACGAAGTTTTGAAGTGATTTCCTCAATTCTGCTGCAATTGGCACCGAAAACCCCAAAATCAACAAAAGTGATGCAGTTTTGGCACAATCCGAACTTCAATTGGGCATAACTCCTTGTTTATTGATCCAAATCGAGCAAAAATTTCACTGATAGTGCTTGGCACGACGAGCTCTCTCTTCCTGTGCTCTCAGATTTCGAAGATCCCTCACCAATTCTTCGAACTCTCCTCTAGAGCTCTATTTCTAAACTTAGAGTTTCACAAAAGACAAAAATGGACCAATGGGAGTTCATAGCTCCACTTGACTGTCCTTTTGTGCCTTAAACTACCTGGTAACTTTTCTACACTCATAGGCTACCACGTCAAGCCCCCTAGAGTGCCAGCGTATAACTTAGACTACCTAAAATGACACATAGCCCTGAAAAATAACTTAAATTAGCTAGAAAGCGTGCATGGGCGACAAGTAAGTACAACCCATGAGCTCAAACCACTATCAGCATGGAAACCCTAAGTTATGTACATTGAACGTCATAGACTAGTAAGAAGTCACTTGCACAAGCGCACAAATGCTTGAACAAGATAACTAACATACTATCAGCCTACTAGGACTCAAAATAGTGTTAACACCGTATGCAAAGGTGTCAAACATATACATAAAAGACTAGAAGTAATATGAGCTAACTTCTAGAACTACCAAACCTAAGCGTCGGAGTAGAAGTCAAGCATGTAGCCGCCAAGTAGCGCGACAACGTCCTCTGTCGAATCTGTATTGTCCTCGAAACTACCCATAGAAGACGAACAATGAAAGAGAGAGAGAATCGAATACTTATCTTGTTAGGCTTCGTGTACCCCGTTGCAGCGCGTTTAGGCCATCTCGTCCACCTCGTCATGGTCGCAAAGCTAGCAACCGATCTACCTCCAAGCTGCATGTTTCTAGCCGTCCCTCCTGTGCAAACGCGAGTAGTAACGAAGTAGTCCCGCCCGTCGAGAAAGGAGAAATCTCGCGACATCTCCCCACCAACACAAGTTCCCAACGACGACACGAATCACAAGCCAACAGCAACACCGGAAACACTACAACTCCGACGCCATGTCAGCAATGAATAGCAAGAAATGAGTAGCCGATCGTGACACAAATGACAAGCCCAATCCGCGAAGCCGCTATCCCTGCATAAAAGAACAAAAAATGCCAAACACCGACAGCAATGACAAGCAGAAAAACCGTGCGAGAAAACGAGACAAGATGCTGTCGCGCGATTCTGCCAATCCACTCCAGTACACAGTTGCCGTCTCTTCGTACGCACGTCAATCATCTAATCCAAAAACCCTGCACGGCAGACCGACCGTTGTCATGTTGTGGTTCGGCTCCTGTGTGAAATTCTTGTGTAACCTATGTTGTGTTTCTTTTCCGTGTTTCGTGAACCGTATCGCGTAACTCGCCGAACGGTGTGATGAGTGCCACGTTTGTGATTATCTGTTTAAGTGATCGCACGGTAGAGGAATGTGCCAAGTCATCGATCTGTGCGCGTTCACTTCAGTGGTCCTTGTCGCCGCGATTGTGTATAAAATGGGGGGTCGAAGGTTCATACGACATTCTCTCTCAGCGGGTGATTCGTAAGGGTTCTCGGTGGTCTGCATGGAGGAGTGAAGAACTGCAGGAGTGGTGGTTATGGACGGAGGTGTGTTACCGGTTCCAGATCTTTCTTTCCCGAATCCGTTTCACATCAAGCTTCATTGCATCCACCGCGATCACTTTCGACAGTGGTTAGTTGCGTACTTTGGTGATGAGTTCATGGGGAGGGTGATGGAGTTACAGCTTCCGGTGATCCTTCCAATCGTAACATACGGAGAGACTTGGGATATGACGGTGTACATTTTGTTGTGAAGAACGATGGATCTCAACTATCCATCGAACGTTCCTTTCAACCTTTGGGTCGATGTCCGGTGCCATTGCAGACCGAAGATCAATCATGGGGCTTGGATCGTGAGAAACTTCGGGCAAGAATATTACAATCGAGTGATAGCTTCACCGTTTCCTTTTGTCGTACCTTTTATTGTAGAACGTTTCCAGGTTGTAATATTGACGTTGTATTAGTCTGTGGTTCACTGGTTTCATTCTGGTTGAGCGCTTCTGTGTAGTTACGGACCGCGAAGAATCCATCGACATATCTGAAGGATTTTCTGAGGTCTTAGAGTGTTGTTGATGTCTTGTGTCTCCTTGGAGAGTAAAAATTCGTTCTAAGGGAAAAGTTAAGAGGAGAAAAGACAAAAAGTAAAGTTCTTTTTGCTCTTATTGGTCCACTTTTGGACCAATGGTGTTCTAGCTGATCCTCACGACGTTTCTGTGGTTTCTGGAGGCTTCAGAGGTCCATTCGCGAAACGAAGGGTATGGTTGGAGAGCTCTCGACCGAGGCTACAATCTGGGCTGAAGAATCGATCGATTTGATGAAAGTATGAGCGCGTTATGATCGATTGAGTGGAGGGGGGTGAAATTTGTACCTACTGCTACGTTTCTGGTTGTTCTGAGAGACTCGCGAGGAGTTTTGAGGAGCTGTCTGTTGGGTTGGAGAACTGACGGCGTGCTGGTCATTTTGATATCAATTTGGTCAGTTTCTTGATCGATTTGGATTCTGAACCGACCGATTGAAGTTGAGAAGTGCAGATGGGATAAGGCGGGGACAGCGAACTGTGATAGCCATGGATAGTTTGCTATTGCTTAAGATCTGAGTCGAATTTCTGAGTGAAACTTTCCAGGATTGAAGAATGTCTTATCAGTAAGATACTTGGGAAGTTTCACCTCAAATGGTCGAGTAGTTTGTTCAGAATCTTGGATCAAATGTACCTGGGTCTGTAAAGCTCTGAAGTTAGCACAGATTACGATTTGATCCATATCTGAGAATTGGTTTGAGATTTCGACCTGAAAATTGTTCAGGGTAGGAGTGAAGGGTCCAATCAAGCTTCCTGTGAAGTTTGATCATCATTGGTCGAGTAGTTTGGAAGGACTGAGATCTCAAAGTTCGAAAATACTTCTGTTATGAGCAGTTTCGGGTTTTTTCGGTATCATCTATTGTCAATTTGATCATTTTCGAGCAATTTGGAGAGGAGTTTGTTGCTGAAACTGCCATACATGCATACAACTCGACATTGGAAGGTGTGGGGCTGATTTCAGCTCTTGGTGATGAAGGAGAACGGAGCCACCATGAGTCTTAAGCCGCTGTTTGGGTTCTCGGAGCTGCCAGGTACTACCGCCGTTGGTGCTATATTGAGATCTGAATAGTGTTTTGGATTATGCATGTTTTGCCTTGCTGGAATACTCGGTAGACCAAGGTGTACAGCAAGTTGTATCGATACTCTATCAAGTTGATTGAGTGATCTTAGTATCTTCTGATTGTACTATGAAGTTGTGATAGTTGGATTGATGGCCAGTTAGCGTCGCTGGGGAGCTATTCAGAAGTCAGGCTTCCAGTGATATAGATGAATAACTTCAGTTAGATAATACAGATCTGAGTATTTTTAGTTAGAATACAAAAGATCTGTTTGTGACACAAGTTTATGCAACCTATACGTAACCTTGGATCGTAGCAAGCTTTAAACTTGAGACGAGCGGATACAAGGTCACTCAGGCTAGAAGAGTAGATAGTGAAACATTTGAGTGGAAACATCCAGATCTAGATCCAACCTTGTCAATCCACATACCTCTACACAGCCATATACCCCGTGTATTCCTAGACAGAAAAACACGTTATACGATAGCTGGTGAACTCGACGTGAAAAGTCTAGGGTGAGAGGTACGTGCGTGGTTTTGCCACCATGGACATTGAAGGGTTGGGTCATTACGTAGATGAGGCTTCTACATCTGGAGAGGCACCAAAGGTGACCAAGCTTTCACGGTCTGATATGCGATTGCTTGAGGCATTCGCGTTGGTAATGCAACAACAGCAAGCCACTGAACGGAAAGAAGCAATGGCTACTAAAGCCTTGCAATCTGTTGTGGGGTTGCTAGATCAGTTTGACGGGAAGAACATATCCAAGTACCTAAAGTACTATTCCCGAGAGATGGAGTTGAGCAAGGTGCCTGAAAGAGAGATGGTGAGTACATTTGCGCTTGCTGTCGTACCTGAACTACGAGAGCACATGAAGGACATCATCCGATCTCATGGTGCTACGTGGGAAGGATTTACTCTTCAGCTGAAAGAAGAGTATTCTTTAGAAGATGCAGACCGAGTGACTAAGAAGTCATTCATGGAGTGGGTAAACAAACCCAACAAAGGGCTTGTTGCCACAGAGCTATTTCGGGAGTATGAGAGACAATTCCTTCAGTTGTCTCGGATGGAGAAGCTCACATTGGAGAACGACAAGGTGGAGTTGTTTCTACAAGCAGCCAACAATGAATTACAAAGGGAGTTGGAGCTGCTTCTGGAAGATAGGATGGAAGACAACGGACTCACGACTGACTGGAGAAAAGTCTCTGAAGCAGTGAGTGTACTTGCCAAACGAGAGTACCGGAGAGGGAAGGTGGTGGTAAGACAAGAAGAGAGACCACCACCGATCATAGTACCTCGTAGACAACCAATGGTACCCAATGTGCAAGCACCTATTGTGCATGTACCTCAAGTTCCACTTCCTACTCTTCCTGTCCCGAAAGTTGCACCGCAAAGAGATGCTATGGAAGAGTTGGTGAAAGGGATGAGGGACTTGCAGATCAAGTTAGCAAGGTTGGAAGAGAAGGGAGGAGCACATGATACCAAACTTGCTCCTAAGCAAGATTATGTACAGAGATGCATTTGGTGTGATAGTTCTGATCATGCTCGAAGAGAGTGTGGTGATTTTGCCAAAACTCTACGAGATGGAGTAGTCTATTGGAAGGAAGGAAAGATTGCTCTGAAGGATAATGGAGAGATTCTTAGAACCAACTTCGGGAAAGGAGGAATGAAGCAAGTACTGGAGGAGTATCTATCTCAACATGCTACTGCGTCGGTAGAAGCTGCTACTTATGGAGTTGAGGTAGTACGAGAAAGAAGTGCTTCTAAGAAGCATGGAGATACTCTTGATATGTGGAGTCACGCGGTAAGCACGAATAAAAGGGGGAAAATGGCAAGGGAGGAGCTGCTCAGAACAGCCACAGCAATCAGAGGTGCTACTGGATGGGATGATCTTGTGGATACAATGTCTGTACATGCTTATTTGGCGAAGAGTCAACATGAGGCTCTCATGGAGGAGAAGCGCAAACGAGATGAAGCAGGCCCTAGCGAAGAGAGAACAGCTCTCAAGAGGCAAACAAGAGGAGAAAAGTTCAGACCGGAGATTATGTCTCTACCAGAGGAGACTATGGAAGAGGTCATATCCTCTACTCCTGAGAAGTCAGAGAAGAGCAGAGGTAAGGAGAAAGGTAAATCTCCTTCATACAAGCTTCAGTCTGATATTGAAGCTGCTACGGATCTGAAAGGAGTACTAGAAGAGAGAGTACTCAATGCCAAGATCGAGTTTACCTTGCGAGAGATCCTTGGGATTGCCAAGAGGGAGTTTCATGATGTCATTATTGACACCATCAAACGAAAAAGGCAATTGGCAGGAGAAACCGCTGTGTCTAATGCATTAGACACAAGGATATCAAGAGAGGAAGAGTTAGAACTAGCTCAATGCTGCATCAACCGCAAGGTTCGGTTTGAGGATGATAACGATGACAAGGTCCCTAGTCATTACACTAGAGGACATTGGGCTAGAGCTACTACCGAAGCCTTAGTGAAGGTGGGAGAGATGACAGATCCGGTGGTTGCTCTCATTGATCATGGATCAGAGATCAATATTGTCTCTAAGGACATCTACAAGCAAGGTGGATGGCCTGTTGATATAGATCATGGTTGGATGATCAGAACGGCGAACAACACACGAGGAGAACTCTACGGAGCTTGTCCTGATGTGAAAGTGAAGGTGGGAGATGTAACTATAGAACAAAACTTCTTTGTTCAAGATAGTACATCATACCCGGTGATACTCGGTCAACCTTACATTACAGCTGTGAGGATGGAGACCAAGGTTTTGGATGATGGATCTGCTTATGCGCGGATCAGAAGTCAAGATGGCAAGAGAGCGGTACAGTTTCTAACTGTATCAGCAAACCACGAGCGGAACAGAGATTATCTGAGGGGTGGTTCCTTGCCTAAGGTCACGGAGGAGTTCAAGGATTTTTGACAAGTACTGCTATAGAGCGAGGACATAGTGGTACACTGGAGAAGGTACTCTCGCTAGAGAAAGAAAGTGCTTTTTGTACAGGAGTTGTGAGATTTTCTGGGAATGGATTAGCTACACATACACGACTTGCTGACTTGCAGAAGTGGGAGCAGAAAGTTGTGCGAAAAACTGAAAAAGATCTAAAGAGAGTTGGTGTGCTTGAAGAGGATGATAAGATAGAAGGTGTTTATTTGGAGTTAGGATTGGGAGATTTCATCGAGGAACTTGCTATGCATGAGCAAGAAGATGAGGATCATGTGGTGGAAGTACACTCTAGGGAGCTCTATACAGCTATAGAGTCATTCGTAGATCCTGAAGTTAGAGTTGATACTAGGTACAAAACGGTAGACAAGAAGGTAAAACCTGTTGCTCAGCCGTTACCTAGTGATTCTAACCAGCGAGTCCAACAATCTTCGAAGGAGAAAAGCTTGAGAGATCTTAGCCGGGTCGGTCACAAGTTCACTGAAGCTACGCTCAAGGAGTTGAAGGTTGGTTCAGCAGATTTTCTTTTGTCTGTGGAGGAGAATAGGTTTAGGGAGATGTTAACTAGGCACGGGAAAGCTTTTGCTTTTGAAGCCTCAGAAATCGGATGTGTAGATCCTAGCATTGTGGCGCCAATGATCATATTCACAGTTCCACATGCTCCTTGGGATTTGAGGCCAATTCCTGTACCTAGAGCGCATTTACCAAAACTCATAGAGCTCTTGAAGGAGAAGATGCAGATGAAGATCTTGGAACCATCATTTGCACCATACTCTAGTCGTTGGTTTACAGTACCAAAGAAGAGTGGTGCATTACGGTTCATCCAAGATATGCAACCTGTGAACCAAGTGACCATCAGAAATACAGGCATAGGACCTATCGTCGGAGAGTTTGCTGAAGCGTTTGCTGGGAGGGCTATTTACTCTATAGGAGATCTTTACTCTGGATACGATCAGTTTCAACTTGCTGAACAGAGTAGAGATATCACCACCATGAGGACACCGTTGGGGTTGGTCAGAATGTGTACACTACCACAAGGAGCAACAAACTCGGTAGCGCACATGATGAACGGGATGAACAAGGTTCTCCGTGAGTTCATTCCTGAGAAGACCATGCCTTTCTTGGATGACATTCCAATTAAAGGATGCGTTGAGGAGGAGAAAGATGAGACAATGGATCAGAAGGGGTGTAGAAACTTTGTTGCTGATCACATTTCAGATTGTGATAAAATCTTATCACGACTTGAAGAGGCGCATTTGACACTATCAGGTGCCAAGTCTTCATTTGGAGTGCGAGAGGTTGTGATTGTGGGGCACTTATGTGGATGGTTTGGACGCAAGCCTGATCCTGGTAAAGTGGATGCTATACGGCGGATGAAGGATACTTGTGGTTCAACAACAGAGGTGAGAAGGTTTCTTGGAGCTTGTGTCTTCTATCATGTGTGGATTCCACATTTTGCACATGTGGCAGATCCTCTTTACGATCTGTTGAGAAAGCACAAGAGGTTTGCATGGGAGGAGAGACATACTGAGGCGATTCAGAGATTAAAGCAATTGTTATCTTCTCCACCTGTACTTCGTCGTGTGAGCTATGAGGATAGCAAACCAGTGATACTTACTGTTGATACTAGTCCGATAGCCATTGGATGGGCAGTAGGACAGGATGATGAAGAAGAGAATCGCTTTGCAGTCAGATTTGGAGCAAAGGTGTTGAGTGAGCGACATAGAAACTATCCTCAAGTGAAGAGAGAGTTATGGGGAGTAGTTACAGCTATGAAAGCTGAAAAGGACTATTTGATTGGAGCGCCAGTAATAGTAGAAACAGATTGTTTACCACTATTAGGGATGATTACAAATTGTAACACCCCTGATATTGCTATGCTACGCTGGATTGCTTACATCAAGTCCTTAAATCCTGAGTTTCGACACATAGCGGGGAAGAACAATCCAGTAGCTGATATGTTATCTCGTGCGAGGTATGAGGATGAGGAGGAGATGATAGAAGATACAGAAGACGTTGGTACTACTGTTTTCTGTAGAGCTCAAGGAGGTGAGAGTGAGCATTCGAAACCGTTCATGGAAGAGATATATGAAGGAGAATGGATAGACATAGGACGCTATCTAAACATGTTGACTAGACAGCCAGGATGGAGTGATACCCACTTTAAACAAATCAGGAGGAAGGCTTATAACTACTTGCTACAAGGTGGTTATTTGTGGAAACATGCTAAGCAAGGTGGTAAGATGCCACAAAGGGTTGTGTGCAAGGTTGACATGCAGAAGTTACTCATGCAGGAGTTTCATGAGAGCTTGTGGGCAGGACATAGAGGTATTTATGCCACCTTTACAAAGCTGAAGGAGAGATATTGGTGGCGTAACATGTACAGAGATGTAGTTCAATTTGTGGAGACATGCCAAACTTGTCAAGAGTATTCAGGAATTCGGCATCGAGATGGATTACATCCTACTTATCCACTTGCAATGCATTATAAGTGGGTAGTAGATCTTGTTATTATGCCAGTTGGTATATGGCAGATGCGATACTTAGTTTTGGCACGTGAGGATTTGTCCAACCAAGTGGAAGGGCGAGCCTTACGGACAAAATCCACAGAGGGAGTCTGCAAATTCTTGTTGGAAGATGTGATTTGTAGATATGGTTGTGTTGGGAAGATCACGGCTGATCGAGGGGAGTTGAACAATGATGAGGCTAAAGCGTTCTTCAAGAGGTGTGGTGTGAAGTTAGCTCTCACCACAGCCTACAATCCAGAAGGTAATGCGAAGAGTGAACGTGGTCATCCTCCTATTGTGAAAGCTATTGTGAAAGCTTGCAAGGGGAGGGCAAGAGAATGGCCAAGATTTCTTCCGTTTGCATTATGGGCTGATCGTTCGACTCATAGTTCAGTTACGGGATATATGCCGGCGGAGTTGATGCAGGGGCAGAAACCTATCATGCCCATTGAGGAGCACATACCTACTTGGAGTGTTCTACCTTGGGAGGATGGTATGTCTACAGAAGATCTTCTTGCTGTCCGAATCCGTCAACTAGAGAGAAGACCTGAAGATGTAGAGATTGCATTGGAGAAGTTGAAAGAGGCGCGCTTGAGAAACAAAGACAGATTCGATAAGCGTCATCGATTAAGGCCAAAGGAGATTAAAGAAGGAGATTGGGTGTTGGTCTACGATAGTAGCTTGGACAACCAACACAGTGCGCTTAGAAAATTCTCTAAGCGATGGTTCGGCCCGTATGTGGTTCTTGTCGTGCTTGACAATGCCACTTATTCACTAAGAGAGCTTGATGGGGCAGAGCTCAAGGTTCCCATTGCAGGCAAGCGTGTGAAACTCTTCAAGAAGCGAGATGAAGGGATAAGCATGGAGGAAGTCGGAGCAGAGTTTGATATCTTGGATGATGACGGAGAAGATTTGGATGACGAAGATATTGCCAACGACATCATTGAAGAAGATGAAGATATAGTGTGATGCCGACCACAACTTGTGAGTGTTGGCGCATACCAGAGGATGCGCAGGTTTAGAAGGGGTGGATGTCATGTTGTGGTTCGGCTCCTGTGTGAAATTCTTGTGTAACCTATGTTGTGTTTCTTTTCCGTGTTTCGTGAACCGTATCGCGTAACTCGCCGAACGGTGTGATGAGTGCCACGTTTGTGATTATCTGTTTAAGTGATCGCACGGTAGAGGAATGTGCCAAGTCATCGATCTGTGCGCGTTCACTTCAGTGGTCCTTGTCGCCGCGATTGTGTATAAAATGGGGGGTCGAAGGTTCATACGACATTCTCTCTCAGCGGGTGATTCGTAAGGGTTCTCGGTGGTCTGCATGGAGGAGTGAAGAACTGCAGGAGTGGTGGTTATGGACGGAGGTGTGTTACCGGTTCCAGATCTTTCTTTCCCGAATCCGTTTCACATCAAGCTTCATTGCATCCACCGCGATCACTTTCGACAGTGGTTAGTTGCGTACTTTGGTGATGAGTTCATGGGGAGGGTGATGGAGTTACAGCTTCCGGTGATCCTTCCAATCGTAACATACGGAGAGACTTGGGATATGACGGTGTACATTTTGTTGTGAAGAACGATGGATCTCAACTATCCATCGAACGTTCCTTTCAACCTTTGGGTCGATGTCCGGTGCCATTGCAGACCGAAGATCAATCATGGGGCTTGGATCGTGAGAAACTTCGGGCAAGAATATTACAATCGAGTGATAGCTTCACCGTTTCCTTTTGTCGTACCTTTTATTGTAGAACGTTTCCAGGTTGTAATATTGACGTTGTATTAGTCTGTGGTTCACTGGTTTCATTCTGGTTGAGCGCTTCTGTGTAGTTACGGACCGCGAAGAATCCATCGACATATCTGAAGGATTTTCTGAGGTCTTAGAGTGTTGTTGATGTCTTGTGTCTCCTTGGAGAGTAAAAATTCGTTCTAAGGGAAAAGTTAAGAGGAGAAAAGACAAAAAGTAAAGTTCTTTTTGCTCTTATTGGTCCACTTTTGGACCAATGGTGTTCTAGCTGATCCTCACGACGTTTCTGTGGTTTCTGGAGGCTTCAGAGGTCCATTCGCGAAACGAAGGGTATGGTTGGAGAGCTCTCGACCGAGGCTACAATCTGGGCTGAAGAATCGATCGATTTGATGAAAGTATGAGCGCGTTATGATCGATTGAGTGGAGGGGGGTGAAATTTGTACCTACTGCTACGTTTCTGGTTGTTCTGAGAGACTCGCGAGGAGTTTTGAGGAGCTGTCTGTTGGGTTGGAGAACTGACGGCGTGCTGGTCATTTTGATATCAATTTGGTCAGTTTCTTGATCGATTTGGATTCTGAACCGACCGATTGAAGTTGAGAAGTGCAGATGGGATAAGGCGGGGACAGCGAACTGTGATAGCCATGGATAGTTTGCTATTGCTTAAGATCTGAGTCGAATTTCTGAGTGAAACTTTCCAGGATTGAAGAATGTCTTATCAGTAAGATACTTGGGAAGTTTCACCTCAAATGGTCGAGTAGTTTGTTCAGAATCTTGGATCAAATGTACCTGGGTCTGTAAAGCTCTGAAGTTAGCACAGATTACGGTTTGATCCATATCTGAGAATTGGTTTGAGATTTCGACCTGAAAATTGTTCAGGGTAGGAGTGAAGGGTCCAATCAAGCTTCCTGTGAAGTTTGATCATCATTGGTCGAGTAGTTTGGAAGGACTGAGATCTCAAAGTTCGAAAATACTTCTGTTATGAGCAGTTTCGGGTTTTTTCGGTATCATCTATTGTCAATTTGATCATTTTCGAGCAATTTGGAGAGGAGTTTGTTGCTGAAACTGCCATACATGCATACAACTCGACATTGGAAGGTGTGGGGCTGATTTCAGCTCTTGGTGATGAAGGAGAACGGAGCCACCATGAGTCTTAAGCCGCTGTTTGGGTTCTCGGAGCTGCCAGGTACTACCGCCGTTGGTGCTATATTGAGATCTGAATAGTGTTTTGGATTATGCATGTTTTGCCTTGCTGGAATACTCGGTAGACCAAGGTGTACAGCAAGTTGTATCGATACTCTATCAAGTTGATTGAGTGATCTTAGTATCTTCTGATTGTACTATGAAGTTGTGATAGTTGGATTGATGGCCAGTTAGCGTCGCTGGGGAGCTATTCAGAAGTCAGGCTTCCAGTGATATAGATGAATAACTTCAGTTAGATAATACAGATCTGAGTATTTTTAGTTAGAATACAAAAGATCTGTTTGTGACACAAGTTTATGCAACCTATACGTAACCTTGGATCGTAGCAAGCTTTAAACTTGAGACGAGCGGATACAAGGTCACTCAGGCTAGAAGAGTAGATAGTGAAACATTTGAGTGGAAACATCCAGATCTAGATCCAACCTTGTCAATCCACATACCTCTACACAGCCATATACCCCGTGTATTCCTAGACAGAAAAACACGTTATACGATACCGTCACACAAATCACACGCCCTGCGTAAACGAGAAAATGAAAGAACAGAGAATGTCAAACACCGACAGCAATGACAAGCACAAAAATCTAGCGAGAAAACGAGACAACACGCGGCTGCGCGATTCTGCCAATCCACTCCACTTCACAGTCCCCGTCTCTTCGTACGGACGTCATCTAATCGAAAAACCCTGCAAAACACGCCGCCGTGCAATTTTGCGAGACTATGCAGGACTCCTCCAACACCGAACGACGAAGACCGCGGCAAAGAAAAAAACTCCCCGCACCCGCCTACCGTGCAGCCAGCACGAACACGAGAAAAGCTGCATACAGACAGAAAAATTCATGCCACCTTCCTCCCTTATACCTAAACTCCTCTACTATCCGTGCTGGACGTTACAGAAAACATCCCACCACGCTTATCTCCCGCCCTATCCCGCACTTGAATTTCCCCTCTAGAAACCCTAGCTTGTCCTTCTCCTCCACTCTGCCGTTTCGAACGTTTGGAAGTATATTCATCTGGAGAAAAGTTACTGGAAAAATGAATTATCCAAGATATGTATTATTGCGAAGAGCTTTACGCTTAGACTCCAAAAAGTCTCTAGAAATGAAGTTCTAGATTTTACATGTAACACGAGCCATGGGATGGAGTGATTCTCCGTCCTAAACCATTCCCCGGGTGGAATAGAGGAGAGTGGATTTTTAAGATTGAGAAACCACGAACACTATCGTGGCTTGCATAGAGTGACGGATGAAGAAAATGTAAAGTCTAGACGATTTTTTTATAAGATTGAACGGTTCTGTGTTTCAAAGAATAATGTTTAAAGATCATGATTTATTAACTTCAATCATGGTTTATCAAATCATTCAAATGTCTTCCGTACTTTAACGTACATAAAAAAGTTCTAAAATAAAAAGAGGAGAGATTTTATATTTCAAGAATCTTTTATTTATAATGGAAAACCTTTCCCGCATTGGCTTTACGAGCCTAAGCGGTTGTATGAGGGAGTGATTTATGCTCGTAAAGCATACCATCGGGCAAAGCCTTTTGCAACGTAGCACTCGTGGATGAATTTTGTCTTTTGCTCGTTACGTGTTCTGTCCGTGATCTTAGGCAGTCCGACAAATAGTTTTTTAGTGTTTTACAGATGAGCAACACTTTTCCTGGTACATCATATAGCATGAGACGTTAACTTGACATACTGGAGCGTGATCTCTGGCTAGCCTAGAGGTCACGCCTCTAGTTTCTCACTAGTGTCTAACTTGGAGAAAATTGAGGTCGATCTTTGCAATCGGTAAGCATCGATCTTCAACCGGTCCAAGTTTGAAGACTTCCGTAGTTTAAAGATGTCCACTGCAGATATGCATGCAGTTATTGGTGTATTATCCAGTTGTGTTATTAACTATCACGAGTAAGTATTATTAATCTAAAATAGTGCAAGTTCTATTTTGTTGGAAGGCACAAGCTAATCTTCGAATAACACGTTGTTAGTTGTACAATTCTTTTTCGACTAGAATTAGCAAAAGGTTTCTAATAGTAGACTTTGCATTAGAGACTTCTCACTTGTAGATTCATCGATTGAGCCAAAATCCACCAACCTACAGTTCAACATTGCATTATCTACAAAATCATAAGAAGTCGGACATCCTTTATCGTGAAGTAACCGCTTTTACTCATTTAGATCCTAATTTCTTAAGATGTTCTGTAAATGCTCAACAATAAGATTCAACGAGTCCTTAGGTGCAATAAGAACATTACCATCATGAAAATGGCCTATAAGTTCAACTTCTGGAAATTCTTCTCTAATCTAAACTAATCATTCTAGATGTTATAGCTCAACTTTGGAAAATTGTGCTCATGTTCGTTGCTCCCGTTGTTGGTGTTGTTCTTGCAAAAGCGCTTGTGTTGGTCCGATCACATCTTTCATGAAAAATGATACGACAATTATTACAACTCCATGTGCTTCTGTCATATTCATGTTTACTGCTCGTAAAATATACGAGTCACCTCAGACGCATTTGTAGAGCCTACTTGTCGTGACTCCTTGACAAGTAGGCTCTACAAATGCGTTCTACGAAGTTCAACTTGAGAATAAATGGAGTTTGAATGGACAAGTGAGAGTTCGTAGAGTCCAGATATGCGCCCATTATACAATAGACAATGAACAATTGGAGCGAGTGAGTTTCAGTCTTCATTTCGAACACGCGAGAGTATTTTAAAATTTGGTGCTCTATCAAATTTTTGACTTGCAGTGGTCAGATACACCTCTTTGAACTAGAACATTGCACAAGAGTTGTCACATTCGATAACACCTGGTCACACATATGATAAGACGCATGGTTTGCTATGTGAAAACTGTCCAAAACCTTAAAACTACTGCTTGATTTCTAGAAAATAATATTTGTATTTTGTGGTGCGATTGATGTAAGAGAAAATGGTAAACTCTCACTCGTCAAGAAAAATAGTGTCGCTAAACCTTTACCAGAATGTATAGTGCGGCAAGACGCATCTTTTGATATATAGAGAGAGTGATTCAGACCTCAGATCGTGACAAACTGTTATGCCGCATTTTGCAGATAAGAACTGTCAACTTACCACGATCACAAACGTCACAATTTCTAGAGCAGCTCTTGCTCAGTAGGAGCATTTCTATCCGCAGTGGGGGTTTAAGGGTCCAATGCTAGCAAAGGCAAGAAGTGCTTTAAAAACGATAAAGGTTCTATGGTTTTAACGATCCGATGCTAACAAAATAAAAAAGTGTCTTGAAAACAATCAGAGTTTTAGAACCTCTGCGCTTGTAACAGCAGCATGTAGTCCAAGTGAAAATAATATTTGAAGTTTGGTATCTGTTTTCTCCGGGCGTAAAATACTGTGCGATGCAGTTTATGAAAACTCTCACTCCACACTGAATCATAACTGTAGCATTTAATTTTGCTAACCTAGACAGTGGTATATTAAGTTCTCTAACAAAAAATGTGGCATATCAATTACATGAACTTAAACAGAATGAAAAAGTAACATATCAAGTTTTTAAACCTAAGTTGCGTATATAAATTTGGTTCTTTTCACTTTGAACAACTCGACAAATATGGTGATACCCGATATTAATTCACGCCTAGCATACATCAAGTGGGTATATGTAAGGTTTTAACTTATTACTGAACCCTTTAGTTGGGAAAGGTTAGGTAAAAGATAATCAAGGGATAGATCAAAGAGAATCTGATTTGTTTTGGTCCTTGGGATCAGACTCCCATATATGTAGTTTCGGGAGTGTCTTTGTTTACTCTCTTTTGGTGGGTTCTTTTTGGATCTTTCCGCATCTAAGGACAAATTACACTTAACATCTAAAAATATTTTGATCTTTTTTGTCAACTTAGTTCAGATATTTCACTTTAACTCATTCATATATATATATATATAATTTTATTTCTTTTATTTCTTTCGGATAACAATAAGAGGGAAAATGTTCCCCGAACTTGATCTTACATGCATATCCACTTCCACTATACTAAAGTGTGGGAAACGGATTAGGCACTAAAAGGTTCCGGTAATGAATTCACGCAGGCAATGAGATTCGACTTCCACGTTCATTTCCAGATTTTTGATACTGATGTTTACACATAACTGCAACCATTATTGAAGTATCAATCCGGAATATCTTAGTGCTCACACTTTCTGCTTTGATGTTCAGCGACCTAGAGTTGCTTTGGCAAGAATTAGGTAGCTTACCTATGCATTCAAAGATAAATGAAGCTTGGGTTAGGACCCAAAGCGTGTAGCTCAGTATGCGTATTTCTAACGTCAGGCAATCAAAAGTGTGGCACCAGTGCATATATATTTCTCATTCCCATGTTGTATGGATATATTCACTTCTTCCAAGTTAAGAAGAGAGGAATATGCAAAAAGTTTTATTTATGTTCTAACTTTTCCTCTTGGAAGGGTTAGGCTATAAATTAAACCCTACAAATTAAAAATACTTTTATTCATAGAAGTGAAAGAACTTTATACCAAAGAATAGTTCTGTTAGTGTGATTGACTATGTGTTTTATAAAACAGAAGTGAGCATGTGTAATGTAGTGACCAAATAGAATTTAAATTTAGTCAACTAAATTTAACCCATTAAATTTAGTGAAGTTAATTTGGACACAACTAACGATTACAAACCTTGTGACTGTGCACTTTAGACTAATTTTTTCACTCAATTATTTTTGAAGTCTGATGTCAACCAGTTACCGATGGTGATTTTGGTGGTGTGTTAAACGTTTATCTTTTCTTCCTTCTTCCTAGAAGTGTATTTTGGATACATATTCGTCTATTCTTCTTCTGATGGAGGAAGCAAATATGCATGGGTTTAATTATTTAGATTATAAATTAATGTATAATTAGTTAGTACTGGATCTTGGACTTGTACGTTTTGAAGCGCTGGTCTGCTAATGCTTTTCTGGTTATGTCTTGCTTTCTAGTATCACTATCGTTGGTAAAAAATTAATTTATAAACTTTTAATTCTCTATTTTAGTTTATTTTTTAAAAATTATATTATATTATTATTTGTTGATAATACAAATCTAACATGCTATCAACTAAATTTCATCTATTTCGAAAACTTTATGTGTATGACGTGAATACAATACCGAATCTAACCTTCACCGGAACCAATCTCCATCCGTTTGGTATCTCTTTCTTGTTCTTTTGCTTCTCTCGGCTATCAACTCAGGAAGCAGGCATATTTCACTGAGGTTGTATATTCACCCATGTACACTTTTACAATGTACATGGGGTATAATTTAGAGCTAACCCTTTTCTTAAGAAGGGTTAGCTCTAAATTATAGTCTCAATGATCTACTTGATTCCCGAGAGGAATTGACTTATATTCGGATAGTTCTAGGTGTGGTCACAGCGTGTATGGGTTTATGACCTTTTAAGAAGGCCATGTGTTTCTTTCTCCTGTGAGATGTTCAAATTAGACTTTTTAAATATAGTATTTTAAATATAGTACTTTAAATTTAGATATTTGTCATTTAAGTATTTGACGTCTTCAACCAGACGCGTATTCATTCCTTCAACCAGGCGCGTATATTTAAATTTTACAGTGCACCCCCAGTGCATCTCAAAATCAAACGTCCTGGCTTGCGTGCAATCCCCTTTGAAACGGCAGGTCTTTTTATCATTCTTGTCCTTTTCCTTTTTATTGTACAAGTCCGTGGGGCAAGATATTTGGTTCTGTCGCAAGATATATGAATGTTTTGAGTTGCATTGTTTTGCATGGAAATCCTTCTGAATTTCCTTTCCACAAAAAAGTGCTCCTTCTTATGATCAGTAGCGATGTCTGATCAAATGGCTTTGTGTATTAAGCTCATTGGAAACGGAACTTTAAAAGCGTTATGTATTAATTTTCAGGTCATCTTATTTTTGTGCTTTATGGAACGGAACATTTCATTTTCACAGTTACTCTTTTGATGGTATTGTTTATTTTCTTTCGGGGGTCATTTGTAACTATTTGTCTATACCATCTGCGAGTCAAATCATAAATCAAGTATCTTATTTCATTTTCTAATAAAGGATAAAAAGATATTTTTGAATAAAAATATCATATCTGACATTTCCAGAACTTTTTTCTTTTAAAGGTTAAAAAATACTATAAAATAGTCTATTTTTATAAGATAAATTTAAAAAATTAGGGTATTTTGACTAAGGTAAGTTTCTAAATTTTCTCTTTTTCTGAATAGAAAGTACCCTATTTTACTTGCACTTAAGTTGAATGAAATTAACTACTGAACCTCAGGGTTATATATACGTCATTGTATTATGTTTGATGTAAAAAAAGATATTTGTCAGTATTATCCTTTCATTGCCTTTTCTGCTATTGGTTTTCTATGTTATTCTTCATGAAGTATTTACAGTTCACCTTCAAAATCTAATCTTTTCATTTTTAGGTATCAATTACATCATTAGTCCATCAGTTGTCGTCTTGTTCATCTTAGAGACTTTATCGTTTAATAATAATAATAATTTATTATTCCAGTCTCCTACCTGTCAAGTTTCAGCTCTTTTGATATTTTAAAAGTTTAATTTGATTGGATGTTGATTTTGCAGCTTAAGATCTCTTTTGGTGACAGTTGATCTTTTTCCCTGAAAGATATTCTTATCCCGAGAGTTTCTCATACACTTCTTTCATCCCAAACTGGGTGATGCATACGTGATTTTTGCTTCTCTTTTATAATTTTCTTGATCAAATTGACTTTTGCGCCCGCACTCATTCAGTTATTTCTTCAGTATCTTCTTTATTTCAACCTTGCATCTAAGAAACCTTATAGGTTTCATTTTGAAGTTTGAACCTCATGTTCCATCTTTAGGTCCAGTTCTCTTGGCAACTCATATTAAGACATTTGTCTCATATTATTTCCAATCATCTTCCCTAGCTCACTAACAAGGTTTAAATCTCACATCTATAGAGAAACTGACTTTATTGCCTATTTAATTACTTGGTTGTTTTCTGTTTGTTTCTTAAATATTTGTGTGTGCAAGTGCTTCTTTTCTTTTCCTCATATATAGACTATCAATAAGGTAGTGTATCATTCTACACTCATTTTTCTAAGATTCAATGTATACCTTTTACTTCGAGTTCTAACGTCTTTCCAACTTTCGATCAATTGCTTCTTTTTTGAACATTTTTTCTCACTTAGATGCCTTCACACATTTTGTAGCATCCTGTTCTTGGGTCACTTGGATGCGTAATATGCCAATTCTCTTGATGAGAAGGAATGACTTAACTCCTAACCTAACCTTCTTAATCATCAGATTATTTCATAAACTTTTCTCTTGACTCTCGTGCTCAAGCTTGAATTTTTATTAGGATACTCATTTCTTGTTCATGGTTCTCTCTAGATGAGATCAAAGTAGTGTAGTAACGAGACAAAATGAATTTTTGATCAATGATCCTTGATGCTATGAACGTCCACAGGTAAAGGTTATCTCTCTTGGACCTCCACTGGTATATTCTCAAGGAAAGAGTGTCTAGTTTTATGGAGATTATCAAAATATTTTCTAAAGACAAAAACTCAATATTTGCTCTATTCTCAGGTTTTGTAAGAAAGATCTTCTTCGTATAACAACAAAGTAGAAACCAAGAGTTGTCACCAAAAGACAATTAAATTTGAAAGTGAAACCCTAGAATCATGATCTTTTTCTTATTATTCTTCAAGATTCATGAACAGTTTCACACATTCCATCAAGATTCACTTTCACGGAAATAATTCGTTCAGATTGTAACAACATTGTTATCGTGATGGAAAATTATTTCGTTCTTTTCGGTCATTATGATCATTACTGTGATACTCCAACCAACACTAACTCTTATATATTCCATGTCTTCTATAACTCTTTTTCGATCTACCATTATATTTTCCAAATTACTTTGAATTTTTAGCAGGTAATTTTATACAGATATTGATCTAATAATTAGTCAATAATAACTTCTTCACCTTTGTTTGTTGGCTTTTCACACTTTTTATTTTGAGAGTAAATCTCTTTCTACTTGTGAAATCTAGATAACAATTATCAGTCAAACAAGATTTTACTTCTCTATTTGCAATGAATTAAAATTCTAAAATAGAGAGATTAGATTTGAAGCCAATGTCTTTACATTAAGAGAAATAGAAATATGATTGTTGAGAAGAAGAATTACCAACACACGCTTACATGGATCTCTCACCTTCTGCGGTCAAATTAAAGGCAAATAGTAGTAACTGGTAAAATGCTGCATTTCCAAATTAGTTAAATTTATGTTTTATATGTATCAGTCTATTCACTTAAATGAGACTTTGCATAATCCAAAACTTTCATCCAAATGGTTCAAAAATGTTCACTAAAAGTACTATTTAGTTTTCTAGATGTACAACTTTCATTTTGAAATTTATAAGGAGGTCACTATAAATAATTTGATTTATAATAAATAATGCTAGTCTTCTTAAAAATAATAATTATTTCATTGAATACACTAAATCTAGTGTAATGATATAGATATGATCTATATTAATAATATATTAATATACTATTCAATTCATAATCAATAACACAATGTCATATTCATGAATCATAATAATATACATCTTTACTGAGCAAATAAAACAAGATTAATTATCACAAAATATGATGTGATCACTAAAAATACAATATTAACTATAGGATGCATCATGAAGATAGAAAAGATAGCATAAACTCTGTTCTCATTTAACCATTTATTATAAGATTTCTTATACAACCAACTAGCTAATTTATTAAACACCATAATCCCAAATTAGTCATCTAAATGGTTCATATATGACGACCAAATGTACTAATTTTGTTTGAAAAGTACATAATGTGTCACTTTCATTTGGTTTATCTAATGTGATCACTCTAAATACAAAATCTTTTGAATGCATCATGAAGCTAGAAAAGGTATCAAATCTCTAACTGCAGAAATAGAAATGTATGATTTTATTTCTCAACTTTCATCACAAGGATGAAATCGAATTACAGCAAGCAGAAATATATGATGTATTCACGGACATCAAAGCTCTAGATAGTGCATCCAAATATGAAAGAAAACCATCAAGAAGATGTTTGTCTTTCTTTGACCCATTGTAAAATCTAGAGAATATACTAGTAAAAAGAGAGTTTGGAATGGCTTTGTATGGAGAATCATCTACTAATACTATATTTCTGACACTATACATTGGATATGTCTCTCACACGATACTGAGAGATTTCATAAACAAAGGAACATTCTTGCCATCTTTCTTCCAACTTTCTTTAGAATCAAGAAGTTTTTCTTGATCCCAAATGAAAACTAACTTCTCTACAAGGTTCAGGTGTTAGGCTTAGGAATTATACACAGAATAAGCATTAGAGATACTAAAAGTAGACAGGTTAAGATAAAACCGATTAGATAATGGTGGGTTATCCGATAGCCGAAGATGGATTTTGTAGATAAGAGGAGAAGGACTCAACGTCGAAAGTCAACGGTATAGTCCGGTCGTTGGGGTACAAAATACTCTTGAAGCAAACCCTTGAGAAAAAAACAGTAGATTGTAAAATTTGCCTAGCCAGCGTCACATGACCAAGGTAGTGGAAAAGAATGAGGTTGGTTGAATTCTTGAAGCCAATGTATGTGAATGGAAGTTGAGAGAATATGCATGCTGATGGACTGCCGCGGCAGCCCGAGGAAGGAGACAAACGCGACTTTCGTTTCTCGACATGAGAGATATTCTGAGAACTAGATGTAGGCGTCGTTTCTTGGACTAACAGACAAGGACATTAGACCAAGAGAATAGTTGTATTACTTGGGTGAAGCTCGTGATCAATTGATGAAGAGAGAGTACGCAACGACATAATGAAGGACGGACGGTGAGAGCAAAACCAGACCTTGAGACACGAGACATATCCGGAAAGAGAGGTGGGAGAAAATACTGGGTTGGCGAAAGATACCAGACAAACATACAAGGAGGGGCACATGGCAAAGGACCACTGCCGGGCGAAGGAAGAGCCAGCCAAAGAGAGATGACGAACGACGGAAGAAGGCCGGAGAACGACGGGAGTGAAGTATTACAGGCATCAATATTCTCTGGTAGGAGTACGAGGAAGCCATAGGAGAGGATATTTGATAGAAGTGCGTCAGTATCAAGATCAATATCATTACGTCTAGGTACAAGATCTAGACAGAAGGTTGTTCACGTGTATGGGGAGTTGTATCTAGAAATTGATACCAGTAGGGAAAACCAAAGCCGAATTCAGTAGATCAGGATCTGGTTAAATACATAAAGTCATGATCCATCCGAAGTTAAGAGGCCGAAGGGGTGCAAGATCTCCACCCCTCAGTAGATCACTATCATAGATTCTGTGGATCATTAACTCTTCTGCGCGCTCGACAGAGAGAGCCCGGTGTACACCCGCCAAGTCTAGACCGGGGGCAGGCTGGATCAGGCGCGTTTAGACCGGTGCTACTTAAACAACAGTGCGGATTGGTGCGTGGGGATCCCCAAAGTGATCCATGATGGGAGACAGACTCTCTCTGATCATATTCCGGTGACGGTAACGATTCAGCTAAAAGAAGAGGACGCTACACGAAGAATTAAAAAATCGACTTATTTCAAAATGGATGCGAATATGCTAAGAAATCCGAGAGTCAAAGCGAGAGTAGAGGCGGCTTGGAGAGAACAACAAAGGAGGGATGGGGACCCAAGATCGAAGTGGGCAGTAGGTTGGCTGAAAGTAAAGAGGATACTTATAGAGGAAAAAAGGGCAGAAAGGCAGAGCGTTCCACATCGGACGGAGCTGGAAGCGGAGTTGCAAAGGTTAAGAATTCTCGTAAGTCAGGACGGATCTGAGGAAACAAGGACTATGCTGCGGGAGATGGAAGAGAAGGTTAGGAGAAGAGAACACCAAGACGCCGCGCTATGGAGGAAAAGGAGCCGTATCAGGTGGCTGAAGGAAGGTGAGGCTCCCTCGAGATATTTCTTCGCCCAACTCAAAGCGAAACACAGCAGGGAGGCTATGAAAGGAGTGGTCATGGAGGATGGGACGATTACAAATGACCACGAAGAAATACTGGGGAGGGTGCAAAGATACTACGCGGAGCTATACAGAGAGGATGGGGAAGTGACGAGGAACAAAGTAAAACGGAAGGAGGCTCTGGAACTAACCTCAAAAAAAGTCACATGTGAAGAGAATGCGATGCTGAAGGCTCCCCCTTCCATCGAGGAGCTAGAAGAGGTGGTCATGAATTTCCCTAAGGAGAAATCGCCGGGCCTCGACGGGGTTACCTACGAGATGGTTCAAGGGTGCTGGCCCTTTATTAAAGAGGAATGCGCGGAGATGGTGAAAGAATTCTGGATAACTAAGCAAGCTGACGAAAAGACGCTACAGGGAGTCATTAAGCTGATTCTGAAGGGTGGTGAGAGGAAGGAGCTGGGGAACTGGAGACCAATTTCACTTCTTACCGCGACCTATAAAATCTTGAGCAAAGTGTTGGCAGAGAGACTCAAGAAAGTGATAGGGAACGTTGTGGATGAGCAGCAAACGGGTTTCATTCAAGGACGTGACATCTACGACAACATTCTGAGTTTCAAACTGGGTCAGGAATTGGCAGAGGCAAAAGGATGGCCATCGCTGTTCCTCAAAATCGATTTCACCAAGGCCTACGACAGAGTCTCTCAAGAATTCCTATGGGAAACGATGAGCTACATGAATTTCGACCAGCATTTCATAGGACTTCTGAAGGGACTGACAGACGGAGGGAGCTCCAAAGTCCACGTAAATGGAGGTTTCACGGATGGGTTTGGGCTTGGCCGGGGGGTGAGACAAGGGTGCCCGGTGGCCCCCTTCCTGTTCGCTATTGCGACTCAACCTTTGATGAACCTCCTTAAAAGAGCGAGAGAGCAGGGAAAGATTGAGGGCCTATGGACGGGTTTCGGAGCCCCCCTAATTCACCAACTTTTCGCGGATGATACGGGGCTAATCATTGAAGGAACTGAAGAGTGCTTCAAGGCGACTAAAGAGGTGATAAATAACTATGAAGAGATTTCAGGGGCGTCCCTTAACCTGGGGAAAACGATAGCTGTACCGATGGGGATGGCGGAAGCCCCAAGGTGGCTGGAGGAGTCCGGGTGTCAGATCGCGAGACCAGGGCAAATGGTTAGATATCTCGGCACCTGGATCGGGAGGGGCCTGTCTGAGAACCAGGTTGTGGCTGAACTGGTAGGGAGACTACAAAAAAAACTTCAACACTGGTCCAACCGGCTTCTCTCCTGGCCGAGCAGAGTAGTGCTACTCACCCATGTCCTCAGGACGGTACCGATGTATCAACTGACGAGTATGGAGTGCTCACAGGCCGGCTTCAAGATGCTGGAGGACGTGTGCAAAAATTTTCTTTGGGGCAGGAACAATGAGGGAAGAGTGAAAACCCCTCTCGTGGCCTGGGAGGCTATCACGAGGGCAAAGGCCGAAGAGGGACTGGGGATTACCCCCTTTCGGACAGTTGCCCAAGCACTGAAAGTGAAATACCTATCCAAAATACTTAGCGGAGGCGGTCAAGACTGGATCAATATTGCTAAGTGGGGTATCAGGGAAGGCATCAGGAAGGGGAAACACATAAAGAAGGTGGTCGGGTGGACGCCGGAGGAGTGCTTGCTAATGCTACCTAAGCTGAGAACCCGGGAGCTTCCGACTCTGGACAAGATGATAAAAGGATGGAGGGAGGCGGCTAGATGGCTGGTGTTTGACGGGGCGAGGGCGCAGCTGCCTGGCAACCTCTCCTCGCGGATGGTGGCGGAGCTTTGGATTAAAAACGAGCAGATAGATGACCGCGGGAGGAGAGAGATCTTAAGTGAGCTGAGAAGCAGCAAGCTTATCTCTCTCAATTCCCTCAAGCTTCGCGACCTCCAAGCTTCGATGGGGGGAGCCTCCTTATACGGGGGCTCGAACTACTTGGAAGGGGAGGGGGGGAGGGCTCTGGATAGATTGACAAGGTGGGCTGGGGACACGCTGACTTTCTCCGGAGGCCTTCAGGAAAGCGATAGCCGGGGGTGGTGTGTTGGAAGCCAAGTCCGGACGGGATGGTCGGTGGATTTTAGAACTTGGAAGAGACTGTTATCGACGGCCAGCCCCAAATCGGAGCTGCTGAGTGCCAGATGGCACATCACGGACAACAACGAAGGATGGGAGAACAGATGGAAAAAAGTCTGGCAATCAGGTGGAAAGGTGAGAACAAATCTGTGGATTTGGAGGATCCTGAATAGGGGCTTTTTCACGAACAAGAGGGCCTATCAGATGAAGATCGGAGATGGCAAATGCGCAAAAGGCTGTAGCGATCAGGACACTATAGAACATATTTTCTGGGAGTGTCTGGCGGTGAGAGCAAGATGGGACAGGCTACGTCTACAGGAATCAAATTGCAACTCGAACTACGAGGCTGGGGACAACCTAATTACTATGCTGGACAGGGCTCTGACGGTTCGGGAGACTAACCCGGCCCTTCTTCTGATCCTTGTCGAACATACTAAGGCTGCATGGGCTGAGAGGGCAGATTGGGTCTTCCGGAGTCAACGTACTGATCGCCCAGCAAGAAGAATAGTGGCTGAAGTGGCTAAGACACTTTGGGCTGACCTCGTTGAGAATGCTAGTCAAAAAACCAAGGCGGGGTGGAAGAACGCGATGAAGACTATAGCTGCGGTCCAGGAGAATTGGCAGCGAGAAGAGAGAACCAGGCAGGGACAGGCTCAGAGTGTTGAAAACGAAGAACAATGAGATACAAAGACAAGATAAATAGCGAGGAGAAGAGGACGGCGTTGTGGTACTTACCTGGTGAGAAGGGGGAGACCAATCATACCAGAAAAGGGACGACTTGCGAGAAGGTGGTGAGCCCCGAAGCCACCTCGGCCGACTGCGGCGTGGTCCCGGACTGGAAAGATGATGAGGGGGCGAGTGTGGGAGACCTCGAAGCTATGGAGAGAGGTGGGGCCGTCCTGCACGTCGAGAACAATTACTTATCGAGATGTGGGACCATCAACAAGCAGGACGATGTCAGACGTTACTCGAGTGACAAGAGAATAAGAAACAGAAGCATCAAGGACAGGAGAAATAGTAATCCAAATAGGGCTGCGATGAAGAGCTCCGGGCATGACGAGCGGCGGTCCGTCGATAAGAAGACTTCCAACGGCAGCATGTGGGATGGGATGGACGCGAGGTGTCAGGTTGCTGACTCGGGGCCTTCTAGTCGTCAGAAGTCGTTGAGCAAGAGGCACAAGAAGAGAAAAGGCGAGAAGAAGGATGTGCTCGGGAAGCGCGACATCAAAGACGACGAGAACATCGAGGAGACTGGGGTCTGCGGAAGGGACCTCGGGATCACCAAAAGGAGGGGCGATCGGCACGGCGGCACTGACAGAAGGGATCACGGCCCTAATTGCCATTGCCGCGTGAGGAAGTGGACCGCGAAGGGGAAATCGAGTGGGGGGGGGGGATTTCGGGGGGGAGAAAGTTACGCGCCGCAGTCTTCGGACGCCGTTTGTTGTTTTGGGTGGCGCCCTTAGCCGGGTAATAAACTTTCCGGCTGTTCGCGCCGTTTCTTAAAAAAAAAAAAAAGAAAAAAAAAAAAAAGAAAAAAAAAGAGAAAAAGAAAGAAAGAAAGAAGAAAAGAAATTATCTTAACATCTGGAGGTCATGCTAAGGAGCTACATGGAGGATGGCTCATGACAGACGATCTGTGGAGACAATTATGGTCTAGATCCGTGTTCGTAGTGAGGGCACAAGGAGATTGAGGATGAATGCGAGATACTACAACCATCCTGCTCCTAAGTACAGAAGAAGGAGAGGGATCCGAGGCGATCGACAACCCTCCATGGGTAGCACAAGTGGCGACGACTTTCACAGTATCTCCACTGATATCATCGACACCAGGAGTAGTGATCAATTGGTCAAATCGACCAACTCCCAATCCCACGAGGCTATTCAATCCGAGGACGATGACGAGATCAGAGGCATCAACCACTGGATCGAAGAGCATCATCACTAGTGGTACTACAATCGGATCAACCGCAGTCCGTAGTGGGACAACAGAGGTGTAGTTTACGGGGGTGCCCACCAAACATACAACCAGTGGGTCAACTCCAACCTTGGTACCGTCATCAACTATGATGACAGACATAGTGAGTATGGGGAGGTCCTTACCAGTTTTTAAAGAGAAGCCCACCGATGATCCTCATAACCATTGGTATTCGTTCTTAACCGCTATGGAGGCAAAGAACATAACAGATGACATCACGACAATACTATTGTTCAAAGCCACAATGCAAAAGAGGTCGCTGCATTTGTGCAAGAAATCCATGGACATGCATTCGCAACAATGGATAACTTGAGAGATATCTTCTTTCGCCGAACGTGAGCCAAAATCAATCAATTGGTTGCCAACGAAAGGGCTACTCCACAATGTAGAATTGTTCTACTGTCGTAGAACAATTCTACATTGTGGAGTTGAGGTCAGAACAGCATGACCAAGTGGCCATAGGACGGAGCCCGGTGCTGCTGGCAGGCGGACAGGATGAGGGGCAGAGGGCGCAGTCGTCGTGGAGGGGGGTAGCGAGATGGAGGAGGGAGCGCTAAGTAAGCTAGGGAAGACGCTTAATTAGGAGATGAGTAGGAAGAGCTCGAAGGAAGGCGTGATTAGGGAGGAGGGTCCCAGTTAGGGTTGCAGTTTTAGTACTAACGGGTTTCGTGCGCTCGAGCAAATGGTGAGTGAGGGCGAGATGAGGGGCTGTGTCGAACAGGTGAAGAGTCTGGAAAGTGCGGACATAGTGTTTGGGAGCTTCGAAGCAACGAGAAGTAATGGTCAGTGTCACGACATTGAGCTGGAAAAGAAAAGAAGTCGAAGAGAATCATTGAATTTGGTCGACTCGAGGAGAATAGGCAACCCGGATAGGAGTAAAGTGACTGTCGAAGATCTCCACCACTCACAGAAGAAACGCAACACTTCGAAGGAGAGTGAACTGGAGGCAGAGGAGGGGCAAGTCGAGGCGAGCACGAAAACCACAACTGGGCAGGAGGCACAGGAGGTCTCGCAGCAGAGAGCAGAAGTGGCCTCCCAAGAGGCTAGGGGTCAGGTGGCCCACACTCCCTCTGGCGACTCCAAGCAACCTGATATCAGTCGATGTGAGAAGACCTCGGGAGGAGGGACTGCATCTCGGAAGTCGGTCAGCGAGACGCTGCAGCAAGGGAGGTCGGTCCCGACCTCCATGGAGGTTTGGAGAAAGGGGGTCCCTTCGTTCACAAAGACAAACGACGGAGAGGAGGGTCAGGAAAAGAAGACACAGAAGGACAACAATCGAGGACAGCAAGACACGAGCAACAGCTGGGCCAAGCCATTGAAAATCCTTGGGAAGACGGGACAGAATCTATACCTTGAGGGCCTGAATCCAGGGCCGGGATGCCAAACCGGGAGCTGGTGGAGGCACTTAAAAGCATTAAGGAAAACCAACTGCCAGGGGATTTCAAGAATGGGGTGAGGGTAGAACTGGATCGAAATCTTGTGACGAGCCGTCTTGCTCTACTGAAGATGACGGCGGTGGTGATGACGACTGTAGTCCTTCTCGGGATGCTTTTGGAATGTGGGCCTAAGGAAAATAGTGCAGAGAATGGGGGTGCAAATCACCCAGCTTAGAATGCTGAATCGGAAGAACTTTCTGGTTGTCCTAGCTACAGAGGATCAGAGGAACCAGGTTCTCCGAGAAGCGCCACTCTTCTGCAACGGCAGAATCGTTCTGGCTATGCCCTGGACGCCGGGTTTAAAACCCAGTCGAAAAATCCGAAAGCGGTGGCGGTCTGGGTAGATCTATCACTAGTGGACCCAACATTCGAGATCGGTGCTGACGCAATATTGGCTGCCATTGGACCTGTCTTATACAAGGTCACTATGAAAACGACAAACGTCTACCCCCACATCCGTGGGTGTGTACTGATCGGATGCATGCTTTGCGTGTAAAAAGAAAGGTCATATCGTGAAGAACTGCCTAGGAAATGTCAGGAAAGGAGAAGGGACACTCACCGGAGGACAGAAGTGTACGGCTCCGACGCCAAGCACCACCACGGCTGCCGCAGCTGAAGATCGACCGAAAGAGGACAAAGATGGAGGCTATACCCAAGTAACCAGGAAGAAATGATCGAGACAGGTCAGCCGATGGAGGGAAGTAAAAAAACCTTCCAATCGGTTCAATATTCTGGAAAGGGAGGGCGAACTACAGGAGGAACTGGTAGACGGAGGGAAACAAAAAGAGAAGACAGAAGGAGGGACTGGCAAGAGAGACTCGATGGGGGGCGAAAGGGACTCCACCCTCTCCCGACAACCGAGAGAAGGGCTCAGACAAGGGCCTCAGTCTCCTCAGGACAGCGATGCGGAACTCAGATTAGAGAAACAGAACAACCCCAACGAGAGAAAGGGTAATATACCTGATCTCAACGAGACAGCGGGGAGCAAAAATTCAACAGCGAGCCAAAGCGAAACTGGAAGGGGAGAATGGAATGGTGAAGAGGCTACCGAAGTACGAACACTAACCCTTGAGGAGCGAGCAGTTAGTCCAACACCGAAAGGAGGAGAGGAGGGATGAAGCCAACCGGTTGCAGAAGGAAAGGGAGAGGGGACTGAGGACACGGTGGTGGCTACCGAGCAAGGAGGGAGCGCGGAAGAGGAGTGGAAAAAGACAGAGGAGGTGGGTAACAACAGCGAAGAGATAATCGAAGATAATGAGAGACAGGAACAGGCAAAGGGAGAAGAGTATAGCTCGAAGTTCTGGTCAAACCAAACAGAAGTAGAAGATAGCCAAGGCAAGACAAGAGAACATAGGCTAACGAGGGAGGAAGAGACCGACGACGTAGAGAAGGGTAGAAGGGAAGAAGGAGAGGGTGGAGGGAGATTGTGGCTGGAGACGCCAGGACTGTGGGGAGGACCGGCGGCGGACTACCAACTACCCTCCTCACCACTCCGAGAAATAGAAAGGGAAGCACTAATAGAACTGGTCCTCAACCTGATTGGAAGTAGGAGGGGAGCGAGGAAGGAACTGACACCAAAGGTGATAGCCACTAAAACAAAGATACCAGGAAGAAGCATCGGAAAGCCCTCCGGGGTCAAAGGGAAGCCGGCGAAAAAAGGAGGCATAGCGAGGGCCCGAAGTCTACTGGAAAGCATGACCAACTCCAGGTAGACGAAGGTACACGAAAGCTGGATACACTGAAGAAGACAATCAGATTGTTACAAGATGCAGAACACACTAAAAATCGCTACGTGGAATGTTAGAGGATTGGGCGATCCGCATCGCGTGTCCATATTGCGCAGATGGCTAGGGAGAGAGAAGCAACATGCTGACATCATAGCCCTGCAGGAGTTAAAAACGGAAGAACAGAGATTGGAACAAAACCTGAAAAAACTTCTTCCGGAGGGGACTAGGATTGTCGACTATACTGAGGGAAGAAGAGGGGGGGCTGTCCTACTCATAAGGGAACATATTCAAGTCGTAGAACAAGGAGTCCGTGGGGACGGGTCGACGGTCTGAGGTGCATTAACTCGATTATTGGACGGATCAGAGTCATCTCGATGTACGCACCAAACAGGAGAGAAGGGAGGCGAAGCATGTGGGAATGGATAGGCACGAAAATGAGAGAGGGAAGATGGCTGGTCTTGGGGGACTGGAATATGGTCGAGTTGCCGGACGACAGCCTCGGACCCTCACCGCTACTCCACGGCAGTAAGCTGAGGTTGTAGAGGAACACTCTAATGCAATCTGATCTAGTCGATGCTCTTTTCTGCACCCTCAGTAGGGAGGGGCCGTCATTCACTAGGCAAGTGTGGTCGGGGGACCGGTTCGACCAGGCTAGACTGGACCGTTGCTACCTAAACAATAGTGCGGAATGGTGCGTAGGAGTGACCCTCTCTGATCCTACAGACCCTCTCTGACCACATTCCGGTCACAATAAACATCAAGCTAAAGGAGGAGGAAGATAGAGCGAAGGTCAAGAAGTCAACGTACTTCAAGATGGACGCGTCGATGTTGGAAATCCCGAGAATAAAAGCGACGGTAGAGACGACTTAGAAAGAACAACAAAGGGTGTGTGGGGACCCGAGAACCAAATGGACTGTGGGGTGGACAAAGGTTAAAAGAGTTCTAATGGAGGAAAAGAGGCTGGCGGGACAGAGGGAACCCATCCGAGCAGACATAGAGACGGAACTGAATAGGTTGAGAGTCTTAGCAAGAGAGAAACACTTTGAAACTCTAAGGGTGAGGCTTCGGGAAGTTGAGGAGAAATTAAGGAGGAGGGAGCACCAAGACGCCATTCTGTGGAGAAAGAGGAGTCGTATAAGATGGCTGAAGGAAGGGGAAACCCCCTCCCAGTACTTCTTTGTGCAACTTAAGGTGAAGCACGGAAGAGAGGCAATGAAAGGGATAGCGTTGGAGGATGGGAAGATAACAGAGGACCACACGGAAATACTTGGGAGGATCAACCGATACTACGCAGAACTGTACAAGGAGGACGGAGAAGTCACGCTGAACCAGGAGAAGAGGATGGAAGCTCTCGAACTCACCTCCAAATGGATAACCGAAGAAGAGAACGCCAAACTCACAGCCCCGCCCTCACTAGAGGAAATTGAGGGGGTTGTCCATGGGTTCCCAAAGGAGAAATCGCCAGGAATAGACGGGGTGACCTATGAGATGCTTCAGGTGTGTTGACCAATAGTAAGAGAGGAATGTGCCGCTATGGTTCAGGAATTCTGGAGAACCAGAAAGGTAGATGTCAAGACCTTACAAGGAGTGATCAAACTAATTCTAAAAGGAGGAGAAAGACTCGACCTGGGGAACTGGAGACCGATCTCTCTTTTCACAGCCACCTACAAGATACTGAGCAAGATACTGACCGAACGTCTTAAAATAGTAATAAGGAACGTTGTCGTGTTGTGGTTCGGCTCCTGTGTGAAATTCCTGTGTAACCTATGTTGTGTTTCTTTTCTGTGTTTCGTGAACCGTATCGCGTAACTCATCGAACGGTGTGATGAGTGCCACGTTTGTGATTATCTGTTTAAGTGATCGCACGGTAGAAGAACGTGCCAAGTCATCGATCTGTGCGCGTTCACTTTAGTGGTCCTTGTCGCCGCATTTGTGTATAAAATGGTGGGTCGAAGGTTCATACGGCATTCTCTCTCAGCGGGTGATTCGTAAGGGTTCTCGGTGGTCTGCATGGAGGAGTGAAGAACTGCAGGAGTGGTGGTTATGGACGGAGGTGTGTTACCGATTCCAGATCTTCCTTTCCCGAATCCGTTTCACATCAAGCTTCATTGCATCCACCGCGATCACTTTCGACAGTGGTTAGTTGCGTACTTTGGTGATGAGTTCATGGGGAGGGTGATGGAGTTACAGCTTCCGGTGATCCTTCCAATCGTAACATACGGAGAGACTTGGGATATGACGGTGTACATTTTGTTGTGAAGAACGATGGATCTCAACTATCCATCGAACGTTCCTTTCAACCTTTGGGTCGATGTCCGGTGCCATTGCAGACCGAAGATCAATCATGGGGCTTGGATCGTGAGAAACTTCGGGCAAGAATATTACAATCGAGTGATAGCTTCACCGTTTCCTTTTGTCGTACCTTTTATTGTAGAACGTTTCCAGGTTGTAATATTGACGTTGTATTAGTCTGTGGTTCACTGGTTTCATTCTGGTTGAGCGCTTCTGTGTAGTTACGGACCGCGAAGAATCCATCGACATATCTGAAGGATTTTCTGAGGTCTTAGAGTGTTGTTGATGTCTTGTGTCTCCTTGGAGAGTAAAAATTCGTTCTAAGGGAAAAGTTAAGAGGAGAAAAGACAAAAAGTAAAGTTCTTTTTGCTCTTATTGGTCCACTTTTGGACCAATGGTGTTCTAGCTGATCCTCGCGACGTTTCTGTGGTTTCTGGAGGCTTCAGAGGTCCATTCGCAAAACGAAGGGTATGGTTGGAGAGCTCTCGACCGGGGCTACAATCTGGGCTGAAGAATCGATCGATTTGATGAAAGTATGAGCGCGTTATGATCAATTGAGTGGAGGGGGGTGAAATTTGTACCTACTGCTACGTTTCTGGTTGTTCTGAGAGACTCGCGAGGAGTTTTGAGGAGCTGTCTGTTGGGTTGGAGAACTGACGGCGTGCTGGTCATTTTGATATCAATTTGGTCAGTTTCTTGATCGATTTGGATTCTGAACCGACCGATTGAAGTTGAGAAGTGCAGATGGGATAAGGCGGGGACAGCGAACTGTGATAGCCATGGATAGTTTGCTATTGCTTAAGATCTGAGTCGAATTTCTGAGTGAAACTTTCCAGGATTGAAGAATGTCTTATCAGTAAGATACTTGGGAAGTTTCACCTCAAATGGTCGAGTAGTTTGTTCAGAATCTTGGATCAAATGTACCTGGGTCTGTAAAGCTCTGAAGTTAGCACAGATTACGGTTTGATCCATATCTGAGAATTGGTTTGAGATTTCGACCTGAAAATTGTTCAGGGTAGGAGTGAAGGGTCCAATCAAGCTTCCTGTGAAGTTTGATCATCATTGGTCGAGTAGTTTGGAAGGACTGAGATCTCAAAGTTCGAAAATACTTCTGTTATGAGCAGTTTCGGGTTTTTTCGGTATCATCTATTGTCAATTTGATCATTTTCGAGCAATTTGGAGAGGAGTTTGTTGCTGAAACTGCCATACCTGCATACAACTCGACATTGGAAGGTGTGGGGCTGATTTCAGCTCTTGGTGATGAAGGAGAACGGAGCCACCATGAGTCTTAAGCCGCTGTTTGGGTTCTCGGAGCTGCCAGGTACTACCGCCGTTGGTGCTATATTGAGATCTGAATAGTGTTTTGGATTATGCATGTTTTGCCTTGCTGGAATACTCGGTAGACCAGGGTGTACAGCAAGTTGTATCGATACTCTATCAAGTTGATTGAGTGATCTTAGTATCTTCTGATTGTACTATGAAGTTGTGATAGTTGGATTGATGGCCAGTTAGCGTCGCTGGGGAGCTATTCAGAAGTCAGGCTTCCAGTGATATAGATGAATAACTTCAGTTAGATAATACAGATCTGAGTATTTTTAGTTAGAATACAAAAGATCTGTTTGTAACACAAGTTTATGCAACCTATACGTAACCTTGGATCGTAGCAAGCTTTAAACTTGAGACGAGCGGATACAAGGTCACTCAGGCTAGAAGAGTAGATAGTGAAACATTTGAGTGGAAACATCCAGATCTAGATCCAACCTTGTCAATCCACATACCTCTACACAGCCATATACCCCGTGTATTCCTAGACAGAAAAACACGTTATACGATAACGTTGTGGACGAACAGCAGACCGGTTTCATCCAAAGAAGGGACATTTACGATAACATATTAAGCTTCAAGTTAGGACAAGAGTTGGCGGAATCAAAAAGCTGGCCATCTTTGTTTTTTAAGATAGATTTCACGAAGACGTACGACAGGATCTCGCAAGAGTTTCTGTGGGAGACCATGAGAAGTATGAGATTCGACGACCACTTTGTGGGACTGCTGAAAGGTTTATCTGAGGATGATCAGGCGAAAGTTCACGTGAACGGAGGATTCACAGAGGGGATAGCACTTGGCAGGGGGGTGAGCCAAGGATGCCCCATGGCCCCTTTTCTGTCGCAATTGCTACGCAACCTCTGATGAACCTGCTGAAGAATGCAAGGGAGAATGAGACAATAGAAGGACTAAGGACGGATGACGGGAATCCTCTGCTCCACCAGCTGTTTGCAGATGACACGGGCCTTATCATCAAGGGCACAGAAGAATACTTTAAGGCTACACAAGACGTGATACACCGATACGAGGAGGTGTCAGGAGCCTCATTGAACCTAGCAAAGACAACTATAATACCAATGGGGATGGAGGAGGTTCCGGTGGTTAGAGAACTTGGGCTGCAGGATCGCGAGACCAGGACAGATGATTAAGTACCTAGGAACCTAGATAGGAAGTAACTTGACTACGACCCAAGTGGAGGAGGCTTTGGTGGGGAGTCTACAGAAGAGGCTTCAGCATTGGTCTAATAAGCTCCTGTCCTAGCCGAGTCGCGTGGTGCTGCTAACAGTAGGGCTACGACTGTCCTCAAATTTTCATGTCGATTGAGTGACTGAGTAATTCGAGGCGACCGCTGAAGCAGAGGGGGTCCGAAAAGCTCTCAAATCGGGAACAACAACTTTGGAGAGAGAGATCAGGAGTTCTGTGTACAATCAGGAGGTCCATCTTCACAGGAGTGTTCAGCAAGCTGTGAACTGCAAATCGTGTAAGAATCTTCGAAAGTGATCGAACCAATTGTCTGTTCTAGGTCAAAATAGCTGTCTGGGTACCAGAAATTGCCGTAATTTCTCTGCTCAGAACATTTCTGCCTATATCTCGACACTCTGATTTGATCTCAAGCTGAAACTTCGTGTGTACGGTCAGTAGGGCCTCATTTACATGTAGGAGGAGTTCTGAAGTCTGAACCATCGTATGTTTCTGATTCAGGACTGTTAAAGTTTGTTGTCTGACCTTATTATTGCTAGTGTGACCTGATTTTCACTTCTTGAACATACTGGAGGGTCCATTCGACCTGAGTGAGTGTTTATAGTGTTCCCTTTTGATCTGAAGCCTACCTCTGTAGTAAGCAACCATAGCCTGAAGCCCAACGCTTCCCTGAGTAGACTGAACACAGCCTTCAAGCTCATATCACAGCCAGAAGGTTCCGCCCTTCCCAGGAAAACTCTCAACTCGACATCCGTTGAAATAATCTTCCTCGAAGTTCCTCACGATCCATACCCCATGATTGATCTTTGATCAGCAATGACACTAAATGTTGAAAGGAACGTTCACTGGATAGTTGAGATCCATTCTTCGTCACAACAAGCTGTATATCGTCATATCCCAAGTCTCACCGTATGTAACAATCAGAAGGATCACCGAAAGCGGTAAGTCCATCACCTTTCTCATGAGCTTGTCACCAAAATACACAAATAACCATTATCAAAAATAATAGCAGTGGATCCAATAAAGCTTGATGTGAAATGGATTCGAGAAAAGAAGATCCGGAGCTGGTATCAAACCTCCATCCATAACCACCAGTCTCGCAATTCTTCACTTCTCCATGCGGAACTTTGAGAACCATCACGAATCATCCGTTGAGAGAGAATGTCTTACGAATCCTCGATCCACCATTTTATATTCAAATTTGGTGACAAAGATCATAGAAGTGAACACGCACAGATTGCCGATTTGACACGTTTCACTACCGTCCAATCATTGAGATAGATTATCGCAATATAGTACTCATCACACCGTTCTACGAGTTATGTGATAAGGTGCACGTAACCTAGAGAAAGGATCACATCTTAAGTTCTACGAAAATTTCACACAAGAGCCGTACCACAACAGCGTGAAAGTTTTCTACTATTGGTTTGATAATACCTAAACTTGATGAGTGTCTACTCCTATTCCTTGTGGGGCTACTTCTAATACTGGTGCTTGAATGGTTAGGGATACCAATCTAAATAGTCATTGGAACCTTAATTCCGTAACTAGACCTCAACGACAACAACTGTGGGTTGTAACTTTTGTGGTGCTAGTTGTTCTATTGCTCTATTTGTAATACACTAATCCTATGATAGAAGTGCGTCAGCAACTCCTCCCTTTATGTGTATGCCGGATAAGTCTTCTTGCCTTCTTAAATCGCCGTAAAAAGATTTTATTCCCTATGAAAGAAAGATCCATCTTGATCCTGATCCTCATCGAGCCGTTGGTACCACAAGATGGAAAGGTCACCTGTTGTAGTAACAAGGGGGAAGGGTCTAGGAGGCATCGGAGGAAGAGCCCGGCTGCTTGACGCAAAACCCTAGAGGCTGTCCAAGAAATGTGAAGGAGACTAGTGCCGAGGAGAGTCCACATCCGCAAAAGCAGATGAATTGAGAAGAGTTGAGGGTGAGACTAAGGGTAGCTGCGACAAAGGGCCGGACAGGTCAAAAATCTGTGAGGGCAGGTCGAGAGGGGTCAAAAATGGACCAGGGGTATAAGCCGAGCCGGGAGGACCACATTGCAGACTGGGGTGGTGGAAGGTGGGTCGAGAGGATGGTGTAGACCCGTGAAGGAGCCATCCGTGCGAGAAGGTCGACGCGGATCTTGGAGGGACGATGTCAGGGACAATGAAGGGGAGCTCCCGGTCAACATGGATCAACCTAACCTCCCGTGACGTGGGAGGCTCTAGACGGCCAGTAGAGCAATCTGAGGTGAGTGGGAAGGACGTTCGTGTGAGACGAACTAGAAGATGGGCCTCGAGGAGGAGATCAAAGGATCTACTTTCTCGAGGAGTGGCTTGTCTAAGAACGTGGGGTGGGGACCATCGACTGGTCCTTGCGAGTCAATGACCGTCATGTGACGACAAACACGAGAGAGAAAGAATTTCAGAGAAAAGAGAGTTGCTATTCGTGTGAGGGAGGGGACCGCACGCTCATAAGATCACGAGCTGGCGGTTTCTAGGTCAGCGGTTGTGCACAAGTCTAGAGGGAGGACAGCGGCGGGAGACCGGGTGGGAAAAAGGTCAAAAGACGTCGTCATCAAGTTCGTTTGAGGGGGGTAGAGACCAACTGAGCGAAAAAATTATCCTCATTATCCACTTCCACGGCCTTTGTCAAAAGTGGAGCTGAATGTCTTGGTATGTGTGCTTGCCCCGAAGATAGAGAAGAAAACGTCCAAAATTTATCTTTGTGCTCTTCCTCTGGTATGTGGACGCTTCACGAGATTGAATTGGATCTGGACCGTGGGAAGTTAAGTCTTTGCATGTTGTGATTAGTAAGGGAGAAACTACTCCCTTGGTTACTTCGCGATCTAGATCGTAATCGAGGTCCAAATTGCGGACTGGGATGTAAATTAGGGACTATTGAAGTCCTCCCAACCGAGACAACAAGTGCTTTCTGGTCAACGAGCAGGACTGATTCCTTGAGCATGTATAAATCATCAACAGTAGAGCAAGGAGCTAAAACTTACGAGAATCTGTCCTCGAGATGAAAGAGTCCGTTACTTATTAAACACCAGCTGTCCTTCACGTCGAACTATTGAGCTGAAAAGAGATTTTTCTGCAGGGTAGGCACATGAAGGACGTCACGTACATACACATGCTCGTCGTTGAGCAAGCGTACTTCTACCATGCCGGAACCGGCAACGTGGATAGTTATGTTGTCATTGAGTAGAATAACATCGTTCTCAGTGTTCTCAACTGACACAAGTGAGTATTCGACGAATTTTCGTGAATTGTGTGTCTTATGGTGTGTGACATCTTTATCCACATACCAATAAAGGTCCGCTGTCTGTACGACTGCAAACGAGCATTGGGTCACCAAGATCCGACGAGTGTTGTTGTTGTTCCATGAGCGTTGATTGTTATTCCGTTGTTGTTGTTACGTCATGGTTAGTTCAGGTTGCCAACATTAAATTATCGTTACTGCTGCTGTCTCTGTCCAGACACTCAGCGATATGGTGTCCAATCTTGTTGCATTGAAAGCACTTCTCGCTCGGATCTAGTGGTTTTTTTGATGGCCGATTACCTCCTTGCTGGTTGTTGTTGTTGTTGCGCTGATTATTATTGTCAGCGCAACAACAATAGAAGGCTCAGCCAATAGCTTATGTCTTATCGTTTCCTCATGGATAAGAAAAGTGACAAGGTCCTGCAACGAGAGATTTGGATTGGTGCTCATTGCCTGCAGGAAAAGCTGGTAGTTGTTGAGCATGATGCTCATCAACACGAGGACTTGTTCCTCGTTGTCCACTACTAGTCCAGCAGAAGTCATCTGCTGGAGGAAGGACTTGAAATTGTTGATATGCTGAGTTACGGTCTCATTGGGTTTCATCTCCAGAAACTGCAACTTCTCTTTGAGGTACATCTTCATCATCAATCTTGACCAACGAAGTGCATGGAAAAGGTAGTCCATGCTTCATTCGACGTGGTGCAAGACATAATATATCTTGCCATATTATTCTCACAACATTCATTGATTGCCACGAGTGCATTCACGTCACGCTGGTCCCAATCCGTGATACTACCGGGGGGTCTGTCACAGGAGGAGGAACAGATATCGCAGTAAATCTGGATGTCATGGCGCGCAGTCTTTGCGCATTACCATACACGACATCAAGCACACCATGAGTCTTGAATCACAAGGTAGTCTTGTGCTTCCATAGCGTAAAGTATGTGTCCCCAAACTTCGCCTAGTCTTTGGTGTCAAAAAGGACAGATACTGGGTTGATCGCTGGAACTGCAAAGGTCTAGTAACAAAGGTACAGAATCATAAGACGTGGAGCGTCGTCCTCGCAGCAGTTGAAGAGGCCTTCAACGGCTCACACTTTAGGACCGAAAGCCCACTAGTGCTTATGTTATTGTGTTAGTGCACCAACAAAACAAAGCTCTAATACCATGTTGAAAATAGAACTAGTGCTAGAATAGACTAAGGTAAAACTGTATGCCCCCAGCATAAGAACAGTATGAATGTGAGAGAGCACCTAGCGAGAGAGTATAGTCTGAACCAAGCAAAATGAATTACTAAATGTAAAATTTCCTTGGGCCTGAATAATATAGTCTGGTTCTTGTCCTTGTGACCTTACAAAATTACAAAAGGTAACCACGTAATGTACTGAAACTGTTACTGAATATGTGCTTTCATACTAACATCCGTATTCTAACATCCGGATCGACGTTTATGATTTGCAAATGTCCATCTCCAAATCCACGTTTAAAAGGCGGATCGATCCATTTCAGTTCCTGTTCGCTGACAGCGCCATTCATAGCTCTCGGTCATCAATTAAGAAGAGTAAAGTCTTATGAAGCGATTTTACATTTCCGAATTCTGCCACTGGCTTGCTGATTCGCTCTCACGAGCTTCTGTGGAGCCACAACAAACTCGTGTCAAGTTCGGATGATTATGCCATTTAGGGAAAGTCCTTCATTTTTCGATAGATCTTGCCCCCGATAGGTACGGCGCGTAAGATTGATCTGCAGCTGATTCAAGTTGTTCAAATCTTGTAGCAGTGAATTCGTTTCGAGGAGAGAAACCTGAAGAGAGAAATGCATCAAAATTTGAGCGCTACATAGCTAAGACAGTATGAGACGCGACCTCCCGGTCTTCACGAGGAGATTCCTCCCATAGCTGCTGTTTGTCCAAGCCCAGTTTCTGCAGTTCCAATAGTCCTTTCTCCACGTCTACTGTATCACGAAACGTGAGTGGCTGCTGCCGTCTCTGCATCCAGTAGAGTACGCGCTCTCCGGCCAGATCCTTCTCCAATCCTAAGCATTTCGCTCGACTCCAGAAGTACAGAAGCCAAGATTGTTTAAACTGAACGTCTTCTGCCTCCTCTACACTCAATCCTATGCGCATCATGCCCGGATGGCGATGGTCGGTAATAGCTAGCAGCACGGCTTCTTCCACTCGGAGTGACGCCATTTCACGCAGTGCTCTTTCGACTGCGAGCATGCTTTCCATGTCCTCCTCGCTAGCAATTATGTCGGTCATGGTTTTCAGGTGCCGATACGGTCTCTTGGACGTGCTCGGTCTCAGCTCCCGATGCGTTGCAAGCGCAGGAGTTTCCAGGGCTTTCTGCGCAGCCGCGAGGACGAACTCCAACGGGGATGGTGCCAGAGATGCCCATAACTTATGCTTCCCGTGCGCGATGTCAGCGTACACCCCATGCCGTGCTGCCATGCCCCAGTAGCGCGATAACCAGCATCGCTTTAGGAGAAGCTCCTCCTCCTCATTCATGCGTCCTTCTCGTTGATTCTGACGTAATCGAGCTTCTACTGCCTTCTCTGCTCGTAGACTGCTTCAACAACGGACACGCCTTTTTGCCGTCTGTTTGTCGGAAATGAATGGCATTCGCTCACATCATTCTAATTAATCACTTTAAGTCGTACAGTAGGATCTCAGGGTCATGGGAGAGTTCTACTCGTCCAGCTGAGACTCGAGGAGTGTGAGTCATGCAAATCGTCTTCGTCACACAGGACTGAATTCGAAGCTTACACGAGTTCTCCGTACCCACACCACTTCATCTGATCATGACCAACTCGGTGATTCTACTAGCTGCTGCTTATTTCGTGATCACGAGAAATGCGTCGAGTGAAATCCATATACCAAGCGACGCAACTGTCATGAAAACTGCCGAGTTCCTATCTCCTCTCTTGCTCTCTAGTGGCTGGGAAATAACCGAAAAATGCTTACCTCTCACCCTTCCCGATCTGTAGCTGTTCGCGCTCGCGTCTGCGTACTAAAGGAAACGTTCAATCTCCGAGCACGCTTCCGATGTATTTTATGTTACGGCCTTTGGAGTTTGGACGCGTTACGGTTGGTCTTATGGACCGTCCGGTTTACGCCGGGGCTCCTTTGGTTAGGGACCGTTTATCCACGAAGCCAGTTCACATTCCTATGCCTGACGCAGTAAGTCCTTGATAAACGCTTGAGAATTTTAATGTGCAAGAAGTTGAACGATACCAAGTTCTGTGACGAATACTAGTCCAAGGACGTATAATTGACATGCGCGCTCGTCTCGCTTATTCTCAACGGGCATCTGACGAAGGTCGAGGTTTCTCATGAGTAGAGTGAGAGAATCTTTTCAGTTTCAGGACTGGTGGACTGGTGAATTCTGGAATCTGTGCCATTTGAGTTCGATGGGAGTCCACGATTCTCATTATTTCACTCGACGTTTGGCGATCAGCTTGCCCCATTCCACGGTCAAGGTCAATCCATTTAGCAGTCTTATACATATATTCACCATCTGCTAACGTCCTTCCAACTTCGCCAGTTATCTGTTATGTATCTGCTACCGACTGTGCTTCGAGTGCAGTTTGGTCTATTCCACGCTCGCATGGACGTACAGTCTACAGCTCTCTTCTTCCTGTCGCCGAGAACTAGAATGATTTGTAAGCAGCATGTGTCGGCATGCGGCCAGATGAATTCCTCGCCACGGTAGAATAGGTGCAGTTGTTAACTGTTTGGTTGCATATTTTTCATAAGCGTGAACGCGTAGCGTCACGAGCAGTTTTGTGCATCGTCGGACATCGTTTGACACCCCCTATTCCATCGTCCATGAAAAATACCCCATCTGCCCGTAGTCACTCGTGGGGTCTAGTACTGCGTCCTGGCGGGAGGACGCAGTATGTTAAAGGAATGCAGCTCCCGGCGGCAGAAAAGCGTATTCTCTGCATTTGATACGATATGCATTTGTTCGAGAAAGAACCGAAAGTGAGTAAGTATAGTATATTTATTGCTATGCGGTAGCATAGCTACACGTCCATTGTGAAAACCGGAAAAGAAGAGGGGAAATTTTTGTCTTGTAGCGAAACGGACGGATGCATTCGTGATGAAAACCGAAAAGTGACGAAGTAACAGGAACGGACAGATGGTATCGTGCGGAAACTCAAAATGTGAAAGAAGTAGCTGGACCAGAAAGATGGAGTTGTTGTGAAATTGAAAAGAAGAAAAGAAATCTAGAAAATCGTTGACGCATAGACTCTCAATTTTTTTTTGCAAGCGAGTTCCTTGTTGATCTGAATATGTGTTATATTCAAATATTATAAATTATTATATCTCAAATTTTGAGTATCTTGTTAAATTAAATATTAGTTTTTAATATAAGATTATTAGAATATATATAAATATACTATGCTTGAGTATGGCTTAGACTATGTGGCATGGATCAATAGTGATCAATCACTCATTATATTGATATCATAGTGGAATATCAAAAGGATTAAAATTAAAATTTTTTTATTTTTTATTACACTATATCTAAAATCTATCGAGTTTTGAAATCTTCCTAATCTATTTGATTGATAGCTAGATCACCGTAAATTTCAACACAAGATATTATAAATAGTACTCGAGAGCGGATAGGTTAATAGTCTAAGATCATTTTATTCAATAGAAATGATTTTTAGTTTAACTTTAGTTTATAATTTTATCACAATAAGATAATTTTCCTAATACTAAAATAAACTGTTAGTTTCGTAAGGCTCTACAACCAGATTGACTACTACTTTTTCACGATATCTTGAGGAACAATGATGAAGAAGAATAAACAGCCCGGATAGGTAGTTGAGTGTGTGGTGTGAAAGTGTCAAGTCATCAGTCCCGATTATGACTCGTGATTGATGCAAAGGATGTGCAACCTTATCTTCTCTTTCTCTCTCTAGTATATAAGAGAGGAGGCTATCTTTGTTGAGTACTCTACCTTCAGTTTTCTTGTGAGTACGCGAGTGTTGCAGTTTGTTGGAGAACTCCTCAGAACAAGATTTTCATCCGGTCAGTGGTTTTAACTGGATTCGGAGTTATTATTGTAGAGCGCTGTCATTGAATAGACCCGTCCTCCTATGTACGACGAAAGGAATAGCAGTCCAATTAATCTGAGATGGTAAAGCATACACAGACATGATGACAACTCTCTAATGGTTATACAATCATTTTTTATGAACTTGCAACAATCCAAGGCTTTATTGTATCATAGTGTAATAACACTTTCCATCACAAAGAAACACAAATCATTCTGGAATTACTCTATGAGTCCTAGTCGCTCGTAAACTCTTTATCCATCAACCTAAATTACCAACTAACCTCGGCTAGTACTTCTCAGTCAGATCAATAACTCCAGCGAAACCTTCACCCCATCCTTCAGTTCTCAGCGAGTCCTCGACCTCTCACTCTTCCGTACTTCGTATTTCACAGGTCCTCTGGTCATCACTTCTACACGTAGAGTAACAATAGACCTTGTTTCTCTTGAAACTCTGAAAGATATAGACAAAGGAACTTGCTGCTGAGCCATACATGCACATGCTGGAATATAGACATCGAACAAGTGTATCTATCTGGAGAAATATAGAATACTATTGTGAGACTATATACAATATAACCTATCATGTGTGTCATAATATCATGGTGATAATCTAATCCGGGGAGATAAGGTATGTACTAATGTGTTATTGAAGCGAAGCCTTGCTTTTAAACATCGTATAGTACATAAAGAACTACATCCAATTTCTGGCGACCCTTGCCTTGACAGGTACATGGTTTCGAGGAGGCAGGGCTGCCCAGACCTCTTCTAGTAGACCCTGGTCGGCGAGATGTCGATCTCATGTGAAGAAGTCGAGGCCAAACTCTTTGATGAAAGATTTGATCACGATCAGCTCTGCTTGTGATAACACAAGTCCTCAAGGATGCATCGTCATTTCGAAGCTTATGTTACACTATACCACACATATTTGTTGGGAGTCTAAGGCTTTGTAAACCCTCCACTGTCTTATCGATCAACTACCCCCGATCTCTCAATCTCCACGGTCGTCATCAATAAATCTGCAACATGTCGGGCTTGTCTCTCACTCAGGGTCACCTCTGATGGCTTTGATGAAAGCACACCATGAACTTGAAGAGAAAAATGCTAAGTTCACTCATTCATACACCCATAAACTCATCAACTAAAATCCTCCATTCTAACGACGCCTCTCAAGTTCTCACATGCTAAAATATCACACACTCTCTATATTACTCAAGTTGTCATTACGACGATGTGAATACAAGGATGAGGAGCTCTTCTCTACTCCTCTATTTATATATTCTAGGTTTTTACTTTGGTACCCTCCAGTAACTCAGCAGTAACTATTTTTACCGAGTTTTATTAAAATATTACTTAAGCTAAAAGCATTAATCACATGGGCTTCTTACCTTTTCACATGGACTTATTCCTTCAAAGTCAACAACTTCTAGAAGGATTCTAGAATATTCTTAAAGAATCTTGAATTTCCACCCCTCTCTACACTAGGACCCACTAAAAAGAAAACATATGGAATCTCTTCTTGTTTTTAATGCCTACAAAGTCCACAACTTTAATCCAACCACTAATATCAAGTCAAAAAGTAGATAAGGGATATTTTTCATCTCCTTTCTACCTTTTAGACAAGATGACAAGATAGTAGTGCTCACTCTTTAGCAAATATCTGATTTCTGCCCAAAAGTACAGCTAAGTTCAACCATAACTAATGTTAGCTAGTCATGACTAATTTGATATCTCCTTAAAGTACTTGGGCAGCAAATAAACATTCTCCACACTTAACTATAACTAAACACCTTACTAATAGACAAACTTCCTATGTGTAACATAGGTCGTTTCATTTTACCTCCGGACTAAATTTTCGCTCCGTCCTCGGAGTGAAGAGAGAACTTTCGTCGATGAAACAACTTCAACTTGTCATGATTTATCCGATCGAATCTCTTTCCTCCCAGCTCTTAAAGGTCATATGTGAAATTGCTCCACACCTTATCTACAACAAAAGGACCAAAATATCTAAGAAGAAATTTCTTCCTAGCCCTCTTGAATCTGATAGCATCATACAACATTATCCAATCTCCGACTTGAAAAGATTTTACCTCCCTCTTGCTCAATCGTTTGTCTTAACTCTTCTTTTGATATGCCTGAGCTCGTTCCATCCGGATCATTGTTACCGCTCGAGTCTCTTCCAACTCCATGAGTTGCTCTCTTCTTGATCTGACCACGTCTTCTCCCCTCGACCTCTTATCCTTTCGTTGAATAGTTTGAAAATATCCAATTCGAATTGGATCGGCAACTTGGACTCCACTCCATAAACCAATCGAAATGGGGAGTACCCAGTAGAAGTCTTTGTTGTCGTTCGGTACTCCCATAAGATGGCATGTAGCCTCTTATCTCAAGTATGTTTCGCAATTTCAACACCAGTATCTTTGACGAGCATCATACAAAGTATAAGATTGATCTTCTCCGCAAGACCATTAACATTTGGTTTGTTTGTAACATTTGGTTTCTCTGATCTATCTTCGATCACGTAATCATATTCTGTTAGAAAGATCTTCCAACGAGCAATACGATTTTCGGCATTAGGCTTATTAAAGATATACTTTAAAGCCTTGTGATCTGTGACTATGGAAAATTTTCCTCTTGGCAAGTAATGTCAAAATTTCTTCAATCCGAAGATCATCGCTAATCTTTCTCGTTCAATCACGCAGTAATTCTTCTCCGCTGGAACCATATGCCTACTAGCATAAGCTATAGGATGATCATGCCCATCTCCATCTAACTGACTTAATGTACATCCAATTGCTACATTGGAGGCATCCGTATACAAAATAAATGTTTTACTCCACTCAGGTTTAGCAAGTATAGGAGCTATCACCAATGCCTTTTTCAGCTCCTCAAATGCTTTCTTTACCTTCTGATCATGCACTATCAAGTCAAAATCAACTCCCTTCTTCATGTACATAGTAAAAGTTATTGCTTTGTTTGAGAAAGAAAAGACAAACTTACGATAATATCCAACCATGCCAAGAAACTGCCTCAACTTTGTCAAGTTGATCAGAAATGAAAGAACCACAATCTTCTTCACCTTCTCAAGATCTATCACAATCCCATTCTTGGAAATGATGTGCCCTAACAGCAGTCCTTCTTCGCAGCCAAAGATACACTTCTCTAGATTTAGAGAAGCGTTGGCTTGTTCCAACCACTGCAAAACTTTGATCACATGATCAAAGTGGTCTTCCTTTCTTCCGTACACACAAAAATCATCAATGAAATCACGAACAAACTTCTCTATGAATGGTTCAAACACCTTGTTCATGAACCTCTGAAACGTGGCTGAAGCATTACACAGTCCGAATGACATCACTCGAAATGCAAATGTTCTTCAAGGAATAGTGAAAGTAGTCAACTGCTGGTACTCTTGTGCTATCTTGATCTGGTTATACTCACTATAACCATCACCAAAGCTGTACCACTCATGACCAGCAACTTCCTTCAAAAACTCATCTATAAATGATAGAGGATAATAATCCTTCTTGGTAACTGCATTCAGCTTCTTATAGTCTATGCACAGTCGCAGCTTACCATTCTTCTTCTTGACAATCACAATGAGTGAACCCATTTTGAATTCTCCATCTCGTAGATGAAACTCGTCTCCTTCAACTTGTCTATCTCCTCCTTGATCATCATTGCCGTTGTAGGATTGACTTTTCTCTGCTTCTGTCGAACTGGTTTTGCGTTCTCCTCCAATTCGATTCGATGAGTTTCTAGAGTTACCCCCTTCAAATCCTTGTAGCTGAAAGCAAACACATGGATATATTTTCGGAATATATCTAGGGATATACTTTTCTCCTCTTGAATGACATTGATACCAAACTTCAGGGTAGAGAGTCTTCTCACGATCTTTGTCTCACTCAACTCCTTTTTGTCAGGAACTTTCTCCACTGCTGGTCGAGACAACAAGTCAATAGCACTAAGCTGATGTAATGATTCATCTCGACCAAATCCTTCATCATCAGACGAGGATTCTTGGTCATAAGAATCTCCCGTATCTACTTCTGAGACACTCTGATCATCCTCCGTATCAGATTCTCAATAGTCACCGGTGGGTCTATCAGAATCAGAAGTCACAACTCCAACACCCGAGAGAGGTACTATCACTCTGTGTTCTCTAGACCCAATCCGTAAATATCCTTTGTGTCATCTATCGGTGGTGCGCACAGCTCTCAACCAAAGCCTACCTAGGAGCAAATCATAACTAGAGTCCTTTAACACTTGAAAGGACATCAATGTTTGAACTCTCATCACAAACACAACCACTTTCTCTAACACACCAAGAGGTCTTACTCGTTGCTTGTTAGTCGTTCCCACGACAATGCTAGCCAGGCGAGTTGATTCCATCCCCAACTTCTTCATCAACCTCTCCGATATAACATTTACAACCGACCCTCCATCCACCAATACGTCAAAGATGTAGTGATCATTCAATCTTTGAAGCCGTAGTGCATATCTTTGAAGCATGCACATCCATCACACCAACTCCCACAGATTTCGATGTCTTACTTTTGGGTTTCTTCTTCTTGCTTCTGTTAGAACTCAATCCTCCTCTAAGTTCTTTTCGTAAATTAGGGTTGAGTGCAATCAATTGCCCAACCGTGATATTGGCTTTCTGAGCACTCTCATCTTCAACCACATCATATCTCGTTTGAGAAGATGAAATGATGAAATCCGTCATCCCCAACTTCCTTCTTGGCTCTCTTGGTGCACTCGAAACAGTACTCGAGTGAGTACTTCTACTTGATGACTCTTCCATGAAAACTAGTTCATTAGAAAATCGAGTTCGTTTTCTTTCTTGAGTTAAAAGCTCCACCGGTGCATGAGATGAGTTCGAACTCTTTCCTTTCTCATAGATGAGATCTCGCACTATATCGATAGTAGCCTTTCTCTTGTCTCTTGTTTGTGATGGATTTTTTCCACCAACATTCATTCTGACAGCTTCAACATCCCTTGCTCCATTGTTATGACAGTTTCGTTAGAAAAGAGAACCTCCACAAGTCCAGCATGTGATTCCTTCAAAGTTACCTTGGTTGCCTCCAAAATTACCTTGATTTCCTCGGTTAGGATTGTTGTCGTAACCTCTTTGACCTCCTCCTCCACTTTTGTTCCTCAAGACAAAACCAAGATTGATATGTGTAACAAAAGAAGTTGTAAACTCAACGTTGATGCAAATATTTAAGGAAATTTAAAATAAAGAAATTCAACTATTAAGAATCTTAGGAGAGTTCACGACAAATCCATACTTGGAAAGATTGGATCTAAAAGTGGACAAGAAAATACCAGACAAAGAATTAGTAGAGGCATTGAGAAATATCAAAAATTGACATCTAAGAGAATACAAGACGAAGTGGTGGTGGATTTAGATCCGAACTTTGTAACGAGTTGATTAGTATTACTAAAAAACACAACAATCATCTTCTACACACATGATTGCAACATTGTAAAAGCTCTATTTTGAAAAAGAGAGTGTCTTTTGGTTACAATCAAAAATCTCTAATTGCCAAACTAAGGTCAAGATTCTGACTCATAACTCTTAATAAACATAAACTATAAAAACTATAATGAATCAACTAAGAAAATTCATTCATTTTTATTTAATATGTGCAAAGAATCTCACAAACTCAAGAAAACTGGAGTGTTTAATATCTTTTTCTTTTTCTTTTCAATCCTTTAATACATTTTGGAAGAGTTTATTTTTTTCTTAGTTGATAGTTTTACTTCTTCTATCCTGTTGTTTCATTGTGTTTGGACAAATTACTTTCTTACTACAATTCATAACTTTTCTCTTTGTCAATTCCTCAAGTCTATCATTGCCATTTTTTTCTAATCTGCTCTCCTTCTCTTTCCTCTAAACTCGTGTTTTATGTAATCAAGGTAAATAAAACTCTGTCAAGAATATAAGATAATTATCATTGTGTAACTCTACAAAACCATTATGCTAATTTGATGCTAAAGTTTGAACCAATGATAGCCTAAAACTCTAAACTAAACTTGCCATTTGAGATTTGAACTATATGGATAACATCTTTTTGTGATTTTTTGACCACTTGTACATTTGGGAACAATTGTTCCTTTGGTACAAGTTAGACCGATCTAATTTCAAGTGCTATGGATAGTTTATCAAATAAACTACTTGATATTAGAACACAAAACCATTATGATAAAATCAAGTCAGATGTAGTGTAATATTCCATCCCAGATTTGATCCCAGTAATCTAATTTAGATTACTGTTTTTTCTGTTCTTGTTACTCTAAAGCAACAAAAACAGAAAAGAAGATGCGCACACATATATGGCAGAATTCGGTCACCAGTGACTGTGCTTATCTAGATCTCAACTCGATGTTTGGCTTTACATTCCACATGAGTGAACAAATATAGAATACAATGGTGTACTATACACTGACAGATGTGGAGAACCTGAATGATAGCTACAGGTCCTGGATATCGTACGATCCTGGATGATTTGAAAGTAGTTACGAAACCACCTTCTTGACGCTTATGTAAGGCAGCAAGCGCTCAGGCCAAGGCACAAGACCGTGCGGCTGCCAGATTTGCCCCTCATTGACGAACACCTTCTGCATCCATCGATCGTTCCCGTCATACTTGGCCTCAAAACTGTTGCGACCGTGAGCTACCCGTCTCTGGTTTAGGAGTAGCACATCGCCCGTTTCAAGTCTGACGCCTCCTTGCTGAAGACTCAAGTCACATGCCAGATCCTTCATGCGCTTGTAAGCGCCTATGGCTTCAGTATTCCCCTGTATCAGGTCATCAAACTGTAAGCTATCAACAAACTCGTCGAAAAGGTAAAGGTGAGGATTATCCTCACTCCCCACGATTACATGTTGGGTGAACCATTTATCTGGATCGGACCCAAACCGCCATGTCAAAGGCTGCTCCCGCAAAGTCTGAACATCCTCAGCGCTAGTTCGATTGTACACTTGCCGAAAGTCGGCCAAAAGAGTTCGCCCGACCTTTTGAGGGTCGCCCCTGATTCCAATGAAGGCGAGAGTGTGGACGAAGCACTCCTGTATGCACTGAAAGTAGTCACAGTGAAGGTTGAGAAATGCCGAGCTGCCGTACATACTGACCCTATCATTCTCAGAAGGACGGGGGAGAATGTCTCTGAACACCATTTCCATTACCGTTGTTGTTTGAGGAGACATCGTCAAGTAAAACGGCTGACCTATAATCCTTGCAATCCCAATCAACCACGTCTCTGACATATATTTCCCGACCTTCAGCTTGAGACCCTGCGTTGTTGTGGGCGGCAAATCCTCGTCTATTGGAAGTCCCCGTATGACGAGAGCAGATGGCTGACTTGGGTCGTGAGAGAATTTCTCCAGTCTACGCACGACATCACGCGGAAGCCACTTCCGAGCCAGCGTGTGAGCTGATATCACAAACTCCTCAAACTTCTCAAAATTAGTTGTTGTTTCCAAGTCCGAGGGCCATGTCTTCGCCTCTGCTTTGTACTCCTCCCTGAAGCCTGCTGTAGCTTCTGGAGGGATGCAAATCTCGAGAATCCATGGGTGTTCCACAGCAGGAGAAGGAGCTCCAGACTGAACCTCAACTTGAGGAGCCATTGCTGTGCAGGAAATTTTATCCAGTCGACATTTGCTTACTCTCTTGGAGTTCACAATAGATTGACCAGCTGCAATTGAAGAGGAACCTGTCACAACAGAGTGGAGGAGAGAAGAATCACCGACTTGACTATGCCGCGACTCGCAAGCGTTGAAAGAGCTGTACCTCGAGAGCTTACAATTTACCAACCCCCCTGAGAGAGGAAGACTGCTCACAGACGGACTAGCGCTGAAGATAGGACTCATCCTGCTGGAAACCACTGGCAGGATCGAGGTTTCGTAAGGCACCTTGAAACCGTTGGACTGGCTTTCTCACGCTTTTATGGTCTCCACTTGATATGCAGTATGAGTGGTCACTCTGGAAGAGCTATATCGTCCATGGAACAGAAACACGCGGCGCAATGAGTAGCCAACGGATGGAAAGACGCCATCAAGCTGTAAAAGGAAAGAAGGACCCGAAGGTCCAAGCAACCATCACCCGGAAGGGAGGAAGAACAGTAGCTCTAAGGTCTCTAATCGTCCTTAAGATATCACACACGTTAAGTCAAAACTTCGACATACAACAAGTGCACATGAAGTATCATCGCCTACTGTAATTGCTCTCTTGTGAACCACGTTTGTTAAAGCACTCTGTAGAACAATAAAAACTTGCTGTCTAAAAGACGTAATGAAAAAAGATAAAGAAAATGGTATCTCATGGCGTGTCTTATGATAAGCTCTAGCACAATCTCGAAGAAAAACATCAAACTCTGAAACTGTCTATCATTATATCTCCAAGGCTAAGGGGATGAAACGATCTCTCACCTGCATATCTCTATCTTGGTCACCTTCGCTGTTGACACCATGCCTGCTGCCCATCTTAGAGGATGAGTGATCACTTGTGCCGCCATTGAGTCTTGTGTCGGATCAGTGACATCCACTTCTGTCACTGAGACTTGATCTTCCCTCATTATGTACAGATCAACTCTCATTGATCTTTCTGTCTGAAGGGCATATCATCGCTCTCTCCACGTCATGTAACTGCGCTCTTGTGCTAAAGCAAACACGACGTCTCTGATGATATTGAGGATAGCTATTCGCTCTTCATTGTGAGGAAAGCGAGCAAAGTGTCAACCCAAGGTGTCGAGCAAGACACTACACTCGCAAGTGGACAGTGCAGAAACAACAAGTTGGACCAAGCCTAAAGGAATCTCATCGTTATAGCGAAGATAGTCGGAACCACGGGTGGCAAACTATAAGGTAGCAGTTGCCATGCACCTTCCCCTGGCACATACTAGTAGAGAGCTTGAATACCTATATATGAATGTACATTGATGTTCACATAACAGAAAAGCCTGAATCTCTTACCATTGCAGGAAAAGATTTCTGTCTCGCCGTGGGGTGGCATCTGTCATGCCGGGAGGGCTCAGTTCGTGCAAGGGCAGAAATTCCCATTGAGGAAAAGAGTTAATAAATAATGGCGTCCAGCGCCTAACCTGTTTCTTGCTTCGGAGAAAAAAAAAACGACGGGTTTTGTATTTTCCCTCTTAAAGTTATGAAGTGTGTTAGTCTCATGACTACCAAGTTTTGCTATGCGGTAGCGTGGCGTACGTCGATTTGTGAAAACGGGAAAAGAAAGAATAACTTGTTGTCGTGTAGTGAAACAGATGGCCGAACGGAATCGTGATGAAAACAGAAAATGAAAAGAAATAACGATAACGTTACGAAAATCAGAAAAGAGAATGAAAGAAGATAAATCCAAAATTTGTTAACGCATAACCAAGAAATTCTATTGCAAACGAAACTCCTTGTTAGGTCTCTTGTCGCTTTGATGCTTTTCGCAGCCGAACTCTGCTGCCCATTCACAGACTGATGAGGCTTCTACAAGCCGCTGAACGCCGGAAGTCGCACTTGGAACATCCTTGCTAGCTTGCTAACGAAATCTTTCCCTTTTATCATTCTTATTGCTATTGATTGTCAACCCTGGCATTCAACCGGTTGAGCCATGGTGTCAAAGGTCTGCTTGTACCTACCAGTCAAAATTTTGTCATTTTTATTTAATTTTTAAACCTCTTTTCGCTGTGAGGCTTTTCACAAGAAGGAAGACTCGACCCCACACCGCCCCGGCTACGGGAGGATGGGGTAGCCAACAAGCTCATGCTTGTTAGCAATCTACCAGCCATTCAAACCACGCAGCCGTATGCATGATAACCTTGACACCAGTGAAATTCAAGTTCAAGTTTTTCTTGCGAGTGCAGAAGTACGTGTACATTAAATACACGTTCATTCACTCCCGTCGTAACCATTTCGAGAGCAAGTCAGATTTATGGTGAGCAGTGAGTATTAGACTAATTGTTTCAAAATACACTTTGGAATATATTGGTCCGCTTAGAAATGTAGCAATTTAAAATTTACATTAAGAAGTTCATCTATAAGGCAGGAAGAAGACAAATGTGCATATAGTAATAAAATCGTAAGTGATTGGTTCTATGTCACAACTAGTTTTGAAAAAGTTCTCCTTTCAAAAATAATTTATATGTTTGTGATTTACCACAGAGGACAGAAGAGAAGAGGATTTGATTTACCATATAGGAGATGAATTGACCTATTAAAACGATAATTCTAAATTTAAATAATTAAATTTAAAATTCTAAAATTGAACTTTTATAGTAATAGTCTTACTTTAATTACTAACCTCATTACCGTTTCTGCACTTGGTCGCTAGGAGAACAGAAAATCTATAAGTCATGTGTACAGAACGGCCCTCATTTGTTTTTATTAAAACCGTTCTCATGGAAGCAAAACGTATTATTTAATGTTTATATATATTAATTTATGGCCTAATATTTCTAAAAAGTAAAAATTTGACTAACTTGCTTTCTTCGAACCTCTGCAACGATGGAATATGTATATGCACACTCATAAATTTATGAGTATTAGGGTATGAGTAAAGTATAGTATGATACTGATAGAGTATGAGTAACATATACCTCCTCCATCAAATCTATGTAAATAGATTTCTAAAATAGCCGTGCAACACAGTGTGCGAAATGTTACTGTGCGGTTTGAGTGGTTGTTACGGTAGTCGAACATGGAATATCTCTTTATTATCTAACAAAGCTCCGGTGGCTGAAGGACTCGTTGTTTATGAAAGCAGCATGAGCCCTCTCTACAAGTGGAGGGATGAATATCATGGGGGAGGATATTCACTCATTGTACTTGAGGAGGATAGAATGCGGGGGGCTTAGTCTTTGCAGCACTCGAGGTATTTTTCTTCTTGACGAATGGGGTCGCCTTCTGGACCGAGTAATTTGACTTTCGTTGTATTGCCCGACAAAAAGAATTTCTTTTCATTTGCGAAGAAAATGTCCTTTCATTCTCTTACTTTTCTGATAAAGTATGCAAAAATATATTTCTCGTGAAACGTAGATGCATGTAGTCCAGGAGACATCGTACTGCTGCAGGCGATAATAGTGGAAAGTTTCATCCATGTACAGGCCCATACAATTAAGTTGCGTGCTGCTGTTTCCGATGTTCCGCTTCATCATGACGTGGACAGAAACATGGATTAAAAAAAATTTCTATCACTGAAACAGTTAGAGAGCACGAATCCCGAATGTGGATCGTAAGTAAGTCCAATAAGTAACTGAACATGAGTCCCAATGTAAAGGATTGGGTATATACAGTTACACAGCATGATTGTACTGAAACATGTAAATTGCTCAAACTGTGGTCATGGATCAGAAATTGGCTTGATCATATCTCCAGCAGGTTCTGTGAGCTTGATCATACCCCTCTTAACGATGTCTGGCTTGATCACACTCCTGACTGGCTATTGCCTGTAAAACCAGTCACTTGGTGATGTTATTCAGATGTGTGACCGGACATATTAAAGAAATGAGAATATGGATAGTCTAACGCATCTTTAATGTCAAATATTTTGAATTACAGTGATATTTAGTCGAGGTTGAAAGTACCAAAATAATGAACCAAAAGATAAAATAACTGGTTCGAATGTCAATAATCCGTCAGGGGTATGATCAAGCTCTCCGAACCTACTGGGGGTATGATAAAGCCAATTTCTGGGTCATGGACAGAACGTAAGTAGGAAGTAGCGTATGCTCCCACAGAGCGTAACTAGGTGAAACTTAATTCTGCAGCAAGTAGCCTATGTAGTGAACCATGTATATACTATGCTGGATGCCTGGAACTCGGGTGGCTATGGTTGATGGAAATTGGCATTTTTTGCCCCGGTGTCTTCTTCTGCTTGCCGGTCACCTGTGGTCGCTGTATTTTTAACTAGATGAGTATGAACAGTGAGAGCAAGCAAGCCAGTACAAACTATAAGGACAGAATAGAGAAAAATGTCTTATCTTCATAGACTCTTCTGGCTCCGAGATTACGCTCCAAAGCACTACAATTCGACATGTATTCGGACAGAGTAGGTACATCATGGAAGTTCGGTATCATTCTGATTCTTTGGAAATGTGAGAGAGACTGCGACAATATACTCGTTCTCATCGACCACGTCGGAGTCAGGTTACTCAGCAGTAAAGTAATGAGCACGGGTTTGCACAAAGAAAACATTATCAATGTCCGAGATGGTCACCGTTTCAAGACGAACTATAGCTTTCCACAAAGAGTCACTGCACGTCTTTGAATTCCAGATGCCATGAGCCATATGCAAGAAGGAGTGTATTTATCGGATCTGATCATTGACCTTAAGCATGTTCTCAGAGTCGTACCTAATGGGTGTCTGCTCCGGTATTTATTGAACTGCATGGCTCGTTGAAGAATATTCATGTAGTTCAATTTCATGCAATTTTTTGTATTTGTAGCACCCAAAAGGGTGAACAATTCTTTGTCATCCTCAAGCATATTGTCAGTAATGTCTTTCATGGCCGATTTGTGATGAGTCTCAACCTTGTCTTTCATACAACACCCAAGCATACACACGAGGGTATAGCGGCATCTATTAGTTAGTTCTTTTACACAAACTTCTCCTCCGAGTGGTATGTTTGCTCCCTTCCCGCCTAGAACCGTGAGGAGACGTTGTTTCACCTAGAGACTACTACTAGCCTGAAGAGAGACAACACCTTGCACATGCAAATGTAAAAGTGTTTCTCACCTCTCGATGGATAGCAAGCCACCGGTGCACTCGACCTGAAGAAATTGATAGAGAAACATGCAGTATTTATCCATATCTAGATCGCCACCGATGTAATTGATAATAATTGATAGTTCAAGTTGTTTTGGGATCTTTTTACCCTACATGTTCCTGTCATCAGAGGTGGCACTATGACACGCTTTGATCTGGCTGCTTGTCTCAGCAACATGTGGACAAAATGGATAGTGCTTGCAAGCAAACCTGAAAACTTGAGGACTTGGCATACACAGTGGATGCAGTTTAGACGTAACGATACTGTCGTGTCACGTCAGTTTGGGCACCTCGGCTAGGTTGGTCGAGTGCAGAATGACGAATCTCGGTAAGGCCGTTAGTGCTGTTAGGACGAGTTGGTGGGAGAGCCCACTAGAGGTATACTTCGCAGGTAAGGCTTGGAGGCCTTAGTTCTTCAAGTTGAACCTTCAAGCTCCTAGCTATGGTGGATAGTCTTTGTGAGTGCAATCTAGAGTCTCTTCGAGCACAGAGTGGATTTGACTCGAGTTTAGTGATTGTTTAGTGCTTGTTGGCATGATGGAGTGAGTACATACCGTTTATCACTTGAAGAACTCAAATTGCGAGGTCTGATTGAGAGCTTTCAGGTCACGGATTTCAGCCGGTGGTATCTCTGGAGTGGGCAGATCGTTGGTAGCTTCAATTTGCGGGTGCGCGTGTGCGCAGAGTGGTTCTTTTTGGTTGTGTGATCGATCGCTGTGTGGATTAGTAGTAGTTGAACGTGTTCTTGGTTGAATTGGAGTGAAGTAGTGCGAAAGAGTTGCTGGATTTTCCTGTCATAGATTTTGATGGTCAATTTGAGGCTGGCAGAAGCGCGTCGGCGGACGTCGAGTTGGCGTGGGTCGGCAATTTGTGGTGCTGAAGAGTGCAGTAGGTGTGCGCTGGAAAGACGATTCCAACGCACCAAAAATCATTCGATTTGGTGTTACAAGCGGAAGAAGGTCACGGATGGTCTAAAATCTAACATTAACCCGTCTGCGAGTGTCAATTTGGCAGATTTTGACTTTTTGGAGTGCAATTTCGAGGCTTCGAGGAGCAGAGGTGTGAGAGTACGAGAGTGCGGATGGTCCAAAATCTGACGTAAACTCGTCTGCGAGTGCCAATTTGGCAGATTTTGATCTTTTGGAGTGCAATTTAGAGGCTTCGAGGCTTCGAGGAGCAGAGGTGCGAGAATGCAGAGCTCGAGCCCGCCGCAAGCCAGCTTGTTGACGTGCGTGAGAGAGGTATGCAAGTTTCAGTTGTGTGGGAAGTGTAAAACCAGCTGGTCACCCATTCCAACACTATTCTTGGACTTGGACACTTAACCCTGTAGTCTTAGCTTTGGCTTTATCACTAGACCAATAGCTCTTAGTGTCTTCTAGGGATGCGTGCAAGTACTTATGGACTTGTTTAAAGTAGTAGGAGATCTTCTCGTACGTTCCTAGAGGGGTGGTAAGACGACCCCATAGTATTAGGGAGGAGCTATAGTTGTGGTAGTGTTTGCCTATACCGTAGAGATGCGTATGAAAGCAGTTGGTGGCAGTTGTCTTGGGTGAGCTAGTAGAGCTATCACGTAGATATTTTTGGAGCTACTAGAGGTGTGGACATCTAGTTAGTGGCCTTAAGTATCAATTACGACGGTTGGTGATCATATATTGTGCATGTGGTCACCGAAGAGGAGGCGTCAATCCGAGTGGGGCTGGGTTTTTCTTTATGTGAATGTTTGAGTGTGGAGGGTTATCGTTTGGACTTCTTGTGGTTGGAACCCCTCCATATTCTGCTTCCTGTTTGTCGTCGCGTTTGCTTGTGTTGGCGCTTGATTCCTGGAGTGAGTTCACTTCAGTGTGTTGTCGATAGTGAGGTTGGAGTTGCGGACCAGTAAGACTATCTTTGTTTCTCTCACGGTGCGGTTGGAGTGACAATCAACAGACCGTGAGAGGCTACCTGTGGTGATGGCAGATACAAGTTGCCCTTATCTTGACCGTCCTAGTAGGAGATAGGTGAGCTCAGTAGGAGGAGGGTTTGGCAAGTGAGGATTACGATGGTGACAGAGATTTCGACATTCTGGTTGGAGAATGTGTTACCGAGATTCTCTCATCACGGAGTTCTCGGGAGGTTCTGGTGAGGATTTCTCGGACAATGGGTATACACGGAGTGGGGTGAGGTACTGATTATCTACACCATTGCCGTCGGTTGTTCCAGAGGACGAGTCAGACGCAGATAGCGCATTTTCTGATGGTGAGTCGAGTGTCATCACACCGTTGTTGTGGGACATGGACGAGATCTATGAGATCACAAAAGGGACCTCGACGTTACTCGTGTATAGTGGGTACCATCGAGCTGGATGACTTCATCCAGGAGTTTGACAGTTGGTGCGATCTGCAGCAGATGCAGAACCCACAGTTGTTTACACCCTTCATGGTGTGGAAGGGTTTGTTCCAACACTTGAAGAGACCGCCGATGGACGATTATCATGAGTTCCGACGAGACTACAGTATGGAGATTGAGTTGTGGAGACAACATTGGTCTCCCAACTACGTTTCTATCACTACTGGTGTAGTTTCAAGAGGCGTAGCACCTATGAGTTCGGGTGCCAGTAGCAGTTATACATCCACAGGTGACGGAGTACCTACTACCGGCGGTGCGTCCACTAGTAGTGGAGCAGGCGGTAGTGTGAGCGAGATACCACCAAGGTTTAACCCTGTGGTTCAGTTCTTCCAGTGTTTGAGGAAGAACTATCAAGGTGTGCGGACCGACAAGTTGAGGAGTCTGCAGGAGTTCTAGCGGAAGAGTGGAGAGAGCCTACGCGAGACGTTTACTCGCATGAGGCGGTTGATCAACGTTATCCAAGGGATGACGGGAGCACAGGCAGTCCAGTTCTGGTATGGGATACTAGATCGGGAGTTGCGTAGGAGAGTCAGAGATGCCACTCTCCTTAGTGACACTGCTTCGACGTTAGCAGTTGTCTTTGGTTTGGCTGAGCGGATTGAGCTCAACATGGTGGAGGAGAGGGTGGTGGTTGCTTGGTTTAGCAAGGAGATATCACATGGGACGACCACCTCTTCTCGAGGATCACAAGCTACACAACAGCGTGGTGGTGGTGGTGATAAGGATCGTGCGGAGCAATCACGATCCCAAGGAGGTGTTGGAGGATCTGGTGGGCAGAAGTCCATGCCGTCCTTTTCTAGTCAGCAGCAAGCAGCTCCTTGCTAGACGTTGTCGGAGTGTAATCCGTCTACCTAGGAAAGCGCCGGGCTTCTGGCTGTGGTTGTTCACTCAAGAGGTTGGCTTTCAGGTCACAATAGGGCTATAAACACTCACACAGATGTGTAAGATCTAGTAATATACCCAGAAGGCGAAATTCAGGTCTAGCTGGCAGTAATAAGATTCGGCGGTGAACTTTGACACTCACGGAGAGGAAAACTTTGAAGGTTTAGACCTCTAAACTTCCCCTACATGCAAATGAGGTACTACTGAACTCACAGACGAAATTTCAGCCTGATATCAAATTCTGACACGGAGATATGAACAGAAAAGTTTTGAGCAAGAAAACTACGGCAATTTCTGGTACCTAGCTGGCTATTTCAACCTATAACAGGAGTTTGGCTCGATCAATTTCGAAGTTTCTTACAGGATTTGCAGTCTACAGGGTGCTAAACATCCCTGTGAAGTTGGGACTCCTGAATGTACACAGAACTGTAGATCTACTCCTCTGAAGTCGCTGCTCTAGATTAAGAGCTTTTCAGACCCCCTCAGCTTCAGCGGCCGCCCTGAATTACTCAGTTGCTCAATTGATATGAAACTTTTTGTGAAATCGTAGCCCTGCTGGCGGAGAACACAACCTCGAAGTTTTGAAGCAATTTCCTCAAATCTGCTGCGAGTGACACTGAAAACCCTAAATCCAACCAAAATGATTCAATTCTAGCACAATCCGAACTTCAATTGCTCATAACTCCGTCTTTATTGACTCAAATCGATCGAAATTTTCACTGGAAGTGCTTGGCATGACGAGACCTCTCTCCCTGTGCTCTCAGATTTCAAAGATCCCTCACCAAATGCTCGAACTCCACTCTAGAGCTCTGTTTCTAAATTTAGAGTTTAACAAAAGACAAAAATGGACCAATGGGAGTTCATAGCTCCACTTGGTTGTCCTTTAGTACCCTAAACCACGTGGCAACTTAGTTTTACTCATAGGCTACCATGTCAAGCCCCCTAGAGTGCCAGCGTAAAACTTAAATTACTTAAAACGACACGCAGCCCCGAAAAATAACTTAAATCAGCTAGAAAGCGTGCATGGGTGACACGCAAATACAACCCATGAGCTTAAGCCCTATCAACATGGTGATCAATCTACTAAGACTCAAAATAGTGTTTACACCGTATGCAAAGGTGTCAAACATATACATAAACGACTAGAAGTAATATAAGCTAACTTCTAGAACTACTAAACTCAAGCGTCGGAGTAGAAATATAACATGTAGCCGCCAAGTAGCGCGACAACGTGTGATGGTCCTCATCAGCAGAAAGACTATCCACAGAGGAGAGGTAGTTATGAGACGTCAAGGACGTCTCATAACTACCTAGACAATGTGAGCATTGCGGACGACCTGGTCACAATAGTGACCGTTGTTTTGATCTCCATCCTGAGCTGCGACAAGGGAAGGTTGATCGTGGATGAGGCGGAGGAGCTCAAGGAGGCCATGGTGGTCGAGCTGGAGGTAGAGGTCCAGCACTTGGGAGAGGACCGATCGGTCCACCGTCTGCTACAACATCAGAAGCAGGTATGGCTGTTCGGATTGAGCAGTTGGAGCAGAGGATAGCTAGTATGGCTATGACCCAGCGGAGATCTGGTGGAACAGAGGCTTCCATGTCTTATGGAGGAGAAGGAGGTGATTTCGACTTCATGGCTGGCGTGGCGCAGATTGAAGCATCTGCAACTGTGACTAGAGGTGTAGTACGTGTCTCTGAGCCACGAGGTGCGTTAGTGGAGTTGGATCCACAACGCGGGGAGGCTGGTAGACAAGCCAGACTTCCTCAGTCATTCACGTTATCGGAGGCGTTGAGGATCACATCTATGATTCCTAAACGACCTATCGATGGTGCAGTAGAGTTGGAGGCATCGACATCCAGGAGTGGGGGTCATGTGAGTCAACCCTTGACGTCTTTGGATGCGACGTCAAATCTGATGGGACGGCTACAGCAGTTTTGCGAACCTCATTATTTTCAGCCACGGATATGAAGGCATTGGGAGTCAACTTGGCTCAAGTGTTCCAGCTGGCGGCCACGCTCAGTGAGTGAGGATATTGTTACCTCTAGTGCTGAGGTGGTTCAGCGAGAGACGGTAGATGTGTCCATGGAGTCGAGGATCATGACAGCTATCAGTGGTACTTGGCAAGCGGCGACTGCCAGGTTAGACGAGTTACCAGCTAGGCCGGTGATTGACCGTGCTGGATTGACACCAGGTGTGGTGTTGTTGGACAACATAAGTGGTATCTAGTGGCCTAGGACACCTCTCTTTCAAGGAGACGACGGGGATTCGAATTCCTCTGGGGGTAATAAAAAAGGCCTTCAACTAATTAATAAAAATTTTGCACTTTTTTTTTCAAGTAGAAAAAAATCTTTCTATCTGGGTCGATGCTCGAGTGGTTAATGGGGATGGACTGTAAATCCGCTGGCAATGCCTACGCTGGTTCAAATCCAGCTCGACCCAAAATTAACTATAGAAAAAAATAAAGTTTGTATTTATTAGGTAAAAAAATTTATTTATTACTTCACTTAATATTTAACTTAATGAAAAAAAGAAAAAAATTGAATATTAACAATATAATAAAAATTACAAAAATTATCTTCTGTTTGGTGCACCTTCAGGGAAGGTGTATCGACCGCAGAAAGTCTTGTTAGACTCTGGAGCCCAACCGTTGATGTTGGGGAAGACAGCGTGTATTGGTCTGAGTTTGAAGAAGTCCGAGGTGGAGAGATGTCCATTCCAGCTACAGACATCTCTAGGAGGATCAAGAGATACAGCTCTACACATGACACGGGAGATGTTGATAGTGAGAGTTCGATCAGATCATCCCACGGATGGCTCCATGGTGAGAGCAAAGGCCATCGTCACGGTCGTGGAGTCTTATGATGTATTGGTTGGAGGTGTTGTGTTATATCCTATGGGGTTCGTGATCGACTATTGGACAAAGACAACATCTTACAGACCAGGTTGGCAATCCGGTGAGAGACGAGTGAGCCGCTTACCAATGCGGTTCAGTGCTAGAGTTGGGACAACTGAGCCTACATCAGGGACGATGGCATCCGTTGTAGGGTTCAGCTCAGTCATCACTTGGCCGGGCGAGTTGTTAGAAGGCAACGTCCATGCGGAGGATACTTCGGTCTTTGAGGAGGTGGAGTACCATCTTTCTTAGACGTGTCACTCTGGTTGCAGCAGTATGCTGATCGGCTGGTGCAGCAGGCTTGGAGTGAAGCCTTTGTACCACCAGTAGAAAAACAAAAGATTGTTCCTGCTACTGGTCCTGTGACCTTATCACCGTTGGATATGACTCCCATTGTGTGATAGTATCCAGAGGAGGGTGTATGTGTGCTAGAGCTGTTTGGAGAGATCAGCATAGGTTTGGCTGCGGTATTGCAAGCAAGTATACAAGTACAACGATACTTGTATGTGAGAGAGATGAGATTACAAGATGCATCTCATTGCGACATGTGGCACGTTTGGTGCAGAGATATCCTGAGTTGTTGCTCATATCAGCTGTTAGAGGATACCAGCAAGCATTATCGTAAGATATTTTACTACTGGGGGCGCATGATCTTACATTTGTTGGCACCATTCACTTGGTGATAGCCGGATGACCATGTCAAGATCACACGCCTGCTGGGAGAGGTCAGAGTTTACATGACCCGCGATCTAAGATGTTTTGGGAGATGTTTCGGATCTTACGACATCTCCAGATGCATCATGTGGATTCTCCAACGTACATCTTGGAGAACATTCTTTTGTTGAGTGATGCTCGTACACAAATGATGACGAGTGTGCACCAAGTGCGGTCTTGCGTTGGACCAGCAGTGTTGTTGGATGCAGCGAGAGTAGGATCTCGTGCATATCATCCACGGTTGTGGTGGACGAACGTGTTATCGAGAGAGGTGCTTAAGCGCGCACACGATGGAGTGAGACGACCAGCGCACCTCACGGTTGATAGCATCTTGGATGCAGGACGACGATCTCAAGTAGTGAGAGTCATCGATAGATCATCCATGGCAGTGGTGAACCTAGTAGGACGGCCCATGATAGCGTTACTCACTTTGGTGAGCTTTCCAGCGTCACATGCTTACAGAGATGGAGGACCTGGGCTTGTGTGGGATGCTCAATTACGGCAGTTGGTGGAGCTCAATGCCGACGAGAGAGAGAGCGATGGGTTTTCTTATGAGTACGACGGCAGTAGCTTCGGTGTCAGAGACTTCATGTCGTCAAGTATTGGATCAAGCAATGGACTTGAATTGCTTAACATGGATTGTTAGTCTTGGATTGGCTGAGCAGCGTCGGATGCGATCGACGGGTGTTACTACTCGGACACTCCTGAGCTCTTTGCCTACCGAGTCGGTGGAGGCAAAGGTTGGGGACGAGGCGCGTAGAGTTCGTCATCCTTGGACATCATAGGATGTCGTAGGAGAGAGTGTGGAGCTTGTAGCTAGAACTGCAGAAGTTTTTTGCACAGTAGCGGTGGAGGTTGTTGGTGGAGAGCAGAAAGAAACTGCTCCAGAGACTGCAAGATAGCAGTCAACGACTTTGTCTTCTACCTCTAACATGGTAACAGAGGATACTTGGGAGCCAGAGATTGAACCCAAGCTTATAGGAGAGGAGAGACGAAGAGCTCAGAGATTCCTGAAGAGCTACAGGAATTGTTTTGTCTTTAGTATGAAGGAATTGGGTACCTTGAAGGGACCAGGTATACGAATCGACTTGGCTAATGACACGTCAATCTTTCGACGTCCTTATAGATACAGTGACATGGAGAGAGCCTTGATCCAGAGTAGGACTCAAGACTTGTTGGAGGATGGGTTGGTGGAGATGTCACATGGAGAGTATGCATCTACCATAGTTATGCCTGCAAAGAAAGATATGTATGGAGACTACACGGATAGACGGATGTGTGGAGACTATCGTCTTATCAATCGGCAGACGAAGTCTGGTAAGTATGCCATGCCGACACCTGAGGAGATCTTTGATGCAGTGGGGCATGTGAAGCTTCAGTACTTTGGATCTTCGAGCAGGGTATCATCAGTTGCCAGTGAAAGAAGAAGATAAGTCCAAGACAACATTCTGGGGAATTGACTCTCACGGCAAGGATTGTTTGTATCAGTGGCGGTTCTTATCATTTGGGTTGAAGAACACTATCGTATAACATATTTTTCTGTCCAGGAATACACGAGATATATGGCTGTGTAGAGGTAGGTGACTTGAACATGTTGGCTCTGAAGCTTGATCCTTCAACCCTTATGCTCTCTATCTACTCTTCTCGGACAAGTGATCTTGTATCTCTCGGCTCAAGGTTAAAGGCTGCTATGGTCCCATGATACGTATAAGTTGTACAAATTTGTGTTACATACAAATCCTGAAACATTCAACTCTGTACTATCTGCATGCAAGTAACTCTAAATCACTAGAAGCATGATTTAACAACTTCTCAGTGACGCTAACTACCCATCAGTTTGGCCGCCACAACTCTATTTGATACAACTGAAAGATACTATAAGATCACTCAACCAACTTGATCGAGTCTCGATACAACTTGCTCTACACCTTGGCCTACCAAGCATTCCAGCAAGGTTAAGCATGCATGCTCCAAGACACTACTCAGATCTCAATATAGCACCAACGGCGGTAATACCTGGCAGTTCCGAGAATCCAAACAACGGCTTAAGATTCATGACGACTCCGTTCTCCTTCATCACCAAGAGCTGAAATAAGCCCCACACCCTCCAATGTCGAGTTGTATGCAGGCATGGCAGTTTCAGCAACAACTCCTCTCTAAATTGCTCGAAAATGATCAAAATGACAATAGATGATACCGAAAAACTTAAAATTTCTAATAACAGAAATATCTTTGAACTTTGAGACCTCAGTCCTCCCAAACCAGTCGACCAATGATGATCAAACTTCACAGGAAGCTTGATTGGACCCTTCACTCCTACCTTGAACAATTTTCAGATCGAAATCTTAAACCAATTCTCAGATATGGATCAAACCGTAATCTGTGCTAACTTAAGAGCTTTACAGACCCATGTACATTTGATCTAAGATTTTGAACAAACTACTCTACTGATAATTTGAGGTGAAACTTCCCAAGTATCTTACTGATAAGACATGCTTCAATCCTGGAAAGTTTCACTCAGAAATTCGACTCAGAACTTAAGCAATAGCAAACTATCCATGACTATCACAGTTCGCTGTTCTCGTCTTATCATGTCTGTACTTCTCAACTTCAATCGGTCGGTTCAGAATCCAAATCGATCAAGAACCTAATGAAACTGATATCAAAATGACAAGCACGTCGTCAGCTCTCCAACCCAACAGACAGCTCCTCAAAACTTCTTACGAGTCTCTTGAAACAACCAGAAACGTAGCGGTAGGCACGAATTGCACCCCCTCCACTCAATCGATCATAACGCCCTCATTCTTCCATCAAATCACCGATTCTTCAGCCCTGATTGTAGCCTCGGTCGAGAGCTCTCCAACCATATCCTTCGTTTCACGAATGGACCTCCAAAGCCTCCAGAAACCACAAAAACATCGCGAGGATCAGCTAGAACACCATTGGTCCAAAAGTGGACCAATAAGAGCAAAAAGAGTTTTACTTTTGTCTTTTCTCCACTCAACTTTTTCCCCTAGAACAAATTTGTACTCTCCAAGGAGACACAAGACATCAACAAGACTCTAAGATCTCAGAAAATCTTTCAAATATGTTGATGGATTCTTCGCGATTCGTAACTACATAGAAGCGCTCAATCAGAATGAAAACGATTGAGTCGCAGACTAATACAACGTCAATATTACAACCTGAAAACGTTCTACAATAAAAGGTACGACAAAGGAAACGGTGAAGCTATCACTCGATTGTAATATTCTTGCCCGAAGTTTCTCACGATCCAAGCCCCATGATTGATCTTCGGTTTGCAATGACACCGGACATCGATCCAAAAGTTGAAAGGAACGTTCGATGGATAGTTGAGATCCATTGTTCCTCACAACAAAATGTACACTGTCATATCCTAAGTCTCTCCGTATGTTATGATCGGAAGGATCATCGGAAGCTGTAACTCCATCACTCTTCTCATGAATTCATCGCCAAAGTATGCAACTAACCACTGTCGAAAGTGATCGCGGTGGATGCAATGAAGCTTGATGTGAAACGGATTCGGGAAAGGAAGATCCAGAGCCGGTAACAAACCTCCGTCCATAACCACCACTCCTGCAGTTCTTCACTCCTCCATGCAAACGATCGAGAACCCTCACGAATCATCCGCTGAGAGAGAATGTCGTATGAACCTTCGACTCACCATTTTATACACAAATGCGGCGACAAAGACCACTGGAGTGAACGCGCACAGATCTATGACTTGGCACGTTCCTCTACCGTGCGATCACTTAAACAAATAATCACAAACGTGGCACTCATCACACCGTTCGGCGAGTTACGCGATACGGTTCACGAAACACAGAAAAGAAACACAACCTACGTTCCACGAGAATTTCACACAGGAGCCAAACCACAACACGACAATGCCCCTGCTGAGTTCCAGAGCGTGATGGACAGGATCCTAGCAAGATTGTCAGATGTTATATTGATGACATCTTAGTCTATAGTGCTACTGTGGAGGAGCACGAGAGACACTTACGAAATGTGTTCGAGCGGTTGAGAGCTCATGAGTTGAAGTTACACCCTGGGAAGTGTAAGTTCTTCCAGGAGTTGGTAAAGTATCTGGGTCACACCATCTATCCAGGTCGGTTGGGTGTTCAACAGACGAAGGTTGAGGCTATTGCACGTATCTCACGCCCCACAGATGTGAGTCGAGTTCGGACATTTGTTGGTTTGGCGAACTTCTATCGTCGGTACGTGAAAGGATTTAGTGCAATTGCGAAGCCATTGACCAAGCTGATGAAGGTGGACCATGAGTGGCAGTGAGGAGATGAGTAGGAGCGAGCTTTTGTAGAGCTCAAGGATAGGTTGACATCTGTTCCCATCTTGAGGAGACCCGTTAGAGGGCGTCCTTTCCAACTGCACACTGATTGGAGTATGTTGGGACTTGGAGCAGTGCTGACTCAACATGATGATGAGAAAAAGGAGCTTGTGGTGACGTATGCCAGTCGTTCCAACAATTCGACGGAGACGAAGTACAGTTCGTACGAGGAGGAGTGTTTAGCTGCAGTGTGGGTTGTTGCACACTTCCAATGTTATTTGTTTGGGAACCCCTTTACTCTCATCATTGATCACCTGCCGCTCAAGTGGTTGATGGAGTCCGACAAGCTTACAGAGAAGCTTGCATGATGGGCTCTTATCTTACAGGAGTATGACTTCCAAGTAGTACATAGACCTGGAGTTGCAAACCTAGATGCCGATGGTTGAGTCGTAACTCATGCACGAGTCAGCAAGATCAGACTGGGGCTCGATGGCATGACGAGGTTGATGAGAAGATAGTGACAGGGTGGCATGCATCTACCTTTCTTTGTATGTTAGCCATGAACTCTAGTATGGAGGTGTGGTGCCCACAAATTACAGGATTCACGAATTTTTAAATTTTTAAGATTAATAACTTGTTTGTATAACTGAAGAAGCGTTATTACTTAAGGTTACGTCTTCCTAAGCAGGAAGATGATCTTACGAGCTGTTTGTAATAATAAGTTGACTTCTTCGAAAGACGGCCATCTTCGGAAGAGTGTCTTCTCAGTTGCGTCTTCGGAAGACGGAAGACGGCGGAAGACAACCATCTTCCGGAAGACAGCGACCGCGAAGGCCTAACCACGGCTTTTTCAGTAAAGGAGTGGTTGTACCTACAGGGTCGCACAGAACAGGTAGGTAGGTTAGGTGAGTCACCTAGAGTCGAAATCTCTAATCTGCGGGGAAGATGCACAGGAAGCGCATTAGCGCATTCCAACTTCCCGCAGCATAGCGCGTTTGAGAAGATCAATTTCCGAGAGTGAGCTTCGCGAGAGGAAATCAAGAGATGAAAGCGAGCAAGGTGAGGACCAGTTGGCAGCTAGGCGAAGGGCGAAACCGAATTGCTGAAGCACGGAAGGCAGGGAGTGAAGGCATTTTTGTGAGCTCCCGGGAAGCTGACATTGGAAGCAGCTGAGTGAAATCGGAGGTGGATGGCTCGATCGATTGAGGCGTAGACTGGAGCTGACGACGGAGGCAGCTCAGTGAGGTCGCATTAGGAGCTGGGACCAGAGCCAGAAGCGCGCAGAAGGTCGAAGGCAACTCGGGAAGCAGAAGAAGACTGTAGAGGTTCTTCCTCACGTTCTTTCCCCTTCCCACTTCTTCTCGCCTTTGTTTGGTATCCCCCGCGCTTCCCCGGTTGGTTGCAGGCAGCCTGATCGATTATCCCCATCCTCATTTTTCCTATTGTGACATTGGGTGCGGAAGCGCTGTCCAATTTCTGTTAGGCATCTTCCTACTTCTTCATGAGTTCAATTCGAGCTTCCCTACCCCTCGTCCTCAAATTGACGATCTCAGCTATCAATTTCCCTACCCTACTACCTCTCTATCCTCGAAACCTGGAACAGAAGACACTTCGAAAGATTGGAACATCTTCGGAAGACGTTTCTGAACTTAACTGTCTTCGGAAGACTGTCTTCGGAAGTCGACTATAACCAATTCGTATCAAGAGTGGATTTGTGTTGCTTTTGTGTTAAGAGAGGCTTGGTACGAATCCTGAGTGGTGTGGTGAGTTCTTTTGTTATTTCGAGAAGTTGGAAGTCGGGAACTAGGCTTGTGCCTCCCGGTCTTCCAAGCTTCTCAACTCCACATCTTCCTAGAGAGACTAGAAGACTGAAAGGCTGGCATAATGAGCGAGTAGACGTGAGGGTCCATCGGGTCTCTTCTGTTCGACCCATAGCAGCCGTTTCTTCTTCTTCCCAAACTTAGAAGAGAGTCGTGAGAAGACTTGCTGGCAGAATCTGGACAGAATGATCGAGGGTCATGTCTTCCCACAGAGCAGCAAGCTCCTTCTGAGTGTGTATGAGAGGTGAGAAGTCAGAAGAACAGAGTGCAACTGTCTTGAGTCTGTTGTGAGGATAGATTGCGCGTAGGAAGAAGAAGACAAGTGAGACCAGTGAAGGGAAGCCTGACTTCGGGAGGTCTTCCGAGAAAGACATTGAATCGGAAACTGTCCCGAGTGTCTTCCCAGAGACCACTGTCACCGCAGGAGCCCGCAACCGTCTTTTGAACTTGTCATGCACTTTATGTTTCGCGAATTTTGTATCTTTGATAGGAAGTAGGATGTAATGCAAGGTGGGTTGTCTTCTTGGTAATCCATGCGAGGCCTTGCTTAGTTAGGATGGTTTAGATATAGCTCGGAAGACGAGAGCTATCTAGGAAGTACTGTTAGAATCCCGGAAGACGGAGTAGCTGTCTTCTAGAAGACTAGTTTCGTCTTCTGAGAAGTAGAAGCTAGACTGTGGGCACTTGGGAAGGACTGAGCCTCCAGCTCACACTAAACACGTGTGGCTTAGTGCAACAGAGTTTTCAAGCATGTCGATGCATCCGTGAGGCTTGGTGTTACCAGCGGCAGAATTGGCCGTGGTCACTCCTTTCCTCAAGGAGTTGGGTCTCGACTTCTTCCTGTGGGATTGGAACCTCGCCGATCAGGGACTTCTGGAGGAGGTGTGAGCAGCATTACCACCTCGCAACTGTGTACCTGCGAAGGCAGGAGTAGCTCGAGGAAGACCATCTTCCTAGACTGAAGATTGGTGGCGCAGGGCTTTCCACAGGTCAGACTCCGAGGACCGAGGGTATTGGTTTGAGAAAAAGATTTTGCCCTGTGTCGTGAGTACGTGGCATGTGCCTGGGAGCACCACTTGTCTTTTCGTGGAAGACAGGCAGGGTAGGAATGGGTGGAAGATTGAATCATACCAGGAGCCGAAGAAGCGACTTCTGGCGAAGCTGTTTCTGCATCTCTTCCCCAAGGAGAAAGCGCAGAAGACGAGGTACTTAGGAGATCAGGACGTGGAGTTCCTGAAAGCAGTGTGGGATGAAAGAGTGCCCATCTACTAGGGCGCATACGTCCACAACTATGTACAGACGGAGCTAGCGTACTTGGGTACCTCGGCGGGAGGACATTTGACACTTCCTTTGCTACTTGTACGTAGCCATGGAGGATCTTGGGAAAGATCAGCTGGCGAAGTATGGGCCCAACAGGGCAACATGAAGAGAAGGAAGAGACCTCGGAAGACTACGATCGAGTGTGGTGCCCACAAATTACAGGATGCACGAATTTTTGAAATTTTTAAGAATAATAACTTGTTTGTATAACTGAAGAAGCGTTGTTACTTAAGGTTACGTCTTCCTTAACATGAAGATGACCTTATGAGCTTTTTAATAAGAAGTGGACTTCTTCAGAAGTCGACCGTCTTCGGAAGAGCGTCTTCTCAGTTGCGTCTTCAGAAGACGGAAAGACGGCGGAAGATGAGAAGACGACGGAAGACACCTGTCTTTCGGAAGACAGCGATCGCGAGGGCCTAACCTCGAGTTTTTGGGTAAAACAGTAGGTGTACCTACTGGGTCGCACCGAATAGATAGGTAGGTCGGGGAAGACACCTAAGGTCGAGAACCCCTAATCTGCGGGGAAGATGCGTAAGGAAGCACATTAGGCGCATTCCAACTTCCCGCAGCACAGCGCGCTTGAGAAGATCGATTGGAAAGAGTGAGCTTCGCAAGTGAGCTTTGAGAGAGGAATCGAGTGAGGACATCGAGGTAGGAGAGAATCAGTTGGCAGCTAGGCGAAGGGCGAGACCGAATTGTTGGAGCACAGAAGGCAGAAAGCGAAAGCGTCTCTGTGAGCTCCCGAGAAGCTGACATTGGAGAGTAGCGAGTAGAATCGAAGGTGCAATCGAGGCGTGGTCAGAAATTGACAGCAGGCGCAGTCGAGAGGAGTCGCATTGGAGCTAGGACAAGAGCCAGAAGCGCGCGGAGGTCGAAGGCAACTCGGGGAGCAGAAGAAGACTGTAGAGGTTCTTCCCCACGTTCTTTCCCCTTCCCACTTCTTCTCGCCTTTGTCTGGTATTCCCCGCGCTTCCTTGGTTGTGTGCAGGCAGCCTGGTCGATTACCCCATCCCTCATTCTTTCTACTGAGACATTGGGCACGGAAGCGCTACCCAATTTCTGTCAGACATCTCCTTGCTTCTTCCCGAGCTCAATTCGAGCTTCCCTACTCCTAGCCCTCAAATTGGAGATCCCAGCTATCAATTTCCCTACCCTACTACCTCTCTACCCCCGAAACCTGGAACAGAAGACGATTCGGAAGATGAGAACATCTTCGGAAGACGCTTCTTAAACTTGACTGTCTTCGGAAGTCGACTGAACACAATTCATATCAAGAGTGGATTTGTGTTGCTTTGTGTTAAGAGAGGCTTGGTACGAATCCTGAGTGGTGTGGTGAGTTGTTTTGTTCTTTTGAGAAGTTGGAAGTCGGGAACTAGGCCTGTGCCTCCCGGTCTTCTAATGCTTCTCAACTCCACATCTTCCTAGAGAGACTAGAAGACTGAAAGGCTGGCAAAATGAGCGAGAAGACGTGAGGGTCCATTCGGGTCTCTTCTGTTCGACCCTTAGCAACCATTCCTTCTTCTTCTTGAACTTAGAAGAGAGTCGTGAGAATACTTGCTGGCAGAATCTGGAGAGAATGGTCGAGGGTCATGTCTTCCCACCGAGCAGCAAGGTTCTTCTGAGTGCGTATGAGAGGTGAGAAGTCAGAAGAACAGAGTGCAATTGTCTTGAGTCTGTTGTGAGGATAGATTGCGCATAGGAAGACGAAGACAGGTGAGACCGGTGAAGGGAAGTCTGACTTCGGGGAGTCTTCCGAGAAAGACATTGAATCGGAAGCTGACCTGAGTGTCTTCCCAGAGGTCACTGTCACCGCAGGAGCCCGCAACCGACTTCTGAACCTGTTATGCACTTGATGTTTCGCGAATCTTGTATCTTCTGATAGGAAGTAGGATGTAATGCAAGGTGGGTTGTTTTCTTGGTAATCCATGCGAGGCCTTGCTTAGATAGGATTGTTTAGATATAGCTCGGAAGATGAGAGCTATCTAGGAAGTACGGTTAGAATCCCGGAAGACGGAGTAGCTGTCTTCTGGAAGACTAGTTTCGTCTTCTGAGAAGTAGAAGCTAGACTGTGGGCACTTGGGAAGGACTGAGCCTTCAGCTCATAGTAAGTGCTTGTGGCTTAGTACAACAGATCTTCCAGCATGACGATGCATCCGCGAGGCTTGGTGTTACCAACGGCAGAATTGGCCGAGGCCACTCCTTTCCTCAAGGAGTTGGGTCTCGACTTCTTCATGTGGGATTGGAACCATTGCAGATCAAGGACTTCTGGAGGAGGTGTGGGCAGCGTTACCACCGCGTAACCGTGTACCTGCGAAGGCAGGAGTAGCTCGAGGAAGATCGTCTTCCTGGACTGAAGACTGGTGGCGCAGGGCTTTTCACATGCCTGAATCCGAGAACCGAGGATATTGGTACGAGAAGAAGATCTTGCCTAGAATCGTGAGTTCGTGGTATGTGCCTGGGAGCACCACCTGCCTTTTTGTGGAAGACAAGCAAGGGAGGAACGGTTGGAAGATATAATCTTACCGGGAGCCGAAGAAGCGACTTCTGGTGAAGTTGTTTCTGCATCTCTTCCCCAAGGGGAAAGCGCAGAAGACAAGGTACTTAGGAGATCATGACGTGGAGTTCCTGGAATCAGTGTGGGATGACAGAGTGCCCATCTACTGGGGCGCGTTGTCGTGATGCGAATCATTTCACATAGTAAATGATTCACTTCTCTGTCAAGTATTAGTCTCTCTGAGTGAAGTTAAGACCTTAGAGAAGTCCGTTTTAGGAAGATGTAATATATTTTGAGTCTTAGTAGGTTGATTACCATGTTGATAGGGCTTAAGCTCATGGGTTGTATTTGCGTGTCACCCATGCACACTTTCTAGCTGATTTAAGTTATTTTTCGAGGCTGCGTGTCGTTTTAGGTAGTTTAAGTTTTACGCTGGCACTCTAGGGGGCTTGACGTGGTAGCCTATGAGTGTAGATAAGTTACCACATGGTTTAAGGCACAAAATGACAACCAAATGGAGCTATGAATTCTCATTGGTTCATTTTTGTCTTTTGTGTAAATCTAAATTTAGAAACAGAGGTCTAAAGGGGATTTCGAGCAATTTGTGAAGGCACTTCGAAATCTGAGAGCACAGGGAGATAGAGCTCGTCGAGCCAAGCACTGTCAACGAAAAGTTTGATCAATTTGGAGCAATAAAGAAGGAGTTATGGCTGATTGAAGTTGGATTTGTGTCAGAATTGTAGCACTTTTGTTGAATTTGGGGTTTTGAGTGTCATTTGCAGTAGAATCGAGGAAATCGCTTCAAAACTTTGTGGCTGTGTTCACTGTCAGCAGGGCTACGATTGTCTACAAATTTTCATGTCAATTGAGTCAGTGATTAATTCAGGGCGACCGCTGAAGTAGAGGGGGTCCGAAAAGCTCTCAATCTGGAGCAACAACTTCAGAGAGCGAGATCTGGAGTTCTGTGTGGAATCAGGAGGCCCAACTTCACAGGAGAGTTCATCAAGCTGTGTACTGCAAATCCTGTAAGAATTTCCCAAAGTGATCGAGCCAATTCCTTGTTATAGGTCGAAATAGTTGTCTGGGTATCAGAAACTACCGTAATTTCTCTACTCAGAAAGTTTATGCTCATATCTTAGTGCTCTGAATTGATCTGAAGCTGAAATTTCGTATGTATATCCAGTAGAACCTTGTTTACATGTAGAAGGAGTTCTGAAGTCTGAACCTTCACATATTTCTCAATCCTGAGTGTCAAAGTTCGCCATCTGATCTTATCATTGCTAGTTAAGCTTGAACTTTGCTTCCTGAACTTATCAGAAGAGCCTGGAGACTTATATGAGTGTTTTCAGTATCACCTTGAGACATGAAGCCTATCTTGTGAGTAAACCAGCCACAGCCAAGAGTCCAACGCTTTCCCGAGTAGATTGAACACAGCCTTCAAGCTCATATCACAGCCAGAAGGTTCGCCCTTCCCAGGAAGACTCTCAATCCGACAGCGTACATCCACAACTACGTACAGACGGAGCTAGCATACTTGGGTACCCCGGCGGGAGGACACTTGATGCCCTTCCTCTGCTATTTGTATGTAGCCATGGGGGATCTTAGGGAAGATCAGCTGGCAAGGTATGGGCCAACGGAGCGACAGGAGGTGAAGGAGGAGACCTCGGAAGACGATGATCGAGAGGCAGCAGCAACGCCCCCTCCCACTTTGATGCCACAGCTGAGGCCCGGCTTTCACCAAAAGACGCTTCTGGTGAGGAAAGACGAGTCTAGTGGGTCGGAAGACGCCACGCCACTGAGGAAGATGGGTCCCAGAAGTGTACTGAGGACACCTATCTCCCTCATTCATTCAGGATCGGAGTCCGACTCGGAAGAAGATCTGCTGAGTACCCGATCAGAGCAAAAGACTGCTTCTGTAACGCCTGGGAGTCTTCCGAAGACTCCAGAAGACGGAGGATGGATGGGCGCTCCTGCTGCGATGCGGGGAAGCGCAAAGAAGAGAGCCGCTCCTGCCATGAGGAGTCTTCCACCTCGGAAGATGAGAAGAGTAGCTTCTTCTCGTGCGCAGAAGATGAAGGCTATTGTGGTGGAAGAGGCTTCCTTGCCTCTGGAAGACGAATTCGACACCACGGAGCGAGTGGTGGAGATGAACTTGTCTTCCGCAGGAAGACGACTGGAGGAGTTCAGCGCCTACTTCCAGAAGGAGATCCAGCCAGCTATGGAGTTGCTGGAGAAGAGAGCGAAGGCACAGGAGAGGCCCTTGCAACTTGGGTTCGGCCTGCGCACCTTACTGCGACAAGGAGAAGATCAGAAGAAGACGGAGTCGTTGGAAGCTAGTCTCCGTACCACGGAGAAGCTTGCAGCCAGGTACAAGGCGGAAGCAGCCGCTTCTGCCAAGGAGCTGGTGCAGCTTTGGAAGAGCAACCAGGAGTTGCAGGCGCAGGTACAGCAGCGTAATCAGGAAGTCACCCGAGTGCGGGAGAAGATCACCGCCCTCGTAGAAGAGCAGACCATATGGAAGACGCAGCGAGAAGCCGCAGAAGCGCGAGCTGCAGTTGAGAAGACGCAGAGGGAAGCAGCAGAGACCCGTGCACAGAAGATGTTGGCACAGTCGGTGGAAGCGCTTCGGAAGAAGTTCAACTACACCGCGGGTAGGAAGTTACTTACCTTAGCTAGAGGATGGGACAGCGAGTCCAAAGCGATGTTGGTGGAATGCCGGGAGAGCATGTTCAGGTACTTGGATCGACAGATAGAAGGAGTGAAGACAATTTATGGTCTTCCCTCGCTTCCGACACCTGCAACCGCATCTTCTCACGCTCCAGCACCATCGACTGGATCCGGAATGGAGAAGGAGGAGTTCGACCTCGCTGTGCACTTGGTGATAACAGCGTTGGAAGCCGAGAAGACTCCAGAAGACGCCCCGGAAGACAAGATGTCTTTGGAAGACAGGAAGACGAGCCGTCTTTCCAGGTATTCCGCGTGGAGGAAGCGACTTCCTCGGATCCCAATGAGGTCCCCATGGTCCCTAGTCCCACACCCGTGCCTTAGAAGACGGAAGAAGCACCGGTCGACTCTGCCTCCCAGAAGACGCTTATGTCTTCCGAAGCAGAAGCCGAAGCCGAGGAAGACGCAGCAGCAGCGACAGCAGAGCCAGCAAGAGACGATGAGGAGGAAGCCACCTCAATGACACCCGAGGTAACTGCAGGGCTTTCTAGCTTATTAGAAGCCGCGTTAGGAGCTCCGATAGGAGCAGATCAGGTAAAGATTGCCTCCGTGCAATCTGAGTAGTTAGTAACTTCATTAACAATTCCAAATATAGTAGGACCGAACATGCTATCTTAAGGATGGCAGTTTTTCCATGTAAAATTAGTTAGGATACCATGTGGCAACATAGGTAGCGTAGGAAGGACAAGGTGGATGGTCAATTCAGGCAGGGGAACCGCTTGCATGTGAGGTAGCAACCTCCTGTCAGCGCCTCTCTCTCCCTGGTGGTCGTCTCCCCTGGTTCTCATGGCAGCGACATAAGTAGGATCGTAGAGTAGGAGATAGAGTTCTGCCTGTTCTGCCAGTTCTAAAACGTTCAGTAGTCGATTCTATGGTGCAGGCAGACTAGACACATTAGAGAGAAGACACTTGACAGATAGTTCTTCGCACTACACCCGTTGTTGGAAACATATGAATAGTCTTGGAATACACAGGAGGGGTCTGCATACTCGCACCAGCAGTGGTTCGAAGATGTAGATAGAGGTAGTGGACAGTCTAGGAACAGGGAACGGCATCCTCGTGCAGTCCTGTTAGCTAGACTGGTGTGTCGAGGAGTAGACGCAGGAAGTAGAGGGAGTGAGCTTCCCAATGCCAATGTGACTTCTTCTCGGGGAATAGATTGTGGATTTGAGTGCAGAAGCTTTGTTCATGTCTTCTTGATGGTGGGTTCCTTGAATTCGCTCCCAATTGTGCATGGGAAGTGTTCTTCTTGAGTGGCGATGACTGTCAGCAGTTGTGGAAGTGTAGCTTGACTCGTTCAGTAGAGCACTTGGGATCTACGTACGAACGGCCTTCTGGATAAGGGATCCCAGAAGACAGAGTAGTCAGAGCAGCGAAGTGAAGAAGAAAGAAGCCTTCTTCCCGCAACAGAAGACGACATCCTCAAGTAGAAGACGGTGCAATAGTACTCACGTTTGTTGTCTTCCTCCCCAAACTATTACAAGCAGGGATGGCTTGTTAGTCAGGATCCGGACTAGAAGCATGTCGGAATCTTAATTTACTCTTTTCATCTTGTTTTCTCTTGTTTGGATTTTCTTATCTTCCCCATCTTCTCCCATCTTCCCCATCTTCTTATCTTCTTCTAGTGAGCTCCGAGACTTATATTGAGCTTCCGTGAAGGTGAATGTCGTTGTAGTGCTGCAGGAAGACCATTTCCTTAGACAGAAGCCTGGGAAGGCTACAGAGGGCTGTAAACCCTCCGCGGTCCTATCGATCAACTACCCCCCGATCTCTCAACCTCCACGATCGTCATCCACGAATCTGCAACATGTCGGGCCTGTCTCTCACTCAGGGGTCACCTCTGATGGCTTTGATGGAAGCACACCATGAACTTGAAGGGAAAATGCTGAGTTCACTCATTCATACACCCACAAACTTATCCCCTAAAAATCTCCTTAAACACATCAACTAAAATCCTCCATTCTAACGACGTCTCTCAAGTTCTCACATGCTAAAAATATCCCACACTCTCTATATTACTCAAGTTGTCATTACGACAATGTGAAAACAAGGATGAGGAGCTCTTCTCTACTCCTCTATTTATACATTCTAGGTTTTTACTTTGGTACCCTCGGTAACTCAGCCGTAACTACTTTTACCGGGTTTTACTAAGATATTACTTAAGGTAAAAGCATTGATCACATGGGTTTTTTACCTTTTCACATGGGCTTATTCCTTCAAAGTCAACAACTTCTAGAAGGATTCTGGAATATTCTAAAGGAATCTCGAATTTCCACCCCCTCTCTACACTAGGACCCACTAAAAAGGAAACATGTGGAATCTCTTCTTGTTTTTAATGCCCACAAAGTCCACAACTTTAATCCAACCACTAATATCAAGTCAAAAAGGAGATAAGGGATACTTTCCACCTCCTTTCTACCTTTTAGACAAGATGACAAGATAGTAGTGCTCACTCTTTAGCAAATATCTGAATTCTGCCAAAAGTACAGCTAAGTTTAACCATAACTAACTTTTAGCTAGTCATGACTAACTTGATACATCCTTAAAGTACTTTGGCAGCCAATAAACATTCTCAACACTTAGTTATAACTAAACACCTTACTAATAGACAAACTTCCTATGTGTAACATAGGTCGTTACAGGGCATACACCCTGTGATTTATCTAACCCGTTGGAATGTGAGTGTGAGAATAAGGTGTAACAACCGTTACTAGTCGACTTCTGCGAAGCAGGGCAGCCTTCTGGAGGTGTGAGAAGACGAGCTGAACCCCCAAAAGACGAGAATTGCTTCGGGAAGACGGTATCGAGAAGACCGGAAGAAGCAACCTGGAAGCAGGAAAATCGTCTTCCCGAGCTTCTCTGTGAATAATTGTGTGATATTTTCGTTGGTAGTTGTTTGTTTAGTTCCAGAGCATCATGTGGCGTGTCTGGAAGACGTGTGGTTTTGTGTGGTTTTGTGAGAAGACGGGCTTTTTAGACAAAACCCGTGTGTTTGTGTGTTTGAACAGATCCTAGAACTTAGAGCAGCGATTACTTACGTAAATCCTCTGTGGGAACGATATCTTGTATACTAAATGGGCAAAAGGAGAAATCCTGCATCACTACACCGAGCAGCAGCCGCAACTCCCCCTCCCACTCTGATGTCACAGCTGAGACCCGGCTCGCACCAGAAGACGCTTCTGGTGAGAGAAGACGAGTCTAGTGGGTCGGAAGACGCCACGCCACCGAGGAAGATGGATCCTAGAAGTGTACCTAGGACACCCATCTCCCTCATTCATTCAGGATTGGAGTCCGACTCGGAGGAAGAACTGCTGAGTACCCGATCGGAGTAGAAGACCGCTTCTACAACACCTGGGAGTCTTCCGAAGACTCCAGAAGACAAGAGAAGAAGGGATACTCCTACTGCGATGCGAGGAAGCGACGTGAAGAGACCCGCTCCTGCCATGAGAGATCTTCCACCCCGGAAAATGAGAAGAGTAGCTTCTTCTCGTGCGCAGAAGATGAAGACCATCGTGGTGGAAGAGGCATCCTTGCCTCTGGAAGACAAGGTCGATACCTCCGAGCGAGTAGTGGAGATGAACTTGTCTTCCGCAGGAAGAAGACTGGAAGAGTTCAGCGCCTTCTTCCACAAGGAGATCCAGCCAGCTATGGAGTTGTTAGGGAAGAGAGCGAAGGCACAGGAGAGACCCTTGCAACCTGGATTCGGTTTGTGCACCTTGCTGCAACAGGAAGAAGACCGGAAGAAGAAGGAGTCGCTGGAAGCTAGTCTCCGCACCACGGAGAAGCTCGCAGCCAGATACAAGACGGAAGCAGCCGCTTCTGCCAAGGAGCTGGTGCAGCTTCGGAAGAGCAACCAGGAGTTGCAGGCGCATGTACAGCAGCGCGATCAGGAAGTCCTCCGAGTGCAGGAGAAGATCACCGCCCTCGCAGAGGAGCAGACCACTTGGAAGACGCAGCGAGAAGCCGCAGAAGCGCGAGCTGCAGTTGAGAAGACGCAGAGGGAAGCAACAGAGGCCCGTGCACAGAAGATGTTGGCACAATCGGTGGAAGCGCTTCGGAAGAAGTTCAACTACACCGCGGGTAGGAAGTTACTTACCTTAGCTAGAGGATGGGACAGCGAGTCCAAAGCGATGTTGGTGGTGTTGATATAGTCCCAAGCTCTAGTAGATCGACGGCTACCATTAGCCGGAGTGGTTAGGGTTGTTAGAGTTAGTTAGAGGGCTAACCCACCATTAGGGTTTCCCTTGTACTCACCTCCACTATATATACAGAGAGAGGCAAAGCCTCTCTCATCTCATTCCTATTTGACTTCCTTGTCTACTCGCTCTCTCTTTCTTCTTGGAGTGTCCTCGCAGTATCGATCTTTCTACATGGTATCAGAGCTGGTGAGAGCGTGTGTCCCTTGCTGATGAGCAAGATGGAGATTGGAGTACAGGAGAGAGCAGCCGGAGTTGTGCCTGATGTCGAGCACTATCCTGCTGATGCGTTCGGGTGAGGCGAACCCGTTTCTTTCGCCACCAGAAACTTTGAACGCGATTTCGGAGGCCTAGACGATTTTTTCTCGCTGTTTTCTGTCGATCAGCCTTATAGGGCTGTCTTGCTCAGAAGGTGCGAATTGTGTACTGAGCCAAGTTTCAGTCGATTTGGAGATTTCCAGCGGCAGATTTTCAAACGGATCTTTTTCGACCAAAACTCAAGTTTTAGGACTTGAGTCCAAAACTAATCCTGTTTCGAAGCACCGGTCGACTCTGCCTCCCAGAAGACGCTTATGTCTTCCGAAGCAGAAGCCGAAGCCGAGGAAGACGCAGCAGCAGCGACAGCAGAGCCAGCAAGAGACGATGAGGAGGAAGCCACCTCAGTGACACCCGAGGTAACTGCAGGGCTTTCTAGCTTATCAGAAGCCGCGTTAGGAGCTCCGATAGGAGCAGATCAGGTAAAGATTGCCTCCGTGCAATCTGAGTAGTTAGTAACTTCATTAACAATTCCAAATATAGTAAGATCGAACATGCTATCTTAAGGATGGCAGTTTTTCCATGTAAAATTAGTTAGGACACCATGTGGCAGCATAGGTAGCGTAGGAGAAACAAGGTGGATGGCTAATTAGGAGGGGGAACCGCTTGCATGTGGGCTGGCAACCTCCTGTCAACGCCTCTCTCTCCCTGGTGGTCGTCTCCCCTGGTTCGAGAGGACGCTTATGTCTTCCGAAGCAGAAGCCGAAGCCGAGGAAGACGCAGCAGCAGCGACAGCAGGACCAGCGAAGAGCGATGAGAGGGAAGCTACCTCAGTGACACCTGAGGTAAGTGCAGGGCTTCCCAGTCCATCAGAAGCCGAGATAGTAGCTCCGATAGGAGCAGATCAGGTAGAAGTTGCCTCCGTGCAATCAGAATAGATAGTAAACCGAAGTGACACACTCCCAGTTTAGTAAGACCGAACATGCTATCTTAAGGGTGGCAGTTTTTCGTGTAAAATTAGTTAGGACACCATGTGGCAGCATAGATAGCGTAGGAGAAACAAGGTGGATGGCTAATTAGGAGGGGGAACCGCTTGCATGTGGGCTGGCAACCTCCTGTCAACGCCTCTCTCTCCCTGGTGGTCGTCTCCCCTGGTTCTCATGGCAGCGACATAAGTAGGATGGAAGAGTAGGAGATAGAGTTCTGTAGCTACTGCACCCACATATCGATTCGAGGGTGCAGGCAGACGAGACACATTAGAGAGGAGACACAGGATATAGATAGTTCTTCGCACACTACACCCGTTGTTGGAAACATACGAATAGTCTTGGAATACACAGGAGTGGTTTGCATGCTCGTACCAGCAGTGGTTCGAAGATGTAGATAGAGGTAGTGGACAGTTTAGGAGCAGGGAACGGCATCCTCGTGCAGTCCTGTTGACTAGACTGGTGTGTCGAGGAGTAGACGCAGGAAGTAGAAGGAGTGAGCTTCCCAATGCCAATGTGACTTCTTCTCGGAGAATAGATTGTTGATTTGAGTGCAGAAGCTTAATCCGTGTCTTCTGGATGGTGGGTTCCTTGAATTCGCTCCCAATTGTGCATGAGAAGTGTTCTTTTTTAGTGACGGTGACTGTCAGCAGTTGTGGAAGTGTAGCTTGGCTCGTTCAGTAGAGCACTTGGGATCTACGTACGGACGGTCTTATGGGTAAGGGATCCCAGAAGACAGAGTAGTCAGAGCAGCGAAGTGAAGAAGAAAGAAGCCTTCTTCCCACAACAAAAGACGACATCCTCGAGTAGAAGACGGTGCAACTGTACACATGTTTGTTGTCTTCCTCCCCAAACTATTACAAGCAGGGATGGCTTGTTAGTCAGGATCCGGACTAGAAGCATGTCGGAAACTTAATTTCTTGTTTTCATCTTGTTTTCTCTTGTTTGGATTTTCTCTTCTTCCCCATCTTTTCTCATCTTCCCCATCTTCTTACCTTCTTCTAGTGAGCTTCTGAGACTTCTATTGAGCTTCTGTGAAGGTGAATGTCGTTGTAGTGCTGCAGGAAGACTATTTCCGTAGGCAGAAGCCTAGGAAGGCTTCAGGGGGCATACACCCTATGATTAATCTAAACCGTTGGAACGTGAGTGTGAGAGTAAGGTGTAACAGCCGTGCTAATCGACTTCTGCGAAGCAAGACATTCTTCTGGAGGTGTGAGAAGACGAGCTGAACCCCCAGAAGACGAGAATCGCTTCGGGAAGACGGTATCGAGAAGACCGGAAGAAGTGACCTGGAAGCAGGAAGATCGTCTTTCCGAGCTTCTCTGTGAATAGTTGTGTGATATTTTAGTTAGTAGTTGTTTATTTAGATCCAGAGTATATTTTGGCGTACCTGGAAGACGCGTGGTTTTGTGAGAAGACGGGATTCCTAGGCAAAACTCGTGTGTTTGTGTGTTTGAACAGATCTTAGAACTTAGAGCAGCGTTACTTGTGCAAATCCTCTGTGGGAACGATATCTTGTATACTAAATGGGCAAAATGAGTAATCTTGCGTCACTACAGGAGGGCCACGTCGTATCTTTCTCTGGTCAGAGAGTAGATGATGAGTCTCCAGATCTTGAGAGTGGAGATGGTGTACCAGACCAGCGAGATATCCATGACGATGTGACTGTAATGGAGTATCTACCTACTGGCGTGGTGGTAGGCACAATAAGTGCTAAGGAGCGAGATCGTGTCTTTCAACGAGCGAAGAGATTTCGACGAGAAGGATGACATGTACTTCGCGTCTGGGATGATGAGAGAGTACGGATAGTGCATCTCGAAGCTCTTGACGAACCTTCTCCTCTCGAGTCTGTCTCTTGGAAGAAGTTCCTTCTCTTGCGTCCTCTAAATCTCGTCTTCTCTTCTCTTCCAACAACGCTTCGTGTTGATTCTTGACGATTTAAGCATGCACCGATAGAGCTTCTATCGGATCCTCCTATCCAGTATCCTTCCGGATCGTAGCAGCTATTCTCAGCAACGTCTCACGTGCCATCTTCCCTTTTTGTTTCATGGAGATGGCAGATGACCATAATCCACTCAACTTGTCCGTTAAAACCTCTCTCAGCTTGATCCTCAACCCTTGTGCCATAGGTTCCAACTTCCACCATTGCAACTGCTTGCGCTGATAGGTGATCTTCAACCAACTTCTTCATCCCTCCTCTACCAAAGTTGGTCTGAAGAAGTGCACCAGTATCCCTCAGCGCTACCTTCCCATCTTTCCAGAAGATCACTCCTTGCTGTAAGATATCAGTGAACTTCTTACAATCTCTACGTGGGTGATCGGTACCATCGCACCAGATACACCGCTGGATCCAACCTTGTTTCTCAACCGGTCTTGCTCCGCTTGTAGACCCTTTCTCTTTCAATCTTGTGAGCTTGATCTGCAGATCCCGCATTCCAAGCCAAATCTCCTCAAAGTTTGAATCATTTTTCTTCGGAGATACTATAGGTCTGACCAATTGGAACACTTGGAACAACTGGAGCAACTGGTACTACTTGTCTAGCAACAGGAACCACTGGTCGGACTACAGGAACAGACGTTACAGCTATAGGTGTTGGCGTCAGTCTTCTAACATGAACCTTCTCTCGTCTCCGCTCCCTCTTGGTAAGCAGACCAATAGCTTCCTCAACTACTAGTCCTTCCATCGTGTTTAGGGTTTAGACAAAAGAGCTCAAAAGAGCAAAATCCGTAGCAAAGAAATCGAAAAAGACCTATCTGAGAACTTTCTCCTTTCGTCAAACAATCTTCAGATGTCGATAGGGTCTCCTTCCCTACCTCCATTGGTCCAAGAAACCTTCAGATCCAACTCTCGCCAGTCGAGATATCATCGGTTTTTGGTCGCAGATGATCGAACCTTCAAAAACTCCTCCTTACGGCTTAAAACCGCACACACCGCTATCGTGATGTGAATTGTTTCACATAGTGAATAATTCACCTCTCAGTTAGAAGTTAGTCTCTCTAAGTGAAATTAAGACCTCAGAGAAGTCGATTCTGGAGGAAGTGAGTATTTGAAAATATGAAAACACCAGGGTGTAGGTCTCGTCGCGCTGATCACCGTGGTATGTTCAAAAGTCACAAACGGAGTTGCAGGCGAAAACTTACTTGGAGTTCTTCTACAAGATTTCTGATACCGGGAAATTTACCATAAATCTGAGTGAGTTCGAAAAATAATTTCTAGACTTTTCTCATGTAGATTGTAGTATATAGTATTTTTTTTAAAATCGAAATGCACAAAACGAGCATGTCTAGAGAAAGTTATGGCACTTCGTGTTAGCAAAGGAAAGATGAAATACCGCACTTTGTTAGCATATTAGCTTAGAAACTGGTCTCCAAAACTAGTTGTGAGATCAACTTCCGTGATGTAGCTGAGAAACTTGTAGGGAGGAGGTCTCCGGATCAAATCCCTTCAAACTCACAACCGGCTTGGAGTAGGCTGGCCCTTTCGGGGAAATATGAGAGGCACCAAGTTGCCTAGGGACAAGACACTAGATCTCTCTTAAACGTTGTCGTGTTGTACATGGGTCTGTACAGTGAAAAGTAATGCAAAGAGAATTTTTTCTATATTGTGTAAAGGAAGCTGCCCTGCAGCTTAACAAGCTAGGCAAGAGCTAAGCTGGGGCCATGCTTGACAAGCTGCCCCCTAGCTTGGGTTGGAATATCACCCCTGAGGGAGTCGAAAGATACTAGAATGTGAAGTTCGACGAGGAGAGCGACCTCATGCTTCTAGTTTTGACAAAAAGTGCTTTAAGTAATAGTTAGCACGTGTTTTAAACCAAGAAATATGCGATAGAGGGAAATTTGTCGATTCTGACTCGTGACTCGAACTCAGAATCTGATTGCGTGAGTGTGTAGGTGTTCACAAGTACTATAGTTTTGACTCTTTACTCGTTTAAAACGGAGTTGTATAGAGAAGTTAGCACAGAAAAGGCTAGTAAAGACTTTACATGAAGATTTCCTTAGTACGGCATATGTACAGACTGTTAAACCTTTTTGAACGGAACCAAAGGCCATCCCAGTGATAGGGCGCCTGCCTAGGAGGGAAGTGGACTCAGGATCAATCCCTCTTGGCCTCTGGTTCCTATTCTGGCATGTTGGCCTCCCGGATGGGAGTCTATGTTGGGTATTCAGCCATGTCCTGTATACCTAGGGGCGGGAGACCGGTATCTCCCTTAATCGTGGGCTTCCTGGCCTAAGCCTCCGCATGCCATCCTGAATATACTATGGGAGATACCTGGTGCGCATATGGGGGGGCTGAAAGCCCTGCGGGGCAGCCTCATAAGTGTTAGGGCTTCGGCCTACATTGGATGGCTTGTAGTATATTCAGGATGGCATCAAGAGCACAGGAAACTTTTGCTAATTAGTTAAATAAGCATCGAGTAGGCTTGCGATGGAGAATGAGGTTATGTGAACCTTTATTAGTGTAGGGGTAGAGTTTGTGGAGACAACTGTGAAACTTGTATTAAAAAAGGGCCAACTTTGTAAATAATGCTCTAAAGGACAGCAGGGGGGCAGCTTAAGCTAGGGCCCTGCTTGTCATAAGTGACTGCACTTATAAGGACAGTAGGGGGGCAGCTTAAGCTGGAGCCTTAACTTTTAGGTTTAATACCTGCGACGGCTAGAGATCGGGGGACACTTTTCAAGGAGTTTTCTGAGAGAACTGAGGCGGAAGGAGGAAAAAGGAGCAGAATTAGGGATTGAGGAGAGGAGACGCTGAGAAGCTTGGAGGCTGAGTGGGGATCGATTTTTCTGACAAAATTGAGTGGATTGAGGAGAGGAGACGCTGAGAAGCTTGGAGGCTGAGTGAGGATCGATTTTTCTGACAGAATTGAGTGGAGTGAGCAGGGGAGATCGTGAGAGAGGCAGGAAAGTGTTTTGGAGACAAGAACCTCAGATGTTACACAGTTTTGAGGTTTGGAAGGAGTAGAATTGAACGGACAGAGGTGGTTTATTGGGAGGAGATCATTTTTTTTTTGACAAGGCTTTGGTTGTCGTGAGATCAAATTCCTTGGAATTTTCAGCTGAGAAGGACTCAGGAGAGGAGGAGAGAGATATTTTCTTAAACAGTGAAGCAGTTGACACTGAAATAAAGCTATTTCTACTCCGGAGAGATCTATTTGTGTACCTGAGTGCGTGATTGAGTATTTGTTTTGCAATTGGTGGGCACAAGAGGTTATGTTTTGAGATTTCATCGTCTGCAGCGACCTATTTTTCTTTCTGATCATTTCTCTTTGATCTATCACAGTTAGGAGGTCCACCCTCCCCAAGAAAGACCGCCACGACATCTGGTGCTTCCACTGAGAGCAATTGGGGTGATTGATTGGAGAATTGACCAGATTGAGAGAGAAATGGATCACAGTGCTGCTGTACAGGGTGTGGCTGCTGCTCAAGGTGCTCCTGTTCAAGGGACTCTTGTTCAGGAAGGAATTGGTTCTCAAGGAGGGCCTACGGTGGTTCCAACAGCAACAGCACAACATGCTGTAGACACGTCTCAGATTCTTCAGGCGTTGGCTGCTTTGATTCAGCAGCAACCTGCAATTGGGGGAGCTGAGCAGAAGTCCACAAGAGCATTACAAGCGGTTGTTGGTCGATGTGGGCGGTTCGATGAAAGAGACGTTACTAGGTACCTGCGGGAGTATGTGGGTGAGATGGAGTTGGTCAGGGCACCTGAAGTTGAGGTAATTCTAAGCTTTGAGTTGACTGTTGTCCCTGAATTGAGAGAGAAGGTGAGAAATTTACAGAGAAGACATTTAGGTGGGTGGACTCTGTTTGAACGTGCACTGAGAGAAGAGTTTCTAGAAGAGGATTCTAAAAGAGTCACCAGAAGAACCCTCATGGATTGGATAGAGCGTCAGCCTGGACGTTCCATGGGATTGAATGAGATAATTCGTGAGTTTGAGAAGAGGTACTCTCAGCTTTCTGGTCTAGAGAGGTTGACGTTGGATGCTAAGAAGACAGAGTTGTTCTTAGGGGCTCTGGATGAGTTCACAGCAGATAGGCTTTGTTTCATGTTGGCTGATCGAGGGGCTGAAGGGGGAGTTACATCTGATTGGAGAAGAGTAGAAAAAGCGGTATCCACCCTTGCTAGACAACGTCATGGTAGGATGGTACTGCAGCCAGAGACCTTGCCAGAGTAGAGAGTAGCTCCTCATGTTCATGTAGCTCCTCATGCAATACCTCAAGCACCTATTGTGATTCCTCAAGCACCTATAGTGGTTCCCCAAGTGGTTCCTCAAGCGCCTGCAGTACCTATCCCAGCACAGAGAGGACCTAGACAGCAGCAGCGACCTGTTGAGAACCGAAATCAACATAACTTGATAGAAGAACTTACTCAACAGTTGAGAGATTTGAGGGTTGAGATGGCGGACTTGAGGAGAGATCAACGACCTGTTGCACCAGGTGCCCGACCTGTAAGAGTAACCTTTACCAGGAGATGTATTTGATGCGATAGTCCAGATCATCTCAGAGGAGACTGTCAAGACTTGGCGGTTGCCTTGCGAGAGGGCGTAGTCAACTATCAGAACAACAGGTTGTATCTAACCGCCACTGGGCAGCCTCTGAATACATATTTTGGAAGAGGAGGAATGAGGAGTTCTCTTCCAGCACTTACTGGTGCGAATACTACAGCGATGACTGCGGGTCCTACGGAGGCTGATGTATATACTGGGAGAGTTGAGGTGCGCTCTAATCCAACTATGGTTGAGCAGGCTGTTGAGGTTCCGGTTGAAATGATGAAGAGAGGTGCTGAAAGCATTAGGAGAGCTACTGGATGGAGAGACCCAGTAGATGCAACTTCTATTCGAGCGTTTTTAGAGACGAGTGGTGAACAAGATGCCATGATCGAAGACAAAAGAAGACGAGACGCTTCCGATTTAGATGCAGGAGTACCAGAGGACAGTGACCGTCGGAGGGTTACAAGGAGGAGAGCAGCGGAACCATCACCATCTGTACCAGCTGGAAGATTTCCTGCTGTAGAGGATATACCTTCTACCTCTACAGCTCCACCACCTGCAGTAGATCCTATAGAAGGTGTACAGGATTTGCCACAAGAGACTACTGCTACAGATAGAGTACGGGGAAAGAGGTTTACAGCACAGGAGAAGGGAAAAGCTCCAGCTTACAAGTTAGCGGCAGACATCGAAACAACAACAGACTTGCGTGCTGTTCTAGAGCAACGCATTTTGGATGCTAGAGTTGAGTTTACTCTTCGTGAAGTGCTTGGTATCGCAAAGAGAGAGTTTCATGAGTTGATAATAGACATCATGAAGAGAAAGAGACAAGTATTGACTGAACGAGTAAGTAGTCAGATGGTTGGAGCAGTAGATGCTATTGGTGTTGATCAGTTCGGAGATGATAAGTATGAGGCATGGGTTGCTGGTCCTGCTGTTATTGAGAATGAAGATGAAGAGTTTGAAGAGGATGGGTCAGGTGCAGACAGCGATTTCAAGGAGAAGCACTGGGCAAGAGCGACAACAGAGACGCAAGTTCGGCTTGGAGGACTTTCTGAGCCAGTACCTGCACTTGTGGATCACGGGTCGGAGATCAACATCATTTCCAAGGAGGTGTATGAAAAGGGACAGTGGCCAATCGAAAGGAATCATGGTTGGGTGCTTCGAGCTGCAAATAACCAAAAGGGTGAGTTATACGGAGCTTGTCCCAGTATGCGTGTAAGGATTGGGGATGTAGAGGTTGATCAGCATTTCTTAGTACAGTCATCTGCCTCTTATCCTGTCATACTGGGCCAACCATACATCACCGCTGTTCGGATGGAGACAAAGGTGATGAACGATGGGTCTCATTATGCTAGAGTTCGGAGTCCTGATGACAAGTACTCAGTACAGTTTTTGACGGTTCGTTCAAGACATGAGCGGAACAGACAAACCCTTAGAGATTCTCAGACGAAGAGATGTAAGGTTTTTCGCAATCCACTCCTGTAGAGCGGGAAGACAGAGGTGTAGAACCTACTGTTGAGGTCCCGTCAGAGTTGGAAGCGAGACATGTACAAAGGTCTGGATACATGTGTGGTGTACAGAGTTGGCAGTCTGGATTGCTGATGTTTGAGGCAGATGGGTGGAGCCGATTTACAAGAGTTGAAGATATGGAGGAAAATACAAAAAGATGGATGGTGAAACAGGTATCAGGGTTGTGGCGTGTAGGAGTTCTATCTGAAGACGAAGTGGTTTCTGGTTTGTTTGAAGAGTTTATGTCTGTACAGTCAGCTGTTGGTTGGTTAGACAATGTGAGTAGATTGATGGAGGGGAAAAGTAGTGTGGTGGTGATCCCTATCCACTCTCGATGCATATATGAGGAGATTGCTACATACCTGCAGTTCTTTCCTCATCCGATGCAGAATAATGAAGGGAGAGAAGCAAGTTGTTGGTGTGCACTCCCTCATGAAGCAGACGTCCATGCGAAGTACAAATCTGTACTGAGAAAGGTAAGACCGGTAGCAGCTCAACTACCTGCTAACTCCAAGCAGCAAGTACAGTTAGTGGGGACTGAACCTATATTGCGTGATCATAGACGAGTAGGGCACCAGTTTACTGAGGAAACATTGAAGGAGCTCCAGATAGGAGGGGGTGATTTCTTGACTGAGGTCGAGAAGACAGTGTTTGAACATATGATAGTGAAGCATGGTAAAGCATTCTCTTTTTCACCAGAGGAGATAGGTTGTGTGGACCCAAAGGTTATAGCGCCTATGGTTATATTCACAATCCCTCATGTGCCTTGGGACCTGAAACCGATCCCAGTTCCTCGTGCTTTGTTGCCTAAACTCATCGAGTTGTTGAAGGAGAAGCTACAGATGGGGATACTTGAGCCGTCCATGGGGCCATATTCTAGCAGATGGTTCACTGTACCCAAGAAGTCAGGAGCTTTGCGTTTTATTCAAGACCTACAGCCTGCGAATAACGTAACCATTCGTAACGTTAGGACGGGTCCTGTGATTGAAGAGGTAGCAGAGGCATTTGCAGGGAGAGCTATCTATTCGATTGGAGATCTATATTCTGGTTATGATCAGTTCCAGCTGGCTGTGGAGAGTAGGGATTTAACTACTATGCGTACGCCCCTGGGATTGATGCGGATGTGTACTCTTCCACAAGGAGCGACGAACTCGGTGGCTCATATGCAGAATGCGATGCATAAGATACTAAGGGAGTTTGTGCCTGATGTTACCATTCCATTTATAGATGATATTCCTATAAAGGGTTGCGCAGTTGAAGACAAGGATGAAGCAGTACTTGCGAATGGATGTAGAAGGTTTGTTGCAGACCATATCAGGGACGTAGAACATATCTTGACTCGTCTGCAGGAGGTACATCTCACCCTGTCAGGAGCTAAGTCCAAGTTTGGTGTGTCTGAGGTTTTAGTGGTTGGACATCTGTGTGGCGCTTTTGGAAGGCGACCAAACCCCGAGAAGGTTGAAGCCATAGCAAGGATGGCAGACTGTAGGAATATCACAGAGGTTCGACGCTTTCTAGGTGCTTGTGTATTTTATCATTTATCCATTCCTCATTATGCTCATGTTGCTGAGCCTTTGTATGCATTATTGAGGAAGGGTAAGAGGTTTATATGGACCTCAGTCCATCGAGAAGCTATGAATAGGTTGAAGGAGGCTCTACAGTCTCCGCCTGTTTTGAGAAGAGTAGACTACGGATGTGGGAGACCTGTCATTGTCACAGTAGATACTAGCCCAAAGGCAATTGGCTGGGCGATAGGTCAAGATGATGCCAATGGATTGCGGCTTACCTCTAGGTTTGGAGCTAGGATCTTGACAGACAGGCAACGAGATTATCCTCAGGTGAAGCGTGAGTTGTGGGGAGCGGTGACAGCAATGAAGACAGATCGTGAGTTTCTGATCGGTGCTCATGTAGTCCTGAAAACGGATTGTCTACCTCTATTAGGCATGATATCCAACTGTACCACGCCAGACATAGCAATGTTACGTTGGATTGCCTATATTAGAAGTTTGAATCCAGAGCTGAAGCATATAAAAGGAAAGGAGAATATGGTTGCAGATATGTTGTCAAGGGCTCGATTTGTGGATGAGGATGTCATGATTTCAGAAGCTGAGGAAGAAGAGAGACAGGATGCTCAATGTCAGGTTAATCGACGGGCTACAAACTTGGAGCCGTTGATGTTTAGAGAGGAGCTTTACACAGGTAGACTTCGTGACATAGGATATTATCTGAGCTTGTTGGAGAGGCAGGAGAGATGGAGCAAAGTAGAGTTCAGGGAGATAAGGAAACAAGCTTACAACTATCTTCTGCATGATGGGTATCTTTGGAGACGACCACAGAGGAGAGATGGGATGTTCATACGGGTAGTGGACGATCAAGAGACTAAGCAGCAACTAATGAAGGAGTTCCATGATACCTTATGGGCCGGACATCGAGGGATTTGGGCTACCTACACCAAGTTGAAGGAGAGGTACTGGTGGAAAGGTTTGTATCAGGATGTGGTGAACTACGTCAGCTCCTGTTTGCATTGCCAGTTCTATTCAAAGATGCGGTATAGGGATGGTCTCGTGCCAACTTACCCGCCTTGCATTCACTTTCAGTGGGTTCTCGACTTAGTGGTGATGCCTCTGGGGTTATGGGGCATGCGATATTTGGTTCTGGCTCGTGAGGATCTCTCCAACTTTGTAGAAGGGCGAGCTTTGAGGACGAAGACCACAGAGGGGATATGTAAGTTTGTTCTTGAAGATATTATCTGTAGGTATGGGTCTGTAGGAAGGCTACGGATAGATAGGAGAGAACTACGGGGTACGGAAGCGAAAGAGTTTTTTGCTCGATATGGTGTGAAGCTCAAGCTTACTACTGCGATGAATCCAGAGGGGATTGGCAAGAGCGAGCGAGGACATCCATCGATAGTTCAGGCTTTGGTGAAGGCGTGTGATGGTAAGCATAGAGAGTGGCCTAGGTTACTCCCTTTTGCTTTATGGGCAGATAGAACAACTCATTGTTCGACTACAGGGTACATGCCTGTTGAGTTGATGTTAGGGCAGAAACCGATGATGCCAGCAGAAGAAGACTTTCCTACCTGGGCTATCTTGCCATGGGAGGACAATGTGGACCGTGTGCAACTTCTCTCACTACGAATCAGACAGCTAGAATGTAGAGAGGAGGATCTCGCTGAAGCGCAGCTCCGGCTGAAGGCGGCTCGACTTGGGAACAAGGAGAGGTTTGATAAAACTCATAGACTTCGACCAAAACCGATACAAGTTGGGGACTGGGTGTTGATATATGACAGCACATTGGAGAACCAACATTCTACAGTTCGAAAGTTTTCGAGAAGGTGGTTTGACCCGTACCTTGTCTCAGATGTACATCAGAATGCTACTTATTCCTTGCAAGAGCTAGATGGCACGCATTTAAGACTTCCAGTTGCTGGGAAACGAGTGAAGCTATTCAAAAAGAGAGGGGAGACTGTGGAGCTAGCTGAGTTCTTAAGTTCAGAGCAGACAAGAGCAAGTGAAGATCTTTTTGAGACGGTCGAGGAGAGCGAAGACGATTTGGAGGACCACGACGATCGATGACGGATTGGCACATACCAGAGGATGTGCAGGTTTGGAGGGGGTGAATGTTGTGTTGTACATGGGTCTGTATAGTGAAAAGTAATGCAAAGAGAATTTTTTCTATATTGTGTAAAGGAAGCTGCCCTGCAGCTTAACAAGCTAGGCAAGAGCTAAGCTGGGGCCATGCTTGACAAGCTGCCCCCTAGCTTGGGTTGGAATATCACCCATGAGGGAGTCAAAAGATACCAGAATGTGAAGTTCGACGAGAAGAGCGACCTCATGCTTCTAGTTTTGACAGAAAGTGCTTTAAGTAATAGTTAGCACGTGTTTTAAACTAAGAAATATGCGATAGAGGGAAATCTGTCGATTCTGACTCGTGACTCGAACTCAGAATCTGATTGTGTGAGTGTGTAGGTGTTCACAAGTACTATAGCTTTGACTCTTTACTCGTTTAAAACAGAGTTGTATAGAGAAGTTAGCACAGAAAAGGCTAGAAGATTTCCTTAATAAAGCATATGTACAGACTGTTAAACCTTTTTGAACGGAACCAAAGGCCATCCTAGTTGATAGGGCGCCTGCTTAGGAGAGAAGTGGTCTCAGGATCAATCCCTCCTGGCCTCTGGTTCCTATTCTGGCATGTTGGCCTCCCGGATGGGAGTCTATGTTGGATATTCAGCCATGTCATGTATACCTAGGGGCGGGAGATCGGTATCTCCCTTAATCGTGGGCTTCCTGGCCTAAGCCTCCGCATGCCATCCTGAATATACTATGGGAGATACCTGGTGCGCATATGGGGGGGTTGAAAGCCCTGTGGGGCAGCCTCATAAGTGTTAGGGCTTCGGCCTACATTGGATGGCTTGTAGTATATTCAGGATGGCATCAAGAGCACAGGAAACTTTTGCTAATTAGTTAAATAAGCATCGAGTAGGCTTGCGATGGAGAATGAGGTTATGTGAACTTTTATTAGTGTAGGGGTAGAGTTTGTGGAGACAACTGTGAAACTTGTATTAAAAAAGGGCCAACTTTGTAAATAATGCTCTGTACGCATAAGGACAGCAGGGGGGCAGCTTAAGCTGGGGCCTTAACTTTTAGGTTTAATACCTGCGACGGCTGGAGATCGGGGGACACTTTTCAAGGGAGTTTTCTGAGAGAACTGAGGCGGAAGGAGGAAAAAGGAGCAGAATTAGGGATTGAGGAGAGGAGACGCTGAGAAGCTTGGAGGCTGAGTGGGGATCGATTTTTCTGACAGAATTGAGTGGATTGAGGAGAGGAGACGCTGAGAAGCTTGGAGGCTGAGTGAGGATCGATTTTTCTGACAGAATTGAGTGGAGTGAGCAGGGGAGATCGTGAGAGAGGCAGGAAAGTGTTTTGGAGACAAGAACCTCAGATGTTACACAGTTTTGAGGTTTGGAAGGAGTAGAATTGAACGGACAGAGGTGGTTTATTGGGAGGAGATCGTTTTTGTTTACAAGGCTTTGGTTGTCGTGAGATCAAATTCCTTGGAATTTTCATCTGAGAAGGACTCAAGAGAGGAGGAGAGAGATATTTTCTTAAACAGTGAAGCAGTTGACACTGAAATAAAGCTATTTCTACTCCGGAGAGATCTATTTGTGTACCTGAGTGCGTGATTGAGTATTTGTTTTGCAATTGGTGGGCACAAGAGGTTATGTTTTGAGATTTCATCGTCTGCAGCGACCTATTTTTCTTTCTGGTCATTTCTCTCTGATCTATCACAGTCAGGAGGTCCGCCCTCCCCAAGAAAGACTCTCGCCAACATCTCCGTCTACCCCTGCACTAGTGCAGTCATCTAGTGTGGATGCTAGAGGGAGATTACCACCGGATTTCGAAATGGACCTCTCGCCTTCAGGTTGTCGGGGTAATTAGTATGAATTCGGTTGCGGCCCTCTAAGTCTTGGGGTAGCGAGATGGCATCAAAGATACTCCAAGTCGATACCAAATCTTTTGTAGAAAATTGTAGAGCTCGACATATTATTCACTTGGGTTGAAAAATCAAGTGAAACTGATACCTGTGACAATACTTACGGCACTTCAAATTTTAAAGGGGTCAGAAAACGACAATGGTCATAACGCGAGCTCCACGTGTCAGAACGAGGTGATTTCGGTGGTCAGAGGTAGCCGTGGTGGAGTTTCTTCGGGTGGAGGTGGAAGATGCTGACTGTACGGTGACCGTCCGTACACATGAATCTGTGAAGGTTGTGAACTAGTCTTCTTACGTGTAGATTTATTATCAGTGATTTAATTTTGTGCTGCCATCTGTTTAGGGGGGTCTTTTATCCTTGCCAGGTGACACTGAAGGTTGCGTAGGATGGAGGAAAGCCCAGAGAGGTGTACTCCGGAAGGAGGGCATTGTCGCAGATTGTCGATCATCGAGCAGTGTGAAAATTGAAATTCTTTTTAATAGAAATATTAATTTTAGATTATTGGTTGATTCTTTTTTACGTTTGCATAACTTGTATTGCTAATATGTATTGCTTACTAGACAAAGTGATTTGTATGATTGGTAATTCCATATGAAAGGCATGATCAAGTAAAAAATTATAAAAAGAGTCTAATCAAGTCCGATACTCGTCCCAGATCAAATTAGTTTTTGTAAAACATTTCCATCACAGGTATAGGAAAAACCTTCCCACCACCTAAGAGCTACGCGATTCCCTATCTTAAAAGATGCCAATACAGGCTCCTTAAACCGAAAACCTAACCGTTCCAGTAAGAGTGTATCTTTATAGGAGTCGTTAAAGCATTCCCTAAATGCTACCGTGCTTCCTTATCTTAAAGATGCCAATAAAGATTCTTTAACCCAAGATCTAACCGTTTATTTAAGTACGCAGTTCTGTGTTCATATTTTCTAAAGAACCGTTTTAAAGGACTGCGGTGAAAAATTTCCATCTTGAAGATAAAGATCCTTCACTCCTAATATGTAAAATAGAGACAAGGAAGTCTTTATCCCTACGGGTGGAGATGCTCTCCGACTTTCTCTTTTATAATTCCGTTAAAGAGTCCGATTGGGACCAAAACCCGTGTGGCCATCTCTAAATTACAGATACAAAGTTAAGTTAGCAGTCCGGTGGCGATAATGGAAACCATTTTCATTACGTTGTGAACCGGAGGTAAAGAAGAGATTTCTTTCTACACTAGTTCTCTGATAGAAAGTGTATTTATTTGGCCAGGTGGAATTGCGGGTACGTTTCGCTGTTCAACGGTTATGTCGCTTTTCATTGGTTTCATAGTGGTGTCAAAGTTAAGAGGAAATATTTCAATGGTTATGTTTATATAGAATTGAAAATATTTTAGATTATTACTTTTCATATTTTTAACTTTTGACATTTAAAATAATTATATAAAATAATTTCTACTATAAAAACAAAGGAGAAAAACAAGTGAAAGCTGAGTGAAGAAACACCACGCAAAAACCTAACCGAAGTCATAACTCTCTCCCGCGGGTCAAGAATCTTCAGGGAAAATTCCAACATTGACACCTCAAATATCGCACTCCAGTTTCTCGAGGATAGCGATTGTTGTGCCTGGGTTTTGAATTGGACGTGTGAGATTAGACTGAAGTCCGAACAGGTTGATTTACGTAAATATAACTAGGATAGAGAGTGGATAGTAATTACTCCTACTCCCAGAAATATAGTTTGGTAGACAGCAAACCGCGGTTTACAGCCGAGTTAAGAGTTATACACTATTTTGCATATATGTTTGGGCCACTCATACCTCTCTGTGTTAAGTTTCAAGGATTCACGATGAAAAGACTAAGTAAGTTTTGACATTTCACACTTAAGATTTACAGGAGTTACGGGGATCTTCTACCACCAAGATTTGAGTGGCTCTATTAAAACACATGTCCAACTGCTGGCGCAGCACCTTGTTAAGCTTTAGTCAGAGGTAATGACCCAGATCGGGAAGTCTTCGAGTCTGATTAATCAAGAGTCATATACACTTCCAAGAGTATCATTGTGATAGGTGATTAGTACAACTCGTGCGAGCTGCAGCAACAGTTCTGAACCGATAAGTTCTGACCCGTAATATGCTGTATGCGATGATATGTAATATGTTTTGACATTCACATGCTGTATGCGATGATCTGCAAGTGAGATCCATTTCAAGGGGTATCTGGATCAAACTTTCATAGAAGAGCGCGCTCTATCAATTAGTCAGCTCTACAGTTCAGGTGAGTCTCAATCAACGAAATCCGTGCACAAGCTTTCTGATGTTCAACTGTTCAGTGTATGTGGGTAGTTACATAACGTCTCATCATTGAGGTGGAACGTCGTCAAGATACTTAGAGACTTCTTTTTGCAAATTTGCCTGAATGAAGACACTGCCGACCACTGCGCCCATGGGACCGGCTAAACTTTTGACAGATAGTGTTATTTAAAGCTTGAATCACAAACATCGTAACTTTCACTCTTTAACTGCTCCGCACTTTCCTCATATCACAGATGAACCATTTCCTTGCACACCTTATCTATATCAAGACGCTGTCGTGAGCTTCCTTGTGTAGAACTAACTTACTTATTATTAGGCCTTTGATAACTTCGTCCAGAACACACACCTAGCTACTGAAGACCCCGTGATCATATCATCTAACGCCATAGTTGTGCAAGTAATTATGTCCTTTCTTGACGACCAAGATAAGGCTCAAAACATGACATATGAGATTAGTCAGGTTGCTTCAATCGCCACTGAAATACTGCAATTTTGGAATAACTGTACATTTTAACCATGTTGTAAACACCATGCAATTTGAGAAACTTACACTTCATCGGGCTCGTAATAGGAATCATCTCTATCTAGTGGTTCTAAGCCTATAGACCCCGCCAAGCGGAAGGGATTGGACATCGCCTCTAAAATTCTCCTCTCCAAATCTTTCTCCTCAATCCACATCGAGCTCTGGCGTCTTACCGCTGTCATTCTTTTATGTCGGATTAGACCCTGCCTCGCCTCCAACTTATTCCTAGCCGTAACGTTAACTGCTCTCTGCTCCTTCTGCATATTGTGAAACACAGCGGTGTCAGGTAAGATGCTAACAAACCAATCATCCTTTCCATGTATACTACTTGAAACAAAGCAACCGTTCGTTAAGAATCACACAGTAAGGGATGGATAAACCTACTTCCTCTCTGTGGTGATTGAGCATTTCAAACCATGTGAATAGTGGAGCCTCACTGAGCATGTCCAACAGTGAATAGACCACCGAGTGGCTCTCTCGACACATGAGGCCTAAACTAGTAAAGACATCTTGATCAAGCGGGAGACACTATCACGACTAAATGTAAGTGTAAGAAACAAGTGCAAAGTCCAGGCAATGACCACCCTTAACGCATCCCAATTTACACCGGGCCAATATTCTTGGAGGCCACTGAAATTACGAACTCCCAGCTCAGAAAATTAGAACTTGCGCATGGAAAAGACTAACACAGAATGGTGTGATCACATGAACTGATTTCAAGGATCGTCAGGAACACCTACCCCGCGGAGGTACGTGGACCAAAGAAACCAAGGTAATCGACGGGCATGAACTTCAAAGCGGAATGACGGATATAATACAGAGACGGGGTTTCTTCATTGTGAATCAGTCCACACTTAAAGACAAACGTAAGGGGTAGCGTGCATATCACCCTGTGATTGGTATGGGTTTTAGGGTTGGGATCGGGTTTCGAGAAGGTCAGAAAAACAACTCCGGGCAGAAGACACAGAGATCTAAGAACTTCATGCAGAAAGCTCTGATTACAAGTTGCCGCAAAGCATCCGGTGAAGGAAGACGAAATGACGGAGTACGCAGACGAGGAGATCAAGGAACAAACAAGCTAAAATTTACTCCTGAGATTCACAGCTTTTCCATCAAAGGTCTAACGCGCTCATAACACCTGAGACATCGATTACACAAATAATCGAAGAAACATGCGTACCAGATGTTCCTGCAAAATCTTCTTCTCCTCCTCTACTTCTATCGCGCGGGCTGCAGACTTTTCTTTCTTAAGCTGAAGTCGTTGCGTCTTCAGCTCAGCGATACGAGCCCTAACCATTTCTTCATCCTCCTGTTCCCGCTTTTGCTTTTCCGCCAATTCTGTGGCATATTTCTTCCTCAATAGCGCCGTCTGTTTCTCGTACTCCCTCCTAGCAGCAGCGGCTGTTCCAAGACTAGCTTTCTCTATGGAAACAGGCACCGACGGAGATGTAGACGGAGCTAAATCGGAAGATACTGAAGAGAAATGGTAGGCATTCTCCATGAGAGGTTCAATTACAACTGTACATGACTGGATCGAAGAGCTCGGAAAGCAGAGATTTCCCTGCAAGAGCCCACTGAGTCGCGAGAGACGAAACAGCGCTACTGATCTCACCATGTCTAACACCCTCGTACACTACTCTCTGCAAAACCAAACTCGATTTGGATGGTCGTGTAGCGCGTCACTGCATACACCCACAGGTTAGATCCAAACGTACAGACTTCGGACGCCCGAATTCCCAGTGCAGTGCTCCCAATTTTCTTTCAGTACTCAGCGTTTAACAAATCGTACAGCGGAAATCGACATCTACCCGCTCTTCCACAACACAGATATTAGGGCCATATTACAGAACCCGATACTCCTAATGCAGGTTCGGTATCTCTAGAACATCAACACGATAACGATAAAGAGCCACATTCATATCACTACACTATCCTCCACCTAAATCCGTCTGAACGAACAAGTCCAGTTTACCAAATTTCAGGACTGCCGCACAGGCTTGGCAGCACTGTCATCATCGTTAGCACGTCTACCTCGTCGATCCCATTCCCCAGTAAGCCAGTAACCAGATGCGAACAGAAACAAGCAGCTCTCTACTGTACATATCTCACCTCACAGTGGCCCTCTTCAAGTCGAGGATCACCTCTATGGTCGTAAACTCGTTGTGCAATCAGAGGACACCGATCGTCATTTGTCCCATCTCGAAAGCTCCCCCGCCTTGCCGCTATCTACTCCTAAACCTCAACCCTTGCGGCAAGACGTGGGAGCGCTGGGGTGTCATAGAGCAGTAAATTAATTACTACCAAGAAACATCAGTCAACAGTAACAGTTGAAGAAGAAGTACAGTCTCATGTTATAAACAGTAGTTCAACCATCCACTCTTCAACTTCACATGTCCTTCCTTTCCGGTCAGAATTTTGCTGTCTTCATCTTGTAGTTCAGCAGCTTCCCATTCGTTGCTAATCTTTATTGCTCAGTTTCGTCCTCTTCTCACATCAAATGAGTAGCACCTCATCTTCGGTTTCCGTAAAAATGCCGAAATCGATCGGCGAAGTGAATGTTCCCCCAATGTCCAAGTCCGGTGGGCTCGTTTCCTGTGATGTTTTTAACCTAGCCTAGCTGCCGTAACTGAAACGGCCGGAGAAACTGGTGCCGGGAAGATCGCCGAGAGAGTACAGTCACGACAGTGGCCTGTTTACGTCCGGCATACAAATCCTGGCCGCGTACTACTGTGGGTAGAAGCGAGCTGACTATTCCGTTAACTTCCCTTTCCCTTCGTTGTCCTGCGAAGCAACGCTTCGTAACCCCTAATTTCAGCTAGCTCGAACGCTCTGGTTCGAAGGCAGCTGAGGTCCACGGCAACGACTTACAATGCCAACCATCAGCGTCGGGCGAGATCGTCTCTTCGCGGCGTTGGAGGAAACGTTCAGTGCGTAAATTTCCCTGTCTTTCTTCGGCGCTTTTCGTGGATTCTAAAATGTGTGAATCGAGTCCTGTTTCGGGCATTAGCTTGAATCGTGAATGCTTAATGAGCCCCGAATTGAAAGCTTAAGCACGCCGCAATTAAGATCTCCTTCTTCGAGGTTTCTTCCTTGCATATACCGGGCTTCCAGTCTCCTTGACGAAGGGGTTCCGTTAAACGATGTTGAAAGAAGGCAGAATTTCGCTGGTTAGATCGCCAATGGCTTTTTCTGGCTCGATTTTCTTCGTATGACATATGATATTGGGATGCAGCTGATGGAGAATTTGACGAACTGTGCTTCGATTTTGGTATCGAGCTTGATGAAGTGGTATGACTACATTTCACCTTCACTTTAAGTTGCCATCCGCTGTTTCTGCTTCTTACTGGAAAATGTTTTGCTTGCCAGTGGATTGTATGCTGGAATACAGATCGCATTATATCTTATATCATCACTTAGCACAGGCATGGGCGGATTCTCCCTGTGGAGGTCACTAACTCAATTGCGCACTCTTTTCTTCTACTCATGTGTCTGGAAGATCTACTCTTGCGGACATCTGGCTCGTTCTGGTTGTAAACTGTTTCACGCCACATTACTGAGCTCTTGCGCACTATCTGTTTGAACGAGAGAGGGTATAGTCCATTCAAGGTGGTTTCACTTGTTGGATGGTTCCACATGGTAACGATTTTAAGGGCAAATCATAGTTTGAAAGCTTTGAAGTAAAAAGTGTCATGATCAGTCAGCTCATGTTTCTCACATTCACGAAGCGGTTCTTGAGTTGCAGACAACGGAGGGCAAGATCATTAGAAAGGAGAAGCACTTGGATGAAGATGAAACTACCGAAGCAGATGAAGAGGTCATCTACAAAATTGAGGTCCCCGCCAACAGGTATTTGGTCGACTCATCTGAATGACTCCAAGTGAACCAACACAAATGAACAGAGTCAAGGACTTGGTTGATACAGATGTATATAAGGGTGATCTCGTCTTGTATGTCCAGGTACGATCTCCTATGCCTCGAAGGGCTGGCACGAGGATTACGCATCTTTACTAGCAAGGAGGAAATCCCGACTTATCGTCTTGCAGAGATGTCAGGCCACGCCATGCAGAAAATGAGCGTGAAGCCTGAGGTAGAATATTCAAGAAGAAGTCCCGGTGCAAAATTTTGACTTGAGGCTTCCTGGGCAGTGATGAAATATTCGAGGACATACCAGTTGGAGTCGGAAGAGAAAGCTTGAAACCCCGCTGATCACACAGTGAAGCGTTTGGCTCGTTAGATCTCCTTGTCATGCTCGTTCCAGTAAGCTAGAAGATTATCTAGAAGAAATCACATCCATTAGTTCAGTCTCGGGAGTTCTAGTTCATTGTGGACATCTTTTTCTTTTTCTGCAGACATCCCTGATCAGACCGTTTGTTGTCTGCGCCGTTTTGAGAGGCATTACCTTCAGTCAAGCACGGTACGATAGCTTTATCGACCTGCAAGACAAGTTGCATCAAAACCTGTGCAGGTACGTAACAGAGTAGATCTTCTGCCGCCTTTGAGAATGTTTCTTCCCACTGCATTGGTAGCTTTGTTTCATCATTGCATGGTGTACTCGCGGTAAATTATCCAATCTCCAAGTCACTCGTAATGGCGCATGTCTGTATGATTCTTGTCCTGGGTTTCTTGATTTCCAACTTATAGTAGTTATGTGTACTGCCGATGAGTAGGACTATGGGGCGTGAGAATTCTTTCTGACGGAACCCTTGCGGTTGTAAAACGCTTTGTATTAAACGTTCGATGGGTTATTTTGAACATCCTTTCCTGCAGAAAAAGGACTTTGGTTGCGATTGGTACACACGATCTGGATACGCTGGAAGGACCATTCACATATGAGGTAACGACCGCCAGCTTCACTTTTGACGGCTAATCCCAGTTTCCTGGTAAACTCGTTCTGGGCGGAATCTTGAAGTTAACATCAAGTTTGCTTAGTGTATGGTTTTTGCCTGATGAGGGAGGATGCGAAAGATTGATTGCTTCTATGATCTGTCCTCTTATAAAGGAGCGGCCGTTAGTTGCTCACGACGTGACTACGGATTCGAGAGCCTTATAGTTACAAAAATCAACAGTCTAATTGTAAAAGAAGAAGAATCTGTTTTCCTAGTTTTCGGCTGGGAGTGGATCGATCAATTGGTTGCATGTTTGAGCTCGTCTTCATTAAGTTGCCTGAGCTTGACTTGAGATAGCCTTTTCCGGCAGAATGATCAAATTATTTCACTTGCAGGCGCTCCCTCCTTCGGAAATCGAGTTTGTTCCTTTGAAGCAGGTATGAATCTCATAGGCATTGAACGTTTCTGTAAGCAAACCGCAGCACTGTAGGTAGCAGCTCCCTGGCCTAAGCGCTAATTAGGGAAATTAAATCGCCTTCTATATATGTATGGTATCTCAAAAGTTATCCGACCAGGTATCCCGTGTGGTCAAACTCATGTTCGCTGACAATCAATGAGACGGCTCATTTGTTTTAGCCTAGTAGTCTGTAGACGTTACTATCTTACTAACTTACGTTAGATAAGAGAGGTAACGTCATTACTTGCATTTGGATTTACTTCGTCTGTGGAATTCATTCAGGAAGTTTGGACATCATTTTTGCTTCTCTTATTAGATTTGTTACAGGAATATCGCGCACATGCCATTCACTGTTGATCATCGTGTGTTTATATTAAGATCTATGATTTGCCTGTGAGTTCATTGTACCTACCGATGTGTACCTGCTGTGGGTTCGTTCTCGCAGACCAAGAACTTCAATTCCAAGGAGCTTATGGAGTTTTACAAGGTCCCTGCTGATGCCTTAAACAACTTGACTCTTTCGTCAAGTTTGGACGCATGTAGATGTGAAGGGTTGAGTAATTACTGTACCTCCTTATGGAAAACTGTTTCTCTACAGTGTCCGTACGGATGAGCACTAGCTTCAGCTTGGAGAGTGGGAGTTTCTGGAAAAACGCATGTGAGTTTAAGGAGCACTGCACTTCTCGGTTTTCAAGTATCTGACGATTTTAACTGGTTTGCAGTCTGATATGAAGCTGAAGAAGTTCCTTCACATTATAGAAAGCTCACCGGTGTACCCAGTCATCTACGACAGTAAAAGGTAACTTTCTTGCAATAGGGGGGTCATTGTTTGAGGCTTTAGTCAGGCATGTGTAAAGTTTTCGTGGAATATCTCAGCAGGACGTACTGTTTCTACAGGCGAGTCCTTTCTTTACCCCCGATCATTAATGGCGCTCATTCTGCCATATCTCTGAAGACTAAAAATGTGTTTATTGAGTGCACTGCCACCGACCTGACGAAGGCCAAGATCGTCCTGAACACTATGGTACGGAGGCGTACATCCCTCGAGCTTGAAGGCTAGGAATTTTTACTTTCCTCGATGGTCGAAGGGTCGTTCTTGAACATCAGTATCTACTAATTTCACTGACCGGAGACACACTAAGTGAAGTGTCCATTGGTTTGCATTCATGAGCTCCCGGGGAGTGTGTATCTATTAAAGGCCTGGCCATCCGACTACTTGATGCTGGGGTAGATCAGGGTCAAGTCTAGTGTTGGCAACAGGCACGTTATACAGAAGCATGTAGATGTACCATGCACTTTGTATAAGACACACATCCTTTGGTAGCCATTAGTATATCTCCAGCGCCTCACCGTGTCGTATGTTGGAATATATGAAGGTTACGATGTTTTCCCAGTACTGTGAAAATAAATTCGAAGTGGAGCCGGTTGAGGTGATTACAGACGGAAAATCAGCTGTTTATCCTGATCTGTCCCAGAGGACTTTCCCAGTCGATGTTTCCTACATCAATAATACCGCCGGAGTACAGCTCAAACCTATGGAGGTCAGTAGGACATACTTCTTTCACTCTTTTCAGTCTGTTTATACTGGTCTCGAGATCATGCACATATACTCTATGCCCGTGCTGTGATGACTGGTTAAATGTGTTCTTAGCCTATCTCTTGCTTCTGACTGACATTCTCCTGAGTGCAGTTTTCGAAGTTAAACCCTCCAAGCGCGGAGACGCTAGCACCAGGATCAGTTGACTAAATCCTCGTACTGCCTGATTGCACAACAGATTGTTGGATACTTGCACAGGATGCAGCTACCAGCAAGGGTTGTTAAATCTGGAGACGAAACTAAGATCATGGTGACGGTCCCTCCTACAAGAAGCGATGTACTTCATCCTTGTGATGTTATGGAAGTGAGTGGAAACTTACCGTTTCCATCTAAAGCGCATTACATCCAAGCAGATCCAAAGGACACATGCAAGTATTTTGTTATCTTGATCATTTCGAGATGTTGAGCCTCAAACATAACATATGAGCTCCCTTATAACCATTTCCATGACATTAACTTTGTGGCCGAGGATTCCGAAAGATGTTAGTTCACAAGCACGAAGTTAAATTAGTGTATGCGAATATTTCCTGAATTGGTAGTGAGTGAAGACGTTTCCGGTGATGCACAGGATGTCGCCATTGCATTTGGCTTCAATCGGATTGAGAAGACGGTACCGAAGTCTCACACTCAGGGAAAAGAACAAGCCTTGAATCATTTCTCCGACTTGCTCAGGGAACAGGTAGATCACGTCGGTTAGTGGAGTGGAAATTTTTCTCCGTCGATTTCACCTTAACTACCAAACGTTCATTATGGTATGACATAGCTGTCTCTGTGTGTGAAGTTGCGCCCTTTGCGGCCGTCTGAGTTGCACTCCGTGCTCTCGCAGATAGCCCTGGCGGGCTTCACGGAAGTTTTGACGTGGATTTTGGGTTCAAATTTGGAAAACTTTACCCTGGTCAATCGAGAGGAGGACAAGAAGAAAGCTGTTGTTATTGGCAATCCACGTAGTTCTGAGTTTGAGGTTTGCTCCGTTACTTCTCTCCTGCTTTAAGTCTATGTTCTGGATACGTCCTTACCGGAGCCACCGCCTTTACCTTTGATGCATAGTACTCCTGATTATGACAAAGGAAGAAATCTCGGGGACCGTTGGTTTACTGTTTCCCTTGAACGTGGTCATAAGCAGCATTACATCATACATAAACTGACACCTCTGGGTGAGCTATCACACAAGGATCTCGGGAGACTAAATTTTTGCTGTTGATTGAGATCAGTTGAGTTTCAGACTTCAAGTTAGAAAGTCCCTTGGCTTTACAGGTCTACATTACTAGTTGTCATGCACTGGCAGTAGCAAAGCGCTTAATGTCGAGGTTGGTTATGTCTTGTAGTTCATGTTGATAAGTAAATACGCTGCTGCAGGTTGTGCGAACAAGTCTTCTTCCAGGACTCTTGAAGACAATGTCACACAATAAAAAGACCCCCCGACCTGTTAAGGTAATGAGGTCAACGTGAGCTGGAAGCTTCTTGGCGTTTACACGAGGGCTGAAGCACTTTAGTGATATTCATCTGTAGCTTTATGAGCTGTCAACGTGGGTGCAAAGTTGTCATTTTGCGAGCAATCTCAGGAGATACTTTTCAAGATCTAAATGTGTCGAATCAAGGGATGCGCATTGTCATGGAAAGCCAATGTTTTGAACTTTCACAACGGTGGGTTCTCTGCTGATTTCAAATGGCTGCCCTAACAGTGCGACACATTGCCGCGCACACTGTTCACTGCTACATTATAGTGTTCTGGAAACGCGCCGCTTTTGTGGAGCAGGGTGCGAGCTAGGTCACTTCAACTTTTAGAGTATGTATTCCTGTGTCGTAGTATCCGTCTGCAAACCTTGGAAGGGACGGAACGGAAATACCGTCCAAACAAAACCTTTTAATTTGTATTCAATTTTAATTGCAGCTCTTCGAAGTTTCGGATGTCGTGCTTCTAGACGAGACGAAGGATGTAGGAGCCGGCAACCGCCGGCGTCTTGCGGCTCTATATTGTGACCAAACATCTGGTTTTGAGGTCCGTGCTTTGTATATCAGCTTGCGGCTTGGACCCGTGAGAATGTAGTCTCAAATATTGTACAATATCTGTTGCGTCCTGTTCGGCCAGTGCAGTGCAGCGAGCCTAAAATGTTACATGCCTGTTCTGTAGAGCTTCGGTTTCTCTGTTAAACCGTGCTGTAATCGCTATTCTGCTTTCTTTGCGTTTTACACCGTCGGTTAGCCTGAACATTAAGGACGGTTTCGGCGTCTTTCTCGGCGTTCTCTTCGGGGTCACAGTAACTTTAGATATGTCCGATAAGGAAACTGAATGATCTGAGAGTTGGAGGGCTTAAGGCACATGCTGTTTCGATGTTATATGGGTTGGTAGTTCTGCTTTCTCAAAGGGTATATTCTAGGTACACGCAACCTCTGTATCTGTATTCTTTTTCCTCTTGACTTATATATGATCTGCCCTTGTACTGTGTGCAGATTATTCACGGCTTAGTTGATAGAGTCATGGAGATTGTAGGTATTTCAAGATGTCCCGCCGGTCAGACAGTGGGCTACTATATCCAACCCTCAGAAGTATGTATTTGATTTCGTTATTAGAACTTGCTTATGAGATTGGTTTGTCGTTGTAGACGTATAGCATGTATGTCTTGTAAAATCCCATTGCTCTTTCTCATGGTTATCTTTATCCATACATCATTTTATTCATGCGTTCCTGGTGAGAGGTCGGTCCCGCCCACACAGATAACGTAGTCACTTGACAGAGCCCAAAATTAGGTACTTCGGTTGTGATAATTGTGCAATACTGTAGACAGTTATGGACACAAAAATCCAGGGGCTAACCAGTTGTGCTGCTACGTTTGCAGGAACCGGAGTACTTCACTGGACGGCAAGCCAATATTTTTCTCCATGGAGCCAGAATCGGAACATTTGGAATCGTTCATCCAGAGGTACTCTCGTTAAGGGCATTTGTCGTCTCTTTTGCCATAGCACGTGATAGATTTGTGATAAGAGCTGTCAGGGTTGAGATGTTGAAGTTGATTGCCGACAAAGCCCGAGACAAGTTGAAGTTTATCTCGCAGCTTTGTCTGAACTTTCTGCATACAAAATTCGGACAAAAGACTGATATCTACATCATCTGAACTTTGAGAACTTTGGTTTTGCAGGTATTACAACGTTTTGACATCCCAGACCCATGCTCTGCCGTGGAGCTAGACATTGAACCATTTTTGTAATTGAGTTTCTCCACCATTTTTTCTATATAAAACGGATACACCTGAGACAGATTGTTGTTCTCGTATATCGCACATGAAGGGCGTGGTGAGCTGTGTGCATGTTGCTTCAGTTAAAAACTTTGGCTCTTGTCAGACATAACCTTACAAGGCTTCACAAGGTCTATATCAGCAAAAGCTGAAGCGTTTCCGCGGGCTCTAGACATCTGCTTAGAAGCAACCTATCCGTTGTTGCTTGCCTCCTTGAACACATCTAGCTTGCAGCCCTCAGCTTCGCTTTCGGGGCTTTGGAGTAATCAATATTAGCTCATTTTGAGGTCATTGGGGTGCAAATGCTGGAAGCTGGGTTCCTCTGTCAGTCCGGGGAGTGATTCAAGGCTTATGACTCCAAGCCTTGCATGTGGGAGACAAGGACAGGTCGTTGACTGCTGGGCAAACGGGTTCTCCAACCAGCGACCCGATCGTTAGTGCTATGCATAGCTGAAAACCAGCGTGCGGATGTCTGGGATTTGATTTGGTATGTGCTGAAGCACGTTGATGACCTCAGCGTGATTGACCAGTATGGGAGAGGCATTCTGAGACACCGTCGTAGGGTAGAAGTGAAAGTGAAGCCCCGAGTGGTCACACGCACTAACAAGACATACTTCGAACACTATTCTCCCCTCATGGTGGAGTAATACGCACAGCAGCTTCTGGGAGCTGGTTTATGGGAGGACAATGTCCTTTTCCAGTGTTGATCTCTGCCAGCCAGTACTACTAGAGATATGGTCACCCTCGTGCTCTGAATTCTACACCCAGAGCTAAAAAACCTCCCCAAGATTGAAGTCCCACCATCTTCTATCTTGGTGCTTCACCCACCAACCATTGGGTTCGTCGTGCGAAGTGGAAGTGGCAATCTAAGTAACAATAGTTGACCACATCTCCCCTTCCGCGCCCAGGTACTACTTGTTTGGCAGTAAGATAACGCATCTGCGAAAGCTTCCACTGGACAAAATAACATCATCATCTTGCCGGAAGTGGAGCAGTTTCATCTTGTTTTCTTTAGACAAAAAAAGCTAAGACCGGAAATTATGGATAATGTTAAGGAGAAAGTATAGAACTATTGTCATGAATAGGCATCCCCAACGTACTTGTACAGTGAAAATCGTTTTCTCTTAGCGGAAAACATGTAAGTGTTATACAAATATAATGTAATAAGTTCAAATCAAAAATCAAAATTATTTATAAATGTTAAAATTTAATCTCTCCGTGAGCAGCTAATTGATCGAGACAGAACCCATAAGTCGAGAATTCATAAATCGAGAGCAGGCTGAGACGTCCCTCAGAGTATAAGTCCTGGATTGGGATTGTAAATAAACGTTACTTAACAAGGCATTTAATATATATCCTAACCCTTCCCATCGGGAGGGTTAGGATATATATTAAACACCCATGTACACGAAGTGTACATGGGTGAATAAATAAGCAGCCATGAGAAGAAGTGGCTCTCTAATTGTTTAGGTCACATGCTAAGGCAACGGGTGAACCCTACCTAAGGGAGAGGTGAAGTACGTCAAGAAGTCATTTAGAACGGATTAACTCCAGAATTACTCTATAACCTGAACGTATACTTGATAATGTACCCTAACTGAATGGACGACATTACCTAAGGCCCCTCTTCCCTTCGGGTCCCTCTTTCCCTTGTTCGGATTGATCGGGTCTTTCCACCCGTTTGCTATTCATTGCCTCGCGTGTTTACCTAACGTCCCGGAGTATTTACTCACCCTGATCACGTTAGACTTCCCCACGAAAAAGTAATTTAAAAACTAAAGTGGTTAAAAGTGTTTGATACTAGAAAGTGCATCTAAATAACTACATGGAACTAAATTCGGAGATGATTGATAGAACTCAAAGAGAAAGTTACATGTTTGTCTTCTACATTTTGAAACTGAGACAATATAATTGTCAAATTCATTCACTAAGGTTTACATGAGTTCCATAAAAGAGCCATTTTATTGAACATATGGCACATATATTCCAATAGAAACTGATCTTTTTTTCTTCATGGATTTCTTCCACATGCTAAATGACATGGTCAGAATTTCTTGAAATTTCTAGCATGACGTTGTTTTCTCCAAGCTCGTATTTCGTTCTGCAGTAATGACTTCAGTTATTAGACAGACTGAGTTTTGTAGAGTAGTGAATGTCATTGCTCAAAATGGTAGATTTAGCCCTACTAGGTGGGATCACAGAAGGTCGCCAGCCATAGAAGAACTCCTAAATCTCATACCCTTAGTTCTCAAAGTGAAATTGTCAATTCATTTTTCTCCTTTCTCTATAAGACATCACGCGGAATGCTTCATGCTCGATCTTCCCATTCCATTCCTTTATTTCTTGTACCGTGATAAAATTACATCACACTTACTAAATTTCTTTCTGCTTGGAATCCATAATCACAGTCTTCATATTCAAGAGTGTAATGCTTGCTTATTCACCTTAGCATGCTCTATTTATTACGTAAACTTATTAAGTTACGTATTATTTCGTAAATAATGGTTAGGTAATTAATTAATGTTTAGAATGAATTAATCTGTATCTGGATCAAGTTCTCAACATTTTTGTTTAGAAATGCGTATGTTTGCGGTTGCTTTATGAGTTATGTCCTGATCTTCTTGCAACTCTCGGTGCAATTATCACTTAATACTTATAAAGAAACTTAACTTTTTTATTTTAAGTTTAATATAAAATTTCTATATAAAGCTTACTTTTTCTGATAAACGAAAACGAACAAAAACTCCCCCAAAGGCAGTTAGGGATGTTTATTCAACTTCTCCACAATTTGTTCTTATTATTTCAGAAATGAGCCAAGGATATGATCACGCGAGCTCTTGTAGTCTACAAACTCTTCTCATTACTTGCCTAGATATAGTCTTCGAGAATTATATATGAAGGGAACGAAATATCAACTTAACTTCCATAAATTTACAACTAGTCATTACTCATTGATTTAGTTCCTCCACAACAATACGAGGACGCGGAGAATCGTTCTCCAACAAAAGCACCACGGACCAATTCAGATCTATCGAAACTGTTTAGCATTAGATCAAAACAGTCAAGAAGAACAAATAACTCCTGCTCGTTATCGACTGATGACGATGTTAAATATCATTAGAGGTGCACATTTCAAACTTTGCAGAAGGTAAAAAGCAGAAGGTAAAAAAGCAAAAGTATAAAAAATGAAGAGGTGACTTGTGACAAGACTTTGACGTGAGAGGTATTGTTTCGCAGTTATGTAAGTCATTTTGAGATGACAGCATCTATGTATCATCTATGTACCAGTAGTATATTAACCCATATTCTTTGTAGACTAGTATGAGTAGAAGCCTTCTTCGACTGTATCAGTTCTCAAGTCCAAATAAAGTGTACACATTTGATCTCAGGATATTTCTGTTTTAAGTCTTTTTCTGATCAGTTCTAACAGGCTGATATGTTATCAATTCTAACAGGCTGGTAGTATTCTGTTGTGAGAAATAAAGTTCTCATATTCTGAGAAACTTAGAATGCAGTTCTCAATTTTGTAACAGGTGAAGTATATTTACATCATTACAACTACATCCATTCCAACACAAGTTGAACCATCAGTTGATAAATAGCAACACCAGCTGATACGTGAAGGTTGGTGATTACCATACTCATTCACACTCCCCCGACCAAGAACAAATGTCGAGTCTCTCGTGTCAAAAGAATAAAAAGAAAAAATCTAACGCTATAAAGAAAAATAATAGGTATATCCAATACAATGTGAAAGAGACGAAGTTAGAACATATATCGTATTTTTTCCTCCTGTGTTTTACAGTCTGTGAATAAATAGAATATGCATGCTCGATAAACTTCTGGAAACTTTTGTTCGCTAGTAAATGTTAAATGAAAATCATATACTAAACAGATGAAAATAATTAGAATATTTTTTAAATATTAAGTGTTAATCTATGCTTGAAAACACGAAAACACCAGGATATAAACCATAAGACATGAGTAGACCGTCGCACAGCTAAAGATAAAAACTCGTGAACTTGAAGCTATTTATAAATTAATTTAAAATAAATTAAATCCCTGGATATTACATGCACCAAGGTGTATCTTACCGCGGCTGGAAATTATCACGTTTGAAATCTTACTAGGTTGGATGTGACGATAATTTATCAGCATGAACTGCAATCGCTCTGTCATGCTATCGCGGGGGTTAACTTTTATTTGTACATTCCACCTGCGGGTCAAGTCATAAATCATAAATTTATATTTGAATTATATATTAGAAGAGTATTCTTAAAATCAAATATCACTTTTAAATTTATTGAATATTTGATTTACTTAAAAATATAATTATTTTATTTTAAAAATTTTAATTTTTTCCGAATAAAAATGAAATACTTACACGTTTATTTAACAAAATTAACTAGTGAAACCCCAATCATATTATCCAGGTTGGAATTGGACGTTGAAAATTATACTGCATATCTTATATCATATTATACTGCATATATTATACTCAGCTACCGAAGATCGGTAGTTGAGTTGGTTGGGTCTCAGATCTCTGAGCGAAAGGTCAGGGATTCAAACCCGCCTGCTCCCAGTTGGAGGTGCAAGAAGTCGCTGTATGTGCAATCTGGTCTAGGTACACTGTGGTTACCCACAAAGGACAGTCCGATGCCCCTTGAAGGGATAAAACGACAAGTTAACAACTTTAACTTTATATGCTATTGAAGAATTCCTTAAAGAGAAATTTTAGCTCCAATCGTTTGGTATTTTTATGCTATCGATGTCAAGAATCAGTCCGTTATGTGCTTCAGCTACTGTCATTTTGGACAGCAAGAAACTGTACATTCCTACAAAGTTCTGCTCTTTATAGTTAACTCTTCACCACAGTAATCATCAGCTCCGTCCATCATCAATGAACATCTAGTGGACAGTGCATTCAAAAATCTTACGGCTAATTAGATTGGCGAATAATAAGAGGGATCGTATTGGACGTTCCAGTTCTCTCACACTGTCACAGTACTAGTGACAATTGCTGCGGAACTGCAACTGACATATTCGATCCGAATCAGACTGGAAATTTAAACTGTCATGATTCATTTCCCCGTTCAGACTGATCTCCAGCCAACGTAACTCTGAACATTTCAACCGATTCTGTTAATTTAAATGATGAAAAGCATGATCCGCAGGCCGTGGGGAGCTCATATGCATCCACCGAGGGATATGTTAGAGCGTAAGCGCTAGCTTTTTAACGCTCCTATAACTACGAAAGGCTAAGAAATGTCAGTACAGTGGTACGGAATAAAAGAACTCTCCTCAAGTGCTCCGTCTACAGCTTTAGAATAAACTTGAGAATATTTTCTCCCGTTTTTCAGGAGAGAAAACGAGAAGCTAGTGCGCATCATCTTTTTATTACCGAACCTTTCTCTCCCATGAAACGGGAAGAAAAACAACCAGGTGCACAGGGGAGCTAGAATAATTTTATCTCTTATTTTCTCATTTTCAATATATTTTAGTATTTAACTTTAAATTTGTTAGGGCAACCTGAACACGATGAATAACAAACGGATGAGAAGACCTCATCAAACCGAACAAGAAGAAAAAAAAAACCAAAGTGCCAACGCAACAACCATAAGGGTGAAAGGAATTGAAGTAAATATGTCTGAAATTCAACCTCGTTACGTTTGTTGTTGTACCGTAGTGACAAGTTATTTCGTACAAATTGAAGAATAAGAGTCTATTTCGCGGTTTAATGCATACTCGCTAAATATGATATCGCCTTTCACACAAGGTCAACACAATAAATCTTATATTTTGGGCAGTTTCTCCGTTTGCTATATTTCTCCGTCTAAACCGTTTGAAATAATAGATTCCGTGTTTTGAGCAGTTTCTCTATTTGCTATATTTCTCAGATTAAAACCTTAAAAATTATCCTCCTCAGATGATCCTAGGATAAAATAACAATGGTAACCTAAAAAATGTGTTTTATCTTAAAAATCTATTTGTAAATGTTTTATTTAACGGTCGATTTGTATATGTCCTAAATATACCAATCTATTCACGAAATGATACTAGTGTACATTTTGGGGATATTTAAAATTATAGGAAAATATTTTCAGATTGAGAGACAATTTGAGATTTTATTTATTTAGTGTGACCTCTTGAAATAAATCATCAATTCAATAAAATAAAATCCAAATGAGCTCTATTATATTCAAGACCATGATGATACTTTTAGGATTACAATTTGAGTAAATCATAAAAGGACAAACATGAATTCCAAAAATATCCTGTGAGTTTGTTGAATATGTTGAAAATTTTCTACTCACTAGTTGGGTAGTAGAAACATGAAGTTCGTAGATACAAGAAGTCTAGTTCATTCCAAGAGCTAGATTTGAGTTTTAATTTTGAACAAAATCTCATGAACTTATAAACTAATATGCTGGGCAGTTTCACGTTGGGATGGACCATTTTAGCTAAAAAACATGAAAATATTTACCTAGTGGACTCAAAGATTTTTAGAGACTTGAGTTTTTATTCATTTTTGACAAGTTTGGTATTATTAGAAAGATAAACATAAATGCTACATATTTATAAACTTTCTTTCTCTTTTATTATTTAGAAAAATATCTAAGAATTAAATTAACAGATAAAAAATCAATTGGATTATTAGGTATATGGAAAACCTACTGTACATGTTTTTTAACATACATGTGAAAATATCAATTCGTTCTAAAACTTCGGGAGTGCTTTCTTGAACCTCTTGTGATCCTTCCTAGAAATGTTTAGGCAATTTGTATCCATAGATCGTATGTAATATGACTTCAGAGATGAAGTGATGATGATTCATAAATACTCACATGGCGCCAAAGATTTGAAAAGAAGAACATGGTCAAATTCAAGAACTGAAGGGCTACCATTGCGGTGGACAACGCTCTGCAAACAGCCATTCAATCTAGTGTCAAAATAGAGAGCGAATGAGAAGATTAGGGTTGAATCAAGTCTACACATGCTTGACAATTTCAGGGGTTCATAGTATTTGAAGCTGGCTGAGAGCTGCAGCGTGTTCTTTTCACATTTGTTTGAGTGGTTCTGGACATCGAGTAGCTTTGAGTCATGCGTTTCAGTGAGTTCTCATTAGATTGTGTTAAGAGTTGAATGAGGAAATCAGTGCGTCTTCTTTGGTTCGACAAGGCGACAACTTCAGACAATCCATTGTGATGTTTCATTTTTTGCTCAGAAATGGATGCCTAGCTTAGATCTCTCGCTTGAGGTCATTAAGATCTATTGTAGATGAGCAATTTCATTTATTTCACGATCGTTAGAGAGGAGTCATGAGAAACAAATTGGAGCAAAACCGTGTATGTGACCGAAAGTGAGATGATCACTTTGGAAAACATACTCGAAAATCCATCGCTGCAAATGTAGAACATCTTGCAATGAGAAGAAAGAAATATGCAGAGAAGAGACATGCTTTGAAGAAAAACCAGCATACAGAATTCAAGAGACCATGCTCGAATCGCAGTATTCATTCGATGGTGAGAAAAACTGTGACACATGTGAAGAACATGAGTGGTGGTAATGTGGAAGTCGAATCTTTGATTGTGACACATCTCTTAGACCATCCAGATCTTTCTGCAGCTCGTTTATTATCGAATGTCTTTTCTAGCAAAGAACAACAGTGTGCTAAAGTGTTGCTTGAGAATTTGACGATCTGTTTAGATTCTGTGAAGAGAACTAACACATTATGATGTTATAGGGAAGAAATGTGCATTAAGAATGTGCATCTGTAGAAGAACATTTGATACACGATTAGGTAGAGCCACCTCCAGAATTTAGAGACTTCATCCTAGAAACATTCACATTCATGCCGATGACACAGATGAAGTCTTACAGGAAGAATGCGTTCAAACTGAGAAGTGGACTGAAGATAAGCCAAGCCGAAAGTAAAGATATGATGTTTTTCTGCCAGAATTGAAAGAATTGGTGGACTGATAGACGAGTTTCTCCTATCGCGAAGCATGTATTGAAGTGGGAAAATAATCATCTTGTGCATACATTGAATATAAGTCAGGTAAAAGTTTCTAACTTTGTTTAATGTTGGTGATGTGCAAGGACTATGTTATGAGATATATGTGTTTGTATGGTCGTCTTCTGATGATGAGTATAATTCTTTAATTGCATTACTTTCGACTGCATCTCTGTGTGCATGATATATGATGAGCATTGTAGTACCTTTTTGAGCCTGTAATGTAGAACAGAATATACTCATTGCTGATACAAAGTGTTTAGATGTCAACTGTGAAAAGAATGTGTTGGTAGTTTTGAATTTTACAGTGTCAAGAGTGCAATAGAGTTAGATTATATACATAGGTCTGGACCTTGTGAGAATCTAACTCTGTTAGATCTGAGTCTTCTTGCACTTTATTAGAATCAAATTTTACACATCAAATTTTATTAGCTTTTGCTAAGACTCTTCAAGACTCTAACACCAGAGAGTCAAAAGAGTAAAACATGCTCTCCACTGTTGAATGTATGTTCGTGATCAGTTGCACCTGCACTCTCATATAATACTTAGCTTGAGAACATGGAACATGCACAGCCTTGGAAGCGGACTGATGTAAGTATCCTGCTCTATTTCCTCAAGACTTAGTTCAGTCTTTTAAGAATATCAACTGCACAATGTAACTATAGAAGCGGAGAGAAGTTTGTCATGGATGCACAATCTATATACTCATTATAACTCCTTCGATGATTTTCAGTTCAATATCAGCTCAACTTCTGAATCAGCGTAGGCTGCAGTGCCCTCACTCAACGTAGTCACTCTTGGAGAGATTATGTTCGGTTGGTGGATTGAACAGAATATGGAAAGAACTATTTTGTTACGCGTTCGAGTGACTACAAGACATTTTTCTTGAGTTTTGCTGCATTGAGATGTCGAGTGAGGGTTTACGGATCTGAGAGATGGATGCGCTCTCTTAGAATGTGAAAATCCTCACTTTTCTTATTACAGGAGCAGGTTGGACCCATCTAGAACATTTAGATACTCAATTCAAAGAGCACTACCGATAGAAAAGCGTTTAGCATTGTCATATATCGTCTAGCTCATGGATCAACATACTTCATGATAGGAGAGTTATCCGGAGTGGGAGAACCCACTGTTAAAGGTATCATACACGAAAGGATTCATGTACTAGTTTCAGTGCTTGATGATCAATATCTGACTTGGCATTCGGATGTAGATATGCAACAAGTGAGTGAAAGATTCAAAGGACTTTGTGGCTTACCGAACTGTCAGAGAGTCATTGACGAGATCCATATTCCGATCAGAGCATCCTCGGGCGTGAATTACTTACCGACTACTACAATCGCAAAAGCTCATGCGGGGAATTGTGACAACAACGGAGTTTTCTTGGTAATCTATTGCGAGCACCCATGGTTTGTCAATGATAAGAGGTTGTTACACAATTTTTCCTTCTATCATAGGGTTGTTTCTTGTCAATATTTAACTACACTTATCATACTCATTAACGATGATTGTGAGTTGCAGCCATTCTAGGTGACTCTGGCTACTAGCTCACTAAGTTTTTTATGACATCAAACAACTCGTGGATGGCCAATGGCTCTTTGGAGTGGATCTTCATTGATTTGAACATTAGAGGACGAATGGTGGTAGAGCAAGCGTTTGGATTCCTGAAGCAGAAGTGGCGAATTCTAGACACTGGCATCATCTCCTCTGTTGATTGGACCCTTACGCTCGTCCATTTTTGCTGCATTCTGCACAATATTCTGTTAAAGCGTTCAGATTTAGAGCTTGAGCAAGTGGAGATAGAGGTTCGAGAACCGGTTGCTCCTAAGACAGGTCGACCGACACAAGGTGCAGTTGAGGTCCGAGAGGGATTGACTACCTATTTTTGCTTCCTCCCTGATTGAGGGAGGAGTTACCTCGGAGACATTCATTTATTTCAGTTTGTTTATTTTTTGATCGATGATGACAAAGGCTGATACTTTTGCTACTACAGCCGTGCCATCGCTACCTACCTGTTCCTCTCTCCATTTCGGTCGTAGCTATTTTTTTTGTAGTAGAGGGAGTGGCCTCGCCATAAAGGTCCTGTTCTGTCTTGCTACATGTGAATGACTGATCTTGATCTGCTACTAGTTGTGGTTCTTTTTTCGGTTGTACTTTATATGATATGGTGCTAGTTTTGCTTCTCTCTTTCACTGCTATTTACTTTTTACTTTGTTGTTACATTCTAGGTAGACTCCACTTCCTATGAATTCGTCTTCCAAACTTCCAAAATCACACAGCAGTAATGTGTCTGGTATCGGTCTTGATCTGAGACCAAACATGAAGACTGTTGTTATTTTACCCTTGTAACTTTATGCCTCCACTGCAGTCCATTTTTAATAAAACGATATGACACGACTCTCTCGCAAGCATTGTCTAATTCGTGCTATTTTTCCCCAAAAAGAACCCTATAGTCAATAAAACTCGGAGTGAGTTTAAAACTTATACAACGTGTATAAATTGTCACTTGGAAAAACTCAAAACGTTCTTTACTGCTCCTATCGAGCACAGAATAATAGCTATTGATGTTGGCTGCTCGTCTCGAGATCACCAAATGTTGCCAAGCTATATGTCGATGGATTTCACGTCGAACATTCTTTTCCTCACTAAATCCGCAATATAAGACTAAATAGTGTGAAGACAACAGTAATTACACGTAAATCAAGATAAAACAATCGACTTTTCACGGTGAGCCCTTCTAGCTCGGATAAGAACGATAAGCGAAATAAGGTTCATAGTGGGAAGAGACCCTTAAGACTCTTGTCTAAGTTTCAACTCTATTTCTATATCAAGTTAAGAATTCTAAATAAGCGCAATCATAGAAGAATAATGATAAACACATACCGCCCTACACAAAACGGTAGGAAATTAGGTGAACTAAACATCTATGGAGACTTTTACGTTTGACTTCTAGACACCATGTTGTACTTATTTTCAAAAACATCAGTTGTCAAAATCTCACTATTTAAGCTTTCCATGCAATAGTTTCTCGAGAACAAACAATAATGTATCTTATAACATTTTTTTATCAGATATCATTTTTTATCAGACCGTCCACCACCTGATGAATATCATCATACTGGTGGACGGTCCACCGCTTGGAACTCATGCAACATATGAAAGACCCATCAACTATGATGGTTTGAGGCGAACGCAATGCTCGAAGGAAAATTCCGGACTTATTGGTAATATCTCACTCTACGAATTCGAGGGGATATTGAACATGTTTTTATATATAATGTGCTAAGTTTCATACATTCTTTTCATGTTTATTATATTATAGAAATTATTTTCAATTTATATTATTATAGTTATTATAAACTTTAAGGAATAAGTATCTTGTCAAATAAAAATAAATTATCAAAATAATAATCTTTAAATTTAAAAAATTGATAATTTCAGTTACTAAAAATTAAACAAAAAATTTATATTATAACACTATATGTTTCTTAATGTGTTATTATAATATAATCATTTTATGAATTAAAACTCTAAGTGAGATTTCAGTAAAAACAATCACTTGTTAGAACCATATAAATCTTAAAAGTCATGCTTATTTTATATGAGATTTTCACTCTAAATGGGGTTTTTAATTTTTTAATTTTTTAGTTATGTTTATTATGAAGATAATTATTTTTTTATAAATATTTCTTCAGTATAATTCTGTAAACTTTTTGAACTTTTTGTAGAATTTATCTTACACTGCATATGATTTTAGAAGATAATTGACTATTCTTAGAAACTAAATAACAAAATAATTCATGTTATCCATGGATATCTGATTTTGTTTTCAAAACTAAGAGGTAATGTGTCGGTATCGGTCAGTCTTTGGCGGTAAAGATCCTCCTAAGTACAGTTTCAACCACGTTTTTACTGTAAAAGGACCTCCGGCTGATCTTAAAAGTAACTCTGGTTAGCTCCGAGCGCTGGGCGAACACCAAGCCACATAACAGAATTACTGTTAAGCTCCATCGGTTACACATGGGTTACTGATGTCACTTACACATGTATGGTTCCGCTAATACGAAATCCCAAATTGGGGATGATGACATCTTAATCATAAAGAAGCAGCCGCTCATGTCTTTGCTAATCGCTATCAGACGACCACCGTCCGGAATTAAACATGTGGCTCTCCTGTACTGGAAAAAGAGTTCCATCTCCAGATGACGTACTAGTTAAACCCTCATGGACGTTCCCGTATTCAGCAGAAGCGTCCCCTCACTCCAGCTACCATACCCTCACCTCCAAGATGGCCTCAGTCGTCGCTTCCACCCCCGTGGTGACTCCAGTCGCAGCAATTGCTGCTTCTTCCTCCATCAGGACTTCTGAGATCACTTCTCTGCAGACTGGGCTCAAAAGTGCTGTTTTCAGCGGCAAGAGTGAATGGCAGTCCAAGACGCAGACCAACGGAAGTCGCATCTCCTGCATGCAGGTATAGTTGGGGTCCTCAGTTCTAGTCGTTCCGTTTCTCCCCTCGTGGATCTGCACATATTAGCTAGTTGCTGATCGGAATGGCCCTGCATTTCGCAGTGTCGACCGTCTCCTGAGTGAATTTCAAGACTCCTTGACCCAGGAAACCACTTTGAGCTATGTTCTTGCTCTACGAATGATAACTATGAGTACATTGTTTGTTCGAACACCGTATGTGCTGATTTGAGTGCGTCGTTTACGTAACGCATAACTGTTAATGCTTTCTTGTAGGTATGGGAGCCATACAACAACAAGAAGTTCGAGACTCTCTCCTACTTGCCACCCTTGTCCCAGGACTCTTTGGCCAAGCAAGTTGACTACCTCATTGCCAACAAGTGGCACCCTTGCATTGAGTTCGACCAGGTAAGTTATTTGTTAAGAAAGAGTTAGATTTCTGCCTATTTGCTTGTCAGTTTGCAGTTCAAATCCGTTTCCGGTGTCCAGAGCACTCTGTGTCTCTCTCGACTGCTAAGATTTCTCGGATTTTTTTAACTCGGCTCCAGAGCGACTCAGTGAGTCGTGAGAACAGCAACATGCCCGGATACTACGATGGCCGATACTGGACCATGTGGAAGCTGCCAATGTTCGGATGCACTGACCCGTCCCAGGTCCTGAGGGAAGTCGCTGAGTGCAAGGCCAAGTACGGAGACACATGCTACATCAGAGTTTTGGGATTCGACAACGTCAGGCAGGTGCAATGCTCCATGTTCATTGTCCACAAGCCTGGACAGTAGATCAGTTTCAGCAAAAATCGACCAACCGGTAGGCACACTGAGTATGTAGATTTCAGGAAGGTACACGTAATTGCCAGCTATTGATGAAACCAGTGTATTCGAAGAGGGTATTCGTGACATCGAAGGATTTAGTTTAGGATCTGCTATTTGTCGAGACTACAGTATCAAATAGAATGAACAGTTATCAAATTGGCCGCGTTCTCGTGTTACATTCGCATATCTTGTTAAAACAGCGCAGATGGATGAAACTGAATCTTCCTAGACCTTGAGTTCCGATTGAGAGCTGATTTGTTGTGTATGAAAATCTATCTTAGAGATAGAGCGACGACAGCGTCTTGGACGATTATTCGAACTAAACAAATTGTGACCGTAAAGTATCTGACAATCATACCACTATATAATATCGAGCAAATTTCACAAATTACAGTCTTTGTGTCATTATCCTCACTGCACTTTAGTAATTGTCCTTATATAGTCGCTGTGTCCACTGTAAGATTAGTAAAACAACCAACTGATTCACCTTGTATACAATTATTAATTCCTATTGTGCGGTAGTTGTTAGTAGTAGAAGCAAGTCTAGCTCTGCTTTTACAGGTATGTCCTTCATATTGATATGAGTGCCTGTTAGAATATGTGGATTTTGCAGGCCTCTGACCTTCCTGAAATTCATGCCATCTTGTCATGTTTAGTTACGTACAATAAAGCACTCGCCACTTGAATCCTGGTTGTACTGCTACTCCTGAGCGATGATAATTCTGTATTCTTCTACAGCAAGTCTGTATTCTTCTACAGCAAGCGATTTGTTACCTTCCGCATGGTCCTTAACACCAGGCTTGCTTTATCAGCAGTAGCGAAGAGATCAAGTGATAGTTGATAGACCTAGCCCCAGCAGATATAATGAACCGGAAGCAGCTCCAATATAGCCACTGTCAGAATCCAGACACTATATTATGCTAAGCACACCTAGGACGTAGAGGGAGTGCACTCTAGATAGTGGAGGACCACTGGTTGAAATTGTAGCTCATACTCATATGAACGCAGAGTCTGGGTTCAGACAGTAGATCTAGGGAATCTGCTTCTGATTCTTGAATGTGCTATAGTCAATTTCTTTTTTATTTTATTTTTTGGAGGGAGATCAGTTGACATATAACAGTAGACGAAGCTGAAAATCCTGGTCATGATTCACGACTATCATACCGACGAATTTCACCACGTTGGCCTCGTTTCCACGTGTAAGTCAATATCTCAAGCTTCAGCTACGAGAGAGTTTCTAGAAATGGAAACCGAGAATACTGAAGTGGCGGTTATCCATCAGGAGTGAGACACGAGAGACCCAACATGAAGAAGCGCCTTCTGAGGAAGGTGTACCTTCACCTTTTCTCCAAAAGTAAAATTCTCAGAAGATCTGGTACCTATGAGACCAGGATGTGTAGTTCTTGGAAAAAGGCTGCGCAGGAAAGGTCATCAATAGAAGAGTCTTCTTCCACGCCTACTTCCACGCTGAGTTAACTTATTTGGACATCTTAGCAAGAGGACATTTCACCTTATTAAAACTTTCTTCTATTATTTATTTGGACATCTTAGCAAGGAGGAGACCTAGGAGAAAGAAGGCGGGCAGGTGCCGTGTCTTTCCTCTCACTCTAGTGTCTCATGAAGGAACCAAGCACGAACCAGAAGAAGATCACCGTTGTCGTGTCGTGGACCGGCTCGTATCTGAAATACAAACTTCGATGCTTGTCGCTCCAAAGACACTCATGAGAAGACAAGCTAGGCCCCAGCTTACGGGCTTTTGGCACAATCTCAGATCTCCATTTTCATCACATAGATGGGTAGAGCTCCTTGTCAGCTTTCCAAAGGCACTTTGTCTACTTCGTTTGGACGCCTAGTGGAGAAGTTACAGGACTCGAAAGATGGAGAAAATAAGCTAGGCCCCAGCTTACGGGTTTTTGGCACCACTTCGGATCTTCGTTCTTATCGCACCAGTGGATAGAGCTCCTTGTCAGCATTCCATAGGCACTTTGTCTACTTCGTTTGGACGCATAATGAAGAAGTTACAGGACTCGAAAGATGGAGAAAACAAGCTAGGCCCCAGCTTACGAGCTTTTGGCGCAACTTCGGATCTTTACTTTTATCGCATAGATGGATAGAGCTCGTTGTCAGCTTTCCATGGGCATCTTGGTTATTTCATTTGGACATCCAGAGAAGAAGTTATGCGATTCGGAAAAAGATAAAATCAAGCTAGGCCCCTAGTTACTTGCTGACTGGGTATTTAGGGCTTCAGGCGTTATATCAAACACGCAAGGGGTCTGCTTCTTATTATTGAGGGTTGAACTTCGTACGTACAGACTGTAACAAGGGGGCTGCTTAAGGGGCTTGCTTGCGCCTGCGACCTGTCAACGGACGGTGCGGGAGATTTGGAAGTCCAATGCAAACGCGCAAGGCGTCGTTGGATTCAGATCTGTGCAGGCTACGCAATGGTTCAAACGGTTAGGGAAGAGACGGATCAGGGGTTGTGTTCTGGGTGAAATTGAGACGCAGGAAGCAGATTTGGAGTTTTCAGTTACATGTGACGGAGAGTTGGACCGTTCGGACCGTTCCGGAGTCCAAACTTGCTGTCCTTGGATCCAACGGGATCAGAACACCGAGTTCTACAGGAAATTGAAGACGATACCAGTTTTCATCGGGCGGTTTGGAAGTCCTGAGTGAAATTGGCTCGCAGGGAAGCGTTTACATCAGATTTTCGTTCACCTGCGACCTGAGGTTGGGCTGTTCTTCGCGATTGGTGAGCCAAGCTCTTTGTTCTTGGTGCCTACGCGATCAGGGAGTCCTCATGTACGCATAGGAGAAGACTGTAAGTGAATTGGATTGTTGGTTTGGGTGTGGTGAGCAAATTTGAGCCGCAGGGAGCCGATTTACGTCAGTTTTTTGTAGCCTGCGATCAAATTTCTCGAGTAGTTTTGCAAAGAGAACTCCAAACGGCTTGTTTGGAGTCTTGTTGGGTTCAGGGTAGCCAGATCTACCTACCAGCAAAGACGGATATCAGTTTAGACGATCCGTTTGTGCGGTATGAGCGGTTTTAAGCTGCAAGGAGGAGTTTTTGAAGGTTCGGTCACCTGCGACCGAAAATTAGCGATATCTCGACTATCAGCAGTCGGATTTGAAGGGTTCTTGGGCCAACGGAGTCAGGGAAGGAGACCCTATCAACATTTGAAGATCGTTTGGCGAAAGGAGAAAGTTCACAGATAGGTCTTTTTCGGTTCCTTCGCTACAGGTTTCGTCCTTTTGAGTTCGTTAAGGACTTAGTTGGTTGTGTATGGCTTGTGGTAGCTAGCTTTAGCCAAGAGCTAGTGTGTGGATGTGGTTTGGACTTGAGTTTGGATCGCATGATACTGTTGTGGCTCTGGTTGTTAGCAAAGAGAAGTTCCTCTTGCTTTGAGCTACGTTTTGGCGAATTCAGACTAGGGTTACGTTTCAGGGGTTTGTTTTAGGGCTTCTGAAGTAGGTTACAGACCGCTCTGGTCTTTTCCTCAGTTTTGTGCTATTTGGAGAAAGAATCGACAGTGTACATACTTTCAGAGTGGTATATATCGCAGCATTCCTTTTCGTGGTTGTTCTTCTCTGTCTTGTCTCTGTTTGGCACACAGCATCTCCACAGCCAAGAACCTCGCGTTTTCCTGGACATCCTTCACGCACAAAATATCCGACACGATACCGTTCGGGAGGATGATTCCAATAGCACGAAAGACGTGTCGTCACTGAGGAGGATGGGACTTAAGAGCATTCCTAGGAAGAGTATGTGTTACCCCACCATCTACTCCGGATCCGAATCGGATTCGCAAGAAGACATCCATGACACTAGGACCACCAAGAAGACGATTCCTGTGACCACAGAGAGTCTTGCTGAAGATTATAGAAGACAGGACCTGGATCGATGTTCTGATTGCAATCGGTGATTACGTAGAGAAGAAGTCGGTCTCTGATGTGAGAAGAGATCTTCCCCATGAAGACATTGAAAATAGCATCTTCTCGAGTGGAGAAAGAGAAAGCCACCATAGTGGAAGAGGTACAGGTACCTCAAGAAGACAAGGAAGCTACAAAGATCGGTATGTAGGCATGAACCTGGCTTCTGCAAGAAGAAGACTGGAAGAATCCAACGTCTTCTTTTGCGCCGAGATCCAGCATCTATGGAGTTGGTGGAGAAGCAGGCTAAGGCCCAAGAGAAGTCTCTTCAGTCTGGATTTGATCTTCGGACTTTGATTCAGTAGGAGGAAGCACAGAAGCAGAGGGTGGAAGCTTTGGAAGCCAACTTATGCACCATGGAGAAGATCATCACGAAGTACAAAAAAAAAGCTTTCGCTTCTGTTAGGAATTGATCCAACTGCGGAAGAGCCACTAGGAGTTGCAGGTGCGACTTCAGCAGAGAGACTAGGAAGTCTTACGGATCAGGGGTAAACTAACTGATCTGGCAGAAGAGAAGAAGACTTGGAACGTACAACGGGAAGTTGTAGAAGCCAAGGCTGCAGAGGAGAAGAAGCAGCAGGTGGAAGCAGAAACCCGAGGTAAGGAGATCATGGTGCAGATGGGAGAAGCGCTAAGGAAGAAGTTTAACTTCACCGTAGAGAGGAAGCTTTTGACCTTGGCCCGAACATGGGATGATGCCTCCAAGGAGATGTTGTTGGAATGCAAGGATCGCATGTTGCGCTTCTTGGATCGGCGGTTGAAGGTCTGAAGACTCTCTACGATCTTCTCTCAAAATCCTGCAGTCATGTCTTCCGGTGCCTCAAGACCAGTCCTTGTGGAAGATCTAGACAAAGAAAAGTTCGACCTCGTTGTTCACCTGGTGGTAACAGTGTTGTCGTGATGTGAATTATTTCACATAGTGAATAAATTCACTTCTCAGTTTGAAGTTAGTCTCTCTGAATGAAGTTAAGATCTCAAAGAAGTCTATTATGGAGAATGTTATACATTTTGAATCATAGTAGGTTATTTATCGTGTTGATAGAGTTTAAGCTCATGGGTTGTACTTACATGTCACCCATGCATGCTTCCTAGCGTGGTTAGGTTATCTTTCGGCATTACGTGTCGTTTTACATGTCTTCGCATATAGTTTAAAGTTTACGCTGGCACTTTAGAGGCTTGACGTGGTAGCCTATGTGTGAAATGAAGTCACCACGTGGTTTGAGGCACAAAAGGACAAGGAAGTGAAGCTATGAACTCCCATTGGTCTATTTTTGTCTTTAATGAAATACTAAACTTAGAAGTAGGGGTCTAAAGAGGAGTTCAAGCAATTGGTAGGGACATTATGAAATCTGATAACACAAGAGGATAGGGCTCGTCATGCCAGTCATTGTCAGTCAAATTCTTGATGGATTTGGAGCAATAAAGAAAGAGTTATGGCAGATTGAAGTTCGGATTGTGTCAAAATTGCATCAGTTTTGTTGATTTTGGAGTTTTCTATGTCAATCGAAGCAGAATTGAGAATTTCTTTAAACATTCGTGGTCGCGTTCACTGTCAGTAGGGCTACGACTATCCATAAATTTTCATGACGACCGCTGAAGTAGAGGGGGTCTGCAAAGCTCTCAATCTAGAGGAGCAACTTTAGAGAACGAGATCTGGAGAACTGTGTATAATCTGGAGGTCAAATTTCACAAGGATGTTCAGCATGCTGTAGACTCCAAATCCTGTAAGAATCATCGAAAGGTATCGAGCCAATTCTCTGTTCTCGGTCGAAATAGCTGTCTAGGTATTTCAAATTGTCATAATTTCTTTGCTTAGAACGTTTCTGCCCATATCTGGGTGCTCTGATTTGATCTCATGCTGAAATTTCGTATGTGTATCCAATAGGACCTCAGTTACATGTAGGAGAAGTTCTGAAGCTTAAACCATCGTATGTTTCCTATTCTTGAGAGTTAACTGTCAGGTCTTATTATTGCTAGTTCGACCTGATTTTCATTTTTCTGAACATACTAGAGGATCCATTCGACCTGTGTGAGGGTTTATAGTGCCATTATGACCTGAAGCTTACCTCTGTAGTAAGCAATCACAACCTGAAGCTCAACGCCTCCTTGAGTAGACGTAACACAACCTTCACGATCATATCATAGCCAGAAGGTTCCGTCCTTCCCAAAAAAACTCTCACCACGACATCTGATGCTTCCACTGAGAGATCTTGGGGTCATTGACCGTGAGGTTGAGTTTTAAGACGAAGAAGAAGATCGATCGGAAGAGCGGAAGCGCTGCTGCTGCTACCTCTAGGTCTGTTGCATCTACGTCTACTGCAGCACGTTTTGTAGCACTTATGACTGCATCGACATTTGCATCTGGTCTCGATACAGCTGAGATTCTGAAGATGCTTGCGACCTTGGTCCAACAGCATCTGATCGTTGGAGGGGTGAGTTAAAATCCACCAAAGCTTTGCAAGCTACTGTGAATCGATGTGGAAGGTTTGAAGGTAGATATATTTCTAGATATCTGCGTGAATACAGAGGAGAAATGGAGCTGGTTAGGGTTATTGATATGGAGATGATAACCAATTTTGAGTTAATTGTAATTTTTGAGTTGCGGGACCAAGTTAGGGATGTACTGTAAATCCTCTGCGGTCCTATCGATCAACTACCCTCCGATCTCTCAACCTCCACGATCGTCATCGATGAATCTGCAACATGTCGGGCTTGTCTTTCACTCATGGGTCACCTTTGATAGCTTTGATGGAAGCACACCATGAACTTGAAAAATGCTAAGTTCATTCATTCATACACCCATAAACTCATCAACTAAAATTCTCCATAAACTCATCAACTAAAATCTTTCATTCTAACGACGTCTCTCAAGTTCTCACATGCTAAAATATCGCACACTCTCTATATTACTCAAGTTGTCATTACGACGATGTTAAAACAAGGATGATGAGCTCTTCTCTACTCCTCTATTTATACATCTTAGGTTTTTACTTTGGTATCCTCAGGTAACTCAGCCGTAACTATTTTTATCAGGTTTTATTAAGATATTACTTAAGATAAAAGCATTAATCACATGGGCTTCTTATCTTTTCACATAGATTTATTCTTCAAAGTCAACATTTTCTAGAAGGATTCTAGAATATTCTTAAAGAATCTCAAATTTCCACCCCCTTCTACACTAGGATCCACTAAAAAGGAAACATGTGGAATCTCTTCTTGTTTTTAATGTTTACAAAGTCCACAATTTTAATCCCACCACTAATATCAAGTCAAAAAAGAAATAAGGGATACTTTCCACTTCCTTTCTACCTTTTAGACAAGATGACAAGATAGTAGTGCTCACTCTTTAGAAAATATCAGAATTCTGCCAAAAGTACAGCTAAGTTTAACCATAACTAACTTTAGTTAGTCATGACTAACTTGATACCTCCTTAAAGTACTTGGGCAGCAAATAAACATTCTCAACACTTAGTTAAAACTAAATGCCTTACTAATAGACAAACTTCCTATGTGTAACATAGGTCGTTACATTTTACCCCCAGACTAAATTTTCGCTTCGTCCTCGGAGTGAAGAGAGAACTTTCGTCGATGAAATAACTTCAACTTGTCATGGTTTACCCGATCGAATCTCCTTCCTCCCAACTCCTGAAGGTCATATGTGAAGTTGCTCCACACCTTATCTACAACAAAAGGACCAAAATATCTAAGAAGAAACTTCTTCCTAGCGCTCTTGAATTGGATAGCATCATACAACATTACCCAATCTCCAACTTGAAAAGATTTTATCTTCCTCTTGCCCAAACGTTTGTCGTAATTCTTCTTTTGGTATGCTTGAGATCGTTCCATCCAGATCATTACTACCGCTCGGGTCTCTTCCAACTCCATGAATTGTTCTCTTCTTGATCTGACCACGTCTTCTCAAAAGTTGAAGAGGCCTCGACCTCTTCAACTTTTGTTGGATAGTTTGAAAAGTATCCAATTCGAATTGGATCGACAACTTGGACTCTACTGTATAAACCAATCGAAATGAAGAATATCCAATAGAAGTCTTTGTTGTTGTTCGATACTCTCATAAGATGGCATGTAGTCTCTTATCTCAAGTATGTTTCGCTGTCTCAACACCAGCATCTTTGACGAGCATCATACAAACGTGTAAGATTGGTCTTCTCCGCAAGACCATTAGCATTTGGTTTGTATGACGTCAATACTCGTGGTTTGATAGAAAAGTGTTGTAGCATAGCAGTAGTCATGCTCCCTACAAACTCTCCTCCTCTATCCGAGACCAACTCTAACGGACATCCAAATCTTGTGATGATCCTCTCTCATAAGAATCTACCCACTTCCGTAGTCTCTCTCAAAGATCTAGTCTCTATCCACTTGATACAATAGTCAATGACGACTACAATGTATCTGTTGCCTCGAGGTGTCCTATTAAGAGGACCTACAAAGTCAATACCCCACTTCTCCAACGGCCCTAATACTGGAATTGATCTTAACGGAGGTGTTCTAGTAGACTTCAGAGCACACGTCGCAAGTTTTGCAATGGTCTAAACACTCCTTGAAAATCCCTCTCTAGTGATAACCCGCATCCAAAATCTTGAAGATTGTTATCTTACCAGCAAAGTGATCTCCACAAACAATGTCGTGAAACTCGTGCATTAGCTTGAACGCTTCCTTCTGACCAACTGCTCTCCTTAGTAATCCATTTGTTCTTTGATGACATAAAATTCCTTCTACCATGGTGTAAGCCTTGCATCTCTTGATCAACGCACTACGTTCTCTTGTATGCATACATTCTGGAAAAGACCCATCTGCAAGAAAACTCCAATTTCCTTGTACTCGTTCGGTACCTCCTCAATTCTTGTGATGATCATCACTTGCTCGTCTGGAGATGAATCATCAAATGATTCTTCTCTCTAATAAGCCCTCGACAAGAGATCTGCATTTGCATGTTTTTTCTCTGGTCTATCTTCAATCACGTAATCGTATTCTGTTAGAAAGATCTTCCAACGAGCAATACGACCTTCCGCATTAGACTTATTAAAGATATAATTTAAAGCCTTGTGATCTGTGACTATGGAAAATTTCCCTCCTAGCAAGTAGTGTTGAAACTTTTTCAATCCAAAAATCACAGCTAATCCTTCTCGCTCAGCCACGGAGTAATTCTTCTCCGTTGGAACCATCTGCCTACTAGCATAAGCTATAGGATGATCATGTCCATCTCCATCTAATTGACTTAATGTACATCCGATTGCTACATTAGAGGCATCCGTATACAGAGTAAATGCTTTATTCCACTCAGGTTTAGCAAGTATAATATCTGTCACCAATGTCTTTTTCAACTCCTCAAATGCTTTCTTTGCCTTCTGATCATACACTATCAAGTCAAAATCAACTCTCCTTTTCATGTACATCGTCAAAGCTATTGCTTTGTTCGAGAAGGACAAGACAAACCTACGATAATATCCAATCATGCCAAAAAACTACCTCAACTTTGTCAAGTTGATCGAAAATGGAAGATCCACAATCTTCTTCACCTTCTCAAGATCTACCGAAATCCCGTTCTTGGAAATGATGTGTCCCAACAGTAGACCTTCTTCAACCAAAGATGCACTTCTCTGGATTTAGAGAAGCATTGGCTTGCTCCAACCGCTGTCGGAGTGTGATCTGTCTACCTAGGAAAACGTCGGGCTTCTGGCTGTGGTTGTTTACTCAAGAGGTTGGCTTTCAGGTCACAGCAAGAGCTATAAACACTCACACATGAGTGTAGGATCCTCTAATATGCTCAAAAAGAGAAATTTAGATCTCACTAGTAGTAATAAGTTTAGGCGGTGAACTTTGACACTCAAGGAGAGGAAAACTATGAAGGTTTAGACTTCTAAACTTCCCCTACATGTAAATGAGGTACTAATGAACACACACACGAAGTTTCAGCCTGAGATTGAATTCTAGCATCGAGATGTTGACAAAAAAGTTCTGAGTAAAACAATTATGGCAATTTCTGATACCTAGACAGCTATTCTAACCTAGAACAGAAGATTGGCTCGATCAATTTCAAATATTCTCACAGTATTTGAAGTATACAGGATGCTAAACATCCCTGTGAAGTTGGGACTCCTGACTGTACACAGAACTCCAGATCTCCTCCTCTGAAGTCGTTGCTCTAGATTAAGAGCTTTTCAGACCCCCTCAGCTTCAGCGGCCGCCCTGAATTACTCAGTCACTCAATCGATATGAAACGTTTTGGAAAATCTTAGCCCTGCTGGCAGAGAACACAACCTCGAAGTTTTGAAGCAATTTCCTCAAATCTGCTGCAAGTGACACTGAAAACCCTAAATCCAACAAAAGTGATTCAATTCTAGCACAATTCGAACTTCAATTGGTCATAACTTCGTCTTTATTGCCTCAAATCGATCGAAAATTTCACTGGAAGTGCTTGGCATGGCGAGCTCTATCTCCCTGTGCTCTCAGATTTCGAAGTCTCCCTCACCAAATGCTCGAACTCTCCTTTAGACATCTGTTTCTAAATTTAGAGTTAAACTAAAAACAAAAACAGACCAATGGGAGTTCATAGCTCCACTTGGTTGTCCTTTAGTACTCTAATCCACGTGGTAACTTAACTTCACTCATAGGCTACCACGTTAGCTCTCCTAAAATGCCAACGTAAATCTTAAACTACCTAGAATGACACGCAACCATGAAAGATGACTTAAACCGGTTAGAAAGCGTGCATGGGCGACAAGTAAGTACAACCCATGAGCTTAAACCTCTATCAACATGGAAACCTTAAGTTATGTACTTTCACAACATAGATAAGCATGATATCATTTGCACAAGCGTAGGAGTGCTTGAACAAGATAGATAACATACTATCAACCTACTAAGACTCAAAATATATAACACAATAGTGTCAACACCGTATGCAAAGGTGTCAAACATATGTATAAAAGACTAGAAGTAATATGAGCTAACTTCTAGAACTACTAAACTCAAGCGTCGGAGTAGAAGTCAAGCATGTAGCCGCCAAGTAGCACGACACCGCTGTAAAACTTTGATCACATGATCAAAGTGATCCTCTTTTCGTCCGTACATGCAAAAATCGTCAATAAAATAACGGACAAACTTTCCTATGAATGGTTCAAACACCTTGTTCATGAACCTTTGAAACGTGATCGGAGCATTACACATTCCGAATGGCATCACTCGAAATGCAAATGTTCCCCAAGGAATAGTGAAAGTAGTCAATTGCTAGTATACTTGTGTTATCTTGATTTGGTTATATCCACTATAACCATCACCAAAGCTGTACCACTCATGACCAGCAAATTCTTCCAAAATCTCTTCTATGAATGATAAAGGATAGTAATCCTTCTTGATAACTGCATTCAACTTCTTATAGTCTATGCACACTCGTAGCTTACCATTCTTCTTCTTGATAATCACAATGAGTGAAACCCATTCTGAGTTCTCCATCTCGTAGATGAAACTTGCCTCCTTCAACTTGTCTATCTTCTCCTTGATCATCATTGCCGTTATAAGATTGACTCTTTTTTGTTTCTATCGAACTGGTGTTGCGTTCTCCTCCAATTCGATTCGATGAGTCTCTAGAGTTACCTCCTTCAAATCCTTGTAGTTGAAAGCAAACACATGGATATATTTTTGAAATATATCTAGGAATCTACTTTTCTCTTCTTGAGTGACATTGATACCAAACTTCAGGGTAGAGAGTCTTCTCACAGTCTCCGACTCATTCAACTCTTTTTTGTCAAGATCTTTCTCCACTGCTGGTTGAGGCAACAAGTCAATAGCACTAAGCTGATGTAATGATTCATCTCGACCAAATCCTTCGTCCTCAGACGAGAATTCTTGATCGTAAGAATCTTTGATATCTACTTCTGAGACACTCTGATCATCTTCCATATCAGATTCCCAGTAGTCACTAGTGGATCTATCAGAGTCAAAAGTTAGAACTCCAACACCCGAGAGAGGTACTATCACTCTATGATCTCTAGGTTCAATATGTAAATATCTCTTGTATCACCTATCTGTGGTGCGCACAGCTCTCAACCATGGCCTAAGGAGCAAATCATAACTAGAGTCCTTTAAAGGACATCAATGTTTGAACTCTCATCCCAGACACAACCACCTTCTCTAACACACCAAGAGGTCTTACTCGTTGCTCATGACTATGCTAACCGGGCGAGTTGGTTCCATCCCCAACTTCTTCATCAACCTCTCCGATATGACATTTATAGTTGACCCTCCATCCACCAATACGTCAGAGACATAGTGACCATTCAATCAAACTTCAATCTTTGAAGCCCTAGTGCATACTCTGAAGTATGCATATTTATCATACCAACTCCCACAGATTTTGATGTCTTACTCTTGGGTTTCTTCTTCTTGCTTCTCTTAGTAATCAGTCCTCCTCTGAGTTCCCTTCGTAAACTAGAGTTGAGTGCAATCAGTTGCCCAGTCGTGATGTTCACTTTTTGAGCACCCACATCTTCAAGCACATCATATCTCGCTTGAGAAGATGAAATGATGAAATCTGCCATCCCCAACTTCCTTCTTGGCTCCCTTGGTGCACTCGAAACAATACTCGAGCAAGTACTTCTACTTGGTGACTCCTCCATGAAAACTGATTCATCAGAAAATCGAGTTCGTTTTCTTTCTTGAGCTAAAAGCTCCACCGGTGCATGAGATGAGTTTGAGTTCTCCCCCTTCTCATAGATGAGATCTCGCACTACATCGATAGTAGCCACTCTCTTATCTCGTGCTTGTGATGGATTTCCTCCATAACATTCATTCTGACAGCTTCAGCACCCCTTGCTTCGTTATTAGGACAATTTCGTTGAAAATGAGAACCTCCACAAGTCCAGCATGTGATTCCTCCAAAGTTACCTTGGTTGCCCCTAAAGTTATCTTGATTTCCTTGGTTGGGATTGTTGTCGTAACCTCTTTGACCTCCTCCTCCATCTTTGTTCCTCCATTCTCGTAACTGCACCATGTTTATCTTGAGATCCGCAAGAATATCGGTGATGCTCTTCAACTCAGCATGGAAATCAGAGATGGCAGTAGACATTGCTGTAGGGACAAATGGTCTTGACACCACCGTTGGAGTAGGAGCTGACGTTAAAGCGATCACCAATTGTGATGGTGTAGATGTTATCGTTGCGGTTAAACCAAGAGCCGGAGTCAACACTAGAGCGACATGATGAGGTTGGATGATATCCCTTTCATCCAAACTCTCTTCCATATTTGTCGCGATCTTGATGACCTCCGTTTTGGTTGCTGGCTTCTCGTACCTCACTTGGGTTCGAATTGAAGATCTCAATCCTCCCACAAAGTTCTTGGTCAGCACTGCTCCAATCCACACCATCGTTAGCTCCACGTTGTCTTCACTCTTTCATAGAATCGTCCGAAACCATTGCTCCAACTTATCCACCTTTTCGGCATACTACCGAACTTTCTCGTCGTCCCGTTGCTTCAAATGAGTAAGCTCTACCATGAGCTTCTCATAACTCTCTTCTGGAAGAAACTCTTCGATGAGTGCGTTACTCAACGTCTCTCATGTGTCCTTAATTACACCAGGTGTCTTGTTCTTCACTCGGTCTTCATACCACGTAAGAGCAAAATCTTCTTAAAACTCTGCTAGTAATAACACCTATTCTTCTTTCCTTCTCAAGTTGTTTCCGATGCAACCCCTTTTGAAGTCTCGAATAAACGATTTTACATCTTCATTGTCCTTCATTGTCCAATAACTACTCGCTAAACGAATACGAACATCACCAATTCCATTCGCAAATAATCTACCATAGGTAAAATAAAAGGAAATGGTTGTAACAACACCTCTTGTGCCATCTCTTCTCCCAAGGTAATCATGAGCCTGAATCTCATCAGCGCCTTCTCCACCACCCGAATGACAATCTCCATCACAACTCAAGCAAGTCCTCCTTTGAAATCGATAACTTCTCCGTCTCAGCTCTTTGGGTCTCGTCCAACTTCTCGACTACTGCATAAGTAAGGCGACCACATCTTTTGCACTTGTGTCCTCTTGATAGATCACCCACTCCACAACTTGGACAAGGATCCTCTCCTAGAAGATGAATCGGCGATGGTGACGATGGACTCACTCGAAGACTTAAATCAGTAAATTCCTGCTTCCCTTTGGCGCTCTCTGTTCTAATTCTAGTTGGACAATTCACTACTTTATGTCTCAACTCTCTACAGAAATAACACCACAAGTCGGTTTCTACTCTTCTCCTTGGAGATTCTACTTGAGATTTTATACTAGTGTTCTCAAACTCAACGATAATCTCTCTCGCGCTCTCTCCGATACTTACTATGACATCTAAACCTTGAAGAAGGTTTCTAAGTCTAATTTTCTAATCTTTTGTACTTCCACTCATGTTGCGTCTTCTCAACCATTAAATGGACAAAATATCTTTGAGAAAAATAATTCTACATCACTTTCTTAACTCTTTCGAGCTTTATACTGAAAATCGTATATTATACATGCTATACACAAAATAAAATTCAATTTAAAATTATGAATCTAAGATAATATCATCATGACCATCGTCTGTACTAATCTTAGCAGACATCTTAGAGTCACTCTTGTAAGGATCACACTCTACTTCGCAGGAACATTCATGACCTCTACAGTGAATGATGCTTTCAACTCAATCTTCTTCATATCTGCACCAATGGGCGTCCCAACTGCAATAGATGCGTGTTCGCAACTCCTCTATACCTAACTTTGGCTTCTCCGTCTCTGTTCTGTAACGACCTATGTTACACATAGGAAGTTTGTCTAATAGTAAGATATTTAGTTATAACTAAGTGTTGAGAATGTTTATTTGCTGCTCAAGTATTTTAAGGAGGTTAAAGTTAGTCATGACTAGCTAAAGTTAGTTATGGTTAAACTTAACTGTACTTTTGGCAGAATTCAGATATTTTCTAAAGAGTGAGCACTACTATCTTGTCATCTTGTCTAGAAGGTAGAAAGGAGGTGGAAAGTACAGCTACTTGATATTAGTGGTTGGATTAAAGTTGTGGACTTTGTAGACATTAAAAACAAGAAGAGATTCCACATGTTTCTTTTTTAGTGGGTCCTAGTGTAGAAGGGGGGTGGAAATTCAAGATTCCTTGAGAATATTCCAAAATCCTTCTAGAAGTTGTTGACTTTGAAGGAATAAGCTCATGTAAAAGGATAAAAAGCCCATGTGATTAATGTTTTTACCTTAAGTAATATCTTAGTAAAACCCAGTAAAAGTAGTTACGGCTGAGTTACCGGAGGGTACCAAAGTAAAAACCTAGAATGTATAAATAGAGGAGTAGAGAAGAGCTCCTCATCCTTGTTTTCACATCGTCGTAATGACAACTTGAGTAATATAGAGAGTGTGGGATATTTTTAGCATGTGAGAACTTGAGAGACGTCGTTAGAATGGAGGATTTTAGTTGATGAGTTTAAGGAGATTTTTAGTTGATAAGTTTGTGGATGTATGAATGAGTGAACTTAGCATTTTTCCCTTCAAGATTCATGGTGTGCTTCCATCAAAGCCATCAGAGGTGACCCCTGAGTGAGAGACAGACCCGAGATTTGCAGATTCATCGATGACGATCGTGGAGGTTGAGAGATCGAGGGGTAGTTGATCGATGAGATCGTGGAGGGTTTACATTTTTGGTTCCGTTGCTGGGCCCTCACTTGAAGAGATCATTGGAAATGTTTAGAGTTCAGTTCTATATTAGACAAAAAGAGATTATGAGAGAATACATGGAGAGAACGTTCGGAGGAGAGAGAGCTAACGTGATGTTAGCAACATTAGAACCTTTCGTGTATCCCGTAGTGATCTATGACGCATTCGAGGTTATTCTTTATATCTTGTTCACTTAGAAAGAGTTTGAGGAGAGTTGAAAGGGGATGAAACAAGAGTTGTAGAGAAAGGAGGAGAGAGAAGTTATTAGAGGAGAAAAATTTCCGAGTTTGAGGATTTCTGCTCTCTGGACAATTTTTACAGTCATTGTCAGATTTTCTGTGAATTTTATTTTCCAGTGAAACTTTCCAGGACTGTAGCTTGGCTGATAACCTATCTACTACAAAAGAAATCATAGGAAAAGGTGGTCTAGAGAGGGAGCAATGAATTTTCAAAGTTGAGGGGGTCTATTCGTGAGAGTTGAGAAATTCCGTTCTCTAGAAAAAGTTTACAATCACTGTCAGATTTTCTGTGAATTTTATTTTCCTGAGAAACTTTCCAGTGTTTTAGATTGGCTGATAAGCTATCTAGGACAACAGAAATCAGGAGAAAAGGTGATATGGAGAGAGAGCCATGAATTTTCAAAGTAGAGGGGATTGAAAGCCATGAGAGAAGAGAAACTATCCAAATTTCAGTTCTCTGAAAATTTGTACAGTCAGCACCATCTCTTTTGATTAAGGAATTTTCTATTGAAACTTCATTAGTTAGAAGCTTGGAGGTTAAGTTACTAGAGATCACAAAAATCTTGAAGAGATCTCTTACCGATTACGAGATATACGGTTCGACATACAAAGAGATCTTGACGATACGTCATGGGGAATCCAGTTCGAGTGCCGAGGTTGAAGAAGAGACGTTTAGGAGTTAGAACGGAGACGGAAAAGCCAAAGTTAAGTATAGAGGCGTTGCGATCAAGCATCTATTGCAATTGGGTTGCCATTTTTGCTTTATATCAAGAAGCTTCTGCGAGCATCGGCGCAGATGCGAAGAAGGTTGAGTTCAAAGTATCATTCACTGTGGAGGCCACGAATGCTCCTGGCGAAGTAGAGTGTGATCCTTACAAAAGTGACTTTAAGATGTCTGCTAGGATCAGTACAGACGATGGTCATGAGGATATTATCATGGACTCTTAATTTTAGATTGGATTTTATTTCGTGTATAGCATGTATAATACATGATTTTCAGTATAAAGCTCGAAAGAGTTAAGAAAGTGATGTAGAGTTATTTTCCTCAAAGATATTTTGTCCACTTAATGGTTGAGAAGGTGCAACATGAGTGGAAGTTCAAAAGATTAGAAAGTTAGACTTAGAAACCTTCTTCAAGGTTTAGATGTCATAGTAAGCGTCGGAGAGAGCTCCAAAGAGATTATCGTTGAGTTTGAGAACCCTAGTACAAAACCTCAAGTAGAATCTCCGAGGAAAAGAGTAGAAACCGACTTGTGATGTTATTTCTGTAGAGGGTTGGGACATAAAGTAATGAATTGTCCAACTAGAATTAGAACCGAGAGAGCTAAAGGGAAGCGGGAGTTTACTGATTTAAGTCTTCGAGTGGGTCCATCGTCACCAGCGCCAATTCATCTTCTAGGAGAAGATCCTTGTCCAAGTTGTCGAGTGGGTGATCTATCAAGAGGACACAAGTGCGTCGATGTGACCGCCCTACTTACGTCAGTAGTCGAGAAGTTGGACGAGACTCAAAGAGTTGAGATGGAGAAGTTGTCGACTTCAAAAGAGGACTCGGCTGAGTTGTGATGGAGATCATCATTCGGATGATGGAGAAGACAATGTCGGAGTGTGATCCGTCTATCTAGGAAAGCGCCGGGCTTCTAGCTGTGGTTGTTTACTCAAGAGGTTGACTTTCAGGTCACAATAGGGCTATAAACACTCACACAGATGTGTAAGATCTAGTAATATGCTCAGAAAGCGAAATTCAGGTATAGTTGGCAGTAATAGGATCCGGCGGCGAACTTTGACACTCACGGAGAAGAAAACTATGGAGGTTTAGACTTCTAAACTTCCCCTACATGCAAATGAGGTACTACTGAACTCACACACGAAGTTTCAGCCTGAGATCAAATTCTGACACGGAGATATGGACAGAAAAGTTCTGAGCAAGAAAACTACGGCAATCTCTGGTACCTAGCTGGCTATTCTGACCTATAACAGAAGATTAGCTCGATCAATTTCAAATATTCTTACAGGATTTGGAGTCTACAGGATGTTGAACACCCCTGTGAAGTTGGGGCTCCTGACTGTACACAGAACTCCAGATCTCCTCCTCTGAAGTCGCTGCTCTAGATTAAGAGCTTTTCAGACCCCCTCTGCTTCAGCGGCCGCCCTGAATTATTCAGTCACTCAATCGATGCGAAACTTTTTGGGAAATCGTAGCCCTGCTGGCAGAGAACACAACCTCGAAGTTTTGAAGCAATTTCCTCAAATCTGCTGCAAGTGACACTGAAAACCCTAAATCCAACAAAAGTGATTCAATTCTAGCACAATTCGAACTTCAATTGGTCATAACTTCGTCTTTATTGCCTCAAATCGATCGAAAATTTCATTGGAAGTGCTTGGCATGACGAGCTCTACCCTCCTGTGCGCTCAGATTTTAAAGTCCCCTCACCAAGTGCTCGAAATCCCCTTGAGACCCCTGCTTCTAAATTTAGAGTTACACAAAAGACAAAAATGAACCAATGAGAGTTCATAGTTCCACTTGGATGTCCTTTAGTGCCCTAATCCACGTGGTAACTCAACTTCACTCAAAGGCTACCCTGTCAGCCCCTAAAGTGCCAGTGTAAATCTTAAATTTCACGCGAAGGCATGTAAGATAACACGTAACCCTAAAAGATAACTTAACCAATCTAGAAAGCATGCATGGGCGACATGTAAGTACAACCCATGAGCTTAAACCCTTATTAGCATGGAAATCCTAAGTTATGTACTGTCACAACATAGATAAGCATGATATCATTTGCACAAGCGCAGGAGTGCTTGAACAAGATAGATAACATACTATCAACCTACTAGGACTCAAAATGTATAACACAATAGTGTCAACATCGTATGCAAAGGTGTCAAACATATGTATAAAGGACTAGAAGTAATATGAGCTAACTTCTAGAATTACTAAACTCAAGCGTCGGAGTAGAAGTCAAGCATGTAGCCGCCAAGTAGCGCGACAACGGTGATGCAACTCAGGCTCATGATTACCTTGAGAGAAGAGATGGTACAAGAGGTGTTGTTACAACCATTTCCTTTCATTTTACCTAAGGTAGATTATTCGCGAATGGAATTGATGATGTTCGTACTCTTTTAGCGAGTAGTTATTGCACAAAAATTAGAAGGGTAGAAAGAATAGTTACAAGATGGGGAAGTTACCAATGTTTCATGAGAAGGACAATGAAGATGTAGAACCATTTGTATGAGACTTCAAAAGGGGTTGCATCGGAAACAACGTGAGAAGGAAGGAAGAATGGGTGTTGTTACTGCCAGAGTTTTTAGAAGATTTTGCTCTTACGTGATATGAAGACCGAGTGAAGAGCCAGACACCTGGTGTAGTTGAGGACACATGGGAGACGTTGAGTAATGCACTCATCGAAGAATTTCTTCCAGAAGAGAGTTATGAGAAGCTCATGGTTGAGCTTACTCATTTGAAGCAACGGGACGAGGAAAAAGTTTGGCAATATGTCGAAAGGGTGGATAAGTTGGAGCAACGATTTCAGACGGTCCTACGGAAGAGTGGAGACAATGTGGAGTTAACGATGGCGGGGATTGGAGCAGTGTTGATCAAGAATTTGGTGGGAGGGTTGAGGCTTTCAATTCGAACCCAAGTGAGGTACGAGAAGCCAACAACCAAAGCGAAGGCCATCAAGATTGCGACAAATATGGAAGAGAGTTTGGATGAAAGAGATATCATCCAACCTCATCATGCTACTCTGGTGTCAACTCTGACTCCTGGTGTAGTCACACCGATCGCACCTGCACCATCACAATTGGTGATTGCTTTAACGTCAACTCCTACTCCAACGGTGGTGCCAAGACCGTTTGTCCCAATAACGATGTCTAGTGCCACCTCTGATTTTCATGCTGAGCTGAAGAGCATCACCGATACTCTTGCAGATCTCAAGATAAACGTGGTGCAGTTACGAGAATGGAGAAACAAAGGTGGAGGAGGAGGTCAAAGAGGTTACGACAACAATCCTAACCGAGGAAATCAAGGTAACTTTGGAGGCAACCAAGGTAACTTTGGAAGAATCACTTGTTGGACGTGTGGAGGTTCTCATTTTCAGCGAAACTGTCTTAACAATGGAGCAAGAAGTGCCGAAGCTGCCAGAATGAATGTGGGTGGAGGAAATCCATCACAAGGACGAGACAAGGGGGTGGCTACTATCGATGTCGTGCGAGATCCCATCTACGAGAAAGGAGAGAGTTCAAACTCTTCTCATGCACCGGTGGAGCTTTTAGCTCAAGAAAGGAAAAGAACTCGATTTTTTGATGAACCGGTTTTCATGGAGGAGTCAGCAAGTAGAAGTACTCGTTTGAGTAATGTTTCAAGTACACCAAGGGAGCCAAGAAGGAAGCTGGGGATGGCAGATTTCACCATTTCATCTTCCCAAGCGGGATATGATTTGGTTGAAGATGTGGGTGCTCAGAAAGCCAACATCACTGTTGGACAACTGATCGCACTTAATCCCAGCTTACGAAGGGAACTCAGAGGAGGACTGAGTTCTAAGAGAAGCAAGAAGAAAAAACCCAAGAGCAAGATATCAAAGTCTGTGGGAGTTGGTGTGGTGGATGTGCATGCTTCAGAGGTATGCACTAGAGCTTCAAAGATTGAAGTCCGGTTGAATGATCATTAAGTCTCTGACATATTGGTGGATGGAGGGTCGGCTGTAACCGTCATATTAGAGAGGTTGATGAAGAAGTTGGAGATGGAACCAACTCGTCCGGCTAGCATTGTCGTGGAGATGGCTAACAAGCAACGGGTAAGACCTCTTGGTGTGTTAGAGAAGGTGGTCGTGTCTGTGATGGGAGTTCAAACATTGATGTCCTTTCAAGTGTTAAAGGACTCTAGTTATGATTTGCTCTTAGGTAGGTCTTGGTTGAGAGTTGTGCGCACCACTGATAGGTGGCACAAGGGATACTTACGGATTGGACCTAGAGATCATAGAGTTATAGTTCCTCTCTCGGGTGTTGGAGTTGTGACTTCTGACTCTGATAGACCAACTAGTGACTACTGGGAATCTGATACGGAGGATGATCAGAGTGTCTCAGAAGTAGATACCGGAGATTCTTACAATCAAGAATCCTCATCTGAGGACGAAGGATTTGGTCGAGATGAATCATTACATCAGCTTAGTGCTATTGACTTGTTGCCCCGACCAGCAATGGAGAAAGATCCTGACAAAGAAGAGTTGAGTGAGGCAGAGATTGTGAGAAGACCCTGAAGTTTGGTATCAATGTTACTCAAGAGGAGAAAAGTAGATTCCTAGATATATTTCAAAAATATATCCATGTGTTTGCTTTCAGCTACAAGGATTTGAAGGAGGTGACTCTCGAGACTCATCGAATCGAATTGAAGGAAAACGTAAGACCAGTTCAACACAAGCAGAGAAAGGTCAATCCTACAACAACAATGATGGTCAAGGAGGAGATAGACAACTTGAAGGAGACGAGTTTCATCTATGAGGTGGAGAACTCAGAATGGGTTTCACTCATTGTGATCGTCAAGAAGAATAATGGTAAGCTGCGAGTGTGCATAGACTATAAGAAGTTGAATGCAGTTACCAAGAAGGATTATTATCTTCTACCATTTATAGATGAGATTTTGGAAGAAGTTGCTGGTCATGAGTGGTACAGCTTTGGTGATGGTTATAGTGGGTATAACCAGATCAAGATAGCACAGGAATACCAGCAGTTGACTACTTTTACTACTCCTTGGGGAACATTTGCATTTCGAGTGATGTCATTCGGACTGTGTAATGCTCCGGCCACGTTTCAGAGGTTCATGAACAAGGTGTTTGAACCATTCATAGGGAAGTTTGTTCGTGATTTCATTGACGATTTCTGTATGTACGGAAGAAAGGAGGACCACTTTGATCATGTGATCAAAGTTTTGCAGCGGTTGGAGTAAGCCAACGCTTCTCTAAATCCAAAGAAGTGCATCTTTGGCTGCGAAGAAGGTCTGTTGTTAGGGCACATCATTTCCAAGAATGGGATTGCTGTAGATCCTGAGAAGGTGAAGAAGATTGTGGATCTTCCATTTTCGATCAACTTGACAAAGTTGAGGCAGTTTCTTGACATGGTTGGATATTATCGTAGGTTTGTCTTTTCCTTCTCAAACAAAGCAATAGCTTTGATTATGTACATGAAGAATGGAGTTGATTTTGACTTGATAGCGCATGATCAGAAGGCAAAGGAAGCATTTGAGGAGCTGAAAACGGCATTGGTGACAACTCCTATACTTGCTAAACCTGAGTGGAGTAAAGCATTTATTCTGTATACGGATGCCTCCAATGTAGCAATCGGATGTACATTAAGTCAGTTAGATGGAGATGGGCATGATCATCCTATAGCTTATGCTAGTAGGCAGATGGCTCCAGCGGAGAAGAATTACTCCGTGACTGAACGAGAAGGATTAGCGGTGATCTTTGGATTGAAGAAATTTCGACACTACTTGCTAGGAGGGAAATTTTCCATAGTCACAGATCACAAGGCTTTAAAGTATATCTTTAATAAGCCTAATGCCGAAGGTCATATTGCTCGTTGGAAGATCCTTCTAACAGAATACGATTACGTGATCGAAGATAGACCAGGGAAAAAACATGCGAATGCTGATCTCTTGTCGAGGGCTTATGATGATGAGGGAGAAGAACCGTTTGATGATTCATTTCCAGACGAACATCTGATGACCATCACAAGCATTGAAGAGATACCGGACGAGTACAAGGAAATCTGGAGTTTTCTTGCAGATGGCTCTTTTCCAAAAGGTATGCATACTAGAGAACGTAACGCATTGATCAAGAGATGCAAACCTTACACCATGGTGGAAGGAATTCTGTTTCATCAAGGAGCAGATGAGTTACTAAGGAGAGCAGTTGGTCAGAAGGAGGCGTTCAAGCTAATGCACGAGTTTCACGACGGAACTGTTTGCGGAGGTCACTTTGCTGGTAAGATAACAACCTTCAAGATTTTGGATGCGGGTTATCACTGGAGAAGGATTTTCAAAGAGTGTTTAGACTATTGCAAAACTTGCGACGTATGTCAAGCATTTGCTCTGAAGTCTACTAGAACACCTCCGTTAAGATCAATTCTTGTGTTAGGATCATTTGAGAAATGGGATATTGACTTTGTAGGTCATCTTAATAAGACACCTCGAGGCAATAGATACATTGTAGTCTCCACTGACTATTGTACCAAGTGGGTAGAGGCTAGACCTTTGAGGGAGACTAATGAAACAGAAGTCGGTAGATTCCTATGGGAGAGGATTATCACCAGATTTGGATGTCTGTTAGAGTTGGTCTCAGATAGAGGAGGAGAGTTTGTAGGGAGCATGACTACTGCTATGCTACAACACTTTTCTATCAAGCCACGAGTAACGACCTCATAAAAACCAAATGCTAATGGTCTTGCGGAGAAGATCAATCTTACACTTTGTATGATGCTCGCCAAAGATGCTGGTGTTGAGACTGCGAAACATACTTAGGATAAGAGACTACATGCCATCTTATGGGAGTATCGAACGACAATAAAGATTTCTATTGGGTACTCTCCATTTCGACTGGTTTATGGAGTGGAGTCCAAGTTGTCGATCCAATTCGAATTGGATACTTTTCAAACTATTCAACAAAAGTTGAAGAGGTCGAGGAGAGAAGACGTGGTCAGATCAAGAAGAGAGCAACTCATGGAGTTGGAAGAGACCCGAGCGGTAGCAATGATCCGGATGGAACGAGCTCAAGCGTATCAAAAGAAAAGTTACGACAAACGGTTGGGCAAGAGGGAGGTAAAACCTTTTCAAGTCGGAGATTGGGTAATGTTGTATGATGTTATCAGATTCAAGAGCGCTAGGAAGAAGTTTCTTCCTAGATATTTTGGTCCTTTTGTTGTAGATAAGGTGTGGAGCAACTTCACATATGACCTTCAGGAACTAGGAGGAAGGAGATTTGATCGTGTCAACCATGACAAGTTGAAGTTGTTTCATAGACGAAAGTTCTCTCTTCACTCCGAGGACGGAGCGAAAATTTAGTCCGGGGGTAAAATGTAACGACCTATGTTAACATAGGAATTTTGTCTATTAGTAAGATATTTAGTTATAACTAAGTGTTGAGAATGTTTATTTGCTACCCAAGTACTTTAAGGAGGTATAAAGTTAGTCATGACTAGCTAAAGTTAGTTATGGTTAAACTTAACTGTATTTTTGGCAGAATTCAGATATTTCCTAAAGAATGAGCACTACTATCTTGTCATTTTGTCTAAAAAGTAGAAAGGAGGTGGAAAGTATCCCTTATCTCCTTTTTGACTTGATATTAGTAGTTGGATTAAAGTTGTGGACTTTGTAGGCATTAAAAACAAGAAGAGATTCCACATGTTTCTTTTTTAGTAGATCCTAGTGTAGAAGAGGGGTGGAAATTCGAGATTCCTTGAGAATATTCCAGAATCCTTCTAGAAGTTGTTGACTTTGAAGGAATAAGCCCATGTGAATTAATGTAAACCCTAAACTCTAAAAAAGCCCATGTGATTAATGCTTTTATCTTAAGTAATATCTTAGTAAAACCTGGTAAAAGTAGTTACGGCGGAGTTACCAGAGGGTACCAAAGTAAAAACCTAGAATGTATAAATAGAGGAGTAGAGAAGAGCTCCTCATCTTTGTTTTCACATCGGCGTAATGACAACTTGATTAATATAGAGAGTGTGGGATATTTTTAGCATGTGAGAACTTGAGAGACGTCGTTAGAATGGAGGATTTTAGGTGATGAGTTTAAGGAGATTTTTAGTTGATAAGTTTGTGGGTGTATGAATGAGTGAACTTAGCATTTTTCCCTTCAAGATTCATGGTGTGCTTCCATCAAAACCATCAGAGGTGATCCCTGAGTGAGAGACAGGCCCGACATTTGCAGATTCATCGATGACGATCGTGGAGGTTGAGAGATCGAGGTGGGATAGTTGATCGATGGAATCGTGGAGGGTTTACAGTTCGAACTCCCAAAGGTCTCTTCTTCCACCTCGGCACTAGAACTGGATTCCCCATGAAGTATATGCAAGACCTCTTTGTATGCCAAAACGTATATCTCTTGATCAGTAAGAGATCTCTCCAAGATTTTGGTGGTCTCCAGTAGCTCAACCTCCAAGCTACTAACTCATGAAGTTTCAATAAAAATTTTCCTAAACAGAAGAGATGGTGCTGACAATACAAATTTTAAGAGAACTAAAATTTGTATATTTTCACTTCCCTTATGGTTGTCAACCCCCTCCACTTTGAAAACTTCTGTCTCCTTCTCCAGACATCATCTTCTCATGATTTTTGTTTTCTCTAATAGCTTATCAACCAAAGTGAAATACTAAAAATTTTCACAGGAAAATAAAATTCATAAAAAATCTGACAATGACTGTAAAAATTTTCCAGAAAGCAGAATTTCTCAAATCTCACGAATAAACCCCCTCAACTTTGAAAATTCATAGCTCTCTCTCTAGACAACCTTTTCCTATGGTTTCTTTTGTCCTAGATAAGTTATTGGCCAATCTAGAATACTGGAAAGTATCACAAGAAAATAAAATACACAAAAATATGACAGCGACTGTATAAATTTTCAAGAGAGTTGAATTCTTAAACTCTGAAATGTTTCTCCTCTAATAACTTCTCTCTCCTCCTTTATCTACAACTCTTGTTTCATTCCCTTTCAACTCTTCTCAAACACTTTCTAAGTGAACAAGATGTAAAGAATGACCTCGAACAAGTCATAGATCACTACAGGATACACGAAAGGTTCTAGCGTTGCGAACATCGCGTTAGCTCTCTCTCCTCTCAACGTTCTCTTCATGTGCTCTCTCATGATCTCTTTTTGTCGAATATAGAATTGAACTCTAAACATGTTTCAACAATCCTTTCAAGTGAGGTCCCGACAAAAGAACCAAAAATATAAACTCTCCACGGTTCTATGGATCAACTATCCCCCGATCTCTCAACCTCCACGATCGTCATCGATGAATCTACAACATGTCGGGCCTATCTCTCACTCAAGGGTAACCTCTGATGACTTTGATGGAAGCACACCATGAACTTGAAGAGAAAATGTTGAGTTCACTCATTCATACACCCATAAACTCATAAACTAAAATTCTCCATAAACTCATCGACTAAAATCTTCTATTCTAACGACGTCTTTCAAGTTCTCGAATGCTAAAATATCACACACTCTCTATATTACTCAAGTCGTCATTATGACGATGTGAAAATAAGGATGAAGAGCTCTTCTCTACTCCTCTATTTATACACTCTAGGTTTTTATTTTGGTATCTTCATGTAACTCAGTCGTAACTATTTTTATCGAGTTTTACTAAGATATTACTTAAGATAAAAGCATTAATCACATGGGCTTCTTACCTTTTCACATGAGCTTATTCTTTCAAAGTCAACAACTTCTAGAAGGATTCTAGAATATTCTCAAATAATCTCAAATTTCCACCTCCTCTTTACACGAGGACCAACTAAAAAAAAGACATGTGAAATCTCTTCTTGTTTTTAAGATGACAAGATAGTAGTGTTCACTCTTTAGGAAATATTTGAATTCTGTCAAAAGTACGGCTAAGTTTAACTATAACTAACTTTAGCTAGTCATGACTAACTTGATACCTCCTTAAAGTACTTGAGCAGCAAATAAACATTCTCAACACTTAGTTATAACTAAATACTTTACTAATAGACAAACTTACTATCTGTAACATAAGTCGTTATAGTACATAGAAGAAATCTATGCATCTGGATGAGTTTTGAGCGATCTCTTCGAGAGGAGTTTCTTGAAGAGGATTCAGAGAGAGTTACTAAGAGAACGTTTCTAGATTGGGTTGAGCAGCAACCTTGTTGTATTATGAACTTGAATGAGTTGCTGAGAGAGTTTGATCGGAGATATCGACAACTTTCAACTCTGAAGCAAATAACCTTAGATGCTAAGAGAACAGAGCTTTTCCTACAAGCTACCGATGATGCAACTGCAGATCGATTATGCTTCATGTTGACTGATCGATCTGCTGAAGGAGGAGTTACTACTGATTGGGAGAGAGTCGAGGATGTTGTTGTTGTACTAACAAGACAGAGGCGTGGAAGAGTGACCGTGGGAGGGCGTCCGCTTGCAGAAGTGGTCTCTCAACCTCACGCTGCTCCTCAAGTACAACAACCTCCGGCTCCTGCTCCCAGATCTATTGTCGCGGCTGCAGTACCTTTGATGCCAGTTGTGCCAGTTCATGCACAAAGGGCATCGGTTCAGAGACCTATGGAGAATCATGGTCAACAAAACTAGACCGAAGACCTAATTTGACAGATGCGAGAACTGAAGGTGGAGCTAGCTGGCCTATAGAGAGAGCAGCCACCGGCGCCTATTGCTGCACGTTCAGGAGGTGCTCCTGTTTGCAGATGTATCTGGTGTGACAGTCTTGATCATTTTCGTGGAGACTGTCAAGAGCTTACGGCTGTTATGCGAGATGGTGTGGTTCGCTACCAGAACGGTAAGCTGCATCTTTTTTCGACTGGAGAGCAGCTGAACACGTAGTTTAGGCGAGAAGACATGAGAAGTATGTCTCAGATTGCCGCGGCTGCAACTATAAATGTATTGATGACACCACCGGTAAATTCTGATGTATACATTGGACACATTGAAGCTTCTTCTAGTCCTACGTCGCTAGATAGGACTACTGAGAAGAATAATACTAAAGTTCTTTCTGAAATACTGAAGAGAGGAGCAGAGACTATCCGTAGGGTCACAGGGTGGGGTGATCCTGTTGACGTTGAGTCTATCAAAGCATTCTTGGACGTGGATAGACATGTTCACTAGCAAGATGTTTCTGTGGAGGAGAAGAGACGGCGAGAAGCCTCTGAACTTGATACTGGAGTTCCAGAGGAGACTGGAGATAGACGGAGAGTCACCAAGAGACGAGCTGCTCCTCTAGAGGACGTCCCGTCTACTTCTGCAGCTCCTCCATCTGCACCATGTCTGATGGAGGACGTGCAGAGATCCTAGCAAGAACTAACGACTGCTGATAGACGGTTTACTACCAAAGAGAAAGAGAAGGGACCGACTTACAAGTTAGCGGCTGATATCGAAACTTCTAGTGATCTGAAGAGCATCTTGGAGCAGAGAATATTGGACGCACGAATCGAGTTTTCTCTTCGAGAGGTTCTTGGTATTGCGAAGAGGGAGTTTCATGAACTAATCATCGACATCATCAGCGAAAGAGCTGTTCTTCACTCGGTCTTCATACCATGTTGTCGTGTCGTGGACCGGCTCCTACCTAAAATTCAAACTTCGATGTTTGTCGCTCCAAAGACACTCATGAGAAGACAAGCTAGGCCCCAGCTTATGGGCTTTTGGCATCATTTCGGATTTTCACTTTCATCACATAGATGGGTAGAGCTCCTTGTCAGCTTTTCATAGGCACTCCATCTACTTCGTTTGGACGCCTAGTGGAGAAGTTACAAGACTCGAAAGATGGAGAAAACAAGCTAAGTCCCAGCTTACGGACTTTTGGCACAACTTCGATCTTCACTTTCATCACATAGATGGGTAGAGCTCGTTGTCAGCTTTCCATAGGCATCTTGTTTACTTCGTTTGGACATCTAGTGAAGAAGTGATGCGACTCGAAAGAAGGCAAAATCAAGCTAGGTCTTAGTTTACTTGCTGACTGGATATTTGAGGCTTCAGGCGCTATATCAAAGCCGCAAGGGGTCTGCTTCATTATGATTAAGAGAACTTCGTACGTACAGAGACTGTGACAAGGGGGCTGCTTAAGGGGTTTGCTTGCGCCTACGACCTGTCAACGGACGGTGCGGGAGATTTGGAGGTCCAATGCAAACGCGCAAGGCGCCGTTGGGTTCAGATCTGTGCAGGCTACGTGTGGGTTAAGACGGTTCTTGAAGAGACGGATTGGGGGAGAGATTCTTGAGAGAAATTCAGACGCAGGAAGCAGATTTGAGGATTTCAGTTACTTGTGAAGGAGAGTTGGACCGTTCGGGTCGTTCCGGAGTCCAAACTTGCTGTTCTTGGATCCATCGGAACAACGAGTTTTTCAGAAAATTGAAGACGATACGAAGTTTCATTTGACGGTTTGGGAGTTCTGAGTGAAATTGGCTCGCAGGGAAGCGCTTACATCAGATTTTCGTTCGCCTGCGACCTGAGATTGGGTTGTTCTTAGCGATCGGTGTGCCAAGCTCTTCGTTCTTGGTGCCTACGCGACCAGGGAGTCTTCATCTACGCATAAGAGAAGACTATACGTGAATTGGATTGTTGGGTTGGGTGTGGTGAGCAAGTTTGAGCCGTAGGGAGTTGATTTACGTCAGTTTTTTACAACCTACGACCAAATTTCTTGCGTGGTTTTGCAAGGAGAACTCCAAACGGCTTGTTTGGAATCTCGTTGGGTTCAAGGTAGCTAGATCTACCTGTCACGGAATACGGATATCAGTTTAGACGATCCGTTTGTGCGGTGTGTGCGATTTTAAGCCGCAGGGAGGAGTTTTTGAAGGTTCGGTCACCTGCGACCGAAAATCAGCAATATCTCGGCTGTTGGGAGTCGGATCTGAAGGTTTCTTGGGTTAACGGAGTCAGCGGAGGAGACCCTGTCGACATCTGAAGTCTGTTTGGCGAAAGGAGGAAGTTCACAGATAGGCCTTTTTCGGTTTCTTCGCTACGGGTTTTGCTCTTTTGAGTTCGTTAGAGTTCTGGTTGATCATATACAACTTGTGGTAGCTAGCTTTAGCTAAGAGCTTATACATGGATGTGGTTTGGACTTGAGTTTGGATCGTGTGATACTGCTGTGGCTCTGCTTGTTAACAAAGGGAAGTTTCTCTTGCTTTGAGCTAAGCTTAGGTGTTTTTGGGTCAGGGTTGAGAATCTGGAGTTGTTTTTAAGGGCTTTAAAGCAGGTTACAGACCGCTCTGGTCTGGTTCTCAGTTCTGTGTTCTTAGGAGAAAGAACTGGTAGTGTACATACATTTGGAGTTGGCATACATCGTAACGTTCATTTTCATGGTTGGTTTTCTCTGTCTTGTCTCTGTTTCAGCACACTACATCTCCACAGTAGGAACCTCACGTTTTCCTGGACATCCTTCACGCAAAATCCGACACGACAACGTAAGAGCAAAATCTTCTAAAAATTTTGGCAGTAACGACACCCATTCTTCCTTTCTTCTCACGTTGTTTCTGATGCAAGCTCTTTTGAAGTCTCGAACAAACGGCTCTACATCTTCATTGTCCTTCTCATGAAACATTGATAGCTTCCCCATCTTGTAACTACTCTTTCTACTCTTCTACTCTTCGTGCAATAATGACTCGTTAAAAGAGTACGAACATCACCAATTTCATTCGAGAATAATCTACCATAAGTAAAATGAAAGAAAATGATTGTAACAACACCTCTTGTGTCATTTCTTCTCCCAAGGTAATCATGAGCCTGAGTTGCATCATCGTCTTCTTCACTATCCGAATGACGATCTCCATCACAACTCAGCCGAGTCCTCATTTGAAGTCGACAACTTCTCCATCTCAGCTCTCTGAATCTCGTCCAACTTTTTGACTATTGACGTAAATAAGACGGCCACACCTACGCACTTGTGTCCTCTTGATAGATCACCCACTCCACAACTTGGACAAAGATCCTCTCCTAGAAGATGAATTGACGTTGGTGAAGATGGACTCACTCGAAGACTTAAATCAATAAACTCACTTTCTTTTGGTTCTCTCTGCTCTAATCCTAGTTGGACAGTTCACTACTTTATGTCCCAACCCTCTACAGAAATAACACCACAAGTCGATTCTACTCTTCTCTTCGGAGATTCTACTTGAGGTTTTGTACTAGTCCTTTGAATTTCCACTCATGTTGTTGCGCCTTCTCAATCATTAAGTGGACAAAATACCTTTGAGAAGAATAATTCTACATCATTTTCTTAACTCTTTCGAGCTTTATATTAGAAATCATGTATTATACATACTATACACAAAATAAAATCCAATCTAAAATTAACTATCTAAGATATGCTCCTCATCACCATCGTCTGTACTAATCACAACAGACATCTTAAACTCACTCTTGTAAAGATCCAACTCTACTTCCCCAGGAGCATTCATGACCTCCACCGTGAATGATGCTTTCAACTCAAGCTTCTTCACATCTGCGCCAATGGTCGCAGAAGCTTCTTGATATAGAGTAAAGAGAGCACCCCAAGTGCTATAGATGCATGTTTGCAACTCATCTATACTTAACTTTGACTTCTCTGTCTCCATTCGAACTCCCAAACATCTCTTTTTCCACCTCGGCACCCGAACTGGATTCTTCAGTATAGTATAGTTCAGTTCTTCAACTCCTCCTTGTATGCCGGAACGTATTTCTCTTAGTCGGTAAGAGATCTCTCCAAGATTTTTGTGATCTTCAGTAGCTCAACCTCCAAGCTACTAACTCATGAACTTTGCACAGAAACTTCTCTAATCAGAAGAAATGGTGCTGATTATATAAATTTTCAGAGAACTAAAATTTGTATATTTTTATTTCATTCATGATTGTCAACCCCCTCCACTTTAAAAATTCTTTCTCTCTCTCTAGGCCTCATCTTCTCATCATTTTTGTTTCCTCTGATAGCTTATCAGCCAAGCTGAAATACTAGAAGTTTTCACAGGAAAATAAAATTCATAGAAATTGCTGACTGTACAAATTTTCCAAAGAGCATAATTCCTAAACTCTCGTGAACAAAACCCCTGAACTTTGAAAATTTATAGCTCTCTCTCTAGACCACCTTTTCCCATGATTTTTGTTGTCCTAGATAGGTTATCAGCCAGTCTAAAATAACATATCTAGGACAAGAGAATATATCTCCAACAGAGATATATGTTATCAGCCAGATATGGAAACTTTCACCAGAAAATAAAAATCACAGAGAATTTTACAAAGACTATACAAATTTTCCAAAGAGGAGAATTCATAAACTCTTGCGAATAAACCTCCTCAACTTTGAAAATTTATATATCTCTCTCTAGACCACCTTTTCTCATGATTTCTATTGTTCTAGATAGGTTATCAACCAATCTAGAATACTGGAAAGTTTCATAGGAAAATAAAAAACACAGAAAATTTGACAGCGACTGTACAAATTTCCCAAAGAGCTAAATTCCTAAACTCTGAAATTTTTCTCCTTTAATAACTTCTCTCTCCCTCTTTCTCTACAACTCTTGTTGGATTTACTTTCAACTCTCCTCAAACTCTTTCTAAGTGAACAAGATGTAAAGAATGACCTCGAACGCGTCATCGATCACTACGGGATACACGAAAGGTTCTAATGTCGCTAACATCGCATTAGCTCTGTCTCCTCCTAACGTTCTCTCCATGTGCTCTCTCATGATCTCTTTTTGTCAAATGTAGAATTGAACTCTAAACATCCTTCAACGATCCCTTCAAGTGAGGTCAACAGGATATAGCCAGCAGGATATATTTCTAGATATCTACGTGAATACAGAGGAGAAATGGAGATGGTTAAGGTTACTGATATGGAGATGATAACCAGTTTTGAGTTAGTTGTAATTCTTGAGTTGCGGGACCAAGTTAGGGATGTACTATAAACCCTCCGCGGTCCTATCGATCAACTACCCTCCGATCTCTCAACCTCCACGATCGTCATCGATGAATCTACAACATGTCGGGCTTATCTCTCACTCATGGGTCACCTCTGATGGCTTTGATGGAAGCACATCATGAACTTGAAGAGAAAAATGCTAAGTTCATACACCCATAAACTCATCAACTAAAATCTTCCATTCTAACGACGTCTCTCAAGTTCTCATATGCTAAAATATCAAACATTCTCTATATTACTCAAGTTGTCATTACAACGATGTGAAAACAAGGATGAGGAGCTCTTCTCTACTCCTCCATTTATACATCTAGGTTTTTACTTTGGTACCCTCCGGTAACTCAACCGTAATTATTTTTACCGAGTTTAACTAAGATATTATTTAAGGTAAAAGCATTAATCACATGGGCTTCTTACCTTTTCACATGGGCTTATTGTTTCAAAGTCAACAACTTCTAGAAGGATTTTAGAATATTCTCAAGAAATCTTAATTTCCATCCCTCTCTACACTAGGACCCACTAAAAAGGAGACATGTGGAATATCTTCTTGTTTTTAACGCCCACAAAGTCCACACTTTAATCCCACCACTAATATCAAGTCAAAAAAGAGATAAGGGACACTTTCCACCTCCTTTCTACCTTTTAGACAAGATGACAAAAAAATTCACCAATACTCCTTTCTGTTGTACATTCGAGATCAACCTCAAGGGAGTTATAATACTTATCTTCCCACTAATTTGTCTTCTACTATACACAAGATGATATTATAATCTTACAATATAATCAGACGAAATCTAGATTTTGAAAACCAAAATAGAACAGTAATCCTTTCCAAAAAATATAATAAGAAAGAAATAATAATAAAATTGAAAATTATCACGCAATTCCTCTAGAACTCCAAATCTTGTAAGCACATCCAGAGGCCAACACATGGAGAGGTTGACATATTGTAGGTTGACCTAGTAGAGCTACCTCTAACTGTACGTTCTCGTCTCTCCTCACTCTATGTGGCGTCTCCTTTGAGACAACAACAAATGCTTCATCTGAAAAAATATAAGCAACTTCTTGCTATTTTACAAGCTGCTCCTAAACCTGTACATTATCAATCTGCAGTTCCTCTTGAATAGAGTCAGTGTCTAATGACTTTTGGAGGTTAACTCTCGTCAGTTTTGCTCCATGTACCTAGGTATCAGATACTACCAATGCCAATGCCTCTCTTGGATGAAATTCTTGTAGAACTTAGGTTGTGTTTCTTTTATGTTTCATGAACCTTATTGTGTAACTTATCGAATGGTGTGATGAGTGTCACGATTGTAACTATTTGTTTGAGTGATCGCATGACATTGAAACGTGTCAAATCAGCAATTTGTGTGCGTTCATTTCAGTGGTCCTTGTCGTTACATCCAAGTATACGGTCGAGAATTTGTGAGACATACTTCCTTGCAGGATGTTTCATGCATGTTTCTTAGTATTTTACATGAAGGATGAGGAGCTACAAGAGTTATATTTATGGATGGAAGATGGATCTGAGTTCCAAACCTTTGTCGTATCAAATTTTGCGTGAGATTGTCTAAGAAGACATGAGGTTCTTGGCTGTGGAGATACAAAAGGACACAAAAGGCACAAAAGGACAACCAAATGGAGCTATGAACTACCTGGTAACTTATCTACACTCATAGGCTACCACGTCAAGCCCCCTAGAGTGCCAGCGTAAAACTTAAACTACCTAAAATGACATACAGCCCTAAAAGTAAACTAAAATCAGCTAAAAGCGTGCATGGGCAACACGTAAGTACAACCCACGAGCTTAAACCCTATCTACATGATAAATCTAAGTCATGTACATTGAGTATCATAGATAAGTATGAATTCACTTGCACAAGCGTACGAATGCTTGAACAAGATAAATATCATACTACCAACCTACTAGGATCCAAAATATATGACAGAGCTAACACCATATGCAAAAGGTGTCAACCATAAGCATAAAAGACTAAGAACAGCACAGAGCTAATTTCTAAGATTACTAAACATCAAGTGTCGGAGTAGAAATAACATGCGCCAAGTAACGCGACAGCAGTGATCAGTGAATCATTTACTATGTCATATGATTCACATCATTACAACGTTTATCTTGAGATCAGCAAGAGTATTGATGATGCTTTTCAATTCCACATGAAAACATGAGGTGGTAGTAGACATCGTTGTAAAGACAAACAATCTTAGCACCATTGTTGGAATAGGAGCTGATGTTGAAGCAATAACCAGTTGTGATGGCATAGACACTATCGTTGTGACCGCACCAACAATTAGAGTCGACATCAGAGTGACATGATGAGGTTGGATGAGATCCCTTTTATCCAAACTCTCCTACATATTTGTCATAATTTTGATAGCATCCGCTTTGATTGCTACCTGGTCGTACCTCACTTGAGTTCGAATTGAAGGCTTAACCCTCTCACCAAGTTCTTGATCAGCACGGCTCCAATCCCCTCTATCGTTAGCTCTACGTTATCTCCACTCTTCCGTAGGACCATCCAAACCTATTACTCCAACTTATCCACCCTTTCGACATATTGCCGAACTTTCTCGTTGTCTCGTTTCTTCAAATGAGTGAGCTCCACCATGAGCTTCTCATAATTCTCTTTTGAAAGAAACTCTTCAATGAGTGCGTTATTCAATGTCTCCTATGTGTCCTCAACTGCACCATGTGTTTTGCTCTTCGCTCGATCTTCATACCACGTGAGAGCAAAATCTTTCAAAAAAATTGGTACTAACAACACTTACTCTTCCTTCCTGCTCACGTTGTTTTTGATGCAATCCCTCTTGAAGTCTCGAACAAATGGCTCTACATCTTCATTGTCTTTTTCATGAAACATTGATAATTTTCTCATCTTGTAACTACTCTTTCTGCTCTTCTATTCTTTGCGTAATGACCACTTGCTAAAATAGTACAAACATCACTAATTCTATTCGACAATATTCTATTCGAGAATATTCTATCCTAGGTAAGATGAAACGGTTGTAACAACACCTCTTGTGACATTTTTTCTCCCAAGGTAATCATAAGTCTAAGTCACATTATCATCTTATCCACCATCCGGATGACGATCGCCGTCACAACTCAACCGAGTCCTCTTTTGAAACTCCTCCATCTCAACTTTCTAAGCCTCATCCAACCTCTCGATTATTGACCTAAGTAGAGCGATCACATCTACGCACTTGTGTCTTCTTGACACATCATCCACTCCACAACTTGGACAAGGATTCTCTCCTAGAAAATGAATTGGCGTTGGTGAAGATGGATCTATTAGAAGGCTCAAATCAATAAACTTTCGGTTTCTTTTGGTTCTCTCTGCTCTGATCTTTGTTGGACAATTCACTACTTTATGTTCCAATCCTCTACATAAATAACACATAAGTCAATTTCTACTCCTCTTTGAAGATTCAATTTTTGCGCTAATGTCTTCAAACTCAATGGTAATTTCTCTAGAGCTTCTTCTAACATTTACTATGACATCTAAACCTTAAGGAAGGTTTCTAAGTCTAACTTTACAATCTTTTGAACTTCCACTCATGTTGTTGTGCTTTCTCAACCATTGAGTGGACAATATACCTTTGAAGAAAACAAATCTATATCATTAGTTAACTCTTTTGAGCTTTATATTAGAGAATCGTGTGTTATACATGCTATACACGAAATAAAATCTAATCTAAAATCAATTGTCTGAGATAATCATTTCATAACCATTGTCATTACTAATCACAACAGACAACTTAAAGTGAGGGTTTACATTTTTTATTCCATTGCCGGGACCTCACTTGAAGAGATCGTTGAAGAATGTTCAGAGTGCAGTTCTACATTCGACAAAAAGAGATCAGGAGAGAGCATATGGAGAGAACGTTGGGAGGAGAGAGAGCTAACGCAATGTTAACAACTTTAGAACCTTTCATGTATCTCGTAGTGATCTATGATGCATTTGATGTCATTCTCTATATCTTGTTTACTTAGAAAAGGTTTGAGGAGAGTTAAGAGTGGATGCAACAAGAGTTTTAGAGAAAGCAGGAGAATGAAGTTACTAGAGGAGGAAAATTTGAGAGTTTAAAATTCTACTCTCTGAAAAATTTATACAATCATTGTCTGATTTTTTGTGTTTTTTATTTCTCTGTGAAAATTCTCAAGATTATAGCTTGGTTGATAAGCTATCAAGGATAACAAAAATCATGAGAAGAGATGGTCTAGAAAGAGAGATATGATATTTCAAAGTTGAGGGGGTTTATTTGTGAGAGTTTAGATATTATGCTCTGAAATTTTTTACATTCATTGTCAGCTTTTCCATGTTTTTTATTTCTCTGTGAAAATTTTCAAGATTGTAGCTTGGATTTTAAGCTATTAGTGATAACAAAAATCATGAGAAGAAGAGGCCTAGAGAGGGAGATATAATGTTTCAAATTTGAGAGAGTTAACATTCATGAGTCATACAAATTTTAGTTCTCTAGAAATTTGTAAAGCCAACATCGTTTCTTCTGATGAATGGATTTTTGGTTCAAACGTCATGAGTTTATAGCTTGGAGTTTGAACTACTAGAAGACATAAAAATCTTGGAGAGATTTCTTACTGACTAAGAGATTGACATTATGACATCTATGAGGAATCCAATTCGAGTGTCGAAGGACAAGAAGAGATGTATAGAAGTTTGAACGACCGAAGAAGCAAAAATTAAGTATAGATGAGTTTCGAAGATGCATCTATAGCGCTTGGAGTGACCTCTCTGCTCTATATCAAGAAGCTTTTGAGATCATTGCAGTAGATGTGAAGAAAGTGGAGTTTCAAGCATTATTCATTATGGAGGTCACAAATGTTCATGGTGAAGTAGAGTTGGATCCTCAATCAACTACCTTCGATCTCTCAACCTCCACGATAATCATCAATCAGTCAATAACATATTGGACATGTCTCTCACTCAAATGTCACCTCTGATGGCTTTGATGGAAGCACACCATTAACTTGAAAAGAAAAATGCTAAGTTCAATCTTTCACAAACCCATAAACTCATGAACTAAATTTCTCCATTCTAACGACGTTTCTCAAGTTCTCACATTCTGAAATATCGCACTCTCTCTATATTGCTGAAATGTCATTACAACAATGTAAAAAAAAAATGAGGAGCTCTTCTCTACTTCTCTATATATATATTCTAGGTTTTTACTTTGATATCTTCTGTTAACTCAACCCTAATTACTTTTATCGAGTTTTATTAAGATGTTATCTAAAGTAAAAGCATTAATCGCATAAGCTTATTCTATCAAAGTCAACAACTTCTAGAAGAATTTTGAAATATTCTCAAGAAATCTCAAATTTTCCATCCTCTCTACACTATGATCCACTAAAAAGATGACATGTGGAATCTCTTCTTGTTTTTAACGCCCCCGGAGTCAATAACTTAAATCTCACCACTAATAACAAATACACGATCAGTCTCTCGTTGCAAAGCATCCTAGATGTAAAACTGAGTAGGTTCTTTCAGAGTGCTCACCCATGAATCAAAGCACTTCACGCTCTTGGCATAAGCCGCTCTAGTGGACTGCAAAATAAATGACATTCTTAACACTCTGTAGTTGTTTTGGGTTGCGTTTGCTATGCCATCTACGAGTTTGTTATCGAGATTCTGTAGAGCACCTTGAGGAGTTATGACGTACAAGAGCACAAGATAGAGAACAGTTGATACAGTTGAGAGTAGACATCAACAATTATCTCATGTAACTCAGTCAAAACCTCCTCTACATCCATCGTCAAGTGCTCTCTGAATCGAGCCCATTCTCTTGAAAGAGAGTTGGCTAAGTTGGAGTAGCCTCCACAAGGTCTACGCATCATCTGCATGATCCTATTACTGTCATGACCTCTTCTGAGACGACATACATCTCTCTCTAAGTCTACTACTCTTCTTGAAGATCATAGATGATGACTCATCACTCTCCTCCTCTAGTGCTATGGTGGGACGAAGTGGCATATCCGTTCTTCACCCACCTATAATATCTCCAAGCTCTAATATGCTATCCTTCACTACACTCAAAAACAGATCTGACCACTCTCATATAGGCATCCAGAGATATAGCATAAGTACGTCTTGGTTTGGGTAGTAAAGACTCCCGTTCCTTATCAGACATCTCCCCAATTGTGGAGTACATGTGCACCAAGAACATTGAGAGATGTCCAACGATGTCGTAACGAGAGTCTTTTCTTTGAGTAAGGGCGTACCTTCTGGCTGTGGCTAGCGATCGATGCACAACAGAGCGACTAGTACCCCGTAGATTTCTCCCTGACTTCCTCAATATCTGAGCACTTTCTTTCTCTCAATAAAGGGTCAAGTAACCACACGAAAACGTTGGATGATCATGGGCACGACAAACGGAATATGCGATGACATGATCTCTCTGTTGTATTCCTCTCCGAAGTTTCTCACTACTAGGATTTCGTACATGGCTTTGGATCGACGGATGTGTCTTATCTCGCACTTAGTGTTAAAGTTTACAGGAGGGAGTTGATTTAGATCCATCTTTCGTTAGATGAGAATAAAGACGGTAAGATCTCATTCTTGGCCGTAAGTGACAACAAGTAAGATCATAGGGACAGACGAGAGCATGACTTGTGCAGTAAAGTTATACCCGAAGGATCCTATCAGAAACTGTTGGAAATGAACTCGTTCCATGTACATCAATTTAATCTGGAAAGGGTTTCGGAAAGGAAATCTGGGCGGTAAATAGAGTCCTTCGTCCATCTCTCACAACATTTGCACTCCAACTACAAGGGTATCTCGATTCATAGAACGCTGATATAATCTCATAGGATCACTCCGATCTCTCCACGAACAATCTCTTGAATTTTCTCAAGGTCGAATGCCCACACACAGATCACTCTCCTTTGCTTAAAAGTTTCGAACACAAAACAAGGATAGGTGCAAGCTCCCTAACCGAGCAATCCAAGCCACACGGGCCGATGAGGTGGCACACATGCACATCGCATGTTTGGTGCCGTCATACTCATCCACACGTAGGTCGTCTGGGTGGAAGGTTCAATGCATGCACCGTAACATATCCCAATACCAGAGACTAGACTAGACAGGTAGTCGACTTTACAGGTCAAGGATCGCACTTTTGCCACGTTGAGTGCGAACTTGACAACCACATGACGTGGTTACAACGTAGGTCGCTAAAGTCTTATCTACGCCTAGAATACTCCCCAAAGCAATACAAACGTCACACTGGATGCTTTTCTGCCAGTTACCGCTAACAAGACTCGGGACCTGGAGTAGATACCGTTGCCGATACAACTCGACAAAAAAAACAGCAAACTTTCACACATGATAGGTACAGATCTACAGCTCAGTCTCCTCTCAAACTTGCCATGTAGGTAGGATACTAAAATCTCTACTTACAGGTCAAATTTCAGGAAGATCGGACGGCTAGATCTCCTCCCACAATTAACACAAATTCTCTAAAACTAACACGCACTTCCAATCTCAGATTCAAGACAGAAGCTACTTCGTCTAAATGAACCGTCCACTTCCATTCAAACTTCCTGTGCTATCAATTCAGAAGGTAAACTCACTAGTCAAGAAATTTGAGCCGATTTGACCGTTCGGATCATCCTCCATAAATCTGCAAACTTGCTGCTCCAGATTGAAAGCTTTCTGCATCCCATCACCTTCAAATCGTCATTGCGCTCAATCCGCAGAACATCTGGTGGTGAAATTTGGAGTAAGAGCTTCAGCAACTGACAGACTACAAGCTCATGAAATATGATCTTAATCTGACGGTTCAATCACTCAAACTCCTTAATCTTACAATCGGAAGAGAAAGCTATGTACTCTCATCACTCTATGAACTTCAAATGGCCATAACGTATGCCCTGGACCTCCAAATCGAGTGAAATTTGGGCTCAAGTTGCTCCTCCCTTCGAGAGCTCTCCGCCCATGCCCTCTGATCCCTAAAATCCCTCGTCAAAGTGCCCCGATCCTCCCAAAGCGCACACTTAAGTAGATGACAAGTTATCTTCACTTTTTGGTGGACCAATGGGAAGTTTAAGGACTCAACCTTGTCCTTTTCTGCCCCATGAAGACCCCAGCAGATAATAGAGCATTCTAAGCTCACAAGAGCAAAGTTTTAGATCCCATTACACCACAACTTCTACAACTGTGTGCAAAATGCACTTATACGCGTAATTTACATACTAACTGGTCCCACAACAGGACAGCGGCCTTGCCACCAAATAGACATACCAAGTCCTTGACATAGAGGTGCTCTGTAAACCCTCCGAGGTTCTATCGATCAACTACTCTCAATCTCTAACCTCCACGATAGTCATCGATGAATCTGCAACATGTCGAGTCTGTCTCTCATTCAAGGGTCACCTTTGATGGCTTTGATAGAAGCACATCATGAACTTGAAGGAAAAAATACTAAGTTCAATCATTCACCACACCCATAAACTCCTCAATTTATTCTAACGACGTCTTTCAAGTTCTCACATGCTAAAATATCATACTCTCTCTATATTGCTCAAGTTGTCATTACGACGATGTGAAAACAAGGATCATGAGCTCTTCTCTACTCCTCTATTTATACATTCTAGGTTTTTTATTTTGATATCCTCTGATAACTCAGCCGTGACTATTTTTACCGGGTTTTACTAAGATATTACTTAAGATAAAAGTATTTATCACATGGGCTTCTTATCTTTTCACATGGGTTTATTTCTTCAAAGTAAACAACTTCTAGAAGGATTCTGAAATATTCTCAAAGAATCTCGAATTTCCATCCCTCTCTACACTAGGACTCACTAAAAAGAAGACATGTGGAATCTCTTCTTGTTTTTAATGCCCACAAAGTCCATAAGTTTAATCCCACTACTAATATCAAGTCAAAAAGGAGATAAGGGATACTTTTCAACTCCTTTCTACCTTTTAGACAAGATGACAAGATAGTAGTGCTCACTCTTTAAGAAATATCTGAATTCTGTCCAAAAGTACAACTAAGTTTAACCATAACTAATTTTAGCTAGTCATGACTAACTTGATACCTCCTTGAAGTACTTGGACAACAAATAAACATTCTCAACACTTAGTTATAACTAAATACCTTACTAATAGATAAACTTATTATGTGTAACGTATGTCGTTACATTTTACCCTCGGACTAAACTTTCACTCTGTCCTCGGAGTGAAGAGAGAACTTTCGTCGATGAAACAACTTCAACTTATCATGGTTGACCCAATCGAATCTCCTTCCTCCTAGCTCCTGAAGGTCATATGTGAGTTGCTCCACACCTTATCTACAACAAAAGGACCAAAATATCTAGGAAGAAACTTCTTCTTAGCTCTCTTGAATCTGATAGCATCATATAACATTATCCAATCTCCAACTTGAAAAGATTTTAACTCCCTCTTGCTCAATCATTTGTCGTAACTCTTATTTTGATACGCTTGAGCTCGTTCTATTTGGATCATTGCTACCGCTCGAGTCTCTTCCAACTCCATGAGTTACTCCCTTCTTGATCTGACAACGTCTTCTCTCCTCGACCTCTTCAACTTTCGTTGAATAGTTTGAAAAGTATCCAATTCAAATTGGATCGGCAACTTGGACTCCACTCCATAAACAAGTCAAAATATTCAATAGAAATCTTTATTGTCGTTTGATATTCCCATAAGATGACATGTAGTCTCTTATCCCAAGTATGTTTCGTAGTCTCAACACCAGCATCTTTGGCAAACATCATACAAAATGTAAGATTGATCTTCTCCGCAAGATCATTAGCATTTGGTTTGTATGATGTCGTTACTCGTGGCTTGATAGAAAAGTGTTGCAGCATAGTAGTAGTCATGCTCCCTACAAACCCTCCTCCTCTATCTGAGACCAACTCTAACGGACATGCAAATCTTGTGATGATTCCCTCTCATAAGAATCTACTCACTTTCTTTCATTAGTCTCTCTCAAAGGTCTAGCCTCTATCCACTTGGTATTGTAAGCCGGTCCGTCTCTCACCCAGGGGTACTTCAAATGACTAGGATTACTAGTGCACCTTAATTACAAAGATTCAATTATACCCATGCTCACTTCACTCAACTCTCTGACCTGTATGGTCACATCAGTCCCTCTAATAACGTTCCTGCAAACAAATTCTAACCTCGCTCTCCACACTGCATCACATAGTATTCAAGGACTTCCAAGGTCTCCAATAAGAGCTTCCACTTTGCTAATCGTCCTTCGACCATAGGTTTATTGAAGATGTACTTCAATGTCTTATGATCTGTAACGATAGTGAACTTGCCTCCTATGAGATAATGTCGAAATTTTCTCAGAGCGTAGATTACTGCTAATCCTTCTCTCTCTATCACAGAATAATTTCTCTCTACCTTGATCATTTGTCGACTAGCATATGCGATAAGATGATCTCTACCTTCAAAATCATACTGACCTAAAGTACATCCTATTGCTATATTTGAAGCATCCATATATAGAATAAACTGTTTATTCCAATCAAGTTTAATTGTATTGTAATTGGTACCCACATCAGAAGTAGTATCGACAACTTCTGGCTCCTAGTAGTCCGATGTGGATCGATCTGATTCTGACGTCCCAACTTGATCTCCGAGCAATGGAACTTTGATCCGGTGGTGATTCGGTCCGATGCGTAAATAACCTTTATGTCAGTTATCTGTTGCATGTACTGCTCGAAGCCAAGGTTTTCCGAGCAACATTTCATAACTTGACTCTTTCAAGATTTGAAATGTCATGTTTACTTGCACTCCCATTACTGACACACAAACTCTCTCCAGCACTCCCAATGACCTAACTCGTTGTCTGTTAGCCATGCCAACCGTGATACTAGAAGGACGAGTTGGTACTAGATCCAACTTCCTCATGAGTCGTTCCGAGATGGCATTTATTGCCGATCCTCCATCGATAAGAACATCTGAGACATCTCTCTCATTGATACAATCTTTACTTTTGATGCGTTGTTGCACACCTCTCCTTCACTAGCATCTAAAGCACACACACCGACCATAGAAAGATTTACCTTCTTCCTGCGACCTCGTCGGGAGTTTAGACCGCTACGAAGTTCTTTCCTCACCGAAGGATTCAGAGCAATCAACTGTCCCACAGTAATGTTTGCTCGTTGCTTACCCAGGTCTTCCACCACATTGTATTTTATTGCTCCATTGAAACTGTGAAATCAATATTTCTCAATTTCTTCCACCGCTCTTTGGTTTTTGAAGAAGATTTGCTACTCCGAGTATTTTGACTTGGAGAATCTTCCATCACGACAGGTTCTCCCTCATCGAAATGCGTCCTCATCCTCTTCCTCTCTTGAGTCAACAGCTCTACAGATTGAAAACCTTCTCGTACATCTCGTGGCTCCAAGATGTCAATGCATGCTACACCCTTGTCCTTGCTTTGTGAAGTTGAAGCTCCATCCGCCGTTCCACCATTACGACTTGGACAATTACGTTAGAAATGTGATCCTCCACACGTAAAACATCCTTGGTTCATGTAGTTACTTGGTGATCCTTGCGGTGGTCCACCTCTAGACTGATAGTTTCCATAACCTCGTGAGCCCCTTCCAACATTTGGACTTCGGCGTTGCAACAAATTCACCATATTGATCTTCAAATCTGCCAAAGATTCTGTCAGACTTTTCAACTCATCACGAAAGTCGGGAGTAATAGATCTAGATGGTACATTGGTTGTAACCGCACTAGTAGGAGTTATCGAAATCAGATTCTGAAATCGAATGGTCGGAACACTCGCAGGCGTCAGAGTTGACATGCTCAGCATTTGCACATCTCCACATGCTACCCCAACAGTCATTGGTTGCAAATCATCTCTATCCAGACTCTCTTCCATCCTGGTTGCGATCTTCACTGCATCAGTCTTCAAAGTTGGTCTCTCATACCGCACTTGTGTTCGAATCTCCGGCCTCAATCCTCCAATAAAATTCTTTGTGAGCATTGCTCCAATGCCCACCATTGTTGACTCTACTACATCTCCACTCTTTTGTAAAACCACCCAAAACTTCTGCTCTAATTTCTCCACCCTCTCGGCATAAGTCCTTGCTTTCTCTTTCTCTCCTTGTTTGAGGTAAGTTACCTCTATCATTAACTTCTCGTAACTTTCATCGGGAAGAAAAGTTTCAATTAAGGCTTCCGTCAATACTTCCCAAGTATCAAATGGAGTCCTCACTACGCTTCTCTTCTTCTTATCCTCATACCATGTCAATGCAGAATTCTCAAGAAATTCAAGTATCAATCCTACCCACTCGCTCTTCTTTCGATCTCCATTGCCAATGCATGCTCGTTTGAAGTCCCTCACAAATCCTTTCACGTTTTCTCCATCTTTTCCGTAAAACTACTGGAAGTTTCCTCATTCTTCTCTTCTTTTCTTCTTCTTACTCAAGGTACTGCTTGTGGATGTGAAGATCGTACTTCACCGCAATCCATAATTTCTCTGTTGTGCTCTTTCCTCTCCAAAGATTAGAATAAGCTTGACCCTCATGGTCATCTTATCTCACGTGTGACAGACTATCTCCATCCTCGCTAGAAGTCTTCACTCGTTCCGTTTCTACACTCAACTTTCTCTCGAGACCTTCGGCTACAGTTTCTAGCAAAGCAACCACTGTGCTACACTCATGCTCAACTGGAATCCCATCCACTCCACATCTAGGACAAAAGGTTGTAAGGTCAATGACGTCTTGTCTAGGGGAAGAAAGACCTATGTGCAAGCTTAAGTCGACCAACCCTCTGCGCTCACGCAAAAGTCTATTCTTCGTAGAACATTTGCTCACTTTATGTCCTTCTTCTCCACCCAAAAAACACCTCGAGTTCTTCTCCAGATTCTTAAGACTACTCTCTACTTCTTCCTCAAATTCTAGTCGAAATTCTCTTTTCGTCAGATCAGCAGTAACTATCACCGAGTAGCCGTGAGGAATCTTGTTCAACCTCAATTTCCACTCTTGCTGTCCTTCCATGACGATGATTTGTCATACATCTCTCTCACTATATAGCTTGTTTGACACTCTTGATCACTCGATCATCCTCTCGCTTAGCAATATCTCACATTACTAAATAGAAGCTTAACTTGTCAACTCTGAGCCTCAGAGATCGAACAAAATCTTCTCCAAGAATTCTGAAATTCCTTCACTCTCGTCACTCTTCAATATGCGATATAACAAATTTGACCTCCCTTCACTTCGAATGTCATAACTCAAGTTCTACTCGATCAATTCATGCATGATTTAGATGCCTAGATAGCTTGTCTTGCAAGCTATAAGCATGAAAGATTTCAAGGTCTAACTCTGAAAACTGTAAATATGAAAATGACTGCAAATTCTTTCTCGAGAGCTCACTGTTTGATATCAAAAAAATCCCCTTAACTTCCGAAAGACATAACTCTCTCTTTACAATTGATCTCTCAGTCATATAAAGCTTGTTGGAAAGCTTATCTTGCCCTCTATAACACAATGAATGTACGAAGGTTTTGAACTCATGTTAAAAAACAGACATAAACTGTATAAAAGACTAAATACGAATCTTTGTATGGAGGTCCCGGCAACGGAACCAAAAATGTAAGCCGACCTGTCTCTCACTCAGGGGTATCTCATATGACTAGGATTACTAGTGCACCTTAATTACAAAAATTCAGTTATACCCATGCTCACTTCACTCAACTCTCTGACCCATATGGTCAGATCAATCCCTCTAATAGCGTTCCTGCAAACAAGTTCTAACCCCTCTCTCCACACTGCATCACATAGTACTTAAAGACTCCCAAGGTCTCCAATGCTCACTTTACTTATAGATAGGAAAATGAGAGTGTTTTCCATCCTCTCAACTCCTCCTTATATACTCTATAACTTCTTATCGTGATAACTTTCACTAAGTTACATTACCTCATGATAAGTGCGCAATCCCAAATAGTTAAACTTCTAAAGGCTACTAAGACTTTAGGAATAGCACACACATTACTTGTTCTCCTTTACTAAAGTAAGAGATTCTCCTACTTTAGCTTTTTGTAAAGTGTTAACTTTCCACGCTATCCAATCGGAAGACGACAACAAACTAATACGTCTTTTGAGGAGCATCTTTAGATCTTTGTGCATGACTTTTCATCATGCATCCAATGAGCGATGGTCAACAAAGTTACATACTTTTGAGAAGCATATTTAGAGCTCCGCACTTGTCACATAGTGCCATAATGGAACCTCTAATAGTTTTCTCAACTTAGTTATAACTATCTCAGCTAGTTATGATTGCTTTTGATCATTCTAGATTTAGATCTTCGAACTAGAGTAACCTATAAGATAGTCATACATAATGAAATTTATATAAGCACATACACAAATAATGAGATACTTGTGGTGTGACATTACAGTAGTCCGTGACGACTACAATATATCTATTGCCTCGAGGTGTCTTATTAAGAGGACTTACAAAGTCAATACCTCACTTCTCAAATGGTCATAACAATGAAATTGCTCTTAACGGAGGTGTTCTAGTAGACTTTAGAGCAAATGCTTGACATACATCACAAGTTTTGCAATAATCTAAACACTCATTGAAAATATCTCTCCAATGATAACCCGCATCCAAAATCTTGAAGATTGTTATCTTACCAACAAAGCGATCTCCACAAATAGTGGCATCATGAAACTCGTGCATTAGCTTGAAAGCTTCCTTCTGACCAACTGCTCTTCTTAGTACTCCATCAGCTCCTTGATGAAACAGAATTTCCTCCACCATGGTGTAAGGTTTACATGTCTTGATCAACGAATTACGTTCTCGGATATGCATACCTTTTGGAGAAAAGCCATCTGCAAGAAAACTCCAGATTTTCTTGTACTCATCAGGTACCTCCTCAATGCTTGTGATGGTCATCACTTGTTCGTCTAGAAATGAATCATCAAACGGTTCTTCTCCCTCATCATCATAAGCCCTCGACAACAGATCAGCATTTGCATACTTTTTCTTTGGTCTATCTTCGATCACGTAATCATATTCTGTTAGAAAGATATTCGAACGAGCAATACAACCTTCGGCATTAGGTTTATTAAAGATATACTTTAAAGCTTTGTGATCTATGAATATGGAAAATTTCTCTCTTAACAAGTAGTGTTGAAATTTCTTCAATCCAAAAATCATAGCTAATCCTTCTCGTTTCGTCATGGAATAATTCTTCTCCGCGGGAACCATCTACCAACTAGCATAAGCTATAAGATGATCATGCCCATCTCCATCTAACTGACTTAATGTACATCCGATTGCTACATTGGAGGTATCCGTATACAGAATAAGTGCTTTACTCCACTCAAGTTTAGCAAGTATAGGAGTTGTCACCAATGTCTTTTTCAGCTCCTCAAATGCCTCCTTTACCTTCTGATCATGCATTATTAAGTCAAAATCAACTCCCTTCTTCATGTACATAGTCAAAGCTATTGCTTTGTTCGAGAAGAAAAAGACAAACCTATGATAATATCCAAGCATGTCAAGAAACCGTCTCAATTTTGTCAAGTTGATTGAAAATAGAAGATCCACAATCTTTTTCACCATCTCAAGATCTAATGCAATCCCATTCTTGGAAATGATGTATCCTAACAGTAGACCTCTTTTGCAACCAAAGATGCACTTTTCTGGATTTAGAGAAGAGTTGGCTTGCTCCAACCTCTACAAAACTTTGATCACATGATCAAAGTGGTCCTCTTTTTTTTCGTCAACGCAAAAATCGTCAATGAAATCACGGACAAACTTTCCTATGAATGGTTCAAACGCCTTGTTCATGGACCTCAAAATGTGGCCGGAGCACTATGCAATTCGAATGACATCACCCGAAATGCAAATGTTCCCCAAGGAGTAATGAATGTAGTCAACTGTTGGTATTCCTGTGCTATCTTGATATGGTACCCATTATAATCATCACCAAAGCTGTACGCCTCATGACCACTACTCCGAAATCTCATCTATAAATGGCAGAGGATAATAATCCTTCTTGGTAACTACATTTAACTTCTTATAGTTTATGCACACTCGCAGCTTATCATTCTTCTTCTTGACAATCATAATGGGTGAAACCCATTCTGAGTTTTCCACCTCGTAGATAAAATTCACCTCCTTCAATTTGTATATTTCTTCTTTGACCATCGTTGCCGTTGTAGGATTGACCCTTCTATGCTTCTGTCGAACTGATCTTACATTCTCCTTCATTTCAATTCAATGAGTCTCTAGAGTCATCTCCTTTAAATCCTTATAACTGGAAGCAAATACATGGATATATTTTTGAGTTATATCTAGGAATCTACTTTTCTCATCTTGAGTGACATTTATACCAAACTTCAGAGTAGAGAGGCTTCTCACAATCTCTATCTCATTCAATTCTTCTTTGTCAAGATCTTTTTCCACTACTGGTCGAGACGACAAGTCAATAGCACTAAGTTGATGTGATGATTCATCTCGACCAAATCATTTGTCATCAGACGAGCATTCTTGATCATAAGAATCTACCGTATTTACTTCTGAGACACTCTGATCATCCTCCGTATCAGATTCCTAGTAGTCACTAGTGGATCTATTGGAGTCAGAACTCACAACTCCAACACCCGAGAGAGGTACTATCACTCTGTGATCTCTAGACCCAATCCGTAAATATCTCTTATGCCACCTACCTGTGGTGCGCAAAGCTCTCAACCAAGACCTACCTATGAGCAAATCATAACTAGAGTCCTTTAGTACTTGAAAGGAACATCAATGTTTGAACTCCCATCACAAACACAACCACATTCTCTAACACACCAAGAGGTCTTATCCGTTGCTTGTTAGCCATCCCCACAACAATACTAGCTGGACGAGTTGGTTCTATCCTCAACTTCTTCATCAACCTCTCCGATATGGCATTTACAACCGACCCTCCATCCACCAATATGTCAGAGACGTAATGACCGTTCAATCGAACTTCAATCTTTGAAGCCCTAGTGTATACCTTTGAAGCATGCACATCCACCACACAAACTCTCATAGATTTTGAGACGGACCCATTCGAAGACTTAAAGCTCGAAAGAGTTAAGAAAGTGATGTAAAATTATTTTTGTCAAAGGTATTTCATCCACTTAATGATTGAAAAGACGCAACAACATGAGTGGAAGTTCAAAAGACAAGAAAATTAGACTTAGAAATCTTCCTCAAGGTTTAGATGTCATAGTAAGTTGCGGAAAGAACTCGAGAGAGATTATCGTTGAGTTTGAGAACACTAGTACAAAACCTCAAGTAGAATCTCCGAGGAGAAGAGTAGAAACCGACTTGTGATGTTATTTTTGTAAAAGGTTGGGACATAAAGTAGTGAATTATCCAACTAGGATCAGAGCATAGAGAGCCAAAAGAAAGCGAGAGTTTACTGATTTAATTATTCAAGTGGGTCCATCTTCAAATCTTCATCTTCTTTTTGGCCGTGGTGAAGATGGACCCACTCGAAGACTTAAATCAGTAAACTCTCCCTTTCTTTTGGCTCTCTCTGCTGTAATCTTAGTTGGACAATTCACTACTTTATGTCCCAACCCTCTACAGAAATAATATCACAAGTCGGTTTCTACTCTTCTCCTCGAAGATCTACTTGAGGTTTTGTACTAGTGTTCTCAAACTCAATGATAATCTCTCTCGAGCTCTCTCCGCAACTTACTATGACATCTAAACCTTGAGGAAGGTTTCTAAGTCTAACTTCTTGTCTTTTGAACTTCCACTCATGTTGTTGCGTCTTTTCAGTCATTAAGTGGACGAAATACCTTTGAGGAAAATAATTCTACATCACTTTCTTAACTCTTTCGAGCTTTATATTGAAAAATCGTGTATTATACATGCTATACACGAAATAAAATTCATCTAAAATTTTGTGTCTAAGATAATATCCTCATGATCATCGTCTATATTAATCACAACAGACATCTTAAAGTCACTCTTGTAAGGATCCAACTCTACTTCACCAGGAGCATTCGTGGCCTTCACAATGAATGATGCTTTCAACTCAACCTTCTTCACATCTACGTCAATGGTCTCAAAAGCTTCTTGATATAGAGCAAAGAGGGCATCACAAGTGCTATAGATGCGTGTACACAACTCATCTATACTTAACTTACGCTTCTCTGTCTCCGTTCGAACTCCCAAACGTCTCTTCTTCCACCTCGGCACTCGAACTAGATTCCTCATGAAATATCTTCAAGATCTATTTGTATGCCGCAACGTATATCTCTTAGTCGGTAAGAGATCTCTCCAATATTTTATTGACCTCCAGTAGCACCACCTCTAAGCTAATAACTCATGAAGTTTCAACAGAACTTCTCTAATCAGAAGAAATGGTGCTGACTATACAAATTTCCAGAGAACTCAAATTTGTATATTTTGACTTCACTCATGATTGTCAACCCCCTCCACTTTGAAAAATTCTATCTCTCTCTCCAGACCTCATCTTCTCATGATTTTTATTTCCCCTAATAGCTTCTCAGACAAGCTAGAATCATTAGAAATTTTCACAGAGAAATAAAAAACACAGAAGAGATGACAGAGACTATATAGAATTTCTAGAAAATAGAATTTCTAAACTTTCACAAATAAACCCCTCAACTTTGTAAATTTATAGCTCTTTCTCTAGATCTCCTCTTCCCATGATTTCTGTAGTCCAAGATAGCGTATCAGCCAAGCTAAGATACTTGATATTCTCAAAGGAAAATAAAAATCATAGAAAATCTGACAACTAATGTACAAATTTTCTAAAGAATAGAATTCCTAAACTGTCGCGAATAAACCCCTTCAACTTTGAATAATTATATCTCCCTCTCTAGACCACCTTTTGTCATGATTTTTGTTGTCCTAGATAGCTTATCAGCCATTCTAAAATACTAGAAAGTTTCACAGGAAAAAGGAAACAAAACAAAAATCTGACAGCGACTCTATAAATTTTCTAGAGAGCAGAATTCCTAAACTCTCAAATCTTTTTCCTCTAATAACTTCTCTCTCCTCCTTTCTCTACAACTCTTGTTGCATCCACTTTCAACTCTCCTCAAATCCTTTCTATGTGAACAAGATATAAAGAATGACCCCGAACGCGTCATAGATCACTACGAGATACACGAAAGGTTCTAAAGTGACTAACATCGCGTTAGCTCTTTCTCCTCTCAACGTTTTCTCTATGTGCTCTCGCATAATCTCCTTTTGTCGAATGTAGAATTGAACTCTAAACATCATTCAACGATCCATTCAAATGAGATCTCGACAACGAAATCAAAAATGTAAACCCTCCGTGGTCTTATCGATCAACTACTCCCCAACCTCTCAACCTCTACGATAGTCATCGATGAATCTGCAACATGTCGAACCCATCTCTTTCTTCTAGAAGGATTTTAGAATATTCTCAAGGAATCTCGAATTTCCCCCCTCTATACTAGGACCCACTAAAAAAGAGACATGTGAAATCTCTTCTTGTTTTTAGTGCCCACAAAGTCCATAACTTTAATCCCCCCACTAATATTAAGTCAAAAAGAGATAAGGGATATTTTCCACCTCCTTTCTACCTTTTAGACAAGATAACAAGATAATAGTGCTCACTCTTTAAAAAATTTCTGAATTTTATCCAAAAGTACAGCTAAGTTTAACCATGACTAACTTGATACCTCCTTAAATGGACAACAAATAAACATTCTCAACACTTAGTTATAACTAAATACCTTACTAATAGATAAACTTCTTATGTGTAACATACGTCGTTACAGCTCTCCAATCTACTCGTTCATCCTTGATGATCCCCTCCAAGAACTCCACCTCCCAACCCTGTGTGTAAACCTTCTTCTCGCTGAAGAAGATTGATCGGTGAATGCGGACTAAGGCTCTCCGCTCTGGATCCAAGTACGACTCGATCTTCTACCCGTTGTCCGTGGCTGCTCCATCTGCTAAGACTCCCTAGTCTTGCACAATAACCTTGGTCATTGCGGTCTTACGGGGTACATAATCTCTCGTCTCATTGTCTGATCTCATAAGCGTCCATCGTCATCTGTCTAATCTCCACTAAATGCGATGGAGCACCATCACACTAGGATGATAAAATCACCGAAAAAAAGAGATCTCTCTAACATAATGAATATCAGATCAACTACACAACATTCAGTCTAATATATGCGTTGTGTTGGTAGAAAGGATGTCATAAAACTCTCAGTCGGATACTCTGAGCAACAATACTTATATGGGGTGCTTAGGCATCTTCAAGTATTACAACCTAGGGACATTGGTTCATTTTTGTCTTTTGTGTAACTCTAACTTTAGAAACAGAGCTCTAGAGTGGATTTCGAGCAATTTGTGAGGACATTGCGAAATCTGAGAGCACATGGAGAGAGAGCTCGTCGAGCCAAGCACTATCAGTGAAATTCTTGATCGATTTGGATCAATAAACAAGGAGTTATGCCCAATTGAAGTTCGGATTGTGCCAAAATTACATCACTTTTGTTGATTTTGGGGTTTTGAGTGTCAATTGCAGCAGGATTGAGGAAATCGCTTCAAACCTTCGTGGTTGCGTTCACTGTCAGCCGGGCTACGACTGTCAAAAAAGTTTCAAGTGATTTGAGTTACTGAGTAATTCAGGGCGGCCGCTGAAGTAGAGGGGGTCCGAAAAGCTCTCAATCTGGAACAGCAACTTCAGAGAGCGAGATCTGGAGTTTTGTGCGGAATCAGGAGGTCCAACTTCACATGGATGTTCAGCAAGCTGTGTACTGCAAATCCTGTAAGAATTTCCCAAAGTGATCGAGCCAATTCTTTGTTCTAGGTAGACACAGCTGTCTGGGTACCAGAAATTGCCGTAATTTCTCTATTCAGAAAGTTTCTACTCATATCTTAGTGCTCTGAATTGATTTGAAGCTGAAACTTCGCATGTGTATCCAGTAGGACCTTATTGACATGTAGGAGGAGTTCTGAAGCCTGAACCTTCACATATTTCTCAATCCTCAGTGTCAAAGTTCGCCATTTGATCTTATCATTGCTAGTTAAGTCTGAACTTTACTTCCTGAACATATCAGAAGAGCCAAGAGACTTATATGAGTGTTTTTCAGTATCACCTTGAGACCTGAAGCCTATCCTTTGAGTAAACCAACCACAACCTGAAGCCCAACGCTTCCCTGAGTAGATTGAACACAGCCTTCAAGCTCATATCACAGCCAGAAGGTTCGTCCTTCCTCGGAAGACTCTCAACCCGACAATGTAGTACAACTACGAGAATGAAAAACAAAGATAGAAGAAAAGGTCAAAGAGATTACGGCAACAATCTCAATAAGGAAATCAAGATAACTTTAGACGCAACCAAGGTAACTTTGGAGGAGTCACATGCTGGACTTGTGGAGGTTCTCATTTCTAACAGAATTGTCCTAACAACGGAGCAAGAGGTGCGAAATTGTCAAAATGAATGTTGATGGGAGAAATCCACCACAAGCACGAGACAAGAGAGTGACTACTACCGATGTAGTACAATATCACATCTATGAGAAGAGAGAGAGCTCGAACTCTTTTCATGCACCGGTGGAGCTTTTAGCTCAAGAAAAAAACGAACTAGATTTTTTAATGAACCAGTTTTCATGGAGGAGTCACCAAGTAGAAGGACTCGCTTGAGTAATATTTCGAGTATACCAAGGGAGCCAAGAAGGAAGATGAAGATGACAGATTTCACTATTTTGTCTTCTGGCGGGATATGTTGTGGTTGAAGATGAAGGTGTTCAGAAAGCCAACATCACGGTTGGATAATTGATTGCACTCAACCCCAGTTTACAAAAGGAACTCAAAAGAGAACTGAGTTCTAAGAGAAATAAGAAGAAGAAACCCAAGAATAAGACATCAAAGTATATGGGAGTTATTTTGGTGGATGTGCATGCTTCAAAGGTATGCACCAAGGTGTCAAAGATTGAAGTATGGTTGAACGATCACTACGTCTTGCTCCTAGGTATGTCTTGGTTGAGAGTTGTGCTGCAAAGTGTGATACTTGAGTGAGTCTCAAAGATATATTATGAGAGAGAGGAGGTCAAGAGAGAGATCGGAGTTGAAAGTCATCAAGGATCAATACGCGCGGGAGCAGATATCACGTAGAATATTTATTATATGAAGCGTGCCTTGGCAAAGAGATTACTAGAGAAGTCTCTGTGTCTGATTCATGATAAGATGGATCAAGCAAAGACTAACATTCCCCGTCTAGCGAGCAAATTAAAGAAGTAATATGTTGCTAGTTGTATGGCTTTATCAATAAGTCTCACTGGTATGTTCACCATGGACGAGAGCCATGAACATATAATCATCTAAGCTCAACAAGAGTTTGGTCTAATGATCCTAACTTTATCATTTCATCATTGCCCAGATGTCTTTGGGACTTGGAATTAACATGAGATGATGGAGATCACAGTGGAGATCTATCAAGAACATGTACGAGTTCTAGGAACAATCTCTTTGATGCTTTGTTGGATCAAGCTACTTTCCTAGCCACATACATGGATGACGAGACTTTTGATGTATCAAAGTACAGAGAAATGTCGCAGAAGTGGGAGAGGAGGTTCCACCATCACAACAAGAAGAGAGTGTGGCACCTTCAAATAGTCACAATTCACCATCAACTTCCAAGAAGTTGCCTCCAATCTTGTTTCTTCAAATGGACAACTCAGCAAAAGATAACAAGAATCAACATGTTCTCACCTATTGTTCTCAACTTGTTTCAAGAGGAGTATCGAATCAGATGGTGGGACATACACATGAAGATATTGATGCAATGTTTTCCAAAATGAGCACTCGTATCAAACACAAGGACGATTTGACGTTGCTTGCACTCATAACAGAAATTTGAGATTGTGAAGCAAAACACCTCGTACCGTTATTTCTTGAGGAAGTTGTTGGTTACAAGTCACATGTCATCGACTTCATTAAAAAGATTGAGGGACATTCTCTTCCGATTGCTTTCAAGTTTTCGATGAGAGATAACGTTCCCATTCTTCCAATACATGAACAACTTAGAGGGTGGATGGGTATTACAAGTAGTTCGTACCTTGTGGAAAAAGACTAATCAAGCTTATGTTCTTCGAAGGGAGATCTGAAGTCGATAAAGATGGCAACAATTCGTCCTAAACTAGGAGAAGTTAAACCCTTCTTGGATAATCTCATCAAATATTTGGGTAAAACATACTCGAATGAGACATCCAAAGGATGAACTTTGTAGATGAACTTGGGATCAAACTACAGATGGAAAATCAAAGATAAGCTTACATTTTGTTGGAGCTCCGAAGGAGAGAAGAACGCGCATTTGTCCCCTTGGACGATATTGCAGAAGGTCAATTTGTGATTATTCGACCTACTGGCTAGAGAGATAATTCGTGCCACACTTGAGATGATGCAAGAATAGATATAACAAAACCAAAACTCTAAATTTATTTTGAGTTTTAGTTTTGTCTAGTATGAAGTTATTGTTTGTACTACTAGTAACTCTAATATATTTTGAGTAAATTTTAAATGCGATATTATGTTGATTCAACTAGTGAGTAGAACATGTGCATTGTAATTCGTGTTTCAAATTGATCTTTTATGGTTTATTCGCTTGATAATATTGAAAATATCATGATGATCATATAAGATTCTAACGGAATGGAGTTCATTTTGACTCATTTCACTTTCAAACAATATCTGATTTTATTCAAGAAATCAAGTCAAATTGAATAAATTAAAATCTCAAAATTATCTTTAAAAAGTTTCACTTTTCTGAGCTAAATGTTTCTCTTTCTAAACACATTGTCCTATAAAATGTCTTTGAAATATCTGAGAAATGTAAAATAATTTCATTTTAATGAATAGGTTGATATGTGTATATTTTTTGAAGAATGTATCAAAACATTTATTAGTTATCATTCAAAAGAATCTTGAAACAATTTATCAGTGAGTTGGTGTCTGTGAAGTACTCATTGTATCAATCAGTTAGCACTATTCGGATATTAATATTATCTCATATAGTACTTCAAATTTATTCTGAATGTGCATTTTGGTTATGAGAACGAAATGGTTTGAAAATTTTCTTACATCAATGTTATTTTGACGAAGAAAGAAACCCAATTTAACTGAAATTATAAAATCCAATCGATTGAAGAATGTCTATTTAAAACTCGAATACGTTATCAACAACCTATTTAAAAAGAAAAAACGGTTTGGAAAACAAACGATTACCAAAACTACAAACCAAACGTTTTTTGATAAAGCAGAAAGTATTCGATCTAAACCGAACTGGTTCAAAGCCACTTCTAGCTTGGATGTCAAACCTCTGCAGCACTCGACTCCCCACAAGGCTTTACACTCTTGTGGAGAAGTGAATGGGCTTGCTGAACATGATAGAACCTTCAGTGGACATTTTCAACACTCTAGGACATTGTAGCGTTGCTGGTCCAGTTTCGAGGCTGCTCTTAGACAAGTATAAGTGTGAGCCCCCAAACCTCACCCCTGTAAGCTTCAGATCATACAAAATGCGCACAAGAACAGGTACCTCCGGAGGTGCCCCGTTCGTTTTACGGAGAAAACAAGTTACATGGATGTTTTCCATGTGAGAGGTTTGAGTGACCCTCACATGCTGCTGGTTAACTAGACCTGCTTCTAATCTGATATAGGTATAGAATATCAGACATACCGAAGCTCTTACTAAAGGTCAATGAGAGAAGGAAGTCCCTTTCAAAGATCATAAGGAGAACTGTTTCTTTGTGTCAAATTGAGTTATTCATTCATAACCAGGAGGGCCTTCTCTTTTTGAAAAGCTCTCATCTTATTATATCGTATACCATTTAGAGTAAAGTGGATAAGTTCAAACAAAGATATCGATATATCAATTACCTAAAATGATCATGCGTAAAGATTATAGACGTAGAAACATTTAATCATCATGAATTTTTTCCAATTCGCCCTTGAGATTGAGATAAATATTTCAGCCCTCAGAAAATTTTATTTCTCAACTTTGGCACCCTTGAAACTACCACGAACTTGGTATAAGAGCTCACCATACTAATCCTCCTTGTGTCTCCATAGAGTTGTTATTCATATTCACATCCTTTAGTAAATTTTTTAAAGGTGTTGCTTACTTACATGTAACCTGATTAGTGATTATAAAAGCACATTCAGAAAATCCAATCCCCATGATATTTGTGATTATAATGTGATCGTTATTGTGAATTGTAATGTGATTAGAACGAGGTATAATGTAAATGGTAAACTGTATCCTCATGATTCTCATGAATGCGCAATCATCGTTGAGACGATGATACATTGTCAAGTTCATGTTTAGAATCATGGACCGCCTAGAAAGAGAAAAAGTGTTGTGCATGTTCACCTCTCGCAAGCAGACGATATGCAGGATAGTACGCAAAGAGATGCATGAACAGCATATTACCGAGGAATTTCTGGAAGTGGTGTTACTAGAAGGCAAGTCGATCAGGAGCTCAGTGGTTGTAATTTTTCTCAAATGCAGTTACTGTAAAAGGTTGTTGAGTTTGATTTCATTGGGCTCATGAGGAGAATGAAAGGGAAAACTTGTTGTGCCTTTCTAAACATTTTTTTATGTTGAACGATTGAACTAAATCTATTTTGAATTTCCGAGAAGAATATACCTCACACTTGCAGTTATTAGTTAATTTTGGTAAATATAAGTGAAAAAACATTATAATTTATCCCAAAAAGTAAATTAGTAAAACATTGTTTCTGAGAAATAGAATATTTAATATTATTATATATGTTTTAAAGTAAAAGAGCTCCAAATAATTCAAAAGGCAGGGTTTTAAAATAGATCTCTGTTTTATATCTGACCAATTTTACAAAATAAAATGAATTATTTATTTATTTCATGACTTGACTTGCAAGTGTTTTAGACTTATAAATAGATAGAAGTGAGTTCTGGAGACCTCCATGTGTAATTCAGATTGTATTCCAACTAAAATATGATCCTAAAGTAACAAAGTTATTACTAAAACCTCACACCAAAGCTCCCCATAGCCGATACAACGTAGGATCAAATATCCTCCCCCGAGGTCTTGTACAGCGAACGTTTTTGGGGCTATCGTTACGTTCTTTGCCCTCGCCTGGTTCGTCAATATTTAGCAGTATTGGAATAGTCCAGCGATAGTATGGCAGCGCCTGGGTTCTCTCGCTTCTCTTTCTTTTCTTTGGCTTCCTTGTCTATTGCGTTGCGTGCTCTCTTTCGTGAAACTACTCATACTCTCGAGGAAAGCTACACTTTCTTTCTCGACCTGCCTTGCTGCGACGGAGGCAGCCAAATTCCGTTTCGACCTCGTTTTCATTCGTTGCTTGCCTTCGTTGTCATTTTATTGTATCGCATGATCTCTTTCGTCTAACTGGTCATACTTTTCGAGAAAGCTACATGGCTCTCAGCAAGGCGGGCTCATCGTCGTCGCGATAGGTTACCAAGCAAGATAGGTTAAGAATGGTTTACCGCTCGTTTCATCGCATGCTGCCAGGCACCCGGACTGACATGCTACAATGCTGGAATTGCCCTGAGGTTCTTATCTTCACGCGTCCTTGCTTCAGTAACATGTATTTGTTGTTTGTAATTTTGCACCATTTCAATACTTCTTCGATCCATGGAGCTGTGCAGCGATGATCTGAATGTCGTGCGCAAACATATCGCTACACAACATACATCACTGTCAGAGATACATCACACATACACATAACACATGGACGATGCCATACACATACACAAGTGTACCATAATGATAAACGGTATGTACTCACTCCACCATGCCAACTGGCACTAAACAATCACTAAAATCGAGACAAATCCACTCTGTGCTCGCAGGGACTCCAGATTGCACTCACAAAGACTATCCACCATAGCTAGGAGCTTGAAGCTCAACTTGAAGAACTAAGGCCTCCAAGTCTTACATGCGAAGTATATCTCTAGTGAGCTCTCCCACCAACTCGTCTTAACGGCACTAACGGCTTTATCGGGATTCGTCACTCTGCACTCGGTCAACCTAGCCGAGGTGTCCAAACTGACGTGACAGCTGTTGTGTGCATACACATCGCTACACAACATACATCGCTGTCAGAGATACACCACACATACACATAACACATGGACGATGCTATACACATACACAAGTGTACCACAATCGCCCCCTAACTGGCGGTTAGGTCCCTCTAACTCCAGATAGCTTCATATCCTAACTACGTGATATACATCTTCATGGGTGCAAGGATCAAGAGGTCCGGTGCTACATCGCCTCATCGTTAGTCGTTTGTCTGTAATCCATAGCACATAAATATCTAATCGGCTATCCTTGCTATATACATCGAGGATAAATTCACCGTCCAGTAGGAACAACATTGAGAGGTAGAGTCAAACATGACATGTGTCAACCTCTAGATCACATCATACATCAACATACGGTGTCGTGTCGTGGACCGACTCTTATTTGAAATTCAGACTTCGATGCTTGTCGCTCCAAAGACATTCATGAGAAAGACAAGTTAGGCCTTAGCTTATGGGCTTTTGGCATCATTTCGGATCTCCATTTTCATCACATAGATGGGTAGAGCTCGTTGTCAGCTTTCCATAAGCACTTTGTCTACTTCGTTTGGACGCCTAGTGGAGAAGTTACAGGACTCGAAAGATGGAGAAAATAAGCTAGGCCCAAGCTTACGGGCTTTGGCACAACTTCAAATCTTCGCTTTTATCGCATCAGTGGATAGAGCTCCTTGTCAGCTTTTCATAGGCACTTTGTCTACTTCGTTTGGACGCCTAGTGGAGGAAGTTACAAGACTCGAAAGATGGAGAAAACAAGCTAGGCTCTAGCTTACGGGCTTTTGGCACAACTTCGAATCTTCACTTTCATCACATAGATGGGTAGAACTCGTTGTCAGGTTTCCATGGGCATCATGTCTACTTCATTTGGACACCTACTGGAGAAGTTGTGCGATTCAAAAGAAGAGAAAATCAAGCTAGGCCTTAGTTTACTTGCTGACTGGGTATTTGCAGCCCCAGGCGTTATATTAAAGACGCAAGGGGTCTGCTTCCTCATTATTGAAGAGAACTGGTACGTACAGAGACTGACGTAAGGGGATAGCTTAAGGGAGCAGCTTGTTTCTACGATCTGTCGATGGATGTTTTAGAGAATTGAGAAGTCCAATACACGCGCGCAAGGTGTCATTGGGTTCAGATCTTTGTATGCTACGTGTGGGTTAAGACGGTTCTTGAAGAGACGGATCAGTGTGTGTGTACTGGGAGAAATTGAGACGCAGAGAGAAGATTTTAGGAGCTTCAGTGATTTGTGAAGGAGAGTTGGACCGTTCGGACCGTTTCGGAGTCCAAACTTGCTGTCCTTGGATCCATCGGGATCAAAACAACAAGTTCTTTAGGAAATTGAAGACGATACCAAGTTTCATCGAGCGGTTTGGGAGTTCTAAGTGAAATTGGCTCGTAGGGAAGCGCTTGCGTCAAGCTTTCATCGTCTGAGATCTGAGATTGGGTTGTTCTTCGCAATCGGTGAGCCAAGCTCTTCATTCTTGGTGCCTACGCGACTAGGGAGTCTTCATCTACGCATAGGAGAAGACAATACGTGGATTAAATTGTTGGTTTGGGTGACGTGAGTGAGTTTGAGCCGCAGAGAGTCCATTTACGTCAGTTTTTTGCAACCTGCAACCAAATTTCTTGCGTGGTTTTGCAAGAGGAACTCCAAACGGCTTGTTTAGAGTCTCGTTGGGTTCATGATAGGTAGATCTACCTGCCAGAGAAGACAGATGTCAGATCAAGCGATTCGTTTGAGCGGTGTCGAGGTAAGAGTTTCCTGGGAAAGGCGGAACCTTCTAGTTGTGATACGATCGTGAAGAGGAGAGGAAAAACCTCATACGAAATACGGATCGTAAGAAAACACACCACCACGATTTCGATCCGGCCTAGATAAAAACACATGGCGTGCAAGTAAATCTTCAACTCCAGATCATGCAAATTGCAAAGCTCACGCTCAATAACTCAGAATATCAGAAAACTGCTCTTGTGAAGGACCAGCGCGTTCACCTAGAAGCTTCCTATTATCTTTTCAGAAAAGTGTGCCTACAAGTAGTAAGTCTCCTCTCTACTCGATTCTGTCTACTAATCTCAATCCCTCGATGTCAAAACTCTGATCACTCAGAAAATCTCTCCAGACGTAACCTCTATGTCAAATTTCTCTCCTTAGCCCTACTGTTTCTCTACTCGATAGCTCCCGCACGGTAAACTCTACACTGCTCGATGATAGACAATCTGCGACAATGCCCTCCTCCCGGAGTACACCTCTCTGGGTTTTCCTCCATCCTACGCAACCTTCAGTGTCACCTGGCAGGGGTAAAAGACCCCCCTAAACAGATGGCAGCACAAAATTAAATCACTGATAATAAATCTACACGTAAGAAGACTAGTTCACAACCTTCACAGGTTCATCCGTACGGCGGCCACCGTTTTGAAGTAACTCCACCACGGCTATCTCTGACCACCGGAATCACCTCGTTTTGACACGTGGAGCTCGAGTTATGACCATTGTCGTTTTCCGACCCCCTTAAACTTTGAAGTGCCTAAAGTATTGTCACAAATATCAGTTTCACTTGATTTTTCGACCCAAGTGAATAATATGCCGAGCTCTACAATTTTCTACAAAAGATTTGGTACCGACTTAGAATATCTTTGATACCATCTCGCTACCCCAGGACTTAGAGGGGCGCAACCGAATTCGTACTAATTACCCTGACAACCCGAAGGCAATAGGTCCATTTCGAAATCCGGTGCTAATCTCCCTCTAGCATCCACACTAGGTGACTGCACTAGTGCAGGGGTAGACGGAGGCGTCCCGCATTCACGGTACGTTTAAGGGACATCTAGTGTCCCTTCCCCTGACGAGGTCAGCCTACTCCAAGTCGGTTGTGAGTCTGAAGGGATTTGATCCGGAGATCTCCTTCCTACAAGTTTCTCAGCTACACCACGGAAGCTGATCTCACAACTGGTTTTGGAGACCAGTTTCTAAGCTAATATGCTAACAAAGTGCGGTATTTTGTCTTTCCTCTGCTAACACGAAGTGCCATAACTTTCTCTAGACATGCTCTTCTTGTGCATTTCGAATTTTAAACAAATACTATATACTATAATATACATGAGAAAAATCTAAAAAGTATTTTTTGAACTTACTCAGATTTATGATAAATTTCCTGATATCAGAAATCTTGTAGAAGAACTCCAAGTAACTTTTCGCCTGCAACTCTGTTTGTGACTTTCGAACATACCACGGTGATCAGCGCGACGAGACCTACACCGTGGTGTTTTCAGATTTTCAAATACTCACTTCCTCCAGAATCAACTTCTCTGAGGTCTTAATTTCACTTAGAGAGACTAACTTCTAACTGAGAGGTGAATTATTCACTATGTGAAACAATTCACATCACGATAGCGGTATCTCTTCAGTAGCCGAGACGTCTTCATCTCTTGTCATCCTCTGCTTCGACTCCAGAAAGTTGAACAAATCTACTGATCCTCCACGTTGTTTGAACAACTTCACTCGCTTGTCGACCACATATAGTTTCAAAGGAGTACCATCTAGCTCACGTAAACTATAAGTGGCATTCTCATAAACATCTAGCACAACATAAGGCCCGAACCATCTTTGCGAGAACTTACGAAGTGTAGAATGCTGATTCTCCAGCGTGCTATCATACACCAGAACCCAATCACCAACACGTATTGACTTCGGTCGTAGTCGATGAGTCTTGTCGAAATGCTCTTTGTTTCTGACTCGAGTCACATTTAGCTTCTCTTGTGCTTCAGCAAGATCCTCGTCCCTTCGCTCCAACTGCCTAGTTCGTAAAACAAGGAGTGAAGTATGATCTATACATCTTCCCACGGTAGAGTAGCCCACATAGGAAAGTCCTCCTCTGCAGGCATGATTGGCTTCTGCTCCAACATAAGCTCAACTGGCATATAGCCAGTCGTGGTACAGTGTGTAGTTCTATCAGCCCATAAAGAAAATAGAAGTAGTCTCGGTCATTCTCTAGGTCTATCATCACATGCTTTCACTAAAGCGTGAACAATAAAAAGGTGTCCTCGTTCACTCTTACCAATCCCTTCTGGATTCATGGCAATAGTAAGCCGAAGCTTTACTCCATAACGATCAAAGAACTCATTCGCTTCTGCGTCTCTCAACTCGCTCCTATCTGCTCGTAGTCTTCCAACAGATCCATCACAACAAATTATATTTTCAAGCACGAATCTACATATGTTCTCTGTAGTCTTCGTGCGCAATGCTCGTCCCTCCACATAGTTGGAGAGATCTTCTCGAGCCAACACCAAGTAGCGCATCCCTCATAGTCCCGACGGCATCATCACAAGATCAAGGACCCATGAAAAATGAATACTAGGTGGATAGGTAGGTACAAGTCCATCTCTGTAACGGACTTTAGAGTAGAACTGGCAATGCAGACACGACCTTACAAAATCCACTACGTCTTGATACAAATCCTTCCACCAGTATCGCTCCTTCATCTTCGTGTACGTAGCCCAAACTCCACGGTGTCCAGCCCACAAGGTGTCATGAAACTCCTTAAGCAGATTCAGCTTCGTCGGTTGATCATCCACCACTCTAGCAAGCATCTCATCTCTTCTATTCGGACGTCTCCACAGATAACCTTCACGTAGAAGGTAATTGTACGCCTTTCGTCTGATCTCCTTGAACTCTACATCACTCCAGCCTTCTCGTCTGCATAATGAACTCAGATAGAATCCAATGTCACGGAACTTCTTCGTGTAGAACTCCTCGTTGAACGGCAGTGGTTCCAAGTCTGAAGTCTGCTGACCAACTTGGCACCAAACATCTCTCTTCTCTTCATCTTCAACTTCTGTAATCATCTCATCCTCATCTGTATAACGAGCCCTAGATAACATGTCTGCAACAGGATTATCCTTTCCTGCTATATGTTTCAGCTCAAGGTTCATACTCCGGATATAAGCAATCCATCGTAGCATTGCTATGTCTGGAGTAGTACAGTTTGCTATCATACCTAGCAAAGGCAAACAATATGTTTCTACTATCACACGGGCACCTATCAAGAACTCTCGATCTACCTTCATAGCAGTAACAGCTCCCCACAACTCACGCTTCACTTGAGAATAGTTACGTTGCCTATCTGTTAAGATTCGAGCTCCAAACCTAGAAACAAACTGCACCCATCTGCGTCTTCTTGACCAACTGCCCATCCAATCGTCTTTGGACTCGTGTCAACAGTCAGTATGATAGGTCTTCCGCTCTCATAGTTAAGTCTCCTTAGTACAAGTGGAGACTTCAGAATCTCCTTCTGCTGCTCCATCGTCTCGTGATGTTCTCACCGCCAAGTAAACCTCTTCTCTTTTCTCAGAAGTGCATACAAAGGCTCGGCAATGTGTGCATAATGAGAAATGCTCACACGACAGAACACACAAGCTCCTAAGAATCGTCGAACCTCAGTGATGTTGATAGAGTATGCTATCCTTGCTATAGCATCTACTTTCTCTGGGTTCGGCCGTCTTTCAAAAATACTGCATAAATGACCCACCATCACAATCTCTGACATTCCAAAATGAGACTTGGTACCTGACAGAGTGAGGTGTACCTCTTCCAAGCGCATCAGAATCTTCTCCACATCTCGAATGTGGTCTGCAACGAACTTTCTGCAACCATCAGCAGTCATAGTTTCGTCCTTGTCCTCCACCGGACAGCCTTTCATGGGGATATCATCCAGTAATGAGATAGTAACCTCAGGTACAAACTCTCGTAACACCTTATGCATCACTTTTTGTATATGGGCTATTGAGTTTGTTGCGCCTTGAGGAAGAGTACACATCCGCATCAACCCCAAAGGTGTACGCATGGTAGTCAAGTCTCTACTCTCTAAAGCGAGCTGAAACTGATCATAACCTGAAAACAGATCTCCAATAGAATAGATGGATCTTCCAGCAAATGCCTCGGCTACTTCATCAACCACAGGTCCTGTCCCAACGTTTCGAATCATGATGTTGTTGGCAGGTTGCAAGTCTTGGATGAAGCGTAAGGCCCCTGTCTTCTTAGGTATTGTGAACCATCGGTTAGAGTACGGAGCCATAGATGGTTCAAGAATACCCATTCGCATCCTCTCCTTCAGTAACTCAATAACCTTCGGTAGCAAGGCACGAGGAATTGGAATTGGCTTCAAGTCGTAAGGTACGTGAGGAACAGTGAAGATAACCATCGGAGCTATCACACTAGGATCCACACAACCAATCTCTCCAGCTGAGAAAGAAAATGCCTTACCATGGCTAACTATCATCTGCTCAAAAGCTCGTTTCTCCACTTCAGTCAAGAAGCCATCCCCTCCTATCTGGAGCTGCTCGAGTGTCTCTTGAGTAAACTCGTGTCCTATCTGTTGAGGATCTCTCAGTACAGGCTCAGTGGCTGCTAACTCCATCTGCTGCTGTGAATCAACATGTAACTAGATCACCACTGGTTTCACCTTCTTCGCTACAGTTTTGTATTTGGTGTGAACCTTTGCTTCTTCTCGAGAGCCACACCAGTAGATTGCATCCTTCCATCCACTCTCCAGTCTCGGATGAGGACAAGATTGTAAGCACGAGATAACCTCCTCATAGACTTTACGAGAGTGGATGGAGATCACCACCCTTCCTCCCATCCGCTCCATCAACCTATCTATATCATCCAACCAACGAATAAAAGACTGTACGCCTACAAACTCCTCGTAAACATCAGAAATCACCTCACCTTCATTCAGAACTCCTGTACAGTGCAGATTTTCTACATACTTCTCCATCTGCCTTCTACTCTTCTCAGTCAAATCCTCTACTCGCATGAACTCACTCCAGTCATCAGAACTGAAAGTCATCAAACCAGATTTCCAACTATGTACAGTGTAGCTATTCTCAGGATCTTGAGCAATCTCTTTGTCAGCCTCCTGTGATCCCACAGGCTGCTCAAGCGGGATCATAGTAGTAGCAGATCCATCACTCTTGTTATCCCGTCCTACAAGAGTGGTTTCTGAAAACCCTTACTCGTACAGATAGGAGAATCTCTCAAAGTCTATCTGTTTCGTTCGTGGTTCGTACGAACGGTCAGAAACTGCATAGAACGTCTATCATCCGGACTACGGATCCTAGCATAGTGAGATCCGTCATCCATCACCTTCGTCTCCATTCGAACTGTAGTGATATAAGGCTGACCAAGAATCACAAGATATGAAGCAGAAGACTGCACGAAGAAGTGCTGATCTATCTTCACATCACCTAACTTCACCCTCACGTTAGGACAAGCGCCGTATAGCTCACCCTTCTGGTTGTTCGCAGCCCGTAGCACCCAACCATGGTTCAGTTCGATAGATCACTGACCTCTCTCATACACCTCCCTTGACATGATGTTGATCTCTGAACTGTGATCAACTAACGCAGCAACAAGTTCAAGGCTCCCAAGGTGAACTCGTGTAGCAGTCGTAACACGAGCCCAATGTCTCTTCCTGAAGTCACTATCAGTAGCTGGACTCTCGTCGCCAGCTTCATCATCATCAAACTCAGCTGTGTTGATACTTGCAACCAATGCTTCTTGCTGGTACTCTATATCATCAGCCTCTTGAAAATGCACCTTTCCGAACTCGGCATCATTCACAGAAGCTCCTATCACATCTATCATCTGACTTTCTACTTGTTCAGACATCACTCGTCTCTTCCGCTTGATGATGTCGATGATCAATTCATGAAACTCTCTCTTTGCAATACCAAGAACCTCCCGAAGAGAAAACTCGATTCGTACGTCAAGTATTCTTTGCTCCAAGATGCTCTTGAGATCAGTTGAAGTTTCAATGTTAGCTGCCAACTTATAAGCCGGTCCTTTCTCCTTCTCTTGGAAAGTGAACCGTCTACCAACAGTCGTTGGCTCCTGCTGGGATCTCTACACGTCCTCCATCGGACTTGGTGCAGGTGGAGGAGTTGTAGAAGTAGATGGGACGTCTTCTGGAGAGGCTGCTCGCCTCCTTGTGACTCTCCGTCTATCTCCAGTCTCTTCTAGAACTCCATTATCAAGTTCAGAGGCTTCTCGCCGTCTCTTCTCCTCCACAGAAGCATCCTGCGAGTGAACATGTCTATCCACGTCCAAGAATGCTTTGATAGACGTAGCGTCAACAGGATCACCCACCCTGTGACCCTACAGATAGTCTCAGCCCTTCCCTTTAGTATTTCAGAAGAAACTTGAGCAATACTCTTCTCAGCAGTCTTATCTAGCAACGTAGGATTAGAAGAAACCTCAATATGTCCGGCATATACATCAGGATTTACTAGTGGTGTCATCAATACATTTACAGTCGCAGCCGCAATAATCTGAGATAGACTCCTCATGCCTCCTCGTCCAAACTGCGTGTTCAGCGGCTCTTCAGTCGAAGAAAGGTGTAGCCTACCGTTCTGGTAGCGAACCACACCATCTCGCAAAGCTCTTGACAGTCTCCACGAAAATGATCAAGACTGTCAAACCAGATACATCTACTAACAGAAGCACCTCCTGGACGTGCAGCAGCAGGCGCCGGTGGCTGCTCTCTCTGCAGGTCAGCTAGCTCCACCTTCAGTTCTCTCATCTGCCGAATCAAGTCTTCGATCTGGTTCTGCTGTCCATGGTTCTCTGCAGGTCTCTAAATCGGTGCTCTTTGTGCAGGAACTGACACAACTGGCATCAAAGATACTGCAGCCGAGACAGCAGGTCTGGGAGCAAGAGTCTGAGGTTGCTGTACTTGAGGAGCAATGCGAGATTGAGCGGTCACTTCTGCAAGCAGACGTCCTCCCACAACCACTCTTCCACGCCTTTGTCTCGTTAGTACAGCAACAACATCCTCAACTCTCTCCCAATCAGTAGTAACTCCTCCTTCAGCCGATCGATCAGCCAACATAAAGCATAACCGATCTGTCGTAGTATCATCGGTAGCTTACAAAAAAAGCTCAGTTCTCTTAGCATCTAAAGTTATGCGCTCTAGGGTTGAAAGTTGTCGGTATCTCTGATCAAACTCTCTCAACAACTCATTCAGACCCATCATACGACCAGGTTGCTGCTCAACCCAGTGTAGAAATGTTCTCTTAGTAACCCTCTCTGAATCTTCTTCAAGAAACTCCTCTCGAAGAGATTGCTCAAAACTCATCCACACACCTAGATTTCTTCTCTGTACATCCCTAACTTGGTCTCGCAACTCAGGAATTACAGCTAACTCGAAACTGGTTATCATCTCTATATCCGTAACTCTAACCAGTTCCATCTCTCCTTTGTATTCACGCAGATATCTAGAAATATCTCTATCCTCAAATCTGCCACATCTATTCACTATCGCTTGCAAAGCTTTTGTGGATTTAGACTCACCCCCTCCAACGATCGGATGCTGTTGGACCAAGGCCGCAAGTGTCCTTAGAATCTCAGTCGTGTCGAGACCATATGCAGATGTCGCTGCAGTCGCAGGAGCTACAGTAGGTGCTGCAGCAGCCGTAGAGGTAGCACCAACAGCGCTTTCGCTCTTCCGATTCATCTTCCTCTTCGTCTTGGAACTCAACTTCACAGTTAATCACCCCATGAAGCCTCTCAGTGGAAGCACCAGATTGTATGTCGAGGCGAGAGTTTCCTGAAAAGGACGGAACCTTCTAGCTGTGATACAATCGTGAAGAGGAGAGCGAAAACCTCACACGGAATACGGATCGTAAGAAAACACACCAACACGATTTTGATAATCAGGATTTACCGATGGTGTCATCAATATATTTACAATCGCAGCCGTAGTAATATGAGATAGACTCCTCATGCCTCCTCGTCCAAACTGCATGTTCAGCGGCTCTCCAGTCGAAGAAAGGTGTAGCCTATCGTTCTGGTAGCGAACCACACCATCTCGCAAAGCTCTTGACAGTCTCGACGAAAATGATCAGGACTGTCACACCATATACATCTACTAACAGCAGCACCTCCTGGACGTGCAGCAGCAGGCGCCGGTGACTGCTCTCTCTGCAGGCCAGCTAGCTCCACCTTCAGTTCTCTCATCTGCAGAATCAAGTCTTCGATCTGGTTCTGCTGTCCATGGATCTCTGCAGGTCTCTAAACCGGTGCTCTTTGTGCAGGAACTGACACAACTGGCATCAAAGGTACTGTAGCCGGGACAGCAGGTCTGGGAGCAAGAGTCTGAGGTTGATGTACTTGAGGTCGCAGGGGCTACAGTAGGTGCTGCAGCAGACGTAGATGCAGCAGCCGTAGAGGTAGCACCAACAGCGCTTCCGCTCTTCCGATTCATCTTCCTCTTCGTCTTGGAACTCAACTTCACAGTCAATCACCCCACGAAGCCTCTCAGTGGAAGCACCAGACTGTATGTCGAGGCGAGAGTTTTCTGAGAAGGACGGAACCTTCTAGCTATGATACGATCATGAAGAGGAGGACGAAAACCTCACACGGAATACGGATCGTAAGAAAACACACCACCACGATTTTGATCCGACCTAGATAAAAACACACGGCGTGCAAATAAATCTTCAACTCCAGATCATGCAGATTGCAAAGCTCACGCTCAATAACTCAAAATATCAGAAAACTGCTCCTGTGAAATACCAACGCGTTCACCTAGAAATTTCCCGTTTTCTTTTCGGAAAAGTGTGCCTACAAGTAGTAGGTCTCCTCTCTTCTTGATTCTGTCTACTAATCTCAATCCCTCGATGTCAAAACTCTGATCACTTAGAAAATCTCTCCTTATGTAACCTCTGTGTCAAATTTCTCTCCTTAGCCTTACTGTTTCTCTACTCGATAGTTCCCGCACGGTAAACTCTCGTAACTAGACAAAGTTACCTGTATGATTTGTAACTCTAGGTGAGATACAGTTTGATCAAAGTAAGAAATTTTAAGGGGGTCTGATCAGATCAGACATCCGTTAGGGGGTCTGAACAAGTAAAGGCATGCCGTCAGAATCTGTAAGTTAAAAAACGGATCGTTAACTAATATACTGGATTTGCCCATTTTATATTGTCTTTAAGTTAGAATTTGTTTGAACTGCTATTTCTTTCAGTTAAATTATAACGGTGGAGATGCTCTATAGTTATGGTTCTACAGCTAAAGCATGCAGCAGGCAAGAGGGGGCTCTATATCCAATTCGTGGAACAGGAAAGTGATACATAGCTTCAGTGAGGGTTTTGACTCCAAAGAAGTGTAACTGAACAACTCAGAGAATCTGTTACAGAGATACGATCAATAATCTCTCTTCAGAAGCAGAGACAATATGTTTACATCAGAGATGTCAACTGAAACGTTCCGGCGAATCCATGCCATCCGGTTTCAAATAGAGAGCACCGGTCAGAAATCACCCTGCGATGCTGGAAACTCCATAGTTTCGCTCGCTCGTTGCGTCTTCGATTACACAATTCGCAACATCGTTCTCACGTACTTTTCTCCGTTCACAGCAAATTGTCAGCAATCGAGAAAAGACAGCGAGACGAAAGCAGTTTTGTGCCTGTTCGAGTTGTGTGAAACTGAGAGTGACTAAGAAGAGCAAGCCAGTGAGGGCAACCTACATATGTCACTCTGTACCAAAGCATGTGATGCTCCTTCGTGTACTCGACACTTCGATGAAAGCCCAAACAAAAAGGATACGATTGTCCTTCGCGGACAACAACTCAGCAGCACTGACAACTGGAGGACAAACTTGCATAGAAAGTTGGAATCGGAGCACCTCTGAAATTCTGCAGATGATTTTGGTCAACTGATCATACACATCCATCTGATCTGACCACCCCAGTTTGCATCACCATACAGAACTACATGAATCCAACCACCAGAGCAGGAAACTCTTTACAGGCTACGACGAGATTTGTGTAGCTGTGAGGTGAGGCTACCGGGAGCTTCGCAGAAACCGGTGCTGTATAACAAGAGCCTCTAATTCACGTTCAGTAGAACGCCGGAGGGAACATCGAATGTACCTATTGCATGTTACTTCAATGAAAAGATAACAAGAATTGGATGATGTGAGTGTTATGTAGTGAACTGGTTTCAAGAGGATGATTCAAAACTTTCACCATATTATTCTTCATCGTTGGGCATATTCACGAAGAGGTTTACTCATTTGTTTTCCAAAGTGAACTTGTCTTTTTCACATATTAAGAGGTTATGGACTATTGATCATATTTACAGAGCTTTGTGGTGCCATTGAAAGGACACTCACAACCTGTTCAAGTTTTCGTGTATGAAGTGAGAGAGAGTTATGACTCTCAATCGCTGTGGACTCTCTAGTACGGAAGAACACTTTGAAAACGTAGCTACTCTTCTTCAAGGACAGATTTCTCAATGATTTTACCAACCGGTGTCCTGTTGTGGGACCAGTTAGTATGTAAATTACGCGTATAAGTGTGTTTTGCACACAATTGTAAAAGTTGTGGTGTAATGAGATCTAAAACTTTGCTGTTATGAGCTTAGAATGCTCTATTATCTGCTGAGGGGCTCCATGGGGTGCAAAAGGACAAGGTGGGGTCCTTTAACTTCTCATTGGTCCTCAAAAAAGTGAAGGTAACTTGTCCTCTACCTAAGTGCGCGCTCTGGGAGGATCGGGACACTTTGACGAGAGATTTTGGAGATCAGAGGGCATGGACGGAGAGCTCTCGACGGGAGGAGCAATCTGATCACAAATTTCACTCGATTTGGAGGTCCAGGGCATACGTTATGGCATTTTGAAGTTCATAGAGTGACGGGAGTACATAGCTTTCTCTTCCGATTGTAAGATTAAAGAGTTTGAGTGATTGGGCCGTCAGATTGAGACCAGATTTCATGAGCTTGTAGTCTGTCAGTTGCTGAAGCTCTGACCACAAATTTCACCACCGGATGTTCTGCGGATTGAGCGCAATGGCGATTTGAAGGCGACGGGGTGCAGAAAGCTCTCAATCTGGAGCAGCAACTTTGCAGATTTATGGAGGATGATCCGAACGGTCAAATCGGCTCAAATTTCCTGAGTAGTGAGTTTATCTTCTGAATTGATAGCACAGGAAGTTTGAGTGGAAGTGGACGGTTCATTTAGGCGAAGAAGCTTCTGTCCTGAATCTGAGATTGGAAGTGCGTGTTAGTTTCTGTGGATTTGTGTTAATTGTGGGAGAAGATCTAGCCGTCAGATCTTCCTGAAATTTGGCCTGTGAGTAAGGATTCTAGTATCCTACCTACGTGGCAAGTTTGAAAGGAGACTAAGATGTAGATCTGTACCTCTGATGTGTGAAAATTCGTTGGTTTTTTGTCGAGTTGTATCGGCAACGGTATCTAGTCTAGGTCCCGAGTCTTGTTAGCGGCAGCTGGCAGAAAAGTATCTAGTGTGACGTTTGTATTGCTTGGGGGTGTATTCTAGGCGTAGATAAGACTTTTGCGACCTACGTTGTAACCACGTCATGTGGTTGTCAGGTTCGCACTCAACGTGGCAAAGTGCGATCCTTGACCTATAAAGTCGACTAGCTGTCTAGCCTAGTCTCTTGTTTTGGGACAGTTACGGTGCATGCATTAGAACCTATCACCCAGAAGACCCACACGTGGATGAGTATGACGGCACCAAACATGCGATGTGCATGTGTGCCACCTCATCGGTCCGTGAGGCTTGGGTTGCTCGGTTAGGGAGCTTGCACCTGTCCTTGTTTTGTGTTCGATACTTTTAAGCAAAGGGGAGTGACCTGTGTGGGACATTCGACCTTGAGAAGATTCAAGAGATTGTTCGTGGAGAGATCGGAGTGATCCTATGAGATTGAATCAAAGTTTTATGGATCGAGATACCTTTGTAGTTGGAGTACACATGTTGTGAGAGATGGACGAAGGACTCTACTTACCGCCCAGATTCCCTTTTCGAAACCCTTTCTCGATTAAACTGATGTATATGGAACGAGTTCACTTTCAACAGTTTCTGATAGGATCCTTCGGGCATAACTTTACCGCGCAAGTCATGCTCTCGCCTGTCCCTGTGATCTTACCTGTTGTCACTTACGGCCAAGAATGGGATCTCACCGTCTTTATCCTCATCTAACGAAGGATGGATCTAAATCAGCTCCCTCCTGTAAACTTTAACACCCAGTGCGAGATAAGACACGTCTGTCGACCCAAAGCCATGTACGAAGCCCTAGTAGTAAGAAACTTCGGAGAGGAATACTACCGAGAGATCATGTCATCACATATCCCGTTTGTCGTGCCCATGATCATCCAACGTTTTCGTGTAGTTATCTTGATCCTTTACTGAGAGAAAGAAAGTGCTTAGTTATCGAGGAAGTTAGAGAGAAATCTACGAGATACTAGCCGCTCTGCTGTGCATCGATCGCTAGCCACAGCCAGAAGGTACGCCCTTGCTCAAAGGAAAGGCTCTCGCTACGACACCAGTGAGTCAAAGTCTAAGGATATGAATGCTCCTCATCCAAAGAAAATTGAAATAATACTCTTTGTTCAAAAATACATTCAACACTTGCGTGAGACTGACAAGAGAACAGAAAATGAAGATCGGGAACAGAATGTCGATGAGTGTCTCCTCGTACTGGTAGAAAATTGCAGAGGTGCTTGAAGATGGTTGGGATACAATGGAAGATAAACAACTGCAAGATAATTTGTGATCATGTACCAACCCATGGTACTAGGTTTAGTGAAGAATCTTAGTTTAGACTACGTTATTGTACTAGACTAGTTTTACAAAATTTCACTTTATACAAAGTGAAATTTTGTACTAAGTCTCAAACTTATTTCATATTATATATTCAGAAATCGTTTTGATAATAAAATGATCATGTGTCAAATATGTTGGATTCTATATTTGATGACTTTGAATTTCTAATTTCTGCTCACTAATAACTCAAGTAACCCCTAAACCTTAAGTCTCTTTTCTATTAAATTTGATGTTGGCAATATATGATGTATTACTAGTACTACACTAATAATATTTTATATGCAAGGTCATGATTAGATTAATATAATATGCTAAATTACTTTATGCTCACTAATAAACCTAAACCCTAGTAAGCCTTAAACACTAAGTCTCTTCTATTAAATGTTGGCTATATATGACATACATTAGTAACATTACTAATTAGTCTAGTACTAAACTAATAAAATTTTATATGCAATCACATGATTAGATTAATACATACTAAATTAAATTCTACTCATTAATAACCTTATACTCTTATTTCTTCTTGATTAAATTATGTTGGCATTATATGACGTACAATATCTAGTACTAAACTAATAAAATTTCATGTGCACTCACAAGATAAGATTAATATATACCAAATTAAATTAAATAATCTTAAACCTTAGTAGACCTAATCCATAAGTCTCTTCTCTATTAAATTGTGTTTACGTTTATGTCACGTCTGTTTAGCACCTCGGTTAGGTTGACCGAGTGCGGAGTGGCTAATCCCGGTAGTGCCATTAGTGTCATTAGGGCGAGTTCTTGGGATGACCCACTAGGGATATACTTCGCGGGTAGAGCTTGGAGGCCTTAGTTCTTCAAGTTGAGCCTTCAAGCTCCTAGCTATGATGGATAGTCTTTGTGAGTGCAATCTGGAGTCTCTGCGAGCACAAAGTGGATTTGGCTCGACTTTAGTGATTGTTTAGTGCCCGTTGGCATGGTGGAGTGAGTACATACCGTTTATCACTTGAAGAACTCAGATTGCGAGGTCTGATTGAGAGGTTTCAGGTCGTGGATTTCAGCCGGTGGTATCTCCGGAGTGGGTAGATCGTTGGTATCTTTGATTTACGAGTGCGTGCGTATGCGGAGTGGTTCTTTTTGGTTGGATGATCGATCGCTGTGTGGATTACTGTCATTTGAATCTGTTCTTGGTCGATTTGGTGGTGAGGTAGTGCGGAAGCACTGCTGGAATTTCTTGTGACGGATTTTTGTGGTCAATTTGAGGTCGGCAGAAGTGCGTCGGCGGATGTCGAGTTGGCATGGGTCGATAATTTGTGGTGCTGAAGAGTGCAGTAGGTGCACGCTGGGAAGACGATTCCAACGCACAAAAAATCGTTCGATCGCTCGGGCTCGGGCTCGGAGTGGAGTCCGAGCCCGAGCTCGCCGCAAGCCAGCTTGCTGACGTGCGTGAGAGAGCTATACAAGTTTCATTTGTGTGATAAGTGTAAAACTAGTAGGTCATCCATCTCAACACTATTCTTGAACTTGTGTCCTTAACTCTGCAATCTTAGCTTTGGCTTTACCACTAGACCAATAGCTCTTGATGTCTTCTAGAAATGCGTGCAAGTACTTATGGACTTGTTTAGGGTAGTAAGAGATCTTCTCGGATGTTCCTAGAGGAGTGGTAGGACGACCCCACAGTATTAAGGGGGAAGCTATAGTTGTGGTAGTGTTTATCTATATCGTAGAGACGCGTATGGAGGCAGTTGGTAGCAGTTGTCTTGGGTGACATAGTAGAACTATCACGTAGATATTTTTGGAGCTACTAGAGGTGTGGACATCTAGTTAGTGACCTTAAGTATCAGTAACGACGGTTGGTGATCATATATTATGCATGTGGTCACCGAAGAGATGGCGTCAGTCCGAGTGGGGCTGGATTTCTCTTTATGTGAATGTTTGAGTGTTGAGAGTTATCGTTTGGACTTCTTGTGGTTGGAACCCCTCCATATTCTGCTTCCTGTTTGTGCGCCACGTTTGCTTGTGTTGGCGCTTGATTTCCGAAGTGAGTTCACTTCAGTGTGCTGTCGGTAGTGAGGTTGGAGTTGCGGACCAGTCAAACTATCTTTGTTTCTCTCACGGTGCGGTTGGAGTGACGACCAACAGACCGTGAGAGGCTGCCTGTGATGATGGCAGATACATGTTGTCCTTATCTTGACCGTCCTAGTAAGGGATAGGTGAGCTCAATAGGAGCGGGGTTAGGCAAGTGGTGGTTACGAGGATTTTGACAGTTCGGTTGGAGAGTGTGTTATCGAGATTCTATCATCACGGAGTTCTCGGGAGGTTCTGGTGAGGATTTCTCGGACAGTGGGTATACACGGAGTGGGGTGAGGTACCGACTACTAACACCATTACCGTCAGTTGTTCCAGAGGACGAGTCAAACACAGATAGCGCATTTTCTGATAGTGAGTTGAATATCATCACACCGTTGTTGTGGGACATGGACGAGATCTATGGATCCATGAAGGGACCTCGACGTTACTCGGGTACAGTAGGTACCATCGAGCTGCATGACTTCATCCAGGAGTTCGACAGTTGATGCGATCTACAATAGATGCGGAACCCATAGCTATTTACACCTTTCATGACGTGGAAGGATTTGTTCTAACACTTGGAGGGACCGTCGATGGACGATTATCATGAGTTTCGGTGAGACTACAGTGTGAAGATTGCGTGTGGAGACAACATTGGTCTCCCAACTACGTTTCTATCACTACTGGCGCAGTTTCAGGAGGCGTAGCACCTACGAGTTCGGATGCTAGTAGCAGTGGTACATCCACAGATGACGAAGTATCTACTACCTGCGATGCGTCCATTAGTAGTGGAGCAAGTGGTAGTGTGAGTGGGATACCACCAGGGGTTAAACCTGTGGTTCAATTCTTCCAGTGTTTGAGAAAGAACTATCAAGGTGTGCGGACCGACAAGTTGAGGAGTCTGCAGGAGTTCTAACGGAAGACTGGAGAGAGCCTACGCAAGGCATTTACTCGCATGAGGCAGTTGATCAGCGTTACCCAAGGGGTGATGGAAGCACATGCAGTCCAGTTTTGGTATGAGATACTAGATCAGGAGCTGCGTAAGAGAGTCAGAGATGTCACTCTTCTTAGAGACACCGCTTCGATGTTAGCGATTGTCTTTGGTTTGGCTGAGCGGATTGAGCTCAACATGATGGAGGAGAGGGTGGTGGTTGCTGGGTTCAACAAGGAGACACCACATGGAACGACCACCTCTTCTCGAGGATCACAGGCTACGCAACAGTGTGGTGGTGGTGGTGATAAAGATCGTGCGGAGTAGTCAAGTTCCCAAGGAGGTGTTGGAGGATCTGGTGGGCAGAAGTCCATGCCGTCTTTCTCTAGTCAGCAGCAAGCGGATCCTTGCTGGACGTGTGATGATCCTCATCAACAGAAAGACTGTTCACAGAGGAGAGGTGGTTATGAGACGTCAGGGACGTCTCAAGCGATACCTAAAATGTGAACAATGTGGACGACCTGGTCATAGTAGTGACCGTTGTTTTGATCTTCATCCCGAGCTACGGCAAGGGAAGTTTGATCCTAGACGAGGCGGAGGAGCTCAAGGAGGCCGTGGTGATCGAGCTGGAGGTAGAGGTCCAGCACCTGAGAGAGGATCAGTCGGTCCACCGCTTGCTACGACGTCAGAAGCAAGTACGACTGCTCGAATTGAGCAGTTGAACAGAGGATAGCTAGTATGGCTATGGCTCAGCGGAGATCTGGTGGAACAGAAGCTTCCACGTCTTATGGAGGAGAAGGAGGTGTGATGCAGATTGAGACATCTGTAGCAGTGATTAGAGGTGCAGTACGTGCCTCTGAGCCACAAGGTGCGTCAGTGGAGTTGGATCCGCAACGCGGAGAGACTGGTAGACAGACTAGGCTCCCCAGTCGTTCGCGTTATCGGAGACGTTGAGGACCACATCTATGGTTCCTAAACACTTACCGATGATGTAGTGGAGTTGGAGACATCGACATCCAAGAGTGGATGTGATGTGAGTCAACCCTCGATGTCTGTAGATGCGAAGTCGAACTCGATGTTGGGGGCGATTACAGCAGTTTTGCGAGCCTCACTATTTTCAGTCATGGATATGAGAGCTTTGGGAGTCAGCTTGGCTCGAGTGTTCGAATTGGCAATTGACTTGTTCGTTCATACGGATTTAGGTGGAGGATAGTGTATTGATATGAATGTGGCTCTTTATCGTTATCGTGTTGATGTTCTAGAGATACCGAACCTGCATTAGGAGTATCGGGTTCTGTAATATGGCTCTAATATGTGTGTTGCGGAAGAGCATGGTTAGATGTCGATTTCCGCTGTACGATTTGTTAAACGCTGAGTACTGAAAGAAAATTGGGAGCACTGCACTGGGAATTCGGGCGTCCGAAGTCTGTACGTTTGGATCTAACCTGTGGGTGTATGCAGTGACGCGCTACACGACCATCCAAATCGAATTTGGTTTTGCAGAGAGTAGTGTACGAGGGTGTTAGACATGGTGAGATCAGTAGCGCTGTTTCGTCTCTCGCGACTCAGTGGGCTCTTGCAGGGAAATCTCTGCTTTCCGAGCTCTTCGATCCAGTCATGTACAGTTGTAATTGAACCTCTCATGGAGAATGCCTACCATTTCTCTTCAGTATCTTCCGATTTAGCTCCGTCTACATCTCCGTCGGTGCCTGTTTCCATAGAGAAAGCTAGTCTTGGAACAGCCGCTGCTGCTAGGAGGGAGTACGAGAAACAGACGGCGCTATTGAGGAAGAAATATGCCACAGAATTGGCGGAAAAGCAAAAGCGGGAACAGAAGGATGAAGAAATGGTTAGGGCTCGTATCGCTGAGCTGAAGACGCAACGACTTCAGCTTAAGAAAGAAAAGTCTGCAGCCCGCGCGATAGAAGTAGAGGAGGAGAGGAAGATTTTGCAGGAACATCTGGTACGCATGTTTCTTCGATTATTTGTGTAATCGATGTCTCAGGTGTTATGAGCGCGTTAGACCTTTGACGGAAAAGCTGTGAATCTCAGGAGTAAATTTTAGCTTGTTTGTTCCTCGTCTGCGTACTCCGTCATTTCGTCTTCCTTCACCGGATGCTTTGCGGCAACTTGTAATCAGAGCTTTCTGCATGAAGTTCTTAGATCTCTGTGTCTTCTGCCCGGAGTTGTTTTTCTGACCTTCTCGAAACCCGATCCCAACCCTAAAACCAATCACAGGGTGATATGCACGCTACCCCTTACGTTTGTCTTTAAGTGTGGACTGATTCACAATGAAGAAACCCCGTCTCTGTATTATATCCGTCATTCCGCTTTGAAGTTCATGCCCGTCGATTACCTTGGTTGCTTTGGTCCACGTACCTCCGCGGGGTAGGTGTTCCTGACGATCCTTGAAATCAGTTCATGTGATCACACCATTCTGTGTTAGTCCTTTCCATGAGCAAGTTCTAACTTTCTGAGCTGGGAGTTCGTACTTTCAGTGGCCTCCAAGAATATTGGCCCGGTGTAAATTGGGATGCGTTAATCACGGGTGGTCATTGCCTGGACTTTGCACTTGTTTCTTACACTTACATTTAGTCGTGATAGTGTCTCCCGCTTGATCAAGATGTTTTTACTAGTTTAGGCCTCATGTGTCGAGAGAGCCACTCGGTGGTCTATTCACTGTTGGACATGCTCAGTGAGGCTCCACTATTCACATGGTTTGAAATGCTCAATCACCACAGAGAGGAAGTAGGTTTATCCATCCCTTACTGTGTGATTCTTAACGAACGGTTGCTTTGTTTCAAGTAGTATACATGGAAAGGATGATTGGTTTGTTAGCATCTTACCTGACACCGCTGTGTTTCACAATATGCAGAAGGAGCAGCGAGCAGTTAACGTTACGGCTAGGAATAAGTTGGAGGCGAGGCAGGGTCTAATCCGACATAAAAGAATGACAGCGGTAAGACGCCAGAGCTCGATGTGGATTGAGGAGAAAGATTTGGAGAGGAGAATTTTAGAGGCGATGTCCAATCCCTTCCGCTTGGCGGGGTATATAGGCTTAGAACCACTAGATAGAGATGATTCCTACGACGAGCCCGATGAAGTGTAAGTTTCTCAAATTGCATGGTGTTTACAACATGGTTAAAATGTACAGTTATTCCAAAATTGCAGTATTTCAGTGGCGATTGAAGCAACCTGACTAATCTCATATGTCATGTTTTGAGCCTTATCTTGGTTGTCAAGAAAGGACATAATTACTTGCACAACTATGGCGTTAGATGATATGATCAAAAGACACGGGGTCTTCAGTAGCTAGGTGTGTGTTCTGGACGAAGTTATCAAAGGCCTAATAATAAGTAAGTTAGTTCTACACAAGGAAGCTCACGACAGCGTCTTGATATAGATAAGGTGTGCAAGGAAATGGTTCATCTGTGAGTTAAAGAGTGAAAGTTACGATGTTTGTGAATCAAGCTTTAAATAACACTATCTGTCAAAAGTTTAGCCGGTCCCATGGGCGAAGTGTGTCGGCAGTGTCTTCATTCAGGCAAATTTGCAAAAAGAAGTCTCTAAGTATCTTGACGACGTTCCACCGCAATGATGAGACGTTATTTAACTACCCACATACACTGAACAGTTCAACATCAGAAAGCTTGTGCACGGATTTCGTTGATTGAGACTCATTGTCACCTGAACTGTAGAGCTGACTAATTGATAGAGCGCGCTCTTCTATGAAAGTTTGACCCAGATACCCCTTGAAATGGATCTCACTTGCAGATCATCGCATACAGCATGTGGATGTAAATATTACGGGTCAGAACTTATCGGTTCAGAACTGTTGCTGCAGCTTGCAGGAGTTGTACTAATCACCTATCACAATGATACTCTTGGAAGTGTATATGACTCTTGATTAATCAGACTCGAAGACTTCCCGATCTGGGTTATTACCTCTGACTAAAGCTTAACACAGTTGGACATGTGTTTTAGTAGAGCCACTCAAATCTTGGTGGTAGAAGATCCCCGTAACTCCTGTAAATCTTAAGTGTGAAATGTCAAAACTTTCTTAGTCTTTTCATCGTGAATCCTTGAAACTTAATACGCAGAGAGGTATGAGTGGCCCAAACATATATGCAAAATAGTGTATAACACTTAACTCGGCTGTAAACCGCGGTTTGCTGTCTACCAAACTATACTTCTGGAAGTAGGAGTAATTCTATCCACTCTCTATCCTAGTTATATTTATGTAAATCAACCTGTTCAGACTTCAGTCTTATCTCACACGTCCAATTCAAAACCCAGGCAAAACAATCGCTGTCCTCGAGAAACTGGAGTGCGATATTTGAGGTGTCAATGTTGGAATTTTCTCGGAAGATTCTTGACCCGCAGGAGAGAGTTATGAATTCGGTTAGGTTTTTGCGTGGTGTTTCTTCACTCAGCTTTCACTTGTTTTTCTCCGTTTATTTTGTAGTCGAAATTATTTTATATAATTATTTTAAATATCAAAAGTTAAAATATTAAAAGAAATAATCTAAAAGATTCTCAATTCTATATAAAAATAACCATTGAAATATTTCCTCTTAACCTTGACACCACTATGAAACCAATGAAAAGCGACATAACCGTTGAACAGCGAAACGTACCCGCAATTCCACCTGGCCAAATAAATACACTTTCTATCAGAGAACTAGTGTAGAAAGAAATCTCTTCTTTACCTCCGGTTCACAACGTAATGAAAATGGTTTCCATTATCGCCACCGGACTGCTAACTTAACTTTGTATCTGTAATTTAGAGATGGCCACACGGGTTTTGGTCCCAATCGGACTCTTTAACGGAATTATAAAAGAGAAAGTCGGAGAGCATCTCCACCCGTAGGGATAAAGACTTCCTTGTCTCTATTTTATATATTAGGAGTGAAGGATCTTTATCTTCAAGATGGAAATTTTTCACCGCAGTCCTTAAAACGGTTCTTTAGAAAATATGAACACAGAACTGCGTACTTAAATAAACTGTTCCTAGAACGGTTAGATCTTGGGTTAAAGAATCTTTATTGGCATCTTTAAGATAAGGAAGCACGGTAGCATTTAGGGAATGCTTTAACGACTCCTATAAAGATACACTCTTACTGGAACGGTTAGGTTTTCGGTTTAAGGAGCTTGTATTGGCATCTTTTAAGATAGCTGTCACGTCAGTTTGGGCACCCCGGCTAGGTTGACCGAGTGCGAAGTGGCGCATCCCGGTAAGGCCGTTAGTGCCGTTAGGACGAGTTGGTGAGAGAGCCCACTAGGGGTAAACTTCGCAGGTAGGGCTTGGAGGCCTTAGTTCTTTGAGTTGAGCCTTCAAGCTCCAGGCTATGGTGGATAGTCTAGTTGAGTGTAACCCGGATTCTCTTCGTGCTTAGAGTGGGTTTGGCTTGACCGTTTGTGAGTAATCCTTGTTGTGGTGTTGGAGATGGTAATTTCTCTATTCAGATTACTCAAAGAATTGAGTGCAGGTCGAGATGGAGTTCAGTAGGAACCCGCTGATCTGAAATCGTCCGCTGGTATCTTCGGGCGTTGTCGTTCGTGCTTGATTGTTGGAGTTGTGATCGAGGTGTGTGGGTGCATGCTACATTGCTGGTCGCAAATCGATTTGCTGTCGTTGGGGTCGAGTGGAGATTTCTGTCATGCGGAAGCGCTACAGAAATTTTGCGGAATGTTCTTGAAGTGTGTTGTTGGAGCGGGATTGCGCGTTTGGACGTAGCAGACGGAATACTTGTCAATGTCGGGCCGGAGTGGGCTCTTTGGAAGCGCATTGGAGAGACGATTCTAGTGCACTAAGTCTCGTGGAGTTTGGCCAAGGATTGAAGAAGTTATGGCATGTCGAAGTTCGCTGCCGTGTCACCCGAAAGCACAAAAAGGCTAGTTACGTCAGATTTTGGCTCAATTTCGTGTGGAAACTCGAATTTAGGAGTTGTTTTGTGTGTGTGTGTGTGCATTCGCGAAGTGTGTGTGGTGCATTTGCGAATCTATTGTGGTGGTTTTCGGGTTGGCTTTGGGTGTTCTTGCCGTTACACCCGCAAGCTGTTTTGGCTGTTTTGGAGGCTGTTTTGGTGCAATCTTCTGCAATTCGAGGTGGAGCCGAGTCTCTTGTGGTGTGTTGTATCTATTCTACTCTACTGCAAGCGGAGCGGAGCGGAGAGTGAGCGGGAGTGTCGAGGTCGATGTGTGGAGTGTGTGTTAGGAGGCGTTTAGAGGCTTCGAGGAGCAGAGGTGCGTGAGTGCGAGAGTGCGGAGGCGGAGCTGAGCTGAGCCTGAGCCTGAGCTCGAGCTCGCCGCAAGCCAGCTTGCTGGCGTGCGTGAGAGAGGTATCCAAGCTTCAGTTGTGTGGGAAGGGTAAAACCAGCTGGTCACCCATCCCAACACTATTCCTGGACCTGGACTCTTGACTCTGTAGTCTTAGCTTTGGCTTTACCACTAGACCAATAGCTCTTGGTGTCCTACAGGGATGCGTGCAAGTACTTATGAACTTGTATAAGGTAGTAGGAGACCTTCTCGCACGTCCCTAGAGGAGTGGTAGGACGACCCCATAGTATTAGGGGTAAGCTATAGTTGTGGTAGTGCTTGTCTATACCGTAGAGACGTGTATAGAGACAATTGGTGGCAGTTGTCTTGGGGTGAGCTAGTAGAGCTACCACGTGGATGTTTTCGGAGCTACTAGAGGTGTGGACATCTAGTTAGTGACCTCTAGTGTCAGTTACGACAGTTGGTGACCATATATTGTGCATGTGGTCACCGACGAGGAGACGTCAGTCCGGGTGGGACTGGGTTTCTCTTTATGTGAATGTTTGAGTGTGGAGGATTATCGTTTGGACTTCTTGTGGTTGGAACCCCTCCATACTCTGCTTCCTGTTTGTGCGCCGTGTTTGCTTGTGTTGGCGCTTGATTTCCGGATTGAGTTCACTCCAGTGTGCTGTCGGTAGTGAGGCTGGAGTTGCGGACCAGTCAGACTACCTTTGTCTCTCTCACGGTGTGGTTGGAATGACGACCAACAGACCGTGAGAGGCTGCCTGTGGTGATGACAGGTACAGGTTGTCCTTACCTTGACCGTCCTAGTAGGAGATAGGTGAGCTCAGTAGGAGCGGGGTTAGGCAAGTGGTGGTTACGGTGGTGACGGAGATTGCGGCTTCCGGATGGGGAGTGTGTTAGCGGGATTCTCTCATCACGGAGTTCTCGGGAGGTTCTAGTGAGGACTTCTCGGACAGTGGGTATACACGGAGTAGGGTGAGGTACCGACTACCTACACCATTGCCGTCGGTTGTTCCAGAGGACGAGTCAGACGCAGACAACGCGTTTTCTGGTGGTGAGTCTAGTGTCACCATACCGTTGTTGTGGGACATGGACGAGATCTATGGGACCACGAAGGGGCCTCGACGTTACTCGGGTACAGTTGGTACCATTGAGCTGGATGACTTCATCCAGGAGTTCGACAGTTGGTGCGATCTGCAGCAGATGCGGAACCCACAGCTGTTTACACCCTTCATGGCGTGGAAAAGTTTGTTCTAGCACTTGGAGGGACCGCCGATGGACGATTATCATGAGTTGAGGCGAGATTACAGTGTTGAGATCGAGTTGTGGAGACAACATTGGTCTCCCAACTACGTTTCTATCACTACTGATGCAGTTTCGGGAGGCGTAGCACCTGCGAGTTCGGGTGCCAGTAGCAGTGGTACAGTCGCAGGTGACGGAGTACCTACTACCAGCGGTGCGTCCACAGGTAGTGGAGCAGGTGGTAGTGTGAGTGAGATACCACTAGGGTTTAACCCTGTGGTTCAGTTCTTCCAATGTTTGAGGATGAACTATCAGGGTGTGCGGACCGACAAGTTGAGGAGTCTGTAGGAGTTCCAGCGGAAGACTGGAGAGAGCCTACGCGAGGCGTTTACTCGCATGAGGTGGTTGATCAGCGTTACCCAAGGGGTGACGGAAGCACATGCAGTACAGTTCTGGTATGAGATACTAGACCGAGAGCTGCGTAGGAGAGTTAGAGATGCTACTCTTCTTAGAGATACCGCTCCGACGTTGGCGGTTGTCTTTAGTCTGGCTGAGCGGATTGAGCTCAACATGGTGGAGGAGAGGGTGGTGGTTGCTGGTTTCAGCAAAGAGACATCACATGGAGCGACCACCTCTTCTCGAGGATCATAGGCTACGCAACAGCGTGGTGGTGGTGGTGTTAAGGATCGTGCGGAGCAGTCACGATCTCAGGGAAGTGTTGGAGGATCTGGTGGGCAGAAGCCCATGCCGTCCTTCTCTAGTCAGCAGCAAGCGGATCCTTGCTGGACGTGTGATGGTCCTCATCAGCAGAGGGACTGTCCACAGAGGAGAGGTTATGAGACATCAGGGACATCAGGGACGTCTCAAGCAGTACCTAGGCAATGTGAGCATTGCGGACGACCTGGTCACAGTAGTGACCGTTGTTTTGATCTCCATCCCGAGTTGCGGCAAGGGAAGGCTGATCGTGGACGAGGCGGAGGAGCTCAGGGAGGCCGTGGTGGTCGAGCTGGAGGTAGAGGTCCAACACCTGGGAGAGGACCAGTCGGTCCACCGCCCACTACGACGTCAGAAGCAGGTATGGCTGCTCGGATTGAGCAGTTGGAGCAGAGGATAGCTAGTATGACTATGGCTCAGCGGAGATCAGGTGGAACAGAGGCTTCCACGTCTTATGGAGGAGAAGGAGGTGACTTCGACTTCATGACTGGTGTGGCGCAGATTGAGGCATCTGCGGCAGTGACTAGAGGTGCAGTACGTGCCTCTGAGCCACGAGGTGCGTCAGTGGAGTTGGATCCACAACGCGGGGAGGCTGGTAGACAAGCCAGGCTTCCCCAGTCGTTCACGTTATTGGAGGCGTTGAGGACCACATCTATGGTTCCTAAACGACCTACCGATGGTGCAGTAGAGTTGGAGGCATCGACATCCAGGAGTGGGTGTGATGTGAGTGCACCTTCGACGTCTGTGGATGCGACGTCGAACCCGATGTTGGGGGCGGCTACAGCAGTTTTGCGAGCCCCACTATTCTCAGCCACGGATATGAGAGCATTGGTAGTCAACTTGGCTCCAGTGTTGCAGTTGGCGGCCACGCTCAATGAGAGCGAGGATGTAGTTACCTCTAGTGCTGAAGTAGTTCAGCGAGAGACGGTAGACGTGTCCATGGAGTCGAGGATCAGGACAACTACCAGTGGTACTTGGCAAGCGGCGGTTGCTAGGTTAGGTGAGTTACCAGCTAGGCCGGCGATTGACCGTGCTAGTTTGGCACCAGGTGTGGTGTTGTTGGACAACAGAAGTGGTATCTTCTGTTTGGTGGCACCTTCAGGGAAAGTGTATCGATCCTAGAAGGTCTTGTTAGACTCTGGAGCCCAACCGTTGATGTTGGGAAAGGCGGCGTGTATTGGTTTGGGTCTGAAGAAGTCCAAGATAGAGAGATGTCCATTCCAGTTGCAGACATCTCTAAGGGGATCAGGAGGTACGGCTCTACACATGACACGTGAGATGTTGACGGTGAGAGTTCGGCCAGATCACCCAACGGATGGCTCTATGGTGAGGGCCAAGGCCATCGTTACAGCCGTAGAGTCTTATGATGTATTGGTGGGAGGTGCTGTGTTGTACCCTATGGGGTTCGTGATCGACTATTGGGCGGAGACAACATCTTACAGACCAGGTTGGCAGTCCGGTGAGGGACGAATGAGCCGCTTACCAGTGCGGTTCAGTGCTAGAGTTGGGACGACGGAGCCTACACCAGGGATGATGGCATCCCTTGCAGGGTTCAGTTCGGTCATCACTTGGCCGGGTGAGTTGTTGGAGAGCAATGCCTATGCGGAGGATACTCCAGTCTTTGAGGAGGTGGAGGACATGCCTAGCATGTCTACGTTAGTACCATCTGCCTTGGATGTTCCATTCTGGAGTTCGAGTGAAGAGTTGCAATAGTATGCTGATCAGTTGGTGCAGCAGGCTTGGAGTGAAGCCTTTGTACCACCAGTAGAGGAACAAAGGGTTGTTCCTGCTACTCGTCCTGTGACCTTATCACCGTTGGATACGACTCCCATTGTGTGGCAGTATCCAGAGGAGGGTGTATGTGTGCTGGAGCTGTTTGGAGGGATCACCACAGGTTTGGCTGCGGTATTGCAAGCAGGTATACAAGTACAGCGATACTTGTATGTGGAGAGAGATGAGATTGCAAGACGCATCTCATTGCGACATGTGGCACGTTTGGTGCAGAGATATCCTGAGTTGTTGCCCATATCAGCTGTTAGAGAATACCAGCAAGCATTACCGTCGGATATTTCGCTGCTGGGGGCGCAGGATCTTACGTTGGTGGGCACCATTCACTTGGTGATAGTCGGATGGCCATGTCAAGATCACACGCTGTCGTGATGTGAATCATTTAACACTGTAAATAATTCACCTCTCTGTCAAGCGTTAGTCTCTCTGAGTGAAATTAAGACCTCAGAGAAGTCGATACTGGAGGATGTTAAATATTTTTGAGTCTTAGTAGGTTGATTACCATGTAGATGGAGTTAAGCTCATGGGTTGTAATTACATGTCGCCCATGCATGCTTCCTAGCGAGGTTAGGTTATCTTTCAGAATTACGTGTCGTTTTACATGTCTTCGCATGTAGTTTAGGGTCTATGCTGGCACTTTAGGGGCTTGACGTGGTAGCCTTTGTGCAAAATTAAGTCACCACGTGGTTTGGGACACAAAAGGACAGGGGAGTGAAGCTATGAACTCCCATTGGTCCGATTTTGTCTTTATGTACTGCTAAACTTAGTAGTAGAAGTCTTAAGAGGAGTTCAAGCATTTGGTGAGGAATCTTCGAAATCTGAGAGCACAGAGACATAGGGTTCGTCGTGCCAAGCACTGTCAGCGAAATTTTTGATCGATTTGGAGCAATAAAGAAGGAGTTATGGCTGATTGAAGTTCGATTTGTGCCAGAATTGCAGCACTTCTGTTGATTTTGGGGTTTTCGGTGTCAATCGCAGTAGATTTGAGAAAATCGCTTCAAACCTTCGAGGTCTCGTTCATTGGCAGCAGGGCTACGACTGTCCCCAAATTTTCATGTCAATTGAAATTGTGAGTAATTCAGGGCGACCGCTGAAGCTGAGGGGGTCCGAAAAGCTCTCAATCTAGAGCATCAACTTCAGAGAGCGAGATCTGAAGTTCTGTGTACAATCAGGAGGCCCAACTTCACAGGAGTGTTCAGCAAGCTGTTTACTGCAAATCCTGTAAGAATCTTTGAAAATGATCGAGCCAATTCTCTGTTCTAGGTCGAAATAGCTGTCTGGGTACCAGAAATTGCCGTAATTTCTCTGCTCAGAACGTTTTTGCCCATATCTCGACACTCTGATTTGATCTCAAGCTGAAACTTCGTGTGTATGGTCAGTAGGGCCTCATTTACATGTAGGAGGAGTTCTGAAGCCTGAACCATTGGATGTTTCTGATTGTGGACTGTTAAAGTTTGCTGTCTGACCTTATTACTGCTAGTCTGATCTGATCTTCACTTCCTGAACATACTGGAGGGTCAATTCGACCTGAGTGAGTGTCTGTAGTGCCCTTTATGACCTGAACCCTGCCTCTGTATAATAAGCAACCACAGCTTGAAGCCCAACGCTTCCCTGAGTAGACTGAACACAGCCTTCAAGCTCATATCACAGCCAGAAGGTTCCGCCCTTCCCAGGAAAACTCTCAACTCGACATTCTGGTGCTTCCACTGGGAGTTCTTGGGGTGATTGATTGAGAAGGTTGAGTTCACTACAAGGAGAAGAGATGGATCGCAAGAGTGCTGCTGCTGCTACTTCTACGCCTGCTGCATCTACGTCTACTGCAGCTCCTTCTGTAGCACCAGCGGCTACAGCGACGTCTGCACCTGGTCTGGATACGGCCGAGATTCTGAAGACACTTGCGGCCCTGGTCCAACAACATCCGATCATTGGAGGGGGTGAGTTGAAGTCTACCAAGGCTTTGCAAGCAATTGTGAATAGATGCGGTAGATTTGAAGGTAGAGATATTTCTAGATATCTGCGTGAATACAGAGGAGAGATGGAACTAGTTAGAGTTACTGATGCTGAGATGATAGGGAGTTTCGAGTTAGCTGTAATCCCTGAGTTGCGGGACCAGGTTAGGGATGTACAGAGAAGAAATCTAGGTGTCTGGATGAGTTTCGAACGATCTCTTCGAGAGGAGTTTCTCGAAGAAGATTCAGAGAGAGTCACTAGAAGAACGTTTCTGGACTGGGTTGAGCAGCAACCTGGTCGTATGATGAACCTGAATGAGATGCTGAGAGAGTTTGATCGGAGATACCGACAACTCTCAACTCTTGAGAGGATAACCTTAGATGCTAGGAAAACCGAGCTTTTTCTGCAAGCTACCGATGATGCTACGGCAGATCGGTTATGCTTTATGTTGGCTGATCGATCTGCTGAAGGAGGAGTTACTACTGATTGGGGGAGAGTTGAGGATGCTGTTGCTGTATTGACGAGACAAAGGCGTGCAAGAGTGGCTGTGGGAGGACGTCCGCTTGCAGAAGTAACCGCTCAACCTCGCACTGCTCCTCAAGTACAGCAACCTCCGGCTCTTGCTCCGGCTCCTAGACCTGTTGTCCCGGCTGCAGTTCCTTTGATGCCAGTTGTGTCAGTTCCTGCACAGAGGGCACCGATTCAGAGACCTGCGGAGAACCATGGACAGCAGAACCAGATCGAAGACCTGATTCGGCAGATGCGAGAACTGAAGGTGGAGCTAGCTGGATTGCAAAGAGAGCAGTCGCCGGTGCCTGCTGCTGCACGTCCAGGAGGTGCTCCTGTTCGTAGATGTATCTGGTGTGACAGTCAAGATCATTTCCGAGGGGACTGTCAAGAGCTCACGGCTGCTCTGCGAGATGGTGTGGTTCGCAACCAGAACGGTAGGCTACACCTTTCTTCTACTGGAGAGCCGTTAAGCACGCAGTTTGGACGAGGAGGCATGAGGAGTCTACCTCAGATTACAGCTGCTGCAACTGTACATGCATTGATGACACCACCGGTAAATCCTGATGTATATGCCGGTCACATTGAAGTTTCTTCTAGTCCTACGTTGCTAGATAGAACTACTGAGAAGAAGCCTGTTCAAGTTCCTTCTGAAGTACTGAAGAGAGGAGCTGAGACTATCCGTAGAGTCACAGGGTGGGGTGATCCTGTTGACGCTGCGTCTATCAAAGCATTCTTGGACGTGGATAGACACGTTCACTGGCAGGATGCTTCTATGGAGGAGAAGAGGCGGCGAGAAGCCTCTGAACTTGATACTGGAGTTCCAGAGGAGACTGGAGATAGACGGAGGGTCACGAGGAGACGAGCGGCTCCTCTTGAAGACATCCCTTCTACTTCTACAGCTCCTCCACCTGCACCAGGTCCGATGGAGGACGTGCAGAGATCCCAGCAGGAGCCAACGACTGCTGGGAGACGGTTCACTGCCCAAGAGAAGGGGAAAGGACCGGCTTACAAGTTGGCAGTAGATATAGAGACTTCAACTGATCTCAAGAGCATCTTGGAGCAGAGAATACTTGACGTGCGAATCGAGTTTTCTCTTCGGGAAGTTCTTGGTATTGCGAAGAGGGAGTTTCACGAGCTGATCATCGACATCATCAAGCGGAAGAGGCAGGTGATGTCCGAGCAAGTAGAAAGTCAGATGATTAATGTGATAGGAGCTTCTATGAATGATGCAGAGTTCGGCAAGGTGCATTTTCAGGAGGCTGATGATACAGAGTATCAGCAAGAAGCGTTAGTTGCTGGTACCAATACTGCTGAATTCGATGATGATGAAGTTGGTGATGAGAGTCCAGCTACTGATAGTGACTTCAGGAAGAGACACTGGGCTCGTGCTACGACGGCTACACGAGTTCGTCTCGGAAGTCTTGAACCTGTTGCTGCTTTGGTTGATCACGGTTCTGAGATCAACATCATGTCAAGGGAGGTGTACGAGAGAGGTCAGTGGCCTATCGAACTGAACCATGGTTGGGTGCTACGAGCTGCAAACAACCAGAAGGGTGAGTTATACGGCGCTTGTCCTAACGTGAGAGTGAAGCTGGGTGATGTGGAGGTAGATCAGCACTTCTTCGTGCAGTCTTCTGCTTCTTATCCTGTGATTCTTGGTCAGCCTTATATCACCGCAGTTAGAATGGAGACGAAGGTGATGGATGACGGATCTCACTATGCTAGGATCCGTAGTCCGGATGATAGACGTTCTGTGCAGTTTCTGACCGTTCGTTCGAACCACGAACGAAACAGACAGACTTTGAGAGATTCTCCTATCTGTAGGAGTAAGGGTTTTCAGAAACCACTCTTGTAGGACGGGATACCAAGAGTGATGGATCTGATACTACTATGATCCCGCTTGAGCAGCATGTGGGATCACAACAGACTGATGAAGAGGTTGCTCAAGATTCTGAAAACTGCTACACTGTACATAGTTGGAAATCTGGTTTGATGGCTTTCAGTTCTGATGATTGGAGTGAGTTCACGCGAGTAGAGGATCTGGCCGAGAAGAGTAGAAGGCAGATAGAGAAGTATACAGAAAATCTGCGCTGTACAGGAGTTCTGATGGAAGATGAGATGATTTCTGGTGTTTACGAGGAGTTTGTAGGTGCACAGCTTTTTGCTCGTTGGCTGGATGATGTAGATAGGATGATGGAGCAGATGGGAGGAAGGGTGGTGATCCCTATCCACTCTCGTAAGGTCTATGAGGAGATTGCCTCGTGCTTGCAATCTCGTCCTCATCCGAGACTGGAGAGTGGATGGAAGGATGCAATCTGCTGGTGTGGCTCTCGTGAAGAAGCAGAGGTTCACACCAAATACAAAACTGTAGCGAAGAAGGTGAAACCAGTGGCGACCCAGTTACCTGTTGATTCACAACAGCAGATGGAGTTAGCGGCCACTGAGCCTGTACTGAGAGATCCTAAACAGATAGGACACGAGTTTACTCAAGAGACACTCGAGCAGCTCCAGATAGGAGGGGGTGGCTTCTTGACTGAAGTGGAGAAACGAGCTTTTGAGCAGATGATAGTTAGCCATGGTAAGGCATTTTCTTTCTCAGCTGGAGAGATTGGTTGTGTGGATCCTAGTGTGATAGCTCTGATGGTTATCTTCACTGTTCCTCATGTACCTTGGGACTTGAAGCCGATTCCAGTCCCTCGTGCCTTGCTACCGAAGGTTATAGAGTTACTGAAGGAGAGGATGCGGATGGGTATTCTTGAACCATCTATGGCTCCTTACTCTAGCCGATGGTTCACTGTACCTAAGAAGACAGGAGCTTTACGCTTCATCCAAGATTTACAGCCTGCTAACAACATCACGATTCGAAATGTTGGAACAGGACCTGTGGTTGATGAAGTAGCCGATACATTTGCTGGAAGATCTATCTATTCTATTGGAGATCTGTTTTCAGGTTATGATCAGTTTCAGCTTGCTTTGGAGAGTAGAGACTTGACTACCATGCGTACACCTTTGGGATTGATGCGGATGTGTACTCTTCCTCAGGGTGCAACAAACTCAGTAGCTCATATGCAAAACGCGATGCATAAGGTGTTACGAGAGTTTGTACCTGAGGTTACTATCCCATTTCTTGATGATATCCTCATAAAAGGCTGTCCGGTGGAGGACAAGGACGAGACTGTGACTGCTGATGGTTGCAGAAAGTTCGTTGCAGACCACATCCGAGATGTGGAGAAGATTTTGATGCGCTTGGAAGAGGTACATCTCACTCTGTCAGGTACCAAATCTCGTTTTGGAATGTCAGAGATTGTGGTGGTTGGTCACTTATGTGGTACTTTTGGAAGACGGCCGAACCCAGAGAAGGTAGATGCTATAGCAAGGATAGCAGACTGTACCAACATCATTGAGGTTCGACGATTCTTAGGAGCTTGTGTGTTCTTTCGTGTGAGTATTCCTCATTATGCACACATTGCCGAGCCTCTGTATGCACTTCTGAGAAAGGGGAAGAGGTTTACTTGGCGGCAAGAGCATCACGAGACGATGGAGCAGCTGAAAGATATTCTAAAGTCTCCACCTGTACTAAGGAGACTTAGCTACGAGAGCGGAAGACCTATCATACTGACTGTTGACACGAGTCCAAAGGCGATTGGATGGGCAGTCGGTCAAGAAGATGCAAAAGGCGTGCGGTTTGTTTCAAGGTTTGGAGCTCGGATCTTAACAGATAGACAACGTAACTACCCTCAAGTGAAGCGTGAGTTGTGGGGAGCTGTTACTGCTATGAAGGTAGACCGAGAGTTCTTGATAGGTGCACATGTGATACTAGAAACAGACTGTTTGCCTTTGCTAGGTATGATAGCAAACTGTAATACTCCAGACATAGCAATGCTACGATGGATTGCTTATATCCGGAGTATGAACCCCGAGCTGAAGCATATAGCAGGAAAGGATAATCCTGTTGCAGACATGTTATCTAGGGCTTGTTATACAGATGAGGAAGAGATGATTGCAGAAGTCGAAGATGAAGAGAAGAGAGACGTTTGATGCCAAGTTGGTCAGCAGACTTCAGACTTGGAACCACTGACGTTCTACGAAGAGTTCTACACGGAAAAGTTCCGCGATATCGGATATTATCTGAGTTTATTATGCAGACGAGAGGGTTGGAGTGATGCAGAGTTTAAGGAGATCAGACGAAAGGCGTACGGTTACCTTCTACGTGAAGGTTATCTGTGGAAACGTCCGAAGAGAAGAGATGGGATGCTGGCTAGAGTGGTGGATGATCAACCAACGAAGCTGAATCTGCTGAAGGAGTTTCATGATACCTTGTGGGCTGGACACCGTGGAGTTTGGGCTACATACACGAAGATGAAGGAGCGGTACTGGTGGAAGGGTTTGTATCAAGACGTAGTGGATTTTGTTGGGTCGTGTCTGCACTGCCAGTTCTACTCTAAAGTCCGTTACAGAGATGGACTTGTACCTACTTACCCACCTAGTATTCATTTTTCGTGGGTCCTTGATCTTGTGATGATGCCGCCGGGACTATGGGGAATGCGCTACTTGGTGTTAGCTCGAGAAGATCTCTCCAACTACGTGGAGGGACGAGCACTACGGACGAAGACTACAGCGAACATATGTAGATTCGTGCTTGAAGATATTATCTGTCGTTATGGATCTGTTGGAAGACTACGAGCAGATAGGGGCGAGCTGAGAGGTGCAGAAGCGAAGGAGTTCTTTGCTCGTTATGGAGTAAAGCTTCGACTTACTACTGCCATGAATCCAGAAGGGATTGGTAAGAGTGAACGAGGACACCCTTCTATTGTTCACGCTTTAGTGAAAGCATGTGATGGTAGGCCTAGAGAATGGCCGAGACTACTTCCATTTGCTTTATGGGCTGATAGGACTACACACTGTACCACGACTGGCTACATGCCAGTTGAGCTTATGTTAGGGCAGAAGCCGATCATGCCTGCTGAGGAGGACTTTCCTACGTGGGCTACTCTACCGTGGGAAGATGATATAGATCATACTTCACTCCTTGCTTTACGAACTAGGCAGTTGGAGCGAAGGGAGGAGGATCTTGCTGAGGCGCAAGAGAAGCTGAAGGTGGCTCGAGTTAGAAACAAGGAGTGTTTCGACAAGACTCACCGACTACGACCAAAGCCAATACGTGTTGGTGATTGGGTTCTGGTGTATGATAGCACGCTGGAGAACCAGCATTCTACACTTCGTAAGTTCTCGCGAAGATGGTTCGGGCCTTATGTTGTGTTAGATGTATATGAGAATGCTACTTATAGTTTACGTGAGTTAGATGGTACTCCTTTGAAACTATCTGTGGCTGGCAAGCGAGTGAAGTTGTTCAAACAACGTGGAGGATCAGTAGATTTGTTCAACTTCCTGGAGTCTGAGCAGAGGATGCCAAGAGACGAAGACGACTCGGCTACTGAAGTGACTGAGACGGAGGAGAGTGACGATGAAGAAGAACAAACAGACGACTGAAGAGGTTGGCACATGCCGGAGGATGTGCAGGTTTGGAGGGGGTGGATGTCGTGATGTGAATCATTTAACACTGTAAATAATTCACCTCTCTGTCAAGCGTTAGTCTCTCTGAGTGAAATTAAGACCTCAGAGAAGTCGATACTGGAGGATGTTATATATTTTTGAGTCTTAGTAGGTTGATTACCATGTAGATGGAGTTAAGCTCATGGGTTGTAATTACATGTCGCCCATGCATGCTTCCTAGCGAGGTTAGGTTATCTTTCAGAATTACGTGTCGTTTTACATGTCTTCGCATGTAGTTTAGGGTCTATGCTGGCACTTTAGGGGCTTGACGTGGTAGCCTTTGTGCAAAATTAAGTCACCACGTGGTTTGGGACACAAAAGGACAGGGGAGTGAAGCTATGAACTCCCATTGGTCCGATTTTGTCTTTATGTACTGCTAAACTTAGTAGTAGAAGTCTTAAGAGGAGTTCGAGCATTTGGTGAGGAATCTTCAAAATCTGAGAGCATAGGGACATAGGGTTCGTCGTGCCAAGCACTGTCAGCGAAATTTTTGATCGATTTGGAGCAATAAAGAAGGAGTTATGGCTGATTGAAGTTCGATTTGTGCCAGAATTGCAGCACTTCTGTTGATTTTGGGGTTTTCGGTGTCAATCGCAGTAGATTTGAGAAAATCGCTTCAAACCTTCGAGGTCTCGTTCATTGGCAGCAGGGCTACGACTGTCCCCAAATTTTCATGTCAATTGAAATTGTGAGTAATTCAGGGCGACCGCTGAAGCTGAGGGGGTCCGAAAAGCTCTCAATCTAGAGCATCAACTTCAGAGAGCGAGATCTGAAGTTCTGTGTACAATCAGGAGGCCCAACTTCACAGGAGTGTTCAGCAAGCTGTTTACTGCAAATCCTGTAAGAATCTTTGAAAGTGATCGAGCCAATTCTCTGTTCTAGGTCGAAATAGCTGTCTGGGTATCAGAAATTGCCGTAATTTCTCTGCTCAGAACGTTTTTGCCCATATCTCGACACTCTGATTTGATCTCAAGCTGAAACTTCGTGTGTATGGTCAGTAGGGCCTCATTTACATGTAGGAGGAGTTCTGAAGCCTGAACCATTGGATGTTTCTGATTCTGGACTGTTAAAGTTTGCTGTCTGATCTTATTACTGCTAGTCTGATCTGATCTTCACTTCCTGAACATACTGGAGGGTCAATTCGACCTGAGTGAGTGTCTGTAGTGCCCTTTATGACCTGAACCCTGCCTCTGTATAATAAGCAACCACAGCTTGAAGCCCAACGCTTCCCTGAGTAGACTGAACACAGCCTTCAAGCTCATATCACAGCCAGAAGGTTCCGCCCTTCCCAGGAAAACTCTCAACTCGACAACGCGTGCTGGGAGAGGTCAGGGTTTACATGACCTGCGATCTAGGATGTTCTGGGAGATGTTATGGATCTTACGACATCTCCAGATGCATCTGATGGATTCTCCAGCGTACATCTTGGAGAACGTTCCTTTGTTGAGTGATGCTCGTACACAGATGATGGCGAGTGTGCACCAAGTGCGGTCTTGGATTGGACCAGCAGTGTTGTTGGATGCAGCGAGAGTAGGATCTCGTGCACATTTGTTGTACGGTTGTGGTGGACGAACTTGTTACCGAGAGAGGTGCTTAAGCGAGCACACGATAGAGTGAGACGACCAGCACATCTCACAGTTGATAACATCTTGGATGTAGGACGACGATCTCAAGTGGTGAGAGTCGTCGATAGGCACCCATGGTAGTGGTGAACCTAGTGGGACGGCCCATGGTAGCGTTACCCACTTTGGTAAGCTTTCCAGCGTCACATGCTTACAGAGATGGAGGACCTGGGCTTGTGTGGGATGCTCAATTACGGCAGTTGGTGGAGCCCAATGCCGATGAGAGAGAGCGAGCGATGGGTTTCGCTAAGGATACGACGGCAATCGCTTCGGTGTCAGAGGCTTCACGTCGTCAAGTATTGGATCAAGCAATGGACTTGAATTGCTTGACATGGATTGTTAGCCTTGGATTAGCTGAGCAGCGTCGAATGCGATCGACGGGTGTTACTGCTCGAGCACTCTTGAGCTCTTTGCCTACCGGGTCGGTGGAGACAAAGGCTGGGGGCGAGGCAAGTGGAGTTCGTCATCCTTGGACATCATGGGATGTCATAGGAGAGAATGTGGAGCTTGCAGCTAGAACTGCAGAAGTTTTACGCACAGTAGCGGTGGAGGTTGTTGGTGGTGAGCAGAAGAAAACTGCTCCGGAGGCTGCAAGATAGCAGTCAACGACTTCGTCTTCTACCTCTAGCATGGTGACAGAGGATACTTGGGAGCCAGAGATTGGACCCAAGCTTATAGGAGAGGAGAGACGAAGAGTCCAAAGATTCCTGAAGAGCTACAGGAATTGTTTTGCCTTCAGTATGAAGGATTTGGGTACCTTGAAGGGACCTGGTATACGGATCGACTTGGCTAATGACACGCCAATCTTTCGACGTCCTTACAGATACAGTGACATGGAGAGAGCCTTGATCCAGAGTCGGACTCAAGACTTGTTGGAGGTTGGGTTGATGAAGATGTCGCATGGAGAGTATGCATCTGCCACAGTTATGTCAGCCAAGAAGGATATGTATGACAACTATACGAATAGACGGATGTGTGGGGACTACCGTCCTATCAATCGGCAGACGAAGTCCGATAAGTATGTCATGCCGACACCTGAGGAGATCTTTGATGCAGTGGGGCACGTGAAGGTATTCAGTACTTTGGATCTTCGAGCAGGGTATCATCAGTTGCCAGTGAGAGAAGAAGATAAGTCCAAGACAGCATTCTGGGGAATTGACTCTCATGGCAAGGATTGTTTGTATCAGTGGCGGTTCTTACCATTTGGGTTGAAGAACGTCTCTGCTGAGTTCCAAAGGGTGATGGACAGAATCCGAGTAGGATTTGATTTTGTCAGATGTTATATTGACGACATCTTAGTCTATAGTGCTACAGTAGAGGAGCACGAGAGACACTTACGGGATGTGTTTGAGCGGTTGAGAGCTCATGGGTTGAAGTTACACCCTGGGAAGTGTAAGTTCTTCCAGGAGTTGGTAGAGTATCAGGGCCACACCATCTATCTAGGTGGATTGGGTGTTCAACAGACGAAGGTTGAGGCTATTGCACGTATCCCGCGTCCCACATATGTGAGTCGAGTTCGGGCATTTGTTGGTTTGGTGAACTTTTATCGTCGGTACGTGAAGAGATTTAGGGCAATTGCGAAGCCGTTGACCAAGCTGATTAAGGTGGACCAGGAGTGGCAGTGGGGAGATGAGCAGGAGCGAGCTTTTGTAGAGCTCAAGGATAGGTTGACATCTGCTCCCATCTTGAGGAGACCCGTTAGGGGGCGTCCTTTCCAACTGCACACCGATTGGAATATGTTGGGACTTGGAGCAGTGCTGACTCAGCATGATGATGAGAAAAAGGAGTTCGTGGTGGCGTATGCCAGTCGCTCCAACAATTCAGCGGAGGTGAGGTATAGTTCGTATGAGAGAGAGTGTTTGGCGGCAGTGTGGGCTGTTGCACACTTTTGATGTTATCTGTTTGAGAACCCCTTTACTCTCATCACTGATCACCAGCCGCTCAAGTGGTTGATGGAGTCCGATAAGCTTACAGGGAAGCTTGCACGACGGGCTCTGATCTTACAGGAGTATGACTTCCAGGTAGTACATAGACCTGGAGTTGCAAACCTAGATGTCGATGGGTTGAGTCGCAACCCGTGCATGAATCAGCAGGATCAGACTGGGGCTCGATGGCATGACGAGGTTGATGAGGAGATAGTGCCAGGGTGGCATGCATCTGCCTTTCTCTGTGTGTTGGCCATGAACTCTATTATGGAGGGCCAAGTCGTATATTTCTCTGGTCAGAGAGTAGATGATGAGTCTCCAGATCCTGAGGGTGGAGATGGTGTTCCAGACCAGCGAGATATTCATGATGATGTGACCGTGATGGAGTATCTACGTACTGGTGTGGTAGTAGGCACAGTAAGTGCCAAGGAGCGAGATCGTGTCCTTCAACGAGCGAAGAGATTTCGACGAGAAGGACGACATGTACTTCGAGTGTGGGGTGATGGGAGGGTACGGATAGTGCCACATCCATCCCAGAGGGCACAGTTAGTACGACATGCCCATGAGGAGTTGGGACATTTTGGAGTGAAGCGTACACATAGCTTATTCCAAGGACAGTATTGGTGGCGTGGTATGCACATCGATGTGCAACAGTTTGTCGCATGATGTGTGGTTTGTGATCGAGTACGAGCATCGTTTAATGCTCCTACTCCACAGTTACACCCCTTACCGATTATTGGGTTGGGTTATCGTTGGAGTTTGGATTTTGCGGGACCCTTATCGTTGACCGTACGTCACCACCGGTATGTGTTGGTGATGGTGGAGCACTTCTCCAAGTGGATTGAGTTGGTGGCATTACCAGATAAGGCGAATGAAGGGACAGCGTATGCGTTCTTAGATCGAGTGCTGAGTCATTTTGGAGCACCAGCTGAAGTGCTGACAGACCAAGGTACAGAGTTCTTTGGTGAGTTTCAGGCCTTGTGTGATCAGGCGCTGATTGATCATCGGACTGTAAGCCGGCCTGTCTCTCATCCAGGGGTACCTCAGATGACTAGGATTACTAGGCCTTGACGGTGCGTCGCTTCAGATCCTCGATCTCCTGCGTCATCTCCGCGACAACATCCAGGTTCCTATCCCGTTGAAGTCGTACCTCGTCCAACTCCTTCTTCATCAAAGACAGAACTTTCTCATGCTCGTTGTCGCGATCGATCTTCTGCCGAAGAAGTTCCTCCTTCTCTGATGTCACACTCTTCAGTTCATCGGTCCTCGTCTGCGCCTCCTTCTGGACCATGCGAAGTGCAGCTCTCAGGTTCTCCTTCTCTTCCTTCCAGTTACCTCGGCCGAAGTGCATCGTATGCACTAACTCTGCCAGGTTCAGCTTCCTACCGACGACTTCCTCGTAGACCCCGCGGTTCGCTTCCAAGCTGTGCAGTAGCGGTACGACTACATCTTTGAGGTAGTCCGCCGAAGAAGCTAATCATTCGATCTCACCAACTGTCGATGGAGAAACAGCGCTCTTCGGTGTAGTGACAACGTCCTTCTCCATGTGAGGAGTGCTCCCTTCCTCGGCTTCCTCTTCAACTGCTTCATCGTCGGTCCGGACCGTCTTTGTCATCTTCATCTTCTTCCGAGACTTCTGCACAGACCTCGGCGTCACCTCCAGAGGTTTCTTCCTTCCACTCCTGCGAATCGGAGGAGATACCTCGACTACATCTTCGTCTTCGGCCGGAGTAACTACTTCGGGCGTAGTATCAGCCGCTACTTCGGTCGCTGCTTCGGGCGCTGCTTCGGGCGCTGCTTCCTCGGCCTCAATTTCATCGAAGAACTTCTCAAGTTGTGCGTCTCGGGCTGGAGTCTGCACTACTTGAAATTCTTCATCCTCGGCAATCGCGGTAAAGCCTAACTTCGTCTGTTGTGCCTCAGTTAGCAACCCCATCCCCATATAGAACACCGATACAAAGGGTCCTATGTACGCCAAGTCATTCGCGTTCCAAAGCTTCAGCACATGTCGGTGTATGATCCTCGCCCAATGTGCTCTTCGTCCGGCGAAGAGCTGCTCGATGAAGTTGATTTGCCAGTTCGACATGTATGTCGTTCTTCGTGGCCTGAAGATCGCCATAATCGCATCGGCTACTTCTCTCTTCTTCGGATCGCAGTAATCGCTTGTCCGGTAACCGTTCCTCCCTAGAGGTAATTCCTTGAACAGATTCGGGAAGGCCTTCACTGCTTCGGGCGAAGCAGCGGCAGCTATGGTGTCAAAAAGAAGGTCACCTTCCCGACCCGCATCGTCGATTCCCAAGACACTGGTCCAGTGAGCTTCGGTCCAGTTACAGGGTCGCCCATAGTGATCATCGGCCGGATGTTGCTTGCAAATCTTCAACTCATGCACCAATTTGGAGGAAACCATCCCCCACCAAGGAAGCAAGAGGAACGATAACCCCATTTCCTCGAGGTCCTTGTCATAGCGGCGAAGAGCTAGTCGATTAACTTCAAAGGCTCGGAGCCTCGGCACCTTAGTCGTCTGCATCCCGCGCATCCCTAGGATCACTGCAACAATCTTCGCTACAAACGGATTCCTCGCTGCAATCTTTTCCTCGCCCGTAACTGATGTACTTCTTCGCAAATTGGCTTCCTCGCCGATCACTCGTGAATTGGCTTCCTCGTCCGTAACTGATGTACTTCGGCGTTCGGCAAATGCGGCTCTCTGCGCCCTGCTATCGCTCGCTCTGGGAATAGTAAAACAGTAAAGTAAACAACTTGTTACCTTGCTTATATCCCGCGATAGACTTTCCTGCACGTGCCGAAGTTAGGTTTTTTTTCCTCTTGACGACTGACATTCTTTAGTCGGCTGTAACTTCGTCATTCGGTCTCCGATTGCCTCGCACAACATATCGTTAGAAAGCTCTTCGCCCGAGGAATTCATCTATGAGAAAATCATCTTTCAGTGTCTCCATGGATTCGATAAATTCCTCCAGAACTGAGGTTCTTCACTAAACTTCTAATTAACAGTATTCTACTCATATCGTTTATCTTCTATCATCTATTCTTCTTATTTACTTTACAATTAATCAATTAATTAACAAAACGAAAAACCAAGGCTTCACAAAGTTAGAATCTCATCAGAAGAAGATCAAGAAGAAGAAGCAGCGAAAGGAGAGTTCATCTTCTCCTGAGCGGCCGTCTTCTCCTACTTACGACCGAGAAGATCCGAAGTACTTTGCTCCTGACATTAGACAAGAAGTTGAAGCGATCATGCAAGAAGAGCTGGAGAAGCGACGGAAGATAGTACTGTAACACCAGGGGTTGCATAGTAGTAAATATGTGATAAGTTATAACTATGTGTGGTGAGTCTTCTAAATAAGTCCCAAGGCTAGACCATACTCTAAGTTAGTGACAGATAACTAGGAGTAGTCACAGTTAGAGTTGGAGGTATTTGAGGGTAGAATATTAGAATATTCTAAAGTGTGAGAACTACTATTTTCTTTGGTTGTGCATAAAATGACAAAGATGTGAATAATACACTCTTGTCTTATGCGTGACTGATTTTTATTGGTTGTAGAGACTTAAGGGTCAAACAATCAAGAGGGTTGTTGACCTTTTTGGCTCAATTATGTGTTAGTATTTTGTCTTATAAGGAGCAATCCGAGATTCATTTCAAAGATTCCTTTATACTTCTAGAAGGATCCTAATTATTAGAGTAGAGTCAAAGGAGGAGAAATCTACTCTTGACTTAGGACTTTTACCTTTGACTTGGTCTCGGTAAATTGCAATAAATCAGATTTACAAGTAGTTTTCATGGTAAATCTGCAGTAGTATAAATAGAGGGGTTGTGGAGTGACCTCTCATCCTCCATTTGCTTTGTATTTGGAAGCCGTTAGGCCATATCTATAAAGGGTGTGTTTTTCATCTCTGCGTCTTCATGAGAGTTCTCGTTCCTAGTGAGAAAGAGATATGAGAATGTCGAGAGTTGGATTTAGCAGAGGCCTCCTAGTTCTATGATGCACCTCACCAAAGGCCATCAGAGGTTTACCTTGAGTGAGAGATAGGACCGGTAGCACGCTTGAGGGTCACAGTACAGCAACTTCCTACACCGACTACGGCAGCTCCCATCTCAAGGGAAGAGCCCTCAGTCGAGGGAAGACACCATTCTGGTCTTCCACCCAAGGAAGCAGCTACTACATCTTCTTTGTTGGAAACACCAGTCACTCTTCTGAAGAGATCCCCTTACGACTTCTTGCGAGACTTGTGGAATCAGAAGGCGGATGTAACCTTCCAACAGCTGTTGGATGACAACGCTGGTTATAGGAAGTTGTTACAATCTGTTCTTCGAAGATCGAGGAAGAGGAGGACAGCTAAACTTCTCTAGAGCACCCCGATCCTAAAGATAGAGCATGAGGACTTGGGAGCCCCAGAACTGGATATGGAGATCCATGGCTGTCTTCTGAAGAAGGCCATTGATTCCGGCTCCGGAGTTAACATCATGACGGAAGAAACGGCGCATGCCCTAGGCTTCACTGAGTTCCAGCCTACTCCGAGAATCCTCAGAATGGCGGACCAGACCAGAAGTAACGTGGAAGTTCCTTCCACGTTACTTTGGTCCTTTCATTGTCGAGAAGGTATGGAGTAATTTCACATACGACTTGAAAGAGCTAGGAGGACGGAGGTTTGACCGGGTGAATCACGACAAGCTCAAACTCTTCCATCAAAGGAAAGTCACCGTTCACTCCGAGGACGGAGTGAAAACTTAATCCGGGGGTAAATGTAACACCAGGGGTTGCATAGTAGTAAATATGTGATAAGTTATAACTATGTGTGGTGAGTCTTCTAAATAAGTCCCAAGGCTAGACCATACTCTAAGTTAGTGACAGATAACTAGGAGTAGTCACAGTTAGAGTTGGAGGTATTTGAGAGCAGAATATTAGAATATTCTAAAGTGTGAGAACTACTATTTTCTTTGGTTGTGCATAAAATGACAAAGATGTGAATAATACACTCTTGTCTTATGCGTGACTGATTTTTATTGGTTGTAGAGACTTAAGGGTCAAACAATCAAGAGGGTTGTTGACCTTTTTGGCTCAATTATGTGTTAGTATTTTGTCTTATAAGGAGCAATTCGTGGGGGATCTCCTGAAAAGTGGGGGATGGACTTTGTGGGGCCTATCGTCCCGGTGGCGAGAAGAACACGAGCACGGTACATTCTAATAGCCACCGACTATGCTACCAAAATGGTGGAAGGCGAAGCCACAAGAAAGAATGATGCCGCAGTGGTAGTCAGGTTCCTTTGACACAACATCATCACTAGGTACGGATGTCCGCTGGAATTGGTATCAGATAGGGGTACTCATTTCTTAAATGAGTACCCCTATCTGATATTAGGACTATCTCCCTCCTGACCCAATACTTCAGGATTAAGCATAGGAAGACGACGCCGTACAACCCGAAAGCGAACGGACTGACGGAGAAGTCGAACGGTCTTCTGTGTAATATCCTGAATAAGGTAACCATGCATATGATTGGGACACGAAATTACCATCTGTGCTATGGACTTTCAGGATTTCACCAAAAGTCACAACCCAGAAGACGTCTTTCTACCTAACTTATGGCATGACACCTATTGTGCCCATTGAGTTAGAGGTCCCAACATACCGGTTAGCCGTATCCGAACGCCTAGGAGAAGAAGAAAGTTAGGAGCAGCGTCTTATGAATTTTTTAGAGTTTGAAGAAGACAGGAATGCAGCTTTGGAGAAGACATACGAGGTACAAGCGCAACGTAAGGTGAACTACGATCGCAAGCTGAGGAAGGTGACCGTTGTGGATGGGGACTTGGTTCTTCTCTACGACAACCGACATCTTAAGTTTCCCGGGAAACTTCATCTTCGCTGGATGGGTCCTTACCGCGTCTTGGAGGTCTTCGACAATGGCTCCTTGCAGTTGGAAGAGTTGGACGGTACATTGATGACCACTCGTGTTAATGGATGGCGTGTCAAGAAGTACTGGACGTTAACAGAAGTGCCGAAACACTGATGTTTGCGAGGACACAAACATGTGAGGGTGGGCGTATGTGGTGTCCACAAATTACAGGATTCACGAATTTTTAAAATTTTTAAGATTAATAACTTGTTTGTATAACTGAAGAAGCGTTGTTACTTAAGATTACTGCTTCCTTAGAAGGAAAATGATCTTATGAGCTTTTTGTAATAAGAACGTCTTCTCAGTTGCGTCTTCGGAAGACGGAAGACGGCGGAAGACAACCATCTTCCGAAAGACAGTGACCGTGAAGGTCTAACCATGAGTTTCCAGGTAAAAGAGTGGGTGTACCTACTAGGTAACACCAAGGTGGTAGGTAGGTCGGGTAAGTCACCTAGGGTCGAAACCCCTAATCTGCGGGGAAGATGCGCAGGAAGCGCATTAGCGCATTCCAACTTCCCGCAGCAAGCGCGCTCTTGAGAAGATCGATTTCAGACAAGTGAGCTTCGAGTGAGGAGGCAGCAAGGTGGAATTGAGTGAGTATAGGATCGATTAAAAGCTAGAACGAAGGTGAGGTCGAATTGCTGAAGCGCAGGAAGCATCCTGAGTGAAGAGCGTTTCCTGTGAGACTCTCAGAAGTTGACATTGGAAGCAGCTGAGTGAAATCGGAGGTGGGTGGCTCAATCGATTGAGGCGTAGACATGAGCTGACGACAGACGCAGCTCAGTGGGGTCACATTGGAGCTGGGACCAGAGTCAAAAGCGCGCGGAAGGTCGAAGACAACTCGGGAAGCAGATAGAAGATTGTAGAGGTTCTTCCCATGTTCTTTTCCCCTCCCACTGCTTCTCGCCTTTGCTGGGTATCCTCCGTGCTTCCCCGGTTGGTTGCAGGCAGCCTGATCGATTACCCCCCATCCTCATTTTTCCTATTGTGACATTGGGTGCGGAAGTGCTGCCCAATTTCTGTTAGGCATCTCCTTACTTCTTCCTGAGTTCAATTCAAGCTTCCCTACCCATCATCCCCAAATTGACGATCCCAGCTATCAATTTTCTCTAGGAAGTCGACTATAACCAATTCGTATCAAGAGTGGATTTGTGTTGCTTTTGTGTTAAGAGAGGCTTGGTACAAATCCTGAGTGGTGTGATGAGTTCTTTTGTTATTTCGAGAAGTTGGAAGTCGGGAACTAGGCTTGTGCCTCCCGGTCTTCCAAGCTTCTCAACTCCACATCTTCCTAGAGAGACTAGAAGACTGAAAGGCTGGCAAAATGAGCGAGAAGACGTGAGGGTCCATTTCGGGTCTCTTCTGTCCAATCCATAGCAGCCATTCCTTCTTCTTCCCAAACTTAAGAGAGAGTCGTGAGAAGACTTGCTGACAGAATCTGGAGAGAATGGTCGAGGGTCATGTCTTCCCACCAAGCAGCAAGCTTCTTCTGAGTGCGTATGAGAGATGAGAAGTCAGAAGAACAGAGTGCAATTGTGTTGAGTATGTTGGGAGGATAGATTGCACGTAGGAAGACAAAGACAGGTGAAATCAGTGAAGAGAAGCCTACTTCGGGAGGTCTTCCGAGAAAGATATTGAATCGGAAACTGTCTCGGGTGTCTTCCTAGAGACCACTGTCACCGCAGGAGCCCGCAACCATCTTCCGAACTTGTTATGCACTTTATGTTTCACGAATCTTGTATCTTCTGATAGGAAGTAGGATGTAATGCAAGGTGGGTTGTCTTCTTGGTAATCCATGCGAGGCCTTGCTTAGATAGGGTTGTTTAGATATAGCTCGGAAGACGATAGCTATCTAGGAAGTACTGTTAGAATTCCGGAAGACGGAGTAGCTGTCTTCTGGAAGACTAGTTTTGTCTTTTGAGAAGTAGAAGCTAGACTGTGGGCACTTGGGAAGGAATGAGCCTTCAGTTCATAGTAGGTGCTTGTGGCTTAGTGCAACAGATCTTCCAGTATGACGATGCATCCTCGAGGGTTGGTGTTACCAGCAGCGGAGTTGGCCGAGGCCACACCCTTCCTCAAGGAGTTGGGTCTCGATTTCTTCCTATGGGACTGGAACCTCGCAGACCAGGGACTTCTGGAGGAGGTGTGGGCAGCGTTACCACCTCGCAACCGTGTACCTGCAAAGGCAGGAGTCGCTCGAGGAAGACCATCTTCCTGGACTGAAGATTGGTGGCGCAGGGCTTTCCACAGGTCAGAATCCGAGGACCGAGGGTATTGGTTTGAGAAGAAGATTTTGCCCAGGGTCGTGAGTGCGTGGCATGTGCCTGGGAGCACCACTTGTCTTTTCGTGGAAGACAGGCAGCGTAGGAATGGGTGGAAGATCGAATCTTACCGAGAGCCGAAGAAGTGACTTTTGGCGAAGCTGTTTCTGCATCTCTTCCCCAAGGGGAAAGCGCAGAAGACAAGGTACCTGGGAGATCAGGACGTAGAGTTCTTGGAAGCAGTGTGGGATAACAGAGTACCCATCTACTGGGGCGCATACGTCCACAACTATGTACAGGCGAAGCTAGCGTACTTGGGTACCCCGGCGGGAGGACACTTGACCTCTTTCCTCTGCTACTTGTACGTAGCCATGGGGGATCTTAGGAGAGATCAGCTGGCGGAGTATGGGCCAACAGGGCAACAGGAGGTGAAGGAGGAGACCTCGGAAGACGATGACCGAGCAGTAGCCACAACTCCCCCTCCCACTCTGATGCCACAGCTGAGGCCCGGCTCTCATCAAAAGACGCTTCTGGTGAGGAAGGCGAGTCTAGTGGGTCGGAAGACGCCACGCCACCGAGGAAGATGGGTCCTAGAAGTGTACCAAGGAAGCTCACCTCCCTCATTCAATCAGGATCGGAGTCCGACTCGGAAGAAGAACTGCTGAGTACCCGATCGGAGCAGAAGACCGCTTCAGCAACACCTGGGAGTCTTCCGAAGACTCCAGAAGACAAGAGAAGAAGGGATACTCCTATTGCGATGCGGGGAAACGCAGTGAAGAGAACCGCTCTTGCCATGAGGGATCTTCCACTCCGGAAGATGAGAAGAGTAGCTTCTTCTCGTGCGTAGAAGATGAAGGCCACTGTGGTGGAAGAGACATCCTTGCCTCTGGAAGACAAGGTCGACACCTCAGAGCGAGTAGTGGAGATGAACTTGTCTTCTGCAGGAAGAAGGCTGGAAGAGTTCAGCGCCTTCTTCCACAAGGAGATCCAGCCAGCTATGGAGTTGCTGGAGAAGAGAGCGAAGGCACAGGAGAGACCCTTGCAACCTGGATTCGGTCTGCGCACCTTGCTGCGACAAGAAGAAGACCAGAAGAAGACGGAGTCGCTGGAAGCTAGTCTCCGCACCACGGAGAAGCTCGTAGTCAGATACAAGGCGAAAGCAGCCGCTTCTGCCAAGGAGCTGGTGCAACTTCGGAAGAGCAACCAGGAGATGCAAGCACGTGTACAACAGCGCGATCAGGAGGTCCTCCGAGTGCAGGAGAAGATCACCGCCCTCGCAGAAGAGAGGATGACATGGACGAAGCAGCAGGAAGCCACAGAAGCGCAAGTTGCAGCTGAGAAGACGCAGCGGGAAGTAGCAGAGGCTCGTGCACAAGAGATGCTAGCACAGTCGGTGGAAGTGCTTCGGAAGAAGTTCAACTTCACCGCGGGTAGGAAGTTACTTACCTTGGCTAGAGGATGGGACAGCGAGTCCAAGACAATGTTGGTGGAATGCAGGGAGAGCATGTTCAGATACTTGGATCGGCAGATAGAGGGAGTGAAGGCACTTTATGGTCTTCCCTCGCTTCCGATACCTGTAACTGCATCTTCTCAAGCTCCAGCACCATCTACTGGATCCGGAATGGAGAAGGAGGAGTTCGACCTAGCTGTGCACTTGGTAGTGACAGTGTTGAAAGCCGAGAGGACTCCGGAAGACGTCCCGGAAGACAAGATGTCTTCTGGAAGACAGGAAGACGAGCCGTCTTCCCAGGTATTCCGTGTGGAGGAAGCGACTTCTCCGGACCCCTATGAGGTCGCCATGGTCCCTAGTACCAAGTTGATGCTCCAGAAGAGCGAAGAAGCACCGATCGACTCCGCTTCCCAGAAGACACTTCTGTCTTCCGAAGCAGAAGCCGAAGCCGAGGAAGACGTAGCAGCAGCGACAGCAGGACCAGCGGAGAACGATGAGGAGGAAGCCACCTCAGTGACACCCGAGGTAACTGTAGGGCTTTCTAGCTTATCAGAAGCCGCGTTATGAGCTCCGATAGGAGCAGATCAGGTAGAGGTTGCCTCCGAGCAATCAGAGTAGATAGTAACCAAAGTTGATCATTCCAGATTTAGTAGGACCAAATATGCTATCTTAAGGGTGGCAGTTTCCAGTGTAAAATTAATTAGGATACCATGTGGTAGCGTAGGAGCAACAAAGTGGATGACTAATTAGGAAGGGGAACCGCTTGCATGTGGGGTGGCAGCCTCCTGTCAGCGCCTCTCTCTCTCTGGTGGTCGTTCCCTCTGGTTCTCATGGCAGCGACATAAGTAGGATCGAAAAGTAGGAAATAGGGGTTCTGTAGAGTTCTGTAGCGACTGCACACATACATCGATTCTATGGTGCAGGCAGACTAGACACATTCGAGAGAAGACACATGATAGGCAGTTCTTCGCACACTACACTCGTTGTTGGAAACATACGAATAGTCTGGGAATACACAAGAGGGGTCTGCATGCTCGTACCAGCAGTGGTTCGGAGATGTAGATAGATGTAGTGGATAGTTTAGGAACATGGAACAACATCCTCGTGCAATCCTGTTGACTAGACTGGTGTGTCGAGGAGTAGACGCCGGAAGTAGAGGGAGTGAGCTTCCCAATGCCATTGTGACTTCTTCTCGGAGAATGGATTGTGGATTTGAGTGCAGAAGCTTTGTTCATGTCTTCTGGGTGGTGGGTTTCCTTGAATTCGCTCCCAATTGTGCATGAGAAGTGTTCTTCTTGAGTGGCGGTGAATGTCAACAGTTGTGGAAGTGTAGCTTGACTCGTTCAGTAGAGCACTTGGGATCTGCGTACGAACGGTCTTATGGGTAAGAGATCCCAGAAGACAGAGTAGTCAGAGCAGCGAAGTGAAGAAGAAAGAAGTCTTCTTCCCACAGCAGAAGACGACATCCTCGAGTAGAAGACGGTGCAACAGTACTCACGTTTGTTGTCTTCCTCCCCAAACTATTACAAGCAGGGATGGCTTATTAGTCAAGATCCGGACTAGAAGTCTATCGGAATCTTAATTTCCTCTTTTCATCTTGTTTTCTCTTGTTTGGATTTTCTCTTCTTCCCCATCTTCTCTCATCTTCCCCATCTTCTTACCTTCTTCTAGTGAGCTTCCGAGACTTCTATTGAGCTTCCGTGAAGGTGAATGTCGTTGTAGTGCTGCAGGAAGACCATTTCCGTAGGCAGAAGCCTGGGAAGGCTACAAGGGGCATAACCCTGTGATTGATCTAACCCGTTGTGAGTGGAAGAGTAAGGTGTAACGACCGTTGCTAGTCGACTTCTGTGGAGCAGGGCAATCTTCTGGAGGTGTGAGAAGACGAGCTGAATCCCCAAAAGACGAGAATCGCTTCGAGAAGACGGTATCGAGAAGACCGGAAGAAGCAACCTGGAAGCAGGAAGATCATCTTCTCGAGATTCTCTGTGAATAGTTGTGTGATATTTTAGTTAGTAGTTGTTTGTTTAGTCCTAGAGCACCTTTTGGAGTGTCTGGAAGACGCGTGGTTTTGTGAGAAGATGGGATTTCTAGGCAAAACCCTTGTGTTTGTGTGTTTGAACAGATCTTAGAACTTAGAGCAGCGTTACTTGTGCAAATCCTCTTTGAGAACGATATCTTGTATACTAAATGGGCAAAAGGAGTAATCCTGCGTCACTACACCTTTACTCTCATCACTAATCACCAAACGCTCAAGTGGTTGATGAAGTCCGACAACTTACTGAGAAACTTGCACGATGGGCTCTTATCTTACAGGAGTATGACTTCCAAGTAATACATAGATCTGGAGTTGCAAACCTAGATGTCGATGGGTTGAGTCGTAATCATGCACGAGTCAGCAAGATCAGACTGGGGCTCGATGGCATGACGAGGTTGATAAGGAGATAGTGCCATGGTGACATGCATCTATTTTTCTTTGTGTGTTGGTCATGAACTCTAGTATGGAGGATCAAGTCGTATCTTTCTCTGGTCAGAGAATATGATGCATCTCCAGATCTTGAGGATGGAGAGGGTGTTCCAGATCAGCGAGATATCCAAGATGATGTGATCATAATGGAGTATCTACGTACTGACGTGATGGTAGACACAGTATGTGCCAAAGAACGAGATCGTGTCTTTCAACGAGCAAAAAGATTTCGACGAGAAGGACGAGATGTACTTCGAGTGTGGGATGATAAGAGAGTACGGATAGTACCACATCCATCTCAAATGACACAGTTAGTACGACATCCCCATGAGGAGTTGGGACATTTTGGAGTGAAGCGTACGCATAGCTTACTCCAAGGACAATATTGATGGCGTGGTATGCACGTCGATGTGCAACAATTTGTCGTACGATGTGTGATTTGTGATCGAGTACGAGCATCGTTTAATGCTCCTACTCCACAATTATACTCCTTACCGATTATGGAGTTGAGTTCCTGTTGGAATTTAGATTTTGCAAGACCTTTATCGTTGATCGTACGTCACCATCGATATGTGTTGGTGATGGTGGAGCACTTCTCCAAGTGGATTGAGTTGGTGGCATTACCGGACAAGACGAGTGAAGAGACGGCGTATGCGTTCTTAGATCGAGTGTTAAGTCGTTTTGGAGCACAAGCTGAAGTGCTGACAGACCAAGGTATAGAGTTCTTTTGTGAGTTTCAAGCCTTGTGTGATCAAGCGCTGATTGATCATCGGACTACATCTCGAGATCATCCTGAGGCGGATGGTTTGATGGAGAGGGTAGTTCAAACGGTGAAGAGAGGATTACGTAAGTATGGCTTGCAGAAGGACCACTTGGGAGACTGAGATGTGCAGTTACCATGATTGGCTATGGGCTATCATTTTAGTCGATAAGCGTCTTTGGTTTCCTTTTCATCGTATTTTCTATTGTATGATCGAGATCCAGATCTATCTTCGATCATTCGTCGTGATTCTGCTGAGGTGCTGAACCTTGATGACTCGGATATGTGAGTGAACGCATGTTCTCAACGAGCAGAGACATTTTGGAGAGTTATGCCTATGACTTTTGAGAACCTAGCGATTGCTCAGCATAGAGACACGTTGCGACTATTCGAGGAGGAGGTTATCAGCCATCGATTCGCATATTTCATCCTGGCGATTATATCTATCTACAGCAGATTGCACCGACGACGTTGGACGTGACTGCAAGACGCACTATTTTATGAGTGCGTGAGGTGTTATCTTATGGAGTACTCATGTTAGAGGGCCGTGATGTTGTTGTTTGGAAGGACCATGTGCGTAACTATGCGTCATGTCATCTTCCTAACATCGATGATATCGTTGACCCAAGCTTAGCAGTTGTACATGCGGGCTTGAGGTGTATGTTGTGTAGGTCTCCTGGTGGAACAGCCCGTATGTTGATGTGTGATGGTTGTTCTAGAAGTGGGCACATGTCATGTTTGACTCCACCTCTCGTTGTCGTTCCTACTGGACGGTGGGTTTATCCTTGATATATATAGCAATGATAGCCGATTAGATCTTTGTGTGGTATGGATTACAGACAGGCGACTAACGATGGAGCGATGTAGCACCCGGCCTCCTGATCTTTGCACCCATGAAGGTGTATATATCACGTTGTTGGAATATGGAGCTATCTGGAGTTAGAGGGACCTAATCGTCAGTTAGGGAGCGATTGTGGTACACTTGTATATGTGTATGAGATCGTCTATGTGTTATGTGTATGTGTGATGTACCTTAGACAGCGATGTATGTCATGTAGCGATGTGTATGTGCACGACAGTTAGACTATCCACCATAACCAAGAGCTTGAAGGCTCAACTCGAAGAACTAAGGCCTCCAAGCCTTACCTGCGAAGTATATCCCTAGTGGGCTCTTCCACCAACTCGCCCTAACGGCACTAACGGCCTTACCGGGATTCGTCACTTCGCACTCGGTCAACCTAGCCGAGGTGCCAAACTGACGTGACAAAGCTCCTAGCTATGGTGGATAGTCTTTGTGAGTGCAATCTGGAGTCTCTGCGAGCACAAAGTGGATTTGGCTCGACTTTAGTGATTGTTTAGTGCCCGTTGACATGGTGGAGTGAGTACCTACTGTTTATCATTGTGGTACACTTGTGTATGTGTATGAGATCGTCCATGTGTTATGTGTATGTGTGGTGTATCTTTGACAGCGATGTATGTTGTGTAGCGATGTGTATGCTCACGACATTTAACTTATATGACATACACTACTTGGTCTAGTACTAAACTAATAAAATTTTATGTGCACTCACATGATTAGATTAATATATACTAAATTAATTCTGCTCACTAATAACCCTAAACCCTAGTAAGCTCTAAACCCTAAGTCTCTTCTGTATTAAATTATTATGTTGGTGTTATATGACGTACATTACTTATTCTAGTATAAACTAATAAATTTTATGTGCAAGGTCATGATTAGATTAATATATATTAATTAATTTCTGCTCACTAATAACCTTAGTAAGCCTTAATAAGCCTTAAATCCTAAATCAGATCACTATATGACAAACATTATTCAGCAAATAATATTTTATATATAATATCATGATTAGACTAGAAAATACTAACATTAAGTAACTAGTAAATCTTAAGCCTTATAAAGATAATATTAATAGAGAAATATTCTCATTAAGTACTTCTACTCGCTTTTCTGCTCGTTGGAAACACAACAAGTTTTGAAGTTCACTTAATACATTATTAGTCTTGTTCTTGCATTTGGTTCAATCTTTGCATTTCATTTTGACATGAGATTATTAATTAATTTCGTTAATAATGTTAATGGACTAATACTAAGAGCAACTTAGACTCAAAGTTTTAGTTCAACTACTAGTACAATCTAGTGAGGCTTTAAGTTAGTAAAATTAAGTTCTGAATCAGTTGATCTTTAGTTGTATCTAAGACTTTCTATTTATTAACTTAATCTCTTCTTCTTGTAATGACAATTTGTTGTATTATCAAAAAATGTCGCGCTAATCATCTAAAGCTGAATTGCCAATTATACAGAATAGAATAACCAAAAATCTATATTGTGATGACAAATAGTTCAATTTTACACATTTAAATGTCTAGAAGGGTGAAAAAAGTCTAATTTTAGTTCATATAGTGATAAAGGTTTGGTAAATATATCCGCATCATCTCATAGTCAGGTTATATTGAATCTGAATGTCACCATCAGTGACTTGATCACGAACATGATGATATCGCATGAGGATGTGCTTACTTCTAGAATGTAAAACTGTGTTCTTGCATAATGCAGGTGCACTACGGTTGTCACAATTGAGCATATTGGATTTTTCTATCACAACCCAGTTCAGACAAAAGATCCCGAAGCCATAAAATCTCATGTGCTGCCATGGAGGCAGCAATGTATTCTGCTTCCATAATAGAAAGGGCTACTACCTTCTGTTTCTTACTGAACCAGCTAATAACTTCATGCTTGAGAAAGAAACAACCTCCTGATGTAGAGCGATTGGTTCTACAGTCGCCTCTTCAGTTAGCATCACTCTAAGAAAAGAGAACTGGATCTGCATCATCGCAATGATTGGTGTATGTAATGCCATGATCAACGGTACCCTTAAGATAACATACAATACGTTTTTGCTTGTTGCCAATGAAGCTTTGTAAATTCTGTCAAGTATTTACTGAGAAGGATATGAAGCTTGTTTGTGCTTCTCCCTCAACTTATCCACTCTAGAGGGAATGACTTCTTCCAAACCTGTAGTAATCACTACCTCTTCTCCGGAAGCAATGGTTACCGTTCTCCCCGTAGTAAACTCAGACCAGAGGGAATGACTTCTTCCAAACCTGTAGTAATCACTACCTCTTCTCCAGAAGCAGCGGTTATCGTTCTCCTCACTACCTCTTCTCCAGAAGCAGCGGTTATCGTTCTCCCCGTAGTAAACTCAGACCACCCGGTTCCATGGAGTAATCACAAGGTTGTAATCTTCCGTATAAAACCTGCAAAGCACATCTGTAATATAGAGCTTTGGAGCTCGACGTCTTCTTTCGAGATTGAACTAGAGCATACCATGAGAGACAGCGAGTTTCTATTGCTCTATAGAGAGTTTTGTAGGCACAGTCCACAAGAGAGCAATTGCAGTAGGCGATGCTACTTCATGTGCACCTGTTGTATGCAGGAGTTCTCACTTATCCGTGTCTGATATTATAGAGTCGATAAACGACCTTAGAGCTACTGATAGTGGGGCTTAGCCCCGATGTTCTTCCCTTCAGGACGTTAGTTGCTTGGCCCTTCGGGTCTTTCTTTCCCTTGTAAGGCCGAGATTAGATGGTCCAACCACTATCAAAAGCAGAAGCTTGTAACCAACCACAATAAAGCATGACAAAAAGTCCTTGGAAGTTTGAACATTCATCTTCTCATATAGGCATTCTATCCTACTGTATAAAGAAAACAATCTTGTAATCAAACGATCGCGTAGTGATCGATATCATTGTTGGTTAGTAGCTTCTTGATCTAGAGGTCATCATGCACTGCCAACAGAGATGCCCATGATCACAAACATCAAGAAAACAATGATGGAATCAAAGGATCGATACAATTGTCTAGTTAAGAGCTTCTCGTTCTAGAAGCTTAGGTCATCACGCAAAAAAGCTGCACACTGATCGATAAAATTTTCTGGTTAAGATTTTCTCAGTCTGGCGGTCATCACGCAACAGAGCTGCTCACAAGTAAGAGACTTCTCTCATAATGGGAGTAAGATTGTAGAGTCAGGCGGTAACCTAAACATGTTTACTTGCTCTTCAACATGATCTCGGACGATTTCTAATGTTAGTTCAGATTTGCTCGAAGAGCTCAAGTGCTGAAGCGAGTGGAGACTCGAGAGTGCGAGAGAGAAAAACACAATACACTGATAGGTCACTCACTTCGATGTGATGGATGGTCATCATAGACTTATCAATTTTGGATGGATGGAACAAGCGACCAGTGTCTCTACTCTTTGCATTATCATACAATGACATACACTCCAGCTAACATATCCACTTTAGTTTATCAATTCGCATTAGAAATATACGACTCACTCAGTACAAGATTCAGTCCAAATGTTGTGTATGCACGAACCAATGTAACCTTGGCTTGGAATTTATCTAACTTCATGATCAAAATGTTTTTGTCTTGATCAGTTAGGTATTGATTGAATCGTATTATCTTCTCAAAATAACATCAGCACTGAAATGTTATCTAAAAAAATAGCATTCTTTCATGGAGTTTGAAAGTTTGATATCATGTGTTACATTATTTTCCATAACCAAAGTAAAACCTCCAAGTCTGTATTTCTGAATCTGAAATTCAATACTTTAGACAACGAAATACATATACAAATAAGAGCTATGAATTCGTAACTAATCCAGTATTACTGAAAGCAAGCCAAGCTTGGAATGATATTCTCAATATTTTCAAAGACGTGAGCATCTGATATCTATAAACCGTGAGCATAAAAAGAGTATGTTATTTAGAAAACTTGCAAAAAAGGCTATCATGTTCTATGTTAGCTCTCTTAGAATGTTAAAACTCCCATAAGATTATAATATTTCTTCTTTATTTATTCTATATCTTAAATTTGAAGATTACTTGTCATTTGGTCCGGAATCAGGATATTATCTTCCTAAAAAAACGTGAGCATTGGAGATATACTTCACATAGTCTAACGTAAAATGTCACATATTCTTACTTTACGTTTTCAGCATGGTGATTGCTGTTTACAACTATTTCTCATCGATCATGATATTATCATCTCCGAACTAATCTTGAACATTGTATATATATACACACCATTATCAATATATGTGCATCAAAAAATATATATATATATATATTCATTAGCAGAAATGGAGTATATTATTGAATGAAATGAAGTGATTGGATGTCCAAAACATGCACTCATAGATCAGGATAGTATATTATCTTTTAAAATTACGTGAACACTGGAGATGTTGATGTTACACTAGAGATAAACAACATCAACGCATAAACATGAAAATCTCTTGACCTTTGGATCTTTATTTTGTTTCAAAGAATCATCAAAGTTTTATTTAATATTTTTCAATGAAGGTTGAATATTTAATTGTAAAGTTAGTCTGTCGTTGTAAAGCTATAGAAGAGCTTTGATTCAATCTTAATTTAACTAATTCATTTATGGTAACAGAATCTTATCAGCAAGAGTAAGGTTAGGTATAAATGTTCAATTTCTTTATCCTCAGATTATACACCCTGCAAAAATAAAAACATATATTTTATAAGGCATATAACGTGCAACCTAGACTTTATATTGAAAGTATGTGTGAATTGAAACAACAAAAAGATCTCACCTTCTCTTCCGTCTTTTTTCTTTTTTCTATTTCAGCAAGAACGATGATTTACTATGCAAATTCACAACAACAACCCTCGGTTCTTATACTAAAAAATCTATATATTTTGTTCATGTTTATTCCAAGTTTCAGTATATAGAAAAGATAATATGCATGCTGGATAAACTCTTGGGAACCTTTGCTCGCTTATTGTTATCGAGAAAAAAAAAATTAAACAAAACATATATACTAAGTAGGTGTACATAATTAAAATATTTTATAAAAGTTATTTGTTAGCCCATGCTTGGGAACACGGGGAGCGCAGGAGATAAATCATAAGTTTTGACTCGACTTCCGTGCTTCAGAAGGTAAAAGTCCAGAAAACTATACTCATTAATACATTAATTTATGCAGAGTTTAATTTAATACCTAACCTTTCCTGCAGGAAGGGTTAGGTATTAAATTAAATGCTTGGATATTTACCTCCTCCCTCGAAAGATGAAGGAAGTGAATATGCAAGTGCTCAATTTATAGAAAAGATAAACTGCTATCATGTTTATTGTTCAATCTCACAACCCATGAATCCTTTTGAGTTAATCCAAAGTTATAATAAGAGGACCGCATAGATAAGAACTCTTTCTTGTAATTCTTATGAAACATGCTAGTTGTACTGCCTGAAGTATTATAACATTTACTAAATATTTCTCCAACAATTATTCAAAGGAAGATAAAGATTCAAGTCTACACTATATTCGACTTCTATTACATGTTGAACCTTATTTAAAGATTATAATTCCTTGTACCTTTTATTCATTTTGTTTTGTTTAAGAGTTAGACCAAAAGTTATGCAAAAGTATGGCTTGCTTAGTAAATATTGCGAACGATGAGCGGGTGAATAGGGATGCAACTATAAGCATCTTGACTCTTGTAGAGTTTAAATTATTATACCTTCAAGCATATAATTAAAAAAAGAGTTTTGAAAATGATCATCAAAAGATAAATCAACTACTCATGAGTAATCACGTATCATGATAGAATAAACATTCAGCTATTCATTCCAAAAGCTTAGATCGTTTGATTAACATGAATTTGGAAGAAAAACTAAGGATACCACCAATTGGTCATTGATAGTGTTTTCAAAATAAAATATTCATTACAATCATTAATCATGCATTAACACAAACTACTCAGACTATAATAAAATTATTTCTTTATTATAATTTTTTCAATTCCAATATCTGACTGTGTATACTTAGACAATTTAGTAGTATACTAGCAGTAGTTTAGTAGTAGATATATTTTAATAATTTTATGATATGTGAAATCTTTTTATTGGTTTTCTAAATGTGCTTGGTTAGTGAAGTGTGTAGAACAAAATTTCTATTGTAAATTGTATTGAATATTTATTCACCGTAAATATATTCGGATGTTTTCACTTCTAGTAGGAAATCACACCAATGAAACTATAATTTGAAAAAGGTGTTTAAGATAACATAGCATATTTTCATATTTTCTTTTAGAAATAGAAAACTTTTGGATTGATTAATATTTACTACTTTCCGCTATAAGCACAAATGAGTAAACCATTATAAGCACCAATATTATCTAAAAGATGGACCAAATCATCTAAAATTATATCGATAAACAATAATACTATAGATAATAACTATATTTCAAGATATGTCCCACCTTATTTGAATATAGACAAAATTACTACTGAGCTGATCTCGCTATTTATTGATAACCATCCGGTGTAAAATATCAGAACGTATGATTATATTCTCCGAATTGCACGAATTATGTTTAACTATATGTCAGACAGTGTAACAAGAACACTAGTCAAGGAATAAGATTATTTGTCTACAATGTTTATTCAAATTGATGAAAGATGACCGAGAAGACAACTTGATGAAACAGTTATGAGAAGCTGTTTTCGACTGAAAGCAAGAATATTCCACAAATTATTATTAAGAGCAACAGTTTGAAACAATTTGTATTTTAGTATTTTGGTTCTACGTAAAAAGTACAAACTACTAACGGGTGAGTGTGAAACTTATCCTCGACGGTACTTACGATCGTGACTGAATGATAAGTACAAAATAACTTGAAACTATTTTTTCACTCATTTATTGACACTACATTATCTTACACAAGGCGTATAACAGTGCACTTGGCTATCACTAAGAGTTTGTGGGTATAAAAAGTCAAAAAGTTCTCACCTTCTCTTGTCTTGTTGCTATTTCAGCAGGATCAACTTGGAGCTATGCAAATGCATAGTAACAATCTTAGAGCGTTACATGAACATTCTCAAAATCTTTATCGCATGATCTTGAGATAAAGAAGTTGGGTACTAAATCAGTATGATTTCTCTTTTGAAATGAAGCTTCTTGCATTGCCAAAGAAAACATCATTGCAAGAGTTAGAGACGCAAGTAATTTTGAATGCGAGGGCGGGAATTTCTAGTTTTGATAGATTTACTAGTGAGTATTAGAAATCAAGTAGTAGAAGAGTACAGTGAGCAATTCTAGGTTAGTGGAAATCGAGCAGGGAGTAGGCATGACAACCTCGATTCTCGACTTCCATACGCATTTGTAAATTGAGGTACTTGATGAATCAATCATCGAGAACTTGTGTCATTCTTTTTCAGATCACGCTTCCCAGCAATTCATTGTAGTTGCTACTAACTTTGGTTCCATATGCATTTGTAAATTTGTGTACTAGCAACTACAATAAATTGCTGAGAAGCGTGATCTGGAAAGGAGTGACACAAGTTCTCGATGACTGATTTATTATCTCAGTAGTGGAAATCAAGCACGAGAAGTAGACAAAAGATGATTCTTGGTTAGTGAAAATCAGTTGGGAGAGGAAAATCTGAAGAAGGTGAGATTTTTGAGTTCCATGCGCGCTTAGTATTGGTGTACTATGAGAGACCATCATCATCATCGAGTGGATTCACGATCAGCAACGATACATATAGTGCACTATTTTCAAGTAGTGGAGACTGAAGAAGGATAAGTCTTCGAGTTTTTCTCACATTGATATGTAATATTAAGCGAAGTCGACATAACATAGAGTTGCGATTCTCACATCGTTCTCTAACGTCTTGTTCATGAGTCTATCATAGACGAAATAGAGAGTTGTCATTCTTACCTAGTGCAACAACAGTCTTGTTTCTAGTCCGTGTCTTCGGCATGACACATGAGTATCTCGATGCATATGCATCTGGTTGAGAAAATTACTCCGTATAGAATATGAGAGCGCAATCATTAATCAAGATATAGATTCTATAGCATTTTTCAGCATGACTAAAGAAGATTTGAATAACATTGATGTGTCCAAGATGAGACATGTTGTCAAATTAGATCAGATAAATGACACTCCTTCTCATCTTTGACAGACTTCTCTGTTGCATCTATCGACCGATCGTGATGAATCCACGATAAACTTGTGACGAAGAAGAAGCATGTCTAGAAGTGCACTTTTCAGATAGAAGATGAAATTGCATTGGAACAAAGCGGATGAGGACATTCAAAAGAAGCATATGCATATCAAGAAATGCACTCTTTGGACAGAAGATGAATTACATCAGAACAAAGCAGATGGGGACAAGCCGAAGAAGCATGTGCCTGACAAGAAGAATTTGGAAGATATAATCATAACATCTTTCTGACCAGCATACGGAGATATTTTCAACGATGTTCTGTCAGGAAATTTTTGAGAAAAGATCATTCGGTGGCATGGAGAGGTTTGCTTGACGAGTACCGGATAATTTGATAGTGGTACATTCAGTGTATGATATATCCGATGTTAAAAGATATCATCAATGCAAATTTCAAACAGAATGGAGATATTCAAAATAAACACAAACAGTTTTTGCAATCAAAGATTGAGAAACTCCCACCGCTTAGGTTCGAGTGCCACAAGATGAAAGAATGTCATAATCTAACATGACTCTTTGATGATGTGTATGACTACTTCATCGCTCACATACAAGACAACAATAAAGAAACTATAAAATCCTTGAAACATGTTGAGGATTTTCTGTGGAACATAAATACGCAGAAGTGCTAAACTAGAATGGGACAATTGAGTTGCCGACTAATACAAAGTCAATATTACTACCTGAAAATGATCTACAGTGCAAAATATGACCAAAAAAAACAATGAAGCTATCACTCAGTTGAAATATCTTCCTCAAAGTTCCTTATGATCCATACTCCATGATAGATTTTTGATCTACAATGACATCGAATATCGCACTAGACATTGAAAAGGACCTTGGTTGGATAGTTGAGATACATTCTTCGTCACAACAAGAAGTACATCATCAAAACTCAAGTCTCTTCATATGTAACGATAGGAAGGATCAACAAAAGTGGTAAGTCCATCACACTTCTCATGAATTCCTCACCAAAATATGAAATTAACCACTATCGAAAGTGATCACGGTAGATGCACTTAAGCTTGATTCGAAATGAGTTCAATAGAGGAAGATCCGGAGCTAGTATCAAACCTCCGTCCATAACCATCTCTCTTGCAATTCTTCACTCCTCCATGCATACCATCGAGAAACCCTCACGAATCACCGGTTAAGAAAAAATACCTCACGAACACTAGACTCACCATTTTATATCCAAATTTGACGACAAGGACCACTAAAATGAACGAACACAAATTGTTGATTTGGCACGTTTCACTATCATGCGATCACTTAAATAGATAATCATGATCGTGGCATCCATCACACCGTTCGGTGAATTATGCGATAAGGTTCACAAAACATAGAAAAGAAACTCATCCTAAGTTCTATGAGAATTTCACACAAGAGCTGTATCACAACACGAGATTGAAACCATCTTTGGTACATCGGGTAGTCTCACCCATCACAATGGTAGCAGAAGGAGGGATAGGATCAAAGACATCAAAGCGTCTCCGGAAGAATCCTTCCATCCAACTGTTAGGATTTCCGATAATCAATATGAATGGACAAGGTGACAAGTCATCGCGACGACTTCGAGTAGTAGACTCCTTGGACTCTGACGAAGAACCGATTCGTTGTCTACGGACTCTGATTTAAGATTCGAAACAAGTGAAACTCTCACGAACTCAAAAGCTATCGGATGATAAGTGGAAGTGGAAGTCGAGCCACCAAAGAAGTCAGTCAAGAAGGTGCCGACGGCAAAGAGACCTCCCGAGACTAAATCGACAATAGAACACCAGGAGGAGACGAAACCAAAGGAATCAGAAGATCCTCTCACAGTAGAACAAAAGACAATAGTGACGAAGAAGAAGAAGTAACGGAGATAGCTTTGAAGACATCTCTTGACATGGAAGCTCCTCGAGAACTAATAGAGGACAACTAGCGATGCGACAAGATGCAGTCAGAAAGGAGAAGATCAAGAAAGGGAAGCGTACCACTGATCATCTTTCATCGTCAGATCCCGGCAGATAGTTTTAGATCCGAGATCATGATGTAGAGTCACTTCTATCGAGAGAAGTGAAATCCATTATCGAGAACCCATTAGAGATTCTCAATAATGGGTTCTCGGTAGGAAGAAACGAGTAGGTATCCATACTTGCATCTATATCATCTTATCGGAGCAATTAGGAGGTTGGTAGAGAACTATGGGTAGAGAATAAAGCAAGAGGATGAGGCGTGGAGACAGTAAACGGATGGTAGTCATCCAAAAACTAATTGGATCACGATTGAAATAGTCATGTTATGTTTTTAGCACACATTCCAAAGGAGTATTTGTGAATTTTTATTTTCAGCTGCAGAAGAAAAAAGTTGTTTTTTTTTATTGACCATGGGAACCAAAAGTTCAATCATCCCTTTAACGCTCTCCGGTATCAGTTCTCCATCATTCTCATCGTTATCTCCACTGAACTTGGACGGAAGCGTTTGTTCTATGTCATCTTTTGACTTGGACGAAGAGTTCAGTTCATATCCAGACAATACTGCTGATGCAGATTCTTCGTTTGTCTTTGAAGAAATGACTGCAAAATAGAGACCATCCGAGTATGCTACAGTTAGCATGACATAAGTAATACATATATTTTTTGTACATAAAATGAGATTGTACATGCTCTGGTACAAAAGAAACATTTTACTTCTAGATGAGCTCTGAAAATTACTTCTGCGCTTCAAACACATGGAGAGTGAGGAGCTAATAACCACTGTCAAAAGTGACCGCGATGGATGTACTGAAGCTTGAGAGTGCCTACTTATCTCGACAAATAGAGTTGTATTTATGGATGGAGGATTGATCCGAGTTTCTGATCTCTCACTTCTGAATCCATTTCATATCAAGCTTCACTACATCCATCGCAATCACTTTCGACAGTGGTTCGTTACCTACTTTGTGAAGTATCTCGAGAGCGTTACCCTTAGTGATAGATCCAATATTATCCTACCATGTTCTCTATTTTCCTAATGCTAAATATGATCCTAACATATATCTTCCTCAAAGAAAAGACGGTTCTACACATTCCTCTAGTATATCATAAGATTGTATCGAGAATCTGGTATCTACTCTTGTAGTAGACAGCTTCTCGGATTACTCCATTAGATCTCGATATCGCCATCTAATTGAGATGTGGATTTTGTCAGAGATATTGAGATGGTAAAGACGGAGCAGTTATAGGCTCTGAGTTGTGAGTGTCCTCGTCTCTTGGATGAACCCGGGATGGAGACAACGGGGCAAGACTCAATTCTTTACATAATCGACGGAGTTCTATGTCAAGCTCTTGGTTCTCGGTTCAGAATCAGTTAACCTTATGATTGAATAGCTCGTTCTCATCTTTAACATTCATCAATTGATGAGTGAGCTTACTCTTCGCTTGACATGCAGCTTCTCCTTCCTCATAGATGGAGGTGCCGACGCATACCGTCGAAGTTTGTCCGAGCTTATCCAACCCTTGTTGTATTTGGGTTGCTCATTCCCAGGCTAAGGTAATTTCCACCTGAATTCTTTCAATGAGGTTAACCGGATCCATGGGGTCTCGAATTCTATCTTTAGCTAGACCACGTGATCTTGAGCGAGCTGATCGGCAGTCTGAGAAGTGTTCCATTCTTCGATAAGGAGTAGTTCCTTCTTGAGCTGATCCGAGAGCACCAAACCGCCTTACTTCTTGAGCTGCTCCAATCCTCGCTGGACTTGTGCTCTCATCTCGGCAAAGGACTGATGTTGTTGATCCCACTCCTCCACTTGTTGAAGGGCTTCCGCTTGCTAGACTTCAGTCGCTGCTCGCTCCTGGTAAGCTTGGACATACCGACTCATCACGTCTTGGATTCGAGAAGTCACATCATCATACTTGGCTTCGGCTTGATCCAACTTAGTAAAGGTTTCTTGGACTAACTTTTTCATAGTTGTGTTTGCTCTCGGCAACTTGAAGGTTTATACAATGTCGATATCCATGGCTATCCACTCTCAAACTTGCTCCTCCAGTTCAATCTGGAGCCGATCCCTGTTCTGTTGCTCATTGAGCTCTACGAGCTCAGTGCGTTCTCCATCCACTAGATTTTAAGCCAGTGGATGTGCTCGAGATAATACGCATCTCCCAGAAGATAGATCTCTTCTGTTGATGATTCATTGAGAGTTTCAATAAAGACACGGAGAAGGAAGCAATATTGAAGGCATACCACGCGAAATTCAGGTGAATAAAGCAGTGCCAACCATCTTCTTCATGTTGCAAGTCACCTAGAAAAAAGATTAAGTTGAACTCCACCGACGATCGAGAGTCTCCTATACACATTCGCAGGACTTCTTGTATGAGAGCATCACTTCTGTAGGATTCATCTGAAGAACCATATGTTGATTATATACAAGATAGTACTGGTCATCCAATGCTACTAGTTGCTGATGTGAGTTATCTTTTACTCACTGAGAAAGAAGATTCAGGTTATAGACACGGTAAGGTACATCAATTCTACATTTTTACTATTACTATTGATTACAATAACTATGATATTTTTCAATTATTATAGTTATAATTAGCATATAATTTTTACAACTTATGTAATTTCAGGAAGAGCTTCATTTCTAACATATATTGTTTCTAGCTTATTTATTTCCGGAGGAGTTACATTTCAGCAACATATCCCTTGAGCTTGAAGGAGTTGATAATGTTGTGGTTCGGGGTAACTCGGAAAACAGAGTTGTATGACAAACTCAACAAGTTCATATTTGAGATAATTCATCTGATAGTTCTTAGAAAACATTTAGAGGTCATCGGAGTTTTAACACGAAGGAGAAGATAAATATGGTTGCAACATACGTACTGGTCACAAGACATCAGTCAATAAATTTGAACCTTGTGCCGATCTGTTTAGTATGTGCCCTTTGCCAATGTGGCACTTCATGGATTAGAGTAGTCGTTTAAGATTTGGGTAGAAAAAATTTCATGTAGGGACAGCAAAGAGAAAGCCGTTGGGCGAATAGAGAAACGGACCCAGCTCTCTTTCATCCGTTACGCCGACGATTTTGTGGTCCTCCATTCAAATCTGGAAATAGTCCAACAAGCCCGTGTGAAGATCGAACGACTACTTCAGCCGATGGGGCTGACAAGAATGCTTGCTTATTCTTCAATAAGTCAAATTGGATACATTCTTATTGGATTAATCACTGGTGATTTAAAAGGATACGCTAAGTACTTTCCCTGGTAAATTATCAATAACTAATTGGTGATTAATTGAGAATTTATGATCTAATTTGACTGTAATTAGTCTGTCAGAATTCACAATACAGACCTTCGTGAAGACTGATGCTGCAAGAAAGTATGAACTTACTCGCGGTAATTTGTACTTGGGAGATTCAGAAAGTGTTTGATTTGTTTCACAAGAGAACATTACATATTATGACGCATACTCCCATGCAGCTAGAAGTCCTGCTACTCTATTGTTACTTCTTTTGCTTTCTTTACTGATTTCTTTTTGTCTTTTGTTGTCACCATTGTCGATTCTCATATTTTTTTGTTTGTGAGATCCATGAGAGAGATCATTCTCGTCTCTTTTCTTGTTTTCTTGTTACTTTCGTGTTTTCTTGCCTTCCCTAAGAGAACGCCAGCAAAAAATGAGCTCTTTGGTTCTTCTGTACTCATCATGAGTTGCTTCGAGTGTCAACCTTTCTTTCTGTATATATTAATGACTTCTGCTACTACTGGAGCTTGGCTTGTATCTATCAAAGACATTTTCTCTTGCTTGTGCGTAAGAGAAGGAGAAGACTATAAGTTTATGATCATAGCAAGAAATCAGTAAGCGGAAGAGAAGACTCTAGGTTTATGGTCATACCATGAAATCAGCAAACAAAGAAAAAGAGATTGATCTTAGGCATGTCTCTTTTCATTTTTAGTTTGTTTACTTTCGGATATATCTTTCCGTAATCCAGTTGAATTTTGAATACACAACAATATAATTATCAGTATATTTTAATCATTTTAGCGCCACCGATCAAGCATTTTCTCAAATATTTACATTGCAAAATTTTCTTCTCTATTTGCTGATATGAAACTACTAGATGCACACCTATGATGCAACGTGTGGGTTCTGTCTGATGTGAAAAGGATTGAATGTAAGTTTTAACTTAACTCTGTAAGAGTGCAATACTGAGCGAATCAATGCGGCTGTGATCATCGAATTTCCCATATACGTACAACCTGTAGCTGACGGGCTACATCTGGGACCCTGTGATCCGGATAGACTGATCCGTCCAGAGCTCCATCCTGCTACTCATACCTTCACCATCAGCGCCAGCTATTCACATTCTCTGCTTGGGAGATCTTCTCCGAAGGTACTATGCGTTTTCCCTTCTGCTGTGCCCTTCTACTGGCTACTAACAGCTCGATGCTCGTTATGACAGTTCTTATGGCTTCTGTTTCTGCCGGGAACTGAAGACATGGAAATTGCCATTATGACAAGCTGGCATTTGGAAGTTATATCCGTTCCGGAAGAGTTCTGTTATTGCTCTCAATCAAGAATGAATCTGAATGACGGAAACCATAGCCGTCCGCCTTCCAGTAAGCGAAGCCTGCAGCTGTGTCACAAATCATCAAACTAATGCAGTCTTAATTAACTGTGAAGCGTGTGACGAAGAGCTGCCCGACGTGTGAATCCAGGTAGGCAAAAAAAGAATTCGGGCAGGAAATGTGTAAAGTGTCTCGATGTGTTTATTAATGTGCGGGAGAGCGATTGTTCGTCAACTCGTGACAGCGTGGTGACGATAGCACGAGTGTAGGGCGGATAGGTTTCGAGTTCAAATCTCTGATGTTCATTTCTGCGGCTTAGAGTTCTTGGTGCTCGACGGTGCGGCCTCCGGCCGCAAGCTTAGGGTACTTGTCTTAGGAAAAAATGTCTCCTCCTTTGGGTTTAGGAAATAGTGGGCAGCTCTCCTGACACTTTGCGGGCAGCTCTCCTTCGCTCGCTTGGTCCTTAATGGACGGTTGCCCGTCGCTCGCTTAGGTCTTAATGAGATTTCTAATAATCATGCCAAATCTAGCTGTTGGGTCCATTAAACCACCTCTCCTGGTATAAAAGGCTTTACTTCGCACGCGGCGGTCTTAATGAGATTTCTAATAATCATGCCAAATCTAGCGGTTGGGTCCATTAAACCACCTCTCCTGGTATAAAAGGCTTTACTTCGCACATCTAGCTGTTGGGTCCATTAAACCACCTCTCCTGGTATAAAAGGCTTTACTTCGCACGCGGCGGTCATTTTTCACTGTAGCTTTTTTTTTCTTCTCTCATTCAGAGTGCGGGAGGCCAAGGCCCCAGTGGAGCTTTCTTTCTCAACGCGAGGAGTAAGTGATTGTAACAAAGTATGCTGGATAGTAGAACATTTTAAAATTCAAAATATAGAATATTCTATTTCTGTGATTCTCAGTGACCCGGGATTCACTTGATAATTTTGAAGCCGTCCGTATTCCTCCTGAGCTCATCATGGGCTCATTTTGAAGCCCTTTCTTTTCTGTTCATTTCACTACCAAGATGGCAAAGTTTCATCACGTATTGAGATGCTGATAGCGTTGCGCAAATCTCCCAGGGGCCCCGCCCGTGCCGAACTTACTTAGCAATGGTTAAAAGTGATTAGCGGTGGGGATCCCACCGCTAATATAGCGGTAGTTGTGGTTTAAGAACACATATCTTGATTCCAGCTAGAAGAAAAAACTAAAAGGATTGTGATCTGGAAAACTCATAGCAGGGTCACAGCTGCTTAGGGTCTTTGAGCCTACGGGGCAGATTCGTACAAACTTAGATTTAGCTCGTCAATTCACTCTAAAATAAAATGCCAGCTGAGTGGCCGCCATAAACTGAACCGAGAGGGGAAGTAGGCAGAATTTCCTTACATGCTTACTTTTAGAAACCTGTAGTATGAGCATACATACGTATTTAAACCTTAGTTGAAGGATCCCTTTGCATCTTACGCAGGGAACTGGCAGAGTATTGGTCTTACGTATACAAAGCTTGTTTCTTATATTTTTTCATTCACAATCCAGTACTTTGTCTCCCGAATTTCACTCGTAAATTGGACGAGAAACAACAATCAACTCTGACAGTCTGGACTCTATCCTTCATCCTGTAATAAGGATTCGTACTAAGGACAATCACGATAAGGGCAACGATAAGAGAGAAATCGAACTTGAAGAGAATGAGGACGCAGCGCATTATGCTGTACTCATTGTGATAAAGTTCATTATCTGGATCTATGAAGCAAAGTAAGGAGACAGTAAACTAATGGGGGTCTGTGAAACAGCTCTCGTTCTTCCCTCTCTACATTGCAGAATCCAGTGAGCACTCAGTAACATGATTTGCCTTCCTTCTTCAGGCTAGTCTTCGTGATTGTCCGGATTGCCCTGCCTACAAACATTTGCATCCCCCACTCTTTCCGAATTAGACCCGAGCACTTCAGCAAACTTTACCTCCTTCTTCTGGCAACCGACAACTGCTCCACGGAGGAGGTACGAGGCCACCACCACAACCTCTGTACAGTAGTGTCAAATGCCACGATCGGTAGCACGATGGTATCCCGACCATTCCTTCGGGCCTTACTTGAGGAATCTGCATGATCCACGAGGATCACTCTTACTCGCGACATCCATTGTTAAAAGGGGGTCAATAACGAAAGAGAACAGCAAACATACAATGATTGTCCACTCAGTCACAGTGCTTGTGCCCCTCCAGCAAAAAGTGCTCTGCTGCTCGATTCCTGCTGTTTGTGCTGAAGCCTGAAGCAGAAGGAGATACGGAACAGTCACCTTAGCGCACGTGGCTCCATGTCAGGAAAGTCTCTCTCTCTCTCTCGCTCTTGGTCTTAAGAGGTCTTGCCTTGCAGCCACTTCTTTGCACTAGATGCTGCTGCTTTTCGAGCAATTAGAGCGCTACGAATCTAGCTAGTGGAGGGTCCACTTCTAGCTCGGTGTTGCGTTTGTGCTCTTCTCTGGTCGTATATGAGTGTACTCTTCCTGTTCCATGAAAGAAGACTGCTTGCTTTCCCGATAGTTAGGGCGTCTCCTCTGTTGCTCACAACGTCGACGAAATGTTACAACGGTAACGACAGCACAGTAATTGCAAGGCCAAGTCCTCACAAGAGAGAGGACTGAAAGCAGAGTACTTGACAATTATAGCGAAAGTAGCTTTTGCTGTAGGGCCGAAAGCTGCGTGTGGATGTCATCCATATCTCTCCCGTCAGAAAGCAAACAGTTGTTACCTGTTTCGTAGTGTCTCAGTGTGTTAGAATATGAGCATCTTCCGCCGCCACACAGAAAGCAACACGCAAAGAGAAAAAGGCAACAAGGAATTTCACCAAGAGGAAGTACCGGACTCTCGTGTATATAAACAGAAGTTACAAAGGGGTTGAGTCCCCAGAACCTAACATACCGGCTTTTCCATTTTAGCTAGAAAGTCGTTGACAGCCCGCATGTGTCAGGCAGTATATAAGTTAAACAGACGCAGCTAGCTGTTCGAGTTTACCTCGTTGTTTATTCACTGTTGCATCATCAGGGAGGGGCTTCTGCCTCCCTGATGTTTCGTGTGTTTATTCCCTTTCATCTCGCGCTCATAGAGGACGAACGGCGATCTTGCACTAGAGACACGAATGGACATCCTTTTTTGGTCCTGATGATGATGATGGTAAGCAGATCAGCGCCAGTCTTGCAAGCTTTTCACTTCGAAATCGGACAAAACGGAATTTCGAGCTGGAAGTACTAAAAAATGAAGTATATCGGAAGTTGAATTCTCAGAATGATCCAGTTTTGCAGAATTTTTGGTCCCACTTAAATTTGATGGCGATGAGAACCATAGCCCAGAAGAGAAGGTTGACGTACGAGATGATCTCGTAGAAAATCACCGACCAATACCACTTCGGACAGCAGTCTTCAGCGGTGAACAACGGAACTCCGTCGTTCCCGTAGCGTAAGAGTGATTTGCGATCAGCTGGTTTGTAGCCAGTAGGCCACAGAATGAACATGACGGGAAGCATCATGTGCGCGCAAGTAGTGAGCAGAAAGTAACCGAAACCGAAGACGTAGAAGCTTTCTCTGCAGTCATCGAACCCGTGTCTGGTGGCAACAGTGTAAAGTCTAGCGATGACCACCGTGACAATCACGACGGTGTAGGCGATGTGAAATTTAACATGCTTCAGCTGGCTCAGCTGTTTCATAAGTGGGGATTTGTCACCCTTGCCAGCATTTCGATCGATGTTACTCGTGGGGATGAACTTGAATGTGGAGCTGTACGAGAAGAAAGTCTCCAAGATCATCTTGAAGTAGAAGGGTGTCATCCACCAGAATGTGGACTCGTCTCTGTTTCGACTCTGCATGGATTGTGGAACCTCTAGCCACGCTGCGAACCACGAAAGACGCCAGAGAATCAAGTTATACGCCAGCGCTGCGAAGACTTGTCGGCTGTCTTCGTCCGTGCCGACATGGAAGTCCAGTCGAAAGAGAAGCGCGAAAAGCATGATGGCTACAAGAAGAACATTGACGATCGACAGGAAGTAGAATCCAGAGTGCCAGAAGTAGAGCACTTTGAGGACGAAGTTGAGCTTGCTGTCCTTGCCCAGCATGGTTCTCCACGTTGATCTGAACTGTTGCATTGCTCCTTGACCCCACCTGGTCCGCTGCTTGATGTATCCTTCGAACGTCCATGGAGTCAGTCCTATTTGCAGCTTCTCGTTCAAGTATACAGATCTGTATCCTTCTCTGAACAGCGCGTAAGCAGTGGTGGTGTCTTCGGTGATAGATTGAGGCTGGAATCCGCCGATTTCATTCAGATGTTTGCGCCTGAACAGTGCGCCTGTCCCGATGCACGTTGCACATCCTAAAGTATCTCTATGCACCAAAACCTTGTCGTAGCCCAGCACAGATGAGTCGTTAAGAGGATCTCCGAGTGGCAGATTGTAGAAAGATTGTGGAATCTGCACGAACGCAATGTTTGGAGAGTTGACAATGTGGGGCAACAGCGTTCGGAGGAAATTCGGGTGCAGTATCATATCGGCATCCATCATCACGACGTACTCTGAGTTGGAGTGTTCGAGGCCGAAGTTCAGATTACCACATTTGAAGTGGTGAGGCTTTCCTGGAATCTACAGCCATGAACGAGAACGCAGTAAGTCAGTGGACTCAATCGTCGTCCGAGATTGTATATTCTTCAGGCACAGAGGTCCGAAAACAGATTGCAACTTTCAGAACACTCATCAAGTACGGAACGAATAACAGAAATAAAAGTCATGTATCGATTCAGCCTAAATAGAACGTGGCGCTGTGCTCTTATATTGAGAGCTGTAATTCCAGAATTCGTATCCCAAAACACAAACAAGACAGACAAGCTATAAGCTTGTAGAGACTGTCAGTGACTTCAGAATTTCCTGATTGTCAGTGACTAAACTTGTCCTTCCAAAATCAACGTGCATGTTGTCACTACAGGGGCTCCGAACTTTTGACACATGATATTCCGCTACCTACGGAACACGAAAATACACTACCGTAACATATACAGGTTCTTCTCTGCTCTTACCTTCTCTCTGCTCTTACGAAGGTACGAGCAGAGAAGAGATGGACCAATTACTCTCTAATTGATGTAACACTTTCAGCCTGGTACATGAGTACAGAAGCTCATATACCGATCTCAACCTTCGTCTCCAGGCACTCAGTGACACCTTTAGTTGAATTCGAGCAGGAAGATTTTGTTCGGGAAAGGGATCAGCCGATCGACAGAGTAGAATGGAAGAGCTCCTACCTTTACACGGCGGAGATAAACAACCTGTCCTCCACTCTCGACCTGCAGGGTCTGACAGAAAGCTTTGAGGTCGTCATCGCCGCCATCATCTAGCACGAATACCTTGAAGCGATCTTTGGGGTAATCCAGTGCTAAAGCAGCGAGAACACTTTCTTGAGGTACTTCAGTGGGCTCCTTGCAGCACGGAAGCAAAATATGGACTGTCGGATAGTAATGGCCATCGAGCTGAATATACGGGCGCTTGCTGGGAGGTAAGATGTTATCAAGTGCAGCAACCAGGCTGCTACTAAAATACAGTAACTCGAGCATCAAGACCAGAGCCAGCCATGGTGCGTGCAGAACCTCTCGAGGGTACCTCCAGTATAGCACTGACTTAAAAATCAAATAGTTGGCGTTGGCAATTAAGTGAGCAACCACCATGAACAAAGCAACCACGTAAAGAAACAGCTTCCGAACATAGACAGTATTGGTATTATCTACATGTACATCTTCAACCTTCGATTGGATTTCATTGATGGTCGACTTTTCCCTCTTCCTATCAAAATCCTCACTGGACACTAAAAACTCGGCTTCCGCAGCTTCACGGTGTACTGCACGCTCGGGATCATCCAAACGAATGGCAGGAGCCATCTCCTAACTTGTGAAACTAGAGAGATCAAATTGTTTCCTTCGAATTCTTTTCTTTTCCTCCTGCGGTTCCCTGTGCAGTTTGAAATTCTAGTGACACCTGTATCAAAGAAAAAAACCAATCGAGAGAAAACAAACAAAAAAAGGTCAAAAGTTTTTGTACACCATAAGCAACCGGCAGGTTGCCTAAGGAGAAGAGTATTATCGTTCCCAACCTCGAGGTATGAGGTCAGGATATTTGTCAGCAGATCTAGTTGATTCTAAAACTGACTGAATCGAGCCGCAGTACGAAGTTCATGAACTGAGAACTCGCCAGCTGTGCATGCGGCAGCAGCAGGCGAGTAACGAGATGGACCTAACTGCAGCCAAATTTGTTCGGTGACCACGAGAACAAATTCTAGTAAGCAGAATGCGATCGATCTCGTCAGTCCAGAGACTACCGTAGTTTGGACTAGACTCTCTCTAGCTCGAATGAGCCGGAACCTGTAAGTCTTCCCCAGGATCTAGAGAGGAACGTCGACATTGTTGGTATATAAAAACATGTAGTCCTGGCGGGCCCGGATTGCCAAGTGATCTTAGCTTAATTTGCGTTGACTAGTGGAGAAGCTAACGACAATAATCGACAACCCGACAAGGCCCCTTCTCGTCAATGTTCGACGTCAATGTTCGACCAGGGGGGCATTTAGAGCCCCCCTGGTCTTCAGCCCGCAACTTTTCTTTCGAAACCGTCTTACCAGAAGTTTCTTATGCTATCAAACCGAGGCGGTCTATGGGTGGGAAATCACTGTACGACGGTCTGGGAGTCCCAGAATTTTAGACGATTATCTTATTTTTACTTAAGTTTTTGCCGGATATGTTTGTGCAATGGAAGGAAACGCAACCCAGTGAATAGCAAACGGATGGGAAGACCCCATCAAGCCTTACAAGGGAAAGAAGGAACCGAAGGGCCAAGCAACAACCACCACGAAGGGGAGAACACGGGAGCTAAGCCCTGTTATCAGTAGCTCTAAAATCATCTGTCGCACCCCTTGGCGTCTCTCATGATAGATTCTGACACAATCTCGCAGAAAGACGTCGAACTCCAAGCCTGTCGATCCATATATCTCCAAAGCTAACAGGATGAAGCGATGTCTCACCTGCATACCTCTATACTTGGTCATCTTTGTTGCTACTGCCACGCTGCAGCTCATCCTGGGGATGGGTGATCACATGTGCCGCCACTGAGTCCCGTGTCGGATCCATGACTATCACATCAGTCACTGAGATCTGATCCTCCCTCATCATGTACAGGTCAGCTCTCACTGATCCTCCTGTCTGAAAGTCATATCAACGCTCTCTCCACGTCGTGTGATCGCTCTCCTGTGCTAAGACAAACACGACGTCTTTGATGACATCGTGGGTAGCTATCCGCTCTCCACCATGAGGACATCGAGCAAGGTGACAACTCGAGGTGTCGAGCAAGACACCACACTCGCAGATGGATAGTGCCGAAGCAACAGGCTGGACGAAGCCTAGATGGAACGAAGATAGTCGATGCGAGTCGGAACGCTCTAATGCAAGGTCGAGCTATGAGCCAAGAGCCTGCGCCCTTGTCCGAACAAGAGTGGAGTCGAGCTCTAGTATCCCGTGGGATGGAAGGATCCACTAAGAGTGCATAAAGAACATACTGGAAGTAGTGTCTCGTCAGAGAAGATTATAGTCCGCGAGATCCATCGATAGCTAAGGTATCGAATCGAGGGTGTGCCTCACGTGCCTCAAGAGTCAAACTATCTCTTGTCTCCCAGAGACACCTGTAGTAGGTAAGAACTATCCTCCATCTCTGTCACATAGCTCTCCAGAATAAGTCTATCTCGCACGAGAAAATTACAACAGAGCCAAGGTGCTGAGAGGGTCCAACTACCCAAAAAGACGGCCGGAGCAGTCTCCTCCATGGATAATAAGCCCACCTCGTCACATAATATCGGCAAAGATGTCTGCCTACGTGCGAGAGGTCCTGCCACACAATCAAAGGTCTCCGGTCCTATGATGTCGTCAAACACCCCATGATCCTCCTATCAAAATCTCTAAGGCACGAGATGAAGATAAGAAATGGAGGTATTGTGCGGAGTAAGTAACTAGGACACCGTGCAATGAAAGAAGAAAGAATACCAAAGGCAACTTGTGGATCCTCTAACATAGGGAGATCCTCGATATGCAAAACGTCCTCCGCAAGGACAACATCTAAGAATCGAGAGACAAAGTCCTTGTATCCACAAGTACTCCGAGGATGCGTAAATCATCTGTAGGGATAACAAATCCCTCCGAGAGCTGTAGGTCCGACGGTATACCTATGGGAGACCAAGCCTTGCACTTTGACACCTTCACCCTCAGCCTACCAAGGTCAATTGAGAGACAAGGTGGTCAAAGACAACATCGAACTTGGTCCGTCGGACCTAAGATGTGTGTATTATCAGCTAGAGATGGAAAAACACAACCTGGAGCAGCCAAGGCGGTGGTCAAGAGAGCTCTATAGTGAGCTGAGGCAAAGAGAGGTCCACCCAAAAGGTCTCCCTGACGAGTACTTGCAGCGGAGCTGATGACTGTAACCCTCTCTATTGTAAGACCGTGCTGGTAGTAAAGAGAAGAAGAAGAACCATAGAAGGATCGCACGAAAGGAACGAGACTCGTCAGAGATCCCGTGCCATCCATGAGCTCCCTAAAGATGGAAGCGCGGAAAATACTATTAAAAGTATTTTCCACATCCACTTGTAAGACAACCCAATCGGGATGGATGTCCAAGAGAGCCCTAATGCCGAAAGACACTATCTCACAACCTCCCTGTGTCGCAACTCCAAACTAATGTGGATAAAAGTGGTCTCGAAAAGTATCTCGAAGCTGAAGGACAATGATACGACTGATAAGTCGTAAGAGAATCTCGCCGATGGCTATCGATCGAATCCTTCCACCATTCTTCGTCATGGTCAAAAGTCTAGCTGTCCCTAGTACTTGAGCTATAGACTGAGGAATATGTCCTTGAGCTACTGCTGCCGCTACCTGAAAAAACTCCGTGAAACCACTAGAGGGGTCGTCTGTCTGAAAAAAATCCCATAGGTGCTCGTAGATCATCCCAGACAGACCTCCAAAAGATAGACGGGGATCTGTACACAAGGCCTAGGCAAACAAGGATCTATCGAGACATAATGGCTCCTCAGGTTGATAGTCTTGAACCTCAGATGGTGAGAGATCATCATGTGAGAGGTGAAGGAAACGCAATGCAGTGATCGTCTCCTCAGTAAGACATGTCAATGACAAAGGATGCAGTGCTCTAGCAGCTCTACTATACTCTCCAACCTGACCTGTGCAATTGCTGCGACAGATATGCAGTGGAGTGTTTTGCAGCATGCCGGATTATGATTCGGTGATGTAGTTCTGCTTGTCTGAAAGGGTGGTATTTCAGATTTCACTGGTTTCTGGTAACTGGTTTAAGTCTTTAAGTTCTAGACTCTAGAGACGTGATCATGGTAGTACGGCACCATGCAAGATCACGGTTCTTGACTTAGTTGTTTATCTTGCCATAGTGTCACTATCTATATCGTTCGATGTGGTGAACTTTGAACTGAGAGCGTGACGTCGTAGACCCGTGGGATGATGGAAGACATAGGTCGAGTTCAAGATACGCTCGAGTCTGGAGTCTGTACTACGTTGCTGACTGATCATTGATGAATGGACAGAATTCTGGTAAATTGAGAGTGCTAGCTGATAAGTGATTGATTCTAGAACCTTTGTGAACTTCTCACGTGTTCTTTCTTCGTTGCTTTGGAATTTTAGCAATGTACATATGTTTAGCTTAACCTTTGCACATTCTTGGCTTTCCTTGTGGAATGCTAGAAACATTCTCAACCCACTGAGAGAATTGCAGGAGGTATCGAATTTGAACATAATTCAATCCAGTTATCTCAAAAAATGACGTCGTTTGGAAGTCCGAAGGCGTCCATGCGAGCTATGGCTGGTCTAACTTACAATTTAAGCTCGTGAAAGTTATAATTTTGGCATCAACTTTGGAATACCGTTATGTTGTTCATGATAGTAGAAAAACTAACTGATGGGAGTTAAGCTGCAGGTTCGACTCTGATCAAGTCTAGCAGATTACGATTGACAAAGTGCATGGAGAATATTTTTTCTTAGTTAGGTTAGGGCATCTTGTTGGTCGAACGGTCTCTTACTGTGACATCTGAGCATCGATCCCTGCCGCGCTTATGGTTTTCATAGTGTTTGTCCATCGGGGGCTGAATGAAAGAGGACTTTGTATTCTCCAACGATCCACCTATAGCTGTACTCATGGAAGAAGCAATGGCAGCGAAAGCTGTAAATGGACATGAAACTACAGTTGTTGCATATACTACGGTGCTTGAAGCTTCTGAACTAGAATTAAGTTCAGAAGGTAATCCAATTTTGTTGGATTCCAATCCTCCTTCTGGTGTAGGAGCGGGATCAAGACCAATCATCATTATCGCTAAGCATTCTTCGAGTTCGTCATGAGATAAAGACCTGCAGTCGTTGAAGAAACACGTATCTTAGAGAATTACAGCATTTGTAAAGACAACATTGAAGTCGATCAAAGTGATACTATCTCTCTTTCCATGTTCATTTCTAGCAGTAGAGAAGTGATACTATCTCTCTTTCCATGTTCATTTCTAGCAGTAGAGTCTATGAGAGTACATCTGATTCTTTTCCATCAGAAGAGTCCCAGAAGGTTAGACATAGGACACTTGAAGAGGTTTGTGCAACTTGGAAAGAGCACTAGAAGATGCAATTTGAATGGGCTCAATTTGATAAAGTTACTGGTCGGATATACTATTTAGTATGTTAGGAAATGGGATCGAATGGAACCTTTGCTGTTCAAGGTGATACTAACATAAAACATTCTTCGTTAGTGGAGCATGCTCGATCGAAAGAACACCAAATGCAATTTTATGCTAAAGTTTCAGGCCAAAAGGACATGACCACTGCGATGAAGTCTCAACGTCTACACGTAGATACTGTGTTGTTAACGATGTTCCGTGCAACCTGTTGGATGAGAAGAGAAAACTTGACATTTAGCAAGTTTCCAAAGCAATGTGCATTGCTTCGAGCGTCTCATTGTGAGCTTACAGAAAAGCTTTATCAATCAGATAAAGCTTGTGTCTAGATGCTAATGCATATTAGCGATTGCATCCAAGAACATTCTAAATTGCAGTTGTGGACGAGCGAGATGGATTGAGTGCTCCAGGCGTGAGGTAGAATTTAACAAAGTCGCGGAAGAGTGCGAGTTGTATTGAGAGTTGCATCATCTGCATTACAAGTGCAACGGGTCATTATCTGTCTTCTCGTCATTTGAACTTCTCGTGTCGCATTTCTCATTGCTTGTGGACGAGTACAAGCATGACACGATGTGAGGCATTGAGAAATTTCTGAATGTGTTAGCATTGGCGGCAATTCAGCTGACAACAAACTGAAGTGTTAGAATTTGCCATGGTCATCAACGGTGTGAAGCCTTGATTTTTCATTTTTGTTAATTAATTGACTAGTTGTAGACTAAATAAGAAGAATAGGTAGTAAAAGATAGAGGATAGAAGTAGAGTAGTGTTAATTAGAAGTTTAGTGAAGAAGATCTACTCTTGAAGAATCAGTTGAAGTTGTGAAGTAAGTTTTGATGGGATTTCCTCATGAATGGATTCTTTGGACGAAGAGCTTTCTAACGATATGTTATGCGAGAAAAACGGAGTCCGAATGACGAAGTTACCAAGGATTTAAGAATCGATGAAGTTGGTGGGGTATGACTTCTTCGTACTTCGGCCGAAGAAGAACTTCGTCAGACTGAGAAAAACTCTAACTACGGCATGTGTGACAAAGTCATGAAGATATATGAGAAAGATGTTAAGTCATTGTCATATCATGTCTACAGTGTCAGAAAAGACGAAGAGAACGAGAGAGAAATTGACGAAGAAGTTGATCTTCAGCGAAGATTGTTTTGAAGAAAGTAACTATATGTGAGGAGGTTCTTCAAGAAGTTTCTTCAACTTCATACTTCGTACCTCAAGACTTACTTCGGACTTCAACTTCGTACTATCTTCGGACTTCGGATTTCAACTTCGTACCTATTTTCAACTTCGTACTTCATTTTCAACTTCGTACTTCGTACTTCATGACCATCTTCGTATCATATTCAAACTTGGAGGTGAAGTTGAACTTGACGACTACGAGACTTCACGGCTTGAAGTCTGAGAGAGACACATTGCAGGAACTGCTAGCGACTAAGGATGAAGAACTCAAGAAAGTTTCTCAAGCGAAGGCGACTGCATAAGGGACTTCGAAAGAAGATCTTCGGACGAAGGTGGACGAGATCACAACGACATACTTCGCCACCGAACTCGACGCGACAGAGCTAGAGTTACTCCAGCGACTTCGGGCAGAGTTAACGATAGCGTCAGATCCTTCGGCGAAGAGTAGGATAGTTAGACTAGCGGAGAGAATCATTAGAGATTTGAAGGAGCTTAGGGAGACAGTTAAGTTTACACTATGTAGTTTAGGACAGAAGTTACAGTTAGGTAGAGTAGATACTGCGGTTCCGCCAACTGGGGAGTCGTGATCATGCGGTCTAGATGTGACCATCGTTTTGTAGAAAACGAGATCCGCCATCTTAGGGCGAAGGAGTATATAAGCGATACAACTCTCTATCATTTTACCTTTTCCATGTTTTCAGTTTTTGTTTCTTAATTTTCGATTGCGCAAGTTTGCGGAGTGAGTGTGTGAATGAAAGTGGGCGAAGGTGATTTACCTACGAAGGACGTAGTTTGCTGTCGCAGGTGTAATTCTGATTGACGAAGGCCTTTGTCATTTACTTTTAACGAAGAGACTTCAGTGGGAATTTGACCGAAGGTGACTTCGGCCGAAGTTGAAACTGTATACTTCGAAGGTGTTTGAACGAAGATCTGAGAACAAATTAGTTATTGTGAAGTGGAGAAGCATGAGTTAAATTGTAAGAAGAGTTCGGATGATGGTGACTTCGTCTTAAGTTTGCCTTCTTCAAATAAGTGGGATTCTTAAGAGTGAGGATTTAGTTGGAAGAACATTTCTTAGGAAGAGTAGGGACTTATTCCTTTGAACCTTGATGTGAAATCAGTATTCTTCTGTCTTTTCAGAAGAAGACTAGTAACATTTCAGCAGTATTTTGCTACCTCATTTACTCACACATTTGTCTTCTTGAATCTTCTATCTGTGTTGTTGGAAGGGTCCCTGATCAAAGAACTATTTCATTGTTGTTTGTATTCGACTTATCAGGTTTTGCTTGGGTTTGGTTTCTTATCAGACTTAAACTCTCATCCGGATATTATTCCATTCCGTGAGAATAACAAAAAACTATCTGAATTATCATTGTGACGTTGTAGTACTGTGTTTTGTGTAATTGTTAACTGTATCTTCGTGGGAACGATCCTTTATTTACTATTTCTGATACTTTGTGTTTCTCTGGGTTGTTACAAACGGCAACAAGATCCAAGTTCTGTAAATAATATTTAGCGCCACTGCACGGGAGTGACATCCCAAATGAGAGGTCTACATATATGCAATAATGGATAATTTTTCAACTCTTAATATTTATACTGAGATAATTTTTGCTTACTTATCTATCTTTTTTCAATAAATTTTTGCACCTTGTATTATAATTATAATTACTAAAAGTATGATTTTTAGTATCCTACAATACTTAGAATAACAAATTAACAATACATTTAGATGAATAAAGTCGTTGGAAATTTTAAGACACATGTTTACGACATCTTTCCGACAGTGATTCGTTTCTGCAAAATTTCTCTTTTGAACAATGTCGGAATTGTGTTGAAATTGTTGTGAAAATGATGTGACAATAGATCTTGTCTGAACTGTCACACCACAAGTATCTCATTATTTGGGTGTTTGCTTACATAAATTTTATTAGGTATGACTATCTTATAAGTTACTCTAGTTCGAAGATCCAAATCTAGATTGACAAAAACTAGTCATAACTAGCTGAGATAGTTATAACTAGAGGTTTCACTATGACACTATGTGACAAGTGCGGAGCGCTAAATATGCTTCTCAAAAGTATGTAACTTTGTTGACCATCGCTGATTGGATGCATGGTGAAAAGTCATGCACAAATATCTAAAGATGCTCCTCAAAAGACGTATTAGTTTGTTGTCGTCTTCCTACTGGCTAGTATGGAAAGTTAACACTTTAGAAAAGCTAAAGTAGGAGAATCTCTTACTTTAGTAAAATAGAAAGTTCTTAAGTCTTAGTAGCCTTTAGAAGTTTTATTATTTTGGATTGCGAACTTATCATGAGATAACGTAACTTAGTGAAATTTATCATGGTAAGAAATTGTAGAGTATATAAGGAGGAGTTGAGAGAATGGAAGAGACTCTCATTTTCCTGTCTATAAGTAAAGTGAGCATTGGAAACCTTGAGAATCTTTGAGTATTATGCGATGTAGTGTTGAGAGCGGGATTATAACTTGTTTGCAGGAACGCTGTTAGAGAGACGGATGTGACCATACAGATCAGAGAGTTGAGTGAAGTGAGCATGGGTGTAATTGAATCTTTGTAATTATTGTGTACTAGTAATCCTAGTCATCTGAGGTACTCTAGGTGAGAGACAGGCCGGCTTACATTTTGGTTTCATTGTCGAGACCTCAATACAAAGATTCGTATTTAGTCTTTAGTACAGTTCATGTCTGTTTTTGAACATGAGTTCAAAATCTTTGTACGTACATTATGTTATAGAGGGCAAGATAAGCTTTCAAACAAGCTTTATATCTCCGAGAGATCAATTGTAAAAGAGTTATGTCTTTCGGAAGTTGAGAGGATTTTTCGGTATCAAATAGTGAGCTCTCGTGAGAGAGTTTACAGTCATTCTCATATTTTCAGTTTTCAGAGTTAGAATTTGAAATATTCTATGCTTATAGCTTGCAAGATAAGCTATCTAGGCACCCAAACTATGCATAAATTGATCAAGTAAAACTTGAGTTATTGCATTCGAAGCGAAGGGGGGTCAAATCTGTTATATCGTTGTATACTGAAGTGAAAGAGTGAAGGAACTTCAAAATTCTTGGAGAGGTTCTGTTCGATCTGTGAGGCTTAGAATCGACAAGTAAAGCTTCTACTTAGTAATGTGAGAGATTGCTAAGCGTGAGGATGATCGAGTGATCAAAAGTATCAAACAAGCTGCATAATGAGAGAGATGTATGACGAATCATCGCCATGGAAGATCAACAAGAGTGAAAATTGAGGTTGAGCAAGATTCCTCAAGGCTATTCTGTGATAGTTATCGCTGATTTGACAAAAGGAGAATTTCAACTAGAGTTTGAGGAAGAAGTAGAGATTAGTCGTAAGAATCTGGAGAAGAACTCGAGGTGTTTTTTGTGTGGAGAAGGACATAAAGTGAGCAAGTGTCTTACGAAGAATAGACTTTTGCGTGAGCGACGAGGGTTGGTCGACTTAAGCTTACACATAGGTCCTTCTTCTCTTAGACAAGAGGTCATTGATCCTACAACCTTCTGTCCTAGATGTGGAGTGAACGGGATTTCAGTTGAGCATGAGTGTAGCGCAGTGGTTGCTTTGTTGGAAACCGTAGCCGAAGATCTCGAGATAAGGTTGAGTGTAGAAACGAAACGAGTGAAGACTTCTAGCGAGGATGGAGATGGTCTGTCACACGTTAGATAAGATGACCGTTGTCGTGTCGTGGACCGACTCCTATATGAAATTCAGACTTCGATGCTTGTCGTTCCAAAGACACTAATGAGAAAGACAAGTTAGACCTCAGCTTACGGACTTTTGGCATCATTTCGAATCTCCATTTAAATCGCATCAGTGGATAGAGCTCCTTGTCAGCTTTTCATAGGCATTTTTTCTACTTCATTTGGACACTTAGTGGAGAAGTTACAAGACTCGAAAGATGGAGAAAACAAGCTAAGCCTTAGCTTATGGACTTTTGGCACGACTTTGGATCTTCGCTTTCATCGCATCAGTGGATAGAGCTCTTTATCAGCACTCCATATACACTTCATCTATTTCGTTTGGACGCCTAGTGGAGAAGTTATAAGACTCTAAAGATGGGCAAAACAAGCTAAGCTCCAGCTTATGAGCTTTTGGCACGACTTCGGATCTTCATTTTCATCGCATGGATGGGTAGAGCTCATTGTCAGCTTTCCATGGGCATCTTGTCTACTTCATTTGGACGCCTAGTGGAAAAGTTATGCGACTCTAAAGATGGATAATTCAAGCTAGGCCCGAGTTTACTTGCTGACTGGGTATTTACAGCTCCAGGCGGTATACTAAGGACGTAAGGGGCCTGCTTCCTCATTATTGAAGAAACCTGGTACGTACTGTGACTGACGTAAGGGGGCTGCTTAAGGGGTTAGCTTTAGTCTGCGACTTGTCATCAGACGGTTCGTGAGATTTGGAGGTCTAATGCAAACGCGCAAGACGTCGTTGGGTTCAGATCTGTGCAGGTTACGCGTTGGTTAAGACGGTTCGTGAACAGGCGGATCAGGGGATGTGTTCTGGGAGAAATTGAGACGCAGGAGGGAGATTTGGAGAATTTCAGCTACCTGTGAAGGAGAGTTGGACCATTAGGACCGTTCCGGAGTCCAAACTTGCTGTCCTTGGATCCATCGGGATCAAAACATCGAGTTCTACAGGAAATTGAAGACGATACGAAGTTTCATCGGGCGGTTTGAGAGTTCTGAGTGAAATTGACTCGCAGGGAATCGCTTACATCAGATTTTCATTCGCCTGTGATATGAGATTAGGTTGTTCTTCGCGTCGGTGAGCCAAGCTCTTCGTTCTTGGTGCCTATGCGATCAGGGAGTCCTCGTCTACGCATAGGAGAAGACCATGTGTAGATTGGGTTGTTGGTTTGGGTGTGGTGAGCGATTTCGAACCGCAAGGAGTCGATTTACGTCAGTTTTTTTACAACCTACGACCAAATTTCTTGCGCAGTTTTGCAAGAGGAACTCCAAACGACTTGTTTGGAGTCTCGTTGGGTTCAGGGTAGCTAGATCTACCTACCAGAGAAGACGGATATCAGATCAGACGATCCGTTTGAACGGTGTGTGCGATTTTAAGCCGCAGGGAGGAGTTTTGGGAGGATTCGGTCACCTGCGACCAAAAATCGGAGATATCTCGGCTGTTGGGAGTCGGATCTGAAGGTTTTCTGGGCCAACGGAGTCAGAGAAGAAGACCCTATCGACATCTGAAGACCGTTTGGCGGAAGAAGAAAGTTCTCAGATAGACTTTTTTTGTTTCTTCGCTACGGATTTTGCTCTTTTGAGTTCGTTAGAGTTCTAGTTGGTTATGTACAGCTCGTGGTAGCTAGCTTTGGCTAAGAGCTTGTACATGGATGTGGTTTGGACTTGAGTTTCAATCGTGTGATACTGGTGCAGCTCTGTTTGTTAATAAAGAGAAGTTTCTCTTGCTTTGAGCTACGCTTCGGTGGTTTTGGGTCAGGGTTGAGATTCAGGGGTTCGTTTTAGGAGCTTTGAAGCAGATTACAGACCGCTCTGGTCTGTTTCTCAGTTTTGTGTTCTTAGGAAGAAAGAATCGGCAGTGTATGTACATTGTGAGTTGATATATATTGCAGTGCTCGTTTTCACGGTTGTTTTTCTCTGTCTTGTCTCTGTTCAGCACAGAGCATCTCCACAGCCAGAAACCTCGTGTTTTCTTGGACATCCTTCACGCAAAATCCGACACGATACTGTGAGGATCAAGCTTTTTCCAACCTTTGGAGAGGAAAGAGCTACTATCATCGTGAAACAACGAATTTCATTGGTGTTTCCGTTGATGAACTACTTGAGGATGGAGCTCGTCTTATTGTCTTAGAACAGTCATCTTTTCTAGCAGGAGAGAGTTCAATGGGGAAATTATGGATTGCGGTGAAGTACGATCTTCACATCCACAAGCAGTACCTTGAGTAAGGAAAAGAAAAGAAAAGAAGAATGAAGAAACTTCCGATGTTTTACGAAAAGGATGGAGAAAGACGTGGAAGGATTTGTGAAGGAATTCAAAAGAGCATGCATTGGCAATGGAGATCGAAAGAAGACTAAGTGGGTAGAGTTGATACCTGAATTTCTTGAGAATTTTGCCTTGACATGGTATGGGGACAAGAAGAAGAGAAGCGTAGTGAGGAAGTAGTCGTTACTTGGGAAGTATTGACAGAGGCCTTAATTGAAACCTTTCTTCTTGATGAAAGTTACGAAAAGTTAATGATAGAGGTAACTTACCTCAAACAAGGAGAGAAAGAGAAAGTAAGGACTTACGCCGGAGAGTGGAGAAATTAGAGCAGAAGTTTCGGATGGTTTTACAAAAGAGTGGAGATGTAGTAGAACCAATGATGGTGGGCATTGGAACAATGCTCACAAAGAATTTCATTGGAGGACTGAGGCTAGAGATTCGAACACAAGTGCGGTATGAGAGACTAACTTCGAAGGCTGATGCAGTGAAGATCGCAACCAGGATGGAGGAGAGTCTGGATGGAGACGACTTGCAACCAATGACTGTTGGGACAGCATGTGAAGATGTGCAAGTGCCGAGCATGTCAACTCTGACACCTGTGATTGTTTCGACTGTACGGTTTCAGAATTTGACCCCGATAGTTTCTACTAGTGCGGTTACAGTCACTATACCATCTAGGTTTGCTACTCCTGACTTTCGTGATGAGTTGAAAAGTCCGACAACATCTTTGACAAAGTTGAAGATCAATATGGTGAATTTGTTGCAACACCGGAGTCCAAATGTTGGAGGGAGCTCACAAGGTTACGAGAACTATCAGTCTAGAGGTGGACCACCGCAAGGATCACCAAGTAACTACACGAGCCAAAGATGTTTTATGTGTGGAGGGTCTCTATTTATTTCCAACATAATTGTCCAAGTCGTAATGGTGGGATGACGGATGGAGCTTCAACTTCACAAAGCAAAGACAAGGGTGTAGCGTGCGTTGACATCTGAAGCCACGAGATGTACGAGAAGGTTTTCAATCTATAGAGGTGTTGGCTCAAGAGAGAAAGAGGACGAGGACACGTTTTGACAAGGGAGAACCTGTCGTGATGAAAGAGTTTCCAAGTCAAAATACTCGGAGTAGCAAATCTTCTTCAAAGACCAAAGAGCGACGGAAGAAATTGAAAAATATTAATTTCACAATTTCAATGGAGCAATCAAAATACAATGTGGTGGAAGACGTGGGCAAGCAACGAGCAAACATTACTATAGGACAGTTGATTGCTCTGAATCTTTCGGTGAGGAAAGAACTTCGTAGCGGTCTAAGCTTCGGACGAGGTCGGAAAAAAAGATAAATCTTTCTATTGTCGATGTGAGTGCTTTAGATGCTAGTGAAGGAGAGGTGTGCAACAAGACATCAAAAGTAGAGGCTCGTATCAATGAGAGAGATGTCTCAGATGTTCTTGTCGATGGAAGATCAACAATAAATGCCGATCCTCCATCGACATTTATTGTTTCCATCGTAATTTCTCTCGCGAAGATCGACATGCAAAAATTAACCATTTGCTCAGAATATGGATTTGAACCCTAGACCTCTACCTTCACATGTCAAGTCTTAAAGATTCGCTATCAACGAACAATCCACCTCGTGTTGTTGTGTAGAAAGAAAATTAGTAGATTGTAATTGTAAGTTTAAGTGCCCTTCACTGCTTCTAGTCTGCATATCTTCATCATCTTAAATCCATTTTGGCTAGAAAAATTCCAACGAGTACACTATATTACAACCTATGCTTCATAACTTTAATACCCACAATCCATTTTCCTTGTCACTTATTGCACAATTCCTTAAAATGTTTAGTTGTTTTTTTAACAAATTTTTAACTAAACTACAATTGCAGATTTTTGTTTTGTGCTCTTCAATCTACCCAGTTCTATTCTCTTTAAAAATTTGAACTTGTAAGATTTTAAACCACAACTTAGTATAAAAATCCCAAATTGCTTTGCATGGTAGAATCATTATCACTATATCTTTTTGGATCATGAGCTAGAGAGGGCATTCTAGGCAAGAGAGTTAAAGTGTGACACCGGTTGTATCTATTGTCATCACAAGACAAATAGGAAAATATTAGACTGAAATCTAGTCGATAGAGAATGAAAAATTTAACATTCTTAGATAATAATTTACTAATAATTAAAATGAAATTTTAGCTAGTTTCAATGAACCGAATTATAATTTTCAGTAATTTTCAAACTTTATGAACTAGTAGTTATTCTATATGTCAGTGGCTCCTGAACTGGGATGTAAAATGCCCAGCAGGTCTCCGAATAACAGAACTCCTTTCCCGAGGGCTGATCCGGGGCACCAATTGATTTTCAACTTGTTTCAGTAAATTTACATTGATTTTTCTGCGGTGTGATGTGATACATGAGTGAACAATCATTTAGAAACTAATTTCAAGATAATGTCGCTAGCGATCAAGACAAAGTTACGTTCAAAACTCTCATGTAAAAACACACTGTAGTTACAAGCAGAAGTGCAAACCTTTACCATAGGTAAAGCGTAGTCTAGTGTTGGGCACCAGCTGCCGAGTCCCGAGTCCTTAGTCCTGACTGCGGAAGAACAATGTGCGGTCCCAAGTCTCTCATCCTTAGAGTCAAACCGTCTGCCAACTCTCTTCTCCTATTCAGACCCTTTACCCGCCAGCCACATCAGCATTAAAACTCAAGATGGACTACTACTGCAGATCAGTAGTAGTCCAACACATCGTGTTGGAACAGTTCAAAAGACTTTTTCTCCGCCGCAAAGGATAAATTAAGAACTTCATTCAAGAACTCTACCGAAGGACTTTTTCGAAGTCAAAACAAATTGAGTATCTTCCGGCTTCAAAAGTTTAGATACCCACGAGCGTTACGCCGGAATCTCGGATGTACAGTAGACGGAATTGTTAGTTAACAAAGAATTTTTTTTTACAATACCCCAAAATTTACCATATCCCAGTTTGGTCATATCTCTAAAAGAGTCTTCTCACTTGGTCACACAGTCAGTTTCAAGTTTTTCTTGATAACATCTCCGGCTATGTTTTTGGCCACTTGCGTCACATGGAGTCCTCATTGGATTAAGTTTTGATTAGAAGACATTGGGGAACTTGGTGTGGCTATTTAGCACACTCTGTGATGAAAATCTTATCGGTCCACTTTCATGTGACAGGATGGGTTAATTATTTATGGAAGAGATTGCTCCGACAACTTTTTTGGGTAGTTGAGTTCTCTCAGCACCTTGGCTCTGTTTCGTTTTCTCGTGCCAGATAGATCTATCCAGAAGAACTATGTGACAGATGTGAAAGATGATTCTTATCTACTACATATGTGTCTCTATGAGACAAGATATAGTTTAACTTTTGAGACACGTGAGACACATCTCTGATTTGATATCTTAGCTACGAATGGATCTCACGGACTACCGTCCTCTCTAATGAGAAAGTTCTGACAAGTTCTTCATGAGCTTTTAGTTGATCTTTCAATCTCACAGGATACTAGAGCTCGACTCCGCTCTTGTTCAAACAAGGACGCAAGCTCTTGATTCATAGTTCGACCTTGCATTAGAGCGTTCCGACACGCATCGATGATCTTCTCTACAACGATGAGGTTCTGTCTAGACTTGGTCCAGCCTGTTGCTTCAACACTGTCCACATGCGAGTGCGGTGTCTCACTGACACCTCGGATCGACACCTTGGATCGACACCTTGCTTGTTGTCTTCACGATGAAGAGCGGATAGCTACTTATGATGTCGTCAAAGACGTTGTGTTTGTCATAGCACGGGAGAGCAATTACATGACATCGAGAGAACATTGGTATGTTCTTCAGACGTGAGGATCAGTGAGAGCTTACCTATATCTTCATAAGGAGGATTAGATCTCAGTGACAGATGTGGTTATCACGGATCCGACACGAGATTCGTCGGCTACACAAGTGATCATCCATCTCAAGATGGACTGCCATTGTGGCGACAGGTGTAGCAAAGGTTATCAAATATAAAGGCGCAGGAGAGATATCGCTTCATCTCTCTAGCTTTGAAGATATATGGATCGGCAGTCTCAAAGTTTGATGTTTTTATTCGAGATTGTGTCAATGCTTACAATGAGAGGCGTCATGAGATATCACTTTTTTCTTTTTTACACTATATTCTTTAGACATCGAGTTTAGTTTTATCAGGCGCAGTCCATAAGAGAACAGTTGCAGTAGGTGATGCTACTTCATGTGCATTTGTTGTATGCAAGAGTTTTGATTTATCAGTGTGTGATATTGCAAGAACGATAGACTACTCTAATATCACAAGAACGATAGACTACTTTAGAGCTACTGTTAGTCATCCTAATCCCAATTTCTTCCCTCAAGGCGATAGTTGTATGGCCCTTCAGGTCCCTCTTTCCCTTGTCCTGCTTGATTGAGTCTTTTTGGATGGATATTCATTGCGTGGCGTGTTACATTTTCCTTAACATAATCTGTCACTTTTCACGGAGAAGACGTACGTGAAAGAAAACTTCCGGAAATAATGCCGATGATAACTACGAAGTTCCGGAAATAAACAATCTGCATTACTATTTCCCGGAACCTACCGCCTGTAATATCAATCTGTCGCTTGAATCTGACGGCAAAACGTTTTTCCAAAATGGAAAGCTTTCTACTAGAAAATCCGCGAATTTCCCAATAAATCCGCCCAGCCGTGCTCCGGTACTCAACGGCGCTCGGTGTTGGAAGTCCACTGTTCTCCGGCCAATTATGAATGTGATTTGGCAACCGGTGGGGTTCCGGGTGGCCTTTGGAGCATCCAGCAAAAAGATTTTATCATATACCGTTCTCGTTACCTTTGATTGTCAATTCCGGCGGTTAGCCGGTAGAGCCGCGGTGCCGGAGCTCTGAATTAGATGAGAGTCATTGGACGTGAAATATTTACGGTAGTAAACTGAAGAACGTAATGCATTCACTTCGTGAGATTTCGCGTCTGCGGAAATGTCGGCTTTTAGGCTTCACGTGCATTCGTCTTTTAAGAGTTTTCACGGCTTCTTCTACGGCCGGTGAGGGGCACCGGTGGTTGACCGAAATTAAATAAATAACGATGGAAAATACTCAGTGGCCGAACCTCATGTGACCTTCAATTGCCAGGCCGGTCGACTGGCATAGTGCGGCTGTTGGCCGGAGTCCAGTCGTTCGGGGTTTGGACTCAACTTTGGGGTGCGGCACAAGGGAGTTGTATTGCTCGTCCGAGTTCTAGTATACCTGGCTGGCTCGCTGGATTGGCTTAGAACGAGCAATGAAGCACCACTTGACGTAAGCAGCTAGTGTATGTTGATGAAACTGAAGGTCCTGAGCAAAACACGTAATTTCTCTGAACAAGTTGGAACAATCAGGGACTTCGTACGAGAAGCATAGTTTTACTAGTTTTTCGTTTCTATCCGCTGAAAACCTAAACCAGTTGTTAACCGGGTGGTTTTCGAATTTCTTTGTCGGTGATATCTATTTTCGTGATTTGTTTTGAAGTTGAAATTTACTTTCTTTTTTCTAGAGCTATCACTTTTCTGAACAACCGTCATAAAAACTTCGTCTCAAAACTAAGAGTAATTTTTTACAACGAGCTAAAAGTTAGTTACTTGGTGATTTAAAAGAAGTGCCAGTAAATTCTTTTATTTCCAGTGTTTGGGTACTAGGAAGACTAGGAGTCTCCCTTTTACACTAGTTTTGGTGAACTTTCATATTTTTATTGTCTGTTCTAGACTCCTCAGTAGATGAACTTCTCATAAAGCCAATAAAAATCTGGTCAAAGCTTAGAAGTAAACATGTAGCCTGAAAGTATGTAAGTTCCAGCATCTGTAATAATGTGTCTACATCAAAAATTTACCGTACTACTGAGTACACATTGTGCAGATTCAAAGCAACCAAGAGCGGGATTTGAACCTGAAAAACTCCTCCCCGTTAAAGACCCACGGCACTAGCCTACAGCTATTCTAATACAATCTATGTCTATAAGAAACTACTACAAATGCAAGAAAAGAAAAAATTACTATATAATTCAAAACAGCCTGCACATTAATAGAATTCAAGTTTGTAGAAATCTTCAAACCAGAATGCCAAGTAGATGCCAAGTAACGAAACTCCTTACATCGTTTCCAAACCTCAATAGCATCATACGGAATCTCGTCTAGCTCTGGATTAGAAACAGACACAACATGACCTTGTAGATTCAAATGTAAGAGTGCATCAAGATGCACTGTAGTCAATTGGTTGTGATACTTACTCTTTATCAAGTTTTGAAATAAAAATGTACACTCACACTGAGCAGCGCTCACTCATTGCACTCTCGCAATGCAAGCAAGAATTAAAGGTTATGATACTTCGTCTTTAAACTCTCTAACAGTTCAATCATCGCTCATAACTCAACAAATGAAAGATCACGAAACTCAGTAATAGCATGTGTCTTGAAAAAAAACTCATTTTGCAATGCTGTTGAACAAAGAATGAGATCTTTCAATATACCATGAAGATACTTTACATGACCAAAGTGTTGAGAAAGTCGATCCAGCTCCTTGATGCCTCTGTTTTTCAAAACAACCATTTGCTTTGGTATTTGTGACGGAGACAAGATCTTTAGAGCCCCAATCATATCTTTGTCCACGAAACGCTCTTTCAGTGAAGTACAAATAGCTTCTGCATACGCTTTTTTGAAAGACATTATAGCTTCTAGATCAATTCCTAGTGTACAACGCTGCATTTCACAAGAATGATAAAAGTTACTTTTGATTTCTGATGATAGACGTTTCATGAAACCTCCTTCAGGTCAATAATGAGGCAGAACATGATACTCGATCTCATTGTTCTGCAAAAAATTGTTGAGATCAACATCATGTAGATCATCTTAATCCTACAATCTCTACAGCTACAATACCTCCGATGTCTAAGACATCCATCACTTTTTCCTGAAAGATGAGACTCAACCGTGCAAGAGAATCCAAGATATCAGCCAAAATGTAAAGACAATCAATTAGTTTGAAACTCCTCAACTTACCATACACACTTTGTATAACCTCGTGATCCTCTGAAGGTGGAACAACACGAAAGTAAGTAAGTATCGACTAATGAGTCACAAAGTGTAGAAATAGCTTGTGCTCGACTGCCCATCGAATTTTGATGTATCTTCTCAATGAACGACAAGCATCATCCAACTCCTTTAGTAAAGCACCAAATTGCTCTCTACGTTTGGATGAACGCTTGAAGTAACTAGAGCAGGTGTTTATCAAACTGTCAATCTCATCAGAGATCTGTGCACAAGCAGATTGCTTGGAGGTAGAGAGAACTACTAAATTTGTCTTATGTGCAATAAAATGACAAGGAACAAGAAAAGGATTTACATTCCTTTTCAGTCGAGCAGCAACCCCAGTTTACTTCCTATCATAACAAAAGCATCGTCTGATCTAAACCCAATGAAGCGCTCATGATCCAACCCCCATACGTTCAGTAAAGCAATAAGTTGCTCAGAAATAGCGGCTACATCCTTATTTTGTACAAGTTTCAAAAAGCTTACCTGAACAGAACCATTCTCCACAAACATAGCAAAAGCTACAAGAACTCATCAACCATAATCCCAAAATGGACTATCACAAACCGTTCTACATGAACAAGGTTGCATTATTCGGCATTTTGTTGACATCACTGTAGGATTCAACCTTTGGAAAATATTCATCATCCAAGGGCGAGTGTTACGACTGCGGTCAAGAGGTAGTGGATGTTTTCTGCGTGCACCTTCAGAGGTGTTTGTAAGAAACATCCACAGGTGTCACTAACTTACCTTTTGTTCAATCGGACGTGCATTTCAGCCATAAGCAAATTCAGTACTTGGAGAATATATTGTAATTTTCAAAAAATTCAAATACTTACAGCGATTCAAAGACACCACCTTAAGCGAGATACAGCTCTAGACAAAACTGTCCTTGGACTTTTTTCCTCTGGATGTTAAATCATCTTTTGTTTTAGCTTTGACATGCCCTATTTTCCATCATTTGACTCAAGGGACAAGTATATGTCTATGAAAGTACTCAGTAACACACGTAAAGATATGATTTTCTTGACCTAGTGGAATAGTTGGTAGAGAAGAAGGACTGATGTGTTATCGACTATTATTGTTAAAATCTTCAGTAATCATCACAAAGCTCATATCAACAAACCGTGGCCCATCAAAACTAGATGCTTTTATATACCAGCAATGTCGACATTCTTCCATGAGAAAGACTCAAAGCCTCTAGCCCATGATGGTTAGCGAGAGAGTCTAGTCCAAGTATGGTAGTATGAATAGAGAAGATCGATTGCATTTGAAACAAACTTGAAATATTTCAAATTTGTCTAGTGGCGAAGTCTAAGAGAACAAATTTCAGTGAGTTTCATCCATCTCATCACCCGTCTGCTGCTATATGCACAATTTCTGAGCTCTCGGTTCATGAACTTTATATGCAGTCTTATTTAGTCATTTCAAGAATCAGCTAGATTTATGGACAAAACTTGACCTCATAAGTAGAGTAGGAAATGCTATTAATTAGTAGTCTCCTTAGACAACTTGCCAATTGCTTGCAAATATAAGAAGTTTATTTTGCCATGAAGACTTCAAAAATTTCTTTATCACCGTTGTCTGTCATGGATCAATTAGTCATTGGAACAAACATATAGAAATAAATTTACTACACTTGTAGTTTATGCGGTTCTAACAGCACCACCAGGTAGAGCTTGTCAAGTAGACTAAAATTGAACTTTAAATCGTCATAAACGGACTTATCGAGAGAAGTATTCAAAGATTCAAAGATTTCATGATTCAAAGATTTCAATGTGGTGACAAGAGGTATTGCTGACATGGCATTGAATGCTACCTTTTGCACTCATTGACGAAGCAAGATGCTGACTGCATCAAAAATTCTGAACTGACAAATGTTGATTTGTCAAAGATTTGAGTTGTTAAAGTTGACGTGACCGAATGATCAAGATAAGATGACGTGGCTATGAGGTGATGACGCGCATGCACATCACTTGACGACATGTAGCAAATTGTATCGAGAAGTGATCCACCGATCACTCCGTCGCGCTCAACTTGCTTTGATGCTAACACCTCAGCTCAAAGGAGGTGCTTACAGTAGGTACTTAAGACAGAAGGACGATGAAGAGTGGTGGAGGGATTTAGATCTTTTGCGGCAAAATGCTATTTAATTTTTGTCATAATTGTTGCTGGATTTCGAGAAGCAGAAGAAGATTTGAAAAGAAAGATCTCACTTTTGAAGATCTGGAAAGAGAGAAGGTCGAGATCGAGAAGTGATCCGTCGATCACTTCTGAAAATTTTGAGAGAGTTCGAAGTGAACGTCGAGAAGTGATCCACCAATCACTTCTAGTTCCTTTGAGAAGTTTAGCCTTTGACACGGAGTACAAAAATTGATCTATACATCATCTTTTTTGGGTTTTGTCAATATGCAAGAAGGTGGCATAACTCCAAAATGAGTTTGAGAAGTGATTCACTTCTCCATATCACTTTTTGAGTTTTGTAATATGCAAGAAGGTGGCACAACTCCAAAAAATGAGTTTGAGAAGTGATTCACTTCTCCATATCACTTTTTGGGTTTTGTCATTCACGGAAGTGAAAAAACTGTAGAAAACAGCAATATTTGATGGGGTGTAGTTAAGGCTATGGATTTGATTCATGGAGATCTTAGGATCGTTGGAAAGCTAAGGATGAGATCTTGTCGATATCACCATTGATCTGGATTTGAATTGAGTTCAGTGTGAAATTTGTCATTCTGTACTTGAGTTAGTTGAGAGAAGTGATCTTTTGATCATTTCTTTCTTATGACGGTTGTATATTCTTGTAGGGAAGTCATCAAAACGATCAGCTTGTCGGTAGCTCTCCAACCCAACTCACAAGTTTCTAGAGACAACAAAATATAGCAATGGATATAAATTTCACCTCCTCCACTCAATCGATCATAGCGTCCTCAATCCTTCATGAAATCCTCGATTCTTCAGCTCAGATTCTAGCTCCAGTCGAGAGCTTTCCAACCATATTCTTCTTTGCTCAAATGGTCATATGAAGCCTCTCAAAACCATAGAAAATATCACGAGGAACAATTAGAACATCATTGATCCAAAAGTAGACCAATGAGAGTAAAAAGAGCTCTAATTTTATCTTTTCTTCGCTCAACTTTTTCCACTAGAATGACTTGTAACACCCAAGGAAACACTAGACACCAATAAGACTAGAAGAAATCATAAAAATCCTTGAGACATATTGAAGGATTCTCTGCAGAACATAAATATGCAGAAATGCTCAATCAGAATGAGACAATTCAGTCACTGACTAATACAAAGTCAATATTACAATCTGAAAATAATCTACAATGAAAGATACGACAAAAAGAAATGGTGAAGCTATCACTCGATTGAAATATTCTCTCTCAAAGTTCCTCACGATCCATGCTCCATGATTGATCTGTGGTCTACAATGACACCAAGTATTGATCCAGATGTCGAAAAGAACATTAACTGGTTAGTTGAGATCCATTCTCCGTCACAGTAAGATGTACACTGTCAAATCTCAAGTCTCACCGTAACACTCGGAAAGATCACCGAAAGCGATAAGTCTGTCATTCTCTCCATGAAAGTGATCACAATTGATGCAATGAAGCTTGATGTGAAATGGATCCGAGAAAAGAAAATCCGGAGTTGGTATCAAATCTTTGTCCATAATCACCACTCCTCCATACAGACCATCGAGAAATCCTCACAAATCATTCGCTAAGAGAGAGTGTCTCATGAACTCTCGACCCACCATCTTAATTCTGCGACGAGAACCACTGAAATGAATGCGCACAGATTGCTGATTTGGTATGTTTCACTGCCGTATGATCACTTAAACAATCTGACAAATTACCAAGTTTGAAGAGAACAAAGAACATAATAGATAAACTGTTAGTACAAAATGAATGCGGAGATTTCAGTAGGAGAACTATTGCATGTGGCTCCGTATTATGCGCAGACTATATCTAATTATCTGAACAAGATGCAGCAAAAACAAAGGAAGAAAGAGCAATCTGATAATCACAGCCAGAAGAAAAATCATAGAAGGATGAAGAACCGATGCTTCAAGTCACAATGAAAGGAGTGCACTTGAAGAAGAAATTACTCGATGGTGGATCAGAAGCCAGTGTGATCAACAAGGAGCTGTATCAAAAGCTAAAACATGTACCATTACATCACTCATCATTCAATCTCAAGATGACATATCAACAAAAAGTACTACTGGTGGAACCTATATGAAATGTCTGTATAGTCATAGATTAATGCAATAGTACTCCAAGCCATGCAAATGATCTTAGGAAGACCTTGGTTACGACAAGCTCAAATCAAGAAATTATACCAAAGAAAAATAGAAAACTCCGAAGTATGTGTCTATTACATAAACATGAACGAATATTCGGATAAAAATCTTTTTCTTTTATCATTCATTGATGCTATTATATATCGTGTAGTGGACAGGAAGCATACTCATATGGATGGGTTCAGCGGATACAATCAAGTTGCAGTAGCAAAAGAAGACCAAACAAAAATAGCCTTCATCATATCATGAGGAGCATTTGCATATGTGTGAAGATGCCGTTCGGATTAAGCGAAGCACCACCAACGTTTCAAAGATTAATCATAGAAACATTCTATCTGTATATGAGTGAGTTCATGGAAATATTCCTCGATGATTTCACAGTATTCAAGATGACCGAAAAACACCTACAACAACTAAAGAAATGTTTCTTACGTTGGTGATAATTTCAACTGAGTTTGAATCCGGAAATATACCTTTTGGGTTAGTTTGGGAGTACTACTTGGGCATATCATATGCAAAGAACGACTATTGATGGATTCAGGAAAGGTGGAAAGAATTCTATCACAACCAGCTCCTAAGAACAAGAAGGAGATACGAAGATTTTGTGGCATGACTAGCTACTACCGAAAGTTTATTCATCAATTTGCAAAGCTAAGCTAACCAATCAATCAGTTGAACAGAGATGATATTGAGTTTGAAAGGACTTCGGATAGAAGAAAGCGATGGCGACAACACCAATACTGAAGATCTTGGATTGACAGAAGATATTCCGCATCCACATGGATGCATCAGGAGTGACAATAGGAGCAATACTAGCTCAACCAGAGTTATCCATGATAGACTTACCCATCTATTTTGCAGTACTAAATTCAGCAGAAAGAAATTGCACTACAACTGAAGCATTAGCAATGGTATATGTTGTAAAGAAGTTTAGACATTACTTGTTAAGAAATCAATTCCTTTTCTTCGTAGATCATCAAACACTCACCTACTTAGTTAACAAAGCTCTCATTACTGTCATATTGCAAGATAGCTCCTATTACTGCAAGAATTCTAATTTAAGGTAATATATAAACCAAGCAAGGTGAACGTACTTGCGAATCAACTAAGCCGAGTTGAAGGTGACAAGGAACCAGAGAACGAGAAAGACAAACTTCCAATGAGCACACTCTGTATCTCACGGTGTCGTGTCGTGGATCGGCTATGGTGTTCAACTAAGGTTCTAGGATGAAATCTTACCAACTTGTTTCAAATATGTTGCTGACTGCACCATTACATGCATCATTTGTTCCCATGCACATCCAATTGTGCATGAAGCATGCACAAGCTGTTGTTGAGGTCAAATGCATGAGTTTAAATGAGACATCAAGTTCTTACTCAAGCATCAAAGCTGCTAACCTCTTCTCATTCGAGCAATAGTCACGTGCAGCTTCAAGCTTTTTGTCGCAAGTACCACATCCATCATAGATACAAAATACATGTTTGTTATTAATTATATATGCATAATTAGTAAACGTAATAATATTTTCATAACGCCTTATTTGTGCAGTTTATCCCCAGCGTGCATGCACAACTGTATGTATATTGTAAAGAAGATCAAAACTTTTAATCACCCCCCAATTTTAATTCGAAAAGAGATAAAGACTCAAATTCTGTCAGAAGGTTCTATATAGTGTCTTTTCACTAAGCCATGCATAATCACCTCTCCATGTTCAGATGGAGGAGATATTTGCATGCTCATTAATTTAATTTTTCTTCTTGGAAAGGTTAGCTCATAATTTAATATATATGAAATTAGATTATCTTTATTTAGAAAATTCTATATTTATAATAAAACGAATGATATTTAACTCACTTCGCTTATATATATCTTTTTAGTACAGTCCATGTGTTACATTCATCTTAGAACTATTTAAATAGATTTTTATATTTCATCTAATACTTTAAATTTAATGCTTTAAATCTAAATATCTTGTCAACTGTGGTCTGTTACGAATGTGAACACTGCGCAAGTTAAGCTTTGCTTACTCCACAGAATGATGTAAGTTTTTCCAAAAAAGATACTCTCTAAGATTATATTTCTACTTATCGTTTCAGAAAAATTTCAAAACTATATTTCTACTTGTCGTTTTCTTTCTCTTTACTCCTACACTCATTTGAGATGGATATTTATTTTAGGCATGAAGAGACGAACGTTGAGCGAAACGAAATAGAAAACTAACAAAAAGAATACCACATGTAAATAACGGAATACTGAGAAAAACACTCTCAAAAGCGTAATGACATTTCAGAAAGTGACAAATTCGTTACTGCCCGGGTGATTCCCACGCAGAAAGTTTTTACACGAAAATTAGTAAATCTTTCGCTGAGAATTTCTCGTTTGCCATAAATTTCCTCTACCACCGGGTTCGGACTCGGGAGATCGAACATTCACTAACCAAGTCCGTTCAGATCTACCCTCCGGTTAGCTTGAACCTGACTGCGTCGTATCCGTCGTCCACTCGTCCCTAAGTCTTACTTCGGGCTTGGCTTTCTGGGTGAGGATGTGCCGTGCAGTCTACAGTAGCAGCCGTGTTTCTACTGTGTAAGACACGAGTTACACAATCCGTTACGACTATGCAGTTTGCTGTCGATGGCTTTCATGGTCCGCGTCTCGTGAATGAAGACTGGTTTTCCTTCAAAAGGATTGTACACGTTTGCCCGTCTTTGCACTTCAGAAGACTCAGAACCGACATCCGCTCAACACGCACACGTGAGTTTCACAGGTCGAAACCGGATGTTCGCCCCAAGACGTGAACTATTCGTGTGATGTTACTGGAGAACCGGAAGACTCTGCAGAAAGCAGGCGCTACTGGAATTCTCCACTTAACTCACATCCAGCAGTTAAGGTTCCCGACAGACTCTGTAACACCAAACTACTCGAATCTGTATAATCGCCGCAAAGAAAGGCTCATGTCCACCACCATATCCGGCCTCCCTCCGTCCACTTCACCGGGATTTCTTATCGGGCATGATGCATGGGAACACTCGCTCTCATTTTCTCATTTAGCGTCGAAACTGTGAGAGGTTGGTTCATCAATGCTCGTAAAATTGTCTACAATCTCGCAGATCTGAATGGATGTTCCAAAATTGCAGCTGAGGGAACTGCATCTGACGGTGTCGCAAGCCCTTCGGCCCTTCCAAATAAATCCGTTACACGCTAGGAGATATTGCAGGCGTTTCGGTTGTATTCTCGACTAATGGAATTTTTGGGTACTTTGTCCTTTAGGGACCTCTATGGTACAGGACTTTACAAGCTATTCCGAATGATTTTAGTGGTCCAGCGAAGAGCGGGAAAGACATACAGAAGATCCACCCATTCAGGAATCAGCTTCGTGTAGCTCGTGTACACCGAAACAGCTGAACCAGAGAGTCTTGATCTGCTTTTTGATGTCAGAGACCAAGCTGAAACTTGTAGATTTCCTTCTCGGCGGTCTCCTTCCTGCATTATTATTTCACCACCTGCTCCCAGTGTTAGAAGACCACATACAACTGAAACAATATAACGATTGGTGAACAGAAACTCAGCACAACTGAAGAGTTGATTCGGTCATCTTTTGCCGTAGGGAGGTAGCCGACACACACTAAACCCAGCAAACATGCAATCGAGTATGACATATCTCCCTAGATCAGGCCCAGATTACGAACTCTGCCACCAACCTAAATCACTGTTAATTCACAGCGTGAGGCTTGTGGTGCTACAGAAAGGACGAAGAGAGAAAATTCTATCACTTGCAAAAGGAGGTGAATCTGAATACACTTTCTACCAAGCAGAAAGCTGGGTTAGAATTGAGTGGACGTGGGTACGACTTCAAAGGGGAGAATGACAGTTTCCTCCGGGGCCTTGGGACAGCCCCGGAGGAACTCCACAGCCTTATTGACCTTATGGAGGGAGTACATACTCATTACGAAGGTTCCGGACGAGGTGACAAGCAGGCTGACAACCCAGAGAACACAGACAGGGGGAGAAATATGATACCTTCCCCGTAAGGACTTGCATCAATTCGCCCCCACTCATAGCACTGCACGTTCAAATTCACCGCCCTCACCATGTCTAACAGGACTTCATTCACCTGTGGCACCATGTCCAACCCATGAGCTGATTTCATTTCGAAATCTATCGGTTCAATCTAGAAAGCTTTCGTAAGAGCAGACCAAAACACTGATAAGCTCCAAAACTCTCACTTGACGAGCAGAAAATGTTCAGCATATTATCAGGTGCAAAGCCAACGTTAACTCCAGATTATCGGCAGTTTCTTGCAATAAACATACACAAACAGACACTGAAAAGAGGCGGTTCATAAGGCCGTTGGCGCTTATAAGTGGAACATCCTAACACGACTTTTGCTAGACACGAAGACTTCCCCGTCAAACCAAGGAAAGCAACATTTCAGATGCTGCTAAGTGGCAACTCTCGTATCGTGATAAACTACTTAGAATGGAACAGAACATCTAAGTCATACACTTCTACGGCCGTCATGGCGAGAGCGAACAGGTGCATGAGATCAACAGACTGCAGTACCTCCTGAGTGTTTTCGTGTGTTACAAGGTGACCACCGGGCAGTTCAACCAAACGAGATACTGGGTGCAATTTTCGGGCGAGTTTGCGGGCGTGCTCTACTTGGGCTATCACATCCTCCCTGTTCACAATTGATAAACCCAGACAAGAGTAAGAAGTCGGTGGCAGACACTTACAATCCTATAGAAGAATCCACCGATAACCTTTCCAGCTGCTTCGGGAGCTTCTTTAAATCATCCCCTCCGAGGAAATGTCGAACTTGGAGGTCCAGGACTGAGCTTGCTACGAGGAGATGATATACAAAATTGGTGACAGGGATTATTTGCAGTGTTTAGCAATAGGCCGATCGTGCGGTGCCCGTTCAAACTCATGCAGTATCTTGGAGTTTTGGGCTTGGGCATTATGTATCCCTAATTCAGATTTCTATGCATAGAACTCTTTCTCGCATGTATCGCTAGGAGTTACAAAATACACGGGGAGGAACCAAACTCATACTCGAACTCAACTTTCCCCTTCACGAACGAAGTCATTACCTGCCATGAATGACGGTGACCATGACACCTGCGGAACGGATAACGTGAAGTTCATCCGAAGCCAAACAGTGCTTCCAGCAGGCATAGGCCTGACCCTCCAGCCCATGCTTCGGCTGCATCCCTGCCTTGGAGAGATTCCGGACATATTCCTGGGACATTCAACCAAGTAACTGCTTACCTACAGGAAGGACTCTCATGATTCATGGTATGTATATTTCGCACTACTGATCCAAATCCTCAGAAAGTGCTATCCATTCTCAAGATCACTGCAACAAGTCAACAACAGAATAAACGCAGATGGCGATCGATGCCCTGTACAAATCGGTGACCTCAAGAGGAAAATCACATTGAAAAGGTAGAGTGGATATCAAAACCATACTTTGAACAGCAGATTCCTCCTTTTTTCTTCACCAACGACACCCTCCAAGTAATTCTGTCACGTGTTTAAGATTGGTTAGTGACCATGACCAGTCAAGTACACAAACTGGGCACAACTTCAGCCAAGGCAGACTTTCAAGCAACACTTACGTGGACTTTCAACACAGACGCAACTAAGCTTTGGTATTTGTGTTTTCTGATCTCTTAAATGTTCTCTTTGCAAACTCAAGATCCACCAGCAGGAACTGACACTTCCTAAGGAAGGAGCTCAAACTCAACAGAGTACACTGAAATGTACAAAGTGGCTTCAAATCCGAAACTTTACTCACATATGTAAAGTGCGTATCGAGATCTACTTCAGCCCTAGCCTCCGGAGTTCTCGCCCGGAGAATTCTGTATGCAATAGACAAAGTCCTCCTATTCAACTGCCCACAAGGAAACCAAAATCCACCAGTCAGTAACCGAACGAGGACCGTCACGATCCAACCTTCACTGATAAGTTAAAACTTCTGAAGAATATATAGAAGATCCAAGCTTCACTGATGGAAGAACTTCTGACTGGACCGTCCATCCAGAACGGGAAACGACGATCATTTTTTGCTCATTCTTGCCTACAATGGACGACATTGACCGTGAATTCTTTCGAGCCTGACTATAATAGGCTTTCCACCCCCCGAGGCGCTGCCGGAGAGATGAATCCGTCTAAGGAAAGGCTGAAATCAGTCTGCGCTTATTGCAATCGTTGCAGCATACATTCTTACCTTAGGTATGCACTGATAGCCACCTCCCGTAACACCGATCAACGTCAACGACGCCACGCGATGATGGGCAATGGCCGCCAGCTTACACGCGATCATACCACCTGGAGAAAAGAAAAGAAAATAACACATCTCAGTTGGTCGTGAAGGAATCAATTGGCAGAAAGATCATCGAGTCAGAAACCCCATGAGCAATAAATGGCGGGGAAAACGAGTCTGCGATGAACAGCTGTCACGTTATGCTCAGACGGAAAGTAGTCAACGTATTATTTGGTCGTGGCTCTGACTGTTACCAGAGATCTAATCGGGATCAAAAGTCTTGCAGGCATTAGAACACCGAAACGAGCGAACAACGTCGTATACGAGTGGAGCAGCTACCCCCCTGGTGCCATGCATTTGCGAGCCGGACCATGATCTACATTGTGTACAGGTTCATCAACAGGTCAATGGCTAATGCACCTCTCTCTCTCTCTCTCTCTCTCTCTCTCTCTCTCTCTCTCTCAGAGAACGCACATCTTTAGCACCACAGAACGAAGGGAACGTACCCATCGAGTGCCCACAGACATGAGCCTTCTCCCATCCTAAGTGATCCAGTAGGGCCAGAGCATCCTCTGCCATAGTTCTGGTCCTGCAATAAAAGCAGGAGGAGATGATGTCATAGTACAATATTGACGCCCTGCTCTGTTCTTTACTTTATCGGTCTCCGTCGATCTTGGAAGGAAAGTTGTACGATTCGAGTAGACATTTCCACTGGATTCCACTGAATTCGTCCTCAAGAGGAAGCACTGTCAACATCTCTCGTTAGAAGGATGTGGGCAACAGCGAATACTTACGAGTAGTGTGATTTATGCAAGGGAATTGTAGATTTTCCAACTCCTCGGTTGTCGAAAGTGCAGACCTGGACCCCATTTCCGGTCTGCTCCTTAGGATCGTAAGCGCCTTTCCTATCACCTTCTGTATATGTGCTAAGGCAATCCTCTATACTCGCTCCATGACTCTCTAAAACCACATCCCCATCAGCTTCTCCACCTCTGCTCTGCAAAGGCTCTTCCTGACCGCCCTTATTCTCGCTTTCTACGACTTCCTCATCATTCGGTATATCTGTCCCACAGAGGCCAATTAATTGTGGACCCCATGCGTCATGAGTGCCTGCTAGTCCTGCACAGAGCAAACGGTTGCAGTCAGGATCACACGAAGGATCGCATCGCATAGACCTGTTAAAGATGTTATGACTTTGTGTTGCATAAAAACCAACGAGCGTTTGCTTTCGATGCTCCACGAGAGATCTTGAGGTATTGTCGAAGCACTACAGTAGTTGAATGCTAATTTGACTCCCGCCCAACTTCTGTCACAGAGGTCGACTCTTAGGACCGCTAACAAGGTGAGATTTGTTACGGTTGGCGTACAGGGCATTCGGATTCATGAACAGAGACAGGGCAGTATTCCATCAAGAGGCGTATCTGAACAAGAAGAATTGCTTCTGCCTTTATGAAGCACGGAACTTCCAAGATATTAGCTTTTCTTGGCCTAATTCTTGCTCATCTAGTACGTGTCAACTTGAAACGCTCTCCGTGCAACTGACAGAATTTGGCATGGCTGTCGGACCTATCACAAGAAGAACTTTAGTGGGTCCATGGCCATACAGCCGGTAGAACAACTCCACATCTTCGGCATCAGACTTCGTCGCTTGAGATCCATGGTGTTCCTTCCGTTTTCGCTTGTACTCCTGGACACGGCAGTATGGCATTATCTTGGCCTTCTTTCGATGATAGATTCCGATTTCCTATATGGATTAAAAGGGCTGCATTAGATTGCAATACAGCCAATTCACCTTTTCTCCTTGGGGAACGGGAATCCTAGTTTCGACACCCGTCGAACTTCCTGCTCTGTTCTTCTTTAATCTACCCGTTTCCTTGATCCTGCCTCCAAAGAATTGCTCCACTCCAACGTAGCCGCTGCTAAAGCGAGAATTTTCGCTCGGCAATCGAAATTCAGCTGCTTCTAGCCCATGCAATCTCAGCTTCTCACTTCCATGTGCTCGAGCTCAGGACCGTTTCGACTCATAATGCTGTACAAAGAAACTCGACGACACCGACTTTCTCCCCGCAGATTCACGCACAGCCGAAACTCCAGTCAACTGGATCTCGTCTCTTTATCTCCGGAATCTCGACGGGAGGCTGACCGTGCCGTGCGGTACGACGGCACGAGACGGGGTCCGGTCAAGCACGACGAACGTGGAGAACGGAACGCACCAGCTCAAGGGAAGGCCTTCAGAACTGCGTCGGGAAAGCTCCAGCGATTCGGGCCCAGAGAAGAAGAGGCATGCATCACTTTCTCTTCCTCCCACCTGTTCTTCCGTCCCGTACTTGGCTGCCATCTTCCACAAAGCGGCCCTCGGATGCTCCTCCTTCCCATACGGCCCAGTCTCTCTCTCTCTCTCTCGCTCGCTCTTTCTCCCACTTCCCAATACAACTTCCTTCCTGTTCTTGTCCGGTGCTTCTTGTCGTTTCTCTCTCCTGATGGATGGCCCCACCAAGACCTCTGACCACTTCCACAGCGTTCGCCCGAATCAGAATCTCCTGCAATACCCACGACGCATACATCCGTCAACACTCATGATGCTCCTGACTCTACACAGATGCTCGAGAACACAAGCAATATCCTTTACAAATCAGACTCACCCGCATCCAGACCTCCAAACCTCGACGACGATTCGACATAGTTCCACTTTATCCCTCGTATGGTCGGTTTCAAATATATTCAAACTCTCTTCACTATTCTCCATGTGGTAATTATGTGAGTTAATCCGAGCGCCTCCGGATCCGTAATAACTTGCCTTATTGCTAAACATTGTTTCTCTTGGCGTCTAACTGAGAACTGCGACCCCGGGGAGTCGGATCGACGAGTCTGGAATCTGATAAGCTTACATGTTTATTGGTCCGAAGTTGAACTTAAGAATTTGAAGAGTTATGGCTGAGTGGAAGAGATGTGTTTCTTAGCAGGAGTAAGAAGCACATCTCTTCACTAAGTCAGAGGAAGTCATACTTATGCATCCAAAATACTAAAGGAAGCTAAAAATAACTTTATACATAAGTTATTATGTTTCAACTGGTATGTGTATGTGTCATAAGGGGATGCAGCAATAAAGGCTAAGACGTCATACGTATATCCATACGTATAAGAAGCATTGAGTGTAAAATAAGAAAGCATTAGTCCAAGAAATGTTAGAGATGTCAAGAATTCACAAGAAGAATTAAACAATAGTTCGGTTAATATGCATGCTGGATTAACTTCTTGGAACTTTTGCTCAGCTTATTATTATCGAAGAAATATATAATTATTAAACAAAAATATATATCAAGTAGATATAAATAATTAAAATATTTTTTAAATATTATTTGTTAGCTCATGTTTGGAAACACGGGGAGAACATGAGATAAACCATAAATCTTGACACGACTGTCACGCTTCAGAAGGTACAAGTCCGAGAAGCTGTACTCATTAATATATTAAATTAAACGCTTTGATATTTACCTCTTCCATCTTTCGATGGAAGAGATGAATATGCAGGTGCTCTAAATACTTTTATCTTATGAAAGAATTTGTAATGATTTTTGTAGTTTAGGAATAGTGAATAACAGTTTATTAAGAAAGTGTGCACCATTAAAGTTTGGGACCATAACATTCGAGTTGCAGAACAATTATCCAAAATATGATTTCTGGTCTTTTCCAAAGCCACACACTGGACAAAGTGGTTCTTTACACATACTGAAACGTACAAAATAGTCACCAACGGCCATATGTCCTGTACGAATCCGTGTTTTAAATAATTCATTTTCTATTATATAGAGGTAATCCTTTAAGAATGAAATATGAATCTTCAGAAGAGATATGTTTGAATGTTGAAGCTTTACGAGATTGGTTCAGTAGTCTTGCCAAAGTTTTCAACTGGTATTTCTACCTTAAAATTATGTCTTTTATTATTCTATTTAAGAAAACTATTATGTGATATATAAATCTCTAGAGAGAGTGGTTTATATCGATAAAAATTTCTAAATAGACTTTACCAAGGGAGTGTGATTTATCAGATAAACCATGACTCTTCTAAATGAACTATGCATTTCTCTTTTTGAATATCAACATGTCCAATTATCAATCAATGCAGGTTCGTGTCATACGAAACTTAAACAGTGGCATATATATTTTCTGATTATACCTCGAGCATAAATAATGATTTATCAATTTCCGAGACCTTAACATAGCCTTAACAGTGGCTTATCAGTTGTGGAACTAAAGAACCTAAACTGTGATTTAGCAGTTATCCGAACCTAGACAGTGGCGGAAAATGATGGATGGTTCATCAGACATAAAGCACGGAAAAATACAAAGGGAAAAAGCTCACTGTGTTTTCCTGCAGCACCTCCGGAGATACCCGCTTAAAACACTGGCTGCAGTCTGGTCGAAGTCGTAACTCACTCCTGCGGCTGTTGAATCTTTGAGAAGGTTCCTAAAGTCAATCCATGGGAATCTTCCTTTAGATCAAACCAATGCTCGGGGAGTTCCGGTTTTTAGAGTAGTGACTTCCGGTACTTTTCGAAAATTTCCGGTGTTGGATCAAATCTGTCAGAAATTTTCCGAAGGGAAAATTTACTTTTTAGTGTAGATTTGTTAAATTTTCCGACAATTGCCGATATGCTTTGCATTCTACCGGAAATTTCCCATTTTTCACGAAAAAACTCCCCGAGCACTGGATCAAACGATATTGTAACCGACCTTCATGTCTCAAGACAGAACTTGCTTGTACATAGTACCTCCAGGAGTCGAGGATAGACGGTTCATCGCTTGAGTTAGCATACTAGAGGTTTGAAACATAAGGGTCCGTAATACAAAGAAAATATACGATAAAGTTCATTGTGATCGTCAACGGATGTAAAACGTACTTGTGGTAGACATGATTACATGAGCTTGTGAAATACGTTGAAAAAGTTTTCATCTGCATCTTACATCAACGTAATTAATCACGGTCATAAACTAAACGAGCCAATCCGTGATCAAACGATCAGATTAAATCATCGAGTCTGTCTCGAGTAATTACGAAAAAATCCGTCTGTCACGAATCTATGTTTGAAACCTCCACTCATCGTCTTTCTCTTCATACCAGCTCCCTCACCAGCGACATCCTAGATCCAGATGTAATGTACCCCATCAATTTAGAACAGGAGAAGTAGAGAATGCTTCGGTTATTTTTCTCAAAATAACCAAAATCTTAAAATACTCGAAATTTGCTAAAAACCGCCGGTGAATTAACACAGTTTTCCGTCAATGTCAAAACAGCGGGCAAATTACAGGTAAGCAGGAAAAACCTAGGATGGGCCTGGCTCTGACACGTTAGCGCTGACCTCTAGTCCGGCTTTCTTGACGTTGGTCAATGACTCAAATCAACCAGGTGTTCATTTTTTTCACACGTGTCTGTCAAGGACATGGGAACGAGTGAAGTGGAAGTTCTGGGTATCTGGTCTACGATCGCTGACAAGACTAGGCCCACTAGGGTGTTCTCTTACCGGTAGGCAGGGAGCAGGCTGTAGCTCGTGGATCAGAGATTCAAACGGTTCAGATTCAGCACGGATTCTTCACATTTACGGATGGCCCCAGCTTGAATATCTGATTGCAGAGTAACATTCTCATATTCCTGGGACCTGGGTATGAGCAATTCATATCGGATCTCCGTATACGTTCTCAAACGTCCGATCGAGACGAGAATCTCTACCGCTCCTCTTCCATCTCTTGGGTGACTGGGTCTCTGTAGAGCTCACTTTGAATCTACAGACTACAGTTGCGCGCCGTGTCCCTCCGAAGAGCAGAAAAGCCGCCGTCAGCTCTGGGGCCCTGCGGGTTCACGGAGTCCACACAATCGACACGTGTAAACTGTTGAGCTCCTCCGTTTCCCAACTTTATTTGGAAGATCCTCTTTTTGTGCTTCTAGAATGGCGACTTGTTGCTACGCTGGTTAGAGAACACGGCATCAACTACGTGAGATTACGCGTCTGCTGCTCCGTCGTATTGTATACTTTACGTTTATTTACGATTTCCCGGCTACTTCTATGGACGGTGAATATGCTGCTTTGTACTCCAACTATATACTTGACTGGCTCCATGCGCGGAAATACCCTCTTGACAGACCTCGAGCGCGGAAAACTCTATTTGACTGGTCCCCTTACCGGGTACAGACAGTTTGCGACTGCCAGCGTGGCACTCGAGTCTGACATGGTAGGTAGTTGATAATCTAGGGTGACATGTCATGAGCTGACGTGGATTTGCGCGAAAAACGTAGTTTTTGTATGATGATGTGGCCGCCACGGTACATGTACAGGATGACAGGGATCTGACCATGCACGCGTGGCAAGAAGGCACGGCAGGGCAGAATGCGCGCGTGAACGAATGCGCGCGAGGGCACGGCATTATCGAATGCCGCAGTGGAGAACGAAGGCGATGGCTTTGTGCGAACATCGGGAAGTTTTGTCTATGGAGTGTCAGTAGTCGCGAATCAGCTGCTCCGAATTGTCGTCGTAGTCGACGCTCGATAGATGGACCGCGGTGTTGGCTTGCCTTTATGCGAATCGGATTGTCGTGCTAGTTTTTCGCAGTGAATCGGATGGAGCGCGCTGGTGGCTTCATTACTTTAGTGCTTTACGAGACTGCTGTCATTCGATGAATGCAAGGTCGTGGTAGTCCGCAGTTAGTCTGTGTTTGAGGCAGCAAGATGGCTGCTTCAGGTCGTGGAGTCTTGGACAACTTTTGCAATTGGAGCGATATCAGTTTTCCCGATGATATAGAGTTCTCTTTACAGTGGGACAGTGGTTGTCTCCAGAGGGTGAGCAAACGGAGTTCGAGCGATGGCGATCTGAGTGGAGGAACTCCGAGCATCGACCTCTTGTTGATATGAAAGGTCGATCGTGGGAGAAAGTAAGCGCGGCAGCTAGTAGAATCAAAATCCATGAAGTCTTTACTTCATTTCGCGAATTTGATTACTGTTTGTGTTGTTTGTGTGTGTGTTTAGGTCGTTCTTGCCAAAAGGTTAGGACGAAGAAAGATTTTATAGTCCGCATTTGCAGGTATGGAGCTCCAATGTGCATCCGAAAGGAAGTTGGTAACTTTGCGAGTGGTTCAACGCCTGTTCGTGGTATGTTAGGTCGATCATTTTCGGAGTTCACTCAACGGAGGAGGAGAAGAAGCCTGGCAAGAGAAGCGAGCGATCAGTCCAATGTTAGAGCTCGTGAAGGTATCGGAGGTGAAGGTGGTTGTGAAGGTGGAGTTCGAACTGAACGCCGAGTCGGAGAGAATGGAGCTTGCGGAGAACGCTTGCGATACATCAGTGGAGGTCGGCGTACCTATCGAGTTGCTGGTATTCCTTCGGAAGAAGGAGATGGATTTCATTGTTGCCCTTTTAGGGTGCGTGCTAAAAAATCTAGACATACAGGCATCATTGCGATTTCTGTTTGCAACGTGAGTCATACTTGTCCTGCGAGTGTACATAGTTGGCGGGGACCTACAAGCAATGCGAAATGGCTAGACACTGTGTTTGGTAATCGCGTGGCTGTGAATGAGAGTATTGCTGTCACGAATCTTGTGGAGGAGTTTCGTCATGGTTTTCACAGGAAAGCGAAATATCAGCAAATGTGGAGAATGCGCGATATATCTCAAGATTCGCTGCATGGAAATCAGGCAACCTCTTTCCACTACATTCTCGGTCTGTGTAGACGGATAGAGTCGATAGATGATGAAGCCATTGTGGATTGGGGCAACTGGGAGAATAGACCTCTAGTTTTCCACCATGCTTTCATCTGTCCGGGAGCAACCCGCAGTGTTCTTTCCTACTGTCAGAAAGTTATTGCACTTGATGCATGTCACTCGAAGAACCGTAAATACCCTTGCCAGATCTTTCTGACCTCTGTCTTGGATGGAAACAATGACGCCATAATACTAGCTTATGGTATCGCACCATTGGAATCTACTGAAACTTGGACATGGTTTCTTGGACTGTTGAAAGATTCTATACATGAGATAGAGTCGCCAGATGTTGTGTTGATTTCAGATCGACAAAAAGGGCTTGAACGAGCAGTGACTGAGGTTCTTCCCGGAGCTGTACATGGTCATTGTGCGCAGCATATTCGGATGAACCTACGTTCGAGGTTCGGGCGAGAGTCAGAGAAGCCATTTATGGCTCCACTGTATGCACATACTATTGAGAGGTACGATCCCAACCTGTTCGTGTACGTGACTGTTGTACTGTTGATTGTACTGTTGTACTGTTGTACTGTCGGCTTGATTTGTTGACAGTGAGTCGAGACATGTTCCGAGCATTGTTAGTTGCGTCACTACAGTAAGCAAGAGGTTTAGTTTGCTGGTTTTTTGGGGACATGATGTTGGTATTTATGTAAGCTTTATGTAAGCTTTACTTAAGCTTTATGAAGCTTTATTTAAAGTGAATGAACTGGTTACATAAAGTTTTCCTGAGTTCTTTTTCACCATTTTCAATAGTCACCCTAAAAGTTAGTTACTTCCAAAGCTTTCGGTCTTCAAATCCGTACTCAGTTCTCAAGAATGACGCTTCTGCAGAACAACGATAACGATAGCTCGAAGTTTTAGAGTTCAAAATGTTGCAACCTGAACAGTATGGAGCAACCGGATCTTGGCGAAAGACTTTACATGTCGAGTTTCTGTTCCTCTGGTCCTCGATATCTCTCTAGGTACTCTTAATGATCGTCTTGCAATGGAAACGGGCTGTTTCTGGCCAGTCTATTGCTATTGTCAGTTCCGAGAGGGAGGTCAAATTGTCACTTATGTTTTCAGATTCTGGATAGACAAGCTTTAGCGGGTCACGATCTCAACTACACAGAGAACCATCATTTCGCCCTCCCGCTGCCATCAAACTTGAAATGCACTTCCTTTATCGGCCGTCACAGTCGGCACCGAACCCAACTGCAGTTGTCTACAGTACGTAAACTATAACTAGTTGACCATTAGTTCACAGTTAGTCAGTGATTGGTCAGGTTTTCTGTTGAGTTCTAACGGACCTTAAGTTTAGTTCTTCATCCAGAATGCGGCAGTTCGTGCTGAAAACTGTACTAACTACCTGTCGGTTGGGCTGATGGGTGTTATCCCAAGTGCTGAAGTAACGTGTTGTCCAAAGATTGATGAGAAGGAGATCCTTGGCTCAGTGACGAGTGGGAGAAGTTAAGTACTGCACCATTTCGGAATTACGCCTCGTAATACAATACAGAAGAAATAGAAGTAGTAGAGACTTGGAATATAAGTAGGATCATTCTGTTCGAAGTTAACGAACTATCACATCCATGGAGGACCTTGCTGTTCTTTATCTCTGAAAGGTCGCTGATGAGTTCAGACATTGTTTGACGATTGTTAGTACAGTTAAGAGAAGTCAGCAAGCCAACGATGTAAAAAACTGTGGTAGGGTTTAGGATGAGACCATGACTTCAACCGCTTCATGCTCCGCGGGCTACTAACAAAGTTGGACCCGGACGGCTGTGGACGTGGTCTCTTACGTGCGTGGTTCTGAGCTTGAAGTCTTTCGGGTCACGCAGTAGAGTCGAGCTACTGCACTGAATGGAAGCCATGAGCTTCAAGTCTTTAGGGTCACGCAGTAGAGTCGAGCTATTGCACTGAAGTAATGCCATGTATCACACTGCTGAGGAGCTAATCGTGTCTGTGTTCGTGCGGCAGGTTCGAGGCGATCATGCAGAGAATAGAGTCACATGACGAGAAAGGACGAGCATTGGCAACTTACTTGAAGTCCATAAAACTTGAACGGTATAGCCGAGCGTGGTTTCCTTTACGACGCTATGGGAAAGTAACGTCAAACTTGGCTGAGTCTATGAACAATGCATTACGGCCTATCAGAGTTCATGCTCCATTTAGAAAACTGCTGGATTTGTGGTTTTATATAATGAAGCAGTTCTCGACTCGCCGAACTCAGCTTGAGGCTCACAAGGACTTGCTAACGATGTTTGCTAGAGACCGATTCCAAGAGAATGAGCTAGCAGCTGAACAACTGCTATGTTCAATATCAAGTCCTACACAGGCTAGTATTAGAGCTGTAGATGCACATAACTTTGTAGTGAAACGTTCAGAAGGAGAACGTCGAGGTACGTGCACTTGTTTCGAGTACCAAGAAATGGCATGGCCTTGTATGCACGCTATCTGTTGGGACCATGAGACGGATATCGATTGTAGTTACTCGTTTGACTCCATTTGGTATGCTGAAAGTCTGTTCAACATATACGCTCAGCACAGTTTGCAAGCGTTCACAGTGCAGGACCTCGATCCTGTTTTTGGGTGTTGTGCACCACCGGTGGCAGTCAAGCGTGGGAGACACCGAGTTGTCAGGATGGAAGGGGGTGTTTCGACGACTCGAGGTCAAGGAGAAGGGCCTCAAACCGATGGTATGCAAGACACCGTTGTCCTGCTGTGGGACCAGTTAGTATGTAAATTACGCGTATAAGTGCGTTTTGCACACAATTGTTGAAGTTGTGGTATAATGGGATCCAAAACATTGCTCTTATGAGCTTAGAATGCTCTATTATCTGTTGGGCTCTCCATGGGGCAGAAAAGGACAAGGTTGAGTCCTTTAACTTCCCATTGGTCCTCAAAAAAGTGAAGATAACTTATCATCTACCTAAGTGCGCGCTCTGGAAGGATCGGGGCACTTTGACGGGGGATTTTGGGGATCAGAGGGCATGGGCGGAGAGCTCTCGACGGGAGGAGCAATCTGACCACAAATTTCACTCGATTTGGAGGTCCAGGGCATACGTTATGGCAATTTGAAGTTTATAGAGTGATGGGAGTACATAGCTTTCCCTTCCGATTGTAAGATTAAGGAGTTTGACTGATTGAGCCGTCAGATTGAGACCAGATTTCATGAGCTTGTATTCTGGTAGTTGCTGAAGCTCTGACCACAAATTTCACCACCGGATGTTCTACGGATTGATCGCAATGGCGATTTGAAGACGACGGGGTGCAGAAAACTCTCAATCTGGAGCAGCAACTTTGCAGATTTATGGAGGATGATCCGAACGGTCAAATCGGCTCAAATTTCCTGAGTAGTGAGTTTCCCTTCTGAATTGATAGCACAGAAAGTTTGAGTGGAAGTGGACGGTTCATTTAGGCGAAGAAGCTTCTGTCCTGAATCTGAGATTGGAAGTGCGTGTTAGTTTCTGTGGATTTGTGTTAATTGTGGGAGAAGATCTAGCCGTCAGATCTTCCTGAAATTTGACCTGTAAGTAAGGATTCTAGTATCCTACCTACGTGGCAAGTTTGAGAGGAGACTAAGCTGTAGATCTGTAACTATCATGTGTGAAAGTTCGCTGTTTTTCTGTCGAGTTGTATCAGCAACGGTATCTAGTCCAGGTCCCGAGTCTTTTTAGCGGCAGCTGGCAGAAAAGTATCTAGTGTGACGTTTGTATTGCTTGGGGGTGTATTCTAGGCGTAGATAAGACTTTTGCGATCTACGTTGTAACCACATCATGTGGTTGTCAAGTTCGCACTCAACGTGGCAAAGTGCGATCCTTGACTTGTAGAGTCGACTACCTGTCTCTAGCCTAGTCTCTGGTTTTGGGACACGTTACGGTGCATGCATTAGAACCTTTCACCCAGAAGACCCACACGTGGATGAGTATGACGGCACCAAACATGCGATGTGCATGTGTGCCACCTCATCGGTCCGTGAGGCTTGGGTTGCTTGGTTAGGGAGCTTGCACCTATCCTTGTTTGGTGTTCGAAACTTTTAAGCAAAGGGGAGTGACCTGTGTGGGGGCATTCGACCTGGGGAAAAAATCCAAGAGATTGTTCGTGGAGAGATCGTGGTGATCCTATGAGATTGAATCAGAGTTTTATGGATGGAGATACCTTTGTAGTTGGAGTGCACATGTTGTGAGAGATGGACGAAGGACTCTACTTACCGCCCAGATTCCCTTTTCGAAACCCTTTCTCGATTAAACTGATGTATATGGAACGAGTTCACTTTCAACAGTTTCTGATAGGATCCTTCGGGCATAACTTTACCGCGCAAGTCATGCTCTCGCCTGTCCTTGTGATCTTACCTGTTGTCACTTACGGCCAAGAATGAGATCTCACCGTCTTTATCCTCATCTAACGAAGGATGGATCTAAATCAGCTCCCTCCTATAAACTTTAACACCCAGTGCGAGATAAGACACATCTGTCGACCCAAAGCCATGTACGAAGTCCTAGTAGTGAGAAACTTCGGAGAGGAATACTACCGAGAGATCATGTCATCACATATCCCGTTTGTCATGCCCATGATCATACAACGTTTTCGTGTAGTTGTCTTGACCCTTTACTGAGAGAAAGAAAGTGCTTAGTTATCGAGGAAGTTAGAGAGAAATCTACCAGATACTAGTCGCTCTGTTGTGCAACGATCGCTAGCCACAGCCAGAAGGTACGCCCTTGCTCAAAGGAAAGGCTCTCGTGTTCAAAGTGTAGCTGCTTATCCTGTGATCCTAGGTCAACCATATATTACTGCGTCTAGGATGGAGACGAAAGTAATGGACGATGGATCTCATTATGCTCGTATTAGAAGTCAAGATGGTACGAGGGCGGTTCAGTTTCTTACTGTACGTACGGGTCATGAAAGGAACAGAGAGAAGCTGAGGGACAGTCCCTTAAGGACTGACAAAGAGTTTTCGGATTTTTAGTTAGCACTCCTGTAGAGCGGGAGTATGGGAGTGTTGATAGGAGAAAGAGCCTTCCGCTAGTGCCAGAAGATGAAGAAGAGATGTTTAAATGTGGATTTGCTCAGTTTTCTGAAACATGTGTAAATAGATTTCGAGTGGTAGAAGAGATGGATAGTGTACAAAAACGATGTGTGAAGAAGAAGGAAGATCTCTTCAGAACTCAAGGAGTTTTGTTAGATCAGGAGTTCATTAACGGGGTGTATGAAGAAGAGGGCTTTGAAAATACTCTTGAGGAGGTTTTGTCGTTTATAAGCACAGATTCTTTGGTTAATGGATTAGTCGCGATTCGTTCACGTGAGTTACATGAAGAGATTACAAGATTCGTTGAGGATGGCTACAAGGTTCAGCTTCAGATGAAAGGAGATCATGAGTTGGGGTCAGAAAGGAGTAGAGCCATGAAACACCAAGAAGCACAGGTTCATACGAAATACAAGACTGTGGCACGTAAAGTGAAGCCGGTGGCTACTCAACTACCTGAAGACTCTAACAAGCAAGTGGAACGAGCATCGACTGAACCAGTTCTGCGGGATTCACAAAGAGTAGGGCACAGGTTCACAGAAGAGACACTCAAACGACTACAGATTGGAGGGGGTGAGTTTCTCACTGAGGAAGAGAGAAAGCGTTTTCATGAGATGTTGAGAAGGCATGGAAAGGCTTTTGCTTTCAGTGCAGAAGAGATTGGATGTGTAGATACGAGTGTTGTAGCACCCATGGTGATCTTCACAGTACCACATGTGCCTTGGGACTTGAAGCCTATACCAGTACCACGAGCTATGTTGCCAAAGCTTATTGAGTTGTTGAAGGAGAAGATACGCATGGGTATTTTAGAGCCATCTATGGGACCTTACTCGAGTCGGTGGTTTACTGTACCCAAGAAGTCAGGGGCTCTTAGGTTCATCCAAGACATGCAACACGCTAACAAGGTGACTATCCGGAACATGAGATCAGGACCTATAGTAGATGAGGTTGCAGAAGCTTTTGCTGGGCGTGCTATCTACTCTATTGGAGATTTATACTCTGGGTATGATCAGTTCCAGTTGGCAATGGAGAGCAGAGATCTCACCACCATGTGTACTCCGCTTGGGCTTGTAAGGATGTGTACATTACCGCAAGGAGCGACAAACTCTGTTGCGCATGTGCAAAATGCAATGAATAGGATTTTGAGAGAATTCATTCCGGAGAAGACCATACCTTTCATAGATGATATTCCTATGAAAGGGTGTGCGGTCGAAGACAAAGATGAGAAGCTGACTGAGGATGGATGTCGAAGGTTTGTGGTTGATCATATTCACGATGTGGAGATGATCTTAACAAGGCTTGAGGAGGTAAATCTCACTCTTTCAGCAGAGAAGTCGAGCTTTGGAGTACCAGAGATTTGTGGAGCTTTTGGCCGACGTCCGAACCCATCAAAGGTTGACGCCATAGGGAGGATGAAAGATTGTGCCAACACCACAGAGGTTAGGAGATTCTTGGGAGCTTGTTTGTTCTATCGAGTGTGGATTCCTCATTTTGGTCACATGTCTGAGCCGTTGTATGAGTTGTTGAGGAAGCGAAGAAGGTTCACTTGGGGTGAGGAGCAGAGAGTCGCTATGGTGCGACTAAAAGAAGCGTTGAAATCACCACCAGTTCTACGACAGTTGAGCTATGATTGTGGTAGGCCCATAGTCGTTACAGTTGATACTAGTCCTATCGCTATAGGTTGGGCAATAGGGCAGGATGATGGTGAGGAAAAGAGGTTTGCAACAAGATTTGGTGCTCGCATACTTACAGATCGACAAAGGAGAAACCCTCAAGTCAAACGAGAGCTCTGGGGCGTTGTAACTGCAATGAAAGCTGAGAAGGAGTATCTCATTGGAGCACATGTACTACTTGAAACTGATTGCTTACCTTTGTTGGGAATGATAGCAAACTGCACAACGCCTGATAGTGCTATGTTACATTGGATAGCTTACGTTAGGTCGTTGAATCCAGAGTTGAGACACATAGCAGGGAAGATGAATTCGATGGCGACATGTTGTCTAGAGCTAGGTACTCTGAAGAAGAAGATATGGAGGCAGAAGATATGGATGAAGATGATGCAGAGGAGGGGCAAGTTCTACAACTATCAAGCGAGGACCGGAGTCGCTTGGATGGTGTTCTTCCTTTCAAGGAAAAACTGTATTGTGGGAGGCTCAAAGAAATCGGACGCTATCTAAGCACTCTTCAGAAGTATGGAGAATGGACGGAGAAAGTCTTCAAGGAGATACGACATCAAGCCTATGGCTATCTATTACGAGATGGATATCTGTGGAAGAGGTCAAAGAGGAGAGATGGAGTACCCTTGAGAGTAGTGGATGATGCAGAGACCAAGAAACAAGTACTCGAACAATTCCATGATACCTTATGGGCAGGACATCGAGGTACATGGGCAACCTTTACCAAGATCAAGGAGAGGTATTGGTGGAAAGGATTGTATCGAGATGTAGAGAAGTTTGTTGGGTCATGTATTGAATGTCAATTCCAATCCAAGATTCAGTATAGGGATGGATTGAGACCTATGTATCCCTTGTCCATTCATTTCCAATGGGTTTTGGATCTGGTTGCCATGCCACCAGGAATTTGGGGCATGCGTCATTTAGTTTTGGCTCGGGAAGAGCTATCTAACTTTGTAGAAGGGAGGGCTCTACGCACCAAAGCTACTGAACCTGTCTGTCGATTCATATTAGAAGATATCGTTTCTAGATATGGAAGCGTGGGGAGAATCCGTGCAGATAGAAGAGAGTTGAATGCATATGAAGCATGTGAGTTCTTCAACAGATATGGAATACGATTGAAGTTGACCACTTCGATGAACCCGAAAGCGAATGGGAAAAGTGAACGAGAGCACCCACCAATCATCCAAGCATTGGTGAAAGCGTGCAGGGGGCGTCATGGGGACTGGCCTAGACTTCTTCCTTTTGCGTTGTGGGCTGATAGAACTACTCATAGTACTGGTCACTGGTTACATGCCTACAGAATTGATGACCGGTCAAAAACCTATCATGCCAGCGGAAGGAGACGTTCCTACTTGGATATGTCTACCTTGGGAGGATGGTTCTAATAGGGAAGGACTATTGGCACTACGAATTCAGCAGCTTGAGCGACGTGAGGAGGACCTCGAAGAAGCATTGGTCAAACTCAAGGAGGCGAGGTTGAAGAACAAGGAGCGGTTCGACAAGACACATCGACTGCGGAAGAAGCCGATCCGAGAAGGTGACTGGGTCATAGTATATGACAACAGTTTGGATAACCAACACAACATTATCAAGAAGTTTGCACGACGTTGGTTTGGTCCTTATGTTGTTGTTGTCGTCCACGACAACGCCACATATAGTTTGCGAGAATTGGATGGTACACTCTTGAAGTTACCCATTGCTGGTAAAAGGGTCAAGGTTTTCCGAAGACGTGAAGGATTTCTTGATTTCGATGAACTTCTCGAGTCTAATTCTCATCTTTCCAGACCTTATGCGAGAGAAGATGATGATGAACTTGACAATTCAGAGCACGATGAAGGATACGATGATGACTATGGATACCAAGTTGGCACATACCGGAGGATGTGCAGGTTTGGAGAGGGTGAATGTCCTGTTGTGGGACCAGTTAGTATGTAAATTACGCGTATAAGTGCGTTTTGGACACAATTGTTGAAGTTGTGGTATAATGGGATCCAAAACATTGCTCTTATGAGCTTAGAATGCTCTATTATCTGCTGGGGCTCTCCATGGGGCAGAAAAGGACAAAGTTGAGTCCTTTAACTTCCCATTGGTCCTCAAAAAAGTGAAGGTAACTTGTCATCTACCTAAGTGTGCGCTCTGGAAGGATCGGGGCACTTTGACGAGGGATTTTGGGGATCAGAGGGCATGGGCGGAGAGCTCTCGACGGGAAGAGCAATCTGACCACAAATTTCACTCGATTTGGAGGTCCAGGGCATACGTTATGACGATTTGAAGTTCATAGAGTGATGGGAGTACATAGCTTTCCCTTCCGATTGTAAGATTAAGGAGTTTGATTGATTGAGCCGTCAGATTGAGACCAGATTTCATGAGCTTGTATTCTGGTAGTTGCTGAAGCTCTGACCACAAATTTCACCACCGGATGTTCTACGGATTGATCGCAATGGCGATTTGAAGGCAACGGGGTGCAGAAAACTCTCAATCTGGAGCAGCAACTTTGCAGATTTATGGAGGATGATCCGAACGGTCAAATCGGCTCAAATTTCCTGAGTAGTGAGTTTCCCTTCTGAATTGATAGCACAGAAAGTTTGAGTGGAAGTGGACGGTTCATTTAGGCGAAGAAGCTTCTGTCCTGAATCTGAGATTGGAAGTGCGTGTTAGTTTCTGTGGATTTGTGTTAATTGTGGGAGAAGATCTAGCCGTCAGATCTTCCTGAAATTTGACCTGTAAGTAAGGATTCTAGTATCCTACCTACGTGGCAAGTTTGAGAGGAGACTAAGCTGTAGATCTGTAACTATCATGTGTGAAAGTTCGCTGTTTTTCTGTCGAGTTGTATCAGCAACGGTATCTAGTCCAGGTCCCGAGTCTTTTTAGCGGCAGCTGGCAGAAAAGTATCCAGTGTGACGTTTGTATTGCTTTGGCGTATTCTAGGCGTAGATGAGACTTTAGCGGCCTACGTTGTAACCACGTCATGTGGTTGTCAAGTTCGCACTCAACGTGGCAAAGTGCGATCCTTGACTTGTAGAGTCGACTACCTGTCTAGCCTAGTCTCTGGTTTTGGGACACGTTACGGTGCATGCATTAGAACTTTTCACCCAGAAGACCCACACGTGGATGAGTATGACGGCACCAAACATGCGATGTGCATGTGTGCCACCTCATCGGTCCGTGAGGCTTGGGTTGCTTGGTTAGGGAGCTTGCACCTATCCTTGTTTGGTGTTCGAAACTTTTAAGCAAAGGGGAGTGACCTGTGTGGGGGCATTCGACCTGGGGAAAAAATCCAAGAGATTGTTCGTGGAGAGATCGTGGTGATCCTATGAGATTGAATCAGAGTTTTATGGATGGAGATACCTTTGTAGTTGGAGTGCACATGTTGTGAGAGATGGACGAAGGACTCTACTTACCGCCCAGATTCCCTTTTCGAAACCCTTTCTCGATTAAACTGATGTATATGGAACGAGTTCACTTTCAACAGTTTCTGATAGGATCCTTCGGGCATAACTTTACCGCGCAAGTCATGCTCTCGCCTGTCCCTGTGATCTTACCTGTTGTCACTTACGGCCAAGAATGAGATCTCACCGTCTTTATCCTCATCTAACGAAGGATGGATCTAAATCAGCTCCCTCCTGTAAACTTTAACACCCAGTGCGAGATAAGACACATCTGTCGACCCAAAGCCATGTACGAAGTCCTAGTAGTGAGAAACTTCGGAGAGGAATACTACCGAGAGATCATGTCATCACATATCCCGTTTGTCGTGCCCATGATCATCCAACGTTTTCGTGTAGTTATCTTGACCCTTTACTGAGAGAAAGAAAGTGCTTAGTTATCGAGGAAGTTAGAGAGAAATCTACCAGATACTAGTCGCTCTGCTGTGCAACGATCGCTAGCCACAGCCAGAAGGTACGCCCTTGCTCAAAGGAAAGGCTCTCGCTACGACACCGTGAGAGCGGAAGTGATTATAGAGTTTCTCGTCCGAGACGAGCAATACCTTCCTCTTCCTCGTGAAGCAGTGGGAGATGTAGAGCCTGTGCCAAGGGCTGCACGCAAATGACAACCAGGTGATCAGACAAGCAGGAAGCCGAGTGGCGGTTTGACCAGATGTTCAATTTGCAAGCAACCTGGTCACAACCGGCGTAGCTGCATGTTTGTGCAACCGAATGGGACTACGCAAACGGGAGTGGAAAATGTTACACAAGAGTTTCCACCAGATGATCCATCACCGAACGTCGGTGTTCATCCCGCCGTCTCTCCGAGGACCATACACAGGGCAGGACCTGCAGAATGGGAGGACATATTCGGCGAGGATGAAATTATGTATTCCGATTCTGACGGAAGCGATTTAGATGACGACGATCTTTCAGAGTAACCACTGCTTGCGTACCTTCTTCATAGTATTCATTGATGATGCACAGTACTCTGATGATGAACAGTCTAAACTCTTCCTTGACTGTCATCCGAATTGTATTCAATGTGCAAGGTACATCCAGCACTGCGTTTCGTTCATCAAGGCATATTCTTCTAGTTTCAAAAGTTTTCAAGTTTTCAAGTTTTTGCGAGTTTAGCGTTCTTAAAGTTATTCAAGTTTTCTCGTGAGATTGCTTGACTTTCTTTATGTATGCTTCACTTCATGATTTTTCACATGTATCTCACGTATGCTTCAGCATATATTGCGCGCGGGTTAATATCGACTGCAAACTACTTCTTAATGAGAAAGAATCCGCCAAAACCTTGATACCCTTCGCGCTGATATCGGTGGATGGAAGTCTGTGAAGTGGATTATGTTCATGTGTATGTAACAGTACATGCTTTGCTAACACTTTCATCATGAGGTATCAGTTTCATAAGCCCAGGTTGCGAAGGTGGCAGCAATAAGCTTGACGTAGTTAGAGGTGATGTGGACTGCGGACGAACTGTGGACGAGTTCTTCCTTGCCGAGTTGCTCGAATTCTACTCCAGTCTGTTTCAACTAACCGGGAAAATCCTGCTGCTCCTGTCGTTGCCTCTACTATTCGACGAAATATGCTGTTTATAGTATTGCGTGTTAGGGTTACTCAAGTTTAGGGTGGCTTGAATCTCCGAGGACTTACCTTTTCTTAAACTCTCGGATGCAGGTCCTTGAGGGGTGGCTTGGGTTTGCTACTGGTATCATAGCTGCAGACGGGGCTGACTTCTCTTAGCGAGCTTACGCTCGTCACTCACTGTTGGTCCGTACAGGTCTTCAGGCTTCAAGAGTTGTATTATCCGATTATGTACTGATTCAATTGTCCGTTGATTGATTTTCGGAGTGTTTAGTGTTCATAGTCCGCATTCATTTATAGGAATTTGCGTCGATGTTAGAACAGGTTAGGCAGATATTTCTTATTAGGGTAGCTGTAGGGTAGTGCCGGGAGCCTCTGATGGAGAGGAGCTTCTCGGGTTCAACTCCCGATCCCGGCTATATCTCTTTAATCCTCTATCGAGTCCTAGGAAATACTCCAGTACTGATTGGAGTCAAGTAGACATCAGCTGGAAGATGTGCCGGTGTTGTGTACTCGGCTCCATTCAGTTCTGGATTCTTTCCTGGCTGAACTCGAATCGAAACCATCGCCGCAGCCGTTCGCATATCCTGCTTTACAGAGTACTGAACCTGCTTGATGGCTCGTAGTTTTACGTCGAGTAGCAGGGCCACAAACTCATGTACTTTGTAAAATCTATAATTTAGTTTATGATTGCACTACATATATGTACATACATGCAGTTTGAGTTTACCTTGGAACCGAGCTCACAGCTTGGATCGACTACGCATATCGAGTCGAGGTAAATACGAGAGGTCGAGTTTGAATCAAACCCTGCAGGTCAGAATCGGGAGAAATGCTTCGAACAAGCCAGCTGAGCCACTGATCGACTACACCTTCAACTTGACCGAGACTGTCAACGAGTTATGGTACGTGGGCTTTGAGAGAGGTGCCTGCTAACACTGGGTTCTGCTGGGTTGTGTTGAAACTTGGAAGCCAATTATTCATGGTAAGGGTGTACGAAGGTCAGAGTCTGGAGCTTCCCATTAGTAGTTTCGGGTTAGTTTCGGGTTGTTTCGGGTTAGTTTCGAATTTGGTTACAAAAGTTGCTGATTAGAACACAATCGTCCAACAGTGACGAACTCGATCATCGATTCTACCTGACAAAAGCGTGGATCTATTCAGTATTCCAGCTTAAAACTGTTCTCCGATTTTGCTTTACAGGTTTTGCTTGACGTTGAGTCAGCACGAACGTCGGTGATGTAGCTTACTGGATTTCATTGCCTTTCCTTATTCATCCGTGCACTCGTCTCAAATAAAAGAAGCAAACTCTGCTTCTCTACCTTCTACTCATCCTTGTCCTGGCTTATAGACACCCTCTGTTCTTAGCATCACGACGCACAGACAAATTAAAGATGTACGCACATTCAATCAAATAAAGCGCCTCTGCAGTACAAGTACACACGTAAGGCCGAGGTCTATGTTCCAAACCCGAGTGCGTGCCCATTCGTCATTCGCCCAGAAACTTTACAGAACGAAAAGCATTGAGCATCAACTATCCCAGAAGATACCATCGAGTTCTAAACAAGTGTTTATCAGAGGCTAGCTCTCCCATTCATACACTCACACCGCGATCACCAAGCGAAGAATGTTGCAATTTAACCTACTCGTGTAGTTTGGACTTGGGATCGCAACCTCTTTCGATGGCGTGCAGCCAGTAAACTCATCCCCATCTGGATCTGCCGTTCAAAACTGGAAGAGGGTCTTCCCTGTATGGCCCCGAGAGTTTCAAATACAAACAGTCGCAACTTAGGGGTTTAGCGACAAGGAAGAAGAGGTGTACGCAGAGCTTTCCACTCTGACGCACCTTCGCCAACGAAATCTTTGGGTGGTGTAGAGACAGGGGAAGTACAGCATCGAACAGCATTGAAGTATATCATTATAAGCAGAAGATGAACATCACAACAGAACAACTGAGTTCATCTTTTAGCTCATAAGCTTACAGCTTATGAACGACAATTTCTCAAACAACTAGTCGCTGCGAACACAACGAACACATAAGCATATATATTCCCATTTTATGCGGTAATAGGCACAGTAATACCCACGAAAACTGAAACTCACCATAGTCAAGTAAACATATCTGTGGCAAATAAAATGCCTGGATCTTCTTCGGCCTTCGAATCAACTTCAAGTTAAAACTCCAACTATCACAGTCGAACTGTTACTAACGGAACGTTCTCAACAACAGACTCACTGCTGTTCAAAAACTATGCACCGAACGCAATCTATCGACGATATCTATTATAGCTTCGAGACGTAACTCTGTTGCGGCCACATTGTGCATTGCACTGTCCAGGGTTCTCTTCGCCTCATCTAAATCTTCTCGTGCTCCTTTCACTATGGACACCAATGTGCTCAATTCGCTTGCAACCGCACCATCTTCCATACTCCCTTCAGCCTCTTTCACTCTTTCACAGAGAGATTCTGGAATAACGAAGCCGCAGTGTAAGGCCGCCGTGCATCGAAGACTTGACGTTGTTTCGTGGCTGGGTTCCATGACACTCGGACCAACCACCCTCCTCTCTGCATATGATCGAGAACCGATTTCTGCTCTGAAATTGTGAAGAGGAAGAATGTTTCTGCAGTCATGTTCATGAATTCTTTTCCAGCATGATTCTGAACTCTGAACCTCGGCAGCTTCTCCATCTCGATACCTACTCGAGAACTGTCAATGAGGGTAACGTCGAACCTCCACTCTCTATGACCCATATTTGGAGCGACCCCGCAAACATGCACGTGATCCATCAAACGTTTCACTTTAGGTACATTGCTGCTAATTTCCTCCCCGCACTTGCACACATCTATTGTCACAAATCCACTTGAGTTCGGATGCAAAATTGCTACATAACACTCTAACCAATATGCACCAAGCTCATCTTTCGAATGCAAGAACTCATACTGCAGCAATGTGTGCATTCTGCTTGCTGCCAATCACGTCTGTGAAAAACGTCTCCGAAAACCTTTACCTCACTCGATTCTGCTTGTTGCTGTGCTAATCACGCCTGTGAAAAATGACTCCGAAAACCTTTACCTCACTCGATTTCTGCGTCTCCACCTCGCTCGTTTACGCTCGCCCAAAACCGACGCTCGTCCTCGCTGCTTACTAAAACACTCTCCTTCAATGCTGTTCGATGAAACTCTCTGTTCGATGAAACTCTCCTTCACTATCGTCAAATTCGACTCGTCTTCATTGACACGGCCGTCCCTCAGACGTCGCGCCTACACTTCGTGCCTCTTTTTCACTCTCCTTCACTCTTGTTCGACTCTCGGTACAGCCTCTCGGCATTCACATTCACATACTGTCTCTTGATACACGTTACGCCTTACACTTCAGCTTCGACTCGTCTTCATTGACATCGTCATCGTTCGGGCGATTCGCCTTCACTTCGCGCCTAATTGTGTCTACTCAGCAGGACCACGCACCCGCCTACATGTCTTCTCAGCATTGTCTTTTTTGCCACGTCAGCATCTAATCTCCCGTCACTATGTCCTTCTAGCCACGCAAGCAGACTACCTATCACGTCAGACTCGAGTGCCACTCTGATAGTCGCAAACTGTCTGTACTCGGTAAGGGGACCAGTCAAGTAGAGTTTTCCGCGCTCGGGGCCTGTCAAGAGTGTATTTCTGCGCATGGGGCCAGTCAAGTATATAGCTGGCATGCAAATTGCACTTTAAAGAGGATTGGTTTCGGTTCTCCTCCGGTGTTGTTTAGAGTTTAACGTTTTTATTTCGAATTTTCCTCTTAATCAAATGTTTCACTTTCAGTCTATCCGTACATTACCTTTGATAATGTACGGACATATACATGGTATGGTATACATTAATATGTATATCACACATAGAGAACTAAACTTTTACATGTATGGTTAGTTAACACAGTGAGTAGTGTTTACTGCTTGAGCATCATATCAGGAGTTCAAAATCTACATACTCTTGCTCTGCGATCCACGCAGCGCATGAAAGATAATTTAATGAAGATTTAGAGGGTTAAATGTCTCACTAGAATAAATTTATTTTTTTCCAGAAAACTTAGAAAAATAGTGTAATTATTTAATGAAGATTATAGAGTGTTAAATGTCTCACCAAAATAAATTTCATATTCCCTCAGAAGACTTAGAGGGATAATCTGAGAATTAAAATATACTTAGAGCACTCCAAGAGGACATTTGATTTGTTGTGAAGATAAATAATGTATTCTGAAAACAAAAAATCTTTGTAATACATGAACTAGATTGGGCTCAGGTGATTATGCAGCCTAGAACTGATGAATAGAATGTGTAAACCAAAGAACGATACAAAGACCCTGTGGCTCGAGCTTGATGTTACCTTCTCTTGTCAGGTATTTATATCGATCGACTCGTTATGGTACGGTCTTCGTATTTACACATTCTATTCACCAGTTCTAGCCTGCATAATAGCCGTCTGGTGTGTGGCACCAAAAGTGACTCTGAAATTTGCAACGACGGCTGCCGTCAATAGAGCCAGCCGCACTTGGTAAACTGGACACAAAGCCACTATCTGAACCAAGATTTGAGAGCATTCGACGTTTTAAAATTCCTCCTGAGCACTGATGTGAACGTAACTCTGTGGCTCTGTTCCATGGGGAATTTTTGAGGATGCGACTTAAGTGAGGCCATGTGGCTTGAGCTTGATGTTACCTTCTATTGCCGGGTATATACCCCGGTCCGCATGGTGCACCATTTGTATTGACAACAAGGTAAAGTCAGAAATTTGCTTAATCACACCACTGACTAACCTAGTGCTTGATAGCACCTTTCTTAACTATGTACTGCTTGATTACATCTTTGACTAGTTATTAACAATAAAATCAATCATTTTTTTCATGTATTTCATTATTTTAATACTTTCGAACATGACTAAATACCTTTGTCATTCAAATCGCTTCAATAATAAAGTACACATCATATGATACATGTTCAAAAACTGATATATGCAGTCGGACATATCACTAACACGGCAAAATGACTAGTTTTTACTATAGGTGGCAAATCAAAGGAATTATCAAGCAATATATGGTTAAGAGGGTGTGATCAAGCAAATTTCTTCAGACAAAACCCATTGCAAGTGTATGTCCCGAGAAGTTTCATGAAAGAATACGAACAGTGAGAAGCATGTCAGACGGTTGGAGACAATGAACACTAAGGAGTACTAAGGAGTATGTAAAGGGTAGAAGTGGAAGGACTGAGAACTAATCCTCTAGCCTGTCAATCTTTTTGGTTGATTTACAAACACCACCACACTCCTTCAAACTCTCATACACGAACTCACTATCATGACGGTAACTTTAAAGTGAAGGGTCCTTGATCGATCTCCACACGCAAAGACTTATTATGGTCAAACTCCTCACACTGCTTGCATGACACATAATAGTGGGTCTAGATATTTCCAAGATCTTGAGAAGTCCACCAACCCACCGTGCTAAAAGATCCATGCATTTGATTGGACGTGATACAAATGATAACATATCAGATACTCACGTACCTTTCTTTCACCCACAAAAGAAGTAACCAAATACTACTACTGTTCTAATTCTGATCATATTCCTCCTCCTCTTGCTTTCACACATGGTAAGGCACTTGACTGGCAAAAGAAATGCAATGAGTCTAGATGCCTCTGTCATCCTACGTGGTAAAGAAAATGTTCATGGACAAAGGACCGAAGTGCCGATGAAGACATCTTCATTATCGAGGATGTTGCAGTTCTGTACAGCGTAGTAACGTAATGAAGAATGCAATTATATAATAAAATTCTGTCGTGTCTATCGGAGTCTGTGCAGAGGAGTGGGATCCCAAGGGAAGAATGTATAGCTATAGCTATGATCTTGCATTGATCAAATATTTTCTTACTTTTGCGCTGAACGTGAATTTGTACAAAAGTTGACCACTGATTGCCTTTATCCTCTACTATTTGAGGTATCTTCCTATTGCGTGCAGGTTTTCGTATTTCATTTATAAGTTGTATTTGTAATAAACTTCAAACTACACGTGGCACTATTACCGTATCTCGAGTCAGATTCGAGCTATTTTTATTTCTTTTATAAAATGGGTTTCGGCACTCAAGATTGAAAGTTAAAAGGAATCCGGCCAACTTCAGTGAAAACTCTTTATTAACCGTAAGAAATTTAACATTTGCTACATTTCATTCAAAACATCATTCCGAAATACTAGAATCTTAACAATTTTGAACTTTCCTGAGATTTTGGCATTATGTTTTTATATAGATTTTTCAAAATATGTGCATGACCTTCTTGTAGTTATTTTTCTTCCGAATCTGAGCTCAAAGTACAGTATGCATCCCAAGCCAGTATCGGGAACACAACAAGCATGACGTTGTTTTTGATATCATGACAATGTGTAATACTACATGGTTGTAGAGAAATTGAGGGAGAGCGCTCTCGTGGAGATGGTCCGAAATTTCAATCTTTCCATTAATCTTGAAAATTATGCTTGCTTGGCGGTTTACTTCGATGTTCTGTGTTCGAGCGTGCGTCTGACTCTCTTGTTGCAGCGAGGACGGCTTGGGTTAACCACCCTTTGGTGTCTTTCTCTCGCTAATCTGTCATCGAGCTGTGCATCGTTTGATCTGCCCATAACGCAAATGATAAGATTCGAGGTCACTCGCGCATCTTTCCGTTGCAGGCTTTCACCAAAGCCTTCACAATGGACGGATGACCACGTTCACTCTTGGCATTCCCTTCGGGGTTGTAAGCAGTTGTTAGTGACAACCTCACCCCGCACCTTGCGAAGAATTCACGAACCTCATGTGCATCTAACTCTCCTCGATCTGCAGTGATCTTTTTCACACATCCATATCGACAAACAATCTCTTCCAAGAGAAATCTACATATCCCTTCAGTTGTCTTTGTTCGGACCGCCCTACCCTCAACTTGATTTGAAAGATCTTCTCTAGCAAGTACCAAGTATCTCAACTGTCACAATCCAACCGGCATAGTCACCAAGTCTACAACCCACTTGAAGTGGATTCCCAATGGATAAGTCGGGTGTAATCCGTCTCGATGTTAGATGTTCGAATATATCTGACATGTCAAACAAGACTCCACAAAAGATATGACATCCTTGTACATACTTTTTCATCAATATCGCTCTTTCATCTTCGTAAAAGTGACCCAAATCCCTCGATGTCCAACCCAAAGACTCTCATGAAATGCCTTTGAACAACTTCTGCTGATCTTCCTTGTCGCAAATCACTCGTAGCGGTATCTCATCTTTCTACTTCGGTCGCTTCCAAAGAAACCCATCCTGCAACATGAAGTTGTAGACCTTCCTTTGAACTCTCTGAAACTTCTCATCCGTCCAACCTGTCTGCTTAGCCATCGTACTAAGGTATCTTCGGATGTCAAGCAAATCACCATCATAAAATCTTTCAACAAATAACTCATTTTCCCTTCCTATCTGTGCAATCGAATAGAACTCTGCACCCACATCGTCAATATCTTCAATCATTTCATCCTCCCCATCATATCGAGCTCGAGATAACATATCTGCAATCGGATTATCTTTCCCTACGATATGTCTAACTTCGAGTTCAACGCTTGATATATGCGATTCATCGTAACGTCGCAATATCAAGAGTTGAACAATTCATGATCATCCCTAACAACGACAAGCAATCAGTTTCAACCACCACTACTGCTCTAATCAAATACTCTTTCTCAGTTTTCATGACTGAAACAACAACCCATAGTTCTCTCTTCACTTACGGATAAGCACGTTGTCGAACACTTAACATCTTCGCTCCGAATCTAATCGAAAACCTATCTCCATCCTCATCATCATGTCTTACTGCCCATTCGATTGCAACCAAACTTGTATCTACAGTAAGAACCATCGGCCAGACACCTTTGTAATCAATCGTTCTCAAAACTGGAGGAGATGATAGTAAAGACTTCAGCTTCCGCACCGCATCAGTATGGTTTTTCTCTCATCTGAACTTATGATTCTTACGCAACAAATCATATAATGGATCCACCACATCCGCATAATGAGGAATCTAAATGTGATAGAATACACAAGCACCCAAAAATCTTCTTACTTCTGTCAACGAGTTGCAAACCTCCTTCATCCTCCCAACTGCATCCACTTTGTTCGGGTCTAGCTTCTGACTAAACGATCCACACAAATGATCAACGATCAAGACTTCTCTAACCCCAAATGTAGACTTTGCATATGACAGCGTGAGATGAACTTCCTCAAGTCGAGATAGGATCTTCTCACAGTGTGCTATGTGATCGATGACATATCGCTGACATCTCCTCTGATCTAATGCTTCATCCTTCTCATTCTCTACACATCCTTTGATGAGGATGTCATCCAAGAACGGCATCGTCTTTTCAGGGATGAAGTCCTTTAGAACTCGATTCATTTCATTCATCATGTGTGCTACGGAGTTGGTAGCTTCCTGTGATAAGGTACACATCCTAACCAACCCCAAAGGTGTCCTCATTGTCGTGAAGTTTCTACTCTCTTCCGATAGTTGAAACTGATCATACCCTGAGTAAAGATCTCGCATTGAATAAATTGCTCTTCCTGCAAACGCTTCAGCAAACTCATCCTCAATCGGTCTCACCTCAGCATTTCTGATTGTTATTGTATTCACCGGTTGCATGTCTTGGATGAACCACATCGACCCATTCTTCTTAGGCACTGTAAACCACCTGCTCGAATACGGTGCAAACGACGGCTCCAAGATCTTCATCCGCATCTTCTCCTTCAGCAACTCCATTAGTTTAGGCAAGTGTGCCCGCGATACTTGAATTGGTCTCAGGTTCCATGACACATGCGGTACCATGAAGATAACCATCGGGGTAACAACGTACGGATCTACACATCCAATCTCATGTGCTTCAAAGGCAAATGCTTTCCCATGTCGTGAAAGCATCTCCTTGAAGCACATCCTCTCTTCTGATAGAAGAGATCCATCATATCCAATCTTCAGCTCTTCAAGGGTCTTCTCCGTGAATTTATGTCCTATCATTGCAGGATCTCTCAAACTCTTTTCTCTTGAAGCTCGATCCATTTGTTGGTTAGTATCATCCAGCAAAGGACCAGCAACTAGCTTTATCTTCTTATCCACTGTCTTGTATTTCATCTCAACTCGAACCTCAAGTGCACGGAATGAATGAGATCACCGAATAGACCTCCCTTGAATGACACCAACAATAGGAGCAACGAACATGGCATAATTTTCAAAGTTGAACTATAACATTTAGAATGATTAGTTTAGATTCGAGGAAACATGCGACACAATGAATAGAAAGACCCCATCAAGCCTAACAAGGGAAAGAAGGACCTGAAGAGCCAAGCAACTAATGCAACGAAAGGAAGAACACTTTCTTCTTTTCCACCTCTTGACCTCTTTGCATGCTCATCTCAAGTCCAGTTCTAGTACCTCTACGTCCTAAATGAATCAAGATAGTTAGAGCTCATAAAAATACCCAGAGAAACTAGAGAGTAATGAAAAGAACACGAGTGGAGAGACACAAGAACAGGAAATCAGGAAAACACCATGAGCCGCCTCTGCCCAAGGACATCCTCTTTTGGCTAAGGATTGAACAACAAAGACTGTATATACTGTCCGGAAAAACATAGAGCAAGTCAAGTACATCCATCGAGTACTCCAAGGTTTAGTGATCAATACTACCTAGGCAGAAACTCAAAGCAAGTATAGAGAAATGAGGCTCTGGAATGAGGTTTTAGATACATTCTCTAAAACGTTAGAAGCAAAGAATTTAGTTTACCGTATAATGGAATTAATTGATGGCGCTCTGAAAGATTATATAATATAATAGTTTTGAAATTTGAAATTTGAAATAATTTTGAAATTTTTTGAAAATTTTTTTACAGAGAAAAGAAAAGTTTATCTACTTTTTAATTCAAATGGATTTTATAAACTAATAAAATTGATTGAGATTGAAAGGGATTATTAGATAAAATTTTTAAGATGCATTCTGGTAAAATAGTACTTCCGTACAAAAGATACACATCCAGTTCTAATTTCATCAAAGTTTTCCAAAAGATAAAATTAAGTATTAATATAATATTTTACAATTAAAACCATAAAAAATCTTAAAAAAATCTTCTATTAAAAAGTTTGTGCTGTTTACCCAAGCAAAGCAATTTACTACAGACAAAATCACAACCACGGTGTTTCTCCGCCCACAGGCTATAGGGGTGTTATGGAGGCACGTAGATTATCTTAGAAAACAGTCCCACAATCGATAACATAATTAAAAAGGACACAGGCACTACGTGCTTCTTTGGCTTTACCGGGACATACTTCTTTTCAGTTTTTGGCCGGAGCGAAATAACCAGTTTTATGGAATACAAGAAGCGAGAAGAAGTTCCAAGGAAGGAGGAGAATTGACGTCTACAGCGTTATTTATATGAGTGGACCTCCTCAGGAAAAAATGTGGCATATAAAGAAGACGATAAGTTATTCTAGATGAGACATTACCTGCTCGTCCTATTGGAGATCCAAGTGATCATGATTCCAATATGTTAGCTCGCTTGTGCCCAATCACCCTCGAATCATGCATCGACTAATAACAAAAGAATCAACATCTCGACAGCCTCAATCAGCTGAAACCGAGAGTCCTTGTTCCGGAATCCTTGGTTCTTAACCAGCACAGGAAACCTTCCAGTAGTGAATTTTTCAGACGTGCTGGTGAGTGAGAGACGACTGGAAGTTGAGATGACGGTCACTTTAGACTAATAACGTGAAATGAAGCTATCTACTTACTCTGTATTCAGCGGAACGAGACCTGCACAACTTAGTTTCGTTGTGCAGGATCGAGTCTAAGAGCCTCGAGTTTTCATTCGTCGTGACGCTAGTGTGTTCTCAGAACTTGTGACAGCGAACGAGGAGCAAGTGTGTGTTTGAACAGAGAAGGCTGCTACAAGTCGAGTGAAGATGTCCCTCGCCGACATGGTCCAGATTTATATGCATCTCGAGTCTGCAACACACTAGATAAGTATAGCAGCGCAGGTCGCGTTGCGTGACAACTTGAGCGCGCATGAAAAGTGAAACACATTTTCAGTGTTTGAGGAGAATCGACTAGACTGCACATTTAACTGATCCATCTTGAATCAATTTGATTGCTTTCCTCACTAACGGGTTAAACAACATGCAAAACCAGCGTTGATCCCGTCCAGAACAACTCCAGTCCAACAACTACCCCAAATTGTTCGTCTGCACTTAACAATCCAAATTTAGCTACAACCTACATTCAAGGTTACTGAACTGTTCCAAATGAAGTGTTCCACACCAAATACTCGACGACGAGATAAAACTCTTGGTCTAGTGGCATACGGAAAAGCTAACCGTAATGAGTAGTAATGATATACGGAAAAGCTAAGAGGTTTACGTAGTTTTCTACTTACAGAACAAACCCGAATCATCTCTATATGGGAGTACGAGAATTATATAAAGATGAGTGCAAGCTGAGTGAAGGAACGAAGTATAGAAGTCCTGGAAAACGAAACTTCACGTTCGTGGAATAAGAGCAGGCTCTGTGAAAAGCCTCCTCTTAGAGACATTAATCTATCGCCCGTGTGGTCTATCGGGGCTGCCAGAAGGAGTCGAAAGGTTCGCGACTGGAACAAGAGGAAAACGTCACGACGCGATCGGAACCATCGTGGACTGTTTAAAGTGGAGTCAGGTATAGATGGCTAGCATGATACCAGGTTCAACCAGATCTAGGTTTCGCATCGCACAAACGAGAAGAACATGACTGGGCGCAGAGAACCTGATAATGTGCATACGAGACAGAGATCTCGATTACTTTCACACGGCATTGCCAAAATTCTACTTCGACTGATTTCGACTGATTAGCGTACAGTGACCATGAAAACGATGGAGCCGATGTGTTCACACTGTTAAACGATGGAGCCGGTGCCTTGCGGAATAGCTGTCCCGCCAGTTCTATGGAATCAAAGAGTGTCCTGCCAGATTATGGAATCGAAGAGATCGGGAGACTGATGACTCAGTGTGAGACAATGGAGGCGAATAAAGAGAACAGAGTGGAAGCCCGTGAACCGAAACACCAAGAGATAGTTGCTGAAGTAAACATAACAAGCCGGATTCTCAAAGCGAAACCTTTGAATCTGGGCGGAAAGCCATGTAGTGCTGCTACGACCTCTCCTTTCTAAAAGGTATAAAGAACTTTTCATACTGATCCCGTCGCCATGATCCGAACACGCAGCGCAGACCAGACCGGTTAATGTCTTAAACTTCTTTCGACTAGATGAAGTGACTCTAATTATAAGATGCTGAAACAGAATCGCGCTTAGCATAGTTCATGTTCCTTGCACACTTGTTGACTCACGTTCTCTGTGCACCTGTTCGCGCCCTGAGGTTGAGCATAAATTTGGTTCAACCCTCCTACCATGTTAACAACCTACTTCGTTCTTGTAACTCTGACGGAGAATTCCTCTCTAGTCATGATCCCTTCCGCTGGGGCAGCCCAAAAACACCACACAAGCGAGAGATCTGTGATTCACAGAGAGAGGCTTATCGCTGAGGCTGGGAAGAACCGGGTTGAACCCACTTCGGTACTAACATGCTGCTCAGCAACTCAAACGAGAAACTCTACCATCCACGGTCCACCATCTCCAAACAGTAATGTTTACAGCAAACTTGTCAAAAATGTTATAAGGTCTGGTCATGTGAAGAGTCTCAGTTTTCTAGCGACAGTCGATCATGATTACAACAGACTGGACTCGAAAGCACATTACTCGAGCTGCCACTGGGAACCTTAAACCCTAGTGCGGGTATAAAATGAGGAAAGGAATATTCTCTTTTTCTCCCTGTGTACTTTGTTTTGACGAGAATATTATTTCTTTTAAACTCTTTCTCAACATTTCTTAATCGATACTCAATAGTTTATTTTCAGGTGAATTACATATTGTAAAGGTATTAGACAGCTTTGATTTAATACTTTGCTTGACAGATTCCAACATCGGAATAAAATTTAATTAACAAAAACTTTTTAGATTTATCGTCTAAATTTCTTTGCTATGAGACCCGCAAAATGAAGTTACCAGGACTATTTCTAGGGGCACGGGGGGTTTAAATCGAAAATGGCATATCCATGAGTAATAGCAGAAACAAGGTGTTGCGCTTGTGATTTAACTAGAGACATGAACTGGTCTTTTCTTTTCTGTGTTTATAGAATGAAGAAGAGATCATGGTCTGATGAATAAAGTTGAAGGGTAAGTTAAATTTTGGCATTATGAATGATTCTCCATATATGATCTAAATATCATTTATAAAAAAATCTACGATGAGGAAAAATATAGATTAATTAGAAAAAGATGAACTATACAAAAATTGTAAGATATGCATTCAAATTGTGAATCAGAGAGAAATTAAATTCGTAAGAAGGGAATAACCGAAACATAAAGTATATCTACGCAAACGCAAATCCAAAACGCACCGATGTGGAGAGTAGCTTTAATATCATCCGTTATTTACCAAAAACCAGAAGAATCTATCTGAGCTCTAGGTGGAGTCTAAACCGCAAGTATGTCTACGAGTGCTCCGGTTGACCCAGAAGACATTTTTCTGCACGGGTTTGCTTTCAGAGACCTGGAAATTTAACCCTTTTGCAGAAAATACTTTTGGTGATTCATTCTTCGTCCCAGCGAAATAAAAAATCAAATTAAAGCTATTCACTAGCTTTACAGGACTTACACCGAATAATGCATTTAGTTTTAGTAAGTGTATTTTCTCCTTGTTCCAGAATACAGTGTAGTTGTATTTTAGTCTTGGTAAGATTATCTTGCGAAGAATACTAATTGAAAGTGATTTTTTTTAGTGAGTAACAGTATGAGAATCAAAAAGACAAAATAAAAAAAAAAGAAAGACGAACTTTATCGTTACAATAGATCTGGCAATAAACATGAAAGAAGACATGTTTTCTAGGTACCACTATTCCACTCTATTACCTTTACTTTGTTCCACTATTCCACTACCTGAAGTTCACAAGTACACTTCTCATTCTACTATTCCACTATCTGGAGTTCGCATGTATGACAAACTACGTTCAACTGAGCTGTCTTTAAGTTGTAATAATTTTTCAATCTGGGTGCAAGGAGCCGTATGATGGGAGACTATCACGTACGGTTTTGAATCAGGGGCGTCAGAGGAAATTCCACGTCTACTGTAACCGTTATGAATATTTTTTCAAGTTGTCTAAGTTGCCAAGAAATAGTTCCAAAACACGAGTAAGAAACCGGTGTATTTTCACAGGGAGAATGTCACTAATAGCATTAGATCGCTCTCGATTTCAAGACCCCAATATACTGTTACTAACAGTAAACTGAATGTAACACTGTTTGTGCCATAACACTAAATGCATTATTAGGTGTAGTGATGATAATCTCAAAATAAACTATTTAATATTGATAGAGAAATATAAAGATAAAAATTTTGGGGTTTTTTGGAGTAAAATAGAATCTTTTCTTCAGACTCTAAGAACACCGAAAAATAGTTAAAATTTTTTCATGTTTATGAGGTGAGTATCGGATATGACGATATAATCAAATGATCGCCAGGATCAGACGATACTAGACGATTGATGTCTGATGCGATATCATATCCAATAAGCACACAGATGTTCTAAAGTATAGACAAGTTTAGAAATTAAACTTTTTATTGGGTAGCAATGATTCCACTACTCTGAGGCCAAGGAGACACATATTTTCTTTCCTTACAAAACCTGACGACTGAATCAAATAATAGACGATGAACGTCGACGCGATATCACGTCGTCGAGCACACGAATGCCGGCGGATTCCTCATGGGCGGCCCGGGCGAACCGCAACGGCTGGTGTTATCCGTGTAAGAGCCAAGGTTCACAGTGAAACACCTCAAAGGGGAAAAACAAAAGGAAAAAGGAAAAAAAAGAAGAAAAAAGATTGTTCCACAAAGTCACCGGGCGTTACGGTACCTATCAACAAAATCGATATTAACAGTGAATGGAGCAACTGGCAACAAAGAAATAAATTTTACAAACTGCCGCAGTGACCTAGAGAAGGCACACTATCATTGTTATCATTCATTCTGTGGGACTTGTCATCAGATCTGATGCTGCAGATTCTAGATCTGTAAGTACGAGGAATAAAGTTCGGAGGCAGCCTCTCGATGATCAATCGATTTTCCAAGCAGTGCAACACAAGATCGATCACTCACTTGCAAACGGGACATGTTGTTGTAACATTTTTGGTTGCGTATATTATATTTTATTATGTATCAGTCTCAGTCATGTATATCCATACAGTGGATGAACAGGATAAACGGACTGTTACTTTCCCACCTATTACAGTATATGTACAAGATACACGATTCATCTTAATATGTAGATCTCACTTCACTAAGTATTTAGCTATGCATGGTAGCCCTGACTTGTAAACAGGTGCAGAAGAATGGCGCCCATCTCAGCAGGGCCAGCTTTCCTCGATCCAACATCATTCTGCATCTGGGCACCTGCGTTTCTCGTAACACGTGCAAGCTTTAATCAGTACGATATTACGATTTGGTCATCTTTAATTCATATATTGTCATCTGGATGACAATATTGCTCAAACTGCTTCTGGCAACAAAAGGTAGGCAACTAAACGAAGAATCAGAATACTGCAGTAGAAAGTCCAGGATAACTTACACACAGTCGGTGTCGCCACAGATAGGGCATTTTGGAGGCGGATTGTTGGAGCTGGAGCTTGACTCATTTGGTGGACATCTACGCATCAGGAACAATAATTGACAATCTCAGCGTTAGTAAGTCACTATATTCTAGAACCATTCTTTTCGTTTTAGCTTCCCGCAAACAGTTGTAAGAAATCAGATGAAGAAAAACTTGCTCTTAATCAGATCATATCACATTCTTATTTCTGCACTTGCCTATAAGTCCATAATGATATCGATATATGCATCCTAACGAGACTAAGCTACAATGATTTATGTTCGTGCTGTCCATCTCTAAACTAGTAAAGTACAATGAATTGTAAATGAACATCTGATTCAGATAAGAGTGTCCTGGGAGGTGGTTCCTGGAAGCCTTACACGCAGTCAGTGTCATTGCAGATGGGGCACCGAGGAGGAGGGTTTGCACAAGCCATCGTAAAGAAGAAGTCTCTTCTGCCTGGTCGTAAACACAGCACCGCTCTCCCAGAAGCTGACAGGCTTGAGCTTGGATCGACTACAGCCTGAATGCCAATGTAACTGTGTCTGACTTCTTTTACAAACGAAAAGTGTCTCTGCAAGCTGGAACTATAGTGGTAGATTTTGAGAACTCAGAACTCGTTTTAATAGAATAAATGACTCTGAATCAGATTCTACGAATGCAAATGAACTGTGATTGAGCTTTTCTGACTTATGCTACATCACATTCTGACACTCCCTTATATACCACAACAGGTGAGGTGAGATTGGTGGGAGTTCAGCTAGCTAGAAGTCACAGTAAGCTTGGAGAGCATGCATAAGACAAGTACAGGATGCAGTGCAGTGTTTGAAAAACTTCAGTTGAGAGTATGGATTGAACACGCGAATCAACTGTACAAGACAAAGATGAATTCATGTGGTTCCAGAACTTCACACATATTCAAGAGAGAACAGGACAGACGAAGAGATGGTTTTGTGAAATAAGCGTCTAAAAATGACACTGTTCTCCACACGTAGTCTTGCATGTCTACGTGTGGACATTGCAATTGCACCATGCAGCTACATGGTGCACGAAGCAGCTGAGAAGGTGTTCATCTCACGTAGTCAAGATTGGAGCTTAACAGTCGTCCAGTAGAGTACCGAAGCATGAACTCATGATCACAAAGGCGCTCGAAAACTGGCAGTAGGGGATCGAATAATTAGTATGCTAAGCCTGAAGACGACTCTTAACAAATTGTTGTAATCTACTGAAACAGTACGAATGTACAGGCTGCTCAAACGACACTTTCTCAAAGCACCAGGAATTAATTAACCGCTGACTAGTTAGCTAGAAGTCGTAATTGAAGCTGTCACTGCATGGCCCGGCCCCTGCTGAGAATATCAAGTTGCGGTTTGAGAAGTCCTCATAGTACTTGGACTTTCACTGATCAATTCGTTTAGCTGGTGAAAGTCTGATTACTGTTCGATGGTCTAATTAGAGAAGAAGACCAGCTGGAAGAACAGCTTCCGCCGAGCAGACAAAGTACGTGCTCGATCTCGATATTAAGTACGTCACTTTTGGCCTGATCGAATTCGGAATTTTGTGTCTACTGGGAAAGTCAATGTGCGCTCGACTCTGATCCCTTAGCTTGAACTCGTTCTGCCACATGTTGACACTTCACGATCACGCTGATTCAGAAATACTATTTATCGTAGCTTCAACTTTTCCGATCCTCTCCCTTCTTCCCCTTGCCGAGAAATTCAGCTGCCTAGTCTGCTGCTCGTTCTACTGTTACGCAAAACTATTATCACAAAAAGTCACCAGGAAATGGGAGCTCCGAGTTTCGATTGTTTCGTGCGGGAAGTGCCAAATCTGAGCTTATATATATCAGAACAGCTCCGGTTCCTCTCGGAGACATTGGTCTCAGCGTAAATGATTGTATATATGACTGTGTCGACGGCTACGTTCTGAAGCCCACTGCGTTCTAGAATTTACATCTGAAAAGCATTAAGCAATCGCAGATAAACTTTAAGTTTTGGCCAGCGTCTTTTGAGCTCTCTGATCATCGGAGATGGTCGTTCGAATGCCATTGGAACTCCAACGCGTACCATCAGCACCGAAGCGAGCTTTGCCTAAGGCTTCAGTCCCGGCAAAGACTTTCATCTTCTACCAGATGCTAACGTAATAGAAAATCTTACTATTCCCGAACAGGAAGAAATGCAAACCTTCTTTCTTTCCTGTTAAAAGGAGGTGCTTAGAGATTGTAGAGCTGCGCTTTAAGTCAATACATTTTCGATGCATGCATGCGAATTACATAACTCGGAACGTGCTGCTGTGCCGAAATATTTGCGAAGGTGCCCTCTAAGGTGAACAAGGTTGAGAGCACCAACATCTACGATGATATACAATTTGTGAAGACAGGATTGTCATGCTTGATAGGTTCTGGCAGCTTATAAGGATCTACTTCGGTAGTTTCCGTTGGACAGATTCGCTCGTAAATGTCAATCTCTTAAGACATACGTTTCTGATCTGACAGTGTTCAGATCCGTAAACGTCGACATGCCGTCAAGACAGACAACTTCCACTTGATGGTCATGATCACATACTGATAATCACTTCGGCTTTCCTCAGATCATTTTTGATGATTAGGGAAGCCGAAAGTTTAATTCTCCTGCGAACACATGTGTACAAAGTTTTGTAATGATCGATTGAAAACAGTAATCAACAAATTATCAAATTATCTTCGACACGGCCATGGGTTGGAGAAAATCTTGGACTGTGTAACAACTGTATTATAATAGTAGAACGATTTGTAAATTGGACGATAATATAATCAACTGGAAATTATTTGGTCTGCAACTTTGGGCGCAAGGTGAGTGTTCGGTGATGGGCTCCTTAGTCGAAACTTGAAAATCATCGAAGGCCTCTAGAAAGGAAAACCCATGCAGGTTTATGCCCCTGATTCAGTATGATAAAGAGACATGCAGACAAATGTTGTAGACCAATCTTTTCTTCTTATTCGAAGCTCAGAGTCTCCAGATGAGAGGTACTATTCTGGCGACCCACTGCGGCTAGTGACGGCTGGAAGGATATCAACCTTATTGAGTTTGTCTCCCAGTGCCAGAATCTTGCTTCTGAATCAGCATAAGCAGGTAACCACGTCCATGAATCCTGTTGGAAATTGTAAGCCAGAACGAACAAGTTTACTCCCTTATTGGTCAACCTTTTCCCTCTATCCTGCTTACAAGTACACTCTAAGGCCACAAAGAAAATGTTGTTACCTTCTCCTATACAACGAATCTCTTTGTACATCGAAGAGATGATCGAATGGTTGAGTTTCCAGTATAAATCAGAGGGCATTTCTCTCACCCTCTCCCACTCCACAAGCTTGCTTCTGCTGCTGCTGTTAACGTTGAGCAACCCTGCTGGATCCAAACTCACCATCTTGTAAAAGCACCAACTCATTCTCCCCAGTTTTTCGTCTGGTATGAAAGTTCTGGCCACATACAGCAGCTGGCCCTGAGCTTCCACCAAACGAGGCTTGTCTGGACCAATGTGGTTCGGTACTCCATGCATCTCAGTCCAAGAGTTGGACGATGGATCATATACACCCACTGCTGGACATATATGGTGCTGGAGATGTGGTGGTCTTCGCAAGAAGTACAGGCAGCCCTTGTTCGAAACAGCAGAAAATATGCAGTGCGGATCAACTACGGGACCAGTGACCTGTTTCCAGGAACCTGACCGAGAATCATACACACGGTGGAGAGAGTCGTGTTTGTAAGTGACTAGAAACTTGTAGTGGTGTTGCTGCTCGTCACAGATCACCCATACATGGGCTCCTCGACGCTCATCTGGAATTTTCACTTCTGTAGACTCCTTCGTCAGGGGATTGCATATTATGACCCGGCTTTCGATGCTCATGTTCTGTGCATTTTCAGCTAAGCTGAAAATGCATAGCATGAATAGCAGTCCCACTCGGCCTCCGGTTAGGTATCTGCACTCGATCAAAGTCCTCTCTAAGACTTCGGAATGTAAGACTGGGAACAAAAATTTCGTATCCATACGACACCACTTCCCAACTTTTTCACTGAAGGTAGAAAGTGAAGCCGGGCTGAAAATATCAGAACGAACTATCAAAGGAAGGTTGTTCGTGAATCGTGCTGAGCAGTGCGTTCCTGATCGCGACATGATGAGCCTGTTCCAGTTCTTGCACACGAGACGCCATCTCAAAAGATCTTCTAGGGGAATCTTCCTGATGATATTTTCGTTGACCTCTGCTGGTAGAAAAAACCACAGCGCACTCAAGACGTCCAACTCCTTCTTGTGGCTTTTAGCTCCATCTCCTTCCACATCCTCAATTCTCTTTCGCCATCCTTCGCCGACTGATGATATGAACCAACCTTCGGATCCTGACGGTCCCATGATGCTCGTCCACAAACACGTACAGAATGTGGGTTCTCAACTCAGAGTCCTGTCTCAAACCTCGGGCAAAATGAAAGCATGATCAACAAGAAAGAATTCGGAGAACTGTCCTTGAGAGTCATTGGGTGTGGAAGTACTGGGGAGCTTGTGGAGACTAGAAAGGGACAGAAGGGGAGGAGATTGGAGTTGAGTGATCATAAAGTAGTCCTACTAGCTTGCGGTTGAATGCCAAGTGCACTCCACTGGACTCAACTTGACAAGCAGCATGCGGAAGTTGCCTGCAAACTCTTGCTGGTTGGATTCTGCCCGTTACGATCGTAATGCCTCTTCTTGCCAAGACCCACCCAAGTGCTAGCGCTGCAGGTTGTCTCATGTAATAGTTGACTGTGATCATCTTGGAATTCGCTTCAGTTCCTTCATAACTCTGTCGATTCATGACCGTCTCTTTCTGTTATAATGCTTCAGAATCTCCCGTGAGGAGTATCTGTAAGCAAAGATTCGGGAACCGAGTATTGTTGTCCTCCGAATCAAGAAAGTCGTTTCATTTTCTTCAAAAGTTCTGTATAACTGGAAACAATTAGATTTGACCATTTGCTTGCTTGAGACAGTTCCAAGATTATATAGCAGATTGACCAAGGGCTTATTTTGTCGTATGTACATGAAACATTCCCAATGCTTTTGCATGCCAACCAGTCTGATTCAAATAACAGTAGTACCCTAATTGTTATGGTGACACGTGTCAGTATTATTACTGGGATAGACGAAGATATGATAAATACCTAATATACAGTATTTTGTATATCAGTTTCTAACGAATATAGAACTCTCTACTATATAAAAACAGTTTTTAGGAGAAAATATTTTCAACTCGTTATATTCTTTAAAAGTTTTGTTACTAATTCTGATACTCCCGAGCACTAACGTTTAGGGAGTGCCGACTGTATCATCTGAATCATTTTCCAATTTCAAATTCAGTCTAGCTTGTCAAATACGCTAATACTACATATCATGTCAAGTTCATAGTCTAACAAAAGCAGCTACCTTACTGCTTTTTGACGAGAGAGAGAGAGGAGAGAGAAACTGATTCCTTATGGGTTCAGAGTTCTCTTAGCAAGATCGTTTCTCTGTACAATATCATACTTCTTTCTGCACATACATCCATCCATAAATCTCCCCATTGATTTTCTCGATGTCATTGACACTACAACCATCATACCTGCAACTTTATGTTCATTTCTATGAGTTCTTGAGGTAGGTTTCTAGAGATGACAGATGGTTTCTCAACCCAATTTTTTCCCATTTAATTCCCATGGAACAAGTAACTTTATCACATTCTTAGACTCTTGGATCGTTCCACTATTCGATGTCTAACATATCTGATTCACTCCTTGTTTCACACATCATCCCTTGCAGTTTGATAGAGTGCAGAGGATTAATCTATCAAACTGCAAAGATGAGACATAGCTTGTTATATATCAAGTTCATCTTGGTAGGAATGTTTTTCTTTCTCTTATCATCATCTAATTCTCTTCTTAAACTTGAGATCTCTAGATAATTTTCTCTTTTCAAAGTATGTATCTCTCTCAACCTTCCTTTGCATAGTACTGTGCAAATTTATATTTTAATAACTAACCCAAAAATACAAATTTTGGCCTTGATTCCACTAGTGGTTCAAATTCTTCGCAACATCTGTTTGGATTTCATTTCATTTAGCTGGTCCTGCTTGGACTAGTTTCAAGATATCACCTCTTTCACGGTTAGTTCTTGCCTCATTGTCAAGTTTGTGTTAAATATTTTAACTTCTTTAACTTAAAGGAATTAGCCGCCACACATAAAGGAAGATACCAATATTCACCAAGAGAAGCGACGGAGAGACATAGGAGGGTGCCCTCTCTCCTGTATATATAGAGTGAGAGGATACAAAGAGATAGGGTCCCATGACCTAAAATAACTCTTAGCTGAATATAGACTTAACTATAGTACATATCAGAATACTGCGTAGCAAGTAAATAGCATACATGGTTAACTGGAACTTGCACACTAAAAAACAAGTAAACTTTTATTGGTAATTTTAATTTTTCCATGATAACTGGCAACTAGAAACTAGAGTTGGAGTCGAACATGAAAAAGCACGATGTGTCCTGAAATCAATCTTGTATTCAGTAAAACCATATCGATAAGTATTACTTGATCGCACCTGTCATGTCAGTTTGGGCACCTCGGCTAGGTTGACCGAGTGCGAAGTGGCGCATCCCGGTAAGGCCGTTAGTGCCGTTAGGACGAGTTGGTGGGAGAGCCCACTAGGGGTAAACTTCGCAGGTAGGGCTTGGAGGCTTAGTTCTTTGAGTTGAGCCTTCAAGCTCCAGGCTATGGTGGATAGTCTAGTTGAGTGTAACCCGGATTCTCTTCGTGCTTAGAGTGGGTTTGGCTTGACCGTTTGTGAGTAATCCTTGTTGTGGTGTTGGAGATGATAATTTCTCAATGCATATTACTCAAAGAACTGAGTGCAGGTCGAGATGGAGTTCAGTAGGAACCCGCTGATCTGAAATCGTCCGCTGGTATCTTCGGGCGTTGTCGTTCGTGCGTGATTGTTGGAGTTGTGATCGAGGTGTGTGGGCGCATGTTACATTGCTGGTCGCAGATCGATTTGCTGTTGTTGGGGTCGAGTGGAGATTTCTGTCATGCGGGAGCGCTGCAGAAATTTTGCGGAATGTTCTTGAAGTGTGTTGTTGGAGCTGAATTGCACGTTTGAGCGTGGCAGCTGAAATACTTGTCAATGTCGGGCCGGAGTGGACTCTTTGGAAGCGCATTGGAGAGACGATTCTAGCGCACTAAGTTTTGTGGAGTTTGGCCAAGGATTGAAGAAGTTATGGCATGTCGAAGTTCGCTGCCGTGATACCCGCAAGTACCAAAAGGCTAGTTACGTCAGATTTTGGTTCAATTTCGTGTTGGAACTCGAGTTTAGGAGTTGTGTTGTGTGTGTGTGCATTCGCGAAGTGGGTATTGGGCATTCGCGAACCTGTTGTAGTGGTGTTCGGGTTGGTTTTGGGGTGATCTTGCTGTTTACGTCAGATTTTTGGTCACCCGTGTGCACCCGCAAGCTGTTTTCGCTGTTTTGGAGCCTCTTTTGGTGCAATCTTCTGCAATTCGAGGTGGAGCCGAGCCTCTTCTGGTGTGTTGTATCTGTTCTACTCTACTTCAAACGGAGCGGAGCGGGAGTGTCGAGGTGTGGAGTGCGTGTTAGAGGCTTCGAGGAGCAGAGGTGCGTGAGAGCGGAGTTGAGCCTGAGTCCGAGCCCGCGTCCGTCGCAAGCCAGCTTGTTGGCGTGCGTGAGAGAGGTATCCAAGCTTCAGGTGTGTGGGAAGGGTAAAACCAGCTGGTCACCCATCCCAACACTATTCCTGGACCTGGACTCCTAACTCTGTAGTCTTAGCTTTGGCTTTACCACTAGACCAATAGCTCTTGGTGTCTTACAGGGATGCGTGCAAGTACTTATGGACTTGTATAAGGTAGTAGGAGACCTTCTCGCACGTCCCTAGAGGAGTGGTAGGGCGACCCCACAGTATTAGGGGTAAGCTATAGTTGTGGTAGTGTTTGTCTATACCGTAGAGACGCGTATGGAGACAGTTGGTGACAGTTGTCTTGGGTGAGCTAGTAGAGCTACCACGTGGATATTTTTAGAGCTACTAGAAGTGTGGACATCTAGTTAGTGACCTCCAGTGTCAGTTACGACTGTTGGTGACCATATATTGTGCATGTGGTCACTGACGAAGAGACGTCAGTCCGGGTGAGGCTGGGTTTCTCTTTATGTGAATGTTTGAGTGTGGAGGGTTACCGTTTGGACTTCTTGTGGTTGGAACCCCTCCATACTCTGCTTCCTGTTTGTGCGCCGCGTTTGCTTGTGTTGGCGCTTGATTTCCGGAGTGAGTTCACTCCAGTGTGCTGTCGGTAGTGAGGCTGGAGTTGCGGACCAGTCAGACTACCTTTGTCTCTCTCACGGTGCGGTTGAAGTGACGACTTACAGACCGTGAGAGGCTGCCTGTGGTGATGGCAGGTACAGGTTGCCTTTACCTTGACCGTCCTAGTAAGGGATAGGTGAGCTCAGTAGGAGCGAGGTTAGGCAAGTGGTGGTTACGGTGGTGACGGAGATTGCGACATTCCAGTTGGGGAGTGTGTTAGCGGGATTCTCTCATCACGGAGTTCTCGGGAGGTTCTGGTGGGGACTTCTCGGACAGTGGGTATACACGGAGTGGGGTGAGGTACCGACTACCTACACCATTGCCGTCGGTTGTTCCAGAGGACGAGTCAGACGCAGACAGCGCATTTTTTGGTGGTGAGTCTAGTGTCGCCACACCGTTGTTGTGGGACATGGAAGAGATCTATGGGACCACGAAGGGGCCTCGACGTTACTCGGGTACAGTTGGTACCATTGAGCTGGATGACTTCATCCAGGAGTTTGACAGTTGGTGCGATCTGCAGCAGATGCGGAACCCACAGCTGTTTACACCCTTCATGACGTGGAAGGGTTTGTTCCAGCACTTGGAGGGACCGCCGATGGACGATTATCATGAGTTCAGGCAAGATTACAGTGTTGAGATCGAGTTGTGGAGACAACATTGGTCTCCCAACTACGTTTCTATCACTACTGGCGCAGTTTCGGGAGGCGTAGCACCTGCGAGTTCGAGTGCCAGTAACAGTGGTACAGCCACAGGTGGCGGAGTACCTACTACCAGCGGTGCGTCCACAAGTAGTGGAGCAGGTGGTAGTGTGAGTGGGATACCACCAGGGTTTAACCCTGTGGTTCAGTTCTTCCAATGTTTGAGGAAGAACTATCAGGGTGTGCGGACCGACAAGTTGAGGAGTCTGCAGGAGTTCCAGCGGAAGACTGGAGAGAGCCTACGCGAAGCATTTACTCGCATGAGGCGGTTGATCAGCGTTACCCAAGGGGTGACGGAAGCACAGGCAGTCCAGTTCTGGTATGGGATACTAGACCGGGAGCTGCGTAGGAGAGTTAGAGATGCTACTCTCCTTAGAGATACCGCTCCGACGTTGGCGGTTGTCTTTAGTCTGGCTGAGCGGATTGAGCTCAACATGGTGGAGGAGAGGGTGGTGGTTGCTGGGTTCAGCAAGGAGACACCACATGGAGCGACCACCTCTTCTCGAGGATCACAAGCTACGCAACAGCGTGGTGGTGGTGGTGGTAAGGATCGTGCGGAGCAGAAGTTCATGCCGTCCTTCTCTAGTCAGCAGCAAGCGGGTCCTTGTTGGACGTGTGATGGTCCTCATCAGCAGAGGGACTGTCCACAGAGGAGAGGTTATGAGACGTCAGGGACATCAGGGACGTCTCCAGTAGTACCTACGCAATGTGAGCATTGCAGACGACCTGATCACAGTAGTGACCGTTGTTTTGATCTCCATCCCGAGTTGCGACAAGAGAAGACTGATCGTGGACGAGGCGGAGGAGCTCAAGGAGACCGTGGTGGTCGAGCTGGAGGTAGAGGTCCAGCACCTGGGAGAGGACCGATCGGTCCACCGCCTGCTACCACATCAGAAGCAGGTATGGCTGCTCGGATTGAGCAGTTGGAGCAGAGGATAGCTAGTATGGCTATGGCCCAGCGGAGATTAGGTGGAACAGAGGCTTCCACGTCTTATGGAGGAGAAGGAGGTAACTTCGACTTCATGGCTGGTGTGGCGCAGATTGAGGCATCTGCGGCAGTGACTCGAGGTGCAGTACGTGCCTCTGAGCCACGAGGAGCGTCAGTGGAGTTGGATCCACAACGCGGGGAGGCTGGTAGACAGGTCAGGCTTCCCAGTCATTCACGTTATCGGAGGCGTTGAGGACCACATCTATGGTTCCTAAACGGTCTACCGATGGTGCAGTAGAGTTGGAGGCATCGACATCCAGGAGTGGGTGTGATGTGAGTCCACCTTCGACGTCTGTGGATGCGACGTCGAACTCGATGTTGAGGGCGGCTACAGCAGTTTTGCGAGCCTCACTATTCTCAGCCACGGATATGAAGGCAGTGGGAGTCAACTTGGCTCCAGTGTTCCAGTTGGCGGCCACGCTCAATGAGAGCGAGGATGTAGTTACCTCTAGTGCTGAAGTAGTTCAGCGAGAGACGGTAGACGTGTCCATGAAGTCGAGGATCAGGACAGCTACCAGTGGTACTTGGCAAGCGGCCGCTGCTAGGTTAGATGAGTTACCAGCTAGGCCGGCGATTGACCGTGCTGGTTTGGCACCGGGTGTGGTGTTGTTGGACAACAGAAGTGGTATCTTCTGTTTGGTGGCACCTTCAGGGAAAGTGTATCGACCCCAGAAGGTCTTGTTAGACTCTGGAGCCCAACCGTTGATGTTGGGAAAGGCGGCGTGTATTGGTTTGGGTCTGAAGAAGTCCGAGATAGAGAGATGTCCATTCCAGTTGCAGACATCTCTAGGGGGATCAGGAGGTACGGATCTACACATGACACGTGAGATGTTGACGGTGAGAGTTCGGCCAGATCACCCCACGGATGGCTCTATGGTGAGGGCCAAGGTCATCGTTACAGCCGCAGAGTCTTATGATGTATTGGTGAGAGGTGCTGTGTTGTACCCTATGGGATTCGTGATCGACTAGTGGGCGGAGATAGCATCTTACAGACCAGGTTGGCAGTCCGGTGAGGGACGAATGAGCCGCTTACCAGTGCGGTTCAGTGCTAGAGTTGGGACGACGGAGCCTACACCAAGGACGATGGCATCCGTTGCAGGGTTCAGTTCGGTCATCACTTGGCCGGGCGAGTTGTTGGAGGGCAATGCCCATGCGGAGGATACTCCGGTCTTTGAGGAGGTGGAGGACATGCCTAGCATGTCTACGTTAGTACCATCTGCCTTGGATGTTCCACTCTGGAGTTCGAGTGGAGAGTTGCAGCAGTATGCTGATCAGTTGGTGCAGCAAGCTTGGAGTGAAGCCTTTGTACCACCAGTAGAGGAACAAATGGTTGTTCCTGCTATTGGTCCTGTGACCTTATTACCATTGGATACGACTCCCATTGTATGACAATATCCAGAGGAGGGTGTGTGTGTGCTGGAGCTATTTGGAGGGATCAGCACAGGTTTGGCTGCAGTATTGCAAGCAGATATACAAGTAAAGCGATACTTGTATGTGGAGAGAGATGAGATTGCGAGGCGCATCTCATTGCGACATGTGGCACGTTTGGTGCAGACATATCCTAAGTTGTTGCCCATATCAGCTGTTAGAGGATACCAGCAAGCATTACCGTCGGATATTTCGCTGTTGGGGGCGCAGGATCTTACGTTGGTGGGCACCATTCACTTGGTGATAGCCGGATGGCCATGTCAAGGTCACATGCGTGCTGGGAGAGGTCAGGGTTTACATGACCCGCGATCTAGGATGTTCTGAGAGATGTTACGGATCTTACGACATCTCCAGATGCATCAGGTGGATTCTCCAGCGTACATCTTGGAGAACGTTCCTTTGTTGGGTGATGCTCGTACACAGATGATGACGAGTGTGCACCAAGTGCAATCTTGGATTGGACCAGCAGTGTTGTTGGATGCAGCGAGAGTAGGATCTCGTGCACATCGTCCACGGTTGTGGTGGACGAACTTGTTACCGAGAGAGGTGCTTAAGCGAGCACACGATGGAGTGAGACGACCAGCACATCTCACAATTGATAACATCTTGGATGTAGGACGACGATCTCAAGTGATGAGAGTCGTCGATAGGTCACCCATGGCAGTGGTGAACGTAGTGGGACGGCCCATGGTAGCGTTACCCACTTTGGTAAGCTTTCCAGCGTCACATGCTTACAAAGATGGAGGACCTGGGCTTGTGTGGGATGCTCAATTATGGCAGTTGGTGGAGCCCAATGCCGATGAGAGAGAGCGAGCGATGGGTTTCGCTACGAGTACGACGGCAGTAGCTTCGGTGTCAGAGGCTTCACGTCGTCAAGTATTGGGTCAAGCAATGGACTTGAATTGCTTGACATGGATTGTTAGCCTTGGATTAGCTGAGCAGCGTCGGATGCGATCGACAGGTGTTACTGCTCGAGCACTCTTGAGTTCTTTGCCTACCGGGTCGGTGGAGGCAAAGGCTAGGGGCGAGGCAAGTGGAGTTCGTCATCCTTGGACATCATGGGATGTCATAGGAGAGAGTGTGGAGCTTGCAGCTAGAACTGCAGAAGTTTTACGCATAGTAGCGGTGGAGGTTGTTGGTGGTGAGCAGAAGGAAACTGCTCCGGAGGCTGCAAGATAGCAGTCAACGACTTCGTCTTCTATCTCTAGCATGGTGACAGAGGATACTTGGGAGCCAAAGATTGGACCCAAGCTTATAGGAGAGGAGAGACGAAGAGTCCAAAGATTCCTGAAGAGCTACAGGAATTGTTTTGCCTTCAGTATGAAGGATTTGGGTACCTTGAAGGGACCTGGTATACGGATCGACTTGGCTAATGAAACGCCAATCTTTCGACGTCCTTACAGGTACAGTGATATGGAGAGAGCATTGATCCAGAGTAGGACTCAAGACTTGTTGGAGGTTGGGTTGGTGGAGATGTCACATGGAGAGTATGCATCTGCCACAGTTATGCCAGCCAAGAAAGTTATGTATGGCAACTACACGGATAGACGGATGTGTGGGGACTACCGTCCTATCAATCGGCAGACGAAGTCTGATAAGTATGCCATGCTGACACCTGAGGAGATCTTTGATGTAGTGGGGCATGTGAAGGTCTTCAGTACTTTGGATCTTCGAGCAGGGTATCATCAGTTGCCAGTGAAGAAGAAAATAAGTCCAAGACAGCATTTTGAGGAATTGACTCTCACGGCAAGGATTGTTTGTATCAGTGGCGGTTCTTACCATTTGGGTTGAAGAACGTCCCTGTTGAGTTCCAAAGGGTGATGGACAGAATCCTAGCAGGATTGGATTTTGTCAGATGTTATATTGACGACATCTTAGTCTATAGTGCTACAGTGGAGGAGCACGAGAGACACTTACGAGATGTGTTTGAGCGGTTGAGAGCTCATGGGTTGAAGTTACACCCTGGGAAGTGTAAGTTCTTCAAGGAGTTGGTAGAATATCTGGGCCACACCATCTATCCAAGTGGATTGGGTGTTCAACAGACGAAGGTTGAGGCTATTGCACGTATTCCGCGCCCCACAGATGTGAGTCGAGTTCGAGCATTTGTTGGTTTGGTGAACTTCTATCGTCGATACGTGAAAGGGTTTAGTGCAATTGCGAAGCCGTTGACCAAGCTGATGAAGGTGGACCAGGAGTGGCAGTGGGGAGATGAGCAGGAGCGAGCTTTCATAGAGCTCAAGGATAGGTTGACATCTGCTCCCATCTTGAGGAGACCCGTTAGGAGGCGTCCTTTCCAACTGCACACAGATTGGAGTATGTTGGGACTTGGAGCAGTGCTGACTCAGCATGATGATGAGAAAAAGGAGTTCGTGGTGGCGTATGCCAGTCGCTCTAACAATTCAGCGGAGGTAAGGTATAGTTCGTATGAAGGAGAGTGTTTGGCGGCAGTGTGGGTTGTTGCACACTTTCGATGTTATCTGTTTGGGAACCCCTTTACTCTCATCACTGATCACCAGCCGCTCAAGTGGTTGATGGAGTCCGACAAGCTTACAGGGAAGCTTGCACGATGGGCTCTGATCTTACAGGAGTATGACTTCCAAGTAGTACATAGACCTGGAGTTGCAAACCTAGATGCCGATGGGTTGAGTCGCAACCCATGCACGAGTCAGCAGGATCAGACTAGGGCTCGCTGGCATGACGAGGTTGATGAGGAGATAGTGCTAGGGTGACATGTATCTGCCTTTCTTTGTGTGTTGGCCATGAACTCTAGTATGGAGGGCCAAGTCGTATCTTCCTCTAGTCAGAGAGTAGATGATGAGTCTCCAGATCCTGAGGGTGGAGATGGTGTTCCAGACCAGCGAGATATCCATGATGATGTGACCGTGATGGAGTATCTACGTACTGGTGTGGTAGTAGGCACAGTAAGTGTCAAGGAGCGAGATCGTGTCCTTCAACGAGCGAAGAGATTTCGACGAGAAGGACGACATGTACTTTGAGTGTGGGGTGATGGGAGGGTACGGATAGTGCCACATCCATCCCAGAGGGCACAGTTAGTACGACATGCCCATGAAGAGTTGGGACATTTTGGAGTGAAGCGTACACATAGCTTACTCCAAGGACAGTATTGGTGGTGTGGTATGCACATCGATGTGCAACATTTTGTCGCACGATGTGTGGTTTGTGATCGAGTACGAGCATCGTTTAATGCTCCTACTCCACAGTTACACCCCTTACCGATTATGGGGTTGGGTTACCGTTGGAGTTTGGATTTTGCGGGACCCTTACCGTTGACCGTACGTCACCACCGGTATGTGTTGGTGATGGTGGAGCACTTCTCCAAGTGGATTGAGTTGGTGGCATTACCAGACAAGACGAGTGAAGGGACAGCGTATGCGTTCTTAGATCGAGTGCTGAGTCGTTTTGGAGCACCAGCTGAAGTGCTGACAGACCAAGGTACAGAGTTCCTTGGTGAGTTTCAGGCCTTGTGTGATCAGGCGCTGATTGATCATCGGACTACATCTCGAGATCATCCTGAGGCGGATGGTTTGGCGGAGAGAGTAGTTCAGACGGTGAAGAGAGGATTGCGCAAGTATGGCTTGCAAAAAGGCCACTTGGGAGACTGGGATGTGCAGTTACCATGGTTGGCTATGGGCTACCGTTTCAGCCGACAAGCGTCTTTGGCTTCCTTTTCACCGTATTTTCTATTGTATGGCCGAGATCCAGATCTACCTTCGGCCATTCGTCGTGATTCTGCTGAGGTGCCGGACCTTGATGACACGGATATGTGGATGAGAGCATGTTCTCAACGAGCAGAGACATTTCGGAGAGTTATGCCTATGGCTTTTGAGAACCTAGCGATTGCTCAGCATAGAGACATGTTGCGATATGCGACTATCCGAGGAGGAGGTTATCGGCCGTCGATTCGTAGGTTTCATCCTGGCGATTATATCTATCTACAGCAGACTGCACCGACGACGTTGGACGTGACCGCAGGGCGCACTATTTTACGAGTGCGTGAGGTGTTACCTTCTGGAGTACTCATGTTAGAGGGCCGTGATGGTGTTGTGTGGAAGGACCATGTGCGTAATTGCGCGCCATGTCATCTTCCCAACATTGATGGTACCGTGGACCCAAGCTTAGCAGTTGTACGCGCGGGCTTGAGGTGTATGTTGTGTGGGTCTACTGGTGGAGCAGCCCGTATGTTGGTGTGTGATGGTTGTTCGAGAGGTTGGCACATGTCATGTTTGACTCCACCTCTCAGTGTAGTTCCTGCTGGACGGTGGGTTTTGTCCTCGATGTATATAGCGGAGATAGTCGATTAGATCTTTGCGTGGTATGGATTGCACACATGCGACTAGCGATGGGGCGATGTAGCACCCGGCCTCCTGATCCTTGCACCCATGAAGGTGTGTATCACGTAGTTGGGATAGGGAGCTATCTGGAGTCAGAGAGACCTAACCGCCAGTTAGAGGGACGATTGTGGTACACTTGTGTGTGTGTATGACATCGTCCATGTGTTATGTGTATGTGTGGTGTACCTCTGACAGCGATGTATGTTGTGTAGCGATGTGTATGCGCACAGACAGTTGTCATGTCAGTTTGGGCACCTCGGCTAGGTTGACCGAGTGCGAAGTGGCGCATCCCGGTAAGGCCGTTAGTGCCGTTAGGGCGAGTTGGTGGGAGAGCCCATTAGAGATAAACTTCGCAGGTAGGGCTTGGAGGCCTTAGTTCTTTGAGTTGAGTCTTCAAGCTCCAGGCTATGGTGGATAGTCTAGTTGAGTGTAACCCGGATTCTCTTCGTGCTTAGAGTGGATTTGGCTTGACCGTTTGTGAGTAATCCTTGTTGTGGTGTTGGAGATGGTAATTTCTCAATGCAGATTTATTGTGGTACACTTGTGTGTCTGTATGACATCGTCCATGTGTTATGTGTATGTGTGGGGTACCTCTAACAGCGATGTATGTTGTGTAGCGATGTGTATGCGCACGACACACCTCTAATACGTTGTTGGACTTGATCTCATCTTTCTTAACTTGGTGTTACTTGATTACACCGATGACTGGAATAGTAAGTTCAACAGGTTTATCACTATGTAACAACAAGACAGTAAGACAAATAAAAGATAATCTAGACTGATAATCTATTTTTAAAATATTTTAAACTGAACTTTTTGTGTAGACATGGTTGGCAATTAACATGTACTTTTTGCCTTCTAATGATGTGATATTTTGACCTGCTGTAGCCAGTCAAGGGTGATATCAAATAACGTAAAGTTAAGAGAAGAGTGTCAAGTCTCACAAACATATTAAGGGTGTGGTCAAGTAAATTTTTATGATTAATATGTACATAACTCCTTACTATGGATAATGCGAGGTTACCTGAGAGAGAAGTCTGAGCTTTTCATCAGACAGAGTATGTTTACTGGAAACGCACGTCAGAGCCATAAAATAATTTATTAGACTAAACTTACTATATATTCTAACTGTACCGTAGTGTCCAGGCATTTCACTTTTTAAATAAATGATTTTATAGTTAGTAAAACTCAAAAATATATTTATGTAAATCAAGATGAAAGAGTGAAATGCATTGATAAAACTGAACGAAATGAATCCTTGTCATGAAGTTCTATCGTACTTGACTGTTCATTATTATTACTCACTAAATTCATATGTTGTCAACGAGTGAAATGATGACCAATAAAATATGATGCGAGTGAAACCTCAAAGTAAATCATAATTCATACTTTACTCAAGAACTGAACGAATTACCTTGATACTACGCTAATATTGAAGTAGGCCATATATGCAACTTCAAACCACTAAACTCAAGGAACTGCTGTATGTTACAGCAAAGTTTTGGGTTTTGGGTTTTGGGTTTAAACTCTAAACCCTAAACCTCTGCGAGCGCATGCTGGAAAGATCCAACGTATCTGTTATGCTAAAAATTAACTAATGCAACCATAAAGATAATAACAAAATGTTGTTTAATTCATGAGATTATTTCTCATCAAACTTTCACCTAAGGGTGAACATGGATAAGGAAATATGCATGCTCTATTAACTTCGGGGGGACTTTTGTTCCTTTCATGATATTCGAAAACATATAGATGTTAAACAAAATTCATATATCAAGTGGATAAAAATAATCAAAATAATTTATAAATATTAACTATTAATTCATATTTGGAAACACAAGAAGACCAAGATTTAAACCATAATGCATGAGTAGACTGTTGCGCTACTAAAGGTACAAGTCTAGGAACCTGTAGCTATTTATATATTAATTTATTGTGGATTTAATTTATTAACTAACCTCTCTTGCCGGAAAGATGAAGTAAGTCAATATGCATGGGTGCCAAAAATATTCACAGTTTTTATTTCTTCATCATAATATTTATCCTGCCATTTTGAAAAATAAATTTTTTCTTATATTTCTTATATCATTTATAGTAGAAAGAATTAAACATTTCTTTATATTATGTATATATTTAGTCCATTAGTTCCAAAGTATAACGTCCAAAGAACAAACTCGGTGAATGTCAAATCCAATTCCTTAATTTTAATTATATTTTGAAATTTATGACAAGAAAAATTCGGTCACAAAGATATACTCTCGTCAAAGACGCAAAGGAAAAGTGCTTTTTCACTGCGCCCTTGATAAGTTTGTCGCACTTGATAACATCCCTCTTCAAATTGCTATGTCGTCTGAATATGAGACGTGAATCTTAGCAATGGACTATGGTAGAGTCTCAAGTTTGAGAGAATTTGCCCGAAATTTCAATTCAAAATGTCTTCACTTAGTCTCATATATATGAAGTGAACTTGCTGAACCTGAGGTTGTCAATAAAATGGTGCGATGTTCATAAACAACGTTAGAAAGGGTGTGCTAGAGTTAAACAAATGTATTAGAGTTGCAATCAAAGTATCCATCCGGGACTTTCTCTACACCAAGGAATGTCGTTCGGTAATCCCACTGACATTGCAAGGCATAGAACCTTTGGACGGATACAACATATGGTGCATAGTTTGAATAGCACTTTCGGTATTTTGTTGTAGTGAGGTAGTGAGACTCATGTACACTTAGAAGTGTACATGAGATGAGATGTACGTTAATTTATATCCAATTCTTCTGACATAAATTAATGTCCTCACAGAAGTGCGAATGGGAAAGGGCAAGGGAAATACTAAAGGGTGGATTGCTCCTGTGTTGAAGGGACAAATCTTATTTGAAATGGATTGTGTTAGTTTGTCAAATGCTCAACAAGCTGCTACATTAGCCGCGCATAAACTGGGTTTGTCGATAAAGTTTTTTAAGTGGTCATAAAAAAAAGAAATAAATATGGCAAAAAGTCCAAATTTGCTTGTAACCTTCGTTACGTTATTTAGCTCTATTAAAGAAGTCCGCCCTCAAGACAAAAGTGGCATTCCGAGCGCTCTCTTTCTGGTCGAGTGCTATGCACCTCTCCCTCTGGTCTCGTGCTACGCACCTACAATCAAGATGTTTTTTATGTTCCGATCATCCTTATGTATATGCTCAATGGCGCTTCGCGCCTTTACTTAGTTTATTACTGCCTTTTATTGTTCCGACGGCCCCTTGTGTCGGCTCGGATTCTGTCAATCTCTAAACTCATGGTCCTTCCTTGACTTATGGTTTATATCTGGGTCAGGTAGCATAATATATATCAGTTATGAATTTATTAATTTTTCATAATAATTTGTTATTGTACTTTTTATAATATTTATATATTTTATTATTATAAAAAAACGAAATTCAATATACAAGACCGTGGGGAAGGATATTAAACCGGCACTCATTTGGAGAAGTCCCAAGTTGTACATGGTAATTGGCTGGAAATGGGAGAAGGAACGGCAAGCTGTAGGTTCGAATGTTGTAGTTGTAGACGATGCGTGCGTGTTGAGCATCTAGAGGGTACCGACTTCACTTGAATGAACTTCGGCTCTGCAACGGTCATTTTTCCTCTGAAGTGCGCTTTTCCATCAAAAAGAAAAATATAAATCTCAAGCATTCTAGCCAAGGATAGTTGAGAAAAGGACAAGCGGAGTACGAGGGAGAAAATAAAGCCACTGGATCCGTTCCCAATGTAAAATGAAATGCAACCTATTAGAAAGTAAAATGAATCAGATAATCTTTCTTCGGTCAAAATAATATGATTTTCATTCACTCCCAAATCAATGCTCACTATCAATAGTTGGTAAGACAATCCCTTATTACCGAACATAAAATTAACTTTCTAATGTTATGAAGATATCCTTTGATTAGATTTTTCTCAAGTGTTGTAGTATTCTTGTTGAGGTTATGCTAAAAGTTAAACATTAAATACAAAATAAATTTAAATTTTACTATCAAATGTTATCAAACCAGAAGCAACGTGTGAATCCAGAGAAAGTCCAGTATGCACTCACTTGTAAACGTGACGACAAGAAGAATCATAAACTCTTATCTGAGCATGACCTACCATAATCACAGAATGATCTGCTGCGCTGCAAAAACCATAAAACAAGGTGCCTGCTCTAAAGTACTCATTAAGTTTCGAACACATTAATGGGTACTATTATCTAATCTTTCCTATCAGAAAGAGTAGATAATAAATTAAGTCTGTCATTTTGTCTTTCGATGGAGCCGGTGATTTTATGCATGTCGATCATTCTCTTTACTAATTGTGCGATGGGCGAAATTTAGAACTCGAACCTTTTTTGAAAACAAATCGCTTAGTTGTCAAAGTGGAACCTTGAGAGTCGAGAATGAGTGAAGTCGAACCCTGTCACCCAGTGGGTCAATCCCACCGGTGAATGGAATCTAGACCGTTTGTGACCACTTCCACCGGTGACTGAAGTCTGGAACGCTTGTGTTCGCTTCTTCAGACCACGAAGCCAGTTTTCACAGGGATATCAGACGCTATTATGGGTTCAGAATGAATGTACAGTGGCTTTGAACCGTCGAATGAAGCAGAATTCCAGTTGGTTAGGTTTTCTTGGGATAGACGTATAAGAAAGAACACGAACCAATGAATAGCAAACAGATGGGTAGACCCCATCAAACCTTACAAGGGAAAGAAGGACCCGAAGGGCCAAGCAACAACCACCCCTAAGGGAAGAACAACGAGACTAAGCTCCGCTATCAGTAGCTCTAAAATCGCTTGTCACACTTATAATGCCGGAGACCAAAAAGTTAGTATGTCTGCAAACAACTTGTGCACTTGAAGAAGCATCACCTATTGCGATTGCTCTTTTGTGAATGGTATCTACTAAGCTCTCTATAGAGCAATGGAAACTCGTTGCCTAAAAAACATGGTGCAGAAAGAAAAAGAAAGTGATACCCCTAGCACCTCTCATGATAGGCTCTAGCACAATCTCTCAGAAAGACGTCGAACTTCAAATCTGTCGATTCGTATATCTCCAAAGCTAAAAGGATGATACGATGTTCCACTTGCATACTTTTATACTTGATCATTTTCGCCGTTGCCGCTACGCCACGTTGATATACCCTTCAGACAGGAAGATCAGACCTCAATGGCTGATGTGATTATCACTGATCCGACATGAGACTCAATGACGGACACAAGAGATCACCCATCCCTCAAAATGGACAGCGAGCGTAACGACAACAGCGAAGATGACCAAGTATAAAGGTATGCAAAATAGAGTTTGAAATATTCTGTGACATGTAGAGAGAGCGAGGCCCAGTCGATTGCCCCTTTAGACACCAGTGCAGGGACCAAACTGAGATAGCTTAACAAAAACATTAGTACTTGTTCTCTCTTATGATGAGACTTAGCCCCGAAGGAACGCACATCTGATTCTAGATTGGCTCATGTTCCTTTAAATGTTCTCGAGTTTTCTCGAAGGGGCTCATCCAGACAGGACGCAGGAGCTGCTCTGTGGATGACCGAGCGCCTCAAGGTTTTGAGGAAGCGCACAAGACACTGACTTGAAGTTTCCACCGGGGAACTGCAAATCAGTGTCTTCTTCAGTGCATCCATCAAACAACATCCCACATGGGAACTGCAAATCAGTGTCAGTTTCATAATTGATGATTTTGGGGGAGCTGGATGTTGTACGCGCTAGGGCCCAATGATATAGATTCAAGAACGTCGAAACTGAAACGCAACAGGAGAAAAAGCCTTCGGAACGGAAAACGTCTCCGAGACTGGTCGATGACCATCGTCTGTTACGCTGACATTCACGATCGGCGTTACTAAACATCTCCTCTGGAGAAACACAGAGATAGAACTTCACGATGTATCGATAAATCCAAGGATTTTCAAAACGAGAAATCGCGGCTACTCATAGTCGCCTGCAAATATCGCTAGGTAATACTCTCAAACCGGTGCCCACACCGAGACCGGTTTGATTTGTCCTGTCTTTCCATCTATGCACAATTTGTGTTACATGGTCGGCAACAGTTATGCCTCCAGTGCTGGGTGTGCATCTTCTATCCGCTACTATTACTATGTACCAAGCTGGAACTGTCCGATTGTGGCAGAACAAAATTCCTTTATGACACACGGAGGAGTGCCGAAAGGACTCAACGTCTGCCTTCGCTTTTCGCCCTATGGGGATATCTTACCCAATCATCCGTCCATCAGAGACAGCAACAGGTAAAATGATCATATCAGGCGGAAAGAAGAGACTACAGTTTGAAAAAGAGTCTCTAAACTACTTCTCTACGACGTGGAATCGATCGGAAATCCAATTCTAGAACAAGAGAAGTTTCCAAACGACTGAAACCAGAGAATATCACTGAGAATGTAAGCGGATAAAGCTGCCAGGGACGTCAAGCGCTTGACTCAGTGCCAACAGAAAACAGCGAACCCATCGAACTCAGCGCTTGACTCCCTACGAACAGAAACAGCATATCAAAAACTAGCCGATACTACAACGCTCTCGGAACAAAGACTGCGAAAGTGCTAGTCAGAACAGCGAGCCCACGGTAGCACGACATTCTAACATGAAATCCCGGTTCCAACCCAAACATGTGAGAAGGACCGCCAAGAACTCTCGCTTGATGAATGCGTAGGAGAACACAAATCTATACTTGCACTGACTCTGGAGCAGGGAGAGCTTCTAGGGCGTTTGTAACCTAATCGACAACTGGAGGACGCTCTTGCGCCGCCTTGGACGGCTCTTCGAATTCCGGGACTTCGGTACGCCTCGGATTCTTACGCGATGTAAAAAGTCCGTCAAGCCACCATATCCGTCAAAAGGTCTGGTGTTACCCGGATTTCGCCGAAGAGCGGCCTTGCCTACTGCCGTCCGTCCGGGAAAACACCCGTCCGTCCTTTTGACGCATCTTGCGAAGAGTTGGGGGAGTCTTCCAACGAGATCTTTCTTTGCTATGTGTTAGCATAGCATATACGTCGATGAAACCGGAAAGAAGGCGGGATTCTGTCCTGTAGCGCATTTTGTCGTATTTCAAGCCAGTTAAGAAGAGAGACGGACGGAGGGTGTTTAGATCCGGATAATTTGCTTACGCTTGTATCCGCAATTCCATTGCAAGCGTAGCTCCTGCAAGCGGGCTCTGTTCTGTTTCTTCCCAGGCAGGAGATGCTTGCATAGCGGAGCAGATCACATCCGAACTATGAGATCTCTGAGCATATCAAAGGTGGTCCAGGCTTTGCAGCAAGCAACCCGTAAGTTGATAATACAATAATAGACACAGAACGAGAAGCATTTCAAGTAAACTTTGAGTCCTCTACTGGATGTAAGAATGTAGTCTTCGTATGATAGTGAAATTCCAGATATTGTAGAGTGATTTTTGTTGGTATTAATACATGTCGCATAACCCACGTGGGTTATGTGAGTTTGCAGGCTCGTACTGCAGTTTGAGGATAACTCCTTTCTATACTGCTTGAGGTTGGTTTGGAGAGAAAGAATGCTGAAAAATCCTAGGAGGGTTTGCATCTCACGGAATGTCGAAACTGAATCAGTAACTGATCATCTGTATGGATTTGTTGTCCAACAGTACAAATTCTCAGAAAGTTGATAGGTAATTAGGCTCTGAATGAAATTCTTGGAACCCAGTTGCAGCAAAGTATCGGTTGTTTCGATCAATTCCAAGGTCAAAGAATGAGCTTTACAGCTTCCACTGGGAGCTGGTTTCCTTCCGAGTAAAAGCAATGTCCCATTTACAACCGCGAGGAAGCGTACAGAGTCCTGTACAACGAATGAAGAATTGCTACACTACGATGGAAGGGAATCCGACAAGAGCAAAATAAGAACTCCCACCGTCACTAAACCCACGAAGACGAGATTTGGAAGCCTTTAGTACCTTCCGTCCTGTTAGCTGAAGCCTGTGTACGATACAGTAATCAACAAACATCTTTGAACCTTTCTCTGCAGAACTCTGCAGCTATGCCTTGAAACTACATACAACTATAGAAGCCCATCAGGTAGAATTACGAAGAGAGCTCTCAAGTCGGGTCCATTTCAACAAGGTGGTCATGTAAGTACAAGACTCACCCACAGGTCGTCATCGAACATGATGACGGACTGACATTCTCCTCGAACAAACTCAGAGTGTCGTTCCGTAGACTGTGAACGGAATAAATCATCACCCAGTAGTAGTCGACAATCATCAGGTTTCCGATCCTTACAGGCTTCTGAGCTTGAGGTCACTAAGAACGAGACTATTCAAGCAAACAAACATGACTGCAGAGCATACGTATTATGCAGCAGCTCTGTGACAATCGTGTGTCGTTTCCCCTAAACTGCGATTCTCAAACTGATTACACAAAGTCTTCCTCACTCGGAAACAGTGAAATTCTGGGCATACGGTCCTTCTCCGTCGAAGACTGCTCGAGCTATGACGAACGTAAAAGTTTCTCACTGTGCACTCAACATCCCTAGACCTCCGGCAGATAGCAAGAAAGGAATTAGAAACCCGCTGGCAGAGCCCCGCCCATCACAAGAGGAACTGCTCAAGCTGAAACTTACTGTGCTCTGAGTATGTGAAGCCGCCTCAGCAAGCTTCAGCGGAAACCATTCTGAAGAGCTTAAGCTGTTCCAGCTCCAGCTTCCGAGTTCGTGCCTTTCAACCAGAAAGTCGACCTGGCCTTCGGTCAGCAGAAAGAAACAGAAGCCCGAGAAGAAGAAAGATAAAGGAAGATACGGTGGGTAGGTGCAAAAGGAGATCGACAAGCAGAAACGAGCTTACAGTGAGTGGGTAACTTGCCAGAAAACTGAAAAAGCCGATTCATCTGCCAAGGAAATCACTGTGTAGGAAAGTCCAGCCTTCGGACACAACATACTGCGTTTTAGGATCATCTTGCCTCCAAAACGGAAATACAATATCCCACGACATTCTGTCACGATGCACAAAGATTTGCTTACCACGGTTAACGTTCGAGCTCCAGTGTCAAGTGACAAATCTGGAACCTAAATGTCCGTTTTGATCCGCAAGTGTGACTGTTACGTACGTTAAGCTCTCAACTGCCGTTTGGCAGGACAGTAATCTTACCTCCATGCACATCATCTGCTTGTCTGTTGCTGCAGTTGATCCCCAGATGGGTTGATAAGCTTTCCTGCAAATTGCTTATTACACAAAGAAACTGGACCGAATTTCATCGTTTAGAATCCCAACGAAAAGAGAGCTTCATCAGTTGCGAAACAAGTGCGAAGCTCGCAAGCTTTTATTTGAATGTATATACATACAAACCTTAATTACTCTTTCCACGGTTCCACCAAACCTGTTCAACCACATGATCATGTTTTTGCTATTCGACTTTCTACTAATTTGCCAAAACCAGCTGATTATACTGGAGAAACATCCACTGAACAGCTAGCTTCTCCTGTGAAGTCCCCGTGTTGACACCGAGTTTTGCAGCGATGAGTCTGTCAGCGGAACTGCCTCGCCCTCTGCCCCTCTCTGGCCTTCATCCAGGCAATCATAGAATCACTCTGTACACACAGTCTCTCTCCCTCTCCCTCTCTTTCGGAGACATTCCTGGGCACCGCCGATCTGATCGCCATACCAACAATTATCAGCTCACGGAATCCATCAATACTGTGCCAGAAGCGAACCGGAGATGGTGGACTCTCCCACGTTCTCGTCCCAGCTATCTCATCTTGCAGAAGCGAACCGGAGGTAGCGGACTCTCCCACGGTCCCGTCCCAGCTATCTCATCTTGCCACTCGAAGTCCCCCTCGAACTGGAGCTTGAGCTTGCAAGCACAAACGTCCCTCTACTCGATGAGTCTGGAAGTTTCTCCTGCAGAAGTGAAGCACCCACAAACAAAGGAACTTAGTCCTTACTGCACTTGCATGGATTCTGGCTTCTGGAGGATCTCGGGCTTCTGTTGGGGCAGAATATCTCTGACTAGGCAGAGGATATGAGCAACACAGATGGCGGCGCTCTGCAAGCAGGGGAGGAAGTGACCATGAATGCGCTGGAGCTCCTCTGGTTGCGATCCCGACATTGTCTCCCGCAAGTGACGAATGAGAGAGCGCCAAGAGATGGAGCAGGACAGCCCGGGCGACAGACTGCTGGGGGCTGTGTGGCGGTCGAGCAAGCCTACCCGCACGATGGATGTCCGGGCGCGACGGACTGTTCGGAGCACCCCACTGATGAAGGAGGAACTGAGGAGGAAGAGGAGGCAATGACCGCACCAAGGGCCAAAATTCCAGTGCATTTGTGGCATTGCGCTACGCGATATCACTAGGCAGGAGAAAGGGAGAGGACGAGGGTTTTACTCGTCGTGGAGGATTGGCTAGCGCTGAAGACCGATGAAGGAGGCTGGCGGAGGGCTGCGTGCTGGAGTTTGGTCCCGCAAGAGAGCATGAGAAACGTTTGACGTTATGAATGTTTGGAGTAGCATGATTGGAATAAACAGTCTATAGAAAGGGATGCGAGTCCCATCATTCAGTATTCAGTACCCTGAAATTCTACTTTCAGATATAAAGGGTTGGTTTGGTTCGGACTGTTACATTAGAGACCGAGTAGTTAATTCGAGCTCGTAGGAATTTTGAGAGCAATGGGAATATGAGTTAATCCAGAAGTTTAGGGAACCGACATTGGTCGTAGTTTCAGGGCAGTGAAATAGAATTACAAGAGGAACAATCTCTTATGGAGGTTTCTCCTACAAGCAATCCGCAGTGATGGTAAATCAGAGGGGAAGCTGACTGTAAGAAACTGTCACAAGGAGGAGAAGGAGGAGGCAATGGAAGCTTTAGCGCGCTTGCAATCGATACAAGCAACTCTGCAGCTCATGCAAGAGTATTCCCTTTGCTCAAATGAGGAATCAGCCGATCGATTTGTGGCGGACTTCCTTCTGTTTCTCACTCAAAATTGCACAGAGGCTGAGGAGCTGAGCAACCGATGTACCACTTTGATCCAGTTGCTGCCTAAGATTTCTACGAGCTTTCTGCAGGCTTTGTTGGTTGGTGAGAGCACACCAGCAAATGTTACGGAGGAAGATTATCGAGTCGAGAGTCCAAAGGCCGAAGGACATGAGGAGCCCGCTAGAGAAGTTGGTAGTCCGTCTTCTCCGATGGAAACAGAAAGACCCGAAGGCGTTAAGAACTGGGAATCAACTAGTTCCACGCCAGTGAAAGATTTTCATATGGCGACGACGAGTTATGATGATTCTTTGAAGTCTGTTCCTTCGGTGGGACTAAGAGCCATGGAGAAAGCGAGATCTACGCTGGAAGATTTTTGCAGATCCTACTTCATGTATCATGAGATGGATGTACGAAATCCGCATCACGTCTTCAAGTATCTACCGATTTTGTATTTTGTTGAGGCCTTCATTTACCAACTAGACGAAGATAATGAAGAGAAAATGCAACCACCTGTTCCAGTTGTAGGAATAGGTTCGTTTGGAGGGAGCTCTTCTTTTGGAGCTGTTGATGAAATGAAAGTAACAGCAGTTCCTATCAGTGAAGAGAACCCTGGGGACGCTGCTTACATTCAGACCTGCTCCGATGAAGAGAAAGAAGCTCGTGAGCACAATCTAGAAGTTGATCCCTTCATTGACCTGAGACGCGTTCTGAACAGCAGAGGGCTCATGACAGAGAGGATAGAATTGGAGTTAAAGGATGGAGTTGAGTACTGGAGGCTCGAAAGAAACCTCTGTGAAGCAATCAATTTGGGTACAAAGGTGACGGAGGAGGATGTGTTCAAGGCCATCGCACTGAAGTCTTTTGACTATCGGATTCTGAATCATCTTCTCTATTCGTTGACTCAACAAACGGTTGTCGAAGCTCACCTTGAGTTTCTAGCAGTCGCCGAGCTTTTGGTGGAGATAGCAGATGACTTGTTTGACTATGAGGATGATGTTCTGAAAAACAGCTTCAACGTCCTGCGAATGCTGATTTACGCCTCTGGACCTACTGAGGCTCCCGCAGTCCTTGCAAAGTTTATCAGTAGTGAAGAAACCAGATACCAGCAATTACTGGAGAAATTGGAGCCAAGTTTGGCTGAGAGATTCCAGGAACGTTGTGAGGAGGCTGTCAAGGAAGGTGGGGGCGTCTCTAAGGCGGGGTCCTTGGGCTCCTGGACGATACCTCCGATCATAGTCGACGAAGATGCATTCAGAGCTCAAGTGAGCTGCGAATTCGCTCCAGTAATCAGAGAGGTATAGAGTCAAGAGGAGTAATCACTAGATGCGATTTTTTCCTTTACACAGAGCTCTGTTCTGTATGTTGTCTCCGAGGAGCAAATCTGCACTGTGAGATTTGGAGCTGAAGCTGCGAATTCGCTCCGGTAATCAGAGAGGTATAGAGTCAAGAGCAGCAATCACAGGCTGCTACTCTTTACACAGAGCTTTGTTCTGTGTGTTGTCTCAGAAGAACAAATCTGGGTTGTGAGTTTCTGAGCTGAAGTCTGATATACTCCAACTCCAGTAATTCCTCTTGATAGTATCAGTGAATAGTCTGTAGCCATCCTTTTCCATACACATCAGTGCTGCGTTTGTATTTCACACAGGCTTTTGAATCAAAGGGGTTTGATGCCACCTATCCTCCCTGAATCCCAGGTCAACTCATCAACGTCACTGCTGGTTTCGAACAACCTTCGGGCGAGTTTGAGCATGTACTGCTGATAACTTGTTAGCCCCACTCACAACAGTGACACTCTTGATCGCAGGACATTTGAAGATAACCGAATGAAACAGAAATTTCTTCATATTCTCGTTCACGCAGTAAGAAAATCTGCTCTATGAAACAGTGCCAATGCGTTTTCACTCACCTTTCTTCGAAGAATTGAGAAGGTCGTGGATGTCCTACTTCGAGCGCGCTGTGTCGCAGCGTGACTTGACCACCATCTAACAGAAATCACTGTTACCACCCCTGCAGAAGATCCGATGAGCGCACCGTACCCAACGGGGAAAGCTGTGGGAAACAAGCAAAACACTCGTTTAGAATATATACTGATACACGGGTAAAGCAGCTTTCAGAGAAAACAGTGACTTCGCCCGCACATTAAAGGTAACCCCAAAATAGTTTTGAACTCGTTTAGAATATACTGGAGTTTCAATTGAACCCGAAGGAAGTAACGGCCGAGAGTAAGGACCAGCTTAGTGTAACTTCTCAGAATTGGCCCAAATTACAAGAACTGTTCGTGACAAATCTTATGAACCGAAACAGACTCTGCAGAATCCATTCTCTCAATTGTCAAGTTCCGAGTGTGCCAACAGTTATCAGAGAGAGTTGAAGCTGTTGTTGATTTACTGAGTACTGAAATCAACTGGACAGATATCATGACCCTGCCATATGCTGTCAGTAGTGTGATACGAAAAATCGCTTCAACTGAAAATGCGTCCCAGGAGCTACGACTTAGAAAACCGGAACTGCTACCGGGGACCCGCTGCCTACCTGCTGGAAGAACGAGAAGAAAAATCGCTTTTAACTGAATATGCGTATCGGAGTTATAGTTTAAGAACCAAAACTGGTTATCAAGTTCGAAGGCATTGTAGCTGACAGAAGCCTAAACTTGGTAGACGTCCTGTAATCTACTGTAGTTGTAAGCATCAGTCAGAGAAAGGTTTCAGTAGAAACGGAAAACTAAGCTCTGACTCTGATTCGGGACAATCAAGTTGATGGGAGGCCGATGATGAGCCCCAAAAAAAGCAGAAACCATTACAGATTTCTATTCCCCGGTAAGAGAAGTGCGTACAACTCTCACCACCACCATATCGCTTGAGACGCACAACTGAACTAGTGGCCTGAGAATTTCTCTACTGTGCTTTATTCTTAGCGTCTTCTCAAAGACTTTTCATGTATCCAGTTGTATAAAGTTCCAGCGTGATTCGACAAATGCAAGTGAAGAAACAGCAAGAAACATTACCAACAGCAGACGCAACGCACACTCCAATAACAGCTGCTCCTGCGGTGACTGCAAGAGGTACAACACTCGCTCTGGCGATCTTACGGATGAATTTATACAATCTTGTTCGCGCAACTCTCATCACCACTCGCAGCACAGTCAGCTTAGCCCATCGTTTCAACCTTCTCCACACCCCCATATCTTTCGCAACACCAAATTCGTCGATCTGGGAGCAAAGTAGACCGGTCAGTGCTTCTTACCATCATGTTCCTTTGTACGCTCGAAGTATCCGTTCCACGTCACCGAGTTTTAAGGCTTTAAGCTCATCTAAAGATGTGTTCTCTGCTTGTCCCACCATATCTGTCCGAGCTGTGAACTTTTACACGGCGAGGACACTTGGATGCTGGCAAATACATCGCCAACCAACACCTGCACTATACGCTGCTCTCGTCAAAAGTGGCTGGCATACACTTGTGCTCTCCTCAGCGGGGCAGCCCACTGCTCAAGGTGGGGCCAACAGGCACGCACTGGCTTCAAGGAGCTCTTAGTCTTCCACGTCTCTGCACAAGATTCTCAGCGCAGACGCTTTCCGGCACGAAAGACAAAACTCTAGAGCAAGGACGTATTGTTGCTACACGTTAGTATAGTTATACGTCTGACTGTGAAAATCGGAAAAGAAGCTGAAATTTGCTTGATCGCCCCCAGTCAAGTCAACCTCTTTTCAAGTCAACCTTAATAAAGTTGACTTGCATGCATATTTACACAATCACCCTCGCCATCTAGATGGAGAGGGTGGTACTAACTTAATTCCATTACATTAATGCCCATTTCTCACTGCGCGGAGACCTGGTCTTGTAGTTCTGAGAGCGCTTCTGTATGTACGTTATGTATGGATTATTCTTAGCACCTGCATATTCACCTCCCTCATCTTCCGATCGAGGAGGAAAATATATAGGAGTTTAATTTAATACCTAACCTTTCCAGTAGGAAGGGATAAGTATTAAATTAACCACAGAGTATATTAATATATTAATGCGTATAGATTTTCAGACTTGTATTTTTTGAAGCGTGACACTCGAATCAAGACTTATGGGTTGTCTTTCATTCTCCCCGTGTTTCTAGACATGAGTAACAGTTAACTTTTATAAAATATTTTAATTTTTTATACTTACTTAATATATATTTTTATTTAATATATATATATTCTTTATAATAATAAACAAGCAAAAGTTCCCCGGAGTTCATCCAGCATGCATATTGGATTATGTTCATATGTAAGTCTGATTTTCGGCAGTTTATTAATTAGAATTTAGATCAAAATTTTACTTAGTATAGATGATTTACATAACACACATATATATTTACTTCACAGAAAGAGAAAAAACGATGAGAAGTACAACAGACTAATACAAGAAATTTCTGAAAATGATCACCCTCTAAACAGACTCGGTCAGCAAATCTCTTCTGTCCATTTTATCCCCGTTATGTCCTTGTCCTTTTCCCAACCTACGTGAGCTGAAGTACTTTGCATACATATTATGCATTTTAAGCATGCATAGTCACCTTCTTCCGAGTTCGGAAGAGAAGGAAATGCATGTCCGTTTAATTTAATACTTGATTAAGATTATGTATTCATGAGTACAGTATCCCGGACTTGTATCTTCTGAAGCGCGAGAATCCAATCTACATTTATGGGTTTTTTCCTGCTCTCTCCGTGTTTCCAAGCATGAGCTAACAAATAACGTCTATTAAATATTTCAATTATTTATATCTACTTAGTATATATATATTATTTAATATTTATATAATTCTCTGATAACAAAAGAAGAACACAAGTTCCCAGAAGTTGAGATTGTATGCATATTTCACTCGAGCTCAGTTCATTCAATGTATTCAAGTGTCATTGTTTTTATATGTGTTTTATTTTACACTCCAGACCAATCAGGTGTTGTTCTAGACGGCTCTATTGCAAGTTAAATATTGAACAGACCCCTCTAATCATATCAAAGATGAGTTTCTGCTTCTTCTCATGCATGATTGTCAGAGATAATTATTTCTTCTAAGCTAGAGGGTTATTTAACTTCTTATTATTAATTCCTCTAAGCTAGAGGGTTATCTTAACTTCTTGTCATATAGAGTGATGGAGGATTCGAATCGAAACCATACTGTCTCCAAACTGAAGCTGTTGTCATTGCGACAATACACTACATATGTTTATAGTATGATGTATCCTTCTTGAGCAAAAAAAGTATTATATTCTAGGTTCATACTACCAAGACTGAAATAGTAAAAAATTCTTATACTCATAGTTCGGTCTTTTTATTATCTTACGCGAAAAGTCATGACAAAATTTGTCTCTACACTTTCAAATAATGTTAAAGAAATGAATAAAGTTTTTCTATATTAACGCTAAATCTCTATCATAGTCAATTATTGTCCAAAATTTTCTTTTCGTTTTATATGTTTTTCCTCTTCCTTCTGTTTGTACAAATTGCACTTTGCATGCATATTAACAATGTATTGTTTGATCACAACTTTGATTGATTATCGATAATAAAATTAATTATTCTGTCTAGTCGTTCATCATTTCACTACTTTCTACTATGATTAAATTTCTTTTCCATTCTTTCAATGTGTAAAACTCTGGTCTATATTTTTTGGGAGAATGCTCGAACTGTTGAATAATGCTGTTGCAGTTGAGTGAAATGGTAAAACTGAAATTCATTCACGATGATCGAGCACTTGACTCTTTTATCTTTTGTTTCAATTTATGATCCATCGTTCGATTCTAGTGAAAGGTTTTTCATTCTGGTATTTCTAGAGTACTTGTATGCGAGATGTGTTAAAACTTTTTTAAAAAATTGGAGTTATGTTTTTCTCTCCAAGTGTTTTGCAATACATTTTCCAGAACGCATGTCATTGCAAGCCTTCTTCCCTCTCACTAGTGAAAATGAAGGAGCATTTGTAACTAAATCTTTTTTTGAATTGAGAATCGGGAACACGACGTAATATTTCATTTTGTGTAGCAACTATTCGAAAGAACTTCTTTCGAGCCAACTACTTCTTCTTCATCGAAGAAATAATATCGAGAGCTATATTTTGATTCAGAATTTTATCATTTTCTTATTGATAAAATTCATTGCACTACATGACACCCTGACAGTTCCAGACGGATACGGTGAGTGGACGCCGGGACTCAAAGATCCGGCTGTCGGAAGGTCAAGGGTACGGATATGGACCGAGCAGCGACTAAGGTAAAGAACCTAACCTCAGCGTTCGATGTCTACAAGTCGACAAAAAAGGATTAAACGGCTAGAAACCGGCTGGCAAGAAGCAAGGCAAGGCAAGGCGACATGGCCATAGGAATTTTGGGGTAGCATTTAATTCAGTGGGGTAAGCTTAGGATAGACCGTTTTGTAGGAAGGACAAAAAAGAACCCTCCACCAAAAACTGCGAGGAAGGGGAAGCCACGAGGGCCAAGGGGCACCCAGGCCCGCAAGGACGGGTCTCGAGGAGGGAGGCCGCGAGGTCCAAGACAACCCGCACGCATCACGGACAGCACCACACGCGCGGAAGACAAGGGGGATCCTGGGAGGAAGACGAGGAGTCACATGGATCAAGGCCACGTAATGATTAAGGCGGTACGAATCTTTACTGCGACTCCTGAAAATACGGGAAGGCCAAAGGCGGCGCGGCTCTCTATGCGTAGCCACAGGATATCTGGAAGACGAATTGGCACGCACTCCTACGCGTGCCGTCAGAAGACGAAGCGTCAGGCCTCTAGACGTGCGAACGTCTCGAGGGAAGCAGACCTCCCGAGGAGGAGGAAGTAGAGTTGGAGGTCCGCACATGGGAGGACCAAGAGCACGACGACCCAGGTCCGCCCGACGGTTCAGTTCCCCGTCGGGAAGCTTCTTGAAGAGGAAGTAGGATCCGAGGTCTTAACGGTTACCCGTATGAGAAGCTTCTCGACCAATCAGCCAAGCCCGAACCTGGCCACTACCCTCGAAGGCCATCCGTCAGCCGCCGCGTGACATGATCCGACTCGTCGGCATTAGGGTTCCCTCCTCGAGGGAACCGAACGTCTGGAGCACGAGGACAGCCAGGCCAGGTGATCGGCAGGGAGCGGATGGGTGTGGATGGCAGGAGGGACCGGGGCGAAGGAATTATTTGAGGATCGCGAGGACTGCACACACATCCAAGCGGACACGCTGTCCGAGAGAGGACCCGCAGGATCATAGGGACAAACTGACAGTTTTGGAGAGGCGATGTGTATACACATCGCTGTGTATACACATAACGTCCTCTTGAGGAAAGCTCGAGGTCCGCGGGTGTGCAGTTGACAGGTTTTTGGACTCGAGGGTTAGACGTAGACTGTACGAGGGGATTCTGGGATAGAAGCGCGAGGCGCTGTAGGATAGCGACCACCGCCGTAGTGCCGAGGTCTTTGTATTTTGCCCTGGGCCGTCCGATTTTGAGTGCGGAGCCTTACTATGAACAGTTTGGCTGTTGATGACAGTTCTTGTTTAGCCCCGAGTGAATGTGCATGTATGTGTTGAAGCGTGAGTGCTTGAGAGGGCTCGATAAGTGGAGTGCAAGAGTGTCGTTCGAAGAGGAGAAGATCTGAGCGATTCCGCAGACAGTGCGTTGTGGTCGCGAGGTCGACGGTTTTGTGAAAATTCCTAGGCGTTTCCGACCCGTGATCTTGCCGTGCCCCAGGAACAGAACCGCCATAACACTCTGAATCTAAACTTAAGTAACACATATCTTTTTCACTTTACTTCAGCAAACTATTCATCCACTGTCAAGTAACTATTCATAATTCTGTTCCACAAGGTTCCATTGTTGTTAACTAATCATAACTCTTCCACAGGGTTCCACTGTCACGTAACTATTTATAACAATACAATCTGTGATGGCTGTAGTGATTAGAAGCTGGTTCAAATGCCATATCATACATGGTGCCAATCTACTAGCCCCAGACATTTAAACCCTTAATGTCCATACTAATAGCTGTAACTCATTTAGCGGGTTGGATGCATGAGAATAAAGAAATGAAAAGGTTACACTCTCTATACGAAAACGGAATGGGTCAAATAAAAGTCCACAAGAGCTTTACACTCTCAATTCACTTCTAAACAAACTGTTATGGTCGGAAACTGCTGAAAAGAAATTTTGGTGGTTTCTTCGTACAAAATAGCAGATTGTCTCCGATCTAAAATACATTCGTGGGAGAAAAAGGAAGATTTCTTTTTCTGCTTTTATACGGAGACTTGGGGTTAAAGACGAAGGAGACACTGAAGGAATCCTTACGAAACCACGAAAGAAAGAATGATTTTTGTCGTATAATATATTTTGTTATTAAATAATAAACGGAAGAGAAAAAAAAGGGAATAACAACATAAAAAAATTACTACTTCGATCACATCGAACCTAAAAGACAGAGATCATGGTTCCCCACACAACAATTACGCCATGTCCTGGAGTCAAAAACCTGTGTTACCAAGCCGGGTAATCCGAACATCTCGGATTCTGAGAAATTGATAAACTACAATTTTCGCCTGGGCCCTTACCCATCAACTCCTCTGCAAACTACTGTAATACCTTCAGTGAAGTGATACCGGGCACGAATTTGTGCAGAGGAAACATGACTAAAGCTTCTTTCGTTCTTAACAACAAGATTCGTCCAGTCGTGTTGTTCACTTAGCACGAGTTTAATATGACAGTCCGATGGGATACTACTCCGCAAGAACGGCATCATTACAGTGACCTTTGGCTACATCTTACTAAAATTCACCTACAATCTAACCGGGATTGCTTGATGTGACCATGTAAACATTGCACTGTAGTAAACCTTCTACTAAAAAGCATATATCGCTTAGACAGGGGAAGCGCAACGCAACGACCCTGGCTCACTGCCCTTGCTTCTCCACTTTAGGGCACACCCTCTCTTTGCTGCAACAACTTCCCGACCCTACTACCAGAGCCTCCAATATTCTAACGAACCCGATGATACAGTCTCGAAGCTCATGTTTCCACCGTCTCTTGCTGCTCAGGTGGGACTGGTAGTCACGACTCGATCGTCCCCCAAGAGGTCTCAACTTTTATTGCAGAACATCACCAAGTAACTTAACAGACACAAAAAAGAACACTCTCCAGCAGTAGTTGAAATGTGAACTACCCCTTTGCTCATGATACCTGCCACTGCATGTGTGTTGTCAGAATAACTTCTCAACACACGAGATATATATTTCTCGGTGCATGTGCCGTATAAGCAGTGCACTACAGAAAACCTGAAATAAAAGAGCCAACCGTCCGACAACCTGACTTAACATGGCAACAAGACGTCTGCCTCCAAATATATTTACTCTACTTCCCGGCTAAGTTGTTGAATTTTCAAGAAACGGAGTAGATAAGCCAGGTGGACGCCGCCTCCTCTCGCGGATTAGACAAGGTTCTACCGTCCTATCGTAAGAAATTGAAGCCAGAATCTCGCACACTATTATGTGGGTCACTACAGTTTTTTACTTAGAGAGTAGGACCTGGGGACCTTTGACACTTTTGAAATTGTGTCAAAGGTCCCCAGGTTTACGGTCACTTGGAAAGGATATTTCTCAAAAACATGTAACAGGAAAAGGAAAAGGCACACGGGAGATTCTTTGGTCGACTCCTCAAACATTGTCCTCCTAAAGAACCTGACTATGCGAACAAGTCAATGACATGATAACAAAGATCTTCACATATGCCGACAATATATTAATCCTCTTAGCAGAAGCAGAGTATCAGTTCTTTTCCAAACACTGAGGCGGGGAGTAGGTATACAGGCAAACAAAATAAGAGCTCAGACACGAGTTAAAAAGTGCTCGAAGTGATGACTCCAGTAGACCTCTTCACTAAGCGAACTCAAGTGCCGCTGTCTTACCTTCCTACGAGCTGCAGTTAGTTCTAAGGTGGTCTATCTGATTTCATGAATGTAGTTGGACAGTTTCTCCCAGCATTACACAATGTTTTACCATTTGATCCAGACCGCCTGCATTGCACAGAAACAGCTTCGTTAAGGTTTCTCCGAGTAACCAGCTTACCCACCAGAAAACGACAGGGTGGTCGAATTTCACATTTTGCTGGAGCCTCGCGACTGTCTACCTACGAAAGGCACGGTATCACTCAATACTGAGGAGCTCCAAAACAGTTCAAGATGGCAACTGGGAACAGAAATTTGATAACGACGAGAACGGACAAAAGATTACCTTAGACGCTTCACGAATAGCGTGGGTGAATCCAGGTGGTCATTGCTCATCGCTCCTTACCCCGCTTCCATACGGAAGCATTGTTAATTCCGAGACCTCATCCACGATGTGTGGCACACACTAATCTACCCAACGAGACACAACCACGTCGCTCTCTATATACAAGCCTCATCACGTAACTGATGTCCTCTGTTTTCATCAGTCAGTATCTGAATCATCATAAACAGTAGAGCGCACTCTTCGTGGTGCTTCATCGACATCCTCTTCGGGTTTCTCCTTCTTAACAATGAGTCCTGAAGAAACAGATCAGAAGGTTTAGAGATCACACTCTAAATTGTGCATTTCTTCGTACACCACACCGCACATATTCCTGACATCTTACGGAAAAAACAAGTACATCCTGATTTCTCGATTCAACATTTGCTACAATTTGGTTTGCTCATTGCAGTTGAAAGAGCAGTACCATCAGAAACTGGAGTTTTACCTGATCTAAGCAGTCGTGCTTCCATCGCAGCTTTAGGGAAATCGTCTTTTCCTCCAAGCTCTTCAAACCCAACTATTCTATCGCAGGCTACGCCGCCTCTGTTCCAGACAACTAAGTGAGTCAACACTGCAACTGAAGTTCGAAAATGTGAAACCATAGCATAATTCCACTCACTACAGACAATCTTTGGCGAGTGGGTTCTATTTTCTTAGGTAAGAGATAAGTGATAAGAACAAGACGCTTCGAACATGCAACGCAACTGTTAAAACTTCGGGTTCCACCAACCAGCGGAAAATCAAGTAACCATATGAGAACAAGTCATGGTCACTCAGAAGTGCAAGGTCAACTTACTTGAATAGAATTACACAAGGGAGTACTTTGATCCCAAGCTTTGTCACGAAGAAAGGGCAATTCTGCATTATAAGCAAACCCATATGAGAACAAGTCATGGTCACTCTCAGGCTCTCACGTCAATTACTGGTGTCTTCTGAATTAGACAGACAATACTGTTCACATAGAAGGGTTTTAAGCATCATGGACGCTAACCTCTGCATCAATCTTGACGAACTTGGTATCAAAGTAAGTCAACGCCAGAGGCTTTAGGTGCTTGTCCATGATCCTACAAGGCATCAAACAATCAGACAAGAAACGCATCCACGTTCCTTGGAAGAGACCTGATTAAGTAGGATACTGGAGCCAGAAACTGTCCTAGATAGGCAAAGCACTCGAATACACACCAAAGTCTTACCGTTACAATATACCTAATGAAATCTCAACAAGTCCATATTTGAAGATTTCTCAACAGAGAAGATGTCATACTTGCAACGGACGAATTCTTTATGGAAAAAGTGGCACACAACTCTTTCTGTGCCGGTTACTTCACCAAGAAATTCAGCTTCAGTAATCTGTGTGGACGCCGAGCCATATTCATCAGAATCGTGACTTTTGGTAAAGAGCCTTCTCGACACCTGTTAGAGAAGGCTCTTTAAAATGTTCAAGACTTTAAGCCGAGACACATAAGGCAAGTCTGACGAACAAGAAAAGATGTAGATCACCGGGTCAAACGTCAAATTACGTACTTCTCTGTATTCACCATGGCCCTTCCTCGCCAGCACTTGCCTTTTCTCTGCTTCTTTCTGTGAGTATGAGTAAGATTGGTAACAGCGGTACAATCATAAGTGCAACAATCACAACCTCCATTCAGGAGATCTGGATGGTCAACAGGTTCACTATGAGATATCTGTCAAAAAGAAATGAGCCCGCAACATTACTCAGAAATTGCTTGTTCGACCAAAATCAGCAGTGATCCTTACAGTCCTCGAAAATATATGCCGATCTATGTGGTTAGCAGCGAAATGCAAGCAAGAACTACCCACATACACTTAAGCTAAACCCGAAAAACTGTCACCAGAGAAGCAAGTTGCGTATGCGATAATGGTAAGCAAAACAGAAAAACGTAATCATAAATGTCTTATAGCGGATAGACCGTTGGAGTAAATATGCAAATAATGCAACTACAAGTAATGAAAGTGGTAAGAACCCGAAATTAAGACAATAGAAAAAGACAGTTCTGAAAACAATAAGATTCATAAAGCTCCTCTCAAAAAAATGTAAAAGAGTACATAGCAAGCAGAATGAAGGGTTAATGTATAAGAAAACATATATTTTTCCATGAGTACAGCAGTTCCGAAACAAGAACCATATCCATAAACGGAGGTAACAACCAATAACTGAACCACGTAAATATTGTGACATTCATATATTTTCATAAACACTATGCAACTCCAAGATTGTACATCATATGAGATAGACAAACGATGGAAGAAACACACACCTTCAAAGCAGCAATGCGCTCTGCATGAAGCCTTTCGAGTTCAGGATCCTGAGAGGGAGGAAGAACATACCCACGTTGACAAATCAAAAGTGCAGTCGCTAACAAGAAATTCGGACCTACAAAGAGAAAGGGTGCATAAGAAAGCAGTAGAAAATTCAACCACACAAGTGAATCAGAAAGGTTTAAACAGGATATATCCTGAATTGCAGAGATTTAAGCATACCGCCGAGAGAATCATCGCGCATAAGCTAGGAGTCGCGGAAAGTAGCTAACACTGAGACAGTGCTTGTACGAGAGTGAGTGTTCGAGTGTGGAGGATATCAGAAGGAAACTCACGTCCATGAGCTCGTCCAAATCCACGTCATCGTGTAGAGGGGCAGAGGTCTTGGAGTGCTGGGCCAACATCTCCTGCATTTTCCAAATAATGGTGTTAGGAGCGTGAAATACATAAGGACAACACGGGACCGTGAGAGACAACCAAAAACCTGGACAATAAACAACCATCGACATTCACACTGGACATATGAGCACTGAAGCAACACTTGCCTTTTGGTAATCACGAGCTGCTGAATGAAGGGCTTGACCTAGAGCCAAATCCCCCATCCGCGACTTGAATTTCTTAGGGTCCATTTTCGTTCTACTCTCTTCTCGCCTCCTCGCTACTGATCAGGTGCAACCTAGCTACAACCCACAACAGTAATGCAGCAAATCTTAATCCAGACATTCACTCAGTAAAGGCCATGAGTCAATTTACTGGAATTCTCCACTCCAGAAGTCGCACATCAAGCTCTACGTCTGGGATCCGAAAAGACTGTAACTCACACCCATGGATATGTCCAAACAACCACTCGTTGACAAACCGCAAGCTTTCAGGCAAAGGAAAATAGAGGGGCCTAGCGATCTATCTACCGCTTCGGCTGACACACTCCCAAGAATCACCGCGGGAGGAAGCGCGGGAAGTATGCTCCTCACTGGACTCAAGATTCCGATCCACTGATTGTGATCAACGCATTTAATTGACAAACACAGAGTAGGAACCAGTATGAAAGTACCCAACGGAGTGAATCCCCGAATGCGAAGTCAATATTGATTCTAGATTCAACACAAAGAAGAAAGGTGGGCCAAAGTGATCGCGGGAGTACACCAGAGATTCGTTAGAGGACGAGCAAAGATTTCCTTCAGCGGTGTAAGGACAAAACATGCGCGGGAGAGTCAGGCTCCTCCGTAACCGACATCATGTTCTTAAAATGTCCGCATAATTTCTCTTCGTCCGACGGTCGGCGACGGATTCTCATGTTCCTCTGTAACTGGTCAGGACTCACTATTTAGAATGTCAACTTTCGTCTCAAGAGGCTTCAATAGGTGCGCTTGCTCTTCAGCTTATTGGCCCACCATCCGACGTGGTTGATCAGTGTGTGAGTAGCACGTACCGTGGTGAGAGAGCGTTCACATCACAAAGACAAATTCGACCACGCAGTCTTACGAATTTCGAATGGTTTACTGTTATAGTTGTTTTTGTGAGATGGTTTGAGTTTGCGACTGCAGAAGACATCGTCACCCACAGCATAGAACATGTCACAATATAAAATTATGGAATGTTTTCAGAAAGCGGATGTATCTTAGATCAGGTGCTGTTATTTGAGGAATAATTATTAGAAAATTAAAGTAGTTTCTATTTTTCTCCTGTTAGGTATATAATAGAAATATACATATCTCTTGCTGTCGATGTTCAAAACCATCTTGTAGTGATTTTTGTTGTGAATCCAAGCTAAATTGATTAACTTCATTGAGGTCCAAAAGAAAAGTCATGACATATAAAATATTAAAGTAATAAGACTAATCAACTATACAATGCAAATAGAAAATGACTTTAGAAATTACAAGAAGCTCATCTCATTTTATTCTTTAGATACTGCTTCTCCATTTATCATCATCTGAACCTTTTCTTTTCTCCACACACTTGAAAATCCTTGAATATCAACTTCTGAGAAGCATGTATATTATTCACCCTCTTTCGGGTAACTCGAAAGAGGAGGGAATGCACAATCGTTTAATTTAATACCTAATCTTTTCAGCAGGAAGGGTTAGGTATTAAATTAAACGCCTCAGTAAAATAATGTATTCATGAGTATAGCTCTCCGGTCTGTACCTTCTGAAACGCGAGAGTGGAGCCAAGAACTATGAGTTTTCTCTTGCTCTCCCTGTGTTTCGAGACATGGACTAACAAATAATGTTTATAATTTTTACATCTACTTAATATATATTTTTTATTTAACATATATATATATATCCCGATAACAATAAACGAGCAAAACTTCCCAGAGTTCATTTGGCATGCAAAATATTGGCATGCATATTTTGCAGAATCCTACTTGCAAAAATTGTTAATATCTTGAGTGTTAACTCAAGATATTAACATGAGAGTAAACTCATGATATTAATATGAGAGTAAAATAAAATATAAATTAGATATGACAAAAATTACTTTATAAGAGGTCCATCTTCTTTTGTTCTTTAGGTATTTAAATTTTGATGAATCCTACTTGAGAGAATTGTGAGCGTTTTATAAAGGCAAGATATTAATATTCTGAGCACCTGCATATTTATCTCCTCCATCGAAAGATGGAGGAGGTAAATATACAAAAGGTTAATTTAACACCAGAGTATTTTAATGAATTAGCACTTGTGGACTCCCGGACTTGTACCTTCTGAAGCGCGGCATCCAGGACAGGACTTATGGGTTATTTTCTACCTCCCCGTGTTTCCAGACATGGATAACAAATATCTTTTATAAAATATTTTAATTTTTTACATCAACTTAGTATATATTTTTTATATAACATATATATATATTCTCCATGACATGAAGCGAGCAAAAGTTCCCCCGGAGTTCATCCAGCATGCATATTAACATGAGAATAAACTCGTCATATTAACCATTCTCTCGTGTTAGATTAATTGTTCAATGGAACTTTTAATCTAACATATTACCATAAAATATATTTAAGGGTTAAAGATTCTAACACTAACTCTAACACATTCTAACACTCGTAAATACTTTTTATTTCCAAAGATGATAGTATGACCTCTCTAATGTCCTCCCTATTGATAATCAGATCGAACTTATTATAAGTTACATATGCTTATATGGTATCAAAACGAACAATTACTAACAACAAATATTTTATGGATTCATAAAAATACATTTTCTCCAAAAGTTGTAATTTATTGTATGAATATATTCAAGTAAAAGATAAACTCATGTTATATCTTAGAACAAGCTATACATAAACTTTTTAGTCATAGTTTTACTTTTATTACTCATACGGTCTACAATACCGCACAACAAACGTATTAAAAGGGACTTTACAGGTTTAAACTAGTATTAGTTCATGTTTCTAGCTGATGAAAGTAAAGAAAAATACAAAAATATTCATTTGGAGATTTTTATATCTTTTTTCTATATTGATGCAAATTTCATTTCATTCTTAACTAATGAAGGGGACGATGTTAGTTGACTCATGGATATTAGAAAGTACATATAATACATGCTGCTTATACCTTCTATACAGCACGCTATGATATGCAAGCACACTACAAGTTGTTCGTGCAGAGATTGGTTATTGTGGAATCCATTTAGTTCACTGAATTCGCAGAAAAAATGTGAGCCTTTAACCATAATCTCCTCAAACGAAACCCCTCAATAGAAGAACACCTAACCAACACAGTTGTCAAATACAGATACATTTCATCCAGATGATACAACCCACCAAGCCAATAGAAAACCAGTTCCAACGAAACTCCTTACTGATGCATTGATTCCGGGGTTACAGCACGAGTCCCAAGGCTAGCAGTAATCTTGTGAGAACTCAAGGACGGCAAATGGTACATGAGACCCTCGATTGAATTGCTGGTCAACTTTCACCGGTCAACCTTCCTATAACATACTGATCTATCTCGCTATGTAGCTCGTCGAGATACAAGTAGACAGAATCGACATTGTGATACCATCTTTTCAGAAATGCAAGTCATTTGAAAGAACGTCGTCTCTCATTCCTACTGAAGCGGACAAACCGCATCAAACCACCTCAAACGTCCGCTTCCACTCACCTAGATATAATGGTAATCACTGCAGCAAGTTCCAATTTTACGAACTGCGACACACTAGCTGTATGCATATGACTCCTTGGGAGTCTCGAAAGCGCCACGTTCAGCTAGCGACTCCAGTATACTCCCGACCCCCATCATCACCAAACTGAAACAAATCACAGCTACATATTGATGATCACTTCCTGAGCAGGTGAGAGCATGGAACGGCCCTATCCATGCTCTCCAGACCAGTCCCCGAACACTGACCTTACAACCCCCGCTCCATCCTTTAACTTCAAGCGTGCCCAACACTCATTTGAGTACAATACGTGCAGGTATCAACGTGAGAAGACAAAGTTTCTAAAAGATGCTGCCTTCCGGTGGCTGCTGCAGTTTGCGGTTCGAAGGAGCCGACATTTCACGCTTCAGTTCAGTAAGGATGTTCTCCATGGTGTACTCTCGACGCCACTGTGCCAACATGGAGAAATGTCTAGGATCGACCTGCAAAAGGTAGGACAACATAAATCTACTCTCCTTCTCGAAAAAAGTGTCTTAACCATACTCACAACTTCTCAGGTACTCTTCACTTACTCCTTAACTCAGTAGTCCGTCACATATTCGTGTTCACATTACTCAGTAGTCTGACCGTATACTAGCATTGACTTCACTAACCACTCTTACTTGTAGCCTGAGACACATCTGCCGAAAATTGAACACATACGCAACATATGGTAACAATCGAGACAACACCATAATTTGTACCAATCCCGGATTTTCCACTTGCCACTTAGGCTTCGTTTCAAACTACTGTACTGAGTGGATCTGGTAGCACATATGTCGAACTTTTAACAAGTACGAAACATACGAAGACAAACGAGGACAATACCGCAAATGCTTTGTACCAACTCCGGATTTCCATTGCCACTTAGGCTTCGCTTCAAACTACTGGATGGAGTGGGTCGGTAACAAAACTATCGTAGATCATCTCGTTCAAGTTACAAGTTATAACCACTACCAAGTAGGAAGTCAGTCTCTGGACTCGTAAAGCCAATGGTAAATTCAAACTGATCACAAGTGTACCCGAGCTTTACTACTAACCTAACCCTGATAAGAATATAACCATCAGCACATTCCCAAGATAGCTCAGGGGCGACCATATAAACAGAAGGTGACGGCAAATTGTCGCTGCAATATCTCATCATGTGGTGGGGCCTCACATTAGGGCCTAAGGTCACTTACCACACCAGTCTCCTGATTGACGGCGGTCATGTTAATTCGAGAGTGAAACCTCACGCTTGGTGGTCTGTCGGGGTAATCCTTGTCACAGAAGAGTTTCACGGTGTAGATGCGACCTTCGTGGACAGACTGTTCCAGAAGAACAATCATAATGTCAAATTAGCCCATCACTCAGATTCACGATAAGATCATCCTAGTTATTCAAAATGGCTTGACGAGGGACGGAAGGAGGAATGGCAGATGTCGGCATGCGCACCACTCACATAGAATCTCGCCCCTACGTATAAGCGAAACGGAGGTAGGATAAGCTGGACTGTGCACAAGCAAGGTCGAAAAATCTTTGCTACTGATTAGACTAGTAGGTATTCGGATGTAAAGGGTGCACACGTCGAGCTTGGAGCACAATACACGTGTGCTTGCAAAGCTCAACCAAGATTCTCTGAGGTTACAGGCGCGACGTACGTTGTTGGGGCCGATAATTGTGCCTGTCCAAGAGCGCATGAAAACGTCTTCACCGTCGTCCATACCATAACTGACTGTACCATCACCAATACCCTTCTCTCCTCTTTCTAGCTCTTCCAACAGCCGAAAGTTCCTTGGGACTGCGCAACAGAATACAACCTCTCAACATTCTGATATGAAAAGCAGTCATCTAGCTCATTAACCCCCGATAAAGAAGTCGAACGTATGCACGCAGAACCAGAAACTCATAACGTGTACAAGAAGAACACCCGAGCATGATCAACAGAGCCTCGTCCGCTACCAGCATACTCTGCCCCGCATGGTCCTAGAAGCACCTGAAACTTGATAGCAGAGTTGGCACCAACTTGATTTACAGTCGTACGCATTGTAAAGGTTTCCTACACGGCTAACCTTACCAGTATAGGGAAAGGTCCTAACTCTGCCTACTCACATGACGGACAAAGACCCTCAACATCATCAATCATCTAACCAGTCATTCACATTGATAACAATCAACCATAAGGAGACCAAGGAGGTCAATCTTTGTGGCAGCCAACACTCCCCACACTTCTTGGCGACTTGACACGCCAGGATCGGATCCCTCCGAGGAACTTCACACAAAAATAGTCACTAAGATCCCACCATCACAAAAACTTCGACACCTCTCCACAGCGCTTCCCCAAATTCTAATATGACAAAATTTCCCACATCACAACCGGGGCAACAAAGCAGAGGGCACACCGATCACGGGAGATCCGGATGATGTCATTCTTGCAGCAGGCAAAGTCTCCTCCAAACACAGTCACCAGTTATTGCTGGATCTGATCCCTTCCTGCAGTGCTCCCGGCCTGTCGACGAAAGACCTAAAAACCACCAAATGCTAGGAAGTCGGATCACAGGTGCTCAAGAGAAAAGATATCTGCCCTCTACTATAGATCCAGAAACAGCTTGTGATCCTCACGCCTTGGAGACATCTTTCGGGGTTAGCATCACCGAAACGTGATCGAATTTACTGTCTTAACCCACCTGCTGCCGATCCTTCCACCCTCCCTCTTCCTCGTGTGCACCTTCTCTCTCCCTTTCTCTCTGGCTCGCGCGCTAGCGAAAGCGAGGAACTCTTTTCTTTGGGAGGATTGTCTGTGCAACCTGTCACCACGACTCGGACGAACAAGTCAAGCAGCTCCCTCCCACTGTACTTCTCACCGCATGCGACAACCTTCGGGTTTCTTGGGCCTCCATGGTAATCGTGCTTAACTTAGTCACGATTATCTCTCTTGCTAACATGTCTCCAACCAGTAAGCTTACTGCTTACTGGCTTCCCTTAACCACGTAGCTTCAAGTTCTTCTCCCTCCCTTTGGATGTGCGTGTGGGGAAATGTCATGGGCCCAGCAAGCATATTTATGTGCATATTTTACCCATATTTTTACCCTTTATCGATGTGCCTATGTTTACCGTTTACTCCATTGGGGTTTGCAAATGACACCTTAGTTAAGTCCATAACGAAGAGTTATATTGTAACTGATCATTTCAATCCGGACTGCAAAAAGATTCCGACTACAGTTCTCAGTATTGGACCTTTGTACTGGAGGAGACTACTGTAAACCGTCTTGCCTTTGATTTGTTTGCCTTTGGAATGAATAGTGACAGCAGACAAATCGGAGTGGTTTCTACACCCAAATGGGAAGACGTCATTCAAGGAATGTATGTCTAAATGAGATTTTAACTGTAACCATGGTACTTTATAACGACGCAGCTGTACATAGTGCAGCTGCGTTCTATGTCCAATATCCGCATGCAAAGTCAGTTTTGGATTTCTTCAAAGGCTCATTGGAAATACCAATCACACTCTACTTAATACGACCACCTAACCTTCCGCTGGGAAGGGTTAGATAATACATTGATATCTCACTAAATTATTTGATATTCGTGGCCAGCTTCCCACATATCTACTTCTTAAAGCGTGTCTGCTTCAATTATGGGTTTAGTCTGGACCATCCCGCAAGTGTAGTGTACTTAACATTAATACTCAGAGTAAAATATGATTTCTCATCAACTTAGTACAAAATTTCCCGCGTAACAATTATATCATAACCGATAGCAACTAGCGGGCAAGAGTTCCCCAGAAATTCATGTTCCATGCAATATATTCACTACCCAAAAATAATTATATTTTATCTGGTAACAAAGAGCGAGTAAAAGTTCCCCAGAAATTCATGTTGCATGCAATATATTCACTACCAAAAAACAATTATATAATTATATGGTAACAAAGAGCGAGTATCTGATTCTTTGTATTATCACTGTTGTTTGGTTTTTCCTTTCATAGGGAAAGTATTCTTTTATCTCTTTTGTCATATATTTTTGGGTTCAATAAGAATACCCCTGACCCTGTTATCCCCGGGAAGGTCTTTGACATAACCCTTTTGGCCGTCAATAAGTTGTTTTCGATTCCATCATTAATATCTTCATTACGTATGATTTAAATAATCACACATTCCCTTAGAACATCCTCATCAAACTTGTAACCATTCGCATCGTCTGTTTTCTTTATTTTGATTTGCTGTAAGTAATCATTCACTTATAGGTTTTCAATGCAATTCACAACAGGGGAATGATCACCTTTTTCAACTTCGTTTGTCACATTACATTACAAGTCATACTACTTGACAAGTGGTCCATATCTGTTAAGTACTGTATTCAAAAGCATGATCTTGTATTATATCATGTATAAATTTATCTCAAAATATTATGTCCAAAAAGACCATAGATACCATGTATGGTTAGTTTTGTACACGAATACAAATCATAAAGAGTGGCTGAGAACGAATCACCACTTGTCATTTTCTTTCCCCTCGGAATATGTGCACTTTGGTCACATATTTATCTGAAACTGGAGAAATGGACAAAGCAAATACAGAGAAAACACCACAACCGTATAACATCTAAGGCAAGGTGAGGACATATGAGATGTTTCAACCAGAAATTGGCTTGATCACACCGCCAGTAGGTTCCGTGAGCTTGAGCATACCCTTCTTAACAATGTATGGCTTGATCACGCCCCTTACTGGTTATTGTCTGTCAAACCAGTCACTTAGAGATGTTACTCACATGTGAAGCTGTACATATTAAAGGAATGAAAACATGGATACTTTAACGTATTTTTAATGTTAAATATTTTGACTTACAGTGATATTTAGTCAATGTTGAAAGTACTAAAATGATTAACTAAAACAATAAAATGACTGGTTTTACTGTCAGTAACATGTAAGAGGTGTGATCAAGCAACCAAACGTTAAGAGGGGTATGATCAAGCGAAACAATCGTATTGGGGGTATGATCAAGCCAATTTCTGATGTTTCAACACATGTAACATATAATACTAGATGCAAATGTAAAGCAACATATTCTTTCTCACAGACTATCCCAAGGTATATAATACAAGGGATTCACCTCCAGCTTACGAACCTATGTCACTGCTGACATTATCCTTCAGTCCCGACGCGTGTTTCTGTGTTCCGTTCATTTGCTAAATTTTTCAATTTTTCTTTGGTAGTGAAAAGACGGAGTGACAAGAAACAGAAATTAGTTAATACATATAACATAGAGGGTACACCAAGTGCAGCTGACCGCAGAGATATGTTTTGATGGTACTGATTACCGCATTTAAGTCTTACAATATTGTCCCCTTGTTTTTAACCTTATATCCTGGAGGAGTTTTTATATTTAAGTTGGCGATACAGAATTTTCAGAACCTATCTTTGCAGATATCTGAAATGTCAAAGAAGGAAAAATAAAGTCTCTTCGTTGTTATACATTTTAAGGGTTGAGCATGGTAGATGTTTACGCAAGCGATTAATGACTAATTATCCATTACTTTCAAACAGATCATGAACAATTATAATTTGCTACTATCTAGATATTAATTCAACATCAGAACTCCTAACGGGCAACACGGAAAATTCTGTACATAGAATAATAAAATTACTCACAAAACTGCAGTGGTCCTAGATGTACTATTTAGGAATAGTACAAACACAACAATATATATTACTAACTGGTTTAAATTATGATATTAATCTTGGTTTATTCTGTAAAGAAGTTAGAGGCGTAAATAAGCATCCTCAACTGCCTTTGGAAAACTTGTGTCGGTTTATGCAAATATGTCAATGTTATTTAGAAATTCTAGACTAAATTAATATGTATCACTAAATGTTAGCCCAGACAGAGAGTTGCAGAGACAGATCCAGACACAACCAATAAGGAAACTATAAGTGCAAGACCAAATAGAGATGATTGTATCATGATCATAGACATTAAACTATGTAATAAATTGAGAATGAGCAAATAATTTAGAGGCGTAAGTAAAAATGTCTCAGCAATGAAGGTGTCCGCGACTACAGTTCGACTATACTTAGTCAATTTCTACTTTGACAGGAGATGTAGAAGTCATATCTGAACTTCAGGTTTATCACAGAAATTTACTTGCGGACCCCTAGAAAGAATGGCAGACCCTCTCTTATAATTCTTTACTTGATCGGATCTTTTACCTGGAATTGCCAGTCAATAAGCATCCACAATGAACTTTCGTAATTTTGCTCTCTTTAAAATACCGGAAATCACGTAAGTGTTATATGAATATTTTAGATTAAGTTTTATAAAAATATCAAATAGCATTAAATGTTATATGTTAGATGTTCCTGGAAACGCGAAAAAGTGATCAGAAAACCCATAAGTGGAGTACAGAAGTTTGCGCTTCAGGAAGTACAAGTGCGGGAGCCTAGTTCACAGTAACGGTACATTAATTAAATACTTTCATTTATTACCTAACCCTTCCCGTCGGAAGAGTTAAGGTAATAAATGAATGATGCTTGCTCACCTCTTCCATCTTCAGATGGAAGAGGTGAATAAGCAAGCATCGTGACCGACGATGCTCGCTTATTCAGCAATGAGTGTTAATAAAAGAACTTTGTATATATAAAAAAGAATCAACCAGCGATTTATAAGTAATTTTTCCATATCTCTTCTCGCGTCATTATTCTTGCAGTAAAACGAAACAAGTCTAAACTTTTGGTGTGAATAAGTAATATGACTTGTATGACCGGCAACTCCAGATATAGGGTCTTATCAAGCAAGAAATTATGAAAGGGGTCAGATCAAGTCCAACTTTCATTGTGGGAGTTGATCAAGTAAATCTCTGGGTTTATCAACTCCCATTATCCGTTTATTGCTATGAATACTGACTCGTATCTGTACTGTGAGTCTACGGCTACGGAAAGTAATCATAGTTAAATATGCAGCCAAAGTGCACTTCCGGGCAGAGGCCGGATAACGCCAAGCGGCAAGTGCGGTTGGTTTTTGGTTGGTGGACCGCGCATAGGGAGGGGTTAGATCTTTTTTTCAAAAGAGGTGATCGATACACGCATGCATTTCAAGGAAAGGGACGCTGTACATGAGCTTTTTTTGTTTTTCTTTTGTTATTAGAAAATTATATAAGTATTAAATAAAATATATATATTAAGTATATATAAATAATTAAATTATTTCATAAACATTATTTGTTAGTCCATACCTGGAAACAGGAGAGCAAAAAAAAACTCATAAACGTTGAATGGATCGTTGCACTTCAGAAGGTACAAGTCAGGGCTATTGTACTCATGAATGCACACTTTACTGACGTATTTAATATAATACATAATCCTTCCTAACCCTTCCTGCCGGGAGGGTTAGATATTATATTAAACGTACATGCATTATCCCCTCTTCCGAACTTGGAAGAGGTGATAATGCAAAGAAGTCAGAAATATAACTCTGATATAGCTATATATCAGAGTTATCCAGCATAGTTCATTTTGGATCATCGTCTCGCCAAGGAAACTGGAGTACCAGCGTCAGCGGATGAGATACTATCTGGTCGTTACTTGCAACCTAAGCAAAGAGTGGCGGCCACGTGGTAGACGGTTTCATGCACTCAGCATCCTGTTCACAAAACTGTTTATGACGAGAATGTTGTTCAGATAGGACAGCTGACAAGCTGACAATTTCTGTATTTTACTATAAATTATTAACATCAAAGTAAAGTACTTTCACTTCAGTTTACAGTAGTGTAGTTATACTGCCTTTCTTCCAACCAGTGTGTCCCAGTGGAGTAAATCAAACAGTGAGTTGAGATCATAAGGGGCGGTTCTTGTTTAACGGGCACCTAAATACAAAATACGTGCTTTTGTAGCACTCCATTGAGTTCTTTTACTCGATCAGCAAATGAGCGGTTAGTGTTCGGGGCAAGAAGGCTACGATTATTGCAAAAGCAAACCTATAGCACATATTACGGGTTGTTAAAGTTATATAGAATATTCTTTAATGTTGGAATGGAGATCTGCTTTAAGGAAACCAAGGTCCACCTTGTTTCAACTATGGTAAACTTCATGTGTTACATTTTATTTTCTGGCCGTTTTTTCTTTTAGAGAAACGGAACATAAAGAAATGTGGTACAACAGTTGAGAGAAGTAATCGTGGCTGGCTCAGGAGGTAGTTTTCAGGATTTTCATCGTAACAATGCCTATCGTCGTGACTTAAAAATCTTCGATATTCTAACTATGACACATCTATTAACAAGGTGCTGCGCTAGCAATGGAATTGCGTGGCTATGCATTTGAGATTTAGATGGGTATGAAATCAGATAAATATGATAGTTTTTTATACATAATGAAAATGAGATCATGATCTGACCAATAAGTTTGGAGGGATGAAGCTAGATTATTATATTATAAAATATTTGTTCAAATGTGATCTAAATGTGATTTATATTTAGCTGTAGCTTTGAAAAATATTATTTTTCTACATGAAAGAGGTTCTTTATTACAGTACTTAATTGTTCAAAAAATTGAGTAATGAACATTTTAGGTGATTTATATAGAGCAGTGATATTGATTGCACGACGAGTATGTCTATTAAATTTGCAGAAAATATTTCATAATGATATGATCCATAAATATTAAAGAATATAATTTCATAGTAGATTGATATAGTAACAATAAAATTCTACAAGTATATGTATTAAGATATTTGCGCTGTGCAGGTAGAATCCACGCGAGTTCCGTCTATGTGATTCTCTTAGAATGAGGGGACGTTTCATTTCTCTTCCTTAGGAAGGGGGTGAAAACCGTAGATACTGAAGATGCTTTTGATCAATTCCAAGCAGTGTGAGAATAGCATAACATGTTTGACGATGTCGCTCCGGCCGGTTGAAGGTGTTCATATTTGCCAACATGATAACATGCTATGGACCCAGATGACGCTCAGTAGCTATTTAGCCTGATAATCTTTTTGGATAATTTCGTGTAAATGTGGGTACCCTGCTTCATATCGACCAAATGACCAGGTATGAAGCAGGGTGCCCACATTCGGTGTGATGCAGGTTCTGTGGACTGTAGAGACCTTCCACTGAAGTGTTGTGTTTAGCATTACGGAAAAGGAATATGCACCAAACTCTTGTGATTACCTTCAATCTCAAACATGTGAGGTTAAGAATAACTCTTCTTAGCGAAGGCTTGGAGGATTGCATCTGTTTGATGAAGACTAGAATGTTTCTTCTACTGGATTACTTGTCCACCAAACGGACACGCAAATCAGTCACTCTACTTCAGTCTGGTGGCATTCAGGAGGGTTTCCCGCCCGTCCCTAGTAGGAGTAAAGTTTTGAAGCTATCGACTGATATGACAGAAGAGTAGAGTGCTTGGAGACGTTCAAATGCCAGAATATCCTACCTGCCAGATGGTTGGCAAAGTGAAGTTTCACCTTCGAGTGTGTCGCATAAGGAAGCACTTCTGAGCAAGAGTAGTCAAGAGCGTAGCCTAGGATATTAGGCAGTTGAAGGACTTCAATTTACTTTAGAATGAGTGGTGTGCACAAGAAGCAACGGTGGATCAAAGTAGATTTGGTTGTCGGATTATTGATGCTCAGACTTCAAACTTAAACTAAACCCTAAATCTAGGTTCCATCCATCTTTTTTGGGTGATATTTTCTTGTTTAGTCTGCGATCTCGATGATGATTCAGTTCTAAATTCAGTTCGATCGAAGTCTGTTCTGGTTTTCTCTTTTAGTATCTCGTTAAGATACTAAATGAGAATGTAGTCCACATTTTCCTCATCCTTTTTTCGACATTCGGTAGAGTGTTTTCATTATTGAACAAGACAAAATGATAAATACAGAATAGTGACCGTTTTACATACGCTTTTGAACTAATTCTTCCATAACTAGTTACTTGTACCGAAAATCGGTGTCCCAAGTGGTTTAGCTCATAGTATTCTAAGTGAAAGATAGTGCGTTCAATCTCTTGCGGTTACGACTGGAGGTGCATGTCGTTATAAATTATTAAAGAAATTTCTCGTCCGAGTTTCGCTGTGGTGGACTCTTATGGTCCACGAAGACCTCAAGGGACAAGTAATAACATTTATCGTTTACAGATATTCTCTCTTACGTGTATGATTCTCGTCCGAGTCTCTCTTTGATGGACTCTTACGATCTACGAAGATCTCAAAGGACATGTAATAACATTTATCATTTACAGATATTCTCTCTCTTGCGGATATGACTGGAGGTGCATTCTCGTCCGAGTCTCGCTTTGATGGACTCTTATGATCCGTGAAGACCTAAAGGACGTGTAATAACATTTATCATTTATAGATATTCTCTCCCTTGTGGATACGATTGAAGGTGCATTCTCGTCAGAGTCCCGCTTTGGTGGACTCTTATGATCCGCGAAGACCTGAAGAGACATATAACATTTATCATTTACAGATATTCTCTCTCTTGCGGGTACGATTGGAGGTGCATGTTGTTGCAAAGTTGCTGCTGTTGCCAATTGTTAAAGAAATTTCTCGTTCGAGTCTCGCTGTGGTAGACTCTTATGATCCACGAAGACCTCAAGGTACAAATAATAACATTTATCATTTACAAATATTCTCTCCATAATAAGCAGCCTCTTCAGATTAATAACTATAGTGAGATTTGACGAGCATTTGAAGATGTAATGCTCGCATAATTCCTGAGGAACTAATTCCATAATTCCTGCACCCGCTATGTAACTTTTGTTTTCTATATATGTTAGTGAAATGTGTACGTCCTACATAGAATTCAAACTTAAGTTGCATTGAAAGTAACAAAACTTCGCATAAAGATTAAACAGCATACCAAATCAGAAACATAACAGTAAAACGGTAAGCGTAGTGTGCACTACGTACTAACATTGAGAATTTATTTCAACTTAATTATTTTGTTTATGATTAAAATTTTCTAGCCAAAACTTGATTGTAAATTAGATTCTTGTATATTTAACATCTCTATCTAAAGATGGAGAGCAGAAAGAATCATCTGGAAGGAAGTTGGAAGGAGAAATATAGCTAATATATAACTATGCAGTTTAGCTCCCTGATATATTCGCATTATCAAGAACCATAAAGCAAAGCATAAATGTGGATGCAGCACCTCAGCAGCTGGATTAACAAGCTCGGGCCACCTGTCCTAATGATCAACCTTCCAACTCGAATTTCCACCTTGTAGCAAGTCCATGAATCGTCGAGGCGTTTCTTTGGCGCGGGGTCAGTTTTGTTGCTCTCATCGATCTAAGATCGGAGAACTCTACTTTCGGCGGAGCTGATCGGTACCGATCGATGAGTGCCACAAGCGAGAGAAAGAACCAGAGCCGAAGCGCACGAGTGCGATACCGAAAAAAACGATGCCACCATGCAATGTGTGCGGACGAGAAGAAGTGAAGCTGAGATGTTCACGTTGCAAACGTGCTCATTACTGTGATAGAAAATGCCAGGAGAAGGGCTGGAGGAAGCACAGGGCTGGATGTAAGGCCCCAGAAATCGCAGCAGGCGCCTTTCGGATGGGTGATAACATATTGCTGAGGGAAGTGGAGACGGCGAAAGACACAACATTGAAAGACATTCCTGTTCCTGAAATGTTCCCGGCGCAGCTTCGGGACTTCGAGTACCGGAGTAGTCCAGATGGTGTCGACGAGAATTTGCTCATTCTTGTCCACGGGCGCGGAGACAGTCATGAGTCTTTTGCAAGGTTTGCCGAGAAGCTGAATTTGCCTCAGACCGCTTACTTGGCTGTGTCCGGACCGATTAAGCTTCCGGAGGCCATATTCGAGGGACGCTTATGGTTCGAGGTTTATGATTATGCTGACCCCTGGGCTGAGTTGAGGCAAGGAGACAGAAGGAAAGCTGATAGTCTGGAAACCACTGAGAGACTGTTCGAGGCGATGATCCAGGCTCTCTGTAGTCGTTGCGGGTGGCAGAAGAGTAGAATATTTCTTTTCGGGTATGGCGATGGAGGTACAGTTGTGGTGGCTCAGGCTTTGAGTTCTTGTGGACAGAGTCGGCTCGGCGGCGTAATTTCAATCTCAGGGCCGATACTTTCGGAACATACCGTGGATGGAAATCTAAACCCTCCCCCTCCGGCTTGCAAGAAGGACTGTACTCCGGTTCTGATTACATACGGAACGAAAGCTTGTCGGCAGCATCAGATCGAAATAGAGAGTTCGAGAATGTGTTTAGACGCCTGGCATCGCCATCCGCAAGCTAGAGTGGTAGGTGTGACTAAGGACGAAGAGATGGTAAAAACTCCCGAGGAAGCGAGAGTTGTGCACCAGTTCTTTGCGGATCACCTGTGCAGACGTATGGTCAATATGGAATCCGACTCAACTTTGTATGAAGTGACCAGATCTTAGCATCAAGTTTGTTTCGGTACACATCGTCTCAAGACTGTGTCGAGTGTTACGAATGCTTCTCCGAGACGCATGTGTTCTGTGTGCTAGATCCTTCAAACGTGAAGGATGCTGTAGCGGAAAACGGCAGAGGTGGATATATCGAACATCCTCCGCTGCTAACTGTCAGTGGTATTCCAGCTATGGTCACTTTGTCGAGTCTTCAGTCGCAACAACAGGAAACTGATGACTAGAGAGGTAAGGTTGAAAACCAGTAACTCTTTTGATCACTGTGAATTGTGGAGTTTAGGGGTACAATGTCGGATAGAGTATAAGGGAAGTTGTTACAGAGGTTGGTACGTTGAGGCGATCTCCGGAAGTTTGCGCTCATGTTCTTCATCAAGCACTGCGCTACTGAGTCCTAGGCATGTACTTTCCGAAACAGATCATGTGGAACACAATGGATGAAAGGTTTGACGACTTGAATGCCACGCTTAAACGAATCGAAAAGGACATGGACAAGATTACCACTTTCATGTCCAAACTGAAGGAAATGGTCTTAATGCGCAGAGTTGTGGGAGGGGGCCAGGACTCCGAAACAACCTTACTGCAGTTTTGCAACGGGAGTGGTTTTAGGTCGTTGCTGCAATGTGTCCTGGGACACCTGTCCAGTTACACTCGATGTACCGTGGTAGGTGTCGGACTGACTGCACAAGGTGCAACATAAAAGTCTCTTCTCATTTCTTCTTTCACTCTGCAAGATCGGGTGATAGCACGAATATCGCCGACTGTTTTATCGACTGCTTTCCGAAGCTGTCTCTCTTCAAGGATCGTAGTGTTCAAAACAGCAGAGTGCATCGTTACCATTCCTGCCTTCCCTGTAAACTGCTCTGCGGGAACCAGGATTTGTTGAGTAAATTCGGTGTTTATTTAGCTGGTCTTCAGACGTTGAGAGGTCTGAAAGTGGATCTTGAACCATCAAATCTTGAAAGTACAAATCCGAAATAAGCTCAGTTTAGAGAGGACAGACAAACGAGGATTATATAAGAAGAGAGCAATCTTCACGGCTATCGACCAATATCATCATACGTCTTAAGTGTGACAGCAACGTAAGTAAGCAACTGAAGCTAACCATGGAAACAACCATGGAGACAACTAATCAAACGACAGTGAACTGAATAACAGCCAAGACACCAGTAGAGGCGAGATTCACAGCGGCTCTCGTGTTACAGATCGATAAATTTGGGGTGAAGCTTGTGTTAAACTTCTTAGCAACCGTGTATTTCATATCAACGTTGGTATGATTGGTTACTGCATGAAAGACGCCAGTGCCACCATGTCCATAGCAAAAACATCATCGATAGTATGCTTGTAGAAGATAAAGAACGGTACACTTTGCTTAAAGTTTGTGATATGAAAAATTGGGTAGAACTGAATTATTTCAACCTTTTTCCTATGAGGTTTTAGTACAATAGACACAAAAACTCCCATGTTTCGAACTCGTCTTCGTGCTATGGTGACTTTAGGCAAATATTCTATCTCTCCAATGTGGTTTACACAGTCAGGTACACAACTGAAACGAATGGACTTTTTATGAAAATCGTTTTTGCATCTAGAGTTTGTCACTCCAGAAGACATACAGAATATGGAAAGACAATCTTCGTTGTTTGAATTGTAAAGGAATGTACATTGATACAACTCACCACGACAGATCCGAACAAGAACAAAAGCAAGACCCGGAGGAGAACAACATTCCACATGCAACAGAACAGCACACTGATGAAGAGTCCGTGCTAGAGTTTATATCACTCATAGATGCGCTCACAAGACGAACTGGTGCAGATAGAGCAAATGAGGACCAAGGAAATTGAAACATTTCGACTGCATTTCGACTGCATTTCGACGGCAGAAAAGCTTTTTCTACTTTTACTGAAGGTATGTTATGAAACGCATCTATACAGCACTGCAGAAGTCAGTTTAAAGCTAACAACCATAACTTTATCGCATTGCAGAAATCAAGTTTAGAGCTATGTACATAGTACAATACCGAGAAATGTAGCAAGTTAATAAACAGAAGTCAATACCATGACATTATTATGTACACAGAGAAGACTATGTAATCGCATCTTTTGGAAAATAAATTTGCTAAGCTCACTATGGCTTTTTCTCATTGAAACTCTACGTTAGATACAAGTCCAGACCAGCAATAAAGCTCAACTTAGTGAATGTAGCTTGGTTATTTTCGTCAAGACTACCATGTACCTTGTTTTCGGTGTTTTTTATATCTATGGCTGAAGCTCATTTCATGTTTAATCACTATATAGGTTTGTTTAAAAAGACTATAGTTAGACATTCTAAGAAACAATGTACATTATCTTCATTCCCATCTTCTTCACATAGTACACACTTTAGAATCCAGATAAAGAAGAAGAAAAGAAGAAGAAGAAATTGTCCTCATCAATGTGTTGGTTTCCAGGAGGTCATCTAGAACTTAGAAGGCAGTCTTCAAATCTCGAAAAGCTGTTTCATATTCTTTTCTTGCATGATACTAAACAAAAGCTATCTAAATATCTTTTTTGTTTCTTATTTCTTCAAAATATAAATCAAGTCATCCAAGCAACCGCATCAAGAATGATTATCTTGTTTGTAGAAGTCAAGAACCAAAATAATTTGACCTAGTGCACTATTCCTTCGAGATGCAAAAGTTTGAAGCTTGTTTTGTTGTTTGCACGTCCTGTTTTTTAAGATAAAGAAGGTAATGAACTTATTGTTTTTCGTATGTTTACATTTTTGAATATGGTGTGAAGCCAATAAGTTAAGTCGTCCTTCAAGCTAGAGGTCTTATGGATGGTCTTGGAGATCATTTTGTTTCTTATTTCTTTAGAGTATAATTCAAATCATCCAAACAACCGCATCAAGAATATTGATCTTGTTTCTAGAAATCAAAAACCAAAATTTCACATCCTAATATAATCTTGTCTTGAGATTCTGTATTTTCTTCCATGACCTAGTGAAGGATTCTCAATATAAAAAAGTTTTTAATTGTTTATTTTTTCTTGAACATATCTATAAGCTAATGAGTCTAGGGTTTAGGGTTAAACCCTAAACCGTAATAAGCTGATGATTACATATTACCACAGTTTAAAATCGTCCTCCAGTTGAGAAAAGTTAATTCAATCATTCCCTAAGAGACTTTTCTGAAACCGCTTTCTCTGTTCCTATTCGTTGTGGGTATAACTCGAGAGAACATCACTTGATTGCGTAGAGAAACCATTAATAATAAGCTGATGATTACATAAAGGGTAAAAAGGTAAAGTCTTTATCATGTCCGTTTTTATCCCCTCAAGGGACAACGGACTGTCTTTTATGGATAATCACAACGTACTCGGACCAGATTCACACAATAGCAGCTCTTTTGCAGCACCTCCAACAGAGAGAAGGAGGTTTGAACCCTAGACCTGCTAATCGTGCTCCAGTTGAGAAATGTTAATTCAATAGTTCCATAAGAATGTTTTCTGAAACTTCCTCTTGTGTTCCTATTCATTGTGGATATAACTTCAGAGTCTAGAGTCCCCAGAAATCTTGATGATCCTCATGGAATCAACAAACCCTTAGTGAGTTGATTCATCTTATTCGTCTTAATGCTCATGAAGATCATCGATGCCTGAACTTCATAATCTAATAAAGTATTCGATAGGGAACATTTCCTCTTTGAGAAAGCTTGAAACCCCCATGCAAATCCGATTGATCACTGGTCAAAGAAAGATGATTTTTGCGATATCATTTTATCATCTAGATCTCCAGTTGACCTATACATGTATCATGTTGGGAAAGCTTGCACATTGCCTCTTTCAACTGTGCATCCTCCCGCATGCGCTACAAACACTTACAAGTTGTAGATGACATCACACAACTTCTTTGTCTTCTTGAATGATATCATCTTTATCAACATCCTCAAGATCCAAGTCTTCTTCGTAGTCATTCAAGAGATCAAACTCCACTCCGACTTCCTCTATGCTTATTTCTTCATCTCGCTTTTTGATCAGTTTCACACGATTTCTTACAATAAAAACTTTGAGCTTGTCTCATCAAACTCCTCTTAGTGATACAATATCATTTTGAGTTTACATCGTTGTGCTCTCTTGTTGTTTGGTCTATTTTGCATCCCAAGTGAATGTTATTAAACAGTTAGGTTCTAGTTGCTCCAGTTCCAGTTGCAATTATATCTTACAGTCTATCAAAAGTTCTAAACCAAGTTTTTCTGATATTGGTAACTAGTAGCAACCTGATCGTAGCTCTATAAGACGTTTAATGTACAAGAAAACAATTCGTTTAGTTGTAAATTATATTATGTCTATACAGTATAAAGCCTAGACATATCATCGCACAACATCGGACTAGTCCTCATGATAATGTTGACACTCAAAATCTATAGAAACAAATGTTTGTATGGTTTATGGAGCTTTAGAAAAAAGAGAAGATGAAGACCATGTTTATTGTGTGCTCTTTTATGTGTATAGTAGATATCAATACTACCTTACATAACTAGATACTTCTACACTATTACAGTTGCAGATACAATCATGCTTAAGTACTTATATCAAAGGTGTTATTAATAGACTTAGATAGAGTCTCAAAAGTAATAATATTCATTCTTTAGTTTTTTATTTACGTATACATTTGCTATAACCATATAAGTTCAAGGATCTTTTGGACTTGATTTCTATTTATCATGTATCATGTAGGAAAGAAAGAACTTAACTATTGATCTTACCACTAACTTAACCGTATGGAGAGATGTGACGTACCGTATATGGTCTACTATCTCCCTTCAAACAAACCCCACATATCACACTAGTCCCGTAAAGCCAATTAATTAAGTGAGGGGTAGTGCCATAAGAACTTCCTAGTGGAACGATGAATCCTCCTATATAAACATTCTCTTCCTACACTTTTCACCTCCTCCCTGTCCATGTTCAGATAGAGGAGGTAATTTATTATTTTTGAGAAGATGGGTTATAAATTAAACAATATTACTCGGCTCCATGAGAACGGCCTTTATAAGAGGATGAGGTGACTTACATTCTTTGTTCTCTTATCGGTCAAGTGCCAGAAAGATAATGATGTTAGTAAGTAAAGGAAGACTATTTACTATAGAAGTTTAATTCTCGCTCCTTAAGTTTTGGTCATCTAATTGACTAAACATATAGATTTATTAGGTCAATTCATCTCCTCTATGGTAAATCACTTCGCTGCTGTCCTCTGTGCTTAATCACAAAAAGATCACTTTTCAAAGCTAATGTTACGCTAGAAGCTAACCGACCACTTGCCATATATCCCATATGCTCGTGGTCTTCCTGTACTCTAGCATATGTACAGTTTGGACTGGAAAGCTCATGCTATCTAGTTTGCCACTCTTGAACACTATCATTGCATTGCAACTGATAAGTGTTGAACCTACATACCTTCATTACACGCATCGATACTGAATCCGCTGAGAATCATTCTCCTCATAAGGCAATAACCTGAAGAGGAAATATTCTAACTCTCTCTCTCTTGGGACGAAGAGACCATAATCTAATTCATATCCGTTGTAATACTACTCTCCATACTAATCAGATTGGTTCAAAGTGAACATAAAACGCTTTACATTCAGGCGTCAGATTTCATTGCCAAATGAGAAGGTAACGATGAAAGGCATTTTTTCAGTTAATGGTTCGTTTTCTGTGTCCCGTGACTGCGAACTGGTAAGAGAAAAAGCTTTGGGAAGGCAGGACTCTTTATACGTATTCATGTTTAGGACGTTTGCTTTTTCTGAACTTGAGCATGGTCGTGTCCTAACTGTCTACATGCGAAACGGCTCAAGAAATCGAACACAAACAGTCCAAGGAGACTGACGACTGAGACTGTTGAATCCGTGTCGTCAGTCTCCTTGCTTGGACGACTGGAACCTCAACTGAACAGCTGACTGCAAGGAGACGAACGACTGGTGATTGACCTTGCGTGAAATCTATGTAACAACGAACAGAAACAACAGGGCTACGAGGGTCATAGCTCATAAAGACAAGGATTCACTGTGAGCCATTCTCAGAGACGGCGCAACACAAGTACTGGCTATTTACAAGGGAATTTCTGTCTGGGGCGATCGGATTCAGAGACAGCTCGTCCTGACCCTATGCCACATGCAAGCCAGCCTTCACAAAATAGTACGTCATTTTGGAAGAAATGTGGTAGATGCTTCGAAGTCACTCAGAGTCTATGTTCTCCTTTCTACACACAGAGTCCAAACCAAGCTGACCACGGATGTTTCTGTGCGTCTTGACCGACAGTAACCTTCAGTGACATCGCATTTGTATGCTAAGTAAGAGTCGGAGTACACCGCAGACCAAACGAAGTCTTCAAACAAGAAAAATTAGAAGTAAGTTGAGCTGGTAAATGGTTTTCATCGAAGAGTGGAATTCAGTTTCAAGGAAGTTCGAAGTCAGTTGAGTTGAAAAAGTGATTAGGAAACTAAGAAAACTCGATTCCGCGGGTACTCGGTGTCTCAGAATAGCGATATGATGCATACACGGTTGCTTTACAGTTAGCAAATGGGAGTCTTAACAGCTAGGGTGGGACTATGAAGTTAGCTCAGCACTGTGACGAAAGATTCGGTGAATCACTTGGAGAGATGGTTGTGCAGAAGTTTACACCATTCTGGAGGTGGAGGTGGAAGAAAACAACTCAAGTAGGTTTTACTCAGATAAGTTGTAGACAGAGAAAGATAGGATATTTCCTGATATAATGTTACATATAAGAACGTATCAGGTTTGCCCTTGGGACCACAATGTACAACTTTCTCTCTGTTTTTCACCCCTCATTCGCTCTGGCGGCGCGAGGCCGCGCGGGGTTCAAGGAAACTGTAGCATCGTCGTAGGCTGTCTTTCGTCTCAAATCCTACTCAGGACCTTAAAAGGACTAATCAGTTTACGGTAATGTCCCATTCGAAGATAGGACGACGCACTTGAATCGCAGTGCAAGTAATACAGCCAACAGAGGATAAAAATCCCTGTCCAAATTTATGCAGATGACTTAACTCACCGGACAATTGCCTCACTCACCGTCTCTACTTCATTTTATGAAGACGGGAAGATGTCTCTGCTCTGCAAGGAATGTTCGTCAGTGTGGTGTGGAATATCCAAGTTCTATACAGTGCAGATTATTTACTTCTCTACTTTAACGTGGAAAAGCTGCAAAACTGAAGAAGCTAGCTAATGCGAATGAAAGACTCGTGTCAATATGAGGTGAAGAGAGAACATGAGGCCCTCTGTCGCAACAGATGCTCAGGCTGAGTTCTACAGAGTTGAGCTAAAGCTTGGTGCAGTCTTCGTTGTTGACAGGCGTGAAGCATTCTCTGTGTGTTGTGCCTTCCTTGGGGCACTTCATCCTTATATGTAAGGTTGACTTTCTCCTGGCCTTGGTTTTGGATGAAGCTGTGGAAAGACATGAACTTGGTGTCTTCGAACTAGGTGATTTGGGGCAAGGAGAATCAGGATGACAAGGTGGGGAACCAGGACCCGTTGGGGATGAGCATGGAGATTTTTCTGACTTATCCTTTCCAGTGGCGGTCGCTGATGGGGATGAGCACGGAGATTTCTCTGATTTGTCCTTCCCGTCACCTTCTTTATCTTTCTCTTTACCTTCAGGAGGAGAGTTGGAAACTGGCTTCCTGTAGTCCCATATCAAGATAGCTCCTTCTTCTCCAACTGAAACAATCTTTTGCTGATCTGGGCTAACTTTCACCTGCAAGGTTCCCATCACTTTAATGATACCAGTTTTGAAATACCTCTAGACTTCCCCAGTCAAAAGTCTTGCACACATCTAGACGGTTTTCAGAAACTTTTCCATCTCAATCGTACCAGCCGACTGGTACAAAGCATGTTCTCATCTTGCCAACAAGCTTATTTGAACCCTCGTGGATGGTAAGAGCAAAGTAAAAATGAGGATTCGAGTGGATCCACAAACTACCAGTCAAGGAAAAAAGTAGGCGAAGTAGCAAGAGTCGAAAGACATCAATGTCAGCACTCAGGGCTGGGAAAGATTGCACGTGACAAAGTCCAGCGTGGTCTCTGAACCTACTTTGACGTTTTGGGCCTACTGTGATGTTGGGGTCAGTAACTGTTCTTTGAACACATCTTGACATACCCGTAGAATTCGAAGGAAAGAGGCAGAAGTTACATTTATCTGTAAACAGTTTGGGAGTGTCTGAAATACTTGCCTTGGTTATAGGCTCACTGTGTCCAAGCCCAACAAAATAGTTGTGGCCCTCATCGTAGTTCCACAGCTTGACTTCACGATCTACACCCGCACTGACCATACCAGCACCATCTGGGCTGATATCGATGGAGTAAACCTCCGAAGTGAGTGATCCGTCCAAAATACGGATAGGTTGACAATCATATGCATCCCACCATGTTATCTGCGCAATCATTTACGTGTTCAATAGTTAATCTACCATTACCAACTTTTCCGCATCTTACTCTCCCAAATTGTATGTTTTGTACACCAAACCTTTCGCCGCAGACTCGCTAGTGCCAGAGAGAATACTGACAGTTAGTGGCTCTGTCCGAATAAACGTTTGGTACATCAGCAGCTATAGTGAGCTTAAATCTTCCATATTCTTCGAGACTTTCAGCTTTGTTGAAGGCGAGCATTTGCAGAATTCTATGGAAGAATTTCGGCATGCTAGCTTTCATAGAAAATTGTCAACCTGGGACTCATCATAGTTGACCCATTTAGCTTTACCTTGATAGCAGAAGTCCCAGTAGTAATAAAGCTAGCAAGCTTCATGTACCTTCCGGTCAGTTCCAGTGGTGAGGAGCTGGCTCTCATCAGGATGGTATATAGCAGCTTTGAAGAACGTTGACGCGTAAAAGCTGTTGTTCCTCGCGTGTCTCTGCATTGTGGTTCCAGTGAGACAAAGTTCTCCACACAATGCAACGTTTTCTCTATCCCGCAACAAACAATTGGTTGGAATGAGGGACACCATTCAAACACGAAGAAAGTCGATTCGTTTTGTTGAGGATTCAGTAAAACGAACTCACTGTGAGATCCCAGATTATGCATGACCCATCGCTGCTGCAACTTATACACTCGGTATCATTTCTCCGAACCTGCCAACAAGCCACTTCTGCTTTTCAGAACAGTTCGTCAATGGAGACTACTTCGATGGAGTCACCCACTTGAATTGAAGGTGACCCTAACGTGAAACTCCCTGACAGTTAGTGGTTGCTCAAACTAGCGTAGAAGTCAGCTGTCGGTTATTCCGGTAGCTTAGACCATGAATTCGGACTCCAAATTGGTGCTGTGAATCCGGCTTGTGTTATACTGCGTGAGGGATGGTTAGTAGTGGGCACCTGGACTCCGCTCACGGCTCCTCTATGCTCTTTCATGGACGCAATCAAAGATTGACTTTGGCTGCCGACTCTCCAAACCCGCACCTGCTCACCATCGCGCAACATCATACCAAATTTCATCTTTGCAATACTACGGGGAAAAGCTGTGCTATACAAGATGGTTACGTCTGCGTTTGGAAGGGAGTGTGCAGGAAGTAATGTGAAGGGTTCATACCCTCCCCTCAACACCACCACTAACAATACGGCAACTATCAGATGTGGGGCACAAAGCAGTTACTCCTTGAAACGCTTTCTGCAAGATTACCCAGAAAACAGATGAATGTTGATCAGAAAGTCAGAGATTCCTTAGGTTGCCAATGTCCCAATGTTGAACTGAGAAACTGATGCTTCCACATATATAATGGTACACGGGTAAAGCAGTTCTCTGAGAACACAGTAACTTTCCCCGCAAACTTAGGTAACCCCCAAATAGTTTGAACCCATGCAAGTACAAAGTGAGTAACAAAGAGTGGTTGAACATGTATGCTATCTTGGTTTGAAAGGTTAACGAGAATGCATATAACCCAGGTCGGACCAAGGAGAAATGTGTAGGGAAAGCCATTTCCAAGATGACACTCCAGGGAGGGAAGGCTAGGAGAGATGGCTAGTACAATATGGGATGCCTAACTATCTGATCGAGAGAGCAACTATCAATAGGGAAAGGTAACCCGAAAAGCAAAGTGCATGAAGGGCGAGTTATCTATATAATGACAAGCATAAAAATACAAAAACAATCATGAAGCAACCGAGAATAATCGATCCAGCATTCACAACACCATATTCTCAACCATGAAGGAGGTTAAGGGCAGTTCTCTCAACAAAAGTCCCGGACAAAACGGTAGGTAAAGAGTAGACAGGTCAGTAAGGGACGTGGAGGAGGCAGCTATAATGAAACGAGGTTTGACTTGCAGCTTGTGGAATTTCTAGGCGGCATAGCTCGTTTACTGTAGGGAGAGGGCCTTGAAGGCTACGCAGTAAGGGACGTGAAGAGGCAGCGATAATGAAACGAGGTTTGATTGGAATCTGTGGAATTTCTAGACGGTGCAGAGGAAAGGTAGTTTGTTTTCCAAGAAGAGTGGCGAGCTAGAATGACAATAACAGAAGAGTTCAGAAAAACACAAGTGCCAAACTGCAAGTTGAGCTCTTCGAGTACGGTCGCAAATCTTCCTTACTACCGAATCAAGGTTTTCGGATAAAATTCTTTTTCAATCAACTTCCTTCCCTCTGCGTGGCTTGGAAATTTCACTAGATGCTAGTCAAACCTCGTTTGATTACCGCTAATTCTCGGGGATATTCTCAACCCAAAACTCTACCAGATCCGACAGCACTGGATGTTAAGCGGGAATTTATGGACGGGGACGTTGCGCAAGCAGAAACGTCTAGAACTGGAGCAGAGGAGGGGGAAGGTGATGGGAGAGGGAGTGAGACAATCCAGCCACGGGAGGAAGGTGTGAGTTCCAGCACGTAGGTTTGTGCTTCTTGTGGTTTCGTCGACGGTTGAATTTTCCTTCCTTCTGACACTTTGAGTCAGACGGGCCACCTTGCAGAACAGTGAGGTATCAGTCGAGCTATTGGGTTTCTGAAGATCCCGTGAAGTTTGACGAAGTGGCAGGTCCGGAAGTCTGATATCCGAACTTAGCGATAGCCGCATGCAGGGGGAGAAATGAAGAGAATGATGCTTCCACATACACTGGAACTTCCTTTGCCACAGGTTTAAGATTAAAATGATCACGCACAATTGCAGATGCACCCTATGAATCAGATAGGGTGACTTTTTACTGTGCACAACTGGAAACTTCCAACCCTGATGTTTGCGATGTAACGACGTGGGAAAATGTATCCGAAATACAGTACCCCTTTACCAGCAGTGGAATGTGCATCATTGATCGTGTACTGAAGCTTTCCCGTTTGTGGTCCAAAAGCTCGAATTTTGCCGTCGGCCCAGCCAGTAATAATAGATTTTCCATCAGGCATGAATGCCAGACAAAGACACTCCTGATTATTCGAGTCTTTGTAATCACACCATTCATTAGGAACCTGCGAATGAGAACTTGGCTCTTAGTTGAATGCCTGAGAGATTGCGAATAAAGAAGGAAAGGGACGTCCTGTAGGCTAAATCTCTGAAAGCAGTTCGGCTGCTTGAACTCACTCTCAAAGTTACTGCGTCCGTGCTTCGCACAGAGCCTCCTTTGCTCGCAAGACGAAGGTCTACGATGCTTTTGCATTGGCATACAAGTCAAGCATTCGATGGACTTCTATTTGTATGAACTGACTGAATTCTTAATCCCAGTGGCCATGGACCATGAGTGAAGATATAGAGTTTACGAGAAGAGCAAGACCTGAATACGAAGGAGCTCCTCGAGATTCTTGACATCCCAAATACGAACGTCATTCGTCGAGGCAGTTGCAAATAAATCGCTGTAGCCTACTGGAAATGCAATGTCGTTGATTTTGTTGTAATGGCAAGACTGGATCAGCTCTGGAGGCATGAACCTTTGTTTCCTCCCATCGTATCTAACCACAACAAAGATTCAAATGGTTCGAAAGTCAGACAAGAAAGTCCTCATCTCTAACATGATTTTCTATCAAACAAACACAGTCAATGGAGAGGTTTCATACTTCTTAAAGGAAGAAGATTTATCCTGCTAACAGTTTCGGATCGAAATGAAGTAAAGAAGAACGTCACTAGATCCTAACTCTCAGGAAACCCTGACCGAAGGCGACTTTAAGGAAGTTACGACAGCGATGACTTATATGTTTTGCAAATCTCAAAGCTATTCCACACACACATGTACAATACCTACTATGACGTTTTTCTATGAGGTACGTAGCAGTTTTGACTTCGATAGTAGGCTCTGTTACTATCAGGTCTGCTGATTCGAGTAACCGGATTGTAGGGTAGCAAAGTGCATAAGCAGTAGGCGGGTAGAGGCCTAACAAATCATACTGGAGGCTTAGAAAGAGTAACATGGAGAATCTTATAGAGTACCTCTCACGGCGGGGCTTACTTGATCAGGTAGATGTTGCTCATACTGGTCCCAGCGTAGCAAGCAAACGAATTTCCAGCTGTTTCAGCGAGAATCAACGACGAAACAGCACCCCCGAGTTTACACCGTTCCATTATTCTTAGTGTCTCATTTTCAAGTAACGTGAGTGATCCATCACCACCACCTGCTAGCAAATGTCCGTGCTGCGTGGAACAAATAGACATAACTCCCAACTCTATGATCGGCTTCGGACCTCTATTTCGGAACAGCTTCGGCCCAAGGCTTACCTATATCATTCACACTGGCAGTCGTGTTAGAACACGACGACTTGGAAATAAACGCAAAGTTTCACCCGAACATATTTTCCAAGACCCTCCAAAGTTCCTCCAGTTGTCTTAAACATACTGTTTTCGAATTCTTAGAACGATCAACCTTTTAAGTGCCTCTAAACAGAGGCCTAAAGCCGTTGATACAAGACACTCTCACCTAGAAGGCAGAAGGGAAATGAACACTTTCAGGGTTCAAGGAAGCTAAAACTTACTCGCAATATATCCCCGGTGTGAGTTGCCACATACATGAACTCATCTGCTGCGTCAATCACCTACGGGCCAAGTAATCTCTTAGCTCCTCTGGCTTAGTACATACTGAACCAGAGTGTATCGCAAAAAGTGTAGTGACCTCGAAACGTGTCAAATAAGGTAAGGATCAGTATTTGGTGCAGTTAACTGCGCGTTCTGAAAGGTTGCTTGAGGCAGTGTGTTTAGCTTTTCCTCTTCCATGTTTCAATTTGCAGTACGCAGAGTTTAATTGTCGAAGTATCGTAAAGACAAACGTGGAATCTGGCTGTTTGTATCTGGCATAGGCTGGGCAACACAGGCTTGCTAATTTGTACCAGTGCAGTATGAATGCGCCTGAAGCGTCCAACATCACAAAACTCAGGTTCCAGTATTCGGTTCGGTACATCCAGCTGCCACACAACCAGCTTGTAGTCTCCAGCAGTGACAAGCTTGTGTGGGTCTTTGTTAAAGAACTTCACTGCCGTTGCAAATTCTAGAGGTACAGGACTGCCGCAGATTGCGACCCCTGTACTTACTTTCCAAGCCACCATCTTGCAGTCATCTTGTCCACCCGTTGATATTAGATACTCATCATCACACGAGAAATCCAAAGCTTGAACCTTGACCTGTACGTGTCACCCAACAATGATCAATCACCGTCTACTGACAGGTTTCTGAAGCTTAATGACACGGTCGGCAATTGCATGGCCTTGGAGGTTATAATTACAGAGCCACCGCTCGGGCGGATGATCGACTAACTACTTGTACCTTGTGAAGCATCATTTGATGTAGCTTCCTGCGACCAGGTAAGTCCCAGATAATGATGGCGGCAGAGAAACCTTGGTGTGAAAGCTGCAGCATTTACCATACCGCTTACTGAATGTTCTGCTGAATTCGTGTAAAATCATGGATACAATTTCAGAAGCTTAGCTAACTGAAATTGCTTTGGGCTTTGTTACAGCCTAGTTTCTGTAGTGTGTAGATCAAAACTTCATGTTCATGATACGATATCGCGACTGGATAACTGTGAGTAGCGCCAACGACAGCAAACAAGAAGAGATTGATTCATCCGAAAATGAGGAAATTCGAAGGAGGTATCGATGAGGACCTGGCCACTGGCAAGATATTTTCCGGACTTAGAACAAGCAATTACCGAAACTCGATTCGTGTGACCTTGCAGAAACTCCTGTGAACGCAAGTTGTTCTGGATTCATCACAGGACACACCAAACAGTGAACACCCATCCGTTGTCCTCCTCATGTATAGACTAGGGATATTGTAATATATCGTACTGCCTCTTTGAGTTATTTCACACAACATTTCCTTCAAGCGTTCACAGTTCTCATGTAGAAATTTATAATTTGGTCTGTAGAAGAGGTCCCGCGGGAGGAGAACAAAACTGACGAGTATATCAGACGAAGTATAGTGATGGATAGTGTACTGTTGATCAACTGGAAGGTCGCAAGCACTTTATAAGTCACATCAGACATACACATATCTCGTGTAACGCGCATAATTCAGGCCTTCCTTCACCAATTCATGGCCGTTACAATCTGGTTTGGGCTAAATCCAAAACCAGTGCCCTTGTTAATGTCAGTTCCGGCTACTGCATGCTTCTGTGACAAAGAGATCAGCCGGACCCGCGTTCATTTCTCCCATGCTCTCTCTCTCTCTCTTGCAGTTTCCGGTTTACTTCTGGATAGAAGTTACAAGAAGAAGAGACGATTGGGATAGACCAGGAGAGGATACACGAGTAGGTAGATGCTTCTGCTTATATGGGGCTTCTTTCTCTTCCGATTGAGACCTTCACATGTCTTCGTCTGAAGTTTATTGACATGTTGAGTTCATTGGCACGTATGCAAAACTCTAAGGACACTATTCTCCCGTTAGATGTTAGATGGTATGTGGATTATGTGCAACAGCGGATACTCTAAAGGATCGTAATCAACGGGTAGTCTAGGGATCAGTGGATCAATCAGCGTTATGAGTGGGTTAGCGGAGGCTTTGCAAAGGAACGTCGAGTCGGTGCGCTTTTTTCGTCCGGTAAGAGAGGTGGTACCTCTGAGCTCTGTCGAGTGTGACGCTTTCTTTGTCCGTTAAAGAGAGGTGGTACCATTGTGACTCAGCTCATGGAAGGGCGGGCCTTCGAACTTGAGGACGTTGGGCAACTTGCTAGACATAGCTAGGCCTTTTCCCTCCGTCTATGGTCTGGTGGTCCACATGCGGACCTCTACGGTGGGTGCTTGTCCATAACATACCATTGTCTGGTATGTTATTTTCTCCTTGTAATCAGTAGGTAGATAACGGACGCGTGGTTCCCACGTGGCCACGGTTCATCACGAGATGATAGATTTGCGCACAGTGTGGTCTAGTTTCGCAAGCGAATTTGGAACGAAAATGTTCACCTTGCAAAGAATTACAGGAAACGGAGAAACCAGATTCGATGGACAGGCTAAGGGTCTTCTTTGACATTAGCCATGAGGTGGCGGCAAACAAAGATGAGTCGTTTCCTGAATAAAGCTAGCGGAACTTTCGGGACATATGAATAATTAAAGTGTCATAGGCATGCCTAGAAGCTATGCCCAAGCAGCACGCTGAACTGAAAGCTGAAGCGACGGCAGCACCTCAAAAGCTTTGAAAGGAACAGAATGAAAATCACACTGAGCTTGGACTGGCTCAGTCAGGTCTCTATCGCTCTTCAGACTCCTCCTACTTTTCGGACTGTTCAAGAATAAACCTTGGAAACGTCCAGAGAACGAGGAAAGATTTTGCAATTCGCTAAAGGAGACTGAGGGATATCAAAAAGGAATCTAGTCCTTACGGGATACTCCTGAGGATGCTTTTATCAATGTCACCACCAGATGCAAACATGAGCTTCTGGCTAGATTCGGACTGGAAACTGTAAGCTGCTGCATGGAATACCGTTATCAACCAAGAAACATCGCTAAGAAATTGTATGCAAAATTGAAGTGGAAGGTAGACTGTATTCTGAGCTATCCTGCCATTGGATGATTTTCCCATGATCTTATATAGCAGCAGCCTGGGACTTAGAAAGGCATGGTTCTGGACTTCGTCACAACTGGAGAATTCAACCATGATCTTCATATCAGGAGACTGAGAAAGGCATGGTTCCGGGACTTGGTCACAACTAGAAATCTGGTGTAAGTTGGAAAACGGAAAAACGGAAAAACGTTGTTCCAGAACGCCTGACAAGAATCCCCTGTTTTCTGGACGGAGCACAAGCTACAGTGCTTCTCGTGAGTCATGAACACGGCAAGGAACGGAAAGATTGAGGTCCCGCCTCTCCACTCAAGCGGACGTGCGCTTCGGAGCTGGATCCAGCATTCCAGGTGGGAGACGGACGTAGACGGATGGAGAGTGTCAAACACATGTCTGTCAGTATTGTTAATTCCAAACATGGCCCGACATAACCTCAATACCAGTGCTCTATCGAATCAGTGACATAAACAGAAACATGAAGCGACGGTCGGGCCAGCACTAGCAAGTTACTAAGCATCGTTGCCGCTTGCTTATTGAAGTTCCGACAGCGGGCAGCAGTGTAGATTTCAAGCTACAATCTCGAAGAGGTGAATGATTCGCATACAACGTTCATTCCAGAGAATTCTTATCTTACTTCCAGCACTGACAACCCGGAATCTCTTATTTGAGGCGCTTATCTACGATACTTCATGGACGTAAAATCACTGATAGGTACTAGACAACATCAAAGTCACGCCTCTCGAGTGAGTGCATGGCTCGCCGAGCATGGCCCATGTTCGGCGAGACATGCACTCACTCTACCGTCAATGTTGACTTCGGGTCATACAATGTGAAACGTTTATTGGCTAGAAAATTAGTACGTCAGAGGGGGAAAGCGGGGTGGTACGAACTCTATTGCGCAACACGATCGTAGTGCCGAGCGGATAGATGAGCAAGCGCTTGTCGGGGCTCAGCAGGAAACTGCAGGGTACCATGCCCCCAAAGCCAATGCACGAGTCTAGGGGTAGCTGTCGCAACGCCATCTTCTAAACTTTTGAGCAATCCTAAAGCTTCCTGTCCCACCGATCGGTGACCGATCTCAACTCCAAGCCTCTGTTCCTTTCCTTTAACACCGTACTCGTAAGATTCAGGTGCCCCTTCTGCATGGATCGAATACCATAGATACCGTAGCTCACAGAGAAGGAACTGTAGAAGAGCAAAGCCCGCAGCCTGACGAAAATCTGGTGGCAGTGCCAGGTTGCCTCGCCTGGTAAACACATGTCTCAGCAGTAAACCCTAGCTGTGTCTGGTGGCCGCACGGAGGGGAAATGCGAGGCATAACTGCAAGAGCCAACACCATTTTATCTGCCGGTGTTCTCGTCTATACTTCCCTGGAAGCCACCTGGCAAACGGAGGGCAGATCTATCCTACTACTCGCTGAACGGCTCTCAGAGTACAGTCTCGCAAACTCAAATCACAAAAACCCCCCCGGCCTTTCTTACTTGCTTTTTCACTCGTTTCGGCCGTGTGTTTTGGCAGAAGGGGTTCTTTCCTCTCGTCAAGGAATCTTCTTGCAATCTTCTTTGACAGCCCCTAATGTCGATATCAGTACTGCGGACGTCATTTGGATCGAGCCTGTATGGTTCCAAAGATCAGACATCGTGCGTCCGCATATGTTGGAAGTTCGATCCAAGGAGAAGAGATTTGAATCTTGAGCATTTACACTCAAACGGAGAAAGAAATTGTCGATATTCGTGTAAAACAGTCCATTGACATTGTACTAATGAATGAGTTAGTTCCCGTATAAAGCTTCTTCCGAACCCCGCATTCATCTCCGTACCCGAACTCCAAGAAACCACATCTTGTGAGCAGAAATCCTTCATCGCCTACTGTCGCAAAGTTCTCTATTATTTTGGCTCGCAGGCTAAGTTCCTAGAAATTCAAAAACACCATCCAGATGTCTGAAGCTCGAGGGCAGATAGTGTCGTAATTCATCTTATTGTACCTTCACTTACCTTCAAAGCACTGATCTCCACCAGTCTTCACTTCAAAGAACCCTTGCGAATGCAGTTATTAACTTGGTAAGCCCATGCGCCATACTTCTTACTTAGTCGGCCCTTCACTTTCCTTACTGTCTTGTTCGGGCCCATGAATGGTAGTAGATCGTTTACGACTGCCATGTCAGCTACTGTTGATAACATGGAGTACTTGGGGTGAGGTGGATGTCCGATGTGTCTCACGACTGGTAATATTCTGCGTTTCAGTACATTTTGGCACGAAATAGTGAAAGAGCGGGACAGATGACAGGGTCGAGGACGGAAGAACTCCGAGTTGTAACGATGCACACACTAAGGCAATTCGAGGTCACCATATCTCAAAATGTGCTCGTTGCATATTGGATCGAGGGTTACATTGTCGTGCTGCATCCGAATTCAAACGGGTTGGTAACAGTTGATAGGTGCAAGTGTGGAGAGGACATTATCCACAGCAAAAAGGCGAAGCGGAAGATTGACGTAGGTCACATTTGCGGTGTATTTCCTAACGTGACACACAAGGAGTGGTATTTCGAGGCATGTTTGATCGACGCATCACAAGCCGGGGCTGACTTCGAGAAATTACCTCGTTTCAACGTAGGTGACCTTGCTGGTAAACGATTTATGAACATCACTGCCAATCAGTATTCATTGTTTTCACATTCAGAGCAGATATGGCATCTCGACAGATTTGAAAAAGGTGGCTGGTTAGTTAGAGTCTCGTGCAACCCAGCTAGCAAGGAGAGGGTGATAGTGGATGCTCGTAGACCGTACACTTATACTGCGAGATACAACAAAGAGAGTTGTTTTCCTGAACAAATAGTTGCTTTCTGATGGTTCTATACCAGAAGATTGTTTAATGTGCGCAACGGTGTCGATACTGTGGTTTTGTCAGAAATCGAATATGCAAAAGAGGAGTGTCTAAACGTGTCTACAACATTGAAGAGAATTGTGGAAGAACTGTATGAAGCTCGACGCAGTATGGATTGCGCTTTGGAGAATGTCCATGTAGCTGAAAGCACCGTGGAGGGTATGCTAGCAATGATTGCACGCCTACAATCATTGCAGTAAGGTTTTTCATAACTGATGGGGGCTAGGAACGCAACAATGACTGAAGACTGTTTGAAGACCCCAGAGTTAGCTCGACGCGAAGGCATAAGTGGAATTTTTGATCCGATTTTGTGTCACATTGTGAATCACTGTACGTCACAACCGTCCCTTTGGAAATATGTGTATGAAGCATGTTCACATCGTTACTCAAGCGGCAGACGGTGTATGATGAGCAGGCGTAAATCTCGAGACTGTCACCAAACAGAAGCTTCTGCGTTCATGTTCAGATTCGAGATATTCGTGTGTGATGGGTCTTTAGGTGGATTGCCACTCCAGTTGACTGTTTTTGATGAAGCGGAAATGTTTTTGAGAGTCTCCGCTGACGAATTTAAGGAGTTAAATGTGAATCGGCAAGAGAGTTTCGTGAATGAAAGAGTGCTGAGTTTCCCTCGAGTTAATCTATGGATTCGTGCGGCTAGTGGCAGACTAACTGTTTCGAAGCTTGTCATGTTGGACAGCGGTATTTCACGCTCACTTGTGCCCATGACCAGGAATACGAATAAATGTGATGAAGAGAGTCCATCGAGTTCTTCACGATCGTCTGGGACAGTTTCTGTTAAGGAGATTGAGGATATGCGACGAACCTTGGCTGAGGTGAAACTTACTTACGAGGAATTGAACGATATGAAGAGGACGTTGGCAGAGGTGTATTCCACACCTTCTAGTAAATGACCGATGTATGCAACTTGCAGTACATGGAATGTTTAGTTTATCGAACTTCCGTATGATTCATGAGTGTGAGGTTTCAGTCTGAAATTTTGACTACTGTAATAAATTTCAATGTTCCCGAAATCTGCACGGCCGACTTTGTGTTTACAAGTATTTGCTATAGCTCTTATGGTCCAGTACGAATGTCCATCTTGTCGGAATGCTCTTGTTTGCCTTAGCATGGGCTCCCATGGACTCCGAAAGAACGGACAACAGCGGTCTAATTATAAAAGCAGATTCATTCGTTCGGAACCCCTTAACTACCGCCCGTTTAATCTATCTGGAGTAGCCTTAAGGGCAAAAGAATTTCTGCAGACACAGTCCTTCTAGTTGTTGAGCTACAGCACCATCATGCATATTGAGCACTAGAACTAGCTGGACCAGATGTCCAAGTGCACCGGTCGACGTAGAAGTCATAATCTCTGAATACTGAGGATCGAATTCAATCACACAAGATAACGGTTCTTTTGTTTTCTCCTCTGCACAGGCTGGCTGACAGGCTACAGCATGTCGATATTCTCAGCCGAAGCACTTCTCCAGTATGTGTTTGCATTCAAATTGGACTTTGGAGTGACACAGTGGCACAAGGTTAACGTTATAGCGTAAGAGCTTGTTGACAAATTGGCAGCTGTATTAATGAGACGAGAGCCATGCCCTGGCACAAGGCTAAAGTGCTTGCGTAAGAGCTTGTTGACAAACTGGCAGCTGTATTAATGAGGCGAGAGCCATGCCCTGGCACAAGGCTAACATAAGACACTCATGTGAACGGGATTCTTTAATTGGCGACTATATTAATCAGACGAGAGCCATGCTCTGGCACAAGGTTAACTTAAGACACTCATGTCAACGGATTCTCTAAAGTGAACTTCTGGTGGTGCATATTGAGCTTACCTTATCCATAAGATAAGATATCATGCAAGTAGCGATTCGAGGTGGATGTGAGTTCCACTTAACTGGATAACTTGAAATACAACTCTCGGGGGTTCTTACAATTATCGCAGCTTGTATGCAGTTTGAGGAGAGCGACGCTAGAGTTCTCGATTCTGAGTCCACATTAGAGTCATGGTTGATTTCTCATGCTGATTTCAACCGTTTCTTTTTAGTAGGAGACAGCGCGGGAGGCAACACAGTACATAACCTTGTTACAGAATATCCTCATGGGATCCACAAACCTTTGCATTTGTTAGGGCTGATCCTACTTCAGCCTGCATTTGGAGGACTGCGTCGGCAGAGCTGCGTTCTTCTCAAGCATTGTCTTGTTTTGACTGCTTTCAAGATCAGCCCACTCAGCTTATCAGGTGAGTCGTATGTAAGATGCACATTTATGCAGCTTGAAGTTTTTGTCTTGCGCGTATCTATGAACTCTGTTTGTCCGGAGATTGGAAAGCTGGGTATGCTGGAAGAGGTTTCGTTAACCAAGCTGCGCTCGACTGGAGAAGCCATCTCTCAAGCTCAAGCGCGGCAGCAATAGCATAATCAAATTTTGCTCGTGAGTCAAATCGCTTTCGCTTGCGTCTGCCTATCCAGTTCCTCTTCCGGCTTCGCAATTTTCACAGTGACGCCGTTGGTCATGACCAATATGAGCTCAAACTCCTCGTCTGGACGTCTTGTTCAAACTGGGCGTCTTGTTCAAATCGCTAACTCACAGTACTAGTGCTGCAGAGAACATTTGTGGTCTACTCTTACACTTCCACGAGTGGTAGTGTTCGTAAGATCTGGATGGGTAAGAGTAACCATTAGAGATATGCATCGAACAAGTAGAAGTTTCACATTTGTCATTTGGAGCTACAAACCGTAAACACCCATGATCAACTGCAAACTAGTAAGAACATTTCATTAATACACAGCATGATTTCACTTGTTCGTGTTAATCGTCTTGACGTAACAGGCATTGTCAAAAAGCTCTGAGGCTCCTATCAACTTCATCTCTAGTGCACCCCGTCCCTATGTATTTGGATGCTAGACTTCCGCTGCTTGAACATCCAAGTGTTCTCAGGCTTAAGCTTGTTTGCTCTTAGTTTTTCTTCTCTCGACCTTCCGAAGCGCTAGCGCTTGTTTGGAAACGGTTGAATAGATCTTTTCCCATTGCCAGAACGGCTTCGTTCTTCTTCTGGCCCGTTCGTTTGTTCTAGGGGCGGAAGACTGTTCGGTTCGTCTTCCTGCTTCCCTCGGTGCTGAGGTTCTTCTTTTGGTGTTGCCGTGCACTCCGTTGTCAGATTATGGGCGTTCTTGCGAGCCTATACAGGTTTCCGGCTGCCATTGCACACTGTACTTCTTGCTTAGGTCCTCTTTCTGTGGAGCTTACTTTCGCCTTCCGCTGTTTTTGGACCTCGGTTGCCCGACCTTGTTCTGACCCTGTTGTCTTTCGCATGCTTTGTCTTTGGTTTGGTTTTGAAATAAAATATATAAGAAAAAACATGCCCCACAAGCACGTCCGTTTGAATGCTGTAATGTATATCCTGCTCGGCGCTTGAGCTTCGGTGATCTAAAGTACTAGTTGCTCCAGTACCAAGATATATATTTCGCATCATCACCCTGAGAACCTAAACCTCGGCGCCTCAGGTGTCTGGATTTCAGTAGATCAGGCTGCTGGTTGCTCTCGACTCTTTAGTTGTCTGTACGTAGATGCTTAGGACGGATGCTTCTCGTGCTTAACATTAGCCTCGAAAGCACAGAGAGCAATGAAGTCGCTCTCACAGTGAGTTTATTATCCATGCTGTTTAGCACCCTCAGTGCTTTGATTAGCTCTGCCTTCCCAGTGCCTGTTTCAAACCTTCATGCAGTCTAGTTATTTAGTTCGGCACTATAGCGCATTCAGTAATGGTTCAGTACTGGACCTTCTTGGCCCCCAGCACGTGCACCTTCCAGTGCCTAATAGTTGGCCGTTCTTTAGTACTCCAAGCGTAGCGTCGACGAGTTTCCTGGTTCAGTGCTCCATTAATCACTCTCATTGCTTGAGATTATGAGGGCAAACCTAATCGGATGTCTAAGCTTTGAGAAGAATCAGCAGCATTGGGGTGCTTATTACCGGACTCGTAGACACTCAGAATCAGTGCTTAAGATTCAGTACTCTGAGTCTTCAGTGACGAGAAGATGGTAGTTCTGCTTATGGTGTCGACGTGAAGGCCTCAGTCGGTGCTCAAGCTCATTCGATCTCTGCTGGAGTAGAGAGCTGTGAGTGAGAAAGTTTATCCGCTCGGTGGGTCTTCGTGGCTGCTGATATGTACAGAGTTAACTTTGCTATGTGAAAAGTTATTGAGTTTACGTGGTCCAGATACTACCAGATCAAGTGAGTGCCCTCTTGGAAAAATCCAGATTACTTTGGAGCGTGGGTACTATGAGAAATATAACGGCTGGAAAAGTCTTTTCGCATCTGCGTGCAACACCGTGTTGGCTACGTCGTTCCATTAGCATCACTAAGTCTCAGGTTCGAATCTTGTAATCCTTCTATGGACCAGCCAGACCGCCTGCACGCTGGCTCTTTGACCCCACCCGGACATGGGTTATACTTCTCAGGACCAGCCAGACATCGACCTTTTTGTAAAAGATCACTCTCGACGAAGATTCCCCCTTGTTTATTGTTTGATCTAGATAATATTCAAGCAGGTTATGATTGTTTAACTTGTTCATCTGGATATCATTCAAACAGTCTATCTTAACTTAACTTTTTATTTATGTTGTGCAGGTGTCTTCCATTTTCTTTTTGTTTTTCATGTGAGGTTACTGAAGTTGGTATTATTATTGTCATACTGAACTCCGATTCATTGTAATCTGTTCGAGGTAAACTTTATGAACCCTTTTTGTTGCTTTTCACATTATAATGTATATTTGTTTAGAAGTTTTTATCTAATATTTGTTTTAGTTTTTATGTAATATTTTGAAAAAATAAAAAATTAATTATAGTTTTTATCTATTAAATTTTTTGAAGTAAACATATGTTTATATATATCTTTACATTCTAAGGTATGACCTTGATTGGTCTGCAGTGTGGATGTTATTGATTATAAACATGTACTTACTACAAAAAAATTTTAAGAAATAAAAATCAATGTTTCACTTTAGCAATATAACTATTAAATATCTTTAAAGTTTATATATGTTTATATAAATCTTTACATTCTAAAGTATGACCTTAATAGGTTTACAGCGTGGATGTTATAGATTATAAACAAAAGTACACTTCAATAAAAATTTAATAGAAAAATATTTATTTATTTTAAATATTTTTGTTTTCTAATATATTTCATTTTTTGTGTGCAGATCTTTTAATATGGGAAAAGATAATATTGAAAATATTCTTTTCTTTTACGACGTGATGAACATGCTCCTTTCAATGAAAGGGAACTTTCTCGATGTTTTCTTGATGCGGGTTCTCGGAGAAATATATTTTTTGACACTGTTGTCAGAATGTTGATGTGCGACAAAATGACGAGATCACGAGAAAGTTTTTTGAGAGGTTATTATATATTAGCTATGCCAATAGGAGCTGGAGACTATTGGATATATTTTTTTTCAGAAACTTTGTGGAATAGAATTTGTTTTTGTATCGATTCACGGTTGAATATTAATGTTCTTCCGAATAAAATACAAAAAAAATTAGACAGTTTCGTAAAGACCCTTTAGAGTTTTTAGAGCATCATCTTTCTTCATATGGTAGCAAAATGGTGAGGAAAAAATATTTTCCTTATTCTGATCAACAATTTTCAGAATGTTTTTACTATCACGAGAGTTCAAATATTAGTGAACTTATTTATCGGAAGCGAATAGAAATCATCAGAGGAGAACTAGCTCAAATAGATAAACCTCTTTGATGCTTAGTACCTTGTTCATTTTACACTATTGTTTCAAGACAACAAATAGAACTTATTTATACATCCGAAGGTCAGATTATTACGGGAAGAAAAAAAAGAAATTTGGAAGCGCCCTTATGATATACTTGCGACAATATATCAAAACGATCTACGATATGAAATACACATTGGGAAGAGGAGATGCGCGAGTTTCCTTGAAGGAAACAATGCGTGCTGTAGGGCCATTGCATAATTGGCGTGAACGACGAAACCCAAATTCGGTGACATTTTTCAAAAATAGTCGTAAGTATAAAAAACTTGCTAATAGCATAGAGGGATTTGATAGCTTTTTGGAGAAATATTATCATCGTGTTTTACTAGAAACTCTTTTAGTTGGTACTTGTGAAGATTTTTCTTTTGTTGTGGAAGATTTTTTCAAGATACATTTTTCGTATTTTAATACGGAAGAATCAGTATTAATTTCTAGAGATACTGAAGAGAAGTTTTTATTTTCTGATATACCAGTTTATCTTTTATTTGTTACGAAAAATTATTGTAATATTCTTCACACAGATCAAGACGATAGTAAATACACAGTTGTATTAGTTTCAAATCCATCAAGTACAAATGATAGTAGTTTTTTGTTACCAAATTTAGGTGTTCAGATACCTTTAGGAGATGCCGGTTTTTTTTTTAGAGGAGACGTCCCTCATTGTACTACTTATAGATCTGAAAACAATACTGAAGATGTATATGCTGCCGGATGTACAATAAATAGTACATTGGGGAAAGTATTTTCAAGAATAAATAAATAACTTTTATAGCTATATCGATGATTATGATATATTTTTTTCACTCGTCTTCAGTCGGAAGAAAAGACATTTTTTGGTTTCAAGAAATCCGGATTATTATTATCTTTTACATTTCTATGTATTACTAAAAGCTTTTTTTGTATCACATTTGTCTTTAAACTTTTTATATGAGTATAAAAGTATAAAGTAATATTCTTCTTTTATTAGTGTTGTTTGAGTTCTCTCGAACATGTAATAACGAGTTGAAATGTCGAGAATATGAAATATATGCCATGCGAATGATGATGTATATGCTATGTATATCATATCATGTCATTTTGAGATACTTGAAAAGTCGTGATCATTTACAGAATGCCCTCAAAGTACCCAAATGGGTTGTCCTTAGCGTTCGTGATTTTCTTGAACATGTCAGAACGAGCTGAAATTTTGAGAATATGATGTATATGTTATGTATACCATACTGATAGAATTTTGTGTCATTCTGAGATACTTGAGAAGTTATCTTTTTTTATAGAATGCTCTCAAAGATATCCCAAATGGGTTGTCCTCCGCGTTTCTGGCTTTTCGAGACTGTTTACTTTTAGTGAATAGATTAATACATGCTTCATTTATGTGTACTTTTTTGTATATTTCACCTATTTCATGATCGGAAAAGAGAAATATGCAAAGGTCTTTAATTTATCACTTCATCTATTTAGTGGGAAGAATTAGGTGATAAATAAAACCTTCAAAAAACTGATTTTCTCACACAAATCAGTCCACTTTTTCTTTTTCCAAGGTTTTTTTCTTACACGAGCATCGAGATGAAGAATAGGGAGATCATATCAACGCACAAGAGAGCAAATACTGAATGGGTTTAGGGTTTAGAGAAGGGTTTAGGGTTTAGCCTAAACCCTAAACCCTTTCTCTCTCGAGAAAGGTTCAATTCTAATTACTGTGATTTGGTATAGAAAACTGTATGGTTTTAAAAAGTTTTAAAATGGAAGAGTGTATTTTCAAAACCCCCATCTCCAGAATTCACTCTTTCCTTTTGATTCAGAGCTCTAGACAACTGCTTAGGCTCATGAGTACTGAATATAATTAGCATATGGAGCAATCCTAAAGTACCACTCCAACGAAAAGCAAAATTCGATATGATATGATACACTCGTCTTGAAGGTCCAGTATGCGTGTCAATCTTCTCGGAATGCTCTTGTTTGCCTTACCGCAAATGTGCTAACTGCATGTGATGCTTGCATACACACCAGAGCTATAAGAACTGTCCAACTTGAATAGATATTCACATATCTCAAAGTAATATTCATATATCTCAAAGTAATAAAATTTTATTTCTTAATAACAAGTATGTCACTGGTTACAACTCTTGAAGAAGCACAATTCTTGTGCTTGTGCTGGGGGTTTGGAAGACTGTCTTCACACCGACTATATCAGCCTCAGGAGTCGATGTGCATCAAAACGCGTAAGTTAAAACCTATCATGAAAGAGATGATAACACCCATAAGGCCTAATATGTTCAAACAACATACTTGTGATAGTAACTTAGGCCATATAATGGCAATATAAAAGACAAAGCTTACCTCACTAATTCCAGATGGATAGGACACAGTACAGTAATGGACTACATTCAAGTTTCCCTGCACCTAACAAAGACCAACCAGAAACAAAATATGAGCAGCAGGTTACTTACACAAACGAGAACCAAATGCAGACCAAGATTCATAATCAAATCAAACGTTGTTGACCTCGAAGGTTTTCACTACCACGGAGTTTGATACATGGCACAATTCAGCAAAATTGATACCGCCGATTGCCTCTACACCTGGAGGAGAAAAATTCAGGTTAAGCTCATTAGTCCCCGTGGTTCTTCTGAAGTCCATGTAGGTAGAGCAGAATGTATGCTAGAGCGGTTCACCCACGAAATCTTTTGACATGAAGAGGGAATCCAGTAGAGCACTCTGTAGAGCGATGTCAACCACAGCCCACAAAGAACATCTATAGCAGTAGAAGACACACGACCAGAACATCAACTAAGCAGACATCGAAAAAGTCCAAAGAATCAATTCCCCAATATGAATCCGATGAACTATAATGATAAAGAAAGCTCTCATAGATTCTTTCAACGGAAGAAGGCTCTTACACGGCATAAGAAAATTTCCAAGGTATATATTTCACAACACAACTACAACTGCAACGACAACTGTAGGAAGAGTCTACTCCTCAGATTCTGAATCAAACTCATCACTACCATCTGAATTCGAAAAAAGTAAATCAGTGGAACAGAAAATATCAGAAAGATGTGTAGGTTGGCTCTCTTGCTGTATATCCGTAGTTATAGAGGAGAATGTAGTATTATGAGCATTGCTCGTCTCCGGAGGAAGGTCCGTTGGGTCATTCGCCTCATCTGTTTCAGCAATCGGAGGTTGCACCTGCTCATTCATCTCCTCTGCTCCAACACTCGTGGCGTGGAATCATCATCCATGCGATTTCTTCGGGGAAGGTTGGTCTGCATATGTGCTTCAACGTCTCTGTCGCGTGACAATGGACTAAACTGAGGGTTCACGTCGCAAGCTGGAAAGTTGACAGTCGTGTCCATACCAAATTCTGTAGGAGCCACATTGTCGTTTGCATTCATCGGAGGTTCCTCATCAGCAACTCTGGAGAGAGGTCGAGATGATACTATCCTCACAACACGGTGTCTGCCTCTCTTGACAGCCACTGAGGGTGCCGCACACCCATATACTGGTTCCAAATCTTGAACTATGAAAGACGGCAGTGCCTGTTGATCATATATGTTAAACAAAGAAGCAGAATACCAGATAGAGTGAAAGTAATAGATCGAGTCTGCTCCGATCTCCTGATCCCAGCATATCGAATGCATACACGGCCAACGCATATCTTGAAACTCGAAACAAGAACATTCATCTCTACGATCATCCTCTCGTCGTTTGACTACAAAATTTGTACCATCTAAAGCTCGGATACTAGCTTGTGACTGGGAGGAGATAGAGCACATGAGTTGCTCTGATGCAATCTCGTTCTCCCGCAGTCTAGCTTCCGCATATGAGGTCAGAAGACCTCTGTGCAACTCAATCGTTGTTCTTCGCTTAGAAAACTGTTCCATAATATAAAATCACAAATCTAGCAATATTCGAAAAGACGCATGTAGCCGGATGGCTCGGAGAGCATTGTTGAGAGATTCTGCCAAGTTCGATGTAACCTTGCCATATCGTGGAAGAGGAAACCAAGCACGACTATAACGCTCCGGTCGAATGGATTTCAAGTATGTGGTCAAAGCAACACCTTTATCTCCTTGCTCCTCGGTTCTCTTCATGATTTGTTCAAACCTACCAAGAAAAAAACTTATCATTTACATCTATGCTATTCAAGTTTTGCCAAACCTGAACTTGAACGCAATGAATGAAGTTACGAGGAGTACAATTGTGATCTTACCGTTCAATGCTTCGGGCATATAGAAGAGCAAGAAAAGGCTTCTCCGCTTCACGACCAAAACGGGTCCTTATGTTCATACGGATGTGTTGAGCACAGTGACCGTGCACAGATCCTGGAAATATCTTGCTAACCGTTTTTTCCAAGCCCTTCTGTCTATCTGATACGAACACCTTCTCTAGCGAGCAAATGTCATGTATTGATTCTCTCAACAAACGCAAGAACCACGTCCAAGTGTGAGTGGACTCTTTCGGAGCCACTGCGTATGCAAGAATAATAGCTTGATTATTCCCATCAAGCACTGATGCTAGAAAGATCTGGCAGGGATACTTCCGATTTTTGGAATGACAGGGCATCTAACGCTATGACTTTCTGTGTAAAAGATAGAACACCACGACTTGCCTCGGGGCAAATGAACGCATGACGGAATACTCGAGGACTGCTCTCTCAGTTTCTCCAATCCACTACAACTTTTTCATTGATACTCTCAATGCGCCTACACAATCCAGGTATGAAATGAAATGATGCGCACTGGTTCCCGTGCAAAGAATCACGTGAACGCTCGCGCATCCCTCACATTTGCGAATATGTAGTTTTTCTACTGAAAGAACACCGGAATTCTTCCATGAGATCTCTCACAGGTATATTCTGATTTACAGCAACTCGATTTCCAAGCACAGACTTTAACCAGTGAGATTTTTTTGCTGGATCACGCCAGAAATGGATACTACTTGGGCACGAATGAGTCACATCACATACCGTAATCATGATAGCTCCACTCAATCTACTTCTCTGCGCTCTTACTCGAAAAGGACATCGTAACAAAGCTTCATCTGATTCCGGTGGATGCCCTCCTGTACGATAAGATACACGACCTCCACTCACATAACGAGCCACCTCGCCACCTCGCCACAACCTATTTCTTCGAAGTAAGTACAGGTTGTGACTCTAATGACTCTTCAGATGTGTTGTTGTTGTTCTGTGTGAGCACTCGGCGTCGAGTTTGTCGTTGAGTGAAATCATGAAAGTTTCGACTGATGCCGTCAACAATATGTACTGGAGCTACGTTCTCACCAAATACATTTCAAACCGTGAAATTTCGTGCTCGAATAGGAGCATCGTATCTACATACTCTCAGTCGACAGTCGACTTTTGACTTCGTCTTGTGACATGCACGACCAACAACAACGCATAAACAATCTAAGGCATCATCAAACTCAGCAAAGCTTTCAAATATCTCGTCAGCTTTGATTCGCGAAGCGGCCCTCCGCACTTCTTTCCAGGACCGACCTCTTGCATCGACCAGAGGACGCGCTTGCTCGTTCGTGAACTCACGTCTCCATCGATCGAACGCACTTTCAGCACTAACATCATCGACTCTACGACCCCGCGGTAATGAAAAAGAAAATTCTTCACTTGGAAAATTCAAGCTGTCAATGTTCCAATCCTCTACTGCGTGCGCCATAGTTTCACGTTCAAACTGTCAAACTGTTGATGGCTCCAAGCTCTACCGCACAGGCATTTCGTTCGCAAGCAGTCAAGTTCATGTTCCCGCGAAGACAGTTAGCCATCTCCACCTCCTCATCACCAACTCAAGCACACAATCTGTCCAACTCAGGATCACTGCCAGCGTGTGTCTCTGTATTGACTACTATCAGTCATGGGCCCGACCAAGACAGTAGGGAAAGTGAGGGGCCCGACCAAGTAAGAAGTATGGCACATGGGCCTGACCAAGTTAATAACTGCTTGCGAATGTATAAAGACATAGTTCGAAGCCTCGAAGTAGATCTTGACCTAAGAGGTCTTGTGAATGTGTTTCACGTAATATGAACGAGTCTTGTCAGACGTAATGTGAAGCCTTTTGTGACCAATGACTGAAAACTAGTAGAAGGAACATTAAACTTCAAATGATATCTTTCGATCATTTGTAGCTATGAACTAATAAGGGTTTCAAACCAAAAGGTTAAGACAACTATCCTATTTCTAAAAGTTCAATCTCTCGGCCAGGATTTCTCTGCAGAAGCCACGATTACCTGTCCAGCTACCTGCGACTCTGTGATGAGAAATCTTCGTTACGTTGGTTAAGATTCAAATTCTGGAGTTTGATGTGGTATTATCGACTACATGCATCATCAAGATTGAGACAGTTGATCACTTCATGATACGGATTTGAATCAATAAAAATAAAGTGATTAGAGCATAGCACTGCAGGTCTTAGAGACTCCCCTATACCTCTCTCTCCCAGTTAGGGAAAACCTTCCTACCACTTAATTTTTGCAGACACGGTCCACAGAAAAGCAATTGCAGTAAGCAATGTTATTTCATCTACATCTGTTATATGCAAGAGTTTTGATTTATCGATGTGTAATATTTTAAGAGCGATAGGTAATCTTAGAGTTACTGATAGCAGGATTTAGCTCGGTGTCTTCTTCCCTTCGGAGCGTTAATTGCTCGGCCCTTCGAGTCCTTCTTTCCCTTGTAAGGCTAGATGGGTTCTTTTCATCCGTTTGATATTCATTGCCTCACATGTTCACTTAATTTTATAAGAGGTTTCAATTTAAAGCATTCCTTAATTCTCTAAAAGCTATCACCTTTTGCAACTTAAAGGTTCCAGTAAAGTCCTTTGTCTTTACTGCAATCTTTAGATCTTTTTAAATCAAACCGTTTGCAGAACAGATTCAACAGGTTCCAGTCTCTGATATTCTTTAAAGATTCATTCAAGGAGTACGATGAAAAAATTCCACTTTCTAGGATAAGATCCTCTACTAGTAATTTCTAAAATAAAGATAAAGAGGTTTTAATCAAGATAAGGGTGGAGATGCTCTTAAGGAGGCAAAACTTGAATTATACCGAGCTTTCAGGAGCAAATTAAAATCAATTCTTCATGGTAAGAAAAATGCAGTTGAGATTTTAGTGATCCTTCTTCAGAGGAAAATACTAGACTAGAATCGCATAATTCTGATTTATCGATTCCAATCGAGGCCACTAAGCTCCCGGAACCATTTCCTTCATTCTCATAACTATTTCCCAACTCACAGGTGAACATTATGACCTTCATTGAGTTATGACTTGTAGCGAAAATTATCTTCTGTGACAATAACAATCGAAGGGAAATTTCGTAAGGGGGGAGATTCTTTACATGATATTCCTTCTGTTTGATTTATAAGTCTAGTTTAAACCTGGACGTACAAAACTATAGGGACAATCGTAAGATGCCTATGGTGTATATTCGATTCCTATAGATGAGTTCTTTTTTTTTTCCAAACCATTCAATATCTCTTAAATTTCAAGAGTCCGAATAATCTTGAGAAGTATTTGCCGTAATATCTCCACTCGATACAATAAACTATAACTTGGAAGCTCTGATTAAGGAAGTTACACAAACTGAAATCTTGAACTTGATATAACCAATCACTCTCTTGAAGTACATGTACGTGTCAAACTTCTCCACGATATTGTTTTTTCATTCTTAGCTTACAAGTTTCTTGGATTTCATCTCACGCATGCCCTCTGCCTCTTGGTATACGGATCGATAGCTTTAGAGTTCAAAATTTTTATTCAAAATTGTACCAAAACTTACAATGAGGGGCGCCAAAGGTGCTACTTTTCTTTTTTTTTGCACTAACTACTTTTTTTTCACACTATGTTTTATAGACAGCGAGTTTGTTCTACAGAGAGCTTTAGCAGGCACGGTCCACAGGAAAACAATTGGAGTAGACGATGTTATTTCTTTGTTCTACAAACAATGACTTTGTGATTTGGTTCTGATTATTAATTTTCATATTTACATTGTCCTTATTTACAATTTAATCATAGAAACAGACGAAGGTGAATAAACACAATGTTATTGGCAATGATGTTCACATTATGTATACAAGCACAATTGTGTAATTTGTAACTTCCATATTTGAAATGCTATAATATAAAATTACAAGTTGTAATATTGAACTACATGGTGCTCTCTACACGTTTACACGCTATAGCAGCATGATTGACAATGTCTTCAATTAGTTCACATTGTCTATTGACTTATCCAATTGCTGAACGATTTGGAAAAGTCCTTCACTTTTAAAGAAAAGAAAAGAAAATTAAAATTGCTTGAATGCATCAGACGCTTGAAATTTCACAAAATAAACCTGAAAAAGATGGTTTATTTTGTGAAATTTTTAATTTCTTTTTTTTTTAATTTCTTTTTTTTTAGTTTCTTTTTTTAATCTTTTTAATTTTTTCCACTCCTTAATGCAGTGGAATTTAGGGAGACCGTTCGCGTCGCCCCTTGTTTTCTTTTGTTAGCTCTTTTATGCGTGTGTGGCGAGGGAAGGGCTCGTCGTATGCTCGACATTAATTGCCGGGTGTGGGGGCAGGATATGGACTAAAAAAAAAGCCCCAAACATAATCATATTGTTCAAGTTTTTGAAAAAGACGATTCCCGGGGCTACATTTCCTTTTAGTCTTTTAGCTAAAAAAAAACATAAAACCATAAATAGAGCGTCTGCCTAACCACCGGCCAGAACCATTATGTCGCCAGCGGACATTGCGAACAATCGCAGACATCGCGACCCCAAATGCTTGCGCTTTCGCCCCCCATTCCTTGAGGCTTGGGGCGATATTGAACCTAGTTCAAATAGAAAAACGAGCCTAAGGGCCTCAGCTCGTCCTGGAAGCACTTACGGAAGCGGTGAAAAGTCTTACTAGCTGTCTATTTTGGGACCGCAGACATTCCAGTATGTGAGATGTTGAAGATAGATTATGACTCTTACTCAGCTTTCCTTTCTTGAAGAAGCCTAGTACATCGACTCTTCTGAAGTTTATAACCAAGTTGAAGGGTTTCCCTGAAAAGGGTCATATCAGCATGAGCCATCCGTCATTTTCATAAAGTAGTAAACTTTGTGCTCTCCTCAAAATATGCATCCCAAACGACCTACCCAAACCCAAACTATCGGGAAATAGACACGAGAGGTATGAAGGAAAAAATAAAGAAAATAGATTGATCTGAAATAACGGGTTAGCGAAAGATAATCGAGAAAAATACAAACGAGATATGAAAGAAAAAATAGAGACAATAGATTGAACTCAATGATTATTGTTGAATCTTCCGAGTTTTCACTTCACGTCTGCATTAACGTTTTCGTTTAGGTTTTAAAAATATATTTATATATTTAGATAAATATATTACGATAAATATAAAAATAAATCATTTTATAAATACTAAATATTATCATAATCACAAGCTGCAATGAGTCTCGAAAAAACCTACAAATACAAAAATTTAACACTCGCTACTCAAACCATAAGACCTGGAGCCTGGTACCTGTTAATCATTAAATTATGAGTGATTTCATTTATTACCTAACTCTTCCCATCGGAAGAATGTTAGGTAGTAAATTAAGCCTACCACTTGCCACCTTCTCCATCTGAAGATGGAGAAGGTGATTATGCAAGAGGGAGCCTACGATTATATCAACCAGCAGCGACAAAAGAGTTGTACACAGTTCGAAGTGCATCAGTTTCATACTTTTCGATAGCTTCGTACTCTCTTGCAAAGTTTCTCGACTGTTCAAAATCTCTACGTCAGTATCACGTCTTCTATAATGTAGGATCTCCTCCTGGATACCCTATTCATCTTAGCTTTGAATACATACTCAAGGTCATGATTTATTTGCATCAATCCAAATATTCACTATAGTTGAAGTGTCATTATTTCCATATTTTGGCATGGAGCCTAAGACCTCCGCATAAGCAAGTCGCAAAGGAAGAAAACACCAACGCGCTCAATATCTTAGAACAGAAGTACGTGTCAATGTAGTCAGAAATAACATGTCCCCAGCCCCACAATCCCCGCAACAGCATCGCACATGCCTAATTCAACTTCAACTTTAGCTTCAGAGCTTGAGCATCGTCGCGGGTTAGTTTGCTAAACGCTGAACGCATTACAGGAGACACATGATACCACACAAGACTGTCACTGACAAGTGTCGCGGGCTACTTTGCTAAACCTTCAACTCACAACAGCATACATATGATACCATACAAAGTGTCACCGACAAGTGCCATTAGTTCCCACGAAAACAGACGTTCATCCTAAAAGTGGCCGTGGCGCACAAAACATCCACAAATAATATATAAGTAATATTCATACGTCGAGAATGGGAGATATCTCAAGGACCATTCTCTCTTATAGAGGTAACACGCAATTAGCCCGGCCAAGTACAGAGTAAAAGCAATTAGGGCCGAATGTGCGCTAACAGTTCCGAGTTAGCGAATTCTTTTGTAACCGAGGGTGTGCCTATGGTCATGTGTAGTGCGAAGCAAATTTCCAGAAAAGGTTCCCCTTGGTATGAAGTCGAATGCCACAAGGCAATGACAAGAGAACAAGTGCAATATGTATTGATCGCGTCTAATGTAAATACTAGATTTTAACCCCATGCAGAAATGAAGACAAACTAGCTTTGTGTAATACAATCTTGAAATAAGCGAAGGCTATCAAGGAAAAACGTAGATATAGATAGCCAAAGAATCCAGCGAAGGAGAGACTTAGTTAAAGTGAACTGAGGAGCACGGATTTAGTGAGTGAACAGAGGGAGAAGCAAGACAGAGGTATTAACTAAAGAACGTATTTTTGCGAGTCCATCATTTGTACTGAGTAGGTGTACACTCAAAGAACTTAATTACCACAATATACACTCGGCGCATGCAGCAGAAAACTCCCGTTGCATGCACTCAACCTGCTCTCTGACTTCATCAGCACCCAACAGCAACAGAGAGGGTTAGGCTGTAGATGAAGACTTAACCGACTCATCAGTGCCTTGTCGGTCCAGGAGTTTCTGTTCAGATCTAGGACATCTGAGGGCAAAGTCCCAGTCTTTGTGTAATTGTAGATCAGTAACCTTGGCACAAACGCCTTGGCAGTAACCAAACGGACACACATCGCTTTGCCTAAACGCATGTGAAGAACGAAAACAACAACAAAAGGAAAAGGAACTAGTACCGAACCTTGAAACTTGAAGGATGTCGGCGAAAGAAACGTTTCTGGCACCAGCCGAATTAGGTAGACACACTAGACCGAGCCAGAGTACACTGGGGCAGATGTTGTTGCAGGCAGAAACGCTGTACATATTGCTATACTAACTACACTACGCTGATGCTATTCTGTAAACATAATAGAGCAGAAATAAGAAAGCCTAAAATAGGCCGGGGGTCGAGGAGCCTCTGGAGTCAGAAGGTATAGAGTGAAAGAGAAAAAACGAAAGTATGAGGTAGATCGGAGCGGAGGCTTATACACCGAGAGGCAACTACAGGAAGGCAATCAAGTAGTAGACATTGTGGGCAATGAATACCAAAATATGATGTAAGTTATCTTCATACGTCGAGAATGGCAGATATGCTCAAGGACCACTCTCTAGTATAGGGGTATCACGCAATTAGCCCAGACAAGTACATGGTGAGAATCAATTAAGGACCGAATGTGCGCTAACAATGCAGACTGGAGTTAGCGAAATATGATATAAGTTAGTAAACCTCTGATATGTTGGAAAAAATTACATACGTGGATCCCTTCAGCATTCAAAAAACTCTCCAGGGAAGCAGCTAAGTAGGTCCATTAAGACGTCTAGTTCAGCCACAGCACTTGTTTGCTATCCCTGCCATAGCTGGAGGGTCCCTTGGTGCATTTCCACGAACTGAAGCCACGCACTTCCGCTTCCTCTAATAGCAGGACGGTTTACATGGTTCGACTAACATTTCATGATTCTTCTGTCAACACAAATTTTTGAAAGCATTTATACATCTCTAGGGCAAGGAGCTACGTCCCGGTTGGATCCTCTACCAAGTAAAGAACAATCCTAAATTCTTAATCGTGTTAATAATGAACAGTAGGCCTTGCTGCTAATTCTGCGTCGTCCAATTCTTCATACTCATACCACGTTGTCGCATTTCTGCCTAACGGTATAGAGGGCCTTACAAACACCTCCACTGCCTTGGGGGTGTGTAATACAAGCTCGATAGCGTCGACTGATAACTCCTCATCATCATCCTGGTCTTCGCTCTCTGCCACAGACACAACGTCTGCGCGGACAATACTACTCTCATTTTCCTGATCATCTCCTTTCTCCTCTATATCTTCTTCTTCCACAGGTGCGGCTCTTCCAACGGTGATCCAACCGAGTCCGGATATTGCTATATCTCCTACAGGATGACTGCGCAGACGAAGAGTTGACTAAGCGTTGCGACGAGCAGAAACTCGATTCAACCGACAGCATACAAACTGAGCATTGACCTGAGCAAGCAGCGCTGGTGAAGTTCAACCAACAGAACACCACTCACCTTGTTCCGTGTTCCAGATCAAAGATAATATCTTGCACTTTTCCAAGACCAACCCAATTCCCAACGTTGGCCGCTGTCGGCGGAGTCAGTGTTGAACCGAGATTCTCCTGCCAGGCCAACCAACAGGAACAACGGCTTCAGTAACCATTCCGTCAATTGACTCTGTACTTCTGGATGTGAAATCTATACCCAGGCAACACATCCACATTAAGAAGTTGAAGTCACAACTACAAAGAACCGATGGGAAAGCCTCTCCACCTCATAATACTCATCAGCTTCTTCGCTAGAACACCTCTGTATCCTGATTGCACTTGGGCCAAAGAAGGTGAATTTGAGATCCGCAGGTGCCTGCCATTTATCACAATGTATCAGATAGGTTCGGCTGGGCACGGGGAAAATGGTGGACAGACGGGACATGAAGCTCAAAGCAGAATATACTGCTGAAGTCGTAATCTCAAGGTTAGCGTAGCTGTACTGACGCGCAAACCCTACCAACCCACTAGGACTATTTTTGACGTTTGGTTAGCTGCCGAAGACCTTCCGATTATTGTGTATGAAATGCTCCCTGCGCAGGCATACATACGCACTGATCGTTGCTCGTTCTCACACGAGAGAAGTCAATCAGTCCCTTGAGGGTCTCGGTCGTAGAGAACTTAGTGGGTAATACTCTTAGCTTTGATCGAGAGCTCTGTGTCTGCACTGTGTGTCAGTCCAGATTGTAATCTTTCTGCACGTTAGAAGCAGCAGAGTCATCTAGCAAGAGTGCAGCATCTAATCTTCTCATATACATACAAATCTAAGAGGACAATCTCGCTAAAGCTCTGGAGTAAGGGTCGAACATTACCTTCACTACATCGATCCTTACGACACCACCCCAGAACAATGAGGTGCCTGTCAAGTTCCCCTTTGTCCACATCCCGTCATTTAGTTCGTCCAATTCCTCATCCATGTCTGAGGATATGGTGTCTTCCAGCCATTTGTTACTACCCGACTTCTCCTTTATAAAATCATCAAGATACCCTTCGTCAAAAAGATGCGAGTCCTCTTCGGGTTCCATCTCCAGTGCTTCTTCCTCGAGCCCTCTAGGTCCAATAACGTACCCTCGTAGACGCCTGCGTGGGGCTAGAAGAGCAACATCTTCAGGATCAACAACAGCTGCCATACGATGATGGAGGTGAACACCTGGAGTATCGAACAGTTTCTGTGACACAAACAGGAAAAGTAAAATCAGGTCACACGAGTGTTCCCGAGACAATGAGGACTGTTTATTCTTAACTGATAGATATTTGCTGGCCCTAGGATCAGCGAAAAGGTTAAGAAAGACCAACTAAACTTGAGGTCGTTATAGAACGAAAAGCCCCATCTGAAACCCAGTTACATAAATATATGGACGTAAGTACCCGGACATCAAAACAAGGAAAACATAGACGATACATTTACGGCTTAGCACATGATAAATACTTGAGAGATACTTGACAATGTCAAACGTAGAGCTAAAACATGGACCAGCTCACTGACAAAGCAAACATGTTAAATAACTCATACTTTGAGACACACGAGAACTCAAACAAAGAAGCTGGACTCGGAACCACAGCTTGGAAACGTTATCAAACAGTATTGAGTTTTCAGGTTGACAAGTAGTACCCCGGCACCAGAAAAAGCTTCAAACTCGATAGCTCCAAGCGTGGTCCCAGGCATCGCTGACTGGATAGGCTGGCGACGTAATGCTGCTGCTGCCACCGGATCTCTTTTTGCCATTTCCTCTGATCGAATCCAAAATTTTCGACATTCAAACTGGTATAAGATCGAGCGGTATTCACGGACACCGGTACATTTTATAAACCAATAAAGAGGTCGTTGGAATACCTACGAAGTAATGCTGTGACAAACGCTGACTTTCCGACGTTAGCTGATCCCTGCGGTCACGAGCATAAATTACGAATGAGCGCACTGGTTTGAATGATTCACGTCTCTGCTCATAGAATCTGTCGCGTGCTCCTCGCATCAAATCGCTAGAAACACGCGTTAACATTACTGCCATTTAACAAATGACTCATGCAGCTAACTTCGACATGAGAATATCATCGGCAATCCAAAAGAAGAATAAACTTGGTTAAGCCTATACAGAGCCTGATCAACCGCTTACAGACATCCAGAGGTAGCGAATTAAGGATCCGCAGAATTTACCAAAACATAAACATCCCGACCCTGCAAGCATCATCATAAAACGTTCAGATCTTCGGAACTGAGCCAGAAGAAGAACAAGATGGAACGGAGATTTTTAAGCATTTTAACAGTAGTAGCGAAAATCACTGATGAACTGAGTAGCATTTTACTTCAGAAGGAACTTACCAGTCTTTCACGCACGATGTCTGCGGCGACACGCGATATACCTGTCTTGGCCTTGGCGCTCGTCATATGTATGCTGATCACACTACCCCACCGAATACAACACAAGCCTGTTCAACAGTCATGAAATGCTTAACAAATCTAACGATGAACGTTACAGCCAAAATTAGTAAGACTTTGGTCGTTATATCCTGCTTGCTTTGCAGAGCTTGGCTAACTTTCACAGGATGTACAGTCAAGAATCTTAAATCACGTCCGATAAGAAAGTATTACTGCGTAGTAAAATGAGAACCACTTCAAGGTACTCACTTCAGCTTCTTGCGAAGTGTAGCTTCCTGAAGCCAATCACTAACAGCAGCCAAGTCCGTTCCTTCCGGCAACAGATCGCACTGACCAAGATAATCAGAGGAAAAAAACAATCAGTATCCTGTTATGTACCTCTCCGGAGAACTCAGTGTCTTGCATAACTAATCCGACTTATGACTAAGACCGACATACACGATATGAGGCAAGAAACAAAATTTACCTTGGTCAGGACCATTATGATAGGATTAGCCCCCACAAGATCACGGACGCGCGTCAAGAAACTCCCATTAAAATCTACAATGTCCACCTGCACATATGAGTTCCGAATGAGAATTGCTGAATCTGCAAAATTCGAACAAAACGACAAATAAAAGGTTCGTGCACTGGCGTGGTCGGATATGCAGAACAGTCGTATCGTGAAATGAAAGGCACTACAGTAGTGACCCAGGATGAATAAGCAAGAGTCAAGAAATTGCACACCAGTTTCACAATCAAAGCTTTCTTCTCACGAAGATGGGACAACTGAGCACGCAGCTCCTCAGCAAGAATAAAGCCCTTGCCACTTCCGTAACCTCCAAGTCCTCCAACTGCCGGTATCATATGACCCTGGCTGAGCAGCCGGCACCTGCCGCAAAGTACAGTCTTCAGCTGATGATGCTTCTTTTTCTGCTTCCAAGATCAATCAGCACCAACAGTTTCCAGGCATTTTAGATCTATGAGGGCTCAACTTCTTAATTTCACACAGATAAAAAGAAAAGCCCACGTGATAGTAGGGAGCGGCTTCTACGTTGTACAGGTACAAAATTAGTGCCAATTACCCTGAGGATCAAGGGTGCATAAGGTATTTACAGAAAGCCTCCACAACTGCATTTTGGGTCAAGGTTCCACGAACAACATAACTGAAGATGATACATGATTGCATTCACCTGATTGAGTTGAGCTGGCGACTTCCACTCTTAACTGGATTCACCAACTACGTGCCCCCTTTACACCTAGTTTTGGCGACTAAACAACAATGCATACAAATCCACGCTCTCCTCTCCGTAAGAGTTTGAATCAACTGGCAGATCACACTTACCACTTCATATGTTTGAGGTGTGATGTAACCGGGAGCTTCAGATTCTTGAGTTTGAAGAATAGCCCCGCAGCCATAGCAAGAAGGCTGGTTGTGATTGAGGTTGTTTAGTGGGAGAATGCCCTTCCTCTTCGTTTTATTCTTACTCGTTTGCTCGGCTTTCTCCGGCGTACTGCCCATCTGCCGTTTTGCTTCGTTGTTATTACCTGTCTTTCTGGGGTCCTTTGGGCTCTCCGCATTTTCCCCAATTTTCCTTTGATTCTTCCCGTCCTGAACCCCGATTGCAAGTCTCAAATACCTCTCTCCAGGAGTCTCTACGACTGGCGCGACGTCTCTACCGGGAACAAGTTTATCCTCCTGCCGAAGAGCTCTATCAGGTTCCACGGTCCCAAAATCGTCAATTCTATTCGGCCTTGAGCTGGACTTCTTCCATGGCCTGCGTCTTTGTGAAATTTCGACATCAGAATCTTTCTCAGAAATTGCGCGCGGCAGAACTATTCCCTTACGCCCGAATTTGAACCCATCCCTGCCACAGGTTTCCAGTCCGCTTCTCCCAGAAAATGCAGCATTCCCAAAGTCCGTCCGCCATTTACAAGGTCGTAAGGTGCATTTGTTCTCGGACAAAAAGTACAAAGCTCCTCCCGCGACTTGCTGCACTGAAATGTGCGTCGCCATCGCACCGACCGAAGCTATCCTGTTCTGCTGCTTGCCTCGACAAAATCTCGTCTTCGCTCACCGAGCCAGCTTAAAGCCTTAAACCCCCGATGCATGATGAGTCGGGACAGTAAAACCTGACGTACGTCGGGTTTTGCCCCTGACGTACGCCCATCTTCATGATGGACTGTCAAGGGGTCGAGCCCCCTCCGTCTTACAAGACGGAGCAGTCCGTTTCAACCAAACGACCTAAAGAAAACGAATTTCGTGCCATTTTATCCTTATTTTTCGGTTTTTTTGAGTTTGAAACGGAAGGAGTGTGTCTTGTTGACGGACGCGCACTCACAAGAACCCATGTACGTCAGGCATTTTCGCACTGACGTACACTTGACGGACGTTGGAGAACCTTCACCATGTGAGTCGGGCAAGACCCGACCACGGACCCCACAGAAACCGACGCGGCATGTGACTTGACTTGTAGAACCGGGAATGTGCTACCTTATTCACGTGATAACCACTCAACTCATGATGGACCTAATGTTACATACAAATCGGACACCTTTGTTAGCATTTCCGTGACAAACTTTTCGTTTGTTGTACCGGATATTTGTTTCTCGTTAATTTCTGAAAGAAAATGAACGTGACGAAGTCCCACGAGAACATGGAGAATTGCACGATCTCCTATTCTTCATGTTCGAGTTCATTCATATTGTCGTGCGCATACACGTTACTACACAACATACATCATTGTCAGAGATACACACACATACATATAACACATGGACGATGTTATACACAACACAAGTGTACCACAATGATAAACGATATGTACTCACTCCACCATGCCAATCTGATACTAAACTACTAAAATACTATAGTCGAACCAAATCCACTCTGTGCTCGCATAGAATCCAGATTGCACTCCTCAAGACTATCCATCATAGCAAGGAGCTTGAAGGCTCAACTCGAAGAACTAAAGCCTCCAAGCTCTAACTGCGAAGTATACCCTTAGTGGACTATCCCAAGAACTTGTCCTAACGGCACTAACGACCCTATCGAGATTAACCACTCCACACTCAGCTAACCTAGCCGAGGTGCTAAACTGACGTTATAGCTGTCGTGCGCATACACATCGCTACACAACATACATCGTTGTTAGAGATACATCACACATACACATAACACATAGACGATGTCATACACATACACGAGTGTATCACAATCGCCTCCCTAATTGATGATTCGGTTCGTCTAACTCCAGATAGCCTCATATCCCAACTACGTGATATAAGGATCAAGAGGTTGAGTGCTACATCGTCCCATCGTTAGTCGTCTGTCTGCAGTCCATGTCATGCAAGATCTAATGAGCTATCCCTGTTATATACATCGAGGACAAACCCACCGTACAATAGGAAGACTACTCATCATAGCTAGGAGCTTGAAGGTTCAACTTGAAGAACTGAGGTCTCCAAGCCCTACCTGCGAAGTATACCCCTTGTGGGCACTCCCACCAACTTGCCCTAACAGCACTAACGGCCTTACCGGGATTCCTCACTTCGCACTCGGTCAACCTAGTTGAGTAGCCAAACTGACGTGACAACTTACGCAGAGCTGCAGTTTCAAGCCGGATTAATTAAGCTCGATACTAGACTCGATTCATTGGAGGAGTCTCAGTTCGCTGTATATTGCTAGTCTGTTTACAACTCTCGAATGAATAAGAATTGGAACTCGAGAATCTTATTGAGTGTGGACATGCATGTATGGATTTTCGATAAGATCAAATCCTCCAACTCAAAAATGCAATGGTCATATAGTGACCAAGGGATCAGACAAAGAGACACAAAACCAAACATAGAGCCAAGGACTTTCATGCAGTTCACCCAACGACAACCCTCGCAGAGTTCAGTAGTAAGAGACACCGATCTGAATGAACAGCCGATCAAAATGAGCATGAACATGGGTTCTTTTTAGGAGCTCTATCTAAGAAAATTCGCAAATTTCATCATATGGTGCATGTGGACATGCCGTCTGTCATTCAATCTGCTTATCATTTCTTAGAGTTCCTGACAGAGGATATTGACGTTGGCACAGAAGCTGAGATATCGAAGGATAAAGATTCGCATGAGGGTTTGGTTAATTCACGTCGATGCGAGTGGTGAGTCTGTTGTCAACGACTAAAAAATCTGATAACTCCGGGATAACAATATGCAATCTGCAACACACTTGTCTTGACTATTTGTATACTTGGAAAGGGCCATGCCAAAATTCTCAACATCTAGCTACCTTGATGTGTAATTGAGTTGTTGTAGATCTGAATGTACAGTGTGGTAAGTTGATAAATGACTTTCGGTTAACTTTTTAGAAGCGCACCACATATCAAGCTGCATTTAGAATGCGAGAGAAAGTGTGTGACTAGATACAAGGCTATCAAAGTAGGTCATTTCATACCATATCTATCTCATGTCATCATATAAGAGAGGAAGATCCAAATTTTACAATCGATTATTCACCATGGTCAAGTTCTGAAATATTCAGACGTATTTTCGTTAGTCCATCAGCTTGTCACCGTGCGTTACTATTTTCACAGAAGGTAGTCACTTGATAATTACCACATGAAGAACAAAAAGTATCCTTCTGAGATATTTACAACGACTTGTTTTGATGAGAACAACTAATATGTTATTCTTTGCTTTGCTGTTGTCGCTAATGAAGATGAGGACACATGGACTTGGTTCTGCACTCACATGAAGCAGAGTATTGTCGGTATAGATCAGCTTCAGTAGTGATACTTTCCGGTTGTTGCAAGGGGCTCCCGAATGTTGTGAAGCATGTATTTCTTGACCAGGTCCATGGTCATTGTTCATATCATTTACGAATGAACGTGAAAGTGTGTAGTGACGAAGGATTTCTCCTTTTGCCCATTTAGTATACAAGATATCGTTCCCACAGAGGATTTGCACAAGTAACGCTGCTCTAAGTTCTAAGATCTGTTCAAACACACAAACACACGAGTTTTGCCTAGAAATCCCGTCTTCTCACAAAACCACACAAAACAACACGTCTTCCAGACACGCCAAATGGTGCTCCGGAACTAGACAAACAACTACCAATTACAATATCACACAACTATGCACAGAGAAGCTCGGGAAGACGATCTTCCTGCTTCCTCATAAACCCTAAACCCTAAACCCTAATCCTACTAAATCTGGAAGTGTCGATTAAGTTTGCTAACTACTCTGATTGCTCGGTGGCAATCTCTACATGATCTGCTCCTACCGGAGCTACTACCTCGACTTCTGATGGGCTGGGAAGCCCTGCACTTACCTCGGGTACCACTGAGGTAGCTTCCCTCTCCTCGCTCTTCGCTGGCCCTGCTATTTCTACGGCTGCGTCTTCCTCGGCTTTGACTTCGGAAGATGGAATGGTCTTCTGGGAAGATGAGTCGAATGGTGCGTCTTCGGTCTTCTGAGACACAGATGCAGTACTAGGGACCATGGCGATCTCATAGGGGTCCGGGAAAGTCGCTTCCTCCACGCGGAATACCTGGGAAGACGGCTCGTCTTCCTGTCTTCCAGAAGACATCATGTCTTCCGGGGCGTCTTCTGGAGTCTTCCCGTCTTCCAACGCTGTCACCACCAAGTGTACAGCGAGATCGAACTCCTCCTTCTCCATCCCGGATCCAGTCGAGGGTGCTGGGGCTTGGGAAGATGCGGTTGCAGGTGTCGGAAGTGAGGGAAGACCATAAAGTGTCTTCACTCCTTCTATCTGTCTATCCAGGTACCTGAACGTGCTATCTCTGCATTCCACCAACCTCGCCTTGGACTCGCTGTCCCATTCCCTAGCTAAGGTAAGTAACTTCTTACCCGCGGTGAAGTTGAACTTCTTCTGAAGCGCTTCTACCGACTGAGCTAGCATCTTCTGCGCACGGGCCTCCGCTGCTTCCCTCTGCGTCTTCTCTGTTGCAGCTCGTGCTTCTGCGGCTTCTCCCTGCATTTTCCAAGTGGTCTGCTCTTCTGCAAGGGCAGTGATCTTCTCCCGTACTCGGAGAACTTCCTGATCACGCTGCTGTACTCGCGTCTGCAACTCCTGGTTGCTCTTCCGAAGTTGTATCGACTCCTTGGCAGAAGCGGCTGCTTCCGCCTTGAACCTGGCTGCAAGCTTCTCCATAGTGCGGAGGCTAGCTTCCAGCGACTCCGTCTTCTGTTGGCTGTCTTCCTGTCGCAGCAAGGTGCGCAGGCCGAATCCAGGCTGTAAAGGCTTCTCCTGTGCCCTCGCTCTTCTTTCCAGCAACTCCATAACGGGTTGGATCTCCTTCTGGAAGTAGACGCTGAACTCCTCCAGTCGTCTTCCTGCAGAAGACAAGTTCATCCCCACCACTCGCTCGATGGTATCGACTTCGTCTTCCAGAGGCAAGGGAGCCTCTTCCACCACTACGGCTGTCGTGATGTGAATCATTTCACAGTGTAAATAATTCACCTCTCTGTCAAGCGTTAGTCTCTCTGAGTGAAATTAGGACCTCAGAGAAGTCGATACTGGAGGATGTTATATAATTTTGAGTCTTAGTAGGTTGATTACCATGTAGATGGAGTTGAGCTCATGGGTTGTAATTACGTGTCGCCCATGCATGCTTCTTAGCGAGGTTAGGTTCTCTTTCGGGATTACGCGTCGTTTTACATGTCTTCGCATGTAGTTTGGGTCTATGCTGGCACTTTAGGGGCTTGACGTGGTAGCCTATGTGCAAATTCAAGTCACCACGTGATTTTGGGACACAAAAGGACAGGGGAGTGAAGCTATGAACTCCCATTGGTCCAATTTTGTCTTTACTTACTGCTAAACTTAGTAGTAGGGGTCTTAAGAGGAGTTCGAGCATTTGGAGGAAAATCTTCGAAATCTGAGAGCACAGGGAGGTAGGGTTCGTCGTGCCAAGCACTGTCAGCGAAATTTTTGATCGATTTGGAGCAATAAAGAAGGAGTTATGGCTGATTGAAGTTCGATTTGTGCCAGAATTGCAGCACTTCTGTTGATTTTGGGGTTTTCGGTGTCAATCGCAGTAGATTTGAGAAAATCGCTTCAAACCTTCGAGGTCTCGTTCATTGGCAGCAGGGCTACGACTGTCCCCAAATTTTCATGTCAATTGAAATTGTGAGTAATTCAGGGCGACCGCTGAAGCAGAGGGGGTCCGAAAAGCTCTCAATCTAGAGCATCAACTTCAGAGAGCGAGATCTGGAGTTCTGTGTACAATCAGGAGGCCCAACTTCACAGGAGTGTTCAGCAAGCTGTCTACTGCAAATCCTGTAAGAATCTTCGAAAGTGATCGAGCCAATTCTCTGTTCTAGGTCGAAATAGCTGTCTGGGTACCAGAAATTGCCGTAATTTCTCTGCTCAAAACGTTTCTGCCCATATCTCGACACTCTGATTTGATCTCAAGCTGAAACTTCGTGTGCATGGTCAGTAGGGCCTCACTTACATGTAGGAGGAGTTCTGAAGCCTGAACCATTGTATGTTTCTGATTCTGGACCGTTAAAGTTTGCTGTCTGACCTTATTACTGCTAGTCTGATCTGATTTTCGCTTCCTGAACATACTGGAAGGTCCATTCGACCTGAGTGAGTGTTTATAGTGTTTCCTTATGATCTGAAGCCTACCTCTGTATAGCAAGAAACCGTTGCCTGAAGTCCAACGCTTCCCTGAGTAGGCCAAACACAGCCTTCAAGATCATATCACAGCCAGAAGGTTCCGCCCTTCCCAGGAAAACTCTCAACTCGACATCTGGTGCTTCCACTGAGAGCTCTTGGGGTGATTGATTGAGAAGGTTGAGTTCACTACAAGGAGAAGAGATGGATCGCAAGAGTGCTGCTGCTGCTACTTCTACGCCTGTTGCATCTACGTCTACTGCAGCTCCTTCTGTAGCACCAGCGGCTACAGCGACATCTGCACCTGGTCTGGATACGGCTGAGATTCTGAAGACTCTTGCGGCCCTGGTCCAACAACATCCGATCATTGGAGGTGGTGAGTTGAAGTCTACCAAGGCTTTGCAAGCAATTGTGAATAGATGCGGTAGATTTGAAGGTAGAGATATTTCTAAATATCTGCGTGAATACAGAGGAGAGATGGAACTAGTTAGAGTTACTGATGCTGAGATGATAGGGAGTTTCGAGTTAGCTGTAATCCCTGAGTTGCGGGACCAGGTTAGGGATGTACAGAGAAGAAATCTAGGTGTCTGGATGAGTTTCGAACGATCTCTTCGAGAGGAGTTTCTCGAAGAAGATTCAGAGAGAGTCACTAGAAGAACGTTTCTGGACTGGGTTGAGCAGCAACCTGGTCGTATGATGAAACTGAATGAGATGCTGAGAGAGTTTGATCGGAGATACCGACAACTCTCAACTCTTGAGAGGATAACCTTAGATGCAAGGAAAACCGAGCTTTTCTTGCAAGCTACCGATGATACTACGGCAGATCGGTTGTGCTTTATGTTGGCCGATCGATCTGCTGAAGGAGGAGTTACTATTGATTGGGGGAGAGTTGAGGATGCTGTTGCTGTATTGACGAGACAAAGACGTGGAAGAGTGGCTGTGGGAGGACGTCCGCTTGCAGAAGTGACCGCTCAACCTCGCACTACTCCTCAAGTACAGCAACCTCCGGCTCCTGCTCCCAGACCTGTTGTACCGGCTGCAGTACCTTTGATACCAGTGGTGCCAGTTCTTGCACAAAGGGCACCGGTTCAGAGACCTGCAGAGAACCATGGACAGCAAAACCAGATCGAAGACCTGATTCGGCAGATGAGAAAACTGAAGGTGGAGTTAGCTGGTCTGCAGAGAGAGCAGCCACCGGCGCCTGCTGCTGCACGTCCAGGAGGTGCTCCTATTCGTAGATGTATCTGGTGTGACAGTCAAGATCATTTCCGAGGGGACTGTCAAGAGCTCACGACTGCTCTACGAGATGGTGTGGTTCGCTACCAGAACGGTAGGCTGCACCTTTCTTCTACTGGAGAGCCGCTAAGCACGCAGTTTGGACGAGGAGGCATGAGGAGTCTACCTCAGATTACAGCTGCTGCAACTGTACATGCATTGATGGCACCACCGGTAAATCCTGATGTATATGCCGGTCACATTGAAGTTTCTTCTAGTCCTACGTTGCTAGATAGGACTACTGAAAAGAAACCTGTTCAAGTTCCTTCTGAAGTATTGAAGAGAGGAGCAGAGACTATCCGTAGGGTCACAGGGTGGAGTGATCCTGTTGACGCTGCATCTATCAAAGCATTCTTGGACGTGGATAGACACGTTCACTGGCAAGATGCTTCTGTGGAGGAGAAGAGGCGGCGAGAAGCTTATGAACTTGATACTGGAGTTCCGGAGGAGGCTGGAGACAGACGAAGAGTCACAAGGAGGCGAGCAGCTCCTCCAGATGACATCCCGTCTACTTCTGCAGCTCCTCCACCTGCACCAGGTCCGATGGAGGACGTGCAGAGATCCCAGCAAGAGCCAACGACTGCTGGGAGACGGTTTACTGCCCAAGAGAAGGGGAAGGGACCGGCTTACAAGTTGGCAGCTGATATAGAGACTTCAACTGATCTCAAGAGCATCCTAGAGCAGAGAATACTTGACGCACGAATCGAGTTTTCTCTTCGGGAGGTTCTTGGTATTGCGAAGAGGGAGTTTCACGAGCTGATCATCGACATCATCAAGCGGAAGAGACAGGTGATGTCCGAGCAAGTAGAAAGTCAGATGATTGATGTGATAGGAGCTTCTGTTAATGATGCAGAATTCGGCAAGGTGCATTTTCAGGAGGCTGATGATACAAAGTACCAGCAAGAAGCGTTGGTTGCTGGTACCAATACTGCTGAATTCGATGATGATGAAGCTGGCGATGAGAGTCCAGCTGCTGATAGTGACTTCAGGAAGAGACACTGGGCTCGTGCTACGACGGCTACACGAGTTCGTCTCGGAAGTCTTGAACCTGTTGCTGCGTTAGTTGATCACGGTTCAGAGATCAACATCATGTCACGGGAGGTGTACGAGAGAGGTCAATGGCCTATCGAACTGAACCATGGTTGGGTGCTACGAGCCGCAAACAACCAGAAGGGTGAGTTATATGGCGCCTGTCCCAACGTGAGAGTGAAGCTGGGTGATGTGGAGGTAGATCAACACTTCTTCGTGCAGTCTTCTGCTTCTTATCCTGTAATTCTTGGTCAGCCTTACATCACGGCAGTTAGAATGGAGACGAAGGTGATGGATGATGGATCTCACTATGCTAGGATCCGTAGTCCAGATGACAGACGTTCTGTTCAGTTTTTAACCGTTCGTACGAACCACGAACGAAACCGACAGACTTTGAGAGATTCTCCTATCTGTAGGAGCAAGGGTTTTCAGAAACCACTCTTGTAGGACGGGATATCAAGAGGGATGGATCTGATACTACTATGATCCCGCTTGAGCAGCCTGTGGGGTCACAGCAGACTGATGAAGAGGTTGCTCAAGATTCTGAAAACTGTTACACTGTACATAGTTGGAAATCTGGTTTGATGACTTTCAGTTCTGATGATTGGAGTGAGTTCACGCGAGTAGAGGATTTGACTGAGAAGGGTAGACGACAGATGAAGAAGTATGCAGACAATCTGCGCTGTACAGGAGTTCTGAATGAAGATGAGATGATTTCTGGTGTTTACGAGGAGTTTGTAGGTGTACAGTCTTTTGTTCGTTGGCTGGATGATGTAGATAGGTTGATGGAGCAGATGGGAGGAAGGGTGGTGATCCTTATCCACTCTCGTAAAGTCTATGAGGAGGTTGTCTCGTGCTTACAATCTCGTCCTCATCCGAGACTAGAGAGTGGATGGAAGGATGCAATCTGCTGGTATGGCTCTCGTGAAGAAGCAGAGGTTCACACCAAATACAAAACCGTAGCAAAGAAGGTGAAACCAGTGGCGACCCAGTTACCTATTGATTCACGACAGCAGATGGAGTTAGCGGGCACTGAGCCTGTACTGAGAGATCCTAAACAGATAGGACACGAGTTTACTCAAGAGACACTCGAGCAGCTCCAGATAGGAGGGGGTGGCTTCTTGACTGAAGTGGAGAAACGAGCTTTTGAGCAGATGATAGTTAGCCATGGTAAGGCATTTTCTTTCTCAGCTGGAGAGATTGGTTGTGTGGATCCTAGTGTGATAGCTCCGATGGTTATCTTCACAGTTCCTCACGTACCTTGGGACTTGAAACCGATTCCAGTCCCTCGTGCCTTGCTACCGAAGGTTATTGACTTACTGAAGGAGAGGATGCGGATGGGTATTCTTGAACCATCTATGGCTCCATACTCTAGCCGATGGTTCACAGTACCTAAGAAGACAGGAGCTTTACGCTTCATCCAAGACTTACAGCCTGCTAACAACATCACGATTCGAAATGTTGGAACAGGACCTGTGGTTGATGAAGTAGCCGAGGCATTTGCCGGAAGATCTATCTATTCTATTGGAGATCTGTTTTCAGGTTACGATCAGTTTCAGCTTGCTTTAGAGAGTAGAGACTTGACTACCATGCGTACACCTTTGGGATTGATGCGGATGTGTACTCTTCCTCAGGGTGCGACAAACTCAGTAGCTCATATGCAAAACGCGATGCATAAGGTGTTACGAGAGTTTGTACCTGAGGTTACTATCCCATTTCTTGATGATATTCCCATGAAAGGCTGTCCGGTGGAGGACAAGGACGAGACTATGACTGCTGATGGTTGCAGAAAGTTTGTTGCAGACCACATCCGAGATGTGGAGAAGATTCTGATGCGTCTGGAAGAGGTACACCTTACTCTGTCAGGTACCAAATCTCGTTTTGGAATGTCAGAGATTGTGGTGGTTGGTCACTTATGCGGTACTTTTGGAAGACGGCCGAACCCAGAGAAGGTAGATGCTATAACGAGGATAGCAGACTGTACCAACATTACTGAGGTTCGACGATTCTTAGGAGCTTGTGTGTTCTTTCGTGTGAGTATTCCTCATTATGCACACATTGCCGAGCCTCTGTATGCACTCTTGAGGAAGGGAAAGAGGTTTACTTGGCGGCAAGAGCATCATGAGACGATGGAGCAGCTGAAGGAGATTCTGAAGTCTCCACCTATACTAAGGAGGCTTAGGTACGAGAGCGGGAGACCTGTGTTACTGACTGTTGATACGAGTCCAAAGGCGATTGGATGGGCCGTTGGCCAAGAAGATGCAGAAGGTGTGCGGTTTGTTTCAAGGTTTGGAGCTCGGATCTTAACAGATAGACAGCGTAACTATCCTCAAGTGAAGCGTGAGTTGTGGGGAGCTGTTACTGCTATGAAGGTAGATCGAGAGTTCTTGATAGGAGCTCATGTGATACTAGAAACAGATTGTTTGCCTTTGTTGGGTATGATAGCAAACTGCAATACACCAGACATAGCAATGCTACGATGGATTGCTTATGTCCGGAGTCTAAACCCTGAGCTAAAGCATATAGCAGGGAAAGACAATCCAGTTGCAGATATGTTGTCTAGGGCTCGTTATACAGATGAGGATGAGATGTTTGCAGAGGTGGAAAATGAAGAGAAGAGAGACGTTTGGTGCCAAGTTGGTCAGCAGACTTCAGACTTGGAACCACTGCCGTTCAATGAGGGGTTCTACTCAGAAAAGTTCCGCAATATTGGATTTTATCTGAGTTCGTTATCCAGAAGAGAAGGATGGAGTGATGCAGAGTTCAAGGAGATCAGACGGAAGGCGTATAGTTATCTTCTACGTGAGGGTTATCTGTGGAAACGTCCGAAGAGAAGAGATGGGATGCTTACTAGAGTAGTGGATGATCAACCGACAAAGCTTAATCTGCTGAAGGAGTTTCATGATACCTTGTGGGCTGGACATCGTGGAGTCTGGGCTACATACACGAAGCTGAAGGAGCGTTACTGGTGGAAGGGTTTGTATCAAGACGTGGTGGACTTTGTTGGGTCGTGTCTGCACTGCCAGTTCTACTCTAAGGTCCGTTACAGAGATGGGCTTGTACCTACTTATCCACCTAGTATTCATTTTCAGTGGGTTCTTGATCTTGTGATGATGCCACCGGGGTTATGGGGGATGCGTTACTTGGTATTGGCTCGAGAGGATCTCTCCAACTATGTGGAGGGACGAGCACTACGGACGAAGACTACAGAGAATATCTGCCGGTTCATGCTTGAAGATATCATCTGTCGCTATGGATCGGTTGGGAGATTACGTGCAGATAGAGGCGAGTTGAGAGGCGCTGAAGTGAAGGAGTTCTTTGCTCGCTATGGAGTAAAGCTTCGGCTTACTACTGCCATGAATCCAGAAGGTATTGGTAAGAGTGAGCGAGGACATCCTTCTATTGTTCACGCTTTAGTAAAAGCATGTGATGGTAGGCCTAGGGAATGGCCGAGACTACTTCCATTTGCTTTATGGGCTGATAGAACTACACACTGTACAACGACTGGCTATATGCCAGTTGAGCTTATGTTGGGGCAGAAGCCGATTATGCCTGCTGAGGAGGACTTTCCTACGTGGGCTACGCTACCGTGGGAAGATGGTATAGATCATACTTCGCTCCTTGCTTTACGAACTAGGCAGTTGGAGCGAAGGGAGGAGGATCTTGCTGAGGCGCAAGAGAAGCTGAAGGTGGCTCGAGTTAGAAACAAGGAGCGTTTCGACAAGACTCACCGACTACGACCAAAGCCAATACGTGTTGGTGATTGGGTTCTGGTGTATGATAGCACGCTGGAGAACCAGCATTCTACACTTCGTAAGTTCTCGCGAAGATGGTTCGGGCCTTATATTGTGTTAGATGTTTATGAGAATGCCACTTATAGTTTACGTGAGCTGGATGGTACTCCTTTGAAACTATCTGTGGCTGGCAAACGAGTGAAGTTGTTTAAACAACGTGGGGGATCAGTAGATTTGTTCAGTTTCTTGGAGTCTGAGCAGAGGATGCCAAGAGATGAAGACGACTCGGCTACTGAAGAGGCTGAGGCGGAGGAGAACGATGCTGATGAAGAACAAACCGAAGACTGAAGAGGTTGGCACATGCCGGAGGATGTGCAGGTTTGGAGGGGGTGGATGTCGTGATGTGAATCATTTCACAGTGTAAATAATTCACCTCTCTGTCAAGCGTTAGTCTCTCTGAGTGAAATTAGGACCTCAGAGAAGTCGATACTGGAGGATGTTATATAATTTTGAGTCTTAGTAGGTTGATTACCATGTAGATGGAGTTGAGCTCATGGGTTGTAATTACGTGTCGCCCATGCATGCTTCTTAGCGAGGTTAGGATCTCTTTCGGGATTACGCGTCGTTTTACATGTCTTCGCATGTAGTTTAGGGTCTATGCTGGCACTTTAGGGGCTTGACGTGGTAGCCTATGTGCAAATTCAAGTCACCACGTGGTTTTGGGACACAAAAGGACAAGGGAGTGAAGCTATGAACTCCCATTGGTCCAATTTTGTCTTTACTTACTGCTAAACTTAGTAGTAGGGATCTTAAGAGGAGTTCGAGCATTTGGAGGAATATCTTCGAAATCTGAGAGCACAGGGAGGTAGGGTTCGTCGTGCCAAGCACTGTCAGCGAAATTTTTGATCGATTTGGAGCAATAAAGAAGGAGTTATGGCTGATTGAAGTTCGATTTGTGCCAGAATTGCAGCACTTCTGTTGATTTTGGGGTTTTCGGTGTCAATCGCAGTAGATTTGAGAAAATCGCTTCAAACCTTCGAGGTCTCGTTCATTGGCAGCAGGGCTACGACTGTCCCCAAATTTTCATGTCAATTGAAATTGTGAGTAATTCAGGGCGACCGCTGAAGCAGAGGGGGTCCGAAAAGCTCTCAATCTAGAGCATCAACTTCAGAGAGCGAGATCTGGAGTTCTGTGTACAATCAGGAGGCCCAACTTCACAGGAGTGTTCAGCAAGCTGTCTACTGCAAATCCTGTAAGAATCTTCGAAAGTGATCGAGCCAATTCTCTGTTCTAGGTCGAAATAGCTGTCTGGGTATCAGAAATTGCCGTAATTTCTCTGCTCAAAACGTTTCTGCCCATATCTCGACACTCTGATTTGATCTCAAACTGAAACTTCGTGTGCATGGTCAGTAGGGCCTCACTTACATGTAGGAGGAGTTCTGAAGCCTGAACCATTGTATGTTTCTGATTCTGGACCGTTAAAGTTCGCTGTCTGACCTTATTACTGCTAGTCTGATCTGATTTTCGCTTCCTGAACATACTGGAAGGTCCATTCGACCTGAGTGAGTGTTTATAGTGTTTCCTTATGATCTGAAGCCTACCTCTGTATAGCAAGAAACCGTTGCCTGAAGTCCAACGCTTCCCTGAGTAGGCCAAACACAGCCTTCAAGATCATATCACAGCCAGAAGGTTCCGCCCTTCCCAGGAAAACTCTCAACTCGACAACGGCCTTCATCTTCTGCGCACGAGAAGAAGCTACTCTTCTCATCTTCCGGGGTGGAAGACTCCTCGCGGCAGGAGCGGCTCTCCTCTTTGCGCTTCCTCGCATCGCAGTAGGAGTGCCCATCCATCCTTCGTCTTCTGGAGTCTTTGGAAGACTCCCAGGTGTTACAGAAGCTGTCTTCTGCTCCGATCGGGTACTCAGCAAGTCTTCCTCCGAGTCCGACTCCGATCCTGAATGGATGAGAGAGATGGGTGTCCTCGGTACACTTCTGTGGCCCATCTTCCTCACTGGCGTGGCGTCTTCCGACCCACTAGACTCGTCTTCCCTCACCAGAAGCGTCTTCTGGTGAGAGCCGGGCCTCAGCTGTGGCATCAGAGTGGGAGGGGGCGTTGCTGCTGCCTCTCGATCATCGTCTTTCGAGGTCTCCTCCTTCACCTCCTGTCGCTCCGTTGGCCCATACACTGCCAGCTGATCTTCCCTAAGATCCCCCATGGCTACATACAAGTAGCAGAAGAAGGGCGTCAGATGTCCTCCCGCCGGGGTACCCAAGTATGCTAGCTCCGTCTGTACATAGTTGTGGATGTACGCGCCCCAGTAGATTGGCACTCTGTCATCCCACACTGATTCCAGGAACTTCACGTCCTGATCTCCTAAGTACCTCGTCTTCTGCGCTTTTCCCTTGGGGAAAAGATGCAGAAACAACTTCGCCAGAAGTTGCTTCTTCGGCTCCCGGTAAGACTCTATCTTCCAACCGTTCCTCCCATGCCTGTCTTCCACGAAAAGGCAGGTGGTACTCCCACGTACATGCCATGAACTCACAATCCTAGGCAAGATCTTCTTCTCGTACCAATATCTTCGGTTCTCGGTCTCAGGCCTGTGAAACGCCTTACGCCACCAGTCTTCTGTCCAGGAAGATGGTCTTCCCCGAGCAACTCCTGCCTTCGTAGGTACATGGTTACGCGGTGGTAACGCGGCCCATACCTCCTCTAGAAGCCCTTGATCTGCGAGGTTCCAGTCCCACAGGAAGAAGTCGAGACCCAACTCCTTGAGGAAAGGAGTGGCCTCGGCCAATTCTGTTGCTGGTAACACTAGGCCTCGCGGATGCATCGACATACCTGGAAGATCTGCTGCACTAAACCATAAGCACCTACTATGAGCTGAAGGCTCAGTCCTTCCCGAGTGCCCACAGTCTAGCTTCCACTCTCAGAAGACGAAACTAGTCTTCCAGAAGACAGCTACTCCGTCTTCCGGGATTCTAACAGTACTTCCTAGATAGCTCTCGTCTTCCGAGCTATATCTAAACAATCCTATCTAGGCAAGGCCTCGCATGGATTACCAAGAAGACAACCCACCTTACATTACATCCTACTTCCTATCAGAAGATACAAGATATGCGAGAAGTAGAGTATGAGAAAGGTTCAGAAGATGGTTGCGGGCTCCTGCGGTGACAGTGGCCTCTGGGAAGACACTTGGGACAGCTTCCGATTCAATGTCGTTCTCGGAAGACCTCTCGAAGTCAGACTTCCCTTCACTGGTCTCACCTGTCTTCGTCTTCCTACGCGCAGTCTATCCTCACAACAGACTCAAAACATGTGCACTCTGTTCTTCTGACTTCTCACCTCTCATACGCACTCAGAAGAAGTTTGCTGCATGATGGGAAGACATGACCCTCGACCATTCTCTCCGGATTCTGCCAGCAATACTTCTCACAACTCTCTTCTAAGTTCGGGAAGAAGAAGGAACGGCTGCTATGGGTCGGACAGAAGAGACCCGAAATGGACCCTCACGTCTTCTCGCGCATTTTGCCAGCCTTTCAGTCTTCTAGTCTCTCTAGGAAGATGTGGAGTTGAGAAGCTTGGAAGACCGGGAGGCACAGGCCTAGTTCCCGAGTTCCAACTTCTCAAAATAACACAACAACTCACCACACCACTCAGGCTTCGTATCAAGTCTCTCTAAACACAAAAGCAAAGCAAATCCACTCTTGATACGAATTGTGTTCAGTCGACTTCCGAAGACAGTCTTCCGAAGATGTCTTCCGAAGACAGTCAAGTTCAAGAAGCGTCTTCCGAGGATGTTCCCATCTTCCGAATCGTCTTCTATTTCAAGTTTCGGGGGTAGAGAGGTAGTAGGGTAGAGAAATTGATAGTTGGGTTCGCCAATTTGAAGACTAGGGGTAGGGAAGCTCAAATTGAGCTCGGGAAGAAGCAAGGAGATATCTTGACAGAAATTGGGCAGCGCTTCCGCGTCCAATGTCTCAATGTCTCAATAGGAAAGATGGGGGGTGGGGTAATCGATCAGGCTGCCTGCACACAATCAAGGAAGCGCGGGGAGTACCAGATAATGACGAGAAGAAGTGGGAAGGGGGAAGAACAGGGGAAAGAACCTCTGCAGTCTTCTTCGGCTCCCGAGTTACCTTCGACCTCCGCGCGCTTCTGGCTCTCGTCCTAGCTTCCAATGCGACTCCACACGACTGCGCCTGCTGTCAATTTCGGTCCACACCTCGATTCCACCTCTGCTTCTACTCGCCACTCTTCACTGTCAACTTCTCGGAAGCTCCACAGAAATGCCTTCGCTCTTTCTGCTGTTTGTGCTCCCGCAATCCGATTTCACCCTTCGCCTAGCTGCCAACGTACTCTCTACTACCTCGATGTCTTACTCGATTCCTCTCTCAATGCTAGCTCGAAGTTCACTCTCTCAATCGATCTTCTTCAAGCGCACTGTGCTGCGGGAAGTTGGAAGGTGGCTAATGTGCTTCCTCACGCATCTTCCCCGCAGATTAGGGGTTCTCGTCCTTGGTGTCTTCCTGACCTACCTACCTATTCGATGCGCTCCAGTAGGTACACCTACTTGTTTATCCGAAAACTCATGGTCAGGTCTTCGTGATCGCTGTCTTCCGGAAGACAGGTGTCTTCCGCCGTCTTCCCATCTTCCGCCGTCTTCCTGTCTTCCGAAGACGCAACTGAGAAGACGGTCGTCTTCTGAAGAAGTCAACTTCTTATTACAAACAGCTCTTAAGATCATCTTCCTGTTAAGGAAGACGTAACCTTAAGTAACAACTCTTCTTCAGTTATATAAACAAGTCTTTAATCTCAAAAATTTCAAAAATTCGTGAATACTGTAATTTGTGGGCACCACAAAGTGCATTACGGTCGAGAAGCAAAAAAAGTGTTCTTTTCTTGTGTATATGCCAAGAAAGAAGCCAAGTAAGCGTTCTCATGTGTTGCTTTTTTAACTGATTATTCGTTATTGATTCTTTTTCACATCAAAAGTTTTCCTTTTATTGTGATTGTGTGCAACAGCTTTGATTTGTTACATTACAACCTACGGACAACTAGTCGTAGTGGAGTTGAAGTGGTTGATTATATTCGCAAAAATACCGAGTCAGTTGTGGACAAGGTCACAAATTATGCTTCTCATGTATATAAAAGTAACCTCGAATATCACAAAGTCTATTAATAGTATCTTCAAGATGATCCGTGATTATCCTCCTTTTATGATGGATACATTTTTTGTCATGTCTGACGAAGACACTACTTTGGGTCAAAAATCTATGACCAGAGAGCATTATGTAGTGCGGCATGGAAATATTCCAAGGTGAGATTGCCCTGAAACGCAAAAGATGATTTGACCATGTGCTCATTCTATGATCTATAATGCTGAATTTTCTCCTGACCTTATGCATCATCTGGACAGCATTTAGTTATCCAAGACGCTTTAGATGATGTACTCTCATTCTATACCTCCTCTTGTGACAACAGATCTCATGCTTGTTTTTGATTGTATCTCTCCACTTGTGACAAAGAGAAAAGGGAGGCAACGAGTTGTCAGGATTCGTTCAAGCGATGCACAAGTAAGAGCCTATATGAGTACTACAAGTGTTGCAGAGACACACACATAGCTTGAATATCCGCTTGACGAGGATGAAATGCACACCATTCACATGCCTTAGTCTTTCAGTGCGGATACGAGAGCGACATGGAAGCTCCGAACTCTACACACGACAACCTTTGAACTTATCTTAACAACAAAAGAGATATTGGATATGTCACACATTGGATCATAACAAAAGAATTTGTCAACATCGTCCATTGTTTACTAGAAGACAGCCAGATGTTGAAGTTGCAGAGCCCACACCAGCCAAAATTTCAAGTTGCAGAGTCCACACAGCACGAGCAAGAGTTACAGCAAAGCCCATAGACAAACAGCCAAGTGGATTATGACGGTATGTCCGAGCGGTTTGGTGACAAGGAGTTGGAAGACCTTATTGCATTGTCTGATTCTACTTTCGAATCTAGAAATGAACATGAATATGAAGAGAAGACAAACACCGTCGGAATAGATGAGGATGTACACTTCTAGATGAATTGTAGTTTTTGGACTTCTAGTCTAAATAGGTAAGTTTCAGTGACGTATTAGTTTTCTCCTCACATAGTCGTGTCCCAGTTAACCATCATATTTACAGATCACTCATACACTTTAGGTTCTTCAATTGGCCATAGTGAGTTCATGATGGCTCTGTTCTTTTTATAATATATCGTGCTCGTCAGTTATGGAATAATGAGATTTCAAGCTTTAATTTTGGAGATCTTGTTCAAAGTATAACCAGTTAATACAACATCTTTTATGCTAAGTTTATCACTGGCTATTTCTATGAAACTCACAGTGCTTTCTACCTCACTAACAGATAGCCTTCTATCTATATATTGAATGACTTCTTGCATAATGTGTACAGTACGTAAGAGCTGGAGGTGTCTATTAGATTCTTTTGAACTGAACCCTTACAGTTGTACCCTAATAGCATAAGTCGAGATCGACAAGTCATAAACTTTTGTTGTCTCATGCTTTACCCCGTGTGTGTAAAGTCCTGAAGAGTAATTATGAAGCGTGTGGTGTAGGTTCTCTTGCAGCCGCTTCTGAACCGCCGCGGTATTTATTCTGCCTTGCAACTTCTTTGATGCAACTGTTATAATGGAGCATGTCCTACTAGAATTGCAGTCAAAGTTTGTCCCTTTACTTTCTTATGTTGGTGTTCACTCTTGTCTTCTCAATCGTCTAATTCTCGAGAGACCTATCGTTTCATCCAGAAAGTTCAAATCTGAGGTTCTCTTGGTAAATTTGCTTGTTGCAGTACTGATGATGAGGCCCCGGTTCAGAAGTTCGATGCTCCAAGTGAGGAGAGTGTGGACTAGTTGCGATGGGAATCATGAAGCTCAAGATGGTGGTAGAGCATGTTACAAGTTCCAGTTCGTTCTCTCACTCGCATCAAGTTCCTGCAGAGCATCATATTGTTGCTCTCCACATGAGCACCACTTGTAGAACTGGTGGAAGACGTTCATTATGCGTTGTTGGTGCCACCGTCAGCATGCTTCATTGTTTCAACAAACGTTCATGTTGAGTTTCCACGCCAATGCGTGTTTCATAGTGACAAAAATCAATTCCATTTTCTTACCGGGGAAGAATTGAGGATCTAGAGAGGCTATCACTTTGTACTTGCAGGAGTAACGAGGACCTATTGTTAAGTTTTGAGTTAACATGCTGGGCAGAAATAAGTTCACGTGTTAGTCCATCTCATGGCTATTGAAATAAATACAAAACTTCACTTGAGTGAGGTTTGAGGTTAATTTGTTGATGAATGTAATCTTCTTGTTACACAATAACCGCTTTGTTTACTAACCCAAAAGAGTGCTGAAATGTTCTATCATCGTCAGTATATAAACGTCACTCCGAGATCTTTATTCTCCAAGTACTAAGATCGTCATCCAAGTTCAAATCAGGCAGCGGAATTTTCCTTGCAACCAACTGTAACAGATTTTGAACTTCTTAGGTAATGTTGCGAAAATGAGGCTAAGCTACGATAATATTCAAAAAAGATATATCTTGGCTTTACATACAAAGACGAATCCTAATCCAAGCGTCTGATGGTCACTATGACACTAAACACATGAAAATATTGAGCCCGAGATTAAACAGAGATTATGCCTTATTTGTGTTCTTATAACATTGAGTCAAAAACATAAGCTATTAGAAAACGAAAACTCACTTGCCAAAATCTCCCAACAAAACATCTATTGTCTTCCTATACATCATTCTATGGTGTATTCGGATATGATCAACGTCTACTGGCTGTTACAAATCACATTCGTAAAAAAGCATGACTGCAAACAGACGCCGCTATGCCGCTACAACTCTTTAAGTCTATGTAGTACCTCTACTGATTCCAAAATATCATCTCTCTGCTGTGCTGTAGGTCTACTACAGTTCACAAATCTCGTGCAGTACTTTCTCCACTGCATCTATCTCATCTATTCGTTCTACCAGCGGCAGTGTCAAGTTATGTAGCCATTCAATTTCAAAAAGCTCCGCATGATCATACGATGTGGGTGTTTTATTTTTTATCAATGGATAGAATATAACAGTATCCATCACCACAACAAGATCCTCCAATGCATATAGGAACTCATCAGGGTGCTCCACCTCAGGTTCCACATCAAACACAGTGAAACTATTTTTCTTTACGTTCAGTCTGATTTTAAAACATCACCCTAAACACAAACAACATTCAGTATATCATCTTGCCCTGTCCATGATTAATAGTTCAAACTCCTCGGCTGTCATAAGTAAGTACGAGTGGAAGTAAGTACGAGTTCTCTCACTTGTAGCTAGTAATCAAGCGAGTATAGTAGCTATGGAATGAGTCAGCAAATTCTTATGCCACAAACAGGAAGAACGGACCTACTCAAACAATCCGTCACTAGAAGACCCCACGTCCGGAAATGAACGAATTAGAAGCATGAACCGGGAGAACAGGACAAATGTCTGGGTGGTGCAATGTCACTCATCAGCCTATCCTTCCAAAGCTAGACTTATACTCTAGGTCCCATCGTAGAAAACAAATGTTTATGCACTGAAGTAGATAAACTGAATAAAAGAATTAATATAACATGTTCTTCAGCATAACATGCAGAACATAGTGATAAGAAAAGAAACTGTAGATAGAATTCTCCACAATATTTAGCACAGGTAGGGAGTTAATGACGCACCGCCCTTGGCAGGTGAGCTATAGCTGTCCGCATGTCCTACAGCTAACACCTAAACCAGAAGGAAGAGATGTTTTCTAAAAATCAATGGTTAAAATGGAAACCTTTCAAAGAGATTCTTTGCCCATGAGTAGAGTTATGAGTTTCACCGAACATCCGCAAATAATTTTTGCAGATGATTATTTATTCATTTTCGGTTCTTTCACCGTCAGTGGTAGAAACAAGAAGAATAATTATTCAAGTTATGAATCTCAAGTGTCATCAATACAAAATAAATTAATAAACAAATGATCTTGTCTACTCATAGTGTCACTTTTCTGAACCTCGATTTTATATAAAGTTGTCCGATTATGTTTTATGATTATTTCACATCTGCAATAAAAACGTCTTTATATTTAACTTAGACACTCATTACTAGGTTAAAGATTTCGAAGTAAACTGTGATTGATATAACTGCGGCCAGCCACAAAATCTATAACACGGGACCAAGAGAGCAAAGCGCTCGAGATGTCTAGCTGGCATGAAACACTAAAATATCAAGTATAGATTGATTTTCCCATTTTTATCACTTATATATTGATAAGAACCGTTTTATCTTTGCATATTGATGGAGGAGACAAATATGCAAGCATTTGATTTATTCTTTAACTTTTTTAATTTTATTAAATTATTTATAAAATATACTCTAGTGGTAATCAACATCCCGCACATGCACCTGGGGAGTGCATCTGTCAGCTATCCTCTTCACTTAATGGTTTACGTCTGGATCTTTCTGCATCCCTAGACTGGCTAATATTTATAAAGTATTTTGATCTTTCTTGTTAACTTGGTATACAATTTTAACTTAACATTTTATATTTTTCTCGATTACCACAAGCGAGCAAAAGTTCCTGCCGTTGATCTTGCATGCATATTCCTCGGAGTGTACGCGACATGGACGATCACAAGTTTTCCAATATACCGTAGATTGTGACTGAATTGGATATTCAGTTATTTTCTTATTTTGATATTGTTGTTTGACAAAATATGACGTTTTGGTACGATCCTATCTACAAGAAAGAGATGCATGCAAGAATCGACAATGCTGGAGATTACTTTATGACCCATCGGCACATGGGAGTTTGGTTTTTTTTTGTTCTGCGAAAATCCTATCCACCCATGACTACACGACCGACCACATACAACTTTTAGGGAGTCCAAAACTCGAGGGAAAAAGCCCAGTCTGAAACTGATTTGACTTGACTGGATTTTCATTTGATGACAAGGATGACTCCCTCACATATGAGTAGTAGGTGTTGCTCCTTCAGATTTAGTTCAAGTAGTCGTACGGGTGGTGAGTGTTGTATGTGTGCACTTCTGGATACATAGTTGAGTGTTGTAGTTCATTGCGTTTTTTAGCTCATGCCAGCCATGGAGTCCTTCCCGATCTGTACGCTCAGGCGGACAATTTGGACATATTTTCTTCTGTCTCTAGTTTTATCCTGCCATGCTCGTCTTCCGTCGTCTTCCGTCCCGCAGAATGACGAGAGCTTTGGTGTAGAAGAATCACACTTGCTGCGGCTGAAGTCCTCTTCTAGTTCTGGGGATTTCGTTTGGCAGTCAAAATGGGACGCTCTGAAGAGTTACATGTTCGGAGAAGAGTTGACGGAGTGCGAGGAGAACTATGGCTTCCTCCCATGTTCGACTTCGTTGGGAGGAAATACATTTTTGCTGTTAATGTACGGATTTTTCCTGCTCAAGGCTGCTCAGTTCTTGTCCGAAGGAAGCGAGCTTCTGCTTACCGTGATGAACCCTGGTCTAATCGGAGGCCTTGTTCTTCCCATTCTCGGTTCCACGCCTGATGCTCTCCTTATTCTTGGTGAGTACAGAATTCGATAGGAGTAGGATAATGTAGTCCTGGACTGACAAGGTCCACTCATTGTCGTCCCTGGCCGTGCCTCTTTAGTGCTGGCTTACGTGACGTGCTGTGCCAACGCAATTCGGTTCCCTGGCCCTCGGCCAACGATTGCTCTGTGTAAGTTTGCAGCGGCGGGGTTACTGTAGATTCTGCGGAGTGCCTTCCTGCTCGTAATTTTGACATTCCCGAAGTTGTTTCCAGACCAGCTATTTACGAATGGACTTTCGGTTTGTTTGGTCGGATGCTCTTTGGTTCGTCTCGGCTTTTTAGAAAAAGGCGGCGATGTAGCAAATGCTGAGGAACTGACAAGCGGTCCTGATTCGTGGTGTGTCCAGTATGTGCGGAAGGTACAGCAGATTTCTGGGAATTATTGTGTAGGAGGGTCCTCCCGGGTATATTGACAGTTGTCTTTCTTGTTCGCCTTTGTGCAGTTTCTGGATTATCAGCAAGTCAGGCAGATGCACAAGCACAAGTTTTGGTGGGTATTGGTTTGCTCGCTGGATCAACCATTGTGCTGCTCACCCTGTTGTGGGGAAGCTCTCTCATAGTAGGTCGCTGTGACCTCGAACGTGCGGCCGGAGGAAACAAGGTCGCAAAAGATAAAACATTGACCAAAGGCGGGAGTCTCACAGGTACTCTTGTGGTTCCGTCGCTTCTTTATATCTCTAGAGTATTTTAGTAATGTTGGAAATGGACTACTATTAGAATAAGTTAAGATAAAACTGTATGTAACGACGTAAAAATAATGTGAGTGTGAAAAAGAAAACTCTTTGAGAGGTGTGTAAGCTGAACGAAGCAAATGAAATATTTAATATACAATGACCTTGAACTTGAATAATATAGTCTTGCATCTTGATGATCTTACAAAAGATCATAATCTATTATCTTGAACTATTTATTGAATGTATAGTTCATATTGTAGGTATTCTAATACTCTTATAAATAACATTATTATATTATATTATAACATAACATAATACAATATATATTATTTTTATTATAACATAACTCTTATTAAAGAACGTTCTTAGCTTTAGTAACAAATGATCTAACTTTGAAACTGGTAGATTTTTGTCAAAATATGTTTAATCATTTTCTCAGTAGGACAATAACTAACTTTTATAATTTTTTTAACGATGTGGTTTTTAATATCATAACTTTTCTTTTAGATTCATCTTGATCAGATGTCTTGATCAACGAAATGTCTGATCAAAGTGATCCATGCATCGTTCGACGTAGTGCAAGACATTATATGTCTTGTCACACTATCCTCGCAACATTCTTTAATTGTTGAGAGTGCATTGACGTCAAATTGATCTCAATCCGCGATGTTGTGAGGTCCATTAGCAAGAAGAGAGATGGATACTGTTGTACTTCGGATGTCATGATGCGCGATCTTCGCGTATTCTCGTCCACGATGCCGAGCACAACTTGGATCTTGAGTCGCAAAGTCGTTTTGTGTTTCCATAGGATGAAGTAAGTGTCGTACAATTTGACCTAGCCTTTGGTGTGAAAAGAGATAGATCTTTCGTACTAGGTTGATCGCTCGAAGTGTGAAGTCTTGATAGCAAAGATATCGAATCTTAGTACGTGGAACGTCGTCCTCGTAACAGTTGAAGCGTCCTCCAATTGTTCACACCTAAGGGTCGAAGGTCTACCTAGTACTTATGCTATTGTGTCATTAACAAAACAAAGTTATGATATCATGTTAGAAATGGATTGCTGCCAAAATAAATTAAGATAAAATGGTAAGTCATGACATAATGACAGTGTGAGTGAGAAAGATAAAACTCTTTGAAAAAGTGTAGGCTGAACCAAGCAACTTGAATAATATAGTCTTGGATCTTGATCTTGACGATCTTACGAAAAATCATCATCTAATATCTTGAACTATTTATCGAATGTATGTTCATACTATACGTATTCCAACACGTAATGCAGCTTGATTGATCTCTTGTCGTTATGTTTTGGTTGCCAACACCTCCAGGAGGAGAATAATAAAGTCAAAGGTCAAAGTTCGATACCTTTTGTTGTCTTAACCTTCCCACATACGATCTGTTTTCTCTCCCGGACCTCATCTTCGATCTTTCGAGATCCGTGCTAGGACTGCAGTCCATAGAGTTTCGAGGGTCGAGGAGAGTTTCAAGGTTTCTGAGGCTGTAGTTCAGACTTTGGAGGTCGGAGCTCGGTCGCCTTTACTGCTAACCCATTGCTTATTCTAGCTAGAAGAGGAGAAGTAATCTGTCGCTTTGATGGAATCATTTTGGTTGATGATCTTTCAATTATTTAAGTCGTTTTTCTGAACTCCCGCGAAACCTTAACAACCGTTTTACAACGTTGCAGAAACTGGAGTCATCACTGACCAACAAACAAGTGTGTCGTCATGGATTATGATGATCACAATGTTACCTTATTTGGTTGTACAGTCTCTTGTTGTGTTTGGATGGTCGGCGGAGGCAGGTCGTATAGTCGTGCTTGCGGGTTGCATATTCTCTCTGATTGGACTTACAAGCTACTGCACATATCAGGTATGTAGGAACAACTTGGGATGTCTTTTGTGACACTAATTATAGTTGTTGAGGCCAACACATTGTATCTTTCTTTTAGTTGACAATGCAGAAATTAGTGACATGCTGGCCGCTCACTTAAAGTATTCCATGGGTAGGATAGATTGTTTTCGGTACAGACGAATGAGTTATCCTACTTTCACTTCAAACACCTTACATGCGGTCTAATAACCCCGCTTGGTGTGAATATTCCATTGGAGTAGGTGACCTTCCCCTGGATTCAACAACGTTGGATCAACGCCAGGTGAGAGGTTTAATTGTGGGTCTACAAATCGAATCAAGTATGGGCATCCGTGAGGATGACTCCGTGAAACATTGGATGGAGTCATTGGACATCAACAAAGTGGAAAGATGTCTAAGGGAGAGTTTGTACGTGGAATGGAGAACTGGATCAAAAGCTTCAACCTTTCTCGACCCGAAACCCTGAGCGGAACGAATGGAGCTCCTCAAGACGATCCGCCACCACATATCTTCGGACGCCAGACACAAGTATGTTAGGCTTTCCTAACCTTAGGTGACTGGGTGGTTCTTGCATTACGCCGCTATCCACGTAGACCGGAATGTATGTTAAATCCCAACACACTACCAATGACTATATCATGATACACCTAAAAGTGTAACACGCTGACGCCGGAATGGTGGAGCCGATCGCTATTTTCAACCCGTGCACGTTGTGCTCCGTAGCTTGGAATCTTGTTCATTTCTGCAGCTTGTTTTTGGATGAAGATAGAGCATAGTGCGAGGCAGCATCTCGTAATCGGTGCGAAAACAGTCTGCTAAACTTTCTGCATTTCGGCCTGCTCAGGAGCAAGAACAGATATACAATGCTTTGCTTAACGACCAAGCGCAGGATGATGACGACGATTCAGAGGAAACTCAACCCACGAAGGGACGGATCATCTTCCAAGCCGTGGCTTATTTGGTGGTCGGGGCAGCAATTGCAGGAATTATGGCCAATCCTTTGGTTGATGCAATAGGAAACTTCTCCAAGCAGTTCGGCGTTTCTCCTTTCTTCATTTCGTTCGTTGCAACTCTTTTGGCTACCAGTTCCAGCGAAGCAATTTCATCTTTATCGTTCGCCTTCAAGAAGAAGAAGAGGGATATATCGGTGACTTACTCTCAGGTCGGTGTTTGTTCCACTCTATATCTCCTTGTCTTCTTGCTTTGGTGAGTAACGTTGTTTGTGGGTAAATGTGTCTAACAAGTCCATTGCTTGACTTGCAGATTTATGGTGGAGTAACTATGAACAACACCATGTGTCTGGCCATCTTTTTGGTTGTTGTCTACTACAGAGGTTTGACATGGGACTTCTCCTCGGAGGTGCTAGTGATTCTCATTGCAACTATGGTGATCGGTATTCTAGCTTCTGTGCGGGTCACGTTCCGTCTTTGGATGGCTTTGATAGCCTTGGTAGTTTATCCGATCTCGATCGCAATGGTAGCGGTATTGGACTCCGTGTATGGATGGCAATGAGGTTGTTTGACATAGGTCGGCAGAAAAAAACAAAAGTCGTGTATACTATTTTCAGCTGGCATTTCAAGCTTCTCACTTATTTGTAGCCTTTTCTAAACATACTGGAAGTTCTGGAATACCAACCTTGTTAGAATACAGTATAGTATGAATACACTTTACAAGTTATTAGGTGTTCGAATTTTCGTAAGGTCTCCAAGATTATATTACTCATGTCCAAGGTCATTGTATATTGTTAAATAATTCATTTGTTTGGTTCAGCTTACATTCTCTTCATTAGCTCTCTCTCTCACACTTACATTGTCTTTATGTCGTGATTTAGAGTTTTACTTTAGTCTATTCTATAAGTAGTATATCTTCAGCATGGTATCAGAGTTTTGTTTTGTTGATACACTACACAATAACATAAGTACTAGGTAGGTCTTCGACCTTTAAGTGAGGACAATTGGAAGAGACTTCGACCATTACGAGGAAGACGCTCCAAGTATTAAAATTTTGTATCTTTGCTAACAGAACTTTTTAGTTCCAGCGGTCTTTATTTAGAAACACAAGATAACTTTGCGGTTCAAGATCCATGGTGTACTTGACATTGTGGAAGAGAATGCACGAAGATCGTGCATCACGACACCTGAGGGTACTGCTTGAATCCATCCTTCCTCTTGTTACTGGATCGGACAGTATCATAGATTGAGATCAACGTGACGTCAGTGCACTCGGAGCAGTTAACAAATACTGCCAAATAATATGACAAGACATATAATGTCTTGCACTACGTCGAACAATACATGTATCACCTTGATCAAACATTTTGCTGGTCAAGACATGGTAACCAAGATGCATCTAAGAGAGAATTTGTGGGTTTTAAAGATGAAACTCAATGAGATGGTCACTCAACACGTGAACAATTCCAAATCTCTTCTCCAACAGATGACTTCAGCTGGATCAGTAGTTGACAACGAGGAGCAAGTCCTCGCATTGATGGACAGTATGCTCAACAACTACCATATACTCTTGCAGACGATGAGAACAAGCTCAAATCTTTGGCTGCAAGACCTTATGACTTTCCTCGTCCAAGAAGAAACGATAGGGCATAAATTATCGATCGAACCGTCTATTGCTTTATTTGCAAGACACTGGCAAGGAGGATGCAACAACAACAACCGGCGCAACAACGACAACAATCAACAAGATGATAATCAACCATCGATGATCGACCACTGACAACCAAAATAAGAATAGAAAAGAAAGTCGTTGTTCTCAGAACCACAATATCAACACTCGGCGGGTTTTGGTGACACAATGCTCATCTGTAATCGTGTAGACAACTGACCCTCATTGATATGTGGACACGGTCACACACCACATGGTTCATAATCGATGATAGTTCACTGAATACTCATCTGTCTCAAGTGATAACATCGAGAATGATGTCATTTTACTCGGTGATAACACTACCATCCACGTTGTCGATTCTAGCATGATGGAAGTACGCTTGCTCAATGATGAGCATGTGTACATACGCGACGTCCTTCATGTGTTTGTCTTGTCGAAGAATCTATTTTCAGCTCAACAATTCGATGCCAATGACGGCTAGTGTTTAATTGACAACAGATTCTGTCGTCTCGAGGACAGATTTGGCCAAGTGCTAGCTCCCTATCCCACCGTTGATGATCTCTATATGCTCGGAGATTCAATTTTAGTCGTTGATCAACGCTTGTTGCTACAGTTGGAAAGACTCAAATAGTTCACACTTTATCTCTCAATCGGAGATCAAGACTCCATCTACGAACTAGACCACAATCAAATCAGCAGACCAATGCCTCTCTTTTCACGTGCATGATCCGCTTTTCACGGTCTGGACCTAGTCCCGTCTCACACAATGTGCACAACCAAGAGGAAGAGCACACAGCTGATTTACGAACTTTTCCTCTCCTGTTTTCAGAGTCTATACCCACACTTGAAATATTTGCTCCACAATTGACGGAAATCTTGCACTTGAATAATGAGGGCTCAATTTCTTTTCAGCCGAGCTCTACCCCCTTACCCACACACCCCTTGGCAGTTTTCTCACACGCACCTCTCCAGCTGGACTTCTCCTAGCCCTATGCGTGATCATTGATCAAACAAGCATAGGCACGGCACCCTATGCGAGTGCACCTAGCCCTCACACGCATATCGTGATTGTGTGTCTCTCTTTCTCTGTTGATAGTCGTCAAGTGACGATCGCATACTAGGAAATACTAGTCCTTGGTCCCTTCCTCACGCCGCTTGAAGGAGTCACACTATCGCGTTAGATTTTGCATGAAGGATGTCCAAGAAAATGCGAGGTTCCTGGCTGTGGAGATGTACTGTGCTGAACAGAGACAAGACAGAAAAACAATTGTGAAAACGAGTGCTGCAATATATACCAACTCTCGATGTACATGCACTACCGATTCTTCCTTCCTAAGAACACAAAATCGAGAAACAGACCAGAGAAGTTTGTAATCTGCTTCAAAGCCCCTGAAATGAACCCCTGAAACTCAACCTTAACCCAAAATCATCGATGCGTAGCTCAAAGCAAGAGAAACTTCACTTTGCTAACAAAAAGAGCTCCCACAAGATTCAAACCCAAGTCCAAACAGCATCCATGTACAAGCTCTTAGCTAAAGCTAGCTACCACAAGCCGTGCATAACCAACTAGGTCCCTAACGAACTCAAAAGGATGAAACTCGTAGCAAAGGAACCGAAGAAAACCTATCTGAGAACTCTCTTCTTTCGCCAAATGATCTTCATTTGTGGATAGAGTCTCCTTCCATGACTCCGTTGGCCCAAGAAACCTTCAGATCTGACTCCCAACAGCCGAGATATCGTCGATTTTCGGTCGTAAGCGACCGACCCTTCAAAAACTCCTCCATGCAGCTTAAAACTGCACACACTGCACAAACGGATCGTTTGAACTGATATCAGTCTTCGTTGGCAGGTAGATCTAGCTATCTTGAACCCAACGAGACTCCAAACAAGCAGTTTGGAGTTCCTCTTGCAAAACCACGCAAGAAATTTGATCGTAGGTTGCAAAAAATTGACGTAAATCAGCTTCCTACGGCTCAAACATGCTCACCACACTCAAACCAACAATCCAATTCACGTACAGTTTTCTCCTATGCGTAGATGAAGACTCCCTGATCGTGTAAGCACCAAGAATGAAGAGCTTGGCTCACCGATCGCGAAGAACAAACCAATCTCAAGTCGCACGTAAACAAAAAAGTAAACGCTTTCCTACGAGCCAATTTCACTCAGAACTCCCAAACCGTCCGATGAAACTTTATATCGTCTTCAATTTCCTGAAGAACTCGTTGTTTTGATCTTGATGGATCAAAGGACGGCAAGTTTGGACTCCGGAACGACCCAAACGGTCCAACTCTCCTTCACAGATAACTGAAAACTCCAAATCTGTTTCTTGCGTCTCAATTTCTCTCAAAACACAACCCCCGATCCGTCTCTTCACAAACGTAGCTTGCATAGATCTGAATCCAACGACGTCTTGAGCGTTTGCATTAGACCTCCAAATCTCCCGAACCGTACGCTGACAGGTCGCAGATGCAAGCTAGCCCCTTTAGCTACCCTCTTACGTCAATATTTGTACGTATGAAGTTCTCTCATCAATAATGAAGCAGACCCTTTGCGTCTTTGATATAACGCTTGAAGTCTCAAACATCTAGTCAGCAAGTAAACTAAGGCCTAGCTTGATTTTTCCTTCTTTCGAGTCGCATAACTTCTTCACTAGACATCCAAAAGAAGTAAACAAGATGACCATGGAAAGGTGACAACAAGCTCTACATATCTATGTGATGAAATTGAAGATCCGAAGTTGTGCCAAAAGCTCGTAAGTTGGGGCCTAGCTTATTTTCTCCATCTTTCGAGTCTTGTAACTTCTCCACTAGGCGTCCAAACGAAGTAGACAAAGTGCCTATGGAGTGCTGACAAGGAGCTCTATCCACCTTTGCTATAAAAGCAAAGATCCGAAGTTGTGCCAAAAGCCTGTAAGTTGGGACCTAGCTTGTTTTCTCCATCTTTCGAATCTTGTAACTTCTCCACTAAGCGTCCAAACGAAGTAGACAAAGTGTCTATGGAGTGTTGACAAAGAGCTCTATCCACTGATGCGATGAAAGTGGAGATCTGAAATGGTGCCAAAAGCCCGTAAGCTGAGGCTTAGCTTGTCTTCTCATGAGTGTCTTTGGAGCGACAAGCATCGAAGTTTGAATTTCAAGTAGGAGTCGGTCCATGACACGACATCCACCCCCTCTGAACTTGTGCATCCTCCGGTATGCACTAGAGATCCCAACCAAGAAGTGGACCGGCACGCACTCTTGTTCTCATCTTGTCATCCTCCCTCCCATCTCAATCAACTTCATCCTCAAAGTTGCAACCTAATCGCCATCTTGAAGTTGCAACTCTGTCATGATCTTCCTAGATCCATCTCATCAACTTTCTTCTTCAACCTCCCATCCAATCACCCCCTCTAAATATCTACATCTTCGAAGACATAGAAGTTGTAAACCATCATACCATAGAAATGTCTTCCATCCGTCATGTAGAACCTCACAGTCGAAGTTTGTGACACAAGTCTCGTAGTAGACATCTCTCATCTTGCCAATCATCATCTGTATCCTGACTGTAACCCTCAACCTCAAGTCTATACATGTCATTGTATGTATCCAACTCTTCTTTTTTGTTTTTTGAAAAAAAAGAACCACACTGCTGCAACCAAAATCCTCAATCGCAATGATCATTGTCTTGCTGTACATGGTATCCTCATCAACCATCATCCTCCTTGATCTCTTCTTCGAAAAATCCATACAACCTCCCAAACATCATTCTCTTAACATTTTTCTGAAAACATTTACAATCTCCAAGCATCATCCTCCCAACCCTAATCACCTTCAGCAATGACTTCTCCCTTGTAAGCCATCCTTACCCATTATCTTATACTCGTAGCCTTGAAAGTATCTGTCCACTCTCCCTCATCCTGAATATGTCTGTTCTTGATGATGCCAATGATGACATCATGGACTTCTCTTGTACCTGCACCCAAGACCTCCCATGAAATGAATATAACCTTGGGTGCAGGTACAATATAATCTCGCTCCTCCCAACCTCCCTTCACATCCATCATTGTACCTATATCTGATTGTTGTATGTTTGCAACAAGATCAACCATGTCCACTATTTGTACCTCAACCATCTCCTCCATTGCCGGTTCAGGAAAAATAGTTTCCTGTTGAACTTTATCCTCCCCAGCTTGCTTCCTTGAAGAAGTCTCTTCTTGTCCCTTCTTCTCGCTCTGCATCGTGGATGCGATATCCAACTTGAGCTCACTTGGATCCACATGCTTATCCAAATCATCCATATGGAGTTTCATGCTCAATCTCCTCCACCCTAGCACCATAACTTGTAGCTTCGTTAGCTACAACTGCATGTGCCGCAAGATAATCATCCACAAACTTCTTCATCCTTCTTTTACCAACTGTGGTGCCCACAAATTACAGGATTCACGAATTTTTCAAATTTTTAAGATTAATAACTTGTTTGTATCACTGAAGAAGCGTTGTTACTTAAGATTACTGCTTCCTTAGAAAGAAGATGATCTTATGAGCTTTTTAATAAGAAGTTGACTTCTTCGGAAGACGACCGTCTTCCGGGAAGCGTCTTCTCAGTTGCGTCTTCGGAAGACGAGAAGACGGCGGAAGACACCCATCTTCCGAAAGACAGTGACCGTGAAGGCCTAACCATGAATTTTCAGGTAAAGAAATGGGTGTACCTACTAGGTAACACCAAGGAGGTAGGTAGATCGGGTAAGTCACCTAGGGTCGAAACCCCTAATATGCGAGAAAGATGCGCAGGAAGCGCATTAGCGCATTCCAACTTCCTGCAGCAAGCACGCTTCTTGAGAAGATCAATTTCAGAGGGTGAGCTTCGAGTGAGGAGGCAGCGAGGTGGAATTGAGTGAGGATAGGATCGATTAGAAGCTAAAAGGCAGGCGAGGTCGAATTGCTGAAGCGCATGAAGCATCCTGAGTGAAGAGCGTTTCCTGTGAAACTCCCGGAAGCTGACATTGGAAGCAGCTGAGTGAAATCGGAGGTGGGCGGCTCAATTGATTGAGGCGTAGACAGGAGCTGACGACATACGCAGCTCAGTGGGGTCGCATTGGAGCTAGGACCAAAGCCAGAAGCGCGCAGAAGGTCGAAGACAACTCGGGAAGTAGACAGAAGACTGTAGAGGTTCTTCCCATGTTCTTTCCCCCTTCCCACTGCTTCTCGCCTTTGTTTGGTATCTCCCGCGCTTCCTGGTTGGTTGCAGGCAGCCTGATCGATTACCCCCCCATCCTCATTTTTCCTATTGTGACATTGGGTGCGGAAGCGCTGCCCAATTTTTGTCAGGCATCTTCCTACTTCTTCCTGAGTTCAATTCGAGCTTCCCTACACATCGTCCTCAAATTGACGATCCCAACTATCAATTTCCCTACCCTACTATCCCTCTACCCCCGAAACCTTGAACAGAAGACGCTTCGGAAGATTGGAACATCTTCGTAAGACGCTTCTGAAACTTGATTGTCTTCCGAAGACTGTCTTCGGAAGTCGACTGTAACCAATTCGTATCAAGAGTGGATTTGTGTTGCTTTTGTGTTAAGAGAGGCTTGGTACGAATCCTGAGTGGTGTGGTGAGTTCTTTTGTTATTTCGAGAAGTTGGAAGTCGGGAACTAGGCCTGTGCCTCTCGGTCTTCCAAGCTTCTCAACTCCACATCTTCCTAGGGAGACTAGAAGACTGAAAGGCTGGCAAAATGAGCGAGAAGACGTGAGGGACCATTTCGGATCTCTTCTGTCCGATCCATAGCAGCCATTCCTTCTTCTTCCCAAACTTAGGAGAGAGTCGTGAGAAGACTTGCTGGTAGAATCTGGAGAGAATGATCGAGGGTCATGTCTTCCCACCGAGCAGCAAGCTTCTTCTAAGTGTGTATGAGAGCTGACAAGTCAGAAGAACAGAGTGCAACTGTCTTGAGTCTGTTGTGAGGATAGATTGCGCGTAGGAAGACGAAGACAGGTGAGACCAGTGAAGGGAAGTCTGACTTCTAGAGGTCTTCCGAGAAAGACATTGAATCGGAAACTATCCCGGGTGTCTTCCCAGAGACCACTGTCATCGCAGGAGCCCGCAACCATCTTCCGAACCTGTTATGCACTTTACGTTTCGCGAATCTTGTATCTTCTGATAGGAAGTAGGATGTAATGCAAGGTGGGTTGTCTTCTTGGTAATCCATGCGAGGCCTTGTTTAGATAGGATTGTTTAGATATAGCTCGGAAGACGAGAGCTATCTAGGAAGTACTGTTAGAATCCTGGAAGACGGAGTAGCTATCTCTTGGAAGACTAGTTTCGTCTTCTAAGAAGTAGAAGCTAGACTGTGGGCACTTGGGAAGGACTGAGCCTTCAGCTCATAGTAGGTGCTTGTGGCTTAGTGCAACAGATCTTCCAGTATGTCGATGCATTCTCGAGGGTTGGTGTTACCAGCAGCGGAGTTGGCCTAGGCCACGCCCTTCCTCAAGGAGTTGGGTCTCGATTTCTTCCTATGGGATTGGAACCTCGCAGACGAGGGACTTCTGGAGGAGGTGTGGGCAACGTTACCACCTCGCAACCGTGTACCCCTGTGAAGGCAGGAGTAGCTCAAGGAAGACCATCATCCTGGACTGAAGATTGGTGGCGCAGGGCTTTCCACAGGTCAGAATCCGAGGACCGAGGGTATTGGCTTGAGAAGAAGATTTTGCCAGGATCGTGAGTGCGTGGCATGTGCCTGGGAGCACCACTTGTCTTTTCGTGGAAGACAGGCAAGGTAGGAATGGATGGAAGATCGAATCTTACCGGGAGCCGAAGAAGCGACTTCTGGCGAAGCTGTTTCTGCATCTCTTCCCCAAGAGGAAAGCGCAGAAGACGAGGTACCTGGGAGATCAGGACGTGGAGTTCTTGGAAGCAGTGTGGGATGAAGGAGTGCCCATCAACTGGGGCGCATACGTTCACAACTATGTACAGGCGGAGCTAGCGTACTTGGGTACCCCGGCGGGAGGACACTTGACAACTTTCCTCTGCTACTTGTACGTAGCCATGGGGGATCTTAGAGAAGATCAGTTGGCGGAGTATGGGCCAACAAGGCAACAAGAGGTGAAGGAGGAGACCTCGGAAGACGATGATCGAGCAGCAGCCGCAACTCCTCCTCCCACTCTGATGCTGCAGTTGAGGCCTGGCTCTCACCAGAAGATGCTTTTGGTGCGGGAAGACGAGTCTAGTGGGTCGGAAGACGCCACGCCGCCGAGGAAGATGGGCCCTAGAAGTGTACCTAGGAAGTCCACCTCCCTCATTCGTTCAGGATCGGAGTCGGACTCGGAGGAAGAGTCGCTAAGTACCCGATCGGAGCAGAAGACAGCTTCTGCAACACCTGGGAGTCTTCTGAAGACTCCAGAAGACAAGAGAAGAAAGGATACTCCTATTGCGATGCGGGGAAGCGCAGTGAAGAGAACCGCTCCTGCCATGAGGGATCTTCCACCCCGGAAGATGAGAAGAGTAACTTCTTCTCGTGCGTAGAAGATGAAAGTCATTGTGGTGGAAGAGGCATCCTTGCCTCTGGAAGACAAGGTCGACACCTCAGAGTGAGTAGTAGAGATGAACTTGTCTTCCGCAGGAAGACGACTGGAGGAGTTCAGTGCCTTCTTCCACACAGAGATCCAGCCGGCTATGGAGTTTCTGGAGAAGAGAGCGAAGGCACAGGAGAGACCCTTGCAACCTGGATTCGGTCTGCGCACCTTGCTGCGACAGGAAGAAGACCAGAAGAAGACGGAGCTGGAAGCTAGTCTCCGCACCACGGAGAAGCTCGCAGCAAGATACAAGACGGAAGCAGCCGCTTCTGCCAAGGAGCTGGTGCAGCTTCGGAAGAACAACCAGGAGATGCAAGCGCGTGTACAGCAGCGCGATCAAGAGGTCCTCCGAGTGCAGGAGAAGATCACCGTCCTCGTAGAGGAGAGGATGACATGGGCGACGCAGCAGGAAGCCGCAGAAGCGCGAGTTGCAATTGAGAAGACGCACCGGGAAGCAGCGGAGGCTCGTGCATAGGAGATGCTAGCACAAACGGTGGAAGCGCTTCAGAAGAAGTTTAACTTCACCGCGGGTAGGAAGTTACTTACCTTAGCTAGAGGATGGGACAGCGAGTCCAAGGCAATGTTTGTGGAATGCCGGGAGAGCATGTTCAGGTACTTGGATCGGCAGATAGAGGGAGTGAAGACACTCTATGGTCTTCCTTCGCTTCCGACACCTACAATTGCATCTTCTCAAGCTCCAGCACCATCGACTGGATCCGGAATAGAGAAGGAGGAGTTCGACCTCGTTGTGCACTTGGTAGTGACAGCGTTGGAGGCCGAGAAGACTTCGAAAGACGCCTCGAAAGACAGGATGTCTTCTGGAAGACAGGAAGACGAGCCGTCTTTCCAAGTATTCCGCGTGGAGGAAGCGACTTCCCCGGACCCCTATGAGGTCACCATGGTCCTTAGTCCCGCACCAAGGCCTCAGAAGACGGAAGAAGCAACACTCGACCCAGCTTCCCGAAAGACGCTTCTGTCTTCCGAAGCAGAAGCCGAAGCTGAGGAAGACGCAGCAGCAGCAACAGCAGGGCCAGCGAAGAGCGATGAGGAGGAAGCTACCTCAGTGACACCCAAGGTAAGCGCAGGGCTTCCCAGCCCATCAGAAGCCGAGCTAGTAGCTCTGATAGGAGCAGATCAGGTAGAGATTGCCACCGAGCAATCAGAGTAGCTAGTAACCGAAGATTGACAATTCCAGATTTAGTAGGATCAAACATGCTATCTTAAGGGTGGCAGTTTCAAGTGTAAAATTAGTAGACAGCCATGCGATAGAGTAGGAAGCGCAAAGATAGGCAGGGGAAACCGTTTGCATGTGGAGAGGCAGTTTTCTCTCCCCGGTGGTGGTTCCTCTGTGTTCTCGGGGTGAAGACATAAGTAGGATCGTAGAGTAGGAATTCGGGCTGCTGCCACCACGCGCTCATACAAATCTTTCAGTGCAGCCAGAGACACATGAGTTGAGTAGTCACACACACTACACCCGATGTTAGAGACATACGAAGAGACTAGGATTATACCGGAGGGGTCTGCATGTTCGTTACCAGCAGTGGTTCGAAGATGTAGGCAGAGGTAGTGGACAGTCTAGGAGTAGGGAACGGCATCTTCGTGCAGTCCTGCTGGTTAGACTGATGTGTCGAGGAGTAGGGACAGACAGTAGAGGGAGTGAGCTTCCCAACACCTATGTACCTTCTTCTCTGGGAATGGATTGCTGATTTGAGTGCAGAAGCTTAATTCGTGTCTTCTGGGTGGTGGATTTCCTTGAATTCGCTCCCAATTGTGCATGGGAAGTGTTCTCCTTGAGTGGCGATGACTGTCAGCAGGTGTGGCATTGTAGCTTGACTCGTTCAGTAGAGCACTTGGGATCTGCGTACGGACGGTCTTATGGATAAGGGATCCCAGAAGACAGAGTAGTCAGAGCAGCGAAGTGAAGAAGAAAGAAGCCTTCTTCCCACAGCAGAAGACGACATCCTCAAGAAGAAGACCGTGCAACTGTACACATGTTTGTTGTCTTCCTCCCCAAACTATTACAAGCAGGGATGGCTTGTTAGTCAGGATCCGGACTAGAAGCCTGTCGGAATCTTAATTTCCTCTTTTCATCTTGTTTTCCTCTTGTTTGGATTTTCTCATCTTCCCCATCTTCTCCCATCTTCCCCATCTTCTTACTTTCTTCTAGTGAGTTTCCGAGACTTCTATTGAGCTTCCGTGAAGGTGAATGTCGTTGTAGTGCTGCAGGAAGACCATTTCCGTAGGCAGAAGCCTGAGAAGGCTACAGGGGGCATACACCCTGTGATTAATCTAACTCGTTGGAATGAGAGTATGAGAGCAAGGTGTAACAGCCGTGCTAGTCGACTTTTGCGAAGCAGGACAGTCTTTTGGAGGTGTGAGAAGACGAGCTGAATCCCCAGAAGACGAGAATCGCTTCAGGAAGACGGTATCGAGAAGACCGGAAGAAGCAACACGGAAGCAGGAAGATCGTCTTCCCGAGCTTCTCTGTGAATAGTTGTGTGATATTTTAGTTAGTAGTTGTTTATTTAGATCCAGAGTATATTTTGGCGTGTCTGGAAGACGCGTGGTTTTGTGAAAAGACGAGATTTCTAAGCAGAACCCGTGTGTTTGTGTGTTTAAACAGATTTTAGAACTTAGAGCAGCGTTACTTATGTAAATCCTCTGTGGACAGACATAACCCATAAGCTAGAATATTGAAACTCACTTTCTCACTAAATAAACATTAAATAATTCAAATATTAATTCATTATCTGATCCTTCCGCAGTAATAAAAGGTTGCTGCATGCTGATCTCTTCCATGTTAGAAAAAGTGAGATATACGTCTTTACACACACTGAACTAGGATCCATTATGCAGTTAGAAGGTTAAGGAAGTCGAACATTCAGCCAACGAGCGTTAGCTTGTTTGCAACCCCATCAGCACGGCGGTGTGCGGTCGAGTCTTCCTGCCGAGCAGCGCTCGGGGCTAATCGGCATTCTTTGTATTCTCAACCGGCCAGAATTCCCAAAGGTCGGCTTGAAATAACGTCCAGCTGGACCTAAAATTTTGCAGGTTAAAATTTTATAAAACGATAAGTTATCTGTTAAAAAATCCGAAAAGATTAAAATTGATTTCCGTTCATTGTCCGTCAGATAATTTTTGGTTTTCAAAACTTTTTACCCCGAGCACTTCTACCGAGAGAGTTCAGTCCTTGCAAGGATAGTAGCTTCTAACTGCAGAAAGCTCCACGGCGAAAAAGAGACCAAAAAATATAGCATCACGGGCAAAACTCATTTCTTACTAGACAAGAAAAGAAGTCGAACATTCTAGAGCAGATACTCCGTCAGTTGGAGTCCTGTATGGTCAAAAAAATCATGCGGACTTGGTGGAGCTGTATTTGAGAATATTCATCTTTCTAAGTGTACATTAATTTATGCCTTAACCTTTTCGACGGGAAAGGTTAAGGTATAAATTAATGTCTACATGAAATGCTTTGAATAAGAGGATCCCTCTTATACCCCCAGCAGTGAGTCAGTCAATAACACACTTGTGAGTTATGTCAAGGTGTGGAGGCAACTCACAGACTGGTTAACACATTAGTTAGAGAAAAATTTTAGTTTTAAAAATAGTTTAGTATAATATTTTTGAATAACAGTTATAAGTTTTCTGATAAAATAACAAAAATTATATATACAAGGCCATGGAGGAGAATATAAATGATAAATGATAAATATTATTATCTGTCCTTTGGGGTCTTCCTGGACCATGGGACTGTCCATGTCAGTCCATCACAGAGAGACTCGGACCAAAAGCTTCCTAAACAGTTTGTAGTGCATGCATCTCCAATCATATTCGCTAAGGATTGAACTCACGATCTTTTTCTCAGAAGACTGTAAGCTAAAATATTTGGACACCAATTTTTGATAATAAAATAAATCCTTTGAATTTGAAACTAACTCATGGCCAGAACTTACAGCAGAATGGAATTAAATAATCAATAAGAGACGCTCTCGGTGTTTTCTTACAAACACTCACAAAAATGCTTGCAGAAAACGTCCGTGATCTCTTGACCGAAAGAATAACATTACTCTCCCACAGGCCAAAAATATTTACCAGAAATTCTAACTTTGACGTGCACTAACAGAGAGTAGAAGACTATTTAGCACTAAGGAAATTCAACTTAAAGCCTACTAGATATGGAATCCAATCCTCAAAGGTTTCTCATCCTGAAAATTAGATTAGCAGTGTTGGCACTCCAAGACACCTGCAGAAGGAGTGGCTCAGAATACAAACGCCACACTGACAACTTGTACTTGCATGTGCTTCAAACTGGCATGCGGTTTAGTGTCCAGATTTAAGGGTATTTTTCTCAAATCCTTTTGGGTTTTTGGAGGGTTAGGGTCTTCTGCACATCATTCCTTTTTGTCGCTGGACATCATATGGACAAGTGTAACTTGCTTTGTGGTCACTTTAAACGAACGAAACGACCACACAGTAGACTTCAGTATCGTCCTGTATCACCACTTTCCAGCGTTCATGATATCTACCATGGTCAGCCTACGCGAGGTTTGCGTTTTGGATCACATGTTGTCTGTCTGCTGAGAGAAATTTGACAGAAATTTGTTTAATCACATCCCCAGTAGGTTCCGTGAGCTTGGTCATACCCCTCTTAATGTATGATTTGATAACACCCCTGACAGTCTCTTGCCGGTAAAACCAGTCATTTTGTGATATTACTCACATGTGATACTGCAAATATTAAAAGAATGAGAATATGGATAGTCTAACGTATCTTTTACGTTAAATATTTTCACTTACAGTGATATTTAGTCAAGGTTGAAAGTACTAAAATGATAAACCAAAGGATAGAATGACTGGTTCTACTGTCAATAACCTGTCATGATATAATCAAGCAACCAAATGTGTTGAGACAGTCAGATTCACGTCAGTTCCACTTGAGTATCCACGCGTCCTCCTGAGAAAATGTGTGTAAGCAAAATACACGGAAATGCTAACTCTGAGGTATCCCATGCAAAAACCTTGGAGATGTCATATGCTGACGAATATACTATTGGAGCACTTGTGAAATTACAGTTGGAAGACAATTCTTATCACAGAACCAATCTGACAGTGTCTGATAAGCACACTAAGGACCTAGTTGGAAGATACCCTAAGCCCGCCTAGACTATAGTGGTTTCGTCACTGCTAGGAGTAGTGGAAGACTGTGAGACTACTGACGTCGTCGACTGGTCCACGAGGTCCGCGGTGGAGCGGGTTCCCTCTTGGCCTCCCCGGACTTAACTCGCTTCTTGCTTTGCTAATAGATAGTTTTCTTCCCTTTATAAATAAATAAATAAATAAACTTTTATTTAAAATATCGATGTCTCTAGTGCATAATACATGATCATGAGGCACTTGATCGCACCCGTAATATACAATTGTCTGATTTGATCTCACTTTTTTTAACGTTAAACATGACTTGATCACACCTCTGAAGGGCAACAGCAGGTTAGTTGGCAAGTGGAACGCCAAGAGGCAGCGCGAGGCAAAGGCAGGAGAAGAAAAGTGAAGCTGACAAGGCAAGTAACCACGAGAACGCGCGGAAGAACGTGGTCGAGAGAAACAGAGTAAAAAGCACAGTAGAGAAGAACATAAGGTACAGTAGACATTTAGACCTTAGCATGGTTCCAGCAGGCCTGGACTGTGCCCAGCCACTAACGTGAAGGAAGGGAAACTACGTCGATTCTGAGAAAAAGGGAAGGGGGGAATTTTTGGTCGCTAGCAGGAGTTATGAAAAACAAAAGAGAAGTAGCACGAACGGAAGGATAGAGTAGTTGTGAAAATACTTCTATCGTAAAACCCAAAAAGAAAAGGTTATTTTGTCGCGTACGGCTGTCAAAACCGGAGAGAAAAGAAAAATAGCAAGAACGCAGGGATGAAAGCGTCATGAAAACCGGAAAGAAGAATGGAAGGATAAATCCGTATAAATCGCTAACGCATAACCTCAAAGTTCCAACGGAACTCTTTGTTAAAATCTGCGTAATAAAGCACTACAGGCCCGGTCGGTTTCCATCTCACTAGAAAGAGATAAAATGTAACCTTAAATCTCATTCCAGAGTCTAGTGTTAATTGATTTAATATGGTACAATATTACAATATTGTTTATGTTTCCAGTGATGATAAAAGCAAGCTTTTTACTCCCTCAAGTCCCCGCAGGAACGTTAGAGCTCCCTAAGTCCCTCGAAGTTGAGAATTTCTTCCTCAGTCCCTTGCCGGCAGAGTCCCGATAGCAACTTCAGTCATAGTCAAAAACAGTGTGACAGCGGGAAAACGAACTGAACAGCGTTTGAGAGAATGGAGTACAATACACTGCAGCGGCTGAGAAGAACGGGACTGAGGACTTGGAGACTCGAGGATTTGATGTGTGAGACACGAGTGCAATCAACCCTGTCCAGGAAGGGGCAACGAAGAAAAGATAAGGAGGATCACTCCAAACAGCTGAAGAAATGAGAACGTAGTGGCTGATAGTCGGGAGACCGAGTGATTGCTGCAGCAGCTGTATTCTGCATGCTTTGGATAGAAAAGAAGCAGCGAGGAAAGGTCGAGGACGATCATTTTTCAGTTCTGACTAAAGACGTCGAGGACCATCGGCCGCTTGTGAGACTCGAACGAGGACTCGGAGCATGTTTCATTAAGTGCAAAATTTGATTGTGTAGGGGAGTGGAGGTCTGTCGAATAGAAGGTGTAGTGAGTTGAAGCGATGAGTGAAATCTGTATTGCCGTCTTGTTCCTCGCTGTCCACATGAGTGCCAAGTTCCATGTTCTCGACAACGACCAATCTCTGCTATTCTTCACTAAACGCTGAATCTTTCCTTCAACCCACATCCACAGAACGTCACAGCAGCACTCCTCGAATTTTGCAAAGAACACGTCTTCCCGACGTGTACATGTATCGATGTGTCTCAACAGCAAGAAATCTTTAGTTGCTGCAGCTGTACACCCTAAACTTACAGACGCGACGAGAATACGAGACAGAATTCTCACGCCTGTCACATCTCACTGTCAGATGCATATTGAAGTGTCAACGCCCGTGCAGTTTTATGCTAACTATGATTTCATCAGAACAAGTTCGACCGAGACGTAAAACTGTCTATTATCGATCAAAGGATTGAGGAAGAAATTCTCAACTTCAGGGACTTAGGGAGCTCTAACGTTCCTGCGGGAGACTGAGGGAGTAAAAAGTTGTGATAAAAGCTCTTCTCCCCAGTCCAATGGGTGTAAAATCACTACGTACGATCACTACATAGACCGTAGACCTCACAAGGTAAGACTGACCTAGAGAAACACAAATGTAACGTTCTACCGTAGATCTTGGAATCGAATCTTTTGATTCTAATCAATGAGTCACCGAATGTGAACCTCCCTGAAGATCTATATACTTTATTTGTGTCTCCAGATCCAGTTCGTTAAACTTTCCGCTAGTAAGCACAAGTGATTTAATAACCGTCAAACGGGTTTAGAATATCCAACTAGTCTGTTGCAGGTCTCTGGTCCTAATTTCAGATTTCAGAACACAGTGGAAACTATTATGGGCCTGGGTTGGACTAAAATTTGGACAGCGCTTCCGCTACCAGTGATCAAGTCAGAACGCAAAGACCCACTGGGAGCAATTGTCAGGATTAGGAAACCTAGTGGATGTTGAGAAATAGAAAAGTAAAATTATTACACCGAAATAGAGTCCACACCACACCAGATGCTTCCAAATTCAGCTTTGGCACACAATCCAAGCTTACTTATCATAGAATAGAGAAAATCACGGGCTCATATACATTACACGATGTTTACTTGTTGACAAGGTCACGAAGAACTCTTGGACCTACAATCTTCTTGCTCTGCAACTCTCATGTGAGAATTTCACTCCAGAACTAGAATTTCTCTAGAAAACTTGTCTTCACTCTGAACGCTCTGATTTTCTACTCAATAGAGTAAATCTCAAATTAAAGGTCTGGCCAACGCTAGAATCCCTCTGGTACCCTTAGCTTGCAACTATTCATCCAAAGTCTGCACTCAGTATAGTCTGCACTCAGTATGAGTCTTATCAATGTTTCCAGCCTACACCTCTCTTCTTTCTGCTCTCTGTACAGTCTCTGCTCTCTGGCCCTGCTGGTACAAGTCTGCACTCTCCTCCCGCAGTACGTGAAAAAAGTAAAAAGCCGGTTTCTAGGGTTCGTGACCCCTTATCTACTCTTTGCGAGCCTTCCATCTGACCTTGTAGCCACCATGTACTTTGTAATCACTGTCCAAATGACATCTGGTTAAATAAAGTAACCGGTGTTACAATCGCCTCAACCAACAAAACACAGTTTTTTCTACTGAAATGCGATATCTGCAATACCATATTAGGAACAACACTTTCTCAAATCCAGAGAAACACTACCCCATCCAAGATAAGGTTAAGCCCTTTCTCAGAGCTATGCTCCATTATTGATCCATGTAAAAAGTAACCATAAGCTATTCTACGGATCCTCTTGAAATCTGCATCAGACCAGCCTTCTTGCCTTTCCAGTGAACTCAAATAGCGTCCAAGATCCAACCACTCGCCATCATACATAGTTTCCTCAAAAAACTCCAACGAGGCTGCAAAACAGCTTCTATCTCTTCTAGCAAGAGCACTAGAATAGAACTCTGTTCCCACATCCTCCTGATCATCTATCATTTCTTTCTCATCGTAATACCTAGCCCTTGATAACATATCTGCCACAGGATTGTCCTTTCCTGCGATATGTCTAAACTCTGGGTTCAAGGACTTGATATATGCTATCCACCTCAACATAGCAATATCTGGAGTTGTACAGCTAGTGATCATTCCCAAGAGAGGTAAGCAATCTGTCTCCACAACCACAGGTGCTCCTATCAAGTATTCCTTATCACTCTTCATCGCAGTAACTACTCCCTATAGCTCTCTCTTGACTTGAGGGTAGTCTCTCTGCCGTGAACTTAAGACCTTAGCACCAAAATGCACCACATATCTATTTCCATCCTTATCATCTTGTCCTATAGTCCACCCAATGCCAATAGGACTAGTATCAACAGTAAGGATAACAGATCTGCCCAACTCATATGTTACCTTCCGTAGAGTTGGTGGTGAAGACAACAGATCCTTCAACTTCTTCATAGACTCGCTTTGCTCCTCTTGCCACTGAAATCTCTGCCCCTTCCTCAGCAACTTGTACAACGGATCTGCTACATGTGCAAAGTGTGGAATCCATATATGATAAAACACACATGCACCTAGAAACCTTCTCACCTCAGTAACCGATCCACATGTCTCCTTCATCCTTCGGATGGCATCAACCTTGTTTGGACAAGGTTTCCGACCATAAGATCCACACAGATGTCCCACTATTAACACCTCCTGTTCTCCAAATACAGACTTTGCTCCTGATAAAGTCAAATGAACCTCCTCCAGTCGACTCAGTATCTTATCACAGTCGGCTATGTGATCTGCAACAAACTTACGGCACCCCCTCTGATCCATTACCTCATTCTTCTCCTCCTCAGCACACCCTTTGATCGGCACATCATCAAGGAATGGCATAGTTTTTTCAGGAATGAAATCCCTCAAAACTTTATTCATGCAATTCACATATGTGCTACAGAATTGGTAGCACCTTGTGGCAAGGTGCACATCCTTAGTAACCCCAAAGGTGTCCTCATTGTAGTCAAGTCTCTACTCTCAGAGGATAACTGAAACTGATCGTAACCTGAATATAAGTCTCCCATTGAATAGATAGCACGACCAGCAAAAGCCTCTGCAAACTCGTCTACAATAGGTCCTATACCCATATTCCTGATAGTCACCTTGTTAACTGGCTGCATATCTTGAATGAATCTCAAAGCTCCACTCTTCTTCGGAACAGTAAACCATCTGCTAGAGTAGGGAGCTATAGATGGTTCCAAGATACCCATCCTAATCCTCTCATTGAGCAAGTCTATCAACTTTGGTAGATGAGGTCTAGGTACAGGGATAGGACGTAGATTCCAAGGCACATGCGGTATAGTAAAGATTACCATAGGTGCAACTACACTTGGATCTACACATCCTACTTCATGTGACTCAAACACAAACGCCTTACCATGCCTAGATAGCATCTCCCTGAAGCTCTTCTTCTCTTGACTTCGAGAAGTCTTCCGAGAAAGACATTGAATCGGAAGCTGTCCCAAGTGTCTTCCCAGAGGCCACTGTCACCGCAGGAGCCCGCAACCATCTTCTGAACCTTTCTCATACTCTACTTCTCGCATATCTTGTATCTTCTGATAGGAAGTAGGATGTAATGCAAGGTGGGTTGTCTTCTTGGTAATCCATGCGAGGCCTTGCTTAGATAGGATTGTTTAGATATAGCTCGGAAGACGAGAGCTATCTAGGAAGTACTGTTAGAATCCCGGAAGACGGAGTAGCTGTTTTCTGGAAGACTAGTTTCGTCTTCTGAGAAGTAGAAGCTAGACTGTGGGCACTCGGGAAGAACTGAGCCTTCAGCTCATAGTAGGTGCTTGTGGTTTAGTGCAACAGATCTTCCAGGTATGTCGATGCATCCGCGAGGCTTGGTGTTACCAGCGGCAGAATTGGCCGAGGCCACTCCCTTCCTCAAGGAGTTGGGTCTCGACTTCTTCCTGTGGGATTGGAACCTCGCAGATCAAGGGCTTCTGGAGGAGGTGTGGGTCGCGTTACCACCGCGTAACCGTGTACCTGCGAAGGCAGGAGTAGCTCGGGGAAGACCGTCTTCCTGGACTGAAGACTGGTGGCGTAAGGCGTTTCACAGGCCTGAGATCAAGAACCGAGGATATTGGTACGAGAAGAAGATCTTGCCTAGGATTGTGAGTTCATGGCATATGCCTGGGAGTACCACCTGCCTTTTCGTGGAAGACAGGCAGGGGAGGAACGGTTGGAAGATAGAGTCTTACCGGGAGCCAAAGAAGCGACTTCTGGCGAAGTTGTTTCTGCATCTTTTCCCCAAGGGAAAAGCGCAGAAGACAAGGTACTTAGGAGATCAGGACGTGGAGTTCCTGGAATCAGTGTGGGATGACAGAGTGCCAATCTACTGGGGCGCGTACATCCACAACTATGTACAGACGGAGTTAGCCTACTTGGGTACCCCGGCGGGAGGACATCTGACGCCCTTCTTCTGCTACTTGTATGTAGCCATGGGGGATCTTAGGGAAGATCAGCTGGCAGTGTATGGACCAACGGAGCGACAGGAGGTGAAGGAGGAGACCTCGGAAGACGATGACCGAGAGGCAGCAGCAACGCCCCCTCCCACTCTGATGTCACAGCTGAGACCCGGCTCTCACCAGAAGACGCTTCTGGTGAGGGAAGACGAGTCTAGTGGGTCAGAAGACGCCACGCCGGTGAGGAAGATGGGTCACAGAAGTGTACTGAGGACACCCATCTCCCTCATTCATTCAGGATCGGAGTCGGACTCGGAGGAAGACTTGTTGAGTACCCGATCGGAGCAGAAGACAGCTTCTGTAACACCTGGGAGTCTTCCGAAGACTCCAGAAGACGAAGGATGGATGGGCACTCCTACTGCGATGCGAGGAAGCGCAAAGAGGAGAGCCGCTCCTGCCACGAGGAGTCTTCCACCCCGGAAGATGAGAAGAGTAGCTTCTTCTCGTGCGCAGAAGATGAAGGCCGTAGTGGTGGAAGAGGTTTCCTTGCCTCTGGAAGACGAAGTCGACACCATGGAGCGAGTGGTGGGGATGAACTTGTCTTCCGCAGGAAGACGACTGGAGGAGTTCAGTGCCTACTTCCAGAAGAAGATCCAGCCCGCTATGGAGTTGTTGGAGAGGAGAGCGAGGGCACAGGAGAAGCCTTTACAGCCTGGATTCGGCCTGCGCACCTTGCTGCGACAGGAAGACAGCCAGCAGAAGACGGAGTCGCTGGAAGCTAGCCTCCGCACTACGGAGAAGCTTGCAGCCAGGTACAAGGCGGAAGCAGCCGCTTCTGCCAAGGAGTCGATGCAACTTCGGAAGAGCAACCAGGAGTTGCAGACGCGAGTACAGCAGCGCGATCAGGAAGTTCTCCGGGTGCGGGAGAAGATCACTGCCCTCGCAGAAGAGCAGACCACTTGGAAGATGCAGCGAGAAGCCGCAGAAGCACGAGCTGCAGTGGAGAAGACGCAGAGGGAAGCAGCGGAGGCTCGTGCGCAGAAGATGCTAGCTCAGTCGGTAGAAGCGCTTCGGACGAAGTTCAACTTCACCGCGGGTAAGAAGTTACTTACCTTAGCTAGGGAATGGGACAGCGGGTCCAAGACGAGGTTGGTGGAATGCAGAGATAGCATGTTCAGGTACCTGGATAGACAGATAGAAGGAGTGAAGACACTTTATGGTCTTCCCTCACTTCCGACACCTGCAACCGCATCTTCCCAAGCCCCAGCACCCTCGACTGGATCCGGAATGGAGAAGGAGGAGTTCAATCTCGCTGTACACTTGGTGGTGACAGCGTTGGAAGATGAGAAGACTCCAGAAGACGCCCCGGAAGACATGATGTCTTCTGGAAGACAGGAAGACGAGCCGTCTTCCCAGGTATTCCGCGTGGAGGAAGCGACTTCCCTGGACCCCTATGAGGTCGCCATGGTCCCTAGTACTGCATCTGTGTCTCAGAAGACCGAAGACGCACCATTCGACTCGTCTTCCCAGAAGACCATTCCATCTTCCGAAGTCGAAGCCGAGGAAGACGCAGCCACAGAAACAGCAGGGCCAGCGAAGAGCGAGGAGAGGGAAGCTACCTCAGTGGTACCCGAGGTAAGTGCAGGGCTTCCCAGCCCATCAGAAGTCGAGGTAGTAGCTCCGGTAAGAGCAGATCATGTGGAGATTGCCACCGAGCAATCAGAGTAGTTAGCAAACTTAATCGACACTTCCAGATTTAGTAAGATCGGACATGCTATCTTAAAGGTGGCAGTTTTTCATGTAAAAATAGTTAGGATCTCATGTGGCAGCATAGGTAGCGTAGGAGTAACACAGTGGAGGGCTAATTGGGAAGAGGGACCGCGTGCATGTGAGGTGACAACCTCTTGTCAGCGCCTCTCTCTCTCTCCCTGGTGGTCGCCTCCCCTGACTCTCGAGGCAGATGGTTAAGTAGGATCGTAGAGTAGGAAATGGAGCTCTGCTAGTTCTGCCAGTTCTGTAGGATTCGGCAGTAACTGAACATACACACCGATTCTACAGGCAGACAGGCGAGACACATTAGAGCAGAGACAGTCTTAGCGCACTACACCCGTTGTTGGAAACATACGAATAGTCTTGGAATATACAGGAGGGGTCTGCATACTCGCACCAGCAGTGGTTCGAAGATGTAGATAGAAGTAGTGGACAGTCTAGGAACAGAGAACGGCATCCTCGTGCAGTCCTGTTAGCTAGGCTGGTGTGTCGAGGAGTAGACGCAGGAAGTAGCGAGAGTGAGCTTCCCAATGCCATTGTGACTTCTTCTCGGAGAATAGATTGTGGATTTGAGTGCAGCAGCTTCGCTCATGTCTTCTGGGTGGTTGAATGTATTGAATTCGCTCCCAATTGTGCATGGGAAGTGTTCTTCTTGAGTGGCGGTGAATGTCAACAGTTGTGGAGTGTAGCTTGACTCGTTCAGTAGAGCACTTGGGATCTACGTACGAACGGTCTTCTGGGTAAGGGATCCCAAAAGACAGAGCAGTCAAAGCAGCGAAGTGAAGAAGAAAGAAGCCTTCTTCCCGCAACAGAAGACGACATCCTCGAGTAGAAGACGGTGCTACAGTACTCACGTTTGTTGTCTTCCTCCCCAAACTATTACAAGCAGGGATGGCTTGTTAGTCAGGATCCGGACTAGAAGCCTGTCGGAATCTTAATTGCCCTTTTTCATCCTGTTTTCTCTTGTTTGGATTTCTTCTTCTTCCCATCTTCCCTCATCTTCCCCATCTTCTTATCTTCTTCTAGTGAGTTTCCAATACTTCTATTGAGCTTCCGTGAAGGTGAATGTCGTTGTAGTGCTGTAGGAAGACAACTTCCGTAGGCAGAAGCCTGGGAAGGCTACAGGGGGCATACACCCTGTGATTTATCTAACCCGTTGGAATGTGAGTGTGAGAGTAAGATGTAACGACTGTTACTAGTCGACTTCTGCGAAGCCGGACAGCCTTCTGGAGGTGTGAGAAGACGAGCTAAACCCCCAGAAGACGAGAATCGCTTCGGGAAGACGGTATCGAGAAGACCGGAAGAAGCAACCTGGAAGCAGGAAGATCGTCTTCCCGAGCTTCTTTGTGAATAGTTGTATGATATTGTAATTGGTAGTTGTTTGTTTGGATCCAGAGCACCATTTGGCGTGTCTGGAAGACGTGTTGTTTTGTGTGGTTTTGTGAGAAGACGGGATTTCTAGACAAAACCCGTGTGTTTGTGTGTTTGAACAGATCTTAGAACTTAGAGCAGCGTTACTTGTGCAAATCCTCTGTGGGAACGATATCTTGTATACTAAATGGGCAAAAGGAGAAATCCTACGTCACTACAGGTCAGATCTACTCGGTTCCAGTGTCCTTGAAAGGTCATTTGGCATGACTCTTCTGACTCGATTCAATCCACCGCTTAGTTGGAAGAGAGCAGTACGGATTGTTATCTCATAAAATATCTACGCAGTGGTTCTTGGAACTTGTACAGTGCAAGATCATCCGAGAACTCCCAAGCTTCACTTACCAATCCCGAAACTCTACCGGTCCAACGACATAAGTATTGAGTAATGGGTTCTCTAGCTCCATCTGGATTTGATGATGCTCGATGATCTACTATCTCAATCAACTCAAGATCGTCAGCTCTTGGTAATGCTTCTAACACCGGTGCCATTTCTGATATCTTCCTGACAATGACTCTAGTTCTTTGCAAAACATTTTCAAGTTAGAAATATGAATGATAGGGTGATAATGCTTCATACTAGCTGGAAAATGTAACTTATATGTCACATGACCTAACTTCTTCTCAAATCAGGAATGGTCCTGCCCACTTTGGAAGAAGCTTCTTGGCTAAGTCCACCCTTGCTGGGATTCTGAAGTTCTTGGTTCGTAACCAAACTCTCCGCCCTTCTTTGAACTATACGTCTTGTCTACCACGGTTTGCATATTTGACATACCGTTGTTGTGCCTTCTCATGTGTTTCTTTACCTCTTGAAACACAGTACACTGGGTGCGTATAAAAGTCTCTAGATCTGGAGATTCGACCTTCCTGTGTTTTCATGCCCCTTGGTAGCTAGAGCTATAGGAGTCCAAGGTGCATGAGAGCCAGGATGAACCACTTCAAATAATTTAAATCATGTACTCGAATACTTGGTGTGGTTATATGTAAACTCCACCAAGTCCAAGTGCTCGCTCCAATCACTTTGATCTCGCATGATATAGTTTCTCAACCCTTGTTCCACTATTTGTATCGTCTTTTCTGTCTGACAATAGGTTTCAGGATGATAAGAGGAACTGAACTTGAGAATAGTTCCAAGTCTTCGAAACAAACCCTTCCAGAACTCAACCGCAACCTTCTATCCAAGTCTGAAACAATATCTTTAGGCATCCCGTGATACTCAGAAACATAAGGAATAACTCAGCAGCACTTTTTGACGTCACTGCTTCTCTACAAGAGATGAGGTAAGCTTGTTTCCTGAAACGATCGATGACAACTAGCAAAGCGTCAAAACCTCTTGACTCAAATAAACCGGTGCATAAGTCCATACTTATGCTCTCCCAAGACCCATCAGGTATTGGCAAAGGTCTCAGCAACCCTGCAGGTCTACTTCGTTCAGTTCGTAGTTGTTGACATGTCAAGCAAGTCTGCACGTTATCGTGTCGGATATTGCATGAAGGATGTCCAAGAAAACGTGAGGTTCCTGGCTGTGGAGATGTTGTGTGCTGAACATAGACAAGATAGAGAAAAATAACCACGAAAACGAATGCTGCAATATATACCAACTCCAAATGTATGTACACTGCCGGTTCTTTCTTCCTAAGAACACAAAACTGAGAAGTAGACCAGAGCGATCTGTAATCTGTTTCAAAGCCTCTAAAACGAACCCCTGAATCTCAACCCTGACCCAGAACCACCGAAGCGTAGCTCAAAGCAAGAAAAACTTCCCTTTGCTAACAAACAGAGCTGCACCAATATCACACGACTGAAACCCAAGTCCAAACCACATCCATGTACAAGCTCTTAGCCAAAGCTAGCTATCACAAGCTGTATATAGCCAACTAGATCTCTAACGAACTCAAAAGGGCAAAACCCGTAGCAAAGAAACTGAAAAAGGTCTATCTGAGAACTTTCTTCTTTCGCCAAACGGTCTTCAGATGTCGATAGGGTCTTCTTCCCTAACTCTGTTGACCTCAAGAACTATCAGATCCGACTCTCGACAGCCGAGATATCACCGGTTTTCGATCACAGGTGACCGAACCTTCTAAAACTCCTCCCTACAGTTTAAAACCGCACACACCGCTCAAACGAATCGCTTGATCTGATATCTGTCTTCTCTGACAGGTAGATCTAGCTATCATGAATCCAACGAGACTTCAAACAAGCCGTTTGAAGTTCTCTTTGCAAAACCACGCAAGAAATTTGATCGCAGGTTGCAAAAAACTGACCAGGATTTATGTGAAATTAATAGTATTAACCTTGGCTACGCATCTTTACTGGCTTTTTATACACTCCCCTTGGCGACGAAGCGGGTTAGAGAAGAAAACGAGTAAATGGACTTCCTGCGGCTCAAACTCGCTCACCTCACCCAAACCAACAATCCAATCCATGTACTGTCTTTTCCTATGCGTAATGAAGACTCCCTGGTCACGTAAGCACCAAGAACGAAGAGCTTAGCTCACAGATCGCGAAGAACAACCCAACTTCAAGTCGTAGGTGATGAAAACCCTGACGCAAGCGCTTCCTTGCGAGCCAATTTCACTCAAAATTTCTAAACCGCCCGATGAAACTTGGTATCGTCTTCAATTTCTTGAAAAACTCGATGGATCTAGGACAACAAGTTTGGACTCCGGAACAGCTCGAAAGGTCCAACTCCCCTTCACATGTCATTGAAACTCCCAAATCTTCTTCCTACGTCTCAATTTTTCCCAGAACACATCTCCCGATCCGTCTCTTCAAGAACCGTCTTAACCCACACGTAGCCTGCACAGATTTGAACATAATGACACCTTGTGCGCGTATATTGGACTTCCCAAATCCTCAAACCGTCCACCGACAGGTCGGAGAAACAAGCTGACCCCTTAAACTACCCCTTTACGTCAGTCTCTGTACCAGTTTTCTTCAATAATGAGGAAGCAGACCCCTTGCGTCCTTAGTGTAGGACTTGGAGCCGCAAATACCCAGTCAGCAGAATAAACTAAGGCCTAGCTTGATTTATCCATTTTCTGAGTCTCGTAACTTCTCCACTAGGCGTCCAAATGAAGTAGACGAAGTGCTCATGGAAAGCTGACAATGAGCTCTACCAATCGATGTAATGAAAGTGAAGATCCGAAGTCGTGCCAAAAGATTGTAAGCTGGGGCCTAACTTGTTTTACCCATCTTTCGAGTCTCGTGACTTCTCCACTATGCGTCCAACTGAAGTAGACAAAATGTCTAGAGAAAACTGACAAGGAGCTCTACCCATCGATGTAATGAAAATGAAGATCCGAAGTTGTGTCAAGAGCCCGTAAGCTAGGACTTAGCTTGTCTTCCCTATCTTTGGAGTCTTGTAACTTCTCCACTAGGCGTCCAAACGAAGTAGACGAAGTGCCTATGGAGTGCTGACAAAGAACTCTATCCACTGATGAGATGAAAGTGGAGATCCGAAATTGTGCCTAAAGCCTGTAAGCTGGGGCCTAGCTTGCTTTTCCCATGAGTGATTTTGGAGCGACAAACATCGAAGTCTGAATTTCAGATAAGAGCCGGTCCACGATACGATAACGTACTTGACTACATCCTCCAACATGGATGGTCAATAGAACTGATCTTTAACTCGTTGCAACGTTCTATTCTGTCCTCCGTGTCCAACTAGTTGACAATCATGACATTCTTGCATGACTAGTGTCTTTAGTGATCCAGCTGGAACATACACTTTGGTTTGCTTATAAAACCAAAGGCCGTTACGGAATGAGAGATTACGTACCAATGGATCTGTCTCTTGTTGGTTTGTCCAACATTGAGCGTGAAGATCGTCTTGTAATGCTTGTCTGATTCAATCCAAAAGCTCTTCACTTGTGTCCTGAGTTGTTAACGCTTGGACACGTCTGTTTAGCACATCAGTTGGAATATTTTTCTTCTCTTTTTGATACCGTCATTCGATATCAAAACGTGCAAGCTCCACTTGCCACCTCTGTTGTTTACGTAACAAACATATGTATTATCCTCGTAGTCCGTTGTCGTGTCGTGGACGTCTTCTACTTAAAAATCGATTCTGATGTTTATCATTATCGCTCCAAAGACGCTCATGAGGCTAAAAGTGAGACTTTTTGCATAACCTTTGATCTTCATTTTCATTATATCGATGGGTAGAGTTCACTATCAGCTTCCCACGGACACTTTGTCTACTTCAATTGGACGTCTAGTGGAGAAGTTACAAGATCCGAAAGATGGATAAAACAAGCTAAGCCCCAGCTTATGGACTTTTGGCACGACTTCGGATCTTCACTTTCATCGCATCAGTGGGTAGAGCTCGTCGTCAGCTTTCCATAGGCACATCGTCTACTTCATTTGGACGCCTAGTGGAGAAGTTACGAGACTCGGAAAAAGAGAAAATCAAGCTAGGTCCTAGTTTATTTTTGCTGACTGGGTATTTGTAGCTCTCGGCACTATACTAAGGACGCAAGGAACTTGCTTCCTCATTACTGGAGAAAACTTGTACGTACTGTGACTGACGTAAGGGGGCTGCTTAAGGGACTAGCTTGTTCTTGCGACCTGTCGGTGGACGGTTTGAAGAATTGAGAAGTCCAATGCATGCGCGCAAGGTGTCATTAGGTTTAGATCTGTGCAGGCTACGCGTGGGTTAAGACGATTCGTGAAGAGGCGGATCATGGAGTGTGTACTGGAGGAAATTGAGACACATGAAGAGGATTTGGAGTACTTTAGTGACATGTGAAGGAGAGTTGGACCGTTCGGGTTGTTCTGAAGTCCAAACTTGCTGTCGTTGGATCCATCGAGATCAAAACGTCAAGTTCTTCAGGAAATTGAAGACGATATGAAGTTTCATCGGATGGGTTGAGAGTTCTGAATGAAATTGGCTCGTAGGGAAGTGCTTGCGTCAAATTTTTCATCGCATGCGACCTAAATTTGATTGTTCTTCGCGATCGGTGAGTCAAGTTCTTCGTTCTTGGTGCCTACGCGATCAAGGAGTCTTTATCTACACATAGGAGAAGACCGTACGTGGTATGTAGTAGTCAAGCTGGACATGTGGTGAGCGAGTTTGAGCCGAATGGAGTCGATTTACGTCAGTTTGTTGCATCCTGTGATCAAATTTCTCGTGTGGTTTTGCAAGGGGAACTCCAAACGACCTGTTTGGAGTCTCGTTAGGTTCATGGTAGCTAGATCTACCTACCAGAGGAGACGGATATCAAATCAGACAATCCGTTTGGGCGATGTGTGCGGTTTTAAGCCGTAAGGAGGAGTTTTTGAAAGTTCGATCACATGCGATCAAAAATTGATGATATCTCGGCTGTTGGGAGTCGGATCTGAAGGTTTCTTGGACCAACAGAGTGAGGGAAGAAGACATTAACAACATCTGAAGATCGTTTGGTGAAAGAAAAAAGTTCTCAGATAGACATTTTTCGCTTCCTTCACTACGATTTTCGTCTTTTTTAGTTCATTGGAGTTCTAGTTGGTTATGCACAGCTTGTGGTAGCTAGCTTTAGCTAAGAGCTTGTACATGAACGTTGTTTGGACTTGGGTTTGAATCGTGTGATACTGGGGCCGCTCTTTTTGTAAGCAAAGAGATGTTTTTCTTGCTTTGAGCTACGCTTCGGTGGTTTTGGATCTAGGTTGAGATTTAGGGACTCGTTTTAGAGTTTTGAAGCATGTTACGGACCGCTCTGGTCTGTTTCTCAGTTTTGTGTCCTTAGAGAGAAAGAACCGGCTGTGTATGTACATTGAGAGTTGGTATATATTGCGACGTTCGTTTTTGTGCTTGTGTTTCTCTTTCTTGTCTCTGTTTAGCACACTACATTTCACAACCAGGAACCTCACGTTTTTCTTGACATCCTTCACGCAAAATCCGACATGATAAGGTGGTGAACTCGACGTGAAGGTCTAGGGTGGAGATTTTTTCTGTGTTTGAACTTTGAAGAAGAGCTTGGCAATCATGAGTGAAGACGGGATGGTGAGAAACAGAGCTAGTGGTTTGGATGGATTGCCGAAGGTGCAGTTGGATCCGGTGACTGCATCGATGCTCCAAGCTTTCATTATGTTCTTACGGCAGCAACAGTCTGATGAGCGGAAGGAAGCTTTGACAACAAAGGTGCTTTAACCGAGCTTTAACCATGTTTCTGAGATTGCTGCTACTCTCTTCTGTAAGTCTACGCCATAAAAGCAGATCATTGATTCTTCTGAGGGAAAAACAATCTGATCAGCTGCTCTTCTTCATGTAGTAAACTGCAGAGCTCTTCATAAGTTGGCATACTCTCCCTTCTGTTGATATCAGAAACAAAATGAAAATATGGAGTACTAAGACTATTCAAAATTATAGAAATCAGATCTTCATCACTCCGGTGTATCTTGAGTTTGAAGAAAAATCCACTTTTACTATAGAAACCTCGAAATCTTCATCTTAACATTTTTCTGTCAATATATATTCAGTAGTTTGTTTCGAGTCTTCAAAATAAATAATTCTAATGCTCACTTTATACATAGGTCATGTATTCATACTTGGTATATTTTACCTCGTCCTTGTTTGAAAGCTGCATTTGAACTTCCAGTTTTCCTCGTAATGTCATCAATCTTTCACTTTGTATAGAATGTTATGTAATTCTCTTACTCCATGAACTTCAAATGGTCATAACTCATGCCATGGACCTCCAACTTGAGCGAAAATTTGGGCTCGGTTGCTCCACCCATCGAGAGCTCATCAAATCTCTCAAAATTCTCCATAAAAGTGTCTCGTTCTTCTCGAAGCGTTCTCTTAAGTATATGACAACTTATCTCTATTTTTTGGTGGACCAATAGAAATTTAAAAGATTCAACCTTGTCTTTTTGCACACCTTGGATACCTCTAGCAAAAATCAAAGCATTTCAAGCTCATATAAGCAAAGCTTTTGACCTCATTATTTTACAACTACACAAATGTGCATAACATGTATTCATACATGTCATTTACATACTAAATATTTTTGCAAGAAGACAACGTACTACAACGACCAATTTGCTCATTGAAACGACGCATAAAGGTATGTCTTTAGATATTAGTAATTCTTGTACTTGGCAGAGCAGCTCAAGCACGACAACTTTGAGCTTCTGCTACAAGGTGGTGTAAGTAACTAACGATCTTTCATTGTACTATCCCATCCGTGACAATCCAACCAAAAGACTAGCTGTGCTATTGGTTTTCTTGCACCTTCCTTCTCAAGCTACCTCGCTCTCTTTGGCCGAAGGTTATCCTTCTGAAGATCGAGAGATCTTCAGCCACACGGCGTCACGTCCATAATGTTAGTTATGAAGTTACTCTAGTAAACAATGTGAAGTTGAGAAGACTTTCACCACCCAACGAACACATAACACATGGTTAAAACTCTCATCATCCAAACCCCTAACTTGTTGATGCTCACGATGGCAGTATAGACAAGCACAAGTACAAACTATATCCAAAAACACTATAAACATAACTGAATAGGTGGTTTTACATTAGGAAGCCTATTGTGCTAAACTACTTAGGTTCTTTTTTATTTTTGACAGCATCATTGTATAGTTCTTATCGAGGCGATCAAAATTGATCTTTTATCATCGCGAACGGAGCTAAGACGACGAAGTTATATGAATTTGCGACTTTGAGAATTCATACGTCATGATGCTGATGTGGCAGAATATTGACATGACGGGTGCTGAATGGATGAACACACTGACACAAACCTCTCGGTGTAATCCCGCAGTGTCTCTTTCTTCTTCCGTTCGAGCCTCTGAAGCTCTATGAGGGTCATACGATCGTAGCCCACTCCTCTGAATCTCTTCAGAAAAGCTGCCTTCAGAGTAGCCCAAGCGGCCATTACTACAACATCATCCAACGTTTTACTCATCCACTTCCTTCCTTTCCCTTTGATCAAACTGGGAAATACACGGAGTCTGTCAACATCAGCGTCTTCCTTGTTGGATCTAGAGATGGTCTCGAACATCGTGATGAAGTCGTCCGCATCATCATCATCGTCGTACGGATGGTACTTCTGCCGAGTGTGGGAAGCCATGTTGACTGCCGGCTGGTGCGGCTGCCAACTTCTTTCTTCCTCAGGTCCAGGTGGTGGAGATGGTCTTCTCGAAGGTCCAGGCCTGTCTGAATCACGAAGATCGTCTTCTGAGTCAGAGCTACTGTCACTGCTACCTCCCGAGACGTCTGGAACAATCTCCTCCAGTCTTCCCTCACCTTGAGAAGCTTCTCCCGCACTCGGGAAGACGTCTTCCGAGTAACCAGTACCGAAATCTACTTTATACACGTGATCACCCGGTTGGCTTCTGTCTTCGCCAAAGATTATGCTCGAGATGGAAGGCTCTTCCAATTCTACCGATCGGATCTTCCTGAGCTCTTCTTCTTTCCTTTGGTGTCTCAGGGATATCCGCTGCTCTCTAGAAGCGATTCGATGGGGTGAGTTAACCCACTCAGGATCTTTACCCGTACGTCTTCTGCTTCTTCCTCCGGTCGGAGGCATCCACCAGAGTACTGAGAACAGATGTCTCTATTCTTCTACCACTAGATCCGGAAGACCAAATGACCGAACAACCGATCACAAGTTCAGAATGTCTTCTTCTCCTGCTTCTGGTTGCACTCACTGCAATCTTCCGAGATCGAGTCTTCCAAGGAGTTCTTGGAAGCAGGGAAGCGGCTTCTTCCAACTTCCCCTGATGTATCTTATCAGCTTCTGGTTGCGGTTCCCGTCTTCTAGCAAGATAGAGTCCCACAACACATTCAACTACAATCGAAGTTAGTTCGAAACGAACCTAACTAATGGCACACAGATCCAGGAAGCTTAGAACAGAAGTTACTAAGATGAAATCCCCGGCAGCGGTGCCAAAAATGGTTCCTCACTATATGTAGTGACGAAGGATTTCTCCTTTTGCCCATTTAGTATACAAGATATCGTTCCCACAGAGGATTTGCACAAGTAACACTGCTCTAAGTTCTAAGATCTGTTCAAACACACAAACACACGGGTTTTGTCTAAAAAAGCCCGTCTTCTCACAAAACCACACAAACCAACACGTCTTCCAGACACGCCAAATGGTGCTCTGGACCTAAACAAACAACTACCAATTACAATATCACACAACTATTCACAAAGAAGCTCGGGAAGACGATCTTCCTGCTTCCAGGTTGCTTCTTCCGGTCTTCTCGATACCGTCTTCCCGAAGCGATTCTCGTCTTCTGGGGGTTTAGCTCGTCTTCTCACACCTCCAGAAGGCTGTCCTGCTTCGTAGAAGTCGACTAGTAACAGTCATTACATCTTATTCTCACACTCACATTCCAATCGGGTTAGATTAATCACAGGGTGTATGCCCCCTGTAGCCTTCCTAGGCTTCTGCCTATGAAAGTTGTCTTCCTGCAGCGCTACAACGACATTCACCTTCACGGAAGCTCAATAGAAGTATCGGAAGCTCACTAGAAGAAGATAAGAAGATGGGGAAGATGAGGGAAGATGGGAAGAAGATGGGAAGAAGAAGAAATCCAAACAAGAGAAATCAGGATGAAAAAGGGCAATTAAGATTCCGACAGGCTTCTAGTCCGGATTCTGACTAACAAGCCATCCCTGCTTGTAATAGTTTGGGGAGGAAGACAACAAACGTGAGTACTGTGGCACCGTCTTCTACTCGAGGATGTCGTCTTCTGTTGCGGGAAGAAGTCTTCTTTCTTCTTCACTTCGCTGCTCTGACTGCTCTGTCTTCTGTGATCACTTACCCAGAAGACCGTTCGTACGTAGATCCCAAGTGCTCTACTGAACGAGTCAAGCTACACTCCACAACTGTTGACATTCACCGCCACTCAAGAAGAACACTTCCCATGCACAATTGGGAGCGAATTCAATACATTCCACCACCCAGAAGACATGAGCGAAGCTGCTACACTCAAATCCACAATCTATTCCCCGAGAAGAAGTCACAATGGCATTGGGAAGCTCACTCCCGCTACTTCCTACGTTTACTCCTGTATATTCCAAGACTATTCGTATGTTTCCAACAACGGGTGTAGTGCGCTAAGACTGTCTTTGCTCTAATGTGTCTCGTCTGCCTGTCTGTAGAATCGGTGTGTATGTTCAGTTACTGCCGAATTCTACAGAACTGGCAGAGCTCTCAGAGAGCTTTTCTCCTACCATGCGATCCTACTTAACCATCTGCCTCGAGAGTCAGGGGAGACGACCACCAGGGAGAGAGAGAGAGGCGCTGACAAGAGGTTGTCACCTCACATGCATGCGGTCCCTCTTCCTAATTAGCCCTCCACTGTGTTACTCCTACGCTACCTATGCTGCCACATGGGGTCCTAACTATTTTTACATAGAAAACTGCCACCCTTAAGATAGCATGTCCAATCCTACTAAATCTGGAAGTGTCAATTGAGTTTGCTAACTACTCTGATTGCTCGGTGGCAATCTCTACATGATCTGCTCCTACCGGAGCTACTACCTCGACTTCTGATGGGCTGGGAAGCCCTGCACTTACCTCGGGTACCACTGAGGTAGCTTCCCTCTCCTCGCTCTTCGCTGGCCCTGCTGTTTCTGCGGCTGCGTCTTCCTCGGCTTCGACTTCGGAAGACGGAATGGTCTTCTGGGAAGACGAGTCGAATGTTGCGTCTTCGGTCTTCTGAGGCACAGATGCAGTACTAGGGACCATGGCGATCTCATAGGGGTCCGGGGAAGTCGCTTCCTCCACGCGAAATACCTGGGAAGACGGCTCGTCTTCCTGTCTTCCAGAAGACATCATGTCTTCCGGGGCGTCTTCTGGAGTCTTCTCATCTTCCAACGCTGTCACCACCAAGTGTACAGCGAGATCGAACTCCTCCTTCTCCATTCCGGATCCAGTCGAGGGTGCTGGGGCTTGGGAAGATGCGGGTGCAGGTGTCAGAAGTGAGGGAAGACCATAAAGTGTCTTCACTCCTTCTATCTGTCTATCCAGGTACCTGAACATGCTATCTCTGCATTCCACCAACCTCGTCTTGGACTCGCTGTCCCATTCCCTAGCTAAGGTAAGTAACTTCTTACCCGCGGTGAAGTTGAACTTCTTCCGAAGCGCTTCTACCGACTGAGCTAGCATCTTCTGCGCACGAGCTTCCGCTGCTTCCCTCTGCGTCTTCTCCACTGCAGCTCGCGCTTCTGCGGCTTCTCGCTGCATCTTCCAAGTGGTCTGCTCTTCTGCGAGGGCAGTGATCTTCTCCCGTACTCGGAGAACTTCCTGATCACGCTGCTGTACTCGCGTCTGCAACTCCTGGTTGCTCTTCCGAAGTTGCATCGACTCCTTGGCAGAAGCGGCTGCTTCCGTCTTGTACCTGGCTGCAAGCTTCTCCGTAGTGCGGAGACTAGCTTCCAGCGACTCCGTCTTCTGCTGGCTGTCTTCCTGTCGCAGCAAGGTGCGCAGGCCGAATCCAGGCTGTAAAGGCTTCTCCTGTGCCCTCGCTCTCCTTTCCAGCAACTCCATAGCGGACTGGATCTCCTTCTGGAAGTAGGCACTGAACTCCTCCAGTCGTCTTCCTGTAGAAGACAAGTTCATCCCCACCACTCGCTCGATGGTGTCGACTTCGTCTTCCAGAGGCAAGGGAGCCTCTTCCACCACTACGGCCTTCATCTTCTGCGCACGAGAAGAAGCTACTCTTCTCATCTTCCGGGGTGGAAGACTCCTCGTGGCAGGAGCGGCTCTCCTCTTTGCGCTGCCTCGCATCGCAGTAGGAGTACCCATCCATCCTTCGTCTTCTGGAGTCTTCGGAAGACTCCCAGGTGTTACAGAAGCTGTCTTCTGCTCTGATCGGGTACTCAGCAAGTCTTCCTCCGAGTCCGACTCCGATCCTGAATGGATGAGGGAGATGGGTGTCCTCGGTACACTTCTGTGACCCATCTTCCTCACTGGCGTGGCGTCTTCCGACCCACTAGACTCGTCTTCCCTCACCAGAAGCGTCTTCTGGTGAGAGCCGGGTCTCAACTGTGGCATCAGAGTGGGAGGGGGCGTTGTTGCTATCTCTCGGTCATCGTCTTCCGAGGTCTCCTCCTTCACCTCCTGTCTCTCCGTTGGCCCATACACTGCCAGCTGATCTTCCCTAAGATCCCCCATGGCTACATACAAGTAGCAGAAGAAGGGCGTCAGATGTCCTCCCGCCGGGGTACCCAAGTATCCTAGCTCCGTCTGTACATAGTTGTGGATGTACGCGCCCCAGTAGATTGTCACTCTGTCATCCCACACTGATTCCAGGAACTCCACGTCCTGATCTCCTAAGTACCTTGTCTTCTGCGCTTTTCCCTTGGGGAAAAGATGCAGAAACAACTTCGTCAGAAGTCGCTTTTTCGGCTCCCGGTAAGACTCTATCTTCCAACCGTTCCTCCCCTGCCTGTCTTCCACGAAAAGGCAGGTGGTACTCCCAGGCACATGCCATGAACTCACAATCCTAGGCAAGATCTTCTTCTCGTACCAATATCCTCGGTTCTCGGTCTCAGACCTGTGAAACGCCTTACGCCACCAGTCTTCTGTCCAGGAAGATGGTCTTCCCCGAGCAACTCCTGCCTTTGCAGGTACACGGTTACGCGGTGGTAACGCGGCCCATACCTCCTCCAGAAGCCCTTGATCTGCGAGGTTCCAGTCCCACAGGAAGAAGTCGAGACCCAACTCCTTGAGGAAAGGAGTGGCCTCGGCCAATTCTGTCGCTGGTAACACCAAGCCTCGTGGATGCATCGACATACCTGGAAGGTCTGCTGCACTAAACCACAAGCACCTACTATGAGCTGAAGGCTCAGTCCTTCCCGAGTGCCCACAGTCTAGCTTCCACTCTCAGAAGACGAAACTAGTCTTCCAGAAGACAGCTACTCCGTCTTCCGGGATTCTAACAGTACTTCCTAGATAGCTCTCGTCTTCTGAGCTATATCTAAACAATCCTATCTAAGCAAGGCCTCGCATGGATTACCAAGAAGACAACCCACCTTGCATTACATCCTACTTCCTATCAGAAGATACAAGATATGCGAGAAGTAGAGTATGAGAAAGGTTCAGAAGATGGTTGCGGGCTCCTGCGGTGACAGTGGCCTCTGGGAAGACACTTGGGACAGCTTCCGATTCAATGTCGTTCTCGGAAGACCTCCCGAAGTCAGACTTCCCTTCACTGGTCTCACCTTTCTTCTTCTTCCTACGCGTAGTCTATCCTCACAACAGACTCAAGACATGTGCACTCTGTTCTTCTGACTTCTCACCTCTCATACGCACTCAGAAGAAGTTTGCTGCATGATGGGAAGACATGACCCTCGACCATTCTCTCCGGATTCTGCCAGCAATACTTCTCACAACTCTCTTCTAAGTTCGAGAAGAAGAAGGAACGGCTGCTATGGGTCAGACAGAAGAGACACGAAATGGACCCTCACGTCTTCTCGCTCATCTTGCCAGCCTTTCAGTCTTCTAGTCTCTCTAGGAAGATGTGGAGTTGAGAAGCTTGGAAGATCGGGAGGCACAGGCCTAGTTCCCGAGTTCCAACTTCTCGAAATAACACAACAACTCACCACACCACTCAGGCTTCGTACCAAGTCGCTCTAAACACAAAAGCAAAGCAAATCCACTCTTGATACGAATTATGTTCAGTCGACTTCCGAAGACAGTCTTCCGAAGACAGTCGAGTTCAAGAAGCGTCTTCCGAAGATGTTCCCATCTTCCGAATCGTCTTCTATTCCAAGTTTCGGGGATAGAGAGGTAAGGGGGTAGAAAAATTGATAGTTGGGTTCGCCAATTTGAAGACTAGGAGTAGGGAAGCTCGAATTGAGCTCGGGAAGAAGCAAGGAGATATCTTGACAGAAATTGGGCAGCGCTTCCGCGCCCAATGTCTCAAACAGAAAGAATGGGGGGTGAGGTAATCGATCAGGCTGCCTGCACACAATCAAGGAAGCGCTGGGAGTACCAAGAAAATGGCGAGAAGAAGTGGGAAGGGGAAAAGAACAGGGGGAAGAACCTCTACAGTCTTCTTCGGCTCCCGAGTTGCCTTCGACCTCCGCGCGCTTCTGGTTCTTGTACTAGCTTCCAATGCGACTCCTCTCGAATGCGCCTGCTGTCAATTTCAGTCCACACCTCAATTCTACCTTCGCTTCTACTCGCCACTCTCCACTGTCAACTTCTCGGAAGCTCCCCAGAAATGCCTTCGCTCTCTCTGCTGTTTGTGCTCCCGCAATCCGATTTCACCCTTCGCCTAGCTGCCAACTTACTCTCTCCTACCTCGATGTCTTACTCGATTCCTCTCTCAATGCTAGCTCGAAGTTCACTCTCTCAATCGATCTTCTTCAGGCGCACTGTGCTGCGGGAAGTTGGAAGATGGCTAATGTGCTTCCTCACGCATCTTCCCCGCAGATTAGGGGTTTCGACCCTAGGTGTCTTCTTCGACCTACCTACCACTTGGTTGCTTACTTAATAGGTACACCTACTTGTTTACCCGAAAACTCGTGGTCAGGCCTTCGTGATCGCTGTCTTCCGGAAGACAGGTGTCTTCCGCCGTCTTCCCATCTTCCGCCGTCTTCTCATCTTCCGAAGACGCAACTGAGAAGATGATCTTCCGAAGACGGTCGTCTTCTGAAGAAGTCAACTTCTTATTACAAACAGCTCTTAAGATCATCTTCCTGTTAAGGAAGACGTAACCTTAAGTAACAACGCTTCTTCAGTTATATAAACAAGTCATTATTCTTAAAAATTTCAAAAATTCGTGCATCTTGTAATTTGTGGGCACCATAGCACTATAGAGATCTGCACACACATACAGATTCTACGGTGCAGACAGATTAGCTACGCTTGATGTTAGACTAAGGGGATAACGCAGGAAGAAGTCTGCATTCTCTAGTTATCAGCAGCGGCTTGGAGATGTAGGTGTAAGTGGTGGACAGTCTAGGAACAGGGAACGGCATCCTCGTGCAGTCCTGTTGACTAGACTGATGTGTCGAGAAGTAGACGCAGGAAGTAGAGGGAGTGAGCTTCCCAATATCATTGCGACTTCTTCTCGGGGAATAGATTGTGGATTTGAGTGCAGAAGCTTTGTTCATGTCTTCTGGGTGGTGGGTTTCCTTGAATTCGCTCCCAATTGTGCATGAGAAGTGTTCTTCTTGAGTGGCGGTGAATGTCAACAGTTGTGGAAGTGTAGCTTGACTCGTTCAGTAGAGCACTTGGGATCTGCGTACGAACGGTCTTATGGGTAAGGGATCCCAGAAGACAGAGTAGTCAGAGCAGCGAAGTGAAGAAGAAAGAAGCATTCTTCCCGCAACAGAAGACGACATCCTCGAGTAGAAGACGGTGCAACTGTACACATGTTTGTTGTCTTCCTCCCCAAACTATTACAAGCAGGGATGGCTTGTTAGTCAGGATCCGGACTAGAAGCCTGTCAGAATCTTAATTGCCTCTTTTCATCTTGTTTTCTCTTGTTTGGATTTCCCCATCTTCCTGATCTTCCTGATCTTCCCCATCTTCTTACCTTCTTCTAGTGAGCTTCCGAGACTTCTATTGAGCTTCCGTGAAGGTGAATGTCGTTGTAGTGTTGCAGGAAGATCATTTCCGTAGGTAGAAGCCTGGGAAGGCTACAGGGGGCATACATCCTGTGATTAATCTACACCGTTGTGATGTGAATGAAAGAGTAAGGTGTAACGACCGTTGCTAGTCGACTTCTGTGGAGCAGGGCAATCTTCTGGAGGTGTGAGAAGACGAGCTGAACCCTCAGAAGACGAGAATCGCTTCGAGAAGACGGTATCGAGAAGACCGGAAGAAGTGACCTGGAAGCAGGAAGATCGTCTTCCCGAGCTTCTCTGTGAATAGTTGTGTGATATTTTAGTTGGTAGTTGTTTGTTTAGTTCTAGAGTACCATTTGGCGTGTTTGGAAGACGTGTGGTTTCGCGTGGTTTTGTGAGATGAGATTTCTAGGCAAACCCCGTGTGTTTGTGTGTTTGAACAGATCTTAGAACTTAGAGCAGCGTTACTTACGTAAATCCTCTGTGAGAACGATATCTTGTATACTAAATGGACAAAAGGAGTAATCATGCGTCACTACATATAGTGAGCACCATTTTTGGCGCCGCTGCCGGAGATTTCATCTTAGTAACTACTGTTCTAAGCTTCCTAGATCTGTGTGCCAGTAGTTAGTTTCATTTCGAACTAACTTGGATTGTAGTTGAATGTGTTGTGGGACTCTATCTTGCTAGAACACAGGAACCGCAACCAGAAGTTGATAAGATACATCAGGGAGAGTTGGAAGAAGCCGCTTCCCAGCTTCCAAGAGCTATTTGGAAGACTCGATCTTGGAAGATTGCAGTGAGTGCAACAAGAAGCAGGAGAAGAAGACGTTCTGAACCTGCGATCGGTTGTTCCGTCATTTGGTCTCTTGGATCTGGTGGTAGAAGAAGAGGGACATCTCTTCTCAGTACTCTGGTGGATACCTCCGACCAGAGATAGAAGCAGAAGACGCACTGGTAAAGATCTTGAATGGGTAAATTCACCCCAGCGAACTGCTTCTAGAGAGCAGCGGATATCCCTGAGACACCAAAAGAAAGAAGAAGAGCTCAAGAAGATCCGATCAGTAGAGTTGGAAGAGCCTTCCATCTCGAGCATAATCTTTGGCGAAGACAGAAACCAACCGGGTGATCACGTGTATAAAGTAGATTTTGGTACTGGTTACTCAGAAGACGTCTTCCCAAGTGTGGGAGAAGCTTCTCAAGGAGAAGGAAGACTGGAGGAGATTGTTCCAGACGTCTCGGAAGATAGCAGTGACAGTAGTTCTGACTCAGAAGACGACCTTCGTGATTCAGACAGGCCTGGACCTTCGAGAAAACCATCTCGACCACCTGAACCTGAGGAAGAAAGAAGTTGGCAGTCGCACCAGCCGGCAGTCGACATGGCTTCTCACACTCGGCAGAAGTACTATCCGTACGACGATGATGCTGACGCGGACGACTTCATCACGATGTTCGAGACCATCTCTAGATCCAACAAGGAAGACGTGATGTTGATAGACTCCGGGTATTCCTAGTTTGATCGTAGGGAAGGGAAGGAAGTGGATGAGTAAGATGTTGGATGATGGTGTAGTAATGGCCGCTTGGGCTATTCTGAAGGCAGCTTTTCTGAAGAGGTTTAGAGGAGTGGGCTATGATCGGATGATCCTCATAGAACTTCAGAGACTCGAACGGAAGAAGAAAGAGACACTGCGGGATTACACCGAGAGGTTTGAAGATCTCCTGGATCACATCCCTCAAAACCAAGGAAGACCCGGCTACTGTGCTCAGCAAGCTGTGGACTGGTACTTGGGAGGATTGTCTCAGGATATGGAATTGTACTGCAGAAGAGGAGGAGGTGATGATTTAGTAGAAGTACAGAAGCATGCCGAGCAGTATGAAACCTCGAGCATCACTCGGAATATGACGAAAGACAGAGGGAAGACCTCGAAGAAGTCCAAGAAGTCGAAGAATTCTTCTCGGAAGTCCAAGAGGAAGTCCAAGTCCACTGAAACTGATAACAGCGATTCGGAAGTATCTTCTGCTTTTGAAGAGTCTACGATCGAAAGTTCAGAATCTGAATCTGAACAAGAGAAGAAGACACGGAAGAAGAAGAAGGAGAAGACGCGAGCAAGGGAGGAAGTTGTGCAGAAGATGCCTCAAACTCAGATCATTCAATCTGCACCTGATCCCCGTATCAATGAAGTTCTGAAGCAGTTTGCCGACATGAAAGTTCATCTTCTGAACCAGAAGGACAAGCAGAAGCAACCTACGGCTTCCCGGCCAAACCTTTGGTGCAATCTTTGTAACTCTTCCGGACACACCAGAGATCAGTGTACGCAAGACCAAGCTGTCAACTGGGCAGGATGGGAAGAAGACGACGAAGGATATCTACACGATCCTAGTGGGGAAACCTGCTATAGGATCGAGACGATACAACCCTTCACTCCTACGCCTCCCGCCCAATATAATCGTTACGTACCTAGGGATAGAGCTAGCAATGTACAGACCAGGACGCCATGACAACCTTCTTCATCACAACGACCTCTCAACCCTCTTCCTGGAGCGTGCAATAATTGTGGAGAGACAGGACACTGGTGGTCCATCTGTCCTCATCCGAGAAGACAGATTGGGCAAGTGCCCTTGTGTGAGAACTGTAAGGAAGCCGGTCATTTCACAGGGAATTGTCCTCAAACCTTAGGGCCACGACAAATGGTTAGATTTGCAGATACCACGCCTCCTGCAAAAGCTGCATCAGCTTCTAAACTCGAGTTAGCAGTGGTACAGCACATCACGGTAGAAGAAGAAGATCCTGGGGACTGTACAGATTGTCTCTATATCGAGGAAGACGAACCGGACCCCGGGAAGCGCGAAGGAAAGGAACCCCAGCTGCAGAAGACGACTGCAGCCCAGAAGACAAAGTTACTTGAGGCAGCATCTCTTTCACTTTGGCGGATGGCACTGTTTGGAGCCCTAGCCCGGATTTAGACAGTTGACCTCCCGAAGAAGTCTTGGATGAAGCGGTGTTCAAGGTAAGTACCAGAAGCAAAGGGAAGTTAGAATCTCGACAGAAGGAGATCAAGAAGAAGAAGCAGCGAAAGGAGAGGTCATCTTCCCTTGAGCGACCTTCTTCTCCTACTTACGACCGAGAAGATCCGAAGTACTTTGCTCCTGACATTAGACAAGAAGTTGAAGCGATCATGCAAGAAGAGCTGGAGAAGAGACAGAAGATAGTACAGCAGCTTCCTACACCGACTACGACAACCCCTGTCTCACGAGAACAGCCCCCAGTCGAGGGAAGACACCATTCTGATCTTCCACCCAAGGAAGCAGCTACTACATCTTCTTTGTTGGAAACACCAGTCACTCTTCTGAAGAGATCCCTTTACGACTTCTTGCGAGACTTGTGGAATCAGAAGGCAGATGTAACCTTCCAACAGCTGTTGGATGACAACGCTGGTTACAAGAAATTGTTACAATCTGTGCTTCGAGGATCGAGGAAGAGGAGAATCGCTAGACTTCCCAAGAGCACCCCGATCCTAAGGGTAGAGCATGAGGACTTGGGAGCCCCAGAACTTGATATGGAGATCCATGGCTGTCTTCTGAAGAAGGTGCCCATTGATTCCGGCTCCGGAGTTAACATCATGACTGAAGAAACGGCGCATGTCCTAGGCTTCACTGAGTTCCAGCCTACTCCGAGAATCCTCAGAATGGCGGACCAGACCAGAAGACGACCTTTGGGGCAACTGAAAGATGTCTTGACGGTAATTGGTGGAGTATCTTTTTACCTCACTTACATCATTTTGCGACCTGTAGCTAAGGTTGGATATCATGTGTTGATAGGAAGACCATGGCTGTATGCTGCAAATGTAAATACCGACTGGAGAAGACATCGTTTGAGATTTCCCAATCCTACACCCAAGCCAGGTTCCCACACTCAACCCCAAGTACTCGCTTCTAGTGAAGGACCAGATCGACCAATACCTGAAGGCAGGAGTCATCTTCCCAGTGCTCAGCAGTGAGTGGGTAGCTCCTATCGTCATCGTGCCGAAGAAGCAGACAGGAAAGATCCGAGTGTGTCAGGACTTCCAGAAGCTTCCCACCGAGCAGCGAGCTTCTTCTGAGTGTGTATGAGAGGTGAGAAGTCAGAAGAACAAAGTGCAATTGTCTTGAGTCTGTCGTGAGGATAGATTGCGCGTAGGAAGACGAAGACAAGTGAGACCAATGAAGGGAAGCCTAACTTCGGGAGGTCTTCCGAAAAAGACATTGAATGGGAAACTGTCCCGAATGTCTTCCTAGAGGCCATTCTCACCGCAAGAGCCCGCAACCATCTTCCGAACCTGTTATGCATTTTATGTTTCGTGAATCTTGTATCTTCTGATAGGAAGTAGGATGTAATGCAAGGTGGGTTGTCTTCTCGGTAATCCATGCGAGGCCTTGCTTAGATAGGATTGTTTAGATATAGCTCGGAAGACGAGAGCTAACTAGGAAGTACTGTTAGAATCCCGGAAGACGGAGTAGCTGTCTTCTAGAAGACTAGTTTCGTCTTCTGAGAAGTAGAAGCTAGACTGTGGGCACTTGGGAAGGACTGAGCCTTCAGCTCATAGTAGGTGCTTGTGGCTTAGTGCAACAGATCTTCCAGTATGTCGATGCATCCTCGAGGGTTGGTGTTACCAGCAGCGGAGTTGGCCGAGGCCACGCCCTTCCTTAAGGAGTTGGGTCTCGATTTCTTCCTATGGAATTGGAACCTCGCAGACCAGGGACTTCTGGAGGAGGTGTAGGCAGCGTTACCACCTCGCAACCGTGTACCTGCGAAGACAGGAGTAGCTCGAGGAAGACCGTCTTCCTGGACTGAAGATTGGTGGCACAGGACTTTCCACAGGCCAGAATCCGAGGACCGAAGGTATTGGCTTGAGAAGAAGATTTTGCCCCGGATCGTAAGTGCGTGGCATGTACCTGGGAGCACCACCTGCCTTTTCGTGGAAGACAGGCAGGGTAGGAATGGGTGGAAGATCAAATCTTGTCGGGAGCCGAAGAAGCGACTTCTGGCGAAGCTGTTTTTGCATCTCTTCCCCAAGAGGAAAGCGCAGAAGACGAGGTACTTGAGAAATCAGGACGTAGAGTTCCTGGAAGCAGTGTGGGATGAAGGAGTGCCCATCAACTGGGACGCATACGTCCACAACTATGTACAGGCGGAGCTAGCGTACTTGGGTATCCCGACGGGAGGACACTTGACACCTTTCCTCTGCTACTTGTACGTAGCCATGAGAGATCTTAGGAGAGATCAGTTGGCAGAGTATGGGCCAACAGGGCAACAGGAGGTGAAGGAGGAGACCTCGGAAGACGATGACCGAGCCGCAGTCGCAACTCCCCCTCCCACTCTGATGCCGCAGCTGAGGTCCGGTTCTCACCAGAAGACGCTTCTGGTGCGAAAAGACGAGTCTAGTGGGTCGGAAGACGTCATGCCACCGAGGAAGATGGGCCCTAGAAGTGTACCTAGGAAGCCCATCTCCCTCATTCATTCAGGATTGGAGTCGGACTCGGAGGAAGAGCCGCTGAGCACCCGATCGGAGCAGAAGACCACTTCTGCAACACCTGGGAGTCTTCCGAAGACTCCAGAAGACAAGAAAAGAAGGGATACTCCCACTGCGATGCGAGGAAGCGCAGTGAAGAGAACCGCTCCTGCCATGAGGGATCTTCCACCCAGGATGGGATGGGACAGCGAGTCCAAGGCAATGTTGGTGGAATGCCGGGAGAGCATGTTCAGGTACTTGGATCGGCAGATAGAGAGAGTGAAGACACTCTATGGTCTTCTCTCGCTTCCGACACCTGCAACTGCATCTTCCCAAGCTCCAGCACCATCGATTGGATCCGGAATGGAGAAGGAGGAGTTCGACCTCGCTGTGCACTTGGTAGTGACAGCGTTGGAAGCCGAGAAGACACCGGAAGATGTCCCGGAAGACAGGATGTCTTCTGGAAGTCAGGAAGACGAGCCGTCTTCCCAAGTATTCCGCGTGGAGGAAGCGACTTCCCTGGACCCCTATGAGGTCGCCATGGCCCCTAGTCCCGCACCAGTGCCTCAGAAGACGGAAGAAGCAACACTCGACCCAGCTTCTCAGAAGACGATTCTGTCTTCCGAAGCAGAAGTCGAAGTCGAGGAAGACGCAGCAGCAGCAACAGCAGGACCAGCAAAGAGCGATGAGGAGGAAGCTACCTCAGTGACACCCGAGATAAGCGCAGGGCTTCCCAACCCATCAGAAGCCGAGCTAGTAGCTCCGATAGGAGCAGATCTGGTAGAGATTGCCACCGAGCAATCAGAGTAGCTAGTAACCGCAGATTGACAATTCCAGATTTAGTAGGACCAAACATGCTATCTTAAGGGTGGCAGTTTCAAGTGTAAAATTAGTAGACAGCCATGTGGCAGAGTAGGAAGCGCAAAGATAAGCATGGGAAACCGTTTGCATGTGGAGAGGCAGTTTTCTCTCCCCGGTGGTGGTTCCTCTGTGTTCTCATGTCAACGACATAAATAGGATCGTAGAGTAGGAATTCGGGCTGCCGCAACGGTTGCCACCACGCGCTCATGCAAATCTTTCAGTGCAGCCAGAGACACATGAGTTGAGTAGTCACACACACTACACCTGATGTTAGAGACATACGAAGAGACTAGGATTATACCGGAGGGGTCTGCATGTTCGTCACCAACAGTGGTTCGAGGATGTAGATAGAGGTAGTGGACAGTCTAGGAGCAGAGAACGGCATCCTCGTGCAGTCCTGTTGGTTAGACTGATGTGTCGAGGAGTAGGACAGACAATAGAGGGAGTGAGCTTCCCAACACCTATGTATCTTTTTCTCGGGGAATGGATTGCTGATTTGAGTGGAGAAGCTTAATTCGTGTCTTCTGGGTGGTGGATTGCCTTGAATTCGCTCCCAATTGTGCATGGGAAGTGTTCTCCTTGAGTGGCGGTGACTGTCAGCAGTTGTGGAAGTGTAGCTTGACTCGTTCAGTAGAGCACTTGGGATCTACGTACGAACGGTCTTATGGGTAAGGGATCCCAGAAGACAGAGTAGTCAGAGCAGCGAAGTGAAGAAGAAAGAAGCCTTCTCAAAGCTTAGAATTACCTCAACTTCAGGTGCCCTGACCAACTCCATCTCACCCACATACTCCCGCGGGTACCTAGTAACGTCTCTTCCATCGAATCGCCCACATCGACCAACAATTGCTTGTAATGCTCTTGTGGACTTCTGCTCAGCTCCCCCAATTGTAGGCTGCTGCTGAATCAAGGCAGCCAACGCCTGAAGAATCTTAGACGTGTCTACAGCAGACTGTGCTGTTGTTGTTGGAACCACAGTAGGCCCTCCTTGAGAGCCAATTCCATCTTGACCAGGAGTCCCTTGAACAGGAGCACCTTGAGCAACAGCTACACCTTGTACGGCAGCACTGTGATCCATCTTCTCCCTTGTATGCAAATCTCAACCTCAGCAACCTCAGCGATTAATCACCCCAAGATGACTCTTAGTGGAAGCACCAGATCTATGTCGAGGAGAGTCCTTCTCATGAAGGGCGAGCCTTCTAGCTGTGATAATTCGTGAGGTAGGAGTAGAAATCGAATACCAAGACAAGAGCCAAGGCTGGTAGTACACAACGGCTGAAGTCACTCACATAGACTACTCTTTGACCATAGGTCACTTGCTATTTTTCTGATCAAGTCTCAGGAGACAGATCCATCTTCAGACACAACAGATAAGAAAAACCTGAACTCACGATGATTTATTTCTCTTCCAAACACACTCAATAGTCTTCCACATACATCAATTTACAACCTATCTCTACTCAGCGTCTTACGTTGATCATCGCAGATGCCAAACAGCCAATACCCACTCAACTAGTCTTCTCTCCAGCAGATTTTCTCTCCAAAACCCACAACCTATGAAGATTTGAAACCCCAACGCCTTGTATCCCTTCTTATAACAGCTTCAGCACTGAAATTTCTCAGAAGAACTTGATCTTCTCAGTCCCTATCTTCTCCTAGATGCTCCTAGTTCACCATATTTATCTCAAACAGCCTAGTAGGTAAATTCAAGCTCTTCCAACTCTTAATCCTCCCTTTGCGTCAATCTCCCGACTGAAATTATCAGGAATTTAATCCCACATCGATCAAAAAGACTGCAAAGACTTTTGATCAATAAAACAACCTCCTGTCCGTTCAGAAGGTAGTTCTGCCTCCAAATTGTATAATAGATAAAGTTCCCGCTCCCAAACACTTGTCCGTCTCAGTTCTGTAGAAAAATTGATCTCTCCCAGCCTCCAAGCTTCTCCTGCACTTCCTTGATCCTAAATCCCTAATTCCCTTCCTTCCGCTTCAGCTCTCAACTCTCAGTCCAAAAATCGCTTGAAAAGTGTCCCTCGATCTTCAGCCGTCGCAGTATTTAACCTAAAGTTTTAAGGCTCCAGCTTAAGCTGCCCCCCTGCTGTCCTTATAAGCGCAATCACTTATCAGAAGCAGGGCCCTAGCTTAAGCTGCCCCCCTGCTATCCTTATGCGTACAAAGCTTTATTTACAATTTTGGCCCCTTTTTAATACAAGTTTCACAGTTGTCTCCACAAACTCTACCTCTTCACTAATAAAGGTTCTCCTAGCCTCATTCTCCATCGCAAGCCGACTCGATGATTATTTAACTAATTAGCAAAAGTTTCTCATGCTCTTGATGCCATCTTGATGCCACCCTGAATATACTACAAGCCATCCAATATAGGTCGAAGCCTCAACACTTATGAGGCTGCCCCACAGGACTTACAACCCTCCCATATGCGCACCAGGTATCTCCCATAGTATATTCAAGATGGCATGAGGAGGCTTAGGCCAGGAAGCCCACGATTAAGGGAGATATCGGTCTCCCGCCCCTAGATATGCAAGACGTGGCTGCATACCCAACATAGATTTCCTTCCAGGAGGCCAACATGCCGGAATAGGAACCAGAGGCTAGGAGGGATTGATCATGAGACCACTTCTCTCCTAGGCAGGCGCCCTATCACTGGGATGGCCTTTGGTTCCGTTCAAGAAGAGAAAATTTTCTGTACATATGTTTTCTTGAGGAAATTTTCCTGTAAAGTCTTTACTAACCTTTCCTACGCTAACTTCTCTTCACAACTCTGTTTTTATTGAACAAGGAGTCAAAACTATAGTATTTGTGAACATCTACACACTCACGCTATCAGATTCTGAGTTCGAGTCACGAGCCAGAATCGACAGATTTCCTTCTTTCGCATAATTTTCAGTTTAAAACCCGTATTAACTATTGCTTAAAACACTTTCTGTCAAAACTGGAAGCATGAGATCACTCTCCTCGTCGAGCTCTGCATTCTGATGCCCTTCGATTTCTTTCAGGGTGATATTTCAGTCTAAGCTAGGGGGCAGCTTGTCAAGCATGGCCCCAGCTTAACTCCTGCCCAGTTTGATAAGCTAGGGCACAGCTTCCCGAACAAATGCTGGTTGAATGTCTTCTGAAGTTCCGTTTCATCATGTGGAATGTCACGCACTACGACAACGCCTTAGCTACTTCATCAATCACAGATCTTGTTTCGACGTTTCGAATCCTACAACTTGCTGTTGGCAGATTGTAAGTCTTGGATGAAGCGTAGAGCTCCTATCTTCTTAGATATTGTGAACCATCGACTAGAATACGGAGCCATAGATGATTCAAGAATTCTCATTCGTATTTTTTCTTTCAGCAACTCAATGACCTTCAGCAATAAGACACGAAGGACTAGAATCGGCTTCAAGTCCCAAGATACATGAGGAATAGTGAAGATAACCATCGAAGCTATCACACTAGGATCCACACAACAAATCTCTCCATCTGAGAAAAAAAATGTCTTACCATGACTAACTATCATCTTCTCGAAAGCTCATCTTTCCACTTCAGTCAAGAAGCCACCTCCTCCTATTTGAAAATGATCTAGTGTCTCTTAAGTAAACTTGTGTCCTATCGGTGTAGGATCTGTAAGCACAGACTCAGCAGTCGTTAACTCTATTTGCTGTTAAAAATCAACAAATAACTGAATCACCACAAGCTTCACCTTCCTCGCTATAGATTTATACTTGGCGTGTACTTCCGCTTCTTGATGAGAGCTTGCATCAACAGACTGCATCCGTCCATCCATTCTCCGGTCTCGGATGAAGACGACATCGCAAGTACGAGACAATCTTCTTCATAGACTTCACAAGAATGGATGAAGATCACCACCTTATCTCCCACCTGCTCCATCAACTTATCTACATCATCCAGCCAACGAACAAAAGACTGTACACTTACAAACTCTTCATAAATACCAAAAATAATCTCTTCTTCCTTCAGAACTCTTGTACAGTGTAGATTTGCTACGTACTTCTACTGTTCTCAGTCAAATCTTCTACTCGCATAAACTAATCCAATCATCAGAACTAAAAGTCATCAAACCAGATCTCCAATCATGTACAATATAGCTATTTTCTGAATCTTGAATAATCTCTTCACCAACCTCCTTTGATCCCTCAGTTGAGTTGACAACTTCTCTCAACTGGATTCACCAACTACGTGCCCCCTTTACACCTAGTTTTGTCGACTAAACAACAATGCATACAAATCCACTCTCTCCTCTTCGCAAGAGTTTGAATGAACTGGCAGATCACACTTACCACCTCATATGTTTGAGGTGTGATGTAACCGGGAGCTTCAGATTCTTGAGTTTGAAGAATAGCCTCGCAGCCATAGCAAGAAGGCTGGTTGTGATTTTGAGGTTGTTTAGTGGGAGAATGCCCTTCCTCTTCGTTTTATTCTTACTCGTTTGCTCGGCCTTCTCCGCCGTACTGGCCATCTGCCGTTTTGCTTCGTTGTTATTACCTATCTTTCTGGGGTCCTTTGGACTCTCCTCATTTTCCCCAATTTTCCTTTGATTCTTTCCGTCCTGAACCCCGATTGCAAGTCTCAAATACCTCTCTCCAGGAGTCTCTGCGACTGGCGCGACGTCTCTACCGAGAACAAGTTCATCCTCCTGCCGAAGAGCTCTATCAGGTTCCACGGTCCCAAAATCGTCAATTCTATTCGGCCTTGAGCTGGACTTCTTCCATGGCCTGCGTCTTTGTGAGATTTCAAGATCAGAATCTTTCTCAGAAATTGCGCGCGCCAGAACTATTCCCTTACGTCCGAATTTGAACCCATCCCTGCCACAGGTTTCCAATCCGCTTCTCCCAAAAAATGCAGCATTCCCAAAGTCCGTCCGCCATTTACAAGGTCGTAAGGTGCATTTGTTCTCGGATAAAAAGTACAAAGCTCCTCCCGCGACTCGCTGCACTGAAATGTGCGTCGCCATCGCACCGACCGAAGCTATCCTGTTCTGCTGCTTGCGTCGACTAAACCTCGTCTTCGCTCACTGAGCCAGCTTAAAGCCTTAAACCCCCGATGCAGATATACCCGACCACGGATCCGACAGAAACCGACGCGGCCGGTGACTTGACTTGTAGAAACCGGAAATGTGCAGGAAATGGCTTGATCACACCCCAGTACGATCGCTGCGCTTGATCATATCCCTCTTAACGTTTGGTTGCTTGATCATACCCCCAACCTGTCATTTCTAGTCCTGCGGATATCCGCGCCATGTAGATCAGGCCATGTCACTGCCAACACGGCATGTGCATAGGCGTAAAGAGCGAAACAGTCTGTTTCGCTCTACAAGTGAACGAAACATGGGATGCAGACTGTTTCGCTCTACAAGTGAGCGAAACATGGCACTGCATCCCGCAGGCTTGTTTCGCCTTGCAATGCAGCGAAACGTGTTTCGTCTCGCGATTCAGCATTAGGTCCATCGCGGTTCAGCATTAGGTCGCAATAGTTAATATATTGCCAAGGCCTCCCAGAAACCATGGCGAAGGTAAATTCGCTAGCGATTCAACATCAGGTCGCAGAGAATACAAACAGTGCTTCTCAGAAACCATGGCGGAGGTAAAATTCGAGAGCAACTGCGGTCCAGTACTGCGTCTCCGCCAGTACCTTGTTTCGGGAGACTATTCTGAAATCTGCAAGAAACAATTCGGAATCACAAGCTGAAACGCCTCGAGTCCCAAAAACTCTTCTTGGTGCGGAGAAGGAACGATGTCCCAAGCAGTCGCGGTCCACGTCGTCAACAAGAGAGAAATCCAGGCTGGCAGTGTAGAGTGACATGACTTGATCTACCGGTAAGACGGACGATGGCAGGTTGGGGATATGATCAAGCAACCAAACGTTAAGAGGGGTATGATCAAGCGCAACGATCGTACTGGGGGTGTGATCAAGCCATTTCTTGCGGAAATGTGCTACCGTATTTCACGTGATATCCACTCAACTCAACTGGTTCTGGACCTAATGTTACATTCAAATCGGACACCTTTGCGTTAGCATTTCCGTCACAAACTTTGCGTTTGTTGTACCGGATATTTGTTTCTCACGAATTTCGGAAAGAAATGAACGTGAGGACGTCCGGCGAGAACATGGAGAAGTACAGGATCCCCTACTCTTCACGTTCGAGTTCATTCATACGTTCAACAATTGGCACGCTGCTGCTCAACAACTTGGACGCTACACACATGATCCCAGTTAGACGTGCGTGTTAGAGTGAGAGAAAGCGTTCAGCTTCATGATCCAATACGACTTCCTTCTTAGTTGGACTGAACAAATATTTCGAAGGTAAAAGCGGAGCATATACGCCACCGAGAACGTACCTTCTACTCGTTTCTTGTAATTCACCAGCCAAGATGAATTCATCCCGAAGCACCGTACACCTGAAGGAACCGTAACAATCATCCTGTCATCCTTATGATTTCAAGTTTGACAGACGGGGGAGAAAAAGGAGAAATCGTACGTCTCTTTTCCATCTACTTGGTCGACACACATTATGGCACTCGGGTCTCCAGGCATCATAACAAAAGTGATGCGTCTGTCCATTTCCATAGCTTAATGTCAACGTACCCTTAGGCAAGTAATGTTACGACGGTAGACACAGGAGGAGATTATTACGATGAACCCATTCCATGATGAATTGAACGCTCTCGAGACTGACGATTGGGAACTTCATTGAAGCAAGATATATGAACTAGGATGAGACCTAGATGGCAGCTTTTTGCGTAATCAGCGTGGCCTGAGCAGTAGAAACTTCACCTATCTCAAATTTCGTGACTCAGAGGAACACCACTGTCATAATTCATAATGAAGAATATCACGTTCAGAGTGGTGTCTAACTAAGAGTGAGAAAGAAAGAGAAAAGCGTGAGCGGCCGCGACTCCCTTGGGTACTGCACTTCTCGTACGACTAGCTCAGTGTGTTTCTTTGTTGAGATACTAGTAGCTGCAAGATGAGAGAGGATCAGGACTTATCATCTTGCAGGATCACCCTTGGGTACTGCACTTCTCGTACGACTAGCTTAGTGTGTTTTTGTCTTGAGATACTAGTAGCTACAAGATGAGAGAAGATTAGGATTCATCATCTTGCAGGATCAAGTATCAGTGACAGATGTGGTTGTCATTGATCCGACACGAGACTTGGTGACGGTCCAAGTGATCATCCATCTCCCAAGATGATTGCAAGAGTGACGACAATTGCGAAAATGATAAAATATAGAGGTACACATGAGAGACATTGACCAAGTATAAGAGTATACAGGAGAGACATTGCTTCATGTTCCAGCCTTGAAGATATGTGGATAGACAGCTCAAAGTTAGACGTTTTTATTCTAGATTGTTCCAGAGCTTACATAAGAGACTTCAAGAGACTTCAAGAGATATGTGGATAGACAGCCTCAAAGTTCGACGTTTTTATTCTAGATTGTGCCAGAGCTTACATAAGAGATTTCAGGACAGAGAGTTTCCATTGCTCTACATAAAACTTTAGCAGACGCATTCCACAGAAGAATAATTGTAGTAAGCAATGCTACTTCTATGTGCACCTGTTCTTGTATGCAGTAGTTTTGATTTAGCATTGTGTGATATTTTAGGAGCAATAGTCAACCTTAGAGCTAATGATACCGGGGATGTTCTTCCTCCTTTCGGGTCGTTGGTTACTTGGCCCTTCGGGTCCCTCTTTCCCTGTCAGGATTGATGGGGTCTTTCCATCCGTTGGCTATTCATTGTGTCTGAGTGTATGAAGCCTGCTAGAGACGTGCTGGCTTGAAGACCATGGCTTAGTGTATGAAGCCTGCAAGAGACGTGCTGGATTGAAGACCGTGACTTAGAAACGATAGCGTCTTGAAGAGTCTGTATGTATGGGGAGGCTTTCAGCATAATAAACAGTGGGAATCATAATTTTTGGTGATGTTTACAAGTGATATTACGTTGTATTCTCGTGCTCACACTTCGAACCTGCAGGTAACATCTGACCTTATGCACAGGCTGACTCGTGAGGAGAGGAAACCTCAACGGAGAAGACCTGCAAGAGAGAAGCGCAAGTCAGTATCTCCGTTATCAACAGAGCAAAGCACACTAACGGATGATGTGACCAGCCAAGCCACATCAACCATAGGAAGCACAGGGCGTGATACTTATTTACCTCTTTTTCCTGGACCTCGAGCTCCATTTGGTGTTCTTTTCGAAGCTCCCATCCAAACCGCTGATGATTTAAACAAAGAGCTTGCTCCTGTTTATCAAGCTATAGAAGAAAGCGTGAGTATTCCGATCTTTTCACATTGGGTATAGCTTCAAAGCTGAAACTCAAACGCGGGTAATTGCTGGTTTAAGATAGTAGCATTTCCTGTACCAAAAGCTTACTCTATGTAAATCACCTGGTTTTCTTGCGGTAGATAACTGTGTATTTAGTTAATTGTGGTGGAAGTAGAACAATTGTAGGAGCATGACAGGTTCTGAATTCTTCCCTAATAAGATATGAGTCTATACTGGATAAAGAGGAATTGTATAGCCTACTAACTTAGTAGCTGAATTATGCTGCAGGAAAAGATTGCTCAACAGTTGTCCAAACAAGGAGAACATGAGTTGGAAAAGGTGAAGGAAATGGTGAAGGAGCTCAAAGACAAACAATACAGGTGATTCATGCTGGATAGTGATCATTTTTTAGGAAAAGCGAATGAAGGTAGTAGGGAGACGGAGGAAAACGAGAAAAGCCCGTCGCGCTGCGGCCAAGAGGCAGAGGGCCTGCGTCGTACAGTCATTGTCCACACAGCACTAAAATATATATCTATCTATCTTTCATGTGTATTAAATGTGATCAAATGTTCCTTGGTGGTTGGGAGTAACAATCTGTGTACAAGGAGCCTTGCGAGAGAACATACAAAGCTAGTTCATCTCATTAGGAATCGAATGTATTTCAGATGGTCTGCTCAATGTCCCTGCTCATCTTTGGGTTGAATGATGTAGGGCTCCATCTAATGCTCCCCGTAGTTTAAGTGAGTGTGAAGCGTGTTACAGACAAAATCAGAAGGTACATTCATTGGATCCATTTGTTTTCTATGGTTTCAGAGTCTTTCCCGCATCCAGCGGATAAAAAGATTCAACAGCAAAATGCACACTACATAACCTTCCAACACGAGGTTTCTTGAGCAATGTTAGTGTAGAGCGGGCGTCTCACGTACAGTTACAATTGGAGTTGCAGAATCATTGTTATGCGCGAAAGTTGTACAAGCCTTTGCCCAAGGGGTACATTCAAACCCAGAGTTGTCTCATTGATTGATGCTGGAGACACATTCAAGTTTATATCCACGTCGCTTGAATTGATTCATCCAAGTCTCGAAAAGAGGAAGCTAATGAAAGCTTTTAAGCAGAGTAATAGTTAAAGAAATACGTAATATTTGAAACCTCAAGCGAATGTGCGTAGTAGTCAGTCTCGCTGTTCTTCCTTTCCCTCCACAGATTTCAACCACGGTCGTAAACGTCCAAGTCGAGAACGAGTTTCTTTATGGAACCACATTGAGGTTGTCTTTGATTCTAAGGATTTTATTGTTCTTGTGTGTCTGCAGGAGTTTGTTGCGTCCGGAGTTTCATAAATTTGGAGATCTTGAGAAGTAGACGTGCCTCCCCTTCAAAGCTTGATTCCACGCCAGTTTCTGGGGAGTCGAAGGGATCTGTGACGAAGTCCCTTTCCCAAGAGAGATGCTCCATCTTTGGTATCTGGTGGGTTAATGCGCAGCTTTGCAGTGAGTTGTAGTCACGGGGGCTAAGGTTAGATGCATATGTTTGGAATTCAATAGACGGGAATGACTTAGGGGTCCATTCCAAATAACGAAATGATGTACCTGTCCTAGAAGTCTACTGGATCACTTGATAGCTTTTCTCATGGTACTTCCTCACTCGCCAACTTAGTGTGTGAAGCACAGGTGAATAGTCACAAAGTTATCTGGCATTAGTCGAAAACGTAGCACATTCAAACTTTGAACATCCGGAAGTTCAAAGTTTTGGCGTATTCAAAGGTCGGATGGTTTTATGACGGCTCACATCGCTTGTCCGGCATAGTTTCGCCTTTCTACAGCAAACTCGCTGTTTCCACTGTCAAGTAAACTTTCCGCCTATGGAAGTGATACTCGCCCGCAAATACATTGCAATAAACATCGAAGAACAAGTATTAAGATTACTGATCAAGGTAGGCTAGTCCAGTCAGTATAGTTCCACCTCGATGAACTTAAATTCAAGACGAATGGATGGTCACATCTCTCTTCCAGATGATCCGTCGATTAGAGGAGGGTGGAGTCGGGAGTTCCCGACTTCCGGTTGTGACCACAGTGCCAAATGCTGAATCTCAGGCATTCAGGTAACTCGTCATTGTCTGTCTGGACTAATCGAGGAATTCAGTATGAACTATAACTCGGGGTGGTTACTATCCCGAGTTGGCAGGTTGCTGCGTATGCTTCAAGCGAGGGGTAATGTAAATCGAAGGCAAGCTGCGTATTTTGCTTTGTAGAATGATTGGTGACATTTTGCGGGAGACCCTCATTCATTAGACTCGTATTTGTCTCGTGGAACATAATGCGAGATATCTTCGGATATGAACTGCTACTGAGTACATCCCTACAGTAGTTATTTGCACAAGTATTCGAATGTTTCCCTCCACAGCCCAAGGATGGTGACCTCCCTCTAAGCAGAGTTTTTGAATGAGGAAACCCGTTTTATCTACCAGGAGCTAGCACTAAACTTCGAAAATACTCATGCACCTAGAATGTAGACCTTCATCTAACCCAAAACTCTAGACTAACACACATAGGTATTACTAGGTCTCCACTAGATCCAGGTCTTGTGCTTTCTACCTAGCAAGATTGACAACCATCGCGGGTCAGAAAGAAATGATGTTCAACTGTTGTAGATTTTGTATGGACCCTTGCATGCCTAAACTCGGCATTGCACAGGGCAGTCCCCGCATGGGTCTTATCGGCCCTTCATTACTGTTCCATAGCTTTTACACACGGCTTGTAAGGGAAGCTCTCCATCTCCCATGTATAAGTCTCCTCACAGAAATCTAACAATAACAGCTCGAGTAAAGGGAAGTGACTTTATTTGATCATGGTTTCAGAGCTATTGCTGGTTATGTTGATACGAACGCCAGGGAGAGTGTGAGCTCTGCTCCTGTAATTCATATATAGTTGAGAGATGTACCAGAAATAGTAGAAACTCCTGGACCGATGAGTTGAAAATGTCTTCAGTTTCGATTGACGACCACAGTCTATAAGCTTGGCCCTCTCTGCTAGGTGCTGACGGAGTATTGAGGTGGATGCATAGGGAAGTGTGTATTACCTGCATGTTCTCCTTGTAATTCGTGGTAATTAGGTATATGAGTGTACACCTGCTCATTAGCTACTATTGTGTCAACGACCCTTCTGTAGAAAACTGCTTGTTTTTGTATTTCTGGGTTGTTTACCTCTGCTCGTTTGCTTGCCCTCTTTGCTTGATGAGCATATGTGCATCTTCTTCTTTTCTCCCCAATTCTGAAAACTCTCTGTATTACTCGCTCCTGGTGAGTTCTTCTTGGCTCTGTTTTGCGGGTTTAAGTGTGTAGCATTGTTCTTGTAAGGCTAAAACAGACAAATGGACTTGTACGCTAAACTTATGGAAAAAACGATGTTGAGCTCATGGGCTCCGGGTCCTTTTCCTTTTCCGCTCCACGCTTTCCCCCTATATTTAAGGACCGATCTTGCTACGCTTTTAGACCTTATTTTCGTTTCTGCATCAAAAACCGCATATGCATACATCTGCATGCACTGCATATTGTACATGTCTTCTATATTGCACTTCCATACCAGGGAGTACCAGTACGGACCCATTGGTCAGACATTGGCAGACATTGGCTGGTGTGATGAAGTTAGCGCACATTCACACTTCTCTATGCTGCTCACTATGCTAAGACTGGGAGTTTGCCCTCAGATAACTGAACAGAAACTCCTGGACCGACAAGGTCCTGATGAGTCGGTTAAGTCTTCATCTTCGCTTGATAACTTTTTCTACTCATCGAGCAACCCTCTCTGTTGGGTGTTGATGAAGTCAGAGAGCAGGTTGAGTGCATGCGACGGCAGTGTGTTCTGCTGCGTGCTCCGAGTATATATTATGGTAACTAGGTTCTTGAGTGTACACCTGCTCAGTACCTAAATGCATCAATGACGCACTAGAATAAAAACATTTCTTCCTTTACTACCTCTTACTGTCTTCTCGCTGTATTCACTCGCTAAATCAGTGTTCTTAACTCTCTTTTCCGTGGGGTTCTTTTGGCTATCTCAATCTACGTTCTCCTTGCCAGCATTCGCGTATTTTACTATCGTAGTACAATTGTATTAAAGTTTCTATCGGTTAATAACATGGTAATTGCCCTTTTGTTGTCTGTTTTTATTTTCTAAATTCCTTTTTCCTTTTTTTTGTCGGACAGTCCTGGGGCCTTGTCGGACAGTAGTATGCTTTTGTGATGTACGACAAGACAAAGTCCGGGGCCCTGTCTGACAAAAACAGTTACTCCTTTTGCAAAAAGCCACTCCACAAAATGAGCTTTTGACAGTTATATGATTCCAGAGGATGATTTAGAATTAGGTCAATTACGGCTGCAGTTGTTTCACTTCTGCATTAGCTTTTACACTAACTTTTACATTAGAATCGATCAGTTTGCATCAATACTTACTGCATTTGTTTTTCGTCACTACACATTTCCATCGAAACACCTTCCGGTTACAAACAATTGGCTAACTTCACTTGGCAAATTCGCGCACATTCGGCCACAAATCTCTTTTTATTATTTACATGGCACTCAGTGCCTATATGCATCAGTGACACTGGCAAATATTCTACATCTATTCTCGTTTCTTTCTGTTCTTCTCTTTTTCTCTGTTTTATATCTTCGTCTGCTTGATAGCTCATTTCACTCGATAAAACTTTGCCCTTCAAATTTAAAGCTCTTCGTGGGGTTCTTGGCTATCTCATCTTTGTTCGCCATCGACGATCTTCACTCCATACACTATCGTTCGGTTTACTCCTGCTCTGTCAGTTCATTTCCAGCTCTTCCCGTTCTGCACTTGATGTTGTTAGAATCAGTCACATTTCATCTTTCTCGATTGCATTGCACTCTGCACCACACTCTATACCAAGGGGAACCTTGTCGGGAAATGTGCGTCTTGCTACACATTCCCATCGACACACCCTTCGGTTACAAATAATTCGGTAACTCCACTTGACAGTTTAGCGCACATTCTGCCCGTATTGGCTACTTGCCATGTACTTGGCTCCGTATTTACCTTAACTAGATAGTGGTCCTTGAAAAATCTGCCATTCTCGAAGTATGCATATACATTGATACACGGTTAAAGCAGTTCTCGGTGAAAACAGTGACTTCCCCCGCACACTTAACCCCCAATAATTATGAACCAGTGTAAGGACAAGGGTGAGTAACAAAGAGTGGTGAACATGTATACTAATTTGGTTTGAGAAGTTAGCAAGATTATGTATAACCGAGGCTGGTCCACTAAGAAACGGGTAGGAAAGGCACATTTTCAAACTGGTACTCTCTGATAAGTAGGTGCATGAAAGATGCATGAGAGGTGTCCAGTATAATACACGATGCCTAACGAACGGTACAAGAAAGCAGCTAAAACTGTAAGAAAGAGCCACAACCATAACCAAAACCAAACAGCAAGGGGAACGAGTTCGGAAGATGATGGCAGAAGAACAGTGCATGGAGAGGTAGTCCAACTGCAACTGGGAAGAGTGGAACTAACAATTCGCAGCACTGAAGTGGACATAAGAAGAAGGTTAGTGCATATGAACATATGTACATGGCCGGGAGAATTGCGTGTTACCTCTTTTACTAGAGAGTGGTCCTTGAGAATATCTGCAATTCTCGACGTGTGCAATATTTACTTCTCCGGGTTCACTAGGCTTTGGGGATTACCTTCAGTGTGTGGGCGTGGTCTTGATGTACCACTCATGTATGGGTGAGGGTATTCGTCATCTCGTTGAATTAGCATTGCTTCAAGCGTTTCTTCTCTTTGGAGTGTGAGCTTTGCTCCACTATATGCTTTTGCTGTTTGACGAAAAACCGCTAGCATTACTTTCTGTTCCTCCGGTTCTTGTCCTTTATCATGTCGGTTCATCACGCAGACGCTTTAGAACGAGAAGATCTATGGAGATTGTTGCGACCGAAGAAAGTACCTCTACTGTCACTGTCACCAGCAGGAAGGAGAGTTGGTATCGGACGACAATAAAATTGTCTGTCAAAGACAAGTTTATTCCTTCGATTCCCCAAGAAACGTTGGATGCCTTTCTGAAGAATTTCAGTTCAGAATTTCGACTCTCATAATCATTCATTATCTCGTGTTTCAACCCTGTCAGAAGTTAAGCAATGTGACCATCGGCAGTCAGCTACAGTACTTGAACTCATTGTCAAAGTAACTGCATCCGTGCTTTGCACAGAGCCTCCTTTACGTCTCTCTCCCGACACAAAGGTCTCGAAAAGAACGGCGTACACTTCAAGCATTCGAATGACTTCCATGTATGTATGAACTGACTCAATCCTTGATCCTAGTGGCCCCATGGACCGAGTTTAGGAGAAGGGCAAGGCCTGAATACGAAGGAGCTCCTGGAGATTCTTGACATCGCAAATATAAACGTCATGCAGTTCAAATAAGTCGCTGTAGCCTGCTGGAAATGCAATGGCGTCGATTTTACTGGATCAGCTCTGGGCGAGTGAAGCTTTTGTTTCCTCCCATCGTGTCTAACCAGACCGAAGATAGTTCAAAAGTCAAACAACAAGTCCTCATATCTAGCATGAACTTTTGGTCAAGAAACACACTCGATGGAGAGGTTTCAATTCTCAAATTAGGAAGATTTTTTCCTGCTAGCACTTTCATATCGAACTGAGGTAAAAGGACGTCTTCTCTTCACTGGATCTGAACTCTGAACACCCCGACCGAAGGAGACTTTAGGGAAGGGGCGACAACGATGACTTTATCTGTTTTGAAAATCTCGAAGCCTTTCTCACACACACATATTAACAAGGCCTTCGATGACATTTCTATGAGGTACGGAGCAGTTTCGACTTCGACAGTACGCCATGTTACTGTTGGATTCACTGATTCAAGTAACATGATTGTCGGGTAGCAAAGTGCGAAGCAGTAGGCGGGTAGCGACCTAACAAATCATACTGGAGGTCTACAAAGAGTAACATGGGGAATGTTGTAGAGCACTTCCTACGAAGGGGCTTACTTGATCAGGTAGATGTTGCTCATATTGTCCCAGCATCGCAAGAAAACGAATTTCCAGCCGTTTCGGCGGCGAACGATGTAAGCTCGGGGGTGCTGTTTCGGATGTTTCAGATGAAACAGCACCCCCGAGCTTACATCGTTCCATTATTCTTATTGCCTCATTTTCATGTAATGCTAGTAATCCATCACCACCACCTGCTAGCAGATGTCCGTGCTGCGTGGAAAAAATGGACGTAACTCCCCTCTATGAATGGCTTCGGACCTCTGTTCCGGAATATGCTTACGTATACCATTCGACCGTTCACACTGCATACAGCACTGGTACAGATTAGCAAGCTTGTGTAGCCCAGGCTATGCGATACAAACAGCCGGATTCCACGTTTGTCTTTACAACAATCCGAGAATTAAACGGTGCGTACTGCAGATTGAAAAGAGGAAAAGCTAAACACAGTGCTCCAAGAAACCTTTCAGAACGAGCAGTTAAACTGCACCAAATACTAATGCTTCCCTTATCTGAGAGGAAAAGCTAAACACAGTGCTCCAAGAAACCTTTCGGAACGAGCAGTTAAACTGCACCAAATACTGATCTTTCCCTTATCTGACACGTTTGGAGGTCACTACACTTTTGTCATACACTTCGGTTCAGTATGCATTAAGCAATTGACGCTGGAGACGAGTTCATGTACGTGGCAACTCACACCGGGGACATACTGCGAGTAAGTTTTAGCTTCATTGAACCCTGAAAGTGTTCGGTGTTCATTCTGCCCTGTAGGTGTCTTGTATCAACAGTTTTAGGCTTCTGTTTATAGGCACTTCAGAGGTTGGTCTTGCTAACCGTTCAGAAACAATATGCTTTAGGACAGGTTTCTGTTTTAGGACAACTGGAGGAACTTTCAAGGTCTTGGATAAAATGTTCGGGTGCAATCTTTGCCTTTATTTCCACGAGTCCTCGTGGTGTAACACCACTGCATGCGCCTGAAGCGTCCCACATCACAAAACTCGGGTTCCAGTACTCGGTTCGGTACATCCGAGTGCCACACAACCAGCTGGTTTCTAGCCTCCAGCAGTGACAAACTTGTGTGGTTCTTTGTTAGAGAACTTCACTGCCGTTGCAAAGTCGAGAGGTACAGGACTGCCGCAGATTGTGATGCCTGTACTTACACTTTCCAAGCCACCATCTTGCAGTCATCTTGTCCACCCGTTGAGATCAGATACTCGTCGTCACACGAGAAACCCAAGGCTTGAACCTTGACCTGTACAAAGGAAGCTCAATCACCGTCTACTGACAGGGTACGGAAGCGTATTAGTGATATGGTTCGGCGAATTGCATGGCCCTGGAGGGTATGATTACAGAACCAACGCTCGGACTGATGATCAACTAATTAGTTGTACCTTGTGAAGTATCATCTGATGTAGCTTCCTGCGACCAGGTTATGAGGCAAGTCCCCGATAATGATGGTGGAAACCTTGGTGTGAAAGCTGCAGAATCAGAGAAAGTTCTGCTGAATTCCGTGTAAAATGATGGATACACTTTCAGAAGCTTAGCTAACTGAACTTGGTTGAGGCTTGTAGCAGCTTACTTAATGTAATGTGTAGATCAAATCTTTATGTGCAGGATACGGTATCGCGACTGGATACTGTGAGCAGCGCCAACAGCAAACAAGAAGAGATTCATTCATCGAGAAGAGGAGGAAATATTCGAAGAGGTAGTGGTGAGGACCTGGCTACTGGCAAAATATTTTCCGGACTTAGAACAAGCAATTATACAAACTCGACTCGTTCGACCTTGCACAACTAGTACTCCTGTGGAACACAAGTTGTTAGTGGAGTCATTCACAGGCCACACCAAACATTGAACACCGATTCCATTCGTTGTCCTCCTCATATATAAACTTTAGATTGTACTATATCCTACTGCCTCTGTGAGTTATTTCACACGACATTTTCTTCAAGCGTTCACAGTTCTCATGTCCTGATGGCATTTATAATTTGGTCTCTAGAAGAGGTCCCGCCCGGAAGACAACAAACTAACAATTATATCACATGAAGTATATTGATGGATACTGTAGTGTTGATCAACTGGAAGGTTGCAAGCACAGCTTTGTCAGTCACATAAGACATATAGATGTCTCGTGTAACGCGCATAATGCCCAAGCACCACGGAGAAGTTAAAGGTGAAGCGACGGCAAGACATCATCACAAGCTTTGAAATGATCAGACCGAAACCACAATCGGGTCGGACACTAGCTCACTCAGGTCTCTATCGCTCTTCAGACTACTCCTACTTTTCGGACTATTCAAGGATCAAACTTGGACCACAAAACGGGATAAGATTCTTCACTTCGCTAAAGGAGACTGAGGGATACTGAAAAGGAGTTCTAGTACTTCAGCTCGGGGGTACTCCTAAGGATGCTTTCGTCAATGTCACCACCAGATGCAACATAGGCTTCAGGCTAGGTTCGATCTGGAAACTGTATGCAGCTGCAGGCAATATCTTCATCAACGGAGACATCGCTAAGAAACTGTTCGCAAACCTGAGGTGGAAGGTAGATTGTATTCTGAGCTATCCTGGCATTGGAGATTTGCCCAGGATCTTGTAGCAGTAGCCTGAGACTCGGAAAGGCATGGTTCCGGACTTGGTCACAACTGGAGAATTCATGTAGAGTCAACCCATGATCCTATAGCAGGAGACTGAGGAAGGAATGGTTGTGGGACATGGTCACAACTAGAAAATCCATGTCGAGTAAGTCGATAGGGGACACCGGAGCAACAGATGGTAAAGCTGAGAGCATGAGCTTCTGTAGAACCGGGATCTTTGTCAACCTCTGGACAAACATGACGTGGAGACTGTAGCGTGGGTTCCGAGATTGACTGCTTCGCCCATGAACGGCTCTGGCAGCAGACGAAATAGTATTCCGGGAACGCAGGCCGGGACAATGATTCCAGTGAAGCCACGCGGTTGACGAATCCAACGCGTCTCTTACTTATAACGGGCAAACAAGGAAAGAATCCTTCATTGTGGCACCCATGCGGATTCAAAATTATACTCTCGTCCATTCTTTAACACCACCGGTCAATGTGCAGCAAGCGAGAGAACGAGGAAGAAGGCAAAGTTTCTGGTACTTCAGCAGTTTCAGCAATTAGATCGCACCTCATGTGCGGAATACAGAAGGCATAGTCAAATCGTGACCACGAAGTCATACTCGAATGAGGTGCTCTTACCCTTATGAGTTGCCGTCACTTCAACTTAAGCGCTAGAATCTCTAGCAGAAGGTGACGGTAGGAGGAATAGAAGGAGGTTTATGCATCGAGCATAGAGATGGTTATGTTCTGGGACAGAGGTTTCTGCGTGTAAATCAAGTGACAAGGCTGCTTTAGTTTGAGCGCATAAGATTCAAACAAAAACATCTGCCAAGGAATGACTCGTGAATACATCCGTCTCCTGTTACGGAGGATGTTTTGACGATCAGGGGACAGCACACAAATTGGAAAAACAACCGCACTAGAAAATTCAAAAGGTAATTATTATATATGCCACAGAATCTAAGGGGTCGACCTCGTCAACTGTCAGTCCCCAGAGAGAGATAATTACTGTTTCCAGCACGCCTGTCAAGAATTCCCTTTTCTATGGACGGAGCACATGCTACAGCGCTCCGGAGCGGGATCTAGCATTCCAGGTGGGAGACTGAAGTAGACGAAGAGATAGAGTCAAATACATGTGTGTCAGTGTTTTTTATTCCAAACAGGACCAGACATAACCTCAATAACAGTGCTCTGTCGAATCTAGTGACAAAGGACACGTAAAATAAACCGAAATATGAAGCGACGGTCAGGCCAGTACGACCAGTCAGCATCATTGCAGCTTGCTTATTGAAGTTATGACACCCGGCAACAGTGTAGATTTCAAGCTATGACGTTCAGTCTCTAGAACTCTTATCTTCCAGCACTGACAACCCCGAATCCCTTATGTGAGGCGCTTATAACGGTACTTTATGGACGTGAAATAATTGACAGGTGCAGCACACATAAAAGACATCGCCTCTCGATCATGGCCAATGTTTCATGAGCCATGCACTCACTCTACTGTCACTGTTGACTTCGTATCATATAATGTAAAACATTGGTTTCTTGGCTAGAAGGTTAGTACGTCAAAGAGGGATTAAGGATTATACGAACTCGATTGCGCAACACGATCATAATGCCGAACGCTTCTCGGGGCTCCGCAGGGAAACTGCAGGACACCATGCCCCCGAAGCCAGTGCATGAGGCCAGCGAAGGCGGTCGACCGTGTTCTAAATTCTTGAGCAACCCTGAATCTTCGTGTCTTCGTGACCGACCTCAACTCCGAGGCTCTGTTCCTTTCCTCTCAACACAGTATTCTTAGGATTCAGGATTCAGGTCCCTCTTCTACATGGATCGAACCTGTACCATATGTGCACATTAGATGTCTGATTTGGGATCAATCCCAGTTACGCTGTCCGAAGTACCGACATTGTCTCTCATTTCAGTGAAAATGTCTCAAAATTCAAATCCGTCTTCTGAATGGATCCAACTTCATACACATGCGGACGCTAGATGATCAATCCAAATGACGTCCGCAGTACTGATCTCAACATTATCTTTCTCCATTCACACGAAATGAGACTGATCGGCAGATCGTTCATGTATAACCATATAATTCACAGTATGAAATCAACAGCCAAAAGAACTAGAACGGATAACAAACCCTCTACGTTTAGGTCTGAATGGAGCGGCTGCACTGGAAGTGAGAACAAGAGCCGATCACCCTGTTCGTGTCTTCAAGGCGCGTTCACACCTTCGGACGGACTCGGACCCGTTATATTTTTTGCTAACCTACAAAAGCAGGTCGTAGAGAGAGGTATGATAGACTTTTCTGTTTTCATTCGGATACGAACATGAATCTCGTTCTACGGAACCCTTTCCCAGCTGACCGAGCTTTCTTCTTTATGACCAAGAAACGCACACCAGCGAAAGACTATAGTATACACTGCCAAACTGCATTGCAATTCTTACCATTTGAGCTAACGAGCAAACATGCAGCCTGATCAGGAAGTCGCTGTCAGATCGCACTCTTCAAAAGTGCGATGTGACGCGACTTCAGTCAGCTTTGCCCAAGAAGCCATTCCTTGCCGCGAAGCAAGAAGGCTTGCAAAGAAGACTACTCCGAAAGCTGTACAGCGAGAGTAGACTAGATCTTGTCTCTGTTGACGTGGCGCTCAGGGAACTATACACGACAACACCGGCAGATGGACTGGTGTTCGCGGCTGCAGTTATCCTCGCTTTTCTGCCTTGGTGGAGCCAGCAGACACAATTATGGTTTGCGGTTGAGACACGTGGTTACAAAACCACACAATGCAAACCTGTGGGCCTGGCCTGGGTACAGTTCTTCTCTGTGTTAACACCGTTTACTTTATTTGACCGGATGTCGTATGGACAGTGATTACAAAGTACGTGGCTGCTACAAGATCAGATGGCAGGCTCGCAAAGATTAGATAAGGGGTGGCGAACCCTAGAACCGGCTTTTTATTCTTTTCACTGCGGGGAGGAGAGTGCAGACTGTACCAGCAGGGCTAGAGCGGAGACTGTGCTTAGAGCATAAAGAAGAAAGTTGCAGGTTGGAAACATCAGACTATATTGAGTGAAGACTCTAGACTCTAGATGAATAGTTGCAGGCTAAAAGTACTAGAGGGATTCTAATGTTGACCATATCTTTAATTTGAGATTTAGTCTATCGAGTAAAAGTTCGGAGCATTCAGAGTGAAGATAAATTTTCTGAAAAAATTCTAGTTCAGGAGTAAAATTCTCACAGGAGAGTTGCAGAGCAAGAAGATTGCCAGTCCAAGAGTTCTTCGTGATTTTGTCAGCAAGTAAACGCCGTGTAATGTATATGAGTTCTTGATTTTCTCTATTCTAAAGCTGAATTTAGAAACATCTGGTGTGATGTGGTCTCTATTTCGGTGTAATTACTTTATCTTTCTGCTTCTCAACATCCACTAGGTTTCCTAGTCCTGGCTGTTGCTCTCAATGGGTCCTTGCATTCTGAATTGATCATTGGTAGCGGAAGCGTTGTCCAAATTTTAATCCAACCCAAGTCCATAATTATTTCTACTGTGTTCAAGAATCTGAATTATGACCAGAGACCTACAACAGACTAGTTGGATATTCTAAACCCATTTGACGGTTATTAAATCCCTTGTACTTATTAGCGAAAAGTTTAACGAACTGGATCTGGAGATACAAATAAAGTATATAGATCTTCAGGAAGGTTCACGTTCAGAGACTCATTGATTAGAATCAAAAGATTTGATTTTGAGATCTGCGGTAGAACGTTACAGTTGGTATCATAACTGGTTCAGGTGAAATCTTTGCTGAATATCATCGCAATGGAAGCTATGCCGACTGAGATGGACGAGATGAAGACGATGTTGAAGAAGTTAGAAGGTCGACTTGAGCAAGTACAAGTTGAGAACAAGGTGCTTAAAGCAGATTTAGCTCAAACAAAAGCGACACATGAGAAAGAAGCAGAGGTCTTTGTATCGCAAACCGAGCAAGTCAAAGATTTAGCGCTGCTAGGTGAAAGAGCAGTTGATACTGCTCAAGGAGATAAGAATGAAGGTGGGTCATAGAAGACGTAAGATAATGTTACGGAAGGTAGCTCGGCCAAAGAAGGGCACAAGCGAAAAGTGAAATGGATTGAACCAGCAACCGCCATCAGTCTTTAACGGTGAGAAAAGTTTTTCCAAGTTTGAGTTATGTTACTGAGATGGAGAATTATTTGGAGAAGTTTGATGAACGCAGTTGGTTCACCTATGCTGTTAGTAGATTGGAAGAAGAGACGAAGGAATGATATGCAAATCAATATCGAATGTGAATGGAACAACCCCTATGTCCACTTGGTCTGAGCTAAAAGATGAGCTCCGACGACATTTGATACTAATTGATGAAGCTACACAGTTTCAGCTAGAGCTCATTCGTCTGAGACAGACAAGGAATATCAGACAGTACCTCCAATGATTTTCTGAGTTGGTTACTCGTTTGCACATGGTGGATCGCACCGATTTGTTGTTTCACTTGAAGAAAGGTCTGCAAGGTTTCTATGCTAGCGTGTTTGATAGTTGGGTTATGTTTCACTAGTCCGAAGACATGCAAGACTTGTTTGCATATCTGGAAGCAATAGAGAACACTAGGGAGCTTAAATATACCGTGCAACCCTCCAAGTTTCAACATGGAACAAGTGGTGGCGAGCTTAGTCGAGGATTTTGACGAAATCCTCAAGGACAGATAACGTCTTCTCAGAGTAGAGGTGGTAGAGGACGTTGTCGAGTTGAGAGTTTTCCTGGGAAGGGCGGAACCTTCTAGCTGTGGAATGATCGTGAAGGCTGTGGTGCGACTACTCGGGAAAGTGCTAGGCTTCAAGTTGTGGTTGCTTACTATACAGAGGTAAGCTTCACGTCATAAGGAGCACTATAAACTCTCACACATGTCGAATGGATCCTCCAGTATGTTCAGGAAGCAAAAATCAGGTCAGACTAGCAGTAATAAAGTGAGACAACGAACTTTAACAGTCCAGAATCAGAAACATACGATGGTTCAGACTTCAGAACTTCTCTTATGTGTAAATGAGTCTCTACTGACCATACATATGAAGTTTCAGCTTGAGATCAATTCAGAGCACCAAGATATGGGCAGAAACATTTTGAGCAGAGAAATTATGACAATTTTTGATACCCAAACAGCTATTTCGACCTAGAACAGAGAATTGGCTCGATCACTTTCGAAGATTCTTACAGGATTTGCAGTTGACAGCTTTCTGAACACTCCTGTGAAATTGGGCCTCCTGATTGTACACAGAACTCTAGATCTCGCTCTCTGAAGTTGCTATTCTAGATTGAGAGCTTTGTGGACCCCCTCTGCTTCAGCGGTCGTCCCGAATTACTCACTCATTCGGTTGACATGAAAATTTGGGGACAGTCGTAGCCCTGCTGACAATGAACGCAACCTCGAAGGTTTGAAGCAATTTTCTCAAATCTACTGCGATTGACACTGAAAACTCCAAAATCAACAGAAGTGCTGCAATTCTGACACAAATCGGACTTCAGTCAGCCATAACTTCTCTTTATTGCTCCAAATCGATCAAAAATTTCACTGACAGCGCTTGCCACGACGAGCCCTATCCTCTTGTCTTCTCAGATTTTGAAATGTCCTCTCCAAATGCTTGAACTCCTCTTAAGACCTCTACTACTAAGTTCAGCAGTACACAAAGACAAAATTGGACCAATGGGAGTTCATAGCTTCACTCCCCTTTCCTTTTGTGTCCCAAATCACGTGGTGACTTAACAAAGTCAACAACTTCTAGAAGGATTCTGGAATTCCAGCTGGATCACTAAGGACACTAGTCATACAATACTGTCATGATTGTGAACTAGCTGGACACGGAGGACAGAATAGGACGTTGCAACGAGTTAAAGATCAGTTCTATTGACCATCCATGTTGGAAGATGTAGTCAAGTACGTGCAGACTTGCTTGACATGTCAACAACAACGAACTGAGCGAAGGAGACCTGCAGGGTTGTTGAGACCTTTGTCAATACCTGATGAGCCTTGGGAGAGCATAAGTATAGACGTATGCACCGGTTTATCTGAGTCATGAGGTTTTGACGCTTTGCTAGTTGTCTTCGATCGTTTCAGCAAACAAGATTACCTCATCCCTTGTAGGGAAACAGTGACGTCAAAAAGTGTTGCTGAGTTATTCATTCGATATGTTTTTAAGTATCACGGAATACCTAAAGACATTGTTTTAGACTTGGATATGAGGTTTGTGACTGAGTTCTGGAAGGGTTTGTTTCGAAGACTTGGAACTACTCTCAAGTTCAATTTTCTTATCATCTTGAAACCGATGGTCAGACAGAAAAGACGATACAAATAGTGGAGCAAGGATTGAGAAATTATATCATGCGAGATCAGAGTGAGTGGAGTGAGCACTTGGACTTAGTGGAATTTACATATAACAACACCAAGCATTCGAGTACAGGATTTAAATCATTTGAAGTGGTTCATCGTAGCTCTCATGCACCTTAGACTCCTATAGCTCTAGCTACCAAGGGGCATGAAAACACAGGAAGGTCGAATCAGGATCTTCCAGATCTAGAGATTTTTATACGTGTCCATGGTATTTTGTTTCAAGAGACAAAGAAACACATGGAAAAGATACAACAACGGTATGTCAAATATGCAAACCGTGGTAGACAAGACATACAATTCGAAGAAGGACAAAGAATTTGGTTACGAACCAAGAACTTCATAATCCCAACAAAGGTGGACTTAGCCAAGAAGCTTCTTCCAAAGTGAGCAGGATCATTCCTGATTGAGAAGAAGTTATGTCTTGTGACATATAAATAACATTTTCCAGCTAGTATGAAGCATGATCACCCTATCATTCATGTTTCTAACTTGAAAATGTTTCGCGAAGAACTAGAATCATTGTCAAGAAGATATCAAAAATGGCACCGGTGTTAGAAGCATTACCAAGAGCTGACGATCTCGAGTTGATTGAGGTAGTAGATCATCGAGCATCACCAAATCCATATGGAGCTGGAGAATCCGTTACTCAATACCTATGTCGTTGGACCGGTAGAGTTTCACAATTGGTAAGTGAAGCTTGGGAGTTCCTGGATGATCTTGCACTGTACAAGTTCCAAGAACCACTGCTTAGATATTTTATGAGACGACAATCCGTAGTGCTCTCTTCCAACTAAGTGGTGGATTGAATTGAGTTTGAAGAGTCATGCCAAAGGGCCTTATAAGGACACTAGAACCGAGTAGATCTGACCAATCTGCTCGTCTAAAGATGGAGTTGTGGTTTGTTGGCTGCTTATGACTGTCAGATGTCAATCAGCTTTAAGCTGAAGTTACTATGGTGTATCATAGTAAGGAGGTGGATAAAAAGAAACTGACGAGTTCACCACTTGGAAGTTAGGGTTCGGTCTCACCTGAAAGCTTCAACGAATGCTCAGTAATGGAGCATAGCTCTGAGAAAAGGCTTAACCTTACCTTGGATGGGGTAGTGTTTCTCTGGATTTGAGAAAGTGTTGTTCCTTATATGGTATTGTAGATACCGCAGTTCAGTGGAAGAACTGTGTTTTGTTGGTTGGGATGATTGTAACACCGTTTACTTTATTTAACCAGTTGTCGTATGGGCAGTGATTACAAAGTACGTGGTGACTACAAGGTCATATGGAAGGCTCGCAAAGATTAAATAAGGGATCGCGAACCCTAGAAACCGGCTTTTTACTTTTTTCACGTACTGCGAGAGGAGAGTGTAGACTGTACCAGGGTCAGAGAGCAGAGACTGTGCAGAGACTGTGCAGAGAGCATAAAGAAGAGAGATGTAGACTGAAAACATTGATCAGACTATATTGAGTGCAGACTCTGAATGAGTAGTTGCCGGTTAAAGATACCAGAGGGATTCTAACGTTGGCCAGATCTTTAATTTGAGATTTAGTCTATTGAGTAGAAAATCAGAGCGTTCAGAGTGAAGACAAGTTTTCTGGAGAAATTCTAGTTCTGGAGTGAAATTCTCACATGACAGTTGCAGAGCAAGAAGATTGTTCCCGAAGCAAATAAACGCGATGTAATGTATATGAGCCCGTGATTTTCTCTATTCTATGATAAGTAAGCTTGGATTGTGTGCCAAAGCTGAATTTGGAAGCATCATGTATGGTGTGGACTCTATTTCGATGTAATTATTTTATCTTCCTACTTCTCAACATCCACTACGTTTCCTAGTCCTGGCTGTTGCTCCCAGTGGATCTTTGCGTTCCGACTTGATCACTGGTAGCGGAAGCGCTGTCCAAATTTTAGTCCAACCTAGGCCCATAATAGTTTCCACTGTTTTCTGAAATCTGAAATTAGGACTAGAGATCTACAACAGACTAGTTGGATATTCTAAACTCGTTGGACGATTATTAAATCCCTTGTGCTTATTAGCAGAAAGTTTAACGAACTGGATTTGGAGACACAAATAAAATATATAGCTCTTCAGGGAGGTTCACGTTTGACGACTCATTGATTAGAATCAAAAGATTCGATTCTGAGATCTACGATAGAACGTTACATATGTATTTCTCTGTAGCGTGTTCGGCTGTAGGTCCTAACAGTCTCATCAACTGAACATAACGTGGAAGTAAACTCTCTGGGACCTCCGGACATCCTCTAGGTGCATGACGGTCTTCAAGACGTCTAGGATGAACCCGTGGTGGCAGGATAATAATAAATGTAAAGTCCGGTAGTAATCAATCTTATCCATCCGGAGGTCCAACTAAGTATTCGTAAGTGAACAATATAAATTCAAAGATGACCAAAATTCTACTTAGCTTAGAAGAAAAAATTAAAACTATAACCCTAATAAACACAAGGAAAAAAGTCCCAAAAAATAAACTTTGTGCTAAGTTGCAAAAAAAGGGAGAGAGCAAGGAGGTTAAAAAACCCAAAGGAGGAGAGAAAAGAGACGAGACTCAAAAAAAAAGAAAGGAGGCGAGAAAGGAGGCAAGACCTAGAAAGGAGGGGAGATCCAAAGCTCTCCCCCTCCAAGCTGGAGGAGGCCAAGCTCTTGTCAACACCGAATTATGGCTGACAGGAGCTTTGGATTGGCCGGCTCCAACTCCTGACGTCCGCACGTCAGAAGTGGCTGCCACGGGAAAATATTTTCAGGCGGCTGCCTCACTTCACAAGATGGGGGACAAGCTGCCCGTCGGCTGTCTTTGAGTTCAGGTTCATGTTCTCAGAAATTTTCATTTTTGCTTTTCTGTTCTTCTCCTTTTCTGCTGCCTCTTCTAACGTGCAGGTATTTTGTAGGAGAACTTTTCAAAATTCAAAAAATAAGAATATTCTCTTTGATTGACTGAGATCGACTTCAACTTTGATCAGAAGTTGCTGAGCCGTTAGTTATCAGTTGGACCTCATCAAAGGCTCATTTTGTAAGTCTTGAACTACACTTTCATTCAAGGGGTAGATGAGTCGTTTTAGTCGACAAATGATTATAAACCAGCCTTGTGCAGTTCGGGTGGGCTATCTCGTCTTCACTAAACTCGTTTAGTTCACAACTAAACTGATTAGCGGTGGGCCCTTGTGATTTAACATCACCCAACAAGGACTGTCATTTCTGTTGCATAATAACAAGTGTCGTTTTTGTTAAGCAGTGTTTTCTACCCTGACTTCTACGTTGTTGGAACTGCTACGAATAACATACCATGGTATAGTGTCCACAGTTTAGCGCCCTCCTCTATGAAGTTCAAAGAGGAAGAAAGCATAATACACAACCACAAGAGACCTGCCAGAATCAAGGAAAGCAAGAGCGCCTGCCAAGAGTGGATTATGGATTCGGAGCCGAAGGGCTTCCAGAACAACTAATAATTCACGATTCTTATTTATGCTTTTTCAGCATAAAATATAATTAAAAAAGTCAAAACACTCGTGATGCATAAGCACACACCTTTGGCGAATAAAAACACACACACACACGAAGTACAAATAAGAGTTACCGGTCGTAAGGACCCAAAATATACTCTGCGAGAGTGTAACTTTTTTCTCAAAATGTTTTACGGAAGAAAATATGAAGTTTCTATTTGCTTTCCATCGTCTCAAGAATTCAAATTCTTCTGATCCACGAAATTCATTATACGTCTACCCATAGCTTTTCTTTTTACTGTGTGTTGTATCTCTCTGTCGTCTCGATGATAATCTTTTTACAAGACATTAACCAGTCGGGTGCTAGTTAAACAAGAAAATCACTATGGTGCTGTTAAAGCCTGCCTTTGCATTCGGATGCTGGTTAAGCAAAAACCTCAAAATTTCTATCTCAGTAAAATATGTTAAACTCATGGACTTTAAAAAAACGTTTAGTTCGGCCGTTGACATAAGCAACTCTCGGAAGTAATCGCTCAGTGAAATAGAATACCAAGTGGGTAGATCAGTTCTAAGGGCATACGTGAATTTATACAATGAACATTGAAAATAACATTTATCTACTATAGTAAAGCCGCTGTAAAGTGATCCCACATATAGTTAAATCTCTATAGTTTATAGTGATATAGAATTTTGGTTCTTTTTGTGATACCACTATAGTTTTTGTTATGTATCAAAACTATAATTTTCTAGTTTCGAAATATATAAAATTATAGTGGTATTATACAAAAAGAATGACTTTATTCAGAAAAAGAAGAGTATTACACTGGAGAGCAAAAAATATTTAATGTATAAATTTTATTTTATTACTTGATACCTTTATTTCATTCGCATCACTAGTTTAAATTTATAATTTTTGAAAATACTTGTAAAATTTTATTTATCGAAAGTAAAAAAATGAAACATTCATCTAATAATAATCTCTTTGCATTACAAAGAGTGACCGATCCGGCTCTATTATTATGCGCAGGTTCTACTGTACTACTCGAGGACTAGATGAACACTGAATTTAATTTTTGTATTTTCTAACTTATTTTTATAATTTTCACCGTGAACACTGAATAACATTATCTACTAACGCTTGCTGACTAGACTGGTCACCTCTGTAACGGTCATGGTGTGGATAGGGTTCGAGGAAGTAATTATCTGTGGATGATTACAGTACTGATATCGATGACTGTTCTCCCCGCTTCAGAAATCGACGATATCCAGAGCTCCACTATGCACTTGTGACGGTCTCCCCCTTATCCAAACCCTCAGCACTAGTTTCGCTTCGCTTCCTCCGTTACTCTTTAAATGATACGGCAAATACGTGTGAACGACACTGTTAGGTATCGCTGTCTGTAAAGTACCGTAGTCCCAAGTATATTCACGCCAGAAATTGGCTTGATCATACCCCCAATACGATTGTTGCGCTTTATCATTTTCATTTATCATTTTCCATAACGTTTGGTTGCTTGATCATACCCTGACTGGTTATTGACAGTAGAACTAGTCATTTTATTTTTTGGTTCATCAATTTAGTACTTTCAACCTTGAATAAATATCATTGTAAGTCAAAATATCTAACATTAAAGACACATTAGACTATCCATATTCTCATTCTTTTAATATGTGCAGTCTCACATGTGAGTAACATCTCAAAGTGACTGGTTTTACAGGCATTAGCCAGTCACAGGTGTGATCTCTGTGTTGCCTTTTGAACATGGTTTTGGGAGTTTGGTCACATGTGACCGGCTGAGAATCCCGGTAATTTTGAATCAAACTTCGGGTTTTGTGTTTTGAGTTGGCACATGATAGGTTGATATTAGAGAAGAGTTTTCTGTTGACATATGAACACCTGCCAGATGTCATTAGCATACACTCATTGTTTGAACTAAGGGTAAGTTAGACTTCATAGATGAGATGCGAATTTACATGACTCAAAAGTTCACTAATGAATTTTGAAATGATTTCAGTTTGGAGTTGCAAGTGACTCACAAGATAGGAAAATGATGTTGCAGTAAAAGTCAGATTAAAATTGATATAGTGGAGAGAGGTTCATGTTTGATCTCAATATCCACAACTTTTATAGATTTTGTTTTCTCATTATCATTCTGAACTAGAACATGCTATCCTTCTTCAACGTTTATACACATTAAGTTGTTATCTAGGTGTCTATTTAATATTAAACGTGCAAATCCAGACCACATAGTTTGAGTTTATACGTACCCAAGTTCATTTTTTCACTATAAAAATATTGATAGTGGTGTATTCATATCGAGATCGATCGGAAAACTAGATAAGACATGTGAGAGATCGCACGGATCGGTAATATATCACAGAATTGAAGGTTTTTGTGTAAAATCTCTAGAAGTTTATTTGTCCGTATCTCTAATGCGTTTTTCAGACTTGGCCTCATTTTCTTAACTTTGTGTTACTTGATTACACCTTTAACTGACTTTAGTAGGTTCAGTAAGTCAAAATGTCATATCATCAAAATGTGAGAAGTACATGTTAACCGTAACTCATGTATCTATACGAAAAGTTCAATTAAAAGTACCTTTCCAGCAGATTATAAGCCCAGATCATCTCTTATTTTTCTTAGAGCGATGTGTTCACATAGTGGTAAAATTTCTGAATCTGCTATTGCTAGTCAGAGGTGAGATCAAATAATGTAAGTTTAGAGGGGTGAAGTTAAGTCCGACCAACATTATTAGAAGTGAGGTCAAGTAAATATCTGGATAAAATCTGTCACACAGTTAGACTATACCAGACTATACCAGGGTAGACGGCTCACATACACGACTCCAGTTAAATGGCAAGACATTTTTCAGTTGCTGAACTTGTCTTTGCAAGTCAAGTATGCGGTCAAGTAACTTGATCTTAGGACGGCTGCAGTCAAGTCCCTACAAACGTATCAAGGGTGTGGTCAAGTAAATTTAGGGCCATCTGAGAGTTCTTCCGAGGCAGGACTCCGGCAATGCTTTATTCCATGCATTCCTTCCCTATTCCATGTACCTTGTATACTTAGCGTCGGTGGCGATTCTTTGGCTTGCCGCCAAAGGACAAATTGCTAAGAAGCATACTATCTCCCAGCTGGTCCGTAAAAACGACCGGTCGTTAATGAAAGGAGTTCCGGTCGGGCAATACTGAAGGCGCACTTTCGCACGCTCCGTGCCACTGAAATGTCAGAGTTTATTTGATCAGACTCTTGTAACGAATTTCGGATTTTATCATACTCCTCTTATAATTCTTTTATTTGATCAGAATCTCAACATGGAGTTGCAATTAGTACATTTTATGTTGTTTAATCACACCGAAAATTGAAACTTGGCACGCTTATATGTAAGAACTAGTGATGTGGAGAAAAACCTGGAAAAATTAATTTTAGATAGTTGGTTGGTTTTTAAGTCACACGCATTGTTGATTAGACAAAGTGACCGGTATGACTGACCACTCGAGGTGAGAGTTCTGATCAAATAAAGAATTACAAGATTTGACTGATCAAATCGTACATTCGCTAAAGAGGTCTGATCAAGTAAATCTCTAAGAAAAATGCAAAAACAACTGCTTTTTATTACCACCCGGTAAACTCTCACCTTTTGAGTCTAGAGTTATAAACAATAATAGTGCATGTCAAAGCTGGAACCTTTCTGTAATATTCTTCACTCGCGAGTAGATGTTACGGCTGCGACCAAGAGATTGCAGAGGTTTTCTACGGGTGTCTCAGGAGATACCTGCAAAGAACGTCTGTGGGCGTTCTTTAATTATTTATTTTTGATATTCAGCCATAATATAAGAGAATAGTTTAATATTTAGATTACTTATTATAATTTTCAAAATATTTTTAATTAAAAATTTGAATTATTGTATTAATTTATAAATATAATGATAGAGAATTAACGACTCTATACAAAGCTGTACTTGAAGAAACTTTTTCTGTTTCACGTGTTAACGTTAGAGAATCATTATTCTTAACTTTGACATGTCCTAATATGAAGCCTGGTGGTCGCTCCTTAGCATCCTAGTCTGATAGTCGGTCCCTGCTGCGGGAAGGCTTACTTAGTCCCTAAACTGAATCGACGAAGCAAAGAAAAAGAAGTTTACTATTATCCGCTTCTAAATTTATATGAGTTATATGCTATTATACAATAATACCAGTAAATCAACATGAACGAATTTATGCATCACTATAAAATTAAAATTACAAAAGTAATGAATTTCCCTCGTCACTGGCACGAAGAAAAACTCCACCGCGAGTTCGTACCGTAAAAAGGAATATTAATTAAAGCAGCGATATAAGTAAGCGGAGGAGCAAACGCTTAGCTGTAGATTACTCGTTAACCGGAGTTTCTGAAGTTTACTCAGCTCTTGTCTTTGTGTATATTATTCATCTCCTCCATCTGAAAGATGGAGGAAGCATAATGCATGCCTATTCATCTATGAGTTAATCCTTCTCGTAAGAAGGGTTAGCTCATATGTCAAAATGTATCAGAAAAAGATTATTTTTATTCGTTAAGAAGAGTTTACTTATATTAAAAAGGGGTTTTGGTTGAACTCACTGTGCTGATGGGTTTTTCTTCAGAGTACATATGTTAATCTCAGCTAAGAATTATCTAAATTGAGTTTTTGATTTAGTAACTCAAATTTAAATAGTTAAATTAAATAATTACAATTTAAATAGTTAAATTTAGACTTACATTATCTCTTACTATAGGAACCTCCAGCGAATAAATTTACACTTGGATTTAACGGTGCTCATATGCCACACGTGTTGTTCCTTTACGAAATCGACAACGAATAGTATAGCAATATTAAGCCCCAATAAGTTTTCCCGCTGTGTGTACCAACCTCGTCCTTGTTGTGAGTTGGAATGTATACTATATTAGCCACGTCCTCTCTGCAATAGTAGGTCACTTTACTGTTATCCACTTGCAACATGAACTTAAATGTAATGTAAGTCGACATCAATCAGTTATTACGAACTCAAGTTTCGAAATTAGAGAGAATACCAGATCCGGGAAATTTTGAACATGTTACTGCGGCTCTTAAACCCCCTCCACGGTTACGAAGAGCGATTTGCGTTTGCTTATAATGTTTACGTCCGAGATCTAAAATTAACGGATAGATAGCACTTAAAAATTAAATTCTGATTCTAATCTAAAGATGATAGAAAATCCACTTAGTTAAGTTTCAGAATTTTGTGTCTTGCACTGAAATCTCTATCTCTAGATTTGTATTCTGAAGCTCTTGGTAAACCCATTGTATACTAGGAGGGGGTTAAATTTGAATCTTCTTTTTATTATTTATTTGTTTAATTCATTTAAGCTTGAAATTTCGCTCCAAAGTCCATGCAAAGTCTATGAAGTCCATGCAAAGTCTATGCTAAAGTGGATCAAATGGTGGCCCGGCGCACGCTTTTGTCAACCACGTCAACCAGGGCTCTACTCGGTCAGTCTCGGTGGCACCCAGTTTTCAGTTTTTACTTGTGCAAGCACTTCCGCGCTATGGTTGGTTGGATCACCGGGTCCACCCATCCTTTCACGACAGAACCAGCTGGTTTCTCTGGTTTCCAAGTTCATGACGTGGCTGTAGCCGTTGTACTACCATGTCGTTCCCATACGGTACTGTACTGTTATTAGTGAAGCCAGCCCATGGATGGTTCAAACTTCAAAGTTCAAACTAACCACTGTTGTCTCGGAGAGCGAAATCGAATATCTCTGTTCGTCTCGCACGCGCTGGGAAGCCCATCGGATGCCTCAGCTCGTTCACGGCATTTTGTCGCGTGTAGAGATACCGCTTCTGCGAGTATTTCCGGAATTACCCGCATATATAGCTCATAGTTATTTTCGTGACTTCTCTGAAAAGTTTAACGGTAAGATTGATAGTGTTATAATGACACTGTAAATGATAATGATTCCTTTGATAATAATGTTCTTCACAATATAGATAATTTTATATTTAATTTTCAAGTCAAAATAATCTAAATCGAAATAATTTTTTTCGACTTAAGAGTTAGATGTTTGTTTTGAATTGGAAAGGAAACAACATTTTTAAGAATATTTTGGTCTGGTGTAACTTCTTGCAGACAGTTCAGATTATGACATTTTTGGTTTTGTTGGAAATATCTTGAGAATGACTTGCTTGAGATTTGGAGTTATACTCGCGATGCTGCAGACGTTTAAAATTTAATGGTTTTTTCTTAAACATAGAAAGTGAAGTGACAAAGTGAACGAGCAGACGAACACTCTTTCGTCCGAATAGAGGTTTTTTTCGTGAAGTCTGTCTTGTAAGAGTGGGGTTGTAAACAATATATTCTCAATGCTTCGTACCAAGAGGGCAGCGTTATTCATGCTTCAAGAGACTCAAGAGCAGAAATTTACTTGACAACACATTAAATAAGTTTGTTGGACTTGATCGACCTCTCTTAGATTATCTTTCTTGACTGCACTCTTGACTAGTAAAAGCAAATCTAGTAAGTCAAAATGCAATGTCATCTGAATATGATACATGCATATAATCGGTCATGTATTTGCATGAAAATTTTGATTCAAAATGTCCATACGACACATTATCAGCATGTGCGATCTCTTATTTCTCTTGTGCAGTGTCTCTACATGACCGAACTTGCTAAACTTGTTTTGTCAGTAAATGGTGCAGTTTAATATGTCTATACAACACATTATAAGCTTGTGACATATCTTATTTCTGTTGTGCACAAGAACATGCTAAACTTGTTATTGTCCGTCCAAGTTGTGATTTAAAACGTCAATATAACACATTATCATCATGTGTGATCTCTTATTTTTCTTGTGCAATGTTTCCACATATGAGAATCTGTTAAACTTACTGTTGCCAGTCAAAGATAGTTCGAGTAAGGTAGTATTAAGAACAGTGGGGTAAAATCAGACAAGTTCAATGAGTTAGAGCTACGGTCAAGTAAATCTCTTGACTAACGGAGTACAACATTCTAGACTGTAGTTGCCAGTAATATATGCTTGATGCGCAACGTGAATCGTGCTTGATGAGAATACATAGCATGGAAGAAACATGGAGTGTTTGTAGAAATTCGGAGATGACGATGAATTCAACAATATCTTCAATCGGTTGTGATGATCGAGTCTTTGGCCTAAATTATCAACTTTTAGCAGAAGTTTGAAGATTACTAGAAAGTGATATCAACTTATGTTATGGATCATGAAATTCAAATCTTGAGTGGGTAATATTATATCTCTTTCGCAAAGAACTGCAATTATTCAGCACAACTCCCATGACTCAAGAGAGTTGCTTATCTGCCAAGTAAGTCTTTCCAAGGACTTCTCACATTGAGCCACATTGAGTAGATGATATGTACTCTCATAGGATTGTAAAGTTTAATATACTTTTTTGTATTTTAGAGTAGTTTTATATACGATATATCATGATCCGCAATGTACTATCATGCAAGATATTTGATAAATGATGATTGGTTGATAACCCATAAACTTATATATTATTTTGATAATTAATTATCTTTAAATAATATTTCTAGAAACACAGTTCAACCATTAGATCATAAAATAGTCCAAATTGTCTATTTATATTTCTTTTATTCTTTACTCTGCATAAGTCACGATCGTAGTCGTGACTTCTCAATCCTAAACATTCCATTCCCCTCAGTTCATCTCGAGGAGTGGTTTATAATGGAAAAATCACTCTTTACTGTGACTTATGCTATATTTCAGTGATACTCTCATCTCCTCGTATCTAACAAACATGAGATCTTCACATCATAGAATTGATCTGGTCAAACTTTGTGGAAGAGTTTGATGATAGACTTGGTAAATTGCTTATTTGAAGAGTGAATAATTTAATATACATGCTTCCTAGAAGTCAACGAATGATCACTTAATATATTTTGGACCAAAATGTCCTTTAACAAACATTCGCAAAATATAGTCTCACTCAAGGTCTATTCTCATCGCACTATTATTCATTTTATATCTTTGGGTTCGATATATTTTGGTATTCACTTCTTAACATATTTTCGTTTCTCGTTAATCACGATTATCGATGATTGTCCGTATCTAGCGTGTGTTGGAGAGTAAATTAGCAAATAATCATCGATAAGATAGAATCATAGAATTTAAGAACATTTAGTTATCACCTTCAAACATGGACAAACTGTGGGTTGTATTGTTAAATTTGTGAACTCGAATTTTTTCCATAGCAACATCCGGTTCATTCAGGTCGAATCGTTTTAACGTGAAAAATGTTCGGCTATATTTTTGTAAATTTGACTATCTAAATATGTTTCTCGACTACAGAAGGGTACGGAGCTTAACGAAGTCATAGACATTATTGGTCAAAAAATGAGAAATGGTGCCCATGGGAGTAGCCCTTCACTCGTATTATGCATGTAGCATGTATATATCTTCATTTTGAATTCAGCCTGCATAATCACTTAGACGTGTTTTGAATATTCGTTCGAAGAAATTAAACTAATATTTTTCTGCGACAACCAATGTCATCCTTGAGTGGGTTCTTCCTCGTTGATGCGTGTTATTTCAAGTGTATCTTATCTCCTCCAGAAAACACATCTTTCTTCTCTATATAGGTGCTCCTTATGGTGAGTTGCAATCATTGTTTCTCTTGCCTTTACGTAATTAGGAGTTTCTAACTAGCAGCACTTTTAGCCATAGTGCTTTGCTGAATGAAAGTAGCATGCTTATTAGCCATAGTCGACGGGTTCCAAGATAGGACTTTAGCCACAGTCCACGAAAACAATTTTTCAGCAGTAAAAAAACGATGATGGTACGCCTTCGAGTTTTATTGATTTCATTTGTCCAAATGGCAGTTTACCACGTATGTACGTAAAATTGTGTATATTGGGAAGGAAGGCGTGTATTTCTTTTAAAGTAGGTATACAGTAAAATAGATGCATGATATAAAATATGGTACTTGTACAAGTATATGTACAGCAGACTACGGTACTATCGTAGAAAAAACTGTATAGACAAGATGTTGAAACTAGACTCAAAACTTTGATTGGAAATGCACTATCCGAGCAACTACTTCTTAAGAAAGTGTCTATTAGGGGCAAGAATTCAGGAAGACGGTCGATCTCTTGGCCTGCTTTAGAGACTTCACGTGTCACATGCGGAGGTGTACTTGGCATTCGTACTCGCGGTCTTTGTCTTGATCTCTGTCCGGACTGCTGGGGCATCCTCTTGTATCTTTGAAAAATAAGATGTTCTCGATATCTTCTGCTGCAATGTCATGCGGCCTCACAAAGAAAGTCCACAATGAGTATGATCGTCGTTTCTGGATCTCAGTCTGCATCAACCACATGAGAGAAGCAGTGTATTTCTCGAAAGCAAACATGCTATGCAGACAACGTGCAAGTGTGTTAGACAGCTGATGTCAAGACTTATATCGATTGAGTTGCAAAGTCCTCGACATGATGTTCATGTACCCAAGCTCTACTCTGTTTTTTGTGTCTACAGTGCTCAGCAAAGTGATCGCCCCTCTCCAAAGAGAATAATCATAAGAGACATATTAGCATGAAGGAAATATGATAAGCATGAGAATAAATCCAATTTTAAGTCGGCTCCAGTCCTACATACCATCACGGGTGTATCAATTGTGGATCTTTTCGCTTTCGTTTCTATGCAACGACGTCAGAATGTTCAAAAATGACGATAAACATAACGATTTCGGGATCGGTCGAGGTCCTTGTAAATACAAGGAAGAAAACTCGTATGATACAAGCAGTGGACAGTGGACTTTAGAAAACCATCGTCACGGATAAAGTAAGTGGGATACGAGAACATACGTTACTTGCGGTCCTAGAGATATAGACAGAGTTTATCCGAAGAGTAACAAAAAAATGACAAGGTTTGGCTAAAGTCTGCAATGGATTGCTATGCGGAGCATGAATAGCAAGTTCTGGCTATCTGTATGTAGTCGAACTTGACTAAAAAAGAGACAAGGTGTTCCGAGAAATCTAGTTCGAGGTAGCTGTAGGATCTAGTTAGCTGCCGGATAGAGTCATCGAAACTGATCAGGGATCGGTTAGAAGTAAGGTAAGAAAACATGGATGGATCTATAGCTAAGTGGAGAAAATCGAAAGTGTCTGGGGTGAATGGTCGATGAATCGGAGAAAGAGATGTAGAGATAGTGCTATTAGGCACCACCTTTGAACACTGGTATTTGATATCGGACATGAGAATAAGATGACACAGCACAGAGAAGAAATATGTTTCTCATCATCGACAGGAAAAAAATATCACCTATCCCTATTTCACAATATAGCGAATCAAAAACCAAAGTTGAGGAACGTAGAAGACGACAAAATCATGAACCATACCGTCGAGACGCAGACGTGCAAACGCTAGTCGTTCTCCACAGGCAATTCGCTCCCGACCAGAATGTTGAGGTAAGAGCTTGTCCGTCAGTCAGTCATTGTCACAATCTGCAAAGCAAGATGGTGAGCAACTAGCCATTCTATCAACATATCGCTCCGCATGACTATACTCGATCTTTGCGAAGCAGTCTGTCAATTGGTTCTTGCCAAATCGAGATCCTCAACGAAGAAAAGGACAGCAGAGCAATAGAAAAACGCATCACCGCTCCAACCAGCAAGAAAACAAACGACATGGTCAAACGCAAAAGCACGAAGGCAGCCAATCTGCTGCAAAAAATAAGCTCGCATATGTGATAACGAACATCATTGCAACGACCATCGCTGAAAGCACGAAGAAACTGAAGCGGCCAAGCAAGCTAGAAATTGTCCATGAGCACCAAAGACTTGTCACCCATGGCGTTCATCCGCAACTCTTGCTCGAGCACGGCTCCAAGAAGAAATCGCACGATTCTAAGTTCACAATCATCAAGTCTCACTTGCGCATGGCTCCAAGAAATCGCACGAATGTAAGTTTACGATGCCGTGGCAAAGTACAGTCTTGCTCTCCTCCAACCTCCTGTCCTATCGTCATTAAGTTTTTCGATACAAAAAAGAAATCGTCAGTCACCACCAAGAACGATTCCAAAAACTATTCACACGAATGCCGTACATCACCTCGTGATGCCGTGCAAACTACAGTTTTAAGTTGAAACGACAGCACCGTCCCGTTCCCTTCCAGCCTCGAGCCCTATCATCGTTAAGTATTTCGGTCTTCAGATAATGCCTCTTGTCATTTCCCTCGATTCGACAAACATTCACTTTGCATGCTTATCTTATTCACTCTGAGCATGGTTCTGTTCATGTATTACAATGTTCTTATTTTTCCAGACATAGTATTTTATCTCCATGAAGAATATGATCTATTCTTCTAGTACTCTAAGTAGATTTAAATTCTTAAACTAGCCTTCTAAATCTTCTAAATATATTACCTTTTCTTGAATGCATGCACCTGACAGCGATTTATGTGTCCAGAGATTTCTAGAGAGAGATTTAGGAGATAATTTAGAGAGATTTCTGTGGATTTCAAACTCCCGATGGCATGCGCGTTACCAAGCGCAATAGTCACTGTGCTAAGACCAAGACATGTAGTCTATATACTACCGGTGAGCTAATGAAAACGAAAAACGAACTGATGTCTTGTGAACAAGCAACAGACTGCGAATACCTCTTCCAATGATTTCCAAAAATCAATATCGATGACCCAACGAAAATGGAAGACCATACAGTGCAAATTTGTCGTGCACCAACTCTAGCAAGTATACTGCGTATAATAATTTATACAAATAAATAACGATAACCTAACCAATCAGAAGTCAATTTTTTTACTACAAGAAATACGCTTGTAGTAAAACAATACGCTTTTCCTCTTCCTTCTCTAGGGCAAAAGTGCATGTTGCATGCATAATGCTTGACAAGACTGGGCTATTCTTGACAATCCTGTATGACTTGGCAAATCCAGAGTCCTTTCTTTTCGAACTTCTGCGAACAGAACTTTCAAGTGCTTCAAGGGACTCAGCGAAAAGACGATGTGAGATAGTCACTATGGGCTTCTGAAGAAAAAGCCACAGCTAGTGTAAACAACGAGAAAGGCTCTGCAGGGAGCGTCGACTGTTGAACCGTTGTTCATACTAGACTTGGAGAATATGACGATGGAGCATTCAAGCTGTCGGTCAACTCGTAATAATTACAATCTGTGCCCGTGCAGAAACTGGGAGAAGAGAAGTTTGTTGGCATGTGTTTCAAACTTTCAACCTACACATGGAGGCAAACTCCAGCACAGACAATACCACTCATGAAAACGATGGTGTCCACTGTTACAGTGGTAAAATCTGATCTGCATTTGTACCTTACAGCAGCCCAAGAGTGCGTACCACCATCATCACCCAGAGAAAGGAGCTTCTGAATGTACAACAGGCACATGACAGGTGGTCGACTATGTAAACAACTTGGAGTCTTGGACCTCACGTCTGCTAAAGTTGTTCTGGGCTTGCTTGCTCCATGATGTTCTGTCGCGCTGAGGTGAGCATCTTGGCAGACGTGACAAAAGAGAGTTACATCTTGCGTGCTGTCGGTAACTGCATAAAAGACAGTAAAGCTGATTGAACATGGCTCTGATGAAGTTCTTTCGACAGTCTGTTAGACGTAGCACTTCACCGAGAAACGTAATCACATCAGCGACTATGGATCGATATGCATAAAACTATTTCTCTGTGAGTTGAAATCTTTGTTGCTGTAATTCCGTAGAGAACAGAATGTAAGGTTCGAGAACAAGTCAAGCACATGGGATTCCTAAAGCAGTAAGACGCAAAATTAAATGAGTCCGTTCAAGACTTGGACAATAGCCCATATTGACCAAACCTAGCTTAGTACTTTTGGGGCACGTTTTACATTCTTTGTGGGCCACAAAGAGCGTAGAACGACTACAAAAATCAACGTACATATTACAGTCGAACTGGGAAATATGGGCTTCGTAGGCAGTGATGCCAATCCCTGGACTCTTTCATCGAGGGATATGCATCCAAAGTGCCATGGCGAACGTAGAAAGAGAAGAGAATAAACGCGATGAGATGAGAAAATTGAGAAAGTGGATTAGCTCTGGTCACGGTGGGACGAGAGAAGACTCCTATGCTTTATAATATTAGAAAATATGTAAGTATTACATATAAATTTTACATAAATTACTTTAAAAGACTAACATTTATGATAACGGTTAACGGAAATAGAGGTGCAGATTGTGCAGACATAACCCATAACCCATAGAATATTGAAACGCACTTTTTCACTAAATAAACATTAAATAATTCAAAATATTAATTTATTATCTGATCCTTCCACAGTAATAAAATATTGCTGCATGCTGATCTCTTCCATGTTAGAAAAGGTGAAACATACTTCTTTACACACACTAAACGAGGATCCATTATGCAGTTAGAAGGTAAAGGAAGTCGAACATTCAGCCAACGAGCGTTAGCTTGTTTGCAGCCCATCAGCACGGCGTCATGCGGTCGAATCCTCTTGCCGAGAGAGTTCAGTCCTTGCAAGGATAGTAGCTTCCAACTGCAGAAAGCTCCACAGCGAAAAAGAGACCCAAAAAATATAGCATCATGGGCCAAACTCATTTCTTACTTGACAAGAAAAGAAAAGAAGCCGAACATTCTAGAGCAGATACTCCTTCAGTTGGAGTCCTGTATGCCCAAAAGAATCATGCGGACTTGGTGGAGCTGTATATGAGAATATTCATTCTCAGGAAAGAGGATATTCATCTTTCTAATTTATGCCCTAACCGTTTTGACGGGAAAGGTTAAGGTATAAATTAATGTCTACATGAAATGATGCACTTTGAGGTATAAGTCAGAGACCTTTTTATTCAAAAGGTCTCTGACTTATACCCCCAGCAGTGAGTCAGTCAATACCACACTTATGAGTTATGTAAAGGTGTGCAGGCAACTCAGAGACTGGTTAACACATATTAGTTAGAGAGAAATTATAGTTTTAAAAATAACTTAGTATAACTTTTTTGTATAACATTTATTATTTTTCTGATAAAGAAAACAAAATTGCATATATAAGGTTAGAGAGGAGGATATAAATGATAAACGTTATTGTCCATTGAAGTCTTCATGGACCATGGGACTGTCCATGTGAGTCCACCACAACGGAACTTAGACCAGAAACTTCATTAACAGTTTGCAGCGCATGCACCTCCAACCGTATTCGCAAAAGATTGAATCCACGACTTTTCTCTGAGAAGACTGTAAGCTAAACTATTTGAGACACCAATTTTTGATAATAAAATAAATCCCTTAAGTTTGAAATTAACTAATGGCCGGAACTTACAGCCGAATCGAATTAGAGAATCAATAAGAGACGCTAGATGTGTTTTCTTACAAACACTTACAGAAATGCTTGCAGAAAACATATGTGATATCTTGACCAAATTAATAACACTACTCGTCCACGTGCCAAAAATATTTACCAGAAATTCTAACTTTGACACGCACTAACAGAGAGTATAAGACTATTTAGCACTAAAGGAAATTAAACTTAAAGCCTACTAGATATAGAATCCAATCCTCAAAGGTTTCTCATCCTGAAAATTAGATTAGCAGTGTTGCCACTCCAAGACACCTGCAGAAGGAGTGGCTCAGAATACAAACGCCACACTGACAACTTGTACTTGCATGTGCTTCAAACTGGCATGGGGTTTAGTGTCCAGATTTGAGGGTATATTTCTCAAATCCTTTTTGGTTTTTGGATGGTTAGGGTCTTCTGCACATCCTTCCTTTTTGTCGCTGGACATCATATGGACAAGTGTAACTTGCTTTGTGGTCACTTTAAACGAACGAAACGACCACACAGTAGACTTCAGTATCGTTCTGTATCACCACTTTCCAGCGTTCATGATAGCTACCATGGTCAGCCTACGCGAGGTTTGCGTTTTGGATCACATGTTGTCTGTCTGCTGAGAGAAATTTGACAGAAATTGGCTTAATCACACCCCCAGTAGGTTCTGTGAGCTTGGTCATACCCCTCTTAACGATGTATGATTTGATAACACCCCTGACAGGCTCTTGCCGGTAAAACCAGTCACTTTGTGATGTCACTCTCATGTGAGACTGCAAGCAGTAAAAGAATGAGAATATGGATAGTCTAACGTATTTTTAACGTTAAATATTTTGACTTATCGTGATATTTAGTCAAAGTTGAAAGTACTAAAATGATGAACTAAAAGATAGAATGACTGGTTCTACTGTCAATAACCCGTCATGATATAATCAAGCAAGCAAACGTTAAGAGGGATATGATCAATCGCAACACTCGTATTGGGGGTATGATCAATCCAACAGATCAGGGATCGGCGTTCACATCAACGACAGATCATCGTATTGGGGGTATGATCATCGTCTCTTTGTATTTTTGCACCTATACAATCTAAGCCCGCCTAGACTATAGTGGTTTCGTAGTTAGTAGTGGGAGACTGTGAGACTACTGACGTCGTCGACTGGTCCACGAGGTCCGCGGTGGAGCGGGTTCCCTCTTGGCCTCCCCGGACTTAACTCGTTTCTTGCTTTGCTAATAGATTGTTTTCTTCCCTTTATAAATAAATAAATAAATAAATAAATAAACTTTTATTTAAAATATCAATGTCTCTAGTGCATAATACATGATCATGAGGCACTTGATCGCACCCGTAATATACAATTGTCTGATTTGATCTCACTTTTTTTAACATTACATTACTTGATCACACCTCTGAAGGGCAACAGCAGGTTAGTTGGCAAGTGGAACGCCAAGAGGCAGCGCGAGGCAAAGGCAGGAGAAGAAAAGTGAAGCTGACAAGGCAAGTAACCACGAGAACGCGCGGAAGAACGTGGTCGAGAGAAACAGAGTAAAAAGCACAGTAGAGAAGAACATAATGTACAGTAGACATTTAGACCTTAGCATAGTTCCAGCAGGCCTGGACTGTGCCCAGCCACTAACGTGAAGGAAGGGAAACTACGTCGATTCTGAGAAAAAGGGAAGGGGGGAATTTTGGGTCGCTAGCAGAGCGGATGGGTGGAGTTATCAAAAACAAAAGAGAAGTAGCAGGAACGGAAGGATAGAGTAGTTGTGAAAATACTTCTATCGTAAAACCCAAAAAGAAAAGGTTATTTTGTCGCGTACTGCTGTCAAAACCGGAGAGAAAAGAAAAATAGCAAGAACGCAGGGATGAAAGCGTCATGAAAACCGGAAAGAAAAATGGAAGGATAAATCCGTATAAATCGCTAAGGCATAACCTCAAAGTTCCATTGCTTTGCAAACGGAACTCTTTGTTAAAATCTGCGTAATAAAGCGCTACAGGCCCGGTCGGTTTCCATCTCACTAGAAAGAGATAAAATGTAACCTTAAATTTCATTCCAGAGTCTAGTGTTAATTGATTTAATATGTCACAAGATTATAATATTGTTTATGTTTCCAGTGATGATAAAAGCCAGCTTTTTACTCCCTCAGTCTCCCGCAAGAACGTTGTCGTATCGTGGACTGGCTCTTATCTGAAATTCAAACTTCGATGTTTGTCGCGTCAAAAAACACGCATGAGAAGACAAGCTAGGCCCTTGCTTACGAGCTTTTGGCACAATTTCGGATCTCCACTTTCATCGCATCAGTGGGTAGAGCTCGTTGTCAGCTTTTCATAGGCACTTTGTTTACTTCGTTTGGACGTTTAGTGAAGAAGTTATGCGACTCGAAAGAAAGAAAAATCAAGCTAGGCTTTGGTTTACTTGCTGATTGGGTATTTGAGACTTCAAGCGTTATATCAAAGACGCAAGGGGCCTGCTTCATTATTATTGAGAGAACTTCGTACGTACAAAGACTGATACAAGGGGGCTGCTTAAAGGGCTTGCTTGTTCCTGCGACTTGTCAGTGGACATTTTGGAGAATTGAGAAGTCTAATACACGTGCGCAAGGTGTCATCGGGCTCAGATCTGTGCAGGCTACGCACAGGTTAAGACGGTTTGGAGAAGAGATTGATCAAGGGATGTGTACTGAGAGAAATTGAGACGCAGGAAGGAGATTTGAAGATTTCAGTTACCTGTGAAGAAGAGTTGGACCGTTCGGGCCGTTTCGGAGTCCAAACTTGCTGTCCTTGGATCCATCAGGATCAGAACACCGAGTTCTACAGGAAATTGAAGACGATACCAAGTTTCATCGGGCGGTTTAGGAGTTTTGAGTGAAATTGGTTCGCAGAGAAGTACTTGCGTCAAATTTTTCATCGCATGCGACCTAAAATTGGGTTGTTCTTCGCGATCGGTGTGCTAAGCTCTTTGTTTTGGTGCCCACGCGACCAGGGAGTCTTCATCTACGCATAAGAGAAGACAATACGTGGATTGGATTGTTGGTTTGGGTGAGGTGAGCGAGTTTGAACCGCAGGGAGTCCATTTACGTCAGTTTTTTGCAACTTGCGACCAAATTTCTTGCGTGGTTTTGCAAGCGGAACTCCAAACGGCTTGTTTGGAGTCTCGTTGGGTTCGTGATAGCTAGATCTATCTGCCAGGGAAGACGGATATTAGTTTAGACGATCCGTTTGTGCGTTGTGTGCGGTTTTAAGCCGTATGGAAGAGTTTTTGAAGGTTAGATCATCTGCGATCGGAAATCGACGATATCTCATTGGGGGTCGGATCTGAAGGTTTCTTGGGTTAACGGAGTCAGCGGAGGAGACCCTATCGACATCTGAAGTCTGTTTGACGAAAGGAGGAAGTTCACAGATAGGTCTTTTCCGATTTCTTCGCTACGGGGTTTGCTCTTTTGAGTTCGTTAGAGTTCTGGTTGGCTATATACAGCTTGTGGTAGCTAGCTTTAGCTAAGAACTTGTACATGGATGTGGTTTGGACTTGGGTTTGGATCGCGTGATACTACTGTGGCTCTGCTTGTTAGCAAAGGGAAGTTTCTCTTGCTTTGAGCTACGCTTCGGTGTTTTTTGGGTCAGGGTTGAGAATCATGGGTTGTTTTTAAGAGCTTTGAAGCAGGTTATAGACTGCTCTGGTCTGTTTTTCAGTTCTGTGCTCTTAGGAGAAAGAACCGGCAGTGTACATACATTTGAGGTTGGTATATATCGTAGCATTCGTTTTCGTGATTATTTTTCTCTATCTTGTCTTTGTTTCAGCATACAACATCTCCACAGTCAGGAACCTCACGTTATCCTGGACATCCTTCACGTAATATCCGACACGATAGCGTTAGAGCTCCCTAAGTCCCTTGAAGTTGAGAATTTCTTCCTCAGTCCCTTACCGATAGAGTCCTAGTAGCAACTGCAATCATAGTCAAAAACAGTGTGGCAGCGGGAAAACGGAACTGGACAGCGTTTGAGAGAATGGAGTACAATACACTGCAGAGTGGATGAGAAGAACGAGACTGAGGACTTGGAGACTCGAGGATTTCATGTGTGAGGCACGAGTGCAATCAACCCTGTCCAGGAAGAGACAGCGAAGAAAAGGTAAGGAGGATCACTTCGAACAGCTGAAGAAATGAGAACGTAGTGGCTGATAGTTTCGGGAGAGCGAGTGATTGCTGCAGCAGCTGTATTGTGCGTGCTTTGGATAGAAAAGAAGCAGAGAGGGAAGGTCGAGGACGATCATTTTTCAGTTCTGACTAAGGACGTCGAGGACAATCGGCCGCTTGTGAGACTCGAACGAGGACTCGGAGCAAGTTTCATTAAGTGCAAAATTTGATTGTGTAGGGGAGTGGAGGTATGTCGAGTAGAAGGTGTAGTGAGTTGAAGCGATGGGTGAAATCTGTATTGCCGTCTTGTTTCTTGCTGTCCACATGAATGCCAAGTTCCATGTTCTCGACAACGACCAATCTCTGCTATTGTTCACTAACGCTGAATCTTTCCTTCAACCCACATCCACAGAACGTCACAACAGCACTCCTCGAATTCGACAAAGAACACATCTTCCCGACGTGTACATGTATCGATGTGTCTCAACAACAAGAAATCTTTAGTTGCTGCAGCTGTACAACCTAAATTTACAAACGTGACAGGAATCGAGACAGAACTCTCGTGTCTGTCACATCTCACTGTCAGATGCATATTGAAACGCCCACGTCCTTGCAGTTTTATGTTTACTGCGATTTCATCAAAACAGGTTCGACTGTGACGTGAAACAGTCTATTACCGGTCAAGGGACTGAGGAAGAAATTCTCAACTTCGAGAGACTTAGGGAGCTCTAACATTCCTGCGGAGGACTGAGGAAATAAAAAGTTGTGATAAAAGCCCTTCTTCCCAGTCCAATGCATGTAAAATCACTACGTATAATCACTACGTTTCGGTTTTTTTTTCTCCACCGCTGATGCCGGGATAGATCTGATGACCAGGGAGGCTGAAGTGATACCCACAGATCTAGATGTAATCTCAGGGACGGTGTTCTGGAGGTAGATGCTGCAGAGGTGGATGATAGAGAGTTCGACGCTGATTCGTTAGTCTTAGTCCATTCGATCTTAACTCAGGTACATTGTTTTTCACTTTGCGTGCATGTTTGTCTGAATTGTTTTCAAAATATTGTGTTAACTATTCTCATTATTGTCGTTTAGGATGGAAGGAGCCTGCCGACACTAGCTGATCAAGTAGTTGACTCGCAAGTGCCTTCAGTGTCGGTCATTGGGACAGTGAGGATAGATGATGAAAGTGTAGAAAGAGCTGAAGTTGATCCGCTCTCCGTATACGGTTTTGTGGCACAGTCTAGGCTGAGAGAACTCTTTCATCATTTTAGAGTGAAATGTCCTCATAATAATGTGAAATGTCCTCCCATAATCTCGTCCATCCATCAGAACTAGTAACTATCGTGTGGAAAACTACACTAAGAGAGAGACTGTTCGGTGTCCTTTCAACAACTTGACAAGTAAGTTATTCTAGGTCTTTAATGAATGAGTAATCCTGCTCTGATAAACAAACTCCCTAAAATATTACTAACTATGAGATTATGTGGTATATGATCATATTCTTGATTATGTTGTTGGTGATCAGGTGCATCTTCTAAAGACTCTTTATTTTTGGAACGTGTAGGCAGATTGAGAACAGCAAAAGATCATTGTTCATAAGTGATAATTTTTGTTATTTGAAACTGTCTTACCATCTTTGGAAATTTTCAATAAAAACTCTTTATTATTTGAGCGTACATGTACATATGTCTGGAACAACGAATGGTGATTAAACTTTGGCTCGAAATTCCATTATTTGTAAAACAACTTGTTTTATTCAAACCCGTTTCAAAACAAGTTCCGGAAAAAAGAAAAAAGATTATGAACCTGTTTCCGACAGGTTTTAGAATCATGTTTCTAAACAGATAACCCAAAACCTGTTTTGACAGGTTTCATATCTGTTTCAGAAACAAGAGAAACCTGTTTCGACAGGTTTTAGAAACTTGTTTGGAAACAGGTACCCAAAGCCTGTTTAAAAACAGGGTTTAAAAACCTGTTTCAGAAACAAGAGATACCTGTTTCGACAGGTTTTAGAAATCTGTTTCAAAACAGATTTCAAAACGTGTTTAGGAACATGTTTTAGATTTATGTTTCAAATCAGAACAGAAGTACACAAAACAGATATTCAAGAATGCTATAGGGGGTTGAACACTTGAAGCCCCCAACTGGGCGTAGCATTTCATAGGAGCTGTTACAGCAACTCCTAGACTCACTAACCGAGATACATCATGCATGCAACTACAAAAGAACAGAAAATTAGGCAGAAAAAAAAAGAAATAACTCAAACACTGCCGCTCAGACTATGCTTGGAAGCCAACAAAAACTTCGTCTAGATCGTGGAACTCCGGTTTTACTGCCTCTTCTAGCAAAGGAGGAAGTTTTTTTCGGTCCGCATAGCCCAAAAAAAAAGTAAGTTCTTGATAAATGACAAAACGTTGCATTTTCGAAACTGTCTCGCTGTATGCTGCAGATACACAACACAGTAACTCATCCTCGATGTCAAGCTGATGTGCAAAAGCCACAGCTGCAGCATAGTGAGAAAAAACTGCTCGTAACTCAGATGCACTGATTGTAAGCTCAGTGTCACCTAGACAACCCCCCGTTACCACCCAATGCTGATGCAGCTCGTCATCTGAACAAACTCTCCGAGTCTTTACTTTGTGCGACATATCTCGTTCTACTACAAGAGCTCTGAATGTTTATCAAGGGCTCTAAAGCTCTAGACAGAACAGAAGCAGCGAGACTCACAGAAACAGCGAAACTCAACTAAACCTCTAGTCCACGAAGAAGCAGCGAGAGAACAGAAACAGCAAGAACAGAAACGAACAGAAAGAGAGAAACTCACTCTAAAACTCCAGCCCACGAAGAAGCAGCGAGAGAATAGAGACAGCGAAACTCACTCTAAACCTCCACGAATACTGCATCAAGACAAGAAACGATCAATCCTGGCCCACCAAGGAAGAAAATCAATGCAACATACGAAAGAAAGAAAACTACACTGTATACAATACACTGGTGATATCTCATCGTCAAGAAGCGATCAATCCTGATCTCACCAAGAAACGAAGTCGATGCAGCATAGAAACTCCACTGTATACACCACACTGGTGATTTCTCACCGTCAAGAAGCAATCAATCCTGGTCCCACCAAGAAAAAAAATCGATTTGGCATAGAAAAATAATCACAAAATATCTCACGCAAGTGACCCTCCGTAAAAAAGCGACAGATGCTTGAGGTGCTGCACGAAATCAACCAAACCGTCACAACATGGATCACCCACCACGATGACAATGAGTAAACAAAATGATAAATCAACGCGCGCAATGCGGCTCCAAGACGAGACTGAACAATGAATCAACGCGCGCAGTGCAGCTCCAAGACGAGCAAGCAGTCGTGAGAAAGTCACAACCAAACCCTAGAGCACAACTCGACCGTCAGAAAGAGACTCCGGAAATCGTCCATGTCTGATACAAGGACCCAAGAAAATACCACGTGGGTGCAGGGGGTTTATATATCCCACTTGTGGTTTAAGCAAGTGCAGGTGCTGCATTGACCTGTCAGGTGCTTTATTTTCATTGGAGTGTTTACTTCATCAACAAAACTGGAGCTCTCTCATGGGTTTGAAATGAAATGTACGAAGTTCACATCCGCTACTTGAGTGGGACGTTATCATCTTCAAGGAGGAAATTCATCGGCATCACATTTGTATGAACGTATTGTCAGCAAAATACTATCCCAAAAGCCAGAGATATAAACTAATTAGTGTGTAGTCCCTTAGAATGTCTAATTTTTAGCGCTAAATTTGAATTGAGGGGTGAATAATATGCATGCAAAATTAACTTTGGAGGAACTTTTGACGCTTGTTGTTATCAGAAAATATATAAATATTAAATAAATATTCTATATTAAATTGACAAGGGAAATAAACAATATCTCTAAATATTATAAGTTAGCCGGACCTTGAGATGTGAGAAGACCTCGACATAGCTCATAAGGGAAGCATAGACTCTCGCGTTTGAAAGACTATAAATCTGGCCATTTGCTGTCAAAATAACATATTAAATCTATAGATTATTATCTAGTCCGTACTGACGAAAATGTTAGATAATAAAGTAGGCATTTATATATTTGTTTCCTCCAATCTTCTGAGGGAGGAGGCAAATATGAATTTCTTATTTATTACCTAATTTTTCTGTTGGAAACAGTTATTTAATAATTCAAATACTCAGTAAATTATTTGGGTTTTGACTTGTAACCTCCTGCATTTATACCGTCAGCCACCCGTCCGCGTTCCTTTCACTTACGGGTTATGTGCAGATCTTCTTGTATTTCCTAAGTTCTCTAATATTTAATATATATAGATATTTTGGATATTTATATTTAGTTAGAAAATAATTTCTAGTTAATACTTTTTTATTGATAATAACAAACGGACAAGAGTTCCGCAGAAGTTCATGTTGTACGTATATTATCATCGAAGAGAAAGAAAAAGACAAGCGCCAAATATGGACGAAAATCTGCTGCTGTTATGGGTTGACATGTTTTCCCGTGACATGAAGGGATAAGAACCTTTTCGAACGACCTGATAGTAATATAGACATTCTAAAGTGGGAAATGCTACACTTTCTCTTTCCTACCTGCTCTTCTTGTCCACACTTTAGGCTTAGACATGGACCGAAGAGGAAGAGAATTAAACTATAAACTCTGTGATTCATGACACACTTACTCTTGCATAAACTCTTTTCTCCTTATGTCATTTACCTAAGATGGATTAATCATTGACTAACTATTTACTATGATTGATGACTGATGATTGATGATTATTAATTACTAATTATTATTAACCAGTACTGCTATTAATTATTGAAGGGAGAAACTGATGCTGTGCAAAGGCTGGTGCACCCAACTGCAGAAAGCCCCACAGCGAAATGAAATTTAAAAAAAGAATTCTTTTTGGAAAAGAGGAGAGATTCAACACTACGGTAGGTCTAAACAGTTCAGGAGGAGGTGCAAGCAGCTGACACAAAAAGAACTTTCTGTCTATACAGTTAAGTGTTTACTCTGCATGCACGCATAATAGTACTGGAGCATCATTTGCCTGAAGCAGAAAGCTGGGAATCTATGATTGCAATGAATGCATCGCATGATCGCACGATCGTCAATAGAATTGCTCCGTCTGCCATCTTCCAACTTCAACTTCCCGTTTGAAGGATAAGAGTAACCTGATCTGATTGATAACATTTACAGTTAGTTGCTTCTCCACCCCCTAGAAAGATGGCTGAACTCTCTCCCCCACCTTCTCTTATATTGATCCACCCCCACGGGAAACCACGGTATTGCAGTATGCGATGTTACTTCATGTACATCTATTGTAGAGTTTTGATTTATCGGTGTGTTGTATGTTAGGAGCGATAGACGACATTAGAGTTACTAATAGTGGAATTTAGCTCCTATGTTCTTCTTCCCTTCGGGGTGTTAGTTGCTTGGCTCTTCGGATCCTTCTTTCCCTTGTAAGGCTTGATGGGTCTTTTCATTCGTTGGCTATTCATTGCATCGCGTGTTTCACCACGGTTTTCAGGTTACCTCTTCATGTCATACACTAGATGGACTTACATGTCATCTTTTCGCACATACTTTTTTCTAACATGTCTTTGTGTTGTCTTGCATTTTGAAGACGAGAAAAAAAACTAAATTCTAAAGCTAAAAATAAATAAATATAATGATTAATTTCATAATCGATAGCCAGTCAATGATGTGATCAAAGAACAAACCCACTAGAAGTTTGTTCCAGCACTATTTGTAGAATACTTTCCAACCAGTTTTGCTTCTCAATGAGTGAGAAGAATCGAGGAGTCCACTTGCCCTCCTTGCTTCCACATAGATCTCCATCGAGAGTTAGAAATATATATCCAGATTACACTGAAGAGTCTATTTCGTACTTTATCGTGTCTAATGTTCGTTGATACGGTCGATCAACCTCATCCCGAAAAGAGGTTGATTCAGTTCTCAGATTTCTGACGTAACTATAGCAAAAGACGAGATGTCTGCTGAAGAGTAATGATCCTCGAACCATGATCGATAGTGATCATGTCGTAGAGCTCGACCAAGTAGTAACACTCAATGTTGAGTTAACTATACTCATAGTAATAGATGCAATGCGAGTCTGCATGAGTCTTGACCGTCTAATGAAATGAGAAATAACGATATGTTATTATTTCCATGCACGGAAGGGCAATTAATATGTGTAGAGTCAATGTCTTGGATAACATCAACTAGACAAATTCAACGATCAACAAAATTCTCAACTGAAAGAGTTGTATTTTAGAAAAGAATATTAACTTAAGACACTTACACACTTAGCATTTTGGACTTACAACTTGTTGGAGAATATGAGTCGCTAATAAGCTTTGCATCATCACCGCATTTATCAACTAGAGCTAATAAGTTGGTAGAGCATATTGATCTTATTCTCCTAAACTAATGATGTTCGTGAGATCTCTCTCTTATGGCTTTTTATCTGCTCCATAAGTTGAACTGATGCGCAGAGACTTTTCAGTTATCAACTTCTTGCGTTGAGAAGCTAAGTTTCTTTACGGTGTATCCTCTTGCTTCATGCTGACATGCTTCTTACAAGCTTTTCAGCTAAAACCTAGTTGTGTCTGGGCCTTAGCTTTGCTAAAGAGTGTTATTTATGTTTTTTCCTGGTACTTCTCACTGCAGTGTATTAAGGAAACCGTCGCGGAGGTGGACAACTTAAAATGCCTTGTTGCTCAGTGGTCGGGATAAACATTTTCCAAGACAAGAAATTATCTGAAGGTAATGAACGGGAGTCGGTTTATATCGATCATATATCATTTTTCTTGGTTGTTGAACGAGTAATTTGTCGTCATGTAACATTTTAATTTGGAAAAGATCTGGATGTTCACCATTTTAACCCATCTGTTCAGAATTCCAGCCAGTTGAGAATACAAAGGATGCAGATTCGCCTCGAGCACTCTTGCTGCTACAACGTATCACGAGTTGACACCTAAGCGTATGTCCAAAGTTACCTACTTTGAAACGTACATAAATATTAACATGCACTTCTACTAGTTTGTGTCTGCTTTTGTTCCGACTCTCTCACGTGCTTTCGCATCATTACTGCCTAAGCGAGGAATAATGTCGCTCAATGTGTTGTGTGTAGGAATGTATTATTTTATGAGAACGAGGAAACAAGTACTAGCTTGTTGTCAGGTGGCGTGGGATCAAATCTTGTTCCATGCTGTGTAACGGAAGCACCACACGATTGCAGAAAGCTCCACAGTGAAAAAAGACCTAAAAATAATTAATTAATTAATTAATTTTGAACTTTAAAAAACTTTAAACCTAATCCAATTAGGGCAGAAATTTACTTGACCCCAACCTTAATGCTTTTGTTTGACTTGACCCACCTCTTTTAACTTTTTATTACTCGACCACAGTCTTGACTGGATATAGCAGGTTCAGTAGGTCAATATGTCACATCATCAGAATGTGACAAGTGCATATTAATTGTAAATTACATATATACCTGAAAGATTTAATTTAAAATATTTTTATAACAAATTATCAACTCATATTATCACTTAGTATAGTGTTTTTTCATTATGACAAACCCGCTAAACCTAATGCCAGTCAAAGATGTGATCAAGTAATGCAAAGTTAAGAATTGCGGGGTCAAGTAAATTTATGAATATTAGGGTGGTGCATGCTATGTATTCAAACTCGTTAGTTCATGAAAGAAATAGAAGAGAACAATTAGAAGAGAAGAAAAGAAGAGTGTCTGATTATAAATTTGTAAAAATACATCTGAAACGATAAAAGAACTGTATGTGCTGTCCTTTTATAAACTTACAGGCAGATCAAATGTCAAGTTGTGAATACTCGAACAGAATGAAATTACAAACGAAAGAGAATGAATGTCTTTACAATCTCTATTATAATATTTTGTGATATGTCTATTACCAAATGGTCCAAATGGCAGTTGCATGACGAAATAGTAACTGCGAGCAACGCTTTTTTTATTTATACGTGAAGTGTACATAAGAAGGATTGTGCATTGGTGTATGTGAAAAGAAATATCTTGGAAAGAATATATAACGAAATATTAGTGTCCGATATTTGCATATGCTATGACAAAATGCTAAGTTAATCTTTTAGTTCCTTCGTGAGAAGAAGTTGAACTTAAGTCAGATGAGGTAAATAGTAGTCGACTATATCGTTAAATCCAAGGTATGAGTATAAAAGCATGAAAGAGAAAATTCCTTTTTCCCTCGCAGTCTTCTTTGAGTATGAAGAAAATATTCTCTTCTGCAACCAGAAACTCCATAATCTTTACATTAATATTTAACTGTAATTACTAAGTAGTTCGTTTCTAGATGAATCATAATTTGTAAAGCTAGTGAATATGCATGCAACATGAACTTCTGGGGAACTGCTGCGTGCTTGTTGTTATCAGAAAATGTATAAATATTATAATAAACTAATTAGAAAAAAGAAAATATTTATAGAAGTTAAATATTAAGAGAACCTGGAAATGTGAAAAAATTGTTCTACAACCCAATAGGCATCCCCGACGACCTTGTACAATGAATTCCGTCTTCTCTTATCAGAAAACGTATTAAGTGTTATAAAAATATAGTATAATAAGCTATAATAAAAAATTAAAATTATTTATAAATATTATATGTTAATCTCTCGGGGAATAGCAAATTGACCCAGACAGAACCCATAAGTGACGAGCTAGCTGAGGCCTTGCTGGAGGTATAAATCCGAGAGTGAAATTGTCAATTAACGTCATTTCACAAAGACATTAATATATGTTTCTAACCCTTCTCGCCGGAAAGGTTAGAAACATATATTAAACACCCATGTACACTTGAGTGTACATGAGTGAATATGCATCCTGAACCCATAAGGCAAGGAAAGCCAACTGTGCTTCCAAGGGTGTAAGTGCCAAAGGCTAGAAGCAGAAAACCAAAAAAGCTTCCCCTCTTTCGAACTTGGAAGAGAGTGAAAAGGGTTTTAAACCCTTGCTTCCGATACTTAGGGTATGAGTAACCCAGACCCTTTACTTTTCGGTGGAATTCGCTCCTCTGGGTTGTCCAAAGCATAAATTCTTTCGATGTCCAAATTTGACATGAAAGGTAGCATTAGAAAGCGACTGAGAAGCAGTACCATTTCATAAAAAGATAATTATTTATTTTATTTTAAAAATATTAGAAATAAGTCATCTAAAATTTGACGTTTTTTGTGCTCGAAAGGAAATTCACTGTGAAGAAGAATTTTGAATTCAAACAAAAACTATAATGGAAATCTTTTTATTGAAGACCTTCTATACCAGGAGGGGGGTTTAATATGATTCTTTATTTCACTGTTTTCAAGTTAAGATGAAAAAAGGTTTTTGGTATAACAGTTAAATTTCTCAGTGAAACCAAAGGTATTCTCGGTTACCAAGAGCACTTGTATTCATACCCGGGGTTTGAAGTGCGAAAGTTAACATAGCCGGGTGACAATTAAACGAAATGTTTCACTGGCAAATATAACGGTGATTAGTAAAGTTCATATAACAACTAACTGCAAAAGAGCCTAACCGTTATTTGACCAAGAAATTGCATTATACTGTAAAGTAGTGCACAAGAAGTGAAGCAGGCATGGTTGGGGAGAGTCAAGGAATGGCTTATCAGCAGATTATTGTTTATTCTCACTGAATGAGTGAGGATATTGACTTTATTTACTCTCATAAGTCTACATTAACCCTAACCCTTAACCCAATTTTTTTGGTGGGAAAGATTAATGCATAAATTAATATCTTCACAAAATGACATTTATTGAAAATCATTTCCACTACAGTATACCCCCAGCAGCGCATCAGCCCGGCTTTCACTTATCGTTTATATCTGGATCAGCTGGAAACTCTAAGACTGGTTAACATATATTTGTTATAAATTAATTTGATTTTTTAAATAGTCTATTATAATATAATGTTTCTTTATAATATAACAATGCATACTCCGATGCCACCGACACAGTCCTTGTGTTCTATTTCCCACGTATTCTGATTATAATATAATATTTCTTTTTTTTTTTTTTTTTTTTTTTTTTTTTTTAACTGAGAAGAGGACAAGGCCTCGAAAACTTTATTGCCCTGTCTTTAACACGAGCTTTACGCACGGTAAGAACAAAACCAGACCCCCTACGGGTCTTCTTAACACTATCTCTAGGTCTACTCCTAAAACTCTCCAAAGCCTCGTCCCCTCTAGTGACCCTAATCTTGTCGGTATTCCTCGGCTCCTCGACCGTGGTGGGAGACTGCTGCTTGACCGTAACCGTAGTCCTCTTCGCCTCGTCCTTTCTAGTGACCTGACTCTCGTCGTCACCCTCCTGATTCTCGTCCGTGTTGTGCGTCTGCTGCTTGACCGTGGTACTAACCGCATCCGCCTCATGATTGTTAGTGGTAGCCGTCATCTGGTCGTCGTGATGCACCCACCTGTGAACTCTCGTGATGTCAGCAGCAGAGATAGCCTGGAGGTGTGTCTTGCGACCGCGTGTGTGCGCCCACTTGTCACACTTGCAATCCTGCTGCATGAATCTGATACAGTCTTTCTTGATCCTGTGCAATTTGCGACCGCGATGGCGGGTACTCTCCTTGGGAATCCACTTGATCCTCTTGCTCTTCGGGTGATTTTGCCGACCTTTCTTCTTGTGCGTCTGCTCCTTGTCTGTGCCCCTCATCTGAAGCGAGCACGTCATTGCTTTCCTGGACTTGTTGTCCTTCGTCGATTTATGCAGCATGCTGGGCAGCCTGTGTCTCTCGAACTCGCTCCGTCGTTTCTTCAGCTTCGATTCTCGATCTTTCAGCGTCTCGACCCTCCGTTTCGGTAAGGAAAACCGGGCCCCAGGTATGTCCTCTCCTAGCCTTCATGAATTCCGCCGACTCGCACCGATTGATCATCGTCTGAAGGGTATGTAGGGTCTTTCTCATCCTCTGCCCATCTTTCGAGCTTTCGTCCTTGTTGCTGGATTGCGCTATCGCCGTCATGTACGCCTGATGGATGGTCACTCTGATCGGGATGGACATTGTAGTGCTTTCAAACTGTTTCTTGTTTCTCTCACTCCATATGGCTTTCATCAATTCCACTGCCACGAATTGACTCGCCTCCCGTCGTTTTTGCCATATACCGTCAAGAAAGCTTATGAAATCAGTCATCGAGAATTGCCCTCCTTGCAGCCCGTTGGTGATATCTAACCACTGTGTCCATTTACTGCTTGCATATCGACAGCTAAAAAGGCTGTGCGTAAGGGTTTCTATCGCTTGGCCGCACCTCACGCAGCTTGCAATACATATGCCGGATTTGGCTAAACGATTGGCAGTAGGGAAGCCTTGGTGAAGAAGTCTCCACATCCACACTTTTTCCCTCGCTCCGATCGGAGAGGTCCAAAGCTTTTTCAGCCTTTTCTTCCACCTTGTCTTCGAGTCGTGTCTGTTCCATCGGTGGTTTAGCTTCTCTGTTCCTGTTGCTTCCTCTGTCACGATCGTCCTCCAGGCTTTTGACGTCAGGTGCCAGCCTTGAATTTTCTTAGATCCTATCTCCCAGCACCAGCTCCGTTCGTCGTCAAGTTCCCTTGGTTCCTCTAATAGTCGAACCGAGTCCATCCACCTCTCCCTTCTGTTGTCGAGGCTTTCCGATCTCTCTTCTCGTCGACTACTCCATTGGATCAGGTGGTCCATTGTTTGGAAGTTTTGGCTTTTTACTTGCTGTAGCAAGGTGTTTGCCACTATCATCGTAAGCCATCCTTCGTTCTTCGCCGCTATCAGGAATTTCCTGACGTTTGTATGTTTTCCGATTTCCAGGAGTGGCTTGTCTCGGTGCAGCTTCTCTTTGGCCTCGCTCCACGCCTGCAGCATCGCTTTCAGCGTAGGCATTTTCTGTATGCCTTTAATTTGACCGGTAACCATCAATTCCTGTGCAGACCAGTTGAGATCCCCTTCTTTTTTCCTGCGTTTGAGGTAGGTGTCTTGTATCACTACTTCCGCAAGCTTGACCCAGTCCTCCTCTTCGTGGTCCATTATTTTAGCGCATTGTCTCAGCATTGCCGCTTTACTTTGATTACCAAAGTGCACGATATCCAGACCACCCTCACGCTTGTCTGCTTGTATGTCTTTCCAGGCGATCAGCGGTGTTCTGCGCTGTCCTAACGTGTTCTTCCCCCACACAAATTCTCTACAAATGCTCTCTAGTTTCTCAGTGCCATACTTTGGGAGCACTATTCCTGTGAACAGATGTACTGGCATAGCTTTGAGAATGTGCTTCACTATGATCAGCCGCCCTGTGAAGGATAGAGTTCTATACGCCCAGTAGCTCAGTTTCTTGCTAATCTTCTTTTCTATGTATTGCAGGTGTTCGGGAGCTCCTATGTTTCTGCCAATGGGATATCCTAGATATCGAATGATCTCTCCTGGGGCAGCGATGTGGCATCCACTCCTCCTCATCCATTCCGGTATCACTGTGAGCGCCATTGGAATGAGCGTCGATTTTCTGATGTTGAGTTTGGCACCTGAGATGTTTTCGTACCATTGAATGGCTCGTTGTACCGCTTCGAAATTTCCTTCTGTCGCTTTGATGTGGATGCCGGTGTCATCGGCGAACAGCTGGTGTAGGAGGGTCTTGCCTTCACTTATTTGCACTCCTTGGACTTCTCCTCTCTGCTCCATCTCGTCCATTATGGCCATCAATGGGACAGTAGCGATTGCAAACAGTAGTGGGGCGAGTGGGCATCCTTGGCGTACCCCTCGTTCGAGCCTTATCTCTTCGGTGAAGCTCCCCTGTAGGTGGACCTTAGACGTTGCATTCACTATCAGCCCTTGGGTCAATTTGATAAACATTGGGTCGATGTTTAAGGCCTCCATCGTTTCCCATAGGTAGGTGTGGTTTACCCGGTCGTAGGCTTTTTCGAAATCGAGCTTTAGAAAGGCGGATGGCATGTGTTTGGATTCGGCCCACTCCTGCCCCATTTTGAAAGCCAAGATATTGTCAGAGATGTGTCTCCCTCTAATGAATCCTTTTTGTCTGTTGTCGATCACTTCCGGGAGGTCAATCCTGAGTCTGTTCGCCATCAGCTTCGCGATGACTTTGTAGACAGTATTCAGCATCGAGATCGGTCTCCAGTTGCGCAGCCTTTGAAGCTCTCCTTCTTTGGGGATTAACTTGATCACTCCCTGCTTCGCCGTCCATGAGAGTTGGTGTGAGTGCCAGTAGTGCTTGATCATCTCTCGCAGGTCCTTTTCCATCCCTTCTCCCATCATTTTGAGGGTTTCAGCGGTCATGCCATCAAGTCCTGGTGATTTGTCTGACTTTAGCTCCGTGATGATTTGATGTATCTCCTTGTCAGTTGGCGCTTCACAAAGCTTTCGGTTCTGCAACGCAGTCATCTTCCTCGTGATGAGGTTAAGTGCTTGTCTTCTTAATCTGCTTTCCTGTTCTACCTTTGGATCACAACTGAAGAGTTCCTGGTAAAATCTCTGAACTTCTCCCGTGATGTCCGACCTCTTGTTTAGCCATTCTCCCTCCTCTGTTTGTAGTGTCAACATCGCTTCCTTGACTCGTTTAGCTTTCAGGATCGCAAAGAAGTATTTCGACGGGGCATCCCCTTCCCGTAGCCACTTGTACCGACTCCATCGCCTCCATCGTGTAGCTTGCAGGTGTTCTAGTCTCCTTATTTCCATTGTGAGTTCACTCAGTTGTTCCATCTTCTCCGGTGTGTCTTCTTCCGCCAGGCTGGTGCGAACCCGTTCCAGCTCTTCTAGTTTCGCTTCTTCTCGCAACCTTTGCTGCCTTATTTCCTTCTCTCTCTGCTGTACTACCTGTTTGGAAGCTCTCCATTTTAGCTCCCACTTAATGCGCGGGTCTCGATGTTGATTTGCTGTCACCTCCCAAGCTTCCTTCATCCTTAGCCGTGTGTCCTCCTCTTGTAGTCTTTCTGGACTAACTTTGAGGTATGTTCTGTATCGTCCTACCTCTTGTTGTTGTGCAGGTAGTAAGTGTAAGATGACCGGGAGGTGATCAGACAGTGTTTGCCGACCATCATGCCTTATCAGGATCTGTGCGTTGGTCCATTCGGCCCTTTGCGAGATATAGAATCGGTCCAGTCTCGACTGATCCAGTCTGTCACCGACTCTGCATTGCCTCGTGTAGTGAGGTCCGGTTCTTTGGGCGGGTCCCAGCCAGCAGTCCTCTAGATCCAGGTTTTGAGTGAACGCTTGCCATCGTCGTCGTTCTGTCCCATGCTGCACTGCTGTTCTTCCCACACTATCTACAGGGGTCTCTACACTGTTCCAATCACCGCCAAAAATCCAGCTGCCTGTATCCCATTGCTCCTTCATCCAGGTCCATGTGCGCACCCTCTCCCTCCTTTCATTTGGACCATGTACCGAGGCGACGTTGATCACCCCTTCTGTTGTCTCAATCGTTAACCAGGCCACCGTCCCGTCTCCCTTCGCACCTCGCCTAATGATTTTCCAGTCATTGAGGAGGATAATCGCTGCGCCTGCATATATATATATGCAGGCGATAATATTTCTTTATAATATAACAATGCGTACTCCGATGCCACCGACACAGTCCTTGTGTTCTATTTCCCACGTATTCTGATGCACCGCGTAAAGGACTTGTACCTGGTTGGAAGTTACCAGTTTCGGCAACTGTGCATGGAGATAGTACGACGCGGCACGGTTTCCTGACAAGTCATGCAGGCAATTCGAGGAGAGTCGGGCTGGAGTTTATCGGCCGATTAGTGCTGATTACGATCTTGTACAGGGAGTTTGATAGCCAATCATAGTGATTATCGGATTTTACAAGGAAACTGATAAAATAATAATAATGGCTACTGGCACGACTGGAAAAGTTATTCCAGACCTCAAGTTCTGTTAGTTCGAGTCAAAGCTAAGAGATAAGATTCTCTATTGATAAAAGTCAGTAGTTTTATCGGAGAATCGCTTCTGGCCATATTTGTGAACTGAAATAATTTTATAAATATTGAATTAATCTTTTGAGATTTAAAGTTGCTCATAGAAGAATCGGGATTAAAAGTCAATACGAGATTCCCGCAGTACTTTTCTAAAGAAAAGTCTTGGAACTCTGGAGTGAAGTAGTAACACTAACCTCAAGTGAAGAAAAGGACAAGCGTGGAAAGAGAAGCAAAATCTAGTTACTCAACAAGAATGGATAACAGAGGGAGGTTTTATCTATTTATTAATTAATTTTAGATTAATGAATTACATATGAGATACTGAGAACACCACGCAATGAATAGCCAACGGATGGAAAGACCCCATCAAGCACTCATGAGATGCTAGTTGTAATTATATAAAAAAATAATGAATATAAAGTAATATTAAAATCAAAATATTTGAAAATAAATATATTATATAGTTGATAAAACCTATAAGCGATGTAGGTTGAAGTGCGCTCTAAAAACCATAAGATCGACTTCTTGTCCCGTAAAAATATAAATTATTTAAAATTTAATTACTCACCTAAACCTTCTTGCCACAAGAGTTAGGTGATAAATTAAACAGCATCGCATTGTCTTCTCTGAAGAAAGAAGATGAGAATATATACTGAGATATGAATACTGCCAAAGATTGTAGCTTTGACCCTCAATATTTCTGGAAATTATATTTTGGACTTTGTTAAGCTGCTTGCATTCTGTCCTGGCACTCAATATAATGTTATTTTCAGTTTAGAATTTATTTTTCTCTAAATTTAACTTTTCTTGGCATGATCTTGGAGGGGGAACGATAGCGGTCATTGCTGATATCTAGCCTAGAGTAAGGCACCATACGCACATAGGTTTTAGTAGTAAAAATTTGTCATTATCTCTTGGTTCGGTAATGTCAAGACATATACAGGTTATATTTTTCCAATAAAGTTCACTCACACTAGTGCTTTTTATGGGATACCGTCTCCAAATAGTTCCGAAATTATGAACTGAATGTATTTACACGAAGAATGTATCTTCATGACGTGGTGACATGTCTAGTTCACAAAGTAAAGAGTTATGTAAAAGTAAAGAAAATTACCAAGTGTCAAAGCACGTTCACTGCCAAAGGGAAAAGAAAAGAGATGATTACATTCGCTTACGTACGAAGAGATTTTCTCTCTTGGACGATAACACTTTTGACAAACTTAGAGCATAACTCTAATGGAGTTTCTTTTAGTAGTTTTTTGCTCCGGCTTTTGGGAGTTTTGGGTCGATAATAAGCATGACACCGCACTACGTAAGCTTTTTACTTTTTTGGTCTGGATGACATGCTCCACAGATCAGAGAATAATCTTTGTGACACCACCCGTTACAATCCGAGCAGTAGTTTTTTGACCTTCTCACCCTTCAAATACTCGTGTGAGTTCTGTGTATCCAGTGGCAAACTCATATGGTGTATACCTGGCTGTTAAGTGTTATAATCGTACTAAATTCATCCGGTGTGCTAAAAAACTCAGTACATAAATCCGGGCCTCTGCGGTGCTAGCAGCTGATTACACCTACCAACACGAAAAAGCAACATGTGTAGCTTTGGGAGGATTAGCTTTTCGTGAAAAAATCATAAAAACAAACTCAGTAAACTATATGCGATTATACTTTTAATCGAAGAACACGAGACACTATGAATAGCTAACGGATAGAAAGACCCCATCAAGCTTTACAAGAGAAAAAAAGGACCCGAAGAGCGAAACAACCAACGAAGGGAAAAAAGAACATAGGGGCTAAACTCCGCTCTAAAATATCAGTAGCTCTAAGATAGCCTATCGCTACTAAAATATGCCATTAATCTACTAGGTGAAAACCTCGCACGACACAGAAAGTAATTTCCTTTCGAAAATCAGAAAAGTTTAAAAATGTAATAAAAACACTTATGTGCGCCTGAGGCCTAAGCAATTAATGCAATTCCAAAGTCGAATATTGCGGAGGACGTTGGCGAGGCTGCGTACTTTGAGAGCCGTTCGGCACAGTCCTCGAGATGATCTGTTCACACTTCCAACAAAGTAAGTTTCGAAGCTTTTTACAGGACAACACTACTGGAGAAGCTGTTCGGTCCCCCACTTCACCTCTCTGTTCTCTGTTCTCCTTTTCCTTGTCGGTAAACGGAGCGGAGCCATGCAAGCGCATTCACCGCGTTGTTCATTTGAATGAAATTCCGGCGATACTAGTTTGTTGCTATGCGGCAGAATAGGTATACGTAGATTGTGAAAAGCGGAAAGGAAGGTGGAACTTTTGCTATGCTATAGGGCGATTTTGAAAAACCGAAACGGGTAATTCTTGCTATGGGGTAGAATGGCTATGGGGTAGAATGTGAAAACCAGAGACGAAAGGAATAATATTTTTGTCATATAGAGAAATGGAAGGATGGAGTAGTGGTGAAAACCTAAAAATGAAGAAACAATGTTTAGCAGTTGAAATTAGAAAAGAAAAAAGAAAGAAAAAATTCAGAAAATCGTTATCTCATAGTCTCTCAATTCCACTGCAAGCAGAGCTCCTTGTTTGTCGTGTAGTGAAACAGATGGATGAAACCCTGATGGAAAACTGAAAAAAAAATAATGTGAATGCATGGATGCAGTAGATTGAAAATCAAAAAAGATAAATAAATCCAAAAATCACCCACGCAAAGTCCCCCAATTCCACTGCAAGCGTAACTCCTTGTTTCTATTTGTATTTATTTGTTCCGATTAAAATAATGGCCAGCATAAACGTTTCTGGGCGTACTCAGCGCTGAGTGAACACTAGAGAAAAACGTAAATAAGAACAGGACGCAAGAGCTTCATCAGACACGGATGGAGACGCCTCTCTGTGGACAACTTGACATCGATCAGGCGGTCCCGGGCAAGGACGGAACGCGACGGAAAGCATTACAGATGGAGTATACGGCGACGTACGGCGTGATGGTTAAGCGTCGCCGCGAAGAAGACAAGTCGCCAGTAATACCAAGGAAACCTTCACGACAGCAGTGCAGTGAGAGGATCCAACGAGACTGAACTTCGTGACGAATACCCGGGGTCGTCAGCCGGGAATATTTGAAGCTCCGACCATGACCCAAGTTCCCGGTTCCCATTTCCCAGAACCCGCCGGCACCTGCCATTCGAGTCCTAGAGTCCTAGAGTTACTAGCAAATTCGCGTGCTGGCACTAACTGGAACGGCAGGTCACGGTTAGGGAAAACGACCTGCTCTATCAAGGTATATATATATATATAGGCTTAGGCTTTTCTTTTCCTCAGCTTCTTGAATATGGTAGTAATATTTCGGTGCTCTAAAGAAGGAGTGAATAATTAATTTCAAGTAAAAGTACGATTTCATCTCGTGGACTTGATATATATTGAAAATTCACTTCTTTTGAGGTATTACTGTTACATATTTATTGTCGCTTCAAAGACAGGAAGTATGTTCTAATCTTCTTGCATGTGAACTAACTGAAAGGTTTCAGTACGTAAAAAGATTTACTTTTTGATTGAAAATTATCGTGAATGTCCAACGTCTTAAAGTAGTATTTTAACTCAGTTGCAAAAACTGATTAAAAATTCTGTGAATAAAAGTTAAAATTTTATCTTTTCGTTACATAGCCTGTGGAATCTTTCCACTAAACGTCCATATGGACAACAATATGTACACTTATCTCCTATCAATTGAATTATTATTTGTTGGACGAACCGAAATAACACGACAGTAGTATTAACATTAATGTGATAGTAGAAATATTTCGAAAGACATCTCTCTTGCATATTCACCTTCTCCATTTCTGATGGAGGAAGCAAATATTTAAGTTTATTATATACTAAATGATATTTCGATAAAATAAATAAATATTTATTAACAGTCTCGCGTATTTGTAGTTTTGGAAGCACGTTTGTTCCTGTTGTCTTTATAAATCATGTCTGGATTGTCCAACAATTTTTAGATAAGGTTATTATTTAACCTTTTTGGATTAATTTATTTTTAATAACTTAATAATTTAATATATATTTATATTATTCCCAATAAAAAATAAAAAAACATTCCCTGAATTTAGATCTAGTATGCATATTCATGAGTGAAGATATTAATCTCATTTACATTTAGAAGTGTACATGAGATGTACACTAATTTATGCTTTAATCTTTTTGATGAGAAATATTAAGACATAAATTAATTTCCTCATAAAATGATATCTTTTGAAGATTATTATTTAGGATTAATATCTCAACAACACTTCAGCCTGGTTTTCACTAATGGTTTATATCTGGGTCAACTGAAAATTTCGAGATTAATTAATATATATTAATGGTTTTTTATAGTATATTTACAAGTTTTTTATAAGAGAAAAAGAAATTCAGTGTACAAGGCCGTGGGGAAGGATAATAGTTATTCACTCTGTATGCGACGGACCGTCGATTAAATCAGCCGCAAGAAGTATTCTTTGGAATTTCACCGCGTGAATTCAACTCTAGAACATGACGTATATCTGTTATTAGTCTGATCATTCTAACCAACACCCATTAGGGTCGTTCCGCGGATTCCTTCGGCTTTCTTGCCGGCGATGAGTGAACTTTCCGTTTTACGGGGAGGGTTTTCCGCACCGCGTCCACAGCGGTACGGAAACCGAAGAAAGGGACGGAGTGCGTAGTAGGTCCATGTGCGGGCACGCTGGTCCCAAGTTCCAGCGTGACCTGGAGCGAGGAGAAATGAGAGGACGACCGGGTACTGTCAGCATCACCGGAAGACTGTCGTGTTTTCGTAGGTCAAAAGGGAGTTGAACTGTTGGACTCCAAAGGCCTTACAGAGTGCGAGAAGGAGTGTAGAAAACCGAATGCGTCCACTGGAAGCTCGGACTGTGGTGAGCTTTAACAGCTATGGGGGGGATTGCTGTCCTCCTAAGCCAACAGGGACGAAATCCAGAGAAGGGGTCAGTAAAAGCGAGCTGAAAAGGTTTTCGCGAAATCATGGCTAATCGAAGGCTCTCTCTCTCTGCCGTTTGTTCTAGAATCTAGATTCTAGTGGCAAGGCGGGATCCTAAAAGCCGTGGACGCGGAGATTCTCCAGCTTGACTATGGGTAAGAACCGGCTGGCAGTTGGAGCCCCTCTAGACTGAACCCTCACCGCAATGGCCTTATTGCCAGGGCAGACGAGAAGGAGGTAGAAGGGAGGGGTGGGCTCACCCAGTGATGCCATCGGAGTCCGACCTCCTTTCTCTCAGGCTGGCACGTGGGTTGAAAGACTGCAAGCTCAGATGCTTTCAGGCTTGAGCCTCTCAGTGGATACCGGCAGGACGTCTTGCAGAGGAGAGTAGTGAGAAGAGTCGGGTAGTCCAGTACATTCCATCCGCATTTCTAGTCCTCTCTGCCCCGTTTGCTTGCTGGCGGTCCGCTCGATCGGTTGGTCTACTCAAGCCTGAAGGGCGTGTAGCAAGTCTTTCTGCCCTTCTCGCGCTTACATTCCTCGATGCACTGTGCAGCTCGTCACTCGTTCCATCGCGCAAATCATTAGGCATGCTCTTCTCTGCCGGGTTTGCGGTGCTCTGCGGCATGACGTTCCTTTTGGGTGCTCTGTCGTTTTAATGCATTTCCCTTTCCTTTTTTGTTCTCTTTTGTCTGCATGGCTTCGAAGGCCAACTCCGCGTTAGATGATAAAGCCTGGGCAGGAAATCTATCGTCTGATCTCAGTCCACTGTTCTGTCGACACAATCGTCCCTGTTCTAGGTACTGTTACGTGCTCCTGAGCGGGTTTGGGAGCTTGCGTGAGTGAAGGAGAGGACTTGAACTTTATTACTGTTCCCAGTTCTTATGGTCCAAGGAAGAAACTTGAGTTCTTAGAGAGAGAGGATCATGTCTCGGAGTTAAACCCGGGCTCTGTGGCATGGACTCGAGCGAGCGATGGATAAATGACAGGGCGTTGTACTGATTGCTAAAACGTTTTCTGGTGCCCGTGGAGCTGCTTCTCGGACCGGGAGGCACCCAAACTCAAGTTTTGGACTATGATGCTGTTGACAGGGAGATGAGATAGAGCAATCCTTCCACGAGAGGAGTGCCAATGCGGTTCAGGTCTTTAGGTCGCCGGTGACGGGGGCGATGGCGGGCAGAATAGACGTGCCTAGCGCGCTTGAGCTGAAGTGCAGACGGATTGTGAATGAGCCACTGGCAGTCAGAAGGTATTAGACTCAGTTTGTCGGACTCAGTTTTTAGACAATTGAGAAAACTGCCAGTCATAAAAATCTTCTTAGTCGTTTTGAAGCCGTTTCCGGCCAGCTCAAATCCTTAGGTTTGAGCTCGAGACACAGCATGGGGTGGAGTGGGGATGATGCTATTCTCAAGAAAGAGCGATCTTTTGCTCGTGTATCTATGGAGCAGTGTGCCCGCCAAGGAGGGAACAGGAAGCTCGTAGATACTGTAGGATTTACGCTCTCGTGGGTGAAGCGAGTGTGTTTCAGTTTGGCGGCAATTGGGTTCCTGCTGACAGTCTCGTCTGTTGCCCGGGAAACCTTCTCAGGTAATTGCCTCTCATGCCCGCAATTTAATCTGTTGGATGCTCAGATTGGAGCTTGATATATTACCAAAATCCTTGTTCCTTTGGTTGCTCCTCACGGCAGTTTTATTCACTGGTTTCGGAGTTCTCGCACCTACAAATCGAGGTCCTTCACCTTATCTTTTCCTAGCCCTGCCCGCTGTAAAAGTATCGTGGCTTTTGCTTTTTCTCCGCGGATATGGCTGGTTCTAGCAACATTTTCTCAGAACACACAGCCCGAAGTCTACTTATGCATCGCGCGGACTGAATGCGAGGATAATCGCACTTAGTAGTCGTAATGAGCGCATTTACTGCCGAAGAATTGCATAGCCCCTCCCAATAACGCCACTCATGATTCAGAATGAGGTTGTTTGTCGCGGCAAATGCAGGGGCTTGGAACATCACGAGGCTAGTTTCCAGTATAGTCCGACGTAGTAGAGTTTAGTGCACACTGTCAGCACTGCCGGCTGAGGATGTGATTGACGTTGATTACCGTGGCGAGCGTATTGTGAACTTCTGGACCTCGTCAGATTGTCCGACGGTATAGCTTCTCGTACACATTCATTACGCCTCTGTTCCCCTCCACGCTTCACATTCCTTGAAGCTTGTCGAGGAAGGCCTGCTACTGCTTTAGACCTGTGGACGAGTACTAAGCTGCACGGCAGTGCTTGTCTATCTGCCGTTCAGAGCAGAGTCAGACGAGAGCCCACGGAAGCAGTGTCATGTCAGTAGTGGTTGGGAGTACTGCACATTAAGCAGGGAATTCGTGTCGTCGTCTTGTCGTACTAATCAGCTCTCGAGTTACCTTGTTGTCGTTTTGCATCTGTACTTCGCTGCTGACGATCCTGTGCGCGCACGACTGTGTGGTTTCAGCCGCGCTGTTTTATCCGAGGAAATTGGTTTCATCTCAGCAGCAATTGCGCCTGAACTATTTGAGAGTAGGACAAGAGTACGCGCCTGGTCGACCTGTGATCACAACCGAGCGCCAGTCGATAGTGATTTCGTCGCGACTCGAATCCGGACGCACAGCTGAAGACGATGACAGAAGCATCAGAGTGAAGAGGTTTGGACCTGCGATTCTCGCAGAGAGTTCTCCCTTTAGAATCGATGAGCAACAGCATCCTTACATAGAGGATATGATTTCTCTTCCAGAGAGATTGGACTTGATTCTGGTGCGGCAGTTCCTGGATTTGTCGCTCCGGGACAGGCTTACTTCTTGCAAGTATGGAGAGAGCCAAATCCTTTCCAAAATTTTGAACGCAGACTTCGTCGATGGAAGATTGGCCGTCACGTGTACGAGGCCTGAAGAATATGCAGTAGAAATTTTTTCGGTGACGAACGTTACCATCGAAGTCGACGATGGTGACACGGGAACGTTGAGGAGCAAGGCGGAATACGGTGCGCCTGCTAGGTGGGATGCTCCTCTGGTTTATGCTGTGGTTGCCACAAATGAAGACGTGATTCTGTTCGTGAAGGGGGTGTTCGACAAGAGAAAGCTTGGTGACTACTCGAATTTGAACTCGTTCAGGTGCGTCTTCGGGCGGGGGATCGAGACAGAAGTCACCGCGGGCGCGCAGGAAGTGTATAGGTGTGTGAGTCCCAAGTTCGGGGCAAAGGACGTGGTTAGGCAGAAGGTCTATCTCCGTTACAAAGGCCACCTGATACCCTCGGTAGCTTATTACGATCGATCGAAGCCTAAGAACGATCTGTTAGCCGACGAGGAGAAGGTGCTATCGCCACCTTTAGAGCACGGGCGGAAACATCTCATCTGCTCGTGCACTATGATATGGAACTCCGCCAAGTTCATCAAAGAGTGGATTCTGTACAACTCGCACTTGGGAGTGGAGAAGTTCTTCCTGTACGACAATAACAGCGATGATGACATCGAGGCCGTGGTGGGTCTTCTGCACGAGTACAATGTAACACGTCAGTTCTGGCCTTGGGTGAAAACTCAAGAGGCAGGATTCTCGCACTGTGCGGTCCGCGCAGAGAAGGAGTGCGTTTGGGTTCTTTTTGCCGACGTCGACGAGTATATGTTCCCCAAATACTGGCTGCCGAAGTTAGCGAATCCCGAGTCACGTCCGAGGTCGCCATTAGCCTCTGCAGAGCCGTTTCCTAGAAGCGCCCTCAGACACCTCATTCAAGATACTATAGGAAAAGTAACTCTGAAGACGAGGCTTCTGAGACCGAAGGCAGTGACTCAAACTCTGGGGCAGGTCTCGGTTTTCTGCAGGAACTTCGGTCCATCGGGGTGGACTGAGCATCCTCATCGGGGAGTGACGCAGGGTTACACATGCAGAGATCTGAGGGAGCAGAGGCACAAGTCTCTGGTACTTCTGAGCGCGCTCAAGCCTTCTCTGGCAAATGTGATCCACCATTTCGACTTGAAGCCAGAGTTTACGACCATGTACATCGATCCTAGACACGCTGTGATCAATCACTACAAGTTTCAGGCCTGGAGCGAGTTCGAGACCAAGTTCACCAAGCGTGCCTCAACTTACGTCGCCGATTGGAGAGAACCAAAGAATCTCAAGTCGAGAGACAGGCCTGATGGAGTAGGTCCCGATGCGGTTAAACCCGAGAACTGGGAACGCAGCCATTGTGGCAAGAATGACACTACTCTCAGAGATTACACATGGAGTACCTTTCGAGTCCAAGAAGGCGAAAATGCGGGGAAATTAGAGTGGGAGCTGCTGTGAGTTGCTTACTTTTATGAGCACTCAGTAAGTGTTCGGAGCTGTTAAGTACTACCGTTCAGTTAGTGCTACTACTGTACACTCTTCAGGGCGAATTCTTATAAGCAGGTGGTGCAAACTTTCGATTTGGACGGATGACCGCAAAGGTTTCCAGTCTTGAGAGGATTGAACCGCTGAGTGCCTTACTGCTGCCTTTGAGTTCGGGAGGTTGCCCGTGCCATGATCGGAGCCTCAACACTAAAAAGCTACGGCACGTGCCCCATACGGTCCCTACTGCGGCAGCACCCACTTATTGCTGCAGCTGGTGGTGGGAGGCAGAAGGCAGCGAACGTGTCCGTAGTCCATTAGAAGTCTTTGTGAAGCTTTAATGCCTTCGTAAACAATTGCGATGTGCTGAACTGAACTGAACTGAACGCCATGAACGCGGTCTCATGAGACCGTTTGATTTTCCTGACCAGCTATGGCAGCAGTGTGTACAGAATTTAGCAGTAGCTCATTCTTTGTCATGGGCAAGACCGGCCGGCAGACGGACCGAAACCGACAGCCCATACTAGCCAGCCGAGGCTTTTTGCGTCTTCGATTTTCATGTGGTGGTGGTCTGTGTATTTATATGGGACAAGAGCTTGTTGGCATTTACGAGACCATAAGCGTTCATACAACAGCAAGCTTGAACGCTTGTATATAGAGCTTACAGTTGCTGCAAGGCTCACTTTTGCAGGGTACAAAAATTTTGTAGGTTATATCTTCCTTCCACGACAGCTATGAGACTTGAGAATAGTCCGAGGAAGAAGAAAAGCTTACGTTCTTTCCTAGGTAGTGGTTCGCAGAGCGGTTAGAGTTAGTTAGAATCTGGACACCCAGTCCCCTCTGAATTGTCCGCAAGAAATGAACAATGGGTGTCTTCTTTACTCAGTCAGTACCGGCTCTCGGGTCAACTCCTTAGTATAGCAAGCAAGCGAATGTCATTCACATCAACCTCGTGATGTCTCTCTCTCTCCCTCGTATTGCATGAAGCGAATGCCATTCATATCAACCTCGTGATCTCTCTCTGACTCTGTCTCTGTCTCTCTCTCGTATAGCATGAAAGCGGATGCCATTCTCATCAACCTCGTGATCTCTCTCTCGCTCTCCCCTCCTGCCCCTTTGGAGCGCATGCACGAGGAGTACGAGAAAGCCACAACCGTTTTGCTCTGGTTCCAGCAAAAGCGCCTCCTCAGAGGTGGTCTTTCTCCATACTGGACACCTGCAAGCAGTAGCAAGCTTTCGAGTACGCTAATGGAACGCAGTCCTGGATCTCTGCTGGCGATGACCGTTATACAGTCACTTGAGTTGGGATGCTCTGTAATCTCGACTGTTATTTCAGCCGACAGGGAGAAAGAAACCACTCTTCGGGAAAAGTCTTGTAAGAGGTAGTCTTCCTCACTAATTTGAGTTACTTGAGTGTCGTATACCTTGACTACTATTTACAGGGCAACCTTCACTCTCGAAAGACTACCGTAACCCTCACCTCACCGACTCAGCAGGTGTGTAAGTGCTAAACGTGGCTGAAGTGTTACGAAGGTCAGTAGCGGCAGATTGCTGTTGAAGTACAGGTCGGTGCATTCACTCATACGAGGATCAGGGAACGGTCCGTGGACAAATCCCGTCATGTCCGTCTGGTTTGCGTGCCCATGGACTCGTGCACTTGAGCCGCAATTGTAGGGCAAACGTTTCAAGTGCGTTAGCAGCCTGACCTCTAAACAAAACCCGGAGAATGTGAGACGGTTGTTCACTGTCTAAATAAAGCACATAGTGGATGATTATGGTTAGCAAGTAAGTGCATAACCTTCGCAATTCTATTGCAGGCGAAGCACCTCGTATAGGTTTTGTCAAGTGCGAGGGACGGTCGATAAAAAGACGAACATAAGACGAACTATTCCGGGGTGAGGTTCATAACACCTATTTCCCAAGTTGGGAAGGTGGGATCGTACCTCGGAAGAACACGCGACGCAATCAATAGCCAACGGATGGAAAGACCCCATCAAGCCTTACAAGGGAAAGAAGGACCCGAAGGGCCAAGCAACTAACGCTCCGGAGGGAAGAACACCGGGGCTAAACCCCGCTCCTCGGAAGAGGAGAAATGCTTGCGTCTGAAAGGAGAACGTGGAACTCGCTTCTGAAGAACAGACAGAAGAAACGACAAGTTAACTACAGCAGGTGACAGGAATTGGAGAGAGCATCTTCTGAGATTCACTTTTTGCAGAGTATGAAAGGACAGCGTTGTTTGGCAGCAATTGTTGCAAAATGAGCGAATTGAAATGCAGGACTACCGTTACCGGGATAGTACGATCGATATGTGTCAGTCGACCAGATTAAAGGTCCAGTCGCATGGTACAGTAGCCGCTTTTGTGCCTTTCGGTCGATTCGTCGGACCGATTCGTCTCTGCATCGATGGGCATCTTGTCAGGCCTTAGAAAAAGTGATTTAAGCTGTGTAATTATTATAACGGCGTGTCCAAGCTGATGAAGGTTAGCTTGATCCCTGAAACGAGAGTAGGACTTAAACGGTAATCTAACAATGTCAGACACTGTCAGATCTCGCAGAAGTGAAGGAGTGCTCCCACTCGAAAATTTCAAAATTGTAGGAAAAGAAAGAAAACTTACTGGCATCTTGAATCACGAGCATTCCCGTGTAGCTCAAGAGGTACCTTGTTCTCTTGAGGGGGTCTTTCCATCCGTTTGGCTATTCATTGCTTCGCGTGTTAACCTTATTCTCTATCTATCCGGGCAACTTTTCATAAAAAGTTTGAAGAGGATGCACCGGTTGCCTCTATTGGAGCACTATGACACGTTTAACAGGGCATTGAAACCTCTTCCCCTAACAAAAGTTACAGGGTTCAAATGAAAACACGTAAGTCTGAAGTGTCACAGGCGAATGAATGAACCTCTATAAACATTTGTTTCCTGAAGTTTTCAACGGTTTCCAGGAGATCAGGTTTGCGGCCATAGACGGCAAACATAGAGTGACTGTAAAATTTACTCACCACCTCCAGATAGATTACGTAAAATGTACGATAAAAACCTGTCAGATATTTATTTGGGAGTTATGAGAATATTTTACAGCCAAGGTTTGAACGGCACTAATATCACAAACTTCTCTGTACTCCTCAGTCTAATCTTTCAAGCTTGGTGCTGCTGTTCTGTTTTCATAGTCATGAAAATGGGCAGTCATGCCAAGGGAGGTGGTACATTGAACGCATAAATGATTACATAGTTGATCAGTTTCACCAGTTTGAGATGCTGCTGTTCTTTTCTGCTATGCGTTAACATAGCTATATATGTCGATTGTAAAAAATGAAAAAGAAGGGGAGAATGTTTTATCGTGTAGTTTAACAGACGGATGGAGACCTTGTGAAAACCAAAAAGAAAAAAGAAGAAGCGAGAAGTCACGAATGGTGTCTTTGTGAAAGCTTAAAAACCAGAAAGAGAAAAAAAACAACAGAAACGCACAGATGAAATCCTTGAGAAAACTGAAAATAAAAAAGAAGTGGATAGATACGGAATAATGGCTAACGCATGGACTGGAAATTACACTGCAAGCGTAGATCCTTGTTCTCATAGTAACGAAGATAGAAAGTCATGCCAAAGGAGATGGTATATTGCCAAGCTGTATATCTCCAAGAATATTCATCCATGTACAGTTCGAAGTGTACATTAATTAATGTTTTAATTTTTCTGTGAAAATGCAGCGATTTGAGAAATAGTGTTCTGGATTTATCCTCTTAGCAACAAATCAGCCCGGACTCCATTTATCGGTTATATCTTGATGAATTGACTACTCCGAGACTGGTTAATATATATCATTTGTGAATTAATTTAATTTTTTAATAACTTATTACAAGATATTTTTATAACATTGACACGTTTTCTAATAAGAGAAAACGAAATTGACTGTACAAGGCCGTGGGAAAGGATACTGAGCGAGTAAATGATTATGCCGTTGATAAGTTCATGAGTTTGAGAACATCAGTTTTAGCAAGAAGCTAAATATATATTGCTATTACGGCCATTCAATCCTTGACAGTAAAGGATTCTTGACACTTCTTTTCAGTGTTTAAATCCATGTACTTTTGTGAATTTTAAACTTTTCTCGGTGGACATTTACGTCAATGAATGTTCGCAGTCTCTGCCTGTAATGTAATCTCTTTCACAGTGTTGAATGTTTGAATTGAATATCTATGTCATATTCCAAATATATCTATGCTCGTGAATATGATCTCTTGCACTCTCATGAAAACTTGAGAGTCAAATGTCTATATCATACTGCGATTTGTATCCGTGCATCACGCAAACGATTAATTCTTTTAAACTATGTGGAGTTGGTCTGACTACGATCAGCAGAATTTCTAAAGAATTTCTAAAGAATTAGGAAATATCTTTATAATTTTCTGAAAGTTTGATGTTTGTTAATTTTTCTGGCAATTCAAATTATAACATCTCTAATTCAAGTCATTTTGAGGTGTAAGCTCATGCTTGATTACTGTCATTATACTTGATGATGACACTTAAATCTGGAATGTGGGTATAAAAGTCCGTAGAAATTAAATATTGCTTTTTTCCTTGAATATGTACTTTATGTTATAGAGAATATTCTTTTTGGTTCCAAGAAACTAAAAACTCTCAAATTGAGTGTTAATCGAGATCTCAAAGACGATATACTTTTCATATTCGGAGGATAAGAATGATATAATAAATCATCGAGAGGAATGTATTTTGAGTGCGTCTTAAAATCTTCTTGTTTAACAATTGTTCGATCTGCTCAATAACCATGTCGTGCTGTTATCTTATGATGAGAACGTAGTAGGTCTAGCCTACTACGTTTTTCTCGCTCATGTAAATACCGGAGTATTTTGGTGTAATATCACTTGGAGAATTTCGAGTATTTAATCTTTTAATGATGTGTAGAGACTAAAACTATCCAGCGCCTGCTTTACTTCTCTGGAATTTCCAAAAAAGTTTCCAGTTGAAATGAAATGAAATGACAGGAATGTCGGATCAGTTGCATGTTGGAATGCAGCTTGATGAGACGTAATTTCTTCAAGACTCATTCCTACTGTCTCCAAATTTCTGCAGAATGTACTTTTGAGGAGTGTAATGAACATACTCAATCGAATTCAGAATTCTCCGTCTCGTATCTAGTACATTCATTCATTTCGCACAATTTGCCAATCATCTATCTTAATTGATTAATTTATATTAGATTATACGATAATATTAATACATCTTTCTTATATATTTTCTGAGTGATTGATGATCGAATATTTCAAATTTAGCTTCAAGTTACAAACTATTTAGCATATTATGTGAACTATAATATAATTTTGGATTTTGCGTGTCTAAATAGCCTCTCCTTTGTCTTATTCTCCGCTTCCGCAGTCCGTGAAGTAATGTAAGTGAAGTGAGACATGCTCTAATGTTTCTGTTCACATGATAGAGATATGTATATAACGTTATGTATGAATTTAAGAGTAATTGAGATTTTAATTATTTTATAAATATTAAACAGAATAAAACTACAAGCTGCATTTGGAGACGTAGAGAACCCATAAGCACTGCATAACAGGTAAGCGCTTCTGAAACAATAAAAACAAGACCTTGCTGTTAAGCAAACATTAATATATATGATGACATTACTTAACTACCCAACTCTTCTCACCGGAAGAATTAGGTCATCAATTAAGCTTGCTTGACTCTGCAAGCTCCAGACTTGTTTCTCGGGAGTCGAGAGGGAAGTCCGAGCTCATCCAATCAGGTGTTATGAATGTTGATGATGATTCCTATCGGACGGACTATGATGGACTATGATTATGCCGGTAGCTACCGGCTACCGGAACTGCAAAAGAAGAAGTTACCTACCGCAAAGGAACTCCTCAGACTGACGGATGCTTTCCAGTACCAGGACCGAGACGATATGATTAGGAGTCTAGGACTGGTTTCTACACTAGAAGTTTTTGTCCTTTTGTGACACTCTAGCTAGAAGGGTCGAAAATAGATGAGGTCTGAGGGACAGAGTTGTTGGTATTTGCATGGGAATTCTCTCGGGCTTTGTCTTTTCTTCTGTTGATTCAGTTATTGGACGAGCCCAGTGCCAACACGGCGACTGACTGACAGTAAGTGTGGATTTGACGGTTTCCAGCCTACACTTGCATGCAAGTCAGACATATCTGCACTAAAAGCACACCTGTATGTATGCTATGTGAACTTCTGGGAGAAAAGAAGAAAAGAATAAGTTAAAAAACGGAGGTAAAAGTTCATTGAAATCATTAGATCTAAGATTAATTTGTAGTATCTTTTGCTAATATTGATATGTTTAATTTCGGTCTAGGGTTTGTTATATGTATGCTATGTGAACTTCTGGGAGAAAAGAAGAAAAGAACAAGTTACAAAAGCGGAGGTAAAAGTTCATTGAAATCATTAGATCTAAGATTAATTTGTAGTATCTTTTGCTAATATTGATATGTTTAATTTCGGTCTAGGGTTTGTTATAATTGTTATCGCAGAACTCGTTTCGGTGCCAGAGAGAGTGGGTTAACTCTGAACTTGTATAGTTTACAAGCAGAAATTGGCTTGATCATACCCCCAATACGATTGTTGCACTTGATCATACCCCTCTTAATGTTTGGTTGCTTGATCATATTCGTTATGGGTTATTAACAATAGAACCAGTAATTTTATTTTTTGATTTATCATTTTAATATTTTCAATCTTGACTAAATATCACTGTAAGTAAAAATATTTAACATTAAAGATACGTTAGATTGTCCATATTTTCATTCTTTTAATGTGCAATCTCACATGTGAGTAACATCACAAAGTGACTGGTTTTACAGGCCATACCTGGTCAGGGGTGTGATCAAGCCATACATCATTAAGACGGCTATGATAAAGCTCAAGGAACATACTGGGGGTGTGATAAAGCCAATTTCTGTAAAAATGGTTGTGAACCCAGAAGAAACGTCAGCCGTCTTTAGAGTATAATGCTACAACTTAGAGAAAATTTTGATAAGCACGCGTATAATTATAGAATGATCTTAATTCATAAACCTAAGGCGAACAGTCTCCTTCTTTTGGTATGTATAAGTGCAAGGGTGCCAAAGAATACACATCATTAATTCTTAAATAATTAATTTAATTTAATTATTAATTTATTACTTAACCTTTTTCAATAAACGAGTTATGTAATAAATTAGCATATTTGTCTCTTCCACCGGAATATGCATGCAAGTCTCAAGGTTATCTTGCAAGGGTTTGTAGTAGTGTATAATATAGTAAATTAAGAGGACTCTCGTGTTTGTGTAATTATAGAGCAGTGAGATCCGTACAAGAATTTGCATGAGAAAAGAAATAATATAGATAGGGCTCTGAATCGAATGATTTCAATGAAATCAAAAAGCTTTAGAAGTCAATTTTCTAATGAGACTAATTATCTAATTCCAAACATACTCTCCTTGGCAACGTTGTGACCAAATGATCTCAACTTACGCAAATATGCATGCTCGATGAACTTCTGAGGAATTTTTGCTCTTTTCATGATATAGAAAAACACATAAGTGTTAAAAAAATTTATATACCAAGTGGATGCTAAAGTAACTTTGAAATGCTATAGTCAACCAACAATAGATCCAATTGAGTGATAAAGAATAATTTAAAATCCGTGAAGTCATTCTAACTTATTTGTCAAAACCATGTGCGATTCACATCCAAAAAATAATCCTTTTCAAGATAATCTTTTACTCCGTTTCAAACCTTTTAATTCAATTTCTAATTTGAAAAGATCAGAAAGTGATACAGAATAGACTTTCTTACTTGAAAGGACCAAAATTGACAAATGATAGTCGTTTCTTAATTTTTTACTAAAATAAAATTTAAATATTTTTTTCGTAGTCCTTTTTGCAGGGACAGTGCGAAGCTAGAAAACGTCTGATTGGTACTCAAAATAATTAAAAATTATCCTATTTTACTTACATGTGGTTACAACATATCACATAAGTGACCTCCAAGTTTGAAGCTCTCTGATAATGACATATAACATTTGCGATTGCGTGAGCTTTTCTTCCCACACTTTTCTGAAGTTTTTTTGGTTATCACCTTGAAACTTTATAAATGATAAATGTTATTACCTGTCCCTTGGAGTATTCGCGGACCGTAGAATGTCCATGTGAATCCATCATAGCGAGACTCCGATCAGAAACTTCCCTTGGAGTCTTCGTGGACTATGGAACTGTCTATGTGAGTCCATCACAGCGAGACTCAGACTAGAAGCTTCATTAAGAGTTTGCAACGCATACACCTCCAATGGTACCCGCAAGAGATTGAACGCACGATCTTTCTCTTAGAAGACTGTAGGCTAAACCACTTGGGACAACGATCTTCGGTGGGCATGAAAGTTTTTATTAACTTGACTCGTATCACATCTTCGTACTCACAACTCTCAGTGATCTCGGAGCTTTGAAATCCAAAATATTAGAATTTGTCAAGGTCATTACTCCATAAATTCCAAATATCATGACAAATAAATAAGAATTTACTTGTATTTTTAATCCAAAATCGACCCTTAAGTAATTACGCCACATCAACTTTTATAGTTTTTGAGATGTTTCCTTTTTGTCGAGCGTTGTCATCAATACTTCCCATATGGCATACAAATAATCCTCCGTCAAATAGCACTCAAGCTAGTTATATCCTCATTCTACTACTTCAAAACTCACAACTATAGTTGAACTATGAAACTGAAACATATTTACAAGAATAAAAAAAACTAAACCTCTCAACAAATTTCAGAAGAAGGCTAAGGGAGAAATTTTGTTCAACAAAATATATCAATGCATACTGGAAAGAGAAAATCAAGCTCCTACAATGTAGTTTCACAAGGTATAGTTCTTGCTTAGAAGGATTACAAACTTCACTAGAAGTGTCTTTTATCTATGCATAGGTACAACTTTTAGGGTTAACATATTTCACCATCTAAACCTTGATGGACATATTGTATTTACTTTTCAAATGCAATCACTCACTAGGATGAGATGACCGATAATAATTATCATAAGCATTAACTCTTACTAAAAAGAATGCTCTTCTAACTCTAACTCTTCACGTGCTATTTATAACTTATAATTTACTCTCAGTTTACGTACTATCATGTCACTTTAATCCAACAAAAATTGATCTGAATATGAATTAATGAGAATAATCCAATAAAAAATATCAAAACATCCATAAAACTCAATATAAGCATTATTCCATGTGAAACATGTATACCTGCTCTAATCTTTGTAGAAATCGGTCTTTTTGTTGATCAATCGTGTTAACTTTCTACATAATGCAACCTTTGGAATTCAAACGTCTTCATTTGAGAATGATTTCTGTCCTATATTCTGAGTCATTCTTTATAGAATGTTTAGATCATGTACATCAAATTGAAAATAAACAAAACATCAGAATTAAAAATCAAAATAAACATAAATATAAGCTAGTTTCCTGCTACTCAAATCACGAAATCAGTTACACAACACTTGCAAGAACTTCCCTCTCTTAGATGCTTTACACATGACAAGCCCAGTTCTCTCTTTCTCCACCTAGGTATCAATGTAATCATTAATTAAGTTAACTTATTATTAATTTATGTGATATGGTTCATCTTTCATTCGTTATTTGGAGGATCAAGGCATAATATAGCGGTGCTATTTTGATATAGCAAGACGAAGAATCTAGTTTTAAAATACTTCAACAATCTTTAGGAGCACTTTTGTAAAATCTAGAAAGTATTATGATAAAATTTTCAAGTGATCAATTCTTTTACTTTATTTATATAGTTTTTAAAATTTATATTCATATTGATATAGTTGCTTTGAAGACTTATAATGTTCATGCTCTAGGTCTATCACGTTTGGACAGAAATTTTCTTGATCACACCCCCAGTAAGTTTGTTGTGTTTGATCATATATCTTTTAACGATGTATTGCTTTATCACACCCTTGACTGGCTATAGCCAGAAAAACCAATCACTTTGTCATATTAGTGATACGTCAAATTGCACACATCAACTTTTCTAGCATGTATGTATCATGTATATTTTATTTTTGAAACAATTTGAATGAAAGAGGTATTTAGTCATGTTAGAAGAGAGTGAAATGATGAAAAGGTGACTGGTTTGACTGTTGGTAGCCAGTCAAGGATGTGATCAAGCAATACATCATTACGAAGAGTGTGATAAAACGCGAAGAAAATACTAAAAGAAGTGTGATGAAGCAAATTTCTGCACGCTTGGATGATCTAGTCGATAATCTTGAACCTTTACGTTTCATAAAAAGAAGAGCACATTCTAAGCCTATCCAAAAGACAAGTCTGTTCATCTTCAGCTTTTGGCTTTGTCTTACATCCATTAAAAACAACACTTTGTTTGGTTCGTGTCTTTGGTGAGGGAAGGATTCTTCACGAATTGATTGACAAGGATAGACTTATCATCGTAATTAGCCCACTCACACTAATTACTGTCATAGTACTACATAAACTGTCGAACAATAAACTGGTGATCACATGTCTGAATTCTGACTCTGTTTCCAATACTACTGAGCAATATATGAATATCTTGCATCATCTACCGCAATCGGGGTTAGTAAGTTGAGTTCAACTTCCGTTCTTGGTGCAGAAGGTATGGGTAACCCAGACCGTTATTTTCCTTTTTCGTGTGTTTTACGTTTCAACTAATCTGGGTTACCCAGATTAAACTGCACTGGCTGATCATCACGTTCTCTACAGTTGATTCGAGCTATAATCTACTATCTGATCGCCTTTTGACTTCTTTGTTCCACTCACTCAAACTTAATTCCACCTATACGAACAGTGTGGAATTTGAATAACTTTTTCTTCTTTTTTTCTAAATTATTTTTAATATTTTTTTGTTAGAGAGTTTACACAACCAAACGTCGTACCTAACACAAAAAAGAAAACTTATATTATCGTTTTGATGTTCATGAGCTGAACCCCAACTGCAAACTCAAATTTTCGCTTATCTAAGATCAATGTCCCAAGTGGTTTAGCCTTAAGTCCTTTTAGAGAAAAGTCGTGAGTTCAATCCCTTACGAGCACGATTGTAGGTGCATGTACTTGCAAACTGTTAATGAAAATTCTGGTCAGTGTCTCGCTTTGGTGAACTCACCTAGACAGTCTCATGGTCTGCAAAGACCCCAGGACAGGTAACAACCTTTACCATGTACTATTTATTCTTCAGCGAGAGGGATTGACACGTTGGGAGGTGGAGAATCTCCTCATCAAGCTAACGAATGATGGGTGGAATTTGAATTCTTGAGTTCTGAGATATGCTTGATTAATATATTGTTTATATGAATTTTTAAATCTTTCACTCCCTTTACGTTCTATGGCATATTTGGCTAATGTTATATCTGATGAAAAGAATAGTGATTATTTTCGTGAAAAGAAGAAGATATAATCTCCTTTAACAATCTATTTTTCACGTAAGATCAGTGATCCTCTTACAGCTAACATCTATATAAGATATTTCACTGATGGACATAAGAACACGTAACATTAACCTTTCAATCACTTTACATTCTATGCATATTTAAGACATTCTCCATTCACCTCCTCCATCTAGGTAATAAATTAATACTTAGATTAATTTCACCTCAGGATTATTTATTGTTTATTCTTTAGCAATTTTTTGTACTTATATCTTCGGAAGAACATTTGTTCATTCCAGGTTTACTGGTTAAGACAGTCTCATGAAACGTGTGGTTATCTAAACTGTCCCGAACTCATTGAAGCTATGCATATTGTAAAGACAAAACTTAAGATTATTTAAGATTCAACAGCCACATGTAAATATAAGTTCACTATTCCCTGAAGTTGTTAAACCGTGCATATTCTAAATAGAGATTACTGCTGTTTCGAATTCACAGCCACATGTAAACTACAAGTTACATGATTACTGAATTTTCTCTCTCGCATATCCGCTCCGATCCGCTAAACTTACTATATACCAAAATTTAATAAATAGATATTATCAAAAAATATTATAAACTAATCTGGAATTTTATTGCCACTCTTGCCATTTGTCTTTTTCTTTTTGTTGATAAAAGCTCACTTTGGATGCATATTTTGGTCGACTTTATACCTCAAACGCGTAGTAGTTCATTTAGTACAACAAAAAGGACATAAATTCGTTTAATAATATATTCACATAAGATTATTGATGCTCAGTCGCGTTCAAAACAAAGGTCTGAAGGTATTTCACTGATGGACGGAGAAACACATAACGTTAAACGAGAGGGGTCTGAGGGGTCTTATCTTTTAGGGAGGGAAGAAGGAGGTTCTGCAACTCATAATGCCACTAGAGAGACTTTTCTCTGAAGACCTTTTTCCTTTTTAACACATGAATATCACAACATTTCTTACTCAGAGGTGATAAGTCACCACAAGAATAGAGATCGTCTTTATAAAGCTTTATCGTACCTGGAGTTTTTAGTCGATCAACAAGTGACCAGATCATAAATCTTATTACTCTACTCACTCCAAGAACCATCTAGACACTCAGTGTCCCCAGACAGACATTGCAATCTGCATCATTTTCTTAACAGAGGAAGAGAAATGAGAAAAGGAACCAACACGCTGTAGATAACTCGAGGACTGCCAAGAGAGACTTTTGACAGCTGAAGAAGGCCTACACACACTCTCGATGGCTCGTCCATTTGGAAGGATCCAAAGAGATGGGCAGGTTTATCATCGTTTCCTACAGTCTGAGTCTGTACAGGTTCTTGGTAGTGCGGGAGTACATATTCCGGGAGTTTCAGGATGTTGTAGCTTGTAAAGACAAGGATTGTTTCCTTAGAGATTCGTCTATCAGCTTTGCTCTGCTCACAGTCCCTTTCCTCACGCTTTACTCCTCGTCTTGCACGAGAGAGCTCTCTCAGTGGAAGCAGGTACAAATTTCATCACAGAGAGCACATTATTTTATACACGAGGCAGCTCTCGGTATTATTCAAGCTGAGGATAATAGTAAGAAGTCCAGCCCAGCCAAAACGAAATGGGTAGATTGGTTAAGACTTAACTTAGAGAAGCAGAAAGGAAAGGTCAGGCTGGTTTCCTTTGCCGATACTGTACCTCTCGAAGATACAATGCATACGCCAGTTCAAGAAGTACGGAATCAACGTGAAAGGATTAGCCATGTAGTACCAGAAATTTACTTGAACGCACGACTAATATGTTTTTCAGGCTTGACCCGAGCTCCTCTTAACATTGCATTGTTTGATCGCGCCTTGACTAGCAATAGCATGTTAGAATGTCAAGCTATCTGAATGATCCCCTTTTAACATTCGGATTCTGTCTTAACACTGCATTACTTGACTGCACTTGACTAGCAACAGCAGATCAGAATGTCCAGCCATCTGAATGATCCCCTTTTAACATTCGGATTCTGTCTTTATACTGCATTACTTGACTGCACTTGACTAGCAACAGCAGATCAGAATGTGAATCCATCTGAATGATCCCTTCTTAACATTCGGACTCTCTCTTAAAATTGCATTAGGATTCTGTCTTAAACATTACATTACATTACTTGATTGCACTTGACTAGCACCAGCAGATTAGAATGTCTGAGCCATCTGAATGATCCCTTCTTAACATTGGGACTCTCTCTTAAAATTGCATTACTTTACCGCACTCCTTATGGACAACACAACAGGTCAAAATCTCACGCCATCTGAATGCGAAACGTACCTGTTAACAACCAATCTGTATGTGCACAAAAAGTGCAGTATTTACAACAGACTATCAACTCAGGCGATCCCATACTTGTCTTGTGTTAACGATAAATATGCTATTTCCGGTAAAAGTGCGGTGGTCAAGTAATGCAATGTTAAGAGGGATAGAGTAAATTCCGAGAAACATTAGAGGTGCGTTCAAGTAAGTTTCTGCGAGTAGTACAGTACTGGGCGTTTCAGTCTCCACTCATAAATGCGGTCGACCGCATAGTGCAGTACAACAGAAACTGAAGGAATGAGCTTGGAAGTGCTCTCTGCCGATAGTTAGCTTAAGAGTTTAATTTGGCAGATCCGCGCCTTATCGCCTTGTTTGCCTTGGGAGGATTGAAAACTGCTGCTGTACTTCGAAACCAAGATGATGCAAGCTGAATCGTCTTGATTTTGTTTGCGATTTCTGCTTCACGACGCATCGCATAAGAAGTGTAACGGCCTTTGGGTTTAACGTAAATTGTGAAGACGGTCGTTTCGATACATGGGAGAACATGCACAGCACGATCAATCAACAGATCTCATAGAGGCGCAGAATTCACAAGGAAATCAGTGCCCGAACTTCAAGGGCTTTGGACAATATGAGAGTAAACCGCATGAACATATTCTATGGAAGACGGGTAGCCAATATTCTTGAAACTACTGTACCTGCAAAGGCGAGAGAGTCCATCCGTACCTCCTTTTCACTCTGAGAACAGTTGCATTTCCTTCCTTCCGCACCTTGTTCGAAGGACATGAACGAAGAAGCGCTCCACTTCTGCCAGCAAATATGGGGAGCCGCCTCCGTTTGATTACTGGCCTGCCACCATAAGTTCGTTAGTCGTGCTCGCTATGATAGTTGTTATGTAAAACAATCACTTTAGTCCCTGTCTGGGAAAGCATCGTTGCAGAGGGGAGCTTTCCGAAGGGGTGTGAAGCCTATGAAGCGCAGAATGAAACCCAGTCATCAAAATCCGGTTTATCATCCTCAGCTGACCGGACAATAGAGAATATGTACTATGACAGTACAAGGACGCGTCACGCGGGGTCCTGCAACCTCTGAAGAGACATGTACCTCGGACTTATCCGATAATGTACTGTATTTGTCTCGTCCGCCTCTTCTAGGACAGTCTCTAGTCTCGTGTACACTTCATCAATTTGTCTATTCTCCTGTATCCCTAAACCTGAGAAAGGAATCTGGTCCTGAGCACGTGTAGTCAAACAAGAGATGTGTGTAAGGAACGAGTAGAGTACTGTAAGCGGAATGATGAACACCCACTTCCCTCGGGCGACGGATGTTACTTGATTCGAGAGATTTTCCAACTGCCCAGCTTGACTGACGACTGACTGAAGACACCTTCCGAGTTACGATGACTTTTGTTCTCCTTGCTGTCAAGCATGTTGCCGCATGTCCCGTGACATGCAGTTACCTAAAGAAAATCAATCGGCACCGATGCGAAATACAGCAGCACACAAAATTGCGACTCGAGAAGCTTTACGAGTGTTTACACCAGCCCTCGTGCAGGTGAGATCGCTTTGAGTTTCGGATGATGAAATACGATCGCAAAAACTGGAGACGATCTAACTGTACTTGCAAGACCTTCAGCATACAAAACAACTAAGACTGTTGGTAGCTACCTGGTCAGTACGCTTCAGGCTATCACCAACAATTCACATGATCTCGTTCTTTGCAGCATGTAAGAAAGAGTGGCGCAGAACTTGTCCAGTTCACACTTTAATGCTCGAAGGAAGAGTCTACTCGTATCCTCCGTCTCGCTAGCTGATACAAGGGGTTCTTAAAGTCCCGAGTACACCACTCACTCCGCTCTATTGTATGTCCGTCTGGGAACCCTCGGAGATCTTCAAAGCTGCAACCTGTATAAAATTTCTCTGCAACTCAGTTTCTCAGTGTCTCATTCCCAACCATTCACTCCCCCCGTAAGAGTAGGATTGTTTCATCTTTTCCCCGTCCTACATGACATGAATGAACTCTTCACACGTACTCACTGTACGGATGGTGATACACCTCTGGACCATGAGTAAATTAAAGAAGAAGTCTTTTGTCTCATCGGACAAAAACTGGGGTCCAAATTTTAGTGCATGGGATACATGTATGTACAAGCGTTGCTGGCAACTGTAAGTAACAGTCTTATCACTGCCTACTTCCTACTTGGCTCGAGTGAGTAGAGGAAGCACTCCATCTTTATGGATCAACACTTCACCACATCTCTCAGTCGATGTCATAAATTATACGTTCGCTTGAATGTACATTTGTTACATCTGTTTCGCGAAACAACCAGAAACTTCTCTCTGCTCGTCTCAGATGTAATATTGCTACTCGATTCAGTCACTAACAAACTTTATTGCCGTGAGATCGTCGACACTGCTGTCGAATTTTGGGTACTGGATGTGGCCCCGTGCCTCGTCTTTATCTCTCTGATAGGTCCCGTACAGGAAAGTGTAGCAGAAACAGCACAAACCGAATGGTACCGCCATTACTGTGCACAAACCACGTGATAGAGCTTGGGCCTCTATCGGTGAGCCTGAATCCGCAATGACCTGGTGAGCCCTGTAACCAAATACATTCTCTGCTAGGAGGCCAACTATAGGGGCAGCCATAGCCGAAAAAGACCCTTCTAGAGCTCGATCAAAAGCGTATACCATTGTCCTATTCTGCTCCGGTACTACGTCTGCAAAAATGGGATTGTTTGCACAAGCTTGACACCAACTCAATGTCAAGCCCATTAACAGAAGAGTTGTTGCATACAGAACATAGTACTGGGGGTCTTGAGGTAAAACCAGGAGGAGGAGGCATGAGAAAGGGATTCCACTGAATGAACTGAATTGTGCACACATTATGCGCCCTGCTCCTGGATATTTTTTCTCGGCTTTATCTCCCATCCAACCTCCGAACAGTGCTCCTACAGCGCAACCTGCCGAAAAGATGCCCATCAAGCTGGCAGCTCCTTTATGCCCAAAACCAATTAGCTCCAGCCACATTGTAAAGAAGACCATGGCCGTCCATGGCAAAGAGCCGACAATTCCCTGTAACACAATGATCTGAAAGCTTCGAACCTTCAAAACCGATCTCACAGCAACCCATGCATCCCTCCAAGCTCCATGGAGATTCTTAACCACTGTCTCTCCTTCCAGCATCCGCAGCAGGGATTCTTGTGAACCAGCCCTTGCAAAATCTTCGTCAGGCTCATATTCACTGGTTTCACCATGGTAGTACCGATCTCTGTCATGCTTGAGTGAGCGAGACATTTCTAATGCCTTGGTAACCGGCTTTTTAGGATCCAGCACATGAGTGTGCACAAGCCAACCTATGAGTGAGCTCACTACAGCCATGAGCAAGAAAGCAACTCGCCAGCCAGGTATTCCACCATACGTGTTGCCGGCCATAATTGTTGCTAACATATTACCGCCGATTCCACCCACAGATCCAACAAGGTTCAGCCAGCCAAAAGCAACTCCTCTCTTACCTTCCAGATAGCTGTCAGCGATATAGGACTGAAGCGCAGGGATCACAATGGCTAATCCAACTCCGTTTACCGCTCTAGCCAAAGCGCACTGGCCAAAAGTCTGCGAGGCGGCCACAGCTGCAGTGGATAAACCCCAAAAGAGAGTGCCTATACCTATGACAGATGGTCGATAATATCGCATTGCAAGTATGCCCGCCAGAGGTGACGATATTGCCTGTACGAGAGCGCGGATAAATGTTAAAGTTCCGAGCTCAGACGGACTAGCGTTGAAAGCCTGGCCTACTTCTTTATAAACAGCAGGAAGCAAAGACTCATCTGCTCTCTCGAGTATGGCCGCCAGATTTATAAGTACAAGAGAAACAGTTAGTCCGTGAAGGACCTTCATCCTGTCTCCAGCTAAATCCACCAGCGATTAGAGATCTCCCCGTCTTTGCGATCGCGTGAGCTCAGCCAGAGGTTTGTGAGGTTGAACGAGGAAGTACTCTCTGCATTTTATCCTCCTTAACAAGTATAGCCATCTACAAAGAGCTGAGTCACACGCACGGCCTTACTTTCACAATCCTCTGGGTTTCCCCGTGAGTGTACAGTTTTCTCCGAATCAATGATTTATGCAACTGCGCAGTGCGCTCGAGATCTGTGCATCATCCTTCACTGTAGAATGCCGCTGTCCAGTCGATGCTAAGCAAAGTCGCAGCCCTGATCCTTCAAATCAGCCTAGGCTTACACTGTAATACGAGCACTGACCGATGATGAATTTGAGAAACCGCCCTCTCTGTCAAGCCGAACTTTTGACGTAACGAGGCCAGGGCCAGATACAGGTAGAAATAGTTGCTGAACACGTCGCCTCAACCCTCCAGCGGCTACTGATTAACTTTGAGAAAGCTCAGTGATGTTTTGCAGGCAAAATGACTTCCAGCCTTCCAGTATCATGGAGCAAACATCCGGTATATGGACAATAAAATTTCCAGTAAAAGAAGTTGGAGAAAAATCATGCACAGCTCAGAATGAGGCCGTATCAAAACCGAACCTCACTAACTCCTGACTAACAAACAGCATCTGCTGCAGCGAACAACATCATGGCGGTGATGGCACTCTCCTCCCCCTCTTCGGGCGATACCCACAAAAACGAAACCTCGACAGCTCTACCACTTACGGTGTCAGCATCGCCAGCGCCCAGATTTCCCAACTCAACTCTGAGGCGCGGAAGGAAGAACCACCTTCAAGCTGCTGTCCTTACCCGGTCGAGAACCCTTCCTCCGCTGAGAAAGGAAAGTCTGGTCGTCCGGTCAGAAGCTCCCGCAGTCAGTCACGCGCGCCCCAAACTACCACATACCGCTTTGTCCCCGACTTCGGATTCCCTGGATGCTCGCTCCCAACCAGTGCCTCCGGTCTTCGGTGCTTCACTCCCGCCGGAAGACTTCGACCATCAAGCAGCCTGTTTACCATTCCAATTCCAGATTTTTCAACCTTCCTGTACGAGTGAACGGAGAGGAGCTCAACCCAACCAAACCCGGACAGACCTGACCCAGCCCAGCCCAGCCCGTACTTACGCCAGTCAGTTCTTATGCTCACTGGGATCGACTCCCCTGACCTTGCCTCCACCGAACGTCTCCTTGTGTCTGTGGCGGAACTGTATGACTCCTCCCTGACGCAGGTGTTGGTCGAGCGCTGGTCGATGACGAATTTCGGATCTAACGAACGAGCGCGCGCTGGAGTGAGCCATATCATCAGGTCGGGCAAGACTCGGATGAAACCGAAAAGAACGAGTCTAGCTCAGGAGTTCAAGACGCAGACCATGGCAAGTGGCCTAATCAGCTCAACATGACTTGACGCGTCATCAGCTAAACTCTAATGAGTTGAGTAACTTTTCCACGTTTTGCCGTCTTCTTCGTTCCGGCGTCGTAGGATCATTTCAGGTATAGGGGATGAAGCTGTCGGGTCCTTTGTGACCGGACAAATAGCAGGTGCATTGGATCATCTTATAAAAGGCTGTCTGATGATAGTGATTGGCAGAAAGGTATCAACTCTTTGTATTTTGACTGCTTTGGTAGGCGCTTCATGATTTCCCGGTCGGCACAAAACATAACCTGGAGGCTCAGTGCAGAGATCTTATGGTCTCTTCCGATTATGGTCACTGATGGTCACTTGGGACACCGAGTGGTTTACAGTGCTCGGGGTAAAAGTTTCCGGTAGCGGTCCGATTCCCAGATTGATTGTACAGTTTTCGGGAAACGGAACCTCCAGAAACCGGGTATCGTCTTCTCGAACCATTAGAATCCAGAACTGAAAATTCTTTTTAGGAAGGTTTCTGGAATATTAAATTTTGAAGGTTTCGAAATCCGGTACATACTCCAAAGTTTCAGTTAAAATCCGGATGCCGAAAAAAATAATCAATTAATGAAATTAAAAATTCCAACAATGTGTCGAGAATTTCATTCTGTATGCGTGATTGTTTAAGCCAAAGTCATCTTTCATCTGAAAATTTATATGGACATTGCCATGTGTAAATGCTTTGAATTTGTCTTGTGTATATTATGTGTTTACGTAAATTCTATTTCTCCTGGCAGGAGTTGAACAAAGTTTCAAACTCAAAATTCTACATCCTCGGTGTTAGCAATGTAAAGCTCCAGGTTAGCTAAGAACCGTCGATGATGAACAGTGCTCTTTTAAACTTCCACTGCATCACTCAAAATATCATCGCATGAGTCATCAAGACCTTCTAGATTCAATCTCATAACATTATCCAAGTTCTAAGTCTGCAAGCAATTCATGTACTTGGTCTTTATAACACTGTGAATACTAAATGTTCTTTCACGATGAGCTGAAACGCACTGAACGCGAGCAATATCAGCCAAAATAGACAATTGTGGATACTTACACTTTAAATTTTTACTGTAATTAATCATCGCCCACATGTCTCTAAATGGAGAGTCCTTGAACTCACTATGTGCATGAGTTTTGAATTGCTAGAACTCTAACTTTGTAGAGACTGGTTGGATATAAGAGGCCCGTGATATCTCACTTATTTGTTTCTCCGCTCCATAATGAGCACAGAGAAGTTGAATTTTCTTAGACCCCAATCTCGTAGAGGGACCAGCTGAAAAGACATTTGTGATTGAGACAAAATCTTGAATGCTCCAACCAAGTCGTTATTGGAAAATCTCTCCAATAACTGTAAGCAAACTATCTTAGAGAAACTCTTTTGGAAATTGACAGCTTCCTCTAAGTCTCTCCCCAACCTATCTCTCTATAACTGAATAGAATGAAAAATTCTCTCAAACTTCAGAATGTAAACGTTTCAAGAAACCACCTTCAGACCATAATCGGGAGTAGATGATATTCAATTTCTTCATTGATGAAAAATGCATTGAGGTTCACAGAAGACTCAACCGTATAATGCATTTGAATGACGACAACCTCATTACTAATCAAAGCTCTTATGGTACTGACATCCACAAACTTCTGCTGAAATATACAAGACAATACACTTAGAGATTGCAAAATAACAGCCAAGAAGAAAAGACAATATATTATCTTGAAAGAGCTTAGCTGCTTGAACAACTCTTTATCTACTCCATGGTCTTCGACCGAATTTGTCTCAGATAAAAGAAACAAGACAGATTTCATACTATCACAAACAACACTCCAGTGAGACAACCAACGCATTTTGTTATAACGCTTCAGAAACTTAAGTGAATCAACAAATTCAGTCTGTAAAACCTCCAACCCTTCTTTGCATTTTGTTGATCTCTTGAAGTAAGCAACATTTGCATTGATTAAGTCATCGATCTTCTCACTAAGAGTTACACATGAAGTATGCCGAGAAGCTTTCAAGAGAGCTAGATTACAACGATACACAACACAGTGAGAAGTAAGCATAAAAAGATTCACTATGCGCTTCAAGCGAGTTGCCATTCCGTTTTGTACTCCAATCATCGCTGAAGCTCCGTCAGAACCGAAACTTATCATTTTTTCGTGTTGAAGATCCCAAACCTTCATAGGTGCAAGAAGAGTCTCTGTGATAGATGTGCTTCTCTGAGGGATGAATGAGACCTAAGAATGATGTAACTACATGGTCTTATTCTAAAAAGGTTTCAAAAATCACCAAGTGTCCATGCACAACCACATCCGTAGCCTCATCACATATAATGTCAAAAAAAGACTACGTTGAATTCTAGCAATGATACTTTTGTGCAAAACTGAACTGATGCAATTGGTCACCTCCACACATGTCTTATCATCGTGGTATATATCATCTGTCATGTAACTGGAGACAGCTTTCCACATCCTGCAGAGGATATGAAACTTTGCAAATGCTATACATTCTTTCCTTACGAAATATGATGCTCAAAATAAAGTAAGCAAAGTTCGGTCACATGTCCGATTCGCAGTTTCAATTTGTTGGAAAGCTTGCTTATCTTCATGACCAGCCCAAGCTAAAGACATGTGCAGTGTGGTAATGAAATGTAGAGAATGATAATGAAATGTAGAGACTCGAATATTGATGCCACCATGTCTAAGAAAAAGAGATTTGCTTTTACCTTGACAAACCTTGCAATATACCTTACCTAGATCTTTATCAAAATGTATCCATTCAAAAAGATCGTACCATGCATCATCTCAAAGTTTACATTGTGCTTCCACTCTAGAAAAGGTAGGCGCGGTAATACACGGTTCTTTATCTTTATCTGAAAAGGACGTGGAAGATGAAGAAATAGATATAAAGTCAGAGAGGGTCTTCTGCTTCTGCAAAGTATTATCGTTACTTGAAATTCCCTTCCGCTTACCGGAAGTCATGATGTGAAGTTAAGGAAGAAAGAGAACTACAAGGTTGTTAATCTACATGAAGAGCTCTAAGACTAGCATGAACCTTGATCTTTTCTGGTGCTCTTACAAAGAAGATACACGTCGATAGTCTGCAAGAAAAGCTCCATCATTCTAGCATCTAGGGTTATACCCTCAAGCGTTGAAAGCTACCGATATCTCCAATCAAATTCTCTCAACAATTCAGCAAGTCCCATCATATGACCAAGTTGTTGCTCAACCCAATCCAGAACACGAATTTAAACTATACATCACATCACATGCTTTCTGATTCTAACAAGTATAGTGATAGCTGCTGATAGTTGCTGATATAATCATAAGGTGTACTTGAATCAAAAATATTCAACGCTCTGTTCTCTCGTCTTCTCTTCAACCTATAATGCAAGCACTGTTGCTTTCTTTGATAGATGTTTTGGATTCAATTGATTACGTGCTTTGTAGCCATCCATCACTTCTTCTTTCACGAGTTATCATTTATAATTTTACATCCAGCATTGTCCCAACCTGCTCTATTGATTTTTGTGTATTTTGATCATACATGTCATATGTTTAGAATAAACGTTCTGCATTTCACTTTTAGTGGTCGGAAGCTTCACATCCCTAGTGGTTGATTGCGTGATAGACTGTGCATCACTCTAAATTTGTTTTCTCGTGCAATCATGCATCCTCAACATAGTTGAATTTATGTTGTTGTGGCTTTCTAGCCTAGGTCTCCATATGTTGCGCAATAGTTGTTCTTTACATTATGAGCTTATTGCAACATCCTTTTTCAAGAGAGGTGTTACAATTTTTTGCAAAAATATTTGACATCTCAAGGAAGTTTTGTTATCTCGATCTTTTTGCTAAGGATAAACAAAAGGTTACAATGAGATCACAACCTACACATATTTCAACCACAAATATTGCAACTTTAAGGTTTTGCTCGACAAGATCTCACCATGTGGATACTTGAGATATTTCTTGTATGAAGATCATTTTTCATGGTACAAGTTGAGCATAGAGTTTCAAAAAGCTAGGTATTATATAGTTTAGTATTTGGAGACCAAGGGTTGGATGTGCATTTTTACGACCGAACATACTAACCAACTCTCTTACATGATATTTCTCTCACACGATCATCAATTTATCCTCTCATTTTCTAACACTAATGGACCTAAACGCTTCATTCTCAATCTATGTTGTCCGCAAAAGTCTTACGTTTGAGATCATCCAAAAAAGAACACCAAAATTTCCAAACAGAACTTTAGGTCATAATCTTGCTTATTATCATACCGACATGTCACGAAATATATGAGTGCTCTGACACTAGAAAAGATTGGTGTAGTAAGTCCATTAGTCCACTGTAGTATTATTATTCTATTGTATACAAGTCTTCTCTCTATGGTGATATGTGTTGTCTTGTTAGATACATTACCCCTCTTTGGTTGTAGGTGTTCTCTTCTCTTTACGTTTGCATCTTTTCATACAATTGGTTTGTGATTATGATCTCTCGATGATTGTCAAACATACCTATTGGACATAACTTAGTTGTCTGGCTCAACATTCGTTGTTGTAATTTGTTTTCTTCATAGTGAAAATAAAGTTCTTGGTGCTTTGTCGTCTTCTAAAAGACAAAAATTAATTTAATAATCAAGATAATGGTGTAGAAAACTACAATCAAGACTTGTGTGTTTTGCATTGCACATCTTCTATATGTATGTATAACTCTTGTAAGAGTTTGTTTGTTTTTGGGTATACGTTAGTTCGCACTTTGTGCATACTTTTCTTCTTTTCTTCATGTGAAAAAATCTAATATATAATTGTTTTAGCTTATGATCAAATCATTCTTCATAGATAAACATTTGTCATAAAAAGCAGAGCTAAAAGATAAATTATCGTTCATTCAGTGACAATGAGGAGAATAACACCTCTCTGCATTATGTTCATAGTTGTGTTCTATATAATCCATTATCTTGTCGTGGATATACCTCACTAATTATGAAATATGATAGAGTCTCAAAGAGATGAACATAAACTTATGCAAGCTTACAAACATGATTTTTACTTCATTATTGGGTAGGGCTTGTTGAGAAAGTCAAAAATTACTTTTTGGATCATTGTGACAAAACTACAACAAAAACGTAATGGATGTCATAATTTAAGTTCTCGTAGTCATAGATGTGACATCCACTGACTTGTCTCAACATGCTGATATAGACATATGAGGCTAATGAGACATTGACATTTGGTAGTACAAACATTGATGTGACAACTTATGATGACAATTAGACTAATGAAATAGCATGGTGTCAATATAACATGGTGCTAATGCTGCATAATGTTGACATGTCAATGTTACTAGCAGAGACTTATGACATATGTGACAACACTAAAAAACTATGTGTGACAAAGAACATATGGATCACTTGATGACTTTATCTTATGACGTGTTTTTCTATCTGGAAAAGACAAAGTATATGGTTGTGGAGAAGTTTAGATAACATTATAAAGTGTGTAGTACATAGATGCCTGGTAGTACTTCTTCATCCAACCCAATCCAAGTAACCCACTATCTATCCAATTATCTCTATCTTTAATATCTAACCTCTTTATTAGAAAGGTATGAAAGGCAACTTGTTCTTGTCATCACCGCATACACTCTATGATCTATTGGTCATCACTTCCAATCTCATCACAAGAGAAATACATAACACGCCTAAGAAAAAAGACTTAAGTTCAATGTCCATAATATGTACAACATGCATTCCGAATATGAAGATGATCCAAGAACAAATAGTTCATACAATAATCCTTCATACTCGTGGCATAAGGTGTTTTGATGTTCAGTAGCACCATCCATTCTTCTACGTGAAACTTGTTCTCAAAACTTTTCAAAGAAAAGTGGTCTAAGATCTAGTTGTAAAAGCAAATTTCACTGTGATCAGAACCAATGTCTTTGCGGTGTTCGTTCATTATTTTCTCACTTCTTGTGGATTTTCTCTCCGGATGAACGTTTAGAAAGCATGAATATTGAGATCAAGGAGTACCAATTGCAAGTCAGGTCTCACGAGATCATCTTATGTAATCATATTTTCATGGAATGTATGCTATTATGTTATTTAAAAAAGATGAATCCATTTAGATGCTTCTCGATTTTTTCTTTTTCATGTTTATCATTTAGACATGCAACAACTCCAAAATAATATCAGAGGTGCTCTTATATCTCTTTCTTATGTTCATTTGAATTATGTGATTTCTTTATGATAGACAATGTGAATTAAAATATCTATTTATTTACAAGATTTTTTTCACTTCAACCAGATGCGGGTCTTTGGGTTATATACACAAGTATTGAGCAAATGATAAATGATTGTAATGAGAGTCAACAAAATATACACGCAACTTGACATCTTGATCGAACAGAATGAATAGTCAAGCGAAAAATAAGAGAAAGAGTAGACTTTAAATTACAGTTTTACATTTGTTATGATGTGTTTTTTATGAGATGGACGTAAGAGGACCGATTGTTTTCTATCGCAAGTTAATTATCGTCACATCTTTACAAGAGATGTATAATTTGATCTATAATATTTAATGGATATTGTTAGGTCCAAGTTTATAAAATTGTAATTCATGAATAAGATGGAAGCTACATTCATTCATTACCTAATCTTTTCGAAGAGAAGGATTAAGTAATAAATTAATATATTTATGAATGAATTGATTTAATGTAATATCTTTTCGCACTTAGTACCCTCTGAAGTGCAAAATCTTGCACTCCATTTATTAGTTTTTTAACAACATTTCTAACATTCTGGATCAACTAATATATAACATATAATTATTATTTTAAATTATTATTTTACTTATTTTATAATATTTATATATAACACTTATATCATTCCCGATATCTTAAGGAGAGCAGAAGGTGAAGAAGTTTGATTGAACATGATTATTCATGTTAGGTCCTGTTTGTGCGTTTGTCCACAGTTGTAATCCATGAGTTATAATGTTCAGTCCTGTTTGTACGTTTGTCTAAAGTTTTAATTCATGAGTCGAGAGTGTATTTGTGTACGGTAATGTTTCTACGTCTGTAAGAACCAAAGGAACGAAATTGGACAATAAGATCCATCCAGATTTCAACATAAAACAGAAAACCCCTCCATGAATGAATAGCAATTCATTATGCTATTTCAAATTTTGACCTAATTTGTTTTTGAAAATTACATTTGACTAAATTTATATATATTTCAAGAACGAATTTAGAAATGTCGTCTGAATTCAAGGCATCCCTAAAGACAGTGGACTAGTTCCTTATAGTAAAAATAAAATATAATTAGAGCTTTAATTTTATGCATCCTGAATTATAAAACATGCCTAAAGCGAATATTCCATATATGCTTCCGAAAAACATGAGGTGAATATATTTTTAGATTTTGTGTAATTGTATTACACCATATTATTCATCCTCGAATGCTATTCATACTTCTCTGCCAAAAAATGACAATCAAATGTTGTTTTGTCGCCATGCTTGTTCCTATTGTTCTGTTGCTACCGGTAGTTCCCGGTGTTACATTTGACCATTGGAGTTTGGAATTTGGAATTTGGAACCCAAGCAGGCTACACTCAAACTGGAATCACTGATCTGCGAGACTCGCCCTGGGTTATCAGTGGCCGCCACGCCTCCTATCAGTATTATTAATTAAACATTTAGTCACCTATTAAAGTTAGACATGGTGGTAACAACATCGGACCTTACAGTCGGAAGTGACAGCACAGAACGACGTAGCGGTCACCAGCTGAGGCCTCCTGGAGATCCATGATGTGTTCAAAAGAGAGACTTTTAACCATGGTTAACTGTCGGTCGCCATGACGCTTTCGAGACTGTTCTCTGGTCAAAGTCCACTCACAGAACAACCATCGTCCTTCTCTACGCGGAGGAAGAGGCGAAGAAGCACCTCCAGATTCGATGTTCAGATCGTTGAAATTTGGTTTGTAATTTCAGTTTTCCAGCAACTGCTGCTGAAAAACTATCCAGTTGTAGATTCCAGGAGTTCGCTTGACCAATGCTTTGCGCACTCTTTGCTGCAGTCAGTTGCTATACAGCGATTTTTGTGCAAAGCGCGAGGGCTTCAAGTGAACCTGGAGGAATCGCTCCTCAGCCGGCTTGGAGGCTCTTGTAAGGTGATTTCACAGGTTTTAGGACATCTTCGGGAAGAAGTGGGGTTTATCTCTCTGGAAACACAGTGTTTTCAAAGTACGAGGAAGAGATTTGAGAGGCAGAACTTGAGAAGAGAGCGACAGAGCGATTTGGTAAGCCAGGGGAGTAGCACCAAATGGTCTGCTGACGTCGCAGGTCTTTAACTCTATAAGGTATTCGTTCGACGAGGGGAAGATTGGACTTTCAGATTATTCGAAGGTTTTGCTCGACGAGCACACGGATTATGGAAGTTATAGGTAGTGTGGGCAATTGAGTGGGAAAGTTGGAGGTACTGACCTGCACAGGTTAAGGACTAAACGAACAGGTCGGGCAGTTGCAGAAGACGTGAAAAAAACTCGCAAAATGTTTGGCGGCATGATGGATCCGGAGATGATGAGGATAGCTCAGGAGCAGATGAGTAGGATGAAGCCGGAAGATCTACAAAAAATGCAACAGCAGGTCGCAGTTCCCTCTTTTCCTGCACTCGTCCATAGGAATTGCTTTATGTTCCTCTGTCTTCGGCTTATCTACTGGTCCGATCCATCAGCATTATATGTTGTCTTTTGCAATAGCTTTTTTAGACAGCTGCATGTGCTATTGGTCAGCCTTCTCTTGGTTAGAATTTGCTTGATGGTTACTCTTTCTGCCAGTGATGTGATGTCAGTCAGTAGCTTATTCTGGGCAACGCAATAAGTCACCGGAGGGAGAAGATTGTGGACTTTCTGCTCTAATTGAGGGTATGATGCAGAAGGTTTCTCGTCTAGTCTGACTTTCATTTTGAATTGACACTGAAATGCACATCGTTAGTCATGCCTGTCTTACGAGGGAACGGGAAGTTCCCTAGATCCAGTCTGTATTTTTTGCCCTATGACTCAGTTCAGTGAATCGTTCCACCTTTCCTCCGGAAGGTGGAACGATTCGTAGTACCTTTGTACACTTTGACACGATCATTGCGGTTTCTCTCTGTCGCAGCCATCGCGGTTTCTCTCGTGAACTATTGTTACTAATTTTCGCAAGCATATCCCAGGGAGCATGCTTACTTGTCGAACTGTATGTAAATTCACGATTATCGAGTACCACTAGACTGTGACACGGTCATCTCGGTGACTCTCGTAAACTGTCATTACTCATTTTCACAAGCATATCGTCGGGAGGGTGCGCAACCGAGTTTGTTGAATTAGTTCTCCTTTTCCTGTCTGGTTGGATGGTTTCGTGTGAATTGTTTTGGATTCAGATCATCCATTTGGAAATCAGGACTTTGTATGCAGAAGTCTCATGTTTTGTTTCAGTAGACGGGATATTTATCTACAAAGTGGAATCTTGACTTCAGTTAAGAACTGGAGGGAGCTCAGTTCATTTATGCCCTGGCTTTTGTCCACCTGTGATATTTTCCGACACGTGGAAGTTCAAATCTAACAAGCTTCCCGCTGCCTTCATCAGTGAAAGCCAAGGAAAGTTGGAACCCTCGTAAGAATTAGTTCGGTGAAAAGTGAATCCGGTTAAGTCAAAGAAACACGTTAGTGGGTTACGTTATCTTAAGGCGGCCATGTCAGGCATCAAGCGTTTTCGCTGTAGTTTTCCACAGTCGAACTTCGGCTTTATGTTTGACACTTTGGATTAAAATTTGTCGATAAGTATACTGGAGAAGGTTTCTTTGTTATTTACAAGTGCAAATTGCCGTTGTCCGGAAGAAACATGCAGTCTTAGAAGACGAATAGCAGGCGAGTGTTCTCTTTACGAACTTGTTTAAGCTGCTGAGGTGCATGAACTTTTAGCATTTGGAGCAGTGAAATGCTTCTAGGCGCAACGAACTGAAGAAATCCGTTCGTGAAAAACAGATGATGAGCAATCCCGAGTTACTACGCATGGCATCTGAGGGAATGAAGAACATAAGACCAGAAGATCTTCGTATGGCAGCAGAGCAGATGAAAAATGTACCTCCTGAACAGATAGCTGACATCAGTTCTCGAATGGCAAATGCTTCTCCCGAGGAGATAGCTGGTATGAGGGCACGCACTGAAGCACAACGTTCTTACGAGTACCAAGGAGCGTTGAGTCTAAAGAAGCAGGTATGCTGATTTACAAGTTCGTTTCCGCTGTATCTTTCGTAGCGTTGTCATAAATCTTGGGTTCATGGATTTCATGCTCCTGTCGACAAGTGTGAATTAACTCACGTGTGATCATGTGAAGCTACGCTTACCACTTGAATGACACTTTCTTCTTTCATCCCTACAGGGGAATTCTCTTCATGGAGTAGGAAAATACAGTGAAGCTGCAGAGAAGTATTTGCGGGTAAGGTATTGAAAATCTACAGCATTGTCTGCTTGCCTAGATTTAGTTAAACCTCGCTATCCAACCCGAGAGTGTTTCCTTCTTTGTACGTGAAGTAAAATTTGACGGTATGTGGTTACGGTTTCACTTCGGTGGTAGGTTGGCAGAGACGCAGTCGGATCTCAGAGAATAGTCGCATGGATGCAGTCATGGTGGACTTATCCTTATCTTATCCGACATTGGAGGAGTCTTACGTTGGTAGATTTCCATAGCTGTTATCATCTTATAGACACTGTTCGCAGAATTAGTTGTAGTCCGCACTCTCTTTTGACTGCAGGTATGCACCTTTATAGCCGATCATGTTAATACCTTTGGATGGTTGCACAGTGACCGTGAGGATGTCCGTGTGCTAATGCGACGAACATTGGAGTCATGAAGAGGTTATCCTCTTTGATCTCAAGCAATTTGCTCCGGTATGTGACAGGCGAAGAACAACCTTAGCGGAATCATGACGGTAGAAGCCAAGAGCTTGCAGCTTACATGTTGTCTTAATCTCATGTCCTGCTACTTAAAGACGAAGCAGTATCAAGAGGTCATTAACGAGGGCTCAGAGGTAAGTGTATGCAAAAGTTACTACTCGAATGCAGTCTTGCACTAAAATTGCGGACCTCTGCGTACACTAAAGAAACCCTTTGTGGTGAATCTTTTGCTTTTGCTTGTTACTGTTAGGCGTAAAGCTGGGTATGTTTCAGTTACATGCTTGCCAACTAAAGATGCACTGTCATGTTGGCTAGGTTTTGAAAGGAGATCCTCGCAATGTGAAAGCTCTTTATCGAAGAGGTCAAGCTTACAAGGAGTTGGGGAAGTTGAAGGTTAGCCTCTCTTACTACTTCTACGTAGTTGCAGTTAAGAGCTTGCCTTTGTTGCAAGCTTGAAGCTGGGAAAGCTGATTACTTATCGGGAAAGCCCGATTGCTTGGTTGAACGTTGGTACACGTGCGGTATTGTTGCGTGTATCAGTGCTTGTTTTCTTGTTTTTTCTCGTATATGTACATTTTGAGAAATGTTGACAAAATGACCTTTCCTCCATGCCTCGCTTGTCCCAGCAATGAGACAGCTTTCTGCTGTTCTTGGCGACCCTAATGGGTACTTCCACACGGCCATGTGCTCGCTGTCTGACTGTTGTTACTGCAGTTGGCTGTCACAGATCTGAGAATGGCCGCTCAGCTCTCACCTGACGACGAAACAGTTGCAGAAGTCTTGAGGTATGCTCTCACTTTGTATTCTTCTCTTCACCGTAGAGTATGAAAGTTTTGACATTGTTTGGTCAAATTGAGAAGTATGTTCTGTACTAGAAAACGAGTAACATTTTTGGTGAGTATGATTAAAGTTGGAGTGGTAATTCAATCGCTTCAGCAAGCGATGCAAGTAGATCGAGATTGATATGTAGACGTTAGAAATTCCTTACTGTGCAGACTGTTTTCACTGAGGAGAGCCACACATTCCTGTCGTTTATCGGCTTGCAGGAGATTGCCTGCCTACTATTTCTGTCCAAACCTGAAATCGCCGTGCATCTCTTAGTTTCTATGGGGATTCACACTGAGTTCCAAGGACAAACGCTAGTGCCTGCTTGTACTGCTGGCTATGTTCGTTTACCTTTTACTGCCCACGTATTAACCTGTAAGATTATTCTGACTTAACAGGCAAGCAAGAGAAGATCTAGAGAAGGAAGGTGGCGAGGAAGAGTTACTCACAGATGGTACGATGACTTTTCAGGTTTCGGTTTCAAGGATTACAAAGTTTTCCTCCCTGTTCCTTTTAGCTATTTAGTGTCTTTAATGTTATGTTCCGCCGCCAGTGAACAACTTACAGCCCCGTTTCGCTTTTTCCTACATAATCTGAATCACTTTTCGTTCCTCGATGCTCAGGGCCTATTATTGAAGAGATCACTGAAGGCGAAGTCGAGAAATTTACATCGAGAACACAGAGTAGTTCAAGGTCCATACCGACTAGTAATGGCAGTGTCGAGCAGTCGTCAGCGAGTGCTAACGGGAGCCTGCCGATTCCGAACGAACGTGTTATGGGCGAGACCTTGAACACTTTGTCTCAGCATCCGGAAATGTTAAGGTAATGTTTGTTAAAGGAGAAACATGAGAGGGCGCACTGCTGGTAGACTCACCGATACTCTCAGACACCAGGGGATTGCCCGGGAATGTCTTTGATAATACAGGAGGCGCTGGACTGGCATGCAGCTCTCACAGTAGGATGATTGTATGGGTCAGTGTTGTATTCCTGGGCAGAGGTCACGTCATATACACTGAGCTAAAAGATTTGCGGCTGCCACGGCGCTATGCTACACTGCTAGGTTAGGTAGGATTTTAGGGATCACCTTAGTCACTTAGCACAAAGATTGCGAACCTCGAGATTACAGGATTCATACTCCCACTTAATGAGAGGTTAGCTATACACATGCCTGTCACACGTTTCCTATTTTTGTCGGTAGTTATTTGCTTGGTTTAAAACATCTGTGGTCATTTCCTCCTGAACTAACTGAAGGATTTATCCTCCTCTTTTTCTCTTTCAAATTCCTTCCATTTTCCCCATTGGGGATACGTTTAGGATGATGGACTAGATTTTTGCTGAGAGCTACTCACTACGGTCGTAGAGTAATGTGTGGTGGGATTTCTCTGTTCGAATCTTAGTTCTTCAAGAATTTTTCTGTTCTAGAGATGACTTTCTGGAGGAGCGTGTAAGCTGCCATCTAGTCAGTTTCGGCTCTAGATAGAGCCATTGAAGTGTGTTGTTTGCTATGGAACTGATTCCCCCCTTCATCAAGCATAGTTGACTGACCCTCCACTAACTAATTGATTGGCCTATTATTGTCTCGCGGCTGCGTATCTGTCTAGAAATAAGAAGGCCTTGCTTTCTATAATCTAAATAAGCATTCTTGGTGTTCTTCATATACCTCAGGACCCTCTTGACGCATTTCCTGTATGCGGGGTGGACCCTTCATATTCCGCAGCACCCTCTTTACACATTTCCTGTGTGCAATATGAAGCCGTCATATTTCTCAGCACCCTCTTTGCCTCCGCGTTTCGATGTGCAAGCTGAGCTTACTGGTATATGTGACCAGAGCTGCCAGAGGTCCCACTGCACAAGCGATTGTCTCGCCGTGTTCAACCGAAAATTTGAGTGTTTTCTCCGCAAGCACACCCTTCCTTCTAAGGCCTCCTTCTTAGCCATGAGGCACGTCTATTTACATCGTGTTTCTGAAATCACTAGTTAAAAATGTTTTCAGCTGTTACCCAGTCTCTGCAGCTGCAGGTGCTAATAGCACTCGAGTGCATCCACGGGTTATTGGTGCAAGGTTTCCGGGTAGCCACGTTCTCCTGCTGGTTGAATCCAGAATTTCCTTGCTGGTTTCCATTTCAGAACACATTATCAACCGATGGCTCTTCTGCAAGCAGGTAGTTCTGGAAATTTTCTCGTATATCATCTGAATAGACTCCTTTATTCATGGACGGCTGTTTCTTACTCCTTCGAATTCTGAAGACCCATTTACGGTCAATGACTCCTCTGCCGGCAAGTAATTCTGAAGTTTATATACCATTCCTTCGAGAAGACTCCTTTTCCTTTATGCTTGTCTTCTTGGATCCCGCTGCCTATTATCAGATCTATGCATAGCTTCCTCAAGCGATTGAGGGTCATCCTCGCAGTTTTCAAAATTTCCTCGTATCTCGAGTAACATCCTTTGAACACGAAGCTTCGCTCTCGATGTTACGGACGGTCGTCTTATCTTTGGATTGTACAGAACGCACCCTTCAATCCCTCTTCATAGTTCACAAAGATCTTTGAGCTGTTTTGACTTATTTCGTTTCTAACTTCGTTGTCTGCTCCTCTGGGACAAGCGCATGAGCAGTACATCCAAGCACTCTCAGTCGTGATGTAACCTTGTTCCTCACCTTCCTCAGGATTCATCCCTTTCAGAACAGCGGTAGGAACAGAATTGATTATATTGATGGCTACTTGGCAGAAGCTCTTCTCCAGTCTCGCGTGCTGAAGTGTGCTCACGGCCCTCTCTTACAAGGGTCTGGTCAACCTTTCAACTGCTCCCGTTCTGTCCTATCACGAGCCGTAGTTTCAGCCACAGTTCTTTTCTCCTCCATAATGAAGCAAACGGTGCATTCCGTTTTCTTTCCCTCCATCGAAACGAATCTTTTCTCGGTTCCGCCAATGTGGCAGATGTCTCGAACTTGTCGGGTTCTTGTTTCGGTTATGAAGCCTTCTTCCGAGAAGCGTGGTCCCTCCGTCTTCAGGCTGACAGATAATATTGCAACCATTATCTCAGCACGTGACTAAACAAGACCCACACCTACCACTTAAGGCAGGGATAGTTTCAGCCAGCCTACTCCTGAAATCACTGTCTTCGACCTCCGGACAATCCGTTAAGCTCTTCTCTTCTCGTTCTTGCAGTTAGTTGGCCGGACTGACAACTTATGATTTCTTCTCAGTCAATTACCCGACTACTATCTTAATTCAGTCTCTTAAACATTCTACAATCTTTTGTGAAACGCGGTGCACCAAAGAGTAGTCCTTCACACATTTTCTACTGGTTCTCCTCTCGTCAACAATCGGTTGCCAACATATGTGTTTGTCCATATTCGTTGGTCTCAGCTTTGCGCCAAGTTTACTGGCCTACGGCTACTGAAGACGGGTCCATCCAGAGATTCAGACTGAATACAAACCCTTTATTGTCTAGGACCTGCCGAACTAGAATATGTCTAACCTCGTTATGTCGAATGTTCATACGTTCCATCTTCTGAATGTATGCCTGGTATTATAGGAGTTTTTGCTATCTCTATAGGCGCAAGGGACTCTGAACTGACTTGCACCGCTCACATTAGAATGACCGTATGACTCAGTCTTGTCTTCCTAGCAGGAGTCACGTTATGTAGAATGAGCTCTAAGAGTTTGCGCCTGCTACGGTCCTAGGTCAGTTTGGGTTTAGGTTCACTCTTTTTAGTTAGTTAGGAGACGAGATGTTAACCTCGAGATTGCAGAAACTAACAGATTGTGTAGGTTGGCTAGTACTTATTCATCACTTTATTTTGATTTAACCGAGAGTGTGCCGTAGGAGATGCAAGAACCCCTTTACCTAACACTACTTACAAGTTCATATATTGATCAGTCCTATGCTGCTCCTTGCAGGAGTATGCAGTCCATGATGTCGACCTTAGACCCCGGATCGATCGCCGCACTAAGTGGAGGTGGTATGAGCCCTGATATGGCCAAGATGGCAGCAGATATGATGAAAAATATGTCGCCCGAGGATCTGGAGAGAATGATGGGGTTGGCTAGCCAGTTCCAAGCCCCAGACGGAGGACCGGTGAGAACAAATTCTACCGGTGCTACGAGACAATCGGAAGCAACCCGGCCATCATCCAGTTCAAGTGCACCTGCTGCGGAAAATGGAACAGGAAATACCGCGAGCACTTCCGTGAATCGGCGGTCAGGTGCATCGAGCCCTGGAGTTGGCATGCCGAGTATGGCTGATTTCAGTCCTGAAATGCAAGAACAAGTGCGCAGTCAAATGAAGGACCCAGCTATGAAACAGGTATATGACGCATTGAAACTTAGATTACTAATATTCCATGAAGATCTCATGTGTTCGGTCTAGGACATGCTAATACGAACAAGAGACTCTCATTGAATTCAAAAACCAAACTGGCAGTGCGCTGCCTCCTTTTAGTCACCTCGTACCGCGTAGATAAAACCTATCAGCTTTAGAACTCTGAACTCCCCCTCACAAATAGCACATATTTCTTCTTTCAGTACTGAGGCTTACGTTACCTTTAATCGTTGGTTTAGGTGTATGGACTTGACAATATTTTATGTGAGGGGACCAGAAACTTATTCCGGCGGAGGTATCTAGAGTGTTTCGCCCCTTTGTTTTTGTTCTAGTTCCATCACGTATACTGTCTAAACAAGAGGAGAACTTTCCCCGTTTGATCAGTCCCTAGAGTACTTGCGTCCACATTTATTGACATTCTTCTTTGCAGATGATGGCGTCCATGATGAAAAGTATGTCCCCTGAGTCCATGGCAAGTATGAGTGAGCAAATGGGGATCAAGCTTTCTCCTGAGGAGGCTGCACAAGCACAGCAAGCCTTGGCTAATTTGAGTTCGAACGATATTGACAAAATAGTAATGCTTCTTTCGCAGAACTTTTTGTCCTTGTCTGTAAAATACACGAAAAGAGGGGAAACTGATCCGTGCATGGCCTATAGCTAGTAGTTGTCAAGTATCAGATAGATTTCTTTTACTACTGAAGCATCAAATGCTGTTTGCAGCGTTCTAAGGTTAATCTTTTTGTTGAACATGGAACAGATGCGCTGGGCGGAAAGAGCTCAAAAAGTGACTGAAAAGGCAAGGAAAGCTAAAAATTGGGTGCTGGGAAAGCCGGGTCTCATCCTAGCCATTGTGATGCTCCTCCTTGCTGTTCTTCTGCGTCGACTTGGTTACATTGGTAGCTAGGCACTGTACTTGTATATTAGTCGCTTATCGATCACCATGCCCCATTATTTTTTCGTTATATAGGTTATTTTAAATTAGAGAAGGCGAAGGCGCGTACCAATCAGACGTAGTGATAGTCTCCACGGCTTCATCGTCGACCCGGCAGTTTCTTGTCATTACTTGGAGGATTCATCACTTGGTTTCTTGAAAGATCCAGGATAGCACCGGGTTTGAAACATGTCTCATAAATTGATGAGCAGTGTACCTTTTCTGAAAGGTACTGACCAGATAAGTCGTTAATTAGCATCAGAAGGGATATTTCGGCCGTTGCACGAGTGCTTGTCCGCTACTTGCAGTCGTATCCTCGTTTGCTTGTGATCTCATAAAAAGCCGATTAAGTACTTCCAGCTTATGGTTCGCTGGTCCTATCAAATTGTACTTGGTCAACAACCACCAGGAAATAGATACTCTTTTTTACCGTGGTCAGTACTTTGTCCATTAGCAGCAATGCTTTCTGAAAGTACTAGTCTATCCGATCCAGTGAGCGGGACGATTTTGTATATGTTTTCAGAAACTTGATCAAATAATGCATCTCCTAATGGATTTTCGCAAGGTCTTCTGCAGTTGACGGCATTTTGGTAGCTGAATTGAATTGCTTTCTCATTCTGTTTTATTTCCAAGTACCTTGTAGTTGATCCACCATGTAAGCTTTACACTTGACACGAAAATTGATAACATAACATGAGTGGGTGCTTTACGCTACTCCTGAGTGCGTGTGACGGGAGTGTAGTTTCCCGGTTTTCTGGCTTACTGCGTTAACTACGTTACATCTAGTTGTTCTCTGGTCCTCCTTTTCGTAAGGTAAATTAAGCTCTGTTGCCAAGCGTTGATGTATGGTATTTATGGTTTTAAGTCTGAGGTTGAGGTGCATGCATTGGTAACTGTGTTCTACCAGCATGTTCTGTGTGTAATTTGAATTGGAGTTAGGTGTTTGAGTGCAATGTGTACACCTCTCATCACCTTTAGCTGTGTCAAATGACCTTCGAGTCGAGAGAGAAAATTGTGCGAAATGTACAGCTGTGAGAACCACCTTCCCCGAGTTTCAGTTTCATTTTCATTTTGTTGTTGCTTCCTCATCGTTTCTTTAAGACGCACACTATCGCATTCTTTCCTTCCTGTAGGCTCTTAGATGATGCGCTTTTCCTGCACTAAGACCATTGCTTCTGGTTCTGTATCTTATATCATTTTTGGCTTTGGTTTTAACCATGGCTGTATTTCGTCATGGGTATCTTCGGTCGAAAGTCAGACCTTCCGCATCAGGAGAATGACTTCTCGAAATCTTGTACATACACTAAATCGAACTTGCACTTCACCACATCGGAAGGTGCAAGCTCTTTTCATGAAGCCAACACGTGATAGATTTGTCAAGTGAACGCCTGATGCGTTTCTGGTTGTGCATTACAAAAATCATCTTACTCACACTGCACATAATACGTGTCCTCTGTGTACCACTTCCGTATTTGGGAACCCGCTGGAACTGAGCTTCGCAGTACACATTACTATGGGACCCCTTGGTTAGAAACGTGGGCTAACTCAAGACTTCGAGTTAACGAACATTCTGCCACGGTTTGCAACTTAAAATGTAAGATTATTTACTATATAAGATTACTATTATTTATTATTTGTTTATTTATTAGTTACTACGTATGCAGGAGTTTTGATTTATTACCTTAGAGTTAATGATAGCGGGGTTTAGCCCTGGTGTTTTTCCTCTCTTCGGGGGCGATGGTTGCTTGGCCCTTCGGGTCCTTCTTTTCCTTCTAAGGCTTGATAATATCTTTCCACCCGTTGGCTACTGATCGCGGCGCGTGTTTCTTTCACTTACTACGTTACTTCACCCGGTTCTTCTTGCTTACCTACTATAACTGTGGGAGCGTATTCTTGACTGTAACGGCCATTCGATATTTCGAATATATGGTTCGGTGTCTTTTCGCCACGCTTTTGCCGGGTCTCCACCTTGTTCGTGGTAGGGTCAGCATGGATGTTATGTCTTACCGTTATAGGAGGCACGTCTTCTCCCACCTGTAACGAGTCGACTTTCTCTCACTTGCTCCCGGGATTTCTACGGGATGCCGGTGATGAGTCGGTGACAGAGATAAAGTGTGAACTGAGTGGTGATTACTGGCGTCCGACACGACTTCAGAGGCACTCCGTGACCGGCTCCGTAGTAGCAGTGACGACTTTGCGTGGACGGTCTTTTATAGTTTATCGTTAGAGCATCTCCACCGCAGGTCTTTGAACTGCTTTTGACGAGTTAGGGAGCAAGTGAAGGGAGAATCCTTCCACCGCCGATCTTTATAGAATGCTTTTATAGTATTTTGTAAATTCAAATTGAATATTTCTTAAAAAGTTATCTTGGAGATTTCATTAAAGCTTCTTAAATACAAATCTAATCTTTGGGAAATAGTCTGTAGTATTCGATACACGTTCGAGGTTATGTATATGATAATTGGCTTTAGTGGATAGATTACAAGAAGTTTGTTTGATCATTTTCCCATTATTTTTGTTGAGTTTGATCACACTTTTCTTAACAGTGTATCGTTTGATAACATCTCTGATTAGTTAACAACAATAAAACCAGTTATTTTGTCAAATTTTTTTATTATCATTAAATACTAAATATTCAAAACGGAATAAGTATTCGTTAAACAATATATGTTCAGAAAGTTGATGTAAACAGTATGATATGTCACTAACATAACCAAGTGATTGGTTTGAAAATCAGTACCCAGTTACAGATATGACCAAGCAATACATAGTTAAAGAGAGAGAGAGGTGTGTGATCAAGCTTCACAAACCTATTGGGGTGTGATAAAGCAAATTTATGATAAGACTACAATATTCATCGTGTGTGAACTACGAGGGCTTACATTGTACACCGTGCAACAAACGTTGTCAAGACATAGAAATTAGGTTCTATGAAAGAACGAATAGAACATACACTATTATACTTTTTTAACCCCAGGTGCGATGATGAAAGTGAAGAAAGAAATATTTCTTTTCTTTCTCGTGTACTTTAGGTTAAATGGAAGTACAGCTTTGTTTCTAGAAAACCATTGAAAATTTGTTTCAGTATTTTTCAATGGATACTCCATAGTTAGTTGTGAAATGAATCCACATAGTATAAAGCTATGGGAGAGCTTTCTTTAACGGATTCTATTTTCGTAAGCAAATTCTATCCACAAAAATAATTTAAGTGTAACAGTTGGAAATTTATGTTCACTGAACGCTAACTCGCATAATGAATTCCTCCTTGTTACTAGAAAGATTTATAGAATTGGCTGTAAACACAGTGAATAGAGTTTACCATACTGTAAAACCGCATTACCCAAACCTCCTCTACAGTAGAAGCATGATTGCACTCATTATAGTGTCAAAACACTGAACATGATAATGACAATCAGTATCGAAGGATGAGCACGATGACTCCGTGATACAATTTGTCTCCCAAAACTGAAAGAAAATTGTGAGGAAAACCTCACAATGCAAAGAATATCCAACCAAGAGAAGCAAGAAAAACACCCTCCGAACACTAGCAAACTGTGCAACCTCCTCGAGTAAAACTATCTAATTAGAGTATAATTGGATCCGGTCAGAGTGTTCAGTCGTGCATCTTGCCACGTGATAATTATAACATACAGTCGACAATCTGCTCTCGCTTCGTGCCAATGTAGCAGATCAGCATATAAGATCATTATCAGTATGTGTGCTTCGAGACAAAGCGAAAGCACATGGTCACCTATATGCTCGAGTCAAATCATTTTCTAAAATTGACAAGATGTTAACTCTACTCATCTTAATTGCTTTGTTTCCTGAAACTTGAGATCCAAGGTTCACACGTCAAACTTCATGGGTACCTAAAGAGGTACCTCGTATGATGTGATGGATTTTTTACTAAACCTGTAGTTCTCTAGTCATGTACGCGTCTGTTACGTTTTGAATGTTAAAAAGCTTAAATTGATTATACTGCTGCGTTTCTTTACTCGCGCCATGTTTCTGTAAATTGTAGTTGCGGGTTCTATTCAAACCTAAACGTCAACATATGTCAGATCAATCCATAACTCTATCACATAAAGTGCGCTTATTCTGCAAAAAAATATTCTACTGGAGGTTTGACACCCCTAGTATCGTGGTGTAATTTCCCACTCATCAGACAATCAAGATTCACTCAGATTCGCATATCGACAATTATATGAGTAGAGTTCGCCTTGAGTCAGAATTAATGACAATCAGCCATCAACGCACTTGGAGGCAAGCGCGACATTCGAAGTCGAGCAGAGAACAAGATGGAGGATGGTGGAACCGTCTATAAAGTTATTTGACAAGGAGATTGTCAAGGTGGTGCGACACCGCGATGTTCGGAGATCTATGTTGGGAGGTTGAGGCTGGGGGTTCGAAACTTGACTAAATTTTATTTTTTCTTTCTTTGTGCGATCCCCGGCCTTGGCTTAGTGTGCTTCAATTTCTCACGATCCCTTATCTCTTTGTGCGGCCTCCAGCCGCTACTTAGTGGTCTATGTTTTTTTGTCACATCCTTCACAATAAGGATCAGGAGTTAGAAAAAGTTAGAACTCTCCAGGCCATCTCAAGGGCAGTGCACATGGACAGAAGTAAGTATTGCATTGATGGCTGGTTTTCATCATTTTGAAGGACGATTAGGTTGGTTATCCTCTTGACATTTACGTGCTTGCCATGAAGTGAGAATGAGCTCATGAGATGACTAGAGACGACTTCACAGTTGCTAGCACTGTAAACCAATATACTCCGCACGGATATCTCTCATGACGTTATTTCCTGAAAATTCAAGATTGTGGGGTCTGATCAAGATTTACTTGATCAGACCCCCACAATGAATGGTGGACTTGATCATACTCCTTTAATAATTTCTTGCTTGATCAGGCCCTTGGTTTGGAGTTTCAAGTCATACAGATCATGTTGCTTAGTCACACCAAAAATAGGGACTTGTCTCGCTTTCTGACAAGAGCAGCGAGAGGAGACCCATAAAATTTAATTTTAGACGAAACTGTGAAGGAGGAATGAAGGAGATTATGTCGCGCCCCTCATTCTCAAGATCGAGCGCAGACGCGAACAACAGAACCCTAGCGGACTTGCGCTAGGTTGTGAACGCTGCGAGTAGGACTTAACGGCTTGGCCGGCAAGTCGGGATCAGATGAACCCTAAGTGGTTCTCAGAACCAAGGTTAGAACCTTGGGTTAGGACATAAGGGTCTACCCCAAGAGGGCCCCAGACGAACGTTGACCTAAGGGGGTGAGTCTGGGAACGGGCTGAAACATGAGTCTCAGACATAGGTCTGAGACGTGGGTCCGAGATGCAGACGAACCACAGGGTTCGACCTTGGGTCTGGACCACAGGTTTTCGAGAAAACTGCTAAGTGTTGGAGCTCCAAGGACGTTTTAGGTCGTGGACGGAACTCCACGTAAGATCTCGAGGCGAGTGAGGTATCATTGGAAAGGTCTCGTCGAGAGCTTTCCAGTGATATATAACACTCCTCGATCTGACCTCCGAGCTGGAAGTTATGACCGAACCACAATCGGGTTGTGGTATAATTCTCAGGGACCAAAGAGGAGGGCGGGGCCGCCGATCCCCAGAAGTATATATGAGGGGGGCTCGATGCCTGGGTGGGCCAGGACGAGTCACCCGACCCCAGGGTTCGGCGGGCGGACTCTAGGGGCATGAGGTGATGACTGGGCCGGTTCCAAGGCACATTTCGGTCCAGACTTGGATGTTTGGACTTAGGAACGATGTAAGGGCTGGGGCAAGACTAGGGAACGAGTCGGCGGATTAGACCACCGTTCGGGAGCCTAGACCCAGACGGACATCACGGGCGGTTGGGCCGCTAGGTGTGCTGGAGGCACCGTTTAGGACCCTGGACTTTATGGGAAGTCCGCCCCAAGTTATATTGTGACTTGCTCATGTTTGGGACCGACTTAGGCGGATCTAAGTCGGGACTTAGGATTGCTGAGCTTGATGGTTAGGGAGACGGTCCGGCTCCGGTCCGGATCAAACAGAACTAAGGTAAGTGGTGCATGGACGCTAACTTGTGATTGTGTCTGCAGGTTAGCGGTGTAAAGTTTACGACCTACTGAGCTAGAGCTTCCGCTGGCGCAACAAGGCGGTAGGTGCTCGAAAAGTGGTATTAGAGCCGACGCTTCAGTGAGCTGAAGGCTGGACGCTTGAGGAGGGACGCAAGACACGAAGCGGATCAGCGTTTCTAGGTGAACACTTGGAGCGATGGCCGACGACGGACAGAGTTCCAGGAGGAAGACCAAGAAATGAGGAGCGGCTAACGGGGACAGATCGACTCGAGCTAGCCCCGAGGCACAGTCAAGGGACGACAACCGACAACCTTCGCCCCAACGTCAAGGGAGCCCTGTACCAGCTGCGGCACCGGTGCAGCAAGATGGAGTCTTGCCAGCGGTGCCCAACGATTCAGACGCGGGAAGTCAAGGAGCTCTGTATGCGGAACTCATCAAGATGATGAAGACCATGCAGGAGGGTATGACCTCCAAGGACAAACGTATCGCCGAGCTGGAGGCAGACCAAGGAAGTTCCTCGTCTACCAGGAAGCTTTTTAAGACGAATTTGCCGACCCCGTTTTCAGGTATAGGACGGGCTCGCAAGGTTAAGGATTTCTTAACTGAGTTGGATCTATACTTTGAGGCGCAACAGGCTAAGGAGTCTGACAAGGTGAGAGCGGCGGTTACGTTCCTGAAAGACCATGCGCTTCTCTGGTGGACTGCATACAGGGATGAGCATGCCTTGACCGTCTCGGCGCTTAGTTGGAAAGAGTTCAAAGAGTTGCTTGCAGGACGATTCACTCCGGAGTATCAAAGGATTCGGGACGGTGTTGAGTTGGTGAGACTGAAGCAGACGGAGACCTTAAGCGCTTATGTGCGCGAGTTCAGTGCCAAGCTGGATTCGTTCTCCAAGTGGACTGAGGAGACCAAAATATGTATATTCATTGAGGGACTCAAGTCTAGCTCGGAGAAGGCTCTCTTTCGGATGCCAAAGCTACCAGAGACAAGTGCCGAACTTTTGAAGCTAGCGGAGCGAATTGGGGACGACGAAATCCAGCAGCAGAAACCTTTTGAACCACGCAGCACGGACAAGTTCCAGAAGAAGAACAAGGGCTTCAAGAGACAATGGGATGGGGTGAGAAAGACCGGAAGGATACTTCTGCCCCGGCAGCAAAGCGGCAGCAAACAGGAGTAAAACCTAAGGGGCAGACACCTCAGAAGGACAATGGCGCTAAGTTTACTTGCTACAACTGTGGCGAGGCGGGCCACATTACTAAGGGGTGCACGAAACCTAAAGTTAGTAACTGTAGCATGAATGCATTTGTTGCAAAGGACTTGTTGGAGGGCCAGATGACTGTGACCTTGAGAACCACGAAGAAGACGCCCGGACTGATGTATCTACAAGCCAAGGTTGCTAACCGTGATGTTACTTTTCTTGTGGACACAGGAGCGACTCACTCCTTCATAAGTCCAAAGTTGGTGAAGAAGTTGGGCTTGTCTACCTCCAAGGCAGACAAGCCTATTCAGGTACGCTTTGCCAAGGGCAAGACGTACCAAACTTTTGAAGTGGCCTTGGACGTACGATTTACGTGTGGGAAGTTGGAGTTCACAGAGAACTTCACGGTGTGCGAGATGGATGATATCCATGCGGTTTTGGAGAACACTTTCTTGGACAGGTTTGAAGTGGAACTCAGGCGGAAACCTTTAAGGTTAAACGTTAGAGTTAAAGGGCGGAAGCTGGGAGTGAGGCTGATCCGGAAGGTGCGGAAAATTGATGACTTTGCAGTGAATTTGATCAAAGACAAACAGATGGACTTCAACAACGGGGTCATGTGTTTGATGCGGGTTGCAGATTTGATGACGGATGATAAGCAAGAGGAAACATCAGAGGACGCGACTAAACTTCCGAAGGTGCTTCGCGAAGTGATTAAGGAGTTTGAGGATGTCTTGACGGATGAGTTACCTGCTGAGTTACCTCCAAGGCGGTTGGTGGATCACAAGATCGAGGTCTTGCCGAGATCAGAACCACCTTCCAAAGCCCCTTACCGACTCAATCAGGTGGAACTCCTTGAGTTGAAAAGACAACTCGGTGAGCTATTAGCGCGGGGATATATTCAAACCAGCAAGTCACCTTATGGAGCCCCAGTTCTTTTTGCAAAGAAGAAGGATGGGAAGTTACGACTCTGCATAGATTATCGTGCACTCAATAAGGTGACGGTGAAGAATAATTATCCTTTGCCAAGGATAGACGACCTCTTTGATAGGCTAGTGGGCGCAAAGTACTTCAGCAGGGTAGACTTGAAGTCAGGATATTACCAAATCCGGATAGCTGACCCAGATGTTGAGAAGACCGCTTGTCGAACCAGATACGGATCGTTTGAATTCGTGGTGATGCCATTTGGACTCTGCAACGCCCCTTCGATGTTCACTACATTGATGAACATAATTTTTCGCGAGGAGATGGATGAGTTTGTCATCGTTTACATCGACGACATCTTGATCTACTCCAAAACCTTGGAGTCGCACGCGGAGCAGCTAAGGGTGGTGTTGACGAAGCTGCGGGAGCATAAGCTGTTTGCCAACATTGACAAGAGTGAGATTGGTTTGGAGCGCATTAACTTCTTGGGACATGTCATTAGTGCAGAAGGAGTCGGCCCGGATATGCAGAAGGTGGACGCGATTGTGACTTGGGAGCCTCCGACTACAGTGAAGGGGATGCGACGATTCTTAGGATTGGCGCAGTTCTATCGCAAGTATGTGAAGAGGTTTTCAAAGATCGCAAAGCCGCTGACGGACTGGACGGGCAAAGACGCACAGGTAAGTTGGACCAAGGAGGTGGATGATGCGTTTCAGACGATCAAAGTTATTTTGTCAAAGGCGCCAGTATTGAAGCTGCCAAAGTTTGACAAACCATTCGAGGTGCACACGGACGCGAGCGACTATGCGATTGACGGAGTGTTGGTGCAGGATGGAAAACCTGTAGCGTACGAAAGCAAGAAGCTATCTGGGACAGAGAGTCGATGATCGACTCACGAGAAAGAACTGTTTGCGGTGGTCCATTGCTTGAGGAAATGGCGGCATTACTTGGGACTTCACAAGACCCAAGTGTATACTGATAACATCTCGCTCAAGTACTTTGAGATACAAGATCGGGTGACGCCAAAGCAACTACGGTGGCATGATACCTTGGCGCTCATGAATGTGGAATTAATCCACAAAGCGAGAAAGGACAATGTGGTTCCTGACGCCTTGAGTTGCAAGGAGGAATATCTTCCATCGTCAACACAGATTTTGCGAGCTATGTATCCTAAGGAGTCAGATTTGGAGAGACGAATACGTGAAAGTTACATGGGTGATGACCAAGCGAAGGAGTACCTGGAACAACTCAAGCGAGGAGTGAAGTTGCAGAACATGCAGCTAAGACATGGTTTACTCATGTTCAAGCAAAGTCGGGTTTATGTGGGACAAGGAAAACTTAAGACGAAGTTACTCAAAGAATGTCACGATGCGTCCTTATCAGGCCATAAAGGAGAAAAGTCCACTTTAGCAGTGATAGCTAAAAAGTTTTATTGGCTCCACATGAAAGACGATGTTGCCCACTTTGTGAAAACATGTGTAACCTGTCAAGCGAACCGCGTTTCTTATGAGAAGAAACAAGGGTTGCTTCATCCTCTGTCGATTCCAGTCCGACTTTGGGAAAGCATTAGCATGGACTTCATTACCTCTCTGCCTGACTCGAATGGATACAATGCGATTTTTGTGATAGTTGATCGGTTTAGCAAACTAGCGAAGTTTGCTCCGACCTTGGATACTGCAACAGCGTTTACGACTTCTCGGTTGTTCCTAGATACTTGGTGGCGTTCACACGGATTACCTCGGAGTATCATTTCAGATAGAGACTCTAAGTTCACAAGTGTCTTTTGGAAACACTTGTTCCAAAAATTGAGGACTAAGTTAAAATTTAGTACCGCCTTTCATCCGGAAACAGATGGGCAGACGGAACGAGTTAACTCGGTTCTGAATCAATACTTGAGGAATTATGTGAGCGCGGACCAAAGTGATTGGGCGGAGTGGCTCAGTCTTGCTGAGTATTGATACAATTCCACGAAGCATTCGGCAACCGACGAATCGTCTTTCTTGCTGGCTTACGGACGTGAGCCAGAAGGGCCTCTTGACTTGACTCTTGCAGGGAGTTCTACATCAGCACGACCAAGAACACGGCAAATATCAGCTGAAGAGTTGGTGGCGGCAATGCAGCGGCGCGAGGAGCAAGTAAAGAAGAACCTCGAGAAGGCGCAGCAACGATACACGAAGCAGGTAAACAAGCATCGGCGGCAAGAGAAGTTTCAAGTGGGCGAAGAAGTATGATTAAGTACGAAAAACTTCACACTTCCGAAGGAAATATCGGCGAAGTTTTCATCAAAGTTTACGTGACCTTTTGTCATTGTGAAGAATCCACACGAAGATGTCTATACGTTAGACCTTCCTCGCGAGTGGCAGTTGCATCCGACTTTTCATGTTTCTTTATTAAAGAAATACTTCAAGGATGATTTGCGGCCGGAGCGCAAACAAGTACTCAGGCCTCAACCTGATGTCGTGCAAGGCGAAGCAGAATATGAGGTGGAGTCCATTTTGCGATCTCGGCGCAAATCAAACCGGATGGAGTACTTGGTCAAATGGCGTGGTTACCATTTGAAGGAAGCAACTTGGGTGCCAGAGAAAGATCTCGCACATGCGAGCGACGTATTAGACCTATTCAAACGGAGACAATGACAACAAGGACGGTAGCAAGATGAGGACATCTCTTTCCCGCGAGGGGTGAAGAAACGACGAACCATACGAGTAGCAACTTGAGGCGATTTGGGTCGATGGACTTTGTACCTTTGTCTTGTATTTGGAAATAAAGATTTTGTTTCTGGAAATTTTGTCTAAGTGTATTGGTAGTGCATGGCTATGACTAGTTCTGATCAGATGCCTAGGATGTTGTCAAGAGGAGGAACGAAGCACACTCAAAGGAAGCGAGCTGGTTTGGATAAGCATCTAAATCAAGACTAAGTCTTGATGTCAAGACTTAGGTTTGCCGTAGCGTTGGCAAAGCAAGTATGAACTTTCATACTTGTCTTGGGGCTTGGAGTGATCTTGCTTTGCGGTTTTCTAACTGCAAAGTAAACTTAGTCGCGCGTCGAAGTCAAATCAGATTGCGATCGGAAAGTGAGTTTCGGGGGACCTTGTAAGTACGTGTGAATACTTATAGTTAGCAAGTTAGAGTCTTAAGTAGAATGTTTAGAAGTTGTCAACTAGTTTTGTTTAGGGTAAGCCAAAAAGGTAAGGCTTTTCTCGAGACTAGTTGGAATTTTCTAAGTGTTCTAGCGACAACTTAAGACTCAAGCCAAGAAGAGAATTGCGGGTTAGCTACCAGAACGCAATTCTGACGCCAAGGGGTTGGCTACCCATTTTGAACTTGGTGTTAACTTAAAGGATCATTGTTGATGAGAGCATCAACCTCCAAAGTGGGGGTGAGTGTCGCGCCCCTCATTCTCAAGATCGGGCGCAGACGCGAACAACAAAACCCTAGCGGACTTGCGCTAGGTTGTGAACGCTGCGAGTAGGACTTAACGGCTTGACCGGCAAGTCGGGATCAGATGAACCCTAAGTGGTTCTCTGAACCAAGCTTAGAACCTTGGGTTAGGACATAAGGGCCTACCCCGAGAGGGCCCCAGACGAACGTTGACCTAAGGGGGCGAGTCTGGGAACGGGTTGAAACATGAGTCTCAAACATAGGTCTGAGACGTGGGTCCGAGACGTGAGACCGAGACGTGGGTCCGAGACGCAGACGAACCACAGGGTTCGACCCTGGGTCTGGACCACAGGTTTTCGGAAAAACTGCTAAGTGTTGGAGCTCCAGGGACGTTTTAGGTCGTGGACGGAGCTCCACGTAAGATCTCGAGGCGAGTGAGGTATCATTGGAAAGGTGTCGTCGAGAGCTTTCCAGTGATATATAACACTCCTCGATCTGACTTCCGAGCTGGAAGTTATGGCCGAACCACAATCAAGTTGTGGTATAATTTTCAGGGACCAAAGAGGAGGGCGGGGCCGCCGATCCCCAGAAGTATATATGAGGGGGGCTCGATGCCTGGGTGGGCCAGGACGAGTCACCCAACCTCAGGGTTCGGCGGGCGGACTCTGGGGGCATGAGGTGATGCTGGGCCGGTTCCAAGACACGTTCCGATCCAGACTTGGATGTCTGGATTTAGGAACGATGTAAGGGTTGGGGCAAGACTAGGGAGCGAGTCGGCGGGTTAGACCACCGTTCGGGAGCCTAGACCCAGACGGACATCACGGGCGGTTGGGCCGCTAGGTGTGCTGGAGGCACCGTTTAGGACCCTGGACTTTATGGGAAGTCCGTCCCAAGTCATATTGCGACTTGCTCATGTTTGGGACCGACTTAGGCGGATCTAAGTCGGGACTTAGGATTGCTGAGCTTGATGGTTAGGGAGACAGTCCGGCTCCGGTCCGGATCAAACAGAACTAAGGTAAGTGGTGCATGGACGCTAACTTGTGATTGTGTCTGCAGGTTAGCGGTGTAAAGTTTACGACCTACTGAGCTAGAGCTTCCGCTGGCGCAACAAGGCGGTAGGTGCGCGAAAGATTAGCTCCAGAAAACCCCTAACGCATAGTCTCTCAATTCCATGCAAGCGTAGCTCTTTGTTATTATGCTATGATACCGTCAACTTTCAAGAACGAACAAGAAGATATATTTTCTGCAGAAAAAGACAAGGAGAGTCTATTTGAAACTTGGAGAGGAGAGACGAAAGAATTTAGAGAAAGATAAATCACATAACACATAGCCGCACATTTCTATTGCAAGATAACTCTTTATTCACCTCTTTCTTTGCGTATTCGCCTCCTCCATTGAGCAACAATGTATAAAAAAAGGATGGTATAAATGTTCTTTTAGGAACAAATTAGAAGATTTTTCTTTTTTCTAAACAAATGATTAAGAAATGTAATGATAAAATCAATTATATTAACAGAAAAACATGGATATATTAGTTATAATCCACTCTTAGTTCATTACTGTGTTTTCTCTGATTGCTTCCATGAATACAATTTAATATAGAAGTTATTAGTTAACATGTTTGGCATGAGGTTTATTTAATCAAGTGTCTAAACTCATCTGAAGGAGCTTGACATTTAACATGTTATGATGTGAGATTTCTACCCTGTCCCAAGGTGAGGTGCCGTGGTTTGTTCTGATGGTCATCGAGACTGCAGATCGACGAGCTGGTGACTACTTGTCTTCTCAGACAACTAAGATCTACGGTGGTCTTTATTCACTCTACCATATTTTTTTATCAGTTTTTTGTAAAATACGGGGTTTCAACATAGCCCAGTGACGAGTCACGAACTTGTCCATAATGACTCGAGATAGACTCGACAAGGTATTCCGAAAAGCACTTGTCAATGGTGCTTGTCGTTCGGTCACGAACTGGACCTCTTAGTCCATGGTTGTGATCAGTCGTGTTGATTTAAAATGGAGATGAGAATTGAATGGATGTAATTCACGAACTCATCTAATCAAGTCTGCTACCGATCCATTTGACATCCGTGGACGATCGCGATAGACCTTGTCTTAGAGTCTGTCCGTGTATGATAGACCCTGTGTTTGAAACCCTCGAATATGATCACTAAGGCTTCTTTCATACGACGGAGAAATATCAGTCTTTTCTTGCTTTTCTGATCGAGAGCAGTATGTTCATATGTGGAAACATTTTTAGGTTCTATGAGCTACGATATTCGAGTACCATAACTAGAGTTAAGAATGAAGGTTACTTCTGTTTGTTACACCAATATTTTTCCAACCCAAGATAGTCGCACGTCAAAGTTACGTGTATGTGTGAAGAGAAATATATCATTAGTTATATGTTATATTCATATTATATATTCGTTTTAGAGAACCGAGTTTTTATATCATAAATCTCTAAAAGAGTAAGTAACTAGGGTTAAAGATTTCAGTACAGTCACTACTCTATTAAGCTAAGACATAAAATTCCATAACGTCTAGAAGGAAAAGTCTAAAAAGATTAACATAAATTGTTTGTACTGGAATAACATCCTTACGGCCAAATCCTTAACCCCAGGAGTGCCCTCATATAATGTTTGCAGTCACTTGTTCGACGTCTTAAAACTCTCGTAGAGGCCAAGAATATTTGCCAAAGAGTCTAGCTTTGACACGTACTGTTAAATCATGATCATAACCACGACTGCGTTGGTGTAATACGACCACTAGCAGCAGTATTGCATCAAAGGTGACGTGCAATACTGGTGTCACCTTTTATAGACAAGTGTATCTTTCTACAATTTATAAATATTATTTAAAATAATAATTTTTTCTATGGCAAAATCTCACAAGCAAAATATAAAAATGAATAAAAACGAATAAACATAAAAAAAATGTTCACAAATGTTTGGCCAAAGCCGTAATTCTCTATCGTGGATCAAGTATATTTGAAAGGAATTCAAAATTTCTTTGTTGTTGTTTTAAAACGTTATTTAGACCCACGACTCTATTATTTAGAATCTTTTTTCGCCATGAGACTTTCTGCACTCTAATACTGTTAGCTTCGCAACAAAGACTGAGCACTCTCGGTAAGAAGATTCGACCCCACGCTTCCCCATATATGGGCGGATAAGGTTACAAACAAGCTAATGCTCGTGATCCGACGAGAGATCGCGCGCGGAGAGTGGGGCTGGGGCGGACAGCGGCAGAGGGGGACTGCGGGATGTTGAGAGGGGGAGGGTGTTAGAGTTTATTACAGGGATTTTTTTACATATTCCTTTTCACTTCCTTCTTCTGTTCTTTTTTATCTTAGATTTGATACATTTGATGGACAGATGAGTGAGTATTTAATAGTTTCAGATTATCTAAGATTTTAAGGTTACAGAGTGTTCTTTTTAGGATTTTTTGAGAGACTTTACAAATCAGGATCCTGTGTTTTTCTTTTTTTTCTTTCTCCTTTTTTCCTTTTCTTTTTCTTTTTTCTTTCTTTTTTGTCTTTCCACTTTTTTATTTATTTTCTCTTTTCTTTTTGGACATGTTTCTATTGCGACTACCGTTTGATCGGATATCGTCGTCGCTTCTTTAGCTATGAGTACTCTCTCTTTCATGAGATCGAGACTGATTCGAGACACACCATGTCCGGTGTGCAATCAGTTATTTATCTCGCAAGGGGTAAAATCTCATGTGAGAAAGATGCACAAGAGCTATGATACGATCACATGGGATGCCCAGGTTACCCGAGATCGGAGGTCTACACGTGCAGTCATTATGACACCATTAGCCCTTCTTCATGGAGTTCCTCCAGAGTCATGGGAGTGGTTGAGAGTCCACTCTGGCACTATTTTGAGTTTGTTCGAGACGAGTTTTCCTTGTCTGCGTTTGTTCCATCGGTTACCTCGTGCTCTTCATGACGAGGTGAGACAGGCATTCCGTCTACCTCTCGACATGTTGGCACGGAACACAAGGACGAGGCGTGGTTACTATTTCTCTTACTTCCTCGTTGGTGCCTCCGTTATACTCGAGGTGGCAGAGGAGGACATCGGGAGGTGGCGGTCCGTCTTCGGAGATTCCGTGCAGCTGATTGAACGGCCTTACAGGAGGAATCAGTCCGTGCGGTACGAGATAGGAGTGAGTCTGTCTCTACACGTGATGTCTCATCTTCCGTCCGCATACGACGCTGTAGGATGTTAGGTCAGGTTGGAGAGTACAGTAGAGCTGCTAGAGCACTGCATCCTTTGTCATTGGCATGTCCTATTGAGGAGACGATCGTTGTGTTGCGTCTCTTTCATCCCTCACCGAGTGATCCCTCACCACCTGAGGTTCAGGACTATCAGCCTGAGGAGCCATTATGTCTCGATAGATCTTTGTTTGCCCAAGCCTCGTGTACAGCTCCACGCCTATCTTCTGGAGGTCTGTCTAGGATGATCTACGAGCACTTACGGGATTGTTTTCAGACAGACGACCCCTCTAGTGGTTTCACGAAGCTTTTTCAGGTAGCAGCAGCAGTAGCTCAGGGACATATTCTTCAGTCTATAGCTCAGATACTAGGGGCAGCTAGACTTTTGACCATGACGAAGGATGGTGGAAGGATTCGATCGATAGCCATCGGTGAGATTCTCTTACGACTTATCAGTCGTACCATTGTCCTTCAGCTTCGAGATACTTTTCAAGACCACCTTTGCCCACATCAGTTTGGAGTTGCGACGCCGGGAGGTTGTGAGTCCGTGTCTTTCGGCATTAGGGCTCTCTTGGACATCCATCCCGATTGGGTTGTCCTATAGGTGGACGTGAAAAACGCTTTTAATAGCATTTCTCGCGCTTCCATCTTTAGGGAGCTCATGGATGGCGGGGGAACTCTGGCGGGTTTGGTCCCTTTCGTGCAATCGTTTTATGGTTCTCCTTCTTCTCTTTACTACCGGCACGGTCTTACGATAGAGGGGGTTTCAGTCATCATCTCCGCTGCAGGTACTCGTCAGGGAGATCCTTTGGGTGGACCCCTCTTTGCCTTAGCTCACTACATAGCTCTCTTGACCACCGCCTTGGCTGCTCCATGTTGTGTTTTTCCATCTCTAGCGGATGATGTGCACATCGTAGGTCCGGCGGACCAAGTCGATGTTGCCTTTGACCACCTTGTCTCTCAATTGGCCTTGGTAGGGCTGAGGGTGAAGGTGTCAAAGTGCAAGGCTTGGTCTCTCATAGGTATACCGTCGGATCTACAACTCCCGGAGGGATTTGTTATCCCTACAAATGGTTTACGCATCCTCGGAGTACCTGTGGGTACAGAAGATTTTGTCTCTCGATTCTTAGATGTTGCCCTGGCGGAGGACGTTTTGCATATTGAGGATCTCCCTATGTTGGAAGATCCTCAAGTTGCCTTTGGTATTCTTTACTCTTCCATTGCACGACGTCCTAGTTACTTACTCCGCACAGTACCTCCATCTCTTATCTTCATCTCGCGCCTTAGAGAGTTTGATAGGAAGATCATGGGGGTGTTTGGCGACATCATAGGACCGAAGACTTTTAACTGTGTGGCAGGACCTCTCGCACGTAGGCAGACATCTTTGCCGATATCATGTGGTGGGGTGGGCTTATTATCCCTGGAGGAGACTGCTCCGGCAGCCTTTCTGGGTAGTTGGGCCCTCTCAGCACCTTGGCTCTATTGCCGTTTTCTCGTGCGAGATAGACCTATTCTGGAGAGCTACGTGACAGAGGTGGAGGATGGTTCTTACCACTACAGATGTGTCTCCTGAGGCAAGAGATGACTTGACTCTTGAGGCACGTCAGGCACACCCTCGATTCGATACTTTAGCTACCGATGGATCTCGTGGACTACAGTCTCTGACGGGGCATCACTTCCAGCAGGTTCTCCATGCTCTCTTAGTGGATCCTTCCATCTCACGGGATATTAGAGCTCGACTCCGCTCTTGTTCGGGCAAGGGCGCATGCTCTTGGCTCATAGCTCGACCTTGCATTAGAGCGTTCCGACTCGCACCGACTATCTTCTCTACAGCGATGAGGTTCCGCCTAGGCTTGGTCCAACCTGTTGCTTCGGCACTATCCACTTGCGAGTGCGGTGTCTCGCTCGATACATCGGGTCGCCATCTTGCTCGATGTCCTCATGGTGGAGAGCGGATAGCTACCCACGATGTCATCAGAGACGTCGTGTTTGCCTTAGCACGGGAGAGCGGTCACATGACGTGGAGAGAGCGTTGGTATGTCCTTCAGACAGGAGGATCAGTGAGAGCTGACTTGTACATGATGAAAGAGGATCAAGTCTCAGTGGCTGATGTGGTTGTCACGGATCCGACACGGGACTCAGTGGCGGCACAGGTGATCACTCATCACCTAGGATGGGCTGCAGGCGTGGCGGCAGCAGCGAAGGTGACCAAGTATAGAGGTATGCAAGTGGGACATCGCTTCATCCCCTTAGCTTTGGAGATATACGGATCGACAGGTTTGGAGTTCGACGTCTTTCTGAGAGACTGTGCTAGAGCTTATCATGAGAGGCGCCAAGGGTACCACTTTCTCTTTCTTTCTGCACCACATTTTTTAGACAGCGAGTTTCCATTGCTCTACAGAGAGCTTTAGCAGGAGTCGTTCTCAGGAGAGCAATCGCAGTAGGTGATGCCTCTTCAGATGCGCCAGTTGTTTGTAGAGTTACTGACTTTATGGTCTCCGACATTATAGGTGCGACAGGCGATTCTAGAGCTACTGATAGCGGGGCTTAGCCCCGATGTTCTTCCCTTCGAGGTGGTTGTTGCTTGGCCCTTCGGGTCCTTCATTCCCTTGTGAGGCTTGATGGGGTCTTCCCATCCGTTTGCTATTCATTGGGTCGCGTTTTACTTCTCGTAAGAAAGGACTTTTTCGAACTCTGACACCACTGATGGCTTAACACTGGAAATGACTGGGGAAATATCAGTTCTTACTCTCCTCAAAACTAAAACGTTCGAGAGAATACTATGTAATGCGTTTTAAGTTTAGCGTGAACGTTTACCAGGACGAGACTCGAAATAATTTACAGTGAAAATCTATCATTTACCGTCTTTTTTTCACCATCACGCCAAGAAGGAGACTGGTTACCTGGCCTGTTTACAGTTCCAGAGGCATTTACAATACTCCGATGGAGATGCTCTAAGTAAATAGAGTAGAGTGGAAAAGAACGAGCATAGAGATGTCTGACATTCAGAATATAAACAGTCGACAGCTGGTGGATGCAGCACAAAAGCACAGCACAAATCTCTTACGAAAAGACAGGAAATCAAGTAAAGCCAAGATTTACACTGGCGGTCCCCGCACAGTTTCGTGGTGTTCTCGGGTTATGCCACGTGTCGTCATTCAAATATCTAAATTTAGACAATACTGCCACTGAGATTCAAACTCATAAGATTCCGGATTGTAGAATCCTTTCTGACGGATCTCACCACAACCATATCATTTATTGCATTCACTACATGCGCAGACAACCGACAACCGTGACGGTGGCTCTAGCTGCAGTCAAGGTGAGATGTAACATTGGTGAGCAGTGAAATTTCAGGAATCTCCAAGAATATGGTTTAGAGTATCTCCACCTCTATAGCGATACGACTCTTTAATCTTTGTTTTAGAGATAAACCCCTAGTATGAATGACTACAAGTGCTCCTGGTAACCCAGAATACTATATTTGCAGGTTTTCCTTTAGAAATTGAGAAATTTAACCGTTATGCAAAAAATGGTTACGGTGATTACGTATTCATCTCAATTTAGAATCCATGAAATAAAAAGTCAAATTAAAGCTATTCATTAGTTTTACAAGTTATATTTCATATCAAAGGAAATTACTTAGTATTGACAAATAAATATTAAAATGAAGATTTTGGGGTTCTTGGAGCATAAACTTAAAGAGCACTATCCTTTTTCATGTTTTTATACTCATATCAGTGTTTAGGAATGTAAATCCTTTACCATTAAAGGTGAATTTTCCCACCGTAGTTGTTTAAATGAATAATTAAAGAGCATCAAAGACTCAGAAAACCTACAGAAAAGTACCATGGCCACTATTTGTTCTTCAAACGGTTGATTTCAGTTAAAGAATATTTATTAAATTTTTCACATAAAGAATTTTGATATTTAGTTTTTAGAGAAAATTTAGAATTATAGATTCCTATTGAAATGGTAGGAAAGTTTTTCCCTAACTGATCCATTAATTGATTAGGGGAACCTTAAAAGTATAACAGAAGGTTTTGGTGACATCTTTCTGCAGCATATATGGACTTCTGACCGGGAAAAAGAATACTACAAGCGTGAAGAGAGGAGTTTAAATGGAGAGGAACTAAATCTAGTAGCATAATTGGAGCGACTTTGCAGAGAGATTTTATGGAACTTGTAGGACTGTTAATCTTAACCAGTGTTAGATTGTGGGTGTTAAGAACGGTTAGTTGTAATCTTATACAATATAAAATATAAAATAGTTTTATAAATAATTATTTTATTTTATATACATAATGCATTCCAAAACTTGCAAAGAAAACCTATAAGCCAAGTGAGTTGAAGAGCGCTCTAGAAAACATAAGACCTGCTTCTTGTCCTGTCAAAACTTTAATTTTTTTAGAGGTTTAATTTATCACATAACGTTTCTCTTTGGAAGAATTAGGTGGTAAATTAAACCGCTTTGCATTATTTCTTTGTTCTGAATTTAGAAAAGGTGAATATGCAAAGAAGTCTAATCAGCAAAAAACTCGATATTATAATTCGTAAAACAAGCATTTTGAATTCATCTTGTTTTCTCCAAGATAATGCCACTAAAATTATTCATAAAAGCTCTCCAGATTTTTTTACAAAGCTGGACTAGCTGCGATGGAGATGCTCTTATCCCTCATAATGCAGTTACTCCAAATTGCATGTGGATAATTCCTTGCGTCCATGGATGAATTATCTAGCGTAGAGTAGTGTCCCATGCGTGAATATCTTTTCCCACGGCCTTGTACAGTGAAGGAAGCGGGGAGAATATACAGTCTTACTTGTGTTTTACTGCAGTGTAAATTCCACGGCTGGTTCCGTGAATGCAAGTCGAAAGATAAATTTGAATTTTAAATATATTATATATATAAAACTAAATTTAAATTACTCTTATCTGAGCGAAACACATGGCCTCCAAAAATAAGAAAAATTCATAAACGCGGTGTGTTTCATTGTAACTTATCCAACTATAAGTACCTTCTTATTGACAAATGAAGATAATCTTTCGAGACATTAATTTAAAAATAATCCTTCCTAAGAGAAAGATTAGCTCTTAATTATGCATCATGTACATTTCTAAGTGTACATGAGGTGAATATCATGTCTCGTGAATAAGGATGAGATAAGGACTTCTTTAAACTTTGTAGATCGTTGAAATATCTCCCTTTGTCGTATTGCGACTTAATTCAAGTAGCAAACTTGCAGAGACAACTTAAACTTTTCATATGTTTTAAAGTAAAAGTTTATATATCAAAGTGAAAGGTTGCGATTATTCATAAGCTAAACTCGTCCTCTAAATCCGAGTTGTACCGTTTGTGTATATGCATCTCTAGCTGCCTTTAGAGAACTTTTCTTCGCTTTTTATTATCAGAAAGAATGTCATTAAATGTTATGTAGAAATTCTAAACGAAGTTAATATAAAAAATTGATCATTGTGTAAATGTCAAATGAAAACCAAACCGAGAGTTGGGAGGAGATCTAGACATATATATAAGACAAGCATTCACACATGCGATTCTGAAATTATAAGTGAGAGACTTTGTGATCAAATAAATATAAATATAAATATAAATAAATATAGTATAGATATTAGTTTTTTCTGATGAAAGGATTAAGTACTAAATGAATGAGTATCCTGCATTCTTCGAATGGAAGAGGCGAATATATGCAACGTGTGTGAATAAGGAAGTTCCGTGAGTAAAAGCACAAATTTTATTCATTTTCTATATATTTATAATCTGAAAAGAGATAAATATCATAGATATTTGTTTACTTGACAATGAAAACCATTCTAATCCAAGGTTCAGGAAATGAAATTTGTTCTGATGCGTCCATATAGTCGTCAGGTAAGTGGCAAATGGTTTGAAGCAAATGTATACATTCACCTCCTTGCGATGGAGGAGGTGAATATACAGTAGGTTAATTTAATACCTAACCCTTCCCGCAGGAAGGGTTAGGTATTAAATTAAACTTCAGTGTATTTTAATGTATTTTAGACTATGAAATCTCGGTCTTATATTTTCTGAAGCGCGACACTCGAGTCAAAACTTATGGGTTATTTTCTATTCTCTTTGTGTTTTCAGACATGGATAACAGATAATCTTTACAAAATATTTTAATTTTTTACATCTATTTAGTATATTATTTTTACTTAACATATATATATATTCTCGATAACATGAAACGAACAAAAGTTCTCCCAAATGCGCGTAAAAGTTACACAGGTGATATGTATTTTGGCCGAAAGAGTAAAACGTTAAACGTTAACAAGGTGTTGCAAATGTAATTGCGAAGCTGTTTATTACGCTAATCGTTTTTCTTTACTATAGTGAAAGAGATGGGAATAAATATTGAAAATGCACCTCAAGCAATAGCTCTAGAGGTATTAGAAGTGTTTCTGAACTCGCTGAGCATATTTAGACTCTTGTCTTTTCCCTAAAAGAGTTCCGGTGTCTGAATCTTGTGTTCGGAAGTTGGATATGTACACTGATCTACTGTATCCGGTCAAGTTGTGGAAAATTTTGCACTCATCTTCCTGCAAGGACTGCTCGATTGTTTGCACACCTTGGTATGATAATGGTTTGTTTTTTTCTAATATATATATATATTATCCTCTGTACATATTGGATATGATAATATTTTTTATCTTCTCATTAGATATGTATGTCTATTTGATCCCAAAGTAATAAAAATTTAATAAAAATATAAAAATATTAAATTTTTTCCATATCTTCTGATTATGATATTTCATTAATATTTATCATTCAACTTTTATGTCTTTTTTGACTCCCGCTGGTCGAGAACATCGATATCTATCCTTCGATTCTGTCGTAAGGTCAAATTTTGTACTATTTTGTACTTGTAATAATACTTTTTGAAAATAAATATGACTAAAACCAAACATACGTCAAAGCAGCGCATGAAACTGCAAACTGTTTCCTTCTTTTTGTCCGCTTCGAGGGTTTTCACAAAAACGGCGGTTAGCTATGATAGCTAAAGATCGGTGGCTGAGTTGGTTGGGCCTCAGATCTCTAGGCAAAAGGTCTGAGGTTCGAGCCCGCCTGCTCCCGGTTGGAGGTGCAAGAAGTCGCTGTGTGTGCTATGTGTGCAATCTGGTCCGAGTACGCTGTGATTACCCACAAAGGACAGTCCCATGCCCCTCGAAGGGATTAAGCGGACAAGTTAATAATTTTACCTTTACCTTTATAGCAGTAAGGACAAAAGATCTTTTCAAATTTGTTGACTACACATCTCATGCACGCATCATGATGAGTTAGGAAGAAAAAGAGGGAGAAATTATATTACTGTTCATTACCCAGTCGTCTCATATGTAATGCTTGCTCTAAAAAGACAAAAAAGAGTGATTTAATAATTGGATATAATGGAAGGTTTAGGAATTCCCTCCTCCATTATTGTCGAGATTGTGGTACTGTATATTCCTTATGCCTCTTGAAATTCTCTTTTCTCATGGATAATATCCAAACTTCCACTTTACGACTCTCTTCCTTATGATGGGAACAAACGCGACCTTATGATTACATGGCTTCAAAATTCAACTACGGTAGGAGAGTCTACGAGGGTTGTTTGACCAGATGTTTGTCACTGGCCAACGAGTAGGAAATGGATCCTACAGTCGACTGTATCACTGACGAGACAGAAAGGACAAAACCCAATTCCGAGAGGCATTGACTTGAGTTCAAATATTCGAAACTCGAGGTAAAATCCTCCTTTTGAATCGCGGATGACTGTCGTAGTAGTTGTGCGTGTATGGGGATGTTCTTCAAGAAGGTGAACGTTTTCCCCTCCTCGTTCTTGTATGGAGGGTCGGATGAGGACTGAACCCCCGACACTTTCCCCTTGTACGCGTGAGCCAATTCTGTACACGAACGGCAGGAAGCGCGTCAGAAAGTATACCGCAGAAACACTTCCATTCGAATAGTCTCGGAATCTTTTCATCCTGTGGATCACCGGATCTGACGGCAGATGAAAAGAAAGGAAAAGAAAAACTGCATCTGGCGGCTTCCACTATGTTCTGAGTATCAACCATTTCCTGCCGAGGATGACTGTATCCGGGCGGCTGATTCAGGCTGCACTCACATGGTGTACGTTCTCCGGAATCCAGAGAGCTACGGAAAAAAACGATGCATGTCCGCAGAACATTGTGTTTTTAGAGTTACCGGATTGTTTCGGTTAATATTTGATTATGAACCGAGTGTAACCGGTACATAAATTCAAAAGATGACCCGCCAACATACAATTGCGCGTTGGAGACTCTGTATACAGAGAGATGAACCGGCGTTTTTGCCACGTTGTCCCATTCCGCAGAATTTTTCCGGTTTTCTCCACGGACATAAAATCATTTCTACGGAGACGGGTGATCAGTTCTCCGGACACTTTCGGTTACGGAACTGTCCGTAGGTGTCCGCATTCCGCAAAAATTTCGCCGATAAAAGGCCATGTGAGTGTAGCTTCAGCACTAACTTTTGGCTGTACGTCGGTCGCCGCGATTACTTCGGAGGATATGCGCAGTTGTATGATCGTCTCGAGGCGAATGATTGAATATATTCAGGGCTGAAGACTGTTGATCCTCATCCGCTGGTAAAGTTCGATGTTGGTTGCGGACGGACGGATTAACGTGCACGTACGTGTGAAGCTGAGGCCCGCTATTCGCGAAACACGAGGAGCAAAGACTCATATGTGATACGGCTGTCGGACCTGTTCGCTCTGTCTGTCTTGCTGTCCGAACTGCCGATCCTGGCCGCGCCCGAACCCGCGCCACCCGTCCTTACGGTCCTGGTCTCTTTCCTTTCTTTGCGCACACAGACAGAGGAGGGAGACAGAAGGCGCCACTGTAGGATCGCCTTGAAGGAACAAACAGGAACAGACTGTGACACCAGCAGAGGTCCAAGAGGTCGGGGTGACGCTGCAGGCGAGCGAACAGTTTTAAGGATTGAGCTTTTTGGAGGGTTGATCGCCTTTGATTGTAGTGGATTAACAGCTTGTATCTCTCCTCGTGAACACTGGAATTCTTTTAATGTTCGTTTGGCTTGGGGAATCTGCGGAGTAGAGCAGTAGAGCACTACTTTAGTGAGAAATTTGCGCTGAACTGTTGCCAGGACAGTCGTTGCGAAGTAATTTTAATCGACTTCGAACTGGCCGGGGAGGACCAGTTCGATTGAACACTGAGTGGGAAGATAGAAACAGTGAACGAGGAGAATCTGCCTCGAAGTTAAAGGTGAGGAAAGAGTGTTACAGTAGTCTGTGCAGGCGATTCAAATATGAGGAAGAGGAGAAGTTTTTGTCTTGATCCTGGAGCTCTCAATGAGCCCTTGATGTACTTTCATAGTGATGTATGTAGACCAGGAAAGGAGTAGCTAATTCGAGATGTAAGATTATTCTTCTGGTGGCGTGAAGCGTTTTGTTTAGTCCGTCCGTCCAGATTGTTTCTTAGTATACTTCTGTCCTTTTAACAGTCGTGAGGTCCGTCCAGTTTTTATAACGGGCGAATATAGTCTGACGGGAGTGCTTCAGTTGGTTGTAAATACTGCAAGTCTGTGTACGCACGAACATTTAGCTCTTCTCAAACACGTTTTGTGTTCAACTTGGACTCGTTTCTGCTTGACCCCTTTTCTTGCTTGTCAATTGGCTTCTTCATCTGCCGTATCCCGAGACCCTTGGACCCTGCCAATCAGCGCTGACGTATGAATCTGTCATAATCACGGTTATTGAGGAGGAATGTGTATCTGCATGTGCATATGCGCTTAATTCCAGACGAACCTCCTGTTTCTTTGGCCCGGGTCTTCTGAGTCTTACAAACGATTCGGGATTCATTAGTCTGTCCTCATGTTCAGATGCAGAGCTGAGATTACTGCATTGTATGACGAGAAGATCGATCTATGTCTCGACTTCTTAGCCCGTCACTGAGTCCTAGTGACATCAGCAGCCGGAAATATCTCCGCACTCACCGAGAATAGGATTTGACAAGAAGGTTTTCTTTTAAATTGCACATCTCCCTGCGTTCAGTCAGAACGTTGCCTCTATTCACCTCAAGATTTGAGGGCGCGAACGTCAATAGCTGTGTTTTTTACTTCCTTCTTAGATTTTCATTTTTTTCACTTTCTTCTTCTACGCGTGTGTTTTGTTTGACTAGATTTTCTGGTCTGTACAATATTAGGCGACCTGTATATTCTTCCCTACGCTCTTGGGAAACTTTACCGATTGTCGTCGATCAGTATCCTGTATACACTCAATCTTCTTCCGCAGGATGTCTAAGCAAGTTGCACTTGCGTCTCTTGTGACAGAGAAGCAGCAGGTAGGGGAAATGCCGCCAGCAGCATTCAAGTGTTTTCCTCAGTCTCCTCACTATCACGATGTACGAAGTCCTCCGGAGGTTGTCAAGCAGGCTTTCGCCGAGGCCTGTAACGGAAAAGATTACATGGGTGTTTCCGACGTAAAAACTTACCTGAACAGATTTCAAGGAGACGATTATATGACTGAAGCCCAAGTCGAGGCTATACTCGCCAAGTTAAAAGATGGATCTGACCGCCATCGCCACAATCCCTTCCACAACCACAAGAAAGGAGGTAATACCAATGGGCGTCTTGACCTTTCGGGATTCCTGAAGCTTCTTCTGAGTCCACATGCCAACTCGATATTGAAGCCGAAAGAGAAGGTATGTCAAGATCGCATCTTTAACTCAAATGTACGGCCGAAAATTGAGCGACCTGTGAGCTGATATCCATGATAGGTGCTGGTGCTTAGGTTCGCATGGTGGCAGACAAACCGACTGCACGGAGGATTTCGAAGTGTTGATATCTTCGTTTGATCCAGTGGATAGTTACGAATGAGGAACAACATCTTTTTTTCTCATGGTTGCTATTGAGGCCAAGGAATAATGGTTTAACTGTCGGTTAAAAAGATCTAGTTTCTTCAAATCGGAATTCCATTTAGACTCACGACGATGAGAAAACATCACAGATTCGGAGTATAATGGTTATAATTACTGAAATTATGTGCTGAACGTTTATCGAGTTTCAGTCAGTCAGCTAGTAACCAGACAGAAGCAGCATAATGTCCACTGCTAAACGGTTGAGAGTCCGGCCCCTCGTTTAACATTTTCGGGGAAAGGTTAGATTCTACGAAGTATTTCCTGCTTGACTTGGGACTTTATATTCGCATAACTGTTGGCCTGCGCGAAGTTCTGTTTGCTGTGTGAAGGTTGCGTAATGTGGTTTGTGGATGTAATACACTCAAGGCAACAGTTACAAAGCAGTAGTACAAACAAAGCACCATGGTCGATCGGGTAATGGGAGTAAAATGTAACAAGGAACTGTACTTGGAAATTAGTACTTACGGAGATAAGCCTTCTGAGCTTCGATGGTCTGATATCCTTAGGTTAACTTAGAGAGACTGTGGAAAGTCCTCTCTCCAACTCGTTCGACTTCAATCTCTGATATATGCAAACGGTATTTCAGAGAAGTTGAAGACAAACTTTGTTGTCCCTCTAGTGGATGCTGGATTAAATAATGGAGAATTCTGAGTTCAGTCATCTGTAGGAATCATAAGGTCGTCTTCTTTGCCATCTCCACAATCGACTTTGTGGGAGGGCATAGTTTGAATAAAGTAAAAAGTTGTCGATAATTGGTATGCCGGCAGAATGAGTGAACATGCACTCAGCCAGTAAATAAGTCTCAGTGATGTGTAGAGGTTAAATACATATGATCATCATGATGAAAGCTTGCATTAGATCTAACTTCCAAGACAGATTTTCTTATGTCTCGAAACTTACGATTTTGCTAATATCTGTCGTTTTAATCCCTTGATTGATTCGTTTCTTTTGAAATTTTCGGTTTCTTACCAGCTCTGACATTGGATCCCTTGTGCCACCTATTTGTTATTGTTGAATGAGATTCCAAGTTAAATGTCGGAGTTCCAAATCTTGGGACAGACGTCGAGAACTTAAACTCGTAGTCGAAGACTGACATCTGATTCTTCTTGTTAGACAGGGTGAGAATGACACCAAAATATGAAGGCATAGAGAGTCAGGAAAAACTGACTGGAATCAGTTAGAAAGATAGTAGTTTTGAAGGAAAATGTCCGGACACTGTGGTGGGTGCCTGTAAAATCCTGACGACAGTGATGCAGTGAAGCCATTCATCATAAGTTGTTTCCCGTGATGCACCTTCCATGGACGGTGGAGGCTTATTTATTACAGAGTTCATTGCAACTTCATAAGAGGCAGTCATTGTTCTAACCTAAGCTACACGGTCCTTGTTGCAGAGCCATGACATGACACAACCTTTGTCGCACTATTACATACACACTAGCCACAACTCTTACTTGACAGGGAACCAGCTTACCTCAAGATGTAGCACTGGTCCAATTATCGATGCACTGAAAGGTGGTTGTCGCGTGATTGAGCTGGATTGCTGGGGGCGTCGAGGGAAGATCAAGGTTTTGCATGGAGGGTATGTTTTCTGTCTTTTACTTTCACTCTAGACCGTGTTGCACTGGACCAGATGATGTGGTGGCAGTCTAACCTCTGTCCTTTCGCAACCAACTGTTACATGTCTGTAACTATGCTTTCCCTGTGACGAAGGCCTCAAATTTACCTTTTGTTTCTCACCAGGAAATCTGTGTAGGAAACCACGTTTTGGTGAATTGGCTGGTGGGAAGGGCTGTGAATCTTTTAAACACTTCAACTAGGATCTTAAATACTTTTGCTTTCTGATCATTTTTATTTCCCTCCGGCCCATAAGCATTGACACTAATCTGCCAATATGATTATGATATTCTTTCAGCACTTTGACGAAACCAGTTAAGTTTGACGCCTGCATTAAAGCCATCAAGGATTATGCTTTTGTGGAATCAGACTACCCAGTGATCATCACAATTGAGAATCATTTGTCGGCTGAGCTTCAGATTCAAGCAGCCAAGGTAATACCGCACGTATGATCCAAATTAGTTGTCAACACGATCGCGTGTGTCTCCATCCTCTAAAAGTCAATGTCCTTCATGTGCTTTTGGCCAAATGTTTGTTCGAGATATTGTCTTGGATTGACTTGTGTCTCATTGATTTTCTCCGTCCGTGTTTGCATTTCATGTGCTGTTTGGTGGGTTCATTCTCAGATTATCAAAAGTATACTGGGAGAGTTACTTTTTGTTCCTAGTCCAGAGGAGCGGCCTCCACTTGAATTCTTGTCTCCGGAGGCATTGAAAGGGAAAATTATCATTTCTGATAAACCACTTCGGGAACCTGTGGAGGAGCAGGTAAAGTCGGTGAAACCTTGTCACCGGTTATTCTTGTCCAGATTTCCAGCCGTTGCAGAAAGTCGCATAGATGAAGAATTTCTAGCTGAGAGTAAAACTCGGATTCACTAGCACAGCTTTCCATTTCCCATTTCCATGACGGATACAAGTAATAATGATTGCCCACAACATCTGCACCGTTGTTCATAGGTTGAAGACGACCCGGAGGGTGCTGTAGAAACAGCTGAGACCATACTTCAAGGAGGGGGTAGCTCACCGGAAGTGGACCCCAAGTATCGACACCCGAAAGTTGATAAGAAAGTTCTAGAGAAAACTGCAAAAGCTTACGAGGCAGCGACTCCAGACCCTGAAGTTCCCCTTACTCAAGAATTTGAAGAGTTATTGTACATACATTGTGAGAAGCCTTCAGAAATGAAGGAGAAGCAAGAGAAAGGTGGTCCGCTCAAACCAGGAGACAGGGCTATTATGGCGAATCTCAGTGAGCCACAATTAAAGAACTTTATCAAAACTCATCCTGCATCTGTGATCGAGTGAGTCCTCTACAGCTCCACTGGGATGCGCACCTATGTAGTTACTAATTGATTGGTACATCGATCCTTGCGCGCGATCAGCACTATATGAGTCTTAGAATTCTCTAGTTTCATGAGTTTTTCCTGGTCAAATTATCTTCTCAGTCTTCTGTACATCACCACTAATTTCATAAAAGCACCGCAGGTACACAAGGATGAACATGGGGAGGATGTACCCCTTCGGTCTGCGTTTTGACTCCTCAAATGCAGACCCTATGTGGGCGTGGAGTCATGGCTTTCAGATGGCAGCCTTGAATTTGCAAGGAAAAGATCGACCTGCTTGGCTTGGTCAAGGGTTCTTTCTCGCAAATGGTGCTTGTGGTTACGTGAGGAAACCTGAAATCCTTCTACCAGAGAGCAGTTTGGAGTATGAACAAATATTGAATCTGCTACCGAAACTTATACTGAAGGTTTACGTTCATTTCTCCTTTCACCTTTCTCATCTCGCCTCTTGTCGGTGGCAGTAGCCTCCAGTTGTCATGTGACTTTGATCCTATCTCTTGTCCACAGACTCAAACAGTATTGCGTGGCAGATATCATCCGTGCTATCTTTCAGTAGCATCAGTATCATTCTCAGTCCGTTGGAAGGTTGTTTTTTTGGACTAACGTAGCTTGCAGTAATTTTGCTGAAACATCACTCGTATGCTGATTGATGTAGGTAACGGTCTTACTTGGAACTCATTGGCATAAACATTTTGATTACTTCAAGAAGCCAGACTTCTATGTGAAGGTCAGCATCGTGGGTTCTCAGTTCCTTCGACGAGTCTCAGCTAGCATGGATGCAAGATATCTTTCAAATTTTCTCCCCGGCAGTTTCAGTGGTGACAGTAGTTCAGTTTAATTCGTCCACCGGTACTAAGGTTGGGCACTTGGCACGTAATCTCTTTCCAGGTTGCTGTTCATGGCATACCCCCTGATACCTTGAAGAAAAAGACGGAAGTTATTCCTTCAAGCAAGGAACCTCACTGGGAGGATCAGGAGTTCGAGTTCCCAATAAGAGGTAGCATCACAGAATCCGCTAGCACATTTAAGCTTCTGCTTTCAGTATAAGTTGTAGGGTCGTGAAAATCTCACAAGGTTCACGAAAAAGAACTAAAGTGACAAGTGTGTATGACTTATCCTTGGTTGCAGTTCCTGATATCGCTCTTTTGAGATTCGAAGTATGGGAGCATGATCAGGTGGACCTTGATGACTTCGTGGGACAAGCTTGTCTTCCCGTGCATGAGCTTCGCACTGGCATTCGTGTTGTTCAGTTGCGCTCCAAGAAAGGGAAGCTAAGATCATCTAAACTCTTGGTCAACTTGAAACTGGAGTATTTTGATGGATTACAACCTGCTAATGGTGTACACTAGGTGTTCACTGGATTTGTAATCTTTCATGGAGTGTGCTATGCTGTGGTAAAGTCCTCCGATCCTTTAGCCTCTCAACGATAGGCATAGCTGCAAGATGCACCCCTATTAGATTCTTCACAATACTAGTTTGACGTTGGGGTAACTTTGCTAATCATTGTCCACATAGAGAGGTCAGATGACCTACAAATGGTTCAGGCCTAGGAATGGCCGTCACCCACAAGTGCTGGAAGAGATTTAGTTCCTTTCGGTTCTTGCACGGACCGGTACAGGTCTACATGTAACTGTAAATCAGGTGCTATACCATGTATGAATGTTATCTAAAGAAATAGAACATAGCATCAAGACCAGATTTTGGTCAGGTCTTGTTCAGTCAAGCTCGATCTTAGGAAAGGAGCTTGGAGAGTCTAATTTGCAAGATCAAGAAGAAAACAGGTGGTTGCACGGTATGTATAGCATGGCATTCTGAAAATGTGCTTTGCCAAGCGCGTAGATGTTTAACGCTTGAAATGGAGCATAAGATTTCACTCTTGCAGAGCCTTTGAAGAAACCCTGGACATCGAGGCTGTGAGCTTGTGTTCATGCCCTTGGCCGAAGTTAAGTATGGCAGAAGTCTGATTGGTTCCTGTCGGTCAACAGGATGGCTTTCCTTTTTGATTTGTTTTGAAGCCTCTTTTTGGCTGTGGGGCTTTCTGCCCGGGGGGATTCATGCTGCTGCAAGGGCAGCAGCATGAATCCCCCGGCATGAAGACTCGACCCCACGCCGCCCGAGTCACAGGGGGATGAGGTTGCCTGCCAACAAGCTACTGCATGTTGTCAACAGGATAGCATTAAAATGTGAGAGAGACCAGCACCGCCTAGTGTGATGTCTGGCTCCCGGCTGGGAAGTTCAGGTGGAAGGTTTGACTGGAACTTTGACCTTCGGCATCTGCGAAGGTGATACTGTCAGGCGGTCGGGTGGTTTTCCTATGGTTGACTCGCGTTTAGGCGATGAGGGTCACAAGAGTCGTGACATATTTATAGTAACTAAACACGAGAACAAAACAGAACTGAACACATATAAAATATAGAATAGTGAACGCGAAGCACAACAAATGGTCGTTTACAGGCGTGTTAGGCGCGTTAAACCACAAGTCGCAGTGTATAAGCTGCAACGCTGCCTTGTAACAAAAGCAGCCATAGCCAAATGGTTGAGGTTCGAATCTTGGTACGAACTAAACTTTTATGCCCCGAAAATTTAATTTTGGTGGTAATTTCTGGTAAATTTTCCAGGGAAACTGAATTTCAGAAAATTGATTTTGATTCAAGACTAGAAGAACATTTTCGTTCAATGAAACAAGAGTCAATTTTGAGAACGGGAATATTTCAATGTAGAAATGTATAATAATTGTTTATGGTTTATATAATAAATTATCTTTTTAATTTATTTTCAGTCGTCTTGGTCAGCTAGTTGCTAGCTAGCTAATCTTTGAAATTTTGAATTGAAACTGACTCGGTGGGTAGCGATACTTATTAACATAAAGATACTTGTCTTGGTGAGTTCGTCTCTTGAGATCATCTCTGAAATTTCAGAAATTGGCTTGATCATGCACTCAATAAGTTCTGTGAGTTTGATCATACCTCTCTTAACAATGTTTGGCTTGAGCACTGTTGATTGGCTATCGCTTGTAAAACCAATCACTTTGTAATGTTATTCAAATGTGAGATTGAGCATATTAAAAGAATGAGAATATAGATAATCTAGCGTGTTATTAATGTCAACTATTTTGAATTACAATGATATTTAGTCAAAGTTGAAAGTACTAAAATGATGAACCAAAAGATAAAATGATTGGTGCGATTGTCAATAATCTGTCAACGTTATGATCAAACAACCAAACGTTAAGAAGGGTATGATCAAGATCACCATACCGACTGGGGGTATAATCAAGCCAATATCTTGAAATTTTGAATTGTAACTGAATCCGGTGGGTTATTGTACTTAGTATTAACATAGTGGTACTTGTCGTTTTACTTGGATGTGTACTAATTTCCAAACAACTGGACGTGCCCATACGTAAAGATTTTACTCCTCTCGACCTTACAGGGTAGCAGCACGTCTTTGCAGTGAGTACGTGACATCGTGAGGGCAGACCGCAATGAGTAAATCCACTTAACTGAAGTTCGCACGTTGTCCTCACATCCCCTCGTAAAGAACGTGAGTCTTGTGCTCCAGTCTTTTTTGTTTGCTAATGGTTTTCACGATATGCTGATCCCGTTCGCAGAGGGAAAATTTGCTTGAACAAGCCCCTCGACATTCAGAAGTCCTTGAAAAGGATCATAGACTTGTACTTGACTCGTTCTCCCGTTCTCCCGTTACTCTTCCGTTCCAAGTGACGTGGACGACCGTGGGTGCCGCAGTTTTGGATGCCAGTAACAAGGAATCTATTTCACTGTTCTACCCTGATGTCAGAAACGGGAGAGGGTACTTTCGAATGATAAGGGGACTGTTTAAGAAAATTTCTGCAGTTATTTACTTGACATGCAATATGCGCGATAAGGTTTGCCTGGCCGGCCTTTCGTGCAATAAGATGATCTTGACAAGACCTTGGTTACAAACAATCCTCGACTTCCAGCAGACCGTAACAGATTGACATGGCCAGTCCATGAGAGTGTGGCAAGAAACTAATGTTGACCAACGAAGATCTAGAGAGGTTGAATTTAGATGGGTGATATGGGATGTGAGAAAAATTGTGAGGTTCACAGACAGTGAAGAAGAGTCGATTCCAAGAGCGAGGTCGGAGATGTGAATTGTAACTGTGAGAAAACCCTTCAAATTTATTGATCGATGGACCACAGATTTCACTAGACTTGCGACTCGACTTCACTCATCGCTTCGTTCCATCTTATCGATCGTGCAACAAAAATCAATCTCAACAGGCTTGTCGTGCTAAGCATGTCGCGTCTAAATCCAAATGCATGATGTTCATGTAAATGATGTAGTGTTGACTCAGTACAATGATGAGAAAAAAGAGTTCGTGATAACGTATGTCGGTCGCTTCAACAATTCGAAGGAGGTGAGGTATAGTTCGTACGAGAGAGAGAGTGTGTGTTTGATGACAGTGTGGACTATTGCACACTTTCGATGTTATCTATTTGAGAATCTCTTTACTCTTATCACTGATCACCAGCCGCTCAAGTGGTTGATGGAGTTCGATAAGCTTACATGGAAGTTTGCACGATGAGCTCTGATCTTACATGAGTATGACTTCCAGGTAGTGCATAGACCTGGAGTTGCAAACCTAGATGTCGATGGGTTGAGTCGTAACTCATGCACGAGCCAGCAAGATCAGACTGGAGCTCGATGACATGACGAGATTGATGAAGAGATGGTGTCAGGGTGGCATGCATATGTCTTTTTTTGTGTGTTGGTCAGAACTTTAGTATAGAGGGTATCTTTCTCAAGTTAGAGAATAGATGGCGAGTCTCTGGATCTTGAGGATAGAGATGGTGTTTCAGACCAACGAGATATTCATGACGATGCGACAGTGAAGTATCTATATACTGACGTGGTGGTAGGCACAATAAGTGCCAAGGAGCGAGATCGCGTCCTCCAGCGAACGAAGAGATTTTGACGAGAAAGACACATGTACTTCAAGTGTGAGACGATGAGAGAGCACGGATAGTGTCACATCCATCATAGAGAGCACAATTAGTACGACATACTCATGAGGAGTTGAGACATGTCGTACATGTTGGAGTTCTTTACCATAACTTACTCCAAGGATAGTATTGGTGGCGTGATATGCACATCGATGTGTTACAGTCTGTCGCACGATGTGTGATTTGTGATCGAGCACGAGCATCGTTTAATGCTCCTACTTCACAATTATACCCCTTACCGATTATGTGGTTGGATTATCGTTGGAGCTTGGATTTTACGGGATCTTTATCATTGACTATACGTCACCACCGATATGTGTTGGTGATGATGGAGCACTTCTCCAAGTGGATTGAGTTGGTGGCATTATCAGACAAGACGAGTGAGAGAACAACGTATGTGTGCTTAGATCAAGTGTTGAGTCGTTTTGGAGCACCAGCTGAAGTGCTGACGGACCAAGATGAGTTTTAGTGAGTTTTGGTGAGTTTTGGTGAGTTTCAAGCCTTGTGTGATTAGGCACTGATTGATCATCAGACTACATCTCGAGATCATCTTGAGACATATGGTTTGACGGAGAGAGTTGTTTAGACGGTGAAGAGAGGATTGCCCAAGTATGGCTTGCAGAATGACCATTAGGATTTGCAGTTATCATGGTTGGCTATGGGCTACAGGTTTAACCGGCAAGCGTCTTTGACTTCTTTTCACTGTATTTTCTATTGTATGACCGAGATCTAGATCTATCTTCGGTCATTCGTCTTGATTCTCTTGAGGTGCTGAACTTGATTATTCGGATAGGTGGGTGAGAGCATATTCTCAACAAGCCGAGACATTTCAGAGAGTTATGTCTATGACTTTTGAGAACCTAGCGATTGCTCAACATAGAGACACGTTGCGATATGCGACTATTTGAGGAGGAGGTTATTGATCATCGATTCACAATTTCATCCTGATGATTGTATCTATCTACAGCAGATTGCATCGACGACAATGGATGTGATCGCATGGTGCACTATTTTATGAGTGCGTGAGGTGTTATCTTCTAGAGTACTCATGTTAGAGGGCCGTGATGGTATTGTTTGAAAAGACCATGTGCGTAATTACACGTCATGTCATCTTCCAAACATCGATGGTACCAAGCTTAGCGGTTGTACGCGCGAGCTTGAGGTGTATGTTGTGTGGGTATGTTGGTGGAGCAGTCCGTATGTTGGTATGTGATGGTTGTTCGAGAGGTTGGCACATGTCGTGTTTGACTCCACGTCTCAATGTCATTCTTATTGGATGATGAATTTGTCTTGAATGTATATAACAAGGATAGCCGATTAGATCTTTGCATAGTATGGATTGCAGACAGATGACTAACGATGAGATGATGTAGCACTTGATCTCTTGATCATTGCATCCACGAAGATGTATATCATGTAGTTGAGATATGGGATTATCTAGAGTTCGAGGGACCTAACCATCAGTTAGAAGGGCGATTGTGATACACTTGTGTATGTGTATGACATCGTCATGTGTATGTGTGGTGTACCTCTAACAGCGATGTATGTTGTGTAGCGATGTGTATGCGCACGATAGCTATCACGTCAGTTTAGCACCTCGGCTAGGTTGGTCGAGTGCGGAGTGACTAATCCCGGTAAGGTCGTTAGTGCCGTTAGGGTGAGTTTTTGGGCTAGCCCCACTAAGGATATATTTCACAGGTAGTGCTTGTAAGCTTCAGTTCTTCGAGTTGAATCTTCAAGCTCTTGGTTATGGTGGATAGTCTTGGTGAGCGCAATCTGGATTCTCTGATGCACAAAGTGGATGTGGCTCGACTTTAGTGTTTGTATAGTGCCAGTTGGCATGGTGGAGTGAGTACATATCGTTATTATTGTGATACACTTGTGTATGTGTATGATATCGTCCATGTGTTATGTGTATATGTGGTATACGTCTGACAGCGATGTATGTTGTGTAGCGATGTATATGCGCATGATATAAAGAAGAGATCTAATATTACGTCCTTATCTGGTAACAATGTAATACATGTTTATTGAGGAGTTAGTGTGATAACATGTTAATTGAGTTTTATTGAGTATCGGAGAATTTCTATAAAAAAGTAATCTTTCTTCTGGATACTTGCCATCTCTAGATAGAGACATGTATTAAAGAAGTAAAACGAGGATCAGAATAACATCATATCTCAAGAATGATCATATATAGTCTTCAAGGATGTCTCAACAGTACTCTCCTAAAGAACTAAAAAGACGTAACTAGATAATACAAGTTAAGACTAGACTAAGTGTATTCGATGGTGTCTCAACAATACTCACCTAAGGAACTAAAAAAGTTTACCAAAGTGACTTAAGACTAGACTAAGTGTCTTCGAGGGTGTCCCAACAATACTCACTTAAGACTAGACTAAGGCCATAACCGCACTTGGTTTTTTTTTTTTTCCAAAAGTTAACATTGTCGACTTGTTCTGCACGTGCGGTTTTTTGCAGTTTGTTAAGGGTAAAATCTGCGCGCATTTTTTAGATTACTAAGAGTAATGAATAGATGTCTCGAGACTTTTGATCGTTATCACGCGCCCTGTTGGAGACCAGATGGGATGCATTACACTCTCTACACTTGTCGTCCTAGAGCTTAGACCGAGAATAGAGAAGGAAAGTTCGGAAAACAAGAACTAGACTGGTGCACTTTCAGTACCATATAATCCTATAACTCTTTGCAGTCAATTGCATCGGCTTACCATCATGCTAGTTTATCTCAAACTTGGCTCATTTAATGACATGACAGAGATGACTGACTGTAACTGTAATTGGTACGTACTTAATCAGGAGAGACACAAAGATGTTTCTGTGCTCTCCAAGACTTTCGTTCACCCGTTCCCTCATGACTGTCACGCGTTGCATTTTGCCCTGCTTACAGAATCTGCTGTGTAGCTATAGAACGTAAAAAGAGAAAGCCAAAATGTGTAACTATTGAGCATACAGTCTTTGAAACCAAGATCCAAACTGAACTTCACGATTGAGGAATAGTACATCTGAAATGTAACCTGTGAACTGTAAGAAAATGTAAACGTCGAAATGAATCAACTCAATTCAAACATTACAACACTAACCGACCAGGTGACAATTATCGATTCTCTCTTGTCCAGTTAAAAACAAAACATCTCGACAGCAGTTCACAGCTCACCGTTCAAAATGTTCACTGCGTTTCTTCACAACACTTCGATCTTGGTCAATGAGAGTCCATTCCTCACATTGCAACCCGATCTAGATCTTGACCACTAGGAGTCCATCCCCCACCGTGAATCTCGAACTCGACCTTACCACATGTACTGAGCTGATCTGACGTGAAAGCGAATCCATGGTGAAGTGGATGACACAAACTCGCTTAAGCGTGTAAACGTCGGAAAAGCTGCTAATCAACATGTAAAGGGTAGATCCACGAAGATTATTCCCTAAACCGTGGAGGAGGTCATCCAACCCGAAAAAATAAAAAACTAGCATAGTGCGGTCGTTCTCTTACTATTGATCCTAAACCCCAGAAAGCCGAAAACAAAAAACAGCGCCAAAAAATCATGGTGCAATTACAGCCTAAGTGTTTTCGAGGGTGTCTCAACAATACTCACCTAAGGAACTAAGCAACATAACAACAATATTCACTTAAAGAATTAAGAAGACGTAACTAAATAGATATGACAAGAGTCCCTCGAGTTTACCGAGATGACTTAAGACTAGACTAAGTGACTAAGGTAGGTGTCACTATGAACTATGTACAGTTTATTTTAACTGTAACTTTAACAACACGTCTCATGACATTTCTGTTTAAAAGAAATAAAAAGAGAAAAAGACTTTCTGGAGGACAACTAGACTCTACCGCTCTATTGAGGGTGTCAATGCTAAATAGATATATTCCCAGACGGGTGAAAGGAAAAAGATCAAAATTTTTCCCCGTCTAACTTTCTATTGAACAGTGGTTCAATTTGGGTCGTCCTTTTGAACTGAGAGTACATTCATCTTCATTGATTATTTCTCATCTCTACCAAAAACAAACGAGAAAAACAAGTGAACGCTCATTAAGAAAACGCACGTGATGTTTTCTTATTGAATCATGCCGAAGTGGTAACTCCTTCCCGCAGTTCCATAGTCTTTCGGAAAGTTCCAACATTTACACCCCTATTGCCCCGGACCTTACTGTGTGAGATCAAGAGCTCGAAACATTTACGGTCTGGGGCATGTGGGTTAGCAGCCGACGAGTCTTCATGCCGGCATGCAATGAGCAAAAAAAATATGAAAAGTAAATGCGTAAAAGGCTGTAAACTAATCATGAACCCAATTCCCCTCAAGAATCAAGACTCCACTAATCCAACTCCGAATCTTGACCAAATATTTCAACCGTATTCAGCACGAGCTTCGTCACGGTAGCTTTTGAAGTTTGAAGTTTGAACCGAGGATGCAAAAGATGAGCAAATAACGACCAGAAGTCTCTCATGTCTTCCTTTGAGTGTAGGAGGAGGACGACCTCGTCTGTCTCTATTGGCTTTTGTGAGAAAACGTAGCCAGCGTCCTGGTTCTTGGCCGGCGGCACTCAAGAGTGTGGCCTGGCTTGATTGACGACGAATTATGTGGACTATTTCGCTTGTAGAGTTGGCTAAGGATGCTAGTCGCTGACGCGAACGCGATGAAGTTCGAAGGGGAGCAGAAGTGACGGATTGCACGAGAAGGTTTTAGTTGTCGGTGACAGAGTATTGTAGAAATGGGGACTGCAAGATCGCCGAGATTTTATGCGGGTGCTGTGGTTTTGGCGTTGGATTCGATCCTCGTCGCACTCGTGATCTACCGCGTCCCATGTACGTCTCCGTGTCATCTACTTAGTTCAAGTTTCGGCCTCATTTCCTCAAGCTCATGGCTTCCCAGCGCTCCGCTGCGGGATGTATGACAATCCAGATGGTTCCGATGTTGAGGATGTAAAATTGAGCCGTGATGTTTTGGGGCTTGCAGATATGTAAATACACTCACTGCTGCCTTTTCCCCTATGAGAATTAGTAGCAGTCTTTTGTGACAGTGTCGGTAGCATTAAGATTTTGCTGAAGTAATGTACTGATGCTCGTAATTCTGGTCTGAACAGATACGAAAATAGACTGGGATGCGTACATGTCGCAGGTGAGAGGTACTGCCTCGTCGAAATTCCCGCGTTTGTAATTTCGTCGTCACGACTTCTCATTTCCAGAATAAACTGAAGACAGTCAGGAGAGTCAGGTTCTCTTGTCTGGTCTCGATATACTTTGAACAGTGATCTATTTTTTTCAGTTTAGATTTCTTGTTCCCCTTCTGTTGTGAATTAGCGAGCTGAATTGTTATTTGAAGAGAACAATAGTTCTATTTCTTTATTCTCTCGTGCTTGACTTTTATCTGGCGTTTAAAAATCCGGTGTGCTTATATTTCGTTAGCATCTTGTCCAGTGATCCTTATGGAATTAAATGCCGAGCGAAGTTAAACGCTCAAGCTTGACAAGAAATAGAGACAGGAAATGGGTTTCGAGTGCAGTTTGTACAAGGCACTCGAAGGGTATTTTGTCGTTGCTTTTTACTGAGAGCTTTCCAGCACGCTACATAGTGTCACAAAAATTGAACCAAATTGCCGAGGTCTAGTTGTCAGATTCTGCTCTTTTGATAACAACAATGCCTCTTTTCTGATCGAATTGAGATGAGAACTTTTTCCTGTTTCATCTCATTATTTCCGGTGTACTAAGTTCTTCAGGTCACAGGTTTTCTCGCTGGACAAAGAAATTATGAGGAGCTCGAAGGAGACACTGGACCGTTGGTATATCCTGCAGGGTTTCTCTATATCTACTCTGGCATTCAGTATATCACTGCGGGTGCAGTATTCCCGGCTCAGGTGTTGAGTCATGCCATCTCTACATCCGAAGCGGAACTCTGTTTGAACTGCATTCATCATTTGTGGATCCCGAGCTCGTACTTTTTCCGGAGATTAACATTTGAGCTACACAGAGTGCGGCGGCGGTACGATAAGGGAGTCTTTTGGTCAATGTATATGTTTCTTCGCGTGAAGGTAGAAGGTAGTGGTACTTGATGAAGAGTTGTTGATCAAGCTCTAATCCGTAGTAGTACCGGGGTACTGGTCGGTTATCTGCAGATTCTCTTTGGTCTTTTATACGTCATCAACTTGGGTCTTGTCCTATGGATATACACCAGGACTGAAGTGGTAGGTCCTCCTGCTTTGTGTGGAAAGGACCTCTGATTGGACTTCCAAGCTCCAAGTTTATTCCCTGTACCAGTGAGAAAAGGTCAGAGGCAGAGGTTCTTTAGATTGCAAGTTTGGGGCTTCTCTCCTGACAATGCTCTAATATGCGTGAGGTGCCTGACATTTGCATGAGCTTTGTAGATTTTGTGGGTTGCTAGTCTACCTTGGTGCTCCAGGTGGACTTACCTCTTCTTGTTTCGTGGTGATCAGGTACCACTGTGGGGACTTCTTCTCCTCATGCTATCAAAGAGAATTCATTCAATCTTTGTGCTGCGTCTGTTCAATGACTGTATTGCAAGCACTCTCGCACACGCTTCGATTGTTCTGTTCCTGAAGCAGAGATGGTATCTTGGCTTGACTGTATTCAGGTGGGTGTGCTTTCTCAAGGAAGCTAGTCCTGTTTTCTCTAGGATCACAACGAAGGCTTCGGAGGAGCTAATAGTGCGCTCCCAAACGGTTCAGTTAGGGTTGTGGTCTTCCGTACTGGATCTACCCCTGCTACTCCGTAGTCTTCAGTAGATTATTCAAGTACCAGCTGAGTGTGATTGAAGCAAGTTCAGTGTTCGGGGGTTGTTTGTTCAGGTTTAAGGTAGCTCAAGAAGCCGTAAGGAGAAAATGACAAGATACCGTCCTTTAATGACAAAGGAAATAGGCTGCTGACAATGTAACTTCTGCAGTATTGCAGTTTCGGTAAAGATGAATGTTCTCCTGTATGCTCCCACATTGCTGCTACTGCTTCTTAAGGTACGAACTTACTTGCCCGTCATACAGTTGACATCCTGAGTATAAACTCCTGAACTACTACTTGACGCGATATTCGGTGTATGGCTTGCTTGAGGGACTAAACTATGAAAGAATCTTTTACCTTCGAGTGATGGCCCGAAAGAAAAATGAGAACCGTGCGAGTTATTTTGATCTCCAGTCGGAGGTGTTTGGCCCGGGTTCAGTCAGAATACTGGTTCAGTTCCATCTTTTATCGTAAACATAGGCTGATATCAGTCGGCGGTATCTTGGTCCGTGCAGACTCTGCCTATTGGTGGAGTTATTACCGCTATTTCGTGTGCTGCCGTGGTTCAGGTACGCAAATTGTATATTCATTACTTCTTGACTCTTAAAGGTCCAAAGGTTCTCGGTCCTATTAAGGTAGTTATCTCTTCCCTTATCTGGCGAACAGATAAAGAAGTAGTTGTGCATCCTAAGTCGAGCAGTTTACGTTTATGTAGACTCAGCAGTGGAGAAATGGTGTGAACTCTACTCTTACTGGATGTTTGATGGTTAATTCGGAGTTCAACTCTGCCATGCAGTTGTTGGTCGGGTTACCCTTTTTGCTGGAAAATCCCATGGCATACATCTCCAGGTCTTTCAACCTTGGACGAGTTTTCATCCATTTTTGGTGAGTATTGTGTACGTGGCGTTAAAATCATCTGTGACATTGATGGTAGTAGAAAGATAGCAGCTAGCATCAGATGGTTCAGTTTTTCCTTTGATACAATTTTTTCTCCCTAACTATTCTTTTGACTTGATGGGCAACAGGTCTGTCAACTTCAAATTCGTTCCTGAACGATATTTTGTTTCCAAGCCATTCGCAGTCACGCTGCTAGCGTTGCATCTGATCCTACTCTTTCTTTTCACCTATTACAAGTGGTGCAAGTAAGCCAATCTCCGAGTTTCAAAGTGAAACACCAGCTGATTTTATCGACTCTAGTTTCTTCCAATTGCTCTTGTATGATGGTACATGACCTGAATTCCGTCTCTTAAAGATCAACAGCATTGTTCATGACTTCATCATGTTGAAATGCAGACATGAAAAATCTGGAGCTAGTAAGCAAAAGGATAAGAAGAGGAGAAAGCAAAATTTAACTGCAGACCGTATCCTCCTGGATCTAGAATACTGTAATGTCCACATGAGCCTAGGCGGACTATACATACAACAGTTCGCTCTAAGCCAATCAAAATGGGGATTTTCAAACAAAACAGTCAGGATTGTATTGTGTGTTGTACCAGTCAAAATGGGAACTAGCTTAGAGCAGTACTGTTAATTGGATGACTTAATCTAGTATGTATATGAGAGTAGGACTACTGAACGGACTCTTGAAATTGCCACATTTAGGATTCTTTAACTCTTGCTGTAGATATTTTGACTGTTCTGTTTACAGGTAACTTCATTGGAATCTTTTGTGCTCGCTCGCTGCACTATCAGTTTTACTCATGGTAAGACTCAGTCCGCTTCAACGCGAGTTGATAAGTTTGTCTTCGCGTAGAAAAGGGCGTGCATCTTAAAAAATAACAGTACCGTTCAGTCGACGGTTGTTAAGTCTGCATTCTAGGTTTTTAAAGCGTTCTTCTATTCTCGAATTATGTAGTTCTCGAAATACTTTTGAGGACTGTATCATTAATCGGGTCTGTAATGTGATTCCTTGGATGCTGGTGTCCGTTATGGATGGCTGTCCCTGCTGAATAAAGAATGAAGGAATGAATACATGAATGAGAAAACTCACTTGCGGAAAAGCCTGATATTGCGTACTGAACAGGTATTTTTACACATTGCCGTTCTTGTTGTGGAAAACGACATACCCAACATTCCTGAGGTGAGGTCCCGCCTGCGATCATATTTAGTGTTTTGCTCTTGAATCAGTGGAAAGAATGAGAAACCTCCACATAATCTACTAAACAGTAGATTATGTGGAGAAACTTTTACTCATGTTGTTTTGCCTGTTTTCTGATGGAACTGCTTTTGATTATAATACCGGTTTATCATCCACAGACCCGTCGTTATGATCGAACATTTACTGCTTTCATGTAAATGTTATTTTTTGATCTATTTCATTCTGTTAGCAGATACATCCACTACGATCCAACTTAGACTTCCTTAACATGTGGATAAACTATTCTAACACCCCCATTCATTCTCCATTGTGCAGGGTGATTCTGTTAGCTGTGATTGAAGTTTGTTGGAACGTATATCCATCAAATGTTTGGTCATCCATAACTCTACTAATTTGCCACCTGATTTTGTTGTGCGGTCTCTGGGGTGCTCCCTCCGAGTACCCTTACGTGACAAAAGCTGAGAAGACAAGAAAAGCACAGTAAGAGAGTTGCGTCTGATAGGTCTAAAAGACCTCGAATTTTGTCTTCATTCATACATTGTGAATGATATTTCAGTACACTCGATCTCCTTGTCTCGATGGTATGGACTTTCGGTTGTCACATGTCCTTCTGGTTGTTTTCTCCATCCTAGTTAACAGGCGCCTAGATGTAAACTCACGGTGGGCTGGTCATTTTCTGTCACATACGAGAAGCTGGTGGAAGCACGCACTGCTTCTGGAGTTGAAGCACTCGACTTTCGGTAATATGTAAGTAACTATTCTTTCTATGTTCTTTTGTCTCTTTGGATTTGCATCCGGAGTTTATAACTCTCTGTAGATATTATTGATGGATTTGTGATTTGAATCCAAAGAGTTTGTATTCAGTCCAAAAACACTATATAAAACGAAACATAAATCCACGATCCTAAACCTGAGTTCAGGGGATGGTAGCCAGTACCATCAGGTGCGGTTTTCTGCACATTTATAGAAGCAATAGATCATGAGGAATACGTCCTCCCTCCCTACTCTCTTACGTCTCCAAAGGAACATCTTCTAGACAGTAGATAGAATCACGGCTGCTCACTCGCATACTATTTCAACCAGCTGTAGAACCTTGTTCCAACTATAGACGCAGACGAAGCCCAGAACTAAAGAACCAGATTAATCAAATTACATTAGACCGTTGAACCAGAGTAAACCTATCCCTTTCGAAAGCGATAACCTCAGAGTTGATATAAATCTCATCCACGTCACTCGTTCCACGGTGAATACTCATTTAAAACGGCTTTTAACTTTTTGATAACCCAATAAGAAATATTTGGTTCTTCTTTAAACAGATTTATCTTGTTCTCCACGAAATTTGTAGAAACTGATTTTGCGGAAAAATAGTTGTATCATTACACAACAATAACGTGTCACGTTATAAATGGTAAATATTACGTTATGTACCAGTAATTTGCTTGAACACATCTACAGTAGTAGGTAGACGGGCTATTGCTTGTGAAACGAGTCACTCCATGATGTTAGTTACACGTCGGACTAACACATCAGGTTTTTACATTAAATATTATCATTCTGATGCGTTTTTATATTAAATATTTTTACCGGTTTTTAATATTGAATTAGTAATATTTAAAAAAATTAAGCATGATTGAAAATAATGAAATAATAATAGACAATTATAAAGCGATTGGTTCTACTGCTAGTAACGAGTCATGGTGTGATTAACAATACAGAGTTAAGAAGGGTATTATCAAAATGAAAGAACCTATGGGGGGTGTGATCAAGCAAATTTCTGCGTTATGCTCGTTTACATTTAATTTTTCCTATTTGCGCCAGTAATGATACTCAAATACTTTTGTGTTTCTACATTTCTCTGTGTGTCTATTATATTTCGTCATGTCATTGAAATATATTAAATATTATTTTATTAATAAAATTCAATATCGGATTATCACTTGTTAAACCTGAGAAGAAACTGTCTACCGACATACCGAGAGGTCTAACTGTACTTCACTCTACTATGGTTAACTAGACTGAAGTACAGTACTTATAGAACCAGATCAAACAAATTACAGTACTTATACCCAAGTCCGGTAACCTCGGGTAGAAGTAACCACCACCCCTGAATTAAATCTCTTAAATTCAAAAGCCATGGAATATATGATTTTAAAACTGATATAGTATCAAATGAAATATTGTATTTTTTCTTCCATCGTTTATATTTTCTGAACAATGTTTTCATTTATTATATAATAGAAACTAGAATTTTATCCAAAAAGAGGGCCAGAGGAGACAGTTCCTCCTGATACATTTTATATTCATCTGACAGTGTCATATACATTTGGACTTTACAGTTTTTGAGAGATTCATGACGCACAAATACTAGTATGACTAAAGCCTTTTATGTCTATGGAGAGAATAAAATATCATCAACTTTCACCCGCATCTAGATAACATCATAGCTTTTACAGATAATCATTATCAGGCAACCATATCATTTTCCGACTTGTCCTTAATATGTTCTGGCCAATTCAAGCACTCAATGCGTTTCCTTCATTCATACCCAAGTTAGTTAGATTCTCAGTAATCAAGCAGTTTATGGCAACGAACTAGCTAATAAACTTACGGAGGAAGCAGTTCTGTTATATTATAGATCCATTCCTGGAAAACAGATTATGTCATTGTCTCACTAGCTACTTTCTTCAACACATAGTGATTTCACCTAAGAACAGTGGCATTGATAGATCTTAAAAAGTGCCATAACTAAGAAAGAAAAAGAACTAACCCTATGATCTTAACTGTGACTATTCTTAGAAGTGTTTTTCTTTCTCCCCCTAATCACATAACTCAAAAGGAACACATGGAGATTAGTAGATACTCCTGAGATTTAATACCCCGACTCACTTATCTGCATACTGTACAAACATCCAACTAACAACTTGAAGAAGCAAGAGAACATATGCTCACTAATTGGTCTGTAACTTGTTACTTCTGACCGCAGATTTTCAAATAATTTTCAGTTCAAGTTTCAATAATTCTCAACAATTTTGCAGTAACTATTTCACATGCCAATTATTTAGGCTTTTACAAAACCGAGAGCAAAAGTCCAAAAAGTCAGACACTGCAAAAATCTACAATAAATAAGTTGAAAACTATTCAGCTAAGCGAACACAGAAAGTTTCAACCTGTGATTATACAAACCCAGACTATCTGCTACTCACAGGTCCCTACATTTTCTCCCAATTTTTTCCCAGTTTTCTACTTTATCCACTCTACCTTCATTACCATGCAAGTAGATGAAAACGAGGATTTATGTAGTATCTAATTCACATTTTAAAGTTTTATCTAACTTTTATTCTCAAAACTGTACAGATTATTTAAACGATAACTCCAAACTCAACTTTCGGTCGAACCAAACTATGTACTTGTGGAAAGGAAAATGAAACAAGTAACAAAACCCGAATGATCGCAAGTCTAAACTAAACCACTTCAAATTACATTTGCTGTTCAAACCGAACTAGGCCGCGAATATATATATATAGGTTTATAACCTCTATATATATATATATATAGAGGTTTATTAATGTACCCGAGAACGGATATCGTTTATAATATTCTGTGCTGAAATCTATCGTGATCTATTTATCAATTGGGTAGATTCAGAATCGGGCAGATTGATATATTAAATAACTAAAAAATATTTAAATCCTTTTTAAAATCTTTTAAAATCTTTTTTATACTGAACGGTGATCTCACTTTGATGAGTGAATGATCACCATTGATGCTACCATAGAATATTCTAAACCGGACCCGAGCACCAGGTACGTTATATTATCCCATATATATATAATAAAAATATTTACTATAGATTTTATTCGTATCCTAAATGCGCGTAGAAAGGCTTCTGTTGACCAGGAGTCGTTCATCTTCATTCAAAGTGACATCTGTGTTAGAGATTTCCGTTCTGACGCACAGTTCCTTTTGGAAGTGTGCGTTAGAATCAGAATGAATCATCAGACGGAAAGTTTGCATTTTAGGTTCATTTCATTTCATTTTCCGCAAAGACAATCCTCCGAAGATAGGCGGAATCGTACCCTCTACTCACCTACCAGCACGATCAGCATCGCTTCTGGCCATCTGCCTTTTGGTGTCTGCACGCAGCGAGGAAAACAGATTTAGACAGACAGACATAGCCATCACGCCTTCTGTTCAAGCAACGTACAAAACGAAGAAACAGCCTGCAGGAGAGAAACAGAGAGGTGCCCTTGCATGAGAACTAGATTAACCGTTAATAAATGAGACTCACTACTGACTGATGAGTTTGAAAGCCTGTCGTCAGTAATCCGTCTTGTCCACTTGTCCAGTTTCAGACACGCTCCGGTAGCTGTTCCATGATTGAGTGGGTGCAGTGATGATGAAAAATTGCAGCTAGCCTCTAGAGATGCTACTCCTGCAACAGTCAAAAATTGACTGGTGACCTGAAACATGCTTTACTGCGAAGAGATTAACAGCATCTTTGATCAGTCAATCCTCATTCATGGTCAGACTAAGTAATAATCCCACCTGGTCCAGAGAACGAACTCAACTGAAGGCACGAACGCCTTCAGTTGAGAGGACTAACCAGCTCTTAGCTGTGACAGATTTACTGATTCTTTTAGTTCGAGTCGATTTCGATCTATTTGACAAGTCCATCTGCCCCTGAGAAATGACTGATCATGGAATCAGGTCATGTCTGCAGACAAAACTTTGTTAGATAAATAGGCATGGCCGAGACTTTGTGGACTCAGAACATCTCAGTTTGGACTCAGTTCTGTAACACGGTTGAATTCTTTACAAGTATGCCAAGTTACGTACGTATACTGGATTCGGTGTTCAAAGTGTTACTGAAGTTTCGAAGACCTTCTTACTGCTAGCACGACAGCATTGTAAGAGCACAGTCTTGGATTGAATAATCTCCAAAGAGATTCGGGTGGGCGTACTTGAGTACCCAAGAATGAGTTCGTACGGTGAGGAACAGGCGGAAGGCGAGAGCTCCAGCTCGACCTTCGCGGAGAAAAAGCAGCTACTGTTTCTTAAACAGTCTGACAAGATGTTGAAGCGGGTTGTGCGCATGCTGGACGTAGGAAATCCAGCGTCTGTGATAAGCGAAGGGGCGTCGCGCATGGTGTCATGCATCGACAACGGTCTGTTTTCCAGAGAAGATCTGGAGTATATAGGCTCGCAGCAGAGAGTGCTGGAGGGTATGGTTTCGCTTTTCTCGTTGGAGAACTCTCGAGTTCGTCGGTGGGTTGCTCTGAGAGCTTTCTACAACCTCGCTAAGAGTGAAACGAACAAGATGAGGCTGGTCTCTTGCCCTGAAGCAGTTGAGGGACTAGTGAACATGTTCTCCAGAACACTGGATTCAAGCACTCAGTTGTTGTCGTTGGAAACCTTCAGCCTCCTCTCAGAATCACCAGAAATAAGCATCGAGTTGGCCTGTACGCCTGGTATGATCCATACTCTCACAGAGGTGGCGAACGCTAACTTGCCCAGAGAAATTAACGACAGTGTAGGTTATGTGTTGCAGTTGCTCCACACTGTAAAGCAGCTCCATACCAGTGGGAGGATTCGTTCCAGAGTTCTCGAGCGTCACCTGTCGACGTTCTTAGATGACAGCCCGACCAAATTCAGACGTGCAGCAAATGCATTTCTCGCCTATGCTACCAAATATGAGAAGGATGAGGCAGCGCTGGAATCACATGTGGAAACGATCGCTAAGCTGCTCGATCTGCATGTGAGCAGAATGAGCGTCTGAATCTCCTGATTCTCGCCTAATCTCTCCCCTCGTCTCGCCAGATGATCAGGTGCACAATATTGTCTCTGCTTAGAGGCAACATCAGATGATAATAAGTGCACAAGCATGTAGGTTGTGATAGCATCTCACATTTAGCCAAAGCTTAGCACCGCACGCTGCATGCAACTGGGGCTCTGGAGTCTTTGCCCGACAGAAATGAATCACATGGGAAACGGAGCCAAGAGTTTCTGTTAAACCAGTAAAGCGAACGATGAAATGTAAGCTTCAAAAAACTTCGAGACTTTTGTTTGAGAGCTTTTAATCATGTCAATTATTAATGAGTTTCTGCTGATATTCTTATACATGTCTCTTTCGATTGAACTAAGAGAGAAGAAAGGAAATGTGTGCCTTGCACACTTACAAATCTACAGATAGTTCAACTCCTTTTGATGAACATACAACATGCAAACGCCGTCTAAGTTCTAACCGGTATCTTATTACATTTCGTCAGTCGTGTCGTCCTGCCAGTGTTAAACATCATCCTTGGTGTTTGATGCGATCGTTTCAGCCCTCATAAGCTCATACTCGTCGATCGTCCCCTGATCGTCCCTCGCCTTTTGTTTTATGTTTATGTATACGGTCATATCTCCGATCGCTCCGTGGTTCAACGCCTCTAAACCTGTGGCACTTCTTGTGCCCTAGGACGAAACTAGCTGCGATACCAACGGTCTCTCCCCTGGTATATACTTATTCTACAAGACTTTTGAACTACTGCTCAAATTACACAACTTTGTGTCTTCGTTGACGCTTCTGTATACCTTCTATATTATGTACCATGTTACTTTTCTTCTTGTTCATTGTTCCGTAGTACTTTCTTTGTTAACGCAACCAATGATAGAATAAGTCAAAGTGGCAAGAGGTACAGAGCATCCAGGCAGGAAACAATTGAGGCAAACATAACACCAAGATCCAACCCACGAACAGTCTAATTAAGACTATTCCATACTCCGTTCCCTACTACTATTCCATACTTCCTACTACACTAACTAATTCCTACTCGATACTCCATGAATTCCGTGGTACTACATTTTTCTGCTTTATGAGCTTAAGGACTAGAAAACGCTCGCCGTTTGTCTGGTATATAATGGACTATCGAACAAAGTTACATGTCTCTCTATCAACATTTCCACCTACGGCTTCAAGTTCACAATTCTCTACACATGCATGTTATGAGAGTTGTGTGGAGAGTGGGCACAAAGTCATTAATAAGTGTCAAAGACAAACTTCAACTCTCATAACAGGAAAGGAAACCAACTCAAAACCAACCAATTCGGAAATCAGAAAATTTAAACCTGTCAGTGAATTCCGCACTGAAGATTTGTACAGAAATGCTGCCGCGAATAAACTCAAATGGCGCCTCTGAAACCAAGTATAGAACGATTATCTCCATCCAGATACAAGTCACCATTCGGAGATATCCTTTGTACGATGGAAGCTAACTGGGAATAATGATCTCCATCTAGATGCAAGTGACAATTTTAAGAGGTTATTTCCTCATGAAAACGCAACTGTCTGCGGAAAAAGGACCAAAAACATGAAACAGTCGTCGCATTTACTTTACAAGTTCAAGCACCCAAAAAGATTCCCTTGGCTATTGCAGCCTTTGCGGACGGAGAAACAGGATCCTTCCCAAGATAAACGTCGAACAAGCAGGACAGCAGAGCTCCTGATTCAATAGAAGCATCCGAAGCAGGAGGAGAAGCACCTTCGGCTGAGATGGATATGTCCAGAGTGGAAGGTTGTGTCCAGGTGAGGAAAATCACAGTCCTCTCCTTGATGGGCCGGCCCTTGAACACATCGCCAAATGCGGCAAGTGCGTTTTCTCCCGCAGCACCGGCTCCAGCTGCCTTCAACCTCGGCGCCAGGGCTTCATCGAGAGCTCCCCAGAATTGAGCTCCGTCTATGTCTCTTGCTAAGACAATCCTTAAAGACTTCTCCACAGGGGCGTTAATGAGCGCTTCAGAGAAGCTCTGATCCTTCTCCAGCTCACTTGATCCCTTCGATTTCCATGCCTCCAGCGACGAAACAACTGAGGGCTCGACATATAATCCTACAGCATAAACCTTCACTTTCAGAAACGCGATTTTCTTCTCTCGAACACCTGCTCCGGCGAGTACAAGCTCTTTGCTACCTCCCGGGGCGATCGTACTCTTGAGAAATTTGATGCCAGTTACTGCCTCCGATACCTCGTTTTCCATGCCCACCGACGCCTTCGCCGACATGGTTGCAGACAATCTGGAAGCTGAGGGTTGTGCAAAGGCAGCTCGTGAGGGGCTTTGAACCTTCCAAGAGGCACCAAAAACTTCCGAAATGAACGGCCCCTTTCGGAACTCGATGCTCGGCGAGAATGGATCAGGATTAGAGATACGTGGCGTTCGTGCATTGTGAGTTTCGGGTACTCTAACGGCGTTGATTGACGTTAATGCCGCCATGGTTACCGATGCGGCAGCCATGGACCTCAACGACGCCTTCACTTTGACGAAACTCTGCAGTTACGGTTGCCAGCTGCTACTCTCCACACCGACGCCTCCTTGATATCTGTCTGCAACATCCATGCATGAAGTCAGCTCTCGAATAGCAAAGATAGAAGAAACGACCTAGGACCAGAAAGCACCAAGCGCAGGATCAAATCCACAATACCAGATCGCGAATTGCGTTAAAGAACACCAAGACCAGCCCAGCCCAGCCGGATGATACAGGACTCTACTTCCATACCCAAACTCTGTTTCTCAACAAGACGCGAAGGACATGGAACAGAGACAGAGAGAGAGAGAGAGAGAGCGAGCAATCTTGTCGCTTACCTTCTCTACTTCTCTTATGCAGGATGCTGAGCTCCGTGTGGAATAACGCTCTGACGCTGGAAGTTGCATGGGAGTGAGTTCCATAGCCACAAACGGGCCCGCTCCTGTGCACATCGTCCCTCCAGCAAGCGAAGCATTGCCACCTCCGCCCACCAACCACCATCGAGCGATTCTCTGTTTGAACTTTGAACCACAACGAAGTCCCGAAATGCGACATATTTCCCTGGTCTCCAGTCTAGCTAGTCTGATTTGAAATCTCCATTTCCATGCCTCACTTCATTAGATGCCACGTGCCGGATTACAGATCACAAATACGTGCAATTGAATCTGTTAACTTCATTCATTCAGGTTGCAGATAAACACTGCTAAGCAGATTCACGAGGAGGAAGTACGAGAAACCCATACAAATCTAGGACTCTTACATAGTTTAGTATTATGTTCCATCTGCCATCGAGAGATCACGAGAAACTATCAGATTACATCAACAGGTGGATTTCAATGGTATTTCTGTCCGTGTGAAAAAGCAACTAGTCTTCTTACAAATACTTGACGGGTGTGGGTTCAATCGAAGCCATCCTTGAAGCATATGTTGTGCTTACGTAGTACATAAGCTTTGAAGGGAGTGATTTATCAGACAAGCCGTAACTTCAAAGTTTATAGCGTAAAAGATAGAGGAACTATAAAGTCTTGACTATTTAACAAGGAGATGTAATGATTGGATCGCGTATGTTTTCTAAATATCATGGCTTATCAAATTAACATATAAAGATAGTGATCCCCTGCAGAGATGATCTATCATATATAAAACCATTCCAAAAAGTGAAAGAGAAGAGACTTTATATTTCCAGAATCCTCTATGGTACCATGTACAGTGACAAATATCTTATGCATGATATTTTAATGTTAACGTATCGATATGGTTCAAATCGCGGTTTAAACGCTAACCGCTTAATGATTTAGTGGTTTTTCAAGGTGTTTCTTAGTCCATCTCTCTACTGAACCATTTAACTGTGGTTTATCAGTCTCTCTCAACTCTAAGTTAAACCAAAACTGTGGCATATCGATTTCTCGAACCTAAACCGAGTCTCAACCGTGTTATAACAGTTGCTCGAACCAAAACTGAACCTTAACTATGGCATATCGGATATACCTAACTTGAATCAAATCAAAACAATGAATATCGAATTTCTGATCTTTAACTGTGGTCTACCAGTTTCCCGAGCCTAGACAATGGTTTAAGGAAATAAGATCAACGGTTAATCAAATATAAACCATGGAAGAATACAAAAGGGAAAAAGCAGAAATATTTTATGAGTGGCATGTGGGACACCATGTTCCTGTGGTTTTCAATTTTACATGGATACCTCCAAATATATCTCAAATTCCAATTTCTTTTACTTGTCGAGCGTGATTTCAGCTTTTCCGACGATATGCCTGAAGATCAAGGTAAGCTGCATATACGGTACAAGCCGTAGCCGTACATATTCCCTTATTCACCAGAAATTTGCTTCATCATATCCCCAATAAATTTGTGGTGTTTGATCTCATTTCTTTTAAAGATGTATTGTTTATCATAATTTTGATTGGTTATCGATTGTGAAACCCGTCACTTGGTCATGTTTCCTCGGACTGCACATATCAACTTTCTGAGGTGTATCATCTGTTTTGTATTTTATTGTTGAAAGAATTTGAATAGTAGAGGTATTTAATCATCAAAAATGATGAATGACATGGCAAAATGTCTGATTTTACTATCGACAGTCAGTCACAAAAGTGATCAAAAAATATATCATTAATTAAAAAAAGGTGTGATCAAGCACAACAAACTTAGATGGATGTGATCAAGCAATTTGCAAATTACAAATCAAGCAAATTACAGGGTCTCAACTCTAGAGTTTGTTGAAGATTGAAGTTGAAACTTGTTGCGTACTTCAGTTCTCAACATTTAGTATAATTGAGATTCCAGGACATGTATGTGTCCGGATTTCAGTTCCTGGTTTAGAACGAATAATGTAACTATTTATATATTTTTGGTTTCGTGATACTGTTTATTGTTGGAGGTTTGTAGAGTCGAGTTACAATTGAATTACCAGCTAATACCAAAGTAAAAAGCTAAAATGTATAAATAGAAAAGTAGAGAAGAGTTCTTCCTTCTTATTTTTACATCGTCTTAATGACATTGAACAATATAGAAAATGTGAGATTCTAGACTGTGAGAACTTGTGAGACGTCGTTATAATGAAGTAATTGAGTCTATGGATTTAAGAGTTTGTGAGGAGCTGATCTTAATATTTTTTCCTTAGTTAACGATATGCTACCACCAAAGCCAACGGAGGTTATCCTTGAGTGAGGGACATCCCTGACATGTTGCAAGTTGATCGATGACTATCATGGAGTCTGAGAGATCGAGGGATAGTTGACCAATAGGACCGCGGAGGATTTACAAGTCCTACATTTGTCATGAATCTAGACCATAATACTTATCTGATCCGTCTAGTGAAAAACCTCTATATACTCAAGTGTACTATGTACAAGTAGTGAAAACTGGAGCTACAAATAAAAGATCGAGCGATGACCACGGATTTAGTCCGCTTTATTTCTCACCGATCCGGTGGATCAACTTGAGACTACCGGCTTGGTGACTCACAAGTAGTGAATATTAAGTTAAGATTCTTACAAATAACACCCCCTAATCATGTTCTTGGCTATGATTGATACAATGCACATTCTACCACAGACGTTCTTCCTCCAGTCTAGAAGTTGTTATGAACTGAATAATTTGATTAAAAGTAGAATCACATTCTGTGTAAACGTCTAGTGTTTTATGGACAAGATGGAAAAGATGTGAAAGGATTTGTGAGAGACTTCAAACGAGCATGCATTGACAATGGAGATCGAAAGAAGAGTGAGTGGGTAGGATTGATATCTGAATTTCTTGAGAATTATGTCTTGACATGGTATGACGATAAGAAGAAGAGAAGTGGAGTGAGGATTTCAATCGATACTTGAAAAGTATTGACGGAGGTTGTAACTGAAAGCTTTCTTCTTGATGAAAGTTACGAGAAGTTAATGCTACCATTAACTTACATCAAACAAGGAGAAAAAGAGAAAATAAGGACTTACATCGAGAGAGTGGAGAAACTAGAGCAGAAGTTTCGAGTGGTTTTACAGAAGAGTGGAGATGTAGTAGAACCAACGATGGTGGGCATTAGAGCAATGCTCACAAAGATTTGTATTGCAGGACTGAGGCTAGAGATTTGAACACAACTGTGGTATGAGAGACCAACTTTGAAGGTTGATGTAGTAAAGATCACAACCAAGATGGAGGAGAGTCTGGATGGAGACGACTTGCAACCAATGACGGTTGGAGTAGCATCTGAGGATGCACCAACTCTGACACATGCGATTGTTCTGATTGTACAATTTCAGAATTTGACTCCGGTAGTTCTTACTAGTGCGGTTACAGCCACTGTATCATCGTATTTGCTACTCTTGACTTTTGTGATAAGTTGAAAATGACAAAGTCTTTGGCAACTTGAAGATCAATATGGTGAATTTGATGCAACACCATAATCCAAATGTTGGAGAGACTGACGAGGTTACGAGAACTATCAGTCTAGAGGTGGACCACCGCAAGGTTCACCAAGTAACTACAAGAACCAAGGATGTTTTACATGTGGAAGCTCTCATTTCTAACGTAATTGTTCAAGTCGTAATGGTGGAATGGCAGATTGGAGCTTCAACTTCACAAAGCAAAGACAAGAGTGTAGCTTACACCGATATCTTGGAGCCACGAGATGTACGAAAAGATTTTCATCTTGTATAGCTATTGGCTCAAGAGAGGAAGAGAGTGAGGACGCATTTCGACGAGAAAGAATCTATCTTGATAAAAGAATCTCCAAGTCAAAATACTCGAAGTAGCAAATCTTCTTCAAAGACCAAAGAGCGACAGAAGAAATTGAGAAATGCAGATTTCACAATTTTGATGAAGCAATCAAAATACAATGTGATAAAAAATGTGGACAAACAACAAGCAAACACTACTGTGGGACAGTTAATTGCTCTAAATCCTTCGGTGAAGAAAGAACTTCGTAGCGGTCTAAGCTCTCGACGAGGTCGGAAGAAGAAAGTAAATCCTTCTACCATCAGTGTTAGTGCTTTAGATGCTAGTGAAGGAGAGGTGTGCAACAAAGCATCAAAAGTAGAGGCTTGGGAGTGATGTCTCTGATGTTCTGAATCACCAGATCGCATCACCAACGAATCAAAGTTCTATTTCTTGGAGATTAAGATGGGACGTCAGAATCAGATTGGTCCACATCGGACTATTGAGAGTTAGAAGTTGTCGATACTACTTTTGTTATAGGTATCAATTCTTCAGATTCGGAATCTACAAGTATATTGTCAGAAGAGGAGAGAGAAGAACGAAATGTGGGTGTGAATGTAGTGGATCTTTTTCTTTCTCCGGAAGTGCAAAGAGATCTTGAGGAGGTGGAGAGCAGAATTGCCACATTACATTATCTATGAGGGAGATCACACTTGATCAATGCCGTATCGAGTTAGAGAAGGAGGTCAAATCGGTGCGATAGAAGCAATGAAGAGTTAGTCCTCCGATTGTTGATATGGTGAAAAAAGAGATCGAGAAGCTGCATACTGCTAGGTTAATTTACGAGATGGAGCATTCTGAACAGCTATCATTCATTGTGATTGTAAAGAAGAAAAATGACAACTTGAAGGTGTGTTGATTACAAAAAGCTCAATGCTAGCACGAAGAAGGATTATTATCCTCTATCTTTCATCGACGAGATCTTGAAAGAGATGGTTGGAAACGAATGGTATAGCTTTGGAGATGGTTACAACGGATATAACTAGATCAAAATTGCGCTAGAACCTCAACATCTGACTACTTTCACTACTCTGTGGAGTATGTTTGCATTTCAAGTCATGCTGTTGGTCTGTATAATGCTCTTTCTACGTTTCAAAAGTTTATGAACAAAGTGTTCGAACCTTTCTCAGGAAAGTTTGTAAGGGATTTTATAGATGACTTTTGTGTTTATGGGAGTAAGGAGAAGCATTTTGAACACCTTATGAAGGTCTTAGAATGTTTAGATATAGTAAATGCATCTCACAATCTAGAGAAATGTATTTTTGGGTGTGAAAAAAAATTTCTCTCGGATCATATCATATCCAAGGTTCAGCGAAACAATTCTCCTAAGGACTGTAAGACGGCATGTCTCTCATCCAGGGGTACCTCAGATGACTAGGTTACTAGTGCACCATAATTACAAAGATACTTCACTTAACTCTCTGACCCTTACGATCACATCTTTTTTCCTAATAGCGTTCCTGCAGACAAGTTCTAATCTCACTCTCAACATGGCATTACATAATACTCAAGGACTCCAAAAGTCCCCAATGCTCACTTTACTCATAGACATGAATTGAGAGTTGAGAGTGTCTTCCATCCTCTCAACTCCTCCTTATATACCCCACAATTTCTTGTTGTGATAACTTTCATTAAGTTACATTATCTCATGATAAGTACGCAATCCAAAATAGTAAAACTTCTAAATGCGACTAAGACTTAAGAATAGCACACACTAGTTTTACTTTACTAAAGTAAGAGATTCTCCTACTTTAACTTTTCCAAAGTGTTAACTTTGGAAGACGACAACAAACTAATATGTCTTTTGAGGAGCACCTTGAGATTATTTTTGCATTACTTTTCATCATGCATCTAATCAACGATGGTCAATAAAGTTACATGCTTTTGAGAAGCATATTTAGAGACTTCACACTTGTCACGTAGTGCCATAGTGAAACCTTTAATAGTTTCCTTAACTTAGTTATAATTATCTCTGGCTAGTTATGTCTAGTTTTGGCAACTCTAAGTTTGGATCTTTGAACTAGACTCACTTATAAGATAGTCATACTTAACAAACTTTATATAAACAAACACACAAATAACATGATACTTGTGGTGTGACATTTATACCTAGACATAATTTTCACTCCATCCTCGGAGTGAAGTATCACGTTGATAAAACTTTTTCAACTTGTCGTGGTTCACTTGATCGAAGAATGTACTATTGCTTTCTTGAAGATCATAAATGTCATTACTCCACACATTGGAGATGATGAAAGGCCCAAAATATCAACATAAAAACTTCTTTTGAACTCGCTTGTGCTTAATAGCATCCGATAACATCACCCACTAACCCTTTTGAAATGGCTATAACTTCGTTTTGTTCTTCATCAAGCGCTTGTCATAACTCTTCTTCTGTTGTAGTTGAGTCATCTCAATTCGTTGAGTTGCATTGTCTCTATTCTCCTCCAACTCCAACAAGGTTTCTCTCCTCTCCTTCTCAGTTGTTGGGTCACCTTTTCTCTTCAATCCAACTTGCAAGGTCTGAAAGGTGGTTAAGTCGAACTGGACTGAAATGCAGCCGGTGATAAGAGAGATATGATCTTCGACCATTTGACGATGAAGGCTCATGCGATCAAGGACAAGGACTACAGAGAACTCTTCGCTCATCCTATTCATCCGACGAATGAATACAAGCTGACAGATTACAAAGATCCGGTGAAGAGAGAAGTAGCCGAAGCTGTTATGCTGATCTTGAGTCCGAAGAGGACGACTTACTTGTCAACTTGGAAAGTCTCTTTCTTTGAGAACATGTTTGCAGGGAAGAAGGCGCATTGGACGAAGATCTTCCACGATGAAGTGCAGCGAGTGTGGACGAAATAGGACTATGTATACTTAGGAGGATTTGTATTTGTCTTCTACTACGGAATGGATTGACTCAACAAAGAAGAACAAAAAAAGATGAGGTTCGGTTTGGAAGAAGAAGAAGTTCATGAAGCGAAGATCATTTGTCAATACGCGCCGAAGAAGACAAGGCCCCAAGCGAAGGTGAGGAGCCAGTGGAGACTTCAGCAAAGGCTATAGAGGAAGCAGAAGTAAGACAAGAGGGTGAGTCACCTGCGGATGAAGTACCAGTTGCTGAAGAAGAGCCGGAGGTGCGCCGAAGTAAGAAGAAGAGGAGTTTGACTGCCACTCCCCAAGAGAAGCCGAAGGTCCATAAGAAGGTGAAGTCCACGAAGGAGGCAATCGACTTAAGCAGCGAAGAGGGAAAACGAAGATGGAAGGTGAAGCTACTCTCGAAGAAGGGACTTCAAAACCAGCAGCACCTTAGGACATTGATATTTTTCGAAGGGCGATGCTCTATGACGAAGAGGTGATAATACCGGTGTTGAGACTTCTTGAAGAGAACCGAGCGGAATGTGAAGAAGAAGTCGGGAAGAAGATGTCTTTGGCGGAGATGACGGTATTCGTCCATTTCAACTGGAGAGAGGAGACAAACAATCTTCGTCAGGAGGCGCGGAATGCGACGAAGATAAGGTTAGACGCGGTGAAGGAGAATGAAGACCTATGAGGCAGTGCGAAGAGCTCAAGGTGAATATTCAGAAGCAAGAGAATGAGCTGAAAATGTCAACGAAGGACTACACAGAATGAATCAAGGAGTTGACGAATCAGAAGACAAACATTCTTCGGAGCAGAGACAAATATCAAGGAACAATTGTTGAACTGACGAAGGAGAAGTATGAACTTCAAGCAAGGTGGATGAAGGCGAAAGTCTTCAGAAGAAGTTAATGCCCGTTGTAACTACTTATGTGACTTCGGGGTTGGACACAGAAGAGTTTGCTCTTCTTTGGATTTTGAAGACGCAATCGGTGCAAGCAGAGACAGATTTCGATGGTCTGAAAGCAAGATTGTCCCGACTTAGACAGAAAGTAGATACAGAGATAGACGAGATTAGAGCGAATGTTGAAGTTCAGTTAGAGGAGATCAAAATACAGTTAGGATTAGGAGAGTAGATCAGGGAAAATGAAGATAGATCGTAGGGTAGAGAAGATCTTCCGACTTCTTAGAAAGAAGATCCGTTAGATTCAGGAGCAGGAGTATACATGCGAAATGCATATATACTCCTGCTCTTTCAAATGATGTATCTTTTTCATATTTTCAGTCTTTGTTACTTAATTTTTGTTATCTGAGATTGTGGAATGAACGTGTGGAATGTTTTGGACAAAGACAAAATCTTACAAATATTCGTAGTTTGCTGTCGCAGAGTAAAGCTAGTTGACGAAGCTCTTCTCAAGTAGACTTCTGGGAAAGGAGTCTTTGTAACAAGTGAGTGGGATTTATACCGAAGTTTTGAGAACAAACTAGTTACTGCGAAGTTCAAGAGAGTGAGTTAAATTGTAAGAAGAGTTTGGAAGATGGTCGCTTCTTCTCGAAGAGAGCTTCTTCAAATAAGAGTTGGTCTTCAAGACTGAAGATTTAGTTGAAAAATACTTCTTAGGAAGAGTAGGGGCTTATTCTTGAAGCCTTAATGTGAAATATGTGTTCTACTGTCTTCATGAAAGAAGATTAGTAACGTTTCAGCAGTATTCTGTATTCTTCATTCATTCGTACATTTGTCTTTTTGAATAATTTATTTGTGTTGTTGGAAAGGTCCTTGATCAATAACTATTTCGTTGGTGTGTATTCAGTTTATCAGGTTGTGCTCGGGTTTGGTTTCTTTGTCAAACTAAAGACTCTCATCCGGATATTATTCTACTCCGTGAGAAAACAGAAAACTTCTAGAATTATCATTGTGACATTTTTGTATTGTAATTTGTGTAATTGTTAACCGTATCTTCGTGAGAACGATCCTTAATTTACTATTTCTGATGTATTTGGTCCTTATGGGTTGTTACATATGGATCTACTGCAATTATTGCTATGCATTAACATAGTTTTTCATCGATTATGAAACTGAAAAAGAAGAGAAAATTTTGTCGTGTAGTGTATTTTCTAGTATTAACGAATGAGTAAAGAAGGAGAAAGAGGATGTGAAATCAGAAAGGAATATGTTTAGATAATTCGCTGACGCATAGTCACACAACTCTATTACAATCATACTTCATTGTTTTAATAAGACACCAACTAGTACACGAAACCCAATCTTATGTTTAGGGTTTATCAAAATATTCATGATCTGACATCGATATGTTTCAATGCGCATATCGTAAATGCAAAAGTGATGAAATTCAATGTCTTTAGTTTAGACTATGTTTCTGACTGGATGGAGGTTCATGGATAATCGACAAAACAAATGCTCATCTCGATCATGATCTAAACACTCGTATGAATTCTGTTTGCTTCCAATGAGAACTTTTGTTCTTTCTAGGACTCTAACTACTAGTTTTGTTTTTTCACAGTAGAAAGAGCAAGACACGAGGCAGATTCTCATAAGTTATTTCTCAAAATAATTGACATATGTTGAAACAACACTCTTATCACTCGTACAACATGATGGAAATCTTCACCAACCTCTCTGTCCAGCTTAAATCGATCTTCACCTCTCTCTTTCTTCTGCTTAATATTTGAGGAGATCCTACAATACGAGTAGTTGTTTTTTGTTAGAATAATCCATCTCTAGAAAATTGGAAAATGAGTCAAATTAGTTCCAAGTTGAAAATGCATAATTGTGAAGGAAACTTGAAGATTGAAGAAATATGAGCAAGATAAGTTACAATCTAGTTAGTCTCACAAGTTCACGTTTGAAGTTTCAGCAGCTCAGAACATGGCTAAAAAGAATACACAATAGAAGATTATTTCAAAAGAATGAACTCAAATTCTCGCAACCTCAAATTCTTAAAACTATCTGTGACTACCCTTGAATCCACTCTGAAACTCCAAAACTCACTTCTTTTGAAACATAGACTAATTGCATATACATCCGAAGGGCTCTGCGAGAGCTAACCAAAGTTATCTCTGAAACTACCAACTCGATTCATATCTCACGAAAATCTATCTAAGAAGTTTAAAGTCTTAAACCGCAAAAACACACACATATCTTCTACATTGTATGTTTATATTCCTTCCCTTTATACTACATGACAATGGTTTGACTAGTTGAAGTATAATTCACTGGAGGATTTTCTCACACCATTAAAAGAAGAAGCATAGTGAACACAAGATTGTTGGATGGTTTCGTTGGACGAATAGATATTATGGTTAATTCCATTTATATGTAACTGAGAAGATTATTACTATTTTTAGATTATGAATTCTCACAAGTAATTTAGATTTTATCTTGTCTTCACCAGAAACATACTTGACCGTGTATTTAATACATTTTTCGAACTCGACTCCACCTCTGTTAACATTGCGTTACTTGATAGCACTCTTAATTGACAATAACAGGTTCAATAAGTAAAAATGCCATGTCATCTACATGCCAGACGTGCATGTCAACAGCAAACGATATATCTACATGAAAAGCTGAAAATATCTTAACAGCACATTATCAATGATAAATTCAGCTTAAAATATCTTAACAGCAAATTATCAACCAGTGAGAGGTTCTATTTGTCTTGCGCAATGTCTTTATTATCGGAAGTGTTTGATTTTATTCTGGCTTGCTATATGGGTTCCGTGAGAAGAACACATTATTACATAGTATCCACGCGTATCATGATCAGGTGGATTTGCATAGGTCAATCAATCACGTTCGTGTAATCCTAGTTTCAAAGTTTAATCTATCCATGCAAAGAGAAAATTCTTCTTGCACCAGTTGAGATTCTGAAAGCGACGTCTTGGCTACCGAATTGCAAATCGTCGTGTGACTTCGTGAATGGCCAAACGAGTCCGTAACAGAAGAGGCATGTTGTAGCAGACGTTTTGAAGTCTACGTCGACTCCCAGGATCTCCACGCGAAGAGTTTTAGAGGAGCGTCCCCTTCGAGACGACTGTCCACTGAGATATGGTAGCTGATCTGATTCTGCCTCTCGCTGGTTACTGCTGCATTATGACTATACGGCTTACCAGCAGTTGAAGATCTAACGCACTGACACAACTATGCCTCGTGCGTCGGAGCCATAGCTGCATCTTCAAATGGGTTTAAAACAGGACCAAGTTCCAAAGAAACCAAACTGCGGGACGGAGAAAATCTCGAAGCATGATTCCGAGTAAAAATGGAGAAAGCTTCTGCTTCATGAAATTGCTAAACAGGAACCTTGAAGTTCGGAATCGATCAATTGTTGGAGAATGTTGATCACTGGAGGAAGGCGTACAATTTAATTACGGTCAAGATCTGAGTGGACCATGAGCTTATAACTAATTAGGTTGGTGCGCCACTCAGGATTAGCAAAACTCGTACGAATTAAAGACGGGATCTGGACCGCTAAGGCAACCGAATAGTTCATCTTCAAAGAAATTCAGTGCCTCTTGCATAAAGAGCTCTGTCAATCCTCATCCAGCTAAACTAGTCGTTTGACTTCTACATCATATCGTATAGCAACATTAAAAGTAACAAGCCTGGTCGGGGAAATTTATGGATGCTGAAAGAAGTACATCACCAAGAAACGTTATAATCCTAGAGACATAACGCTTCCCCGCAAATTCATCAGAGGATTCTGTATTTCGCACGCAGAGTACAAATTCCGTGAAATACAGACCAGCCGAGTGGCAGATGCTTTAGGCGTGAGCCATATCAGAAAGAATGGTGGCGCTGCGACCTCTGCCCTTTCGCTATCTCTCTCTGGATCAAAATTTTCCTGTGAGATTTGAGTCCGTTCTCAAACTGAACTTTTCCTAAAATTACTTTCAAACATATTATACACAAAATGCTTCAGGACACTTCGAATTCAACCCGATTTCAGAGGAATTGGAGCCGGACCTCATTCTACAGCATCAGCAGATTGAATGCAACTCCCGCTTCCGTCGACTGCAATTTTCATTCCCTTCGCCTCTTTGATCTACTCTTGCTCTGCTCGGATCTCATCCGGGCTTAAGTCTTCTCCTCCTCCAGAACTTGCTGCCGCCTCGCTCTCCGTATGCTCCAAGCCAATCCCTCCTTGCACCTGCTTGGCTTGAGAACATTCTTGAACCGATAGCTCAAGAATGCTTCCCCCTGGATCTGCTTCCGTGTAAGCGCTTAAGGAAGGACCTACCACAGGATGCGCATTTACTTCATGCAGCTGAACTTGTAGGCAATCTTTTGCTTCGTCTTGTCCTGGTCTAGGGATATCTTCCTTCACAGGACGTTTACCAACGATCGTCTTGCGCGCTTTGCTTGGATTCATCCACAGCATGGCAGTCTCTGTGACTAGCTCGGCAATGAAACGATGACGCCGATCCGCGACTTCCATACAAGAATCAAACGGAGGTTCGTGGTCCTCCACATCCGTTTCTCTCATCGGTGAGACTGTGAGTCACCAAATCAGTTTGCCGTTGGCGACTCGTTCTTCGTTCCGAGTTGCAAGTCTCCGAATCAAGTCTCGGCCGTGAGGACAACTGTTAAAGCACGTTACCGATCCGCAAGTATCTGCCTCAGCATTGCGTATTCGTAAGCATACTTAAAATTCCCCCATCTATTTGACGAGCAATATGGACTGAGCGAAAGTTAAAGTCCAATCTGCAAGTTCTTATGTAAATCCGCTCGATCAGTGGCTGGTGTACAGCTTGGACACTATCTACTTTGGCTTTCGCTTTGCTGCCGGTTGTTCTTTTGACCACATGGACAGAGAACTTGAGCATCGATTATGTGACTTTGAATGAAAGTGTTTGTCCGATGTTGTCAGTTCGGAGGTTGACTAGTTTATCAATGTCTGTTGGCTGAAACATGTGCATGCTTCTTCTTCCTCATGCGTGCAAGGGTTATTCTACAGCACGGACTAACACGACGATCACTCGGGAAAGAAGATATCCGTCCGACAGGTGGCAAGTTGCCACGGTAGCTGCAAGTGAAGGGACAGGAACCCTAAAACTGTGAATGTTACCTGTGATCGATCACGCCACGACAAACAGGGATACTCAATAGCAATTCAGGGGTTCAAGAATGTCCAAATGACGTCAAGAATAATAGCATCTGCAGAATACTGAGTGTCATAGACGGAGAAGGCAAGAACTTGAAGATTGGAAAGGAAAATGACGGAAGCAGAGCTTTGGAGTGCTGAAATGAGAACCAGATAACTGAAAGGATGAGGTCATCGGTCTTGAATCCCAAGAGCGTAAGCTAATCCTAAGCGCTAGAGGAACCCTAATTTCCATCCAGATTAAAGTACCATCTCTAGAGACCACCGACCGCAGTTTTAGCTTAATTAGTGAAAAAGGACTCTAACCGAGGAGTGAAATGATCTGTTCTGGTAAAAAAGAATGCATACAAAGTGAGTTAATGGCTGTAAATATAAATGTCTAAATACTACAATATTATGATATTTAAATATCTAGACATTTGTATTTAATATCATAATATTGGTTATAGTAGATATATATATATATATATATATTAAAGATAAATGATTTTTATTGCAATTGCTAGATATATATATATATATATATATATATATATAATTTAAAGATGAATGATCTTTCTTATTGCAAATGCTAGATAGGTACAAGACTTGACGAAAGGAACGAATAAGATGATAGATATAGTATGAATCAGTCTATGGTATGAAGCAGCGCCGGAGAGTACACACGAAGACAAGCTTAGGAATCTAATTCTTTTTCAGAAGGAAGCATAGATTCCAATGCTTTGAGGTTAGTCTGAAGAATTTTCTTTTTGATGAGAAACTAGTATTTGAATTCTCCTGAATTTGACCGAAAAGAGTAGACCAATGTAATCAACTCCCAAGCACGAGATCTGGACGCCGAGACCATCTGGAAGAAGGACTACAGTCGAATCGTGATCGGAAGGGTGAGAACTACAACTAGTACCCCTCGAGCTAACCATATATCATTTAAATTTATGTAATTTAGAGAAAATAGAGTCTAAACAAGGGATTTTACTCCGTTGAAAAATTATCAATGATTCACATGAAACTACTCGGGAAACTAGGGATGCTACTGTACTGTGGCCGCGTGTCTCGTAGAAGAAGTATTCCGTTTGATTACAAGCTAAGACACTTGATCAATATGTTAAAATAATCATGTCTTTGAATTCTCTGAATACATCCAAACTGGATTTTATTCAAAAACTTGTTTACTTACTGAAGTAGATGATTTAATATATCTTTTTAATTTTAGATTGTTGAATACGTAAAATAGATATTAGGTTTGAAGGATACCTATGTGAATCTGTTGATACTAAAACAAAATAATTCATAAACTCTTTAATGATATTTTAAGTATTCTTAAGAGCATTATTTCTTTATACTTTTCTCTGATTTTAAACTTTGAACTTGATATTCATAATCAAATTGTTTCTTGTAACAATCTACAACAAACTGTGATAAATTTAACTATAAAATTTTGATTTTTTTATAAAGTTTCAGTATAGCTGAAACTAAATTTACAGTTTGTAATGTCTACAATATGACGTGAAATATTATCACGGACTGAAATTTAAATCAATAATGAATATCTAGAATACACAAGCAAACTATAGATTAAAATAAATTAGTCTATTGAATAGTTAAGGTATAGAAGTAAGGATTCATGTGAAAATCTGAAAATCTTTTTCTACATTATGATTACATCCTCTTTTTTCAGTATAACATCAATCTACTTCCTGTTTGGATGTTATTCTCTTATTATATGTTGGAGTGTGACCTCCCGTTATCGTGGTAGTCCTACTTTCTCTCATTTAGAAGGACTTTGCAAAAATCGCACATAATTTTTGGATATTTTAAAGTTTTTTTACATAATTACAAAAGCTTTTGACAACTTGTATACTGGAAAAGTCAATATCATTCCAACAATCATCCCACACTTTTATAAAAATGAATAGCGACATCTATACAAGTTTACGATACATTTTTGACATCTTTTAATTGCCGAGATCACCAATATTTCTCACACTTTTCTGACGTCTTTCAGTCAACATTGCAACATATTTTTGATAATTTTCTGACATGTTAACGATATGCTCTTTTTGACAAAAAATGTGATGACTTTTTGAAATGTTTTTGACATGTACTTTTACGTTCTTTCCATTACGTTTGTAATACAACTTGGAAGTGTTTTCTAATAAGTTCTTCACACGTTTCTCAGAAGTTTTCGATATAGTATTTCTCACGTTTTCTCACATTTTTTGGCAACCTCTCCACAGTTTACATGTTACTCCTCAGACATTTTCAAACAACGTTTTTTTCGCAAGTGATGGATTCACTGTTGTCACTACGCATCTTGGGATCGGAGGAGGAGAAGATTCTTTATGGTTGAAAAAAACAAGAGAAAAATGGGTGGAGACTTGATTGGGATATATAACATCAATTAGGCAAATGGTTAGATCATCCTTACTTCCGAAGTGACATCTTTGGTTTGGTGCATTATGCTGTGGAGAAACTTTATGCTAAGAATGAAGTGATGATACATCTTGTAGACATGAGAAACATGTCGAAAGTACGTTGTGGTGTCTTAGACCTGCTACGATGAGAAACTAGGGTTGGGAGATTATTTTGCAACTTACTCAGAATATAAATTTGACATCACCATTGCATAGAGCTCGTTGCGGAGATAAGAAATAATTTTTTCATCATAGCCAATCGAGCTACAAGGACAAAGTTACATGGGATAGAAAATTTAGGATTTTATGATTTCATAATGTTGATGTGGCAATGAGAAATGGTGACTTGGCATTGGAAAAATTGATTTGGCAGACAGACAACGGGTCAAATTGCTTAGGTGAAATTTTGAAGACATGTCAAGTTTAGATTGACTGTGACATGGATGAGGTTCTCCTTCTTGGACAAAAGTTGAGGTGGACTTAAGACAAAGGTGGTAGGTTGCATGTTTGACTTGTGGTGGATCGCATGTTTGACAGGCGGCCGTGACAATTGTGTACTGCAAGTGGGCAGCTTTAGGTATATAAGGAGATATAGTGAGAGCTCATTAGTGAGGATTTTTGTGACTATCATCGAGGGGTTGCATTTTCATCAAGATTTTTGTTAGTTTTTGGGTCGGATTAAATCAAGGTTGGATATCGTCAATCATATGGATTCTTGCCTAGGATGGAGGAGGTACTCATGCATTTTGCTAGCTTGGAGGTCAAAAGCGCAGAAGAACTCGTGCATTTTAGTCCATGAAGGAGATTTTGCCTTGAGAATTCAAAAGTGCAGGAGGATTCGCACACTTTTCTAAGGGAGGAAAAGTTTGAAAACAGAAAGTGCATGAGGGATTACACACTTTTACTCTTGGAAGTGAGTAGGGATACTCAAGAGGCTGTAGTTTCATCTACAGAGATCAGTTTAGGAAGTGGTTGGTACCGTTGGATAAGTCTTTCTATGACTTTCCAATGAAATCAAATCATCGGATTTGGAGATGTATTGACGGAGTAGTGACCCTTTGAAGTTCAGGGAAGAATTTAGCACTTGAAGACAAAGTGCACGAGACTCCGTGCACTTCCTGAATGAGATTTTTGACTTACAAAGGCAATAACTTTTTGTGTGGAAGTCAGTTTGTGGTGTGTAAGATATCATTGGGAAGAGTACTCTATGTTGGAGTTGACAGATTCAGAGTTCAAGAAACAAGTGGACAGAATTCTGTAGAAAGATTGATACTTCGAGGACACTCCAAGAAGAGAGAGCGAGTAGACAAGGAAAGTAAAATAAGAATGAGATGAGAGAGGTTTTGCCTCTCCATGTATATATAGTGGAGGTGAGTACAAGAGAAACCCTAATGGTGGGTTAGCCCTCTAACTAACTGTAACAACCCTAATCACTCCGGCTAATGTTAATCGTCGATCTACTAGAGCTTGGGGCTATATCAACACTCCTCTTCAAGCTCGACACTACATCCTATACTCTTAGACAATGTCTGAAAGTATCAAACTTATCTCTAGGCAATGCCTTAATGAAGATATCGGCAACCTGATCTCATGTGCTCACATAATTGAGCTCAATCTCTCCTGCAAGGACCTTCTCTCTAGTGCACCTCAATGTGCTTCGTCCTAGCATGAAAAACATGATTAGTAGCTAACTTCATGATGCTAATGTTGTATGTATATACAACAACAGGATCTGTACACTCCACACCAATATCAGATAACAGACATCGGAGTCAAATTCATTCGCATGTTGCGGTCGTTGCTCCTCGATACTCTGCTTCTGTAGATGACAAAGCAATTGTGGGTTGCTTCTAAGAAGTTCAGCTTATAGCAGCGCTTCCAAGTCCAAAAGCGTAACATGACGTGGATCTCCTGTCAGCACTTCCTGCCCAATCAACATCTGTGTAGTCATGTAACAACAATTGTCCACCGTATCGATAGTGAAGTCCGTACTACATCAAGAACTTCACGTAGCGGAGGATCCGTTTGATAGCCTCAAGATGTGGTCTCCGTGGTGACTGCATGAATTGACTAATCAGACCGACGGCATAGCTCAAGTCTGGTCTGGTGATTATCAGATAGATAAGACTCCCAATCATTTGTTTGTACATACGTGGATCATCAAGTAACTCACCATCCTCTGCTCCTAGCTTTACCCCTTGCTCTAATGGCGTAGCAATGGGTTTGCAGTCAAGCATATTAAATCTCTCAAGCATATTGAGAGCATATTGTCGTTGTACAAGCCAAACATCCTTCCCATCTCTAATGAATTCCACAGCAAGGAAATACTTGAGTTCTCCTAAGTCCATCATCTCGAACTCGGATTTCAAGTGATCCTTGATCTGAGGAAATAAGCTCCTCATAGTTACCGGTAATGATCAAGTCATCAACATAGATGGTGATCACAACAATCCGATCTTGTATTCGCAATAAATACAAGGTAGAGTCTGAACTACAAAGATAGAAACCAAGAGACTGCAAGTAAGAATTGATCTTTGCATACCATGCTCTTAGTGCCTGTTTTAGACCCCAGAGGGCCTTCCGTAACTTACACACACGAGAAGGAAACTTCGGATCCTCATAACCTGGAGGTTGCTGCATGTAGACTTCCTCCTCAAGATCACCGTTGAGGAAGGTATTCTTGAAGTCCATCTGGTGCATCTTTCAACTTTTCTGAGTTGCAACTGCAATTGCTGTTCGAATAGTCACCATCTTCGCAACAGGAGCAAAGGTCTCCTCAAAATCCACTCCATGTTGCTGTGCGTAGCCCTTGGCTACCAATCTGGTCTTGTATCGACACACGGTATCATCCGAGTTGCGCTTGACCTTGAAGATCCACATGCAACCAATCGCTTTTTTACTCTGAGGTAAGTCCACCAACTCTCAAGTCTGCTGGTGATGAAGGGCAGCAAGTTCAGCTTCCATAGCACTTACCCATTGGGCTTTGTGCATCACCTCCTCAAGCGAACTCAGTTCTTATTCTTGAAGAACATTGGTCATATATGCATGGTGCGTAGCAAGAAAACCCTCATGCATATACCTACTCAGTGGATGTTTTACCCGCTCAGATCTGCGAGAGATAATTGGTGCACTAGTCACCTCCCTTTGCAACTGATCTGACGTAGACGCCAAGGTCTGAGACAAAGTATCTAATGGATGTGAGAGATCCACATATGTAGACGAGTCAAACATACGCTGCAATAGCACGCGCTCATCTTGTGTAAAAACTACACTAGTTCCACTAGGCTGTGTTATGTGGACTCCAGCGTTAACAACAACTCTATGTGCAACTTATTTTGATATGGAATCAGTGACTTCTCCAGATCACAATGGACTGACTCCTTGGTTCTACAGTAGGTACAGGGATGGCTATGACAGGTGCAGGTGCAAACCAAGACTGTAGCTCATCAAAAACAACATCTCTACTGATATAGAATTGCTTGGACGAAGGATTGTAACATCTATATCCTTTCGTATCAGAAGCATAGCCAAGGAAGATACATCTATCTGCTTTCGGATCTAGTTTCTTACGTCTTTCATCAAATATGTGCACATAACAGATGCATCCAAAAACTTTAAGAAAAGAGTAATCAGGCTTACTGCCTGAGGAAGATCTCCATCGGTGTCTTGTTGTGGACTGCTGCTGTAGGCGTTCGGTTCATCAGATACACCACACATGAAACAACTTCTGCCCATTAAGGTCTAGGCATGATCTTCTCATTCAACATCGCACGAGCAGCTTCTGCTATGTGTCGATTCTTGCACTCCGCAACCTCGTTCTGCTGCGGACTGTAACTGCAGGTCTTCTGACGTCGAATGCCATGCTCACGCAGATACGAATCGAACTCTCCAAAAAGAAACTCGTCTCCTCCATCAGATCTCAAACAGAGGATAGATGTTCCAGACTGTTTCTCCACCAACTTGCAAAAAGTCTGGAATGTTGACAGTACTTCGGCAGAGGACTTGTTTCTCAACAAATAGATCCAAGTATAACTTGTCGTTCAATGATCATCAATGAACGACACGAAGTACTGGAAACCAGTCATACTTGGCTGAGAAGCAGTGCATATACATCAATGTGAACAAGCTCCAGAAGCTTGTTTGCTCTACTACCTGATCTTTTAAAGGGCTGTCTAGCTTGCTTGCCAAATTGACATGCTGCACAGACTCTAGTGGGCTCACTGGATTTGAATACTTTACATCAGGTCACAATACATGAACTGATGTAAAGTGACTAAGCAATTTTTTCTCAAATCATGACTAAGCAACCCCCTTGCGTCTTTAGTATAGCACCAAGAAGCGTAAATACCCAGTCAACATCAATAAGTTAAGACTTAGCTTGATTTTTTCATCTTTTAAATCCCATATCGTCATCATTAAGCGTCCAAATGAAACAAATGAAGTGTCTTTCGGGATCTAACAATGAACTCTATACATTGGTGCAATGAAAATAGAGATCCAAAATAGACCAAGAAGTTGTCATTTTCCACTGTGAACGTCTTAGGAATAAAATATAAAACCACAAAATATGATTTTCAAGTAGAAGTCGGTTCATGAGCGACACCGTACATACGGTAGGAGGTGGCAGGGACATTTCTGAGGTTCACCTATCAAGGTATCAACCTAAGTATCGAAAAAAAGAAAGAGGTTATATGCTAGGAGGAAGATATGAACAAACCAAAATAATAATGGTTAGGGTGTGTCTATTCACTTGGTTATAAACCATTCGTATGTATAGCCTTTCGATTAAGCCATCCGACGACTGAGGAATTGGAAGGTAAATATACCTACCAAGATCAATCTAGCGGCTGTTGAGTTCCATTTCCTCTATAGACACGAGGAGGTGAGATCAACCTGCCACATCGCGCATGGTCTTCAGAGTCAAAATATTGTCAGTGAACTGTAGTTCCCCCGTGCACTGAATAAGCATCTTCCAAGTGACGAGAAGTTTTTCCCTTTCTATGAGTCTTTTGCCGCTTCATTTTTTCTCGATAGAACCTCGATCTGATTAGACCAATGGAGCTAGATGGCAGAAACAAGATGCAGTTGCAGCTCATTTCAAAGTTTGATCCGTAGCAATTGGAGAGTTCAGTTAGATTCCTAAGGCAACAATTAAAAGGCAGTAAAAGATTAGTGACAGGTTGAAGATGTGGAAGCGGACATAGCTATGGTTTCCTCAATAGACATGTGAATCTAGGTGCATGCACCTCACGTAGACATGGGAATCGGCTCTATGTGCTTCGGAAATTTTGTAGAGCTACATGCTGTACAGGATAGAAGGCGAGAGTACTTCGAGAGTGAACTGAGGGACGATGTAAATTCTGCACTAGGGAGCATTAGGATAGACTGGCTATAACATATTCAATTTCACGCCGTTTGGGAGCAGTTGCTATTCCAGAGGCATTGACAGAACCTTACAAAGAGAATCGCATGTTTTATATATCGTTTCGAGGGAAATTTAGGCCAACGACAAGAAGGGTAATTTTATACTCTAGACGTTTTCTCAACGATGAAGAAGGATGGCTACCATTTCTTGAGAAGGAATCCAGTGGGACCAACTTTCAGTCACCTGATTGTTCGAAGGAAGAGAGTTTCCTTTCTTATAACCAAGAAAAGATCATTGTGCTCCATAACAAGAAGGAGATCTTCTGAAAGATTTCCCCGCAAACCGACACAAGAAAAATTTGAAGTAAATCGTTAGAGCTCTTGAGTGGAAGACCGGGGATGACTGAGAAAGATGATCGAGCGGCTAGGATAGATTTTAGATTGAGTAATCTTAAAAGAACTGATTTCTTTGAAGGTTAAGATCCTAGGCATTACAGACGGGAGTTTTACTCTCGGAATCCAAGTCTAAACTATCCCCCTTGAGAGTAAATCCGGGAAAGAGGCATATTTACAAGAAATCCAGAGTCTAGATAAACTGATATTGTCACTCATTTTTATTTCTTCTCCTTTTAAGTTACTCCTCTCTGTCTCAGACATATCCGAGGGTAAAACTTATGGTGAATAGATGGACAATGAAGGAACTTTTCCTAACTAAAAGAAACCATGAGTAATCGAAAGATGACCTTTTCAAAGCATTCCTTTTCAGAGTTGGATAACCTTTCTAAACAGAGAGAAGGCACATGTGATGAAGCTAGAGAACAGAAGAATGTAAGGATTCTTGAGAAGACTTTCTGATTTGTGCAAAAATTGATTCCTTTTCAAGTTACCTGGGTAAAAAGAAGTTGTTAAGGATAATCCTCATTTCTTGAGAGGCTTTGTGAGACCTTTAAGGAACTGATTTCCTTAAGGATCAATATTTTTCTCTCGCTCTGAATGAATATGCATGCTGGATGAACTCTGGGAACTTTTGCTCACTTAATATTATCGAGAGTATATATATATATATGTTAAATAAAGAATATATACTAAGTAAATATAAATAATTAAAATATTTTATAAAAATTATCTGTTAGTCATGTCTGGAAACACGATGTCGACGTGAGAGTTTCTTGGGAAGGGCAGAACCTTCTAGTTGTGATATGATCGTGAAGACTATGATACGTCTACTTAAGGAAGAGCTAGGCTTCTAGATGTGGTTATTTACTCAAGGGATAGACTTCAGGTTGTAACGTGAGACTATACATTCACACAGGTCTGTTGGGTCTTGTAATATGTTCAGAAAACAAAAATCAGGTTGAACTAGTAGTGATAAGATCAGATGGTGAACTTTAACACTCAAGATTAAGAAACATATGATCGTTTAGACCTCAAAACTTCTCCTACATGTAAATGAGATCTCACAAAACACACATACGAAATTTCAGCTTGAGATCAAATCTGAGCACCGAGATATGGACAAAAACATTTTGAGTAAAGAAATTATGACAATTTCTAGTACCCAGATAGTTATTTTGACCTAGAACAGAGAATTAGTTCGATAACTTTCGATGATTCTTACAGGATTTGGAGTCTACTGCACGTTGTCGTAGTGCGTGGCATCCCAAATGATGAAATGGAGCTTCAGAAGACACTCAACTGGCATTTGTCTAAGAAGTTGCGCCTTAGCTTACCAAACTGGGCAGGAGTTAAGCTGAGGCTATGCTCGACAAGCTGCTCCCTAGCTTGGATTATGATATCATCCTGAGAAGGAGCAAAAAGTTCCAGAATGCAGAGCTCAGCAGGAAGTACGGCTTCACGCTTTCAGTTTCCAGAGAAAGCGTTAGGTAATAGTTAGTACAAGTCTTAGGTCATGAAAAGCGCGAAAGAGAGAAATCAGTTGATTTTGGCTCGTGATTGAAATTCATAATCTAAGAGTACGAGTGCGTTGGTGTTGACAAGTACTGTAGTTTTGACTCTTTATTCCTTAAAACAGAGTTGTACAGAAATGTTAGTGTAGATAATGCTAGTAAACGTTTCACAGAACATTTTCTCTCAAAAGAATATGCACCAACTTTATTTCGTTTTTTAACGAAAACAGAGGGCATCCCAGTGATAGGGCGTCCACCTAGGAGGAAAGTGGTCTCAGCCAACCCCTGGCCTGTCGGGAAGACGATCCCGAGCCAACCCCCGTCTTCTCACCGCCACTCAAGAAGAACACTTCCCATGCACAATTGGGAGCGAATTCAATGAACCCATCATCCAGAAGACATGGACAAAGCTTCTGCACTCAAATCCACAATCTATTCTCCGAGAAGAAGTCACAATGGCATTGGGAAGCTCACTCCCTCTACTTCCTGCGTCTACTCCTCGACACACCAGCCTAGCTAACAGGACTGCACGAGGATGCCGTTCCCTGTTCTTAGACTGTCCACTACTTCTATCTACATCTTCGAACCACTCCTGATACGAGTATGCAGACCCCTCTTGTATATTCCAAGACTATTCGTATGTTTCCAACAATGGGTTGTAGTGCGAAGAACTACCTATCATGTCCCTCTGCTCTAATGTGTCTCGTCCACCTGCACCATAGAATCGATGTGTGCAGTCGCTACAGAATTCTACCGAACTGGTAGCACAGGCAGAACTCTATCTCCTACTCTGTTATCCTACTTATGTCGTTGCCATGAGAATCAGGGGAGGCGATCACCAGGGAGAGAGGCGCTGACAGGAGGTTGCTATCTCACATGCACGCGGTTTCTCTGCCCGAATTGGCCATCCACCTTGTCCTTCCTACGCTACCTATGCTGCCACATGGTGTCCTAACTAATATTACATGGAAAAACTGCCACCCTTAAGATAGCATGTTCGATTCTACTATATTTGGAATTGTGAATGAAGTTACTAACTACTCAGATTGCACGGAGGCAATCTCTACCTGATCTGCTCCTATCGGAGCTCCTAATGCGGCTTCTGATAAGCTAGAAAGCCCTGTAGTTACCTCGGGTGTTACTGAGGTGGCTTCCTCCTCATCGTCTCTTGCTGGCTCTGCTGTCGCTGCTGCTGCGTCTTCCTCGGCTTCGGCTTCTGCTTCGAAAGATAGAAGCGTCTTCTGGGAAACGGAGTCGACCGGTGCTTCTTCCGTCTTCTGAGGCACGGGTGCGGGACTAGGGACCATGGGGACCTCATGGGGATCCGGGGAAGTCGCTTCCTCCATGCGGAATACTTGGGAAGACGGCTCGCCTTCCTGTCTTCCAGAAGATATCTTGTCTTCCGGGGCGTCTTCTGGAGTCTTCTCGGCTTCCAACGCTGTCACCACCAAGTGCACAGCGAGGTCGAACTCCTCCTTCTCCATTCCGGATCCAGTCGATGGTGCTGGAGCGTGGGAAGATGCGGTTGCAGGTGTCGGAAGCGAGGGAAGACCATAAAGTGTCTTCACTCCTTCGATCTGTCGATCCAAGTATCTGAACATGCTCTCCCGGCATTCCACCAACATCGCTTTGGACTCGCTGTCCCATCCTCTAGCTAAGGTAAGTAACTTCCTACCCGCGGTGTAGTTGAACTTCTTCCGAAGCGCTTCCATCGACTGTGCCAACATCTTCTGTGCACGGACCTCTGTTGCTTCCCTCTGCGTCTTCTCAGCTGCAGCTCGCGCTTCCGCGACTTCTCGCTGCGTCTTTCATATGGTCTGCTCTTCTGCGAGGACGGTGATCTTCTCCCGCACTCAGGTGACTTCCTGATTGCGCTGCTGTACCCGCGCCTGCAACTTCTGGTTGCTATTCCGAAGCTGTACCAGCTCCTTGGCAGAAGCGGCTGCTTCCACCTTGTACCTGGCTGCAAGCTTCTCTGTGGTGCGGAGACTAGCTTCCAGCGACTCCGTCTTCTTCTGGTCTTCTCCCTATCGTAGCAAGGTGCGCAGGCCGAATCCAGGTTGTAAGGGCTTCTCCTGTGCCCTCGCTCTCTTCTCCAGCAACTCCATAGCTGGCTGGATCTCCTTCTGGAAGTAGGCACTGAACTCCTCCAGTCGTCTTCCTGCGGAAGACAAGTTCATCTCCACCACACGCTCCGCGGTGTCGACTTCGTCTTCCAGAGGCAAGGAAGCCTCTTCCACCACTACGACCTTCATCTTTTGCGCACGAGAAGAAGCTACTCTTCTCATCTTCCGGGGTGGAAGACTCCTCATGGCAGGAGCGGCTCTCTTCTTTGCGCTTCCTCGCATCGCAGAAGGAGCGCCCATCCATCCTTCGTCTTCGGAAGACTCCCTGGCGTTGCAGAAGCAGTCTTCTGCTCTGATCGGGTACTCAGCAGGTCTTCTTCCGAGTCGAACTCCGATCCTGAATGAATGAGGGAGATGGGTGTCCTCGGTACACTTCGGGGACCCATCTTCCTCAGTGGCGTGGCGTCTTCTGACCCACTAGACTCGTCTTCCCTCACCAGAAGCGTCTTCTGGTGAGAGCCGGGCCTCAGCTGTGGCATCAGAGTGGGAGGGGGCGTTGCAGCTGCCGTTCGGTCATCGTCTTCCGAGGTCTCCTCCTTCACCTCATGTCGCTCCGTTGGCCCATACACTGCCAGCTGATCTTCCCTAAGATCCCCCATGGCTACATACAAGTAGCAGAGGAAGGGTGTCAGGTGTCCTCCCGCCGGGGTACCTAAGTATGCTAGCTCCGTCTGTACATAGTTGTGGATGTACGCGTCCCAGTAGATGGGCACTCCGTCATCCCACACTGATTCTAGGAACTCCACGTCCTGATCTCCTAAGTATCTTGTCTTCTGCGCTTTCCCCTTGGGGAAGAGATGCAGAAACAACTTCGCCAGAAGTCGCTTCTTCGGCTCCCGGTAAGATTCTATCTTCCAACCGTTCCTCCCCTGCCTATCTTCCACGAAAAGGCAGGTGGTGCTCCCAGGCACATGCCACGAACTCACGATCCTAGGCAAGATCTTCTTCTCGTATCGTTCTCGGACTCAGGCCTGTGAAAAGCCTTGCGCCATCAGTCTTCAGTCCAGGAAGACGGTCTTCCTCGAGCTACTCCTGCTTTTGCAAGTACACGGTTACGAGGTGGCAACGCTGCCCACACCTCCTCCAGAAGCCCTTGATCTGCGAGGTTCCAATCCCACAGGAAGAAGTCGAGACCCAACTCCTTGAGGAAAGGAGTGGCCTCGGCCAATTCTGCCGCTGGTAACACCTAGTCTCGCGGGTGCATCGACATACCTGGAAGATCTGTTGCACTAAACCACAAGCACCTACTATGAGCTGAAGGCTCAATTCTTCCCGAGTGCCCACAGTCTAGCTTCTACTTCTCAGAAGACGAAACTAGTCTTCCAGAAGACAGCTACTCTGTCTTCCGGGAGTCTAACAATACTTCCTAGATGGCTCTCGTCTTCCGAGCTATATCTAAACAATCCTATCTAAGCAAGGCCTCGCATGGATTACCAAGAAGACAACCCACCTTGCATTACATCCTACTTCCTATCAGAAGATACAAGATTCGTGAAACATAAAGTGCATGACAAGGTCAGAAGTTGGTTGCGGGCTCCTGCGGTGTCAGTGGCCTCTGGGAAGATACTCGGGACAGTTTCCGATTCAATGTCTTTCTCGAAAGACTTCCCGAAGTCAGACTTCCTTTCACTGGTCTCACCTGTCTTCGTCTTCCTACACGCAATCTATCCTCACAACAGACTCAAGACAATTGCACTCTGTTCTTCTGACTTCTCACCTCTCATACGCACTCAGGAGAACCTTGCTGCTCGATGAGAAGACATGACCCTCGACCATTCTCTCCAGATTCTGCCAGCAAGTATTTTCACGACTCTCTTCTAAGCTTGGGAAGAAGAAGGAATGGCTGTTATGGATCGAACAGAAGAGACCCGAATGGACCCTCACGTCTTCTCGCTCATTTTGCCAGCCTTCCAGTCTTCTAGTCTCTCTAGGAAGATGTGGAGTTGAGAAGCTTGGAAGACCGGGAGGCACAGGCCTAGTTCCCGACTTCCAACTTCTCAAAATAACAAAACAACTCACCACACCACTCAGGATTCGTACCAAGTCTCTCTAAACACAAAAGCAAAGCAAATCCACTCTTGATACGAATTGTGTTCAGTCGACTTCCGAAGACGGTCTTCCGAAGACAGTCAAGTTTAAGAAGCGTCTTCCGAAGATGTTCCCATCTTCCGAATCGTCTTTTGTTCCAAGTTTCGGGGATAGAGAGGTAGTACGGTAGGGAAATTGATAGCTGGGATCTCCAATTTGAAGAGGAGGTGTAGGGAAGCTCGAATTGAGCTCGGGAAGAAGCAAGGAGATGTCTGACAGAAATTGGACAGCGCTTCCGCGCCCAATGTCTCAATAGGAAAGATGGGGGGTGGGGGATAATTGATGAGACTGCCTGCACACAACGAAGAAAGCGCGGGGAATACCAGGAAAAGGCGAGAAGAAGTGAGAAGGGGAAAGAACAGGGGAAAGAACCTCTACAGTCTTCTTCGGCTCTCCGAGTTGCCTTCGACCTCCGCGCGCTTCTTGGTTCTGGTCCTAGCTCCAATGCGACTCCTCACGACTGCGCCTGCTGTCAATCTCTTGGCCACGCCTCGATCCACCTTCGATTCCACTCGCTGCTCTCCAATGTCAGCTTCTCGGGAGCTCACAGAAACGCCTTCGCTCTCTGCTGTTTGTGCTCCAGCAATTTTGGTCTCGCCTTTCGCCTAGCTGCCAACTGCTTCTCTCCTACCTCGATGTCCTCACTCGATTCCTCTCTCAAAGCTAACTCGCAAATCTCACTATCTCCAATCGATCTTCTCAAGCGCTGTGCTGCGAGAAGTTGGAATGTGCCTAATGTGCTTCCTTACGCATCTTCCCCGCAGATTAGGGATTTTCGACCTTGGGTATCTTCCCCGACCTACCTACCTATTCGGTGCGCCCCAGTAGGTACACCTACTGTCTTACCCAAAAACTCGCGGTTGAGCCTTCGCGGTCGCTGTCTTCTGGAAGACAGGTGTCTTCCGCCGTCTTCTCATCTTCCGCCGTCTTCCCGTCTTCTGAAGACGCAACTGAGAAGACGTTCTTCCGAAGACGCTCGTCTTTCGAAGAAGTCAACTTCTTATTACAAACAGCTCTTAAGATCATCTTCCTGTTAAGGAAGACGTAACCTTAAGTAACAACGCTTCTTCAGTTATACAAACAAGTTATTATTCTTAAAAATTTCAAAAATTCGTGCATCCTGTAATTTGTGGGCACCACATTGATCATGGATCAGAAATCAATATTATGTCACGGGGGGTATACGAGAGAGGACAATGACCTATCGAACTGAATCATGGTTGGGTGCCGCGTGCTGCTAACAACCAGAAGGGTGAGTTGTACGGCGCTTGTCCTAACGTGAGGGTGAGGATAGGTGATGTGGAATTAGATCAGCACTTCTTTGTGCAATCTTCTGCTTCGTGTCCTGTCATTCTTGATCAGCTTTATTTCACTACAGTGCGTATGGAAACCAAGATGATGGAGGATGGATCACACTTTGCTAGGATTCGTTGTCCGGATGATGGACGCTCTGTTCAATTTCTGACTGTCGAGACAAACCACGAGCAAAACAGACAGACCTTGAGAGACTCTCATATTTGCAAAAGTAAGGGTTTTCAAAACCCACTCTTGTAGGACGAGATGATAAGAGTGAAGGATCTAGGATTACCATGATCTCGCTTGAGCAGCGAGCGATCACAAGGGACTAATGAAGAGACTGCTCGAGATTTTGAGAGTGTATACGGAATATCAAGCAGGAGATCTGGTTTGTTGAATCTGAGTCTAGATGATTAGAGTGAGTTTACACGAGTAGAAGATCTGACTGTAAAGAGCAGGAGACAGATGGAGAGGCGTGTAGCTGATCTGCGTTGTACAAGAGCTTTGAAGAAAAATGAAATGATTTCTGGTGTGTACGAAGAGTTTGTCGATGTACAATCTTTCGTTCGTTGGTTAGATGATGTAGATAGGATAGTAGAACAGTTGGGAGGTATGGTGGTGATCCCCATCCATTCTCGTGAAGTCTATGAAGAGATTGTCTCGTACTTGCGGTATCATCCTCATCCGAGACTAGAGAATGGATGGAAGGATGCAGTCTGTTGATGTGGTTCTCATCAGGAAGCAAAAGTACACGCCAAGTATAAACTTGAAGCGAGGAAGGTGAAGCCTGTGACGACCCAATTATCTTTTGATTCTCAACAACAGATGGAGTCAGCCGCCACTGAGCTTGTACTTAGAGATCCTGCACAAATAGGGCATCAGTTTACTCAACAGACACTCGAACAACTCCAAATAGAAGAAGATGGGTTATGACTGAAATTGAGAAGAAGACTTTTGAGCAGATGATTGTCAGCCATGGTAAAGCATTTTCTTTCTCAGCTGAAGAGATTGATTGTGTGGATCCTAGTGTGATAGCTCCGATGGTTATCTTCACTGTTCCTCATGTACCTTGGGACTTGAAGCTTATTCCAGTCCTTCATGCCTTGCTACTGAAGCTCATTGAGCTATTAAAGGAGAAGATGCAGATGGGTATTCTTGAGTCATCCATGACTCTGTATTCTAACTGGTGGTTCACGGTGGCTAAGAAGTCAAGGACTTTGTGCTTTATCCAAGACTTACAGCTTGCTAACAACATCACGATTCGGAACGTGGGAACAAGACTTGTGGTTGATGAGGTAGCTGAGGTGTTTGCAGGAAGATCTGACTATTCTATCGGAGATCTGTTTTCGGATTATGATCAATTTCAACTTGCCTTGGAGAGTAGAGACTTGACTACCATGCGCACACCTTTGAGATTGATGCGGATGTGCACTCTTCCTCATGGAGCAACAAACTCAGTAGCACATATGCAGAATGTGATGCATAAGGTGTTACAGGAATTTGTATCTGAGGTCACTATCTCATTTTTGGATGATATTCATATGAAAGACTGTCCAATGGAAGATAAGGATGAGGCTTCGACTTCCAACGGTTGCAGAAAATTTATTGCAGATTATATTCAAGACGTGGGTCGGATTCTAACACGTCTGGAGGAAATACACCTCACTCTATCAGGTACTAAGTCTCGTTTTGGAATGTCAAAGATTATGGAGGTTAGTCATTTGTGTGGCATATTTAGAAGAAGACCGAACCCAGAGAAAGTAGATGCTATAGCAAGAGTAGCAGACTGTACCAATATCACTGAGGTTCGACGTTTCTTGGGAGCTTGTGTGTTCTTTCGCGTGAGTATTCTTCATTATGGACACATTGCCGAGTCTTTATATACGCTTCTGAGAAAAGAGAAGAGGTTTACTTGGCGGTAAGAACATCATGAGACGATGGAGCGATTGAAGGAGATTCTGAAGTCTCCACTCATACTAAGGAGACTTAACTATCAGAGAGAAAGACCTGTGATACTAACTGTAGACACGAGTCCAAAGACGATTGGATGGGCAGTTGGTCAAGAAGATGCAGATGGTGTGTGATTTGTTTTTAGATTTGGAGCCCGAATCTTGACAGACAAACAATGTAACTATCCTCAAGTAAAGCGTGAACTGTGAGGAGCCGTTACTACTATGAAGGTAGATCGGGAGTTCTTATTGGTGCTCATGTGGTTTTAGAAACAAATCATTTACCTTTGCATGGTATGATAGCAAATTGCAGTACTCCAGACATAGCAATGTTGAGATGGATTGCTTACATCCAGAATTTGAATCTTGAGCTGAAACACATTGCCGAGAAAGAAAATCCAGTAGCGTACATGTTTTCTAGGGCTCGCTATGAAAATGAGGATGAGATGATAATAGAAGATGAGGATGAAGAAAAGAGAAAATGTTTGGTGTCGAGTTAGTCGACCTTCGGATTTGAAATCACTGTCGTTCAGAGAGGAGCTCTACACCCGAAGGTTACGCGACATTGGATTTTATCTGAGTTTTTTAAACAGATTAGAGGGTTTGAGTGATGCAGAGTTCAGAGAGAGAAGGAAGAAGGCATATGATTCCTTGTTGCGAGATGGGTATCTTTGGAAGCGTCCAAAGAGAAGAGATGGAGCACTTCTACGAGTTATAGATGATCTGCAGATCAAGCAACGACTGATGAAGGAGTTTCATGACACCTTGTGGGTTGGACATCGAGGAGCTTGGGCTACCTATACAAAATTGAAAGAGAGATATTGGTGGAGAGGACTTTATCAAGATGTGGTGAACTTTGTATGTTCATGCTTGCACTGTCAATTTTACTCAAAGATACGTTACAGGGATGGCCTGGTACCAACGTATCCACCTAGTACCCATTTTCATTTGGCAGCGATGCCTCCCGGATTATGAGGTATGAGGTACTTGGTGTTGGCTCGAGAAGACCTCTCCAACTTTGTGGAGGGACGAGCTCTGAGGACGAAGACCACAGAACGGATATATAGGTTTGATCTTGAAGATATTATCTATAGATACGGAATATAAGGAGATTGCGTGCAAACAGCGGAGAGTTGCGTGGTACGAAAGTGAAGTAGTTCTTCACCCAACACGGATGTCGTGATGTGAATCATTTCACATAGTAAATAATTCACCTCTCTGATGTCAATCGAGAAACATGTTTCAACTTGGAGCATGTTACCATGGAAGAACAAGTTATCAAGGGAGGAGCTTCTTGCTATTAGAATCTGACAACTTACACGAAGACTAGAGGATGTAGGGATTTCCACTTGAGAAGTTACTAGAGGCACGTTTGATGAACAAAGCTCGATTCAATCAACGACGTCGATTGGGATAGAGAGAAATCTGTGATGATCACATATTCATTTTTTTAATATTTTTATAGATTATTGCTCACTTTAATCTATGGATATATTACCAAATACCTTAGATCAAGAGTTAAGTAAATATCATGATCTTACAAAAATCTTCCCAAGTCTGGAGAGAATAGAAGATAGAGATAATGCAAAGTATCCCTCGTATTATTTCTTCTTTAGACGAGGGCATCCCTTACCTAAGTAAAGAAGGATCGACTTTCAGATGGAGACATCCAAAGACCTCAAGAACAACTAAAGAAAACATCCATCACTTCGGCAATTACTTTTTCCTCTATAAGCCATCCTTATCCACCATCCTATACCCGTAGCAATCGAGAGCGTCCATTGTCGTGTTGTGACACGACTCACATGTAAATTTAGCGTAGAATTTGTATTTTGTTATTTCTTTACATCTCGTGAATCTTTTCATGTAACTCGCTGACAACGTATTAGGTGCCACGTTCATGATCATCTATGATATGAGATTGCATGCCAACTCATTAATTTCTGGACATTCGCGTGAGTAGCTCTTGTTGTCAAATTTGGATATAAGATAGAGGGTCGAGGGTTCATGAGGCATCCGTCTTTAATTGATGTCTCATGAATGTGTCTTAGTGTCTAACGTGAGGGATGAGGAGCTACAAGAGTTGTATATATGAAGGATGACTGATCTGAGTTCCAGATCATTCATTAATCCGTTCCATATCAACCTTCGCAATCATTTTTGACAAAGGTTCATTGTCTACTTTGATGATGAGTTCATGGAGAGGGTGATGGATATGCTTACTCCGGTGATCTTGTGGATCCTCATATACGTGGAGAATTGAGATCGGACTGTGTACATCTTACTTTGATGGATGAATGGCTTTGAATTTTCTAGCCAACGTCCCTTTCAACGTTTGGGTTGATATCCGATGTCATTGTCTGTGGAAGTTCAGTCATCGTGTGTGGATCGTGAGGAACTTTGGTGAGGATTGGATTAGCATCAATCTGTGTTTCTTTTGATCGCTCTCACAATCACTCACAATCAAGAGGTATGTCCTCCTCAAGAAAGACTCTCTCCAAGACAACAGACACTCCGAGTTTCTCATTATTGTCTCATCCTTACTACCTTTGCTTTTGTTTGACGGATCGCTCTTGATGAAGTACCCATATCTCTAGTGCGGTCTTCTCCTCTTTTGTGGTTTGACGATCGTATATGGAATCTCTCCTTGCTTTCTTCTTGGTTTAATTTGGTTACTAGTTGTCTTCCACATCTAAGTGATACGGGCTCCTGCAAAGGTTTGTGTCATCTTACTAGCAAGAGTGACATATAATTTCTTTGATTTCATCTTTTAATCCGATTCACGTCCAATTGATGGTTTCTCTTTATAACTCGTTAATGACTACCAATGTCGAGATGTTCTTAGCAATCTCTCCTTCTTGCTTTAAAAGAAAAATCCGGTTAATCTAAGATAAACATGGTCCACACAAGTCTACACATGCATCGAGAGGTAAATGATGTTGTCTGATTTGATGTCATCTCCAGATAATTCCTCATGTGTCATTCCGTAAGTATCTGTCATCGGCTGTCTAACGTATGGTGTCTAGCTAAGAGGGTATGATGAAGTACGAAAGACAAGAAAGAGTCCTGAAGTAACCAACTCTATTGTCTAATTCAATTTATTACACTTTTGTATGTACAAACTTGGAAGTCTGTGGAGTCTTCACAAGTATCCCAATCCTTAACTTTCTCAAGAAAGATGTATAGCTCCTTAAAATCTCTTTCCAATGATACTAAATAGACTTCTCTAGCCAACGTTACGTCTACTCAAAGCATTTGACTTCTCTTGTCAGGAAATTTCTGACAGGAATTTGTTGATATAGCCTCAAGCTCTAGTAGATCGACGGTTAACATTAGCCGGAGTGGTTAGGGTTGTTACAGTTAGTTAGAGGGCTAATCCATCATTAGGGTTTCCCTTGTACTCACCCCCACTATATAAACATGGAGAGGCAAAGCCTCTCTCATCTCGTTCCTATTTTACTTTCCTTGTCTACTCGCTCTCTCTTCTTGGAGTGTCCTGAAGTATCGATCTTTCTACATGGTATTAGAGCAGTAGAGAGCGTGTGTCTCTTGCTGAAGAGCAAGATGGAGTTCGTGCATGGAGAAGTATAGGAGAGAGCAGCTGGAGGTGTGCCTGATGTCGAGCATTATCCTGCTGATGCGTTGGGGTGAGACGAAATTGTTTTTTTTGCCACCAGAAACTTTGGATGCGATTTCAGAGACCTAGACGATTTTTTCTCGCTGATATCTGTCGACAAGTCTCATAGGGGTAGTCTTGTTCAGAAGGTGCAAATTGTATACCTGGCCAAGTTTCAGCCGATTTGGAGATTTCCAGCGGCAGATTTTCAATTGGATCTTTTTTGACCAAAATGAAACTTTTAGGACTTGAGTCTAAAACAAATACTGTTTCGAATATGGAGTCTAAAACAAATACTATTTCGAAAATTTCAAGGGGTTGCTCACCCATTTCTGACCTCCTTTGGTCCAATTTCGACCTTTCTTGGTGTGTTCTTTCGACGTTTCCGTCGAGCTTTGTACACCTACAGTTCACGGCGTGGTTCTTTCTTCATCCTCGCTGTAGGAGGAGTTCGTGAAGTCGATCTTTTATGACTTGTGATAACTCTTGAACGTGAGGTGTGGAGAGACGAGTTTCGTGAAGGTTCTGTGAGGTTTTTCGCGTACAGAACAGAGCAATTTCAACATTGCAGCTATAGCGGACTCAGTGTCTTTGATCACTGGAGAGAAGCTCGACAAGAACAACTACCAAGTGTGGAAGTTCCGGATGATGACTTTCCTGCAGGGTCAAGATCTTTGGGATCTTATCACTGAGGAGGAGAACGCGTCTGAAGTATCAATTTCGGATCTGAAATTCAAGGAGTGGAAGAAGCGTTCGTACTAGACGATTCACTACATCGCGCTGACAAGTTCAGCATCGATGATCAGTCACATTCAGGATTACGATACATCCAAGACAGTTTAGGATGCACTTGCGCGTCTATTTCAATCCAGAATAGAGACGCAGAAGCTGCAATTGCTGCAGCAGTTCAACACCGTGAAGAAGGGGTCGATGTGCATCAACGACTATGTGAACCATGTCAAGCAGCTCGCGGATCAACTATCTTCTGTCAAAGTCGAGATTAATTCCACTGTCTTGATCAGAGCCACCTTGCATGGACTGCTTGCAGAGTACAAATAGTTCATAACATCGATTTCAACCAGAGAATCTCTTCCGCGGTTTGATGAACTTGTTCCTATGATGTTAGGAGAGGAGGTGCGCCTACTGGGGAGTTCTACTTCGACGGGCCAGCAAGAATCTGTCTATTTTGCAGATTTTGGAGGATCTCGAGGTAAGGGTCGTGGCAAAGGTGCTGGACGTGGACGGGATCACGGACAGCAACAGCAGTCACAGCAGCAGAACCAGCAACAGTCTGGTTCTTCCAACAACCAGAGACGAGCACCTGGTTCCTGCAACTACTGCAAGAAGCAAGGTCACAATGAGAATTAGTGCTATAAGAAGCAGAACGACCAAAGACACCAAGACGACAACAACCCCCAAGGTAACAACAACCAGCAAGGCTATGCCGTCACTGAGCAAGTCTATTCGGAGCAGCTGCTGATTACAACGCATCAGAGTTATGCGGCTTTCGAGCCACTGACTGACTAGGTGATCGACTCCGACGCCACCAGTCACATGACTCCTCATCGAACGTGATTCAGTACACTAGAGCCTGTGGAGACTCCACAGTTCATGGTGACAAGAGATGACACCAAGCACAAGATTCAACACAAGGATAACATTCCACTTGACATTCCTGCTTCAACGTTTATTGGTATACGGAATGTCCTACATGTATCCACGTTGACTAGAAACCTGCTATCTGTAGGATAGTTGATAGAGCAGCGTCTACAAGTGCGCTTCAATAAAGATGGATGCTTTATTGAAGATTCGAACAACACAGTCATAGCTCGAGGTAGCAAGAGTGGTAGGCTGTTTAAACTAGATGCATCTGCGCCTAAGTTACAGGCTGCCATGTATGGACAGAGTGATCCAGTAGTGTCTGACATTGACATCTGGCACAAGCGAATTGGACACATGAACTTTCAGAGGTTGAAAAGCCTTCCGAGTTCTGCAGCTTAAGGAGTTAGCTTGTATCTGCGACGTTTAAGAAGATTAGGAGGTCTAATGCAATCACAGAAGGCGTCATTGGGTTTAAATCTATGCAAGTTATGCATTGGTTAAGATGATTCGTGAAGAGGTGGATCATAGTGTGTGTTCTAGAGAAAATTGGGGCACAAAGAAGGGAATTTAGAATGCTTCAATGATGTGCAAAAGAGAGTTGGACCGCTAAGATCTTTCCAGAGTCTAAACTTGTTATCCCTAGATCCATTGAGATCAGAACATCAAGTTCTTCAAGACAATACGAAGTTTCATCAGACGATTTGAGAGTTCTGAATGAAATTGACTCATACAAAAGTGCTTACATCAATTTTTTATTCGTCTATGCTCTTCATTCTTGGTGTCAACATGATAAAAGAGTCTTCATCTATGCACAAGAGAAGACCGTATGTAGATTAGATTGTTGGTTTGGGTGTGATGAACGATTTTGAGTCGTAAGAAGTCAATTTATATATATTTTGCTTCGAACGACCAAATTTCTTGCGTAGTTTTGCTAGGGAAACTTCAAATGATTTATTTGGTGTCTCGTTGGGATCAAGGTAACCATATCTACCTATCAAGAAAGACAAATCATAGATCAAGTTATTCATTTGAGCAATGTGTATGAATTTAGACTATGTAAAGAGGAGGTTTTAGAATTTTGATCACTTGTGATTAAAATTGTTCATATCTTGGGTGTTAGATGTCAGATCTGAAGGTTCTTCGAGCAAAAGAGTCAGGAAGGAAGACCCTATCAACATGTGAAGATCATTTGGCGACAGAAGAAAGTTTTCATATAGGTCTTCTCCAGTTCCTTCTCTACGGTTTTCGTCCTTTTGGATTCGTTAGAGCTCTAGTTGGTTATGTATGGCTTGTGGTAGCTAGTTTTACAAAAAGCTTGTACATGATTGTTGTTTGGATGTGAGATTAAATCGTGCGATACTGGTGCAAAGATTTTTGTTAGCAAAAGGATGTTTCCCTTGCTTTGAGCTACGCTTCAGTAGTTTTGGGTCTATTTTGAGATTCTGAGACTTGTTTTAGAAGGTTTGGGTGCAGATGACATACCACTCAGGTCTGTCTCTCAGTTTGGTGTTCTTAGAGAAAAAGAAAATGAGTGTATATAAAGTGAGAGTTGATATATTTTATGAAGCTTCTTCTCGTGGTTGTTTTTCTCTTTGTTGTCTGTGTTTAGACGATATATCCACAGTCATGAACCATGAGTTTTTCTTTACAACCTTCACACAAAATCTGATATGATACGGTAATGAACTCGGCATGAAGGTATGGGATGGAGATTTTTGGTGTTAGAAGTTGATAGAGAATATCAACAATCATGAACAAGGATGAAGATGGATATGGTTGTTGGGGAGGATGCTGGGACCTAGGATGATGAATATGTAGAAGGTTTGGATCATGAGAAGAAGAGAAGATCCATGACTATGGATGAGATGAACAGATCAAAAGAGATATCAAAGGTACGACTGGATGCAGCAATTGCACGAATGTTTAAAACCTTCACTTTGCTTTTGTGATAAGAGCAAAGGAACAAACAAAAGGAGACTTTGGGGACGAAGGCGCTTCGAATAGACAAGGTCGATCTGTTTGAAGGAGTGACATTTTAAACTGCTTGAGATGTTACAAGATGAAGATGGATTAGTTTGGCAAGAACAGTTGGAATTACTTCTAGAGAACGGGGAGGAAGAAGAAGGATTAGAACTAGGAGGTTGTGCAAGAAACGGTTGAGCTTCTTGCTAAAAAGGAACGTACAAGAGAAATGGTTAAAAAGTCTGCAGTTGTATCCCTGACAATCACACAAGTTTTGGTAATACTTGAGGTTCAACCTCCACTTGTGATTGTAGAGAAGAAGGATCCAATCATAGAAGACTTACGGCAAAAGATGCAAGATCTGCAAGCTAAGGTTACTAGGTTGGAAGATAAGAAATCATCGACAGAGATAGATCTTGTATCCAAATCAACTCGAGTACATCAATGTATGCGGTGTGATGATACTGATCATCAAAGGGAGGAAGGCATGGACTTTGCAGAGTCTTTGCAATGAGAGGTTATTGCTTGGGAGGATATTACATTTAGAAGTATGGGTACTCTTCTTCAAGTCAACGTTGATAAAGGAAGGATAAAGAAATTGACCGATGATTACTTTGTGGCACATGCAATTGTAGCTATCAAAACTACAAGTTATGATGTCAGGGTGAAAGAGATTGAACATGATCTTCAAAAGGATGATTTGGACGAGCACGTGGATCCAGACGAGCTCAAGTTGGATACTGCATTCACGGTGCAGAGCAAGAAGAAGAGACAAGAAGATACTTCTTCAGGGAAGTAAACTCGGGAGGATAAGGTTCGAGGAAACTATTCTTCCTGAACGGCAACAGAGGACGATCTTTCACAACCGGAAGAGATCGTTGAAAGACAAACAATGCAAATGGGTGAACTGGTTGTGTCCAAACAACAACCAGATATTGGGATGATGACAAATGTGAAGAGAGATTGGGAGGAAAGCGTTTGAGATGCGAAGGTTGGATTCATTTCATGGGAGGTCTTGGTGCAACTACAAGAGAAGTCCATGATGTCAGCATTGACAACGAGGATGAGCTGATCAAGGATGAGTGACATGTTGAGGATGAAAAAGAATGGATGGACGCTCTGAGACTATGAGTATAGGATGATGGGTAGTGATGACTTAAAGGAGAGAAAGCCATTGCTGAAGATGATTAGGGTTGGGAGGATGATGTTTGGGAGGTTGTGAATGTTTTCAGAAGAGAAGATAAGAGAAGATAATGTTTGAGAAGGATATCATTATACAACGAGATAATAATAATTGCGGTTGAAGATTTTGATGACAGAAATGTGGAATTTTTCAAAAAGGAAAAAATAGGAGAAAAATATGTACGATGACATGTATCGGTTTAAGGTTGAGAGTTACAATCAGGATACACGATGATGATTGGGATGAAGGATGATGTCTACTACGACACTAAGGTTACAAATCTCGACGATGAAGTTCAAATAGAAGGGATGAGATGTGTTTCTAGAGTATGATGGATTACTCCTTCTATGTCTTCAAATGCATATTGAAAGATGTGTAGATTTAGAAGGGGTGACTGAAGACAAGCGAATGGATGAAGACCGAAGAAGAAAAAAGACAACACGGATCTAGAGAAAATCATGATAGGGTTGCAACTTCAAGGTTGCAAAGTTGAGGATGAGGTTGACTAAGACGGGAAGTAGGAGACAAGACGATATGCGTGTCGGTCCACTCCTTGGTTCGTATCTCTGGTGCATACCAAAGGATGCATAAGTTTAGAGGGGGTGGATGTCACGTCGTGGATATGCTCTTACTTGAAAATCATATTTTGGAGTTCTATATTTTTGCTACAAAGACGTTCATGGAGGATAATAATGACTTTTTGATCTTTTCGGATCTCGACTTTTATTGCACCAAGTAATGGAGCTCGTTGTCAAGTTCCCGAAGATATCTCATTTGTTTCATTTGGGTGCTTAATTTGATGATATAGGTTTTGAAAGATGAGAAGATCAAGCTAAGCTCTAGCTTATCAATTTGGGAGTTCTTGGTGAAATTGGCTCCACCTAGAACTCACAAATTGCTCGATGAAACTTCATATGGTCTTCAGTTTCCTGAAGAACTCAATGTTCTCATCTCGATGGATCTAAGGACAACAAGTTTGGACTCCAGAATGACACGAACGGTCCAACTCTCTTTCACAAGTCACTGAAATATTCCGAATCCTCGTCTCTACATCTCAATTTCTCCCAGAACACACACTACGATGTGTCTCTTCACGAACCGTCTTAACCAGTGCATAGTCTGAAGTGATATGAACCCAATGACGTCTTACGCGTTTGCATTAGACCTCCTAAATCTTCCGTCAATAGATCGCAGAGACAAGCTAACCCTTTAAGCTGCTCTCTTACATTAGTTCATAGTTTGCCCAGATAATGATCAAGCAGTCTCCTTGCGTCTTTAGTATAGCACCAAGAATTGCAAATACCCAGTCAACTCGATAAGCTGAGTCTAGCTTGATTTCTTCATTTTTCAAACTCGTGCCGTCATAATTAAGTGCACAAATGAAACAGATGAAGTGTCTTTGGGAACCTAACAACGAGCTCTACCACTTGGTGCAATGAAAGTCAAGATCCAAAATAGATTAAAAGTCATTATTTCTCTCCATGAACGTCTTTGGAGTGAAAATATAGTACCCCTAAATATGATTTTCAAGTAGGAGCTGGTCCACAACATGACAAGGCAACTCGAGTCTATCTCATTCTTCCTCCATGTGGTATTTGCGACGACGGTAAGACCTCATTGGTATGTCCTTACCTAGATTAAATGCATGAGTTGGATCTTCTTAATCTTCCTTCGACTATCGATTCTCAAGTGACCGTTGGAAGTTTACTGAAGGTAACTGATTTCCTCCCTCTTCTCTTCGTGATTGCTACTCTCTCCTTGTACTTGATACCCTCCTACTAGGGCGCATGTTATCCTTTATCTGGTGGGTAGAGTTCCTGCTGAACATAAGTGTGTTCTTCTCCGAGGTCCTTCATGATCCACTTAATTCACAAACAACTATGGTAGTATCTACCATGATTCTTACTTGATATAGCTTTTACCTGGTAGCTCATGGTACCACAGTTTAGTTTTAACAGGTACTCGACAAAAGTCAACCTTGAGAAGATTTAGGTGAAAAAAAACTTCTATCTTAAAGTAAGTTAACAGGATAATTCAAACTCTCTGCTAGCTAGAAACAAGAAGATAAAAAACACAACTCTATCCTATGAAAGGATAGAGTTCAAGATGGAGTGGACTCTCATTTTGTATTGCTAAGACATCCTTTGGTTCAATCCTTGACCACTGCCTCCACGTCGTTGCAGAGGTTCGAATAATAAGTTATTATTTTAGTTAATAAACTAAAAGAAAAGCTTTGTCGATCATGTTCGCTTTAGTTCTACCACAGATTCTCGGGGCTCGCTTCATTTGTAGCTTAGCACCAAGGCTCGAGCGGAGTGTAGTAGTCACCAAAATCAGAGGCTCTAAGGATCAAACCATTAATTTGTGATGCTTGATTCGATATCATATCCCGAAAGCACACAGATGTTCTAAAGTCTAGACATGTCTAGATATCTAAATCTTTTAGTGGGTAGCAATGATTCCACTAATCTGAGGCCAAGGAGACACATATTTTCTTTCCTTACAAAACCTGATGAATGAATCAAATAATAGACGATAAATGTCGACGCGATATCACGTCGTAGAGCACACGAATGCCGGCGGATTCCTCATGGGTGGCCCGGGCGAACCCCAACGGGTGGTGTTATCCGTGTAAGAACCAAGGTTCACAGTGAAACACCTCAAAAAGGAAAAACAAAAGGAAAAAAGAAAAAAGAAAAGAAAAAAGATTGTTCCACAAAGTCACCGGGCGTTACGGTACCTATCAACAAAATCGATATTAACAGTGAATGGAGCAACTGGCAAAAAAGAAATAAATTTTAAAAACTGCCGCAGTGACCTAGAGAAGGCAAAACTATCATTGTTATCATTCATTCTGTCTGTAGGACTTGTCATCAGATCTGATGCTGCAGCTTCTAGATCTGTAAGTACGAGAACTAAAGTTCGGAGGCAGCCTCTCGATGATCAATCGATTTTCCAAGCAGTGCCACACAAGATCGATCACTCACTTGCAAACAGGAATCGAATCTGGACATGTTGTTGTAACATTTTGGTTGCGTATATTATATTTTATTAAGTATCAGTCTCAGTCATGTATATCCATAGAGTGGATAAACAGGACAGACGGACTGTTACTTTCCCACATATTACAGTATATGTACAAGATACACGATTCATCTTAATATGTAGATCTCGCTTCACTAAGTATTTGGCTATGCATGGTAACCCTGACTTGTAAACAGGTGCAGAAGAATGGCGCCCATCTCAGCAGGGCCAGCTTTCCTCGATCCAACATCATTCTGCATCTGGGCAGCTGCGTTTCTCGTAACACGTGCAAGCTTTAATCAGTACGATATTACGATTTGGTCATCTTTAATTCATATATTGTCATCTGGATGAAAATATTGCTCAAACTGCTTCTGGCAACAAAAGGTAGGCAACTAAACGAAGAATCAGAATACTGCAGTAGAAAGTCCAGGATAACTTACACACAGTCGGTGTCGCCACAGATAGGGCATTTTGGAGGCGGATTGTTGGAGCTGGAGCTTGACTCATTTGGTGGACATCTACGCATCAGGAAGAATAATTGACAATCTCAGCGTTAGTAAGTCATTATATTGTAGAACCATTCTTTCCGTTTTAGCTTCCCGCAAACAGTTCTATGAAATCAGATAACCAAGAAAAACTTGCTCTTGATCAGATCATATCACATTCTTATTTGTGCACTTGCCTATAAGTCCATAATGATATCGATATATGCATCCTAACGAGACTAAGCTACAATGATTTATGTTCGTACTGTCCATCTCTAAACTAGTAAAGTACAATGAATTGTAAATGAACATCTGATTCAGATAAGAGTGTCCTAGGAGGTGGTTTCTGGAAGCCTTACACGCAGTCAGTGTCATTGCAGATGGGGCACCGAGGAGGAGGGTTTGCACAAGCCATCGTGGAGAAGAAGTCTCTTCTGCCTGGTCGTAAACACAGCACCGCTCTCCCAGAAGCTGACAGGCTTGAGCTTGGATCGACTACAGCCTGAATGCAAATGTAAGTGCGTCTGACTTCTCTTACAAACGAAAAGTGTCCCTGCAAGCTGGAACTATAGTGGTAGATTTTGAGAACTCAGAACTCGTTTAAATAGAATTAATGACTCTGAATCAGATTCTACGGATGCAAATGAACTGTGATTGAGCTTTTCTGATTTATGCTACATCACATTCTGACACTCCCTTATATACCACAACAGGTGAGGTGAGATTGGTGGAAGTTCAGCTAGCTAGAAGTTACAGTAAGCTTGGAGAGCATGCATAAGACAAGGATGCAGTGCAGTGTTTGAAAAACTTCAGTTGAGAGTATGGATTGAACACGCGAATCAACGGTACAAGACAAATATGATTTCATGTGGTTCCAGGACTACACACATATTCAAGAGAGAACAGGACAGACGAAGAGATGGTTTTGTGAAATAAGCGTCTAAAAATGACACTGTTCTCCACACGTAGTCTTGCATGTCTACGTGTGGACATTGCAATTGCACGAAGCAGCTGCATGGTGCACGAAGCAGCTGAGAAGGTGTCCATCTCACGTAGTCAAGATTCGAGCTTAACAGTCGTCCAGTGGAGTACCGAAGCATGAACTCATGATCACAGAGGCGCCCGAAAACTGGCAGACGAGGAGTGCATGTTAACTATTAATCATGTATCTACACGAAAAATTTAATTTAAAATGTCTTTATAACAGATTATTTCTTATTTGTCTTTAGTGTAATGTCTCAAAAATACAACAATTAACCATAAAATTTCTGGTGGTAAAATCTTCATCCTAGCATAGAATCAGCGAAGATAGAGAATTAAACCAAAGCTCTCACTAGTTTTACAAGTTATGATTCACTTAAGGAAAAAACTACTTAGTACTAGAAGAGAAATGTTAAAATGAAGTTTTCAGGGTGATTTTTAGCAAAAGAGAACAATTCGTCTCCAACAATCTCACAGAACTCCCAGAAAGTGAGAAAGACTTTTTGGAAATAAAATTGATCATAAATTTGACTCTCTCAGCTTCAATTGATCAAAACATTGTCATTCGTGCTTCAAATCGAGCAACCATTGAATCTGCGGGCATCCTCGCCACGCAAGCTTTCCAACCATATCCAACACTCTTCGAATGGACTACGAGAAGTGCCTCTAATCTTCAAAAACATAAAAGGAATTTGGTGGAAGATAATTGATCAAACTTTCGATCAATTAGAAACAAGTTGACAAAAGATTTTTGTCATCATTCACATGACAAACACACAAGGAACAAATTTTATCCAAGAGTATCATTTGGACCTCAAAGCTTATATTGAACAAACTACAAACACGTGCTGTAGACGATACCGTTGGTCAAGAAGCACGTAGACATGAAAGACAAACTACGCTCAATATAGAGTCAGAATCTCGACCCTAAAACCGTTGACAATAAACGAAACTACAAAAGAAACGGATGACAAACTTCCGATGTATCACCTCTGATCGACTGTAACAACGTATTTTGACCCAAGTGTTGAACGGAACTCTAGCTGGAAAGTTCAGATCTAATCGAGTATCCATACCACATCAGAGCAAGATGTAGACAGTAATATCCCAAACAGCATCGTAAGTGACAATGGGAAGAATGATAGGATCCGGAATAGCCATCACCGCAGCCATAAACGATTCTTCCAATGAGACATCACAAATACTCGAAAGTGATCTCGCGACAGACAATGGATCTTAATGACGAATGGATGCGCAAGTGGAAGATCAAGAGCACGAAAGAGCTCTCCGTTCATGTCTATCACTCGTACTGCCCTTTACTTCATCCGATGCTACTGATCACACTAGACTTGGGTACTCTACACTCCATCCCCAAAGCTCCGCGCACCTCCCTTCTTATACAGCAACTTTGCATATGACGACAAGAGTGCTAACTCTTATCTTCACTCAGCGGAGAGTACACGGATCGTCCAAGTGGAGCCTTATCTTTTGACATGATAAGGTCCAGTGCCTCCACAACATCAAAACAAGTACGATAAAGATATGTGCTAGTTTCACACCCTAGCCAATCCACAACACGACAACATGTGGATCCGTATGTTGTTATCCCGATGGTTATCTTCATATTAATCACATGTACCATGAAACTTAAGACTGATTTTAGTAATAAGGGCTCACTTGCTTAAACTAATGGATTTACTGAAAGAAAAGATGCGGATGAAGATTTTGGAGTCGTCATTTGCGTTGTATTCTAGTTGATGATTTATGGTGCTAAAGAAGAATAGATCACTACACTTCATACAAGATATGCAATCATTGAGTGCAATGACAGTAAAGAATGTAAAGATAAGATCGATCATGGATGAGTTTGTTGAGACATTTACTCGATGAGAGATCTCTACTCAAGATACAACAAGTTTTAGTTGATTGAGGAGAGTAAGGACGTTATGACAATGACAACACCATTGGGATTGGTTCATATATGTATATTACAAGACGCAACAAACTTGATGACGCATATGATGAACATGATGCACAGAGTTTTAAGGGACTTTATCTCCATGAAGACGAATGCTACTTTTGGATGATATTTCAATCAAGAGGTGTCGGGAGGATGAAAAAGACGAACCTTAAATCAAGAGGGCCGAAAGTGTATCATCGATCACATAAAAGATTATGAGATCTTATCTCGGCTGGAAGAAGTTCATCTTACACTATCGGATGCGAAGTCAACGTCCATGGTTAAGGTGTTGTTATCATCGAGCATCTTTGTAGATCATTCAAAAGAAGACCAGATCTGAGCAAGGTTGATGCGATACGGAGGATGAAGGAAGTCAACAACTCATTAACAGAGGTACGAAGATTTTTGGAGCGTATGTGTTTTATCATATGTAGATTCTTCACTAGGCACATGTAGCAGATTAATTATATGATTTACTAAGGAAGGGTCATAAGTTTTGGTGGAGGAGGAACACACCGAAGTCGTGTAAAAGTTGAAGACGTTATTGTCATCTCCTCTAGTGCTAGGAAGAGTGGATTATAAGTGTTGTAGGTCATAGTCCTTACAATGGATACTATTCTTATTGCGATCAGATGAGCTGTGGGATAGGACGATGCAGACATTGACAAATTTACTATACGGTTTGGAGCTAAGGTCATAAGTGCTGATCAACGCGCTTATTCGCGATCAAGAAAGAACTGTGGAGTGTCGTTTCAGCCATGAGACAGAGAAAGAATATCTCATTGGTGCATATGTGGTGGTGAAATTGATTGTTTGTCATTGTTGAGGATGATCGAAAACTACACTACTCTAAACTATAGCGATACTGAGGTAGACAACGTACATCAAATCGATTAATGTAAGTTCACAGTAGAGTTGCTCTTTTAGGTTGCGGATGAAACATTAAGACATTCAAAATGTGAAAGTTGGGTTCATTTCAAGAGAGGTTTTGGGTGCAGCTACAAGAGAAGTCCATGATGTCATCATTGACATCATCAAGGACAAGAGACATCATGACGATGAAGAGGAGTGGGTCATGTTGTAGAGCGTGATGTTTGATATGAGAATACATGAGATATTTGACTATAGAGAGATAAAGCAAGACCTTGGACTTACGCGATGAAATACTAATCCTTTCAACCTAATCTATCAAGTTTTGATTTGGTTTCTACTGACCTAACCTGACCCAAAGTGTAACACACGTGCACCACACACCACAACTGGACGCTCAACCTTATTCAAAGTACAAGAAAGATCTGAATCCAATGACATCTTACGGTGCATGTATTTGACCTCTCGATTCACCAAATCGTTCATCGACGGATCGTAGAAACAAGCTAATCCCTTAAGCTGCCCCCTTATGTCAGTTGCATACGTGAAAGTTTTTACAGATAATGAACAAGAAGACTTCTTGCATCTTTAGTATAGCTCCAAGAACTGCAAATACCCAGTCAACAATAGTAAGCTAAGGCTTAGTTTGATTTTTCCCATCTTTCCAGTCTTTACCACTTGGTGTCCAAATGAAGTAGATGAAGTTCTCATGGAAAGTTGACAAGGAGCTCTACCAGTTGATGTAATGAAAATGAAGATTCGAAGTTGTGTAAAAAGCTCGTAAGCTAGAGCCTAGCTTGATTTTCCTACCTTTCAATTTTGGTGACTTCACCACTAGTCGTCCAGATGAAGTAGATGAAGTTCTCATGAAAAGCTGACAATAAGCTCTATCAATTGATGTAAAAATGAAGATCCAAAGTTATGTAAAAAATCTCATTTTTAGACTTATGAGCGTCTCTGAAGCAATAATGATAAGTACTGAAAAAAGATTTTCAAGTAGGAGCCGGTCCAAGACACGACACCGTGGTAACTTTCACTAATTTGTGTTACCTCATGGTAAATACATAATCTAAAACTTCTAAATGGTACTAACAGTTAAGAATAGCACACACATTTCTTGTTCTACTTTACTAAGTAAGAGATTCTCTACTTTAGCTTTTCTAAAGTGTTAACTTTTCATACTATCTAGTAGGAAAATGACAACAAACTAATACGTCTTTTGAGGAATAGCTTTAGATATTTGCAGTAATGTGAGGTTGGTCCAGTATGTACAAGATAAGAAAAAGATGACTGTAGAAAGAAATGTTGTTCAACCTCTACATCTCTAATCTTTACACGCATATTTGGATAGGCTCTGTATAACTCACCTTTTTGATTGTTTGCAGCACGAAGTACCCGACCATGATTCTTTTTGATTGACCATTATCTTTTCTCGTACACCTTCTTTTAAATAATGTTGATTTTTAACTCGTGATCCACAAGTGCAGGTATCGATTCAGAAAGTCCTCCAAGTCGAACTTGTGTCTTCCTTGTTGCACATGTCCAGTTTCTTTGTCTGAAGTCACTATCTATGCTTGACTTTTTCTCTTCAAATCCTTCATCTTCATTCTCAACAACAGCAGGACCGGCAACGCATGCTTCATACTCGGCATCTCCAAATCCATCAATGCCAATAGCATCCACCACTCCAACCATCTGACTAGTTACTTGCTCTGCCAACACCTACCTCTTTCTTTTCAGGATATCAATTATCGACTCATAAAACTCTATTTTCATGATACCAAGTACCGCACGGAGAGAAAACTCCACTCTGGCATCTAGAATGTGTTGTTCCAAAACAGTACACAAGTTTGTAGTTGTTTCAATGTCCGCAGTCAACTTGTAAGCTGGAGCTTTTTCCTTCTCTTGTGTTTTAAACCTCTTTCTCCGTACTCTATCAGTAGCAGTAATCTCATATGGTGAACCATGTACGCCTTCCATAGATCTATTGCAAGTGGTGAAACTGTAGAGGTAGAAGATATATCCTCTGTAGTAAGAAATCAATCAGTAGGCACTAATCCAGATGGTGATCGTTCTGATGTTCTTTTCATCGTAACTCTTCGACGATCATCATCATCAAGTGCTCCAACATCTAAGTCAGAAGCATTCTTTCGTCTCTTGTCTTCAACAATTGCATTTTGTTCACTGCTTGCTTCCAAAAACGCTCGAACAAAAGTTGCATCTATAGGGTCTCTCCATCCTATAGCTCTCCTAATACTTTATGTGCCTCTCTTCATCATTTCAGCTGAAACTTCAGCAGCTTGCTCAACCGTAGTTGGATTAGAGTGCATTTCAGCTCTTCTTGTATATACATCAGCTTCTGCAGAGCCTACGGTCATTGCTGTAGTATTCACACTAGTAAGCTTTGGAAGCAAACTCCTTATCCTCCTCTACCAGAATGCGTATTCAGAGTTACCCAATGATAGTTAGATGCAACTTGTTGTTCTGATAATTGACCACGCCCTCTTGCAAGACAACCGCTAAGTCCTGGCAATCCCCTCTAAGATGATATGGACTATCACACCAAATACATCTCTTGGTAAAGGTTCCTCTTACAGATCGAGCACCTAGTGCTGCTAGTCGTTGATCATTCTTCAGATATGCCATCTCAACTCTTAAATCTCTCAATTGTTGAGTGAGCTCTTCAATCAAGTTATGTGGAATTTGATTCTCAACAAATCGTTGTCTAGGACCTCTCTATGCTGGAATATGCACTATAGGTGCTTGAGAAATCACTACATGTGCTTGGGGAATTATGGGAGGAACTGCTTGGACTTGAGGAACCACTCTTTGTTCTCACAAGTCATTGTATCTAGTTGTCCAACTACTGTCATCTTACCATGATGTTGTCTAGCAAGAGTAGATACTGCTTTTTCCACTTAGATGTAACTCCCCCTTATACTCCATGATCAACTAACACGAAACAAAGTCTATCTGCTGTAAATTCATCTATAGTCCTCAAGAATAATCCTATCTTCTTAGCATCTAACGTCAACCTTTTCAGACCAGAAAGTTATGAGTACCTCTTATCAAACTCATGAATCAACTTATTCAATCTCATGGTACGTCCAAGCTGAAGCTCTATCCAATCAAGGAATGTTCTTCAGGTGATTCTATCAGAATCTTCTTAGAAATTCCTCCTTCAGTGCATGTTAAAAAAGAGTCCATCCTCCTAGATGTCTTCTCTGTATACTTCTCACTTTCTCTCTCAATTCATGAATAACAGTAAACTCAAAACTCAAAATTATCTCAACTTCAGGTGCCTTCACCAATTTCATTTTATCATATACTCCTACAGGTTCTTAGTAACGTCTTTGTCATCAAATTGTCCGCATCGACCAACAACTGGTTGTAGAGTCTTTGTTGATTTCTGCTCAGCTCCTCCAATTGCATGTTGTTGCTGAATGAAAGCAGCCAAAAGAATCTGAGTTGTATCAACAGCATGTTGTGCACCTGCTACTTGAGCTACAACGAATACCCCTTGAGGACCAACGCTATCTTGACCAGGAATACCTTGAGCAGCAACACCTTGGACGGCAGCACCATGATCCATCTTCCTCACGCAATCTAACAAATTTTCCATATCAATCATCCCAAGTTCTCTTAGTGCAAGTACCATATGTCCTAGAGAGAGTCTTTCTTGGGAGGACGGACCTCTTGATTGTGATTGATTGTGAGAGTGATCAAAACGAACACAGACTGTTGCAAGTGATCCAAACTCAAATACGATCTCTTGCATCCACCAGGTCAATCAAACACTCAAATTTGTACAAATAAGCTTTTCAAGACTCATGAAACTTTATTCAGGTCTCAATTTTATCATTAATGTCGTCATTAATCAAAATCTTCTCCTTTCTATCTTACGTACACCGTCTGCTCTTTCTCTTCAATTCTCTGTAATGTCTCCTCGATCTCTCGCCGCACGTCGATTTACGTAGTCCCCTGCTAAGCAGACCCTTAGCTAAACTGAGGTCTTGATGCACATTTACTTATCAACCAGACCTCTTGCTAAGCTGACCCTAGCTAAGCTAACCCTTTGTTTAATAAAAGTTTCTCAACCCTCGATGCCATCTTAATGCAACCTAGAGATTATGAGTAAAACCACGATATTAGAACCTAAGTCACAACTACAAGAGCACTCCACAGGACTAACAGCCCTCCAATAGCTATATCATATATCTCCATCCTCATAATCTCCGTTGCAAGCCCACATTTAAGGAGGATACTAGTCCCCCATCTCCAGATGTGCAAGACGTAGTCACACATCCAACATAGACTTCCATCTAGGAGGTCAACATGCTGAAATAAGAAACATGAGCCAAGATTATTTGATCCAGGACCTCTTCTTCCTAGGTGGGCGCCCCTTCCATTAAGGTGACTCCTGTTTCCATATAATACAATAAAGAAACTTGTAAACAAGCCTACAAAACTCATTTTTATCTTTTGCTAGCTTTTTGAGCGTTACTTTCACTATACATCTCCGTTTCTAATATCGAAAGAACCAAAACTATACTACTCAAGAACACGTATCATATAGTGTCATCAGATAATAAACCCGAGTCACCAACAGAAAACAACAGAGTTTCTTCTTTTGGCACTTTCTTAAACTAGAAATGACACAAGCATCTACATATAACTTTATTTTGCATAAGTGAAAAGACGTGTTTGTTCTAATCAAGGAGACCTACTACTTGGTACCTTTGTGACTTCCTAATAATTCTTTGGAATATAAGCTAGGGACAGCTTGTCTAGCTTGGCCTTAGCTTAGCACTTGCCCAACTTAACAAGCTCCAAGGCAGCTTCCTTTACAACTACGTACATAATGGAAGAAAACTCCTTCTGTTTATTATCTTTTACTACACAGAGTATCATGCAACATGACATCGTAAAGAGAAGGTTCGTACCAAATATATCGAAGTTGAATCATCAGATAAAGAATGTGATAACCAGATGTACAATATGTTTATTTTTCATTGTTTATGTTTATTTTATATATTTTAATCAATTTAAAATATATAAATATAGCCAAATACAATATGCTAAGAGCATCTGAAGGACTTATGATATATCAAGAGGAGAACGATATCCGTTGGTGTCCTTAGGATTAGTAGGCCCAAGCCTACACGTTTTTGTATTTTTGTTAATGTTAGAAGACCACTCGTACGATTTGGAGAGATCTCGAGTACCGCGTCTCTCTCTAAGGTCTTGGCTAAAACCATCTACCTTTTGTTTCTCGGGTTATGCTATAACCACTTTCTTCCTATGCATTTCCTAGGTCAATATTAACCTCTCCTCCAGCTGATGACACGATAAGTTGATAGGGAGTGAATAAACTCAAATAAAGAAGAACCCTATGAATATATTGAAAAGTTTCATGCGAATCATCTAATATCATCTGATCTTGGTGATCATTCGGTTATATAGTCATGTCGGATAGTCACCTCATAAATATTTAAAATCAATTAGAAAATACTATATAAGGCTGATTTAACTTTTTTCTTTTCAAACCTCGAGTATGAGTATAAAAGAAAATGAAGAGAATAATTTTTTTTCTTTCTGGTGTTCTTTGAGTCTAAAGAAAAGATTCTCTTTTGCTCCAAAAAAACTCCAAAATTTTTATCTTAATATTTCTCTATCGATATTAAATAGTTTTCTATCAATATTAAATAGTTTATTTCAAGATTACCATAACTACACCTAATAATGCATTTAGTGTATGGCACTAACAGTGTTACATTCAGTTTACTGTTACTAACAGTATATTGCGGGGTCTTGAAATCGAGAGCGATCTAATGCTATTAGTGACATAATGTCAGTTGAACGTAGTTAGTTCATGCAGTAAAATGATTTTCATACATGCGACCTCCAGATAGTGGAATAGTAGAATGAGAAGTACACGCGTGAACTTCAGGTAGTGGAATAGTGGAAAAGGTAGTAGAGTGGAATAGTGTTACCTAGAAAACATGTCTTCTTTCATGTTTATTGCCACATCTATTGTAAACGATAAAGTTCGTTTTCCTTTTTTGTTTTATTTTGTCTTTCTGATTCTCAGATTACTCACTAAAAAGAATCACTTTCAATTAGTATTCTTCGCAAGATAGTCTTAGCAAGACTAAAATACAACTAAACTGTATTCTGGAACAAGGAGAAAATACATTTACTAAAACTAAATGCATTATTCGTTGTAAGTCCTGTAAAGCTAGTGAATAGCTTTAATTTAATTTTTTATTTCACAGATTTCAAGTTGGGACGAAGACTGAATCACCAAAAGCATTTTCTGCAAAAGGGTTAAATTTCCAGTTCTCTGAAAGCAAACCCATGCAGAAAAATGTCTTCCGGGTCAACCGGAGCCGGTTGACCGGTTGACCCAGAGACACACTTGCGGTTTAGGCTCCACCTAGCGCTCAGATAGATTCTTCTGGTTTTTGGTAAATAACCGATGATAGTAAAGCTACTCTCTACGTCGGTGCGTTTTGGATTTGCGTTTGCGTAGATATACTTTATGTTGCGGTTATTCCCTTCTTACGGATTTAATTTCTCTCTAATTCACATTTTGAATGCATATCTTAAGATTATTTTATAGTTCATCTTTTTCTAATTAATCTATATTTTTTCTCCTCGTAGAATTTTTTATTCAACAACTAAATATAAATGATATTTAGATGATATATTGAGAATCATTTCATAATGCCATAATTTAACTTACCCTTCAACTTTATTCATCAGACCATGATCTCTTCTTCATTCTATAAACATAGAAAAGACCAGTTCATGTCTCTAGTTAAATCACAAGCGCAACACCTTGTTTCTGCCATTACCCATGGATATGCCATTTTCGACTTAAACCCTCCGTGCCCCTAGAAATAGTCCTGGTAGCTTCATTTTGCGGGTTTCATAGCAAAGAAATTTAGACGATAGATCTAAAGACTTTGTTAACTTTATTCCGGTGATGGAAACTGCCAAGCAAAGTATTAAATCAAAGCTGTCTGATACCTTTATAATATGTAATTCACCTCAAAATAAACTATGTATCGTTTGAGAATGTCGAGAAAAGAATTCTGAGGATTTCGGGAACAAAATCAGATATTCTCGTCAAAGCAAAGTACACAGGAAGAAAAAGGGAATATTCCATTCCTCCTTTTCATACCCGCACTAGGGTTTAAGGTTCCCAGTGGCAAGCTCGAGTAATGTGCTTTCGAGTCCAGTGTGTTGTAATCATCATCGACTGTTGCTAGAAAACTGAGGCTCTTCACATGACCAGACCTTACAACATTTTCGACAAGTTTGCTGTAAACATTACTGTTTGGAGATGGTGGATGGTAGAGTTTCTCGTTTGAGTTGCTGAGCAGCACGTTAGTACCGAAGTGGGTTCAACCCGGTTCTTCCCAGCCTCAGCGATAAGCCTCTCTCTGTGAATCACTGATCTCTCGCTTGTGTAGTGTTTTCGGGCTGCCCCAACGGAAGGGATCATGAGGAACTAGAGAGGAATTCTCCGTCAGAGTTACAAGAACGAAGTAGGTTGTTAACATGGTAGGAGGGTTGAACCAAATTTATGCTCAACCTCAGGGCGCGAACAGGTGCATAGAGAACGTGAGTCAACAAGTGTGCAAGGAACATGAACTATGCTAAGCGCGATTCTGTTTCAGCATCTATAATTAGAGTCAATCATCTAGTCGAAAGAAGTTTAAGACATTAATGGGTCTGGTCTGCGCTGCGTGTTCGGATCATGGCGACGGCATCAGTATGAGAAGTTCTTTATACCTTTCAGAAAGGAGAGGTCGTAGCAGCAGTTCCGCCCAGATTCAAAGGTTTCGCTTTGAGAATCCGTCTTGTTATGTTTACTTCAGCAACTATCTCTTTGGTGTTTCGGTTCACGGGCTTCCTCCCTGTTCTCTTTATTCGCCTCCATTGTCTCACACTGAGTCATCAATCTCCCGATCTCTTTGATTCCATAATCTGGCGGGACACTCTTTGATTCCACAGAACTGGCGGGACAGCTATTCCAGAAGGCACCGGCTCCATCGTTTAACAGTGTGAACACATCGGCTCCATCGTTTTCATGGTCACTGTACGGTAATCAGTCGAAATCAGTCGAAGTAGAATTTTGGCAATGCCGTGTGAAAGTAATCGAGATCTCTGTCTCTCAGGTTCTCTGCGCCCAGTCATGTTCTTGTCGTTTGTGCGATGCGAAACCCAGATCTGGTTGAACTTGGTATCATGCTAGCCATCCATACCTGACTCCACCTTAAACAGTCGTCGATGGTTCCGATCGCGTCGTGACTTTTTCCTCTTGTTCCAGTCGCGAACCTTTCGACTCCTTCGGGCAGCCCCGATAGACCACACGGGCGATAGATTGATGTCTCTAAGAGGAGGCTTTTCACAGAGCCTGCTCTCATTCCACGAACGTGAAGTTTCGTTTTCCAGGACATCCATACTTCGTTCCTTCACTCAGCTTGCACTCATCTTTATATTATTGTCGTACTCGCATATAGAGATGATTCGGGTTTGTTCTGTCTGTAGAAAACTACGTAAACCTGTTAGCTTTTCCGTATATCATTAGTACTCATTACGGTTAGCTTTTGGTATGCCACTAGACTAAGAGTTTTATCTCCTCTTCGAGTATTTGGTGTGGAACACTTTGGAACAGTTCAGTACCCTTGAACGTAGATTCTAGCTAAATTTGGACTGTTAAGCGCAGACAAACAACTTGGGATAGTTGTTGGACTCGAGTTGTTCTGGACGGGATCAACGCTGGTTTTGTATCTTGTTTACCCGTTAGTGAGGAAAGCAATCAAATTGACTCAAGATGGATCAGTTAAATGTGCAGTCTAGTCGATTCTCCTCAAACACTGAAAATGTGTCTCACTTTTCATGCGCGCTCAAGTGTGCATTGTCACGCAAGGCGACCTGCGCTGCTACTCTTGTCTAGTGATGCAGACTCAAGATGCATATAAATCTGGACCATGTCGGCGAGGGACATCTTCAGTCGACTTGTAGCAGCCTTCTCTGTTCAAAAACACTCTTGCTGTTCGTTCGCTGTCACAAGTTCTGAGAACACACTAGCGTCACGACGAATGGAAACTCGAGGCTCTTAGACCCGACCCTGCACAACGAAACTGGAGAAAACGCGACCCAATGAATAGCAAACGGATGGGAAACGAACGAAACTAAGTTGTGCAGGTATCTTTCCGCTGAATACAGAGTAACTAGACAGCTTCATTTCACTTTATTAGTCTAAAGTGGCCGCCATCTCAACTTCCAGTCGTCTCTCACTCACCAGCAGGTCTGAAAAGTTCACTACCGGAAAGGTAAAAACCAAGGATTCCGGAACAGGGACAGTCGGTTTCAGCTGACTAAGGCTGTCTACATGTTGCTTCTTCTGTTTACTCGTCGATGGATTCGAGGGTGGATTGGGCACAAGCGAGCTAACATACTGGAATCATAGTCATTTTAATCTCCAATAAGACGAGCAGGTAATGTATCATTTAGAATAACTTATCGTCTTCTTTATGTGCCACGTTTTCTTCCTGAGGAGGTCCACTTATATAAATAATGCTGTAGACGTCAATTCTCCTCCTTCCTTCGAACTTCTTCTCGTTTCTTGTATTCCATAAAATTATCTATTTTGCTCCCGCCAAAAACTGAAAAGAAGTATGTCACGGTAAAGCCAAAGAAGCACGTAGTGTCTGTGTCCTTTTTAATTATGTTATCGATTGTGGTACTGTTGCCTAATGTAAAATAATATCTTTCCCCGCTGCCTTGTACAGTAATTTCATTTTTTCTTGTCAGAAAACATGTATATATTATAAAATATATAATAATAGATTATTAGAAATATTCTGAAGGTTTGGTGCTGATTTCAGCTTATGTGGCAAAGGAGCAAGGAGTGCCGATGAATCATAAGCCGCTGTTATTCTGCACATAGTGTTGTAAATAGAATTTTAGTGCAAACGGACCACCAGTGGTCATGTTGTATAAACCATCGAGTACAAAAGTAAGTCCCTCTAATGCTAACCCGAAAGTTAGTATTATCCAAAACAAAAAGTGATAAATGTCTAGCAGTTTACATGAATATATATTGGATCGACACCTTTCGATTGAGACACTTATAATCTTCCATCTTCTCTGCAATAACTTATACAATTATCAAAAATGAATAACTTGACACGGAAAATTTCTAACACGTTTGGCTGAAGTGAAGTAAGCTATTCTTTATTATCATTTGGTGTGGTTAGATTTACTTTCTCGTCTTCTAAGCTAAAGCTTCTTGACAATTTTGCTTCCGATTTCAACTTGGAGTACTAGAGTACCATTTTTACACTCTGTTAAAACACAAGTCACTCTTTATTAATAAAAATAAAAATATGTGACTAAAACTATGTAAATTACATCTACTTTAGACCATAAGAATATTTTTATACTCGCTATCATTAACCTGAATATTTTATCGTTCTCCTGGATTCTTTTATCGAGATGAGGGTTAATGAAAATGTGACCTCTTAGCTTGCTGGTTCGCTATGATATAACTTTCATCATCTGATCTTGCAAAAACTAATATGCAGGTGAGGACAATATGAGCACGAAAAGTGTAACGAGTAATTGACACGAATAACCGTTATTACTGTTAACAGGAATGTGACTACTGCCCTGATAATTACATTGATGATCATCTTGTCACATGGCAATCCTTTGAAAAAAAACCATAAACAATAGCTACAATGTTGTTGAAACAAAACATCAGGAAAAGAGATCCACGGGATAGGTATCTAGTGAAAATCAAATTTCATACGAGTCAAGGAAGAAAATGTTCATAATCTATATGAACGTTTATCATAACATGGAGGATTCACCATCACATCATACACCAATTTTGATCATCAAACTCATACAAAAAACATGCAATCATCAGCCATTGATAAGCGTTCTAGCTTGCCAACAGGTTAATACTCTTATCTACCAAAAGGACAAGGAGTATGATTGCAATAGAATTGCGGGTTATGCATAAGCAATTTATTGTAAACCTCTTTTCTTTCATATTGTAATAATATTATGATATGTTTGAAAACAAAGCCTTAAGATTTATAAAACGATTGTGTAATCATTGAAATTGCCATGGTTGAGCCATCGAGTTGAATTGTATTATAATTCTTAGATCTTTGGGAATAGCAGAATAGAATCACAGTAGTCCATAAGAATGATGTATAATGATATTTTTAACTTCTCCTCCATAACTGACTGAAGTGTAAGTAAGCAGAATAAGTCGCCTTCCACCTGTTGCTAAAGCATCAAGAGAAGTTTAGTTGGTGCAAAATGAGGATAAAACGATTCGTAAGCTCTGTATAGCACCATTTGATGTACAGAGTTGAAAATAGCACCTTGTGAAGCACCTTAAAGACAGACAAGGTAAAGAAATGCACCGATAAGTACCTCCAAGAGTGTATTTTGAGTGCTATTCGGTTCAAGGAGAAGTGTAATATCGAAATGTTTTCCTGTGTAGTTCAATAAATCCAAGATTGTTTTTCTTTCATCCTTCTCTTAACCGAAGGCGCCGAAGGACAAACAACCATTACTGCCAGCGCTTGAGCGGGTTAAAACACGTGCAAAGAATGGTGAGAGTAGATTTCTATGAGCCCGGCGCGGGCTCCTAATCTGCCTATACTGAGATCTATCCTCATGTTGCTTGCCATACTAGAACTGAACCAATTCTACGGCCTAAACCTGCTGCGCTTCCCAGGATTTCACAAGAGCTCGAACTTTGTCCGGTGCTGGACTCTAATTTTGCAGTGTAGTCGATCTAATAACTTCGGATTGTCATCTTGTAGCTTCGTAGAGTCAAGAGTAGTGTTGATTGTCTAGATTAAACACGCTCTAGATCTGTCCAGTCACTAGCAGAATGGCATAGCTGCGAGAAAAAGCCTAAGTACCTTTCCTTACCTGCAAAATTCCATATAACTAAACTAACATACGTTTAAATCTCATCTCCATCTCTAAGACATATTTACTACACGTATTTCTTCCCACAATGCGTGAAGATTTGGATGTGTGGAATATGCATAAGGTTAGAGCAATGATTGAGAACGGACGATCCATTCCAAGACATGTCCATGCAGCTATATTCCAGAGTTACAAGATGAAACAAGGGTATGTTTTATGCCCTCCTTATGAAAAAGATGAAAATGTATTGACTGACCAAATTGTACGGTATGAGTATGCAAACAAAGATGTTTCTATAGATGATAATGAAATTCTCGAGTGCAAATTATTAGATATTATGAATCTGATAAGTGGATATTCATTAAGCTTGTATGTATATATACATATCTAGTGTATCTTGACATTGTGAGGTGTTTTCATTGTATACGTATACCCATATTCATGACCTATAATTGTATCTGTGATCGTAGTTGAGAGATTTGTCGTTTGAGTTCTATCCTTGTACCTGTCATCGCTCGTTGTAGTTGTGATCACTCTTGTATTTTTCTACTTGGAATACCATCATGAAAATGTGTTTAGCATCTAACTGCCAATGGTTTTGTATTCTCAGTTGACATGACATAAAACAAAAACTAGACATGGCATACATTACGCATGTTGTACACCTTGCTGATATAAGAGCTAAGTTTAAGTTTTTTCTAAACCTCACAGTGACTTGATTGCAAACCGAGGAAAGTGATATGGACTTTGGACACTACTTGCAGTCCATTAGATATCACTCAGCTATCACATCTTCAGTAGATCTAACTTCTGTTTGGAATTCTTTAAATGATGAGGTGTAGAATTTCAGATTCGGAGGGCCCATGATGTGACTGGCATGGCTTTTTTTTAGATTGTAGCAAAGCATATGTTTTGTTGAAAAGAAGTTATGACCCACTTGAGGTAGGAGGCTTGAGGTAGAAGGTTTGAATGGTAAATTACCTAGACTTCAATCATTTCAGAAGTCAATAGAACATTCAAGCAGATGTAAGTATTTAACATAAGATGAAAAATTTTCGGCAGAGACACAAACAATAAGTGCATAATTGTCAGAAATTCTTTACCTTGCCCGTTCGTAAAGTGCTTCACAAAGTGTTATTTTCAAATATGTACATCAAATGATGCTATACAGAGCGTACGAATTATATTATACTCATTTGCACTAACTAAACTTCTACTGGTGTTATTGTGTGCACACACATACAAAAAGTGCATAACTGTCAGAAATAACACAAGTAACAAAAGCACTTATCTACTATCATAAATAGTGTACTTATGTGAAAATGCTCCGTCACTCGTCAATCAACATTTCATGCTCAACCTCAGAGAGCAACGTAGCAAGACTAAAAGCATGTCAAAGTGTACACACGAAGACAACATCACATTAATCTAACACACAACTACAGTAATCCATATCATAACATATTGTCAGAGACGTCTGCTTCAAAGATAATTCTCTTCATTTACTTAAATTTTCCTGTAGTACTTGCACAAAGAAAATTTTCGCGTTTTAACTTGACATTGTTCAACCAAGTGCTCAGCCCTATCCAACGTTTGGGATGATACAATCTCATTTCCTCAATTCCAACGGTTTCAAACTATACCGTGATGATTTGAGTGGGATGCACTATAGATAAAATATCTGCCCATGTACTAGTAGTGACTTGTCGAGATACAATAAACTCTTCTGTTTCTCTCTTTAAATTGCTCATATTATCTACCTGAAGCCAACTGAACTCTACTTTACGAGAATGGATAACGTTAGAAATTTCAATCAATTCACTATCAGCATCTATCGGCACTCTTCTTAGCGCAAGGCTAAGCGGCATTCCACACTTTCAGTTTCTTGCTTTTGTGATGACCGAATCACCTCCTACAATCATGGAGGACAACATCTGAGCATTCCTGGCTTGAGAAGAGAAATATCTGGAGTGAATAACTGATCGTTCAATTCATATGCTACGATACACTGCTTACCTTTACATTTATGTTGTGTAAGTTGTGGAAAAATATATGTAAAATATTAAAAACAAGACGTACGTTGTCTCCACTAAACTTCATTGTCTCCACTAAACTTCAGAGGATCCTCAACAAGAACAGTCATACCAGTAATCTCAGAAACATGAGGTGTATCACTACCTGCTGCCTCCACCATGACTTGACTGTATCATCTTCCTGCGAAAAAAATCTGAAAATGTCCTCCAAATTCGTGAATGAAAATTGTCAGTCAGTTTACACTTCCATGTTTGTTGAAAGCTTGATCATGCTCCACCACCACGTTGTCATTGGTCTTGAAACAGCAATTGTCAATAACAACGGTCCGCAGCATTTGTATTTTATTTTGAAACTGCTCCTTATTCTGCTCTGTCAACAATCCCTTCTCAAACCAATAGTTAGTAAGATACATAACATATTTTTTGTTCGGTGGTATATCTATCTCATTACAGTGATGAGGATCCACACCAACCCTTTTGAGCGTAGTCTGGAAACATGGATATGTTTTCTGTCCTTGTCTTAATAACATCATGTTTTTGCTCAACTCTAATGCTATAGATACACACAGAAACAACACTAACATGTTGATTATGCCAAGTATTACAACTGCATTTATATCCAGGATAGTGTTTCACAAGACGTGGATACTAAGCCCATTCTAAATCATGAACAATTCGGTGAAGTCGATGAAATCCGTCTCGATCTCGTTGATCTTGCGCATAACATATTATAAATAACTGCAGACAGAAGTATTTGGTGTAAGTCATCTCCAACGTCCTGCTGTTAGTTGGAATAGTATTGTATCCACGAACCATTCGTTCAAATGCATAGTACCAGAAATAATCATGATGATCATGACGAAGTATGTCATCAAAGACTTCGCCTGCCCCTGCACATCGCAGCAAATTCTTGATTATCTATGAGATATACAAAAACGTTACAGTGCGTCAACCAGAAACAAACAAAAAAATCAGAAACAAAGATTTTAAATTATCTGTAGAGTACTGATGTACTTAAGTAGTCTATAGCGTTTATTTATCGAGATTTTACATATCATTGCTTGTGAGACGAAATATAAACGAGAGATTTGTGAGTTACCAAGAATATGTTCCGAATTCTAGAATTCAGACCATCGTGTTCTTCACTGAGTACTCTCCATGCTAGACAAAGTTGCCGAGCATTCTGTAACATCTCGAATGTCCATCCACATTTTCGAGATGTGATGAAGAAAATCCGACAGAGTTGATTTAAAAGAGATACAATCTTACCATAGTAAGAATCAATATCAAATCCCAGTTCTTCTAGAATTGATGGTAAACAATACATCATGAACAACTGATGTTCATGATGTATTGTTTGATGGCTTTGTAAAAAGACAATTTGAACATCTCTTTTTTTTTGGTAGGAGGTCATGGCCATTGGTCTCCCAATCCAGCAGGTCTCTTTCTGGAGAGTTGTAGAAGTACTTGTTGTAACACTTTCATCTTTTTTTAAAAATAGGTGATCTTAGCCTTACGTTTTATCATTTTTACCAGTATTCCTGACCATGTAAAAAAGCTATGAGGGCATCTGCTTTCTGATTCAAGACACTGACAAACTGATCATTAAAGTTCTTCACAGCATTCAGCACAAGCAAATGCATTATGTTGTGTAAATTATCTCACGATATATCAAAATCATAAAGATCATTCAAACTCCACTGCTGAGTCAAATAAGCCAAATCAGTCTGTCTGCGATAATCTTCTTTCTCCTCCTCCCGAGTCGTTGACTGAAGTAGTAACTCGAACTTCTTCATATCTTCCACTTTCCTCTTTTCTGGAGGACATAGACATGGAGATGCATCGGCGACAATCACTATAGCCCTTGAACAAAGTGCCAGACACTTTACATTGTGCGGGAAAATCACCTGTCCAACTCATGAGCATGACTCTAACTCTGATGTCACTTCCTACTTGCCTATGGATACTATAATCACCTACAGGTATATATGGTACGCAAAAACCATCTATAAAAGATCTCTTCGGATCAGAATACATTAGCTTCCGGAAAGCCTCTAAGATTTGAGAGTCTTTTTGTTTCTGTATAAGCTTCGATGCCATCGGGATAAAGAGTATAGGGATTGGTTTAGCCAGTAAACTGTTAGATACTAGAGTTTTACCAGCCTTTAGTACTGATATTTCAACCGTCCAGCAATCCTTTTGTGCTGTGGTAGCTGCTTGAATACCATCCCAGTGACCTATTAAGGCTACGTTCATAGTTTCTTCCTGAAAATTCATAGGAAATAAAAAATTAGTGTTAGTGTTGTTCAATAAAAATCATATGTACATTTTAAGACATGCAGTAAATGATAACTATGACGTGATGTAATAAACATACCTGGACATAAGTCAGAGAATAGATAATCTCTGTGGAACATTGAACACAAGGAAACCTGTAGCATTGTGTTTCTACGTCATAGTTAGTTTGATCTTGTAATTCTTCACATACTGTCGGTCACAATCTGTAGACTTTTTCACATTCTAGATTTCTGCAAGTAACCCGTGGAGACCACAACGTATTTGGATTCGAAAAGTTCTGGTACTGTCGGAACTTACTTCCATGCCATAACTCATAGATCGATGATGGTTCATAATCGACATCCTTCCCCATCCAAACGTTTTTTTATCTCCAAAATTTCAACATGTCGTAACAGAATGCTCGACTTTGAAACAGTGGTTTCAAAATTGACCCTATGGGAATATAATCAAATTTGATCATATCAAAGATTGGTGGACGACAACCTCGAACAGAACAGAAAGTAAGATTATCATCTGGTCCGATTGACGCAGGGACATGAAGAGAAGATGATGTACCGTTACACATATACCATCTTTCAGTTTTGACCATCCCTAGTTGATCATAAGTTTCCATTAACTTACGCCATGAAGATGGTGCACTCTCACCACTACAACCTCTCACCCAAGAATTCCTTGCAAGTGTTAACATTCTAGCCCACGACATGCTCTTTTAATCTGTTGATGCTATTTGAGAAATATCTCTTGAGTAATCTGTAGATATTCCAGATATTCTTGAATCTTACCTTTGTCCGATATCACCAAATAAGAGTTTCAATAACTTTGATTGTAATGCAATCAAAACTTTGTGAAAATCTAACAATGAAAAGATCTCTACTACTTTGTCTTGCATTGCTTCATCAAACTCTACTGGAATAAGTCATCTACATCATTATGATGTGCCAACTCACTAAGATTTGGACAGCTCCTAACAAGGATGGCATCCAAGTTAGTACAGATAGGAGTCGATGGCTCATGATCAGTATGCATATGTACCGGTTCTTCCTCTATCGATTCTATGAAATTAATTAATATATGTGTAGATAATCTAGCTTTCCAAACAAAGATTCAGTAGTGTCTACGATGAGATCGCTCGGTAATTCATTGACCATTTTGACTACAAAAGCAAAGGACCCGACGGGGACGAACTGCTACCTTATCAGATATGACCGTTTTCTCTTGAGGTGGAACTCTTGTGGGACACACAACATTCTGAATCGTTTTTTTCTGATGAAATCTTGCAGTGGACTCAAGAAATAAAGCAAAACCGGTAGGCAGTAAAGAACACTTGTATGGACAATGACATTTCACACGACCACGATTATCAGTACTTTTGAACTGGTCAGACTCCATCATATGTCTCGTACGTATCAACGCCCAAGTTCTCTTCTCTTTTCTTCGCTGTCAGCATGAAAATATGTTGCGCTACATCTCTTTCTTCCTTCTTTGCCAAGGCGTGTTGTACTCCCGTCACAAGAGAATCAGAGCCCAAACTCATCAATCAAAGACAAAAGTGTGCAGCCAAGAGAAACAGGATCTAATCGTCCTGGTAAATATCATCACGGTAAGAATCTGTTATATTCTGTCTGAGGTGATGTAAGACAAGGAAGAAACCGAGGTGAAATAAGATAAGATGGGGCACAAAATGAGAAGCAATGGATAAGCTGCTGGGTTCGCTGATGCTTAGAGAGGAAAGCTACCATCTTTAGCGCAAATGTCTCTCCTTCCATTTTGATTGGCTTTCAGTTAGTACCCTAAAGGACAAGAGTATGAGTAAAATGATGCGTTTATGTGGAGTCCACGCGTGCAAAATTCCTTCTACCAAAAGACAAACGATAATGATCAAACCTGACGCCCATGCTCTCAAGAGCAGCACGATCAGTGTCGATCTAACCAAGGAGAACCATCAGAGGCAAGGACCTCATCTTTCCTCTGTGAATCAGCAAACGAGGTCCCATAGACTGCTGATCTTCCAGGACAGGCTCTGCAGGTTAACAACAAGAAGAAGCAGAAAGATGGTCAAAACCTCATTATGAAAGAGATCGAACATGATAAGAGTACTAAGAGCCTCAATCAGTCTAAGCAGTACACGGAAGTCAAAGAGATCAGGAGTAATGAGCAAAGTCTGGCCCAGGCGCAGCACAAGCAGCGAGCAAACGAGAAGGTCTCTTCTCCTGTACGAACACGAGCAAGAAGTATGGGGGCAAAGAAAGGAGCGGCTCTGTCAAAATGTCTCTCATCAAGCTTCCTCTTCGCGAATGTAACGAGGGCAAGAAGAGCGGTAGCTCCGTCATCGTCAATATCGATCTCCTCCAGGGCACGAGCCCTACTATCTAGGAGATGTAGTCTAGGTTCGCGTGTACGTGGTTAGTTCCAACAAGGTAGCCTTCGCTAAGCCGGCTGCGGATGATCAAGGTAGCCGCTTAATTACATGGGACTCCGATGTGGGGGTTCGGGATTTTCTCTAATTCTGAAATAAAGTTTACCACGAGCGTACCGCCGCTCCTTCCTTAAAAATTAAAAACAAAAAAATGTTTACGTGGAGTCCACGCTTGCGAAATTCCTTCTGCTTTTCGGTGCAGAACCAGTTTCAAGGAAACCCTTCAGGTGAAGGGGAGAAAAAGATGAGTTAGCAATCCACTTAGGGCGTAAACCGCAACTGACACTCGTCAGTACACCCGTGATTGATGCAGTGAGATGCGAGATTCAGATGAGATGAAAAGGAGCATTAGCATCGACGACTCGTACTACAGGGCCCGACCTTTTCAGGAAGAGCTGCAGACGACAGTGTCACCTTAGTTCAGCGGTTTCATACCACCTTGCACCCTTAGTACCCCTCCTCCAAGTCTTGCCATGTTATCGGCAGCAGTCGCTTCAGCCTTCGTCTCCATAAGTAGTCTTGGGTACGAGTACTCAAAGTCGACCAACATCAGTTTCCATGAAGATACAAGAGGGAATTCATCGAAACTTACTTCAGAAAACTGTAACAGAAAGAGAAGGTAATACATTTAATCAACTCTCATTTAGTTAAGAAAAAACAAAAACGTGGACAGCTAACGTGACTCCTGAAAAGTCTTCACCCAGAAACGCCAGGCTAGCTATCTACAACAATAATTCCCGTCGATCCCGTTTTCATCTTTCAACTGTGTGATGTACGGCCACCGTTGCGAGTGATGAGGATGAACTAAAAAGTCACTGTTAACTTGCAGTGCCACCTCGCATAAGTAGGATCTGATGAATCCTCATCCTGGTTGTGTATCACAGCCAACTAAAGAGCTTCAGGAAAACAAAAAGTCTTACTTAGTGCTTCATCCCTCCTGGAAGTTCTCACATTAGGAGAGAAATCGAATTTGTAACGCAGATGAAGAAAAAGAGAAGAACTGATCATTCTCCGAGTCTGAGGTTCGATAACGGTGCAACTTGTTTGACTCCGCTCTTCACTGAATTGTCGTCACTAAGAGAAGATTGAAAGAAGAACTGTCTCATTCAGGAGGCCCTAAACTGCAACCTCTTTCTATCTTCCCCTTTTTTAGTTCAAAATATAAATTTGAAATATAATATTTGAAATATAATATTTGAAATGGAGCTGTTGAAGTGAAATAATATTCTATATCTATAATAAAGAATTTAAAAATAAAGTAAATCATAGTTTAACTTTAGAAGCCGATCCGAGTTACTTAGACCTGAAAGGTTAGCTTAGGAACGTTTTATTAGAAGTTAAGAGTTCAAAGTCTATAAGTTATAGCTATGAAGTTAATAACTTATATTCGCTTTTTCAAAGCTAGCTTAAATTAACACTGAAACTGTCTGATGCTTCCTTAGTTATGTTCCAACTAATCCTTCTATCATTCTCCCCTCGTGAATTGAACAACTTTTTTCCTAAGTCTTTCAAAATTCAAATCAATTATATTGACGCTTGTTCTTCAAAGCTCACATATTCATGGGAAGGGTTACATGGTATCAACTAAAAGATGGTGGTCCTCAACTAAGAGATATAACATGTAAGGTATAAAACTCATTATCTTTATTACCTAACCCTTTTGTAAGAGGTATGTAAAAGAATGTTGTATAGTTACAGAGATATACTATAAGGCTTTTGAGTTACAAGTTTATGCCAAGCAAAACACCTTGGAAATGGAACTCAGACGTTGAAGCGGGAATGTCAAGTGGAATGTTATCCTTGTGCTGGATCTTGTGCTTGGTGTCATCTCCTGTCACCATAAACTGTGGAGTCTCCACAGGCTCAAGTGAACTGAATCACTCCCGATGAGGAGTCATGTGACTGGTGGCGCCGAAGTCGATCACCCAGTCAGTCTGTGGCTCGAAAGCCGCATAACTCTGATGCGTAGTAATCAGCAACTACTCCGAATAGACATGCTCTGTGACTGCATAGCCTTGCTGGTTGTTATTACCTTGTTGGGGGTTGTTGTCGTGTTGCGGTCTTTGATCGTTCTGCTTCTTGTAACATTGATTCGCATTGTGACCTTGCTTCTTGCAGTAGTTGCAGGAACCAGACGCTCTTCTCTGATTGTTGTTGGAACCAGACTGTTGCTGGTTCTGCTGGATCTGCTGCGATTGCTGTTGCTGTCCGCGACCCCGTCCACGTCCAGCACCTTTGCCATGACCCCTACCTCGAGATCCTCCAGAACCTGCAAAAATAGACAGATTCTTGCTGATCCCTTCGAAGTAGAACTCCCCAGTAGGCGCACCTCCTCTCCTAACATCATAGGAACAAGCTCATCAAACCGCGGAAGGGGTTCTCTGATCGAAATCGATGTTATGAACTGTTTGTACTCTGCAGGCAGTCCCTGCAATGTGACTCCGATCAAGACAGTGGGATCAATCTCGACTTTGACAAAAGATAGTTGATCCGCGAGCTGCTTGACATGATTCACATAGTCGTTGATGCACATCGACCCCTTCTTCATAGTGTTGAACTGCTGCAGCAATTGCAGCTTCCGCGCCTCTGTTCCGGATTGAAACAGACGTGCGAGTGCATCTCAAGTTTTCTTGGGCGTATCGCAATCCTGAATGTGACCGATCATCGATGCTGAGACTGTCAGCGCGATGTAATGAATAGCCTGATATGAGCGCTTCTTCCACTCCTTCAATTTCAGATCAGAAATTGGCACTTCAGGCGCTTTTTCCTCCTCAGTGATAAGATCCTATAGATCTTGTCCCTGTAGGAAAGTCTTCATCCGAAACTTCCACACTTGGTAGTTGTTCTTGTCGAGCTTCTCTCCAGTGATTAAAGACACGGACTCCGCCATAGCTGCAATGTCAAAATTGCGTTGTTCTGTACGCGGAAAACCTCACAGATCCTTCATGAAACTTGTCTCTTCACACCGCGCGATCAAGAGTTGTCACACGTCACAAGAAGTCGATTCCACGAACTCCTCCTGCAGCGACAATGAAGAAAGAAGCTGTCCGCGAACTGTAGGTGTACAAAATACGACAAAAACCTCGAAAGAACACACCAAGAAAAGTGGAAACTAGACCAAACGAGTTCAGAAATGGGTGTGCGACCCCTCAAAATTTTCCAAATTTTCCAAATCGCTAGACAAATTCTCACCCATATTCGGAATAGGATTTTAGACTCAAGTCCTAAAATTTTCGTTTTGGTCAAAAAAGATCCAATTGAAAATCTGCCGCTGGAAATCTCCAAATCGACTGAAACTTGGGTGAGTACACAATTCGCACCTTCTGAACAAGACAGCTTTAAAAGCTGATCGACAAATTTTAGCGAGAAAAAATCGTCTAGGCCTTTGAAATCGCGTCCAAAGTTTCTGGTGACGAAAGAAACGGTTTCGCCTCATCCGAACGCATCAGCAGGATAGTTCTCGACATCAGGCACACCTCCAGCTGCTCTCTCCTGTACTCCAATCTCCATCTTGCTCATCATCAAGACACACGCTCTCACCAGCTCTGATATCATATAGGAAGATCGATACTTCGAGGACACTCCAAGAAGAGAGAGCCAGTAGACAAGGAAGTAAAATAGGAATGAGATAGGAGAGGCTTTGCCTCTCTTTGTATATATAGTGGAGGTGAGTACAAGGAAAACCCTAATGGTGGGTTATCGCTCTAACTAACTCTAACATCCCTAACCACTCCGACTAATGATAGCCGTCGATCTACTAGAGCTTGGGACTATATCAACAGTACCGTGATCAATCCAATGGAGGTATTAATCTGAATCTTCCCTAGGAAGAAAGGGGTCTGGAGTTTGACGCCGCTGCTTCGAGACAGTGCTAGACTCGAATTCTGCGCATACAACTCAACAAGTTCAAACCATCTTATACCATCGTAGACCATAGTTCTTGGCATCGTACAGATAACACCGTGAAAGCAAGAACCTATACTTTTGCTGCAAGTCTGATCTGGTGTCTGTTTCTATTACCTGTTGTCCTCTCTTTCTGTTTCTATTACCGGTACCTGTTGTCCTCTCGTTACGAGGATGATCTTCTGCCCTTCACCAGCCGTCCTCATTGAAGGCTCATTCTCAAACAAAACGGTTTTCCATCAACCACTTATTTGCTTTTCTCCACGAGTTAGTCCTTTTCCGGAACAACGTAGTTAGCTACCTCCTCATTGTGGTTCAGTGACACCATATCTGCAAGGGGCAAGGCAGTTTGGAACATATATCAGCCATTTCCTGCTCTCGCGCTTGACAGATACAACTCCAGCCGGTTCATTGAGGACGATATGGTAAAAGAGCCAGACAGACATTTGCGAACGAGGATCGCGTATGGCATACTAGCTAGGTGTATGCAGAATGCAGACTGTACGCAAACAATATGATCACTGAATACTTCTGAGCATTATAACCACCCAGTCCCGTAAACACGTTCTCACCCTAGAGAATGTTATGAAAAACGGAACAGATGTGAGAGTGCGTGCTTAAGAACTTGAATGTCCGGTGTGCAGTCTCAACCTGTACTACTTACCTGCGGCTGCTTGACCATGTTCGGAATCTGTACCACTCACAAATTGAACTGAAACTTTCGGGCAGTCGGATCATCACATCTCACATCGACGTCCCTCAGGATATGCAGACATCTCGCCATCTCACGTCTAGCAGTCTAAGAGCGGATTTGCTTCTAGACCACTTCTCTCCTCAAATATCGTAATGATTTCCAAAATCAGGCAGCAAGCACTCGGTTAGATTATAACCTTCTCCATTTTCATCGCATCAAAAGGTCTATATATACAGACTGGTTAGCGAAGCGTGTGTGCACGTGGCCAAGCTGCTTGAGTTTACGCACAGCCTCATAGCTAGTCATGGCCCGGGTAATGTTCAGGGAGTTGCGGCAAGTAGAGCTGTGATTGCCGCATGAACGAAACAAATGAATGCTGCGGCGCAACAATGCAGCGCAGTGGAATTACGAGGCTTTGCATTTGGTACAAGAGAGAAAGTGAACATAGTGAATGTACCAGTGAGTGATAAGAGAATGAATACTGAAATGCGTATGACAAGAAAAAGAAAAACTGTTCTCATGTTTGTCATCTTTCGAGAATTCGAGTTCATTTCAATCGACAGTGACGTACGAGAATGCATAGAGAAAAACGGAAGTGAGCCTATGCTAGTCACAGGCTGTGAACCGGAAAGCTCGGCAAGCAAGCAACCGAGGAAAGAAGCACAGGCTCACACTGACGCAAAGTCGCCGGTGTAAACGTATAATATCTCAGAGATTCGTTTCAAGGAAGATTACAGAGTCGAGAAATTGTCGCCGAGTGAAAGCTGCAAGAGAAACCTGAAATTTGAAGGCAAAATCTGAACCGCAGAAAGTATCACATCAGCAAAATGCTGATGGTAGCACTTTCCGTCGATATTCCGTATACTGTATATGGCTGCACGTTGCAGGGTGACTGCCACCCTGCGTGGGTGATTTAGTGCTTTAGACAAGACCCCGAAACATTTTACATTTTGCGTGGGTGATATTTTTTGTTCTCTCGTAAAGATGATCTTGACCTTTTGATCTGAAGCAATTTAAACCGTGATACTAATTTTAAGAGTATAAACTTTTAAATTTTAATTGATTTTGTGAAAATTATTTAAATGACCTACTTTTATTACACAACACTCATTCACGTTATATTTTATGACGTAAGAGGATTGTGTAATAATGATTGAGGTGGTTATCAAAAATTCAACTAGACTCAATGGTGATACAAGTGATCACCCATTCTGTGATATGGAATGCAGATGTAATAACAAAGATAAAAATAATTAAGTATAGAGATATACATAGAGGTAAACATCATTTCATTCTCTAACTTTGAAGATATATGTATCTTCAGTTTCAAAAACATTGATTTTTTTGTTCGAGATTATTATAATTTTGAACAAAAGAATCAAATTCTGAAGCTGACGAATAAATTTTAGTCTAAACTATAGCACAATAGATGTCAAAGGCTGTCTTATTATTATTATATTTTCTATAAAAATATATTTATTATTCTACAGAGAACTTTAGCTGGCACTATCCACAAAAGGAAATTGTAGTAAAACTCTTGTAAACTAATTGTATATTTTTTATTTACATTGTTTGATATTTAAGAACTCTAGGGTTAGTGACAGCGAGGCTTAGCCCTGATTTGTGTGATGTGCTCGGCCCTTTAGGTCACTTTTTGCTCTTGTAGTGTTTGATTACGTCTTCCAGTCAATTTGTTATCGTCGTGTCCCTTTCTTTCTATATAACACAGAAAAGATCTAAACAAACTGAAATAAGAAAAAGAATACAAAGTTGCCCCTAAACAAAACTTGAATATCTCGGAAAAATACAAACATTAAAATGAAAAGACATGCCATGGTTAAAAGATACTTATGAAATAAAAGCGAATATCTCGATGAACTACATATCTTAAATGATAAACGGCTAAAATAATATCGAGAGGAAAGAAATTACACACTTATTCTTTAGGGGAAAGTTTTAATGTTACTTAAGTTCTCTGGAAGCAAATCAAGGTAAACTTTCTCACCGTAATCTGATGTAATTCCTCGGCAAATCTCCATTCTAGCAAGAAGTTTCCTGGAATGCTGAACCCATGAGTATCTAAGCTTCGGTGTTGGCTTTATTACAACTTTGACGGCTCGAAGCAAATTCTGATTCATTACGCATACAACAAGAGAAAATCTCCACCTTGACACTAATGCTCCTTGTTCTGATAGAAACACAATAAACCTATAAAGAAGAAACAAGATCCCGCACCACTACTGTACGCTTGTGCAATTCAAGAGGTTCAATTCTCGCTGCCGGCGAGCGCGTGTGCTGTAACGTCAAGTCAGATAGATACCCATAGAACCGAGAAAATGTGCATAGCACAACTTCATTTTCCCAAGCGAGAAATTGCTGGGATCAAGAGGTTGTAACTCTCTCCCCGGATTACCATAGAGTGTCATAGGTGGTGTAAAAGTTCAGCTGAAATATTTTTAGTTTTTACAGCATCCACATTCAGAAAATTGGTTTTTCACCAGATGCGTTTTTCATTCAGAATTCGGTCGAATTCCCAATTTCAGAATCCACTTGAGCACCCCGTTGAACATCATCACTATTTGGACCTGCAGGACCATGACTCGGGGTGAGAGATTTGACCATGTAGACGAGGTAGTGCCAAGCCAGAGACCATATCAACAATCAATGAGCGAGTAGTGGTACAATGGAAATTCAAGGAGAGTTTTTTCTCTTCACGTTCCTACCAACTCAACGAGGTGACTTTGAAATGAAGGGTTTTTTTAACTATTTGGTCTCGTTGTAGATGTTGAGGAATCCATCATCATAACTCAGGGAAATAGAAGCATGGTATAAACCACTTTGCTTTTGCTCTGAACCAAACTTTCACGTTTTCCTAGCTCCATAGTTGAGCGAGAGAAACATAAACTCGAAATTGATAGGGAGAAGTTGAATCTGTATAAAGAACTAGAAGCTCAAAAAATCTTCCAAGAGAAGAGCAAACAAGAAAGAGTTAATGTTCGTTCGGACCAAATTGTGGGTTTGTTGGACAAGATGGCAGAGATATTGACTAATGTTGGCAGCGACTTGACAAGAAACTAATAGTTTCGAACGGTTTCATTGTTCTAGTTTTGACCAGTATCCGCATACAAAACATTTTGTTTCTATGTTTCTTCATTTCAATGAATCAGCCATGTATTGTGGTATACTCTATGTATTCGAATTATCAACGTGTGAGACGTTGTCCCTGATGTTTCACTGGTCCAATTCAATATCAGCTTTCGAATGTTGTTGTTTGTCTTGTTAATCTGCTCAGTTTTTCCTTTGTTTGCTAACTTTCTTGTCCTAGCTTGTATGATGTTGTGAAAGTTCAGTATTTTTGAGGTGCTTTTTAGTTCCTTCTAGGCTAGTGAGCTTCATTCTTTGCTCAGTTGTTTGTAACTTTGAGCTTTCCACTTGAATTAATCTTTTTTCAGGTCCAAGAGCCGAATCATAGTTTCACTTACCATGTGAAGTCCCAAGTTGTTGCAGGCTATTTCACAGTGATAGGTCGGTTGCATTCCAAGTGAACATATGTTAATTGTCAGTTCGTTATCATTTATAATTGTCTAATATCCAGTACGTTAGAAGTTACAAGTACATGAGTTCTGGAGTAAGGATATGTTGCCTTCTTCTACAGATATTCATGCTATCTTGGTGGTAGTGACTACATCGGTTGTGCTGGTTATAGACATTATGTCTGAGTGGATGAGAGCTGAAGAAGAAAAGGATGATGTTTCAGATTCGTGGTTAGATATTCTGGTCGTGCATGACTCACTGACAAGAGTTGTCTTCATGGCAGTTGAGCATCTTCAGCAGAGAGAACAATATATTTGGTGCGTGAAGCCAAGATCTTTAATATAGTTTGACTATTATCTCATGAAGAATTATGAGTAAGATCGATGGATTAAAACTCCTCGAATGTCTAAGGTCTTGTTCCTCCAGCTTGTCACTCTACTTAGACCACATGTGTCAAAAGCTGATACTCATTGTCGAAAATTGTGCTCGTCGAGGTCTGAGTTGGGGCAGCGTTACTCAGGTTGACCTCAAGCATGACTAATTTTCAGGTGGGCAAGAAGTTTGGAAGTATTTGCAGATGTTGTTATTGTTGTGAATAGAGTCCTTGATGCTCAATTTGTCCAATGGTCTACTGGATCAGCTATGGAACGAGTTTTTCAAGGTATTTCTAGAAAAGCTGGTCTCCCCAATTGTCAAGATGCCGTAGACGATTCACACATTAAAATCAGAGCTCCGTCAGCCAAAGAACTATCTAGTGAATATTACAACAGAAACCAATACCACAACTTAGTGTCCGATACGGAGAGGACGTTTTCTCGATGTGAGTTGCGGCCGAGCAGGCACAAATCACGAGTTGCGAGTTCTCAAAATCTCGGCCTTGTGGACCCATATTCCAGACTGCAACGTTTTATTAGAGCTCATAGTTACACTACCTAATGGATTTTAGCTTCATCCGTATTTGTTTGGGGACTCGGTTACTCTAAGGAAAGGTGGTTAATGCCCCCATTCTCACTAAACTTGAGGTCACCACATGTACATAGACTGTTCACCGAATGACAGATAAAAGATAAAGTATGTATTGAGCAAACCTTCGCTGTTCTGAAAGGACGCTTTGCAATTCTTAGTGTTGGGATCAGCAGTAGCGTGAAAGTGGCAGCTGAAATAGTGAAGTGTTGTTTCGTGTTACATAATTTTCTAATGGCAGTATAGAGTGGTGGTAAATGTAGATCGGCTGCCACCACGTCCTCTGGGACAACAGGCACCTACTATGTTCAAAACTCTGTCATGAAGTGGGAACAAAGTTAGAGATGCATTAGCTCATGGAGTTGTCTTCAAGGACCTTTGAGGCTTCAAGGACCCTTGAGGTAAGTTTGAGTGTTGTAAATCTGCAAGGATGCAAGTTACTTGACTAAGATTTTCAAGTCCACAATGGCATATGAAATCATCAGATATTATCACCAATATCAACTTGCTAAAGCATCTGAAAGTGGATACATTTATTGTCTTTCGCTCCTCCACTCCCACTTCCTTATAAGTACACTTTTCGTAATATTTCTTGAATCATCGACGGAGTAGTGGTTAAGTGACATAAAGTAATTACCGGAATAGCAAAATTATGTTGCTTCGATATTAGACTTGAGCAGATTTTACAAGAGTGGTTTCGTTGATTTCGCAGAGGATTATGTTTATTGTCTGAACTTCGAAAAGGACTCTAAACTCGAACAAGTCAAAAAATACTCATCTTGAGGCTGTAGTTGTTGCAACTAAAATTTCTTGTGGTTTTGAGTTCAATGTCTAGTAGATAGCATGCTGACACGTAAATAAGCTAGCAAAGATATCTTCGTGACGTCCATCAGTCCAGGACAATCGTGCATCAAACCTTCACTTCAAGATATGATTTGTCACTCATTCGAGACACAAGTTTGAGGATTTTTGAAAAATCACTAGGCAGCATGAGTGGGGACTCATTCGAACACGAGACTAGATTGTCATTTTCTCTTTCTACCAAGGAAGGACTGATATTCACTTGGATTCATCGCAGGACGTCTAATGTGGACCTTGGACATCCTCCCACCACTGCGAGCACACTTCGTGCCACACCGGAAACATCACCTTCAGTTGTTTAGGATTGATTTTCATGGGTCAAGTCAACTCAGCACCAACAACTTCCCATTTCTCTTAGTATGCAACTCGTTGTACTTACACAACGAGCAAAATGTCATCTGCACACGTGGTCGAACCTTAGCAGTGACTGTTTAGGTGTACCAATAGCAGAGTATATCCTTCAATGAATCTGCTCTTTAACCTCCGGTATGAGTCTTAAAGCATGAAAGAGAATATTTCTTTTTCCTTGTAGTGTTTTCTAAGAAACATATTGTTTTGTGAATCTTTATTTTAACATTTCTCTGCAAATACTAAGTAGTCTGCTTTGAGATGAATCATATTGATGAAGACTGAATCACCATAATTATTTTCTGGAATCACTATAAGAATTTTCTGAGAAATTTAATCATAATTAAATTTCTCAGTTCTCTGAAGGCAAATTCGCAGATAAAGTAATTTGGATTACCAGTAGCACTTGCGATTACTCGGGCATAAACATTCATGAGACTTTTGTCCTGGTCGAACTCAACGAACCTTTTACTCCCCCAGTCCCTCATAGGAACATTAGAGCTTCCTCGTTCCCTCAAAGTTCAAAGTTATTTCTTCAGTCCTCCTCGTTTTGATCAGAACAGCTGCACGATCTGCAGAGTTTGAGTCTTCGGGGGCAGGAAAGGACGGAACCCGAGTTAAAGATTCCGCCGACGTTGAAGTAGAAGAATCGATCAACAATGACCCCAAGACGCTCATCGAAGTTTTTAAGTTTGATATACATACTTCTCGTCCAAGTAGATAAGAACGCTAATCAAGAAACGTTGATCTCTGCACATTAGGCAGTCCACTACCATTAAATACTAAACAAGGTGGAGATACTATAGATCCACGGAAAGACAATCAGTGAATGATTGAATCGGATGTTCCTAAGTTTGAAATCTGGAAGTTGGTGGGTGTTTTGCAAGTCAGGTCAGCCTAGAATCTTACCATCGAGGACTTCGTGAAGGAACGACTTCCATCTTGGGACATTAGGGGTCTGAAAGTTACAAGAAAATATTCTTAAACGGTTGAGAAAGAAATAATTGTAATTTCATCGTGGGTAATTTTGTGTAGGACCGTGGCTATTCTGGGTTACTCTTGTGAATGAACATGGTGGTCTCTTCATTATATTTTTCTCAGTTCTGACACTGAGAATAATTATTCGGAATAGTGAACTTTTTACTGAAAAAAAAGAGAGAGAAAAGAGTGAAAATCCTTATTAATAGAATGTCCCGGGGTTTCCTACTAAAACCTCCGGAGCTTCCCGCAGAAAACACCCACCAAGGCCTAGGTGGTATCATAACTCTTTCCTTTGCGTCAGGAATTTTTCAAAAAGATTTCAACTTTGAAACTCGCTATTATGGGCCTTGTCAATAGTAAGTGTACAATTATTGTACAGCTCCAAACTTCAAGTTACACAACCATAGCATGTTTGATTGTAGCACTTTCCATAGATTGTTGTAATTCTTTGTTGTCAAAATCAAAGTCTACAAGTTGAATTTGATTCCTCAGCCATTAATCAAATTAAAAAGACTATTGTTAATCAAATAAAAATTAACCCTTAATTAAATTAAAAAGACATACTTTGTGATGTCACGTCAAAGCGAGGACCGAGAAACTGCCATGGGATGTTATCAAGTGGAGTTCAAAAAGTTGTGAGTAGAACCAAGTTAAAAAGCATTCTAACGGGTGTGACCAAGTAAATTTCCCCAAATAGGAGATCTGACAGTCTAATTTGATGTATGATAAACATCAAAAGTTTTCATTTGAAGAGAAAAAGAGTTGAGTGTAAACTCGTGTATTTGTTCTTTTCTAAATCATCAGAATAAAAGAAATGAAATATTCTAATTTGTGATTCTTGTCCTAACACTCAACTTTCATCTCTGTGCCTTCTACCTAGATAACCTCAACCTACTTTCACAATGTTATAAAATCACCCCAAACGCACTCTGCTAAAAAGGATTAACAACTGGCTTAACAACAAACCTCTCCCATGACCTCCGCCACGGAACCAGACGAAGTTGATTGTCGCATCCAACATACTGCTCAGCCTGCACAGATCGAAGACCGACCTTGCCATCACCAGCATCCACCTCAACGAAGAAGTTCCTAAACGAAACGGACGCTTCACTGGCGATCAATGACATTCCGTCTGCGGCGGGAGTCACGTATTTGCCGTTAGCCTGGGACCTCAGTCCAATCCCATTTTCATAACCGTTAATGTCAGCAGCAACAACAGCAAATGTCTCCCAAAGACTAACCATCGTCCGATTCGCTATCAGAGCGCCGTTTCCGCCACATTCAGCGCATACGAAGTGGCCGTTCCAGGCTAACAATGCAATGTTCATGCCGGGAATGAGTTTACGAGAGGCAGGAGCTGGAGGTTGCACAACTGTGCTAGGCATGCGAGGAGGGATGTCGATGATGCCCGTATTTGTAGGTAGTACAGTGATCAGTCCAGTGGAAGTATTAATCTGAATCTGCCCTGGGAAGAAAGGGGTCTGGAGTTTGACGCCGCTGCTTCCGAACGATGCTGGACTTGAATTCTGCAAATACAACTGATCAAGCTCAGACTACGTAGTTCTTGTCCATCGTACACGCAACACCATGAAAGCATGAACCTATCAGTGCTTCTTTTGCTGCAAGTCTGGTCTGGGGTCTGTTTCTAGTACCTGTTGTCCTCTCTTTACGAGGATGGTCTTCTGCTTTTCACCAGGAGTCCTCATTTTTAAACAAAAAGCTTTTCCATCGACCACTAATGATTGGCTTTTCTCCACGAAATCCTTCTCGTCCTTAACAACGTAGCTAGCTACCTCCTGACTGAGGTTCAGTGATACCATGCCTGCAAGGAGAAAGGCAGTTTGGATCATACCATATCAGCCGTTTCCTACTCTCATGCTTGTCAGATACAGCTCCTGTCGCTTCAGTGAAGACGAAATGATAAATGAGCCAGACAGACATTTGCGAACGAGGATCAGGCATGGAATCCTAGCTAGGTGGATGCAGAATGCAGACTCGATGAAAATTATAACCTGCTGAGAATTATAACCTTCCAGTCTACTTAAACCCTATCTCACCTAGATCTAGAGAATGTTATGAGAAACGTAACAGATGTGAGAGTGCATAATAACTTCAATTTCCGGTGTGCAGTTCCAAGCTGTACTACTTACCTGCGGCTGCTTGACCATGATTAGAATCAGTACCACACACAAATTGTACTGAAATTGCTCTTCGGGCATCAGGATCATCACATCTCACATCGACGTCCCCCACGATATGCAGACATTTCGCCATTTTACGTCCTTCAGATGGAAAACAAGATCAAGCAGTCTAATAGCGGATCTGCTTCTAGACCACTTCTCTCCTCGAATATCGTAATGATTTCGGAAGTCAGGCAGCAAGCACGCGACTAGATTATAACCTTCTACATTTTCAGCGCACATCAAAGGTCTACATGGTCAGGATCAAAGCGTGTGTGGCTGCTTGACTTTCCGCCCAGCGTCATAGCTAGCTACCTTCCCGCAGGTGACCAGCCCGACCCATTCACGTGGGTGAGGTACTCAGGCTACGGTCACATGAGGCTCATCACTCCGAGAGAGTAATCATCACTCCCGCGAAACCTGTCACTCTGCACTAGAGTCCCTTTCCGGGAAGGCTCCGGTGAGTGATGAAGTGAAACCATTCATTGTGGGAGATGTTGCATATCCAATTGCACCTTTTCTGCAAAAAACATTTTACTCAAGGAGATGTCAAGGAGAATAGGATCGCAGTCTAAGGAGTCAGAGTATGTATTGAACATACTTTCGGTCTACTAAAGAAGAGGTGGCGAGTTCTAGACGGTGGAATGCTTGTGAAGTTAGAAGATGTATCTATATGTCTCATGGCTACATTAATGCTTCACAACTTCATCAACAACTATGGGATACAACTCTCTATAACTGATTGTCTACCCGATCTTATGAACTATCAATCATTTCAAGACGAACAACTCTTCTTGAGCATACAAGAGAACATCAACAATACTCGAACTCGAGAAGGAAAGCTAGTACGACAAGCACTTTACAAATACTGGTGTTATCATCAATAGAAAGTATGATTACCTGTTGAAAATAATATTCAAGAAGAAAAAAATAATTGATGTTTCTGGAGCTCTAGAATCTCCTTTAACATAGATGCAGTTTGTGCATCGACCTCTATTTTGGTTTGTAAGCTTCAGTGAATCGATCAAGAGCTGACGCCAAGATAGAATTTGGTGATTAGTTCACTATGAACTTCGTAATGGTTAAAGATCACCGAAGAGTTTCACAAGAAATCTCAATTTCACACCTTGTGTTCAAGAATATTTTCGCGTTCGTAACAAAAGAACCAATATTGACCGTTCGATTATTTTGATTTAGAACATTGATCTCCCATGTATACTCGTTCTATAAGTAATGATGATTTAATAATTGGGAAATGAATTGTCGGGGACACGATCTACAATGATTAGTTTTTGTTAACATGATCGCTCGGAGAGTTTCTCCGGTTTTTTCTTTGCACAGTATGAGATGTTTATGCTTTTCGGATAACGTGTCTTCGTAACTTTTCAGTTATGGACTTCTCCGGAGGTCTCTAGAAAACGGAGTATTTCTTGAGAAACCATGCGATATAAACTCACCTTCAAATGGCCGTGCAAGGTGCCGGTCGATTCTGACAGGATGATGTCTACATATGTGATCAGTTCGAGCTTCGTAATCGTTCGGGCCCGGACTTCAGTTACTCAGAGGAAAGAATCTTAAAGGCGGTACCGCCCTAATGGTCAGGGAGTTGCGGCGAATAGAGTTGTGATCTGCGGAAGGAAACAAAACAAATAGTGCAGGCTGTGCAGCGTTATGAAATTGGGAGGCTACGCATGAATTATTTGTAGATCTTCCTTATATTAGATAAACCATCTATCTGTTCCCATACACCGTGTCTAAGTTTTCAACCACAGTTTAGACTCTGTTCCGGTTTAGGCCCCGGAATTGATATGCCACTGTTTACACTCGCTGTAGACACTAGGTTGATGATAGGTGCGTTATTAATAAAAATTAGTCATTCATGGTTCATGTGACAAGTACATGATGTTGAAAATATAAAGTCTCTCTTTTCATGTATTTTGAGAATTATACGTGTTTTATGTATGATACATCATCTTTAACAAGTAATATATTTCATAATCACAATTGAGCTTGTTAAATGATTATCTTTGATATTATTTTGATAAATTATATCATTTAACTATTTTTTGCTGAAATATAATTGAATCATTCGATCTTATAGAAAATTACGTTTCAATATCTTTATATTTTTTATATTCACCCTTCGCAATGTTCAAATCACGATTGTGACTTCTGAGTCCTAAAGATCCACTCTCTTTCGGTTCCACCTCGGAGAGTGGTTTAGGACTGAGAAGTCACTCCTACCCGTTGCTTGTGCTACACATCACTGAGTGAATGGTTATGTTGATAAACCATGACCCTGTATTCCATTTTATGAATATTAGTGTATGTATTTCCAAGAAATATAAGTTAACGTCTAAATCTAAACAGTCACATATATATTTTCCGTTTTAACCTAAACCGAGTCTAAACTGTGGTTTATCAATATTCAAAGCCTAAACAATGACATATTAGTTTCCAAACTTAAACCGAGCCCAAACTGTGGTTTTTTGAATCTAAACAGCTACCGTACGGGAAAATATCGATGGTTTATCAGAAACAAGCAGCGGATAGCAAGGGAAAAAGTACGAAAATGTTTTACGTTACAACGACCTTTTAAACTCCGGTATACTTATTATCTACAAGTTCTTGATAGCCCAGATATTCTCTTTTCATAGAAATTTACTTTACGCATTAAAAATGCATTTATCGAACTTGACTCCACTCTTCTTACCTTTACATTACTTGACCACACCCTTGACTGGTTACAGCAGGTTTAGTAGATTAGGTCAAAATGCCATGTCATTAGAAGACGAGAAGTGCATGTTAACTGTTAGTCATGTATCTATACAAAAAGTTTAATTAAAAATATTTTTACAACAAATTTTTTTATTTTTTTTAGTGCAATGTCTTTGCATAAAACTAAACTTGTTGAACCTGCTATTGCTAGTCAAAGTGTATCCAACAAACGTTTTAGGGGTGCGATCAAGTTAATATCTGCTTCTTTTCACGGATCCTCTTTCATACTCAAAAATACAACAATTAACCATAAAATTTCTGATGGTAAAATCTTCATCCTAGCATAGAATCAGCGAAAACAGAGAATTAAACCAAAGCTCTACTAGTTTTACAAGTTATGATTCACTTAAGAAAAGAAACTACTTAGTATTGGAAGATAAATGTTAAAATGAAGTTTTCAGGGTGTTTTTGAGCAAAAGAGAATCTTTTCTTCAAACGCAAGTAAACTGTGAGGGTAAAAGAAAAATATTCTCTTTCAGACTTTTGTAGTAATCTTAAATTTATATCCATACCAATGGGTTAAGGATCATGGCTTATCTACGTAAACTACAACTACGTAAACTTCTGAAAGGAGTCATTTCAGATGTTATCCTAATAAATTTGGAACAAGAGAAAAATTGAACATATATCCTGTACATTCAGTTTACAGGATATCCACTAAGGTGAAGTTAGAAGCCCGGAGGGATTTTGTTCATATTCTCTAACTCTTCTGGCCCAAAGGACTTGTTAGGAATTAATTTTTTATTATATTATTACATTATAATAGAGGGATTATAAGAGGATTATTATTTTATCCCCTCAGAACTTTATCAGAAAACTCTTTAGTGAGTTAGAGGATTTAAGAGAGGGAAGATTTAAAGAAGATAATGCAATGTGGGCATTAGCTTCCGAAATGAGAAGAATAGGGGTTCACTCTCTTGATTTTCTGAAAACACTTGAGTTCAAAAAAAGTGTACTTATTATTATTATTTTAATAAAAAATTTAGAATCAAGAGATTCTAGAAAAAGATTATTTATAGTTACATATTATTTATAAAAGATACAAATAATCATATTTATTTTAGAATTTATATTTTTTATCAAAAAGATCTTATTATTTATATATAAACTTGATTTTTAAATTTTTTACATTTAAAATTAAAATAATGAAAATTTATATTTTTCAAGCTAATTTTTACTTTTAAAAATAGAAGATTGTTTATTCAAATTTTTGGAAAATAAGACTATTATGAATACAAGTCTTAAAAGAAAAACTATTTTTCATTACTCATCGGCATGTGGTATCGAACTCCTACACTAAGTGATCTCTCTGTGGAGAAGAATAATCAAGAGGATCATCATGCCATGCAAGCATTGACTTCTCTAAGGTAATTTCATGTGGAGGTACATGTATTCGGATGGAAGTAGATAATGCCATGTCAGCATTATCTTCAAGAAAGAGCAAATAGTTTAGGAGAAGAGAAGATCAGACCATGTGGGCACTAACTTCTCTTCGGCATGACATGTTGAGGGTAAGAGATGTGAAAAAGATAAGTTGAAAGAAGACACGCAAGGAGAGGGGTGCTAGAGAGCACTTAAATAGTCAATAACGGGAGCACAAGGGTAAGAGTCTTGGAGGCTAGTTGATGGAGGCATGGTCCTTGATGAAGTCCATGGAGGGAAGAAGACGCACGTTCATGAGTGTAGAGTTGTAAAAGAAGATGTTTTAGATGTTTGTTATATCATGAGGAGGAAGAGCATCGACAAACGAAGTTATGAATGGATGTTTCTCTTGCTTTGAGCTACACTTCGGTGGTTTTGGGTCTAGGTTGAGATTTAAGGATTCGTTTTAAAAGGATTTTGAAGTATTAGACCTCACTAGTCTGTTTCCTAGTTTTATGTTCTTAGGAAGAAATAACTTGCAGTGTATATACATTGAGAATTGATATATATTGCGACGTTCGTTTTCGTGGTTGATTCTCTCTGTCTTGTTTCTGTTCAACACACTACATCTTCACAGCCAGGGATCTCACGTTTTCTTGGACATCCTTCACGTAAAATGTGACACGACATCGTCCTCTATTACCTAGGTGTTCTGGTTGGGTCAAAAATCCAACACGTAGATAGATGGTGCTTATGTACACAGAAACTACATCAGCGCTTGGAGCCCTTCTTTTCTGCAATTTTGCTCATATTTTACAAGGGTATTAAGGGTGTTAATTCTATGGTTTATTTTGCAAGATATGACAGTGTTCACTCTGATCACTTCTCTGCTTCGTCGCTCTCAACTTCGCCTCCTTACTCGCACACTCAATCAGTTCCTATGGGATAAAGATGGATAGGGCAAGCATAAGATGCCCTTAGTCGAATGACAGACGCTTTGTTTTCTGGCGAGATAAGGCAGTCTTGGTTTCTTTAATTTTTCTTTGTTCTAATCTTCCCTTCCTGGTCAAATTTACTCCAGCCTTTTTCTTCCCCTTGACCTCTTCTTCTAGCTCTCTTTTGCATGCATGCCCTCCTCTATATCCCAAGCTCTTGCTCGATAATACTATCCGGGTATGCGGTTCTGCTTCGACTACTGCTCTTCTGCTGGCATGGCACAGAGTTCTGCCTTCCTTCTCCTGACACCGCCCCCCTCCCATCCCCGTCTTCTCCGCCAACCATTTATCTGCCGGTCTTCTTGTCCCATTCGCAAGGATTCAAATTACTTTGCTTTGCTGGTCTTCTTGCTTCCTCAGACCTATCTGCTCTATTTCTCCAAGCATAGCCGCTGGGAATTTCCAGCATTACTCAACTCCCCTTAGCTCTTTCGCTACATCCATCCTCTTTCCAACCCCTTCTTTGATTGAATACTATAGTTTCAGTTATCTCTTTGAACTTATGGTAGGATCCGGCTTATTGGTCTTTCCTCTTTCGGCATCCCATACAAACTCTCTCGACTTTCACTCTCCCCGTAGCTTATACATGCCGATAGCTTTCTGCTGCTCCTCATCATCCTTACCTGTCTGTTCTCAACCAATACTGGAGCATTGATTGGAGCCAAAACATATGATATCAGTTTTGGTCCTGTCTTTGACAAGCACCTTTGCATCCTCGAGACACTCTCTTCTTATGGTGTGTGGTTCATCACGCCTTCTACTCTTTGCACATGGTTCAACTGATTATCGGACGTCTTCACTGTTGCCCACTTTGCAAATCTGCCCCGGAGGATATATTGCAAATAATCCTTCGCTGCTCCGCTCGCTGACGGACATGGTCTTTCCTTATGATGCTTTTTCTCTTATTAGTTGGGGACATGCTCACAGTGCTTCATGGTGGCTCCTTTCTTCTTCTTCTTCTTTCTTTCAGTTTACAGCAGTCTTCTCTTATTTGCTCTCTCGTCATGACACTCCTTGCGGTTCACAGCAGACTCGTCTGGCATCATCAATGCACCTAGTTCTATGAAACCCGACGTTCGGCTTTCTCTCTCTTTCAAGTCGTTCATTTGCTTATTATTCATTTCATTCCGGTGGCTCTCTTTTAGACTACTTCCTTCGGCACTCGATGCCAACTTCAGCTCAATATTGCCCTTCTCACTTCGTTCTTTGCAGCCCGGATGGGTCATTCATGCCACTAGTTTTGTTCGCATTGTTAATTTCATTTCTCGCTCAAAGGGCTAGGATGCCACGAAACTTGTGGCCTCCCTTCCTTTCTTAATAGCCTCGGTGCTGTCGGGGGTTTATGTCACCTTTCCTTGGTTTCTGTCCCTTCTGCCCTCACTTTGGTTCCCCATATCTTTATTACTGAGCACTGCGCACCCTTTAATTAATTTGGGAGTTCTTCGGTCAGAGAGCATTGTATTTTTCATTTCTTATCATCAAAGTTCTCTGCGTGTTCCGTCATCCCTTAAAAGAGAAAAAACGTGAGTTAGCAACAAGTGTGAATACTCACTTGACCAACATCAATATCAAGTTTTCTTATCTAAAAGGAAATTGGACTTGTCCAATTTTAATGGTGTAGAGTCGACCGTAATAGAAAATAATTTATCAACATTTAGTTGATGTATTTAAACGATCTAATCTTTTAATAATAGATCTTAAAGAATAATATTTAATATATGATAGCTCTTTACGAAATAGATTTTATATAACTTAGTTATAACATCCAAATAATGACTAAGTACATAGACGTATTGGAAATATATTACGGGGTTCGGAGCGCCCAAGTAGAAATCTATGTGTTTTTGTTTTTGGTTTCAAGGGGTTTTATAGAATTTTATACAATGATCATGAGGATTATATCCATGGATTTCTTCATAAGCAAACAGGAGCTTGAAAATAATGACTACAAATTGGAATTATTTGACAATGTATATTTTGAGTGGCTAAATGATCAAGCTTAAAATAAAACACCGGTTACAATGTCAAAGTGACAACTACTTGCGCGTGAACTTGAAAATTACCTAAATATCAATAAAAGAGCATCTTGCCTTGCTTTGCCTTATGTTAATCAGTGTTTCTAGGAACTTATAACATCCATGACTATAACATTTAGGATAACCCAAAGCAAGAAAATATCTTTCTACATTCATTTGCTGATCTTTCCGCGCAAGGATTGCAGAGACTTCAACCACTACTTTTAACTGCAGTATCCAACATGAATAAAAATAATACTGTAGCTCATGTTAGTTATCTTCCTGAAAATTTCTGTTATTCTACACGAGGTTCACAACGAACTTAAGTGAATTGACCTCGTAGAATAGTAGCTGGACAGTAATTTACTTGGTCGGGTCTATTCGCCAATGTTGTTACTTGATCGGGTCTCTGCGCGTAAGTGCTTACTTGATCAGGCCCATGACTAGTAGTAGAAAGTGTTCGACTGACATGATGACAATGTCTTTGACATGGAGAGATCTGTCGGTAGACGTGGATTGCAGTGTATGTCCAACATGATCAGTGGTGCATTTATCTCCATTTTTTCAACGCTCCTTGTGGATACTTTGGCAACTATGATCTGCGAGTACTTTGGTAAAGCTGATCCAAATCGGGAGCTCCTGTTAATCAAACGGAGAGTCCAGCAATTTCAGATTAGTGCCGGCTCTGCATGAAATGGTTCCTGCTGTGAACGCGAGATCGATTTTCTGCACTTGTGACATTTGGTTCCCCTCGACTTCTATCACGTTAGGGGTCTGATCAAGTAAGTACTTACGCGCAGAGGCCGATCAAGTAACAACATGGTGCATGGGTCCGACCAAGTAAATTGTAAACCAACCCGACCAAGTAAACATTTGATGACAGTCCGGTTCATGTCCAAGTATCTCATGGAAGTCAAACTTCCTTTTACTACAATTACAACCAACCACAATCAGGAAACAGGAAAAAGAAGCAATTGCTACTCGTCTCCGTTAACGGTTGACTTGAAGAGGTTTCCAACTCTGGAAGTAACAAGGGGTGGACTAGGAAAAATATACTTGACTAGTCCCGTGCACCATCTTTTGGACTTGACTAACCCCCTATGCCATATCATAGACTTGATCAAACCTCTCACCGGCAACAGTCCATCGTCGACCCGTCATGTCAGATTTGACCTTCCACGTTGGAATTCACAGGCTTAGTTGGACTGCTCCGAGCAGATAGCAAGAATGGGAGGTGCAAGAACGAGAGGCGCAAGAACAGCAAAAGTACATAACGCTATGAACATGGAAGACCAGTCGAGACCACGGGAACAAGGTGGTCAGAATTTTGAACTGTACTTGCACTATGAACTTGCAAGTTCGCCATGGTGGTCCGAATTTAGAAGTTGCAGAGAGCATTGAGCAAGTTTAGTTTAGTTTTCATGACTAAGCGACTTGAAGACTGGAGTCTGGAGGGATCCAAGCAGAGCCGAGAAACAAGACCACGAATGCACTTGCGTTAGAATTCAAATTGTATTGTGAACTTGCATGAGCGAGCGAGCGAGCGGATCTAGTTTAGTTTTCACGATCGAGCGACTTACATGAGTCTACATTTCAAAGATTACACATGGATACCGTTGAGGCAGCAGAAGCATGGGATATTGATGACATTTACTTTCATACTGAAGACATTTCTTTTTCATTATGTGAAGGGCGTGTTGGCACTGCTACAAAGAGTGAAAACTTTTTTGATGCACGGAGATGTACATTCAGATGTACATTCAGAAAGCAAGAGCATCGAACTTTCATCGATATGAGAGGTCGTTCATGGGAAGATGTGAGGAAAGCCATGACGTGAATTAAGTTGGATGAATTTTTTGCCTCCTTCGAAGAGGTTGATTACTTGTTGTCTTCTTTGTGCGTTGTCTTGGGTCGAGCATGCCAGAAAATCAAATCGAACGCAGACTACAAAGTATGAGTTTGCAGATACAGAGTAGCCATGCGAATTTGAAAATCACCAGAGATCGAAATGAGTCTCAAAATCCATTGAGAAGTTCCACTGAGGAAAATGGTCGATCATTTCAGGAGTTCACGCAACGTCAAAGAAAATGAAGAGAGGTTGATTCGTCAAGTGCATCCGGTACAGAGAAAGGTGAACCTTCTAGAGTCAGCATTGCAAGAAATCGTCAAGTTAGCATGAATGGTGCTTGTGGTGAATGTGCTCGATATTTGAGTAGTGGATTACATCGCTATCATAGTAGCAACGTGACAATAGAAGCTTGTGTTGAGAATCTATCTTGTCCTTTCTGAATTCGTGCACAGAGGAGTAGACTGTCTAGAACAATAAAAATCACGGTATGTATAGTCTCTCATACCTGTCTCGCGATTGTGCATGCTTGACGCGGTCCTACAAAGAATGCTCAATGGTTAAGTACAGTCCTTGGAAATCGAATAGCTGTCAATCAGAACGAGCAAGTTGATCATTTGGTTGAGGAATTTAGACATACGTTTGCTCGAAAGTCATCTTATGCTCAAATGTGGTGGATGAGAGAATTATCTCGTGATTGTTTACTAGGCAGTCAAGCATCATCATTTCATTACATACCCGGGTTGTGTAGACATATAGAATCTACCGACGAGCAAGCTGTAGTAGATTGGAGGAACTGGGAATCTAATCCACAAGTGTTCAGACATTCATATGCCCAAGTGCTACAAGAGGTGTGTTGGCATTCATCCAAAAAGTTATAGCTATCGATGCATGTCATTCGGAGAATCGTAAGTATCCATGTAAAATATTTATGGCATCCGTTTTAGACGGAAACAACGAGATCATTATCCTTGCATACGCTGTTGCAACTGAGGAGTCGACCGCTACGTGGACATGGTTCCTTCGATTGTTGAAGCAGTCGGTGTACACCATCATGTCACCAGACATAGTGTTAATATCTGATCGTCAAAAAGGATTGGAAAGTACCGTCGCAGAAGTACTACCAAGGGTCTTGCATGACCACTGTGCACAGCATATCCGGATGAACATTCGTGCGTGTTTTGGACGAGAAGCAGAACGACCATTCATGGCATTACTTTATGCTCGAAATATTGAAAGATGAGTCATATGGCTATCTGGTAGTTGCTTATTGTCTTTGTTTGATTGAGGAAGAATTTAGTATCAGTTACGATAATCGTTTGTATGTACAAGCTTCCCGGCCGACGTCTGAGCTCGAGTTTCACTCCATTGTATGTAGGGTACTATGAGGAGCATAGTTAAGTAGTATGGTTCAGTACAGAGTTCAGAGAAGTTGTAGAGTAGAAAGTATATAAATTTCATGACGTATTGAAATATAGAAGTATGGATTAATAGTAAGTTGTGACATTTTCAACTTTGTCCGCTTGATGGACAATTGTGTTAGTTGTTACGAAGGAACACAAGTATAAGTAAGATAAGTCATATAGACTTATCTGTGCATGACCACATATCAATGTTCCTCTAACGATACTGGCAATTTGATTGTTATAGATCTATCTTCGATGGGCTTCAATGGGCTTCATGTTGTTCTCAGCTCACCATCATTCATGATCAAAAGTGTTTTTTTTTATGTTTTTCTCGATTGTTATAGATCTATCTTCGATGGATTTTGATGGGCTTCATGTTGTTCTCAGCTCATCCTCATTCATGATCGAAACTGTTTTTCTTATGTGTTTTTTATGTTTTTGATCATTTTCTTTTGTGTAAGAAATCAGTTAAAAAAAAACTCCTTCTCCCATTTGAGCACAGCTTATCGCAGTTGAGCTTTTGTGCTGCGGGTACTCAGAGGTACTGAATATGGTGTCGCTTTTGCACTCTTCACTAACTATAGTTATTTATGAACTCGTTTGGACGGTTTTGAAAATTTCGTCACTCAATGCTTTACTGTAATTCTGGTGGCTTTACTGCAACATACTTTCTGTCCGTCACCTTTGCTGCAGTACTGCTGCTAGGGTCATATTGCACCTCACGTAGTTATCATTTGATGTGGTATAGTATTAACTGTACCCAAATCATTAACCTCAGTTATTTTCCTTGTTCATGGTATAAAAATTCGATTCTCTACAACTAATATACTTCTATAGGTACATGTAGCTTGTTATATTAGCCGAGCGGATGCTCTCTCATAGCGATTCTTCTTCCACTTCTTTCACTTCGATGGGCTTCATGTTGTTTCCAGCTCACCATCATTCATGATCGAAACTCACCCTGAGTTCCATATGTATCTCATATCAAGCTTGTAGTGGACCATTGTCATGTAAGACGACACCGAAGATGACAATGCACGGAACTTCAGTCATAAGGATGATATCGTTGTCCAGCAGGAGTAAGCAAGGTTACAACTATTGATGTCGTAAAGTAAATCAACTCACTACCGAGCCCTGATTGTTGCTATGCCTTTGCAGAGCCAACTTCCAGATCTCGACGAGTTCTTGAATATCCTCGACATGGTTGCAAGTTTTAATTTTTGTAATAGTGCACAAGTTTCAATTTTCCCAAAGCAGTAGGTCTTGCTAGTTCTCGTTCCAAAGTTAACTCGCTTACTCGGAGGTTTGTATAATAGTTCGAGAGTAGACTTGGAAGATTATACAATCATGGTGTTACTGACGAAAGTAAAATCCTAATAGAAGTAACATGTGCAGGTTCGAGCACATCGAAAATAATAGAAGATGAAGGGGAAAGAGGCAAAGCTTTGGCAACATATCTGAAATCCATCCAACCTGAGCGTTATAGCCGAGCTTGGTTCTCTCTTCGGAGATATGAGAACGTCACTTCAAATTTGGCAAAATCGATGAATGCTGCATTGAAAGACATTCGGTTGCATGCCTTGTTTCGGGTTTTGCTTGAGCTCTAGTTCTATATAATGAAGCAGTTTTCATGCAGAAGGTCTTCTATTGATAATCATACAGGTCCTTTTACGTTGTCGTGTCGTGGACCGGCTCCTACATGAAAATCAAATTTTGACTTTTGTCGCTCCAAAGACACTTATGGGTAAGACAAGCTAGGCCATAGCTTACGAGTTTTTGGCACAATTTCAGATCTCCATTTCCATCGCATAGATGGGTAGAGCTCCTTGTCAGCTTTCCATAAGCACTTTGTCTACTTCGTTTGGACGCCTAGTGGAGAAGTTACAGGACTCGAAAGATGGAGAAAACAAGCTAGGCCCTAGCTTACGGGTTTTTGGCACCACTTCGGATCTTCGTTTTTATCGCACTAGTGGATAGAGCTCCTTGTCAGCTTTCCATAGGCACTTCATCTACTTCGTTTGGACGCCTAGTGGAAAAGTTACAGGACTCGAAAGATGAAGAAAACAAGCTAGGCCCCAGCTTACGGGCTTTTGGCGCAACTTCAGATCTTCACTTTCATCACATAGATGGGTAGAGCTCGCTGTCAGCTTTCCATGGGTATCTTGTTTACTTCATTTGGACATCAAGGGAAGAAGTTATGCGATTCGAAAGAAGGTAAAATTAAGCTAGGCCTCTAGTTACTTGCTGACTAGGTATTCAGGGCTTCAGGCGTTATATCAAAGACGCAAAGGGCCTGCTTCTGATAATTCAGGAGATTGAGGAGAGAACTGTACGTACAGAGACTGTAAACAAGAGGGCTGCTTAGGGGTTAGCTTGCGTCTACGACCTATCGATGGATGGTTTGGGAGATTTAGGAGTCCAATGCAAGCGCGCAAGGCGTCGTTGGGTTCAGATCTATGCAGGCTACGCACTGCTTCAAACGGTTTGGGAAGAGACTGATCGGGGGTTGTGTTCTGAGAGAAATTGAGACGCAGGAAGGAGATTTGGGGTTTTTAGTTACCTGTGAAGGAGAGTTGGACCGTTCGGGCCGTTCCGGAGTCCAAACTTGCTGTCCTTGGATCCAACGGGATCAGAACACCGAGTTCTACAGGAAATTGAAGACGATACCAGTTTTCATCGGGCGGTTTGGAAGTTCTGAGTGAAATTTGCTCGCAGGGAAGCGCTTACATCAGATTTTCGTTCACCTGCGACTTGAGATTGGGATGTTCTTCGCGATCGGTGAGCCAAGCTCTTCGTTCTTGGTGCCTACGCGATCAGGGAGTCTTCATCTACTCATAGGAGAAGACCGTGTGTGAATTGGATTGTTGGTTTGAGTGTGGTGAGCAAGTTTGAGCCGCAGGGAGCTGATTTACATCAATTTTTTGCAACCTGCGGCCAAATTTCTCGAGTGGTTTTGCAAAGGGAACTCCAAACGACTTGTTTGGAGTCTCGTTGGGTTCAGGGTAGCTAGATCTATCTGCCAGCGAAGACGGATATCAGTTTGGACGATCCGTTTGTGCGTGGTGTGCGGTTTTAAGCCGCAGGGAGCAATTTTTGAAGGTTCGATCACCTGCAACCGAAAATCAGCGATACCTCGGCTATCAGGAGTCGGATCTGAAGGTTTCTTGGGTTAACGGAGTCAGCAGAGGAGACCCTATCGACATCTGAAGTCCGTTCAGCGAAAGAGGAAGTCCATAGATAGGCCTTTTTCGATTTCTTCACTACGGGTTTTGCTCTTTTTGAGTTCGTTAGAGTTCTGGTTGGCTGTATACAGCTTGTGGTAGCTAGCTTTAGCTAAGAGCTTATACATGGATGTGGTTTGGACTTGAGTTTGAATCGCGTGATACTGCTGTGGCTCTGTTTGTTAGCAAAGAGAAGTTTCTCTTGCTTTGAGCTACGCTTCGGTGGTTTTGGGTCGGGGTTGCGATTCAAGGGTTGTTTTCAGGGGCTTTTGAAGCAGGTTACAGACCGCTCTGGTCTGTTTTTCAATTCTGTGCTCTTAGGAGAAAGAACCGGCAGTGTACATACATTTGGAGTGGTATATATTGCGCGTTCATTTTCGTGGTTGTTCTTCTCTGTCTTGTCTCTGTTTGGCACACAACATCTCCACAGCCAGGAACCTCGCGTTTTCCTGGACATCCTTCACGCAAAACGTCCGACGCGACATAGATGGTGAACTCGACGTGAAGGTCTGGGGTGGAGATTTTTGTGTTTGAACTTGGAGAGAGAGATCAACAATCATGAACGAGGATGAAGATGGATATGGTTGTTCGGGAGGATGCTGCGGACCTGGGATGATGGATATTTAGACGGTTGGGATCATGGGAGGATGAGAGGATAGGACGAGCCATGACTATGGATGGGATGGACGGATCTGAGGGTATACCAGGGATGCAGTTGGATGCAGCAACTGCACGATTGTTTCAAGCTTTCACTTTGTTTATGCGACAAGAGCAAGGGAACCAACAAAAGAAGGCTTTGGGGACGAAGGCGCTTCGGAGGGTGATCGACAAGCTCGATCTATTTGGTGGGAGAGACATCTCTGAGTACTTGAGATATTACAAGATGGAGATGGATTTGGATCAGGTATCGGAGAAGGAGATGATCGAGACATTCGAACTCGCTGCGGTGCCTGAGATAAGGGAGCATGTGAAGGGTCTGACAAAGCATTTTGGGAGGAACTGGGATACATTTTCACATGCGCTGATGGAGGAATATTTCTTGGGGAACTCAGATCGAGTATCCAAGAAATCGTTTTTGGAATGGATCAACCGATCCAGCAAGGGTTTACAGCCTGCAGAGCTGTTAAAGGAGTTCGAGAGACAATTCTCTCAACTACCTAGGGTGGACAAGCTAACCTTGGAGAGCTACAAGACGGAGCTGTTTCTTCAAGCTGCGGATGAACCATGGCAGGAACAGTTGGAGCTACTTCTGGAGGATGGGGATGAAGAAGAAGGGTTGACACGAAATTGGGAGGTTGTGCATGAAGCGGTTGAGCTTCTTGTCTGGAGACATACAAGGGAAAGGGTTACAAGGTTGACACCTGCAGCGTTGACTACCACACCAGTTCGGGTAGTATCTGAGGTTCAACCTCCAGTTGTGGTTGTAGAGAAGAAGGATCCAACAATCGAGGACCTACAGCAAAAGATGTAAGATCTGCAAGCTAAGGTTACTAGGTTGGAGGATAAGGGATCATCAACTGAGATGGAGCTTATACCCAAACCAGCTTGGGTACATCAGTGCTTGTGGTGTGATGGTATTGACCATCAACAGGACGATTGCATCGATTTTGCAGAGTCTTTGCAACGTGAGGTTATTTCTTGGGAGGATGGAAAGGTTGCATTCACAAGTACGGGTACTCTCCTTCAAGCCAATGTTGGTAAAGGAGGGATGAAGAAGATTGTGGATGATTACCTTGCGGCACATGCAGTTGTAGCTGACGAAGCTACAAGTTATGGTGCTAGGGTGGAGGAGATTGAGCATGATCTCCATAGAGATGGTTTGGATGAGCACGAGGATCTAAACGAGCTCAGGTTGGATACTGCATCCACGATACAGTGCGAGAAGAAGGACCAACAAGATACTTCTTCAGGGAGGCTAGCTCAGGAGGATAGGATTCAACAGGAAACTATTCTTCCTGAACAGGCAATGGAGAGCAATCCTTCACAACCGAAGGAGATGATTGAGGTGCAGACAGCGGACGTGGGTGATCTGGTTGCAGACAAACAACAACCAGATGCGGAGATGATGACGATGGATGTGAAGGGAGGTTGGGAGGAGCGTATTCGAGATGCACAGGTTGGGTTCCTATCACGAGAGGTCTTGGATGCAGCTACAAGGAGAGTCCATGATGTCATCATTGGCATCATCAAGGACGAACGACTTGCTGAGGATGAAGGAGAGTGGACGGGCGCTCTCGAGGCTACGGGTATAGGATGATGAGTAAGGATGGCTTACAGGGAAGAAGCCATTGCTGAAGGTGATTTGTGTTGGGAGGATGATGCTTGGGGGATTGTAAATATTTTCAGGAAGGTTGAGAGGATGATGCTTGAAAGGTTGTGAGGATTTTCATAAGAAGATATCAGGGAGGATGATGGTTGAGGAAGATACTATTCTACAGCGAGACAATGATGGTTGCAGTTGATGATTTTGGTTGCAGCAGTGTGGTTCCTTTTTTTCAGAAAAACAAAAAAAGAAGAGTTGGATACGTACAACGACATGTACATGCTTGAGGTTGAGGGTTACTGTCAGGATACGGGTGATGATTGACAGGATGGGGGATGTCTACTACGACACTTGGGTCACAATCTCGACGGTGAGGTTCTACAGAGCGCATGGAAGACATTTCTATGATATGATTGGTTATTTTTTCTATGTCTTCGCATATTGAAAGATGTGTAGATTTAGAGGGGGTGATTGGATGGGAGGTTTGAGGAGAAAGTCAATGAGCATGGATCTAGGGAGGATCATGGCAGGGTAGCAACTTCAAGATGACGATCAGGTTGCAATCTTGAGGATGAGGTTGACTGAGATGGGAGGGAGGATGACAAGATGGTTGAGTGCCGGTCCACTCCTTGGTTGGTATCTCTGGTGCATACCGGAGGATGCACAGGTTTGGAGGGGGTGGATGTCGTGTCGTGGACCGGCTCCTACATGAAAATCAAATTTTGACTTTTGTCGCTCCAAAGACATTTATGGGTAAGACAAGCTAGGCCCTAGCTTACGAGTTTTTGGCACAATTTCAGATCTCCATTTCCATCACATAGATGGGTAGAGCTCCTTGTCAGCTTTCCATAAGCACTTTGTCTACTTCGTTTGGACGCCTAGTGGAGAAGTTACAGGACTCGAAAGATGGAGAAAACAAGCTAGGCCCCAGCTTACGGGTTTTTGGCACCACTTCGGATCTTCGTTTTTATCGCACTAGTGGATAGAGCTCCTTGTCAGCTTTCCATAGACAATTCATCTACTTCGTTTGGACGCCTAGTGGAAAAGTTACAAGACTCGAAAGATGAAGAAAACAAGCTAGGCCCCAGCTTACGGGCTTTTGGTGCAACTTCAGATCTTCACTTTCATCACATAGAAGGTAGAGCTCACTGTCAGCTTTCCATGGGTATCTTGTTTACTTCATTTGGACATCAAGGGAAGAAGTTATGCGATTCAAAAGAAGGTAAAATTAAGCTAGGCCTCTAGTTACTTGCTGACTGGGTATTCAGGGCTTCAGGCGTTATATCAAAGACGCAAGGGGCCTGCTTCTGATAATTCAGGAGATTGAGGAGAGAACTGTACGTACAGAGACTGTAAACAAGAGGGTTGCTTAAGGGCTAGCTTGCGCCTACGATCTATCGATGGATGGTTCGGGAGATTTAGGAGTCCAATGCAAGCGCGCAAGGCGTCGTTGGGTTCAGATCTGTGCAGGCTACGCACTGCTTCAAACGGTTTGGGAAGAGACTGATCGGGGGTTGTGTTCTGAGAGAAATTGAGACGCAGGAAGGAGATTTGGGGTTTTCAGTTACCTGTGAAGGAGAGTTGGACCGTTCGGGCCGTTCCAGAGTCCAAACTTGCTGTCCTTGGATCCAACGGGATCAGAACACCGAGTTCTACAGGAAATTGAAGACGATACCAGTTTTCATCGGACGGTTTGGAAGTTCTGAGTGAAATTTGCTCGCAGGGAAGCGCTTACATCAGATTTTCGTTCACCTGCGACTTGAGATTGGGCTGTTCTTCGCGATCGGTGAGCCAAGCTCTTCGTTCTTGGTGCCTACGCGATCAGGGAGTCTTCATCTACTCATAGGAGAAGACCGTGTGTGAATTGGATTGTTGGTTTGAGTGTGGTGAGCAAGTTTGAGCCGCAGGGAGCTGATTTACGTCAGTTTTTTGCAACCTGCGGCCAAATTTCTCGAGTGGTTTTGCAAGGGGAACTCCAAACGACTTGTTTGGAGTCTCGTTGGGTTCAGGGTAGCTAGATCTATCTGCCAGCGAAGACGGATATCAGTTTGGGCGATCCGTTTGTGCGTGGTGTGCGGTTTTAAGTCGCAGGGAGCAGTTTTTGAAGGTTCGGTCACCTGCGACCGAAAATCAGCGATACCTCGACTATCAGGAGTCGGATCTGAAGGTTTCTTGGGTTAACGGAGTCAGCAGAGGAGACCCTATCGACATCTGAAGTCCGTTCAGCGAAAGGAGGAAGTCCACAGATAGGCCTTTTTCGGTTTCTTCGCTACGGGTTTTGCTCTTTTTGAGTTCGTTAGAGTTCTGGTTGGCTGTATACAGCTTGTGGTAGCTAGCTTTAGCTAAGAGCTTATACATGGATGTGGTTTGGACTTGAGTTTAAATCGCGTGATACTGTTGTGGCTCTGTTTGTTAGCAAAGAGAAGTTTCTCTTGCTTTGAGCTACGCTTCGGTGGTTTTGGGTCGGGGTTGCGATTCAAGGGTTGTTTTCAGGGGCTTTTGAAGCAGGTTACAGACCGCTCTGGTCTGTTTTTCAATTCTGTGCTCTTAGGAGAAAGAACCGGCAGTGTACATACATTTGGAGTGGTATATATTGCGTTCATTTTTGTGGTTGTTCTTCTCTGTCTTGTCTCTGTTTGGCACACAACATCTCCACAGCCAAGAACCTCACGTTTTCCTGGACATCCTTCACGCAAAACGTCCGACGAGACAACGTCATTTGTCAATGCACGTTTGGAAGAGAATGAGTTAGCTTCGGAGCAATTGGTATGCTCGATATCGTCAAGAACGTAGGCAAACATTCAAGCTTTGGATGGTCAGAATTTTGTAGTCAAACGGGATGAAGATCAGCGTAGAGACCAGTGCAGTTGTTTAGAGTATCAAGAGATGACATGGCCTTGCATGCATGCAATATGTTGGGATCATGACACCCACATCATCTCTAGCAATTTCTTTGATCCAGTTGGTACTCAAGCTCGTTGTATGACATTTATGGACAGCATTCTATTTCGTCTTTTACTGTAAAGATTTCGGGCCAGTGTTCGGAAGTAGAGCGCCACCTGTGGCAGTTAGACGCGGACGACATCGTGTCATTCGAATACAAAATGGTGGTAGTACTAGTCGAGGTTCCACTCGACCAGTACTCTCTACAGACGATCCTCCTTCTTCTACTGCTACAATCATAGTTGAGTTCCCTGCAGATAGAAACGAGCATTATGAAGCTCTACCATGAGAGGACACTTCGAAAGTGTCACCTTCTAGAGGACCATTACAAAACAGAAGGCAAGGAGATACATCAGTAAGGAACTTTAACGACCTATGTTATACATAGGAAGTTTATCTATTAGCAAGGTGTTGAGTTATAACTAAGTGTGGATAATGTTTATTTGTTGCCCAAGTACTTTAAGGAGGTATCAAGTTAGTCATGAGTAGCTAAAGTTAGTTATTGTTAAACTTAGCTGTACTTTTGGTAGAATTCAGATATTTCCTAAAGAGTGAGCATTACTATATTGTCATCTAGTCTAAAAGGTAGAAAGGAGATGGAAAGTATCTCTTATTTTCTTTTTGACTTGATATTAGTGGTGGGATTAAAGTTGTGGACTTTGTGGGCATTAAAAACAAGAAGAGATTCCACATGTCTCCTTTTTAGTGAGTCCAGTGTATGTTGATATAGTCCCAAGCTCTAGTAGATCGACGGCTATCATTAGCCGGAGTGGTTAGGGTTGTTAGAGTTAGTTAGAGAGCTAACCCACCATTAGGGTTTCTCTTGTACTCACCTCCACTATATATACAGAGAGAGGCAAAGCTTCTCTCATCTCATTCCTATGTTTTACTTTCTTGTCTACTCGCTCTCTCTTCTTGGAGTGTCCTCGAAGTATCGATCTTTCTACATGGTATCAGAGCTAGTGAGAGCGTGTGTCCTTTGCTGATGAGCAAGATGGAGATTGGAGTACATGAGAGAGCAGCCGGAGTTGTGCCTGATGTCGAGCACTATCCTACTGATGTGTTCGAGTGAGACGAAACCGTTTCTTTCGTCACTGGAAACTTTGAATGCGATTTCGGAGACCTAGACGATTTTTTTTCGCAGAAATCTGTCGACCAGACCTGTTAAGGCTGTCTTGTTCAGAAGGTGCAATTGTGTACTCGGTCAAGTTTCAGTCGATTTGGAGATTTCCAGCGGCAGATTTTCAATTGGATCTTTTTTGACCAAAATGAAAGTTTTAGGACTTGAGTCTAAAACAAATCCTGTTCCGAATATGGGTGGATTTAGGATTTAGGGTTTATGGGTTTAGGGTGGGCTACTATCGATGTAGTGCGAGATCTCATCTACGAGAAAGGAGAGAGTTCAAACTCTTCTCATGCATCGGTGGAGCTTTTAGATCAAGTAAGGAAAAGAACTTGATTTTCTGATGAACCTGTTTTCACGGAAGAGTCAGCAAGTAGAAATACTCGCTCAAGTAATGTTTCGAATACACCAAGAGAACCAAGAAGGATGTTGGGATGACAGATTTCACCATTTCATCTTCCCAAGCAAGATATGATGTGGTTGAAGATGTGGGTGCTCAGAAAGCCAACATCACTGTTGAGCAACTGATCGCACTTAATCCAGTTTACGAAGAGAACTCAAAGGAGGACTGAGTTCTACTATAAGCAAGAAGAAAAAACCCAAGAGCAAGACATCGAAATTTGTGGGAGTTGGTGTGATGGATGTGCATGCTTCAGAGGTATGCACTATGGCTTCAAACATTGAAGTCCGGTTGAATGGTCACTACGTCTCTGACGTATTGGTGGATGGAGGGTCGGTTGTAAATGCCATATCGAAGAGGTTGATGAAGAAGTTGGGATGGAACCAACTCACCCGACTAGCATTGTTGTGGGGATGGTCAACAAGCAAGAGCAGTTGACTACTTTCACTATTCCTCGGGGAACATTTGCATTTTTGGTGATGTCATTCGGATTGCGTAATGCTCCGGCCACGTTTCAGAGGTTCATGAACAAGGTGTTTGAACCATTCATAGGGAAGTTTGTTCACGATTTCATTGATGATTTTTGTGTGTACGGAAGAAAGGAGGACCACTTTGATCATGTGATCAAAGTTTTGCAGCGGTTGGAGCAAGCCAACGCGTCTCTAAATCCAGAGAAGTGCATCTTTGATTGCGAAGAAGGTCTGCTGTTAGAGCACATCATTTCCAAGAATGAGATTGCGATAGATCCTTAGAAGGTGAAGAAGATTGTGGATCTTTCATTTCTGATCAACTTGACAAAGTTGAGACAATTTCTTGGCATGGTTGGATATTATCGTAGATTTGTCTTTTCCTTCTCGAACAAAGCAATAGCTTTGACTATGTTTATGAAGAAAGAAGTTGATTTTGACTTCATAATGCATGATTAGAAGACAAAGGAAGCATTTGAGGAGCTAAAAAAAACATTGGTGACAGCTCCTATACTTGCTAAACCTGAGTGGAGTAAAGCATTTATTCTGTATATGGATGCCTCCAATGTAGCAATTGGATGTACATTAAATTAGTTAGATGGAGAGAGGCATGATCATCTTATAGCTTATGCTGGTAGGCAGATGGTTCTAGCGGAGAAGAATTACTTCGTGACTGAACGAGAAGGATTAGCGGTGATCTTTGGATTGAAGAAATTTTGACACTATTTGCTAGGAGAGAAATTTTTCATAGTCACAAATCAAAAGACTTTAAAGTATATCTTTAATAAGCCTAATACCGAAGGTCGTATTGCTCGTTGGAAGATCTTTCTAACAGAATATGATTACGTGATCGAAGATAGACCAGGGAAAAAACATACGAATGCTGATCTTTTGTCGAGAGCTTATGATGATGAGAGAGAAGAATCATTTGATGATTCATTTCTAGAAGAGCATCTGATGACCATCACAAGCATTGAGGAGATACCGGACGAGTACAAGAAAATCTGGAGTTTCCTTGCAGATGGCTCTTTTCCAGAAGGTATGCATACCCGAGAGCATAACGCGTTGATCAAGAGATGCAAACCTTACACAATGGTGGAAGGAATTATGTTTCATCAAGGAGCAAATGGCTTACTAAGGAGAGCAGTTGGTCAGAAGGAGACGTTCAAGCAAATGCACGAGTTTCACGACGGTACTGTTTGTGGAGGTCATTTTATTGGTAAGATAACAACCTTCAAGATTTTCGATGCTGGTTATCATTGGAGAGGTATTTTCAAGGAATGTTTAGACTATTGCAAAACTTGTGATGTATGTCAAGCATTTGCTCTAAAGTCTACTAGAACACATCCGTTAAGATCAATTCCAATATTAGGATCATTTGAGAAATGAGATATTGATTTTGTAGGTTCTCTCAATAAGACACCTCGAGGCAATAGATACATTGTAGTCGTCACTGACTACTGTATCAAGTGGGTAGAGGCTAGACCTTTGTGGGAGAATAATGAGATAGAAGTGGGTAGATTCTTATGAGAGAGGATCATCACAAGATTTGGATGTCCGCTAGAGTTAGTCTCAGATAGAGGAAAAAAGTTTGTAGGGAGCATGACTATTGCTATGCTACAACACTTTTCTATCAAGCCACGAGTAACGACCTCATACAAACCAAATGCTAATGGTCTTATGGAGAAGATCAATCTTACACTTTGTATGATGCTCGTCAAAGATGCTGGTGTTGAGATTGCGAAACATATTTGGGATAAGAGACTACATGCTATCTTATGGGAGTATCGAACGACAACAAAGACTTCTATTGGATACTCCTCATTTCGACTGGTTTATGGAGTGGAGTCCAAGTTGTCGATCCAATTCGAATTGGATACTTTTCAAACCATTCAACGAAGGTTGAAGAGGTCGAGGAGAGAAGACGTGGTCAGGTCAAGAAGGGAGCAACTCATGGAGTTGGAAGAGACCCGAGCGGTAGCAATTATCCGGATGGAACTAGCTCAAGCGTATCAAAAGAAGAATTACGACAAACGTTTGGACAAGAGGGAGATAAAACCTTTTCAAGTCGAAGATTGGGTAATGTTGTATGATGCTATCCGATTCAAGAGGGCTAGGAAGAAGTTTCTTCCTAGATATTTTGGTCCTTTTGTTGTAGATAAGGTGTGTAGCAACTTCACATATGACCTTCAAGGAGGAAGGAGGAAGGAGATTCGATCGGATCAACCATAACAAATTGAAAATGTTTCATAGATGGAAGTTCTCTCTTCACTCCGAGGACGGAATGAAAATTTAGTCCGGGGGTAAAATGTAACGACCTATGTTATACATAGGAATTTTATTTATTAGTAAGGTGTTTAGTTATAAATAAGTGTGGATAATGATTATTTGCTGCTCAAGTACTTTAAGGAGGTATCAAGTTAGTCATGACTAGCTAAAGTTAGTTATGGTTAAACTTAGCTATACTTTTGGCAGAATTCAGATATTTCCTAAAGAGTGAGCACTATCTTGTCATCTTTCTAAAAGGTAGAAAGGAAGTGGAAAGTATCTCTTATCTTCTTTTTGACTTGATATTAGTGGTGGGATTAAAGTTGTGGACTTTGTGAGCATTAAAAACAAGAAGCGATTCCACATGTCTTCTTTTTAGTGGGTCCTAGTGTAAAAAGGGGGTGGAAATTTGAGATTCTTGAGAATATTCTAGAATTCTTCTAGAAGTTGTTCACTTTGAAGGAATAAACCCATGTGAAAAGATAAAAGTCCATGTGATTAATGCTTTTATCTTAAGTAATATCTTAGTAAAACCTGATAAAAATAGTTACGGTTGAATTACCATAAGATACCAAAATAAAAACCTATAAAGTATAAATAGAGGAGTAGAGAAGAGCTCATCATCCTTATTTTCACATCATCGTAATGACAACTTGAGTAATATAGAAAGTGTGTGATATTTTAGCATGTGAGAACTTGAGAGACGTCGTTAGACGGAGCATTTTAGTTGATGAGTTTATGGAGAATTTTTAGTTGATGATTTTGTAGGTGAGTGGATGATTGAATTTAGCATTTTTCTCTTCATGTTCATGGTGTGCTTCCATCAAACCCATCAGAGGTGACCCTTGAGTGAGAGACATGCCCAACATGTTACAGATGCATCGATGACGATCGTGGAGGTTGAGAGATCGAGGGATAGTTGATCAATAGGATCGCGGTGGGTTTACAGAACAAACAACCTATCCTTACTAAAATTCATTATTCTCTCTTTTGAGAACTTGGACACAATCGTCGCTGATGTCCATCTCGACCTGACGTCTCTCTTCTACAACCTCAGAGCACAATGAACCCTTTGGATCCTCCTGAAAGCAATTGTGTTGGTGGTCCTGCAGCCAAGCATGAGACTCAAGCACAAGTGATGGAGGAGCCATGCATTACTCAAGCAGATATTGCAGAGTGTGATATGAATCAGACGTTCCAACAGCAGTTATATGAGTTGTTATTCTCCAATTCTGATGGGAGCTCAAGCTAAGACAGTGAAAACTATGATACTATAGAGGCTTGACAATAAAGTAAGGAGAGGCTGAGGAGCACCCAAATGCAGATACATGTTCGCTGATACTTATTGTACCTCCTACTCTTCAGATCGTTTATGAAGACCAACAAGTTGTTAGTCTAACAATTCGTCACTATGGCCATGGATGTAGTTCATTCTCTATATCTAGTGTTAGGAATAATGAAGATTTTGGACCGATAAGTACATGTTCCCTTGTACAACTATTCTCTATGCTCAAGTGGATCATAATATTGAAGTTCGAGATTCTCAAGCGTCTTGCATTCCAAATAGATGTTTCCTGCTGCCTATACCTATTTTGTGTGATTTCAGATGGTCATCGCATCTTTGTGAAGTCACAACCTGCTTTGGATTGTAGCTATCTGGTATGGTTTAGTCGATTTTTAACCAGCTTCAGAAGTAAGTTATCTGCTAGGAGTCAATCGTTTTTTAATCTGCTTAGGAGTGAAGCTATGTGGTATGGTTCAGAGGTTTTTAAACATGCTCCCGAGTTTAGCTATTAGTTATGGGCCAGTCGTTGTTTGACTTGCTTTGGAGTGAAGTTCTCTGCTATGAGTCAATCGTTCGTTAACCCCCTTCGGTGTTAACATACTTCAGAGCACCACACGCTAGAAGAACACAAGAGCGAGCTTAGAGCTTGGGAGAGAAGAACGTCGCATAGTGCAAGCAGACGTCAGGGACACGAGGACACGATCAGGGGCACGATATGAAGTCGAGTCAACTTCAAATTGATCATTGAGAAGTGAAGCAAATCGTTGGCTTAGCTGAAGGAGAGACAAGAACGAGCAGGCCAGCAAGTACGGACGTGATCTCAAGTCGATAGTACTTCGAGTCGATCGTTACAAAGGCAAGTCAATCGTCAGTGATTTCAGGTCGAGCTTTATACTCTATCGTTTTTTTGAGTGCCCACGGTTTGGGCAAGCGTTACGAGTAAGAGAGCTGAGCTTCCCTCTTTTCGGTGTTTCACACCTGTAGGTTTAATCCTGATCTATGTCTTTTCTTGCAACTCGTTGCAGCTCGTTGCATGCTTGTTGTGTCGCCAATATCATGCACTACATAGAGGTCACTGCAGTTGATCTTTGAAGTGCATGTGTCGTGCATGAGTCGATATTTGGCCGTCGTGACTTTTTGAGTCTCGTAGGAAATAACGTGATATCATAAACTTATGAAAATCCTGACTGACTGACTACGGCTATGAGTTGATGCTGAACGTGGTTTGGCAGAGACTTATGACCGAAAAGAACGTCACTTCATTTCATATCATTCACTTCAGCTTTTTGGACTCAGATTACTGTTTACACTTGCAACCTGGGCTACGAGACTACTCACTCACTTCGCTTCGACTGGAGGTGCTGTTCGATGGGTGTGTACTAAAATTTTATTTTTTCAAGATTTTTCATACTTTTCTTTCTTCTTATTGTTCATATGAGATACATTCTTCTTATTCGAACCACTAGAACTCATGTAGGTCGAACGATGTGGAGGTTGGATTCTGATTTTGAGTCTGATGTTCAAGAATCAATTGGGAGATCAGTAAGACTCATGCCAATCTTGGGCTCAGAAGACTGTGAGATAAAAAGCCGAAACCTGTCCACACCAAAGCAAATTTCACCAAATGAGTTAGAGGAGCAGTTCCCATCATGGCATCGAGTTTGCATGCAGCGGCATATCGATGCAGATCATGCAAATGAAGATGTGCCATTCATATCTATTTTAGAGCTGTCGATGTGTATCACTGGAAGCTTCGTTGTGGTCTGTAACGACCTATGTTACACATAGGAAGTTTGTCTATTAGTAAGGTGTTTAGTTATAACTAAGTGTGGATAATATTTATTTGCTGCCCAAGTACTTTAAGGAGGTATCAAGTTAGTTTTGATTAAACTTAGCTGTACTTTTGGCTGAATTCAGATATTTTTTAAAGAGTGAGCACTACTATCTTGTCATCTTGTCTGAAAGATAGAAAGGAGATGGAAAGTATCCCTTATCTCCTTTTTGACTTGATATTAGTGGTGGGATTAAAGTTATGGATTTTGTGAACATTAAAAACAAGAAGATGTTCCACATGTCTCTTTTTTAGTGGGTCTTAGTGTAGAAGGGGGTGGAAATTCGAGATTTCTTGAGAATATTCTAAAATTCTTCTAGAAGTTGTTGACTTTGAAGGAATAAATCCATATGAAAAGGTAAAAATCCTATGTGATTAATGATTTTATCTTAAGTAATATCTTAATAAAACTCAATAAAAATAGTTACGGCTGAGTTACCGGAGAGAACCAAAGTAAAAATCTAGAAAGTATAAATAGAGAAGTAGAGAAGAGCTCTTCATCCTTGTTTTCACATCGTCATAATGACGACTTGAGCAATATAGAAAATATGTGATATTTTAGCATGTGAGAACTTGAGAGACGTCGTTAGAATGGAGGACTTTAGTTGATGATTTTATGGAGAGTTAGTTGATGAGTTTATAAGTGAATGAATAATTGAACTTAGCATTTTTTTCTCTTGAAGTTCATGGTGTGCTTCCATCAAAGCCATCAGAGGTGACCCCTGAGTGAGAGACAAGCCTAACATGTTACAGATTCATCGATGACTATCGTGGAGGTTGAGAGATTGGAGGGTAGTTGATCGATAGGACCACGGAGGGTTCACATTTTTGGTTCCGTTGTCGGGACCTCACTTGAAGAGATCATTGAAAGATGTTTAGAGTTCAGTTCTATATTCGACAAAAAGAGATCATGAGAGAGCACATGGAGAGAACGTTAGGAGGAGAGAGAGCTAACGCAATGTTAGCAACATTAGAACCTTTCTTGTATCCTCTAGTGATCTATGACACATTCTAGATTATTCTTTACATCTTGTTCACTTAGAAAGAGTTTGAGGAGAGCTGAAAGGGGATAAACCAAGAGTTGTAGAAAAAGGAGGAGAGAGAAGTTATTAGAGGAGAAAAAATTTTAAAGATTAAGAAATCTACACTCTGGAAAATTTATACAGTCGCTGTCAGATTTTCTATGAATTTTATTTTCTGAGAAACATTCTAGTGTTTTAGATTGGCTGATAAGCTATCTAAGACAATAGAAATTAGGAGGAAAGGTGGTCTGGAGAGAGAGCTATGAATTTTCAAAGTTGACAGGGTTTATTCACGAGAGTTGAAGAATTCTGCTCTCTGGAAAATTTTTACAGTCATTGTCGGATTTTTTGTGAATTTTATTTTCCTATGAAAACTTCGAAGATTATAGCTTGTCTGATAAGCTATTAGAGGAAACAAAAATCATAAGAAGATGATGCTTGGAGAGGGAGATAGAATTTTTCAAAGTGGAGGGGGTTGACAACCATGAGAGAAGTGAAAATATATAAATTTTAGTTCTTTAAAATTTTGTACAGTCAGCACCATCTTTTTTATTTGGGAAGTTTCTGCTGAAACTTCATGATTTAGTAGCTTGGAGTTTGAACTACTGGAGATCACAAACATCTTGGAGAGATCCCTAACCGACTAAGAGATATACGTTTTGACATACAAGGAGGTCTTGAAGATATTTTATGAGGAATCTAGTTCGGGTGCTAAGGTGGAAGAAGAGAAGTTTGGGAGTTCAAACAGAGACGGAGAAGCCAAAGTTAAGTATAGATGAGTTGCGGGCACGCATCTATAGCACTTGGGGTACCCTCTTTACTCTATATCAAGAAGCTTCCGAGACCATTGGCGCGGATGTGAAGAAGGTCGAGTTGAAAGCATCATTCACTGCGGAGGTCATGAATGCTCCTGATGAAGTAGAGTTGGATCTTTACAAAGTTCAAGATGTCTGTTATGATTAGAACAAATGATGGTGATGAGGATCATACCTTAGATAGTTAATTTTAGATTGGATTTTATTTCATGTATAACATGTATAATACACGATTTCCAATATAAGCTCGAAAGAGTTAAGAAAGTTATGTAGAATTATTTTCTTCAAAGATATTTTGTCCACTTAATGGTTGAGAAGACGCAACATGAGTGGAAGTTTAAAAGATTGGAAAGTTAGACTGAGAAACCTTTCTCAAGGTTTAGATGTTATAGTAAGTGTCGGAGAGAGCTCGAGAGAGATTATCGTTGAGTTTGAGAGCACTAGTACAAAATCTCAAGTAGAATATCCGAGGAGAAGAGTAGAAATCGACTTGCGGTGTTATTTTTGTAGAGGGTTGGGACATAAAGTAGTGAATTGTCCAACTAGAATCAGAATAGAGAGAGCCTAAGAGTTTACTGATTTAAGTCTTCGAGTGAGTCCATCGTCATCGCTTCCGATTCACCTCCTAGGAGAGGATCCTTGTCCAAGTTGTGGAGTGGGTGATCTATCAAGAAGACACAAGAGTATCGACGTGGATGTCCTACTTATGTCAGTAGGACGAGACTCAAAGAGCTGAGACGGAGAAGTTGTCGACTTCAAAAGAAGACTCGGCTGATGTAGTGTTGCAGGATTACTCCTTTTGTCCATTTAGTATACAAGATATCGTTCTCACAGAGGATTTGCACAAGTAACGCTGCTCTAAGTTCTAAGATCTGTTCAAACACACAAACACACAAACACACGGGTTTTGCCTAGATATCCCGTCTTCTCACAAAACCACGCATCTTCCAGACACTCCAAAAGGTGCTCTGGACCTAAACAAACGACTACTAACTAAAATATCACACAACTATTCACAGAGAAGCTCGGGAAGACGATCTTCCTGCTTCCAGGTTGCTTCTTCCGGTCTTCTCAGTACAGTCTTCCTGAAGCAATTCTCGGCTTCTGGAGGTTCAACTCGGCTTCTCGTACCTCCAGAAGACTGTCTTGCTTCGCAGAAGTCGACTAGCAACAGCTGTTACACCTTACTCACTCTCGCATTCCAACGGGTTAGATTAATCACAGGGTGTATGCCCCCTGTAGCCTTCCCAGGCTTCTGCTTACGAAAATGGTCTTCCTGCAGCATACAACAACATTCACCTTCACGGAAGCTCAATAGAAGTCTCGGAAGCTCACTAGAAGAAGATAAGAAGATGGAGAAGATGGGAGAAGATGGGGAAGAAGGGAAAATCCAAACAAGAGAAAAACAAGATGAAAAGGAGAAATTAAGATTCCGATAGGCTTCTAGTCCGGATCCTGACTAACAAGCCATCCCTGCTTGTAATAGTTTGGGGAGGAAGACAACAAACGTGAGTACAGTGGCACCGTCTTCTACTCGAGGATGTCGTCTTCTTTTGTGAGAAGAAGGCTTCTTTCTTTTTCTCTTCGCTGCTTCGAATACTCTGTCTTCTGGGATCTCTTACCCATAAGACCGTCCGTACGTAGATCCTAAGTGCTCTACTGGACGAGCCAAGCTACACTTCCACAACTGCTGACAGTCACCGCCACTCAAGAAGAACACTTCTCATGCACAATTGAGAGCGAATTCAAAGAAACCCATCACCCAGAAGACATGAACAAAGCTTCTGCACTCAAATCAACAATCCATTCCACGAGAAGAAGTCACAATGGCATTGGGAAGCTCACTCCCTCTACTTCTTGCGCCTACTCCTCGACACACCAGTCTAGTCAACAGGACTACACGAGGATGCCGTTCTCTGTTCCTAAACTGTCCACTATCTCTATCTACATCTTCGAACCACTGCTGGTACGAGCATGCAGACCCCTCCTGTGTATTCCCCGACTATTCGTATGTTTCCAACAACGGGTGTAGTGTGCGAAGAACTGTCTATCATGTTTCTCCTCTCTAATGGTTCTAATCTGTCTGCACCATAAAATCGATATGTGTGTGCAGCAGCTACCTCAATTCCTACGCTGCAATCCTACTTATGCCATTACCATGAGAAAACAGAGGAGGCGACCACCAAGGAGAGAGAGGCGCTGACAGGAGGCTGCCACTCCACATGCAAGCGGTTCCCCTTCCTAATTAGCCATCCACCTTGTTGCTCCTATGCTACTTATGCTGCCACATGGCATCCTAACTAATTTTACACTGGAAAACTGCCACCCTTAAGATAGCATGGTCGATCCTACTAAATTTAGAGATGTCAACTTCGGTTACTATCTACTCTGATTGCTCGGAGGCAACCTCTACCTGATCTGCTCCTATGGGAGCTCCTAACGCGGCTTCTGATAAGCTAGAAAGCCCTACAGTTACCTCGGGTGTCACTGAGGTGGCTTCCTCCTCATCGCTCTCCGCTGGCCCTGCTGTCGCTGCGGCTGCGTCTTCCTCGGCTTTGGCTTCAACTTCGGAAGACGGAAGCGTCTTCGGGGAAGCGGAGTCGACCGGTGCTTCTTCGCTCTTCTGGAGCATCAGCTCGGTACTAGGGCCCATGGCGACCTCATGGAGGTCCAGGGAAGTCGCTTCCTCCATGCGGAATACATGAGAAGACGGCTCGTCTTCCTGTCTTCCAGAAGACATCTTGTCTTCCGGGGCGTCTTCCGGAGTCTTCTCGGCTTCCAACGCTGTCACTACCAAGTGCACAGCGAGGTCGAACTCCTCTTTCTCCAATTCGGATCCAATAGATAGTGCTGGAGCTTGAGAAGATGCAGTTGCGGGTGTCGGAAGCGAGGAAAGACCATAGAGTGTCTTCACTCTCTCTATCTGCCGATCCAAATACCTGAACATGCTCTCCCTGCATTCCACCAACATCGTCTTGGACTCGTTGTCCCATCCTCTAGCCAGGGTAAGCAACTTCCTACCCGCGGTGAAGTTGAATTTCTTCCGAAGCGCTTCCACCGACTGTGCTAGCATCTCCTGTGCACGAGCTTCCGCTGCTTCCCGCTGCGTCTTCTCAGCTGCAACTCGCGCTTCTACGACTTCCTGCTGCGTCGTCCATGTCATCTTCTCTTCTGCGAGGGCGGTGATCTTCTCCCGCACTCGGAGAACCTCCTGATCGCGTTGCTGTACACGCGCCTGCAACTCCTGGTTGCTCTTCCGAAGCTGTACCAGCTCCTTGGCAGAAATAGCTGCTTCCGCCTTGTACTTCGGTGCGAGCTTCTCCGTGGTGCGGAGACTAGCTTCCAGCGCCTCTGTCTTCTTCTGGTCTTCTTCCTGTCGCAGCAAGGTGCGCAGACCGAATCCAGGTTGTAAAGACCTCTCCCGAGCCTTCGCTCTCTTCTCCAGAAACTCCATAGCGGGATGGATCTCGGCTCAGAAGAAGGCACTGAACTCCTCCAGTCGTCTTCCTGTGGAAGACAATCTCATCTCCACGACTCGGTCGGAGATATCTATCTTGTCTTCCAGAGGCAAGGATGCCTCTTCCACCACTATGGTCTTCATCTTCTGCGCACGGTGTCGTGTCGTGGACCGGCTCCTACATGAAATTCAAACTTCGATGCTTGTCGCTCCAAAGACACTCATGAGAAGACAAGCTAGGCCCCAGCTTATGGTTTTTGGCACCACTTCGGATCTTCGTTTTTATCGCACCAGTGGATAGAGCTCCTTGTCAGCTTTCCATAGGCACTTCATCTACTTCGTTTGGACGCCTAGTGGAAAAGTTACAAGACTCGAAAGATGGAGAAAACAAGCTAGGCCCCAGCTTACGAGCTTTTGGCGCAACTTCCGATCTTCACTTTCATCACATGGATGGGTAGAGCTCATTGTCAGCTTTCCATGGGCATCTTGTTTACTTCGTTTGGACATCCAGGGAAGAAGTTATGCGATTCGAAAGAAGGTAAAATCAAGCTAGGCCCCTAGTTACTTGCTGACTGGGTATTCAGGGCTTCAGACGTTATATCAAAGACGCAAGGGGCCTGCTTCTTATTATTCAGGTATTCAGGAGAGAACTGTACGTACGGAGGCTGTTGCAAGGGGGGTGCTTAAGGGGCTAGCTTGCGTCTGCGACCTGTCAACGGACGGTTCGGGAGATTTAGGAGTCCAATGCAAGCGCGCAAGGCGTCGTTGGGTTCAGATCTGTGCAAGCTACGCACTGGTTCAAACGGTTTGGGAAGAGACGGATCGGGGGTTGTGTTCTGGAAGAAATTGAGACGCAGGAAGCAGATTTGGAGTTTTCAGTTACCTGTGAAGGAGAGTTGGATCGTTCGGACCGTTCCGGAGTCCAAACTTGCTGTCCTTGGATCCAACGGGATCAGAACACCGAGTTCTACAGGAAATTGAAGACGATACCAGTTTTCATCAGGCGGTTTGGAAGTTCTGAGTGAAATTGGCTCGCAGGGAAACGCTTACATCAGATTTTCGTTCACCTGCGACCTGAAGTTGGGCTGTTCTTCGCGATCGGTGAGCCAAGCTCTTTGTTCTTGGTGCCTACGCGATCAGGGAGTCTTCATCTACTCATAAGAGAAGACCCTGTGTGAATTGGATTGTTGGTTTGAGTGTGGTGAGCAAGTTTGAGCCGCAGGGAGCTGATTTACGTCAGTTTTTTGCAACCTGCGGCCAAATTTCTTGAGTGGTTTTGCAAAAGGAACTCCAAACGACTTGTTTGGAGTCTCGTTGGGTTCAGGGTAGCTAGATCTATCTGCCAGCGAAGACGGATATCAGTTTGGACGATCCGTTTGTGCGGTGTGAGCGGTTTTAAGCCGCAGGGAGGAGTTTTTAGAAGTTCGATCACCTGCAACCGAAAATCAGCGATATCTCGGCTGTTGGGAGTCGGATCTGAAGGTTTCTTGGGTTAACAGAGTCAGCGGAGGAGACCCTATCGACATCTGAAGTCCGTTCAGCGAAAAGAGGAAGTCCACAGATAGGTCTTTTTCGGTTTCTTCGCTACGGGTTTTGCTCTTTTGAGTTCGTTAGAATTCTGGTTGGTTGTATACAGCTTGTGGTAGCTAGCTTTAGCTAAGAGCTTATACATGGATGTGGTTTGGACTTGGGTTTGGATCTTGTGATACTGCTGTGGCTCTGTTTGTTAGTAAAGAGAAGTTTCTCTTGCTTTGAGCTACGCTTCGGTGGTTTTGGGTCGGGGTTGTGATTCAGGGGTTTGTTTTAGGGCTTCTGAAGTAGGTTACGGACCGCTCAGGTCTGATTATCAGTTCTTTACTGTTAGGAGAAAGAAACGGCAGTGTACATATATTTGGGAGTGTATATATCGCAGCATTCGTTTTTGTGGTTGTTTTTCTCTGTCTTGTCTCTGTTTCAACACACAATATCTCCACAGCCAGGAACCTCGTGTTTTCCTGGACATCCTTCACGCAATATCCGACACGATACGGTGGTGAACTCGACGTGAAGGTCCGGGGTGGAGATATTTCTGTGTTAGAACTGGGCAGAAGAGATCAGCAATCATGAACGAGGATGAGGATGGATGTGGTTGTTCGGGAGGATGTTGTGGACCTGGGATGATGGATTTATAGACGATTGGGATCATGGGAGGATGGGAGGATGGGACGAGCCATGACTATGGACGAGATGGACGGATCAGAGGATATATCAGAGACGCAGTTGGATGCAGCAACTGCACGTTTGTTTCAAGCCTTCACTTTGTTTATGCAACAAGAGCAAGGGAACCAACAAAAGGAGGCTTTGGAGACAAAGGCGCTTCGGAGGGTGATCGACAAGCTCGATCTATTTGGTGGGAGAGACATCTCTGAGTACTTGATATGTTACAAGATGGATATGGATTTGGATCAGGTATCGGAGAAAGAGATGATCGAGACATTCGAACTCGCTGCGGTGCCTGAGATAAGGGAGCATGTGAAGGGTCTAGCAAAGCATTTTGGGAGGAACTAGGATACATTTTCACATGCGCTGATGGAGGAATATTTCTTGGGAAACTCATATCGAGTAACCAAGAAATCGTTTTTGGAATGGGTCAACCGATCTAGCAAGGATTTACAGCCTACAGAGCTGTTAAAGGAGTTTGAGAGACAATTCTCTCAACTACCTCGGGTGGACAAGCTAACCTTGGAGAGTTACAAGACGGAGCTGTTTCTTCAAGCTGCGGATGAACCATGGCAGGAACAGTTGGAGCTACTTCTGGAGGATGGGGAGGAAGAAGAAGGACTGACAAAGAATTGGGAGGTTGTGCATGAAGCGGTTGAGCTTCTTGTCTGGAGACGTACAAGGGAAAGGGTTACAAGATCGACACTTGTATCGCTGACTACCACACCAATTCGGGTAGTATCAGAGGTTCAACCTCGAGTTGTGGTTGTAGAGGAGGAGGATCCAACCATCGAGGACCTACAGCAAACGATGCGAGATCTACAAGCTAAGGTTACTAGGTTGGAGGATAAGGGATCATCGACTGAGATGGAGCTTGTACCCAAACCAACTTGGGTACATCAGTGTATGTGGTGTGATGGTACTGACAATCAACGGGACGATTGCATCGACTTTGCAGAGTCTTTGCAACGTGAGGTTATTTCTTGGGAGGATGGAAAGGTTGCATTCACAAGTACGGGTATTCTCCTTCAAGCCAACGTTGGTAAAGGAAGGATGAAGAAGTTTGTGGATGATTATCTTGCGGCACATGCAGTTGGAGCTATCGAAGCTATAAGTTATGGTGCTAGGTTGGAGGAGATTGAGCATGATCTCCATAGAGATGGTTTGGGTGAGCACGAGGATCTAAACGAGCTCAAGTTGGATACTGCATCCACGATGCAGAGCGAGAAGAAGGAACAAGAAGATATTTCTTCAGGGAAGCAAGCTAGAGACGATAAGGTTCAACATGAAACTATTCTTCTTGAACAGGCAATGGAGGACGATCCTTCACAACCGGAGGAGATGGTTGAGGTACAGATAGCGGATATGGGTGATCTGGTTGCATGCAAACAACAACCAGATATTGGAGTTGAGGTTATGACGATGGATGTGAAGGGAGGTTGGGAGGAGCACATTCGAGATGCACAGGTTGGATTTTTATCACGGGAGGTCTTGGGTGCAGCTACAAGGAGAGTCCATAATGTCACCACTGGTATCATTAAGGACAAACATGCTGAGGACGAACGAGATTGGACGGATGCTTTCGAAGCTACGGGTATAGGATGATGGGTAAGGATGGCTTACAGGGGAGAAGTCATTGCTGAAGGTGATTTGTGTTGGGAGGATGATGCTTGGAGGATTGTAAATATTTTCAGGAAGGTTGAGAGGATGATGCTTGGGAGGTTGTGAGGATTTTCAGAAGAAGATATCAGGGAGGATGATGGTTGAGGAAGATACTATTCTACAGCGAGACAATGATGGTTGCAGTTGATGATTTGGTTGCAGCAGTGTGGTTCTTTTTTCTTCAGAAAAACAAAAAGAAAGAGTTGGATACGTACAACGACATGTACATGCTTGAGATTGAGGGTTACAGTCAGGATACGGGTGATGATTGGCAGGATGGGGGATGTCTACTACGACACTTGGGTTACAAACCTCAACGGTGAGGTTCTACAGGACAGATGGAAGTCAATTCTATGGTATGATGGGTTATTCTTTCTATGTCTTCGCATATTGAAGATGTGTAGATTGTAGTGACGTAAGATTTCTCCTTTTGCCCATTTAGTATACAAGATATCGTTCCCACAGAGGATTTGCACAAGTAACGCTGCTCTAAGTTCTAAGATCTGTTCAAACACACAAACACGCGGGTTTTGTCTAGAAATCCCGTCTTCTCACAAAAACCACACAAAACAACACGTCTTCCAGATACGCCAAATGGTGCTCTGGACTCAAACAAACAACTACCAATTACAATATCATACAACTATTCACAGAGAAGCTCGGGAAGACGATCTTCCTGCTTCCAAGTTGCTTCTTCCGGTCTTCTCGATACCGTCTTCCCGAAACAATTCTCGTCTTCTGGGGGTTTAGCTCGTCTTCTCACACCTCCAGAAGGCTGTCCGGCTTCGCAGAAGTCGACTAGTAACAGTCGTTACACCTTACTCTCACACTCACATTCCAACGGGTTGGATAAATCACAGGGTGTATGCCCCCTGTAGCCTTCCCAGGCTTCTGCCTACGGAAGTTGTCTTCTTGTAGCGCTACAACGACATTCACCTTCATGGAAGCTCAATAGAAGTATCGGAAGCTCACTAGAAGAAGATAAGAAGATGGGGAAGATGAGGGAAGATGGGAAGAAGAAGAAATCCAAACAAGAGAAAACAGGATGAAAAGAGTAAATTAAGGTTCCGACAGGCTTCTAGTCCGGATCCTGACTAACAAGCCATCCCTGCTTGTAATAGTTTGGGGAGGAAGACAACAAACGTGAGTACTATTGCACCGTCTTCTACTCGAGGATGTCGTCTTCTGTTGCGGGAAGAAGTCTTCTTTCTTCTTCACTTCGCTGCTCTGACTGCTCTGTCTTTTGGGATCCCTTACCCATAAGACCGTTCGTACGTAGATCCCAAGTGCTCTACTGAACGAGTCAAGCTACACTTCCACAACTGCTGACAGTCATCGCCACTCAAGAAGAACACTTCCCATGCACAATTGGGAGCGAATTCAATGAACCCATCATCCAGAAGACTGGACAAAGCTTCTGCACTCAAATCCACAATCTATTCCCCGAGAAGAAGTCACAATGGCATTGGGAAGCTCACTCCCGCTACTTCCTACGTCTACTCCTCGACACACCAGCCCAGCCAACAGGACTACACGAGGATGCCGTTCCCTGTTCCTGGACTGTCCACTACCTCTATCTACATCTTCGAACCACTGCTGGTGCGAGTATGCAGACCCCTCCTGTATATTCCAAGACTATTCGTATGTTTCCAACAACGGGTGTAGTGCGCTAAGACTATCTCTGCTCTAATGTGTCTCGTCTGCCTGCCTGTAGAATCGGTGTGTATGTTCAGTTACTGTCGAATTCTACAGAACTGGCGGAGCTCTCAGAGAGCTTTTCTCCTACCCTGCTATCCTACTTAACCATCTGCCTCGAGAGTCAGGGGAGGCGACCACCAGGGAGAGAGAGAGAGACGCTGACAAGAGGTTGTCACCTCACATGCATGCGGTCCCTCTTCCCAATTAGCCCTCCACTGTGTTACTCCTACGCTACCTATGCTGCCACATGGGGTCCTAACTATTTTTACATGGAAAACTGCCACCCTTAAGATAGCATGTCCAATCCTACTAAATCTGGAAGTGTCAATTGAGTTTGCTAACTACTCTGATTGCTCCGTGGTAATCCCTACATGATCTGCCCCTACCGGAGCTACTACCTCGACTTCTGATGGGCTGGGAAGCCCTGCACTTACCTCGGGTACCACTGAGGTAGCTTCCCTCTCCTCGCTCTTCGCTGGCCCTGCTATTTCTGCGGCTGCGTCTTCCTCGGCTTCGACTTCGGAAGACGGAATGGTCTTCTGGGAAGACGAGTCGAATGGTGCGTCTTCGGTCTTCTGAGGCACAGATGCAGTAGGCGATCTGTGCGACCATGGCGATGGCGGCACAGATCCGTGGAGACCATGGCGATCTCATAGGGGTCCGGGGAAGTCGCTTCCTCCACGCGGAATACCTGGGAAGACGGCTCGTCTTCCTGTCTTCCAGAAGACATCATGTCTTCCGGGGCGTCTTCTGGAGTCTTCTCGTCTTCCAACGCTGTCACCACCAAGTGTACAACGAGATCGAACTCCTCCTTCTCCATTCCGGATCCAGTCGAGGGTGCTGGGGCTTGGGAAGATGCGGTTGTAGGTGTCGGAAGTGAGGGAAGACCATAAAGGGTCTTCACTCCTTCTATCTGTCTATCCAGGTACCTGAACATGCTATCTCTGCATTCCACCAACCTCGTCTTGGACCCGCTGTCCCATTTCCTAGCTAAGGTAAGTAACTTCTTACCCGCGGTGAAGTTGAACTTCTTCCGAAGCGCTTCTACCGACTGAGCTAGCATCTTCTGCGCACGAGCCTCCGCTGCTTCCCTCTACGTCTTCTCTGTTGCAGCTCGCGCTTCTGCGGCTTCTCGCTGCATCTTCCAAGTGGTCTGCTCTTCTGCGAGGGCAGTGATCTTCTCCCGTACTCGGAGAACTTCCTGATCACGCTGCTGTACTCGCGTTTGCAACTCCTGGTTGCTCTTCCGAAGTTGCATCGACTCCTTGGCAGAAGCGGCTGCTTCCGTCTTGTACATGGCTGCAAGCTTCTCCGTAGTGCGGAGACTAGCTTCCAGAGACTCCGTCTTCTGCTGGCTGTCTTCCTGTCGCAGCAAGGTGCGCATGCCGAATCCAGGCTGTAGAGGCTTCTCCTGTGCCCTCGCTCTCCTTTCCAGCAACTCCATAGCGGGCTGGATCTCCTTCTGGAAGTAGGCACTGAACTCCTCCAGTCGTCTTCCTGCAGAAGACAAGTTCATCCCCACCACTCGCTCGATGGTGTGGACTTCGTCTTCCAGAGGCAAGGGAGCCTCTTCCGCCACTACGGCCTTCATCTTCGGCGCACGAGAAGAAGCTACTCTTCTCATCTTCCGGGGTGTAAGACTCCTCGTGGCAGGAGCGGCTCTCCTCTTTGCGCTTCCTCGCATCGCAGTAGGAGTGCCCATCCATCCTTCGTCTTTTGGAGTCTTCGGAAGACTCCCAGGTGTTACAGAAGCTGTCTTCTGCTCCGATCGGGTACTCAGCAAGTCTTCCTCCGAGTCCGACTCCGATCCTGAATGGATGAGGGAGATGGGTGTCCTCGGTACACTTCTGTGACTCATCTTCTTCACTGACGTGGCGTCTTCCGACCCACTAGACTCGTCTTCCTTCACCAGAAGCGTCTTCTGGTGAGAGCCGGGTCTCAGTTGTGGCATCAGAGTGGGAGGGGGCGTTGCTGCTGCCTCTCGGTCATCATCTTCCGAGGTCTCCTCCTTCACCTCCTGTCGCTCCGTTGGCCCATATACTGCCAGCTGATCTTCCCTAAAATCCCCCATGGCTACATACAAGTAGCAGAAGAAGGGCGTCAGATGTCCTCCCGCCGGGGTACCCAAGTATGCTAGCTCCGTCTGTACATAGTTGTGGATGTACGCGCCCCAGTAGATTGGCACTCTGTCATCCCACACTGATTCCAGGAACTCCACGTCCTGATCTCCTAAGTACCTCGTCTTCTGCGCTTTTCCCTTGGGGAAAAGATGCAGAAACAACTTCGCCAGAAGTCGCTTCTTCGGCTCCCGGTAAGACTCTATCTTCCAACCGTTCCTCCTCTGCCTGTCTTCCACGAAAAGGCAGGTGGTACTCCCAGGCACATGCCATGAACTCACAATCCTAGTCAATATCCTCGGTTCTCGGTCTCAGGCCTGTGAAACGCCTTACGCCACCAGTCTTCAGTCCAGGAAGACGGTCTTCCCCGAGCTACTCCTGCCTTCGCAGGTACGCGGTTACGCGGTGGTAACGCTGCCCATACCTCCTCCAGAAGCCCTTGATCTGCGAGGTTCCAGTCCCACAGGAAGAAGTCGAGACCCAACTCCTTGAGGAAAGGAGTGGCCTCGGCCAATTCTGTCGCTGGTAACACCAAGCCTCACGGATGCATCGACATACCTGGAAGATCTGTTGCACTAAACCACAAGCACCTACTATGAGCTGAAGGCTCAGTTCTTCCCGAGTGCCCACAGTCTAGCTTCTACTTCTCAGAAGACGAAACTAGTCTTCCAGAAGACAGCTACTCCGTCTTCCGGGATTCTAACAGTGCTTCCTAAATAGCTCTCGTCTTCCGAGCTATATCTAAACAATCCTATCTAAGCAAGGCCTCGCATGGATTACCAAGAAGACAACCCACCTTGCATTACATCCTACTTCCTATCAGAAGATACAAGATATGCGAGAAGTAGAGTATGAGAAAGGTTCAGAAGATGGTTGCGGGCTCCTGCGGTGACAGTGGTCTCTGGGAAGACACTTGGGACAGCTTCCGATTCAATGTCGTTCTCGGAAGACCTCCCGAAGTCAGACTTCCCTTCACTGGTCTCACCTGTCTTCTTCTTCCTACGCGCAATCTATCCTCACAACAGACTCAAGACATATGCACTCTGTTCTTCTGACTTCTCACCTCTCATACGCACTCAGAAGAAGTTTGCTGCATGATGGGAAGACATGATCCTCGACCATTCTCTCCGGATTCTGCCAGCAATACTTCTCACAACTCTCTTCTAAGTTCGGGAAGAAGAAGGAACGGCTGCTATGGGTCGGACAGAAGAGACCCAAAATGGACCCTCACGTCTTCTCGCTCATTCTGCCAGCCTTTCAGTCCTCCGCGCACTTCTGGCTCTTGTACTAGCTTCCAATGCGACTCCTCTCGAATGCGCCTGCTGTCAATTTCGGTCCACATCTCGATTCTACTTTCGCTTCTACTCGCCACTCTCCACTGTCAACTTCTCGGAAGCTCCACAGAAATGCCTTCGCTCTCTCTGCTGTTTGTGCTCCCGCAATCCGATTTCATCCTTCGCCTAGCTGCCAACGTACTCTCTACTCCTTCGATGTCTTACTCGATTCCTCTCTCAATGCTAGCTCGAAGTTCACTCTCTCAATCGATCAGGCGCACTGTGCTGCGGGAAGTTAGAAGGTGGCTAATGTGCTTCCTCACGCATCTTCCCCCCAGATTAGGGGTTCTCGTCCTTGGTGTCTTCCTGACCTACCTACCTATACGGTGCGCTCCAGTAGGTACACCTACTGTCTTACCCGAAAACTCGTGGTTGATCCTTCGCGGTCGCTGTCTTCTGGAAGAGAGGTGTCTTCCGCCGTCTTCCCATCTTCCGCCGTCTTCTCGTCTTCTGAAGATGCAACTGAGAAGACGATCTTCCGAAGACGGTCGTCTTCTGAAGAAGTCAACTTCTTATTACAAACAGCTCTTAAGATCATCTTCCTACTAAGGAAGCCGTAACCTTAAGTAACAACGCTTCTTCAGTTATACAAACAAGTCATTATCCTTAAAATTTTCAAAAATTCGTGCATCCTGTAATTTGTGGGCACCACATAGATCTAGAGGGGGTGATTGGATGGGAGGTTCGAGGTGAAGGTCGATGAGCATGAATCTAGGGAGGATCATGGCAGGATAGCAACTTCAAGATGACGATCGAGTTGCGGACTTGAGGATGAGGTTGATTGAGATGGGAGGGAAGATAACAAGATGGGAATGAGTGTGCGTGCCGGTCCACTCCTTGATTGGTATCTCTGGTGCATACCGGAGGATGCACAGGTTTGGAGGGTATGGATGTCGTGTCGTGGACCGGCTCCTACATGAAATTCAAACTTCGATGCTTGTCGCTCCAAAGACACTCATGAGAAGACAAGCTAGGCCCCAGCTTACAGTTTTTGGCACCACTTTGGATCTTCGTTTTTATCGCACCAGTGGATAGAGCTCCTTGTCAGCTTTCCATAGGCACTTCATCTACTTCGTTTGGACGCCTAGTGGAAAAGTTACAAGACTCGAAAGATGGAGAAAACAAGCTAGGCCCCAGTTTACGAGCTTTTGGTGCAACTTCCGATCTTCACTTTCATCACATGGATAGGTAGAGCTCATTGTCAGCTTTCCATGGGCATCTTGTTTACTTCGTTTGGACATCCAGGGAAGAAGTTATGCGATTCGAAAGAAGGTAAAATCAAGCTAGGCCCCTAGTTACTTGCTGACTGGGTATTCAGGGCTTCAGACGTTATATCAAAGATGCAAGGGACCTGCTTCTTATTATTCAGGTATTCAGGAGAGAACTGTACGTACGGAGGCTGTTGCAAGGGGGGTGCTTAAGGGGCTAGCTTGCGTCTACGACCTGTCAACGGACGGTTCAGGAGATTTAGGAGTCCAATGCAAGCGCGCAAGGCGTCGTTGGGTTTAGATCTGTGCAAGCTACGCACTGGTTCAAACGGTTTGGGAAGAGACGGATCGGGGGTTGTGTTCTGGAAGAAATTGAGACGCAGGAAGCAGATTTGGAGTTTTCAGTTACCTGTGAAGGAGAGTTGGATCGTTCGGGCCGTTCCGGAGTCCAAACTTGCTGTCCTTGGATCCAACGGGATCAGAACACCGAGTTCTACAGGAAATTGAAGACGATACCAGTTTTCATCAGGCGGTTTGGAAGTTCTGAGTGAAATTGGCTCGCAGGGAAGCGCTTACATCAGATTTTCGTTCACCTGCGACCTGAGGTTGGGTTGTTCTTCGCGATCGGTGAGCCAAGCTCTTCGTTCTTGATGCCTACGCGATCAGGGAGTCTTCATCTACTCATAAGAGAAGACCGTGTGTGAATTGGATTGTTGGTTTGAGTGTGGTGAGCAAGTTTGAGCCGCTGGGAGCTGATTTACGTCAGTTTTTTGCAACCTGCGGCCAAATTTCTCGAGTGGTTTTGCAAAAGGAACTCCAAACGACTTGTTTGGAGTCTCGTTGGGTTCAGGGTAGCTAGATCTATCTGCCAGCGAAGACGGATATCAGTTTGGACGATCCGTTTGTGCGGTGTGAGCGGTTTTAAGCCGCAGGGAGGAGTTTTTAGAAGTTCGGTCACCTGCGACCGAAAATCGGCGATATCTCGGCTGTTGGGAGTCGGATCTGAAGGTTTCTTGGGTTAACGGAGTCAGCGAAGGAGACCCTATCGACATCTGAAGTCTGTTCAGCGAAAAGAAGAAGTCCACAGATAGACCTTTTTCGGTTTCTTCGCTACGGGTTTTGCTCTTTTGAGTTCGTTAGAATTCTGGTTGGTTGTATACAGCTTGTGGTAGCTAGCTTTAGCTAAGAGCTTATACATGGATGTGGTTTGGACTTGGGTTTGGATCTTGTGATATTGCTGTGGCTCTGTTTGTTAGTAAAGAGAAGTTTCTCTTGCTTTGAGCTACGTTTTGATGGTTTTGGGTCGGGGTTGTGATTCAGGGGTTTGTTTTAGAGCTTCTGAAGTAGGTTACGGACCGCTCAGGTCTGATTATCAGTTCTTTACTGTTAGGAGAAAGAAACGACAGTGTACATACATTTGGGAGTGTATATATCGCAGCATTCGTTTTCGTGGTTGTTTTTCTCTGTCTTGTCTCTGTTTCAACACACAATATCTCCACAGCCAGGAACCTCGTGTTTTCTTGGACATCCTTCACGCAATATCCGACACGATAACGAGAAGAAGCTACTCTTCTCATCTTCCGGGGTGGAAGATCCCTCTCCATGACAGAAGCGGTCCTCTTCGCTACGCTTCTCCGCATCGCAGTAGGAGTATCTCTCCTTCTCTTGTCTTCTGGAGTCTTCGGAAGACACCCTGGTGTGGCAGAAGCGGTCTTCTGCTCAGCTCGAGTGCTCAAGGACTCCTCCGGTGAGTCAGACTCCGATCCCGAATGAATGAGAGAGGTGGTCTTCCTAGGTACACTTCTAGGACCCATCTTCCTCGGAGGTGTGACGTCTTCCGACCCACTAGAGTCATCTTTCTTCACCAGAATCGTCTTCTGATGAGAGCCGGGCCTCAGCTACGACATCAGAATGGGAGGGGGAGTTGCGGCTGCTGCTCGATCATCGTCTTCCGAGGTCTCTTCCTTCCCTTCCTGTTGCCCTGTTGGTCCATATTTCACCAACTGATCTCCCCTGAGATCCCTTATGGCTACGTACAAGTAACAGAGGAAAGGTGTCAAGTGTCCTCGTGCCGGGGTACCTAAGTACGCTAGCTCCACCTGTACATATATGTGGAAGAATGCGCCCCAGTTGATCGGCACTCCTTCATCCCACACTGCTTCCAGGAACTCTACGTCCTCCGTGCGCTTCTGGCTCTGGTCCCAGCTCCAATGCGACCCCACTGAGCTGCTTCCGTCGTCAGCTCCTGTCTATGCCTCAATCGATTAAGCCGTCCACCTCCGATTCCACTCAACTGCTTCCAATGTCAGCTTCTGGGAGTTTCACAGGAACGCTTTTCACTCAGTACGCTTCCTGCGCTTCAGCAATTCGACCTCGCCTTCCTTCTAGCTTCTAATCGATCATGTCCTCACTCAATTTCACCTCGCTGCCTCCTCACTCGAAGCTCACCCTCTGAAATCGATCTTCTCAAGAAGCGTGCTTGCTGCGGGAAGCTGGAATGACTAATGCGCTTCCTGCGCATCTTCCCCGCATATTAGGGGTTTCGACCCCAGATGGCTTACCCGACCTACCTACCACCTTGGTGTTACCCAATACCTACACCTACTCCTTTACCTGGAAATTCATGGTTAGGCCTTCGCGGTCGCTGCCTTCCGGAAGATGGGTGTCTTCCGCCGTCTTCCGTCTTCTGTCTTCTGTCTTCCGAAGACACCACCGAGAAGATGCTCTTCCGAAGATGGTCGTCTTCCGAAGAAGCCAACTTATTATTACAAACAGCTCGTAAGATCGTCTTCCTGCTAAGGAGGACGTAATCTTAAGTAACAACGCTTCCTCAATTATACAAACAAGTTATTATTCTTAAAAATTTCAAAAATTCGCGAATCTTGTAATTTGTGGATACCACAGCTGAGTTGTGATGAAGATAGTCATTCGGATGGTGGAGAAGGAGATGATGCGACTTAGGCTCATGATTACCTTTGGAGAAGAAATGGCACAAGAGGTATTGTTACAACTATTTCTTTTCATTTTACGTATGGTAGATTATTCTCGAATGAAATTGATGATGTTCGTACTCTTTTGGTGAATAGTTATTGCACGAGGATTAGAAGAGTAGAAAGAGAAGAAAGAGTAGTTACAAGATGGGGAAGCTATCATTGTTTCATGAGATCGATAATGAAGATGTAGAATCATTTGTACGAGACTTCACAAAGGGTTGCATCAGAAACAACGTTGTCGTGATGTGAATCATTTGACATAGTAAATGATTCATTGATCACTGCTGTCACGTTACTTGACGCATGTTACTTCTATTCCGACACTTGATGTTTAGTAGTCTTTGAAGTTAGCTCTGTATTGTTCTTAGTCTTTTATGCTTATGGTTGACACCTTTTGCATATGGTGTTAACTCTGTTATATATTTTGGATCCTAGTAGGCTGGTAGTATGTTATTTATCTTGTTCAAGCATTCCTACGCTTGTGCAAGTGAATTCATACTTATCTATGATATTCAATGTACATGACTTAGATTTACCATGTAGATAGGATTTAAGCTCGTGGGTTGTACTTACGTGTTGCTCATGCACGCTTTTAGCTGATTTAAGTTTACTTTCAGGGCTATATGTCGTTTTAAGTAGTTTAAGTTATACCCTGGCACTTTAGGGGACTTGACGTGGTAGTCTATGAGTTGAATTGAGTTACCACATGGTTTAAGGCACAAAAGGACAACCAAATGGAGCTATGAACTCTCATTGGTTCATTTTTGTCTTTTGTGTAACTCTAAGTTTAGAAATAGAGGTCTAAAGGAGATTTCGAGCAATTGGTGAGGGGACTGCAAAATCTGAGAGCACAAAGAGATAGACCTCGTCGAGCCAAGCACTGTCAGTGAAATTCTTGATCAATTTGGATCAATAAACAAGGAGTTATGCCCAATTGAAGTTCAGATTGTGCCAAAACTGCATCACTTTTGTTGGATTTGGGGTTTTGAGTGTCAATTGCAGCAGAATCAAGGAAATCGCTTCAAACCTTCGTGGTTGCGTTCACTGTCAGCCGGGATACGACTGTCAAAAAAGTTTCAAGTGATTTGAGTTACTGAGTAATTCAGGACGGCCGCTGAAGCTGAGGGGGTCTGAAAAGCTCTCAATCTAGAGCAGCAACTTCAGAGGACGAGATCTGGAGTTCTGTGTACAATCAGGAGGCCCAACTTCACAGGAGTGTTCAGCAAGCTGTGTACTGCAAATCCTGACCTCATTGACATGTAGGAGAAGTTCTGAAGCCTAAACCATCACATATTTCTCAATCCTGAGTGTCAAAGTTTGCCGTTTGATCTTATCATTGCTAGTTAAGCCTTAACTTTGCTTCCTGAACATATCAGAAGAGCCAAGAGACTTATATGAGTGTTTTTCAGTATCACCTTGTAACCTGAAGCCTATCCTTTGAGTAAACCAGCCACAGCCTGAATCCTAACGCTTCCCTGAGTAGACTGAACACAGCCTTCAAGATCATATCACAGCGAGAAGGTTCTGCCCTTCCCAGGAAAACTCTCAACCCGACATCTGGTGCTTCCACTGAGAGCTCTTGGGGTGATTTATTGAGAAGGTTGAGTTACTACAAAGAGAAGAGATGGATCGCAAGAGCGGAGCTGCTGCTACTGCCTCTTGGGCTGGAGCATCAACGTCTACTGCTGCACCGTCAACTGTACCTGCGTCTTCTACAGCGACATCTGCATCTGGTCTGGACACGGCTGAGATCTTGAAGATGCTTGCGGCCCTGGTCCAACAACATCCGATCGTTGAAGGGGGTGAGTTAAAGTCCACCAAGGCTTTGCAAGCTATTGTGAACAGATGTGGAAGGTTTGAAGGTAGAGATATTTCTAGATATCTGCGTGAATATAGAGGAGAGATGGAGCTGGTTAGAGTTACTGATGCTGAGATGATAGCAAGTTTTGAGTTAGCTATCATTCCTGAATTGCGAGATCAAGTTAGGGATGTATAGAGAAGAAATCTTGGAATCTGGATGAGTTTTGAGCGATCTCTTCGAGAGGAGTTTCTTGAGGAGGATTCAGAGAGAGTTACTAGAAGGACATTTCTAGACTGGGTTGAGCAGCAACCTGGTCGTATGATGAGCTTGAGTGAGTTGCTGAGAGAGTTTGATCGGAAATACCGGCAACTTTCAACTCTAGAGCGAATAACCCTAGATGCTAGGAGAACAGAGCTTTTTCTACAAGCTACCGATGATGCTACGGCAGATCGGTTATGTTTTATGTTGGTCGATCGATCTGCTGAGGGAGGTGTTACTTGGATTGGGGGAGAGTTGAGGATGCTGTGGCTGTACTGACAAGGCAGAGGAGGAGAAGAGTGGCTGTGGGAGGACGTCCGCTTGCAAAAGTGGTCACTCCACCTTATGCTGCTCCTCAAGTACAGCAGCCTTTGGCCCTTGTTCCTTGACCTGTTGTCCCAGCTGCAGTTCCTTTGATGCCAATTGTGCCAGCTCCGGTACAAAGGGCACCTGTTCAGAGACCTGCGGAGAACCATGGTCAACAGAATCAGATCGAAGATCTGATTCGGCAGATGCGAGAGCTGAAGGTAGAGCTAGCTGGATTGCAGAGAGAGCAGCCACCGGCGCCTGCTGCTGCACGTCCAGGAGGAGCTCCGGTTCGTAGATGTATTTGGTGTGACAGTCCTGATCATTTCCGAGGAGACTATCAAGAGCTCACAGCTGCTTTGCGAGATGGTGTGGTTCGCTGTCAGAATGGTAGGCTGCACCTTTCTTCTACTGGAGAGCCATTGAGCACAGTTTGGACGAGGAGGCATGAGGAGTCTACCTCAGATTGCTGCGGCTGCAACAGCAACTGCGTTAATGACACCGCTGGTAAATTCTGATGTATATGCTGGGCATATTGAGGTCTCTTCTAGTCCTACATTGCTAGATAGGACTGCTGAGAAGAGTGTGGTTCCAGTTCCTTCTGAGATACTGAAGAGAGGAGCCGAGTCTATTCGTAGGGTCACATGATGGGGAGATCTTGTAGATGCTGCTTCTATCAGAGCATTCTTGGATGTAGATAGACACGTTCATTGGCAGGATGCTTCTGTGGAGGAAAAGAGGCGACGAGAAGCCTCTGAACTTGATACTGGAGTTCTTGAGGAGACTAGGGATAGACGGAGAGTCACAAGGAGACGAGCGGTTCTTCCTGAGGACATCTCGTCTACTTCTGCAGCTCCTCCACCTGCACCAGGTCCGATGGAGGACGTGTAGAGATCCCAGCAGGACTCAACGACTGCTGGTAGGCGGTTTATTGCCCAAGAGAAGAGGAAGAGGCCGACCTACAAGTTGGCGGCTGATATTGAAACTTCTACTGATCTGAAGAGCATCTTGGAGCAGAGGATACTAGATGCACGAATCGAGTTTTCTCTCTGAGAAGTTCTTGGTATTGCAAAGAGGGAGTTTCACGAACTGATCATCGACATCATCAAACGCAAGAGACAGGTGATGTTCGAGCAGGTAGAGAGTCAGATGATAGATGCAGTAGGAGCTTCTCTGAATGATGTAGAGTTTGGAAAGGTGCATTTTCAAGAAGCTGATGACAAGGGATACCAGTAAGAAGCGTTGGTTGTTGGTACCAACACTACTGAGTTCGATGATGAGGAAGTTGGCGAGGAGAGTCCAGCTACTGATAGTGACTTCAGAAGGAGACATTGGGCTCGTGCTACGACTGCTACACGAGTTCGTCTTGGAAGTTTGCCTGAACCTGTTGCTGCTAGTTGATCACGGATCTGAGATCAACATCATGTCACGGGAGGTGTATAAGAGAGGTCAGTGGTCTATCGAGCTGAACCATGGTTGGGTGTTACGTGCTGCAAACAACCAGAAAGGTAAGCTATACGGCGCTTGTCCTAACGTGAAGGTGAAGATAGGTGATGTGGATGTAGATCAGCACTTCTTCGTGCAATCTTCTGCTTCATATCCTGTGATTCTTGGTCAACCTTATATCACTGCAGTTCGAATGGAGACCAAGGTAATGGATGACGGATCTCATTACGCTAGGATCCGTAGTCCAGATGATAGACGTTCTATGCAGTTTTTGACCGTTCGTACGAACCACGAACGAAACCGGTAGATCTTGAGGGATTCTCCTATCTGTAGGAGTAAGGGTTTTCAGAAACCACTCTTGTAGGACTGGATAGCGAGAGTGATGGATCTACTGCTACTATGATCCCGCTTGAGCAGCTTGAGGGATCACAAGAGGCTGATGGAGAGGATGCTCAAGATTCAGAAAATAGTTGTACTGTACATAGTTGGAAATCTGGTTTGATGACTTTCAGTTCTGATGATTGGAGTGAGTTCACGCGGACAGAGGATTTGACTGAGAAGAGTAGAAGGCAGATGGAGAGGTGTGCAGCAAATCTGCATTGTACAGGAGTTCTGAAGGAAGATGAGATGATTTCTGGTGTTTATGAGGAGTTTGTAGGTGTACAGTCTTTTGTTCGTTGGTTGGATGATGTAGATAAGTTGATGGAGCAGATGGGAGGTAGGGTGGTGATCCCCATCCATTCTCGTGAAGTCTATGAGGAGATTATCTCATACTTGCGATATCTTCCTCATCCGAGATTGGAGAATGGATGGAAGGATGCAGTCTGTTGGTGTGACTCTCATCAGGAAGCGAAAGTACACGCCAAGTATAAAGCTGTAGCGAGGAAGGTGAGACCTGTGGCGACCCAATTACCTGTTGATTCTCAGCAACAGATGGAGTTAGCAGCTACTGAGCATGTGCTTAGAGATCCTACACAGGTAGGACACAAGTTTACTCAAGAGACACTCGAGCAACTCCAGATAGGAGGGGGTGGCTTCTTGACTGAAGAGGAGAAATGAGCTTTTGAGCAGATGATATTTAGCCATGGTAAGGCATTTTCTTTCTCGGCTGAGGAGATTGGTTGTGTGGATCCTAGTGTGATAGCTCTGATGGTTATCTTCACTGTTCCTCACGTACCTTGGGACTTGAAGCTGATTCTTGTCCCTCGTGCCTTACTACCGAAGGTCACTGAGTTGCTGAAGGAAAGGATACGAATGGGTATTCTTGAACCATCTATGGCTCCGTACTGTAAGCCGGCCTGTCTCTCACCCAGAGGTACCTCAGATGATTAGGATTACTAGTCCACCTTAATTACAAAGATTCAGGTATACCCATGCTCACTTCACTCAACTCTTTGACCCGTATGGTCACATCGGTCCCTCTAATAACGTTCCTGCAAACAAGTTCTAATCCCGCTCCCAACATTACATCGCATCGCACTCAAAGACTCCCAAGGTCTCCAATGCTCACTTTACTTATAGATCAGAAAATGAGAGTCCGTTCCACTCTCTCAACTCCTCCTTATATACTCTACAACTTCTTACCATGGTAACTTTTACTAAGTTACGTTACCACATGATAAGTGCGCAATCCAAAATAGTTAAACTTCTAAAGGTTACTAAAATTTAAGAATAGTCCACACATTACTTGTTCTACTTTACTAAAGTAAGGGATTCTCCTACTTTAGCTTTTGTAAAGTGTTAACTTTCCAAACTATCCAATTGAAAGACGACAACAAACTAATACGTCTTTTGAGGAGCATATCTAGATCTTTGTGCATGACTTTCTATCATGCATCCAATCAGCGATGGTCAACAAAGTTACATACTTTTGAGAAGCATATTTAGAGCTCCGCACTTGTCACATAGTGCCATAGTGAAACCTCTAATAGTTTCCCTAACTTAGTTATAACTATCTCAGCTATTTATGACTAGTTTTGATCACTCTAGATTTAGATCTTCGAACTAGAGTAACCTATAAGATAGTCATACCTAATGAAATTTATATAAGCACGCACACAAATAATGAGATACTTGTGGTGTGACATTTACCTCCAGACTTAATTTTCACTCCGTCCTCGGAGTGAAGTATCACGTTGATGAAACTTCTTCAGCTTGTCGTGGTTCACTCGGTCGAAGAACGTACCACTCCTTTCTTGAAGATCATAGGTGTCATTACTCCACACTTTGAAGATGATGAAAGGCTCAAAATATCGACGTAAGAACTTCTTTTGAACTCGCTTGTGTCTAATAGCATCCCATAACATCACCCACTCACCTTTTTGAAATGGCTGTAACTTCGTTTTGTTCTTCGCCAAGCGTTTGTCATAGCTCTTCTTCTGTTGTAGCTGGGCCATCTCAATGGTTGAGCTGCGTCGTCTCTATTCTCCTCCAGCTCCAACAAAGTTTCTCCCCGCTCTTTCTCAGCTATTGGACCACCATTTCTCTTCAATCCAGCTTGCAAGGTCTGAAAGGTGGTTAGGTCGAACTGGATTGGTAATTTGGATTCCAACCCATACACCATCTTGAAAGGTGAATATCTTGTAGACGTCTTCACTGTTGTACGATACTCTCATAGCACCGCATGAAAACGCTTGTCCCAGTTGTGTTTGGCCCCTTCCATGTCAGCATCCTTTGCTAACATTTGACACAAGGTAAAGTTTGTCCTCTCTACCAAACCGTTTGAACTAGGTTTATATGATGTAGTAACCCTCTGAGAAATGGAGAAGTGTGTGCACATAGCAATAGTCATACCGCTCACAAATTCTCGACCCCTATCAGAAACTAACTCCAAAGGACATCCAAACCGAGTAATGATCCGTTCGTACAGAAATCTACCCACCTCAACTTCTCCAATAGTTACAAGAGGTCCAGCTACTTTGTAAGGTAATCTGTGGCTACAACAATATACTTATTGTTGCGAGAGGTGCGATTCAAAGGTCCAACAAAATCTATTCTTCATTTCTCGAAAGGTCCAAGAACCGGAATAGATCTAAGAGGAGTAGACACACTAGATTTGATAGCGAAAGCTTGACAAACATCACAGGTTTTACAATGCGTCAAGCAATCTCTAAACATCCCCCTCCAGTGGTCCTGCGTCAAGTATCTTGTGGGCCGTCAACTTGCCTGCAAAATGTCCTCCACATACTGGACCGTCATGAAATTCTTCCATGAGTCGTAGAGACTCCTCCTTGCTCGCCGCTCTTCTTAGGACCCCATCAACTCCTTCACGGAATAACACACCTTCCATCACCGTGTAAGGTTGACTTCGTTTCATCAAAGCCTTCTTCTCTCTGGTCCGCATCCCATCTGGATAGACACCCCACGGAGTAGTGAAAGTGGTCAGGTGTTGATGTTCTGGTGCAATTTTGATCTGGTTATATCCGCTATAACCATCTCCAAAGCTGTACCATTCGTTTCCTGTCACTTCTTCCAAGATCTCGTCAATGAAAGATAGAGGATAATAATCCTTCTTTGTGACCGCATTGAGCTTTTTGTAATCAACACACACCCTCAATTTGCCATTTTTCTTCTTTACAATCACAATGGATGATATCCATTCAGAATGCTCCACTTCATAAATGAACCCAGCAGTGTGCAGCTTCTCGATCTCTTCTTTCACCAGATCCGCAATTGGAGGACTCACTCTTCGTTGCTTCTGTCGCACCGATTTGACCTCCTTCTCCAACTCGATACGATGTTGCTCCAATGTGACCTCCCTCAGATCCTTGTAACTAAATGTAAATACATGAATGTATTTACGAAAGATCTCTTCGAAACAACTCTTCTTTTCTTTAGTAACCTTCGATCCATAACGTAAGGTGGCAATTCTTCTCTCCACCTCCTCGGGAGTCAATAGTTCTTTATCTCTATCTCTTTGTACTTCCGGAGAAGGGAAAAGATCCACTACATTCACACCTACATTCCGTTCTTCTCTCTCCTCCTCTGAAGATGTATTTTCGGATTCTGAATCTGAAGAATTGGTACCTACATCAGAAGTAGTATCGACAACTTCTGACTCCCAGTAGTCCAATGTGAGTCGATCCGATTCCGACGTCCCAACTTGATCTCCGAGCAATGGAACTTTGATCCGATGGTGATTCGATCCGATGCGTAAATAACCTTTGTGCCAGTTATTTGTTGCATGTACTGCTCGAAGCCAAGGTCTTCCGAGTAACATTTCATAACTTGACTCTTTCAAGATTTGAAATGTCATGTTTACTTGCACTCCCATTATTGACACACAAACTCTCTCCAGCACTCCCAATGGTCTAACTCGCTGTCTGTTAGCCATACCAACTGTGATACTAGAAGGACGAGTTGGTACTAGATCCAACTTCCTCATGAGTCGTTTTGAGATGGCATTTATTGCCGATCCTCCATCGATAAGAACATCTAAGACATCTCTCCCATTGATATGAGCCTCTACTTTTGATGCCTTGTTGCACACCTCTCCTTCACTAGCATTTGAAGCACTCACACCGACAGTAGAAGGATTTACCTTCTTCTTTCGACCTCGTCGGGAGCTTATACCGCTACGAAGTTCTTTCCTCACCGAAGGATTCAGAGCAATCAACTGTCCCACAGTAATGTTTGCTCGTTGCTTACCCACGTCTTCCACCACATTGTATTTTGATTGCTCCATCGAAATTGTGAAATCAATATTTCCCAATTTCTTCCGCCGTTCTTTGGTTTTTGAAGAAGATTTGCTACTCTGAGTATTTTGACTTGGAGAATCTTCCATCACGACTGGTTCTCCCTCGTCGAAATGCGTCCTCATCCTCTTCCTCTCTTGAGCCAACAGCTCTACAGATTGAAAACCTTCTCGTACATCTCGTGACTCCAAGATGTCAATGCATGCTACACCCTTGTCCTTGCTTTGTGAAGTTGAAGCTCCATCCACCGTTCCACCATTACGACTTGGACAATTACGTTGGAAATGTGATCTTCCACACGTAAAACATCCTTGGTTCGTGTAGTTACTTGGTGATCCTTGCGGTTGTCCACCTCTAGACTGATAGTTCTCATAACCTCGTGAGCCTCCTCCAACATTTGGACTGCGGTGTTGCAACAAATTCACCATATTGATCTTCAAATCTACCAGAGACTCTGTCAAACTTTTCAACTCATCACGAAAGTCGGGAGTAATAGATCTAGATGGTACAGTGACTGTAACCGCATTAGTAGGAGCTATTGGAGTCAGATTCTGAAATCGAACAGTCAGAACACTCGCAGGCGTTAGAGTTGGCATGCTCGGCCCTTGCACATCTCCACATGTTGCCCCAACAGTCATTGGTTGCAAGTCGTCTCCATCCAGACTCTCTTCCATCCTGGTTGTGATCTTCACTGCATCAGCCTTCGAAGTTGGTCTCTCATATCGCACTTGTGTTCGAATCTCCGGCCTCAATCCCCCAATAAAATTCTTTGTGAGCATTGCTCCAATGCCCACCATCGTTGATTCTACTACATCTCCACTCTTTCGTAAAACCACCCGAAATTTTTGTTCTAATTTCTCCACCCTCTCGGCGTAAGTCCTTACTTTCTCTTTCTCTCCTTGTTTGAGATAAGTTACCTTTACCATTAACTTCTCGTAACTTTCATCAGGAAGAAAAGTTTCAATTAAGGCCTCCGTCAATACTTCCCAAGTATCAACTGGAGTCCCCACTACGCTTCTCTTCTTCCTATCCTCATACCATGTCAATGCAGAATTCTCCAGAAATTTAGGTATCAACCCTACCCACTCGCTCTTCTTTCGATCTCCATTGCCAATGCATGCTCGTTTGAAGTCCCTCACAAATTCTTCCACGTCTTCTCTATCCTTTCCGTAAAACACCGGAAGTTTCCCCATTCTTCTCTTCTTTTCTTCTTCTTACTCAAGGTACTGCTTGCGGATATGAAGATCGTACTTCACCGCAATCCACAATTTCCCCGTTGAGCTCTCTCCTCTCCAAAGGTTGGAATAAGTTTGATCCTCATGGTCATCTTATCTCTCGTGTGACAGACTATCTCCATCCTCGCTAGAGGTCTTTACTCATTCCGTTTCTACACTCAACCTTCTCTCGAGACCTTCGGCTACAGTTTCTAGCAAAGCAACCACTGCGCTACACTCGTGCTCAACTGGAATCCCGTCCACTCCACATCTAGGACAAAAGGTTGTAGGGTCAATGACGCCTTGTCTAGGAGAAGAAGGACCTATGTGTAAGCTTAAGTCGACCAACCCTCTTTGCTCACGCAAAAGTCTATTCTTCGTAGGACACTTGCTCACTTTATGTCCTTCTTCTCCATACAAAAAGCACCTCGAGTTCTTCTCCTGGTTCTTACGACTACTCTTTGCTTCTTCCTCAAATTCTAGTCGAAATTTTCCTTTCGCCAGATTAGCGGTAACTATCACCGCATAGCCTTGAGGGATCTTGCTCAACCTCAATTTCCACTCTTGCTGTCCTTCCATGACGATGATTCGTCATACATCTCTCTCGCTATATAGCTTGTTTGACACTTTTGATCACTAGACTATCTTCTCGCTTAGCAATCTCTCACATTACTAAGTAGAAGCTTAACTTGTCAACCCTAAGCCTCTGAGATCGAACATAACCCTCTCAAGAATTCTGAAATTCTTTCAGTCTTTTACTTCAGCAAGCGATATAACAGATTTGACCCCCCTTCGCTTCGAATGCCATAACTCCAGTTCTACTTGATCAATTCACGCATGAACCCTAAACCCTAAACTCATCTGAGGTACCATGGGTGAGAGACAAGCCGGCTTACATTTTTGGTTCCGTTGCCAGGACCTCGATACAAAGATTAGTATTTAGTTGTTAGTACAGTTCATGTCTGTTTTTGAGCATGAGTTCAGAACCTTGTACATACACCATGTATAGAGGGCAAGATAAGCTTTCCAATCAACTTGATATCTCTGAGAGATCAATTGTAAGGAGAGAGTTATGTCTTTCGGAAGTTAAGGAGGTTTTTTGGTATCATATAGTGAGCTCTCGGGAAGGAGTTTACAGTCATTTTCATATTTTCAGTTTTAGAGTTAGACCTTGAAATCTTCCATGCGGATAGCTTGCAAGATAAGCTATCTTGAATTCCAGATAGCTTATCTTGCAAGCTATCCGCATGGAAGATTTCCAGATTTCCAGATTTCCAGATTTGCTGGCAGAGAACACAACCTCGAAGTTTTGAAGCAATTTCCTCAAATCTGCTGCGAATGACACTGAAAACCCTAAATCCAACAAAAGTGATTCAATTCTAGCACAATTTGAACTTCAATTGGTCATAACTTCGTCTTTATTGCATCAAATCGATCAAAAATTTCACTGGAAGTGCTTGGCATGACGAGCTCTCTCTCCCTATGCTCTCAGATTTCGAATATCCCTCTCCAAATGCTCGAACTCCACTCTAGAGCTCTGTTTCTAAATTTAGAGTTTAACAAAAGACAAAAACAGACCAATGGGAGTTCATAGCTCCACTTGGTTGTCCTTTAGTACCCTAAACCACGCGGCAACTTAGTTTTACTCATAGGCTACCACGTCAAGCTCCCTAGAGTGCCAAGGTAAAACTTAAACTACCTAAAACGACACGCAGCCCCAAAAAATAACTTAAATCAGCTAGAAAGCGTGCATGGACGACAAGTAAGTACAACCCATGAGCTCAAACCCCTATCAGCATGGAAACCCTAAGTTATGTGCATTGAACGTCATAGACAAGTAAGAAGTCACTTGCACAAGCGCACAAATGCTTGAACAAGATAACTAGCATACTATCAGCCTACTAGGACTCAAAATAATATTAACACCGTATGCAAAGGTGTCAAACATATACATAAAGGACTAGAAGTAATATGAGCTAACTTCTAGAACTACTAAACCTAAGCGTCGAAGTAGAAGTCAAGCATGTAGCCGCCAAGTAGCGCGACATCCACCTCCTCTGAACCTGCACATCCTCCGGTATGTGCCAGATCCAGATCAAGACTCTTCAGCTTCAGCTTCAAATTCATCTTCAACCTCCATTGAATCTTAAGCTTCATCCTTTGTAAGCTCTGCAACATTCTGGTCCTCCCCTCTCCTCCTAAAGAGCTTGATTCTCTTTCCTGCGACTGGTATCTTGAGCATTGCATCATGTAACTCTCTCAAGGAGTATGTGGCATTATCATAAACTTCTAACACCACATAAAGTCCAAACCATCTCTTGGAGAACTTCCTGATAGTGCTATGCTGATTATCAAGACTACTATCATAGACTAACACCCAATCACCTTCTTTAACTGGTTTGGGTCGTAATCTATGCGTTCTATCAAATCTGCCTTTGTTTCTCTCTCTAGAAGTCTTCAACCTTTCCACAGCTTTGGCAACATCCTCAGGTCTCCGTTCTAACTGTTGGATCCTTAATGCAAGAAGATCCTCCGTACTTCTACCATCTTCCCATGGCAAAACATTCCAAGTAGGCACAACCTCCTCAATCGGCATCACATGTTTTTGTCCTAGTATCAATTCTGCTGGCATGTAACCTGTAACGGTACAATGAGTTGTACGGTCCGCCCATAAAGCAAACGGTAGCAGTCTAGGCCATTCACGGATCTTACCCTTGCAAGCTTTTACCAAAGCTTTGATGATTGGCGGATGACCTCTTTCGCTCTTGCCATTCCCTTCAGGATTGTAAGCAGTGGTTAACGCCAACTTGATTCCCAATCGCTTGAAGAACTCAACTGCTTCTTGTGAATCCAGTTCGCCCCTATCTGCAGTGATCTTTCCCACACACCCATACCTACAAATAACATCTTCAAGTAGAAAGCGGCAGACATTAGCAGTGGTCTTTGTCCTCAGGGCACGGCCTTCGACTTGGTTAGATAGATCTTCTCTAGCCAAGACTAGATACCTCATTTGTCCGAGTCCAAATGGCATAGTTACTAGATCAACTACCCATTTGTAATGAATGGCTAAAGGATAAGTAGGATGCAATCCATCACGATGACGTACGTTGGAATACATTTGGCAAGGTATACAGGATGAAACAAACTATACTACATCCTTATACATACCCTTCCACCAATACTTCTCCTTCATCTTGGCAAATGTAGCCCAAACTCCTCTATGACCGGTCCATAAACTCTCATGGAACTCCTTGATCAGCTTCTGCTGCAATCCCAAGTCACATACCACCCGCTGTGGTACACCTCCTTGTAGCTTAGGGCGCTTCCATAGATGTCCTCCATATAAAAAGCACCCATAAGCTGTTCTACGGATCCTCTTGAAATCTGCATCAGACCAGCCTTCTTGTCTTTCCATTGAACTCAAATAGCGCCCAAGATCCAACCACTCGCCATCATACATAGTTTCCTCAAATAACTCCAATGGAGCTGCAAAACAGCTTCCATCCTTTCTAGCAAGAACACTAGAATAGAACTCTGTTCTCACATCCTCTTGGTCATCTATCATTTCCTTCTCATCGTAATACCTAGCCCTTGATAACATATTTGCCACAGGATTGTCTTTTCCTGCAATATGTCTAAACTCTGGGTTCAAGGACTTGATATATGCTATCCACCTCAACATAGCAATGTCTGGAGTTGTACAGCTAGTAATCATTCTCAAGAGAGGTAAACAATCTGTCTCCACAACCACAGGTGCTCGTATCAAGTATTCCTTGTCACTCTTCATCGTAGTAACTACTCCCCATAGCTCTCTCTTGACCTGAGGGTAGTCTCTCTGCCGTGAACTTAATACCTTAGCACCAAAACGCACCACATATCTATTCCCATCCTCATCGTCTTGCCCTACAGTCCATCCAATGCCAATAGGACTAGTATCAACAGTAAAGATAACAGATCTCTCAACTCATATGTTACCTTCCGTAGAGTTGGTGGTGAAGACAAAAGATCCTTCAACTTCTTCATGGACTCGCTTTGCTCCTCTTGCCATTGAAATCTCTACCCCTTCCTCAGCAACTTGTACAACGGATCTGCTACATGTGCAAAGTGTGGAATCCATATATGATAAAACACACATGCACCTAGAAACCTTCTCACCTCAGTAACCGATCCACATGTCTCCTTCATCCTTCGGATGGCATCAACCTTGTTTGGACAAGGTTTCTGACCATAAGATCCACATAGGTGCCCCACAATCAACACCTCTTGTTCTCCAAATACAGACTTTGCTCCTGATAAAGTCAAATGAACCTCCTCCAGTCGATTCAGTATCTTATCACAATCAGCTATGTGATCTGCAACAAACTTACGGCACCCCCTCTGATCCATTACCTCATTCTTCTCCTCCTCAGCACACCCTTTGATCGGCACATCATCAAGGAATGGCATAGTTTTTTCAGGAATGAAATCCCTCAAAACTTTATTCATGCCATTCATCATATGTGCTACAGAATTGGTAGCACCTTGTGACAAAGTGCACATCCTTAGTAACCCCAAAGGTGTCCTCATTGTAGTCAAGTCTTTACTCTCAGAGGATAATTGAAACTGATCTGTAACGACCTATGTTACACATAGGAAGTTTGTCTATTAGTAAGGTGTTTAGTTATAACTAAGTGTTGAGAATGTTTATTGGCTGCCAAAGTACTTTAAGGATGTATCAAGTTAGTCATGACTATCTAAAAGTTAGTTATGGTTAAACTTAGCTGTACTTTTGGCAGAATTCAGATATTTGCTAAAGAGTGAGCACTACTATCTTGTCATCTTGTCTAAAAGGTAGAAACGAGGTGGAAAGTATCCCTTATCTCCTTTTTGACTTGATATTAGTAGTTGGATTAAAGTTGTGGACTTTGTGGGCATTAAAAACAAGAAGAGATTCCACATGTTTCCTTTTTAGTGGGTCCTAGTGTAGAGGGGGGGTGGAAATTCGAGATTCCTTGAGAATATTCCAGAATCCTTCTAGAAGTTGTTGACTTTAAAGGAATAAGCCCATGTGAAAAGGTAAAAAGCCCATGTGATCAATGCTTTTACCTTAAGTAATATCTTAGTAAAACCCGGTAAAAGTAGTTACGGCTGAGTTACCGAGGGTACCAAAGTAAAAACCTAGAATATATAAATAGAGGAGTAGAGAAGAGCTCCTCATCCTTGTTTTCACATTGTCGTAATGACAACTTGAGTAATATAGAGAGTGTGAGATATTTTTAGCATGTGAGAACTTGAGAGACGTCGTTAGAATGGAGGATTTTAGTTAAGGTGTTTAAGGAGATTTTTAGTTGATAAGTTTGTGGGTGTATGAATGAGTGAACTCAGCATTTTCCCTTCAAGTTCATGGTGTGTTTCCATCAAAGCCATCAGAGGTGACCCCTGAGTGAGAGACAGGCCCGACATGTTGCAGATTCGTGGATGACGATCGTGGAGGTTGAGAGATCGGGGGGTAGTTGATCGATAGGACCGCGGAGGGTTTACATTTTTGGTTCCGTTACCGGGACCTCACTTGAAGGGATCGTTGAACAATGTTTAGAGTTCAGTTCTATATTCGACAAAAGGAGATTATGAGAGAGCACATGGAGAGAACGTTGGGAGGAGAGAGAGCTAACGTGATGTTAGCAACGTTAGAACCTTTCGTGTATCCCGTAGTGATATATGACGTGTTCGAAGTCATTCTTTACATCTTGTTCACTTAGAAAGAGTTTGAGGAGAGTTGAAAGAGGGTGCAACAAGAGTTGTAGAGAAAGGAGGAGAGAAAAGTTATTAGAGGAGATAAATTTGTGAGTTTATAAATTCTGCTCTCTGGAAAATTTGTACAGTCGCTGTCAACTTTTCTGTGAATTTTATTTTCCTGAGAAACTTTCCAGTGTTTTAGATTGGCTGATAACCTATCTAAGACAAAAGAAATCATAGGAAAAGGTGGTCTAGAGAGGGAGCAATGAATTTTTAAAGTTGAGGGGGTCTATTCATGAGAGTTGAGGAATTCTGTTATCTGAAAAAAAAATTACAGTCATTGTCAGATTTTCTGTGAATTTTATTTTCCTAAGAAACTTTCCAGTGTTTTAGAGTGGCTGATAAGCTATCCAAGACAAAAGAAATCATGAGAAGATGAGGTCTGAAGAGAGAGAAAGAATTTTTCAAAGTGGAGGGGGTTGACAACCATGAGGGAAGTGAAAATATACAAATTTCAGTTTTCTGAAAATTTGTACAGTCATCACCATCTCTTCTGATTAGGGAAGTTTCTGTTGAAACTTCATGATTTAGTAGCTTGGAGGTTGAGCTACTGGAGACCACAAAAATCTTGGAGAGATCTCCTTGTATACGTTTCGGCATACAAGGAGGTCTTGAAGATACTTCATGGAGAATCCAGTTCGAATGACGAGGTGGAAGAAGAGACGTTTAGGAGTTCGAACAGAGACGGAAAAGTCCAAGTTAAGTATAGATGAGTTACGAACCCGCATCTATAGCACTTGGGGTGCCCTCTTTACCCTATACGAAGAAGCTTCCGCGACCATTGGCACAGATTTGAAGAAAGCCGAGTTTAAAGCATCATTCACAGTGGAGGCCACGAATGCTCCTGGTGAAGTAGAGTTGGATCCTTACAAGAGTGAGTTCAAGATGTCTGTTGTGATTAGTACAAACGATGGTGAGGAGGATCATATCTTCGATAGTTAATTAGATTTTATTTCGTGTATAGCATGTATAATATACGAATTCCAATATAAAGCTCGGAAGAGTTAAGAAAGTGATGTAGAATTATTTTCCTCTATGATACTTTGTCCACTTAATGGTTGGGAAGGTGCAACATGAGTGGAAATTCAAAAGATTGGAAAGTTAGACTTAGAAACCTTCCTCAAGGTTTAGATGTCATAGTAAGTGTCGGAGAAAATTCGAGAGAGATTATCGTCGAGTTTGAAAACCCTAGTACTAAATCTCAAGTAGAATCTCCGAGGAGAAGAGTAGAAACCGACTTGTGGTGTTATTTCTGTAGAGGGTTGGGACACAAAGTAGTGAATTGTCCAACTAGAATCAGAACCGAGAGAGCTAAAGGGAAGCGGGAGTTTACTGATTTAAGTCTTCGAGTGGGTCCATCGTCACCAGCGCCAATTCATCTTCTAGGCGAAGATCCTTGTCCAAGGGGTTGCATCGGAAACCGCTTTGACAAAAGTTGGTTCCCAGCATCATCCCAGTCTCTCTCAAATGGATCTTACCATCTTTGAAGAAGATAAGATCCTTCCTCAATGCATCTGAAAACTCTCCACAATCTCTTCTTACATGGTCTAGGCTATCGCACCATATACAACGATGAACAAAGCCTTCTCTCATCTGAGGTCTCTGCATAGCAGGCTGTACATTCTGCTCCTTCTCTTCTAACCTAGTGAGCTTAAGCTTAAGCTCCTTCATATCCTTAATCAACTCATCAAGCGGTGAGTCTTCCTCTCTAGCAATTACCAAAGCGGGTTTAGTAGGCAACTGCTTGACAGGAATTATCAGAGGTGCTGCTTCACTTACCACCACCTTGTCCCTTCTTCTCTGTCTCTTGGTCAGCAAAGAGACAACCTCTTCAACCTCCTTCCAGTCAGTCTTCAATCCTCTCTCCTCACTCTTGTCTTCCAGCAACAGCTCAAGCTTCTCCTGAATAATCACGTCCGCTGCTTGTAGGAAAAGCTCGGTCTTCTCCACCTCTAATGTAAGCTTCTCTGTCTTAGAAAGCTGAGCATACTGACGATCAAACTCCCTTAACAACTCATTTACAGACAAACCTTTGTTAGGCTTAACCACCCACTCCAAGAACGTTCTCTTGGTCACCCTCTCTGAATCTTCAGTGTAGTACTCCTCCTTCAAAGCGCGCATAAAGCTTTCCCAACTCTGTCCTTGCTGCTGCTTGAGCTCCTTCACACGCCCACGAATCTCAGGCACAACAGCAAGTTCAAAATTCTCCACCATCTCCTTCTCAGGTACCTTGTTCACCTCCATCTCCCTAGCATAGTATCGCACGTACTTGGAAATATCTGTTCCCTTGAACTGGTCTATCTGATGCACCAAAGATTGCAACGCCTTGGTTGCTAATACCTCCTTCCTCTCTGTGCTCTGCTGCTGCTGCATAAACATGGAAAAAGCTTGGAACATCTTCATCGTAGCAGCATCCAACTGAACAGGTTGCTGAGCAGCAGCAGCACCTCCACTTGATGATCCTTGGTTGGCCATGATATCTTATCCTGTAACACTCTCAAGAAAACTCCCACCCTAGATGTTTCACGTCGAGTTCATCAAAAAGAGAGTATGTCGGAGTGTGATCCGTCTACCTAGGAAAGCGCCGGGCTTCTGGCTGTGGTTGTTCACTCAAGAGGTTGGCTTTCAGGTTACAACAAGGGCTATAAACACTCACACAGATGTGTAAGATCTAGTAATATACTCAGAAAGCGAAATTCAGGTCTAGCTGGCAGTAATAGGATCTGGCGGTGAACTTTGACACTCACGGAGAGGAAAACTATGAAGGTTTAGACTTCTAAACTTCCCCTACATGCAAATGAGGTACTACTGAACTCACACACGAAGTTTCAGCCTGAGATCAAATTCTGACACGGAGATATGGACAGAAAAGTTTTGAGCAAGAAAACTACGGCAATTTCTGGTACCTAGATGGCTATTTCGACCTATAACATGAGTTTGGCTCGATCAATTTCGAAATTTCTTACAGGATTTGCAGTTCACAGCTTGCTGAACACTCCTGTGAAGTTGGGACTCCTGATTGTTTGTAGAACTCCAGATCTCCTTCCTTGAAGTCGCTGCTCTAGATTAAGAGCTTTTCAGACCCTCTCGGCTTCAGCGGCCGCCCTGAATTACTCAGTCACTCAATCGATATGAAACTTTTTGTGAAATCGTAGCCCTGCTGGCAGAGAACACAACCTCGAAGTTTTGAAGCAATTTCCTCAAATCTGCTGCGAATGACACTGAAAACCCTAAATCCAACAAAAGTGATTCAATTCTAGCACAATTCGAACTTCAATTGGTCATAACTTCGTCTTTATTGCATCAAATCGATCGAAAATTTCACTGGAAGTGCTTGGCATGACGAGCCCTCTCTCCTTGTGCTCTCAGATTTCGAACATCCCTCTCCAAATGCTCGAACTCCACTCTAGAGCTCTGTTTCTAAATTTAGAGTTTAACAAAAGACAAAAACAGACCAATGGGAGTTCATAGCTCCACTTGGTTGTCCTTTAGTACCCTAAACCACACGGCAACTTAGTTTTACTCATAGGCTACCACGTCAAGCTCCCTAGAGTGCCAAGGTAAAACTTAAACTACCTAAAACGACACGCTGCCCCGAAAAATAACTTAAATCAGCTAGAAAGCGTGCATGGACGACAAGTAAGTACAACCCATGAGCTCAAACCCCTATCAACATGGAAACCCTAAGTTATGTGCATTGAACGTCATAGACAAGTAAGAAGTCACTTGCACAAGCGCACAAATGCTTGAACAAGATAACTAGCATACTATCAGCCTACTAGGACTCAAAATAATATTAACACCGTATGCAAAGGTGTCAAACATATACATAAAGGACTAGAAGTAATATGAGCTAACTTCTAGAACTACTAAACCTAAGCGTCGAAGTAGAAGTCAAGCATGTAGCCGCCAAGTAGCGCGACAACTCAAGGACTCCCAAGGTCTCCAATGCTCACTTTACTTATAGATCAGAAAATGAGAGTCCTTTCCACTCTCTCAACTCCTCCTTATATACTCTACAACTTCTTACCGTGGTAACTTTTACTAAGTTACGTTATCATATGGTAAGTGCGCAATCCAAAATAGTTAAACTTCTAAAGGCTACTAAAATTTAAGAACAGCCCACACATTACTTGTTCTACTTTACTAAAGTAAGAGATTCTCCTACTTTAGCTTTTGTAAAGTGTTAACTTTCCAAACTATCCAATCGGAAGACGACAACAAACTAATACGTCTTTTGAGGAGCATCTTTAGATCTTTGTGCATGACTTTCCATCATGCATCCAATCAGCGATGGTCAACAAAGTTACATACTTTTGAGAAGCATATTTAGAGCTCCGCACTTGTCACATAGTGCCATAGTGAAACCTCTAATAGTTTCCTTAACTTAGTTATAACTATCTCAGCTAGTTATGACTAGTTTTGATCACTCTAGATTTAGATCTTCGAACTAGAGTAACCTATAAGATAGTCATACCGAATGAAATTTATATAAGCACGCACACAAATAATGGGATACTTGTGGTGTGATAGTACTCTAGCCGATGGTTCATGGTACCTAAGAAGACAGGAGCTCTACGCTTCATCCAAGACTTGCAGCTTGCTAACAACATCACGATTCGAAACGTCGGGACAGGACCTATGGTTGATGAGGTAGCTGAGGCGTTTGCTGGAAGGTCAATCTATTCTATTGGAGATCTGTTTTCAGGTTATGATCAGTTTCAGCTTGCTTTGGAGAGTAGAGACTTGACTACCATGCGTACACCTTTGGAATTGATGCGGATGTGTACTCTTTCTCAGGGTGCGACAAACTCAGTAGCCCATATGCAGAATGCGATGCATAAAGTGTTACGAGAGTTTGTACTTGAGATCACTATTCTGTTTCTGGATGATATTTCCATGAAAGGTTGTCCGGTGGAGGACAAGGACGAAGCAATGACTTCTGATGGTTACAGAAAGTTCGTTGCAGATCACATTCGAGATGTGGAGAAGATTCTGATGCGTTTGGAGGAGGTACACTTCACTCTGTCAGATACCAAATCTCGCTTTGAGATGTCAGAGATTGTGGTGGTGGGTCATTTGTGTGACACTTTTGGGAGGCGTCCGAACACAAAGAAGGTAGATGCTATAGCAAGGATAGCTGACTACACCAACATCACTGAGGTTCGACGGTTCTTGGGAGTTTGTGTGTTCTTTCGTGTGAGTATTCCTCATTATGCACATATTGTAGAGCCTCTATATGCACTTCTGAGAAAAGGAAAGAGGTTTACTTGGCGGCAAGAACATCACGAGACGATGGAGCAGCTGAAGGGGATTCTGAAGTCTCCACCTATACTAAGGAGACTTAGCTACGAGAGCGGGAGACCTGTGATACTGACTGTTGATACGAGTCCAAAGGCGATTGGATGGGCAGTTGGTCAAGACGATGCAGAAGGTGTGCGGTTTGTTTCAAGGTTTGGAGCTCGAATCTTAACAGATAGACAGCGTAACTATCCTCAAGTGAAGCGAGAATTGTGGGGAGCTGTTACTGCTATGAAGGTAGATCGAGAGTTCTTGATAGGAGCTCGTGTGATATTAGAAACAGATTGTTTGCCTTTGTTGGGTATGATAGCGAACTGCAATACACCAGACATAGCAATGCTGCGATGGATTGCTTATGTCCGAAGTCTGAACCTTGAGGTAAAGCATATAGCAGGGAAGGACAATCCAGTTGCAGATATGTTGTCTAGGGCTCGTTATACAGATGAGGATGAGATGTTTGCAGAGGTGGAGAATGAAGAGAGGAGAGACGTTTGGTGTCAAGTTGGTCAGCAGACTTCAGACTTGGAACCACTGCCGTTCAATGAGGAGTTCTACTCAGAAACTTCCACGATATTGGATTTTATCTGAGTTCGTTATGCAGAAGAGAAGGATGGAGTGATGTAGAGTTCAAGGAGATCAGACGGAAGGCGTACTGTTATCTTCTACGTGAAGGTTATCTGTGGAAACGTCCGAAAAGAAGAGATGGAATGATTGCTAGAGTGGTGGATGATCAACCGACGAAGCTGAATCTGCTGAAAGAGTTTCATGACACCTTGTGGGCTGGACATCGTAGAGTATGGGCTACTTACAGGAAGATGAAGAGCGTTACTGGTGGAAGGGTTTGTATCAAGACGTGATGAACTTTGTTGGGTCGTGTCTACACTGCCAGTTCTACTCTAAGGTCCGTTACAGAGATGGACTTGTACCTACTTATCCACCTAGTATCCATTTTCAATGGATTCTTGATCTTGTGATGATGCCACTGGGGTTATGGAGGATGCGTTACTTGGTGTTGGCTTGAGAGGATCTCTCCAACTGTGTGGAGGGACGAGCACTACGGACGAAGACTACAGAGAATATCTGCAGGTTCGTGCTTGAAGATATCATCTGTCGTTATGGATCAGTTGGGAGATTACGTGCAGATAGAGGCGAGTTGAGAGGTGCTGAAGTGAAGTTCTTTGCTCGTTATGGAGTAAAGCTTCGGCTTACCACTCCTATGAATCCAGATGACATTGGTAAGAGTGAACGAGGACACCTTTCTATTGTTCATGCTTTAGTGAAAGCATGTGATGGTAGGCCTAGAGAATGGCCGAGACTACTTCCGTTTGCTTTGTGGGCTGATAGAACTACACACTGTACTACGACTGACTATATGCTAGTTGAGCTTATGCTGGGGCAGAAACCGATCATGCCTGCTGAGGAGTACTTTCCTACGTGGGCTACGCTACCATGGGAAGATGGTATAGATCGTGCTTCATTCCTTGATTTACGTATTAGGCAGTTGGAGCGAAGGGAGGAGGAACTTGCTGATGCGCAAGAAAGGCTGAAGATAGCTCGAGTCAAAAACAAGGAACGTTTTGACAAGACTCATCGACTACGATCGAAGCCAATACATGTTGGTGATTGGGTTCTAATATATGATAGCACGTTGGAGAATCAACATTCTACACTTCGTAAGTTCTCTCGAAGATGGTTCGGACCTTATGTTGTGCTAGATGTGTATGAGAATGCCACTTATAGTTTGCGTGAGTTGGATGGTACTCTTTTGAAGCTATCTGTGGCTGGCAAACGTGTGAAACTGTTCAAGAGACACGGAGAGTCAGTTGAGTTATTCAACTTTCTGGAGTCAGAGCTAGGGACAATAAGAGACAGAGACGTCCCAATGTTTGATGAGGCTGAGGCGGAGGAGAGCGATGATGATGAAGATCAAACAGAAGATTGAGGAGATTGGCACATACCAGAGGATGTGCAGGTTCAGAGGGGGTGGATGTCGTGATGTGAATCATTTGACATAGTAAATGATTCACTGATCACTGTTGTCGCGTTACTTGGCGCATGTTACTTCTACTCCGACACTTGATGTTTAGTAGTCTTTGAAGTTAGCTCTGTATTGTTCTTAGTCTTTTATGCTTATGGTTGACACCTTTTGCATATGGTGTTAACTCTGTTATATATTTTGGATCCTAGTAGGCTGGTAGTATGTTATTTATCTTGTTCAAGCATTCGTATGCTTGTGCAAGTGAATTCATACTTATCTATGATATTCAATATACATGACTTAGATTTACCATGTAGATAGGATTTAAGCTCGTGGGTTGTACTTACGTGTTGCCCATGCACGCTTTTAGCTGATTTAAGTTTACTTTCAGGGCTATGTGTCGTTTTAGGTAGTTTAAGTTATATCCTGGCACTTTAGGGGACTTGACGTGGTAGTCTATGAGTTGAATTGAGTTACCACATGATTTAAGGCACAAAAGGACAACCAAATGGAGTTATGAACTCTCATTGGTTCATTTTTGTCTTTTGTGTAACTCTAAGTTTAGAAATAGAGGTCTAAAGGAGATTTCGAGCAATTGGTGAGGGGACTGCAAAATCTGAGAGCACAAGGAGATAGAGCTCGTCGAGCCAAGCACTGTCAGTGAAATTCTTGATCAATTTGGATCAATAAACAAGGAGTTATGCCCAATTGAAGTTCGGATTGTGTCAAAACTGCATCACTTTTGTTGGATTTGGGGTTTTGAGTGTCAATTGCAGCAGAATCGAGGAAATTGCTTCAAACCTTCGTGGTTGCGTTCACTGTCAGCCGAGCTACGACTGTCAAAAAAGTTTCAAGTGATTTGAGTTACTGAGTAATTCAGGGCGGCCGCTGAAGATGAGGGGGTCTGAAAAGCTCTCAATCTAGAGCAGCAACTTCAGAGGACGAGATCTGGAGTTATGTGTACAATCAGGAGGCCCAACTTCACAGGAGTGTACAGCAAGCTGTGTATTGCAAATCCTGACCTCATTGACATATAAGAGAAGTTCTAAAGCTTAAACCATCACATATTTCTCAATCCTAAGTGTCAAAGTTCGCCGTTTGATCTTATCATTGCTAGTTACTGAACTTTGCTTCCTGAACATATCAGAAGAGCAAAGAGACTTATATGAGTGTTTTTCAGTATCACCTTGTAACCTGAAGCCTATCCTTTGAGTAAACCAGCCACAGCCTGAATCCCAACGCTTCCCTGAGTAGACTGAACACAGCCTTCAAGATCATATCACAGCCAGAAGGTTCCACCCTTCCCAGGAAAACTCTCAACCCGACAACATGAGAAGGAAGGAAGAATGGGTGTTGTTACTGCCAGAGTTTTTAGAAGATTTTTCTCTTATGATGTATGAAGACCGAGTGAAGAGCAAGACACCTGGTGCAGTGGAGGACACACGAGAGACGTTGAGTAACGAATTCATCGAAGAGTTTCTTCCAAAAGAGAGTTATGAGAAGCTCATGGTGGAGCTTACTCATTTGAAGCAACAGGATGACGAGAAAGTTTGGCAGTGTGCCGAAAGGGTGGATAAGTTGGAGCAACAATTTCGAACGGTCCTACGAAAGAGTGGAGATAACGTGGAGCTAACAATGGCAAGGATTGGAGCAGTGCTGACCAAGAACTTGGTGAGAGGATTGAGACTTTCAATTCGAACCCAAGTGAGATACGAGAAGCCAACAACCAACACGGAGGTCATCAAGATTACGACAAATATGAAAGAGAGTTTGGATGAGGAGGATATCATCCAACCTCGTCATGTCGCTCTAGTGTCGACTTCGACTCTTGGCGTAGTTACAACGATAGCATCTGCACCATCACAATTGGTGATTGCTTCAACGTCAGCTCCTATTCCAACAGTGGTGCCAAGACCGTTTGTCCTTACAACGATGTCTACGGCCACCTCTGATTTTCATGTCGAGCTAAAGAGCATCACCGACACTCTTGCAGGTCTCAAGATAAATGTGGTGCAGTTACGAGAATGGAGGAACAAAGATGGAGGAGGAGATCAAAGAGGTTATAACAACAATCCTAATCGAGGAAATCAAGATAACTTTGAAGGCAACCAAGGTAACTTTGGAGGAATCACTTGTTGGACGTGTGGAGGTTCTCATTTCCAACGAAACTGTCCTAACAATGGAGCAAAAGGTGCCGAAGCTGTCAGAATGAATGTGGGTGGAGGAAATTTATCACTAGGACGAGACAAGAGAGTGGCTACTATCGATGTAGTGCGAGATCCCATCTACGAGAAAAGAGAGAGTGCAAACTCTTCTCATGCACTGGTGGAGCTTTTAGCTCAAGAAAGAAAAAGAACTCGATGTTCTGATGAACCGGTTTTCATGGAGGAGTCACAAGGTAGAAGTACTCGTTCGAGTACTATTTCGAGTACATCAAAGGAGCCAAGAAGAAAGTTGAGGATGGTGAATTTCACCAGTTCATCTTTCCAAGCGAGATATGATGTGGTTGAAGATGTGGGTGCTCAGAAAGCCAACATCGCTGTTGGACAACTAATCGCACTTAATCCTAGTTTACAAAGAGAACTCAGAGCAAGACTGAGTTCTAAGAGAAGCAAGAAGAAGAAACCTAGAGCAAAACATCAAAATCTGTCGGAGTTGATGTGGTGGATGTGCATGTTTCAGAGGTATGCACTAGAGCTTCAAAGATTGAAGTCCGATTGAATGATCACTACGTCTCTGACGTATTGGTGGATGAAGGATCGATTGTAAATGTCATATCGGAGAGGTTGATGAAGAAGTTGGGGATGGAACCAACTCGCCCGGTTAGCATTATCGTGGAGATGGCTAAAAAACAACGAGTAAGACCTCTTGCTGTGTTAGAGAAGGTGGTTGTGTTTGTGATGGGAGTTCAAACATTGATGTCCTTTCAAGTGTTAAAGGACTCTAGTTATGATTTGCTCCTAGATAGGCCTTGGTTGAGAGCTGTGCGCACCACTGATAGGTTACACAAAGGATATTTACGGATTGGACCTAGAAATCACAGAGTGATAGTACCTCTATTGGGTGTTGGAGTTATGATTTCTGACTCTGATAGACCCACGAGTGACTAGTGGGAATCTAATACGAAAGATGATAAGAGTGTCTCAGAAGTATATACCAAAGATTCTTATGATCAAGAATCCTCATTTTAGGATGAAGGATTTGATCGAGATGAATCATTACATCAGCTTAGTGCTATTGACTTGTTGCCTCGACCAGCAGTGGAGAAAGATCTTGACAAAGAAGAATCGAGTGAGGCAGAGATTGTGAGAAGACTCTCTACCTTGAAGTTTGAGATCAGTGTCACTCAAGATGAGAAAAGTAGATTTCTAGATATATTTCGAAAATATATCCATGTGTTTGCTTTCAGCTACAAGGATTTGAAGGAGGTGACTCTAGAGACTCGTCGGATCAAATTGGAGGAGAACGCAAGACCAGTCCGACAGAAGTAGAGAAGAGTCAATCTTACAATGGCAATGATGATCAAGGAGGAGATAGACAAGTTGAAGGAGGTAAGTTTCATCTATGAGGTGGAGAACTCAAAATGAGTTTCACTCATTGTGATTGTCAAGAAGAAGAATGGTAAGCTGCGAGTGTGCGTAGACTATAAGAAGCTGAATGTAGTTACCAAGAAGGATTATTATCCTCTACCATTTATAGATGAGATTTTGGAGGAAGTTGCTGATCATGAATGATAAAGCTTTTGTGATGGTTATAGTGGGTATAATCAGATCAAGATAGCACAGGAGTACCAACAGTTGACTACTTTCACTACTCCTTGAGGAACATTTGCATTTCGGATGATGTCATTCGAATTGTGTAATGCTCCAGTCACGTTTCAGAGGTTCATGAACAAGGTGTTTGAACCATTCATAGGGAAGTTTGTTCGTGATTTCATTGACGATTTCTGTGTGTACGGAAGAAAGGAAGACCACTTTGATCATATGATCAAAGTTTTGCAGCGTTGGAGCAAGCCAACGCTTCTTTAAATTTTGGATGCTGGTTATCATTGGAGAGTTATTTTCAAGGAATATTTAGACTATTGCAAAACTTGTGACGTATGTCAAGCATTTGCTCTAAAGTCTACTAGAACACCTCCGTTAAGATCAATTCCAGTATTAAGACCGTTTGAGAAGTGGGGTATTGACTTTGTAGGTCCTCTTAATAAGACACCTCGAGGCTATAGATACATTGTAGTCGCCACTAACTATTGTACCAAGTGAGTAGAGGCTAGACCTTCGAGAGAGATTAATGAGACAGAAGTGGGTAGATTCCTATGAGATAGGATCATCACAAGATTTGGATGTCCGTTAGAGTTAGTCTCAAATAAAGGAGGAGAGTTTGTAGGGAGCATGACTACTGCTCCCTACAAACTATCAAGCCACAAGTAACGACCTCATACAAACCAAATGCTAATGGTCTTGCGGAGAAGATCAATCTTACACTTTGTATGATGCTCCCAAAGATGATGGTGTTGAGACTGTAAAACATACTTGGGATAAGAGGCTACATGCCATCTTATGGGAGTATCGAACGAAAACAAAGACTTCTACTAGGTACTCCTCATTTCGACTGGTATATGGAGTGGAGTCCAAGTTGCCGATCTAGTTCGAATTGGATATTTTTCAAACCATTCAACGAAAGTTGAAGAGGTCGAGGAGAGAAGACGTTGTCAGGTCAAGAAAGGAGCAACTCATGGAGTTGGAAGAGACCCGAGCGGTCCCAATGCTCCAGATGGAACGAGCTCAAGCGTATCAAAAGAAGAGTTACGACAAACGTTTGGACAAGAGGGAGGTAAAACCTTTTCAAATCGGAGATTGGATAATGTTATATGATGCTATCCCATTCAAAAGGGCTAGGAAGAAGTTTCTTCCTAGATATTTTGGTTCTTTTGTTGTAGATAAGGTGTGGAACAACTTCACATATGACCTTCATGAGCGGGGAGGAAGGAGATTTGATCGGGTCAACCATGACAAATTGAAGATGTTTCATAGACGGAAGTTCTCTCTTCACTCCGAGGACAGAGTGAAAATTTAGTCCGGGGGTAAAATGTAACGACCTATGTTACACATAAGAAGTTTGTCTATTAGTAAGGTGTTTAGTTATAACTAAGTGTGGATTGTGTTTATTTGCTACCCAAGTACTTTAAGGAGGTATCAAGCTAGTCATGACTAGCTAAAGTTAATTATGGTTAAACTTAGCTGTACTTTTGGCAGAATTCAGATATTTCTTAAAGAGTGAGCACTACTATCTTGTCATCTTGTCTAAAAGGTAGAAAGGAGATGGAAAGTATCCCTTATCCAAGATGTGATAGCTGAGTGATCTTTAATGGACTACAAATAGTGTTCATAGTCCATATCACTTTCCTCGATTTGCAATCAAGTCACTGTGAGATTTAGAAAAAACTTAAACTTAGCTCTTATATCAACAAGGTGTACAACATGCGTAGTGTATGCCATGTCTAGTTTTTGTTTTATGTGATATCAACCGAGAATACAAAACCGTTGGCAGTTAGATGCTAAACACATTTTCATAATGGTACTCCAAGTAGAGAGATACAAGGATAGAACTCAGCGACAAATCTCTCAACTACGATCACAGACACAATTATAGGTCATGAATATGTGTATGCGTATGCAATGAAAACACCTCACAATCTCAGATACACTAGAGATATGTATATATATATAGAAGCTTAATGAATATATACTTATCAGATTCATAATATCTAATAATTTGCACTCGAGAATTTCATTATCATCTATAGAAACATCTTTGTTTGCATAGTCATATTGTACATCTTTTTCATAAGGAGAGCATAAAACATGCCCTTGTTTCATCTTGTAACTTTGAAATATAGCCGCATGGACATGTCTTGGAATGGATCGTCCGTTCTCAATCATTGCTGTAACCTTATGCATATTCCAAAGACGAATCCACACATCCAAATCTTCACGTATTGTGGGAAGAAATACCTGTAGTAAATATGTCTTAGAGATGGAGACGAGATTTAAATGTATGTTAGTTTAGTTACATAGAATTTTGTAACATAGACAATGAGCTAAAAAACATCACACATACACTAAGATTCAAGTCATAATCATTTTGAACATGATGACGCTCAACTTTGATTCAAGAGTGTGTACGAACAAGCAAGCTCTTATGGATCATCACTTATGGGTTGGACTCCTCATATCCAACATCTATTCTTCGTCGAGTTGTAGCAACACTGGAACTCGCAAGTGAGCTTCCACACTCCTACTACTCGATGATATAATTGGTAACTCCCAACCATTACTCTACCCATCTCTTTTCATGATAAAATTATGGTGTGCTTGCATAAGATAGTCTACGCTTATGGTGGTTGAACTCGGTCAATCTCACAACAATAATAAGATCTATCTCTTTAACATCCTTCTGCATTTTCATACCAATGTGATCTAGTTATTAGTCTAGATCTGTGTTGCTATTATACATATGCACCTTGTTGCATGGAATGTTTAAAACAAAAGTCTTAACTTCACTTAGAGAGACTAACTCCTGACAAAGAAGTGAATTATTTACTATGTGAAATGATTCACATCACGACAACGGTCTACTTGCACCCACTCTCGAGTTAAAGTTTTGACACGCTGTCGGAGCGAGAGTCTTTCTTGGAGAGGGCGGACCTCCTGACTGTGATCGATCCAAGAAAACGACCAGAAGAGAAAGACAAGTACCCGCTGACGATGAGATCTCCAAAATCCTGCTTCTTGCATCCACCAATTACAAAAACAAGCACTCAAACACACCTTGGGTACACAGATGGGTCTCTCAAGATTCAATTAATTTTATTACAATGTCGTCTGCACCACCAATTTCTCCAACTGTACAAAAAATCTCTCTCTTCCTCTCCTACGCACCTCTCTTCACCCGTCAAGCCAAAAGTCTACCCTGTACGTCTCAATCTAAACCTAATAGAGAAATTCAGGCCCCTGAATCTTATTCTTCTCCTTGCCCCAACTGAAACTCTCAGAAACCTGATCCAACGTCGCTCAAAAGTCCCATGTAGATTTCCAAACGATCTCTCTCAATAGAACTGTCTCTTGAGAGTAATTTCTCCCCAGAACAGTTTATTTAAACAACGTCCAAGCCTAAAACTCCTGCTTTTCTCTCTTACGATGCTCTCCCAATTCAATCTGTGAGCAATTTGACCTTCTCCAGCCTCCTAGCTTTTCCTGCGTGTCCTCAACCCCCAACCCCCAATCCTCCTCCTTCCGCTTCAGTTCTCTCAGAAAACTCCCTTGAAAAAAGTGTCCCCGATCTCCAGCCGCCGCAAGTATTAAACTTAAAAGTTAAGGCCCCAGCTTAAGCTGCCCCCCTGCTGTCCTTATGCGTACAGGGCTTTATTTACAAAGTTGGCCCCTTTTTAATACAAGTTTCACATTTGCCTCCACAAACTCTACCCCTTCACTAATAAAAGTTCTCATAGCCTCATTCTCCATCTTAAGCTGACTCGATGGTTATTTAACTAATTAACAAAAGTTTCCTTTGCTCTTGATGTCATCTTGATGCCATCCTGAATATACTACAAGTCATCCAATGTAGGCCGAAGCCCCTAACACTTATGAGGCTACCCCACAGGGCTTACAGCCCCCCCATATGCGCACCAGGTATCTCCCATAGTATATTCAGGATGGCATGCGGAGGCTTAGGCCAAGAAGCCCACGATTAAGGGAGATACGGTCTCCCGCTCCTAGGTATACAAGACATGGCTGTATACCCAACATAGACTCCCATCCGGGAGGTCAACATGTCAGAATAGGAACCAGAGGCCAGGAGGGATTGATCCTGAGACCACTTCCCTCCTAGGCAGACGCCCTATCACTAGGATGGCCTTTGGTTCCGTTCAAAAAGCTTTTACAGTCTGTACATATGCTTTACTAAGGAAATCTTCCTGTAAAGTCTTAACTAGCTTTCTCTACGCTAACTTCTCTATACAACTCCGTTTTAAACGAGTAAAGAGTCAAAACTATAGTACTTGTGAACACCTACACACCTACGCAATCAGATTCTGAGTTCGAGTCACGAGTCAGAATCGACAGATTTCCCTCTTTCACATATTTCTCAGTTTAAAACACGTGTTAACTATTACTTAAAGCACTTTCTATCAAAACTGGAAGCACGAAGCCGCTCTCCTCGTCGAGCTCTGCATTTTGGTGTATTTCGACTCCTTTAGGGTGATATTCCAACTCAAGCTAGGGGGCAGCTTGTCAAGCACCATCCCAGCTTAGCTCCTGCCCAGCTTGATAAGCTACAGGGCAGCTTCTTTTACACAACAAAGAAAAGATCTCTTTGCAACTAGTTTTCACTGTACAGACCCATGTACAACACGACATTCATCCTCTCCAAACCTGCACATCCTCTGGTATGTGCCAATCCGTCATCGATCGCCGTGGTGCTCCAAATCGTCTTCGCTCTCCTCGACCGTCTCAAAAAGATCTTCACTTGCTCCTGTCTGCTCTGAACTTAAGAACTCAGCTAGCTCCACAATCTCCCCTCTCTTTTTGAATAGCTTCACTCGTTTCCCAGCAACTGGAAGTCTTAAATGCGTGCCATCTAGCTCTTGCAAGGAAATAAATAGCATTCCGATGTACATCTGAGACAAGGTACGGGCCAAACCACCTTCTCGAAAACTTTCAAACTGTAGAGTGTTGGTTCTCCAATGTGCTGTCGTATACCAACACCCAGTCCCCAACTTGTATCGGTTTTGGCCGAAGTCTATGAGTCTTATCAAACCTCTCATTGTTTCCAAGTCGAGCCGCCTTCAGCCGGAGCTGCGCTTCAGCGAGATCCTCCTCTCTACATTCTAGCTGTCTGATTCATAGTGAGAGAAGTTGCACACGGTCCACATTGTCCTCCCATGGCAAGGTAGCCCAGGTAGGAAAGTCTTCTTCTCCTAGCATCATCGGTTTCTGCCCTAACATCAACTCAACATGCATGTATCCTGTAGTAGAACAATGAGTTGTTCTATCTGCCCATAAAGCAAAAAGGAGTAACCTGGGCCACTCTCTATGCTTACCGTCACACGCCTTCACCAAAGCATGAACTATTGATGGATGTCCTCGCTCGCTCTTGCCAATCCTCTCTGGATTCATCGCAGTAGTAAGCTTGAGCTTCACACCATATCGAGCAAAAAAATCTTTTGCTTCTGTACCACGTAGTTCTCCTCTATCTGCCCGTAGTCTTCCTACAGACCCATATCTACAGATAATATCCTCAAGAACAAACTTACATATCCCCTCTGTGGTCTTCGTCCTCAAAGCTCGTCCTTCTACAAAGTTGGAGAGATCCTCACGAGCTAAAACTAAATATCGCATCCCCCATAACCCCAGAGGCATTACTACCAAGTCGAGAACCCATTGGAAGTGAATGCAAGGCGGATAAGTTGGCACAAGACCGTCCCTATACCGGATCTTTGAGTAGAATTGACAATGTAGGCAAGAACTGACGTAGTTCACCACATCCTGATACAGACCTTTCCACCAATACCTTTCCTTTAACTTGACGTAGGTAACCCAAATCCCTCGATGTCCGGCCCACAAAGTATCATGGAACTCCTTCATTAGTTGTTGCTTAGTCTGCAGATCGTCCACTACTCGTATGAACATTCCATCTCTCCTCTACGGCCGTCTCTAAAGATACCCATCACGTAGAAGGTAGTTGTATGCTTGTTTCCTTATCTCTCTACTTTGCTCCACCTCTTCTGCCTCTCCAACAAGCTCAGATAATACCCTATGTCACGAAGTCTACATGTGTAAAGCTCCTCTCTAAACATCAACGGCTCCAAGTTTGTAGCCCGTCGATTAACCTGACACTGAGCATCCTTTCTCTCTTCTTCCTCAGCTTCTGAAATCATGACATCCTCATCCACAGATCGAGCCCTTGACAACATATCTGTGACCATATTCTCCTTTCCTTTTATATGCTTCAACTCTGGATTCAAGCTTCTAATATAGGCAATCCAACGTAACATTGCTATGTCTGGCGTGGTACAGTTGGATATCATGCCTAGTAGAGGTAGACAATCCGTTTCTAGGACTACATGAGCACCAATCAGAAACTCACGATCTGTCTTCATTGCTGTCACCGTTCTCCACAACTCACGCTTCACCTGAGGATAGTCTCGTTGCCTGCCTGTCAAGATCCTAGCTCCAAACTTAGAGGTAAGCCGCATACCATCCGCATCATCTTGACCTATCGCCCAACCAATCACCTTTGGACTAGTATCTACTGTGACAATGACAGGTCTCCCACATCCGTAGTCTACTCTTCTCAGAACAGGTGGAGACTGTAGAGCCTCCTTCAACCTATTCATAGCTTCTCGATGGACTGAGGTCCATATAAACCGCTTACCCTTCCTCAATAATGCATACAAAGGCTCAGCAACATGAGCATAATGAGGAATGGATAAACGATAAAATACGCAAGCACCTAGAAAACATCGAACCTCTGTGATATTCCTACAGTCTGCCATCCTGGCTATGGCTTCAACCTTCTCCGGGTTTGGTCGCCTTCCAAAAGCTCCACACAGATGTCCAACCACTAAAATCTCAAACACACCAAACTTGGACTTAGCCCCCGACAGGGTGAGATGTACCTCCTCCAAGCGAGTCAAGATACGTTCTACATCCTTGATATGATCCGCAACAAACCTTCTACACCCACTCGCAAGTACTGCTTCATCCTTGTCTTCAATCGCGCAGCCCTTTATAGGAATATCATCTAGAAATGGAATGGTAATATCAGGCACAAACTCCCTTAGTACCTTGTGCATCGCATTCTGCATATGAGCCACCGAGTTCGTTGCTCCTTGTGGAAGAGTACACATCCGCATCAATCTCAGAGGCGTACGCATAGTAGTTAAATCTCTACTCTCCACAGCCAGCTGGAACTGATCATAACCAGAATATAGATCTCCTATTGAATAGATAGCTCTCCCTGCAAATGCCTCTGCTACCTCTTCAATCACAGGACCCGTCCCAACGTTACGAATGGTTACGTTATTCGCAGGCTGTAGGTCTTGAATAAAATGCAAAGCTCCTGACTTCTTGGGCACAGTGAACCACCTGCTAGAATATGGCCCCATAGACGGCTCAAGTATCTCCATCTGTACCTTCTCCTTTAACAACTCGATGAGTTTAGGCAACAAAGCACGAGGAACTAGGTTTCAAGTCCCAAGACACATGAGGGATTGTGAATATAACCATAGGTGCTATAACCTGCGGGTCCACACAACCTATCTCCTCTGCTGAAAAAGAGAATGCTTTACCATACTTTACTACCATCTGTTCAAACATTGTCTTCTCGATCTCAGTCAAGAATTCACCCCCTCCTATCTGGAGCTCTTTCAATGTCTCCTCAGTAAACTGATGCCCTATTCGTCTATGATCACGCAATATAGGCTCAGTCCCCACTAACTGTACTTGCTGCTGGGAGTTAACAGGTAGTTGAGCTGCTACCGGTCTTATCTTTCTCAGTACAGATTTGTACTTCGCATGGACGTCTGCTTCCTGAGGGAGTGCACACCAACAACTTGCTTCTCTCCCCTCATTATTCTGCATCGGATGAGGAAAGAACTGCACGTATGTAGCAATCTCCTCATATATGCGTCGAGAGTGGATAGGGATCACCGTCACACTATTTTCCCTTTCCATCAATCCACTCACATTGTCTAACCAACCAACAACTGACTGTACAGACATAAACTCTTCAAACAAACCAGAAACTACTTCATCTTCAGATAGAACTCCTACACGCCACAACTCTGATACCTGTTTCACCATCCATCTTTTTGTATTTTCCTCCATATCTTCAACTCTTGTAAACCGACTCCACCCATCTGCCTCAAACATCAGCAATCCAGACTGCCAACTCTGTACACCACAGTTGTCTCTAGACCTTTGTACATGTCTCGCTTCCAACTCTAACGGGACCTCAACAGCAGGTTCTACACCCCTGTCTTCCCGCTCTACAGGAGTGGACTGCGAAAACCCTTACATCTCTTGGTTTGAGAATCTCTAAGGGTTTGTCGGTTCCGCTCATGTCTTGAACGAACCGTCAAAAACTGCACTGAGTACTTATCATCAGGACTCCGAACTCTGGCATAAGACCCATCATTCATCACCTTTGTCTCCATTCGAACAGCGGTGATGTATGGTTGGCCCAGTATGACAGGATAGGAGGCAGATAACTGTACAAAGAAATGCTGATCAACCTCTACATCCCCAATCCTTGCACGTATATTGGGACAGGCTCCGTATAACTCACCCTTTTGGTTATTTGCAACTCGAAGCACCCAACCATGATTTCTTTTGATTGACCACTGTCCCTTTTCATACACCTTCTTGGAAATGATGTTGATCTCCGAACCGTGATCCACAAGTGCAGGTACTGGCTCAGAAAGTCCCCAAGTCGAACATGCGTCTCAGTTGTCGCTCTTGCCCAGTACTTTTCCTTGAAATCGCTGTCTGCGCTTGACCTATCCTCCTCAAACTCTTCGTCTTCGTTCTCAATAACAGCAGGACCAGCAACCCATACTTCGTATTCATCATCTCTGAATCCATCAACACCAATAGCATCTACCACACCAACCATCTGACTGCCTACTTGTTCAGTCAATACCTGTCTCTTTCTCTTCATGATGTCGATTATCAATTCATGAAACTCTCTTTTGGCGATACCTAGTACCTCGCGAAGAGTAAACTCAACTCTAGCATCCAAAATGCGTTGCTCCAGAACAGCACGTAAATCTGTTGTTGTTTCGATGTCTGCCACCAACTTGTAAGCTGGAGCTTTCCCCTTCTCCTGTGCTGTAAATCTTTTCCTCCGCACTCTATCCGTAGCAGTAGGCTCTTGTGGTAAATCATGTACACCTTCCATAGGATCTACTGTAGGTGGTGGTGCTGTAGAGGTAGAGGGCATATCCTCTGCAGCAAGAGACCTTCCAGTTGGTATAGTTGGCGATGGTTCTGCTGCTCTCCTTCTTGTAACTCTCCGACGTTCACCGTCGTCTGGTACCCCTGCGTCTAGGTCGGAAGCATCTCGTCTTCTCTTGTCTTCCACCATAGCATCTTGTTCGCTACTCGCTTCTAAAAAAGCTCGAATAGAAGTTGCATCTACTGGATCTCTCCATCCAGTAGCTCTCCTAATGCTTTCTGCACCTCTCTTCATCATTTCAACTGAGACCTCATTAGCTTGCTCAACCATAGTTGGATTAGCGCGCACCTCAACCTTCCCTGTATACACATTAGCCTCTGCAGAACCCGCAGTCATCGCTGTAGTATTCGCGCCAGTAAGTGCTAGAAGAGAACTCCTCATTCCTCCTCTCCCAAAATACGTGTTAAGAGGTTGCCCCGTGGCGGTTAAATACAGCCTGTGATTCTGATAATTGACTACGCCCTCCCGCAAGACAACCGTCAAGTCTTGACAGTCTCCTCTGAGATGATCTGGGCTATCGCACCAAATACATCTTCTGGTAAAGGTTCCTCCTACAGATCGAGCACCTGGTGCAATAGGTCGTTGGTCTCTTCTCAGGTCTGCCATCTCAACCCTCAAATCTCTCAGCTGTTGAGTGAGTTCTTCTATCAAATTATGTTGATTTCGGTTCTCCACAGGTCGCTGCTGCTGTCTAGGTCCTCTCTGTGCTGAGATAGGTATTGCATGCACGTGAGGAACCACTATGGGTGCTTGAGGAATCACTATGGGTGCCTGAGGTATTGTAGGAGGAGCTATATGAACTAGAGGAGCTAGTCTTTGCTCTGGCAAGATCTCTAGCTGCAACACCATCCTACCACGACGTTGCCTAGTAAGGGTGGATACTGCTTCTTCCGCTCTCCTCCAATCAGATGTAACTCCCCCTTCAGCCCCTCGATCAGCCAACATGAAACAAAGCCTATCTGCGGTGAACTCATCCAGAGCCCCTAAGAACAACTCTGTCTTCCTAGCATCCAACGTCAACTTCTCTAGACCAGAAAGCTGAGAATACCTCTTCTCAAATTCACGGATCACTTCATTCAGTCCCATGGAACTTCCAGGCTGACGCTCTATCCAATCCATTAGAGTTCTTCTGGTGACTCTTTCAGAGTCCTCTTCTAGAAACTCTTCTCTCAGTGCCCGTTCAAATAGAGTCCACCCACCTAAATGTCTTCTCTGTAAACTCCTAACCTTCTCTCTCAGTTCAGGAACAACAGTCAATTCAAAGCTTAGAATTACCTCCACTTCAGGTGCCTTGACCAACTCCATCTCACCTACATACTCCCGCAGGTACCTAGTAACATCTCTCCCATCAAATCGTCCACATCGACCAACAACTGCTTGTAACATCTTCGTGGATTTTTGCTCACCTCCTCCAACTGCAGGCTGTTGTTGAATCAAGGCAGCCAACGTCTGAAGAATCTGAGATGTGTCTATGGCAGGTTGTGCTGCTGCTGTTGGAACCACCGTAGGTCCTCCTTGAGAACCAACTCCATCCTGACCAGGAGTCCCTTGAACATGAACACCTTGAGCAGCAGCCACCCCTTGTACAGCAGCACTGTGATCCATTTTCAACCCAATCTAGTCAATTCTCCAAATCGATCACCCCAATTGCTCTCAGTGGAAGTACCAGATGTCGGAGCGAGAGTCTTTCTTGGGGAGGGCTGACCTCCTGACTGTGATCGATCCAAGAAAATGACCAGAAGAGAAAGACAAGTACCCGCTGACGATGAGATCTCCAAAATCCTGCTTCTTGCGTCCACCAATTACAAAAACAAGCACTCAAACACATCTTGGGTACACAGATGGATCTCTCAAGATTCAATTAACTTTATTACAATGTCGTCTGCATCACCAATTTCTCCAACTGTACAGAAAATCTCTCTCTTCTTCTCCTGCGCACCTCTCTTCACCCGTCAAGCCAAAAGTCTACCCTGTACGTCTCAATCTGAACCTAATAGAGAAATTCAAGCCCCTGAATCTTATTCCTCTCCTTGCCCCAACTGCAACTCTCAGATACCTGATCCAACGTCGCTCAAAAGTCTGCTATAGATTTCCAAACGATCTCTCTCAATAGAACTGTCTCCTGAGAGTAATTTCTCCCCAGAACAGTTTATTTAAACAACGTCCAAGCCTAAAACTCCTGCTTCTCTCTCTTACGATGCTCTCCCAATTCAATCTGTGAGCAATTTGACCTTCTCCAGCCTCCTAGCTTTTCCTGCCTGTCCTCAACCCCCAATCCCTAATCCTCCTCCTTCCGCTTCAGTTCTCTCAGAAAACTCCCTTGAAAAAAGTGTCCCCGATCTCCAGCCGCCGCAGGTATTAAACCTAAAAGTTAAGGCCCCAGCTTAAGCTGCCCCCTGCTGTCCTTATAAGTGCAGTCACTTATCACAAGCAGGGTCTTAGCTTAAGCTGCCCCCTGCTGTCCTTATGCGTACAAGGCTTTATTTACAAAGTTGGCCCCATTTTATTACAGGTTTCACAGTTGCCTCCACAAACTCTACCCCTTCACTAATAAAGGTTCTCATAGCCTCATTCCCCATCTTAAGCTGGCTCGATGGTTATTTAACTAATTAACAAAAGTTTCTTGTGCTCTTGATGCCATCCTGAATATACTATAAGCCATCCAATGTAGACCGAAGTCCCAACAGTTATGAGGCTACCCCACAGGGCTTACAACCCCCCCATATGCGCACCAGGTATCTCCCATAGTATATTCAGGATGGCATGCAGAGACTTAGGCCAAGAAGCCCATGATTAAAGGAGATACGGTCTCCCGCCCCTAGGTATACAAGACATGGTTGCATACCCAACATAGACTCCCATTCGGGAGGCCAACATGCCAAAATAGGAACCAGAGGCTAGGAGGGATTGATCCTGAGATCTCTTCCCTCCTAGGCAGGCGCCTTATCACTGGGATGGCCTTTGGTTCCGTTCAAAAAGCTTTTACAATCTGTACATATGCTTTACTAAGGAAATCTTCCTGTAAAGTCTTTACTAGCTTTCTCTACGCTAACTTCTCTATACAACTCCGTTTTAAACGAATAAAGAGTCAAAACTATAGTACTTGTGAACACCTACACACCTACGCAATCAGATTCTGAGTTCGAGTCACGAGTCAGAATCGACAGATTTCCCTCTTTCACCTATTTCTCAATTTAAAACACGTGCTAACTATTACTTAAAGCACTTTCTGTCAAAACTGGAAGCACGAAGCCGCTCTCCTCGTCGAGCTCTGCATTTTGATGTCTTTCGACTCCTTTAGGGTGATATTCCAACTCAAGCTAGGGGGCAGCTTATCAAGCACCACCCCAGCTTAGCTCCTGCCTAGCTTGATAAGCTACAGGGCAGCTTCATTTACACAACAAAGAAAAGATCTCTTTGCAACTAGTTTTCACTGTACAGACCCATGCACAACACGACAACGCTATCATAAACAATGTAAGAATCCACCTTTCAAGAAACAGCATTTCCTCATGACGGAGGATCTCTCTTTTTACCTCCTCCAATGACCGTTCGGTCTCTCGCCATGATGTCCTCTATGCAGCAGAAGAAAGGGACTCAGTTCTTCCATGCGATCTCTTGCAATGTCATAGGACTCTCATTCCCATCACGAAAAGACTAAGTGCAAGATTATGTTTAGAGGTTCTCTCCGCATATTTTATTGATTCAATAGTCTAAAGTATATATGTTTCTTTTGCAGTTATTTCACAAGGTCGCTGCATCTGATTATCATATCATATGAGCTCCAGTGCTTCCGGGGCATGGTGGGTTGATTCTTCTACTTCGTCCGACCTATCAAGTTTTGGAACAAATTGTCACCCCACATTGTACATACATATGGACGTGTTTTATTTTTTTGGTTCTAACTCCTCAGTATTGGCAGTCTATGCATCTAATCATTATGTTGCATGAGGCTGCTTGTGGCGAAATTTTTTATCTGGTCTTCATTTCATCCTTCACTGGCCTTGGGCAACTGGAATAGGGTGGAAAAAGAAGAGGACGTCATGCATTCTTCTCCAGTTCTCAGAAGTCAGGAGGCGCAACTCTTCATGTCACTACTGCTAAAACTCACACTAACAGATGTTTGAGATGTGGTTCAAGATCCCCAGTCCCGTCCTACAGCCAATAGCAAATTCACCAAGGAGAGCTCAGCTGGTCCACTTTAGACAAGATTTACGTATCAATAGATCCTTCCTCACCCTTACAACCGCTCTCCATTAGTTATCACCATGAAGTCATGTCTTCCAATCAATATCTAGTGCTTACGCACATCGCTCTCGTCTCACCAACATTCTCATTTGACCCCCAATGCACTTATTTTAAAGCTGATTTGCGCTTCCTAGCCTCAGTTCACCGCAAGCAGTGTCTTCGTCAGTTGTGAGACCAAGTCTGATACGTCTGACACTTCTTTGTGTCAGACGTATCAGACATGCTCCAGATGCTGCTTCAGCGAACCCAACGTGAGGAAAATTTGCACCTATGGGCCTTGGACCTTTTATGTCATCATCTAATTCATCTTCACTAGGCCCCAAACAAATCACCAGCCCAGCTACTTGAACTGGCAAACCTGCTCGAGCACAAATGACGGCTGGAAGTGATTAAGTGTCACAAGATTTGGCTCTAGATGAATGACCGCCACCTCAAACGGAGAAATGCCTTGACTGCTTATTTTTCCCGGCGATAAGGACGGCTCTTACTTCACTGAAATTCACAACGAATCACTTGGTGGCTCCTGGTGGGGACAAGTGGTTCAAAGACACGTGGTTGATGAAAAGTATAAAAGTCTGACAATTTTCCAAAAATGTGGGGAGGTTTTGGGATTCACATCATTAGGCTGCCAAATTTTTCTGCGGATATTTTGATCTGGATTTTGGATTTTGGTCTAGAGGAATCTTGACTTGGGAGGATGAGTTTACGGTGAATTGCTAACGCGTGTTAGCAAATACCTTTAGCCTTGAGATGGAACGGTCGAGTACTAGAACTTTGGTTGGGCACGTGCTGTGTGAAGAAAAGTTAGCAGTAATATACTAACGAGCGTTAGTAGATCCTCTTGAGGTTAGGAGAGTGGGAGAAGTCACCTGGTTTCCGAAGGTCTCTAGATGTCCGTTTGATTCAGATTATTTTGTGGAAGTCCATCTTGAAGTTGGCAGCAATATGGTTCACATTCGTCTGATGAACCTTGCTTGCTGATTAAAAGCATCGGATTGTGGAAATAGCCAAATTTGGTTTCTGGAAAGTGATGGCTTAGTGCCTTTGTTAGTTAGTTCATCTTCATATCAACTGTGTCGAGGACTTCAAGAAATGCTCCTGCATACATGCATCCACATAATCACCTTGCTAAGAGTGATGCCACCCATTAATGGAAACTTAACGAAAACAGGATCTCAAACTAACGACGGCCCAGAGCAACACGATCTTCACTTCGTTTGAAGCGCACATTGGGCACAGGTCAAGTCAGAATGATATCATCACCTTAGTCGTTTTGATGAGGGGAAAGAGAGGAATGACAATCATAGAAGCTGCCAAACCACGAGGCTGGTAACACAAGATGTCCACGGACCTTAGTGATTAATACTATACTTCCTGCAGATATTGTGCGAATCAAGAAGTTTGCATTAGTCTGATAGATAGTTGCGTGGAGGGAGAATAGAAGGTCGGCTCTAAGTCTCACACACCTCACTACAGATCACGCACATATTAACCAAAACAAAAATACACACGAAAATATCTTTCAAAACGGAAGTAGAGCGGAGGTCAAAGAGGCGAAATTTCAGTCCTTTAGCTACGAGATGACTATCGGTGTCACGTACTCCGGAAAGTGAGTTAGGTGCACGCTTTCCTAAAGCTTTCCTAAACCCTAAGATCTCAAGGAAGTATGCTTCAGATGTGAGGCATCCGAGAACTCCGGATAGAGCTGGTCTTGCCCACAGATTGAACAAGTTCAGCTTATCTAGCTCGAAGCCGATCAACTGTTTTGCCCTCATGGGAGTCACACTCACCCTAATCACGACCGACACCCACCCAGTAAGCTCTAGCAATTTGATCTGTTTTCCCTATATCCAAAACGATGGCCAAAGTAAGTATAAATATGGGCGCCTATAGTCGAAACAACTCACGCTACCGGATTCTTTGTATTTCATCTACCACAACACTTCCTACTTTCGGCTTGGGTTCCTTTGACAGCATCTTTGACATCACCCTCAACGTCTTGCGAGTTGCGACTCAGGAGGAGAGCATTGACATGCTTGTTATCTGTCTCGTTCTGCGAGACAGATATTTTAGTGCTCCAGTTATATTTTACATAACCATCAAGTTTCAATCGACCTTGAGCAAGTTACTCGATGGGACGATGAGCAAAACGGGTGAAAAGAATTACCTACTCTTGCTAAAACTGTCAGTAGATGTAAGTCTACCGGTACAGTAGTGCACGAGAAGGTGGTTCTCACTTTCTAGATTGTTTGCAGACAAGCTATGCTGGGTATCCGGAGCAATCCGCTAAGCAGCAATGTCTTGTAACGGAGCTTCTTGGTCGTTTACCATCCTCAATCAAGATGATATTTCGTAAAGTTGCTTCCAACTTTTTGATCACTATGACTTCAAGTGCATGGAGGGGGACTTTTTGTAATCTTTGTTCTATGACCAACGGAGAATTCACTAGAGAAGAACCAATAGCGACAGCATCTGGTTGCAATAGGTGCACAGAGTCCAGCTCAGGGCCTGTCTAGAAGAGCAAGTGGTTAAGAGCTCCTGATCGAGAAGAGCAAGTGGTGAGGTAGCGGTGAGATATTTGGGATGCACCCTCATCCCACTCCTCGTCAGCTCTTGTCAGCTCTCGTCATTCCGTGTGTTATCACTGAAAGATCCACGCGTCAAATGAAGGAAACTCCTACTTTTGCTAGTGGTTGTACAGAAATCCGTTAGTCCGGGATTAGCATGATAATCAGTTGTACCCCGAGGCTATCAAGACGGGTGTGCGAGTCACTGTTTCTGTACTTCAAAAATCCACTGTCATCACACCAGGCAACCGTCTCTAACATTATGGTGCACTATTATCGATGTAATATATGTCTAGAAGATAGACTGTACTTGCGTCTCGCAACATGGATCTAACGTCGATTGCCATGCAAACAAGTGAATGAGCGTGGGACATTCTCGTGAGCCAGTTGAGTGAACTCGCACGGGAGGCAATATCGATCCAACGTCGACAGGAAGTGAATGAAGTGAAAATGAAGCGAAATACTTTTGGCAGTGCACTCGCTCGAGACAGTTAGCATAGCTGTGAAGTATGAAAGTCGAATTCGACTGCAGTCGCACTAAAACCTCGAGAAAGAACCGATTTGAACCAACTGAAATGATCTCTGAAACCTCGATTTTAACTTCACGAGAAGACACCGACTGGAACCTAGCAGAATTGAGAAGGAACCGATGGTAAGCAACAGTCGACCAAATGAGCAAAAGTCAACCAAACGAGGTAAATTAACGGCCAGAAACCAAGCGAAAATGAGATAAGAAATCTCGATTTGAATTTCGTGAAAATGAGAAGGCATCAAAATTGAACCGAACGAAAACTAAAAGGAACCGATGGTAAGCAGTAGTGGGACGAGACGAGGTAAATTAACGACCAAGAACCTAGCGAAAATGAGAAGGAACTGATGGTAAGCGGCAGTTCGAGGAGAAAACGAGGGTCTTGAACGAGAAGAAACCTCACGATTCACAGAAGGAACCGATGGTAAGCACTTGTAGTATGAGAAAACAAGATAAATTATCGAGCGTTATACCTGATGGTAAGCAGCTATAGTCAAAGAAAACAGGGAAATTATCGAGCATAAAACCTGATGGTTTGCAGCTGTAGTTTGAGAAAACAAGGTAACTCCACGAGTCGTAAAACCTGATGGTAAGCAGCTGTAGTCCGAGAATACGAGGAAAATTAACGAGTGTTAAACCTGATGGTAAGCAGCTGTAGTACACGAAGTAAATTAACGAGCCATAAAACCACTTGGTAAGCAGCTCTAGTCTGAGAAAACAAGGTAACTTCACGAGTCGTAAAACCACTTGGTAAGCAGCTGTAGACCGAGAAAACGAGGAAAATTAACGAGCATTAAACCTGCAAATGTAAAACCTGATGGTAAGCAGCTGCTGTCCGAGACAAGGAGGAAAATTAATGAGCGTTAAACCTGCGAGAGTTAAACTTGATGGTAAGCAAGTGCTGTCTGAGACAACGAGGAAAACTAACGAGCGTTAAACCTGCTGCATTAAACCCGAGGGTTGATTTTCCTTACCATTCGGACCGACAAGTCCATACCTCCTTCCATGGACGATGATGAGGGTAGTATTCTTGGGAAGCTCCTTTCCACGAGCAACCATAGAAACCGACTCCAGAAGGTTCACCTTCCTCTGTACCATATGCACTTGACAGATCAACCTCCCTTCGTTTTCTTCGACGTTGCGTGAACTCCTGAAATGATCGATCATTTTCCTCAGTGGAACTTCCCAATGGATTACGAGTGTCATTTTGATTCTCGGGTGACTTTCTAATTCGCATGGCTGCTCCATATCTGCAAACTCATACTTTGTAGTCTGCGTTTGATTTGATTTTTTGGCATGTTTGTAGTGTCGCAGGATTACTCATTTCGCCCATTTAGTATAAAAGATATCGGTCCCACAGAGGATTTGTACAAGTAACGCTGTTCTAAGTTCTAAGATCTGTTCAAACACACAAACACACGAGTTTTGTCTAGGAATCTCGTCTTCTCACAAAATCACACGACTTCCAAACCCTTCAAAAGGTGCCCTGGACCTAAACAAACAACTACTAACTAAAATATCACACAACTATTCACAGAGAAGCTCGGGAAGACGCTTCTTGCTTCCAAGTCACTTCTTCCGGTCTTCTCAGTACCGTCTTCCCGAAGCAATTCTCGGCTTCTGGGGGTTCAACTCGGCTTCTCACACCACCAGAAGACTACTCCTGCTTCATAGAAGTCGAACTAGCAACGTCTGACACACATTGCTCTTCCAAGTCTCAACGGGTTAGATAAATCACAAGGTGTATGTCCCATGTAGCCTTCCCAAGCTTCTGCTTACGGAAATGGTCTTCCTACAGCACTACAACGATATTCACCTTCACGGAAGCTCACTAGAAGAAGGTAAGAAGATGGGGAAGTAGGGAAAATCCAAACAAGAGAAAAACAAACCATCCCCTACTTGTAATAATTTGGGGATGAAGACAACAAACGTGAATACAGTCACACCGTTTTCTACTTGAGGATGTCGTCTTCTGCAGTGGGAAGAAGGCTTCTTTCTTCTTCTCTCGTTGCTCCGACTACTCTGTCTTCTGGGATCCCTTATCCATAAGACCGTCCGTACGTAGATCCGAAGTGCTCTATTGGACGAGCCAAGCTGCGAATCTGCACAACTGCTGACAGTCACCGCCACTCAAGAAGAACGATTCCCAATTCCCATGCACAATCGGTAGTGAATCCAGAAAACCCACCACCCAGAAGACATGGACAAAGCTTCTGCACTCAAATCAACAATCCATTCCCCGAGAAGAAGTCACATTGGCATTGGGAAGCTCACTCCCTCTACTCTCTGCTCCTACTCCTCGACACACCAGTCTAGCCAACAGGACTACACGAGAATGCCGTTCCCTGCTCTTAAACTGTCCACTACCTCCATCTACATCTTCGAACCACTGCTGGGAACGAGCATGCAGACCCCTCCGGTATAATCCCAATCTATTCGTATGTCTCTAACATCGGGTGTAGTGTGCACTGTGCGGAATGTGTCTCTACTCACAGTGATGCGTATGCGTCTCTAATGTGTCTCTAAAATCTGCGCTGTGATCCTACTTAAACATCTACCACGAGAAAACAGAGGGAACCACCACCAGGGAGAGAAAGGTTGTCCCTCCACATGCAAGCGGTTTCTCCTTCCTGTTCGTGCGCTTCCTACTCTGCCACATGGCCGCCTAACTAAATTTACACTGGAACTGCCATCTCTTAAGATAGCATGTTCGGTTCCTACTAAGTTTGGACAAGATGAACTTGTCTGCGGTGCTTGCTGCCTACTCTGATTGCTCAGTGGCAATCTCTACCTGATCTGCCCCTATCGGAGCTCCTATGTTGGCTTCTGATAAGCTGGGAAGCCCTGCAATTACCTCGGGTGTCACTGAGGTGACCTCCTCCTCATCGTTCGTCGTTGGCTCTGCTGCTGCTGCTCCGGCTTTTGCTCTGCTTCTGCTTCTGCTTTGAAAGACAAAAGCGTTTTCAGGGAAGCTGGGTCGACTTGTGCTTCCTCGCTCTTGTGAGGCACTAGTTCGACAGTGGGAGCCATGGTGACCTCATAGGAGTCCGGGAAAGTCGCTTCCTCCACTCAGAATATCTGGGAAGACAGCTCTTCTTCATGTCTTCCAGAAGACATCTTGTCTTCCGGGGCTTCTTCCGGAGTCTTCTCGGCTTCCAACATTGTCACTACCAAGTGGACAGCGAGGTCGAACTCCTCCTTCTTCAAGTCAGATCCGGTCGATGGTGCTGGTGCTTGGGAAGATGCAGTCACGGATAGCGGAATCAAGAAAAGATCATAGAATGTCTTCACTCCCTCTATCTGCCTATCCAAGTACCGGAACATGCTCTCCTTGCACTCTACCAGCATCGCTCTGGACTCCTCGTCCCATCCTCTAGCTAAGGTAAGAAGCTTCTTACCCGCGGTGAAGTTAAACTTCTTCCGAAGCGCTTCCACCGACTGAGCTAACATCTCCTGCGCACGAGCTTCCGCTGCTTCTCGCTGCGTCTGCTCGGATGCAGTCAGCACTTCTGCAGCTTCCCGCAATGTCTTCCACGTGCTCTTCTCCTCTGCAAGGGCGGTGATCTTACCTCGCACTCGCAGAACCTCCTGGTCACGCTGCTGAACACGCGCTTGCAACTCCTGGTTGCTCTTCTTCAGCAGTGCCAACTCTTTGGCAGAGGCGGTGGCTTTCGCCTTGTACTTCGCTGCGAGCTTCTCCGTGGTGCGGAGACTAGCTTCCAGCGCCTCTGTCTTCTTCTGGCCCTCTTCCTGCCGCATCAGGGTGCGTAGACCAAAGCCAGGCTGTAGTGGCTTCTCTTGAGCCTTCGCTCTCTTCTCCAACAACTCCATAGCTGGCTGGATCTCTGAGTGGAAGAAGGCACTGAACTCTTCCAGTCTTCTTTCCGCGGAAGATAGGTTCATCTCCACAATCCAATCGGAGGTGTCGACCTTATCTTCCAGAGGCAAGGATGCCTCTTCCACCACTATGGTCTTCTGCTTCTGCGCACGGGAAGAAGCTACTCTTCTCATCTTCCGGGGTGGAAGATCTCTCCTCATGGCAGAAGCGGTCCTCTTTACTGCGCTTCCTCACATCGCAGTAGGAGTATCCAACCAACCTTCGTCTTCTGGAGTCTTCGGAAGACTCCTTGGTGTTGCAGAAGTGGTCTTCTGCTCAGCTCGGGTACTCAAGGACTCCTCTGGTGAGTCGGACTCCGATCCAGAGTGAATGATCGGGAAGGATGTGGTCTTCCTAGGCACGCTCCTAGGACCCATCTTCCTTGTTGGTGTCGTGTCTTTCGATCCACTGAAATCGTCTTCTCTCACCAGAAGCATCTTCTGATGAGTACCGGGTCTCATCTGCGGCATCAGAGTGGGAGGGGGAGTCATCGCTGCTGCTCGGTCGTCGTCTCCCGAGATCTCCTCCTTTGCCTCCTGCTGCCATGCTGGTCCATATCTTGCCAACTGATCTGTCGTGAGATCCCCCTTGCCCACGTACAGATAACAGAAGAATGGAGTAAGATGTCCTCCTGTCGGGGTACCTAAGTACACCAGCTCTGCCTGTACATACGCGTGGAAGAACGCACCCCAGTTGACATTCTCTCCTGCGCACACTGCTTCCAAGAACTCCACGTCCTGATCTCCAAGGTACCTCGTCTTCTGCACCTTCCCCTTAGGAAAGAGGTGAAGGAACAGCTTCGCCAGAAGACGCTTCTACGGCTCCTCGTAAGATTCGACCTTCCAGCCGTTTCTTCCTTGCATGTCCTCTAGGAAGAGACAAGTTGTGCTCCCAAGCACATGCCACTTATCCGAGATCATGGGCAAGATCTTCTTCTCGAGCCAATAACCTCGGTCCTCAGATTTTGACCTGTGAAAGGCCCTGCGTCACCAATCTTCGGTCCAGGAAGATGGTCTTCCTCGAGCTACTCCTGCCTTCGCAGGTACACGGTTGCGAGGTGGTAAGGCTACCCAAACCTCCTCCAGAAAAACCTGGTCGGTGAGGTTCCAATCCCCCAAGAAGAAGTCGAGATCCAACTCCTTGATGTGAAGGGTTTGGTCTCGACCAACTCTGCTGCCGGTAACACGAACCCTCGACGATGCATCGACATACTTGAAAATCTGTTGCACTAAGTCACATGTACTTACTGTGAGTCGAATGCTCAGTCCTTCTCAGAAGACGAACCTAGTCTTCCAGAAGACAGCTACTCCGTCTTCCGAGATTCCAACAGTGCTTCCTAAGTAGCTCTCGTCTTCCGAGCTATATCTAAACAATCTTAACTAAGCAAGGCCTCGCATGTATTCCTAAGAAGACAACCCACCTTGCATTACATCCTACTTCCTAACCAGAAGATATAAGCTTTGTGAGAAGTAGAGTGTACAATAGGTTTAGAAGATGGTTGCGGGCTCCTGCGGTGATAGTGACCTCTGGGAAGACTCCCCGGACAGCTTCTGATTCAATATCTTTCTCGGAAGACCTCCCGAAGCCAGGCTTCCCTTCATTGGTCTCACCTGTCTTCTGCTTCCTACGCGCAATCTATCCTCACAACAGACTCAAGACATTTGCACTCTGTTCTTCTGACTTCTCACCTCTCATACACACTCAGAAGAAGCTTGCTGCATGATGGGAAGACATGACCCTCGACCATTCTCTCCAGATTTTGCCAGCAAGACTTCTCACAACTCTCTTCTAAGTTCGAGAAGAAGAAGGAATAGGCTGCTATGGTCGGACAGAAGAGACCCGTAACGGACCCTCACGTCTTCTCGCGCATTCTGCCAGCCTTTCCAGTCTTCTAGTCTCTCTAAGAAGATGTGGATTTGAGAAGCTTGGAAGACCGGGAGACACAGGCCTAGTTCCCGACTTCCAACTTCTTGAAATAACAAAACAACTCACCAAGCCACTCGGGATTCTTACCAAGCCTCTCTTAACACCAAAGCAAAGCAAATCCACTCTTGATACGAATTGTATACAGTCGTCTTCCGAAGACAGTCAGGCTTCCGAAGCGTCTTCCGAAGATGTTCAAGTTTCAGAAGCATCTTTTGAAGATGTTCCAATCTTCCGAAGCGTCTTCTGTTCAAGGTTTCGGGAGTAGAGGGATGGTAGGGTAGAGAAATTGATAGCTGGGATCTCCAATTTGAGGACGATGGGTGGGGAAGCTCGAATTGCACTTGGGAAGAAACAAGAAGATGATTGTCAAAAATTGAACAGCGCTTCCGCGTCCAATGTCTCAAAAGGAAAAATGTGAGGAGGGAATTGATCGATCGGGTTGCCTGTAAACAACCGGGGAAGCGCGAATGATACCAAACAAAGGGCGAGAAGCAGTGGGAAGGAAAGAGAACATGAGAAGAACCTCTACAGTCTTCTGTCTTCTCCCGGCCTTCCTTCAGTCTTTTGCGCACTTACGACTACGACCCCAGCTCTAATGCGACCCCACCGAGCTGCTTCCTCACTCAAGGCTCCTTATTATACCGTAATCAATCAAGACTTCCACGTTTGATTCCACTCAGCCACCCTCCAATGTCAGCTTCCGGGAGTTCACAGAAAATACCTTCAGCTCAATACGCTTTCTACGCTCAGCAATTTGACGTTGCCTCCCTTCTGGCTTCGAATCGAACCTGACTTCACTCAATTTCACCTCACTGCTTCCTCACTCAAGGCTCACCCTCGAATCGATCTTCTAACCAAGAAAATGTTCTTGTTGCGGGAAGTCGTAATATGCTAATGCGCTTCCTGCGCATCTTCCTTGCAGTTTAAGGGTTTCGACCCTCCCGACCTACCTAACCTATTCAGTGCTACCTGATAGGTGCACTTACTTCTTACGTGGTGAAGCTTCCGCAGTTGCCGTCTTCCGGAAGATACTTGTCTTCCATCTTCCGTCGTTTTCCGTCTTCCGAAGACACAATCGAGAAGACGCTTTCCGGAAGACGGTCGTCTTCCGAAGAAGTCAGCTTCTTATTACAAAAATATTGTAAGATCATCTTCCTTCTAAAGAAGCCGTAATCTTAAGTAACAACGCTTCTTCAGTTATACAAACAAGTTATTAATCTTAAAAGTTTCAAAAATTCGTGAATCTTGTAAATTGTGGATACCACAATGTTCGACCCAAGACAACGTACAAACAAGACAACGAGTAGTCGAACTCTGCGAAGGAGATAAAACTTTCGTTCAACTTAATTCGCGCCGCGGTTTTCCTCACATCTTCTCATGATTGACCTCTCATATCGATGAAAGGTCGATGCCTTTTGTTTCTGAATGTATGTCTCATGCATCAAAGACGTTTTCACTCTCTGTAGCAGTGCCAACACGCCCTTAACGCAATGAAAAAATATGTCTTCGGTAGGAAAATAAATGCTATCAATATCCCATGCTTTTGTTGCCTCAACGGTATCCATGTGTATCTTCGAAATGTAGACTCTAGTAAGTCGCTCGCTCCTTCAAGTAGCTCAGTCGCGGAAACTAAACCAGCACAGTACAATTCGAACAATTCTGATGCAGGTGTTCTCGCGGTCTCGCTTCTCGACTCTGCTTCAGCCCTCCAGACTCCACTCGCTCGCTCCTTCGGGTCGCTCAGTCGTGAAAACTAAACTTGCAGCAAGCTGCTCGCTCAATGCTCTCGATCGCTCGGGTGATGGAAGTTCGATCCTGGAAGTTCACGAAGCAAGTATAATTCGAAAATCTGACCATCGTGTTCCTGCGGTCTCGACTGCTCTTCCACGCTCTTGCACCTCCCGTTCCTGCACCTCCCGTTCTGGTTCCTGCTGTCAGTCAACTAAGCCTGTGAACTTCCAACGTGGAAGGTCAAATCTGACATGACGATCGACGATGGACTGTTGTCGGTAAGGGGTCTGGTCAAGTCTATGATATGGTGCAGGGGGCTGGTCAAGTCCAAAAGATGGCACACGGGGCTAGTCAAGTAAATTTCTGAAGAGGAAGGGGAATATGATCGGTTTTATACACAAGAATTAGAACAGTAGTAGTATTTGGTTACTTCTTTTGTGGGTGAAAGAAAGGTACGTGAGTATCTGATATGTTATCATATCATGTTCTTGTGCATGTCCAATCAAATGCATGGATCTTTTGGCACGGTGGGTTGGTGGACTTCTCAAGATCTTGGAAATATCTAGACCCACTATTATGTGTCATGCAAACAGTGTGAGGAGTTTGACCATAATAAGTCTTGCGTGTGGAGATCGATCAAGGACCCTTCACTTTAAAGTTACCGTCACGATAGTCAGTTCGTGTATGAGAGTTTGAAGGAATGTGGTGGTGTTTGCAAATCAACCAAAAAGATTGAGAGGCTAGAGGATTAGTTCTCAGTCCTTCCACTTCTACCCTTTACATGTACTCCTTAGTGTTCATTGTCTCCAACCGTCTAACATGTTTCTCACTGTTCGTATTCTTTCATGAAACTTCTCGAGACATACACTTGCAATGGGTTTTATCTGAAGAAATTTGCTTTATCACACCCTCTTAACAATATATTGCTTGATAATTCCTTTGATTTGCCACCGATAATAAAAAACAGTCATTTTGCCATGTTAGTGATATGTCCGACTGTACATATTAGTTTTTGAACATGTATCGTATGATGTGTATTTTATTATTGAAGTGATTTGAATGACAAAAGTATTTAGTCATGGTAGAAAGTATTGAAATAACGAGAGAAATGACAAAGTAACTAATTTTACTGTTAATAACTAGTCAAGGATGTGATCAAGCAGTATATAGTTAAGAAAGGTGTTATCAAGCACTAGATTAGTCAGTGGTGTGATTAAGCAAATTTCTGACTTTACCTTATTGTTCTGCATGTTGCAATCACATCGATTCTTCTTTTCTTGCTCAAGTTCAACGTCTTTGCAGTGACAAAAAGAAAAGGTGTTAAACATGTGGTCCCCAGTGTGTCAAATTTTGTGTGATCTTGAGTTAAGGTCCCATCACCTAATCAACCTCGTGTTCTACTATTCAAGCAGTACATCCTAGAGATCAGATACAGAAGGTACCATATCAGAATTGTCGGTTGCTCTAGGGCCATGTTGATTCAGTGTTTGAAGGGAGGTGTAGTACAGAAAGCAGAATCTTATATTGGGGTTTTACTGGATTATCGTGCCACTTGTTCCTGTGGACATGAAGGAAACAATGAAAAGTTTGCGAAGCTATGTCTAGTCCACCCCTTGGTACTTCCAGAGTTGGAAACCTCTTCAAGTCAACCGTTAACCGAGACGAGTAGCAATTACTCCTTTTTCCTGTTTCCTGATTGTAGTTGGTTGTAACTGTAGTAAAAGAAAGTTTGACTTCCACGAGATAGTTGGAGATCAACCGGACTGTCGTCAAATGTTTACTTGGTCGGGTTGGTTTACAATTTACTTGTTCGGGACCATGCGCCATGTTGTTACTTGATCGGGCCCTTGCGCGTATGTGTTTATTTGATCAAGCCCTTGACCGGTAGTAGGGAGTGGGTTACATACACGTAAGCGTAGTGTGTCTGCATATACTTTCGAGATGATACACGTAAGCATATTGTGTCTGCATAGATTTCCGAAGATGATCGGACATATACATGAATATCAAGTACAGAGAAGTGACCTGATAGAAGTCGGGGGGACTAAATGCCGCAAGTGCAGACAACCGATCTCGTGTTCACAGCGGGAACCATCTCATGCAGAGCCGGCACTAATCTCAAATCGCTGGACTCTCCGTTTGATTGACAGGAGCTCTCGATTTGGATCAGCTTTGCCAAAGTACTTGCAGATCGTAGTTGCCAAAGTACCTGCAGAGAGCGTTGAAAAAATTGACACAAATGCGCCACTGGCCATGCTGAACATACACTGCAATCCACGTCTACCGACACATCTCTCCACGTCAAGGACACTGCCACGATGTGAGTCGAATACTTCCTACTATCAGTCATGGGCCTAATCAAGTAATCACTTACGCGTAGAGGCCCGATCAAGTAACAACATTGGCGCATGGGCACGACCAAGTAAATTACTGGCCAGTCTCCAGCTACTATTCTACGAGGTCAATTTAGTTAAGTTCGTTGTGAACCTCGTGTAGAATAACAGAAAGTTTCAGGAAGATAACTGACATGAGCTACAGTATTATCTTTATTCATGTTGGAGTACTGCAGTTAAAAGTAGTGGTTGAAGTCTCTGCAGTCCTTGCGCGGAAAGATCAGCAAATGAATGTAGAAAGATATTTTCTTGCTTTGGGTTATCCTAAATGTTAAAGTCATGGATGTTATAAGTTCCTAGTCGATAGCATGAACAGGAATCCAATCGCACCTACTCATTTGAAAATGAACCATACTACACTGATAACACTGATTCACATAAGGCAAAGCAAGGCAAGATGCTCTTTTATTGTATTTAGGTAACTTTCAAGTTCACCCGTAAGTACTTATCACTTTGACATTGTAACCGGTATTTTATTAATCTTGGTCATTTAGCCACTCAAAATATACATTGTCAAATAATTCCAATTTGTAGTCATTATTTTCAAGCTCCTGTTTGCTTATGAAGAAATCCATGGATATAATCCTCATGATCATTGTATAAAATTCTATAAAATCCCTTGAAACCAAAAACAAAAACACATAGATTTCTACTTGTGCGCTCCAAACCCCGTAATATATTTCCAATACGTCTATGTACTTAGTGATTATTTGGATGTTATAACTAAGTTATATAAAATCTATTTTATAAAGAGCTATCATATATTAAATATTATTCTTTAATATCTATTATTAAAAGATAAGATCGTTTAAATACATCAACTAAAAGTTGATAAATTATTTTCTATTACGGTCGTCTCTACATCATTAATGTCGGACAAGTCCAATTTCCCTTTAGATAAGAAAATTTGATATTAATGTTGGTCAAGTAAGTATTCACACTTGTTGCTAACTCATGTTTTTTCTCTTTTAAGGGGTGACGAAACACGCAGAGAACTTTAATGATAAGAAATGAAAAAAACAATGCGTTCGGACCGAAGAACCCCCAGACTAATTAAAGGGTGCGCAGTGTTCAGTAATAAAGATATGGGGAACCAAAGTGAGGGCAGAAGGGACAGAAACCAAGGAAAGGTGACATAAACCCCCCACAGCATCGAGGCTGTTAAAGAAGGGAGAGGAGGCCACAAGTTTTGTGGCATCCTAGCCCTTTGAGCGAGAAATGAAATTAACAATGCGAAAAAAACTAGTTGCATGAATGACCCATATCGGCTGCACAGAACGAGTGAGAAGGCCATTATTGAGCTGAAGTTGGCACCGAGTGCCGAAAGAAGTAGTCTAAAAAAGAGCCACCGGAATGAAATGAATAATAAGCAAATGAACGGCTTGAAAGAGAGAGAAAGTCGGACGTCGGGTGTCATAGAACTAGGTGCATCGATGATGCCAGACGAGTCTGCTGTGAACCGCAAAGAATGTCATGACGAGAGAGCAAATAAGAGGAGACTGCTGTAAACTGAAAGAAATAAAAAGAAGAAGAAGAAAGGAGCCACCATGAAGCACTGTGAGCATGTCCCTAACTAATAAGAGAAAAAGCATCATAATGAACGATCATGTCCGCCAGCGAGCGGAGCAGCGAAGGATTATCTGCAATATATCCTCCGGGGCAGATTTGCAAAGTGGGCAACAGAGTAGAAGACGTGATGAACCACACACCATAAGAAGAGAGTGTCTCGAGGATGCAAAGGTGCTTGTCGAAGACAGGACCAAAACTAATATCAAATGTTTTGGCTCTAATCAATACCCCATCAATGGTTGAGAACAGACATGTAAGGATGATGAGGAGCAGCAGAAAGATATCGGCATGTATCAGCTATGGGGAGAGTGAAGGTCAAGAGAGTTTGTATGGGAGGCTGAAAGAGGAAAGACCAGTAAGCCGACATCGTGTCGGATATTGCGTGAAGGATGTCCAGGAAAACGCGAGGTTCTTGGCTGTGGAGATGTTGTGTGCTGAAACAGAGACAAGACAGAGAAAAACAACCACGAAAACGAACGTTGCGATATATACACTCCAAATGTATGTACACTGCCGGTTCTTTCTCCTAAGAGCACAGAACTGAAAAACAGATCAGAGCGGTCTGTAACTTGCTTCAAAAGCTCTTGAAAACAACCCTTGAATCACAACCCTGACCCAAAACCACCGAAGCGTAGCTCAAAGCAAGAAAAACTTCCCTTTGCTAACAAACAGAGCCACAGCAGTATCACGCGATCCAAACCCAAGTCCAAACCACATCCATGTATAAGCTCTTAGCTAGAGCTGTATACAGCCAACCAGAACTCTAACGAACTCAAAAGAGCAAAACCCGTAGCGAAGAAATCGAAAAAGGTCTATCTATGGACTTCCTCCTTTCACTTAACTATCTGGATTTCAGATGTCGATAAGGTCTCCTCCGCTGACTCCGTTAACCCAAGAAACCTTCAGATCCGACTCCCATTAGCCGAGATATCACCGATTTTTGATCGCAGGTGATCGAACCTTCAAAAATTCCTCCCTGTGGCTTAAAACCGCACACACCGTACAAACGGATCGTCTAAACTGATATTCGTCTTCTCTGGCAGATAGATCTAGCTACCCTGAACCCAACAAGACTCCAAACAAGTCGTTTGGAGTTCCCCTTGCAAAACCACGCAAGAAATTTGGTCGGAGGTTGCAAAAAACTGACGTAAATCAGCTCCCTGCGGCTCAAACTTGCTCATCACACCCAAACCAACAATCCAATTCACGTACAGTCTTCTCCTATGCGTACATGAAGACTCCTTGATCGCGTAGGCACCAAGAATGAAGAGCTTGGCTCACCGATCGCGAAGAACAACCCAATCTCAGGTCGTGAACAAAAATCTGATGTAAATGCTTCCCTGCGAGCCAATTTCACTCAAAACTCCCAAACCGCCCAATGAAACTTCGTATCGTCTTCAATTTCCCGAAGAACTCGTTGTTCTGATCTTGTTGGATCCAAGGACAGCAAGTTTGGACTCCGGAACGACCCGAACGGTCCAACTCTCCTTCACAAATAACTAAAAATTCCAAATCTGCTTCATGCGTCTCAATTTCTCCCAGAACACAACAACCAATCCGTCTCTTCAAGAACCGTCTTAACCTGTGCGTAGCCTGCACAGATCTGAACCCGATGACACCTTGCGCGCGTGTATTGGACTTTTCAATTCTCCAAAACATCCATCGACAGATCGCAGGAACAAGCAAACCTCTTAAGCAGCCCCCTTGCGTCAGTCTCTATATATACAAAGTTCTCTCAATAATGAGGAAGCTGACCTCTTGCGTCTTTGATATAATGCCTGAAGTCTCAAATACCCAGTCAGCAAGTAAACTAGGGCCTAGCTTGATTTTACCTTCTTTCGAGTCGCATAACTTCTTCACTAGATGTCCAAACGACGTAAACAAGATGCCCATGGAAAGTTGACAAAGAGCTCTACCCATCTATGTGATGAAAGTGAAGATCCAAAGTTGCGCCAAAAGCCCGTAAGCTGGGGCCTAGCTTGTTTTCTCCATTCGAGTCTTGTAACTTTTCCACTAGGCGTCTAAACGAAGTAGATGAAGTGCCTATGGAAAGCTGACAAGGAGCTCTATCCACTGATGCGATAAAAGCGAAGATTCGAAGTTGTGCCAAAAATCCATAAGCTGGGGCCTAGCTTGTTTTCTCCATCTTTCGAGTCCTGTAACTTCTCCACTAGGCATCTAAACGAAGTAGATGAAGTGCCTATGGAAAGCTGACAAGGAGCTCTACCCATCTATGCGATGAAAATGGAGATCCGAAATGAAGCCAAAAGTCCGTAAGCTAGGGCCTAGCTTGTCTTTCTCATGAGTGTCTTTGGAGCGACAAGCATCGAAGTCTGAATTTCAGATAGGAGCCAGTCCACGACATGACATCCACCCCCTCTGAACCTGTGCATCCTCCGGTATGCACCAGAGATACCAACCAAGGAGTGGACCGGCTTATCGTCCTACTTCCCATCGTAGCCAACCTCACCTTCAAGATCTTCTGCATAATCCTCATCCTCAAACTGAAACTCCGTCAAGATATCTGCTAGATCGACCTCCTCATCTCTCTTTTTGGAAATCTTGACACGTTTACCTGCCATTGGTATCTTCAAGCTCGTTCCATCCAACTCTTGCAGGACGTAAGTTGCGTTGTCATGAACCTTCTTCACCACATACGGACCAAACCATCGCCTAGAAAACTTCCGAAGTGCACTATGTTGGTTATCTAGACTATTGTCATAGACTAACACCCAATCACCTTCCTTGATTTCCCTAGGTCTCAAACGATGTCGTTGATCAAATCTGACCTTGTTCTTCAACCGTGCTTCTCGCAATCTATCCAAAGTAGTTTGGATATCCTCTGGTCTTCTCTCTAACTGCCTAATTCGAATAGCAAGAAGCTCTTCCCTAGTCAAATTGTCCTCCCAAGGTAACACACTCCATGTCAGAACGTGTTCTTCAATCGGCATGATAGATTTCTGACATGTGATGAGTTCCATCGGCATGTAATCTGTCACCGAGCTGTGTGTCGTTATATCTGTCTATAACGCAAATGATAAGAGTCGAGGCCACTCGCGCACCCTTCCATTGCAGGCCTTCACCAAAGCCTTCACAATGGGTGGATGACCACGTTCACTCTTGGCATTCCCTTCGGGGTTGTAAGCAGTTGTCAGTGACAACCTCACCCCACACCTTGCAAAGAATTCACGAGCCTCATGTGCATCTAACTCTCCCTGATCTGCAGTGATCTTTCCCACACATCCATACCAACAAACAACCTCTTCCAAGAGAAATCTACATACCCCTTCAGTTGTCTTCGTCCGAAGCGCTCTACCCTCGACTTGATTTGAAAGATCCTCTCTAGCAAGTACCAAGTATCTCATCTGCCATAATCCAACCGGCATAATCACCAAGTCTACCACCCACTTGAAGTGGATTGCCAACGGATAAGTCGGATGTAATCCGTCATGATGTCGGACGTTCGAATACATCTGACATGTCAAACAAGACTCCACAAAAGATACAACATCCCTGTACATGTTTTTCCACCAATATCGCTCTTTTATCTTGGTAAAAGTGGCCCAAATCTCTCGATGTCCAACCCAAAGACTCTCATGGAAGGCCTTGAGCAACTTCTGCTGATCTTCTTTGTTGCAAATCACTCGTAGCGATACCCCACCTTTCTGCTTTGGTCGCTTTCAAAGAAACCCATCCTGCAACATGAAGTTGTAGGCCTTCCTTCGAACTCTTCAAACCTCTCATCCGTCCAACCTGTCTGCTTAACCATCGTACTAAGGTACCTCCCTATATCAAGCAAATCACCATCATACAACTCTTCAACAAATAACTCATCTTCTCTTCCTGTCTGTGAAATCGAATAGAACTCTGTACCCACGTCGTCAATGTCTTCTACCATCTCATCTCCCTATCATATCGAGCCCGAGATAACATATCCGCCATCAGATTATCCTTCCTTGCGATATGTCTAATCTCTGGGTTCAACGACTTGATATATGCGATCCATCGTAACATCGCAATATCAGGAGTTGAACAATTCATAATCATCCCTAACAGCGGCAAGCAATCAGTTTCAACCACCACTACTGCTCCAATCAAATACTCTTTCTCAGTTTTCATAGCTGAAACAATACCCCACAGTTCTCTTTTCACTTGCGAGTAAGCACGTTGTCGAGCACTTAACACCTTCGCTCCGAACCTAACCGCAAACATGTCTCCATCCTCATCATCTTGTCCGACTGCCCATCCAATTGCAACTGGACTTGTATCCATAGTAAGAATCACCGGCCTAGCACCCTTGTAATCAATCCTTCCCAGAACTGGAGGAGAGGTTAGTAAAGACTTCAGCTTCCTTACCACATCAGTATGCTCTTCCTCCTATCTGAACTTATGACCCTTACGCAACAATCCATACAACGGATCCGCCACATGCGCATAATGAGGAATCCAAATGTGATAGAATACACAAGCACCCAAAAATCTTCTTACTTCTGTCAACGAGTTGCAAACCTCCTTCATCCTTCCAATTGCATCCACCTTGTTCGGATCTGGCTTCCGACCAAACGATCCACACAAATGACCAACGATCAAAACCTCTCTAACCCCAAATGTAGATTTCGCACCTGACAGCGTAAGATGAACTTCCTCTAGTCGAGATAAGATCTTCTCACAATCTGCGATGTGATCGGTGACGTATCGCCGACACCCCCTCTGATCTAATGCTTCATCCTTCTCATCTTCCACACATCCTTTGATGAGGATGTCATCCAAGAACGGCATCGTCTTTTCAGGGATGAAGTCTCTTAGAACTCGATTCATCCCGTTCATCATGTGTGCTACCGAGTTGGTAGCTCCCTGTGGTAAGGTACACATCCTAACTAACCCCAAAGGTGTCCTCATTGTCGTGAAGCTTCTGCTCTCCTCCGCTAGTTGAAACTGATCGTATCCTGAGTAAAGATCTCTCATTGAGTAAATTGCTCTTCCTGCAAACGCTTCAGCAAACTCATCCACAATCGGTTCCACCCCAGCATTTCTGATTGTTACTGCGTTCACCGGTTGCATGTCTTGGATGAACCACAATGACTCATTCTTCTTAAGCACTGTAAACCATCTGCTCGGATACGGTGCAAACGACGGCTCCAAGATCTTCATCCGCATCTTCTCCTTCAGCAACTTCACTAGTTTGGGCAAGTGAGCCCACGGTACTGGAATTGGTCTCAGGTTCCATGGCACATGCGGTATCATGAAGATAACCATCGGGGTAACAACGTACGGGTCTACACACTCAATCTCATATGGCTCAAAGGCAAATGCTTTCTCATGTCATGAAAGCATCTCCTTGAAGCACATCCTCTCTTCTGGTAGAAGAGACCCATCAGATCCAATCCTCAACTCTTCAAGGATATTCTTCGTGAACTTGTGTCCTATCATTGCAGGATCTCGCAAACTCTTCTCCCTTGAAGCTCGATCCATCTGTTGGTTAGTGTCTTCCGACAAAGGACCAGCAACTGGCTTTATCTTCCTATCCACTGTCTTGTACCTTGTCTCAACTCGAACCTCCGGTGCACAGAATGATTCGATCATCGAATAGACCTCCCTTGATTGAATCTGCACAACCTTATCCATATCCTCCCATCCATTAGACATGATCTCTCGCAAAGGATCCTCCAACCCATCCTCTTCATAAACACCAGAAATCCATTCATCTCTTTCTAGCTCACCCAACTCTTTCATCATCAACTCAACATCACGCAAATGTTTTTGTTCTTTTCTCCTCAGCTCTTCCACCTTCTTGTAGATAGCAATCTCACACTCTGAAAACCCAACAAATCCTATACAAAAGGCACTATCTCCATCAAGCAAGAGTACCTTCTCCTGCGCACCACCACAATCCCGCTCTATAGTGGTACTCAACGAAAATCCTTGAACTCTTCACTTACCCTTGGAAGTGGTTTCTCCCTCAGACGATCTCGATTGCGCTCGTGGTTGGATGGTACAGTCAAGAATTGTACCGCTCTTGTCCCATCTTGACTTCGGATCCTAGCATAAGCAGATCCGTCGTCCAGTACCTTTGTCTCCATCCGAGTTGCTATGATGAAAGGTTGACCAAGAATGAGCGGGTATGATGTTGCTTCCTGAACAAAGAAGTTTTGCTCGATAGCAACATCACCTACGCGCACTCTGATGTTTGGACAAGCTCCATACAAGTCTCCTCTTGTGTTATTGGTTGCTCTTATGACCCACCCATGCTCTGTGTCGATCTGTCACTTCTTTCTCTTGTACAGCTCCTTCGACATGATGTTGATTTCTGATCCATGATCGATCAGAGCAACCACCGACTCATCCAAGTCTCTGATTCTCACCAACGTCTCCGTTGTAGCTCGAGCCCAGTGACTGTGGCTATAATGACTTGAACTCTGCTTCTCATTCTCCTCTTCATCCTCAAAATGCACCCTGCGTCTTCGATCTCTTTCTTCCTCTGAAGAATAAACATTGCACTTTGCAAGCTCTCTCTCCTCATCCACAGACATCCTAGTATCCAAGGCATGCGATAAACCAGTCTCACTCGTAATCTGTCGCTTCCATTTGATGACATCGATGATGACATTATGAAACTCACGCTTAGCAATGCCCAACACTTCCCTCAAGGTAAACTCCACCTTCGCATTCAGAATGCGATCTTCCAAGACTCCCTTCAAGTCCGTTAAAGCCTCAATGTCCGACTGTAGTTTGTATGCAGCCGGCTTACCCTTCTCCTTCTGAAACTCCTTTGCTCTCATTTTCGATGGAGAAGGAGCATCATCCATCGGTAGATCTTGAGCTCCTGCATCTTGAAGCTCTTGACGAACCTTCTCCCCTCGAGTCTGTCTCTTTGAAGAAGTCCCTTCTCTTGAATCCTCTGAATCTCGCCTTCTCTTCTCTTCCAACAACGCTTCGTGTTGGTTCTTGGTGATGTAAGCATGCACCGATAGAGCTTCTATCGGATCCTCCCATCTAGTATCCTTCCGGATCGTAGCAACTGTTCTCAGCAACGTCTCATGTGTCATCTTCCCTTTCTGTTTCATGGAGATGGCAGATGACCACAATCCACTTGGCTCAACTTGTCCGTTAAAACCTCTCTCAGCTTGATCCTCAACCCTTGTGCAATAAGTTCCAGCTTCCACCATTGCAACTGCTTGCGTTGATAGGTGGTCCTCAACCAACTTCTTCATCCCTCCTTTACCAAAGTTGGTTTGAAGAAGTGCACCAGTATCTCTCAACGCTACCTTCCCATCCTTCCAGAAGATCACTCCTTGCTGTAGAATATCAGTCAACTCCTTGCAATCTCTGCACGGATGATCAGTACCATCGCACCAGATATACTGCTGGATCCAGCCTTGCTTCTCGACCGGTCTTGCTCCGCTTGTAGATCCCTTCTCTTCCAATCTTGTAAGCTTGATCTGCAGATCTCGCATTCCACGCAAAATCTCCTTAAGGTTTGAATCATCCTTCTTCGGAGACACCATAGGTGCCTGAACAACTAGAACAACTGGAACAACTGGAACAACTGATACTACCTATCTAGCAACAGGAACCACTGGTCGAACCACAGGAACAGGTGTTACAACAGTCAATGTTGGTGCCAGTCTCCTAACAGGAACCTTCTCTCGTCTCCGCTCCCTCTTGGTAAGCAGACCAACAGCTTCCTCAACCTTCTTCCAGCTACTGGTCAATCCATCGTCCTCCTCCCGGTCTTCCAGAAGTACCTCTAGCTTCTCCTGCAACTTCTCATCTGCAGCCCGAAGAAATAGCTCTGTCTTGTTGGACTGCAGAGTCAACTTCTCCATCCTAGTCAGCCGTGAAAACTGCTTCTCAAACTCTCTGAGCAACTCAGTAGCTTGTAGACCCTTCCTTGGTTGCTCAACCCACTCCAAGAATGACTTCTTGGTGACTCGATCAGAGTCCTCCAAGAAGTACTCATCCATCAAGGCACGAGCAAACGTCTCCCAATCTTTGTTAAAATGCTTCGTTAGCATTTTAACATGATCCATAATCTCTAGAGCTGCTGCTAACTCAAACGTCTCAATCATCTCCTCTTCTGAGACCCGGTTCAGCTCCATCTCCTTCACATAATGCCTCAGATATCTCGAGACATCTTCCCATCAAACTGGTCAAGCCTGTTGACCACCGCTTGTAGCGTCTTTGTTGCCAAAGCTTCCTTCCGCTCATCAGACTGTTGCTGCCGTAAGAACATAGTGAAAGCTTGGAACATCGATGCATTCGTCGTATCCAACTGCACCTTCGGCAACCCACCTGAACCACTAGCTCCATCTCCATCATCTTTCTCATCCCCACTCATGACTGCCAATCTCTTCTTCAAAGTTCACACACAGAAGAAATCTCCACCCCATACCTTCACGTCGAATTCACCACCGTATCGTGTCAGATATTGCGTGAAGGATGTCCAGGAAAACGCAAGGTTCCTGGCTGTAGAGATGTTGTGTGCTGAAACAGAGACAAGACAGAGAAAAACAACCACGAAAATGAACGATGCGATATATGCACTCCAAATGTATGTACACTGCCGGTTCTTTCTCCTAAGAGCACTGTAACGACCTATGTTACACATAGGAAGTTTGTCCATTAGTAAGATATTTAGTTATAACTAAGTGTTGAGAATGTTTATTTGCTGCCCAAGTACTTTAAGGAGGTATCAAGTTAGTCATGACTAGCGAAAGTTAGTTATGGTTAAACTTTTGGCTACTGTGTGTACTTTTGGCAGAATTCAGATATTTCTTAAAGAGTGAGCACTACTATCTTGTCATCTTGTCTAAAAGGTAGAAAGGAGGTGAAAAGTATCCCTTATCTCCTTTTTGACTTGATATGAGTGGTTGGATTAAAGTTGTGGACTTTGTGGGCATTAAAAACAAGAAGAGATTCCACATGTTTCCTTTTTAGTGGGTCCTAGTGTAGAGGGGAGTGGAAATTCGAGATTCCTTGAGAATATTCCAGAATCCTTCTAGAAGTTGTTGACTTTGAAGGAATAAGCCCATGTGAAAAGATAAAAAGCCCATGTGATTAATGCTTTTACTTTAAGTAATATCTTAGTAAAACTCGGTAAAAGTAGTTACGGCTGAGTTACCGGAGGGTACCAAAGTAAAAACCTAGAATATATAAATAGAGGAGTAGAGAAGAGCTCCTCATCCTTGTTTTCACATCGTCGTAATGACAACTTGAGTAATATAGAGAGTGTGAGATATTTTTAGCATGTGAGAACTTGAGAGACGTCGTTAGAATGGAGGATTTTAGTTGATGAGTTTAAGGAGATTTTTAGTTGATAAGTTTGTGGGTGTATGAATGAGTGAACTTAGCATTTTTCCTTTCAAGATTCATGGTGTGCTTCCATCAAAGCCATCAGAGGTGACCCCTGAGTGAGAGACAGGCCCAACATTTGCAGATTCATCGATGACGATCGTGGAGGTTGAGAGATCGAAGGGGAGGGGGTAGTTGATCGATGAGATCGTGGAGGGTTTACATTTTTGGTTCCGTTGCCGAGACCTCACTTGAAGGGATCATTGAAAATGTTTAGAGTTCAGTTCTATATTAGACAAAAAGAGATTATGAGAAAACACATGGAGAGAACGTTGGGAGGAGAGAGAGCTAACGCGATATTAGCAACATTTGAATCTTTTGTGTATCCCGTAGTGATCTATGACGCATTCGAGGTTATTCTTTACATCTTGTTCACTTAGAAAGAGTTTGAGGAGAGTTGAAAAGGGATGAAACAAGAGTTGTAGAGAAAGGAGGAGAGAGAAGTTATTAGAGGAGAAAAATTTCCGAGTTTGAGGATTTTTGCTCTCTAGAAAATGTTTACAGTCAGATTTTCTATGAATTTTATTTTCCAGTGAAACTTTCCAGGACTGTAGCTTGGCTGATAACCTATCTACTACAAAAGAAATCATAGGAAAAGGTGGTCTATAGAGGGAGCAATGAATTTTAAAAGTTGAGGGGGTCTATTCGTGAGAGTTGAGGAATTCTGTTCTCTGGAAAAAGTTTACAGTCACTGTCAGATTTTTTGTGAATTTTATTTTCTTGAGAAACTTTCAAGTGTTTTAGATTGGCTGATAAGCTATCTAGGACACCAGAAATCAGGAGAAAAGGTGGTATGGAGAGAGAGCCATGAATTTTCAAAGTAGAGGGGGTTGAAAGCCATGAGAGAAGTGAAACTATCCAAATTTCAGTTCTCTGAAAGTTTGTACAGTCAGCACCATCTCTTTTGATTAAGGAATGTTCTATTGAAACTTCATTAGTTAGAAGCTTGGAGGTTGAGCTACTGGAGATCACAAAAGTCTTGGAGAGATCTCTTACCGATTAAGAGATATACGGTTCGACATACAAGGAGGTCTTGACGATACGTCATGGGGAATCCAATTCGAGTGTCGAGGTTTAAGAAGAGATGTTTGGGAGTTAGAACAGAGACGGAAAAGCCAAAGTTAAGTATAGAGGCGTTGCGGTCAAGCATCTATTGCAGTTGGGGTGCCATTTTAGCTTTATATCAAGAAGCTTAAGCGAGCATCGGCGCAGATGCGAAGAAGGTTGAGTTCAAAGTATCATTCACTGTGGAGGTCACGAATGCTCCTGACGAAGTAGAATGTGATCCTTACAAAAGTGACTTTAAGATGTCTGCTAGGATCAGTACAGACGATGGTCATGAGGATATTATCATGGACTCTTAATTTTAGATTGGATTTTATTTCGTGTAAAGCATGTATAATACATGATTTTCAGTATAAAGCTCAAAAGAGTTAAGAAAGTGATGTAGAGTTATTTTCCTGAAAGATATTTTGTCCACTTAATGGTTGAGAAGGTGCAACATGAGTGGAAGTTCAAAAGATTGGAAAGTTAGACTTATAAACCTTCCTCAAGGTTTAGATGTCAATAGTAAGCGTCGGAGAGAGCTCGAAAGAGATTATCGTTGAGTTTGAGAACCCTAGTACATGTAGTGTCGCAGGATTACTCCTTTTGCCCATTTAGTATACAAGATATCATTCCCACAGAGGATTTGCACAAGTAACGTTGCTCTAAGTTCTAAGATCTGCTCAAACACACAAACACATGGATTTTGTCTAGAAATCCCGTCTTCTCACAAAACCACGCATCTTCCAGACACGCCAAAAGGTGCTCTGGTCCTAAACAAACAACTACTAACTAAAATATCACACAACTATTCACAGAGAAGCTCGAGAAGATGATCTTCCTGCTTCCTGGTTGCTTCTTCCGGTCTTCTCAACGCCGTCTTCCTGAAGCAATTCTCGGCTTTTGGGGGTTCAACTCGGCTTCTCACACCTCCAGAAGACTGTCCTGCCTCGTAGAAGTCGACTAGCAATGGCTATTACACCTGACTCACTCTCACATTCCAACGAGATCCCTGGGTATGGCTCTGGTAGGTGTCAAGCTGAAGGGGTAGATTAATCACAGGGTGTATGCCCCCTGTAGCCTTCCCAGGCTTCTACCTACGGAAATGGTCTTCCTGTAACACTACAACGACATTCACCTTCACGGAAGCTCAATAGAAGTCTCGGAAGCTCACTAGAAGAAGGTAAGAAGATGGGGAAGATGGGAAAAGATGGGGAAGAAGGGAAAATCCAAACAAGAGGAAAACAAGATGAAAAGTAGAAATTAAGATTCCGACAAGCTTCTAGTCCGGATCTTGACTAACAAGCCATCCCTGCTTGTAATAGTTTGGGGAGGAAGACAACAAACGTGAGTACAGTGGCACCGTCTTCTACTCGAGGATGTCGTCTTCTGTTGCAGGAAGAAGGCTTCTTTCTTCTTCTCTTCGCTGCTCTGACTACTCTGTCTTTTGGGATCCCTTATCCATAAGACCGTCCGTACGTAGATCCTAAGTGCTCTAGTGGACGAGCCAAGCTACACTTCCACAACTGTTGACATTCACCGCCACTCAAGAAGAACACTTCTCATGCACAATTGGTAGCGAATTCAAGAAAACCCACCACCCACAAGACACGGATTAAACTTCTGCACTCAAATCAACAATCCATTCCCCGAGAAGAGGTCACATTGGCATTGGGAAGCTCACTCCCTCTACTTCATGCGCCTACTCCTCGACACACCAGTCTAGTCAACAAGACTGCACGAGGATGCCGTTCCCTGTTCTTAAATTGTTCACTACCTCTATCTACATCTTCGAACCACTGTTGGTACGAGCATGCAGACCCCTCCTGTGTATTCCTAGACTATTCGTATGTTTCCAACAACGGGTGTAGTGTGCGAAGAACTGTCTGTCATGTGTCTCGTCTCTAATGTGTCTACTTTGCGTGCACCATAAAATCGATATGTGTGTGCAGCAGCTAGCTCAATTCCTACGTTGCAATCCTACTTATGCCGCTGTCATGAGAAAACAGAGGAGGCGGCCACCAAGGAGAGAGAGGCGCTGACAGGAGACTGCCATCCCACATGCAAGCGGTTCCCCTTCCTAATTAGCCATCCACCTTGTTGCTCCTGCGCTACCTATGCTGCCACATGGTATCCTAACTAATTTTACACTGGAACTGCCATCCTTAAGATAGCATGTTCGGTTCCTACTAAATTGGGAATGTCAACTTCGGTTACTATCTACTCTGATTGCTCGGAGGCAACCTCTACCTGATCTGCTCCTATCAGAGCTCCTAACGTGGCTTCTGATAAGCTAGAAAGCCCTGCAGTTATCTCGGGTGTCACTGAGGTGGCTTCCTCCTTATCGCTCTTCGCTGGCCCTGCTGTCGCTGCTGCTGCTTCTTCCTCGGTTTCGGCTTCAGATTTTGCTTCTGCTTTGGAAGACGGAAGCGTCTTCTGGGAAGCGGAGTCGACCGGTCCTTCCTCGCTCTTTTGGAGCATCAGCTCGGTACTGGGGACCATGGCGACCTCATGGGGGTCCGGGGAAATCGCTTCCTCCACACGAAATACTTGGGAAGACGGCTCGTCTTCCTGTCTTCCAGAAGACATCTTGTCTTTCGGGGCGTCTTCCCGAGTCTTCTCGGCTTCCAACGCTGTCACTACCAAGTGCACAGCGAGGTCGAACTCCTCTTTCTCCAATTCGGATCCAGTAGATGGTGCTGGAGCTTGAGAAGATGCAGTTGCGGGTGTCGGAAACGAGAGAAGATCATAGAGTGTCTTCACTCTCTCTATCTGCCGATCCAAATATCTGAACATGCTCTCCCTGCATTCCACCAACATCGTCTTGGACTTGCTGTTCCATCCTCTAGCCAAGGTAAGCAACTTCCTACCCGCGGTGAAGTTGAACTTCTTCCGAAGCGCTTCCACCGACTGTGCTAGCATCTCCTGTGCACGAGCTTCCGCTGCTTCTCGCTGCGTCTTCTCAGCTGCAACTCGCGCTTCTGCGGCTTCCCGTTGCGTCATCCATGTCATCTTCTCCTCTGCGAGGGCGGTGATCTTCTCCCGCACTCGGAGAACCTTCTGATCGCGTTGCTGTACACGCGCCTGCAACTCCTGGTTGCTCTTCTGAAGCTGCACCAGCTCCTTGGCAGAAGTGGCTGCTTCCGCCTTGTACTTTGCTGCGAGCTTCTCCGTGGTGCGGAGACTAGCTTCCAGCGCCTCTGTCTTCTTCTGGTCTTCTTCCTGTCGCAGCAAGGTGCGCAGACCGAATCCAAGTTGCAAGGGCTTCTCCTGAGCCTTCGCTCTCTTCTCCAGCAACTCTATAGCGGGCTGGATCTCGGATCGGAAGAATGCATTGAACTCCTCCAGTCGTCTTCCTGCGGATGACAGGCTCATCTCCACGACTCGGTCGGAGGTCTCTACCTTGTCTTCCAGAGGCAAGGAGACCTCTTCCACCACTATGGTCTTCATCTTCTGCGCACGGGAAGAAGCTACTCTTCTCATCTTCCGGGGTGGAAGATCCCTCCCCATGACAGAAACGGTCCTCTTCACTGCGCTTCCCCGCATCGCAGTAGGAGTATCCTTCCTTCCTTTGTCTTCTGGAGTCTTCGGAAGACTCCCTGGTGTGGCAGAAGTGATCTTCTGCTCAGCTCGGGTGCTCAAGGACTCCTCCGGTGAGTCAGACTCCGATCTCGAATGAATGAGGGAGGTGGTCTTCCTAGGTACACTTCTAGGACCCATCTTCCTCGGAGGCGTGGCGTCTTCCGACCCACTAGCGTCATCTTCCCTCACCAGGAGTGTCTTCTGATGAGAGCCGGGCCTCAGCTGCGGCATCGGAGGGGGAGTTGCGGCTGCTGCTCGGTCATTTTCTTCCGAGGTCTCCTCCTTCGTCTCCTGTTGCCCTGTTGGCCCATACTTTGCCAACTGATTTCCCTTGAGATCCCCCATGATTACGTACAAGTAACAGAGGAAAGGTGTCAAGTGTCCTCTTGTCGAGGTACCTAAGTACGCTAGCTCCGCCTGTACATAAATGTGGAAGAATGAGCCCCAGTTGACGAGCACTCCTTCATCCCACACTGCTTCTAGGAACTCCACGTCCTGATCTCCCAGGTACCTTGTCTTCTGCGCTTTCCCCTTGGGAAAGAGATGCAGAAACAGCTTCGCCAGAAGTCGCTTCTTCGGCTCCCGGTAAGATTCGATCTTCCACCCATTCCTACCCTGTCTGTCCTCCACGAAGAGACAAGTTGTGCTTCCAGGCACATGTCACTCACTCACGATCCTGGGTAAGATCTTCTTCTCGAGCCAATACCCTCGATCCTCTGATTCTGGCCTGTGGAAGGCCATGCGCCACCAATCTTTGGTCCAGGAAGATGGTCTTCCTCGAGCTACTCTTGCCTTCGCAGGTACTCGGTTGCGGGGTGGTAACGCTGCCCACACTTCCTCCAGAAGTCCCTGGCCTGCAAGGTTCCAATCCCATAGGAAGAAATCGAGACCCAACTCCTTGAGGAAGGGTGTGGCCTCGGCCAACTCTGCTGCCGATAACACCAACCCTCGAGGATGCATTGACATACTGGAAGATCTGTTGCACTAAGCCACACGTACTTACTGTGAACTGAAGGCTCACTCCTTCCCAAGTGCCCATAGTCTAGCTTCTATTTCTCAGAAGACGAAACTAGTCTTCCAGAAGACAGCTACTCCGTCTTCCGGGATTCTAACAGTACTTCCTAGATAGCTCTCGTCTTCCGAGCTATATCTAAACAATCCTATCTAAGCAAGGCCTCGCATGGATTACCAAGAAGACAACCCACCTTGCATTACACCCTACTTCCTATCAGAAGATACAAGATTCGTGAAAAGTAGAGTGCATAACAGGTTCAGAAGATGGTTGCAGGCTCCTGCGGTGACAGTGGTCTCTTGGAAGACACCCGGAACAGTTTCTGATTCAATGTCTTTCTCGGAAGACCTCCCGAAGTCAGGCTTCCCTTCACTGGTTTCACCTGTCTTCTTCTTCCTACGCGCAATCTATCCTCACAACAGACTCAAGACAATTGCACTCTGTTCTTCTGACTTCTCACCTCTAATACACACTCAGAAGAAGCTTGCTGTTCGGTGGGAAGACATGACCCTCGACCATTCTCTCCAGATTCTGCCAGCAAGACTTCTCACAACTCTCTCCTAAGTTTGGGAAGAAGAAGAAATGGCTGCTATGGGTCGGACAAAAGAGACTTGAAATGGACGTCTTCTCGCGCATTTTGCCAGCTCTTCCAGTCTTCTAGTCTCTCTAGGAAGATGTGGATTTGAGAAGCTTGGAAGACCGGGAGGCACAGGCTTAGTTCCCGACTTCAAACTTCTCGAAATAACAAAAGAACTCACCACACCACTCAGGATTCGTACCAAGCTTCTCTTAACACAAAAGCAAAGCAAATCCACTCTTGATACGAATTGGGTACAATCGACTTCTGTGGTGCCCACAAATTACAAGATTCACGAATTTTTGAAATTTTTGAGATTAATAACTTATTTGTATAACTAAAGAAGCGTTGTTACTTAAGATTACGGCTTCCTTATCAGGAAGATGATCTTAAGGACTGTTTGTAATAATAAGTTGACTTCTTCGGAAGACGACCGTCTTCCGAAGAGCATCTTCTTGGTGGTGTCTTCGGAAGACGGAAGACGGCGGAAGACGGAAGATGCTTCGGAAGATTGTCTTCGGAAGACTGTCTTCGGAAGTCGACTGTACACAATTCGTATCAAGAGTGGATTTGCTTTGCTTTTGTGTTAAGAGAGGCTTGGTACGAATCCTGAGTGACTTGGTGAGTTGTTTTGTTATTTCGAGAAGTTGAAAGTCGGGGACTAGGCCTGTGCCTCCCGGTCTTCCAAGCTTCTCAACTCCACATCTTCCTAGAGAGACTAGAAGACTGAAAGGCTGGCAAAATGAGCGAGAAGACGAGAGGGTCCGTTACGGTCTCTTCTATCCGACCCATAGCAGCCTATTTCTTCTTCTTCCCGAACTTAGAAGAGAGTTGTGAGAAGTCTTGCTGGCAGAATCTGGAGAAAATGGTCGAGGGTCATGTCTTCCCATCATGCAACAAGCTTCTTCTGAGTGTGTATGAGAGGTGAGAAGTCAGAAGAACAGAGTGCACATGTCTTGAGTCTCTTGTGAGGATAGATTGCGCGTAGGAAGACGAAGACAAATGAGACCAGTGAAGGGAAGCCTGACTTCGGGAGGTCTTTCGAGAAAGACATTGAATCGGAAACTGTCTCGGGTGTCTTCCCAGAGGTCACTGTCACCGCATGAGTCCGCAACCATCTTCTGAACCTTTCTTATACTCTACGTCTCACATATCTTGTATCTTCTGATAGGAAGTAGGATGTAATGCAAGGTGGGTTGTCTTCTTAGGAATCCATGCGAGGCCTTGCTTAGTTAGGATTGATTAGATACAGCTCGGAAGACGAGCGCTACTTAGGAAGCATTGTTAGAATCTCAGAAGACGGAGTAGCTGTCTTCTGGAAGACTAGATTCGTCTTTTGAGAGTGGAAGCTATACTGTGAGGACTTAGGGAAGGACTGAGCCTTCGATTCACAACAAGTACGTCACTTCTTCCAAGGAGTTAGCGCAGTTGAAGAAGAGCAACCAGGAGTTGCAGGCGCAATTACAACAACGTGACCAGGAGGTTCTGCGAGTACGGGATAAGCTCACCGCCCTTGCAGAAGAGAGGATGACGTGGAAGACACTACGGGAAGCCGCAGAAGCGCAAGCTGCAGCCGAGAAGACGCAGAGAGAAGCAGCGGAAGCTCGTGCGCAGGGGTTGCTAGCTCAGTTGCTGGAAGCGCTTCGGAAGAAGTTCAACTTCACCGCGGGTAGGAAGTTGCTTACCCTGGCTAGAGGATGGGACGAGGAGTCCAAAGCAATGTTTGTGGAGTGCAAGGAGAGTATGTTCAGGTACTTGGATCGGCAGATAGAGGGAGTGAAGACGCTCTATGGTCTTCCCTTGATCCCGCCATCATCAGTAAACACGTCTTCCCAAGCACCAACATCATCGACAAGACCAGACTTGGAGAAGGGGGAGTTCGACCTCGCTGTACACTTGGTAGTGACAGCGTTGGAAGTCGAGAAGAACCCGGAAGATGCCCTGGAAGACAAGACGTCTTCTGGAAGACAGGAAGGAAGACCGTCTTCTGGAAGACAAGAAGGAAGACCGTCTTCCCAGGTATTCCGCATGGAGGAAGCGACTTCCCCGGACCCCTATGAGGTCACCATGGCTCCCAGTGTCGAACTAGTCCTTCAGAAGAGCGAGGAAGCACAAGTCGACCCAGCTTCCCAGAAGACGCTTCTGTCTTCCGAAGCAGCAGCAACAGAGCCAGCGACGAACATGGAGGAGGAGGCCACCTCAGTGACACCCGAGGTAATTACAGGGCTTCCCAGCCTATCAGAAGCCAATTTAAGTAGTTCATGTAGGAATAGATCAGATGGAAATGACATCCGAGCCATTAGAATCGATAAGCAAAGCCCAGAAGACCAGGGACTTGTCCAAACTTAGTAAAGTACTAAATATGCTATATTAGGAAAAGACAGGTCCAACTTAATTTTAGATCAGTGACCATGTGGTAGAGTAGGGAGCGCAGGGTAAACAACCAGATGGTTAATTAGGAAAGGGGAACCGTTTTTGCATGTGGGGTGGCAACCTTCTGGCGGTGCCCATCCCTCCCTAATTGCAGTCGAAGATTGGAGGGGATTCCCTCTGCGTCTCAAGGCAGATGCATAAGTAGGATCACAGAGTAGGAATTAGGAGTTCTGCACACCCACAAACATCTTACGGTGCGGACTCAGAGCACATTAGACACATGACACACTACAGAGATCTGCACACAGGTACAAATTCTACGGTGCAGACAGATTAGCTATGCTCGATGTTAGACTAAGGGAATTACGCAGGAAGAAGTCTGCATTCTATGGTTATCAGCAGCGGCTTGGAGATGTAGGTGTAAGTGGTGGACAGTTTAGGAACAGGGAACGGCATCCTCGTGCAGTCCTGTTGGTTAGACTGGTGTGTCGAGGAGTAGGCGCAGGAAGTAGAGGGAGTGAGCTTCCCAATGCCATTGTGACTTCTTCTCGGGGAATGGATTATGGATTTGAGTGCAAAAGCTTCGTTCATGTCTTCTGGGTGGTGGATTGTCTTGAATTCGCTCCCACTTGTGCATGAGAAGTGTTCTCCTTGAGTGGCGGTGACTGTCAGCAGTTGTGGAAGTGTAGCTTGACTCGTTCAGTAGAGCACTTGGGATCTACGTACGAACAGTCTTATGGGTAAGGGATCCCAGAAGACAGAGTAGTCAGAGCATCGAAGTGAAGAAGAAAGAAGCCTTCTTCCCACAGCAGAAGACGACATCCTCAAAAGAAGACGGTGTAACAGTACTCACGTTTGTTGTCTTCCTCCCCAAACTATTACAAGCAGGGATGGCTTGTTAGTCAGGATCCGGACTAGAAGCCTGTCGGAATCTTAATTTACTCTTTTCATCTTGTTTTCTCTTGTTTGGATTTTCTTATCTTCCCCATCTTCTCTCATCTTCCCCATCTTCTTATCTTCTTCTAGTGAGCTTCCGAGACTTCTATTGAGCTTCCGTTGTCGCGCTACTTGGCGGCTACATGTTATATTTCTACTCCGACGCTTGAGTTTAGTAGTTCTAGAAGTTAGCTTATATTACTTCTAGTCGTTTATGTATATGTTTGACACCTTTGCATACGGTGTTAACACTATTTTGAGTCTTAGTAGGTTGATTACCATGTTGATAGGGCTTAAGCTCATGGGTTGTATTTGCGTGTCGCCCATGCACGCTTTCTAGCTGATTTAAGTTATTCTTCGGGGCTGTGTGTCGTTTTAAGTAATTTAAGTTTTACGCTGGCACTCTAGGGGGCTTGACGTGGTAGCCTATGAGTAAAACTAAGTTGCCACGTGGTTTAGGGTACTAAAGGACAACCAAGTGGAGCTATGAACTCCCATTGGTCCATTTTTGTCTTTTGTTAAACTCTAAATTTAGAAACAGAGCTCTAGAGTGGAGTTCGAGCATTTGGTGAGGGATCTTCGAAATCTGAGAGCACAGGGAGAGAGATCTCGTCATGCCAAGCACTTCCAGTGAAAATTTCGATCGATTTGAGTCAATAAAGACGAAGTTATGAGCAATTGAAGTTCGGATTGTGCTAGAATTGAATCATTTTGGTTGGATTTAGGGTTTTCAGTGTCACTCGCAGCAGATTTGAGGAAATTGCTTCAAAACTTCGAGGTTGTGTTCTCCGCCAGCAGGGCTACGATTTCACAAAAAGTTTCATATCGATTGAGCAACTGAGTAATTCAGGGCGGCCGCTGAAGCTGAGGGGGTCTGAAAAGCTCTTAATCTAGAGCAGCGACTTCAGAGGAGGAGATCTACAGTTCTGTGTACATTCAGGAGTCCCAACTTCACAGGGATGTTCAGCACCCTGTAGACTGCAAATCCTGTAAGAAACTTCGAAATTGATCGAGCCAAACTCCTGTTATAGGTTGAAATAGCCAGCTAGGTATCAGAAATTGCCGTAGTTTTCTTGCTCAAAACTTTAGTTGAACTTTAGTGGGAGAGCTTTATGCGAGCTTTGAAGGAGGAGTACTACACTGAAGATTCAAAGAGGGTGACCAAGAGAACGTTCCTAGAGTGGGTGGTTAAGCCCAACAAAGGTTTGTCTGTAAATGAGTTGTTAAGGGAATTTGATCGTCAGTATGCTCAGCTTTCTAGGACAAAAAAGCTTACATTAGAGGTGGAGAAGACCGAGCTTTTCCTACAAGCAGCGGACGTGACTATTCAGGAGAAGCTTGAGCTGTTGCTGGAAGACAAGAGTGAGGAGAGAGGATTGAAGACTGACTGGAAGGAGGTTGAAGAGGCTGTCTCTTTGCTGACCAAGAGACAGAGAAGAAGGGACAAGGTGGTGGTAAGTGAAGCATCACCTCTGATAATTCCTGTCAAGCAGTTGCCTGCTAAGCCCGCTTTGGTAATTGCTAGAGAGGAAGACTCACCGCTTGATGAGTTGATTAAGGGTATGAAGGAGCTTAAGCTTAAGCTCACTAGGTTAGAAGAGAAGGAGCAGAATGTACAGCGTGCTATGCAGAGACCTCAGATGAGAGAAGGCTTTGTTCATCGTTGTATATGGTGTGATAGCCTAGACCATGTAAGAAGAGATTGTGGGGAGTTTTCAGATGCATTGAGGAAGGATCTTATCTTCTTCAAAGATGGTAAGATCCATTTGAGAGAGACTGGGATGATGCTGGGAACCAACTTTGGCAAGGGTGGTATGAAGAGACTTGTGAATGATATATCAGCATCACATGCTGTTTCTTTTGTGAATGCTGCTACGTGTGGAGTGAAAGTGGAAATGGAGAGAGAGAAAGAGACTACTGGGTTGTGGTCAGATGTAGTGCGGTCCCTAGCTAGAACAGAGCTAGACAAGGATGTGCTACGAAGGGTTGGCAACTCAATTAGAGAAACTACAGGATGGAATGACCCTGTGGATACTATGTCAGTGCATTCTTATGTTGCAAGAAGTCAGCATGAAGCTCTACTAGAAGAAAAACGCAGGAGGGAGGATGCAGGTGAGGCTTCTACAGCCAAACGACCTGCTACAAGGAGTGAAAGGGCTAGACCAGATGCAAGGCAGGAGACAACACCTACTCGGGAGGAGACTATGGAGGATCTACCATCTACAACACCAAAGGAGAAGGAGAGAAGCAAGGAGAAGGGTAAGATGCTTGCATACAAACTTCAGTCTGACATTGAGATTGCTACAGACTTGAAGCAGGTGTTAGAGAACCGTATCTTGAATGGGAAAGTTGAGTTTACTTTGGGTGAGATTCTTGGGATTGCAAAGCGTGAGTTCCATGAGGTTATTATAGATATCATCAAGAGGAAACGTCAGATTTTGGGTGAAGCAGCTACGCTTAACGCTCTAGGGACCAAACTGTCGGAAGATGAGGAAGATGAGATTGCTGGTTATTGCTCTCAAGTATCAGAGGGAAGATCAGATCAGCACGTGAGGTTTGAAGATGAGGTGGAAGCATCGCAAAAAAGCCATTATTCTCACAACCATTGGGCGAGAGCAACCACAGAGACCTTAGTGAAGCTGGGAGATCTAGAAGAACCTGTGGTGGCATTGATTGATCATGGCTCAGAGATTAATCTGATGTCTAAGGAGCTGTACAAGCGTGGGAGATGGCCCATAGACACCGACCACGGATGGCTTATCCGCGCTGCCAACAACCAGAGGGGAGAACTCTATGGTGCTTGTCCCAACATCAAGGTAACTGTGGGTGACATCAGTGATGTTCAGAATTTCTTTGTGCAAGACATGTCAACCTATCCTATCATTCTAGGGCAGCCTTACATTACTGCTGTTAGAATGGAGACACGAGTTATGGATGATGGTTCAGCCTATGCTAGGATACATATTAGAGACGGCAAAAGAGCTGTTCAGTTTTTGACTGTTGCTGCAGAACATGAGAGGAATCGTGATAGCTTGAGAGACCGTCCACTGCTTAAGATTACTCAGGAGTTTAGAGAGTCTAGGTGTTTTGGCAGAGTACCATTGAAGAGCGAGACTTCAACGGTACAGTAGAGATAGGATTCTCGCCTGATCCAGTAAAGTAGGAAGCTTTATCCACTAGCTTCTTGGGATTGACGTCATGTGGATCACTATGTTATAGGAAGGTTGAGAATCTGAAGAGGTTTGAGAGGCAACATGTGAAGTATGTACAGCAGTCTTTGTGGGATAATGGAGAGTTAGCAAGAGATGAATACGTATCTGGAGTGTTTGAAGAGCAGTATTTGGTAGATACTATAGGGGAGTTGAAATCGATAGTAGAAAGTTCTATAGATGATGTAGATAGAGTGGTGAGAGTGAGCTCCAAGGAGCTTTATGATGTAATTGATAAGTTTATAGATCGGCAAGAGGTGTATGTGGAGACCAAGTACAAGTCAGTGGCAAAGAAAGTCAAACCAGTGGCTTTGTCTTTACCACTCGATTACAATCAGAAGATGGAGCAAGCTGCACGAGAACCGACGCTTAGAGGACCGAGAAGAATTGGGCACCAGTTTACAGAAACAACACTGAAGGACCTGAGGATTGGAGGTGATGGATTTCTTACTGAGCAAGAGAAGAAGAGCTTCAGGGAGATGCTATCTAGACATGGTAAGGCGTTTGCGTTTGAGTCACATGAAGTAGGATGTGTAGATCCAAGTGTAGTTGCACCTATGGTAATCTTTACTATACCGCATGTGTCTTGGAATCTACGTCCTATCCCTGTACCTAGAGCTCATCTACCAAAGTTGATAGACTTGCTCAATGAGAGGATTAGGATGGGTATCTTGGAACCATCTATAGCTCCCTACTCTAGCAGATGGTTTACTGTTCCGAAGAAGAGTGGAGCTTTGAGATTCATTCAAGATATGCAGCCAGTTAACAAGGTGACTATCAGGAATATGGATATAGGACCTATTGTAGACGAGTTTGCAGAGGCTTTTGCTGGTCGTGCTATATATTCAATGGGAGACTTATATTCAGGTTACGATCAGTTTCAGTTATCCTCTGAGAGTAGAGACTTGACTACAATGAGGACACCTTTGGGGTTACTAAGGATGTGCACCTTGCCACAAGGTGCTACCAATTCTGTAGCACATATGATGAATGGCATGAATAAAGTTTTGAGGGATTTCATTCCTGAAAAAACTATGCCATTCCTTGATGATGTGCCGATCAAAGGGTGTGCTGAGGAGGAGAAGAATGAGGTAATGGATCAGAGGGGGTGCCGTAAGTTTATTGCAGATCACATAGCTGACTGTGATAAGATATTGAGTCGACTGGAGGAGGTTCATTTGACTTTATCAAGAGCAAAGTCTGTATTTGGAGAACAGGAGGTGTTAATAGTGGGGCACCTATGTGGATCTTATGGTCGGAAACCTTGTCCGAACAAGGTTGATGCCATTCGAAGGATGAAGGAAACATGTGGGTCAGTTACCGAGGTGAGAAGATTTCTAGGTGCATGTGTGTTTTATCATATATGGATTCCACACTTTGCTCATGTAGCAGATCCGTTGTACAAGCTGCTGAGGAAGGGGCAAAGATTTCAGTGGCAAGAGGAGCAAAGCGAGGCTATGAGGAAGTTGAAGGATCTTTTGGCTTCACCACCAACTCTACGGAAGGTAACATATGAATTGGGCAGATCTGTTATCCTTACTGTTGATACTAGTCCTATTGGCATTGGATGGGCTATAGGACAAGATGATCAAGAAGGAAATAGATATGTGGTGCGTTTTGGTGCTAAGGTATTAAGTTCACGGCAGAGAGACTACCCTCAGGTCAAGAGAGAGCTATGGGGAGTAGTTACTGCGATGAAGAGTGATAAGGAATACTTGATAGGAGCACCTGTGGTTGTGGAGACAGATTGTTTACCTCTCTTAGGAATGATCACTAGCTGTACAACTCCAGATATTGCCATGTTGAGGTGGATAGCATATATCAAGTCCTTGAACCCAGAGTTTAGACATATTGCAGGAAAAGACAATCCTGTGGCAGATATGTTATCAAGGGCTAGGTATTACGATGAGAAAGAAATGATAGATGATCAGGAGGATGTGGGAACAGAGTTCTATTCTAGTGCTCTTGCTAGAAGAGATAGAAGCTGTTTTGCAGCCTCGTTGGAGTTTTTTGAGAAAACTATGTATGATGGCGAGTGGTTGGATCTTGGACGCTATTTGAGTTCACTGGAAAGGCAAGAAGGCTGGTCTGATGCAGATTTCAAGAGGATCCGTAGAATAGCTTATGGTTATTTTTTACATGGAGGACATCTATGGAAGCGCCTTAAGCTACAAGGAGGTATACCGCAACGAGTGATATGTGACTTGGAATTGCAGCAGAAGCTGATCAAGGAGTTCCATGAGAGTTTATGGGCCGGTCATAGAGGAGTTTGGGCTATATTTGCCAAGATGAAGGAGAAGTATTGGTGGAAGGGTATGTATAAGGATGTAGTACAGTTTGTTTCATCCTGTATACCCTGCCAAATGTATTCCAACGTACGTCATCGTGATGGATTGCATACTACTTATCCTTTAGCCATTCATTACAAATGGGTAGTTGATCTGGTAACTATGCCATTTGGACTTGGACAAATGAGGTATCTAGTCTTGGCTAGAGAAGATCTATCTAACCAAGTTGAAGGCCGTGCCTTGAGGACGAAGACCACTGCTAGTGTCTGCCGCTTTCTACTTGAAGATGTTATTTGTAGATATGGGTGTGTGGGAAAGATCACTGCAGATAGGGGTGAGCTGGATTCACAAGAAGCAGTTGAGTTCTTCAAGCGATTGGGAATCAAGTTGGCGTTAACCACTGCTTACAATCCTGAAGGGAATGGCAAGAGCGAAAGAGGTCATCCGCCAATCATCAAAGCTTTGGTAAAAGCTTGCAAGGGTAAGATCCGTGAATGGCCTAGACTGCTACCGTTTGCTTTATGGGCAGACCGTACAACTCATAGTACCGTTACAGGTTACATGCCAGCAGAATTGATACTAGGACAGAAACCTGTGATGCCGATTGAGGAGGTTGTGTCTACTTGGAATGTTTTGCCATGGGAAGATGGTAGAAGTACGGAGGATATTCTTGCATTAAGGATCCAGCAGTTAGAACGAAGACCTGAGGATGTTGCCAAAGTTGTGGAAAGGTTGAAGACTGCTAGAGAGAGAAACAAAGGCAGATTTGATAGAACGCATAGATTACGACCCAAACCAGTTAAAGAAGGTGATTGGGTGTTAGTCTATGATAGTAGTCTTGATAATCAGCATAGCACTATCAGAAAGTTCTCCAAGAGATGGTTTGGACCTTATGTGGTGTTAGAAGTTTATGATAATGCCACATACTCCTTGAGATAGTTAGATGGTGCAGTGCTCAAGGTACCAGTCGCAGGAAAGAGAATCAAGCTCTTTAGAAGGAGAGGAGAGGATTGGAACGTTGTAGAGTTTATAGAGGATGAAGCTGAAGACTCAATGCAGGTTGAAGATGAGTTTGAAGCCGAAGCTGAAGAGTCTTGATCTGGATGACACATACCGGAGGATGTGCAGGTTCAGAGGGGGTGGATGTCGCGCTACTTGGCGGCTACATGTTATATTTCTACTCCGACGCTTGAGTTTAGTAGTTCTAGAAGTTAGCTTATATTACTTCTAGTCGTTTATGTATATGTTTGACACCTTTGCATACGGTGTTAACACTATTTTGAGTCTTAGTAGGTTGATTACCATGTTGATAAGGCTTAAGCTCATGGGTTGTATTTGCGTGTCGCCCATGCACGCTTTCTAGCTGATTTAAGTTATTCTTCGGGGCTGTGTGTCGTTTTAAGTAATTTAAGTTTTACGCTGGTACTCTAGGGGGCTTGACGTGGTAGCCTATGAGTAAAACTAAGTTGCCACGTGGTTTAGGGTACTAAAGGACAACCAAGTGGAGCTATGAACTCCCATTGGTCCATTTTTGTCTTTTGTTAAACTCTAAATTTAGAAACAGAGCTCTAGAGTGGAGTTCGAGCATTTGGTGAGGGATCTTCGAAATCTGAGAGCACAGGGAGAGAGGTCTCGTCATGCCAAGCACTTCCAGTGAAAATTTCGATCGATTTGAGTCAATAAAGACGAAGTTATGAGCAATTGAAGTTCGGATTGTGCTAGAATTGAATCATTTTGGTTGGATTTAGGGTTTTCAGTGTCACTCGCAGCAGATTTGAGGAAAGTGCTTCAAAACTTCGAGGTTTTGTTCTCCGCCAGCAGGGCTACGATTTCACAAAAAGTTTCATATCGATTGAGCAACTGAGTAATTCAGGGCGGCCGCTGAAGCTGAGGGGGTCTGAAAAGCTCTTAATCTAGAGCAGCGACTTCAGAGGAGGAGATCTACAGTTCTGTGTACATTCAGGAGTCCCAACTTCACAGGGATGTTCAGCACCCTGTAGACTGCAAATCCTGTAAGAAACTTCGAAATTGATCGAGCCAAACTCCTGTTATAGGTTGAAATAGCCAGCTAGGTACCAGAAATTGCCGTAGTTTTCTTGCTCAAAACTTTTCTGTTCATATCTCCGTGTCAGAATTTGATCTCAGGCTGAAATTTCGCCTGTGAGTTCAGTAGTACCTCATTTGCATGTAGGGGAAGTTTAGAGGTCTAAACCTTCATAGTTTTCCTCTCCGTGAGTGTCAAAGTTCACCGCCGAATCCTATTACTGCCAGTTAGACCTGAATTTCGCCTTCTGGGTATATTACTAGATCTTACACATATGTGTGAGCGTTTATAGCCCTATTGTGACCTGAAAGCCAACCTCTTGAGTGAACAACCACAGCCAGAAGCCCGGCGCTTTCCTAGGTAGACGGATTACACTCCGACACCGTGAAGGTGAATGTCGTTGTAGTGCTGTAGGAAGACCATTTCCGTAGGTAGAAGCCTGGGAAGGCTACAGGGGGCATACACCCTATGATTAATCTAACCCGTTGGAACGTGAGTGTGAGAATAAGGTGTAACGACCGTTACTAGTCGACTTCTGCGAAGCATGACAATCTTCTGGAGGTGTGAGAAGACGAGCTGAACCCCCAGAAGACGAGAATCGCTTCGGGAAGACGGTATCGAGAAGACCGGAAGAAGCAACCTGGAAGCAGGAAGATCGTCTTCCCGAGCTTCCCTGTGAATAATTGTGTGATATTTTAGTTGATAGTTGTTTGTCTAGTTCTAGAGCACCAAGTGGCGTGTCTGGAAGATGTGTGGTTTTGTGAGAAGACGGGATTTTTAGGCAAAACCCGTGTGTTTGTGTGTTTGAACAGATCCTAGAACTTAGAGCAGCGATTACTTACGTAAATCCTCTGTGGGAACGATATCTTGTGGACAAAAGGAGTAATCCTGCGTCACTACAACTTCCGAAGACAGTCATGCTACTGAAGCGTCTTCCGAAGATAGTCTTCCGAAGATGTTCCAATCTTCCGAAGCGTCTTTTGTTCAAGTTTTTGGGAGTAGAGGGGTAGTAGGGTAGAGAAATTGATAGCTGGGATCGTCAATTTGAGGTCGATGGGTGGGGAAGCTCGAATTGAACTCGGGAAGAATCAAGAAGAGTTCTGACAGAAATTGGGCAGTGCTCCCGCGCCCAATGTCTCAATAGGAAAGTAGGGATGGGGGATTCGATCGATCAGGCTGCTTGCAAACCACTGGGGAAGCGCGAGGGATACCGAACAAAGATGAGAAGCAATGGGGAAGAGAAGAGAACATGGGAAGAACCTCTATTGTCTTCTGTCGACTTCCCGAGCTGTCTTCAAGCCTCCGCGCGCTTCAGGCTCTGGTTCCAGCTCCAACGCGACCTCACAAGGTTGCCTCCGCGGTCAGTTCCTAGCTACGCCTTAATTCCACCTTCGATTCCACTCAACCACCCTCCAATGTCAGCTTCCGGGAGCTCAAAGAAAACTGTCTTCAGCTCGACACTCTTCTGCGCTCAGCAATTCGACTTCGCTTTCCTTCTAGCTTCAAATCGATCCTAACCTCACTCGATTTCACTCGCTGATTTCCTCACTCAAATCAATCACTCTGAAATCGATCTTCTCCACCAAGAGCGTTCCTGCTACGGGAAGCTGAAAATCTGCTAATGCACTTCCTGCATCTTCTCCGCAGTTTAGGAGTTTCGACCCTAGGTGACTTACCTAACCTACCTACCTGTTCGATGCGACCCAGTAGGTACAACTACTCCTTTAATGAAAAATCTGTGGTTAGGCATCCGCGGTTCGCCGTCTTTCGGAAGAGGCGTGTCTTCCGCCATCTTCCGTCTTCCGAAGACACCATCAAGAAGATACTCTTCCGAAGAAGTCAACTTATTATTACAAACAGCTAGTAAGATCGTCTTCCTGCTAAGGAAGACGTAATCTTAAGTAACAACGCTTCCTCAGTTATACAAACAAGTTATTATTCTTAAAAATTTCAAAAATTCTCGAATCTTGTAATTTGTAGGCACCACAGTACAAAACCTCAAGTAGAATTTCTGAGGAGAAGAGTAGAAACCGACTTGTGGTGTTATTTCTGTAGAGGGTTGAAACATAAAGTAGTGAATTGTCCAACTAGAATCAGAACCGATAGAGCTAAAGGGAAGCGAGAGTTTACTGATTTAAGTCTTCGAATGGGTCCATCGTCACCAGCGTCAATTCATCTTCTAGGAGAAGATCCTTGTCCAAGTTGTGGAGTAGGTGATCTATCAAGAGGACACAAGTGCGTCGATGTGGCCGCCCTACTTATGTCAGTAGTCGAGAAGTTGGACGAGACTCAAAGAGCTGAGACGGAGAAGTTGTCGACTTCAAAAGAGGACTCGGCTGAGTTGTGATGGAGATCGTCATTCGGATGGTGACGAAGACGATGATGCGACTCAGGCTCATGATTACCTTGGGAGAAGAGATGGCACAAGAGATGTTGTTACAACCATTTCTTTTCATTTTACCTATGGTAGATTATTCGCGAATAGAATTGGTGATGTTCGTACTCTTTTAGCGAGTAGTTATTGCATAAAAATTAGAAGGGTAGAAAGAATAGTTACAAGATGGGGAAGTTATCAGTGTTTAATGAGAAGGACAATGAAGATGTAGAACCATTTGTACGAGACTTCAAAAGGAGTTGCATCGGAAACAACGTGAGAAGGAAGGAAGAATGGGTGTTGTTACTGCCAGAGTTTTTAGAAGATTTTGCTCTTACGTGGTATGAAGACCGAGTGAAGAGCCAAACACCTGGTGCAGTTGAGGACACATGGGAGACGTTGAGTAATGTACTCATCGAAGAATTTCTTCCAGAAGAGAGTTATGAGAAGCTCATGATGGAGCTTACTCATTTGAAGCAACGAGACGACGAGAAAGTTTGACAATATGCCGAAAGGGTAGATAAGTTGGAGCAACGGTTTCAGACGGTCCTACGAAAGACTGGAGACAATGTGGAGTTAACTATGACGGGGATTGGAGCAGTGTTGATCAAGAACTTGGTGGGAGGGTTGAGGCTTTCAATTCGAACCCAAGTGAGGTACGAGAAGCCAGCAACCAAAGCGGAGACCATCAAGATTGCGACAAATATGGAAGAGAGTTTGGATGAAGGAGATATCATCCAACCTCATCATGCTGCTCTGGTGTCAACTCCGACTCCTGGTTTAACCACAACGATAGCATCTGCACCATCACAATTGGTGATTGCTTCAACGTCAGCTCCTACTCCAACGGTGGTGCCGAGACCGTTTGTCCCTACAGCGGTGTCTACTGTCACCTCTGATTTCCATGCTGAGTTGAAGAGCATCACCGATACTCTTGCGGATCTCAAGATAAACATGGTGTAGTTACGAGAATGGAAGAACAAAGGTGGAGGAGGAGGTCAAAGAGGTTACGACAACAATCCCAACCAAGAAAATCAAGGTAACTTTGGAGGAATCACTTGTTGGACGTTGTCGTGTTGTGGATTGGCTAGGGTGTGAAACCACCACATATCCTTATCGTACGTGTTTGGTGTTGAGGAGCCACTGGGACCTTATCGTGTCAAAAGATAAGGCTCCACGTGGACGATCCGTGTACTCTTCGCTGAGTGGAGATAAGGGTAATACTCTTGTCGCCATATGTGAAGTTGTTGTATAAGAAGAGAGGTGCGCGGAGCTTTGGATATGAGTGTAGAGTATCCAAGTCTAGGGTGAGTGTGATCAGTATCATCGGATGAAGTAAGCGGCAGTGCGAGTGATAGACATGAACGGAGAGCCCTTTCGTGCTCTTGATCTTCCACTTGCGCATTCATTCGTCATTAAGATTCATTGTCTGCCACGGGATCATTTTTGAGTATTTATGGTAGCTCATTGGGACGAGTCGTTCATGACCGCGGTGATGACTACTCCAGATCCTATCATTCTTCCCATTGTCACATACGACGTGGTTTGGGATCTTACTGTCTATATCTTGCTTTGATGCAGTATGGATCCTCCATTAGATCTGAACTTTCCAGCGAGAGTTCCATTCAACACCTGGGTCGAAATACGTTGTTACAGTCGACCTAAGGTGGCGCATCGAGAGTTTGTCGTCAGGAACTTCGGAGAGGATTATTACAACTAGATAATAGCTTCGTCCATTCCTTTTGTAGTTCCGTTTATTGTCAACCGTTTTAGAGTGGAGATTCTGACTCTATATTGAATGTAGTTTGTTCTTCATGTTTACGTGCTTCGTGATCGACGGTATCGTCAACGGCACATATTTGTAGTTTATCAATATAAGCTTTGAGGCCTAAATGGTACTCTTGGAGAAAAATTCGTTCTTTGTGTCTTTGTCATATGAGTGAAGACAAAAACTCTTTTGTCAACTTGTTTCTTATTGGTCGAAAGTTTGACCAATCACCTTTCACTAAGTTTTTTTCATGTTTTCGAGGATTGGAGGCACTTCCCGTGGTCCATTCAAGGAGTGTGAGATATGGTTGGAAAGCTTTGGAGACGAGGAAGCCTGTGGACTCAATGGTTGCTGAATTTGAAACGCGGATGAGAAAGTTTCGATCAATTGAAGCTGAGGGGGTCAAATTCATGACCAATTTCGTTTCCGTGAGGTCTTTCTCACTTTCTGGGAGTTCTGTGAGGTTTCTGGAGATGAATTGACAGTTTCTGGAAAGATCTTGAGATGGGCTTGCCGATGGACTCCGAGATCAATCGATTCCAAGCCGGAGTGAAAAAGTTATGGCCGGCTGAAGTTTGGTGTCTCAAATCGGAGGCTATGATAGTAGGCGACTGTAAACATGAGACATTGAGAGAGATATGGAGAGTTTGAGGTCGAATTTTTCTATGAAACCTTCCAGGGTCTGAGAAGGTACAATCAACTACCTACCTGTGAAATTTTAGACCATTTGGATTATTGGGTTGAAGAGAAACGTTGTTTTTGTGCACAAGGGTCTGCATATCGCCTTGTGTCATTGACGAAAAGGGCTTGGATCATTTCGAGAGTTTGGTTGAGGATCTGCTGGTAAAATTTTACAGAGTGGTAGTGATGGTGACACATTAGCTTCCTGAGAAGTTTGAGCCGTTTTGGTCGAGTGGTTTGTGAGAAATCGAACAGCAAAGTTCTGTCGAAATAGTATCATGTTATAAAAACAGCGATAAGGGCTTGGATTGTTCTGAGATTTTGGTTGAAGATCTGCTGGTAAAGTTTTACAGAGTGGTAATGATGGTGACATTAGCTTCCTGAGAAGTTTGAGCCATTTTTATCAAGTGGTTTGTGAGGAATCGAACAGCAAAGTTCTGCTGAAATAGTATCATGTTATAAAAACAGCTAACTTTGGAAGGGTATAGATGCCAATTCAGAGATGATCTCTTTGCATGTAATACCTTAATAGAGAGATTATTCTACAGGCTATCTACTGGCCTTGGTTTCATCCCGTTCTGAGCTGTGGTTGAGGAGTGACAGCAAGGTAAAGTTGAGTGGTTCTTGCTCTGAAAGGTGCAAGAGTTAAGATTCTTTGAAAAACAGGTCGACCTGGAGGTTTTGCTAGTGCTTCAGAGCACTTGATCATGGAGAGTTTAGGGAGGCTATGATAGTAGGCAACTGTAAACATGAGACATTGAGAGAGATATGGAGAGTTTAAGGTCGAATTTTTCTATTGAACCTTCCAGGGTCTAAGAAGGTACAATCAGCTACCTACCTGTGAAATTAGACCATTTGGATTATTGGGTTGAAGGGAAACGTTGTTTTTGTGCACAAGGGTCTGCATATCTCGTTGACGAAAAGGACTTGGATCATTTCAAGAGTTTGGTTGAGGATCTGCTGGTGAAATTTTACAGAGTGGTAGTGATGGTGACACATTAGCTTCTTGAGAAGTTTGAGCCGTTTTGGTCGAGTGGTTTGTGATGAATCGAACAGCAAAGTTTTGTCGAAATAGTATCATGTTATAAAAATAGCGATAAGGGCTTGGATTGTTCCGAGAGTTTGGTTGAAGATCTGCTTGTGAAATTTTACAGAGTGGTAGTAATGGTGACACATCAGCTTCCTGAGAAGTTTGAACCATTTTTATTGAGTGGTTTATGAGGAATCGAACAGCAAAGTTCTGTTGAAATAGTATCATGTTATAAAAACAGAGAACTTTGGAAAGGCATAGATACCAATTCAGAGCTGATCTCTCTGCATGTGATACTTTAATAGAGAGATTATTCTACAGGCTATCTACTGGCCTTGGTTTCATCCCATTCTGAGCTGTGGTTGAGGAGTGACAGCGAGGTAAAGTTGAGAGGTTCTTGCTCTGAAAGACGCAAGAGTTAAAATTCTTTGAAGAACAGGTCGACCTGGAGGTTTTGCTAGTGCTTCAGAGCACTTGATCATGGATATGGAGAGTTGTTGACTGTATTATCTGTGTTTGGATCCTCTCCATACCCGCATGCCTGTTTGTACGCCTAGTTGGTTTTGATTGGATTTGTGTGCGGGTGTTGCGCTTATGTTTTTTTTCTACTAGGAGTGCTGGTATTTCTCTTGTGAAGAGGCTGGAGTGATGACCAGCAGACCCAAGAGTGCTTGCGGTGATGGCAAGAACAGGTTGCCCGTGTTTGTTACTCCGGTTCTATTCTTAGTCGAGTAAGAGAGAGATTTGCCGTGAGGATATCGTAGCAAGATAGGTTCAAAGTGTACTTGGAGATTAGAGAGAGGTTTGGGTGGTCACTAGTTCTAAGTCACGGAGTGCGACACGTACTCTCTACAGCTAGATACCCGATGTATTCCCAGATAAGAAAGCACGTCACACGACAATTGGTGAACTCGACGTGAAACTTCTGGGGTGGAGAGTTAGTGAAGTTCTTCTCAGAACTTTACCATGGCCGAGAGACAAGGAGTTGGAAACCCTTCGGGCACAATTTCGCTACAGCTTGATCTTGCTATAGGGCAAATGTTCCAAGCATTTGCTGTGTACATGGATCAACAACAAGCTGTTCAACGGAAGGAGGCGATGGCTACCAAGGCTTTGCATTCGGTGGTGGGGACATTGGATCAGTTTGAAGGGAGAAACATCTCCAAGTACCTGAAGTTCTATTCTCGAGAGATGGAGCTGAGTAAGGTACCGGAGAGGGAGATGGTACGGACGTTTGAGCTTGCTGTTGTTCCGGAGTTACGGGAACATGTGAAGGGGCTCATTCAAGCTCATGGAGCTAACTGGGAGGAGTTTTCTCTTCAGCTGAAAGAGGAATACTCTTTGGAGGATGCAGGTCGGATGACTAAGAAGTCATTCATGGAGTGGGTGAACAAACCCAACAAGGAACTAGTTGCTACCGAACTACTTCGGGAGTTTGAGAGACAGTTTCTTCAACTATCTCGGATGGAGAAGCTCACACTTGAGAATGACAAAGTGGAGCTATTTTTACAGTCAGCCAACAGTGAGCTACAGAGGGAGTTAGAGTTGCTATTGGAAGATCGGACGAAAAACAATGGTCTCACATCTGATTGGAAGAATGTTAGCGAAGCAGTGGGAGTACTTCCAAAGCGAGAATACCGAAGAGGGAAGGTGGTTGTGAGTCAAGCACCAAGACCACCGCCTATTGTGATACCACGCAGGCAACCAACGGTGCAGATTGCTCCTCTACCTACTATTTCGCCTCCTACTATTCCTATCACTACGGTTGTACCACAGCGAAATCAAGCAATGGAAGATTTGGAGAAGAAGATGAGAGACTTACAGATCAAGTTGACAAGGTTGGAGGAGAAGGATGGGGCACCTGAAGGGAGACCTGCACCAAAACAAGGATATGTTCAGAGGTGTATTTGGTGTGACAACACTGATCATCAACGGAAGGAATGCGGGAGCTTCACTGATGCCTTGCAGCAAGGCATAATTTTCTGGAAGGAAGGAAAGATCACCTTGAGAGACAACAGAGAGACTCTGAGGACCAACTTCGGTAGAGGAGGGATGAAGAAAGTTTTGGAGGATCATCTAACAGTGCATGATGTGGCATCGGTAGAAGTTTCTACTTATGGAGTCGAGGTGATTAGCAAAAAGGAGAGTGTCTTTTTGAAACATGAGGATACGACTGATATGTGGAGTCACGCTGTGAGCACGAACAGAAAGGGGAAAATGACAAGGGAGGAGTTGCTCAGAACAGCCACAGCAATCAGGAGTGCTACTGGATGGGATGATCCCGTAGATGCTATGTCCGTTCATGCCTACGTAGCCAAGGCTCAACATGAAGCTATCATGGAAGAGAAGCGTAGGAGAGATGAGGTTGGTCCAAGTGAGGAGAGAGCGGCTCCCAAGAGACAACTAAGGGGAGATAGAGTCCGACATGAGACTACACCTCTACGAGAAGAAGCTATGGAGGATGTCTTACCTTCTGGAAGTTCAGAGAAGAGTAAGGGTAGGGAGAAAGGCAAAGCTCCCATGTATAAGTTGCAATCAGACATTGAAGCAGCAACCAACATGAAAGAGGTGTTGCAGGAGAAGGTGCTCAATACAAAGATTGAGTTTACCTTGCGAGAGATCCTCGAGATTGCGAAGAAGGAGTTTCATGATGTCATCATTGACATTATCAAGCGGAAGAGGCAATTGACAGGAGAGACTGCAGTGTCCAGTGCTCTAGACACAGTGATTACAGAGGAAGAGGAGCAAGAGTTGGCTCGTTCTTACAACACTCGCAAAGTTCGGTTTGATGTGGATAAGGAAGAGGACGATAAGATCTCTAGTCATTACACTAGAGGACATTGGGCAAGAGCCACTACTGAAACCTTAGTAGTGGCTCTTGTAGGAGAAATGAAAGATCCGGTGGTTGCTCTCATTGATCATGGATCTGAGATCAATATTGTCTCCAAGGATATCTACAAACAGGATAGATGACCTGTTGATATAGATCATGGTTGGATGATCCGAGCAGCAAACAACACACGAGGAGAACTCTATGGTGCTTGTCCGGATGTGAAGGTGAAGATAAGGAATGTGGTACTTGAACAAAACTTCTTTGTTCAAGATACTACTTCCTATCCGATTATTCTTGGTCAATCATTCATTACAGCTGTAAGGATGGAGACTAAGGTGTTGGATGACGGTTCTGCTTATGCTCGAATCAGGAGTCAGGATGGCAAAACAACGGTACAGTTCTTGACTGTGTCTGCTAATCATGAGCGTAATCGAGATTACTTGCGGAGTGTTTCTCTACCCAAAGTCACTGAGGAGTTTAAGGATTTTTCCAGAGGGCCACTATAGAGCGAGAGTATAGTGGTACCGATACACAAGAGAAGGTACTCTCATTGGAGAAGGATAGTGCCTTTTGTACAGGAGTGGTGAGATATTCGGAGAGTGGATTTGCTGTGTATACACAGCTCGCGGATCTTCAGAAATGGGAGAAGAAAGCTGTGCAAAAAACCCAAAAAGATCTAAAAAGAGTTGGTGTGCTTAGTGAGGAGGATAAGATAGAGGGCGTTTACGTGGAGATGGATTTGGATGATCCTTTGGAAGAGCTTCGCAAGGCTGAGCAAGGGAATGAAGACCAAGTTGTGTACATACGTTCAATGGAGCTTTACTCGGCTATAGAGTCGTTCTAGATACCTGAAGTCAGAGTTGAGACCAGGTATAAAACAGTGGATAAAAAGGTGAAGCCGGTTGCACAACCGCTACCTAGCGACTCTGACCAACAAGTTCAACAAGCCTCAAAGGAGAAGAGCTTACGGTATCCTGATCAAATAGGTCACAAGTTTACAGAAGCTACGCTCAAGGAGTTGAAGGTTGGTTCTACCGACTTTCTTCTACCTGTTGAGGAGAGGGAGTTCAAGGAGATGTTAAGTAGGCTTGGGAAAACTTTTACTTTTGAGCCTTCAGGAATTGGGTGTGTAGATCCAAGCGTTGTAGCACCGATGATCATATTTACGGTACCACACACGCCTTGGGACTTAAGACCAATTCCCGTACCTAGGGCACATCTGCCTAAGCTTATGGAGCTTCTAAAGGAGAAGATGCGAATGAGAATCCTTGAGCCATCGTTTGCACCGTACTCCAGCCGCTGGTTTACAGTGCCGAAGAAGAGCAGAGCGCTACGGTTCATTCAAGATATGCAACCGGTGAATCAAGTGACCATCAGAAATATGGGGATCGGACCTATTGTGGGAGAGTTTGTTGAAGCATTTGCTGGTAGAGCCATCTACTCGATAAGAGACCTCTACTCTGGATACGATCAGTTTCAGCTTGCTGAAAGGAGTAGAGACGTCACTACTATGAGGACGCCGTTGGGTTTGGTGAGGATGTGCACATTGCCGCAGGGGGCAACAAATTTTGTTGCACACATGATGAACGGGATGAACAAAGTTCTTCAAGACTTCATCCCGGAGAAGACCATGCCTTTCTTAGATGACATTCCAATCAAAGGATGTGTAGAGGAGCAGAAAGATGAGAGAGTCAATCAGAGGGGGTGTAGAAAATTTATGGCTGATCATATTCTAGATTGTGATCAGATTTTATCACGGCTCGGGGAGGTTCACTTAACACTATCGGGTGCTAAATCTTCGTTTGGAGTTCGAGAGGTTGTGATTGTGGGGCACTTGTGGGGGTGGTTTGGTCGTAAACCTGATCCTAACAAGGTGGATGTCATACAGCGAATGAAGGATACATGTGGCTCGACAACAGAGGTGCGAAGGTTCTTAGGAGCTTGCGTGTTCTATCATGTGTGGATTCCTCATTTCGCTCATGTATCAGATCCACTCTATGGTCTGTTACGAAAGGGCACGAAGTTCAGATGGGAGGAGAGGCATATCGAAGCGGTGCAGAAGCTGAAGCAGTTGTTGTCTTCTCCACCTGTGCTACGAAGGGTGAGTTATGAAGATAGCAAACACGTGATAATCACGGTTGATACAAGCCCGATAGCCATTGGGTGGACAGTGGGACAAGATGATGAGGATGAAAACCGGTTTGCAATCAGATTTGGAGCCAAAGTGTTGAGTGAGCGACAACGAAACTACCCACAAGTAAAGCGAGAGCTATGGGGGGTAGTTACTGCGATGAAAGTTGAGAAGGACTATTTGATTGGAGCACCGGTGATATTGGAGACGGATTTTTTGCCACTGTTAGGGATGATTACGAATTGTAACACCCCTGATATTGCTATGTTGCGATGGATTGCCTATATCAAGTCGTTGAATCGAGAATTCAGACACATAGCGGGGAAAGATAACCCGGTAGCAGATATGTTATCTAGGGCCAGATATGAAGATGAAGAGGATTTGACGGAAGACACAGAAGATATAGGTACGACCGTCTTTTGTAGAGCTCAAAAGGGGATGAATGAGCATCAAAACTCATTCATGGAGGAGCTATACGAAGGAGAATGGTTAGACATTGGGCGTTATCTTCGTTCGCTGACCTGGCAACCAGAATGGGATGATGCTCAGTTCAAACAAATCAGGAGGAAGGCTTACAACTACATACAACAAGGGGGCTATCTGTGGAAGCGCGCCAAGCGGAGTGGCGAGATGTCGTAACGGGTTGTGTGTAAGCAAGAGATGCAAACCCAGCTCATTCAAGAATTCCATGAGAGCTTATGGGTTGGGCATCGGGGGATTTATGCCACCTTTACCAAACTCAAAGAGAGATATTGGTGGCGTAACATGTACAGAGATGTAGTGCGATTTGTGGAGACGTGTGTGACTTGCCAAATGTACTCTGACATCCGGCATCGAGATGAGCTACACCCTACATATCCACTTGCAATGCATTACAAGTGGGTAGTAGATCTGGTTACGATGCCGGTTGGGATATGGCAGATGAGATACTTGGTTTTGGCACGAGAGGATCTATCGAACCAAGTCGAAGGACACGCTCTGCGCACAAACACTACAGAAGGGGTGTGCAGATTTCTACTTGAAGATGTGATTTGCAGATACGGATATGTTGGGAAGATTACAACAGATCGCGGAGAACTGAATGTTCACGAAGCTGATATGTTCTTCAAGAGACGAGGAATCAAGTTACCTCTTACCATGGCTTACAACCTAGAAGGAAATGCGAAGAGTGAGCGCGGCCATCCTCCTATCAGGAAAGCCATTGTGAAAGCTTGCAACGAAAAGGTGAGAGAATGGCCAAGGCTTCTACCATTTGCTCTATGGGCCGATCGTACAACTCATAGCTCGGTGACCAGGTACATGCCAGCAGAACTAATGCAAGGGCAAAAACTGATCATGCCTATCGAAGAGCAAATACCTACTTGGAGTGTTCTACCTTGAGAAGATAATCTCTCTAGAGAGGATCTTCTCGCTCTTAGGATTCGTCAGTTGGAACAGAGACCAGAGGATGTGGAGCTAGCTCTGGAACGGTTACGAAAAGCTCGCTTGAAGAACAAAGACAGATTTGATAAGCGACATCGACTACGACATAAGGAGATCCAAGAAGATGATTGGGTGTTGGTATACGATAGCAGCTTAGATAACCAGCATAGTTCATTGCGGGAGTTTTCTAAACGCTGGTTTGGACCTTACGTGATTGTTCGTGTTCATGACAACGCCACATACATGCTACGCGAGTTAGATGGTGCGCGGCTTAAAGTTCCGATTGCAAGGAAACGAATAAAACTCTTTAAGCGGCGAGATGAGGACGTAGATATTGAGGAGATCAGTACCAAGTTTGATCTCTCTCAAGATCAAGATGAGAGTCCAGATGAAGGTGTAGAGCCCGAGGGGGAGACTCCCGAAGAAGAAGATGAGGAAGAAGTGGTATGATGCCAACCACAACGTATGGTTAGGTTGGTGCATACCGGAGGATGCACAGGTTTAGAGGGGGTGGATGTCATGTTGTGGATTGGCTAAGGTGTGAAACCACCACATATCCTTATCGTACGTTGTCGTGTCGTGGACCGGCTCCTACCTGAAATTCAAACTTCGATGCTTGTCGCTCCAAAGACACTCATGAGAAGACAAGCTAGGCCCCAGCTTACGAGTTTTTGGCACAATCTCAGATCTTCATTTTCATCGCATAGATGGGTAGAGCTCCTTGTCAGCTTTCCACAGGCACTTTGTCTACTTCGTTTGGACGCCTAGTGGAAAAGTTACAGGATTCGAAAGATGGAGAAAATAAGCTAGGCCCCAGCTTATGGTTTTTGGCACCACTTCGGATCTTCGTTTTTATCGCACCAGTGGATAGAGCTCCTTGTCAGCTTTCCATAGGCACTTCATCACTTCGTTTGGACGCCTAGTGGAAAAGTTACAAGATTCGAAAGATGGGGAAAACAAGCTAGGCCCCAGCTTACGGGCTTTTGGCGCAACTTCCGATCTTCACTTTCATCACATGGATGGGTAGAGCTCGTTGTCAGCTTTCCATGGACATCTTGTTTACTTCGTTTGGACATCCAGGGAAGAAGTTATGTGATTCGAAAGAAGGTAAAATCAAGCTAGCCCCCTAGTTTCTTGTTGACTGGGTATTCAGGGCTTCAGGAGTTATATCAAAGACGCAAGGGGCCTGCTTCTTATTATTCAGGTATTCAGGAGAGAACTGTACGTACAGAGACTGTAAACAAGGGGGCTGCTTAGGGGTTAGCTTGCGTCTGTAGTCTGTCAACGGACGGTTCGGGAGATTTAGGAGTCCAATGCAAGCGCGCAAGGCGTCGTTGGGTTCAGATCTGTGCAGGCTACGCACTGGTTCAAACAGTTTGGGAAGAGACGGATCGGGGAGGGCGTACTGAGTGAAATTGAGACGCAGGAAGCAGATTTGGAGTTTTCAGTTACTTGTGAAGGAGAGTTGGACCGTTCGGGCCGTTCCGGAGTCCAAACTTGCTGTCCTTGGATCCAACGGGATCAAAACACCGAGTTCTACAGGAAATTGAAGACGATACCAGTTTTCATCGGACGATTTGGAAGTTCTGAGTGAAATTGGCTCGTAGGGAAGCGCTTACATCAGATTTTTGTTCACCTGCGACCTGAGGTTGGGCTGAACTTCGCGATCGGTGAGCCAAGCTCTTCGTTCTTGGTGCCTACGCGATCAGGGAGTCTTCATCTACTCATAGGAGAAGACCGTGTATGAATTGGATTGTTGGTTTGAGTGTGGTGAGCAAGTTTGAGCCGCAGGGAGCTGATTTACGTCAGTTTTTTGCAACCTGCGGCCAAATTTCTCGAGTGGTTTTGCAAGGGGAACTCCAAACGACTTGTTTGGAGTCTCGTTGGGTTCAGGGTAGCTAGATCTATCTGCCAGCGAAGACGGATATCAGTTTGGACGATCCGTTTGTGCGGTGTGAGCGGTTTTAAGCCGCAGGGAGGAGTTTTTGGAGGTTCGGTCACCTGCGACCGAAAATCGGCGATATCTCGGCTGTTGGGAGTCGGATCTGAAGGGTTCTTTGGTTAACGGAGTTAGCGGAGGAGACCCTATCGACATCTGAAGTCCGTTTAGCGAAAAGAGGAAGTCCACAGATAGGTCTTTTTTGATTTCTTCGCTACGGGTTTTGCTCTTTTGAGTTCGTTAGAATTCTGGTTGGTTGTATACAGCTTGTGGTAGCTAGCTTTAGCTAAGAGCTTATACATGGATGTGGTTTGGACTTGGGTTTGGATCTTGTGATACTGCTGTGGCTCTGTTTGTTAGCAAAGAGAAGTTTCTCTTGTTTTGAGCTACGCTTCGGTGATTTTGGGTCGGGGTTGTGATTCAGGGGTTTGTTTTAAGGCTTCTGAAGTAGGTTACGGACCGCTCAGGTCTGATTATCAGTTCTTTACTATTAGGAGAAAGAAACGGCAAGTGTACATACATTTGGGAGTGTATATATCGCAGCATTCGTTTTCGTGGTTGTTTGTCTCTGTCTTGTCTCTGTTTCAACACACAACATCTCCACAGCCAGGAACCTCGCGTTTTCCTCGACATCCTTCACGCAAAACGTCCGACGCGACAACGTGTTTGGTGTTGAGGAGCCACTGGGACCTTATCGTGTCAAAAGATAAGGCTCCACGTGGACGATACGTGTACTCTTCGCTGAGTGGAGATAAGGGTAATACTCTTGTCGCCATATGCGAAGTTGTTGTATAAGAAGAGAGGTGCGCGGAGCTTTGGATATGAGTGTAGAGTATCCAAGTCTAAGGTGAGTGTGATCAGTATCATCGGATGAAGTAAGCGGCAGTGCGAGTGGTAGACATGAACGGAGAGCCCTTTCGTGCTCCTGATCTTCCACTTGCGCATCCATTCGTCATTAAGATTCATTGTCTGTCGCGGGATTATTTTTGAGTATATATGGTAGCTCATTGGGACGAGTCGTTCATGACCGCGGTGATGACTACTCCAGATCCTATCATTCTTCCCATTGTCACATACGACGCGGTTTGGGATCTTACTGTCTATATCTTGCTTTGATGTAATATGGATCCTCCATTGGATCTGAACTTTCCAGCGAGAGTTCTATTCAACACCTGGGTTGAAATACGTTGTTACAGTCGACCTAAGGTGGCGCATCGAGAGTTTGTCGTCAGGAACTTCGGAGAGGATTATTACAACCAGATAATAGCTTCGTCCGTTCTTTTTGTAGTTCCGTTTATTGTCAACCGTTTTAGAGTCGGGATTCTGACTCTATATTTAGTGTAGTTTGTTCTTCGTGTTTACGTGCTTTGTGACCGACGGTATCGTCAACGGCACATGTTTATAGTTTGTTCAATATAAGCTTTGAGGTCTAAATGATACTCTTGGAGAAAAATTCGTTCTTTGTGTGTTTGTCATATGAGTGAAGACAAAAACTCTTTTGTCAACTTGTTTCTTATTGGTCGAAAGTTCGACCAATCACCTTTCACTAAGTTTCTTTCACGTTTTAGAGGGTTGGAGGCACTTCCCATGGTCCATTTGCGGATGTGAGATATGGTTGGAAAGCTTGGGAGACGAGGAAGCCCTTGGACTCAATGGTTGCTGGATTTGAAGCGCGGATGAGAAAGTTTCGATCAATTGAAACTGAGGGGGTCAAATTCATGACCAATTTCGTTTCTCATTTTCTGAGAGTTCTGTGAGGTTGCTGGAGATGAATTGATTGTTGCTGAAGATCTTGAGATGGGCTTGCCGATGGACTCCGAGATCAATCGATTCCAAGCCGGAGTGAAAAAGTTATGGCCGGCTGAAGTTTGGTGTCTCAAATCGGAGGCTATGATAGTAGGCGACTGTAAACATGAGACATTGAGAGAGATATGGAGAGTTTGAGGTCGAATTTTTCTATGAAACCTTCCAGGGTCTGAGAAGGTACAATCAACTACCTACCTGTGAAATTTTAGACCATTTGGATTATTGGGTTGAAGAGAAACGTTGTTTTTGTGCACAAGGGTCTGCATATCGCCTTGTGTCATTGACGAAAAGGGCTTGGATCATTTCGAGAGTTTGGTTGAGGATCTGCTGGTAAAATTTTACAGAGTGGTAGTGATGGTGACACATTAGCTTCCTGAGAAGTTTGAGCCGTTTTGGTCGAGTGGTTTGTGAGAAATCGAACAGCAAAGTTCTGTCGAAATAGTATCATGTTATAAAAACAGCGATAAGGGCTTGGATTGTTCTGAGATTTTGGTTGAAGATCTGCTGGTAAAGTTTTACAGAGTGGTAATGATGGTGACATTAGCTTCTTGAGAAGTTTGAGCCATTTTTATCAAGTGGTTTGTGAGGAATCGAACAGCAAAGTTCTGTTGAAATAGTATCATGTTATAAAAACAGCTAACTTTGGAAGGGTATAGATGCCAATTCAGAGATGATCTCTTTGCATGTAATACCTTAATAGAGAGATTATTCTACAGGCTATCTGCTGGCCTTGGTTTCATCCCGTTCTGAGCTGTGGTTGAGGAGTGACAGCGAGGTAAAGTTGAGAGGTTCTTGCTCTGAAAGGTGCAAGAGTTAAGATTCTTTGAAGAACAGGTCGACCTGGAGGTTTTGCTAGTGCTTCAGAGCACTTGATCATGGATATGGAGAGTTGTTGACTGTATTATCTGTGTTTGGATCCTCTTCATACACGCATGCTTGTTTGTACGCCCAGTTGGTTTTGATTGGATTTGTGTGCGGGCGTTGCGCTTAGGTTTCTTTTCTACTAGGAGTGCTGGTATTTCTCTTGTGGTGAGGCTGGAGTGATGATCAGCAGACCCAAGAGTGCTTGCAGTGATGGCAAGAACAGGTTGTCCGTGCTTGTTACTCCGATTCTATTTTTAGTCGAGTAAGAGAGAGATCTGCCGAGAGGACGTGAGGATATCGTAGCAAGATAGGTTCAAAGTGTACTTGGAGATCAGAGAGAGGTTTGGGTGGTCACTAGTTCTGAGTCACGGAGTGTGACACATACTCTCTATAGCTAGATACTCGGTGTATTCGCAGATAAGAAAGCACGTCACAAGACAACGTGTGGAGGTTCTCATTTCCAGCAAAATTGTCCTAACAACGGAGCAAGAGGTGCCGAAGCGGTAAGAATGAATGTGGGTGGAGGAAATCCATCACAAGGACGAGACAAGGGGGTGGCTACTATCGATGTCGTGCGAGATCTCATCTACGAGAAAGGAGAGAGTTCAAACTCTTCTCATGCACCGGTGGAGCTTTTAGCTCAAGAAAGGAAAAGAACTCGATTTTCTGATGAACCGGTTTTCATGGAGGAGTCAGCAAGTAGAAGTACTCGTTTGAGTAATATTTCGAGTACACCAAGGGAACCAAGAAGGAAGCTGGGGATGGTAGATTTCACCATTTCATCTTCCCAAGTGGGATATGATGTGGTTGAAGATGTGGGTGCTCAGAAAGCCAACATCACTGTTGGATAACTGATCGCACTTAATCCCAGCTTACGAAGGGAACTCAGAGGAGGACTGAGTTCTAAGAGGAGCAAGAAGAAGAAACCCAAGAGCAAGACATCAAAGTCTGTGGGAGTTGGTGTGGTGGATGTGCATGCTTCAGAGGTATGCACTAGGGCTCCAAAGATTGAAGTCCGGTTGAATGGTCACTACATCTCTGACGTATTGGTGGATGGAGGGTCGGCTGTAAACGCCATATCAGAGAGTTTGATGAAGAAGTTGGAGATGGAACCAACTCGCCCGGCTAGCATTGTCGTGGGGATGGCTAACAAGCAACGGGTAAGACCTCTTGGTGTGTTAGAGAAGGTGGTTGTGTTTGTGACGAGAGTTCAAACATTGATGTCCTTTCAAGTGTTAAAGGACTCTAGTTATGATTTGGTCTTAAGTAGACCTTGGTTGAGAGCTGTGCGCACCACTGTTAGGTGACACAAGGGATACTTACGGATTGGACCTAGAGATCATAGAGTGATAGTACCTCTCTCGGGTGTTGGAGTTGTGACTTCTGACTCTGATAGACCCACTAGTGACTATTGGGAATCTGATACGGAGGATGATCAGAGTGTTTCAGAAGTAGATACCAGAGATTCTTACGATCAAGAATCTTTGTCTGAGGACGAAGGATTTGGTCGAGATGAATCATTACATCAGCTTAGTACTATTGATTTGTTGCCTCGACCAGCAGTGGAGAAAGATCCTGACAAAGAAGAGTTGAGTGAGATAGAGATTGTGAGAAGACTCTCTACCTTGAAGTTTGGTATCAATGTCACTCAAGAGGAGAAAAGTATATTCTTAGATATATTTCAAAAATATATCCATGTGTTTACTTTCAGCTACAAGGATTTGGAGGAGGTGACTCTCGAGACTCATCGAATCGAATTGGAGGAAAACGCAAGACCAGTTCGACAGAAGCAGAGAAGGGTCAATCCTACAACAGCAATGATGGTCAAGGAGGAGATAGACAAGTTGAAGGAGGCGAGTTTCATCTATGAGATGGAGAACTCAGAATGGGTTTCACCCATTGTGATTGTCAAGAAGAAGAATGGTAAGCTGCGAGTGTGCATAGACTATAAGAAGTTGAATGCAGTTACCAAGAAGCATTATTATCCTCTACCATTTATAGATGAGATTTTGGAAGAAGTTGCTGGTCATGAGTGGTACAGCTTTGGTGATGGTTATAGTGGGTATAACCAGATTAAGATAGCACAGGAGTACCAGCAGTTGACTACTTTCACTACTCCTTGGAGAACATTTGCATTTCAAGTGATGTCATTCGGACTGTGTAATGCTCCGGCCACGTTTCAGAGGTTCATGAACAAGGTGTTTGAACCATTCATAGGGAAGTTTGTTCGTGATTTCATTGAGGATTTCTGTGTGTACGGAAGAAAAGAGGACCACTTTGATCATGTGGTCAAAGTTTTGCAGCGGTTGGAGTAAGCCAACGCTTCTCTAAATCTAGAGAAGTGCATCTTTGGCTGCGAAGAAGGTCTGTTGTTAGGGCACATCATTTCCAAGAATGGGATTGCGATGGATCTTGAGAAGGTAAAGAAGATTGTGGATCTTCCATTTCCGATCAACTTGACAAAGTTGAGGTAGTTTCTTGGTATGGTTGGATATTATCGTAAGTTTGTCTTTTCCTTCTCAAACAAAGCAATAGCTTTGACTATGTACATGAAGAAGGGAGTTGATTTTGACTTGATAGCGCATGATCAAAAGGCAAAAGAAGCATTTGAGGAGCTGAAAACGGCATTGATGATAGCTCCTATACTTGCTAAACCTGAGTGGAGTAAAGCATTTATTCTGTATACGGATGCCTCCAATGTAGCAATCGGATGTACATTAAGTCAGTTAGATGAAGATGAGCATGATCATCCTATAGCTTATGCTAGTAGGCAGATGGTTCCAGCGGAGAAGAATTACTCCGTGACTGAACGAGAAGGATTAGCGATGATCTTTGGATTGAAGAAATTTCGACACTACTTGCTAGGAGAGAAATTTTCCATAGTCACAGATCACAAAGCTTTAAAGTATATCTTTAATAAGCCTAATGTCGAAGGTCGTATTGCTCGTTGGAAGATCCTTCTAACATAATACGACTACGTGATCGAAGATAGACCAAGGAAAAAACATACGAATGCTGATCTCTTGTCGAAGGCTTATGATGATGAGGGAGAAGGACCATTTGATGATTCATTTCCAGACGAACATCTGATGACCATCACAAGCATTGAGGAGATATCGGACGAGTACAAGAAATCTGGAGTTTTCTTGCAGATGGTTCTTTTCCAGAAGGTATGCATACTAGAGAACGTAACGCATTGATCAAGAGATGCAAACCTTACACCATGGTGGAAGGAATTCTATTTCATCAAGGAGTAGATGGGTTACTAAAGAGAGCAGTTGGTCAGAAGGAGGCGTTCAAGCTAATGCACGAGTTTCACGACGGAACTGTTTGCGGAGGTCACTTTGCTGATAAGATAACAGCCTTCAAGATTTTGGATGCGGGTTATCACTGGAGAGGGATTTTCAAAGAGTGTTTAGACTATTGCAAAACTTGCGACGTATGTCAAGCATTTGCTCTGAAGTCTACTAGAACACCTCCGTTAAGATCAATTCTTGTGTTAAGATCATTTGAGAAATGGGGTATTGACTTTGTAGGTCCTCTTAATAAGACACCTCGAGGCAATAGATACATTGTAGTTGCTACTGACTATTGTACCAAGTGGGTAGAGGCTAGACCTTTGAAGGAGACTAATGAAACGGAAGTCGGTAGATTCCTATGGGAGAGGATCATCACAAGATTTGGATGTCTGTTAGAATTGGTCTCAGATAGAGGAGGAGAGTTTGTAGGGAGCATGACTACTGCTATGCTACAACACTTTTCTATCAAGCCACGAGTAACGACCTCATACAAACCAAATGCTAATGGTCTTGCGGAGAAGACTAATCTTACACTTTGTATGATGCTCGTCAAAGATGCTGGTGTTGAGACTGCAAAACATATTTGGGATAAGAGGCTGCATGCCATCTTATGAAAGTATCGAACGACAATAAAAACTTCTACTGGGTACTCCCCATTTCGACTAGTTTATGGAGTGGAGTCCAAGTTGCCGATCCAATTCGAATTGGATACTTTTCAAACTATTCAACGAAAGTTGAAGAGGTCAAGGAGAGAAGACGTGGTCAGATCAAGAAGAGAGCAACTCATGGAGTTGGAAGAGATCCGAGCGGTAGCAATGATCCGGATGGAACGAGCTCAAGCGTATCAAAAGAAGAGTTACGACAAACGATTGGGCAAGAGGGAGGTAAAATCTTTCCAAGTAGGAGATTGGGTAATGTTGTACGATGCTATCAGATTCAAGAGGGCTAGGAAGAAGTTTCTTCTTAGATATTTTGGTCCTTTTGTGGTAGATAAAGTGTGGAGCAACTTCACGTATGACCTTCAGGAGTTGGGAGGAAGGAGATTCGATCGGATCCATCATGACAAGTTGAAGTTGTTTCATCGACGAAAGTTCTCTCTTCACCCCAAGGACGGAGCGAAAATTTAGTCCGGGGGTAAAATGTAACGACCTATGTTACACATAGGAAGTTTGTCCATTAGTAAGATATTAGTTATAACTAAGTGTTGAGAATGTTTATTTGCTGCCCAAGTACTTTAAAGAGGTATCAAGTTAGTCATGACTAGCTAAAGTTAGTTATGGTTAAACTTAGCTGTACTTTTGACAAAATTCAGATATTTCTTAAAGAGTGAGCACTACTATCTTGTCATCTTGTCTAAAAGGTAGAAAGGAGGTGAAAAGTATTCCTTATCTCCTTTTTGACTTGATATGAGTGGTTGGATTAAAGTTGTGGACTTTGTGGGCATTAAAAACAAGAAGAGATTCCACATGTTTCCTTTTTAGTGGGTCCTAGTGTAGAGGGGGGTGGAAATTCGAGATTCCTTGAGAATATTCTAGAATATTTCTAGAAGTTGTTGACTTTGAAGGAATAAGCCCATGTGAAAAGGTAAAAAGTCCATGTGATTAATGCTTTTATCTTAAGTAATATCTTAGTAAAACCCGGTAAAAGTAGTTACGGCTGAGTTACCGGAGGGTACCAAAGTAAAAACCTAGAATGTATAAATAGAGGAGTAGAGAAGAGCTCCTCATCCTTATTTTCACATTGTCGTAATGACAACTTGAGTAATATAGAGAGTGTGAGATATTTTTAGCATGTGAGAACTTGAGAGACGTCGTTAGAATGGAGGATTTTAGTTGATGCGTTTAAGGAGATTTTTAGTTGGTAAGTTTGTGGGTGCATGAATGAGTGAACTTAGCATTTTTCCCTTCAAGATTCATGGTGTGCTTCCATCAAAGCCATCAGAGGTGACCCCTGAGTGAGAGACAGACCCGACATTTGCAGATTCATCGATGACGATCTTGGAGGTTGAGAGATCGGGGGGTTGTTGATCGATGGGATCGTGGAGGGTTTACAGCACAGAACTGAAAAACAGATCAGAGCAATATGTAACCTGCTTCAAAAGCCCCTGAAAACAACCCTTAAATCACAACCCTGACCCAAAACCACCGAAGCGTAGCTCAAAGCAAGAGAAACTTCCCTTTGCTAACAAACAGAGCCACAGCAGTATCACGCGATCCAAACCCAAGTCCAAACCACATCCATGTATAAGCTCTTAGCTAAAGCTAGCTACCACAAGCTGTATACAGCCAACCAGAACTCTAAAGAACTCAAAAGAGTAAAACTCTTAGCGAAGAAATCGAAAAAGGTCTATCTGTGGACTTCCTCCTTTCACTTAACTATCTGGATTTCAGATGTCGATAGGGTCTCCTCCGCTGACTCCAAACAAGCCGTTTGGAGTTCTCCTTGCAAAACCACGCAAGAAATTTGGTCGCAGGTTGCAAAAAACTGACGTAAATCAGCTCCCTACGGCTCAAACTTGCTCACCACACCCAAACCAACAATCCAATTCACGTACAGTCTTCTCCTGTGCGTACATGAAGACTCCTTGATCGCCTAGGCACCAAGAATGAAGAGCTTGGCTCACCGATCGTGAAGAACAACCCAATCTCAGGTTGCAGGCGAACAAAAATCTTATGTAAACGTTTCCCTGCGAGCCAATTTCACTCAAAACTCCCAAACCGTCCGATGAAACTTCGTATCGTCTTCAATTTCCCGAAGAACTCGTTGTTCTGATCCCGTTGGATCCAAGGACAGCAAGTTTGGAATCCAGAACGACCCGAACGGTCCAACTCTCCTTCACAGGTAACTAAAAATTCCAAATCTGCTTCATGCGTCTCAATTTCTCCCAGAACACAACAACCAATCCGTCTCTTCAAGAACCGTCTTAACCTGTGCGTAGCCTGCACAGATCTGAACCCGATGACGCCTTGCGCGCGTGTATTGGACTTTCCAATTCTCCATAACGTCCATCGACAGATCGCAGGAACAAGCAAGCCCCTTAAGCAGCCCCCTTGCGTCAGTCTCTATACGTACAAAGTTCTCTCAATAATGAGGAAGCTGGCCTCTTGCGTCTTTGATATAACGCCTGAAGCCTCAAATACCCAGTCAACATGTAAACTAAGGCCTAGCTTGATTTTGCCTTCTTTCGAATCGCATAACTTCTTCACTAGATGTCCAAACGACGTAAACAAGATGCCCATGGAAAGCTAACAACGAGCTCTACCCATCTATGTGATGAAAGTGAAGATCCGAAGTTGCACCAAAAGCCCGTAAGCTGGGGCTTAGCTTGTTTTCTCCATCTTTCGAGTCTTGTAACTTTTCCACTAGGCGTCCAAACGAAGTAGATGAAGTGCCTATGGAAAGCTGACAAGGAGCTCTATCCACTGATGCGATAAAAGCGAAGATCCGAAGTTGTGCCAAAAACCCGTAAGCTGGGGCCTAGCTTGTTTTCTCCATCTTTCGATTCTTGTAACTTCTCCACTAGGCATCCAAACGAAGTAGATGAAGTGCCTATGGAAAGCTGACAAGGAGCTCTACCCATCTATGCGATGAAAATGGAGATCCAAAATGAAGCCAAAAGCCCGTAAGCTAGAGCCTAGCTTGTCTTTCTCATGAGTGTCTTTGGAACGACAAGCATCGAAGTCTAAATTTCAGATAGCAGCCGGTCCACGACACGACACCAGATCCTACCATAAGTTCAAAGAGATAACTGAAACTAGAATAGCCAATCAAAGAAAGAGCTAAGGAGAGTTGAGTAATGCATAAATTCCCAGCAGCTATGCTCGGAAGAATAGAGTAGATAGGGCCGAGGAAGCAAGAAGACCAGCAAAGCAAAGTAATTTGAATCCTTGCGAAAGGGACAAGAAGACCGGCAGATAAATGGTTGGCAGGGAGGAGGGGGATGGGAGGGGGGCGGTGTCAGGAGAAAGAAGGCAGAACTCTGTGCCATGCTTGCAGAAGAGCAGCTTTGGTTCCTCTGCTGTTACCAGCTTCCAGTAAGCCATATACCCCTCGTTAGTCAAAGTAGAACGGCATACCCGAATAGTATTATCGAGCAAGAGCTTGGGATATAGAGGAGGGTATGCATGCCAAAGAGAGCTAGAAGAAGAGGTCATGGGGAAGAAAAAGGTTGGAGTAAAAGATCACATGTAAATTTGACCAAGAGGGGAATATTAGAACAAAGAAAAATTAAAGAAACCAAGGCTGCCTTACCTCGTCGAAAAGCAAAGCGTCTGTCACTCCACTAAGGGCATCTTATGCTTGCCCTACCCATCCTTATCCCATAGGAACTGATTGAGTGTGTGAGTAAGGAGGTGAAGTTGAGAGCGACGAAGCAGAGAAGTGGTCAAAGTGAACACTGTTATATCTTGCAAAATAAACCACAGAATTAACACCTTTAATACCCTTGTAAAATATGAGCAAAATTGCGGAAGAGAAGGATTCGAAGCGCTGATGTAGTTTTTGTGTACAGAAGCACCATCTATCTACGTGTTGGATTTTTTATCCAACCAGAAACCTAGGTAACAGATGACGGTGTCGTGTCAGATTTTACGTGAAAGATGTCCAGGAAAATGTGAGGTCCTTAGCTGTGAAGATGTAGTGTGTTGAACAGAAGACAGAGAGAAACAACCACGAAAATGAACGTCGCAATATATACCAACTCTCAGTGTTGTATACAGCCAGTTATTTCTTCCTAAGAACACAAAACTGAGAAACAGACAAGAGGTCTGTAATCTACTTCAAAACTCTTTTAAAACGAATCCCTTAAATCTCAACCTAGACCCAAAACCACCGAAGTGTAACTCAAAGCAAGAGAAACATCCCTTCATAACTTCGTATGTCAGTGCTCCTCCTCCTCATGATACAACATGACGTCTAAAACATCTTCCTTAACAACTCTACACTCATGAAGGTACGTCTTCTCCCCTCCATGGACTTCATCAAGGACCATGCCTCCATCAACTAGCCTCCAAGACTCTTGCCCTTGTGCTCATGTGGTTGACTATTTAAGTACTCTCTAGCACCCTCTCCTTACGTGTCTTCTTTCAACTTATCTTTTTCACATCTCTTATCCTCAATATGTCATGCCGAAGAGAAGTTAGTGCTCACATGGTCTGATCTTCTCTTCTCCTAAACTATTTGCTCTTTCTTGAAGATAATGCTGACATGGCATTATCTACTTCCATCCAAATACATGTACCTCCACATGAAATTACCTTAGAGAAGTCATTGCTTGCATGACATGATGATCCTCTTGAGTATTCTTCTCCATATAGGGATCACTTAGTGTAGGAGTTCGATACCACGTGCCGATGAGTAATAAAAAATAGTTTTTTTTAAGATTTGTATTCATAATAGTCTTATTTTCCAAAAATTTGAATAAACAATCTTCTATTCTTAAAAGTAAAAATTATCTTGAAAAACATAAAATTTCATTATTTTATTAAAATTATTAAAATTAAAAAATCAAGTTTATATATAAATAATGAGATCTTTTTTATAAAAATATAGATTCTAAAATAAACATGAGTATTTATATCTTTTATAAATAATATGTAATTATAAATAATCTTTTTTACAATCTCTTGATTCTAAATTTTTTATTAAAATAATAATAGTAAGTACACTTTTTTTGAACTCAAGTATTTTCAGAAAATCACGAGAGTGAAACCCTGTCCTTCTCATTTCGGAAGATAATGCCCACATTGCATTATCTTCTTTGAATCTTCCTCTCTCTTAAATCCTCTAACTCACTAAAGAGTTTTCTGATGAAGTTCTGAGGGGATAAAATAATAATCCTCTTATAATCCCTCTATTATAATGTAATAATATAAAGAAAAATTAATTCCTAACAAGTCCTTTGGGCCAGAAGAGTTAGACAATATGAACAAAATCCCTCCGGGCTTCTAACTTCACCTTAGTGGATATCCTGTAAACTGAATGTACAGGATATATGTTCAATTTTTCTCTTGTTCCAAATGTATTAGGATAACATCTGAAATGACTCCTTTCAGAGGTTTACGTAGTTGTAGTTTACGTAGATAAGCCATGACCCTTAACCGACTGGTATGGATATAACTTTAAGATTACTACAAAAGTCTGAAAGAGAATATCTTTCTTTTACCCTCACAGTTTACTTGCGTTTGAAGAAAAGATTCTCTTTTGCCCAAAAACACCATGAAAACTTCATTTTAACATTTATCTTCCAATACTAAGTAGTTTCTTTTCTTAAGTGAATCATAACTTGTAAAACTAGTAGTGCTTTGGTTTAATTCTCTGTTTTCGCTGATTCTATGCTAGGATGAAGATTTTACCACCAGAAATTTTATGGTTAATTGTTGTATTTTTGAGTATGAAAGAGGATCCGTGAAAAGAAGTAGATATTTACTTGATCGCACCCCTAAAACGTTTGTTGGATACACTTTGACTAGCAATAGCAGGTTCAACAAGTTTAGTTTTATGTAAAGACATTGCACTAAGATAAATAAAAAATAATTTATTATAAAAACATTTTAAATTAAACTCTTCGTATAGATACATAACTAACTGTTAACATTCAATTCTCGTCTTCTAATGACATGGCATTTTGACCTAATCTACTAAACCTGCTGTAACCAGTCAAGGGTGTGGTCAAGTAATGTAAAGATAAGAAGGTGGAGTCAAGTTCGACAAACGCATTAAAAATGCAGTTAAGTAAATTTCTACGAAAAGAGAATATCTGGGCTATCAAGAACTTGTAGATAATAAGTATACCGGAGTTTAAAAGGTCGTTGTAACGTAAAACATATTCGTACTTTTTCCCTTGGTATCCGCTGCTTGTTTCTGATAAACCATCGATATTTTCCCGTACAGTAGCTGTTTAGATTCAAAAAACCACAGTTTGGGCTCGGTTTAAGTTTGGAAACTAATATGTCATTGTTTAGGCTTTGAATATTGATAAACCACAGTTTAGACTCGGTTTAGGTTAAAACGGAAAATATATATGTCACTATTTAGACATGAATTACATTGCTTGGGAATACATACATTAATATTCATAAAATGGAATACAGGGTCATGGTTTATCAACATAACCATTCACTCAGTGATGTGTAGCACAAGCAACGGGTAGGAGTGACTTCTCAGTCCTAAACCACTCTCCGAGGTGGGACCGAAAGAGAGTGGATCTTTAGGACTGAGAAGTCACATGATTTGAACATTGCGAAGGGTGAATATAGAAAATATAAAGATATTGAAACGGAATTTTCTATAAGATCGAATGATTCAATTATATTTCAGAAAATAATATTTAAATAATATAATTTATCAAAATAATATCAAAGATAATCATTTATCATGCTCAATTGTGATTATGAAATATATTACTTGTTAAAGATGATGTATCATACATAAAACACTTATAATTTCCAAAATACATAAAAATAGAGACTTGTCACGAACCATGAATGACTATTTTTTAATAATAACGCACCTATCATCAACCTAGTGTCTACAGCGAGTCTAAAAAGTGGCATATCAATTCCGGGACCTAAACCGGAACAGAGTCTAAACTGTGGTTGAAAACTTAGACAGTGGTATATGGGAACAGATCGATGGTTTATCTAATATAAGGAAGATCTACAAATAGTTCATGCGTAGCCTCCCAATTCCATAACGCTGCACAGCCTGCACTATTTGTTTTGTTTCCTTCCGCAGATCACAACTCTATTCGCCGCAACTCCGTGATCATTAGGGCGGTGTCCCCCTTTAAGATTCTTTCCTCTGAGTAACTGAAGTCTGGGTCCGAACGATTATGAAGCTCGAACCGACCACATATGGAGACATCATCCTGTCAGAATCGACCGGCACCTTGCACAACCACTTGAGGTCAGTTCACATCGCATGGTTTCTCAAGAAATACTCCATTTTCCAGAGACCTCCAGAGAAGTCCGTAACTGAAAAGTTGCGGAGACATTTTATCTGTAAAGCATAAACATCCCATACCGTGCAGAGAAAAAATCGGAGAAACTCTTCGAAACGACCGGGTTAACAAAAACTAATCATTGTAGATCGTGTCCTCGACAATTCATTTCTCAGTTATTAAGTCATCATTACTTATAGAACAGGTATACATGGGAAATCAATGTTGTTAATCAAAATAATCGAACGGTCAATACTGATTCTTTTGTTACGAACGCCGAAATATTCTTGAGCACAAGGTGCAAAATTGAGATTTTTTGTGAAATGCTTCGGTGATCTTTAACCATTACGAAGTTCATAGTGAACTAATCACCAAGTTCTAGCTTGACGTCAGCTCTTGATCGATTCACTGAAACTTACAAATCAAAATAGAGGTCGATGCACAAATTGCATCTATGTTAAAGGAGATTCTAGAGCTCCAAAAACATCAATTATTTTTCTTCATGAATATTCTTTTCAACAAATAATCATACCTTCTACTGATGATAACATCAGTATTTGTAAAGTGCTTGTCGTACTAGCTTTCTTTCTCGAGTTCGAGTATGGTTGATGTTCTCTTGTATGCTCAAGAAGGGTTGTCATTCTTGAAATGATTGATAGTTCATAAGATGGGGTAGACGAGCAGTTATACTGAGTTGTATCTCATTGTTGTTGATGAAATTGTGAAGCATTACTGTAACCATGAGACATGTAGATACATCTTCTAATTTCATAGGCATTCCACCGTCTAGAACTCGTCTACTCTTCTTTAGTAGACCGAAAGTATGTTCAATAGGTACTCGACTCTTTAGACTAAGATCATATTTTTCTTCAATCTCCTTTACCATATTGATAGTCAAATGCTTTTTACAGAAAAGATGCAAATGGATATGCAACACAATGAATGGTTTCACTTCATCACTCTCACGAACCTTCCGGGAAAGGGAGTCTAGCGCAGAGTGACAGGTTTCGCGGGAGTGATGATTACTCTCTCGGAGTGATGAGCCGCAGGTGACCGTAGCCTGAGTACCTCACCCACGTGAATGGGTCGGGCTGGTCCCGCGGGAAGGTAGCTAGCTATGACGCTGGGCGTAAAGTCAAGCAGCCACACACGCTTCTGTACCAGTCTGTACATGTAGACCTTGATGTGCGCTGAAAATGTAGAAGGTTATAATCTAGTCGCTTTTTAAAAAAAAATAAAAAATAAAATAAAAATAATGATAATAATCTAGTCGCGTGCTTGCTGCCTGACTTCCGAAATCATTACGATATTCGAGGATAGAAGTGGTCTAGAAGCAGATCCGCTATTAGACTGCTTGATCTTGTTTTCCACCTGAAGGACGTGAAATGGCGAAATGTCTGCATATCGTGGGGGACGTCGATGTGAGATGTGATGATCCTGATGCCCGAAGAGCAATTTCAGTACAATTTGTGTGTGGTACTGATTCTAATCATGGTCAAGCAGCCGCAGGTAAGTGCAGCTTGGAACTGCACACCGGGAATTGAAGTTATTGTGCACTCTCACATCTGCTACGTTTCTTATAACATTCTCTAGATCTAGGGTGAGATAGGGTTTAAGTGTTTACGAGACTGGAAGGTTATAATTCTCAGCAGGGCTCAGTGATCATAATGTTTTCATCGAGTCTGCATTCTGCATCCACCTAGCTAGGATTCCATGCCTGATCCTCGTTCGCAAATGTCTGTCTGGCTCATTTATCATTTCGTCTTCACTGAAGCGACAGGAGCTGTATCTGACAAGCATGAGAATAGGAAACGGCTGATATGGTATGATTCAAACTGCCTTTCTCCTTGCAGGTATGGTATCGCTGAACCTCAGTCAGGAGGTAGCTAGCTACGTTGTTAAGGACGAGAAGGATTTCGTGGAGAAAAGCAAATCATTAGTGGTCGATGGAAAAGCTTTTTGTTTAAAAATGAGGACTCCTGGTGAAAAGCAGAAGACCATCCTCGTAAAGAGAGGACAACAGGTACTAGAAACAGACACCAGACCAGACTTGCAGCAAAAGAAGCACTGATAGGTTCTTGCTTTCATGGTGTTGCGTGTACGATGGCCAAGAACTACGTAGTCTGAGCTTGATCAGTTGAATTTGCAGAATTCAAGTCCAGCACCGTTCGGAAGCAGCGGCGTCAAACTCCAGACCCCTTTCTTCCCAGGGCAGATTCAGATTAATACTACCACTGGACTGATCACGGTACTACCTACAAATAGGGGCATCATCGACATCCCTCCTCGCATGCCTAGCACAGTTGTGCAACCTCAAGCTCCTGCCTCTCGTAAACTCATTCCCGGCATGAACATTGCATTGTTAGCCTGGAACGGTTACTTCGTATGCGCTGAATGTGGCGGAAACAGCCCTCTGATAGCGAATCGTACGATGGTTCGTCATTGGGAGACATTTGCTGTTGTTGCTGCTGACATTAACGGTTATGAAAATGGGGTTGGACTGAGGTCCGAGGCTAACGGCAAATACGTGACTCCCGCCGCAGACGGAATGTCATTGATCGCCAGTGAAGCGTCCGTTTCGTTTAGGAACTTCTTCGTTGAGGTGGATGCTGGTGATGGCAAGGTCGGTCTTCGATCTGTGCATGCTGAGCAGTATGTTGGATGCGACAATCAACTTCGTCTGGTTCCGTGGCGGAGGTCATGGGAGAGGTTTGTTGTTAAGCCAGTTGTTATTCATTTTTAGCAGAGTGCGTTTGGGGTGATTTTGTAACATTGTGAAAGTAGGTTTTTGAGGTTATCTAGCTAGAAGGCAGAGGGATGAAAGTTGAGTGTTAGGACAAGAATCAAAAATTAGAATATTCTGATGATTTAGAAAAGAACAAATACACGAGTTTACACTCAACTCTTTTTCTCTTCAAATGAAAACTTTTGATGTTTATCATACATCAAATTTATACTGTCAGATCTCATATTGGGGGAAATTTACTTGGTCACACCCGTTAGAATGCTTTTTAACTTGGTTCTACTCACAACCTTTTGAACTCCACTTGATAACATCCCATGGCAGTTTCTCGGTCCTCGCTTTGACGTCACATCACAAAGTATGCCTTTTTTTTTTAATTAAGGATTCAATTAACAATTGTATATTTAATTTGATTAATGGCTGGCGAATCAAATTCAACTTGTAGACTTCGATTTTAACAACAAAGAATTACAACGATCTATGCAAAGTGCTACAATCAAACATGCTATGGTTGTGTAACTTGAAGTTTGGAGCTGTACAATAACTGTACACTTACCATTGACGAGGCCCATAATAGCGGGTTTCAAAGTTGAAATCTTTTTGAAAAATTCCTGACGCAAAGGAAAGAGTTATGATACCACCTAGGCCTTGGTGGGTGTTTTCTGCGGGAAGCTCCGGAGGTTTTAGTAGGAAACCCCGGGACATTCTATTAATAAGGATTTTCACTCTTTTCTCTCTCTTTTTTTCAGTAAGAAGTTTACTATTCCGAATAGTTATTCTCAGTGTCAGAACTGAGAAAAATATAATGAAGAGACCACCATGTTCATTCACAAGAGTGACCCAGAATAGCCACGGTCCTACACAAAATTACCCACGATGAAATTACAATTATTTCTTTCTCAACCGTTTAAGAATATTTTCTTGTAACTTTGAGACCCCTAACGTCCCAAGATGGAAGTCGTTCCTTCACGAAGTCCTCGATGGTAAGATTCTAGGCTGACCTGACTTGCAAAACACCCACCAACTTCCAGATTTCAAACTTAGGAACATCCGATTCAATCATTCACTGATTGTCTTTCCGTGGATCTATAGTATCTCCAACTTGTTTAGTATTTAATGGTAGTGGACTGCCTAATGTGCAGACATCAACGTTTCTTGATTAGCGTTCTTAACTACTTGGATGAGAAGTATGTATATCAAACTTAACTTCGATGAGCGTCTTGGGGTCATTGTTGCTCGATTCTTCTACTTCAACGTCGGCGGAATGTTTAACTCGGGTTCCGTCCTTTCCTGCCCCCGAAGACTCCAACTCTGCAGATCGTGCAGCTGTTCTGATCAAGACGAGGAGGACTGAAGAAATAACTTTGAACTTTGAGGGAACGAGGAAGCTCTAAAGTTCCTATGAGGGACTGAGGGAGTAAAAAGTCCGTTGAGTTTGACCAGGACAAACGTCTCATGAATGTGTATGCCCGAGTAATCACAAGTGCCACTGGTAATCCAAATTACTTTATCTGCGAATTTGCCTTCAGAGAACTGAGAAATTTAATTATGATTATATTTCTCAGAAAATTATTATAGTGATTCCAGAAAATAATTATGGTGATTCAGTCTTCATCAATATGATTCATCTCAAAGCAGACTACTTAGTATTTACAGAGAAATGTTAAAATTAAGATTCACAAAACAATATGTTTCTTAGAAAACACTACAAGGAAAAAGAAATATTCTTTTTCATGCTTTAAGACTCATACCGGAGGTTAACAAGCAGATTCATTGAAGGATATATATTGGTACACCTAAACAGTAACTGCTAAGCTTCAAACACGTGTGCAGATGACATTTTGCTCGTTGTGAAAGTACAACGAGTTGCATACTAAAAGAAATGGGAAGTTGTTGGTGTTGAGTTGACTTGATCCATGAAAATCAATTCTAAACAACTGAAGGCGATGTTTCCGGTGTGACACGAAGTGTGCTTGCCGTGGTGGGAGGATGTCCAAGGTCCACATTAGACGTCATGTGATGAATCCAAGTGAATTCAGTCTTTCCTTGGTAGAAAGAGCAAATGACAATCTAGTCTCCTGTTCGAATGAGTCCCCACTCATGCTGCCTAGCAATTTTTCAAAAATCCTCAAAAACTTGTGCCTCGAATGAGTGGCAAATCAAATCTTGAAGTGAAGATTCGATGCACGATTGTCCTGGACTGATGGACGTCACGAAGATATCTTTGCTAGCTTATTTACGTGTCAGCATGCTCTAGACTAGACATCGAGCTCAGAACCACAAGAAATTTTAGTTGCAACAACTACAGCCTCAAGATGAGTACTTTTTGACTTGTTCGAGTTCAGAGTCCTTTTCGAAGTTCAGACAATAAACATAATCCCTTACGAAATCAGCGAAATCACTCTTGTAAAATCTAATATCGAAGCAACATAATTTTGCTATTCCGGTAATTACTTTATGTCACTTGAGCACTACTCCCTCGATTAAAGAAATATTACGGAAAGTGTACTGAGAAGGAAGTAGAGTGGAGGAGCGTAAGACAATAAATGTATCCACTTTCAGATGCTTTAGCAAGTTGGTATTGGTGATAATATCCAATAACCACATATGTCATTGTGGACTTGAAAATCCTAGTCAAGTAACTTGCATCCTTGCAGATTTACAACACTGAAACTTACCTCAAGGGTCCTTGAAGCCTCAAGAGTCCTTGAAGACAACTCCATCAGCTAATGCATCTCTAACTTTGTTCCCACTTCATGACATAGTTTTGAACATAGTAGGTGCTTGTTGTCTCAGAGGACGTGGTGGCAGCTGATCTACATTTACCACCACTCTATGGTGCCACTAGAAAATTATGTAACACGAAACAACACTTCACTATTTCAGCTGCCACTTTCACGCTACTGCTGATCCCAACACTAAGAGTTGCAAAGCGTCCTTTCAGAACATCGAAGGTTGCTCAATACATACTTTATCTTTTATTTGTCATTCGGTGAACAGTCTATGTACATGTGACGACCTCAAGTTTGGTGAGAATGGGGGCATTAACCACCTTTCCTTAGTGTAACCTGAGTCCTCAAACAAATACGGATGAAGCTAAAATCCATTAGGTAGTGTAACTATGAGCTCTAATAAAACATTGCAGTCTGGAATATGAGTCCACAAGGCAGAGGTTTTGAGAACTCGTGACTCGTGATTTGTGTCTATTCGGCCGCAACTCACATCGAGAAAACATTCTTTCCGTGTTGAACACTAAGTTGTGGTATTGCTTTCTGTTGTAATATTCACTAGATAGTTCTTTGGCTGACGGAGCTTTGATTTTAATGTGTGAATCGTCTACGGCATCTTGACAATTGGCGAGACCAGCTTTCCTAGAAAAACCTTGAGAAACTCGTTCCATAGCTGATCCAGTAGACCATTGGACAAATTGAGCACCAAGGACTCTATTCACAGCAATAACAACATCTGCAAGTACTTCCAAACTTCTTGCCCACCTGAAAATTAGTCATGCTTGAGGTCAACCTGAGTGACGCTGTCCCAACTCAGACCTCGACGAGGACAGATTTCTGATAATGAGTATCAGCTTTTGACACATGTGGTCCAAGTAGAGTGACAAGCTGGAGGAACAAGACCTTAGACATTCGAGGAGTTTTAATCCATCGATCTTACTCCTAATTCTTCATGAGATAATAGTCAAACTATATTAAAGATCTTGGCTTCACGCACCAAGTATATTGTTCTCTCTGCTGGAGATGCTCAACTGTCATGAAGACAACTCTTGTCAGCGAGTCATGCACGACCAGAATATCTAACCACGAATCTGAAACATCATCCTTTTTTTCTTCAGCTCTCACCCACTCGGACATAATGTCTATAACCAACATAACCGATGTAGTCACTACCATCAAGACAACATGAATATCTGTAGAAGAAGACAACATACCCTTACTCCAGAACTCATGTACGTGTAACTTCCAACGTATTGGATATTAAACAATTATACATGATAATGAACTAACAATTAACATATGTTCACTTGGAATGCAACCGACCTATCACTGTGAAATAGCCTGCAACAACCGAGACTTCACGTGATAAGTGAAACTATGATTCGGCTCCTGGACTGAAGAAAGACTAATTTAAGTGGAAAGCTCAAAGTTACAAACAACTGAGCAAAGAATGAAGCTCACTAGTCTAGAAGGAACTAAAAAGCACCTCAAAAATACTGAACTTTCACAACATCATACAAGTTAGGACAAGAAAGTTAGCAAATAGAGGAAAAACTGAGCATATTAACAACACAAACAACAATATTCGAAAGCTGATACTGAATTGGACCAGTAAAACATCGAGGACAAGATCTCACACGTTGATAACTCGAATACATAGACTATATCACAATACATGGCCGATTCATTGAAATGAAGAAACATAAAACAAAATGTTTTGTATGCGGATACTGATCAGAACTAGAACAGTGAAACCGTCCAAAACTATTAGTTTCTGGTCAAGTCGCTGTCAATGTCAGCCAATACCTCTACCAACTTGTCCAACAAACTCACAATTTGACCCGAACGAACATTAACTCCTTCTTGTTTGCTCTTCTCTTGGAAGAATTTTTGAGCTTCTAGTTCTCTATACAGACTCAACTTCTCCCTATCAATTTCGAGTTTATGTTTCTCTCGCTCAACTATGGAGCTAGGAAAACACGTGAGAGTTTGGTTCAGAGCAAAAGCAAAGTGGTTTATTCCATGCTTCTGTTTCTTTGAGTTATGACGATGAATTCTTCAACATCTATCTCGGTCGAATTCTGAACTTCAGAATCCACTTGAGCACCCCGTTGAACATCATCACTATTTGGACATGTAGGACCATGACTCGAGGTGAGAGATTTGACCATGCACGATGAGGCAGTGCCAAGCCAGAGACCATATGAATAATCAATGAGCGAGTAGTGGTACAATGGATAATTCAAGGGGATTTTTTCTTTGCATGTTCCTACCGACTCAATGAGATGTGCATATGACTTTGAGATGAAGGGTTTTTAAACTATTTGGTCTCGTTGCAGATGAGCTTTTTTTGTCCGCAGAGAGCTATCTCGATGATTCGAATGAGAGAGTTCTTAGTCTCGAGAGTCAAATTCGACATGAGTTGCCCTTCCGCAATTATGTTATTGTGCATAATGATTGAGTGTATGCAGCACCCTCCAATCTCCATGAAATCATGAGAAGTTCTCTCAAAGATATTTTTAATGCCGAGGAGGCAACACGAGGTGAAGGAGTGTCACAACTACTAGTTGGAAGCAATAACATTGGATCACATTCCATTCCAGTTTTAAGGTTGATGTTGCCTCTCAAACCACGTAATTGTCATAAGTAGAGTAGGTTTGTGTTGCAAGATTGGCAAGTGGTGCACCTGATTGAGGTAAAGAGATTAGAGCATGAAGAGAAAAATAGGAGTTCAGGTCTGAAGAAAATGATCACGGCGGTGAGCAAGCTTCAGCAGGTCCAGTCGTGTAGTTATCACTGACATGTCTCTGATAAAAAACAAGTGGGAGACAGTGACTACCGAGTACAAAAGCATTCGAGATCACAACAAGGTCTCTGAGAATACTAAAAAATGAAAGTAATGTTACGACACTATAAACTACGAACAAAAGTGCAAAGACTGGAGAGGCTTGACAAAATGCAAGCAACTGAACTGCGAGATTTCTCATTTCTTCTACTTGCTGCGAAATCTTTCTCAATTTCTTTATCGCGAATCGTCAACTCTAGAGAGCTGGACATTTCTCGCTCCATCTCTACACAGGTGGACATCGAATTGTTTGAGGAGCTGGTGCTTTTCCGCTCCATCATAGCACAGGTGGACTCGATTTGTTTAATTCACATGTGAAGTGGAGAAAGCGGACTCGTGCAAAAAATCAAAAAAATTGATACTATCTCCCAGACCTCACTTTTTTCCTTTTGTGGATAGTGCCAGCTAAAGTTCTCTGTAGAATAATAAATATATTCTCTATAGAAAATATAATAATAATAACACAGCCTTTGACATCTATTGTGATATAGTTTAGACTAAAATTTATTCGTCAGCTTCATCTTTTGTTCAAAATTATAATAATCTCGAACAAAATAATCAATGTTTTTGAAACTGAAGATACATATATCTTCAAAGTTAGAGAACGAAATGATGTCTATCTCTATGTATATCTCTATACTTAATTATTTTTATCTTTGTGATTACATCTCCATTCTATATGATAGAATGGGTGATCACTTGTGTCACCATTGAGTCTAGTTGAATTTTTTATAACCACCTCAATCATTATTACACAATCCTCCTATGTCATAAAATATAACGTGAATGAGTGTTGTGTAATCAAAGTAGATCATTTAAATAATTTTCACAAAATCAATTAAAATTTAAAAGCTTATACACTTTAAGCTTCTCTTAAGCTTAAATTTTAGCTTAAGAGAAGTTCAGTTGGTGCAAAATGAAAATAATACGATTCGTAAGCTCTGTATAGCACCATTTGATGTACAGAGTTGAAAATAGCACCTTGTGAAGCACTTTAAAGACAGGCAAGATAAAGAAATGCACCGATAAGTACCTCCAGAGTGTATTTTGAGTGCTACTCGGTTCAAGGAGAAGTGTAATATTGAAATGTTTTCTTGTGTAGTTCAATAAATCCAAGATTGTTTTTCTTTCATCCTTCTCTTAACCGAAGGCGCCGAAGGACAAACAACCATTACTGCTAGCGCTTGAGCCGGTTAAAACACGTGCAAAGAATGGTGAGAGTAGATATATATGAGCCCGGCGCGGGCTCCTAATCTGGCTATACTGAGATCTATCCTCATGTTGCTTGCCATACTAGAACTGAACCAATTCTACGGCCTAAAGCTGCTGCGTTTCCCAGGATTTCACAGGAGCTCGAACTTTGTCCGGTGCTGGACTCTAATTTTGCAGTGTAGTCGATCTAATAACTTCGGATTGTCATCTTGTAGCTTCGTAGAGTCAAGAGTAGTGTTGATTGTCTAGATTAAACACGCTCTAGATCTGTCCTGTCACTAGCAGAATGGCATAGCTGCGAGAAAAAGCCTAAGTACCTTTCCTTACCTGCTCTACTTCTGATTGGGAATATTTGCTGCAGCACGGGCGTTACTTCCAGGCGCCATAAGGAAACCAGAAAGTCTTCTTGTGTTATCTAAGTTGGACAGCATGCAGAAGCAGCTTATTTCATGGTGACAAAGTCGCAGCATGTGGGTCATGTAGCTTTTACCTGCTGAGGCGGGACCCGAGGACGGGCCCCTAATGACAGAAAGCATCACTTAGGCTGTAACCGCACCATGGTCTTTTGACATAGTTTTTTGTCTAACATCCTTGGAGGCTAGGTTCCGTAATAAGAGTGTCACCACACCATGCAAGTTTTTTGCAGCTGCCTCCTTTCCAGGCCCGCTCAGAAGATTAAGGAATAGTCTTTGCACACCCTGTTAAGATCTGTTAAAATCAAAATATTTATCAATATTAACTGTTAATCCCCTGGAAATGTGGAAGACCCGGACATGAACTATGAGGCATGAGTAGACTGCAGTGCTTCTGAAGGTAAAAGTCCGAAAACGAACACTATTTATACATGAATTTACTTTGAGTTTAGTTTATTCTCTAACCCTAGTGCGGGAAGGGTTAGGTAGTAAATTAAATCCATGTATATTTTCCTCTTCCATAGAATAATGGGTGAGGTGTAATATGCTGCACAATTTGAAAACAGAAGTACGTATACCATGATCTAGCTTCCGGAGAAAATTGCCAATTGTAGAAGCAACTGAGACTTCGAGATATCTGGTTAATGTACTCTCCATATCAGATAGATTAATTCTCGTTCGTTGAATTCATCGTGGGCGATCACATGAATATCAAATTGAATGATGAACACATGTACAGCTTACTTATTAGCAGGGTTCAGTCTTTCTCAGGACGACTACAGCATAATCACAAAGCGCCAGCCCAAGGAGTATTCCACACTCATATATCCAGATGCTCCTAGCGACTCAAGTTTCGAAATGTCTGCGGAAGCCCCTCAAGCCTTCTTTTGCTGTATCAGCTCTGTCTCACAACTCAGGACCACCGTATATATCCGTGTCAGTGATAAGGAATTCAAGAGACGTTATGAGCTTTACAACAGCAGACTTAGTAGGAGAATGAAGTGGAGTAAGTATGTTAGACGACGCCAGACTTCTAAAGAATGAAAACCTTCCGCGTATCGGCCCACAATTGCGAGGATCTCCACGCTGGCACTGGGGGCACTTTCAGGCTTGAATCAACGAATTTAGAATCGTAGAGCAGTGGGCCTTAAAGTACGAAAGTGACAGTGCACTCGATCAAGAGAAGTCAATTATCTCAGATACGGAAACTGTTAAGTGACTGGAACCCGAAGGTACACACAAGCATATCAGTGAAAATATATTCACGGTTACAATGTCAATTTAGTCCAATTTATTTCAGTAAATCCAAGACTTTTAATCTTTTATTATTCCCGAACGCGCCGGCGCAAAGAACCGTTATTACCAGCGCTTACGAGGGGTTAAAACACCCGTCAAAGTACAAAGCCCACACCAAATGGTGAGAGTGAATATGTATGACCCCTGCCCGTGCTCCTAGTCTGGCTATACTGAGATCTATCCTTGCTACCTCTTGAAGCCTCGATCACTTCTACGTCCTACACCGCGGCGCAGAACGCCTGGCCGTATAAACCTGCTCATTCCTGAAGGAGTTGCAGAAAGTTCCAGTAACTCCATGTATAAGAAGAAGCTGCCGCCTCCCCTTCTGGGTTCCGTCCATGAAGCTTAACCTCCTTCTTAGACATAGACTGCGGATGCACGTGGGTACTTGTGTCCCTCCGAGTCTCAAGGTTCCAATTGTATCCGAACTTTGTCCGATGCTTAACTGATTTTGACGGCTAGCAGTACCTCTCACAAAATTGTGTTTTCTTTGTGTGCAGTTATCTTGATATTAGGATTGTTCTTTCACTTGTGGAGAAATATAAGTAATCAGTGGGAGTTTTGATCGGTTGTGCTTTTCGTTATTGTGAAGTCATTCATGGAGGTGGCAAGGACAAAACCGAAGTTACAGTCAGTTTTAGATACTTGGCAAACATTGAAGAATCAGTTGTTGTGACACGAAAGCAAGTTCCCAAGTCTCAGACAAACTGGAATGCGTTTTCCAGGAAGACAAAATCTTCAAGTGATTCTATCTTAACCTCCTTTGATGCAAACAATGGTGGTGGTGGTGGTGCTTGTGACACTCAACCGTTTATTCTGGGAATACCAAGACATCACAGTGATACGACGGACTTGGATGGACATCACAATGGCTTACGGAGCACTGCAAAAGTAATAGTTCGCAGGCTTGAAATAGAGAAACAAGCAAGATCAATCCTCGAGAACGCGGAAGAAGAGTAGGGTCCCTTGGATGGACATCACAATGGCTTACGGAGCACTGCAAAAGTAATAGTTCGCAGGCTTGAAATAGAGAAACAAGCAAGATCAATCCTCGAGAACGCGGAAGAAGAGTAGGGTCCCGAGTTGGTGATGGAAGTCGCAGTTGCAGCCACTACAACCTTTGAAGATGCCCGGCTAAGCGGAACATCCTACGAGGAAGTCCTTGAGCGGCCGTCCAAAATCCCAGCTGTGGAAAACAGCGATGATGAGGCGATCCTCTTGAGAAATGATGAGGAGGATAGTTGTCTAATGTTACCAGACAGTTGTGCCGAGAGAAGTAGAAGCGAGTTGCAAGAAGAGGGCATAGCTGACGTCGAAGGGTCGTTGGTTCCCAGACAGTAATCTTGTTCACGTGGTCAAAGTGAACTCCACGTTTACCCAACTTAGAAACTCCGGGAACAGGAAAAACGTGATATTGTCAACGAACTGAACCACGAAAACCCTAAAGATTCGGTAACTGCCTCAAGCAATGGACTTGAAGAACGGTACACTGCTTTGGACGATTCTGAAAGCACTTCTGAATCTGCGATGAAAGTTATTACTGCCAATGGTGAACAAACGATGCAAATCATCAAGCTTCTTGTTCCGAAAGCAACTTCTTGAGTGCTTTCTCTACCCTTGATGTGTATTCTAGTTATGTGCAGGATGAGGCACCAACATCTACCACCGATGAAGAGCTAATGAAGATAATCAACAAGGACGTGAACTGTTTGCATGATCCGGCCATCGACGTCAGGTATGACGCACCACACAGCTTGAATCGTGCCTTACTCGGAGACTTCGTGGGAGAAGTTAATTATCTCTCAAAAAGAACGACTGCCCAAAAAGAAGACCCAGCAGATCCGGACATCGTGAGTACCGGTTTATTTGAGAGTCCGGATAAATTTGCCCGTGTTGTGGAAGAGGTGGTTGTCATCTGTTTGGCCATGGGGGCTAATACCAAGCAAAGACCTCGGCTGGAGGCTATCCATTTAAAATAAAAACATATTCAAAGCACGAACATGAACAGCCGGGCTCATAATATCCTTCCCCACGGCCTTGTACATTGAAATTCGTTTTCACTTATCGGAAATCGTATAAGTGTTACTAAAATTTATTTTACTGTTATATAAAAAATTGAATTAATTCATAATTGTTATATGTTAGTCACTCCTGGAGTAGCCAACTCATCCGAAGAAAACCCATAAGAGGGGGCTGCTGCGCTCCTGGGGGTATAAGACCGGAGATCTAAATGTATTATGGCGCCGTTTACCTGAGGACATTAATTAATGTACTAACCCTTCCGCCGGAAGGGTTAATACATTAATAAGTGTACATGCCCATATCCTCTATCATCATCTAGTCTACCGCATAACATAGCACTAGTTGACAGCAATTCTTTAATTTGTCAGGAGTTGAACCTGCGATTCTCACCAATTGAGGACAAAGGTGACCCTCGTCACCCCCTCCCAACCCAAGAAAATGCAAAATTTTTTCTCATAACCTTCCCTGCCCCGATCTCAAATGTCCCACACATCAACATTAACACACTACACACTTAGTCGCATGAACCTCCCCATGCCCTTCCCAACCCAACCAAACCCAAGGAAATGCGCAGACTTTTTTCAAAACCTCATGCACATCAACATTAACACAGTATAAACTTAGCTGCATGAATGAAAATTTGTACAGTAGTAAAACTTCACGAACTTACCCGAACTATTGAAGAACATCAGCTGGACCATCCATTGTAAAGGTCCCTTGAGAGTACGAGCGCTCGATCACATTCGTCTAGCCGACGTTCGAACGTAACAATGATCTTACTTATCCTGCAAAACTTCAGCCTCAGGAGAATATACACCTTGTATCTCGATCACTTGAGGTCAAGGAACATGCTCCCAAAAAATAGTGTGACATTCTAAAATTGAACCAGTGGGTCCAAATTCGATTAAAGGATACTCGTGTCGACGGATGGTCTCCAAAAACTCAGGTGAACTGCCATGTTGAAGATGATAAGCTGAACTAAATGCTTACAAAGTAAATAAGCATCATTCAGAAATTATGGACAACTACAAACTCATTTTGCGAGATTTATCTCATATCACAATTGTTTTTCATGAGAAATGGTCGACTCGGACAACTTCTTCCAGGACACACGAAAATCCCTCCACCATGATGAGAGAAAACATCCATTATGCATCTGATTGACGTTATATGCAAATCTTGAATCAGTGTTCCTGCAATAATCTCACACAATTTGTCAAGGCGCAGTTTGTTACATGGAAACTTGTAATCATACTTTAGTTTCCTCCAGTTGCTCTCAATTGTATTAGTCCTTCTTGACATACATAGCTTAGAGGATCAGACGATAGCCTCCATCTATCAAGACGGTACGACTCATTCCACATATAAGCCCACAAGTGCACTAGTCCACGACTATAATACCACATATAAACTTCTTGCACGCAACCCTCATAATGCTCTTCCGCAAATAAGTATACATCCGGGCTCACTGGAATTAATGAGCGTACATTAAATACACCCATTAGCATATCTATCATATGGGAATCATAACTAGAAACAGGACGTTTCACTTGACGGACACGGATCTCTACTGCAGCCTGCGCATGTCGTAGACATAATTGCACATATTTTCGGATAAACACTTGTTGTATAGCTCAGATCTGTCTCATGTCCTTGTCGGAAAGGATAAACGTCGGCTTCAGACCCAATGCATACAAGACCTCGAACCAAGATACAAGGACATTCATACGAATCCGCTCCCCATCTCCTTGAGATGGGAACTCTCTCTTACCTTTATCATCAAGCTTTCAAGAGTAGAACATATATGATAATGACAAGCCGAATCCTCTAACGTTAGCATTGACAACAAACAGCTCGAATCTCACCTGGTTCGTCTTAAAAGTCAAATCGATCAAAAATTCAGTAACATTCTGAACCTTATCTTACCTAAACACTGAAGCCTTCTTGTCATCTTGAAACGCAATAGACCAAAAGCCTTGACTGCAATACTTCTTGCTGTTTATAAAACATTAGCAGATGCAAGCTGATTGGTGATATTCCAGATATAACTGCGAGCGACAATGCTACTTATATGATAGTTTACCTGAGATCGTGTGATTATGGTAAGATCAATGAGACGCTCCATACATAGAGCACGATATAGTTCAGTCTTTCGGAAACTACTCTCATTGACTTTTCCAAATAATCTATAGGAGCAACAGGGATGCATAATTGTCGAGAGTGAGGTTTTTCATGCTCGCAAAGATGCTCAATCAGTAAAACATATACCTTCTCTTTCACATCTAGATCTATTTTCACTGATCCCTTGCAAGAGAAACACGGAATGGCTTTACGTTTACCACGATGAGGCTCGGTCGTCCCGACTCGTGCACCATAAAGATCCAGTGTATACATGCAAGTTCTCGATATTCGTCAAGGGGCGAGCATACTGAAAGCTCCAATAATATTCAGATGCACACTCGAAGTCGTCTATCAAGTACTCCTTAATGAACAAACCATACTTATGCTCTAAAAGAGTAAAATCAGTTTTGCTTTTTGGTCCTAAGGCAAATATCAAACATGATCGACCAACAGATCCTCCGGCAATGAGATTTAGACTCTAGTCAACAGCGAGCCCTGCCGGAGGTCTTTGGAGTTAAAAATCTATGTCATTACATCTAAAAAACTATCAAACTCGCAGACGGTCTTCTCGACTACATCAACAACATCTCGACTGATATCTGTAACATATGGATCCAAACTACCATTGTCACTACACGAGTTACAACTCTTGAACATCCGAGTCTACATAGGATTGTTGAATCATCTCTCTCTGAAGAAAATAGATATCAGGAGTTGCTGGTTACATCGAGTATATTGCATAAACTCCGCCATGGACTTAACATACAAATTCTGGAAATCACAGCAAGACCAGCAAGTTACAGTCACATTCACATACCAATTTCATATACACAACAGTACTTGGTACCGTACGCCGCTCTCCTCTCGTGTTGTCTATCATAATGCAGTGCCGCTCCCCTCTCGTGTTGTCGATTGTAATGTACCTGCACAAACAACGGCAATGAAGCAGCTCCACCCTAACATCCTGATGCACTAATCAAAAGCTCCTGCTACGGTCATGGCAACAAACGAGTAGCAGCAGCTCCACCCTAACGCACTAATGTTACGTGCGGCAACGAGCATGGCAACGAACTCATCTACATCAACAATGGGCTCTGATATCTAACGCACTAATGACCAATGATCAATGGTCATGGCAACGAGCGCGGCAACTCATCGAAGCTCTAATCCCTAGCGTAGTAATCCATTGATCAATGAACTCAATGAAGTCGCGCAATGAGCTCTGATCCCTAACGCCTTAAACTACAGCAGGTAGTGAAAGCTACATCAACAACAAGAGCTCGACTATTCATCCTTGAGGCAACGAGGAACGAACTCAACTCCTGGAGGCAACAGCAATGGCAACGAGGAACTCCGACTCGCAATTAACTCAATGAACGAACGAAGGAGCGCATCAGCAACAAAAATCAAACATGTTGAAATCAAAGAACAGACCCTCGATCCCTAACGCCTCAATGCATTCCTCAAATCAGAAGCTCCTCAAGGCAACATCGGAACGAAGAACGACAACGTCATCAATTGATAATCGACAACTACACAACTCGAGCGCATTGGTAATCAGCAATCGTGCACTAATGCACTCAACCCAATCAGAAGCTCCTCGAGGCAATGAGAAACGAGGAATGGCAACAAGGAACAAACTCATCGCCAATCGTGCAATTGGCAATCAACCTAATCGAAAGCTCCTCGAGACAACGAGAAACTTCGACTCCGAACACAATTGCGACACTCAATATGCAATCGTGCAGTAACTCCTCAATAGGCAATCAACCTAATCAGAAGCTCCTCGAGGCAATGAAGAACGAACGCGCAATGAACGAATGAACGTGCAATCGACAATCGCGCAATAATGCACCACCCTAATCAGAAACTCCTCGAGGTAACGAGGAACACAATGAACAAATGACTAGTCGGACTAAACGAATGCAGTCGCTAACCCTAAACTCCTCAAACGGACAGATTCTCTAGTAACATTGACGAGTTAGTTCCGTCCCTCCCATCACAGTGGGTCCTCTTGGATGTGATCGCAGTCGGGTGGTGAGGTGCAGGACCCGAGTCAATAGCTCCTTTAACTCACACGTGAAAACCTAACATTTATTTGCCAATTCGTGGAGGGACTACACTGTCTAACCTACTAGTATCGACTGTATTATCTACAGGGTACTTATCTACTGTAAGTTGTATGTTGGCTTTACCTACAACTTTGACGACCCGGAGCAAATAATCTCCTGCATTAATATGCAGACAACGAGAGGAAATCCCCACCTTGACACTAATATTCCTTTTCTGTTACAGTCACAACAAACCTATAAAGAAGGAACGGGAACTAACGCAGCACAGTCTTGTGCAGCTCCCGCTGTCGGCAGCGGCGTGTGGTCGTAACTCCAAGTCGAATGGATCCCCATGGAACCGAGACTACTGCTAAAAGAGAAAAGAGAGGTTCAACTACCATGTACTTCAGTGTGATTATTAAGTTCGTCTTTTCATTGTCTTGATGAAATCCGTGTTCAGTCGTGTGTTCAGAACGGAGGATTCGTGCATCCATTCCGGAGATCTACACATTATACTTGGGGTAGAATGGTCAACTCCCGATTATCATTTTCATCCGACGCAACAAGTGTGTTGGGACGTAAGGAGATGTTTTGTGTATGATAGTCAATTCACTGCACGCATTGGACGTGGTACACGCTTGGCAGTGTACTATCCTGCATAAAATATGTTGTAAAAAGTTTTTACCGTGTTGGTGATTTCACATTATTTACTTATCATATATATAATTCGAGGAAATTTAACAGTGTTCTATACAGAAAAGGTCACAAATATTTACGTTATGGTTATTTGCATGAAATCTATTAATTTAAACCCCATATGTGTATAAATTGAAGAAAGAATAATTTCTCTCCCATGTAATTTAGGTTAGAGAAAAATATTATTTTATTCCAAAAACCACAAAACTCCAGTTTAATATTCTGAACTGATACTAAATATCAGTTTTGAAGCGAATCACATAGTTTAAGGCTCTTGGATTGCTTTAATTTAATTTCTTACATAACAGATTACATTCTCGCACGAATGTAATCTGTTATGTATTACTAATTGACCCCACCATTAGTTGCTGTTCTTGACTTTTCGCTGTTCTTGATTTTTCGATCACAGTGGATTCTTCTCTCCATAGGGTTCTTGCATCCGGATCCCCTGCTTGGAGAAGGGTACTCTGTTCTACTCTATTTGGTAGGGTTCAAGAGAATTTTAATATTACTTTTTTTGCGACAAAATACTTGATCATTTACACATTTTGGATAATGTTGTGATGTTTATCCTCTCTGTTAGATATTCTTTGGTCTCACACCTTGGGTAATGCTGTGATGTTTATCTTCTCGTTAGATATGTGTTTCCTTTTGATCTCATGGCAGTGGGATCCATGTTGTCTTATAAGAAAAGATCAGATTCCTAAGCTTGTTCATTTCTTCGTGCTTTTTTGTGCTCTCGGGATGTTAATTCATAACATGTCATTGTCTACCGATCGATCTTCAATTTAGATCATGTACCCATCTACCACGTGCAATAATGAATAAAAATTAATAAGTAAACTTAGATGAGTATTCATGAATCTATGCATATTTCATCTCACTCAACCTTTAGATGGAGGAGGTTATTATGCAAGGGTTTAATTTATCACCTAATATTTACCTATCTTGACTTTATTTATAATCATTCAGTTGAGAAGATTAGATAATAAACTGAACTGCAACTAAAATATGATGTAATTAGTGAGCAGCCTCCCAGATATGTTCTCTCGGATGCGTGTCTATCGGCACTCCCTTTATGGATTATCTCTAGATCTTCTTGCATTTCCAGGTCCAGTTATCATTTAATATTTAAGAAAATTTTGATTTTTTAACCAACTTAGTACAGAATTTCTGCTTAACGCTGATGTCTTTTTCAATAACAGCAAGCGAGCAAGAGTGCACCAGAAGTTCATGTTGCATGCATATTTATCGCATAAAAATTTATTAGTAATTTTATTTTATTTGAATAGTTTTGATATTTGGAAAAAAGACAATAAAGTTAAAGCTTTATTGGACATTCTAAACTTGACATTCGTTTTTGCTTTTTGATATCTGTATGAATTTTACTTTTCTAAAAATCCATGAGATGATTATGCTCACAAAATTTAAGCATACTCTTCCAGTAAACTGACACAATAAATATCATAACCCATACAATAAATATGATTAAAATATCACAACTTGAGTTAGGTATATAATTCGAAAAGCTTGTTTAGTTTCATGGATCTCGTCTTTGTGTTATCCATTGCATCATCTTTCCTACTTTCATACACAATGGTATGTTGATACAAAGGGATGTCAAAGTTAGAACCTTTTTGGAAGATCCATGCTGCACGAGAGGGAGTTACGACTGCAGCCAAATGCCCATGATTGTTTCTTCAACAAATTTTCACTCCTCTCACGCGTTCTTTTCTACAGTGGTGAATCTACTGCTCTAACCACTTATTCTCAGTGTTAGGACAAGAAAAAAGTTTATACAAAATTCACAATGTCTATTCTCAAGAGCGACCAGAATGCGCCACACTTGTGCACAAAATTACCCACTGAAGAATAACGTCATTTTTCTCGTCAGTTGAAAAATATGTCCTCTTAAATTTGACACCGCCTAATACTAGAATATCTTCACTATTTTGATAATTTCCATGTTGTCCATAAAGGCATCTTCTTAGTCTCGTTATTCTGGTTTGACACAATATCAAGACTGAACAAGGTTCTGAAGATCTTATGGACGAGAGTCTATGAGATACTAATGAGATTTTTGCTCGAACCATCAACTCTTCTCGTGGAAAAATGAATTTCTCCGTTATTGTTAACTTTGGTACTCCTAATGTGCACTAAAGTTTAAGCTTTTTTCTCGGTGAGGATTTTCCCAACCAAATGCTACTTCTCCTTTAGGGAGTGAGACCTCCCAAAAACAAGACCCGACTCGACTCGATCTCATGCTGCCTTGGCTAGAGACGGTTTCGTGTCATGGATCAGCTGTGGCACGAAACAAAGGTCATGGAAAAACATTTTTCCAAACTTGCTGCTAACACAATTCTCATAGTAGCATTGAGTAGATCTCATCAAGGAGATCAAAATTAGTGTTTAAATCATCATCAATAGAGCAAAGATGAAGAAGTTATGGTGCATTTTACATTTATGAGTTTTGGAATGATAAACAACAAGTTGGTACTATAAGGGTACCTCGAGATAGACCGACATCAAGTGAGGTGACCTAAATATGATAAATAATAAACTATTTTTTTTTACAAGACACCTCGAAGTGAGCAACCTAGGGATGAAACGACAAGCACCTCAAGTGGAACGATCTTAGGGTGGAGCAATCCAAACATGATAAATAACAACAAGTTGTTATTAATAGAGCACCTCAGACTAGAGCGATCAGTGCCTCAAGACTGAGCGTTTAGGATGAGGCGACGCGACATGATAAATAACAAGATGTTGCTATTTATTAGACGTCCGAGGATGCAACGCCTTGGATGGAGCGACCCAAAGGGGTGGAATGACATGGTCATAGGAATAACAACATTCTGTTATTTAGAGTGAATAATAAAATTTGCAAGCATATAAACTATATATCAACAAGTTTTTGAGGGTTCGATTATTCTTTTAAGGTGGATTTTTGACAATGGACTAGCTTGGGTGGATTTGAGGAAGAGTGTAAAAAGGGCTAGCTTAAACCTGCATGTTAGCGATAGATGTTTTGAGATATTAGTGAGTCCAACACAAGCTCACAAGATGTTGTCAGATTCAGATTGTGTAGGCTACGTAGTGGATTAGAAGGTTCGTGCAGAGGCAGACCAAGGATTAAGATTTGGGTAAAACTGAGATGTAGGGAGGGAGGATCGGAACTTCAATTACCTATGAAGTAGGCTTGGACCATTCTAGCCGTTCCGAAGTCCAAATTTATTGTCCTTAGATCGATCGAGATCATAACACTTAGTTCTAGAAGAAATTGAAGATGATATGGATCTTCATCAATAGCACGCACCTACCGCCTTGTTGCGTCAGCGGAAGCTCTAACTCAGTAGGCCATGAAATTTACACCGCTAACCTGCAAACACAATCACAAGTTAGCGTCCATGCACCACTTACCTTATCTTAGTTTGATCCAGATCGGAGTCGGATCGTCTCCCAGTCACCAAGCTCAGCTGTTCCTAAGTCCAGACCTAGACCCGCCTAGGCCGGTCCCAAAACATGAGCAAGTCACAAGATGACTTGGCACGGATTTCTCATAAAGTCCAAGGTCCTAAACGGTACCTCCAGCACACCTAGCGGCCCAACCGCCCGTGATGTCCATCTGGGTCTAGGCTCCAGAACGGTGGTCTAACCCGCCGACTCATTCTTTAGTCTTGCCTCAACCCTTACATCGTTCCTAAATCCAGACGTCCAAGTCTGGACAGAACGTGCCTTGGAACCGCCTAGCCATCACCTCATGCCCCCAGAGTCCGTCCGCCAAACCCTGGGGTCGGGTGACTCGTCCTGTTCCACCTAAGCATCGAGCCCCCCCTCATATATACTTCTGGGGATCGGTGGCCCCGCCCTCCTCTTTGGTCCCTAAAAATTATACCACAATCCGATCGTGGTTCGGTCATAATTCTCAGCTCAGAGGTCAGATCGATGAGTGTTATATATCACTGGAAAGCTCTCGACGAAAATTTTCCAATGATACCTCACTCGTCTCGAGTTCTTACGTGGAGCTCCGTCCACGACCTAAAACGTTCCTAGAGCTCCAACACTTAGTCATTTTTCGGAAACCTGCGGTCCAGACCCAGAGTCGAACCTTGTGGTTCGTCTGCGTCTCGGACCCACGTCTCGGTCCTATCTCTGAGACTCATGTTTCAGTCCGTTCTTAGACTCGTCCCCTTAGATCAGCGTTCGTCTAAGACCCTCTTGGGGTAGGCCCTTCTGTCCTAACCCAAGGTTCCAACCTTGGTTGAGAGAACCACCTCGGGTTCATCTGATCCCGACTTACCGACTAAGCCGTTAAGTCCTGCTCGCAGCGTTCACAACCTAGTGCAAGTTCGCTAGGATTCTATTGTTCGTGTCTACGCCCGATCTTGAGATTGAGGGTCGCGACAATCAAGCAGACTCGGAGTTCTAGGTGAAATTGGCTCATAGAGAAACGCTGAGGTTAGATTTTGTGCACCTATGACTTGAGGTTGGACTGTCCTTGATGATCAATGGATAAGCTCTTGGTTCTTAGTGACAACACAAGCAAAGAGTCTTCACCTACACCAAAGAGAAGACTATATGTGGATTGGGTTGTTGGTTTGGGTGTGGTGAGCAAAATTTGAGCCGTAGAGGTCGAATTACGTTAGTATTTTGCTTCTTACGATCAAATTTCTTGGGTAGTTTTGCGAAAAGAACTCCAAACAACTTGATTGGAATCTTGTTGGGTTCAAGATAGTGAGATATACTTATCAAGGAAGACAGATTGCAGATCAGACGATTTGTTTGGACGGTGTGCATGAATTTAGGTCGTAAGGAGAAAGTTTTAGAATTTTCTATCACATGCCATCGAAAATAGGTCATATCTTGGATGTTGGATGTCAGATCTTAGGATTCTTGGAGCCTACAAAATCAAAAGGAAGAAATCTACATGTTTTTGAAGATCATTCGACAAAAGGAGGAAGTCTCTAGATCGAACATTCTTCGGCTTCTTTACAACGGATTGGATGTCTACTTTGGTTGTCAATGCGATTCTCACTACATCGTTAGCTACGTGAGTCACACTCACAACCTTCATTTGGGTTAGAGTGATCTGATCATCGGGCTAGTGATATAGTGAATGATGGAGACACGACGAGTTTTTTTATTTGGATATGAGTTACGCTTCGTGTATTGCTAGCTAGTGGGCTACACTCTCAACCCTCGTTTAGGTTAGAGTGATTTGATCACCAACAGGGCTAGTAATATACTTAGTGACGGCGATGAAGTGGTGTTATTATGGATGCGACTGCTGTACATAGATTTGGCTAGTGGAACGATGTTGTGAAACTAATTGTTTAGGTATCTTTCTCCATGGCACGTTTTTCCATTTTGAGGTTTGTATTTTTCTGAAATATTCAAGTCTTTTTTAGACGTAACTTTTTGATGGTATTCTTTTTCTTATTTGAGATTTTTTTAGACTTTTTTTGTGTTATATAGAAAGAAGAGCGCACAAACATCTTACATAAGGTAAACTTTCTCACGGAAATCCGACTATAATTCCTCGGCAAATCGTCATTTTAGCAAAAAGTTTCCTAGAATGTTGAACTCATAAGTATCTAAGTTTGGTTTTATTACAACTTTCACGGCTCGAAGCAAATTCTGCTTCATTACGCAGACAACGAGAAAAAATCTCCTTGACATGAATGCTCCTTGTTATTTTAAAGACACAACAAACCTATAAAGAAGAAACAAGAGCCAATGCGTCAGTACTGTACTCTTATGCAATTCAAGAGGTTCAGTTCCCTCTGTCGGTGAACGCGTGTACTTTGACGTCGAGTCGGATGGATACCCATAGCAACGAGAAATTGTGCATAGCACAACTCCATTTCTTGAGCAAGGAATTGCTGGGCTAGAGGGGTTGTAACTCTATCCTCGGATTACCCTAGAGTGTAATAGGTGGTGTAAAAGTTCAATATTCTAAGTTTGTAACCGCATCCACATTCTGAAAATCGATTTTTCACCAGATGCTTGTGAAATTTACGATTGGAGATAGAGATAGTTTGGTTCATGGTATAGTAATCTGTTCCAGTTTGTGTAGGGGGTTGAAGGCCGACCGTATGCATAATGTTGTTTCTGAGACGGATTCCAAAAAAGTGAGGTCAGACAAATGGTGTAGATTTTCGACTTTTCGCACGAGTCCGCTCTCTCCACTTCACATGTGAATTAAACACATTGAGTCCACATGTGCTGCTATGGAGCGAGAAAGCACCAGCTCCTCAAGCAATTCGATGTCCACTTATGTAAAGATAGAGCGAGAAATGTCCAGCCAGAGATGTCTGACATCCTCCCAAAGTAGAACGCTCCAAGTGGATATGTGTTCCTCTATGTGCATGATATGTTCTTGTCCTTGCATCAACTCCACCGACATATATCTCGTGACTGAACTAGTTGAACGATCAGCTTATAATGCAAATGGAAGAACCCTTGGTCAGTCTCACGATCAAATCTCTTCAGACTTACAACCGGCTTGGAGTAGGTTGACGCTTTTGGAAAAATATGTGGAGCATCAAGTTGCCAAGAGACGGGACATTAGATGTTCCTAAATGTACCATGAATGCGAGATGTCTCTGTCTATCCTTGCACTATTGCAATAACTCGGTGTGGAGAGGAAGGTTACTATAAGATTTTGAATTGAATCTTATGTTAGAAATTTAACTCGCTTTCGAGATGTCCAGATAATTAATACGAATTCGATGTGTGATTCTCTAAGTCTTGAGGTAGAGAGATGATATCAAAGATACTCCAAGTTGATACCAATTCTGTTGTATAAAAATATAGATTTCATCATGTGATGTATCCGGGTCGAAAAATCAAGTAGAATGGATAAATGAGGAGAACAACATTTCAAAGTTAAAGGGACTTGAAGAATGACAACAGCTATAAATCGAGCTCTGGATAACAAGATAATTCCGATCGTAAGTGATAGTCATGATGAAATTACTTTGGATGGAGGTGCTAAAAGCTTATTGTACGATAGAACCAATAACTTTTCATACATATGGATATGCGAAGATATGTTAATTAGTCTTTCTGACATGTAAGAAGATATTACGTGCTGAACTTTTACCAAAGATTTATTTTTCTGTTGCCATTTGTCTAAGGCATCATTTTCACACGTGTTAGGTGCCAATGGAAGTCACATAAGGAGGAGAAAAATCCCGGTGGAGGTGTACAACAGAAGCTAGGTTTTTTTCAATCGTTATCAAAGAGAGTTATTGAAGAGTTGAGAGAGAGGTTTAATGAGCTTACATCTAGAGGATTTTTTGACTATGATCGTTTAGATATCGAGGAATTGAGGATTGAGTACAGAAAGACTTGCAACTTGTAGGCATATCTTTTTAAATAGAAAATGAGAAGTTTCTAGGTGAACACACGAGTGTCTCACAATACAGTTTTCTGAAGTTCTGAGTTCTAGAGCGTTAGATTTTCAGTACGGTTGATCTCAGTTGAAGGCTTGCAGACTGACTGACTTGAACTTGAAGACTTATGTGCGGATTGTCTGTCTTGTCTGAATCGAGAACGTGGTGGAGATTTCTTTGCATTCCTTGTTCCCTACACGTGTGTGATTTTTGTCCTTTCTTCATGATAGTATCACAAGAAACTCTCGCCTATGCAATGGACGGACCATTTCCAACTCATGGATCACCGGTAGTGTATATTAAATAACAACAACTTGTTATTTAAGAAGGATTACATGTGATGAACATAGAAAATACAATAGGTTGTTATTTACAAACCATCAACTTGGAATGGATCACAGGCGGTGCACATCAAAAAACAATATGCTGTTATTTAAAGACGAACACTTGTGGTGAACATGAAAAATATAATAGGTTATTATTCATAGACTGTCAACTCGCAACGAATCACAAGTGGTGCACATAGAACAACAATATGTTGTTATTTAAAATGGATCATCAGTGTATGAATCACTAGTAATGGATTAAAATGATAATACGTTGTTATTTATGAAAACAACAACTTATTGTTATTTTGAAACATATAAATGATATAACACGAGTTTTTTAGAGACGTGATTATCTTTTGGGTGGTTTTCTAGCAATAGGTCAGCTTAGAGTACATTTTTTAAGTGTACGCATTATGATTGATCGCGTTAAGGGATTAGCTTGAACTTACGAGCTACAGATGGAGGTTTGGAAGATTGGTGAGTTCGATGCAAGCGTACAAGAGAGGATTCATTTATTAAAAACTTGGAGATCACAACTATGAGAAATAATCTCTTACCATAAAAATAGAAGGGGACACTTGAGTTACTTATTATCGCACATCTACCGCTTTGTTGCACCAGCGGAAGCTCTTGCTCAGTAGGTCACGAACTTTACAACGCTAACCTGCAAACAAAATCACAAGTTAGCGTCCATGCACCACTTATCTTATCTCAATTTGGTCCGGACCGGAGCCAGACCGTCTCCCTAATCATCAAGCTCAGCAATCTTAAGTCCCGACCTAAACCCGCCTAGGTCGGTCTCAAACATGAGCAAGTCACAAGATGACTTGGGGCGAACTTCTCATAAAGTCCAAGGTCCTAAACGGTGCCTCCAGCACACCTAGCGGCCCAACCGTCTGTGATGTCCGTCTGGGTCTAGGCTCCCAAACGGTGATCTAACTCGTCGACTCGTTCCCTAGTCTTTCCCCAACCCTTACATCGTTCTTAAGTCTGGACGGGACGTGCCTTGGAACCGACCCAGCCATCACCTCATGCCCCCAGAGTCTGCCCGCCAAACCTTGGGGTCGAGTGACTCGTCCTGACCCACCTAGGCATCGAGCTCCCCTCATATATACTTCAGGGGATCGGCGGCTCCGCCCTCTTCTTTGATCTCTGAAAATTACACCCCAACCTGATTGTGGTTCGGTCATAATTCGAAGGTCAGTTTGAGGAGTTCTACAGGAAAGCTCCCACCGGGACCTTTCCAATGATACCTCACTCGCCTCGAGATCTTACGTGGAGCTCTGTCCACGACCTAAAACGTCCCTGGAGCTCCAACACTTAGTCATTTTTCAGAAACCTGTGGTCCAGACGTAGAGTCGAACCCTGTGGTTCATTTGCGTCTCGGACGCACGTCTCGATCTCACGTCTCGGATCCACGTCTCAAACTTATGTTTGAGACTTATGTTTCCGTCCGTTCCCAGGCTCACCCTCTTAGGTCAGCGTTCGTCTAGGGTCTTCTTGGGATAGGCCCTTATGTCATAATCCAAGGTTCCAACCTTGGTGCAGAGAACCACCTAAGGTTCATCTGATCCCGACTTCCCGGCTAGGTCTTTAAGTCCTACTCGCAGCATTCATAACCTAGCGCAAGTCCGCTAGGGTTCTGTTGTATGCGTCTGCGTCCGATCTTGAGATTGAGGGTCGTGACACTCACCCCCAGTTTGGAGGTTGATGCCCTCATCAACAATGATCATTTAAGTTAACACCAAGTTAAATGGGTAGCCAACCCTTTGGCGTCTGAATTGTGTTCTGGTAGCTAACCCGCAATTCTCTTCTTGGCTTGAGTCTTAAGTTGTTGCTAGAACACCTAGAAAATTCCAACGAGTCTCGAGAAAAGCCTTACCTTTTTGGCTTATCCTAAACAAAACTAGTTGAAAATTTCTAAACATTCTACTTAAGACTCTTACTTGCTAACTATAAGTATTCCCACCTACTTACAAGGTCCCCCGAAACTCACTTTCCGGTCGCAACCTGATTTGACTTAGACGCACGACTAAGTTTACTCTGTAGAAAACCACAAAGCAAGATCACCCCAAGCCCCCAAGACAAGTATGAAGGTTCATACTTGCTTTGCCAACGCTACGGCAAACCTAAGTCTTGACATCAAGACTTAGTCTTGATTTAGATGCTTATCCAAACCAGTTCGCTTCGTTCCTCCTCTTGACAACATCATAGACATCTGATCAGAACTAGTCATAGCCATGCACTACCAATACACTTAGACAAAATTTCCAGATACAAAATCTTTATTTCCAAATACAAGACAAAGCTACAAAGTCCATCGGCCCAAATCACCTCAAGTTGCTACTCGTATGGTTCGACGTTCCTTCACTCCTCGCTGGAAGGAGATGTCCTCATCTTGCTAACGCCATTGTTGTCCTTGTTGTCGTTTGAAGAGATCTAATACTTTGCTCGCATGTGCGAGATCTTCCTCTGGCACCCAAGTTACTTCCTTCAAATGGTAACCACGCCATTTGACCCAAGTACTCCATCCGGTTTGATTTGCGTCGAGATCGCAGAATGGACTCCACCTCATATTCTGCTTCGCCTTGCACGACATCAGGTTGAGGCCTAAGAACATGTTTGCGCTCCAGCCGCAAATCATCTTTGAAGTATTTCTTCAATAAAGAAACATGGAAAGTCGGATGCAACTGTCATTCAGGAGGAAGGTCTAACATATAGACATCTTCGTGCGAATTCTTGACAATGAGAAGAGGTCCCGCAAACTTCGATGAAAACTTCACCGATATTCTCTCTGGAAGGGTGAAGTTCTTCGTGCTTAGCCATGCTTCGTCGTCCACTTGAAACTTCACTTGCCACCGATGCTTGTTTACTTGCTTCGTGTAACGTCGCTGTGCCTTCTCGAGGTTCTTCTTCACTTGATCCTCGCGCCGCTGCATTTCCGCCACCAACTCTTCAGCTGGTGCTTGCCATGTTCTTGGTCGTGCCGATGTAGAACTCCTTGCAAGAGTCAAGTCAAGAGGCCCTTTTGGCTCACATCTGTAAACCAGCAAGAAAGACGATTCGCCCGTTGTCGAATGCTTCGTGAAATTGTAGCAATACTCCGCAAGACTGAGCCACTCTACTCAATCACTTTCGTCTGCGTTCACATAATTCCTCAAGTATTGATCTAGAACCGAATTAACTCATTCTGTTTGCCCATCTGTTTCTGGATGAAAGACGGTACTAAATTTTAACTTAGTCCCCAATTTTTGGAACAAGTGTTTCCAAAAGACACTTGTGAACTTGGAGTCCCGGTCTGAGATAATACTCTGGGGTAATCCATGTGAACGCTGTCGCGCTACTTGACGGCTACATGTTACATTTCTACTCCGACACTTGAGTTTAGTAGTTCTAGAAGTTAGCTCATATTACTTCTCGTTTATGTATATGTTTGACACCTTTGCATACGATGTTAACACTATTTTGAGTCCTAGTAGGTCGATAGTATGCTAGTTATCTTGTTCAAGCATTTGTGCGCTTGTGCAAGTGACTTCTTACTTGTCTATGATGGTCTATGATGTTCAATGTACATAACTTAGATTTATAGTGTTGATGGAGTTAAGCTCATGGGTTGTACTTACATGTCGCCCATGCATGCTTCCTAGCGAGGTTAGGTTATCTTTCAAGATTTCGTGTCGCTTTACATGTCTTTGCATGTAGTTTAGGGGTTATGTTGGCACTTTTGGGGCTTGACGTGGTAGCCTATGTAAGAAATTAAGTCACCACGTGGTTTGGGACACAAAAGGACAGGGGAGTGAAGCTATGAACTCCCATTGGTCCAATTTTGTCTTTGTGTATTACTAAACTTAGTAGTAGGGGTCTTAAGAGGAGTTAGAGCATTTGGTGGGGGATCTTGGAAATCTGAGAGCACAGGAAGGTAGAGCTCGTCGAGCCAAGCACTGTCAGTGAAATTCTTTATCGATTTGGACCAATAAACAAGGAGTTATGCCCAATTGAAGTTCGGATTGTGCCAAAACTGCATCGCTTTTGTTGATTTTGGGGTTTTCGGTGTCAATTGCAGCAGAATTGAGGAAATCGCTTCAAAACTTCGTGGTTGCATTCACTGTCAGGAGAGCTACGACTATCCAAAAAAATTTGGATCATTTGAATGACTGAGTAATTCAGGGTGACCGCTGAAGCAGAGGGGGTCTGAAAAGCTCTTAATCTAGAGCAGCGACTTCAGAGAAGGAGATCTGGAGTTCTGTGTACAATCAGGAGTCCCAACTTCACAGGGATGTTCAATATCCTGTAGACTTCAAATCCTGTAAGAATCTTTGAAAGTGATAGAGCCCATCTTCTGTTATAGATCGATATAGCCAACTGGGTATCAGAAATTGCTGCACTTTTCTTACTCAGAACTTTTCTGTCCACATCTCGGTGCTGGAATTTGATCTCAGGCTGAAACTTCGTGTGTGTGTTAGTAGGACCTCATTTACATGTAGGAGAAGTTTAGAAGTCTATACCTTCATAGTTTTCCTCTCCGTGAGTGTTAAAGTTCACTGTCTGATCCTATTACTGCTAGTTAGACCTGAATTTCACTTTCTGAGCATATTACAAGATCTTACACACCTGTGTGAGTGTTTATAGCCCTTGTTGTGACCTGAAAGCCAACCTCTTGAGTGAAAAACCACAGCCAGAAGCCCGGCGCTTTCCTAGGTAGACGGATCACACTCCGACAACGCCACCAAGTATCTAGGAACAACTGAGAAGTCGTGAACGCTGTTGCAGTATCCAAGGTCGGAGCAAACTTCGATAGTTTGCTAAACCGATCAACTATCACAAAAAATCACATTGTATCCATTCAAGTCAGGCAGAGAGGTAATGAAGTCCATGCTAATGTTTTCTCAAGGTCTGGCTGGAATCGGCAGAGGATGAAGCAACCCTTGTTTCTTCTCATAAGAAACGCGGTTCGCTTGACAGGTTACACATGTTTTCACAAAGTGGACAACATCGTCTTTCATGTGGAGCCAATAAAACTTTTTAGCTATCACTGCTAAAGTGGACTTTTCTCCTTTATGATCTGATAAGAGCACATCATGACATTCTTTTAACAACTTAGTCCTAAGTTTTCCTTGTCCCACATAGATCCGACTTTGCTTGAACATGAGTAAGCTATGTCTCAGTTGCATGTTCTGCAACTTCACTCCTCGCTTGAGTTGTTCCAAGTACTCCTTCGCTTGATCATCGTCCATGTAACCTTCACGTATTCGCCTTTCCAAGTCTGACTCCTTAGGATACATAGTCCGCAAAATCTACGTTGACGATGGAAGATATTCCTCCTTGCGACTCAAGACGTCAGGAACCACATTGTCCTTTCTCGCTTTGTGGATTAATTCTACGTTCATGAGCGCCAAGGTATCATGCCACCGTAGTTGCTTTGCGTCACCCGATCTTGTGTCTCAAAAAACTTGAGCGAAATATTGTCAGTATACACTTGGGTTTCGTGAAGTCCCAAGATGCCGTCATTTCCTCAAGCAATGAACCACTGCAAAGAGTTCTTTCTCGTCAGTCGGCCATCGACTCTCTGTCCCAGATAGCTTCTTGCTTTTGTACGCTATAAGTTTTCCATCTTGCATCAACACTCCGTCGATCGCATAGTCGCTCGCGTCCATGTGCACCTCGAATGGTTTGTCGAACTCTGACAGCTTCAAAACATGTGCTTTTGACAGAATCGATTTGATCGTTTGAAACGCATCATCCTCCTCCTTGGTCCAACTTACCTGTGCATCTTTGCCCGTACAGTCCGTCCAGTCCGTCAGTGTCTTCATGATCTTCGAAAACCCCTTCACATACTTGCGGTAGAACTGCGTCAATCCTAAGAATCGCCGCATCCTCTTCACTGTAGACGGAGGCTCTCAAGTCACAATCGTATCCACCTTCGGCATATCCGGACTGACGCCTTCTGCACTAATGACATGTCCCAAGAAGTTAATGCGCTCCAAACCAAACTCACTCTTGTCAACGTTGGGAAACAGCTTGTGCTCTCGCAACTTTGTTAACACCACCCTTAGTTGCTCCGCGTGCGACTCCAAGGTTTTGGAGTATATCAAGATGTCGTCGATGTAAACGATGACAAACTCATTCATCTCCTCGTGAAAACTTGTGTTCATCAATGTAGTGAACGTCGAAGGGACGTTGTAGAGTCCAAATGACATCACCACAAATTCAAACGATCCGTATCTGGTTCGACAGCGATCTTCTCAACATCTAGGTCAGCTATCCGGATCTGGTAATATCCTGACTTCAAGTCTATCCTGCTGAAGTACTTCGCATGGGCGTACGATAATCTACGCAGAGTCGTAACTTCCCATCCTTCTTCTTTGCAAAAAGAACTGGGCTCCATAAGATGACTTGCTGGTCCGAATATATCCATGCGCTAATAGCTCAACGAGTTGCCTTTTCAACTCAAGGAGTTTCACCTGATTGAGTCGGTAAGGAGCTTTGTAAGGTGTCCTGATCCTGACAAGACCTCAATCTTGTGATCCACCACCTGCCTTGGAGGTAACTCAGCAGGTAACTCATCCGTCAACACATCCTCAAACTCCTTAATCACTTCGCTTAGTCACGTTTCTTGATGTTTCCTCTTGTCCGCCAACCGCCATTAAGTCTGCAACCCGTATCAAACACATGACTCCGTTGTTGAAATCCATCTGTTTGTCTTTGATCAAATTCACCGCAAAGTCATCAATTTTTTGCGCCTTTAGGATCAACCTCACTCCCAACTTCCGCCCTTTAACTCTGACGTTCAACCTCAAAGGTCTCCGCCTAAGTTCTTCACCAACTTTGGACTTATGAAGGAGTGAGTCGTTCCTGTCCACAAGAAAAGTAACATCACGGTTAGCAACTTTGGCTTGTAGAAACATCGGTCTCGACGTCTTCTTTGTGGTTCTCAAGGTCACAGTCATCTGACTCTCCAACAAGTCCTTTGCAACAAACACATTCATGCTACAGTTACTAATCTTAAGTTTCGTGCACCCTTTAACAATATGATCCACCTCGTCACAGTTGTAGCAAGTAAACTTAGCGTCGTTGCCCTTCTGAGGTGTTTGCCCCTTAGGTTTCGATCTTGTTTGCTGCCGCTTTGCTGCCGGGACAGAAGTATCCTTCCGATCCTTCTCACCCTCATCCCATTGTCGCTTGAAGTCCTTGTTCTTCTTCTGAATTTTATCCATATTGCGAGGTTCAAAGGGTTTCTGCTGCTGGACTTCATCGTCCCCAATTCGCTCCGTTAGCTTCAAAAGTTTGGCACATGTCTCAGATAGCTTCGGCATCTGAAAGAGAACCTTCTCCGAACTGGACTTGAGTCCCCCAATGAATATACATATTTTGGTCTCCTCAGTCCACTTGGAGAACGAGTCTAGTTTGGCACTAAACTCGCGCACGTAAGCACTTAAGGTCCCCGTCTGCTTCAGTCTCACCAACTCAACACCGTCCCGAATCCTTTGATACTCTAGAGTGAATTGTCCCGCGAGCAACTCCTTGAACTCTTTCCAACCAAGCACTAAGACAGTCAAAGCATGCTCATCCCTGTATGCAGTCCACCAGAGGAGTGCATGGTCCTTCACGAACGTAACCGCCGCTCTCACCTTGTCTGACTCCTTAGCTTGTTGCGCCTCAAAGTATAATCCAACTCAGTTAAGAAATCTTTAACCTTACGAGCTCGTCCTATACCTGAAAATGGAGTTGGCAAATTTGTCTTACAAAGCTTCATGGTAGACGAAGAGCTCTCTTGGCCTACCTCAAGCTCAGTGATACGTTTATTCCGGGAGGTCATACCCTCCTGCATGGTCTTCATCATCTTGATGAGTTCCGCATGCAAAGCTCCTTGACTTCTCACGTCTGAATCGTTGGGTACCGCTGGCAAGACTTCATCTTGCTGCACCGGTGTCACAGCTGGAACAAGGCTCCCTTGACGTTGGGACGAAGGTTGTCGTTTATCGTTCCTTGATTGTGCCTCGGGGCTACCTCGAGTCAATCTGCTCCCGTTAGCCGCTCCTCGTTTCTTGATCTTCCTCTTCGAACTCTGTCTGTCGTCGGCCATCGCTCCAAGTGTTCACCTAGAAACGTTGATCCACTTTGTATCTCGCGTCCCTCCTTAAGCCTCCAGCCTTCAACCGCTACCTTAAGTTCTCGCTCACCGAAGCGTCGGCTCGGATATTACTTGTCGTGCACCTACCGTCTTGTTGCACCAGCGGAAACTCTTGCTCTGTAGGTCACGAACTTTACAGCGCTAACCTACAAACACAATCACAAGTTAGCGTCCATGCACCACTTACCTTATCTCAGTTTGGTCCGGACCCGAGCCGGACCGTCTCTCTAATCATCAAGCTCAGCAATCCTAAGTCCCGACCTAAACTCGCCTAGGTCGGTCCCAAACATGAGCAAGTCACAAGATGACTTGGGGTAGACTTCTCATAAAGTCGAGGGTCCTAAACGGTGCCTCCAGCACACCTAACGGCCCAACCGTCCGTGATGTCCGTCTAGGTCTAGGCTCCCGAACGGTGGTCTAACCCGCCGACTCGTTCTCTAGTCTTGCCCCAGCCCTTACATCGTTCCTAAGTCCAAACATCCAAGTCTGGATAGAACGTGTCTTGGAACCGGCCCAGCCATCACCTCATGCCCCCAGAGTCCGTCCGCTGAATCCTGAGGTCGGATGACTCGTCCTGGCCCACCCAGGCATCGAGCTCCCCTCTCATTTACTTTTGGGGATCGGCAGCCCCGCCCTCCTCATTTGTCCCTAAAAATTATACCACAACCCGATTGTGGTTTGGTCATAATTCTCAGCTCGGAGGTCAGTTCGATGAGTTCTACATATCACTGGAAAGCTCTCGCCGAGACATTTCCAATGATACCTCACTCACCTCGAGATCTTACGTGGAGCTCCGTCCACGACCTAAAACGTCCCTGGAGCTCCAACACTTAATCATTTTTCAAAAACTTGTGGTCCAGACCCAGAGTCGAACCCTGTGGTTCGTCTGTGTCTCGGATCCACGTCTCGATCTCACGTCTCGGACCCACGTCTCAGACCTATGTATGATACTCATGTTTCTGTCTGTTCGTAGACTCGCCTCCTTAGGTCAACGTTCGTCTGGGTCCCTCTTGGGGTAGGTCCTTATGTCTTAACCCAAGGTTTCAACCTTGGTTCAGAGAACCACCTAGGGTTCATCTGATCCCGACATTCCGGCTAGGCCGTTAAGTCCTACTCGCAGCGTTCACAACCTAACGCAAGTCCGCTATGGTTATGTTGTTCACATATGCGTCCGATCTTGAGATTGAGGGTCGCAACACCTATGGAGTAGAGGTGGATTGTTTAAGCTGTTTTTAAAAAAAACAGCTTAAACAATCCAGACTTGTCAGATGTACTCAGAGATCAGACATCGAGACGGTTTGCATCCTACGTATCCGCTTGCAATCCATTATAAATGGGTAGTAGATCTGGTTATCATGCCAGTAGGGGTATGGCAAATGCGATATTTGGCTCTTGCACGAGAGGATCTATCCAACCAAGTAGAAGGACGGGCTTTGCGTACAAAGTCCACTGAAGGAGTTTGCAGATTCTTGTTGGAGGACGTGATTTGTAGGTACGGGTGTGTTGGGAAGATTACAGCAGATCGTGGAGAGCTGAATACTCTCGAAGCTAAGCAGTTTTTTGAGAGATACGGGGTGAAACTAGCTCTTACTACGGCCTACAATCCAGAAGGGAATGCTAAGAGTGAGCGAGGTCATCCTCCTATTGTTAAAGCCATTGTGAAAGCTTGTAGAGGAAGGGTGAAGGAGTGGCCAACCACTCCTTCAGTGACCTTTTGCTTTATGGGCTGATCGCTGCACACATAGTTCAGTGACTGGGTACATGCCAGCAGAGCTAATGCAAGGGCAAAAACCTATCATGCCCATCGAAGAGCACATTCCTACTTGGAGCGTTCTACCTTGGGAGGATAATATGTCTAAGGAGGATCTTCTTGCGCTCCGGATTCGTCAATTGGAAAAAAGACCCGAGGACATAGAGATTGCAGTTGATAGGTTGAGAAAGGCTCGGTTGAAGAATAAGGGCAGGTTTGATGAGCATCACCGGTTGCGACCAAAGGAGATTAGGGAAGGCGATTGGGTGTTGGTGTATGATTGTAGCTTGGACAACCAACACAGTGCTCTTAGAAAATTCTCTAAGCGGTGGTTTGGACCATATGTGGTTCTTGTTGTACATGACAATGCTACATATTCACTTCGGGAGCTTGATGGATCAAAGCTCAAAGTTCCCATTGCAGGAAAGCGTGTGAAACTCTTCAAGAAGCGAGATGAAGAGATAAGCGTGGAAGAAATCGGAGCGGAGTTTGATCTCTTGGACGACGACGAGGATGATTTGGTTCTTGAGGATGCTGATAACGATGACATCATTCAAGACGACGAAGACGTTGTGTGATGCCGTCCACAACTTGTAAGTGTTTGTGGCGCATGCCGGAGGATGCGCAGGTTTAGAGGGGGTGGATGTCGTGTTGTGAGACGTCCCACATGTGAATTCAGTGTAGAACGGGTGTTGTGTTTTCTTTTGTGTTCGGTGAACCTTTTGTGTAGTTCGCATGAGAGGGTATTAGGTGTCACGTTCATAGAGATCTGGATGTGAGATCGCACCATAGCAACATGTGCCGACTCAATGATCCGTGAACGTTCGCGTGAATGGCTCTTGTTGTCAAACATAGGTATTAGATAGTGAGTGGGGGGTTTGTGAGGCATTCTTCCTTGGGGGTAGTTTTCATGAGTGTGTCTTAGTGTCTTACGTGATAAGAAGGAGCGGCAGGAGTTGTATTCATGGATGGAGGACTGAATCGAGTTCCAAATCTGCCATTTCCGAACCCATTTCATATCAAGCTTCACTTGATCCACCGCGATCACTTTCGACAGTGGTTCGTCGTCTACTTTGGAGAAGAGTTCATGGGGAGGATGATGGACTCGCCTACTCCGGTGATCTTACCAATCGTCACGTATGGAGAGGACTGGGACTTGACAGTGTACATCTTACTTTGACGAGGACCAATGGACTTGAATTATCCAGCCAACATCCCTTTCAACGTCTGGGTGGATGTTCGATGTCACTGTCGGCGGAAGATCAATCATCGTGCGTGGATCGCAAGGAACTTTGGCGAGGGGTACTGTAATCAAGTGATGGCTTCTCCATTTCCTTTTGTAGTACCTTTCATCGTAAATCGGTTCCAGGTCGTCATCTTGACCTTGTACTGAATCTTAAGTGTTACGTAAGATCTCTATAGTTTGACGAGTGTAATTAACCTAAGGTTGGGGCCGATGCCTTGAAGGCATGAGAGGGTAGTAAGGTTATAAGTGTTCAGGGTACCAAGTAGAGGACAAAAGAGGTTTCCAGATCTGTTTTCTTATTGGTCTATTTTCGATCAATCAACTCCATTCCAGATCTGCAGACGGCTTTAGGGTTTTGGAGGTCTTCCCGGTGGTCATTTGAGGAGTGAGTGGTCTTGTTGGAAAGCTCTCGAGACGGGCTACCTTCTGGAGACAAAGATCAGGCGATTTGGAATTCTGAGGAGAGAGTGATGGACGTTGAAAGTCAGGGGGTCAAATCGGTACCCCGAGCCACGTTTTGGAGTGATCCGGGAGTTTGAGAGGTGATCTTTAGGAGCTGTCAAGGGGATCGAGTAGTTCACTCCGTGCTGGTTGTATTGATGTAAAACAATCTTACATTTGGGTTGTATTTGCTCCTGAAATGATCAATTGAACTTGGCTGTTACAGTTGAGAGGTATGAGAAAACCCGCTTTCTTTGGATTCAAAGCTTGAGTTGCTCCGTGCACATGGGATTGGATCTCTGAGTGAAACTTTCCAGGATGCGAGTGTGCCCTATCAGCTAGTAACATGTGAAATTTCAGTTCAATTGGGTAAGAGAATGTGTGGAGATCTAGGATTTTGGTCATCGAGATCTGTAAAGCTCAGAAGTTAGCACAAGCGGGTGGCTTGATTCATCGCGGACAGTTGGGGTCAGATCTGAGACTGAAATTTCATACAGTAGTAGAGAAGAGTCAGAGGGGATGTCCTGTGAAGTTTGAGCCTGATTGGATAATCGAGGTGAAGGCACGAGATTGTCAAAGTTCAGTTTGCAGCGAGGGGAGAAAGACGTAGAGAGATTTCACTTAAATCTCATGGTTGGAGTTGAACCAAAAACGACTTGAAGATGGGAGGTGTGCTTCTTGGAGGTGTCGTGTGGATGACAAGGAGGCTGTACTGTGAGATTGGTACGGCGATCACGCTCAGTGGAGGTGCCACGTCTTGCTGAAGCTGAGGTACCGTTATCCTCGGTGTCACGCCTCGAGTCTCTAGCTATTTGCTGCCGATATGTCTTGTATCGTTGGGAGCTTGTGTAGTAGGCGGTCCTTGCTGTGGACATCTCCCTGAGCAAAATCGTATCAGCGAACAATAGAAGATCTGAGTCTACAATTTAGATAGTTTGTCGAGAAGAAGTAGTGAAGCGGATGTTGATGAGAGATTGTATGAGAAGTGCTTGGAATCTAAAGCATACACGTAGCGTATATGAGCCTTGTCTTTATCTAGAGTGGAATCGAGCTCCGAGTCATTTGTGTGATGCACATGTGTTGCACTTGGGTCAAGTTAGCTCGCTAGTAACCTACAAAAAAGACTGATAGATTAGATAGTGAGAGCATAAGTTTTCATCGGTTAGGTCGTAGATCCAGTTGTATCTCTCTACAGCCAGATATCCCGTGTATTCCCAGACCATATTTCACGCCCTACGATAGTTGGTGAACTCGACGTGAAACGTCTGGGGTTGAGAGATACGTTTTTTCCAATCATGGACGCTGAGAGCCTATCTCAATTCATAGATGAGGCTTCGACGTCTGGAGAGACCTCGAGGGTGAACCCACTAAAAAGGTCTGATATGCGATTGCTTGAGCCATTCGCGTTGATCATGCAACAACAACAAGCCGCTGAACGAAAGGAGGCAATGGCTACTAGAGCTTTGCAGTCTGTTGTGGGTTTGTTGGATCAGTTTGATGGAAAGAACATCTCCAAGTACCTTAAGTACTATTCTCAGGCGGGTGGCTTGATTCATCGCGGACAGTTGGGGTCAGATCTGAGACTGAAATTTCATACAGTAGTAGAGAAGGGTCAGAGGGGATGTCCTGTGAAGTTTGAGCCTGATTGGATAATCGAGGTGAAGGCACAAGATTGTCAAAGTTTAGTTTGCAGCGAGGCGAGAAAGACGTAGAGAGATTTTGCTTAAATCTCTTGGTTGGAGTTGAACAAAAAACGACTTGAAGATGGGAGGTGTGCTTCTTGGAGGTGTCGTGTGGATGACAAGGAGGCTGTATTGTGAGATTGGTACGGCGATCACGCTCAGTGGAGGTGCCACGTCTTGCTGAAGCTGAGGTACCGTTATCCTCGGTATCACGCCCCGAGTTTCTAGCTGTTTTGCTGCCGATATGTCTTGTATCGTTGGGAAGCTTGTGTAGTAGGCGGTCCTTGCTGTGGACATCTTCCTGAGCAAACTCGTATCAGCGAACAATAGAAGGTCAGAGTCTACAATTAGGTAGTTTGTCGAGAAGAAGTAGTGAAGCGGATGTGGATGAGAGATTGTATGAAGAGTGCTTGGGATCTAAAGCAGACACGTACCGTGTATGAGCCTTGCCTTTATCTAGAGTGGAATCGAGCTCCGAGTCATTTGTGTGATGCACATGCGCTACACTTGGGTCAAGTTAGCTCGCTAGTAACCTACAAAAAAAACTGATAGATTAGATAGTGAGAGCATAAGTTTTCATCGGTTAGGTCGTAGATCCAGTTGTATCTCTCTACAGCCAGATATCCCGTGTATTCCTAGACCATATTTCACGCCTTACGACAGCGGGTCTCCCAACCCTCTAACATTCCACGAGGTCATTTTGAGTGTTGTCTGCATGGATGTAACTATTGTTGTTTGTCTCTACTCTTCCGTCGCTTATCTGAGTCCTCCCTCTTACCTGGTTGGGTTCAAAGCGGTCATCAGGTTCCTAGCCCTGACCCAATTGCCCTTCTTCATCGGCTTGTCTTTATTCAGGGGCACCTTTCCGATCCCTCTACCTAAAGGCTTCGTCAAGTTTCCGATTGTCCTTGGGTTGCTTTCTCTCCTCGGCCCCTTCTACTTGCTATCAGATTGGGAGTCAGCTCCTGAAGGACTTCGCGTTCAATGGCTCGTAGAGGTGAGGACAAGGTGAGGTCAGCTTGGATCGGACCTCCCCAAGGTCCGGGCATTTCTTGCACCTGAGGACCTCCGTTCTCCTCCTCCTCCGCCTCCACTCCTTGTTCACCCTCTTGTCTTTCGCTTCCGTGTTCTGTTGCCTTCATATCCCTGCCTCTTCTTCCATCCCCTGTAGCAGCTTCCCAGAATTTCGAGTTGGGGTTCCTCCCTATCTGTGTGGGAGGATCCCGCACGGGCTTGGACCCCTCTCCGCCGCTGACTCCCTCCGTACCTTCCGTTTGTTGCACGTCGCTCAAGTCCCCTCTCTCATTCTCTTGCTGCTTCTCCGTTCCTTCCCTTTGTTGCACATCACTCAGGTCACCACTCTCATTCTCTTGCAGCATCTGCTCTTCCTTCTCATGTTCTTTCGTTCCACCTTCCTGTGTCTCTTTACCTTCTCCTACTTTCTCCACTCCAGTACCCGCGATAGTTTCCACCATCCTTAGTATGCTCTTCAGTTGAGGTCTCTCCTCCTCGTATCATCTCTGACTCCTTCTGACTGGTCCCTGATTGCTGGATGTTCCCTGCTTCCACATTCAAGTCCGGGAGGGTCTTTTTAACTTCACACCGAGGCATTTGTGTCAGTTGAGATCTCGCATCGCTAACAGGGAGAGCTTGACTAGCCGGTCTGAGCCCGTCCACAGGTTTGTCCTCCTTCACAGTAATTCTGTCGCTGGTCTCTGCTCCCCTCTTCTCCACCTCCTCCAATTTCCCCTCTTCTTTCTCGCTTTGTATAGTCATCCCTTCTCTTCTTTCCCCTTCCTCCTCAAGGACTATAAAGCGGTTAGCCGGTATCGGGGCCTCTGCCCCCTTCTTAACTCGCCTCGCCTATTTCCTTTTGGTCACTTGTGTGTACTCTCCCTCTTTGCTTGGTTTCTGAAGGGCTTCGACCCTAGGGGTTGGGACGGAGTTATCCTTCGGTGCGGTTTTCTCCAATGTATTCTTTTCCAATGAGTCCCCCGTTCTAACATTTTCTGGGCAGTTTCTCGCAAAGTGGCCTTTTTTCTTACACGCGTAGCAGGTGTCAGGAAGCGACTGATAGATAATTGGCTGGGCGATCGTGGCTCCTACTCCCACCCTTATCAGTAAGTGATCTTTTAGTTCCGCTTCCGGGTCTATCAGCACGCACCCCCTTATGTACGGATAAGCGTTCGTGTATCTTGTTGAGGATTTGTACATTACAGGCCCAATGGCAGCCAGCATGGTTTCCGCACCTATCTCAAAAGTCGAGTCAACAAGCGGGAGATCTACCCAGACGGTCACTGCTTTGGGGTTATCCGATTGAGTCTTGTATCCAGGTTTCCAAGGAGCCGCCAGAACAATCCGCCCGTTGCTGAACAGAGGCGCTTCCCTGAGCACCTGATCTCGTTGTTCCGACGTGGCGAGCACCACCAGAAAATTTTTTCGATTCAGCATTCGAAGTTGGATAATTTGCGCTCCCATCCTCTGTCCCAACCTCCTCGAGGCCCAAGCCTCGAACGCGTCTCTGGATGAGCTGCAGTCAATCGTCGACATCACAACTGCAGTCGATTTTAGCAGGGCAAGTCGGCTAACCACCAGATTCCTATCCAGGTCCACCCTCACCCCGTGCTTCAATTCACCCAGCTGTTGATTTCTCTGAATACACTGGAGGGCTTCCTCCAGTTCTCCGTCAGGCATTCCAGCTCCCGCTAGGGGGTTCAGCCCCTCAAGGTAGGGGTTCTGACCCGACTTGCCTAGTCCTTTCAGCAGTTTTGTGTGTTCAGCTTCCCCTTTTCGCCTTGAGTTCCCTTGCCAATTCCGTTTCCTTCCTGATCTCCTGCTCCTGATATATTGCTCGACTGTGTAGGGGCTCCTGGACGCCAAGGACCCTCGGTCACGTTAGGCGACCCCAAACGCTCGCCACCCTCGGGAACTTCGCCTCCGACCTGCTTACTCATCGTACCTCCTCCTTCTGCACCGGCTGCCACGGGAGGGCTCATGTCGATGGCTCCACCTCGGGAAGCGAACCCCTGAGCAGCCCCCTGCACCGAGATCCTTCCTACCTGTGGCGAGGGGGGCCCGACCGCTTTCCCGTTTTGTTCCAGCATCTCCCTGATCCCTTCCGTCACCTCCATCCCTGTTCCTTTCATCTCTTGTCCTCCTTCTGTTTCTACCCCTTCTCCTCGCTCCACATTTCGTTTCTTTTGCGAGTGCAGCAGACCCTCTATTGTTGCTGTACTTCTGTCTGGGTTCCCCATTCGCCTCGAGTCAATCAAGTTCAGCGACTCTCTTCTGGTTCTTTTTTTTTCCAAGTCTAATGCCTGCTGTGACCTTGCTTGTTTTCGTGCCTCGAACTGCATCATTTCTCTACTTTCACTGCCTTTCCCTCTCTCTACTTCTAAAATCGAGGACCCACCTTCTGTATTCGACATCTTTTCCCCCTGCACTTCTTTACTTTTTCGCTCGGCGGTGTCAGAAACCGCAACCCTAGCTGACACCTTTCTCCCTAATTACCCTTTCCCTTCGTATTTGTTATCCCGACCTCTTAGCCTCCTCGATTAGAGGGCCGAGCGTGACGAGCCACTCATCTACCCCTCCCCCCTGTCCGCGCGCCTCTGCTCCCCCCCCCCTCTCCCCATCTTGCGCAGCTGATTGGGAGAGATTTCAGGAAGATAACTCACATGAGTTACAGTATTATTTTTATTCATGTTGAAGTACTGCAGTTAAAAGTAGTGGTTGAAGTCTCTGCAGTCCTTGCGCGGAAAGATCAGCAAATGAATGTAGAAAGATATTTTCTTGCTTTGGGTTATCCTAAATATTATATCCTATATTATAGTCATGGATGTTATAAATTCCTAGTGGACAGCATGAACAGGAATCCAATCGCACCTACTCATTTGAAAATGAACTACACTGATAACACTGATTAACATAAGGCAAAGCAAGGCAAGATGCTCTTTTATTGATATTTAGGTAATTTTCAAGTTCACGCGCAAGTAGTTATCACTTTGACATTGTAACCGGTATTTTATTAATCTTGGTCATTTAGCCACTCAAAATATACATTGTCAAATAATTCCAATTTGTAGTCATTATTTTCAAGCTCGTGTTGCTTATGAAGAAATCCATGGATATAATCCTCATGATCATTGTATAAAATTCTATAAAACCCCTTGAAACCGAAAACAAAAACACATAGATTTCTACTTATGCGCTCCAAACCCCGTAATATATTTCCAATACGTCTATGTACTTAGTCATTATTTGGATGTTATAACTAAGTTATATAAAATCTATTTTATAAAGAGCTATCATATATAAAATATTATTCTTTAAGATCTATTATTAAAATATTAGATCATTTAAATACATCAACTAATGTTGGTAAATTATTTTCTATTACGGTCGTCTCTACACCATTAATGTCGGACAAGTCCAATTTTCCTTTAGTATTGATGTTAATGTTGGTCAAGTAAGTATTCACACTTGTTGCTAACTCGCGTTTTTTCTCTTTTAAGGGGTGACGGAACACCCAGAGAACTTTATTGATAAGAAATGAAAAATACAATGCGTTCGGACAGAAGAACCCCTAGACTAATTAAACGGTGCGCAGTGCTCAGTAATAACGCTATGGGGAACCAAACTGAGTGCAGAAGGGACAGAAACCAAGGAAAGGTGACATAAACCCCCGACAGCACCGAGGCTGTTAAAGAAGGGAGGAGAGGCCACAAGTTTCGTGACATCTTAGCCCTTTGAGCGAGAAATGAAATTAACAATGCGAACAAAACTAGTTGCATGAATGACCCATCCGGGCTGCAAAGAACGAAGTGAGAAGGCCAATATTGAGCTGTAGTTGGCAACGAATGGCCAAAGAAGTAGTTTAAAAAAGAACCATCGGAATGAAATGAATAATAAGCAAATGAACGACTTGAAAGAGAGAGAAAGCCGGACGTCGGGTGTCATAGCAGACGAGTCTGCTGTGAACTGCAAGGAGTGTCATGACGAGAGAGCAAATATGAGGGGGCTGCTGTAAATTGAAAGAAAGAAGAAGAAGAAGAAAGGAGCCACCATGAAGCACCGTGAGCATGTCTCCAACGAATAAGAGAAAAAAATCATAAGGAAAGACCATGTCCGCCAGCGAGCGGAGCAGCGAATGATTATCTGCAATATGTCCTCCGAGGCAGATTTGCAAAGTGGGCAACAGCGAAGACGTCCGGTAATCAGTTGAACCATGCGCAAAGAGTAGAAGGCGTGATGAACCACGCACCATAAGAAGAGAGTGTCTTGAGGATGCAAAGGTGCTTGTCGAAGACAAGACCAAAACTGATATCAAATGTTTTGGCTCCAATCAATGCCCCAGCGTTGGTGAGGAGCAGCAGAAAGGTATTGGCATGTATCAGCTACGGGGAGAATGAAGGTCGAGAGAGTTTGCATGGGTGGCTGAAAGAGAAAAGACCAGTAAGTCGGATCCTACCATAAGTTCAAAGAGATAAGTGAAACTAGAGTAGCCAATCAAAGAAGAGGTTGGAAAGAAGATGGATGCAGCGAAAGAGCTAAGGGGAGTTGAGTAATGCTGGAAATTCCTAGCAGCTGTGCTTGGAGGATTAGAGCAGATAGGTCCGAAGAAGCAAGAAGACCAGCAAAACAAAGTAATTTGAATCCTTGCGAAAGGGACAAGAAGACCGGCAGATAAATGGTTGGCGGGGGATTGGGGGAGAGGGGGCGGTGTCAGGAGAAGGAAGGCAGAACTCTGTGACATATCTGCAAAAGAGCAGCAGTCAAAGCAGAACCGCATACCCGAATAGTATTATCGAGCAAGAGCTTGGGATATAGAGGAGGGCATGCATGCAAAAGAGAGCTAGAAGAAGAGGCCAAGGGGAAGAAAAAGGCTGGAGTAAGAGATCACATGTAAATTTGACCAGGAGGGGAAGATTAGAACAACGAAAAATTCAAGAAACCAAGCTGCCCTACCTCGTCAAGAAGCAAAGCGTCTGTCACTCCACTAAGGGCATCTTATGCTTGCCCTACCCATCTTTATCCCATAGGAACTGATTGAGTGTGCGAGTAAGGAGGCAAAGTTGAGAGTGACGAAGCAGAGAAGTGGTCGGAGTGAACATTGTCATATCTTGCAAAATAAACCACAGAATTAACACCCTTATACCCTTGTAAAATATGTATGAAATTGTGGAAGAGAAGGGCTCCAAGCACTGATGTAGTTTCTGTGTACAGAAGCACCATCTATATACGTGCTGGATTTATGATCCAACCAGAACACCTAGGTAACAATGGACAGTGTCGTGTTAGATTTTACGTGAAGGATGTCCAAGAAAATGTGAGGTCCTTGGCTGTGGAGATGTAGTGTGCTGAACAGAGAAAAGATAGAGAGAAATAACCACGAAAATGAATATCGCAATATATATCAACTCTCAACGTATATACACTGCAAGTTATTTCTTCCTAAGAACACAAAACTGAGAAACAGACCAGAGAGGTATGTAATCTACTTCAAAACCTCTTTAAAACGAATCCGTAAATCTCAATCCAGATCCAAAACCACCGAAGTATAGCTCAAGCAAGAGAAACATCCCTTCATAACATCGTTTGCCAGTGTTCCTCCTCCTCGTGATACCACATAACGTCTAAAACATCTTCCTTTACAACTTTACACTCATGAAGGTACGTCTTTTTCCCTCCATGGACTTCGTCAAGGACCATGCCTCCATCAACTAGCCTCCAAGACTCTTACCCTTGTGCTCCCGTTGTTGACTATTTAAGTGCTCTCTAACACCCCTCTCCTTGCGTGTCTTCTTCGAACTTATCTTCTTCACGTCTCTTACCCTCAATATGTGATGCCGAAGAGAAGTTAGTGCCCACATGGTTTGATCTTCTCTTCTCCTAAACTTTTTGTTCTATCTTGAATATAATGCTCACATGGCATTATCTACTTCCATCGGGATACATTTACCTCCACATGAAATTATCTTAGAAAGTCAATGCTCGCATGGCATGATGATCCTCTTGATTATTCTTCTCCACAGAGGGATCACTTAGCGTAAGAGTTCAATACCACATGCCGATGAGTAATAAAAAATAGTTTTGCTTTTAAGATTTGTATTCATAATAGTCTTATTTTCTAAAAATTTTAATAAAAGATATTCTATTTTTAAAAGTACAAATTAGCTTGAAAATTACATTTTGATAAAATCTTAAAATCTTAAAAAGAGTTTATATATAAATAATGAGATCTTTTTGATTAAAAATATAGATTCTTAAATAAATATGATTATTTATATCTTTTCTAAATAATCTTTTTTTAGAGTCTCTTGATTCTAATTTTTTTATTGAAATAATAATAGTATAGTTTTTTTTAATAGTTTTTTTTGAACTCAATTATTTTCAGAAAATCACGAGAGTGAACCCCTGGTCTTCTCATTTCGGAAGATAATGCCCCCATTGCATTATCTTCTTTAAATCTTCCTCTCTCTTAAATCCTCTAACCCACTAAAGAGTTTTCTGATAAAGTTCTGAGGGGATAAAATAATCCTCCTCTTCCCTCTATTATAATATAATAATATAATAAAAAATTAATTCCTAACAAGTCCTTTGGGCCAGAAGAGTTAGAGAATATGAATCAAAATCCCTCCGGGCTTCTAACTTCACTTAGTGGTGTATATCCTGTAAACTGAATGTACAGGATATATGTTCAATTTTTCTTTGGTTCCAAATGTATTAGGCTAACATCTGAAATGACTCCTTTCAGAGGTTTACATAGTACATCTGGAACGAGAAATAGGGACTCTTATACTCTTATATGGGACCCTTATACTGTGAGTCTCTTATACCTAAGGTACAAGAGTGTTTAAGTTTATCCACATAAACCACTCGCAGTAGTTTACGTAAATAAGCCATGACCCTTAACCCACTGGTATGGATATAAACTTAGGATTACTACAAAAGTCTGAAAGAGAATATCTTTCTTTTTCCCTCACATTTTACTTGAGCTTTAAGAAAAGATTTTCTGTTGCTCAAAAACACCCTGAAAACTTCATTTTAACATATCTCTTACAATACTAAGTAGCTTCTTTTCTTAAGTGAATCATAACTTGTAAAACTAGTGAGAGCTTTGGTTTAATTTTCTGTTTTCGCTGATTCTATGCTAGGATGAAGATTATACCACCAGAAATTTTATGGTTAATTGTTGATTTCTGAGTATGAAAGAGGATCCGTGAAAAGAAGCAGATATTTACTTGATCGCACCCCCAAAACTTTTGTTGGATACACTTTGACTAGCAATAGCAGGTTAAACAAGTTTAGTTATATGTAAAAACATTATATTAAGATAAATAAAAAATAATTGGTTATAAAAATAATATAAATTAAACTTTCCGTGTAGATACATGACTAACCGACTTTTCGTCTTCTAATGACATGGCATTTTGACCTAATCTACTAAACCTGCTGTAACCAGTCAAGGGTGTGGTAAAGTAATGTGGAGCTAAGAAGGGTGGAGTAAAGTTAGACAAACTCATTAAAAATGCAGTAAAGTAAATTTCTACGAAAAGAGAATATCTGGGCTATCAAGAACTTGTAGATAATAAGTATACCGGAGTTTAAAAGGTCGTTGTAACGTAAAACATTTTCGTACTTTTTCCCTTGCTATCCGCTGCTTGTTTCTGATAAACCATCGATATTTTCCCGTACGGTAGCTGTTTAGATTCAAAAAACCACAGTTTGGGCTCGGTTTAAGTTTGGAAACTAATATGTCATTGTTTAGGCTTTGAATATTGATAAACCACAGTTTAGACTCGGTTTAGGTTAAAACGGAAAATATATATGTCACTATTTAGACATGAATATACATTGCTTGGGAATACATACATTAATATTCATAAAATGGAATACAGGGTCATGGTTTATCAACATAACCATTCACTCAGTGATGTGTAGCACAAGCAACGGGTAGGAGTGACTTATCTGTCCTAAACCACTCTCCGAGGTGGAACCAAAAGAGAATGGATCTTTAGGACTAAGAAGTCACAATCGTGATTTGAACATTGCGAAGGGTGAAAAGAATATAAAGATATTGAAACGGAATTTTCTATAAGATCGAATGATTCAATTATATTTCAGAAAATAATATTTAAATAATATAATTTATCAAAATAATATCAAAGATAATCATTTATCAAGCTCAATTGTGATTATGAAATATATTACTTGTTAAAGATGATGTATCATACATAAAATACGTATAATTCCCAAAATACATAAAAAGAAAGACTTTATATTTCAAAATCATGTACTTGTCACGCGAACCATGAATCACTATTTTTTAATAATAACTCACCTATCATCAACCTAGTGTCTACAGCGAGTCTAAACAGTGGCATATCAATTCCGGGGCCTAAACCGGAACAGAGTCTAAACTGTGGTTGAAAACGTAGACAGTGGTGTATGGGAAGAGATCGATGGTTTATCTAATATAAGGAAGATATAGAAATAGTTCATGTGTAGACTCCCAGTTCCATAACGCTGCACAGCCTGCACTATTTGTTTTGTTTCCTTCCGCAGATCACAACTCTATTCGCCGTAACTCTCTGACCATTAAGGCGGTGTCCCCCTTTAAGATTCTTTCCTCTGAGTAACTGAAGTCCGGGCCCGAACGATTATGAAGCTCGAACCGACCACATGTAGACATCACTTTCTCACTGTTTAAGGCTGTATATTCACCCATGTACACTTAGACAGTGTACATGGGTATAATTTAGAGCTAACCTTTTCTTAGGAAGGGTTAGTTCTAAATTATAGCCTCAATGATTTGATTCGGTTCATAACAGAGATTGACTTATAGTCGGATGGTTCTAAGGATTGTTACAGTGTTTATGGGTTTTCAGAAGGCCATGTGTTTCGTTTCTAAGTGATAGTCAAAATTAGATTTTTTATATTTAGTATTTTAAATTTAGACTTTTAAATTTAGATATTTGTCGTCTTTCACTGCACCCCGAGCATTAAAGTTCCTTCACTTGTACATTTAAATGTATATTTAAATGTACTGTGCACCCCCTCCCCCCACCAAAAATACACCCCCCAATAATCAAACTCTTGGCTGGCTGCAATCCTCTTTCTAACGGTGAAGTATTTATACCATTTCTGTCTTTTTCCTGTTTCTTGTACAAGTCCGTGGGGCAAGATATTCATAAATCGACGGCACGACCACTTGAAGATGAGTTCAAATCACATGGTTTCTCAGGAAATACTCCTTTTTCTAGATACCTCTGGAGAAGTCCGTAACTGAAAAGTTACGAAGACACGTGATCTGTAAAGCAGAAACATCCCATACAGTGTAGAGGAAAAACTGGAGAATCTCTTCGGAACGACCGGGTTACAAAAACTAATCATTGTAGATCGTGTCCTCACGATTCATCTCCCAGTTATTGATTCATCATTATTTATAGAACGGGTATACATGAGAAATCAATGTTCTAAATCAGAATATCGAACAATCAATATTGGTTCTTTTGTTACGATGGTGAACATATTCTTGAGCACAAGATGCGAAATTGAGATTTCTTGTGAAATGCTTCGGCGATCTTTAACCATTACGAAGTTCATAGTGAACTAATCACCAAGTTCTAGCTTCGCATCAGCTCTTGATTGATTCACTGAAGCTTACAAATAAAAAACAGAGATCGATGTACAAACTGCATCTATGTTAAAAGAGATTCTAGAGCTCAAGAAAAGTCAATTATTTTCTTCTCCATGAATATCTTTTTCAACAGGTAATCATACCTTCTACTGATGATAACACCAGTATTTGTAAAGTGCTTGTCGTACTAGCTTTCCTTCTCAAGTTCGAGTATTGTTGATGTTCTCTTGTATGCTCAAGAAGGGTTGTCCATCTTGAAATGGTTGATAGTCCAAAAGATCGAATAGACGATCAGTTATACTGAGTTGTATCCTATTGTTGTTGCTAAAGTTGTGAAGCATTACTATAGCTATGAGACATGTAGACACATCTTGTAACTTCATAGGCATTCCACCGTCTAGAACTCGCCACCTCTTCTTTAGTAGACCAAAAGTATGTTCAATACGTACTCGAGCTCTCCTTAGACTACGATTATATTTTTCTTCATCTCTTTGATCATACTGATAGTCAAATGCTTTTTGCGAAAAAGATGCAAGTGGATATGCAATATTACTTACAATGAATAGTTTCACTTGGATGCTCTTTACTCCATGCTGAAGTCTTGAGTTGTTACTTGATGATGCAGACGGAAGCCATAGATTCAACATAGGTTCTTCGTACAACAGGTTATTGGTGAACTTATACCACAAGGAAGCCACTCCAAGAAGACTATCATCATGTTGTGATCCAAGAAGAAGAAAAGCTACGTCAAGAAAGTTTCGATCTACATCGCACACCCCTTGGAGTAGAATAGAATGATAGTGATGTCTGTTCCAGTATTCTGCTAGAAATAGCTGTCTTGGTTTTCTAGTCAGCTTGATGTGGCATCCATCTATTGCACTGAACATTAGTGGTAATTTTGATAAGGATTAAAACTTACTGATGATATTTCGTAATCGTTGACCCCTTGGTAATCCAACGAACTTTGAGAATAGTTTTTCTCTGCTAGCTAAGATGCAATAGATGATGTCCGTATACTTGATGATTGTTCGTCACATGAAACTTATCAGCTATTTCAGCAACGTCGTATTATGTGCAAGTCTGTATATAACAACAGCCACTGATGTTCTAAATCCATTAGTTTATGTGCTAAACTCCACTCATGTGTAATAGACATGTATGGATCTAAGAGCTCAACAAACTTACAAAATAAAGTATGATTCATTCTGAACCTCAAGTGTCATTGGTGATCTCTATCGATTTATGAGAGATTCCAAACTTCATGTAAAAGAGCTTCTCATCATGTACTCACTTTTGAAAAAATCCACCATTGTCTTTTTCTTGGTTGATTCGTAACGCATGAAGCCAGAAAAAAAATTAATACAGGAACAAAATGAATCTTCAGACCCTCCTTGTGAACAAGTGATCCATGTATCTAAATCGTCGATGTTCTAATCATCTAACTTCAAAAGTAAGAGCATAGAAAACTCCAGTACAACCATTATTGATAACTGTAAAGTATAAATTTGTTCTGCAAAAATAAAATATATGTTAAAAAGAATACACTGTTTATGTATATCAACTATGACAAAGAATAATCTCTTATGTAACAAGTGAAACGTGAAAAGAAACTGAGGATAAATGTTAAACATGAACGAGCGAAAAAAAAAAGAAAAGATCGGTGTAAAATAAACCTACAACACTGATTATATAAATAAGTTACGGAGTATAGACCAAATTACATTTGGTAGTTACGCAAGTTAATATCATCTCAAGAAAGTATAATATCAATGGTTATCTTTTATCGCACGTACGTAATTTCTTTACGACCGGCTATGCCGGGTGGAGGGAGTCTAGTGCAGAGAGACAAGTTTCGCGGGAGTTACTCCGGAGTGATGATTACTCTCCGGAACCTTCCTGGAAAGGGAGTCTAGTGCAGAGTGACAGGTTTCGCGGGAGTGATCATTACTCTCTCGGAGTGAACTGTCCTCATGTGACCGTAGCCTGAGTACCTGACCCACGTGAATTGGTCGGGCTCGTCCCGCGGGAAGGTAGCTAGCTATGACGCTGGCCGTAAAGTCAAGCAGCCATACACGCTTCTGTACCAGTCTGTACATATATACCTTTGATGTGCGCTGAAAATGTAGAAGGTTATAATCTAGTCGCGTGCTTGCTGCCTGACTTCCAAAATCATTACGATATTCGAGGAGAGAAGTGGTCTAGAAGCAGATCCGCTATTAGACTGCTTGATCTTGTTTTCCATCTGAAGGACGTGAAATGGCGAAATGTCTGCATATCGTGGGGGACGTCGATTGTAAATTTTATCATTCTGATACCCGAAGATCAATTTCAGTACAATTTGTTTGTGGTACTGATTCTAATCATGGTCAAGCAGCCGAAGGTAAGTAGTACAGCTTGGAACTACACACCGGAAATTGAAGTTATTATGCACTCTCACTTCTGCTACGTTTCTCATAACATTCTCTAGCTCTAGGGTGAGATTGCGTTAAGTGTTTACGAGACTGGAAGGTTATAATTCTCAGCAGGGCTCAGTGATCATAATGTTTTCATCGAGTCTGCATTCTGCATCCACCTAGCTAGGATTCCATGCCTGATCTTCGTTCGCAAATGTCTGTCTGGCTCATTTATCATTTCGTCTTCACTGAAGCGACAGGAGCTGTGCCTGACAAGCATGAGAGTAGGAAACGGCTGATATGGTATGATCCAAACTGCCTTTCTCCTTGCAGGTATGGTATCACTGAACCTCAGCCAGGAGGTCGCTAGATACGATGTTACGGACCAGAAGCATTTCGTGACGAAAAGCAGAGATTTAGTGGTCGATGGAAAACCTTTTGTTTTAAAAGTGTCGACTCCTGGTGAAAAGCAGAATACCATCCTCGTAAAGAAAGAACAACAGGTACTAGAAGCAGACACCAGACCAGACTTGCAGCAAAAGAAGCACTGATAGGTTCTTGCTTTCATGGTGTTGCGTGTACGATGGCGAAGAACTACGTAGTCTGAGCTTGATCAGTTGTATTTGCAGAATTCAAGTCCAGCATCGTTCGGAAGCAGCGGCGTCAAACTCCAGACCCCTTTCTTCCCAGGGGACATTCAGATTAATACTTCCACTGGACTGATCACGGTACTACCTACAAATAGGGACATCATCTACACCCCTCCTCGCATGCCTAGCACAGTTGTCGACATCCCTCCTCGCATGCCTAGCACAGTTGTGCAACCTAGGCCTAAAGCTCCTGCCATTCGTCAATTCATTCCCGGCATGAACATTGCATTGTTACACTGCAAAGGCAACTTCGTATGCGCTGAATGTGGCGGAAACGGCCCTCTGATAGCGAATCGTTCGATGATTCGTGTTTGGGAGACATTTGCTGTTGTTGCTGCTGACATTAACGGTTATGAAAATGGCATTGGACTGAGGTCCCAGGCTAACGGCAAATACGTGACTCCCGCCGCAGACGGAATGTCATTGATCGCCAGTGAAGCGTCCGTTTCGTTCAGAAACTTCTTCGTTGAGGTGGATGCTGGTAATGGCAAGGTCGCTCTTCTATCTGTGCATGCTGAGCAGTATGTTGGACGCGCCACGCAACTTGGTCTGGTTCCGTGGCTGAGGGAATGGGAGATGTTTGTTGTTAAGCCAGTTGTTAATCCTTTTTAGCAGAGTGCGTTTGGGGTGATTTTGTAACATTGTGAAAGTAGGTTTTTGAGGTTATCTAGCTAGAAGGCAGAGAGATGAAAGTTGAGTGTTAGGACAAGAATCACAAATCAGAATATTTCGTTTCTTTTATTCTGATGATTTAGAAAAGAACAAATACACGAGTTTACACTCAACTTTTTTTCTCTTCAAATGAAAACTGTTGATGTTTATCATACATCAAATTTATACTGTCAAATCTCCTATTGGGGGAAATTTACTTTGGTCACACCCCTTAGAATGCTTTTTAACTTGGTTCTACTCACAACCTTTTGAACTCTACTTGATAACATCCCATGGCAGTTTCTCGGTCCTCGCTTTGAGGTGACATCACAAAGTATGTCTTTTTAATTTAATTAAGGGTTATTTTTATTTAATTAACAATTATCTTTTTAATTTGATTAATGGCTGGCGAATCAAATTCATCTTGTAGACTTCGATTTTCACAACAAAGAATTACAACAATCTATGCAAAGTGCTACAATCAAACATGCTATGGTTGTGCAACTTGGAGTTTGGAGCTATACAATAATTGTACACTTACCATTGACAAGGCCCATAATAATAGCGGGTTTCAAAGTTGAAATCTTTTTGAAAAGTTCTTGACGCCAACGAAAGAGTTATGATTTGACCATGATTTCACCCAGGGGGGAAAATGCGACCCAATGAATAGCAAACGGATGGAAAGACCCTATCAATCCTTATAAGGGAAAGAAGGACCCGAAGAGCCAAGCAATAACCACCTCGAAGGGGAGAACACCGGAGCTAAACCCTGCTATCAATAGCTCTAAAATCGTCAGTCGCACGTATAATGTCAGAGATCAAAAAGTCAGTATCTCTACATACGACAGGTGCACTTGAAGAAGCATCGCCTATTGTGATTGCCCTCTTGTGAACGACGCTTGCTAAAACTCTCTGTAGAGCAATAGAAACTCGCTGCTTGAAAAACATAGTGCAGAAAGAAAGAGAAAGTGGTACCCTTAGCGCCTCTCATGGTAGGCTCTGGCAAAATCTCGCAGAAAGACGTCGAACTCTAAAACTATCGATCCGTATATCTCCAAGGCTAAGGGGATGAAGCAATGTCTCATCTGCATATCCTTATACTTGGACATTTTCGTTGCCGTCGTCACGCCTGCATTCCATCCTGGGGGATGGGTGATCACTTCTGTCGTCATTGAGTCCCGTGTCGAATCCGTGACAACCACATCAACCATTTAGACTTGATCCTCTCTCATCATGTACAGGTCAGCTCTCATTAATCCTCCTGTCTGAAGGACATACCAACGCTCTCTGCACGTCATGTGATCGCTCTCCCGTGCTAAGACAAACACGAAGTCCTTGATGACATCGTGGGTAGCTATCCGCTCTCCACCATGAGGACATCGAGCAAGGTGACGATCTGAGATGTCTAGCGAGATATCGCACTCGTAGGTGGATAGTGCCAAAGCAACAGGTTGGACCAAGCCTAGATGAAACCTCATCGATGTAGAGAATATAGTCGGTGTAAATCGAAACGCTCTAATGCAAGGTCGAGCTATGAGTCAAGAGCTTGCGTCTTTGTCCGAACAAGAGCGGAGTCGAACTCTAATATCCCGTGAGATGGAAGGATCCACTAAGAGCGTATGAAGAACTTGCTGGAAGTGGTGTCTCGTCAGAGAAGATTGTAGTCCGTGAAATTCCATCAGAAGCTAAGGTATCAAATCGAGGGTGTGCATCACGTGCCTCAAGAGTCAAACTATTTCTTGTCTTACGAAGACATATTTGCAATGGGCATCCTCCATCTCCATCACATAGATCTCCAGTATAGGTCTATCTTGCACGAGAAAACGACAACAGAGCCAAGGTGTTGAGAGAGCCCAACTACCCAAAAAGGCTACCGGAGCAGTCTCCTCCATGGATAATAAGCCCATCCCGCCACATGATATTAACAAAGATGACTGCTTAGGTGCGAGAGGTCTTGTCACACAGTCAAAGGTCCCCAGTCCTGTGATATCGCTAAACACCCCCATGATCCTCCTATCAAACTCTATAAGACGCGAGATGAAGATAAGAGATGGAGGTACTGTGCGGAGTAAGTAACTAAGACGTCGTGCAATGGAAGAGGATAAGATATCAAAGGCAACCTGTGGGTCCTCTAACATAAGGAGATCCTCGATATGCAAAACGTCTTCCGCAAAGACAACATCTAAGAATCGGGAGACAAAGTCCTCTGTACCCATCGGTACTCCGAAGATGCGTAAACCATTTGTAGGATAATAAATCCCTCCAGGAGTTGTGGGTCCGACGGTATATCTATGAGAGACCAAACCTTGCACTTTGACACCTTCACCCTCATCCCTACCAAGGCCAATTGAGAGACAAGGTGATCAAAGACAACACCGACTTGATCCGCCGGATCTACGATGTGCGTATCATCAACTAGAGATGGAAAGACACAACCTGGAGCAGCCAAGGCGGTGGCCAAGAGAGCTTTATAGTGAGCTAAGGCAAAGAGAGGTCCACCCAAAAGATCTCCATGACTTGTACCTGCAGCGGAGCTGGTGACTGTAACCCCCTCTATCATAGGACCGTGCTGGTAATAAAGAGAGAAGGAAGAACCATAGAACGATCGCACGAAAGAAACGAGACCCGCTAGAGATCGTCTGCCATCCATGAGCTCCCTAAAGATAGAAGCGTAAGAAACGCTATTAAAAATATTTTCCACGTCACTTGTAAGACAACTCAATCGAGACAGATGTCCAAGAGAGCTCTAATGCCGAAAGGCACAGACTCACAACCTCCCGACGTCGCAACTCCGAACTGATGTGGACAAAGGTGATCTTGAAACGTATCTCGAAGTTGAGGACAATGGTTCGATTGATAAGTCGTAAGAGAATCTCGCCGATGACTATCAGCCGAATCTCTCCACCATCCTTCGTCATGGCCAAAAGTCTAGCTGCTCCCAGTACTTGAGCTATTGACTGAGGAATATGTCTCTGAGGTACTACTGTCGCTACTTGAAAAAGCTCCGTGAAACCACTAGAGGGGTCGTTTGTCTGAAAACAATCCCATAGGTGCTCGTAGGCCATCTTAGACAAACCTCCAGAAGATAGACGTGGAGTTGTACACAAGACCTGGGCAAATAAAGATTTATCGAGACATAATGGCTCCTCAGACTGATAGTCCTGAACCTCAGATGATGAGAGATCACCCAGTGAGAGGTGAAGGAAACGCAACACAACTATTGTCTCCTCAGTAGAACCTGCCAATGACAAAGGATGCAATGCTCTAGCAGCTCTGCTATACTTTCTCTCCTGACCTAACATCCTACAACGTCGTATGCGGATGAAAGATAAGACATCACGGGTAGAGACAGACTCACTCTTATCTCGTATCGCACAGACTGATTCCTCCAGTAAGGCCTCCCAATCACCAGCATGGAATCTCTGAAGACGGGTCGTCACCTCTCGATGTCTTCCTCTGTCACCTCGAGTATAACAGAGACACCAACAAGGAAGTAAGAGGAATAATAATCACGCCGCCTCCTCCTTGGTACTCCGTGTCAACATGTCAAAGAGTAGACGGAATGTCTGCCTCATCTCGTCATGAAGAGCACGAGATAACCGATGGAACAAACGCGGACAAGAGAAACTTATCTCGAACAAACTCAAAATAGTGTCAGAGTGCACTCTCAACCACTCCCACGACTCTGGAAGAACTCCAGGAAGAAGGACCAACGGTGCCATAAGGACTGCACGTGTAGACCTCCGTTCTCGGCTAACATAGGCATCCCATGTGGTCGTATCATAGCTCTTGTGCATCTTTCTCACATGAGATTTTACATCTTGTGAGATAACTAACTGATTGCATACCGGACATGATGTGTCTCGAATCAGTCTCGATCTCATGAGAGAGAGAGTACACATAGCTAGAAAAAGAGACGATATCAGATCAAAAGGTACTTGTAATAAAAACATCTCCAAAAAAAGAAAAAAAAAAAAAAGAAAAGAAGAAGAAGAAGAAGAACCCTGAACCCTGATATGTAGAGATAAACAAAATAAATACACTAAATATGACAAGAAATCTCACAAAAAGTTCACAAAAACTCTAAAAAAACACTCTCAAAATCTCTCAAAAATCTTAAAGAGAACACTATGTAACCCTAAAATCTCAGAAAAACTAAGACTATTTAATACTCACTCATTTTTGCACATGTTGTGTCAATTTACAGAGCAAAAGAAAGCAGCAAACTTTTTCCTCAGTCTCCCTTGACAACAGTCGATCTTCGCCGGTCCCCCGAAGTCGAAAATGTCTTCCTCAGTCCTCTACCGGCTGGGGGGCAGGTTACGACTGTGGTTAATCAATAACTACGTCTCAGGTGGTCGAAATGATAGTACGTAGTAGCTGTAATAGTGGGTCATCAGGAACGAGTTGAAATTTCTCAAAACCGCTCATCGCTGCTGAGACTTGCTGGTTTGCCACGATCTTTACACGCACCCGTGCTTTCCTTCTCCCTCTGCTCTTCCAACAGCTGTTGGGTCGATCCAACCTTGAAGTACTGCGGGCAGAGTCGGATGTTTCCGAAGGGCACATTGCTGAAGCGATAATTACTTCTGTGACAATCGTGTCTTAGATGTAGACTTTGTAAACCTTGAAGCTCTAGCTCCTTCAAACTTGGATTCAAAAGCAACTGACAACAGGCCTCACGCTACACCCACCGCCCCTGTATACTAGTACCTCTTCCGCATAGTGTGCATGTCTCAAGTTTCGCGGGAATTAACTCCTGACTCAAATCATTGCTTCCGGAGCCTTCCGAGAATCGCTCTCATGTAATCCTAGCCTGAAAGCCAGTCCAGCATTCAGAAGTGGCTTTTGTCTGTAAACAAACATCAAGGCCCTGTAGAATGCACTTTCACGTTGTAGACGATAAAGTAAAGAGTTTGGTGGAACCGGAATTTGCTTAGTTGAAGCGATAAATTTATCATCGACCGACTGGTTATGGACAGGGTTCCTTGTCCACGAAGTGGACTAAAACCCCAGTTTGCAAGTCGGGGGTTTACCAGCTCTGTCGTGGACACCTCTGTCTCTATTTAGATTTCTGTTTGAAATCCGCATTGTGGCTGGCTGGAAGAAGCCTCAGCGCTAAGCCTAAGAAGGCAGTTGTCGTCACGATTGTGTGTGGGCTGCTGAGCGTTTGAAGTAACGGCGCTCAGGTTGGGCTTCATTCCGTGCGCGGGTGCAGGAGTTCAAGCAGTTGTTCCGAGGGAGGACAGCGTGGCAATTGGTGCTGTTGGAAGTACGCCCTCTTGCTCTGCGAAGATAGAGCTTAAATATAGGACATGACATGGATGGGGTTCGAGGAGCAGGAAGGATCTCGAGAGTGGATTTTGTGGAAGACTAAATTTCTGGAGACAGGCTCAGTTTAGAGCCCCTAATGTTATTCAAAGTGTGAATCTCGTCTCTGATCCTGAAAGCAGAGTTGGATCGACGAAGGCTGCTGTGCCTGTGACCGGAGAGAACCTGGCTGTCAACGTTTAGATAAGTTACATTGAGTTCCCAATCAAGCAAAAAACTATCAATTCCCATACTTTTTTCTGTGCTGCTTCACTGATACAAGCTTCCATGGGTTGTCCACCTAGACCAGATTTTCCTCCAGAGGGATGGCGAGTAAAACCAAACCTTTCCTGCAAGAAGCTTTTAAGATTTTCAACGGGAGGGTCCATGTTGGGCTACAATTCCATGGCTGCCTTCTGCTGTGCCAAGTGCAGCAGGTACAAGCGAGTGTTCACGTTACCACGTGAACACTCGTTTTTTGTCTCCTGTCTTCCCGAAAATTGCCACTCCCGCCTTCATTTCTCATTACAGTGCCCGTGCCCGCTCTCCGACTGCGACAACCTAAACCGTAACAGCCGGGAACCGAAACCGCCGGCATCCGGTTAGGGGATTGAGGAAGACATTTTCGACTTCGGGGGACCGGAGAAGATCGACTGTTGCCACCGAGGACTGAGGAAGAAGTTTTCTGAAAAGAAAGAGAAGAAAGAAACTGAAAAAAATATGTAAAAACACCTAGCGATATTCCGCTATAACACCGTTCCCTCTCTGCACTACCAATCCCACCCCTCCCGCACTCCTCCTCTGCTCCCTCCCTCCCGTGCGCGCCTCACTCCCTCCTGAATCTCTCAATCTCACCCAGGCCTGTTGGAAATGTAACGTCGAGATGTTACTGTAGTTCGCAGCAAGTGTTCACTTACTCTCAGCCTTCTTGAATTCTTTTCTCTTTCTTCTTGATTCTATACACTCCGGATGATCAGACTCAGCGTTATGTTAGTTCTTTAAAGAGACAGTTCAATCGTTTCTTTCCTCATCCTCGTCCGATCCACTGTCACCAAATTTCTTCGTTAATATCTAAGTTACTAACACTGTATAAAGTCTGATCATTCGATCCTGGGTTATGATGATTCTCTGAACCCCTCGCATACTGGCTTCAGTCTAGATAGCATTCTCCGCATTATCGTTCAGTGCAGGCTGTACGAGATTTTATCATGGTATCAGAGCAGGTTGTTGTCTAAGTGAGGAGTAGGTTGTGATGGCGACAGTGAGTGATAATTTACTTTCAGAGAATCATAAGCTAGACAGTCGTAACTATCTGATATGGAAATTCAGAGTACAGGCGATACTTGCAAATTACGATCTGTGGGACATAGTTACTGGAGAGGAACTGCAGCCTGATGCAGCAGTAGTTCCTATCATAGCGAAGGCTTGGGGAAAGAGAGACCAGCAGGCCATTATTAAGATGACTATCAAGGACAGTGAGATAGTTGACATCAGTGCCGCGAAGACCTCTAAGCAAGCTTGGGATCTGTTCAGCAAGAAACATGAATTTGCATCGAGAGGAAGGATACGGATCATCAGACAAAAACTGAACAACCTCCGGATGCAAGAAGGAACTTCGATGGATGTTCATTTCACCACGATCAAGACGTTGATGGAAGAACTCTCGAATCTAGGAGGAACGGCAGACGATGAGGATCTGATCCTGTTGATTCTTCAAAGCTTTCCACCTGCGTATGATAGTTTTGTTAAAGCTGTTGATGTGAGAAAAGATGCCGTGACCTTCAGTGAATTACAAAGTCTTGCATTACAGGAAGAGATGAACTTGGAAGTGCGGAACTTGCAGCTGAGCAACGACAATGCATCTGAACGAGCACTGCTAGCGGGCAGAAACTCCAATCGTGTCAAGAGAAACCGAGAAAATGAAGATTTTCTCCATCGGGGAACAAAATCAAACCAGATCGATGGGCAGAGAAATCAGGCGACAGGTCAAACCATTTACAAGAAAAAGAAAGGACGTTGTAACTACTGCAAGATTCCTGGTCATTTTGCTTATGAATGTCGTAAGAAAGCATGGAACGAACGACAAAGAAAGGGGGAGACGTCCAACAGAAAGAACTCTGGTAACTTGGCAAAGACGATGTATGAAGAGCGTACTGGGAACGACGACCAGCATCTTTTCTTCACTGCACTAGTAGCTGCAGATTCGAATGAAGGGTTGTGGATTGACTCAGGTGCGTCAAATCACATTACAGCCCGAAGAGAGTGGTTCGAAGATTATCAGCCGATGAATAAAGGTCTCATGATTGGAATGGGAGATGGAAAGACGTATGAGGTAAGAGGTTCTGGTGATATCCGAGTGCGCCTACCTTCTGGCCAAACACGAAAAATTCAAGAAGTTTGGCATGTTCCTGATATTGTGCATAACCTCTTGAGCGTTGGAAAAATCACAGAGACAAGTCTCGGAGTTACTTTTGATAAGATCGGCTGTAGAGTGCATGATATGCAAGATCAGAATCATATTATTGCAACAGGAGTGAAGAAGGGGAGACTGTACGAGTTAAGAGCAGATATTGCTACCGCACCGATGTTAAGTGCATTACAAGATGATGCTGTTTTGTGGCATCACAGGCTCGGACATCTTCACTACGATCAAATATGCAGACTAGACAAAGAAGATATGGTGACTGGTCTACCTAAGCTACAGTCTGAGACAAGAATTTGTGAAGTCTGTCTCAAAAGTAAACAGACGAGACGCAAATTTGAGAAAAATAACGCACAGAGGGCACAGAACTCTCTTGATCTTATTCACGTTGATCTTGGAGGACCAATTGAAGTAACTTCTCTTGGAGGCGCAAAGTACTATCTCTTGATAGTAGATGATTATTCACGGAAGATGTGGACATATTTTCTTGTTCGTAAGTCAGAGGCTTTTCAACGCTTGAAAGAATTTAGTACACAGATTGAGCTCCAGACTGACCGGAAGGTTAAAGTCATCCGATCAGATCGTGGAGGAGAGTTTCTATCAAGAGAAGCAGAGAATTATTACACAAGCAAAGGGATTAGCAGACAGCTAACTACTGCATATACACCACAGCAAAACGGAGTAGTTGAACGTAAGAATCGAGTGGTGGTTGAAATGGCCAGAAGCATGCTGAAAGATATGCCCAACGTTTTTTGGGCAGAAGCGGTCCGAGCTGCAGTATATATCCTTAACAGGAGTCCTACTTCAGCAGTAAAGGGAAAAACTCCCGAGGAGGCATTTTTTGGTAAGAAGTCAGATATTTCTCATCTTAAAGTTTTTGGCTGTGTAGCATATGCACACGTTCCTGAGGAAGTTCGGCAGAAACTGGATGACAGAAGTCAGATATGCACGTTTCTTGGATATGCAGATAGAGAGAAGGCATATCGACTTTTAAACTGCAAGACAAACAAAGTAGTCATATGCCGGGATGTGATCTTTGATGAAAGATCAAGTACTTTCAGACAAATGCAGGTAGTCCAACAGGAAACAAAAAATCCATTGATTACCATGCGAGATGTTCAACCAGTTATTGAACAGGAAAGAGCAGAAACTTCTCTACAAAATCGAGAGGAAGAATCAAGGGCAGAAGGGCCAAGCGAGCATAATCAAATGGAGTTTCCTGTTGCAGACCTTCATGAAAGTCCCGAAGTACTATGTCCAGTTGGGACAGAACAAGTACAAGGTGTAGAGACTGTACGAAAATCCTTAAGAGAAAGGAGACCACCTGTACGCTTTGCAGACAGCTATATGCTAATATGCAATAAGGCAGATTTGGACATCACTGAACCGACTACTTTTGAGGATGCAAAGAAATACAGAGAATGGAGAGATGCGATGCAAGAAGAATTTCTTGCACTTCTGAAAAATAATACATGGAGTCTTATGGAACTTCCAGCGGGAAAGAAAACCATCGGCTGTAAGTGGGTCTACAAACTTAAGCGAGGAGTGAACGGAGCAGTAGAGAGGTACAAGGCGAGACTAGTGGCTAAGGGATATTTGCAACAGGAAGGAGAAGATTTTGATGAAACATTCGCTCCCGTTGCAAAACTGAATTCTGTGAGATTGTTAATCGCACTGGCTAAAATTCAAGGATGGAAGCTATGGCAGATGGACGTCAAGAATGCATTTTTAAATGGAGAACTGGAAGAAGAGGTCTACGTCGAGCAGCCAACAGGATTCCAAAAGATCGGTCAGGAACATCTGGTGTGCAGACTGAGGAAAGCACTCTACGGTTTAAAACAGGCTCCGAGAGCTTGGTATAGTAGAATCGATATGTACCTTCACGGGAGAGGATTTCAGAATAGCAGAGGAGATCCTAATCTTTACTTGCTTACAACGGAGAAGGGTAAAGTACTCTTGCTTTTATACGTGGACGATGTGATTTTATCTGGAAGTGATTCAGAAGCCGTTACTCAAGTAAAGGTCGAACTTAAACAGGAGTTTGAGATGAAGGATATGGGAAAACTCAGCCACTGCCTTGGGATTCACGTGTTCGATGTAGGTGATGCTGTTTGTCTCGATCAAAGTCATTATATTCAAGGAATACTCAAGGAATTCTCGATGACTGAGTGCAAACCTGTTACAACACCAATGGAAGCGGGCAACAAACAAATAGATACAGGGTTGGTGAATGAACTTGTTGATCAGACTAGCTACCGAAGGCTAGTAGGGAAATTGATTTACTTGGCCGTTACGACCCGACCAGATATAAGCTACTCTGTTGGAAAAGTTAGTCAGTTCTTAGAACGACCATGCGTATCTCATCTAAAGATGGTAAAAAGAATTCTGCGATACCTTAAAGGGACATGGAATTTCGGTTTGAAGTTCCAAACTGGACGGATTATCAGGTTGGAGGTTATACAGACGCAGACTGGGCTGGAGACGCAGTTGACAGGAAATCAACATCAGGATTTATTTTTACTCTCAGTGGAGCGGCTATTACATGGTCCAGCAAGAAACAGACGACTGTTTCACTATCTTCGACTGAAGCTGAATATCGAGCACTATGCAATGCAGCGAAGGAGGCAATGTGGCTAAGGTGGATGCTTGAAGACATGGGATCCTCACAAATCGAAGCCACTGAAATTTTCATCGATAACATGAGCTGCATCGCTTTGGCCAAAAATCCAGTCTTTCACGCTCGGACTAAACACATTGAAGTGCAAATGCACTTTATAAGAGAAAAGATCCAAAGTCGGGAGGTAACTACCATATGGGTATCTACCGATGATCAACACGCTGATATATTTACTAAAGCTCTCCCTACTGACAAATTTCAGACATGCAGGAATGCTCTCGGAGTTTGCCAATTACCATCTCTTCGTTAAGAGAAGGTGTTGGAAATGTAACGTCGAGATGTTACTGTAGTTCGCAGCAAGTGTTCACTTACTCTCAGCCTTCTTGAATTCTTTTCTCTTTCTTCTTGATTCTATACACTCCGGATGATCAGACTCAGCGTTATGTTAGTTCTTTAAAGAGACAGTTCAATCGTTTCTTTCCTCATCCTCGTCCGATCCACTGTCACCAAATTTCTTCGTTAATATCTAAGTTACTAACACTGTATAAAGTCTGATCATTCGATCCTGGGTTATGATGATTCTCTGAACCCCTCGCATACTGGCTTCAGTCTAGATAGCATTCTCCGCATTATCGTTCAGTGCAGGCTGTACGAGATTTTATCAAGGCCTTGGTGGGTGTTTTCTGCAGGAAGCTCGGCAGGTTTTAGTAGGAAACCTCGGGACATTCTATTAATAAGGATTTTTACTCTTTTCTCTCTCCATTTTTCAGTAAAAATTTTACTATTCCGAATTATTATTCTCAGTGCCAGAACTGAGAAAAATATAATGAAGAGACCCCATGTTCATTCACAAGAGTGACCCAGAATAGCCACGGTCCTACACAAAATTACCCACGATGAAATTACAATTATTTCTTTCTCAATCGTTTAAGAATATTTTCTTGTAACTTTGAAGCCCCTGATGTCCCAAGATGGAAGTCGTTGCTTCACGAAGTCCTCGATGGTAAGATTCTAGGCTGACCTGACTTGCAAAACACCCACCACCTTCCAGATTTCAAACTTAGGAACATCCGATTCAATCATTCACTGATTGTCCTTCCGTGGATCTATAGTATCTCCAACTTGTTTAGTATTTAATGGTAGTGGACTGCCTAATGTGCAGACATCAACGTTTCTTGATTAGCGTTCTTATCTACTTGGACGAGAAGTATGTATATCAAACTTAAAAACTTCGATGAGCGTCTTGGGGTCATTGTTGCTCGATTCTTCTACTTCAACGTCGGCGGAATCTTTAACTCGGGTTCCGTCCTTTCCTGCCCCCGAAGACTCCAACTCTGCAGATCGTGCAGCTGTTCTGATCAAAACGAGGAGGACTGAGGAAATAACTTTGAACTTTGAGGGACGAGGAAGCTCTAATGTTCCTACGAGGGACTGAGGGAGTAAAAAGTTAGTTGAGTTTGACCAGTACAAAAGTCTTATGAATGTAATCCCCGAGTAATCACCACTGCTACTGGTAACCTAAATTACTTTATTTGCGAGTTTTCCTTAAGAGAACTGAGAAATTTAACGGTTATGCAGAAAATGATCATGGTGATTCATTCTTCATCAATATGATTCATCTCAAAGCAAACTACTTAGTATTTACAGTGAAATGTCAAGATAAAGATTTGCAAAACAATATTCTTTCTTCAAAGAATACCACAAGGAAAAAGAAATATTCTCTTTCATGATTTAATACTCATACCCGGGGGTTAACGAGCAGATTCATTGAAGAATATACTCTGCTAACTATTTACAGTTACTGTAATGAAGGTAACGAATTAGTATCGGATGGTTTTACTGCCCCAAAGAGTAGCTTGCATTCAGCGTAACAATCTTGATAGCAATTGTCTATCTGCAACTAAGTACTACAGGGAACGCTGAAACGATCGAGTCAGCTTCACTCGATTGGTGATGGCCCAAACACACGCGTTCAAGCTTCACGTTTCAGGAGAGAGTGAAACGCTCGCTGCATATTTTAGTTGATCACACTCCGACTCTATATGACCATATTTTCTATCGATCAATGGTTGAATTCAACAGTTCCCCGCACGAAAACTGAGGAAATTTCTGCAATACTAGAGAGTAACGCTCCTTTCTCTTCTCTCGCTCTGTATTGTCTTACAGGAGCCTGTGTAGTGGGCACTGGGCAGGAAGTGAACATAACTGACCAGTCTCTACAAGTTCTTAAGCTAAGTGACAGACCACAAAGAATCTTCACTCTAAATTCTTCTGTACGTCAACTATCGCTACACCTCTTGCGCTGTGTGCTAATGAGCTCCGTTACTAGACGTGAACAACGGGATTGACAACAAACAGCTCATGTTTCTTCAGCCACGGAACCAGACGAAGATCCGGGCCGCCTCCAACATACTGCGCATTATCCATAGCTCGAAGAGCGACCTTGCCATCACCAGCATCCACCTCAACGAAATATTGCTTAGACAAAACGTACGGTCGACTGGCGACAAAGGAATTTCCGGATCCGGCGTAAGTCACTTATTTGCCGTGAGCCCCAGACCTCAGTCCAGTTCCATCGTCAGAACCATTACATTTGACTACAGCAAATGTCTCCCAAGCAGTAACTACCATTCGACTCGCTTTTAGATGCTCCGCTCCGCAATTTTCAGCGCGCACGAACTTGCCGTTGAAGGTTACCAATGCCACGTTCATGCCCAACTGTGCTAGGCATGCTGCGGGGGATGTCGCTCAAGCTGCTATCTGTACGTAGGTAGTACCGTGATCAGTCCAGTGGAAGTATTAATCTGAATCTTCCCTGGGAAGAAAGGGGTCTGGAGTTTGACGCCGCTGCTTCCGGACAGTGCTGGACTTGAATTCTGCGCATACAACTGAACAAGTTCAAACCATCGTAGACCATAGTTCTTAGCCATCGTACAGATAGCACCGTGACAGCAAGAACCTATACTTTTGCTGCAAGTATGGTCTGGTGTCTGTTTCTATTACCTGTTGTCCTCTCTTTCTGTTTCTATTACCGGTACCTGTTCTCCTCTCGTTACGAGGATGGTCTTCTGCCTTTCACCAGTCGTCCACATTGAAGGCTCATTCTCAAACAAAACGGTTTTCCATCAACCACTAATTTGCTTTTCTCCACAAGTTCCTCCTTTTCCGGAACAACGTAGTTAGCTACCTCCTCACTGTGGTGACACCATATCTGCAAGGGGCAAGCCAGTTTGGAACATATATCAGCCGCTTCCTGCTCTCGCGCTTGACAGATACAGCTCCAGCCGGTTCATTGAGGACGATATGGTAAAAGAGCCAGACAGACATTTGCGAACGAGGATCGCGCATGGCATACTAGCTAGGTGTATGCAGAATGCAGACTGTACGCAAACAATATGATCACTGAATACTTCTGAGCATTATAACCACCCAGTCCCGTAAACACGTTCTCACCCTAGAGAATGTTATGAAAAACGGAACAGATGTGAGAGTGCGTGCTTAAGAACTTGAATGTCCGGTGTGCAGTCCCAACCTGTACTACTTACCTGCGGCTGCTTGACCATGTTCGGAATCGGTACCACACACAAATTGAACTGAAACTTTCGGGCACTCGGATCATCACATCTCCGTCCCCCACGATATGCAGGCATCTCGCCATCTCACGTCTAGCAGTCTAAGAGCGGATTTGCTTCTAGACCACTTCTCTCCTCGAATATTGTAATGATTTCCAAAATCAGACAGCAAGCACTCGGTTAGATTATAACCTTCTCCATTTTCATCGCATCAAAAGGTCTATATATACATACTGGTTAGCGAAGCGTGTGTGCACGTGGCCAAGCTGTTTGAGTTTACGCACATCCTCATAGCTAGTCATGGCCCCGGGTAATGTTCAGAGAGTTGCGGCAAGTAGAGCTGTGATTGCCGCATGAACGAAACAAATGAATGCTACGGCGAAACAATGCAGCGCAGTGGAATTACGAGGCTTTGCATTTGGTACAAGAGAGAAAGTGAACATAGTGAATGTACTAGTGAGTGATAAGAGAATGAATACTGAAATGCGTATGAAAAGAAAAAGAAAAACTGTTCCCATGTTTGTCATCTTCCGAGAATTCGAGTTCATTTCAATCGACAGTGACGTACGAGAATGCATAGAGAAACACGGAAGTAAGCCTGTGATTAGTCACAGGCTGTGAACCGGAAATCTCGGCAAGCAAGCGACCGAAGAAAGAAGCACAGACTCACATTGACGGAAAGTCGCCAGTGAAAGCTGCAAGAGAAAACTGAAATTTGAAGGCGAAATCTGAACCGCAAAAGGTATCACATCAGCATACTGTATATGGCTGCACAGGGTGACTGCCACCCTGCGTGGGTGATTTAGTGCTTTAGACAAGACTAAAAAACATTTTACGGAGTTTGCGAATTTTGTTGGTTCTCTCGGGAACCGGGAGATGATCTTGACCTTTTGATCTGAAGCGATTTATACAGTGAAAATTATTTAAATAACACACTCACGATATATTTTATGACGAAGAAGAATTCTGTAATAATGATTGATGTGGTTATCAAGAATTCGACACGAGACTCAATGGTAACACAAGTGATCACCCATCCTCTGATGTCGGTTGCAGATGTAATTACAACGACAAAGATAATCATCAAGTATAGAGATATACATATAGGACATCATTTCATTCTCTAACTTTGAAAATATATGGATCTTTAGTTCCAGAATTTGAAGATTATTATTATTTTGAATAAAAGAATCAAATCTGAAACTTACGAATAAATATTAGTCTAAAATATATCACAATAGATGTAAAAGAGAGTCTTTTTATTATTTTATAATTTTATACAACATATATTTATTATTCTACGAAGAACTTTAGCTGGCACTTTCCACAAGAGGCAATCGCAACAAAACTTTTGTAAAATAATCATAGAGTTTTGATTTATATTTTTTGATATTTTAGGACTCTAGAGTTAATGACAGCGAGGCTTAGCCTTGATTTGTGTGATGTGCTTGGCCCGTTAGGTCACTTTTTGCTCTTGTACTGTTTGATGACGTCTTCCCGTCAGTTTGTTATCGTCGTGTCCCTTTCTTTCTATATAACACAGAAAAAGTCTAAACAAAACTGAAATAAGAAAAAAGAATACCATCAAAAATTTACCCCTGAACAAAACTTGAATACCACGGAAAAATACAGACCTCAAAATGAAAAAACGTGCCACAGAGAAAGATACTTACGAAATGAAAGTGAATATCTTAATTAACTACAAATCTTAAATGATAAACGGCTAAAATAATATCGAGAAGAAAGAAATTACACACTTATTCTTTAGCGGAAAGTTTTAATTTTACTTAAGTTCTCCAGAAGCAATTCAAGGTAAACTTTCTCACCGAAATCTTCCTGTAATTCCTCGGTAAATCGCCATCTTAGCAAGAAGTTTCCTGGAATGCTGAACCCATGAGTATATAAGTTTCTGTGTTGTTTAACCGCTCGATGCAAATTCTGCTTCATTACGCATACAACAAGAGAAAATCTCCACTATAAAGAAGAAACAAGATCAACGCGCCACTACTGTACTCTTGTGCAATTCAAGAAGTTCAATTCCTGCTGCCGGCGAGCGTATGTGCTGTAACGTCAAGTCAGATGGATACCCATGGCACCCAGAAACTGTGCATAGCACAACTCCATTTTCTTGAGCGAGGAATTGCTGGGATCGAGGGGTTGTAACTCTGTCTTCGGGTTACCCTAGAGTGTAATAGGTGATGTAAAAGTTCAAGAGGAATATTCTTAGTTTGTAACAGCATCCACATTCTGAAAACCGATTTTTCACCAGATACTTGTGAAATTTACGGTTGGAGATAGAGATAGTTTGGTTCACGGTATAGTAACCTGTTCCAGTTTGCGCAGGGGGTTGTAACCGGACCTGTAACCCACGAGTATACAGCCTACTCGTGGGTTACAGGATCCGGTTACAGCATTCCTGGAAACTTACGGCGAAAACGGCGATTTGCCGAGGAATTGATCCCGGGTTTAAGAGAGAAAGTTTATCTTCAGTCGATTACGGATAACTTAACTAAACTTAAAACTTTCCGATAAAGAAATAAGAGTGTCATTTTCCTCACGATATTATTTTAGCCGTGTGTCATTTGGGATTTGAATATCTTCGAGATATTTGTTAAATATCATTAGAGGTCACATCTAAACTCTGCGGAAGGTAAAAAGACAAAAGAAAAAAAAGAGAAGAAGTGACTGAGAAGCACTGTGACAGCAGTTAGGTAAGTCAATTTGAAGAATATTTGTAGAATATTAATTGGTAATACACCAGACCTGATATTTGCTATGCTGTTGGGAGGCTAAGTCAATTTGGGCAATGCATAAATTGACTTAGTCCTCCCAACAGCATAGCAAATATCAGGTCTGGTGTGGATGAGATATCTGAGTTTCTGTCCTTTTCTGTCAGTACCAGTTCTGAAGTCTAAGTAAAGCTGTGCACATATCATCTCTGAATATTTCTGTTCAGTTCTCCTTCTGATTACTTTTAACATGCTGATCTGTATCAGTTCTAATAGGCTGGTAGCATTCTGTTGTTGGAGATAAATTCTGTATTCTGAGAGACTTGGGAGTACAGTTCTCAGTTTTGTAACATGGTATCAGAGCACAGGTTGCTCAAGCTAAGGGTTTAAAATTCTGATAATCTGGTATTTAGTTTCTGGGGTTTTTTAGACTCATCTTTTCAGCAAGATAGCATCCATGGCTGCTACTTTCAGTGAATTTGGTTTGAATGAGAGCACTAGACTTTCAGGTCCTAATAATTACAGTTCCTGGAAACTGATCATGAAAGCCATTCTGAGTGAGAAGGATTTATGGGGTGTGGTTTCTGGAGAAGAGAAGCTTGCTCCATTTTATGATGAGAGTTCTCCTGAAACTTTAAGATTCATTAAGAAGCAAACTAGAGCATTAGCCAATATTCTGCTTGCTGTGAAGGAGAGTATCAGGCTTACTATTGAAGCTTGTGATACAGGAAGAGAAGCTTGGGAGAAGCTAGCTATCAGATATGATAATGTGAGCAAAAATAGAGTAGCAAAGTTGAAGAATGATCTACACTCTATCAAGATGGATGAGAGTGCAGATATTCATGAGCACCTTGAGAAGATAGATGGTATTTATGTGCAGCTACCTAGAGCATGAGGGACATATGATGATGAAGATCTGGTTTCTATAACTTTGAATAGTCTTAGTACTCCATATTTTCTTTTTGTTTCTGATATCAACAGAAGGGAGAGTATGCCAACTTATGAGGAGTTGTGCAGTTTACTACATGAAGAAGAGTAGCTGATCAGAAAGTTTTTCCCTCAGAAAAATCAAGGATCTGCTTTTATGGTGAAGACTTACAAAAGAGAGGAGCAGCAATCTCAGAAACATGGGTCTTCCTACTCAGGAAATCAAGGCACAACTTTCTGCTCATTCTGTAAGAAGAAATGTCACAAGATTGAAGAGTGCAGAAAGAAGTTGGGAACTTGTTTCTTCTGTGGAAAGAAAGGTCACAAGATTGAAGATTGCTATGCTAGAAAGGCAAATGGAGGTCAGAATTCTACATCAAGTAATGTTGCTACTCAAGAAGATGCACAAGAAGAGAGGGATGTTGGTAATATGTTTATTACCAGCTTGACATCCACAACAACAGAAGACAAGAATTGATACATTGATTCTGGTGTCTCTAAGCACATGACCAGCCAAAGATCACTCTTGAAGGACTTTTCAGCAACAGCAGGCTCTAAGGTTACTCAAGCTGATGGTACAGGATGTGAAGTTCAAGGCACTGGAGTTGTGACAGTGAAAACAAGTGAAGGAGATCTGAAGAGTATACAAGAGGTACTCTTTATTCCAAAGCTCAGTATCTGCACTTTTATATCATCAAAAATCACCTTCATTCCATGATCTGTGATGTTTCCAACAGAAAGCAACTCTCTGATTATGTGAACCAGAGAGTTATTGCTTCAGGAAAGAGAGATCAGAAGTCAGGATTATATATCTTGAATGTTGAGTCTCAAGTCCAAGAAGTCTCTATGGTTGTTGATTCTTATATTCAAGCAAGCCTTTGGCATCAGAGGTTTGCACACTTGAACTTTGGAAGTCTGAAACATATGATAGAAGGACTACCAAGGATGAAGCTACCAACTACTGGAGATATATGTGAAGGATGTATACCTGGAAAACAAAGCAGAAAGAGTTTTCCAAAGGAGGGAGGTGCAAGAACAAAAGAGTTGTTGACCTTGATCCATTCAGATGTTTGTGGACCTATGCAAACAAGTTCTATTGGAGGCTGTAAGTATTTTCTGACATTTATTGATGATGTGAGCAGAAAGACATGGATCTATTTCCTAAAACAGAAATCTGAAGTATTTGAATACTTCAAGAAGTTCAAGGCTCTTGTAGAAAATCAAAGTGGCAAGAAGATTAAAGTTCTTAGATCAGATGGAGGAGGAGAATATTGTTCTAACCTCTTTACTCAGTTTTGTGAAGAGCATGATATTCAAAGACAACTTTCCACAGCTTATACTCCACAACAAAATGGTGTAGCTGAAAGAAAGAATAGAGTGATTGTGAAAAGTGGCAGATCCATGCTGAAGGTCAAGAATCTTCCCAATTATTTTTGGGCTGAAGCTTGCAACACAGCTGTTTACATTATGAACAGAGCATATACAAGAGCTGTGCAGCACAAGACACCTGAAGAGACATTTACAGGAGTGAAACCAGATGTGTCTGACTTCAGGATTTTTGGGTGCACAGCTTACATGCACATCAATGATGAGAAGAGAGAAGTTGGATGCAAAATCTGAGAAGTGTATATTTGTGGGCTATGCTGAGCAAACCAAGGGTTACAAAGTCTACAATCAGTCTACAAGAAAGACTCACATCAGCAGAGATGTTGGATTCTGATCTGATGGAAGATGAGAAAGAAACTTGTGATACATTCAGATTTAAGCTACCTACAAGTGAAGATCAGATTGATTCAGAATCTGATAAATCTGATATTGAGGTGGACTTGGAGCAGTCAACATCTCTCACTAATCCTAGTGAAGAGCAAGTTGAATTTCAACAAAATTCTGAATCTGAGTTACCAACTATTCATGAAGCTAAAGAAGATGACTTACAACATGCAGCAGATTCTCAAGTAAGGAGATCAGAAAAGGTTAGAAGACCACCAGCAAGACTTGATGATTATTGTGGACTTGCTGAAAGTATTCAAGAGGATGATCCACTTACATTTGGAGAAGCTAACAAAGACCTTGGTTGGAGACAAGCTATGCAAGAGGAGTACAAAATGCTATTCAAAAATCATGGGATTTGATTAAGCTACCAGGAGGAAAAAGAACCATCCAATGCAAATGGATTTACAAAACCAAGCTACAGTCAGATGGTTCAGTTGACAAGCTGAAAGCAAGGTTAGTAGCAAGAGGATTTCAAGAAGGGATTGATTATGAAGAAACTTTTGCACCAGTTGCAAAATGAGATTCAATCAGACTTGTAATGGCTCTTGCTAGTCATTACCACTGGGAAATACATCAGATGGATGTGAAGTCAGCTTTCCTTCATGGAGAGTTAGAGGAAGAAGTTTACATGGTTCAACCACCAGGATTTGAAGTGAAAAAGAAGAAAGATCATGTGTGCATTCTCAGAAAATCCTTATATGGATTAAAGCAAGCACCAAGAGTTTGGTATTCTGAGATACATGAGTTTCTACACAGCCATGAACTCAGAAGATCAGAGTTGGATCCAAATCTCTATGTCTTGAAAGATAATTCAAAGAGGATCATACTCATCCTATATGTGGATGATATCTTAATCTCAAGAAGTGATAAGGAGTTGGTGCAACTACTCAAAGGAGAACTCAGCAAGAGGTTTGAGATGTCTGATTTGGGTTTAGCAAGATTCTTCCTTGGTGTTGATATTTGGCAGATGGAGGACTGTATTATGCTTTCTCAACAAGCATACATAAAGTCTATACTTGGAGAGTTTCAGATGGAAGATTGCAAGTCATCAGCAACACCTATGGAGCAAGAAAGTGATTTTGAGGAGACTACAGCTGAAAATACCATTGAAGAATATTTGTACAGAAAATTAATTGATAAACTCAGATATCTCATCCACACCACACCTGATATTTGCTATGCTGTTGGGAGGCTAAGTCAATTTATGCATTGTCCAAATTCATTCACTGCAAAGAGAATTCTGAGATATCTGAAGGTACTATGAATCTTGGTCTTATATTTAAGGAGGGGAGAAGTGAACTTCAAGGCTTCAGTGATAGTGATTGGGCTGGAGATACTAGCAGCAGAAAATCCACATCAGGTGCATGCTTCAACTTATGTTCAGGTGGAATTATCAGTTGGAGCAGCAAGAAGCAGAATACAGTAGCGAGGTCTTCAACAGAAGCTGAATACATTGCTCTTAGTGATGGTTCTATAACCTTGATATGGTTAAGAATTTATTGCTGGAGAGGGGAGAAAAAATATCTGGACCAACAGTATTACATGTGGATAATCAGAGTGCAATATTCTTGGCTAACAATAGAGTTATCAGAGAAAAACAAAAAGTTTGGAGACAAAGTTACATCATATAAGGAAGAAAATTGAAGCTAAAATAGTCAAGCTGGAATATTGTCCATCGGAAGATCAGTTAGCTGATATTTTTACCAAAGCTTTACCAAAGCTAAGGTTTATACATATTAGAGATTTACTAGGTATGAAATGATGCTCTAATGAAGGAGGGTGTTAAATATCATTAGAGGTCACATCTAAACTCTGCGGAAGGTAAAAAGACAAAAGAAAAAAAAGAGAAGAGGTGACTTGTGACGCTGTAACAGCAGTTAGGTAAGTCACTTTGAGGTGACAGCAGTTATGTATCATTAATATATTAACTCACATTCCTTGTAGAGTAGTATGAGTCGGAGGTCCTTTATGTCTGTACCAATTCTGAAGTCTAAGTAAAGCTGTGCACATATCATCTCGGAATATTTCTGTTCAGTTCTCCTTCTGATTAGTTTTAACATGTTGATCTGTTATCAGTTCTAATAGGCTGGTAGCATTCTGTTGTGGTAGATAAATTTTGTATTCTGAGAGACTTGGGAGTACAGTTCTCAGTTTTGTAACAATATTCACTTTTATTTCGTAAGCATTTCTTTCCCTGGCACATTTTTCATTTGAGGTCTGTGTTTGCCCGAAATATCAACTTTCGTTCACTTCTTTTCGCATCCTTTTGGTGGTATATTTTTTCAGATTTTAGTTTTGTTTAGACTTTTTCCTTGTTATATAGAGCGGGTGGCTGTTGTGTATCGAGTTAATGTTCATTTTATTGATTTTAATTGAGAACGAATCAAAAATATAAACCAAGAATATATTGTAACTTTTATAATTATCACAATTTGACGGAAAAGTGCAACATTCAGCAGTTTGCTGATGTGACAATTCTGGCGGTTTAGTTATTTCGGCTTCAGTTTCTCCGTGTTTTCTAAACTTTCACCGGCGAATTCTCGGATATCTAATTAGTTCTCTTTTTCTTTTTCGATACGGAGGAAAGTGATGCATTATCTGTCTAAATCTCTAAATTAATTGGTTTTCCATGCGGCGATATTGTGAAATATTAACTAACACTAACAGTTCTTCCTAAATTAGTCACAGGAATGAAATTAACACTAGTTACTGAAAATAAATAAATTCTAATCTCTTTATTAAAGCTAAAAGAACTTGTTGAGAAAAGATAAATATACCTAAGGGTTTATGCTATTAATTTCGTCGGTCGCTTACTTGCCTATCTTTTCCGCATGACACCTGCGACTGATCTCAGGCCCGAATCATTTCTGTTCTTTTCTTTGATTTGAATATCTAACTGTCAAAGAGGACAGAAATAGAAACTTACTGAAAAGAACTCGGGAAACGACAAAACATGGAAATAAGTTGTCGTCTCCTGCTTCAAATACTTTCATCCATTAAAATCACAGAGTCACTATGCTCACTTTCTCTCTTGTATGTATTGCTTGGCAGTTCCACTGCGTTGCACCTTGTTTTCCTTCCCTTCGGAAACCGCAGCTTTCATTCGGTACCACAGCTCTAGTTGTCACAACTCCCCGAACATTACCCGGGGCCATGATTGTAGCTATGAGGCTGTGCGTATAGTCAAGCAGCTAAAACACGCTCCGGTAACCAGTCTATACGTACAGACCTTGCGCTGGAAATGAGGAACGATTATAAGCTAATCGCGCGAACGATGCTGATTTTTGAAGTCTTTACTATACTCGAGGAGAGAATTGGCAGCGTGCGCGGAAGCAGATCTGCTCTTAGACCGCTTGATATTGTTTTCCATCAGAAGGACGTGAGATGGCGAAATGTCTGCATATTCTGGGGGACGTCGACGTGCGGTGTGATGATCTTGCTGCCCGAAGAAATGGTTTGTGGTACCGATTCTGATGATGGTCAAGCAGCCGCAGGCCTAGGTAAGAGTAGTAGAGTTGGGACTGCACACTGCGTTGTACCGGACATTGAAGTTCTTATGCATTCTCTAGATGTAGGGTGAGATGGGATTAAATGTCTACGGGCGTAGATGTTATAATACTATAACATCAGCAATCATGCTATTTGGATCCTGTCTGCATTGTGCATCCACCTAGGGTTCCATGCGCGGTCCTCGTTCTCAAATGTCTGTCTTATTCACGTCTCACACCGTCTTGATGAAACGGCTGGAGCTGTATCTGTCAAGATTGAAAGTAGGAAATGGCTGATGAATACACACTGCTTTTCTCCTTGCAGGTATGAGGTCCCTGAACCTCAATGATGAGGTAGCTAACTACGTTGTACCGAAGGAGGAGGAATGCCTTGTATACAGGCAATCACTGGTGGTTGATGGTAAAGACTATCGTGTGATAATGAGGACTCCGGTTGAAGGGCAGAAAACCGTCCTAATAAAGAGAGTACAACAGGTACGTACTCGACGTAGACACCAGACAAGACTTGCACAGAAGTGATAGGTTCTAGCTTTCCCACGGTTGTGTATGGTATAGGACACTGCACTCTAAAGAGTGCATTACGCCTCGAAGGGCCTAAGCCAACTTAGCCAAGGCGGGAGCCGATGCTAAGGACCATAACAGGCGTAATGCACGACCTTTGAGTGCATTACCTTGCGTAAGGCCAAATTGGCTTTTCTGTCTCGAGTTTTCGTCCATTTCTAATACGTTCATTGTATTACGGTACTCGCGGCAGGCGGTTGTCATGCAGCTGCGGCAGTATTTTGAACGAAATTCTCGTCGTCCGCTTTAATTCTTTAATACTTGCCAATCTACGAGAGATGTGAGTGGAGCTCCGTGTGAGATTGTGGAGGACAATCTCCCTATATCCTTATGTAATTTCCAGTTATCGGACGAATCGTTCTTTTACGATTTTTAATCTCAACAACTACTCGGACAATTAGATACCGAAACACCATCGTGCTTTATAGCAATGACCAAGAACTACGTAGTCTGAGCTTGTTCATTTCTATGCGCAGAATGCAAGTCCAGCCCTGTCCGGAAGCAGCGGCATCAATCTCCAGCCCCCTTTCTTCCCAGAGAAGATACGGGTTAATACCTCGACTGGACTCCTCACGATACTACCGTCAAGTAGCAGCGCTAGCTTGAGCGACATCCCTCGCAGGATGCCTACCACAGTTGGGCAACCTCAAACTCCTGCCTTTAGTTAACTCATTCCCGGCATGAATAGCCTTCAACGGCAAGGCCGTTTGCGCTGAGAACTGGGGAGCGGGGCGTCTAAAAGCGAGTCGAATGGTAGTTTCTGCTTGGGAGACATTTTCTGTTGTCAAAGGTAACGGTTCTGACGATGGAATTGGACTGAGGTCTGGAGCTAACGGCAAATACGTTAGTTACACCGGATCCGGAGGTTCCTTGGTCGCCGGTCGATCGTTTCGTTGAGGTGGATGCGGGTGATGGCAAGGTCGCTCTACTAGCTGTGGATAATGAGAAGTATGTTGGAGGTGGCCCTGATCTTAGTCTGGTTCCGTGGCTGAAGGAATGCGAGATGTTTGTTGTCAAGCCCGTTGTTCATGCCTGGTAGGTGCATAAAAACTTCAGCTCATTAGCATACAGTGCAAGCGCTGTAGCGTCACTCTCTCTAGCTAGTATGTAGCGATTTTTCCATCGCGCATCGGAGCTTATCTCATAACCAAAGTGAAAAGTCTGACGAATCTAACGTCTTACCGGTCCATGTCCGTTTTCTGTTTGGTGTACTCTTCGTTAAAATTCCAGGAGTTCAGTTTTACACGGGGTTTAAAAGATCGGCAGAAATCCACGAAGCGTGTAATTCAGCAATCCTGTCCTCATTCATCGAGCGTGGCTAGGTAATGTCCTCAGAAAGAGGAAAGAAAATAACCTTCGAATTTATGTGCCCTTCGAAAGACTTATTGTATGTCCCTGACTTCTCGATTGGTATTTTATTGCGGGGTCATCATGTTACCGAGGTGAAAGTCTGGCGCATGTCCGGTCGGTGTGTTCCCAACGTGTACCCATCGAATCCAATTCGGACAGTTTTCTCTGAGTACCGCCTGATATAAAATGTAGCCAATACTGTGAGTTCATCGGGTGGAGGTCTCCAGTTCCTTGTGGGTTACTGCTACTGGTATACACGAGGTGAAAAGTGGCGATTGTGGAAAAGCTGCGCATGCAGACCTGCTCTGTCACTGCTTCATATTATTTTCCATCTGCAGAAGGATGTGAGATGGCGAAGTGTCTGCATATTGTGGGTGAGGTCTATGTGGATCTCGTGTCTGGCGATCCAGCTGCCCAAAGAGCAACTTCAGTTCTCTTTGGGCAGCTGGATATTGTGTGTGGTTATGATGCTGATAATGGCCAAGCAGTTGCAGGTAAATAACTACAGTTGGGAATGCACACTCTTGCGCCAGACATGAAATTCTTATGAATTTTCATATCTGTTCCGTTTCTTTGAACCTGTCTAGGTAGAGAATGAGTCATAGGGATGCTCACTAGGGGTCAGTGATGATACTGTTTGGATCCAGTCTGTATTCTGTTCCGTGCGCGGGTCCTCGTTTAATTGGCGAATGTCGGTCTTTTTCCCTTATCAATCCGTCTTCAGTAGAGCAGTTGCAGCCGTATCGGCCGGTTGATATCTCCAAGCTTGCCTTCTTCAAATTATCCTTGTACGTTCCATGCCACTGAACCTTATGAGGAGGTAAGTAATTACGTGGTTGAGGAGGAAAAAAAGTTCGTGCTTCTTGAGGAGCAAAATATTGGTGGATAAGAACTTCCGTATGAGAATGAGAACTTCAGGTGAAGCCAGAAAACAACCCTCGTGAAGAAAAGGCAACGGGTACTTATACGCCAGACCAGACTTGAAACCAAAGAATGATGAATGGGTTCTTGCTTTGACCAAGAACTACGTACATAGTCTGAGCATGTTGAATTGTCTACGCAGAATTCAAGTCCAGCCCTGTTTCGCAGCAACGGCATCAAAGTCCAGACCCCTTAGGGGATTTCAAACCTTACCCCGTTCAAGTCGAGAAAGGATTAGGATTGCGATCTGTATCTAATCCACGGATGAAAGATATATAAAAGCACTCGATACTTGAATGGGTTTTTCATTAATAATTGTATATTTGTAGATTATAAGTTTTAAAATTATACCAAATATAAAAGTTTGTAATCATATTTTTAAACCATCAAATGAAATACATGTATATATACGTGACATTCTTCCTTTCTAAACATTAAGAAATGTATGAAATTCTAATAAAATTATGAATGCTATGGAGTAACATGCTCCTCTCACAACCATTCATGTACAATTAGGTTACATGAATGTACGTACCCAGTTGCGGGGTAAGGATTGAAACCTTCTATTAGGGTTCTTATCCCTAAAGGTTCTAACTTTGACACCGACTAATGGGGGTGAAAGTAAATCTTTTTGAGAGATTTTTTGATTAGCGGAAAAGAGTTACTAATTTTAAGGCTACCTTTGGAAGTATTTGTAGGAAAATTTCATAGGTGTTTCTTTATTGAATTTCATCTCTTTTACTGTGGAATTTGATTTCAGAACATACAGGATATCTGATCGCAGAGAGAAGATCTAAAGTCTATTCGATTTATTTATTCTAAAGTCTAAATATTTATGTCCTCAATACTCTACCTATCAAGTTTTGTTTTGATTTTTATTGACTTGACTTGATTTTCAAGTATAACATAGCGGAAACATGCCACAATTAGGCGTTTAACTTTATTCTAAATAGAAGATTCAAATATTATAAACATGTGTATAAATCACGACAGAACTTTCAAATGTGCAGTAGCAACATATTTTTCATTGGTTCTTTATGCCAAGTTACTTAAACGTTCAATTTTTTGACTTTTTATGATATGAGAATAATTCAAGACGAGCTTTATAACAAAGGAGAGCCCACTGTACAAACTTTTCAATAAGATAAAACATGCAGGCAACAAATAACCAATGAACTCAAGACGTCGAAGACAACAATATTTCACTGTTAAAGATTTTTAATCAACAACTTCAATATAATGTAACGTCTTAACTGAGTACGATCTCTGTGCTAAATTCATAACATAGTTTTTTCATCTCTTTTGTAGCACTTCGATGGAAATCTATTTCCAAATCTCAAGTCGTTTGGTCGAAGTCAACCAAGTAGAAGAAGTGACTCTTTTCATTCGAAACCCGTCACGGTGTAATATAGATTTTGGTAACCTCTTGCTCTCAGATTTTGGTAACCTCTTGCACGGTGTAATATAGATTTTGGTAACTTCATAGAAAACTCTTTTTGATCTCTCACTATTACTTTTTGAAATTTCAGTTTCAGATTCCAAGCTAATTGTATGAAATAGACGAAACTTTTTTTTCTGACTAATTCATGAGCTTTACATACCTTCATGGCTAAAATCCATGAACTCAACACCTTCACTTGTCCAAATGAATTGAAATTTCACATGTAATAAGCTGAAAAGACACTCCAATCTTGGAAAATTTTATTTTAAAATTTGATTCTGTGTTCATCGAACAACTTAATCCTTGAATCAAATCAAAATGATTTTACTTCCATCTCTCAACTATCACAGTTAACTTCAATCGACCATTTCGAGGTTGAATCCAATCCAAACGTAAGACTATTTTACATCAGTGCAACCAACACGATGTCAACTATCCAATTCTCTTGACAACATCAAAAGATCATCTCTTAAACTCTCGAGACACTCAGAAACGTGACTCGAGATAGTGATCCGACTCCTCTGACATTTGAACGATCATAACACCCTGATCAAAACTCCAAAACGATTGATCTTCCACTTCATATTGTAGTCCAGCTGAGAGCATTCCAACCAGACTTCAAACTCCACAAATGACCCTCGGGAAGATTTCTGAAATCCCAAAACCGTCGTTAGAACTTGGATGAACTTGATTGATCGAAAATGAACCAATGAGAAAGAAGATTGGAGATCACTTTATTTCCTACTTGGCACGATAGAATGAGTTGTAATCCTAAAACACCCTCTCACCTTCAAAGCTTGAACCAAAATACTTCGGACAGTAATCTTAACATAGGATAATCATCATCGCTGAGCGATAGAGATAATAATGACATGAAAATACACGAGATTCAATACAAAGTCAAGATAATCACCTTGAATCGATTTACAATAAAAAGTACCACAAAAAAGAATGAGAAAGTCATCACTTGATTACAATACTCCTCAACAAAGCTTCTCACGATTCACGCATAATGATGTTGGTAGTGACATTAGATATCAACTCAAAAGTTAAAAAAGACGTTGGTTGGAAAGTTCACGTCCATTCACCCATCAAAGTAAGATGTACACAGTCTGGTTCGAATTCTTCTCGTATGTGATGATCGGCAAGATCACCGGAGTAAGCAAGTCCATCACCCTCTCCATGAACTCATCATCAAAGTAGACAACGAATAATTGTGGAAAGTGCTCACGATGGATGTAGTGAAGCTTGATATGAAACAGATTCAGAAATGAAAAATCCAGAATTCAGATCAATCTTTCCTCAATTAGTATAACTCTCGTAGTTCCACACCCTCCATGTAAGACATTAAGAAATACTCATGAAACATCACGCAAAGAAGAATACCCCCACGAACTCCCTATCTTATACTCAAATTTGACAAAAAGAGCCACTTACGTGAATGTCCATGGATCACTAAGTTGGCACGTCTCATTACCGTGCGATCTCACGTCTAGATAATTGTGAATGTGACACATGATACGCTCTCAAGCGAGTTACATGAGAAGATTCTTGAAACATAAAAAGAACAGACAATATAAGTTCTACACTAAATTCACATGCGAGTCATGTCACAACATGACACCGTTTGTTTTTACAGTAGAGAAATCTATTCTTCATAATAATGATTCCAGATGACAATGATTAAACATAACTAACAAAGTCTCTGTAGTCCTCATCTGTTGAACCGCGATTCAATACCAAGCTAGCGAATCATTCTCCCACGCGTCATATAAGACCATAATCATATCCACATTCTGAAAACAACTAATAAGAGATTAGCGTGATAATCAGCTGAATCCTGAGGCTATCAACACGGGTGCACGAGGCGAGAATTTTTCATTTTGAAAATCTATTGTCACTGCACCATGTAGCCGTCTCTATCATTACGATGCACTACTATCGATGTAATGAAGACGATTTCACGACAAATTGAACTCGCTTCATCCAACATGGACTGCCATGCAAGGAGATGTGAGTGGACTCGCGAGGGACGTTTTCATATAGTACTTCACGTAGCATAGCTATGGTGATTTCAACAAGCACGAAATTACGATTTGAAGACATGTGATACTATCAACCTCGAATTTCAGCCGCATTGAAAACTCGATTTGAAATTTTGGCTTCCATTGAAAATTTCAAACAAGGATACCTATGACACCAAATACAACCTCCTCTAATAACGTTGCTTTCAAAATATCGAAGCAACTGAGGTAACCAGCAGTTTGAAATGAAAGAAATTTTATAAGACGGTAGACTCGTTTGAGAGAGAGGATCATATTTGTCGGGATAGGATACAAGTTTCACTGTCATGAGAATAATACAACTCACATGAAACAAACGGTGACAAAGGTCGTGTTCATCACTAAGATCACAACTCACCGCTCCCATGAGATCAAACTGCGAAGACTATTAAACAAAACGATCGACACCTGTATCGTCTTTAACCGCACCACATTCTGAAAATCAGTTTTTCACGAGCTGCTTGTGAAACTTACGATTGGAGATAATAACGTTCAAATTCTAGTCGTACAGACAACTCGATTTGAAATTATGGTTATCATAGAAATTCTGACTACTAATGAGCACTGCTATGGAAAGATTGAAGCAACTGAACTGAAATCAACAAAAAGGAACCGAGGTAACCAGCAATATGAAATGAAAGAAAATTTATAAACTGGCAGAATTCCATGTCCTCAAAGCTCAAGCTCAAGTTTCAAACTTCAACCTACCATGACAGCGAGCTGTATAAATCAAGTAGCTTGCTACTCTCACAGAATTTAGTAGACTACACAAAACAAAATGTTTTGTATGCAGATACTGATCAGAACTAGAACAGTGAAACCGTTCAAAACTATTAGTTTCTAGTCAAGTCGCTGCCAATGTCAGCAAGTACCCCTTCCATCTTGTCCAACACACTCACAATTTGGCTCGAACGAACGTTAGCTGCTTCTTGTTTGCTCTTCTCTTGAAAGAGTTTTTGAGCTTCTAGTTTTCTATACAGACTCAACTTCTCTCCAATTTCGAGTTTATGTTTCTCTACCTCAACTATGGAGTTAGAAAAACATGTGAGAGTTTGGTTCAGAGTAAAAGCAAAGCGGTTATTTCACGTTTCTGTCGTCCTGAGTTATGACGATTGGACTCCTCAACATCTATCTCGGCCGAATTCTGGAACTTCAGAATCCGCTTGAGGACCTCGTTGAACATCATCACTATTTGGATCTGCATGACCATGACTCGAGGTGAGAGATTTGGTCATGCACGATGAGGTAGTGCCAAGCCATAAGCTATACCAACAATCAATGAGCGGGTAGTGGTGCAATGGATAATTCAAGGGGAGTTTCTTCTCTTCAAGTTCCTACTGACTCAACGAGGTGTGCAGATGACTTTGAGATGAAGGGTTTCAAAACTGTTTGGTCTCGTTGCAGATGAGTCTCTTTTGTCCGTAGGAGCGAGCTCGATGATTCGAATGAGAGAGTTCTTAGCCCCGAGAGTTAGATTCGACTTGTGTTGTCGTTCCGCAATTATGTTATTGTGCATAATGATCGAGTGTATGCACCAACCCCATCTCCACGAAATCATGAGAAGTTCTCTCGAAGGTATCTTTCATGCCGAGGAGGCAGCACGAGGTGGAGGAGTGTCACGACTACCAGTTGGAAGCAATAACAATGGATCACATTCCATTTCAATTTTGAGGTCGATGTTGTCTCTCACCCAGGCTCGCTGATACCACGTAAGCAAGATTGACAAGTGGTGCACCTGATTGAGGCAAAGACTTAAGTAACATTACAACTTTCCTCTAAAGAATAAGTGTGTAATTTCTTTTCTCTCGATATTATTTTAGCCGTTTATTTTTTTAGATTTATAGTTCATTGGGATATTCATTTTTATTTCATAAGTATCTTTCTTCGTGGCAAGTCTTTTCATTTTAAGGTCTGTATTTTTCCGAGATATTCAAGTTTTATTTAGAGGTAACTTTTTGATGGTATTCTTTTTCTTATTTCAGTTTTTTTTAGATTTTTTCTATGTTATATAGAAAGAAAGGGAAACGAAGATAACAAATTGACTGGAAGATGTGATCAAACAGTACAAGAGCAAAAAATGACCTAAAGGGACAAGCACATCACACAAATCAGGGCTAAGCCTCGCTGTCACTAACTCTAGAGTGCTAAAATATCAAACAATGTAAATCAAAAGCCTACAATTAGTTTACAAGAGTTTTATTGCGATTGTCTTTTGTGGATAGTGCCAGCTAAAGTTCTCTATAGAATAATAAATATATGTTATATAAAAAATATAATAATCAATAATAAAACACTCTTTGACATCTATTGTGATATATTTTGGACTAAAATTTAGTCTTCAGTTTCAGAATTTGATTCTTTTGTTCGAAATTATAATAATCTCGAAAGAAACAATCAAATTCTGATACTGAAGATCCATACATCTTCAGAGTTAGAGAATGAAATGATTTCTTTTATGTATATCTCTATACTTGATTATTTTTATTTTTGTGATTTCATATCAAGGAATGAATGATCACTTGTGTCACCATTGAGTCTCCTTGAATTCTTGATAACCACGTTGATAATTCACGTCATAAAATATAACGTGAATGAGTGTTGTGTAATCAAAGTAGGTAATTTAAATAATTTTCATAAGATCAATTAAAATTTAAGTAAAATGACTATCACGGTTTAAATTGCTTCAGATCAAAAGGTCAAGATCATCTCCCCGTTTCCGAGAGAAACAAAAAGTATCGCGAACTCCGTAAAATGTTTCGGGGTCTTGTCTAAAGCACTAAATCACCCACGCAGGGTCACCGTGGCAGTCACCCTGCAACGTGCAGCCATATACAGTCTACGGAATATCGACGGAAAGTGCTACCATCAGCATTTTGCTGATGTGATACTTTTTGCGGTTCAGATTTCGCCTTCAAATTTCGGTTTTCTCTTGCAGCTTTCACTGGACGACAATTTCTCGACTCTGTAATCTTCCATGGAGCGATTCTCTGAGATATTATACGCTTACACTGGCGATTTTCCGTCAATGTGAGCCTGTGCTTCTTTCTTCGGTCGCTTGCTTGCCGAGCTTTGCGGTTCACAGCCTGTGACTAATCACAGGCTCACTTTCGTGTTTCTCTATGCATTCTCGTACGTCACTGTCGATTGAAATGAACTCGAATTCTCGGAAGATGACAAACATGGGAACAGTTTTTCTTTTTCTTTTCATACGCATTTCAGTATTCATTCTCTTATCATTCACTATGTTCACTTTCTCTCTTGTACCAAATGCATAGCCTCGTAATTCCACTGCGCTGCCTTGTTTCGCCGCAGCATGCATTTGTTTTGTTCATGCGGCAATCACAGCTCTACTTGCCGCAACTGAACATTACCCGGGGCCATGACTAGCTATGAGGCTGTGCGTAAACTCAAGCAGCTTAGCCACGTACACGCACGCTTCTCTAACCAGTCTGTATATATAGACCTCTTGATGCGATGAAAATGGAGAAGGTTATAATCTAAACGAGTGCTTGCTGCCTGATTTTCGAAATCATTACGATATTCGAGGAGAGAAGTGGTCTAGAAGCAAATCCGCTCTTAGACTGCTAGACGTGAGATGGCGAGATGTCCGCATACCATGGGGGACGTCGATGTGAGATGTGATGATCCGGCTGCCCGAAAGTTTCAGTTCAATTTGTGTGTGGTACCGATTCCGAACATGGTCAAGCAGCCGCAGGTAAGTAGTACAGGTTGGACATTCAAGTTCTTAAGCACGCACTCTCACATCTGTTCCGTTTTTCATACCATTCTCTAGATTGAGAAGGTGTTTAGGAGACTGGGTGGTTATAATGCTCAGAAGTGTTCAGTGATCATATCCTTTGCGTACAGTCTGAATTCTGCATACACCTAGCTAGTATGCCATGCGCGATCCTCGTTCGCAAATGTCTGGCTGGCTCATTTACCATATCCTCTTCACTGAACTGGCTGGAGCTGTATCTGTCAAGCGCGAGAGCAGGAAACGGCTGATATATGTTCGAAACTGCCTTGCCCCTTGCAGATATGGTGTCACTAAACCACAGTGAGGAGGTAGCTAACTACCTTGTTCCGGAAAAGGAGGAATTCGTGGAGAAAAGAAAATCATTAGTGGTTGATGGAAAACCGTTTTGTTTTGAGAATGAGGACGCCTGGTGAAGGGCAGAAGACCATCCTCGTAACGAGAGGACAACAGGTAATAGAAACAGACACCAGACCAGACTTGCAGCAAAAGAAGTACTGATAGGTTCTTGCTTTTACGGTGTTATCTGTGCGATGGCTAAGAACTATGGTCTACGATGGTGTACGATGGTCTTAACTTGTTCAGTTGTATGCGCAGAATTCAAGTCCAGCACTGTTCGGAAGCAGCGGCGTCAAACTCCAGACCCCTTTCTTCCCAAGGAAGATTCAGATTAATACTTCCACTGGACTGATCACGGTACTACCTACAGATAGCAGATTGAGCGACAGCATGCCTAGTACAGTTGGGCATGAACGTGGCATTGGTAGCCCTCACGGCAAGTTCGTGTGCGCTGAAAATTGCGGAGCGGGCCATCTAAAAGCGAGTTGAATGGTAGTTGCTGCTTGGGAGACATTTGCTGTTGTCAAATGCTGACGATGGAACTGGACTGAGGTCTGGGGCTCACGCCAAATAAGTGACTTACGCCGGATCCGGAAACTCCTTCGTCGCCAGTCGACCGTACGTTTTGTCTAAGGAATATTTCGTTAAGGTGGATGCTGGTGATGGCAAGGTCGCTCTTCGAGCTATGGATAATGCGCAGTATGTTGGAGGCGGCCCGGATCTTCGTCTGGTTCCGTGGCTGAAGAAACATGAGCTGTTTGTTGTCAAGCCCGTTGTTGATGTCTGGTAACGTAGCACACAGCGCAAGAGGTGTAGCGATAGCTCACGTACAGAAGAATTTAGAGTGAAGATTCTTTGTGGCCTGTCACTTAACTTAAGAACTTGTAGAGACTGGTCAGTTATGTTCACTTCCTGCCCAGTGCCCACTACTCAGGCTCCTGTAAGACAATACAGAGCGAGAGAAGAGAAAGGAGCGTTACTCTCTAGTATTGCAGAAATTTCCTCAGTTTTCGTGCGGGGAACTGTTGAATTCAACCATCGATCGATAGAAATTATGGTCATATAGAGTCGGGAGTGTGATCAACTAAAATATGCAGCGAGCGTTTCACTCTCTCCTGAAACGTGAAGCTTGAACGCGTGTGTTTGGGCCATCACCAATCGAGATGAAGCTGATTCGATCGTTTCAGCGTTCCCTGTTGCAGATAGACAATTGCTATCAAGATTGTTACGCTGAATGCAAGCTACTCTTTGGGGCAGTAAAACCATCCAATACTAATTCGTTACCTTCATTACAGTAACTCTAAATAGTTAGCAGAGTATATCCTTCAATGAATCTGCTCGTAAACCCCCAGTATGAGTATTAAAGCATGAAGGAGAATATTTCTTTTCCTTGTAGTGTTTTTTAAAGAAAAATATTGTTTTGCGAATCTTTAAGTTTACATTTCTCTATAAATACTAAGTAGTCTGCTTTGAGATGAATCATATTGATGAAGACTGAAGCACCATAGTTATTTCTGCATAACGGTTAAATTTCTCAGTTCTCGTAAGGCAAATTCGCAAATAAAGTAATTTGGGTTACCAGTAGCACTTGTGATTACTCGGGCATAAACATTCAAGAGACTTTTGTCGTGGTCAAACTCAACGAACATTTTACTCCCGCAGTCCCTCGTAGGAACATTAGAGCTTCCTCGTCCCTCAAAGTTCAAAGTTATTTCCTCAGTCCTCCTCGTTTTGATCAGAACAGCTGCACGATCTGCAGAGTTGGAGTATTAACGGACCCAAGTTAAAGATTCCGCCAACGTTGAAGCAGAAGAATCGAGCAACAATGACCCCAATACGCTCACCGAAGTTTTTTAAGTTTGATATACATACTAGTCGTCCAAGTAGATAAGAACGCTAATCATTAGGCAGTTCACTACCAGTAAATACTAAACAAGGTGGAGATCCTATAGATCCACGGAAAGACAATCAGTGAATGATTGGATCGGATGTTACTAATTTAGAAATCTGGAAGTTGGTGGGTGTTTTGCAAGTCAAGTCAGCCTAATATACGTCCAAAGCGTGCCGCCGCCGGGGGAGATCTAGATTCTAAAACAAATTTGAGCATTTATATTTTTATAAATAATAAATAATTATAATAATCCTTTTTTAGAATCTCTTGACTTTAAGTATTTTACTAAAATAATAATAATAAATACATTTTTTTCTGACTGAAATGTTTTCAGAAAATCAAGAGAGTGAACCCCATGTTCTTCTCATTTCAGAAGATAATGCCCACATTGCATTATTTTCTTTAAGTCTTCCTCTCTCTTAAATCTTCTAACTCACTAAAGAGTTTTCTAATAAAGTTCTGAGGGGATAAAATAATAATCCTCTTATAATCATAATCTATCATAATAGATCATAATATATATATATTATAATAATAAATTAATTCCTAACAAGTCCTAGAGAATATGATCAAAATCCCTCCGGGCTTCTAACTTCACCTTAGTGTATATCCTGTAGACTGAATGTACGGGATATATGTTCAATTTTTCTCTTGTTCCAAATGTATTTGGATAACATCCGAAATGACTCCTCTCATAGGTTTACGTAGTACATCTGGAACGAGAAATAGGGACTCTTATACTCTTATATGGGACCCTTATACTGTGAGTCTCTTATACCTAAGGTACAAGAGTGTTTAAGTTTATCCACATAAACCACTCGCAGTAGTTTACGTAGATAAGCCATGACCCTTAACCCACTGCTATGGGTATAAATTTAGGATTTACTACAAAAGTCTGAAAGAGAATATCTTTCATTTCCCCTCACATTTTACTTGCGTTTGAAGAAAATATTCTCTTTTGCTCAAAAACACCTTGAAAACTTCATTTTAACATTTCTCTTCCAGTACTAAGTAGCTTTTTTTTCTTAAGTGAATCATAACTTGTAAAATTAGTGAGAGCTTTGGTTTAATTCTCTATTTTCGCTGATTCTATGCTAGGATGAAGATTTTATCACCAGAAATTTTATGGTTAATTGTAGTATTTCTGAGGACGAAAGAGGACCTGTGAAAAGAAGCAGATATTTATTTGATCGCACCTCTAAAACGTTTGTTGGATATATTTTGACTAGCAATAGCAGGTTCAACAAGTTTATTTTTATGTAAAGATATTGCACTAAGACAAATAAGAAATAATCTGTTGTAAAGATATTTTAAAATAAACTTTTCGCGTAGATACATGACTAACAGTTAACATGCATTTTTTGCCTTCTAATGACATGGCATTTTGACTTATATCTACTGAAACTGCTGTAACTAGTCAAGGGTGTGGTCAAGTAATGTAAAGCTAGGAGAGGTGGGGTCAAGTTAGACAAATGCATTAAAAATGCAGTCAAGTAAATTTCTACGAGAAGAGAATATCTGGGCAATTAAGAACTTGTAGATAATAAGTATACCGGAGTTTAAAAGGTTATTGTAACATAAACCATTTCGCACTTTTTTCCTTAGCTTTATCCGCTGCTTGTTTCTGATAAAACAATCCATATTTTCCCGTACGGTAGCTGTTTAGATTCAAAAAACCACAGTTTGGGCTCGGTTTAAGTCTGGAAACTAATATGTGCTTGTTTAGGCTTTGAATATTGATAGACCACAGTTTAGACTCGGTTTAGGTTAAAACGGAAATATATATGTCACTATTTAGACATGAATATACATTGCTTGGGAATACATACATTAATATTCATAAAATGGAATACAGGGTCATGGTTTATGAACATAACCATCCACTCAGTGATGTGTAGCACAAGCAACGGGTAGGAGTGACTTCTCCGTCCTAAACCACTCTCCGAGGTGGAACCGAAAGAGAGTGGATCTTTAGGACTGAGAAGTCACAATCGTGATTTGAACGTTGCGAAGGTGAAAAAAATATAAAAAATCTTGAAACGGAATTTTCTGTAAGATCGAATGATTCAATCATATTTCAGAAAATAATATTTATTTATATAATTTATCAAAATAATATCAAAGATAATCATTTATCAAGTTAAATTGTGATTTATGAAATATGTTACTTGTTAAAGATGATGTATAATACATAAAACACTTATAGTTCCCAAAATACATAAAAAGAGAGACTTTATATTTCAAAATCATGTACTTGTCACACGAACCATGAATGACTATTTTTTAATAATAACGCACCTATCATCAGTCTAGTGTATACAGCGAGTCTAAACAGTGGCATATCAATTCCGGGGCCTAAACCGAAACAGAGTCTAAACTGTGGTTGAAAACTTAGACAGTGGTGTATGGGAACAGATCGATGGTTTATCTAATATAAGGAATATCTATAAATAGTTCATGCGTAGCCTCGCAATTCCATATCGCTGCACTACCTGCACTATTTGTTTTGTTTCCTTCCGCAGATCACAACTCTATTCGCCGCAACTCCCTGACCATTAGGGCGGTGGCCCTTTTAAGATTCTTTCCTCTGAGTAACTGAAGTTAACGATTATGAAGCTCGAACCGACCACATATGTAGACATTACCCTCTCAGAATCGACCGGCACCTTGCACGGCCACTTGAGTACCTCACCCACGTGAATGGGTCGGCCTGGTCCCGCGGGAAGGTAGTGCTCTCGATGCCACTAAGAATCTCACTGCAGAAATGACACCCCCGATTAGACTCGACCTAATATTTCCCGGGGCCATGACTACCTATGACGCTGGGCGTAAAGTCAAGCAGCCACACACGCTTCTGTAACCAGTCTGTACATATAGACCTTTGATGTGCGCTGAAAATGTAGAAGGTTATATCTAGTGGCGTGCTTGCTGCCTGACTTCCGAAATCATTACGATATTCGAGGAGAGAAGTGGTCTAGAAGCAGATCCGCTATTAGACTGCTTGATCTTGTTTCCCATCTGAAGGACGTGAAATGGCGAAATGTCTGCATATCGTGGGGAACGTCGATGTCAGATGTGATGATCCTGATGCCCGAAGAGCTATTTCAGTACAATTTGTGTGTGGTACTGATTCAGATGATGGTCAAGCAGCCGCAGGTAAGTAGTACAGGTTGGAACTGCACACCGGAAATTGAAGTTATTATGCACTCTCACATCTGATACGTTTCTCATAACATTCTCTAGATCTAGGGTGAGATTTGTTAAGTTTATACGAGAGTGGAAGGTTATAATTCTCAGCAGGGCTCAGTGATCATAATGTTTTAATCGAGTCTGCATTCTGCATCCACCTAGCTAGGATTCCATGCCTGATCCTCGTTCGCAAATGTCTGTCTGGCTCATTTATCTTTTCATCTTCACCGAAGCGACAGGAGCTGTATCTGACAAGCATGAGAGTAGGAAACGGCTGATATGGTATGATCCAAACTAACTTTCTCCTTGCAGGTATGGTATCACTGAACCTCAGTCAGGAGGTAGCTACCTACGTTGTTACGGACGAGGAGGATTTCGTGGAGAAAAAAAAATCATTAGTGGTCGATGGAAAAGCTTTTTGTTTAAAAATGAGGACTCCTGGTGAAGAGCAGAAGACCATCCTCGTAAAGAGAGGACAACAGGTACTAGAAACAGACACCAGACCAGACTTGCAGCAAAGAAGCACTGATAGGGTCTTGCTTTCACGGTGTTGCGTGTACGATGGCCAAGAACTACGTAGTCTGAGCTTGTTCAGTTGTATTTGCAGAATTCAAGTCCAGCATTGTTCGGAAGCAGCGGCGTCAAACTCCAGACCCCTTTCTTCCCAGGGCAGATTCAGATTAATACTTCCACTGGACTGATCACGGTACTACCTACAAATAGCAGCTTGGGCGACATCCCTCGCAGCATGCCTAGCACAGCGGGGCAACCTCAAGAGCATGGGCAACAGCAACCTCAAGAGCATGGGCAACCTCAAGAGCATACAGCTGGGCAACCTCAAGAGCATACCTTTCGTCAACTCATTCCCGGCATGAACATTGCATTGTTAGCCTGGAACGGCTACTTCGTAGGCGCTGAACATGGCGGAGACGGCCCTCTGATAGCGAATCGTACGATACTTGGTCGTGACGAGACATTTGCTGTTGTCAATGGTAACATTAGCGGTTATGAAAATGGCATTGGACTGAGGTCCCACGCTAACGGCAAATACGTGACTTGCGCCGCAGACGGAATGTCATTGATCGCCAGTCAAGCGTCCCTTTCGTCTAGGGACTTCTTCGTTGAGGTGGATGCTGGTGCTGGCAAGGTCGCTCTTCGATCTGTGCATGCTGAGCAGTATGTTGGACGCGACACGCAACTTGGTCTGGTTCCGTGGCTGAGGGAATATGAGATGTTTGTTGTTAAGCTAGTTGTTAATGCTATTTAGGAGAGTGCGTTTGGGGTGATTTTGGAACATTGTGAAAGTAGGTTTTTGAGGTTATCTAGCTAGAAGGCAGAGAGATGAAAGTTGAATGTTAGGACAAGAATCACAAATTAGAAAATTTCATTTCTGATGATTTAGAAAAGAACAAATACACGAGTTTACACTCAATTCCTTTTTTCTTCAAATGAAAACTTTTGTTGTTTATCGTACATCAAATTTATACTGTCAGATTTCATATTGGGGGAAATTTACTTGGTCACACCCGTTAGAATGCTTTTTAACTTGGTTCTACTCACAACCTTTTGAACTCCACTTGATCACATCCCATGGCAGTTTCTCGGTCCTCGCTTTGACGTCACATCACAAAACATGTCTTTTTCATTTACTTAACGGTTATTTTTAAATTTAATTAAAAATTGTCTTTTAAATTTAATTAAAGGCTGGCGAACCAAACTGATCTTGTAAACTTCGATTTTCACAACAAAGAATTACAACAATCTATGCAAAGTGCTACAATCAAACATGCTATGGTTGTGTAACTTGGAGTTTGGACCTGTACAATAACTGTACACTTACCATTGAAAAGGCCCATAATAGCGGATTTCAAAGTTGAAATCTTTTTGAAAAATCCTTTACGCCAAAAAAAGAGTTATGATTTCACACAGGAATTATTCTTAGTTTTAGAACTGAAAAAGATATAATGAAAAGAACACAATGTTCATTCACAAGAGTGAACCAGAATAACAACTGTCTTACACAAAATTACACAAAATTACTCACGATGAAATTAGAATTATTTCTTTCTCAACCGTTTAAGAATATTTTCTTGTAACTTTGACACCCCTAATGTCCCAAGATGGAAGTCGTTCCTTCACGAAGTCCTCGATGGTAAGAGTCTAGGCTGACCTGACTTGCAAAACACCCACCAACTTCCAGATTTCAAAATTAGGAACATCCGATTTAATCATTCACTGATTGTGTTTCAGTGGATGTATAGTATGTCCACCTTGTTAGTATTTAATGGTAGTGGACTGCCTAATGTGCAGACATCAACGTTTCTTGATTAGCGTTCTAATCTACTTGGACGAGTAGTATGTATATCAAACTCAAAAACTTCGATGAGCGTCTTGGGATCATTGTTGCTCGATTCTTCGCTTGGGTCTAACCCTTCTTGGAAAGTAAATGCTGGGAGTATTTACTTCTTAGGAGGGGAGGAGTTAATTAAGATTCAAGTGTGTGACAAAAAATTGCCCGCTATCTCTTAAACCTGAGAGAAGGGGCTCCGAAAGTAAATGCTGGTCTAGTCCTCCGGTCTAGTCTAATTAAGACTCAAGTGTGTGACTGAGAGCTGCCCGCGATCTCCTAAACCTGAGAGAAAGGACTGTTTTTTTCTAAGACATGAACCCTAAACCAATGACTCTAAGTCTGCGACCGCAGACCGCAGTGTCAAAATGATCATTTGAACATAGAACCCCTCGCTTCTATTCTCGAGTTCGTACCACCACGCTATCACGGAATGATGAATAATTTTCTTCTCGCACAGTAATAACTATTTACAAATCAACTTCCACATCTTCTGCCGGGTCTACTTTCCTGTCTGGGACCTAGGGCTCCGTACTCCCCTCCTAGGCAGTAAATGTTGGGAGCATTTACTTTCGGAGGAGGGTTAGACCCCAGGGATTCTTCTGCTTCAACTTCGGCAGAATCTTTAACTCTGGTTCCGTCCTTTCCTGCCCCCGAATACTACAACTCTGCAGATCGTGCAGCTGTTCTGATCAAAACGAGGAGGACTGAGGAAATAACTTTGAACTTTGAGGGACGAGGAAGCTCTAATGTTCCTACGAGGGACTGAGGGAGTAAAAAGTTCGTTGAGTTTCACCAGGACAAAAGTCTCATGAATGTTTATGCCCGAGTAATCACAAGTGCTACTGGTAACCCAAATTACTTTATTTGCGAATTTGCCTTCGGAGAACTGAGAATCTTAATTATGATTAAATTTCTCAGAAAATTATTATAGTGATTCCAAAAAATAACTATGATGATTCAGTCTTCATCAATATGTTTCATCTCAAAGCAGACTACTTAGTATTTACAGAGAAATGTTAAAATTTCGCAAAACAATATTTTTCTTCAGAAAACAATACAAGGAAAAAGAAATATTCTCTTTCATGCTTTAATACTCATACCGGGGTTAACGAGAAGATTTATTGAAGGATACACTCTGCTAACTATTTACAGTTATTGTTCGGCGTCTTTCTGAGAGATTTTGCAGAGTCTATCGAGAGACGTCAGAGGTATCACTTTCTCTTTCTTTCTGCACCACTGTTTTTAGACAACTAGTTTTCATTGCTCTACAGAGAGTTTTAGCAGACCCCGTTCAGGCGATCGCCGTAGGTGATGCTTCTTCAGGTGCACCAGTTGTTTGTAGACATACTGCCTTTCTTGTCTCCTACATTATAGATACGCCAGGCTATTTTAGAGCTACTGATAGCAGGGTTCTTCCCTTCGGGGTGGTTGTTGCTTGGCCCTTCGGGTCCTTCTTTCCCTTGGCAGGCTTGATCGGGTCTTCCCATCCGTTTGCTATTCATTGGTTCGCGTATACCTTTTTACAGTTACTGTAATGAAGGTAACGAATTAGTATTGGATGGTTTTACTGCCCCAAAGAGTAGCTTGCATTCAGCGTAACAATCTTGATAGCAATTGTCTATCTGCAACTAAGTACTACAGGGAACGCTGAAACGATCGAATCAGCTTCACTCGATTGGTGATGGCCCAAACACACGCGTTCAAGATTCACGTTTCAGGAGAGAGTGAATCGCTCGCTGCATACTTTAGTTGATCACACTCCGACTCTATATGACCATAATTTCTATCGATCGATGGTTGAATTCAACAGTTCCCCGCACGAAAACTGATGAAATTTCTGCATACTAGAGAGTAACGCTCCTTTCTCTTCTCTCGCTCTGTATTGTCTTACAGGAGCCTGAGTAGTGGGAACTGGGCAGGAAGTGAACATAACTGACCAGTCTCTACAAGTTCTTAAGTTAAGTGACAGGCCACAAAGAATCTTCACTCTAAATTCTTCTGTACGTGAACTATCGCTACACCTCTTGCGTTGTGTGCTAATGAGCTCCGTTACCAGACATGAACAACGGGCTCGACAACAAACATCTCATGTTTCTCCAGCCACGGAACCAGAAGAAGATCCGGGCCGCCTCCAACATACTGCGCATTATCCACAGCTCGAAGAGCGACCTTGCCATCACCAGCATCCACCTCAACGAAATATTCCTTAGACAAAACTCCTTAGACAAAACGTACGACTGGCGACCAAGGAATTTCCGGATCCGGCATAAGTCACTTATTGGCCGTGAGCTCCAGACCTAAGTCCAATTCCATCGTCAGAACCATTATATTTGACTACAGCAAATGTCTCCCAAGCAGCAACTACCATTCGACTCTCTTTTAGGTGCTCCGCTCCGCAATTTTCAGCGCACACGAACTTGCTGTTGAAGGTTACCAATGCCACGTTCATGCCCAACTGTGCTAGGCATGCTGCGGGGGATACCGCTCAAGCTGCTATCTGTACGTAGGTAGTACCGTGATCAGTCCAGTGGAAGTATTAATCTGAATCTTCCCTGGGAAGAAAGGGGTCTGGAGTTTGACGCCGCTGCTTCCGGACAGTGCTGGACTTGAATTCTGCGCATACAACTGAACAAGTTCAAACCATCGTAGACCATAGTTCTTGGCCATCGTACAGATAACACCGTGACAGCAAGAACCTATACTTTTGCTGCAAGTATGTTTCTATTACCTGTTGTCCTCTCTTTTTGTTTCTATTACCGGTACCTGTTCTCCTCTCGTTACGAGGATGGTCTTCTGCCTTTCACCAGTCGTCCACATTGAAGGCTCATTCTCAAACAAAACGGTTTTCCATCAACCACTTATTTGCTTTTCTCCACGAGTTCCTCCTTTTCCGGAACAACGTAGTTAGCTACCTCCTCACTGTGGTTCAGTGACACCATATCTGCAAGGGGCAAGCCAGTTTGGAACATATATCAGCCGCTTCCTGCTCTCGCGCTTGACAAATACAGCTCCAGCCGGTTCAATATATAGCCGGACGATATGGTAAAAGAGCCAGACAGACATTTGCGAACGAGGATCGCGCATGGCATACTAGCTAGGTGTATGCAGAATGCAGACTGTACGCAAACAATATGATCACTGAATACTTCTGAGCATTATAACCACCCAGTCCCGTAAACACGTTCTCACCCTAGAGAATGTTATGAAAAACGGAACAGATGTGAGAGTGCGTGCTTAAGAACTTGAATGTCCGGTGTGCAGTCCCAACCTGTACTACTTACCTGCGGCTGCTTGACCATGTTCGGAATCGGTACCACACACAAATTGAACTGAAACTTTCGGGCAGTCGGATCATCACATCTCCGTCCCCCACGATATGCAGGCATCTCGCCATCTCACGTCTAGCAGTCTAAGAGCGGATTTGCTTCTAGACCACATATCTCCTCGAATATCGTAATGATTTCCAAAATCAGGCAGCAAGCACTCGGTTAGATTATAACCTTCTCCGTTTTCATCGCATCAAAAGGTCTATATATACAGACTGGTTAGCGAAGCGTGTGTGCACGTGGCCAAGCTGTTGAGTTTACGCACAGCCTCATAGCTAGTCATGGCCCCGGGTAATGTTCAGGGAGTTGCGGCAAGTAGAGCTGTGATTGCCGCATGAACAAAACAAATGAATGCTGCGGCGAAACAATGCAGCGCAGTGGAATTACGAGGCTTTGCATTTGGTACAAGAGAGAAAGTGAACATAGTGAATGTACTAGTGAGTGATAAGAGAATGAATACTGAAATGCGTATGAAAAGAAAAAGAAAAACTGTTCCCATGTTTGTCATCTTCCGAGAATTCGAGTTCATTTCAATCGACAGTGACGTACGAGAATGCATAGAGAAACACGGAAGTAAGCCTGTGATAGTCACAGGCTGTGAACCGGAAATCTCGGCAAGCAAGCGACCGAAGAAAGAAGCACAGGCTCACATTGACGGAAAGTCGCCAGTGAAAGCTGCATAGAGAAAACTGAAATTTGAAGGCAAAAGGTATCACATCAGCAAAATGCTGATGATAGCACTTTCCGTCGATATTCCGTATACTGTATATGGCTGCACAGGGTGACTGCCACCCTGCGTGGGTGATTTAGTGCTTTAGACAAGACTCCAAAACATTTTACGGAGTTTGCGAATTTTGTTGGTTCTCTCGGGAACCGGGAGATGGTCTTGACCTTTTGATCTGAAGCGATTTATACAGTGAAAATTATTTAAATAACACATTCATGTTATATTTTACGACGAAGGAGAATTATGTAATAATGATTGATGTGGTTATCAAGAATTAGACACGAGACTCAATGGTAACACAAGTGATCACCCATCCCCTGATGTCGGTTGCAGATGTAATTACAACGGTAAAGATAATCATCAAGTATAGAGATATACATATAGGACATCATTTCATTCTCTAACTTTGAAATATATGGATCTTTAGTTTCAGAATTTGAAGATTATTATTATTTTGAATAAAAGAATCAAATTCTGAAACTTACGAATAAATAATAGTCTAAAATATATCACAATAGATGTAAAAGAGTGTCTTTTTATTATTTTTATATTTTTATACAACATATATTTATTATTCTACGAAGAACTTTAGCTGGCACTTTCCACAAGAGGCAATCGCAACAAAACTTTTGTAAACTAATCGTAGAGTTTTGATTTATATTTTTTGATATTTTAGGACTCTAGAGTTAATGACAGCAAGGCTTAGCCTTGATTTGTGTGATGTGCTTGGCCCTTTAGGTCACTTTTTGCTCTTGTACTGTTTGATGACTTCTTCCCGTCAGTTTGTTATCGTCGTGTCCCTTTCTTTCTATATAACACAGAAAAAGTCTAAACAAAACTGAAATAAGAAAAAAGAATACCATCAAAAAGTTACCCCTGAACAAAACTTGAATACCACGGAAAAATACAGACCTCAAAATGAAAAAACGTGCCACAGAGAAAGATACTTACGAAATGAAAGTGAATATCTCAATTAACTACAAATCTTAAATGATAAACGGCTAAAATAATATCGAGAAGAAAGAAATTACACACTTATTCTTTAGCGGAAAGTTTTAATTTTACTTAAGTTCTCCAGAAGCAATTCAAGGTGAACTTTCTCACCGAAATCCGACTGTGGCAATTTACCGACCGATTTACCGAGGAAATAATTCCTCGGTAAATCGCCATTTTAGCAAGAAGTTTCCTGGAATGCTGAACCCATGAGTATATAAGTTTCTTTGGTGGTTTTATTACAACTATAACGGCTCGAAGCAAATTCTGCTTCATTACGCAGACAACAAGAGAAAATCTCCACCTTGACACTAATGCTCCTAGTTATGTTAGAAACACAACAAACCTATAAAGAAGAAACAAGATCAACGCGCCACTACTGTACTCTTGTGCAATTCAAGAGGTTCAATTCCTGCTGCCGGCGAGCGTATGTGCTGTAACGTCAAGTCAGATGGATACCCATGGCACCCAGAAACTGTGCATAGCACAACTCCATTTTCTTGAGCTAGGAATTGCTGGGATCGACGGGTTGTAACTCTGTCAAGTCAGATGGATACCCCTGTTACCCTAGAGTGTAATAGGTGATGTAAAAGTTCAACGGAAATATTCTTAGTTTGTAACAGCATCCACATCCTGAAAACCGGTTTTTCACCAGATGCTTGTGAAATTTACGGTTGGAGATAGAGATAGTTTGGTTCACGGTATAGTAACCTGTTCCAGTTTGCGCAGGAGTTGGAGCTGGACCGTACGCATAATTTACTATTTCTGAGATGGATTTCAAAAAAGTGAGGTATGTTTGGCTTTTCGCACGATTCCGCTCTCTCTACTTCATATGTGAATTAAACACATCGAGTCCACCTGTGCTGCGATGGAGCGAGAAAGCACCAGCTCCTCAAATAATTCGATGTCCACCTGTGTAGAGATGGAGCAGAAATGTCCGGCTCTCCAGAGTTGAGCATTTGCGATAAAGAAATCGAGAAAGATTACAGCAAGTAGAAGAAATCAGAAATCTCACAATTCAGTTGCTTGCATTGTGTTAAGCCTCTCCAGCCATTGCACTTTCGTTCGTAGTTTATAGTGTCGTAACGTTACTTTCATTTTTTAGTATTCCTAGAGATCTTGTTGTGATCTTGAATTTTCTGTACCCAGTAGTCACTATCTCCCACTTGTTTATCACATCTATGTCAGTACTAACGACACCTTTTGCACGAAAGAACAACTGGAACTGCTGGAGCTTGCTCACCGCCGTGATCATTTTCTTCATACCTGAACTCCTATTTTTCTCCTCATGCTCTAATCTCTTCGTTTCAGTCAGGTGCACCACTTGCCAACCTTGCAACACAAACCTACCTTGCTTATGACAGTTACGTGGTACCAACGAGCATGGGTGAGAGACAACACCGACCTCAAAATTGGAATGGTATGTAATCCAATGTTATTGCTTCCAACTGGTAGTTGTGACACTTCTTCACCTCGTGCTGCCTCCTCAGCATAAAAATACCTTCGAGAGAACTTCTCATGATTTCGTGGAGATTGGAGTTGGTGCATACACTCTATCATTGTGCACAATAACATAATTGCGGAATGGCAACTCAAGTCGAATCTGACTCTCGAGGCTGAGAACTCTCTCATTCGAATCATTGAACTGTCTCTCTACAGACAAAGAAGACTCATCTACAACGAGACCAAACAGTTCTGAAACCTTTCATCTCAAAGTCATCTGCACACCTCGTTGAATCGGTAGGAACTTGAAGAGAAAAAAATCCCTTTGAATTATCCATTGCACCACTACTTGCTCACTGATTGTTGGTATGGTCTATGGCTTGTGACTATCTCGTCGTGCATGGTCAAATCTCTCACCTCAAGTCATGGTCATGCAGGTCCAAATAGTGATGATGTTCAACGAGGTCCTCAAGCGGATTCTGAAGTTAAGAATTTGACCGAGATAGGAGGAGTCCAGTGATCATAACTCAGGACAACAAAAGCGTGAAATAAACCACTATGCTTCTCTTACATGTTTTTCTAGCTCCATAGTTGAGGTAGAGAAACATAAACTCGAAACTGATAGAGAGAAGTTGAGTCTGTATAGAGAACTAGAAGCTCAAAAACTCTTCCAAGAGAAGAGCAAACAAGAAGGAGCTAATGTTCGTTCGGATCAAATTGTGAGTGTGTTGGACAAGATGGCAGGGGTACTGACTGACGTTGGCAGTGACTTGACCAAAAACTAATAGTTTCAAATGATTTCACTGTTCTAGTTCTGATCAGTATCTGCATACAAAACATTTTGTTTCTATGTTTCTTCATTTCAATGAATCAGCCATGTATTGTTGTACAGTCTATGTGTTCGAATTATCAACGTGTGAGATGTGTTGTCCTCGATGTTTCACTGGTACAGTTCAGTATCAGCTTTCAAATGTTGTTATCTGTGTTGTTAATCTGCTCAGTTTTTCCTCTGTTTGCTAACTTTCTTGTCTTAGCTTATATGATGTTGTGAAAGTTCAGTATTTTCGAGTGCTCTTTAATTCCTTCTAGGTCAGTGAGCTTCATTTTTGCTCAGTTGTTTGTAACTCTGTGTAGTGTCGCAGGATTACTCCTTTTGTCCATTTAGTATACAAGATATCGTTCCCACTGAGGATTTGCAGAAGTAACGCTGCTCTAAGTTCTAAGATCTGTTCAAACACATAAACACACGGGTTTTGTCTAGAAATCCAGTCTTCTCACAAAACCACGCGTCTTCCAGACTCGCCAAAAGGTGCTCTGGACCTAAACAAACAGCTACTAACTAAAATATCACACAACTATTCACAGAGAAGCTCGGGAAGATGCTTCCTGCTTCCAGGTCGCTTCTTCCGGTCTTCTCAGTATCGTCTTCCCGAAGCAATTCTCGGCTTCTGGAGGTTCAACTCGGCTTCTCACACCTCCAGAAGACTGTTCTGCTTCGCAGAAGTCCACTAGCAATGGCTGTTACACCTTACTCTCTCTCACATTCCAACGGATTAGATTAATCACAGGGTGTATACCCTTGTAGCCTTCCCAGGCTTCTGCCTACGGAAACGATCTTCATGCAGCACTACAACGACATTCACCTTCACGGAAGCTCAATAGAAGTCTCGGAAGTTCACTAATAGAAGGTAAGAAGATGGGGAAGATGAGGGAAAATGGGGAAGAAGAGAAAATCCAAACGAGAGAAAACAAGATGAAAAGGAGAAATTAAGATTGCGACATGCTTCTAGTCCGGATCCTGACTAACAAGCCATCCCTGCTTGTAATAGTTTGGGGAGGAAGACAACAAACGTGCGTACAGTTGCACCGTCTTCTACTTGAGGATGTCGTCTTCTGCTGTGGGAAGAAGGCTTCTTTCTTCTTCTCCCGCTGCTCCGACTACTCTATCTTCTGGGATCCCTTATCCATAAGACCGTCCGTACGTAGATCCTAAGTGCTCCACTGGACGAGCCAAGCTGCAATTCCACAACTGCTGACAGTCACCGTCACTCAAGAAGAATGTTTCTCATGCACAATCGGGAGTGAATCCAAGAAAACCCACCATCCAGAAGACATGGACAAAGCTTCTGCACTCAAATCAGCAATCCGCTCTCCGAGAAGAAGTCACATTGGCATTGGGAAGCTCGCTCCCTCTACTTCCTGCGCCTACTCCTCGACCAGTCTAGCCAACAGGACTGCACGAGGATGCCGTTCCCTGTTCCTAAACTGTCCACTACATCTATCTACATTTTGGAACCACTGCTGGTAACGAGCATGCAGACCCCTCCGGTATACTCCCAGTCTATTTGTATGTCTCTAACATCAGGTGTAGTGTGCACTGTGCGTAATGTATATCATGTGTGTGTGTCCGAAATCTTACTCTTCGATCCTACTTATGCCTCTACCACGAGAAAACAGAGAAGACGACCACCAGGGAGAGATGAGCGCTGACAGAAGGCTACCACCCCACATGCAAGTTGATTCTCTTTCCCTGTTTAGCCATCCACCTTGTTGTTCCTACGCTACCTATGCTGCCACATGGTATCCTAACTAATTTTACATTGAAAAACTGCCACCCTAAAGATAGCATGTTCGGTCCTACTAAGTTTAGAATTGTCAACGTCGGTTGTGATTACTATCTACTCTGATTGCTCGGAGGTAATCTCTACCTGATCTGCTCCTATCGGAGCTCCTAACGCGCCTTCTGATAAGCTAGGAAGCCCTGCGAACACTTCGGGTAACACTGAGGTGACCTCCTCCTCATCGTTCTTTGCTGGCCCTGCTGTTGCTTCTTCCTCAGCTTCTGCTTCGGCTTCTGCTTCGGAAGACGGAAGCGTCTTCTGGGAAGCTGAGTCGACTGGTGCTTCCTCGCTCTTCTGGAGCATGAGTTCGGTACTAGGGACCATGGCGACCTCATAGGGATCCGAGGAAGTCGCTTCCTCCACGCGGAATACCTGGGAAGACGGTTCTTCTTCCTGTCTTCCAGAAGATGTCTTGTCTTCCGGGGTTTCTTCCGGAGTCTTCTCGGCTTCCAACGCTGTTACTACCAAGTGCACAGCGAGGTCGAACTCCTCCTTCTCCATGTCAGCACCGATGGATGATACTAGGGCTTGGGAAGATATAGTTACCGGTGGCGGAGTCGAGGGAAGTCCATAGAGTGTCTTCACCCCCTCTACCTGCCTATCCAAGTACCGGAACATGCTCTCCTTGCACTCTACCAACATCGCCTTGAACTCATCGTCCCACTCTCTAGCCAAGGTAAGCAACTTCCTATCCGCAGTGAAGTTGAACTTCTTCCGAAGCGCTTCCACCGACTGTGCTAGCATCTCCTGCGCACGAGCTTCCGCTGCTTCTCGGCTGCAACTCGCGCTTCTGCGGCTTTCCGCAGTGCCTTCCATGTCGTCTTCTCTTCTGCAAGGGCGGTGATCTTATCCCATGCTCGTAGAACCTCCTGGTCGCGCTGTTGTAAACGCGCTTGCAATTCCCGGTTGCTCTTCTTCAGTTGGTTCAGCTCCTTGGCAAAAGCGGCTGCTTCCGCCTTGTACCTCGCTTCGAGCTTCTCCGTGGTGCGGAGACTAGCTTCTAGCGCTTCTGCCTTCTTCTGGCCTTCTTCCTGACGCATCAAGGTGCGCAGACCGAATCCAAGCTGTAAGGGCTTCTCATGAGCCTTCGCTCTCTTCTCCAGCAACTCCATAGCTGGCTGGATCTCTGAGTGGAAGAAGGCACTGAATTCTTCCAGTCTTCTTCCTGCGGAATACAAGTTCATCCCCACAATCCGATCGGAGGTGTCGACCTTGTCTTCAAGAGGCAAGGATGCCTCTTCCACCACTATGGTCTTCAGCTTTTGCACACGGGAAGAAGCTACTCTTCTCATCTTCCGGGTGGAAGATCTCTCCCCATGGTAGAAGCGGTCTTCTTTACTGCGCTTCCTCGCATCGCAGTAGGAGTATCCATCCATCCTTCGTCTTCTGGAGTCTTCGGAAGACTCCCTCATGTGGCAGAAGCGATCTTCTGCTACGATCGGGTGCTCAGCGGCTCTTCATGCGAGTCAAACTCCGATCCCGAATGAATGAGAGAGGTGGTCTTCCTAGGTACACTTCTAGGACCCATCTTCTCAGAGGCTTGACGTCTTCCGACCCACTAGAGTCGTCTTCCTTCACCAGAAGCGTCTTTTGATGAGTGCCGGGCCTCAGCTGCGCCATCAGAGTGGGAGGGGGAGTTACGGCTGCTGCTCGGTTGTCTTCTTCCAAGGTCTCCTCCTTCGTCTCATGTTGCCCTGTTGGTCCATACTTCACCAACTGATCTTCCGTGAGATCCTCCATGGCTACGTACAAGTAACAGAGAAAAGGTGTCAAGTGTCCTCTTGTCGGGGTACCTAAGAACGCTAGCTCCGCCTGTACATATACGTGGAAGAATGAGCCCCAGTTGACGAGCACTCCTTCATCCCACACTGCTTCTAGGAACTCCACGTCCTGATCCCCAAGGTACCTCGTCTTCTGCGCTTTCCCCTTGGGAAAGAGATGCAGAAACAGCTTCGTCAGAAGTCGCTTCTTCGGCTCCCGATAATACTCTATCTTCCATCCGTTCCTTCCCTGCCTGTCCTCCATGAAGAGGCAAGTTGTGCTTCCAAGCACATGCCACTCACTCATGATCCTGGGTAAGATCTTCTTCTCGAGCCAATAACCTCGGTCCTCGGATTCTGACCTGTGGAAGGCCCTGCACCACCAATCTTCAGTCCAGGAAGATGGTCTTCCTCGAGCTACTCCTGCCTTCGCAGGTACACGGTTGCGGGGTGGCAAAGCTGCCCAAACCTCTTCCAGAAGACCGTGGTCGGCGAGGTTCCAATCCCACATGAAGAAGTCGAGACCCAACTCCTTGAGGAAGGGTTTGGCCTCGGCCAACTCTGCTGCCAGTAACACCAACCCTCGAGGATGCATCAACATACTGGAAGATCTGTTGCACTAAGCCACACGCATTTACTGTGAGTTGAAGGTTCAGTCCTTCCCAAGTGCTCACAGTCTAGCTTCTACTTCTCAGAAGACGAAACTAGTCTTCCAGAAGACAGCTACTCCGTCTTCCGGGATTCTAACAGGACTTCTTAGAGAGCTCTCGTCTTCCGAGCTATATCTAACCAATCCTATCTAAGCAAGGCCTCACATGGATTACCAAGAAGACAACCCACCTTGCATTACATCCTACTTCCTATCAGAAGATACAAGATATGCGAGAAGTAGAATATATGAAAGGTTCAGAAGATGGTTGCGGGCCCCTGCGGTGACAGTGGCTTTTGAAAAGACCCCCAGGACAGCTTCCGATTGAATAGCGTTCTCGGAAGACTTCCCGAAGCCAGGCTTCCCTTCATTGGTCTCGCCTGTCTTCTGCTTCCTACACGCAATCTAACTTCACAACAGACACAAGACACTCGCACTCTGTTCTTCTGATTTCTCACCTCTCATACACACTCAGAAGAAGCTTGCTGCATGATGGGAAGACATGACCCTCGACCATTCTCTCCAGATTCTGCCAGCAAGACTTCTCACAACTCTCTTCTAAGTTCGGAAAGAAGAAGGAATGGGTTGCTATGGGTCAGACAGAAGAGACCCGAAATGAACCCTCACGTCTTCTCGCGCATTTTGCCAGCCCTTCTAGTCTTCTAGTCTCTCTAGGAAGATGTGGACTTGAGAAGCTTGGAAGATCGGGAGGCACAAGCCTAGTTCCCGTCTTCCAACTTCTCGAAATAACGAAACAACTCACCAAGCCACTCGGAATTCGTACCAAGTCTCTCTTAACACCAAACCAAAGCAAATCCACTCTTGATACGAATTGTATACAGTCAGGCTTCTGAAGACAGTCAAGCTTCCGAAGCGTCTTCCAAAGATGTTCCAATCTTCTGAAGCGTCTTCTGTTCAAGGTTTCGAGAGTAGAGGGATGGTAGGGTAGAGAAATTGATAGCTGGGATCTCCAATTTGAGGGCTAGGGATAGGGAAGCTCGAATTGAACTCGGGAAGAAGCAAGAAGATGTCTGACGGACATTGGGCAGCGCTTCCGCACCCAATGTCACAATAGGAAAATAGGGATGGGAGGGATTGATCGATCAGGTTGCCTGCAAACAACCAAGGAAACGCGGGGGATATCAAACAAAGGCGAGAAGCAGTGAGAAGGGAAGAGATCATGGGAAGAACCTCTACTATCTTCTGTCGGCTTCCCGAGCTGTCTTCGATCTTCCGCGCGCTTCCAGCTCTGGTTCCAACTCCAATGCGATCTCACAAAGCTGCTTCCGCCGTCAGCTCCTGACTACGCCTCAATCGATCAAGCCGTCCACCTTCGATTCCACTCAGCCGTCCTCCAATGTCAGCTTCCGGGAGTTCACAGAAAAACTCCTTTAGCTCGATATGCTTTTGTTCTTAGTAATTCGACCTTGTCTTCCTTCTAGCTTCGAATCGATCCTGACCTCACTCAATTTCACCTCGCTGCCTTCCTCACTCAAATCAATCATTCCTGAATCGATCTTCTCAACCAAGAAGCACTCTTGCTGCGGGAAGTCACAATCTGCTAATGCGCTTCCTGCGCATCTTCCCCGCAGTTTAGGGGTTTCGACCCTCCCGACCTACCTAACCTATTCGGTGCTACCTGGTAGGTGCACCTACTTCTTACGTGGTGAAGATTCTGCGGTTGCCGTCTTCTGGAAGATACGTCGTCCGTCGTTCGTCTTCCGCCGTCTTCCATCTTCCGAAGACACCACAGAGAAGACGTTTCCCGGAAGATGGTCGTCTTCCGAAGAAGTCAACTTCTTATTACAAAAAGCTCGTAAGATCATCTTCCTTCTAAGGAAGCCGTAATCTTAAGTAACAACGCTTCTTCAGTTATACAAACAAGTTATTAATCTTAAAAATTTCAAAAATTCGTGAATCCTGTAAATTGTGAGCACCACATACGCCCACCCTCACATGTTTACGTCCCCGCAAACATCAGCGCTTCAGCACTTCTGTTCGCGTCCAGTACTTCTTGACACGCCACACATTTACACGAGTGGTCATCAATGTACCGTCTAACTCTTCCAACTGCTAGGAGCCATTGGTGAAGACCTCCAAGACTCGATAAGGACCCATCCAGCGAAGATGAAGTTTTCTCGGGAACTTAAGGTGTCGATTGTCATACAGAAGAACCAAGTCCCCATCTGCGACGGTTACCTTCTTCAGCTTGCCATCATAGTTCACCTTACGTTGTGCTTGCACTTCGTACGTCTTATCCAAAGCTGTATTCTGGTCTTCTTCGAACTCTACAAAGTTCAGAAGACGTTGCTCCTGACTCTCTTCTTCTCCCATGCGTTCGGTAATAGCTAACATGGATTCTTCTGTGGAAGTCGCAAAGACCGGATCAGAAGACCTAATCTCATTTTCTGGGAATCAAGCGGTACGCCCCCCCCTCAGATGAAAGTGTCTCTGCGAAAACTGTTTGCTTCTTTGACACGATGACAATAGGAGCTACTCACTCACTACTAAGTACTAGGAAGATTACTCCCGCCTTCAGGTATTGATCGATCTGATCCTTCATCAAAAGCGAGTACTTGGGGTTGAGCCGGTATTGCCTCTGCCATGTAGGAACAACGCCTTCCAGCAAGTCAATGCGATGCTCTCCCAACTCTCGAGGTATGCCCTTCATGTCTTCTATGGTCCAAGCAAAGACATCCTGGAACTCCGTCAGAAGGTCTCTAAAGTCTTCCAACTACTGGCCCTCGATCACCTTGGAAAGCTTCAGCTTCTTCCCAGGAGCAACCTCCATTTCTTGAAGATCGTCTGGGTTTACCATTCCTTCAGTGTGACTGTACTCACTTGCACCAAAGTATTCCGGTTTGAGAGCTTCTTCTAGTTCGGATTCATCTTCTGGAAGATCAGCTAACTGGTCTTCCGAAGAAAAGACAATACTTTCATCTTCTGGAAGACCGACTGTCGGATCTTCTGTCGAGAAGACAGTATCTTCGTCTTCTGGAAGACCAACTGTAGGATCCTCCGAAGGGAAGACGATACTTTCGTCTTTCTGGAAGCTCTTCTTCCGCAATCTCGTAGCACTCAATGTATCACAAATCACTTCCTCTACAACTTCTATAGTACACAAGTTATTCACCACAAACTCATCATATCGTTCATCAAGGTCAGAAGACGCAGCTGAGTCTTCTGACGTGTACCCCTCAGTCGTTGAAGGAGTTTCACCTTGGTGTCCAATCTTTTTCCAAGGAAGGGAGACCTTGGTCTTCTCATCTGGCTTGGGTGTAGGATTGGGAAACCTCAAGCGATGCCTTCTCCAATCGGTATTTACATTTGCAGCATACAGCCATGGTCTTTCTATCAACACCTGATATCCAACCTTAGCTACAGGTGTCACGTCAGTTTGGTAACTCGGCTAGGTTGACCGAGTTAGATCTTTGCGTGGTATGGATTGCAGACAGGCGACTAACGATGGGGCAATGTAGCACCCGGCCTCCTGATCCTTGCACCCATGAAGGTGTATATCACGTAGTTGAGATATGGAGCTATCTGGAGTTAGAGGGACCTAACCGCCAGTTAGGGGGCGATTGTGGTACACTTGTGTATGTGTATGACATCGTCCATGTGTTATGTGTATGTGTGGTGTTCCTTTGACAGCGATGTATGTTGTGTAGCGATGTGTATGCGCACGACACAGGTCGCAAGATGATGTAAGTGAGGTAAAAAGATACTCCTCCAATTATCGTGAAGACATCTTTCAGTTGCTCCAAAGGTCATCTTCTGATCTGATCCGTCATTCTGAGGATTCTCGGAGCAGGTTGGAACTCAGTGAAGCCTAGGGCATGCACCGTTTCTTCAGTCATGATGTTAACTCCGGAGCCGGAATCAATGGGTACCTTCTTCAGAAGACAGCCATGGATCTCCATATCAAGTTCTGGGGCTCCCAAGTCTTCATGCTCGATTCTTAGGATCGGGATGCTCTTAAGGAGTTTAGCTGTTCTCCTCTTCCTTGATCCTCGAAGCACGGATTGTAACAACTTCCTATAACCAGCGTTGTTATCCAGAAGCTGTTGGAAGGTTACATCCGCCTTCTGATTCCACAAGTCTCGCAAGAAGTCATAAGGGGATCGCTTCAGAAGAGTGACTGGTGTTTCCAACAGAGAAGATGTATTAGCGGCTTCCTGAGGTGGAAGACTAGAAGAGTGTCTTCTCTCGACTGGCGGCTGTTCCTGTGAGACAGCGACTGCCGTAGTCGTTGGAGGAAGCTACTGTACTATCTTCCGTTGTTTCTCCAGCTCTTCTTGCATGATCGCTTCAACTTCTTGCCTAATGTCAGGAGCAAAGTACTCTTCTCGGTCGTAAGTAGGAGAAGAAGACCGTTCAGGGGAAGATGACCTCTCCTTTCGTTGCTTCTTCTTCTTGATCTCCTTCAGGGATTCTGACTTCCCTTTGCTTCTGGTACTTACCTTGAACACTGCTTCATCCAGGACTTCTTCTGGAGGCCAACTGTCTGAATCCGGGCTAGGGCTCCAAACAATGTCATCCGCCAAAGTGAAAGAAGATGTTGCCTCAAGTGACTTCGTCTTTTGAGCTGCAGTCGTCTTCTGCAGCTGAGGTTCCTTTCCTTCACGCTTCCTGAGGTCTGGTTCGTCTTCCTCGATATGGAGACAATCCGTACACTCTCCAGGATCTTCTTCTTCTACCGTGATGTGTTGTATCATTGCTAAGCTCGAGTTTAGAAGCTGATGCAGCTTCTGCAGGAGGTGTGGTCTCTGCAAATCTAACCATTTGTCGTGGGCGTAAGGTCTGAGGACAATTACCTGTGAAGTGTCCTTGTTCCTTACAGTTTCCACACAAGGGCACTTGCCCAAGCTGTCTTCTCGGATGAGGACAGGTGGACCACCAGTGTCCTGTCTCTCCACAATTGTTGCATGCGCCAGGAAGAGGGTTTAGAGGTCGTTGTGATGAAGAAGGTTGTCAGGGCGTCCTGGTCTGTACATTACTAGCTCTGTCCCTAGGTACATAACGATTATATTGGGCGGGAGAGGTAGGAGTGAATGGTTGTATCGTCTTGATCCTATAGCAGGTTTCCCCACTAGGATCGTGTAGATATTCCTCATCGTCTTCTTCCCAGCCTGCCCAATTGACAGCTTGGTCCCGCGTACACTGATCCCTGGTGTGCCCGGAAGAGTTACAAAGGTTGCACCAAAGGTTTGGTCGAGAAGCTGTAGGTTGCTTCCGCTTGTCCTTCTGGTTCAGAAGATGAACCTTCAGATCGGTAAACTGCTTCAAAACTTCGTCGATCCGGGGATCAGGTGCAGACTGAATGATCTGAGTTTGAGGCATCTTCTGCACAACTTCTTCCCTTGATCGTGTCTTCTCCTTCTTCTTCTTCCGTGTCTTCTTCTCATGTTCAGATTCTGATTCTGAACTTTCGACAGTAGACTCTTCAGAAGTAGAGGATACTTCCGACTCACTGTTATCAGTTTCAGTGGACTTGGACTTCCTTTTGGACTTCCTAGAACACTTCTTCGACTTCTTCGACTTCTTCGAGGTCTTCTCTCTGTCTTTCATCATATTCCGATTGATGCTCGAGGTTTCATATTGCTCGGCTACTAAATCATCACCTCCTCCTCTTCTGCAGTACAACTCCATATCCTGAGACAATCCTCCCAAGTACTAGTCCACGGCTTGCTGGGCACAATAACCGGATCTTCTTTGGTTCTGAGGGATGTGATCCAAGAGGTCTTCAAACCTCTCGGTGTAATCCGGCAGTGTCTCCTTCTTCTTCCGTTCGAGCCTCTGAAGTTCTATGAGGGTCATCCGATCATAGCCCACTCCTCTGAACCTTTTCAGAAAAGCTGCCTTCAGAGTAGCCCAAGCGGCCATTACTAAACCATCATCCAACATTTTACTCATCCACTTCCTTCCCTTCCCTACGATCAAACTAGGGAATACACGGAGTCTATCAACATCTGAGTCTTCCTTGTTGGATCGAGAGATGATCTCGAACATCGGGATGAAGTCATCCGCGTCAGCATCATCGTCGTACGGATGATACTTCTGCCGAGTGTGGGAAGCCATGTCGACTGCCGGCTAATGCGACTGCCAACTTCTTCCTCCCTCAGGACCAGGTGGTGGAGATGGTCTTCTCGAAGGTCCAGGTCTGTCTGAATCACGAATGTCGTCTTCTGAGTCAAATCTACTGTCGCTGTCATCTTCTGAGACGTCTGGAACGATCTCCTCTAGTCTTTCTTCACCTTGAGAAGCTTCTTCCGCACTTGGGAAGAAGTCTTCCTAGTAACCAGTACCAAAATGTACTTTATACACGTGGTCACCCGTTTGAATTCTGCCTTCTCTAAAGATTATGCTCGAGATGGAAGGCTCTTCCAACTCTACTGATCGGATCTTCCTGAGCTCTTCTTCTTTCTTTTGGTGTCTCAAGGATACCCGCTGCTCTCTAGAAGCAGTTCGCTGGAGTGAATTTACCCACTCAGGGTCTTTACCCGTGCGTCTTCTGCTTCTTCCTCTGGTCGGAGGCATCCACCAGAGTACTGAGAAGAGAAGTCTCTCTTCTTCTAACACTAGATCTGACAAACAGATTGTCTGCACAACCGTTCATAGATTCGGAACGTCTTCTTCTCCTGCTTCCTGTTGTACTCACTGCAGTCTTCCAAGATCGAGTCTTTCAAGAAGCTCTTGGAAGCAGGGAAACGACTTCTTCCAGTTCTCCCTGATGTATCTCATCAGCTTCCGGTTGCGGTTCCTGTCTTCTAGCAAGATAGAGTCCCACAACACATTCAACTACAATCGAAGTAAGTTCAAAATAAAACTAACTACTGGCACACAGATCCAGGAAGCTTAGAACAGAAGTTACTAAGATGAAATCTCCGGCAGCGGCGCCAAAAATGATGCTCACTATATGTAGTGTCGCAGGATTACTCTTTTTGCCCATTTAGTATACAAGATACCGTTCCCATAGAGGATTTGCACAAGTAACGCTGCTCTAAGTTCTAAGATCTGTTCAAAAACACAAACACACAGGTTTTGTCTAGAAATCCCGTCTTCTCACAAAACCACTCGTCTTCCAGACTCGCCAAAGGTGCTTTGGACCTAAACAAACAACTACTAACTAAAATATCACACAACTATTCACAGAGAAGCTCGGGAAGATGCTTCCTACTTCCAGGTCGCTTCTTCCGGTTTTCTCAATACCGTCTTCCCAAAGCAATTCTTGGCTTCTGAGGGTTCAACTCGACTTCTCACACCTCCAGAAGACTGTCCTGCTTCGCAGAAGTCCACTAGCAATGGCTGTTACACCTTACTCTCTCTCACATTCCAACGGATTAGATTAATCACAGAGTGTATGCCCCCTGTAGCCTTCCCAGGCTTCTGCCTACGGAAACGATCTTCATGCAGCACTACAACGACATTCACCTTCACGGTGTCGCGCTACTTGGCGGCTACATGCTTGACTTCTACTCCGACGCTTGAGTTTAGTAGTTCTAGAAGTTAGCTCATATTACTTCTAGTCCTTTATACATATGTTTGACACCTTTGCATACGGCGTTGACACTATTGTGTTATATATTTTGAGTCTTAGTAGGTTGATAGTATGTTATCTATCTTGTTCAAGCACTCTTGCGCTTGTGCAAATGATATCATGCTTATCTATGTTGTGAAAGTACATAACTTAGGGTTTCCATGCTGATAGAGGTTTAAGCTCATGGGTTGTACTTACTTGTCGCCCATGCGCGCTTTCTAGATTGGTTAAGTTATCTTTTAGGGTCACGTGTTAATTTACATGCCTTCGCGTGAAGTTTAAGATTTACGCTGGCACTTTAGGGGCTGACATGGTAGCCTTTGAGTGAAGTTGAGTTACCACGTGGATTAGGGCACTAAAGGACAACCAAGTGGAGCTATGAACTCCCATTGGTCTGTTTTTGTCTTTAGTTTAATTCTAAATTTAGAAATAGAGCTCTAAAGGAGAGTTTGAGCATTTGGTGAGGGGACTTCGAAATCTGAGCGCACAGGAGGGTAGAGCTCGTCATGCCAAGCACTTCCAGTGAAATTTTTGATCGATTTGAGGCAATAAAGACGAAGTTATGACCAATTGAAGTTCAAATTGTGCTAGAATTGAATCACTTTTGTTGGATTTAGGGTTTTCAGTGTCACTTGCAGCAGATTTGAGAAAGTTGCTTCAAAACTTCGAGGTTGTGTTCTCTTCCAGCATGGCTACGATTTCCCAAAAAGTTTCGCATCGATTGAGTGACTGAGTAATTCGGGGCGGCCGCTGAAGTAGAGGGGGTCTGAAAAGCTCTTAATCTAGAGCAGCGACTTCAGAGGAGGAGATCTGGAGTTCTGTGTACAGTCAGGAGTCCCAACTTCACAGGGGTGTTCAGCATCCTGTAGACTCCAAATCTTGTAAGAATATTTGAAATTGATCGAGCCAATCTTCTGTTATAGGTCGGAATAGCCATCTAGGTACCAAAAATTGCCGTAGTTTTCTTGCTCAGAACTTTTCTGTCCATATCTCCGTGTCAAAATTTGATCTCAGGCTGAAACTTCGTGTGTGAGTTCAGTAGTACCTCATTTGCATGTAGGGGAAGTTTAGAAGTCTAAACCTTCATAGTTTTCTTCTCCGTGAGTGTCAAAGTTCACCGCCGGATCCTATTACTGCCAGCTAGACCTGAATTTCGCTTTCTGAGCATATTACTAGATCTTACACATCTGTGTGAGTGTTTATAGCCCTATTGTGACCTGAAAGCCAACCTCTTGAGTAAACAACCACAGCCAGAAGCCCGGCGCTTTCCTAGGTAGGCGGATCACTCTCCGACAACGGAAGCTCAATAGAAGTCTCGGAAGTTCACTAGAAGAAGGTAAGAAGATGGGGAAGAAGAGAAAATCCAAACGAGAGAAAACAAGATGAAAAGGAGAAATTAAGATTGCGACATGCTTCTAGTCCGGATCCTGACTAACAAGCCATCCCTGCTTGTAATAGTTTGGGGAGGAAGACAACAAACGTGCGTACAGTTGCACCGTCTTCTACTTGATGATGTCGTCTTCTGCTGTGGGAAGAAGGCTTCTTTCTTCTTCTCTCGCTGCTCCGACTACTCTGTCTTCTAGGATCCCTTACCCATAAGACCGTCCGTACGTAGATCCTAAGTGCTCCACTGGACGAGCCAAGCTGCAATTCCACAACTGATGACAGTCACCGCCACTCAAGAAGAACGTTTCTCATGCACAATCGGGAATGAATCCAAGAAAACCCATCATCCAGAAGACATGAACAAAGCTTCTGCACTCAAATCAGCAATCCATTCTCCGAGAAGAAGTCACATTGGCATTGGGAAGCTCACTCCCTCTACTTCCTGCGCCTACTCCTCAACACCAGTCTAGCCAACAGGACTGCACGAGGATGCCGTTCCCTGTTCCTAAACTGTCCACTACATCTATCTACATCTTCGAACCACTGCTGGTAACGAGCATGCAAACCCCTCCGGTATACTCCCAGTCTATTCGTATGTCTCTAACATCGGGTGTAGTGTGCACTGTGCGAATGTATATCATGTGTGTGTGTCCAAAATCCTACTCTTCGATCCTACTTATGCCTCTGCCACGAGAAAACAGAGGAGACCACCACTAGGGAGAGATGGGCGCTGGCAGAAGGCTGCCACCCCACATGCAAGCCAGTTCTCTTTTCCTGTTTAGCCATCCACCTTGTTGTTCCTACGCTAGCTATGCTGCCACATGGTATCCTAATTAATTTTACACTGAAAAACTGCCACCCTTAAGATAGCATGTTCGGTCCTACTAAGTTTAGAATTGTCAACGTCGGTTATGGTTACTATCTACTCTGATTGCTCGGAGGTAGTCTCTACCTGATCTGCTCCTACCGAAGCTCCTAACGCGCCTTCTAATAAGCTAGGAAGCCTTACGAACACTTCTGGTAACACTGAGGTGGTCTCCTCCTCATTGTTCTTCGCTAGCCCTGCTGTTGATGCTGCTGCTTCTTCCTCAGCTTCTGTTTCGGCTTTTGCTTCGAAAGACGGAGCGTCTCCTGGGAAGTTGAGTCGACTGGTGCTTCCTCGCTCTTCTGGAGCATGAGTTCGGTACTAGGGACCATGGCGATCTCATAGAGATCCGAGGAAGTCGCTTCCTCCACGCGGAATACTTGGGAAGAGGTTCTTCTCTTGTCTTCTAGAAGACATCTTGTCTTCTAGAAGACATCTTGTCTTCCTGGGTTTTTTCCGGAGTCTTTCTCGGCTTCCAACGTTGTTACTACCAAGTGCACAGCGAGGTCGAACTCCTCCTTCTCCATGTCAGCACCGATCTATGGTACTAGGGCGTGGGAAGATGTAGTTACCGGTGACAGAGTCGAGAGAAGTCTAATAGAGTGTCTTCACTCCCTCTACCTGTCTATCCAAGTACCGGAACATGCTCTTCTTGCACTCTACCAACATCACCTTGGACTCATCGTCCCACTCTCTAGCCAAGGTAAGCAACTTCCTACCCGCGGTGAAGTTGAACTTCTTCCGAAGCGCTTCCACCGACTGTGCTAGCATCTCCTGTGCACGAGCTTCCGCTGCTTCTCGCGGCATCTTCTCGGCTGCAACTCGCGCTTCTGCGGCTTCCCGCAATATCTTCCACGTCGTCTTCTCTTCTGCAAGAGCGGTGATCTTACCCCGTACTCACAGAACCTCTTGGTCGCGCTGCTGTAAACGCGTCTGCAATTCCCGGTTGCTCTTCTTCAGTTGGGTCAGCTCCTTGGCAAAAGCGGATGCTTCCGTCTTGTACCTCGCTGCGAGCTTCTCCATGGTGCGGAGACTAGCTTCCAGCGCTTCTGTCTTCTTCTGGCCTTCTTCCTGACCATCAAGGTGCGCAGACTGAATCCAAGCTGTAAGGGCTTCTCTTGAGCCTTCGCTCTCTTCTCCAGCAACTCCATAGCTGGTTGGATCTTTGAGTGGAAGAAGGCACTGAATTCTTCCAGTCTTCTTCCTACGGAAGACAGGTTCATCCCCACAATCCGATCGGAGGTGTCGACCTTGTCCTCTAGAGGCAAGGATGCCTCTTCCACCACTATGATCTTCAGCTTCTGCACACGGGAAGAAGCTACTCTTCTCATCTTCCGGGGTGGAAGATCTCTCCCCATGGTAGAAGCGGTCCTCTTTACTGCGCTTCCTCGCATCGCAGTAGGAGTATCCATCCATCCTTCGTCTTCTGGAGTCTTCGGAAGACTCCCTGGTGTGGCAGAAGCGGTCTTCTGCCCCGGTCGGGTGCTCAGCGGCTCTTCCTGCGAGTCAGACTCCGATCTCGAATGAATGAAGGAGGTGGCCTTCCTAAGTACACTTCTAGGACCCATCTTGCTCAGAGGCGTGACATCTTCCGACCCACTGGAGTCGTCTTCTCTCATCAGAAGTATCTTCTGATGAGTGTCGAGCCTCAGCTGTGGCATCAGAGGGGGAGGGGGAGTTACGGCTGCTGCTCGGTTGTCTTCTTCCGAGGTCTCCTCCTTTGTCTCATGTTGCCCTGTTGGTCCATGCTGCACCAACTGATCTTCCGTGAGATCCCCCATGGCTACGTACAAGTAACAGAGGAAAGGTGTCAAGTGTCCCCTTGCCGGGGTACCTAAGTATGCTAGCTCCGTCTGTACATATACGTGGAAGAATGAGCCCCAGTTGACGGACACTCCTTCATCCCACACTGCTTCCAGGAACTCCACGTCCTGATCTCCAAGGTACCTCGTCTTCTACGCTTTCCCTTGGGAAAGAGATGCAGAAACAGCTTCGTCAGAAGTCGCTTTTTCGGCTCCCGGTAAGACTCTATCTTCCATCCGTTCCTTCCATGTCTGTCCTCCATGAAGAGACAAGTTGTGCTTCCAGGCACATGCCGCTCAATCACGATCCTGGGTAAGATCTTCTTCTCGAGCCAATAACCTCGGTCCTCGGATTCTAGTCTGTGGAAGGCCCTGCGCCATCAATCTTCAGTCCATGAAGATGGTCTTCCTCGAGCTACTCCTGCCTTCGCAGGTACACGGTTGCGAGGTGGCAAAGCTACCCAAACCTCCTCCAGAAAGACCCTGGTCGGTGAGGTTCCAATCCCACAGGAAGAAGTCGAGACCCAACTCCTTGAGGAAGGGTTTGGCCTCAGCCAACTCTGCTACCGGTAACACCAACCCTCGAGGATGCATTGACATACTGGAAGATCTGTTGCACTAAGCCATACGCACTTACTGTGAGCTGAAGGCTCAGTCCTTCCCAAGTGCCCACAGTCTAGCTTCTACTTCTTAGAAGACAAAACTAGTCTTCCAGAAGACAGCTACTCCGTCTTCCAGGATTCTAACAGTACTTCCTAGAGAGCTCTCGTCTTCCGAGCTTTATCTAACCAATCCTAACTAAGCAAGGCCTTGCATGGATTACCAAGAAGACAACTCACCTTGCATTACATCCTACTTCCTATCAGAAGATACAAGATATGCGAGAAGTAGAGTATATGAAAGGTTCAGAAGATGGTTGCGGGCCCTTGCGTGACAGTGGTCTCTGGAAAGACCCCCAGGATAGCTTCCGATTCAATAGCATTCTCGGAAGAGTTCCCGAAGCCAAGCTTCTCTTCACTGGTCTCGCATGTCTTCTGCTTCCTACAAGCAATCTAACTTCACAACAGACACAAGACACTCGCACTCTGTTCTTCTGACTCATACACACTCAGAAGAAGCTTGTTGCATGATGAGAAGACATGACCCTCGATCATTCTCTCCAGATTCTGCCAGCAAGACTTCTCACAACTCTCTTCTAAGTTCGGTAAGAAGAAGGAATGGGCTGCTATGAGACAGAAGAGACCCGAAATGGATCCTCACGTCTTCTCGTGCATTTTGACAGCCCTTCCAATCTTCTAGTCTCTCTAGGAAGATGTGGACTTGAGAAGCTTGGAAGACCGGGAGGCACAGGCCTAGTTCTCGTCTTCCAACTTCTCGAAATAACGAAACAACTCACCAAGCCACTCAGAATTCGTACCAAGCCTCTCTTAACACCAAAGCAAAGCAAATCCACTCTTGATACGAATTGTATACAGTCAGGCTTCTGAAGACAGTCAAGCTTCCGAAGCGTCTTCCGAAGATGTTCCAATCTTCTGAAGCGTCTTCTGTTCAAGGTTTCGAGTGTAGAGGGATGGTAGGGTAGGGAAATTGATAGCTGAGATCTCCAGTTTGAGGACTAGGGGTAGGGAAGCTCGAATTGAATTCGGGAAGAAGCAAGAAGATGTCTGACGGAAATTGGGCAGCGCTTCCGCACCCAATGTCACAATAGGAAAATAGGGATGGGGGGGATTGATCGATCAGGTTGCCTGCAAACAACCGGGGAAGCGCGGGGGATACCAAACAAAGGCGAGAAGCAGTGGGAAAGGAAGAGAACATGGAAGAACCTCTACTATCTTATGTCGGGTTCCCGAGCTGTCTTCGATCTTCTGCGCGCTTCCGGCTCTGGTTCCAGCTCCAATACGACCCCACAAAGCTACTTCCGCCGTCAGCTCCTGACTACGCCTCAATCAATCAAGCCGTCCACCTTCGATTCCACTCAGCCGTCCTCCAATGTCAGCTTCCGGGAGTTCACAGAAAAACTCCTTTAGCTCGATATGCTTCTATTCTCAGTAATTCAACCTTGCATTCCTTCTAGCTTCGAATCGATCTTGACCTCACTCAATTTTACCTCGCTGCCTTTCTCACTCAAATCAATCACTCCTGAATCAATCTTCTCAACCAAGAAGCGCTCTTGCTGCGGGAAGTCACAATCTGCTAATGCACTTCCTGTGCATCTTCCCCGCAGTTTAGGGATTTCGACCCTCCCGACCTACCTAACCTATTCGGTGCTACCTGATAGGTGCACCTACTTCTTACGTGGTGAAGCTTCTGCGGTTGTCGTCTTCTGGAAGATACGTCGTCCGTCGTCCATCTTTCGCCGTCTTCCGTCTTCCGAAGACACCATCGAGAAGACGCTTCCCAGAAGACGGTCGTCTTCCGAAGAAGTCAAGTTCTTATTACAAAAAGCTCGTAAGATCATCTTCCTTCTAATAACGCTTCTTCAGTTATACAAACAAGTTATTAATCTTAAAAATTTCAAAAATTCGTGAATCCTGTAAATTGTAGGCACCATACTCTGAGCTTTCCACTTGAATTAGTCTTGCTTCAAGTTCAGGAGCCGAATTATAGTTTCACTTACCATGTGAAGTCTCAAGTTGTTGCACGCTATTTCACAATGATAGGTTTGCATTCCAAGTGAACATACATTAATTGTTAGTTCATTGCCATATATAATTATCTAATATCCAGTACGTTGGAAATGGCAAGTACATGGAGTAAGGATATGTTGCCTTCTTCTACAGATGTTCATGCTATCTTGGTGGTAGTGACTACAGCGGTTGTGTTGGTTATAGACATTATGTCCGAGCAGGTGAGAGTTGAAGAAGAAAAAGATGATGTCACAGATTCGTGGTTAGATATTCTGGCCGTGCATGATTCGCTGACAAGAGTTGTCTTCATGACAATGGAGCATCTCCAACAGACAAAACAATATACTTGGTGGGTGAAGCCAAGATCTTTAATATGATTTGACTATTATCTCGTGAAGAGTTATGAGGAAGATCGATGGATTAGAACTCTTCGAATATCTAAGGTCTTGTTCTTCTAGCTTGTCACTCTACTTAGGCCACATATGTCAAAAGCTGATACTCATTATCAAAAATCCGTCCTCGTTGAGGTTTGAGTTGGGGTAGCGTTACTCAGGCTGACCTCAAGCATGACTAATTTTCAGGTGGGCAAGAGGTTTGGAAGTATTTGTAGATGATGTTACTGTTGTGAATAGAGTCCTTGGTCCTCAACTTGTCCAATGGTCTATTGGATCAGCTATGAAACGAGTTTTTCAAGGTCTTTTTAGGAAAGCTTGTCTCTCCAGTAGCTCCGCCAGCTAGAGGACTATCTAATGAATATTACAATAGAAAGCAATACCACAACTTAGTGTTGCAATGAGTGTGCGACACGTATAGGACGTATTCTCGATGTGAGTTACGACCAAACAGGCTCAAATCACGACTCACAAGTTCTCAAAACCTCTGTCTTGTGGACCCAGAAGGGAACTTGTTCAAGCAGGAGACTAGATTGTCATTTGCTCTTTCTACCAATGAAGGACTGATATTCACTTGGATTCATCGCAGGACGTCTAACGTGGACCTTGGAATCTGGTACACCTAAACAGTCATTGCTAAGCTTCGACCACGTGTGCAGATGACCCTTTGCTCGTGGTGAAAATACAACGAGTTGCAAATTAAGAAAAGTAGGAAGTTGTTGGTGTCCAGTTGACTTGGTCCATGAAAATCGATCCTAAAGAACTGAAGGTGATGTTTCTGGTGTGGCACGAAATGTGCTTGGAGTTGTGGGAAGATGCAAATCACGTCAGAAAAGAAATAGAGTTTGATTCTATCTTTGAGCTTTTCATGCTGATATGGGCTCGCAGTCACTGGTCATGTAATGCAGTGCAAGCTTGTGAAGAGTATGATCACATACTTGTTTGCAGCTCATGAAGTAGTCTATGTTGATCTTGTGCTACTTTACAGGATCGACTCACCGTTCTCATGCCGTTCAGATTGTGTAGACTACATAATTCTGTGAGAGTAGCAAGCTACTTGATTTATCCAGCTCGCTGCCATGGTAGTTTGAAGTTTGAAACTTGAGCTTGAGCTCCACAACATGGAATTCTGTTAGTTTATAAAGTTTCTTTCATTCCATAATGTTGGTTACCTCGGTTCCTTCTTTTTGATTTCAGTCCAGTTGCTTCGATCTTTTCATAGCAGTGCTCATTGGCAGTCAGAATTTCAATGGCAACCATAATTTCAAATTGAGTTGTCTGTACAATTAGAATTTAAACGTCACTATCTCCAACCGTAAGTTTCACACGCATCTGGTGAAAAATTGATTTTCAGAATGTGGTGTGATTAAGAACGATACAGATACAGATCATTTCATTTAATACTCTTTGCAGTTGTGATCTCATGAGAGCGGTGAGTTGTGGTCATAATGATGAAAATGAAACACCGACCTTTGTCACCATTTCTTTCATGTGAGTTGTATTATTCTCATGACAGCAAAACTTGCATCCTACCCGACAAATATGATCCTCTCCTTCAAATGAGTCTTCCATCTTATAAAATTTCTTTCATTTCAAACTGTTGGTTACCTCAGTTGCTTCTCGTTGATTTCGGTCCAGTTCTTTGATATTTCGAAAACAACGTTATTAGAGGAGGTTGTATTTAGTGTCATAGGTATCCTTGTTTGAAATATTCAATGGCAGCCAAAATTTCAAATCGAGTTTTCAATGCGGCTAGAATTTGAGGTTGATAATGTCGCATGTCTTCAAATCGTCTTTCGTGCTTGTCGAAATCACCATAGCTATGCTACACCAAGTACTATATGAAAACATCCCCTGCGATTTCGCTCACACCTCCTTGCATCGCAGTCCATGTTGGATGAAGCGAGTTCAATCTATTGTGAAATCGTATTCATTACATCGATAGTAGTGCATCATAATGATAGAGACTACTACCTGGTGCGGTGACAATAGATTTTTGAAATGAAAAATCCTCCTCTCGTGCACCCGTGTTGACAGTCTCAAGACTCAGTTGATTATCACGCTAATCCTTGATTAGATGTTTTCAGAATGTGGTCTTATATGAGGCATGGAGAATGATTCGCTAGCTTTGTATTGAATCGCAGTTCAGTTTGGATCGTATTAATAGATGAAGAGTACATAGTATTTGTTAATTATGTTTAACCATTGTCATCTTGAATCATTATTATGAAAAATAGATTTCTCTACTATAAAAACAAACTGTGTCATGTTGTGACACGACTCACATGTGAATTTAATGTAGAACTTATATTATCTATTTTTTTATGTTTTGTGAAACTTCTCATGTAACTCATTTGAGATCGTATCATGTATCACGTTCATGATTATCTAGATATGAGATCGCCCGATAATGAGACGTGCTAGCTTAATGATCCATGGACATTCGCGTGAATGGCTTTTTTTGTCAAATTTGAGTATTAGATAGAGAGTTCGTGGATGCATTCTTCTTTGCGTGATGTTTCGTGAGTATTTCTTAGTGTCTTACATGGAGAGTGAGGAGCTGCGAGAGTTATACTAATGGAGGAAAGATTGATCTGAATTCTAGATTTTTCATTTCCGAATCTTTTCCATATCAAGCTTCACTACATTCATCGTGAGCATTTTTCACAGTTATTCGTTGTCTACTTTCATGATGAGTTCATGGAGAAGGTGATGGACTTGCCTATTCCGGTGATCCTGTCGATCATCACATACGAGACAATTAGAACTAGACTGTGTACATCTTATTTTGATAGTTGAATGGACTTGAACTTTCCAACTAACATCCTTTTTAACTTTTGGGTTCATATCTGATGTCGTTGTCAACGGAAGATCAATCATTGAGTGTGCCGTTAGAAACTTTGATGAGGAATACTGTAATCAAGTGATAGTTTTTTCATTTTTTTTGTGGTACTTTTCATCACAAATCGATTCAAGATGATCATCTTGACTTTGTATTGAATCTCGCGTATTTTCATGTCATTATTATCTCTATCGCTCAACGAGGATGATTATCCTATGTTAAGATTAATGTCCGGAGTATTTTGGTTCAAGCTTTGAAGATATGAGGGTGTTTTAGGATTACAACTCGTTCTATCGTGCCAAGTAGGAAATAAAGTGATCTCCAATCTTCTTTCCCATAGGTTCATTTTTTATCAATCAAATTTATCCAAGTTCTAAGGACCGTTTTGGAATTCCATAAATCTTCCCGAAGATCACTTGTGAAGTTTGAAATTTGGTTGGAATGCACTCGAGCTGGACTACAATCTGAAGTGGAAGATTGGTCGATTTGGAGTTCTGATCAGGTTGTTATGATTGTTCAAAGTGAGAGGAGTCTAATCACTACCTCGAGTCATGTTTTAGAGTTTCTCGAGAGTTTGAGAGATGATATTTCGGTGTTGTCAAGACGATTGGATAGTTGACATCGTGTTGGCTGCATTAATGTAAAATAGTCTTACGTTTGGATTGGATTCAACCTCGAAAATGATCGATTGAAGTTAGCTATGATAGTTGAGAGATAGAAGTAAAATTATTTTGCTTAGATTCAAGGATTGAGTTGTTCCTGAACATAGAATCAAATTTTAAAATAAATTTTCCAAGATTTGATATCTTATCAACTTATTATAATGTGAAATTTCAATTCATTTGGACAAGTGAAGTTATTGAGTTCATAGATTTTAGTCATCAATGTATGTAAAGTTCATAAGTTAACCAACAAAAAAAAATTCGTCCATTTCGTATAATTGATTTAAAATTTAAAACTGAAATTTCGAAAAATAATAGTGGGAGATCAAAGAGAATTTCCTATGAAAAGAGTGACTTCTCCTACTTGGTTAGCTTTGACCAAACGAGTTGAGGTTTGCAAATAGATCTCCATGGAAACGCTGCAAGAGAAATGAAAAAACTATGTTATGAATTTAGCACGGAGATCATACTCAAATAAGACTATTACATTATGTTGAAATTGTTGATTGAAAATCTTTAGCAATGAAATATTGTTATCTTCGACGTCTTGAGTTCATTGATTATTTGTTGCATGCATGTTTTATTTTATTGAATAGTTTAGACAATAGATTTTCGTCGTTATAAAGCTCATGTTGAATCATTCTCATATGATAAAAAGTTAAAAAATTGAATGTTTAAATAATTTGATGAAATTAATCAATGAAAAATATATTGCTAGTGCACATTAGAAAGTTCTTTCTGATTTATACACGTGTTTACAATATTTGAATCTTCTTTTCATTTAGAATAAAATAAACCTCTAATTGTGTCATGATTTATACACATGTTTATAATATTTAAATCTTCTTTTTATTTAGAATAAAGTTAAACGTCTAATTGTGGCATGTTTGGGCTGTGTTATAAGTTAAGTCTATAAATTGTCTTGATAGATTGAGTATTGAGGAGATAAATATTTCCTCGAAGAATAGACTTTAGATTTCTCTCTACGATCAGATATTCTATTCTCAAATCAAATTCCAAAAGAGATAAAAATTACATGAACACCTATGAAATTTCAATTTACTTCCAAAGGTAACCCTAATCTTCATAACTCTTTTCAATCAAAAAATCTCTCAAAAAGATTTACTTTTCACCCCCATTAGTGGGTGTCAAAGTTAGGACATTTAGGGATAAGAACCCTAATAGAAGGTTTCAATCTTTACCCCGCAACTGGGTATGTACATTCATGTAACCTCATTGTACACGAATGGTTGGGAGAGGAGCATGTTTCTCCATTGCATTCATACGTTTCTTTTCCTCTTAATGTTTAGAAAGGAAAAATGTCACATATAGATACATGCATTTCATTTGATTGTTCAAAAATATGATTACAAATTTTTATATATGGTATAATTTTAAAGCTTATATTCTACAAATATATAACTGTAAATTAAAAACCCATTCAAGTATTGAGTGCTTTTACATATCTTTCATCCGTGGATTAGATACAGATCGCAATCCTAATAGTGTCTCGACTTGAACGGGTTAAGGTTTGAAATCCCCTTAAGTCTGGACTTTGATGCCGTTGCTACGAAACAGGGCTGGACTTGAATTCTGCGTAGACAATTTAACAAGCTCAGACTATGTACGTAGTTTTTGGTCAAAGCAAGAACCCATTCATTATTCTTTGGCTTGAAGTCTGGTCTGGTGTATAAGTATCCCTTGCCTTTTCTTCACGAGGGTTATTTTCTGGCTTCACCTGAAGTCCTCATTCACATACGGAAGTTCTTATCCACCAATATTTTGCTCCTCAAGAACCACGAACTCTTTTTCCTCCTCAACCACGTAATTACTTACCTCATAAGGTTCAATGGCATGGAACGTACAAGGATAATTTGAAGAAGGCAAGCTTGGGGATATCAACCGTTTCTTGTTCTCATTCTTGGCCGATACGGATACTGAAGATGGATTGATAAGGGAAAAGACCGACATTCGCCAATTAAACGAGGACCGCGCACGGAAACAGAATACAGACTAGATCCAAACAGTATCATCACTGACCCTAGTGAGCATCCCTATGACTCATTCTCTACCTAGACAGGTTTAAAGAAACGGAACAGATATGAGAATTCATAAGAATTTCAATGTCTGGCGCAACAGTGTGCATTCCCAACTGTAGTTATTTACCTGCAACTGCTTGGCCATTATCAGGATCATAACCACACACAAGTTGAAATGAAATTGCTCTTTGGGCAGCTGGATCGCCAGACACGAGATCCACATAGACCTCACCCACAATGTGCAGACACTTCGCGATCTCACATCCTTCTGCATGAGGAAAATAATATGAAGCAGTCGCAGAGCAGGTCTGCATGCGCAGCTTCTCCACAATCGCCACTTTTCACCTCATGTATACCAGTAGCAGTAACCCACGAGGAACTGGAGACCTTCACCCGATGAACTCACAGTATTGGCTCCAGTTTACAACAGGCGGCACTCAGAAAAAACTGTCTGAATTGAATTCGATGGGTACACGTTGGGAACATGGAAATGGACCGACTGGACATGCGCCAGACTTTGACGTCTGTAACATGATGACCCCGCAATAAAATACCAATCGACAAGTCAGGGACATATGCTAAGTCTTTCGAAGGGCACATAAATTCGAAAAGACTTATTTTCTTTCCTCTTTCTGAGGACATTATCTAGCGACGCTCGATGAATGAGGACGGGATTGCTGAATTACACGCTTCGTGGATTTCTGCCGATCTTTTAAACCCCGTGTAAAACTGAACTCCTGGAATTTTAACGAAGAGTACACCAAACGGAAAACGGACATGGACCGGTAAGACGTTAGATTCGTCAGACTTTTCACTTCGGTTATGTGATAACTCCGATGCGCGATGGAAAAATTGCTACAGACTAGCTAGAGAGAGTAACGGTACAGCGCTTGCACTGTATGCTAATGAGCTGAAGTTTTTATGGACCTACCAGGCATGAACAACGGGCTTGACAACAAACATCTCGCATTCCTTCAGCCACGGAACCAGACTAAGATCAGGGCCACCTCCAACATACTTGTCATTATCCACAGCTAGCAGAGCGACCTTGCCATCACCCGCATCCACCTCAACGAAACATTCCTTAGACAAAACGGACGATCGACTGGCGACCAAGGAACCTCCGGATCCGGCGTAAGTCACGTATTTGCCGTTAGCTCCAGACCTCAGTCCAATTCCATCGTCAGAACCGTTACCTTTGACAACAGAAAATGTCTCCCAAGCAGAAACCACCATTCGACTCGCTTTTAGACGCCCCCTTCCCCAGTTTTCAGCGCAAACGGCCTTGCCGTTGAAGGCTATAAATGCCACGTTCATGCCGGGAATAAGTTTACGAAAGGCAGGGGTTTGAGGTTGGCCAACTGTGCTAGGCATGCTGCGAGGGATGTCGCTCAAGCTAGCGCTGCTACTTGACGGTAGTATCGTGAGGAGTCCAGTCGAGGTATTAACCCGTATCTTCTCTGGGAAGAAAGGGGGCTGGAGATTGATGCCGCTGCTTCCAGACAGGGCTGGACTTGCATTCTGCGCATAGAAAAGAACAAGCTGAGACTACGTAGTTCTTGGTCATTGCTATAAAGCACGATGGTGTTTCGGTATCTAATTGTCCGAGTAGTTGTTGAGATTTAAAATCGTAAAAGAACGATACGTCCGATAACTGGAAATTACATAAGGATATAGGCAGATTGTCCTCCACAATCTCACACGGAGCTCCACTCACATCTCTCGTAGATTGGCAAGTATTAAAGAATTAAAGCGGACGACGAGAGTTTCGTTCAAAATACTGCCGCAGCTGCATGACAACCGCCTGCCGCGAGTACCGTAATACAATGAACGTATTAGAAATGGACGAAAACTCGAGAAAAAAAAGCCAATTTGGCCTTATGGGTATGCACTCTAAGGTCGTGCATTACGCCTGTTATGGTCCTTAGCATCGGCTCTCGCCTTGGCTAAGTTGGCTTAGGCCCTTCGAGGCGTAATGCACTCTAAAGAGTGCATTGTCCTATACCATACACAACCGTGGGAAAGCTAGAACCTATCACTTCTGTGCAAGTCTTGTCTTGTGTCTACGTCGAGTACGTACCTTTACTAGGACGGTTTTCTGCCCTTCAACCGGAGTCCTCATTATCACACAATAGTCTTTACCATCAACCACCAGTGATTGCCTGTATACAAGGCATTCCTCCTCCTCCGGTACAACGTAGTTAGCTACCTCATCATTTAGGTTCAGGGACCTCATACCTGCAAGGAGAAAAGCAGTGTGTATATATCAGCCATTTCCTACTGTCAATCTTGACAGATACAGCTCCACCCGCTTCATCAAGACGGTGTGAGAAGTGAATAAGACAGACATTTGAGAACGAGGACCGCGCATGGAACCTAGGTGGATGCAGAATGCAGACAGGATTCAAATAGTATGATTGCTGAATGTTATAGTATTATAACATCTACTCCCGAAGACATTTAATCCCATCTCACCCTAGATCTAGAGAATGCATAAGAACTTCAATGTCCGGAAAAACGCAGTGTGCAGTCCCAACTCTACTACTCTTACCTGCGGCTGCTTGACCATCATCAAAATGGGTACCACAAACAAATTGAACTGAAATCTTTCTTGGGGCAGCAAGATCATCACACCGCACGTCGACGTCCCCCAGAATATGCAGACATTTCGCCATCTCACGTCCTTCTGATGGAAAACAATGCCAAGCGGTCTAAGAGCAGATCTGCTTCCGCGCACGCTGCCAATTCTCTCCTCGAGTATAGTAAAGATTTCATAAATCAGGCAACGTTCGCGCGATTAGCTTATAATCGTTCCTCATTTTCAGCGCAAGGTCTGTACGTACAGACTGGTTACCGGAGCGTATTCTAGCTGCTTTACGCACAGCCTCATAGCTACAATCATGGCCCCGGGCAATGTTCGGGGAGTTATGACAACTAGAGTTGTGGTGCCGAATGAAAGCTGCGGTTTCCGAAGGGAAGGAAAACAAGGTGCAACGCAATCAGTCGCAGCTGTCATGCGGAAAGGATAGGCAAGTAAACGACCGACGAAGTTAATAGCATAAACCCTTAGGTGTATTTATCTTTTCTCAACAAGTTCTTTTAGCTTTAATAAAGAGGTTAGAATTTATTTATTTTCAGTAACTAGTGTTAATTTCATTCCTGTGACTATTTAGGAAGAATTGATAGTGTTCGTTAATATTTCACAATATCGCCGCATGGAAAACCCATTAATTTAGAGATTTAGACAGATTATGCATCACTTTTCTCCGTATCAAAAAAAGAAAAAGAGAACTAATTAGACATCCGAGACTTCGCCGGTGAAAGTTTAGAAACTGAAGCCGAAATACCTAAACCGCCAGAATTGTCACATCAGCAAACTGCTGACGTTGCTCTTTTCCGTCAAATTGTGATAATTATAAAAGATAATTGTTGGTTGATATTTTGATTCGTTCTCAATTAAATCAACAAAATGAACACTAACTCGATACACAACAGTCACCCACTCTATATAGCAAGGAAAAATTCTAAACAAAACTAAAATCTGACAAAATATACCACCAAAAGGATGCGAAACGAACTGAACGAAAGTTGATATTCCGGGCAAACACAGACCTCAAATGAAAAATGTGCCAGGGAAAGAAATGCTTACGAACTAAGTGAATATTCTAAGATATTCTAATCCCAAATGATACAAGGCTAAAATAATGTCGTGAGGAAAATGACACTCTTATTTCTTTAGTGGAAAGTTTTAAGTTAGTTAAGTTATCCGGAATCGGTTGAAGATAAACTTTCTCTCTGAAGCCCGGCATCAATTCCTGGCAAATCGCCGTTTTGGCCGGAAGTTTCCTGGAATGCTGTAACCGGATCCTGTAACCCACGAGTATCGACTGTATTATCTACAGCGTACTTATCTACTGTACGTCCTATGTTGGCTTTACCTACAACTTTGACGGCTGGAACCAGATAATCTCTTGCATTAATACGCAGACAACGAGAGGAAATCCTCACCTTGACACTAAATGTTCCTCTTTCTGTTACAGTCACAACAGACCTATGAAGAAGGAACGGGAACCAACGCGGCACTGGTCTTGTGCAGCTCCAACTCCCGCTGCCGGCGAAGGCGTGTGGTCGTAACGCCAAGTCGGATGGATTCCCATGGAACCGAGACTATTGCTAAAAGAGATCTTTCAACTACCAAGTACTTCAGTGTGATTATTAAGTTCATCTTTTCATTTTCTTGATGAAACTCGTGTTCAGTCGTGTGTTCAGAGCGGAGGATTCGAGCATCCATTCCGGAGATCTACACATTGTACTGAGATAGACGCGGACCAATGAATGGCAAACTATGGGAAGACCCCATCAAGTCTTACAAGGGGAAAAAGGACCCGAAGGGCCAAGCAATTACCACCCCGAAGGGAAGAACACCTGGGCTAAGCCCCGCTAAGCCCCACATTGTACTTGGGGTAGAATGATCAACTCCGGGTTATCATTTTCATCCGCCGCAACAAGTGTGCTGTACGTAAGGAGATGTCTTGTGTAGGATAATTCACCTATCTTGCTTGCATATTCACCTATCTTGCTTATTCACCTTGGGCCTCCCGTTTTTTGGTAATAATTTTCCCCTCCGCTACTACTTGCCGCGGTTCTTGCCATAATTCGAATTTCTTTTTTCCTTCCGGTTTTCCCTTATTGCTTCCCTCCTGTTCATTTCATCCTCTTTCCTCTTCCTTCCGCAAAACAATGGTGTTCATGGGGTCCGCCTGTTTCGGGCACTTTTTTTTTGGACCATTTTGATACCCCCAGGACAAGTTACACACTTCCGGTAAGGAAAAAAGGCCACGATGGACTACTTTAACTTTATTTCAGCGAAATCGTTCTTTTATACATCTGGAAACGGATCTCTGACGACGACCACGCTACCTCTACATAGCTCTATGCACTGTACATATGTCTACCCCAACGAGAGCTCCTGTCTGCACAGTACTATCTGCTAACACTATTTACGATTATCTACATAGCTTCTCTGAGACAGAAAACACTTCAGGCGTCACTCCTCGTGCCTCCATCCCCGTTGCTGTCGCCTGCAGGAACAAAGCAGCTTTGTGAGGCAGAAATAAGACACAGAGAAAAAAAGGGTACAAACTAAGCACGAGGGGGAGTTTATACTTACAGTCTGCTCGCCTCGAAGTCATGTCCCGTAGATATGCACTGCAGAGAGGCATGTACTCCGGGAAAGCGTGCACGGACTCAAAACACGGACCTGCAGTGTCCGTCCTTGGAGACGGTAAACTCTGCAGGAGTTCCTCTTCCTCGGGTGTAATTGCATCGAAATACCTTCTTCGAGACTGCTGGTTTGCGAAGAAAATGCTGTCTATATCTCGCATCGTTACCGCCTCGAGATGGACTATAGACTTCCATAATGCGTCGCTCCTACCGCGTTGTATTCCAGTACCCATAAGCCATCTGCAGGATGGTGAATACTTCCCAGAGCGAACCATGGAACGCAGAGAAGAACGCAACGTGCTCCCGAGTGGATGCCTGCATTTATACTTGTTAAACTGTAAAGCCCTCTGTAAGACATTGTTAGAATTCAGTTCGACTCGATTTTTTGTGTCAGCTGCTCCAAGGAGAGTGAATAGCTCCTCCCCATCTGCAAGCATAGAGTCAGTTATATTTTTCATGCAGGAGCGGTGGTGGACCTCAGACTTGTCCTTCATACAGTAGCCTACCATACCAACAAAGGTATGGAGACCACGATTATTGAGCCTCTTCACGCAGATCTCATCGCCCAAAGGCCTACCGCTTCCTTTCCAACCCAGAACAGCGACAAGCCTGTTCTTCACATCCAAAGGACTGCTTGCGCGTAAACATAACACCCCCTGAATATGAATGTGTAATAGAGCACCCCCCCTCTCTACAGATATCAAACCTGTGTCACATTCGCGCTGGAGAAAATCGCACAAGGGACCCCAACAGCCAAATCGAGATCGCCTCCAGTCTGGGCTATCGTCACTGACACCTCAAGAGTCTTGCTTTGCAGTTGTCTGGTACGAGGAACATTGTTGGCTGCTCGCTTTGCGCGGGCAGCCTGCCGCATCTGCATCAGAGGGGTACGGCTTATGTTTACAAGCTATCCTGTATATGCGAGTATTCACCGTCTGACACACGCAGGGTTCACAATTTCTTCTATACACAGAAGAAACAACCGGCTTTAGATTCTCGCTCTCTTCCTCCCGAATGTACTTGGGATAATAGAAAACAGTGGACCGACTATCCTCCAGAACTAACCACAAGTCAGTCGACTCTAAATACAAAAACGGACCCACAATACACTGAAAACATTGGAGCGCCCCAACAAAAGCGTATGAAACTTTCACATAATCCGACCGCAGCAAGAGGAATTCGGGCGGCTTGAAACAGAAGCGAAAATCGATGTATATGTAGCTCCTGCTCAAATAAAGTTGAGATTCACAGAATGACAGATAACGAGAAGAGATCAGCGGGTAAGGAGCATGAATGGACGGGACAGCAAACTTAATCGATCTGGCACTTGTACTCATCGGTTCCATGGTCGCAATACACTTGAATAGTGTGTAAAACAGACAGAGACTGTTTAGGAGACGAAGGAGGGGAGATTTCAGACGAACGTGGAGGAGAAGGAGTCGACGGTACAAGCAAAGGACTCCCTGGCAGAATGCATGCAGCAGTGTCGAGCGGGAGAGGCGAAGAGGCAAATTGGTCATCATTGGTCGCACCGTTGCCTTCCGAGTCAGTAGCCATCGAGGGAAAGACAAGTACGTGCAAACGAGCAGAGAAAACAATGTAAGGAATCGAAAGGAAACGGGTAGGTCATCATAGTAGCTTCCGCACGTCCGCCCGTCATCACCACGACGAAGCAGCTCGCAAGAAGACGACCAACCACCTCGCAAGAAGACGACATAAAAGTCAATAAGAAGCACCAGGCATGTGTTGACTACAGCGCACATCGATCCGAAGCTGAATCCAACCCGAGCCTGCAAAACGACGACAATTCACCGAAAGAACACTTTCCTCAAACCGCAGGAACTTGAACGAAAAACCTCGTAATCGATTCAGCAGAGCAGCAGCAAGAAATGGAGAAGAAGAGCAGCAGGCCTCGACCTCGAAGACATCTGGACGAACTCGAAAGAAACCGAAACAGCGTCGTTGTCCGCCTGCGAATAACATAGCCCCCGCCCAGCCATCCACAAACGGTAGAAAAGAAAGCTCGTTTGCTCGGTTTTCCTGGAAAGGAGAACCGTGCAAACGAGACATTAGAATCCTCCGAACGCAAACGTGACGAACGCAACGCAAAGCAAAAGCCAGTAGCATGGCGACAATCCAACATCATCACAGCAAAGCACGAGCCCCAGACACCAATCCTCCATGACGAAGAAGAGGATCGGCGACCGCGAATGTCAGCACAATGATCGAATCCGGAATGCAAACAACGTAAACGTGAGCAGCAGACACGAATCTTCCAGCGCGAATAACGATCAAATCCGGCAGCACACTACAGGCCGAGACATTGTCGACGAGAAGAAAGCGATCGTCAGCAGCAGCGGCGTCTGCTTTCGAAAATGAACCAAAGCCTGCATGCAGTGGCGGCGAAACGTGCTACCGATGGCCGCCTAATTTTTCCAATTAACCACAGCAGAGCACAACGTCAGGGCGTGGCAGCACGTCCTCATTTGTTTCCCTTCACCCCCGAGAAAAAAGTCGTTCGCAACGCGCCGAAACTCGCGCCGGCACGTTTGCGCAAAATAAATTTCCAGTCGTTACCCCCGCTAAGCCAACGGCCGTCCAAGAAAATCTTCCCTAACGCCATCCGAACCCGAAAGCCACTTGGGGATGCTTATTCACTGCACGCAGTGGACGTGGTACACGCTTGCTGTGCACTATCGTGCATAAAATACGTTGTGAAAATTTTTGACCGTGTTCATGATTTCACATTATTTACTTCTCATATTATATTATTCGAGGAAATTTTATCAGTGTTTTATACAGAAAAGAACACAAATATTTACACCTTACGGTTATTCGCATATGAGCACCTGCATATTCACCTCCTCCATCTTTCGATGGAGGAGGTAAATATACAGGTGGTTAATTTAGTACCTAACCCTTCCGGCAGGAAGGGTTAGGTATTAAATTAAACTTCACTGTATTGTAATGAATTAACGACTATGGGGTCCCGGTCTTATACCTTTTGAAGTGCAACAGTCGGGTCCAGACTTATGGGTTATCTTCTACCTTCCCCGGGTTTCCAGCCATGGATAACATATAATTTTTATAAAATATTTTAATCTTTTATATTTACTTAGTATATACTTTTTATTTAACATATATATGTATTCTCGATAACATGAAACGAGCAAAAGTTCCCCCGGAGTTCATCCAGCATGCATATTTGCATGAATCTGTTAAGTTTAAACCCCATACGTGTATAATAAATTGAGAACATAATAATTTTTCTCCCGTGTAATTTAGGTTAGAGAGAAGCTATTATTTTGTTCCAAAAATCTACAAAACTCCAATTTAATATTCTCAACTGATACTAAATATTAGTTTTGAAGCGAATTACATAGTTTAAGGCTCTTGGAGTGCTTTACTTTAATTCCTTACATAACAGATTCCATTCTGCTGGAAGTTCTAATTCTAACATCTCTTCAGCTAACCATCGATGTATATAATATTACACTTGTTCTTCAACATATGTCGAGGAACTCTATAATGCAGTTTTTGGGTACGTCGCGATAAGTTATAGTTCTAACACAACCTCGACTAGTGACGGATGTCTATAAACTAGTTACACTAGGTGGTATGAGAAAATTACATGAGGACCTAAACTCTGTTTTTCTCTTGACGTGCTGTATTTGTTGAAGACCCATACAGTGGGGACAGATGAATCAGCCGAGATGTCCTCCAGTTGGAGACGAGAAACTTACTATCTTCAACTTGAGGACGTCTTGAACATACGACTTTTACCAATCTTTTCTCAGTAATTTTGCCGTACCACTTAATATGACTTAATGAATATACCAAGCATGAGTAAAGACTATGATAAAACGGAACTTGCGTAAGTATTACTATTGACCCCAGCATTAGTTGTTGTTCTCGACTTTCTGATCACAGTTCGATTCTGGTCTTCTTTCCAGAGGGATCTTGAATCCGGATCTCCTGCTTGGAGAAGGGTACTCTGTTTTACTTTGTTCGGTTGGGTTCAAGAGAATTTTAATATTATTTTTTTTGCAAAAATATTTCGTCATTTACACACTTTGGATAATGTTGTGATGTTTATCTCCTCCAGTAGATATTCATGCCTCTCTGATCTCACACCTTGAGTAATACTGTGATATTTATTCTCTTGCTAGATATGTGTGTCTCTTTGATCTCATGATAGTGGAATCCATGTTGTCTTATTAAAAAAGATCGGATTCCTAAGCATGTCCATGTCTCCAGGCTTTTGTGTGTTCTCAGGACACTAATTCATAATATGTCTATTGTCTATCATTTGATCTTCCCTTTAGGTCATGTATCTATCTACCATGTGCAATAAAGAATAAAAAATAATAAGTAAACTTAGATGAATGTTCAGAAATCCATGCATATTTCATCTCCTTCCATCTGATGGAGAAGTTATTATGCAAAGGTTTAATTTATCACCTAATATTTATCTACTTTGACTTTTATTTATCGTCATTCAGCTGAGAAAGATTAGGTAATAAATTGAAGTGCAAGTAAATATGATGTATTAGTGAGCAACCTCCTAGATATGTTCTCTCGGACGTGTGTCTATCAACACTCCCTTTATGGATTATCTCTGGATTTCTTGCATTTCCAGGTCCAGTTATCATTTAATATTTAGAAAAACTTTGATTCTTTAATCACCTTACTACAGAATTTCTGCTTAAACGCTGATGTCTTTTTCAATAACAGCAAACAAACAACAGTGCACCAGAAGTTCATGTTGCATGCATATTTATCGGTATAAAAAATCTATTTGTATTTTATTTTATTTGAATGGTTTAGATTTTTAACAAATGTTCACTCTTTTCACCCGTTCTTTTCTGCAGTGGTGAAGCTACTGCTCTAACTATTTATTCTCAGTTTCAGAACAAGAAAAGAGTTAATACAAAATTCAAATGTCTATTCCCAAGGGCAACCTCGAATGTGTCACGGTTGTGCATAAATTACCCACTGGAGATAATGCTGTTTTTCTCATCGGTTGAAGAATATTTCCTCTTAACTTTGACACTGTCTAATACTAGAATACCTTCACTATTTTGATAATTTCCATCTTGTCTGTAAAAGCATCTTGTTCAGTCTCGTTATTCTGTTTTGACAAAATATCAAGGCTGAATAGTTTTTTTGAAGATCTTCTGAAAGGAGTCTATGAGATACTTGTGAGATTTTCGCTCAAACCCGTAACTCTTCTCATGGAAAAATGAATTTTTCCGTTATTGTTAACTTTGACACCTCTAATGTGCACTAAAGTTTAAGTCTTTTTTGCGGTGAGGATTTTCACAGCCAAATGTTAGTTCTCTTTTAGAGGCTGAGACCTCACAAGACTCGATTCAATCTCATGCTATCGTGGATCAGCTATGGCATGAAACAAAGGTCCTTGAGAAAAAAATTCCCAAACTTGCTGCTAACACAGTTATCGTAGAAGCATTGGGAAGATCTCATCAAGGAGATCAGAATTAGTGTTCAAATCGCCATAAACAGAGCAAATGAAGAAATTATGATGATTTTTACATTTACGAGTTTAGAACTGATAACATCAAGTTGTTATTATAAAGGTGCATCGGGATGATCGACCTGAGGATGAAGCGACGAGCGCCTCAGGTGGAGTGACCTCAAGTGAGATGACTTGGACATGATAAATAACAATCTATAGTTATTTACAAGAGACCTTAGAGTGAGCAACCTAGGGATGAAACGACGAGCGCCTCAAGTGGAACGACCTCAGGGTGGACTGATCCAAATATTGTAAAAACAACATGTTGTTATTTATAGAGCACCTAAGAGTGGAGGGATCAGTGAATTAAGAAGAAGCGATTATGATGCGACGACTCGAACATGATAAATAACAAGTTGTTATTTATCATACGTCCAAAGATGCAATGATTTGGATGGAGTGACCCAAAGGGATGGAAGAATATGGACATGAAAATGTCAATATGTTATTATTTATAATGAATAATAAAATTTTCAAGTATATAAACTATATCTCAACGAGTTTATGAGGGTTCCATTATACTTTCTGGGTGGATTTCTAGCAACGAGCGCTTACGTCAGATGCACTGTAATTGACAATGTAAAAAGGACTAACTTGAACCTGTAGGTTAACGATTGATGTTTTGTGAGTCAGACGTAAGCGCTCAAGACATCAGCGGATTCAAATTTGTGTAGGCTACGGATTCGATTAGACGATTCGTGCAGAGGCAGACTGAGGGTTAGGATTTGGGTAAAATTGAGACGTAGGGAGGGAGGATTGGACACTTTAGTTACTTGTGAAGGAGACTTGGACCGTTCTAGTCGTTTTGGAGTCCAAATTTATTGTCCTTGGATCAATCGAGATCAAAACATTAAGTTCTATAAGAAATTGAAGCGATACGGATTTTCATCGAGCGGACTCGAAGTTTTAGATGAACTTGGCTCACAGAGAAATGCTTAGGTTAGATTTTGTGCACGTACGACTTGAGGTTGGATTGTTCTTGCCGATCTGTGCATCAAGCTCTTGGTTCTTAGTGTCAACTCGATCAAAGAGTCTTCACTTATGCAAAAGTGAAGACTATATGTGACTCGGGTTGTTGGTTCGAGCAAATTTGACCCGTAGAGGTTGATTTACGTCAATTTATTACTTCTTACAATCAAATTTCTTGGATACGTTTGCGAAGAGAACTCCAAACAATTTGATTGGAGTCTTGTTGGACTCAAGGTAGTCAGATCTACTTACCAAGGAAGACAGATCATAGATCAGACGATTTTTTTGCGATGTACCCAGATTTAAGTCGTAAGGAGAAAGTTTTTGATCACATGCCACTGAAAATTCATACCTTAGGTGTCGGATCTTAAGGTTCTACGCACAAAGTTAAGAGGAAGGAACTTACATGTTTTTGAAGATCGTTCAATGAAAGGATGAAGTCTCCAGATCGACGTTCTTCGGCTTCTTTACAACGGATTGGGTGTCTACTTCGCCTATCAATGCGATTCTCACTACATCGTTAGCCACATGGGCTACACTCACACCTTCATTTGGGCTAGGATGATCTGATCATCGGACTAGTGATATAATGAGTGATGGAGACACAATGAGCATTTTCTATTTGAATACGGATTACGCTTTGTGTATTGCTAGCTAGTAAGCTGCACTCTCGTCCCTCATTTAAGTTCGAGTGATTTCACCACCAACATGACTAGTAATATATTTAGTGACGATGATGTAGTGGTGCTATTATGGATGCGACTCTTGTAATAAGTTTGGGTAGTGAGACGCTTGTTGTGCGCATACATATAGTTATACAACATACATTGTTGTATGTGATTGTATATGACTGCCAAAGATATACCATATATACGTAACACATGGACAATGTCATACACATACACATGTATCACACTCAGTTCTTCGAGTAATAAAGATATGAGGATGCACTATCTATTCGCTGCTTTGAGAAAGATACGACATAGTCTTCCATGCTATAGTTCATGATCAGCACACCAAGAAAGGTAGATGCATGCCACTCTAGCACCATCTCCTCATCAACCTTGTCATGTCATCAAACTCTAGTCTTATCATATTGACTCACGCATGAGTTGCTACTCTATCCAGCGACATCTAAGTTTACAATCCAGGTCTATGCACTACTTGGAAGCATACTCATATAAGATCAGAGCCTATTGTGCAAGCTTCCTTGTAAGCTTGTCAGACTCCATCAACCACTTGAGTGGCTGATGAGAGTAAAAAGGTTCCCAAACAATAACATCAGAAGTGTGCAACAATCCACATTACAACCAAACACTCCTTCTTGTACGACCTATATCTCGCTCCAGTCGAATTGTTGGAACGGTTGGCTGATGTCACCATGAACTCCTTTTCTTCATTGTCGTGCAGAGTCAGCACTACTCCAAGTCTCAACATACTCCAATCAGTGTGCAATTGGAAGAGAAGCTCTCTAACGGGTCGCCTCAAGATGAGAACAGATGTCAACCTATCCTTGAGCTACATAAAAGCTCGCTCTTGCTCATCTCCTCATTGTTACTTCTGGTCCACCTTCATCAGCTTGGTCAATGGCTTCGCAATTGCTCTAAACCTCTTCACGTATCGATGATAGAACTTCATCAAATTAACAAATGTCCGAATTTGACTCACATCTATGAGACGTGCGATACATGCAATAGCCTCAACCTTCGTCTATTGAAGACTAAACCCACATGGATAGATGATGTGACCCAGATACTCTACCAACTCTTGGAAGAACTTCACCTTGCACTTCTCAAGGTGTAACTTCAATCACTCGAACACATCCCGTAAGTGTCTCTTGTGCTCTTCCACTGTAGCATTAAAGACTAAGATGTCGTCAATATAACATAGAACAAAATCCAATCTTGTTAAGTTCATGTACATCCTCTTTGGAACTCAGTTTCGGGCGTTTCTTAACCCAAATGATAAGAATCGCCACTGATACAAACAATCCTTGCCGTGAGTATCAATTCTCCAAAATGTTATCTTAGACTTATCTTTTTCTCTAACAGACAACTGATGATATTATACTCGAAGGTCCAAAGTACTAAAGACCTTCACATGCCCCACTGCATCAAAGATCTCCTCATGTGTCAACATGGCATACTTATCAGATTCTGTTTGTCGATCGATAAGACGTTAGTCTCCACACACTCGTCTATCCATTTAGTTGCCATACATATCCTTCTTTGCTGGCATAATTGTGACAGATGCGTACTCTCCATGCTGCATCTCCATCAACCCAACCTCCAACAAGTCTTGAGTCATACTCTAGATCAAGACTCTCTTCATGTCATTGTACATATAAGGACGTCGAAAGATTAGCATGTCACTAGCCAAGTTGATGCGTATACTTGGTCCCTTCAAGGGACCCAAATGCTTCATACTGAAAGCAAAACAATTCATGTAGCTCTTTAGGAATATCTGAACTCTTTGTCTCTCCTCTCCTATAAGCTTATGTCCAATCTCTAGCTCCTAAGTATCCTCTGCAATCACGCTAGAGACAGAAGACGAATTCGTTGACTGTTATCTCGCAACCTCTAGAGCAATTTGTTTTTGCTCACCACCAACAACGTCCACCTCCCTTGAGCAAAAAACTCCTACAATCCTAGCTGCAAGCTCCACACTCTCTCCTACGACATCTCAGATATCTCATGGACGAGCTCTCCATACCTCATCCTTGACTTTTGCCTTCATTGATCTGATAGACAAACAACTCAGAGGTGTTTGAGCAATAACACATGTCGATCACATCCGACGCTACTCAACCAAGCCAAGGCTAATAATCCATGTCAAGCAGTTCAAGTCCATTGCTTGATCCAACACTTGACAAGGTGAAACCTCTACCATCAAAGTTACTGCCGTTGTATTCATAGAGAAACCCATCGCACGTTATCTCTCATTGAGCTCCACCAACTATTGTAACTAAGCATCCCACACAAGCCCAGATCCTCCATCTTTGTAAGCATGTGATGTTGAAAAGCTCACGAAGTGGACAACGCTGACATAGGTCACCCCACTAGGTTCACCACTGTCATGGATGACATATCGACGACTCTCACTACTTGAGATCGTTGCCCTGCATCCAAGATGTCATCAATCGTGAGATGCGCTTGTCGTCTCATTGCATCATGTGCACGCTTGAGCACCTCTCTCGAGACAAGTTCATCCACACAATCATAGACGATATGCATGAGATCTCACTCTTGCTGCATCCAACAATACTGCCGGTCCAATCCAAGATCGCACTTGATGCACACTCATCATCATCTGTGTACGAGCATCACCTAACAAAAAAACGTTCTTCAAGATATATGCTAGAGAATCCACTTGATGCATCTAGACGTACTACAAGATCCATAACATCTCCCAAAATATACTAAATCGTGGGTCATGCAAACCTTGACCTCTTCCAACTCGCATTTGATGATCATCCGGCTCTCACCAAGTGAATGATGAACAAACAAGATCTTACGCCCTCAACAGCAAAATATCTAACGATAATACTTATTGGTATTCTTTGACGGTTAATACGGACAACAACTCAGGATATATCTTCACCAAGCGTGCCACTTGACGCATTGAAATGCGTCTCGCAATCTCATCGCTGTTCACATACAAGTATTGTTATAATCGTATGTCTGCTTGCAATACCGCAACCAAACTTGTGTTGATCTTTCCAAACAGCTCTAGCACACCCACACCCTCATCTAGATACTGTCATAAAATGAGAGTGTATCTAACGATGACAAGGTCACATGACCGATAGCAAGAACAATCCTCTGTTCTTCTACTGATGGTACAAAGACTATGCTCGTTGCACCAACCAATCAACATACTACTGCAACATCCAAGGCATATGGTATTCTCATAGAGATGCTAGGCATGTCCCTCACCTCCTCAAAGATCAAAATATCCTCCGCATGGGCATTATTCTTAACAACTCGTCCTGTCAAGTGATAATCAAACTGAACTCTACAACATATGTCATCGTCCTAGGTGTAAGCTCCGTTGTTCCAACTCTAGCATTGAACCACACTGGTTAGTAGCTCACTCGTCCTTCACCAAATTGTCAACCTAATCTATAAGATGATGTCTCCCCTCAATAGCTGATCACGAATCTCATAAGGTATAACACAACACCTCCAACCAATACGTCATAAGACTTCACGGTCGTAACAATGGCCTTGGTCTTCACCATAGAGTCATCTGTGAGATGATCTAATCGAACTCTCATCGTCAGCATCTTGTGTGTCATGTGTTAAACTGTACCCCTTGATCCGCCTAGAGATGTATGCAATTGGAATGGACATCTCTCCACCTCAGACTTCCTCAGACCCAAACGAATGCACACCGCCTTCCTCAATATCAACGGTTGGGCTCTTTAAGGATTGGAACCCTAATAGGAGGTTTCAGTCTTTACCATGCAACTGGGTACATACATTCTTGTAACCCTGTGGTACATGAATGTTAGTAAGAAGAACGGCTTACTTGTGGAGGTATCCGTTGAGAAGTTACTCCACAACATTCATAATTTCATACATTTTTATTCTCTTAATGTTTAGGAAAGAAGAATGTCACATACAAATACATGTATTTCATTTGATGATTTAAAAATATGATTATAAAATTTTTATATGGTATAATTTAAAACTTATAAGTTAAAAATATACATACTAATTAAAAATCCATTCCAATATCAAGTACTTTTCTATATCTTTCATCCGTGGATGAGATACATATCAGAATCCTAATCATGTACTTGACTTGAACGGAGTAAACTTTGAAATCCCCTAATCAAGGTAGTGCCACTATTCATTATCGTATTGTCATGTGGAGGTGAAACAATTCACATCGAATTCACTAGCATATCATATCATCACGACTACATGGAGGTGAAATGATTCATGTCAAGTTCACCACCGCATCGCATCCTCACGATCTTTGTGTGTGAAAGTTGTCCAACAATATGCGGGTATATGGTTGTGGAGTACCGTTTACGAGAGAGAGAAAAAGACACACAATCACGAGAATATTATAACCTCACTTTATATACACATCCGTTATGTATTACAAAAATGAGGTGAGCAGACTAGAACAATCTCTAGTCTTTACTCAAGTTCCTAAATCCAATCTTGAGGCAAGTACTGTCGGAGCGTAACTCAAAGCAAAGAAAATACCCCTTTGCTAACAATTAGCTTCACAACAGCGTCTCACTATCCAAACGTATGTACAGCGGCTGCATTCATAATAGTATCACTGCATCACCGCCACTAAGTATATTACTAGCCATGTGATGATCAGATCACTCTAACCTAAGTGAAGATCGAGTGTAGCTCACTGACTAACGATACACGAAGCGTAACTCGTATCCAAATAAAAAAACTCACAGTGTCTTCATCACCCACTATATCACTAGTCCGATGGTCAAATCAACCTGAGTGCAACCTACATAGCTAACGATCTAATGAGAATCGCGTTGACAGCTGAAGAGACACCCAAATCCGTTGTAAAGAAGTCGAAGGACGTTGATATGGAGACTTCCTTCTTTCGTAAAGCAATCTTCAAAACATGTAGGTTCGTTCCTATTGACTCTATAGGCTCCAAGAGTCCAATATCCTACATCCAACACCCTAGATATGAATAATTTTTGACACATGTGACCAAAAACTCTAAAACCTCCTACATGCATAAATCACACATGAACATTTATGTATCCATGTCTCTCGACCCAAGTTGCTGCATCCGTAGACATCCGATAAATAGCAACACCTTGTTATTTATCATGTTTGACTCTCTCATCCTAATCATTCCGCCTTGAGACGTTTGTCACTCCATCTTGTGATGCTTTAATAACAATATGTTGTTATTTATCATGGTTGGGTCACTCCACCATGAGGTCATTCCACTTGGGACGCTCGTCGCTTCATCCTCAAGTTGTTCCATTCTGAGGTGTCTTGTAAATAACAAGAAATTGTTATTTACTAGTTCAAGTCGCCTCACCAAAGGTCACACCACCTAGAGGCGCTCGTCGCGTCATCTCCAAGTTGGTCCATCATGGGACACTTTGATAATAACAACTTGTTATTATCAGCTCAAAACTCATAAACGTAAAAATCATCGTAACTTCTTCATCTTTGCTCTGTTTATATATCAAATTTGATCTCTTTGATGAGATCTATCCAATACTGCTCTAAGAATTGTGTTAGCAGAAAGTGTGGAAAATTTTTCCCATGATCTTTATCTCATACCATAGTCGATCTATGACACGACATCGTCTGTAGTCATGGCAACATAGGATCGATTCGAATCTTGTTTCTGGGAGGTCTCAACCTCTAAAAGAGCAGTAGCATTTGGCTGCAAAAAGCCTCAAGTAAAAAAAAGCTTAAACTTTAGTGCACATTAGGGGTGTCAAAGTTAACAATAACAGAGAAATTCATTTTCTCACGAGAAGAGTTGCGGATTCGAGCGAAAACCTCACAAGTACCTCATAGACTCCCTTTCAGAAGATCTTCAACACTTTGTTCAGTCTTGATATTGTGTCAAAACATAATAAGATGCTTTTATGGACAAGATGAAAATTATCGAAATAAAGAAGATATTTTAATATTAGATAGTGTCAAAGTTAAGAGAAAATATTCTTCAACCGATGAGAAAAATGCCATTATTCCTGATTGAGTAATTTTGTGCACAACCGTGGCGCATTCGAGGTCGTCCTTGGGAATAGACATTGTGAATTTTATATTAAACTTTTTCTTGTTCTGACTTGAGAATAAGTAGTTAGAGCAGTAGATTCACCACTGAAGAAAAAACATGTGAAAGGAGTGAACATTTGTTAAGGAAATAGCCATGGCCGTCTGACCACAGTCGTAACTCCCTCTCGTGCATCTCAAATCTTCTGAAAAGATTTTAACTCTGACATCCTTATTGTATCAACATACCAATGTGTACTGAAAGTAGGAAAGGTGACGCAATATATAATAGAAAGACAAGACCCATGACGTTAAACAATGAGAGAAAGATCCAAAGGATCAAGCATCCAACAAGGTGAAGAGAAAATTGAGGCTAAGTTCCACAATATTACGCTCTAAAATCTTCAACTATTCTTATTTCAAATACTAGTGGATCAAAACTCTTGCATACAACTGATGCACAAGAGGTGACATCACCTACTAGAACTGCTCCTATGTTGACCACGCCAACAATATTCTCTATAAAGCAATAGAAACATGCTATTTGTTTGTGTGAAAAGCTTTTTGAGTTACATACCTAACTCAAGTTCTGATATTTTAATTTTATTTATTGTATAGATTATGATATTTATTGTATCAGTTTACTGAAAGAGTATGCCTAAATTTGGAGAGCATAATCATCTCATGAATTTTTAGAAAAATAAAATTCATACAGATATCAAAAAATGAAAATGAACGTCAAGTTTAGAATGTCCAATAAAGCTTTAAATTTATTATCTTTTGTGTCAAAAATCAAAATCTTCAGATAAAGTAAAATTACAAATAGATCTTTTTATACCGAAAATATGCATACAACATGAACTTCTGGTGCACTCTTGTTCGCTTGCTGTTACTGAAAAAGACATCAGCATTTAAGCAGAAATTCTGTACTAAGTTGATCAAAAACTCAAAGTTTTCCAGAATATTAAATAATAACTGGACTTGGAAATGCAAGAAGATCCAGATATAATCCATAAATGGAGTGCTGATAGACACACGTCCGAGAGAACATATATATGGGAGGCTACTCACTCATATTTCACTTGCAGTTCAATTTATTACCTAATCTTTCTCAACTGAATGACGATAAATAAAAGTTAAAATAGATAAATATTAGGTGATAAATTAAACCTTTGCATAATAACCTCCTCCATCAAAAAGTGGAGGGAGATGATATATGCATAGATTACTGAACATTCATCTAAGTTTATTTGTTATTTGTTATTTTTTATTGCACTTGATGGATGGACACATGACCTAGAGAAAATATTGAATGATAGACAATAGACATATTATGAATTAGTGTCCCAAGAGCACACAAATGTATGAGACATGGACAAGCTTAGGAATCAGATCTCTTTTTTGTAAGACAACATGGATTCCACTGCGATGATATCAAAGAGGCATACATATCTAACAAAAGAATAAACATCACAGTATTATCCAAGAGGAGAGATCAGAGAGACATACATATCTAACAGAGGAAATAAACATCAAAACATTATCCAAGGTGTGTAAATGATCAAGTATTTTGTCACAAAGAAAAAATATTAAAATTCTCTTGAACCCAACCAAACAGAGTAAAACAGATGACCCTTCTCCAAGCAGGAGATCCGGATGCAAGATCCCTCTGGAAAGAAGACCAGAAAGTCAAGAACAACAAGTAATGCTGGGGTCAATTAGTAATACTTATGCAAGTTATGTTTTATCATAGTCTTTACTCACGCTTGGTATATTCACTAGTTATATTAAGTGGTACGGAAATTTACTGAGAAAACACTCGTAAAAATGGTATGTTCAAGACGTCCTCAAGTTGAAGACAGTAAATTTCTTGTCTTCAACTGGAGGACATCTCCGTCTGATTCATCTGTCTCCGCTGTATAGGTCTTCAACAAATACAACACGTCATGAGAAAAACACAGTTTAGGTCCTCATGTAATTTTCTCATACGACCTAGGGCCGGACCGCACATAGTTTTTCGGAATAGTTTTTCATAGCTTTTTCAGAAAAGCGGTACTATTCAGAACTTGAATGAGGGGAGTAGTTTATTGAGTTTTTTGTGCTACAAATGGAAGTGAGACTGCATCATGTTGTGTTATCTTTCAAATTTCTTTTCTCTCGTTTTATCTGACGTGGACTTAAGATTTGACGCGACATTTTCACAGAAATTTCAGTTCATACGTGCTAGCATCTAAAAACTTAGAATCCAAACGGAATACATACATGCACCAATCCGTCTCCCAGAAATTAGAAAACTATACGATAAGAGATCTCTTGCTTCCAACAACAAAACTGACGCTGGTGCGGGGAACCTCCTTATTACCAACCCTCAAAATTACAAACGTGAGAAAGAAAAACTGCCCCAGAAAAGCTATGTGCGGTCCGATCCCTAGTGTAACTAGTTTATAGACATCCGTCACTAGTCTAGGTTGTGTTTGAACTAGAACTTGTCGTGACGTAACCAAAAACTGCCTTATAGGATTCCTCGACATATGTTGAAGAAGAAGATTGTAATATTATATACATAGATGGTTAGCTGAAGAGGTGTTAGAATTAGAATTTCCTACACAACGGAATCTGTTATGTAAAGAATTAAATCAAAGCACTCCAAGAGCCTTAAACTATGTGATTCGCTTCAAAACTAATATTTAGTATCAGTTGAGAATATTAAATTCGAGTCTTGTATATTTTTGGAATAAATAATATCTTCTCTCTAACCTAAATTACACGGGAGAAGAAGTATTATGTTCTTCAATTTATTATACATGTATGGGGTTTAAATTAATAGATTCATGCAAATAACCGTAAGGTGTAAATATTTGTGTTCTTTTCTGTATAAAACACTGATAAAATTTCCTCCAATAATATAATATGATAAGTAAATAATGTGAAATCATGAACACGGTCAAAAATTTTCAGCGTGTACACGTCCACTGCGTGCAGTGAAGTATCCTACACAAAACATCTCCTTACGTAAATCTCCTTGCGTACAGCACACTTGTTGCGTCGGATGAAAATGATAACCTGGAGTTGATAATTCTACGCCAAGTACAATGTGTAGATCTCCGGAATGGATGCTAGAATCCTCCGCTCTGAACACACGACTGAACACGAGTTTCATCAAGAAAATGAAAAGACGAACTTAATAATCACACTGAAGTACATGGTAGTTGAAAGATCTCTTTTAGCAGTAGTCTCGGTTCCATGAGGATCCATCCGACTTGGAGTTACGACCACACGTCGCCGGCAGCGGGAGTTGGAGCTGCACAACAGTAGTGCCGCGTTGGTTCCTGTTCCCTCTTTATAGGTTTGTTGTGACTGTAACAGGAAAAGGAACATTAGTGTCAAGGTGGGGATTTCCTCTCGTTGTCTGCGTATTAATGTAGGAGGTTATCTGCTTCCAGCCGTCAAAGTTCTAGGTAAAGCCAACATAGGACTTACAGTAGATAAGTACGCTGTAGATAATATGCATGCAACATGAACTTTCTGGGAACTTTTTTTCTCCTTTTGTTAACAGGGAATTATATAAGTGTTATATGAAATATATATATTAAGTAGATGGAAATAATCAAAAAATTTTATAAGTGTTATTTGTTAGCCCATGCCTGCAAACACGGGGGAGCAAAACAAAACCCATAAGTCTTGTGCCGATGGTCGCGCTTCAGGAGGTACAAATGCGGGGGACTGTACTCAAGAAAATTTAAAATAATCAAGGATTTAATTTAATACCTAACCCTTCCGGTCGGAAGGGTTAGGTACTAAATTAAATGGCATGCCACCCTCTTCCGAACTCGGAAGAGAGTGAATATGCATGCTCATACTGATATACATCCCAAGCGTACATCCGGCCGGGGAGGGGAAGAAGACAAACGGATTATGAGGGGAAAAAATTCCAACTTTTCATTGGTGCTTCTTGTCTTCACAGTACGAAGTCTTCTTCTTGACTGTCTTTTTGTCTGTCGGGGAACTGAATATGAAGTTAGAATAGAACTGAATATCAATTTACAAGAGACGTCTCTTTTTTGGTAATTTCTATTCTCATAATCTGGTACAGTTACCAGATGAGAATAGTATCCTGACAGGGTATGTACTTTGGCACAGCGGAAACTGTGCTGGTTAACAAGGTCTCCGTCCGGAATTCGAGTCCGGGAAAATGCACTGAAGGGAACTGAATGAATCATTTCACGGAAGGTTTAGAGGGGTACTGAAGGTGGAACTGATTAAATCATTTCGTGGAAGGTTTATAAAGGTATGTAGAATACTGATATGCTCTTAAATCACTCCCAAGTAAGATGTGATTGGTTCTCAGCTATAATATTTCGTTTTCAGAAAGTAATGCGCAGTCTAATACTTCAATTGGAACGAGCATGGAGTGAATATACTTCAGATGAAGTATATTAGCCACTCGATACTCACAGGATCCGGTTACAGCATTCCGGGAAACTTCCGGCCAAAACGGCGATTTGCAAGGAATTGATGCCGGGCTTCAGAGAGAAAGTTTATCTTCATAACTTAACTAACTTAAAACTTTCCGCTAAAGAAATAAGAGTGTCATTTTCCTCACGACATTATTTAAGCCTTGTATCATTTGGGATGTGAATATCTTCGAGATATTCACTTTCATTTCGTAAGCATTTCTTTCCCTGGCACACTTTTCATTTGAGGTCTGTGTTTGCCCGGAATATCAACTTTCGTCCAGTTCGTTTCGCATCCTTTTGGTGGTATATTTTGTCAGATTTTAGTTTTGTTTAGACTTTTTCCTTGCTATACAGAGTGGGTGACTGTTGTGTATCGAGCTAGTGTTCATTTTGTTGATTTCAATTGAGAACAAATCAAAATATCAACCAACAATATATTGTAACTTTTATAATTATCACAATTTGACGGAACAGTGCAACATCAGCAGTTTGCTGATGTGACAATTCTGGCGGTTTAGGTATTACGGCTTCAGTTTCTAAACTTTCACCGGCGAATTCTCGGATATCTAATTAGTTCTCTTTTTCTTTTTTTGATACGGAGAAAAGTGATGCATAATCTGTCTAAATCTCTAAATTAATTGGTTTTCCATGCGGGGATATTGTGAAATATTAACTAACACTATCAATTCTTCCTAAATTAGTCACAGGAATGAAATTGACACTAGTTACTAAAATAAATAAATTCTAACCGCTTTATTAAAGCAAGAAGAACTTGTTGAGAAAAGATAATACACCTAAGGGTGTATGCTATTAACCTCGTTGGTCGCTTACTTGCCTATCTTTTCCGCATGACAGCTGCGACTGATCTCAGGCCCGAATCGTTTCTGTTCTTTTCTTTGATTTGAATATCTAACTGTCAAAGAAGACAGAATAGAAACTTATTGAAAAGAACTCGGAAAACGACAAAACATGGAAACGAGTAGTCGTCTCCTGCTTCAAATACTTTCATCCTTAAAATTACAGAGTCACTATGCTCACTTACTCTCTTGTATGTATAGCTTGGCAGTTCCACTGCGTTGCACCTTGTTTTCCTTCCCTTCGGAAACCACAGCCTTCATTCGGCACCAAAACTCTAGTTGTCACAACTCCCCGATCATTGCCCGGGGCCATGATTGTAGCTATATGACGCTGTGCGTATAGTCAAGCAGCTAAAACACGTCAAGCAGCTAGTCAAGCAGCTAAAACACGCTCCGGTAACCAGTCTGTACGTACAGACCTTGCGCTGAAAATGAGGAACGATTATAAGCTAATCGCGCGAACTCTGCCTGGTTTTTGAAGTCTTTACTATACTCGACAGAGAATTGGACAGAGCGTGCGCGGAAGCAGATCTGCTCTTAGACCGCTTGATATTGTTTTCCATCAGAAGGACGTGAGATGGCGAAAGGTCTGCATATTCTGGGGGGGACGTCGACGTGCGGTGTGATGATCTTGCTGCCCCAAGAAAGATTTCAGTTCAATTTGTTTGTGGTACCCATTCTGATGATGGTCAAGCAGCCGCAGGTAAGAGTAGTAGAGTTGGGACTGCACACTGCGTTGTACCGGACATTGAAGTTCTTATGCATTCTCTAGATCTAGGGTGAGATAGGATTAAAGTGTAGATGTTATAATGCTCATCTTGGTTCAGCAATCATACTATTTGAGTCCTGTCTGCATTCCTCTTCCACCTAGGGTTCCATGCGCGGTCCTCGTTCCCAAATGTCTGTCTTATTCACTTCTCACACCGTCTTGATGAAGCGCGCGGAGCTGTATCTGTCAAGATTGACAGTAGAAAATGGCTGATATATACACACTGCCTTTCTCCTTGCAGGTATGATGTTACCGAACCTAAATGATGAGGTAGCTAACTACGTTGTACCGAAGGAGGAGGAATGCCTTGTATACAGGCAATCACTGTCGGTTGATGGTAAAGACTATCATGTGATAATGAGGACTCCGGTTGAAGGGCAGAAAACCGTCCTAGTAAAGGTACGTACTCGACGTAGACACCAGACAAGACTTGCACAGAAGTGATAGGTTCTAGCTTTCCCACGGGTGTGTATGGTATAGGACAATGCACTGTAAAGAGTGCATTGCGCCTCGAAGGACCTAAGCCAACTTAGCTAAGGCGGTAGCCGATGCTAAGGACCATAACAGGCGTAATGCACGACCTTAGAGTACATTACCTTGCGTAAGGCCAAATTGGCTTTTTTGTCTCGAGTTTTCGTTCATTTCAAATACGTTCATTGTATTTCGTCGTCTGGTTAATTCTTTAATTCTTGCCAATCTACGAGAGATGTGAGTGGAGCTCCGTGTGAGATTGTGGAGGACAATCTCCCTATATCCTTATGTAAATTTCCAATTATCGGACGTATCGTTCTTTTACGATTTCTAATCTCAGCTATTCCGACAATTAGATATCGAAACACGATCGTGCTTTATAGCAATGACCAAGAACTACGTAGTCTGAGCTTGTTCAGTTCTATGCGCAGAGTGCAGGTCCAGCCCTGTCCGGAAGCAGCGGCATCAAACTCCAGCCCCCGTTCTTCCCAGGGAAGATACGGGTTAATACCTCGACTGGACTCCTCACTATACTACCGTCAAGTAGCAGCGCTAGCTTGAGCGACATCCCTCGCAGCATGCCTAGCACAGTTGGGAAACCTCAAACTCCTGCCTTTCGTAAACTCATTCCCGGCATGAACGTGGCATTGATAGCCTTCAACGGCAAGGCCGTTTGCGCTGATCATGACAATTGGGGAGGGGGGCGTCTAAAAGCGAATCGAATGGTAGTTTCTACTTGGGAGACATTTGCTGTTGTCACAGGTAACGGTTTTGACGGAATTGGACTGAGGTCTGGAGCTAACGGCAAATACGTGAGTTGCGCCGGATCCGGAGATTCCTTGGTCGCCAATCGATCGCGCATTTTGTCGAAGGAATGTTTCGTTGAGGTGGATGCGGGTAATGGCAAGGTCGCTCTACTAGCGGATAAAAAAAAGTATGTTGGACGTGGCCCTGATCTTGGTCTGGTTCCGTGGCTGAAGGAATGGGAGATGTTTGTTGTCAAGCCGGTTGTTCATGCCTGGTAGGTGCATAAAAACTTGAGCTCATTGGCATTCAGTGCAAGAGCTGTAGCGTTACTCTCTCTAGTTAGTATGTAGCGATTTTCTCATTTTTCAGGCGTGAAATTGTTCAATGAACCATCGAAAGAAATTGTAGACATGTATAGAGTCGGAGTGATCCAATTAAATGCGCAGCGAACGTTTCACGGTATCAACTTCTCACCTGTATCCTGCAAATTAACACAGCGAGTGGAAAAGAAATCTGAAGGTGAAAATCTTACGTGAAGCTTGAATTGCACGCATGTGTTCCAGCCATCACCAATATTTGGTTTCAGTGTGAAGACCACTATCAGGGATTGTTACGCTTAATGTAAGCGATTCTTGGGGGCAGTAAAACCGTCCGAGACAAATGCGATATGTTCCATTATACTAAATATGCATGCAGACAGGATCAAGCCGTCCTGGATCGAATCTGCTTCTCGTGCGAGGTCTGTCCTCGACTGAACTACCGTAGTAGCAGTAAATGGCAACCTTCATCTCATTCGTTCGTCGTGGGATAAACCGGGCAGCGCCCAGCGGAGTTATCACCTAACCGAAGTGAAAAGTCTGACGAATCTAACGTCTTACCTGTCTATGTCGTTTTCCGTGTGGTGTACTCTTCGTTGAAATTCCAGGAGTTCAGTTTTACACGGGGGTTAAAAGATCGACAGAAATCCGCATAAGCCTGTAATTCAGCAATCCTGTCCTTGTTCATCGAGTGTCGCTTGATAATGTCCTGAGAAAGAGGAAAGAAAAAAAGCCCTTCGAATTTATGTGCCCTTCGAAAGACTTATTGTATGTCCCTGACTTCTCGATTGGTATTTGATTGCCGGGTCATCATGTCACCGAGGTGGAAGTTTGGCGCATGTCCGGTCGGTCCATTTCCGTGTTCCCAACGCGTACCCGTCGAACCCAATTCGGACAGTTTTCTCTAAGTGCCGCCAGTTGTAAAATGGAGCCAATACTGTTGAGGTCATCTGGTGAAGGTCTCCAAATCCTCGTGGGTTACTACTACTCGTGTATTGTTGGAAATGTAACGTCGAGACCTTACTGTAGTTCTTATCTAGTGTTCACTTCCTCTCAGTCTTCTTGCACTCCTTTTCTTATTCTTGATTAAACTCGAAGTTGTTAGAATGCATACAGTATTAACATACATTCAGGAAGAGGTTGATGATATTAGGTGGTGATTTTACAAAAGGTCTCTCTCGTTCTCAATCTGAGACAAGTTATCGGTATTCTCATGATAAATATGTCTAGTTTGAATTGTAAAGTTAAACTTTTGAAGTAACAACATCTATTTTGCTATTCTTCTTGACAAGTCTGATTTCTGTACCAGATGCTCCAATGCATAATGATCCGTATGGAAAACAAACTCATAGCCATGTTTGAATTTCTTTATTGAATACACCATTCCCAATGCCTCACGTTCAATAGTGATGTAGTCTACTCGCATAATAGATTGGATGGTTTCTCTTCTCGTCATCTCTATGATTGAACATCACTCCAGTGACAAATACAGAAGTATCTACATACACTTAAATGATCTTTCTCAATCTGGTGGTCGCATGACATGTGTCTCTGCGAACTTATTTTTCAACATTTCAATCGTTCCATGCTGCTTCTCGTGTCAATGATATTCTATTGTCTTTCTCAGCAGTTCTGTCAATGGCGTAACAAGTATGCCATAGTCTTTGATAAACTTTCTGTAATATTTAACATATCCTCGAAAAGCTCTTAGTTCACTGATATCAGTAGAGATTGTAAGGAGAGTATCACATGAACCTTCTCTACATCTACTTCTATGTCTCGACTTGATACTCTATGTCCAAGAAATATTCTTTCAGTCAAAAATAATTTTCGGGGTGTAATGCAAGTCTGGCTTTCCTACGCTTGGCTGGCTACACACTGGAAGATCTTGGCTATGCATGTTCTTTAAATGTGTCAAAACATCAAAATCATCTCTAAAAATCTCTAAAATGTTTTGCAAATAATCCTGAAAAATTGATGTCCTCAAGACCCATGACTATATTGTTCACGACCAAAGCCATTGTATATTAACAAATTCATTTGCTTGGTTCAACCTACACTCCTTGTTCTCTCTCTCTCTCATTTGCACATTGTCTTTATGCTAGTGAGATATAGTTTTATCTATTCTAGGAGTAGTCCATTTCTAATATGGTATCAATGCTTTGTTTTGTTGATGCACTAGCACAATAACATATGCCATAGGTAAGCTTTCAACTCTAAGTGTGAATAGTTGGAGTTTCAATTGTCTTGATACGAATGCGTCATGATTCTATACGTTTGTAATCAGAACTTTTTCAGTTCTAGCGATCAACCTAGTGTAGAATGTTTGTCTCTTTTGACACCAAAGGTTGGGCGAAACGCAACGGCACTTACTTCATACTTTGGAAGTACAAGACGACCTTGCGGTTCAAGGCTCATTGTGTGCTCGACATCATGGACGAGAAAGCGTAAAGATCGTGCACCATGATATCGGAGATATTGCGATACTCATCTCTTCTCTTGTTATTGGACTCGACAGTATCATGGATTAGGACTAGCTTCAATGCACTTGTAACAATCAACGAATGTTACGAGAATAATGTGACAAGACATAATGTTTTGCATCGCATCGAACAATGCATGGACCACCATGATCAGATACTTTGTTGGTCAAAACATGATTACCAAGATGTATCGAAAAGAGAAATTGCAAGTTTTAACATGAAATCCAACGAGACGATTATTCAACCCATCAACAACTTCAAGTCCTTTTTCCAACAGATGATTTTTGTTGGATTGATAGTGGATAACTAGGAGTATGTCCTCGAGTTGATGGATAACATGTCTAACAACTATTAGTTTTTTTGCAGACAATGAGAACAAACTCAAATTTCTCGTTACAAGATCGTATCATCTTTCTCATCCAAGAAAAAACGATAAAGCGTAAACTATCAATTGAACTATCTATTGTTTTGTTTGTAAGACGTAGGCAAGAAAGATGTAACAACAACAATCGACACAACAATGATAACAACCATGAAGGAGATAATCAACCATTGAAAAAACCACTAGATCCTAACGAGAAATATTTTCAATGCAACAAGACCGGATATCGCATCATCGAATGTCCAAACAAAACCAGCAATAGCAGCAAAAATTCAGATGCTGACAATCCAAACCAATCCCAGTGAAACAACAACAACCGCAACAAAAATCGACGTTCACAGAATAACAATATCAACACTCGTCGAGTTTTGATGACATAATGCTCGTCTACAATCGTGCAAACAACTGACTCTTACTGATATGTGGAACGGATGTCACACATCACATGGTACACAATCGACAACGGTTCGTCGAGTACTCACTCTTATCAATCGAGAATATGAAAATGATGCCATCCTACTCGATGATAACATGAAAATAAACGTTGTTGGTATCGGCATGGTGGAGGCACGCTTGTTCAACGGTGAGCATATGTACATACGTGATGTCCTTCACGTGCATATTTTGCAAAAAAATCTATTTTAGCTCAGCAAGTCGATGTCAATGGCAGTTGGTGTTTAATTGATATGTCATCTCGAGGACAGATATGGACAAGTGTGTAATAATCTAGAGAAACACAATGTATTAGAAACATTAAATTAAAGATCGTTCTTACGAAAATACAGTTAACAATTACACAAAATACAATATGAACAACGTTAAAATGATAATTCTGATAGTTTTTTGTTATTCTCACGGAATAGAATAATATCCAGATGAGAGTGAAAATTTGATAAAAAAACCAAACCCAAGCACAACCTGATAAATTGAATACAAATAACAATGAAATAATTCTTGATCAAAGACCCTTTCAACAATACAGACAAAAGATCTAGAAAACAGATGTGTAAACAAATGAAGATAACAAAATATTACTGAAATGTTACTAATCTTCTTCTGAAAAGACAGAAGAACACAAACTTCACATCAAGACTCAAAGAATAAACCCATACTCTTCCTCAGAAATATTTTTTCAACTAAATCCTCAATCTTAAAGACCTCACTTATTTGAAAAATGCATTCTCAAGAAGAAGCCACCATCTTCCAAATTCTTTTTACAATTTAACTTATCTCTTCCATTCCACAATAACTGATTTATTCTCGGATCTTCGAAATGTCTTTCATTCAAATTCTACGAAGACCCTCTTCGTTGAAATTTGATTTTGGAGTTCTGCGTCAATCAGATTAACTCTTGAGACAGTAAACTACGACCTTCGTAGGTACTTGCCTTCGTCCCAAACAATCACACTCTCACTCCGCAATCTTGCGTAACGAAAATTAACTAACAAAAATTGGAAACATGGAAAATGGTACATAATCTGAGAATCAAGTTGCTTATATACTCTTTCGCTCGAAGATGACGGATCTCATTTGCTACAAAGAAAAGATTACATCTAGATCGTAAAATCAATTCTTCCCACTTGGCAGAACTGAAGTCTCTCCACTACCTAACTGTAAAGTCATATCTATACTCCATAATGTCAGCTTAACTGTTTCTCTAAGCTCTTTCAAATCTCGTATTATCCTCTCGGTTACTCTAACTACCCTACTCTTAGCCGAAGGGTCTGGTGTTGCTATCATCTTTGCCCATAATCGCGTAAGAAGCTCCTTCTCCGTCGCATCCAGCTCATTGACGAAGTACGAAGTCATTACTTCTTCCACCTTCCCTCGAAGCGCTTCGGTCTTCGTCTCCGAAACCACCTTTGCTTGAGAAACCTTCTCAAGTTCCTCATCCTTTGTTGCCAGCAGTTCTTGCAATGTGTCTCGCTCCGACTTCATATCTTGAAAACGTGAAGTTATCAAGTTGAGCTTTGCCTACTAATCTTGCATATCTTGTGAAGCCCATTCTTTGCTCTTTGAGCTTCGCTTGTTGTAGAGCATCGTGCTCCACCGTCATCTTCTTCAATCTTTTTTCGAAGGCTTCAAACTTCACCGTCAACTTGTCCTTCTCCGCGAGCCATCCTTGTCGTTCGAAGTGCATTGCGCTGAGAAGGTCGATTAGAGATAAGAGTACCTTCATCACGTTCTTGTAAACATGACGCTGCATATCGAGTTGCGTCAAGATCGATAACACGGTACCACTGAAAAACTCTAGCGTCTGCTCAAACATACATAATTATGTCCTTATACTCGGATCTTTTTGCACTTGTACCTACGTCATCCTCGAATGTACTCTTTTGAGGATAAATTCTTCTTGGTCCATTATTTGCTTGACTTCTTTCTTGGACTTGATTCTCCAACAATCTCAACTGAAGAAGACTTTGCGGGAGTTTGAACATCTTCGGCTCCTTCGTCTCAAGGTCGGAGTCGTCGTCCTCTTCGCTTTCTTCTTCTTACGCGAAGTCACACCACCGGACGTTCCTTCATCTATCATCCATCCTCTTCGCCTGAGTACTAGGTCCTGTCGAAATGACCGGAGTTGCCATCTCTTCCTGTTGAGGAGTCGACTCCATCAACAAGTCGTCTTCGGACGTGGTCCTCTGTTTGAACTTCTCTTCTTCTGTCCGAGTTAGCAACTTCATCCCCTGGTAGAAGACCGCTACGAAAGCCTCGAAGTACATTGCCCCGCCATGGTCAAACATACTGTACAACTTTTATACATGTTCATGGAATATCTTCGCCTAGTATGTCTTCTTCTCGACGAAGATCTGCTCGATGAAGTATATCTGCTAGTTTGTCAAATACGAAGTTCGATACGACTTGAAGATTGTGTTCAAGGCGATTGCGACATCTCTTCAGAACGGGTCCATATAACTGTGCACCTTGAAGCCGTTCGACCCTACCGACATCGCAGAAAACTGCTCGTTGTACTTCGCCAACTCCTCCAAAGATGACTTGTAGATATTGCCGTAAAGAAGATCCACCGACCTTCATGCGTCGTCAATACCTAAGGCGAAGCTCCAATTTGCAAACGTCTAATTCTGCGGCTTTCTCCAAAGATCGTCTGAAGAGTGTCCTTTGCAGACAAGAATCTCCTGCATCAGCTCTGAAGATATGACTCTCGAATTCTCCATCACGAATGTCATTCTCATCATCTCTAATCGATCTTGATACGGCGTGAAGTCCGACCACTTCATCGCAATGATCTTCAGTTTAACCGATGGCTATCGTGAAGTCTGCATCCCTCTCATCTGGTGGTAGTTGAAGATCAAAGTCCTTCGTCTCTTAAATACGAAGTCCTTCTTCACTAACTTCTCTTCCACTAAACCTATGAAGTCGAACTTCGCCGAAGAGACTCTTCGTTTGTCTCGCATCGATAGTTTCAGAGTGCTACAGTAAACTCACGAGTGAAAATAGTAAAAGTTGAATTGCTTTTGACTCTTCTTATAGCTATTTCCTCTCTCCTCCCCACGTGCGAAGTCACTCTTGTCCTTCGACCGTGAAGTTGCATGAACTTCTATCATATTTTGGTCCTCCTTCTCAAGATCATACTTTCATCGTCTGACGTCCATTCTCAACAAGTGAGATATCTCTAGAAAGCTCTTCATCTGTAGAATGCAGCTAGGTTATCATTCCAAAGATATACACTTCATAGTTCTTATATTTCTACTCAACATTATTCTTCGGCTAAGAAACTCTATGCTACAACTAAAATTATTCTATCAGTCATCTATACTAACTAATCTACTATTTTACTTAACAAAAACAAAAATTTTCCAAAAAAATGAAAGTCCAAGGCTTCACATACTCCCTCTCTCAATTGAAGCGACCTTGCGAACACATTAGTAGTAATATCGCTTGATTCTTCCTCCATTCAATCGAGTAGCAAAAAGATTTCCTTGCAAGTCTTCAAGTTGGACTGATCCATTACTGTAACATTCTGAAATTCTGTATGATCCCATCCATCATAGCTGTAACCTTCCTAGAAACTTAGTATGTCGACTATCATATAATAAAACTAAATCTCTGTTGTTCACATCCACCTTCCTCAACTTCTTATCGTATTTCTCTTTTCACTTCTCTTGTATGTCCTTAGTTAACTCCAAAGATGTCTCACGATCTTCTTCTAGTGCCATCAAATTTTGCATCTTGATGAGCTGACTATCTTCTACAGATAATCTATCATGTGACAGAATTCTGTAAGTAGAGGTTTTAAATTCAATGCCGTTTACGCATGATAGGATGATTTCATAAGCTAAGAAGAATGACGTCTATCGCTTTGTTATTTTCTCTGTATTTCTGAATGTCCACAATGCTGCATTCAACTTGGTATCCCAATCATAAGCATGATTGACAGTCATTTTGTTCAAAATCTTACACAGTAAACCATTGCTCTTCTTAGTAAGTCCATTCGCTTTAAGATTATACGGAGTAGTCTTTTGATGTTTGATCTGAAAATACTCTGTCAATGCCTCTATAATGTTATTCAAGAAATGTGTACCCCTATCGCTCATCAGTTCCAATAGACATCCAAACCTGGTGATAATATTCTTATGTAGAAAAGTTGCCACTGTCATCGCATCATCTTTCTTTGTTGCTTCAACTTCCACCCACTGGGTTGCATAATCTATAGCAACCAACATGTATTTTCTACGTGTCCTTTTCGTTGTTGGTTGAATGAGTCTCACAAAATCAATTCCCTATTTCTCAAATGGTGCAAGAGGTAAGATAGGATGGAGTGACCATTGGGTAGTTTGAGTACGCTTACCTACTCGCTGGCAACTATCACACTTCTTAATGATTGCTTGTACATCTTTGTACATAGTGAGCTGTAACACACAAGAAAACCAAAAGATGCTCGAAAGTAGTAATTTAAGGATCGAACCCACAGAGATGCAAGTAAAGATCATCCAAAAGTAGTAAACACGTAACAAAGGTGATTCTTTATAGTTGTCTTTTATTCTCACGGGTAGAAATCAGTCCCGGTAGAGATCAAACTCAGATCTATCCAACAAGACAGAGTTGATAATCCTGACAAACAAACATATCAGATACTGAACAGGTCAGGGACCTCAAGAAACAGATAAACAACAGAGAAACAGAGCCACGGACGGAAATGTCACACGAGGAAGTACTGCTGAAGTGCTACTAAGTAGCCTCTAACACCATAAACGCTAAGTATCTTCACACTAAGTTACTTTCACTACTACTGCTCTCGGAAAACTCTGGCGAAGAAGACTCTTCTTCCGCCGAAGAACTAGATTGAACTTCTTCCTAAGTGTTCACCAAAGAACAACTTCTTCCGAACTCAACTTCGCCCAAGAACGTCTTCGTAGGAAACTAACTCCGCAGATGCTGGTCTATTCTCAGTCTTCGCCGTAAACGTTCTACTCTGATTTCAAATGTCAACAGCAAATTCTTCGGCACCCAGACTAATTCCTACCACAGCAAACTACGATACTTCGTAGGTAAATCCTTCGCAGAAGACAAAACACTCAATGGCTCCGTAAACTCAGGAAATAGAAAACTCAAGAATGATAAAACACATAGAGGTCCTGAATACGAACAACACAACGCTTATATACAGATTTTCCCGAAGATGACGGATCTTCTTCCTAAGAAGTAGGGCGTACTTCTGGACCGTCGGATGAAGGTCCTGTGTCCGAAACGACACCAGGAACGACACCGCTTTCTATCGCTAACTCTCTACCTATCTCACAAACTGAGAACTCTACGGTTGCTCTAACCTCCCTAAGCTCTCTAACTACTCGCTGTCCTAACCTAGCTACCCGGTTCCTAGCTGAAGTACCCTCCGCATCTGCAGCTAAGAACTCCTCTCTAACCTGGCGAAGAAATCCCGCTTCCTCGGTGTCCAGCTCAACGGCGAAGTAGTTCTTCAGCACCGGCTCGACCCTACTCTGAAGTTGAGCACTCAGTTCCTCGGCCTTGACGGTGCGCCGCTTCAGATCCTCGATCTCCTGCGTCATCTCCGCGACAACATCCAGGTTCCTATCCCGTTGAAGTCGTACCTCGTCCAACTCCTTCTTCGTCAAAGACAGAACCTTCTCATGCTCGTTGTCGCGATCAATCTTCTGCCGAAGAAGTTCCTCCTTCTCTGATGCCACACTCTTCAGTTCATCGGTCCTCGTCTGTGCCTCCTTCTGGACCATGCGAAGTGCAGCTCTCAGATTCTCCTTCTCTTCCTTCCAGTTACCTCGGCCGAAGTGCATCGTATGCACTAACTCTGCCAGGTTCAGCTTCCTACCGACAACTTCCTCGTAGGTCCCGCGGTTCGCTTCCAAGCTGTGCAGTAGCGGTACGACTACATCCCTGAGGTAATCCGCCGAAGAAGCTAATCGTTCGATCTCACCAACTGTCGATGGAGAAACAGCGCTCTTCGGTGTAGTGGCAACGTCCTTCTCCATCTGAGGAGTACTCCCTTCCTCGGCTTCCTCGGTCGCCTCTTCAACTGCTTCATCATCGGTCCGAACCGTCTTCGTCATCTTCATCTTCTTCCGAGACTTCTGCACAGACCTCGGCGTCTCTTCCAGAGGTTTCTTCCTTCCACTCCTGCGAATCGGAGGAGATACCTCGACTACATCTTCGTCTTCGGCCGGAGTAACTGCTTCGGGCGTCTTCTCTGCAGCTGGTGTTGAAGTCGATGCCTCCTGCCTCGGCGTAGTATCAGCCGCTACTTCGGTCGCTGCTTCGGGCGCTGCTTCCTCGGCCTCAATTTCATCGAAGAGCTTCTCAAGTTGCGCGTCTCGGGCTGGAGTCTGCACTACTTGAAATTCTTCATCCTCGGCAATTGCGGTAAAGCCTAACTTCGTCTGTTGTGCCTCGGATAGCAACCCCATCCCCATATAGAACACCGATACAAAGGGTCCTATGTACGCCAAGTCGTTCGCGTTCCAAAGCTTCAGTACATGTCGGTGGATGATCCTCGCCCAATGTGCTCTTCGTCCGGCGAAGAACTGCTCGATGAAGTTGATTTGCCAGTTCGACATGTATGTCGTTCTTCGTGGCCTGAAGATCGCCATAATCGCATCGGCTACTTCTCTCTTCTTCGGATCGCAGTAATCGCTTGTCCGGTAACCGTTCCTCCCTAGAGGTAATTCCTTGAACAGATTCGGGAAGGTCTTCACTGCTTCGGGCGAAGCAGCGGCAGCTATGGTGTCAAAAAGAAGATCACCTTCCCGTCCCGCATCGTCGATTCCCAAGACACTGGTCCAGTGAGCTTCGGTCCAGTTACAGGGTCGCCCATAGTGATCGTCGGCCGGATGTTGTTTGCACATCTTCAACTCATGCACCAATTTGGAGGAAACCATCCCCCACCAAGGAAGCAAGAGGAACGATAACCCCATTTCCTCGAGGTCCTTGTCATAGCGGCGAAGAGCTAGTCGATTAACTTCAAAGGCTCGGAGCCTCGGCGCCTTAGTCGTCTGCATCTCGCGCATCCCTAGGATCACTGCAACGATCTTCGCTACAAACGGATTCCTCGCTGCAATCCTTTCCTCGTCCGTAACTGATGTACTTCTTCGCAAATTGGCTTCCTCGCCGATCACTCGCGAATTGGCTTCCTCGCCCGTAACTGATGTACTTCGGCGTTCGGTAAATGCGGCTCTCTGCACCCTGCTATCGCTCGCTCTGGGAATAGTAAAACAGTAAAGTAAACAACTTGTTACCTTGCTTATATCCCGCGATAGACTTTCCTGCACGTGCCGAAGTTAGGGTTTTCCTCTTGACGACTGACATTCTTCAGTCGGTTGTAACTTCGTCATTCGGTCTCCGATTGCCCCGCACAACATATCGTTAGAAAGCTCTTCGCCCGAGGAATTCATCTATGAGAAAATCATCTTTCAGTTTCTCCATAGATTTGATAAATTCCTCCAGAACTGGGATTCTTCACTAAACTTCTAATTAACACTATTCTACTCATATCGTTTATCTTCTATCATCTATTCTTCTTATTTACTTTACAACTAATCAATTAATTAACAAAAACGAAAAACCAAGACTTCACATGAGCCACCAGTATCATGTGTCCAGAATTTTCTTCATTGTGTTAATGACCTCCTGCTGATTCAGAATGCATTGCTTCCACTACTCTTGGTACTTCTTCCTCCTCCAGACATCATCGTAACTCTTTATCGGTCCCCTTCTTGTAAAATGTCACTCTTCAGCTCATATGGTTCGACTTTATGTATGAACATCGTGCGCTGCTCCACATCCATTACTTCAGGACACTACAACGTATACATGTACCTATATATCTCATGATACCTACTCGTAGGAGTTACTATCAGTTGAAAAAGCTCTTCATCTGGAAAGTCATCCGCTACGTTATCTTGTCTTTCTCTTGTTCTCAACCGAGACAGTTAGTCTGCATTCTCATGATGTATACATGCCTGAGTTTGAACTGTGAATTTGAACTCCTGCAGTAACAACATCCATCATGCTATTCTTCTTGACAAATCAGATTTTTGCACTAGATGTTTTAAAGCATAATGATCCACGTAGAATACAAACTCACAACCCAACAAGTAATGTTGAAATTTTCTGACATAATACACCATCCCTAGTGCTTCACGCCCTGTAGTAGAATAGTTCTTCTCTGCAGCAGATAGCTGTCTACTTGCATAGTAAATCGGATGATCTTTCTTTTCACTGTCTTTTTGACTCAGTATCACTCCAATAGCGAATGCTGATGTATCCACATACACTTGAAAGTGTTGACTCCAGTCTGGTTCTCTCATGACCGGAGCTTCAATCAACTTCGTCTTCAGCACTTCAAAAGCTTTTTGTCTTTGTTCTTGCCAAAGATACTCAGTAGACTTCTCCAACAACTTTGTTAGTGGTGCTGCCAAGGTTGCATAGTCTTTGATGAACCTCCGGTAGTAACCCACGTTGTCCTGCTGTGGGACCAGTTAGTATGTACATTACGCGTATAAGTGCGTTTTGCACATAATTGTAGAAGTTGTGGTGTAATGAGATCTAAAACATTGCTCTTATGAGCTTAGAATGCACTATTATCTGTTGGGGGTCTCCATGGGGCAGAAAAGGACAAGGTTGAGTCCTTTAGCTTCCCATTGGTCCACCCAAAAGTGAAGATAACTTGTCTTCTACCTAAGTGTGCGCTCTGGGAGGTTCGGGGCACTTTGACGAGGGATTTTGAAGATCGGAGGGCATGGGCGGAGAGCTCTCGACGGGAGGAGCAATCTGACCACAAATTTCACTCGATTTGGAGGTCCAGGGCATACGTTATGGCGATTTGAAGTTCATAGAGTGATGAGAGTACAAGAGTTTCTCTTCCGATTGTAAGATTAAGGGGTTTGAGTGATTGAGCCGTCAGATTGAGACCAGATTTCATGGGCTTGTAGTCTGTCAGCTGCTGAAGCTCTGACCACAAATTTCACCACCGGATGTTGTGCGGATTGAGCGCAATGGCGATTTGAAGGCGACGGGGTGCAGAAAGCTGTCAATCTGAAGCAGCGAGTTTGCAGATTTATGGAGGACGATCAGAACGGTCAAATCGGCTCAAATTTCCTGTGTAGTGAGTTTACCTTCTGAATTGATAGCACAGGAAGTTGGAGTGGAAGTGGACGGTTCATTTAGTCGAAGAAGCTTCTGTCCTGAATCTGAGATTGGAAGTGCGTGTTAGTTTCTGTGGATTTGTGTTAATTGTGGGAGGAGATCTAGCCGTCAGATCTTCCTGAAATTTGACCTGCAAGTAGAGATTTTAGTATCCTACCTACGTGGCAAGTTTGAGAGGAGACTGAGCTGTAGATCTGTACCTATCATGTGTGAAAGTTCGCTGGTTTTTCTGCCGAGTTGTATCGGCAACGATATCTACTCTAGGTCTCGAGTTGTTAGCGGCAGCTGGCTGAAAAGTATCCAGTGCGACATTTGTATTGCTTTGGGGAGTATTCTAGGCGTAGATATGACTTTAGCGACCTATGTTGTATCCACGTCATGTGGTTGTTAGGTTCGCACTCAACGTGGCAAAGTGCGATCCTTGACCTGTAGAGTCGACTACCTGTCTAGCCTAGTCTCCGGTTTTTGGGACACGTTACGGTGCATGCATTAGAACCTTTCACCCAGAAGACCCACACGTGGATGAGTATGACGGCACCAAACATGCGATGTGCATGTGTGCCACCTCATCGGTCCGTGAGGCTTGGGTTGCTCGGTTAGGGAGCTTGCACCTATCCTTGTTTTGTGTTCGAAACTTTTAAGCAAAGGGGAGTGACCTGTGTGGGGGCATTCGACCTGGGGAAAAATCCAAGAGATTGTTCGTGTGGAGATCGTGGTGATCCTATGAGATTGAATCAGAGTTTTATGGATCGAGATACCTTTGTAGTTGGAGTGCACATGTTGTGAGAGATGGACGAAGGACTCTACTTACCGCCCAGATTCCCTTTTCGAAACCCTTTCTCGATTAAACTGATGTATATGGAACGAGTCCACTTTCAACAGTTTCTGATAGGATCCTTCGGGCATAACTTTACCGCGCAAGTTATGCTCTCGCCTGTCCCTGTGATCTTACCTGTTGTCACTTACGGCCAAGAATGGGACCTCACCGTCTTTATCCTCATCTAACGAAGGATGGATCTAAATCAGCTCCCTCCTGTAAACTTTAACACCCAGTGCGAGATAAGACACATCTGTCGACCCAAAGCCATGTACGAAGCCCTAGTAGTGAGAAACTTCGGAGAGGAATACTACCGAGAGATCATGTCATCACATATCCCGTTTGTCGTGCCCATGATCATCCAACGTTTTCGTGTAGTTATCTTGACCCTTTACTGAGAGGAAGAAAGTGCTTAGTTATCGAGGAAGTTAGAGAGAAATCTACAGGAAACTTGTCGCTCTGCTGTGCATTGATCGCTAGCCACAGCCAGAAGGTACGCCCTTGCTCAAAGGAAAGGCTCTCGCTACGACAACGTGTCGGCAAAAATCCTTGCAATTCACTGATATTAGAGGGAGGGTCCAAAGCTACTATAACTTGGACTTTATTTATATCTACTTCCATGCCTCGCTACGAGACTCTATGTCCTAATAGGATGCCTTCTGTCATGACAAAGGAACATTTCTCTGGGTGTAATGCCAACTGAGCATCTCTACAATGCTGAAAAACTACAGCCAAGGAATTTATATGATCCTTCCTTGGTCCAAAACACAAAAGTCATCTATAAAAATTTCTAAGAACTTCTTAAGATACTCTTGGAAAATATTTGTCATCATTTTCTTCTTCTGCCGAAGTTAGCAACTTCATCCCCCGGTAGAAGACCGCTGCATAGACCACGAAGTACATTGCCCCGTCATCATCAAACATACTGTACAACTTCTATATATGGATGCTGACCGAACCGTACTTGTAACCACAGCTAGAAGGACCCTAGTAGTTCCTACTTTACCTCTCGTCAGAGATCCGGACCTCGACTTCGAGCAAGATCACATTTTAGTCAGCGGACTTGTGTCTCCCTTATCAATCGCAACCTGCGAAGACTTTACTTCCCAAGGTCTAGATCTAGCTCAATCTCGCGCAATATGCACAACCAATAGGAAGAACACACAGTCAATTTTTAGACATTTCTTCCTCTGTTTTCGGAACCAACACAAAAAATAATATTTCAGCTCCACTCTTGACGGAGGCCGCGTACATAGATAATGAAGGTCAAATTTTCTCTCAGTCGATCTCTATCTCATCGAACGGACTTTACCTATGACATTCTTTGACAATTTTTCAACCCGCACCCCACTTGCTGGTCTTCCTTCAGGCTCGAGCACGACCACTGACATGATAGACATCGGCACGTAAACCAATATGCACACAGTACGCCCACCCACGCAAATCACGCCTCTTATCCTGTCCTCCCTCGATGATAGTCTTCACATGATGATAAAAAACTAGACGAAATCAGTCAGTGGTCCCCGTCTCACGTCCTTTGGAGGGTCCTCTCTCTTCTCCGCAGGCCGAGCCGGTCACCAAGGGCCTTCAAGACCACAGGAGGTCATAATGATCTCCATGGACTGGGAGTCCTCTATTACCGAGGACTCTAACGCGGTCCCTCGGAGATACGTGCCGGTATCCTGAAGCACGGTTCCTTCGAGATCTACGTCGGCACCTCGTACAGACTGGAGGCTACCGTTGGGGTAGTCCCCTTGAGTCCCAAGAGGTCACGTTGACTTCCAATTGACATGGGGTCTGCTGATACGGTTCCTCTGTGATCCGCGTCGGTCCACACGCGGGTCTTCATGGACCCACAAGGTCTTCTTGGTCCACGCCTTGGAGTCCTCGACTCGTGCCTTGATCTTCCCGGGTTGGCTTATAACACTGACTCACTTTCAAATCTTCCCGGCTTGTCCTCCCAAATTTCTGACCCGTTCGGTTTTTTTCCTCGATCTTGGTCTACTCCACATTTTTTGGACGACCTTCAGGGTTTTACATCAGGAAGCCGGACCTCTCCTCCGACGCCACCTCGACCCTTCGCTCTTGTTACTACAACATGCGACCTCTCTATCTTGTGGCAACAGCGACTTGGTCATATCAACCACCACCGGACCACGAGCTGAGTCATCGCAAGTATGTTATTGGTCTCTTTTCCTTCCCACTTTCTGAAGATATTTGTCTCGCTTGTGCATACGGCAAGCATGCGCGTACTACCACGTGTTAGCTCCAACCGCTCAACTCGTCCTTTAGCATTGATCCATTCTGACATTAGTGGGCCCATCTCCCTTTGTACTTTTTCTGACTATGAATATTTCATCATCTCTATTGATGACTACTTGCGCTACACTGTCACTCGCCTCTTTTACTATAAGAGTCACTGTTTTGCTTCTCTTCGTGACTATACTACCTTTGCTGAGCACGCCATTGGTCAATCTCTTGTCACCTTATGATATGACAATGGTGGAAAATATCTCTCAGTTGCTTTTGACGCTTTCTATCGTGAGCGTAGAATCCAACGTCAATTCGCAATCCCTTACTCACCTCAATAGAATGATATTGCTGAACGTTGTCGAGGAGAGTCCAAGAAAGGGCGAGCCTTCTGGCTATGATAGATCGCGAGGTAGAAGTAGAGATTGAATGCAAAGACAAGAGCCAAGTCGGTGGTCATCAATCGCCAAGGCTTCTCACTATTTTCAACTCTGTCTGACAATCTATTACGGCTCAACAAAATCATTCTCATTCACCAGAAGATCGATTCATCACGAAACATAACAATAGAAGAGATCTGAACTCCCAACATTTGGTATTCCTTCTTGCAACAACTCACAATAGAAATTTCTCAAAAAACCTCCTCAGTCTTAGCTTCCTCCTCCGCTCAAATAAATGTCCTCTGTCTGTAAGTTCACCTCAAATCTAATCCTCAAACCCAATCTGATAGATGAAATTCAGACCCCAAACTCTTATTCCTCTCTTTGCGTCAACCTCTCAACTGAAAGCTCTCAAAACTTTGATTCAATGACGACCAAAAACTCTCACAGATCGTCAAACCGATCTCCACTCAATAGACTACCTCCTGTCCTTTCAAAAGCGAATTGGTCTCCAAAACATTTTATTAGACAAAGTTCTAGCTTCTACACACTCGTCCGTCTCTTTGCGACGATCTCTCAATTCAGTTCTTTCAAAAATTTGATCTCCCCAACTCCCAAGCTTCCCCTGCGTGTCCCGATGGCTTCCTTTTTTGCTCTCTGCAAAGAAAAGTCCTTGTCCAAAGCCGCCGCAAGTTATTTAACCTAAAAGAAGAGGCCCTAGCAAAGCTGCCCCTGTTGTTCTTATAAGCACAATCACTTATCAGAAGCAGATTGAGTTGAAAGTATCATTCACTGTGGAGGCCAAGAATGCTCCTAGTGAAATAGAGTGTGATCTTTACAAGAGTGACTTTAAGATGTCTGCTAGGGATTAGTACAGATGATGGTCGTGATGATATTATCTTAGACTCTTAATTTTAAATTAAATTTTATTTCGTGTATAACATGTATAATACATGATTTTCAGTATAAAACTCGAAAGAATTAAGAAAGTGATGTCGAATTATTTTCCTCAAAGATAATTTGTCCACTTAATGATTGAGAAGGTGCAACATGAGTGGAAGTTCAAAAGATTGGAAAGTTAGACTTAAAAACCTTCCTCAAGGTTTAGATGTCATAGTAAGTGTCGGAGAGAGCTCGAGAGAGATTATTGTTGAATTTGAGAACACTAGTACAAAATCTCAAATAGAATCTCTGAGGAAAAAAGTAGAAATCCACTTGTGGTGTTATTTATGTAGAGGATTGAGACATAAAATAGTGAATTATCTAACTAGAATCAGAACCGAGAGAGCCAAAGGGAAGCGAGAGTTTACTTATTTAAGTCTTTGAGTGGGTCCATCGTCACCACCGCCGATTCATCTTCTAGGAGAGGATCTTTGTCCAAGTCGTGGAGTGGGTGATCTATCAAGAGGACACAAGTGCGTCAATGTGGCCGCCCTACTTACTTTAGTAGTTAAGAAGTTGGACGGGACTCAAAGAGCTGAGACGAAGAAGTTGTCGACTTCAAAAGAGGACTCGGCTGAGTTGTGATGGAGATTGTCATTCGGATGGTGGAGAAGGCGATGATGCAATCTTGGGAGAAGAAATGACACAAGAGGTGTTGTTACAACGATTTTCTTTCATTTTACATATGGTAGATTATTCGTGAATGAAATTGGTGATGTTCGTACTCTTTTAGCGAGTAGTTATTGCACGAAAATTAGAAGAGTAGAAGAATAGTTACAAGATGAAGAAGTTATCAGTGTTTCATGAGAAGGATAATGAAGACGTAGAACCATTTGTAGGATACTTCAAAAGGGGTTGCATCGGAAACAACGTGAGAACGAAGGAAGAATGGGTGTTGTTACTACTAGAGTTTTTAGAAGATTTTGCTCTTATGTGATATGAAGATCGAGTGAAGAACAAGACACCTGGTGAAGTTGAGGACACATGGGAGACGTTGAGTAACGCACTCATCGAAGAGTTTCTTCCAAAAGAGAGTTATGAGAAGCTCATGATGGAGCTTATTCATTTGAAGCAACGGGATGTCGAGAAAGTTCAGCAGTATGTCTAAAGGGTGGATAAGTTGGTTTCGGACGATCCTACAGAAGAGTGGAGACAACGTGGAGCTAACGATGACGAGGATTGGAGCAATGCTGACCAAGAACTTGATGGGAGGGTTGAGGTCTTCAATTTGAACTCAAGTGAGGTACGAGAAGCCAACAATCAAAGTGGAGGCTATCAAGATCACGAAAATATGGAAGAGAGTTTGGATGAGAGAGATATCATCCAATCTCATCATGTCGCTCTGGTGTCGACTCTGACTCTTGGTGTAGCCACAACGATAACATCTGCACCATCACAATTGGTGATTGCTTCAACGTCAACTCCTACTCCAACGGTGGTGCCAAGACTATTTGTCCTTACAACGATATCTATTACCACCTCTAAATTTCATGCCGAGCTGAAGAGCATCATCGACACTCTTGCAGATCTCAAGATAAATGTGATGTAATTACGAGAATGGAGGAACAAAGATGAAGGAGGAAGTCAAAGAGGTTACGATAATAATCCTAACCGAGAAAATCAAAGTAACTTCGGAGGCAACCAAGGTAACTTTGAAAGAATCACTTGTTGGACGTGTGGAGGTTCTCATTTCCAGCAAAACTGTCTTAACAATGGAGCAAGAGGTGTCGAAACTATCAGAATGAATGTGGGTGGAGGAAATCTATCACAAAGACGAGACAAGGGAGTGGCTACTATCGATGTAGTGCGAGATCTCATCTACGAGAAAGGAGAGAGTTCAAACTCTTCTCATGCATCGGTGGAGCTTTTAGCTCAAGAAAAAAAAGAATTTGATTTTTTGATGAACCGGTTTTCATGGAGAAGTCAGCAAGTAGAAGTACTTGTTCGAGTAATGTTTCGAGTACACCAAGAGAACCAAGAAGGAAGTTGGGGATGGCAGATTTCACTATTTTGTCTTCTCAAGCGAGATATGATGTGGTTGAAGATGTGGGTGCTCAGAAAGTCAACATCACTGTCGAGCGACTGATCGCAATTAATCTCAGTTTACAAAGAGAACTCAGAGGAGTACTGAGTTCTAAGAAAAGCAAAAAGAAAAACCCAAGAGCAAGACATCAAAATCTGTGGGAGTTGGTGGGATGGATGTGCATGCTTCAGAGGTATGCACTAGGGCTTCAAAGATTGAAGTCCGATTGAATGATCACTATGTCTCTGACGTATTGGTGGATGGAGGGTCGGTTGTAAATGCCATATCGGAGAGGTTGATGAAGAAGTTGGGGATGGAACCAACTCGTCCAACTAGCATTGTCGTGGGGATGACTAACAAGCAATGGGTAAGATCTCTTGCTGTGTTAGAGAAGGTGGTCGTGTCTGTGATGGGAGTTCAAAGATTGATGTCTTTTTCAAATATTAAAGGACTCTAGTTATGATTTGCTCTTAGGTAGGCCTTGGTTGAGAACTATGCGCACCACTGATAGGTTGCGCAAAGGATATTTACGGATTGGATCTAGAGATCACTGAATGATAGTACCTCTCTTGGGTGTTGGAGTTGTGACTTCTGATAGACCCATCAATGACTATTGGAAATTTGATACGAAGGATGATCAAGGTGTATCAGAAGTCGATACGGGAGATTCTTATGATCAAGAATCTTCATCTGATGACGAAGGATTTGGTCTACAAAGTCCACAACTTTAATCCCACCACTATATCAAGTCAAAAAAGAGATAAGAGATACTTTCTACCTCCTTTCTACCTTTTAGACAAGATGACAAGATAATAGTGTTCACTCTTTAGGAAATATCTGAATTCTCCAAAAAGTACAGCTAAGTTTAACCATAACTAACTTTAGCTAGTCATGACTAACTTGATACCTCCTTAAAGTACTTGGGCAGCAAATAAATATTATCCACACTTAGTTATAACTAAACATCTTACTAATAGAAAAACTTCTTATGTGTAACATAAGTCGTTATATTTTACCCCGGACTAAATTTTCACTCCATCCTCGGAGTCAAGAGAGTACTTTCATCGATGAAATAACTTCAACTTGTCATGATTTATCCGATCGAATCTCTTTCCTCCCAGCTCCTCAAGGTCAAATTTGAAGTTGTTCCACACCTTATCTACAACAAAAGGACCAAAATATCTAGGAAGAAACTTCTTCCTAGCCTTCTTGAATCAGATAGCATCATACAACATTATCCAATCTCCGACTTGAAAAGATTTTACCTCTCTCTTGTCCAAACATTTCTCGTAATTCTTCTTTTGATACGTTGAGCTCGTTCCATCCGGATCATTGCTACCGCTCGAGTCTCTTCCAACTCCATGAGTTGCTCCCTTCTTGACCTGACCACGTCTTCTCTCCTCGACCTCTTCAACTTTCATTGAATGGTTTGAAAAGTATCCAATTCGAATTGGATCGACAACTTGGACTCCACTCCATAAACAAGTCGAAATGGAGAATACCTTGTAAAAGTCTTTGTTGTTATTCATAAGATGGCATGTAGTCTCTTATCCCAAGTATGTTTCGCAGTCTCAACATCAACATCTTTGACGAGCATCATACAAAGCGTAAGATTGGTCTTCTCTGCAAGACCATTAGCATTTGGTTTGTATGACATCATTGCTCGTGGCTTGATAGAGTGTTGTAACATAGTAGTAGTCATGGTCCCTATAAACTCTCCTCCTCTATCTAAGACCAACTCTAACGGACATCCAAATGTTATGATGATTTTCTCTCATAGGAATCTACCCACTTCTGTTTCATTAGTCGCTTTCAAAGATCTAACCTCTACCCACTTGGTACAGTAGTCCGTGGCGACTATAGTGTATCTATTGCCTCGAGGTGTCTTATTAAGAAGACCTACAAAATCAATACCCCATTTCCCAAATGGTCTTAACACTAGAATTGATCTTAACGGAGGTGTTCTAGTAGACTCTAGAGCAAATGCTTGACATACGTCACAAGTTTTGCAATAGTCTAAACATTCTTTGAAAATACCTCTCCAATGATAACCAACATCCAAAATTTTGAAGGTTGTTATCTTACCAGCAAAGTGACCTCCGCAAACAATACCGCGTGAAACTCGTGCGTTAGCTTGAAAGCTTCCTTCTGACCAACTGCTCTCCTTAGTAATCCGTCATCTCCTTGATGAAACAGAACCCTCTCCACCATTATGTAAGATTTGCATCGCCTTATCAACGCATTATTTTCTCGTATATGCATACCTTCTGGAAAAGAGCCATCTGTAAGAAAACTCCAGATTTCTTTGTACTCGTCCGGTGTCTCCTCAAAGCTTGTGATGGTCATCAGATGCTCGTCTAAAAATGAATCATCAAATGGTTCTTCTCCCTCATCATCATAAGCCTTCGACAAGAGATCGACATTTGCATACTTTTTTCTTGGTCTATCTTCGATCACGTAATCGTATTCTGTTAGAAGGTTTTTCTAATGAGCAATACGACCTTTAGCATTAGGCTTATTAAAGATATACTTTAAAGCCTTGTGATCTTTGACTATGGAAAATTTCTCTCCAAGCAAGTAGTGTCAAAATTTCTTCGATCCAAAAATCACAGCTAATCTTTCTCGTTCAATCATGGAGTAATTCTTCTCCGTTGGAACCATCTGCCTACTAGCATAAGCTATAAGATGATCATGCTCATCTCCATCTAACTGACTTAAAGTATATCCGATTGCTACATTGGAAGCATCCGTATACAGAATAAACATTTTACTCCACTCAAGTTTATCAAGTATAGGAGCTGTCACCAATGCTTTTTTTTAGCTCCTCAAATGTCCTTTGCCTTCTGATCATGCACTATCAAGTCAAAATCAACTCCCTTCTTCATATACATAGTCAAAGTTATTGCTTTGTTCGAGAAGGAAAAAACAAACCTACGATAATATCCAACCATGTCAAGAAACGGTATCAACTTTGTCAAGTTGATCAGAAATGAAAGATCCACAATCTTCTTCATCTTCTCAAGATCTACCGCAATCTCATTCTTGGAAATGATGTGCCTTAACATCATACCTTCTTCGCAGCCAAAGATGCACTTCTCTGGATTTAGAGAAGCGTTGGCTTGCTCCAACCGCCGCAAACTTTTGATCACATGATCAAAGTGATCCTCCTTTCTTCCTTACACACAGAAATGGTCAATGAAATCACGAACAAAGTTCCCTACAATGGTTCAAACACTTTGTTCATGAACCTCTGAAACGTGGTCGGAGCATTACACAATCCGAATGACATCACTCGAAATGCAAATGTTCCCCAAGGAGTAGTGAAAGTAGTCAACTATTGGTAGTCTTGTGTTATCTTGATCTGGTTATACCCATTATAAGCATCACCAAAGCTACCACTCATGACTAGCAACTTTTTCTAAAATCTCATCTATAAATGATAGAGGATAATAATCCTTCTTGGTAATTGCATTCAGCTTCTTATAGTCTATGCACACTCATAGCTTACCATTCTTCTTCTTGACAATCACAATGAGTGAAACTCATTTTGAGTTCTCCACCTCGTAGATGAAACTCGCCTCTTTCAACTTGTCTATCTCCTCCTTGACCATCATTGCTATTGTAAGATTGACTCTTCTTTGCTTTTGTCGAACTGGTCTTGCATTTTTCTCCAATTCGATTTGGTGACTCTCTAGAGTCACCTCCTTCAAATCCTTGTAGCTGAAAGCAAACACATGGATATATTTTCGAAATATATCTAGGAATCTACTTTTCTCCTCTTGAGTGACATTGATATTCATCTTCAAGATAGAGAGTCTTCTCACAATCTCTGTCTCACTCAACTCTTTCTTGTCAAGATTTTTCTCCACTGCTAGTCGAAGCAACAAGTCAATAACATTAAGCTGATGCAATGAACAAAAAGAGATTCCACATGTCTCCTTTTTAGTGGATCTTAGAGTAGAGAGGGGGTAGAAATTCAAGATTTCTTGAAAATATTCCAAAATCTTTTTGGAAGTTGTTGACTTTGAAAGAATAAACCCATATGAAAAGGTAAGAAGCTTATGTGATTAATACTTTTATCTTAAGTAATATCTTAGTAAAACTCGGTAAAAATAGATACGATTGAGTTACCGAAGGGTATCAAAATAAAACCTAGAATGTATAAATAGAAGAGTAGAAAAGAGCTCCTCATCCTTGTTTTCACATCGTCGTGATGACAACTTGAGTAATATAGAGTGTATGATATTTTTTAGCATGTGAGAACTTGAGAGACGTCGTTAGAATGAAAGATTTTAGTTGATGAGGTTATGGAAAATTTTAGTTGATGAGGTTATAGGTGAGTGAATGATTAAACTTAGCATTTTTCTCTTCAAGTTCATGGTGTGCTTCCATCAAAGCCATCAGAGGTGATCTCTGAGTGAGAGACAGATCCGACATGTTGTAATTCATCGATGATTATCGTAGAGGTTGAGAGATTAAGGGGTAGTTGATCGATAGGACCACGAAGGGTTTATAGTACAGTAATAACCACCAAGGCTCTATGACAACTGAGCAAGTCTATTCAGAGCAGTTGCTAATTACAACACATCATAGTTATAACTTCTCAACCACAAATTGGTTATGTGACACCACCAGTCACATGATATCTCATCCAAAGTAGTTCACTCGAGCTTGTGAAGACCCCTCAGTTTATGGTGATAAAGATAACATTCCGCTAGACATTCCTACTTCAACGTTTATTGGTATAGAGGATGTCATGCATGTACTCACATATGACTAGAAACCTACTATCTGTAGGACAGTTGATAGAGCAAGGTCTGCAATTGCGCTTCAATAAAGATGGATGCTTTATTGAATATTCTAATAGCATTGTCATAGCTCGGTGGTAGGTTATTCAAGCAGAGTGATCCAATAATGTCCGATATTGATATGTGACACAAGCGAACTGAGCACATGAACTTCTAGAGGTTGAAAAGCCTTTCAAGTTCTGACTTAGTTCTAGGTCTGCCCAAATTCAAATCTAATGAAACCACTAGAGTCTGTGTAACATATCAGTTCGGCAAGTAAGCTAGACAACAACTTTTGAAGCTTGTTCACACTAATGTATATATTGCTTCGCAGTCAAGTATGATCAGTTTTCAGTACTTCATATCCTTCATTGATGATCATTCGCGTTATACTTGGATCTATTTGTTGAGAGACAAGTCCTCTGTTGAAGTATTGTCAGCATGCTAGACTTTCTGCAAGTTGTTGGAAAAACAATCTGGAGAATTTGTCCTTTGTCTGAGATTTGATGGAGGAGTCGATGCATATGTACACGTCAAAAGACATGCAGTTACAATCTGCAACAGAATGGGATTGCAGAATGCAAGAACCGACACATAGCAGAAGTTACACGTGCTATGTTGAATAAGAAGACTATGCAAGATCTTACTAAGTAAAAATTATTTCATGTGCGGTATATCTGATGAATCGAACGCTTACAGCAACAGTCCACAAGTAGACATCGATGGAGGCCTTCACATATAGTAAGTCTGATTACTCTTTTCTTAAAGTTTTTGGATGTATATGTTATGTGCACCTATATGAAGAAAAATGTAACAAATTAGGTCCAAAAGTAGACCGATATATCTTCCTTGGATATACTTTTGATACAAAAAGATATAGATGGTACAACCGTTTCTCAAGGCAGTCCTATATTAGTAGAGATGTTGTCTTTAATGAGCTACAATCTTGGTTTGCTCCTGCAACCTGTCGTAACCCTCCTTGTACCTACTGTAGAATCAAAGAGTCAGTCCATTGTAGTACCTCAGAGTAGTACGTTGAGTGAAGGATCTGTGTCGTGCGCATACACATCGCTACACAACATACATCGCTGACAAAGGAACACCACACATACACATAACACATGGACGATGTCATACACATACACAAGTGTACCACAATGATAACAAGGTAAGTACTCACTCCACCTGCCAACAGGCACTAGACAATCACTACAGTCGAGCCAAATCCACTCTGTGCTCGCAGAGAATCCAGATCTCACTCTCAAGATTACTCACCATAGCCAGGAGCTTGAAGACTCAACTTGAAGAACTGAGGTCTCCAAGCCCCTACCTGCGAAGTATACCCCTTGTGAGCACTCTCACCAACTTGCCCTAACGGTCTTACCGGGGTCCGCCACTTTGCACTCGATCAACCTAGCCGAGTTACCAAACTGACGTGACAGCTGTCGTGCGCATACACATCGCTACACAACATACATCGCTGACAAAGGAACACGACACATACACATAACACATGGACGATGTCATACACATACACAAGTGTACCACAATCGCCCCCCTAACTGGCGGTTAGGTCCCTCTAACTCCAGATAGCTCCATATCTCAACTACGTGATATACACCTTCATGGGTGCAAGGATCAGGAGGCCGGGTGCTACATTGCCCCATCGTTAGTCGCCTGTCTGCAATCCATACCACGCAAAGATCTAATCGGCTATCCCTGCTATATACATCGAGGACAAACTCATCGTCCAATAGGAATGACAGTGAGAGGTGGAGTCAAACATGACATGTGCCAATCTCTCGAACAACCATCACACATCAACATACGAGCTGCTCCACCAGTAGACCCACACAACATACACCTCAAGCCTGCTCGTACAACTGCTAAGCTTGGGTCAACGGTACCATCGATGTTGGGAAGATGACATGGCGCGCAATTACGCACATGGTCCTTCCAAACAACATCATCACGGCCCTCTAACATGAGTACTCCAGAAGGTAACACCTCACGCACTTGTAAAATAGTGCGTCCTGCGGTCACATCCAACGTCGTCGGTGCAGTCTGCTGCAGATAGATATAATCGCCAGGATGAAACCTGCGAATCGATGGTCGATAACCTCCTCCTCGGATAGTTGCATATCGCAACGTGTCTCTATGCTGAGCAATCGCTAGATTCTCAAAAGCCATGGGCATAACTCTTCGAAATGTCTCTGCTCGTTGAGAACATGCTCTCACCCACATATCCGGGTCATCAAGGTTCAACACCTCAGCAGAATCACGACGAATGGCCGAAGGTAGATCTGGATCTCGACCGTATAATAGAAAATACAGTGAGAAGGAAGCCAAAGACGCTTGTCGGCTAAAACGGTAGCTCATAGCCAACCATGATAACTGCACATCCCCGTCTCCCAAGTGGCCCTTCTGCAAGCCATACTTACGCAATCCTCTCTTCACCGTCTGAACTACCCTCTCCGCCAAACCATCCGCCTCAGGATGATCTCGAGACGTAGTTTGATGATCAATCAACGCTTGATCACACAAGGCCTGAAACTCACCAAAGAACTCTGTACCTTGGTCTGTCAGCACTTCAGCTGGTGCTCCAAAACGACTCAGCACTCGATCTAAGAACGCATACGCCGTCCCTTCACTCGCCTTGTCTGGTAATGCCACCAACTCAATCCACTTGGAGAAGTGCTCCACCATCACCAACACATACCGATGATGACGTACCGTCAACGGTAAGGGTCCCGCAAAATCCAAACTCCAACGGTAACCCAACCCCATAATCGGTAAGGGGTGTAGTTGTGGAATAGGAGCATTAAATGATGCTCGTACTCGATCACAAACCACACATCGTGCAACAAACTTTTGCACATCGACGTGCATACCACGCCACCAATACTGTCCTTGGAGTAAGCTATGCGTGCGCTTCACTCCAAAATGTCTCAACTCCTCATGAGCATGTCGTACTAACTGTGCCCTCTGGGATGGATGTGGCACTATCCGTACTCTCCCACACTCGAAGTACATGTCGTCTTTCTCGTCGAAATCTCTTCGCTCGTTGAAGGACACGATCTCGCTCCTTGGCACTTATTGTGTCTACCACCACGCCAGTACGTAGATACTCCACCACGGTCACATCGTCATGGATATCTCGTTGGTTTGGAACACCATCTCCACCCTCAGGATCTGGAGACTCGTCATCTACTCTCTCACTTGAGAAAGATACGACTTGACCCTCCATACTAGAGTTCATGGCCAAAACACAAAGAAAGGCAGATGCATGCCACCCTGGCACTATCTCCTCATCAACCTCATCATGCCATCGAGCCCCAGTCTGATCCTGTTGACTCGTGCACGGGTTGCGACTCAACCCATCGGCATCTAGGTTTGCAACTCCAGGTCTATGCACTACCTGAAAGTCATACTCTTGTAAGATCAGAGCCCATCGTGCAAGCTTCCCTGTAAGCTTGTCGGACTCCATCAACCACTTGAGCGGCTGGTGATCAGTGATGAGAGTAAAGGGGTTCCCAAACAGATAACATCGGAAGTGTGCAACAGCCCACACTACAGCTAAACACTCCCCCTCGTACGAACTATACCTTGCCTCCGCCGAATTGTTGGAGCGACTAGCATATGCCACCACAAACTCCTTTTTCTCATCATCATGTTGAGTCAGCACTGCTCCAAGTCCCAACATACTCCAATCAGTGTGCAGTTGGAAAGGACGTCCCCTAACGGGTCTCCTCAAGATGGGAACAGATGTCAACCTATCCTTGAGCTCCACGAAAGCTCGCTCTTGCTCATCTTCCCACTGCCACTCCTGGTCCACCTTCATCAGCTTGGTCAATGGCTTCGCAATTGCACTAAATCCTTTCATGTATCGACGATAAAAGTTCGTCAAACCAACAAATGCTCGAACTCGACTCACATCTGTGGGGCGTGGAATACGTGCAATGGCCTCGACCTTCGTCTGTTGAACACCCAATCCACCTGGGTAGATGGTGTGACCCAGATACTCTACCAACTCCTGGAAGAACTTGCACTTCCCAGGGTGTAACTTCAACCCATGAGCTCTCAACCGCTCGAACACATCCCGTAAGTGTCTCTCGTGCTCCTCCAATGTAGCACTATAGACTAAGATGTCGTCAATATAGCATCTGACAAAATCCAATCCTGCTAGGATCCTATCCATCACTCTTTGGAATTCAGCAGGGGCGTTCTTCAACCCAAATGGTAAGAACCGCCACTGATACAAACAATCCTTGCCGTGAGAGTCAATCCCTCAGAATGCTGTCTTGGGTTTATCTTGCTCTTTCACCGGCAACTGATGATATCCTGCTCGAAGATCCAAAGTACTGAAGACCTTCACATGCCCCACTGCATCAAAGATCTCCTTAGGTGTCGGCATGGCATACTTATCGGACTTCGTCTGCCGATTGATAGGACGGTAGTCTCCACACATGCGCCTATCCGTGTAGTTGTCATACATATCCTTCTTTGCTAGCATAACTGTGGCAGATGCATACTCTCCATGCGACATCTCCACCAACCCAACTTCCACCAAGTCTTGAGTCCTACTCTGGATCAAGGTTCTCTCCATGTCACTGTATCTGTAAGGACGTCAAAAGATTGGCGTGTCATTAGCCAAGTCGATCCGTATACTCGGTCCCTTCAAGGTACCCAAATCCTTCATACTAAAGGCAAAAAAATTCCTGTAGCTCTTCAGGAATCTCTGAACTCTTCGTCTCTCCTCTTCTATAAGCTTGGGTCCAATCTCTGGCTCCCAAGTATCCTCTGTCACCATGCTAGAGGTAGAAGACGAAGTCGTTGACTGCTATCTTGCAGCCTCTAGAGCAGTTTCCTTCTGCTCACCACCAACAATCTTCCCCGCTACTGTGCGAAAAACTTCTGCAGTTCTAGCTGCAAGCTCCACACTCTCTCCTACGACATCCCATGATGTCCAAGGATGACGAACTCCACGTGCCTCGCCCGCAGCCTTTGTCTCCACCGACCCTGTAAGCAAAGAGCTCAAGAGTGTCCGAGCAGTAATGCCCGTCAATCGCATACGACGCTGCTCAGCCAATCCAAGACTAACAATCCATGTCAAGCAGTTCAAGTCCGTTGCTTGACCCAACACTTGACGACATGAAGCCTCTGACACCGAAGCTACTGCAATCGTACCCGTAGAGAAACCCATCGCTCTCTCTCTCTCGTCGGCATTGGGCTCCACCAACTGTTGTAACCGAGCATCCCACACAAGCCCAGGTCCTCCATCTCTGTAAGCATGTGACGCTGGAAAGCTCACCAAAGTGGGTAACGCTGCCATAGGTTGTCCCACTAGGTTCACAACTGCCATGGGTGATCTATCGACGACTCTGACTACTTGAGATCGTCGTCCTGCATCCAAGATGCCATCCACTGTGAGGTGCGCTGGTCGTCTCACTGCATCGTGTGCGCGCTTGAGCACCTCTCTTGGTAACAAGTTCGTCCACCACAACCGTGGACGATGTGCACGAGATCCCACTCTCGCTGCATCTAACAACACTGCCGATCTGACCCAGGACCGCACTTGATGCACACTCGTCATCATATGTGCACGAGCATCACTCAACAAAGGAACGTTCTCCAAGATGTACGCTGGAGAATCCACTTGATGCATCTGGAGATGTCGTAAGATCCGTACCATCTCCCAGAACATCCTAGATCGCGGGTCATGTAAACCCTGACCTCTCCCAGCACGCGTGTGACCTTGACATGGCCACCCGGCTATCACCAAGTGAATGGTGCCAACAAACGTGAGATCCTGCGCCCCCAGCAGCGGAATATCTGACGGTAATGCTTGCTGGTATCCTCTAACAGCTGATATAGGCAACAACTCACGATATCTCTGCACCAAACGCGCCACGTGACGCAATGAGACACGTCTTGCGACCTCATCTCTCTCCACATACAAGTATCGATGTACTTGTATGCCTGCCTACAATACCGCAGCCAAACCTGTGCTGATCCCTCCAAACAGCTCCAGCACACACACACCCTCTTTTGGATACTGCCATGCAATGAGAGTCGTATCCAACGGTGTTAAGGTCACAGGACCAGTAACAGGAACACCCCGATGTTCTTCTACTGGCGGTACAAAGGCTTCACTCCAAGCGTGCTGTACCAACCGATCGGCATACTGCTGCAACTCTCCACTCGAACTCCAAAGTGGAACATCCAAAGCAGATGGTACTAACATAGACATGCTAGGCATGTCCTCCACCTCCTCAAAGACCGGAGTATCTTCCGCATGGGCATTGCCTTCTAACAACTCGTCTGGCCAAGTGATGACCGAACTGAAACCTGCAACGGATGCCATCGTCCCTGATGTAAGCTCCGTTGCCCCAATTCTAGCACTGAACCGCACTGGTAAGCGGCTCACTCGTCCCTCACCGGACTGCCAACCTGATCTGTAAGATGCTGTCTCCATCCAATAGTCGATCACAAACCCCATAGGGTATAATACAGCACCTCCAACCAATACATCATAAGACTCCGCGGCCGTAACGATAGCCTTGGTCCTCACCATGGAACCATCCGTGGGATGATCTGGTCTAACTCTCACAGTCAGCAACTCGCGTGTCATGTGTAGAGTTGTACCTCCTGATCCCCCTAGAGATGTCTGTAGCTGGAATGAACATCTCTCTACTTCGGACTTCCTTAGACCCAAACCGATACACGCCGCCTTCCTCAACATCAACGGTTGAGCTCTAGAGTCTAACAACACTTTTTGTGGTCGATACACCTTCCCTGAAGGTGCCACCAAACAGAAGATACCACTTCTGTTGTCCAACAACACCACACCTGGTGCCAATCCAGCACGGTCAATTGCTGACCTAGCTGGTAACTCATCTAGTCTGGCAGTCGCTGCTTGCCAAGTACCACTAGTAGCTGTCCTGATCTTCGATTCCATGGACACATCTACCGCCTCTTGCTGAACCACCTCAGCACTAGAGGTAACCACATCCTCGCTCTCACTGAGCGTGGCTACCAACTGGAACACTGGAGCCAAGCTGACTCCCAATGCCTTCATATCCGTGGCTGAAAATAGTGAGGCTCGCAAGACTACGGTAGCCGCCCTCAACATCGGGTTCGACGTCGCATCCATAGACGTCGAGGGTTGACTCACATTATCCTCACTCTTGGATGTCGATGTCTCCAACTCCACTGCACCATCAGTAGGCCGTTTAGGAACCATAGAAGTGGTCCTCAATGCCTCTGATAGCGTGAACGATTGAGGAAGTCTGGCCTGTCTACCAGCCTCCCCGCGTTATGGATCCAACTCCACTGACGCACCTCGTGGCTCAGAGATACGTATTGCACTCCGAGTCACTGCCGCAGATGCCTCAATCTGCGCCACATCAGCCATGAAGTCGAAGTCACCTCCTTCTCCTCCATAAGACGTGGAAGCTTCTGTTCCACCAGATCTCCGCTGAGCCATAGCCATACTAGCTATCCTCTGCTCCAACTGCTCAATCCGAGCAGCCATACCTGCTTCTGACGTCGTAGCAGGCGGTGGACCAACTGGTCCTCTCCCAGGTGCTGGACCTCTATCTCCAGCTCGACCACCACGGTCTCCCTAAGCTCCTCCGCCTCGTCCACGATCAGTCTTCCCGTGCCGTAGCTCCGGATGGAGATCAAAACAACGGTCACTACTGTGACCTGGTCGCCCGCAGTGCTCACACTGCCTAGGCACCACTTGAGACGTCCCAGATGTCTCATAACTACCTCTCCTTTGTGGACAATCCTTCTGCTGATGAGGACCATCGTACGTCCAGCAAGGACCTGCTTGCTGCTGACTAGAGAAGGACGGCATGGGCTTCTGCCCACCAGATCCTCCAGCACCTCCATGGGATCGTGAGTGCTCAGCACGATCCTTACCACCACCACCACCACCTCGCTGTTGCGTAGCCTGTGATCCTCGAGAAAAGGAGGTCGCCCCATGTGATGCGTCTCTGCTGAACCCAAAAGTCACCACCCTCTCCTCTATCATGTTGAGCTCAATCCGCTCAGTCAAACCAAAGACAACCGCCAATGTCGGAGCGGTGTCTCTAAGGAGAGTGGCATCTCTGACTCTCCTACGCAGCTCCCGGTCTAGTATCCCATACCAGAATTGGACTGCCTGTGCTTCCGTCACTCCTTGGGTAACGCTGATCAACCGCCTCATGCGAGTAAACGCCTCGCGTAGGCTCTCTCCAGTCTTCCGCTGGAACTCCTGCAGACTCTTCAACTTGTCGGTCCGCACACCCTGATAATTCTTCCTCAAACAGTGGAAGAACTAAACCACATGGTTAAACTCTGGTGGTATCCCGCTCGCACTACCACCTGCTCCACTACTAGTGGACGCACCGTTGGTAGTAGGGACTCCGCCACCCGTGGATGTACCACTACTACTGGCACCTGACCTCGAAGGTGCTACGCCTCCCGAAACTGCACCAGTAGTGATAGAAACGTAGTTGGGAGACCAATGTTGTCTCCACAACTCAATCTCAACACCGTAGTCTCGTCTGAACTCGTGGTAATCGTCCATCGGCGGTCCCTCCAAGTGCTGAAACAAACCCTTCCACGCCATGAAAGGTGTGAACAACTGTGGGTTCCGCATCTGTTGCAGATCGCACCAACTGTCGAACTCCTGGATGAAGTCATCCAGCTCAATGGTACCCACCGTACCTGAGTAACGTCGAGGCCCTTTCGTGGCCCCATAGATCTCGTCCATGTCCCACAACAACAATGTGGTGACACTAGTCTCACCAGCAGAAAACGCACTGTCTGCGTCTGACTCGTCCTCTGGAACAACCAACGGCAATGGTGTAGATAGTCGGTACCTCACCCCACTCCGTGTATACCCACTATCCGAGAAGTCCCCATCAGAACCTCCCGAGAACTCCGTGGTGATAGAATCTCGCGAACACACTCTCTAACCCGAATGTCGAAATCACCACAGTAACTACAACTTGCCTATCCCCGCTCCTACTGAGCTCATCTATCCCCTACAAGGACAGTCAAGGTAAAGGCAACCTGTACCTGCCATCACCACAAGCAGCCTCTCACGGTTTGTTGGTCGTCACTCCAACTGCACCGTGAGAGAAACAAAGGTAGTCTGACTGGTCATCACTCCAGCCTCACTACCGACAGCACACTAGAGTGAACTCACTCTGGAAATCAAGCGCCAACACAAGCAAACGCGGCGCACAAACAGGAAGCAGAATATGGAGGGGTTCCAACCACAAGAAGTCCAAACGATAACCCTCCACACTCAAACATTCACATAAAGAGAAACCCAGTCCCACTCGGACTGACACGTCTTCTTCGATGATCACATGCACAATATATGATCACCGACTGTCATAACCTGCACCTAAGGTCACTAACTAGCCGTCCACACCTCTAGTAGCTCCAAAATATCAACGTGATAGCTCTACTAGCTCATCTAAGACAACTGCCACCAACTACCTCCATACGCGTCTTTACGGTATAGGCAAACACTACCACAACAGCAGCTTCCCCCTAGTACTCTGGGGTCGCCTTACCACTCCTCTAGGAACGTGCGAGCAGGTCTCCTACTACCTTAAACCAGCCCCTAAGTACTTGCACGCATCCCTGTAAGACACCAAGAGCTATTGGTCTAGTGGTACAGCCAAAGTTGAGACTACAGAGTTAAGCGTCCAAGTCCAGAAATAGTGTTGAGATGGGTGACCTACTGAAACTGAAACTTGGATACCTCTCTCACGCACGCCAGCAAGCTGGCTTGCGGCGGGCGCGGGCTCGGGCTCCGCCTCCGCACTCTCGCACTCCGCTCTCACGCCTCCGCACTCACGCACCTCTGCTCCTCGAAGCCTCTAAACGCCTCCTAACACACAACTCCACACCTCGACACTCCCGCTCACTCTCCGCTCCGCTCCGCTTGGAGAAGAGTACCCGGGCCAAACACCCTAAAGAAGGACGAGTACGACGAGAAAACACCCGAAACAGCAACTCAAGGTCGAAATTGCACCAAATTGTCGAAATCAGCCAATTTGGAACTCGCAGACGGGATTTACGTCAGATTTTGGCCAACCCGCGACCTTCTTCGGCTTGTAACTTCGTCGATCCTTCACCAAATCGAACGATTTTGGTTGCGTTGGGAATCGTCTTTCCGGCGCGCACCTACTGCACTCCTCATATCCAAAAATTATCGACCCAATCCAACCTGACACTCACCGACGCACTTCTGCTGACCTAAAACCCGTCACAAAAACCCGTCACCAGAAATTCGACTTCCCATAACTCGCAAACTGCTCGACCAAACTTCGTGAATCTTCCTGCACTAGGACCGTCTTCCCAGCGCGCTTCCAACGAGCCCACATCGGCCTGACATTGTCGACTATTTCGTCTGCCACGCCCAAATGCGCACTTCAGCCCAAAATTGGTCACTTCAACACATTCCGTGAAATTTTAGCAGCGCTTCCGCACTACCTCACCACCAAATCGACTGCGACCGAGTTCAAACGACACCCATACACACAGCGATCGATCACAACACCAAAACAAGCCACTCCACGCACGCGCGCACCCGCAAATCGAAGATACCAACGATATGCCAACTCCGGAGATACCACCGGTAGCAATCTGCGACCTGAAATCCCTACCCCAGGCCTTGCAATCTCAGTTCTTCAAGTGATAACAAGATAAGTACTCACTCCACCTGCCAACAGGCACTAGACAATCACTACAGTCGAGCCAAATCCATTCTGTGCTCGCAGAGAATCCAGATCTCACTCTCAAGACTACTCACCATAGCCAGGAGCTTGAAGACTCAACTTGAAGAACTGAGGTCTCCAAGCCCCTACCTGCAAAGTATACCCCTTGTGGGCACTCTCACCAACTTGCCCTAACGGTCTTACCGGGGTCCGTCACTTTGCACTCGGTCAACCTAGCCGAGTTACCAAACTGACGTGACATCTGGATAAATCATTAATTTTAGATCAAAATCAGTTTCACATAGAGTTGTTGCTAACGATGGAGTCCATGTAGCACAACCTAGTGGTACTAGTATAATTTCTATACAAGTCAAGCGAGTGCTATTATACTGTATGTTTGACTCGTCTAGATATATTCATCTTTCATTCCCTTGGATATTTTGTCTCATATCTTGACGTCTACATCTGATCAATTGCAAAGGGAGGTGACTTATGCACCGATTATCTCTCATAGATATGAACAGCCAAAGCATCCAATGAGCAGATATATGCATAAAGGTTTTCTTGCTACACACCATGCATATATGACCAATGTTCTGCAAGAAAAAGAACATAGAATTCACTTGAGAAGACGATGCATAAAGCTCAACAGATGAGTGCGATGGAAGTTGAGCGTGTTGCACTACACCGTCAACAGACTTAGGAGTTGGTAGAGTTGCTTGAAGATAAGAAGATGATTGGGTTACAAGTGGGTCTTCAAGATCAAGCGCAACTCGGATGGTACTGTGTGTCGATGAAAAGATCAGACTGGTAGTCAAGGGCTACGCGTAGCAACATGGAGTGGATTATGAAGAGACTTTTGCTCCATTTGTGACGATGATGACTATTCAAATCACAGTAGCAGTTGTTACTCAAAGAGGTTAGAAGATGCATTGGATGGACTTCAAGAACACCTTCCTCAATGATGATCTTGAGAAAGAGGTCTACATGTAGCAATCTCCATGTTATGAGGATTCCAAGTTTTCTTCCCGTATGTGTAAGTTATGAAACAAGTTATGTAAGCTATGGTTTTAAACAAGCACCAAGAGCATGGTATGCAAAGATCAATTCTTACTTGTAGTCTCTTGGTTTTCGTCTCTATAGTTCAAACTCTATCTTGTATTCGTTGAGAGTACGAGATCGGATTATGATGATCATCATCTATGTTGATAATTTGATCATTATCGGTAACTATGAGGAGCTTATTTCTCAGATCAAGGACACTAGAAATCTGAGTTTGAGATGATAGATTAAGATAGCTCTCTCAGTATGCTTGAGAGATTTGGTATGTTTGATCGCTAACCCATTGCTACGTCATTAGAGCAAGGAGTAAAACTAGGAGCAGAGGATGGTGAGTAACTTGATGATCCTCGCATGTATAGACAGATGGTGAGATTCTTATCTATCTAACTATCATCATATCAGACTTGAGCTAAGTCGTCAGTCTAATCAATCAATTTATGCAACCACCGTGAAAATCACATTTGGAGGTTGTCAAGCGGATCCTCCGTTACCTGAAGTTCTCGATGTATTACAGACTATCGATACGGTAGATCATTGTTGTTACAGCTACACTGATGTTGATTGGGCAAGGACCAACGACAAGAGATCCATGTCATGTTACACGTTTGGACTTGGAAGTGCTATTATAAGCTAGACTTCTAAGAAGCAACCTATGATTGCTTTATTACCCATAGAAGTAGAGTATCGAGCAGTAACAAACGCAAGATGCGAATCGATTTGACTCCAATGTCTACTATCTGATATTAGTGTGGAGTGTACATATCTTGTTGTCGTATATACTGACAACTTTAGCAATATGAAGTTAGCTAATAATCATGTTATCCATGCTAGGACGAAGCACATTGAGATGCATTATCATTTCATTAGACAAAAGGTCCTTGCAAGAGAGATTGAGCTTAGTTATGTAAGCACAAGAGATCAATTTGTCAATATTTTCACTAAGGCGTTGTCTAGAGATTAAGTCGGACATTGTCTAGGAGTACAGGATGTATAGTCGAGCTTGAAAGGGAGTTGTTGATATAGTCCTAAACTCTAGTAGATCAATGATTGATACCAGCTGAAGTAATTAAGGTTGTTACTTACAGATAGTTAGAGGGCTAACCCATCATAAGAGTTTCCTTTGTACTCATCCTACTATTTTTACATGGAGAGGTGACCTCTCTCATCTCAATCCTATTTACTTCTGAGTCTACTCGCTCTCTCTTCTTGGAGTGTCTTCTTAGAAGTATCGATTTATCTACACAAATAAATAAGCTTGATCTTGAAACTTCCATGGGAGGAACAATTGGAGAAAGAGTGGCAATGAGATCTTGTCCTTGACGGCTCAAGGTCACAGAACTATCTCGAGATAGTTCAATCTCATCTTTGAAGGGATCTGAAGAGATAATAAACTGGAACCTGCGAAGATCATGTTTTGGCAAGAACTAGAAAATGACAGCTCTCTATTTGGAGGTGTCAAAGATAGACATCAAGAACATGTTGCACCGAAAAGTATTTTCTCCATCTTATGTTCTCGGCAGCTTGTACGACATGTAGATAAAATATTTTTGATTCATTTCTGACTCGGCATTGAGTATTTTTTGACAAGATAGAGTAAAATGACCAAAAAGAATCATTACGACAAAAAAGTTTTACCGCAAGATAACTCACAAGGACTTCCACCATGCTCTCGAGAACTCTGCTCCGTCCGAACCTAAATGCCAAATGATATATTCTCTTCGTTGTTAACTTTGACACCTCTTATTATGGGGTGTCCAAGTTCACAACGATGAGAAAGTTTCACTTGTCATTTAGGTTCGGACGGTACGACGAGAAGAGTTCACTACGACCTAGTGATATAAGTAAGCTCAATCAAATTCAAGAATGTAAATATTATATAGAAATTCTAACAAGAAACTATGACAAAAACGTGACTCTGTTTGTTTACGTTAAACAATGGGTTAACATCTAGAAAGAACCCAGAAGTGGAAAGGAGAAGAGAACGTGCAAAGAGAAACCATGAATCTAACGGAGAAAAGCACGCTTATAAATGTGGTCGTCTACTCACGAATTTTTTTAAAATTTATATATTAATTTATAACATGAGTTAGATAATAATTTAAGCTTGTTGTCTCTTCACATGGAAGAGGTGAATAAATTTAGTAAACAAAGTGTACGATAGCATACCGATAAGTGTGGATCAACTAGGATCCGGAGGTCGAGGGTTCAGAATTAGAATTAGGATTGGGTTCTTGTGACCTTATGGTTCTTGTTTCCCTCTGTACACAGAGAAGAACTATGGGTTTAAGAGATAGTATTGCTAATGCCTGTATAATCGTCCGGTCAACGTAAATGAGCAAGAATGATCCTCCCAAGCACAAAACTATGGTCGATTTTAATTAATTTGCAAAATAAGAAAAATTCACTTATACGTCATTTCGTGGAGAGGCTAGAGAGTCCTCTTCGTGCTGCATGCTACTGTAGCTAACAATAAGGTCAGTGATTTAGAATGCCCTTACCCCAGGCATGAACAACGGGTTTGACAACAAATATCTCCCATTCCGGAACCAAACAAAGATCGTGGCCGCCTCCAACATATGACCATTCGCCACAGCTCGCCTTGCAGTTACCAGCATATGTCCACTTCAAGGACACTTCAACACAACGAACAACAAAACACTTTAGCAGAGAAAACTTATGTCCGACTTGCAATAAGCGAACTTTCTACATAAGTCAGCGTATTTCTCATTCACTCCAGACCTCAATCCAGTCACATTGTCTGCACCATTAGTAGGTTTGACAACAAAAAACATATATCAGCAAGTGATTACCGTTCTGGTCGCATTTAGAGGTCCTGCTCTAGCATTTCTTGCACAAACGTGGTAGGCTATCGATGCAATGACATCTCCGTTGATTGTTTCCATTAGTGTTGCAACATGTTTACACTTGGTCAATGAAAATTCCTTGAGTATTCCTTGAATATAATGACTTTGATCGAGACAAACAGCATGACCTACATCAGAACCGTCAAGACAATGACTAAGTTCTCCCATATCCTTCAGTTCAAACTCCTGTGTTAGTTCGACCTTTACTTGAATAATGGTTTCTGAATCATTTTCAGATAAAATGACATCATCCACATATAAGAGCAAGAGTACTTTGTCCTTCTCCATTGTTAGCAAGTAAAGATTAGGATCTCCTCTGCTATTCTGAAATCCTCTCCAGTGAAAGTATACGTCCATTCTACTATACCAGGCTCTCAGAGTCTGTTTTAAACCTTAGAGAGCTTTCTGTAGTTCCCATACCAGATGCTTTGACCGATCTTTCTGAATCTTGTTGGATGATCAATGTAGACCTCTTCTTCATGTTCTCCATTTACAAATGTATTCTTGAAGTCCATCCATGAACTTAGCAAGTGCAATTAGAAGTCTCGCAAAATTTAGTTTTGCAACGTGAGCAAATGTTTTGTCAAAATCTTCTCCTTCTTGTTGCAAATACCCTTTAACCACGAGTCTCATCTTGTACTGCTCCGTTCACTTCTCGCTTAAGCTTGTAAACCACTTACTTATGATTTTTTTTCTCGCTGAAAGTTTCATCGGACTCCAAGTATTATTTTTCAAAAGTGCAAGAAACCTCCAATGGTTTTCTTTCTCTATGGAAGTTCCATCGGACTCCAAGTATTATTTTTCAAAAATGCAAGAAATTATTCTTGCATCGCTTCTCTCTATTCTTTGTGTTGCTTCACAACCTCAAAAGCAGTAGGTTCATTGATGTCCAAATTTTTCTTATTGCTTACTAGCATAGAACTGCCGGCAAAGCAAACGAACGATCTCCTCTCTCTTAAGAATTTTCATAGTCTCTATACCTTGTATTTGTTCTGTCCCAACTGGACATAGTACTTTGAGACCTTCATGAAGATCTTCCACAGGAAGCTCCATTTGATCATGCTCGCTTGGTCTTTTTGCCCTTGATTCTTCCTCTCAGTTATGTAGCGGAGTTTCTGCTCTTTCTTGTTCAATTACTAGTTGAACATCTAGCATAGTAATCAGTGGATTTTTGTAGTGTTGCAGGATTACTCCTTTTGTCGATTTAGTATACAAGATATCATTCCCACAGAGGATTTGCACAAGTAACGCTGCTCTAAGTTCTAAGATATGTTCAAACACACAAACACACGGGGTTTGCCTAGAAATCCTGTCTTCTCATAAAACCACACGGATTCCAGATCCTTCAGAAAGTGCTCTGGACCTAAACAAACAACTACTAACTAGAATATCACACAATCATCTACAGAGAAGCTTGGGAAGACGCTCCCTGCTTCTAGGTCACTTCTTCCGGTCTTCTCACTACCGTCTTCCCGAAGCAATTCTCAGCTTCTGGGGGGTCCAACTCGACTTCTCGCACCTCCACAAGACTGCTCCTGCTTCGTAGAAGTCAATTAGCAACGACTATCACACCTTGCTCTTCCATGTTCCAACGAGTTAGATTAATCACAGGGTGTATGCCCCCTGTAGCCTTCCCAGGCTTCTGCCTATAGAAACGGTCTTCCTGCAGCACTACAACGACATTCACCTTCACAGAAGCTCAATAGAAGTCTCGGAAGCTCATTAGAAGAAGGTAAGAAGATGGGGAAGATGAGGGAAGACGGGGAAGAAGGGAAAATCCAAACGAGAAAAAAGCAAGATAAGAATAAGAAATTAAGATTCTGACAGGCTTCTAGTCCGGATCTGTAACGACCTATGTTACACATAGGAAGTTTGTCTATTAGTAAGGTATTTAGTTATAACTAAGTGTTGAGAATGTTTATTTGCTGCCCAAGTACTTTAAGGAGGTATCAAGTTAGTCATGACTAGCTAAAAGTTAGTTATGGTTAAACTTAGCTGTACTTTTGGCAGAATTCAGATATTTCCTAAAGAGTGAGCACTACTATCTTGTCATCTTGTCTAAAAGGTAGAAAGGAGGTGGAAAGTATCCCTTATTTCCTTTTTGACTTGATATTAGTGGTTAGATTAAAGTTGTGGACTTTGTGGGCATTAAAAACAAGAAGAGATTCCACATGTTTCCTTTTTAGTGGGTCCTAGTGTAGAGGGGGGGGTGGAAATTTGAGATTCCTTGAGAATATTCCAGAATCCTTCTAGAAGTTGTTGACTTTGAAGGAATAAGCCCATGTGAAAAGGTAAGAAGCCCATGTGATTAATGCTTTTACCTTAAGTAATATCTTAGTAAAACTCGGTAAAAGTAGTTACGGCTGAGTTACCGGAGGGTACCAAAGTAAAAACCTAGAATGTATAATAGAGGAGTAGAGAAGAGCTCCTCATCCTTGTTTTCACATTGTCGTAATGACAACTTGAGTAATATAGAGAGTGTGGGATATTTTTAGCATGTGAGAACTTGAGAGACGTCGTTAGAATGGAGGATTTTAGTTGATGTGTTTAAGGAGATTTTTAGTTGATAAGTTTGTGGGTGTATGAATGAGTGAACTTAGCATTTTTCCCTTCAAGATTCATGGTGTGCTTCCATCAAAGCCATCAGAGGTGACCCTTGAGTGAGAGACATGCCCGACATTTGCAGATTCATCGGTGGCGATCGTGGAGGTTGAGAGATCGAGGGGGCGTAGTTGATCGATGAGATCGTGGAGGGTTTACATTTTTGGTTCCGTTGCCGGGACCTCACTTGAAAGGATCATTGAAAATGTTTAGAGTTCAGTTCTATATTAGACAAAAAGAGATTATGAGAGAACACATGGAGAGAACGTTGGGAGGAGAGAGAGCTAACGCGATGTTAGCAACATTAGAACCTTTCGTGTATACCGAAGTGATATATGACGCGTTCGAAGTCATTCTTTACATCTTGTTCACTTAGAAAGGGTTTGAGGAGAGGGTGCAACAAGAGTTGTAGAGAAAGGAGGAGAGAAAAGTTATTAGAGGAGAGAAATTTGTGAGTTTAGAAATTCTGCTCTCTGGAAAATTTGCACAGTCGCTGTCAACTTTTCTGTGAATTTTATTTTCTTGAGAAACTTTTCAGTGTTTTAGATTGGCTAATAACCTATCTAGGACAAAAGAAATCATAGGAAAAGGTGGTCTAGAGAAGGAGCAATGAATTTTCAAAGTTGAGGGGATTTATTCGTGAGAGTTGAGGAATTCTGTTCTCTGGAAAAAGTTTACAGTCAGTGTCAGATTTTCTGTGAATTTTATTTTCCTGAGAAACTTTCCAGTGTTTTAGAGTGGCTGATAAGCTATCCAGGACAAAAGAAATCATGAGAAGGTGATGTCTGAAGAGGGAGAAAGAATTTTTCAAAGTGAAGGGGGTTGACAACCATGAGGGAAGTGAAAATATACAAATTTCAGTTCTCTGAAAATTTGTACAGTCATCACCATCTCTTCTGATTAGGGAAGTTTCTGTTGAAACTTCATGATTTAGTAGCTTGGAGGTTGAGCTACTGGAGACCACAAAAATCTTGGAGAGATCTCTTACCAACTAAGAGATATACGTTTCGGCATACAAGGAGGTCTTGAAGATACTTCATGGGAATCCAGTTCGGGTGCCGAGGTGGAAGAAGAGACGTTTAGGAGTTAGAACGGAGTCAGGGAAGCCAAAGTTAAGTATAGATGAGTTGCGAACACTTATCTATACTACTTGGGGTGCCCTCTTTACCCTATACCAAGAAGCTTCCGCGACCATTGGCGCAGATTTGAAGAAAGCCGAGATGAAAGTATCATTCACTGTGGAGGCCACGAATGCTCCTGGTGAAGTAGAGTTGGATCCTTATAAGAGTGAGTTTAAGATGTCTGTTGTGATTAGTACAAACGATGGTGATGAGGATCATATCTTCGATAGTTAATTTTAGATTGGATTTTATTTCGTGTATAACATGTATAATACACGATTTCCATGTGATGTAGAATTATTTTCCTCTAAGATATTTTGTCCAATTAATGGTTGAGAAGGTGCAACATGAGTGGAAGTTCGAAAGATTGGAAAGTTAGACTTAGAAACCTTCCTCAAGGTTTAGATGTCATAGTAAGCGTCGGAGAGAGCTCGAAAGAGGTTATCGTTGAGTTTGAGAACCCTAGTACAAAACTTCAAGTAGAATCTCCGAGGAGAAGAGTAGAAACTGACTTGTGGTGTTATTTCTGTAGAGGGTTGGGACATAAAGTAGTGAATTGTCCAACTAGAATCAGAACCGAGAGAGCTAAAGGGAAGCGAGAGTTTACTGATTTAAGTCTTCGAGTGGGTCCATCGTCACCAGCGCCAATTCATCTTCTAGGAGAAGATCCTTGTCCGAGTTGAGGAGTGGGTGATCTATCAAGAGGACACAAGTGCGTCGATGTGGCCGCCCTACTTCCATCAGTAGTCGACAAGTTGGACGAGATTCAAAGAGTTGAGACAGAGAAGTTGTCGACTTCAAAAGAGGACTCGGCTGAGTTGTGATGGAGATCGTCATTCGGATGGTGGAGAAGGCGGTGATGCGACTCAAGCTCATGATTACCTTGGGAGAAGAGATGGCACAAGAGGTGTTGTTACAACCATTTCCTTTTATTTTACCTATGGTAGATTATTCGCGAATAGAATTGATGATGTTCGTGCTCTTTTAGCGAGTAGTTATTGCACGAAAATTGGAAGTGTAGAAGAGTAGTTATGTAGTGACGCAGGATTACTCCTTATGCCCATTTAGTATACAAGATATCGTTCCCACAGAGGATTTACGCAAGTAACGCTGCTCTAAGTTCTAAGATCTGTTCAAACACACAAACACACGGGTTTGGCCTAGAAATCTCATCTTCTCAAAAAACCACACAAAACCACACGTCTTCCAGACATGCCAAATGGTGCTCTGGAACTAACCAAACAACTACCAACTAAAATATCACACAATTATTCACAGAGAAGCTCGGGAAGACGATCTTCCTGCTTCCAGGTTGCTTCTTCCGGTCTTCTCGATACCGTCTTCCTGAAGCGATTCTCGTCTTCTGGGGGTTCAGCTCGTCTTCTCACACCTCCAGAAGGCTGTCCTGCTTCGCAGAAGTCGATTAGCAACGGTCGTTACACCTTCTTCTCACACTCACATTCCAACGGGTTAGATTAATCACAGGATGTATGCCCCCTGTAGCCTTCCCAGGCTTCTGCCTACGGAAATGGTCTTCCTGCAGCACTACAACGACATTCACCTTCACGGAAGCTCAATAGAGGTCTCGGAAGCTCACTAGAAGAAGGTAAGAAGATGGGGAAGATGAGAGAAGATGGGGAAGATAAGAAAATCCAAACAAGAGAAAACAAGATGAAAAGAGACAATTAAGATTCCGACAGGCTTCTAGTCCGGATCCTGACCAACAAGCCATCCCTGCTTGTAATAGTTTGGGGAGGAAGACAACAAACGTGAGTACTGTTGCACCGTCTTCTACTCGAGGATGTCGTCTTCTGCTGTGGGAAGAAGGCTTCTTTCTTCTTCACTTCGCTGCTCTGACTACTCTGCCTTCTAGGATCCTTTATCCATAAGACCGTTCGTACGTAGATCCCAAGTGCTCTACTGAACGAGCCAAGCTACACTTCCACAACTGCTGACAGTCACCGCCACTCAAGAAGAACACTTCCCATGCACAATTGGGAGCGAATTCAAGGAACCCACCATCCAGAAGACATGAGCAAAGTTTCTGCACTCAAATCCACAATCTATTCCCCGAGAAGAAGACACGATGGTATTGGGAAGCTCACTCCCTCTACTTCCTGCGTCTACTCCTCGACACACCAGTCTAGCTAACAGGACTGCACGAGGATGCCGTTCCCTGTTCCTAGACTGTCCACTACTTCTATCTACATCTTCGAACCACTGCTGGTACGAATATGCAGACCCCTCCTGTGTATTCCAAGACTATTCGTATGTTTCCAACAACGGGTGTAGTGCGAAGAACTATCTATCAGGTGTCTTCTCTCTAATGTGTCTAGTCTGCTTGTTCCATAGAATCGACTATTGAACTTTTCAGAACTGGCAGACCTCTATCTCCTACTCTGCGATCCTACTTATGTCGCTGCCATGAGAACCAGGGGAGACGACCACCAGGGAGAGAGAGGCGCTGACAGGAGGTTCTCACCTCACATGCAAGCGGTTCTCCTGCCTGAATTGACCATCCACCTTGTCCTTCTTACGCTACCTATGCTGTCACATGGTATCCTAACTAATATTACACGGAAAAACTGCCACCCTTAAGATAACATGTTCGATCTTACTATATTTGGAATTGTCAATGGAGTTACTAACTACTCAGATTACACGGAGGCAATCTCTACCTGATCTGCTCCTATCGGAGCTCCTAACACAGCTTCTGATAAGCTAGAAAGCCCTACAGTTACCTCGGGTGTCACTGAGGTGGCTTCCTCCTCATCGTCTCTTGCTGACCCTGCTGTCGCTGCTGCTGCGTCTTCCTCGGCTTCGGCTTCGGAAGACAGAAGCGTCTTCTGGGAAGCGGAGTCGACCGGTGCTTCTTCCGTCTTCTGAGACACGGGTGCGGTACTAAAGACCATGGAGACCTCATAGGGATCCGGGGAAGTCGCTTCCTCCATGCGGAATACCTGGGAAGACGACTCGTCTTCCTGTCTTCCAGAAGACATCTTGTCTTCCGGGGCGTCTTCTGGAGTCTTCTTGGCTTCCAACGCTGTCACCACCAAGTGCACAGTGAGATCGAACTCCTCCCTCTTCATTCCGGATCCAGTCGATGGTGCTGGAGCGTGGAAAGATGCGGTTGCAGGTGTCGGAAGCGAGGGAAGACCATAAAGTGTCTTCACTCCTTCTATCTGTCGATCCAAGTACCTGAACATGCTCTCCCGGCATTCCACCAACATTGCTTTGGACTCGATGTCTCATCCTCTAGCTAAGGTAAGTTACTTCCTACTCGCGGTGTAATTGAACTTCTTCCGAAGCGCTTCCACCGACTGTGCCAGCATCTTCTGTGCACGAGCCTCCGCTGCTTCCCGCTGCGTCTTCCCAACTGCGGCTCGCGCTTCTGCGGCTTCTCGCTGCGTCTTCCATGTGGTCTGCTCTTCTACAAGGGTGGTGATCTTCTCTCGCACTCGGAGGACTTCCTGATCACGCTGCTGTACCCGCGCCTGCAACTCCTTGTTGCTCTTCCAAAGCTGCACCAGCTCCTTGGCAGAAGCGGCCGCTTCCGCCTTGTACCTGGCTGCAAGCTTCTCCGTGGTGCGGAGACTAGCTTCCAGCGACTCCGTCTTCTTCTGGTCTTCTCCCTGTCGCAGCAAGGTGTGCATGCCGAATCCAGGTTCTAAGGGCCTCTCCTGTGCCTTCGCTCTCTTCTCCAGCAACTCCATAGCTGGCTGGATCTCCTTCTGGAAGTAGGCACTGAACTCCTCCAGTCGTCTTCCTGCGGAAGACAAGTTCATCTCCACCACTCGCTCCGCGGTGTCGACTTCGTCTTCTAGAGGCAAGGAAGCCTCTTCCACCACAATGGCCTTCATCTTCTGCGCACGAGAAGAAGCTACTCTTCTCATCTTCCGGGGTGGAAGATCCCTCATGGCAGGAGTGGCTCTCTTCGTTGCGCTTCCTCGCATCGCAGCAGGAGCATCCCTTCTTCTCTTGTCTTCTGGAGTCTTCGGAAGACTCCCAAGCGTTGCAGAAGCGGTCTTCTGCTCTGATCGGGTACTCAGCAGGTCTTCCTCCGAGTCGGACTCCGATCCTGAATGAATGAGGGAGATCGGTGTCCTCGGTACACTTCTGGGACCCATCTTCCTCGGTGGCGTGGCGTCTTCCGACCCACTAGACTCATCTTCCCTCACCAGAAGCGTCTTCTGGTGAGAGCCGGGCCTCAGCTGTGGCATCAGAGTGGGAGGGGGCGTTGCGGCTGCCTCTTGGTGATCGTCTTCCGAGGTTTCCTCCTTCACTTCCTGTCGCTCCGTTGGCCCATACCCTGCCAGCTGATCTTCCCTAAGATCCCCCATGGCTACATACAAGTAGCAGAGGAAGGACGTCAAGTGTCCTCCCGCCGGGGTACCCAAGTATGCTAGCTCCGTCTGTACGTAGTTGTGGATGTACGCGCCCCAGTAGATGGGCACTCTGTCATCCCACACTGATTCCAAGAACTCCACGTCCTGATCTCCTAAGTACCTTGTCTTCTACGCTTTCCCCTTGGAAAAGAGATGCAGAAACAACTTCGCCAGAAGTCGCTTCTTCGGCTCCCGATAAGATTCTATCTTCCAACCGTTCCTCCCCTGCCTATCTTCCACGAAAAGGCAGGTGGTGCTCCCAGGCACATGCCACGAACTCACGATCCTAGGCAAGATCTTCTTCTCGTATCAATATCCTCGGTTCTCGGACTTTGGCCTGTGATAGCCCTGCGCCACCAATCTTCAGTCCAGGAAGATGACCTTCCTCGAGCTATTCCTACCTTCGCAAGTACACGGTTACGAGGTGGCAACGCTGCCCATACCTCCTCCAGAAGTCCTTGGTCTGCGAGGTTCCAATCCCACATGAAGAAGTCGAGACCCAACTCCTTGAGGAAAGGAGTGGCCTCGGTCAATTCTGCCGCTGGTAACACCAAGCCTCGAATGGGGGGTGGGGGTAATCGATCAGGCTGCCTGCACACAACCAAGGAAGCGCGGGGAATACCAGACAAAGACGAGAAGAAGTGGGAAGGGGAAAGAACGTGGGGAAAAACCTCTACAGTCTTCTTCTGCTCCTCGAGTTGTCTTCGACCTCCGCGCGCTTCTGGCTCTGGTCCTAGCTCCAGTACGACTCCTCACGACTGCACTTGCTGTCAATTTCTGGCCACGCCTCGATTCCACCTTCGATTCTACTCGCTACTCTCCAATGTCAGCTTCTCGGGAGCTCACAAAAACGCCTTCGCTCTCTGTCTTCCGTGCTCCAGCAATTCGGTCTCGTCCTTCGCCTAACTGCCAACGGGTTCTCTCCTACCTCGATGTCCTCACTCGATTCCTCTCTCAAAGCTCACTTGCGAAGCTCACTCTCTCAAATCGATCTTCTCAAGCGCGCTGTGCTGCAAGAAGTTGGAATGCGCCTAATGTGCTTCCTGCGCATCTTCCCCGCAGATTAAGGGTTTTCGACCTTAGGTGTCTTTCCTGACCTACCTACCACCTGTGTGTTACCTAGTAGGTACACCTACTGTTTTACCCAAAAACTCGTGGTTAGGCCTTCGCGGTCGCTGTCTTCCGGAAGACAGGTGTCTTCCGCCGTCTTCCCATGTTCCGAAGACGCAACGGAGAAGACGCTTCTCGGAAGACGGTCGTCTTCCGAAGAAGTCAACTTCTTATTAAAAAGCTCATAAGATCATCTTCCCTCTAAGGAAGCAGTAATCTTAAGTAACAACGCTTCTTCAATTATACAAACAAGTTATTAATCTTAAAAAAATTTAAAAATTCGTGCATCTTGTGATTTGTGGGCACCACATACGCCCACCCTCACATGTTTGCGTCCTCGCAAACATCAGTGTTCTCGCCACTTGTGTTCACGTCCAGTACTTCTTGACGCGTCACCCATTAACACGAGTGGTCATCAATGTACCGTCCAACTCTTCCAACTGCAAGGAGCCATTGTCGAAGACCTCCAAGACGCGATAAGGACCCATCCAGCGAAGATGAAGCTTCCCGAGGAACTTAAGGTGTCGGTTGTCATAGAGAAGAACTAAGTCCCCATCTATGACGGTCACCTTCCTCAGCTTACTATCGTAGTTCACCTTACGTTGCGCTTGTACCTCGTACGTCTTCTCCAAAGCTGCATTCCTGTCTTCTTCAAACTCTACGAAATTCAGAAGACGCTGCTCCTGACTCTCTTCTTCTCCCATGCGTTCGGATACGGTTAACCGGTATGTTGGGACCTCTAACTCAATGGGCACAATAAGTGTCGTGCCGTAAGTTAGGTAGAAAGGCGTCTTCTGGGTTGTGACTTTAGGTGAAATCCGGAAAGCCCATAACACAGATGGCAGTTTCGTGTCTCAGTCATACGCATGGTTAACAATTACCTTATTCAGGATGTTACACAGAAGACCGTTCGACTTCTCCGTCAGTCCATTTGCTTTCGGATTGTATGACGTCGTCTTCCGATGCTTAATCCTGAAGTATTGGGTCAGGAGGGAGATAGTCTCATTTAAGAAATGAGTACCCTTATCTGACACCAATTCCAGCGGACATCCGTACTTAGTGATGATGTTGTGCCAAAGGAACCTGACTACTACTGTGGCATCGTTCTTCCTTGTGGCTTCGCCTTCCACCATCTTGGTAGCATAGTCGGTAGCTATTAAGATGTATCGTGCTCGTGTTCTTCTCGCCACCGGGGCGATAGGACCCACAAAGTCGATTCCCCACTTTTCGAACGGAGCAAGCGGAAGAATGGGAATAAGAGGTCACCTTGTCGTAGCTGTCGGTCTTCCCACCCTCTGACACGCATCGCACTTCCTGATCTCCTGAAAAGTGTCTCGGTACATGGTCGACCACCAGTATCCGGCGTCTAGCATCTTCTTCACTGTGGTTTTCAGCCCGTAGTGACCCCCAGCATCTTCGTAGTGAAGACCTGTGATCACTGGTTTAATCTCTGAAGGCTCAAGGCATCTCCTTAGCTTCTCGTCATGTCCCTTCCGAAACAGGATACCCTGGAAGATGGCATAAGGACCTGCCTTGTGTAAGAAGACAGCCTTTTGCTCCGCATCCAATCCCTCGGGATACTGTTGGTCTTCCAAGAACTTCCTCAAGTCCTTGAAGATCGACTCTTCTGTGGAAGTCGCGAAGACTGGATCAGAAGATCTAGTCTCGTCTTCTGGGAAGCAGGCGGTACGCCCCCCCTCAGATGAAAGTGTCTCTGCGAAAACTGAAAACAACTTCTCGTCAGGAAACTCGTCTTCCACTTCATCTTCTCGTCGTTCTGTCTCTAATCTGGATAGGTAGTCAGCATTAACATGCTGTCTTCCGGGCCTGTACTCAACTGTGTAAGTAAATTCCTGGAGTAGGAGAATCCACCTAGCTATCCTCCCAGACAAATCTGCTTTCTTTACAAGATGTTTCAAAGAAAAATGATCCACATAGAAGACAAACGGGTTTGCTAGAAGATAGTGTCTAAACTTCTTACAGGAGTAAATCATGCCAAGACACTCCCTTTCAGTTGTCGAGTACTTCTCTCTGCATCACTGAGTTGTCTTCCCGCATAGTAGATGGGATAATCCTTCTTCTTCTCATCTTTCTGACTCAACACCACCCTTATGGCGAAAGCAGAAACATCCACATAGATATGGAAGACTCTTTTCCAATCAGGTGGCCTTAGGACAGGGGATTCCGACAGAAGCCTCTTCATTTCTTCGAATGCTTCCTGCTGCTCAGAAGACCAAACGTATGGTTCGTCCTTCTTCAGCAACTTAGTGAGTCTTCCTGCTACCTCTGCATACCTGTCAATAAACCTCCTGTAGTATCCTACGTTGCCAAGGAAGCTTCTCAACTGAGTCAAGTTAGCAGGTGGGTGGAGTTTCATGATGACTTCTACCTTAGCACAGTCGACTTCTATACCTCTTCCGGAAATCCTATGTCCTAGCAAGATCTCTTCTAACATACCAAAGAAGCACTTCTCAGGGTGAAGAGCCAAACGATGTTCTCTACACTTCAGAAAACACTTCCTTAGAAATATCAAGTGGTCTTCTCTCGATCCAAACACACAAAAGTCATCCAAGAAAATCTCCATGAAAGTGCGAAGATACTCCTTGAAGATTGTAATCATCAATCTCTGGAATGTGACGGGTGCGTTGCATAAACCAAACGGCATTTGATTGTACGCGTACGTGTCCCAATCAGTAGTGAAAGTGATTTTCGACTTGTCTTCTTCTCTGATTGAAACTTGGTTGTACCCATAATACCCATCCAGGAAGCTGTAGAACTCATGTCCTGCTACCTGATCTAACACAGAGTCGGTGAATGGTAAAAGGTGATGATCCTTCTTCGTGGCCAAGTTCAGCTTCCGGAAGTCCTGACACACTCGGATCTTCCCTGTCTGTTTCTTCGGCATAATGACGATAGGAGCTACCCACTCACTACTAAGTACTGGGAAGATGACTCCTGCCTTCAGGTATTGGTCAATCTAGTCCTTCACCAGAAGCGAGTACTTGAGGTTGAGCCGATACTGCCTCTGCCGTGCAGGAACAACGCCCTCCAGCAAGTCAATGCGATGCTCTCCCAACTCTCGAGGTATGTCCTTCATGTCTTCTATGGTCCATGCGAAGACATCTTGGAACTCCGTCAGAAGTTCTCGAAAGTCTTCCAACTGCTGGCCCTCGATCACCTTAGAAAGCTTCAGCTTCTTCCCCGGAGCAACCTCCATCTCTTGAAGATCATCCGGGTTTACCATTCTTTCGGTGTGACTGTACTCACTGGCACCAAAGTATTCCGGTTTGGGAGCTTCTTCTGGTTCAGATTTGTCTTCTGGAAGACCAACTGTCGGATCTTCCGAAGGGAAGACGATACTTTCGTCTTTTGGAAGCTCTTCTTCCGCAATCTCGTAGCACTCAATGTATCCACAGATCACGTCTTCTGCTATCTCCGCTACTTCTGTAGTACACAAGTTATTCACCACAAACTCATTATACCGTTCATCACTGTCAGAAGACGCAGCTGAGTCTTCTGAAGTGTACCCCTCTGTTGTAGACGGAGTTTCACCTTGGTGTCCAATCTTCTTCCAGGAAGCGAGACCTTAGTATTCTCACCTGGCTTGGGTGTAGGATTGGGAAATCTCAAACGATGCCTTCTCCAGTCGGTATTTACATTTGCAGCATACAGCCATGGTCTTCCTATCAACACCTGATATCTAACCTTAGCTACAGGTCGCAAAATGATGTAAGTGAGGTAAAAAGATACTCCACCAATTACCGTCAAGACATCTTTCAGTTGCCCCAAAGGTCGTCTTCTGGTCTGGTCCGCCATTCTGAGGATTCTCGGAGTAGGTTGGAATTCAATGAAGCCTAGGGCATGCGCTATCTCTTCAGTCATGATGTTAACTCCGGAGCCGGAATCAATGGGTACCTTCTTCAGAAGACAGCCATGGATCTCCATATCAAGTTCTGGGGCTCCCAAGTCCTCATGCTCTATCCTTAGGATCGGGGTGCTCTTGGGAAGTTTAGCTGTCCTCCTCTTCCTCGATCCTCGAAGCACGGATTGCAACAACTTCCTATAGCCAGCGTTGTCATCCAACAGCTGTTGAAAGGTTACATCCGCCTTCTGATTCCACAAGTCTCGCAAGAAGTCGTAAGGGGATCGCTTCAGAAGAGTGACTGGTGTTTCCAACAGAGAAGATGTAGTAGCTGCTTCCTTGGGTGGAAGACCAGAATGATGTCTTCTCTCGACTGGAGGCTGTTCCCGTGAGACAGGTGTTGCCGTAGTCGGTGTAGGAAGCTGCTGTACTATCTTTCGTCTCTTCTCCAGCTCTTCTTGCATGATCGCTTCAACCTCTTGTCTAATGTCAGGAGCAAAGTACTTCGTATCTTCTCGGTCGTAAGTAGGAGAAGACGGCCGCTCAAGAGAAGATGATCTCTCCTTACGCTGCTTCTTCTTCTTGACGTCCTTCTGACGAGATTCTGACTTCCCTTTGCTTCTGGTACTTATCTTGAACACAGCTTCATCCAAGACTTCCTCCGGAGGCCAACTATCTGAAATCGGGTCAGGATTCCAAACAGTACCATCCGTCAAAGTGAAAGATGATGCTTTTTCAGGTGTCTCCATCTTCTGAGCTGCAGTCGTCTTCTGCAGTTGAGGTTCCTTTCCTTCGCGCTTCCCGGGGTCTGGTTCGTCTTCCTCGATATGGAGACAATCCGTACAATCCCCATGATCTTCTTCTTCTACCGTGATGTGCTGTACCATTGCTAACTCGAGCTTAGAAGTTGATGCTGCTTCTGCAGGAGGCCTGGTATCTGCAAATCTAACCATTTGTCGCGGCCGTAAGGTCTGAGGACAATTCCCTATGAAATGACCGGCTTCCTTACAGTTCCCACATAAGGGCACTTGCCCAATCTGTCTTCTCGGATGAGGACAGGTGGACCACCAGTGTCCTGTCTCTCCACAATTATTGCACGCTCCAGGAAGAGGGTTGAGAGGTCGTTGTGATGAAGAAGGCTGCCAGGGCGTCCTGGTCTGTACATTGCTAGCTCTATCCCTAGGTACATAACGATTATATTGGGCGGGAGGCGTAGGAGTGAAGGGTTGTATCGTTTCGATCCTATAGCAAGTTTCCCCACTGGGATCGTGTAGATATCCCTCATCGTCTTCTTCCCATCCTGCCCAGTTGACAGCTTGGTCCTACGTACACTGATCTCTGGTGTGTCCAGAAGAGTTACAAAGGTTGCACCAAAGGTTTGGCCGGGAAGCCGTAGGCTGCTTCCGCTTGTCCTTCTGGTTCAGAAGATGAACTTTCAGGTCGGCAAATTGCTTCAGAACTTCTGCGGGGATCAGGTGCAGACTGAATGATCTGAGTTTGTGGTATCTTCTGCACAACTTCCTCCCTTGCTCGCGTCTTCTCCTTCTTCTTCCGCGTCTTCTTCTCTTGTTCAGATTCGGATTCTGAACTTTCGACGGGTAGACTCTTCAGAAGTAGAAGATGCTTCCGAATCACTGTTATCAGTTTCAGTGGACTTGGACTTCCTCTTGGACTTCCGAGAAGACTTCTTCGACTTCTTCGAGGTCTTCCCTCTGTCTTTCGTCATATTCCAAGTGATGCTCGAGGTTTCATACTGCTCGGCATGCTTCTGTACTTCGACTAAATCATCACCTCCTCCTCTTCTGCAGTACAATTCCATATCTTGAGACAATCCTCCCAAGTACCAGTCCACAGCTTGCTGAGCACAGTAGTCGGGTTTTCCTTGGTTCTGAGGGATGTGATCCAGGAGATCTTCAAACCTCTCGGTGTAATCCCGCAGTGTCTCTTTCTTCTTTCGTTCGAGTCTCTGAAGTTCTATGAGGGTCATCCGATCATAGCCCACTCCTCTGAACCTCTTCAGAAAAGCTGCCTTCAGAGTAGCCCAAGCGGCCATTACTACACCATCATCCAACATCTTACTCATCCATTTCTTTCCCTTCCCTACGATCAAACTAGGAAATACCCGGAGTCTGTCAACATCAGCGTCTTCCTTGTTGGATCTAGAGATGATCTCGAACATCGTGATGAAGTCGTCCGCGTCAGCATCATCGTCGTACGGATGGTACTTCTGCCGAGTGTGGGAAGCCATGTCGACTGCCGACTGGTGCGACTGCCAACTTCTTTCTTCCTCAGGTCCAGGTGGTGGAGATGGTCTTCTCGAAGGTCCAGGTCTGTCTGAATCACGAAGGTCGTCTTCTGAGTCAGAGCTACTGTCACTGCTATCTTCCGAGACGTCCGGAACAATCTCCTCCAGTCTTCCCTCACCTTGAGAAGCTTCTTCCGCACTTGGGAAGGCGTTTTCCGAGTAACCAGTACCAAAATCTACCTTATACACGTGATCACCCGGTTGGCTCCTGTCTTCGTCAAAGATTATGCTCGAGATGGAAGGCTCTTCCAACTCTACCGATCGGATCCTCCTGAGCTCTTCTTCTTTCCTTTGGTGTCTCAGGGATACCCGCTGCTCTCTAGAAGCGGTTCGCTGGGGTGAATTAACCCACTCAGGATCTTTACCCGTGCGTCTTCTGCTTCTTCTTTTGGTCGGAGGCATCCACCAGAGTAATGAGAAGAGATGTCCCTCTTCTTCTACCACTAGATCTGGTAGACTGAATGTTTAAACAACCGATCACAGGTTCGGAACGTCTTCTTCTCCTAGTTCCTGTTGTACTCACTGCAGTCTTCCAAGATAGAGTCTTCCAAGGAGTTCTTGGAAGCAGGGAAGCGGCTTCTTCCAACTCTCCCTGATGTATCTTATCAACTTCTGGTTGCGGTTCCTGTCTTGTCACGTCAGTTTGGGCACCTCGGCTAGGTTGACCGAGTGCGAAGTGGCGCATCCCGGTAAGGCCGTTAGTGCCGTTAGGGCGAGTTGGGAGGAGAGTCCACTAGGGGTAAACTTTGCAGGTAGGGCTTGGAGGCCTTAGTTCTTTGAGTTGAGCCTTCAAGCTCCAGGCTATGGTGGATAGTCTAGTTGAGTGTAACCTGGATTCTCTTCGCGTTTAGAGTGGGTTTGGCTTGACCGTTTGTGAGTAATCCTTGTTGTGGTGTTGGAGATGGTAATCTCTGTATTCAGATTACTCAAAGAACTGAGTGCAGGTCGAGGCGGAGTTCAGTAAGAGCTCGCAGATCTGAAATCGGAAATCGTCCGCTGGTATCTTCGGGCGTTGCCGTTCGTGGTTGATTGTTTGGAGCTGTGATCGAGGTGTGTGGACGCCGTGCTACATTGGTGGTCGCAGATCGATTTGCTGTTGTTGGGGTCGAGTGGAGATTTCTGTCATGCGGAAGCGCTGCAGAAATTTTGCGGAATGTTCTTGAAGTGTGTTGTTGGAGCCGGATTGCGCGTTTGGGCGTAGCAGCTGAAATACTTGTCAATGTCGGGCCGGAGTGGACTCTTTGGAAGCGCATTGGAGAGACGATTCTAGCGCACTAAGTTTCGTGGAGTTTGGCCAAGGACTGAAGAAGTTATGGCATGTCGAAGTTCGCTGCCGTGAAACCCGCAAGCACTAAAAGGCTAGTTACGTCAAATTTTGGCTCAATTTCGTGGGGAGGCTTCGAGGAGCAGAGGTGCGTGAGTGCGGAGGCGTGAGAGCGGAGTGCGAGAGTGCGAGAGGGCGGAGGCGGAGCGGAGCTGAGCCTGAGCCTGAGCCCGCGCCCGCCGCAAGCCAGCTTGCTGGCGTGCGTGAGAGAGGTATCCAAGTTCTAGTGTGTGGGAAGGGTAAAACCAGCTGGTCACCCATCCCAACACTATTTCTGGACCTGGACTCCTGACTTTTTAGTCTTAGCTTTGGCTTTACCACTAGACCAATAGCTCTTGGTGTCCTACAGGGATGCGTGCAAGTACTTATGGACTTGTTTAAGGTAGTAGGAGACCTTCTCGCACGTTCCTAGAGGAGTGGTAGGGCGACCCCATAGTATTAGGGGCAAGCTATAGTTGTGGTAGTGTTTGTCTATACCGTAGAGACGCGTATGTAGGCAGTTGGTGGCAGTTGTCTTGGGTGAGCTAGTAGAGCTACCACGTGGATGTTTTTGGAGCTACTAGAGGTGTGGACATCTAGTTAGTGACCTCCAGTGTCAGTTACGACAGTTGGTGACCATATATTGTGCATGTGGTCACCGACGAGGAGACGTCAGTCCGGGTGGGGCTGGATTTCTCTTTATGTGAATGTTTGAGTGTGGAGGGTTATCGTTTGGACTTCTTGTGGTTGGAACCCCTCCATATTCTGCTTCTTGTTTGTGCGCCGCGTTTGCGTGTGTTGGCGCTGGATTTCCGGAGTGAGTTCACTCCAGTGTGCTGTCGGTAGTGAGGCTGGAGTTGCGGACCAGTCAGACTACCTTTGTCTCTCTCACGGTGCGGTTGGAGTGATGACCAACAGACCGTGAGAGGCTGCCTGTGGTGATGGCAGGTACAAGTTGCCCTTACCTTGACCGTCCTAGTAGGGGATAGGTGAGCTCAGTAGGAGCGGGGTTAGACAAGTGGTGGTTACGGTGGTGACGGAGATTGCGACTTCCGGTTGGGGAGTGTGCTAGCGGGATTCTCTCATCACGGAGTTCTCGGGAGGTTCTGGTGGGGACTTCTCCGACAGTGGGTATACACGGAGTGGGGTGAGGTACCGACTACCTACACCATTGCCGTCGGTTGTTCCAGAGGACGAGTCAGACGCAGACAGCGCGTTTTCTGGTGGTGAGTCTAGTGTCACCACACCGTTGTTGTGGGACATGGACGAGATCTATGGGGCCACGAAGGGGCCTCGACGTTACTCGAGTACAGTTGGTACCATTGAGCTGGATGACTTCATCCAGGAGTTTGACAGTTGGTGCGATCTGCAGCAGATGCGGAACCCACAACTATTTACACCCTTCATGGCGTGGAAGGGTTTGTTCCAGCACTTGGAGGGACCGCCGATGGACGATTATCATGAGTTCAGGCGAGATTACAGTGTTGAGATCGAGTTGTGGAGACAACATTGGTCTCCCAACTACGTTTCTATCACTACTGGCGCAGTTTCGGGAGGCGTAGCACCTGCGAGTTCGGGTGCCAGTAGCAGTGGTACAGCCGCAGGTGGCGGAGTACCTACTACCAGCGGTGCGTCCACAGGTAGTGGAGCGGGTGGTAGTGTGAGCGGGATACCACCAAGGTTTAACCCTGTGGTTCAGTTCTTCCAATGTTTGAGGAAGAACTATCAGGGTGTGCGGACCGACAAGTTGAGGAGTCTGCAGGAGTTCCAGCGGAAGACTGGAGAGAGCCTACGCGAGGCGTTTACTCGCATGAGGCGGTTGATCAGCGTTACCCAAGGGGTGACGGAAGCACAGGCAGTCCAGTTCTGGTATGGGATACTAGACCGGGAGCTGCGTAGGAGAGTTAGAGATGTTACTCTTCTTAGAGATACCGCTCCGACGTTGGCGGTTGTCTTTAGTCTGGCTGAGCGGATTGAGCTCAACATGGTGGAGGAGAGGGTGGTGGTTGCTGGGTTCAGCAAGGAGACACCACATGGAGCGACCACCTCTTCTCGAGGATCACAGGCTACGCAACAGCGTGGTAGTGGTGGTGGTAAGGATCGTGCAGAGCAGTCACGATCGCAGGGAGGTGTAGGAGGATCTGGTGGGCAGAAGCCCATGCCGTCCTTCTCTAGTCAGCAGCAAGCGGGTCCTTGCTGGACGTGTGATGGTCCTCATCAGCAGAGGGACTGTCCACAGAGGAGAGGTTATGAGACGTCAGGGACATCAGGGACGTCTCCAGCAGTACCTAGGCAATGTGAGCATTGCGGACGACCTGGTCACAGTAGTGACCGTTGTTTTGATCTCCATCCCGAGTTGCGGCAAGGGAAGGCTGATCGTGGACGAGGCGGAGGAGCTCAGGGAGGCCGTGGTGGTCGAGTTGGAGGTAGAGGTCCAGCACCTGGGAGAGGACCGGTCGGTCCACCGCCTGGTACGACGTCAGAAGCAGGTATGGCTGCTCGGATTGAGCAGTTGGAGCAGAGGATAGCTAGTATGGCCATGGCTCAGCGGAGGTCAGGTGGAACAGAGGCTTCCACGTCTTATGGAGGAGAAGGAGGTGACTTCGACTTCATGGCTGGTGTGGCGCAGATTGAGGCATCTGCGGCAGTGACTAGAGGTGCAGTACGTGCCTCTGAGCCACGAGGTGCGTCAGTGGAGTTGGATCCACAACGCGGGGAGGCTGGTAGACAAGCCAAGCTTCCCCAGTCGTTCACGTTATCGGAGGCGTTGAGGACCACATCTATGATTCCTAAACGACCTATCGATGGTGCAGTAGAGTTGGAGGCATCGACATCCAGGAATGGGTGTGATGTGAGTCCACCTTCGACGTCTGTGGATGCGACGTCGAACCCGATGTTGGGGGCGGCTACAGCAGTTTTGCGAGCCCCACTATTCTCAGCCACGGATATGAGGGCATTGGGAGTCAACTTGGCTCCAGTGTTCCAGTTGGCGGCCACGCTCAGTGAGAGCGAGGATGTAGTTATCTCTAGTGCTGAGGTAGTTCAGCGAGAGGCGGTAGACGTGTCCATGGAGTCGAGGATCAGGACAGCTACCAGTGGTACTTGGCAAGCGGCGGCTGCTAGGTTAGATGAGTTACCAGCTAGGCCGGCGATTGACCGTGCTAGTTTGGCACCAGGTGTGGTGTTGTTGGACAACAGAAGTGGTATCTTCTGTTTGGTGGCACCTTCAGGGAAAGTGTATCGACCTCAGAAGGTCTTGTTAGACTCTGGAGCCCAACCGTTGATGTTGGGAAAGGCGGCGTGTATTGGTTTGGGTCTGAAGAAGTCCGAGATAGAGAGATGTCCATTCCAGTTGCAGACATCTCTAGGGGGATCAGGAGGTACGGCTCTACACATGACACGTGAGATGTTGACGGTGAGAGTTCGGCCAGATCATCACACGGATGGCTCTATGGTGAAGGCCAAGGCCATCGTTACAGCCGCAGAGTCTTATGATGTATTGGTGGGAGGTGCTGTGTTGTACCCTATGGGGTTCGTGATTGACTATTGGGCAGAGACAGCATCTTACAGACCAGGTTGGCAGTCCGGTGAGGGACGAGTGAGCCGCTTACCAGTGCGGTTCAGTGCTAGAGTTGGGACGACGGAGCCTACACCAGGAACGATGGCATCCGTTGCAGGGTTCAGTTCGATCATGACTTGGCCGGACGAGTTGTTGGAGGGTAATGCCCATGCGGAGGATACTCCGATCTATGAGGAGGTGGAGGACATGCCTAGCATGTCTACGTTAGTACCATCTGCCTTGGATGTTCCACTCTGGAGTTCGAGTGGAGGGTTGCAGCAGTATGCTGATCAGTTGGTGCAGCAGGCTTGGAGTGAAGCTTTTGTACCACCAGTAGAGGAACAAAGGGTTGTTCCTGCTACTGGCCCTGTGACCTTATCACCGTTGGATACGACTCCCATTGTGTGGCAGTATCCAGAGGAAGGTGTATGTGTGCTGGAGCTGTTTGGAGGGATCAGCACAGGTTTGGCTGCGGTATTGCAGGCAGGTATACAAGTACAGCGATACTTGTATGTGGAGAGAGATGAGATTGCGAGACGCATCTCATTGCGACATGTGGTACGTTTGGTGCAGAGATATCCTGAGTTGTTGCCCATATCAGCTGTTAGAGGATACCAGCAAGCATTACCGTCGGATATTTCGCTGCTGGGGGCGCAGGATCTCACGTTTGTGGGCACCATCCACTTGGTAATAGCCGGATGGCCATGTCAAGGTCACACGCGTGCAAGGAGAGGTCAGGGTTTACATGACCCGCGATCTAGGATGTTCTGGGAGATGTTACGGATCCTACGACATCTCCAGATGCATCAGGTGGATTCTCCAGCGTACATTTTGGAGAACGTTCCTTTGTTGGGTGATGCTCGTACACAGATGATGGCGAGTGTGCACCAAGTGCGGTCTTGGGTTGGACCAGCAGTGTTGTTGGATGCAGCGAGAGTGGGATCTCGTGCACATCGTCCACGGTTGTGGTGGACGAACTTGTTACCGAGAGAGGTGCTTAAGCGCGCACACGATGGAGTGAGACGACCAGCGCACCTCACGGTTGATAGCATCTTGGATGTAGGACGACGATCTCAAGCAGTGAGAGTCGTCGATAGGTCACCCATGGCAGTGGTGAACCTAGTGGGACGGCCTATGGTAGCATTACCCACTTTGGTAAGCTTTCCAGCGTCACATGCTTACAGAGATGGAGGACCTGGGCTTGTGTGGGATGCTCAATTACGGCAGTTGGTGGAGCCCAATGCCGATGAGAGAGAGCGAGCAATGGGTTTCACTACGGACACGACGGCAGTAGCTTCGGTGTCGGAGGCTTCACGTCGTCAAGTATTGGGTCAAGCAATGGACTTGAATTGCTTGACATGGATTGTTAGCCTTGGATTGGCTGAGCAGCGTCGGATGCGATCGACGGGTGTTACTGCTCGAGCACTCTTGAGCTCTTTGCCTACCGGGTCGGTGGAGGCAAAGGCTGGGGGCGAGGCACGTGGAGTTCGTCATCCTTGGACATCATGGGATGTCATAGGAGAGAGTGTGGAGTTTGCAGCTAGAACTGCAGAAGTTTTACACACAATAGCGGTGGAGGTTGTTGGTGGTGAGCAGAAGGAAACTGCTCCAGAGGCTGCAAGATAGCAGTCAACGACTTCGTCTTCTACCTCTAGCATGGTGACAGAGGATACTTGGGAGCCGGAGATCGGACCCAAGCTTATAGGAGAGGAGAGACGAAGAGTCCAAAGATTCCTGAAGAGCTACAGGAATTGTTTTGCCTTCAGTATGAAGGATTTGGGTACCTTGAAGGGACCTGGTATACGGATCGACTTGGCTAATGACACGTCAATCTTTCGACGTCCTTACAGGTACAGTGACATGGAGAGAGCCTTGATCCAGAGTCGGACTCAAGACTTGTTGGAGGCTGGGTTGGTGGAGATGTCGCATGGAGAGTATGCATCTGCCACAGTTATGCCAGCCAAGAAGGATATGTATGGCAACTACACAGATAGACGGATGTGTGGGGACTATCGTCCTATCAATCGGCAGACGAAGTCCGATAAGTATGCCATGCCGACACCTGAGGAGATCTTTGATGCAGTGGGGCATGTGAAGGTCTTCAGTACTTTGGATCTTCGAGCAGGGTATCATCAGTTGCCAGTGAGAGAAGAAGATAAGTCCAAGACAGCATTCTGGGGAATTGACTCTCACGGCAAAGATTGTTTGTATCAGTGGCGGTTCTTACCATTTGGGTTGAAGAACGCCCCTGCTGAGTTCCAAAGGGTGATGGACAGAATCCTAGCAGGATTGGATTTTGTCAGATGTTATATTGACGACATCTTAGTCTATAGTGCTACAGTGGAGGAGCACGAGAGACACTTACGGGATGTGTTTGAGCGGTTGAGAGCTCATGGGTTGAAGTTACACCCTGGAAAGTGTAAGTTCTTCCAGGAGTTGGTAGAGTATCTGGGCCACACCATCTATCCAGGTGGGTTGGGTGTTCAACAGACGAAGGTTGAGGCTATTGCACGTATCCCACGTCCCACAGATGTGAGTCGAGTTCGAGCATTTGTTGGTTTGGCGAACTTCTATCGTCGATACGTGAAAGGGTTTAGTGCAATTGCGAAGCCGTTGACCAAGCTGATGAAGGTGGACCAGGAGTGGCAGTGGAGAGATGAGCAGGAGCGAGCTTTCATAGAGCTCAAGGATAGGTTGACATCTGCTCCCATCTTGAGGAGACCCGTTAGGGGGCGTCCTTTCCAACTGCACACCGATTGGAGTATGTTAGGACTTGGAGCAGTGCTGACTCAGCATGATGATGAGAAAAAGGAGTTCGTGGTGGCGTATGCCAGTCGCTCCAACAATTCAGCGGAGGCGAGGTATAGTTCGTATGAGGGAGAGTGTTTGGCGGCAGTGTGGGCTGTTGCACACTTTCGATGTTATCTGTTTGGGAACCCCTTTACTCTCATCACTGATCACCAGCCGCTCAAGTGGTTGATGGAGTCCGACAAGCTTACAGGGAAGCTTGCACGATGGGCTCTGATCTTACAGGAGTATGACTTCCAGGTAGTACATAGACCTGGAGTTGCAAACCTAGATGCCGACGGGTTGAGTCGCAACCCGTGCACGAGTCAGCAGGATCAGACTAGGGCTCGCTGGCATGACGAGGTTGATGAGGAGATAGTGCCAGGGTGGCATGCATCTGCCTTTCTTTGTGTGTTGGCCATGAACTCTAGTATGAAGGGCCAAGTCGTATCTTTCTCTGGTCAGAGAGTAGATGATGAGTCTCCAGATCCTGAGGGTGGAGATGGTGTTTCAGACCAGCGAGATATCCATGATGATGTGACCGTGATGGAGTATCTACGTACTGGTGTGGTAGTAGGCACAGTAAGTGCCAAGGAGCGAGATCGTGTCCTTCAACGAGCAAAGAGATTTCGACGAGAAGGACGACATGTACTTCGAGTGTGGGGTGATGAGAGAGTACGGATAGTGCCACATCCATCCCAGAGGGCACAGTTAGTACGACATGCCCATGAGGAGTTGGGACATTTTGGAGTGAAGCGTACGCATAGCTTACTCCAAGGACAATATTGGTGGCGTGGTATGCACATCGATGTGCAACAGTTTGTCGCACGATGTGTGGTTTGTGATCGAGTACGAGCATCGTTTAATGCTCCTACTCCACAGTTACACCCCTTACCGATTATGAGGTTGGGTTACCGTTGGAGTTTGGATTTTGCGGGACCCTTACCGTTGACCGTACGTCACCACCGGTATGGGTTGGTGATGGTGGAGCACTTCTCCAAGTGGATTGAGTTGGTGACATTACCAGACAAGGCGAGTGAAGGGACGGCGTACGCGTTCTTAGATCGAGTGCTGAGTCGTTTCGGAGCACCAGCTGAAGTGCTGACAGACCAAGGTACAGAGTTCCTTGGTGAGTTTCAGGCCTTGTGTGATCAGGCGCTGATTGATCATCGAACTACATCTCGAGATCATCCTGAGGCGGATGGTTTGGCGGAGAGGGTAGTTCAGACGGTGAAGAGAGGATTGCGCAAGTATGGCTTGCAGAAGGGCCACTTGGGAGACTGGGATGTGCAGTTACCATGGTTGGCTATGGGCTACCGTTTTAACCGACAAGCATCTTTGGCTTCCTTCTCACCGTATTTCTTATTGTATGGCCGAGATCCAGATCTACCTTCGGCCATTCGTCGTGATTCTGCTGAGGTGCTGGACCTTGATGACCCGGATATGTGGGTGAGAGCATGTTCTCAACGAGCAGAGACATTTCGGAGAGTTATGCCTATGGCTTTTGAGAACCTAGCGATTGCCCAGCATAGAGACACGTTGCGGTATGCGACTATCCGAGGAGGAGGTTATCGGCCGTCGATTCGCAGGTTTCATCCTGGCGATTATATCTATCTACAGCAGACTACACCGACGACGTTGGACGTGACCGCAGGGCGCACTATTTTACGAGTGCGTGAGGTGTTACCTTCTGGAGTACTCATGTTAGAGGGCCGTGATGGTGTTGTGTGGAAGGACCATGTGCGTAATTGCGCGCCATGTCATCTTCCCAACATTGATGGTACCGTCGACCCAAGCTTAGCAGTTGTACGTGCGGGCTTGAGGTGTATGTTGTGTGGGTCTGCTAGCGGAGCAGCCCGTATGTTGGTGTGTGATGGTTGTTCGAGAGGTTGGCACATGTCATGTTTGACTCCACCTCTCAGTGTAGTTCCTACTGGACGGTGGGTTTGTCCTCGATGTATATAGCGGAGATAGTCAATTAGATCTTTGCGTGGTATGGATTGCATACAGGCGACTAACGATGGGGCGATGTAGCACCCGGCCTCCTGATCCTTGCACCCATGAAGGTGTGTATCACGTAGTTGGGATATGGAGCTATCTGGAGTTAGAGGGACCTAACCGCCAGTTAGGGGGGCGATTGTGGTACACTTGTGTATGTGTATGACATCGTCCATGTGTTATGTGTATGTGTGGTGTTTCTCTGACAGCGATGTATGTTGTGTAGCGATGTGTATGCGCACGACAGCTGTCACGTCAGTTTGGGCACCTCGGCTAGGTTGACCGAGTGCGAAGTGGCGCATCCCGGTAAGGCCGTTAGTGCCGTTAGGGCGAGTTGGGAGGAGAGTCCACTAGGGGTAAACTTCGCAGGTAGGGCTTGGAGGCCTTAGTTCTTTGAGTTGAGCCTTCAAGCTCCAGGCTATGGTGGATAGTCTAGTTGAGTGTAACCTGGATTCTCTTCGCGTTTAGAGTGGGTTTGGCTTGACCGTTTGTGAGTAATCCTTGTTGTGGTGTTGGAGATGGTAATCTCTGTATTCAGATTGATTGTGGTACACTTGTGTATGTGTATGACATCGTCCATGTGTTATGTGTATGTGTGGTGTTTCTCTGACAGCGATGTATGTTGTGTAGCGATGTGTATGCGCACGACAGTCTTCTAGCAAGATAGAGTCCCACAACACATTCAACTACAATCGAAGTTAGTTCGAAATGAAACTAACTACTCGCACACAGATCCAAGAAGCTTAGAACAAAAGTTACTAAGTTAAAATCTCCGGCAGCGGCGCCAAAAATGATGCTCACTATATGTAGTGACGCAGGATTACTCCTTTTGCCCATTTAGTATACAAGATATCGTTCCCACAGAGGATTTACGCAAGTAACGCTGCTCTAAGTTCCAAGATCTGTTCAAACACACAAACACACGGGTTTGGTCTAGAAATCCCGTCTTCTCACAAAACCACACAAAACCACACGTCTTCCAGACACGCCAAATGGTGCTCTGGAACTAACCAAACAACTACCAACTAAAATATCACACAATTATTCACAGAGAAGCTCGGGAAGACGATCTTCCTGCTTCCAGGTTGCTTCTTCCGGTCTTCTCGATACCGTCTTCCCGAAGCGATTCTCGTCTTCTAGGGGTTCAGCTCGTCTTCTCACACCTCCAGAAGGCTGTCCTGCTTCGCAGAAGTCGACTAACAACGGTCGTTACACCTTCTTCTCACACTCACAATCCAACGGGTTAGATTAATCACAGGGTGTATGCCCCATGTAGCCTTCCCAGGCTTCTACCTACGGAAATGGTCTTCTTGCAGCACTACAACAACATTCACCTTCACGGAAGCTCAATAGAGGTCTCGGAAGCTCACTAGAAGAAGGTAAGAAGATGGGGAAGATGGGAGAAGATGGGGAAGATAAGAAAATCCAAACAAGAGAAAACAAGATGAAAAGAGACAATTAAGATTCCGACAGGCTTCTAGTCCGGATCCTGACTAACAAGTCATCACTGCTTGTAATAGTTTGGGGAGGAAGACAACAAACGTGAGTATTGATTCACCGTCTTCTACTCGAAGATGTCATCTTCTGCTGTGAGAAGAAGGCTTCTTTCTTCTTCACTTCGCTGCTCAGACTACTCTGTCTTCTGAGATCCCTTACCCATAAGACCGTTCGCACGTAGATCCCAAGTGCTCTACTGAACGAGCAAGCTACACTTCCACAACTGCTGACAGTCACCGCCACTCAAGAAGAACACTTCCCATGCACAATTGGGAGCAAATTCAAGAAACCCACCATCCAGAAGACATGAGCAAAGTTTCTACACTCAAATCCACAATCTATTCCCCGAGAAGAAGACATAATGGTATTGGGAAGCTCACTCCCTCTACTTCCTGCGTCTACTCCTCGACACACCAGTCTAGCTAACAGGACTGCACGAGGATGCCGTTCCCTGTTCCTAGACTGTCCACTACTTCTATCTACATCTTCGAACCACTGCTGGTACGAGTATGCAGACCCCTCTTGTGTATTCCAAGACTATTCGTTTGTTTCCAACAACGGGTGTAGTGCGAAGAACTATCTATCAGGTGTCTTCTCTCTAATGTGTCTAGTCTGCTTGTTCCATAGAATCGAGTACTGAACTTTTCAGAACTGGCAGACCTCTATCTCCTACTCTGCGATCCTACTTATGTCGCTGCCATGAGAACCAGGGGAGACGACCACCAGGGAGAGAGAGGCGCTGACAAGAGGTTGTCACCTCACATGCAAGCGGTTCCCCTGCCCGAATTGGCCATCCACCTTGTCCTTCTTACGCTACCTATGCTGCCACATGGTATCCTAACTAATATTACACGGAAAAACTGCCACCCTTAAGATAGCATGTTCGATCCTACTATATTTGAAATTGTCAATGGAGTTACTAACTACTCAGATTGCACGGAGGCAATCTCTACCTGATCTGCTCCTATCGGAGCTCCTAACACGGCTTCTGATAAGCTAGAAAGCCCTGCAGTTACCTCGGGTGTCACTGAGGTGGCTTCCTCCTCATCGTCTCTTGCTGGCCCTGCTGTCGCTGCTGCTGCGTCTTCCTCGGCTTCGGCTTCTGCTTCGGAAGACAGAAGCGTCTTCTGGGAAGCGGAGTCGACCGGTGCTTCTTCCGTCTTCTGAGGCACGGGTGCGGTACTAGGGACCATGGGGACCTCATAGGGATCCGGGGAAGTCGCTTCCTCCACGCGGAATACCTGGGAAGACGGCTCGTCTTCTTGTCTTCAAGAAGACATCTTGTCTTCCGGGGCGTCTTCTGGAGTCTTCTCGGCTTCCAACGCTGTCACCACCAAGTGCACAGCGAGATCGAACTCCTCCTTCTCCATTCCAGATCCAGTCGATGGTGCTGGAGCGTGGGAAGATGCGGTTGCAGGTGTCGGAAGCGAGGGAAGACCATAAAGTGTCTTCACTCCTTCTATCTGTCGATCCAAGTACCTGAACATGCTCTCCCGGCATTCCACCAACATTGCTTTGGACTCGCTGTCCTATCCTCTAGCTAAGGTAAGTAAGTTCCTACCCGCGGTGTAGTTGAACTTCTTCCGAAGCGCTTCCACCGACTGTGCCAGCATCTTTTGTGCACGAGTCTCCGCTGCTTCTCGCTGCGTCTTCTCAACTGCAGCTCGCGCTTCTGCGGCTTCTCGCTGCGTCTTCCATGTGGTCTGCTCTTCTGCGAGGGTGGTGATCTTCTCTCGCACTCGGAGGACTTCCTGATCATGCTGTTGTACCCGCGTATGCAACTCCTTATTGCTCTTCCGAAGCTGCACCAGCTCCTTGGCAGAAGCGACTGCTTCCGCCTTGTACCTGGCTGCAAGCTTCTCCGTGGTGCGGAGACTAGCTTCCAGCGACTCCGTCTTCTTCTGGTCTTCTCCCTGTCGCAGCAAGGTGCGCAGGCCGAATCCAGGTTCTAAGGGCCTCTCCTGTGCCTTCGCTCTCTTCTCCAGCAACTCCATAGCTGGTTGGATCTCCTTCTGGAAGTAGGCATTGAACTCCTCCAGTCGTCTTCTTGCGGAAGACAAGTTCATCTCCACCACTCGCTCCGCGGTGTCGACTTCGTCTTCCAGAGGCAAGGAAGCCTCTTCCACCACAATGACCTTCATCTTCTGCGCACGAGAAAAAACTACTCTTCTCATCTTCCGGGGTGGAAGATCCCTCATGGCAGGAGCGGCTCTCTTCGTTGCGCTTCCTCGCATCGCAGCAGGAGCGTCCCTTCTTCTCTTGTCTTCTGGAGTCTTCGGAAGACTCCCAGGCGTTGCAGAAGCGGTCTTCTGCTCTGATCGGATACTCAGCAGGTCTTCCTCCGAGTCGGACTCCGATCCTGAATGAATGAGGGAGATGGGTGTCCTCGGTACACTTCTGGGACCCTCTTCCTCGGTGGCATGGCGTCTTCCGACCCACTAGACTCATCTTCCCTCACCAGAAGCGTCTTCTGATGAGAGCCGAGCCTCAACTGTGGCATCAGAGTGGGAGGAGGCGTTGCGGCTGCCTTTCGGTCATCGTCTTCCGAGGTTTCCTCCTTCACTTCCTGTCGCTCCGTTGGCCCATACCCTGCCGGTTGATCTTCCCTAAGATCCCCCATGGTTACATACAAGTAGCAGAGGAAGGGCGTCAAGTGTCCTCCCGCCGGGGTACCCAAGTATGCTAGCTCCGTCTGTACGTAGTTGTGGATGTACGCGCCCCAGTAGATGGGCACTCTGTCATCCTACACTGATTCCAGGAACTCCACGTCATGATCTCCTAAGTACCTTGTCTTCTGCGCTTTCCCCTTGGGAAAGAGATGCAGAAACAACTTCGCCAGAAGTCGCTTCTTCGGCTCCCGGTAAGATTCTATCTTCCAACCGTTCCTCCCCTGCCTATCTTCCACGAAAAGGCAGGTGGTGCTCCCAGGCACATGCCACGAACTCACGATCCTAGGCAAGATCTTCTTCTCGTACCAATATCCTCGGTTCTCGGACTCTGGTCTGTGAAAAGCCCTGCGCCACCAATCTTCAGTCCAGGAAGATGGCCTTCCTCGAGCTACTCCTGCCTTCGCAGGTACACGGTTACGAGGTGGCAACGTTGCCCACACCTCCTCCAAAAGTCCTTGGTCTACGAGGTTCCAATCCCACAGGAAGAAGTCGAGACCCAACTCCTTGAGGAAAGGAGTGACCTCGGCCAATTCTGCCGCTAGTAACACCAAGCCTCGCGGATGCATCGTCATGCTGGAAGATCTGTTGCACTAAGCCACAAGCACCTACTATGAGCTGAAGGCTTAATCCTTCCCAAGTGCCCACAGTCCAGCTTCTACTTCTCAGAAGACGAAACTAGTCTTCCAGAAGACAGCTACTCCGTCTTCCGGGATTCTAACCGTACTTCCTAGATAGCTCTCGTCTTCCGAGCTATATCTAAACAATCCTATCTAAGCAAAGCCTCGCATGGATTACCAAGAAGACAACCCATCTTGATCCTTATTACATCCTAATTCCTATCAGAAGATACAAGATTCGCGAAACATCAAGTGCATAACAGGTTCGAAAGATGGTTGCGGGCTCCTGCGGTGACAGTGGCCTCTGGGAAGACACTTGGGACAGCTTCCGATTCAATGTCTTTCTCGGAAGACTTCCCGAAGTCAGATTTCCCTTCACTGGTCTCACTTGTCTTCGTCTTCCTACGCGTAATCTATCCTCACAACAGACTCAAGACAATTGCACTCTGTTCTTCTGACTTCTCACCTCTCATACACACTCAGAAGAAGCTTGCTGCTTGGTGAGAAGACATGACCCTCGACCATTCTCTCCAGATTCTGCCAGCAAGTCTTCTCACGATTCTCTTCTAAGTTTGGGAAGAAGAAGGAATGACTGCTATGGGTCGAACAGAAGAGACCCGAAATAGACCCTCACGTCTTCTCGCTCATTTTGCCAGCCTTTCAGTCTTCTAGTCTCTCTAGGAAGATGTGGAGTTGAGAAGCTTGGAAGACCGGGAGGCACAGGCCTAGTTCCCGACTTCCAACTTCTCGAAATAACAAAACAACTCACCACACCACTCGTGATTCGTACCAAGCCTCTCTTAACACAAAAGCAAAGCAAATCCACTCTTGATACGAATTGTGTTCAGTCGACTTCCGAAGACAGTCTTCCGAAGATGGTCTTCCGAAGACAGTCAAGTTTAAGGAGCGTCTTCCGAAGATATTCCCATCTTCAGAATCGTCTTCTGTTCCAGGTTTCGGGGGTAGAGAGGTAGTAGGGTAGGGAAATTTGTAGCTGGGATCGTCAATTTGAGGACGGGGTGTAGGGAAGCTCGAATTGAACTTAGAAAGGAGTAGGGAGGTGTCTGACGGAAATTGGGCAGTGCTTCCGCGCCCAATGTCTCAATAGAAAGAATGGGAGGTGGGGGTAATCGATCAAGCTGCATGCACACAACCAAGGAAGCGCGTGGAATATCAGACAAAGGCGAGAAGAAGTGGGAAGGGGAAAGAACGTGGGGAAGAACCTCTACAGTCTTCTTCTGCTCCTCGAGTTGTCTTCGACCTCCGCGCGCTTCTGGCTCTGGTCCTAGCTCCAACGCGACTCCTCACGACTGCGCCTGCTGTCAATTTCCACGCCTCGATTCCACCTTCGATTCTACTCGCTACTCTCCAATGTCAGCTTCTCGGGAGCTCACAGAAACACCTTCGCTCTCTGTCTTCCGTGCTCCAGCAATTCGGTCTCGTCCTTCGCCTAGCTGCCAACGGGTTCTCTCCTACCTCGATGTCATCACTCGATTCCTCTCTCAAAGCTCACTTGCGAAGCTCACTCTCTCAAATCGATCTTCTCAAGCGCTGTGCTGCGGGAAGTTGGAATGCGCCTAATGTGCTTCTTGCGCATCTTCCCCGCAGATTAGGGGTTTTCGACCTTAGGTGTCTTCCCCGACCTACCTACCACCTGTGTGTTACCTAGTAGGTACACCTACTGTTTTACCCGAAAACTTGTGGTTAGGCCTTCGCGGTCGCTGTCTTTCGGAAGACAGGTGTCTTCCGCCGTCTTCTCATCTTCCGCCGTCTTCCCATCTTCCGAAGACGCAACTGAGAAGACGCTTCCCGGAAGACGGTCGTCTTCCGAAGAAGTCAACTTCTTATTAAAAAGCTCATAAGATCATCTTTCCTCTAAAGAAGCAGTAATCTTAAGTAACAACGCTTCTTCAATTATACAAACAAGTTATTAATCTTAAAAAAATTTAAAAATTCGTGCATCCTGTAATTTGTGGGCACCACAAGTTACAAGATGGGGAAGTTACCAGTGTTTCATAGGAAGGACAATGAAGATGTAGAACCATTTGTACGAGACTTCAAAAGGGGTTGCACCGGAAACAACGTGAGAAGGAAGGAAGAATGGGTGTTGTTACTGCTAGAGTTTTTAGAAGATTTTGCTCTTACGTGGTATGAAGACCGAGTGAAGAGCAAGACACCTGGTGCAGTTGAGGACACATGGGAGACGTTGAGTAATGCACTCATCGAAGAATTTCTTCCAGAAGAGAGTTATGAGAAGCTCATGGTGGAGCTTACTCACTTGAAACAACGGGACGACGAGAAAGTTCAGCAATATGCCGAAAGGGTGGATAAGTTGGAGCAACGGTTTCGGATGGTCCTACGGAAGAGTGGAGACAATGTGGAGTTAACGATGACGGGGATTGGAGCCGTGTTGACCAAGAACTTGGTGGGAGGGTTGAGGCCTTCAATTCGAACCCAAGTGAGGTACGAGAAGTCAGCAACCAAAGCGGAGGCCATCAAGATTGCGACAAGCATGGAAGAGAGTTTGGATGAAGGAGATATCATCCAACCTCATCATGCTACTCTGGTGTCGACTCCGACTCCTGGTGTAGCCACAACGATCGCACCTGCACCATCACAATTGGTGATTGCTTCAACGTCAGCTCCTACTCCAACGGTGGTGCCAAGACCGTTTGTCCCAACCACGATGTCTACTGCCACCTCTGATTTTCATGCCGAGCTGAAGAGCATCACCGATATTCTTGCGGATCTCAAGATAAACGTGGTGCAGTTACGAGAATGGAGAAACAAAGGTGGAGGAGGAGGTCAAAGAGGTTACGACAACAATCCCAACCGAGGAAATCAAGGTAACTTTGGAGGCAACCAAGGTAACTTTGGAGGAATCACTTGTTGGACGTGTGGAGGTTCTCATTTCCAGCGAAATTGTCCTAACAACGGAGCAAGAAGTGCCGAAACTGTCAGAATGAATGTGGGTGGAGGAAATCCATCACAAGGACGAGACAAGGGGCTGGCTACTATCGATGTCTTGCGAGATCCCATCTATGAGAAAGGAGAGAGTTCAAACTCTTCTCATGCCCCGGTGGAGCTTTTAGCTCAAGAAAGGAAAAGAACTCGATTTTCTGATGAACCGGTTTTCATGGAGGAGTCAGCAAGTAGAAGTACTCGTTCGAGTAATGTTTCGAGTACACCAAGGGAGCCAAGAAGGAAGTTGAGGATGACGGATTTCACCATTTCATCCTCCCAAGCGGGATATGATGTGGTTGAAGATGTGGGTGCTCAGAAAGCCAACATCACTATTGGACAACTGATCGCACTTAATCCAAGCTTACGAAGGGAACTCAGAGGAGGACTGAGTTCTAAGAGAAGCAAGAAGAAGAAACCCAAGAGCAAGACATCAAAGTCTGTGGGAGTTGGTGTGGTGGATGTGCATGCTTCAGAGGTATGCACTAGGGCTTCAAAGATTGAAGTCTGGTTGAATGATCACTACGTCTCTGACGTATTGGTCGATGGAGGGTCAGCTGTAAACGCCATATCGGAGAGGTTGATGAAGAAGTTGGGGATGGAACCAACTCGCCCGGCTAGCATTGTCGTGGGGATGGCTAACAAGCAACGAGTAAGACCTCTTGGTGTGTTAGAGAAGGTGGTTGTGTCTGTGATGGGAGTTCAAACATTGATGTCCTTTCAAGTGTTAAAGGACTCTAGTTATGATTTGCTCCTAGGTAGGCCTTGGTTGAGAGCTGTGCGCACCACTGATAGGTGGCACAAGGGATACTTACGGATTGGGCCTAGAGATCATAGAGTGATAGTTCCTCTCTCGGGTGTTGGAGTTGTGACTTCTGACTCTGATAGACCCATTAGTGACTACTGGGAATCTGATACGGAGGATGATCAGAAGTAGATACCGAAGATTCTTACGATCAAGAATCCTCGTCTGAGGACGAAGGATTTGATCGAGATGAATCATTACATCAGCTTAGTGCTATTGACTTGTTGCCTCGACCAGTAGTGGAGAAAGATCTTGACAAAGAAGAGTTGAGTGAGGCAGACATTGTGAGAAGACTCTCTACCTTGAAGTTTGGTATCAATGTCACTCAAGAAAAGAAAAGTAGATTCCTAGATATATTTCGAAAATATATCCATGTGTTTGCTTTCAGCTACAAGGATTTGAAGGAGGTGACTCTCGAGATTCATCGAATCGAATTGGAGGAGCACGCAAGACCCAGTTCGACAGAAGCAGAGAAGGGTCAATCCCACAACGGCAATGATGGTCAAGGAGGAGATAGACAAGTTGAAGGAGACGAGTTTCATCTATGAGGTGGAGAACTCAGAATGGGTTTCACCCATTGTGATTATCAAGAAGAAGAATGGTAAGCTGCGAGTGTGCATAGACTATAAGAAGTTGAACGCAGTTACCAAGAAAGATTATTATCCTCTACCATTTATAGATGAGATTTTGGAAGAAATTGCTGGTCATGAGTAGTACAGCTTTGGTGATGGTTATAGTGGGTATAACCAGATCAAGATAGCACAGGAGTACCAACAGTTGACTACTTTCACTACTCCTTGAGGAACATTTGCATTTCGGATGATGCCATTCGGACTATGTAATGCTCCGGCCACGTTTCAAAGGTTCATGAACAAGGTGTTTGAACCATTCATAGGGAAGTTTGTTCAGGATTTCATTGACAATTTCTGCGTGTACGGAAGAAAGGAGGACCACTTTGATCATGTGATCAAAGTTTTGCAGCGGTTGGAGCAAGCCAACGCTTCTCTAAATGCAGAGAAGTGCATCTTTGGCTGCGAAGAAGGTCTGCTGTTAGGGCACATCATTTCCAAGAATGGGATTGCAGTAGATCCTGAGAAGGTGAAGAAGATTGTGGATCTTCCATTTCCGATCAACTTGACAAAGTTGAGGTAGTTTCTTGGCATGGTTGGATATTATCGTAGGTTTGTCTTTTCCTTCTCAAACAAAGCAATAGCTTTGACTATGTACATGAAGAAGGGAGTTGATTTTGACTTGATAGTGCATGATCAGAAGGCAAAGGAAGCATTTGAGGAGTTGAAAAAAGCATTAGTGACAGCTCCTATACTTGCTAAACCTGAGTGGAGTAAAGCATTTATTCTGTATACGGATGCCTCCAATGTAGCAATCGGATGTACATTAAGTCAGCTAGATGGAGATGGGCATGATCATCCTATAGCTTATGCTAGTAGATGGTTCCAGCGGAGAAGAATTACTCCGTGACTGAACGAGAAGGATTAGCGGTGATCTTTGGATTGAAGAAATTTCGTCACTACTTGCTAGGAGGGAAATTTTCCATAGTCACAGATCACAAGGCTTTAAAGTATATCTTTAATAAGTCTAATGCCGAAGGTCGTATTGCTCGTTGGAAGATCCTTCTAACAGAATACGATTATGTGATAGAAGATAGACCAGGGAAGAAGCATGAGAATGTTGATTTTTTGTCAAGAGCTTATGATGATGAGGGAGAAGAACCGTTTGATGATTCATTTCCAGACGAGCATCTGATGACCATCACAAGCATTGAGGAGATACCGGACGAGTACAAGGAAATCTGGAGTTTCCTTGCAAATGGCTCCTTTCCAGAAGGTATGCATACCCGAGAACGTAACGCGTTGATCAAGAGATGCAAACCTTACACCATGGTGGAGGGAATTCTATTTCATCAAGGAGCAGATGGGTTACTAAGGAGAGCAGTTGGTCAAAAGGAGGCGTTCAAGCTGATGCACGAGTTTCACGATGACACTGTTTGCGGAGGTCACTTTGGTGGTAAGATAACAGCTTTCAAGATTTTGGATGCGGGTTATCACTGGAGAGGGATTTTCAAGGAGTGTTTAGACTATTGCAAAACTTGCGACGTATGTCAAGCAATTGCTCTGAAGTCTACTAGAACACCTCCGTTAAGATCAATTCCAATATTAGGACCATTTGAGAAGTGAGGTATTGACTTTATAGGTCCTCTTAATAAGACACCTCGAGGCAATAGATACATTGTAGTCGCCACTGACTATTGTACCAAGTGGGTAGAGGCTAGACCTTTGAGAGAGACCAATGAAACAAAAGTCGATAGATTCCTATGGGAGAGAATCATCACAAGATTTGGATGTTCGTTAGAGTTGGTTTCGGATAGAGGAGGAGAGTTTGTAGGAAGCATGACTACTGCTATGCTACAACACTTTTCTATCAAGCCACGAGTAACGACCTCATACAAACCAAATGCTAATGGTCTTGCGGAGAAGACCAATCTTACACTTTGTATGATGCTCGCCAAAGATGTTGGTGTTGAGACTGCGAAACATACTTGGGATAAGAGGCTACATGCCATCTTATGGGAGTACCGAACGACAACAAAGACTTCTACTGGGTACTCTCCATTTCGACTGATTTATGGAGTGGAGTCCAAGTTGCCGATCCAATTCGAATTAGATACTTTTCAAACTATTCAACGAAAGTTGAAAAGGTCGAGAGGAGAAGACGTGGTCAGATCAAGAAGAGAGCAACTCATGGAGTTGGAAGAGACCCGAGCGGTAGCAATGATCCGGATGGAACGAGCTCAGGCGTATCAAAAGAAGAGTTACGACAAACGGTTGGGCATGAGGGAGGTAAAACCTTTTCAAGTCAGAGATTGGGTAATGTTGTATGATGCTATCAGATTCAAGAGGGCTAGGAAGAAGTTTCTTCCGAGATATTTTGGTCCTTTTGTTGTAGATAAGGTGTGGAGCAACTTCACATATGACCTTCAGGAGCTGGGAGGAAGGAGATTCGATCGGATAAATCATGACAAGTTGAAGTTGTTTCATCGACGAAAGTTCTCTCTTCACTCCGAGGACGGAGCGAAAATTTAGTCCGGGGGTAAAATGTAACGACCTATGTTACACATAGGAAGTTGGTCCATTAGTAAGGTATTTAGTTATAACTAAGTGTTGAGAATGTTTATTTGCTGCCCAAGTACTTTAAGGAGGTATCAAGTTAGTCATGACTAGCTAAAAGTTAGTTATGGTTAAACTTAGCTGTACTTTTGGCAGAATTCAGATATTTCCTAAAGAGTGAGCACTACTATCTTGTCATCTTGTCTAAAAGGTAGAAAGGAGGTGGAAAGTATCCTTTATGTCCTTTTTGACTTGATATGAGTGATTGGATTAAAGTTGTGGACTTTGTGGGCATTAAAAACAAGAAGAGATTCCACATGTTTCCTTTTTAGTGGGTCCTAGTGTAGAGGGGGGTGGAAATTCGAGATTCCTTGAGAATATTCCAGAATCCTTCTAGAAGTTGTTGGCTTTGAAGGAATAAGCCCATGTGAAAAGGTAAGAAGCCCATGTGATTAATGCTTTTACCTTAAGTAATATCTTAGTAAAACTCGGTAAAAGTAGTTACGGCTGAGTTACCGGAGGGTACTAAAGTAAAAATCTAGAATGTATAAATAGAGGAGTAGAGAAGAGCTCCTCATCCTTGTTTTCACATTGTCGTAATGACAACTTGAGTAATATAGAGAGTGTGGGATATTTTTAGCATGTGAGAACTTGAGAGACGTCGTTAGAATGGAGGATTTTAGTTGATGTGTTTAAGGAGATTTTTAGTTGATAAGTTTGTGGGTGTATGAATGAGTGAACTTAGCATTTTTCCCTTCAAGATTCATGGTGTGCTTCCATCAAAGCCATCAGAGGTGACCCCTGAGTGAAAGACAGGCCCGACATTTGCAGATTCATCGGTGGCGATCGTGGAGGTTGAGAGATTGGGGGGGTAGTTGATCGATGAGATCGTGGAAGGTTTACAGATCTTGACTAACAAGCCATCCCTGCTTGTAATAGTTTGGGGAGGAAGACAACAAACGTGCGTACAATCACACAGTCTTCTACTTGAGGATGTCGTCTTCTGTTGTGGGAAGAAGGCTTCTTTCTTCTTCTCTCGCTGCTCTGACTACTCTGTCTTCTGGGGTCCCTTATCCATACGATCGTCCGTGCGTGAATCCGAAGTGCTCCACTGGACGAGCCAAGCTGCAAATCTCACAACTGCTGACAGTCGCCGTCACCCAAGAAGAATGCTTCCCATGCACAATCGAGAGTGAATTCAAAGAAACCCACGACCTCCAAGACACAAGCAAAGCTTCTGCACTCAAATCAGCAATCCATTCCTCGAGAAGAAGGCACATTGGTGTTGGGAAGCTTACTCCCTCTACTGCTTGCTCTTACTCCTCGACACACCAGTCTAGCCAACAGGCCTACACGAGGATGCCGTTCCCTGCTCCTAAACTGCTCACTACCTCTGTCTACATCTTCGATCCAATGTTGGAAGCGAGTCTATTCGTATGTCTCTAGCATCATATGTATTGTGTATGTGTGTGTAGCCTGCACCGTAAAATGTGTGTATGTGCAAGTGCGTTGAATCCTACTCTGTAATCCTGCTTATGCAGCTGTCTCGATGTGCAGGGGAGAGTTCCCCTCCAATCTTAGACTACAATCAGAGAGAGATGGGCGCGATCAGAAGGCTGCCACCCCACATGCAAGCGGTTCCCCTTCCTAATTAGCCATCTGCCTTGTTTACCTTACGCTGCCTACTCTACCACATGGTCACTTAGCTAATATTAAACTGAAACTGCCACCTCCTAAGATAGTATTTGGTACTTACTAAGTTTAGACAAGTCATTAGTCTTCTGCCTACTCTAATTGCTCGGATGCAATCTCTACCTGATCTGCTCCTACCTGAACTAGTAACTCGGCTTCTGATAAGCTGGGAAGCCCTGCAATCACCTTGGGTGTCACTGAGGTGGCTTCCTCCTCAGCATTCGTCGTTGGTTCTGCTGCTGCTGCTTCGGAAGATAGAAGCGTCTTCTGGGAAGCTAGGTCGACATGTGCTTCCTCGCTCTTCTGAGACACTAGTTCGACACTGGGGTCATGGTGACCTCATAGGGATCCGGGGAGGTCGCTTCCTCCACTCGAAATACCTGGGAAGACAGCTCTTCTTCCTGTCTTCCAAAAGACACCTTGTCTTCTGGGGCTTCTTCTGGGGTCTTCTCGGCTTCCAACGCCGTCACTACCAAGAGTACAGCGAGGTCAAACTCCTCCTTCTCCAAGTCTGGTCCTGTCGATGGTGCTGAGGCTTGGGAAGATGTAGTTGCTGGTGGCGGGATCAAGAGAAGACCATAGAGTGTCTTCACTCTCTCTATCTGCCGATCCAAGTACGGGAACATGCTCTCCTTGCACTCCACCAACATCGCTTTGGACTCGTCGTCCCACTCCCTAGCTAAGGTAAGAAGTTTCCTACCCGCGGTGAAGTTAAACTTCTTCCGAAGCGCTTCCACCGTCTGAGCTAGCATCCCTTGCGCACGAGCTTCTGCTGCTTTCCGCTGCGCCTTCTCGGCTGCAGTCTGCGCTTCTGCGGCTTCCCATAGTGTCTTCCATGTCGTCTTCTCCTCTGCAAGGGCGGTGATCTTACCCCGTACTCGCAGAACCTCTTGGTCACGCTGCTGTAAACGGTCCTGCAACTCCTGGTTGCTCTTCTTCAGCTGCGCTAACTCCTTGGCAGAAGCGGCTGCCTCCGTCTTGAACTTCGCTGCGAGCTTCTCTGTGATGCGGAGGTCGGCTTCCAGCGCTTCTACCTTCTTCTGGCCTTCTTCTTATTGCATTAGGGTGCGCAGACCGAATCCAAGCTGTAGAGACTTCTCCTGAACTAACACTCTCTTCTCCACCAACTCCATAGCTGGTTGGATCTCTGCGTAGAAGGAGGCACTGGACTCCTCCAGTCTTCTTCCTGTGGAAGACAGACTCATTTGCACGATTCGATCGGGGGTGCCTTCCTTCTCTTCCAGAGGCAAGGATGCCTCTTCTGCTGCTGTCGCCTTCTGCTTCTGCGCACGAGAAGAAGCTACTCTTCTCGTCTTCCGAGGTGGAAGATCCCTCTCCATGGCAGAAGCGGTCCTCTTTACTGCGCTTCCTCGCCTTGCAGTAGGAGTATCCATCCAACCTTCGTCTTCTGGAGTCTTCGGAAGACTCCCTGGTGTTGCAGAAGCGGTCTTCTGCTCAGTTCGGGTACTCGGCGGCTCCTCCTAAGAATCAGACTCCGATCCAGAGTGAATGATCAGGAAGGAGACAGTCTTCCTAGGTACACTTCCTAGGATCCATCTTCCTTGGTGGTGTCGCATCTTCCGACCCACTGGAGTCGTCTTCCCTCACCAGAAGCGTCTTCTGATAAGTCCCGGGTCTCATCTGCGGCATCAGCGTGGGAGGGGGAGTCATCGCTGCTGCTCGATCGTCTTCTCCCGAGGTCTCCTCCTTCACTTCGTGCTGCCCTGTTGGTCCATATCTCGTCAACTAATCTTCCGTAAGATCCCCCTTGGCCACGTACACGTAACAGAAGAACAGAGTAAGATGTCGTCCTGCCGAAGTACTTAAGTACGTCAGCTCTATCTGTACGTAAGCGTGGATGTACGCACCCCAGTTGATGTTCCCTCCAGCACACACTGCTTCCAGGAACTCCACGTCCTGATCTCCAAGATATCTTGTCTTCTGTGCCTTCCCCTCGGGAAAAAGGTGAAGGAACAGTTTCGCCTGAAGACGCTTCCGCGGCTCCCGATAAGATTCAACCTTCCATCCGTTTCTTCCATACCTTTCCTCCAGGAAGAGACAAGTTGTGTTCCCAGGCACATGCCATTGCCTTGAGATCATGGGCAAGATCTTCTTCTCGTACCAATAACCCCGGTTCTCAGCTTCTGACCTGTGAAAGACCACGTGCCACCACTCCTCGGTCCAGGAAGATGGTCTTCCACGAGCTACTCCTGCCTTCGCAGGTACACGATTGCGGAGAGGTAGTGCTGCCCAGACTTCCTCCAGAAGACCCTGGTCGGCGAGGTTTCTATCCCACAGGAAGAAGTCGAGACCCAACTCCCGGATGAGGGGTGTGGTCTCGGTCAATTCTGTTGCCGGTAACACCAATCCTCGCGGATGCATCAACATACTTGAAAACTCTGTTGCACTAAGCCACGCGTACTTACTGTGAGCTGAAGGCTCAATCCTTCCCAAGTTCTCACAGTCTAGTTTCTACTCTCAGAAGACGAATCTAGTCTTCTAGAAGACAGCTACTCCGTCTTCCGAGATTCTAACAGTGCTTCCTAAGCTCCTCTCGTCTTCCGAGCTATATCTAATCAATCTTAACTAAGCAAGATCTCGCATGGATTCTTAAGAAGACAACCCACCTTGCATTACATCCTACTTTCTAACAGAAGATACAAGATATGCGAGAAGTAGAGTGTATGAAAGGTTCAGAAGATGGTTGAGGACTCCTACGGTGACAGTGGCCTCTGGGAAGACTCCCGGGACAGCTTTCGATTCAATAACGTTCTCGGAAGACTTCCCGAAGCCAGACTTCCCTTCACTGGTCTCACATGTCTTCTGCTTCCTACACGCAATCTAACCTCACAACAGACATAAGACATTCGCACTCTGTTCTTCTGATTATCGTCTCTCATACACACTCAGAAGAAGCTTGCTGCATGATGGAAAGACATGACCCTCGACCATTCTCTCCAGATTCTGCCAGCAAGACTTCTCACAACTCTCTTCTAAGTACAGGAAGAAGAAGGAATAGGTTGCTATGGGTCGGACAGAAGAGACCCGTAACGGACCCTCACGTCTTCTCGCGCATTTTGCCAGCCTTTCCAGTCTTCTAGTCTCTCCAAGAAGATGTGGATTTGAGAAGCTTGGAAGATCGGGAGGCACAGACCTGGTTCCCAACTTCCAGCTTCTCCAAACAATAAACAACTCACCAAGTCACTCAGGATTTGTACCAAGTCTCTCTCAACACAAAAAGCAAACCCAAGTCCACTCTTGATATGAATTGCATCCATTCGTCTTCCAAAGACAGTCGGGCTTCCGAAGCGTCTTCCGAAGATGTTCAGGTTTCAGAAGCGTCTTCCAAAGATGTTCAGATCTTCCGAATCGTCTTCTGTTCAACGTTTCGGAAGTAGAGGAGAGGTAGGGTAGAGAAATTGATAGTTGCGGGATTGAATTTGATAACGATGGACATGGAAGCTCGATTGCAGCTCGAGAAGAAACAAGAAGATGGCTGTCAGAAATTGGATAGCGCTTCTGCGCCCAATTTCACAGAAGGAAAATATGGGGTGGGGAATTGATCGATCGGTTGCCTGCAAACAACCTGGGAAGCGTGGGGGATACCAAGCAAGAGACGAGAAGCAGGGTGGAAGGGAGGAGAACATGGGAAGAACCTCAAAACAATCTTCTGTCTTCTTCCCGGCCTTCCTTCAGTCTTCTGCGCACTTCCGACTTCGACCCCAGCTCCAATGCGACCCCACTAAGCTGCTGCTGCTGCCAATGTCTTGCCACTCCTTAATCGACAAGGCTCCACCTTGATTCTTCGCAGCTGCCCTTTAATGTCTGCTTCCGGGAGTCTTCAGAAGACTCCTTCAGCTTGATGTGCTTCCTACCCTCAGCGATTCGCCTGCGTCCTCTCTCTAGCTACGAATCGATCCTGGCTCTAATTCCACTCTGCTATCTTCACTCAACTCGATCACCTTCCAATTCGATCTTCTAGGCCCAAACAACCTCTCGATGCGAGAAGCGGTAAGGTTCTATGCTAATGCGCTTCCTGCGCATCTTCTCACGCAGTTTAGGGGTTCTCAACCTAGATGACCTACTTACCACCTCGATGTTACCTAGTAGGTACACCTACTTCTTTGCTGGGTAATATGCTATCGGAGTGTGATCCGTCTACTTAAGAAAGCGCCGGGCTTCTAGCTGTGGTTGTTTACTCAAGAGGTTGGCTTTCAGGTCACAACAGGGCTATAAACACTCACACAGGTGTGTAGGATCCTCTAATATGTTCAAAAAGAGAAATTTAGGTCTAACTAGTAGTAATAGGTTTAGGCGGTGAACTTTGACACTCAAGGAGAGGAAAACAATGAAGGTTTAGACTTCTAAACTTCTCCTACATGTAAATGAGGTCCTACTGAACACACACACGAAGTTTCAGCCTGAGATCAAATTCCAGCACCGAGATGTGGACAGAAAAGTTCTGAGTAGGAAAATTACAGCAATTTCTGGTACCCAGATGGCTATTTCGACCTATAACAGAAGATTGGCTTGATCACTTCCAAAGATTCTTACAGGATTTGAAGTCTACAGGATGCTGAACATCCCTGTGAAGTTGGGACTCCTGAATGTACACAGAACTCCAGATCTCGTTCTCTGAAGTTGCTGCTCTAGATTAAGAGCTTTTTAGACCCCCTCTGCTTCAGCGGCCGCCCTGAATTACTCAGTCACTCAATCGATATGAAACTTTGTAGGAAATCGTAGCCCTGCTGACAGAGAACACAACCACGAAGTTTTGAAGCGATTTCCTCAATTCTGCTGCAATTGACGCTGAAAACTCCAAAATCAACAAAAGTGATGCAGTTTTGGCACAATCTGAACTTCAATTGGACATAACTCCTTGTTTATTGATCCAAATCGATCAAGAATTTCACTGACAGTGCTTGGCTCGACGAGCTCTACCTTCCTGTGCTCTCAGATTTAGCACCAAATGCTTGAACTCTCCTTTAGACCTCTGTTTCTAAATTTAGAGTTTTACAAAAGACAAAAATGGACCAATAAGATTTCATAGCTCCACTTGGTTGTCCTTTTGTGCCTTAAACCATGTGGTAACTTAATTCCACTCATAGGCTACCACGTCAAGTTCCGTAAAGTGCCAGCGTAAATCTTAAACTACCTAAAACTACACGCAGCCTTGAAAGTAAACTTAAACTAGCTAAAAAGCGTGCATGGGCAACACGTAAGTACAACCCATGAGCTTAAACCCTATCAACATGGTAAATCTAACTTATGTACATTGAACATCATAGACAAGTAAGAAGTCACTTGCACAAGCGCACAAATGCTTGAACAAGATAACTAGCATACTATCAGCCTACTAGGACTCAAAATAGTGTTAACACCGTATGCAAAGGTGTCAAACATATACATAAACGACTAGAAGTAATATGAGCTAACTTCTAGAACTACTAAACTCAAGTGTCGGAGTAGAAATGTAACATGTAGCCGCCAAGTAGTGCGACATCCACCCCCTCTGAACCTGCACATCCTCCGGTATGTGCCAGATCCAGATCAAGACTCTTCAGCTTCAGCTTCAAATTCATCTTCAACCTCCATTGAGTCTTCAGCTTCATCCTCAGTAAGCTCTGCAATGTTCTAGTCCTCTCCTCTCCTTCTAAAGAGCTTGATTCTCTTCCATGCGACTGGTATCTTAAGCACTACACCATCTAACTCTCTCAAAGAGTATGTGGCATTATCATAAACTTCTAACACCACATAAGGTCCGAACCATCTCTGGGAAAACTTTCTGATAGCGCTATGCTGATTATCAAGACTACTATCATAGACTAACACCCAATCACCTTCCTTAACTGGTTTGGGTCGTAATCTATGCGTTCTATCAAATCTGCCTTTGTTTCTCTCTCTAGCAGTCTTTAACCTTTCCACAACTTTGGCAACATCCTCAGGTCTTCGTTCTAACTGCTGGATCCTTAATGCAATCCCTTTGTACTTCTATCATCTTCCCATGGCAAAACATTCCAAGTAGGCACAACCTCCTCAATCTACATCACAGGTTTTTGCCATAGTATCAACTCTGCTGGCATGTAACCTGTAACGGTACTATGAATTGTACGATCTGCCCACAAAGCAAATGGTAGCAGTCTAGGCCATTCACGGATCTTACCCTTGCAAGCTTTTACCAAAGCTTTGATGATTGGCGGATGATCTCGTTCACTCTTGTCATTCCCTTCAGGATTGTAAGCAGTGGTTAACGCCAACTTGATTCCCAATCGCTTCTTGTGAATCCAACTCACCCCTATCTGCAGTGATCTTTCCCACACAGCCATACCTACAAATAACATCTTCAAGTAGAAAGCGACAGACATTAGCAGTGGTCTTCGTCCTCAGGGCACGGCCTTCAACTTGGTTAGATAGATCTTCTCTAGCCAAGACTAGATACCTCATTTGTCCAAGCTCAAATGGCATAGTTACCAGATCCACTACCCATTTGTAATGAATGGCTAAAGGATAAGTAGAATGCAATCCATCAAGATGGCATATGTTGGAATACATCTGACAAGGTATACATGATGAAACAAACTGTACTACATCCTTATACATACCCTTCCACCAATACTTCTCCTTTATCTTGGCAAATGTAGCCTAAACTCCTATGTGACCGGCCCATAGACTCTCATGGAACTCCTTGATCAGCTTCTGCTGTAATTCCAGGTCACATACCACCCGCTGTGGTACACCTCCTTGTAGCTTAGGACGCTTCCATAGATGTCCTCCATATAAAAAGTACCCATAAATTGTTCTACAGATCCTCTTGAAATCTGCATCAGACCAGCCTTCTTGCCTTTCCAATGAACTTAAATAGCGTCCAAGATCCAACCACTCGCCATCGTACATAGTTTCCTCAAATAACTCCAATGGAGCTGCAAAACAGCTTCTATCCTTTCTAGCAAGAACATTAGAATAGAACTCTGTTCCCACATCCTCCTGGTCATCTATCATTTCCTTCTCACCGTAATACCTAGCCCTTGATAACATATCTGCCACAGAATTGCCTTTTCCTGCAATATGTCTAAACTCTGGGTTCAAGGACTTGATATATGCTATGCACCTCAACATAGCAATATCTGGAGTTGTACAGCTAGTGATCATTCCCAAGAGAGGTAAACAATCTGTCTCCACAACCACAAGTGCTCCTACCAAGTATTTCTTATCACTCTTCATCGCAGTAACTACTCCCCATAGCTCTCTCTTGACCCGAGGGTAGTCTCTCTGCCGTGAACTTAACACCTTAGCTCCAAAACGCACCACATATCTATTTCCATCCTCATCATCCTGTCCTATAGCCCATCCAATGCCAATAGAACTAGTATCAACAGTAAGGATAACAGATCTGCCCAACTCATATGTTACCTTTCGTAGAGTTGGTGGTGAAACCAAAAGATCCTTCAACTTCCTCATAGACTCGCTTTGCTCCTCTTGCCACTGAAATCTTTGCCCCTTCCTCAGTAGCTTGTACAACAAATCTGCTACATGAGCAAAGTGTGGAATCCATATATGATAAAACAAACATGCACCTAGAAATCTTCTCACCTCAGTAACCGATCCACACGTCTTCTTCATTCTTCGAATGACATAAATCTTATCTGGACAAGGTTTCCGATCATAAGACTCACATAGGTGTCCCACTATTAACACCTCCTGTTCTCCAAATACAGACTTTGCTCCTGATAATGTCAAATGAATCTCCTCCAGACGACTCAGTATCTTATCACAGTCAGCTATGTGATCTGCAACAAACTTACGGCACCCCCTCTGATCCATTATCTCATTCTTCTCCTCCTCAGCACATCCTTTGATCGGCACATCATCAAGGAATGGCATAGTTCTTTCAGGAATGAAGTCCCTCAAAACTTTGTTCATGTCATTCATCATATGTGCTACAGAATTGATAGCACCTTGTGGCAAGGTGCACATCCTTAGTAATCCCAAAGGTGTCCTCATTGTAGTCAAGTCTCTACTCTCAGAGGATAACTGAAACTGATCGTACCTTGAATATAAGTCTCTCATTGAATAGATAGCCCGACCAGCAAAAGTCTCTGCAAACTCGTCTACAATAGGTCTTATACCCATATTCCTGATAGTCACCTTGTTAACTGGCTGCATATCTTGAATGAATCTCAAAGCTCCACTCTTCTTCGGAACAGTAAACCATCTGCTAGAACGACTAGAAGTAATATGAGCTAACTTCTAGAACTACTAAACTCAAGTGTCGGAGTAGAAATGTAACATGTAGCCGTCAAGTAGCGCGACAACGCAGTTTAGGTTTTTGCGGTCATCGTCTTCCGGAAGATATATGTCTTCCGTCTTCCGCCGTCCGCTGTCTTCCGCTGTCTTCCGTCTTCGGAAGACACAACTAAGAAGACGCTTCCCGAAAGATGGCCGTCTTCCGAAGAAGTCAACTTCTTATTGCAAAAAGATCGTAAGATCATCTTCCTTCTAGAGAAGCCGTAATCTTAAGTAACAAAGCTTCTTCAGTTATACAAACAAGTTATTAACCTCAAAAATTTCAAAATTTTGTGAATCCTGTAAATTGTGGACACCACAATTTTCTGTTTCTTGTTGGACTACGTGCATTTTCTGAAGTATTTGATCTTTTGCCAAAGATCATATCTCGGCAAATGACTACTTTGTTTGTTTTACTACTTAAAAGTCGATATGCCTTCTCTCTATCTACATATCCATGAAATGTGCATATCCGGCTTATGTCATCCAATTTCTTCCGAAATTCCTCAAGAACGTGTGCATATGCTACACAGCCAAAAACTTTGAGACGAGAAATATCTGACTTCTTACCATCAAATGCCTCCTCGGGAGTTTTTTCCTTCACTGCTAAAGTGAGACTCTTATTAAGAATACATACTGCAGTTCAGACCACTTTTGCTCAAAACATGTTGAGCATCGATGCTTCTTTCAGCATGCTCTTGGTCATTTCAACCACAACTCGATTCTTACGTTCGACTATTTTGTTTCCGTGAAGATGAATGTCGTTGTAGTGCTGTAGGAAGATCGTTTTCGTAGACAAAATCTTGGGAAGGCTACAGGAGGCATACACCCCGTGATTGATCTAACCCCGTTGGAAATTGGAAGAGCAATGTGTGACAGATATTGGTAGTTTGACATCTACAAAGCAAGAGCAGTCTTTTGGAGGTGCTAGAAGCCTAGTTGAACCCCCAGAAGCCGAGAATTGCTTTGAGAAGACTGTGGTTAGTAGTGAGGTGGTGCAGTAGTTAGCTGTATGTTAATCCTTTTGCTCATGTAATAAGTTTTTCCTTCTTTTGATAGAAACTCTCCTCCTCGATCTGATCGGATGATTTTAACCTTCTTGTTAGTCTAGAGCTCAATGCGTATAACAAATTCTTTCAGGCGTTGAAATGTCTCTGACTTACGAGCAAGAAAATACGTCCACATTTTTTGTGAATAATCGTCTACAATCAAGAGATAGTACTTTGTGTCTCTAAGTTACTTCAATTGGTCCTCTAAGATCAACACGGATAAGATCAAGAGTGTTATGTGCTCTCTTTGTGTTGTTTTTATCAAATTTACGTCTCGTCGGTTTACTTCTGATGCAAATTTCACATATTCTTGTTTCAAACTGTAGCTTGGATAGACCAATCACCATTTCTTTGTTGTGTAGTCTGCATTTTTGATCATAGTGAAGATGTTCGAGCATGTGATATCATAAAAAAACATCATCTTATAATGCACTTAACATCGGTGCGGTAGCAATATCTGCTCTTAAGTCATAGAGTCTCTCCTTCTTCACTTCTTTCACAATGATATGATTATGATCTTTCATGTCATGCACTACACAGCTGATCTTATCGAAAATAACTCCGAGATCTATCTCTATGATTTCTCCAACACTCAAGAGAGTATGCACTATACCAAAAATATGTCAAACTTCTTGAATTTTATGCTTGGCTAGAAAGTATGTGTATACAAATACCACCAAACCTTAGTATCTCATACGTCTTTCCATCTTTCATTTTGATCATTAGTCTTTATTCATCGGCTGATCATCTTCAAATCACTCTCTTCGAGCTGTAATGTGATCGATGCACCAGAGTCAATCCAGCAACCTTCATTCGGACCGGCAACTGCTAGTGCAATGAAGAAAAGATGTTGGTCATCATTTCGAGTACGTTCTACATCCATCATTTCCCAAATTACCAGAGTTCTTTTGTTGGACGTCTCCTCATTTCTTTGTCGATCGTTCCATGACTTGTTACATCGTTCATAAGCAAGGTGACCAAAAATCTTACATTAGTTACAAAGTTTTTTCTTTTTAGATTGTCTGACCTGTCATATGATTTCTCTGCGCATCAATTTGATTCGATTTTGTTTTGTGATGGAATAATCTCCATTTTCTTGATTTCTCTTGAAACGATTGGAATTTCTTCCAGCTAGCAATGCTCGTTCAGATATATTGTCATTGCTTAGCTGCAAGTTTCGGACTTCCAAGTTCATCTCTTCTTGTAATGCAAAATTTTGTAATTTATTGAAAGTCACAACATCTTTTCTCACATCAATAGCTTTAATAAAACTATCATACGCATGTGGAAAGCTTTGGGATTCAACAAGATCAAATCCTCTTCGTCTACCGTTCCTCTTAAATTCGTGAGTTCTTCCAATAACGTCATGATTGTCATGAAATGAATCTCCATCGAAGTTCCTTCTTGCATCCGGAGGTTGTTCAGTTTCTCTCGAATGACTCATCTCCTTCCTCTCGATGCAAATTCATGTTCTTGCTGAATATATCCTAAGCTTGCTTTGATGTCTTTGCGGCACTGATGTCATCTATCTCATTGTCCTTGATAGTCATCTTAATACTTGACATTGCTGATCTCTCTTTTCCCAATTCTTTGTTATGATCAGAACTATCGTTCTATTAGGTTGTAGTTCTTCTTCTGTAACTATATTTCACAAACTGTAACTGGCAAGTAACCCTTGTGCTCGAAATTTCCATATCGCTCGAAATTTCCATCGTTCTATCAGGTTGTAGTTCTTCTTCAGTAACTATATTTCACATATTGTAATTTGCAAGTAATGCTTGTGCTTGAAATATCCATATCAGATAGTTATGACTATCTAGCTTATGATTCTCTCAAAGTAAATTATCACTCACTGTCGTCTCACAATCTACCCTCACTTAGAAAGTAACCTGCTCTTATACCATGATAAAATTCTAACACAAACTGTACTATAAAATAACGCAGAGGATGCTAGCTAGCCTGGAGCAAGTATGCAAAGGGTTAAGAGAAAACTTCATCATAACCCATGATCGGAATGATCAGACTTTATACTGTGTTAGATCAAACTTTATACGGTGTTAGAAACTTAGATATATCAGTGAAGGAACTTAGTGATGGTGGACAGGACGAAGATAAAGAAAGACACGATTGACTGTCTCTTTAAAGAACGATTAATAATGCTTATGTGAGAAATGGACTACTGCTAGAATAGGCTAAGATAAGATGGTATTTGATGGTCAATAAATTCTTGCATTCTCTTTTCTTTGTCAGGGCACAGAGAGAGAGAGAGAGAGAGAGAGAGAGAGAGAGAGAGCTCTTGAGACAGTGTAGGCTGAACCAAGCAAATGAATTACTTAATGTACAATGACCTCAGGTCTGAATAATATAGTCTTGGGTCTTGACCTTCGTGATCTTACGAAAGATCACCACCTAATATCATGAACATGTTACTGAACATATGTTCATATTGTACGTATTCTAACACGCACTCAGTAACAGTTCAGATAAAACATTATTAGCTAGAAAAAATTCCTAGCTTCGGTAGTAGATGATCCAACTTTGGAGCTCGTAAGCTCTTTGTCAAAATATCTGCAACCATGTCCTCAATAGGACAATAACGAACTCTTATAATTCTTCCAACGACGTGGTCTTTAGTGAAATGATAACGGATGTCGATATGCTTCATACGGTCGTGGAATTTGCTAGTGTCGACAAGAGCCATCGTACTTTGGTTGTCACGATATGTCATGATGGGCTCCTTGTCGTGCAATCCGATATCAGTCATGAGTTGACATAACCAGATTGTTTCTAAACATCTTGTACTAAGAGCTAAATATTCTGCCTTTGTGCTTGACAGGGCTCCTGACTTCTGTCTCTTAGAGGACCAGCTAATGACTCCTCCAAAATAAATGAAACAGTGGTCTGATGTAGAACGTCTTGTCTCCGCATGTCCTCCCCAGTCAACATCAGAATAACCAAACAGAGAGTAGAGTTGGGATGATTGGCATACTCAAGGTATAAATTCAAAGTTCCCTTGATGTAACGAAAAATCTCTTACATAGCGGCAATGTGTCTAGGTCCAAGACTGCTCATGAACTGAGAGAGTACATTAGTGAGGTAGGACAAATCAAGACGAGTGCATACTGCGGCCCAATTAATAAAGCCAGGATAACTGTTACATAGTTTCTTCTCCTCCTCAGTGACGGGAGAATTGTCTAAAGAAAGTTTCTCATCTGTAACTAGAGGAATGCTTACAGGTTTGCAGTCTTGTAAACCAAACTGGAATAGTTTCTTTGTCAAGTACATAGTTCGACTAAGTCTGATACTGTCAGAAGATAGGTCACAGTTAATTTCAATGCTCAGGCAATGATGGACTGGAGCGATGTCAGTCATTTTGAACCGTGAGCTCAACTTCCTCTTTACATGGGATAATAGAGCCTCATTGCTACTGGCAGTCACAGTGTCATACACGTAGAGAGCAAAGATGACGAAGTGTTGTTCCGATGTAGGAACAGACGTTCCCGTCTGCACCAGACTTAATAAATCCAAGAGAATGCAAGAATTTATTGATAATCAAATACCATTCTCTTGATGATTGCTTAAGACCGTAGAGAGTCTTAAGCAATCTGCATACTTGGCTACACCTTGCTATAGTTACTCCTTCCGGGACACACATGTATATTTCCTCATTAAGTGTTCCATTCAGGAACGCAGTTTTGACATCCATTTGATGTACATGTAGATTATACTACGCTGAGATGACGAGGATGAGTCATATTGATTGTATACAGATTACAAGAGAAAAATGTTTTTGTGTAATCCAACTCGTAGATTTGAATGAAACACGAGTCTCGTCTTGTAACGAGCAATGGACCCATCGATATTAAGTTTCAACTTAAAAGTCCACTTACATGTTATCGGTCAGCGTCCTTGTGGTAAGTCGGTGAGTTTCTAGGTACTGTTTGATTCGTGAGAATCCAACTCCTCCTCTATTGCTCTTCTCCACTAATCAGCATCAAGAGAAGATATTGCTTCTGCGTAAGAAGCAGGTTCCATAGCATGTGCTTGAGGGCTACCATAACACCTGCTTGGTATTCTTCTGAGACTTCAGGATCAACTATGAGGGGTCGTAGCCTTCGTCAAGGTTCCGTTGTGGGGGAATCCACTACCGAGCTTATGATCTCAATGGAGACGGACTGGGAAATCCAACGGAGGAAGGGAGGACTCGCTGTGGGTAAGACTGCAAACACGTGGTGAGCATGGTGATGTGTGCCGAAGATAAGGATGGCACGAGCTCATGTGCTCTACAGGAGGAGAGTGATTGTGTGTATGATTAGAGGAGTGAGTACATGGAGAACGACTACTCCCACTAGGCTGTTAATTGCTGGTGGGGTGTATGATAACTCCTCCTCTAGGGCCACGATTGCTAGAAATTCCTCCTCCAGATCCAAGACCAACGGATGAGGTTGGAGCTAGACCAGCAAGAGGGAGAAGAGGAACTCCCACTAAAGGGAAGTCGAGAGCGACGGACAAAACGTAAGCTGGACCAGTAGAAGGAGCAGGCACAGTGTGATAAAAGTAAACGTCGGTCTCAGGAGGCTCCTGAGTGAGTGAGGGAGTAGTAGAGGGGAGGGATGTGAGAAGGAGAGTCGGTAAAGACTAATAAAAAATTACATCGCGAGAGGAGAAGGTATGACGGTCAGATTTTCTTTGGAGACGATAGCCAAAGAAAATCTGACTGCTATAGCCAAGGAAGATACACTCGTGACAGCGATTATCGAGTTTAGTGCGCTCAACCTCGGAGACTTAGGAAAAAGCACGATAGTCAAAGATGAGCAGAAAAAGAGAGATCAAGTCATCGACGAGTAGTGTAGGTGTAGGAGTGCCAAAGTTCATAAGGTGTGGTCACAGACGAGATGGTATTAGACGGACATCTATTCTGGATAAAAGTGACGCAGGTGATTGCTTCACCTCAGAAGGGCTTGATGAGGTTGGTGGTGAAAAGCAGAGAACGGACAGCATCAAGCAAGCTGCGGTTCTTGCACTGTCATAGTTGTGGCGTTCAAGATGATGAAACAAAGCTTCAAAAAGCAATCAACTGGTGTTTGTTTAAGAAACTGCACCCTAGCTTATCAAGCTAGGCAGGAGTTAAGCTGGGGCTATGCTCGACAAGCTGCCCCTTAGCTTGGGTTGAAATATCACCCTGAAGGAGGCGAAAGTTTCCAGAATGCAGAGCTCGTCGCGGAGAGCGACTTCGTGCTTCCAGTTTTGACAGAAAGTATTTTAAGTAATAGTTAGTACGGGTTTTAGACTGAGAAATATGCGAAAGAGAGAAATCCATTGATTCTGACTCGTGACTCGTACTCTGAATCTGATAGCGTGAGTGTGTGGGTGTTCACAAGTACTATAGTTTTGGCTCCTCATTCATTAAAAATGGAGTTGTATAGAGAAGTTAGCATAGGAAAAGCTGATAAATACTTTACAAAACAAACTTCTTCAGTAAAAACATATGTACAAAATTTTTAACCTTCTAGAACGGAACCAAAGGCCATCACAGTGATAGGGCATCTGCCTAGGAGGAAAGTGGTCTCAGGATCAATTCCTCCTCCCGACCAGTATCTCCCTTAATCGTGGACTTCTTGACCTAAGCCTCCGCATGCCACCGTGAATATACCATAGGAGATACTTGGTGCGCATATGGAGAGGTTGTAAGCTTTGTGGGGCAGCCTCATAAGTGTATGGGCTTTGGTCTACATCGGATGGCTTGTGGTATATTCAAGGTGGCATCAAGAGCACGAGAAACTTTTGTTAATCAATTAATTAATCATCAAGTCAGCCTAGCAACGGCAAAGAAAGCTATGAGACCTTGTGTAATGAAGGAGTCTACTGTAAAGACAACTGTGAAACTTTTATTAAAAAAAGGGTCAGCTTAGCAAATAAGTTCCGTACGCATAAGGACAGTAGAGGGGCAGCTTAGCTAGGGGGCTGCTTCTGATAGATGATTGTGCTTATAAGGACAGCAAGGGGCAGCTTTGCTAGGGCCTTTTCTTCTAGGTTAAATAACTTGTGGCAGCTTTGGACGAGGACTTTTCTTCGCAGAGAGCAAAAAAGGAAGCCATCGGGATGCGCAAGGGAAGCTTGGGAGCTGGGAAGATCAAATTTCTGAGAGAACTGAACTGAGAGATCGTCCGAAGAGACGGATGAGTGTGTAGAAGCTGGAACTTTGTCTAATGAACTGTTTTGGAAACAAATTCACTTTTGAAAGGACAGGAGGCATTCTATAGAGTGGAGATCGGTTTGACAGTATGTGAGAATTTTTGGTCATCACTAAATCAAATTTCTGAGAGCTTTCAGTTGGGAGGTTGACGCAAAGAGAGGAATAAGAGTTTGGGGTCTGAATTTCACCTACCAGACTGGGTTTGAGGTGAACTTGACAGACAGAGGACATCTATTTGAGCGGAGGAGGAAGCTTAGACTGAGGAGGTTGGAGTTTTTGAGAAATTTCTGTTGTGAGTTGTTGCAAGAAGGAATACCAGATGTTGGGAGTTCAGATCTTTTCTATTGTTGTGTTTCATGATGAATCAATCTTCTGGTGAATGAGAATTGATTTTGTTGAGCAGTAATAGATTGTTAGACAAAGTTGAAAATAGTGAGAAGCCTTGGCTGTTGAGGACCACCCGCTTGGCTCCTGTCTTTGCATTCAATCTCTACTTCTACCTCGCGATCTATCACAACCAAAAGGCTCACCCTTCCTGAGAAGGACTCTCCTCGACATAAATCTGGTGCTTCCACTGAGAATCATCTTGGGATGATTAATCGCAGAGGTCGAGGTTTTCATATAAGGAAGAGATGGATCGCAAGAGCGGAAGTGGTGTCACTGCCTCTATGGCAGGAGCACCGACATCTACTGCTGGAGATATGCTTGCGGCCTTGGTTCAGCAACATCTGATCATCAGAGGGGGTGAGTTAAAATCTACAAAAGCTTTGTAGGCGATTGTGAATAGGTGTGGAAGATTTGAAGGTAGAGATATTTCCAGATATCTCCGTGAGTACAAAGGAGAGATGGAGCTTGTGAGAATGACCGATGCGGAGATGATCGGTAGTTTTGAGTTGGCAGTGATTCATGAGTTGAGACATCAAGTCAAGTCTTGGTGTTTGGGCGAGTTTCGAACGAGCACTTCGAGAGGAATTTCTTGAAGAGAATTCTCATAGAGTTACTAGGAGGACGTTTTTGGATTGGATTGAGCAACAACTTGACCATAGGATGGGGCTGAATGAGCTGCTAGGAGAGTTCGATCAAAGATATCGACAACTTTCGATGTTCGAACGGATAACCTTGGATGCTAGAAGGACAAAGCTCTTCTTGCAAGCCACCGATGAGACTACAACAAATCGATTATGCCTCATGTTAGCAGATCGATCAGCTGAAGGGGGTGTTACTATGGATTGGGAGAGAGTGGAAGACGTTGTGGTTGTTCTAACAAGACAGAGGTGAGGGAGAGTGACTGAAGAGAGATGGCTGCTTGCGGAAGTGATCTTTCAACTTTATGCTCCTCAAGTACAGCAGCCTCCGACTCCTGCTCCTAGACCTGTTATTCATGTAGAAGCGCCTCCAGTGCCAATTGTGTCAATTCTTGCACATAGAGTACCTGTTTAGAGAGTGGTTGAGAACCAAGGTCAACATAATGAAATTGAGGAGTTGATCCGACAGATGTGTGAATTGAAGATAGAGCTGACTGGTTTGCATAGAGAGCTACCACCGACGCCTAGTGCTGCATGTCAAGGAGGTGCTCTTGTCCGTAGGTGTATCTGGTGTGACGGTCCAGATCATCTTCGAGGAGATTGTCAAGAGCTTGCAGTCGCTCTGCGAGATGGTGTGGTTCGCTATCAAAATGGTAGACTGCACCTTGTTTCTACTAGAGAGCCATTGAACACGCGGATAGATAGAGCCCTTGGTCCATCTCTCACGACATCCTCACTCAATCTATAAAACAAAGAGATCCATGAAGTATTGATACTAACACACACTTCATACGCATAACACTACCATGTATGTCTATGAATAATCTCTAGAATCTTTTAAGGTCCAATATTGACTTTCACAGGCCATTCCCCTTTGCTTTAAAGTTTTAGAACACAACACAAAGATAGACGCAAGTTCATCAATCATTCATCTAAAGACACGTATCAATGAGGTGGCACATATGTATATTTCATGTTTGATGTCGTCCTACTCATCCATGTGTAGATTGCTTAGGTGGACGGTTCTAGAGCATGCACCGTAATATATCTTATAGCTAGTCACTAGGCTAGACAAGTAGTCGTCTTTAGAAGTCAAGAATTGTACTTTACCACGTTGAATGTGAAACTGACAATCACATGATGCGACCATAGCGTAGCTCACTATAGTCCTTTCTACGTCTATATACTTCTCAAAGCAATACAGACGTCACACCGGATATTTTTCTGCCAATTGTCGCTCCAAGACTCGAGATACTGTTGTCGGACTAAACTAGATATCATTATCGAATACAACTCGACAGAAAAAGCAGCAAAGTTTCACACATTGTAGGTTCGGATCTAAAGCTCAGTCTTCTCTCAAACATGCCACATAGGTAGAATACTAAGATTTCAACTTACAAGTCAAATTTCAAAAGATCTCACGGCTAGATCTCCTCTCACAATAAATACAAATTCATAAAAACTTACACGTACTTCTAATCTCAGATTCAAAACAGAAGATTCATCGCTTAAATCAACCGTCTACTTCGACTCAAACTGTCTTTCACTCTGTAGAGAAAGCTATGTATTTTTTTCACTTTACGAACTTAAAATGGTCATAAGCATACCCCAGACCTCCAAATTGAGTGAAATTTGGACACAGATTGCTCCTCTTGTCGAGAGCTCTCCGTCCATGTCTTAAGATCTCTCAAATTCTCTATGAAAATCCTCCGTTTCTCTCCATGTGTTCTCTTAGGTAGATGATAACTTATCTCTACTTTTTGATGGACCAATAAGAATTAAAGGACTCAACTTTATCTTTTTGCACACCTTTGAGACCTCTAGCAAAAATAAGAGCATTCTAAGCTCATGTAGTAAAGTTTTTCATCTCATTGTTTCACAAACTATACAAATGTGCACAAAATATATTTATACGCATAGTTTACATACTAACTAATTGCGCAACAAGACAACGCTTAAACAGAAAAATAAAGTTTGATTTGATTCAAGTGTTTGGAGAGATATGTTCAAAATTTGATTAAACTGAAGTGTTTAGAAGGGTGTATTTGAAAATTCATGCCCTACTAAACTTCCCAAGTGATCTCATGATTAGTTATTCCTGAAAATAATCTCAAAAATAAAAACATAGGCATTGAATACATAGAACTCAGAATAGGTGAATATGCCTGCTGAGTTACATGTATTTCAATGACAGTCTCCCAGATAAAAAATGGGTACGGTCTCGCTTGTCTGTCCCAAAAACCTAAAAGGTTGTGAGTGCAGTGAAACAATAAACCTCCAACTCTAGCGGCAATACGCCTCAAAACAAAAATATACCCACTTCAGTTAGCCTGGTGCGGTTACGCCTTGGAGGGGTGATCCAGTTCGTCATTCCTTCTTCGGGTGGAGCAAGTACATTTCTGCAAAGAAACAAGATGATTAAGATTTACAGTCGTAGCACTATAATTACTGAACCCAAAGGTCACCGACTGTGTGAATTATAACCGGTGGCCACCGTATAAGCTCGACCCTGGTGATCTCTGCTCGGCAAGGACCCTTTAGGTTACTGGTAAATATGAGACTGTAATTACAAGAGCCGGTTCATACCGACCGGGTCCGGTTTTCGTAACGGATAGTTTGTTGTTTTTGGCTAGCTTCTTGCCGGGAAAATCGATCTTACTAGAATTTTAAGTTTCACCCTGAGTCCAGCCGGTTCGATCACTGGTATACGCAAAGAACTCCGGTTAGTCCCCAACCCTTGTGGTCTTTGAATGACGGCGATTCAAAATTCTAACCTGTCCAAAGTCATGATTCATGAAGGCGCTCAGCCTAGCCCAGGCTTTGAATTCGATCTCAGTTCTGCGGTCATACGGTAAATGCCGACATCGGATCCGCCCGCCGCTGGATCCAGTTTCCGGTTTGCGCGAGGAAGGTCCATTGAATTTTGAGCTACCTTTATAGCCAAGAAGGTCGCTCCCCCTGTCCGATGGTTTCGAGTCCGTAGACTCCATGGCAAGCTTGCGTCCAGCGGTGACCAAGAGATACTCCGATCGCTGGGTTTGTGGCGCAAAGCAATTTGGAAATTCGAGCCGGAAGCTGAATTTGATAGCTCTATTGCGGTAGCTGTAGGCTGCGAATTCGGGGTTAGTCGAAATGGTTTCGTGCAAGCTTATATACTGACACCGCTGCAGTACGAATACACAACACAACGATTTTGACCCACCCTTCTTGTTGGACTGATCCGTCTTCGCTCGGAAATTTTCTCATAGTCTGAAGACTAGGTCGAATGCTGCACATCCCCGGTGCTGCTGGTTCTTCTACCAGGTTGAAGTGGTACACGATCATATTAGGGTTCAGGAGTGTCCCGAAGGGCCACGTCCCTTGAATCCATCATTTGTCCACCGTGGGTCTAATGAAAGCTACTAACCTGAAGGGCCGCTTACAGTAGTTTAGGCAGAATAGTAAGAAAGAAAGGAAATTCACGTGACCTACGTCCGCTAAACGTCCACAGAGAATCGGATGAGTGCCGACCGTGTATGTACATCGTTTGCATCAGGAGATAACACAATGTTTAAGATGATATGGCATTTCGCAGGGCCCGAACGACCCTCAACCAGCATTTGATGATGTGTAAGTCGCCTTCCAATCAAGGTTCCGATCAAGAGGTACGTACATCTTGCGACTCCCGCTTGATTTCGCGTGGCAATCTTAAGTTCAGGACATAATTCCCGCTCTATATATATCTGAAGATCGTGTTTAACGAGTCCCAGGCTGAGAAATTTTATACTTAGTCTAGCAAAGTCACGCAATTCTTCACGACAAAGCGCAGGGATACTTGTGTCTTGAAGACCATGCTGTTGTCAACTACGTTCGAGTTGACAAACGAGTATATCGGTGACATGTTAAATCTCAGATAAGCTCTACTTATTCGCCTCAGGACGCATCAGCATCCTGTAAGTCTACACACCATCGTAGATCGAGGGCCGGGGAAGGATGGGCAAGGTACTCAAACTGGTTCTTCAAGAAGTCATTGACACATATTACAGATTGTCCATGTTCGTAAAGAAGAAGGGAAAAAGAGTTGTTGACTTTCTGGAGGTGCTTGAATTCGATGACTGACTCAAGAATACGAAGTTTCATGCATTCAGGAAGTTCTGGCAACACAACGAAATCCTGCAGATTGCTAAATGTTCGTACCCCGTAGATGCACTCCAACCCTTCACTTCTGGACTTTAACTGACTGATTGAACATCTTAAAAGGAAACAATTTTGATGCAATGTGAGTTGCGTAATTCCCAATCTTGCCCAGATTTGTTTTAGGGTATTTGTAATCTGACTGTACTGGAACATACTGCGTCTAAATCCGCTAATTATATAAGGAGATTCGCTTAATGGATATGCAATATCCCTCTGAGCATCGAAATTTTATTAGCCCTAACTGCTGTCATTGTCATTTAGGTAAGTAAGAGGAACTTTGAAAGGCGGCCTCTAGATTACTCGGTAAGCGAAGAACTAAAACAATGACGCTTGGAGGATAGAATGTTGAGAAAGGCTGCCATTCCAACTACTCAATTTACTGAGAGTATCAAACCTCTGTTAAATCAGTAATCACAACCGAAAATCAACACTCTAAGCAAACGTATATAGTTAGCAAGAAAAAGACAAACAATGACGCTTGGAGGACAGAATGTTGAGAAGGCTGTCATTCCAACTTCCTTCATTTGACTGACGAAGTATCAACCTCTGTAAAATCACAGTAATCATGGAAAGGCACAAGCGAAAACACCCTAGGCCAACAGATACAGGTGGCGGAACTGAGCCGACTGGTGCATTGGTCCCACCACCACTACCACCAGTGATAGAACACTCAGAGCCAACTATTACAGAGACCTTCTTAGATGGTGCTCTCCTAGTAGAGAAATCTTCACCCAGGAAGAAGCACACGGCAGGTGGTGGTACGACGAGACGTAATTCCCCAAGTAGAGAATCGTCACGAGTCAGTTCTCCAGGTAAAGGATCACCACAGACTAGGTCACCAGGTAGAGAATCACCGCGGGCTGGTTCTCCAGGTGCAGAATCATCCTGGGATGGTAAACAGCCAGTAAAAGATTCAGAAGATCTACTGGGATCTCCACCTAAGAAGCAGCAAATTTCAGGTCACACTACACCACGAGAACTTTGTCCAGTTATAGGTTCACCCCGAGCAGCTGAAAAGCACAGGGGAGATTTTGGAGAACCACCAGGATCTCCATCTAGAGAGAAGCCAATTTCGTGTCAGGTGAGACGACGAGATCTTTTGCAGCAAAGTAAAGAATCTCCACAAGCTGTTGCTTCTGAGGAGCAACAAGGTACGGGACAACAGCCTGGAATATGTCAACAACTCGGTTCTCTAGCTTCGCAGAGGTATGCACGTTCACTCTTTACCCATCAATCTATCAGCTTCGACAATCAGCAAGTCTATTGATCCTAACCGTATCTAAGAACTTCCGCACTTTTCCTACACTTCTCGATGAACTTCGAAGAACCTTATTCCTTATAGCTAGGTTCGTTAGGGTGCTATCAGCCTGGTCCTTGAAGTCCTTTACCCGGTTTACAGTGTGCAGTCTTGCCTAAAACTCGCCCAAGTATTAATAATAGACTAACTGTATTCCTACTTCCGACCGGCTGAGGAACTGGTTAATCGGAAAAATCGAAAAAGACGCTCGATATATAATCTCAGATATATAATCTCTGCAGATAATTGCAGACAGGCTTGAATCTCTCTATTCCGTATACCACTGAACAAAATCTCGAGCAATGCATCAAGTGTGGGTGCTTTTATATTCTAGAGGACAGATCTAGACTTGGCCGCATACGTAGTATTGGCAAGCCTGGTTAGGTTAACAAGGACAGATATCTAGTTCACTAATATACATGTCTACAAGGTAGGTAGATTAAGAGTCGACAGACATGTAAGAATCCGTGACTGTACCTACAGAGAGTGTGTGCGCACTCTCTGTAGGTACAATAGCTAGAGATTTTCATTCTCGTCGCTGTTAACCAAAGTCGCAATCTCACAAGGTCTCCACGAAACAGTCAAAGAATTAAAATATACCTAACGTAGTCTGATGAGAGTTGACATCCCGCAGAATTCCATTCAGTCCAGGCTCTTCATTAGAACGTATAGATGAACTGGGTTCCAGAGAAAGTCTCATCGAAGAGACCCCCGGTTTCAGCGGCTACCATATTTCCGCTTCTGACATAACCACTGCCATGGGAAATGCTGAAATAAGAAACATTATCGGGCTAATTCGTAGGACACTTAGACCGCCACCGGGTGTACAAGGACCCCGACTAATGAATACCCAGATAGAAACACAGAGACAAAATCTCATGCAAGATTCAGAAAGAACACCAGAATTTCCGCCCAGAGAAGAGAAAAATTCCGGTCAGGGCACGCCAAGAGATATTGCTCTTGATAGAGAATCAATTGCAATACGAGCTCCTGAGGAGTACCAGGTGCATGGAGCTGTTCATGATCAGGGCATTAACAGAAGACAGCAACCGGGGCCGCGTGAATCTCCAGCTCCCGGGTATGCAAGTTCTGCCCGTAATGACGGGCCAATCTATATTTTTTATCAGCCCTGTAAATAAATGAGGCTTTTAATTCGTACCTTTCTTGAAAATTTTCCCCCATCTTCTTAGCTAGCTCATCTGTCCTGGGTTAAAATGATCAGTTCTTCGCGTAGATGTACAGCAGCGCACTAGTGAACTTTATCTGCTATGTACCTTAGCAGATGTTCATGCAGAAGCCTGCTGCAGGGCAACAGACCAGGGACATATACATGTCCAGACCACAGGTCCCTCAAGCTTGCTGGATGGGCACGAGGTATAGTCTCTCGAGGAAATGCTATCTGAACGTACTTTCTGTCCAGATACTATAAATAGTTGCAATCTCAAAGGGGACAGTCGAAAGGGTATTACGATCTACTTTATGTAGTCTGATAATTCGAGTTGAGATTTCGCAGTGTCCAATTCATAGAGGCCCAAGCTTCCTCGAGAACCCTCGGTGATGAGTTGGTGTCAGTGAAAAATGTTAGGATCCATCGACCCCTTGGCAGCGGCAACTGTTTTACTGCTTCTGACGTAGCCAAGGCCATGGGAAGTGCTGAAATTCAAAGCATTATCAGCGGAATTCCTATGACATTAAGGCCGTCATCGGCTTTACAAGCTTCGAGTCGCTCATGGCTCATGGAAACCTTAATGAAACAGCACCGAGAGGCTGGTCCAGTTCAGCTGTGGGCCATAGAGCATCAGGATATGCAGTTGGCACTTCGGAATGTAGACGAACCACCTGAACCAGATTTAGATGAGGTTTTAGCTTATTTGGATCCAAATGCTCCACCACCTGAAAATCTAGTGCGCATGCTTAGAGCCCAAGGCCATCCAGTCCCTGGAGAACCAGGGTTTCAAGGGTGGTTAGACGAGTATAGGTTTTACCGAGCGCTAGACAATGAACTAAATTTAGAACCGGAGTATTTCGAAGTTGGTGAGCTGCATCTCGAGCCCCAAGATTTGGTAGCCCCTGGCTTTGACGACATACAGCTCGACGTTCCTGACCAGCAACTCGAGATCCAAGAGGTTGGCCGCGACGAGCAAGCTCTTTGGTACCAGGAACATTTCGCGGACCCTCAGCCTTATTCCCCGGGACTTCAGAGTATCTTCGACTCTCTGCTGGACGAAGAACATCCAGAAGAAGCAGCTGCAGCTCCAGCTCGTGCGGACGTGGATATGGCTGATCCTGTACACCAACTCGTAGAGGTCGCTGACAATGCCCGCTACCACTTATTTGCTGAAATGCAGATGGATGAACTACCCGCAGAGAATGTTCGCCTCCAATTACCCCACCTCGCCTTTGGTGATTATCCATCATCCCCAGAGAGTCAAAATGCTCAGTCCCCACCTCATTATCATATGCATCCCCCCCTACCCGCGGATAAGGATGATTCCGCCGATAATGCTCGCCTCCAAATACCCGAGAAACTCTCCATTTATGATTATTTATCATCGCCAGAGAGTCGACATCCTCACTCTCCCCCTCAGGATCAAGGCAATGATCATCAGTCTTCCCCTCGAGATCAAGGTGCACTGACGGTGCAAAACGAAATCCCAACGCACCAGCTCTACCAAGACCAAATATTGAACTGGATGAGGTTTCTTCTAGCGATGCGGAGAAGACCGAGGTGGTGGGAACACGCTGAACGTGGAGAGAGATTCGTTGGTATTATGCACGAACTCCAAAGAGACTCGCAGCTAGCTTTTGCAGACTTTAACGCTCCTGCTGCATCGAGGCAGCCGAACACTGCTTTAATTAGCCAACTTGAAACGGACACAACTTCGGACGAGTCTTGGGCTCTCGCTCCACATGCTCCCATCATAGATTATGATATTGAAGAGATCAAAGCGTGGATAAAACGTCTGGATGATATGCGCCTTCGGCCCCCGCAGTTCCCTGACAATGAAAGCCGAGAAACATATATTGACGTAATCCGAAGTTTTTACAATGTTTTGGCTATGACTCTCGAGAAAATGTACGGTGAGGACGTGCGTCGGGTCATAATCGACGAAGTGCTAGGACTACGTTACGATACGCTACGACGCGACAATGCAGAGCTACAGCGCAACCTCCGTGCAGATGTCCCGATCGCCCGTCGAGTAGCCCCTCCCACCGACAGCCAGGGCACCGGCGGACGGCGACGACAGAGGAGTCCGAGTTTAGAAGCAGATAATGCAGACCATCCGGCTAAAAAGGCCGCCCACAACCGGGATGGAGTTCCTGCTGCACGCCAACGAATTCCACTACCCGTGGAGGACGTGGTCTTGTGTGTGCTTCTCAAGAATTGGATGAAGACTCTACACGTGATGCGGGCAGTACGAGTCGGAAAGGAACGGGTGACCAGCGAAGTGTTTTTTGGTCTACTGCGATCATTGTATCTGAAATTACATGTGAAGGGGCCAGAAGTGTTCGGCGCGATTCCAGTAGCGGATGAGCAATACGAGGCAGCCCGCAGACGTTATAGATTGGAGATGGATCAAGCTACGCAAGAACGTGTTCAGCAACGAAGGACCTGGAGTCTGGCTGCTCTTTCATTCAACGAAGAAACTAACATAATTCAAACGTTATCGCAGTTAAGCCGGTTGAGCGGTGGTCGTAGGCTAGCGTGGAACGACGATCCCCAACGAACAGTCGAGCGTTCTAATCTGTTCAGAGCATTACTAGACGAAGTCAGAGAGACAGCTGCAGATATCCTGGGGCCCAAAGGCCAGCAGGTTCTCGTTTTCGATCCGGATACTGTCGAGCGGGAAAGGCATGCGCAGGAGGGTCAACAGCACCAAGAATTAGTAAGCCTTCACCAGCGGCTATACCACGAATATCAGGATAAAAAAACCCTTGACGAGCGGACAGAACGACATGTCGGCCCTGCACAGCAGCAAGTACATGCAGCCGTCGGACAACAGCAGCCGCAGCAATTTGCTGGCCATGAGCAAATGCAGCAACAAGGTAACGAGGACACAGGCCCCGGCCCGAGGGAGCAGGTCCTCGACGACCCCGCACGGAGGGGACCTGCAGCACCTGTGCCTCAGGTGCCTGCTCCACCTCCACAGCATCACATCGCTCAACTTCCATCACCTCCACAGCATCAAGTTTCTCAACATCCATCACCTCCACAGCATCAAATTGCTCAATCAACTCCACAGCATCACGTTGCTCAACATCCATCACCTCCACAGCATCAAATTGCTCAGTCACCTCCACAGCATCACGTTGCTCAACATCCATCACCTCCACAGCATCAAATTGCTCAATCACCTCCACAGCATCACGTTGCTCAACATCCATCACCTCCACAGCATCAAATTGCTCAATCACCTCCACAGCATCACGTTGCTCAACATCCATCACCTCCACCGCATCAAATTGCTCAATCACCTCCACAACATCACGTTGCTCAACGTCCATCACCTTCACATCCACATGGTGGCGCAGGTCCGCTCGAACAGGATGTCCTTCTTAACCCACCTGACATACCAGGTATGAAGACTCTACACAGAGCCCAACGTGCAAAAATTGCAGGAAAAAGTAACCTTCATGGTCACGGGCTGTTAATGTTAGGATTGGGGGTTCCGAGATCATTTTCGCCCCAAGAAATCGCTGATTTCCAACAATACCTCAACCTGACTAACATGGAATTGAAGAGGTTAGAAATTGAGATCACTATTGGCACCTTGGGGAAGCCGAAGTTCAATGATATGGACGAAAGCCTACGGGTGGATCTCCAGTTCTACCTCGTTGCATACTATGTAAGTCGATATGTTTCGGACTCATTCATCGATGCGTAAGCTGTGTAGATTCCAGCTTGGTTTTGCTCTATCAAGCTGTCATTTCCGGCCCTCTCAGTGATTCGAAGTTTCAAGTTCAAGACCAGAGTTTGTTAACTTTAGCGTTGAAACTCAAAGGCCGCTTTGAAGCTCTTGCACTTAACACTGATGGCAGTGGATGTACTTATATGGAGCAGTTTTGCGGTTAGGCCCACTAGACTTTCAAGAGATTACCTCCTTTCCATTTCTTGTTGGTACTAATTCGGACTTCTCATTCCAGAGATTTGCAGCTGGCCAAGTGAGCCACTGTGACCCTCGGTGCAGCCAGACACATCCTCCCTTGGTGTGCTGTTATACCCGAACTTTTGGACCGTTGCTTGCCGAGCCTGATCGGGCGACCATGCACCGGCTAATGATTGAGAGCTACATACTTGTAAGACGTCTTTGACCATTAAAACAGCAAGTAGTTCAATTGGAGAACATATCTCAGTAGCTCACTCTAGAAGAAGTGCAGGTAGAAGAGATGGATACAAGCTGGCCAATGCTGAAGTCACTTCCCTGGCTTACTTACTTGCGGGAAGTAACAAGAACAGGTTTATCTGAGACTGAGACTAAAGCTTTGCACGATTTCCAGGATATCACTCGTAGACTTTGTGATTATTGTGTGATGACCAGCCATCCTGTCCGAAGGGTTCCAGACCTTGTTATCAGAAGAATAAGGTGAGCTAGAGCTCCTAGCCTTGTCTCCATTAAACTCTCGATTCCAACGTACTTAAAGTACTATAGTGAAGACATTAATTAGTAATACTAATTTCTGTCTATAAGTGTATATATATCCAACAGCTATTAGCTTACACGGGTGGTCACGTAATTTAGATAGTCTATATCATGCAATAATCGCGATATTTGAATTTTCATGTTCTCACTTTGAAAATGTTTGCAGTAAGTCTTTGTATTAATTTCTTGTCTAAATTTTTCAGGTTTATTTTCTAAACTACGTTACGTTACATTAATTTTTTTTGACATTAATTAACATGCTTTATGCTTTGACATTTTTTAATTACTCATCTTAAACCTGCTACACAAATTTTTCTATACATATCTTATGTAAGAAATTGATCTCAAATTATAAAATTGATCTATTATACTATCTCATTCAGACTCACTGAATACAACACTGGAATTTAGAAAGAAATCCCTAAAATAAAAGAGTAGTTAATCCCTATGTTTAGAACCTGCTTTACCCATTCTTAAATTAGTTACATCAATATTTCTAAATTGATCTTATATTTACCTATATTTTCATGATAAGCTCATATTTTAATTTTCTAAAATTTGATTATTTGTAACATATATATTTTATAGTTAGTTACTACTTGAATAGTCCCATACAAATTATTTTTTGAACTTTAGTAGATCACACATGGTTATGGATACATCCATGGTGATCACCTTGTGTTAACTTACTCCAATTGCTCTTTATCTCCCTGTTCTTCCAGTGACATTAGTGTTAAATCCACATACATTGAATTCAGTATCTTGCTCCTCGAGTTCGTGAGCTGCAAAGTCTCACATACATGTACTGATAGTCTAGTCAATTTGCAAGAGAAAGTCCAAAGCTTAATATGACTGTGCTGTGCGCATGTTCATAACTCTTGCGTACAGAGTTCAAAACTGATGCGAGAAGTATTAAGTACGATGGAAAGTGAATAGTTTTGTGAAAAATATTTTAATTTTATCCCAGAATTGACAAGAACTAATTACTTTCTGCTAATACGCGGGAAAAGCTCTTAGACAAGATCTCTAAAGAGAGGTTTGAGTTCCAAATATTTGTCTACAAGTAATATTTCTGTTACGCCTCTTTTATATGAAGAGAAGGGGTTTAGATCTAATTGATCTTAGGGTTTAAGATTATACACTCAAATTTAATTTGTATTTTAAACTCTATCATTTATCATCTATAAACCATTATTTAAACTATTTTCACCTTTAAACTCTTCGTATAATTCTCTAAACCCTAACTTACAAAGCATGCGAGTATTGTACACAATTCCTAGGTGGAGTACATCAAATTGTTCTCCATACATATATAGAATATCTATGTTATCTATATATCTATAGAATGTCTTCAGATAAGTTAAGTTTCGTACTGTTCGTTTACTTGTCCAACAGTTTTTTGCTTGATCAGAAATCTTACCGAATCTTGTTTTGATCAGACTTTTGATTTAACAAGAGATGGTTTTGCCAGTCATCTTACCACTTGTACTGAGTTCGTATTCTGATGTGTATCAAAGACTAAACTATATGGGTCATGTTTTTTTCCTAGAGTTCGCTATAAACTTCACGCTATCGATATAATAATGAATTTTAACATAGGAAGATGACTGGTAAGACATGCGACTACCAGTCGAAAGTCTTAGACTAATCAGACATGAATTATAAGAATGGTCGGATCAAACTCTACTTTGTACTAATCAAGCAAAAAGCTTCCTGTGGATACTCCAGATAGTGGTGTTCACTTGGATACAGGAGTATGAATATCCAATACAGGAGTTATGTATATTAATATGACAAATGAGTTATAGTTCACATATTTCCTATAAGGACGTCCTGATTCCTTGGGACATTGTGCTTCTTGATCAGAGATTGGGTTGCAGAGAATGGATATGATCCTAGCACTGAAGAATATGAACAACTTGAACGACTGACAGGAGTACGCAAGTTAAAGGTAACCAACCAAAAACTATTAGTATCCACGCAAAACTTTTAATATTAAGAATCAAAAGGGAAAATATGAAACAAGAAAAAGAGTTTAGCACAGTGAACTCTTTAAAAAGGTGTTAAAGAGTTAATTATTCTAAGTAAGTACGTGTATAATTGTACGGTGGAACCTTTTTATATAGTCACACCTGATAAGTCACAACTGCGTTACAATTACACTTTTTTTGGGTTAAAAATCCCCCTCTTTATAGTCACTATTACACATTATCTAAGCATAATTCGAAGATAAAATACAAAATGTGATTAATTTGACGAAGAAGATACACCGGAATTTAATGGAAGGGAACAGTCGTGTACTTCAAATTTTAATGGGCTCTTCCTTTCAAAACTTAACCTGAGTCTCAAGTTGCTACAGTTGTAGTGGCTCGAAAAGCCATTATAGATGAGGTGGCTCTTTTCTATGCTCTTTAGGTACGCTTAACCTAAAATTATAGGCTACTAAAATGCTGAAGATTTTCCTTCGTTAACGTAGACTATAATCATGTTCTAAAGGTTTCCTTCTATATAATGTGATAATATATACTTAATCACTATACTGAGCTTCTTAAGGAAAAACCATAATATTTGGAGCTTTATATGTTAATATGCAGATAGGACAACTCTTCTACGCTTTGAGAAAACAGTACCCCGATGAAGTGGAAGCCTCGAGGAAGATAAGAAACGACAGGGCCGACTATAGGCGGGTTGTTGCGCCCATTCTGCCGCGCCCAGCCGGTGCTCCTGCTGACCAAAAGCCAGATCGTGACTACATCGGCTACAGATGGCTCGGGGATAACGTCAGACGTTTTCTCATGTGAGTTCCAAGACATGCTTTCTACTATTTGGGGCCTTTAGGGTTTAGAGACATCATCAGTAGTATTTACAGGTGCAAAGTAACCTTCATAAAGGATAATAACAGATAAGATTTAGACGACAAGATAAAGTTTGAGGTGTAAGATAAATAGTTATAAACTAGTTAAGTTTAAATTAAGATCTACGACAGTACTTGTGATTATGACAAAGATAGCACTTAAAGTTTCATAAATTGGATACAAAACACGAAAAATGGAATTTATATTCAAAAGTCTGTTTCTAACTCTCCAAAAAGTTCGAAATGCAAATGGATTAGAGTTAATTCTACTTAAAATTTAATCACTGGTCTTGTTAACTTGAAAAATAAGGTCTATTAAGTGTAGAATTAATCGTCAGATCTGACCATCTGGTGATGTTCCATGGAGACGGTATCCTAAACCTGAGATCGAGTATGTGAAAATTTCCTAACTTTACTCATAATTAACTGATGCAGTGCGAGTCTACATGAATCTTGATCCTCCGATGAACTCATAAATAACGATATATTATTATTTCTACAGACTACAAAGCAATAACATAAGTAAACTTAACGTGTTTTATATATATTTATATATATAGGTATATAGATATCCTATGGAGAAATGTTGCAAGATACCGTTTCGTGTCCCCTTACCTCGAGAACTGATCGACTTTCTTTCCCTGTCACATGCAGCAACTGGTTGAATGAACGTCGCGAGTACCCTTTCGCGATCGCCGGAGAAAAGAAGAGACTCAGCGAGATTACCAGGGTTAGCTTGGTCACGGTAATATTCGAGCTTCTGTTGTTTCCCACACTATGTTACGTTTAATCTGGAACCGAAAGACAAAGAAAAATAATAATATATTAATAAACACTGAAAAGAAAAGAGAAAATCAAATGCTTTGTCATTAAACTCACAGTGCCCTATAAGTACTCTTGGTAACATATGGACCAAAAATTTATTAACCGTTAAGCGAATTTTTTTCCATGATAAATCTTTTCTACGAGAAATTTAATAAAATATTTTAGAAATAACTTGAACCTTCAGATCAAACAGATTACAATTCATTGAGAAATCAAAACATTGAAGTTTTAGGGTTTCTTGGAACCAAGGAGAATATTTAACATAAACTACATTTTGAGGGAAAAAAATCTCTATCTGGCTTTTATACTCACACGTGAGATTTAATTGATACACGGAGGACAATTTCAAGGACTTTGGGGATCCAGATACCGTAGTGAAAGTTTAATCGTGCTTAAACTAGTTCGCGAGCAGAGCTGCAAGATGGAATGAAGATGAATAAAATTAAAATGTAATTATTTTCAAGAAAAATATAAAAAGACGTGATGAGACTGAACAGGATTCGAACTCCACACATCTCGATTCTAGTAAAACACTTTGAGCATTACGTCCAGATAGTTATTTATTTTAAAAATTAAGTTTTAAAGGTACTATATTAAGATATGATATTTTGCATATTTTCCTTGGACTGCATGTTTAATTCCCATACACCTTACTAAATTTAGAGAAGGAACCGCACAATTTACTATGCGCGGTTTAAACTAGTACTACGGTACATAGGAATGCTCGCATTGCTTAATAACTTAACATGACCCTGATTAACCAGGGTCATACATATCCACGAGGAGGAGATTTTAAAGTGAGCACCCGTGCAAATATATATTAATCTTCTCCATCCGATAGAGGAAGCAATATGCAAGGGTTTAATTTAGGATTTAACTTTTTACGATGGGAAGAATTAGATATTAAAATAAAGTGACTATGAATTAATGTATAAACAGTTTAAAGTTACCAGATTTGTACCTTTGGCAGCGGTTGTGTACTCGTGCCTTGTTGTTTATGTTCTGATCTGTCGGTGTTTCTAGGCATAGATTAATAGTTAATTTTTATAAAATCTTTTGATTATTTCTATCTATTTAATATATTATTTTAATTTAACATGTATATTCTTTTCAATATAATTAAGGAACAAAAGTTTCCCAGAAGTTCATAGATCATGCATATTTTATTTGTCCTCATGATGGACGCGCGTCGATGTGCCCACATTTTCCAGATTTAATTAAGTGGCTACTGTGCAGATAAGTAACTTCTTAAAAGGGTTCCGGGTTTCCGTGAAGAACCGGCCGGGGTTCAATCTCGAATACGATACAGGGATTCATCTCAAACTGAGCAGGTGAGAGCAATAAATAGCAGAAATTTGCTTGATCACACCCCAGTAGGTTGCTTGAGTTTGATCACACCCCTCTTAACGATGTATGGTTTGATAACACCTTTGATTGGCTGGATATTGTCGATAAAACCAGTCACTTTCTGATGTTATTCACATGTGAGACTGCACATATTAAATTTTTGAGTATATATAGTTTAACGTGTCTTTAATGTTAAATATTTTGAATTATAGTGATATTTAGTAAAGATTAAAAGTATTAAAATGATGAACCAAATGATAAAATGACTAGTTCTACAGTCAATAACCCGTCAAGTGTATGATCAAGCGATACATAGCTAAGTGAGATATGATGAAGCTCAAGGAAACTACTGGGGGTGTTATCAAGCAAATTTCTGCACTAAATAGTAATAACTACTCCATTTGTAGAGTTAGGGCAATCCAGGGTAAGGTACGAATAACCAGGGTACAGTAGAGGGTGATCATAAGAATTCTAGACATATAAGGACGTACTTGGAATAGTAGAAATTTACTTTACCGTACCACTAATATGTTTTTTGAACTATTCATTCTTAAGACTTAAGATTTTTTTACTTGCCCATACCTTGACTGACAACAACAAATATACCGTCATATAAAGACACCACAGAATATAAATAAAAGATCACAGAAGTTAATAATTTATTATAAAAACTTTTTAAACTAAACTTATTGGGCAGATACATCGCTATAGCTAGTTGCTAATATGCAGTGTCGCATTTAAATGATGAGACATTTTGATCTACTTGAACCTGTTGTTAGTAGTCAGGTTGTAATCAATTAATGTAATAATTTAAAAAATAAAATCAAGTCCGAAAAATGTTCTAAGGGTGCAATCAAGTAAATTTTCGCTTGGAACCGAGAAAAAGATTCATAATCTCATATAGACTAATCTAACTTGGTATCCAGCTAACTAATGTAGCCCTCCTCTAAAAGTGGACCCACATACAGAACCGTCACTTTCCCACTCTCTCGAACCCATCTCCTGGCCATGCCCATAAAGAAAGCAGTGCTCGGGGTTAAAGTTTTATGGAACCGGAAAGTATCTGATGGTAATTAAAATGAGTAGGTTTATATCGATCGTCTACTCATTTTTACAATATATAATTTATTATTCTAATATATACTGTTGTTACATATGAAAAATCCAACTGCCCATCATTTAAACCCAACTTTTTAATAAAAATCCCAGAATATAAAGAATGCAGGGTAGCTCCGAGCACAGAAAGAAAGACTTCAATTGTTGCCTTGTAGTACTCCAAAGCCTCCTATCGAGGAAGATCGTGTGTGCTTCTTTATAAGATTGTTTCTTTTCTGTCATATTAATTTGACATATACTCCCTTCTAATTATTTAATATACGCAACATAATAACAAAAAATTACAGAGAAACTTCGGTTCAGTGACCATCTCGGTCGGTATCATGTTCTTCTCGAACTACATGTTAATATTTAAGTAATATTAATTAACAGTAAATCTCAAAGTGTGGGGGACCTCTATCCGCCGTATTTCTTTCATCGGTGTATCACGGTAGGATTACGTACCTGTATAGTCACAGGCTGTCTCCTCGAATCCTTCGGCGAGTTCCATTTATCCGGGACTTATCTTCCCTATACGACCTGAACTCTCCGGTTTGAGTCATGCAGACTTGGGACAGGCGCAGACATGGGACCGAGGTATCGTTTGGTTGGCTCTCCGATCATAGATCCCGGCCTCTTTGACGGCGAGGAGCCCGCGCCCGAACGTCCAGAGGATGGGAACGAAGATCCAGATGAGGACGCAGATCCAGATACGGACGCGTCGCCAGATCGTCCGCCACCTGGACCTCCACCTGGACCCGATGGGGGCTACCATAATGGTGGCGCAGGTTCCAGCGGGGACGGGGACGGGGACGCTGGCGCTGGCGGAAGTCCAGGACCGGATGGGGGCGGAGGAGCGCGTGCGATGGCAATTGACGCTGGCGGAGGTGCGGACGCAGGTGACGGCGGTGGTGCAGGGTACGTAGTTCAACCATTGTTGGTGGTTCCAGACAACGTGGTAGATGAACAACAAGGATTCGGAGAGCTCGACGACAGTTGGTTACCATTCTCAGGGTTCACAGATCTACTGAACCCTCTGGATGACGACGAGCACCCGCTCGAATTTCTTCTGCCGGATTTTGTACACGAGCATCCGCAGCAGCAACAAGGACGAGGGAGCCACGATGTCTTAGATGAGGCTCGTAGAATCGTTGCATTGAGACGCGACGGAGGAGATGAAGTCGACGCCCAAGGACAACCAACTCAGGACCCGCTTCGACAAGCTCATCAGATCCCGCAACCACGAGCAAGTGGGAACAGCAAACAACGACTACGTTCACAAGTTCGCGGAAGGCTTGAGAGGGGCGACAATTCCGTGGGCACAACGAATGAAGATGCACGACAACGACAGGCGTATATGTTGGACGAGAATGGAAACTTTCGTGGAGTTGAGGACCGTCCAGACGCGACCCGCCGGAGACAGGAAGCGATACGGGGCCAGAAGCCTCAGCGAGAGGGCTTACAGAATATGGACGAGGACGATGATGAGGACGATGTCGATTCTGCAGATGAAGGAGACAATGCAGATGAAGGAAATCACCATGCATATGAAGGAGCTACAGGGGCCGATCGGGCACCCCTTGCAGAGCTTCCCGATCCCCGCGGGAGAGCTCCACATCCAGTCAATCAAAAAGAGCGGTTCAGACTCATGTTCAAGAAAAACAGATGGGAACCTGACCCGGCAGATAATGTGTTTAATCTGATGAATCGAGCTATACTGCAGTGTAGGTCGATTAGTAACGGAAAGGGGACGCATCGAATTCTCGAGACTAACAAAATGCAGATAGCCCGTCTAGCTGAATCCCACCAGGCAAGTGATTTTCCACTTATTTGGCAGCATACGCTCAGATGTGAAAGCAGTCTCTAGAAATTGCGTAGTATTTTAGACTGCATGGATCTGCAGTATCCAGTGACAAGATCCAGCTGATTGCAGGTTTATTAGTTTCACAAAACCGTTCAATACTGCAGTTGACTGTGTAGTATGACTTCCTGGGTATGGTTCTTATTCTCCTGAAGTTCATCAACTTCCAGACTCCACAAAGTTGAGTGCAGAGAAAGTCTTAAAAACATGCAAGCGTTAAGATGTATGCGGGATGTGGTCGAAATCTTGAGTCTAAAGTTATTCTTCAACATGTGGCACTTAAGGAGACGAGACGAGTAGAGTACTCCCCTACGGTTCGTTGGACAACGAGAAACATTGTTTACAAACAGTGCGCTAAGGAATTATGTCTGATGAAAATTCTGATCGCTTCACCGAGTAAACCTAATGAGTGCGGTGAAGCTTGAAACTTGAAGTATCATAAGTTTCAGTAGTCTTAAGATTGTACTGAAGTTAACACAAGTACAGAAGGTATTTTCCTCCTCCCGAGACTAATAAGTTGATCATGACAGGTGACAATATTAATCATGATTGCCTGGATGTCGGATTTTCTGTGTAGAATTTTGCAAATGGGATTCGTGCTCACTGGAGACAAGGATGTAATCTTAACGATGATGTCAGCCCATGTTGTTACAACGAAAGATTTGGAGACATTGATCACATTGAAGGAAGAGAACAACGCTTGCGTGCTTCTCTCAGAAGATTTGATGCGGTTAGCACCTACGGTCCCTGAATTATCTTCTCTTGAGATGCTAACAAAAGTATGAACTGGAAAAGTACTTACGAACTATATCTCGAAGTCCTTGTATTCGTACTCCAGTCTGACGAGAGAAGAGACTACGAGAACTCACAATACATCAGGAAATCATCCGTTGTCTTGCTTCAAGTACATCATCTTGCTGACAGAATGTGCTTGACTTGAACGATCTGAGGTGGACAATGAGCGAGAGAGACCAAATTAAAGAAGTTCTTTTTATTGCCCTCTAGCCCTGTCCTTCTGTTCGATTCCTGAATACTGGTCTTGTTAATTGGTTGTTTTGCAGGCCATTGCTCACCTTTGCTTCACAGTACTCAATGAATCTGAAGCAAGGTCGGTAATTCCACTGTATTCTGCATTAGCTATGGAGTAAGTTGCCAAAAACTTTTGAATGACGTTCACTGTAACAGTTATGTTTCTAGAGAGAGGTAAAGATTCCTAGGCATGAGTGGAAAAAAGGCAAGGACCACATGGATGCATATATATGTTAATTACATCATCTTGATGACTTCCCATACAATATTATAGCTAATTTCTGTTGAAGCCACATGATAAGGTGAGGCCTTTGCTACTGAATAAGTTACTTTAGATAATCTTCTGCCTCATCCCACTAATCGATTTCCATACATAATCAATCTGTGCTATATGGTAACCCATGGTAATTTCGCCGTTTGTGAACTGAAGCTGGGCATGCACATGAAATCACCGCAAGCTAGAATCCTTGGATTTCTGAGAGTTTCAATCAGTCTGTACGTAAATGCACTGACAATTATTGCGGAATCTAAAGGGCAGAGATTAAATTACTATTCACTGAACAGTTATTATAAATCATCTGAAAGTCCTCCAACTGAATTTCTTCATAATCATTGCTCCCTATATTTACCTAATAAGAAGTGAATGAATCAAGCCAAGAGTTCTGTTCCGCACTCACAGTTATGGATACTCAGGAAAAGACGGAAAAGCACAGTCTATGTTGTCTCGTTAATCATCAATATGGGTACGACGTACATTTCTTGTGATTTGTAACAGGCGATGGGCCCATTCAAGCTTAGCTGCACGCGCTACACAGTGGCGGGCAGTTGACCAAGACTACGAAGTATTCGAAAGAGAATATGGACTACCAAAGAGACAAGTACGACCTAAACTACTGCTATCGCGATCGATGTTGTGAATATATATAAGACGGTCACTTATATAGTATTGTTATACTTGTGTGTGAATATATATAATGTTGAGTATTGTGATAACATACGCTAACAAGTTTCTCCATGTATCAGGATAGCTTTCCATGCACATGACTAAACCACCGGAGAATGTTTGAGTCTCTCAAAGTAATAAAATCATAAGATCATTCAGAAACAGTGCACTGGAAAATTAAAGGCATTCTAACCTAGTCCAAGGAAGTAAATAATAAGAACCTGATGATCGTGTTCATTGTGTACTATCACTCCGAGAAATTTCACAGGTGAAACGGCCTATGTATGAGTCAGTGATACTGCCAAGTCCATATAGGACTCGAAATCTCGTCTGGTTGCTGACCCCGTATGTTCTATGGAAATTCACTTTAGGTGCTTTGAGTTTTTAAGTCCGCCACAAAGGAAACCTAACCTTCTGACCTAGATTGAAGAGATTTTTAGCATATTATAATCTTGCTAAATCGAAACTGAATATTCCTTGCAAAAATGTTTGCATTTTAAAGCAGTTATATATTGTAACTTAATGAAACAAACAACACCATGACAGAGTAAGTACGTACAATATAGTTTAGTCGCTCCACGCTAGAATTATATATATCAGATACATACGATCCATACGCAGATCGAAGCAGAGATGCATATTGATATTGGAGTCATGCAACACCTCGTACTATTAAGCATACTTCTGACGTTCTGCTGGACTACGGCAACAAATTAAGATAATATCCCTTTCCTTACTCGCTCCTTATTCGCGATATCGGTTCAAGTTGGGCGTTACGCGATGGGGATGCTAATTCGCCTTACGGTGTCGAATGCACATTATTACTGTATTACTATACTGCTGAGCGTGTTAAATATAGAATCTTTTAAAAACAATCTATCCTCGCGGGTTGTACTGATAGGCGTTAGACGTGTTCCTATAAATGGTACTTCCTGTACAACCAGTAGTGAACTTCCTCTCTGGATTTCTGACCATGACACGCTGTCACACTCCCTAATATATATCTGCAGTCATCAAGAAGTACTCATCATCAAGCCTAATTAAATAATGCTCAGACATACTTACTTCTGATCAATTAATCAGCTTCAAGATTGTCCAGACTTCGAGTTTTTTTTCTCCACTAATAAGTTAGTAAAATGTCGATCTAGAAGTTATAAGCTCAGGACGATCTTGAAACATACGCATGTGTGCCGTCCTGACTTTTCCTTCATGCTGCCCGTGTACATGTTCAAAGGCTCAAGAATTTCTGGAGAGGTGGCGCCGAGAGTGTTGGCGGGATCCTAACTCTGTTACTCTAACTCGTAATTTATTTACACCGGAAACAAATGAATATTTCAGGTACATATATAGCGTCAGCTTCTTTCCACCAGCATGTATATATTCCAAGTATAAGAAATACTTTGCTACCAATGGCATCCACTTCCCATGGTCTCTCAAGAGATGGATTGTCATCTGATATCAGACGAGACTGACTTAAATATGAAGAGCTCTAGTCAACAAAATATAATCAAAAACCTTCAAGAGATTCAAACTGCAGCTGAATCTGAATGTCTAAAGGTATATTAGTAATTATGATAACCCGATATCGTTCTTCAAGATACTAATGCAGCAGATCCTTACTAACTAGTTAATAGGGGAAACCCGCAGAAATGAAGATTCTTATATTTCTAAATGCATCCGATTTGAAATACATAAATGAATTAAATGTTCAGCGATCTTATATATATATATACGTATTCAAGGACTTTGTCTGAGTTCATGAACTTGACTTGGCAATTATGCGCATGCCTTCTTTTGAAACTGAAATCAAATCGTTGTACAATTCTCAGGCAATGGTTCGAGGCCAATCTTTCTTTTCCTTATGTGGACAAATTTACAACTGGACCCTTTATTGAAGCTACAAAATTGACTCATAAGCAGGTAATCGTCGATCTATTATGAAGCCAAATTAATAGCTAGCACATATATATATTGGTTCTAGACTGTCATATGCACGGGAATATCGATACTTTTATACATGCGAAGTGTGCAGAATCTAATTGGATGAACAGCTAGGTTGACTAGTACGTGTTTGGATCCACTGTTTCCGGAGTATTTGATGCTAGAGGCAGGTATAATTTTGTCAAGAATTCTAGTGCATTGTCTACTTCTGTTGACATAACAAATATAGCATCGTGACGGTCCAGGGAACTAGAGAATATACCGTAGACTTGGAGCTCTAATTTCTATGGCCTTGTCCCGAACCTCACCTGCAGATCATGAAGAAGGTTGAACAAATGCGTAGAGACAACAAAATTAGGATAATAGAAACTATCGATGGCTACTCCCGATATCGACCACTTCAACCAGGGGACGAGGCGATCATCAGAAAGAATTCGATGAGATAACTTAGCCTAGCAAGTAGCTAATGAAGTAAATATATGTTCGAAAGTTCGAACCTTGGACTCCGGGGGAGAAATCTCAAATGCTGCTGCTTGCTGATCATAATCCGGGCGAATATATATTCTCTAAGAGCCCATAGTATTCAAACTATCTAGTATCGGTGCTTATCTACCTCTTTTCAGGAGCAGATATAAGCATACTAGTTACTGTACATGTAGCAGCAAGAGCTTCTGGATATTACTGTTTAGACCTACCGAGGTGATTGCTTCAAGGCTTACAGAGACGTCTTGGAATTATAGCAAACAAAATATTCGCATTAACTTGTCAAGATTTTCTAGTTATTGTGAGGAAGCTGAAACCCTTTCTCTCTACCACTGCTTTAAGCTAGATTATTGCCAAGCTACTCAAGGACATACATACATATATATATATATAATACATATTAAATTAGTCCCATTCTGAATATTTGGTGTACAATATCCATGTAAGGTTACAATTCATTCTTCTATTTCCTAAAATGACCTATGTAAGACTATAATCAGAATCATGTACAACAAGAAGGCAGTTTATGGTCGAAAGGGTTGCAGCAGATCCAGAAGTCAACTGAGCACTCAATTCATTCACGCGTCCTACTACCACAGTAAATCCTCGTGATTTAATCAGGACTCAATCAAGCGCGCGCTGTGACTTCCATCCGGCCGACGTAAGGCTTTAGATGCAAGCAGCTCAGTATACAGATACATGCCTGCAGAACATGTAGGCATGTATCTGTAATGTCACGGCCCACAGCTAGCTTGACTTCTTTCGAGTCTTGTATGAGATTGCATGGGGGATTTCTTGCAAGAACCAAATTAAATCGAGTAGACCCTTGATGGAGGTACCTGTGATGATGATAAAAGAAAAGAGTCATCTAGATCTTTGATCATGAATATGTAGCTGGGGTTGTCAAGCTATCGACTTCCAGAAGAGCAATTGAATTAGTTCCACCCGTTTCCGCGAATCATCCAATTCACCTGGCATGTAGTGAACGACTGCAATAAAGTTAATAGATAGCTTTCTCAGTCTGTTTCCGAACGTCCGGCTACCAAATTTCAGACTCCAGTAGTCAGTTAATGCATGAGGATAGGTCGACTTATAGCTATTCGTCAGCCAGTGGCATCGTACGTGTACGTTGACAGGGGAGTGTGGGAGCATTCCTTTGGCATATCAAGAGCGTGTACAATGAAACTGGTCCTTGGCTGGCTGAGGACCGAAATAAGGGATCGGAGACTCCGGTCCTTTAGTTCTGCCGAAATCATGAGACCATGCGGCGAACCATTCACTAAAGGATTAGCATTTCTCCGCCGTATTGTACTTAGAGCAATCATAAGAGTGAGTAGCTAGTTGGTAGAGCAGAATATCTACGCGAACTACCGGTCGTTGTTAGAGATGGTTCTTGGTTGAGATTGACGCCTCTATACTGCAACTGCGGCTGACGTTAATATTGTATGTACTAGTTTCTAAGCGGATTCAGACTTCAAAGTTCAAATCAGGTGGAACTCGTGCAAGAAAACGCTTTCGTGGCAACGGGAGAATCATCGTGTGAAGCGATATAGGCAGGAAAAAGGAATTGCTTGAATTTAAGTAAGAGATGGAAAATTGTACATACATGACAAGCCTCGAGGAGTTGTAATTGATGCTTGTCTGGGAGGAAGAGAACGTCGTCCTCCCTCCACCAGTGCTAGTTAATTAACTCGTATATGGCTCAGTCAGTCATGATCAGGCTGCATATGGTGTGCTCGTGTGATTTGTACTCTTGCCGTCTCTGCAACCCATTTCTCAAACGCTGCTGCTGCCAGTAGCGCCTTCTTCCTGGTCAGTTCTCTTTCCTCATCACCTCCAGTTGTAACCCTGGATGAGTCCTGATTCCATGTTCCTGCGCTCGTGGCTCTCCTTTTCCCTCTCTTTGCTGCTCTTCTCTCCTTCGATTTCGATGGAATTTCTCCTTTTCCCAGTCGCGTGCTCGTTCTTGCTGAACTCTTCTCACAATACAGTCTTTCCCGCTCAGGTATCGCGGCCATCGCCCACGCGTGAGTTCGAGCTCGAGGAACTTTGCTTTCTGCCGGTAGTTTAACTTTCTTGACCATGAACTCCGCAGAGATTCTTCGAGTACATTCATGATCAGCGTTCTTTGCCTTTGGATCCATACGCAATTGTAAGTTGAAGGCATCAGCCAACATTTTCTTCTTCTTCAGGTACGATATTGCTGCTTTTGCCGAATCCATACTTCAAGGTGGAGGATGGATGGAAGCTTCAGTACTAGTATATATAGTGACAGGAAAGCCGGCCAGGATCCTTTTGTGCTCCCAGATTCTGAGACTTCGAAGACACATATATCTGACAGCGAGAAGAACATCACAAGTGCATGACAAATGTTGTACTATATGGAGGTGGAATTATCCTTATCTTGAGCTCTCAGCTGTTTTTATGAGAGTCCAGGCAATAGGGATCTCGATCATCTTACAGGTGTAGGTATGTACGTGATGGGACGTATGGTTGATAAAACGTGATGCTGTCCAGAGTAGTACTAGTTAACATTACGGAACAACCACAAAGATTGCCGCTCAAGCTTGTAACTACACATCTCGAGCTCTGCTGGGTAGTAGATGTTGTTACAACCATGAATCAGGACGTCACTGACTCAGCGAAGAAACATGTGCAGTGAATGATAAGTGAACGGTCCTCGTCGTCTCCCTCTAACGATCTTGGTACGAGAAAAGACAACAGCGCTACCGTACCGGTATGAGTAAGAACCCTAATATATCCGAGGCTTGTGATGTTATACTTACTATAATAGACCATCAAGAAGAGGACAAGAGTCCGCTGATGTATTGAAGCGGCACCGAGTCGTCAAGCGTATGGTCAGATGATGAGCACTGTTTACCTTTCTTCATGCGATCAGCTCCATCGGCTATTGGCTGCATGGAGTGGCTGCTAAGTTTGCAAGCAAGAACCTGCAGGACGGTCCGTACGCCCGATCGAGTCCCCGTGACTCAAGGTCCTACACCACTTACCCTAATCGTTTCTCCAAAATAGTGCTACTTAATCATTACTTGTGTAGTACAGTTGCTACTGTACTACAGTAGTGAGTCGGAGTCGGGGCGACTTGACTGTTACTAGTGGCACATCTTGCGTCTATTGAGGTATCTGTCGGGGTTGGGGCTCCGGATGGAGTGGGTGACTGTGGCTCGGGTAGGTAACCTTTCCAAGTAACAATTCTATTTTGTCGTTTGAGGAAAAGAGGAAAGCAATTGAAAATGTGAAAAAATGAAAATTAGAAAAACAATTCAAAATTTATTTAGTTTATATTTGACTTAGTACAAGCTCTGAATAATCAATGTTGTGGGAAAAACAATGTACATGTGTCTTGAGTTTGATAGCGGAGAAAAAGTAACAAGACAAGCAGAAAGATAGAGACAGAATTCTTGATGTAAATTTGTTAAGATCATGCTTGAAAAGATTTCGGATTCAAATAAATTGTTGTCATAATACACATAAAGTTTCTGAATAGACTATGTCAGTTGATACTACGTTCAGTTTAATGTTGATAGTAAATAATATTATTATATATAAAATTTCATAGAAACTAGATTTAAATTTTTAATATTAATAAATATTAAATATTAATTGAAGATGAAGCCTTCATATGGGTATGAAGCTTTATGGGTTATGTCCTTCTTTCCACAGCGTGAACTAGTTGAAGGAGTAGCATACCTAAAGTAGTAAGAATGAATTTGTTCAACAAACGTAAGGTCCATTTATCAGTTTTTAAACAAATATAACTACATCATTTGCAAATTTTTGGTTAATGTGAACAACATTCTAATTGCACAATGAATCTCTATTAAAGAGGACATGCAAGACAATTATGCAAAGAATTAGATAGGAAGCTCATGAAATCCATGGACTGTATTGTCTTTTCAATGTACGTGCAATAAATTGGATGAAGACAAACTCATGAATATCATTAATATCTCGACAAAAATTAGTATTGATCTGAAACATTTGATTCTTCATTGTCAAGAGTGTTGACAAAATCATCATCTTCTTTAACGTTCATCTCAGATTCTTGTTCTTATCTCAATCTATCTTTAATGGAACAACTGATTCACGACTGTGTTATGATAACATGTTGCAATCGATGGATTGTAGTAAAAGAAAACCACAAATTAAGATTCTAGTTCAAAAATATCAATTTCTTGCTTGTAAAGAGTTGGTCTTCTCTTCTCATGTAAAACTTTTCATTTCTTAGGAAAGTATTGCCTTCTGTTGATGTAAGGGTTAGACGACTATGTGTAGTATCTTTAGATTTAGACCTAACATGGTTCTTCTTTCTTGTCATGAGTGATGATTCACAACACTTTATAAATTCAAAATGATTTATCATCTTTTACCATAACTACGATCAGTTGGTTGATTGACACATCTTTGATGTTAATAGTAGGTTTTTGTATTATATTGTTAGTGGTGAATTTTTAATGTGATCTTGTTGCAAGTCAAACACAATCTCACTTTGACCTACAAATGAAGATAGCTGTAAATGAATATACTTATCGTTTAAATTTTTGATCGTATTTTTGGAAGTCAAGATGATATTTTTAACTTCAAATTTGCCGACCAACTCTTTGAGGTTTTCTTGTACAGAATGCTCGGAGTGACCTCCGGAGTGATTTTTAGTCGATATGAAGCATCTTACTCAGAGTTAGGAAGGTGCCACCCATGAATTTCATGGACTGCACAAGCCAAATTGACCATGCACTCCATGAGGTTTCATAGATTGCACCCTCATATTGATCCAAATATACTCTAAATCAGTTGAAAATTGTCTTATTTAACAATTTGGGCATTATGTCAACAGATTTGAGTCCAAAAAATCATTTTGATCTTTAAAAACACAATCAAAGATTGTAACCTCTTGCAGTTTCTTGTTATTGATCATTTCTTCACTGAGGGATGCTGCTCGTGCTTCTAGTATAAACGACCACACACTAATTCTTGTACTTTAATACAAATGATTGTCTATTGACGGTCTATTTGTATTTCATGATTTTTTGGTTTGAGCTATGCTTCTTCATCCAGTAATTTCATCAATATGATAGAAATAACTTTTTCTTGCAAAAAATATGTTTGAGCATTACTTCATACGACTCACTGATCACAAGTGATATGAATTATATCACTCGTACAGAATCCATGTCTATAATTAGGAGTTATGAGCTGCTATTTTATTTTCTTCATATTGTGAATCTAATCCAATATTAAATAATTTCTCATGAATATTATTTTTAAATATTTTTGATACTTCAAGGTAGAATCATTGTTTAATAATCTACACTGATTGAAGTTAGGTAGAGCATTGTAATGATAATTTTTTCATTTTTTTTAGGATGGTAGAGGACTTCAAAGTCCTCATTTAAGAAATTATTCAACTTTTGAAATTCATGCACATTTACTTTCTCGACTATAATTCGTGCATGAATTCCAAGGATGAATTTACACCGAAGAGGTCAAAACTATATATTGTTTCACATTAGGTGAACATTGTTGAGGCATGAACATTGGTTGTTGAGGCATGAACATGGTTTAGGTAAAAGTTCCTCCCTCAAACTTTTACCTAAACCATGTTCAAGGGAGGAACTTTTACCTAAACCATGTTCATGCCTCAACAACCGGCTATTATAAACTTGGATACCACCATTTGAAGCGTGATGCGGTCATACCAGGGCCACGCCACCAGATCCCATCAGAACTCTGCAGTTAAATGCCCTTGGGCCGGAATAGTACTGGGATGGGTGACCTCCCGGGAAGTCCCGGTGCTGCATCCAATTCTTTTTTCCTTTTTTTTAGGAATTAATTCTTTGGCAATCGAACAAATATATTACGCTACCGGGCACTAAACTGATTAATTACTCGTATGTTCTTTTCCTTTTTGGACGTGAATTGATTCTTTGGCACCGAATAAATTAATTGCTCGTTTGTATGTTGTTTGTTTTTCTTTCTTCCCCATGAAATAACCTTGAATATGGAACCCATTAGTTTATCATAATAAATCCAAATACCGTAGTACTTCTTTCGTTACTCTATGTGACGTTGATCTATGTCACCCATTACTTATTCATAATACATCCAAATACCGTAATACTTCTTCCATTACCCTATATCATTTCGATCTAAGTAACCCATTACTTATTCATAACACATCCAATACCGTAGTACTTCTTTCATTACTCTATGTCACTTTGATCTCTTTAACCCATTAGTCTTTCATAGCAACCCATTAGATATACATAATAAACCCAAATATTGGACACTTTTTCCATTACTCCATGTAAGTTGTTGTATTTAATCTTTTCTTTGTTCTATTTACACCTATTTACTACTTGTGTACTTAAAATACATGTATCCGCAATTGTCAAAGAGTTTATCATGTTTGCATATTACGTTTCAAATGTCACTTAACACCCCTTCATAAAAAGTGTGAGCAAAAAATTGATGGTGGAGGGTTTAACTTTTCTTAAGAACAAACTTGGTCCTTCTTTGCTTCTTTCCGCGTATATGTAAATCTGCCGGTTGTATCATTTCTATACTTTGCATGTGGTTAGCACACGTAGTTGTTAGACCCTTCAAGGATCCATATCTGAATTTCTCACCTTCAGTTTATTTCAATCAATATCACATATATACAGTTTAGAGCTCATTTATTTTATAGAAACTATTTTCATGGATACTCATTTGTAATATCCCATCATATGGACACTTCACACTCACTATGTCATGAATCATATGTACTTTATAAATGATTATCGTGATCATATAGTTTTGGATTACTCGATCATCCTCTATAGCGATTAGTTTTGATCAGGACTTTGCGAACAGCTCTCCCTCTTTTGTTTAGGGTTCCTCAGTTGATCAAATAGCTTTTTTTTAGTAATAAAGAAAAAAAGGATAGAATCCAAGTGACAGCTTAACAACATACTGTACTATCCATTGTTTATTCAACTGCAATTAAAATAATTTAGAAGCCAAAGTCAGTTTCTGATGAAAACTGATCTAAGACTCTGAACCTCTAAAAAGTGATTACAGTTGATTCTGAGTTGAACACATTCACATGATGAACTAACTTATCTATTATCGCTAAAATAATTCAGAAGCCAATATCACTTTCTTATGAAAATTAATCTAAGACTCCGAACCTCTAAAATAAAGTGTCTTGTGAATAAAAATTTATATTCCATGTCATCGGTATATATATTATGATTTTCTCTAACAATACTCTGTAAACTCCATCTTACACATATTACTCTGACGTTTGTATTAGTATACCATGTATCTCATGGACTGCTCTGCACCAAATTCATGTAACCCCTGAAGTTATTGATCAACTTTGAACCGAAGATATAGTCCATGACGTTCATGGACTATTTTGCACCAAAATGGTGTACTTCTTGCAGATCATGAGCTCCTCAAGATTGGAGGAGTGAAGTCCGTGTAACTCATAGACTTCTCCGCATTCAAGGGGTATAGCCTTTGGAGTTCACATACTGCTCTTGTCTTGACAATAATAGTGTTTTGAACTTTTTATGCCGAATATTTGTTATGTAAGATTGATTATAAAATATTAGAATAAGAATACAAAATTCCAGATATCTATTGATAGTTATTTTTTGACTCATCAAAAATTAAAATTGATTGACATTAATACAGTCTATTTGTTGATCATCAGATTTGTAGTCTTATCATGAACGTATAACATTATACGTCAAATTATGTTGATTTTATATTTTTAGAAATTATTATAACTATTTCAAATTATTTTGACATGAATTTTGAAATTCACGATATTCTAGAATGTAACACTTTTTGATTTCTTCATGTCATATAGAGTTCAGTGAGCTCAAAATAATAATCCATTAGTGAATACCTGGTTGTTGTTAGCGGTTGTTAGAGTTAATTTTATTTCAATTATCACGCTTGACCTCTTGTGGTCTAAAGTTCTCTAAGGCATTTGGATCGCATATTCACCTCTTCCATCTTCGGTTTGTAGTAGAGATAATGCATTAATTTATTACCTAACTTTCCGCAAAGAAAAGTTAGATAATATAATAATACTAGAATTAAATTATATATTTTGATAAAGGTTCAAAGTTATATTTTTGAAAGCGCGTGTGGGTGGACTTGTCCTATGAGTTATTCTGCTTCTCCTTGAAACTCTCCGTCTGGATAATACATAACAGTTTCAGAAGAATATTTCTTAACTTACCTTAATCTTAGATTAGTCTAGAATTTCAATGTAACATTTAAATATTTCTTTCTAATATAAAATGAACGCTCTCTAAAACTGATGGAGCATGCATGCATATGTATAACCAAGTTCATATTTTCATGACAAAGCTCTGCACTCGTCCGTGCCAATAGCACCTCAAGATTTTCCTTCCTTGTTGTTCACTTGCCATCTTCTTCCCTCTGCCCAAAGGTCTAGGTATGCATATCAAATATTATTTTTCTAGTTCTAACATTTGCGTTCTCCTATCGGGAGAAAACTTAGAGAAGATCATTCAAACCCTTCAGGAAGCAATGTTATTTTCCTTGGTCATGATTCAGTTTGATTTATATCCCAGGGCCTACTTTGTTATGCTGTATGCTACATGTCTTTTAATAAGCAGAATACGTATTAACTATATGCATGCTCCAAGAATTTATCACTATTTCTACAAATTGATTGTCATTGTACATATATTTGAAGCCTCAGAGACTACAAGAGTATTGTAAGGAAAACCTTCATGCCAGTTCATGCCAGTCCAACCTTCAGGCCGTTCCTCTGTTCAAGCAAGGGGTCCTCAAGGCCCCCATTAAGGGGTGTAAATATTATAGCCAGGAAGGCGATGTCCGCAGCTTTCAAGTTTGGAATTGTCACTTTTTTCTCTTCACGCATTATGCATGACTATCCACAGTCTCCTCGTGGCTTATGCTCGCGGTCAACCTCGTCAAAGTCGAAAATGACGTCCGGTCTGCTCAGACGGGCCTTCCCGCAGTTCTGAAATTCGTTAATTACTCCATCTCGTCTACCGTGGTAGAATACATCGAGAAAAAGTCAATTTTGACTTACGTAGTAAACTAATAAGTTAAACATCGAAATGACTCCTTGCACGAGAAAGAATATTACTATTTACCTGATGTCCGCTTGGCATGAGGGAAAGAAAACACATTTCTGCTTACATCTGATGCACCGGTAAAAAGAATATTTTTTCCTTGGTTTTGAGGTTTGAGACGTCCTTGAGACACCCATTTCTTGCTAGTTTAGCATGATAAACTTTTTGTATTGGAGAAAGACCTAGAGGATATTTTTCTCTCAACTTTCCTTGTGTTCATAAAGTAGAAGATTTATCTATCCTTTCCTATTTAATTATTATTACCCACATGTCTTCATACGTTATGTACTCTTCTTTGCATATTATTCACCTCCTCCATCCTAACTCTAAGTGTTAAATTAACCTCAGTGTATCTTGATGGATTAATGAGTATGGAAACCCGCACTTGTATCTTTTGAAGCGCGGCATTCAGGTCAAGATTTATGGGTTATCTCCTACTCTGCCCGTGTTTCCAGATATTTCTATAAATAGCAATTAAAACTAAAATTAAAACTAAAATATATTTTTTTTATAATATTTAAATTTTTATATTCCATAATCTGGAATACATAAAATTATTCACATACCAGACACCTGCGTTGGTATGTCTGCTCCTATGACTTTAATTTCCTGTTTGCCATGCAAGCTCTCAGACATAAAGAGAGAAAAAAAATATTTTTACATGTTTGTCTTTTTCCTTCACTTCTTCGTATGTAAACTTTGGACGATTATTATTGGTTCCACTACCGTAGTCCAACTAAAAAGAGACAAAATGCTTTGATGTCTAGATTCTGCACGAGTACGTCCTAGACTGCGTTGCCTACTGGACTGCGGCGCCTTTTTCACGTGTTCACAACACCTTCTTGATTCTTGAGTCCGATGCTCAAGTGAAAAGAAAGAAACAGTGTACGGTACTCTGGTCGCCAAGTTTTTCCAGAGTTATCTGTTGAATTTTCTTTCGACTATAAAGAAAGACGGTCCCGGTCGAACTTTAGCGATCAAACTCATGATTTCTTCATTATGTATATATACGGGTTATATTGGATCTAAATCAATAGTGGTGTCATAATTAGACAGTAAATTACAAATCTTACGAAATAGTCTCCAAAGAACCGCGGCACTATAGTACCAGAGGTATAATAGGAGTGTCAAAGTTAAGTGAGAATATTTCTCAATAGTTGAAAGAGAAAAAGTTATAATTTTTCAATGGTTAATTTTGTATAGAATTGCGAATCATTTTGGATCACTTTTATGAGCTGACATGATTATTTTCATTAATGATTTTTTATCTTTGACACATAGGGTAATAAACTCTAAGTAGTATATTTCTATACTGCAAAAACAAACGAACTAAACGAGTGAAAACTGAACAAGAATATGGAGTGTACGCAAGAAGCACTTATAAAGACCTAGCCGAAGTCGTAACTTCTTCTCACGAGTCAAAAATCTTTGGAAAAACTTTTAACATTCACATCCCTAATAAATACCAAAATTACCCGCACTTCACTTCAGGTATAAAATATAGATATTTTGTTTTTAAAAAGAAGTAGACTTAGAAGAAGATGCACACTAGGGAGATCACCTGAGTTGAGGGAGATCACCTGAGCTGATATGCTTAAAACTACAGAAAATATTATCGAGGAAGTCACTCCGAGAGGATGAGAGCGCACTTTTGATTGTCTCTTTAAGACTACAAATGAAAAAGATGAGAAGAGCCGTGGCGCTTGAAACGTCACGATTAAAAAGCAAGAGAACACATAAGTACAATGCGCTCGTAGCAACGTCATGATCTATAAGAACTTCAGAGAAATTCATTTTAATTTAATTAACTTTTACTAAACCCTTCCTCTCGAGAGGGTTCAGGATGCAATTTTTGAATGAAATTATATCACAGTTGTGCGGGACGGGTGATGGAGACGCGTCTCTAAAAGATATAGGTGCGTGAGTTTGTGGTACAGAGCAGGCCGTGACCGTGTAGATCCCCGGCATTGTGACGTCGGCTCACAATAATTCAGAAAAGCGCAACCTCCTGTACTCGATCGGACCAGGTTCGTGGTGGACCAGGCTCAGCACCCCAATTCAGAAGAGAAATTAATTTCAAGTGATCCGATGCCGTCCCAATGGATGCTAATTATACCTTTTACGGCGTTCGTCTCTAATTGTTTTGTGTCAACGAGCCCGATAATAATACTGTAGAGAGAGGTCGGAATCCTGGCTCGTCCTCTCCGTCCTCTCCATTCTAAAGCCCGGAGACTGGACGGGTTCTGAAACTTGTCTCCAAGGTTAGCGTGGATACCGGCATGCGGCGCCAGGTTTTCGCCTAAAGCCGAACCGCAGTTAACCACGGTTATGTTGATCTCGACGGCAAAACCTAGACAATTTGCTCTCTCTCAGTTCGGTGATTACTACCTTCCGTCAATGTAATCGTAATCCATATTTGAGTTGAGCATGCATATTAACATATGCGAATTCCCGTTATGACTGCTTATTTATTCACCTCATGTACACTTCGTGTACATGAGGTGTTTAATATATATCCTAACCCTTCCGGCGGGAAGGGTTAGGATATATATTAAATGTCTCTACTAAATGACGTCTATTGACTATTCCTGTCCCGGACTTATACCCCAAGGAACGCTTCAGCCCGCTCTCGACTTATGGGTTCTGTCTGCATCAATTAGCTGCTCCCGGAAAGGTTAACATTTAACATTTATAAATAATTTTGATTTTTCATTATAGCTTATTATAATATAATTTTATAACATTTACATGTTTTTCGTTAAGAGAAAACGATTTTCACTGTACAAGTACGTTGGGGATGCCTATGCGGACTTCCTTGCATTATTATCACTGCTTCCAAGTTCGGAAGCAGTGATAATGCAGGGAGCTTTAATTTATCACGTAACCCTTCCGATGAGAGGGGTTAGGTGATAAATTAAAGTCTACAAAAGATCTATTTGTTTATAGGACAGGACGGCGCACTTATTGCTCTTGAAGCGCGTTTTCACGCACAAAGTTTACGGGTTATCTCCGGAATTCACGGCATGGCATAGATAAATTTAGATTATATTAAATTTTTAAGAAAAAAATTTTTTATATTATTTAATTAACATATTTTATATAGACGTGAACATCGAAGAAGTCGCTCAGTTCAAAAATTAAAATGCCTTAACGCTTTAATACGTCTTGACACCATCCCTACGCACTGCCATCTTTTTACAGAAAAATCCATCAACCCCTTCCTACGCGCAGCCCACCAACCGAGAACCAGCCGAACTCGCCGCTTGGCGTTTTCCCGTCCCCGGCCGGAAGTACGCTTTGTATGCATATTAACCTGTGCATGCAACAGAACTTCTGGGGAAGTTCTATCAACTTGTTGTTATCGGAAAATATATAAATATTATATATATAAATAATAAATATTCAACATTAAATAAGACTTGGAGATGCAAGAAAATCTCAATATAATCCATAAAAGTTTAACTAAATCCACTTCTGAGAGTATAAATGCAAAAAATATTAATTCAGTGAGATAATAAATTAAATATTTCTATATTTATCTCCTCCATCAGAGGATGGAGGAGGTGAATATATATGCAGAGGTGCCTCACTTTATGCTTTCTACTATTTTATGTAGCGTTTTAGAGTATTATGGTTGAGGGATGACCTTGTTATGCAAGTTTGTTTCTGGAAAGAACTGCCTTAGCCGTTTTGATTTCTTTCAGTAAGTTTGTTCCTTGTTTTTAGCTCACTAATATATCCTAATAACCAGGATATGTTCTTGTAATTAATATCAAAGATATTCATAACAGAATGAAAACGGCAAAGGAATAATCGAAGAATGAAGTGATCTCAAGTCAGGAAACTGTTGTCAATGTTACCATTACCAAGAGTGGTATCCAATATACCTCCCCCGTACAGGCTCCAGATGACCTCCCCCTTAACGGGTGGGAACTGGGGGAGAGCCATACTTGTCGGGATATATTTATCTATGTTGTCGTCTAGTGACCGTACCTGTTACCCTTTCCACGAGTAAAACAAATGTTGGGTCTCGTCGACTGCTGACTGCATAAAAGGGTTCCAAATTACGTTCGAACTTCTGAAACTCGTCGTCCGAGACTTGGACCGAGTTATTTGTTCGTTAGGGTTCTCTAGTGATTAAGCTGCATCCAGATTCAAGAAGTTTGAGTGTCAATCTTTGAATCTTCCAGCTGCTTGCTTCTCTGCGAATTTCGTACAGTATCCTGTCAATTGCTTCAAGATGAGTGATTCCGATGACGCACCAGAAAATGGAACGAGACTAATCCGAGGAGTCTGGCAGCCCCGCACCGTCGAACCGAAGGATCGTATTGACCCGTTTGAGGTGTGTTCTTTTCCTGATTTCAACTCCTCTCTCATCGGACTTGTTTCTGTTCTGCTAGTCCAGTACTCGGTCACATCAAGAACTGAACAGCTAGCTGCTTGTCTCGTGTCTTTCGTCTCTTAATGAGATTATGAAAGTTCAGATATCTATTGTATTACAAGATTTGCATTGGGGCTAGTTGGACGTTGATTGGATTGTTGCTGTCATTGGATGGAGTAACATCATTTACCTCGAACCCTAAGAAAAGTCATATTGGGTCCCCATGAACTTCTTTTTCCAGATTTCTTCACTTCAGAGTGTCGGTTTGGATGCTTAGCTCTTGTGCTAGAAATTGAACAGATTGTTTGGAAATTCGCGGGTTTTCATGTACTTTTACAGTGGAGGTGTTTGGACAGAACTACATAGATGGTGTTTACACTGTAGTTTCGTAGGACTTCGTGTACTCCTGTTATCAGTCTCAACGGACAGCCTTCCATATATAGGGAGGGTTGAATTAGTATTGAATTGGTGGACTGAACAAGAGACAGAGCGTCTCATACACATTCTGTCTTGAATTAATATCCACCTGAATGTTTGGAGCTGGGAAAATTCCTTCGCTTCAGTTTCTTGTGAACTTATTTGCAGAAGTGAAAAGTGGTCAATGCTTTGCTTTCCGACAATGTTGCCCAGCTCCGTAGCTCCGTAGCTCTATCAGGGGTTTCTTATTTCTGTGGTTTTGCATCCTTATAGCCAGCTCCGAAGGGCACACTTGTGCAGTGTTTCGTAGTGAAGGATCCGGTTTCTCAAGCCTTTTGCCTCTTTCTTCAGCTCTCTCCGCAATTATGTAAGATTTCGTGCCAAAGCTCTCTTTGCTATGTTTCACTTAATTTAGCGAGCCGATATTTCTCTAGTACTAGAGCTCCTCGATCTGCCTTGTATCTGAAGTATCTTCGTCTTTCTGTTCATGCCAGCCTTAACAAACAAGGGGAAATTTGTGCTTGCTGGTCGAGAAATCAGTCACGTGTCTCGTACAGAATTCACTATCTGGAGTGACCTCGATGACCTTTCTGAGGATAGCGAATATTTGGTCGGCAAACTGCTGTGAGTCTCTCTCTTCTGGTCATGGCGAAAGCTTTGCTGTCTCGACTTCCTGCGCGCGGCTCGAGAAGGGACGCACTAGTTACCTTTCAGCTACCGTAGTCGCTGGACTGATTGCTGGTACTGTAATCTGCATGGAGTCTATGGTCGAGACGCTCAGAACTTCATGACCTGAGCTGATCATGCTCTGACAAGACAGTAGAAGTGGAAAGTTCTGCGTTTCTGATACGATCCAACGTCCTGCGTACTCATTGCAGCTCGAACTTGAGCCGGACAGAATATGTGTTGTACGATACCCGGCATTGCGGCACCGGAGAAAGCTACGGTGGTTGCTGGCGTCCGCACCATGGAGTCCGGCCAGGCAGCAGGCGGGTTCTCGAGGTTCACTACAACATGACCTTGGGCAAGCCACATCAGTTCGACTGCGTGATCCGCACAGTAAGATTCTCTAGCGCGGTTAAAGATGGGTGTGGGGGACCCACTCGAGCTACCGACTCGAGCCGAAGCTTCCATAGAATATTTCCAGAAGAGTCTGATTCTGAGCACTCCGAGAAGTCGAAATCCAGCCATTCAGCGGGAGGCAGCAAAGTGCAGGCACCGGAACTTCCTCTGGACAAGTCGGCGAGTTGGTCGGGTGGGAACCAACGGGTTGAACGGAAAGTGGAAAATACGGTCGGACCGAGTAAGTCTGATTCGGCATTGCTCAGCTCCGGCCTGAAGCATGCCGGACAGAGTAAGTCTGATCTCGGGCTGCAGTATCTGAGCCTAGGATCGAAGCAGAAGGGTTCGAAGGAGGATATGTTGAAAAGCGGCGGAGACGAGCCGCTGATTCTGAAGACGAAATCGTATCTGTGGGACGAAACTCGCAAAAGATACTACGCTCAGTTCGACGGCCGTCGTGACGACGTCCAAGGCTCTTCGAAGAACTTCCAGATGGTCATCGGCAACGAACCCGAGAAAGAGAACGACGAAACGGTGCTTCAGTTCGGAGAAGTAAGTCCGGAACTTCACTTCATGGATTACGCCTATCCTCTCTCAGCATTCGAAGCTTTCGGGATCTGCTTGACCAGATTGGACTGATCACCCCCGCCTAGAACTCGAGATAGATGAATTTCCGGGTTAACGTTGATCGAATATATCTAGCTGATGGAACGAGTTCAGACATACCAGCTCGATCTGACTGCAAGCTTTCCGTCCTTTCGGATGCCGGGTTAAGTTTTCTTGCGAGATCGATCTAGCCCCATCGATGTACGGAGCCTAGAGGTAATTTCTCTTCTGCATGTTGGTTTCGTACGTATGAAAGAAGAGCAATTCCAACTGGTTCTCTGAACGGGTTTGTAGTTTAGCATCATCGTCTAGAGGAAGAAAGTAGACTAAGGTAGAAGGATCCGGATCTAGTTTGTGTAAAAACTCTGTAACCAGTCTCTCCTTCCAAGAAATAAAACTCTATCATGGGTGAAGCAGACACAGTGAAATTCGGCACTTATTAGTATTACATGGGATTGTGTTGGCTGACAGTGAAACTCAATGCAAGTCTCTCCTCACTGTCACCATCCATCTATTTCGTAGTTTCCACCATGCGTCGTAGTCCCCATAGATCAAAACTCATCTCTCTCGAAATATCTCTCTCGACCTGATTGATTTGCTGTATTCTGCTGACAATGGTATATAATTTGCAAAGTTTGCAGAATCACTAGATACGGTAATCGAGAGGCTGACTCTGGAAGGTAATAGTACCGTAGCGCTTCTTGAGTTCGCGAAATATTAACTTTGCTCCTTTGTTTCAGGCATTTTGTTTCGTTTTGTTGTGAAGTGTGTACTTTGGATCCCACGGTAACTGCGTGGTTAATGTCGCAAACTTAGTATATCGCTGTATTCATTAAATTGGATTATTTTACGAAGAATGGAACTATCAAGAATTAATTTTGGATATTTAGCTTTTTCAAAACAAATTTTTAAGTTATAAAAAAAACTTTAATATAGAGTTTTGGACGTTTAGGTCTTATTCATGAACGATTGTTTGCTTTTCTTGGAATTTTAGTTTATTAAAATTGAATAGTTAAACTTTATTTGTAATCTCTATGGAAGATAATATTTAGACACTCGAGAAGAGAAAAGAAAAAGAATATTGTTTAAATATCATCAAAATAAAAAATAATAATAATTGTTTCACGAGTCAAGTAAATGAAAGTAGCGAATACCAGCGCTAGCCCATCAGGATCCTGCAGGTGCGACTGGAATGCTGTTCCCAGGATCAGCAGTCCAAACAAACAAGACTGTCCGATGTGAGCTAGGTATACATGAGATATGCAAAATCCAAAGTCGATCATTCTGTTCCACGTCCACGGTCAAATCCACTGTCATTACTTATACTACAAACTCTAATGCTTCTTTGTTGAAGTACTGTTTCTCCTCCCCATGGGCGTTTCTAGACTTTACTTCCCGTATTCTAGCAGTTTTTCGCGCGATCCAGCGCCAAACCGTTATTCGCTGGAGGGATCAGTAGGAAATATCCCTAGCACCAGAATCTAGATCCAGCAAAACAGTTGCCCCCAACGTGGGGTGCCATGCGAGGCTGCATCCGCCGACAACTCTGTTCGTGCAGCGCTCGAGGACTAGAGAAGGAAGAACAAGCTTTCGAGACTGTTTGTTGATGCTGAGGCTTACATTAAGAGCTTTCCCGGGAAAATCGGGAGCTTCTCTCAGGAGAAATCAGACTGTATATATCACAACTTTACTGAGTACTTCTTCTCTCGAGGCGCAGATGTACATTAGCCCCGTAGAGGCACCCATGTCGAGACCGGCTTGACATTCAAATGATCAATTTACCACCAGTTACCCGACAGGCGACCGCGACCCAATCAGATTGGGTCTGTTCGAATAGCAAGTTTGACATCAGAGTCAAGAGCTTTGCGGAGAAAAGCTCAAGCAGCGGGCTTCTGTTGGCATCCCAGTGTATAATATTGCGGAGTCCTTGACTGACGTCAATGGATTTTCACCAAGAATTTCTGAGATTCTTTCTCGTGCAAATGATTGAGATCGAAACATCAATCCAATACGACAGTCCTGCTCGTGGACAAGATGACCGGGCATGCGCATCCGAAATGGATGACGACCTTCCATATATCTATAATAACAACCATGTTGTTCGAACGAATGTGGTCGGGTGAATTTCCGACTCCTCTGTCGCGGATACTTGGTCTGGCTACTAACCCGCTGACAAGAAACTGATCGATCGACCTGAGGGGCAAATGGAAAGGTTATATACTCAGGTTAGGGTTAAACATGGGATATACAACCGTAGAAGGTTGTTTGTCATCCTCAAAGTTGGGCAGTTCGCGCACGCTCTTTGCGGGAGCGTCGTTGTATCTCTTAGGTACTTCCAGTACGTCCTTCTTCTCGTCTTCGCCGGGCTTCTTGGCCCACCAGTAACTCAGTCGTCGCATCTGTGCCTTCTGTAGCATTGTCTTGGGAAATGCTCGAGCGGAAACGTTGGACTTCCTGTGTGCGTCTAAGATCATCTTTCGCAGGATCGATACTCTCATTGTGCAGCTGTGTCTAGGGCCGTATCCCATGCAAGCGTTGCAGAACAGGCTGTGCCGCCATGTTAGTTTACGAGGAGGTGGAGGCTTTTCTTCCTTGGGGAGATCGTCCACCAGATAGTGAATCGAGATTTCCAACATATGGCACAGTTTCCAGCGATATTTGCCGATTATAATCTTGTCCTTGTCGTTGAGCTCGTGAGGAGTTTTAGGTTTTAGGGTTTTCCCGTTCAGGATCGAGCCATTTTGGCTTTGGACGTCTTGGAAGGTCCATTTGCCATCGGTAGGGCTGCACTCGACGACCGCGTGCAGACGGGACACTTTTCCGTCATCGATCTGCAGCAGGCTGTTCCTCACACGGCCGATGGTGATGCGTCCATTCATGACATCTAGATCTTTGAAATTCTTACTCCAGCTCCCTTTCAGACCCTTTTCTCTCACCGTGATGGTTATGTCAGATGCTGTGGACGGAAGTAGCTTACTCCAGGGCTTGATACCTAGGATCGACTTAGTAATGAATGGTGTGGTGATCACCATTGCTAATTCCTTTCAAGGTTATGTGGAGCTGACAGCTGCAGAGCCCCTGGGTTAGAACTTAAAAACATCCTACGATTTCAGATTTCGTTGATGACAGTTCAAGAAATAAACAGTAAGAAAACCTAGTTCCGCCGTGGTCCAGAAAATAGCAATCAACTTTGTTTGTGTCTTCGTGGTCTGGCCATAATTCTTGTAGCAAAGTTAATTACAAAGAAATGTCCAGGTTCAAATGAAAAACCGTTGTGGTTTCACTCGCGACTATCTCAACGGTAACTTTGGGGAGCGTGACGTGACAATGTTTTCTCAGTATTCTAACTTTGACACACCCTAGTATTATTAGCTTGTTGGCAGTCTCATCAACCCGTAACCGAGTTAACGTGGGTCGAGTCTTCCTGCTGGGAGGTCTCACTCTGTACAAGGGTGGCAACGTTAGGCTGCAGAAAGCCTCACGTGACAATGTTTTCTCAGTATTCTAACTTTGACACTCCCTAGTATTATTAGCTTGTTGGCAGTCTCATCAACCCGTAACCGAGTTAACGTGGGTCGAGTCTTCCTGCTGGGAGGTCTCACTCTGTACAAGGGTGGCAACGTTAGGCTGCAGAAAGCCTCACGGTGAAATGCGGCCTAAATGGCGTCGCGCGCCCAACTCGCTTCTTACTTGACAAAAAAGTATCTTTACAGGGGCTCCAGGTATCCACCTCATCAGGATGCCCGCTACGTTAATAGTTTTTCCCTTCTATGGCAATAAACACTTTTTACGAGCGTACTGCTGCCTTTAGAAAATTAAATGCATTGAATTGCAGTTAAAAATGCAATTCATAGACTATCGCGCCTAGCCTGCTGGACTGGCCCTCGACCGGTCAAGTCCAGGTCGGGGGTTTCGACGATATGGTGGTGAGCTCCGACCTGCTGTTACTCATGAGCGGGCGACTCTGGTATTTGCAAGGGTTGGTGTCATCCATGTAGGAGCACGAAGCTTTACGGCGAGAAAAGAAACAAAAGGGCTGCAGTTCATACCTGAGAACGGCAGCAACACGATTAGCAGTCTGAAGTTAGTTTCGTCGAAGCAAATTCTGTTAGAATCGACGGGAGCCTCAAGTGAGAACCTCCTCATAGACCTGATGCGACGACAGAGATAAAGGATATTATCTCTAAAAATTTCTACTCGTCCGTTCTTAGAAACTTGGAATAAATGTATATACGTATTGTAGATCTAGGGAGGTGTTAGTATCATATTAACTCTGAACAGCCATGATGTGTATATATACCTCTGCGCTGGATATCGATAGATATATCAATGATGATGATGCAGGAGCTAGCGGCAGTACATCAATCGCAAGGTTCGCCTCTTTCTTCAGGCCAGATAAAATCGAGAAGACGTGACTGTTCGATCTCGCTCGGCAGCCTTTCGGGCCTTGTAAGAGCAGCAGCAAAATGCATTGAATTCCGAGGTCTTGGACATTGAGAAAGTCTAATACTGATCAACTTTGTTCTAACAGAAACGACTGGAGATCACAGCAAACATTGAGCTCACAGATCCCGACCGGGGGATGTGCTTGTACTGTCTAACTGGTCTCTGAACTTGTTTCCTCCCATCAGTACTCGCGACCTGCCCTGCAGTAGAATTTCTGTATGAAATAGAATAATTATAGCTACATGGACGTCCTTTAATTTATTCGCGTTTACTAACATTTGCAACGGGAAACACAGACACATGTCGACACACGGATCATTCGAAGGACCCCGTCGACATTAATGTCAGTGGCAGAAGGCCCAAAATCATTCCACATCGAGAGGATTCTGTATCTCGAGTACTCGTTCTAAGGGAGACATGCCGGGATTCAGGTGAAGAATCACCATTGCTAGACACTGCTCCTTGAGCGTGTACTGGCTACAGGCTTCTCCAGGAATACAATAGAACGTAGAAAATGGAGATAGTGGAAGTTAAAGATGATAGCGATACGACGTCGCCCGACTTTCTTATCAGGCAAAGGAAACTGCCAGATGTTCCCATCAATATTTTGAGTCCCACGATACGCGACTGGGTGTCAAAGAACATAATGTTAAGGTGAGCGCTTGAATTTGCAGTCACTACCTCACCATGTCGATCCTTTGCACGAGAAATGTGGAACACAGATAAATTTCTAGGGTTAATAATGATGCCGTCGACTGAGTGTCACGATCAGAGATGTCTACCACCCGTGATCTACCAGTCAAGAAGTTAATTCAAATGGTAGGATAAGAGAGTTTTACTGTTGGGAACTGAACGGACGTTACTGATCATGAAAGCTGCGGAAATAGAAGATAATGTGATCAGTAACAGTCCAGAAACGTGAGGTTCCTCCTCAGATTACACGAAATCTACTTGAAGTCGAAAGATTCTTATGATTAGGTTGCCGGCTTCAGGTTCAGGATTCATAACAATATGGTAAAATGCGTGATATTTCTCATCCATCACCGTTTCTTTAACGCGACAGTAGAGTCTCGGCAATGAAAAGAAATATGATCTTCGGACCGATTCTCCTTACCATTTATATATGCAACTTTCCAGCCCTAAACAGATGATCGATGGGTCCAAATAGCTCGAGAAGCACGTTCTTACCTTCAGGAAGTTTACTAGATCTATGTGTATATTCTTATGTCCCGACTTTCCGCAGAGCTGCCCTTAAACCCACCGGAGATAAGGCTGAACCTCCTGAAGTGATGGTGCCAACTTCATCTGATGTGTTTAGTGAACGAGAACCGATAGAAACATATGAACCGAGGATGTTCAAGGGTATGTGTTTTCAGGACTTCAACGATTATCTCTACAAGAACGGTCGAGTCGCCAATGTTGATCATGACTCCCTTCTTCAGAGACTCAGGGAGAGGGGTGATGGATCACGAACACCTGGTACGCCTGCAGCTGGAGCCTCCCCACGCTCTCCGTCCTCACCCGGACTTGAGGTGGTGCGAGAGGATGGGGTTACCGATCTGTCAATCTTTGAAATCGCCCAGAAGTTAATCGGGCAGGTCCGTCACTGTCGAGAGTTTACGAGCCCTCAACATTTCATGCTCACGGTCATCGACGAAACTGACACTTTGCTCAAGAGAATGCTCGGAAAACTAGAGTCCATACCATGGAAAGCGTTTGAAGCTTCCGTCGGAATGGGGAAGAAGATTCAGTTCATCGCCGATCTCTATCTGGTATTCACTCTCTGCCGCCTTGCTTCTTCAGGGATTCATAACATAAGCCCTGAAGAAACACCAGCAAATATCATCTTACGGTACTGAGCTAGTTCTTGTTTTTCAATCCGTTCTTTCTTACTGTTCAGCAATTTGTGCTCGTTTTGACGCCTAGTAACCGTTATATAACTGAAAGATGTGACATTGCATCAGTAGTTAACAATACAGGTACTTTAGTTTATATCTCTTTCTACGATTCAGTTAGTTTTGCCCTATTTTATGAAAACTATGCGGTTCGAATTCCTTTCTACTCTGTTTTTGCTCCACAATCTGTAACAACACTTTACCACCTTCGTTATGCTTTCGCTCTGTTCAGTCCACGATATCTTCGCCTTCATGCTATCTCCTTTGAGTTTTCCTCCCTCATTTCCTGATTCTCCTGGACCGACAAAGCCTGCAAAAGTTGGAAAAGTCTCAACTTCGTTTGATTACTTTCTACTCATCTATAGCCTAACCCTCCCTGTTAGGTTGAGATGCATGCGACTAGAGAGTGTTCTGTTGCATGCTCTGTGTGCATCTTGTGGTAGTTAGGTATTTTCAGTCACACCTACTCATTCCTACAGCTTCTGTCCGGGACTTTTGTTGAGAGAATTGCCTCTAACATTCTTCATGGTTGAGAATCTGGATGTTGCTAATGCTGGTTCGATTATTCCCAGTTGCTTCATGATTATTCGTGGTTTTTGTATGTTCATGCTTACCATTATCTAGATAATTCGTTTTTAAAATTTGTACGTTAGGAATCGCACATAGTACTTGCCAACTCCTCTACTGGGGGTACCATGTACGATCTTGGAAATGTGCTTCCCCTACACATTTCCCCTTGGTCCGGCCTCGGTTGTAGGCATTCACTAACTTCTCAAACCACGTAAGCCTGCATGCACACCATTCTTTGTTTCTTACTTTGTACGTCCACGTGTTAAAAACTAAGAGGGCGGAGGAAGTTATTGTTTTCTCCTGAAACTGCTTTACACGTGTACCATCATATACAGTTATTTATATTTAAGAAAATCAACTCTTTAATCAAGTCGAAGATATCGTTTTCCCAGGATCTATATGCACTAATGGAAATCTACATCCCGTATCAAACTCGTACCTCGTGACTTCTTACGAAACCTGATCAAGTAACTTCCTGCATGCAAAAGCAGATGATCCCAGCGCCGATAGTTTCTGAATCCTGGCTAACTTGTTATTCGGTTTGATCCGACTACAGTAGTGACCATGTCCTTGACAATGGTAAATACAGGATACGTTCAAATTTCTCCCACGACACTGCTACATGACTTGCGAAGAGGGACAGGATCCAATTGGTTGCTGCTGGGAACAGAAGTTTGGAAACTTAATCTTAGAGACTGACAACGCCCTGCGACTCGTCCGCTTGACCAACATGCTCAGAATTGTCAGTAAATTTGCTATCTTCACCTCTGTTCTTGAGTTTCGAACCGGTTCATAACGAACTTCGAACATCGTCAACACATCGATATATAGCACTTAATGAGTCGTGCATTTTCACACATTTCCCTTTTATTGAGTGTAACTTGCGAAGCAGAAAAATATCCCGTGTAATATTTATATATGTCTAAATTCCTTGCTTACAATATATCTGCCAGTGGTATGGACCTTGAGAAAGACTTACAGCTTTTAGTTGATATTCGTTTGTCAATGGACTTCCAGGAACTAACGCGGGCTATATGCATCTTTCTCAGAGACAATGAATTTACGGCTGTTGATTTCCCTGACCATGTTCATCTGGTAATGGAGTAAGTGACTACCTAAACCTTCAATATTAAATTCGCTTGTCTACGGACTGGCATGAAAAGAAAGCTGCAACAAGATATTCCATGTTCCCCATGAGAGGAGAGACGGTCAGATCCTTCCCTCCAACTTGTTTCGATCTTATATGAATTTGGCTCCTTAAACTGAAGTGCCAAGATTTAACATGTACTGTATAAGGTCTTATACAGCAGATGTTGAATCAGGCCTTATACGCCCTAGGGCGTATGATGGAAATGTGGACGACTACCTGACAGTGTATGCTAGAGTCCTGATAAGTATTCAAGCTTATCTATTTGAAGGAACCTGAATAAGTATGATTTCCCTTGTCAATTTGGTGAAGCTAAACCCTGCAACTGTCGCTGTCTAAATTAGCCCGGATCGAACATTGGCGGTGTAAGGACAGATTGGACCAGAAAATCTGTTCATAGAATAAAAAGTCACTCAAGCATGGTCACTAAAAGTCACTCAAGCATGCATTAGGTCCAGTCTGCAAAACGCTGTCTGAGCTGACGCAATTATTCACGTTTCCGGGTTAATTAAGCTTTGAATTTCGGGGGCTGAATTCTGATCATGAGGTCAAGATCACATTCCTTCAAGTTTGTGCTGAGGCTACTTTGATACATCATACTTTGACTCATCAATTGCTACTTAAAATGCCGAACTATTTGGTCCTGCATGCAGAGAGTGGATCGCATCAGCATTTGACGATGAGATTGCGCAGCTGCCTCCCAGAAGAGGTTACGAGCATGACGACAATTGCTCGTTAGGTGAGAAGACGGGATTGACCATTGATGAGGTAACTCCTTTTATTATATGCATGCGATTCTCATCATAATACCGATTCTGAAACTTTTAAGAAAGTTCTCCATTTAGGTTTACCTGAAAGAGATTAAGAGGGATATGAAGCAGTTAAAGTACAAAGCTCTGAAAGTGCTGGAAGATAACGGTAAACAAAACGGACTTCAGTGTCGTCAAAGTCACGTAATATGCTATCCATACATGTCGGTACTATGCTTATTGCTTTTAGCCGCAGCCGGGAACTCATAATCCGAATGACTCAAGGATACAGAACAAATGTTCGAGTCATTCCCATTCAGGCCTTTGTAAAAGATGCAGCTGAAATGATTCTTCATCACACTCGGTGGACTTAATTAAGAGCTTGATAACGTACTACATCATCTTCTTCTCGCTAATGGAGCTCTAACGACAGAAGAGGCACCCAACTAGAAAGCATGCGGAAGTTGATCGGTTTACCTTTTGATTGCGTTTGCATTCTATACATTGAACTTGTCAATGATAGTGACCATCACACTGGCTCCAAATCCTAGTCTGATAAATAACTATTGCCTCTGGAACCAAACTACAACTTTCTGCTGTCGTCTTTCATCGCTCATAAAGTACTGACAGCCAGTAAATAATTGGGCCACAGTCAAGCTAGAGAACAACATGCATGAACTATGCGTAATTACTGTTTTGAGCTATGGCTTACTGGATGCTGACGGATAAACTACAATTGTCTGAGTCTTCTCTTCAGTTACTTTTTTCTTTTTGAGAGCATTTGCAAACAGCTGGGAGTCCAACTGCTTTTAATCCTTATGCAGTGGTCAAACACAGTTGATTTAATAACTTAGCAGACTCTTCCTTCTCTGTGTGATCAGCTTATAACGTATAAAAGACGATATCGGGACAAGAAATACAGTTTTGAGACAAGAAGTGATGAACACAGAATTGAAACCGAGTCCAAGGATGACCCTCTGGGATGGAGAAGAACTTCCGGCCAGACCAAATACGCCGTTATCGTGTATGTTGTTAAATACTCTGTCGTTTTTGTAATTTCTGTCTTCAAGAGTTTTCGATGCACAATGATAACCTGGATAGTTCTGCTGTTGCCTGTAGTATTGGCCTCCACCCTGGTAGAAACACTTTCGGTTTCAAGATTATTACTGAAAATTCACGGAAACTTATTTTAGTTAGTCCACATTAACCAATGCAATGGATGCTTTTCTTGAGCTACTTAATAGTCTAATGGTCAATACCTCTTCATGTTTCCTTCCACTAGAAGTGTTAACGTTGGAGTACTTATGATGCAATTTTGCTCCTCTTTGCAGCCCATACATCAAAAAGTATCCACATATGCTTTTCAAAGACTTCACCCAGCAATTCCAGATGCTGTTGTGGTGGAAAGTGGGAATGTTCAGTTCCAATATCTATGCTGAAGATAAGGTATTTGGTACTCCTTGGCTATTTGTTCGAGTCGGACCACGTTTTGGGCCTTTGGCTATCATCAAATTCAGACCAAACCAATTTGAAATTATAATTATACAGTAACTACTAAGTAAAAAACAAGACAGCATAAGATCGAAATGGTAAAAGGAAGAAGTGGTGCGGGGACGGAGGGAGTGTACATGTGGGGAACAGAATAGTATCAAAAAATGGTCAGTGACAGATAGTTCTAACTCAATTGCAGGGGGACATGCATACACTGCAATTGCAATATCTTAGTATTCCCTTCCTCTTTTTGGATTTGCTAGTCATAAAAAAAAATAAAAAATACGGCAAAAAGAAGAAAGAAAGAAGACTTCTATTAAAGAAGTCCGCCCGCAAGACAATCCGAGCGCTCTCTTTCTGGTCGAGAGCTATGCACCTCTTTTGGGGCTTAATATCTTAGTACTCTGTACTTATTGAATAGTGAAAATGGTTACAGTAACTGTTATGTATTCCTTTTTACATCATGTCGGAGCATCAGAGAACTAGTCCTCATGCTTCTTTTGATCATAATTTGCATTGATTAAATGCCTATTATTAAGACTATCAACCAAAAACAGCTTAAACTTCACAGATATCACAATTCGAGTACTATGAGACTGCTATAAATGTGATTATGTACCCGCAAGTTGTAGTAGTAATATATTTATTGTCTTGAAAAGTTGTACTGATTAACTGCCTTACAGTTACTGAACTTTTAAGTTTTGCTATAATTGTTTTTTGCAGCGCATGCATATGTGGTACAATCGAGTTCGAAGGGCGGAAGTACAGAGACTGGAAAGAATAAGAGCAGGCTTCCCACCTTAGCTTCGAGCAACAACCTGGATGTACAATCAGCGTTAATTTGTTCTATTAAGTTAGTTATAATTATGTTACTAATTAGCTTCTCGTAATATGCTTAGTACCTTCCCCTGTACCAATACGATTTTGCCTTCAAGTTCAAGCCATGCATCAAAATTATTCATAATTTTGACATAATTTCCTAGAATTTACCGTGATGGAGATCATGAGTCGGTATAAAGTTGAAGATATAGGAGTTTAAACTTCAATCACATCAGAGACAAAAATAAAAATAAATTAGGGAAAATGTTTTAATCTTGGACTAGGTACTTCTTGCATCCATAATTTTGTTGAGCTTCTATGCTGTAATTAGTTAGAGAGAAAAGAGTACTCTCTACAAGAAACACATGCCGGTAACAACTAGTTACTTACTCGCTAATAAAAAGAGATTACTAGGTTTAAATTTATGAAATCCACACTGAATATGTACAATGGAAATCTCAATTTACATTGAAGTACACACAATGGAAACTTCTACTTTTGATCCAAATTTATGCACACGCTCAGGGGGTGGAATTCTACAGAGAATGCTTTGAATAAGAATGTCTACAGAAAGAGATGTATATTATATAAATTATATCATCTTTTTATGTACACGACTTCATCCAAAAGTGGTAAACAAAGCATTACAGACAATGCATGAAGTAATTTTTCATCAAAGTAGTTGTGTCTGTGATAGACTACGTGGAGAACAACACGTTTGTACCTCGAGATGAGATCCAATCCGAATATTGGATCAGCAGTTCGATTTTGAGACACATGAGCAGATCTTGATGAATATCACTGAGAACCTCCAGACATGTAATATGTCTTTTCAGTGGATTTTGGGAAGATCTTGATCTTGTTTTGGAAGTCCAGATCTCTGAGCGAAAAAGGTCCGGACGTTTTCTAACTACTAGTGTGTGTTGCTACGTAAGCGTGTTCCAATCAAGAATTGTAGAGGACTTTTCGAAGAGCATCCGGACCTTGTTCAAGAAGGTTTGGATGCTCGGGAGTTTGGTAAGTCGATCTTATTTTAGTATATACGGAAAGTCTTTTCAATGATCCAGATCATTGAAATGTGGACTAAAATCATGAGATAGACTAGAGATAGGTAGAAATATGACTCAGTTTTGAACAAAGCATTATTACAAGTTTAATTTAAATCTTTATATATACACGCACATCTTCTGTGCATACAGTTCAAAAGGTCCTTTGCATTCATTTTCTCTCATGCATCCTCGTAATAGTACGAATAGTATCTATAGTATCAGTTGAACCTTCTGAATGTGCATCTCGTTGCATTGTCTCTCTTGACAGCTGTGTAATGTAGACACCAACTTTAGTTCTAGTTGACTCAAGTGGACATTTCTCTAATTTCTTTATTTCATAATGCGGTTGGTCAACTAACCATCGAGCAAAATTGACCTCTTACTCACCTTCTTTTTTGTAGTGAGAAATACATATGCAGGAAGGATGCTGGAATCCGATCAACAAACCCTTGTAAGCACATAACTTCAAATGTTGTAGTTAAGAACGAGTGAAACAAAAGGTCTGTCAAGTTGTTAGAGTTGTATCGTATCCTCTTCTTAATTTCATTGTTTGCTCGGTGTCTTCCGCCGTCTTCCCGTCTTCCGAAGACGCAACTGAGAAGACGCTTTGCGGAAGACGGTCGTCTTCCGAAGAAGTCAACTTCTTATTAAAAAGCTCATAAGATCATCTTCCTTCTAAGGAAGCAGTAATCTTAAGTAACAACTCTTCTTCAGTTATACAAACAAGTTATTAATCTTAAAAATTTTAAAAATTCGTGAATCCTGTAATTTGTGGACACCACATACGCCCACCCTCACATGTTTGCGTCCCTGCAAACATCATTGTTTCAGCACTTCTGTTTACGTCCAGTACTTCTTGACACGCCACCCATTAACACGAGTGGTCATCAATGTACCGTCCAATTCTTCCAACTGCAAGGAGCCATTGTCGAAGACCTCCAAGACGCGGTAAGGACCCATCCAGCGAAGACAAAGTTTCCCGGGGAACTTAAGATGTCGGTTGTCGTAGAGAAGAACCAAGTCCCCATCTACGACGGTCACCTTCCTCAGCTTGCCATCGTAGTTCACCTTACGGTGCACTTGTACCTCATACGTCTTCTCCAAAGCTGCATTTCTATCTTCTTCAAACTCTACAAAATTCAGAAGACGCTGCTCCTGGCTTTCTTCTTCTCCCATGCGTTCGGATACGGCTAACCTGTAAGTTGGGACCTCTAACTCAATCGGCACAATAGGTGTCATGCCATAAGTTAGATAGAAAGGTGTCTTCTGGGTCGTGACTTTAGGTGAAACCCTGAAAGCTCATAACACAGATGGCAATTTCGTGTCCCAATCATACGCATGGTTGACAGTTACCTTATTCAGGATGTTACACAGAAGATCATTCGACTTCTCCGTCAGTCCGTTCGCTTTCGGGTTGTACGGCGTCGTCTTCCGATGCTTAATCCTGAAATATTGGGTCAAGAGGGAGATAGTCTCATTTAAGAAATGAGTACCCCTATCTGATACCAATTCCAGCGGACATCCGTACCGAGTGATGATGTTATGCCAAAGGAACCTGGCTACTACGGCGGCGTTGTTCTTCCTTGTTGCTTCGTCTTCCACCATCTAGGTAGCATAGTCGGTAGCATAGTCGGTAGCTATCAGAATATACCGTGCTCGTGTTCTTCTAGCCACCGGGGCGATAGACCCAACAAAGTCGATTCCCCACTTTTCAAAAGGAGCAAGCGGAAGAATGGGAGTAAGGGGCCACCTAGTAGTAGCTGTTGGTCTTCCCACCCTCTGGCACGCATCGCATTTCCTGATCTCATGAAAGGTGTCTCTGTACATGGTCGACCACCAGTATCCGACGTCTAACATCTTCTTCACTGTGGTTTTCAGCCCGTAGTGACCCCAGCATCTTAGTAGTGAAGACCTGTGATCACTGGTTTAATCTCCGAAGGCTCAAGACATCTCCTTAGCTTCTCGTCATGTCCCTTCCGAAACAAGATACCCTGGAAGATGACGTAAGGACCTGCCTTGTGTAAGAAGACAGCCTTCTGCTCCGCATCCAATCCTTCGAGATACTGTTGGTCTTCCAAGAACTTCCTCAAGTCCTTGAAGATCGACTCTTCTGTGGAAGTCGCAAAGACTGGATCAGAAGATCTAGTCTCGTCTTCTGGGAAGCAGACGGTACGCCCCTCCTCAGATGAAAGTGTCTCTGCGAAAACTGAAAACAACTTCTCGTCAGGAAACTCGTCTTCCACTTCATCTTCTCGTCGTTCCGTCTCTAATCTGGATAGGTAGTCAACATTAACATGCTGTCTTCCAGATCTGTACTCAACTGTGTAAGTAAATTCCTGGAGTAGGAGAATCCACCTAGCTATCCTACAAGACAAATCTGCTTTCTTTACAAGATGTTTCAAAGAAAAATGATCCACATAGAAGACAAACGGGTTTGCTAGAAGATAGTGTCTAAACTTCCTACAGGAGTAAATCATGCCAAGACATTCCCTTTCAGTTGTTGAGTACTTCTTCTCTGCATCACTGAGTTGTCTTCCCGCATAGTAGATGGGATAATCCTTCTTCTTCTCATCTTTCTGACTCAACACCACCCCTATGGCGAAAGCAGAAACATCCACATAGATATGGAAGACTCTTTCCCAATCAGGTGGTCTTAGGACAGGGGATTCCGACAGAAGCCTCTTCATTTCTTCGAATGCTTCCTGTTGCTCAGAAGACCAAATGTATGGTTCGTCCTTCTTCAGCAACTTGGTGAGTCTTCCTGCTATCTCTGCGTACCTGTCAATAAACCTCCTGTAGTATCCTACGTTGCCTAGGAAGCTTCTCAACTGAGTCATGTTAGCAGGTGGGTGGAGTTTCATGATGACTTCCACCTTAGCACAGTCGACTTCTATACCTCTTCCGGAAATCCTATGTCCTAGCAAAATTCCCTTTGACATACCAAAGAAGCACTTCTCAAGGTGAAGAGCCAAACGATGTTCTCTACACTTCAGAAAACACTTCCTTAGAAATATCAAGTGGTCTTCTCTCGATCCAAACACACAAAAGTCATCCAAGAAGATCTCCATGAAAGTGCGAAGATACTCCTTGAAGATTGTAATCATCAATCTCTAGAATGTGGCGGGTGCGTTGCACAAACCAAACGGCATTTGATTGTACGCGTACGTGCCTCAATTAGTAGTGAAAGTGGTTTTCGACTTGTTTTCTTCTCTGATTGAAACTTGGTTGTACCCAGAATACTCATCCAGGAAGTTGTAGAACTCATGTCCTGCCACCTAGTCTAACACAGAGTCGGTGAATGATAAAGGATGATGATCCTTCTTCGTGGCCAAGTTCAGCTTCCGGAAGTCCTGACACACTCGAATGTTCCCTGTCTGCTTCTTCGGCACGATGACAATAGGAGCTACCCACTCACTGCTAAGTGCTGGGAAGATGACTCCCGCCTTCAAGTACTAGTCGATCTGGTCCTTCACCAGAAGTGAGTACTTGGGGTTGAGCCGATACTGCCTCTGCCGTGCAGGAACAACGCCCTCCAGCAAGTCAATGCGATGCTCTCTCAACTCTCGAGGTATGCCCTTCATGTCTTCTATGGTCCATGCGAAGACATCTTGGAACTCCGTCAGAAGTTCCTGAAAGTCTTCCAACTGCTGGCCCTTGATCACCTTGGAAAGCTTCAGCTTCTTCCCGAGAGCAACCTCCATATCTTGAAGATCATCCGGGTTTACCATTCCTTCAGTGTGACTGTACTCACTGGCACCAAAGTATTCTGGTTGGGAGCTTCTTCTGGTTCAGATTCGTCTTTCGGAAGACCAACTGTCGGATCTTCCGAAGAGAAGATGATATTTTCGTCTTCTGGAAGACCAACTATCGGATCTTCCGAAGGGAAGACAGTATTTTCGTCTTCTGGAAGCTCTTCTTCCACAACTTCGTAGCACTCAATGTACCCACAGATCACTTCCTCTGCTATCTCCGATACTTCTGTAGTACACAAGTTATTCACCACAAACTCATTATACCGTTCATCACTGTCAGAAGACGCAGCTGAGTCTTCTGAAGTGTACCCCTCTGTCGTAGGAGTTTCACCTTGGTGTCCAATCTTGATCCAAGGAAGCGAGACCTTAGTCTTCTCACCTGGCTTGGGTGTGGGATTGAGAAATCTCAAACGATGCCTTCTCCAGTCGGTATTTACATTTGCAGCATACAGCCATCGTCTTCCTATCAACACCTGATATCCAACCTTAGCTACAGGTCGCAAAATGATGTAAGTGAGGTAAAAAGATACTCCACCAATTACCGTCAAGACATCTTTCAGTTGCCCCAAAGGTCGTCTTCTGATCTGGTCCGCCATTCTGAGGATTCTCGGAGTAGGCTGGAACTCAGTGAAGCCTAGGGCGTGTGTCGTTTCTTCCGTCATGATGTTAACTCCGGAGCCGGAATCAATGGGTACCTTCTTCAGAAGACAGCCATGGATCTCCATATCAAGTTCTGGGGCTCTCAAGTCCTCATGCTCTATCCTTAGGATCGGGGTGCTCTTGGGAAGTTTAGCTGTCCTCCTCTTCCTCGATCCTCGAAGCACGGTGTCGGAGTGTGATCTGTCTACCTAGGAAAGCGTCGGGCTTCTGCCTGTGGTTGTTTACTCAAGAGGTTGGCTTTCAGGTAACAACAGGGCTATAAACACTCACACAGGTGTGTAAGATCTTGTAATATACTCAGAAAGCGAAATTCAGGTATAACTAGCAGTAATAGGATCCGACGGTGAACTTTGACACTCACGGAGAAGAAAACTATGAAGGTTTAGACCTCTAAACTTCCCCTACATGCAAATGAGGTACTATTGAACTCACACACGAAGTTTCAGCCTGAGATCAAATTCTGACACCGAGATGTTGACAGAAAAGTTCTGAGTAAGAAAATTGCGGAAATTTCTGGTACCCAGCTGGCTATTTCAACCTAGAACAGAAGATTGGCTCGATCAAATTCAAATATTCTCACAGTATTTGAAGTCTACAGGGTGCTGAACATCCTTGTGAAGTTGGGACTCCTGAATGTACACAGAACTCCATATCTCCTCCTCTGAAGTCGCTGCTCTAGATTAAGAGCTTTTCAGACCCTCCAGCTTCAGCGGCCGCCCTGAATTACTCAGTCACTCAATCGATGCGAAACTTTTTGGGAAATCGTAGCCCTGCTGGCAGAGAACACAACCTCGAAGTTTTGAAGCAATTTCCTCAAATCTGCTGCAAGTGACACTGAAAACCCTAAATCCAACAAAAGTGATTCAATTCTAACACAATTCGAACTTCAATTGGTCATAACTTCGGCTTTATTGACTCAAATCGATCGAAAATTTCACTGGAAGTGCTTGGCATGACGAGCTCTACCCTCCTGTGCACTCAGATTTCGAAGTCCCCCCACCAAATGCTCGAACTCTCCTTTAGAGCTCTATTTCTAAATTTAGAGTTAAACTAAAGACAAAAACAGACCAATGGGAGTTCATAGCTCCACTTGGTTGTCCTTTAGTGCCCTAATCCACGTGGTAACTCAATTTCACTCAAAGGCTACCACGTCAGCCCCTAAAGTGCCAGCGTAAATCTTAAACTTCACGCGAAGGCATGTAAAATAACACGTAACCCTAAAAGATAACTTAACCAATCTAGAAAGCATGCATGGGCGACAAGTAAGTACAACCCATGAGCTTAAACCTCTATCAGCATGGAAACCCTAAGTTTTGTACTTTCACAACATAGATAAACATTATATCATTTGCACAAGCGCAAGAGTGCTTGAACAAGATAGATAACATACTATCAACATACTAAGACTCAAAATATATAACACAATAGTGTCAACACCGTATGCAAAGGTGTCAAACATATGTATAAAGGACTAGAAGTAACATGAGCTAACTTCTAGAACTACTAAACTCAAGCGTCGGAATAGAAGTCAAGCATGTAGCCGCCAAGTAGCGCGACATCCACCCCCTCTGAACATGCACATCCTCCGGTATGTGCCATCCAGATCAAGACTCTTCAGCTTCGGCTTCAAACTCATCTTCAACCTGCATTGAGTCTTCAGCTTCATCCTCCGTAAACTCTGCAACGTTCTGGTCTTCCCCTCTCCTCCTCAAGAGCTTGATTCTCTTTCCTGCGACTGGTATCTTGAGCACTGCACCATCTAACTCCCTCAAGGAGTATGTGGCATTATCATAAACTTCTAACACCACATAAGGTCCAAACCATCTCTTGGAGAACTTCCTGATAGTGCTATGCTGATTATCAAGACTACTATCATAAACTAACACCCAATCACCTTCTTTAACTGGTTTGGGTCGTAATCTATGCGTTCTATCAAATCTGCATTTGTTTCTCTCTCTAGCAATCTTTAATCTTTCGACAGCTTTGGCAACATCCTCAGGTCTTCGTTCTAACTGCTGGATCCTTAATGCAAGAAGATCCTCCGTACTTCTACCATCTTCCCATGGCAAAACATTCCAAGTAGGCACAACCTCCTCAATCGGCATCACAGGTTTCTGTCCTAGTATCAATTCTGCTGGCATGTAACCTGTAACGGTACTATGAGTTGTACGGTCTGCCCATAAAGCAAACGGTAGCAGTCTAGGCCATTCACGGATCTTACCCTTGCAAGCTTTTACCAAAGCTTTGATGATTGACGGATGACCTCTTTCGCTCTTGCCATTCTCTTCAGGATTGTAAGCAGTGGTTAACGCCAACTTGATTCCCAATCGCTTGAAGAACTCAACTGCTTCTTGTGAATCCAGCTCATCTCTATCTGCAGTGATCTTTCTCACACACCCATACCTACAGATAACATCTTCAAGTAGAAAGCGACAGACATTAGCAGTGGTCTTCGTCCTCAAGGCACGGCCTTCAACTTGGTTAGATAGATCTTCTCTAGCCAAGACTAGATACCTCATTTGTCCAAGCCCAAATGGCATAGTTACAAGATCCACTACCCATTTGTAATGAATGGCTAAAGGATAAGTAGGATGCAATCCATCACGATGACGTATGTTGGAATACATCTGGCAAGATATACAGGATGAAACAAACTGTACTACATCTTTATACATACCCTTCCACCAATACTTCTCCTTTATCTTGGCAAATGTAGCCCAAACTCCTCTATGACCAGCCCATAGACTCTCATGGAACTCCTTGATCAGCTTCTGCTGCAATTCTAGGTCACATACCACCCGCTGTGGTACACCTCCTTGTAGCTTAGGGCGCTTCCATAGATGTCATCCATATAAAAAGTACCCATAAGCTGTTCTACGGATCCTCTTGAAATCTGCATCAGACCAGCCTTCTTGCCTTTCCAATGAACTCAAATAGCGCCCAAGATCCAGCCACTCGCCATCGTACATAGTTTCCTCAAATAACTCCAATGGAGCTGCAAAATAGCTTCTATCCTTTCTAGCAAGAACACTAGAATAGAACTCTGTTCCCACATCCTCCTGGTCATCTATCATTTCTTTCTCACCGTAGTACCTAGCCCTTGATAACATATCTGTCACAGGATTGTCTTTTCCTGCAATATGTCTAAACTCTGGGTTCAAGGACTTGATATATGCTATCCACCTCAACATAGCAATATCTGGAGTTGTATAGCTAGTGATCATTCCAAAGAGAGGTAAACAATCTGTCTCCACAACCACAGGTGCTCCTATCAAGTATTCCTTGTCACTCTTTATCGCAGTAACTACTCCCCATAGTTCTCTCTTGACTTGAGGGTAGTCTCTCTGCCGTGAATTTAATACCTTAGCACCAAAACGCACCACATATCTATTTCCATCTTGATCATCTTGTCCTATAGCCCATCCAATGCCAATAGGACTAGTATCAACAGTAAGGATAACAGATCTGCCCAACTCATATGTTACCTTCCGTAGAGTTGGTGGTGAAGACAACAGATCCTTCAACTTCTTCATAGACTCGCTTTGCTGCTCTTGCCACTGAAATCTTTGCCCCTTTCTCAGCAACTTGTACAACGGATCTGCTACATGAGCAAAGTGTGGAATCCATATATGATAAAACACACATGCACCTAGAAACCTTCTCACCTCGGTAACCGATCCACACGTCTCTTTCATTCTTCGAATGGCATCAACCTTGTTTGGACAAGGTTTTCGACCATAAGATCCACATAGATGCCCCACAATCAACACCTCTTGTTCTCCAAATACAGACTTTGCTCATGATAAGGTCAAATGAACCTCCTCCAGTCGACTCAATATCTTATCACAATCAGCTATGTGATCTGCAACAAACTTACGGCACCCCCTCTGATCCATTATCTCATTCTTCTCCTCCTTAGCACATCCTTTGATCGGCACATCATCAAGGAATGGCATAGTTTTTTCAGGAATGAAGTCCTTCAAAACTTTGTTCATGTCATTCATCATATGTGCTACAGAATTGGTAGCACCTTGCGGTAAGGTGCACATCCTTAGTAACCCCAAAGGTGTCCTCATTGTAGTCAAGTCTCTACTTTCAGAGGATAACTGAAACTGATCATATCCTGAATATAAGTCTCCCATTGAATAGATAGCACGACCAGCAAAAGCCTCTGCAAACTCGTCTACAATAGGTCCTATACCCATATTCCTGATAGTCACCTTGTTAACTGGCTGCATATCTTGAATGAATCTCAAAGCTCCACTCTTCTTCGGAACAGTAAACCATCTGCTAGAGTAGGGAGCTATAGATGGTTCCAAGATACCCATCCTAATCCTCTCATTAAGCAAGTCTATCAACTTTGGCAGATGAGCTCTAGGCACAGGGATAGGACGTAGATTCCAAGGCACATGCGGTATAGTAAAGATTACCATAGGTGCAACTACACTTGGATCTACACATCCTACTTCATGCGACTCAAACGCAAACGTCTTACCATGCCTAGATAGCATCTCCCTGAAGCTCTTCTTCTCTTGCTCAGTAAGAAATCCATCACCTCCAATCCTTAGCTCCTTCAGTGTTGTTTCTGTGAACTGGTGCCCAATTCTTCTCGGTACTCTGAGCGTCGGTTCTCGTGCAGCTTGCTCCATCTTCTGATTGTAATCGAGTGGCAAAGACAAAGCCACTGGTTTGACTTTCTTTGCCACTGACTTGTACTTGGTCTCCACATACACCTCTTGTCGATCTATAAACTTATCAATAACATCATAAAGCTCCTTGGAACTCACTCTCACCACTCTATCTACATCATCTGTAGAGCTTTCTAATATAGCTTTCAACTCTCCTATAGTATCTACCAAATACTGCTCTTCAAACACTCCAGATATGTATTCATCTCCTCCTAACTCTCCACTATCCCACAAAGACTGATGTACATACTTCACATGTTGCCTCTCAAACCTCTTCAGATTCTCAACCTTCCTATAACACACTGATCCGTATGATGTCAATCCTAAGAAGCTAGTGGATAAAGCTTCCTGCTCTACTTGATCAGGCGAGAATCTTATCTCTACTGTACCGTTGAAGTCTCGCTCTTCAATGGTACGCTGCCAAAACCCCTAGACTCTCTAAACTCCTGAGTAATCTTAGGCAGTGGACGGTCTCTCAAGCTATCACGATTCCTCTCATGTTCTGCAGCAACGGTCAAAAACTGAACAGCTCCTTTGCCGTCTCTACTACGTATCCTAGCATAGGCTGAACCATCATCCATAACTTGTGTCTCCATTCTAACAGCAGTAATGTAAGGCTGTCCTAGAATGATAGGATAGGTTGACATGTCTTGCACAAAGAAATTCTGAACATCACTGATGTCACCCACAGTTACCTTGATGTTGGGGCAAGCACCATAGAGTTCTCCTCGCTGGTTGTTGGCAGCACGGATAAGCCATCCATGGTCGGTGTCTATGGGCCATCTCCCACGCTTGTACAGCTCCTTAGACATCAGATTAATCTCTGAGCCGTGATCAATCAACGCCACCACAGGTTCCTCCAGATCTCCCAACTTCACCAAGGTCTCTGTGGTTGCTCTTGCCCAATGGTTGTGAGAATAATGGCTCTTCTGTGATGCTTCCACCTCATCTTCAAACCTCACGTGCTGATACGAACTCCCCTCTGATACTTGAGAGCAGTAACCAGCAATCTCATCTTCCTCATCCTCCGACAGTTTAGTCCCTAGAGCGTTAAGCGTAGCTGCTTCACCCAAAATCTGACGTTTCCTCTTGATGATATCTATGATAACCTCATGGAACTCACGCTTTGCAATCTCAAGAATCTCACCCAAAGTAAACTCAACTTTCCCATTCAAGATACGGTTCTCTAACACCTGCTTCAAGTCTGTAGCAATCTCAATGTCAGACTGAAGTTTGTATGCAGGCATCTTACCCTTCTCTTTGCTTCTCTCCTTCTCCTTTGGTGTTGTAGGTGGTAGATCCTCCATAGTCTCCTCCCGAGTAGGTGTTGTCTCTTGCCTTGTCTCTGGTCTAGCCCTTTCACTCTTGGTAGCAAGTCGTTTGGCTGTAGAAGCCTCACCTGCATCCTCCCTCTTGCGTTTTTCTTCTAGTACAACTTCATGATGACTTCTTGCAACATAAGCATGCACTGACATAGTGTCTACAGGGGCATTCCATCCTGTAGTTTCTCGAATTGAGTTGCCAACCCTTCGTAGCACATCCTTGTCTAGCTCTGTTCTAGCTACGGACCGCACTACATCAGACCATAACCCAGTAGTCCCTTTCTCTCTCTTCATCTCCACTTTCACTCCACAGGTAGCAGCATTCACAAGAGAGACAGCATGTGATGCTGATATTTCATTCACAAGTCTCTTCATACCACCCTTTCCAAAGTTGGTTCCCAGCATCATCCAAGTCTCTCTCAAATGGATCTTACCATCTTTGAAGAAGATAAGATCCTTCCTCAATGCATCTGAAAACTCCCCACAATCTCTTCTTACATGGTCTAGGCTATCACACCATATACAACGATGAACAAAGCCTTCTCTCATCTGAGGTCTCTGCATAGCAGGCTGTACATTCTGCTCCTTCTCTTCTAACCTAGTGAGCTTAAGCTTAAGCTCCTTCATACCCTTAATCAACTCATCAAGCGGTGAGTCTTCCTCTCTAGCAATTACCAAAGCGGGTTAGTAGGCAACTGCTTAACAGGAATTATCAGAGGTGCTGCTTCACTTACCACCACCTTGTCCCTTCTTCTCTGTCTCTTGGTCAGCAAAGAGACAGCCTCTTCAACCTCCTTCCAATCAGTCTTCAATCCTCTCTCCTCACTCTTGTCTTCCAACAACAACTCAAGCTTCTTCTGAATAGTCACGTCCGCTGCTTGCAAGAAAAGCTCTGTCTTCTCTACCTCTAGTGTAAGCTTCTCTGTCCTAGAAAGCTGAGCATACTGACGATCAAACTCTCTTAACAACTCATTTATAGACAAACCTTTGTTAGGCTTCATCACCCACTCCAAGAACGTTCTCTTGGTCACCCTCTCTGAATCTTCAGTGTAGTACTCCTCCTTCAAAGCGCGCATAAAGCTCTCCCAACTCTGTTCTTGCTGCTGCTTGATCTCCTTCACACGCCCACGAATCTCAAGCACAACAGCAAGTTCAAAGTTCTCCACCATCTCCTTCTCAGGTACCTTGTTCACCTCCATCTCCCTAGCATAGTATCGCACGTTGTCGGAGTGTGATCCGTCTACCTAGGAAAGCGCCGGGCTTCTGGCTGTGGTTGTTTACTCAAGAGGTTGGCTTTCAGGTCACAACAGGAGCTATAAACACTCACACAGGAGTGTAGGATCCTCTGATATGCTCAAAAAGCGAAATTTAGGTCTCACTGGTAGTAATAGGCTTAAGCGGTGAACTTTGACACTCAAAGAGAGGAAAACTATGAAGGTTTAGACCTCTAAACTTCCCCTACATGCAAATGAGGTACTACTGAACTCACAGACGAAGTTTCAACCTGAGATCAAATTCTGACACGGAGATATGAACAGAAAAGTTCTGAATAAGAGAATTATGGCAATTTCTGGTACCTAGACAGCTATTCAGACATAGAACAGAGAATTGGCTCGATGAATTTCAAATCTTCTCACAGTATTTGAAGTCTACAGGATGCTGAACATCCCTGTGAAGTTGGGACTCCTGAATGTTTGTAGAACTCCAGATCTCCTTCTCTAAAGTCGCTGCTCTAGATTAAGAGCTTTTCAGACCCCCTCTGCTTCAGCGGCCGCCCTGAATTACTCAATTACTCAAATGATACGAAACTTTTTGGACAGTCGTAGCCCTCCTGACAGTGAACGCAACCACGAAGTTTTGAAGTGATTTCCTCAATTCTGCTGCAATTGGCACCGAAAACCCCAAAATCAACAAAAGTGACGCAGTTTTGGCACAATCCGAACTTCAATTGGGCATAACTCCTTGTTTATTGATCCAAATCGAGCAAAAATTTCACTGACAGTGCTTGGCACGACGAGCTCTCTCTTCCTGTGTTCTCAGATTTCGAAGATCCCTCACCAATTCTTCGAACTCTCCTCTAGAGCTCTATTTCTAAACTTAGAGTTTTACAAAAGACAAAAATGGACCAATGGGAGTTCATAGCTCCACTTGACTGTCCTTTTGTGCCTTAAACTACCTGGTAACTTATCTACACTCATAAGCTACCACGTCAAGCCCCCTAGAGTGCCAGCGTAAAACTTAAACTACCTAAAATGACACATAGCCCTGAAAAATAACTTAAATTAGCTAGAAAGCGTGCATGGGCGACAAGTAAGTACAACCCATGAGCTCAAACCACTATCAGCATGGAAACCCTAAGTTATGTACATTGAACGTCATAGACAAGTAAGAAGTCACTTGCACAAGCGCACAAATGCTTGAACAAGATAACTAACATACTATCAGCCTACTAGGACTCAAAATAGTATTAACACCGTATGCAAAGGTGTCAAACATATATATAAAGGACTAGAAGTAGTATGAGCTAACTTCTAGAACTACCAAACCTAAGCGTCGGAGTAGAAGTCAAGCATGTAGCCGCCAAATGGCGCGACATCCACCCCCTCTGAACCTGCACATCCTCCGGTATGTGCCAGACCTAGATCAAGACTCTTCAGCTTCAGCTTCAAATTCATCTTCAACCTCCATTGAGTCTTCAGCTTCATCTTCAATAAGCTCTGTAATGTTCTGGTCCTCCCCTCTCCTTCTGAAGAGCTTGATTCTCTTCCCTGCGACTGGTATCTTGAGCACTGCACCATCTAACTCTCTCAAAGAGTATGTGGCATTATCATAAACTTCTAACACCACATAAGGTCCGAACCATCTCTTGGAAAACTTTCTGATAGCGCTATGCTGATTATCAAGACTACTATCATAGACTAACACCCAATCACCTTCCTTAACTGGTTTGGGTCGTAATCTATGCGTCCTATCAAATCTGCCTTTGTTTCTCTCTCTAGCAGTCTTTAACCTTTCCACAGCTTTGGCAACATCCTCAGGTCTTCGTTCTAACTGCTGGATCCTTAATGCAAGAAGATCCTCCGTACTTCTACCATCTTCCCATGGCAAAACATTCCAAGTAGGCACAACCTCCTCAATCGGCATCACAGGTTTTTGCCCTAGTATCAACTCTGCTGGCATGTAACCTGTAACGGTACTATGAGTTGTACGATCTGCCCACAAAGCAAATGGTAACAGTCTAGGCCATTCACGGATCTTACCCTTGCAAGCTTTTACCAAAGCTTTGATGATTGGCGGATGACCTCTTTCGCTCTTGCCATTCCCTTCAGGATTGTAAGCAGTGGTTAACGCCAACTTGATTCCCAATCGCTTGAAGAATTCAACTGCTTCTTGTGCATCCAGCTCACCCCTATCTGCAGTGATCTTTCCCACACACCCATACCTACAAATAACATCTTCAAGTAGAAAGCGGCAGACACTAGCAGTGGTCTTCGTCCTCAGGGCACGACCTTCAACTTGGTTAGATAGATCTTCTCTAGCCAAGACTAGATACCTCATTTGTCCAAGCCCAAACGGCATAGTTACCAGATCCACTACCCATTTGTAATGAATGGCTAAAGGATAAGTAGGATGCAATCCATCCCGATGACGTACGTTGGAATACATCTGGCAAGGTATACAAGATGAAACAAACTGTACTACATCCTTATACATACCCTTCCACCAATACTTCTCCTTCATCTTGGCAAATGTAGCCCAAACTCCTCTATGACCAGCCCATAAACTCTCATGGAACTCCTTGATCAGCTTCTGCTGCAATTCCAAGTCACATACCACCCGCTGCGGTATACCTCCTTGTAGCTTAGGGCGCTTCCATAGATGTCCTCCATGTAAAAAGTACCCATAAGCTATTCTACGGATCCTCTTGAAATCTGCATCAGACCAGCCCTCTTGCCTTTCCAGTGAACTCAAATAGCGTCCAAGATCCAACCACTCGCCATCATACACAGTTTCCTCAAAAAACTCCAATGGAGCTACAAAACAGCTTCTATCTTCTGTAGCAAGAACACTAGAATAGAACTCTGTTCCCACATCCTCCTGGTCATCTATCATTTCCTTCTCATCGTAATACCTAGCCCTTGATAACATATCTGCCACAGGATTATCCTTCCCTGCAATATGTCTAAACTCTGGGTTCAAGGACTTGATATATGCTATCCACCTCAACATAGCAATATCTGGAGTTGTACAGCTAGTGATCATTCCCAAGAGAGGTAAACAATCTGTCTCCACAACCACAGGTGCTCCTATCAAGTATTCCTTATCACTCTTCATCGCAGTAACTACTCCCCATAGCTCTCTCTTGACCTGAGGGTAGTCTCTCTGCCGTGAACTTAATACCTTAGCACCAAAACGCACCACATATCTATTTCCATCCTCATCGTCTTGTCCTACAGCCCATCCAATGCCAATAGGACTAGTATCAACAGTAAGGATAACAGATCTGCCCAACTCATATGTTACCTTCCGAAGAGTTGGCGGTGAAGCCAAAAGATCCTTCAACTTCCTCATAGACTCGCTTTGCTCCTCTTGCCACTGAAATCTTTGCCCCTTCCTCAGCAACTTGTACAGCGGATCTGCTACATGAGCAAAGTGTGGAATCCATATATGGTAAAACACACATGCACCTAGAAATCTTCTCACCTCGGTAACTGACCCACATGTTTCCTTCATCCTTCGAATGGCATCAACCTTGTTCGGACAAGGTTTCCGACCATAAGATCCACATAGGTGCCCCACTATTAACACCTCCTGTTCTCCAAATACAGACTTTGCTCCTGATAAAGTCAAATGAACCTCCTCCAGTCGACTCAATATCTTATCGCAGTCAACTATATGATCTGCAACAAACTTACGGCACCCCCTCTGATCCATTACCTCATTCTTCTCCTCCTCAGCACATCCTTTGATTGGCACATCATCAAGGAATGGCATAGTTTTTTCAGGAATGAAATCCCTCAAAACTTTATTCATGCCATTCATCATATGTGCTACAGAATTGGTAGCACCTTGTGGCAAGGTGCACATCCTTAGTAACCCTAAAGGCGTCCTCATTGTAGTCAAGTCTCTACTCTCAGAGGATAACTGAAACTGATCATACCCTGAATATAAATCTCCCATCGAATAGATAGCACGACCAGCAAAAGCCTCTGCAAACTCGTCTACAATAGGTCCTATACCCATATTCCTGATAGTCACCTTGTTAACTGGCTGCATATCTTGGATAAACCTCAAAGCTCCACTCTTCTTCGGAACAGTAAACCATCTGCTAGAATAGGGAGCTATAGACGGTTCCAAGATACCCATCCTAATCCTCTCATTGAGCAAGTCTATCAGCTTTGGCAGATGAGCTCTAGGCACAGGGATAGGACGTAGATTCCAAGGCACATGCGGTATAGTAAAGATTACCATAGGTGCAACTACACTTGGATCTACACATCCTACTTCATGTGACTCAAATGCAAACGCCTTACCATGCCTAGATAGCATCTCCCTGAAGCTCTTCTTCTCTTGCTCGGTAAGAAATCCATCACCTCCAATCCTCAGCTCCTTCAGTGTTGTTTCTGTGAACTGGTGCCCAATTCTTCTCGGTCCTCTGAGCGTCGGCTCTCGTGCAGCTTGCTCCATCTTCTGATTGTAATCGAGTGGTAAAGGCAAAGCCACTGGTTTGACTTTCTTTGCCACTGACTTGTACTTGGTCTCCACATACACCTCTTGCCGATCTATAAACTTATCAATTACATCATAAAGCTCCTTGGAGCTCACTCTCACCACTCTATCTACATCATCTACAGAACTTTCTACTATAGATTTCAACTCCCCTATAGTATCTACCAAATACTGCTCTTCAAACACTCCAGATATATATTCATCTCCTGCTAACTCTCCAATGTCCCACAAAGACTGCTGTACACACTTCACATGTTGCCTCTCAAACCTCTTCAGATTCTCAACCTTCCTATAACACACTGACCCACATGCCGTCAATCCTAAGAAGCCAGTGGATAAAGCCTCATGCTCTACTGGATCAGGCGAGAATCCTAGCTCTACTGTACCGTTGAAGTCTCGCTCTTCAATGGTACTCTGCCAAAACCCCTAGACTCTCTAAACTCCTGAGTAATCTTAGGTAGTGGACGGTCTCTCAAGCTATCACGATTCCTCTCATGTTCTGCAGCAACGGTCAAAAACTGAACAGCTCTTTTGCCGTCTCTACTACGTATCCTAGCATAAGCTGAACCATCATCCATAACTCGTGTCTCCATTCTAACAGCAGTAATGTAAGGCTGCCCTAGAATGATAGGATAGGTTGACATGTCTTGCACAAAGAAATTCTGAACATCACTGATGTCACCCACAGTTACCTTGATGTTGGGACAAGCACCATAGAGTTCTCCCCTCTGGTTGTTGGCAGCACGGATAAGCCATCCATGATCGGTGTCTATGGGCCACCTCCCACGCTTGTACAGCTCCTTAGACATCAGATTAATCTCTGAGCCATGATCAATCAACGCCACCACAGGTTCCTCTAGATCTCCCAGCTTCACTAAGGTCTCCGTGGTTGCTCTCGCCCAATGGTTGTGAGAATAATGGCTCTTCTGCGATGCTTCCACCTCATCTTCAAACCTCACGTGCTGATTTGATCTTCCCTCTGATACTTGAGAGCAGTAACCAGCAATCTCATCCTCCTCATCCTCCGACAGTTTGGTCCCTAGAGCGTTAAGCGTAGCTGCTTCACCCAAAATCTGACGTTTCCTCTTGATGATATCTATGATAACCTCATGGAACTCACGCTTTGCTATCCCAAGAATCTCACCCAAGGTAAACTCAACCTTCCCATTCAAGATACGATTCTCTAACACCTGCTTCAGGTCTGTAGCAATCTCAATATCAGACTGAAGTTTGTATGCAGGCATCTTACCCTTCTCCTTGCTTCTCTCCTTCTCCTTTGGTGTTGTAGGTGGTAGATCCTCCATAGTCTCTTCCCGAGTAGGTGTTGTCTCCTGCCTTGCCTCTGGTCTAGCCCTTTCACTCCTTGTAGCAGGTCGTTTGGCTGTAGAAGCCTCACCTGCATCCTCCCTCCTGCGTTTTTCTTCTAGTACAGCTTCATGCTGACTTCTTGCAACATAAGCATGCACTGACATAGTATCCACAGGGTCATTCCATCCTGTAGTTTCTCTAATTGAGTTGCCAACCCTTCGTAGCACATCCTTGTCTAGCTCTGTTCTAGCTACGGACCGCACTACATCTGACCACAACCCAGTAGTCCCTTTCTCTCTCTCCATCTCCACTTTCACTCCACAAGTAGCAGCATTCACAAGAGAAACAGCATGTGATGCTGATATCTCATTCACAAGTCTCTTCATACCACCCTTGCCAAAGTTGGTTCCCAACATCATCCCAGTCTCTCTCAAATGGATCTTACCATCTTTGAAGAAGATCAGATCCTTCCTCAATGCATCTGAAAACTCCCCACAATCTCTCCTTACATGGTCTAGGCTATCACACCATATACAACGATGAACAAAGCCTTCTCTCATCTGAGGTCTCTGCATAGCAGGCTGTACATTCTGCTCCTTCTCTTCTAACCTAGTGAGCTTAAGCTTAAGCTCCTTCATACCCTTAATCAACTCATCAAGCGGTGAGTCTTCCTCTCTAGCAATTACCAAAGCAGGCTTAGTAGGCAACTGCTTGACAGGAATTATCAGAGGTGCTGCTTCACTTACCACCACCTTGTCCCTTCTTCTCTGTCTCTTGGCCAGCAAAGAAACAGCCTCTTCGACCTCCTTCCAATCAGTCTTCAATCCTCTCTCCTCACTCTTGTCTTCCAGCAACAGCTCAAGCTTCTCCTGAATAGTCACGTCCGCTGCTTGTAGGAAAAGCTCGGTCTTCTCCACCTCTAGTGTAAGCTTTTCTGTCCTAGAAAGCTGAGCATACTGACGATCAAACTCTCTTAACAACTCATTTACAGACAAACCTTTGTTAGGTTTAACCACCCACTCCAAGAACGTTCTCTTGGTCACCCTCTCTGAATCTTCAGTGTAGTACTCCTCCTTCAAAGCGCGCATAAAGCTCTCCCAACTCTGTCCTTGCTGCTGCTTGAGCTCCTTCACACGCCCACGAATCTCAGGGACAACAGCAAGCTCAAAGTTCTCCACCATCTCCTTCTCAGGTACCTTGTTCACCTCCATCTCCCTAGCATAGTATCGTACATACTTGGAAATATCTGTCCCCTTGAACTGGTCCATCTGATGCACCACAGATTGCAACGCCTTGGTTGCTAATACCTCCTTCCTCTCTGTGCTCTGCTGCTGCTGCATAAACATGGAAAAAGCTTGGAACATCTTCATCGTAGCAGCATCAAACTGAACAGGTTGCTGAGCAGCAGCAGCACCTCCACTTGATGATCCTTGGTTGGCCATGATATCTGATCCTGTAACACTCTCAAGAAAACTCCCACCCTAGGTGTTTCACGTCGAGTTCACCAAAAAGAGAGTATGTCGGAGTGTGATTCGTCTACCTAGGAAAGCGCCGGGCTTCTGGCTGTGGTTGTTTACTCAAGAGGTTGGCTTTCAGGTCACAACAGGAGCTATAAACACTCACACAGGAGTGTAGGATCCTCTGATATGCTCAAAAAGCGAAATTTAGGTCTCACTGGTAGTAATAGGCTTAAGCGGTGAACTTTGACACTCAAAGAGAGGAAAACTATGAAGGTTTAGACCTCTAAACTTCCCCTACATGCAAATGAGGTACTACTGAACTCACAGACGAAGTTTCAACCTGAGATCAAATTCTGACACGGAGATATGAACAGAAAAGTTCTGAATAAGAGAATTATGGCAATTTCTGGTACCTAGACAGCTATTCAGACATAGAACAGAGAATTGGCTCGATGAATTTCAAATCTTCTCACAGTATTTGAAGTCTACAGGATGCTGAACATCCCTGTGAAGTTGGGACTCCTGAATGTTTGTAGAACTCCAGATCTCCTTCTCTAAAGTCGCTGCTCTAGATTAAGAGCTTTTCAGACCCCCTCTGCTTCAGCGGCCGCCCTGAATTACTCAATTACTCAAATGATACGAAACTTTTTGGACAGTCGTAGCCCTCCTGACAGTGAACGCAACCACGAAGTTTTGAAGTGATTTCCTCAATTCTGCTGCAATTGGCACCGAAAACCCCAAAATCAACAAAAGTGACGCAGTTTTGGCACAATCCGAACTTCAATTGGGCATAACTCCTTGTTTATTGATCCAAATCGAGCAAAAATTTCACTGACAGTGCTTGGCACGACGAGCTCTCTCTTCCTGTGTTCTCAGATTTCGAAGATCCCTCACCAATTCTTCGAACTCTCCTCTAGAGCTCTATTTCTAAACTTAGAGTTTTACAAAAGACAAAAATGGACCAATGGGAGTTCATAGCTCCACTTGACTGTCCTTTTGTGCCTTAAACTACCTGGTAACTTATCTACACTCATAAGCTACCACGTCAAGCCCCCTAGAGTGCCAGCGTAAAACTTAAACTACCTAAAATGACACATAGCCCTGAAAAATAACTTAAATTAGCTAGAAAGCGTGCATGGGCGACAAGTAAGTACAACCCATGAGCTCAAACCACTATCAGCATGGAAACCCTAAGTTATGTACATTGAACGTCATAGACAAGTAAGAAGTCACTTGCACAAGCGCACAAATGCTTGAACAAGATAACTAACATACTATCAGCCTACTAGGACTCAAAATAGTATTAACACCGTATGCAAAGGTGTCAAACATATATATAAAGGACTAGAAGTAGTATGAGCTAACTTCTAGAACTACCAAACCTAAGCGTCGGAGTAGAAGTCAAGCATGTAGCCGCCAAATGGCGCGACAACGTTGTCGGGTTGAGAGTCTTCTTGGGAAGGGCAAACCTTCTGGCTGTGATATGAGCTTGAAGGTTGTGTTCAATCTACTCGGGGAACCGAAGAAGACTGTAGAGGTTCTTCTCCTTGTTCTTTTCCCCTCTCACTTCTTCTCGTCTTTTCTTGGTACTCCCCGCGCTTCTTTGATTGTGTGCAGGCAGCCTGATCGATTACCCCACCCCCATTCTTTCTATTGAGACATTGGGCGCGGAAGCGCTGCCCAATTTCTGTCGAGACATCTCCTTGCTTCTTCCCGAGCTCAATTCGAGCTTCCCTACTCCTAGCCCTCAAATTGGAGACCCCAACTATCAATTTCTCTACCCCCTACCTCTCTATCCCCGAAACTTGGAACAGAAGACGATTCGGAAGGTGGGAACATCTTCGGAAGACACTTCTTGAACTTGACTGCCTTCGGAAGACATCTTCGGAAGACTGTCTTCGGAAGTCGACTGAACACAATTCGTATCAAGAGTGGATTTGCTTTGCTTTTGTGTTTAGAGAGACTTGGTACGAATCCTGAGTGGCTTGGTGAGTTGTTTTGTTATTTCGAGAAGTTGGAAGTCGGGAACTAGGCCTGTGCCTCCCGGTCTTCCAAGCTTCTCAACTCCTCATCTTCCTAGAGAGACTAGAAGACTGGAAGGCTGGCAAAATGAGCGAGAAGACGCGAGGGTCCATTCGGGTCTCTTCTGTCCGACCCATAGCAGTCGTTCCTTCTTCTTCCCGAACTTAGAAGAGAGTTGTGAGAAGTCTTGCTAGCAGAATCTGGAGAGAATGGTCGAGGGTCATGTCTTCCCATCATGCAGCAAGCTTCTTCTGAGTGCGTATGAGAGGTGAGAAGTCAGAAGAACAGAGTGCAGTTGTCTTGAGTCTGTTGTGATGATAGATTGCGTGTAGGAAGACGAAGACAGATGAGACCAGTGAAGGGAAGTCTGACTTCGAGAAGTCTTCCGAGAACGACATTGAATCGGAAGCTGTCCCAAGTGTCTTCCCAGAGGCCACTGTCACCGCAGGAGCCCGCAACCATCTTCTGAACCTTTCTCATACTCTACTTCTCGCATATCTTGTATCTTCTGATAGGAAGTAGGATGTAATGCAAGGTGGGTTGTCTTCTTGGTAATCCATGCGAGACCTTGCTTAGATAGGATTGTTTAGATATAGCTCGGAAGACGAGAGCTATCTAGGAAGTACTGTTAGAATCTCGGAAGACGGAGTAGCTGTCTTCTGGAAGACTAGTTTCGTCTTCTGAGAAGTAGAAGCTAGACTGTGGGCACTCGGGAAGAACTGAGCCTTCAGCTCATAGTAGGTGCTTGTGGTTTAGTGCAACAGATCTTCCATGTATGTCGATGCATCCGCGAGGCTTGGTGTTACCAGCGACAGAATTGACCGAGGCCACTCCTTTCCTCAAGGAGTTGGGTCTCGACTTCTTCCTGTGAGATTGGAACCTCGCAGATCAAGGGCTTCTGGAGGAGGTGTGGGCCGCGTTACCACCGCGTAACCGTGTACCTGCGAAGGCAGGAGTAGCTCGGGGAAGACCGTCTTCCTGGACTGAAGACTGGTGGCGTAAGGCGTTTCACAGGCCTGAGACCGAGAATCGAGGATATTGGTACGAGAAGAAGATCTTGCCTAGGATTGTGAGTTCATGGCATGTGCCTGGGAGTACCACCTGCCTTTTCGTGGAAGACAGGCAGGGGAGGAACGGTTGGAAGATAGAGTCTTACCGGGAGCCGAAGAAGCGACTTCTGGCAAAGTTGTTTCTGCATCTTTTCCCCAAAGGAAAAGCGCAGAAGACAAGGTACTTAGGAGATCAGGACGTGGAGTTCCTGGAATCAGTGTGGGATGACAGAGTGCCAATCTACTAGGGCGCGTACATCCACAACTATGTACAGACGGAGCTAGCATACTTGGGTACTCCGGCGGGAGGACATCTGACGCCCTTCTTCTGCTACTTGTATGTAGCCATGGTGGATCTTAGGGAAGATCAGCTGGCAGTGTATGGGCCAACGGAGCGACAGGAGGTGAAGGAGGAGACCTCGGAAGACGATGACCGAGAGACAGCAGCAACGCCCCCTCCCACTCTGATGCCACAGCTGAGGCCCGGCTCTCACCAGAAGACGCTTCTGGTGAGGGAAGACGAGTCTAGTGGGTCGGAAGACGCCACGCCAGTGAGGAAGATGGGTCACAGAAGTGTACCAAGGACACCCATCTCCCTCATTCATTCAGGATCGGAGTCGGACTCAGAGGAAGACTTGCTGAGTACCCGATCGGAACAGAAGACAGCTTCTGTAACACCTGGGAGTCTTCCGAAGACTCCAGAAGACGAAGGATGGATGGGCGCTCCTACTGCGATGCGAGGAAGCGCAAAGAGGAGAGCCGCTCCTGCCACGAGGAGTCTTCCACCCCGGAAGATGAGAAGAGTAGCTTCTTCTCGTGCGCAAAAGATGAAGGCCGTTGTCGAGTTGAGAGTCTTTCTTGGGGAGGGCGGACCTCCTGACTGTGATCGATCAGAGATAAATGACCAGAAAAGAAAATAGGTTGCTGCTGACAATGTGATCTCAAAACACTGCTCCTTGTGCTCACCAATTACAAAAACAAGCACTCAAACACACCCTGGGTACACACATAGGTCTCTCAAGATTCAATTAACTTTATTACAGTGTCGTCTGCACCACCAATTTCTCCAACTGTACAGAAAATCTCTCTCTTCCTCTCCTGCGCACCTGTCTTCACCCGTCAAGCCAAAAGTCTACCCAGTATGTCTCAATCTGAACCTAATAGAGAAATTCGGACCCCTGAATCTTATTCCTCTCCTTGCCCCAACTGAAACTTTCGGAAATCTGATCCAACGTCGATCAAAAGTCCCCTGTAGATTTCCAAACGATCTCTCAATAGAACTGTCTCCTGAGAGTAATTTCTCCCCAGAATAGTTTATTTAAACAACGTCCAAGCCTAAAAATCATGCCTCTCTCTCTTACGATGCTCTCCCAATTCAATTTGTCCGCAATTTGATCTTCCCCCAGCTTCTTAGCTTCTCCTGCGTATTCCGCTTCCGCTCTCTCAGAAAACCTTCCTTTTTCAAAAAAAAACTGTCCTCCCGATCCCCAGTCGCTGCAGGTATTTTACCTAAAAGTTAAGGCCCCAGCTTAAGCTGCCCCCCTGCTGTCCTTATAAGCGCAGTCACTTATCAGAAGCAGGGCCTTAGCTAAGCTGCCCCCCTCTTAACTCTAATTCTCCTCCTTCCGCCTCCGCTGTAATCTTCCGCTTCAAGCTTCTGTTGTAATCTTCCGCTTCCGCTGTAGTTTTCCGCTTCCGCTGTAATATTCCGCTTCAAGCTTCCGCGGTAATCTTCCGCTTCCGCTGTAGTTTTCCGCTTCCGCTGTAATATTCCGCTTCAAGCTTCCGCGGTAATCTTCCGCTTTCGCTGTAGTTTTCCGCTTCCACTGTAATCTTCCGCTTCAAGCTTCCGCGATAATCTTCCGCTTCCGCTGTAGTTTTCCGCTTCCGCTGTAATATTCCGCTTCAAGCTTCCGCGGTAATCTTCCGCTTCCGCTGTAGTTTTCCGCTTCCGCTGTAATCTTCCGCTTCAAGCTTCCGCGGTAATCTTCCGCTTCCGCTGTAGTTTTCCGCTTCCGCGGTAATCTTCCGCTTCCGCTGTAATATTCCGCTTCAAGCTTCCACGATAATCTTCCGCTTCCGCTGTAGTTTTCCTCTTCCGCTGTAATATTCCGCTTCAAGCTTCCGCGATAATCTTCCGCTTCCGCTGTAGTTTTCCGCTTCCGCTGTAATCTTCCGCTTCAAGCTTCCGCGGTAATCTTCCGCTTCCGCTGTAATCTTCCGCTTCAGTTTTCCGTTGTAACCTTCCGCTTCCACTGTAATCTTTCGCTTTAATTTTAAGGCCCCATCTAAAGCTGTTCCTCTGCTGTCCTTATGCGTACATAATAATCAGCAAAAGTTTCCCGTGCCCTCGATGCCATCCTGAATAGACTACAAGCCATCCAATGTAGGCCGAAGCCCCAACACTTATGAGGCTGCCTCACAGGGCTCACAGCCCCCCCATATGCGCACCAGGTATCTCCCATAGTATATTCAGGATGGCATGCGGAGGCTTAGGCCAGGAAGCCCACGATTAAGAGAGATACCGGTCTCCCGCCCCTAGATATGCAGGACGTGGCTGCATATCCAACATAGACTCTCTTCCAGGAGGCCAACATGCCGGAATAGGAACCAGAGGCCAGGGGGGATTGATCCTGAGACCACTTCCCTCCTAGGCAGGCGCCCTATCACTGGGATGGCCTTTGGTTCCGTTCAAGAAGGTAAAAACTTTTGTACATATGTTTACCTGAAGAAATTTTTCTGTAAGATCTTTACTAGTCTTTCCTACACTAACTTCTCTATACAACTCCGTTTTTAATGAACAAGGAGTCAAAACTATAGTATTTGTGAACACCTACACGCTCACGCTATCCGATTCTGAGTTCGAGTCATGAACCAAAATCGACAGATTTCCCTCTTTCACATATTTCACAGCCTAAAACTCGTACTAACTATTGCTTAAAACACTTTCTGTCAAAACTAGAAGCATGAGGTCGCTCTCCTCGTCGAGCTTTGCATTCTGGTGTCTCTCGACTCCTTTAGGGGTGATATTCTAACCCAAGCTTGGGGGCAGCTTGTCAAGCATAGCCCCAGCTTAGCTCCTGCCTAGCTTGTTAAGCTGCAGGGCAGCTTCCTTTACACAATATAGAAAAAAGTATCTCTGCAATACTTTTCACTGTATAGACCTATGTACAATACGACATTGGCCGTAGTGGTGGAAGAGGCTTCCTTGCCTCTGGAAGACGAAGTCGACACCATGGAGCGAGTGGTGGAAATGAACTTTTCTTCCGCAGGAAGACGACTGGAGGAGTTCAGTGCCTACTTCCAGAAGGAGATCCAGCCCGCTATGGAGTTGTTGGAAAGGAGAGCGAGGGCACAGGAGAAGCCTTTACAGTCTGGATTCGGCCTGCGCACCTTGCTGCGACAGGAAGACAGCCAGCAGAAGACGGAGTCGCTGGAAGCTAGCCTCCGCACTACGGAGAAGCTTGCAGCCAGGTACAAGGCGGAAGCAGCCGCTTCTGCCAAGGAGTCGATGCAACTTTGGAAGAGCAACCAGGAGTTGCAGACGCGAGTACAGCAGCGCGATCAGGAAGTTCTCCGAGTGCGGGAGAAGATCACTGTCCTCGCAGAAGAGCAGACCACTTGGAAGATGCAGCGAGAAGCCGCAGAAGCACGAGCTGCAGTGGAGAAGACGCAGAGGGAAGCAGCAGAGACCCGTGCGCAGAAGATGCTAGCTCAGTCGGTAGAAGCGTTTCGGAAGAAGTTCAACTTCACCGCGGGTAAGAAGTTACTTACCTTAGCTAGGGAATGGGACAGCGGGTCCAAGACGAGGTTGGTGGAATGCAGAGATAGCATGTTCAGGTACCTGGATAGACAGATAGAAGGAGTGAAGACACTTTATGGTCTTCCCTCACTTCCGACACCTGCAACCGCATCTTCCCAAGCCCCAGCACCCTCGACTGGATCCGGAATGGAGAAGGAGGAGTTCGATCTCGCTGTACACTTGGTGGTGACAGCGTTGGAAGACGAGAAGACTCCAGAAGACGCCCTGGAAGACATGAAGACGAGCCGTCTTCCGAGGTATTCCGCGTGGAGAAAGCGACTTCCCCGGACCCCTATGAGGTCGCCATGGTCCCTAGTACTGCATCTGTGCCTCAGAAGACCGAAGACGCACCATTCGACTCTTCTTCCCAGAAGACCATTCCGTCTTCCGAAGTCGAAGCCGAGGAAGACGCAGCCGCAGAAACAGCAGGGCCAGTGAAGAGCGAGGAGAGGGAAGCTACCTCAGTGGTACCCGAGGTAAGTGCAGGGCTTCCCAACCCATCAGAAGTCGAGGTAGTAGCTCCGGTAGGAGCAGATCATGTAGAGATTGTCACCGAGCAATCAGAGTAGCTAGCAAACTTAATCGACACTTCCAGATTTAGTAGGATCGGACATGCTATCTTAAGAGTGGCAGTTTTCCATGTAAAAATAGTTAGGACCCCATGTGGCAGCATAGGTAGCGTAGGAGTAACACAGTGGAGGGCTAATTGGGAAGAGGGACCGCATGCATGTGAGGTGACAACCTCTTGTCAGCGCCTCTCTCTCTCTCCCTGGTGGTCGCCTCCCCTTACTCTCGAGGCAGGTGGTTAAGTAGGATCGTAGAGTAGGAAATGGAGCTCTGTCAGTTCTGCCAGTTCTGTAGAATTCTGTAGCAACTGAACATACACATCGATTCTACAGGCAGGCAGGCGAGACACATTAGAGCAGAGACAGTCTTAGCACACTACACCCGTCGTTGGAAACATACGAATAGTCTTGGAATATACAGGAAGGGTCTGCATACTCGCACCAGCAGTGGATTCGAAGATGTAGATAGAAGTAGTGGACAGTCTAGGAACAGGGAACGGCATCCTCGTGCAGTCCTGTTAGCTAGGCTGGTGTGTCGAGGAGTAGACGCAAGAAGTAGAGGGAGTGAGCTTCCCAATGTCATTGTGACTTCTTCTCGGGGAATAGATTGTGGATTTGAGTGCAGAAGCTTTGTCCATGTCTTCTGGATGGTGGGTTCATTGAATTCGCTCCCAATTATGCTTGGGAAGTGTTCTTCTTGAGTGGCGGTGACTGTCAGCAGTTGTGGAAGTGTAGCTTGACTCGTTCAGTAGAGCACTTGGGATCTACGTACGAACGGTCTTCTGGGTAAGTGATCCCAGAAGACAGAGCAGTCAGAGCAACGAAGTGAAGAAGAAAGAAGCCTTCTTCCCGCAACAGAAGACGACATCCTCGAGTAGAAGACGGTGCAACAGTACTCACGTTTGTTGTCTTCCTCCCCAAACTATTACAAGCAGGGATGGCTTGTTAGTCAGGATCCGGACTAGAAGCCTGTCGGAACCTTAATTTACTCTTTTCATCTTGTTTTCTCTTGTTTGGCTTTTCTCATCTTCCCCATCTTCTCCCATCTTCCCCATCCTCTTACCTTCTTCTAGTGAGTTTCCGATACTTCTATTGAGCTTCCGTGAAGGTGAATGTCGTTGTAGTGCTGCAGGAAGACAACTTCCGTAGGCAGAAGCCTGGGAAGGCTACAGGGGGCATACACCCTGTGATTTATCCAACCCGTTGGAATGTGAGTGTGAGAGTAAGGTGTAACGACTGTTACTAGTCGACTTCTGCGAAGCTGGACAGCCTTCTGGAGGTGTGAGAAGACGAGCTAAACCCTCAGAAGACGAGAATCGCTTCGGGAAGACGGTATCGAGAAGACCGGAAGAAGCAACCTGGAAGCAGGAAGATCGTCTTCCCCAGCTTCTCTGTGAATAGTTGTATGATATTGTAATTGGTAGTTGTTTGTTTGGGTCTAGAGCACCATTTGGCGTGTCTGGAAGACGTGTTGTTTTGTGTGGTTTTGTGAGAAGACGGGATTTCTAGTCAAAACCCGTGTGTTTGTGTGTTTGAACAGATCTTAGAACTTAGAGCAGCGTTACTTGTGCAAATCCTCTGTGGGAACGATATCTTGTATACTAAATGGGCAAAAGGAGAAATCCTACGTCACTACATATAGTGAGGAACCATTTTTGGCGCCGCTGCTGGGGATTTCATCTTAGTAACTTTTGTTCTATGCTTCCTGGATCTGTGTGCCATTAGTTAAGATTCGTTTCGAACTAACTTCGATTGTAGTTGAATGTGTTGTGGGACTCTATCTTGCTAGAAGACGGGAACCGCAACCAGAAGCTGATAAGATACCTCAGAGAAAGTTGGAAGAAGCCGCTTCCCTGCTTCCAAGAACTCCTTGGAAGACTCGATCTTGGAAGATTGCAGTGAGTGCAACCAGAAGCAGGAGAAGAAGACGTTCTGAACTTGTGATCGGTTGTTCAGTCATTTGGTCTCCCGGATCTAGTGGTAGAAAAAGAGAGACATCTGTTCTCAGTACTCTGGTGGATGCCTCCGACCGGAGGAAGAAGCAGAAGACGCACGGGTAAAGATCCTGAGTGGGTTAACTCACCCCAGCGAACCGCTTCTAGAGAGCAGCGGATATCCCTGAGACACCAAAGGAAAGAAGAAGAGCTCAGGAAGATCCGATCGGTAGAGTTGGAAGAGCCTTCCATCTCGAGCATAATCTTTGACGAAGACAGAAACCAACCGGGTGATCACGTGTATAAAGTAGATTTCGGTACTGGTTACTCGGAAGACGTCTTCCCAAGTGCAGGAGAAGCTTCTCAAGGTGAGGGAAGACTGGAGGAGATTGCTCCAGACGTCTCGGGAGGTAGCAGTGACAGTAGCTCTGACTCAGAAGACGATCTTCCTGATTCAGACAGGCCTGGACCTTCGAGAAGACCATCTCCACCACCTGGACCTGAGGAAGAAGGAAATTGGCAGTCGCACCAGCCGGCAGTCAACATGGCTTTCCACACTCGGCAGAAGTACCATCCGTACGACTATGATGATGATGCAGACGACTTCATCACGATGTTCGAGACCATCTCTAGATCCAACAAGGAAGACGCTGATGTTGATAGACTCCGTGTATTTCCCAGTTTGATCAAAGGGAAAGGAAGGAAGTGGATGAGTAAAACGTTGGATGATGTTGTAGTAATGGCCGCTTGGGCTACTCTGAAGGCAGCTTTTCTGAAGAGGTTCAGAGGAGTGGGCTACGATCGTATGACCCTCATAGAGCTTCAGAGGCTCGAACGAAAGAAGAAAGAGACACTGCGGGATTACACCGAGAGGTTTGAAGACCTCTTGGATCACATCCCTCAGAACCAAGGAAAACCTGGCTACTGTGCTCAGCAAGCTGTGGACTGGTACTTGGGAGGATTGTCTCAGGACATGGAATTGTACTGCAGAAGAGGAGGAGGTGATGATTTAGCGGAGGTACAGAAGCATGCCGAGCAGTATGAAACCTCGAGCATCACTCGGAATATGACGAAGGACAAAGGGAAGACCTCGAAGAAGTCCAAGAAGTCGAAGAAGTCTTCTCGGAAGTCCAAGAAGAAGTCCAAGTCCACTGAAACTGATAACAATGATTCGGAAGCAGCCTCTACTTCTGAAGAGTCTACTGTCGAAAGTTCAAAATCCGAATCTGAACAAGAGAAGAAGACGCGGAAGAAGAAGAAGGAGAAGACGCGAGCAAGGGAGGAAGTTGTGCAGAAGATGCCTCAAACTCAGATCATTCAGTCTGCACTTGATCCCCGCAACGATGAGGTTCTGAAGCAGTTTGCCGACCTGAAAGTTCATCTTCTGAACCAGAAGGACAAGCGGAAGCAGCCTACGGCTTCCCGGCCAAACCTTTGGTGCAACCTTTGGTGCAACCTTTGTAACTCTTCCGGACACACCAGAGATCAGTGTACGCAGGACCAAGCTGTCAATTGGGCAGGATGGGAAGAAGACGATGAGGGATATCTACACGATCCCAGTGGAAAAACTTGCTATAGGATCGAGACGATACAACCCATCACTCCTACGCCTCCCGCCCAATATAATCGCTATGTACCGAGGGATAGAGCTAGCAATGTACAGACCAGGACGCCTTGGCAGCCTTCTTCATCACAACGACCTCTCAACCCTCTTCCTGGAGCGTGCAATAATTGTGGAGAGACAGGACACTGGTGGTCCACCTGTCCTCACCCGAGAAGACAGATTGGGCAAGTACGCTTGTGTGGGAACTGTAAGGAAGCCGGTCATTTCACAGGGAATTGTCCTCAGACCTTACGGCCACGACAAATGGTGAGATTTGCAGATACCACGCCTCCTGCAGAAGCTGCATCATCTTCTAAGCTCGAGTTAGCAATGGTACAACACATCACGGTAGAAGAAGAAGATCCTGGGGATTGTACGGATTGTCTCCATATCGAGGAAGACAAACCAGACCCCGGGAAGCGCGAAGGAAAGGAACCTCAGCTGCAGAAGACGACTGCAGCTCAGAAGATGAAGACACCTGAAGAAGCGTCATCTCTCACTTTGACGGATGGTACTGTTTGGAATCCTGACCCGAATTCAGATAGCTGGCCTCCTGAGGAAGTTTTGGATGAAGCTGTGTTCAAGGTAAGTACCAGAAGCAAAGGGAAGTCAGAATCTCGCCAGAAGGATGTCAACAAGAAGAAGCAGCGTAAGGAGAGGTCATCTTCTCCCGAGCGGCCGTCTTCTCCTACTTACGACCGAGAAGATCCGAAGTACTTTGCTCCTGACATAAGACAAGAGGTTGAAGCGATCATGCAAGAAGAGCTGGAGAAGAGAAGGAAGATAGTACAGCAGCTTCCTACACCGACTACGGCGACACCTGTCTTACGGGAACAGCCTCCAGTCGAGGGAAGACACTCTTCTGGTCTTCCACCCAAGGAAGCAGTCACTACATCTTCTCTGTTGGAAACACCAGTCACTCTTCTAAAAAAATCTCCTTACGACTTCTTGCGAGACTTGCGGAATCAGAAGGCGGATGTAACCTTCCAACAGCTGTTGGATGAAAACGCTGGTTACAGGAAGTTGTTACAATCTGTGCTTCGAGGATCGAGAAAGAGGAGGGCAGCTAAACTTCCCAAGAGCACCCCGATCCTAAGGATAGAACATGAGGACTTGGGAGCCCCAGAACTTGATATGGAGATCCATGGCTGTCTTCTGAAGAAGGTACCCATTGATTCCGGCTCCGGAGTTAACATCATGACGGAAGAAACGGCGCATGCCCTAGGCTTCACTGAATTCCAGCCTACTCCGAGAATTCTCAGAATGGCGGACCAGACCAGAAGACGACCTTTGGGGCAACTGAAAGATGTCTTCACAGTAATTGGTGGAGTATCTTTTTACCTCACTTACATCATTTTGCGACCTGTAGCTAAGGTTGGATATCAGGTGTTGATAGGAAGACCTTGGCTGTATGCTGCAAATGTGAATACCGACTGGAGAAGGCATCGTTTGAGATTTCCCAATCCTACACCCAAGCCAGGTGAGAAGGCTAATGTCTCACTTCCTTGGATCAAGATTGGACACCAAGGTGAAACTCCGTCTACAACAGAGAGGTACACTTCAGAAGACTCGGCTGCGTCTTCTGACAGTGATGAACGGTATAATGAGTTTATGGTGAATAACGTGTGTGCTACAGAAGTAGCAGAGAAAGTGGAAGATGTGGTCTGTGGATACATTGAGTGCTACGAGATTGCGGAAGAAGAGCTTCCAGAAGACGAGACTACCGTCTTCTCTTCGGAAGATCCGATAGTTGGTCTTCCAGAAGACGAGAATACCGTCTTCTCTTCGGAAGGTCCGACAATTGGTCTTCCAGAAGACGAATCTGAACTAGAAGAAGCTCCCAAACCAGAATACTTTGGTGCCAGTGAGTACAGCCACACTGAAGGAATGGTAGACCCGGATGATCTCCAAGAGATGGAGGTTGCTCCTGGGAAGAAGCTGAAGCTTTCCAAGGTGATCGAGGGCCAGCAGTTGGAAGACTTTCGAGAACTTCTAACGGAGTTCCAGGATGTCTTCGCGTGGACCATAGAAGACATGAAGGGCATACCTCGAGAGTTGGGAGAGCATCGCATCGACTTGCTAGAGGGCGTTGTTCTTGCACGGCAGAGGCAGTACCGGCTCAACCCCAAGTACTCGTTTCTGGTGAAGGACCAGATTGACCAATACTTGAAGGCATGAGTCATCTTCCTAGTACTTAGCAGTGAGTGGGTAGCTCCTATTGTCATCCTGCCGAAGAAGGAGACAGGGAAGATCCGAGTGTGTCAGGACTTCCGGAAGCTGAACTTGGCCACGAAAAAGGATCACCACCCCTTACCATTCACCGACTCTATGTTAGACCAGGTAGCAGGACATGAGTTCTACAGCTTCCTGGATGGGTATTCTGGGTATAACCAAGTTTCGATCAGAGAAGAAGACAAGTCGAAAACCACTTTCACTACTGATTGGGGCACGTACGCGTACAATCAAATGCCGTTTGGTTTATGCAATGCACCCGCCACGTTCCAGAGGTTGATGATTACAATCTTCAAGGAGTATCTTCGCACCTTTATGGAGATTTTCTTGGATGACTTCTGTGTGTTTGGATCAAGAGAAGACCACTTGATATTTCTAAGGAAGTGTTTTCTGAAGTGTAGAGAACATCGTTTGGCACTTCACCCTGAGAAATGCTTCTTTGGTATGTCAGAAGGGATCTTGTTAGGACATAGGATTTCTGGAAGAGGTATAGAAGTCGACTATGCTAAGGTGGAAGTCATCATGAAACTCCACCCACCTGCTAACCTGACACAGTTGAGAAGCTTCCTTGGCAACGTAGGATACTACAGGAGGTTTATTGACAAGTACGTAGAGGTAGCAGGGAGACTCACTAAGTTGCTGAAGAAAGACGAACCATACATTTGGTCTTCTGAGCAGCAGGAAGCATTCAAAGAAATGAAGAGATTTCTGTCGGAATCCCCTGTCCTACGGCCGCCTGATTGGGAAAGAGTCTTCCACATTTATGTGGATGTTTCTGCTTTCGCCATCGGGGTGGTGTTGAGTCAGAAAGATGAGAAGAAGAAGGATTATCCCATTTACTACGCGGGAAGACAGCTCAGTGATGCAGAGAAGAAGTACTCGACAACTGAAAGGGAGTGTCTTGGCATGATTTACTCCTGTAGGAAGTTTAGACACTATCTTCTAGCAAACCCGTTCGTCTTCTATGTAGATCACTTCTCTTTGAAACATCTTGTAAAGAAAGCAGATTTGTCTGGCAGGATAGCTAGGTGGATTCTCCTACTCCAGGAATTTACTTACACAGTTGAGTACAGGCCCGGAAGACAGCATGTTAATGCTGACTACCTATCCAGATTAGAAACAGAACGACGAGAAGATGAAATGGAAGACGAGTTTCCTGACGAGAAGTTGTTTTCAGTTTTCGCAGAGACACTTTCATCTGAGGGGGGGCGTACCGCCTGCTTCCCAGAAGACGAGACTAGATCTTCTGATCCAATCTTTGCGACTTCCACAGAAGAGTCGATCTTCAAGGACTTGAGGAAGTTCTTGGAAGACCAACAGTATCCCGAGGGAATGGATGCGGAGCAGAAGGCCGTCTTCTTACACAAGGCAGGTCCATATGCTATCTTCCAGGGTATCCTGTTTCGAAAGGGACATGACGAGAGGCTGAGAAGATGTCTCGAGCCGTCAGAGATAAAATCAGTGATCACAGGTCTTCACTACGAAGATGCTGGAGGTCACTACGGATTGAAGACCACAGTGAAGAAGATGCTAGACGCCGAATACTGGTGGCCAACTATGTAGCGAGACACTTTTCAGGAGATCAGGAAGTGCGATGCATGCCAGAGGGTGGGAAGACCAACCGCTACAACAAGGTGGCATCTTACTCCCATTCTTCCGCTTGCCCCGTTCGAAAAGTGGGGAATCGACTTTGTAGGTCCTATCGCCCCGGTGGCGAGAAGAACACGAGCAAGGTACATCTTAATAGCTACCGACTATGCCACCAAGATGGTGGAAGGCGAGGCCACGAGAAAGAACGATGCCGCAGTAGTAGCAAGGTTCCTATGGCATAACATCATCACTAGGTATGGATGTCCGCTGGAATTGGTGTCAGATAGGGGCACTCATTTCTTAATGAGACTATCTCCCTCCTGACCCAATACTTCAGGATTAAGCATCGGAAGACGACGCCATACAACCCGAAAGCGAATGGGCTGACGGAGAAGTCGAACGGTCTTCTGTGTAACATCCTGAACAAGGTAACTGTTAACCATGCGTATGACTGGGACACGAAACTGCCATCTGTGTTGTGGGCTTTCAGAATTTCACCTAAAGTCACAACCCAGAAGACGCCTTTCTACCTAACTTACGGCATGACGCCCATTGTACCCATAGAGTTAGAGGTCCCAACATACCGGTTAGCCGTATCCGTATCCGAACGCATGGGAGAAGAAGAGAGCCAGGAGCAGCGTCTTCTGAACTTCGTAGAGTTTGAAGAAGACAGGAATGCAGCTTTGGAGAAGACATACGAGGTGCAAGCGCAACGTAAGGTAAACTACGATAGCAAGTTGAGGAAGGTGACTGTTGTGGATGGGGACTTGGTGCTTCTCTACGACAACCGTCATATTAAGTTCCCCGGGAAACTTCATCTTCGCTGGATGGGACCTTACCGTGTCTTAGAGGTCTTCGACAATGGCTCCTTGCAGTTGGAAGAGTTGGACGGTACACTGATGACCACTCGTGTTAATGGGTGGCGCGTCAAGAAGTACTGGACGTAAACAGAAGTGCAGGAACCACTGATGTTTGCGGGGACGCAAACATGTGAGGGTGGGCGTATGTGGTGCCCACAAATTACAGGATGTACGAATTTTTGAAATTTTTAAGAATAATGACTTGTTTGTATAACTGAAGAAGCGTTGTTACTTAAGGATACGTCTTCCTTAACAGGAAGATGATCTTAAGAGCTGTTTGTAATAAGAAGTTGACTTCTTCAGAAGACGACCGTCTTCGGAAGATCGTCTTCTCAGTGACGTCTTCAGAAGACGAGAAGACGGCGGAAGATGGGAAGACGGCGGAAGACACCTATCTTCCAGAAGACAGCGACCGCGAAGGACCAACCACGAGTTTTCGGGTAAGACAGTAGATGTACCTACTGGAGCGCACCGAATAGGGAGGTAGGTCAAGAAGACACCAAGGACGAGAACCCCTAATCTGCGGGGAAGATGCGTGAGGAAGCAAGCACATTAGACACCTTCCAACTTCTCGCAGCATAGCGCACCTGAAGAAGATCGATTGAGAGAGTGAGCTTCGCGAGCTAGCATTGAGAGAGGAATCAAGTGAGACATCGAGGTAGGAGAGAGTAAGTTGGCAGCTAGGCGAAGGGTGAGATTGAATTGCGGGAGCACAAACAGCAGAGAAAGCGAAGGCGTTTCTGTGGAGCTTCCGAGAAGCTGACAGTGAAGAGTGGCGAGTAGAAGCAGAGGTGGAATCGAGGTGTGGACCGAAATTGACAGCAGGCGCAGTCGTGTGGAGTCGCATTGGAAGCTATGACAAGAGCCAGAAGCGCGCAGAGGTCGAAGGCAACTCGGGGAGCCGAAGAAGACTGTAGAGGTTCTTCCCCCTGTTCTTTCCCCCTCCCACTTCTTCTCGCCTTTTCTTGGTACTCCCCGCGCTTCTTTGATTGTGTGCAGGCAGCCTGATCGATTACCCCACCCCCATTCTTTCTATTGAGACATTGAGACATTGGGCGCGGAAGCGCTGCCCAATTTCTGTCGAGACATCTCCTTGCTTCTTCCCGAGCTCAATTCAAGCTTCCCTACTCCTAGCCCTCAAATTGGAGACCCCAACTATCAATTTCTCTACCCCCCTACCTCTCTATCCCCGAAACTTGGAACAGAAGACGATTCGGAAGATGGGAACATCTTCGGAAGACACTTCTTGAACTTGACTGTCTTCGGAAGACATCTTCGGAAGATTGTCTTCGGAAGTCGACTGAACACAATTCGTATCAAGAGTGGATTTGCTTTGCTTTTGTGTTTAGAGAGACTTGGTACGAATCCTGAGTGGCTTGGTGAGTTGTTTTGTTATTTCGAGAAGTTGGAAGTCGGGAACTAGGCCTGTGCCTCCCGGTCTTCCAAGCTTCTCAACTCCTCATCTTCCTAGAGAGACTAGAAGACTGGAAGGCTGGCAAAATGAGCGAGAAGACGCGAGGGTCCATTCGGGTCTCTTCTGTCCGACCCATAGCAGCCGTTCCTTCTTCTTCCCGAACTTAGAAGAGAGTTGTGAGAAGTCTTGCTGGCAGAATCTGGAGAGAATGGTCGAGGGTCATGTCTTCTCATCATGCAGCAAGCTTCTTCTAAGTGCGTATGAGAGGTGAGAAGTCAGAAGAACAGAGTGCAGTTGTCTTGAGTCTGTTGTGATGATAGATTGCGTGTAGGAAGACGAAGACAGATGAGACCAGTGAAGAGAAGTCTGACTTCGAGAAGTCTTCCGAGAACGACATTGAATCGGAAGCTGTCCCAAGTGTCTTCTCAGAGACCACTGTCATCGCAGGAGCCCGCAACCATCTTCTGAACCTTTCTCATACTCTACTTCTCGCATATCTTGTATCTTCTGATAAGAAGTAGGATGTAATGCAAGGTGGGTTGTCTTCTTGGTAATCCATGCGAGACCTTGCTTAGATAGGATTGTTTAGATATAGCTCGGAAGACGAGAGCTATCTAGGAAGTACTGTTAGAATCCCGGAAGACGGAGTAGCTGTCTTCTGGAAGACTAGTTTCGTCTTCTGAGAAGTAGAAGCTAGACTGTGGGCACTCGGGAAGAACTGAGCCTTCAGCTCATAGTAGGTGCTTGTGGTTTAGTGCAACAGATCTTCCAGGTATGTCGATGCATCCGCGAGGCTTGGTGTTACCAGCGACAGAATTGGCCGAGGCCACTCCTTTCCTCAAGGAGTTGGGTCTCGACTTCTTCCTGTGAGATTGGAACCTCGCAGATCAAGGGCTTCTGGAGGAGGTGTAGGCCGCGTTACCACCGCGTAACCGTGTACCTGCGAAGGCAGGAGTAGCTCGAGGAAGACCGTCTTCCTGGACTGAAGACTGGTGGCGTAAGGCGTTTCACAGGCCTGAGACCGAGAATCGAGGATATTGGTACGAGAAGAAGATCTTGCCTAGGATTGTGAGTTCATGGCATGTGCCTGGGAGTACCACTTGCCTTTTCGTGGAAGACAGGCAGGGGAGGAACGGTTGGAAGATAGAGTCTTACCGGGAGCCGAAGAAGCGACTTCTGGCAAAGTTGTTTCTGCATCTTTTCCCCAAGGGAAAAGCGCAGAAGACAAGGTACTTAGGAGATCAGGACGTGGAGTTCCTGGAATCAGTGTGGGATGACAGAGTGTCAATCTACTGGGGCGCGTACATCCACAACTATGTACAGACGGAGCTAGCATACTTGGGTACCCCGGGCGGGAGGACATCTGACGCCCTTCTTCTGCTACTTGTATGTAGCCATGGTGGATCTTAGGGAAGATCAGCTGGCAGTGTATGGGCCAACGGAGCGACAGGAGGTGAAGGAGGAGACCTCGGAAGACGATGACCGAGAGGCAGCAGCAACGCCCCCTCCCACTCTGATGCCACAGCTGAGGCCCGGCTCTCACCAGAAGACGCTTCTGGTGAGGGAAGACGAGTCTAGTGGGTCGGAAGACGCCACACCAGTGAGGAAGATGGGTCACTGAAGTGTACCAAGGACACCCATCTCCCTCATTCATTCAGGATCGGAGTCGGACTCAGAGAAAGACTTGCTGAGTACCCGATCAGAACAGAAGACAGCTTCTGTAACACCTGGGAGTCTTCCGAAGACTCCAGAAGACGAAGGATGGATGGGCGCTCCTACTGCGATGCGAGGAAGCGCAAAGAGGAGAGCCGCTCCTGCCACGAGGAGTCTTCCACCCCGGAAGATGAGAAGAGTAGCTTCTTCTCGTGCGTAGAAGATGAAGGCCGTAGTGGTGGAAGAGGCTTCCTTGCCTCTGGAAGACGAAATCGACACCATGGAGCGAGTGGTGGAAATGAACTTGTCTTCCGCAGGAAGACGACTGGAGGAGTTCAGTGCCTACTTCCAGAAGGAGATCCAGCCCGCTATGGAGTTGTTGGAAAGGAGAGCGAGGGCACAGGAGAAGCCTTTACAGCCTGGATTCGGCCTGCGCACCTTGCTGCGACAGGAAGACAGCCAGCAGAAGACGGAGTCGCTGGAAGCTAGCCTCCGCACTACGGAGAAGCTTGCAGCCAGGTACAAGGCGGAAGCAGCCGCTTCTGCCAAGGAGTCGATGCAACTTCGGAAGAGCAACCAGGAGTTGCAGACGCAAGTACAGCAGCGCGATCAGGAAGTTCTCCGAGTGCTGGAGAAGATCACTGCCCTCGCAGAAGAGCAGACCACTTGGAAGATGCAGCGAGAAGCCGCAGAAGCACGAGCTGCAGTGGAGAAGACGCAGAGGGAAGCAGCAGAGGCCCGTGCGCAGAAGATGCTAGCTCAGTCGGTAGAAGCGCTTCGGAAGAAGTTCAACTTCACCGCGGGTAAGAAGTTACTTACCTTAGCTAGGGAATGGGACAGCGGGTCCAAGACGAGGTTGGTGGAATGCAGAGATAGCATGTTCAGGTACCTGGATAGACAGATAGAAGGAGTGAAGACACTTTATGGTCTTCCCTCACTTCCGACACCTGCAACCGCATCTTCCCAAGCCCCAGCACCCTCGACTGGATCCGGAATGGAGAAGGAGGAGTTCGATCTCGCTGTACACTTGGTGGTGACAGCGTTGGAAGACGAGAAGACTCCAGAAGACGCCCCGGAAGACATGAAGACGAGCCGTTTTCCCAGGTATTCCGCGTGGAGAAAGCGACTTCCCCGGACCCCTATGAGGTCGCCATGGTCCCTAGTACTGCATCTGTGCCTCAGAAGACCGAAGACGCACCATTCGACTCTTCTTCCCAGAAGACCATTCCGTCTTCCGAAGTCGAAGCCGAGGAAGACGCAGCCGCTGAAACAGCAGGGCCAGCGAAGAGCGAGGAGAGGGAAGCTACCTCAGTGGTACCCGAGGTAAGTGCAGGGCTTCCCAGCCCATCAGAAGTCGATGTAGTAGCTCCGGTAGGAGCAGATCATGTAGAGATTGCCACCGAGCAATCAGAGTAGCTAGCAAACTTAATCGACACTTCCAGATTTAGTAGGATCGGACATGCTATCTTAAGGGTGGCAGTTTTCCATGTAAAAATAGTTAGGACCCCATGTGGCAGCATAGGTAGCGTAGGAGTAACACAGTGGAGGGCTAATTGGGAAGAGGGACCGCCTGCATGTGAGGTGACAACCTCTTGTCAGCGCCTCTCTCTCTCTCCCTGGTGGTCGCCTCCCCTGACTCTCGAGGCAGGTGGTTAAGTAGGATCGTAGAGTAGGAAATGGAGCTCTGCCAGTTCTGCCAGTTCTGTAGAATTCTGTAGCAACTGAACATACACATCGATTCTACAGGCAGGCAAGCGAGACACATTAGAGCAGAGACAGTCTTAGCACACTACACCCGTCGTTGGAAACATACGAATAGTCTTGGAATATACAGGAAAGGTCTGCATACTCGCACCAGCAGTGGATTCGAAGATGTAGATAGAAGTAGTGGACAGTCTAGGAACAGGGAACGGCATCCTCGTGCAGTCCTGTTAGCTAGGCTGGTGTGTCGAGGAGTAGACGCAAGAAGTAGAGGGAGTGAGCTTCCCAATGTCATTGTGACTTCTTCTCGGGGAATAGATTGTGGATTTGAGTGCAGAAGCTTTGTCCATGTCTTCTGGATGGTGGGTTCATTGAATTCGCTCCCAATTATGCATGGGAAGTGTTCTTCTTGAGTGGCGGTGACTATCAGCAGTTGTGGAAGTGTAGCTTGACTCGTTCAGTAGAGCACTTGGGATCTACGTACGAACGGTCTTCTAGGTAAGTGATCCCAGAAGACAGAGCAGTCAGAGCAACGAAGTGAAGAAGAAAGAAGCCTTCTTCCCGCAACAGAAGACGACATCCTCGAGTAGAAGACGGTGCAACAGTACTCACGTTTGTTGTCTTCCTCCCCAAACTATTACAAGCAGGGATGGCTTGTTAGTCAGGATCCGGACTAGAAGCCTGTCGGAACCTTAATTTACTCTTTTCATCTTGTTTTCTCTTGTTTGGCTTTTCTCATCTTCCCCATCTTCTCCCATCTTCCCCATCCTCTTACCTTCTTCTAGTGAGTTTCCGATACTTCTATTGAGCTTCCGTGAAGGTGAATGTCGTTGTAGTGCTGCAGGAAGACAACTTCCGTAGGCAGAAGCCTGGGAAGGCTACAGGGGGCATACACCCTGTGATTTATCCAACCCGTTGGAATGTGAGTGTGAGAGTAAGATGTAACGACTGTTACTAGTCGACTTCTGCGAAGCTGGACAGCCTTCTGGAGGTGTGAGAAGACGAGCTAAACCCTCAGAAGACGAGAATCGCTTCGGGAAGACGGTATCGAGAAGACCGGAAGAAGCAACCTGGAAGCAAGAAGATCGTCTTCCCCAGCTTCTCTGTGAATAGTTGTATGATATTGTAATTGGTAGTTGTTTGTTTGGGTCCAGAGCACCATTTGGCGTGTCTGGAAGACGTGTTGTTTTGTGTGGTTTTGTGAGAAGACGGGATTTCTAGTCAAAACCCGTGTGTTTGTGTGTTTGAACAGATCTTAGAACTTAGAGCAGCGTTACTTGTGCAAATCCTCTGTGGGAACGATATCTTGTATACTAAATGGGCAAAAGGAGAAATCCTACGTCACTACATATAGTGAGGAACCATTTTTGACGCCGCTGCCGGGGATTTCATCTTAGTAACTTTTGTTCTATGCTTCCTGGATCTGTGTGCCATTAGTTAAGATTCGTTTCGAACTAACTTCGATTGTAGTTGAATGTGTTGTGGGACTCTATTTTGCTAGAAGACGGGAACCGCAACCAGAAGCTGATAAGATACCTCAGGGAAAGTTGGAAGAAGCCGCTTCCCTGCTTCCAAGAACTCCTTGGAAGACTCGATCTTGGAAGATTGCAGTGAGTGCAACCAGAAGCAGGAGAAGAAGACGTTCTGAACTTGTGATCGGTTGTTCAGTCATTTGATCTCCCGGATCTAGTGGTAGAAAAAGAGAGACATCTGTTCTCAGTACTCTGGTGGATGCCTCCGACCGGAGGAAGAAGCAGAGAACCAATGAGAATGAACCAATGAGAATTCATAGCTCCATTTGGTTGTCATTTTGTGCCTTAAACCATGTGGTAACTTATCTACACTCATAGGCTACCACGTCAAGCCCCCTAGAGTGCCAGCGTAAAACTTAAACTACCTAAAACGACACGCAGCCCCAAAAAATAACTTAAATCAGCTAGAAAGCGTGCATGGACGACACGCAAATACAACCCATGAGCTTAAGCCCTATCAACATGGTAATCAACCTACTAAGACTCAAAATATATAACATCTTCCAAAAACGGACTTCTCTGAGGTCTTAATTTCACTCAGAGAGACTAATGCCTGACAGAGAAGTGAATCATTTACTATGTGAAATGATTCACATCACGACAACGTTGTCGGAGTGTAATCCGTCTACCTAGGAAAGCGCCGGGCTTCTGGCTGTGGTTGTTCACTCAAGAGGTTGGCTTTCAGGTTACAACAGGGGCTATAAGCACTCACACAGATGTGTAAGATCTAGTAATATACCCAGAAGGCGAAATTCAGATCTAGCCGGCAGTAACAGGATCCGCGGTGAACTTTGACACTCACGGAGAGGAAAACTATGAAGGTTTAGACCTCTAAACTTCCCCTGCATGCAAATGAGGTACTACTGAACTCACAGACGAAATTTCAGCCTGAGATCAAATTTTGACACGGAGATATGAACAGAAAAGTTTTGAGCAAGAAAACTACGGCAATTTCTGGTACCTAGCTGGCTATTTCAACCTATAACAGGAGTTTGGCTCGATCAATTTCGAAGTTTCTTACAGGATTTGCAGTCTACAGGGTGCTGAACATCCCTGTGAAGTTGGGACTCCTGAATATACACAGAACTGCAGATCTCCTCCTCTGAAGTCGCTGCTCTAGATTAAGAGCTTTTCAGACCCCCTCAGCTTCAGCGGCCGTCCTGAATTACTCAGTTGCTCAATCGATATGAAAATTTTTGTGAAATCGTAGCCCTGCTGGCAGAGAACACAACCTCGAAGTTTTGAAGCAATTTCCTCAAATTTGCTGCGAGTGACACTGAAAACCCTAAATCCAACAAAAGTGATTCAATTCTAGCACAATTCAAACTTCAATTGCTCATAACTCCGTCTTTATTGACTCAAATCGATCGAAATTTTCACTGGAAGTGCTTGGCATGACGAGCCCTCTCTCCCTTTGCTCTCAGATTTCGAAGATCCCTCACCAAATGCTCGAACTCCACTCTAGAGCTCTGTTTCTAAATTTAGAGTTTAACAAAAGACAAAAACGGACCAATGGGAGTTCGTAGCTCCACTTGGTTGTCCTTTAGTACCCTAAACCACGTGGAAACTTAGTTTTACTCATAGGCTACCACGTCAAGCCCCCTAGAGTGCCAGCGTAAAACTTAAATTACTTAAAATGACACGCAGCCCCGAAAAATAACTTAAATCGGCTAGAAAGCGTGCATGGGCGACACGCAAATACAACCCATGAGCTTAAGCCCTATCAACATGGTAATCAACCTACTAAGACTCAAAATAGTGTTAACACCGTATGCAAAGGTGTTAAACATATACATAAACGACTAGAAGTAATATAAGCTAACTTCTAGAACTACTAAACTCAAGCGTCGGAGTAGAAATATAACATGTAGCCGCTAAGTAGCGCGACATCCACCCCCTCTGAACCTGCACATCCTCTGGTATGTGCCATCCAGATCAAGACTCTTCAGCTTCGGCTTCAAACTCATCTTCAACCTGCATTGAGTCTTCAGCTTCATCCTCAGTAAGCTCTGCAATGTTTTGGTCCTCCCCTCTCCTTCTAAAGAGCTTGATTCTCTTCCCTGCGACTGGTATCTTGAGCACTGCACCATCTAACTCTCTCAAAGAGTATGTGGCATTATCATAAACTTCTAACACCACATAAGGTCCGAACCATCTCTTGGAAAACTTTCTGATAGCGCTATGCTGATTATCAAGACTACTATCATAGACTAACACCCAATCACCTTCCTTAACTGGTTTGGGTCGTAATCTATGCGTTCTATCAAATCTGCCTTTGTTTCTCTCTCTAGCAGTCTTCAACCTTTCCACAGCTTTGGCAACATCCTCAAGTCTCCGTTCTAACTACTGGATCCTTAATGCAAGAAGATCCTCCGTACTTCTACCATCTTCCCATGGCAAAACATTCCAAGTAGGCACAACCTCCTCAATCGGCATCACAGGTTTTTGTCCTAGTATCAACTGTGCTGGCATGTAACATGTAACGGTACTATGAGTTGTACGGTCTGCCCATAAAGCAAACGGTAGCAGTCTAGGCCATTCACGGATCTTACCCTTGCAAGCTTTTACCAAAGCTTTGATGATTGGCGGATGACCTCTTTCGCTCTTGCCATTCCCTTCAGGATTGTAAGCAGTGGTTAACGCCAACTTGATTCCCAATCGCTTGAAGAACTCAACTGCTTCTTGTAAATCCAGCTCACCCCTATCTGCAGTGATCTTTCCCACACACCCATATCTACAAATAACATCTTCAAGTAAAAAGCGGCAGACACTAGCAGTGGTCTTCGTCCTCAAGGCACGGCCTTCAACTTGGTTAGATAGATCTTCTCTAGCCAAGACTAGATACCTCATTTGTCCAAGTTCAAATGGCATAGTTATCAGATCAACTACCCATTTGTAATGAATGACTAAAGGATAAGTAGGATGCAATCCATCACGATGACGTACGTTGGAATACATCTGGCAGGGTATCCATGATGAAACAAACTGTACTACATTCTTATACATACCCTTCCACCAATACTTCTCCTTCATCTTGGCAAATGTAGCCCAAACTCCTCTATGACCGGCCCATAAACTCTCATGGAACTCCTTGATCAGCTTCTGCTGCAATTCCAAGTCACATACCACTCGTTGCGGTATACCTCCTTGTAGCTTAGGGCGCTTCCATAGATGTCCTCCATGTAAAAAGTAACCATAAGCTATTCTACGGATCCTCTTGAAATCTGCATCAGACCAGCCTTCTTGTCTTTCCAATGAACTCAAATAGCGTCCAAGATCCAACCACTCGCCATCATACATAGTTTCCTCAAAAAACTCCAACGGGGCTGCAAAACAGCTTTTATCTCTTCTAGCAAGAGCACTAGAATAGAACTCTGTTCCCACATCCTCTTGATCATCTATCATTTTTTTCTCATCGTAATACCTAGCCCTTGATAACATATCTGCCACAGGATTGTCTTTTCCTGCAATATGTCTAAACTCTGGGTTCAAGGACTTGATATATGCTATCCACCTCAACATGGCAATATCTGGAGTTGTACAGCTAGTGATCATTCCTAAGAGAGGTAAACAATCTGTCTCTACAACCACATGTGCTCCTATCAAGTATTCCTTATTACTCTTCATCGCAGTAACTACTCCCCATAGCTCTCTCTTGACCTGAGGGTAGTCTCTCTGGCGTGAACTTAATACCTTAGCACCAAAACGCACCACATATCTATTTCCTTCCTGATCATCTTGTCCTATAGCCCATCCAATGCCAATAGGACTAGTATCAACAGTAAGGATAACAGATCTACCCAACTCATATGTTACCTTCCGTAGAGTTGGTGGTGAAGCCAAAAGATCCTTCAACTTCCTCATAGCCTCGCTTTGCTCCTCTTGCCATTGAAATCTTTGCCCCTTCCTCAGCAGCTTGTACAACGGATCTGCTACATGAGCAAAGTGTGGAATCCATATATGATAAAACACACATGCACCTAGAAATCTTCTCACCTCGGTAACTGACCCACATGTTTCCTTCATCCTTCGAATGGCATCAACCTTGTTCGGACAAGGTTTCCGACCATAAGATCCACATAGGTGCCCCACTATTAACACCTCCTGTTCTCCAAATACAGACTTTGCTCCTGATAAAGTCAAATGAACCTCCTCCAGTCGACTCAATATCTTATCACAGTCAGCTATGTGATCTGCAACAAACTTACGGCACCCCCTCTGATCCATTCTTCTCCTCCTCAGCACACCCTTTGATCGGCACATCATCAAGGAATGGCATAGTTTTTTCAGGAATGAAATCCCTCAAAACTTTATTCATGCCATTCATCATATGTGCTACAGAATTGGTAGCACCTTGTGGCAAGGTGCACATCCTTAGTAACCCCAAAGGTGTCCTCATTGTAGTCAAGTCTCTACTCTCAGAGGATAACTGAAACTGATCGTAACCTGAATATAAGTCTCCCATTGAATAGATAGCACGACCAGCAAAAGCCTCTGCAAACTCGTCTACAATAGGTCCTATACCCATATTCCTGATAGTCACCTTGTTAACTGGCTGCATATCTTGAATGAATCTCAAAGCTCCACTCTTCTTCGGAACAGTAAACCATCTGCTAGAGTAGGGAGCTATAGATGGTTCCAAGATACCCATCCTAATCCTCTCATTGAGCAAGTCTATCAACTTTGGTAGATGAGCTCTAGGTACAGGGATAGGACGTAGATTCCAAGGCACATGCGGTATAGTAAAGATTACCATAGGTGCAACTACACTTGGATCTACACATCCTACTTCATGTGACTCAAACGCAAACGCCTTACCATGTCTAGATATCATCTCCCTGAAGCTCTTCTTCTCTTGCTCAGTAAGAAATCCATCACCTCCAATCCTCAGGTCCTTCAGTGTTGTTTCTGTAAACTGGTGCCCAATTCTTCTCGGTCCTCTAAGCGTCGGTTCTCGTGCAGCTTGCTCCATCTTCTGATTGTAATCGAGTGGTAAAGGCAAAGCCACTGGTTTGACTTTCTTTGCCACTGACTTGTACTTGGTCTCCACATACACCTCTTGCCGATCTATAAACTTATCAATTACATCATAAAGCTCCTTGGAGTTCACTCTCACCACTCTATCTACATCATCTATAGAACTTTCTACTATCGATTTCAACTCCCCTATAGTATCTACCAAATACTGCTCTTCAAACACTCCAGATACGTATTCATCTCTTGCTAACTCTCCATTATCCCACAAAGACTGCTGTACATACTTCACATGTTGCCTCTCAAACCCCTTCAGATTCTCAACCTTCCTATAACATACTGATCCACATGACGTCAATCCCAAGAAGCTAGTGGATAAAGCTTCCTGCTTTACTGGATCAGGCGAGAATCCTATCTCTACTGTACCGTTGAAGTCTCGCTCTTCAATGGTACTCTGCCAAAACCCCTAGACTCTCTAAACTCCTGAGTAATCTTAGGCAGTGGACGGTCTCTCAAGCTATCATGATTCTTCTCATGTTCTGCAGCAACAGTCAAAAACTGAACAGCTCTTTTGCCGTCTCTACTACGTATCCTAGCATAGGCTGAACCATCATCCATAACTCGTGTCTCCATTCTAACAGCAGTAATGTAAGGCTGCCCTAGAATGATAGGATAGGTTGACATGTCTTACACAAAGAAATTCTGAACATCACTGATGTCACCCACAGTTACCTTGATGTTGGGACAAGCACCATAGAGTTCTCCCCTCTGGTTGTTGGCAGCGCGGATAAGCCATCCGTGGTCGGTGTCTATAGGCCATCTCCCACGCTTGTACAGCTCCTTAGACATCAGATTAATCTCTGAGCCATGATCAATCAATGCCACCACAGGTTTCTCTAGATCTCCCAGCTTCACTAAGGTCTCTGTGGTTGCTCTCGCCCAATGGTTGTGAGAATAATGGCTCTTCTGCGATGCTTCCACCTCATCTTCAAACCTCGCGTGCTGATCTGATCTTCCCTCTGATACTTGAGAGCAATAACCAGCAATCTCATCTTCCTCATCTTCCGACAGTTTGGTCCCTAGAGCGTTAAGCGTAGCTGCTTCACCCAAAATATGACGTTTCCTCTTGATGATATCTATAATAACCTCATGGAACTCACGCTTTGCAATCCCAAGAATCTCACCCAAAGTAAACTCAACTTTCCCATTCAAGATACGGTTCTCTAACACCTGCTTCAAGTTTGTAGCAATCTCAATGTCAGACTGAAGTTTGTATGCAGGCATCTTACCCTTCTCCTTGCTTCTCTCCTTCTCCTTTGGTGTTGTAGATGGTAGATCCTCCATAGTCTCCTCCCGAGTAGGTGTTGTCTCCTGCCTTGCATCTGGTCTAGCCCTTTCACTCCTTGTAGCAGGTCGTTTGGCTGTAGAAGCCTCACCTGCATCCTCCCTCCTGCGTTTTTCTTCTAGTAGAGCTTCATGCTGACTTCTTGCAACATAAGCATGCACTGACATAGTATCCATAGGGTCATTCCATCCTGTAGTTTCTCTAATTGAGTTACCAACCCTTCGTAGCACATCCTTGTCTAGCTCTGTTCTAGCTACGGACCGCACTACATCTGACCACAACCCAGTAGTCCCTTTCTCTCTCTCCATTTCCACTTTCACTCCACACGTAGCAGCATTCACAAGAGAAACAGCATGTGATGCTGATATATCATTCACAAGTCTCTTCATACCACCCTTGCCAAAGTTGGTTCCCAGCATCATCCCAGTCTCTCTCAAATGGATCTTACCATCTTTGAAGAAGATAAGATCCTTCCTCAATGCATCTGAAAACTCCCCACAATCTCTTCTTACATGGTCTAGGCTATCACACCATATACAACGATGAACAAAGCCTTCTCTCATCTGAGGTCTCTGCATAGCAGGCTGTACATTCTGCTCCTTCTCTTCTAACCTAGTGAGCTTAAGCTTAAGCTCCTTCATACCCTTAATCAACTCATCAAGCGGTGAGTCTTCCTCTCTAGCAATTACCAAAGCGGGCTTAGCAGGCAACTGCTTGACAGGAATTATCAGAGGTGCTGCTTCACTTACCACCACCTTGTCCCTTCTTCTCTGTCTCTTGGTCAGCAAAGAGACAGCCTCTTCAACCTCCTTCCAGTCAGTCTTCAATCCTCTCTTCTCACTCTTGTCTTCCAGCAACAGCTCAAGCTTCTCCTGAATAGTCACGTCCGCTGCTTGTAGGAAAAGCTCGGTCTTCTCCACCTCTAATGTAAGCTTTTCTGTCCTAGAAAGCTGAGCATACTAACGATCAAATTCCCTTAACAACTCATTTACAGACAAACCTTTGTTGGGCTTCACCACCCACTCCAAGAACGTTCTCTTGGTCACCCTCTCTGAATCTTCAGTGTAGTACTCCTCCTTCAAAGCTCGCATAAAGCTCTCCCAACTCTGTCCTTGCTGCTGCTTGAGCTCCTTCACACGCCCACGAATCTCAGGGACAACAGCAAGCTCAAAGTTCTCCACCATCTCCTTCTCAGGCACCTTGTTCACCTCCATCTCCCTAGCATAGTATCGCACATACTTGGAAATATCTGTACCCTTGAACTGGTCCATCTGGTGCACCACAGATTGCAACGCCTTGGTTGCTAACACCTCCTTCCTCTCTGTGCTCTGCTGCTGCTGCATGAACATGGAAAAAGCCTGGAACATCTTCATCGTAGCAGCATCAAACTGAATAGGTTGCTGAGCAGCAGCAGCACCTCCACTTGATGATCCTTGGTTGGCCATGATATCTGATCCTGTAACACTCTTAAGAAAACTCCCACCCTAGGTGTTTCACGTCGAGTTCACCAAAAAGAGAGTATGTCGGAGTGTAATCCGTCTACCTAGGAAAGCGCCGGGCTTCTGGCTGTGGTTGTTCACTCAAGAGGTTGGCTTTCAGGTTACAACAGGGGCTATAAGCACTCACACAGATGTGTAAGATCTAGTAATATACCCAGAAGGCGAAATTCAGATCTAGCCGGCAGTAACAGGATCCGCGGTGAACTTTGACACTCACGGAGAGGAAAACTATGAAGGTTTAGACCTCTAAACTTCCCCTGCATGCAAATGAGGTACTACTGAACTCACAGACGAAATTTCAGCCTGAGATCAAATTTTGACACGGAGATATGAACAGAAAAGTTTTGAGCAAGAAAACTACGGCAATTTCTGGTACCTAGCTGGCTATTTCAACCTATAACAGGAGTTTGGCTCGATCAATTTCAAAGTTTCTTACAGGATTTGCAGTCTACAGGGTGCTGAACATCCCTGTGAAGTTGGGACTCCTGAATATACACAGAACTGCAGATCTCCTCCTCTGAAGTCGCTGCTCTAGATTAAGAGCTTTTCAGACCCCCTCAGCTTCAGCGGCCGTCCTGAATTACTCAGTTGCTCAATCGATATGAAAATTTTTGTGAAATCGTAGCCCTGCTGGCAGAGAACACAACCTCGAAGTTTTGAAGCAATTTCCTCAAATTTGCTGCGAGTGACACTGAAAACCCTAAATCCAACAAAAGTGATTCAATTCTAGCACAATTCAAACTTCAATTGCTCATAACTCCGTCTTTATTGACTCAAATCGATCGAAATTTTCACTGGAAGTGCTTGGCATGACGAGCCCTCTCTCCCTTTGCTCTCAGATTTCGAAGATCCCTCACCAAATGCTCGAACTCCACTCTAGAGCTCTGTTTCTAAATTTAGAGTTTAACAAAAGACAAAAACGGACCAATGGGAGTTCGTAGCTCCACTTGGTTGTCCTTTAGTACCCTAAACCACGTGGAAACTTAGTTTTACTCATAGGCTACCACGTCAAGCCCCCTAGAGTGCCAGCGTAAAACTTAAATTACTTAAAATGACACGCAGCCCCGAAAAATAACTTAAATCGGCTAGAAAGCGTGCATGGGCGACACGCAAATACAACCCATGAGCTTAAGCCCTATCAACATGGTAATCAACCTACTAAGACTCAAAATAGTGTTAACACCGTATGCAAAGGTGTTAAACATATACATAAACGACTAGAAGTAATATAAGCTAACTTCTAGAACTACTAAACTCAAGCGTCGGAGTAGAAATATAACATGTAGCCGCTAAGTAGCGCGACAACGTACTTGGAAATATCCGTCCCCTTGAATTGATCCATCTGATGCACCACAGATTGCAACGCCTTGGTTGCTAATACCTCCTTCCTCTTTGTGCTCTGCGGCTGCTGCATAAACATGGAAAAGGCTTGGAACATCTTCATCGTAGCAGCATCGAACTGAACAGGTTGCTGAGCAGCAGCAGCACCTCCACTTGATGATCCTTGGCTGGCCATGATATCTGATCCTGCAACACTCTCAAGAAAACTCCCACCCTAGGTGTTTCACGTCGAGTTCACCAAAAGAGAGTATGTCGGAGTGTGATCCGTCTACCTAGGAAAGCGCCGGGCTTCTGGCTGTGGTTGTTTACTCAAGAGGTTGGCTTTCAGGTAACAACAGGGCTATAAACACTCACACAGGTGTGTAAGATCTTGTAATATACTCAGAAAGCGAAATTCAGGTATAACTGGCAGTAATAGGATCCGGCGGCGAACTTTGACACTCACGGAGAAGAAAACTATGAAGGTTTAGACCTCTAAACTTCTCCTACATGCAAATGAGGTACTATTGAACTCACACACGAAGTTTCAGCCTGAGATCAAATTCTGACACCGAGATGTTGACAGAAAAGTTCTGAGTAAGAAAATTACGGCAATTTCTGGTACCCAGCTGGCTATTTCAACCTAGAACAGAAGATTGGCTCGATCAAATTCAAATATTCTCACAGTATTTGAAGTCTACAGGGTGCTGAACATCCCTGTGAAGTTGGGACTCCTGAATGTACACAGAACTCCAGATCTCCTCCTCTGAAGTCGCTGCTCTAGATTAAGAGCTTTTCAGACCCCTCCAGCTTCAGCGGCCACCCTGAATTACTCAGTCACTCAATCGATGCGAAACTTTTTGGGAAATCGTAGCCCTGCTGGCAGAGAACACAACCTCGAAGTTTTGAAGCAATTTCCTCAAATCTGCTGCAAGTGACACTGAAAACCCTAAATCCAACAAAAGTGATTCAATTCTGGCACAATTCGAACTTCAATTGGTCATAACTTTGGCTTTATTGACTCAAATCGATCGAAAATTTCACTGGAAGTGCTTGGAATGACGAGCTCTACCCTCCTGTGCACTCAGATTTCGAAGTCCCCCCACCAAATGCTCGAACTCTCCTTTAGAGCTCTATTTCTAAATTTAGAGTTAAACTAAAGACAAAAACAGACCAATGGGAGTTCATAGCTCCACTTGGTTGTCCTTTAGTGCCCTAATCGACGTGGTAACTCAATTTCACTCAAAGGCTACCACGTCAGCCCCTAAAGTGCCAGCGTAAATCTTAAACTTCACGCGAAGGCATGTAAAATAACACGTAACCCTAAAAGATAACTTAACCAATCTAGAAAGCGTGCATGGGCGACAAGTAAGTACAACCCATGAGCTTAAACCTCTATCAGCATGGAAACCCTAAGTTATGTACTTTCACAACATAGATAAACATTATATCATTTGCACAAGCGCAGGAGTGCTTGAACAAGATAGATAACATACTACCAACATACTAAGACTCAAAATATATAACACAATAGTGTCAACACCGTATGCAAAGGTGTCAAACATATGTATAAAGGACTAGAAGTAACATGAGCTAACTTCTAGAACTACTAAACTCAAGCGTCGGAGTAGAAGTCAAGCATGTAGCCACCAAGTAGCGCGACAACGGATTGTAACAACTTCCTGTAACCAGCGTTGTCATCCAGCAGCTATTGGAAGGTTACATCCGCCTTCTGATTCCACAAGTCTCGCAAGAAGTCGTAAGGGGATCGCTTTAGAAGAGTGACTGGTGTTTCCAACAGAGAAGATGTAGTAGCTGCTTCCTTGGGTGGAAGACCAGAAGAGTGTCTTTCCTCGACTGAGGGTTGTTCCCGTGAGACAGGGGCTGCCGTAGTCGGTGTAGGAAGCTGCTGTACTATCTTCCGTCTCTTCTCCAGCTCTTCTTGCATGATCGCTTCAACTTCTTGTCTAATGGCAGGAGCAAAGTACTTCGGATCTTCTCGGTCGTAAGTAGGAGAAGAAGGTCGCTCAGAGGAAGATGACCTCTCCTTTCGCTGCTTCTTCTTCTTGATTTCCTTCTGACGAGATTCTAACTTCTCTTTGCTTCTGGTACTTATCTTGAACACCGCTTCATCCAAGACTTCTTCCAGAGGCCAACTGTCTGAATCCGGGCTAGGACTCCAAACAGTGCCATCCGCCAAAGTGAAAGAAGAAGCTGCCTCAAGTAACTTCGTCTTCTGAGTTGCAGTTGTCTTCTGCAGCTGGGGTTCCTTTCCTTCGCGCTTCTCGGGGTTTGGTTCGTCTTCCTCGATATGGAGACAATCCGTACAATCCTCAGGATCATCTTCTTCTACGGTGATGTGCTATACCACTGCTAACTCGAGTTTAGAAGCCGATGCAACTTCTGCAGGAGGCGTGGTCTCTGCAAATCTAACCATTTGTCGGGGACGTAAGGTCTGCAGACAATTTCTTATGAAATGACCGGCTTCCTTACAGTTCCCACACAAAGGCACTTGCCCAATCTGTCTTCTCGGATGAGGACAGGTGGACCACCAGTGTCATGTCTCTCCACAATTATTGCACGCTCCAGGAAGAGAGTTGAGAGGTCGTTGTGATGAAGAAGGTTGCCAGGGTGTCCTGGTCTGTACATTGCTAGCTCTATCCTTAGGTACATAACGATTATATTGGGCGGGAGGCGTAGAAGTGAAGGGTTGCATCGTCTCGATCCTATAGCAAGTTTCCCCACTGGGATCATGTAGATATATTCATCGTCTTCTTCCCAACCTGCCCAATTGACAGCTTGGTCTTCATCGTCTTCTTCCTCACTGATCTCTGGTGTGTCCGGAAGAGTTACAAAGGTTGCACCAAAGGTTTGGCCGGGAAGCTGTAGGTTGCTTCCGCTTGTCCTTCTGGTTCAGAAGATGAACTTTCAGGTCGGCAAACTACTTCAGAATCTCATCGATGCGGGGATCAGGTGCAGACTGTATGATCTGAGTCTGAGGCATCTTCTACACAACTTCCTCCCTTGCTCGCGTCTTCTCCTTCTTCTTCTTCCGCGTCTTCTTCTCTTGTTCAGATTCTGATTCTGAACTTTCGACTGTAGACTCTTCAGAAGCAGAAGATACTTCCGAATCACTAGTATCAGTTTCAGTAGATTTGGACTTCCTCGAAGACTTCTTCGACTTCTTGGACTTCTTCGAGATCTTTCCTCTGTCTTTTGTCATATTCCGAGTGATGTTCGAGGTTTCATACTGCTCGGCATGTTTCTGTACTTCTACTAAATCATCACCTCCTCTTCTTCTGCAGTACAATTCCATATCTTGAGACAATCCTCCCAAGTACCAGTCCACGGCCTGCTGAGCACAGTAACCGGGTCTTCCTTGGTTCTGAGAGATATGATCCAGGAGGTCTTCAAACCTCTCGGTGTAATCCCGCAGTGTCTCTTTCTTCTTCTGTTCGAGCCTCTGAAGTTCTATGAGGGTCATACGATTGTAGCCCACTCCTCTGAACCTCTTCAGAAAAGCTGCCTTCAGAGTAGCCCAAGCGGCCATTACTACACCATCATCCAACATCTTACTTATCCACTTCCTTCCCTTCCTTACGATCAAACTAGGATATACACGGAGTCTGTCGACATCAGCGTCTTCCTTGTTGGATCTAGAGATGGTCTCGAACATCGTGATGAAGTCGTCCGCGTCAGCATCATCGTCGTACGGATGGTACTTCTGCCGAGTGTGGGAAGCCATGTCGACTGCCGGCTAGTGCGACTGCCAACTTCTTCCTCCCTCAGGTCCAGGTGGTGGAGATGGTCTTCTCGAAGGTCCAGGCCTGTCTGAATCAAAAAGATCGTCTTCTGAGTCAAAACTACTGTCACTGCTATCTTCCGAGACGTCTAGAACAATCTCTTCCAGTCTTCCTTCACCTTGAGAAGCTTCTTCCGCACTTGGGAAGACGTCTTCCGAGTAACCAGTACCAAAATCTACTTTATACACGTGATCACCCGGTTGGCTTCTGTCTTCTCCAAAGATTATGCTCGAGATGGAAGGCTCTTCCAACTCTACCGATCGGATCTTCCTGAGGTCTTCTTCTTCCTTTGGTGTCTCAGGAATATCCGCTGCTCTCTAGAAGCGGTTCGCTGGGGTGAATTTACCCACTCAGGATCTTTACCCGTGCGTCTTCTGCTTCTCCCTCTGGTCGGAGGCATCCACCAGAGTGCTAAGAACAGATGTCTCTCTTCTTCTACCACTAGATCCGGCAGACCGAATGACTGAACAACCGATCATAGGTTCGGATCGTCTTCTTCTCTTGCTTCTTGTTGTACTCACTGCAGTCTTCCAAGATCGAGTCTTCCAAGAACTCTTGGAAGCAGGGAAGCGGCTTCTTCCAACTCTCCTTGATGTATCTTATCAGCTTCTGGTTGCGGTTCCTGTCTTCTAGCAAGATAGAATCCCACAACAGATTCAACTACAATCGAAGTTAGTTCGAATTGAAACTAACTATTGGCACACAGATCCAGGAAGCTTAGAACAGAAGTTACTAAGTTGAAATCCCCAGCAGCGACGCCAAAAATGGTGCTCACTATATGTAGTGACGCAGGATTACTCCTTTTGCTCACTTAGTATACAAGATATCGTTCTGTAAACCCTCCGCGGTCCTATCAATCAACTACCCCCCGATCTCTCAACCTCCACGATCGTCATCCACGAATCTGCAACATGTCGGACCTGTCTCTCACTCAGGGGTCACCTCTGATGGCTTTGATGGAAGCACACCATGAACTTGAAGGGAAAATGTTGAGTTCACTCATTCATACACCCACAAACTTATCAACTAAAAATCTCCTTAAACACATCAACTAAAATCCTCCATTCTAACGACGTCTCTCAAGTTCTCACATGCTAAAACTATCTCACACTCTCTATATTACTCAAGTTGTCATTACGACAATGTGAAAACAAGGATGAGGAGCTCTTCTCTACTCCTCTATTTATACATTCTAGGTTTTTACTTTGGTACCCTCCGGTAACTCAGCCGTAACTACTTTTACCGGGTTTTACTAAGATATTACTTAAGGTAAAAGCATTGATCACATGGGCTTTTTACCTTTTCACATGGGCTTATTCCTTCAAAGTCAACAACTTCTAGAAGGATTCTGGAATATTCTCAAGGAATCTCGAATTTCCACCCCCCCTCTACACTAGGACTCACTAAAAAGGAAACATGTGGAATCTCTTCTTGTTTTTAATGCCCACAAAGTCCACAACTTTAATCCAACCACTAATATCAAGTCAAAAAGGAGATAAGAGATACTTTCCACCTCCTTTCTACCTTTTAGACAAGATGACAAGATAGTAGTGCTCACTCTTTAGCAAATATCTGAATTCTGCCAAAAGTACAGCTAAGTTTAACCATAACTAACTTTTAGCTAGTCATGACTAACTTGATACATCCTTAAAGTACTTTGGCAGCCAATAAACATTCTCAACACTTAGTTATAACTAAACACCTTACTAATAGACAAACTTCTTATGTGTAACATAGGTCGTTACATTTTACCCCCGGACTAAATTTTCGCTCCGTCCTCGGAGTGAAGAGAGAACTTTCGTCGATGAAACAACTTCAACTGGTCATGATTTACTCGATCAAATCTCCTTCCTCCCAGCTCCTGAAGGTCATATGTGAAGTTGCTCCACACCTTATCTACAACAAAAGGACCAAAATATCTCGGAAGAAACTTCTTCCTAGCCCTCTTGAATCTGATAGCATCATACAACATAACCCAATCTCCGACTTGAAAAGGTTTTACATCTCTCTTGCCCAACCGTTTGTCGTAACTCTTCTTTTGATACGCCTGAGCTCGTTCCATCCGGATCATTGCTACCGCTCGGGTCTCTTCCAACTCCATGAGTTGCTCCCTTCTTGATCTGACCACGTCTTCTCCTCTCGACCTCTTCAACTTTCGTTGAATAGTTTGAAAAGTATCCAATTCGAATTGGATCGGCAACTTGGACTCCACTCCATAAACCAGTCGAAATGGAGAGTACCCAGTAGAAGTCTTTGTTGTCGTTCGGTACTCCCATAAGATGGCATGTAGCCTCTTATCCCAAGTATGTTTCGCAGTTTCAACACCAGCATCTTTGGCGAGCATCATACAAAGTGTAAGATTGGTCTTCTCCGCAAGACCATTAGCATTTGGTTTGTATGAGGTCGTTACTCGTGGCTTGATAGAAAAGTGTTGTAGCATAGCAGTAGTCATGCTCCCTACAAACTCTCCTCCTCTATCTGAGACCAACTCTAACGGACATCCAAATCTCGTGATGATCCTCTCCCATAGGAATCTACCGACTTCTGTTTCATTGGTCTCTCTCAAAGGTCTAGCCTCTACCCACTTGGTACAATAGTCACTGGCGACTACAATGTATCTATTGCCTCGAGGTGTCTTATTAAGAGGACCTACAAAGTCAATACCCCATTTCTCAAACGGCCCTAATACTGGAATTGATCTTAACAGAGGTGTTCTAGTAGACTTTAGAGCAAATGCTTGACATACGTCACAAGTTTTGCAATAGTCTAAACACTCTTTGAAAATCCCTCTCCAGTGATAACCCGCATCCAAAATCTTGAAGGCTGTTATCTTACCAACAAAGTGACCTCCGCAAACAGTTCCGTCGTGAAACTCGTGCATTAGCTTGAATGCCTCCTTCTGGCCAACTGCTCTCCTTAGTAACCCATCTGCTCCTTGATGAAACAGAATTCCCTCCACCATGGTGTAAGGTTTGCATCTCTTGATCAACGCGTTACGTTCTCGGGTATGCATACCTTCTGGAAAAGAGTCATCTACAAGGAAACTCCAGATTTCCTTGTACTCGTCCGGTATCTCTTCGATGCTTGTGATGGCCATCAGATGCTTGTCTGGAAATGAATCATCAAACGGTTCTTCTCCCTCATCATCATAAGCCCTCGACAAAAGATCAGCATTCGTATGCTTTTTCCCTGGTCTATCTTCGATCACGTAATCGTATTCTGTTAGAAGGATCTTCCAACGAGCAATACGACCTTCGGCATTAGGCTTATTAAAGATATACTTTAAAGCCTTGTGATCTGTGACTATGGAAAATTTCCCTCCTAGCAAGTAATGTCGGAACTTCTTCAATCCAAAGATCACCGCTAATCCTTCTCGTTCAGTCACGGAGTAATTCTTCTCCGCTGGCACCATCTGCCTACTAGCATCAGCTATAGGATGATCATGCCCATCTTCATCTAACTGACTTAATGTACACCCGATAGCTACATTAGAGGCATCCGTATACAGAATAAATGCTTTACTCCACTCAGGTTTAGCAAGTATAGGAGCTGTCACCAATGCCTTTTTCAGCTCCTCAAATGCTTCCTTTGCCTTCTGATCATGCACTATCAAGTCAAACTCAACTCCCTTCTTCATGTACATAGTCAAAGCTATTGTTTTGTTTGAGAAGGAAAAGACAAACCTACGATAATATCCAACCATCCCAAGAAACTGTCTCAACTTTGTCAAGTTGATTGGAAATGGAAGATCTACAATCTTCTTCACCTTCTCAGGATCTACCGCAATCCCTTTCTTGGAAATGATGTGTCCTAACAGCAGACCTTCTTCGCAGCCAAAGATGCACTTCTTTGGATTCAGAGAAGCGTTAGCTTGCTCTGTAAACCCTCCGCGGTCCTATCAATCAACTACCCCCCGATCTCTCAACCTCCACGATCGTCATCCACGAATCTGCAACATGTCGTGTCAGTCTCTCACTCAGGGGTCACCTCTGATGGCTTTGATGGAAGCACACCATGAACTTGAAGGGAAAATGCTGAGTTCACTCATTCATACACCCACAAACTTATCAACTAAAATCTCCTTAAACACATCAACTAAAATCCTCCGTTCTAACGACGTCTCTCAAGTTCTCACATGCTAAAAATATCCCACACTCTCTATATTACTCAAGTTGTCCTTACGACAATGTGAAAACAAGGATGAGGAGCTCTTCTCTACTCCTCTATTTATACATTCTAGGTTTTTACTTTGGTACCCCCGGTAACTCAGCCGTAACTACTTTTACCGGGTTTTACTAAGATATTACTTAAGGTAAAAGCATTGATCACATGGGCTTTTTACCTTTTCACATGGGCTTATTCCTTCAAAGTCAACAACTTCTAGAAGGATTCTGGAATATTCTCAAGGAATCTTGAATTTCCACCCCCCTCTACACTAGGACCCACTAAAAAGGAAACATGTGGAATCTCTTCTTGTTTTTAATGCCCACAAAGTCCACAACTTTAATCCAACCACTAATATCAAGTCAAAAAGGAGATAAGAGATACTTTCCACCTCCTTTCTACCTTTTAGACAAGATGACAAGATAGTAGTGCTCACTCTTTAGCAAATATCTGAATTCTGCCAAAAGTACAGCTAAGTTTAACCATAACTAACTTTTAGCTAGTCATGACTAACTTGATACATCCTTAAAGTACTTTGGCAGCCAATAAACATTCTCAACACTTAGTTATAACTAAACACCTTACTAATAGACAAACTTCTTATGTGTAACATAGGTCGTTACAGCTCCAACCGCTGCTGAACTTTGATCACATGATCAAAGTGATCCTCCTTTCTTCCGTACACACAAAAATCATCAATGAAATCACGAACTAACTTTCCTATGAATGGTTCGAACACCTTGTTCATGAACCTCTGAAACGTGGTCGGAGCATTACACAGTCCGAATGGCATCACTCAAAATGCAAATGTTCCCCAAGGAGTAGTGAAAGTAGTCAACTGCTGGTACTCCTGTGCTATCTTGATTTGGTTGTATCCACTATAACCATCACCAAAGCTGTACCACTCATGACCAGCAACTTCCTCCAAAATCTCATCTATAAATAGTAGAGGATAATAATCTTTCTTGGTAACTGCATTCAGCTTCTTATAGTCTATGCACACTCGCAGTTTACCATTCTTCTTCTTGACAATCACAATGGGTGAAACCCATTCTGAGTTCTCCACCTCATAGATGAAACTCGCCTCCCTCAACTTGTCTATCTCCTCCTTGATCATCATCGCTGTTGTAGGATTGACCCTTCTCTGCTTCTGTCGAACTGGTCTTGCGTTCTCCTCCAATTCGATTCGATGAGTCTCGAGGGTCACCTCTTTCAAATCCTTGTAGCTGAAAGCAAACACATGGATATATTTTCGAAATATATCTAGGAATCTACTTTTCTCCTCTTGAGTGACATTGATACCAAACTTCAGGGTAGAGAGTCTTCTCACAATCTCTGCCTCACTCAACTCTTCTTTGTCAGGATCTTTCTCCACTGCTGGTCGAGGCAACAAGTCAATAGCACTAAGCTGATGTACTGATTCATCTCGACCAAATCCTTCATCCTCAGACGAGGATTCTTGGTCGTAAGAATCCCAGTATCTATTTCTGAGACACTCTGATCATCCTCCGTATCAGATTCCCAGTAGTCACTAGTGGGTCTATCAGAGTCAAAAGTCACAACTCCAACACCCGAGAGAGGAATTATCACTCTATGATCTCTAGGCCCAATCCGTAAGTATCCCTTGTGCCACCTATCCATGGTGCGCACAGCTCTCAACCAAGGCCTACCTAGGAGCAAATCATAACTAGAGTCCTTTAACACTTGAAAGGACATCAATGTTTGAACTCCCATCACAGACACGACCACCTTCTCTAACAAGCCAAGAGGTCTTACCCGTTGCTTGTTAGCCATCCCCATGACAATGCTAGCCGGGCGAGTTGGTTCCATCCCCAACTTCTTCATCAACCTCTCCGATATTGCGTTTACAGCCGACCCTCCATCCACCAATACGTCAGAGACGTAGTGACCATTCAACCGGACTTCAATCTTTGAAGCCCTAGTGCATACCTCTGAAGCATGCACATCCACCACACCAACTCCCACAGACTTTGATGTCTTGCTCTTGGGTTTCTTCTTCTTGCTTCTCTTAGAACTCAGTCCTCCTCTGAGTTCTCTTCGTAAGCTGGGATTAAGTGCGATCAGTTGTCCAACAGTGATGTTGGCTTTCTGAGCACCCACATCTTCAACCACATCATATCCCGCTTGGGAAGATGAAATGGTGAAATCCGCCATCCCCAGCTTCCTTCTTGGCTCCTTTGGTGTACTCGAAACATTACTCGAACGAGTACTTCTATTTGTTGACTCCTCCATGAAAACCGGTTCATCAGAAAATCGAGTTCTTTTCTTTTCTTGAGCTAAAAGCTCCACCGGTGCATGAGAAGAGTTCGAACTCTCTCCTTTCTCGTAGATGGGATCTCGCACGACATCGATAGTAGCCACCCCCTTGCTCGTCCTTGTGATGGATTTCCTCCACCCACATTCATTCTGACATCTTCGGCACCTCTCGCTCCGTTGTTAGGACAATTTCGCTGGAAATGAGAACCTCCACACGTCCAACAAGTGATTCCTCCAAAGTTACCTTGGTTGCCTCCAAAGTTACCTTGATTTCCTCGGTTGAGATTGTTGTCGTAACCTCTTTGACCTCCTCCTCCACCTTTGTTCCTCCATTCTCGTAACTGCACCACGTTTATCTTGAGATCCGCAAGAGTGTCGGTGATGCTCTTCAGCTCGGCATGAAAATCAGAGGTGGCAGTAGACATCGTTGTTGGGACAAACGGTCTTGGCACCACCGTTGGAGTAGGAGCTGACGTTGAAGCAATCACCAATTGTGACGGTGCAGGTGTGATCGTTGTGGCTACACCAGGAGTCGGAGTCGACACCAGAGTAGCATGATGAGGTTGGATGATATCTCCTTCATCCAAACTCTCTTTCATGTTTGTCGCAATCTTGATGGCCTCCGCTTTGGTTGCTGGCTTCTCGTACCTCACTTGGGTTTGAATTGAAGGTCTCAACCCTCCCACCAAGTTCTTGGTCAACACTGCTCCAATCCCCGCCATCGTTAGCTCCACATTGTCTCCACTCTTCGGTAGGACCGTCCGAAACCGTTGCTCCAACTTATCCACCCTTTCGGCATATTGTCGAACTTTCTCGTCGTCCCGTTGCTTCAAATGAGTAAGCTCCACCATGAGCTTCTCATAACTCTCTTCTGGAAGAAATTCTTCGATGAGTGCATTACTCAATGTCTCCCATGTGTCATCAATTGCACCAGGTGTCTTGCTCTTCACTCGGTCTTCATACCACGTAAGAGCAAAATCTTCTAAAAACTCTGGCAGTAACAACACCCATTCTTCCTTCCTTCTCACGTTGTTTCCGATGCAACCTCTTTTGAAGTCTCGTACAAATGGTTCTACAATCTTCATTGTCCTTCCCATGAAACACAGGTAACTTCCCCATCTTGTAACTATTCTTTCTACCCTTCTAATTTTTGTGCAATAACTACTCGCTAAAAGAGTACGAACATCACCAATTCCATTCGCGAATAATCTACCATAGGTAAAATGAAAGGAAATGGTTGTAACAACACCTCTTGTGCCATCTCTTCTCCCAAGGTAATCATGACCTTGAGTCGCATCACCGCCTTCTCCACCATCCGAATGACGATCTCCATCACAACTCAGCTGAGTTCTCTTTTGAAGTCGACAACTTCTCCGTCTCAGCTCTTTGAGTCTCGTCCAACTTCTCGACTACTGACGTAAGTAGGGTGGCCACATCGACGCACTTGTGTCCTCTTGATAGATCACCCACTCCACAACTTGGACAAGGATCTTCGCCTAGAAGATGAATTGGCGCTGGTGACGATGGACCCACTCGAAGACTTAAATCAGTAAACTCCCGCTTCCCTTTAGCTCTCTCGGTTCTGATTCTAGTTGGACAATTCACTACTTTGTGTCCCAACCCTCTACAGAAATAACACCACAAGTCGGTTTCTACTCTTCTCCTCGGAGATTCTACTTGAGGTTTAGTACTAGGGTTTTCAAACTCGACGATAATCTCTCTCGAACTTTCTCCGACACTTACTATGACATCTAAACCTTGAGGAAGGTTTCTAAGTCTAACTTTCCAATCTTTTGAATTTCCACTCATATTGCACCTTCTCAACCATTAAGTGGACAAAATATCATAGAGGAAAATAATTCTACATCACTTTCTTAACTCTTCCGAGCTTTATATTGGAAATCGTGTATTATACATGCTATACACGAAATAAAATCTAATCTAAAATTAACTATCGAAGATATGATCCTCCTCACCATCGTTTGTACTAATCACAACAGACATCTTGAACTCACTCTTGTAAGGATCCAACTCTACTTCACCAGGAGCATTCGTGACCTCCACAGTGAATGATGCTTTAAACTCGGCTTTCTTCAAATCTGTGCCAATGGTCGCGGAAGCTTCTTCGTATAAGGTAAAGAGGGCACCCCAAGTGCTATAGATGCGGGTTCGTAACTCATCTATACTTAACTTGGGCTTCTCCGTCTCAGTTCGAACTCCTAAACGTCTCTTCTTCCACCTCGTCATTCGAACTGGATTCCTCATGAAGTATCTTCAAGACCTCTTTGTATGCCGAAACGTATATCTCTTAGTTGGTAAGAGATCTCTCCAAGATTTTTGTGGTCTCCAGTAGCTCAACCTCCAAGCTACTAAATCATGAAGTTTCAACAGAAACTTCCCTAATCAGAAGAGATGGTGATGACTGTACAAATTTTCAGAGAACTGAAAATTTTCACTGAAATATTTTCACTTCCCTCATGGTTGTCAACCCCCTCCACTTTGAAAAAATCTTTCTCCCTCTTCAGACCTCATCTTCTCATGATTTCTTTTGTCCTGGATAGCTTATCAGCCACTCTAAAACACTGGAAAGTTTCTCAGGAAAATAAAATTCACAGAAAATCTGACAATGACTGTAAAATTTTACCAGATAACATAATTTCTCAACTCTCACGAATAGATCCCCTCAACTTTGAAAATTCATTGCTCTCTCTCTAGACCACCTTTTCCTATGATTTCTTTTGTCTTAGATAGGTTATCAGCCAATCTAAAACACTGAAAAGTTTCATAGGAAAATAAAATTCACAGAAAAGTTGACAGCGACTGTACAAATTTTCCAGAGAGCAGAATTTCTAAACTCACAAATTTATCTCCTCTAATAACTTTTCTCTCCTCCTTTCTCTACAACTCTTGTTGCACCCTCTTTCAACTCTCCTCAAATCCTTTCTAAGTGAACAAGATGTAAAGAATGACTTCGAACGCGTCATATATCACTACGGGATACATGGAAGGTTCTAACGTTGCTAACATCGCGTTAGCTCTCTCTCCTCCCAACGTTCTCTCCATGTGCTCTCTCATAATCTCCTTTTGTCGAATATAGAACTGAACTCTAAACATCGTTCAACGATCCTTTCAAGTGAGATCTCGGCAACGGAACCAAAATGTAAACCCTCCACGGTTCTATCGATCAACTACCCCCGATCTCTCAACCTCCACGATCGTCATCCACGAATCTGCAACATGTCGGGCCTGTCTCTCACTCAGGGGTCACCTCTGATGGCTTTGATGGAAGCACACCATGAACTTGAAGGGAAAATGTTGAGTTCACTCATTCATACACCCACAAACTTATCAACTAAAAATCTCCTTAAACACATCAACTAAAATCCTCCATTCTAACGACGTCTCTCAAGTTCTCACATGCTAAAAATATCCCACACTCTCTATATTACTCAAGTTGTCATTACGACAATGTCAAAACAAGCATGAGGAGCTCTTCTCTACTCCTCTATTTATACATTCTAGGTTTTTACTTTGGTACCCTCCGGTAACTCAGCCGTAACTACTTTTACCGGGTTTTACTAAGATATTACTTAAGGTAAAAGTATTGATCACATAGACTTTTTACCTTTTCACATGGGCTTATTCCTTCAAAGTCAACAACTTCTAGAAGGATTCTGGAATATTCTCAAGGAATCTCGAATTTCCACCCCCCCTCTACACTAGGACCCACTAAAAAGGAAACATGTGAAATCTCTTCTTGTTTTTAATGCCCACAAAGTCCACAACTTTAATCCAACCACTAATATCAAGTCAAAAAGGAGATAAGGGATACTTTCCACCTCCTTTCTATCTTTTAGACAAGATGACAAGATAGTAGTGCTCACTCTTTAGCAAATATCTGAATTCTGCCAAAAGTACAGCTAAGTTTAACCATAACTAACTTTTAGCTAGTCATGACTAACTTGATACATCCTTAAAGTACTTTGGCAGCAAATAAACATTCTCAACACTTAGTTATAACTAAATACCTTACTAATAGACAAACTTCCTATGTGTAACATAGGTCGTTACAGTTCCCACAGAGGATTTACATAAGTAACGCTGCTCTAAGTTCTAAGATCTGTTCAAACACACAAACACACGGGTTTTGCCTAGGAATCTCATCTTCTCACAAAACCATGCGTCTTGCAGGTACGCCAAAATATACTCTGGATCTAAATAAACAACTACTAACTAAAATATCACACAACTATTCACAGAGAAGCTCGGGAAGACGATCTTCCTGCTTCCCGGTTGCTTCTTCCGGTCTTCTCAATACTGTCTTCCCGAAGCGATTCTCGTCTTCTGGGGGTTCAGCTCGTCTTCTCACACCTCCAGAAGATGCTACTGCTTCGCAGAAGTCGACTTGCACGGCTGTTACATCTTGCTCTCGTACTCACATTCCAACGGGTTAGATTAATCACATGGTGTATGCCCCCTGTAGCCTTCCCAGGCTTCTGCCTACGGAAATAGTCTTCCTGCAGCACTACAACAACATTCATCTTCACGGAAGCTCAATAGAAATCTCGGAAGCTCACTAGAAGAAGGTAAGAAGATGAGGAAGATGAGAGAAGATGGGGAAGATGAGAAAATCCAAACAAGAGAAAACAAGATGAAAAGAGGAAATTAAGATTCCGACAGGCTTCTAGTCCGGATCCTGACTAACAAGCCATCCCTGCTTGTAATAGTTTGGGGAGGAAGACAACAACATGGATACAGTTGCACCGTCTTCTTCTTGAGGATGTCGTCTTCTGCTGTGGGAAGAAGGCTTCTTTCTTCTTCACTTCGCTGCTCTGACTACTCTATCTTCTGGGATCCCTTATCCATAAGACCGTCCGTACGCAGATCCCAAGTGCTCTACTGAACGAGTCAAGCTACAATGCCACACCTGTTGACAGTCATCGTCACTCAAAGAGAACACTTCCCATGCACAATTGGGAGCGAATTCAAAGAAATCCACCACCCATAAGACATGAATTAAGCTTCTGCACTCAAATCAGCAATCCATTCCCCGAGAAGAAGGTACATAGGTGTTGGGAAGCTCACTCCCTCTACTGTCTGTCTCTACTCCTCGACACATCAGTCTAACCAGCAGGACTGCACGAGGATGCCGTTCCCTGCTCCTAGACTGTCCACTACCTCTGTCTACATTCTCGAACCACTGCTGGTAACAAACGTGCAGACCCCTCCGGTATAATCCTAGTCTCTTCGTATGTCTCTAACATCGGGTGTAGTGTGGGTGACCTACTCAACTCATGTGTCTCTGGCTGCACTGAAAGATGTGTATGAGCGTGTGGTGGCAGCCCAAATTCCTACTCTACGATCCTACTTATGTCGCTGCCATGAGAACATAGAGGAACCACCACCGAGGAGAGAAAACTGCCTCTCTACATGCAAACGGTTTCCCCTGCCTGTCTTTGCGCTTCCTACTCTGCCACATGGCTGTCTACTAATTTTACACTTGAAACTGCCATCCTTAAGATAGCATGTGTGATCCTACTAAATTTGGAATTGTCAACTTCGGTTACTAGCTACTCTGATTGCTCGGTGGCAATCTCTACCTGATCTGCTCCTATCGGGGCTACTAGCTCGGCTTCTGATGGGCTGGGAAGCCCTGCTCTTACCTCGGGTGTCACTGAGGTAGCTTCCTCCTCATTGCTCTTCGCTGGCCCTACTGTTGCTGCTGCTGCGTCTTCCTCGGCTTCGGCTTCTACTTCGGAAGACAGAAGCGTCTTCTGGGAAGCTGGGTCGAGTGGTGCTTCCTCCATCTTCTGAGGTACTGGTGCGGGACTAGGGACCATGGTGACATCATAGGGGTCCGGGGAAGTCGCTTCCTCCACGCGGAATACCTGGGAAGACGGCTCGTCTTCCTGTCTTCCGGGGCGTCTTCCGGAGTCTTCTCGGCTTCCAACGCTGTCACTACCAAGTGCACAGCGAGGTCGAACTCCTCCTTCTCCATTCCGGATCCAGTCGATGGTGCTGGAGCTTGAGAAGATGCAGTTGTAGGTGTCCGGAGCGAGGGAAGATCATAGAGTGTCTTCATTCTCTCTATCTGCCGATCCAAGTACATGAACATGCTCTCCCGGCATTCCACCAACATTGTCTTGGACTCGCTGTCCCATCCTCTAGCCAGGATAAGTAACTTCCTACCCGCGGTGAAGTTAAACTTCTTCCGAAGCGCTTCCACCGACTGTGCTAGCATCTCCTGTGCACAAGCCTCCGCTGCTTCCCGCTGCGTCTTCTCAACTGCAACTCGCGCTTCTGCGGCTTCCTGCTGCTTCGCCCATGTGATCTTCTCCTCTGCGAGGACGGTGATCTTCTCCCGCACTCGGAGGACCTCCTGATCGGCGCTGCTGTACACGTGCCTGCAACTCCTGGTTGCTCTTCTTCAGCTGCGTTAACTCCTTGGCAGAAGCGGCTGCTTCCGTCTTGTACTTCGTTGTTGCACTAAGCCACACGCACTTACTGTGAGCCGAAGGCTCAGTCCTTCTCTAGCTTCTACTCTCAGAAGATGAATCTAGTCTTTCAGAAGACAGCTACTCCGTCTTCTGGGATTCTAACAGTACTTCCTAGATAGCTCTCGTCTTCCAAGCTATATCTAAACAATCCTATCTAAGCAAGACCTCGCATGGATTACCAAGAAGACAACCCACCTTGCATTACATCCTACTTCCTATCAGAAGATACAAGATTCGCGAAACATAAAGTGCATAACAGGTTCGGAAGATAGTTGCGGGCTCTTGAGGTGACAGTGGCCTCTGGGAAGACACCCGGGACAGTTTCCGATTCAATGTCTTTCTCGGAAGACCTCCCGAAGTCAGGCTTCTCTTCACTGGTCTCACCTGTCTTCGTCTTTCTACGCGCAATCTATCCTCACAACAGACTCAAGACATTTGCACTATGTTCTTCTGACTTCTCACCTCTCATACGCACTCAGAAGAAGCTTACTGCTCGGTGGGAAGACATGACTCTCGACCATTCTCTCCAGATTCTGCCAGCAAGTCTTCTCACGACTCTCTCCTAAGTTTGGGAAGAAGAAGGAATGGCTGCTATGGGTCGGACAGAAGAGACCCGAAATGGACCCTCACGTCTTCTCGCTCATTTTACCAGCCTTTCAGTCTTCTAGTCTCTCGAGGAAGATGTAGAGTTGAGAAGCTTGGAAGATCGGGAGGCACAGGCCTGGTTCCCGACTTCCAACTTCTCGAAATAACAAAGAACTCATCACACCACTCAAGATTCGTACCAAGCCTCTCTTAACACAAAAGCAACACAAATCCACTCTTGATACGAATTGGTTATAGTTGACTTCCGAAGACAATCAAGTTTCAGAAGCGTCTTCCGAAGATGTTCCAATTTTCCGAAGCGTGTTCTGTTCAAGGTTTCGGGGGTAGAGAGATAGTAGGATAGGGAAATTGATAGCTCGGATCGTCAATTTGAGGACGAGGGGTAGGAATTGAATTGAACTCAGGAAGAAGTAGGAAGATGCCTAACAGAAATTGGGCAGCGCTTCCGCACCCAATGTCACAATAGGAAAAATGGGGATGGGGGGTAATCGATCAGGCTGCCTGCAACCAACCGAGGAAGCGCGGGGGATACCAAGCAAAGGCGAGAAGCAGTGGGAGGGGAAAAGAACATGGGAAGAACCTCTACAATCTTCTGTCTGCTTCCCGAGTTGTCTTCGACCTTCTGCGCGCTTCTGGCTCTAGTCCCAGCTCCAATGCGACCCCACTGAACGGCTTCCGTCGTCAGCTCTTGTCTACGCCTCAATCGATTAAGTCGTCCACCTCCGATTCCACTCAGCTGCTTCCAATGTCAGCTTCCGAGAGGTTCACAAGAAACGCTCTTCACTCAGTACGCTTCCTGCGCTTCAGCAATTCGACCTCGCCTTGCTTCCGGCTTCTAATCGATCCTATCCTCACTCAATTCCACCTTGCTGCTTCCTCACTCGAAGCTCACCCTCTGAAATTGATCTTCTCAAGAAGTGCTTGCTGCGGGAAGTTGGAATGCGCTAATGCGCTTCCTGCGCATCTTCCTCACAGATTAGGAGTTTCGACCCTAGGTGACTTACCCGACCTACCTACCACCTTGGTGTTACCTAATAGGTACACCTACTCCTTTACCTGGAAATTCATGGTTAGACCTTCGCGGTCGCTGTCTTCCGCCATCTTCCCGTCTTCCGAAGACGCAATTGACAAGACGCTTCCCGGAAGACGGTCGTCTTCCTAAGAAGTCAACTCCCGGCAAGACATCAGGTTGAGGCCTGAGTACTTGTTTGCGCTCCGGCCGCAAATCATCCTTGAAGTATCCTTTAATAAAGAAACATGGAAAGTCGGATGCAACTGCCACTCGCGAGGAAGGTCTAATGTATAGACATCTTCATGCGGATTCTTGACAATGACAAAAGGTCCCGCGAACTTCGATGAAAACTTCGCCGATATTTCCTTCGGGAGTGTTGTGGTGCCCACAAATTACAGGATTCACGAATTTTTAAAATTTTTAAGATTAATAACTTGTTTGTATAACTGAAGAAGCGTTGTTACTTAAGACTACTGCTTCCTTAGAAGGAAGATGATCTCGAAGCAGAATATGAGGTGGAGTCCATTTTGCGGTCTCGGCGTAAATCAAACCGGATGGAGTACTTGGTCAAATGGCGTGGTTACCATTTGAAGGAAGCAACTTGGGTGCCAGAGGAAGATCTCGCACATGCAAGCGAAGTATTGGACCTATTCAAACGGAGACAAGGACAACAAGGGCGTTAGCAAGATGAGGACATCTCCTTCCAGTGAGGGGTGAAGAAACGACGAACCATACGAGTAGCAACTTGAGGAGATTTGGGCCGATGGACTTTGTAGCTTTGACTTGTGTTTGGAAATAAAGATTTTGTTTCTTGAAAAATTGTCTAAGTGTATTGGTAGTGCATGGCTATGACTAGTTCTGATCAGATGCCTAGGATGTTGTCAAGAGGAGGAACGAAGCACACTCAAAGGAAGCGAGCTGGTTTGGATAAGCATCTAAATCAAGACTTAGGTTTGCCGTAGCGTTGGCAAAGCAAGTATGAAATTTTATACTTGTCTTGGGGCTTGGGGAGATCTTGCTTTGCGGTTTTCTAACTGCAAAGTAAACTTAGTCGCGCGTCTAAGTCAAATCAGATTGCGACCGGAAAGTGAGTTTCGGGGGACCTTTTAAGTAGGTGTGAATACTTATAGTTAGCAAGTTAGAGTCTTAAGTAGAATGTTTAGAAGTTGTCAACTAGTTTTGTTTAGGGTAAGTAAAAAAGGTAAGGCTTTTCCCGAGACTAGTTGAAATTTTCTAAGTGTTCTAGCGACAACTTAAAACTCAAGCCAAGAAGGGAATTGCGGGTTAGCTACCAGAATGCAATTCTGACGCCAAAGGGTTGGCTACCCATTTTAAACTTGGTGTTAACTTAAAGGATCATTGTTGATGAGTTCATCAACCTCCAAAGTGGGGGTGAGTGTCGCGACCCTCGTTCTCAAGATCGGGCGCAGACGCGAACAACAGAACCCTAGCGCACTTGCGCTAGGTTGTGAACGTTGCGAGTAGGACTTAACGACTTGGCCGGGAAGTTGGGATCAGATGAACCCTAAGTGGTTCTCTGAACCAAGGTTGGAACCTTGAGTTAGGACATAAGGGCCTACCCCAAGAGGGCCCCAGACGAACGCTGACCTAAGGGGGCGAGTCTGAGAAAGGACTGAAACATGAGTCTTAGACATAGGTCTGAGACGTGGGTCCGAGACGTGGGTCCGAGACGCAGACGAACCACAGGGTTCGAGTCTGGGTCTGGACCACAGATTCTCGGAAAAATGATTTAAGTGTTGGAGCTCCAGCAACGTTTTAGGTCGTGGACGGAGCTCCACATAAGATCTCGAGACGAGTGAGGTATCATTGAAAAGGTCTCGTCGAGAGCTTTCCAGTGATACATAACACTCCTCGATCTGACGTCCGAGCTGGAAGTTATGGCCGAACCACAATCGGGTTGTGGTATAATTTTCAGGGACCAAAGAGGAGGGCGGGGCCGCCGATCCCCAGAAGTATATATGAGGGGGGCTCGATGCTTGGGTGGGCTAGGACGAGTCACCCGACCCCAGGGTTCGGCGGACGGACTCTAGGGGCATGAGGTGATGGCTGGGCCGGTTCCAAGGCACGTTCCGATCCAGACTTGGACGTCTAGACTTCAGAACGATGTAAGGGCTGGGGCAAGACTAGGGAACGAGTCGGCGGGTTAGACCACTGTTCGGGAGCCTAGACCTAGACGGACATCACGGGCGGTTGGGCCGCTAGGTGTGCTGGAGGCACCGTTTAGGACCCTAGACTTTATGGGAAGTCCGCCCCAAGTCATCTTGTGACTTGCTCATGTTTGGGACCGACCTAGGCGGGTCTAGGTCGAGACTTAGGAACTGCGGAGCTTGATGAATAGGGAGACGGTCCGGCTCCGGTCCGGACCAAACAGAACTAAGGTAAGTGGTGCATGGACGCTAACTTGTGATTGTGTTTGCAGGTTAGCGGTTTGAATTTCAGGACCTACTGAGCAAAAGCTTCCGCTGGCGCAACAAGGCGGTAGGTGCGCAAAAATCTGTGAACTTCCTCCTTTCGTCAAACGGACTTCAGATATCGATAGGGTCTCCTCCGCTGACTCCGTTAACCCAAGAAACCTTCAGATCCGACTCCCAACAGCCGAAATATCGCCGATTTTCGGTCGCAGGTGACCGAACCTCCAAAAACTCCTCTCTGCGGCTTAAAACCGCACACACCGCACAAATGGATCGTCTAAACTGATATCCCTCTTCCCTGGCAGATAGATCTAGCTATCATGAACCCAATGAGACTCCAAACAAGTCGTTTGGAGTTCCTCTTGCAAAACCACGCAAGAAATTTGGTCTCAGGTAGCAAAAAACTGACGTAAATGGACTCCCTTGGGCTCAAACTTGCTCGCTTCACCCAAATCAACAATCCAATCCATGTATTGTCTTCTCCTATGCGTAGATGAAGACTCCCTCGTCACGTAGGCACCAAGAACAAAGAGCTTGGCACAACAATCGTGAAGAACAACCCAATTTTAGGTCGCATGCGATGAAAAATCTGACGCAAGCGCTTCCTTGCGAGTCAATTTCACTCAAAACTCCTAAACCGCCCGATGAAACTTGGTATCGTCTTCAATTTCCTGTAGAACTCGGTGTTCTGATCCCGATGGATCCAAGGACAACAAGTTTGGACTCTGGAACGGTCTGAACTGTCCAACTCTCTTTCATAGATAATTGAAATCTCTAAATCTCTCTCCTGCGTCTCATTTTTTCTCAGTACACATCCCCCGATCCGTCTCTTCTCAAATCATCTTAACCGGTGCGTAGCCTGCACAGATCTGAACCCTATGACACCTTGCGCGCGTGTATTGGACTTCTCAATTCTCCAAAACGTCCACCGACAGGTCGCAAGAACAAGCAAGCCCTTTAAGCAGCCCCCTTGTAACAGTCTCTGTACGTACGAAGTTCCCTCAATAATGAGGAAGCAGGCCCCTTGCGTCTTTAATATAACGCCTGGGGCTGCAAATACCCAGTCAACAAGTAAACTAGGGCCTAGCTTGACTTTTCTTTCTTGCGAGTCGCATAATTTCTCCAGTAGGTGTCCAAATGAAGTAGACAAGATGCCCATGGAAAGCTGACAACGAGATCTACCCATCTATGTGATAAAAGTGAAGATCCAGAGTTGTGCCAAAAGCCCATAAGCTGGGGCTTAGCTTGTTTTCTCCATCTTTCGAGTCCTGTAACTTCTCCACTAGGCGTCTAAACGAAGTAGACAAAGTTCCTATGGAATGCTGACAAGGAGCTCTATCCACTGATGCGATGAAAGTGGAGATATGAAATGGCGCCAAAAGCTCGTAAGCATGGGCTTAGCTTATCTTCTCATGAGTGTCTTTGGAGCGACAAGCATCGAAGTTTGAATTTCAGATAAGAGCCGGTCCACGACACGACAGCGAAGATAGATACTACCTCTACTCTGAACACCTGACTAGTCGACTCCTCTCGTTGGCTGGTTTCTAGAACCTCTTCTGATAGATTCTCCATTTGCAACTATGCTACTACCATGTGAACATCCAGGTCGAACTTTTCTTTGTTTGGATCCTCGACATGAGAAGGTTATTTGGCATCTAAAAACATGGTTGTAGGAGTGAGGACTGGTGGAAGACCAAAGAGTGTTTTCATGTCCTCAATCTGTCTTCCCAAGTACTTGAACCATCAGATCTTAAACAGAGGATAGATTCTCCATACTATTTCTCCACCAACTTGGAGAAACTCTAGAATGTTGACAGTACTTCGATAGAGGACTTGTTTCTCAACAAATAGTTCCCAAGTATAATGCGAATGATCATCAATGAACGACACGAAGTACTAAAACCTATCATACTTGGCTGAGAAGCAGTCCATGCATCAGTGTGAACAAGCTCCAGAAGCTTGTTCGCTCTATTACCTGATCTCTTAAAGGACTATCTAGCTTGTTTGCCGAACTAACATGCTGCACAGACTTCAATGGGCTCACTGGATTCGAATTTGGGCAGACTTGTAACCAGGTCAAAACTCGAAAGGCTTTTCAACCTCTAAAAGTTCATGTGCGGTTAAGTCATATGTCAATATCAGACACTATTGGACCACTCGTTCATACATAGCAGTCTGTAACTTAGAATCAGAGAAATCTAGTTTAAACACCCTATCACTCTTGCTACCTCTAGCTATGACAATGTTATTAGAATCTGCAATAAAGCATCCATCTTTACTAAAGCACACTTGCGGACCGTGCTCTATCAACTGTCTTACAGATAGCAAGTTTCTAGTCAATGTGAGTACATGCGAGACATTCCGTATATCAGTAAACGATGAAGCAGGAATGTCAAGCGTAATGTTACCCTTGTGATGGATCTAGTGCTTGGTGTCATCGCTTATACCCACAGGCTCGAGTGAACTGAACCATTTCTGATGGAGTGTCATGTGACTGATGACGCCGGAGTCGATCACCCAGTCAATTTGTGGCTCGAAAGTCGCATAACTTTGAGGTGTTGGAATCAACAACTATTCTGAGTAGACTTGCTTGGTTATTGCATAGCCTTGCTGGTTGTGTTACCTTGCTCGGAGTTGTTGTCGTATTGTCTTTGATTGTTCTGTCGCTTGTAGCACTGATTTGCATTGTGGCCTTGCTTCTTGCAGTAGTTGCAGTTGATTGTTGGAAGAACCATACTGTTGTTGCTTTTGTTGGTTCTACTGTTGTTGTTGTCTTGTAAATCCTCTGCGGTACTATCGATCAACTACCACTAATCTCTCAACTTTCACGATAATCATCGATGAATCTGCAACATGTCGGACTTGTCTCTCACTCAGGGGTCACCTCTGCTGGCTTTGATGGAAGCACACCATGAACTTGAAGAGAAAAATGCTAAGTTCAGTCATTCACACACCCATAAACTTAGCAACTAAAATTCTCCATTCTAACGACGTTTCTCAAGTTCTCACATGCTAAAATATCACACTCTCTCTATATTGCTCAAGTTGTCATTACTACGATGTGAAAGCAAGGATGAGGAGCTCTTCTCTACTGCTCTATTTATACATTTTAGGTTTTTACTTTGGTACCCTCTGGTAACTCAATCGTAATTATTTTTACGAAGTTTTACTAAGATATTACTTAAGATAAAAACATTAATCACATGGGCTTCTTATCTTTTCACATGGGCTTATTCTTTCAAAGTCAACAACTTCTAGAAAGATTCTAGAATATTCTGAAGGAATCACGAATTTCCACCCTTTCTATACTAAGACTCACTAAAAAAGAGACATGTGGAATCTCTTCTTGTTTTTAATGCCCACAAAGTCTAAAACTTTAATCCCACCACTAATATCAAGTCAAAAAGGAGATAAGGGATACTTTCCAGCTCCTTTCTACCTTTTAGACAAGATGATAAGATAGTAGTGCTCACTCTTTAAGAAATATCTGAATTCAACCCAAAAGTACAGCTAAGTTTAACCATAACTAACTTCAGCTAGTCATGACTAACTTGATACATCCTTAAAGTACTTGGACAGCAAATAAACATTCTCCACACTTAATTATAACTAAAGACCTTACTAATAGATAAACTTCCTAGACATAACATAGGTCGTTATAAGACCTCTTCCTCCAAATCTCCATTAAAAAAAGCATTATTGAAGTCCATCAAATGAAGATGTCACCCTCTATTTGTAGCCAATGTCACAAATGTTCAAATAGAAGCCATCTTGGCTACAAGACTGAATGTCTCATCGAAATCAATTCTGTACTGCTATGCACAACCCTTGTCACAAGTCTAGCCTTGCTAGACATAGAACCATCAAAAATTCCTCTTGACCTTGTAAACCCACATGTAACGAATGGCTTTCTTACTAGGGGTTAAGTCAACAAGTTCTCAGGTTTGTTGATGTTGTAACGTTGTAAGTTCAACCTCTATGGCCTGCACCATTTTACTTGATGCATCACCTCTTCAAGAGAATTCGATTCTTGTACATTCAGCCAAAAATCCTTCACACGAAAAATGTTGCAAGAGGTACTTGATCCTATTGGACCTTCAAAGATTAGACGTTTGAGTTGAAGGAGCAGTCTCAACACTAACAGGCTGAGGTAAAGTGGTAACATGATGATCTACTGGAGATAAAGACTGTGCAGTCCGTTGCTGATCTATCATCTACTGTAATACAGTGTGAGAGCTAGTGGACTGAGTAGGTGCTTGAGCAAACATCCGAACTGTAGGTGGTGCAGCAACCTGTTCAGACCAAGGAGTTCTCACAGTAGTAGAACTACTAGGTTGTGAAGTAGATGGAGTAGCAACTAAAGGTTGTATAACAAACACATTAGGTATAGAGGATAGTACAACTGCCGATATAGACTTGAACCAAGACTTGGTTTCATCAAAGACAACATCTCTGCTTACATACATGATTTCTGAACGTGATCATAACACCTATATCCCTTTCGGTCTGAAGCATAGTCCAGAAACAAACACTTCCAAGCTTTCGGATCCAACTTTTTACGTCTTTCATCTAGTATATGAACAAAATAGATGCTACCAAATACCCTTAGAGAAGCTAGATCTGGCTGTTGATTGTATAGTACCTCAAATGGTGTCTTCTTATGAACTGCAGCAGTTGGAGACATGTTCATAAGATTAACAGTAATGGGTATAACTTCTGCTTATTAATACTTAGTACCAAGTCCTTGAATGGTGTGAAGAATGAGATCATCATTTGACTTTGACACCAATGCTCCTCAGTTGTTCGACCAAACCTCAAATCAGGTGGACATAATATGTAATCATCGAAATATCTTTCCTTTGGAGTGTCAACTGTCTGTATGAAAAACATTTGTGATGAAACACACAATGACATGTAGTGTACAGCTTGCTGAGCACGTCTGTTCCATCCATCAACAATCGAATCTCTATCATCCTCAAGTGGTTTGCTGTCAATGCATGTGACAAGATCATAGAGTCCTAGTCCTTTGAGAGACAGTGATTTGATACTTTCATATCGAATAGTTCTTCTTGCCAAGAGGTTCACATGTGATGCTTGAGAATGTGTTTACCTTACCACTCATGATGCAATAGTTGGCAAATGTCGAATGTGTAAACAAGCTCAGAATGAATCGAAAAAGGTGACAATAGAAAGATATCAAAGAGGTAAATCACAAATAGAATATAATTATGACTACTTTCGACTGCACAATCATCAAAATGGCAAAAAATGATGGTTAAGGCTTTCAAACTTGCAGTTGACCTAAATAGCAAAAATAGCAAATTTTACATACGACTACCAATTGAGACGAAAAAATTTCTCTCGGTAGCTAAAGACCAATCCTCAATCTAAGAAAGAGCCTTTTTATATCACTCTCCACCTGTTTTCACATGCTAAAACTGAGTGGAAGACCTCTAAAAATATACTTCTATGTTGAGAATTTCACTCAAGTTGGGTAGTCCGACTCGGTTGAAAATCGAAAGATACTTGAAAACCTATCACTTCCTCCTCACATTCTTGAACCTCAATCACTCTCATCTTCCCTCTCTTGCTATGATATCATGTTAAGATTCAAGGAAATTATAAGCAATAATATGACAAGACAAACATAGCCTAAGCTCAATCTAAACAGAGGTGGAGACTCTGAAAGTTCACACAAGAGAATGGATAGAGGGTAATCAGTCCCTCTTTACTAGTAGGAAGGAGAAGGTAAACTGGGGTTGGATCTCCATACCCTAACCTAACTAGGTTAGCAAAAAAGAGAGAACCATGACTATAGTAAATAGTTAACTTGCACAATATTCAACAAGTACTTCTAGAAGCTAACCAGCGCACTCCTAAGGCTTTGGTAGTTCCGGCCTTTCATTCTGATCTGTAATCATGGCTTGCTCAAAGACAATGATCGTTGTTCTTACGGCCCTCACGTTCTTCTCTCTAACTCATACTGCTGACTTGGGCGCTGAACTCTCTGTCTGACAGTCAGTCTCTGACAAAAAGGAGAGTGGTCCTTCTCGAACCAACGATGCACTCTACATCTCTCGTGGAATGACGAACCCGTCGTTGTCAACGGAGATGTCGATGATTCCTCTTCTCTCACGATGCGCATGGATGGTGAGCTAGTTCTCACCCGAGATAGCGATGGATTCGTGATGTACACTTCAAGAAATGCCTATGTTTCGGGAGGAGTCATCGACTCGTACGTGTTGCGTTTGGAAATCGGATGCACACTTGCTATTGCAAGAAGTGACAGCGGCATTATCCTCCGGCTCTATTAACTCTTCAGTTCTTGTGCTTTGATTGTGCTCCGATGATGTGGTCGGCAAGAATATTGTTAGTTCTGTAGTATGGAAGTATTAGACTTTGCCTCAAGTCATGGCTTCAATGTGGCTTAAGTTTACCTTAAAATAGATATAGACGAGTAGAAACTTAGTCGTATCGAGCGATTGACAATGAGATTGTCTGGACAAGCACCCTTGTTGTGAACTATGAAACTATCATCATAAACAGCAATACAATATAGAGTAGTTCTTAAGAGGATGTATGGACAAATTTGACAATAAGCAGATAACATTACCAAGAGTTCGAATCGTTTGTTGATGGAAACGAGTACATAGTGCTAAGCCCCTAAATCCATCACATGGATTTAGAATCTACAATGAGAATGAGTTGGTTTCAAATTGTGTATGAGTTAGATGACCGAACTCTCAACGGAAGGTGGTGTTTCGGTGTTTACTAGTTCAAGAACCTTTGAAGGTTTCTCGATTGTTGACGGCCGACATCGGAATGAATGCCTGTGTTTCCTAGCGGTGCGTCCATTTGTATGAATAAGGCTGGAGCTCCGAAGTCCAAGTCTTATATGTCACGATGTATAGCAGCAAGAGCCCAACTCATAGCACCACTCCAACAGGGGAGGAAAACCTTCAAACAAGGAAGGAGGCTCTCGCAGCCTTCACAAGAGGAAGAAAAGAAGGAACAGAGTATCACCAACGGAATTGACTTGGAGGCAGCGCCCCTTCTCAATATATAGGGAGAGTCAAAAGACTTTTGGAGTTGGGTCCCCGTAACATAGTTGTGCCCTAAGTCTTACATGTTACACAGTAACTTCAGGAGGTTGTACTACGCAAGTCAACAATCTCCCTCAAGCTCATATCAATATCTTTAGCACCTAGACATAATCTGAAAATATCAAATTTATCTCTAGGTAAAGCTTTGGTGAATATATCAGCAACTTGTTCACTTGTAGGTACATATCTCAGATCTATCTCTCCAGCCAATACTTTCTCTCGAATAAAGTGATAATGGACCTCTATATGCTTGGTCCTAGCATGGAAAACAAGATTAGAAGCAAGTTTAATATTGCTGATATTGTCTGTGTGTAAAACAACAGGGTCAGAAAATTCCACACCCATATCTTTCAGTAAGATGTGAAGCCAAACGGATTCGCAAGCAGCATTAGTGGCGCCTCTGCATTCTGCCTCAGTCGATGACAGAGCAACTGTAGGTCGCTTCTTCGACTGCCAGCTAACAGTAGAGTCTCCAAGGCTGAAGACAAAACCTGACATAGATCTTCTATCTTGAGCACTTCCTGCCTAGTTTGCATCAGTAAAACCATATAACAAGAGAGGACCACCCGCTGCGTAGTGAAGACCATACTGGATTGTGAACTTCATGTATCATAGAATCCGTCGAACTGCATTAAGATGAAGTTTCCTAGGTGCCTGCATGAACTAACTAACTAGGCCTACAACATAACTTAGATCAGGTCTAGTAATGATCAAGTAGATCAGGCTGTCTACAATCTGTCTATTGAAATTAGGATCTACTAAGGCCGTAACCGCACCCACATTAACGAAGCCGGTTTTTCGCCAGACGCGTGTAACGGTTACGGTTGGAGATAGACGTGTTCATCACACAGTACCCGGTTTTAGTCTCTACGGCCACAGGAAGCCGGTCCGTACGCTTAATTCGCCGTTTGCGAGACAGGCTCGAAAAGGATAGGGTCTGGGCGAAGGCACAGATTTTTGTCCTTTCGCACGAGTGTTGGTCCCTCCTCGCGCATGTGAATTTAACACGAATTCTAGGCTGTGCTGCGATGGAGCGAGAAGACAGTAGCTCCTCGAGCAATTCGGTGTCCACATGTGCAGAAATGGAGCGAGAAATGTCCGAGTCACCAGAGCAAAGCATTCGCGGTAAGAGAAGCGTTTCGCTGTGTGTATCAGAAGAGAGAAATGAAGAATATTGCGGTTCAGTTGCTAGCGTTGTGTGAAGCCCCTCCAGCCTTTGCAGTTTCGGCCGTAATTTACAGTGTCGTAACGTTACTTTCATTTTCGAGTATTGTAAAGTAGAGAGTGCAAATGGCTTTGAGACGAAGGGTTTTAGAACTGTTTGATCTCGTTGCAGATGAGCCTCCAATGCCTGGAGAGACACAGCTCGATGATTCGAATGGGACAGTTCTGAGTCCCGACAGTCAGATTCGACATGAGCTGCCATTTCATTTTTAGGCTGCAGCACACAATGATCGAGTATATGCACCACCTCCGAATCTTCATGAAATCATGGGAAGTCCTCTCGACGATGTTGTTGGAGCTGAGGAGGCAGTACGAGATGAAGGAGTGTCACGGATACCAGTTGGAAGCAATAATGTTCGATTGCATTCCATCCTAATTTCTGAGATCGATGGTACCTCTCAGCCAAGCTCGCCGCTGCCAAGTAATTGTCAAAAGCAGAGTAGGTTTGTGTGGCAAGATTGGCAAATGCTGCACCTGATTGAGGTGAAGCGATTAGAGCATGAGGAGCAGAATAGGAGTTCAGGTCTGAAGAAGATGATAACGGCGGTGAGCAAGCTTCAGCAGGTTCAGTCGTTTCTTCGTGCTAAAGGTGTGGTTATCACGGACATAACTGTTATAAAGAATAAGTGGGAGACAGTGATAACCGAGTACAGAAAAATTCGAGATCACAACAAGGTCTCTGGAAATGCCCCCTACACCTCGTTGAGTCGGCAGGAACGTGAAGAGAAGAAACTCTCCTTGAATTATCCATTGCACCACTATCTACTCATTGACTGTTGGTATGGTCTTCGACCTGGCACAACCCCGCCATGCATGACCGAATCTCTCACTCCGAGTAATGGTCCTGCAGGTCCAGATAGTGATGATGTTCAACCAGGTCCTCAACCGGATTCTGAAGTAAGGAATTCCACAGATATAGATGCCGAGGAGTCCAGTCGTCATAACTCTGGAAAACGGAAGCGTGAAATAAGCCGCAGTGCTTCTGCTCTGAACCAAACTCTCACGTGCTTTTCTAGCTCCATAGTTGAGGTAGAGAAACAAAAACTTGAAACTGATAGAGAGAAGTTGAGTTTGTATAGAGAACTAGAAGCTCAGAAACTCTAGCAAGAGAAGAGCAAACAAGAAGGAGCTAACGTTCGATCCAGCCAAATTGTTAGTGTGTTAGATAAGATGGCAGGGGCATTGACTCACATTGGCAGCGCCTTGACCAGAAACTGAAGAGTTCATAATGGTTTCACTGTTCTAGTTCGAATCGGTATCTATACTCAGAACATGAAGTTTGTACAGTTTTCTCATTCTGAATTTTCAGCCATTTTTATGTATGATATTGTGTAAGGAAGCCCATTTCAGATGTGTTTTTAAATTCGTGTTGTCTACTGAGTTTCATTTCGAACAGTTGAGTTGTTTGCAAGTTTCAGCTCAGAATAACAATCTATCATGTTTCAAGTCAGAGTCCATGTTTATAGTTTCACTTGCTTACTGTTTTAAATTCGAGTTGTCTACTGAGTTTCATTTCGAACAGCTGAGTTGTTTGCAAGTTTCAGCTCAGAATAACAATCTATCATGTTTCAGGTCAGAGTCCATGTTTATAGTTTCACTTGCTTACTGTTTTAAATTCGAGTTGTCTACTGAGTTTCATTTCGAACAGCTGAGTTGTTTGCAAGTTCCAACTCAGAATAACAATCTATCATGTTTCAGGTCAGAGTCCATGTTTATAGTTTCACTTACTTTCTGTTTTAAATTGGAGTTGTCTACTGAGTTTCATTCCGAACTGTTGCATTCTTCTGCAGATAAGAAGGCTATCTTGGTGGTTGTGACTACAGCGGTTGTGCTCGTTACAGAAATTGTGGCGGAGTGGGTGAGAGTTGAAGAGGAAGAGGATGATGTCTCAGAATCGTGGTTTGATATTATGGCCGTGCATGACTCTGTCACGCGAGTTGTCTTCATGGCACAACAACTTATCGTTCAGCATCTCGAGCAAACTGAACATTATACATGGTGGGTGAATCCAAGATCTTTACTATGGTTTGACTACTATCTCATGAAGAGTTATGAAGAAGATCGATGGATTAGAACCCTTCGAATGCCTAAGGCATTGTTTCTTCAGCTTGTTGCTCTACTTGGGTCACATGTGTCAAAAGCAGATACTCATTATCGGAAAGCAGTCCCCGCCGAGGTTTGAGTTGGGGCAGCATTACTCAGACTGACCTCAGACATGACTCATTTTCAGGTGGGCGAAAGGTTCGGTATAGGAGAGAGCACCTCTCAAGAAGTTTTTGCAGATGTTGTGTCTACTGTGAATGGAGTCCTTGGTCCTCAGTTTATCCAATGGCCTACTGGATCTGCTATGGAACGAGTGTCTCAGGGTTTTCTTAGGAAAACTGGTCTTCCAAATTGTCAAGGTGCCATAGATAGCTCACATATTAAAATCAAAGCCCCGTCAGCCAGAGAGCTTCCTGGAGAATATTACAACAGAAAACAGTACCACAGCTTAGTGTTGCAATGTGTGTGCGACACAGAAGGACGTTTTCTTGATGTGAGTTGCGGCCGGGCAGGGTCGAACCACGACTCACGAGTTCTGAGAACCTCAGTCCTGTGGACCCATATTTGAGACTGCAAAGTGTTATCAGAGCCCATAGTTACACTACCTAATGGATTTCGGCTTCACCCGTATTTGTTAAGAGACTCCGGTTATACGATGGAAAGGTGGTTAATGCCCCCATTCTCATTGAACCCGAGGTCATCAAATGTACATAGACTATTTACAGAACGTCAGATAAAAGGTAGAGTTTGTATTGAGCAAGCCTCCGGTGTTCTGAAAGGTCGCTTTGCAATTCTGAGTGTTGGGATCACCAGTAGTGTGAAATGGGCAGCAGAAATAGTGAAGTGTTGTTGCGTGTTACATAATTTCCTTGTGCATCATAGAGTTGTGGTTTGTGTAGATTCGGCTGTCACCACGCCCTCTGTGACAGCGACCACGGATCATAGTCATAACTCTGCCAGGGAGAGTGGCAGTGAAGTTAGAGAAGCGTTAGCTGTGTTTTTGGAGTCGTCTTCAGCTCCTTGATGCTTCAAGGACCCTTGAGGTGTGTATATAATTATTATTTCGGTCTTGCTGTATTGAGGACATCTCGCTATTAGACTTGTTTCGATTTCGCTCTCGATGTAGCACTGCTTTGAATATGGTATGGACTGATAGTCGGTAGTGGTTGAATAAACGTAGAAAATGTCTCGAAGTATCATTTAAATTTTCTGTTTTTAGGCTGTAGTGGTTGAATTTACCACATCTGCTTGAGGTCGAAGAAGGTTGGGTACCTCTATCGATAGTTGTTGAGCATCTTCGCTGGGCTTCGAGAATTCAGTCCTCCACTGTCACTGTTTAGTGAGTCGTCTCAACATCGTCAGAATTCTCATTTTCGGTATTAGACAGTAGACAACATGGGTGAGAACTCAGGACTTCGATTTCATGTGTTGTTTACAGTCTGAGCTTCATTTCGATGTTCAGTGGGTTTACTGATATACACACCGAATTTCTGCAGGAAGGTCAATGTGGACCCTGGAGGAGGACTTACCTCCACAGCCGAGGTTCGAGGCCGACTGGTGCGCAGATGAGCCTCTGCCCGTAGTGAAGGTACACCGAGTTGACGATTCAGATAAGTGGGAGGTTGTTGGTGCAGAGCTGACTTGGGAAATCGACCCCGAAGAATTGAAGACGATGTTTTCTGTGTGGCACGAATTGTGCTTGCAGTGGTGAGAAGATGCATTACATGTCGGCGAGGAAGCAGATTTCGATTCTATCTTCGAGCTTTCCATGCTGATATGTGCTGGGTTCGCAGTCACAGATCACAAAGCGAAGCGAAAGCTTGTCAAGAAGAAGATCGAAGATTTATTTGCAGCTCGCTCAATGGGTGCGGTAGACCCAGTGTTACTTTACGTGGTGGACTCAGAGTTCCCGTGCCCTCTAGATTGTGTAGACTGTTCAGTTCCTTGGGAGTAGGGAGGTACTTGATATGTATGGTATCGTTGCCGAGGCACTTGATATGCAAATATCGTTACTGTTTTGTTCTACTGCTCGTGGTCATGTTCGGTTTTCTCGGTCACCAGCTCTCAAAATTTTCATTCTTTTACATTTCATCGAATTTGATTTGCGTCTTGTTTTAGTCGTGGTGCATTACAGAGAAGTCTCTCACGAGCTTCTTTACGTCTGAGCTGTTTGCCTTTACTCGTAGGTTACAGTCGCACGACTCACGGTTACTTTGCGAGCTGTTTGCCTTCACGACCTGGAAACCTTTCGAGGGGTGAACTTTCACAAGAGTCACGGATTGTTTACGACCTGGTTACCTTTACGACCTGGAATAGTTACGAGCTGTTTACCTTTACTCGTAGTTTACAGTCGCACGACTCACGGTTAGTTATGTTTACCTTCACGACCTGAAAACCTTTCGAGCTGTAAACTTTCACAGGAGTCACGAATTGTTTACGACCTGGTTACCTTTACGATTCAGAATAGTTACGAGCTGTTTACCTTTACTCGTAGTTTACAGTCGCACAACTCACGATACGTTATGGAGCTGTTTGCCTTCACGACTTGGAAACCTTTCGAGCTGTAAACTTTCACATGAGTCACGGATTGTTTACGACCTGGTTACCTTTACGACCTGGAATAGTTACGAGCTGTTTACCTTTCTTAGGACTCACGGTTTGTCGAACCCTATCATTTACGACCTGGAATTGTTACTAGCTGCTTTCCTTCGCACGACTACCGGTTTGTTTGCGAACACTTGTCTTCTTACGAGCTATTTTCCTTCACGAGCTGTTTACAGTCGAGGGGCTCACGGTTTGTTTGCGAGTTCATTGCCTTTACGAGCTTGTTTACCTTAACAGCACTTTACAGTCGCAGGTAGCTGGCTAGTAAATTCGTTGTTTACCTTTACGAGCTGTTGACGTTTACGAGCTATTTACTGTCGCAGGTAGACAGTTTGAAAGCTGGCTGTTTATGTTTACGAGCATGTTTACGAGCTGTAATTCTTACGGGCTGTTTACTTTACCCGCTGTTTATCTTTACGAGCTTCAATTCTTACGACCTGTTTACCTTAAAATGTTGTTTACCTTTACGAGCTCTAATGCTTACGAGCTGGTTACCTTAAAATGATGTTTACCTTTATGAGCTCTAATGCTTACGAGCTGGTTACCTTAAAATGCTGTTTACCTTTACGAACTCTAATGCTTACGAGCTAGTTACCTTTAAAATGTTGTTTACCTTTACGAGCTCTAATGCTTACGAGCTGGTTACCTTTAAAATGTTGTTTACCTTTACTTGATCTTAAACCCTTCAAAACAGAGAGAGAGGACGATAGTACAAGTTTCCACAACATAGTTTCCATCATCCTCTCCATTGATGCCGTATTTTTACCGAACTATCCCCGTGGTGTCACAAGGAATGTGTCAATCGGTATTCTCACACAAAGATTTGGAGCTCGATGGTCGAGTTCACCTTACTCGCTGTTTACTTGCGCCTCATTTCCTCCCTGTTATAGGACCAATATTGGCCCTCGCGCGAGATCATTGAACTCCTTGGCGAACCCATCCTGCGCATTCACTGGTTCACCAAAGTTTGCATGACAATCCACGTTGTATGCATGTTGCAGGTATCGAGACAGTCTATCGTCTAAACGTTTATTACATCGATAATAGTGCTCTGTTAAAGTGCTCTGTTAGAGACGGCTGCCGGGTGCGGTGACATTGGTTTTTTCAAGTACACAAACCTAGATTCGCGCACCCGTCAAAACAGCCTCGGGGCACTGATTATCGCGCTAATCTCGGATTACCGGCTTAGTTAATGTGGGTGCGGTTACGGCCTAATAGCTCACCATCCTCAGCATTCAACTTTAGAGAAGACGCAAGAGGGGTAGAGATAGACTTACAAGCTGTCATCCCAAACTGTTCTAGCTTATTCAGAGCATACTGTCTATGTAACAGCCATGTATCACCTCCACCCTTGATGAACTCAATAGCTAGAAAGTACTTCAGTTCATCTAGATCTTTCATATCAAACTCTCCTTTCAGCTGATCCTTCACCTGCTTGATAAGGCTCTTAGAGGTACCAGTGATAACAAGATCATCTACATAGATGATGATCAGTATTGTGTTAGCGTCGACCTGCAAAGAGTACAATGAGGAGTCTGAACTACAAAGACGGAAGCCAAGCAATAGTAGAAACAAGTTAATCTTGGCATTCTAAGCTCTTGGAGCTTGCTTAAGTCCATACAAGGAATTATGGAGTCTACAAACTCTATTTGGATACCTCTGATCTTCGTATTCAAGGGTTGCACCATGTAGACCTCCTCTTGCAGATCTCCGTTCAAGAAAGCATTATTGAAGTCCATTTGATGCAATTGCCACCTTTTACTTGTAACCAATGCCACAAGGATGCGTATGAAAGCCATCTTGGCTACCAGACTGAAGGTTTCCTCAAAGTCAAGACCATACTGCTGCGCATGTCCTTTAGTCACAAGTCTCGTCTATGCATGTGGACTGAACCATCCGAATTTCTCTTCACCTTGTAAACCCATCTACAACCAATAGCTTTCTTACCATAAGATAAATCAACCAGTTCCCAAGTCTGCTGATTTTGCAAAGCTGAAAGCTCAACTTGCATGGCTTGCACCCATTCTGCTTGATGCATCACCTCCTCAAGAGAATTCGATTCTTGCTCATGTACGACATTCATCATATAGGCATGGTGTTCAGTCAAGAAACCTTCACACTGAAGACATTGGACAAGATGTCTTGCTCTGGTGGACCTCCGCAGATCAGATTGACCTGATGGTCCAGCTTCAGATCCCTGATTTGACTGAGAGCTGCTGACGTGGTTGTCAAAAGCATGCACAGTATCAGCACTGCGCTGCTCATTGATCATCTGCTGCAACACTAAAGAATTGTTGGAATGTGCAACCTGTATACGTTGAACAACATGTGGAGGGACCTGAACCGTAGGTATAGCAACTACGGAAACTTGGCCAGATCAAGGAGCTCTCATGCGCATTGGATGAAATACAGCACTACCACTACCTGAACTAGTGGCTTGAGTTGTTGTAGAACCAACCTGAATTGGTCGGACAGAGGATAGAACAGATGAAACAGCAACACAACCAAACGTAGTCTGATACCAAGATAACAACTCATAAAAAACAACATCTCTATTGATGAGCAGTCTCCTCGAAGTTGGGATATAACACTTATATCTCTTCGTATCAGAAGCATAACCTAAGAAGATACACTTCTCAGCTTTCGAGTCCAGCTGCGTCATTCATATGATACATGTACAAAACATATAGAACCAAACACTTTGAGACTCGAGAGGTCTGGTTTCTTACCTACCAATATCTCCTAGAGGGTCTTCTTATGTACCGCTGCAGTTGGTGCACGGTTCATGAGATAGACAACACAAGCAACCGCTTCTGTCCAATAACACTTAGCCATAGACTTCTCATTCAGCATCGCACGTGCTGACTCTGCAATGTGTCTGTTCTATCTCTCTGCTACACCATTCTGTTGCGGGCTATAGCTGCACGTGACCTCTCTCTTGATCTCGTGCTCTTGCAAAAAAGTATCAAAATGACGAGAGATGAACTCGCCTCCTCCATCCGAACGGAGCTGTAGGATGCAATGGTTATACTGCTTCTCAACTAGGGTCTTGAATGTTTGGAACACAGCAAAGACGTCTGACTTGACCTTGAGGAAGTAGACCCAAGTAAATCATGAGAAGTCATCTATGAACAAGACGAAGTACTGAGAACCATTCAAGTTTGCTTGAGATGTAGTCCATACATCAGAATGTATCAACTCCAACACCCCGAAGGCTCTAGTGCCTTGATGGCGAAATGGCTGTCTAGCCTGAAACTGACAAGCTTCACAAATCTGAGATGGGATAAGAGATGTGAACCTTGGAAGATCTGTAACTAACTCTGACGTAAGTAAGGTCTTCAACTGCTGATAGTTCATATGGCCTACTCTCTTGTGTCACATCTCCAAGTCTGAGACTCCATAGGTATGAACAAACATTGTAGCTTGAAGTTGAGGTTGAACAGCATCCAATTTGAACAACCTTCCTACTCTAGATCCTCTGACCATTACATTGTTATCGCTGATTTCAACAATATATCTCTTGCTGTTGAACCGAACTTGATAACCATGCTCCACCATCTGACATATTGAAACTAGATTCCTAGTAATGGTGGGCACATACAATACATCTCTCAAAGTAGAAATGTTTGAATATGCAACAGATAGAGGAACTGTATCCATATGTGTAGTGTGCGAGGTATCATCACCAATATAAACTATTGCTGGTGTCTTCAGTGGCTCCTTCTAGCTGAACCATTCACCATGTGCTGTCATGTGGTTCGAAGCTCCAGAATCAATAAACCACCCATCAGCAAGTTTGGTTATGGAATCCATTACATGTGCCATCGTTAGAAGACTGCCATCTGAAAAAGGTTCCTCTGTAGACACATAGTTTTGCTGTGGAAGCTTACCAGACCTGATGTATGCTTGCCTCTTGAAGCAGATCTTGATCACATGACCTTTGGTTTTGTAGTATGCACAGAACCGCTGCTCACCCCCACCTTTAGCTTGCTGGTATTGCTAGTCAGGTCAAAAGTTCTGATGCTGTTGAGAGAACTGACCTCGACCAGAAGAACCAAATCAGTTCTTATCTCTACCACCGAAGCTCTTTCCTCGTCCTCTACCTCTACCTCCAGCAAAGAAAACGTGCTCTTGAGATGAGGCAGAACCACCATTATCCTGAAGACGAATCTCTTATGACACTAACATAGGAATCAACTCATCAAACTTGGAAAAAGTATCTCTGACAGCAATGGAGGTCTTGAAAGGTTTGTACTCCTTCCCAAGATCATTAATGGTGTGTCGGATGAGATCATCATCCTCGGTTTTCACACCTATGCTGTTAAGCTGCTCAACTAGACCTCGCACTTGGTAGACATAGTCGGTAATGCTCAATGAATCCTTCTTAACATCCAAGAGTTGCTGCTTGAGTTGTAACTTACGAGCTTTGGTAGATGTCTGGAAAACATTAGCTAGTGCATCCCATACCTCCTTGGGGATATCAACAGACTGTATGTAACCAAACATGGAAGGTGAGATATACAAAGAAAGATAATGCACAGCTTGACAAGCTCGTTTGTTCCATGCATCAACATCAGGATCTATATCAACTGCAACGGATTTAGCATCTGTCCCTGTAACCAAGCCGAACAGGTTCTGGCCTTTCAAGAAGACGGACATGCGATACTTCCATATGGAGTAGTTGTTTTTGTCTAAAGGCTCACCAGTAATGGCTGAAAACATATCTATTCTACTCATGATGGATTAGACGTAAGAAACGAAGATACAGATAGTGTCTCTGAACATACCAGAATTTCACACAGTGATAGAAATGTTGATTCTAGGGTTATATAGATTTAGGTCTGGACGTAGATCTGTGCGAATGGTCTAGACTCAAACTGTCAGAATGTCTAAAAGATGTCGTTTACATCTTGAAATACGTGATCAAAGTGAGGTTGACTGTATACCTTAAAATGAAGTAGCTCCGAATGAGTCCAGAAAAAATTGTTCTGGTAGAGCTTGAGAAATCAGTACTTTTTGGTATTGAGTTAATTTTTTCCGTTTTGGCTAAAAATGAGTAGAAGACCTTAAAAAATGCAGTCAAAAGTTGTTGATGGACTCGAATTGTGAAAAATCTCACAAAAACACACAAAAAACACAACAGAGGGACAGTTTTCGAAAGTTCAGAACCTGTCACTAATGGTGTCATCCCTTGCTGCACAGAAAAAATTGATATCTGGACCTTCGAATGTAGCTCCAAACAGCAAGGACGTCTATTAGGATTTCGTCTCCAAAGAAATCTCCATGTGCAGATATTGCAGCATCTCCACTTGCAATCTCAGAGAAATCTCCATTTGCAGAAATTGCAACACCTTCACTTGCAGTCTGAGTCCTTTGTATGTCTCCAATCTCTAATTCCTTCACTTAAGCTTTGATACCATGTCACGATGTATGACAGCAAGAGCCCAACTCATAGCACCACTCCAAGAGGAGAAGAAAACCTTCAAACAAGGAAGGATGCTCTCTCAACCTTCACAAGAGGAAGAAAAGAAGGAACAGAGTATCACCAAAGGAACTGACTTGGAGGCAGCACCCCTTCTCAATGTATAGAGAGAGTCAAAAGATTTTTGGGGTTGGGTCCCCGTAACATAGTTGTGCCCTAAGTCTTACTAACTTGTGTTCTAAGTCTTACATGTTACACAGTAACTTCAGGAGCTTGTACTACGCATGTAAACATTATATACGTCGTATATACGTCCTACATCTCATGCTTTTGATGGTTTGCAAAGGCAACTTACTATCCTGGACTCAAACTTAGTCGGAAAATTTGTAATATAAAATGTTAGTCTCCTTAAACCACCAGTCGGGGTATATAAGGCGGCCCCCGCCGCACGCGCCACTTCTTCTGTCATTATAGCGCGCAGCCTGTACGACTCACGTTCTAAGCAAACGATAACTTCAGGGCACTTCTTAGGGTTCGTGCACTGCGTACACTCTTGGCTGAGTTCTTGGTGAGGCTGCTGTGTCTTCTCTTCTTGGTGGGGTCGGCTGGAGCATAGCATTGAGTACTTGGTGGGGTCGGCTGTGCTGCAGAACGAACGAACAGTGTGTGCAGGCGGACTTCAATTCTTAGTGTACTTTGGTCTTCTCGCTGTGATCTGCAGGACGATATCATTTCTTCATGTACTTTTTGTCCTCGTCTTGTCTTCTCGCTGCAATCTGCTGAGGGCGACTTCATTGCATTGTTCACTTTTTGTCCTCGCTTGGTCTTCTCTTTGCAGGCAAGGGACGTGGATATTTTTTGAGAACTGTGTGGCACATACAATCGTGCGCTCTTCGCTTGATCTTGTCTAACTTGATTACCTCGCTCGCCTCTAGTTATTGCGCGGCCCGTATTATTCTTTGGCTTTTCTTTGGCTTGTGTATCGAGTGTCAGCCTACTGTCTTTCTAAACGTCAAGTCCATTTCCTCGAGTTTACAAAGAACGAGGTAGCCTAAACTTTATTGCGCGCAATCAGCATAGCACAGCACAGCTCGGCTTGGCGCGGCTCTATTTTGCTTTGGTGTGGACTTTCGGTTGCTGTTACACTACAGAGTTGGTCTGTGTGGCTCTGGCCCTCATTGATTGCGTGAGTGAGTGTCGAGGTATTCCGCGTTTACTCCTTATCATTATCCCTGCTCTTTCTTTCTCGCGCTTCTCTCTTTCTTTACTCTCTTTTTTACTTTCCTTCTCTCGTTCGCTCAGCCATCGCTCTGTTTTGAAGACTGTTTTTTTTATTTTCCTTCGCTCGTTCTCTCAGCCATCGCCGTCAGTAGTCAGTTCTTGAGTTCGGTTCTACATGGAGGACAATTCATGAGGTATACGGCACAGCTGGGAGGGGGTTGACAATATGGATGGTATGTGGAAAGTTTGGGGAGGAACATTGTCCGATCCGATGTTAGTTGGGCACAATGAGTTAAAAGAGCGATTTTCAATTTTTGCTGAAGCGTGCATGATTGTTTCACACATGGAAGAATTCATAGATATGTTCTATGAGCCTAAAGAACATTCGCTATTAGGCTGTGCAATTATTTCTTACTCAGAAACTGTGCCATCTCGACAGCGATTCCAACTGTACCGTGCCTGTGCTCTCGTTTTGGGTTTCAGTGATCGAACCAAGCTTCCGGAGGTGCTTGAACTCGCTGTGAAGAAAACTTGGAGTAATCCGGGTGATATTTTTGTTGGTTACAAGGAGTGAATAGTTTCTGTTCTCACAGTTCGTGCATTCATGTTTTCATCTTTTATGACTGTGTTTATTTAGCATTTGCATTCTGCATCCCTTCGGGGTCCAGGGGGTGTTCCCCTGCGGTGAGGATTGCCATCGGGGCAATTACCAGGTTCAACTCCTGGGTCCTCAATTTATGAATTCTTTTTGCATATTTTCGTTTACTGAACCGGACCTGTTTACTGTTCACCCACACTGTTTACAATAATTCTTTAGTATAGAATATGTTTTCACTGTTCACTGTTCTGTAGAAATTTCTACAGGACTGAGATAACCAGTAGAACCTTTTCTGAAAAAATATCATATTTCTGCTGTTTACATTCTTCCTGCTGTTTACATTCTTGTGACCATATATTTCCGTGGAGCTTGATAAGACACTACACAGGCGACTGCAGTTTTCGGAATGACAACCATACACCGGCAGCCGTACCCTGAGAAAAGTATGGTGAGGAAGGAGTATGGTGACGAAGGAGTGATCTTACATGTCAGTGCTATCAGAGTTTTTAGGACAGCAATACATTCAGAGAATAAAGTCGAAACAGACAAATCAGCAATACATCCAGGCGCTCTAAACAGCCTGTGTGAGCCTCACGTTTTCAAGTAATGAGCTTCAAGCAGTCATCGAAATATGAGATTTTGCTTCAAAAATATGAGGTTTTGCTTAGAGCTTGTCAAATATAGTTGACCTTGACCTCAAGCAATAACATTTGCATCAAAATTTTTATGAAAGTAAAATAAACGTAATTTTTCCAACGTTTGGACTTTGGTTATAACACATCCAGGTCTGAAGACATGCATCACTAGCATGCATGAACTTCCTCTATCATACTCGACCGAGTCTCTTGGTGATCCTAGAGGGTTACATAAGCAAAAAGAGCTCTGTTGTGTCATGTGGATGTTCGTTCGCCAAATAAAGCTTCTCGAATTGTAGTTTTTCATGTCGTCATTCTGTCCGGTAACTCCCTTCTCGTCCTTGTCCTATGACGAACTGTCGTATGTTGTGGTCGACGCGAATAGATATTGATAGGCTCTCGGACAATGTTCTCATTCCAATCCATTGCACAAGCGGCAAGTCGAGCTTCATGACTTTTTGCATAATGAGTTCTCTTGGTTGCAAACTTGTTGATGACGGAGTTGAAAGTCTCCGACAAGTAATTCTCTCGAGTCCTTGTGTAGAAACGCATCTTTGTCGGCGTAATGACTTTGGTCAAGAAGTCCACCATAGCTCGATGAGTAGAAGATCCTACACATGTATACATGAATATTTTATAAGATAATATATTTTAGAATATAGTTAAAAATTTTAATTTTAACAGAAAAAATCACTTACCTCGTTGATAATATTGATCAGATGCTGGTCTGTTGAGGTCTGGTACTGTGCAACACGGTCTATCTCCAGGAAGATCAACGCATCTTGTATGATCACCTGCCCAATGGTCGGCAGCATTACGAATGTCTAAGACCAAGATGTCAGTATTGTCCTCCACTTGAGGATAACGTCCATCCGGCCCCACGGTCCTCCTAGCATTGAGTTGACAACAAGTGTATATCCACCCTTTGAGTTTGTCAGCAATTCCATGTGCTTGAAGCTCTGGGTACATATATCGTCTAGACAGAGAAGCGTCTCCACGCTCTAAATCACGCATATTTGCCACTCGTTGAACAAGTGCAGGTTTGTTCCCCGTAAAGAGTGCTCCTTGACCTCGAAGCCATCCCACCAAATCTCTCTTTGTGAGAAGCTCCAAATCATCAACCACCTCAGCCTCTTCCACTGATCTTGGCGCTCGCTTTTTGTTCTGCACCTCGGCCAAGAACTTCTTGATCACATTCTTGCACTTGTGCCACAAGTCCTTCTGACTAACAATTCCATGACGAAGCAATATCACATCCACCGACGATTTGTCATCATGCACCACTTCATCAGGCACAATTTCTCGGCGGATCAAACGTTGAATCCCCTCCTCAAATGCACGGTCTTCAATCAACCATGCATTGTTTCCCGTCTCGACTCGAGTCATGTTCACCAACTCAATCACGCGACCATCATGTGCATCAATGAAAGCACAAGTGCCATTGTAACCATTCCGAGTGGAGTCATATCGAAGATCCGCATATATCACAAAGTTTCCTACATAAGCTCCAACAAACTTTAGCATGCAAAATGGATGAAGGTATCATAAATTGGATCTAATAGAATGACTAGAGAAGTATTGACTAGTGAGTATAACACGTACCGTCAATAGTGGTCTCGTTCAAATTCGGGAAGTGTTTTGCTTGCACTTCAGATTGCACCTCTGCTTTTTTTATTGCCCATTGCTCTTTGGTCGCTTGAATCCATCCAACTTGACGATTCTTCCCACGTTGAAAATCAAAAAAATGATTTCTAGAAATTGGAGCTAATCCTACCTCTCTATAAACACTATCTAAGCTCGTGAATCCCAAACCCGCACACAAAGCAGCATGATAAAGACGACGAGTAACATCGGGGATGCCATAGTACATTTCCATCTCCGTCGATCTCCATCCATACACGTGATGACCAGAACATCTAAATGTGACCGCCCACGTTTGATGGATGCTCTTGATTGAAGGAGGTAGGAAACACTCCTCACATCCATAGTGCGGACACTTAACTTTAAAGTCCTGGAAGAACTCCCTAAGCCTACTCAAAGCTACAATTCTGTAAAGTGGATCATGCACCATTGGAGCACTGGAGGGTTGGGCGTCTGGTGCTCTCTCCGTCTCTGATAAATGAAAGTCCGGTACTGGATTGACAAGGATCTGCGAGTCTAGAATTATAGTGTCTGTCTCCAAACTTGTACTAGGTGTCACCTATACAAAAGATACATACATCATTCAGCAATAATAATACACATAAATAAAATTCTCACATAGCATGCAAAACACCTATCCACAAGTATAGATCATACCTGAGGATAATCATCGATGCCAAGAACATGAAGAACATCGAGATCAGCATCAAACTCCTCATAGTCTCCGACTGCAACAACTCCCTCCAAATCACCCTCCTCTGACATTACATTTGGTTCTGCGTGTCTCGATTCAGCCTCTTGCACCATATTGTCAATTCGGATACGAGCCGTCTCAAAGAGAAACTGAAGAACAGCGGTGTGCCTTGCACCTGGTCCCAACAATCGCATCAATTGGACATATCTGGGTATCAACGACTCTTGAATCCGAACTTTTCCTCCTGGGATCTCCGGACATCCTCTAGGACCATGCCGATCGCCGGGACGTCTAGGAAGAGTTCTCGGTGGCATTGAACCCAACAAAAAACTCCTATTTGTCTAGAGGTCCAGATGTAAATACTAAACCAAGCTCTTTGAAACTAATAAACAAAGAAAAAAGAAAATACTTCAAAGCGCTGTTGAGCTCAAAAAAACTTAGGAGACCTCACTAGTTCACTAAGGACAAAAATTACAAAGCTTACAAAATACAAGAATGAGTGGTGATACTCTAAGGAGAGAGAGGAATGAGAAGCGAATGAGAACAGCAGAGAAATACAAAAAAAAGTGAGAGGTTTGCTATGCATCCGGACCACAAAGAGACCTTCCTATTCCACTCAGTACTGTACTTTCGCCGGAATTATGTACCGGTCGTTTTTCACATTCATTTTCAGGCTGGGTGCAAGAAAGAAGTTTCAGACGATATGCTACTGTATCCAGATTTGTTACACGCTGTATAGCGCGACATATGAAATAGAGGCACAATTCAAATTTCAAAAACAATATATTCGCTGACAACCAATCATTTTTCAAGACATCATTTCTGGACCATACGTGGTTCCTTGTCATCGCGCCTAGGCTCATTTGGTAGCTCTTTCCAAGAGCTTTCGTTTGGTACCTTTCTTGTCCTCTACCAATAACCAATGAAAATACTGTAACGTTGCGCAGTTATCACGGGGCCCCCGTACTTCCAGAACGCGAAGGAATTTTTTGGGAAAAGGGGCTGGTGGGGGCCCCCACCAGCTATGTACCGCCACGGGTGGTTTAAGCTCCTCAGCTCCTCTCTCCCATAATTCATTGGTCACTAACCATTGCCATTGTCAATGATTATTGCAGTTAGGAAACAAGGATGAACTTTCGCTTTGCGGTTTTCTAGATCAGAATGTCCTAAACATTCCTTGTACTTCTTTACTGTACATGTACGGATTTGTACAACCTTGGAGGTTTACTGTACTATGCGAATACTACGTTAGTTAGTATATCAGAATCTTATAAGTTATAGAAAGCCAATTAAGCACCACGGTACCCTGAACAACCGCTCTGTTTCCATAGTAGTTCGGTTTGAGTTGAAGGTTTACAGAGACCGGGAATTAGCATCGGGTTCTGAGTTTAACCATTTTCCATGAGACGGAACTAACCAAGATCGAATAATTTTCAGAGTCTTGAATCGAGTTGTTTGTTTTAATTTTTTAATCAATTAATTCTTTTTTGGTTTGATTTAGATCAAACCATTTTATGAATCCAACCGTTTCTAAAGAGCTCGAACTGAACCAGATTATTTGTAAACCTAATCTTTTTCAAATATCTTAAACATCATTATTAGTGGATAGTTCAACCAGTGATTTATATATATTTTTGACCATAACATTGATAACATCATATTTTAATATAATTTTCAATGCAATCAAGGATCCAGCGTTCATATTTATACACAAAATGTTTTGAGCTTTTATAATTATAGAACTTAGCTATTATATATTATTTATTTTGAATATCGAATTAGTTCAAGATCATTATTTGGAGAACTGAATTATTTAAAAGGCAAACCATTTCCGATCCTATACGATCCGATATGAGATTGAACCAAGGCCGACTCGTACTGAGAGCCTAAACAACCACCAAACAGTTATCCACCGACAGGGGACAGTTATCTCCCAATCGAGTACCTTCGACCGCCGGTCTGGAGCAGAGTTGTTTCGACCTATTCCGTTCACTATTCCAGCACTCCTTTGGGAATTCGAACTTGGAGCAGCGATTGTCTTCTTCCCTGATTCAGTTGCCATCTGTATAGTGTTCGAAAGCTTGGTTCGAAGCGATTTTAAGTACACAATAATTACAAGGTTCTTTTGGGCTTTGCTATGCAAAATGAGTTCCTCTAGATCTCTCGTAGCAGCTCACTGGTGCGTCTGCTTGAGGGCCATGAGATTCGAAGGTATGGAGACTTTGCATAGGTGTCTTTGCACGTTCGAACCGGATTGTTGTACCGAATAGGAGTTTGTGCATTTCCGGATTGCAGTGCCGATGCAGCCGAAATTCCTCCACGACCTTGGAGCAAGGGGCTTTCCACTTTCTCAAGAAGCAGGGGACGTCGCAGGAGCTTCAGAATCTGTCGACTTCTTCCGAGAATCGAACTCAATCTTGACACCAAATTTAAGGAATGCGAACTACACCCTGCACCCTAAAGGTACACGAAGGGGCTCGTTGCGTATGATTTGATCTTGTCTCGCCACACTGGCTCCTGAATCTTTATAACTCATATTTAACTTAGCCTGACTAAGTTAAATACGCAGCAGTCTACACGTTTACAAAAGTTTCATCTTAAGTTAGCTGCACTTGGATTTGGTCGGCGTATCCAGTGTGGCTAATTTGGATATTCTATTCTCATTGTCAGCACATTCAGAAATTTTTTGATTCCAAGGCCAGTTCAAGTACGTGTCCTCAGACTTCATTTCTCGTTTCGAGCCCGTAATGGAACGGCTTGTGTGCTTCTGTACTTGTTTTGTGTTCGTGCTATAACTACTTGTTAGAATCCAGTTCGTCGAATTCGATAGCTGACTGTTTCCCGATCTACTCAAGAGGTGAATTCATTCAACGCCTGCAGAGCACGTCCCCAATTCCCGACTCTTCTTCGCACGGTTACTGGTAAAAAGCCCTCTTCTCAAGATTCTCCAAACCCGGAGCTTCATCCGAGTGGACGCGGCCATCTCCCAGACCCGTTTCCACCGAGCGGTCCAGTAAGCCTCGCCGTCATGAATTCCCCGTCTACAGCTGAGGAGTAGTAGCAAGGAGCAGCACTAAGGGTCTCAAAGGAATTGATTCTTAGTTCATTCCTACACCCTCAGTGAGAGAAGCACACGAAAACATCCAGTTCTCTCTAGATTCCTCTCGTCTTGCACTTGCATTTTACATCCTGTCCTCAGTTAAAGCTCTGTTTGTGTAATCGAACCAGTTACCCCCCTGATCGCTCGCTCGGACTCCACGTGGTCGTTGATGGTTGTTCTGTGACACCGGTGGTCGTGAAACACTCTGTAGGCAAATGTAGTAGTTATGCGGTGAAAGGAAACATAGTCCGAAAAATTGTATGTTTCAGGCGGAAATCGTAAACATGACGTCTCCAGTGCACCTACGTGTTGGGTGCTTCCGGTTTTGTCCATTTCTAGTGTGTAAACAGACTGATAGAAGCCATAACAAGGGCATTTCTGCGTCGTTCACGAACAGAGTTCTTCACCATCGTCGTCGTAATTGCTTCAGTTTACTCAGTTGCGTCTACATAGTAGGCGTGAGATACAGAGGTTTGTGAAAGTTCCGTCTAGATCATGTCCGCATCTTTTCCAGTGTAGAAGGCCTACGAGTGGTGCATATTCGGATTACATTGCGGGGGGATACAGGCAATTCGCCATTCATCTTCGCTTGGTTGGAGCCGAGAAGTGGCACCTTGGCCGGAAGCGAAGGTGTCGTAGGATCACCTCTCGATCGACTTCGTCCGAACTCCGTATTCACATCACATCGCACAGAATGCGCAGGGCGCCTATCGTGCGACCGAATTGCTAGAGCTTGCTGCTGGATGTGATGTGGTGATTTCATTCGCCCCTGCGTTCTGTGCATGTCAAGAAGAACGGAATACACAGCACGAAGGCACCTCCCACCGTGGCCTACTAAGGGGAAGGATAAGAAACTTCTGCATCTGGACAGAAATGTTATCTACTGACCATCACAGCGAATGGGAATTACAGTGACTGGAGCTCAACCCCCTAAACCCTAAACTCGAGAATATCGGACGGGACCTTGGGAGCACACCTGCCACTCTGTAGCTCGCAACATCTTCACATAAGGACGACACCAGCAGATCCTAGAGGAAGAATAAGAAAAACACGACCTGGCAAGAAAGGAGCCAACCCTACTAACAAACTGTAACATCTCATGGCCATGGGGCTTCTGTGTCGATCATGAGGTGCAGAATCGTCCGCCGTGATATCCCAACTTGAATCTCGGCCGGTGTCGTGCTGCAACCTTGCCTCAAAGTATGCAAGATCTGGTATCGATCATAGCTTACAAGTGGAAGTTGAAGATATACAAGCTGCGGGCCTTATGACAATGGATTGCATCCTCGAATGTCCTGGGGATACTAAGAAGCCGATATTTTAACTTTGGAGTAGATTCAGAAAATATTACTTCTTGTCCACTGCAGTATCCAGTTTAGGTTTAGGAGAAAGACAAGAACAGGTAATTAAGGCGCTGAAACGGTTTTAGTTGTTTCAATAGAGCCGTCTTTATGACGATACCCCGAAGCATGTATGCCTCTTGTTCAGCATTTCCTATTACCAGAGTTTGTTCATCGTGTTCACGACCGAGACGATTACAATGTCACACGGTACTCTCTAAAGTTCGAGGCTGCGAAACAAATCTTGCATCACTCTGCCAGGACACTACTACTTCAGGCGACCAATATATACATGCCCTTTGCCTTTCTTGCCGAGAAGCTATTTGGATCTATGTCGAGACGGAAATGTTACATATATAGTTTGCATTCAAGTTCGTAATTTCATACTAAATAGAGACAATCCGAGCACTACTCCTCGTGATCAGTGCCTGCAGATCTGATGTCTGTCAAATACAAATCTCGGGTACTTTTAAGCACGAGAAAGATGTAACTGCTTGTTACCGCACGTTCTATTCTTGAGAAGGGAAATAAAGTTCTCCCAAGTACAGAAGATGTCCTGAGTACTGGAGAAAGCATGGACAAAATCGGATATCTACGACAAATATTAGTGTTCTTTCGAGTTTACACGGATTCGAAGCAGAGTACACAGAGTAAGAAGTTCCAAAGTATCAGTGCATTTCTCCATCTAGATTAACATTTGTTGCTTCATGAGCTGATGGAAAGGAATATGTCCAGTTCGACTACGTTAGGCTGCCCTTTGAACTGACGGACCGTTGACGGCTCCTGGTAACTTCATTTAGACTACGTGTTTAGGAAGTGCCATGTGGCACGTGCTTAACTAGACAGGAGACTAATCCCAGCGTACAAACTGTACCTTTTTAGCATACCTTCGGTGATCGTTCGTTGGAGTTTTAGTGGGACCCAAGAACATGATAACAGTATCCCAGATTCTTCCTCGCAAGTGAGCCAATTTCGGCCAACGACCTATAGCAACAAAGAGATGGTTAACTACGAGCGAAAAGTCCTCGAAAAGAAGGTCCATGAGCAACGTATTGTATTCTGAGGCAGTTATCTTGATTAGCTGATGCAATCAAGATAACTGGTAAGGACAACCGCGAGAAGTTGGCGAGCAGATTTAATATGTTCCTTTGCCAAGAACGCTCTCATACGTAGAAACCCTTCACATTGTACCTCATTCAGGAGGACAAAAGAACGTCGTTTTGTCCACAGTTAATCATGCGTGATGCATTACTGATAGGACAATGACGACTGTTCCATAATTCTGTGACTTCACTAAGACTGCACCTGTCCTTTACCGCCACAGCATTTTACGCGAAACCTGGAGAAATTTCAAGCGGCAGTTCATCTCTTCACGCCGGACAGCTTCCTTCATTTAAAGCATGCAAACTTCCAATCAACAGAACAACATTTGCACCTGTGTCATCGCTAGTAGTCTGGAAGTTGTACTCAAGCCTTAGGGGTCAAATCGTAAAGGTGGTGCATCCCTTAGTTACGCCCTGCAAGGACTCTTAAGGCTTGCAGGAGCAACGTATTCCCGTGATTTGACAGAGTATTCCTGTTAGTACCTGTAACTCCTCGACGCTTCGATTGATCACTTGCTTTCGGCCGGACTTCATTGTGAAGTGTGATCATGGCTTACACAAAGGCCATGCTACTAGTCTTGATGGCTCTCACAGTGACTCCATTCTGCTGTATTAGAACCGCTGCTGATCATTTGGTGGCCCCGAACTCTCTTTCTGACGGTCAGTCTCTGAAAGAGGGAGAGTGGACGTTTTCGAACCAAGGATGCACTTTACGTCTCGCACAGAATGGCGAAGCCGTCATTGTCAGCGGAGGTGTTGATGGAACCTGTTTCCTCACCATGCGTACCGACGGTGAGCTAGTTCTCGCCCGGGACAGTGATGGATTCGTCGTATACACTTCAGACACTGTCTCTGTGTTAGGAGGAGTTATCGACTCGTACATGTTGCACTTGGGAAACGACGGCACGCTAGCGATCGAAAGAAGTGATACCAGCGTTATTCTCCAGCTTCATTGACTCTTTAGTTCCCTATTCTTCTGTTTGAGTAAACTCTCGCGGTGACGCTGGGACGTAGAGTGTAGTATATTTTACGCACAGGAATGTATTCATTGTATTTGCCTCAACCCTCAAGCTAAGCCAAGGCTTCGATCGATGTGGCTAAAGTTGTCCCTGGAGTGCAAATCAGGAATTCGTGGTTCACACTAGCGTAGTACTAGTAAGTGGCATGAGATCGATTTGCCCTTACGGTACCAGCACCTTGGGCAGAAAGCAAGTCCGCAACTACGAACCAAGCTCTCTCGGGAGTCGGGAGTTGTTCATGATCAGAAGATCACGATGTACGTATAAACGTATGAGGTCACCTACGAGAGTGCGGCAACGTCTGAGTTTTGAGCGCGCGCTTAACAAACGTTTATTGTAACTACGTTATTTAAGATTGATGAAAATATTTGAACTGGTTTCAGTTACGATGTCTCTGCAAGATTATTGAATCATGAACAGATGTTTACCAGAGTACATAACGAGGACGAGACATAGGATACCTCGGCCATTAATATTGTGCAAATTAAGTACGTCGACCTTATCGCCTGTCTTCTTGTGCGAGCTCATGTCCACACGTCTAATTGTGTAAACGTGGTGGATATTACGTGTAACGCTTTATTCTTGATCCGGGATTCTCTCTGTGAAATGTTTGCTAAATCCGGCGCTCAACGTAGCGGACAAAGTACCATAAAATTAACGGAACCGTTGATTTCGTGTTACTATATGGATTTTTCACACAGCTTGTACGATTAGCATAGTAATCATCGTCGCGCATGCAAAGAGGCTCACACCTTCTTCAACTTACACGAACACTGTATTCGAAGCGTTGCACAGACATAAAACTCTATACGAGAAGAGAGAACAATAACAACAATCAGTTATAAACTACTTCACCTAAATATTCATGAGATCGTAAACTGGCGTTACATACACCGCGATCCAGCAATGCTAGCAGCATCGTTTAGCAAACGGACGCCCCGCGCGCGTATAGTGTACTTTCGAACATTTCAAATTTTGAATCCTGGTCCCGCCAGCTGTTAAAGACGCGCCTAAAGTGTCCGCTAGTGTGCGTTAATCCGAAGCTAAACTTCACATGTACAGTTACAGTACCTTGAATAACTATACCAGATCCCGGGGACAGTTTTGGATACAGCATCGGAGGCTAGAAATACTAAGGTAGAGATCTAGAGATGTACAATATATCGACAACAGAGCTAGCGCGTCCAAAACCAATGTGTTTACTTACAGATGACAGCAGATTCGTGTGCCGGTCTGGTAAAACGATGAGGACACTACTCGTTTGGACGAACAACAGTTTCTTGGCTGATTTCGAGTCACACTCTAGGTCTGCTACATATTCGAGTCATCGCGCACTCTTCAGATGTCAAGTGCATCTAGTTGTTCAATTCTTAAGATATTCAGGGCTCACATGTCACTCCGTTTGCAGATCGACTACCGGAGGAGTCCCCTGTCGCCCTTGCGCTGTCTGAAACTGGATGTCAGTGTGTATCAAATATCGGCCTCCTCCAGTGTTTTTCTTATGCTCCAGGACCTACTATAGCTAGCTCTCAAATTACAGCGGCCTATGAAAGGGATTTATTCCGTCCGAACTTAAATCTTTCTATGGTCCTAAAGTAAATGTTACAAGTCTCCAGAGATCTGGAGACTGCGGATCTGGCGCAATCTGGATCCATCGATCTGAATATGGACAATCTGGGCCCGTCTTACCGACACTCTCCGTAAGGGCCCAGTTGAAGTCGATCGAGTCTGGAACTTGCTACTTTCTGGAGTAGAGATGTCAAGGCAGTGTACGGTTTAGTCCCGGTAGACTACGGAAGTTTGAACAGCATGTGCTCTGCTTTTCAGGAAAGTTTTCCCGTTGTGCCAGAAGACTAGAACATTTCACGGGAGTTTCACGGGCCTGCTTCGCAGGCAGTCAATCGACTCCACAATCCTTCGACAGTTCTAACACTAAGAGTCGCCTTGGAACTAACCTCACTCCAGTTCTAACGCGTGCCGATTGTCGCCGATTCCAGGACCCTAATTATACAATTTGTGCACTGTGCAGTCCGGTGCTCAACAAATGTTAGTAGAAGTAAAATATTGACGCTTTAATTTGAAAGCATAGTACGTAACGGTGAAAAGGGCCATGGTTGGATACCTGTGAATGATAGAGGAATTGCGGTAACACCCTCGATGGAGCGCACCGACTAGAACGTAGCACGTAATGTGATACTGCAGACGGTGCCGAAAGGGAAATGGCCGTGAAATGAAGCTCATAAACTTGAAAAGCCTGACAAAGTTTGACGCGGCTTTGGAGCCCACTTTAATTTCGGTCAGTAGCATCATAGCATGCAACATCTTCATCAAAGTTACCGACTACATCCGTAGAAGAAATTGAATTTGATCATTTGTAGCATCCCCACCCGGCGAGCCACTATCCAGACTCTTTTCGAGTTAGTGCTTTCGCGCGGTTTTAGGGTGTATGGCCATTTCCACCGGACGAGACTTACGCTACTACAGAGTAGCTTCGCTAAATGATGGATCATATTTGAGGCGAAGCCTAGCTTCGAACTTAAACGCTCTCATTAGTTTGTTTGCCCACTCAGGGAGCTTGTAGCGTGCGTAGCAGATACTCCCACTGGAATACTCGTCAGAAAACAGCCTTTTCGAATTCGCCGCGCTTCTTTCCACGTTGTATTCAGTTTTGTCCGGTAATATAGTGCTCCCCCATAGGGATATCGATGCTTCCGGCAGTCGTTATCGGCTTAAGTTTCGATCCTAGAACCTGCAGCATAGCAAAAGGAGAGAAGAATTTTAGGGTGTACTTCTTATTGCAGATCGACCGGCACCCGCATAAGGTGGGTTTGGCACAATTGCAAGAGGGTGAGGGTCGGCAGGAGCGATGTAAAAGAGGAATTTAGAGCTCCCGACTGGAGACGTATGACCATTAGACCCATGAAAATGTTGTTGACCGGCATATATATGCGGGTCAGATGAGGTACTACGCTACTGTAAACGCACCATGAGCTCAGGTGAAGCTCTTTGCAACACTAGCTTCTAGTTCGCATATTAGTCTTCTTGACGAGAAAGGATGATGGTACTCGCTTTTTCTGACAGCTGCAAATTGCAATTTGTCTATTGGATCCTCTTCCCACCTATAGAGGAGTATCACCGTCGACTGACGAGAGATGAGAAACAGGGGACTAATATAATTCTCTGTGGTGGATCTGTACAGAAAGTAGTTGCACCGTGATGGATGAAGGATCAGAAGCGTAACAGTGCCTCAAATCGAGCTGAAATCAAGATGTCTATGCGTTTTAACGCAGTTCAGGTATATATAACCAATTAGTATTGACAAATGCCAGTCAATGATAGACCCTCTCTCCACTGCGAATAACGCCCAAAACGTTAACGACACGCGCCTGCCAAAGATATATTTCATGACCATTCCCTTAATTGGTTCGGCAAATTAAAGCGTGTACAGGATCACCCAATTCTCAGGATCACCCAACAGTTGAGGTATAAATTGCTAGCCGTCCGAGCCTTAGACTCGACCAGAGAGCATCTTTCGTCGTTATATGTGTAAGATATATACACATACATGTCATATATATATATATATGTCACAGCTTCTGTTATAATGTATCCCTTCAAGGATTCCACGGCAATCTGCGCCCGTAAGAGAGCTCTGTGGAAACGAAGCATGAGGAAGCTTAAGAACTATTTACGCGTGTGAGGACGCCAAAGGTACCCACGTTCACTTACAGTACCCACCGTGGGATGATCGTGAACTACTATGCACGAATTTTGATTATTTGCAAGTAAATGTAGTGGGAAATATGTGGATATCACACATCATTCGCTAGACTTTTCAACCCTACTATCAAGTATTACTTGTCGTTCTTCTTCCGTTTCTTGGGTGTATTTCTGTGAAGGCATGTTTATGAATGTAGCTTTGTCCTGTCGGGAGCAGGGCTCTAAGTACGTAGACTGACTGAACCATCCTGCATGGCAGGACTGTTCGACCGCACCACCCCCTGCCTAGAGTGGTCAGGGCGACCACCAGGCATTGGTCGCCAAGCCAATGCCTGGTGGTCTTGTGGTTCGAATGCCTTATTACAGCAATGGATGATCAGATCATATGCTTGACAATGTCCCTTCCAGATGACGAATGATTTGACAACCACTACTGTAGTTTTCTTACGTATAAGTGACACAGCAACGAACGCATTCATAGTAAACCGGCATTCCACAGCCAAATTACCTCATCATCGTGCACATCCAACACTGATAGTATACGTAGTGTCAGTGTTGGAACGATTGAGTTATATTGATAACACTAGTGTTATTGTTCCTGGGAAAACTCTATAGATGTCCATTCCACTGATTCTTGTAACCGTCTTCGAATTCCTCTATTCTATATACGTCCTTGAAAAGTTACTGGCCATAGCCTAGATTAAATAGTCGGAATATTACCCGACTTAGCATTATGTCCTGGTAGCCGCCATGATCATGAATTCATATTGAAATGAAGGCTAAATTTACATGTGAAATGGTTGACTATGTTACCAGATAAAATAAAGCTTGACCGTACCGCTTCTCGATCATGATAGAACTTCATACTGTAGTTGATTAATAAAAAGCAGTAGCAGATCACTTCCAGCTGTTAAACAAGTCAATCTATAAGCCTAACATGCTAAGCCTAACATTTGTGTATCCCAGCTGTTACGTTGGTTTTCTCCACACCGATCTAGTATAGGTTCCATACCAAAGAGTAATAGAGTGCATGTAGATACTCATCCCCAGCATTTAAGCGACATCTCGAGATCGAATACTAAGCATCATCTTTTAACACTGTCGCTGGCATTGCAACGATCCCAGCGACAGTGTTGAAAGATTCCGGACACTGGAGATATATATACGTTCTCAACACTTAAATTTACACTGAATATGCGTTCGTGAATTGGTTGAGTGTAGAATATTTCCTGACACTCTTTGAACTATGTACAGTATACCTTCCAGTATATATACAGTTTCATGCTTTTTTTATCCACTCTCCATTATTGTCAAGCTAAGTACCCATTTAATTTGTACAAGCAACTCAACGCAGTCGTAAACTGTAATTGCCTATTCAAGTTTAAACTTTTACATGCACAGTTCTTGCTTTAATAATGTACTCAGAGTTGCCATGGATGCCAGGGGAAGCACACTGTGAAGCAGTATAGTATATTACCTGTTAAATGGACCACTAATTATTACGCCACATCCTTTGGCATTGAGACCCACCAAATATTGCACACTAGACAAAGGTTTGGGCCAGTCTAGTGTACAATATATATATTTAGGCACTCGACCCGTAGTGCCTATACAAAAGGCAGCGTCGCTGCAATTGCAAGAGCTAAGAGGCATATCCAGCGCTAACAGCCTCCTCTATAACAGCCTCTATTAATATTGCTATTGCCTGCTGGCATGGCAGGGATGTCAAACATTCAGCTTTCTGTGAGCAATCTTGCTGGTGGCCTAGCTACTTTTTATACTCTTTAGACATACTGACAAAACTAGCTTCTGTAGAGGCCTCCAGTATTTACTTGCTTACAGTTCGTTCGAATTCTCTGTGCACGTGAATTAAAGTTTCTAAAACTCCTGAAAAGTAAGCAGATTTCATTCTCCAACCATAACTATCCTATAACTTCTGTTTATGGAATTACACTAGCTTCCCCAATTGCAATTAAATCGCTTCTTCTGGAATCGCTAGCTCGCCGCTAAATCAAGGAGTAGGTTTATTGGGACAGAAAGATATGGCGCACGTAAACTGCTTCCTAGCCGGCCTTAGCTAGACCCTGCAACTGATCCAGTGAATGTACCGAATGCAGTGTGGCAGCATCTCCAGTGAAAACTAAGACGTCACTCTTGGAAACGCATCAGCTGGCACGAGGTGTGGATTGGAAGAGCTGAATCCCTTAGAAACCTCAATGTCGAATTCGAACAAGCAGTTAATACTAGACAAGCCCTGAAAGATTCAGCCGAGCCGGGTAGACATTGTGGAGAAGGTGGACGAAGTCGATCGGTTAAGTTCCTGGACCAACTGGACTCGGGACGATGTAAGGTAACTCAACCACGTAGCGTACGTGTACCAAGTAAAAAAATTTAACGATGCAGTGCTAGGTTCGTAACGCTTTACAGTTCAGTGACTTCATGATCAGTGTACCAGCAAATAAGGTGGAGTCCAGGAACAGCAACAGAAGAGTACGTAGTTGACATGTCAACAACTGGTAGGCGAAGTGGATGATGAAAAAGAGTGGAATCCATGATCACGGCGTTTCTGCTTTATGTGCTGATGTGAACAGGTGGCGACTTGAGGTTTGCACAAAACGGTTACCTGTAAGTTGGTGGTGTGCTAACAGCTAAGAATGTCGGAAAATTCGCAATAGGTTGATGAATCCCGGGACGTAAATCTGTGACAGGGACAGCACAATGATAAAAAGAAATTTTCCCGACTATTGGAGTACACCTATTTTTGGCTACCTAAGTGGCTAAAAGCGAGCAAAGGGCCCAAAGCTTACAATTTCAGCCTTGAGAATCAGGCCCTTCAGTACGCATCTTGCTTTGGCGAATGCGGAAGCTACGGTATTAAGTTAAGGGAGCCTGCATATATATTGACCCTCTTCCAAGTTCGGAAGAGGGGAAATATGCAAGCTTTTTAATTTATCCTTTAACCTTTTTGTTTAGAAAGGTTAAGGTAATAATTAAAAATTTTAATTTTAATTTTATTAATAGTGAACAAGATATTCGTGAAAACATGAAAATAATTTAAAACATAATATTTATGATATTTTTCGTTTGGACATATACAAGTGTCCATAGTATAAAAAGGCTGACTACTTTAGACTTAAATCACTTCAAAATAGAAAAGTTTTCATTCCCAGTCAAATTTCTTTAAATCACTCTCTCATTACTTTAGAGGTGAGGGTCCCAACCACTAACACTCTTTAGTTACGGTTATTTCAGAAGAGGAGAGGAGGGGACCCCGCAGCAAAATGCATCTTTGGCACTTTTCCAGATGTGATCATCTGACTGAGATCTAAGGCTCAAAATGATTGTTTTCAAGTAACTTACATTTTGAATCATTAACTGATTTGCAGATCGGAAGGTTCTGAACTGATAAAAAAGTTTTTGTTTAACTTTCAGTCACACAATCTAAAATTCGAATTTTCTATGTCATCATATTGAGCACCTTCTTGTTACAATGACTGAACAATGCGATAAGAGAACATCATCTGAAAACTCTGAACTGAATGTTATGTCGGATTTCTTTTTTATTTTTAAAAATAACACTGTATTAGCCTGCCGGTAGAAAATATAAAACTTATCGTCACCCAGAAAAAGTTTTCCAGTCACCAGAACATGTCAGAGAGGAAGTCTCTCCTTCTCAGATCTCGTGTGTGCGATCTGAGAAAGAAGGACTTCTCTTCTCATTTTTCCTTTTCGGGGTATACTTCCTCTTCTTCTTATTTCCTCCTCTCACATTTTCTCTCTTTTCATTTTTTTAATTTTTTCGAGTTTGCGTTGTCTTTGGATTGAGAGGTCGAACCATTTTTGAGTGATGCTTGCTGGACATTTACAAATACTATTTCAAAGAAGCAACAATTCTTAGTTTACAAGCACTATAGCAGGTGCAACGGGGTGGAGAGAAAAGAGACCGTTCTCAGTAAACTTGCAGGCTGCTGTTCAGAGTACGTGGGAAGAACCTGATGAAGTCATGTGAGATATGTACTTATAGAAATTGTCTTCTGTGTTTTTGTTTTGACAATAGATCTTCTCTTTCTTTGGATCCACTGAAAGTAGGTGTCAATGGAGAAGAGATGTGAACTTCTGCTGTCAAAGGGTGCAGTTACAGGGGGTTCAACTCCCCTCAGAAGTATGGGAGATTGTTTGAAAAATAAATGTAAACCCAAAACAGCAATTCTGGACTGTCTTGAAAGTGTTGATAATTCTCCTTTCTGAAAAAATTGATGAGTGTCGTAGAGTTTATACAGATATATTGTTCACATAAACATGTAAGGCATTGTGTTACATTGAGATTACTAACTACTTCATAGTGAAAGCAATTCAGATGTTCTTTCTAAGACATAATGACTCCTATCGACTCAATGTTAAAAAGAGCACTAATGCAAAAAGAAACAAAGGCAAAAAAAAGCACTAAGATAGAGAGAAACTAAGTAGACTCAGTGCAAAAAGAGCACTAAGGCATAGAGAAACTAAGACAAAAAACTCCTTTCTCCTATAACACATTTGTGGCTATGGCAAAAAGATGAGTCTATTACATGATTATTTTATGGAAGACAAAGTAAACTGAACCAAGGCATATAATGTCTTCAAGATCTAGAGAAAAAATGATTCATGAAAACAAACTAAAGGCTAAACGAAAAGAATATCTCGATAAAGATGTTGACTACCAAATACACATATCATATGCTTCTCTCCTCTGCATGTATACCTACACATGACATAATTATAATTCAAGAAACAAATATGGGACAAAAGCAAGATTTGCAGTGATAGTGATAACAACTGGAATATCTTACCTTATCATAATCTGTTGTGCGCTCCAAATAACTGATCCTGAAGCGCAGCCTTCCACTCTATCATGTGTGCTGATAAATAGTATCTCCACTTAGGTCTATTCTGCACATCTCTCGCATCTCTACCACTCGTTGTACTAGTGTCGATTTGTTTCTCATAACCAATGCACCTTGAGCTCATAGCCTCTCCACCAGTTGGATCTTTGTAAGAAGCTTCAAATCAGCTGGAACCTTACAAGTTTTTACGCTTCTCGGAGCTCGTTTCTTTTTTGTCACGTCTACCAAGAACTTCTTGATGATGTTCTTGCACTTGTGTCATAAGTCTTTTTGAGAAATGATCTCGTATCGCTACAAGATGACATCTACTGAAGCCTTGTCGTCATAAATGACCTCGTCAGGAGTGATCCCTCATGCTATCCCAACCTCGAGTGCCTTGTCCTCAATCAGCCAAGCATTGTTATCGATCTACACTTGCGTCATGTTCACCAACTCGATATATCTCTCATTGTGTTTATCAATGAACGCACATGTGTCATTATATCTATAATGTGACGAGTTGTACAGAGATGATGATCAGAGTTTCTTGAGGTTAGGGAATTGGCATTGGCAGAAGAGATTTCTTCCTTCGTTTTCCAATGAGTCAGTACGTAACCTCGAGGTCTGATTTCCGTATAGTGTACTTGGAAGAGTTTCATTTGAACTTGCTGCTGGGCTCTGTCATTTTGTGACTTTTTTGTTCTATCGTGCATGCAGCTTGGGGGAGTACTTCTAGTCTACAGCATTTGTCTTTCTGTAACTTCATCAGTGACTACTTCTCAGTGTTTTCATACACTCTTCTCCAACTTTGCGATAATTTTCTTGGCTTGCTGACAATGGTCTTGGAATAGTGCCTGGTTAGTGTTCGGTTGCATTTTATCACCTCTGTTTTATTACTTTCAACTCTATGTTTTTTGCTCCAACGGTTCCATCTCGTTGGTTCTTTAACCAATTGATCATGAGGTCCTAGTAATTTGTATTTTGGGTGTCTTTTTTGCACTAGAACTGTAATGGCACTTGGAAAAGCTCTACGAGAAGCACAGTAACTGGTCTTATTGAGTTCCTTGAGTGACGGTTTAAGGACGGGTACATTCTTGAGCTTCGAGCAGCTCCTCCGGTTCATCTTGTCGCTTGTCTCATTTGGTTGGATCCAATGTTGCTTGTGACTTTACTCGTCTCAGTCTTTTAGTTATTTGTTGAGAGATTATTGGCTCGTTTCTCGTAAGTGTTTTGTTTATTGACTTGTTGTATCCACTTTTTGACTTGACTTCGCTTACAGATCTCTACATCATTTTTTTACTTTATTTTTTCAACTGCAAGTTCATTTGCTTGTTCTTGATCGTGCCTCTTTCTGTGTTGTCTTCTTGTGCGGGTCTTGACGTCTATGTCTGTTTCAGCCTGCGGATGTTCTGTCTCAAACTCCGTAGAAACTTGTCCATTCGTAGAGGACTCTTTACCAGCGTCAGTATAGTTCTCTGATGAAGAATTGTCCAGGAGTCAAACCTAGAGTCTACAGGATGATGAAAGAGATGTGGAAGGTTACATGGCTTCCTCGTTGCACTGACAGCAGTTAAAAAAGGAAGGCCAGACATCTTTATGCTAAAGAGTTGTGACAGATATTTCTTGTGTACACAGTCTTATTTTTCTCTGCTCTTTTATTTTCTTCTCTCGCTTCTTAGTTTCTCCATTCTCATTCCGGTAGTTCTTTTTCACATCTACTATTCTTGGTTTTTCTTTATACTTTGTTCTTCTTGTGGTTGTTATTTTGCTTTATTTTTGCTTATGTTATTTTGTTTATTTTTCTCCACCTTTGTTTTATTCTCCACTTGCTGTTGTAGTTTAGAAGCTAATCATACACACACTCCACGAGAAAGGTGTGTAGATTACTCATATTGAAGTTTACTTTGTTTATTTAGGTTGTGCATATCCAATTTTTAATTTGTTATAGATTTGTTTTCATCTTTTTCTCTTAGTTTAGATTTATTTCAGACACAAGAAGCCTTCGAGAGTGTGGACTCGCCGTCCTGTGGATAGTCATGGTCCTAGATAATGTCCTAAGGTACCAGGAGAGAAAGTGAGACCTACGGAGTCCTTGATGACACGGTATGTGCAGTTGATGCACCTTTTGGGACCGGGTGCTGATCACACGGTAATTTTTCAGTTTCTCTTTGAGGTTGCTTGTCCTCGCATAGACCATTTGGAGAGGGAGGCTGCAGCAAGAGCGGCGCCTGTCATAGACGAGGAGACGTATCAGATGCGATGTCAGAGGAGAGTTGTCGTAACTCCAAGAGAGACAGATATTGATGCACCTTTGGAGATACTTCATGTCTTTGGAATTCACAACGACAATCCACAAGTAAAGGTTCAAACATTCTTAGTGAATTGACTCTGGCTTTTCAAGTGTTTGTATGTACATAACACACACACGTACATGTTCTTTTCAAGTGTTAGTCTTTTGCATAACATTAATCGTTTGCTTTTTACTACTCAGGTTCTTGCATCACTCTCTAACTTGAACACAGTTGTATGTGACTCCCAAGCTTCGTTAGATTATGTGGATGATTCTGAGAGTCTTGTGGATGTAGAGGTTGATCCGGTAATAAAATCTTTATCAGTAGAGGATTTACCGATGTATGAATTTGTAGGCTTGGGTAGACTTAGAGAACTATTTCAGGATTATAAAGTGAGGTGTCCTCATTTTGGATGTCTAGAGTTATTCTTGTCTCCAACCATCAAGTCCATCCATGAGATTTCAAATGTCTCGTTCAACACACGTATGGATAGAGATCGATAAAGATGGAAATGTTTTATGACGTGTCTGATGTAGTCCATTGTATTTATCACGATTGGTTGTCAATCAGATTAGGATACACTCAACTGGACGGTGTGTATAGAGAGATAAGTCTAGCTCCGGTCTCGGAGAGTCATTTCTTCAAATTTCAGTCCAACACCAGTCGACGGATATGGTGGTTCCAAGAAGAGTTGGAGATGTGAGCAGTGGAGAAGGAAAAGATTCAGTCCCAAGTGGTGTCTCAGCATTTTCTCAACGATGATGAACAGAAGAAAGTGAATGTTTCTCAATTCTAGTGTCTACCATGAATGCATATGTTATGTAAGGATTGTGAACACTTCTGGACTACTATTTTGTGAAATATGTGTAAGAGATTTAGTGATCACGGCTGATATGGAGAGAAAGTAAGTGGCAAAACGACTTACCGCTTGCTACTAGCACTTCAAAAAATGTCGAGCAAACACTCTTGGTTATTTATACCCCAAGGGGTGGTTTAAATCTCGTAGTGAGTTATCTATTTTTGATTTTTTCTCTGAATTTCTCTGAACATCTTAAGTCTACTCAGTCTTTAATCAAGTTGAATAGACTTATAGAAGACTGGTGTGTACCTTTATAAAACCTGCGGGAGATCTCGTTATGTTTCGCACCTTAATTTGGCCGTATTGTATTAAAGAGGAAAGAGTCCATTCATTCTAATTTTTTTTCTCAAATTCTTCTCCAAGTAAATTGAGAATCAATAACTTCTGATCATATTTTAACTTACACCAGCGATTGTCATTTTTCTTCACTCTACCAAAACTTCACTTTGGATGCATATTAAATTTTTCGGAGAACTCCTGAGTTAGGCTTTTTTTTTTAATTTTCTAAATCTTCTCCCTGATTACGTGATTCTCCAGGATTCCTTGCTCCTAACTCTACCTGCCGTTGCTCATGCATACCGTATATGCTGTCCGCAGTAGGTGCAATCTTTGGGCGACAGAGAAGTCCAGTCACGGACCTTTCGTTCGGACGGTGTACGTGTTTCATTCTTTTCAGATACCAGCCAGGTTTCGGGCACTCAGTGGCCCACGCCTTGCGACCAAGTACTCCGTACAGGTGGACGTAGTAACCAGCCAAATAAGGGCATGCTGCGCAGAGTTAGGACTCACGTACGCATTACTCATGAACAGCTGACGAAGCGGTGGACAAGTGACATGTGGATGATGTTGTCGGAACTCTTTTGAACTTCGTATAGCTACGTGACGAGACCCAAGCTGAGCATGGCACCTGGCTCTGTGTTCCAACTGTCAGTTCGTTATGTGATTTCTGCTTTTGCGCCGCTGATTCTAAAAAACTAGCATCGGACGGTGGAGAACCCAAGGACTGCACACATGAGACTCCATGGATGAAATCGGGATGAACGGAATATATACTTTGCATATAACTAATCAAGTTTTACGAGAGCCTTTAGCGGTTTAGCCTATATAAGAAACTGTTATAGTTGATTTCATTCGTCCTGTTTTCATACGAGGGAGTATGCTATGCTCATAAATGTGTCTTCTGAACACAGTCGAAAGCTCCGAATCTAATGACATTGTCCGAAACCAGTATGATGTTTCGAACTTACGTTTTCTCATCTGAATCCTGTAGTTTCCGTTACAGGAAGAAGTTTGACCTGCCCTATTATATACAGCATATAGATCATTAGATATAGCCTCCGACTTTGGGAGGTTGAATCAAATGCGGCTAGCACGTAACGTGACCGATATTTGCTTTGCGTTCCGTAACTTTCCTGGCCGTTCCTGAAATTGCCTGATTTGATGCGGTGGCATCTGATTTGGCACAGATAAGATTAACATCTGTGTAGGCACAGTTAGCTTTGTAACATCTACCTTGGCACAGTTGCTTCTGCTCTGATCTATAACGGTGCGTCTCAATACCTGGCTTGCTCAATCTCTCCCGCTTTTCAGCAAAGTCTTGCGCTTTGTAGTACCAAGAACGCCGGATCTAGGTGGAGAGTGGACACTACTTAACGAGCGATTACTTAAACTCCTGTATTATGGTGGGGACATCACGAGAATAATATATGCACCATCTCTTCCGTGCAAATTATCAGTTCTCCAACTCACGATCATGTCTTAAACACGAACACCTCTTCCGGCTGCCCCTCTTGCTCCGTTTAATCTCCGGACGGATTCTTCTCCGCTTTCCTTATAAGCAGCCTTCCTAGAAGCACTCGATTGGGCTGTATGCGCTGTACCTAGGTACACGTGCCAACGCTGACCTGGTAGCGTATATCAGAGTATAAATATAAACGCAATTGGCAAGCAATTTTCTTGTCGTTACTTTCGTGTTCAAGGAATTTCAGTAGCGTCGCAGATGTGCTGAGGCAGCGAGCAACATTTCATACCAGCATCGATCTAGTTTGTGTATGTGAGAGCCTTTAGATTTGCAGCTCAAGGGACTCGGGAATACATTCTAGTGTTCGAGTGCAATCGAAATCTTCTCTGAGACTCGATACTGACAGTCGTACGTACGTGACATACTTTCTAGCTGGATTTGGATTCTGGTGGCATGCAGATGTTCGATGGCTGCGATTTCTCACTGAACAACTTGCGAAGACTTTTCTCCAACAAGCGCATGCAACTCCATCCTTTGGGTGGTTTCAGCCTGCGTGAACCGATCGCGAGTAAGGCAGCTGGCATTTTACGTTCGGAAGGCCTGCAAAGATTACTTCTACTAGGACATCGACACGAATGAGGAGGTTCAGTTTACTCTTCTGTGTTGCTCTGGCCTTCCTGTCGGTGTCGTCAGTCACGGCGGACATCAAAGGAGGCATAATCCGCCGAAAAGGCACGGATTTTGTCGACTCAAATGGGAACCCGTTTCTCGTGCATGGCTGCAATTTTTACTGGCTAATGTACCAAGCGGCAGATTCGTGGTCTCGTAAGTTTGTGAACCAAGTGTATGACGATGCCCAGAAGTTGGGACTGAACGTCGGACGTACTTGGGCTTTCGCTGATGGTGGCTACCGAGCTCTTCAGTTATCTCCCGGAGTCTACGATGAAATCGTGTTCAGGGTACGTCCTGAGAACAAATTACAGGGATAGACGAGTTCCATTACAGTAGGAGATTAGAATTTCTGTCCTTCAACTGCTTGGCATTCTGGAATTTAAGCGTGCATGGTCTAGGAAGTATCTTTTCACCTTTGCAGTAACTGACTGATTATTTAGTAATCTTCGTTCGTCTGACTAAACTGTCGTATGCTAGAGATGAACTCGATAGCAGTGACATCTGAGATTTTCACCAGGATGAATAATGCTAGCAAATATCTATGCTGCAATATGTTAGGCTGTACGAGGAAGTGATATAGCATCGGATTCTCATCATGAGACAACCAGATTCTGCTGTGTATGTTTTGGGGGTGTCGCTTTATGTTCGTCTTCAAGGACTGGATAGAGGGTGGGATCGAAGTCCCTGTCCTTTCCATACCTCGGAAAAGTCACTTCATGACTTCAGCTAGGCTAGCTGATTGCGGACCATATGCCACTGACGGGCACTCCACTTGAACAAACTGATTCATAGGTCAAGTCTTCGGTTTGTAGAGTGGTTCAATCATCTTCCTGATATTGTAGTATATCGATATCTGACAGACATGTACACTACGCCCAGTCTTCCGGGTCTGCCAGTCCATAAGCCAAGCAGTCAGGCCATATAGCGTGTGAAACTGTCACGTATCTATGTAGGCAGGTAGTGAATTGTGTGTGTTCCGTCAGTACGGAAGTTGCTGCAGGTAATTCAAGAGATGTCATATGCAGCACCTTCGGCTGGAAGGTGCTCCGGTTCCTACCATGAGTCTTGGAAAACAGAGAGTACTAACCATAGAGTCCTGCATAATACATATGTAGATCACTTATACTGGCAATTTGACTCTGGAAGTTCTAGAGATTTACATGTTCCCTGTGTGCACTGCCAGGGGTTGGACTATGCAATAGTCGAGGCTCGTAAGCACAATATGAGACTCGTGTTGACTCTGGTGAACAACTACGACGGTTATGGAGGAAAACCACAATATGCTGTCTGGGGCCGCAAAGCAGGCTATCATGTAGCCAATGATGATGCCTTTTTCACTCACGCCGCACTTAAGACTTGGTACAAGAATCACGTCAGGGTACGGGACCTGCTTTACCATCATCTCTCTAATCGATATCTAAGTTTAAAGTGGTTGTTGAAGGGTTCACAGATGCTCGTCTGTTCACCGTAAACTTCATTCTGATACGATTCGAGGAGTTTCTTTAGAGGTCACTCACGTGTTGGAACCTTCTGCAGAGAGTGCTGACAAGAGTTAATAGCATCTCGGGAGTACAATACATCAATGATCCGACCATTTTCGCTTGGGAGCTGATGAACGAGCCCCGTTGCGAGACCGATCCTTCAGGCAAGACAATGGAGGTAAGGAAACTCAGTAATTGAAATTAAATAGTGAAATCCACTGTAGCCTGAGCGTAAACATATCACGGCGAAAGAAAGGCCCAGCTCACGCTTGAAGCTTCCAGACGTGAAAGGTCTGGAACTACTAGGCAACGAATTTCGAGCTAATTCGAGACGTTTTGCTGGCTGTTGTAACTGCAGAAGTGGGTGAAGGAGATGGCGGCTTATGTGAAGTCGATAGATAGGAATCACCTTCTGACAGTTGGGTTAGAAGGGTTCTATGGTCCGAACCACGCCGTGAGCAAAAGGTGGGCATACCCATTCAACTCTGATAACACTGGTACCGACTACATCCAACTGAACAAAATTGCAAACATCGACTACGCCACAGTCCACTCCTACCCAGATCTTTGGTAAGTTTCTCGAGGCCGTCTGTGATGTGAATAGTTTCGTATGTTTGTTCGCCTTCATATTATATAGGACTTCGCGTGCAGATCTATACTACAATGATAAATGGACGAAATTTGCTCTGGAGCTTGGGTATCGAACTGAATTAGAGAACTGAATACTAACAGACAAGAGAGGCTTTGGACTATTAGTAATGTCAAGTTCAGCTCTCTAATTCAGCTCGATCCCTTTCTTGCCTGTTAACTGAATGACGTCTTACAAAGCGGACAAACAATCAAAGCAGAATAACTTGACACGCAAGGAGACTTGTATGACGGAACGCTAAGAGTCACACTTAAACAAGTGTTGATGAGAACTCTTCGCCACGGTAAGTTACGCCAATATATCCTAGTTAATATCTTGCTTGTAGGACATGCACACAGGTTGGACTTCGAATCCTCGAACCGTTACCGTTGTCAATTTATGAATGCGTGACCATTAAGTAGTCTATATCTGCATCATTAGTATGGTAGCGCACCATCGTCGACAAATGAAAGTCTCATATGATGACGTCGCAAAGTGCTCGGACAGTCCGTCATGGAGGAAAAGGTATATCTAAGTCCTCATGGTACAGGCTACGTAGATATGAGGGCTACACTTGAACTAGACTGAATTCATTTAGAAATTTGAAATAATCGGTGGTCTCCAATTCATGTGATGAAGCGGGGTCGAAAATGTGTTGTGGAATATGGTTCACTTCTCCACTAACATACCTTTCCCTTTTGATAGATAAAAGATGACTAGCAGGCTTTGGGGATATAGTACGAGCTGCAGAGGTTGAATAATAGTATGCAATAAGAGGGTTCCATCCCCATCAAGAAACTAACATGGGAGAATGCAGACTAACATCACGCGAAATAGACCAGAGAAAGTGAACATTAGATTCTCAAGTTGCACGTCTAGTATCCGTCGAGCAGTGAAAGATGAATTTATAGCACCATTCTAAAGTTTATTGTTTAGTTGAATCTAATGAAATCTCTATTTACACTACTTGGAGAAGATGAAAATCTTTAATTGCAACTAGTACCCGTCGAGCAGTGAAAGATAAATTTGTAGCACCATCCTAACATTTAATGTTAAGTTGAATCTAATGAAATCTCTACGTACACTAGTTGGAGAAGATGAAAATCTTACGGATCCTTCTCCGTTGTGTAACAAATTCTTTTTCTGCATTTTCTCAAACATTGGAGTCATATATGTTTGATATATAAATGGTGTGGTTGGTTTTGGTGCAGCCCCACCCATGGAAGAAGCTGAAAGTACTCATGAATTATGAGGAAAGTACATCAGCAATTTATATATCTTAAAGGTTTTTATGGAAAGGAATTGGTCGGAGGTAAAAGAGTCTATGGTGATAGTCATTCCAAACGGAGCTGTACAGCAGCTCAGTTGCAGCTACATTTGTAGCAAGGTCTTCATTAAGTCTCACCAAGTACAATATAGAAAAGGTATGCTCGAGAGTTCTGTTTATTTCGTTTTTCTAGGTTCTAGTCTCTCGCATATTCATTCGTTTCTCCGAGGAATGAGAACAGGAGGATGACAAGCTTTCATTTGCAGTCAACTGTGACATTCTCTGTCTAAGGCATGACAATAAGGAGGAGGTTCGAAGGGAAGTACACTAGTTGGTAGTAACTCAAGCCTTCAGGACTTGCTGGTGGTTCTAGCCAGGAGAAAGACGAAGGGCAGTATGACGATTACAGTCAACTGTGACATACTTTAAGGGTATAGCGGGTATAGCGGTAAGGGTATAGCGATGTGGAGGAGGTTTGTGGAGGATTTTCTTGAGTATACATGATGGGAGTACCTTAGGCCTCTTTTGACTTGATTCTGCCGTAGAACCGTTTTAACTTCAACTTCCAAGTATCTCCGATGAGTTGTCATCGGTAAATTGTGGTATTACACGGTTTCCGACTATTATAATACTGAGGAGAGATGGGTGGAAACGTATGCTCTCTATGACAACGTACGCAGAGCTAGAGTTCACCACCTGTGACAAAAAATCCCCCATCAAGCTGCACGGATAAGAGGAGGAAAGACCGCATAGAACGGATTCTAAAATGTTCACTATTTTCTTAATCACTGGCAATTCTCTCTGTCGCAGGAACTGTACCTGTAACTCTGTTGCAGTTGATAAGCATAACAATAGTTCTAACCTACAGTATATCCGACTTGAGTGGGGTGTGGAATCTCAACAGCTAATGATGAGAAGATGCTGACAGTTCATGTTTGCGTGCAGGCTCCCGACGTGGAATAACGCTGCCAAGGCGATATTTCTGAGAATCTGGGTGAACCTCCACATCAGGGATGCCCACAAGGTTCTGAACATGCCTGTATTATTCGGGGAGTTTGGCAAGAACGACCGCCTGTTTGATTACAAGCCAGAGCAGCGGCATCAATTTTTCTGGACCGTCTACAACAGCGTCTATTCTTCAGTCGAGAAACGAGGCGGCGGCGGAGCTGGCTCGATGCTCTGGCAGCTTCTTCCTAAGGGGATGGAGGACTGGAGTGACGGATTCGCAATTTATGCCAGTGATCCCGCCACGTCCAGCATTATTGACACTCAGACGATGCGCCTGCGAAACGTTGCCCAGACTTTGATGCAGGCTCGCAACGCATCACTCGGGAATGCGATGGAATCCAGCACCCACAAAGTACGTAGCGATTCAAGGTAGGTAATCAGTAGGGCAGGGCGTAGGACGATTTGGCCCTTCGACCTTTCGTTGGTGTTGATCAAATCCACAATAGTTGGAGTTCGGAGTGACCATACCTTTTCAATCACGTGCTCACTTCCGACTTTCTTTCAGCTCTCCGTTGGCAGCACCGTTGCTCGCCTTGTGTGAGAGCGCATATGTAGCATACAGTTCTCGCTGGTTTCTTCACAGTTTTCTGCTGGGAGTAAACCCTGCCTGCTTTCCTGCAACAAGGGAACGCGCACTTAGCTCTCTTAGGCTTAGCATTCGGTTTGTATATTACCGACTTGTAGCATCAGGCCTCCCTTGCCACGGCTGCTTGACATAGCCACTGCTAGTTAGGGCAAAATTAGTGAACCCCGTGGCAAGTCACCTACAGCACAACTTCATTCCTGGCACACAATTCAGTGCCCGATCCAAGATTCATTACGCTTCCCTGCGAGATAGGTCGGCCAGTGCCACTGCGCGTGCCGGCGAGATTAACTGAAGAGTATTTTCTAGTTCTAGATTTTGAGGCACCAGATTGATTGATCTTGGTGTCAAAATAAGTGATCCGGAAATCGAACCGATCCACCTCTACAGTATGGAGCAGCGGTAGCTGTTCAGTCGGTAAGACTGATCGTTACTAGCTCGAGAGCTTTCTCGAGCGAATAAGCCGCTCCGGATCTAGTCTGACCTTCCGAAAGGTCCGAGCTCGGGTGATTTCCGAACTCCAGTACAGAGTAAATAAGAGCACTCCATGTGACCTGCTTAGGTTACATTTGAATAAAGGAAGTTGATCATGCATGTGTATACCAGTAACACTTACGGTGCTTATGCGAATCGGAATGAGCTTGATTGGAATCCACTCCGATGATATTCGACTAAAGGTTAGTCTGGGACCTCGAGTCAATCGCGCTCACGCTAATTGCTGAGCTGCTCCGACACGGAAACGGAATCGTTGCTTGCAAAGTTGTGCAAAGTTGTGGCCGTCGGCACGTGTCCAGCTCCGCACGACTACCGCAGTGGTACCCGGGGTCTAGCTTCTGGGGACATAAGGCCGTGGAGGAGAACTATAGTTGTATTGCTTGAGTGCTCCTCCACATTGCTCTGTTTGCTCCTCCACAGTGCTTGAGTCTTGTTACTACTTAATTATGATTAATTATTAACTTTCGCTCCTAAATCGTTCTAGGGTTGTTTGTTAATTCGTGCTAAGAACGAAAAGATCGACGATTACTGAAACAAGCGTGTCACATTTCAATCGATACCGTGATTATTTCAAAAAGTTTATTAAATCTTTTCTTAGGAATGTCACATCTATTCGTATTTGTTTCATCGGTAAATACTAGCTTCTCGTCATCGAGAGGCCCGCGCGACGCCTGATGTCTTTCTAATATACCTGTTATTACTATATTTACCAATACACTTAAATCTCTGGTATGGCTACAACGGTTCTTGGTGGCCCGAAACCCGAGTTGTTTTCTTTGCACTTATCGTAAGCTTGAGTGACAGGTAATAACTCTTGATCCTTTACGCAGCGACAGCTTTCATTACTCGCATAGGCAGGACAAGTTTCACTCAAAATGCACAACAGATTATAAACTCTCTTAGACTAATGAATGGAATTCTGAACACTCTTGTATTATAACGAGCCAACAACAATTGTTTGAAATTCTTTACATTTTCAAGCAAGAAGTGGCCAAGACTGCGAACTCCGAGAGATCTTGAATGATCCCCGATAGAACCTTTTATCATGATACGAAGTGGTTAACTTCTAGTGGTGCAGTAGTGTAAAATAAAATATCATTGTGACAGTTTTCACCATACGGGGAATTCAGCATAATTGCTATTGTTTCAACAAAGTTACTTGAGTGATGAATTCAAATCATCTCTTTATATTTTCGTATCTCACTCAATATTTTTCTTTTAGTTACATTCGCAGGTCTACCAGTCATATCTTTCATTAATTCTAATGTAATGTCCTTCAACTGATTTAGATCCTAGAAAGATGACCGTTGATATATGGACTGCTTACTAACTCTCTCTGTTTTGAACCTTACATTCGAAATTCTAACTCGAGTTCTAGCAGCTCTACAGATTCTCGTGTGTGAACCTCCTTGTCAAAATAAGAAAGAAAAATATATGCACAATGAATGTGACATTTATAAGCAAGTATTGTGTGTTATAATATTGACAGTCTGCTACATGCGAGGTAAAACCCAATCTCATGTCAACTGACAGCAAAATAATAAGTGAAACAGCCAGACAGTTAGTGCTTTTATATGAAAGAGTCCACATCACAAATCACAATCTGCGGCGTCATGAACTGATATGAAGCAAGAGACCTCGTGAAAAAGTCGAGGCATGTACTTCAATAGACAAATCAGCTATCTAATGGAACATTATCTCTATTACTTGAGATATAATCTGTAATGAGTAATGATGTTAATTATCCATGGTGAGATCTGTAATGTGTGCTACAATGTCTTTTGTTAAGAGAAACTAGAAGTTCAGTCCCAGTTCGTCGGCACATCTATATGAGAGAGAAGAGCTTCCAGTGTTTTCATCGTGTCGATTCTTCTCAACTTTTATGGAGTGTAACTACACAACACGGAATTTTGAAGCACTTTTGTGTTATATTTGGATGAACTTGGAATTTCCCTCGAAAAATGAGTATCAAGACAAAGAAGAAATGCAGAGGAACAATTATACAAACACTTTAGCTGTATTATGACTGTAAGGTTCTTCGAACCTCTTCCGCTGAAAAATTAAAATCACTTTGTCCATTCGGTTCCCTTTTGGACCAATAGCTTTCGTGTTTAGTGTGCCTAGTCCATCGCGATTTCCATGCTGACCCCCTCTTGCTCTTTCTCATTTCTTTTCAAGAGAAAGAAAACGGTATAAAAATTCAAGTCACAATAGTAGTATAATGCTGAACAACTTTATTGAAAATGTGAGGAAAATATGTACAATGGTGGACCTTGTCCAACTCTCACTGAAAACGGTAAGAATATTTCTACGGTGCATTTACTTACTTACACACACTGTACAAACTGCATGTTCAGTCTGAACCCATTGCAACAAGCAAGATATGTTTCACATACTATACGTACTAGACAGCAGTGGCTTCTTTTTATATTCTACCAGCATCTATATGTCTCAGGACGGTGTCTACTAACAGTTCATAATCTGGTAGGTCTTGTACATTTTCACTTTAGAAAATGTGAGAGTATGTTTACAGCAAGAAGATAAGTACTAACTGCTGTTCATTTTCTAGTTTTCATCCGACTTATGTTCGTGTTTTTTTTCATACACTTCTTCGCAGTTATACACATGGTAGGTGGGTGAAGGATTTCAAATTCCCACGGACAGGCTCTCTCTTGATCAAGAGGAGGAGGAGGATGCTACTGAGGACAAGCTTTTGAAGATGTCCAGATCCAATCAGAACAGCATGGTAAGTGCTATCAACTATTAATGTTTTAGAAGTTTGTGCATTTTTACTTACTCCATTTGTATTTATGTCTATTTAATTTATGTATTGTGTGACAAGAGGCTAGCACTAGACATGCATGCAGTCAACTTCACACATTACGTCTGACTTTGCACCTATTGCACGTGGTAGAGATAGAAGTAGTGATCGAGGTCGATTATTTGTGTATTTTTAATTATTTGATTTGTATTTATATCTATTTAATTTATGTATTATAGTGATAGAGGGTCTCATTCTACACGTGGACATAGAGATACACCATTGACATACATGAGCTTCAATCCAAATTGGCTAGTTTCTACAAACTAGCACTATCTTGTACACGTACATATGTTTTTTGTCATTATGCAATACATAAAAACACGTCTTCATCTTTTATCCTTTGCATATACGTATTCTCATGGATGTCAGCATCTCTCGACATTAAAATCGATATCGACATCTCTGTCGATAAAATATCAATGTACATTATGTTACAATGTAAAATCCATCGCACACGCTGTCGTGTTGTACATGGGTCTGTACAGTGAAAACTAGTTGCAAAGAGAATTTTTCTATATTGTGTAAAGGAAGCTGCCCTGCAGCTTAACAAGCTAGGCAGGAGCTTAGCTGGGACCATGCTTGACAAGCTGCCCCCTAGCTTGGGTTGGAATATCACCCCTGAGGGAGTCGAAAGACACCAGAATTTAAAGCTCGACGAGGAGAGCGACCTCGTGCTTCTAGTTTTGACAGAAAGTGCTTTAAGTAATAGTTAGCACGTGTTTTAAACTAAGAAATATGCGATAGAGGGAAATCTGTCGATTCTGACTCGTGACTCGAACTCAGAATCTGATTGCGTGAGTGTGTAGGTGTTCACAAGTACTATAGTTTTGACTCTTTACTCGTTTAAAACGGAGTTGTATAGAGAAGTTAGCGTACAGAAAGCTAGTAAAGACCTTACAAGAAAATTTCCTTAGTAAAGCATATGTACAGACTGTAAAACCTTTTTGAACGGAACCAAAGGCCATCCTAGTGATAGGGCGCCTGCCTAGGAGGGAAGTGGTCTCAGGATCAATCCCTCCTGGCCTCTGGTTCCTATTCTGGCATGTTGGCCTCCCGGAATGGAGTCTATGTTGGGTATTCAGCCATGTCCTGTATACCTAGGGGCGGGAGACCAGTATCTCCCTTAATCGTGGGTTTCCTGGCCTAAGCCTCCGCATGCCATCTTGAATATACTATGGGAGATACCTGGTGCGCATATGGGGGGGCTGTAAGCCCTGTGGGGCAGCCTCATAAGTGTTGGGGCTTCGGCCTACATTGGATGGCTTGTAGTATATTCAGGATGGCATCAAGAGCACAGGAAACTTTTGCTAATTAGTTAAATAATCATCGAGTAGGCTTGCGATGGAGAATGAGGTGATGTGAACCTTTATTAGTGTAGGGGTAGAGTTTGTGGAGACAACTGTGAAACTTGTATTAAAAAGGGGCCAACTTTGTAAATAATGCTCTGTACGTATAAGGACAGCAGGGGGCAGCTTAAGCTAGGGCCCTGCTTGTGATAAGTGACTGCACTTATAAGGACAGCAGGGGGCAGCTTAAGCTGGGGCCTTAACTTTTAGGTTTAATACTTGCGGTGGCTGGAGATCAGGGACACTTTTCAAGGCAGTTTTCTGAGAGAACTGTGAGGCGGAAGGAGGAAAAAGGAGGAGAATTAGGGATTGAGGAGAGGAGACGCTGAGAAGCTTGGAGGCTGAGTGGGGATCGATTTTTCTGACAGAATTGAGTGGATTGAGGAGAGGAGACGCTGAGAAGCTTGGAGGTTGAGTGAGGATCGATTTTTCTGACAGAATTGAGTGGATTGAGGAGAGGAGACGCTGAGAAGCTTGGAGGCTGAGTGAGGATCGATTTTTCTGACAGAATTGAGTGGAGTGAGCAGGGGAGATCGTGAGAGAGACAGGAAAGTGTTTTGGAGACAAGAACCTCATATGTTACACATTTTTGAGGTTTGGAGGAGTAGAATTGAACGGACAGAGGTGGTTTATTGGAAGGAGATCATTTATGACAAGGCTTTGGTTGTCGTAAGATCAAATTCCTTGGAATTTTCAGCTGAGAAGGACTTAGGATAGGAGGAGAGAGATATTTTCTTAACAGTGAAGCAGTTGACGTTGAAATAAAGCTATTTCTACTCCAGAGAGACATATTTGTGTACCTGAGTTGCGTGCATGAGTGTTTGTTTTGAAATTGGTGGCACAAGAGGCTGTGTTTTGAGATTTCATCGTCTACAGCGACCTATTTTCCTTTCTGGTCATATCTCTTTAATCTATCACAGTCAGGAGGTCCGCCCTCCCCAAGAAAGACTCTCACCACGACATCTGGTGCTTCCTCTGAGAGCAATTGGGGTGATCGATTTGGAGAATTGGCTAGATTGGGTTGAAAATGGATCACAGTGCTGCTGTACAAGGGGTGGCTGCTGCTCAAGGTGCTCATGTTCAAGGGACTCCTGGTCAGGATGGAGTTGGTTCTCAAGGAGGACCTATGGTGGTTCCAACAGTAGCAGCACAGCCTGCCATAGACACATCTCAGATTCCTCAGGCGTTGGCTGCCTTGATTCAACAACAGCCTGCAGTTGGAGGAGGTGAGCAGAAATCCACGAAGGCGTTACAAGCAGTTGTTGGTCGATGTGGACGATTTGATGGGAGAGATGTTACTAGGTACCTGCGGGAGTATGTAGGTGAAATGGAGTTGGTCAGGGCACCAGAAGTTGAGGTAATTCTAAGCTTTGAGTTGACTGTCGTCCCTGAATTGAGAGAGAAGGTTAGAAATTTACAGAGAAGACATTTAGGTGGGTGGACTCTGTTTGAACGTGCACTGAGAGAAGAATTTCTAGAAGAGGACTCTGAAAGAGTCACCAGAAGAACTCTCATGGATTGGATAGAGCGTTAGCCTGGACGTTCCATGGGATTGAATGAAGTGATCCGTGAATTTGAGAAGAGGTACTCTCAGCTTTCTGGTCTAGAGAGGTTGACATTGGATGCTAGGAAGACAGAGTTGTTCTTAGGGGCTCTGGATGAGTTCACAGCAGATAGGCTTTGTTTCATGTTGGCTGATCGAGGGGCTGAAGGGGGAGTTACATCTGATTGGAGGAGAGTAGAAGAAGCAGTATCCACCATTGCTAGACAACGTCGTGGTAGGATGGTACTGTAGTCAGAGACCTTGCCAAAGCATAGAGTAGCTCCTCATGTTCCTGTAGCTCCTCCTGCAATACCTCAAGCACCTATTGTGATTCCTCAAGCACCTATAGTGGTTCCCCAAGTGGTTCCTCAAGCACCTGCAATACCTATCCCAGCACAGAGAGGACCTAGACAGCAGCAGCGACCTGTTGAGAACCGAAATCAACATAACTTGATAGAAGAACTTACTCAACAGTTGAGAGATTTGAGGGTTGAGATGGCAGACTTGAGGAGAGATCAACGACCTGTTGCACTAGGTGCCCGACCTGTAGGAGGAACCTTTACCAGGAGATGTATTTGGTGCGATAGTCCAGATCATCTCAGAGGAGACTGTCAAGACTTGACGGTTGCCTTGCGAGAGGGCGTAGTCAACTATCAGAACAATAGGTTGTATCTAACCGCCATTGGGCAGCCTCTGAACACATATTTTGGAAGAGGAGGAATGAGGAGTTCTCTTCCAGCACTTACTGGTGCGAATACTACAGCGATGACTGCGGGTTCTGCAGAGGCTGATGTATATACTGGGAGAGTTGAGGTGCGCTCTAATCCAACTATGGTTGAGCAGGCTGTTGAGGTTCCGGTTGAAATGATGAAGAGAGATGCTGAAAGCATTAGGAGAGCTACTGGATGGAGAGACCCAGTAGATGCAACTTCTATTCGAGCGTTTTTAGAGACGAGTGGTGAACAAGATGCCATGATCGAAGACAAAAGAAGACGGGACGCTTCTGATTTAGATGCAGGAGTACCAGAGGACAGTGACCGTCGGAGGGTTACAAGGAGGAGAGCAGCGGAACCATCACCATCTGTACCAGCTGGAAGATTTCCTGCTGCAGAGGATATACCTTCTACCTCTACAGCTCCACCACCTGCAGTAGATCCTATGGAAGGTGTGCAGGATTTGCCACAGGAGACTACTGCTACAGATAGAGTACGGGGAAAGAGGTTTACAGCACAGGAGAACGGGAAAGGTCCAGCTTACAAGTTAGCGGCAGACATCGAAACAACAACAGACTTGCGTGCTGTTCTAGAGCAACGCATTTTGGATGCTAGAGTTGAGTTTACTCTTCGTGAAGTGCTTGGTATCGCAAAGAGAGAGTTTCATGAGTTGATAATAGACATCATGAAGAGAAAGAGACAGGTATTGACTGAACAAGTAAGTAGTCAGATGGTTGGAGCAATAGATGCTATTGGTGTTGATCAGTTCGGAGATGAGAAGTACGAGGCATGGGTTGCTGGTCCTGCTGTTATTGAGAATGAAGATGAAGAGTTTGAAGAGGATGGGTCAGGCGCAGACAGCGATTTCAAGGAGAAGCACTGGGCAAGAGCGACAACGGAGACGCAAGTTCGGCTTGGAGGACTTTCTGAGCCAGTACCTACACTTGTGGATCACGGGTCGGAGATCAACATCATTTCCAAGGAGGTGTATGAAAAGGGATAGTGACCAATCGAAAGGTATCATGGTTGGGTGCTTCGAGCTGCAAATAACCAAAAGGGTGAGTTATACGGAGCTTGTCCCAATATGCGTGTAAGGATTGGGGATGTAGAGGTTGATCAGCATTTCTTTGTATAGTCATCTGCCTCCTATCCTGTCATACTGGGCCAACCATACATCACCACTGTTCGGATGGAGACAAAGGTGATGAACGATGGGTCTCATTATGCCAGAGTTCTAAGTCCTGATGACAAGTACTCAGTACAGTTTTTGACGGTTCGTTCAAGACATGAGCGGAACAGACAAACCCTTAGAGATTCTCAGACGAAGAGATGTAAGGTTTTTCGCAGCCCACTCATGTAGAGCGGGAAGACAGGGGTGTAGAACCTACTGTTGAGGTCCCGTCAGAGTTGGAAGCGAGACATGTACAAAGGTCTGGATACATGTGTGGTGTACAGAGCTGGCAGTCTGGATTGTTGATGTTTGAGGCAGATGGGTGGAGCCGATTTACAAGAGTTGAAGATATGGAGGAAAATACAAAAAGATGGATGGTGAAACAGGTATTAGGGTTGTGGCGTGTTGGAGTTCTACCTGAAGACGAAGTGGTTTCTGGCTTGTTTGAAGAGTTTATGTCTGTACAGTCAGTTGTTGGTTGGTTAGACAATGTGAGTAGATTGGTAGAAGGGAAAAATAGTGTGACGATGATCCCTATCCACTCTCGATGCATATATAAGGAGATTGCTACATACCTGCAATTCTTTCCTCATCCGATGCAGAATAATGAAGGGAGAGAAGCAAGTTGTTGGTGTGCACTCCCTCAGGAAGCAGACGTCCATGCGAAGTACAAATCTGTACTGAGAAAGATAAGACCGGTAGCAGCTCAACTACCTGTTAACTCCCAGCAGCAAGTACAGTTAGTGGGGACTGAACCTATATTGCGTGATCATAGACGAGTAGGGCACCTGTTTACTGAGGAGACATTGAAGGAGCTTCAGATAGGAGGGGGTGAATTCTTGACTGAGGTCGAGAAGACAGTGTTTGAACAGATGGTAGTAAAGCATGGTAAAGCATTCTCTTTTTCAGCAGAGGAGATAGGTTGTGTGGACCCGCAGGTTATAGCACCTATGGTTATATTCACAATCCCTCATGTGCCTTGGGACCTGAAACCGATCCCAGTTCCTCGTGCTTTATTGCCTAAACTCATCGAGTTGTTGAAAGAGAAGGTACAGATGGGGATACTTGAGCCGTCTATGGGGCCATATTCTAGCAGGTGGTTCACTGTGCCCAAGAAGTCAGGAGCTTTGCGTTTTATTCAAGACCTACAGACTGCGAATAACGTAACCATTCGTAACGTTGGGACGGGTCCTGTGATTGAAGAGGTAGCAGAGGCATTTGAAGGGAGAGCTATCTATTCAATAAGAGATCTATATTCTGGTTATGATCAGTTCCAGCTGGCTGTGGAGAGTAGAGATTTAACTACTATGCGTACGCCCCTGGGATTGATGCAGATGTGTACTCTTCCACAAGGAGCGACGAACTCGGTGGCTCATATGCAGAATGCGATGCATAAGGTACTAAGGGAGTTTGTGCCTGATGTTACCATTCCATTTCTAGATGATATTCCTATAAAGGGTTGCGCGGTTGAAGACAAGGATGAAGCAGTACTTGCGAATGGATGTAGAAGGTTTGTTGCGGATCATATCAGGGATGTAGAACGTATCTTGACTCGTCTGGAGGAGGTACATCTCACCCTGTCAGGAGCTAAGTCCAAGTTTGGTGTGTCTGAAATTTTAGTGGTTGGACATCTGTGTGGCGCTTTTGGAAGACGACCGAACCCCGAGAAGGTTGAAGCTATAGCTAGGATGGCAGACTGTAAGAACATCACGGAGGTTCGACGCTTTCTAGGTGCTTGTGTATTTTATCGTTTATCCATTCATCATTATGCTCATGTTGTTGAGCCTTTGTATGCATTATTGAGGAAGGGTAAGAGGTTTATATGGACCTCAGTCCATCGAGAAGCTATGAATAGGTTGAAGGAGGCCCTATAGTCTCCGCCTGTTTTGAGAAGAGTAGACTATGGATGTGAGAGACCTGTCATTGTCACAATAGATACTAGTCCAAAGGCAATTGGCTGGGCGATAGGTCAAGATGATGCGGATGGTATGCGGTTTACCTCTAGGTTTGGAGCTAGGATCTTGACAGACAGGCAACGAGATTATCCTCAGGTGAAGCGTGAGTTGTGGGGAGCGGTGACAGCAATGAAGACAGATCGTGAGTTTCTGATTGGTGCTCATGTAGTCCTGGAAACGGATTGTCTACCTCTACTAGGCATGATATCCAACTGTACCACGCCAGACATAGCAATGTTACGTTGGATTGCCTACATTAGAAGCTTGAATCCAGAGCTGAAGCATATAAAAGGAAAGGAGAATATGGTTGCAAATATGTTGTCAAGGGCTCGATTTGTGGATGAGGTTGTCATGATTTCAGAAGCTGAGGAAGAAGAGAGACAAGATGCTCAGTGTCAGATTAATCGACGGGCTACAAACTTGGAGCCGCTGATGTTTAGAGAGGAGCTTTACATAGGTAGACTTCGTGACATAGGGTATTATCTGAGCTTGTTGGAGAGGCAGGAGAGGTGGAGCAAAGTAGAGTTCAGAGAGATAAGGAAACAAGCTTACAACTATCTTCTGCATGATGGGTATCTTTGGAGACGACCACAGAGGAGAGATGGGATGTTCATACGAGTAGTTGACGATCTGCAGACTAAACAGCAACTAATGAAGGAGTTCCATGATACCTTATGGGCCGGACATCGAGGGATTTGGGCTACCTACACCAAGTTGAAGGAGAGGTACTGGTGGAAAGGTCTGTATCAGGATGTGGTGAACTACGTCAACTCCTGCTTGCATTGCCAGTTCTATTCAAAGATGCGGTATAGGGATGGTCTCGTGCCAACTTACCCGCCTTGCATTCACTTTCAATGGGTTCTCGACTTAGTGATGATGCCTCTGGGGTTATGGGGCAGGCGATATTTGGTTCTGGCTCGTGAGGATCTCTCCAACTTTGTAGAAGGGAGAGCTTTGAGGACGAAGACCACAGAAGGGATATGTAAGTTTGTTCTTGAAGATATTATCTGTAGGTATGGGTCTGTAGGAAGGCTACGGACAGATAGGGGAGAACTACGGGGTACGGAAGCGAAAGAGTTTTTTGCTCGATATGGTGTGAAGCTCAAGCTTACTACTGCGATGAATCCAGAGGGGATTGGCAAGAGCGAGCGAGGACATCCATCGATAGTTCAAGCTTTGGTGAAGGCGTGTGATGGTAAGCATAGAGAGTGGCCTAGGTTACTCCCTTTTGCTTTATGGGCAGATAGAACAACTCATTGTTCGACTACAGAGTACATGCCTGTTGAGTTGATGTTAGGGCAGAAACCGATGATGCCAGCAGAAGAAGACTTTCCTACCTGGGCTACCTTGCCATGGGAGGACAATGTGGACCGTGTGCAACTTCTCTCACTACGAATCAGACAGCTAGAATGTAGAGAGGAGGATCTCGCTGAAGCGCAGCTCCGGCTGAAGGCGGCTCGACTTGGGAACAAGGAGAGGTTTGATAAGACTCATAGACTTCGGCCAAAACCGATACAAGTTGGGGACTGGGTGTTGGTATACGACAGCACATTGGAGAACCAACACTCTACAGTTCGAAAGTTTTCGAGAAGGTGGTTTGGCCCGTACCTTGTCTCAGATGTACATCAGAATGCTACTTATTCCTTGCAAGAGCTAGATGGCACGCATTTAAGACTTCCAGTTGCTGGGAAACGAGTGAAGCTATTCAAAAAGAGAGGGGAGACTGTGGAGCTAGCTGAGTTCTTAAGTTCAGAGCAGACAGGAGCAAGTGAAGATCTTTTTGAGACGGTCGAGGAGAGCGAAGACGATTTGGAGGACCACGACGATCGATGACAGATTGGCACATACCAGAGGATGTGCAGGTTTGGAGGGGGTGGATGTCGTGTTGTACATGGGTCTGTACAGTGAAAACTAGTTGCAAAGAGAATTTTTCTATATTGTGTAAAGGAAGCTGCCCTGCAGCTTAACAAGCTAGGCAGGAGCTTAGCTGGGGCCATGCTTGACAAGCTGCCCCCTAGCTTGGGTTGGAATATCGCCCCTGAGGGAGTCGAAAGACACCAGAATTTAAAGCTCGACGAGGAGAGCGACCTCATGCTTCTAGTTTTGACAGAAAGTGCTTTAAGTAATAGTTAGCACGTGTTTTAAACTAAGAAATATGCGATAGAGGGAAATCTGTCGATTCTGACTCGTGACTCGAACTCAGAATCTGATTGCGTGAGTGTGTAGGTGTTCACAAGTATTATAGTTTTGACTCTTTACTCGTTTAAAACGGAGTTGTATAGAGAAGTTAGCGTACAGAAAGCTAGTAAAGACCTTACAGGAAAATTTCCTTAGTAAAGCATATGTACAGACTGTAAAACTTTTTTGAACGGAACCAAAGGCCATCCCAGTGATAGGGCGCCTGCCTAGGAGGGAAGTGGTCTCAGGATCAATCCCTCCTGGCCTCTGGTTCCTATTCTGGCATGTTGGCCTCCCGGATGGGAGTCTATGTTGGGTATTCAGCCATGTCTTGTATACCTAGGGGCGGGAGACCGGTATCTCCCTTAATCGTGGGCTTCCTGGCCTAAGCCTCCGCATGCCATCTTGAATATACTATGGGAGATACCTGGTGCGCATATGGGGGGCTGTAAGCCCTGTGGGACAGCCTCATAAGTATTGGGGCTTCGGCCTACATTGGATGGCTTGTAGTATATTCAGGATGGCATCAAGAGCACAGGAAACTTTTGCTAATTAGTTAAATAATCATCGAGTAGGCTTGCGATGGAGAATGAGGTGATGTGAACCTTTATTAGTGTAGGGGTAGAGTTTGTGGAGACAACTGTGAAACTTGTATTAAAAAGGGGCCAACTTTGTAAATAATGCGCTGTACGTATAAGGACAGCAGGGGGGCAGCTTAAGCAAGGGCCCTGCTTGTGATAAGTGACTGCACTTATAAGGACAGCAGGGGGCAGCTTAAGCTGGGGCCTTAACTTTTAGGTTTAATACCTGCGGCGGCTGGAGATCAGGGACACTTTTCAAGGCAGTTTTCTGAGAGAACTGTGAGGCGGAAGGAGGAAAAAGGAGGAGAATTAGGGATTGAGGAGAGGAGACGCTGAGAAGCTTGGAGGCTGAGTGGGGATCGATTTTTCTGACAGAATTGAGTGGATTGAGGAGAGGAGACGCTGAGAAGCTTGGAGGCTGAGTGAGGATCGATTTTTCTGACAGAATTGAGTGGATTGAGGAGAGGAGACGCTGAGAAGCTTGGAGGCTGAGTGAGGATCGATTTTTCTGACAGAATTGAGTGGAGTGAGCAGGGGAGATCGTGAGAGAGACAAGAAAGTGTTTTGGAGACAAGAACCTCATATGTTACACATTTTTGAGGTTTGGAGGAGTAGAATTGAACGGACAGAGGTGGTTTATTGGAAGGAGATCATTTATGACAAGGCTTTGGTTGTCGTAAGATCAAATTCCTTGGAATTTTCAGCTGAGAAGGACTTAGGATAGGAGGAGAGAGATATTTTCTTAACAGTGAAGCAGTTGACGTTGAAATAAAGCTATTTCTACTCCGGAGAGACATATTTGTGTACCTGAGTGCGTGCATGAGTGTTTGTTTTGCAATTGGTGGCACAAGAAGCTGTGTTTTGAGATTTCATCGTCTACAGCGACTTATTTTCCTTTCTGGTCATATCTCTTTAATCTATCACAGTCAGGAGGTCCGCCCTCCCCAAGAAAGACTTTCACCACGACAACACCCAAAAAGATAAACCCTTATTCTAAATTGTGATAGAATGTGCATCAAAATTTGTAAAATAAATATTACTTACGATGTGAATAGCATCACACTTGTGATACATATAACATCATACTTGCAATTCTAAACACGTCACACTTACGACTGATATAAATAACACTATTTAACCCTAAATTCAAATTTATGATGCGTATAACATCACACTTGTGATGCATAGTATATCATAATTGTGATGTTATTCGCATCATAAAACCTAGAATAAAGATCTTTTCTCACTTTTACGATTGGAAATGTATCATGATTGCTATGTCGTGGACATCGAAACTTGTGATTGATAAACCATCATAAAATGAAGTCCGCATTGCATGTTAGGATCATACTTGCGATTCAGTAAGCATCACAAACTTGATGCTACAAGCGTCGCAAGTGTGATGTAAAAAGTATCACAAAACTAATATTATGTGCGTTATAAATATGATATTATACGCATCACAAATTCAAAATATAAGTGATTATGTGCATCAAGTTTATGATGCATTTGCATCAGCATTGCGATATGTCAGATGCGATACTATTTGCATCACAAATCACCGCATTGTACTTTTTAAAAAACACTTTTTCTTTATATTTTGTGATGTGATATGCATCACAAAGTGCTTTTATTTTACAATACTGTCAAATGTGAAAGCAAAAGCATAAGTACAATATAGAGCTATTGGAGTTCTTTTTGATTGTTGGACGTTTTACTACCTCGCTTGGAGAGAGTGGACACACGTTGGGCTCAGACGGCAATGACCATATATTTAATTTGGTCATTCTTGCATCGTTCTTGCTTTTGTCACTTTTCTTTTTTCTCTTCGGCACAACTGTACTAGAATTCTCTATTTTGTATGGAGTCATTGTCATTTTGGTGCGTCTCTACCATCAATCCTCAACTATTGTATTCGTTGCTATTCTGAACAATATAGCTCTTATTGTATATCGCATTCTTGGTACCTCTTGCTGTATATCGTGTTCTTGCTTCCATTTTGGTGCGTCGCTACCATCTATCATTGCATTTTGGTGCAATAGCTGCTGTTGTGTCATTATAGCTCATGTTGTAAGGTTATAACTCATGTTGTATATCACGTTTCTCACTGTTAGCTGCGACAGCTTTGCATGCACATCCATAGAATTCATGGACGTGTAAGTTTGACGATCCACTCTCCATCTCGGACTACCTAGCTGCATTCATGACCTTCATGGATGCAGACAGGTCTATGTGTTTTCTTGATCTTTCCTCGGGTTACTACATCCATGGAGTTCATGGATGATACAGTTCATGTATGTCAAGCCTCTTAATGTTATTGCATCTATGGATTTCATGGATGTACAACTTGGTCTTCATCTTTGTCTGCACATTCGAGCGAGCATATTCACCTCTCCATCTGAATACTGAAAAGTGCCACAAGTTTAATTACTACCCAACCTTTCCACCAAGAAGGGTTAGAAACTACTTAATATTTAAAATAAATATTTTTATTCCATACTTAAAAAAATAATTTTTCATATTAATTTATATCTAGAATTAATATATTTTCTGTAACACAAACCACACAAAACTCCCCAAAGCTTATATTTATTCACTTAGTTAGGTTTGTCTTCGTAACTTGTGTAACCAATTTTTCGTTTCTATAGGTTACTGCAAGTTGCTACCGATTTCACCTTTTCCAACCACAACTGCTCCTACTTAAGCGATGGAGCCCATCGTTAAGTAGTTTAGCCGGACTTGTAGATAAACATGTTTAGAGAAACGTAGCTTTCACCCCAAGGACGCTTCCGTGTTTTTATTTGACCACTCCAAAAGGTGATAAAGATCTAGAAAGATGCGCATCTTTTCAGTTTACATTTAAGAGCCGTAGATCATCGCGCACAGTAATTGTTCTTTGTGACACATCTCTAGTTATTAGAGAAAGAAATTTAGATATAAGAATATCAGAGGCTGTGTAAAAAATGACGAGTAGATTTTCCGATCGGCTGGTACACAAATCACAGGCAAATAGAGTTTTCGACACGTCAGGAAAAAATGAAAAATTTTTCTGTTCAGCTCCAAGAAATCCGAAATCTTCATGTTAACGTTTCTCTTTGGTCATTGGTGGAAGATGCAAATATGCAGAGGTTTAATTTAGTATCTAACCTTTCCTGTAGATGTTACTAGAAAGGTTAAGTAATAAATTAAATTCACTCCAAATTAATATATAAACAGTTTCAGGTTTCGGCCTTATATCTTTAGCAGTGCGTCTATGTACTCATGCCCTATGGTTTATATGTTGGTGTGCTCTTGTTTCCAAGCATAGACTAATAGTTAACATTTAGTGATCCATAGTGAAGTAGCATGCACGAGTTTGGGCGAAGAAAACATTATCTATATCAAAAACTGTGATAGTCTCAAGACATACGATCGCCTTCCACAAAGAATCACTGCAAGTTTTCTGAATGCCAAGTGCACAAGCCATTAATCACCTGCGGAAGGTGTATATTTACCTCATCGTATCATAGACCGCAAACACGTCCGGAGTGTTCTGCCGAAAGGATGTCTGAAACTGAAAAGCACGCTGAAGTATTTAATATAGTTCAGTTCTATCCTATTCTTCATATCTGCAGCACCAGAAGGTAAAAAGTTCATCGTCATCCCTGAGCATAATGTCTGTGATGTTTTTTCATGACGTATTTGTGATGACCTCAGTTTGATCTTTCATGCAGTACCCGAGCATCTCGATAAAGGTGTGGACCACGATCGCTCAATTGTTTCACACAAACTTCTCCACCAAGTGGTCTCTCAGGTCCCTTCCATCCCAAAAAGGGAGATAATCCATTGCTTGATCTAGACACTGCTTGTAGCTTGTAAGGAGATTACTCCACGTCGTTCAAATAGAAGAGGCTGCCGTCTCTCTCGATAGAGAGCAATCCGCTGGTGCACTCATCCTCCAAAAATTTACATAGTGGTTATCAATATCGATCAGTGTTTTAATCCCCCTGGTGCCGTTAACAATCAATGACACCTCAAGTTGCTTAGAAACAGACACCCTCTGCGTCCCTCTAGGTACAAGAGAAATGCTGGCTGCTTTAGCTCTCACATGTCTCAACGACATAAGGGTAGTACTTACAAACAAAAAGATAACAGCGAGAATCCACGTCTGCACATATACACTTAATGCAGTTTAGACAAAAAATAGCATGCACGACGAGTTTGAAGAAATGACAATGGACAGAGGACTGTAGAAATTTGGAAGAGCAGAAAATGTTAGATATAGAATCGCGAAGAAGGAGTCAAGCACCTTCAAAATCTAGATAATGAAAAGGTCCAATAAGAGCATGGATGCAAGTAGTGGGCAAAGAGAACGACTTAGAGAGCAAGACATAATCAAGACTTGGGATAAGGAATTCTGGAGGGACTTCGCAGAATTCAAAGTAAGTGTAAATGTAACTTCGAAAGCGATACAAATCAATATCCAAAAAAGACAGTATTCTTTTTCATTAGAGACAGTGAGGAGGTGAAGTGTTTGGTCTCCGAAATGGTTCTAGATGGCTGGGTGAGGTGGAATTGTGGTAGCAGATGGCTTCAAATTCATGGAAGCTAAGTTGAGAGCTATCTAACAATTTCTACTGGATGAATGGGATCAACAGGAAGGATGGTAGGAATGGACTCGTCAACATCATCATCGGTCAAAACATCATCCGTGGAAGAAATACCAGAATTTCTCCTTCCCATCGGACATTGCCAACAGAACCACACAAGGAAGGAACGAAAGGAATATTGCATGAAGTAGAGAAGAGTGCTTCTATGAGTTGGACAGCACCCGTCGTACTCCATGCTGCAGCGACACCACGAGATGACCTCCAGAACCTCCTATCTCCATGAAAAGGAGAGAACGGAAATGCAGCAAAAGAAATGCAGAAGACATGAAAGACATGGCCGTAGTTGTAAACTTGCCAATCCATCCAGAGTTGAAGACGGTAGAGTCATCGTCTTAAGACAAACCGTCACTCCAAGCCAAGATAGAGATCCATAGCTCACAATAGTCATACAAAGCTCTGAAAAGGATCACAATCGTCAACACCAATGTAGCCATGGTGTTACATTCGTGGATAGACATCCACTACACGACAGGATCCATGATTTGCATGGATGCATCCCTCTAAGAAGCTTATGCATTGAACTTAATGGATACACAAGGAAGAGAAGGACCCAATAGAGGTTCACATACCCGTGTGCATCCATGAACTCCATGAACGCACAACTCAAACTTCACGAGTGCACTCATGAACTCCATGGATGCATTATGGTTGCTATCAAATAAATAAATAGAACCTTGAGCAAAGCTGGTCCACAACATACATGTGTCTTGTCTTTGTTATTGAGAATTTGTTTCAAATACGCTTCGTCGAGACCGGAGATGCAAGTGAAGATGATATATAAATAGTAATAGAACATGCAATTATTCATTAAATTCAAAATTTGTGAAAAATCTAATGAGTATACTTTGATGTTCTTGATGTTATTAACTTAGTTAGTTTTGGTGCACTTATTTTGTTCAAAGATCAGAAAATAGTGCTTGATTTATCTCAATTACTGCAAATTTGTAATCATATGTCGTCATTATACTTGATAAACTGAGAAAGATCATGTTTACTTAAAGTGTAACATGCTTGTAAGATGACGTGAGTTGTTCACGTAAAGTTGGATGTCTCGTCATGTCCAATGAAACATCTGATTTCTACTGACATATTCTGAATAGTCATTTCATTTCTTGTTCAAGCAATGTGCATCCATGAACTTCATGGATGTTATAGTCCGAGTCACGACATGCACATGTATTTCAGTTCGATGACATCAAATTTCATCCGGTAGCAAGCATTGATAGTTTGTTGTATTAAATTTGCAATTCTAAATTGCAAAATCTACCAAATTTGTGATTTTTAATACGTAACTATGGTTTTCATAGAATTTGGCTAAACTAATCAAATTACTCTAAATTTCAAGAAAATCGTCTACAATATATCATGTTGTTAGTATGAGATGCTAGTCTAATGTTAAAATTTATCGATTTTTTGGGAATTCTGTATTTTCAAAACTCACCGAAATGTCGATTGTTGATGATTTTCTGGAAGTCCCTCTTCGTAAATTATGAAAATTAAAAATATGTTCTTTTTTCATGAGTATAGATCCGATTGTTATTAGTGGCTGTTAAATATTACATGTTAGTCCATATCTGGAAACGTGACAAGATCAAGATATAAACCATAAGTCATAAGTGCACAACCACACTGCTAAAAATATAAATTAAAGAACTTCAAGTTGTTTATATATTAATTCACTATTTTAGAGTGAATTTAATTTATTACCTAACACTTCTTGCTAGAACGGTTTACGTACTAGATTAAACCCCTGCATATTTGCCTCCTCCTTCAAAAAATGGAGAAGGTGAAATATGCACAGGTGCTCAAGAGGTGATAATGTATCTAAACAATAAGCATGCTTAATTTACAAAGCACTCAATGACATGCACACGAGGAAGGAGAAATTTAGGGTTTCTCGCTAATACGGGGAAATGATCATTTTTCATTAGTATCAAATATGTGGTGGGTGCTATTTTGCCTTTTGTCAACGAAAAAGGCAAAACGGTTACGGAAGCAAGTACAACAAGTTGGTTCTAACCACTCCATTGTAGAAGCAGCTCCGTGTGACTGGTCTTTAGTACTCTGTCGTAGTCTGAACATCGCTTCACGAAGCATGCATGGCCATGTACAGTAGATAAATCTAGGTGGGAAGTCATCGGTTCAATTAAGTTTCTTGTCCTTTTCCACTCTTTCGTCTTCTAGTCACACAGCGGGTTCCACTTCTGGTCAAGTGCTTCACATTAAGCTGGTATCGGAAATTTACGGCAAGCGTACCACATTCTGAATTTCACTTGATCGACTTGAACGGGTTCCCCTTTTACCTTTTTAACCCTCCGTCAAGACCTTCACAGTAATCTGGTGTAGAAAGTTTACTGCAAAAGTAACCACATTTAAACTCTCATTGCGTCGACTCCAAACCAACCATCAAAGTGTTGCTACTGTAGCTAGCGCTAGCTCCCCGGAGCGTACCTATGCAGTCTAGAATACGTACACCTTGATTGACCATGATTACGACGAAGGTAAAAATAACTGTAGCTCCAGTTGGAGCCCGATAGAGAGTACAATTCGTCCACGTTAGTCCATATCCTTCGAAATTGATTTCTCGACCTTCTCTTGACTACTTGATGTTTGGGGCCGTGGTGTCATTGAGTTCAACTCTAATTTATGATTACCTATAGACACAGACCCAAGTATCTCAGTTGTTGTAGGGTTCAGCGGAGTTGAACCGAAGGGAGGTCTGAATCAAACACTGTTGGCATGAGGTTTCATGTTTTGAGCATGGGAAAGAAGGTACTGCATTGATGGTTGGTTTGGAGGTTTCAACGTTCAGCCTCAAACGAAGAAGAAACCTTTACGTATGTGCATTCTACACCATTGGGCGACGCGGCGAGAGATCGCACAGGCCCAAGTATCTCAGTTATAGGGTTCAGCAGAGAGATAGATTAAAAGGAAGGTCTGAATCAAACTCTTTAGGCGTGAGGGTTCATGTTTTGAGCCTGGAAAGAAGCTTCGATGGTTGCTTCCGAAGTTTCTACCTCAAACGGAAGAAGAAACTTTGCGTATGTCCACCATTTGAGTTTGAGAGCGAGCGAGCGAGCATTGTAGACGAGAAGGCATGGCATCAATACTATGTGGAAGTAGATTGTGAGAAAGACCGGGCAGAGAAGTACACGTCGCGTTGTGGGACGTTTCAGACCGAACTCGGAAGGCTAGCAAGAAGTATCGTTGAGCCAACATATAAAGGTGCAGCTACAGTCGGATTGCTTTTCGTGTCGATAGACAGGATCAGGCTTGGTGATATAGCCGTTCGATATCTAGACGAGGTCAAACAATCCAGATTGAGTTGGATTGAGGTGTTTGATGTGCACTTTTGTATGAGAGAACTTACCCGTCATCTTCAATCAGTGTGTGTATGCAGCGGGATTTACGAAGTCATTCTGGTTGTAAAAATGGCGCAGCCCGATGGATCAGGCAATCCTGGTAAGAGTTCCAGAAGCGCAATCACGATTGTAGGCTTAAATATTAGATTTGAATACGGGTTCTGAAACAAACACAAAGAGCATCAACACATTCACTGAAAACAGCAATAGAGCTTGACTCACTGTGACTTGTTGGAGGAACTTTATTTGATGAGACTGGAGTGGAACCCTTTTTACCCCGAACTGTAGAAAAGGTTTAACTCTATTCAGTTTTACTAACACATCTGCCTGTATTAATCATTAGCCTTATTAATCTTAAGTATGCAAAATATTTGACCAACCATCTGATCGTGAGGGTTTTCTTTTATAAATGCAGATGTCCAGACTTCGAGATGTGATTACAAGCGGGAACGGGGTCGTTTGATGGAGTTACTGGTGAGTGTGGGAGGTCAGGGAGCAGCATCTCCGTATCACATGGTCACCAAAAATACTTCACATGTACCACCTACCGGCTCAAATATATGTCGAAGCTCTATTGCTGGATCAGTATCTACATCTCAAGTCGAGTTCAGCCCCGGACCGCTCGTGCGCAACGTTTTAAGTTATGGGCCAAACCGTGAATCAACTTCTACATCTCTAGTAGAATTCATGCCCAAACTGCTGCTGCCCACCGACTTGACCGCCTTAAAGTATGGGCGCAAACGTCAATCAACTTCTACACCTTTGCGCGACTCAGCTTCTACACCTCATGTAGAATTGATGCCCGAACTGCTGCTGCCAACCGACTTGACGACTTGTGGGCCGAAACGTGCATCAATATCCAAGGGCCAACATCGTGACATTGTTCCGCCCATCCATTCCCTGTATCGCAAAGTTGGTTCAAGTCTAAGTGCAGCCGGAAGTAAAGCAGATTCACACCTTGATGCTAGGAAGGCTACTACAAGCACGGTTCAGGAGGATCAGTTCGCAGGATCAGCAGCGTCAAGCTCCCGTTCTGTCCCGGTACCGGTACATTTTGAGGGAGCGGGTAAACTAGAAAAGGGTCTCCTCGAAAGGCGCCATGTAACTGATCACGACCACTCAGACTCAGTTGACATGGATCTTGATTATGATACGTATGATCATTTGATGTTTGACGATGAAGAAGAAGATCCAGAGGAGCTCTTTGATTACCGATTGGACTACGTTCCGGGTACCAGCCAACCACCGCGTGAGGACATGGAGACAGAAGAAGCACCTCCATGGTATAGGAATAAAGTCAGTTCAACTGGACACATACCTCCTTCGACTATCTGGCCAGATCTCCAACCTCAAACAAGTGCACGGACCTCGGGAAGAGACTGCAAGGAAGATCGAACGGAAGTGCAAGGAAAAGCGACCAAACAGCAGCTGGCGGCAAGCGTGGTTGGACAAACCGGTAAATTGTCAGGAAAAACTCAATTAGCAGATGGAAGAGGACAAAGTGAGCTGCTCTTAGACAGACTCAAAGAAAACTCGGCTGGAGAACGTGGAGATGAATCAGCACTGCTTGAAGGGATGAACTCAAGTCCACGTCCAAAACTTGATGTTGATTTTCAAAGGGCTCTTGCCGTGGCGCAGGATTCTGAAACTTTCCGAGAAGCTTTCAAAGCACTGTACAAATTTACTGAAGCTTCCAGCAAGAGAGGGTGCTTCATATCTCCAAAAGCCTTGGAAACAATTGGTGTGAAAGAAGCAAAAGGAAGTGAGCGCATGGGTCCCGTTGCTATGCTTATTCCTAAAGAAGAACCTGTTCAACTAGAATCAACGCCTTCTCAAGCGCAGAAGATCCAAGTGAAACAGGACGAGCGTTCAGATTGGAATTATTTAAGTTCCTCGAGTAAGGATGGGGATCCGGGAAGTTGCCAGAAGACTTGGGATGCACTGAGAAGACTAGAACAAGTCTGGGTCAAACTTATCAAGGATCACGGAAACGTTAACGATCTCAAAGAACCAGCCGGAGAGACGTTCAGACCTGATCTTATGCATTTGACAATAGCTTCTAGCTTAAGAGGTGATGGCTTCTGGCTGAATGAGAAGAAAAGACCTATTGGTCATTGTCCAGGTGTTCCAGTTGGAGCATGTTTCAACTATCGGGTCGAAATGGCAGTTATTGGGCTTCACCGTACAATCCAAAGTGGAATTGGGATCATACCTGCAGATTTCTCAAGTTATAGGAGACCAATTGCAACAAGCGTAGTACTCCTAACGGGCAACTTGTTTTATAAAGATGACAAAGATATGGGAGTTAAGGTTGTGTACAGTGGTCAAGGAGGATTGCGTACGCGTGGTACAAAGAAGAAATGTCAAGACCAGAAACTGACGAGAGGCAACCTGGCACTTGCGAATAGCTTTGAACTGGGAGTTCCCGTTCGAATGATTCGCGGCCACACAAACCAGAACACTAGAACAGGAAGACTTTACAGTTACGATGGGCTATACAAGGTGACTGTTATGAATTACAAGGTTGGTGTACACGGAAACAAAGTTTACCTGTACACTATGGTGCGCCTTCCTGGTCAAGGACCTCTCCCAGTTCCATCCACAGCTGCGCTGATATATAAAGGCGAGGATGATATAGACACTTACTTTCGGCAGCGTCATAAAAGGTAACCAGACAACCTTCGATATATGTATGTCCTCCTATATTGAGCTCACTGACATTTGAATTGTTATAATATTATATCAGCTTGTAGAAGAAGCGTCAGTGTGTAGAGTGTAGAAGTCTAACGTGAAGGATCAGTAGCCACAGAAGAAGCTTTCCGATGGACGCAGTCAGTCAGTCTTACTCTAGGTGATTGTGCACAATAAGGGATTTAATCACTTTTACTAGGCAGTACTGAGCATGATCCGTTGTGGTCCTTTCTCTCAGGCGGAGCCGTATATTCCGTAATCCAACTTTGCAGATAAAACCGACTACATCAGGTTCTGGTTCTGAACATCGAAAATGCAAGTCAACTTCTGCACGACCAGGAATTGAATTTGCTCTCCTTGTACAAGAGACTGAGCCTGCGAACGGAGCACGCATATGCATGTCTATTCCTTTTTCTCGGTCTACGTCACCAAGACAACATGGTGCACGAGATCCTGTGAAACGCGTTCCTGTAGACATGCCATCTGGTTCTCTCCGTGAACCTAGGCATAGAAGAGGAAAAGCTTCTTGTATTACTCGGTTCATTCCAAAGGTAGACCAGGTCAATCTTCAAAGATGAATTATAATGACCCGTAATTACGCTGGTATGATACGTTGGGAGTTTGGCCTGTCTGAATTCGAACTAGCAGTTCAGCTCCATTCCATGGTACTTGGAAAGATTTCCATTCGTTGACTGATAGACAGAGTTACTGTCACTGCTAGTTTCAACAGTTCTCGAGGTAGGTTCGATCCAATCCACAAATTACGGTACGGATAGACGGATAAGCAACAATAATAGACTGCAGATCCAGATCTGCGAGTGAAGAAGACTATCTTTCTCCATAGCGAGGCCTAGGTACCTTCAAGAGTCCAGAGAGCACAGAAGGTTATCCCGGTGCTGTTGAGAGTTCGCGCTCCCTTGAAATGTTTGCCTTGGTGATAAACAGATCAGTTATTTTCACCTTTTCTAACAGTCCATCTTGTAGAGAATCTCAATGACATTTCAAACTCAGAGATATAATTATAAGAGACCATTGAGCTAATTCTCAAGGTTACTAAACTGACATCAAGTATCAATTGCTTCTCCATAAGTACATATAGGTAAATGTTTGACTATCACCTGGTCTTTTTCATATGATGCTGTTTTTTCATTTCTAAGACAACCTGTGCAAGTTTAGAAGTTGAAATGTGCAAAGGTTGCATTTCCATATGATTCGATCTCCTTCTCCTGACAACATTTGTTTTCTTAAGGGGAAACAATCTGACAGTGTCTTTCAGTCAGGAAGATTGTTTCGCCTTAAGAAAACAATTTTCCTGATTGAAAGACACGGTCTAGCCTATCTGACAATTCCAGTTCTATCTGATTTGTTACTCGTGATTCCACCCTAAGGGTGTTACAAGTTTCGCCTGAAAGTTCAGACAGATGTAAGGTCTGATCATGAGCGATCACAGACTTTTGAGGTCAAAATTACTCGACTGTGCGATATCGAATTCAAACCAGACAATTCTCCAGTCGAATTTCCACATCAACGTCGTCTGTAAATCTAACGCACGCTACAATCTGCTCAAGCTATCATGCATATTCATGCTTGCAATTGTTCCGGGCAAGGGATTCTGTTCTTCATGTTCCCCTTAGCTGTGGAATCCATTTTTGTACCCTTTGTGAAGGCGTTAATGGCGACCATCAGCAGCATAATAAGACACCCGAGAAACCCACTTGAGGTACATATAGAAGCTCACTGGCAGATGGATAATTTGTAAATCCTATGTTCTTTCATCGAAACTTGGAACATACTTCATGTCCCTGATTATCTTGGACGTTCTGACCTAGCCATAGCATTATCACAACATATACTTTCGATCTCCGACCGGTTGTTAGAGAGTTTATCATATATGATTCTCGACTTGCCTCCACTCATGGGCTCCATGCTGAGGGACCGGCATGATATGAAGCAGTATATCTTCTTGAGCAGGAAAGAGAAAGAGAGATAACGAGGAGTTACTGAGTAGTGCCTGTCCGGTCTTATACTGTGCAGTAATATAGTGTAGACAATCGATGTCGAACAAGTGTATATCAAACAAGCATAGATTAGGATTGCACTTAAGGCCTAGAACACTTCTGAACTTATTGATTGGCTTCAAGTGATTAGACCTATTCCTACTCAAGAAACGGGTTGTAGTAGCAGGTGACCTATTCTCGCTATAACGGCCAGTCATCAAGAGGGAATCTGGCAGAAAGATGCCACATGGACAACTATGTACACAATGTTTCACTCTCGACTTGAAAACTCTTTGGAGGTATGATCTTGGAGGTATGGTCTGCTTTTAATTGCTTCTCTCCCTGGTCGCAAGTTACCCTGCTCTCAACTTGCGACCATTCTTTATACGGTGGTCCTCCAATGAGATGTAGAGCTCTTCAACAATCCGGTCTCGTCATCTGGGAATACACGAAAACTTGAAGCAAACGCAGTTTGCAGTTGTCAATAATTTTTCTGGATGGGAAACATCGAGCTGCGGATGGGCCGGCCTTAGAAACCACCTCCACATAAGGTCGGTGTTTCGGCATGATTCCAAATCTTACCTTCCAAGCATCAACTGTGCAGCAGAATCTGCAATTGGAAAGTCCCAGCGCGAATTTCTCCTAGTGTCCAGAACATGGACGTTTCGCGGCTTTTAGCCTGGTTTTCCACCTACTGTAGTCAGACAGTTACGGCCTCCAGTTTAGCAAAGTTCTTAGAAGACACCTAAATGTGTTGAAACGACATCCTACTGTTCTTGCAGCTCTAAGTTTAAACAGCTTCTGACAGCTTCTGACAGTGTAGAAACTACCGTATACCTTTTGAAGCTCCAGTGCTTTTACATCTTGGACCTCAGTTTCCAGTTGATGTGACATGTGAAGCTGTACTCATAATGGTCGAGTTTCGTGAATGATGATGATTCACGAGCTATCAAGTGGGATACTAGAGAGAGAAATATGGGCCTCCGCGTATCCCCATCAAGGTCCGCCATGGGAGGAAGCTGCAATGCCGTGGACGGGATCGAGCTCTCTGACTCGTTGTCGCATGTTTCAATGGACTGTGGTTCTTCTGTTGCTTTGCAGAAAAGAGTACCGAGTTGCCTGCAGTGGTATCGAGAAGGCTTGGATGGACGTGTTGCTGCGCCCACTTTTTTCCTTGCTGTACGATGGTGGTACTTCGTCCTGCTGGTCGATATTAAGCTATACCTACTCCAGAAACACCGCCAGTGAAGAGATTCTGCAGAGTCAGTCTCGTGGTGGCTCCAGGACAAGATAGGCTGTCAGTAATCTGCGGCCGAATGAAGGTGAATTGGTTGTGGAATGACCGAAAGATGGGCACCTGGAGCCTATCTTCCTTTCCTGCTCTGGAGCTATGGAGTGCCACACAAGTACGTCTTGCAGGTTTCCCCTCCGATTGAGCTTCTGCCTGACTACGGTAGCGTAGCATCCTCCCTGACTCCATGAGCTTTATTCCTGATAGAATGAGCAAGATTTCCCCCCCGGCTTAGGTCTGCGCTTACGGGGTTGTTTCTCAACTTGGGTCATTGCTTGCGTTATCGGTAGCCAGCAAGAATTTTGTTTCCGAACGCATTTGTAAGAATGGAATACTGCATGTGTCATGTAGATCACTATGCTACACCTCAGGAAAAGCTTCGAGTTCCATCGAATCTTCCTGTTTTCCAGTCACGCATGACAAGACGCAGAATGAGCCTACATGAGTCTAAGTCGAAGAACAGCTTTGATCTTATGTCCAGATCGCAGGGTACTCTGCCCGTGCGCCATCTGAAATTTACCGTTCCAGTTTTGAATTAGAGTTGCGCCTGTACATACGTTTCGTTTCTTCGCTGTCGAGCTGTTACTGGGAGTCTAGTAAGTTTTGAATCCTTTTCGGTTTTGGTTGCTGTCCTGTAGCCCCTATCCATGGCTATCTACCACCTGGAGGAGTACACAAAGTGCTTACTAATTCTGAACTTCATCCATCCCCTCGCAGTTTTTGCGTGTCTCATCTTGATTCTATACCTGTTCCGTGTGCATGATTCCTTCATTGCTCCTCACTCCTGATTCCCACCTAGAAATCGATCATGGTTGCAGTGTTCTGGCGGGATTTGATCATTATTCAGCAGGCAGAGTTTCTTGAGCCCCGAGCCCTCTCAGCAGAGAGAGTCAGTCCTCTGTAGATTTGCTATTATCTCTGGCAGTTCGGCATGAAAGTGGTGAGGTTTGTTATGGGGTTTCTGCTTGCGAGCAGCAACAGAAAACCGAACGCGTGGGTCCTTCCTGTGGTGCAGCGTTAGTCTGGTACTCTTCGGTGCCGTCTACATCTCGGGTACCGAAACCCTGCCGAATCAACATTTGAAACCACTCTCGCAAATCTCATCTGAACTCCTCAGCACGTCCAACCACATGCGAAAATCTTCATCCGTTCATCGAGCCAGCTTGGATCCGAACTAATTCCTCCGATGAATGTCAACTGTCATGGAGAGACTTGGCGCTCGACGACACCTCTCTTCTCGCATGTGCAATTCGAAATGGACTCCATCACGAGCGATGGCACTGAAAAGATTCGGAGATCACACCCTTCCCCGCCCCCGAGTAGCGTTTCTGTTCATAAGCCAGAACGGGATTTCCCACAAGCCTCTGTGGCGCAGATTCTTTCATCCCCACGAAGATAGTTACTCTCTGTACGTGCATTCTCGGCCAGAGTTTTAGTTCCTCCCGAGTCCCTTTCCATAACCATTAGATTCGCAGCAAGGGTGTCAAGCGGACGTCGATGAGCTTCTCCGATGCCACGCGCAGGCTCTTGGCCTACGCCGTCGTCGATCCCGACTGCGGTTCCTCGAATTCTTGGTTTGTATACATATGTGAGGCGACCATTCCAGTCTTTACCTACGACTCCTTGATCAACTCGTCGCACTTGTTCGTCGAAGCTTTCCTGCCGCTCCAGAAGTATTTGGCATTGGACACGGAACCCGAGTTCCACAACAGCAGCTTGCGGAGATCCTTGGATGGCTCTGCAACTCCGCCATGCCATCATGATTTTGGACCAATGGACTTTGTACAAGAAGTTTGAAGTCTCTTGCAGAGTGTGGTGCGCACCGGATGAACATTTTCAGACACTTCTATGTTAGTAGCACTTTCCCTCACAACATTCGGTCAGAGTGGTTTAGACATCTGTAATTTTGTAGTTAGCTAGCTATTCAGTCATCTGACGGTGTCGCATTTCCTAACCGTATCCATGGTGCAGGAATCCTGTATCGTCAGGGTGTATCGAATTGGACAACGATGTATGTGAACTAGACTCGTCCTCACTCACTTCAATGAAGGCTCCTGGGGGTAGATGTTCTGTCACCAGAGTAGTTCGAAGACACTCGGGGAAAGACGGTACAAACCGACAGGATGTTCCATGACACTTCGGGAGTTGCTGAGCAGCAGGATTGCGTTACAGTGGTGTGCCGAACTCTCCTTGCTACTTATTTGCCAGGAAGGTGAACGCCGCTGTCACCATCGACTACCTTCGGTCTCTTCCTTCCTGTGTTCTGGGATACTGAGCCGAATTCACTTTCATGTTGTGTGCACCGCAGGAGTTCCATTCCTTCTTCATCTTTATGCGACTTAATTTTGGCCACGATTGCGACTGCCATTCTCCGCTGTATCACCACGCCGCTCATTGTAAATAGGTGTGCAATCAAACCCAGACTGTTTATCATTGAGAGTCGGCGTTTGCGAAGTCATATACGTTTCTGCTTCCAGTTTAGTATAGGCAGAGAGCTTTTCTGAACTTGAAACAGCAGTAGTACTGCTTCTAGATAAAGTGATCTTCGGAACCAGAACCTTGCAGTTCACGGCAGTTTAGAATCATTAGATAAAATAGGAATCCGAGTTAAATCCTGTGTAGTCACAGCGCAAACCTATTTGCAGTCTTGATACTTCTCGATAGTTACTCTTCTTGACTTCTACGAATTCTGGATTATGCACTCAGGTCAGGAGGAACGAAACTTGACTGAAGAAATGTGTTTAATCGAGAGGAAATTAGTCTCTCTCTCTCCCTCTCTCTCGCTCGCTCGCTTTTTGTGCACTCTATGCCTGGAGGGGGCTGAAGATACTGTGCATTATCTGGTAGACTGTAAATTGTAATCTTGTCACAAGAAATGCTTTCAGTGACGTAGAAAGTTATACCATCGGAGCTGTATACAAGATTCAGCTCCTGGAGTCGAAACATTAAGCAGATGCCTCTTTGTACAACTCGTTTTGGGGTCTGTCTGACAAGAATCGCATGTATTGGTCATCTAGTTAATTCTTCTTAACTGCAACGTGGAAGGAAAAGATATTTCTTTGTATGTCGTCTCCTATTTGGATAAGTGTTCCCCTTTCCAGTTGGTTGTCTCGTCTGCATTCTCTTCTTCTCAGTGCGTTATGAGTACGATCTCTCTCCCTCTCTCTCTCTCTCTGGCGTTTCGGAAGCAAGTGGGACACAGGAAAAAGATAATAAGAAAACAACGTCATGAATTGTCCTCGTCCTCCTTCTTGTCCTCTGTTTACCCCAGCTGTGTCCTGCAGGCACAAGTGAGTAGAGTTGAAGTAGATGAGTTTGACATCAGAAAATGTACACCTAGGGGAAAACGAAAAAGTACGATGAATCGAGGGAACTTTCAGCTGCAGTCATTAGGACAGAAGGACCTGAAGTGTCAGTGTTATCTTCTTGGGACAGGGAGAGCACGTTATTAGGTATCACTCGCAAAGCAGCAAGTTTACAGACAAGTGGAAGAGAAGCACACATGCAAGTTGCAACGGTCTGGATTTACGAGAAACAGGACGGGGGCTACTACACTAGTACTGCACTGAGTTTTATCGTTTCCCACACCAGAGATTCCTCTCGGTAGTCGGGTGATAAAGAGCAGGTTCAGCGATTTGACACTTGTTTTGCTCTGTTTCAGCCGGCAACAGATCATGGAATCCAAACCACGCGCTCAGCTTGACTTGTTCCTCCTTGACACAGTTTTGGGTTCTTTACTCGGATGGTGAGCTGCAGTGTCACTGAAACTTGCTATACAGTGATCCTGTAGTGACACAAGACTTTGCCTTTGAATGCATAATTAAATTGAAACTCGTGAATATTTGTATATTTAGGCAGTCTATACGCGATTGGTTTATTGTATGTCAGACCGAGCTGGCGCTGGTGGAACCTGAACTTAGTATTGGTCAGACTGATCTGCGAGAAGGTTTGGGTGGATTCCATATGTGAGAAATATTTTGAAGTTCAACATCAATAGTTTCATATGATATTCTATTTTATTTAGTCGTTGTTTTTGGTGTTTGTACCATGGATGTTGGTTCGCGCTTTATGGCATTTTCTCTATACAAAACTCTAATATCTATGTATAAATATAAGTCTATCAGTTCACTAATTGGAATATATATAGTATATGAAGATATATTTATTTCAAAAATATAAGGAGTTTTCAAAATTACTGACTCGCAATTGACTAAAAAGTTTAGTGAACATGGATCTTGATCCTACTTGCTCATCATTCTTAAATAAAAGCAGAAATTTACTCGATCAGACCTCTAGAAAGAATTTCGGATTGATACGATCCCTCTTATAATTCTTTAATTCGAGTTGCAAGTCGTATAAATCATTTTGTCTAGAAAGCAATGCTAATTAGCGAGAAAAGTATGCATACACTGAGACAAGTCAACTAGCAATCAAGAATAATTTTTTCTGAGTCTTTTCTTGCATTGTTCTTGTCCGGAAACGAGGTAAGTCTCAGTTTGTAGTTTCACTGAGCAACATGACTTGTATGACTGGCAACTGCAGGTCAAGGTTCTGATAAAGCAAGAAATTATTAGAGGGGTTTGATAAAGTCCGCAATTCGTTATAGGGGTCTGATCAAGTAAATCTTTGCAAATAAAAGAGAATTTTTGAAAATACTAGCTTCGAAATGTAACATCAACAATGTATCACTACATACATTGCTTCTTCTACCGAAAACTTTTTTCTTTGTTTTTCCCATTTGGCTATTGTTATCTTTTGTCAATTCTTGTTTTCGTTTGCTTTCTATCATTAGACATACCATGAAATTATTTCTGTAATCTCTGTGAAAATCGGAGAAGCATAGCAAGCATCATTTTATTTTTTATTTTTTTTGAAGCGAGACGCAAGGAATGATTTATTAAAGACAACCACAAACAAACCATAAAAGAGTCTAGTCAAACACGGACCGCAAACACGAACTCACCACATAGGTGAGCAAGAAGAGGAAATCAAACGCTCGAGAGCAAGAAATGATTATGCAAGAATGCACTGTATGGAGAGTCTAAGCACATGATCGTTCAAAGCAACGAGAGGCAACCTCCATGGGTTTTTATCTAGTCAAGTTGAGGAGGAAAGATCAAGATCGATCTTGCTATGGTGATTTTAATTCCTTTACCTCTCCATTTTCGGAGAAAAGTTGTTATTTTCTTGTTGGAATCTTGGTTGGAGAGAGTGGCATCGTTGTGGCACCGTTGTATGACAAGTGGCATTGTTGTATCTTTCTGCATGAACTAAGTCCAAGTTGAAACTGAGTCTTTTAGAGGTAGAAAACTGCATCATTGGATAAGAAGTGCAATCGAGCACAACTCACATCTTTTCAGACGTAAACTTGTGTTTTTTGTTTTGATTGTAAGACGGGCAAGCTTGCCGGTGTGAGAGGATGTTCTCCGTACATGAAATAAAAAGAGGTTTCACGAGTAGACATATTGAGTGAGTTGTTGTAGACAAATTCTACCAAGGAAGTAAGGTGTCTCACTCTCTTGCTCCTCTAGGATAAAGTCGTAACATATCTTCAATAGTTCGATTGGCTCCTTCAGTCGATCCATGAATCTGTAGATGATAGGTAGTGGACATGACGAGTTTGGTTTTGAACAGACCAAATAGGATTCTCCAAAATAGACTAGTAAATTGAGGATCTCTATTTGTTATGATCATTCGAGACAAGCCATGCTGAGCAAAAATAATGTTCAAGTATAATTGGGCAAGTTGAGGAGTTGAGATATTTTTCGTGGTTGGTCGAATGTGGATCATCTTGCTACGCTTATCTGCAGAGACAACTATGGAGTCAAAACTTGAATTGGTCATGGGTAGTACACACACTTACTCTATACTAAAATGTTCCTAACGTTTGGAAGGAATAAGAAAGGATTGAAGAAGATCGACATGTGCTTGATTTGTAGCTTTATTTTGCACAACTCTTAGTGTATGCTGCAACATCATCCGTCATCTTGGACCAATAGAAAACTCCTTAGAATGCTTCTAATGTCTTCTCTGCTCCCATGTGTCTTGCAATACTGAATCATGACATTCAATTAATATGGTGATATTCAATTTTGGGATCCATAACTGCTCTTCATAGAATGTTAATCCATGATTGCGAGTAGTGGCTTTTGAAGTTTTGGCTGCTACAATCTGTGCATCAAACCTTGTGCCCTTGATCAATTTTGTCCAGAAGTCAAAATTCACCTTGACATTAAATTATGTTATGCACGACAAGCATGTGAGTTATGCATCAGTAATTTGCTTATTGCCCTCAACATATGTGATGGTAATGTTGAATCATTGTCTCCATTCTATCCAACGAGTTTGTCTCTTTGAGAGATGAGTTCTCCAAATAAACTAAAGGTTCGTGATCTATCTCGATCACAAAAGCCTTCTCCTCTTAATATTGTTTCCAATGCTCGTGACGGGTACGGGTCAACTTTTCTCTTTCAATAGTGTGGTAGTTTCATTCTGATGGTAGCAACTTCCATGAGAATTATGCAATTGGATGCTAACCATCCTTTCATTCTTGCTGCAGCACAGCCCCCACTACTGTGCTTAATGCATCCGTTGCTAACTTCATAGGTCGCTTCGGGTCGTACCACTTGAGGATCGAAGCATGTAGTAGTGCGATCTTCAGTGCTTGAAAACTTATTTCTTACGCTGTTCTCCACATCCATTTCTTTCCTTTGTCTAACAAGCAACTAGTGGTTGTGCAATCTTGAAAAATACTTAACAAATATACAATAGAATCTTGTCAGTCCCAAGAAGTTCTTAAGTTGAGTCTGATCTTCTGGAGCCTTCCACTGCTAAACGATTGTTATCTTATTTATCATGATTTGTATACCTTCTGCACTCACTTTGTGTCCCGAATAATCCACCTCTGTCTTGTCAAATTCACACTCTGAATTTTTGACATATAATTTATTATTGCGGAGTACTTGGAGGAGGGCCTCTCTCAAATGCTGCATATTTTCCCTCATAGTTTTGCTATAGACTAGAATCTCATCAAGAAACACATTGACTGATATGTCTAAGTAAAGATAGAATATGTCGTTCATCAGATCCATGAAGATGACTGGTGTATTTGTGAGACTGAATGGCATCACTAAGTATTCAAAGTGACCATACTTTGTTCGAAAGAAAATCTTCTCTACATCTTCATCAGTAATCCAAATCTGGTTATAATCGCTCGATACGTCTAGCTTGATGAACTACTTTGCTCCTTCAAGTTGGTCAAACAAGTCATCCATCCAAGGTAATGGGTATTTATTCTTCACCGTCTGTTGATTGAGCGTTCGATAATCAATGCACATCAATAGACTGTTATCTTTTTTCTTCACCAAAATGACTGGAGCTCCATATGGTGACACACTGGGTTGTATAAACCTTTTCTGCAACATCTCCTCAATTTGTATCTTGCACTCTTCCAAATCATGTGATGTTATTCTGTATGGAGCTTTACAAAGAGGTGTGCTTCTGAAATCACCTTGAATTTGTGATCAAATGGTGCCAATCTATTCTCCTAATGTAAGTTCTATCTTTCAGGATAAAGATTCAATCATCTTGATCTGTCCATTGGGTGGTTCCACCTCTTTACTCTCATCATTTACTAATCTTATTCTTAACTTCACGACAATCGATTAAGATAGAAAGTTCTCTGTTGCACTAAGATTGATTAGTACTCTTTTTTTGTCTCTTCTAAGACTCCGTCCGTAGTCAACTGCTTTTTATTTGGTCAATCTCCTTCCATTTTTCTCGTATTTCTTCTCCCTCCTTGAACTAGTAAGACCGAGAGGTGCATTTACTTGTGTTTTTTGTTTTCTGGTGTTGCCTCGACTTCTTCATTTTCTTCTCTCTAGTTCAAATGATTTAGAGGTTGACGGTATGGAGGTCATGGATCTCTTGGGAAGCGGGTTTGGCAATTTGTAGCATAGTGGAGGTCTCGGATCTCTTGGAAAGCAGGTTTGGCAATTTGTAGCTATGCGACCAAATTGTCCATAATTGCAACATCTACGTTGCTCTCTCTTGAAACTATCGTGATTGATAGCAAATGTTGTCTAACTCCATAGGCGTTGACTTGTTTGCGTACTATGTTTCGGACTGATTCTATGATTTGATGGAATCATCACTTCTCCTCCTCTTAATGCTCCAACAATTCTTTGAGCACAAGCGATGGCTTCAAAACTCATGCGTAGATTTTGCACCATTATCTTTTGTGAGATTCACTCTTTTAAACCCTTCTTGAAATTATCAAGAGCATCTACTGGACTCATATCGATGAATGCAACTTGCAAGTCGAGGAACGCCTCTACATACTCTTGAAGGCTTCCCTTCTGTTTCAGTCCTCACATCTTCGTTCGAGCCATTTGCACAGAATCCACAGACTGAAAATTCTTTTAACATACCTTCTTGCATTGTAGTCTAGGTTACTGCTCTTCCTTATGCCAACACCAATCTCTCTTATGCATCGTACTAAATAAGAGCTTTATCGTTCAAGTATCCACATGCAAATACTCCCGCTGATCAATTATTTGTCTACTGAAAAGTCAAAAATTACGATTTATCAAGAATCCAGTTCTCGACTACTCTTATAAGTCATTGACATCTGTAAGGTTCAATGTTACAAGTTTTCTTCGTCCGTAATAACAGAGTATCTTCATCATCGATTGGAACTCTAACGATGGGTGCCACGGGTTCTCTTGGTGCAGCTTGCTCTCCCATCATTGATATTTCTTGAGGTGATCTTCCACCTCCCACTGCTGTCATACTTTGATCCTCAAGGCTCAACATCTTGCTTTGTAGTAGTTCGGCTGTCATTATCATCTCTCGAAATTCATTTAGCATTCTTTGCATCAATTCTTGCATTACCAACTTTGGATTCGCAGGTTGCGGATCCATGATCTCTCTCTCTCTTTCTCTCTCTAGCATAGAAGATTCGAGTTTTTTTCGAGTTGAAAAGAACGAGAGCATGTAGATTTAGATCCGTGCTCAACTAAATCAATATATAGATTGTCAAATCCTAGTTGGTCGCATACATCACTATTGGAAGAATCAAGGTCTGACGAATTCATCACTTGACTCATAAAATTCTCACCTAAATGATAGACAAAGTACACTAAACAATGCTCACGACATAGATACATAAACTTGATGTGAAAAGGATTCAAAGATGGTAAACTGAAGGTTGGAAATCTATCTCCATCCATAACATAGCTCTCTGATAGACTTCTTATACTTGAGACTAATCTTTCGAAGCACTCAGAGTTTCAATTACAAGACACCACGATCAAAGGTTCTTCTAAGAAGGGTAATCCGCACTTTTAGAGTTCTCTGCTCTGATACCATTGTAAAACAGGGTTCAATAGTGAACTCAAACTTGAATGTCATTGAATGTGCATTCCCATACTTTATATAATGAGAGAAAGAGTACAAGATAAAGTTCAGCCCATTGCTGACCACCCAAATACACGGACTGTTGACGTGGTTTACATGCAGCTTTAGATCTGAAATCCCAAAATAACATCTAAGGGTCTCAGAATGAGACAAACAATGGTTCGTTAGAAAGCTCTTGAAGAGTACAAGCTATGGCATTTAAGGCATGTTTTAAGCTCTGCCCTTAGCGATCAGTTTTCTGGTTGAAAAAACATCATTTCAATCCTCAAATTCCTTCTAGAAAGTTTCAGTGATCTTTCGATGCTCCCGTGTATTAGTAGAAGTAATCTTTTGCTGCATCTATTCTCTAACCGATTTAGATGTAACTGACTATTATACCAAAGACTTTTATCAAAATAATTTTCATTTCTAATGGATAAAAAGAACTCTACTTATTACACTAACCATCCAAAATGTAGAAATTAGTCCATGTGAATCATGTTTCACCTAGGGATGGATTGTATAATCTTCATTTGCGGAAAGGGTTATTCTTTAATCTTAATGATGGATTTATTATATTTTTCAGTGATTGTGATTTTATTTTATTTTATAATTATTTAATATTTTAGAAATATTTAATATTAGAAAAAATTAAAATCTCATTCCTTTGTTACTCATCATCTATTTTTTTGGATTTATTTTATTTGATTAATTTGTCATCGTGTATCTAGTGCGACGGATCGTCCTAACATACCCACTAAGCATCTTGGGCTTGGTCAGCTTTTACCTAACCAACCAACTACCTTATGCTTTACAGGCTTTAGCTTTGATATATGCTCTTAGTGTCTCATACATGAACTCATTGATTAACTTGGTTGCTCCTTCCATTCATTCAATTTTCTTCTTCATAATGAAAATTTTAATATCGATCAAATTTTGTAATATGTCCTTCAGGCTCATCGTTTCCAATCAAGAATTCATAATACAATGCCTTTCAGATAATCTTCTCATTCTCTTCTCATTTTTCTAAACTTGTAAGTCTATATATATATATTCATTGACATATTACTATTATTTTTAATTGATACACTATAATTCTTTTGCCTCTTTATTTCTTTTAACAAAGCAAGCGAAAGAAGTTTTGTTGACATACCTTTATTCATTACATCATATTTATTGATGTTTATGCATTCCTTTATTCTTTGTACTCTGTTATGTATTTTATGTGCTCAAAATATAATTTTAAAGGTTTTTATTTCATTGTACATGGTTGGGTACTACTTGGACTGTGACATCATTTCTATCAAATAGACCTATGGAAAGATTTCCAGAGACTTCAAATTCATCTCGAATTAAGCTCCCAAGAGAAATGAAGACTCTTCAAAATCTTCAATCTTGCCTCACATAGCAAGTTGGCAAAAATCTATAGGCTCTAACGTTCATTTGTGAGGTTCTTTCTATAGTCATCCTTTATGTTAAGTCTCACCAGCCGGTCAAGAAGCAACCTCAACAACTTATCAAAGCTATAGAAAATATATAGAATGGAACTTTGAAGAATTCTTTAGTGCTACCAAGCTTACCCCTTAACGAAGGACCAAAAAACTCTATAAGCGTCCGTGTGTGTATTGTCCCATGGTTCTTGCATAACTCATCTTCAATCAAAGATCTAACAAGCTTGTTGAAAATAGCTCGGCCATAACTTTCCAAACACTTGCAAGGTTCTTAATCTCTTAGATGACCCTCTTGACACAGTGAACTTCAAACAGTCATAAGTTCTCTTTTATAATTTCAAATCAAGTCATTTTGGTCTAAGTCCAACGAGACCATTTGACTTCTGACTTTTCTACGAGGAATTGTTACCCTCCAAAAGTATCTGAAAGCTCTTAACTCGAATATCTTCCCCCCATGGCCTTTTACATCGAATTTCATTTTCTCTTATTTGAAAACGTGTAAGATATAGAAATGTTACAATAAATTATTATTAAAAAATTAATTTCTCTATAACTGATATGTGTTAACCAGTCTTAGAGTCGCCAACACATCCTAACATAAACAATAAATAAGGCACGTAAGTGCTACTGGGGTATAAGTCCGGAACCATGTTAGAGCATAGATTAATGTACACTTAGAAAACTGACGAGTATGCATATAGTGAACATAATATACCGCCTCGAAAAGCGACGACAATATATAACCGATCGTTTGTTAATTCTCAATTCTCTTTTGACCATCTGATCCAGACCAAACCTACCAAGTCGACGGTAAACTGCAACACGTGAGGGTCGATTACCACAAGGGTTCTGAACCCAGAACTTAACTTGCCCAATCCGACCTGCCCTAAAAATCACAGCAAAAATTTTCATCGTCTGAAAACCCAAAATCCTCTCTGATTTCTCTAGCAGTGTACTTATCAATTTCATACTTACTTTGTCCGAAGAGCCCAATAAGTAGGTAGAATTATGACTTGTAGTGTACATGACCACTTTGAGACTTGACATCGACTCCTAAATAACATGTTAAATGAAGCAACAGTGACATTACTTCCATCGTGACACGCGGACTAGAATAATAACTGAAAAGGAAATAACTAGTTGCATTGGACAAATATTATTCATTTGCAATGGTTTAGCCCTCTCCGATATGGTCAATGTCTCCACTTTGCTTAGGATGTCCACAAGGTTCGGTATTGGATGTCCAAGTGATCTTGATATCAAGTATAACCTATCGAAAGATTTTGAAATGCACAACGCTCACTCTTGGACATCGACTTACGTAACACACCTATGCTATCAGTACCGCGTGTTAGTTCTCTAATGCACAAGGCACTAAGAACTGAACATCTTCTTATCCAAGAAGGGAATTTTGGGAGACTGCATTACCAACGAGTCACACATTTTTGTCGAGACAGATGCATTATCCTCTCGTTTGTGGTATAAACACCTTTCGTTGTGAGGTGGATTGTATGGAGTTTTCTTCTTTTCCTTCGAAAACTCGGAATATTTACTTCAACATGCTCTGTTATTTATTTTTATCAAACCCATGCTTTGATAAAGACCCACTGCACAAAAAGACCCGTGCGTACAATACAACTTGAGTATGCTCTTTTACTTCTTTTTATCAAAAGTTTTACCTTAAGTGTGGGGGACGCACAGTGAAGTCTTCAATGCTAATGACAAGGTGTCAAGTGCCAATGCAACTGACATATATAGAGAAGAAGGTTGTGGAGGAGACAATGGAGATTTCATGACTTCCTCCAAGACGAAGGAGGACATAATGAACAAACAATAGCATTGAGCGATGACAAAGAGATCTTCAGACACGACATGCACTTCACACACGGAACAACAGCCAACAGTTCTTTCCCGGAGAACTCCCACAGTTTACCTCAATCCTCGTTTCTGTACTCACTTGCACTCCACTTCTGCGCCAAGTCTATTCTTCAATCCTCAATCTCTGCAGAAGCTGTTAGTGAGATGGTCAAGAGCCGGTTATTTCAAAACAAACTTTGCGGAGGGAAGCAAGATAAGATACATGTCTTACTAAGGAAACAGTAGTAAGGAGGAGTAGCAAGGATCGTATAATTGCGAAAGGCTGCTAAAAATCTTCCAAGAGGAAGTGGTAAGACACCGGGAGGAGCCAAGGAAGTCTTCAACAAGCCTGAGGAAATGGATCAGGTAAGCGCGATGAGCAGTCTGCAGCACAGAGACGACTGCCTTCTTAAACTTGTCCAAAAGACGTGTTGAATTCGGTGATATTTCTCCGTATTCTGCATGCTTCAATGTTAGAACGACGCTATGATAAAAGCTTCACACGTTTTGGTCTTACAACGATATAAAGAATTCTAGTAAAACGCACTTCAGAAATTAAAAGGAACTTTAAAGCTAGCAGATTAAACAGTGGATAGCAGATGTGACCTGAGACAAACAGAACGCTCCGCACCTTTGCACCTATATCAGATTCTTCTTGATCGGCTTAGAAGATACTACGGTTAGAAGATCATTTTCGTGTTCTCTCCACTAGCATGAGGAGGGTACATTAGAAACAAGCTTTGCTTTCAAGAATGACTCACTGGTGGACTGAGATCCCTACCCAAGTTGGTTCAGGTCAGGTCTAAGTCATATCTCAGTCCAACCATCGAACCATCTGTATCATATCACGGTGTCTCTATATCAATCTCTGAATATTACAGATGTAAGAGTTCCCATCAACAGGGAACACATAGCATGGTTAGGTAACAGAAAGTTTAGTTAGAATCGCGCTCAAGTGCCCAGAACAAGGTAAACGGAGATGAAAAAGAACGCCTTTGCCACTTTGAAGGGGATGAATAGGTAAAACACGGAAGCTGGATCTCTTATGTTAGTAAAACATAAGAGACACAGCAACACAACAATGGAGATAGTAATTTGTCTATTTGCTGTAACAGGTTGAAGTCCGTTCCGTCTATTCGGAATAGGACGCAAATCCCAACTACAGAATAGCACACAAATTCCAACTACAGCCATAAGGAAAATAAAATCTATGGCCTCATACCGGTCGATGTCAAAATGGTTGCTTGTGGAACAAAGGAATACTCTTTTAAGTAGACTATAGATTTCAGGTCGAAATGCTCGCTTGTGCAAATATCCCAGCCCGATAAGACGGAAGAGTACTCTAGTATTTACACAAGGTCCAACAGGCGTAGCCTACAAATTACAAGATAATGAAGGGCCAAAATTGATCACCTTAAATGTTTCTAAAGGCAACAGCACCAATCAACTTGAAGACAGTTCCTGGTTCAAGTAGTTGGCAAACATTCTCTTCACGCTCTGAGGATCTGATGGCGGAGGCGGGCCAGATAAACTTTGCTGACTTGCAAGCTTGACGAAGGTACGTTTCAATCTCCGCAGCTCCGGTAGTCCCACGCTTCTCTGAAGGCTTATGTATATCGAAGGTCAAGGGAGGAGCTCAGCGTATCTTGGTGTTCAAACTTTTAGCTAAATATGTGACTGAGCCGAGCCACACAGGATCTAAATGCATTCTTAGAAAGATGAATAAATAACTCAACATGGAAGAGAAAGATAGGATTTGAATACTCTGTATCACTGCTCAGTGGCACAAACTTAGCACACTCGATTCTCAACTCGATACGCTAGATTTGTTTACCTTGAGGAGCTAGAGAGATTCTGCCAGGGAATCAACCTTCGAGTGGAAGCTAGTATATATAAAAATGAGAGAGCCAAAACACTTCTCCATACATACAAAACTTACGGTTTAACGTTAGAAAATATACATGAGTAAAGGTTTTCCAACCAGCCCAAATCAAAACCAACAAAACAGAGGGAGCGGTGAAAAGGATATATCAGGAATGCCATCGCCTATTGTCACCTTGCGAACAACTGCTCCCGAACCTTGTGTCTGCGCCTCAGTTAGTACTTTGATGACCTCCTGCAGTAATCACACAACGTTGAGGTAGATGTTCTCAACAAAATTCCAAAAGTCTCAGTCACAGTCGAAGCTACACCCAAGGTTCTTACTTGTGTTGCCCGATCGAGTTCATACAGAGAGTTGGTATCAGCATGACGAGTCTGCAGGACGCAGAAAAGAATCTCAGCGGAAGATATGTTGGTCGATTTTGCACTTTTAATCGAAAGCAAGAACTAAAACCGAATACATTCAATCAGGAGACTAGTTCAAGCTCTGATACTCGCCATCAAGAAATTCTCCTGGCACCTCTCTTACTTGGTGAGACAGACATACACGAGTAAGCGAACCCCCTACTACGGCTGATTTTCTTCTCCGAGGATACTAGAGTAGAGTGTAACATCCCGGGAACTCCAGGTTACAAGTTAAATTACAGTTTGGGTGGCAACGGTTGGCTGTAAGACTCCAGAGTTTCTTGAACCTGGTACACCAGAACCGGTAAGAAAAGCTGCCGCTTTAACTACTGCCTCAGACGTTTCCTCAATCTTCTCTGCATTTGACAGAGCTTCAGGTTGTTAAACTTGAATGATGTACGAACCTTCGTGATCTATAACTTGGTCTAATAACATAGATTTAAATTCCTCTCTAGATTCTCACACTTGTTTGAGGGCATACTTCCGATCGTAGAAACTGTTATTCATAACTGACTCCGGTAGATAAAAGTCCATACCTAAAGCTGGCTTGAGCTCAAAGAGTGGAGAATCCCATCGGTTCTTCCCGTCGGGTCTCTCGAAGCGTCTGACTAAATCATCAAAACTGCACGATGACCAGAATCAAGACCGGCTTCAAGAATCCTGTCTACATTTATGAAACGCACTACCAAGCTACGACTCTTATGCAGATTACTGGTTAACAGAAATTAACACTCAGCTGCAAAGCAGCGCTACTCTACACTCCCTGAAAACCAGGTCAATCTCCAGAGGACAAGAAGGGGATCGGTGTCATGGAGAACTACAGAGTAGGTACACGGGATGAAAATCAGTGTCCCTTCCATCAGTTAAATAACTTTGGTAGGTTCTAACATACACCAAAACGATAACGGCACTAACGAAAATCCCAAACCGGTTCCCGTGCAAGACGGTTGGGCCTGCAGAATGTCCTCACATTTTATCTTCATAACAAGGCAATCCTTCTTTTCGTCTTAGTTCATTCCATGCTCTACAGTCCTCCTCCCCTGCATCGCAGTGCAACTGACAAGACTCACATTGGTGCCATCAGAGCTGGAGAAGAGAGCTGGCAAAAACTGAACAGAAAGAAAACGAAAGCAAAAATATCTCAGTGTACAACTTCGACCTCTAGGAGCCAAGAACTCAAGAATGATAATAGAAGGTCAAACACTCACCACGCAATAATGTATTCCAGCAGCTCTTGCCAAGCACCACAGCTCATATCTGTAACCCTGGAGACGACGATGCCCCTCCAGTTAAGCGTGTGAAGATTTCATGTGAGGTCCCCGCGGGGGTTCTCCTGTTTAGTATGAACACGGTAAAACAATCTGTCTACATCAATACCTAAGCATATTTATCAGCCTTCATACCACATACCTTTATATGATTCAGCGAGTCGACAATTACAACTGTGTTTTTTGAAGCTTTACGATCCACAGCAGACCTTAACACTCCACGAAGATTCTTTTCGCTGGGCATATCTATGCAGTTCAAGAGGGGAAAAAATCCAAAGCATGATCAGACACACCAACTAAGAACCCTAATCGTCATGGGCTTCTTGAAAAATATATGAAGGTCTAGAACTTCCTGAAGATATAGATATCAGCGTCCTGTATGTGAGAAAGACCAATGATCCAAAATTCAAAGCTCTGAATACAACAAACAAAATGAGAAGATTGAGGAGCAATGAAGGCTTTCAAAAGTTTAAAATGATTAAAACACCCTGCCTGCCCTTTGCTTCACTCTAAGAAACATTTGAGTCAATCCAGAGCTCCCCGCTGGATGTCCCTTCACTAGCTCAAACATTAATCGCCAGGAAATTCTTCTTCTGACCAGGATAAACAAGAGAGAAAGAACTACAACTCGGACCGACCTCTGAAGGATTCATTGCGACTTAGATTCAACGACGGCTCGTCTATGAGCGACACGGGCTTTGCGTTGGAATTCTCCAGAGCTTTGATGAGAGCTGCGGCCGCGGACGACTTCCCACTGCACGGCTGCCCACACATCACCACGAGAGCCATGATTCTCAGTCCGAATCCTTTCGTAAACCCAATTCATGAACCGATCGAATTCGATCGACAATTTGCAAAAACCTTCGATGTTCGGAGTTCTGAACAAACCGAAGAGCTCGCCAGTCTACAGAGTAGAGATGGAACATCATCCCATCGCCGTCGTTGTCGCTGAGTCCGCAGTAACCACTCTACACTATATACCTTCGTACGAATCCGATAATAACACCGCTACAGTTTGGGTCACGACAGAAATTTGCTTGATCACACCCCCAGTAGGTTCCTTGAGCTTGATCATACCCCTCTTAGGTTCCTTAAGCTTGATCATACCCCTGACGGGTTATTGACAGTACAACCAGTCATTTTATCTTTTGGTTCATCATTTTAATACTTCAAACCTTGATTAAATATCACTGTAATTTAAAATATTTAATATTATTCAAAATAGTTAGACTATACATGCTCGGAAATTTAATATGTGCAATCTCAAATGTGAGTAACATCAAAAAGTGACTGGTTATACAGACAACAGCCAGTCAGGGGTGTGATCAAACCATACATCGTAAGAGGGGTGTGATCAAGCTCAAGGAACCTACTGGGGGTATGATCAAGCCGAACTAGAGTACACAAATACAGTATTGTATACTATATTTAGTGTGTATACTTAATTATTAATTACTGAGTGCGAAATTAGTGTGAGAGACATTAATTAGATGTAGTTCAAATTTTATAAAGAGTAATCTTATTAAAAATAAAAATATATTAAATAAAACTTAATTTAAAACTTTTGCAAACTCACTCAATGAACTAAATCAAAAAATTAAATTTAACTTGATTACATCATCTATAAAGTTACAAGAAGAAGGAAGAATATGTAATCATTTTACCACCCCCACCGTAGCTAACTTAATCACTCCTTTAAACTTTCCTTCATACTGGTTGAAGGAAGGAAGGAGCAGAAGAATGGAGGGAGGAAGAAGGAGCTCTTCCCTCCTTCCTCTCTCCCTCCTTCCTTCCGCACCAGTCTCCCTTCTTCCCTTCCTTCTCCTTCTTTGCCTCTTCCCTTCTTTCTCTCCTTCTTTCTTTACTTCTTCCTTCCTCGCCTTTTTTACCTCTTTTTTGCTTTTCCGTTTTTGGTTAATTTTCGGGGAGCTTTAAATTATCGAGCTCTAAAAGTCTGAGGTCTTCATTTTTGGTCCATCTGTGATTTAAATATAAAGTCGAACATGCAATAGATTCTCTATCAGTCCTTTCAAAACAGCATTTGATAGAATCTGTAATGTGCAGCCCGAGGAACAAGAGAATATTGAAGATGACACTTCAGCCGTAGAATCAATTCTACCAGGAAAGAGAAAACGAGCTCTTCAACAAGTCACGACCCGTCAAGCAAAATGTAAAGTTGTCAAATGGATGGTTGAGGACCAAGCAGCCAATGAAACGAATGGGAAAATGATGTGTTGCGTTGTCGTGTCGTGGACCGACTCTTACCTGAAATTCAAACTTCGATGCTTGTCGCTCCAAAGTCACTCATGAGAAGACAAGCTAGGCCCTAGCTTACAGGCTTTTGACACCATTTCGGATCTTCGCTTTTATCGCATAGATGGGTAGAGCTCATTGTCAGCTTTCCGTTGTCGCGCTACTTGGCGGCTACATGTTATATTTCTACTCCGACGCTTGAGTTTAGTAGTTCTAGAAGTTAGCTTATATTACTTCTAGTCCTTTATGTATATGTTTGACACCTTTGCATACGGTGTTAACACTATTTTGAGTCCTAGTAGGCTGATAGTATGTTAGTTATCTTGTTCAAGCATTTGTGCGCTTGTGCAAGTGACTTCTTACTTGTCTATGAGGTTCAATGTACATAACTTAGGGTTTCCATGCTGATAGGGGTTTGAGCTCATGGGTTGTACTTACTTGTCGCCCATGCACGCTTTCTAGCTAATTTAAGTTATTTTTCGGGGCTATGTGTCGTTTTAGGTAGTTTAAGTTATACGCTGGCACTCTAGGGGGCTTGACGTGGTAGCTTATGAGTGTAGATAAGTTACCAGGTAGTTTAAGGCACAAAAGGACAGTCAAGTGGAGCTATGAACTCTCATTGGTCCATTTTTGTCTTTTGTAAAACTCTAAGTTTAGAAATAGAGCTCTAGAGGAGAGTTCGAGCACTGGGTGAGGGATCTTCGAAATCTGAGAACACAGGAAGAGAGAGCTCGTCGTGCCAAGCACTGTCAGTGAAATTTTTGCTCGATTTGGATCAATAAACAAGGAGTTATGCCCAATTGAAGTTCGGATTGTGCCAAAACTGCATCACTTTTGTTGATTTTGGGGTTTTCGGTGCCAATTGCAGCAGAATTGAGGAAATCACTTCAAAACTTCGTGGTTGCGTTCACTGTCAGGAGGGCTACGACTGTCCAAAAAGTTTCGAATCATTTGAGTAACTGAGTAATTCAGGGCGGCCGCTGAAGCAGAGGGGGTCTGAAAAGCTCTTAATCTAGAGCAGCGACTTTAGAGAAGGAGATCTGGAGTTCTACAAACATTCAGGAGTCCCAACTTCACAGGGATGTTCAGCATCCTGTAGACTTCAAATACTGTGAGAAGATTTGAAATTCATCAAGCCAATTCTCTGTTCTATGTCTGAATAGCTGTCTAGGTACCAGAAATTGCCATAATTCTCTTATTCAGAACTTTTCTGTTCATATCTCCGTGTCAGAATTTGATCTCAGGTTGAAACTTCGTCTGTGAGTTCAGTAGTACCTCATTTGCATGTAGGGGAAGTTTAGAGGTCTAAACCTTCATAGTTTTCCTCTCTTTGAGTGTCAAAGTTCACCGCTTAAGTCTATTACTACCAGTGAGACCTAAATTTCACTTTTTGAGCATATCAGAGGATCCTACACTCCTGTGTGAGTGTTTATAGCTCCTGTTGTGACCTGGAAGCCAACCTCTTGAGTAAACAACCACAGCCAGAAGCCCGGCGCTTTCCTAGGTAGACGGATCACACTCCAACACCGTGGGCATTTTGTCTACTTCGTTTGGACGCCTAATGGAGAAGTTACAAGACTCGAAAGATGGAGAAAACAAGCTAGGCCTCAACTTACGGGCTTTTGGCGCAACTTCGGATCTTCACTTTCATCACATAGATGGGTAGGGCTCGTTGTCAGCTTTCCATGGGCATCTTGTTTACTTCGTTTGGACATCTAGAGAAGAAGTTATGCGATTCGAAAGAAGGCAAAATCAAACTAGGCCCTAGTTACTTGTTGACTGGGTATTTGAGACTTCAGACGTTGTCGTGTCGTGGACCGGCTCCTACCTGAAATTCAAACTTCGATGCTTGTCGCTCCAAAGACACTTATGAGAAGACAAGCTAGGCCCTAGCTTACGGATTTTTGGCACAATCTCAGATCTTCATTTTCATCGCATAGATGGGTAGAGCTCCTTGTCAGCTTTCCATAGGCACTTTGTCTACTTCCTTTGGACGCCTAGTGGAGAAATTACAGGACTCGAAAGATGGAGAAAATAAGCTAGGCCCCAGCTTACGAGTTTTTGGCACCACTTCGGATCTTCGTTCTTATCGCACCAGTGGATAGAGCTCCTTGTCAGCATTCCATAAGCACTTTGTCTACTTCGTTTGGACGCATAGTGAAGAAGTTACAGGACTCGAAAGATGGAGAAAACAAGCTAGACCCCAGCTTACGAGCTTTTGGCGCAACTTCGGATCTTTACTTTCATCACATGGATGGGTAGAGCTCGCTGTCAGCTTTCCATGGGCATCTTGTTTACTTCGTTCGGACATCCAGAGAAGAAGTTATGCGATCCGAAAGAAGGTAAAATCAAGCTAGGCCCCTAGTTACTTGCTGACTGGGTATTCAGGGCTTCAGGCGTTATATCAAAGACGCAAGGGGCCTGCTTCTTATTATTCAGGAGATTGAAGAGAGACGTACAGAGACTGTTGCAAGGGGGGGTGCTTAAGGGGCTAGCTTGCGCCTACGACCTGTCAACGGACGGTTCGGGAGATTTAGGAGTCCAATGCAAGCGCGCAAGGCGTCGTTGGGTTCAGATCTGTGCAGGCTACGCACTGGTTCAAACGGTTTGGGAAGAGACGGATCAGGGAGTGTGTACTAAGGGAAATTGAGACGCAGGAAGCAGATTGGAGGTTTTCAGTTATCTGTGAAGGAGAGTTGGACCGTTCGGACCGTTCCGGAGTCCAAACTTGCTGTCCTTGGATCCAACGGGATCAGAACACCGAGTTCTACAGGAAATTGAAGACTATACCAGTTTTCATCGGACGGTTTGGAAGTTCTGAGTGAAATTGGCTCGCAGGGAAGCGCTTACATCAGATTTTCGTTCACCTGCGACCTGAGGTTGGGCTGTTCTTCACGATCGGTGAGCCAAGCTCTTCGTTCTTGGTGCCTACGCGATCAGGGAGTCTTCATCTACTCATAGGAGAAGACCGTGTGTGAATTGGATTGTTGGTTTGGGTGTGGTGAGCAAATTTGAGCCGCAGAGAGCCGATTTACGTCAGTTTTTTGTAGCCTGCGACCAAATTTCTCGAGTGGTTTTGCAAGGAGAACTCCAAACGACTTGTTTGGAGTCTCGTTGGGTTCAGGGTAGCTAGATCTATCTGCCAGCGAAGACGGATATCAGTTTGGACGATCCGTTTGTGCGGTGTGAGCGATTTTAAGCCACAGGGAGGAGGTTTTGGAGGTTCGGTCACCTGCGACCGAAAATCGGCGATATCTCGGCTGTTGGGAGTCGGATCTGAAGGTTTCTTGGGTTAACGGGGTCAGCGGAGGAGACCCTATCGACATCTGAAGTCCGTTCAGCGAAAAGAGGAAATCCACAGATAGGCTTTTTTCGGTTTCTTCGCTACGGGTTTTGCTCTTTTGAGTTCGTTAGAATTCTGGTTGGTTGTATACAGCTTGTGGTAGCTAGCTTTAGCTAAGAGCTTATACATGGATGTGGTTTGGACTTGGGTTTGGATCTTGTGATACTGCTGTGGCTCTGTTTGTTAGCAAAGAGAAGTTTCTCTTGCTTTGAGCTACGCTTCGGTGGGTTTGGGTCAGGGTTGCGATTCAAGGGTTGTTTTCAGGGGCTTTTGAAGCAGGTTACGGACCGCTCTGGTCTGTTTTTCAATTCTGTGCTCTTAAGAGAAAGAACCGGCAGTGTACATATATTCGGAGTGTATATATTGCAGCATTCGTTTTCGTGGTTGTTTTTCTCTGTCTTGTCTCTGTTTCAACACACAATATCTCCACAGCCAGGAACCTCGTGTTTTCCTGGACATCCTTCACGGAAAACGTCCGACGCGACAACGTTATATCAAAGACGCAAGGGGCCTGCTTCTTATAATTCAGAGTGAACTTCGTACGTACAGAGATTGTCACAAGGGGGTAGGTTAGGGGCTAGCTTGCATCTACGACCTGTCAACGAACGGTTCGGGAGATTTAGGAGTCCAATGCAAGCTCGCAAGACGTCGTTGGGTTCAGATCTGTGCAGGCTACGCACTGGTTCAAACGGTTTGGGAAGAGACGGATCGAGGAGTGCGTACTGAGTGAAATTGAGACGCAGAAAGCAGATTTATGGATTTCAGTTATCTGTGAAGGAGAGTTGGACCGTTCGAGCCATTCCGGAGTCCAAACTTGCTGTCATTGGATCCATCGGGATCAGAACACCGAGTTCTACAGGAAATTGAAGACGATACGAGTTTTCATCAGGCGGTTTGGGAGTTGTGAGTGAAATTGACTCGCAAGGAAGCGCTTACATCAGATTTTCGTTCGCTTGCGACCTGAGATTTGGTTGTTCTTCGTGATCGGTGAGCCAAGCTCTTTGTTCTTGGTGCCTACGCGATCAGGGAGTCTTCATCTACTCATAGGAGAAGACCGTGTGTGGATTGGATTGTTGGTTTGGGTGTGGTGAGCAAATTTGAGCCGCAGGGAGCCGATTTACGTCAGTTTTTTGTAGCCTGCGACCAAATTTCTCGAGTGGTTTTGCAAGGAGAACTCCAAACGACTTGTTTGGAGTCTCGTTGGGTTCAGGGTAGCTAGATCTATCTGCCAGCGAAGACGGATATCAGTTTGGACGATCCGTTTGTGCGGTGTGAGCGATTTTAAGCCACAGGGAGGAGGTTTTGGAGGTTCGGTCACCTGCGACCGAAAATCGGCGATATCTCGGCTGTTGGGAGTCGGATCTGAAGGTTTCTTGGGTTAACGGAGTCAGCGGAGGAGACCCTATCGACATCTGAAGTCCGTTCAGCGAAAAGAGGAAATCCACAGATAGACTTTTTTCGGTTTCTTCGCTACGGGTTTTGCTCTTTTGAGTTCGTTAGAATTCTGGTTGGTTGTATACAGCTTGTGGTAGCTAGCTTTAGCTAAGAGCTTATACATGGATGTGGTTTGGACTTGGGTTTGGATCTTGTGATACTGCTGTGGCTCTGTTTGTTAGCAAAGAGAAGTTTCTCTTGCTTTGAGCTACGCTTCGGTGGGTTTGGGTCAGGGTTGCGATTCAAGGGTTGTTTTCAGGGGCTTTTGAAGCAGTTTACGGACCGCTTTGGTCTGTTTTTCAATTCTGTGCTCTTAAGAGAAAGAACCGGCAGTGTACATATATTCGGAGTGTATATATTGCAGCATTCGTTTTCGTGGTTGTTTTTCTCTGTCTTGTCTCTGTTTCAACACACAATATCTCCACAGCCAGGAACCTCGTGTTTTCCTGGACATCCTTCACGGAAAACGTCCGACGCGACAACGTTATATCAAAGACGCAAGGGGCCTGCTTCTTATAATTCAGAGTGAACTTCGTACGTACAGAGATTGTCACAAGGGGGTAGGTTAGGGGCTAGCTTGCATCTACGACCTGTCAACGAACGGTTCGGGAGATTTAGGAGTCCAATGCAAGCTCGCAAGACGTCGTTGGGTTCAGATCTGTGCAGGCTACGCACTGGTTCAAACGGTTTGGGAAGAGACGGATCGAGGAGTGCGTACTGAGTGAAATTGAGACGCAGAAAGCAGATTTATGGATTTCAGTTATCTGTGAAGGAGAGTTGGACCGTTCGAGCCATTCCGGAGTCCAAACTTGCTGTCATTGGATCCATCGGGATCAGAACACCGAGTTCTACAGGAAATTGAAGACGATACGAGTTTTCATCAGGCGGTTTGGGAGTTGTGAGTGAAATTGACTCGCAAGGAAGCGCTTACATCAGATTTTCGTTCGCTTGCGACCTGAGATTTGGTTGTTCTTCGTGATCGGTGAGCCAAGCTCTTTGTTCTTGGTGCCTACGCGATCAGGGAGTCTTCATCTACTCATAGGAGAAGACCGTGTGTGGATTAGATTGTTGGTTTGGGTGTGGTGAGCGAGTTTGAGCCGCAGGGAGCCGATTTACGTCAGTTTTTTGCAATCTACGATCAAATTTCTCGAGTGATTTTGCAAAGAGAACTCCAAACGGCTTGTTTGAAGTCTTGTTGAGTTCAGGGTAGCTAGATCTACCTACCAGAGAAGACGGATATCAGTTTAGACGATCCGTTTGTGCGGTGTGAGCGGTTTTAAGCCGCAGGGAGGAGTTTTTGGAGGTTCGGTCACCTACGATCGAAAATCAGCAATATCTCGACTATCGGGAGTCGGATCTGAAGGTTTCTTCAGCCAAAGGAGTCAAGGAAGGAGACCCTATCAACATTTGAAGATCGTTTGGCGAAAGGAGAAAATTCTCAAATAGATCTCTTTCGGTTCCTTCGCTACTGATTTCGTCCTTTTGAGTTCGTTAGGGACTTATTTGGTTGTGTACGGCTTGTGATAGCTAGCTTTAGCCAAGAGCTAGTGCGTAGATGTGGTTTGGACTTGGGTTTGGATCGCGTGATACTGTTGTGGCTCTGTTTGTTAGCAAAGAGAAGTTTCTCTTGCTTTGAGCTACGCTATGGCGGTTTCGGGCTAGGGTTGTGATTCAGGGGTTGTTTTAGGGGCTTTTGAAGCAAGTTACGGACCGCTCTGGTCTGTTCCTCAATTTTTTGCTATTAGGAGAAAGAAACGGCAGTGTACATACATTTGGAGTTGGTATATATTGCACGTTCGTTTTCGTGGTTGTTCTTCTCTGTCTTGTCTTTGTTCGGCACACAGCATCTCCACAGCCAGGAACCTCACGTTTTCCTGGACATCCTTCACGCAATATCCGGCACGATACGGTGGTGAACTCGACGTGAAAGTCTAGGGTGGAGATTTCTGTGTTTGAATTGGACAGAAGAGATCAGCAATCATGAACGAGGATGAAGATGGATTTGGTTGTTCGGGAGGATGCTGCGGACCTGGGATGATGGATTTCTAGACGGTTGGGATCATGGGAGGATGGGACGAGCCATGACTATGGACTGAATGGACGGATCAGAGGATATACCAGGGATGCAGTTGGATGCAACAACTGCACGATTGTTTCAAGCCTTCACTTTGTTTATGCAGCAAGAGCAAAGGAACCAACAAAAGGAGGCTTTGGGGACGAAGACGCTTCAGAGGGTGATCGACAAGCTCGATCTATTTGATGGGGAAGACATCTCAAAGTACTTGAGATGTTACAAGACGGAGATGGATTTGGATAAGGTACCGGAGAAGGAGATGATCGAGACGTTCGAACTCGCTGCGGTGCCTGAGATAAGGGAGCATGTGAAGGGTCTAACAAAACGTTTTGAGAGGAATTGGGATATATTTTCACATGCGCTGATGGAGAAGTATTTCTTGGGAAACTCAGATCGAGTAACCAAGAAATCATTTTTGGGATGGGTCAACGGATCCAGCAAGGGTTTACAGCCTGCAGAGCTGTTAAAGGAGTTCGAGAGACAATTCTCTCAACTACCTCGGGTGGACAAGCTAACCTTGGAGAGCTACAAGACGGAGCTGTTTCTTCAAGCTGCGGATGAACCATGGCAGGAACAGTTGGAGCTACTTCTGGAGGATGGAGATGAAGAAGAAGGGTTGACACGAAATTGGGAGGTTGTGCATGAAGCTGTTGAGCTTCTTGTCTGAAGACAGACAATGAAAAGGGCTACAAGGTCGACACCTATATCGCTGACTACCACATCAGTTCGGATAGTATCAGAAGTTCAACCTCCAGTTGTGGTTGTAGAGGAGAAGGATCCAACCATCGAGGACCTACAGCAAAAGATGCAAGATCTGCAAGCTAAGGTTACTAGGTTGGAGGATAAGGGATCGTCGATCAAGATGGAGCTTGTACCCAAACCAGCTTGGGTACATCACTGCGAGTGGTGTGATGGTACTAACCATCAACGAGAAGACTGCATCGACTTTGCAGAGTCTTTGCAACGAGAGGTTATTTCTTGGGAGGATGGAAATGTTAGGTTCAGAAGTACGGGTACTCTCCTTCAAGCCAACGTTGGTAAAGGAGGGATGAAGAGGTTGGTGGATGATTACTTTGCAACACATGCAGTTGTAGCTATCGAAGCTACAAACTATGATGCTAGGGTGGAGGAGATTGAACATGATCTCCATAGAGATGGTTTGGGTGAGCACGAGGATCTAAACGAGCTCAGGTTAGATACTGCATCCACGATGCAGAGCGAGAAGAAGGGACAAGAAGAGACTTCTTCAGAGAAGCAAGCTGGGGAGTATAAGGTTCAACAGAAAACTATTCTTCTTGAGCTGGCAATGGAGGACGATCCTTCACAACCGAAGGAGATGGTTGGGGTGCAGAAAATGGACGTGGGTGATCTGGTTGCTGACAAACAACAACCAGATGCAGATATGATGACGATGGATGTGAAAAGAGGTTGGGAGGGGCGCATTCAAGATGTCAAGGTTGAATTCATTTCACGAGAGATCTTGGATGCGACTACAAGAGAAGTTCATGATATCTATATTGATATATCAAGGACGGACATGCTGAGGGTGAAGGAGAGTGGATGGATGTTTTCGAGGCTACGGGTATAAGATGATGGGTAAGGATGGCTTATAGGGGAGAAGCCATTGCTGAAAGTGATTTGGTTGAGAGAATGATGTTTGAAGGTTGTAAAGATTTTCAGAAGAAGAGATCAGAGAGGATGATGGTTGAGGAGGATACCATGTACAGCGAGATAATGATGGTTGCGATTGAGGATTTTGCTTGCAGCAGTGTGGTTTCCATTTTTTCAGAAGAAACAAAAGAGAAGAGAGGATTAGGTACGATGACATGTACCGACTTGAGATTGAGGGTTACAGTCAGATATATGGTGATGATTGCGTTGGCGGATGATGTCTACTACGACACTTGGGTTACAAGTCTCGACAGTGAGGTTCTACAGGGCAGATGGAAGACATTTCTATGGTATGATGAGTTATTCTTTCTATGTCTTCGCATATTGAAAGATGTGTAGATTTAGAGGGGGTGATTGGATGGGAGGTTGAAGAAGAGATGCGATGAGCATGGATCTAGGGGGGATCATGACCGAGTTGCAACTTCAAGATGGCGATCAGGTTGCAGACTTGAGGATGAGGTTGATTGAAATGGGAGGGAGGATGACAACATGAGAACGAGTGTGCGTGCCGGTCCACTCTTTGGTTGGTATCTCTGGTGCATATCGGAGGATGCACAAGTTCAGAGGGGGTGGATGTCGTGTCGTGGATCGGCTCTTACCTGAAATTCAAACTTTGATGCTTGTCGCTCCAAAGTCACTCATGAGAAGACAAGCTAGGCCTCAGCTTACGGGCTTTTGGCACCATTTCGGATCTTCGCTTTTATCGCATAGATGGGTAGAGCTCATTGTCAGCTTTCCATGGGCATTTTGTCTACTTCGTTTAGACGCCTAGTGGAGAAGTTACAAGACTCGAAAGATGGAGAAAACAAGCTAAGCCCCAGCTTATGAGCTTTTGGCGCAACTTCGGATCTTCACTTTCATCACATAGATGGGTAGGGCTCGTTGTCAACTTCCATGGGCATCTTGTTTACTTCGTTTGGACATCTAGAGAAGAAGTTATGCGATTCGAAAGAAGGTAAAATCAAACTAGGCCCTAGTTACTTGTTGACTGGGTATTTGAGACTTCAGGCGTTATATCAAAGACGCAAGGGGCCTGCTTCTTATATTTCAAGGTGAACTTCTGTGGTACCCACAAATTACAAGATTCACGAATTTTTTAAACTTTTGAGATTAATAACCTGTTTGTATAACTGAAGAAGCGTTGTTACTTAAGATTACGGCTTCCTTAGAAGGAAGATGATCTTATGAGCTTTTTGTAATAATAAGTTGACTTCTTCGGAAGACGACCGTCTTCCGGGAAGCGTCTTCTCAGTTGCGTCTTCGGAAGACGGAAGATGGCGGAAGACGGGAAGACGTCGGAAGACACGCACCTTCCGGAAGACAGCGACCACGGATGTCTAACCATGAATTTCCAAGTAACGGAGTAGGTGTACCTACTAGGTAACACCAAGGTGGTAGGTAGGTCGGGTAAGCCATCTTGGGTCGAAACTCCTAATCTGCGGGGAAGATGCGCAGGAAGCGCATTAGCGCATTCCAGCTTCCCGCAGCAAGCACGCTTCTTGAGAAGATCGATTTCAGAGGGTGAGCTTCGAGTAAGGAGGCAACGAGGTGAAATTGAGTGAGGATAGGATCGATTAGAAGCTAGAAGGAAGACGAGGTTGAATTGCTGAAGCGCAGGAAGCATATTAAGTGAAAAGCGTTTCCTGTGAACTCCCGGAAGATGACATTGGAAGCAGCTGAGTGGAATCGGAGGTGGACGGCTTAATCAATTGAGGCGTAGGCAGGAGCTAAATACGGAAGCAGCTCAGTGGGGTCGCATTGGAGCTGGGACTAGAGCCAGAAGCGCGCAGAAGGTCGAAGACAACTCGAGAAGCAAACAGAAGACTGTAGAGGTTCTTCCCATGTTCTTTTCTCTTCCCACTGCTTCTCACCTTTATTTGGTATCCCTCGCGCTTCCCCGGTTGTTTGCAGGCAGCCTGATCGATTACCCCCATCCCTATTTTTCCTATCGTGACATTGGGTGCGGAAGCGCTGCCCAATTTCCATTAGACATCTTCCTACTTCTTCCTAAGTTCAATTCGAGCTTCCCTAACCATCGTCCTCAAATTGACGATCCTAGCTATCAATTTCTCTACCCTACCATCCCTCTACTCCCGAAACCTTGAACAGAAGACGCTTCGGAAGATCTGAACATCTTCGGAAGACGCTTCTGAGATTAGAACATCTTCGGAAGCCTGACATCTTCAGAAGACTGTCTTCGGAAGTCGACTATACACAATTCGTATCAAGAGTGGATTTGCTTTGCTTTTGTGTTAAGAGAAGCTTGGTACGAATCCCGAGTGGCTTGGTGAGTTGTTTGTTATTTCGAGAAGTTGGAAGTCGGGGACTAGGCCTGTGCCTCCCGGTCTTCCAAGCTTCTCAAATACACATCTTCCTAGAGAGACTAGAAGACTGGAAAGGCTGGCAAAATGCGCGAGAAGACGTGAGGGTCCACTTCGGGTCTCTTCTGTCCGACCCATAGCAGCCATTCCTTCTTCTTTCCGAACTTAGGAGAGAGTCGTGAGAAGTATTGCTGGCAGAATCTGGAGAGAATGGTCGAGGTTCATGTCTTCCCATCATGCAGCAAGCTTCTTCTGAGTGTGTATGAGAGGTGAGAAGTCAGAAGAACAGAGTGCAATTGTCTTGAGTCTGTTGAGAGGATAAATTGTGCATAGGAAGAAGAAGACAGGTGAGACCAGTGAAGGGAAGCCTGACTTCGGGAGGTCTTCCGAGAACGACATTGAATCGGAAGCTGTCATGGGAGTCTTCTCAGAGACCACTGTCACCGCAGGAGCCTGCAACCATCTTCTGAACCTGTTATGCACTCTACGTTTCGCGAGTCTTGTATCTTCTGATAGGAAGTAGGATGCAATGCAAGGTGGGTTGTCTTCTTGGTAATCCATGCGAGGCCTTGCTTAGTTAGGATTGTTTAGATATAGCTCGGAAGACGAGAGCTATCTAGGAAGTACTGTTAGAATCCCGGAAGACGGAGTAGCTGTCTTCTGGAAGACTAGCTTCGTCTTCTGAGAAGTAGAAGCTAGACTGTGGGCACTTGGGAAGAACTGAGCCTTCAGCTCACAGTAAGTGCGTGTGGCTTAGTGCGACAGATCTTCCAGTATGTCGATGCATCCTCGAGGGTTGGTATTACCAGCAGCAGAGTTGGCCGAGGCCACACCCTTCCTCAAGGAGTTGGGTCTCGATTTCTTCCTATGGGATTGGAACCTCGCAGACCAGGGACTTTTGGAGGAGGTGTGGGCAGCGTTACCACCTCGCAACCGTGTACCTGCGAAGGCAGGCGTAGCTCGAGGAAGACCATCTTCCTGGACTGAAGATTGGTGGCGCAGGGCCTTCCACAGACCAGAATTCGAGGACCGAGGGTATTGGCTTGAGAAGAAGATCTTGCCCAGGATCGTGAGTGAGTGGCATGTGCCTGGGAGCACAACTTGCCTCTTCTTGGAGGACAGACAGGGAAGGAACGGATGGAAGATCGAATCTTACCGAGAGCCGAAAAAGCGACTTCTGACGAAGCTGTTTCTGCATCTCTTTCCCAAGGAGAAAGCGCAGAAGACAAGGTACTTGGGAGATCAGGACGTGGAGTTCCTGGAAGCAGTGTGGGATGAAGGAGTACCCGTCAACTGGGGCTCATTCTTTCACATTTATGTACAGACGGAGCTAACGTACTTAGGTACCCCGGCAGGACGACACTTGACACCTTTCCTCTGTTATTTGTACGTAGCCATGGGGGATCTCAAGGAAGATCAGTGACGAAGTATGGGTCAACAGGGCAACAGAAGACGAAGGAGGAGACCTCGGAAGAAGATGACCGAGCAGCAGCCGCAACTCCTCCTCCCACTTTGATGTCGCAGCTGAGGCCCGACTCTCACCAGAAGACGCTTCTGGTGCGGAAAGACGAGTCTAGTGGGTCGGAAGACGCCACGCCTCCAAGGAAGATGGGTCCTAGAAGTGTACCTAGGAAGACCACCTCCCTCATTCATTCGGGATCGGAGTCTGACTCACCGGAGGAGTCCTTGAGCACCCGAGCTGAGCAGAAGACCGCTTCTGCCACACCAAGGAGTCTTCCGAAGACTCCAGAAGACAAGGGAAGGAGGGATACTCCTACTGCGATGCGGGGAAGCACAGTAAAGAGGACCGCTTCTGCCATGGAGAGGGATCTTCCACCCCGGAAGATGAGAAGAGTAGCTTCTTTTCGTGCGCAGAAGATGAAGATCATAGTGGTGGAAGAGGCCTCCTTGCCTCTGGAAGACCAGGTAGAGACCTCCGACCAAGTCGTGGAAATGAGCATGTCTTCCGCAGGAAGACGACTGGAGGAGTTCAGTGCCTTCTTCCGATCCGAGATCCAGCCCACTATGGAGTTTCTGGAGAAGAGAGCGAAGGCTCAGGAGAGGCCTTTATAGCCTGGATTCGGTCTGCGCACCTTGCTGCGACAGGAAGAAGACCAGAAGAAGACAGAGTCGCTGGAAGCTAGTCTCCGCACCACGGAGAAGCTCGCAGCGAAGTACAAGACGGAAGCAGCCGCTTCTGCCAAGGAGCTGGTGCAGCTTCGGAAAAGCAACCAGAAGTTGCAGGCGTGCTTACAGCAGCGTGACCAGGAGGTTCTCCGAGTGCGTGAGAAGATCACCGCCCTCGCAGAGGAGAAGACAACATGGAAGACGCAGCGAGAAGCCGCAGAAGCGCAAGTTGCAGAGGAGAAGATGCAGCGAGAAGCAGCGGAATCTCGTGCGCAGAAGATGCTAACACAGTCGGTGGAAGCACTTCGAAAGAAGTTCAACTTCACTGCGGGTAAGAAGTTGCTTACCTTGGCTAGAGAGTGGGACGAGGAGTCCAGAGCGAGGTTGGTAGAATGCAAGGAGAGCATGTTCAGGTATTTGGATCGACAGATAGAGAGAGTGAAGACACTCTATGGTCTTCTCTTGACTCCGCCACCTGCAACTGCGTCTTCCCAAGCTCCAGCACCATCGACTGGATCCGGATTGGAGAAGGAGGAGTTCGACCTCGCTGTGCACTTGGTAGTGATAGCGTTGGAAGCCGAGAAGACACCGGAAGATGCCCCGGAAGACAGGATGTCTTCTGGAAGACAAGAAGAAGAGCCGTCTTCCCAGATATTCCGCGTGGAGGAAACGACTTCCTCGGACCCCTATGAGGTCGCCATGGTCCCTAGTCCCGCACCAGTGCCTCAGAAGATGGAGGAAGCACCACTCGATCCAACTTCCCAGAAGATGCTTCCGTCTTCCGAAGTAGAAGCAGAAGCAGAAGCAGAGTCGGAAGCTGAAGCCGAAGTCGAGGAAGAAGCAGCAGCAGGGCCAGCGACGACTATAGAGGAGACCACCTCAGTGACACCCGAGATAATCGCAGGGCTTCCTAGCCCATCAGAAGCCGAGCTAGTAGTTCCGATAGGAGTCGATCAGGTAGAGATTGCCACTGAGCAATCAGAGTAGCTAGTAACCAAAGTTGACAATTCCAGATTTAGTAGGATCGAAGATGCTATCTTAAAGGTGGCAATTTTCAGTGTAAAATTAGTAGACAGCCATGTGGCAGAGTAGGAAGCGCAAGAAGAGGCAGGAGAAACCGTTTGCATGTGGAGGGACAGCTTTTCTCTCCTTGGTGGTGGTTCCTCTGTGTTCTCGTGGTGAAGGCATAAGTAGGATCGAAGAGTAGGAATTCGGGCTGCTACCACATGCTCATACACATCTTTCAGTGCAGCCAGAGACACATGAGTTGGGTAGTCACACACACTACACCTGATGTTAGAGACATACGAAGAGACTAGGATTATACCGGAGGGGTCTGCATGCTCGTTACCATCAGTGGTTCGAGGATGTAGATAGAGGTAGTGGACAGTTTAGGAACAGGGAACGACATCCTCGTGCAGTCCTGTTGTCTAGACTGATGTGTCGAGGAGTAGGCGCAGGAAGTAGAGGGAGTGAGCTTCCCAATGCCAATGTGACTTCTTCTCGGAGAATGGATTGCTGATTTGAGTGCAGAAGCTTAATTCGTGTCTTCTGGGTGGTGGATTTCCTTGAATTCGCTCCCAATTGTGCATGAGAAGTGTTCTTCTTGAGTGGCGGTGACTGTCAGCAGGTGTGGCATTGTAGCTTGACTCGTCCAGTAGAGCACTTAGGATCTGCGTACGGACGGTCTTATGGGTAAGGGATCCCAAAAGACAGAGTAGTCAGAGCAGCGAAGTGAAGAAGAAAGAAGCCTTCTTCCCACAGCAGAAGACGACATCCTCAAGAAAAAGACGGTGCAACTGTACACATGTTTGTTGTCTTCCTCCCCAAACTATTACAAGCAGGGATGGCTTGTTAGTCAGGATCCGGACTAGAAGCCTGTCGGAATCTTAATTTCTTCTTTTCATCTTGTTTTCTCTTGTTTGGATTTTCTTTTCTTCCCCATCTTCTCTCATCTTCCCTATCTTCTTATCTTCTTCTAGTGAGCGTCCGAGACTTCTATTGAGCTTCCGTGAAGGTGAATGTCGTTGTAGTGCTGCAGGAAGACCATTTCCGTAGGCAGAAGCCTGGGAAGGCTACAGGGAGCATACACCCTGTGATTAATCTAATCCGTTGTGATGTGAATGGAAGAGTAAGGTGTAACGGCCGTTGCTAGTCGACTTCTGTGGAGCATGGCAATCTTCTGGAGGTGTGAGAAGACGAGCTGAATCCCTAGAAGACGAGATTTGCTTCGGGAAGACGGTACTGAGAAGACCGGAAGAAGTGACCTGGAAGCAAGAAGAGCGTCTTCTCGAGCTTCTCTGTGAATAGTTGTGTGATATTTTAGTTAGTTAGTAGCTGTTTGTTTAGTTCCAGAGCACCTTTTGGCGTGTCTGGAAGACGCGTGGTTTTGTGAGAAGACGGGATTCCTAGACAAAACCCGTGTGTTTGTGTGTTTGAACAGATCTTATAACTTAGAGCAGCGTTACTTGTGCAAATCCTCTGTGGGAACGATATCTTGTATACTAAATGGGCAAAAGGAGTAATCCTACGACACTACAACTTCGTACGTACAGAGATTGTAACAAGGGGGCAGGTTAGGGGCTAGCTTGCGTCTGCGACTTGTCAACGAACGGTTCGGAAGATTTAGGAGTCCAATGCAAGCGTGCAAGACGTCGTTGGGTGATATCTGTGCAGTCTACGCACTGATTCAAACGGTTTGAGAAGAGACGGATCGAGGAGTGCGTACTGAGTGAAATTGAGACACAGAAAGCAGATTTAGAGATTTCAGTTACCTGTGAAGGAGAGTTGGACCGTTCGGGCCGTTCCGGAGTCCAAACTTGCTGTCATTGGATCCATCGGGATCAGAACACCGAGTTCTACATGAAATTGAAGACGATACGAGTTTTCATCAGACGGTTTGGGAGTTGTGAGTGAAATTGACTCGCAGGGAAGCGCTTACATCAGATTTTCGTTCGCCTGCGACTTGAGATTGGGTTGTTCTTCGTGATCGGTGAGCCAAGCTCTTTGTTCTTGGTGCCTACGCGATCAGGGAGTCTTCATCTACTCATAGGAGAAGACCGTGTGTGGATTGGATTGTTGGTTTGGGTGTGGTGAGCGAGTTTGAGCCGCAAGGAGCTGATTTACGTCAATTTTTTGCAATCTACGATCAAATTTCTCGAGTGGTTTTGCAAGGGGAACTCCAAACGGCTTGTTTGAAGTCTTGTTGGGTTCAAGGTAGCTAGATCTACCTACCAGAGAAGACGGATATCAGTTTAGACGATCCGTTTGTGCGGTGTGAGCGGTTTTAAGCCGCAGGGAGGAGTTTTTGGAGGTTCGGTCACCGGCGATCGAAAATCAGCAATATCTCGACTATCGGGAGTCGGAATCTGAAGGTTTCTTCAGCCAAAGGAGTCAAGGAAGGAGACCCTATCAACATTTGAAGATCGTTTGGCGAAAGAAGAAAGTTCTCAAATAGATCTTTTTCGGTTCCTTCGCTACTGATTTCGTCCTTTTGAGTTCGTTAGGGACTTATTTGGTTGTGTACGGCTTGTGATAGCTAGCTTTAGCCAAGAGCTAGTGCGTGGATGTGGTTTGGACTTGGGTTTGGATCGCGTGATACTGTTGTGGCTCTGTTTGTTAGCAAAGAGAAGTTTCTCTTGCTTTGAGCTACGCTACGGCGGTTTCGAGCTAGGGTTGTGATTCAGGGGTTGTTTTAGGGGCTTTTGAAGCAGGTTACGGACCGCTCTGGTCTGTTCCTCAGTTTTGTGCTCTTAGGAGAAAGAAACGGCAGTGTACATACATTTGGAGTTGGTATATATTGCACGTTCGTTTTCGTGGTTGTTCTTCTCTGTCTTGTCTTTGTTCGGCACACAGTATCTCCACAGCCAAGAACCTTGCGTTTTCCTAGACATCCTTCACGCAATATTCGACACGATACGGTGGTGAACTCGACGTGAAAGTCTAGGGTGGAGATTTCTGTGTTTGAATTGGACAGAAGAGATCAGCAATCATGAACGAGGATGAAGATGGATTTGGTTGTTCGGGAGGATGCTGCGGACCTGGGATGATGGATTTCTAGACGGTTGGGATCATGGGAGGATGGGACGAGCCATGACTATGGACTGAATGGACGGATCAGAGGATATACCAAGGATGCAATTGGATGCAACAACTGCACGATTGTTGCACGATTGTTTCAACAACTGCACGATTGTTTCTTGGACATCCTTCACGCAATATTCGACACGATAGCGTGAAAATATTTTCTTAATATTTTTGAGGAGTTGTCAACGCAAATACAACAAATGTTATGTCATGGTGGAAAGATCGTGCATGCTTCTTAGCTCTTCATCGAACATAGAGCGGAATATATTTATTAATCATCATCAAACTGAGATCAATAAGAAAGTTTTGTTGAAGGCATCAAGCGGACGAGGTCATAAGTGGTATCCTTGAATGGAATGGTTGTATATAAAAAAAAAAAGAATTCGATCGTCTGAGAAAAACTGAGGTCAGGTTCTCACCCAAACTTCTGAGAGAACTTGCTATTGATCTTTTAGAGACATCTGAACATGGGTGTGCTAGCAAGAGAGTTTCAATCGGTGTTATTGATGTGAACTTGTCAAAATGTGGATGAAATGCACTTTATCGTCAATGTGGATAATGACAAAATTCTCAATTTTCATAATACGTCAAATACGTTGACATTGTTTCTAGAGGTATAGAAACAGTGGTGATGCGTATTACAGACGGATCTTAAGCAAAGATCGAGGTCTCATTTCTCATTTTTCAGAAGAAGAGTTGCACGTATCTGATCAGAAATGTATCTCATAACGTTCTTAGATTCTATTATCGAACATCATGGAAAAGATTCATGATGAATGACATATGGAGACAATGATTACAAGAACACTAACCTCATCGAACAACACATAATCAACCAAGAGTCATATGAAACACAAGTTTGAAATGATCAACCAAGATATATGGAAAAACCAAGATAGAGAAAATGGGCAAAACCCAAGCGAGTTGAGAAACCCAAGATGGCACCTTTTTCTAAAACTTGCTGCCGCATCTGTTTGAAAAGTCAATGCGTAGAGAGACAAAATGGTCCTACATATGCACGCAAGGTTATGATTCGATGTGGTCTTTCTCTTGACATCACAAGACGTTGTCATGAGAAACAACTCACTCCAGAGTTGCTGACCATTGTTGCAAGCTATCAGAATCACTCAGGATGAGGAAGTGGTACCACTTCCTCCTCCTGAGTGATGATGTGATGATATTACTCAGCGAGCATGAAATCTTGTAAATGAATGCATGCATGTGTATTTCTCGAAGAACACTTTGTGATACTGTGCTAGTCATAAGTCTCGCCTAAAACATGCAAATAGAGTAGAAGTTCAACTATTTTTTGTTTAGATGTCTCATTGTTTTCTATCGGACCAAGAAATTTTAATATCGATTGTGAAACTCTTTGGATCCACTGCTTATGAGAAGATATTAGTCGACAGAAAGCAATGCTCTACTTTTCAAACACTCTTTTATCCGTTGATATATCATGTACTTTGATGATATATCACCAAGCTGTAGTGTATCCACTTTCTTTGACAAAGTTGTTTTATCAACATGGAGCACAAATATCTGTTTCACATTCATGCTTATATCCTCTGATGACATGATTATATTCTCACTCAACAACTTGAATTCCGTTCCTCATATTTGTATAAGTAGAAAGTGAAGATGAGAGATATAGCTTCAACAGAACTGTAATACAATTAACTAACTCACATAATAAACATATTCATTGACTGACAATAAACTGCAAAACTTACTTTGAGATATTTCTTGCTCACTTGTTCGTGGATGAAAACAGCATGTAGTTCATTGAAGATATTCCTTTCTGAGATCAATGACTATGAAACTCGTACTTATATAATAGGAGGTGTTAAGAAGAAATATTCCTCAACGGGTGAGAGACAAAAGATCAGAACTTTCCAGTGATCAACTTTCTACTGAACTGTGATTCATTCTAAGTTGTCTTTCTGAAATAGAAGCACATTCATTTTCATTCATTATTTTACATCTCTGTCATTTGCCATCTTACACCGACAGAGTAGATTTCTACACAAAAACAAACGAGCGAGAAAATTGAAGACTCAATAAAAATGCGCCGTGGTGTTTTTTTACAGGCACCTCCGGATGCCTGCAGATTGAATACAGTAATTATTCATAAACGACAATCAGCATGTTAATGATGCTATGATCACAATAGAGATAGGAACATGAACGGAAGAAAGAACGGAAAAGACGTTACACTCTCGATGGAGTGATCCGATGTAAGACTGTCGTCGAGTTCAGTTTACGGTTTGCAATGAATCGTTCGGAGTTACGATTCTGCACGAGAGAGTGTTTGAATTGTAAGGCTTCAGTTGGCAATGCGTTGGCTCGTTGTTCGTTGACAAATTCTCTCTCTTTGAGCTTCTCCGGCTCAGTTGCAGTGGTGGTTCAGTGGTTTCATGCATTTCGGGGGTTTTGTCCGCTGCTATTCTCATTCAATGCGATGACAGTTTTGAATCTTCAAGGAGTGCATGACTGCTTTGAGAGCGAAGAAGCATTGGCGCATGTTTATGTGAAAGTCAGGATCAAGGGTTACGATAGAGATTCATTTCGTTTGTATGAAAGATGCCTTACATGTCGAAAGAAAGCCTTTCAAGCACGAAAGATATGTCGAGGATGTTGTCGATTTCATACTTACAACGCTATGTATTATCGTTTGATGTTATTGCTTGAAGATGAGAGAAGGGAAGTGTGGACGGTTGCATGGCAATCAGCAAGAGATATTCTCCACTTATCTGCGACTGAATTCTTTGTTAAAGAGATGAGAGGTGAGGACTTAGCGCTCCTCTACAAATTAATTGGACATCCGAATCAATAGAATAGATCTTGTAACGAGAAAAAAACTGTTTTTCAAACACGATGCAGTGTATACTCCTCCTTGCCGAAGTCCGGAGTCAATATTGCTACGGGGAAGATCGTGTTTGGTAGATACATCCGAATCGATAGAATAGATATTGTAACGAGAAAAAAACTGTTTTTCGAACAGGATGCAGTGTATACTCCTCTTTGCCGAAGTCCAGAGTCAAATGAGACACCATTGGGAAGTTTAGTTAATCTAACACCAAGCACGACATCAGGTACTAAGGTAGCCCATGAGGTACTGCAACATGCACCGAGAGTAGAATCTGATCGAAGTCTTGTCTTGATGTTCGTCTTAGGTGCATTGAACGTGTTTTATCGATGTACTTATCAATCATCTTGTTCGTGTATTTGATTCTTATATTGATAATATGTGTTGTTGTGATGTGGAATTAAATCTTCCAATCTCGTTGCTTTAGTATACACTAGATTCATAGAGTTGAGACCCTATCAGCATTGTCAGTGTGGTGGCAATGTTGATGGGGTAAATTTATGAGCTGATTTGCAGCTTAACGAGTTCGACACCCATCATAAATTAGAAAAGCAATGGTGGTATATTTCTTACTTACTTAATCCTAGGCACTGCAGGTTGGCGTATTTCAACCGATCTATATAAGCTGCACTGAACCATTACTTCGTGATTGATCGATATACATTGCGACATATGTCCTCATATTTCATGCTATCACTTCTGCTCTTTCTGGTCGTCATACGCTGAAGATGCTATGAGAGAGCAGTCGTGCAAAGATGATGTTGCGTGGAACCAAAGCCTCTTTGCCATAGTGGTCATCTATTAGAAGTTGCTGACAACCGGTGTAGGTGAACAAGAAAAGTGAACCCATAGGCACTCCAATATTTGGACCACTACCGCTGTGATCTCAAACAACGGAAGTTGGTGAAAGATTTTACGCTAGCCGAGTATGTTGCTTGAGTAGTCATGAACTGCCTTGGGTGTCAGTCGAACGAGTTTGAGATTTAACTTTATGCCGAATACGTCCAAAGATGAGCACATTAGAGATGTCTCTCACGGTTCATAGTATCCACAAGGTTATCACTGATTAACACAAGGATTTCACTGATTGTTTCTCGATTTTTCATATAAAGATTCTCCCAATCAACAGAATCTTTCCAAGTGGATACCATCCGATAAACTGAATACAAGAAGCTATTTTCAGTGCCGCAATTGCTACGAAAAGTGTTGCTTACCAGACGCTCAGTACTTTTCTCATGCAAATATATATCATTTCGTGACATCGAGCCTAGGTCGATTGCAAGAATACTTGTAATCATACTTCAGCTTCCGTCAATAGGATTCTACTATGTTAGTTGTCCGAGACATCACTAACATCGGTTTGACACTACGACTGAATCATACCCACTTTTTTACACAATATCACTCATTCCAAAAATAAGACCAAAAGTGAATCAAGTTCTTCCCTACACAAAAGTTATCCGCGTGTTTAACTGCAAAGGTATGCAAGTCCTCTGCAGATTTAAACTCACCAAAAACGATCGATATTAGAAGATGGAGACTGAAGTGAGTTGTAAACCATGCAAGCACCTTTCCTCAGCTTGAGAGGTAAAATATGTCTTTCTACTGCTGCATTATCAAACGTCCATCCACTGTCTATGAACAAAAAGTGCCTAACATTGTAAGGATTCATTGTCTTACCTACTGCTAGACACCATACTTCAACCGTCGCTTGTGCATACTTTAGATAAATTTTTATGTGAGTGTTCGGCCAACTCATCTCCAAAGCACCGATTTGATCAACATCTTTGTCGGTCACTGTAAAATTCGACTTGAGATCAGTAACTTGCAGAGATCTAAACCATGTGCACAAAATCATCTTCTGTACATGTTCCACCTCGATCCCAACTGCTTTCTTCATCTCTGTATAAAACAAATATGCAAAGAGAAGGCCGAACCCTCCACAGTTCTATTCCACCACAAAAAGCTCAAAACGAAATGCATTAATCTTAAATGTTGAATCTATTACAATCTCTCGTACGCTACTAACCTTCAACCAAAAAGGAATGGAAAAAAAAATGCACTATAAGATTTATTTTGTTCATATAGCATTACCTGGAACCCTTTCCGACGATACGTATCACTATTGATGAGAAACATATCACTTCGTAGCTGATTCTCCACATCTCTCATGTAGTTCTTGACAAGCACGGCAAACACCCAAAAGTTAACTTGAGCTCGAGTTATCAAAGTTGGCTCGATAAGATGATGCTCGCACAGTAATCTATAAATCTCTGGTTTTCCCATGTTCACGTTGGCAATCGAGTTTAGATATTCTATAGCACAATCGAGAAAGATGTTACGCTTATAGAATGACCACTCGTGATCGGTCAATGTTGAATCATCAGAACCATCGTACTCTGTGCAAGTTCTAAACGAACTTGAATATTTCCAAGCACTGAAATCCTTCAATTTTTCGTCTTTTCTCTGAATGCTTGCTAGCAACTCTTGTTTTCTCACATGACTCTCTGAACTTCATCCGGTCCCGTCAACTATTACAATGCAATGTACAACTACAAACTATGTATTTTATCTCAGAAACTCACAACTCTCTGAATTCTCAATAATTTCCACCTCAAGAATGAACTCTGTCTTTCAAATATTTAGCAAAAGATATTTGTAGTCCTTGTCCACTCACTGCATAGAACACGTTATTTATCGTATTCGAGGCTAAAGTTATCCGAATCTAAAAACAAATTTTGCATCAATAAATGCACCGTGCAACACATCCACAAGCTCGCGATTCATGCAATCCCCTGACTCCAAGAAATTAGATCCGTGCTCTAACTCAAAATAATTATCTACCGTTACATGATGTATACTTGAATCTCTTTGTTGTATTCAATAGCAAAAATTAAAAGTTTTAAAGACACACACATCTAAGAGGTTATGACCTTTCTTCGCTCTGGTAAATCCTGTAGCTGAAATGTTACGATGACATTTGTTGCAAGTCAAAATATCCATAGCATGTAGAATATATTACGATGGACCCACACGACAATAACTTGTAACTTGCAAGTTTGACTTGCTAGTGAATACAGTTACAACATACACCACGATAATGCTCTCCTCCCTACGAGCTCCTTGTTGCTTTGCACGATAAAACTTAAGCCTGCACAGCTGAAGCTAAACTCACTTAAAAATTTTTGTTATAACATATATGCGTCAGACTAGTACCTGTACACTTCGATGTTACACCATTCACACGCTCACTGCACGATGCGACTCCTCTCTATACAACCTCCTTCTTGTCTTGCACGAGAAAACTGATCACTTCTTGCCTTGCACGATATCCACGGAAATCTATCTTGCATTAGACTAGTACCTAGTACATCATGATAGGATGCGGGTTCACCTCTCTATGACCTTTTGTACGGTGTGAAATGTCGTGTAAAATTACGTTGATTTATTTGCACAATGCGGCTCCTCTCTCGTGAATAGCCGCTCAATGACACAAGCAGCAAGGAATGACCACCAATGGCATCAAGCAGCAAGCGATGGTTGATTCACTCTTCATCGTCTCGCAACGACAGCTCGCAACTTCGAGCAGCAAGCGATGGCCGCGCAATGACGGCAAGCAGCAAGCGTTGACGGATTCACTCTTCAAACCTCGCAACCTCAAGCGTGAACAGCCACGCATCGTGCGATTTGCCTCTTCCCGTGCAAAATAACGTCGATTTGCTTGCACGGTGCGGCTCTCCTCTCGTGAACAGCCGCAATGACAGTATGCAGCAAGCAGCAAGCGAACCGACCTCCTCCCACAACAAGCATGCATGCATGCGAACAGACCTCCTCCCTCAGCAAGCAGCAAGCGATGACCACACAATGGCGACAAGCAACAAACAACAAGCAATGATCGATTCACTCTTCAAACCTCGCAACCTCTTCCCGTACAAAATTAAGTCAACTTGTCTGCATGATGCGGTTCCTCTCCCATGAACAGCCGCAATGGCAATCTGCAGCAAGCGAACCGACCTCCTCCTTCAGCAGCAAGCATGCATGCGAACCGACCTCCTCTCTCAGCAAGCAGCAAGCGGATAGCAGCAAGCGATGGCTGCGCAATGACGCAAGCAACAAGCGATTCACTCTTCAAACCTCGTAACCTAAAGCGTGAACAGCCACGCAAATCACACGATGCAATTTATCTCTTCCCGTGCGATTTGCCTCCTCCTCGATTTGTTTGTGTGATTTATTTTCTCCTTGATTTGTATGCACGATTTGTCTGCGATTTGCCTCCTCCAGCAAGCAGCGACTGACCTCCTCCCTCAGCAGCAAGCATACATGCGAACCGACCTCCTCCCTCAGCAAGCAGAAAACAGATGGTGACCTCAAGCAGCAAGCGATGGTCGCGCAATGGCGGCAAGCAGCAAACAGCACCTCCCGTGTAAAATTACGTTGATTTGCTTGCACGATTTGTCTGTGATTTGCCTCCTCCTGCAAGCAGCGACCGGCCTCGATTTACCTCCTCCTCGATTTGCCTGCACGATTTGTCTCCTCCCGCAAACAGCAAGCGACGACCGACCTCGATTTACCTGCACGATTTGTCTGCGATTTGCCTCTTCCCGCAAGCAGCAAGCAGCGATCGATCTCCTCTCTCAACAGCAAGCATGCGTGCGAACGACCTCCTCCCTCAGCAAGCGAACAGAGTACCAGCGGCAAGCAGCAAGCGGCATGCGCAATGACGTTATCCCATACGGCACTGGAGGCAGCTCCGTCCGTCCGCATGCGACATTAAAACATCTCCGTCCGTCCGTCTGCACTTGCTTCCGACCGTTACGGCAATTCGAACCCTTCCGTCCGTCGCGTCAGACGTCTCCGGAAGCAACGGAAGTGATTTAACACGCTGAATGTCGCTTATCAGTAAATACTTTATTCAATCGCAAAACCAACCCACTGCTTTCTTTTCTTTTTTTAAGAAACCGGACGGCGCCGGATGTGAGCTTCGTTGGTGCCTAGACAAGATAGTGTAAGGCAGGTAGCGCGGCAAGCGTGGCGGCTCAGCATACCGGCCAAGAAGCATTCACTTGGACTTCCTCAGGTTCACTCGTGTCCCTGTTGCCGACTTGAAAACTGCTGGACCACATACTGATTCAAGTAGAAAGAAGATAAATATGGTACGTAGGGCCGGCCGTGGACATTAATGGAGCATGAATGATCGAACCCACACTTCCGGCAGATGCGAACTTTCTACTTACTAGCCTAATTTAAGCAGCATCGATCTTGCAGGTAGTAGTACAAGCAACAGCGAAGGCTCCAGACGTCCAGAAATCTACTTAGTCAGCCCCCTCCAGTAATTTTATGACTCTGTCAATCTCGACAATTCAGAAGTTTCTTTGTCAACCCTCATACCTCACATTACCAGTAAGAGTAAGGCGTATCAACCAGTAGTCGATAATATGACTAGTAGAAGATTTTTGCACTAACATTTTTCTATTAAGAACATCATAAGAACTTTCCCGGTACAGCTTACGTGAAAGTTAACAGAAGGTTGACAAAAAAAACTTCTGAATTGGTAAGGTTGAAAGAGTCATGAAATCGCTAGAGGGGCTGACTAAGTAGATTTCTGCCAGAAGTCTCATATAGATCTATGGGATCCGCTAGCTGTGGGTTGGCTGCTCATCGACCGATCAGCCCAGAAGGTTGAGGCGCCGATCGACTGACTTCCAGGTTTACTTCCCTCCTTGTGAGAGTCCTTTGATAAAACCGATGGATGCATATCCGTGCCATGCTACAGCTAAGCTGATCATTGGCAGTAGTGACAGAAAGTACTGCCTTTGCCTGGCAGGGATATGTAAAGCCCAGAACGAACATCAATCACTGTAAATATTTGGGAGTCCATGCTCCGATTTGGACCTGCAGCTGCCTGTACTGACTGTTTTAAGGCTTGCCTTGCCGGCCCTTGGCCAATGCATGCTGTGCAGAATAATATTATAGAATCTTCTGTGAAAAGAGATGTTTCGGCTAGCTTCAATTTCTACCGCTTATAACAAACGAATCGCATCGATGCGTTCGAGCTGCGGATTACTTAATTGGGTAGTCTAACTGGGGGAGCTCGAGGATCCAGACAAAATCCTTAAATCTTTTTCCCTGTAAGACTTCTAGATCCTTTTCATGATTTCTGAATGATGGTACCTGCACCGGTGCAGGTGCCTCGACAGTCGCGGGATATCTAGAGACTCAATGATGATGAAAAGAGTCAGTCCCCGGGGAAGCGAGCCGATCGAGATGAGCAGGTGTGGGTGTATATATTATGAAGGGAGGTTCCGTCTCTCCACATCTAGATCTGGCATATCGGTCTGTATGACAAGCTTAAGCCATAAAAGAGAATTTTCTGAAGGGGGGGAAAGTTGGTCTCATGATCACACGTCTGACCCTGTCTACAGGTCTGTCTTGACTTCATGATCGTCCTCCGATGAGAAAAGAGAAAAGTGAACAACTCGCGCGCGCTCTCTCTCTCTCTCTCTCTCTCTCTCTCTCTCTCTCTCTCTCTCTCGTCCATGCGAGAGAGAATGAATGAGAGAGAGGAGCTAGGTAAAACCTCGAGAGAATTTTGTGGGGCTTACGCGTACATGTCCGATCATTCAGAAGATTCGTCATAAATTTCTCGTGGTGGAGCAAGTTGAACTGAAACAGACGGCGAGCTCATGCATCTCATCCCATCGGTCCCATCTACCGGAACGTTCGAAGCCTGCATGATCGATGAGCCCGGCCGGTAGAAACAATATTCCCCGTTTTGACTTCATTGATCGGGAAGATCCACTTACTTACAGCGATCTGGTGTCATATCACACTGAAGGAACGACTGAGTCACTTTGTACGTCTCTCTGATCAGAATTTATTTGCTTTCAAAGCCAGCGGACCGAATCCAGTCTAGTCTAAAAACAAGCCGCTGGATGTGCGAAATTTACGTGTTTAGACCATCTGGGGGTTACGGATCAAATCGAAACGACATCGATCGATTACAAGGACGAGTGGTCGTATGGAGTGCTTACAAGTAGCTAATCGTCGATGGAGTCAGTACTGCACACGGCTCTGTAGTTGGAGGTCCTCCTAAAACTCCTTCACTGCCGGACTTCTCATTCTCTGAGGCTTGGGCCATTCCCCACATATTCTCATGATCATTTACTTCACAAGCTTGACTTCCACACAGAAGTCTATATATGATCGTGATCAGTGATGGAGCTACGGAGAAAGTCTCGACCAACCAGGGTTTGTGAGCCGTTAGTTTCTTGTGCTTGGTGACTGAGGTTGAGCAGTGTGTTTTGGCGAACTTTATTGCTGCGTTATACACATATTGACATATATATATGACCACGAACTCTCTCGACCTCAGAAGGAACATACTGGCATGATAATACAACGAACAAGAATTTTACCGCATAATGCGTTATGCACATGTACAAGGTCACCATTAGCATAATTCGTTGCTGTTGTGATTCAGAAATACCTTTCAGATGCTCCTCCATGTCTAGGCCTACATCCTAGTTGCTTAGAGAGTAGTGTACCCACGATCATGGTCCATCTCCTTGACTGCACCCAGTTCGGAGCTAGCGCTGTCCTAGCTAAAGCTATATATGCACACGTTATTTCCATGAGATTTGGGTTTGCGAGCAGCAGCCGCCGCCCAGAAGCCATATTACTAGCTTGCCTGAAGCTGCTGTTCATGATTACGTCCCCTATATCACATGTACAGTGCTGTACGTAGCTGCAGCAGCTGACTTCATTTTAGCATTACTGTTGACATCCATATCCTTGAACTGTTACAAAACACAAGTTTGGAAGTTGTTTGAAATCTGCTTTGTTTACGAAGAAGGAATCCATTTAACTTTCCAGCTGCTGAATAATTAACCCACGATTAGCACTAGATGCTTAGTTTACCCACCCAATTGCAATGGCACACTTTCAACCTCAGGAATTACAACCGTAAGCAGGAGGTTCCCTCTGCTGCTAGCTACCTCATGCTGGTACCTAATGTTTGCCACTAAGAGGGACTCCAGTTCTATTGACAGACTGAGTATGCTGGTGATTATGACAGTTGTGCAGAAAGAGTCTGCCAGTTAATATGTCCAGATCTCCTTGAGCTTCAAGGCTTTGTGACTATTATGTTTTCATCCAAAGAGATCATATGATGCCATCTTCTACCTTTATTTTCGATGGAAATCATGAGCTTCTCATTAGGTGCCCCTTCGGATTCTTAACAGGCCTAATTAAGTAATGAGTCACCAGTACCTCGATTCTTACATCACAAAGAGAACAAAGTCTGTACAATGATGAAAGATGACTGCTTCCTGGCATCACCCAGCGCAACTTCTGAGTGGATACCGAGGACTGCATCCATTACCCGTGACTCGTGAATGACGACGATGATGAGACCATTCCCTCTTGTTCTCCCTATCTATCTACTGATCGTCAGATTGACGTCCAGCTGGTTGATTAATTGCCAGCTCAATGACATGAATAGTAACTTTAGGTTGAAGCAAGTTTGACCTAGATCTCGAGTTTTATCACTTAGCTACCATTTCGTGCAAAAGGTGGAATCGTTTCCCACATTCTGTTCTTGTTCGTAACTGTGCAGATAGTATCGGTGTGGAGTGCAGTACTGTCTTATGAAACCTTTAAGCTTTCGTGGTTGTGACAATAAAGAGATCTCTCGTCATCAGGTGGCGGTGCAGGGGGTTTAACTTACTTTGAGCTATTATTAAGCAATCGACGGAATATTTACTTGCTCCGTCCTGTTAATCACGTTCAGCTGGTTTGTCCTGAAATAAATATTCATAAGGACTCCGGATCTTCCATATCAAAGTGCATCTTGTACAACCCCGCTTTACAGTCATTGTGATTTTATATATCATGGCCAAGCTGCGCTGCAGATCGAGGTGCATCTTCGCCCAGTGAATCCGAGTGCTAAATTCTGTGTAATGCCTGCTGCAGGGAGAAAACCTGTACCCAGATTCGCCTTAGGACATGATTTCGAGATCTGTTACCCTCATTCATCGTACAGGTCAAAGTTGCAGTTACAGTCGTGCAGATCTGGATGTGAAATGAAGTTTGATGAGTTTCAGTCGACTCTGAAGTTTCACCCTCGTCAGATTGGATATACATGACAGTTCTTGCCTCTTTCGTCTAGTAGAAGCTGAGTGGTGAGCCGTACAACTGCTCGGCTCACCCAAAGAAACTTCAGTCCAAAATTATCTAGAGAACAAGTGAGGCTGGAATGTGTTCTAAGAGAACGAAATAAGCGGGGCTTTCTGGTATTGCCAGCATAATATCTTCAGATTTGATTCATGTTTAAATCCACATATCGCCTTGCCAAGATAGTTTGGTCTGCCTTCTTTCTTTTTGTACTGGAAGAATATTATGGGATCCGTTTGAGGTTGGTGAGACACTTTACAAGTCGATGGCCTTTAAGTTAACGAGAACCGCACCGGTACCCAACAGCTAATCATGATCATTACTGGATGCAATGATTATTAACTTTGCATAATGATCATGAGAAAAGTGTTTCTACCAAATTGAACTTCCTTTTCATCAACTTTGGCTGAATACAAGCTGAGCACAACGCTCACCACAACATCAGCGTAACTCACGAGAGCAAGCTGACTCAGTTCTGATAAAGTCCATGTACATCAGTAGGCGATGGCCGTCATGATTTCATTTCTGTTCTCTTTACAGCAAGATCTGAACGAAATCACACTCTTCCTCGTGTATCTTGTCCCAATGAAGCAAGTCACTCACTAAGAGCAACAAAGTTCCACAGAAACGTTGGAGTGAAGCACCAGGTTACCAAGTATCAGCACAACTTTCACTTTTAGAGAAGCGTCTCCATCTTAAGCTCTCACTACCACTCGACTCTACTTCTACATCTTCTGCTGATCTAGGCAGTCTCCATCGTTTAAGGTAGTTGTATAACTGAGGGTGAAAGTTTAATGGAGGAGTGGTGCTGTGATTCTGCGATATGTGGATCCTTCAGTACATACTAGTTGGTATTGGACACCACCACAAGAGGTAATTAGTAGTCCAACATCCTGTGAGCCGAGTCTTCCATTTCAGAAAAGTATCCAAATATGAATGAAATCATTCATTTACGGTGTCAGGGTTTACAAGTGGTAACATTCATCTCTGAAACTCGAACTCATTATCACCCAGAGAAAGAGAGAGAAAGGGAGTGATGGAAAAGTAACTTTAAACTTGGAATTAAGTAAAAGCAGAAGCAAGACATCAGTGAATGACCATCTCCCATCTAATTGGATCGACTGGGTCATAGAACCTGGACTAATTCAAGGAAAAGAAGGTAGTCCAATTAGTAATTGAACCACATCAACTAAAGGTTTGATAGAGAGTACCAAAGTGGAATTGTTCAGTCATCACAAGCATCACAAATGGGAGATGACTACTAAAGCAGCGCTAGCTATGCAATGGAGGCAGCCGGATGCAACGGCAGCATCAGACTGACTGAGTTCGTTTCTCACGCAAAAGGGCATACAGAATATATGCCTAGAGGAGTGTGCAAACGGTTGAGAAATATTTTAGGCGTGCTGTTCTCGTGCACGTGAGGGATGAGGACTACACAAGATCAAAGGTTTTGTGTTTTAATGACCTGTTGCTAAAGTCATCTTTATAGTTGGCAGAAAAAGGCAAGACAAGGCCACACAAATCTCTCTTGTCTTCCGTTTGAAGCAATTTGAACCTTTTTAACTGTCACTTTAGTTCACCTGTTAAGTGTTAGAAACATGAGCTAGGTAGAATGCTCAGGTCGAAGACGTGATGGACTCAAATACGGTACTACGTACAGATTTGATGCTCTGATTTATCGGCCCCCAGCTGGGTCAACTGAGCTTCGTTGAGGTTGTTCAAGTTGAACGTTCAAGAAGAATTATCCATGGCTCCAGGTCCAAAAATGGCAACGCAACACACTGATTATGTATTAACGTACACGCAGTACATAAGCTCTTGATCCGAGTCTTGTCAATGAATCTGGTGCCAACCTTTTGACCCAAATAAATCTCTCGATAGCCTTTCTTCATTTCTGCTCAGCGCTAGACTAGTGAACAGAAAGAACTTCAAGTTTGTGGAGTTCTAAAAGTTTTTCTCTTCCTCTTTGTTAGCTTTTCGGTTTGCGAAAACGAAAAGGTTAGATGGAATATCTATATAGGCTTAGCTTAGGTAGCTTAGTTATGTAGGTAAGGAAGAAGGACCAGAAGAAAACAGTTACAGTGCTGCTAGACAGTTATTGATGCAGCCAAAACCAACCCTGGGAAAGAGTACAGTGAAGGTGCAAAGAAGGTCCACTTCTGCATGAACATCGACCAAGGCATGGGATCCTTTGCTAGAAGAGGCGCCTGTACTACGGCCCTGTAGTTATGCAGCCATGAGATGAGCCTCTCACGCTTGAGCTTGTTTTGATTCTTTCTGCAGTACATGAGTTTCAGAAACGAGCGTGGCAGACTTGTACTTATAACCGAATAAATAAGCATCTCACCTTCTGAAGGTACCCTTTTATTCCTCTTTGTCCCCCGAACAAGAAGCCACAGACTACAAGTGGAAGATGCTCATGAGCACTAATCGTATTCCCTTATTATCTGGTCTACAATATCAAACCCTAAAAAATTTATGTACAGTAGTATGATGAGGAAGTGAAATCTCCTATAGTTACTTAGATTCGTTCTTTCAGAACTTCACAAGCATACGGCTTTAAAACTTAAAAGGGTAAATTCCAAAGTGACATCTTTTTTTCTACTTCTCTCTAAGAGCTTGATCTTAGCTGTGAGATGATGATGTAGAACTCGGAATTATAGTGATGATTGAACTAGAAGAATAATATGAAGGGCGTAAGAATGAAAATGTCTATCTGCGTATATTTATTTACCATTGTACGAAAAAGTATTTTTACTTATTCATCAACTCGGTTACGTCTCCTTTGTATCCTCTTCTACGGCTCTACACTAGCCGCCGGTTTGATTCCATGGAAGCTCCCAGGCCTGAACTCGTCTTGATTTGTCCCACTTGAGGCAGGCAACAGGACAGATTGTCAACTGCTGGCAACAAGAGTGGGCGTACATCAGACCTGCCTCTTCGATGGAATCCCTAGCTTTAGATGGTGGTAATCATAACCCATTTCGCTTTTCTGCATAAGGACAAGAAGAACCGATGCTTACGTCTCTCCATGAACCTCCAGCAAGCAAATATTGCTGGTTCCGTTTCTTTGCTTACGTCAAGATCAGCAGGTTGATTCTTAGCTCGTGTACTTGTGGGAGAAGTTGGGACTACTCAAAGGTGGTGGTACTTGTGCAGCTCCAGGCTATGGTTGTAATAACCTTATATTGGACGAGGGAATTTGGGCCATGGTTTTAGGGTCGTGTTTTCGTATGCAGCATCACTGGAGATTTCCTCCACTCATGCTACTTATATTGCTGACTGCATGCGCAAGTTTCTGCAAGTTATTTAGGCAGCATTGCTTCTCAGGTGTTATTATGTCCTCCTCGAGCTGAAAAGAAGGCTTTGTACATTCCTTGTTTCTCTCCTTGTACATGCACTCTTAGTCCAGGTTTATCTGACTTGTGGAGTTTGGAGTTTGCTTCTATAGCATTTTCTCACCGGTTGAGGTTGTAATTCTACCAAAGATATATGCAACTGATGGAGGTATGCCCACTTACTGTACAATAGAGGAACTTCTCGACCAGTTGTTAGGAACCTGATCCATAAGTTTATCTCTTGGCAGCACTGTCGGTTAAGGTTCTTTTTGTCGGAGAATGTATTAAGAGTCAGTAAGTACTTAGTCTATCAATCCTAAACCTTTCTGGAATGAAGATTGCTTTAACACCTCAAAATGATCGTGTCCTAGCGCATGTAGATTGATTCAACACAAGATTGGAGTGGAATGACCTGGAAGCTGATCCTGCTCTAGTTGGAGAAAATCTTCTCTTCGAGGTGAGGTTGTTTGGGACTGACTACATGTGAAATAATTTCACATGGACATGCCTTGGGCATATTAGCTACTAGAGTTCCTAGGAACTCTAGAATAATTTGTGCGGTCCTCTTGTCATTTTCCACGTCTTCTCAGAATGAACCATTTTCTGACCTGATTCAACCAATTTTTGAAAAATAAACTTCACTCAGTATAATTCTCAGGTAGTGCAGTCGTGTTCAAGTTGTCTTTATCTTCGTCCTTTTTCGCTTCTGAAGTTCGTTTGAGTTCTTTTGTTGGAATAAAGCTGAACCCCTTCCAGATCAACCAGTTGATCTGGGAGGGGTTCAGCTTTTAAGCTTACTAAATGCCTTCTTCAGCCCCTTTCCTTTTCTATTTCGAGCCCAGAGTCTCGGACTTGGCTGGAATATCCATTTCATGTAACATCTAGAGTGAATATAGATATGAGTGTATGCAAAAGGTGATGGTCAACTGCACCCTTGGATGATGCATGCTTTCTTGTTGACACAGCAGCAGAGATCAACAGGATTGACGATGATTTCTTCCTAGCTAGGTATGTCCAAAGTGGTCTAGGTAGTCCTTACACTAATTTGGTCGTTAGTTACCTTTTGACCTTCAGTCCTAGATAGATCATACTTCCTAAGTTTGTCCTGAGTTCTGTTCAGGCCGTAAGTACAATGTTTAATCAAGTAGTTGAACATGATCAGATCTGGACCTAGAATCTCTAGCTAGCCCTGTTTCTATGCAGACGAGTACTTATCTACAGTTCCATACCCAACATTGTCCATGTTTCCTTCGCTTGGATCCATGGGAGTGCATGGCATCATACTAACAACTTATTAAATAAGTACTTTGTCTGAAAAAGATCCACAAGAAGTCAGGAGTTTGAGAGATTTTCTGAACCATGAGACTTGACCTTCGTGGTGGCAAACTCTAACTAACTCTCGACATTGTCAGCAGCACCGACAACAGCAAACGCACTGTGTCTGTACATATCCATGGCCACGACCATGTCTTGTGTTCTACCGTAGTAACTGCTGTTTGCTGCATGAGAAGCTCCTGGCTCAACTGTTCACACCAGTGCATCATCATCATTGTGTGTGGAATCATCATTAATCGGCTTCACTTCTCCAACTTCCAGGCTGCAGCCTTCAGCTTGTAGCCTAGCCACGCGTTGCCCAGGATATTTGTTGCACTTCACCTAAATATATGTAAGTAGCAAACATATCCACCATGGCTAGTTGAGTTCAACATTCCGACCCAATCAGGTCCCTGTTAACCTTTGAGAGAAGTTTTAAGAGGTGTCCTCACGTGCACAAGGGTGAAAAATAAGATTAAACCACAAGTACCGCTATATTAGCGGTGGGGATCCCCACCGCTAATCATTTTAAACTTTCGCTAAGTAAGTTCAGCACGGGCGGGGGCCCTTGAGAGATTTGCGCAACACAGTTACCAACGCAGTATAGCCTCAAACACTGTGATCTTGGTAGCAAAATGAGCAGAAAAGGAAGAGCTTCAAAATGAGCCCATGATGAGCTCAGGAGGACTACGGATGACTTCAAAATTATCAAGTGAATCCCGGATCACTGAGAACTACAGAAATAGAATATTTTGAATTTTGAAATTCGAAATGTTCTCCTATCCAGCATATTTTGTTATTATCACTTACCCTCGCGTTACTATGAACCAACTACTCTTTTGAGAGAAGGAGCTCCACAGAGACCTTGGCCTCCCGCACTCTGACTGAGAGGAAAAAAGCAGCTACAGTGAAAAGAGTCCGCCGCGTGGGAAGTGAAGGCTTTTATACCCCTACTAGTGGTTTAATCAGGTAACTTTCAGTGAAAAGGAAAACCCAAAACTGTCAGAGGATGAGAGTTGTGTACCGATCCTTTCTGCACCTCAAGATTGATCAGGCCACTTCTGCAAACAGGGATTTTATTGTTTGTGACAGTTTTAACATGATGAAGATGGAGATCGAGCTCGAGGGCAGAGGAAGAGTCAGTCGGTCAGATGGCCAAAAGGGAGTTGGGAGGATACATGCCAGAAATGTAACGATTCAGATATTTAGGGGTGACTATGTACGTTACACTTTCAGTCAGTTCGAACAGAAATGCTCAAACGAACCGGATGTTTGACAACTACTTCCCTAGGTACCCCTCAACTTGATACACTCCAACTTGTTCAGCCCCGCTAGATCCGAACGACGCTACCAAGTCCGGAAGCTTGCATTACAGTGCCAGCCACTGCTGGTATATGATGGCCGACTCATCACTCCCGGAGCTTCGGTTTCTGTGGAAGATCCTCACCATAGAATGTTTATCAGCATTCGGATCGAGAGGAATGCATAATCACCTCTCGAGATTATGTATATAGTTAATGTCATGCTTATAGTGTGCCGGGATACAAGTTGGGATGCATATTCACACACCGGAATTATATAATTATATTTTATAGGATATATGTTCAGAATACAAGAGAGGTGCCGAAGGCAACAAGCGGAAAGGGATGTATCATACGCATGAAGGACAAAAAGAAAGATGTAACAGTATGACAAGAACAAAAACTTAAAATAAACGAAAGCTTGGAATTCAATTAACGGAAATCTTAGAGAAGTAAGTATTATGTGCTGTAGTTGAGAGTAGATCTAAAAATGAATGGTCTTATCAGTGAGAAACGAGACGAAAAGTGTATTGGTATTTAATTAATTCGCGTCCAACAAAAGAAAAAAGCATACGAGTAATTAGTTAGTTCAGTGCAAGCGTGATTAATTTGTTCGATTGCAAAAGAATTAATTCATACCACAAAAGAAAAGAATTAGATGCAACACTGGGACTTCCAGGGAGGTCACTCATCCCGGTACTATTCTAACCCATGGGCGTTAAAGAATAGAGTTCTGATGGGATCTGGTGGCGTGGTTCTGGTATGATCGCATCACGCTTCAGATGGTGGTATCCAAGTTTATAATATGAGTTTGTTGAGGGATGAACATGGTTTAGGCCAAAGTTTGAGAGACGAAAAATGTTTATTGATGTTGGAGAATTTCATAGATTACAAGGTGCATGGAAGGAAGTTCAATATGCATGCAAGATTAACCTGGGGGAACTTATGTTCCACATAACACTTATCAGATAAGTGTTATGTGGAAATTTTGTACTAAACTATAAAGAACACTCAAATTTATTTCCAAATGTTAAGTGATAATTGCACCTAGAGCTACAATACGATCCAGAGAAATTCGCTTTCTTGTTAACTAAATATCAGAATGATTGCTCATGAACACATCACATCTCCTTGCATTTTTGCAGTGTATTATAACAGCTATGCATCTATTGTGAAGAACAGAAAGGAAGAGGGAACTTTTTATCATGTAGTGTATTTTAGCGTATCAAGAGAAGATTAAGAAGAAAAGAAGATAGAGAGAGTCGCTATAAAGAGTCGCTATAGAAAAAGCTATGCTATTGAACAAATAGAAGTGTTCTAGTGAACAAATAGAAGAGAATGTCTTCTTCTTTTTTGGTTGGAAGTGGATTCGGAGATCATTGGATATGTTCAAGCATACTCAGTCCTCATCCTCTTGTCTCCTTTTTTTATTTACAACTCAGCCAACGTTGACTACACAAGTCTACTATCCAAGTAGTTGGAAGGTGGAGAAACCTCTACTTTGAAATCAAAGTTTCTCTACCAATTAAATATTTCTCTTATGTCTTGATTGGAAAAGAGTTGGTTTTAAACAGTTGGTTACTCAGAAGAATATCTTCTTGATACTTACAAGAATAGTTTGTAATTTATAATTATATTGTACTTTATAATTCACTATCAGCGGAATACTCTCGATTTCGAAATCAAAGATTTTTGCATATTCAATGATAAATAGTTATTAACCAATCTAATGGATCAGATCTCAGCGGTTGGATGAGCAACATTTTATGTCATTAGATAAAGATAATCTAGACCGTTATCATGTTGCATGATAGCCTGTATAATGAAAAACGATAACAAAGGGATTTTTTTCCACTGTGTACGTAGTTGTAAAGGAAGCTGCCATGGAGCTTGTTAAGCTGGACAAGTGCTAAGCTAGGACTAAGCTAGACAAGTTGCCCTTAGCTTATATTCCAAAGAACTAATAAGAAGTCATGAAGATACCAGGTGGAAGCTCTTCTTGAATGAGCAAGCACGTGTTTTCATTTATGTAGAACAAGGTTATACATAGATGTTTGCATCATTTCTAGTTTAAGAAAGTGACAAAAGAGAAAACTCTATCATTTTCCGCTGGTCACTCATATTCATTATCTGATGACATCATCGTGTAAGTGTTCTTGTAGTATTGTTTTGGTTCTTTCGTTACTAGAAATAGAGATGTATAGTGAAAATAACACCAAAAAAGTTAGCAAAGGAGTAAAAAACAAGCTCTGTAAGCTTATGTATATGTTTCTTTACTTTATTAAACAGCTCATAATCTTGATTGCATGTGAAGACTTAGACCATGAAGCCCACGTTTAAAGAGGATCTCTCAACTCATAATCTCGGTTGCATGTGGAGACTTAGGTCATGAAGTCCACGTTTAAGGACTATACCAGTCTCCTGTCCCTAGATGTGCAAGCGTAGTCACACACCCAACATAGACTCCTATCCACGAGGTCATCATGTTGAGATAAGTACCAAGAGCTAGGAGGATTTGATCCAATGACCTCTTCTTCCTAGGTGGACACCCTTTCCACTGAGGTGGCAACTATGGGAGGGCTATACGTCTTGTGAGGTGGTCTTGTAGCTGTGGCATTGACTCTAAAATCATGGCTTAGTTCATAATCTGAGTTGCATCAAGATGGCACCGAGGATTGAGAACTTTTTGTTAAACAAAGGGTTAGCTTAGCTAGGGGCCAGATTAACTAAAAGGCTGCTCGATAAGTAAATGTGCATATAAGGACATAAAGACCCCAGCTTAGCTAGGAGGCTGCTTAGTAATGGGATTGTTTTTTTAGGTAAATCGACGTGCGGTGAGAGTTTCAGAGACATTACAAAGAATTGAAGAGAGAGAGGAGACGGTGTGTGCAAGAGAGAGAGGGAAAGATTTTGAACACTGAGTACATTGATGATGAAATTGAGACATGAATAAAGTTTCTTGAATCTTGAAAAAACTTATTTGCACAGATTTGAGTGTCTGATTGACCTTGTTGGATACAAGAGATCATATTTGAGTTCTGATCACCCGCAATAGTCTCTTTTTTTATCACTCTCACAATCAATCACAGTCAAGAAGTCCATCCTCTCCAAGAAAGACTGTCTCCGTGACACTGTTCAACCTAAGACAGAAGTCAAAAAGCTTTGGATTATGAAACCCTAACAAGGATCAGAACATCAACCGTTCAGTTTGAGAACTTATAATTGCTAGATCTAGAGTACCACCACTATATAAATTGCATCGACCCTCGAGGTCTCATTCTCATCTTTCCAAAATCCATCAGGTTGTCTAATTTTTTTCCTAATTTGTCGTGTAGCAAAAGGAGTTCGATTACGCTTAGATCATTCTTCTTGTAAGTTCATTGCTTGATCTCAAGCATGAAATCTTGATTTTAAAATTGAGGTTTCATAGTTCTTGGATGATGTAAATGGTTCTGTAGTTAGGATCTAAGATAGTTTAATGAACCATCTATATTTCATGTTTGATAGTTAAGGTTATGTAGAATTCTGGAATTATTTTGTATAGAGGACATGTGTAACCATTTCAAAACTAACTCTCATTTTCGTACGATATCTTATCATAAACTCGAGGATTTGCTTCTATATCTCAACGATCGAAGTAAAGCTTGATGTCACAAACAAAGGAACTGTGAAATAAGTTTGTATTTTTTAATCCGGAGAGTCCTTGCAAACTCCCGTCACTTTACTTCATTCTAATATTTGAAATTTTTTGACGATTTGTCTATATCAGTCTGAACTGGATTGTAATTTGGAGTGTCAAAATGTTTATATGCGTAAGCTTCCATTAGGTTCTAGCAATTTCAAAATCTAGGAAGTAAACCGAAGAGATCCATATGAAATAATCCATTGATATCGAAACCACGATAGTAGTGAGTACTCCAAAAAATATTAGATTGTAAAGTTTTCACTGTATGAAAGCTTATATATATTGTGTTCTGGATATGACTTATCTAAATTTTTTATACTAGAAGATTAACTCCTCAACAAGTTTCGAGAGAAGTTGTCATTTTGTCAATACTGTAATCAAGTTAAGCCTAAGTATGTGTAGAACATTATAACTAAACTTTTTAACTGAACTGTTTGGTGTTTGGAATCTGATATGGTTTCTTTCTCCATGTTAAGTACACTATTTCTTTGATTCAGTCAAGTTTTTGTCATATACGGATTTTGATATCAATGATTTCAGTTAACAGATGAAGCTGACTTATCTATTTTGCAGTTGATCTTGGAGCAAAGCATCAAAGTTCCACGGTATCTACTGAGTTTGATGCTGGTACGTAGAGCTAATGGTTCGATGTTTCTTCCTGGTTCGATGTTAAACCTAATGGTCCGATACTTAAAAGGAAAATAAGACCGCATCAAATATCAGAACTGGAATCTTCAGTCATGCATTCTGAAAGGTTATATCTGAAGTACTTTCTAGAAAATTACTACGATGAATAATACAGAAAGGAGTGAAAGAAGCATATGAAGATTCATCATATTGTAACCGTTAGATGAAAAGTATCATGATCGTTAAGACTATGTTAAAATTCCTTAAGAGTCAATATGTTTACCGATTGATGAAGCTTACTAAGCATTGGATCTAGAGTTCATCCTCTATACAAACCTTGCACCCAAACCTCTATTCCAGAATCAAAGTTTTCAAGCTAAATTACTTCTCTTGTATTGATCTTGAAAGAGCGAGCAAAAATAGAGAAAATTTTGACAGAGCTGGTGCTTAGTGACAAGGAGATGGATAAAATCAGAGAACTAAAAAGATTATTTTTCTTTGGGACTGAACCAAATGTTAAGAGTCCTAGTTGACAAGATTAACAATCCGCCACCATTGTTTATTGTCGACCATTTAATTTTTCACAAATGTGGAAAATATTTAAGGATATGTGTGATATGTCTGCATGTACTCCACAGATGATCTTGTATCGAGAGATGATAGTGGACGGCAAATCTCACACTGAACTGCTCCGACTGAAGACAGAAAAAGAAGTGCACGCATCAACAAATGAGTCTACAATATACTTTTATGTTGTGAGTGGACAACACTCAACTTATGCACAAGACTTGATGCAAAACATGGCTGATGTGTCCCTTACTGTACTTAAGCGAAACATGTATCGTATTTCCTATATACTGGATGGGAAGATGAAGTATGTTGATCTCAACAAGATTTCAAGAATGGGCAATGTAGTGAATGTCAGATCACAGTTTGATTCATCATTCACCGAGTTGACAAGACAAGCACGAGAACAATGGAAGTCTTGTAAATCTCCTCAATCATCTAAACAAGGCTTAAAACCAAACCTAAATTATGACGTATGTTTATTTGCATTTTCTTCTTGACAATAATCCAACTATATTTTTTGTTTTAAACTGTGCTAGATCTTGAACTGTTCTAGATTTTTCTTTATATCTTCCAAAGAAGTTAGCGCTCATAAATGAGATATATTGTCCTTTTTAGTCTTTTGTTTTTTTAGTTTCTGATATTGGTTCTCCTCAGGCTCGTATTGTCTTCTTTTTTGGCTCCACAACCTCGATTTTGAAATTGAGGTTGTGGACAACACTCATCTTATTCAGTTCTGAATTTATAAACCGAAAGTGTTAGTAGAATGCTTTATACCTTGGTTCTAAAATTTATTTTGCTGGCTTTTATCATTATCGCTACCGAGATATTAAATAGAACATCTTTGAAAGAGATCAAGGCGATACTTACTACAAAAGATGATGTTTGAGATCGTGTGTTGTGTTTCTCGATTCTAGAATATAGATTATTTTTCCTTGGAGATGCTAAACTATTCATGTTTGGTTTTTGTCTCCATCAGTTTCAGTTTTTGTCTCCATCACCAAAAGCTGACATCATCTTCATAAAGTCACGTTCTCTCCCAAGAAGCTCAGTTCAGTTGTCGAAGAGTCTGACAATCAACACCTAGCAGATCCAAGTAATAACAAAGGCTCTCTCCTGAAAATGTCATAGATACTTATTAAGGGTTGTTAATAGTGTGCGTGAACCTCTTCATGAAACAATTGCGACCTAGTCGAATGATTCTGTTGTTCTTCAAGAAGTCCAAGAAACAAGTAGATTTGTTAACGAGAAAATGAAAAACGAAGTCATTCGTATATCCCCGGATAAACTTAAACCAGATGGTATAATGAGAGAACTTCTCTCCAAGGAGGAGAATATCGTTCACGAGTCTGCACATAGTTCTCGTCTGATTTTTTATATTTTATCAAGTCCATACAAGAATATCGAAGATACTCTGTCCCACCCTTACTTGCTCAGGTTGAAGAAGAAGAAGTTCAGACTAGAACTATAGTACCTTCTTCCCACATTCTCAAAGAAAAAATGATAACATGTGAGGTTGATAAGCTAGAGACGATAGAAGCAATTCATGTAGAGGCGTTTAGTCTCCAAGAAGACAGAGCATGTCATAGTCAGCCAGAGGGTGAGAACAGTGTCTTGCACATGTCAACATTATGAAAATTTTGACACAATAGTAAAATATAAAAGTGTTTTTATTTACTTGCTTGAATGTGATCCACTTTTCATATACAGATAATAGTTATCTAATGTGTAACTTGTCGTATTTTGTTTATTTTTTTATAACTAGAATAATTTGGACCATTGTTCATTGAGTTTGCAGGTAACCAAACGCCGCATGGACGAACACAGTTGAAGCAATCAAACGAACTATCAGAAACATTTCTTATTGTTATTATTGTAAGAGGAGCTACTGGACCATCGAAAGGAGAAGAAGAGATACCTATTCGTGATGCCTATAGTATACATGTCTCAAAAATTGCTCATACTCGACTTGGAGAGTTTGCTTCTTGCGGCAGAGCTTCAACGTTCGTGTGACTTAAAAAATCTCTTGTTGGTGATGCGGTGGAGAGGTATGTTTGTTGAAAATGACCTTTTGCAGATTGGTTTCTGCAAAGATGTGCCAGATTTTTTGATATTGCGATACGTTCTCATGACTTCAACAACAATGTCAAGCATCAAGTGAATTTTCTCTTCATCGAGGTGAACAACGTGATCTGGAGTTTGTTTTGTACGGTAAACACTGTCATGTTATATCTATAGACAGGTGTCAAACTCCTAATCAGATAGCTGAACTTAAATATGTGAAAAAAATTCACAACGTCTTGCACAAGTACCCAGGGTACAATGTGATTAATACATCAATTATAGACGTCAATCCTCATATGGCTTTTATGAATCCTCTGCATTCATCCATTCATCTCAAGTCGTTAGTAGATAATGACAACGAAGGTTATCTATTTAGAGTTTTGTGGTCTTATTTGGAGAAACTCTCTTTTAGTTTTGATGTTGTCGTGTTGTGACACAACTCACATGTGAATTTAACGTAGAACTTGTATTATGTTGATTTTTATGTCCCGTGAACTTTTGTGTGTAACTCACATGAAAACGTATTATGTGTCACGTTCATAGTTATCTAAGATGTGAGATCGCACAATAATGAGACATGCCAGCTCAGTGATCCATGAGCATTCGCACGAGTGGCTCTTGTCGTAAAATTTGGGTATAAGATAGAGGATCAAGGATTCATGAAGGTATTCTTCCTTGCGTGGTGTTTCGTGAGTATTTCTTATTATCTTACATGAAGGATGAGGAGCTGTGAGAGTTGTACTCATGATGGAGGATTGATCCGTATTCTAGATCTTCCATTCTCAATTCCGTTTCAATCAAGTTTCACACATCCATCTGATCACTTTTGACAATGGTTCGTTGTCTACATTGGTGAAAGTTCATGAGAAGGGTGATGAACTTACCTACACCAGTGATCTTGCCGATCGTCACATACGGAGAGAATTGAGACCTGACTATGTACATCTTACTTTGACGAGTGAATAGACATGAACTTTCCAGCCAACGTCCCTTTCAATGTCTGGGTTGATATCTGATGTCACTGCCCGTGAAAGATCAACCATCGTGTGTGGATCACTAGAAACTTTGATGAGATATATTGTAATCAAGTGATGATCTTTTCATTTTTTTGTCGTACATTTCATCATAGGTCGATTCAAGGTCATTATCTTGACTTTGTATTGAACCTCTTATAATTTTTATGTCATTATTATTTCTATCGCTCTACGAGTCTGATAATCTTATGTTAAGTTTACAATCCAAAGTATTTTGGTTCAAGATTTGAAGGTGTGAGAGTGTTTTTAAGGTTACAAGTCTATCTATAGTGCCAAGTATGAAATAAAGTGATCTCCAATCTTTTTTCTCATTGGTTTATTTTTTATCAATCAAATTCATCCAAGTTCCAAGGACGATTTTGAGGTTTCGGAGGTCTTTCCAAGGGTCATTCACAGAGTGTGAAGTCTCGTTGGAAAGCTCTCGAGCTGGGCTACAATCTAGAAGGGAAGATCGATCGATTTAGAGTTGTGAGTGCGGAGTTATGATTATTCAAAGTCAAAGGATCGAATCAATATTTTGAGTCACGTTTTTGAGTGCCTCTAGAGCTTAAGAGGTGATCTTTCGGTATTGTCAAAGGGGGATAGAGAGTTGACGTCGTGCTGGTTGCACTGATGTGAATTAGTCCTACGTTTAGATGCACCATAAAGAGATGCAATAGAGAAAGTTGGTAAAAGATTATTCAAAATATGCATTCAGTGAACCTAATGAGTGTCGTGAGTTTGGTGCCGTGAGTTTGTTGTTCATGACATTGCAGATGTTGATAAGATACTGTCACGACTTGACGAAGTCCACTTGACACTATCAAGAGCTAAGTCCTCATTTGGAATGCTAGCGGTTGTGATTGTGAGACATTTGTGTAGATGGTTTGGTCGTAGATCTGATCCAAGTAAGATAGATGTCATCCAACTGATGAAAGATACATGTAGTTCTCAAATAGAAGTACGGAGGTTCTTAGGGACTTGTGTGTTCTATCATGTTTTGATTCTTCACTTCGCACATGTTGCTGATCCTATGTGCGACTTGCTTTGGAAGAGCAAGAAGTTTAAGTGGGACGAGAAGCACTCAATGGTAGTTCGAAGGCTAAAAGAACCGTTGTCTTTCTCGTTTGTACTCCGTAGGATCAACTATGAGGATGGTAAACTTATAGTCTGATCGTTGATAGGAGTCTTATAGTCATTGGATGGGCTGTGAGACAAGATGATGAAAAATGGAATAGGTTTGCTATGCGGTTCGGCGCAAAGATGTTGAGTGAATGACAGAGGAAGTATCCACAAGTGAAGCGGGAACTATGGGGTGTGGTTACAACTATGAAGGCTGAGAAAGATTACTTGACTGAGGCATCTGTGGTAATGAAGATTGATTGTTTGTCATTGTTAGGAATGATTATAAACTATAACATTATTGATATTGTCATGCTAAGGTCGATAACGTACAACAAGTCATTGAATTATGTATTCAAGCACATACCAGAAGGATAACTCAGTAGTAGATATGTTATCTTGAGCAAGGTATGAGGGAGAGAAAGATATGACCAAGGATATCGAAGATGCTGGCACTACCATCTTTCCTATGGTGCAAAAAGGAGAATTAGTGTATCAAATCATTCGAGGAGCATCTGTATGACGATGAATGGATAGATATTGAGTGCTATCTTAGCACGTTGCTTAAGCACCATGAATGGAGTGGTACACATTTGAAAACAGATCATACGAAAGGGCTACAACTACCTACTACAAGGTGGTTATATGTGAAAGCAATCACGAGATGTTGATCTATCATAGAGAATTGTGTGCAAGAAGAGGATGCAGACGTAACTTATCTAAGAATTTAAGAAAGACGATAGGGTATTGGTGTATGATAGTAGCTTGGACAACCAACACAGTGCGCTTAGAAAATTCTCTAAGCAGTGATTTGAATCATATGTGATTCCTGTTGTACACGACAACGCTAGATATTTGCTACGGGAGCTTGATGAGACAAAGCTCAAAGTTCCCACTGCAGGAAAGAGTGTGAAACTCTTCAAGAAGCGAGATGAAGAGATAAACATGGAGAGTGGAGAAGTCAGAGTGGAGTTTGATCTCTTGAATGACGACAAAGAAGATTTGGTTCTTGAGGATGCTGATAACAATGACATCATTCAGAAGGACGAAGAAGTTGTGTGATACTGTCCACAACTTGTAAGTATTTGTGGTGCATGCTAGAGGATGCACATGTTTAGAGAGGATGGATGTCGTGTTGTAACACGACTCACTATGAATTTAGCGTAGAACTTGTATTGTGTTGACTTTTATGTTCCGCGAACTTTTTTGTGTAACTCGTCTTACGACGTATTAGATATTAAACGTATCAGAGATGTGAGATCGCACAATAATGAGACATCTCAGCTCAGTGATCCACGAGCAGTGGCTCTTGTGTCAAATTTGAATATAAGATAGAGGATCGAGGATTCGTGATGACATTCTTCCTTGCGTGATGTTTCGTGAGTGCTTCTTAGTGTCTTACATGAAGGATGAGGAGTTGTGAGAGTTGTACTCATGGATGGAAGATTGATCCGAGTTTTGGATCTTTCATTCTTGAATCTGTTTGTATCAAGCTTCACTACATCCATCAAGATTACTTTCGACAGTGGTCCATTGCCTACATTGGTGAAGAATTCATGAGAAATGTGATGGACTTACCTACTCATATGATATTATCGATCATCACGTACGGAGAGAATTAGGACCTGACTGTGTACATCTTACTTTGATGAGTGAATGGACCTGAACTTTCTAGCCAATGTCCTTTTCAACATCTAGGTTGATATTTGATGTCACTAACGGCGGAAGATCAATCATCATGTGTTGGAAACTGCGAGAAAATTTGTTGAGGACTATTGTAATCAAGTGATGATTTCTTCATTTTTCTGTCGTATATTTCATTGCAGATCGATTCAAGGTCATTATTTGTCATTATTTGACTTTATATTGAATCTCATGTAATTTTGTATTATCTCTATCGTCCAGCGAGGGTGACTATCTTGTCTTAAGTTTGAGGTTGAAGTATTTTGGTTCAAATTTGAAAGTGTGAGATTGTCGCGGAAAGAGTATTGTTAGTGCACAAGCTGCCGGTCTAAGGGATTTTTTGAAGATGCTTTTATGAACTAAAGCATTTTTATCATGTACAAATTTTTCTTGTACTCAGAGTATGATTGAACGCCAAGTTGTATTGTGTGCTGCACATGTGTTACACTTAAGATCAAGTTAGGTCGGTAGAAATCAAGACAAATAGATACTAGAGTCGAGATAAAGTCAGATCAACTGGGTAGTGCGAGCACAAGAGTTTTATCGAGTTGGTCCAAGGTCTTGCCGTATCTCTCTACAGCCAGATACCTACTATACGACAACGTAGGATTCAAAATCCTTTAGCTGATTCAAAATCTAGAGTAAATCAAGATAATCACTTATGGCCTATCTTGAATAAATATATTGTAGAAAGTGATAAGTACATATTTCGTAATGGATTAGATGAAAGAAAATTAGAAGAAATTACAAAAGGTGAGAAAAAATATTCTTTTATCTCATTTACCTACACTAGAATGTTCAGACACAATGTGATTGATACCACCATTACGAGTCTATCAATGATCTCGTGCTTTAAGAATGCTAAGAGGATCTTCGCCACATACTCACAGTGAACATCTTGAAGCATATCTGTATTGTAGGAGAGTGTGCATTAGATTCTTATAATCGGATCCATGCAAACGACTCATGTCTTACATTGATTATGCTATATACAACAATTCATATTCATGTTATTTTCACATGTATCTATATTTTTGATTCAAAAGCGATGTTCTTTATTATATTCTTCCATATCAACAAAGGCTCTTTTCAAATGTGTAGAGTTCTGAAGTGTATGAAATATTTCTCTAGATCAGTTCTTCACACGTGTATCCGTGGTCTTTGCTTCAACAAAGGATTCTTTTCAAATATGTAGAGTTGAAGTGCATGATCACACGTGTATCCATGTTTTTCGATTCAAAAACTGACGTTCTTTATTATGTTCACATATTTCAACAATGATTCTTTTCAAATGTCTAGAGTTTGAAGCGAATGAAATATCTCACCGGACCAGTTCTTCACAAAATATAAATAATTATATAGTATTGGATATATACATCATATGTTCTGTATGTACCTTAGACAATTGAGTCTCAATATTAGATTTTTGAGTTTAAAGATTTAGAGTTTTCGTTGGGTTGAAATAGACAATTCAAATGATATTTATGGATATTTGAAAACGATCTAGACTTCTCAAGATTAACTTTTGGGATTAGAAATCTGGAAATGATAACGTACACTTCTAGTGAATACACTGATAAAGAGTTTAGATCCGGATAAATCTTTATCATATAGGTCTGCAGTTCCACTGCAAGCATAATTAATTTTTTATTTATTATCTATTTTTTTGCCAAAAAAATAACTAATAAATTAAGCCTTTCCGTATTTATATCCTCCATCATAAAATAGAAAAAATGAATATATATATATATAAAAGGAAAACAACTTTTGATAATGAATGATAACGTTCGTTTCATTTCTGCTGATGTTTACTTCTCGCTTAGAAACGGATGCAAGTTGTTAACTCGATGCTCTTATTTTTAAATTGTTGCTACCGTACATTGTCTATGTAGTTTTGGGTTGAATTATTGCTCGTGAAAGGATAGTATTTTGTGGAAGATCACAGATGATGAAACCGAGAAATTTATTTGTAGCAACCATCATAAATGATCGGGTGATAGTGCAGTTAAAGTGGACATGATAGTATTGTGAGAAATACATCTCGAGGAGGATATATTAAGCTTAAGATTGTAGAGAGTACGACAGATCTGTCTAGAAATGTAGAAACAGAAGGAGAACTTTTAACAGTGGTGAAAAAGAACAGAGATAGTATTTGTCTACATTTCAGTGTTCAGTGCCCATTATTTGCTCAACTGTTCTCATAAATAATTACCAAACCGATCATTTTATTTCTAATCTGATTTTCATTTTAGTTTCTTTTCTTTCAAGATAGTTGGTATCGCTTATTGTCTCATTAATTATTAATAAGAATTATCCAGTTCCTATGGGCAGTTATCGAATATATGTATATTATCATTATTATTATGTACCAATGAAGTTTTTGTACATTTACTGCATTTCTCAGCAGGTTGATTACTACTGTGTATCTGTTAAATCCTACGGACCCGTATCATGTCAGGGAAGTCACTTAGTTTAACTATGATATAAGTGAATTCTTTTACCCTTTGTATTTCTACTGTATTAATTTTAAATTTTTTTATTATTTAATTTAGGTCCAATAATTTTATTATTTATATTATAGTAGAATATTTTTATATCCTATATTAATTCAAAATGTGAAAATTTTCTAAATAAGATTTTTGTATACCTCCATTAGTTCATACATGGCAAGAGTGCTTCCCGTAGAGTATCATCATCATTCGTAAGTTCTCTTTTCTCTTGCAATGGACAGAAAATTGATTTAAAAGGTTTTTCTCCCGGCTTAGCGATACATCACAGAATAAACTCGTGACTGAACTTTCATATCTTTTAAATTGAGTTTTCTTCTGATTAATTATTGGCTGCTTAAGTTTTTCATCTACTCAGAAAGACTGGAGCTAAATTGAGTCTTTGCTCCTTGCAGTCACCAAAAGTCATCATTAATAATCACATCAGTCAATTAACAAGTGTTTTCTGTGTTGTATTAGTGTTAAGGTTCGTATCATCGTATGCTACACCATCAATTCAGTAGTCGAATTTATTATGATGGTGTATGTGATCAATGACATGCAATCTGAACGAGAAAATAATCTCCTTTCATTTTATTTTCCTCAGCCGTCGTTTGCCTGATAAATTACTGACATGCTTTCATATATCCATGTCTCATGCAACCTCCTTGTCGCATAATCGTGTGTTAAAATGAGATACAATCTATCAATATCAGTTAGTATATGATTAGACATGCTTAATAGCCTAAGAACTGTTAAAACAACATGCTTTCATCTACATTGTTCATAGGATTTAAATAGATTGCATATTTTTAAAAATTTATACGTGTGTATATATATATGTTAGATGGAGAGTGATAAATTAACATACTCGACTCTCGGGTACCGCTTAAAATATGCTATGACCATCAGTAATTTTCCACTCAATATGATATGCATGCTTCTTGAGTTTTCGACCAAAGAAAAAGAAAAGGATAAGCAAGAAAATAGAGAGAAAACTCCAGATTGGTTGTGATATGCATTTTGGATGTGAATCCATGAAGAGAAAAGTTGGATATTATAGGTGGTATAGTTCAAGGAGCATGACAGAGTAGATGACACTCACATCAAAGGCATGCCCAAGAAGAGACAAAGCTGATTGCTATGGACTCTGGAGACTGTATGGGTCATTGTCATGAGCATTTTCACTTATGGTAATCAGATCTTTATACAGTATATAGCTTTCTAGAAAGGATCTGATGGGGAATGACGTGACATTAGGTCGCCACTGTCAACCCACATGTCTTAGAAGTAGCTGTTGATGAAATTATATTGGATATTGGCTTGGCTTTGTCGTTTTCAAACGTGGCATGTAACATTTACATGAGCATGGTCAAGAGTTAGTTACGCTTGACTATAGTAGGTTGGGGTTGGAGTTGTGTGCTTCATTCCATTGTAACTCAAGTCACAGTTTGGTTTCAATAACTACATTTGGCCATTATAACTCACGTCATTCTCGAACCCAGGTTATCGAAGACGCCCGAAAGCAAACTATTCTAGACTTATGTTCGACACGAATGGTCAGTTTAGTAGCTACAGTCAAGCAGTTAAGAATTTAGGAAGAAGTTGCAAGATTATGCAAATTTATGTGTTCTCAAACGTTGGCTGCACGAGTCTTAAGTCTCTTAATTAGTGAAAAGTAGAAGAGTGTTAATTTTAATAGTTTCAAAGAACTGATCTCCTTGTTAGTTTTACAATGAGTGTCTTGAATACCTCGTTCCTCACAGAAGGACATAGAAATGCAAAAATGGAATATGCTACTTGTAACCACCCCATCCAGGTTTGGTTAGAAATGCCAACTCCACCAAGAAAGAGAGAAAACGATACTTGAGGCGGGTGAGTGCGAACCAACATAATAATGATGTGCGTTACGAAGTTCTCCTTTAGGAGGGCCAGGATTTCCTCCCTTCTTGACGTAAGGCTCAGATCACTGGCCAATATATTAGTATACGCGTACTTACTAAGTTAGTACAGCCTGAGCTGTACTGTACTCAGTCCTCGTCTGGAACAGGGAGGTGTACCTACGCAGTCCTTCCGCCATGGTACAGCCCTCTATGGCCTGGAAAGGGAACAACTATGGTTACTGTTCCCATTACGGAGCGAAAAACGCACCCACATACGGTCGGACGTTGCCTCACTGCCGGCACCGGTTACCTGCTACAGAAGGTCACTTCCAATGTGGATGCAAGAACACCTAAACGGGAATCAGATCTTGACAATCGTATGAAATCTAAATGAAATGAAATCTACAGGCAGTGACATGAACAATGAATTTTACATGATCCATCATATATTCATTTACATTAGTTTTCCTCAAGCATTTGTTTTCCGATCTTCGTGAAGACTACATTTGCGAGCTGTCTATAATTAAAAATTCAGATACCCATGGAGACATTATCAATACAAGGATGAGACTTTTTTTGTTTCTTTCTGCTTTTTATTCTTTTCGTCTTATGCAATTATTGTAATGTTTTGGTGGTAATTCTTAGCGTTAAAGTGAGTAGTAATCAGCAAAGTTCATAAATTAACTTTGATATTATGGAATTATTTTTGAATTCTTACTTTTAGTGAATTTACACTAACTAAGACCTTTGCCGGTTTATGCAGGTATAGAGTTGACCGGCCACTGTGCGATTGTTTATGCTTAACCAGACATCTGGCGATAGCTTTTTCTTGATTGGCTATTGTCGTTTGCCATGTCAACAGCAGGTTTCCTTTTTTGCTTTCTTCTTCTTCTTTTTCTTGTCAACCGGATGCTTCCTTTTCCACTAGCGGGCGTTTTAATATCTCACGCCACGTTCGTTTTAGAAATAAAGAAAACGGTTGTTTTACTGTTTAGTCCACGTCAGTGTGTGACAGATGGTAGCCTGTCTTGAGCGCCGTTAATAAAAGCTAACAAAGGAAAACTAATGGCGGTAAAGCGCCATCAAGTCTATACCTGCCGGTTTATGTATGTTTTGAAGCTTTCGGTAACTGGTTTGTGCAGTCACGTGACCAGATATCTTGCTTTTCTCTTCATTTGCCGTGTCATTTCAAAAAATTTGAAGTTGAAGGCCACTTTAGCACGAGTCAATGGCCTGAAAGAACGTTGTCAGATCAAGTTAACGAGCTTTCTAGAACCCTCACTGGAGAAACAATTGCCTTATTGTAGCGTCGTCGCATCATTTCGCGAATAAACCCTAAATATAAATTGTCTTACAAATATAATTCTATATTCCGTTGGAAGAAAGTCAAATAATGGAAATATTACTGAAAGAATCTATAGTTTTCAAACTAGAATTGATGCTAGTGCTGGTCGGGCCCTCGGCCTGGTAATCCCAGGTCGAGGGTTCAACCTGGGCGGTTGCTCCGGGCTGCTTGTGGGAATCCAGTGTTGGGTGGTGAACCTCGACCTCGTGATCATCATGGGCGACCGGCTACTAAAAAGAGGGGGTGTAATTCGTGTAAAAGTAAAATATTTAAAAATATTAAAAATAAAATAAATTAAAATAAAATAACTTAGTAAAACAAAAAAATTTATATGTGCATATCGCGAAGTACTGAACTTTTCAGTATCATGTTAGTGAAATGTCGAACGGAGTTTATGAACACATAGTGGCGTTGGAGTGATCGGAAACCGGTGTGGCATTACGGAAACCGGTGATGGCAAACCGGTGTGGCAAACCGGTGTACTCTGTCGATGATAAAATTTTGCAGCGGGATCAATCTGATGGTCTTCTTGTTTGTCATTTTATGTAGCTGTCGCTTCCTATATTCTCACCCATCACATGAAAAGCTGGAACAATTAAAACTCCAACGTAACAACAGAGTAAGTTGCAAGTACAATTTTATGAGCTGTATCACAGAAGTTGTAATGCTATGTGTATATACATATAGCGAAGTGATGGTACCATCGCTACGCTCATGACCAAATGCTTTTGAGTTTTTAAAGAATACTTAATTGGATAACGATACAACTTAACTCACATCTATAGACAAAAGTGTTGAGGTTTATAGCGCTACATGATAGTCCAGATGTACTTGCTAGACAGCATCAAGGGGTTAGTACTCAACTTATTTTAAACTAAAGTGAAAATAAATTAATCAAGTGAATCTCAAGTCACAATTTCGGGAGTTGACTCGGATTATCATAATTTATATATATGGTGGGACAAGGACGACCTTTTCCATTGTCTTTCTTCCTCTCTTTTTGGGATCAGTTGAATCCTATCAGATACTATAACTATATGAGAGGAAGAACATAGCAAAGTCAACACATGACATTCTTAACTTACTAAAAAAATTATTTCATTTATTTTCTAGGGTAGTTTACTGTTTAAACCATGCTGAAAGTGGAAAGGTAGTTGGAGTTGGTATTTTAATTGCATATGTGCATGCAAGATAAATTTCGAGGAACTTTTGCTCATTTTTGCTATCGTCAAAGATGTCCGTGTTATGTGGTTCCAAATTCTGTACTAAATTCTTAGAAAGAATTAAATTTAGCTATTATTTGTTAAATGGTAATCGCATTTACATTGCAAGACGATCCAGACATAACCCATAAAGAGAATAAGGAGAAACACTCTTTCAAACTACAAGGGGAAGAAGCTACTAGCATACACACGTTAATTTAATCTATGCATTAATTTATTACCTAACTCTTCTCATTGAAAGATTAGATAATACATTTACATATTTACCTCCTCTATCAGATGATGGAGGGGGTAAATAGCCTATTAAATACTATGCACGCCTAACTATCTTTGTAAGTGGAAGATTTTCAGAACTGAGTCCCGTGAAAATTAACGTCTTTTCTTTTCTCAGACGGTCCCTTTCATGAGTTACAGGCGTCTGTACTTGAGCAGGGGCAGTAGAGCAGACAAGATGAATGTTCAAGAGATGCTATAGTAGCCAAAAGCCGAAAGCCTAGAACTAAACCGTTAAGCCAAAAGCTATTTATCTCCTAAAGGTAACACAGTTAGAATCCACCGTGAGTTTTGCAGTTAAGGGTCGGTGAACATCCACCGGCGCCGGGAGTTCTCCCTTCTCGTGCTGCTAAACTCGAATTTCAAGGAGCAGAAAATCCCGGTAGCACTAAGGGACAGCCCCCGCCGGGCTCGACTCTAAGTCGGACCCGAATACAGTACCGGTACCTGTACCAAGAGCAAGGAACACCGATTGTCCCTCCAGTCACGCGCCGGGAAGGTACTCCCTGTACCGGTTCTGGGAAGGAAGTCGACGGGGAACGGGGATGTACCGATTAAACTGTACGTGGTAGGGACTAAGGGAACTAAGCGCAGCTCCTATTAGGATCGCACGTGTCGAAGACCGCGTCGAAGAACGTGGACCGGACCCGGCCTGGGCAGGCCAGGCGAGGCCATTAGGGGAGCTGATTAGGGACTGGGGGAGCGTTAGGGAGGAAGGGACAGGGTGGGATAGTTGGGGTGTACCTGTACTGTTGTGGGACGGTTTATGTGGCGGATCCATGTGTGGCGATAGAAACCCCCAGTGTAAGGCGCCGCTCACATGGCCTTCCCCATTGCCGCCGTCCGTGGTCCTGACCACGTCACTTTTCACCCTTGCATCTCGCTATGCAGTCTTCACGTGGTATTATCCTTAACCCACCTCCCGTCAACCGTTAACACTATCGCCGTTCCGGTCCATCTACTCCCTTTCTCTACAAGAGTAAATCCCCCCCAGTGTCTTCCCAGACCAGTCACTACTAGGAGAGATTATTCACTTACAGTGTCCAACTTGGAAGCCGTAAGGAGCTGCAACCAACGGCGTAACGGACTGCCATAACGGGAACCCCTAGCGTCCATTCACTGCCGAATTTGACTGGCGGCGACGAAAGAGTGAATGGAAGAGAGAGAGAGAGAGAGAGAGAGAGTGAGTGATAGCGAGAGACGGGGATGGGGGGGAGGATGAGAGAAGAAGATTACCGTGAAGATTTTGGAGTGAGTCCGACGCTGGATTGCTGGAAAGAGTGCGGCGCGGGCATGAGAAAAAGGGCCCACGTAGGTTGAGACCCAAGTGATTGCAAATCTGGGCTGAATGGTGTCATTTCAACTGCGTGCAGAGAGAGAATGAGAGAGAGGGAGAAGCGAGCGAGCAGAGAGGGGCTGACGGAGTGACTGATGAAGCTGGGGGAGTGAAGAAGGGTCCGAGAAGAAAAGAATGAGAAGAGAAGATCGGGCCCCACAGAGCCACAGTTCAAGGAGTTGTCTTGAGAGATCTACACAATCTGCTGCTCTGGGTCCGCCTTCTTCTGCTCGAGCCTAGCCTGCCTGCTTCACTGCTGAGCTTCTGCTCCTGCTTGAGGTTTCTCTTCTCTCTCGCTCGCTCGCTCGCGCTGCTTTGTCGTTCACCGACTTCTCGGGTGTTAGAACAGACTTGAGAGTTTGTTTGCTCTATCTTTAGACTCACTGTCCAGAGCATCTTCCTGGATTTGGGAGTTACTGCTGCTGCTGCTGGCAGCAGCAGCAGAAGCATAGCATACGCAGCGCAAGCAGCGACTTCCTTCCAGACCTGTGGCAGATCCAGGTCCTGAGCTTGCTTGTACTCAGTCAGAGCTTTCATTTCTCTCGGACGACTCTCTCTAGTCTCTGGAGATCACTCCAACCAACTGAGTGTAAGAATTCGAATTCGATGTGAGTGCAACAGTGGGAGGTCCAAACTCCCAACATCCACTGATCCTGGCTCGGTCCCACTCAGAAGCGAATTTTCTCGTCAAGCTACCAGTAACGCGAGTCCAGTCGGTGCTCGGCTCAGTTCAGCTCGTCGTGGAACAGAGAGATACCAGGACATAAACATCAACTGTAAGAGACCAGGACTCAGATAACTTTAGGATAATTACGAGCTCGGAAGAAGAAGTAGCAGGCAGCAGCCATCACATTCAGACAGTCAGCGAGTCGACATCGATTTAAACGCAAGTCAAAGGCCACAGCTGCTGAACAATCAACAAGGACAAAAAGAAAGGCAGAAATACTGTGATCAAATGCTAACTCTTATTCTCGCTGATTCTCGAAGAAGGTTCTCCGACCATCGGAATCCTGCAAGAAGTTACCGATAGGTGGAATTCGAACGGTCTCAGGCATACAGACAGGGAATCAGATAGCTCACCGAGAAAGAGACGTAGTAGTACTTACTGATCGACCAAGAGCACTGCTGCAGCTGCATCATCGAAAGAGCGTGCAGTAAGGAGCTTCTTCTCATCGTCGTCGTCTAGAGAGAAGATAAAAACTCGGACTCGACGTACTCTACATATATAAATCCCAAGAGCAAACGATCGAAGGCCCCAACAGCCGGGGCTGTTGGCTGGATCGATCACTTGCGTACGTACGTACGTAGGCATGAGCAGCAGTGGAGCACCGTGCGGGGCCTGCAAGTTCCTGCGCAGAAAATGTGTTCGCGGTTGCATTTTCGCTCCCTACTTCGGAGCGGAGCAGGGCGCCGCTCGCTTCGCAGCCGTGCACAAAATATTCGGGGCCAGTAACGTCGGCAAGCTCCTTCTGCACATTCCTCTGGGCAAGCGCTGCGATGCCGTCCTCACCATCAGCTACGAAGCTCAGGCTCGCCTCTCAGACCCCGTGTATGGCTGCGTCGCCACCATCTTCGCTCTTCAACAGCAGGTATTACTGTCACATGCTATACAACGCACATCTCTCTCTCTCTCTCTCTCTCTCTCTCTCTCTCTCTCTGTGATAGTATTCTTCCTGTATCATTATCATTGTGGCAGACTTCTTAGAGCTCATGATCATCTGCTGGTGTGGATGACTTGTCTCTCATTCTGTGGGGGTCGATTAGTTTCGTGCTCAAGCTCATTAAAAGCTGCTCAAGGCATGCATGGGGAGCAGCGCCCAACGACAACTGCGTGCATCGTTGATATATACATATATAAACATAATATACATGTACTAATCTGTCTGGGGAGGCTGGGGACGACGAGACGAGTTGAATGAGGAAGTTGTATGCATAAGTAGTTAGGCAAGTTGACGTGCAGAAAATCGATGTTCAAATGAGATTGAATTCGGCCCGCTACCGCTCGCTCTAACGGTACGTCCGTCGGTCTGGACTCGACTGCACTCCACTGGATTGCACTGTTGTCGAAGATAATGACGTCGAGGTCCATCCATGACGAGGAAGTCGGCGGTGAGTTTTATGAGGTCATGATGATTCGACGAAATACGAGCAGTGGGCGTGGTGACGGACGGGGCCCAGCCCAGTCTCATATTCGAGGACGCCCTGCATTCAAAGCCTTCTTCAAGTTCGGGTGCACAGGCCGTTCCTCACTTGCAGTTACGTTACAATCACATAAATACGAGCTGCTGTGAAGGATTTTCTTCCATCGCACAGATTCCTCATTTCTGCCGGGCTGCTCATTCTGCTTCTCTTCTTCAGAATCTTCATGTTGGAAATACAGCAACACGCAACCATAAGTTTTGCATTGTCTTGTACACTCGTGACGTTCTTCGGATTGTTCTCGAGTGTCGAACGACCTCTCTTCGGATCGAGTCCATGAAGTTCTGAGGGAAAGAAAAGAAACGGGACCTGTGGGGTTAAACCATTTCGGAGTCACAATTTTTAGTCGACTTGAGTTCAATTAACGTAACCTACTTCAGTTCAGTTGGTGGACTTCCTAATTTTAAGAGATGATAGAGTGAGTGGTACTAGTCAGCTGACGACCATACTAGCTTCAGACGCAAGCACTTCTACGGGCCCTCTCCTCTTCGAGTCAAGAAAGCAGTGATTATGCAAGCGAGTTAGAGACTCGTGAGAGCGAGGTGATGATGTCTGTATGTCTGTCAGGAAGAAGCGTGTTTTGCTGATTATGGGATGAAATCTCAGATCCCAACGGCTGCGTAGGTACCAGGATCTTGAGGGATGTCCGAAAGCGGTGGTCGTGCGACCATGCTGACGATCACAGGCAGCATGATTGGCCAGTCCATGCCATACATGCATTCCGGTCCCGATGCTGTCCTTTCTCAGTGACTCCATCTCTTACGTCACACTCAGAAGGCAATATCATTCTTGCCTGGAATTCTTTGTGTTCTCCCTGTCGGGGACCACATGATCACCCTCTGGAGAGGAATGAGTTGAAAGTTCGCCCTTTTTCCCCTTATAACGTGAGAATCTCATGTCTTCCAAATGGCCCCGCAGCCCTATAGACTCTGCAAGCTAGCTTATGCTAAACTCTCTCTCTCTCTCTCTCTCTCTCTCTCTCTCTCTCTCTCTCTCTCTCTCTCATAGACTTCGCAAGTTCATCTGCACCTGGCAACGTCGACTTGTTATTTCTGCCTCTCTCTCTCCGGCAACGTCGACTTGTTATCCTGGAGTTTAATCATCAAGTCATGGTGGTAAGTTTCATAGTTTCTCTCTATAGGTATGTATACCTGGGCATGCTTCTAGTTTCAGGATTTGGTGTTCAGGCTGGTCCCGGCCGCGGACAGGTCTGTTGGTTACAGTCGTTTAAGTTGAAGGGGTGTTCGTCTGTCACGCTGAGACGGTGCCCGTTGCTGGATATTAAGCTCAGAACGAAGATCGGATCAGATCCCTGGGTGGATTCTGAACAGGAAACGGTTGAGGTTTTGGGACCGACGTAAGGTATAACGGAAGTTTGGTGACCAGACATACGCACTTGCTAGACAGACTTGACTATCGAAAGCTTTTTAAGTTGTGCATGAGAGATGTTAGAGAGGTAGATGAATCAGTGATCCATACGATGGTAGGTTCTGATCTATGGGGAAAGTTGATATAGACAGTTGGGGCCTCGTTGAGTTCTGCAGCTGCGTTGGGTGCCTGGTGTATGCACTGGCCTAGCTATCTATGTATAAGCGCTTGGTGAGTTCGGCAAAATCTACCTTCAGTTACAACATGTATGCCAAAACTTCTTCCTCGATGTTAGTGTGAGGTTAATGTATGGAACTGAGGAGAGTACATTCACCTGGACTGAGCGATAGACTCTTGGCAGGTGGCGAGCTTGCAGGCAGAGTTGGCTATTGTGCAGGCGCAGCTGGCGAGCCGTTTGGCGGTGGCTGCGTTACAACAGCAGCAGCAACATCACCAACAACAACATCAACAGCATGGTGGAGGAGGAGGTCCTGCAGGAGCTGGTGGATCATCATCGATGTCCTATGTCGAGCAAGGAGGCAGCAGCAGCATGGCAGCTGGTGGGGGGTGCTCAGCTGCAGGAATGGCCATAGCTGGAAGCTCGTCCTCGGTGGGATCTTACGCAAATCGCATAAAGGAAGAGTCTTACCATCACGGAATACCTTGCTACGACCCGAACCATGTCCATCACCACGGAGTTCATCTGGTCCAGCAGGACCAGATGCCTTCCAGCCCGCCTGACGACATGGAGCCTCAAGTCGACATGCACAAGCCTCGCGCTACTGGCTCCAGCTCCTCCATGGATCCGCAGCATAGTGGGACGTCTGGAGATATGGGGGACCTGCAAATTCTGGCCCAAGCACTTCTCAGCAGCCGCAAATGATCATCGACCATTTATTGTTGTATCATCTTGATCAACTTCGTTATGTAGGAAGAATAAACTGCCGGAAGATCCACTCCTGCATGGAGCTATAGCTAGCTAGCAGCAACTACGTGAGAACTCGACGCCCCAGCTACTCTACCACAGCATGTTCTGCCTCTAGATCTTCTTCTTCTTCAGGTGACGATCAAAACGGTAGCAGCTGCAGAAGTTAGAACATCAAACCTGACACAAATGGAAGTCATAATGCAGTTGATCATGATATGACCTTCTGTATTCTTCTGAAGTCCGTTACTATAGAGGAACCTGATGACATAGGCCATGACTGAACTGAACTGAATATAGATGGACTGCAGCTGAGCTGAACTGGCTGACCAAATTCACGGCTGGCTATTGAGAGACATTGGAGTTATACCCTACGTAGTACTCTTACCAAGCATAGCGCACATATATACGTATAGAACGGATATTAACCAATTGTATAGAGATTGTACTACGGTAGTGCCAGTCAGAGTCAGTGTCTTGTGTCTAGACCTCTATGTCACGGCAATCTCTCTGATCGTCATGGGCTTGGCAGCTCAGGGGGGAGGTAGTAGATACTAGACCCTGAATCCTCCACCCCGTCCCTGCCTCCCTTGGGAAAACTGAACAAACACACACGAATTCGTAACTAGCTAGCTAGCTACCGCATGTAAGTAAAATTACAAGTTCCTTTTTGACTCGCTTTGACGTCTACCACTGTCTACCGGCCGGTGTACCTTGGTCCCGGCAGCTGCATTACTTCGATAGTTCGAACTTGCTATCACGGAGAGACGTTCGAACTTTCTTCTGCTTCAGGATCTAGAGTCGGACTCTGAAGCATAGATACATAGATAATAGCTAGATAGATATCGATACGAAGTTAGACTACGTTAGATAAATAGATAGAATGTACTATTAGAGAATGCTGCCTAGGCATTTGCTGGACCTTCAAGGGTAGATTTCACCTCGTAACATTCTTACCCCCATAAAAGAATTATTGCACGACATAGTTTGATGCAGATCGATGACATGATGATTATCCTTTCTGTACAGTAGCTCAGTCCTCTCATGCTATGATGATCCGAATCTTTGAAGCTGGCTTCTGTTAGCCCTTGAACCAAGTGCTCATAGTTTGTTCAGCAGTCTTCTCGGAATAGTTTATTTGACAGCACTTTTCATGGTCTAATATTCATCTTCAGATCACGAAAAACAGGAAATATTGAACAACAGACTAGTAAACTGTGCTTGCAAAGGTTATCTCCTTTACACTTCGGAATCCAAGATTAAGGGAGGTGGAGATAATGCTAATGACCTCTTCATTCCGGATGCTAAAAGGAGTCTCCATTTACAGCAACTTGAAGTTACAATGTCATAGCACATATATCTTAGCAATATGCACAAAGTGTTCCACGAAATAAACCCAGCGTGAAATGTAGACAGTCAAAGTTAACGTAATAAAGTTTCCGCTATCCCATTGTTTTAAACCTTAGAAACATGCCCATAACGAAATCTAGAAAATCTGACTGACGAAACCGAGGACGAAAACTGACTGATAGACGCGTTGGTAGCCACGTGGCTCTAATCCTCTGAGCTACAAACGGGGTTTCCACTGATTTCGCTTTTCTTCTCCTAGAGGATTTGAAGTTTTTCAAAATGAATGTAGAAATCAGTGAACGTGGAAAGCCTTCCTTTTCTCTGAACTCTCACGCAAGGCAGACAGTCTTTGCACAAATGTTTGTCCCCACGTCAGCAGTTTGTTTCCAGATCATGCCACTCGCTAATCTTGTTATAGTACTCGGCGAGGCAAAGAGTAGTTGCTAAGCATCAAATGCTTCCCAGTTCCGACAACCTCCTCATGTTCGTTTTTGCTCATCGGTTCAACGGCTGTGAACGGCTTCATTCATGTGGGGAGGTAAAGGTGAACAACAGTCAATCATTGATATCGATGTGCAACTCCAGAGTGGAAGACTGGGGCGTGCACGGGACTCAGCACATGTGTTCGGTCGTAAGGGAACTGTATGAGGAGGAAGAGAAGGGTCAACCTAATCTGTAAGGACTGCCGGGGGGAAATTTGGTTGATCAAAGCATTTAGCTGAGAAGAAGAGAACCTGCTGGGATTGGTTCCAGCAGTGGTCTGGCTGAGCTCGTCCTCGTTCTCCTTGACTCTGGCTGAGCAAAGATGGCCCACTTCGGAAGACAAAACTATCACCGAAGGATAGTAAGATCTCTCACGAATTAACACAACAGAAGCTAGCTAGCTATGAGGGGCGGCCTGGTGCATCAGAGATCCTCTAGTATATATAAAATATATGTCGCGGGGTGCAAGATACTCTAAGAGAATGACTACTACTACTACTACATGCTTGAAACAGTGGCCCTGCCTGTCCTGTCCTGCTGCAGATAAAGCAAAAAGCCACAGGGGTCAACATAATGCACTAAACTTTAGTATGAGCCGGCAGGGCAGGATGAGAGACAACAAGTTCCGGAAGGTATAAAACCTTCCAAGTCAAAACAGAGTCTGGTACGTACTGACCTAAGTGCTGTGAAACATTCATCCATCCGACTCACACAAATACTGGGACTAACACAAAGTGGATGACGACGAACAGCAGAAGAGCTAGGCAGATTCGACCCAAAGAAGTAAGGAATGTCGTCCGACTCAACTGACTTCATAAAACGCGCGCTTGATACGCTCGAGGCCGTTTAGGGAGGTCTAACCACAGTCATTCGTGGACTGTAACATCGAGGAAGGCACAGCCTACTTAATTACTTACTGGCATAACGTTTTCTAGTAGAGCTACCAGTTAAGATTAGGACCCAATTCTGAGGCCAGGCCGTACCCAACGGCATACATAGGACAGAACAGACAGCCTTAAGATGGGGAACATAAGCAACTGCACTGCACTAGTCTGATGTGAGAGACAGTGCTTCTTCTCCAGATCAGAGAGCCTCGTGTACAAAGTACAATACCTTGTGATAGCATCTTGGGGACGTTGGACATGATTCAAGCGGTTTGCAATATTCATTCCCGACTAGTAAGTACCACCCCTGAAAGTGTCGTATGCTTGAGTAGCAGCAGCATCCGGAAGGAAACTCTTGAAGCGGGATCAAACAATATATACGGACGCGCGCGGCATGACGAGGAATTTCCTGCTGTTGCCTGATGTACACAGAGTATGCTAGCACATAACTGTGAATACTGGACACGAAACATCTATCGAGCCAGAAAAGGACACACACCCACACCCACTCAATCAATCAATCAATTACTTTTAGGGTTCCATGATCCACAAGTAAGACTCTGTTGCATCTCAGGATGTTTCATAAGGACAGGTCCAGAGTTTGAGAGCATAAGGCTTCCACCAAGGACCTGGACAGTTCAAAGAACATTGTATAGACTAAGTAGGTAGTAGTAGGGTAAGTATCTGGGATCTGGTGCCGCTAGGTTGTTTCCACTGAGTTAAAAGGAAGTCTCATTCCTTCGAACCCCTGCACCTTCAGGCTCATGATCAGAACGCGCTTGGGGACAAGCAACTTCCGGAACAATCGATCTGCACTTTTCTGGCAGAACATTTGACAAGTTTGTGACCTTCCATACAACTTCACCTTCCACATGCTCCAGTGTAGAAGGTGAAGTTGTATGAATGTATGTAAGTACGAATTCTTGTTTACCCGGTCAAACGCTTCCATTTCATCATATAGGAAACAACATATTCGGCTGATTCAGACACCCTGGTGCTCAGACACATTCAATATTCAGGCACTCATTTCTTCCTTCCCTTCTGTGGTTGCTACTAAAGCAGAATTTAGGTCATGCATTACAGAACCTCTTCTGGGTAAATTGAGCCAATTTTGCAAAACTTTTTAACTAAGTCTTGGAAGTATGTCTACGAGCGCATTTTACAGACTCCGAAACTATTCCAGTGGTTTTTACCCCTATGGAACACCTTGCGTAGAGAATACTTCAGGAAACTCAAACACCCAAAGACCTGGGTGATAGATAGTGACTCTCTTGTAACAGGGGTTCAGCGTTACACGGTAGACTAAGTATCAGCTGGGATGTTTTAGTAACCTGAAAACTTATCCAGATTTCACGACAAATTGTTTAGATCACCTCAACGCCTTTTTCGAACTAGTAGCTCAACGGAGACTGTCACGCTCTCTTACTCATATCGAAGGCTTAATAAGCAGATACATCATGCGTCAGTGAGGCCGTTTGACGAGGAAGGCAAGAGAAGGAGGAGAGATCAGACAGCAACAAATCCTACCCTCAAGGAATGCGTGTAAAACTCATCTTCAAAAAGCAAGCAAGACAGTAACTCAAAGCATTAGAGCCGACAGAATCTCAGTTGAAACTCGAGGGAAGTCTTTGAGGCCAGTGATTTCCATATCGAGACTTACTTTCTCTTGTCTTCGGGAGCAAAGAAGGTATTGCGTATCGTAAGCTGCTCTTTACGAAGAAAGCAAGGTAGATAGTTCAGCAGCACTGCCAGGTTGACAGCCCTGGTTCCGACTTTACAAAAGAGCATCACCCCTGAGAGTTATGAGGACTGTTAGCAGTCGACCATTCATTCTATTGGCCAATGCAACTTCGGTGACTTCATCTTGAGACCAACTACTCCAATCATCACAAGCCCTGATCTGAACCTGATCAGGACTCTTCTCTCACTATACTTTCGGGGATTTACCAGGCAGTGGTCAGGATTCCGGGGTTTATCCGCCTCGTTTTCCTCTGCGTCCGCCACTACAGGACCACCAAATTTCATGAGTGGTAAGAGTATGGCATCCATAAATATATCTACTAGGGTCAATAAACAGTTAAAGGGTTCTACCAGAGGGACTGCCCTCATTCGAACGAAAACTCCGACGCAGAAGAAATGTGGATAATATATCTAGTGCAAAGAATCTCGAATTTTAATATGGATACTCTCCTACAGTTGCGATTTTAGCACCAATTCTTTGGTTATCCATAACATGTATGGGAGTGAAAGTCATAGAGCCTGGTTTGCTTCTGTTTCATCACTCGGTGTTCATTCGAATTTCAAATCTCTCCAACTGTGACTTGTACTGTAACAGAAGGAAGGAAGTCCTGTCTTGAAAATTTCAGATTCAATTCCGACGGGTCGATTGCACGTGTTGGGCTACAATCTCCTGGCAAGGCGTCAAACTCTGGTACCTACTGATACGTCAAAATCCGCTGAAACCCTCAAAAGCTGCAGACAGCATAGAATACACAAAGGAGACAACTATACAGCGCAAAGGTACCTGTTTCTTTAAACGGGGACACTTGAAGATGAGTGGCCCCACTCCCGCGGGGCGCATTTTCTAGAATTAACTTTTAATGCACTCTAAATACTAAACTAGATTCGATTGGTTCGAAACTTAAATATTAAAACCTACATTTTATCTTATAGTCTACACATACCTACTATCCATATAACCCCTACTCTGCACCCTCTAAACCCTACCTATTATCCTCTGCAAACCCTACTTATGATTCTCTAAAGCCTAACGGTCAAATCAGGAGCGGGAGACGGCCACTCAAGGTAAACCTACCCCAGAAAGAAAACTTACTGCATGATCTGAACCATAAATCTTTAAAGAAAAACTTATTACTTAACTTATTGCTATAGCATTCTGCAATCACCTTACCAAGCTGAACCTGAAACCATCTAAGATGCCCAGATCCCTCCAAACAAAAGATAAACCCCAGAACTTGATTCCAGGGATTAGAATCTAAAGGTAACACAACTTTGATGTGACTCTCACGTCATGCCTTAGCGCGTAAGGGAAACTCAGTCAGCTTGCATGGCTAGCAGACTCCAGCTAGAAACCATGCCTGCAGAAACTCACTCAACAGCTGTGTTGTTTCACGAGCAGGCATGGTTGCTGAAAGTGCCCATTTTAAAGAGCAACCTCTACCTTTTCTTCAGAAAACAAAGCCCTCGTTCTCTTTAATATCAAGTGAGTAAACTCCCACAGACTAAAACATCAAAAAGAAGGCCTTCGGAGGGAGACACTTTATACCTTTATGGACGGTTACGTTTGGATCTCCTCTGGACGTGAGATAAATTCAGTCTTCCAACTTATTCCTTGCTTGGACGAACCTTTTCGATACTGGCTAAGCTCTGTTCAAAACTTGAATCACTATGAAGATATATGATACGTCGATGTTCTTCTCAACAAAACGTCTACATGGATAATCGAGATTCAGTGTCTGGTGATCATATCCTTCCGCGACCGAACTGGATATAACAGGCAGAGTGCATACGATCTGAAGAAAACCCTAAAATGAACCAGCAACCTTTACTGGTGAAATGTGGCTGCTCTAGTTGACATCCCACTGCTAGTTCGACACTCAGAGAGATGAGAAATATACAACAGGAACAAGTGGAATATGGACACCGTGGAGTAGAAAGTGAACGAACGTGTACAGGAGACACGCAGAAGGGACGCACAAAAGGCACTTTTGTTTTCAAATAAGCACGTCTTGTTAACAAAACAATGAGCATCCTCTAACGACAAGTGTCGTGCCCACCGAAGCTGCAGCCTCCGCCCGTAGTAATCGAACTAACCGCCCATCGCTCTACCCTAGCACCTCGACAGTTGGTTGCGTCCACTGCACAAGTTGGTCAAATGCTGACACTTTGTTGAAGAAATCGCAAGGAACGAAGTTTTATTGTCGAGTCATGGACCCTGTGAGAACCTTCCTGTTTTGATCGAGGTGGTGTGTCACCGTTAGCTAGGCGTGCAATATCACCTCCTTCGTATTCTGATGGAGGAAGCAAATATGCAAATTTATTACTTATTCCTTCTGTTTTACGGTTAGGTAATAAATTAATTCTTGGATTGATTTAATGTGTGTTTGTTATCAGTTTCCCGTACTTATAGTTTTAGAATCGTGTTTGTTGGGTTCGTTTTATGGGTTATTTCTAGCATTTCCATAATTCTTGGTGTTATTATTTTTTAACACTTACATAAAAATTAAATTTTCAAGTAATTCAATATAAAATATTTACATAACACTTATCAAATTCCGGAAAGAGCAAAAGTTCCCAAAGTTGATCTTGTATCATATACTCATCTCTTCGATCTTATAGTGGAAGAGCAAATATGAAAAGATTTATTTTAATTTTTAATCTTCCAATATAATTTAAATAATATATTAATATATTGACTAATAAAAATATTCATTAGAAAGTTTTCACACTTAAAGTGTTTGCAGCAAGTGAGTCTAAGCTTACCTTATGGGTTATTCTTGGATGTTCCAACATTTTTCAGGTCCAGATAAATCGAGCTAAATCCTAAATCATACTACCAGTCTTCTACCGAACATAACGCTCCACATTCTCGAAGATACGCCTACTAGGCTTGTCGAATATATTGCCCGGAGAAATTTGCTCGGAATAAATTAAGACTTCCTCAGTTTATTGTTTAAATGTACATCTTTCAAGTTAAATTAGAAGTATTTAAAGTATTAAATGTACGAATACATCAATTTCTAACAAAATTATTTTGGAAGGAAAAAATGGTTACAAACATTATTTCTTTGATAAGACAATCCAATCTTTGCCTTTCACTACTAACTCCTGTCTATGAAAATATTAACTCAATAATTTATGGTTACGTCGTCATCGACGTAACTGTAAACTAACTAACGCAAACTACAGAAGTTACCAAATAACTTCTGTAGTTGCGTAACTTAAAATGTTACTAAAGTTTGTATTTTGATACTTATAAAACCCACCCAATTTAAGATTCAAGGAAAATGTCATTAAAAAGCATGCGAACCGTTCATCAATAATACTTTATATGACAGACAATTTTTAATGTAACGTCTACTAGTTCTTACTTTAATATGTTATAGTTAAAATGTTTTATTTATTAACTTATTTATTCTCAACTTTTATTTATCTTACTGTTCCTAAAAGAACTCTAATATCTTTAAGTCTTAAAATGCCTACGAGTTATGTTCGGTGGACGAAAAGTAGTCAGAAGTCTTAAACCTAAGGCGTACTCATATCCTCAACTCAAATTGCAGTTGTACATGTACTGTATTCCAACATTTTTAATTTCCTTAATATATTTTTCCGCAATATATAGGAGTGGTATTAAAATATTATATACTACATAATAATTTGGATTCTCTAACCGTGGAACAGCACCCTTTGTGCTAGCTGTCCCACATTAACTTTCCTTCTAGAATTTACACTGAAAGGAAAATGTTATTAGGAAAAGGTACGCACCGTTCTGCACCGTTCTGCAAGTTTTAGCGACAAATTTCAAGTTTAATGCATAAATTGTACTGAGAGAAAAAATCGAGTGAAATATCAGTTTAAAGTAGAAATTCAGAGCTAATTTCTTAAAATAAGGTCAGATAAGGAATACGTAGCCCGTAAAGAAGTTTATTCCCGTATGGTATATGTGACAACCTTCAACAGGAAAAAGAACCCAACGAGCACCAACTTTCTGTTTTACACATCATTTAAGTTGCTCCGCAATATAATTGTGATGTTATGCATTTCATAAGGAAGAGAAATACATAGTCAGAAACAATCGCGTAAATATTGAAATAAATGTAAAATCAATAAAGAATATTTACGTATACATTTTTCCCTCTTACAAAACTGATGATTATATGTACAAATGCATAGTACAATAATGCTTTCGGTGTAGTGGAGGGTATTGTACTATATATAGAGAAAACACAGTTATAATTCACAAACGGTGACAAAACATGTCTTGCAGTGAAAATCCACCTCTAGCTGCTGTACACTAGATACACTCTAGTGACAGCAGCTACCTTATTTAAACAATAGGTTGCTTTTCTTGTTGCATCTTTCAGTGCCTTGTTTGGGATAACAATGGGCGGTATGGATAATTCGGCTATGTGTTATCAGTAATTGTGTGAAAAAATAAGTTAAGAAAACTATGAGTTAAGAAATATCAAGTATTAAACAATAATCAGCACTTCTCTGGAAGGGAACTTTGGAAGTGTGTCCCATCACCATGACCACTGTCAACAACGCGTTATGTTATACGTTAAAATTTCTGCATATAATATGAGATCCTAAATAAATAAATAAACATGAGTGACTGGCATGAACAAGAGCTCTAATTGGCTGTATGGAGTCAACGTGCTACTGGAAATGAAAATGGGAATTGACTTGTTATTGCATTCATAGGTCCCATCACATCGTTATATTTCGTGTTTGCATTTTCCGTCGATGTTTACATACTTATCGTATTTTAGAAAGTTTCACGGCTAATTTTACGGAAAGTGAAGGGCACCGGTGGTTGATCAAATCTAAATCAAAGGACGATGTCTAATTCTCACACTCACGCGAGTTTTATGTTACTTGCTATTTGCCAAGTGAATATGCATGCTTGATATGCTTCTTGGTGAATATGCATGCAACATCAACTTTGGGGCAACTTTTGTCCATTTGTTGTTATTAGAAAATATATAAGTGTTAAAAAAAATTGATATTAAATTAAGTTGAAAGATCAAAATATTTGTGAATGTTACATATTAAAAAAACCTAAATACACAAAAAGATCCAAACATAATCCATAAAAAAGAAAGAAGGACACCCTTCTGATCATATAAATCCGACAAGCTACAATAAAAAAGTGAAAATTTAATGATGTATTTAATTTATTACCTAACATTTTCCAACGAAAAGATTAGGTAATAAATTAAATCTTTGCATATTTGCATCCTCCATCAGAAGATGAAGGAGGTAAATATGCATGGATGCTTGTAATCGATTGTACCGGTCGATAGTCATAGTGCGGCTATCCATTCATTTCAGTTACGACACAAAATTATGTTCGTTCCAAAAATCGCTCTTAATATTGTTATGATGCCTCTATCGTCGACGGACCTCAGTCGCACAAGCGAAAACTGATCGCAACACAACTCTAGCGTGATACGATGCAAGCTTCCTACTGCATGAACGTCAACGACTAAAGGTTTTTATCGCAACTGGAGTTCCATCTCGAGGTCATGTTGTCTTTTTCTCTATTAAGGAGTTTCAAACATAAGCCCGTGCCGAGTCACGGGCTTGTCCATAGTAACTCGAGACGGACTCCGCGATCTGATCCGACCGACACATATCGAGGGTACCCATCGTTCGATCACGGACTAGGCCGTTTAGTCCATGACTGTGCTCCGTCCATCGATCGTGTTGAGTTTGAATTTTGTAAGACGAGGATGAGAGTTCCGTTCGCTATCTATGGTCAACACAAGAGCCAGAGAGAAAAATCAGGTCGTGTAAGGACTCATCAAGATGAGAAGATATTTCGTTCTCGATGATGCGACAAACAGTAAAGAGAACAAACACTCGTTATGAAATCTTAGGTTTCATTAGCGTAGGAATCATAAACCAGTGTTTCTGATTCAGTAAGGCTGCTTGCTTCATAGTCTCATTTTCTGGAGAGAAGTGTGATCACCGTCGTACTGTATCATGTAAGCACAGAACACCAGACGGATACAAGCGATAAAAAAGATACAAATGCAGGAGGAAGTAAAGAGAAATATATGATGAACTATAAGAATATAATTTTTTAATTCATTACGATAGAGATGTGTTCCTCAGATGGTACATGAATCTCGATCAAATTGTAGAGAAAGTAGACGAAACTAATGTTCTCCAAGCTTGAGACACTGTCCAAGTCTTCTGTGTGATCAGAAGTTCCATTCCTCACAAGGACCACGAACCTCTTCATTCCCTGTAGTAGCATCACTAGAACTATTAGTTCACAAGCACGTTATCGTGTCGGATATTGCGTGAAGGATGTCCAGGAAAACGCGAGGTTCCTGGCTGTGGAGATGTTGTGTGCTGAAACAGAGACAAGACAGAGAAAAAACAACCACGAAAGCGAATGCTGCGATATATACCACTCCCAAATGTATGTACACTGCCGGCTCTTTCTCTTAAGAGCACAGAATTGAAAACCAGACCAGAGCAGTCTGTAACCTGCTTCAAAAGCTCTTGAAAACAACCCTTGAATCGCAACCTTGACCCGAAAACACCGAAGCGTAGCTCAAAGCAAGAGAAACTTCCCTTTGCTAACCAACAGAGCCACAACAGTATCACACGATCCAAACCCAAGTCCAAATCACATCCATGTACAAGTTCTTAGCTAAAGCTAGCTATCACAAGCTGTGTACAGCCAACCAGAACTCTAACGAACTCAAAAGAGCAAAACCCGTAGCGAAGAAACCGAAAAAGACCTATCTGTGGACTTCCTCCTTTCGCTGAACGGACTTCAGATGTCGATAGGGTCTCCTCCGCTGACTCCGTTAACCCAAGAAACCTTCAGATCCGACTCCCAACAGCCGAGATATCGTCGATTTTTGGTCGCAGGTGACCGAATCTCCAAAAACTCCTCCCTGCGGCTTAAAATCGCTCACACCGCACAAACGGATCGTCCAAACTGATATCCGTCTTCGCTGGCAGATAGATCTAGCTACCCTGAACCCAACGAGACTCCAAACAAGCCGTTTGGAGTTCCCCTTGCAAAACCACGCAAGAAATTTGGTCGCAGGTTGCAAAAAACTGACGTAAATCGGCTCCCTGCGGCTCAAACTCGCTCACCACACCCAAACCAACAATCCAATCTGCACACGGTCTTCTCCTATGAGTAGATGAAGACTCCCTGATCGCGTAGGCACCAAGAACGAAGAGCTTGGCTCACCGATCGCGAAGAACAGCCCAACCTCAGGTCGCAGGTGAACGAAAATCTGATGTAAGCGCTTCCCTGCGAGCCAATTTCACTCAGAACTTCCAAACCGCCCGATGAAAACTGGTATCGTCTTCAATTTCCTGTAGAACTCGGTGTTCTGATCACGTTGGATCCAAGGACAGCAAGTTTGGACTCCGGAACGGCCCGAACGGTCCAACTCTCCTTCACAGGTAACTGAAAACTCCAAATCTGCTTCCTGCGTCTCAATTTCACTCAGTACGCACTCCCTGATCCATCTCTTCCCAAACCGTTTGAACCAGTGCGTAGCCTGCAGAGATCTGAACCCAACGACGCCTTGCGCGTTTGCATTGGACTTCCAAATCTCCCGCACCGTCCGTTGACAGGTCGCAGGCGCAAGCAAGCCCCTTAAGCAGCCCCCTTGTTACAGTCTGTACGTACGAAGTTCAACCCTCAATAATAAGAAGCAGGCCCCTTGCGTCTTTGATATAACGCCTGGAGCCCTAAATACCCAGTCAGCAAGTAACTAGGGGCTTAGCTTGATTTTACCTTTTTTCGAATCGCATAACTTCTTCACTATGCGTCCAAACGAAGTAGACAAAGTGCCTATGGAATGCTGACAAGGAGCTCTATCCACTGGTGCGATAAGAACGAAGATCCGAAGTGGTACCAAAAACCCGTAAGCTGGGGCCTAGCTTATTTTCTCCATCTTTCGAGTCCTGTAACTTCTCCACTAGGTGTCCAAACGAAGTAGACAAAGTGCCTTTGGAAAGCTGACAAGGAGCTCTACACATCTATGCGATGAAAATAGAGATCTGAGATTGTGCCAAAATCCGTAAGCTGGGGCCTAGCTTGTCTTCTCATGAGTGTCTTTGGAGCGACAAGCATCGAAGTTTGTATTTCAGGTACGAGCCGGTCCACGACACGACATCCACCCCCTCTGAACCTGTGCATCCTCCGGTATGCACCAGAGATACCAACCAAGGAGTGGACCGGCACTCAACCATCTTGTCATCCTCCTTCCCATCTCAGTCAACCTCATCCTCAAAGTTGCAACCTGATCGTCATCTTGAAGTTGCTACCCTGCCATGATCCTCTCTAGATCCATGCTCATTGACTTCCTCCTCGAACCTCCAATCCAATCTAAATCTACACATCTTCAATATGCGAAGACATAGAAAGAATAACCCATCATACCATAGAATTGTCTTCCATCCGTCCTGTAGAACCTCATCGTCGAGGTTTGTGACCCAAGTGTCGTAGTAGACATCATCCGTCAACGCAATCACCATCATATATCTGACTAGAACCCTCAACCTCAAGTCTGTACATGTCATCGTACCTATCCAACTCTCTTTTTTGTTTTCTGAAAAAAAAAAACCACACTGTTGCAACCAGAATCCTCAAACGCAACCATAATTATCTCGCTGTACAATAGTATCTTCCTCAACCATCATCCTCCCTGATATCTTCTTCTGAAAACCCTTGCAACCTTCCAAGCATCATTCTCTCAACACAAATCATCTTCAGCAATGGCTTCTCCCCTGTAAGCCATCCTTACCCATCATCCTATACCCGTAGCCTCGATAGCATCCGTCCATTCTCCTTCGCCCTCAGCAGGTCGTTCGTCCTTGATGATGTCAATGTTGACATCATGGACTTCTCTTGTAGCTGCATCCAAGACCTCCCGTGAAATGAACCCAACCTTGACATCTTGAATGCGCTCCTCCCAACCTCCCTTCACCTCCATCGTCATCATCTCCGCATCTGGTTGTTGTTTGTCTGCAACCAGATCACCCACGTCCATTATCTGCATCCCAACCATCTCCTCCGGTTGTGAAGGATCGTCCTCCATTGCCAGTTCAGGAAGAATAGTTTCCGGTTGAACTTTATCCTCCCCAGCTTGCTTCTCTGAAGTAGTCTCTTCTTGTCCCTTCTTCTCGCTTTGCATCGTGGATGCATTATCCAACATAAGCTCGTTTAGATCCTCGTGCTCACCCAAATCATCCATATGGAGATCATGCTCAATCTCCTCCACCCTAGCACCATAACTTGTAGCTTCAATAGCTACAACTACATGTGCCGCAAAGAAATCATCCACAAACCTCTTCATCCCTCCTTTACCAACGTTGGCTTGAAGGAGAGTACCCGTACTTCTGAACCGAACATCTCCATCCTCCCAAGAAATAACCTCACGTTGCAAAGACTCTGCAAAATCGATGCAATTGTCCTGTTGATGATCAATACCATCACACCACACGCACTGATGTACCCAAGCTGGTTTGGGTACAAGCACCATCTCAGTCGATGATATCTTATCCTCCAACCTAGTAACCTTAGCTTGCAAATCTTGCATCTTTTGCTGTAGGTCCTCGATGGCTGGATCCTTCTCCTCTACAACCACAACTGGATGTTGAACCTCAGATACTACCTGAACCGGTGTGGTAGTCAGTGATACATGTGTCAACTTTGTAACCCTTTCCCTTGTCTGTCTCCGGACAAGAAGTTCAACCGCTTCATGCACAACCTCCCAATTCCTTGTTAACCCATCTTCTTCCTCCGCATCCTCCAGAAGTAGCTCCAACTGTTCCTGCCATGGTTCATCTGCAGCTTGAAGAAACAGCTCTGTCTTGTAGCTCTCCAAGGTAAGCTTGTCTACCCGAGGTAGTTGAGAGAATTGTCTCTCGAACTCCCTTAACAGCTCCGTAGGCTGTAAACCCTTGCTGGATCCGTTGACCCATCCCAAAAAAGATTTCTTGGTTACTCGATTTGAGTTTCCCAAGAAATACTCCTCCATCAGTGCATGTGAAAATGTATCCCAGTTCATCCCAAAACGCTTTGCTAGACCCTTCACATGCTCCCTTATCTCAAGCACTGCAGCGAGTTCGAACGTCTCGATCATCTCCTTCTCCGGTACCTGATCCAAATCCATCTCCGTCTTGTAACATCTCAAGTACTCAGAGATGTCTCTCCCACCAAAAAGATCAAACGTGTCGATCACCCTTCCAAGCGCCTTCTTCCCCAAAGCTTCCTTTTGTTGGTTCTCTTGCTCTTGTCGCATAAACAAAGTGAAGGCTTGAAACAAACGTGCAGTTGCTGCATCCAACTGCATCCCTAGTATACCCTCTGATCCGTCCATCCCATCCATAGTCATGGCTCGTCCCATCGTCCCATCCTCCCATGATCCCAACCGTCTACAAATCCATCATCCCAGGTCCACAACAGCCTCCCGAACAACCAAACCCATCTTCATCCTCGTTCATGATTGCTGATCTCTTCTGTCCAGTTCTGACACACAAATATCTCCACCCCGGACCTTCACGTCGAGTTCATCACCGTATCGTGTCGGATATTGCGTGAAGGATGTCCAGGAAAACGCGAGGTTCCTGGCTGTGGAGATGTTGTGTGCTGAAACAGAGACAAGACAGAGAAAAAACAACCACGAAAGCGAATGCTGCGATATATACCACTCCCAAATGTATGTACACTGCCGGCTCTTTCTCTTAAGAGCACAGAACTGAAAACCAGACCAGAGCAGTCTGTAACCTGCTTCAAAAGCCCTTGAAAACAACCCTTGAATCGCAACCTTGACCCGAAAACACCGAAGCATAGCTCAAAGCAAGAGAAACTTCTCTTTGCTAACAAACAGAGCCACAACAGTATCACACGATCCAAACCCAAGTCCAAATCACATCCATGTACAAGTTCTTAGCTAAAGCTAGCTATCACAAGCTGTGTACAGCCAACCAGAACTCTAACGAACTCAAAAGAGCAAAACCCGTAGCGAAGAAACCGAAAAAGACCTATCTGTGGACTTCCTCCTTTCGCTGAACGGACTTCAGATGTCGATAGGGTCTCCTCCGCTGACTCCGTTAACCCAAGAAACCTTCAGATCCGACTCCCAACAGCCGAGATATCGCCGATTTTTGGTCGCAGGTGACCGAATCTCCAAAAACTCCTCCCTGCGGCTTAAAATCGCTCACACCGCACAAACGGATCGTCCAAACTGATATCCGTCTTCGCTGGCAGATAGATCTAGCTACCCTGAACCCAACGAGACTCCAAACAAGCCGTTTGGAGTTCCCCTTGCAAAACCACGCAAGAAATTTGGTCGCAGGTTGCAAAAAACTGACGTAAATCGGCTCCCTGCGGCTCAAACTCGCTCACCACACCCAAACCAACAATCCAATCTGCACACGGTCTTCTCCTATGAGTAGATGAAGACTCCCTGATCGCGTAGGCACCAAGAACGAAGAGCTTGGCTCACCGATCGCGAAGAACAGCCCAACCTCAGGTCGCAGATGAATGAAAATCTGATGTAAGCGCTTCCCTGCGAGCCAATTTCACTCAGAACTTCCAAACCGCCCGATGAAAACTGGTATCGTCTTCAATTTCCTGTAGAACTCGGTGTTCTGATCACGTTGGATCCAAGGACAGCAAGTTTGGACTCCGGAACGGTCCGAACGGTCCAACTCTCCTTCACATGTAACTGAAAACTCCAAATCTGCTTCCTGCGTCTCAATTTCACTCAGTACGCACTCCCTGATCCATCTCTTCCCAAACCGTTTGAACCAGTGCGTAGCCTGCACAGATCTGAACCCAACGACGCCTTGCGCGTTTGCATTGGACTTCCAAATCTCCCGCATCGTCCGTTGACAGGTCGCAGACGCAAGCAAGCCCCTTAAGCAGCCCCCTTGTTACAGTCTGTACGTACGAAGTTCAACCCTCAATAATAAGAAGCAGACCCCTTGCGTCTTTGATATAACGCCTGGAGCCCTAAATACCCAGTCAGCAAGTAACTAGGGGCCTAACTTGATTTTACCTTCTTTCGAATCGCATAACTTCTTCACTATGCGTCCAAACGAAGTAGACAAAGTGCCTATGGAATGCTGACAAGGAGCTCTATCCACTGGTGCGATAAGAACGAAGATCCGAAGTGGTACCAAAAACCCGTAAGCTGGGGCCTAGCTTATTTTCTCCATCTTTCGAGTCCTATAACTTCTCCACTAGGCGTCCAAACGAAGTAGACAAAGTGCCTTTGGAAAGCTGACAAGGAGCTCTACACATCTATGCGATGAAAATGGAGATCTGAGATTGTGCCAAAATCCGTAAGCTGAGGCCTAGCTTGTCTTCTCATGAGTGTCTTTGGAGCGACAAGCATCGAAGTTTGTATTTCAGGTACGAGCCGGTCCACGACACGACAACGTTAACACTCTAGTGAGGCAGACCTTAAAAGTTGTCTCCATGTGATTCATTTCAGAATGTAACTCATAACCACAACTCTAGAGAAAATAGAGATTGTGTACTGATCACTCTTGAAAAACTGAGCCCAAGGTCTTCCTGATGAAAGCGTTTGGGAGCTCTTAGAAAGAAGAGCTCTTCCGTTGCTCCAATAGACTCCGAGACAAACACCCGTGAATATACATAAGTGCTTGCATCCACTTATCACAGACAATGCGTACTTGGACTGAAGAGGGTGATAAGGTCAAACGTGCAGTGAGAAAAGCATCACATCAGTTTGAGAAGAGACAAACTGTTTTAAGAAACGTCTGTCAACCAGCCATTGCACATTCATAAATCCAGTGTTCAGAGACTTCAACCATTTCACTCTGGTGATTCAACGAATTGGCCGGTTGCATATAGAGCTATAAGGAAAGTACCATTTCAGCCAGTAAGACAAGATCAGAGGACTTGTAGCTAGACCAAAAGCTGATGGTGAGCATAGTCACGATGAGATCATAAGACACCATTACTTGAATACCATAAGATAACCATGACAAGAATGCCAGAAAATCATAGCAGGTAAATCACCTTAACGACAGACTTGTTGTTTCTGATATATAGAACTAGTAAAATTCTATATGCGGGACTTCACAAAATAACTAGGAGAGAAGCAATTAGAATTACATTTTGCAATAACTTGTGTACTAAACAAGGAGTGCATCATGAACGATTTTCACGATTGTAACGAAGACAAACTGACTGGACTCTATTTCGGAAGTATATGCTCTCTTTTCACTGCGATCATCACCGTCTCAGTCATCTTGTGCCTCAGTCGGATTTGAAGTATCTCGTCGTCCTCCGTCCACTCATCTCGTCCTATTAAAAAGTTGTGCAAGCATATACAAGTGACTATCCATCTCATAACATATTCTTTATGACGACGGTTCTTTAGTTGGATCAAAATCTCTCTTAGCGAGTGCCAACGTGCTCAAAACTCCTATAGCATGCTCATTTATAACTCTCGTTTGTGCAAGATAAGTGTTAAATTCCTCTTTGTCTGAACCTCCACTTGAATTTCAAAACACACACACAAGTCGAGGTAGAGGAGTGTAGCTGGACTCAGAGAGGAGATACTGATCGTGATCAAAGATTGTCGTGTTTGTAGAAGCATGTACTTGTAATTCAGAATAAAGTGGAGATCTTTTCAAGCAAGTGATATCTGCGCAGGAGTCCGGCATACCTGCATCACTATCATCTATTCTCAATTAAATGGAATAATTTTTGACTTGCCGAACAAGCTCAAGATCAATATGTCCACTTATCGCAGAAACAATAGATAATTCTCCTCCTATCATCGCTGATGATTTGAGCATTGAAGCTGTAATTAGACTTACGATCGAAATAAGTCTCACCATCCTCCTTGGGTCTTTGCGAGAGCTTTAACAAAGTTCCATTGAAAGTGCACACAGCCAAGAAATCCTTTACCAGAAAATACACTAGAAATTCTTATGCGCTCTTGGCTATCAAGCCATCTGACTTCCTTCTCCAACACTGGAGAAAGAGCACACATCACTCGGATTGTATAGTTGATTACTTCCTGCACCAATCTCGCATAGAAATAGAGTTTTTCTTACGCATGCACCGTTATCTTCGTGCCAAATCGATCCATACGAGTGAACTGTCTGAAAGATGCAAATGATAGAGAATTGAAATAGTTCTTGATAAAATCATTACTTTTTGCAAATCGTATCAAACATTCCAGATATCTGCTCCTATTCAATGCATCATACATCTCCAGCAATTCTTCTTCACCATCACTGTCTACATCCATAAATTCTTCATCAGATTCATCCTCAAACAATAGATCGATTTCTTCTATGTCATCATCCAATATCGTCAAACAAATTAAAACTTGAAAACATTTGAACAACTCTTTGACGCTCAAATCTTCGAATCGTCGAGAACGAGATGCCTTCTCAGCTTGATCAGCCCTACACGACTTGATTTTCCTCTTGTCTTTTTGGCTCTTGTGTTTGACCATAGACAGTGAACAGAACTCTCATCTTCGTCTTACAAAATTCAAACTCAATACGATCGATGGACGGAGCACAGCTATAGACTAAACGGTCAAGTACGTGATCGAACGATGGGCACCCTCGACAGATGTCCGTCAGACCAGACCGTGGAGTCCGTCTCGAGTCACTACGGACAAGGCCGTGACTCGGCACGGACGTTTGCATCCCTCTAATACGTCAATCATAAAATGATATTACGCTATATACCAGGTTCTATTCAACCATTCTAGTCCACTTGAGTTTCAGTATATACTTACTCTATATACGAGAGTTGGTTGCTTGGTCCTTCGGGTCCTTCTTGTCCTTGTGAGGCTTGATGAGATCTTTTCATCCGTTGGTTATGCATTGCATCGCATTTTTGCTATATATATTTATTATATATACCTACTTGGAGGGATATTTCTATATGACCAATATAACTATAAAGAAAAGCCATCCTACTTGACATTCCTTGCTTCCAGCCACGAAGGCAAACAGTAGATGTGAGGCTTGATGAGATCTTTTCATCCGTTGGTTATGCATTGCATCGCATTTTTGCTATATATATTTATTATATATACCTACTTGGAGGGATATTTCTATATGACCAATATAACTATAAAGAAAAGCCATCCTACTTGACATTCCTTGCTTCCAGCCACGAAGGCAAACAGTAGAAGTCTTATCTGGAAATAAATACGATAATGCGACATTTGACAATACGACAGACTGTTTACACACGTTGGCCTGAGTCCGATGTGTGACAAGCTAAAGCAGTTCAAAATATTTAATTTGCTCCTCACGGCGCATGATTTCCGTGAAGAGGTCTGCCTGCGTGGTCCCAAAAATAACATAAATAAATAAATATGGAATCATTATAGTACAGTTAAGAATTTCGTCCTTAGTAATAGAGAGGCGAAAAAAAGGAAAGGAAAAGAACGAACTTCTGTGTACTTCGGGTGGTAACTGGATCGTCAGTTGAGCTAGGAAAGGCACTTGCTAGACACTTGACAGACAGTCAGCTCGTGGCTGTAGCCTGTAGGTCAGATTACTGTAGGTGGATTTTCCAGGTACTCCCTTCTGTACTCACTGGGGTTTTGTTTCCTCAGAGGGTGTACTAGTTATTACTCCGCCTTGTACTGACGGAACGACCGGAGGAAACGCTGTACGACGACGGTGTACTACAAATGGACTTTATAAAGTCAACACGGAAGGAGTTGCGTGATCCACGGAAAGACAAGCATTATGCCATACACATACCTTACTGTTGAGATCTTCTTCTGAAGGGGGTGCCTATTGACGGTAAGTTTGACATCATGTAGTAGGCTGAGAATAATAACGACTTGCTTGATTTAATTTGTTCTTTCGCTTTTTTCCAAGATAAGGGAATTTGGCGTTTACCCTAAGTTCATCGAAAAAATTAGCCACTTACCATAGCTTGATTTATCTACCATATTAACAAATCAGTATTTTCTATCTTTTATTACTACAGTAGTTTGCAGCCCTTAGAGTTGCTGCAAGAAACTCTTGCTTTCCAGTAAACATTTTTACATTAGCGGTTGTTTCAAACAGGTGAATATATATGCATCCAAAGTGCACAAACAAGAAAAAGACATACGCTTAAACAGATGAAAATAAATCATGGATAATTGGCTTACAGTAACTTTAAACAAATATTATTGAAAATGCAGTGTACGAAATTCCGTGTGACTGTAAAGCGAACAGTCACATGGAAAAGGTGAAAAATGCAGTGTAAGGGGAAACTTAAAGCGCTAAGTCATTTTGACTTGTGTCAAAGTTAACTTCATTAAATTAAATAATTAAATTTAGAATCTATTTGGTAACTTGAGTACACATGTTCACTTCAGTTATACAAAACCCATAAGTCACTGACGCGAACAGAAGTTCTCTGACTCTTATCAAAATCAAAATATTGTTAGTTTGTGGGCTTTAATTTATAACCTAACCCTTTCAAATTAAAACTCCTTGCATATTCTCCTCTTCTGAACGTGAAAGAGGTGAATATGAATGCAACTATAAAGATGATTATCTCCAATATATTAGTAATATATTAGTAGTAATTCTGTTGCAGAAACATTCATATTAACAATATCTGCATATATGCTTATTTATTAGCTTAAAATTATAGGTCATATTCTTCTGTACAGAAAAGTTGGATCATAAATTTACCAATGGATTCTATGCTAGAATTGGATAACGATTCTATGCTAGAGTCGGATGGAGTCCGGGCACAGCATTCATGGTTTTATTGTGCCAGACCAAGTGTAAAGCCAATGAAGAGCCCAAAGAGTTGTTCGTCCAAGTTCTGTTATGCGACCAAGGCCAAGTGTAAATCTTTCGAAGAGCCTCAACAGCGGTTCGGTCAAGTTTTAACCGTGACCAAAATGATTATTTATCCAAGTCTAATCTTACTCAAATCTTGCTCTTAATAAGTTATAATATTAGTCAAATTCAACAACAATCCAATTATGTACGCAAGATCAACTTTGGAGATATAAATGTTAAGTGAAAAGTCTAATATACTAAGCTTATGTACAGAAAAAATCTATACATGTTAACTGATAGTTGGACCTTGAAATGCGAGAAGATCCCGACATAAGACATAACCATAAGGTGATGTAGACTCACTTGCTACAAAGACCACAAGTGCGTGATGAAAATAATGTTTTTAAACCCCCAGTGGTATAAAAGAAAAGAAAATGAATATTCTCTTTTTCCTCCAACGTGTATTTTGAGTCGAGAAAATATTCAATTTTGTTCCAAGAAACCAGAAAAATTCATGTGAACATTTCTCCACTAACGCTGAACCGTTTTCTATGAGATGAATTCCAGACGGTAAAGCTTGTGGTACATCCAGTTCTGAATGCAGAACTGGATGTACCACAAAGAGAAAAGTAGGAATTCAAATACAGAAATAATGTATAAACTTGTGTCTGAGCTAGGCTATATATGTTAGGTGTACTGCAGGGTGACTTGGCTGTCCGAATCATCATCAACCCTTAGCCGCCACACCAAAAGTATGAGAAAAAACAAAACTTGAAGTTTGTTGTCATGGAAGACAAAAGAAAACTTTTAAATGCATAATTGCTACTCAACTTCCTGTGCACTTTCAGAGAGTATACTTGTGAAAAACACCACGCATATGCTTCCCTAACAGAGCTGGAATAATGATCTTCTGCAGAGAAATATATTTTGGCTTGGACCAACAAGAAAAAGATGATGGACATTAAAGTACCGATTGAACCAATCGATTATCTAACGTTGAAGTTCCATATCGACTATGTGCTCTTGAAGTTCACAAGTTCTTGAAGTGCTAGCATACGTAAAAACAACATCGATGAAATGAAAGTGTATTTCACACTTTTTCATCTTGGAGGTAAATATGCAAGGGTTAAATTTATTACCTAACGTAATAAATTTAGGTAATAACTTAATCTGTTGATTAAACCCCAGGTGTCCTTAGAAATAGTCAGCATGACTCCATTTTGCGGGTTAACAATCTGCGAGTGAAGAATGTAACCGTTACATCTAAAATAATTTTGTTGATAAAAAATAGAATCTGTCGAGTAAGGAATTAAATGAAAGCTACAAAACATTTTCTGCTCGGTCACCTTCCCGTTTGATTTCTACTTGTGCATTTCTTGAGGTGTATCATTTCCTAAAGCTCTAGCTCGGTGGTATTTCTTTGGGTTTTCTTTTGTCAGCGTTCATTTTCATTTCTGTTCTGTTTGTTTTGTGTCAGTTCCAAGTGTTGTAGTTCCAACTGTTCTGGTTAAGTGAAAGTAAACTATGGCTGCAGAATCTGAACTGAGATGACTTTTGAAGCACACAGGCTTTTCAACTTTTGAAATATTCCTGTCTAATGTACTAAATTTATCGTTCCACACAAATGCTCTTGGCATTCATTCATTATTTCTGCACACATTGAATGGACATCACACTCTTTTCATTCATAATGGAACTGCACATCGTTCAGAGGACCCAGAACCTGCCGATTCATTACACGAAATGAAGTGAGCTAAAACCAGAAATACACCTTCAAAGCAGGAATGCCTCCTTCAGCTTCACGAACAATGGCGCTGTTTGCAACTCCATTCCGAAGTACGTCTGACTGTCGGCTTCATATTAAGTTCTCGTGTATAAATGGATCCTCGGTATCACGTTTGTAACCACGGCTCTCTTTTGCAAAAATACTAGAAAGGTAAACTATCCTAGTCTGAAGATGCGCTAAACTTACACGCGCTATGATACAATTATTCTCTTCGACTTGGGTAATCCTTGTATCAGACCCGGAAGGCTCTTGTAACAAAAGACTACAGTAACCTGATATGTTGCATGCATAATAAGCATATTCACCTGACTTCAGTTCATCTCATGTATTAGAATTTTATCATATTTCGAGATGAAATTTTTCGAGAACTAATCAAATATGATATTTGAGTACTGTAGGGAGAATTTAATTCTAAATATATTTATCTAAATTTTCTCAGAATAATCATATAATCATTTCTTTATATAAACTACTAATTTTGGGACGATCATATTATGTTTTTAATCATGTGTGATTTTTCTTCGAAAGGAATAATAATTTCTCCCCTGTTCTGCATACCACGATATCCGAATTCTCGTTTAAAAGGCCCAATGGGAATTCTCGAACTCGGGCCCTTTAACGAACAGAGTTGTCAATATAATAACTTGAATACATATATAATAAAATATAGTTGATGTCAATATAGCCATCGCATCTTACTTTCACGTGATCAAGGACCAGGCTTGTATAGTCCATACGTGATGTATACTGAATAATTATTTATTTATTTATTTATTACGTAATGTTTTATCTTACTTAAACAAAAAGATACTCAAAGAATGAAAACCCAGAAATTTCAGTCAGGAGGAGAAGCTTGTCCTCTTCTTCACTCCCTCGACCAAAAGTTCATGACATGAGTAGTCGGAGGAGAACCTTTCATATTGCGTTCTATTTCTCGTCGGAGCAAGGCTAAGCAAGTGCCTTAGAGTACATGTCGTTCATCTCGTTGAATCCCTGGTAAAAGTCGGAACAGACAAAAGAATTTCAGTGAGTACTAGCGTAGTACGGTAGCAGCCTACCATTACTGACGTATTACAAATTGACAGACAATCAGGAAACAGCTCGGACAGCGATCACGGATCTCTACTGAAACCTCTAACTTTAGCGCTCTTCATTCTGCATCCCGAAATGGCGAGAGGCTTTGTTTTAGCGAAGAATTGGTGAATGGTAAGTAACTCCCACAAATTTACCTTATCACACTTTTAGTAGATTTGTTAAGATTGATCACACTCCAGATTGGTGATAGATGGTGAAACCAGTCACTTTATTATGTTATTTATATTTTGGATCGCACACATCAATTCTTGATACATTTATTGTCTAAAAATTATTTAACTAAATAATTTAGATTATAAAAATATTTAATAATAACTAAAATAAAAATTGATTAAATAAAATGATTAATTTTATTGCTGATAACTAATCCAATCAAAAGTGAAATCAATCCATACATCGTTGAGAAGGTGTGATAAATCTCAAAGAACCTATTGAGGGTGTGATCAATCAAATTTCTGGAATAACTCCATACGAAAAATAATAAATATATAAAAAACAAAAAAAGTGAAAACCGAATAGGAGTACGGACCGCGCTCTGCACCGCCGCGAGGGAAGACGTTCGAGGGCAGGCTACGACGGCGTTCGATCTAACAACGAGCGTCTTTGGTTTTCCCCGTTGGGTATCTTTTGCCTTCCTTTCTTCTTCCGTTCCTTCCACGTCGGAGCGCGTCATACGGAAAGATTCAAAAGGAACGGCAGGAAGAATTTGCAGCAGTAGCAACAACTGGCGACTCAGGAGTGACTTCAGGAGGCGCGCGAAGAGGAAAGAGAGACGAGTGATAGTACAGAGTAGAAAGTGTAGTACAATTTTGGCGTCGGCGGCTGGAGGGAGGAAGCTAAAGGAAGGTGAGAAAGAGGAGAGCTCGAAGCGAGCATGCACTAGTCGAGTTGTTATGAAGGAACTGGGCTCTGTTGTTTCGTATCATGTCTACGAGTGGGCGGTACTACGGTTTCTGAAACCTGCAACACAGCTGTTGTTCCGCGGTCTTTTTTGTCTCCATCGCGTCTCAGTCTCTCGGAATCGTCGTCAGATACACTAGAGTTCGACATAACATCAGAGTGCACGTCCGATTCGTCTTGATTCTCGTCGACTGGACCTCCGCTCCTGCAAAAAGAGAGTGCGCGATCCAGAGAGAGACAGAGACAGAGAAGAGGAGGAAGAGGAGGAGAAGGAGTTACAGGGAAGGGTTACACAGACGATGTCTCACGATCACGACGGGATGGATATGTCGGCACCTTCTAGCGGTTCTAGCGGTTCTAGCGGAATGGATATGATGCAGATGACATTTTACTGGGGCAAGCATACCGAGATTTTGTTCCATGGCTGGAAGACGGATAATGTGGCGACGTACGTGTTCAGTCTGCTCGCGGTCTTCTGCATTGCTGTTTTACACGAGTGGTTGTCGACTCTCAGGACTGATATGGAGTCCACTGTCATAGCCTCCAAAGAAGCAAATGGGCTGAAAAAGCCTTTCCTTGTCCACCGACTTTTGCTCACGTGTTTGTTCGCAGTCAATGCCGTCACGGGATATGCTCTCATGCTTATGGCCATGACATTCAACGTAGGAATTTTTATCGTCATCGTCGCTGGGCTCACTGTCTCTCACTTCTTCTTCAAAAAGTTCAAGGACTCTCCCTCTGTCTCAGAGCCCGGTCATCACGCTTAACTTACACTCGTGGGAATTCAACGAGTGTTTCCACCTATTTGTCGAATTTGTGTGCGCAGAGAGAGAGAGAGAGAGAGAGAGAGAGAGAGAGAGAGAGAGAGAGAGAGAGAGAGAGAGAGAGAGAGAGAGAATAATGGATCAGTTTGAGCTCGAGGCTCGCTCCGACTGCCATGAATCACATGAATTCAAGCAGTTTGTGCCTGGTTTCGTGAGTGGATCCATGGACTTGTTTGAGAACCCGAGATCTACCAAGCCTAGGCTGAAGATGACGAGGGGTGTCTGTGTATCCGAGCTACCCCCAAGTTTCAAGAACTCAAGTAGGTCGTCTGTACAAACTCTTGAAGATCGTCCTTTGCATGCGTACGCAGGTGGTCGTACGATAGAGCTTATACCATAGACACGGGCGCAACCCTGGAGATGTAAGGATGATGATGATAAGTCTCGTGGTTTTCTTTCCGATGTCGATTCTTGAATTGCAGGTTGAGTTTATATGTATGAGAGCCTTTGAAGTCAGTAAAACGATTTGTGTTAAGAAGCTCTCGATCGGGCTGCTGTAAATTTTGCTGTACTCCACACAAAATTTGCAGGAGAAATAGAGGATGGTTCCATCGATGACTGCTTCTCAGAAAAAGTTGAACTGATGTCTCAGTCTGGACATCTGTGTTTACACCGTTCTTACTTACCGATGCACGTGTGAACTTGTCTTACTAGAAGGATCGTACGCCATTGTGGCTGTCTTTGCGCTTCTCGGCATCTGATGAATTTCTTCTCCCTGTTCCAGCAATTCCTACATCACAGTTTCCGAAGACTATGAAGTTCATAATCTCGTAACAGTTTTTTCTTGAGCTTTCATTCAGGCTTTTTCAGTAGCCTCCATTAAGTCCTTTGATGCGATGAGTCGATCTAAGCCTTGTTTACGATCAAGCGTGAAATGGATGAGGTTCTCTACGCGGAAAAAACACCTCTCTTTATCTGCACAAGTACCACAGTATCTGCACATAGGCCCACATTCTCTACGAACTATAAAGTTTATTTACAGAAAACTGTTGCAAGCAGTCCAACAGGATTTGCCGGACAAAAGTTAGACTAACATTCTCGTCTACATCTCATTCTCGTCTAGATTGAGTAACGAGAAATTCGTCATAGATTTCTACGTTTTCTTGTTTCGGTCTTCACAAGGGCCAAGGTGAGTCACTAGTCCCCGGTGAATTCCTGTGGGTTAATTCGTAGTCAAGGACTGGTGCACGAGAATTTTCTTCAGGGACCAGCTGTGGAAACTCCTGCCAGATGGATGGCTGGGATTCGAATCACCAGATTTGCAGTTACTGAGAGCTACCCTTCTACAAGCGTAACGTAGTCCATCGAATCGTAAGTAGCGTAGCTCAACTCTTTTGCTCAGTGGCAAGTAAGCATGATAGTCTACTATGATCACTTGCCATATCTCTGTAAGTTTGGTTGTCCCACTTACTACAGTGCCCCTTGATGCATCTCTGCGTGAACATTATAATCATCAAGTTTTTCAATCAGTGTGGAAGTTGCATTACTCTTAGTCAAATAAAATATGCATCCAAACTGTACATATTTAGGAGGGCAAGAAGAAGGAGGGAGGAGGATTTGATTTACCACAGTAGAAAAGAACTGATCTATTAAATTTAAATGGCTAAATTGAAGAAGCTGGAAATAAATAGTCTGATTTTACGTAATAACCTTATTGCCTTTTTCTGTAGTTGGCCGTAAGAACCTCATTATCTTTCTTGCACTCGGCAGTTAAGAGAACAGAAAACCTAGTCATATGTACGGAACGGCCCTCAACCTCTTATAAAAGCAGTTCTCATGAAGTCGAATAATATTAATTTATTTATATTATATTAATTTATTTCTTAACCTTTCTCAAAGAATAGTTACTGGGTGTACATATACCTCTACTATCTGAACGTGGGGAGATGATAATGCATGCTTGATTACATTCCATTAAAGTTAGGATCAATCGGAAGTGCTTTCGAATTCCTCTCTATTATGAGTGTCAATCCTGCTGGTTCCGGATTATTAGGCATGCATATTTACTGCCTCCATCTTATCATGGAAGAACCAAATATGTGAATTTATTATTTAATATTTTCCAAGAAAAAAGTTAAGTAATAAATTAATACTTAGTTTAAATTAATATAGGTTTGTTACTAACTTCTCACACTTATAGCTTTGGAAGCGTGTCTTCGTTTTCACTTTGTGAGTTACGTCTAGACCATTTTGCAACTCTAGGTGTGATCATTATTAATATATATAATACATTTTATTTTTCTTAATATTTTAATATAAGAGAATTTCTTTATAATACTTGAGACTTTTCTGATAACAAAAAACGAGCAGAAATTCTCCTAAATCTATGTTTTGAGATTCACTCGTCGAACCTAGCAAGGTATCCAAAGAGATATCGTGACCACTGAAAGACTTCACAAATAAAGTGTACTCAAATAAAGTGTTTCTTTTAGTGATTTTTGGAGAAAATATATACAGTAGGAAAATTTTCAAGGCAACTAGTCACCAACCCTACCTAGAAACTTTCTGTAACAAGTGAAATGCTAAATCAAGTGTTTGAAACACTACTTCAATCCCCCGGAGTTTCATGGTTTTAGCCGATGGAGGATATTATTCACCTCATGTACACTTAGAACTGTACATGGGGTGTAATTTATATTCTAACCTTTCTGGAGAGAAGAGTTGGAATATAAATTAATGTCATCATAAAACTTTACATGAGATGTAATTTATATCTAATCCTTCTGGCGAGAAGAGTTAGAATATAAATTAATGTCATCATAAAACTGTGCAGTTTGAGAATTAGTGTATCATATTGATACTCCCAGCAACGCATCAGTCTGGATTTCACTTACGGTTTATATCCCGATGAGTTGGCTACTCCGAGACTAACACGTCGTTCCCTCGTCGCATATACACGTGTTCTGAATGCTGAAAGCACCAAACCGAGACTACCATCATCAAAACAAAGATCACTTGTGGACGCTGATAGTTGAAACCGGTAGCATAACAAACAATCATACTGCAAGGGTGAACACTCAGAATGACAGAAGATTCAAGTCTTTGGAGTCTTTGGAGAGCGTTCAGTTTTGTCTTTTTTCTAAAATTCGCGTTCCAAGCAAACCATACCATCTTTTTACAACTTTGTTTTAATACTTTTCATATTTTGCTTCATAGATGAATATATGACCCATGATGATTCACTGAATCAGATATATTCTACTAGATGTTACCTCCGACTTTGAACACGATTCTTGCCCCTTAGCTCAGAATCATCTGTAGATATGATCCGTGTAAAGATATATAATCCATATTTCTTTATAGTGACTCTGACAAAGACAAATCTATAATATATGTTATTTTCACTACATGGATATTACATGATTGTTACATATAATACAAGAACTTTAAAATGTGCAAAAATAATCTATGGTGTTTAAACTTATAGACGTTTACACAAGTAACAAAATTTCAGTAAACAATTATATAGTGAAATTCCATTGAATATAAATGAAACAACATTGATAAACTGTACAGTATTAGGGTATGTATAATGTATCTAGAGTGTGAGAAGGTACGCTGTGTATCAAAATTTCTACTGTGTATCTACCAAAACTCTTATTTTTTACACTAACTAGGTTCAAGAATACTTCATGCATATCACTCTAAATTTGATGTTGAATCTAATCTACTAACTGTTAATTTCCACATATATTATTGCATCTGAATACGTAACAGAAGATGGGATAATCTCCTCATACTAAGTCTCTATTTCTTCACCTATAAGGAAATAAACACAAAACCTTAAATTTCTTCCACCCATAAGATGTACTGTCATACGATTGCTTTTAGACGCAATATCGCTTTCTAACTTTTACAAAGTTGACTTAACAAAGAAGGGGTATTAAAAAATATGTAAATAAAAAATATTTAATTAAACAAGGAGTATCTATACTTTAAACGTTTCTAGAGGTTTAAAACTTTACAGAGATAACTTAGCGACAGGGTAGACTGTACATGTTTGCTACATATACTACTAGAAATCTTACTAGAATAACATAAATCAGTGAATGTGCATATGTGTTAGTACATCAACATATGACTCGAAGATAACACACAAGCTAGAGACTATAAAAATAAAGAGTCTATGAATGTTATTACAGTAGTTAGAGAAGCTACTAAAATGTTTACACACCACAACAATTAGCCTCACCGTGATAAGACTAACTCACCCGGCTTGGCTCTTATACATCCTACCAAGCCTTGCCCAACCTCCAAGCAGACTGTGTCACAATTAGTTTTGAACAGAGTATGCCAAGTTAAAGTGCCTCACCAGTTCGTTATTTCCATCGACTGCTTTCACTGCGAGAACTCCCTCCAGTGAAACACAGTTGGAATTGCTTGCACGGTTTGTTTCATCGTCTTTCTAGTTCTGGTATTATATATGGATTTCATATATAGTAGCATGAATTCTGACTCTAGATATTTGGACTTAAATGAATGTGATTTAATGAAATTTATACCACATGAAATCGTTATCATAATTACGTATTCAAAGTTAGTTTTCATCGCCACAAACGCTGCCTCATTTATGATCTTGAGACAGAAGAATACGAAGTTGTACAGTCGATAGCAGTAGTCACAAACACCGCATCAGCCGATAGCAATAGCAAGAAGGTTTGTCGTGTTTCCATAATTAAAGTTAGAGGTTCTGTATAAACTTAGACTTCTTCATCCATCAACTCAACCCTTGTGTCTATCCCAAGAAGGATAAGTTTTCTATAAAGAATATTCGCTTTTAGGTTTTACATCCCTTATTGATACTACTTATGCTTATACACATATTTATATGTTAACGCATTCTATATATTTCTAACAGAAGAAAGACGGTCCACACGTAAACAAAACTCTGTGTGAGTCGAGACTGAGAAACGAGGACTCTACAGTACAGCATCTTAAACCTCACTCTGTTGAAATGAACACGGGTTTAGAATTTCCAACTATAAGTCTCGACTGTCAGACAAGGTCAAAGCCTTCTGGGACTGCACAAACATCCGATTGAAAAATCTCGAAGGGGCTGTGAGAAGAAGAAACTTACGGCCAGAGACTGCTTATCCATTGTTGAAGTTATGTTACAGGTACCTTCAGAGATACCCCGTTCTCTTCCCATCCAAATCTGCATAGAATTTTGTCAGTTTTTTTCTTTTTTTGTGAATTTGTTTTTTTCCTGTCAGTGTCTTTTCTTTTTTTCTCGCTCGGAGAACGGCTTAGCGTTATCGGTTTCACGCCGTGTTCCCCTTCTCACCTACATGCTACAATACCCCTTAGGCTTTCCCCGCGAGGATAGTGGGACGCTTTACACAGAACACGGCCCTACTTCCAATCCAGTCCCCCAAACTTCAATTCCCTCTTGTGCAATTTATCGTGATGATACGTACACAAAGGTCTTGAACAAAATAAAGACAATGTGTTAGCTCGAATGTTAGAACATAAAGAAGCAATAAAGGCATTCCATCCAGCGTAAGCATCTGGATAATCAAGAATGCGACGTGGCATACCTGCAAGCGGTTTTTTCCTTATTTATCAAATGTCCTCGATTTTTACAAAAATTTATATAAAAATATTTTATTTAAGTTTGATATATCTTTTGAAATTCAATATGTTTATAACAAACGATACCAGTCGTTTTTTTAGTAGGATAAAAGGCCATTCAGTATTGGTAAAAACCAATACGTGTTTTCAATCAAATTCAAAAAGCACATAATTGGCTAAAAATGACAGGACGTCTTCTACGGTAACGACTGCAACGTGTTACGGGGTAAGGTTTGAGACTACCTAGTAGGGCCACTCAAACCTGGCTTTTACGGAATTGCCCTAGCTCCCGTAAATGTTTTTATAGGTAAAGGTTGTAAAATTAGGTCGTCGGCTGTAAAATTAACGTACCACCTAATTTTACAGTCACTTGAAGTAACTAATGTATGCCTGTAAACGATATCTCTTGAACATCGTTAGAAAAATTCGGATCGAATTAATACACTCGTTCTGCAATCCCTGGCGATGGGTGACATTTTACACTTACATCTTCTCATGTGAACCCTGTAAATCTAACTATGGAAACAGGTTTGAGTGGCCTACTAATAGTTTAACAGTAATTCACTGCACCAAAAAGAACCGAATTTCCTCCAAGATTTCGCATTCGCCTGTTACCGCTTCGTTGCTTTGGATGCATATTCTTCCACAAGTGAAAGCATCTCCTCACCGACCCTGCATATCCTCCGCTACAGGGTTTTAGGGCAAGTTCTAGATTTGACGTGCCATTGTATCAGTGTCGTAATTAGTCATAGGATATGCTCATTATTCTATTACATGTTCTGCTTCATCGAACCTCCGATAAAGTTCAGAACCGATGCACAGAAACAGTCTCTTCGAGTCCTTCCGGTATGCACCGCAAGTAATTATTCGTCCGGTGAGCGAATGCTTGAGGGTCAGGGTGTTTACCTCCTGGGAGGACACTTCCTATTCAGGCCTGAATCCGACAGACTTGGGTACAACATCTTGCAACGCACAGAAAAACCCTTTTTCCCTCGAGGAACAGAAGTCTCAGGATCTGTGGCTTTGAGCGATCCTTTCCCCAGCTAATCACATTTAAACCATGTGCACCAGTATCGTTGAACAGCACTCTACATCTGCAGGAAGAGGTCCCAAATGAACACCAGCAGGAGTGTGCTTAAGGTGTATCCCTCTTTCCACACACACATAACTTGATGTTTCAATCTTAGCCTTGGTGGTAGCTACGCAACTCCGTTTGTCCGACTAAGCAGAAGGTTAACTGCGATATTCATAGGTTGCAGTATTCAGCAATACACCCGGACACATGTATCCAGACTTTAATCGCAAATGCTGTATCAGCTTACTGGTAATGCCTGGGACATTGGGCGGTCGAGGGAAACCCAATATCTAGTCCAACAAACGACTCTACCATTCGCGCTGCTTGTAGCTATATCCAAATGTCCCAGTTCCAGTATAATGTGCCTGTGAACATAGGCATCTACCTATTGACCTGAAGAGAAGAACACCAGACAGACTCAAAACATCTTCAGAGGACAACCTGGTAGAATGTGAGCACCTACTTCTTCAGGAGAAGGACATGAAGGTTTGGTGTTTCTGGTGAGATACGAGGCTCGAGCAAGAACAGATACGAGTGCAGACTTTCGATCGTACGGCTTGTATCAAGGTGAACCAAGAGAGAATACTGAACCGAAGGGTTAACCAGAATTCCTGCCTCGACCTGATAAGATACTGGTCCAGGTTCATCTGGAAATGAAGTGTGTTGGGGGCATAAAGCGCTCGCCACAGGCGAGAACTTGACAGCTCCGAGAGGTAAGTGATTGGTCTTCTACATGACTGCCGAAAGTGAAACCTCTGAGATCTAGACTTACCCACTAAGTTGACTATAAAATTTTCCGAACATACAGAGTGAACCTTGCGGGTTACGGAAATCGTGTCTATGTCACATAATACAAATCACTACCTGAGGCGACAGACCTCCGTAAAGTTCCTTATCTCATCTCTCAAAGCAACTTTCAGGAGCACATGTAGGCATATCTAAAGATCAATACAAGTTTCGTCGTCAAATCTTTAGCCTACAGTGAAATATAGATGGATTCTCGGAAGCACACGCAATCCATTCCTCCAACTCAGCAGAAGCGTCAGCAAGCAGCTCGAACACTTACCTCAGTCCTCTCTTCATGTGTTAAGAGTTTACGTCAGCCTAACCCTATCGTCTTGTGCGGTCTGGTGCATAACCCACACACAGCCTCCACAAACATAGTATGAATTTGGAGACGCTTAGTGACTCAAAACAAGGTCTTGCAAGCCATCTCACTTCTTTGATCTACCACCAGGTTTAGCTCCGGGCTTCGCTCTGCCCTTGTCGGCAACCTTCGCCTTGGCTTTCTTCTGCGCAGCTGTCTCCTTAGTATCCGGTTCCTTCCTCTTTGGCGCAGCAGAAACTTGAAAAAACGACTCAAGCCGTCCTTGTGAAGACTTGTTTTTGGCGCTCTTGATCTTCTCAATACCCTTCGTTATGCGCTCAAGGTTGAAACCATTCTCATCAACCAAGAACTTCTTCAGACCTTCTTCATCAGGGGCAACCCATTTCAACTCAGGAATTTCCTCTTCCGGTGTCACAGTCGGCTCCTTGAACAAGCGTCGAGCTTCCTTATAGTTCCAATTTTCAGGAATTTGATACTTACTCTTGTTCATATTCTCAACGACCTGCTCCAACGTACCATGCTGACGGATAAGTTTCAGTGCTGACTGGGGTCCAATACCTTTAATGTTATCACAGTAATCACAACCGCAGAGTATGCACATGTCAATGAACTGATCCATGGTCAAGTCAAGCCCTTCTAAAACCTTAGGAACCGAAAATTCCATCACTGGCAATTTGCGAGCGACAGGTTCCATTAAATGCCGTAGAAACACTGGGGCTCCAAAGGTCAAAGAGTCCATGTCCTCCGAGGCCACAGCGAAGACCTTATCGGCCTTGCACAGGGCAGCACATTCGGCTTCTGCTTCGGAAGGGGCCTCTACTACGGGAACACCCATCATGCGAAGAAGCTTGCGACAATCTTCATTGTGCTGCTTTGTCACCTTCACCGTCCTTTTGCTAAACTTTTCGATGTCCTCCTGATTCCCTGCCTCCACAGCTTCCACAAGGCCCTGCGCAGCGTCGTCCCGCCTTGCAAAACGCTTGGCCAGCTCTTCCTTCTTCAAATCGGGAGGCTTTCCATCAAAGACATAGACAGGCTTGATTCCCGCCTCAAGAATCCGGATGGTTCTAGTAAACATCCCTTGAAGATGACTTGTAACATCTCCAGCTTCATTTGTCAGCATGTCACTCCCGGTTCGCCCAACGACGATCAGAAACTGGTAAATACTCATACTAGCATCAATTGCAATCTTCCGTCCGAAATAGCTTTCAAACTTGGACTCTTTCATGCACGAAGGTGCATTATCGGCCAAAAGTTTGGTTAAACCCTTGATTCCCATAGCTCCCTGTCTACCCTCAGAATTATACCAAATCTAACCTCCACAACGCCTGCGGCTGTCACAGGAAAACTGGGGCGATGTGTAAAGAATGTAATCAACAGGCGGTCAGGACAAATCCTCACCGACGCGGAATCAATGAGTTACCTCCCCTAGCCCGTTAAAGAACCCAAAACCTGTTCCGAGTACTGCAGGTGCACATATGACGTGACGACTCCCGCTAATTTCCTCTCGCCTGGAGCATCATTCTGCCCAGCGAAGTTCAAACAAAACGTTTCTAAGGTATTCCCGCCAATTATTTCCGTAAGAGTCAGTTCCGATGAATCCTTCGCTTCAAGCGAAGCTTAACACCAACTTCTGTACAATGATGACAGGTTTAGATGGACGAGATGAACGATCTGTTTCAAATCCTCCTTTCTCCATTCCTGGTACTCCTAACACCAAACTGGACCTACGGCGCTGCTCCAGAAAGCTTCCTGACATCCCGATATCGATCACTCACTCACTCACTCCCTCCCTCCCCTGTCACAGAACCCAGTGCGAAAGACAACGCGTGTGTACAACAAACAGCTGCTTGAGGCCGACTTTGTGAAACAGAACGTAAGGGATGAGTGCGGGCGCGGGAATCGCCTCGAACCGCGTCAACCGGCAATTCCCACGACGTGAATGCCCTGCAGCCTGTGTGAGACTACGTACCCTAACGTCTGTGTGAAACTCCGGTAATCTGATTGGTTCCGACTCGCGACTCCGACTAGCAGGGTAGACCATCTTTCAAATGCAACCAGACGAAAGACTATCTATCGATGAATGACGAGACCGAGATTTAGGATGAATCTTGACATACATTCGAAAACGAATGTTGAGTGAGTCATCGCATGAGTCTCGTCCTGCATCGCACTAAACGAACTCCGTCAAGAGTTTACCACTCGTACATCAGTCTTGACTGACGTGCAGATTGCTAGTCGTAAAAGGTGCTAGTTGGACCTTGTACGGCAGGATAGCATACAGATTGGAAATTTTTCTTTCTTCCGTCTCAGCTTTCCTTCACAAAGGATTGATGAAAGTCAAGAAAATTTTAAGGTAAGTCAAGAAAAAAGTCTCAATTTGCACTAGCGCACTTCCCTTAGAGATCAGTTCTAGCTATAAATTAGTTTATCTTTTGTGACAATCTTACGTCCATCAAACGTATCCGAGGACACGATGTGAGTCGAGTTAAAGAAACCGCGAAATGAAATAGCAACGGTCATGAGCACTCTCTGGCTGGCAAGGTGAAATAAAAGATTATACACCGACTAATGGCATACCACCAACAAGACTTACAGTATGTTTGACCCCTCCGCAACTCTTAACGTTATACTTAGATAGATATTGTCGATGTTTTGGGACACACAAGAGGAGTACATTCTTGAGAAAAAAAGTGTGTTCAAGGAAGGTGACGACGAGACCCAAATTTTGAAGGTGGTTGGAAAGGGAACTAACAATATGATCTTGATCGGCAGATCTAAGAAAGTGCTTACGAGATAGAAAATAATTCTTCAGTGGACCGATTTCTGAATGAAATATATGTTGCACAATGTTTCAACCCGAGATATGAAAGGAGACGCTACAGCTCACGCGGATTATATAGTTGTCTATAGTTTACAAGAAATTAGTTTCTTGAGAGGGAGACACATCTAGCTTCTTGACCCCTAAGACGGACGTGCGACGTTAATTGGAAAGCAACGAAAAGAAGATATATTGTTAACATTTTGGAGGTTCTATGGACAAAAATTATGAAACAATCTTTTGATCTGGATTGGTAGCATTATCCATAAGATAAAATGATAACGCAAGACTTTCAGCACATCAGTGGTGTTTAAAACTATCAACATTTAGCTCATCTCACCTAGTAGGTACTGCAAGGGGAATGTGGACTCACATGTTGTAGCATTACTTTATGACGAAAGTAAAGCAGGTGCGCAATTCCCTGTAGATCTCTAGATGATCCAAAATGAACAGAGTATGGTACTGTAGTTCTTATGTTTATGTTGTCTTGACTTTTGTTCAAGAACGTTCTGTTAAATCTCACATGTAGTAATATTTCTACTTCCAAGAGAAACCGATCGTTATCACCACAATGATCATAATAGCTTGTGCATGCCATCAACATCTCTTCTTGTCTGCTAACCTTCAAAATTCAAGTATCTTCTTCACCTTCGGGGGATGTCGATGAAAGTGAACTGCTGTGAGCTGATTTTGCGGATGAAGAGGTGATGTTACGAAGTCATCTGCATGTTCCGATAGGTGTTTCTACTACTTCAGATACTCTGACACGAAGGTTGCAAAACTACTTCGATCTTGATTCTAGTTGCATAAAAGTAGTAAAAGTGCTACTAGACCTTGCTCTGCTTCTAAACTTCTTTGTTTCCTAAGCACCTCAAAGCTGTAGTTTGACGGGTCATCCGTCTATTTCCATCTCGTAATCTTTAGAACTTCAAAAGTTATAGGTGATATTATGAGACAAACCTCGAGTAGAAAGAGTGCAGTATGAACAACTGATACAACTGTGTAAAGTTGAACCCCTGTTACAATAGAGTCACTGATTATCATCCTTAAGCTCCCATAATTTGTTTACATGTATATTTTCTTATTCTTAGTGGAGCCTTACAATCGTCAAGATAATGCTGCGTCTACGACGCGTTCGAAGAAAATGCTTGAATCAACATATTCATGTGCAAGGTTCATGTTCTTTTTTCTCCTGTTCTTTTATTGTCTCATCATCTAGATCTTTGAGTCTTTTCAAGTTATTCTAACATAGTGAGAATCCATGATTATTCTAAATCCGTGATCCGTGATTCTAAAACCTATAGTGATTGTTTTGGAATCGTAAAGCATTTTGGAAAACAAATTCTCACCCTCGTCTTGTCCATTATTCTCACTTGTGCTTGTGTGCGTGCTTTTCTTCTACGGGTTTGCTTAACAGGCCAAAAGACTACACACTTGAAGAAAATTTGAATATATTAGGGGTGTCAAAGTTAGTGTCCATACGGATTATTTCACTCCTCGCGGGGTGCAATTGCGAGTAACAACTATTTTGGTCACGGGTGGCTATGGAGGTTCTTGCAAAAATCATCTAGAGCTCTTGTCGCATTGCTTGTCGTAGTTTAGCCCGTGGATTTAATGAGATGATGCAGTGCATAGTTACGTGCAACATTTAAGGTTCCACTAGAGATTTCAAATTTGAAAAAGATTCCACACAGTTCTTGCACAAGGTGGTGTTTGGTTTGTAAGAGAACTTCATTGTGTAGTTTATTACGTTCGAGTTCTCTACTTTGTATTCTCTTTAGTTAGCAGTTTGAAGTTCCATCTCATTACCACCCACTTTCAATAGCAATCCATTCAACACAAACCAATAAAATTTTTTTGGTGATATCTCAAACATTAGATGTGATGATCTCTTTTCATTTACCGTCATTGAGTTACAACAAAGATTCTTTTGTCCGCCGAGAAACATTTTTCCTTAACTTTAACATCTCTTATTACTCAGGTCTTCATGTGACCCTTCTCATATTTACGAAAAGATGTTATTGTTTGTGCCGAATCAAAAACATTATATTTAATTTGACAATTAGTAAACTGTTGAGTAATGAGAAAATATAATATCTCAATATCTCTCTTTTATACATGTATGAACTAAGATCACAACCATACGTATATAACGTTCAAAATTAAGAAATTATTTTTCAAAATGCTTTATTCTGCAAGAGTTATGGATTGTTTGAGACTCCTTTTGGTGGACATGCGCTCATGTTGTACTTTAAATATGCTGACACAACTTCTGAGTCTATTTTGAGAGATGAAACCCTGACTTAAGAATTTGAAACGTTTTGTTTACATTGATTGGTTTCTAGCTTGACCTTTAAGTGACACAATAACTTGAGAATCAGTTAAAAGGATTTGCAAAGTTTGCTCAATTTATCCAAGTGATGTTGTATGATGCATAATCTAGATTACTTTATGTAGTTGCTTGAGAAGCAACTACAAAAGGGAAAGAAGAATTCCATACCTCGTTCTATAAATGATGCTACAACAACAATACCGTTTAGGGTTTAGGTTTAATTGGAATAAATATTCCAATGAGCTCAAATGTTTAAGCTATGGATTCGGTGGAAGCATGAAGATGCACACAATATGCACTTCTTGCTAATGAGAAGAAGACAAACGCTCAGAAATTATCATATATTATTGGTTGGCAATTGGATCCAAAAATATTTTATGAAAAATACGTTAGAGAACATGGAATAGGACGTAGACTTTTAGAATAGACATGTCAACTGAAAGTAAAGTTTAGAACAAAATATCTAAACTGACAAAGAAGTACAAACCATATAAATTTAATACTAAATTACTAAATTTAAAATATATAAATAAAATCATCTGTAAACAACAATGCCACATTTGTTATGGAAAAAAGGAAAACCCATAAAGGAAGTACCCTCATGTACTCTCATGTTACCATAAAAGCATTCCGTCAATGAGGAATAAATCAATTTAAAAAAAATAAATTTATAATTTAAACATAAATTAGAGGACATGCATATCTCTCTCTTTCGAACTTGGAAAATGATGAATATGTATGCTCGATGAACTTTTAAGAACTTTTGCTCACTAGCTGTTATCGGAGAACTATAGAAGTGTTAAACTACAATCACATACCAAGTGGATGAAAACGATTAAGATATTTTATACATGTTAACTGTTAGCTTATGCATGGAAATGCAAAAAGATAAAGTATAAATCATAAGGCATGAGTAGATTGTAGCGTTGCTAAAGATACAAGTCCGAGAACCTGAAGCTATTGATACATTAATTTACTGTGAGTTTAATTTATTACCCAACCCTTTCTTCTTGCCTGAAAGGTCAAGTAATAAATTAAACCCGGGCATATTTTGCTTTCTCGATCGAAATATGCTTCCTGAAGCAAAATAGCACGGGTACTTCACTTAGAAATGCTTATCTATAGAAATTAAGAATACAACTTAAATGAGGTTATAAGATTTCAGAGGGTAAAGATATCTGCAACGGTCCAAATGTAACCATTAAAGCAATGACCTCATACTATATAACTCAATTATCATAAAACGAAGGTTGTTATGCTATCAAGATATTCTTCATTAGAGAATTAGAGTTGTATTCTGCAGTTTACACCACAATGTTATCTATGTTGGTGATCTTTCTTTTACTTTAGCACCTTGAAGCTTCTCGATATTTAGCACTTGCAGGGCGTTAATGACGCACGTCCATAACCGTGCGATATCCCTTCTCGTCTGTCCAACCCAACTCTAACACCTAAACCAAGAGAGGAGATATTTTCTGCAGATACAAGGACCGTAATGACAACGGCCGCATTTACAAACTCAACAAGAACATTAAGAAATTCATGTGTTAACTCATAAAAAGAATTAAAAGAATTCATAAAAACAGTCTACGACTCTCTATATTAATATGTGATGTTATCCAACACGTTACACCATATCGATGTAATAGTTTCTTCTCAAACTTCCCTATATATGAAATTTACGTGAATCTCTGTCTGAACACGCTTTTCGGTTTAGCACGCGGCCCCCACTGCTAATAGCAGTGAGGATTATGGGCTGCTTCTAAGCCTTGGTATCCTTCGCACACACTCAGAGTTGGGCAAGAGTTCTGCACTCTCATTGGTAAATCCCTCGTTGGCCGGCCCCCATCAATTCACACGACCGGGGGCACCGGTCCCCAACTCTGTTAAACCCGCCCTAAGAATTCAAATGGAAACAGCGGCCTCGACTCTCGACTTTGGCGACAGTATCTCTTCTGGTGAAATCACTACCTAGTAGGTATCTAGTGCTATTCATTGCGTTGCGCTTCCTCTTCGAAGGTTATCGGGAAGCAGTGCTAATCATCATGCAGTGCTCCGGGAGTTTTTTCGTGAAAAATGGAAAATTCCCGGTGGAAGGCAAAGCATATCGGCAATTGTCGGAAATTTTACCAAATCTACACTAAAAAGTAGATTTTTCCTTCGGAAATTTTCGGATAGATTTGGTCCCACACCCGAATTTTCGAGAAGTACTGGAAGTCACTACTCTAAAAACCGGAACTCCCCGAGCATTGTGCTAATGTTACCGTGACAGGGCTGAAATGGCTTCCAGTTTGGATCTTATTGTGATTTGCGGTTGTGTCGGGCCCAGGTCAGTTCGGGACCTCCTCCGCTGATCACGACGAGCTTTCATCTGGATTCCACTTACAGCCAGAAGTTTTCATCCGGTATTTAGCTGCTGAATGCACGCGTCTGTGGGATACCATTGACGAAAATGAGTACTGAATTTTTTTGTTATCAAAGGAATGAATCAACTAGGTCTTGGGGGCGTGTGTACGTTCAGTACTGCTGTATGGCGGACATTCGTGATGATGTGCGTATTAGACAAGCATGATGTTAATTACACTTCGTCTTGTGTGGTAATGTCGCGTTTCTTTCGGGAGCTGTATGCTGGGAAGAATTTCAAATCAGCGCGGAATATTGTTTGTCTTTACCATACCATACGTTTGTACAGGTCGCGGACTGGTCTTATAGACTCTTGTTTTGTGTGTGTCACCTTGAATGAGGCTTGTCAGAGTCTTTGATGAGCAAGGAAGACGGTCGTTGATGAAACCAACGATTTGTGTGATCTGCACGGAGATAGGGTGTAATTTGCTGGTTTAATTTTGATCATTGTTGACGAAGCCGAAAACGTTTACTGCAGGTCGTGGAGACGGCCTATTTAAATTATATTGGTCGTCCTTGAGGGTTTTAGAGAGGGGGTGCGTGGAGACACTATGGAATTCAAGTTAGACACTCATCCGGGGCACACGCTGCACCTCTTTTTATTTTCAGACGTGCAAAATAGCAAGTAAGGTCTTCTGCCCCTGCTGCGCTTCAGGCAGCATTTCCTTTCTTGTTCGTTCTGATACTTTTTCTCAAGCATAACAGTGTCCCCTGAATTCTAATGTGACAGCTTGTGTGAACAGAGAACTTCTAAATCTCCTGCAAACAGGAGCATTGCAGCCTGAATTAGCGTTCCTCAATGCATCGATGGTGAGTTCCGCTGTCCTATGTAGGAGTTTTTCACCGCAGATTGGACGGGCTTATCTAAGGTTTCCTGTATGCTATTGTGGAAGAGAATTCAACCATTTGATAGAGTTCGGATAAGCTACTTTGTTTCCTAAGTATGAACAACTCTGTATACGTAGCAATCTGCTCTCTGCACCTGTGAGCCAAGTCATGGTTATTTAAGGACAGGGTAGCGGTCTGAACGTTTGATTGTACAAGGCACTTTCATGATAAGATTTAAGTAGAGTTTTTATGCTCTTTCTGGAGAAGACACTTTAGGTCTATCTGAATCTGCTCCGTTGGTGGTAATTGCAGGTTCCAGACACCTTTCCTCTGTTCGCAGCCGCACATAAATCTCTTCTGTCTCACTCTCGTGAGAGTCTCACAACCCGTACAATACACTCAGAGCTTATATTCAACTACTCGGGATCGAAACATGTATCTTACTCTTACTGATGATGAGAATGTCCTGACTCGCATACTGTCACTGGGATTCTCTAGATATACTAATGGAAAGTGGTTGCAGTCACACAAAACATGCTGGAAGTCCATTTGTAACCTACTGTTGCACATCTTGCTTTTGGGGACTTTTACTTATGCACTTGACAGTCCTTTGATCACCCCTCTGTCTATGATTGAGCACTTGACTGTAAGAAGATTACAGAGTCTTTAAAGAGATGTGGCATATCGGACACCACCAACTACATTTTGGTTGCTCGCTTTGGTGCCTCGCCGGATGATGTAAGTTGCAGCCCCAAAGCACTCTTGAGCATAAACAAACTAACAGGATGGAGGTTAGAAGTGGATGAAGGACGAATGATAACTCTTGGGACCCTTAAGTTCTGCTTTGATGATATCTGTCATATCATGGTAACTGTTTTGTTCCTCCCATGCTTTCACCTACCCATCTTCACCCACCCGAGAAAGTAGATGATATTTCGGGTTGCAAAACGTCAAACAAAGCCTCTACGAAGTATCATCCTATCACGAATGTTGATTTTTATCATTTATTCGCCAGATGAGTTAATGAGTTTTTATCATTTACTGCAAGTTTAGTTAATGACATTTTGACAGTATCAGAATGCAGTTTTTATAACATAAGATGCGAAGTGAGTGACATGCTGTTATTTTCTCCCTGTTGCTATGAGAGATCTCCAATTGGTAAATTTACTGCTGACGCGTAGATCATCTGTGCAGCGGAATTGGAGTGATGATCTCACATTTTGTTTTCTGAGGTTTTTATGTGTAGTTAAGTGCGGTTAGAGCATTGGTGAAAGGAGACGAGTTGGATCTATCCGAGCTCCCGAAGAGAGCTGATCGAGCTCTTATATTGAAGGTGAGCTCGTATATATATTAAACCGCTTCTTTGCTGGCCGCTCCAGGAACCACCTGCACTTGTATTTTAGTCATCAGCTCTATACCTACACTTCTGTTCTGTGCCGGTTGAAATGACTGAATTTGGTGGTTTCTTTCAGCACTACAAGATATCATCAGTAGAGTTGGACGTATCATCTCTCGAGGATGCGATCATTTGTCGTATTGCAGCAAGAGATGCCCTTTAAAGCCGACAAGTTTTCTTGAGACACTTCCTCTGAGGGGCAGGGTCGTCAAATTTGCAGCAGAAGGATCAGGATGTATTGTAGGTATGGAAGAGGTGTATTTGGACACCTTGCAGTATGTTGCTTATGTGATTGATCTTTTCAAAATAGCTATCTTACAAATATTCTCGTAGCCACAAGTGCTGTTCACTTGTGGTGGCGCTCCAGTAACTCAAGGGCTCACGAGCTTTTGTAATGATCAGTTGTAATCTGAGTTTTTCCTTCGGCCAGTAAAAAGATCATAGTTGGCCTTTCCAATCTTCCATTCTGAGGACGAAATGTGGTCTTCTGTTCGTTCAAATGTGGGTCCAAGGTAATTAGTTTATGTCGAGAAAGAAACAAGACCAGAGTAATATGATCCATAAGTACCTAACCTCTCCAAGCACAACGTGAAAAAATGAGATCAAGGAACATTGTCAGAATACTGGATGAGTTCAGCCGTGTGAGGCCAAAGTGAGGGCCTACAAAGTTTCGTGCATCAGGTGTGCAGAAGTCTCAGTACCATCGCTCTATGTTTCTTCTGATTTATGCCTCTTTCTGGTTTTACAGAACTTTAGTTGTCGTGAACTGTAAAGGTTTGAGGTAAAATCTCTTTATACGGCTCAGACCGGTTCACCCTTGGAAGTTATAGACTCTCGCGGATACGGAGATCTCCTATAGAATAATCACTTGACTCTTCCAGAACTTTTTGCCATCTTAGTGGCAGACACTTCAAAGCGGTCGAAGTCATGATTATGCCAGTATCGTGAACCATCTTGCACGCAAGGATGAAGCTTTATAGGAAGCAAAACAAAGGACAAACCGTCCATAGCTTTGGGTAATTTGTACTTGAAAATAGTATTGAGGCAGCTTTAGACGTTGTACACTGGATTGCTATCTCAAAAAGCGAAAGGACCTAGCTTCCGTCCACGGTACTGTGCTCACGGTAGATAAGCTTGTTGGAAGACGTCAATTAACCTCACTGTCTTACCACGGTTTGTCGATTGATCAGACTGTCATCTTGTCGCAGTTCTATTCTGGAATCTGAATACCATATTTCCAGAATCTGTTTCAATATCTCTACACCGGTGGCGCATGAGTCAGGGAAGGAGGTTCCTAAAAGGTAAGCAGCGCTTGTGGAGAGCAGCCGAGAGCTGCAAGGTGGCTTCGACATAATCATGGATCTAATAGTTCAGTTCAGCAAGGTTTCAACTTCTACGTTTGAACTACAAATTAGACCTATTATTAGGTGGAACAAGCTAGCACAGTAGGGACATGAGCTTAGACGACAGTGTTTGGCTTTATATAGGACGTGCTAATGCAGTGGAGCCCTTGTCTAGTCCTGCCTTTGTAATATCTGTTTCACAAACTCATTCAGCTGGCATGGCCGTGAGTACGAGCATCTTGGGAGAGCTCTGTTCTGACATAATTTGGGTCTGCTCCAGATTCCAAAGTGAGCTTGGATTCTGGAACTGCGTACGATCAGTCTTACTTTCTCTCCAGACTAGAGAGGACGGTCAGTTAAGAAATTTCTTCATCCATAATCGTCATCCATAATCCTTGTTGTGTGTGCTATTCTCGAGCTCCAAAGGACGGTTTCGGATATACAGGCCTCTGGTCTATCTTCTGTACGAGTGGACTCAGTGGAGATCCTGCTGCATGACAGATTTACTGTTCTCACAACGCACTATCAACATCAATAACTTGCTCTAAGTTTGAGGAATTAGTAAACATATGAAATGGGAGGTAAGTGCCCATGCTTTGCTACTCGACGTGACCTCCTACGTTCCAAGCTATGCTACGAAGTGCGCCATGTCCGCAAGTCCCCGTCACTTACTTTTTATCTCAATTCGTGGTGCGCTTCTCGAGGGTACCCAAGAACAAAGTCTGTGTTGACACGGAAGGACGATGGAGCCCCTTGACCTGGTTTGCCCTGTGAGTTAAGGTACGCACTGTCAAAGCCCTATCGCCCTCACTTTCAGCAGATAACGGCAAGATAGATGTAGATCCCGGTCCCATTGAGACACCCTTGGTTTTCTTCAGATGTCCATCTCTGTCCACTTTACAACATACTTTACAGTATTACTTGCTTTGTAGGATTTGGACGTACGATTGGTTGCGAGGTACGAGTCGCTTGCCTCAATCTCTGTAACTCAAATTTGTTGCTCAGAAGTCAAATAGTGGTAATGAGGGGCGTTTCTTACTATCCTGAACATCACAACTGATAGCCAAGTACAATTTCATCTAAATCTCAGCTCGCCAGGCTTTTCTTAAACGAGTCGGAAATAAGTGTGGATGATGTTAACACGTAACGCACGTAACCCCGTTCTCAGTGCATTTTTAGCAAGATTTTCTGCTCTGCTTTGAAGGGGCTCTTCTAACCTAACAGTCGTATTGTCAGCATTATAAGACGACGGATGACTCGTAAAACTCTTTTCTGGTGAACAAAGTCTGTCAACCTTGAATCAGCATGCTCAGCATCTACTCGTACGTAACTAATGTAATGATTTGAACTCGCTTGTTGGAAAATTTGGACAAGCGCCGCACTAATGATGGGTTATAACAGTATGGTCCGAGCATTCTTCTCCATCTAAGAGAAACGCTTTCTCATCTCCTCGTCATACTCTTTTCAGAAATGACAGATGATATTACAGGTTGCACTCATCACTGACGTAATACACTCAATATCTATGATAAACTCGCATCATGATTGGTGTCGCTCAAGTACCTCGTCAGAGTCCAACACTGGACCTTTTGCTTCACGGAAGCGTAGACTGTAAGCCAGCTCTACACTTCTCTACCAGACGCGTTTTCGCCGAGTAGAGTTCATAGGCTGTCATGAACTATATGGTGATGTCGTTGTGTGGAACTGGATTCACCTGTCCATCAATCCAGGGTACATGTAGGTTGATTGCATCAGGTATTACAGACAGACGAAATCAAGGCCGTGAGGTAGGCCTAATTCATTGTAACTGAAAATATGTTTTCCGTCCAGAGGTGTCGTCCTTTTCGAAACGAAATGATACTTTTCTTTTGTTCACGCAGGAACTTTAGTCCATCGCAAGAGGAAGAAGAAAATGCTGTTGATTGATTGCTAAAGGGATGGAGGCACTTTCCTCACCTTACACTTTAGCCCTTCAAGGGAGATGCATGTTTGTGAATATGAACCGAACGGAGTTCTTTTCTGAACATTCTGCGGTTATGGGCAAGATTCTTAACGACTATGTTCGACAATGATTTGTGTTGTAGTTGAACAACACAAGCAAGCAACTACAACACAAGCAAGTGAGCGGAACTCAGGGGATTTCTCCAGAGGGTCCCACATCGCATAACGAGGAGAGTCTAGGAGCCGAAAGATAACGTTTGTTTCTGCAGATGGGTATATGTGAGCTGCAGCAGCTTCGAAGAAATTATCGGTATGAGGATAACCGATATTGTACGCAACTCTACCAGTTGTCTTACTCATACAAAAGATTCTATCAGGATCACAGCTGTGGTGTCAGCCTTTCATTCGCAAATGGGGAAGTGTGTGCATATTATTTCCTGATTGTAAAAAGCAATGGAATGAAGATTTCTTTTCACTCTGAAGGGTCAGTTACAATGTTCCACTTCATTCACCTTTCCTCAAATTCTCCTGCAAATGTTGGAGGTGACACTGACGGTGTGAACAGTTTCTGGTTTTTGATAACAAACGGTGTAGTTTCAAGGGTTCTTCGGTCATGTTATTCTTGTTTTGCCTTGGTCGTAGGGTGTACAGAGTACCTACAAGTTTTCTCCAGGCCAGTACCGCAGACTATGTTCTGGGTGCGCTCCGCTCGAGGCTCCTGGTTCAGGTTCTTGGGAGCTAGAACTGTCGGTGCTCTCAACTGAATTTGCGGAACAAAAGGTGGGAAACAAAATTCAGTTTTGTTATGCTCAGAGTGCTTCATAGCTGGAGTGTTGAAAATGAACGCCTTGCTTTCATGTGAACAGTTGGTGCTGAAAATTCCTCAATCATACATGCTGACGAATAGCGCTTCTTTCAACGTCAAGAAAAAAGAAGAGGAGAAAATTCCTCAATCATATTGGTCAAATCTGTTCGCTTCTTATTTGCTCCCCAACCTTCATGGCTCAACAACAAAGTTGTTGAACAACAAACATGTTTCCTACATGGTCCCACAAGGAGCTCCAGCTCCTGCAGACGAGGGGAAGGTCTTTCACTTGCTCTGCCACTCAATCAAGTCTTCCATTTTTGTTAGCCAGATATGAACAACATAATATTTGGCACTCTTGTTTAATTAGAGCGGTATCAACCTGCTTCGATGTAAGTTCAAAATTTATAACTGAAATGCATTTGAAATTTTTCTCTCATAACAGTTAATAATACCATATAGGATTCATCTTTCTTCTGTTTTAGAAGAATAACAAGAGTACAAGCTTTTGACACATATATGCCTCTTCTCAAAATATTGTAGTAAATCTCTTAGATGTCATTATTGGCACATATTTGCATAACTTACTCTCTTTCTTCAAAGAAAAAGGAGTAAAATAGCGAGGAAACTTTGTCTCTTCTCTTTCCTTTATACAAAATTTTCTAATATCTATTGAAATCTGTCAATATTTAAACTTCCCATCCTTCTTGAGTGAAATCTGAAATTGTGCAGCAAAATTTTCAAATGAATTAAACCAAAGAACATATTTCTACATGAGGATCAATAGTTGCTGTCCCTGTAGCATGGGAAAGATTCATGTGTTCAGTTTCCTCGTTGAAAGCTTCAGATTCCTTATGCCATCAAAACTGTACAGTATATCCTAATCTAGCCCAGTAATGTTCTCCAAGCGACACCTAAATAATGATAATAATTCATCTATTTATCACTCAGAAGTATTTATTTATTTATTATTACTATAAGTTAAGCGGAGTCATCCTCTCTAAATTGCATCTTTCTTTTTCTTTTCATTTGTGTCCACCACTGTCGAAAAAAAAGATGTAACGCTCAGGATCCTTTGCGTCAGTGAGAATTAATATTTTTTTGTATCTAAGAAGTGGCAACAACTCTAACGCTAATGGACTTCATGGAGCTTTTCTATTTCCCTTTTTGTTTGTCCTATTCTTTTTCTCCTTCTCGCTGCTGAGGGGAGTTGTATATAATTTAATGTAATATAACATATAATGTAATATCTAGGTGAATTAGAATGACCGCATCCAAGAAGTGTAAAATGGATACGTGGTACCACGTCTAACTTCACTTGGCACTACAGTAACATATGCATGCAAGATCAACTTGGGGGAATTCGTGCTCGTTTTCTGTTGTCAGAAAAGATGTAAAAGATATAATATATAGAAATTATATAGTAAATTATTAAAGATTTATATGTAAGAATTAAGTGATGATCACATCTGGAGTTGCAGAACGATCAAGACATAACCCATAAACCGAGAGCGGACAAATATGCTTCTGGAACTACAAGTAGGAGAGGCTGAGCAATTAACAAATACACATTACATAAATCTAATTTTTTATTTATTAACTATTGTAACAAATTAAATCCCTGCATATTCATCTTTTCCATCAGAAGACGGAGGAGGATATCTCTTAGCAGTAATTTACTTGGTCGGCCCATGCGCCAATGTCGTTACTTGATCGGGCCCTTGCACGTAATGCTTACTTGATCAGGCCCCTGACTGGTAGTAAAAAGTGAGTTACATACACGTAAGTGTAGTGTGTTTACATGGACTTCCGAAGATGACTGGACATATCTATGTAAGTACAGAAAAGTGACGCGGTAGAAATTGACGGGAACCAAATGCAGCAAGTGCAGACAACCGATCTCGTCCGCCTTAACAATGAGAACCATTTCAGTGTAGTGCTCAGGAGTGGAGAAGTGGATATTTGGATGCAGAGGTTTATCTTCAGGTGGAGCGATAAACAGTTTCGGAGCTTTGCATGTGAGACCTTGAGGAGAATCGATATACTTGAGAAGGTCATGGAAAGTGGTAATCAAGGGCGCGCCCCGAAGGTCTCGGCGAAATTGTTCTCTCAACTTGGAAGTTCCTGAAAGCTTCCCTCCCTGCTCCTTTCCAAATGTTGTTCTTGCATACACTGCAATCCATGTTTATTGACACATCTGTCCACGTCAACGACACTGTCACGATGTCAGTCGAACACTTCTTACTACTAGTCATGGGACTGATCAAGTAAGCACTTACGCGCAGGGGCTGATCAAATAACAAAATTGACGCATGGGCCCGACCAAATAAATTACTGTATCTCTTAGTGTATGTTTTCTCCTTCCACCTTTTCCTAGCCATACACTTCTGGATTATCTCTATTCAATTATCTCGTGCAATTAATTATCGAATAGTCGTTTAATTTGGCTGGTATCCTTTTCTTCTAGATTAAATTGTGCCTTATAAAAGTTCCCAGCATATATACCTCCCTTCGTTTTATCTTCGCCAATTTATACATACATATACTTTTATCTTTTCTTTTTGTTCTATGTACACTTATTTATGTACTCTATTCATTTAACTTCTGTAACACGCTATCAAGGACACTACAACCATACTACTTCACGATAATAAATTATTAATTCTTATAATATTACCTAAAATTTTCACTGTAGTGACTGTGGTTATCGAGATGTCCAAGTAAGGAATTCGGTAACCGGCCAAACTAACGAACAGGTAAGTACGCGTAAGTAAGTCGGCGTCGATAAAGTTTAGTTGCGTCAAGTGGCATCATGACGTCCGACGAAAAGTGTCGAGACTGAATCAAGTTTTGCGTCAGTTCTGGAATCTGAATTAGACAGTAGAGGGAGTCGGACTGATTTTGGAGTTCAATTGTTGAACGACATGAGAGGACATGATCGTGTGCAGGTGAGTGATGATCATACGGAGGGGCCTGAAGGTCCGTCCCGCACGATACAGCGGAGTGGCTGAACGAAGAGGCAGAAAGGTTACCGTAGGGTCAGGTCAGGTGACGAGGCGAGACGGGACGAAAAGCAAGATGTATGTGAACGATGGCAATCAGTGAAGATGTCATCAGCGGACCACATCATCAGCTACGCTTCTGTCCAAATCCGGTCTTGACAGGTGGTAGCGTCCTCTAAGATTCTGTAGTGCTGGCACTACGCGTCGGTAGTTGACAGACGGAGACTCAGAGAGAAACTGAGAAGACAGCCTGAGAGAGAAAGGAAGAGCGCGAGTCCGGTCATCATCTCCTCTCCCGTAGCCGCCTTCTGTATACAAATAAAAGAAGATCAGCCAACATTCTTTTGAGAAGTGTGTCAGCCCCTGAGCCCGCCAGCAAGCCAGCCTCCGTCCGTCTGCACGGACGGATGGACCTACGGCACGGGCCGAAAAGTGCAGGAGACGTCACCGATTGTAGAAGAAACTATATCTGTACATCTGCTACAGACACCACTGACAAGAGACAGAAGTCGGTTTAGACAGGCAGACCTGCTGAGTCATCTGGCACGACCACATGATAAGAACCTTTTAGTAGAAGATTCTCCCTAATCGTTGGATCGGCTTGATTTAGAATTAGGTGCCAGTTCCTAAACAGGCGGTTTTAAATAGAGGCACATCCACGAGAACTCCGCGAAGCTACAGTCCCTAAACTAGCTACAGTACTTTGCAGGGGAGTACCCGGAGTAGCGGAGTACCCTGAAAACACTCTCCTGGAAAGAGCTTTCTAACTATAGTAGTAGTGGATGTGGTCGCAGTGCGGATCAGGGTCAACATCCTAGCTTCGATCCAGGTGTGAAAGCCGGTTCACACGCTTGACGACAGGTGCTCGACCGCGGCGTGGTGGTCGGGCATCACCATCCTAGACTGGATAGATGGATGGTCGTGGCGTCGAATCCTGAATCCGTGCTGCCGGCAGGACAGAACCTCCATTCTGACTCAACTCAAACTGTGCCCTAAAAACAGCTTAAAAGACAGATGGTCGACCGTGCATGCCGAAAGAAAGCCGAAATTGATTCAGTGAACAGGAACTGATTACGACTTCGCCAACTTATGAGGAGATTCTCTGGACCTTATCAGTCACGAGCCACGCCAATCCTCTTCTATAACGTAAAAGAAGCGATCAGTAATACACTGAGGTCCATTAGATACCTGTAGATACCTCCAGTCTACAGGCGCCGCGTATTGAGTGACATGAATCTTCAGAATTTAGCTGTTTATGGTCCAAGTCATGCGCCGTGGTGCGAAGGGGCAGGGAGGAAACTTTACAGCCACGAGTGAAAAGTTAGTGATTCTCATGAGAGTTAGTTATGGTAGTAACTGGCGATGGTGGGTTATCCAGGGCTGAATAATACCCTACCCTTGCGGGATGATAAAGTGTGCGTTATTCATTTATTTTGTTGACTTTTACTTTGAGCGTTGGCCTACGAAGCAAGAGGTGGGGAATAGCAAGTCATTTCTTGTAGAAAGTAGAAATCTTTTAGCGGCCTAATCAGCAAAGGAGGGGATTCAGTTAATGCGCTCCTTTCACGAGAAAATTGCTGTTCTCTAACCAAGGGGGAGTAACGACAAGCGACGTAGATTACATTCGCTTCAGTAGTGAAGCAGATGTGACCAGTTTAGTCGGTCCTAACCGACACTCCTGCTAACACCCCGTCCAGCACAGGTAAGCTACGGTTCCGACGGTACTGTAGCTAGAAAGGACCAACTTTGTCGTAAGCCAAGTTCTTTCATAGAGTCCCGTAAGAATGGAAGTGTGGGGTCATTCGGGAACCGGGTGGGATCGAGTACGGCAGTACCTCACCCGAAACTTAGCTCTCTATCGTATCTAGTATGGTCACTCGAACCTCCCATAGTGACATTTACAGGGTTAAGATGAGAAGCCGTAAGTGTAGACTCTCATACATTGTAAGAGATGTCAGAATGAATATATAAATTGAAATCAGAATTTTTCAACGATATTCGGAAAATACTCTTTACAGATATTCACTTTTTACGTAAAGTGATTGTAAATTTTACGTAACATCTCCAGAGGTGATACGTAAGATTTACAGCTGAAATCTATAAAAACTTTTACAGAAGTTAAGTAAGTTCCGTAAAATCTTGGTTTGAGTGATCCTAGTGTCACCCACAGTGATTCGGTAAGGTGGATTTGAGGTTATCTCACCAGTATTAGTGTACGCGATATTAATATTAATTACTAAATTAATTTTAAATATATAAATATCTGAATAAAACAGAAATTGATTTATCTTACGAAATCATTCATGCAACTTTTTTCATAGACACAAGACAGGTAACTCTTATTTCAATTTTCTAGGCCAATGGTGCTGTGGCTGATTTTACATGATGATGAATATGATAGAAAAGAATTATGGAGATTATAGCCTATAGTCTCTTTTATTCTACCATACAAATAAAAAATAAATCATAATATAACTAACACGATGAACATTAATTATACACTAATACTAATTAAATACGAAAAGAATACGGTAAAGAGTGCGTCTATCTGTTCATGTCGGACATCTCCATTCTTAGAAGTTAGTTATCATTTTTCTTTTATATAAATTTATTTTAAATAACAATTGAGTACAGAACCGGACGGATATAAAGTGTTGATGCGATATCACATTTAGAAAACGCACAAAAGCCCGAACAGGCTCTCTATAATACATTGTAACTACTGTGCTATGAACACGTCCGACTGCAGTCACTTCCAACTGCAGAAGCGACTTCGGCGTGAACAAAGGCCCGGCGTGTGAGTTAGGGCATCTATGAGTTTCACTAAGAAACATACAATAACAAGAAGCAAAAGCGAGTTTCTTTTCCCTTTCTTTTCCTTTTCTCCCTCTTTTTTGGCAAGAGGGAACTTTGCAACTACAGTACTGTACTGCGACCGGGCAAGCAGTTATGTTGTAGACCCAGCTGTCTGTCTATCGCTCTGCCGCAAAGGAAGTTCGGAAAGAAGAAGAGCTTCCCCATCGTACTGAAAGATCAGCTTTATTGATTCCGTGGGCACTCAGCGGAGTTTGGAGTATTTCGAACGAGCCGTCAGATCTCGTCCAGCTTTGTTCACAGCATGTCGCCAACCATGCACACCTACTCACGAGGAACTACCGCAACCAATTTCTTACCCTCCAGCCCTACCAAAGTTCTCCTTGTTTCTACAACACCGAGAGGAAGTTTAAGTGGTTCAGTACAGCATAGTAAAGAGCGTTTTTGGTTGGCTCTCTGTACCCACAATTAGTTATTCAGTAAAGCTCATCCCAAACTTCCTTGTCGAAGTCCAAAACGGAGTTCTGGCCATATGATTACCTCGATGTTAGGAGATGCAGACATTCAGTCTGAAACTTGAGGTGGAAGCTCGTCATGCAGTCTTGACACTTCCAACGAGCGTCACATCTAGACGTCTTACCTTGACTGTAGTCCTGTGTGTCCTGGAGGTCAACTGCAAGGCGTACCAGAACTGACTGAAACGATGACACCTCAAGGTGGAAGAGAACAACAGCCTTTGACATTTGAAACGCTACTCCTCTCGTAAAATCGAACATTCCTGTATTTCGGGCCCTATGTGAGTTGTATTTCGGGCCCTATACAGTTGGGGGGTTACAGTTACCTTCTGACATGCACACATTGCAGTTATACTTCAAATTCAGCACTCCCCTTTAGAATTCCGTTAGAAACGAATACGTGCTTTCTAGAGTTTAGGAACCACGCCTCCTATTCTTAACGTTTCTGGTGCAAAGTCTCCTTTATTAAATACTCCTCCGCTTCGCAAGAATGGGTGCAGGTAATGATTTAATCGGACCTCTGCGTGCTCTTTTAGATTTAATCGGGCCCCTGATTGCGCTTAGGGTCTCTTCCCACTATGCAGCTATAAACCACAAGTTCAGCTAATCACTTTTAATCTTCGCTAAGTAAGTTCTGCACGGGTGGGGCCCCTGAGAGATTCGTGCAACGCACTCGTCATCGCAGTACGTGATCAAACATTTTGATCTTGATAGCGAAATGAGCAAAAAAGAAAAGGTTTCAAAATGAGCCCATAATGAGCTCAGGAGGAATACGGATGACTTCAAAATTATCAAGTGAATCCTAGATCACTGAGAATCATAAAACTAGAATATTTTAAATATTTGAATTTTGATATGTTTTACTACCCAGCATATTTTGTTATAATCACTTACCCCTCACGTTACCATGACCCTGCAATTATACAGAGAGCTCTTTTGAGACATGGAGCTCGATTGGGGCCTTGGTCTCCCGCACTCTGACTGAGAGAAGAAAAGAAGCTACAGTGAAAAAAGTCCGTCACGTGCGAAGTGAAGTCTTTTATACCCCTACTTGTGGTGTAAAGAGCTTAACTGAACGTCACGGGCTCACCATACAAAAAACATTTTTTCTCGATGCCTGCATAGCGAAAGTGTGTCTTCTCATTGCACGTCAATTTTTTCTTAGCTCGATAAATCACACGTGCGAGAACTAATGACAATAGATGGTTTTCGAGAAATACACTTGTACAAGAACTGTGTTTGCACTAACATACATTTTTGCCTAGCTCAGAACTGAGCATTCGAACAGCACTTTTTCAGTTTTTATTGTGAGGCTTTGTTCATTCATCATTCATTTGTGTAGGGTGAATTCATTTTTCATGTACAATGTGATAGACTTCAGATAGATTGTAGCGATAGAATGTACAGTTGAATAGAGACAACGAATGTGGTGAAAGGTGAGATGTTTTATTAACATGCAACTGTATACTTGTCAAATTTTACTATTGTAACCAGCTCCAAACTCACATATACTTGGGGTGAGGTCCCAGAGATGGATACCCCGTCATGAGGTGATTTTCCAAGACACTTAGATAATCATGAAATAAATTGTTCCGCATTGAACCCTCCCCAGAAATCTCTCGGCTGGAGCTTGAATAAATTGTCAAGAAAGACTAGCATCTGAACTGTAGCAGACGAAACAATTTACATAAAGAAGTCACGAAACAGTAGCAGAAGTGACACAAGAACTGAAAGCAGTCATAACGAAGTATGAAAGAGAAAAGAAAGCGAGACGATGTAGAGATTAGAAAGAAGCTAGAGGTACCAGAAAGAGTCGAGAAGAACCACTATTGTACATAGATACTCCTCAACATCCTTCCAATTCATCACGATGCACGGTTCATCATTGATCTTATTTGCACAAAATTTGAGAAACTACAAATGTCATTGACGTCCTCTAATACACACAAATGTAGTCAAATTCTCCCGGACTTCAGCACCTTGAGCTTATCGTGCAATGGTAGGGATTGGAGGTTCTCGGGGTTGAGGGTTCTATCGCTTCTAGTTCCAGATCAGCCCGCTTCATTAAAATATTATGCAGAATACAACAATAGTGCACAAGTGTAGGGGTCCAATGAACTGATGATATAATACTCAGATCTAGAGTCTTCCATTTTTGCTTGAGCAGTTCGAACGCTTGCTCAACCATCAAACGTCCTCGTATATGTGCATCGTTGAACATGCACTCTAGCTATGAACTTCCGAGATGTGCAGCATATGTTGTCGTAAACCACTTCTGTAATTGATATCCTGAGTCTCTTAGTATATAAGGGTGGAGCATATATCTGTCATCAATCCTAATGACTGACCTCGTCAAATACTTTCAATTCATTACTCTCTGATAGAACCTCAAATTACGCAACAGTCCCTTGACATTCACTGATCCAGGTTGACCACAATAGATATCCAGAAAGACACCATCACTGTCCATAATTCCATGCATCAATAATGAATAAAAGCTTTTCTTATTGTAATAATCTGCAACTATTTTCCTACTTGGAGGAGAATGTCGGTGCCATCGATGACTCTTTATATATTAGGTAGTCCACTGCAGTATAGAACCCATCACTCATTATTTGTTGCTCTTGATATGAAGGTCACTGTATATAACGAGGTCCTAAGACCTCGACAATAACGTGCACCCCCTCTTGAACAATTCGCTCGACTGTGGACTCTCTGACCTCAAAAAGCTCACCTATAGAAGAATAAGTTGACCCGTGAGCTAGTCGATAGACAGTTATTACCAAACATTTTTTCACAAGAACGGCTCTACTGAACTGTGTATCAATACGCTCCAACCCGGTCCTACTGCTCTAACAACAAGAAGAATGACGACTTTTGCATTCGGAGAGACCTTACTCATCATTCGTCACCATACACCCTCATCAGACAGTGGTCAAACCACACTCCAAGGTGATGTTTCACCCACCAACGGATCTCATCCTTCTCCATACAGTATACAGTAGTCAACAAACTTACAAATGCCTCTTTATCAACCGACCTCATCATCAAATCCAAAAAAACTCGCTTCTGCTCCCTAGAGAGAAAAAATGAGTGTCTCTCACTTGTGCATTCAAGAAAAAACTGAAATATAATTCAGAGTTGGAGCAAAGCTCCACTGAGCAATAAATACAGCTCTCGAAGTTAGTTGAACCCACCTATAACCACCCCACAGCCGAAATAATCATCCCAACCTTCCTGTCAGTGAATCAAAGATCTCAACCATGAGATCTAGAACACTACAGACGTTTTGATAGTTCGAAGCAAGCTGCTCAAGTGCTCTTGTCTCTAGTTCATGCTGCTTGACAAACCTCTTTGCCTCTACTTCATGGTGTTGCGTATAACGAATAGACTCCTACATGTCTTGAATCTCCTCCACATTCTGAAGCACTCACGAACTCACAAAAAGTTTCAAGTAGAATCTTCTGCTGATCAGTAGAAGCTCTTTATTGCTCACCTCGACTGAGAGAACTGTCACTAGGAGATGAGGTGGGAATGTTTGCAGGACTGTCATCTAGACCGTTGTGCATCATGGAAGAATTAGCAAATGACTGGAGCTGGACACAGTCTCTCTTTCGTAAGTCTATCTATTATTTCATACCACTAGTCATCAAAGATTACAAGCAAATCATTTGATTGTCTATCGCTATTGCTCATGGCTTGGAATGCTTCTTTTCCAGAGCGAGCTCTTGATGTGTTTGTAATGTAATAGAATGCTGTCCCATCTAGACGCTTTGCATCAACAGAAATCCTTCTCAACCTTAGCTTTTCTACTATTCTTTTCCACTTGACAGCCGATGTTCTCAATGACATCTCTACTACCACCATTGAGAGAATCTGCTCATTGTTCACGCTTGCAGTTGAAAAGAACAACTATTGTCCATGATTTCTATCGATATCTAGAGCTATTGTTACATGGAGTGGGTGCACTAATAGAGACAGATGAGATCTCAACTGGAGACCGCAAGTTCATAAGAAGCTGAGACACCCCGATCTTCAGTCAAGGTGGGTTCGATCTGACTGTCAAAAATGTTGGACTCTTGCAGTGGATCCATAACCGTCTGAACAAGAGCACGAAATCCAAGTCAATTTAAAACACTGAAACAACGGTGTAAACACTGCACTCCCAAACGATACATTCGACCGACACGCATAGTGCAAAGACTTGCACTCTGTATATGCTCAGAGATAAGACGTTGTGATCGAAGCTTGGAGTTCAAAATTGATAACGTCTATATAAAACAAATATTAATAACAAGAAGATAGCACACATCTCATGTGAGACCATTCTTTGAAACGAGAACAGGCTATAAAGCTCGCCCCATAAGCATGTGCCTCCGCAGCAGATACAAAGAACATAATAAAGAGTACAAATAGATAATTGCTCGATCGTATTACAATCCTCACTTTTGAGATAATTGTTCAATCACTTTGACCGATAGCATTGCATTGCTTGATGCTCGCTCACTCACTCTGTTCAACAAGAACGCATTCAAATGAAACGCAGTGAAACAACAATACATTTCAAGAAAGACAAGTCCACAATCGATAAATTACGACCACAGAATAGAGGTTGACAATGACTGTTTTTCATATGCATTGTGAAATAAAAATCCCAAGAACCCATGCTCGAAAAACTTGTCAAACAGAAGAGTGCACGAAATGTCTTGTGAGTGCCGTTGGAATTCCGTTCACATTCAACACCACAATCGCTCCTTTGTCCGACGATTAGATTCACAACAACAGCAAAATAGAAAGACTCGCACACCAATGGATCGTTTGCTCACAATGTCAATGAATACAACAATTTGACCCACTTGCTGCATTTGATCCATAGTCCCGCGTCCTCTTGCACTCGTATTACAAATTTCACGATTACTCTTATTTTCTTGCGAAGTCAGTCTAGAGAGCAAGGTGCTTCTAGATTTCTGCCGCGTGAAGAGCTTCGCTATGTGAAAAGTGCCCGTCAGCAAAAATATCAGTAATGTTGCACGTGAGATACCTCTGTCTAAAAATCATGTGTGAAGTTAGCTCTCACCACAACCTACAATCCGGAGGAAAATGCGAAGAGTGAATGTGATCATCCGCTTATTGTGAAAGTGTGAAAGCTTGCAAGGAAAGGACAAGAGAACGACCAAGATTTCTTTTATTTGCATTATGGGCTCATCGTTCGACTCATAGTTCAGTCACAGGATATATGCTGACGGAGTTGATGCAAGGACAGAAACCTATCATGTCCATTGAGGAGCACATATCCACTTGGAGTGTTCTATCTTGGGAGGATGGTATGTCTACAAAAGATCTTCCTGTTGTTCGAATTCATCAATTGGAGAGAAGACTTGAAGATGTAGAGATTGCATTGGAGAAGCTGAAAGAGGCGTGTTTGAGAAACAAAGACGGATTTGATAAGCGTCATCGGTTAAGACCGAAGGAGATTAAGGAAGAAGATTAGGTGTTGGTGTACGATAGTAACTTGGACAACCAACACAATGCACTTAGAAAATTCTCTAAGCGATGATTTGGTCTGTCTGTGATTCTTGACGTGCATGACAATGCCACATACTCACTAAGAGAGCTTGATGAGGCAATGCTTAAGGTTCTCATTGTAGGCAAGCATGTGAAACTCTTCAAGAAGCGAGATAAGCATGAAGAAGTCGGAGTAGAGTTTAATCTCTTGGATGATGACGAAAAAGATTTGGATGTTTAAGATAATGTTAACGACGACATCAGTCAAGAGGACGAAGATATTGTGTGATGCCGACCACAACTTTGTGAGTGTTGACGCATATAGGAAGATACGCATGTTTAGAAGGGGTGGATGTCATGTTGTGGTATGACTCTTGTGTGAAATTCTCGTAGAACTTAGAAGGTTTCTTTTCTATGTTGCGTTAACCTTATCACGTAACTCGTCGAACGGTGTGATGAATGTCAAGTCGTGATAATCTATTTTAATGATCGCACGATAATGAAACGTGTCGAATCAACAATCTGTGTGCATTCACTTCAGTGGTCTTTGTCTTCAAATTTGGATATAAAATGGTGAGCCGAGGATTCGTAAGACATTCTATCTTAGCGGGTGGTTCATGAGGATTCTCGGTGGTCTGCATGGAAGAGTGAAGAATTGCGGGAGTGGTGATTACAGACGGAGGTAAGATACCGACTCCTGATCTTTCTTTCCCAAATCTGTTTCACATCAAACTTCATTGCATCCACCACAACCACTTTCGACAATGGTTAGTTACGAATTTTGGTGATGAATTCATGAGGAGGGTGATGGACTTACAGCTTCAAGTGATCCTTTCGGTTGTTACATACGAAGAGACTTGGGATTGACGGTGTACATCTTGTTGATGAAGAACTAAAAACTCTTTTTGCTCTCATTGGTCTACTTTTGGATCAATGGTGTTCTAGCTGATCCTCACGATGTTTTCTGTGGTTTCGAGAGGCTCCAGAGGTCCATTCACGCGAGGAATGATACGGTTCGAAAGCACTCGAGCAGTGCGACAATCTGGACTAAAGAATCAATTGATTTCATGGAAGATCGAGGACATTATGATCGATTGAGTGGAGGGGATGTAAGTCATACCCACTATGATGTTTTCAATTATTCTAAGAGATTAGTGAGGAGTTTTTAGGAGCTATCAGTTGGGTTGGAGAGCTAATGACAAAGCTGGTCGTTTTGATATCAATTTCAGCCGATTCTTGATCGATTTGGATTGTGAACCGATCTATTGAAATTGAAGTGCAGATGTGATGAGAAAGGTATTGTGAACTGTGACAATCATGAGAGATTGACTATTTCTCGAGTTATGGGTCGAATTTCTAAGTGAAACTTTTCACGATTGAGTGATGTCTTATCAGTAAGATATCAGAAAAGTTATCACCTCAAATGATCGAATACGTTGTTCAGGGTCTTGGATCAAGTGTACATGGGTATGTAAAGCTCTTAAGTTAGCATAGATTACGGTTTGACCATATCTGAGAGTTGGTTTGAGATTTTGATCTGAAAATTATTCAAGGTAAGATTGAAGGGTCCAATAAAACTTCATGTGAAGTTTGCTCATCATTGGTTGACTGATTTGAGAGAATTGAGGTCTCAAAGTTTGGAGAAGCTTTTGTTATTAATGTGTACGGTTGATCATATCTATTGTCATCTTTTGGTTCATTTTGAGCAATTGGGGAAGTTTGTTGCTACAACTCGACATTGTGAAGGTGTGAGCTAATTTCAACTCTTTGCGGTGAAAGAGAATAGAGTCACGATGAGTCATAAGTCGCTGTTTGAATTTTTAGAGCTGTTAGGTATTGCCATCGTTGATGCTATGTTGAGATCTGAGTAGTGCCTTGAAGCATGCGTGCTTTATCTTGCTGGAATGTTTAATAGATCAGGGTGTACAACAAGTTGTATTAAGACTCTATCAAGTTTGGTTGAGTGGTCTTAGAGCATCTTTCTGTTGTACTAGATAGAGTTGTGAAGGTCGGATTGATGGATAGCTAGCGTCTCTAGGAAGCTATTAAGTCATGCTTCCAGTAATATAGAGATACTTTCAGTTAAATGATACAGAGTTGATTATTTCAGATAAAGCACAAAAAAATCTATTTATAACATAATTTCTACAACTTATACATATCTTTTGGATCATAGAAAATTTTAACATTGGATCGAAAGAATACAAGATCACTTGTGCTAGAAGATTAGATAAAAAACATTTGAGTCAAAAGATCAAAGTTTAGAGTCAACTTGTTCAAGCCACATACCTCTACATAGCCATATACCCCGTGTATTCCTAAACAAAAGAACACGTTATACGACAACGTGCATGCGTTAGACCTCCCAATTCTCCAAATCGTCCACCAACAAGTCGTAAAAACAAGCTAGCTCCTTAAACAACCCTTTTATGTCAATTGCGTACGTGAAGGTTTTCACGGATAATGAACAAGCAGACCCTTGCATCCTTAGTATAATGCCAAGAATCGCAAATACCCAATCAGAAATAGTAAGCTAGAGCCTAGTTTGATTTTCTCATCTTCTCATCTTCCGAACCTCATAACTTCACCGTTAGATATCCAAATGAAATAGATGCAGTGTCTACAGAAAGTTGACAAGGAGCTCTACCAGTTCATGTAATGAAAGTGAAGATCTGAAGTTGGCAAAAAGCCGATAAGCTAAGAACTAGCTTGATTTTCTCACTTTTCAAGTCTTGTAACTTCATCAGTAGACGTCCAAATGAAGTGATGAAGTGCCCATGAAAAGCTGACAACGAGCTCTACCAGTTGATGTAATGAAAGTGAAATTCAAGAGTTGTGTAAAAAAGCTCATTTTTAGTCCTATGAACATCTTTGAAACGATAATGATAAGTATCAAAAATAGATTTTCAGATAGGAGTCGATCCAAGACACGACAACAAATATATGCCAACAAAGTTGATACCAGGGCATAAACCTATCATGTCCTTTGAGGAGCACATACCCACTTAGAGTGTTCTATCTTGAGAAGATGGTATATCTACAGAAGATCTTCTTGTTGTCCGAATTCGTCAACTAGAGAGAAGACATTGCTAATGCATGGAGGAGGATGAAATTCTTACCCACGGTTATGTTTTCAATTTTTTTTTGAGATTTGTGAGGAGTTTTGAGGAGCTAGGGGTTAGACAGGAGAGCTGACTATAAATTAATCATATTGATATCAAGTTCAGTTAATTTTTGATTGTTTAGATTGTCAACTGATCGATTGAAATTACATGATGCAGACATGATGAGATTGGTATTACAAATTGTGACATTCATGAGAGATTGACTATTCTCTCGAATCTTAAGTAAAATTTTCGAGTAAAACTTTTCAAGATTAATGGATGTTCTATTAATAAAATGTAAAAATATACCAAATATTCAAACTGCTAATATAAAATATGCTAGTCGAAAGAAGTTACTATTAAAAGTTCTGATAAGCTCTCTAAGCTTATAGTGAGAAGAGACCTCTACTTAATCAAACTCGTGTCGATTCTTGCTCATCAATAGTTTTTATGTTTATGAGAAATAAATTAAAAAACAACATCTAGCAGTCCAAGTGACTGTCTCCCTAATACCATATGAATCTATTACAATAGACAATAGGTTAGAAGTCTAGAGTAAAGACTTGGACTGCCTCGTGACTGATACCATATGAATCTATTGCAGTAGACGATACGTCAGAAGTCTAGAGTAGGTAAATGCACTCTTCAAAGATCTGATTCAGTAAAAGAAAACACAGCAAAGTTCGATTCAGCCATTACCTGGAATCGAAGCTAATCATTTTTATCTATAGGGGTGTTAAACTTGGAACTTTTCCAAGAAATTCTTCACCCACGAACTAAAGTTACAACTTAAGCCAAAGATCTACTGACGTTTCCTGCAGATGTCCGCAAAAAACGTCCACGAACATTTGTTTATTCACTTCCAACTCATTTCAACCGTTAACAGTGTCAGTCAAAACATATCAACGTACGTTATGAATTTACGACTTCAATGACAAATAATTAAAAATAATAATAATTTCTACTCAACATCTCACTTCACTGTGAACCACTATCCTCGACAAAGTTACTAGACTTGTTTCTTACCGCTTTCCTCTCGTCGACCGTAGAAAATCTTTAGGTTTGACAACCCCCTAATAGTTTGGTACAGCTCATGTCTCCGACCGTTTAATTGTAACTTCTGCCCGCAATTATCCACAATTCTGCTCTACTGGAATGTCCGATATAACAGTGTCTTACAAGACTCTTCGCGGTTCGTGGGATTCGAACTCACTCCACCTGGTCATACAACAAACTTAAGTAAAGGCCCGCAGTTAGGTTGAGTTTATTCCAGCGTGCTCGTGCGCGAGACAAGTGAATAACAGTTTTTCTCCAGTGTCTCTGGTGCAGAATGAAAGGAGCGTGTGTAGATCCACGTGTGAGTTTTATGAGACTATGAAAAAAGCGTGAATAAGATTATGCCGTACACCAGGGCAGAAATCAGAAACAGAGGCCCAAGCAAAGGAAGGAGCAAGGACCCTGGCCAACACAGAAAGTATAGACCCGTCGTGGGACAAATGTAATTTGAATTGCAACCATAAATTGCAGAGACTTTCACATGACTTCCTAGATCGTTCCTCTCCAGGCGGAAATTCTAACTTGCGTCAAAACTTCGGCAGAGTCGCTGTCAATGTTGCAGTTCCTTTTCGTCAACTAAGTACGGGCTATGCAATCTTTCGAAACTCCGTAGAACACCATCGAGTATTTCTCACACGGAATAATCCAAAAACGCAGAAGAATTTGCAGCTCTCTCTGTAGTCAATCAATCTTGAGTTCCGTAACATTGCGTCTTGCTTTCCTTCTATTCTATTCTATTTCCCTGCAATGCCACGAGTCGCGTCGGCTCAGCTCGGTTTGGGTGCTGCCATATGTACATATTTTATCAGTCTACTGCCGAAGTGGCACCAGCGAACAGATATCCTTAATCTGGAGGTTGGCCACAAAGCCCTGTTATTTGTGTGAAAACCTCCGTTTCTGCTCCTGTTGTGCTACATGGCAGAGACCCGTCGTCAGGGTTTATGTACAAGGAAAGATTGTTGGTGAAGTTGGTGATGACAATTTAACTCGCAAAGGAGGAGATATTTCACGCCATAACATCCAGCCGAGGCTCGTAGATGATCCCTTCGATGAATTTATGAGTCCGGCACTCGTTTGCCTGGAAGGAGTCGGGCAATCTTCGCCAGGTCTTTTGAAGAAGGTCGTAAGCCAGGAGCTTAAAGGGTCCCCGGTGACTGATGTTGAATGCGACGAGCAGGATCAAATCCCCGTACAAGCAGCATTTCATAAGTACCCGCTCATCTTCTTGGCACTCGAAGAAATCGCGGTCGCAGAAAAACTCCATGAACAAAACCCTAGGCATTCTGTCCACTTCCTTCCAGACGTAGCTCGGGTAGCTCGGGTACGGAACCTTGATCTGGAGCTCCCATATACACACACTTTCAATTTTGTAACACTCCTCCAGGACCCCGACGAGATATACATGGCCTCGGTAATATACAAGTTCCTCGTACCCTAAGGTATGAGGGAGTGGGGCGCAAATCCGGTTCCAAACACCGAGATTCATATCATAAGTTATCAACAAGCTGCGTTGATCGTAACACCTTACGTAGAGCACCCCGTTCCCATACACGGGCTTCCTCTTCGGATACTTGGCAGGAATGATACCGCATTTGGTCCATGAATCCGTCAGAGAATTGTAAACCTCCATGCTCAGACTGTCGCCCCCGTTCTCAGCGGGAACCATGCCCGCAACAAAAACCAAGTAAGAATTAGTCTTCCGATCCTCCACCGCCATTTTCAGCACGCTAATGTGAGACGAGGATTTGAGCACCAGCGGAAGCTTCCGCAGAGATTTTGTGAGAGGGTTACAGACGAACAGAGTGCGCAACCGATTCTCGTACACGAAGTAGCAGACCAGGCCGCCGTCCGCAGCCGTAGGGTACGGGCTCAGATCGCATAGCGGGGCAGGTAGGGGAATGCGGTGCCAATTGTTATACTCTGGATCGTAAGTGGCCACCACACGATGCCCGTAACGACCCGAGCGCCCCAAATTTGCAGTCACAACCAAAAACCATATGCACTGACGGTTTCCAGCTTCGGTGTACGCCTTGAGGAACGTGTTCGAGTAGAGATACGAGTTCCACGAACTGCAAACGGCACGAAAGCGGAAGAAACTCTGCAGGGGCAGGCGGGCAAGAACGCTTTCGATCAAATGATCAGGAAGTTTACAGGATTCGTCGTGCTGTTGCTGCTCCTGTTGCTGCATAAGCAGCATGGCTGCGGCGGTTTGCGAATTGACACCCCACCCGTTCTGTCGAGTCCGTTTCCGACGGATACAAACAATCCCTCCACCACCTTCGTCCCTCTCCCCAACCTTTTCCCGTCCTCCGGGTACGCTACTGAGCCAATCTCCCTCAAGTGACCTGCATCCGGCACTCCTCTCTTTCATCTCAACCTCCATTGCGACAGGTTCTGCGTCGGTTGTGCTGCTTGATGTTTCCTTCCGCGGCCCGGCAATGGTGGAATGTCGTCCAATGTCTACGACGAGCCCTTTCGATGACACTTGGGCACTGCTCCTTGGGCTAATGCTTTGACAAAGCAGGCTGATGCACAGACAAGGAGGTTGCTCTTCCTGAGAGGGAGCAGAATGCAACGAGGACGAAGCAGAAAAATGCGAAGTGGAGGAGTAAGGGACGCTAGAAGAAGAGGAGGAGGAGGAGCACCCACAGGAGCAGGCGGGAACGGAAGAAGGATGTCTGATCCACCGGCACTTCCAGGCTTCTTGTTGGCTTGCTGCCATCAAGAGATTGATGAAGAGCGAGAGTGAGAAAGAAAAGAAGGACCGTAGGAAAAGCTGATGATGCTACTCCTGGATCCTACTCACCGGGGACGGATGCAGCAGCAGTAGCAGCAGGCGGCATATGATATGACACACAGCACAGCCGTGCCTCCTGACTCACTCACTCCTCTCCCGCGACCCCTACTACTACTACTACAACTACCTTCCTCTCCTTCCTTCCTTACAGCAGTACTTGCTCTTCATCACTTCGCTCTCTCTTCGTCTCTCACTTCCCGTCCGGCCTCCCCTTTCACTCTCTCTCTATTTCTCTTTCTCCCCCTCTCCCGCTTGACTTGACGCTCCCTTCTGCCTCGCTGCGCCCCGTACACTACCTCTTCTGTCGTTTGTCCTCTCCTCCCTTTCTTCTTTCGCTTCCTAGATTTAGGATCAGCCTTCCTTTCTCCGTCGTCTTCTTCCTTTTCTTCGTCGTCTTCTTCCTCTCCTTTCTCTTCTCTCCCTCCTTTCCTTTTCTGCTTCCCTTCGTCTTCTTCACGTTGCCACCACCGCCAGCAGCACCAGAGCAACCATAGCCAGAACTCAAAAAGGTCAGGCAGGCGCACTCTCTTCTCGTCTCCTCTTTCCTTCTCTCTCTCACGGCTCTTTTCTCATGACATGACCAACAGCGGCAGCATCAAACGGACTGGCCTGTTTCCCTGTATCGCGCTTGCAAGCCTCTGATCAGCTCCCATTAGTCCGTGAGTCTGGAGACCCTCTCCCCTTTTGTCCCCCTCCGTTCCACACTGACTACAGTAGCACTGAAGGAATTCTTTGGCGGGGCCTCCTGTCTTGCTTGACTTGGCTCGACTTGGCCCACCTCCTTCTCTGGGATTCCGGGCTATTCCTCCTCCTCGACCTCCTTGGAACTGGAGCCTTTTGTTCCGGCTTTTCAATCGGGCCCCCACCCCAAACTCGTTTCCCGATCTTGGGTATCGGTCCTCCCGTCGACCTGACCATGACTCGGCAGTGAGGTCAATGGAGTCGAGTTCTTCCTACCATGAGCAGTTAATTCTTCGCTTCTGGATTAATGGCCGTTCTGCATGGGACGCCGTTCCTGACCTCGGCGCCCGCCCATGTCTACACATCGAGCCCCAAGATGAACTCCGTTCTTTATCGTGGTGCGCAAAGATTCTCCTTTGATGCCTTTTAGGCACCCTGCTCCTCCATGCATGGCCTTCTTTTTCCTTCCTTGGGATGGCCGATTGCGAATCTCCATGACACGGATGACAAGCCTCGAATTTAGTTTAATTTCTTTTTGACTTCTTACGGGTTTCATCTGTTTAGGTAAGCTTAGCCCCCAAGTCGTTATAATTAAAGAGTTGAGAACAAAAAAGCATCTCTAACGTGATGGCATCGGAGACTTCTTACAAACTTAAGACGTGGTACAGTAGCAGTGTAGCAATTGTACATTGTTTTCCTAACGGTATATGGTTGCCGATCATCTTCATCATCATCCGGTATCCGTGTTCGGACACTTGATCCTGGTTAGGCGGAGATGGTTAGAAGTTAAGAACGTGAAGTATCTAACCAAGTCTAGTCAAGTTAGAACTATGCGTGTCTGTCTGAGTCCATACGACTTTATCCCGTTTCCTAGAGGGGTTAACAATAATTCCGAACACTCGTTGTTTCTTTTTGCATTTTCTCGAAGCGAGAAGATCCAACACAGACACCCACATGTAGTTACAAGAAAATGAGAACAAATTGTATGACTATACAACGAGATTTTACCATTGCATGATATAGAGTTGCCGCTGGAGACGCTCTTGGAGTTGTTTAGTTCGACAATTCATGCCTTGGTTTCTGGCTTGGTTTCCATCTGTCTCTTTTCCTGCCTGAATGCTCTCGCATCCCCCTTCTTGACGTGCTTTTCTGGCACTTGTGTACTCTATAGAGACCTTTCCTCGTGTTTGAAGATGTGGCGGTTTGGTGTGATTGTTCGATCTCATCTTTTTCTGGGACTCAGCAGTTGAAGGATATTATTTCCTCCTATCACTGTCTTCTACTCTGTTCTCCCGAAACAACCTCCGAAATATCCTCAGCATTGGAGAACATACATATACACTCATTCTAGACTAGATATAGCAGATCGGAAAATCTTTAGATCTAAAATAAGGTTCATCTTGCTTCCTGTTTTGCGCCAAACTGCTCCACCTTTCGTTCTCTTACAAAGACCAACTTACAATCCCAATAAACACTATGAAAGACCAACTAATCAACTTCCCATACCCTAAACTTTTATAAAAGTTTTCCAGAGATTCACATCGATCCACTTAGGAGTGGTACCTGACCTTTCCAGCCATATATTGCCCCTCGTTTCCTAGCTTATTTGGGAATTCTGTGTTATTCATTAAATTGTATTATGTATATACCTGTGGTAGATTCTGCCTCTGCTCATTTGCAAGATTTTTGATTTCTTTTTTGACTTGACTAGACTGTATGACGCCCATGTACACTGAAGTGTACATGGGTGTACATCCTCGAGAAATGACGAGTTTTGACATTTAGTGCTCCGGACTTATAACCCCAGGGACGCATCATCCTCCTTTTCATTTATGGGTTCTCACCGGATGAGTTTACTACTCGGGGACTAATTAACATATAATATTTATAAAATAATTTAATTTTTATAATAATTTATAAAAAAATTATAACACTTACACGTATTCTGATAAGAGAAAACGAAATTCACTGTATAAGCCCGTGGAGGAGGATATTTTATGTTTCAATGAACTACTTCTTTGTTTACCAGCTTCTAATGTTATTGTGGAGATTGTAGTACTGCAGTATAAGTCACAAGGTCTCTTATGTCCATTATCTTGATACCGTTTTGGTGGCGAATCTGAAAACCACTTTCCGGCTGCTGATTTCTCGGCACATTCAAGAGGTCCAGGGAACTAACGTAGATCTCGCATATCCTATATAATGTTAGATTTGAATTTTTAGAGTTATGTTTCCAGTTAAGCCAAGGTTCTTTCCTCTAGCAGTATTCTGAATATAATTCGTTTTGTGTTACCAGAGCGGTCGTCTCCATTTATTACCAATATTTTAATTAAATACACAGAACAAGTAAAGTTGACGTACTAGCATACACCCCAAGACCATGAGAATGAATAAGGGAAAAATGCTCCATGCTTTGGAGAAATGAACAATTCTTCTGCTTAAACCATCAAGGCATCTTCCTTGCAAATTTTCTTTCTCCATCTAACGAAAGTGTTAGATAATCAATTAAGATTCTGGATAAGTTTAATGTGTGTTTGTTAGTAATCTCCCACACACTTTGTACTTCAGAAGTGGGTCTGTCCTACTCACTTTATGGATTATGTTTGGGTCGTCTCGCAACCGTAAGTGCAACTAGTATTTAATATTTATAGATAAATTATATTATAAATTATATTTATATTTATATTAACTTACATATTTTCTGATAACAGAAAGCTAACAGAAGTCCCCAAATTTGATGTATGCATACATACTCATTAAAAGTGGTAACACATAAATCTATAATCTCTAGTGATTGGTTGGGCATATCTCTCCACTGTCAAGAGTCAGGACCAGGACCATCACATACTGAAACTTGGTCTGTAACATGTGGCTGAGTGAATACACATAGAAGTTGCGGTTCCGGCCAGGGAGCAAAAACGGCCAGACAGGAAAAGCGGGATTTAAATTCGTGTCGTCGGTAGGGCACGGAGGGTTGTGGTCTTTGCTGTTAGGGCAAGCTGCTGTGTTATCGGGTTTTCGATTTGGGGGTTAGAGCAAGCTGCTTTGTTATCGTCTTCGTGGGACGAGGAGTTGCTGTTCTTCGTCTTTGGAGTTTCTGGGCAATTTCGACTGTGTTATCGTCTTCGGGGTTAGGGCTGCCTCGCCTTCGCTCTGTTTGATGACGGACCCTGCTGCGGAGATGGAGTACCGTGCTGTTCGGAGGTGCTGTTTTCTCTGTGGCGGGTCCAGCTGCCGAGGTGAGAGATTTCGCAACCTTCTTGTCGATCGCGAGAGGAGATGCGTGGTGTTGGTTTTTCTCGTTGACGAGACTGTGTACTTTTCGTCGTTTGTCATTTTGGAGGTTCGGCTATTTTTTGGTCTCCCTTGTTGCGCAGTTCGTCGTTTGGAGGTTCTGCTGTTTCGGTCTTTCTTGTTTTCTCGTTCGTCGTTTTGGAGGTTCTATTGTTTTTCGGTCTCCCTTGTTACTGTGGCGGTTTTGGACTATAGGAGGAGAGGACACCTGAAGGGAGGCACGGTATCGCCCGGTCCGTTTCTTCTCGCAGTTCTTTGCTTCGTTGCTCTCGTCTGTCCTGGTTGCTTTTCTGCTTTGTGTCTTTTGGACTGACAGTTTCGTGCTTTCGTGCTTTTTCTTCTTCGGTCCCGTCAGAAAAGTATCATTTTCTGCTCGGTATCTTATGTACTCAAAGTATAATAAGATGTTGAGACCATTTGCTGTCATGTATTTTTGTTTCTTTGATGTGTTCCTCGTTCGTGGCCTTCGAGGAGTGGCGCTCGCCGTGCTGTGGCTGCCGTTGTTCTGTCGATGGCAGCAGTGGCGGGCATCGTCTTGCCGCTGGACGGTGACGCAGCATGTCAGTTTACTTATGTTGACACTGCTCATGCAGCAGTAATGATGAGTCTGTGTCCATGCTTGTCTTGCTTCATTTAGGTACATCGCTTCATTCTCTGCTATACATATTATAGTCTTATCCACGCTACTTCCACTCGATGATGACTTTATTATCGCTCCGGCCATGTCTTCGGACGAGGAGCTGCTGCTGCTGCTGCTGCGTCCTTAGAGGATGAAGATACTGCGAGAACACAAGACAGTTCACAGGAAACAACCGATTTCAGTCTCTTACCTGGCATCGAAGACAAGTCGTTATTAGAGACTCTACTCATTCCTGACACTACTCTAAGGTTTGCGTTCCTTTCTAGTAAGCTTCCTGTGATCGCTTTTCACGAGCGTACACTACAGCTGATCCATTCTTACAGTTATCTGGACCTAACGTATTGTAGGAGTTATGTACAATTCCTGCAGAAGTTCAATTACGTCTTGATAGGCAAGACATGTTATCCCTGTCCCGTCCACGTTGTGTCTCTCGCGAGTTTGGCTGACCCAAACCATTTCTTCTCTTTTTCAGAGGACGGGACTCCGCTGTATTTACAAGATAGGAGGTTTTGCATGTTTAGCTACCTTGCATTTTTCATCCGGGAAGGTGGTTCAAAACGTTCGACTGTGCATGATATTTACATGATTTTTGCTGTCGTGCATCTGTACCCAGCTAGAGCCATCCAGATACCGCTTTGTTTGCCGACACCATACAAACTTGGATCAACAGTATGTCTCTCCGGAAAGCAGCGAGAGCGAAGACGCCGATCCTGGAGTTGTGAGTGACAGTGTGTCAGACGAGAAGTGACCTTGAGCCCTCTCTGTTCCCACTCTTTTCTAGTTTCTTGCACAAGCAGTGCGTCTCAGAAATATTTTTTATTGAAAAGGGGTAGTCTCATGTACATGCATTTCCAAGGCGTTATTTGTATCCATGGTAAATCGTGTGTCGAGGTGAAGAAAAAGCTACTGCTGGCAGTTGGGTGGGACCAACAACGTCCAATTGGTGCGGAGATATGCGTCAAGCAACTCTCCAACAAAGGGTTGCACACATCTGTGCATGACCGGGTACTGTTTAAAGGACGGCAAATTGCAGCATCATCACGCTGTGATGAAAAACATTACTGAGAGCATGGTCGCGGATGATAAGGAGTTATTTATGTTGTTAGGAGCCGTCGATACAAAAAATTGTGTTGAGCTCAATTATATGAATATTTTGCCCAGGGCGCTTCAGTTTAACAGATACAAAAGCTCATACCCGCTGTCGAATATCTTATCTCAGTGCCTGCGTCAGATGTTGATTTCTGAGAAATACTCACCTTCGCCTAGGTGGATCATGCAGGCAGGTATACAGAAAAGACGGACTCCATGTGGAACTATTTCATTAGACCCGAGCAGGTCACCCCCGAGGACATAAATAATATATTTTTTCACATTGACAATCGGCGATGCGTGCATGCACCCGTAGGTACTTCGAACGAGAGGTGAACGAGCAGGACGACGACGGTGGCAGTGAGGAGCGGGCAGGCTAGCGACAAGAGGCAGGCAAAGTAGATCATGCAGCATTCCCAACCAGAGCAATATCTCCCAGAGTTCATATCTTTGGTAGATGTGCTACTCAGCTGCCAAAATGGCCCCATTGTACTCTAGTAGTGACTCCCGTTTCCTTCATGATGAATTGTACTCCCTTGTACATCCGTGTACACTTGGACTGTCTGCAGTATATACACTATATACACTTTGGAGTGTTTTGTACAATCTTGTTCGTAACATAGTACAGTCTGTCTCCCGGACACTCTAGGCTTATGTACTGGGTACTTTAAACTAGCAGATGAAAGCAATGTTTATGTTGTTGATCCCGCTTAAACTAGCACGTTAAATTATTAACACTGCTGGTGTTAAAATCTACTGTGCTCTAAGAGAATAAAGCTGTATTGTATTATGTACCGCAGACATCGAGTATTGTATTCTCTACCGCAGCGTCGAATAAACATATTGTTTACCCAGATCTTGTGTCCATATATTATCTCATTGTGATAATTTAACGCGAAGCAAACCCCTTCCAACACGACGTCATGTTTGATCAAAAGCGATCGAGAGCGTCCATGATTGGACGATGAAGAAAAATAATGCAGATCAGAGAAAAGTAAACCCCAAGAAAGGACTGAAACTGAGCCTGGGTGAATATGCATGCCTTCAGATGATGAATAGGTCGGACTCTTTGGACGTTCAAAACTCAATCAAGGCGCCCCACTTCCTTTTCTTTTTCTGCACCTGCTTTTTTTGCCTACTCCAATCTAGCAGGTTTCTCTCCTTATCTTATGTTTTCTCTAGAAATTTTGTTGGAACAACGTTTGTGAATGAAAATTTAACAGAACATCTCTTCCATCGGCACTCCACTGTAAATTGAGCCTCGCAAAAAATTTTTTACGAGTTTCACTTCTTCATCCAACCAGCCTCCAGAATCGGACACAGTTACTGCTTGTTCAAGCGCACCTTACTCGGCTCTGGTCTCGGATCATTTCGTCATCGACTGCATAAATTTTTTCTCTTTTTCGACTCTTTCAGGAATTTTTGCTACGCTATCCGATGTATGCAGTCGTTCTATCTATCTATTTCCAGGTTTTCTCTCGTTCATACGGTATCAGTGGACCCACGACCTACAGCTCGGGTCCAACTTTCTGCTTCGACTCTTTCTATTTCGATTCTCGCTTCCGACTCTTCAAACTCTTTAGTTTAAGGCTAGACTTGTTGGTTACCCGTGTTTACAGTGTCAGGGAACCTCATTGTCTTTCTTCAGCTTAGCTATTGGTTTTGATTTTCTGCTTTCTCTGAGATGAAAAGGCGAAAGAAAGACCGAAAGTTTCGAAGAACTTGACAATCCGTGATTACTAGCGATTCTAACTTCATGATTCTTTCCGTACTATTTGTATTATTACTTTATTTGTTTTAACGGTGATGGGACAAAGCTCGCTTTCTTCGCTTTCAAATGAAAGTCCTGTCAAGGTGCTCCCTTTCCTTTCTTAATAAATCCTTTCAAAGACTGGAGCTCCTCTCTTTCACTCTCGCCTGCTGTTTTCTCTTGTAATTTTCTTTACTTTTTAATAAAATTTACTAGGCGTACTGCCGCCTTTCTTAATAAAATAATAAGAAAGAAAGAAAAGAAAAGACTCAGTCAAGGTATGAATCCTCAAGATTGAGAACCTTGACCCTAGAGCAGTAAGGACTCATGACTCACAAAATCCCTTCTCTGCCAGACGGTTTATAACTTTCTGCATATCTACAAGTAAACTAAACCCTCGAAATCATCCGAGCGAGACGCGATATGTTGGCAGAACTTATATACCAGCTACAGAATCATGAAAATCTTTTACGATTTACCGCTCAGAAAGGATTATACTGTAAACTATTCGACACAAACTTACACATAACAAGATTCCAAGAGCCAAACAAGAATGAATACCACACATAAGAGTAAATATCTGGCTTCCTATAATAATGGTGAACCAATTCATTTTGGATTGATCAAATTGGTACAGAAGTTGTAACACAGTGCAGAGGAAGAGCGCTTTACGATTGAAGGGCCATCCTCTGCCACATCATGAGACGTAAGATCCGAGAAAAAAACTTGCGGAATTAAATCCTGTTTTACAAGATCCTATATTAGCTATACATCCTCCTTTTTTTTGCCTATCGGAAGAGGGATTTGAACCCCCGTGTGCGAATTATGATCCCGCTGTTCTACCCTACTAAACTATTCCGGAGGGCACGAGACCCAATAGGTGAGAGTGTCCGAAGTCTTAGCCGAAATGGCTGAGAAAGAAGGCAATGTACCTTCGGAACTTCCCAAACGTGATGGGACTTTCTTCAATTATTGAAACTGTATGGCTTTTATACGCTGTGTTATTTCGAAATGCTCGTCCACGAACACGGATCTCATCCAAACCTTCCCCCCAGCAGACTTTCGGTAAAGTATGACGCGGATATTGATTTGCAGAGTTGTTATGACGAAGGCCCGCTTCAGCCTGTTGCACTTGCCAAAAGATATATTATGCTGCACCTTTTGTTCGCGAAGCAAACAAAGCCCTAAGGTAAAGGGAACTTGGTTTGGTTGAATGATCGCAGCTATTTTAGAATCAAAACAAAAAGATAAAAAAATAGATGCTTCTTCACCATTTCTATAAATCACTTTTAGTGTATTCAATGGTCCGCCATGAAAATACGGTCTCAGTATTTCCAAAAGAAAGCCTCCAACGCATAAATGGCTGAGAATTTACGTTTTCATCATCTTTAGTAAAATCAAGTCCACCACACAGTCATAAGCTTCGCTTGCGGACTTTTCAGTTATTCCTGTTGGGGTGATTCCGTAGTGGTGTCCACGATGGTCTAATTTGGAAAGAGCACCTTGTCCGTTTCGAGGTTGGATCTTGCCCCTTTCTGCCCTCATTTCCTGAGCTAATATTTATTGCGCTTAGTCTCATGCAATACGTCATACAACGCCGCATCGTGGACCTTTCACATACATTTGCCCCAGTTGCAACGATCGATGACCTCTTTTCAGTTCGGTTGTGGAACCCTCATAGATGCTCTCTGTGTCCACCTTTATCCGTTGTAGTTCCAGCACTCTCAAGTCTGATCATCTCGCTGCTCTTGATTCCAAAGAGTCTACACGCTGGACTTGGAGTTGACTTAGTAGTATCCAGGAAAGAGTAAGAGATCAGTCTCTCTCTTTTGCTTTTCCCATCCTTTCTGACGGAGTTCTGGAGGTTACGCGTGTGGGTGCTTTCTTTCAGTCAGGCACTGTCATGTAAACGTCATTTCCAAGTGTTGCAAGTTGGAAGATACATCTTCACTTCCACACCTCGTTCAACTTTTGAGCACCTTTATTGCATCGAATCGCCGAGATAGTACAGTGTAAGCTCGTGGCAGAGAAGCTAGCAACTTTTGCTTCGTCCCTTCCGAACTTTTGATCATGAACCCCCTTCTCCTGGCCACTCTTTTCCCGAATCAGTTTCATTTTCGGTTTCGATTTCGCACCGAGATAAACAGTTTCGCGTTTCCACTCTTACGACCTCATGATCTGGATGGGTTTCCTTTTACAATACCGAAGGTGACAACTTTTCGAATAAAGATATAAAAGGGTCCATCTTTTTCGTAAGTTCGTAAGGTACTTAAAAACGAAAAGAAAAGTATTGATCAGTTTCAAAGTTGCAACTTGGAATACTTTCCGGCAAAGATTTAGGGGAAGTTCGATTAGAACAAATGATTTTCATCTTCTTTTAGTCATACCCACCACGTGTACGTATATTAATGTGTGAAGTCGTGTTTGACTGCTGGTGGTGAACTACTCTAATTAGAAGTTTTCTATTTCGAAGTTGGTTATCCATCCACGCAAGTGTTTATGTTTGGATGGTGGAAGACATTATTGTAGATGCCTTTATCTGGATTATTTACTCGATTTGAAAAGAATAGGAAAAGGACAAAGCAGACAGAAGCTTTTAGTCATATATTATTTTAATAGTAGTAAAGTAGATTCTCATTATAGGCACACGATTTGCTAATCCTTCTTGCGATTTACGTATCCGTGACTAAACACATAACTATAAAGAAAATGGTACAATTTATGACTATATTCATATAGCTTCTTTACTGTGGTGATGAAGAAACAATTTAGGTAAACCGAAAAGATAGCAGATAGTTTGCAATATATTTCATTTCTCGATACCCACTTTGCTATATTACAATAAAAGATCAAAGAAATGCTAGGAAATAAGTGCGAGACTTCTAATCACGTTTAATCATTTACTAACTTCTTACGGCTCTTGACGTTAGGTCTATAGTCAAATATGTGGATATAGAAAGTACTAAAACAAAGAGAGAGTTTTATAAAAAGAAAATTCGTTCTAAAGAAAATAGTTTAATATGGATTTGTGCCTACATCGGATGTGATTATGACGATGTTCGACAGTATACTAAGAAGGACATGTCCAAAAGACCATGATATTCGACCCAGATTATGAGACACCACTGCTAAACCTCACCTGTCGGCTGGAGTAGCGAGAACTATCCAGGTCTTTTACTCAAGCGCAATTGAAGTCACATGCGTAACCTTGCCGTACATTCTATGTGCAACTGCTTGTTTCCCATAAGGACGACATCAGGGAACATACATGGGAAGTGTTTCGACTGGGAAATGCGTCATTTGTGAAGATTCCCGAAGAGTTTCCGTCGCCTTCTCCAGTCTGTCTGGATTTTCCCGTTGTAACCAGTATATACTAAGTTTCGGTGCTAAACTTCTCCCTGATCTCTTGTAATTAGCAAAGTCGGTTGTCCTTAAGACCAGTATTCCTCGCCTTAGAATGTCTTTACATCCCTTTTGACCAAAGTCCACTTATACTAACACCTTCCTAACACCAAGGCAAACGATATCTTAAAAGTTATTTGTTTTAAATTTTAGTCTTTTCACAGGATCATCTCAGTGGAGGATCGGTACTAAATGACCCTTTTGAGTGACGGAAAGTGAAAAGTTTTTAACTAAAGATCCCAAACAATTACGAAAGTGTAATTGACTTTACATGTACATAACATCAAATATCACATGTCGATGTGAATAAATTATTGGTTATACCTCGACATGTGTCGTTAATGCACAACAAGTTATTCGCAATGATTCTATATGATCAAATTTATCTCATCTCTGAAGATTGGATAATCATATGTTTCAAATTTTATTCCATATCTACGTCACCTATATATCATGTAGTATCGGAGAATCTAAGCAGGTCTCGGGACTAAATGTTCCTGGAGATTATGTAAAGGAATCTAGACCAAAGGTCATTCATGAATAGCTATAGCTATTTACGTGTTATGAATGTTGTTTAGGAATAGTTATAGTTATGAATAGTTTGTTGTTTTGAGAACATGGAGATGGGGTTCGCCTTTTGGTTACGTAAAGACACCCTTACCTTCAGCGAAATGGCTTCCTAAGTTGGTATGGCGACCTTCTCCTTATCCGCAACGCCGAGACGTGGGGAAAGGACCAAACTTTGTTGTCCTTAAGACCAGTATTCGCCGCATTAAACTTCGGGAGCAGTGTATAAGCTGCTAAAGGCGCAACTTCTGGCGACTATTTAACCAGTTTAGCCAGAAATTTGGACTAATATGAGTACCAGTTCGCTGTCACTACATCCAATCTTCCCATCCAGCATCTACATTTGGCAGACATCTAACGGTTAAAATTTTACTATGTTCCTCACTCTTGCGCCTGACGACTTAGAGTACTGTAGCTGTTCTCCTTCCTCTACAGAGACTTATTTTCTGCATGGATTATCTCTTGTGCTTACTGTACAGGGCCAGCGATTGTCGAGGTCCCACGCATGCGTACGCCAGCGCGTGCTGCCACCTCAGCCTTGAGATTGAACCCTATATCGAAATGATTAAGTATGTGAACGTATTACTGGACTCTGGAACCACACCGTGACCCTGGGTAGGCAAGTCTGGAACTTTCGCCACAGGTTCGAGCCCAGGTGCCGGCCGCGACGCAGGGCCTCGGCTTGACGGTTCAAGACCTGGATCTCTAGGAGCATACAGCACAAAGCCCTAGAATAAGCAAGAATCTCAAAAAGGTGGGTGTCCATACAATGTATTTATTTTATTTTTGTGCGAGGTTATAACACTATAGTTGGGTAGTGAGCCTGGATAATTTAATCGACGAAGATGAGGAGGGAATATTTTCTAATTGAAGCTGGTTTAATTACGTGAAAAAGCATTACGAAATCAAACTAGGGGACATTGAAGTTATTTGTTGGTTAATACTTTGGATCTGAGTTACCGCTGGATAGTATAAAGAAACTGAAGGGTAATGACATCTTGCTTTCGTGGATATATCTTTCTTGTAATTCATCCGTTCGGGCAGTTCGCCGGCACAGAAATGCGCAAAGTTCAGAGATTAGAGTTCAAGAGATTATGCTTTTTACCTAAGTAAAGTATCAGTGGCAGTACATTTTCCCTTTACTATGTCCTTTTCATTTCCTTTGAAATGGATGGTAAGTTATGTAAAAATGTATAGAACAATTTTAGACCCTATTCAAAATATAACTAGAGTTAAATGACGGACAATGTGGAATAATGCACTGTACTTTTATATTTCCTTTATATTATAATTCTATCGTATCAATATTAATTATCTTAAATATTTTGGCTTATAATTTGAATTCTGAAAATATTTTCAAAAATATAATTAAATATTTTTAACCTTAAGGTTAATGATGATCTTACCTTGTCATAATAAATGATAGTGTATTATTTCCCTCATATGTTGTGAACTGATTTATCTATTGATTTTGTTATTTGCAGTTTATTCTCCCATGGTTTAGTAATTTAGAAGCTGAGTGACCTTCTTTACAATATTATAAGTAAGTTAGTCAGATGTGTGTATTTCTCAAATAATCGGAGCAGTCGAAGGTTCACAAATGAAAGATTTACAAATTAGAGAAGAACTAAATGACAACAAGTTTGTCTGTACTTTGTTCTTTAATTTTTCCTTTTTCCTTTTAAAATCAACGGTAAGTTATACAATGCATAACAAACGAACTGTTACATCATCAGTAAGAAACAATTACGGTAATATATGAGCAATAGCATCCACTTACTATCAAGACATGCTTTTCACCGTAACAGTGGATTATTCCTCTTTCCCTTGTGGAATTCAATAGATGGTGCAAGCACAATCTTCTCTTTCAACTTGCGGCGTTTTCGAATTTCAGCTACGGTAGCCATTTTACAGCCGCTCGCTTCTTTAGGGTGCGTTTGCAGACTTTCATTTACATACTTAACTTCATCCAGTTCGCCCTTCGGCTGCTAAAATGCTTGGATTGCTATCGGCACTATTTTGAACTGGCTAAAACTGTCTTACTGATTGTTGTTGTTTCACTATCTCGCAGTGTCTGAAGCTCGATCTTTGTCACCATTTCTTCGCGTCGAAGAGGATGTTGTGATGATCGCTTCTATTCCTGCAGAAAGACATGCGGAGCTCATCTTCTTTTTGTGATGGTAGGGAAAGAGGATGGAGGCCAAGCGCGAACGTCGGCCTCGACCTTCAGTCGATGACTGCCACGGCAATGGTACCGTGCTTGCCGTCCAGTAAGATAGCGTGTTTGATCGAGGTGTCTCAATTAGGTGAAGGATGCAAGAATCTAAAACACGGAAGCAGTCGTCATCTGGTCTTCGTGACGCATCTACACTTTCAGAAACGTACATTTTCACCTGTTCGTGTTATTTATTCCTCCTCATGTATACTTTCAAAAACGTACCATGGCCATGATCTCCCTCATGTTTTGATCGAGTCTTGCTTGACCTTCAATGCAGTCAACGTCCTAACGATGCTCCTCTTTAGAGAGGATTTGACCTAGTTTTGCAAAATGCACTCAAGTGACCAAAGTTAGTATCATTACCTCCGTTTCTTCACTCAACGAGACTATTACAAGTCTATTGATTAGGATTTGCTTATAACTAATCACAGCTAGTTACATGCAGACCAGGTCCTTGCTGGACTCAAAACTCTCCCAACTCACTGTGCGACGAGTGACTAGGTTATCAGAACTTGATTAGTGCATGAGTCTCGATGTCTTCGGCTACACCAGACATTGAAAATCTCAGCCAAAAACCCTCTCCCACCTTAACTGACCATTTTATTCTTCCTTGAAAATAACGTGACCTACTCTTTTACTTCCTTCACATTTTCTACTATGCACTGCGAGTTTGTGGTGACTTGACCATTTATTACATATCTTAATCCAGAACTTCCAAGTTCCTAACTCACAAAAGCTAACGCTCCCTCTCTTTTAGTACTTGCAATCCACGGCTTTGTAGTCTATATCTTGCAAGGTCCTCACTAGCCGGATGTGGTCAGAGTTGTTTATGATAAGGCACTGGTAGCGTGCGGATTTATATATAACGCTCAAGGATCTTGGCAGCAGGTGATTTACCTTCTTACAAAGCCTAGGTTATGCCTAAGTAGGCGCATACTATTACAGCGAGAATGTAGCTTTACTGTATAAGTGTTAAAAAACCATGATTCATGTACGAGTATGGTCTATTATCTAGATTTGATCAAGCGTTACTCTCTTCATTGTCAACTTTTGCGTCAGATTGGTACAGTGTATCAACAATGAGTAGAAGACTGTAGGAAGGAACAAACTGAAACTGTTCATGAAAGAATTTATTCTCTGTAAATCCAAGGAAAATCGATAACAGAAAGGTTATAGTCTCCTTTTGGCAGCTTTTTCTTTGCATCATCCTTTCTCTCATGCATGCGTGTATGCGGGTCCTGATAATTGGGGCCTCCCTTTTTGGTCCGAGGGGAGGTGCTTCTTTCTAAGCTTCCACCTTTCATTTGTTCCCTTTAGCCATCGGGTTGATAACTTTGACCAGACATCTTTTCAGGATGTTTTCCACGAGGTTACCCTCCTATGCGTTGGTAGCTTTCTCTGGATATCTCCTTCCCAAATATTCGGCATGATTTTCAATCTCCTCTGTACTTTTCGTGGAATCGAAGTTTGTGGGGCGCAGGAACACACTACTAAGAAACTGTCTTGCAAGCTAACTCTAAGCTACCTCTGCAAATCGAACAACGTAACAACGATTGAAACAGGAGCTATGAGTATTTTGTGATCTCCTCCGGTCTACTGGTTGTATGTATATGTTGGTACTTACAGGAGAATGGCAGTTTGAATCAAGGACCACGCGTACACACTTAAGGTTACCCCCAAAACCCAGAGACCCCAGCGAAGTACATGGTTGAGTGGCAAAATAGTGTGTGAATCTGCGCTAACTTTGTCAGTTAGCAAATGTCTGTAACCAAGGGATGTAACAACGAATAGCACAGAGCACATTGCCAGATATGGTACTCCCGGGTATGGAAGTGCAATATATAAGACATGTACAATATACCCAGCATAAAAAATGTATATGGTATGCGGTTTCTAATGCAGAACAGAAAACGAGGTCTAAAACAACAGCAGGAGCACATGTTGTATGTTGGTCCAATATTAACTCTAATTTGAATTAATTGATCTAAACAGAACAGATTCCATCAGGATAGTCTTCATCCTGCCCTCTGTAGATTAGCCTTTCCTTGATATCTCTCCTCCAAATATGGAAGCTAGAACGTAGCTTCTCTTGTGGCTCTCTTCCGCTCTCTATTTGGCTCCATCTGAAGGTAGTATATATGTGTGATTTTGAGACCAGTGTGCTGGTTTTATCTCTAGTTTCAATGTCAGAGAGTTTAGACTTTGTTAGTGTCCAGTTTTCGAACACATCTTTTATTAGCTTCGTATCTCCAGTCTACTGTGGAGCTAAGAGGACATCATTACCTGCCTTTGTAGAAGATCCTCCCACTCCAGACTTTGAAACGCTACGTTATCTGTTCCGTTCTCAGCGGTCTCAGAGTGCCTAACTGATTTACAGACTGGAAACTCATTCGATTGTGGCCAGCTTTCGATTCTTTGAATCATTGTTGCAAAAGTCTCAATTCCAGCTAGCAGTGGACGACAGTGGAGCATAGTTACTCGGAACTCAACCTAACATGACACCTTTATTCAGTTTGAGCTTGATGCACCAGGCTGCTTGGGTAGGAAAAGACTCACTGTAGTTCCCACAAATTCTTTTCTGGCATAAGACGGTCCAGTCAGGTATGGGGATCCATAAGTGCAGTTGGTCTTTTCCTAACCCAAACCGCTTGTTACAGGCCATGTTGTTCTTCCCTCCAACAGAGCTACATTGTTTGCTGTTCCTGGGTCACCATCATCTGACGATTCCACTGAATGGGCATTCCTCGACAAATTTTTTTCGCCCCAAGTTCCGGTTGGGAGCCGATTATCTCATGACCAGTGACGTTTCTATCGGCGTGTCCCAAGAAGCGGTTGCAGAGAATAATCAGAAGAAAAGACGTGAACTAAAGGTAAGTACTGTACTATACTTCTGAGTTCTCCTCGAATGTGTATGATAGTTGGACCAGGTATCCAAGCAGATCCGAGAGATAAGACATCGTGACAACCGGCGGAGATGCTCGGGCTACACAGGAATATAAAGGAAAATTTTCGTTGATCCAGAAGATAATTGGGCAGTACCTTTGCTTCAGATCTCGAATTTATTCATCGGAATGTTGGGAACTTATCATATTGTCTTGCCTCAAGCATATCTTTGAACGAAAAGAAGTTGAACTGACATCACCACCAGTGTTGACCATTCTTTAGATTCTTTCCCCTTCTACCAAAACCATCAACAGACCACAATGCTTTTCTGCCAAAAGTAGCACGTCTTTTCAAGGAAGGAGAGAAACCTACTACCTTAATTTCAAACAAAAAAAACGAAACTAGTGCGATACATATGAAGAATGTAATTAGTGTCATTGTACAATGAAGTCTTTGTTTGTGCGTTGATTTGAACCGCGAACTAAATTTTCCAAAATTTGTTTAATTGGGTTCTTGGAACTTCTTGCATCAAAGGTTGTAGTTGATTACAGTAACTGCCTTAAGTTTAGTTTCACTCGGATAGTCGATAATGTAGATGGCTCATAATCGATATTAAAGACTAGTAGAAATGATAGCATCCTTGCTGTTCTGTATGAATGATGAAGAGAGTGTGTTTATGAACTTTGAAGAGAGGATGGCAATGAACAGGACCCTAAACTCAGGACTAAAGATTGACAGGTTTCAGTATATTTGGAACTGATATTCTTAACTAAATTCAATTTGAACAGAGGACAAATCAAACAGAGGTGGTAATATTTGAAGGTGGATAAGTTGAGTACGCCGTGGATTATTCATATATGGTAATTAACCACCAGTGGTAAATGCAGAAATTGTCTTCAGATCGTATATCAGGACACACCACCCAAAATGGATCAAGTACAGGTAAGGGACTGCTTGTTAGAGGACATCGCTCCTGAAGGTAACTAAACTACAGGTCTAGGTCTCCACTTAGTACTTAAGCCAAGAGAAATCCATATTTTCCTCCTACCCATGAAACTCGTTGAAATGCCTCTTTAGATACTTTCCTTGTCATGGTTCTCCACAAGTACCAACCTGAAAATCTTGCAATATAAGTGTAAATACTTATTTACATTCAAATAATTAGAGTAGTAAACTTATACATACATTCATCCAACTATTTTTCAACCATTAACCCTTCAGGTTATTCCATGTCCATCCCTCCGCTATTATTTTAAGTTGTAATAACTTAAGGTTATACTGTACTGTCTTCTTGTACGTGCTAGAACTTCTCTCTTACTAAAGAACACTAAAGAGGATTAAATTTTCTAAATTTCATTTGTCCTCTAGTAATGTTATAACCTCCGTACATTTTAACTCCGAACACTAATCAGCTGCAAGGACTGCCCGACTTTGGCAGGATATTGTGTTCGAGATCCTATATAAGATCCAACTTCGATGAAGAAGAATCGTGCGGCCTGGTAGATGTTTAAAGTCAAAATTGATCCATCCATATTCAACCTCATGATGACATATGTAAAGAGGAGCAAAGGCGAGATTTGTTCATGTCCACTGGTTGCATGTCTCACATGCATCCACGAGGATGACTCACCTGCATGATATAACTTTGCTAACTAAGGTAGCAAAGTTAACCAGTCCGTCTATCATGTCGGTCATCACATGCAGTAAGCTCCTCCTGTACAGTATCCCACGCCATATAATCCAGACTATGACTCGGGTTATTAAAGTGGTTTGGTTATAAACGTACCAGTGAGCTGGTAGTACACATTCTTATCGTTGTAGGTGGGAGCTGATAACATCATCCGCAGAGTTTCCATTAGTAGCGTAGTAGTAGGTTAGGTCCACTTAACCTAAAGATGACGGTAACGATATTGGTCTTGTTGTGTTGGTAGAAGACGACAGAATTTCAGTCTGAAACCAACGTGAATATGCGAGTTCCCAAGTTCGCATTTTAGGGAAACTCGAGCATCTGATCGTTGAGATTCAGCGAATCAAGTGCTTTGATCAGATGAGCATCAGGTGCAAGTCTCTAGATTCTGCTGCTACTCTTCACTAGTTCTCTCTTTGTAACAGATTCTTGGGCTGTGTCACTGTCATGTTGCGCCATTCGACATCATTCACTAATTGGAGGTTAGGGAACGGCAAGCAATAAATATGACAAAGTGGAAACCAACTGGTTTGGATGAAGAAAATCGTCAGTCCGTGGTGGTGGTGCGGTCCGTCGTGTGATGCGGTCGCTTCTGATCCCATTCGCAAGTGTGACATCAATTGTAGGTAATCACTATGTTTGACCACCTTGCAGCTTATCGATATATCCTTTTTGTATATTTTCTGTTTTCTGCAATTGAGACTCGAGAGGATGTTGAGATAAGTCAGCAAGGAGGATTTGGGTATAATATAATGGTATTATATTTGGGTAATCTTTTTTTTTTCATCCACCAGTTCCAGTAATAACAGTGATCCCAAGTGAACCAAATACGGAATAGAGGAGGATATATCTATGGAGCAGCTTTCTTCTTCCTCAGTCCCCAAAACCAACAGTCGATCCTCCCAAGTCCTCCGAAGTTAAAAATATCTTCCTCAGTCTCCGACCGGCTAGACCTCCAGTGATGACTGTGGTAAGTCTTGAATTGCGATAGAGTCATGCTATTTTGGATTACGCAGTCCATGTATGTGATTGCGGGAGCACAAGTTAACAGATCGACGAAATTCAAATTGAAGCTTGAGCTAGAATAGAGGAGTGCATGATGAGAGAACTACGGAAAACATTAAACTGTTGGGCAGCGAAAGCGAGAGCTCTCTTGAGAAGTGATGTCAATGATGGCTGCTGCAGAAACAAGTGCTAATTTTGATCAAGATTTCAGCAGAAATTATGACGATCTTTGATCGAATCTGATTTCTGTATGAAGAAGAAGAAATGTTCAATGTGCCTGCAGACACTGTGCATAATGCAAGTGACTCTGAGCCCACTCCATGACAGAGATGACAACAAACTATGATCGCAATTGGGAAGAGTGAGATGTCTCTAGTAGAGAAAACTTACACGTGAGTTTCAAGCCGGATTAATAAAACTCGGTGTCACATTTGATTCGATGGAGGAGTTCCAGTTTGCGCTAGATTGCTGATCCGTTTATAACTCACGAATCAATAAGCACAGGAAGACTCGAGAAAAATATTGGGTGCAGACATGCATGTACGGGTCTTCGATCAGACCAGATCCTCCAACTCAAAAATGCAATGGTCAGACAGTGACTCAATGACCAGTCAAGGAGAACATGCAACCAAACTTGGAGCCAAAGACTTTTGTACAATTCACCCAATGACGATCATCGTAGAGTTGTGTTGTAGACAGAACTGATCTAAATGAACAGCTAGACGATATTGAGGATGAACAAGGGTTCTATCTAAGAGCTCGATCCAAAAAAAGTTCAAAGAAGTCCATCATCTGGTGCGTGTGGACAGACTGTTCGTCATCAGTCTGGTGGTCCATTTCACGAGGTCGAGGAGGGAGACAATGACATTGACACAGGAACAGAGATATCAAAGGACAAGGACCCAGCTGGGGATAAGGGTTCAGTTGGAGATAAGGATGTATCACAGCGATGCGAGTGACGAATCCGCTGCCAACGACAGAAAAATCTGGTAACTTTGTGATAACAGTATGTAATCTACAACACACTTGTCCTGACCATTTGTATACATGAAGAGGGTCTTGTCAAAATTCATCACACCTAGCTGTCTTGATGTGTAATAGAGTTGTTATAGATCCGAATGTACAATGCGAAAAGTTGATAAACGACATTCAGTAAACTTTTCAAAAATGCACGATATACCAAGCTTTATTTAGAATGAGAGAGAAAGTGCGTGACTGGATATAAGGTTCTCAAACAAGACCATTTCACGCTATACTTGACCTATGTCGTCACATAAGAGAAGAAGATCCAATTATACAGTCGAATACTAAACTTGACTAGGTTCGAGGATTTTCAGACGTATTTTTGTTAGTTCATCAGCTTGTCACCGTGCATTTCTATCTTCACAAAAGATAATCACTCTTGATGTCTGTCACAACAAGAATAAAAATATCCCTCTCAGATATTTACAGCAAGTTGTTCCGATAGAAACAACCAGTCTCTTATTCTCTATTTTGCTGTTGTCGCGAGCAAAGACGAGGACATTTGGACTTGGTACTGAATTCTCATGAAGCATAGTATTATTGATATAAGGCTGCTATAAGTAATGATACTTTCCGATCGTTGCAAGAGATTGCTGAATGTTGTTAAGCATATATTCTCTGACGATGTCCATGGTCACTGTTCACTTCATTTAAAAATGAACGTGAAGGCATGTTACGATCGAGAAGTAGAGAAGGTGTTCTTGTCTTACTTGTATGCAAGGAAAAAACTGAAGTAAGTGTTCTAATGTATTGTCTTTCTTAGTTTTCTATACATCTGAATTTTGAACTTTATTTTGATTTTGCACATCCGAAGTTTGTAGTGCTTCATTCATGAATGACATTTCTATGAGTTTAATTTGTTACTTGATGACTTATGGACAACTGGCCGTAGTAGGGTTGAAGTGGTTGAATATATCCACAAAATTCCAGCTCAGTTGTGGACAAGATCACAGTTTCCTCTTCATAGATATGGAAAGGTGGCATCGAATGTGGCAGAGGCTGTTAACAGTGCTCTAAAGGCTATCCGAGATTTTGCTCCTTTTAGTGTTGTATGTCAGATATGGACTTATATGATGGATACCTTTGCAAAGCAAAAAATGTCTGCTCGCACATATGGAGTGCTCACCTCTTTCGCACAGTCCAGATATGACGAGAATGAGAAGATGTATTGTCAATTTGTTCGTCATGTGTCAAATGAAGACAAGGCTCTGGTATAGAAATCAGCGGTCAGAGAACAATATGTAGTCCAGCATGGAAATATTCCAAGGTGTGATTGTCTTGAAATGCAAGAGATGATCTCATGTGCTCGTTCTATGATATGTGATGCTGAATTCTCTCGTGATCTTACGTGTCACTTGGATAGCATCTGGTTCTTGAAGACGCTTCTGAGGACATACTCTTACTCTATACATCCTCTGGTGACGACGTATCTCATGTTTGTTTTTTACTGTGTCTTTCCGTCAGTGGTAAGAGAAAGGAAAGGCAGCGAGTGGTGAGGATCCTCTCATGCGATGCACATGCAAGATGGGGATATGGTTCTGCAAGTGTTACAGAGAGTCCAAAGATTTGGAATGATGATGATAGATATACGCACTAGTCCATGTCACAATCAGTGAGCTTTGGTGCAACAATGCATATAAGAGTGGGGTGTAGAAAACCTCCCAACTCCACACAACAACAGCGAAGATGCGGGATATGTCACATATTGGATCATAACAAACGGACTTGCCAGCAGCATCCCGTGTTGAGTGAAGCACAGCTAGAGCTTGAAGGCGTCTTTGGCTTCCTTCTCATCGTATTTTCTATTGTATGACCGAGATCTAGATCTATCTTTGACCATTCGTCGTGATTCTACTGAGGTGCTGAACCTTGATGATCCGGTATGTGTGGACGTATGTTCTCAACGAGCAGAGACATTTCAGAGAGTTATGCTTATGACTTTTGAGAACCTAGTGATTGCTCATTAGAGAGACATGTTGCGATATACGACTATTCGAGGAGGAGGTTATCAGCCATCAATTCGCAGGTTTCATCTTGGCGATTATATCTATCTACAGCAGACTGCACCGATGATGTTGGATGTGATCGTAGGGCGCACTATTTAACGAGTACGTGAGGTGTTATCTTCTGGAGTACTCATGAGAGGGCCGTGATGATGTTATTTGGAAGGACCATGTGCGTAATTGCATACCATCTTTCCAACATCAATGAGACCGTTGATCCAAGTTTAGCAGTTGTACACGCGAGCTTGAGGTGTATGTTGTGTGGGTCTGCTGGTGGAGCAGCCCGTATGTTGGTGTGTGATTGGTTGTTCGAGAGTTTGACACATGTCATGTTTGACTCCATCTCTCATTGTCGTTCCTACTGGATGATGGATTTGTCCTCAATGTATATAGCAGGGATAGCCGATTAGATCTTTGCATGGTATGGATTGCAGACAGGCGACTAACAATGGGAGGATGTAGCACCCGGTCTCCTGATCCTTGCATCCATGAAGGTGTATATCACGTTGAGACATGAGGTTATCTGGAGTTAGAGAGACCTAACCGTCAGTTAGGGGAGCGATTGTGATACACTTATGTATGTGTATGACATCATCCATATGTTATGTGTATGTGTGGTGTGTCTCTGACAGCGATGTGTATGCACACGACAACGTCAGTTTAGCACCTCAGCTAGGTTGACCGAGGTGCGGAGTGGCTAATCCCGCTAGGGCCGTTAGTACCGTTAAAACGAGTTCTTTGGATGGTCCACTAGGGGTATACTTCGCACGTTGGGCTTGGAGGCCTTAGTTCTTCAAGTTGAGCTTTCAAGCTCTTGGATATGGTAGATAGTCTAGTTGAGTGTAACCTGGATTCTCTTCGAGCATAGAGTGGATTTGACTTGACCGTTTGTGAGTAATCGTTGTTGCCGTGTTGGCGATGATAATTTCTCTGTTTAGATTATTGTGATACACTTGTGTATGTGTATGACATCGTTATGCTCGACTGCTGTATGAACCATTTTATGCTTTGCTCTGGTGATTTCAATGATCTTCTTGTAGGGAGGAGCTCCCTAGGGGCCTTATAAGATAACTCCCGTGGTAAGCTAAGAGTTCCGACCTGCAAGATCTCCAACATAATGTTACAAAACAATTGGATTTTAAACAAATGACTTCAAAGATTATTTGTAAGTGCGTTATTCGGAAGCATCCTCCATCGTGTGTGATTGCAGATTTTAACTGTGCTTTTCTAGTAACCATCCTCCAGCTTACCTCTTAATGATTTTAAGATACAACTGTTTACAAGGAGGAAATTCACAGTCCATCACATTCTCAGATGGTACATTAGCAATGGCACATTTGAAACAACACTTAGCTTCATGAAGTTGTAGTCTCCTAGGTTCTCAACTCGTCTTCTCACCTTTCAGCGATGAACACGTTCTCTACATAGGAGCAGTTGGCATGTTAGTGACATTCGGTCATGCCAACTTGGACGAGGATGAAGAGTTTTGCTCTCCGGCTCAAAAATTTTCCTCCAATGACTGATAACATGTTTGGGTGCTCCAAGAGTTTCTCTTGAAGGTGCAGCATACGTAGAGTCTTGACTGAATGTGGGTCCAAATGTCATAAGAGAATGTCAACTTTTTGGTTGGGTCTAGATCCTCTGATCTCAGGTTCACGACTGTTTGGATTAGAGCATTGATGCGAAAAAGTTGATGGCAAGAGTTTCCCGGAGAAGGATTTTCTAACATCCGACTGAAAAGACTGCGACTTTGAAAGTGAGAAGGATTATAGGTTTGATACAGCAGAGCAACTTATAATTAGAGCCACAAACATGTAAAGAAGTGAACATGAGGCTAAACAGTATGTTATTATCTAATCACAACATTGGTCTGTATACACATGGAGGTGGTAGTGCAAAAGAACACCTCATTCTTCAAAAACCAAAGTTTAATGTAACAATTTACGTATATATGTAAAACAAGATTGGAGTTGAGGTGTTTTCTTTTGCAGTGGGGAGAGGAGAAGACTCTTTGAACTAAACAATATTAACAGGAGTAGACAGTGATAGTGTTTCGAGTTCTGGACTAGTCCTAAATACATCTTAGATCATGCAATTTTCTGTGTCAAAATCTCAAAATATGAACTCCAGCGAGCAAACTCTTCCGTTGGAAAATCCTCTAAATAGCCTTGGCATGTGTACACAGCTACTTCGGCTTGAACTGACATCGACTGCATTAATCATGATAGAACCTACTGCTGGTTGTAACTCTCTAAGTCTACGCAGTGCTTTCACAAATTTTGAAAGGTCCTCCCTCTACTGTCTCTAGCGTTCAGTTACAGTGGTCATTTCTCGAATAATTTTTCTGCAACTACATGACAATGATAAGACCAAGTCATGTAGTCGCTCAATTTCTATAAGTTTTACATTACTCTCCAATGTGGACTTGGAATCTTTGATCGATAGATAGAATGTACAACTATCCATTGCAGTAGTAAGGTCTTTCCATGCGTCTTGAAACTCATCCGGGTGCACCACCTCAAGCTCCACATCAAAGATAGTGAAGTGATTTTGCTGTGCATTCAAACCAATTTCATTCGCCGAGCAAACAATGTTCAGTTCTCCGTCTTGCTTCTCCGCGCTTAGCTTCTCAAACTCCTCAGATGTCATTCCCAAAAGCTTTTCGCCAACAGTCCATATAATTGCTATCGGTAATGCAATTTTGGGACGATCTATTTTCTCTTGTTTCTTTTTTGATCACATGAGTGCTAGGTCTTTCGACATTCGAGGTGTGACTGACTGAAATACAACACCTTCCTAGCAGAGCTCGCGTTCGTGTGTGCTTTGCTTACACACTTATAACACCATGGGAAGTTGCTGCAACATAAGAGACAGAACTCAAAAGCTTGTTATTTATTATGCGTCGAATAGAAGCTGACACCCACTGAGAAGACACATTGCTGATACATTCTTAGAATTCAGCGAGTGAACACATCTTTTCTAAAGCTCATCTATGGTTCCTTCCTCAGCTCACCAGAAGCTCAAGATGCAGCTCTGTTCGACACCCTAACTCACATACCAATGCACTGTACACTCTCTCGTCTTCTAATGATGACGAAGACTGTCTTCTCATGAGACGAAGACTGTCTTCTCGTGTATTTTTCATCCATTGACAAAAATGATAATCCATTGCATGACTCGCAACCGCACATTCTGCTTCAGAACTGCAATCGGTCTCTACTGACACAACCCGCTTCAGAAACTGGGGATAACAGATAAAAGGACTGAGAAAAACATTTTCAACTTCGAGAGACTTGGGAGTATCTACTGTTGGTCCCGGGGACTGAAGAAAAAAAAAACATGATCTATGGAGACACTGTTGGAGTGTACCAATCTCACAAAATAGGATCTTGCCGGCTGATTCCTTTCAACTGTCCCCTGTATCAGAGTAGAGAAGATGAACTCTAAGAGATTCCGAAACTGGATAATAGTAAAGTAGTAAATATCTGAAAAAAATTGTCTTTTGTTCGGAATTCACACTCACACGACGTCCCTTTAACCTCTTATGTGATTGGCTTTCAAAGAACTAAATCTGGACCTTTCCTGGTAAACTCAGTCTTCTGTCGTTTCTTCTTCAGATTTCAAGGCAAGGACAACTGAAGCCCAAGAAGAAAGCCAAGAGAATAAAGGTAAGAAAATATGTAACATATAACAGTAAAAAACACGGAATACATATCCGAAAGTTTCGTGAATCGTGAAAGCAGCAAGCTAATTAGGTGGCCTCTGCTCGCTGTGATTGATTCTATCTGCAACTGTATGCTGCTTATCCTTTCAGGGCATGAGGCTCCCTCGGCCGCAGGATTCGATCCCACGCCGACCGGGCTACAGGCGGGTGGTGTTTCCGACAAGCTACTGTGAAATTTATCGCCGGGTTGGTTCAGAACGCGTCTAAAGAGTCGGTTCAAAACGAGTTTCTCTCGTAATAAAAGTCACACGTCTCTCCTTCTCTCACCGGAAGACCGTGATCCATTAGGTCGAGGTAGACGAGTTTCCATTTTCTGTACTATTTCTCTTCTGCTTTCCAAGCGGTTCCAAAAGTTACTTTGTACGACTTCATTCATATATATTGCTGAGCAGCACTGAGACAGTGTTGACTTAGTGATATGGGAAGAATATATTCAAGTATCCTGTCAGGCAGTAAACTTCGTGGTAGTAACCTGTTCTTGTTGATCTCTCTTCACTTATTTCGGTCAAACACCAACTTGAATGCGATACTGAATTTACCGAAATCCTGGATTCCACTCTTCACGAGCTTGTTCCACGAAAGACAGACGAAAGATAGGATCACATGTAGGAACATGAATAGTACTATTGTTCGTCTTCTTATTGCTAATTTAGGAAAGCGTGCAAGAAAAGCACCGCTGAAGATTTTTGTGCCCTTTGACTCTTCAACAGTTTTGATATTTCTGTTACAATTTTTCTGCTTTGGACGTTTCTCAAGGGCTGGCCACTCATGGATAATGCACTAGCAAGTGTTCGGAAAGTACGAATACTGCTCATGTGGATAGCTTCGTTGGGCTGGATTCCAAACTCACAACTTGGCCTACTATCCCGAGCAGCTAAAATGATATTCATCGTGCAAGGATCGGGTGCCATGTTTGTCCATGTGCTGGATTCCAAACTCACAATTTGGCCTATCTTCTCGAGCGGCTAAAATGTTCTTAACAATCAGCAAGGTATCTGGTGGCATGTTTGTCGATGAATGTGGTTTGCAACTGATTCTTGTCTTACTCTGTGGATGCTGACCCTTCAAACTCTTCATCTTAAGTCTGATCTGAGTTGAGGCTGCTGTGGCAGCTGAGCCCCGAGAGGAATGACAACAAATCTACTGGATGGCAGTACTTTTGCCGTTGTCCTTAACGCCAATACAGGAGCAGGGAATGAACTGCGCATGAGCAGCTAATGTAATTCTTTCTCACACAATGGTGTTATTGCCTTCATTCGAGTAGGATACCAAGGGATGTGAATTTCCCTTGCCTGAAGACGCGGCAAGTAGCGCATGTTACAAGTCAGTTGCATGATCTGTCCTCAACTAGTTTGGAGTGTATCGTTTCGTCGAGAATCTAGTTAGCATAGGAATGTACATTTTCGGAGATTTACTCTGTAAGTACTGCCTTAACATGCCAATCCTTTTCCCTCAATGATTGCTTCAGGAAACGTTTCTTAGCTAGGGGTGCAGGAGATAGGCGGGGATAGGGTTTTTGCTTTGCGACATCTGTCATGACCTGAAGCATAGTCCTAGTACACACCTGAAGTCCATGCTTGAGATCAAGAAAACCCTGCATGTAACGCCCTTAGCCTAAGGTGCTTAAATTGTTGCCGACTTCATTCATGGTGAGGTCTATGCCTTTGTTTTGCTTCCTCTTCTGACGGATTGCTGTGAACTTCACTAAGTATACCTGCCATGGTATAACTTCCCGAGGCACCATCAGGGAGGGGCGTGAAGGAATGATTGTGATGCACTGGGTAAATGCAGGTGAGGTGTATCCAACAAGGTATGCGAATCTGTTTTTCTAGGCTTGTTGGGCCTGATGAGTGTGGAGCTGCAGCACTTACACATTGTCCCTAGAAGGTTAGTTTGCTTTTGTAGTCTGGCTTGTGGAGTAGTCAGATGTGAAGCAAACGACATTGCTGCCTTCGAATTTTTCCACCTGCATACCCTGTAGCATACGCGACAGTCCGTGCAGCAGTTCTCATCACTACATGCTTTCTCGTATGAGACAGAGCTCTAAAACACAGTCCAAGCGTTGCAACGTTGAAGGAGACAGTTGAAGTCCAGTTTGCCATATGGGTTGGTCCACAAAATGGTTGGACATATCCCCGCAAGATCTTCCAATTAGACTAAATTCCTCGTGATGTTACAAACAATGTGGGGTGAAGCTAAGTTGCCATTTTCATGAATCAGCTTCTTCAGCCGTGGAAAGTTTGGAACTAACGGTTGGTTCTCAAACGATGTTTGGGTGGGAACTCAAATGGGCACATTCTACAACTTGGCATCCACAGTTCCGGCAAATTATTGGCCACGACGGTTAATGGTGGTATTCCTTAGCATATACCCTTTATTAGAATCAATTATTTGTCTTACGGCTCTAGGGAACTTTTTGTTCGTCAAGGAGTGATGCCTTTTCTTGCTGCAATAGAATAGTATGCTTGTTGTGGCGCACCTCACACTCAAACACAATTCCTGGTCATGTCGTTGACCATGATTTAAATTTTTGGTTGGTGTATAACTTCTTGTTACTTGTGGTATCCTCATCGCCCTTACATTTTCAGCCCTCCAATTCTCAGTCCATAGTTCATCTCAACCGGCATCAAAGGTGCTCTTTGGTTTTTCCAGAAATATTTTGTTTTATTTTCTCCTAATGTAATTTCTGCTTTATGAGCCAGTTAGAATATAAAATCATCTCGTTCATTTGATACAGCCTCAACTGTAAGTCTTGTCGAATTACGAGCTCACCTACTGGCTGTTTGCAGAGAACTCGAATGTCAAGTAACGAGATCTTGATGGGCTCAATGATATGTTGTAAATTATTCAGGACCTCCTTCGATTTCTGTGCAGACGTGGAACGCGGCCGGAAAAACTAGAAAACTGTTAGAGGTTGAAGGACGTTCGTTATAGCAAGTGGTTTATGTCAGTTGTCTCGACCGAGCATGAAGCTGCATGATGTAACTTCTACTGTATTACATGACATAAACCACTTGCTATAACGACCGTCCTTCAACCTCTAACAGTTTTCTAGTTTTTCCGGCCGCGTTCCACGTCTGCACAGAAATCGAAGGAGGTCCTGAATAATTTACAACATATCATTGAGCCCATCAAGATCTCGTTACTTGACATTCGAGTTCTCTGCAAACAGCCAGTAGGTGAGCTCGTAATTCGACAAGACTTACAGTTGAGGCTGTATCAAATGAACGAGATAGGTATTTGCATCTACGCAACACTTCTATCCTCCTTCCATTCATGTTCAGATTTTTTGTTATTTATATCAAATTTGCCATACTTCTTATACAGTCCGTCTTGCCTTCTTTTCTTATCAGGTATGTAGAGTGTTGGCTCAGGAGTCGTGTTTCAAATATAACACAGAGAGGGAAGCAGGGTTCGGGAATCATTTATACCTGAAAGATTTCTCGTATCTACATCGCTACAACTTGAGCACGAGAGATGTTCTCCTGGTGGATGATAGTCCAGTGAAGAATTCTACAAATCATCCCTTCAATCATCCCACCCTCCTCCTTTTTCTCCTTTCACCATCGAGTGTGATAAGGAACAGTATTTAGAGGCAACTTTGTTGCCTTGGCTTCTTCATTGGGGATGTACTCCAGAGGAGACAGTCTCTTATGTGGAGACTAGATACTCTCAGATTCAAGCTCAAGATCCTATTAGGGCTTTACAAGAGTATTGGAGCAATATTACCAAAGAGGAAGTACATATAGTATGGAGGTCAGTACCACACAGTATGTCTATGGGTTACCTCCATCTTCTCAAGTGAGAATAGTGATAACTTCAAGTTTCTACTCCTTGCAAGTAAAGTTATAAAAATTTTGATAAAAGTTTCGCATCAATGGTTACAATATTATTATTTTGAATTCTTATATATTATGGTTATAAACAAACACCAGAACAGAACAACACAGGGCGAAGGGTACTTGTTCGGTGCGATATAGCCTGTTACGCTCCGAACACAAGCGAAACATGTGTCATGTCTACATTATTTATCACCTTGTATCGCCTCGTCTAGGGTACTCGATAGTCGAGCGATACAGGTTGTATAGCAAAGACACAGCGATACAAGATGTTTCGCTCCATAATTGTGCGACACAGGCTGTATCGCCTCGATCAGAGTGGCTAACCCTTACCCTTACCCTGGTCGGGGCGATACAGCCTGTATCGCCCCGAGCAGTGTACTCGATCGTCGAGCGATACAGGTTGTATCGCAGAGGCCGGGCGATACATTACCTGTATCGCCCCCTCTCAATGCGACACAGCCTGTATCGCCCCGAGCAGTGTACTCGATCGTCGAGCGATACATGTTGTATCGCAGAGGCCGGGCGATACATTGCCTGTATCGCCCCCTCTCAATGCGACACAGCCTGTATCGCCTCCCCCGAGCAGTGTACTCGATCGTCGAGCGATACAGGTTGTATCGCAGAGGCCGGGCGATACGTTACTTGTATCGCCCCCTCTCAATGCGACACACCCTGTATCGCCTTGATCAGGTGCGATACAGAGGATATTTCGCACAATGATGCGATACAAGCTGTATCGCCTCGCAGTAACGAAACATTACGTGTATCGTTCCTTCTCTGAGCGATACATGCGTTATTTCGCACATCGAGTGCGATACATAGTGTATCGCTCCGAGGGATAAGACAACGTCGAAGCGATACAGACTGTATCGATCAGCAACAGTGCGATACAAGATGTATCGCCTCTGAGTTGGTGAGGGTAACACTAAGAACATTACACACTGCTAAGGGAAACATCATGCACAAACACGAGTGGCATACAAGAGTAAACTCATTGACTCCCAGTGCAATTAACCATTCATTGCAACAATGCACCATGAAAATAACATTCTTCTCCATATCCAAATTTGAGTTTTCACAACCACACTCCTCCTGATGTCTACTAAGTCTACAACTGTCTAAGTTTACGAAGTGCATCTCCAAATTCAGAAAGGTCCTCTCTTTGTTCTCTCTGCAGTTCGATTACAGTGTTCATTTCTCGAACAATGTTTTCTGCAACTACATCTATCTCATTTGCTCTCCCCATCAGTAACAAGGCCATGTCATGTAGCCTCTCTATCTCGACAAGTTGAACGTTCTCGGATATGCACTTAGTATCTTCCTTCGATATGCACTTAGGATCTTCCACCATAGATGGATAAAAAGTACAACAATCCATTGCATTCGCAAGATCTTCCACAGCATCTTGAAATTCATCCGGTTGCTCCATCTCAAGCTCCACATCAAACACTGTATAGCGATTCTGCTGTGCATTCAATCCAATTTTAAAACGCCACTTCTCTGAGCACACAGTGTTCAATATTTCATCTTGCTTCTCTACTGTTAGTGTCTCGAACTCCTCTGCTGTCATGCCCAATAGTTTCTCTCCAACAGTCCACACAATTACTATTGGTAATGCGGTTTCTGCACGGTCCTTCACACTGTGATCAATCAATCCTAGATGAAATCGATATTGTCTCCTGCTTCCTCTTTGACCACATGGGTGCCACGTCTTTCGTCCCGGCTGGGTATGACTGAAATACAACACCTTCCTGGTTGAGCTCGTTGTCATGCTTGGTTCACTTACACGCTTATAACACCCCGGGAAGTTGCAGGCAACATAAGAGACAGAACCAGACAGCTTGTTCTTGATTATTCGTTGAATGGAAGCTGAAACCCACTGAGAAGAGACATTGCCGATACATTCTTCGAATTCTGCAAGTGAACACATCGTTTCTATAAACTACTCAGCTCAGCGCACAAATACCTTACACACGGCTGTGTACACTCTGTAATCAACACGTCTAACGGTAACAACAACTGCCTTTGCCTTCGTCTTCGCTCGTAACTTTTCACCCGTCTCCTCGATCTCACATCACCCTCATCTCTTCGATCTCGCATCACCTCGCATTTTGAGTGCGAAAAATCTATAAATGCATCTCGCGCGTTACTGTGAGACTGTGATACTGGCGCCATTTTCACATTGCCCCGTCTTTCCCGCTCATTTCCGCTCCACATCATATAAATCGCTCGTTTACACACCACGTCAGACTACCCAACTGTGACGTGGCGATTCTGCCAAGTCAGACTGTCAATATGACATGGCGCACGTTCCACGTCGAACTGTCGTTATGACCTGGCATAACGGCTTGATCTACATGGCGCGGTCGACCGGCAGGACGGACGATGGGAGGTTGGGGGTGTGATCAAGCAACCAAACGTTAAGAGGGGTATGATCAAGCGCAGCGATCGTACTGGGGGTGTGATCAAGCCAATTCCTCGCTCCCGTGACATTCATTCGCCTCAAGTACCCTTCTGCTGACACTCAATTCTTACTTTCCTTCCTAGAATCCTAGATCGGACATACCGTATCCAAGAAGAAGGTGTGAGATTCAGAAGGTTCTTTATATCTGTTGATACAAATGAACCTTTGAAATGAGTTACAGCCGTAACTTAGGGATCAAACGTACAACTTTGCTGGAGATCTTGACGGGAATACGAGGCCCTGTCAAATGCTTCCTGTAAACTTTCACGTTTGTAGAATTGACATTCGTCTGTAGTTTAGTAAGGTTCGCAGTTCACGTAGGTGCCAATTTGGACGGGAAAATAGAAGGTTATTCTAGTATTATTCAAGTGACATGATTTGATTATTCTTCAAGCGAGATGCAAGTACTGGATGTTTTCATGATAGAATATTTACTCATTTATTACTTGAGATTATCTCATTTCTATGTTATATATATCCACAATGACTAGAAACAGACCTTGTTCTGATCACGAATGCAATAACTGTTGAAAATTAAAAAGGTAACTGTTACTGAGTACATCCTGACATCCTTTCGATAAATAACTTTTTTGATGGGATTTTCTTGTTGGAGCTTAGGTGGAAGTTAGTTGGTGTAGTTTCGCCCTTGCAAATGGAGTAATGGAATTGCAGTTTCAAGAAAATAGTTTGTAAAAGTTCCAACGACTTCAAATAATCGAGCAAAGCGGGCCGGGTTAGCGTATTGCTTGTTGAATTAATGTAAGGCGGGGATAGCACAAGGCATGCACGTAAAGTATCGATTAGTAGTTACTCTTATACTTATCTTGTCAAGACTCAGGAATTTAATTGAATATAATATTACTATTACTGTGGCGTCACGAGAATAATCATAACTACCTCACGTGGCAGTTCGGTAGGTGCCCCGAAGTTTTTTGAGAATCCAGAGGAAGTTGCAGGAGATATGTTATATCAGGGAAGGGGTTGGTATGAGCAAGGAAGGCTCGCACTGCAACATACAAGAAAGAACCTCTGATGTCATACAAAATAATAGTTCTAGTTCAAATGCACATATTTCGGAAGATTGAGACTAAACAGTCTTATGATATTGTATTCCCTTTCCCCCAATATCTTTATCTGTGAAATTCTTGCTTCAGAAGGAGGGAAGTAAGTGGATTGGAGTCGAAGGGATGCGCTTCACTGCAGGCTCCAAGGAGTTTGTGGCACGTAGCACTTACGGCTCTGACTGAAGTCGAGAATGTGAATCATTTCACTGCAGGTAGGAACTTTCTCCGCTAACTGCTGTTCCCAAAGCTCAGTGAACTTCTCGCTCCTGTTTCTACTTGTGTCACTGCAGATCAAATGTCGTTACATGATCGTCATACTCCGCTCTTTAATATCTTTCGGATTCAGATGATTTTATGTGGACCCATTCAAATGGAACTTGTCGTTTCTGTAAACACAATGAGTGCCTTCTTTATTGACAGTTCTGTTCCCAACAGAGCAAACAAATCCATGAGGGTTTTGGTTCAAACACTGTAAGCACTCATACTCTTTCACTTTACTCATATCCACAGTGCAACTGGCGGTTTGTTCCTCTTTCACTCGATGAACTTTGCGTGGCTAAAGCGTTCGATCGTGATCAACGTTTCCAGCTGGCTGATTGGTCTATATGCTTTTCCATATCAGCCTTAGGCCCTAATATGGAGGTGGGCCCCACTTACGTGCTCCTTAGTTCATCCTTGCAGAAAATTCCTTAGGCTTGTTTTTCGGAAAGTGGGGCGGTGCTTTTCTCGAGGTTGGAACATACCCTTATCTACAGCAACCGCAGCAGGCTTTAGGAGCTTTATTGCGAGATGTAGAACATACACAAAAGATCTTCAGATGCTTTTATGTCGATAGGCACGAAAAGGCTGTGGACGCTAATTTGTAACAACATTGCACAGTTGTTTATTGGCGATAAGACGACAGTAAAACAACAGCCACACGAGGTTTAGGTAGCTAATGTGGATAACAGAGGGATTTTTGAAGCACATACTTTATAGCCTTCAGTCTATCAGGATCTGTATGAAATCCCCAAAAACAAATCTCAGAGTATCCGATCTCTGTGGGTCATCAGTGATTTTCCTAATGATTTTGCGCGCTTGAGAGGCTTTCCAAGTGTCTGACTTATCTGACATCCTACGCCCTCGTACAAGTATAGGGCAACGTAGGTAGGTAGCATCGTACGACTCGCGGGTCGCAGTCTGGAGAAAACAGGTTAATTCTCTGTGCTCATGATTTATAATGTCAGGCGCGCGCAGGAGCAAAAGCAACGTTACCTAATAGAAGTCAGCGGTACTGACAACTCTGGTCCCGTTCATCGGAGCCTGATCAGGAGGAGCCCCAGCTGTTGGTTGGATGCAGCTGGGAACAGGAAAGATTGAGATAGACAGAGAAACCAACACTCGGTGCGAACTGGCGGATTCTGGCCACGCACCAGCTCGAATCCAGAGGCCTACATATAGAAAAACTTGTTGCAAGCTTTGAGAACGAAATTTCGAGGTACATACTATGTAAACACTCCGTACATTACTCTGTAAATCTATTGGCTTGGTTTCGGGCATTTTCCTTTGCATTTATATAGTTATGCATGCGCAGAGAAGGTGAAGAACAACTTCTAAAATGTGAAACTGTATCGTCTTCCTAGTATCCTTTTGGTAATAAGAAAGAGTCGATGCGTCTCGATCATTCAATATTTGCTTGAAACATAAAATGATGTGCAATCTGGATGGTATCTACCAGTCAAAGCCTGCGGCAGGAAAGTCTGAAGTTCGGTTCCTCCAAAAGTCTCTGCGAAATAGGAATTATGTACTGCATGGAGTACGCATTTATGGAGATCAGCTCTGTAGTTCAGTTCGACGTAGAAATAATATTAACGACGAAGGATAGGAAGGTATATGAAGCAGGTGTGTAGCGACGTTAGAGGACAGGGCGTGTGCAGACTAGTGAGTTCCTACTGGTAGTTGTGAACGAAACTCTTTTATTCGTGTGCGAACATTCTGAACAGGTTTAATGAACACTCATAGATGAGCGTGTGCAACATATAAACGTAGAAGAGTAAGGAAGTGGAGTGAGGTGTCAGGAATTAAGAATGAGAAAACGAGGTGGGAAAGGCGTACACACAAAATATGTCTTATCTGTAGTTATACAGTTGATACCCAGCAGGGAAGTAATGAGAGACAGCAAAGTAGAGACCTGTCACAACCGGAAAAACATGAGAACGGGAAAGCTAGGGTAGTCCACAAGCTAACTGACAGTTCAGTCCAAGAAACAGGAATGAGAGGGGTTCGCGTAGGGAGTGTGTCCAAAAAGCTTGAGTTCGTATCGAGGTACAACAGACTACAGTGAGACGTTTAAGATTAGTGACATTTCTCACTTATTAACGCGCTATCAGTTGGTTGGACATGGAACGACAAGGGCGAAGAGTGTATGCAGATGAACTATTATAAAGATTAATGAGTGATAAGTTGGGAACTCTCGAATTCGTGGATGAGATAGGGAAGTTACATTTAGGTGGCACTACAGTAAAGCTGAAGATAGAGAGAGAATAGTTCGTTAAGGAGAAAACATAGAAAAGGTAAGTAGTTAGTTAAGACTCTGTGGGTAGCTTCTCCTGACTTTCTCTACCTAGATTGATAACTCTGGCAAAGGTTAGAGGGACACAGTGGACAGCAGGCAGTATCATTCAGAGTACGATTAGTTTGGATTGGGGGAAAGCTTTAGTTGGAGGAGGGAGAGAGAAGTCATGTCTATCTCTGTAGAGGGGACAAAGTTTGACAGAGGGTGCACTGGGAATATAATAAGATGCACATGAATTTCGAAGCTTACGGAAGGTACAGTTCAGGGGCACCAGGCACGAATCAACATCTAGGGATATATCTGGTTCTCTCTCTGCTGTACAGTATATTTCTAACTTGATGGCCCTGACAAATTAGATGCATCACGAGGACAGCGCCTCGAATAAATTGATACTGAAGTCCGACTGAAAATTGGTGTAATTAGAAATCTACACGGCTGAAGGCATGGCAAGAGAGAGGATTCAGTTTGCTGTTTGCTTCTTTAGCAGTTCAACACACTCGCTTTAGTGTACATAACTTTCGACTCTCAAACCGTCCGGTTGAGAATCTTGACGATGCTCAAAGCGGAGAATCATCAACACAAGGGAAGCTAGCTATTGTTGTTGAGCACGGCAACCAGTTTATTCGTCACTGAGGGCCGGGAAAGAATCTTATCAGTCTGACTAATCAAGCAACTTAATTGTCCATGCATTGTCTGATCAGAAGAAACTCTGCTGGAAGGTACACACTTGCATGCATGCCATACCAAAGAGAGACCTGTTACCTGAGTATCTGATACTGTTGAGAGATGCGACTCAAGTGCGCATATTTCAGTAATAGTTACATTGACAGTAACTGCTCATAAATGGAGCCCGCTCACAATCTCCTCTCCTCTGAGTCTCTCACCATCAAGTGGCATCAACCCTTTCAAGCCTTATGTCGATAGTGCAGATGGACTACTGTTTACTGTTTTACCCTAAAGCACTGCCGTTCCTTTCCAGCGTGGACATTGACGAGATGAATGTCATCATCATCAACCGCCAGTTGTGTCAACATGGAGTGCATTAGAAGGGAAGGAACACGTCAGTCGCGTACAACTCTTTGTGTCTGTGAAGTCTGACTGATTTATTGATTTGAGTATGGTAAGAGTTGAGCAACCCAGGTTGCGGTAGAGATGAGAGGAAGGCTGTTGAGGATGCAGCCCACTTTCTCTCTCCTTCCTAGTTGCTTCTGCCATGCCAACGGAGAGAAGAAATGATAGAACTGCTCGAGGTGCAGTACAGCAACCTGTAGATGCAGTTCCTTGGGACTTTAGGCATTTCCAAAGGCACTCACTGGTTGCAGGTGTGGAAGGAGGTGGTATTGGAGCAGTCTGAGGTACAACAATGAGGACACTGCCTCAACTACGAACACTGGCCGTTAGCTACTTGGTTATCCTTTTCTGTCAAACAGAATAAAACAAGCAGGTCTGTTCTGGCGAGAGGCCTGAATAAGTACCGAAGCACCTCTGGAGCACCCGAAACAGCTGGAACTGCCAAAGAAAAGGAAAGCCTTCTTCGGGGAAGGTACAAAGGAGGAAACCATCTGCCTTCACACAGAGAGAGAGAGAGACAGACAGAGAGTTGACCACGTTTCGGATGTCAACCGAGCCACGCTTTCATCCATACCCTTCGGATTGAGCTTTCTAAAATGTAATTCAACAGTTCCAAGGCACACCTCCACCAAAATTTCAATGAAAGGTCGTCTCTAAAGGTACCAGATGAGTTGTATACAACTCGTCAGTGAGTCACATACTCAAGTGTTCCTTTTCTCTCCCTTTCTATCTATCACCTTCTGTCCCTCAAAACTTTCTCTGTAGATACCCCCTTTCATCTTACCCAGTGGGTGGATAAGTGGTACATCAGACTCCGCATAGATGGATTAGATGGATGGCGCCCTCAGTGATTATGTCCGTTCATATAGAGTGTACAAGCGTATAGCGCTGCTAATTATCATCCTTGATCTGCAAAGGATGTGACACCTGCGTAATTAATCCCTCACCTCTTACCGCCGTTCCTTTGCATCTCATATGCATGTGGTCATCAAAAGTCCGAACACACTTTCTTCTTACCGTGCCGCTCGCTGACCGTGAGAGTGAACTTTGTACTCACCAGCACTGGAGAGTTCAGGCAAAGCTCACGGTACTCTACCCCCTAAACCACATGATCATCTTTCTCGGCTCAGTTGAAGCTTGAATCGGCTGCTGCTTATTGCTTTCTTTGCAAGTCTATGTTTCTCATCTGTTGCGAATGACATTCCTTTTCTTTTCCTTACTCAGATTGTGACCAAAGTGAACGACTTCTCCTGCTCTGAAGAAGGAGCATAAGGGCGTGGTGAGGTGAGGTTGGCTTGGCGGATACAGCGCTCAGCATCACAGCACTCTACCAGAGTATCTACATATATACTGCATCATACATACGAAATATGAGCAGTGCTGCATGCCACCGAAACCTTCTCGAGAAACTCTACTGCCTGCTCTCCCCAGCTACTGTAAGTGCGTGCTTCAAATTGTAATGGATAGAGTACCCTGTTCACCATCGTTCATGCTAACGTGAACAGAAAAAGCAGCAGGTGGTCTACACGTTTAGGACGGTTGCATGTGGGGACGTCTGTCGCCTGACTCTCTAGAAACGTGAACCCGTTTCAGGCTCCGGATCCGACCGTATCATTCATTCACTGTGGCCCAAAGTCAAGGTATCATCTCTAATCTGATCGCGGCTTGTCTACTTTTTGTATTTTGAAACCATACAGATAGTTCCTTTGCGATTAGAGACTCTTTAGCCGCGACCTCCACTTTGTATTAGATATTAATCGTGTTTTTATCTTGAGCTTATGTTTATAAGCTTTAAAGTAAGAGATCGATACAATCTAATTAAACTCGAACTCCATGAATTTTTGAGTTTCATGATTCAAATTGATACGATCGTATCCTGTCATTTGCCTCACAGTGTTTCTTATAAAATTATCTAAAAACGCAAATCATCAACTTATGATAACTTTTTTTTTGTTTAACTTTTAATTCGAATTGTTGAGAGTCCATAGTTTATTGATACTATTATGTTAACTGGGATTGAACTAAACTGCATTCTTGCTTTTCATGTAACACTACGGCAGTGCGGTTCCCAGTGATTTTCAGCAAAAGTTAGAGAACAACTGGTAGTTATATTTACCAAATAGTAAATATATATACTATCTTGTCATTTTTGGAATTTTTCTCTCTAAGAAAGTATATGTTACTGATAATATAAAGTGTAAGTATGTCAGAGAAAATGAATAAAAAAAATATATATATATTTAAAAATAGTGAATATGTGTTAATTTTATTCACAAATGATTTAGAAAAATATATCAAGGTATTGAACAACATCTCAGTCAAAACAATTTTGAGTTAACCTCAAAATATTATAAAAATGATTATCCTATTCGAGTACTCAAATATTTATTTATTTCTAAACTTGAGTACTCTATTTGAGTACTCGGAAATAAATGGAAATAAAGGATGTGAACCAAAAGGTTCTTTAAAAATCATATCTTTTGGATATGGGAGACCCTCTAGGAACCTACAAGAAAACCGCTTTCGAAGGCATTATTCATGGAGTTGAAGTTACTTATATTTTGCTACAAAGGGATGTCGCCCTTCACCTTTTGTGGGTACGAAATCCTTCTTTTGAACCCAAAAAGAAAACTTGCACTCATATACCATTGATGTGTAACTGTCGTAACATGGATAAGATACGTGAGCTTGGTTTACTTAGTGTTATAATTACCATCTTACTGGTCTCTGAATTACTTACTGGCTTTTTGGCTCATTGGTTTCAGGAACTCTACCTTCTCGTGCCCAAGCAACAAGAGAAATTTCAGCTCCATTCAGTTGGAGCTGAAATTATATTAGATTATATTTTGCAGTTTTTCGTTTTAGTTTTTCCATATCCATTTTTCTGTGTTTGCGGGTTGATATTTGGCCTAAGATATTTTCTTTTTTAGTCTCAACGCAACTTGCTGCGTACTATTTTCCTCCTCTACGTGCATTGCTCTCTTTTAGCACAATGTTTTCCTGCTACGCCTTGACAAATACGCATCCTCTCTTTTTTGGAAAAAAATCCAATATGCATGCAACATTAGCTTCTGGCTTGAGGAAATGAAGAGGACAAGCAAGGAAATAGAAAAGATATTGCAGATGCGAATTGGCTTTGGTCAGGTGAGAAGAGTCAGATTTGGTTGGATCAGACAAGAGAAACTGTTTTTGGTTTGTGTTATCAGAAAATATGAATATAAATCTTAGATAAATCAATATGCAAAATTTGAAATTTTAAAGTACGAACAAATAAGTGTTAGCAAACGGCACTGTTGTAAATTCTCCAGACATAACCCGTAAGGTTAGTGTTCAGAAACTCGCTCAGAAAGAATAAAGTCCGGAGTGTATTAAATCAATTTATTTATTTAATGAGCGAATATTCACGATCTTAAAAGTAATTGTTACAAAACATGAATGAACTTTCCTACAACGCTCATCTAACAAATTTAAACTCCTAAAGAATATTCAGTATGTATGCAGCAGAAGCTACCTATATACCATAATGAAGTCCGTAGGGAGAGTAGCTCATAACAAGGTCTTCCCTTGTCATGAGCTACTCTCCCGATGGACTTCATTGTGCGAATTTTGTTTTTCCTTCACAAGTTTTAAACAATGAGTTTTCGTTATTAGGTCCTCGTCTGGTTGTAACAAATCCTCAAGCAGCAGAAATCCTTTACCTTGTGAAGTTCCTTACTTTACTCGGGTGAGTAAGATAATGAAGTTGTTCAACACGTTCATTTGAGATCCAGTGCGACAAAGTTGTCACCACAGGAAAGGTGCGAGACTTCGAGTCATATCATGTCTCTTGAATCAAGCAGCAGTCATAGATGGTCCTTATGAGAAAGTCTCTACACCACAATTTCTGTTTCGTAACCTTCCAGGAGCCTTGACGTTAGAGATGCGACTCATACAACAGAAGAGGTGTTCTTTACATTGTGCTAGACTGTAGATCGAAGGACTGGCAGATGGCACCTCATACTCGTTGAAGAAAATAAAACAAACTCAGAAGCCATACTTGCCAACTGCATGAGAGAAGAGACTCATGCAGAACTGGCTGAGGAAGTTTTCTTCCAAAATCTCACACTCTCATAGAGATGTCTGACATTTCTGGTTTCAGGAGATCGGTTTAGACATTGTCAAAGTTGCTTCGTGGCTCTCTGCTTCGACGTTGGAGACGAATCAGAAATACGTGGACGAATCAGACATATTTAGAATCTTCATATAGAGCACGAGCATGCAGACCCCTCCGGTATAATCCTAGACTATTCGTATGTCTCTAACATCGGGTGTAGTGTGTGTGTAACTCCTTAGATTTCCTACTCTTCGATCCTACTTATGCCTTCTACCACGAGAAAAACAGAGGAGACGACCACCAAGGAGAGATGGGCGCTGTCAGAAGGCTGCCACTTCACATGCAAGCCATTTCCCTTCCTGATTAGCCATCCACCTTGTTGTTCCTACGCTACCTATGCTGCCACATGGCTGCCTAACTAATTTTACATTGAAAACTGCCATCCTTAAGATAGCATGTTCGGTCTTACTAAATTTGAAAAATGTCAACGTCGGTTGTGTTTACTATCTACTATGATTGCTCGGAGGCAACCTCTACCTGATCTGTCCTTACTGGAGCTCCTAACGCGGCTTCTGATAAGCTAGAAAGCCCTGCGAACACCTCGGGTCCACATTGAGGTGTCTTCCTCCTCATCGTTCTTTGCGGGCCCTGCTGTCGCTGCTGCTGCTTCTTCCTCGGCTTCTGCTTCGGCTTCTATTTCTGCTTCGGGAGACAAAAGCGTCTTCTCAGAAGCTGAGTCGACTTGCGCTTCCTCGCTCTTCTGAGGCATTGATGCGGTACTAGGGACCATGGCGACCTCATAGGAGTCCGGGGAAGTCGTTTCCTCCACGCGGAATACCTGGGAAGACGGTTCTTCTTCCTATCTTCTAGGGCTTCTTCCGGAGTCTTCTCGGCTTCCAACGCTGTCACTATCAAGTGCACAGCGAGGTCGAACTCCTCCTTCTCCAATTCGGATCCAGTCGATGGTGCTGGAGCTTGGGAAGATGCAGTTGCAGGTGGCGGAATCAAAGAAAGACCATAGAGTGTCTTCACTTCCTCTATCTACCGATTCAAATACTTGAACACACTCTCCTTGCACTCTACCAACATCGTCTTGGACTCATCGTCCCACTCTCTAGCCAAGGTAAGCAACTTCCTACCCGCGGTGAAGTTGAACTTCTTTCGAAGCGCTTCCACCGACTGTGCTAGCATCTCCTGTGCACGAGCTTCCACTGCTTCCCGCTGCATCTTCTCGGTTGCAACTCGCGCTTCTGCGGCTTTCCGCTGCGTCTTCCATGTTGTCTTCTCCTCTGCTAGGGCGGTGATCTTCTCCTGCACTCGGAGAACCTCTTGATCGCGCTGCTGTAAACGCGCCTGCAACTCCTGGTTGACCTTCTTCAGTTGGGTCAGCTCCTTGGCAGAAGCGGCTGCTTCCGCCTTGTACCTCGCTGCGAGCTTCTCCGTGGTGCGGAGACTAGCTTCCAGCGCTTCTGTCTTCTTCTGGTCTTCTTCTTGACGCATCAAGGTGTGCAGACCGAATCCAGGCTGTAAAGGCCTCTCTTGAGCCTTCGCTCTCTTCTCCAGCAACTCCATAGCTGGCTGGATCTCTGAGTGGAAGAAGGCACTGAACTCTTCCAGTCTTCTTCCTGCGGAAGACAGGCTCATCTCCACAATTCGATTGGAGGTGTCGACCTTGTCTTCCAGAGGCAAGGATGCCTCTTCCACCACAATGGTCTTCAGCTTCTGCACACGGGAAGAAGCTACTCTTCTCATCTTCCGGGGTGGAAGATCTCTCTCCATGGTAGAAGCGGTCCTCTTTACTGCGTTTCCTTGCATCGCAGTAGGAGTATCCATCCATCCTCCGTCTTCTGGAGTCTTCGGAAGACTCCCTAGTGTTGCAGAAGCGGTCTTTTGCTCCGGTCGGGTACTCAGCGACTCTTCCTGCGAGTCAGACTCCGATCCCGAATGAATGAGGGAGGTGGGCTTCCTAGGTACACTTCTAGGACCCATCTTCCTCGGAGGCGTGGCGTCTTCTGACCCACTGGAGTCATCTTCTCTCATGAGAAGCGTCTTCTGGTGAGTGACGGACCTCAACTACGGCATCAGAGTGGGAGGGGGAGTTACGGCTGCTGCTCGGTCGTCTTCTTCCAAGGTCTCCTCCTTCGTCTCATGTTGCTCTGTTGGTCCATACTTCACCAACTGTCCTTCCGTGAGATCCCCCATGGCTACGTACAAGTAACAGAGGAAAGATGTCAAGTGTCCTCCCGCCGGGGTACCTAAGTACGCTAGCTCCGCCTGTACATATATGTGGAAGAATGAGCCCCAGTTGACGGACACTCCTTCATCCCACACTGCTTCCAGGAACTCCACGTCCTGATCTCCAATGTACCTCGTCTTCTGCGTTTTCCCCTTGAGAAAGAGATGCAGAAACAGCTTCGTCAGAAGTCGCTTCTTCGGCTCCCGGTAAGATACGATCTTCCACCCGTTCCTTCCCTGCCTGTCCTCCATGAAGAGACAAGTTGTGCTTCCATGCACATGCCACTCACTCACGATCCTGGGCAAGATCTTCTTCTCGAGCCAATACCCTCGGTCCTCAGATTCTGACCTGTGGAAGATCCTGCGTCACCAATCGTCAGTCCAGGAAGATGGTCTTCCTCGAGCTACTCCTGCCTTCGCAGGTACATGGTTGCGAGGCGGTAATGTTGTCCAAACCTCCTCCAGTAGTCCCTGGTCAGCGAGGTTCCAATCCCACATGAAGAAGTCGAGACCCAACTCCTTGAGGAAGGGTGTGACCTCGACCAACTCTGCTGCCGGTAACACCAACCCTCGAGGATGCATCGACATACTGGAAGATCTGTTGCACTAAGCCACACGCACTTACTGTGAGCTGAAGACTCAGTCCTTCCCAAGTGCCCACAGTCTAGCTTCTACTTCTCAGAAGACGAAACTAGTCTTCCAGAAGACAGCTACTCCGTCTTCCGAGATTCTAACAGTACTTCCTAAATAGCTCTCGTCTTCCGAGCTATATCTAAACAATCCTAACTAAGCAAGGCCTCGCATGGATTACCAAGAAGACAACTCACCTTGCATTACATCCTACTTCATATCAGAAGATACAAAATTCGTGAATCGTAGAGTGCATAACAAGGTCAAAAGATGGTTGCGGGCTCCTGCGGTGACAGTGACCTCTGGGAAGACTCCCAAGACAGCTTCCGATTCAATGTCTTCTTCGGAAGACCTCCCGAAGTCAGGCTTCCCTTCACTGATCTCACCTGTCTGCTTCTTCCTACGCGCAATCTATCCTCACAACAGACTCAAGATATTTGCACTCTGTTCTTCTGACTTCTCACCTCTCATACACACTCAGAAGAAGCTTGCTGCATGATGACAAGACATGACCCTCGACCATTCTCTCCAGATTCTGCCAGCAAGGCTTCTCACGACTCTCTCCTAAGTCGGGAAGAAGAAGGAATGGGCTGCTATGGGTCGGACAGAAGAGATCCGAAATGGACTCTCACGTCTTCTCGCGCATTTTGCCAGCCCTTCCAGCCTTCTAGTCTCTCTAGGAAGATGTGGATTTGAGAAGCTTGGAAGACCGGGAGGCACAGGCCTAGTTCCCGACTTCCAACTTCTCGGAATAACAAAACAACTTACCAAGCCACTCGGAATTCGTACCAAGCCTCTCTTAACACCAAACCAAAGCAAATCCACTCTTGATACCAATTGTGTACAGTCGACTTCCGAAGACAGTCCGGCTTCCGTAGCGTCTTCCGAAGACAGTCAAGTTTCAGAAGCGTCTTCCGAAGATGTTCAGATCTTCCGAAGCGTCTTCTGTTCAAGGTTTCGAGGGTAGAGGGATGGTAGGGTAGAGAAATTGATAGCTGGGATCTCCAATTTGAGGGCTAAGGATAGGGAAGCTCGAATTGAACTCGGGAAGAAGCAAGAAGATGTCTGACAGAAATTGGGCAGCGCTTCCACGCCCAATGTCACAATAGGAAAATAGGGATGGAGGAATTGATTGATCAGGTTGCCTGCAAACCACCGAGGAAGCGCGGGGGATACCAAACAAAGACGAGAAGCAGTCGGAAGGGAAAAGAACATGGGAATAACCTCTACTATCTTCTGTCTGCTTCCCGAGTTGTCTTCTTCTTCCGTGCGCTTCCGGCTCTGGTCCCAGCTCCAATGCGACCCTACTGAGCTGCTTCTGCGGTCAGCTCTTGACTACGCCTCAATCGATTAAGCCGTCCACCTTCAATTCCACTCAGCCGTCCTCCAGTGTCAGCTTCCGAGAGTTCACAGAAAACGCCTTCAATTCACCACGCTTCCTGCGCTTCAGCAACTCGACCTCGCCTTCCTTCTAGCTTCTAATCGATCCTAACCTCACTCAATTTCACCTCGCTGCCTCTTCACTCAAAGCTCACCATCGAATCGATCTTCTCAACCAAGAAGCGCTCCTGCTGCGGAAAGCTGAAATGCGCTAATGCGCTTCTTGCGCTTCTTCCTCGCAGTTTAGGGATTTCGACCCTCCCGACCTACCTAACATGTTCGGTGCTACCTGGTAGGTACACCTACTTCTGACGTGGTTAAGCTTCCGCGGTTGCCGTCTTTCGGAAAATACAAGTCTTTCGCTGTCTTTCGTCTTCCGAAGACATCACCGAGAAGACGCTTCCCGGAAGACGATCGTCTTCCGAAGAAGTCAACTTATTATTACAAACAGCTCATAAGATCATCTTCCTTCTAAGGAAGCCGTAATCTTAAGTAACAACGCTTCTTCAGTTATACAAACAAGTTATTAATCTTAAAAATTTTAAAAATTCGTGAATCCTGTAATTTGTGGGTATCACATCTACCTTGGGAGGATGGTATGTCTACAGAAGATCTTCTTGCTGTCCGAATCCGTCAACTAGAGAGAAGACCTGAAGATGTAGAGATTGCATTGGAGAAGCTGAAAGAGGCGCGCTTGAGAAACAAAGACATATTCGATAAGCATCGTCGATTAAGGCCGAAGGAGATTAAAGAAGGAGATTGGGTGTTGATCTACGATGGTAGCTTGGACAACCAACACAGTGCGCTTAGAAAATTCTCTAAGCGATGGTTTGGTCCGTATGTGGTTCTTGTCGTGCTTGACAATGCCACATATTCACTAAGAGAGCTTGATGAGGCAGAGCTCAAGGTCCTCATTGCAGGCAAGCGTGTGAAACTCTTCAAGAAGTGAAGGGATAAGCATGAAGGAAGTCGGAGTAGAGTTTGATATCTTGGATGATGACGGAGAAGATTTGGATGACGAAGATATTGCTAACGACAACATCAGTGAAGAAGACGAAAATATAGTGTGATGCCGACCACAACTTGTGAGCGTTGACACATACCAGAGGATGCGCAGCTTTAGAAGGGGTGGATGTCGTGTTGTGGTTCGGCTCCTGTGTGAAATTTCTGTGTAACTTATGTTGTGTTTCTTTTCTATGTTTCGTGAACTGTATCGCGTAACTCACCGAACGGTGTGATGGGTGCCACGTTCGTGATTATCTGTTCAAGTGATCATATGGTAGAGAAACGTGCCAAGTCATCAATCTGTGCGTGTTCACTTCAGTGGTCCTTGGTCAGTGTGTATAAAATGACGAGTCGATGGTTCATACGACATTCTCTCTCAGCAAGTGATTCATGAGGGTTCTCGATGGTCTGCATGGAGGAGTGAAGAACTGGAGGAGTGATGATTATGGACAGAGGTTTGTTATCGGCTCCGGATCTTCTTTTCTCGAATTCGTTTCATATCAAACTTCATTGCATCCACCGCATCACTTTTAATAGTGGTTAGTTGCGTACTTTGACGATGAATTCTGAGGAGAGTGATGGAGTTATAGCTTCCGGTGATCCTTCCGATCGTAACATACGCAGAGAGACTTGAGATATGACGGTGTACATCTTGTTGTGAGGAACGATGGATCCCAACTATCCATCAAATTTTCCTTTCAACCTTTGGGTCGATGTTCGGTGTCATTGCAGATCAAAGATCAATCATGGGGCTTCGATCGTGAGAAACTTCGGGCAAGAATATTTTAATCGAATGATAGCTTCGTCGTTTTTTTTTGTCGTATCTTTTATTGTAGATCGTTTCCAGGTTGTAATATTGACTTTATATTAGTCTGCAACTCAATCGTTCCATTCTAGTTGAGCGCTTCAGTGTAGTTACGGATCGCAAAGAATCCATCGACATATCTGAAGGATTTTTAGGAGGTCTGTGGTGCCCACAAATTACAGGATGCACAAATTTTTGAAATTTTTTAGAATAATAACTTGTTTGTATAACTGAAGAAGCGTTGTTACTTAAGGTTACGTCTCCCTTAGCAGGAAGATGATCTTAAGAGCTGTTTGTAATAAGAAGTTGACTTCTTCGGAAGACGACCGTCTTCGGAAGAGCGTCTTCTCAGTTGTGTCTTCGGAAGATGAGAAGACGGCAGAAGATGAGAAGACGGCAGAAGACAGCGACCGCGAAGGCCCAACCACGAGTTTTTGGGTAAGACAGTAGGTGTACCTACTGAATCGCACCGAATAGGTAGGTAGGTCGGGGAAGACACCCAAGGTCGAGAACCCTTAATCTGCGGGGAAGATGCGTAAGGAAGCACATTAGGCACATTCCAACTTCCCGCAGCACAGTGCTTGAGAAGATCGATTGGAGATAGTGAGCTTCGCGAGTTAGCTTTGAGAGAGGAATCGAGTGAGGACATCGAGGTAGGAGAGAACAAGTTGGCAGTTAGGCGAAGGTTGAGATCGAATTGCTGGAGCACAAACGGCAGGGAGCGAAGGCGTTTTCTATGAGCTCCCGAGAAGCTGACATTGGAGAGTAGCAAGTAGAATCGAAGGTGGAATCGAGGCGTGGCCGAGAGATTGACAGCACGCGCAGTCGTGAGGAGTCGCATTGGAGCTAGGACCAGAGCCAAGAAGCGCGCGGAGGTCGAAGACAACTCGGGGAGCAGAAGAAGACTGTAGAGGTTCTTTCCCTTGTTCTTTCCCCTTCCCACTTCTTCTCGCCTTTTCTTGGTATTCTCCGCGCTTCCTTGGTTGTGTGCAAGCAGCCTGATCGATTATCCCCACCCCCCATTCTTTCTATTTGAGACATTGGGCGCGGAAGCGCTGCCCAATTTCTGTCAAGACATCTCCTTGCTTCTTCCCGAGCTCAATTCGAGCTTCCCTACTCCTAGTCCTCAAATTGGAGACCCCAACTATCAATTTCCCTACCCTACTACCTCACTACCCCCGAAACTGGGAACAGAAGACGATTCGAAGATGGGAACATCTTCGGAAGACGCTTCTTAAACTTGACTGTCTTCGGAAGACCGTCTTCGGAAGTCGACTGAACACAATTCGTATCAAGAGTGGATTTGCTTTGCTTTTGTGTTTAGAGACACTTGGTACGAATCCTGAGTGGTGTGGTGAGTTGTTTTGTTATTTCGAGAAGTTGGAAGTCGGGAACTAGGTCTGTGCCTCCCGATCTTCCAAGCTTCTCAACTCCCCATCTTCCTAGAGAGACTAGAAGACTGGAAGGCTGGCAAAATGAGCGAGAAGACGCGAGGGTCCATTCGGGTCTCTTCTGTCCGATCCATAGCAGCCGTTCCTTCTTCTTTCCGAACTTAGAAGAGAGTTGTGAGAAGTCTTGCTGGCAGAATCTGGAGGGAATGGTCGAGGGTCATGTCTTCTCATCATGCAGCAAGCTTCTTCTGAGTGCGTATGAGAGGTGAGAAGTCAGAAGAACAGAGTGCAGTTGTCTTGAGTCTGTTGTGAGGATAGATTGCGCGTAGGAAGACGAAGACAGATGAGACCAGTGAAGGGAAGTCTGACTTCGAGAAGTCTTCCGAGAAAGACATTTAATCGGAAGCTGTCCCGAGTGTCTTCCCAGAGGTCACTGTCACCGCAGGAGCCGCAACCATCTTCTGAACCTTTCTTATACTCTACTTCTCGCATATCTTGTATCTTCTGATAGGAAATAGGATGTAATGCAAGGTGGGTTGTCTTCTTGGTAATCCATGCGAGGCCTTGCTTAGATAGGATTGTTTAGATATAGCTCGGAAGACGAGAGCTATCTAGGAAGTACTGTTAGAATCCCGGAAGACGGAGTAGCTGTCTTCTGGAAGACTAGTTCCGTCTTCTGAGAAGTAGAAGCTAGACTGTGGGCACTCGGGAAGAACTGAGCCTTCATGCTCATAGTAGGTGCTTGTGGTTTAGTGCAACAGATCTTCCAGGTATGTCGATGCATCCGCGAGGCTTGGTGTTACCAGCGGCAGAATTGGCCGAGACCACTCCTTTCCTCAAGGAGTTGGGTCTCGACTTCTTCCTGTGGGATTGGAACCTCGCAGATCAAGGGCTTCTGGAGGAGGTGTGGGCAGCTTTACCACCGCGTAACCGTGTACCTGCGAAGGCAGGAGTAGCTCGGGGAAGACCGTCTTCTTGGACTGAAGACTGGTGGCGTAAGGCGTTTCATAGGCCTGAGTCCGAGAACCGAGGATATTGGTACGAGAAGAAGATCTTGCCTAGGATCGTAAGTTCATGGCATGTGCCTGGGAGCACCACCTGCCTTTTCGTGGAAGACAGGCAGGGGAGGAACGGTTGGAAGATAGAATCTTACCGGGAGCCGAAGAAGCGACTTCTGGCGAAGTTGTTTCTGCATCTCTTTTCCAAGGAGAAAGCGCAGAAGACAAGATACTTAGGAGATCAGGACGTGGAGTTCCTAGAATCAGTGTGGGATGACAGAGTGCCCATCTATTGGGGCGCGTACATCCACAACTACGTACAGACGGAGCTAGCATACTTGGGTACCCCGGCGGGAGGACACCTGACGCCCTTCCTCTGCTACTTGTATGTAGCCATGGGGGATCTTAGGGAAGATCAGCTGGCAGTGTATGGACCAACGGAGCGACAGGAGGTGAAGGAGGAGATCTCGGAAGACGATGACCAAGAGGCAGCAGCAACGCCCCCTCCCACTCTGATGCCACAGCTGAGGCCCGGCTCTCACCAGAAGACGCTTCTGGTGAGGGAAGATGAGTCTAGTGGGTCGGAAGACGCCACGCCACTGAGGAAGATGAGTTCCAGAAATGTACCGAGGACACCCATCTCCCTCATTCATTCAGGATCGGAGTCCGACTCGGAAGAAGACCTGCTGAGTACCCGATCAGAGCAGAAGACTGCTTCTGCAACGCCTGGGAGTCTTCCGAAGACTCCAGAAGACGAAGGATGGATGGGCGCTCCTGTTGCGATGCGAGGAAGCGCCAAGAAGAGAGCCGCTCCTGCCATGAGGAGTCTTCCACCCCGGAAGATGAGAAGAGTAGCTTCTTCTCGTGCGCAGAAGATGAAGGCCGTAGTGGTGGAAGAGGCTTCCTTGCCTCTGGAAGACGAAGTCGACACCACGGAGCGAGTGGTGGAGATGAACTTGTCTTCCGCAGGAAGACGACTGGAGGAGTTCAGTGCCTACTTCCAGAAGGAGATCCAGCCAGCTATGGAGTTGCTGGAGAGGAGAGCGAGGACACAGGAGAAGCCCTTACAACCTAGATTCGGCCTGCGCACCTTGCTGCGACAGGGGGAGGACCAGAAGAAGACGGAGTCGCTGGAAGCTAGTCTCCGCACCACGGAGAAGCTTGCAGCCAGGTACAAGGCGGAAGCAGCCGCTTCTGCCAAGGAGCTGGTGCAGCTTCGGAAGAGCAACCAAGAGTTGCAGGCGCGGGTACAGCAGCGCAATCAGGAAGTCACCCGAGTGCGGGAGAAGATCACCGCCCTCGCAGAAGAGCAGACCATATGAAAGACGCAGCGAGAAGCCGCGGAAGCGCGAGCTGCAGCTGAGAAGACGCAGAGGGAAGCAGCAGAGGCCCGTGCACAAAAGATGTTGGCACAGTCGGTGGAGGCGCTTCGGAAGAAGTTCAACTACACCGCGGGTAGGAAGTTACTTACCTTAGCTAGAGGATGGGACAACGAGTCCAAGTGATATTGGTGGAATGCCGGGAGAGCATGTTCAGGTACTTGGATAGACAGATAGAAGGAGTGAAGACACTTTATGGTCTTCCCTCGCTTCCGACACCTGCAACCGCATCTTCTCACGCTCCAGCACCATCGACTGGATCTGGAATGGAGAAGGAGGAGTTTGATCTCGCTGTGCACTTGGTGGTGACAGCGTTGGAAGACGAGAAGACTCCAGAAGACGCCCCGGAAGACAAGATGTCTTCTGGAAGACAGGAAGACGAGCTGTCTTCCCAGGTATTCCGCGTGGAGGAAGCGACTTCCCCGGATCTCCATGAGGTCCCCATGGTCCTTAGTCTCGCACCCGTGCCTCAGAAGACGGAAGAAGCACCGGTCGACTCCGCTTCCCAGAAGACGCTTCTGTCTTCCGAAGCAGAAGCCGAAGCCGAGGAAGACCCAGCAGCAGCGACAGCAGAGCCAGCAAGAGACGATGAGGAGGAAGCCACCTCAGTGACACCTGAGGTAACTGTAGGGCTTTCTAGCTTATCAGAAGCCGCGTTAGGAGCTCCAATAGGAGCAGATCAGGTAGAGATTGCCTCCGTGCAATCTGAATAGTTAGTAACTCCATTTCCAATTCCAAATATAGTAAGATCGAACATGCTATCATAAGGGTGGCAGTTTTTCCATGTAATATTAGTTAGGACACCATGTGGCAGCATAGGTAGCGTAGGAAGGACAAGGAAGATGACCAATTCGGGCAGGGGAACCGCTTGCATGTGAGGTGACAACCTCTTGTCAGCGCCTCTCTCTCCTTGGTGGTCGCCTCCCCTGGTTCTCACGGTGGCAGCATAAGTAGGATAGCAGAGTAGGAGATAGAGTTCTGCTAGTTCTGTAGAATTCTGTAGTAACTGAACATACACACCGATTCTACAGGCAGGCAGGCGAGACACATTAGAGCAGAGACAGTCTTAGCGCACTACACCCGTTGTTGGAAACATACGAATAGTCTTGGAATATACCGGAGGGGTCTGCATACTCGCACCAGCAGTGGTTCGACGATGTAGATAGAAGTAGTGGACAGTCTAGGAACAGGGAACGGCATCCTCGTGCAGTCCTGTTAGCTAGGCTGGTGTGTCGAGGAGTAGACGCAGGAAGTAGAAGGAGTGAGCTTCCCAATGCCATTGTGACTTCTTCTCGGGAAATAGATTGTGGATTTGAGTGCAGAAGCTTTGTCCATGTCTTCTGGATGGTGGGTTCATTGAATTCTCTCCCAATTGTGCATGGGAAGTGTTCTTCTTGAGTGGCGGTGACTGTCAGCAGTTGTGGAAGTGTAGCTTGACTCGTTCAGTAGAGCACTTGGGATCTACGTACGAACGGTCTTCTGGGTAAGGAATCCCAGAAGATAGAGCAGTCAGAGCAGCGAAGTGAAGAAGAAAGAAGCCTTCTTCCCGCAACAGAAGACGACATCCTCGAGTAGAAGACGGTGCAACAGTACTCATGTTTGTTGTCTTCCTCCCCAAACTATTACAAGCAGGGATGGCTTGTTAGTCAGGATCCGGACTAGAAGCCTGTCAGAATCTTAATTTACTCTTTTCATCTTGTTTTCTCTTGTTTGGCTTTTCTCATCTTTTCCATCTTCTCCCATCTTCCCCATCTTCTTACCTTCTTCTAGTGAGTTTCCGATACTTCTACTGAGCTTCCGTGAAGGTGAATGTCGTTGTAGTGCTGTAGGAAGACAACTTCCGTAGGCAGAAGCCTGGGAAGGCTACAGGGGGCATACACCCTGTGATTAATCTAACCCGTTGGAATGTGAGTGTGAGAATAAGATGTAACGACCGTTGCTAGTCGGCTTCTGCGAGGCAGGACAACCTTCTGGAGGTGTGAGAAGACAAGCTGAACCCCCAGAAGACGAGAATCGCTTCGGGAAGACGGTATCGAGAAGACCGGAAGAAGTAATCTGGAAGCAGGAAGATCGTCTTCCCGAGCTTCTCTGTGAATAGTTGTGTGATATTGTAATTGGTAGTTGTTTGTTTAGGTCCAGAGCACCATTTGGCGTGTCTGGAAGACGTGTTGTTTTGTGGTTTTGTGAGAAGACGGAATTTCTAGGCAAAACCCGTGTGTTTGTGTGTTTGAACAGATCTTAGAACTTAGAGCAGCGTTACTTGTGCAAATCCTCTGTGGGAACGATATCTTGTATACTAAATGGGCAAAAGGAGAAATCCTTCGTCACTACAAGGTCTTAGAGTCTTGTTGATGTCTTGTGTCTCCTTGGGAGTAAAAATTTGTTCTAGGGAAAAAAGTTGAATGGAGAAAAGACAAAAGTAAAGATCTTTTTGCTCTTATTGGTCCACTATTGTACGCGTATGTGTCCCAATCAGTAGTGAAAGTGGTCTTCGACTTGTCTTCTTCTCTGATTGAAACTTGGTTGTACCCAGAATATCCATCTAGGAAGCTGTAGAACTCATGTCCTGCTACCTGGTCTAACACAGGATCGGTGAAGGGTAAAGGATGGTGATCCTTCTTCATGACCAAGTTCAGCTTCCGGAAGTCCTGACACACTCGGATCTTACCTGTCTGCTTCTTCAGCACGATGACAATAGGAGCTATCCACTCACTACTAAGTACTGGGAAGATGACTCCTGCCTTCAGGTATTGATCGATCTGATCCTTCACCAAAAGCGAGTATTTGAGGTTGAGTCGATATTGCCTCTGCCGTGCAGGAACAACGCCCTCCAGCAAGTCAATGCGATGCTCTCTCAGCTCTCGAGGTATGTCCTTCATGTCTTCTATGGTCCAAGCGAAGATGTCCTGGAACTCTGTCACCTTGGAAAGTTTCAGCTTCTTCCCAGGAGCAACCTCTATTTCTTGAAGATCATCAGGGTTTACCATTCCTTCAGTGTGACTGTACTCACTGGCATCAAAATATTTTGGTTTAGGAGCTTCTTCCAGTTCGGATTCGTCTTCTGGAAGATCAGCTAAATGATCTTCCAAAGAAAAGACAGTACTTTCGTCTTCTAGAAGACCAACTGTCGAGTCTTCCAAAGAGAAGACGGTATTTTCGTCTTCTGGAAGCTTTCTTCTGCAATTTCGTAGCACTCAATGTATCCACAGATCACGTCTTCTACCTCTTCGGTCGTATATGTAGTACTCAAGTTATTCACCACAAACTCATCATATCGTTCATCAATGTCAGAAGACGCAGCTGAGTCTTCTGACGTGTACCCCTCAGTCGTAGCGTTTCACCTTGATGCCCAATCTTCATCCAAGAGAGTGAGACTTTGGTCTTCTCACCCGGCTTGGGTGTAGGATTGAGAAACCTCAAATGATGTCTTCTCCAATCGGTATTTACATTTGCAACATACGACCATGGTCTTCATATCAACACATGATATCTCACCTTAGCTACAGGTCGCAAAATAATGTAGGTGAGGTAAAACGACACTCCTCCAATTACCGTCAAGACATCTTTCAGTTGTCCCAAAGGTCGTCTTCTAGTCTGATCAGTCATTCTGAGGATCCTCGGAGTAAGTTGGAATTCAGTGAAGCCTAAGGCATGCGCAGTTTCTTCAGTCATAATGTTGACTCCGGAGCCGGAATCAATGGGTACCTTCTTCAGAAGACAGCCATGAATCTCCATATCAAGTTCTGGGGCTCTCAAGTCCTCATGCTCTATCCTCAGGATCAGGATGCTCTGGAGAAGTTTAGCTGTTCTCCGCTTCCTCGATCCTCGAAGCACAGACTGTAACAGCTTCTTGTAACTAGCATTGTCATCCAAAAGCTGTTGGAAGGTTACATCAGTCTTCTGATTCCACAAGTCTCGCAAGAAGTCATAAGAGGATCGCTTCAGAAGAGTGACTGGTGTTTCCAACAAGAAAGATGTAGTAGTTGCTTCCTTGGGTGGAAGACCAGAATGGTGTCTTCTCTCGACTGGAAGCTGTTCCCGTGAGACCGGGGCTACCGTAGTCGGTGGAGGAAGCTGCTGTACTATCTTTCGTCGCTTCTCCAGCTCTTCTTGCATGATCACTTCAACCTCTTGCCTAATATCAGGAGCAAAGTACTTCGGATCTTCTCTGTCGTAAGCAGGAGAAGAAGGTCGCTCAGGGGAAGATGACCTCTCCTTACGTTGCTTCTTCTTCTTGATCTCCTTCTGACGGGATTCTGACTTCCCTTTGCTTCTGGTACTTACCTTGAATACTGCTTCATCCAAGACTTCTTCTGGAGACCAGCTGTCTGAATCCGGGCAAGGACTCCAAACAGTGCCATCCTCCAAAGTAAAAGATGATGCTTCCTCAAGTGGTTTCGTCTTTTGAGCTGCAGTCGTCTTCTGCAGCTGAGGTTCCTTTCCTTTGCGCTTCCCGGGGTCTGGTTCGTCTTCCTCTATATGGAGACAATCCGTACAATCCTCAGGATCTTTTTCTTCTACCGTGATGTGCTGTACCACTGCTAGATCGAGTTTAGAAGCTGATGCGGCTTCTGCAGGAGGCGTGGTATCTGCAAATCTAACCATTTGTCGTGGGTGTAAGGTCTGAGGACAATTTCCCGTGAAATGTCTTGCTTCCTTACAATTTCCACACAAGGGCACTTGCCCAATCTGTCTTCTCGGATGAGGACGGGTGGACCACCAGTGTCCTGTCTCTCCATAATTATTGCATGCTCTAGGAAGAGGGTTTAGAGGTCGTTGTGATGAAGAAGGTTGCCAAGGCGTCCTGGTCTGTACATTACTAGCCCTATCTCTAGGTGCATAACGATTATATTGGACAAGAGGCGTGAGGGTGAACGGTTGTATCGTCTCGATCTTATAGCAGGATTCCTCACTGGATCGTGTAGATATCTCTCATCATCTTCTTCCCAGCCTGCCCAGTTGACAACTTGGTCCTGCGTACACTGATCTCTGGTGTGTCCGGAAGAGTTGCAAAGGTTGCACCAAATGTTTGACCGAGAAGCCGTTGGTTGCTTCCGCTTGTCCTTCTGGTTCAGAAGATGAACCTTCAAGTCGGCAAACTGTTTCAACACTTCATCGATCCGGAGATTAGGGACAGACTGAATGATCTGAGTCTGAGAAATCTTCTGCACAACTTCTTCCCTGGATCGTGTCTGCTCCTTCTTCTTCTTCCGTGTCTTCTTCTCTTGTTCAAATTCTGATTCTGAACTTTCGACAGTAGACTCTTCAGAAGTAGAGGATACTTCCGAATCACTGTTATCAGTTTCAGTGGACTTGGACTTCCTTTTGGACTTCCTAGAAGACTTCTTCGACTTCTTGGACTTCTTCGAGGTCTTCCTTCTGTCTTTCGTCATGTTTCGAGTGATGCTCGAGGTTTCATACTGCTTGGCATGCTTCTGTACTTCCATTAAATCATCACCTCCTCCTCTTCTGCAGTACAACTCCATATCTTGAGACAATCCTTCCAAGTACCAGTCCACGGCTTGTTGGGCACAATAACCGGGTCTTCCTTGGTTTTGAGGGATGTGATCCAGGAGGTCTTCAAACCTCTCGGTGTAATCCTGCAGTATCTCTTTCTTCTTCCGTTCGAGCCTCTGAAGTTCTATGAGCGTCATCCGGTCATAGCCCATTCCTCTGAACCTCTTCAGGAAAGCTGCCCTCAGAGTAGCCCAAGCGGCCATTACTAACTCATCATCCAACACTTTACTCATCTACTTCCTTCCCTTCTCTACGATCAGACTGGGAAATACACAGAGCCTGTCGACATCAGCGTCTTCCTTGTTGGATCTAGAGTCTTCCTTGTTGGATCTAGAGATGGTCTCGAACATCACGATGAAGTCGTCCGTGTCAGCATCATCGTCGTACGGAGGGTACTTCTACCGAGTGTGGGAAGCCATGTTGACTGCGGGCGGGTGCTGTTGCCAACTTCTTTCTCACTCAGGTCTAGATGGTGGAGACGGTCTTCTCGAAGGCCCAAGTCTGTCTGAGTCATGAATGTCGTCTTCTGAGTCAGAGCTACTGTCACTGCCACCTTCTGAGATGTCTGGAGCGATCTCCTCCAGTCTTCCTTCACCTTAAGAAGCCTCTCCCGCACTTGGGTAGATGTCTTCCGCGTAACCAGAACCAAAATCTACTTTATACACGTGGTCACCATGTTGACTTCTATCTTCTCCAAAGATAATGTTCGATATGGAAGGCTCTTCCAAATCTATCGATCAGATCTTCCTGAGCTCTTCTTCTTTCCTTTGGTGTCTCAGGGATACCCGCTGTTCTCTAGAAGCGGTTCACTAGGATGAATGTACCCACTCAGGGTCCTTACCCACGCGTTTTCTGCTTCTTCCTCTGGTTGGAGGCATCCATCAGAGTGCTGAGAAGAGATGTCCCTCTTCTTCTAATCTTGGATCTGGTAGGCCAGAGGTCTGAACAACTTGTCACAGGTTCGGAACGTCTTCTTCTCTTGTTTCATGTTGCACTTACTGCAGTCTTCCAAGATCTAGTCTTCCAAGAAGCTCTTGGAAGCGGGGAAGCGGCTTCTTCCAGTTCCCCCTGATGTATCTCATCAGCTTCTGGTTGCGGTTCCTATCTTCTAGCAAGATAGAGTCCCACAACACATTCAACTACAACCCAAGTTAGTTCAGTAGGAAACTAACTACTCGCACACGATTCCAAGAAGCTTAGAACAGTCGTTACTAAGATGAAATCTCCGGCAGCGGTGCCAAAAATGAGTGCTCACTATATGTAGTGACGCAGGATTTCTCCTTTTGCCCATTTAGTATACAAGATATCGTTCCCACAGAGGATTTGCACAAGTAACACTGTTCTAAGTTCTAAGATTCGTTCAAAGACACAAACACACGAGTTTTATCTAGAAATCCCGTCTTCTCACAAAACCACACGGCTTCCAGACCCTTCAGAAGGTGCTCTGGACCTAACAAACAACTTCCACCTAAAATATCACACAAATATCTACATGGAAGCTCGAGAAGACGCATCCTGCTTCCAAGTCACTTCTTCCAGTCTTCTCAACACAGTCTTCTCGAAGCAATTCTCGGCTTCTGGGGGTTCAATTCGGCTTCTCACACCTCCAGAAGACTGCTCTTGCTTCATAGAAGTCAAACTAGCAACGTCTGTCCCACATTGCTCTTCCAAATCCCAACGGGTTAGATTAATCACAGGGTGTATGCCCCCTGTAGCCTTTCCAGGCTTCTGTCTATGAAAAAGGTCTTCCTGCAGCACTACAACGACCTTCATCTTCACGGAAGCTCAATAGAAGTCTCGGAAGCTCAATAGAAGTCTCAGAAGCTCACTAGAAGAAGATGGAGAAGATGGAGAAGATGGGGGAAGATGGGCAAATCCAAACAAGAGAAAATAAGATAAGAATAAGAAATTAAGACTCTGACAGGCTTCTAGTCCGGATCTTGACTAACAAGCCATCCATGCTTGTAATAGTTTGAGGAAGACCACAAACTCGCGTACATTTACACAATCTTCTACTTGAGGATGTCGTCTTCTGTTGTGAAAAGAAGTCTTCTTCCTTCTTCTTTCGCTGCTCCGACCACTCTATGTTCTGGGATCACTTACATAGGACCGTCCGTACGTGGATCCGAAGTGCTCCACTGGATGAGCCAAGTTGCGAATCTGCACAACTGCTGACAGTCACCGCCATTCAAGAAGAATGCTTCTCATGCACAATTGGGAGTGAATTCGATGAAACCCACTGCCCAGAAGACAATGACAAAGCTTTTGCACTCAAATCTGAAATCAATTCTCTGAGAAGAAGGCACATTGGTGTCAGGAAGCTCACTCCCTCTACTTCCTGCTCCTACTCCTCGACACACCAGTTTAGACAGCAGGACTACACGAGGATGTCGTTCCCTGTCCTTAAACTGTCCACTACCTCTATCTACATCTTCGAACCACTGCTGACAACGAGAGAATGTAGACCTCTTTCCTGTGTAATCCAAAATATATTCGTATGTGTCTAACATCGGGTGTAGTGTGCACACTGTGCAGTTTTTGTATCTCTCCTGCACCGTAAGAATATGGGTGTGTGTGCATGTATATGCCTAGTGCATCTAATGTGTGTGAAATCCTACTCTGTAGTCCATCTTATACCTCTGCCTGGAGGCGCAGGAGAGATCCCCTCCAATCCTCAACTACAACCAGGGAGATGGGCGCTGTCAGAAAGCTGCCACCCCACATGCAGTCAGATCCTTTCCTTGTTTAAACATGTGCTTTGCTACTCCTATGCTGCCTACTCTGTCACATGGACAATCCTCTAAAATTACATGTAAACTGCCACCTCCTAAGATAGCAATTTTGGTTCCTACTAAGTTTAGACAAGTCAACTTGTCTTCTGTGCTTGTTGTCTACTCTGATTGCTCGGATGCGAGATCCTCCTGATCTGCTCCTACCTGAACTCCTACCTCGGCTTCTGATAAGATGGGAAGCTCTGCGAATACCTCGGGTGTCACTGAGGTGGTTTCCTCCTCAACATTCGTGGTTGTCTCAGCTGGTACTGCTTCGGAAGACGGAAGCGTCTTCTGAAAAGCTGAGTCGACTTGCGCTTCCTCGCTCTTTTGAGGTGCGGGTTCGACGCTGGGAGCCATGGTGACCTCGTAGTGGTCCGAGGAAATCATCTCCTCCACTCGAAACACCTGGGAAGACAACTCTTCTTCCTGTCTTCCAGAAGATATCTTGTCTTCCGGGGCTTCTTCTGCGGTCTTCTCGGCTTTCAACGCTGTCACTACCAAGTGGACAGCGAGGTCGAACTCCTCCTGATCCAAATCTATCTCGATCGCTGGTCTTGGGACTTGAGAAGATGCAGTCGAAAGAAGACCGTAAAATGACTTCAATCTCTCAATCTGCCGATCCAGGTAACGGAACATACTCTCCTTGCACTCCACTAGCATCACTCTGGATTTGTCATCCCACTCCCTAGCTAGGGTGAGAAGCTTCATACCCGCGGTGAAGTTGAACTTCTTGCGAAGTGCTTCCACCGTCTGTGCTAGCAATCCCTGCGCGCGAGCTTCTGCTGCTTCTCGCTGCATCTTCCACGTTGTCTTCTCCTCTTCGAGGGTGGTGATCTTACCTCTGACCCGTAAAACCTCTTGGTCATGCTGCTATAAACGTGCCTGCAACTCCTGATTGCTCTTCCGTCTTGTACTTCGCTGCGAGCTTCTCCGTGGTGCGGAGGTTGGCTTCCAGCACTTCCACCTTCTTCTGGACTTCTTCCTGTTGCATCAAGGTATGCAGATCGAATCCAAGTCGCAGTGACTTCTCCTAAGCCATCGCGCGCTTCTCCACCAACTCCATAGCTGGCTGGATCTTCGAATGGAAGAAGGCGCTGAATTCCTCCAACCTTCTTCTCGCGGAAGACAAGTTCATCTCCACAATCCGGTCGGAGATGTCTTCCTTGTCTTCCAGAGGCAAGGATGTCTCTTCCACTGATGTGATCTTCTGCTTCTGCGTGCGAGAAGAAGCTACTCTTCTCATCTTCCGGGGTGGAAGATCGCTTCCCACGGCAGAAGCGGTTCTCTTCACTGCGCTTCCTCGCATCGCAGTAGGAATGTCCATCCAACCTTTGTCTTCTGGAGTCTTTGGAAGACTCCCTGTAGTTGCAGAAGCGGTATTCTGTGCAACTCGGGCACTCAGTGGCTCTTCCTGTGAGTCAGACTCCGATCAAGAGTGAATGATCGAGAAAGAAGTGATCTTCTTAGGCACGCTCCTAGGTCCCATCTTCCTCGGTGGTGTCGCATCTTCCGAACCACTGGAGTCTTCTTCTCTCACCAGAAGCATCTTCTGATGAGTGCTTGGTCTCATCTGCGGCACTAGAGTGGGAGGGGGAGTCATGGCCGCTGCTCGGTCGTCTTTTCCCAAGGTCTCTTCCTTTATCTTGTGCTGTCATGTTGACCCATACCTTGTCAACTAATCTTCTGGTAGGTCCCCCTTGACCACGTACAGATAGCAGAGGAACGGAGTAAGATGTCCTCCTGCCGAGGTGCATAAGTACACCAGCTCTGCCTGCACATATGTGTGGAAGAACGCGTCCCAATTGATGGACAGCCCTTCTCAAATGACTTCTAGGAATTTCACGTCTTGGTCTCTAAGGTACCTCGTCTTCTGCGCCTTCCCTTTTGAGAAAGAGATGAAGGAACACAACAAACACAAGACATTCACACTCTGTTCTTTCGACTTCTCATCTCTAATACACACTCAAAAGAAGCTTGCTGCATGATGGGAAGACATGACCCTCAATCATTCTCTCCAGATTCTACCAGCAAGACTTCTCACATCTCTCTTCTAAGTTCAGGAAGAAGAAGGAACAGGTTGATATGGGTCTGACAGAAGAGATCTGTAAAGGACCCTCACGTCTTCTCGCGCATTTTGCCAACCTTTCCAACCTTCTAGTCTCTCTAGGAAGATGTGGATTTAAGAAGCTCGGAAGATCGGGAGGACAGGCCTGGTTCCCAACTTCCAGCTTCTCGAACAACAAACAACTCACCAGGTCACTCATGATTCGTACCAAGCTTCTCTCAACACAAAAGCAAATCCAATCCACTCTTGATACGAATTACACACAGTCGTCTTCCGAAGACTTCAGACATCTAGAAGCGTCTTCCGAAGATGTTCAAGTTTCAGAAGCGTCTTCCGAAGATGTTCAGATCTTCCGAAGCGTCTTCTGTCCAAGGATTCGGGAGTAGAGGGACGGTAGGGTAGGAAAATTGATAGTTGAGGGATCGAATTTGAGAACGACGGACAGGGAAGCTCGATTATAGCTCGGGAAGAAGCGAAGATGGCTGACAAAAATTGGGCAGCGCTTCCGTGTCCAATTTCACAGCAGAAAAATTCAAGATGGGGAAAACGATCGATGGGTTTCTTGCAAACAATCAGAGAAGCGCGGGGAACACTAAACCAGAGGCGAGAAGCGGTGGGAAGGAAAAAGAACATGGGAAGAACCTCCAACAGTCTTCTACACGCTTCCGGCTCCACCTCAGCTTCCAATGCGACCCCACAGAACTACTCCTATCGTCAATCTGGTGTCACGTCCTGCTGCTTCTCAATCGATTAGTGCTCCGCCTCCGATTCTTCTTCAATCGCCTTTCAATGTTTGCTTCTGAGAATCTACAGGAGACTCCTTCAGCTCGATGGTGCTTCCTACTCTTAAAAAATCGTCCTTGCTTTCTCTCTAGCTATGATTCGATCCTTGCTGTCCACAATTTCACTCTGCTAGTCCTCCTCACTCAATTCGGCACCTCCTAATTCGATCTTCTGTGCTTATGTCTTCGATGCGGGAAGCAGTTGATGGTTTTTGCGCTAATGCGCTTCTCTCGTATCTTCTTGCGCAGTTAGGGGTTCTTCGACCTACCTGATCTATCTACTACCTTGGGCTACCTAGTAGGTACACATACCCTCCTACTGGGTGGTGCATGGTTAATGTCTATGCAGTCGCTGTCACTGTCTTCTAGAAGACACGCGTCTTCCGTCTTTCGTCTTCCGAAGACCTGGTCGAGAAGACGTCTTCTCGGAAGATGTCCTTCTTCCGTCTTCAAAAGAAGTCGACTGCTTACAAAAAAATTCTTAAGACCATCTTTCTTCTAAGCAAGATGTAATCTTAAGCAACAAGGTTATTTCAATTACACGGACATGTGATTAACCTAAAAAAATTCAAAAATTCGTACATCCTGTTGTTCTTCAAGATCTTGATAAATTACAAGATGTTCTTCAAGATCGGCGAGCCAAGCTCTTCCTGCTCGCCGATCTTGAAGAACAACCCAATCTCAGATCGCAAGTGATGAAAAACTGACGTAAGTGTTTCCTTGCGAGCCAATTTCACTCAAACGGACAATTTGGGAGTTTTCACAGATAACTTTTCACATATTCTTCTTCAATTTCCTGAAGAACCCGACGTTTTGATCTCGATGGATCCAAGGACAGCAAGTTTGGACTCCGGAACGGCCCGAACGGTCCAATTCTCCTTCACAAGTCACTAAAGCACTCCAAAAACCTTCCGTGTCTCAATTTCTCCTAGAACACACTCTGATCTGTCTCTTCACGAACCGTCTTAACCAACACGTAGCCTGCACAGATATGAATCCAATGACACCTTGCGTGCATGCATTGGACTTCTCAATTCTCCAACCCGTCCACCGATAGATCGCAGAAATAAGCTGCCCTTTACGTCAGTCGTGTATGTGAAAGTTTTCACAGATAATGAGCAATCAGGCCCCTTGCGTCCTTAGTATAGCATCAGGAGCCGCAAATACCCAGTCAACAATAGTAAGCTATGGCTTAACTTGATTTTTTCTTCTTTCGAGTCTCGTAACTTCACCACTAAGCGTCTAAATGAAGTAGACAAAGTGCCCATGGAAAGCTGACAACGAGCTCTACCCATTGATGTAATGAAAGTGAAGATCCAAAGTTGTGCAAAAAGCTCGTAAGCTAAGGACCTAGCTTGCTTTTCTAATCTTTTGAATCTCGTAACTTCTCCACTAAGCGTCCAAATGAAGTAGATGAAGTGCCCATGGAAAGCTTATAACAAGCTCTACCCATTGATGTAATGAAAGTGAAGATCCGAAGTTGTGCAAAAAAGCTCATTTTTTATCCTATGAGTGTCTTTGGAGCAATAATGATAAGTATCAAAAATAGATTTTCATGTAAGAGGCGGTCCACGACACGACAACAGCGTACGTCTCCTACCACTAGCTCCAAGTGTGCACTGTAAAGACGCGTATTGCAGTTTTCACTTCCCAGTAACTCCTCACTGTCACTCCACTCTCATAGCCTACTTGCTACCTCTTTGTATACATCAGAATAATAGACTTCCAGAGACTCTTTTTGACACCTTGTGACTCTCATGTATGTTAACTGATGGTTCACTCTCCCTACTGTGCGAGAGATAGATCAAGGTCTTGAGTATGTGATAGTCCTCTCAAATATATGCATTTCTTCCTGGTAATCTGCCCCTACACCTGCCACTCCCTTTGGTTGAACAGAATGTTGGCTTAACATCACTCTTGGTGCTTAGCATCTATTGTACATACTCTCAACTCCTCCTTGCTCTTTCTCTCTCTCTTCCCTACATGGTTAGCACACTTCCAACCTTCTGCATGCATAGCTAACTTCCAAGCAAACACATAGATTACTCAAAGATATGCCACAGAAGACCTAGAAGTATAAAATCTACTATTGAGGAGGATAGACTCAAGATTACACATAAGAGTTGTAATCTAAGCTTGACTCCTTCCTTTGGCTACTCCTAGATCCTCAAACTCCCTCCTAGAACTAACAAGCAAGTAGCTGTAGTACCTAATATATCACGAAGGAGTCATAGGACAAGCAAGCTCTTATAACCCCAACACAAACACCCATGCATCTCAAGGACACCACCCCCAACTACCAAAGACCAAGAGAAAGTACCACAAGATGCAAAATCTAAATAATCGAATCTCTCTTCTTTGATCTTCCAAGTGGTGCTTCAAAATAATAATCACTAAAATAAACAAATAGAATTTTAATTTGAGAGATCGACTCTTGTAACCTACGATTGATGCTGACCTCCGATAAGTTGACATTCGGTAGGTCGACTTATAAATCACATCTACATCCTGATTTGATGTCACAGTGGGTGGAGGAAGATCAGAAGGGCTGACCCTAATGATCATTTCTCCTAGTGCTGCCTCTTACTCACACAGAGGGTGTAAGACCAGGTGCATCTTCCTGGTCATCAGTAGATGACCCCTACTGCGTAAAGACAGAGCAAGGTCTCTCTTCTCTGTCTTGATCAGATCCTTGATATCCTCTTGAAGCCTGAAGGTGCAGAGTAGAGAGTCTCTCAACAACCGTCTTGAATCCTCTTATCTGCTCACAACTTCTCTAATCTTCTTCTAAGTGGGCTCAGAAGAAGCCTGTAGTAGAGTCTCCAATCTTCTCTCTCTCTCTCTCTCTCTCTCTCTCTCTCTCTCTCTCTCTCTCTCTCTTGAGTTGTACATGCTCCTCCACCTGACACGCCAACATAGTCTTCAGAGAGATTATCTGTCCCAGCTGAGCTCCCATCTCCAACACAACCTCCGTCTTAAACCTTGTCGGTTGTCTCTCTCTGCTGATCAGCTGTCACTCTACTCCTCTTTGCTGCTGCCGTCTGCTTCTGTCTTAGAAGGACCTAGCGCTCTAAGTCATTCGTACGCTGACATTGTGTCTCTAGATCTATCTCCATACAGTAATCCGCCTCTGCAATGATTATCGGATGTCGAGTTCTCTTTGCTCCAAGTGTTGCAAAATCGTCTTCCCTACTCTTAAACTTGCAGTGATGATGCTCTCTTTAGCTGCTATTTTTTGTAACTCCTCCGTGGTAGGTAATCATCTCGTATCTCATGTTGTAGGTAATCCTTTCATGAGTATTATTGTAAAAATTTAACCTAATTTATATATATATATATATATATATATATATATATATATAGTTTTTTTTCCTTGTACCAGAAGGACTAGAAGCTTGTATCCTAGGAAATACTCTTTTTCCCTTGGATAAGATTGATTATATCAGGAAGACAATCAGGAGGAATTTCTCAGCGGAAGAGCTTACGGGAAAATGAAGTCTAGCTGAGAGAAAATCTCTCTTTGGGTAAAGAAATAATCTCTAGCCAAGGATAAGACAAGAGGAAAAACTCGTCGTCCTCTTAATATTTAGCTAGTCTAAACCAGGCTGGAATACAGTAAACTCTACTTTGGGAAAAAAATGGAATACGGGGGTGCCGCTTTCTGAAGTACGCTAGATCAAGGCAGGACCCACTCCCATGTCACACAAGGGGGCAATACAGGAAGCCTATTGGACCCCTCCACCAGAATACTAGCTAACTTTAGCAGAAGGGCGAATCCACCCACTCCTTCCCAAGAGTAGCCACCTAAGCAGATGGATGGCAGGTGGCCACCCTTTCGCTATGGTTAGTGAACTTCACCATTCCACCGTCAGCTTTCTGGTTTTATCTTTTGGCTTGCTATTCAGACTGAGCTGCGACAAAGAGGTGAATTCAAGAAGGAATTTCCCAATCCCGCGTAGAGGTGGAATCTGAACGTTTTCTGTCACATATCGAGCTTTTCACGAAAAAGATGAGGAAGGAAGGTTGGGTTTTATGAGATGTTCTGAGAGAGCACGCCTTTGATAGTACGACTGACGTAATATAGACAAGAATTCACCTTGAGCAGGGAAGTACATTCACAGCCGTGGTACTTCAATTCGCCGAAGAGAAAGAGAGAGATCGGTTCAGAATCCGATGTAGTTGTTCACGAAGATGGAGCTGCTGTACTAGAAGCTAATTGATATTTTACTTCAAAATCCACTACCGTTCAATTGAGTCCAGAATACACTGAAATTGACAAGAAGTAGAAATGGGATAGTGACGATTATCAGGTATAGAGGGGTATCGAAGACGAGTTAGGAAGTAAATTAGTTGTTGGTCCACCTGAGGATTGGTTCACGATTCCATCGAGGAGCTCAGGAATATCAAACTACTTGGAGATTAAAGGAGTATCAGAGAATAATGGTCAACCTTCCTCACGAACTACGGGTTCCGTTGGAGCGTCTTATCCCTTCTCTTTCTATCCGAGTACTTTTTTCTCTTTCTTCTTCGTGATTTGCATTTCCTACCTCAGTGATTGTGGGAGACAGGAAATTTTTCCTAAGCGGCAGAGAAAGACCTAGATCACGATGGGATCCTTAGTATATGACATTGGGTTGGAGAATCTACCTGAGTGAAGAAGGGATTACGGTATGAAAAGAGAGAATTCAAACCGCGAGTGGATTAGAGGGGTCCAATGTGTAGAACCAGACTGCTCCTCTCAACTGGTCTATTGTGAAAACCCTCTACCTTTCACTTATATTATTTTTAACAATATATTAAGAAATAGAGAAAGAAGACTAAGAAAACTAAAAATATCATATAAATAAGTACCACATTGATGTAGTGTTCATCTAGTAAATGCTGGGAGCAAACTTCTCATCTCTTCTTTTTGCTGTAGTGTTCACACTAATAAGTGTTGAGAGCAAACTCTTCATCTCTCCTTTTGTGAATGTGTGTTCACAGTTTGACCAGTGGCGATTAGATGCATCTTATTGTCTAATAGTTGACCACGTCTTTTAGTAAGTCTTGACAATCCTCTCTGAGATAATTTAGACTATCACACCAGATACATCTCTTGATAAAAAACCTTCTTACTAGTCGAGCACATAGCACTATTGGTCGTTGATCTTTTTCCAAATCTATCCTCTCAACTCTTAAATCTCCCAACAGTTGAGAGATCATTAAGTTATGCTGATTTTGATTCTCAACAGGTCGTTGTCTAAGACCTCTTTGTGCTGGAACAAGTACAATAGGCGACTGAGGAATCACAATATGTACTTGGAGAACCACTGGAGGAACTATTAAGACTTGAGGAACCACTCGTTGATCTGAAAGTCGTTATATCTAGTCGCTCAACTACTGCTATCCTGCCACGACGTTGTCTTGCAATAGTATTGTTTCTTTCACTCTTTTCCAATCAGATGTAACTCTCCTCTCGGCTCCACAATCAACTAACATAACACAAAGTCTATCTGTTGCAAGTTCATCTTAAGAACAACTCTGTCGTTTTAGCATCGGATATCAACTGCTCTAGACCAGAAAGGTGTGATTATTTCTTATCAAACTCACGGATCAACTCATTCAGTTTCATTGTACGCTTGAGTTGATGCTCTATCCAATCAAAAAATGTCCTCTTGGTGACTATATCAGAATCTAAAGTATGATTTGATCATTATCTTATGCGGTTTAAGGTGAGATGGTTTCGATCCCTCCGGATGAGCAAAACTACTTTCTTTGGATATTTGAGCAAGTTGGACCTGAACATGAGCGCATTGAACACTCGATATCGGAAAGCTGTATGTGTGAAAATTTAATTGGCCATTATTCTGTATAGATTCGCGCATGGGTCTACTTGTTTTCTAGTAGGAGAGCTTTTTGGAGTGGGAGAAACTACAGTTAAAACAATTGTTCGTGCTGGGGTTCAAGCCATTGTGTGTACATTGGTTCCTCTATTCCTACGTTGGCCGAGCGAGACAGGGATACCCTTGGTCACTGCACGTTTCTATGCCAACTGTGGACTTCCCAACTGCCAAGGTGGAGTAGATGAGAATACACATTAAAATTGGCCGAAACTTGGCACCTGATTTCTACAACATGAAGGGGTTCTATAGTGTGCTAATGAAAGGTATAGTCGACTCATCTGGAGTATTTCTCGATGTCTTTTGTAGAATGCTTGGTGGTGTGAATGATAAGCGTATGCTCAGGAATTCAGCTTTCTTCCAGAAGGTGGAATCAGGCGAGTATTTGGCAGGTTCAGTTGTGAGCATAAACAATGGGTACCGATTGTACCCTTATGTTCTCGAGGACTCTGGTTATCAATTAACTCGGTGGCTCATCATTCCTTAAAAATTTGCGCCCTAACAACGGAGAAGGTGAAACTCAACGTATCTTTAACCATGCACAGGTACAAGGCAGGCCTGTTGTTGAGCAGGCCTTTGGGCTTCTGAAACAGAAGTGAGCAACTTTAGCAAATGGCATCATGAGCTCTGTACAATGGGCACCTAGTGTGGTGCATTCACAACATTGTACAATGGACACCTAGTGTGGTGCATTCATGTTGTGTTCTCCACAACATGCATGCACCACAGAATATGTGCAGATATGCAACTCTCTCAAGCGGAAGTGCAGCTGAGGGAACAATCACTTATACAATCACCTTCAATCGTCAGCCTTCGAGTGAAGGTGTATGAAGTTCGTGATGCCCTGGCTTCATTTTTATGTTTGGAACGAAGAACCTAATTCCCAGTTTCTCTCACAATCGATGATGAAAGTGGATCGCTCCATGAGTCCACTCCGGTTCACTTGAAGGTCACTGTCTGTTCAAGGTCCAAGGTTTTCCATTGATGTGTTCTGTTATGTTTGACTCCGTACTTTATGTTCTGGCAAACACTTATTATTCACGATCGTTGCTCTTCCCAAGTTTTCCGTTCCCAGCAATTTTATTGTGTTGTAATAATTTTTTTCTCAGTCTGAATAGCTTCTTCCAGTGTCACCAATAGGTGATAGGTACTTGTGGTCTTTCTTCTTAGTTGTAACAGAATTCTGCTTGTCTGTGTGTGTGGAAGATATCGTTGTTTATCTGTAATCTGTGTCACGTCAGTTTGGGCACCTCGGCTAGGTTGACCGAGTGCGAAGTGACGCATCCCGATAAGGCCGTTAGTGCCGTTAGGGCGAGTTGGAGAGAGAGCCCACTAGGGGTAAACTTCGCAGGTAGGGCTTGGAGGCCTTAGTTCTTTGAGTTGAGCCTTCAAGCTCCAGGCTATGGTGGATAGTCTAGTTGAGTGTAACCCGGATTCTCTTCGCGTTTAGAGTGGGTTTGGCTTGACCGTTTGTGAGTAATCCTTGTTGTGGTGTTGGAGATGGTAATCTCTGTATTCAGATTACTCAAAGAACTGAGTGCAGGTCGAGGCGGAGTTCAGTAAGAGCTCGCAGATCTGAAATCGGAAATCATCCGCTGGTATCTTCGGGCGTTGCCGTTCGTGGTTGATTGTTTGGAGCTGTGATCGAGGTGTGTGGGCGCCGTGCTACATTGCTGGTCGCAGATCGATTTGCTGTTGTTGGGGTCGAGTGGAGATTTCTGTCATGCGGAAGCGCTGCAGAAATTTTGCGGAATGTTCTTGAAGTGTGTTGTTGGAGCCGGATTGCGCGTTTGGGCGTAGCAGCTGAAATACTTGTCAATGTCGGACCGGAGTGGACTCTTTGGAAGCGCATTGGAGAGACGATTGTAGCGCACTAAGTTTCGTGGAGTTTGGCCAAGGATTGAAGAAGTTATGGCATGTCGAAGTTCGCTGCCGTGAAACCCGCAAGCACTAAAAGGCTAGTTACGTCAGATTTTGGCTCAATTTCGTGGGGAAACTCGAGTTTAGTAGTTATTTTGTGTGTGTGTGCATCCGTGAAGTGTGTGTGGTGCATTTGCGAATCTGTTTTGGTGGTGTTCGGGTTGGATTTGGAGGTTCTTGCCGTTTTACGTCAGATTTTGGTCACCCGTGTGCACCCGCAAGCTGTTTTTGTTGTTTTGGAGGCTGTTTTGGTGCAATCTTCGGAGGCTTCGAGGAGCAGAGGTGCGTGAGTGCAGAGGCGTGAGAGCGGAGTGCGAGAGTGCGGAGGCAGAGCGGAGCTGAGCCTGAGCCTGAGCCCGAGCCCGCGCCCGCCGCAAGCCAGCTTGCTGGCGTGCGTGAGAGAGGTATCCAAGCTTCATGTGTGTGAGAAGGGTAAAACCAGCTGGTCACCCATCCCAACACTATTCCTGGACCTGGACTCCTGACTCTGTAGTCTTAGCTTTGGCTTTACCACTAGACCAATAGCTCTTGGTGTCCTACAGGGATGCGTGCAAGTACTTATGGACTTGTATAAGGTAGTAGGAGACCTTCTCGCACGTCCCTAGAGGAGTGATAGGGCGACCCCACAGTATTAGGGGGAAGCTATAGTTGTGGTAGTGTTTGCCTACACCGTAGAGGCGCGTATGGAGGCAATTGGTGGCAGTTGTCTTGGGTGAGCTAGTAGAGCTACCATGTGGATGTTTTTGGAGCCACTAGAGGTGTGGACATCTAGTTAGTGACCTCCAGTGTCAGTTACGACTGTTGGTGATCATATATTGTGCATGTGGTCACCGACAAGGAGTCGTCAGTCCGGATGGGGCTGGGTTTCTCTTTATGTGAATGTTTGAGTGTGGAGGGTTATCGTTTAGACTTCTTGTGGTTGGAACCCCTCCATACCCTGCTTCCTGTTTGTGCGCCGCGTTTGCGTGTGTTGGCGTTTGATTTCCGGAGTGAGTTCACTCCAGTGTGCTGTCGGTAGTGAGACTGGAGTTGCGGACCAGTCAGACTACCTTTGTCTCTCTCACGGTGCGGTTGGAGTGACGACCAACAGACCGTGAGAGGCTGCCTGTGGTGATGGCAGGTACAGGTTGCCCTTACCTTGACCGTCCTAGTAGGGGATAGGTGAGCTCAGTAGGAGCGGGATTAGGCAAGTGGTGGTTACGGTGGTGACGGAGATTGCGACATTCCGGTTGGGGAGTGTGTTAGCGGGATTCTCTCATCACGGAGTTCTCAGGAGGTTCTGGTGGGGACTTCTCTGACAGTGGGTATACACGGAGTGGGGTGAGGTATCGACTACCTACACCATTGCCGTCGGTTGTTCCAGAGGACGAGTCAGACGCAGACAGCGCATTTTCTGGTGGTGAGTCTAGTGTCACTACACCGTTGTTGTGGGACATGGACGAGATCTATGAGGCCACGAAGGGGTCTCGACGTTACTCGGGTACAGTTGGTATCATTGAGCTGGATGACTTCATCCAGGAGTTTGACAGTTGGTGCGATCTACAGCAGATGCGGAACCCACAGCTGTTTACACCCTTCATGGCGTGGAAGGGTTTGTTCCAGCACTTGGAAGGACCGCCGATGGACGATTATCATGAGTTCAGGCGAGATTACATTGTTGAGATGGAGTTGTGGAGACAACATTGGTCTCCCAACTATGTTTCTATCACTACTGGCGCAGTTTCGGGAGGCGTAGCACCTGCGAGTTCGGGTGCCAGTAGCAGTGGTACAGCCGCAGGTGGCGGAGTACCTACTACCAGCGGTGCGTCCTCAGGTAGTGGAGCAGGTGGTAGTGTGAGCGGGATACCACCAGGGTTTAACCCTGTGGTTCAGTTCTTCCAATGTTTGAGGAAGAACTATCAGGGTGTACGGACCGACAAGTTGAGGAGTCTGTAGGAGTTCCAGCGGAAGACTGGAGAGAGCCTACGCGAGGCGTTTACTCGCATGAGGCGGTTGATCAGCGTTACCCAAGGGGTGACGGAAGCACAGGCAGTCCAGTTCTGGTATGGGATACTAGACCGGGAGCTGCGTAGGAGAGTCAGAGATGCTACTCTTCTTAGAGATACCGCTCCGACGTTGGCGGTTGTCTTTAGTCTGGCTGAGCGGATTGAGCTCAACATGGTGGAGGAGAGGGTGGTGGTTGCTGGGTTCAGCAAGGAGACACCACATGGAGCGACCACCTCTTCTCGAGGATCACAGGCTACGCAACAGCGTGGTGGTGGTGGTGGTAAGGATCGTGCGGAGCAGTCACGATCTCAGGGAGGTGTTGGAGGATCTGGTGGGCAGAAGCCCATGCAGTCCTTCTCTAGTCAGCAGCAAGCGGGTCCTTGCTGGACGTGTGATGGTCCTCATCAGCAGAGGGACTATCCACAGAGGAGAGGTTATGAGACGTCAGGGACATCAGGGACGTCTCAAGCAGTACCCAGGCAATGTGAGCATTGCGGACGACCTGGTCACAGTAGTGACCGTTGTTTTGATCTCCATCCCGAGTTGCGGCAAGGGAAGACTGATCGTGGACGAGGCGGAGGAGCTCAGGGAGGCCGTAGTGGTCGAGCTGGAGGTAGAGGTCCAGCACCTAGGAGAGGACCGATCGATCCACCGCCTGCTACGACGTCAGAAGCAGGTATGGCTGCTCGGATTGAGCAGTTGGAGCAGAGGATAGCTAGTATGGCTATGGCCCAGCGGAGATCAGGTGGAACAGAGGCTTCCACATCTTATGGAAGAGAAGGAGGTGACTTCGACTTCATGGCTGGTGTGGCGCAGATTGAGGCATCTGCGGCAGTGACTAGAGGTGCAGTACGTGCCTCTGAGCCACGAGGTGCGTCAGTGGAGTTGGATCCACAACGCGAGGAGGCTGGTAGACAAGCCAGGCTTCCCCAGTCGTTCACGTTATCGGAGGCGTTGAGGACCACATCTATGGTTCCTAAACGACCTACCGATGGTGCAGTAGAGTTGGAGACATCGACATCTAGGAGTGGGTGTGATGTGAGTCCACCTTCGACGTCTGTGGATGCGACGTCGAACCCAATGTTGGAGGCGGCTACAGCAGTTTTGTGAGCCCCACTATTCTCAGCCACGGATATGAGGGCATTGGGAGTCAACTTGGCTCCAGTGTTCCAGTTGGCGGCCACGCTCAGTGAGAACGAGGATGTAGTTATCTCTAGCGCTGAAGTAGTTCAGCGAGAGGCGGTAGACGTGTCCATGGAGTCGAGGATCAGGACAGCTACCAGTGGTACTTGGCAAGCGGCGGCTGCTAGGTTAGATGAGTTACCAGCTAGGCCGGCGATTGACCGTGCTAGTTTGGCACCAGGTGTGGTGTTGTTGGACAACAGAAGTGGTATCTTCTGTTTGGTGGCACCCTTCACTACTACTATCTAAAATTTCAGCTCTAGACCCCAAACCAATTGTCCGTAATGGATCAAGCCCTTTGTCTATGCTAACTTATGAGCTTTACAGATCCCGGTGGCTAAAATCCACGACCCCAACACCTTCACTTATCCAAATGAACTGCAATTTCACATGCAACAAGTTGATAGGGCACCTTCAGGGAAAGTGTATCGATCCCAGAAGGTCTTGTTAGACTCTGGAGCCCAACCGTTGATGTTGGGAAAGGCGGCGTGTATTGGTTTGGGTCTGAAGAAGTCCGAGATAGAGAGATGTCCATTCTAGTTGCAGACATCTCTAGGGGGATCAGGAGGCACGGCTCTACACATGACACGTGAGATGTTGACGGTGAGAGTTCGGCCAGATCACCCCACGGATGGCTCTATGGTGAAGGCCAAGGCCATCGTTACAGCCGCAGAGTCTTATGATGTATTGGTGGGAGGTGTTGTGTTGTACCCTATGGGGTTCGTGATTGACTATTGGACAGAGACAGCATCTTACAGACCAGGTTGGCAGTCCGGTGAGGGACGAGTGAGCCGCTTACCAGTGCGGTTCAGTGCTAGAGTTGGGACGACGGAGCCTACACCAGGAACGATGGCATCCGTTGCAGGGTTCAGTTCGGTCATCACTTGGCCGGACGAGTTGTTGGAGGGTAATGCCCATGCGGAGGATACTCCGATCTATGAGGAGGTGGAGGACATGCCTAGCATGTCTACGTTAGTACCATCTGCCTTGGATGTTCCACTCTGGAATTCGAGTGGAGAGTTGCAGCAGTATGCTGATCAGTTGGTGCAGCAGGCTTGGAGTGAAGCTTTTGTACCACCAGTAGAGGAACAAAGGGTTGTTCCTGCTACTGGCCTTGTGACCTTATCACCGTTAGATACGACTCGCATTGTGTGGCAGTATCCAGAGGAAGGTGTATGTGTGCTGGAGCTGTTTGGAGGGATCAGCACAGGTTTGGCTGCGGTATTGCAGGCAGGTATACAAGTACAGCGCTACTTGTATGTGGAGAGAGATGAGATTGCGAGACGCATCTCATTGCGACATGTGGCACGTTTGGTGCAGAGATATCCTGAGTTGTTGCCCATATCAGCTGTTAGAGGATACCAGCAAGCATTACCGTCGGATATTTCACTGCTGGGGGCGCAAGATCTCACGTTTGTGGGCACCATTCACTTGGTGATAGCCGGATGGTCATGTCAAGGTCACACGCGTGCAGGGAGAGGTCAGGGTTTACATGACCCACGATCTAGGATGTTCTGGGAGATGTTACGGATCCTACGACATCTCCAGATGCATCAGGTGGATTCTCCAGCGTACATCTTGGAGAACGTTCCTTTGTTGGGTGATGCTCGTACACAGATGATGGCGAGTGTGCACCAAGTGCGGTCTTGGGTTGGACCAGCAGTGTTGTTGGATGCAGCGAGAGTGGGATCTCGTGCACGTCGTCCACGGTTGTGGTGGACGAACTTGTTACCGAGAGAGGTGCTTAAGCGCGCACACGATGGAGTGAGACGACCAGCGCACCTCACGGTTGATAGCATCTTGGATGCAAGACGACGATCTCAAGTAGTGAGAGTCGTCGATAGGTCACCCATGGCAGTGGTGAACCTAGTGGGACGACTCATGGTAGCATTACCCACATTGGTAAGCTTTCCAGCGTCACATGCTTACAGAGATGGAGGACCTGGGCTTGTGTGGGATGCTCAATTACGGCAGTTGGTGGAGCCCAATGCCGATGAGAGAGAGCGAGCGATGGGTTTCACTACGGGTACGACGGCAGTAGCTTCGGTGTCGGAGGCTTCACGTCGTCAAGTATTGGGTCAAGCAATGGACTTGAATTGCTTGACATGGATTGTTAGCCTTGGATTGGCTGAGCAGCGTCGGATGCGATCGACGGGTGTTACTGCTCGAGCACTCTTGAGCTCTTTGCCTACCGGGTCGGTGGAGGCAAAGACTAGGGGCGAGGCACGTGGAGTTCGTCATCCTTGGACATCATGGGATGTCATAGGAGAGAGTGTGGAGTTTGCAGCTAGAACTGCAGAAGTTTTACACACAGTAGCGGTGGAGGTTGTTGGTGGTGAGCAGAAGGAAACTGCTCCAGAGGCTGCAAGATAGCAGTCAACGACTTCGTCTTCTACCTCTAGCATGGTGACAGAGGATACTTGGGAGCCAGAGATTGGACCCAAGCTTATAGGAGAGGAGAGACGAAGAGTCCAAAGATTCCTGAAGAGCTACAGGAATTGTTTTGCCTTCAGTATGAAGGATTTGGGTACCTTGAAAGGACCTGGTATACGGATCGACTTGGCTAATGACACGCCAATCTTTCGACGTCCTTACAGGTACAGTGACATGGAGAGAGCCTTGATCCAGAGTCGGACTCAAGACTTGTTGGAGGCTGGGTTGGTGGAGATGTCGCATGGAGAGTATGCATCTGCCATAGTTATGCCAGCCAAGAAGGATATGTATGGCAACTACACAGATAGACGGATGTGTGGGGACTATCGTCTTATCAATCGGCAGACGAAGTCCGATAAGTATGCCATGCCGACACCTGAGGAGATCTTTGATGCAGTGGGGCATGTGAAGGTCTTCAGTACTTTGGATCTTCGAGCAGGGTATCATCAGTTGCCAGTGAGAGAAGAAGATAAGTCCAAGACAGCATTCTGGGGAATTGACTCTCACGGCAAGGATTGTTTGTATCAGTGGCGGTTCTTACCATTTGGGTTGAAGAACGCCTCTGCTGAGTTCCAAAGGGTGATGGACAGAATCCTAGCAGGATTGGATTTTGTCAGATGTTATATCGACGACATCTTAGTCTATAATGCTACAGTGGAGGAGCACGAGAGACACTTACGGGATGTGTTTGAGCGGTTGAGAGCTCATGGGTTGAAGTTACACCCTGTGAAGTGTAAGTTCTTCCAGGAGTTGGTAGAGTATCTGGGCCACACCATCTATCCAGGTGGATTGGGTGTTCAACAGACGAAGGTTGAGGCTATTGCACGTATCCCGCGCCCCACAGATGTGAGTCGAGTTCGGGCATTTGTTGGTTTGGTGAACTTTTATCGTCGGTACGTGAAGGGATTTAGTGCAATTGCGAAGCCGTTGACCAAGCTGATGAAGGTGGACCAGGAGTGGCAGTGGGGAGATGAGCAGGAGCGAGCTTTTGTAGAGCTCAAGGATAGGTTGACATCTGCTCCCATCTTGAGGAGACCCGTTAGGGGGCGTCCTTTCCAACTGCACACCGATTGGAGTATGTTGGGACTTGGAGCAGTGCTGACTCAGCATGATGATGAGAAAAAGGAGTTCGTGGTGGCGTATGTCAGTCGCTCCAATAATTCAGCGGAGGCGAGGTATAGTTCGTATGAGAGAGAGTGTTTGACGGCAGTGTGGGCTGTTGCACACTTTCGATGTTATCTGTTTGGGACCCCTTTACTCTCATCACTGATCACCAGCCGCTCAAGTGGTTGATGGAGTCCGACAAGCTTACAGTGAAGCTTGCACGATGGGCTCTGATCTTACAGGAGTATGACTTCCGGGTAGTACATAGACCTGGAGTCGCAAACCTAGATGCCGATGGATTGAGTCGCAACCCATGCACGAGTCAGCAGGACCAGACTGGGGCTCGCTGGCATGACAAGGTTGATGAGGAGATAGTGCCAGGGTGGCATGCATCTGCCTTTCTTTGTGTGTTGGCCATGAACTCTAGTATGGAGGACCAAGTCGTATCTTTCTCTGGTCAGAGAGTAGATGACGAGTCTCCAGATCCTGAGGGTGGAGATGATGTTCCAGATCAGCGGGATATCCATGATGATGTGACCGTGATGGAGTATCTACGTACTGGTGTGGTAGTAGGCACAGTAAGTGCCAAGGAGCGAGATCGTGTTCTTCAACGAGCGAAGAGATTTCGACGAGAAGGACGACATGTACTTCGAGTGTGGGGTGATGGGAGGGTACGGATAGTGCCACATCCATCCCAGAGGGCACAGTTAGTACGACATGCCCATGAGGAGTTGGGACATTTTGGAATGAAGCGTACACATAGCTTACTCCGAGGACAGTATTGGTGGCGTGGTATGCACATCGATGTGCAACAGTTTGTCGCATGATGTGTGGTTTGTGATCGAGTACGAGCATCGTTTAATGCTCCTACTCCACAGTTACACCCCTTACCGATTATGGGGTTGGGTTATCGTTGGAGTTTGGATTTTGCGGGACCCTTACCGTTGACCTACGTCACCACCGGTATGTGTTGGTGATGGTGGAGCACTTCTCCAAGTGGATTGAGTTGGTGGCATTACCAGACAAGACGAGTGAAGGGACGGCGTACGCGTTCTTAGATCGAGTGCTGAGTCGTTTCGGAGCACCAGCTGAAGTGCTGACAGACCAAGGTACAGAGTTCTTTGGTGAGTTTCAGGCCTTGTGTGATCAGGCGCTGATTGATCATCGGACTACATCTCGAGATCATCCTGAGGCAGATGGTTTGGCGGAGAGGGTAGTTCAGACGGTGAAGAGAGGATTGCGCAAGTATGGCTTGCAGAAGGGCCACTTGGGAGACTGGGATGTGCAGTTACCATGGTTGGCTATGGGTTACCGTTTTAGCCGACAAGCGTCTTTGGCTTCCTTCTCACCGTATTTCTTATTGTATGACCGAGATCCAGATCTACCTTCGGCCATTCGTCGTGATTCTGCTGAGGTGCTGGACCTTGATGACTCGGATATGTGGGTGAGAGCATGTTCTCAACGAGCAGAGACATTTCGGAGAGTTATGCCTATGGCTTTTGAGAACCTAGCGATTGCCCAGCATAGAGACACGTTGCGGTATGCGACTATCCGAGGAGGAGGTTATCGGCCGTCGATTCGCAGGTTTCATCTTGGCGATTATATCTATCTACAGCAGACTGCACCGACGACGTTGGACGTGACCGCAGGGCGCACTATTTTACGAGTGCGTGAGGTGTTACCTTCTGGAGTACTCATGTTAGAGGGCCGTGATGGTGTTGTGTGGAAGGACCATGTGCGTAATTGCGCACCATGTCATCTTCCCAACATTGATGGTACCGTTGACCCAAGCTTAGCAGTTGTACGCGCGGGCCTGAGGTGTATGTTGTGTGGGTCTGCTGGTGGAGCAGCCCGTATGTTGGTGTGTGATGGTTGTTCGAGAGGTTGGCACATGTCATGTTTGACTCCACCTCTCAGTGTAGTTCCTACTGGACGGTGGGTTTGTCCTCGATGTATATAGCGGAGATAGTCGATTAGATCTTTGCGTGGTATGGATTGCAGACAGGCGACTAACGATGAGGCAATGTAGTACCCGGCCTCCTGATCCTTGCACCCATGAAGGTGTGTATCACGTAGTTGGGATATGGAGCTATCTGGAGTTAGAGGGACCTAACCGTCAATTAGGGGGGCGATTGTGGTACACTTGTGTATGTGTATGACATCGTCCATGTGTTATGTGTATGTGTGGTGTACCTGTGACAGCGATGTATGTTGTGTAGCGATGTGTATGCGCACGACAGCTGTCACGTCAGTTTGGGCACCTCGGCTAGGTTGACCGAGTGCGAAGTGACGCATCCCGGTAAGGTCGTTAGTGCTGTTAGGACGAGTTGGAGAGAGAGCCCACTAGGGGTAAACTTCGCAGGTAGGGCTTGGAGGCCTTAGTTCTTTGAGTTGAGCCTTCAAGCTCCAGGCTATGATGGATAGTCTAGTTGAGTGTAACTCGGATTCTCTTCGCGTTTAGAGTGGGCTTGGCTTGACCGTTTGTAAATAATCCTTGTTGTGATGTTGGAGATGATAATCTCTATATTCAGATTTATTGTGGTACACTTGTGTATGTGTATGACATCGTCCATGTGTTATGTGTATGTGTGATGTATCTCTGACAGCGATGTATGTTGTGTAACGATGTGTATGCGCACAACATCTGAGACTTTGAGAAGTTCAAACTATCACTCAGTATCGCTATATGTATCATCGTTGTTCAACCCAAGTGAACCTCTCACGCCAGAAACTACTCAATGTTCAAAGTAATCTCATACTTGTTAACTGTTTATACCTTGGAGTGATTTTCTGTTTGTTTCGTCGTGAGTATATATCTTCAAGGTCAGGCAACTTGGGTGATAACCGGAGATGATGAAGCATTACGCTCACACCTCTGAGACTTAAAGCATGGAGACTGGAGTAGTCCGGTGCTACATAGTGTAATATGATCATGAATCTGGGACACATTTGTTCACCGTGATTCTGTGTACAAAGCAGTGTTGAATAAAATGTAAGAGTACAAATTTGTGCGCACATACCAGTGGTTCAGATCATGAGCACTCCGTAACGGTTGGAAAACTTTTCAATCCATTTATGGTATATGGTTACAACTCGTTTACCCTCACCACAGGTGCATTACAGCTATGTATTGACGGTTTTGTCAAGCGCGCAATGCATTGATTCCACATGAACACTAAACTTTAATAAAAAATTTCAAACCTCCAAAGAGAAGTTCACTAGACTGAAAAGAGAACTGTGTTTTATACTGAAAAGTTGCAAGTGATAATGGAAGTTCAAACCACAATGGTCTCGAAATTCTGCAAGGGTATCTACACTCCACGCAGAGATTTGGTTCAAAGAAACATAAAGTTCCGTTCGACCAGCAGAAGAATATTTCGCTTGGTGCAGTGGGACGAAACCTTTTAACTAACTATGACTTCCCAAAAACTACTTGGATCAGCTGGTTTTTTCTCTCGGTTCGGGCTCTTCATTTACGTGAGTTAACCTGGACAGTGGGACCACGCCCTAACACCTACCCGTGTCTCAACGCATCGATGTACAGGACCAGAGGTGCAACATGCTTCTCAGAGGCTATTCATACTTCTAAACCAAGGTTACATTACCAATATACAGAAGATCTCGATTACATCAATTCCCTCAACAAACGTCATAAGTGAGGAAAGCACGGTGAGAAAGAAATCAAAACTCACTAACATAGCCATGTTAAGGACGGGAATGTGAAGGCTGGATCACGACACAAAAAGCAGCACGTTACACTGCCACAACTCTCTGTAGTTACTTCCCATCTGGATAGTACAAGTAAGCCCAAAAGAAACGAAAACCAAACAACAACAGCTAAGTCAGATAACAGTAACACAGGCACAATAGAAACCTATTGTGGGGATATCACTACATATGTAGACCCTGCACAGCAACTCGGGGACGACAACGTCAGCATCTTTGCCCTGGCTACCCACCACAACGTCAACTGCATGGATCCATACGTATCGACCTAAAATATAAGCTAATTTTTTTACGAACAATTTTTCCAGAACAGATTAAGAATCTGTGTTAACCAATCAGGGTACATTACATTAAAAGTTGAAATCTGTGCGCCATAAAGTATCTCCGCCTCTTGACCACCTTCCAGCAATCCACTTTGTACAGAGCCTTTTGTGCAATGGACCCCAATTGGTTAACACAAATTCGACATCAGAAAGGCCATGGTTAACACGATGAAACTACCTAGAGAAGAGGGAAGGGCACATCACTATATTACTTCAGTGCCTCACAGATGCTCGTTGTAGCCATAAGCATCCTGGTCCACTGGTAACAACGAACGATACCAGCAAGCGGACCCGTCCGAACTTCTGGCCAGAATCACATGACATCCGCATTGTGAAGTTCCTTCATTCACACGGATACGCAGGCCCTCGTCAACAAATGTACATGGGTGATAGATCTTTCTGGTTTCTACGCACTTCTTGAGCGGCGGTAGATCCCAAATATACTACTTTCTCCTAGGTAGGACTAGATAACGTGTAGGCAGACAAACAGCCGTCCCTAATCATCTGAATGTATCAGAAAAGTGCATCATCATAATCAAGCTGAGGAGCTATGTTTCCTGGTCTGCTGAGCGACGAACCGACCGCAACATACGAAACCCATTCACAGTCCTAACCCCCACATACAGTCCTGAAGTCTGCTAAAATCCTCCAAATGTCCCAACGGTGAAGAACGAACAGCATAAAGCTACACGAGGGAACTTGTGATCACAGGATCTTGATCTGTGTTCACACTCCATGAAACTCCTGCTACATACAGAGTCCGGTTATGAAAACGAACAAGTCACAAGGCATTTCAAAGTCATGCAAAATTTCGATACCCCTTCTTCGGAATATGCACTCACTTACACTCTTCATCATTTACGAGCAAGATCGAAGGAATCACAGACGTCTACGCAGAAAATGAAGAGAAGGCGAGAGAAATAAAAGAGGAACAAAATGTATAGAAACCCCTTCGGAAACACGAGCAACTCTTCCCAAGAAGTGAAACGAAGCCCCAGCGAAACGAAGCCGATTGCTTTCACCGCTACCACACGCCGTCCGTCCCGCAGTTCCTCCAATCAAGCGCTCGACCTCTCATTCCCAATCCTTGGCTGAGCTACACCTCAATGGTCCCTTCAATTCATCGACAAGCCTAATAAACGGGGGCTCCACTGGTCTCTCCGGAGTCCGGACTGACCCCGATTCCGCAGATCTACTTTTTCTTCCTGCGGTGCAGCCTATAGTGCGTGATCATCGAGGTGGCAGTCATGTTGCGTTTCTACCCTAAAGTTGTACTACAGCCTATTCGACACATTAAAAAGTCTGTATAAATAATAACTTCGACGCACTCGGAGGTACAATTTTTTCTTAAAGAACCTTTCTAACTTCTCCTCCACTACCGTAGTGAAAGGTATTGGGGGTGTCAGCGGGAGTTACGACTTCGCTCTATCTTGATGGTTGTTTTTTGTGAACATATCAAGAAGTGTTCGCTGAAAACTCCCGCAGTCCTTTTTTAATTGATTTTTACTCTTTTTATTTGTTTTTATTCTCAGTAGATTCTCTATTATTTAAAATAGTAGAGAATCTACTATTTTGAATAATTATTTTAATGTTTAATTAAAAAAGACAATGAAAAATCACAGTTTCTATTTACAAAAATAACACAGAATGAATTATAATTCTACAAAAAGTTATCCGTGATGAAATTATATTTTTTCTTTTCAATGATTGAAGAATATTTCTTCTTAACTTTGACACCCCTGTTATCCCGTTCAAGAAAATGAAAGCTTATTTCAACTTTTCATGCATCTCTCTAAAGTACGATATTACATTTCCGGCAAGGCTACTTATGTTAGATCCGTATTTCACGCAGTTACATCAATTTTTCGTATTCCGGGTACTCATGACGTTTACATTTGTTGTCTAATATATCTAGCTAACAAGTGATTTTTATCTTAAAGTTGCTTTTTACCTTAAAAACTTGATAAGATAATGATACCCTAAATGGAGGAGGCCCCATTAGCAGCAAGAATCTCGAACAAAAGTGAACCTATCATGAACAACACCCGGGAAACACGCAGACGCAGTTGTAAGAGTGGAGTGACTGTAGTTATGTAAGTAGAGAAATGTGTAGTTTGGGCACATTGCTAAAGATTCCTATTTAGTCTTTCACTTGTCTAATGTATGAATACGTGGAATATCACTTTGTACCACGAGCAAGAGGTTTTAAAAACTTTTATCATGAGTTAAAATAAACTGAATAAAATAAAATAAAATCCGTTGCACTTCACATATCTCATTATCTTGGAGCAAAGAGAAACGTTTCAGTCAAAAGAGTCCGAATTGTAAAAGCACCCGTATAATTACTAAGTTCTGAACGTTATATGTTTTCGAAGTAACTACTACTTTCCACTCTAAGAAGTTCTTGAGGAAATTGTTCTCAAGTGAATCTTTTAGCGATAATTTTCTTTCTTTAGCTATTTCATTTACTGAAGCTATATGATTAAAGGAAGCTCAAGAAATTCTAGTGGTAATGTAGTTTTGTCTTTCTCTAGACCTCCCAATCTTGAGACATCCCTCGTGTCTGAGGATCGGTGTGTATCTCATTCTTTTAGTTGCGGTACTTTCAACTTCATGGAGCAACAGAGTAATAACGAATTCAAATGGAAACTGCCAAAACTTTTTGTTAGTAAGTTCTTGTATGTATCAACCCAATAGTTGTTAAGAGTTTACAAACTGTCTATTTCATCAGTCAAGAACTGGGTCTTTCAAAGCCAAGTCACCATCACTTCAAGTCAATCTTTCAAGATCGTAAGATTATCCAACTAAACAGGTTTCACGCTACAAACTGTCAAAACCTTGAACTTGAGAGAATTTCACTAATACTTACCAGCTCTCACACTGATAACCCATTATAGTGTGTACAACCCAAACAAAGATTCCTCTAGGATGTTAAACAGGTTTTGAAACAGTACTTCTTGTCACAGTTTGTATGAGAGGCTCCATCAGATTTTATAGTTTTTTTACACCACATCAAATTTTCACCCTACTTAATTTAAAAGTTGCTGAAAGAGACCTCAAGTAAACATTGTGTTTAACTAATGCTTGAAGAGTTTAAATACTGGAAAATATGTATAAAACTTTCTTTGCAAACGGTTGCGGTAGCTTGAACACCTTCATGTGATTAGTGCAAGATACGTAAGTATATCTTATAAGCAAACACGTGAACAAGAAGAGTCCGAGACAGAAATCAAACATTTATTACAAAACCATGTGTGGTGTAATATAGGTATTGAAAATATATAATATAATTAACATTATAAAATATTATTATAATAAACTTATATTATAAAAGGGTAAATAAGTAAAGAAGTTCATAAAATTCAAAAAGTAATTTGGACTAAACAATCCAACTCATATAGAAATAATGAGTATGATTTGTAATCTGACTTGTGGGTTTTATAATTGCAAGCAACAAGTGATTATTGTTAATTTAAATAAAATTTAAGTTCGAAAAAAAGATTTTATTTTATTTGGAAAGAGTAATAAGCTTATTTAATCATTTAATACACAAATACACAACTTCTTGTTAGGGTATCACACACTAAAGTTCATCTATCTTGTATTGCAACATGGAAAATATCATGTATAAAAGTCGTCAATAATATATCGAGGTCGTTCAAATTAACCATCCATAAAAGTGGAACACAATGTGTAAGCAATAAATTACTTCGTGACAAAGAAGAAATGGTCATTGAATTTGTGAAATAAAAGATATAATCATTAACTATTATGAGAGGAATGCATACAAGTAGATGATTTATGAAAAAATGTTAGTACGGAAGATCTATTACAAAAACACATCTTCAAGCTTACTCTTCAAAAGTATGATTGCTTGGTAACAACCATTTATTCTGAGAAGCTAATGCAATATCAAGTTTCATAACATGCTGTTAAGCAACAATTAAGTTGAAGGACATCTTATCATTCTATTACTCGCTTTCTGTGCAATGAGGAGATCATCCTCTAAAGAAAATCAAACAACAGACAACATGAAGAGCTAAAGAACAAAGAACTGCTTCCCAATAACAATAATTGATTCTCTTGTAATTCATTGTATCGATCAAAGTACATAAATGACAACTTGCACAAGCTTAGCATATTAGAGAGATGAAAAGCTCAACCGATAATGTTGTTTGACATGCAGACAAAATTGTACCAACTACGTAGGTACAATTTTGTGGTCTTACAATTATAAGATTACTTATAAATCTGAACTTCTGAGTTCTTTGTCAATTTGGATTCATATAGATAAAATGACTGCACTATGATGAAGTGTTATGTAGAGCGTTTTACATAGAGGACAGAGTGCATTGATTATTGATTGAGATCTTAGCTATATACTCTGAAAACACAACCCACGATGAATTATGCACTATTCAATTAATATATAAATATTGATGATCGACATGATGGGTACAAAAATGATACAGAAACACAAACTCGTCAGAGAAAGATCGTAGGAACACAAAAAAGTGAGAGATATCCAAGTGGAGTACTAAGTTTTAGCTGACATATTTATCTGAGTTGATATGGTGGCAAGAGTGACAAGAGTGTACAATATGATAATGAATGATGAATACTAGTAAGTTTGTACAAGAGTTTGGTTGGTTGCAAGGATAGATGAATCACTATGCAAATAAATTTTGGAAGAGCAACAAGAAGTTTCTCCAACTTGAGCAAATAATGATCTCTACAAACAAAAGGTCCGTGAGCTACTTGAAGCAATAACGCTAATGTTCTTTAATATGCATGAATTGGAGGGATATTTATAATACAATATTACTTTGCAAAATTGAGAAAGTTAGAATTGAATCACACAATGAATCAGATGCATATGAGATGGACAACATGTGATAGCAACAACACTCAACTCACATCTACATCAATCTTTTGACAAGAAGAGAAGAAATAATCATAAAAGAACCAATGAGGAAGTTATACATAAGAGAACCAGCGAATGAGTTAGATATTCCAAGAAGATGTTCATACTCCTAAAAATAGAAGATGAACAATTTTCATACTGAGAGAAATAATATTAATATAATTTGTAAATAATATATAATATTTTATGCAGTACTAACATAATTTTAGATAAAATATAATACAATTTTGTATAGATGTAAATGATACAAAAACATTTATGTAAATAACAAATGCATTTATAAAGTTATGATTGTTGTATCTGAAAGGTCTATCAAGATGTATTGAGATAATGAGGAAATTCATGTGTGTGTTGTGTTAGAAATACGTCTCTTCAGGAGATATCACATGAAAGGATGGGAAACAAGATTAGAGGAACGATTAGTTCACATTGAGGAGACTACCGAGTGAAAATATAGTCTCTCAGAAACTTCATAAAGAATAATACAAAAATTACACTCTCGTGAAAGCATCATACGTGGGAGACATTGTGACTTTAGTACTCATAAACAACTCCAAGGTTATAAGTTAAATCACTTCAGGGATGATTTACAATACAAGAGAGGTCATATCACCGGAGGAAAATGACTCGGCAATTGGATATTTAATACTACCACATGAGAAGTAAATTGTCAAGACCAAGATCATTTAAGTCACAACGATGATGTTTATGTCATATCACTGATTATAGATGATATAACCAATAAGAGTCAAAGGAAGAGATGATGATATCATCCATTGGATATGGACTCATCTAAATGACACATATGTCATTTATAAGATGTGACATTCGGTAAGTCTAAACTGACATCAGACCATGGGTACTAATCTAGAGAGAACTAAAGAATCCAGAAGACTCATACGACAAAGGAGAATTTAAGCTTAAATGACAAATTGGAGCATTATAACTAATGCAGATGAGACATTTCAAATATTCTTACAAAAGTATTTCAAAATATTCTAATCGATCGATGATGAGCAACACCTAAGACATTTGTTGTACATACGCATTTGAGAGTTCAGCACTAAAATGTGGATACGATCAGTAAATAATATCTTTTAGATCGATCAAGAATCAAGAGATTGAAGAATCAATAGATAAAAGATAGAAGATAGAAGATAGAAAATTGAAGATTGAAGATGATAGATTGAAGATTGAAGATTGAAGAATCAATAGATAGAAGATTGATAGATTAGAGAATCCAAAGATTTTGATTCCAATGGTTCATAAGATATAGTCTTCTTAGATATAGAGATTTCATCTTCATGGTGTCACATCATGGCTAATACGACATTTATAGTTTATCACGGTTAGTCTATGATCCGCTCTTCGCTAACCTTCTCCTTCATCAACCCGGTAGATCTTTCTACCGGTGATCCTGACAGGTCTCAAGATCATTATCGCCAACTCGTTTTGGGATCACTAATCACGTAGCATTGACTCTCCGAGAAGAGCCTCGATCTATAATTGGATTAACATCTCAAGTACATGGTATCATTTATCAATAATTTGTACCGAAGCTTAATCAGATCTAATATACACAACATCATACAATACATACATCAACTAATCTAATTACAATGATCAGACAAGAGAAAGGACACATCGTATATCAAAATGATTTCTGATAGGTTTTTACTTGAACCTTCTGATTATATCTTATAGTATACCGATAGAAGATCTCTCGGAGGGAGCTTCATCTCTCCCACACCTAAACCAGTGCACTCACTGTTAGAACCATAGTTAACATTAGAAAATAGAGTACATTTAGTCAAGATAAGATAATACCGGACCTACCACTAAGGATAGCACTCTCGGGATAATAAGATTTGTAACTCTATTAAGAGTAGTCAACAAGATTATCGATAACGATAGGATAGGAAATCTTTTAGCAAGTCGAAGAGAAAGGGATCTTTACCAAGGATATAGTGATCTCTTATCAACGTCACTAAAGAGTTTACGATATCTCTTTCTTTCGCGACTTAGATAGAAGACTTGATGCATCTGTGAGTGCATCGGTTTAGGTGTGGTCGAAAATCTACTCCCAAGGCCGTGCACTTAGGCAAGGTCGACTGTAACGGGGTTTCACTATACACGTCAGCAAATTTGACGAGGATTTTCTCCAGCGTTTTCCTTCATGCCTACATGGCGTGGTTACTGCCACGTATGCATAGTGGTTGGTTTATGCCCAAGGGTCTAGGGTTTATCACTCCCAGCAACGCGTCTCGTGAGGTTTGCTTGAGATGCTGTAAACTGCAGTTTCCTCCATCCATCAGCGTGGGACAGTGTAGTTTCGCATTGCTCGAATTTCAGTTCGGCAACATTCTGAACTGCATTTGCCATCTGCCGCGGAAAGATCGAAGCAGATCAACAAATTTAGATTCCAGGTGCAGGGGATTTATGGGGGTTAGGGTTCAGATCAGGCGATTTTGACAGAGTGTGAGGCAGTGGCAGAGGTGAAATGAGTATCTAACATTGCTAGACGGTGAGTCGAGTAATTCATTGGAGGGACATTGAGATTGGAGTCTCAGCCAGATTTTGGGGAGTTGAAGGGGTTCACCCGGCAGAGAGGGGTGGAGTAAAGATGTTCGCCACAGCAGTGCGATTTATGGCCAAGAAGGGTAAGGGCAGGAAGAGGGTTGAAAAACCGGCTGGCATGAACATTGGTCTGGAAGGTGAGACATGGTCGAGCAAATTGCGCGGAATAGTTAAGGAGCATGGTCCACTTACGATTTCTTCATACTGGGAACATGCTAAGGTATGAGTGCGAGCAGATATTCCTATACTGGTATGAGTTTACATTGGTTTGGTACAGTTTCAGTTTTAGCAATCTGGGTTCTCTATCATTCCTACTACAAACAGCTATGACTATGTTTTACTAGTTCTGTTGTAGTAGGTGATACTGTGGTAGGTGCATCGATGTTCCGAGGAATGTGTATCTCGCGTTGGATTTGTAGAACTCGCACAAGTTGAGCTGATTGGGTGGATATGTTACTATCTCAGTACACAAAATATCGGATAGTTTTAGAATTGGGCTCACCGTCTGGTACCACACTGGAACTGGAAGAGGGGCTCAGACCTCATTCAGAGAGTGAGATCTTATACTTAGGAGTGGAATTCTTGGAGGACTGTATGTTCACCGAAACATCTCTCGTACTGTCGAGAAGGGCCATCGGAGGGTAAATGGGATGAGCAACTTCCTTGTTTGTAGAGACATTACATCCACAGCTAAATGAATTTATTTCTGCACACCCCACGCTCAATCCTTGAATATGGAGTCGCTGTTTGGGATGCTAATACCAGGCAAAGACCTCGGCTGGAGGTTATCTAGTTGAAAGCCCTTCTGATTTTTTATGATCGGTACCGCTTCTACTACTGCACGAGTAGCGGTGCGGGAGAAATTGGGTGTAGATCCTCTGGAAGAACGTAGTAATATTGCGAAGCTCAGTGGCGATGGCAAATGGAGCAAACAGGATCCAGCAGATATTCCAAGAAGTTGTTGAATATTACTTAGGTTCAGGATCAGCCAGTTAAACAAGCCAAGACTTTGACTAAGAAGATAGGAGAAATTCTGAGCATAGCAGACCTGTCAGAGAATCTCTGGGACATGTCTGAACTCGGAAGGAATAAAACGCTGAAAGAGGCAATGGGCAGGGTTTCGCGACATAAGCGGAGATGGAGGCATCGCAAAAGTCATCTGTCTCTTTGACGAGAGTGTACCGGAAGAACCTGGCTTCAAGACCTACCTTGGGAGAACCACTACCCTAGGTACTAGGTTGAAGTTTCGAGCAGGAAGCATCCCGTTGAACAGCAGGATGAATAAGAATCGGCAGACCAAGGTCTGTACTTTTCTGTCAAGATGGGGACGAAGATACTGGGCATTATTGGTAGACTCTGTAAAATTTGGTACTCTCACAACAGATCTGTTTAGTGACGTTAGAAAGTTGACTGGTTCACAAGATTCAGTCGCCTGGACTCGAAACTCGAAACTCGAAGCAGCTGCCTTGTTGTTCAACTCCTTTTGGGGTCACACGATACACTCGCCTGGACTCGAAACCCGAAGCAGCTGCCTTCTTGTCCAACTCCTTTTGGGGTCAGACTGACTAAGTCTCTTCGGTCGATGATCTAGGGAAATCCTTTTTCCTTCCCGGATGAAACTTGGAAAGCGAGGACGAACAGTGTCCTCTATGGTAAGTCGTCTTAATACTTGGGTAAGTCTCCCCTTCCTCAGGGAGCTGTCTCGTCTGCTTTGTGTTCAGCTTCTCAACCCATCCTTGTTTGTACCACCGTCCAGCCAGGGCACGGGGTCTATGGTCGAAAGGCTACGGCATGCAATTCTTAACGAGTACATCTTCTAGTACCACATGACGGGAAGGATGTCCCTCTATTAAATGTTTCTCCGACTGATGGCTTGATATATTCTCCAAAGTAGAGACGTTTCTGCATCAGAATTTCATAGCCGTACATATTCATACGGGAACCTTTGCTGGATCGAAGCCCACGGCTTTTCTGTTTCCTTGTAGTGACCATGATCCAACATGCCATCATAAAAGAACTGTCGGTCCGCTTACCGTTTGATGTGGAAGCAACCTAATTTTAGAGAGTCCGCCTTAAACACTCTACAGTCTTTTTAGACTCTGAACCGTAGAGCTAAGGATGATAAGCTTCATGTTGATGCCTATCAAGGCCACCGAGCCCCTGGCTTAGAAATGGCTCCTGGAGCTCAGAACGAGTTATTCGAGTGTTCACACATACAAGGCCTTGGCGAGTCGAGTGCGCCCAAACTCTAGGACTTGACAGCCTTCGCGTCATAGAGTGCCATATTATATAGCGCCCGAAAGGTTATACCTAGGTCAGGCCTTATTCGTGCACTGTGATTTAAATGCCGCTGCTGGAGGCTTTTAGAACCCCAGTGTTGGGAGGATTTGTTTTGGACCGAACATGGACCACCGATGCCCCTCTTCTTAAGAGTTTGAGGGACAAGTTGTTCGAGAGATGAGAAGACGTTTTAGCTTATACATGAGTCAGCATCATCGAAGCCGACAAACGGTGGAGCGCTATCTATTACTTTCTACGTCTATGTGAACCTTACGCGGTAGAGTAGCACATGACCTCAACTGGATCATCTCTCTTTGTTACTCATACGAACAAAAGTTGGGAGGATTTACCATCTTTTGTTGTTCAGTTTAATGAGCTTGGCGCGTGATAGCATAGTTTGCCCCGTAGTACCGTGTGTAGTAATTGCAATTGAGGTCCATCTCCTGGATGGTGGCAAGCCTTTTTGCCATTCTTCCTAGAAGGATCCCGTTCTTCATAGCTTCCCCATTCTGGTTTTCTGAATTGCCTACTGCATCGGAACGAGGCCGGACACGTTCAGCTGTTGCATGATCGTCAAGGATACTCCAGTAAAATACTGGATGATGTTAACGCATCCCGACTGGTGAAGTGTGAATTATGCTTTGCGGTTAGCGCCAGTTCTGCTTGCTTTTGCTGAACACTTTGTTTCATATCAAGTTGGCTTGACGGAACTTTGGAGAACTTGGTTAAAGAAATTGTCCGTGCCCATATTACATGAATCGGGGTTGATGAAATTCATCATTCAAATGCTAAGAACGATAGAGTTTTCCAGGATACCGGTATCAGGAGCAAGAGACATATGAAGATTATTTTGAAATGGATGAGGGGCCAGAACCACATTAAGCTTATCTGCAACCACATTGGGGACAAGCGCAGCCCGACTGATAAGGAGTTCATGTACACGTATGTTGTTCCGAAAAGTGAAAGACAGGCGATGGGAACTGGAGAAGAAGCTGAAGGTGATCTAGGACTCAAAGACATTGCAGCCTTAGCAGAAGAAACTCCTTCAAGTGGTCAAGACCAGAAATAACTGACCACGGTACCAACATGACCGGGTTGCCTTGAAGAACAAGGATGGGGTGAAAAGTTCTTTCTGCAAATTGCTGTGCTTGACTGAAGAAAATTACCTGCAGCAGGATTGGGTGCGTGTGAACTCCTTGAATATCAAACGGTCGGAGGCATCTTCTATCCTTTTCTCAGGAGCCATGGATCTGGAATGGCTATCCCAGCATCAGAAACAAAATGAGAATTGCAATTCCCCAAAAGTTATAATTTGTGATTATTCTAGAGGCTTAAAGCGGACCATGCTTAGTTAGAAGTAGATGTTACGGGTAACATCATAGTGGACACCTCTCTTCACAGCGGTGAGAATGTTAGTGGAAAGGCAAATTCTGCAGTTTCTTCGGTGCTGGAAACGTCCAACGTGTTGGACAGCGATGTGTATGTAGTCCTGTGAGTTCCAACGCAGTGAATCTTGATGAGTACACAAATCGAAAGACGTCAGTGAATCAAGGATGTCAATCGCCTGGAGTAGTCTAATGGTCGATGGGTCCCGGAGTGAAGGTCCTTTGTTGTCTCTGGGTTTCACAGTTTTGGTTGTGATGTGATTCTCTTGTCCCGAGAGTCAGTACACCCGCATGACCGTTAAAGGGCACCAATCATATTGAACTGCAGCAAAGCAGGAGTTGGGACACCTCAAACTGTCGTGCGCTGGGACCCAGAAGCTTCAAGAAGAATTTCTGGGCGATTAGAAGATCTTAGTCGGCAGCAGGCTCCGACAGATTTGCTGCTGTCGGTAGAACTTCAGGCTAGTCTTTATGTGACTGCAATTGCAGAGCTCATGTGACTAGACCGTCTGCCCCAGTTGAAGTCAGTTGAGAATGACCTGAGGCATTGGAGTTAGAGATGCTGAGGTAGGGATGTTCTGTGTTGGGTACATGTCACAAGTCCCTGCCTGGCGGGAGTTAAGAACGAAGCTGTATCATAGTTCCAGTTTTCGGGCCTCGACTAATATATTGCAGAATTCCAGATTCCGAAAGTGGATGCGTTGCCTCCGATATGAGCATATCGCTTATTGACTGAGCAGTACTTTGGCTACTCCAATCTACTTGTGGAAAATGTTGAATCGGACCGGGCTTGAATGGGACCCCACATGAAATGACTCAAAAGTGAGAAAGTTGCCATGCACTTTCAGGCTATGTCTGGCAGAGGGAACTTTCTTGAGTGGTCGGTCCTGATTACCTCGTTTCATCCATAAGCTATCACCCGTGCTCATCGTCTAGGTTTCCCGTGTACATCCCGTTCCGAGGCTCGGAGAATGGCATGAATAAAGCTGGCCTCACATTCCGGGCGCTGAGGTTTGCAATGTCACAAGCGCGCGATATCTCTGCCTCCCACAATCGAGGTGATCACTGAAGGTAGGAGACGAGACGCAACGGGGTACCTTGCAGTCCCAGTGTCTGACTTGCTGCAATGTGCTTCACACATTCCACTCGCTTTCCCTCGCCGGAAGGGAGACACTTATCTGCAGGAAACGTTGGGAACTCATCGTACGCTGCGAGTTCGAGAGAAGAAAGCAGACAGAAAGCTGTAAAGCCAACCACATGAGGATGAAATGTGTTTGTGGGACGGACAAACCCACTTGGCTACCGTGCTTGAACTTTTCGTGACTGAGCTTCCCTTCTCCTCTGGATAAGGTGCGAGTCCAAGTGGACAACAAGGCGGGCAAGCCGCGTCTGCTTGTCGTGTGCGTTATCGAGGTCGCTCTTGCTCTCTACATTCACAGGGAGCGTCCGTGGCGTCGTGAGGTGCGGTTCACTGACTGGGCGCAGATTGTTCGAGGAAGGAAAAAAGATCGGAACGAAAGCAAGCCAGAGGAATCAAGATAATGGCGACCGTGTGGGCGACAGGAGTCGTGATGCCCGTGATGAATGGGCAAGGATTGGGAGTGAGGGCTGCTGCGGGAAAGAAGCAGTCTCCGAAGGGAGGGAAGCCACAAGTACAGCAGAAGAGCGAGAAAGGGTTTCTTGATCGGCTGTTGGAGTGGATGGACAAAAAGTCGTTCTCTGAAACCGATCCTGTTCTGAAGAAGGTAGTGGACGATAAGGGCGTCTCTGTAGCTCCTCCACCACAAAAGAAAGGCGGTTTCTTCGGATTAAATTGAAGTCCCTCGGGAGATCATGGCCACGGACGGCGTATGTGTGTGTATTCTTCCCCTAGCCCTACAGATGTGGACTTGTTAGGACTTCTGGAGATGATTCGAGCGTAGATCATGCATGCTGGATAGGTCATTTCCTCAGTATGTTTGTACTGTTGAGAAGCTCTTTATTATGTTATGATACTGTCGCTGACTGAGAGTCACATATGAGCAATGTTGGAACCTAGAACAGGCGAACATCCTCTGTGGCTCTTGCTATTGCAACTGACTTTCCTGTTTCCCGTCGTGAATCTGGTGATGACAGGTAAAGTGGCCAGAACATCTGCTCAAGTTTCTTCATGTAGGTTGTCTATGAGCGAATGTGAATGTGATCAATTTGCTGGTGTAATCGATGGTGTCATCAGAGGCCTAAGTATCCAGTACATAGTGCGTTTTTGCTTTTAGAGGTCTAGGTGTATAGTCTGAAGCGGAGAGGCACTGAAACTGTTCTGTCCACAGTTTCAATTTCTCGATATTTGCAACCAACTGTTTAAGACACTGAGTGCCACTAGACGGGTTGCTTGAGTAGAGCTGAACGCACATTAATTGCTTGCGCTGATAGACGCCGGAACATGATAAGAGTGGAGGTAGTTGGCAGATTGGGCGCTAGGATGTCCCGCAGAAAGAGGAATTCATTGGAGTTTCGATGCCGAGCACATTGATGGTGAGGTGACTAGTTGCAGACACCGGTCACGGTAGGACTTTCTTGTGATGTACGATTCCTTTCATCTCAAAATCCATGGCACTAGATACACCACTCGAGCCATCATGTGCTCTTAAAGTGTGCACTGGTCCTGTGGAATTAGCAGCAACCCTCGGAGTTTCTGAATTTATGACTTTTCCATAGCTGGAGACCAATGTCGCTGGAAGTAAAGTATAATCAATCGTGACCTCCACAAAACTGTGCGCCTCAGTTTTAAAGAGCGTCGCTTTGTGGTGTAGACCCGGCAGGTTGTGTGCCGTAATCCCGTAACCATCTTACCAAGTTCCGCCCCAGCTGCACGCGCATGCAGTCCGCAGGAGCGGGCAGACAGGATGGTAAATCCGCACACCAGTGATGAACAGGAACTTTTGCATTAAGTTACAAAACACATGATACCTGCGGGCGCATGCTTTTAGGATCTCATTACGAAGAAACTGCGGTGCTGAAGTCCTCTTGGGATCACCATAAGGAAACAGTGGTGCTGAACTCAAGAAGTGAGCAGAACGGCGGCCATGAATGGGCTTGGAAATTCTTCAATGCATGCATGAGCAGTAGTTTTTGGTGAAGAGTCTAACAGCAGTCTAAGAGATAAGACAGAGTGAGAAATTCCCGACAATTTCGTGTGGAGTATTTCCTGCAGACTCACCGACCTACAGAGTGCACCACGCAACTATCTCTTTAAGGACACCGACTACTGAAGTCCTTCGAAGATCATATTGAGGCATGAAAGTGTCAACTTGACATGCAAATACGACCGGACCTGACTCGAGCTTTCTAGTGAGACGTCTGTTTCAGAAGCTTTTTAGTGGGGCTCAGGAGTTGATGATCTGGCACCGGGAAATTCATTGACCCCCAAATGAAAGCATCCCCCTCCCCCTTCACATATCCATCCAGCCAGGAGAAACGAGAACTTCCCCACAATCCCACTCTTCAGGCTCAACCGCACAGTCTCCCAGACTCTCCCTCCGAGTCTGTGGAGTGAGTACTTCGAACCATAACTGTCTGCGCTGACGAGCTCAGCTAGAGAGCTGAAGTTAATTATCCCCTTCAACCTCTGTTATCAGCTCCCTGTCTACTGCAGATGTCCGCAGACTCGAAACTACTTCGCTTCTACAATCCTGAAGACGCTAGATTTTCCTGGATTTGAGACGCATATCTCACCCTGAATTGCCCTTCCGAGCACGGCTGAGATGAGAAGCATATTAGGGGATGTCAAAGTTAGAGGACAAGATTCCTTAATGCCGGAATGGAGATAACCCATAAGGAAACCAAGGTCCGGTCAACTACCGGTCAACTTTGTTTATTACCATTTTCACTGGCCGTGGTTGTTTTAGAGAAGCAGAACACACAGAAATGTAGTCACGGCATAATGAAAATTGATTGTGGCTGCGTCAGGAGGTAACATTCAGGATTTCGGCCGTGTCTGTGGGTACCGCCAGTGGTTGAAAAGTCTTCGCGAAATATTCAACTTTGAAACCCCCTAATGCGCTACCGGCAATATGAATAAAAACCGCCAAAAGTGGAGTACTCGTTTGCTCCACGGGGAACGTAAGTAGTTGATGATGCGGGAAGTTGCGAACTTCCTTATTCTTGCCAACTTGGAGGTTGATGTTTGCCCTTGTGAATGAGGAGAGGAGGCCCGAAGTAGTAAGAGGCTGACCGCACTATCCATTTGAAAGATGTTTGTCTGGTTTTTATGTTACTTTTACTGAAAATCTCGAGGCTGCAACCATTTGTAGCAAAAGTCTCGTAATACAAAGAAAAGTTTTGTTGTGATCACACTATCTAGAAAGGTGGACTCAAGAGTAGTACAACTCAGCTGTCTGACAGGCCTTATTGTACGACGATTTGCAACGTCCTTCTGGAGTTCTCGTGGTAGGGAGCCGTACACTTTTAGTTGAAAACGTTGCACGAAGTAGCCCGCTCTGTGCAAAAGACGGGAAGCTAGAAATTTACTAAAAAGTAGCTAAATAGAAAAGGACTCGCTAACAGATGGACAGTGCGGTCACTCTGCTTATTACCGACCCTACAGAAAATGTAATATACGGGAAGTCTAACAGTGATTAGATTCCTTTCATGCTTTCATGAGTATAAAAGCATGAAAGGAATATTGTTTTTTCTCAAAGAAAAGATTTCTTTTTGCTCCAAGAAATCCTGAAATCTTGTCTTAACATTTCTCTACTAAGAACTTTGTTTCACGATGAATCATAAATTGTAAAGCTCTTGAATACCTTAAACCTCGAGTATGAGTATAAAAGCATGCAACAATATTTTTTTCTCCTAGTGTATTTTGAGTATGAAGAAAAGATTCTTTCTTGCTCCAAGAAACCTCAAAATCTTCATCTTAACAGTTCTCGGTCAATACTCAATATTTTGTTTTGAGATCAAACATAACGTGTAAAAGCTTTAAGGTGTTTCTTTATTTCACAGATTCCAATTTGGTATGAAAACGTAATCACCAAAAGTATTTTTTGCAAAACGGTTAAATTTCTGAGTTTTCTGAAAGAGAATACTCAAAAGAAGAATCTTTTGGGTCACCAGGAGCACTTGTAGTCATACTCAAGGTTTAAAGAAAGTTAGTAACCATTCCACTTAGCTCCCATAACCTCCTTACCTAACTCCTTGAGACACGATGAAAAATAAACCGATGAGAAAAATCATCACAAAGAACAAGAGGAAAGAGAGAGCCAAAGGGTCAAGTATGGGTGTTTGTGATTTGAGAAAATCAAGACTAAGTCTCATGGTCACTAGCTCTAATACTGTCTGTTGTTTTTAATATACGTATTACAAAAGAATGATGCACATCATCTACTGCAATTGCTCATTTGTGCACCACACCAACTAAAGCTCTCTATAGAACAATGGAAATGCAGTCTAAAATAAATAGTACAAAAAGAAAAGAAAAATGACACCTCTTGATGTTTACTTTGGTAAGCTCTAGCACAATCTCGAACAAAATTATCAAACTTTGAAGCTGACGATCCATATAAATCATTTTTGTTTTTTTATAAAAATAAGTATCTCCAAGACTAAGAGAATGAAGTGGTGTCTTTTTAGCATACCTTTATACTTGGCCACTATCATTGTCTATGTTACATTGCAATCTTTATCGAGGATGGGTGATCACATGTGTCGTCATCGAGTCTCGTGTTGAATTCTGTGACAAGCACATATGTCACATTGACTTGATTCTCTTTCATCATATAGAAATAAGCTCTCACTTATCCTCATGTTTGGAGGTCGTATCATCACTCTTTCTTACCACTCTCTTGTGTTATTACAGCAAACACAATGTCTCTAGCGACATCATGAGTGATAATCCATTCATCATGATGAAGAAAATGAGAAAAATATTTACCCGAAGTGAGTGACATAGCTCTGTAACCTCTTGTAGTTTTTGTCAAGAAAGATGAGACTGAGAGTCACTGATTTACCAACTATTTCTTCGTTCGGAGTATACATACCATAAAGCTTTGCATACTTCCGATAGTTGGAGTTGAAGTGAATTTTTGGAGAGTGTGATTTTGTACATAAAATAGAAGAAAAATTGATGCTTTTATTTTATTCTCTTTTTTGTTGTAAATCATTTCTTTCTGTAATTGTTCTAGCTAAAGCTATAGCCATCATAAAAATCAATGGGTGGAATGAAATCATAGAGATAACCATAAAATGCTACGTTCTGTTCAAAAACATTTCCAACAGACTATCATGTAAAAGAGTCAGAAATGACCAAATTAGATATCAATAATTCATTATTAGAGAAATATAACTTTGATAGTATGCATTTAGAAATTTATAATGTGTGCAGTATGTTGTTTGAAAACGAATGTGTAACTTTTGTGAAACATGAATGTCCTTGAATCAATTTTTAATGCATTACTAGAAGATAAAATTATACATTATGCCACATTTGACTGTAATTCATTCCATCTCATACTCTCATTTCCAAATATTAATTAATGTCCTCCCTGCTGTGCGATTTCGTAGTTGCATCAACTTCCATGTTATGATATCGAGTTTGATTTACTTGGTATTGTCTACTCCTGCTCCCGCAACCCGTGGATGGAAAAGGACGAAAATGTGAATCCCATCAGAGAAACCAGGCGCTGTAAATGGAGCCCGTGTGAAACCATGTCTAACCAGAAAATCTTCACCACCAATCTTGACAATCTACCGACATACAGTCATGAATATGGCACAAACTGACGGCGCGTCACTTTGCGCATTTTCCTTGTTTCTGCACTTTCCTGTCGAACTTTGGCATTTTCTTTGGCATGTTCGTTGAGCTCCGTTGTTGAAAATATTCACCGTAAGCGGCATTGAGAAATGCACAGACAGAATGTATAGACGGAAACTATCGATACCATTGTGTAAAGTCACACAATACAACAATATCCCCATTTTCTGAAGAGCAACTACACATTACTTCACAGTTCTTATAGTTCAAAAAGTTTACTTCATTTTTAATTTCCGTGTAGTTGAAAGGGTATTGACATAGGCAGGCAGTTGAAGTCACTTGAATATTATTCTGACTCATTCTAGTCATAGCAAGCACTATCGTCAATATCTTTCCCCATGGCCTTGTACAGTGAATTTTATTTTCTCTTATCAGAATATGTGTAAGTGTTATAAAAATGTATTCTTATAAGTTATTATAAAAATTAAATTCTTCCATAAATATTATATGTTAATCTATCCCGGAGTAGCCAACTCATCTGGAGAGAACGCATAAGTGAAGAGCAGGCTGGTGCGTTCCTGGGGTATAAGTCCGGAACTCTAATTGTTATATCGTGCAGTTTGCCGATGACATTAATTAATATTCTAACTCTTCTCATCGGAAGGATTAGAATATTAATTCACTGAATATCCTCCTTCCTCCGGATGTTACAAGAGAGATTCAAATGGTCACTCATGATCTCTGATCTAGAGTAAACAAGCTTTTAGACATATTCTGTCGAGATCATGTCATAGTCCGGCATTCCTATCGCTGTACCAACGATTCCATATGACAAACGGTTATATCTCAAGAATATTTTATATTTTATCATCTTTCGATTGTGTCCCGGATGTTCTCTCCTCTTGCGTTTATGGGTTTAGTGAACTTGTTAATGTCGACATGCACCAGAAATCTCAGCATGTGATCTAGAAACGACAAAAATCTCAGGATGCGAGTTTTCCTTATCGATATTAGTCCTCAATATTCAGCTTCTCCCCTTCGGATCATCGAGGTGCATATATATTCACTGACTCAAGTCTCATGTTATTGACTGAAAATCATGACATTGTCGTTCATGTAATCATGTAAAGTTAGAATCTACACAATGCTTGTAGTTTCAAAAATGATAAAATATATTCTCTATGCACAAGCACATTTCAACCTAAAATCTAATGTGGCACTGGGAATCTAAATAAGCCTAAAATCTACTTTTGGCTCCTCATACTTACGTGATCTAAAGCAGAGTTCTTAACCTCATCTTATTTTGCTTAAACCTCTGATGGATAGAAATGCTCTTGTTACTCAAACATGGATCATTTGAACAAGAAATCATTAATATATATTTAATAAACCAATCTCGAATCTGCAATGATCAGAACTTTTCTCGCATGGTTCTATCTTTGGTATCCTTGGGCTAAAAGAATGCATCTTGCAAAATGCTATATTTTGGTACAAACTGTAGCCCTTGAAAGTATCTAAAGATGAATGAATTAACTTTCAAAATTAGTAAGAAGATTATATTATTTGTCCCCCATTGCAGAGGCTAGCAATTGCTAGTTCTTTTACCACAAGGGGTTTAGTTACTATACACAATCGATTGGTAGGGTGGTTCCAGAACGAGCAGTTGTTGTGCTAAGATATATATTATTGAGTTTTGTTCATACTCCTATAGACATAGTCGGGCCTTATTCTTATTCGCTTGAGGAGCGTGCATATATTCACCACTCCATGCTGGTAGGGTGGTTGCAGAACGAGCAGTTGTTTTCCTAATATATTTATTTTTGAGCTTTTCTTCTTACTCATATAGCCGTAGTCGGGTATTATTCACTTGAGGAGCTTGCATATATTCACCACTTAATTCAACGGAGGAGGTAAATATGCATCAAATTAATTTATTACTTAACTATTCGTATCGAAAGAGTTAGATAATTAATTAAATGTACATTGTATTAACATATAATTAGCGATGGGATTTCGAACTTGTATCTTTTGAAGTGAATAGGTATGTTCATTCCTTATGTCTTTCTTTCTCGCATCACCCTCATTAGTTAACATTTAATATTTATTGTAATTGTAATTTTTAATTTTAGTTTCTATAAAACTTTTTATTTATCATTTGTTTATTTACTGTTAACACGAATTGATCATAGCATCAATACCATTAATCTATTCCATTCAATACTATTAATCTATTAACCAAGAGACTGTATGTGTATTATATGAATGCACAATCTACTCCAACCATGATCGAAACCAGTTTACATCATGTCAGGATTTCTATCCTTATCTCCTGCTTGTCTCTTTGCTTGTCTCCATCTTCTAACTCAAGAAGTTTGCATATTCACCTCTTTATTTAAGCTTTTCTTTAGGAAGACAATTTCTGGTTGCAGATATACAACAACCAGATATAAGTACAGTGATGGATGTGAAGGGAGGTTGAGAAGAACGCATTCGAGATGCGAAGGTTGGATTCATTTCACCGGAGATCTTGGGTGCAGCTACAAGGGAAGTCCATGATGTTATCATCGGCATCACCAAAGACGAACATGCTGAGGATGAAAGAGAGTGGACGGATGCTCTCGAGACTACAGGTATAGGATGATGGATAAGGATGACTTACAGGGGAGAAGTCATTGCTGAGGTGATTATGCTTGAGAGATTGTGAAAGTTTACATGTGATTAGGGTCAGGAGGATGAGGCTTGGGAGGTTGTAAAGGTTCTCAGAAGAAGAGATCAGGGAGGATGATGGTTGAGGAGGATACTATTGTACATCGAGATAATGATGGTTGCGTTTGAGGATTTTGGTTGCAGCAGTGTGGTTCTTATTTTTCAGAAAATAAAAAAGAAGAGATGGATACGTGCGATGACATGTACAGACTTAAGGTTGAGGGTTACAATCATGATATGTGGTGATGATTGGGAGGATGGGCGATGTCTACTATGACACTTGGGTCAGAAACCTCGACGGTGAGGTTCAACTAGATGGATGGAGGTGTTTCTATGATATGATGATTCACTCTTTCTATGTCTTCGAACGCATATTGAAAGATGTGTAGATCTAGAGGGGGTGATTGGATGGGAGGTTGAAGAAGAAAGTCGATGAGCATGGATCTAGAGAAGATCATGACATGGTAGCAACTTCAAGATGACGATCAGGTTGCAACCTTGAGGATGAGGTTGATTGAGATGGGAGAGATGATGACAAGATGAGGACGAGTGTGCGTGTCGGTCCACTCCTTGGTTGATATCTCTAGTGCATACCGGAGGATGCACAAGTTTGGAGGGGGTGGATGTCGTGTCGTGGACCGGCTCTTACATGAAAATCAAATTTCGATTGTTATCGCTTCAAAGACACTCATGTGAAAAGCAAGCTAGGCCTCAGCTTACGATCTTTTTGCACAACTTTAGATCTTCACTTTCATTACATCGATGGATAGAGTTCTTTGTCAGCTTCCCATGAGCGCTTCGTCTACTTCATTTGGACGCCTAGTGGAGAAGTTACGGGACTCGAAAGATGGATAAAACAAGCTAGGCTCCAGCTTACAGGCTTTTGGTACAACTTCGGATCTTCACTTTCATTACATCGATGGGTAGAGCTCCTTGTCAGCTTCCCATTGGCACTTCATCTATTTCATTTGGACGCCTAGTGGACAAGTTACGGGACTCGAAAGATGGGTAAAACAAGCAAGGTATCAGCTTACGGGCTTTTGGCACAATTTTGGATCTCCACTTTCATCGCATCAGTGGATAGAGCTCTTTGTCAACACTCCATAGGTACTCCGTCTATTTAGTTTGGACGCCTAGTGGAGAAGTTACAAGACTCGAAAGATGGATAAACAAGCTAGGCTCAGGCTTATGAACTTTTGACAAGACTTCGGATCTTCACTTTCATCGCATCGATGGGTAGAGCTCATTGTCAACTTCCGTGGGCATCTTGTCTACTTCATTTGGACGCCTAGTGGAGAAGTTATGCGACTCGAAAGAAAGGAAAATCAAGCTAGGCCCTAGTTTACTCTGCTGACTAGGTATTTGCGGCTCCAAGCGCTATACTAAGGACGCAAGGGGCATGCTTCCTGATAATCAGAGAAAACTTGTACATACAGAGATTGACGTAAGGGGGCTACTTAAGGCTAGCTTGCGTCTGCGACCGGTTAGCAGACGATTCGGGAGATTTAGAGGTCCAATGCAAAGGCGCAAGGCGTCGTTGGGTTCAGATTTGTGCAGGCTACGCGTTGGTTAAGACGGTCCATGAAGAGGCGGATCGAGAAGTGTGTACTGAGGGAAATTGAGACGCAAGAAGAAGATTTGGAGAGCTTTAGTAACATGTGAAGGAGAGTTGGACCGTTCGGGTCATTCCGAAGTCCAAACTTGCTGTCCATGGATCCATCAGGATCAGAACACCGAGTTCTACAGAAAATTGAAGACGATACGAACTTTCATCGAGGGGTTTGGGAGTTTTGGGTGAAATTGGCTCGTAGGGAAGCGCTTACGTGAGAATTTTTGTCCGCCTGCGATCTGAAGTTGGATTGTTCTTCGCGATCGTTGAGCCAAGCTCTTTGTTCTTGATGCCTATGCGATCAGGAAGTCTTCACCTACGCACATGAGAAGACTGTATATGGATTTGGATGTGGTGAGCGAGTTTGAGCCGCAGAGAGTCGATTTACGTCAGTTTTTTGCATCCTGCGACCAAATTTCTTGCGTGGTTTTGCGAGAAGAACTCCAAACAGCTTGTTTGGAGTCTCGTTGGGTTCAGGGTAGCTAGATCTACCTACCAGAGAAGACGGATATCAGATCTGACGCTCCGTTTGGACGGTGTGTGCGATTTTAAACCGCAGGGAGGAGTTTTTGAAAGTTGGGTCACCTGCGACCAAAAATCAGCATCTCGGCTATTGGGAGTCGGATCTGAAGGTTTCTTGGGCCAACGTAGTAAGGGAAGAAGACCTTATCGACATCTGAAGATCATTTGACAAAAGGAGAAAGCTCTCAGATAGATCTTTTTTGGTTCCTTCGCTACGGTTTTCGTCTTTTTGAGTTCGTTAGAGTTCTAGTTGGTCATGTACAGCTTGCGGTAGCTAGCTTTAGCTAAGAGCTTGTACATGGATGTTGTTTGGACTTGGGTTTGAATCGTGAGGTATATGTGCAGCTCGTTTTGTTAGCAAAGGTATGTTTCTCTTGCTTTGAGCTACGCTTCGATAGTTTTGGATCTGGGCTGAGATTTAGAGACTCGTTTTAGGAGGTTTTGAAACAGATTACAGACCTTTCTGGTCTCTTTCTTAGTTTTGTGTTCTTAGGGAGATAGAACGTGCAATGTATATACGTTGAGAGTTGGTATATATTGCGATGTTTGTTTTTGTGCGTGTTTGGCTCTTTCTTGTCTCTGTTCAGCACACTACATCTCCATAGTCAAGAACCTCGCATTTTCCTGGACATCCTTCACGACGACGCCTCCGATAACATGAACGATTGGGAAAGCTTGGTCTGTCTACCAGCCTCCATGCGTTGTAGATCCAACTCCACTAACGCACCTCTAGTCACTGCCGCAGATGTCTCAATCTGCGCCACACCAGCCATGAAGTCCAAGTCACCTCCTTCTCCTTCATAAGACTTGGAAGCTTCTGTTCCACCAGATCTCTGCTGAGCCATAGCCATATTAGCTATCCTCTGCTCCAACTGCTCAATTCGAGCAGCCATACCTACTTCTGACGTCATAGCAGACGGTTGATCAATCGGTCCTCTCTCATGTGCTGGACCTCTACCTCCAGCTCGACCACCACGGCTTCCTTGAGCTCCTCCGCCTCGTCCATGATTAGCCTTCCCTTGCTGTAGCTCGAGATGGAGATCAAAACAACGATCACTACTACGATCAGGTCGTCCGCAATGCTCACATCGTCTAAGTACGCTTGAGATGTCTCTGACGTCTCCTAACCACCTCTCCTCTGTGGACAGTCCTTCTGCTGATGAGGACCATCACACGTCCAACAAGGACCCGCTTGCTGCTGACTAGAGAAGGACGACATGAGCTTCTGCCCACCAGATCCTCCAACACCTCCTTGAGATCGTGACTGCTCCGCACGATCTTTACCACCACCGCTGCCACGCTGTTGTGTAGCATGTGATCCTCGAGAAGAGGTCGTCACCTCATGTGTTTTCTCCTTGCTGAACCCAGCAACCACCACCCTCTCCTCCACCATGTTGAGCTCAATCCGCTCAACCAAACCAAAGACAACCGCTAACGTCGGAAGCGATGTCTCTAAAGAGAGTGGCATCTCTGATTCTCCTACGCAGCTCTCGATCTAGTATCTCATACCAGAACTGGACTGCATGTGCTTCTATCACCCCTTGGGTAACGTTGATCAACCGCCTCATGCGAGTAAAAGCCTGGCGTAGGCTCTCCAATCTTCCGCTGAAACTCCTGCAGACTCCTCAACTTGTCAGTCCGCACACCTTAATAGTTCTTCCTCAAACACTGGAAGAACTGAACCACAGGATTAAACCCTGGTGGTAATCACACTACCACTTGCTCCACTACTAATGGACGCACCGCCGATAGTAGGTACTTCTTCACTTGTGGATGTACCATTGCTAATGGCACCCGAACTCATAGATGCTACGCCTCCTGAAACTACGCCAGTAGTGATAGAAACGTAGTTGAGAGATCAATGTTGTCTCCACAACTCAATCTCCACACTGTACTCTCGTTGGAACTCATGGTAATTGTCTATCGGCGATCCCTCCAAGTGTTGGAACAAACCCTTCCACGTCATGAAGGGTGTAAACATCTGTGGGTTCTGTCTCTGCTGCAGATCGCACCAACTGTCGAACTCCTGGATGAAGTCATCCAGCTCAATGATACCTACTGTACCCGAGTAACGCCGAGGCCCCTTCGTGGCTCCATAGATCTCTTCTATGTCCCACAACAACGATGTGGTGACACTCGATTCATCACCAAAAAATGTGCTATCTACGTCTGACTCGTCCTCTGAAACAATCGACGACAATGATGTAGGTAGTCAATACCTCATCCCATTCCGTGTATATCCACTGTTCGAGAAGTCTCCACCAGAACCTCCCGAGAACTTCGTGATAAGTGAATCTCGGTAACACACTCTCCAACCAGAATGCCAAAATCCCCGTCACCACTGTAACCACCACTTGCCTAACCCCGCTCCTACTGAGCTCACCTATTTCTTACTAGGACGATCAGGGTAAGGGCAACCTGTACCTGCCATCATCACAGGCAGCCTCTCACAGTTTGTTGGTCGTTACTCCAACCGCACCGTGAGAGAAACAAAGATAGTCTGACTGGTCCACAACTCCAACCTCACTATCGACAGCACACTGGAGTGAACTCACTCTGAAAATCAAGCGCCAACACAAGCAAACGCGGTGCACAAACAAGAAGCAGAATATGAAGAGGTTCCAACCACAAGAAGTCCAAACGAGAACCCTCCACACTCAAACATTCACATAAAGAAAAACCCATCCCCATCCGGATTGACGTCTTCTCTTCGGTGACCACATGCACAATATACGGTCACCAAGGGTCGGTACTGATACTTAAAGTCACTAACTAGATGTCCACACCTCTAGTTGCTCCAAAAATATCTATGTGATAGCTCTACTAGCTCACCCAAGACAACTATGTCGCGACCTTCATTCTCAAGATCGAGCGCAGACGCGAGCAACGGAACCCTAGTGGACTTGCGCTGGGTTGCGAATGCTGCGAGTAGGACTTAATGGCTTGGCCGGGAAGTCGGGATCAGAGGAACCCTAAGTGGTTCTCTGAACCAAGGTTGGAACCTTGGGTTAAGACATAAGGGCTTACCCCAAGAGGCCCCCAGACGAACGCTGACCTAAGGGGCGAGTCTGAGAAAGGACTGAAACATGAGTCTCAGACATAGGTCTGAGACGTGGGTCCGAGACGTGAGACCGAGACGTAGGTCCGAGACGCAGACGAACCACAGGGTTCGAGTCTCGGTCTAGACCACAGATTCTCGGAAAAATGACTAAGTGTTGGAGCTCCAGCGACGTTTTAGGTCGTGGACGGAGCTCTACATAAGATCTCGAGGCGAGTGAGGTATCATTGGAAAGGTCTCGTCAAGAGCTTTCCAGTGATATATAACACTCCTCGATCTGACGTCCGACCTGGAAGTTATGGCCAAACCACAATCGGGTTGTGGTATAATTTTCAGGGACCAAAGAGGAGGGCGAGGTCGCCGATCCCCAGAAGTATATATGAGGGGGGCTCGATGCCTGGGTGGGCCAAGACGAGTCACCCGACCCCAGGGTTCGGCGGGCGGACTGTCACGTCACAAGTATCCCATTATTTGTGTGCATGTTTATATAAGTTTCATTAGGTATGACTATCTTATAGGTTACTCTAGTTCGAAGATCTAAATCTAGAGTGATCAAAACTAGCCTTAACTAGCGGAGATAGTTATAACTAAGTTGGGGAAACTATTAGAGGTTCCACTATGACACTATGTGACAAGTGCGGAGCTCTAAATATGCTTCTCAAAAGTATGTAACTTTGTTGACCATCGCTGATTGGATGCATGATGGAACGTCATGCACAAAGATCTAAAGATGCTCCTCAAAAGACGTATTAGTTTGTTGTCGCCTTCCGATTGGATAGGGTGGAAAGTTAACACTTTACAAAAGCTAAAGTAGGAGAATCTCTTACTTTTGTAAAGTAGAACAAGTAATGTGTGTGCTATTCTTAAAGGCTTAGTAGCCTTTAGAAGTTTTACTATTTTGGATTGCGCACTTACCATGAGGTAACGTAACTTAGTGAAAGTTACCACGGTAAGAAGTTGTAGAGTATATAAGGAGGAGTTGAGAAGGTGGAAGACACTCTCATTTTCCTGTCTGTAAGTAAAGTGAGCATTGGAGACCTTGGGAGTCCTTGAGTATTTTGCGATGTAATGTGAGAGCGGGATTAGAACTTGTTTGCAGGAACGCTATTAGATGGACCGATGTGACCATACGGGTCAGAGAGTTGAGTGAAGTGAGCATGGGTGTACTTAAATCTTTGTAATTAGGGTGCACTAGTAATCCTAGTCATCTGAGGTACCCCTGGGTGAGAGACAGGCCGGCTTACAGGACTCTAGGGGCATGAGGTGATGGCTAGACCAGTTCCAAGACACGTTCCGATCCAGACTTGGACGTCTGAACTTAGAAACGATGTAAGGACTGGGGCAAGACTAGGGAACGAGTCGGCGGGTTAGACCACCGTTCAGGAGCCTAGACCCAGATGGACATCACGGGCGGTTGGGCCGCTAGGTGTGCTGGAGGCACCGTTTAGGACCCTGGACTTTATGGGAAGTCCGCCCCAAGTCATCTTGTGACTTGCTCATGTTTTGGGACCGACCTAAGCGGGTCTAGGTCGGGACTTAGGAACTGCTGAGTTTGATGAATAGGGAGACGGTCCGGCTCCGGTCCGGACCAAACTGAGATAAGGTAAGTGGTGCATGGACACTAACGTGTGAGTGTGTTTGCAGGTTAGCGGTGTAAAGTTTGCGACCTACTGAGCAAGAGCTTCCGCTGACGCAACAAGGCGGTAGGTGCGCGAAAACTACCACCAACTGCATCCATACGCATCTTTACGGTATAGACAAACACTATCACACTATAGCTTCCCTCTAATACTGTGAGGTCACCCTACCACCCCTCTAGGAACGTGCGAGAAAGTCTCCTACTACCTTAAACAAGTCCATAAGTACTTGCACGCATTCCTAGAAGACACCAAGAGCTATTGGTCTAGTGGTAAAGCCAAAGCTAAGATTGCAGAGTTAAGGCTACAAGTTTAGGAATAGTGTTGAGATGGATGACCTATTGGCTTTACACTTCTCACACAACTGAAACTTGTATACCTCTCTCACGCACGCACGCAAGCTGGCTTGCGACGGGCTCGGGCTCGAGCTCCGCACTCACGCACCTCTGCTCCTCGAAGATTTTAGACCACATGCGACCTTCTTCGGCTTGTAACTTCTTCGATCTTTCACCAAATCGAACAATTTTTGGTGCATTGAAATCGTCTTCCCAGCGTGCACCTACTGTGCTCTTCAGCACCACAAATTGTCGACCCACGTCAAATCGACGTCCACCGATGCACTTCTGTCGACCTCAAATTGATCACAAAAACCCGTCACAAGAAATTCCAGCAGTGCTTCCGCACTATCTCACAACCAAATCGGCCAAGAACAAGTTCAAAAGACAGTAATCCACACAGTGATCGATCATCCAACCAAAAAGAACCACTCCGCGCACGCGCGCACTCGTAAATCGAAAATATCAACGATCTGCCCACTCCAAAAATACCACCGGCTGAAATCGACGACTTGAAACCTCTCAATCAGTCTTCGCAATCTGAGTTCTTCAAGTGTTAAATGGTATGTACTCACTCCACCATGCCAACGGACACTAACAATCACTTAAGTCGAGTCAAATCCACTCTGTGCTCGCAGAAACTCCAGATTGCACTTACAAAGACTATCCACCATAGCTAGGAGCTTGAAGGCTCAACTTGAAGAACTAAGGCCTCCAGCTTTACATGCGAAGTATACCCCTAGTGGGTCATCCCAAGAACTCGTCCTAACGGCACTAACAGCCCTACCGAGATTAGCCACTCCGCACTCGACCAACCTAGCCGAGGTGCTTAACTGACGTGACAACTTCAGTACATGAATTCAGTGATTCGAAGTAGACTGTTTAGGACAAAAACTTCTGTGCTCACGGAAGCTCTTTAAACACCAAGGTAAATCTAAATTTTGCCTTGGTGTTTGAAGAGCTTCCATGACGGGTAGTAACATCCGTTTCATACGTCATCGAAAAAAGGATCGAAAGGCTACTTAGTTGTTCTGCTAGAGAGGAGAACTCACAGGTTTTGAGAAAAAGCTTCAGTGGTTTCAGAAGCTTTTCATGCGAAGCAACGGTTTTGGTAAACTTTGACTAGTTGTATTGGTAGCTAGAGAGAGCTCAATTTGGGATGAGTTTGGTATTATTCGAAAGCTTTTAGAGAGTGCTTTTCAACAAGAGTTCAATCTCTAGATATGGAGTTAAGAGGAGAAAACTACAAGGGTTTAGTTAGTGAAGGAGTGAAAGTTGTTTAGGGTTCAACATTCAGAAAAATGTAGGGTTAGAAATCTTATAGTGCCATAACTCGACCTCTAGACCTCACTTTGAGAAATTTTAAGGTATGATTGGACAGGTTTTTCTGAAGATTACGTGATTAGATGTCAGTTTGGATTTCTAGGTGGTTGCAAACTCTAGGATTGGTTGTAATTGCAAATATAAATGAAAGAAAAGCTTGCACTTAAGAAAGTGAACGTTTGGATGGTTGTACGTATCCAAAATTGTTTCTTGACCTACAAGACCTCCACAACCTAGAACCCAATGTTTTCTCACACACTCTCACGCAAAAGACAATATGATACCAGAGCTTGTCTTCCACATTTATGAAGATTTGGAGACTTACTCGGGAAAAACCCATGGAAATTAGCCCTGGACACTTCTGCAAACAACAAACCACACATATGTACACTCTAACCTTCTGAGAATATGCCTAGTTACTACGTGTTATTAATCATTTTAGAGGACTAGTTACTATCTTTCGAGTCTGTGAGTCGATAATTGGACTTTAAGCCTAACTTAACTCACAGTAACTGAGTCTTAACCTTTAAATTTAAACCCATGATTTCCCCTTATTTACTAAATATGAGACCTATTGTAATTCAACTGGTTAACTTTTATCTAAAAGTGGGAATTACTTTAAAGTAGGAATTATACCTTCTCGATATCTTCAACGCGTGGAAAGAGATGGTGAATGCTGGGAAGCTGAAGGAGTTCAGGCCCTTTAGGTTTAAACTTGAGGGCTATGAATGTACATGGACCTTACGTGCACCAGACACTTTGCGTTACGAGATGCTGCGGTGTTTGCTGCAGAGATGAATGAAGGAGCGAATGCTGCGAGTGTCCCGCGAGATCTGTATGTATGTAGCTTTATTCATCTTTATGAGTCCCAGCGTGGCAGTGGTCCCGACTAATTGTCAGAGGGGAGGCGGTGAGGCCCTTCACGATCATTTCCCCTCAGGTTGAGTCTACTCTCAGGCCTTGGAAGATGTGTGTGATGGCAGAATCTCCTCCTCACCTTCGCTGAATCTCTCGGTTAACTCATGACGGCAGATTCTCCTTGGATGACACTTCCCAGGCGGATGCAGCTATCGATGGAGGTCCCTCCTGGCGCACTGCTCTGGTAGCGTTGTGGTTTAAGAATAAACTCTCCTTTCCTTCGTTCCTGGCTCTATCGTTTACTTGTCACCTCTCTAGCTCCCGTAGGTGTGTATCCAAAAATTGCACGTACTTTACACCTTAGCGCAGATCTCTCTCTCTAGATGAATCTAACTTCAAGGATGGCCATCTTGATCTCACACGTTGTTGAGAATGCTTCATCTCCAGGAGCAGATTCATATATCTCCTTCCCAGTTAACCCTCCGGCTCTACTTTCTTCATACGAAGATGTTGAAGTTGTTGGCTATTCTGATGCTTGGCTCTTACTCATCATGACTCAGTGGCATGGCTTGGCTGAGTGAAAGTCAGTTCACTGTACTTGGATCAACTATAGTGCTCCACTCAGACACAACTCACTAACTAATGCTCTGTATGTATACTGATTCTTGTTATGTGAACCCGAGCTTTAGCCTTGGATACGTAACTCTAAGACTGGTGCAACAACACTGTCAAGCCCAACGAAGGCTGTTGCTCAGAATCTATGCAGTCTATCGTATGCTTGAGAATGTCCGATGCTTTAGGCCAATTCTTTCCCATCTGCTATTCACCCGCACAAGTTCAGTGTAAACTCTAGGAGGTCTTGGATATGTCCGGGTCTTGTGAATGTTAACACCCAACTACGCTCCAGTGGACGATATCTTGAAGGAAAATGTAAGAATCCATTTTCAAAGTTTGCTTATGTATGGACTATTGAACAAGAAATGAGAACATCGAAATAAGATCGAGCTAGACTCCAGAGTAAGGAAACAAATGGTACGATTGTGGCGAGTTTTAACACCATCGCCAGCGAAGGTAGGTGGTAAACAAAAATGGAATTATAAGCTGTCAAACTTTGTGAATAGGTGGTAAACGAAGTAATATTGTTAGTGTATGCCTTTCTCTTTCTAGAGATTACCAGGAAGTAGAGGATTGAAGTATCATCATTGAGAATGCCACACAAACATTCTAGGACTACTGATTAGCATTCGGGGGTACGTATGAAGGACGTGGAAATTCATGCCTATGTTTAAGGTGCCGGCACTGCATTAGCAAGCTGGTCGTCGTTGATAGTCTAACAGAAGTGAGACGTGTTGTCGTCCACGTAACGCTACCGTAGCAGCAAAGGTCAGGCGGTTCACATTGCCCCAAAAGACCACCGATATGTAATAGACTACGGTTGACTTGATGACCAATAGCATATGCACTATTTCTTTCACGTTAGATGATGGCGCCTAGTTATCGAGTGTTACTACTACGAGCAGCTGTGTAAAGCAGAGGTTATAGACACACAATTTCCTCTTGGCCTCGTACGCCTCCTCTCTCCACAGAAGCCTGACGAAGCGTCAATGGGTTAGACTGCTCTGCAACATCTGCTGAAGTCGCAGCTGCTGCTTCTCAATTGTGATTGTAGAGACCCCGCAGTTATGAGCCAAGCGCACCCATACAGTAATAGTATAGTAACAGTATATGACTATACTATTACTGTATGGGTGCGCTTGGTAACAGTATATGATGGGGAGGGTGGAACAGCGGGAAAACGACTTTGTCATGTAGCGTACGTGTTTAGCGGTGACTGAAAATCGAAGGTCTAGAGAATTTCTTAGTCCATGGCTATGGCGACAAACATGACGTGACGAGCGGGCTCGCAGCTTGTAGACAGGTCTCCTCGGATTTGCACTGTGAATTCGAGGAGGGCCTCCTCACGAGGTTACAAATAACGGGTTTAGCTTCTCAAAAACCTGTGTGGGAATCGAATGGAAATCAGTCGGGAGGAATCGAGAACAACATTCCTCCATTTGAAGGTAGTAAAACAAATAATAATGAAAAAAAAGAGTCTTGCAAAAGGTTAAAAACCCATAATCTCTTTTTAACGAACCAAAGCATTTGTTCAAGAATTGGGAGATAGTGGGATTATAAAAAATCACATAAATTAATATCGACGAATTATCATTTTAATATTCCACCCATAGGAAGTCTATGTAATCCAATTACGAGAGTCTTATCGGATTCTCTCTCACCTAATATGAGGCCGGTTTTTTTACAAGAAAGTGCAATCCTCCGCAATTTCACAAAAAACTTTAGAGTTATAGTCTAGGAAAGAAAAGCAATCCAGTCTTTATTTTCAATGCAAAAGAGAAAATAGTTCAAACATTCGATTATGCTCCAGAGTGTCCTCAGAGTGAGAAGAGTTTGAGAACTGAAAAGAGAGCTCTAAGTGAGATTATCAACACGCGACAAGTGCTAAGTGAACCAAGGCGGAGAGAGTGTACGACACGAAAAAAGTAGAAGGTTGGAACCATGTCGGAGCTGGAAATGGTGGGACAACAGATAGCTGCAAAAGTCTTGTGCAACAAGAAAAAAGTAGAGGTGATGATGAACACGACCACTGTGCAGATAGGATCCATCTCATCGTGAGGGAGGGACAAGAACGGCAGCAGACGCCATGAACGAAGTCCAACCTGCACACGGTAGAGGGATATCAAAATACAACGCTGTTAGGCCAACGACAACAGAAGGGAAGGATGCAACAACGGCAGCAGGAAGAGACAGAGACTAATGGTACTGCGAAGGAAATAAGTGCAAATACTCCGTTATCTCTGAATACGCCGTATGACAGAGGAAACACCAAGGCAGATCGAGACAAACGGAGACAACAAGCTGATGTAGCCTGGAAATCAGCGATCATCTCAGTGGAATGCGTGAAGTGAAACATCAGTCGTTCAAAGAAAAAGCGAGAAGAAACAAAGACCTTTACCCTGAAATACACGAAGGTATGCAATACGGGAACGAAGACAGAGAGGACCACAAAGAAACCATTGACATGCTTCGGAAGAAGACACCACCAACTGAAAGACAAAAGGCGGTGTCAGGCACCATCAACACGCAAATGGTGCTCAACAGAATGCAGATGCTAAAGGAACGGACCTTCATACTTTACACAGTAACTGTCATCTCATCTGAGACACAATGAAAGAATGATCTGAATACACTCTCACACTAGAGCTCGGTATAGTGGTGGACAGAATCAGAATGTTAAACTGGAGGTGCTTCTTAATTACGGTGGAGTCGGAGGATCAAGGCGATAAGATTCTTACAGCCACCCCACTCGACATGGGCAGAAATATGATGTTCGCATTTCCATGGGAACCAACTTTTGACCCGTCATCTGTCCATACAAAGAAATTGTCAGTATGGGTGGAGCTTCCAGACATACATCCACACTACGACTGTTTTGGGAGAGAGCTGCTATCCACCATAGGGGAGGTGTTGTACATCACAAACTAAACGAGCGAATGTAAGTACCCGTGCATCAGAGGATGCGTCCATCTAAACCTAAATGAGGCCTTTCCAGATGTTATGAATGTAAATGATGAGAAAGATGAAGGAGCATATTTACAACGGATCGTCTACAGGAGTATGACAGACGCGTGCTTTGCTTGCCACAAGAGGGGCCACTTAGCACAAAAATGCTTGGAGAAGGTTGGCGAAACAGCATCCAAGAGCCAAACGACAAATCTAAGACCAAAAATGATTGGAGACACCAGTCTCAACATCCAAGGGTAAAAGAGCTGCCACAAGTTCAAACGGATCCACCCCAGTCGAAGGAGCAAAGAAGATCCTACAAAAAGAGAGTCAAGTTGAGAACAAAACAGCGGTAGTAGCAAATCGATTTCACCAACTGGTTCGGAGATGGCTGAAACCAAAGAACATGAGGGAAAAGGAGCAATGGAAACAAGGATGCATGATAGACATTCTCAAGGATCTAATCCAAACCAGAAGGTTTATCAACCAACAGAATAGCCGATGGAAGTTAGTAAAGAGAAAAGAAAGCGGGAGGAAGAAAAGAACAAAACCCACATGGATATGGAAGAAGGAAGCGAAGAGAGCGATCCGGAGGCAAGTGAACAAGTGATGACTAGAATCAAAGGCACAATCGAAGGAAAGCAAGCCTAAGACGCAGACAACAAGACGGGAGAAAGAGAGACCAAGAGAGATCACAGGGAGTCGACAAGAAGGAGCAAGATCTGGAAGCAAGGAGAGAAGGATATGGAGGAGACTGAGCATGAAGTACAACCGCTAAAATTGAACTCCAAAAGGACAAGAAGAGCACCAGACGCGCTGAGAAGACTCTAACCAACTGATTTAGATGATGACCACAAAAATAATAAGCTAGAACGTGAGGGGACTAGGTGACTCCAACAGATTACGCATAGTTAAAAGATGGATCAAAAAGCAAGAAGGGAACGTGGATGTGGTGCTATTGCAAGAAATGAAGATTCAAGAGGACAAGACGGCGTTTCACTTAAATCAACTGGTCAGATCGGACAGATACGTGATCGACTACACGAGCGAAGGACGAGCAGGAGCGGTGATCATCCTAATGAATGATTGGAAAATTATCAAAAAGGAGTGAAGAGGGACGGAACCTTGGCGTGGCTAACGATGGAAACACCGGGAGGGTGCTTAGTATTATCTCCATTCATGGATCAAACGAAAAAAGAGAAAAAATAACAATATGGTCTTGGATGAAAACATAGTGGGTGATGGGCAAGTGGATCTTTGGAGGAGACTGGAATAGTGTGGAAACTCATGTGGACAGTGCGGAAGAACTACAATTCAACATGGCACAGAGTGAAGAAAATGACAATTCTTTGTCCAAACGATGGATCTGGAGGATGGGTGGTTAAGTTCATCTAAAAGGTCAGGACCACACTTCACTAGACAATGTAGAGTGGAAGAAAGATTAGATCAAGCAAGGCTCGATCGATTCTACATCTCCCAAAGAGCGAAATGGACTAACTCTCAAGTTCAAATGAGACATTATGGTAGACAAATGATGTCGGATCATACTTTGATCGTCCTCTGCTTGCTACATTTACACGGACAAGCGTCGGTCAGAAAAAGGATGTACTTCAAAGTTAATCCGGAAAGGCTTAAGAAAGAAGCTACGCGACAAAAGATGAAGGAGGCGTGGACTGGAACGGCCAACTCGATTGAAGATCCGCGCATCAAATGAGAACTCAAAGGGAGGGCAACCAAATAGATAATGGCAAGTAGAGAAAGAGAAATCAAACAAGACAGACATCTGGAAGAAAGAAAACTCGAAGAATTGGAGAGGGTACGTATCTTGCTCACAGAGACAAATTCCATAAGAAATGAAGAGTGGCTGAGCGAGCTCACAACAGAAATCAGAAAGCTTGAACATCTGCAGGTGCCAAGATGAAAAAGATGGAGTCAACACAAATATTACAAGAAAGAGATGCGCCATCGAAGTATTTCTTCGCCATCCTGAAAGCCAAACAAATTAAGGAAACGATGATGTCTCTGCAGACTGAAGAGGGAGAGTGGATCACAAAAAGTGAAGACATAATAGAAGAAATACATAGATTCTATCATGAACTCTTTACGAGCTATCAAGTGGTAGAGAACAAGACAGTCCTCAAGAGACAAGCGCTTAATCTCACTAAACAGAAGATGTCAGAGACTCAAAACTGAAAATTGAGAGAAGCGCCTTCCAACGAGGAAATCCATCAAAGATTCTAGAACTGAAAGTTGAGAAGTCCTCGGGGTTGGACGGCATGACAGCGGAGACCCTCAACCAATGGATAAAAGGATGGAAGTCGACTGACCAGAGATGATGTCATGCATCTGCTCAATGAAATATGACAACCGAAGAGAGAGGCGAGCCAATTTGTCACAATGGAGCTTCTAAGAACGATCTGGAATGAGAGAAATAAGAAACTTTTTGAAAACAAGAGCGTGGGCACTCCAAATCAGTGTTATTCTGCAAAATGCCTACAACGCGATGAAGATTCAACTCACCACTAGAATCGAGAGCTCGAAGGAGGACCAAAGATTGATGCAAGTGCAACAGACAGTCCAAACGATGGTGAATCGGAGCACAGCGGCTGGTTTCACAATGACGAGGAGGAGACATAAATGGACGGAAAAAATTATTGTTCTCGAGGAGAATATATTTTTATTTTTTAATTAAAATAAAATAAATTAAAAGAGACGAGTCTCCCAAAACTTTATTGCCTTATCAGTGTACAGAGGTTTAATCTCAATATAGACAAAATCAGACTCAACATGGGTCGCGTTGATCTCTTGAGTACTAGAGATAACTCTCGAACTACTGTTCGGACCATCCTTATCCTTCCACACCTGACTACACGTGTATCCCGGTTGCTGACTGTCACGCCACTTCAGTCTGCACCTAATCTACCTACTTGACTTGTAAATCTGTTGGTCGTTCACCTTCAGACGCGCAATGGCACATTGTCGTGCCAGCTTTCAAGATCCTTGTCCTTCAAGCACCTTCTCGTTTGAAAAAACTGGCGCTGTCTCCCTGTATTACACTTCCGCTTCTCCAAACTCCTCATCATGGTGTAGATCGTCCTCTGGCTCGTGTTTTTGCACTTCACATGGACGTGCTTTCTAAGTCTATTCTGCATCTTCCATGATGGGCGTGTCAGAACCTCTCGCGTTTGCACCGTATTCCAACCGTTGGTTTATAGTGCTCAAGAAGAGTGGAGCGCTACGATTCATTCATAATATGCAACCAGTGAATCAAGTGACCATCAGAAATACAGGGATCGGACCTATTGTGGGAGAGTTTGCTGAAGCATTTGCTGACAAAGCTATTTACTTGATAGGAGACCTCTACTCTGGGTACGATTAGTTTCAGCTTGCTGAAAGGAGTAGAGACGTCACTATGAAGACGCCATTGGGTTTGATGAGGATGTGCACATTGCCTCAAGGGGCAACAAATTCTGTTGCACACATGATCAACAGGATGAACAAAGCTCTTCGAGACTTCATTCCGAGAAGACCATACTTTTCTTAGATGATATTTCAATCAAAAGATGTGTAGAGGAGCAAAAGGACGAGAGAGTCGATCAGAGAGGGTGTCGAAAATTTGTGGCTGATCATATTCTAGATTGTGATCAGATTTTATCACTGCTTGGGGAGGTTCACTTGACGCTATCAGGTGCTAAGTCTTCATTTGGAGTTCGAGAGGTTGTGATTGTGGGGCATTTGTGCGAATGATTTGGTCGTAAACTTGATCCTAACAAGGTGGATGCCATATAGTGGATGAAGGACACATGTAGCTCAACAACAGCATATGACTTGATCTCGTCTTGCAGCCAAGTTGCAAGTCAGCTCAATGTACTTGAAGTATGTACACTTGACTACACTACTAACTTACTGGTGCTATAAGATATACACTATAAACACGCGACGCAATGAATAGCCAAAGATGGAAAGACCTCATCAAGCCGAACAAGAGAAAGAGAGAACCGAAGTACCAAACAACCAACGCCTCCGAAGGGAGGAAGAACATGCGGGCTAAGCCTCGTTATTAGTAGCTTAAAATATCACACTAGTAAAATCAAAACTCTTGCATACAACATGTGCACATGAAGTAGCATTGTCTACTACAATTGCTCTCATGTGGACCGCGCCTGGTAAAGCTCTCTGTAAAGCAATTGAAACTTGCTGTCTAAAGAACGTAGTGCAAAAAGAAAGAGAAAGTGGTACTCCTTGACATCTTTCATGGTAAGCTCTGGTATAATCTCGAATAAAAATGTCTAACTCCGAGGCTACCGATCCATATATCTCCAAGGCTAGAGGATGAAGCGATGTCTCTCCTGCATATCTTTATACTTGGTCAACTTCGTTGCTGCCGCCACGTCTGCAGCCCATCCTGAGGGATGGTTGATCTCTTGTACCGCCACCAAGTCTCATTTCGAATTTGTGACAATCACATTTGTCATTGAGTCATGATCTCTCTTCATCAGGTACAGGTTAGCTCTTGCTGACCCTCTTGTCTGAAAGACATATCAACTCTCTCTCTCTCCACATCATGTAATCGCTCTCTCGTGCTATAGCAAACACAACATCTCTAATGACATCATGAGTAGCTATCCGCTCGCTCCAGTGAGGACAACGAGTAAAAGGTTGATCCGAGATGTCGAGTGAGACACCGCACTCGCATGTGAACAATGCCAAAGCAACAGACGGAACCAAGCCTAGGTGGAATCTCATCGCTGTAGAGAAGATAATCGGTGCAAGTCAGAACGCTCTAATGCAAGGTCGAGCTATGAGTCAAGAGCATGCGCCCTTGCTCGAACAAGAGCAGAGTCGAGCTCTAGTAAAACTAACTAAAAGCACGTGAAGTGATATCTCGTCAGAGAGGACTGTAGTCTGTGAGATCCATCGGTAGCTAAAGTATCAAATCGGAGACGTGCCTCACGTGCCTCAAGAGTCAAACTATCTCTTGTCTCACGGAGACACATCTGTAGTTGATAAGAACCATCCTCTACCTCTGTCACAAAGCTATCAAGAATAGGTCTATCTCGCACGAGAAAATGACAACAGGACCAAAGTGTTGAGATGGCTCAACTTCTCAAAAAAGCTATCGAAGAAGTCTCCTCCATAGATAAGAAACTCACCCTGTCACATGATATTGACAATGATATCTGCCTACGTGCAAGAGGTTCTGTCACACATTCAAAGATCCACGGTTCTAAGATGTCGTCAAAGATAGACCCATGATCCTCCTATCAAGCTCTCTAAGACGCGAGATGAAGATAAGAGATGAAGATACTGTGCAGAGTAAGTAATCCAAACGACGTGCTATGGAAGAGGAAAAGATACCAAAGACAACCTGGGGGGTCCTCTAACCTATGGAGATCCTCAATATGCAAAACGTTTGCTCCTAGAGCAACATCTAAGAACAAAGAGATAAAGTCCTCTAAACCCATTGATAATCCGAGGATATCTAAACCATCTCTAGGTGTAACAAAGCCCTCTAGGAGTTGGAGATCCGATGGAATATCTTTGGGAGACCAAACCTTGGACTTTGACACCTTCACTCTGAACCCTATCGAGGTCAATTGAGAGACGAGATGATCAAATACATCACAGATTTGGTCCATCAGACTAATGATATGCGTGTAATCAGCTAGAGATAGAAAACATAACCTGGAGTAATCAAGGCGATGGCCAAGAGCTCAATAGTGAGCTAACGCAAAGAGGGGTCCACCCAAAGTGTCTCCTTGAAGAGTAATTGCAGCAAAGTCGATGACTGTAATCTCTTCTATCGAAAGATCGTGCTGATAATAAAGAGAGGAGGAAGAACCATAGAACGATCGCACGAAAAGAACGAGACTCGTTAGAGATCCACCGCCATCCATGAGCTCCCTAAAGATGGAAGCATGGTAAATACTATTAAAAGTATTTTCCACGTCCACATGTAGAACCACTCCCAACTCTAATCATCTTCCTTTTCTTCACTTCTTTTCTCTTTGAAGAATAAAGAAGCTAATCTCTAATCAAAAAGAACTTTTCTATACTTTGATTTTTCTTTGAGGCTGTCCTCGTATGCAAAAAGAACTGAAGGTCTTCTCCAATAACTATGTGCTTTACTACTTCAAGTTGATTCAAAGTCTGTCTCTTCTTAGGACCTTGCTCGAAGATGTTACTTTCAGTGTTGTTTTGCTCATCAGATTAGATTATCTCTAACACCTTCCTCATCTTCTTCATCACCTTCAATGTTCGGTTCATTCAATAATACGCCATGGGGTGCATGACGTTAATCTTCATAAGGAACCTCCTGATGTTGATATGTCACGGATTGCTGATAAGTATACTCTGAATCATCTATGTGATCATCGTCATCCAAACGAATGACATGATAAGAGTAGTCTGTTCCATCTTCATCATCATCTAAATCCAATAAAGATACAACAAGAGGGTCGATGTTAGCTCTACTTCCAAACACTACATTCATACAATCAAAATGTGGACAACGAGCATTCAACTTCTCTTCCAAAGTAACACCGTTTGTCATCTCCGTCTGTGTCACATCTCCACCAGTACTGTCTTTTAACTCTCACGTCCTTTTATACATATCGATGTATGACGCCATTCGCTTCTTCAATTCTTCATCGGTGACTATAGAAAATCCATCTAGTCTTGAAATCTGTACAGCTGTGATGTTGAATGTTGTGACTTTCATCAAACATCTTCCCGCACTTATCCTAGTTCTTTTACCAGTTCAATGTAAAGACGTAAAATTTTCTGGATCTTTCAAATATCTGACAATTTTATCATAGTTCGAAGCATTCAAATGGATTCTTATCTTCTTAGTAGTATCGATTACTTTCAAATCCATGTTCACGAGCACTGTTCTCTCACAAAAAAGACTAAGATCACTGTGACTTTCTTATCTATCTACTTCTGATTCTCATCCGTCGCTCTCAATAACAAGATTCCTCAGAACTATAAAACATAGATGTCGACACCATGTCTATGACCTAAACCTAACAATCGTTCCCTCCAGTTTCAAAATCATTCTACTGCAATGAAACTTCAGTGTGACGCATAAAATTATGGACGGAGCCTTCATATCAACGACTGAAAGTATTCATATGATACTTTAGAAACAACTTCGAAGTATCATAATTCACAAAAGATACTACTAACTTTGCTAAAAACCAAGGGCATGAGATCTGATATCAACACAAAACTAACCGTAGAACTTCCGTGCAAGCCCTAACAAAGTTATGGACATTATTTCTGTATCATAAAAAATCTTTCTTTCTAGCTTTGAGATGCACTATTAGGGGTGTCAAAGTTAGGAACCTTCTGAAATATTTGAGAGCCACGGACGTGAGTTACGGCTTCGGCTAGACTGCGGCCAGTGTTTCATACGGGCACCTCCTGAGGTACCCGCAGGAAAACGCTACGGGCGTTTTCTGAACGGCTCTTCACTCGTTTCGTCCACTTTTTTTTTGCAATGGATTCTCTGCTGCTCTGAGTAATTATCTTGAGTGTACAAACAAAAAAATAATCAATGGTAAAATCTTGATGTTCAGTCACAGATGCGATCTAGAATGAATCACAGTTATATACAAACTTACCTGTGATAATTTTAAGGCCAGTTACCTCTCTGCCATTGAAAATTCTTTCTTCTGAACTTTGATACCCTTATTAGTCTATGAGATTGCAGCAACCTTCGGCTGCAGAAAGCTCCACAGCCAAAGAGGTCTCATGACGCGGCATCATCATCCAAAGACCCCTTGCCGTAGTACGTCCCGAACCTGAACGTCAGAGGAACAGCAGCACCCTGGTACTGGAGGGACAACTCAAGTAGCCCCAGTGTCGGTCTGGACATAGCAGAAGCAGCCTAGAGGCTGAACACAAACGCAGCCTTCATTCTCCTTTGATCCCAGCTAATCGCATACCAACACACATGCAGGTCTGGACCGCAGTTCTGGTGAATGTTGATAATCCCTGTAGCGTACCGTCCTTTGCCTCAGTTTGATCAAAGTATCAAGTACTCACGCCCGTCTCGGATCCGACCCTTCACGTTGAAAGAGACGCCTCACCAAGCTGGCTGGATCGCTGTCCTGCCTGGCGGTCCTGGCATGTTCAAACTCCCGATCAACATTTACAGCATCTCTGACTGACCGAGCCAAGAGAACAAAAACTGTACCGATTTTGCTGCTCGGGCTGTGTAGACAAGCAAATACAGGTCTGGAGCTCGGGTTTGACCCACCCCTTGTTCAAAAGACCTACCTCCATCTCGAGCTGACTGGGATGAAAGTCCACGTTGAGTGACCTTCTTCAAGCCGACAGAAATCGCATTTTATATAGGACGGTTCAAAGTTCGAACCCTCCTTTCTCAGCTCTCTCACGGCTACCCAACAAGGTGCTGCGCATGCAGTACCTATCATCCACATTGTACATTAGAAGGTGACAATAACTCGCACTGTTCTCTTCGGCCTTTGACTTCTTCTGAATCCTGCCTAACTGACGGTTAGCTCTGTATAGGACTAATAATGCATTAAGCAGCGTAATGCACAGAGGGTTGCTTCGTTTTGTTCCTTTGTATGATATTTTCGCTTTTTAAATATTTGACCTTTAGGCAAGAAGATGTTTTGTCATGAATGAAACTTGAAATAAATGTATCTCGTATCTTGGGTTTTTAGTTAGTGAGATTTAGTTTCTAGGCATACATATTCGGAAGAGAGAGAATATGCATGTGGTTTAATTTATTAATTAACATTTTCACTAGAAAAAGTTAGATCATAAATCAAATCTCTTTTAATTTCTTTATCTTTTGCTTCCAGCCTCCTAGATATATATTGTTACAAGTGAATTCTAGTTTCTTTTCCTTATGGGTTATACCTCGCATCCAGGTTGATTGAACAATTAATATTTATAAATATTATAATATATTATTTAAACTTAATATAAAACTTCATTTAACATTTAAGTGTTTTCCGATAACAGCAAGGGCACAACTGTTCCCCAGAAGTTCATGTTGCATGCATATCTAGCTACGTAATCTCACATTCTCATGGTACACGTTATGGAATATAAACTAATTGTGTATTACGGTTTTTAACGCTACGATAACTACTCGTAAACAAGAAAAGCGCTAAAGCCGATAGTACTTTTCGCAAATGCCAAGCAACACCCCGGACTCCACTTATTATGCACAATACCATCTCCAGCAAAAAGAAGGAGATAAAACCTCTTTCTCCAGTAACCCGGTCACGGTCAGAATTAGGTGGTTGTTTGTAAGTGGCTCCCTCAGTATCTGAGTGATGAGACCGATTGTGACTGCTGTGGTATTTTCCGGGATCCACATCTTCTCAGCGCCCCTCAGTAGAGATACCCTCATGGCTAGGTGGACCCCACATTCCTTCAGAATATGCTTCATGCTCCCATTCACCGCCACCAGTAATTGAGTATGAAAATCTCACCTGGCAAGTTCAAGAACTTCTGTCCGAGCCTCTGCTTATTTATCTCCCTTATTGCCTGCACATTTGACGTTGTTTCGTCCTTCCCCAGTTTCCTGCCGAGGAAAAAGCTACCAGTTTGTGCCGGCGTCGCACTTAACCTTTCTCGAAAGGCGAGACTTTTCCTCTAAAGACGTCACTGATCTTAAATCCTGAGTGGGAGTGGCAGGTTCTGATGCAACATGACCTCTGTTGATGAACCAATAGAACTGAGCAGGTTATAATTATCCGAATCAAACTCATAATCTTCTCTCTCTCCTGTACACGACATAATGACATCACAGAAGAAAAAGTGGATCGGAACACAAAACTTATACTACCTCTATATTCATCAAAACTTATGAACTAGTGAGCAGAGCTGTTGTTTACCTTGAGTCCATCATACTGAGCCTTGATACCGAGACAGCTGCATGCAACAGTGGTCTTCTTCCACTAGATTAAAGAAAATGAAGTAACTATCTGCACTTGCAATGCGTCTGTTGTTAATTTTATTAGGGTGCTACAAATTAACTCCAGATATTTATTATTGCAGTGTGAATTTATATCATTCCTTATTATGTCTGTGTGTTCACACGTAGTGAGAATCCAGTGATTTGGAATCTCACTGCGTCAGGGCCTTTCATTAGTCTCCATGTGGATGGACAGTCAAAGGTGAAATCCTTTTGGATCCAAGAAGTGTAGTTCATGGCCTGTAGTAAAATATTGGATCCTTAGTCCTAAACAGAAGCAGGAGACTCCAGAGTCCTGAATCCAGATCCCCATCTTGAGATTCACAGTAAGGTAGTGTCGGGAGACAGGCTTTCTGGGCATTTATAACATTCGACTCCTTACACTACATAAACTGTGTGAAACTTCATGTCCTGAGGTCCAATATTTTATATTATATACTGTACGATCGAATATTTTGACTGGATCCAAAATAGGAGGGAAGATTAGACGATCAAGTCAACTAATTTCAAATTCCGAAGTACAGTATAAGCATGTTAGTTACTCAAAACCCCAAGTAAGAGATTTGCAATGTTGTTGAGTTAGGTTGAAGTATCAGAAGGTAGCAACCAGATGTTCAGACTGTTATGTGACACCGACTATACCCCAGCTACCATACTGCAATATATGTTGAGCTTGAAGCCAAAGGAATCAAAACAGAGAAAGAGGAAATCATTTCCCTCTGTCTCTGCATTTGGCAGCAAACAGAGATTAGTGGAAAAGAGGTACTCTGCATAAGCATAGTTCGCGCGTGTGTTAGGGGTGGTAATAAATTACAGATTGCACGCAGTTTCAAATAGGGCTGGGTACCAAACGTACAGGTTCTCGCATTTTGGGAGAAGGGTTGTGGCCGGGTGTTTTTTGAGTTTGAAACTTGCAGTTTTGGTTCAGATACGCAGTGCAGAGTACTTCACTCACTCGAAACCGTAGAAGCAATGCGGAGAAAAAAAGCGAGTAAAAGCGAAACTGTGGAAAATTGTCTTCGGTTCGGGAGTACTCTCGCAGTAGCGAAAATGTAGGGAACTGCAAGATATGCAGTTTAGAAACTGCAGGTGTAGAAGGCCTCAAAGATGGACACACTCAAGCTCTCCTCAAACTGGGAAGCTGTAAACATCTCACTGTAGTAAATATATCTGTAAGGAAGCTTCAATAACAACTTCGTCGAGCAGTTTCCCTGCTTGATTCTCATAGCCTTCAGGGATTGAGCCAACCAGTACCGATAAACAGAGCCCAAGGTGGAAAAATAGCACGTACTTTGTACAATCTCTCACTCAAGCAACAACTTCAATAAATACTTCACGAGTTAGTGAACCTCTTCGGGATCAAAGTCGTCTCCATACTCGTGCCAAGGCTTGTGCTCGATTCATGATAGGTGCTGTGGTCCTTTGAACGTATCAGGATATTTGGTGTGTGTGATCCAGCTGATGCTATTATATCCCACATATATTTGCTCTGTGAGAGAGACATCACTCTCTTGGAATATCCATATCATAATGGAACAAACGACTCAAAATCATCACTATCTCAAGTATGGGTTTGAAATCGATCATTGAGGTACTATAAGATATATGTATGAGTTTCACCGTTCTGTTTGAACACTTGTTTTACTAAACCATGATCAACTCATAAGATTGGGCCGATGGAATCTAGCTTGGTCTTCCAACTCGACGGTCAGACTTTCAAGTACAGATTCCGTAGTGTAATGATCTTCCAACCGTGATTAAGACATTCACCCACTCCATCTCTCCTACCTCCATCTTTTCTGGCTACATAGATGACATCATGCGTGTTGGTCGCATCTGGCTAAAGTTTATAGCCCTGTAGCTCAACTTATGATACTCTTGATCTAGGTATCCGTCAGTGGTTCTCCAAAGCCAATGAGATGGCTGACACTTCTCCGACACCATGAACGTTGTAACATGGATTTTACATTGATCTTGTGGAGACTCATCATGCGAGGAAAGTGAAATATAGACTGACCTTCTTGTCGCTCTTTGAGTGCCCCAGCTCTTTCTTGCAAGATGTCTAATCGACAGAACTGCAAAAGATCTAGGAAGTCCAAATACCTGCGCTAAAGGGATTCCCTCACTACTGAGACGGGAGCTGGGTGGTCACTGCACCTACGATGTTTATAAGAAATAAACTGCAGTGGCTCCAGCTGCTCAACGATCTCCTGCGCAGAAAGTTGATTGGATTCCTGTTCATGCTATCGACTAGGAACTTATTTTTAATTTTTTTTAAGGAGCAAGGGAGCCAAGCCCCAGAAATGACTAGGAACTTATTAACATACATGACTATAACATTTAGGATAACCCAAAGCAAGAAGATATCTTTCTACAGTCATTTGCTGATCTTTCCGCGCAAGGACTGCAGAGACTTCAACCACTACTTGTAACTGCAGTACTCCAACATGAATAAAAATAATACTGTAGCTCATGTCAGTTATCTTCCTGAAACTTTCTGTTCTCCTACACGAGGTTCATAACGAACTTAAGTGAAATTGACCTCGTAGAATAGTAGCTGGAGACTGGCAGTCCGGTTGATGTCCAAGTATCTCGTGGAAGTCATACTTCCTTTTAACTACAGTTACAACCAACCACAATCAGGAAACAGGAAAAAGGAGTAATTGCTACTTTTCATTCAAACTTTTACTCGTCTCGGTTAACGCTTGACTTGAAGCGGTTTCCAACTCTGGAAATACCAAGGGGTGGACTAGACATAGCTTCGCAAACTTTTCATTGTTTCCTTCATGTCCTTCCTTCAGGAACACGTGGCACGATAATCCAGTAAAACCCCAAAATAAGATTCTGCGTTCTGTACTACGCCTCCCTTCAAACACTCAATCAACATGGCCCTAGAGCAACCAACCATTCTGGTATGGTACCTTCTGTATCTGATCTCTAGGATGTACTGCATGAATAATAGAACACGAGGTTGATTAGGTGATGGGACCTTAACTCAAGATCACACAAAATTTGACACACTGGGGACCACATGCTCGACCGAAGATCATAAGGTTGACCCTTTGTCCGAAAGTTCAAAGAGATTCCTTGATTTCATCATTTTGACAGTTTGATCATATTCATCCCACAAGCCTTCAGTCTTGCCTTGTTACAGTCGCGTATGTTACAGCTATTAGTTGTGTAGTTGCTAAACCCTTTCATCTGTAGAAAGGTCCATTGTTCTAACCACTCTATTAGCTGCAAGGCACTTATTTCCATTAGCAAAACTCATGTTTTTGTTAACAGAGTCGGAACCCGATATGATTTAACTCTTTCCGTAGGCAACAGAAAAAAGAGCATGAGTGCCGCTACGCGTCCTGCGCTCGTTCCATCTCACAGGCTCTTCTCGTGCTCTCGAAGGTTCAGCCCGGACGCTCCTCGATCGACGTAGTAATTGATCCAACTTTTGCTGCTCAACCGGGGTTTTGCTTCCAACTGTACTCTGTGCGCTTGCCAGGCTCCCGAATTGCTACACAATGCTTCACGATCAGCCCATCTGCTCTACTTTCTATGCAATTCATCTGTCTTTGCCATGTGTAAAATTCTTCCTTTGACCTTTATCACAGATTGGCTCCGAGTCTTTTGATTGGGTTTTTCAGGAGCGCGTCAACTCACAATGCTTTCGTCTCGCTTATGCGGCATATGGGTACCTTGTGCCTATTGTTGCTTACTGGGCTCTTTATTTCTAACTGCAACGATTTTGATTCTATGTGTTTTATTCAGATCCGAATCTAAAAGTGTTTTATTCAGATCCGAATCCGAAACAGTGCTAGATTCGATCATTGATCCTTTTGGTCGCTTTGTTTAGACTTTGCTTAAGTTTCGCATGCATGTCTTCGCTGCTATATCTATCTATGCTCTAAATCTACAAGTCTATAGATGTCTACTCTGGCGCCATCTCGTCTCCATGATTCTTGTGCGTCCCTCTATTTGTCTTGGGAACTGGAATAGTGTGGAAAGGCCCTCTGTCTCAGCACACATCTCCTCTACTCTCTAGACTCGAGCAACAACTTTTCTCCGTGCTCAAGTTGAAGCTGCAGTTACAGGACGTAAGGTGGAACGCATTCGGGTCCCCAGTGTACACGGTACTAGCTCCGTCAGGGGTCCTTTCCATGATCATCTTGGATCGGGTTTACATCTCTTGAGATCATCAACGAGAGAAACACGCGACCAACTAGATTGGGAGGTTACCAAGAGAGAGATTGGGAGATCATCAACTAGATTGGGAGGTTACCAAGCTCGAACATGCGGTGCAATATGTCCTATCTGATCACATGCCGGTCGTGCTTGACGTTCACTTGGATGCCAACCATCCCAGTGTGGATACCCACCACACTTACTTCAAGGCAGATCCTCAGCTTCATCAGATTCCGGGGGTAAGAGAGAAACTACAAGACTTGTGGGATCATGCGATGTGCACTGCATCCCCTTCTCCCCAGAAATACGTGCAGGCTTGGGATCGCCTCCGTCTCTTCTTACGACAACTTCACCTGCAAGAGTGACAAGAGCTTCGGGCACTCGACCTGCTCTCAACACATCTACTGGCTTTGCATAACAAGCCACTCAAGTCTCCAGAAGATGTACAAGCTCTCGTCAATCCTACACCTCACAAACGCGACTGGAAGCGTTGGCTACGCATAAGCATCAAATGTGGTCCAAAGCGAGGCATTTAGTGGCGGACAACGCTCCAACACGGTAGCGCACTATGTAGCCTTCCTCTAAGATACACCTCTTATGACTCACCACACAGTATGGCCAAGTCATTACAAATACGCGGATTTGACAGCTGAGGTCTTTAGCTTTTACTCGCACCTCTATTCAACCCCCCACAGACAAGGCTAGAACCAAGTATTCTTGCGATTGGTCCATATCCGAGTTACACCACAGGAGAACACCTTCTTGACGGAGATCTCATTGCTCACTGAAGTCACTTAAGTGCTATTTTCTCTTTCTAAGGACCGCGCACGGAGAATAGATGGTATGTCCTCGGACATCCGGCAACAGCTTTGGCCGATAGTGGGAGCGAACTGCTACACACTTATTCTACACTAATGGTCTACGGGACAATTCTTAAGGGGAGTCATTAAGCTCCTCCCTAAAGGTCCCGCAAGCATTGGCGGACTAACGCCCAATCACCCTGCTCTGCTCACATTATAAGCTTATCGCTAAGATTCTTGCTAACCGCTTGGCTCTGCTGCTCCCACGTCTGGTTCCATTGGCACAATCCAGCTTTGTAAGGGGACGGTCAACAGCTGATAATATCCTAACCTTGTTGCTTACTCAAGAGCTACTTACACGGCAACGGTCCGCGGCTCTATTTCTCCAGTTAGATTTTCAAAAGTCCTATGATCGAGTTCAGCATCACTTCCTTTGGTCCCTATTACATAGACCAGGCTTCTCAAGCCTTTATTCTTCTTCGTCAAGGTCTCATCCTCTAGCTCCTTTGTTGTGAGGTGTCAAAGTTGAGAGGTAAAAGATTCTTCAACGGCGAATAGAGAAAGAGTCGTAATTTCACAAGAGCTAATTGTATGGAAGCGCGACTGAGTCTGGGTCGCGCTTGTGACTCAGACTTCACAATTTTTAAAAATTTTTTTTTGACACTGAAGATAATTTTTCAGCGTAGTAGATATTTCATTACAAAAATAAACGGAAAAAATGAATGAATGATCGTTAAGAAAATACCCGCGCGCGTTTTCTTGCGGGTACCTCCGGAGATGCCCGCACGAAACACCTTCCAAGGTTTTGCCGAAGTCGTAACTCCTTCCCGCGGGTGTAGAATCTTTATGAAAGGTTACTAACTTTGACACCCCTACTATTCCGTTCATTACTACTATTACTACCATTCCGTTCATTCGGATGCTTCAACGAACTTCTGATACTGACTTGATCCACACATTACAAATAGACCCAGCTCTCTCTCTCTCCAAGCCGCACTTTATGCAGATGACACGGGCATCTTCCTACAGTGTGACCAACACTCGGTGATGGAGCTAGCTCTGGTCCAATCTGCAAGGAGTGCAATGCTCAACTTACGTAAGTCGAAACTTGGGGCCTAGAATTCCTCCCCCACCTTGGTTATCTCAACTAGGTTGCTGCATCCTTTCCTCTTGAGATTCCTCTAAATACTTAGGTCTTCATCTACAGCCTAATTTCACACCCTACTCAATCTGGCAAAGGATCTTACAATCCTTCACTACTCATTGTATAGCGCACAACTCCCCGTTCTTGTCATTTCACACTCGTCTCATTCTACTTAAACATGTCTTATTCTCCACTCTCATTCACATCCTCTCTGTGCTTCCAATGCCTACCTCCACTTTCCAGCAATTTTGTGTAACACTTCGTCACTATCTCTGGGGCTTCCGTCCTCAAGGCCCATCCAAGATACCGCAAGTTGTCTGGGACATACTTCAACTACCTCTGTTCTATGGTAGTCTTTCCATCCCCAATCTGTAAACTTACAATAGAGCCCTCCTCGCTAGTCAAGTTACCAAAACTTTCTCCATGGTATCCACTCCGCAATGATCCTTTCTGTTTCGTGCCATTGTAGCACCCTGTTCGCAACAGTCTCCCCCCCCCCCGAGTTCCTCATCCAATACTCTGCCACTGCACCGAGTACCCTAAGATGATTTCGACAGCTCTCCTTTCGGCATAGGCTATGGTCTGTTCTTCCCTTCGCTTCTCCCCCTCAGATGCCTCTTTCCCCGTCGTCTCTTCCCTGTCTTTTTTCTTGCTCTTTTTGCTCGGGTTTGTCTATTACACCTCCCCCCCAGACTCAGCTTATCCTCGCCGAGCTCTCCCATTTCCGAGTCAGCACTTTGCAACAACTATAGGACGCTAGGCATCAGCTCCACATCACCTTCACGCATCATCTCCTCCTTACCTCCTTCCTTCAGTTTATTTCAACGGCGTCTGGAAACACAACCGAACCCTTCTTCCTTCTCCCAATATGGCGTTGGCCACATACATCTACACCGTCATTTTTTGCTTCTTCGGTCGTCTCTTTTCGTAAGACACTAACACCTCTACACCAGTATCAAGACATTGACCAGCTCAACACTAGGTGGAAGATTAATTGATCGACCTCCTGATGGAACCAACTTCTCAGATTCTTATGGAGCAGATGGTTATCACCAAGGGAAAGTATTTTTCTCTTGCAAATCCTACAACATGCCTTCTTCACAGGGGACAAGGCGGCGAAAGTTTCACAGGCCTCCGGTGGCTATACCTAATGTTCATTCCCGCTGAGGATATTTGGTATTCACTCTTCTCTTGCACTCGCTGGTGGAATCTATGGTCTGCTCTTGCCCGCTCGTTCCCCCTTCTCCACTCTTTGTTTTCGGCTCGCATCAATTTTCCTACGCTCTTGCACGCTCTTTGCAGACCTCTCCCGGAGCATCTCGCTATACTATAGGTGCTGATTTAGGATTCTCGGCTTTGTTGACGGCAACGTTGTCACTTCTTTTTCCGTTGCTCACATTAACAGTGAGTCAACATGCAGATATCCATGTTGACAAACCCGACCATACTCATGAAGATAGCAAATGCAATGGAAGTAGGTACTAAAATGACGTTTCATTATAATCTGGAAGTGTATCTTCAAATAATGGCATCCAGCACAGCGGATGTCAACTACAAAGTGGATCTTATTGTCAAATAGTACCTTGGATTTGGTAACGATGCTGGAGTAGGAACATCATATTCGGTTAACAGAAGCTCAATATCCGAAGGTGAGATCTCTCATCCAAATGTAGTTCAGTGACTTGAGAATTAAATACAAGCCAGCAACCCTGATCATGAGATCCATAGAAAATCTGGGAGAAGAAAAGCTCCAAGCTGAAACACACATGCCTTTGTCAAACCTCCATCTTCCTAACTGGAATACTACTTAGTACAAATAGAAGCTCAAATCAGATACTAAGTCCAAACTCTAAAGGGGACATAGTCACTGGCATGTCATAACCTGTCCATAAAAGATGTCTAGCTGTTCATTACGTGGTCTCCAAGAAAACTGACATAGAAGAAGTTGTGAGATGATATGGACCGTGGATACTATTTGGTGGATCTCCCCTTCGCTCTTTCTCTGTCAACGACAAGAAGAAGAGAAAAGGCTGAAAACCTAGCACTAGCTTTCAGTCACTCTGGTGGTGCGATAAATTGAGAATCTATATCCAAGATGATCGATCCTCTATATAAATCTTAGAAAGTGAGAGAGTGTGGTCACGATCTAATCGACGTATATCATCCTGATCCTAGCGGTAGGTTTTCTTTCCAACGCTTGACGTTGTACTAGCAGAGCATGAGGAAATATCGTGCATAGCAAAGACGAACAAAGTCATTATAGTTTATTCCTGTCCGAATTGTTGGCTTCTTCCTGTCAATGAACTCCTCGTGCTCATCCATGCTACGTCTGACCAATTGCGCTGGGCTTGAGCCTTGAGCATCAGCTTTTTACTCAGAACGATCCATGTGCATGTTCTAGTCTTTACGACTCATGCATTTTTTAGGGTTTGTTTGCATGCACCGCTGCTAACGTTGTTCGAAATCCATGCAGTGGGCTCATTACTTCCCGTGGTCCTTACCTAGTCTAGAGGCAAGAGACTGAGAGTCGTATACAGAAAAGGGCCCTGCAAGTGACTGTCCGTAAAAGAGTTGTGTCTTACGGTACATCATTCAGTTGTTCAACTTACTTCCCGTGGTGCCCCCCTCTTCCAGCGTTGTTTTCTACTTTGGTACAATACTTGTCCTTCTAAAGAAATTTATCAAAACTGAATTTATCTTACGAATGGTCTGTCGCAGCAACATTCTTTGGTACCACAGACAACATTCAGAAGACAAATTGATTGTGTAGCACGCGCATGCCTTAACGGTACTACTACTCTGCTAGGATGTTCTATTTGCAGAGTTGAGTCGCAAGTGTGTACCTGAAAGATGTGTTTTATTGTCGGTTCTGTTCAGTACAATGCTTTAGAAGTGACACATACACAATCTCTTCTTATACTTTTACTTTCCTGGAGGAGACCCATATGATACCGATGCATTTCGCAGAACTCATAACACTTGGTTTGTAATTTTTTCTGGTTTCTATCCGAAGCGAGAACACTCTACTTTCTAGAAAGAGAAGACCGCAAACAAACAACTCATGATAGTTCGTTATTGTGGACTAAAGTAAGTGAGAACCGTTTCGTCTATCGGCGATAAAGACTAGACTCAAACTTCCTTCTCTATCTGATGATTGCATGAATCTCGTCTTTGAATGCGTGTATTGAATATGTCAATTTTCTGCTTTCTCACAAAAGAAAAAGTCGAAACTTGTGCTGGAATCAGACTTTAATTATATTATTTTCCTAAAAAAAATGGAGATTTACGGAGATTTACGTTTTTCTTTGGAATTTCTTAGTTGACAGTTAAATGGATCATGTTCATATTTTACTAATATTTTACTAAGAATTAGGAAAATATAATCAATAAATTTTTTTGTATATTTTCCTTTATGCATAGTTCTTTTTCCTTACAGATGTGATAATAATAAATCACATCTATAATCTTCGAGGTTTTCTCACCCACACCCATCACATGCGACCTGATGCCAACTATGAGTATTAGAGAGATTAACCGTTTCAATAAGTTTAGAGATTATTAATTCAATATAGTATAAATTAGTAAATTAACTAGTATCTCTTCCATCCAAAACAAATCGTGACCTTCAACGACAATAAACTTGTTATTCCAACGTGGATTTGATATATGCTCATGATTATTCTGTTTCAAACTTCATTTTTCATATGATTCTATCTAAGTATGAATGAAGTGTACTCGTGAATATGAAGTAACCTTGGACAATTTAAAACAGCTTATAGGCCACTGTGAGGCTACTGTGAAAGTACAAAGTCAAAATTTGACGAAGACGTACGGAGTTTGATCAGTATACTAAAATCAAATTTTATTTGGTCAGTTGTGTAAACCAGACTTAATTATCCAATAAATATTCATTTATTTGATAATAGGATTGTATAACCATTCTACGCAGATAAAGTATTCACTAAATTAACTGTTTAACTGAAAGAACCTATAATATAACATAATATAGGTTAAATATAAAACTTTATTATTTTTATCCCTCACTCCTGTGCTCTTGAAAGTAGCACCACCGTATCCCATCGAAAAGAAGACCTAAATGCTTTATTAAAGTTTATCTAAATAATCTATTTTCAAACAGTTTCTATTTTTGTTTGAATGGAGTTCACTTTTATACAGAACTCCTAGGTATTTAGTTAAAAATAAAAATATCTAATGAACAGAAAACATAAAATGAATCAGTACCGCATGATCAACTTAGATAAACAGAATTCTAAAGTTGAGGTAATTGCACGAACGTTAGACATAGAACATTAATTTTCTTAAAAATTTTCCATTTTCCACGATTTATATATGACACCTTGAACTGAAAACCCAGGTTTGATTCAGGAAAAAATTGCTAAGTAATGACTATCATAAAACACCGAATAGTTCAAATTATCCTTCTTGTATTTATAGTTAGAAGACAATATTAGTAAGTTTCAAATGATAGACATTTCTCCATTCTCATGTTTGAGGTTATAGATGGTTACTACGAGAAGATTTTACTTATATATCCCTCTTTTTCAAGATTTGAATTAGCACGTTGTAATCTACATATCTACTTGTCCGGCTTCTCGTGAGTTCAGAGGCGGTGCAATGCTTAGTTGTAGGTTAGTAGATCCAGTCTAAACCGGTTTCAGATCTTAGATGTAGGTTAGTGAATCCAATCACTACGTGTGAGACGTCCCTGCTGTCACTTCGACTACCTGGAAACTTACTGCTAATTCTACTCTGGAAGAAAAAGGTGAAGAACGGTTCTCGCCGCTGCTGCTCCAACTTAGAGGGAGCGGAGCGGGACGCGCGGGAGTGAGAGGAGAGGGGAGGGATTGAAATTTGACAGGGGAGAGTGTGTTGGGATAGATCACTGCACATGATTTTTAGATATTCTTCTCCACTTTTTTTATTTTTTCGGTTTAGAATTGATACATATTGTGAAGAAACGAGTGAGTATTAAATATTTTTGAGTTTTTGTTGGGTTGTTGAAGTTTTTAGGGTTACAGAGTCTCTGTTTAAAGTTTTTAGAGACTTTTTATACATATAGTGTGTTTTAATCTTCTGGAGAGCTATATGACAGAGGTGGAGGATGGTTCTTATCCATTACAGATGTGTCTCCGTGAGACAAGAGATAGTTTGACTCTTGAGATACGTGAGACACACCCTCGATTCGATACTTTAGCTATCGATGGATCTCGCGGACTACAGTCGTCTCTGACGGGACACCACTTCCAGCAGGTTCTCCATGCGCTCTTAGTGGATCCTTCCATCTCACTGGATAATAGAGCTCGACTCCGCTCTTGTTCGGGCAAGGATGCAGGCTCTTGACTCATAGCTCGACCTTGCATTAGAACGTTTTGACTCGCACCGACTATCTTTTCTACAGCGATGAGGTTCTGCCTAAGCTTGATCCAGTCTGTTGCTTCGGCATTATCCACTTGCGAGTGCGGTGTCTCGCTCGACACATCGGATCGCCATCTTGCTCGATGTCTTCATGGTGGAGAGCGGATAGCTACTCACGATGTCATCAGAGACGTCGTGTTTGCCTTAGCACGGGAGCGCGATCACATGAGGTGGAAAGAGCGTTGGTATGTCCTTCATACAGGAGGATCAGTGAAAGCTGACTTGTACATGATGAGGGAGGATCAGGTCTCAGTAGCTGATGTGGTTGTCAGGGATCCGACACGAGACTCAGTGGCGGCACAGGTGATCACTCATCTCTCAGGATGGGATGCAGGCGTGGCGGCAGCAGCGAAGATGACCAAATATAAGGATATGCAAGTGGGACATCGCTTCATCCCTTTAGCTTTGGAGGTATACGGATCGACATGTTTGGAGTTCGACGTCTTTCTGATATATTGTGCTAGAGCCTATCATGAGAGACGCCAGGGGTACTACTTTCTCTTTCTTTCTGCACCACGTTTTTTAGGTAGCGAGTTTCCATTGCTATACAGAGAGCCTTAGCAAGCGCTGTTCACAAGAGGGCAATAGCAGTAGGTGATGCTTCTTCAGGTGCACCAGTTGTTTGCAAACATACTAAATTTCTGATCTCTGACATTATAGGTGCGACAGACGATTTTAGAGCTACTGATAGAGGGGCTTAGCCCCGCTGTTCTTCCCTTCGGGGTGGTTGTTGCTTGGCCCTTCGGGTCTTTTTTTTCCTTGTAAGGCTTGATGGGGTCTTCCCATCCGTTTGCTATTCATTAGTTCGCGTTCTCCTTTTAATCTTTACATGTAAGGGTTCTTTAGTTGAGTGGGTATTTTTGAGATGTTTTTATTATGAGTATCTTTTAGTTGGATATCGTTTATTTTCTAGTTATGGATACTCTCTATCCCATGAGATCGAGACTGATCTCGAGACACAACATGTCCGACGAGCCGTCAGTTATTTACCCCGCAAGGAGTAAAGTCTCATGTGAGAAAGATGCATAAGAGCTATGACTGGATCACATGGGATGTCTAGGTTAGTCGAGAGAGGAAGTCTACACGTGCAGCCATTATGACACCATTAGCCCTTCTTCATGGAGTTCCTCTTGAGTCGTGAGAGTCATTGAAAGTCCACATTGACATTACCTTGGGATTGTTCGAGATGACTCTTCTTTCTCTGCGTTTGTTCCATCGCTATCCCGTGTTCGCCATGACGAGGTGAGGCATGCATTCTGTCTACCTCTCGACATGTTGGCACAGAACACCAAGCACAAGGCGGCGTGATTATTGTTCCTCTTGTTACCTCGTTGGTGCCTCCGTTATACTCGAGGTGACAAGAAAGACATCGGGAGGTGACGGTCCGTCTTCAAAGATTTTGTGCGAGTGATTGGACGGTCTTACAGAAAGAATTAGTACCTACGGTACGAGGTAGGAGTGAGTCTGTCTCTATACGTGAGATCACATCTTCCGTCCGCATACGACGTTGTAAGATGTTAGAACATGTTGGAGAGTATCGTAGAGCTGCTAGAGCATTGCATCTTTTATCAATGACATGTCCTACTGAGAAGACGATTGCTTCATTGCATTTCTTTCATCCCCATCGGATGATCCTCCACCATCGGAGGTTCAGGACTATCAACCTGAGGAGCCATTGTGTCTCGATAGATCCTTGTTTGTCCAGACCTTGTGTATAGCTCCACGTTTATCTTCTAGAGGTCTGTTTTGGATGGTCTACGAGCACATATGGGATTGTTTTCAAACAGATGATCCTTTTGTTCATAGAGCCTTTTCATGTAGCGGCAGCAGTAGCTCAAAGACATATTCCTCATTCTATAGCTCAGGTACTGGAGACAGCTAGACTTTTGGTCATGATGAAGGATGATGGAGGGATTCGATCAATAGCCGTCAGCGAGATTCTCTTACGACTTATTAGTCGTACTATTGTTCTTCAACTTCAAGATACTTTTCAAGACCACCTCTGTCCACATCAATTTGGAGTTGCATTTTGGAGGTTTTGAGTCAGTGTCTTTTGGCATTAGAGCTCTCTTGGACATCCATCTCCAATGGGTTGTTCTACAAGTGGACATGGAAAACACTCTTAAATAACGTTTCTTGCTTCCATCTTTAGGATTATGGATAGTGGTGGATCTCTAGCGAGTCTCGTTGTCGCGCTACTTGGCGGCTACATGTTATATTTCTACTCCGACGCTTGAGTTTAGTAGTTCTAGAAGTTAGCTTATATTACTTCTAGTCGTTTATGTATATGTTTGACACCTTTGCATACGGTGTTAACACTATTTTGAGTCTTAGTAGGTTGATTACCATGTTGATAGGGCTTAAGCTCATGGGTTGTATTTGCGTGTCGCCCATGCACGCTTTCTAGCTGATTTAAGTTATTTTTCGGGGCTGCGTGTCGTTTTAAGTAATTTAAGTTTTACGCTGGCACTCTAGGAGGCTTGACGTGGTAGCCTATGAGTAAAACTAAGTTGCCACGTGGTTTAGGGTACTAAAGGACAACCAAGTGGAGCTATGAACTCCCATTGGTCCATTTTTGTCTTTTGTTAAACTCTAAATTTAGAAACAGAGCTCTAGAGTGGAGTTCGAGCATTTGGTGAGGGATCTTCGAAATCTGGGGGCACAGGGAGAGAGGTCTCGTCATGCCAAGCACTTCCAGTGAAAGTTTTGATCGATTTGAGTCAATAAAGACGGAGTTATGAGCAATTGAAGTTCGGATTGTGCTAGAATTGAATCATTTTGGTTGGATTTAGGGTTTTCAGTGTCACTCGCAGCAGATTCAGCAGATTTGAGGAAATTGCTTCAAAATTTCGAGGTTGTGTTCTCCGCCAGCAGGGCTACGATTTCACAAAAAGTTTCATATCGATTGAGCAACTGAGTAATTCAGGGCGGCCGCTGAAGCTGAGGGGGTCTGAAAAGCTCTTAATCTAGAGCAGCGACTTCAGAGGAGGAGATCTACAGTTCTGTGTACATTCAGGAGTCCCAACTTCACAGGGATGTTCAGCACCCTGTAGACTGCAAATCCTGTAAGAAACTTCGAAATTGATCGAGCCAAACTCCTGTTATAGGTTGAAATAGCCAGCTAGGTACCAGAAATTGCCGTAGTTTTCTTGCTCAAAACTTTTCTGTTCATATCTCCGTGTCAGAATTTGATCTCAGGCTGAAATTTCGTCTGTGAGTTCAGTAGTACCTCATTTGCATGTAGGGGAAGTTTAGAGGTCTAAACCTTCATAGTTTTCCTCTCCGTGAGTGTCAAAGTTCACCGCCGAATCCTATTACTGCCAGCTAGACCTGAATTTCGCCTTCTGGGTATATTACTAGATCTTACACATCTGTGTGAGTGTTTATAGCCCCCTGTTGTAACCTGAAAGCCAACCTCTTGAGTGAACAACCACAGCCAGAAGCCCGGTGCTTTCCTAGGTAGACGGATTACACTCCGACATTGTTCCCTTCGTGCGATCGTTCTATGATTCTTCCTCCTCTCTTTATTACCAGCACGGTCCTTCGATAGAGGAGATTATAGTCATCAGCTCCGTTGCATAAATTCGTCAGAGAGATCCTTTGGGTGGACCCTTCTTTGCTTTAGCTCACTATAGAGCTCTCGTGGTCACCGCCTTGGTTGCTCCAAGTTGTGTTTTTTAATCTCTAGCTTATGATACGCATATCGTAGGTCCGGCGGACCAAGTCTCTGATGCCTTTGATCACCTCGTCTCTCAATTGACTTTGGTAGGGCTGAGAGTGAAGGTGTCAAAGTGCAAGACTTGGTCTCTCATAGGTATATCGTTGGACCTCCAGCTCCTAGAAAACTTTGTTACACCTAGAGATGGTTTATGTATCCTCGGAGTAGCGATGGGTATAGAGGACTTCGTCTCTCGGTTCTTAGATGTTGCCCTGACGGAGGACGTTTTGCATATCGAGGCTCTCTCTATGTTAGAGGACCCACATGTTATCTTTGATTTTCTTTCCTCTTTCATTGCACGTCGTCTTGGTTACTTAATCCGCATAATATCTTCATCTCCTACTCTTCATCTCATGCCTTAAAGAGTTTGATAGGAGGATCATTATGATTTCTAGTGACATCGTAAGATCGGAGACCTTTGACTGTGTGGCAGGATCTCTCGCACATAGACAGACATCTTTGCCGATATCATGCAGCGAGGTGGGCTTATTATCCATGGAGGAGACTACTCCGGTAGTCTTTTTGGGTAGTTGGGTCCTCTCAACACCTTGGTTCTGTTGTCGTTTCCTCGTGCGAGATAGATCTATTCTGGAGAACTACGTGACAGACATGGAGGATGGTTCTTATCTACTACATATGTGTCTTCGTGAGGCAAGAGATAGTTTGACTCTTGAGACACGTGAGACACACCCTCGATTCGATATCCTAGCTATTGATGGATCTCGTGAACTACAGTCTTTTCTGACGGGACACCACTTCCAGTAGGTTTATCATGCGCTCTTAGTTGATCTTTCCATCTCACTGGATACTAGAGCTTGACTCCGCTCTTGTTCGGACAAGGGCGTAGGCTCTTGACTCATAGCTCGACCTTGCATTAGAGCATTCTGACTAGCATCGACTATATTCTCTACAGTGATGAGGTTCTATCTAGGCTTGGTCTAGCTTGTTGCTTTAGCACTATCCACTTGCGAGTGTGGTATTTCGCTCGACATCTTGGGTCGGCACCTTGCTCGCTGTCCTCACGGTGGAGGGCAGATAACTACCCATGATGTCATGAGAGACGTCGTATTTGTCTTAGCACGAGAGAGCAGCTACATGACGCGAAGAGAGCGTTTGTATGTCTTTGAAATGGAAGATCAGTGAGAGCTTACATGTATATGATGAGGAAGGATCAGGTCTCAGTGGCAGATATGGTTGTCACGGATCCGACACGAGACTCAGTGACGACACATATGATCACTCATTTCTCATGATAAGCTGCAGGCGTGACAGCAGCAGCGAAGGTGACCAAGTATAAGGGTATGCAGGTGAGACATCGCTTCATCTCCTTAGTCTTGGAGATATACGGATCGACAGCTTCGGAGTTCGATGTTTTCATCCGAGATTGTGTCGGAGTCTACTATAAGAGACGCAAGGTATCACTTTTTCTTTCTTTTTGCACTATGTTCTTTAAACAGCGAGTTTTCATTGCTCTACATACAGCTTTAGCAGGCGCGGTCGACATGAGAGCAATTGTAGTAGACGATGCTACTTCACTTACCCGTCTGTGATATTTGAAGAGCGATAGGTGACCTTAGAGCTATAGATAACGGAGCTTAGTCCTGGTGTTTTTTTTCCATTCGGGGTGTTGGTTGCTTGATCCTTCGGGTCCTTCTTTTCCTTATGAGGCTTGATAGGGATTTTCCATCCGTTGGCTATTCATTGAGTCGCGTGTTTTCTCAAAGAAAAAATGTTCTACATGTTTAGTGCGGTCAAAGGTCACCCTTAGAGGTCTTGTTGCGTCACCGTAAACACTTTTTATGAGAATTTATACTCGGCTCGCCTCCCACGAGAATACTCGTGATGCTGGATGTCTGTAGCATTTCTTTCTTTGCTTTAATTTTTCAGTTTCTAATGGGAATATCTATCTCTGCAATTTCTGCAAGCCCTTACGGTGTTTATCATTTCTAGCTTACAGTTTCAAACTCTACCCTTGTTTTCACATCTTTCAAACGCTTACGTTTGAAATAATTTGTTGAAATGTAAATAAACATCGTTTCGAGCAGTGAAAAGTCTAGGCAGTCAAGTCACAAAGTCGATTGGAACGGAGACGAGGTATATTCACCCTCTTCCGACAGAAATAATCATTTAATTTATTTCTAACCCTTCCTGCCGGAAGGGTTAGGTATAAATTAAATGCCTCATTAAATCGTAATGTAATTGTGAGTATAGATCTCCGGTCTTGTACCTTCTGAAGCGCGAGAGCCATGTAGTGTCTCAAGATTACTCCATTTGCCCATTTAGTATACAAGATATCATTCCCACAGAGGATTTGCACAAGTAACGCTGCTCTAAGTTCTAAGATCTGTTCAAACACACAAACACACGGGTTTTGCCTAGAAATCCCATCTTCTCACAAAACCACGTGTCTTCCAGACTCGTCAAAAGGTGCTCTGGACTTAAACAAACAACTACTAACTAAAATATCACACAACTATTCACAAAGAAGCTCAAGAAGACGCTTCCTGCTTCCAGGTCACTTCTTCCGGTCTTCTCAATACCGTCTTCCCGAAGCAATTCTCGGCTTCTGGGGGTTCAACTCGGCTTCTCACACCTCCAGAAGACTACTGCTTCGCAGAAGTCGACTAGCAACGGCTGTTACAACTTACTCACTCTCACATTCCAACGGGTTAGATTAATCACACGGTGTATGCCCCCTCTAGCCTTCCCAGGCTTCTGCCTACGGAATTGGTCTTCTTGTAGCACTACAACCACATTCACCTTCACGGAAGCTCAATAGAAGTCTCGGAAGCTCACTAGAAGAAGGTATGAAGATGAGGAAGATGGGAGAAGATGGGGAAGAAGGGAAAATCCAAACAAGAGAAAACAAGATGAAAAGGAGAAATTAAGATTCCGACAGGCTTCTAGTCCGGATCCTGACTAACAAGCCATCCCTGCTTGTAATAGTTTGGAGAGGAAGACAACAAATGTGCGTACAGTTGCACCGTCTTCTACTTGAGGATGTCGTCTTCTGCTGTGGAAAGAAGGCTTCTTTCTTCTTCTCTCGCTGCTCCGACTACTCTGTCTTCTGGGATCTCTTACGCATAAGACCGTCTGTACGTAGATCCGAAGTGCTCTACTGGACGAGCCAAGCAGCGAATCTGCACAACTGCTGACAGTCACCGCCACTCAAGAAGAACGCTTCCCATGCACAATCGGGAGTGAATCCAAGAAAATCCACCACCCAGAAGACATGGACAAAGCTTCTGCACTCAAATCAGCAATCTATTCCTCGAGAAGAAGTCACATTGGCATTGGGAAGCTCACTCCCTCTACTTCCTGCTCCTACTCCTCGACACACCAGTTTAGCCAACAAGACTGCACGAGGATGCCGTTCCCTGTTCCTAAAGTGTCCACTACCTCTATCTACATCTTCGAACCACTGCTGATAACGAGCATGCAGACCCCTCCGGTATAATCTCAGTCTATTCGTATGTCTCGAACATCGGGTGTAGTGTGTGTGAAGAACTAGATTTCCTACTCTTTGATCCTACTTATGTCATCTACCACGAGAAAACAGAGGAGACGACCACCAAGGAGAGATGGGCGCTGTCAGAAGGCTGCCACTGCACATGCAAGTTGTTTCTCTTTTCCGGTTTAGCCCTCTACTTTGCTGTTCCTACGCTACCTACGCTGCCACATGATATCCTAACTAATTTTACACTGAAAAACTGCCACCTTTAAGATAACATGTTTGATTCCTACTAAGTTTGGAAATGTCAACTTGTCTCCTACGTTTGCTACCTACTCTGATTGCTCGGAGGCAATCTCTTCATGATCTGCTCCTACCGGAGCTCCTAACGCGGCTTCTGATAAGCTAGGAGGCCCTGCAAACACCTCGGGTAACATTGAGGTGGCTTCCTCCTCATCGTTCTTCGCTGGCCCTGTTGTCGCTGTTGCTTCTTCTTCCTTGGCTTCTGCTTCGGCTTCGGAAGACGGAAGCGTCTTCTGGGAAGCGGAGTCGACTGGTGCTTCCTCGCTCTTCTGGAGCATTAGTTCGGTACTAGGGATCATGGCGACCTCATAGGGGTCTGAGGAAGTCGCTTCCTCCACGCGGAATACCTGAGAAGACGGTTCTTCTTCCTGTCTTTCAGAAGACATCTTGTCTTCCGGGGCTTCTTTCGGAGTCTTCTCGGCTTCCAACGCTGTCACTACCAAGTGCACAGCGAGGTCCAACTCTTCCTTCTCCATGTCGGCACCGATCGATGGTACTAGGGCTTGGGAAGATGTAGTTACCGATGGCGGAGTCGAAGGAAGTCCATAGAGTGTCTTCACCTCCTCTATCTGCCTATCCAAGTACCGGAACATACTCTCCTTGCACTCTACCAACATCACCTTGGACTCATCGTCCCACTCTCTAGCCAAGGTAAGCAACTTCCTACCCGCGGTGAAGTTGAACTTCTTCCGAAGCGCTTCCACCGACTGTGCTAGCATCTCTTGTGCACGAGCTTCCGCTGCTTCCCGCTGCATCTTCTCGGCTGCAACTCGCGCTTCTGCGGCTTCCCGTTGCGTCTTCCATGTCGTCTTCTCCTCTGCCTATCCTCCATGAAGAGGCAAGTTGTGCTTCCAGGCACATGCCACTCACTCGAGATTCTGGGTAGGATCTTCTTCTCGAGCCAATAACCTCGGTCCTCGGATTCTGGTCTGTGGAAGGCCCTGCGCCACCAATCTTCAGTCCAGGAAGATGGTCTTCCTCGAGCTACTCTTGCCTTCGCAGGTACACGGTTGCGAGGTGGTAAAGCTGCCCAAACCTCCTCCAGAAGACCCTGGTCGGCGAGGTTCCAATCTCACAAGAAGAAGTCGAGACCCCACTACTTGAGGAAGGGTTTGACCTCGGCCAACTCTGCTGCGGGTAACACCAACCCTCGAGGATGCATCGACATACTTGGAAATCTGTTGCACTAAGCCACACGTACTTACTGTGAGTCGAAGGCTCAGTCCTTCCCAAGCTCTCACAGCATAGCTTCCACTCTCAGAAGACGAATCTAGTCTTCCAGAAGACAGCTACTCCGTCTTCCGAGATTCTAACAGTGCTTCTTAGATAGCTCTCGTCTTCCGAGCTATATCTAAACAATCCTAACTAAGCAAGGCCTCGTATGGATTCCTAAGAAGACAACCCACCTTGCATTACATCCTACTTCCTATCAGAAGATGGAAAATGTGCGAGAAGCAAAGCGTATGAACAAGTTCCAGAAGATGATCGCGGCTCCTGCGGTGAAAGTGACCTCTGGGAAGACTCCCGGGACAGCTTCCGATTCAATGTCTTTCTTGGAAGACCTCCCGAAGTCAGGCTTCCCTTCACTGGTCTCACCTATCTTCGACTTCCGACTCGCAATCCAACCTCACAACAGACACGAAACCTTCATACTCTGTTCTTTCGACTTCTCACCTCTCATACACACTCAGAAGAAGCTTGCTGCATGATGAGAAGACATGACCCTCGATCATTCTCTCCAGATTCTGTCAGCAAGACTCCTCACAACTCTCTCCTAAGTTCGGGAAGAAGAAGGAATGAGCTGCTATGGGTCGGACAGAAGAGATCCGAAATGGACCCTCACGTCTTCTCGCGCATTTTGCCAGCCCTCCAGTCTTCTAGTCTCTCTAGGAAGATGTGGATTTGAGAAGCTTGGAAGAGCGGGAGGCACAGGCCTAGTTCCCGACTTCCAACTTCTCGAAATAACAAAACAACTCACTAAGCCACTCGGAATTCGTACCAAGTCTCTCTTAACACCAAAGCAAAGCAAATCCACTCTTGATACGAATTGTATACAGTCGACTTCCGAAGACAGTCAGGCTTTCGAAGCATCTTCTGTTCAAGGTTTCGAGAGTAGAGGGATGGTAGTGTAGGGAAATTGATAGATGGGCTCTCCAATTTGAGGGCTAGGAGTAGGGAAGCTCGAATTGCACTCGGGAAGAAACAAGAAGATGTCTGACAGAAATTGGGCAGTGCTTCCGCACCCAATGTCACAAAAGGAAAAATCGGGGTGGGAATTGATCGATCGGGTTGCATGCAAACAACCGGGGAAGCGCGGGGGATATCAAACAAAAGGCGAGAAGTGGTGAGAAGGGAAGAGAATATGGGAAGAACCTCTACTATCTTCTGTCTGCTTCTCGAGCTGTCGTCGATCTTTCGCGTGCTTCCGGCTCTGATTCTAGCTCCAATGCGATCCCACAAAGCTGCTTCCGCAGTCAGCTCCTACTACGCCTCAATCGATCAAGACTTACAACTTCGGTTTCACTCAACCGTCCTCCAATGTCAACTTCCGGGAGTTCACAGAAAACTCCTTCAGCTCGACGTGCTTCTGCTCTCAGTAATTCGACCTTGTCTTCCTTCTAGCTTCGAATCAATCCTGACCTCTCTCAATTTCACCTCGCTGCTTCCTCACTCAAGGCTCACCCTCGAATCGATCTTCTAACCAAAATGCGCCTTTGCTGCGGGAAGCTGAAATATGCTAATGCGCTTCCTGTGCATCTTCTCGCAGTTTAGGGGTTTCGACCCTCCCGACCTACCTAACCTATTCGGTGCTACCTGGTAGGTGCACCTACTTCTTACATGGTGAAGCTTCCACGGTTGTCGTCTTCCGGAAGATACGTGTCTTCCATCTTCCGTCTTCCACCGTCTTCCATCTTCGGAAGACACAACCGAGAAGACGCTTCCTGGAAGACGGTCGTCTTCCGAAGAAGTCAACTTCTTATTACAAAAAGCTCGTAAGATCATCTTCCTTCTAAGGAAGCTGTAGTCTTAAGTAACAACGCTTCTTCAGTTATACAAACAAGTTATTATTCTTAAAATTTTCAAAAATTCTTGAATCCTGTAATTTGTGGGCACCACAAGTCATCACTTATGGATTTTCTTCTGTTTTCCCTGTGTTTCCAGGCATGGATTAACAAATAATTTTTATAAATTTTTTATATTTTTATATTTACTTAGTATATATTTTCCACTTAACATTTATATGTTTTCTAGATAATAATAAATGAGCAAAAAATCCCAGAGTTAATCGGGGATGTATATTATTCACAAAGTCGATTGGAACAGGATTACACATAATTATTGAGGCGTAAAAGTTTGAAGGCGAATCCTATGATATGGTTAAATCTTTAGATATAATAACATATAGTTCCTTTCATACTCCTGAAATGGTTCTTTCGTCCCTTGAAATGTCCATGTTCATTAGATTACTTGACGTTAATTCCATGTATGCATATTCACCCTCTTCCTAGATAGAAGATGGCAACATACATATTTTTCATTATGACCAAGACTTCCTCGTGGGCCTTTTTTGGTCATAAATTAACTTACAATTTCCAAAATAATTATATTATTTATTTATGGTGTTACATATCATATTTATTATTTATTATTTAACCAGGGTTAAAATATATAGAACTACAAAATAGGAAAAACAGAACTGACAAGGAGAGTAGTCTCATCGCATCTTGGAGAGGAAAGAAACTTCAGGGCGAGACCTCTTTTGGAACGACTGAAAAGAATTTCTTGAGAAAGCTAGCGACATAACACACATAGCAAATAAAGACCATAGCCAACCAATTGTAAGAATTTTTCTAGTGTTTCTATCGCTTGTATTCTTCGCCACTTTCATTAGACATCGTGGTCGAGGATGTATATTCACCCTCTATATCAGGTAAATATACAGGAATTAATCATCAAACCTTTCCGTAAAGAAGTGTTTGGTATTAAATTAAGCGAATTTGAAGAAAAGACTTCTTCATTCGTTAAACACAACAATCTTTTATACTAGAACTGGAGCGTTTCTTGATGTCTCCCATAGTTTTCATAATGCATGTTTGAATTTACAAACTGCAGAGAGTCACACGCACCCAACTTGTTCAGAGAGATGTCCACATTTATGTATCCAAAATACATTATAATTACAAGTTTGCGTATTCTTGGCTGGTCTTTGACTTCATGGATGTGCAAACTGCCTGCAGGTGAAAACAAACGAAAAGTAATGTAAACAGCAATCTAAATGAACCTTAAAGGATGCTGAACGTACTTTTTGTATAGATCATCCACTGCTCGCAGTGGGGTTACTAGCATCAGTGGTCGGGGTATACATTTTCTGGAACTGGAAATTATCCTTCGGTAATTAACGAGAGCCGGTTTATATTGATCGTTTATTATTTTTTTCGTATTTTTTAACAAATAATTTATCGTAATGTAATACTGCAGCCTAAAAAGAATTCAGCTTTTCACTATTTTAACCCGACTTTTCAGAATACCAGCCGGTTGAGAGTACACAGAAATGACGATTAACTCTGAGCGTTGACTAGCATAAGCCCATTGCTCGAAGGTGTGGCTTACTCTACTTGTCAGCACACGTCGAGCAGTGCATTAGCTAACATAAAAATCTTAATAAAATTCTCTTTCGTGCTCGTGATTTCGCGTCTCTTGCAGTTGACATTACACTGGTCGACAAAAATTTCATGAGTGCTTTATGACAATACTTGTCCTTTTCTATATCTTTGTTCGTGAACCTGATTGGGATGCATATCATTTAGATTTAGTTGACATTAATTCACTAGTAGTGAACAGATCACACCGTTAGTAAGTTTGTTGTGTTTGATCTCTCTTAATGATGGATTGCTTGATCACACCTCTGATCGGCTATTGACTGTGAAACTAATCACTTTGCCATGTTATGAACATGTTGGATTGCACATATCAGCTTTCAAACAATGCATCATCTGAGATGTACCTTATCGGTGAAACGATTTGAATGAAAGAGATATTTTGTCACAGTAGAGGATAGTGAAATGATGAACGACGGAAAAATAACTAGTTTATTGTTAATAACAAGTAAGAAGTGTGATCAAGGAGTACATCGATAAGAGAGGTGATCAAGCACAACAAACCTACTCCGGGTGTGATCAGCGAATTTCTCCAATGATACTCTCACTGTTGTTTACAGCTCGGTTATGCTTACTACAGTATACTAGATTGATATCAATCATTTATGTTCGTTGGTGTCTTTCAAGTGGTTAAACACCGTCCCCTACAGTTCAGCATAAGCAATTGACTCCATATATATCTACAGTATACTAGATTGATATCAATCAGTTATGTTCGTTGGTGTCTTTCAAGTGGTTAAACACCGTCCCCTACAGTTCAGCATAAGCAATTGACTCCATATATATCTACACAGTTGAGTCAAACGGTTGAACAACATTTCTGTGAGACACTGAGGAAGAAGTTAAACACGTTTTGGAGCTTTAAAAGTGTCCAGCCTTCCTAAGTCACATGATTCAGTCACATGCTGGGATATGAATGAATACGTATGTGCTCATACAGTAGCTGATTGTGTACTTGAATTCATAGTCACGTTAGTCTCATGAAGGGTGAGGAGATTCAGGAGAAACGGGAAGACATGCACTTCTCGTACAGTAATGAGGTCTGTATCAATAAGGCCAACTCTTTCCGCGCCCTCCAGACCAACTAATCAGAGTCGAAACGAGCGTCCTTCTTGGCATGATCGTCGTTCTTCTGTGGTTCTGTTCTTCTTTACAAAGGCTCTTTAGGTTTACCACTAATCTGACGTGCTTAATGGGGAGTCCAATTTTCAGACACTGATCACGCGTATAATCATACCTCGATTCTTCATAAACGTCTAAAAGTTCTGCATTAGCAGTTTTTCAGGCGGGGATGACTGTCATCCTGACGTCCTGCTCACGTTGTGGTTCGGGAGTTCATTTGTTATTAGTGTCAGAGTGCAATCTTCGCAATCTTCAGTAAAGTCACGCTAAAACACGTCGCAATCGCGAGATAAAGGCGTGCTACTTCTGTGTGGATGGGATGTTACTCTGTGCATTAGCTTAAGTAACAAATGACAAATATAAATTAATGAGTATATTACCGTGTTCTAAGTACTGTACCATCAGAGATTACCGGATTTTCAAATTAATCAACAACTTCCAAAGTCTCTAATTTTCGCACCGTTTATTTTAATAAAATTAGAGCGAACAGACGACCGGCTATTCCATACAGGTGACCTCATGCGCACCGGATAATTTACGTCGCGTGGAAGCACAGTGCCTACTCTGACCGAGAGGGAGATTGATGCTGAGCAACGAGGACACTCTTTTCCCTTTCGTTTGTTATGATGTCACGTATGTCGCGGCGAAAATTACGGTGCGGTTGGAGTAAAAACCAGATACATGGAATAAATATGCATGCAACTTGATGTTTGGCAATAGGGAAAGAAAAGGGCATGCGAGAAGTGAAGGCGAAATTTCATGTTTATTATTGGTTGCAATATACTTCGGAGGAAGAATAGATTGCAATGATATAAAAACATAATTCCATTTAGACCAAAAAGTAGCATGAAAAATAATTCGAGAGTATTGGTCAAGGATGTGTAATAACCGAAGAAGAGGGATCCGAGGAAGATAATATGAGAGCACTAGAGTACAATTAATTTTACACTTTTGAATTGTTAAGAGAAAAAAAATTAATTATATATTTTTAGTATTTAAAATTTTTAACACTTACGGAGAATAAAAATATGAACCCAAGAGCAAGATTTGCTCTTTTCCTGAACAATCAGAACAAACAATTCGCTTTGACCGGAAATGATTTCCAGAATGATTAAGGATAGTAACAATGTGACTCTAATTTGGTTTTTTACTATTAATTTTTATTAAAAATATAGAAGTTTTAATTAAAAATAAAAGAATATTTATTGCACTTGATAGACAGGTACAGGACTATAGACCAAGAACAAATCAGTCTCTCGAGAGCATACCAAAGCCCGAAGAAATAGAAAAGTTTAAGATTTTTAATCTAAAATTTAAGTTCAAAGTTTAAGTTCAAATTTTTTTTGTAGAGCAGCATGAATCTACTACTATGAGACCAGAAAAGCACACATATATATAACGAGTAGAAAAATATCAAAGTAATTTCTCAAAATATGCAGACGACCAAACATTTTTTCGAAAGAAAAACCAGTACAGGCATTCCTATTGATCTTAATTTTTTTTTATTATTATTTTAAAGAAGGGGCGGCGGTACGTCCACCGAACTTTATTAAATAACGGCAGTAGCAAGAGAAGAACCTTGACCCACACCCGGGTCCCAGATCCACCAGCCTCTCGCGGGAGACAGAACGTTTTGCTCGTTCATCTTAGCGGGACCTAAAATGTGCAAGTTAACCTCGCTACAATACAAGTGCAAGCAAACCTCGCTAAACCAAGTGCCGATCGCCAGAGAGGTGGCTTCGACCGTTTACTCACTAACCTCGCTACTAGCTAACCTAGTTCTGTGTCCCCCACAACCCATAGCGACTAACCTAGTTTGCTCCTCATTCTCCTTCTGCTTCGCACTTTGGCGGAGCTCGGCCCGTCTGGCGATGGCGGGGTTGTCTTTCCTCGCAATCTCCTCCTTCTCGTCCTCGAGAGACTTGGTTGTGGTGATGTCGTCTGAGTTGCCAATGTATCTTCCAACGCTCTTCTTATTCGTGGTGATACTGACATGCTCAAAACTTTTCGCTGTCGTTCTCGTCGATCTGTGCCCCTGGCCCTCCTTGTCCTTGGTGCAGTCGGTCTCCTTCGTCTGTGTGTGCCTTCTCAACTGCACGAGTCCCTGGGTGCCCTTGTCCTGATCTCTAGCTTTAATCATGCTAGTTTGACTACCGTGATGCTTTCCCTTGTTGTCATCAATTTTCTGACACTTCTTCTGAAGACTAATGTTGCTGCGTCTGTGGGACCTCTTAGCCGATTTGGAGCCGCCTTGTGGATCCCTAGCTCCGAGATTCCTCGTCTGAAGAGACTACCAACGCGCGGATCCCAAGGGTACGTACCTCCAAAATTGCCTCAGTTGCATGTCTTTCCCTTTTCTTTTCTCGCGGATCCAGATGGCCTCCTTTTGATGATCCTCGAAGCTGGCAGAATGGTTGTGTCTAGACGCAATCATGAGGTATGTGCTCTTTCTTCACTTCTCCCTTCCCTAGCGCCGTGGATTAAATGCCATGGAAAGTTTATTCCACCTTCTTTTGACGATATTGCACTCCCACATTAGGTGTTCTAGAGTCTCTTCAACCTCTCTGCATCGGGGGCAGAGCCCATCCCCTATGTGCATTTGTTGGGCTTTCTTATTAGTAAAAAACCCCCTGTTGAGGATCCGCCAGAGCCATAGGTTCGTCCTTGGTAGACCCCCCTTGCCCCACACCCCGAGCCACCTTCGCTGCCACTCCTCTTTCGTATCCGTAGTGCCCCATCTCCTGCTGAGCATGGTCTCTTACCTGGTGATCTTTGGTATCAATTCCTTCCACGTTCTAAAGCTCAACGTCCATCCGTTCTGCACTTTGTCCTTTACCATCCATCCCCAGTTGGGACTTTTCTGTAGGTCCTCCGTGGTTAAAGCAACCATTCCTCCCCATTGCATCATCGCTTGAAAAGCCGAGCCTCGCTCTTCCTCTTCCGGAGCTAGTGATGGACCTAATTGACAGCTTTCTAGGCTTTGGGTCAGGTCAAATTCCTTAATATCTCTCAGCGTAGCTAGCTTCCGCCTTCTAGCCTCTCTTTTTGCTTCTCCCTTCTCTTGTTCGCTAACTCTTTCGTGTCTTTGTCATATCGTGGCCACTTGCTCAAGGTTCAGATCTGTTAGCAGCTCCAGTGGGCTCCCTGATAGGGTGAGTTTCGGATAGACTTTCTTCCATCCCTTTAGGAGAGAGTTTAGTGTAGGGAGCGCTGTGCATTGCAGGTTTGATGCTAACAGTAGGCCTTCTTCGGGGGACCAATCTTTTCTCTGCTTTTTGTGAGTGCCCTTCATCATTGCTTCTCTAAGCCCCCACTTAGCAATACACTTCCACTCTTGGTGACCCCCTTCCATCAGCTTATCCATGTATTTTAACTTAACTTTTCCTATTGATCCGATCAAACAGAGTCGAGCGTCGTACTCAATCTCCGAGCACGGGAACCGGATGGCAGAACCCCTTTGGAAGGAAGAAAGGAGACGAACTTTAACTGTAGTACCCCTCGAGTTAATTCATAGCGTTATTCTATGCCATAAATAAACGATATCTAAATATTTTATACTTAGAACGGCTATCTAACTACAAAGTTGAGTGAATATAGCTATATTAGCTATTCACTGAAATTGGTTGAATATATATAAGCATCCAAAGCCAACTCCGCAATCAGGGAGCGAGGAAGGAAAGAAATAAAATTTGGATAAAGTTTCTACTGTGTTACTGGTTGCAGTCTATTCCAAATGAAAGTTAACATATGATTGCAAAAAAATAATCTTTAAAAAAATAGATCGATCATAGATCTAAAATAACGTTTTCACGTAGAACTCTAGTATTTAATGCAGAGCGAGACTTTGACTAGACGTGGATGCATATACATTTACTTTAAACTGTTTTATATTATTATTCGGAAGAGGATGTATATTCACCTTCTTCTGAGTTCGAAAGAGAGGGAATAATCATTTAATTTATACCTAACTCTTCTGATAAGAAGGATTAAGTATAAATTAAACGTCTCATTAAATCATAATGTAATTGTATACAGTTCTTCGGTCTTGTATCTTCTGAAGCGCGAGAGCCGAGCCATCACTTATGGGTTTTCTCTTGCTTTCCCTGTGTTTCCAGACATGGACTAACAAATAATGTTTATAAAAATTTTTATATTTTTATATTTATTTAGTATATATTTTTCACTTAATATTTATATTTTTCTGAATAACAATAAATGAACAAAAATTCCCAGAGTTCGTCGGGATGTATATTAAATAGATGAACTGAATTTAACCGTCCAAATTAAGAATTTTACAACCGTGACTCGTTCTGTTTTTATTCTTTTTGCGAGGCTACACTTTGACAGATAATAACATAACTGTAGCTGCAGTGCGGTGAGCTGCCTGGACTCCACTATAAAAACCCTTACTGTGAAAATTGTTAATCCTTTTTAAAAAAAGAAGTCAAGTAAGGTTCTATTTACACCAGTTTTTCGTAAGCTCTAGTTTGTTTGAGGGTTAGGGTTGGTAGTATAGAGAGTTTGCACACCAGTTTTCCAACTCGGTAGTTTAAAGCTTCATCCCATAATGATACTAACACTGGAGCTAAAATAGCCGAGATGTAGAGAGCATCCTCTAAAGATTTTTGTAGCTTTTGTGTGAGTTTTTCGATGAAAAAGCGTCGACCATGTGGACGAACAAAATGCTATTTCTTTGTTCAGTTCGTGATTTGTTCTTTGTGTTGGCTGTCCGGCTCCCGGTTCGACTTTGCACGAAATAACGGCTGCTTTCGTGCCCGATTCCATCTATGCAACCAAAACCCTAAGATATCTGGAGTTTAGTATGAAGGTAATGTTGGTTTCATAACATGTGAATAGAAAACCGGCACCAGTTTTACAACCCTAGCAAGTTTTCGACTAGGTTTTCTTTATTAAAACTAATGTGAATGGAATCTCAAGAGTCTTCACATAAGCTTGGGCCAAATGCGACCATCCATGTTACCTGGCCAGATGCTAAACCATGAGCAGTTTTTCTGTCGTATGTATAAGAATCATCATCTGGACCAAAGTACACCCAATGTCATCTTGCGGGTCATTCCTATGTCCACTTCTGGAGATGGTTTTTCTTTTCCGTCGTTTGCTTCATCCACCTAAGATTGATAACACAGTCACATCGATTTATAATCTCCATACCATGTTAACCCCAAAAAGTCTTGTAAAAATGAAAATAGACCTGAACCACTCACTGATAGTCAAGATGTTACGGATCCATCCAGTTGATATCAACCTAAGGGTGGTAACACAATCACATCAGTTTATAATATCCATACCATGTTTAACCCCAAAAAACGAAAATATACCTGAACCATATAACTTATAGTCAATAATATGCATACAACATGGGCTTTTGCTGCGAGGAAAGCAAACGACAAGCGAGGCACAAGGAGCAAAATCTCAAATATCGAAAAGTAAATATCAGTTATCAAAGTCAGATATAGACTATTTATAAGATACTACTTTGTTACTTTGTAAATGTTATATTATATATATAAGTAAAATTTTATTTTTATATCATAAATATTATATATTATGTACCAAGTACATGCCACAATTTCTGGACAAAACCCATAAGTCTTGTAGGTGCAAGACTTATAGAACCACTTAAGTCCGGCTGCCTTTCCTGTAAAAAGTTAGGTTTTATATTAGCTTAAAGTTATCATTTAACTCTTCCCGCGAGAAGGGTTAGGAAATAAATTAAAGCGTTATGCATTATCCTCTCTTCCAAACTTGGAAAGGTGATAAATATACATTCAAACTACACTTCTAGAAAGAAGGAGAAAAAAGGAAAATATTTAACACACCATCAAAATAATCAAAACTACATTTATAAGAAGAAATAAGAAAAAAATAAACGTTTAACACACCACCACATAATCATCTTAACTGATTAACATCAAGCTTCAAAAATATTTTAGTGAAAAAATTAATCTAAAGCGCACAGTCACAAAGTTTACCATCGTTACTTGTATCCAAGTTAACTTCAAGTTAATGAGTTAAATTAAGTTAACTAAAGTTAGATTCATTTGGTCACTGCATTACACATGTTCATTTCTGTTCTATAAAACTCATAAGTCAGCAACACGAACAGAACCGTTCTTTGGTATAAATGTTTATCACTCTTACGAATAAGAGTATTTTTAATTCATAAAATTAAATTTTATGAATTAAAGTTTAATTCCAAGAAATAATAATTAAGAAATAAATTAAAACTCTTTTGCATATTCTCTTCTTCCGAATTCAGAAGAGGTGAATATGCAAGGAAGTCTTAATAATGCAACGAAGTTAAGAATTGTACTCAAACGATCTCCTGCCAAGTTTATGTAAAGACCCCTGAGTATGCTACCGCACCACCCCTTAACTTAGGGGTTTAAGAGGTTAAGGATCGACGTCAACCTGTCCTTTCATTCAGGTTAAAAGTAAATTTTCGAACTTTTAATGTATTCAGTTCCAAAGGGGCAAGGCTAATGCGTTCCAACTACAGCACGTAACCAAGTCTAAATGACATGATAAATCTGGAGGGACCATTCCGCCTATAAGATGGTGTGGCGCTGTAGCCAGACGGAGCGATATCTATTTTACAGGGTATAATTTCGCAGCACAACTTTGGCCTGCCTGTGCAGGACTCTAAGGCTGACGGATCCATCCCCGACAGGATGGTTCGAACCCCAGATCCATCCATCTGCCTAGGGTGGTGTGTGACCTGGTGTTCAAACTTATCTGTGTGTGTTGGAGGGAAATGAAGGACCGGCGCTGGAAACCAGCGATTCTCAAAGATTCGGTGGTCAGTGTTTAAATCATGAGGACTTGGTTCATCTTCTAGGGTTCCGAAATATGTGCCCAAATTCCTGCGAAGCAAGTGCACGTACAGTGAGTAGCTGCTCGTTATAATCACGCTGTTTATGCGATTATGGTAAACAGTGTCGTGACTACACATTTATAGTCACACCTACGCAAAAATTTGTCATGGCTGTGGTTATACTTCTATAATCACCACAATTATGTAACGATCGTGATCATATATAATGTTTTACCTACCTGGCAACTTATAGATTCCTGTTTCTGGAGAGCGGCCAGTTCAAAATATTCATATTTTCTTGACCATAAACTTTTGAGCAAAAATGCATCTAATATCTCCGGTAGGGGAGACTATTCTAAAATAGAATTAACACTATACACTAAATAACAATAATAAGCAAACTATTGCTGATTTTCAGTACCAGTACCATAGCGACTCTATATTTATCATGATCATCAGAGCATCATTACAAACTAATACAAACTTTATTCCCCCGGTAATAAAGTTTTGGTGGGCGTACCTTAGCGTTTCTTTTAAATAACTAAAGAAAAACACTAATACACAGTGATTAGCAGAATACACTAGTGAAGTATTTAAATCAAGACGGCTATATCCCTCTCCTTACAAAGATACAAAAGATTCAAAGTTAAAATTCAATTGACTAGATCTTTCATGTCCATGTTTACATATTAAATTTATTTTACTTTAGAATGTTACCTTGAGTTATTGAATATCACCAAGTTATTTTATAGATATTACGCTTGATTCATTGATCCTGGACCCACAAGCTAATTTATTTTTTTAAACTATCCAAAATTCTCATACAACTTGTGATAGTGATTATAGAGTGAAAGATTAACAAGAAAATAATTCATTCCCATAGAAAAAATGACTATACCACGATTATGAAATATATATCGGGGTCTATTATAACAAGTACTCAATGTATAAAGACTTCATTGGCGTCTGGTAAAAGTAAGAGGAAAATATAACAAATGATGGGGACGTAAAAGATACATATCGAGGACAACAATGAAAGGTCAGTTTTCCCTTGTCCAACAAGTAAAAAAACAATAAAAGGCCGGAACTAAAACACATTGGCGATGTCGCATGAAAAGTTTTTATTTTATTTTATTTTTAAACGAGAAGCATGGAATTTTATTACCGACGATCGCAAGAAAGAACTGTAGGTCTCACCATGGGACGGATCACAGGCCACGCCAAACCGCTCACCATGCAAGGAGGCAGATTGACAAAGAGAAAGAGGACACTAACCAACTATTTAGGAACCCCAGCCAGCAAGTCAGACGACCAACAAAGTGGAGGCGTCAAAGATGAAGAGAGCGAGGAGTGACGATGTCCATTGTGAAACTCATCTAATCTGATTGTTAGGAAACTATATGTATTGCTCGTGAGCTCATACCTGGAGTCCTACAAGTCCTCATGTTTTCCAGAATTGAGTAGTGTGAGAGCTAATGACTTGTGGAGATAACTAACGATTCTTGTTTCTGAAGGTCTTTCATCGTGCTTCGATTTATATCTGGAGTCTCTTCCAAATCAAGGTGATGATTCTAACCTCGGATTGAGTTCTTTTGAAAAAGACGTGGTCGTTTTTCTCGAGCCAAATGTACCACAAGATGCAAGAACGTGGTATTTATAAGAAAAAAACCGCCGGTTTAGCTAAGACTGGGAGTGTGTCCCCTAGGAGTGCCTTCCCAGATTTAGATCTCTACAGTTTGATTTGAGAGAATGCACATAGGATTAGTCTTCTAACCCAAGTCCAGGTTCTGGCTGACGTCTTGTAGTTCCACAAGAGGTGCATTGGGTCCTCTAGTCGGTTAGAGATACAACAGGTTACATCATTTCCTCAAGATGTTGAGATGACAATGTTGGGAATCTCTAGTTGCATTTCACTCCTTTGGCTCATAATGTTCTGCATTGAACATTATGAGCCAAAAGAGTGAAACCTCTTGTAGGGTCCTTCGTATAGTCCAGATCTTCTTCCATCTGCATTTGTCCTCGTGTTACCATCTGAGTTTTTTTTGACCACTTGGAAGTACGTTATCGCATCTTGGATTAACTATGGCATGAAACAAAGGTCTTGAGAAAATTATTTTCTCATACTTGCTGCAAACGCATTCCAATGACAGCATTGGGTAGATCTCACTGAAGAGATCAAAATTGCTTTTTAAATGTAGAAAACAGAGTAAAGATGAAAAAGTTATGGCTATCTTTACTTTTACGGATTTTTTAGTGGATGATAGATTGACGAACCGCATAGTGAAACATGAAAAATAACAATAAGCTGTTATTTAAATGGCTAACAAGCATGATGTGTAAAAATTAACAACAAGTTGTTATTTAAAAAAGATCGTCGGTGGATCGTCGGCTTGCAGATGACAACTAGCAACCAGTAGTTATTTATGGATCATCGGACACACCGTCAGTGATGCAAATGATAAATAATAAGAAGTTGTTATTTAGAGAGGATCATTGGCGGACGGACTGTCGATGAAGATGACAAACAACAAGAAGTTATTATTTATAGAAGACCGTCAGCAAATAGCAGACAGCGGACAGACGGATGACAAACACCGACAATTTGTTATTTAGGGAAGACCGCCGACGAACGTATCGTCAATGAATACAACAAGTTGTTATTCACAAACCGCCGATGGATGCACCATCGGTTCGTAACAGATCGCCGGTGGTGCATATTAAACATCAACTTGTTGTTATTTATGGATGGATCTCCGACATGGAGATCTAGGTTGTTGTCATGATGGATAATAGCAACTTACTGTTATTTCCTAAACATATAACTATATGTAAACGAGTTTTGAGAGGAGGGTCTATTATTCTTTGCAGGTGATTTTCTAACAACAAGTTAACTTAGGATGGATTAAGGAGACTTACGCATTGTGACTGACAGTGCTAAGGGTTAGCTTGGACCTGCCGGCTAATGATAGAGATTTTGAGAGATTGAAATCTGACTCAAGTACGCAAGACGTCATCGGATTCAGATTTGTACATACGACGCATTGGATCAGATAGTTTGTGCAAAGGGGGATCGAGGGTTGAGATATGGGTGAAAATTGAGACGTAGAGAGAGAGGATTGGACGTTTCAAGGAGGATTGGGCGCTTCAGTTCTCTATGAAGGAGAGATAACTGAAGCGCCCAATTAGTTATCTCTCCTTAACTGATTGGGCGCTTCAGTTAAGGAGAGATGACTCTTAACTGAGATAAGCATTATCCCTTATTTCTTATTTCTTCAGAACGTTCCAGAGTCCAAAATTGCTATCATTGGATCCATTGAGATGAGAACACCAAGTTTTACAAGAAACTGAAGACGACAAGACAGATCTTGATTGGACGGATTGGGAGTTATGGATGGAATAGACTTGCAAGGAGACGCTTACCTCAGATTTTTTGTTACTTACGACTTGAAGTTGGGCTATACTTGACGATCGGTGGGTCAAGCTTGTCGTTCTTGGTGTCCACGCTATCAGGTAGTCTTCACCTACGCAAAAGAGAAGATTATACGTGGATTGGGTTGTTGGGTTGGTTGAGGTGAGCGAATTTGAGTCGCAAGGGGTCGACTTATGTCAATTTTTAACTTTCTGTGATCAAATTTCTTAGGTGGTTTTGCGAGAGGAACTCCAAACGGTTTTTCTAGAGTTTCGTTGAGTTCAAGGTAGCCATATCTACCTACTAGGAAAGACATGTCACAGATGAGACGATTCATTTGGATGGTGTGCACGGATTTAGATCGTAGGGAGGAGGTTTTAAAGTTTTTGATCACTTGCAACCAAAAATTGTTCATATCTTAGGTGTTGGATGTTGAATCTTAGGGTTCTTGGAGCTTATGGAGTTAGGAGGAAAGACCCTACATATTTTTGAAGACCATTTGGTGAAAAGAGTATCTGGGTCGATGTTCTTTTGTTTTTTTACTACGGGTTGGATGTCTATTTCGACGTTTGAGACATTCTCGCTATACCGCCGGCTACGTGGGTTGCGTTCTCGACCCTCATTTGGGTTAGAGAAATCTGACCATCCATCTAGTGATATAATAAGCGGTGGAGACGCTGGGAGTTTTGCATTTGGATAAGGTTACGTTTTGTGTATCGCTAGCTACGTGGGTTGCACTCTCGATCCTCATTAGGGTTAGACTGATTTGATTCTAGTGATATATTGAGCGGCGGTGATACAATGACGTTGTTACAGATGGGACTATTATACATAGGTAGTTTGGATAGCGCGACGCTGTTGTGAAGCTCACTGTCAACAAAAGAATATTTCTTTTGCTTCGAGTTACACTTCGACAGTTCTTGTCCCAAGATTGGATTTAGGGACTTGAGTCAAAACTAGAGATTGTTCTAGTCTTCTTAGTACATAACGGATGTGTATATAAAGTGAGGTTTGGATATTCTCGTGATTGTGTGTGTATCTCTCTCTCGTCATTATTTTCAAACACATATCTCCACAACCATATACATGTGTATTCTTGGATAACTTTCAAGTACAAAAATCATGACGATGCGACATGATGGTGAACTCGAAGTTTCATCTTCACGTAATTAGACTATATAATAATATTTGTGGATGTCATTTTTGTCTCTTATGAGCAGCTTTCTGAGTTACACCGTGGTGATCTCAAAGAATGATGTACCACCTTGTCATCTATGGTTGACCAGATTTCAGTGAGGGCATCTACTACTTGCAGTATTCTCCAATTCTTAGCACCTTCAAGTACCACCACGATAGCCTTAAATCGATCAATCTCGCTGACAATGAACTGATTGCATGATAGTATGACGTCCCGAGAGGTACATAAATACTTGTGTGAATTCGTTATGTTCTTTGAGGATCTGTGTTTTCAGTGACTCCGATCGTGTGTAAACTCCATGATCGAGAGTCAACCGTTGAGGCAGATTGAGGTGATGAGACAAATCCAGAGATGTGGAGGAAAGTTGTTGTTGCTGGAGTCTATTCTCTATCAGTCCAATTGAGCGTTGTCTTGCTGCCCATGTGTATTTATTTTCTGAGTAGAAGTGTTCCAAAGTGATGAGTCCAGCAGCAAAGAGACATTTCTCTCCTATCGAGCAAAACTTTCTAGTAGTGTTGGTTATCGTAGAATGTGGTTCCCCCCCAGATTGTCAATCTTGTCCATTCATCGTGAGATTGAAGTGGTGGAGGCTATAAGAACCTCAAAGTTTTCCTCCAGAAACTGATTATATTGTTCATTACCCCCGAGAGAATAGAGGACATAAGGAGAGATCCGTAGTTTATCCAGACCAGTGCACCCCCAATTATGGTTTGCTAGGTTGGATAAAGCTCTGATGATATGAGTTGAGTGGATGTGAACCAAACAGAAAGGTCCACATGAGGATTTTGAAAGATAAGATGGTGATCTGATCTGAGACTTGCAGAAGTCTTAAACCATCTTCCACTCTTGGTCAAGTGATGATGTATAGAGAAACTCTCCGTCTAGCAGTTTTGTGTTGCCCTACCCAGACAAAAGCTGAGATTCTTTATTCTATCAGCTTGATTTGGTCTTCATTTTCATACCACAGTGTGAAGGGAATACTAATCCATAGAGTAGATGGTTTGCAATGACGAGCCGTGCGATAAGAGAGAGATGCTCTTGTAGATAATGACCGAAGAGTACAGCTTCTTTGTCTTCGTCCATCTAGACCCATCCAAGCTTTAACATGTCATTTGAGGGTCGTGTAGCATCCAAGAGCTTGGTCTTCGACTTCAACCATTGAATGTTGAGACCAAAGGCAAGGGCATAAGTGTCTAGAATTCATTTGGTGTTCTCCAAGACGGGCATGCGAACCTTGAGCATGAGGTGCATGTCGTCTGCAAAGAGGCAGTGAGAGTAAACCATGGTAGATTGTGGAATTTTGATGCCTTCTATCACATACGTCCTCTCCGCATGATCCAAGTTCTCTGTTAATGTCTGTGTCACCACTAGAAAAAATAGCGGAGACATGGGACACCCTTAACGAACAAAGAGTGAGACAGTGAAAGAAGAGGTTCTTTGATCGTTAGTGATGATCATTGAGGAAGCTGTAGAGTAGAGTTTCTAGAGCACTTTGAAATATTGACTTGGTCGAACATCTTGAAGAAAAATGTCCATTTGAATGAGTCAAAAGCTTTTCTGAAATCCAGCATAAGGAAAACGGAAGGATCTTGGTCCTGTCCTGCAAGGTGGAGAATTTCATTGCAAGTTAGAACCGAGTGGAAGATGTTGCGCTCAAGTAGAAAGCTTGCTTGATTCCATGTTATGATATTTTTGAGCATCGGAGTGAGTCTCAGTTGTAGTGCCTTAACCACTATCTTGTAAGCCGAGTTGAGCAGAATAAGCGGTCTTTTGTTGTCCAATTTGATCTGGTCATCCTTCTTGAGAGTTAGGACAATGTCCCCCTTGGTGAAGAAGTTTGAGAGGATGCTAGAGTGTATCCTTCTTTGGTAACATTGTGCATGAGTGGCGTCATTGTGTCCATAGCTTGAGATATAACTCAAGGAGGATTGCATCCGGTCCTAGACCTGATTCCTCCCCAGTTTGTGAACAACAAAGTGTAATTCCTTCGTTGTGAGAGGTTGTTCCAGCGAGTCTCTCTACATCAGAGAGAGCTTAGACAAGATGTTCGAGATGATTTTGTCCTCTCGTGAAGTTTCAAGTTCAGAGATGGACGGTTGAGACATGATCTCCTTGTAGTAAGTTGTGGCGTATCCTGCTAAGTCGTATCATTCTTCCATCTTGAGATCTTGATCGTTTGTTAATTTTGCTATGTAAGTAGACTTGTGTTTCTTCAGCAAAGTTCCAAAAAAGGTCATTGTGCAAGAGTCTCCTTTTGCCATCCATCTTGCATGTCTCCATCTCAAGATCGAGTCAGCTTTGTCTATCTCCATTTGCTGAATCTCTTGCTGTACTTGAAGATTAGAGAGATAAGCAAGAAGCAATGAGTTGAGAAATAAAAACAAAGAGAGTTATCCAAGTGTGGGGGGAAAACATCACGAAAAATAAGAAAAAAGAGAAATGAGTCGTGATGTTTTTCCCCCACACTTGGATAACTCTCTTAGTGTCTTTTATGTAGAGGACTAGTGCGTCCTAAGCAGATTTGCCTTTAGTCTTGCGATTTTACTCTGGTCCAATTGACCTTTAGCTTATGTAGTAGGAGAACATTGACTAAGAGAGAGATATTCATCCAAAAATGATCGAGCTTGTGGGTATACATTGAGCCATGGAGAAAGAGATGACAACCGAGTAGTGATCACAGAATACCTGGTCGGCCATAACTTCATATCAAAGTAGTGATTTGTGCATTACTTTGTCTAGTAGAAGATACCACCGATCTAGTCTCTTAAGGATGTGTTGGAGATGTATGGGCTGCATGAGTGGTGAGATCATGTCCGAGTCCGTATCATCTCTTGTTGGGTTGGGTTTGTTATCCCATGTGTGTTTGAATGTAAAGTTTCTCACCATCAACAGATCTTCGAGTTGCATCGAGTCGATGATATCATATGCCCTTATTTTCTTGATGTTGTGTCATGGACCGACTTCTACTTGAAAATCGAATTTTAAAGTTTCACATTTTCATTCCAAAAGACGCTCATTGAAGAAAATAGTGACTTTTGATCAACTTTCAAGTCTCCAATCTCATCACATCAAGTGGTAGAGCTCATTGTAAGTTTCTCATGAGCATTTCATTTACTTAACTTATCGATACTGACTGGATATTTGTGGTTCACAACGCTATACTAAGGGCGCAAGGAGACTGCTTGGTCATAATATGAGAGAACTCATGGACTGTGAAACTGACGTAAAGGGTGCTTAAGACAACTTGTGTCTATGACTTGTCGACGGATGCTCGGAAAAGATTGAGAGGTCCAATGCATATGCATAAGGTGTCATTGGATTCAGATCTGTGCAAGCTGCACAATGATTAAGATGGTTCGTGAAGAGACGGATCGAGTTGTGTGTTATGTGAGAAATTGAGACGTAAGGAAGAAAAATTGAAGTGCTTCAATGATCTGCAAAGGAGAGTTGGACCATTCCGATCGTTCCAAAGTGCAAACTTGTTGTCATTGGATCCATCAAGATCAGAACATCGAGTTCTACAAGAAATTGAAGACGATTTGAAGTTTCATCAAGTGGTTTGGGAGTTGTGAGGAAAATTGACTTGCATGGAGACGTTTACGTCAGATTCTTATTCACTTGCGACTTGAGGTTGGATTGTTCTTCACGATCAATGTACCAAGTTCTTCTTTCTTGGTGCTTATGCGATCAAGGAGTTTTTATCTACACGTAGGAGAAGACCGTACGTATATCAGATTGTTGTGTTGTGCGTGGTGAGTGAAGTTAAGTCGCAAAGAAACGATTTATGTCAATTTTTCACTTCATGTGATCAAATTTCTCATCATTCTTCACGAAGAGAACTCCAAACTACGCATATGAGGTGTCGTTGGGATCAAGGTAACTAGAATTACTTATCAGAAAAGACGGATCTCGGATTAGACGGTCCGTTTCACGTGTGTAAATGATTTTAAATCACAAGGAAGAGGTTTTGGAGGTTCGATCATTTGTGATGAAAAATTGAAGATACCTCGACTATCGGGAGTTGGATCTGAAGGTTTTGGAGCCAACAGAGTCAAGAAGGAAGTCTCTATCGATATCTGAAGATTGTTTGACGAAAGAAAGAAGTTCTCATATATGTCTTCTTTGGTTCCTTCACTACGGTTTTTGTCCTTTTTAACTCGTTAGAATCCAATTCATTATGTGTGGCTTGTGGTCGGTAGTTTTAGTTAAGGGTTTGTACATGGATGTTGGTTTGAATCGTGGTGATACTGTTGCAAAGCTTTTTGTTAGCAATTGGATGTTTCTCTTGCTTTGAGCTACGCTTTGATAGTTTAGTCTACGGTGGGATTCAAAGATTTGCTTCAAGAGGTTGGGTGCATAATACAGACTACACATGTCTATCTTGTGTATATAAAGTGAGGGTTGATATATCTTGTGAAGCTTGTCTTCGTGATGGTTTCTTTCTCTCTTTCTCTCTTTCTTTTGTCTATGTTCAGCACATGATATCTCCACAACTAGGAACCTTGCATTTTCCTAGACAACCTTCACGCACAATATGATACAATACCAAGGTCATGTCAAAAAGATTATCTTCTTATTGATCATCGGACGAAAAGATGACACTAAAGTCTCCACTTCTTCGCTTTGTCCAAGATGGATTCCAAGAGGTTCTAGAGGGTTGATCGTTGTTCCATCACAATGGGTACATATATGTTTAGAATTCCAGTTGGTCCACTAGGAAGTCCGAGAAGGTGAATCTAGAGAGCTCTATTTTCCATTATCGTTTCATGATCCGTGACGAAGTGAGAGACGTCAAGACAAAAAATGATGCACAATCCACCTTTGTCAACCATGATGTACTTGTTGTGTGATGCTTGAACTCCATCCGAGGTAGGGGCAGCGAAGTATTTCTCCTCTCTCCAAATCTGTTTGGGCAGGACCGAGAGTTGGCTATTTCTCAGGTTGTGTTCTTGGAGAAGGAGGACGTCAAGCCTCGTTCCAGTTCAATGACATACTTCTGTAGTCTAATCTTGGAGCATCTCGGTGCAAGCCCACGTACATTGTATGTGACAAGACTGATATTCATGGATGAGACTTTCTCAAGCTGAAATGTAGATTTTGTCTTGGAGGACTTGTGTCCTTGGAGTTGATGTGTTGCTTTGAGGGTGAGTGTGGGTGAGCAGATAGTGCTTTTCCAATAGGAACCTGAGTAGGTGGAGTTTTGATCTTACGAGCTAGGTTCATTGCGTCCTTAATCCCTTGTCGAGAGATGATGAAGAGAGAATTAGATCTCGAGTTAAACATTGTCCCTCTTGTCACTGGTGGGCAAAGGAATAGGATAAGTGTCAAGACCTAAGCGTGACTGATATGCAATTGCTTAGCCATGTTGAGTGTTATTTGTGACTTGTTTTGTACAAGAATGAAGGTTCTAGGAGGGTATCCGAGAGTAACTTGTGTTTGCTTGTAGTTATGGATGGTTGACAATGAGTCAAGAGAATAAAAAGTTGATTGTGTAATATTTAAGTGGAGATAGATATGGAGCATGATGTTAGTTCGCATAGTTCTTTCCTTTGGATAGCTCTTCCTCACTTCCTCTTCTTGTTTCCAGAGGATGAGTCTGAACACGATTCTGAGTTAAAGGAGAGGAAGTCTCGGATGGACTGCACTGTGTTGCTATTAGCCTTGTTTTTTGACGTCTGGATACGTCGAGAAGTGAATGTCGAAGGTAAGGTAGTGTTTGCATGAGAAGATAATAGAGGAGGATTAGTATAAGTTCCAAATATTTGATTTCTTTGTAGCGTGAGTGGACAATCTTCAGCTTTGTGGTTGAAGGAGTTGCACTTGTACAACGGAGGTGTAGCCTCCCGTACTCGAGTTTGACCATGATGCTTAGATCGTCGTTGAGTGACACCACTAGTGAAGTCAAGAACACTACACGATCAATGAGCACGATGACCTTTAGCTTGGTAGTGTCGTCTTTCTTGACGAGGTGTTTGAGTAGCACAGTTCTCACCGGTTGCGATATGTAGTTTATCAAATTGTAAAAAAAAATGATCCGTTATGTGGATGAGGATGGTGATGATCTGCTTGAGCCTTTCCGAATTCTTGATCAAAAACTGAAAGGAGTAAGAGTTTGTGGCTGCAAACGTGTTCCCAAGTTGTAGCATAACCTCCTTGATGAACTTTTGATGTATCCTCTTCTGTTGCTGACCCTCCATAGAAACCAAGTGAAGGTTGTTTTCAAACGCCTCCAAGTAAACAATTTCGTATCGGTGTGCTGACTGTAAGCTTTGATCCAGTTCTAGATCGAGTTTATGTGAATTTGCTTTGGAAACCGAGGATCAGTTCGCAAGCGAAGGTCTCGCTTAGAATTTGCTTATGAATCTCGTCAAGCAACGAGACAATCATGGACGATGGACTCACCGTACCAGTGGTGCATAGTGTCTGGAGAAAGATCTTCTTGTGCTCAAATGTGATAGAATAGCATGGTGAGATCATTCTATTTCTAGGATCTCATGGTGATCTTGCCGTCGAGCATGGCCAAACCGTTTAGTGCGGGTGTTGATTGAGTATCAAGTGTCAAACATGGGGCAAGAAAAGAAGATTCTATTTCTTTTCTAGCAGCAAGGACAATGTAGTCCTGTTTGTGTGAGATTTGTCTGACCGTAGCCGCTAGGCTAGCTTCAAGCAGTTGAAGCTGAAGAGTTTAGAAAGTGCAACATTTTGTGACAGTGAGTGAAAAATGTTTGAAAACCGCAAAAGTTGAGCTTCAGCACGTGACAAATCGCGTTTATGACATAATCTTAGGATTCTCCTCTCCTCTCCTCTCACCGAGAATCACAGAGCTCACATCATGATGTTTTGGTGATCATATTTGACTTCTCATGAAAGTTGTCATTTAGAGAGGTTTGGGTTGAATAATCTATATAGAAGATTTGTCAGTTTAATGACATGGATATCGAAGAATGTCTAGATCCAGTAATTCATCATCATTCTCTTCTTTTGATGCTTCCCTCCTTCTTTTCTTTGGCGATGGATGGTTAGGATAAAACCTAGACATCTTTGATGTGGTTTGAACTATGGGTTGCTGGTGTTCATCTCGGTCCATATGCACCTACCTCCTGCATGCAGGAAAAAAGAAAAAGAAAAAGAAAAAAAAGAAAAGAAAATTTATGAGGAGAACACGTATTCAAAACATTTACCACCAGTATATGCTTATTCAGCAACATTGTTATTCATGCATGCATAATCACCTAGCTTTAGTTCGATCGCTGTTATAGAAAAAAATTAGACATTATTAGTTTATTTTGAGCCGACCCAATCCAATGAGAGAACGCTGATACGGCTTTTGTCGTGTCGATTATTTCTCCGGACCCCTCTAAACAAATCCGAATTTTACTTTTTGACGCTTTCAATCTATGACTAAACTCTTAATCATTTAGTCATAAGTGAAAAGAAAAGAAAAAAATTTGTTTCATTTCCTGCCAAACCGAAACTTTATAATCCGGACTGAGTGCTTAATATTATACTATTTATGGGTTGAGTTTTCTCATTGTAAAAGTGTTCAAATAACTAAATCTAGTTTGGTTTGTATGATTCATGGAAGCCAATTCTAGACTTTTCGTATAAATAATTATAATAATTATTTTATTTTTATATTGTTTTTTTAGGAAATCTGATCAGGTTTTTATTTTTCATAGAAATTGGACATAGGTATTATAGAATTTTTATATAAAAAGTATCTTAATTTTATTTAATTTTAAATTTCTATAGAAATTAAAAATAAATTCTCTTATTTTTATTTCAATATTTTTAGATTTTATTATAAAATCTAAAAATATTGATATATCTTTTTTTCCAAACGTATTCTAAGTCTCATGAAGAACCAATCGATTCTATCAATTTTTCTCCGCACGCAGCGTCCGTAATCTTCTCCACAATCTTTACGAGGGCTAGTTTGCATGCATGTTCAGTAATAACAAGCCGGAATCGGGAACAAGCGATGGCGATGGATGTACGGAGGAGCACATGGTCGGCAGTTCAATTACCCGACATAAACGGAAAAGCCAGCAAAGGTGGAAAGAGACGTAATCCGTATCGCCCGTCCATCCGGCACGACTGGGAACTTGACGTGACTGACCGGCTGTAGCCAACCTTGTTACGAGCCGGGGGATTCGAACTCCAACTCGAAACCCGAGTCCGCCTCAGCCCGCGCAGCGAAACGCGGGTCGGAGATTATCTCCAACAAAGCAGCTGGAAATGGCCGAGTTGATGGAGGAGCCTGGAATCTGGAGAAGGAGGAGGAGCCGAGGAGAGGCCATTAGGGATAGCGGGGTTTGGTCAATGCTACTATTTTCCACATGATTAAGCTTTATGATCCACATTAAATATAGTATTATAATATTGAATGTTAGTCCTACGTGGGATTTGGAGGTTATGATTCGACGCGTATTGGTGGAACGGTGGGGCCTTTGATTCGAATTGTTTAATGGCCCTCGCCATGGCGAAGGCTCACGTGCTGCTGCTCCAGTAGAGTGTGACTGACCGCCTCACTGACCGAAATGAATGAATGGCCCTGCCCTCCCTTTTCCCTTCCTTCCCTTCCTTTCTCGTCTTCCTTTCTTTCTACTCTAGCGAGTGAGAGAAACGAGAGGGAGCGCGAGTTCTAGACTGTCGGTCCGTCCTGTTCGTCGTGGGAAGCTATACTCGAACTCAATCACTCGACTCTACTCTATACTCTGCCCTGCCCTCTGATCGGTGTTTGCGGTGAATCTCTGGGGAAAATCGTTGGGGTGTCTGCAGCGCGTCGATGGTGGAGGTGGGGTGAGGCAAAGGGTGGATTATGAGTACGTTTTCTCTTGGTGGAGGAGGAGGAGATGACTTGGTTAGGATTGACTGACACAAGTTAGAAGGGCCGACGTCATTTTGTGGATATTTTGGGCGTTAGTGGATAGCTGGAGTTGTCGTTTCTAAGCTTTGTCGTTATCATGCGCTAGGCTAAGAGCAGAGAGGCTGTTTGTCTTCTACCCCCGCTAATACTACTACTGCACTCGGGCAGTAATCTTCTTCGAGACAAGGGGTAGATAGAAAGGGTAGGTGCCTGGACTCATCCTGTCTTCGAGCTTTTCCGCTCCATCTGTCGCTTGCTTTTACTTTACAATTCTTCCCTCGAGCTCTCTGTCTCCCGCTCGACTCTCGACTTTGTCTCCTCTGGGTGATTGCTCCGCACCCCCCGCTCACTCTCCCCTCCATCGCTCCCTCTTTGCTTCTAGACCTGTCTCCGTCAAGGCGTTGTATTGCTGTGGCCACTTGGGATTCTCGAGCTCCGCTTTAGGGGGAGCTGGTTCACACATTTGAAAGCATAGGCTGCACACCGCACTGCACAGACTGTCTGGGTAAAGCTCTTCCATCGAGAGGGGGCGGAGCCCAACAGCACCAGGTCGAGGGTTCGTCTGTAGCTTTGTCTGGTGGCAGTCTCTGTTTGTTTGCATTCGCTGAGCTGAGCGTCGAGCTTCACGAGCACGAGGATAAGGCCGTGTCCTAGCAACAGAAGCAGCAGCAGCTCAGGAGTCACCACTACGAGAAGATAGATCGATCTCCAAACTGGAATCAGTGCAGTGCAGTGCAGTGAAGTTTAGCAGTAGCGGCTGCTACTGGAGTAGAAGTCGAGTGAAGGTGGTGTTCCTTCGGGTGAAGTTAATTTCTCGTGGTAGGAAATATCTGGAAAATGAGATTCCGCAGGGGCCCGAAGCAGAGCGCGGCGATTGCTGCTGCTCGCTCGAGGTGGACTAACGTTTGTGCCCATGGCATGTGACCACCAGCTTCAGCTGGAGGAGTGGAGCGACGGCAAGCTAAGTCGCTTTCGCTGTCGCTTTCGCTGTCGCCTCATTGTCTTGTGTTTCATTGAGTCCAGCGGAAGAGCAATTCACGTCTGTCCACTCGAATGCAGTCGTAGCTCCACAAAAACAAGTTAGACCTTCGCAGGATGACGACGATGACGACTAACGGGATGAGGATGGGCGAGATGGTTGGTACACACTACGAGCCGTGCAAAAGCGAAGCGAGTGCGGAGTAGAATTCTTGAGCTGCGAACTTTGAACTGGGGGAATCGTTAGAAGTGGATTCTGTAGCGTAGCTGCGTTTCGAGTGGGAATATCTATCCGAGCTGAGCTTGTTGTGTCGGGAAGTTTACACGGCCAAGGTATAGCAAATGTACACACTTTCGAGAAAGGTTAGAATGCATGGCATGACGCCCCCGTGGGGTGTCGCGACCTTCCGGCTGGATGCAGGTGGCACAGCTGCTCTTGTTTAAGTTGAAAGGGTTCTCACGAGCTCGCCGCAGCTGTGACTGGCTCAGGAGCGACATATTCTTAAGTTGGTATCCTTTTCTCTCGGCTTGTTGTTTAATTGCATTCTCTCGATGACATGCGGAACTTCCAAGCGGGAAGAGTGGCGATCGTCATACTGGTATGATACGGAGGAGAGTGAATTGATCGAGCAGAGGAGCAGCCGCTGCCGCAGTGGAGGTGGTGAGAGCAGCTGAGCTCCAAGCAGCAGCAGCAGCACTTGGGGAAAGCAAAAACCCCGCGGAAGGGGGGAAATGGGGAGCTGCAGCAAGAATTGCCGGGGATTATCGTTATGGGGGGCAGCTATTATCTCGCTGGTGGCGATGGCATGCGTCGTCTCTGGTCAGCCCCAGCCACTTCCTCGGCCGGAGTCACTGAACGAGACGGAGGCAATGCAGTCTCTGAGACGGTCCTTGGAGATCGGCGACTCGTCATGGCCTGCGCTATCGGACCCCTGCACGAGCTGGGCCGGAGTGGCTTGCGATGGCGGCCACATTGTGAGCATCGCAATCTCAGGACGCAACGTCACCAGGTCCAACGCAGATCGCCACCCCGTTCTCGCCATAGATTCTCTCCTCATGCTTCCAGCTCTCAAGAGCCTCACCATCTCTGATTTCTCGGTCCCAGGCGCCTTACCCAGTTGGCTCGGCAACATGAGCGCGCTGGAAAGCCTCGACTTCTCGAATTCCTCGGTCAATGGTAGCATCCCTCCTTCACTAGGGCAGCTGTTCCGTCTCAAAACTCTCACACTGTCGCATAACTACATCTCAGGAAGCATCCCTTGGGAGTTGAGCAATTTGTACAGTCTGATAGAGTTGGACCTGTCATCGAATATGATGAGCGGGACTATTCCTGCATCCGTTCTGAATTTGCCCAAGCTCCAAGTCCTGGATCTCTCGCACAACTATCTGTCGGGCCCAATTCCGGACAAGATGGCGGGCTTGGTCGGCTTGCGCCGATTGATTTTGTCCTACAATTACTTCAGTGGTGCCATTCCTCGATTGGGTAGTCTGCAGCTTCTGTCCGGAATCGACCTGTCGAGGAATAATCTGTCCGGGGCCGTGCCCGCCGAGCTGGGGAATCTGTCGAAGCTCATCACTCTTGAGCTTAATGACAACCATTTGAATGGAACGGTGCCCCCGGAGCTTACTCTGTGTTCCCAGCTCCAGGTTCTGAATCTCGGAGGTAATCTCCTGACCGGAAATCTGCCCCTGTCGATGGGCTCTCTGCTCAACTTGATATACCTGAACGTGTCGATGAATGCACTAACCGGAAGCATGCCACCAGGCTGGGACAGCTTGGTCGTGCTCGAGACGGTGGACATGGCCCACAATCTCTTCTACGGGCCTCTTCCCGTAGACCTGGCCCGCATTCCCTCTCTCGCATTGCTCAACATCTCCGACAACTTTTTCAACGAAACTTTGCCTGCAGTTCTTCCCAACACCACCGTCACCAAGAAGAATTGCTTCTCCAACCTCACCAGACAGCACACCGTCCGTGCTTGCAACAAGTTCTACGCCGATCGTGGAGTGAGCGTCGCTAGCGAGCCTCCCGTTTCCAACTCTCCGCCTCAGACGGCCACGAATGGATCAGCCCCAGCCGCCCCTCGCAGAGGAGGAGCAGCAGGAGGGGGCAAATCGGACGATGATAAGCACCTGGTTCCACTTTTCGCAGGTGTCGGTGGAGGTTTAGGCTTGATAATACTCGTCGGAGTGTTCGCATTCTGCGTGCACAGAGTTGAGAGGAAGGATCGACAGCCGAGCGGCGGCGGGGCGAGGAGTGGGCCAGCTGAGTCTGGATTCGGGTCAGGGGGTGCGGGCGTTATCGTCAGCCGGCTTGGGGAGGCATTCACTTACGCTCAACTGCAGCACGCCACGAAGAAATTCAACTCTTCGAATCTCATCTGGCAGGGCCATTCGGGAGATCTGTACAAGGGCCTGCTCGAAGGCGGGCACACAGTCGTGGTCAAGAGAATAGAGACGGCCAAATTTAAGAAGGATTCGTACGTCCCAGAGCTCGAGGTCTACGGACGAGCCTCCCACACGAGACTCGTTTCGCTCGTCGGCTACTGCCTGGAGCGCGAGGACGAGAAGCTGCTGGTCTACAAGTACATGCCCAACGGCGACTTGGCATCTGCTCTCCACACCAAGGGTAGCCCCGGCCCCGGCGATGTCCTCCGATCGCTCGATTGGATCACCAGACTCAAGGTCGCCATCGGCGCTGCCGAGGCGCTCGCGTACTTGCACCACGATTCGCAGCCCCCTCTGGTGCATAGGTATGTTTCGACGTCGGTCTCTCCTAGCGTCTCCTAGCGTCTGTAAGGTCCCTCCCTTCGAAGTGCGTCGCTTGTCGAGGTATTGGGAAGAAAAGCAGAATTGTGTGAGTGAGTGTGACTTGTGCTTGAGTAGCTACCCAACTAGTTGAAGGAGCTGTAGACCGGTGCACTTCGAGAAGGAGCTATAGTTTAATTCAGCGTTTCTCACCCCGTAGCCAAAGGCCGGACTTGCACCGCAACAAGGATTTACGTGCGAGTCCGGCCTTTTGGTACTCGGGAAAGTGGGCTTTGTCTTAGTACGGCGGAGTCCGCATCTTTCGATCGAACGACTCTCTGTCCACTTTAACTAACAGAAACGACACGCATGCATGATCCGCATCACGTAGAAGACGCACTCACTTCAAAAGTGATGACTCAGTCCTTTCAGTGGAAGGCCCGTATATGGAATGTTGTTGATTTGAGGTGTTAGTTTCGAAGAACGAGGGTGAAGATCGAACATGATCGATCTGATGATGGAGTGGGTTTATTCAAGAGTCTACTTGTTGTTTCGTTGTGAGCAGGGATGTTAAAGCGAGCAGTATATTATTAGATGACAAGTTCGAGGTTCGACTCGGGAGCCTGAGCGAGGTTCGATCTCAGGATGGTGATTCGCATCCGGGCTTGATTCGTCGACTTCTTGGCCTCTCACAGTAAGCATCGTCTCCATCATCTGGCTGGCTTGGCTCCTGCAGTTTTGTCTCCCATGAATATGGACCGTATACTTATGTGTACCACCGCCGTCGTTGTTCTGTTCGGTTCCGAGAGAATGTTGAATGAGTTGGGTCGCAAATGTTGGTGTAACATGCAAGACTTAGCAGGCTGTCAGGCTGGTCTTGGTGCTAACGTATGCTGTGATGACTGGCTGTTTCGTCTATCTCCAGATCCTCCGACCAAGGAATTCGTGACGCAGGTACATTGCCCTCACTTCTTCCACCCCTCGACTTTATTTGTCCATTTGATGCGAGTTCCGTGATGCATGATTCATGCAATTGATGGTTCCCTCTGTGTGACTCATTCTTCATACACAATGATGTAATACAGACCACCTACCAGGCTCCCGTGCCTCGTGATAGTTGATTATCTACTCGCAGTCCCAGCCATATTCTTTAATACTTGCAGTCCAGCAAGTACTACAGTTCTGTGTTCGAACTGCCGAGCGCTATTAATGTTTCATGTGGCAGATGGCCTTAGTAATAAGAGCTCATTCACTAAAGTTATGTACCAGTCGTATACAGTAGTAATAATATCATCAGGTAGGTACGAAGGATTATTATTAAAGTTTAGAGTGAATCAACCGCTCCGACCCGTCCTGCTTCCTGGGCCGTAAGTAGAGGTAGCCACGATATTATACCGAGTCGACCTTCGTGTAGCTTTGGTTCTCAGAATGCTGTGTAGTGGTACTAAGAACACTCCGAAATGTTGATGTGGATCTACAGGACAAGCTGTGGCTTCGTGTGCGCACGACGTTTATAGCTATGGGAAGGTGCTGCTGGAGCTGGTGTCGGGAAAGCTAGGAATCAGCGGGACGTCGGACCCTCGAACGGATGCATGGCTGGACTGGGCAGTTCCCTTGATCGATCCGCACGACAAAGAGTCTCTGCCGAAGTTGGTGGACCCATCGCTCATAGTGGACGAGGATTTGCTGGAGGAAGTGTGGGCTGTGGCCATAATCGCAAAGGCCTGCCTCAACCCCAAGCCCCAGAAGCGGCCGAGCATGCGCCATGTGCTCAAAGCTCTAGAGAACCCCCACAAAGTCGTGCGCCAGGACTTCCAGTTCAGCGATACTCTGGCCATCAGAACTTCGTCCCACAGTTCCTGGAACGAGGCGCTCTTCGGGAGCTGGCGGCACTCGTCGGTCATTCCCGGGACGCTGAGAGAAGAGTATCAACTGAAGGCTGCAGGGGCAATTTGCGCTGGCGGTCGGGTCGAGTACCCTCAAGCGCACACTCGCCGAGGCTCGAGTGATATTGTACCCGAACCCATCTCGGAGAACGACTATCCCCGATCTCGTTGAAGTGCAGGATCAGATCAGTTGAGAGCACCCAAAGGATATCATATATTCGAACTCCAGGCTCTACACTATATAGCCTTATCTAGAGTCGCCCACACTTCCGATCGATCGATGGATAGATTTGACTAAACTTTCTGAAGGATGAAGAAGAAGAAGAAGTCGTCAGTCAAGGCCCGGGAGCTGCATGGTTTGGTTCATTCATCAAATTTTCACCACAGGCTCTCGGCCCGGGGGTTTGTATACTAGGTCCGAGGAAGAGAGGTTAGGAACTTAAAGAAGTCGGGGGAAGTGGCAGCGGACGAACAGAGAGAAGACATAAGAAGCACAAGAAGTGGGGAATTAAGCTGCAGGAGAAGCAGGAGAAAGGGATCCAAGGGAAGGCGAGGGGGGAAGTGGGAAAGGAAGGATAGGGTAGGTCGAAACAGGATAGGTGTAGGATATAAAAGGTCTATCTGTCTATCCATGTTCTAAGAAAGAGGAGGTGTGTGTGTGTTAAAGAGATAGACACCATTCTTTATTGACGGTTGATGATGATGATGATTATTCACCAACTTAACTTCGAGTTCGACAGTCTCCCTGGAGATGGTGCATCACGGATCTGATGACTAGAAGCACGTCCCATCTATTGTTGGTACTTATAATGGAGGTATCAAAACGTCTCAGTACTGCAAACTCTCTCCATGGCATGCAAGTGATATGTGTGTGTCTGCATTTACCTCACTTCGTTTCGTCTCGTTTACTGGAGAAGTTGTAATACGCGGGTGAGATGGATGGAAGAGTGTTTCCGCTTGTCCATGTCCATTTGTTTCGGTCACTATTCGGGCTGTGACTCTCAAACAGGGAGTTGAGAGTGAAATGGTTCGATAGTTTGGAACCGACTTTTCTCGATTCCCTTCGTAAATAGCAATTCTCCCTGCATGGAACGCGCCGCCTTTTTCTCCTTAGAGTTACTAGGGTGCAGCTCATTCTGCGGTAGCGAGTGATGTCACAGGCTATGCCATGCCATGTACTGTAAAGCTAAACTTGTAATAATGTAAAGTCTCGCTTCGTCAGCTGATCCACAAGAAAGAAAAGCCGCAGCTATTTATAACTTGCCACAATTTCATTACGACCACGTCCACTTTGTGCGCTACTTTCGAGTATCAGTGTCACCATCCCCACAAACTACAAAACGGCCCACAAATTACGAAACCCAGCTCCAACCAGTTGCTAGATAGGAGATACTCACTTTCCACATCAGGTGGATGAGCTTGATCTTCAGGAGATGAAAAACGTCTCAGTAATGAGAGCAACATCTGGGTGAGCAGCCAGAGAATCCCAAGTTTGTAGGCCCTGCCCATGACAAGCAGCTGATAGAGAAAGTAGAAGTATGAGAAAGTCAGTGTTCTCGTGTGGTGAAGTCGTCGAGAGGCTAAATTTGTATTCAAAGTAAGGGCCATAGATAGTTTGGCTAGTTCGGGAAGAAAGTGTGAAAGGAAGTGAGGGGCAGAAGATGAAGTGGGGCTATAGAGGAGGACGGTTGGTTCAATAATTTGAACACAGATTCCCATGGGACAGTAATTAAGCTGGGGCAACCGACACTTCTCTGTCGTGGTGTTTCACAACTGACAGTTCACACTGTTGCTGAGGCTAGTACACCATCTGAGCGATAGGAGCCTGTCTCGAGCTTCGTGCCACAGCCAATGCATGGTTGGTACGAACGTAATTGCAGTCTTATTTCTCTGTAAGTGCTTACGCACCCACCAGGCTGTCGTAATTACCTTACTCAATGGCCGCTCATGCACATTTACTGCGCGCTCTCCTCTGGGATACGATCTCTCCCTGCTCCGCTAGAGTCTAGAGCTCTTTTGCCACGAAGCTTCTCGTTTCCCCCTTCGCTCGCATCCATCCCTGCTGGGGGGCAGCTGACCTCTCCGTGCGGTGACAGGCTCGTTCGCTCGCAACCTAAACAGCACAGGCCCCAGAAAAGGAAGGAAGGAAGTGAATATTGGGTTTATAGTGAAGTCCATCTCTCTATGCGCTTTCTGAGTCTAAACGGTTTCTGCTAACAGCTTGGATAACAAAATCCTGGAAAGCGTAGTCTGTCCCTCTAGAGACATAGCTGTTCGGTGCAAACTCTGCTCCTATGTCCGTTTTGACTTTCACACTCCCGAAACTAGACTGTTTCCCCCTACTGCATGCATGTGTGGGGTCAGTGTACTTCCTGTCTACTTCTCTGGAGCCTGGAGCCTGATTTCTTGCAGGAAAACGTTTTTCTGGAGCGACCAGGGTTGCTAATCTGTAGGATGCTGTGTTATCATAGACCATCACATATAATTTGTGCTGTAAAAATGGCGCCCGTGTTGAGTATAGGGATACAACCACACAATCATATGGCTACGTAAGTAAGTTCGAATTTTTATTCAGACGTCTATGTGTTGTGGTCAGTCAGTCAGGACAGGTGTTGGAACTTGTTGCTGCTGCTGCTTGGGTGGAATCCATGAATCACACTCACCGCAACTCATCAAACTCTATGAATGAGCTCAGCTCCTAAAGAATCAAAAAGCTTTCTCTTCCCCGGGTCCGTCCATCCATACATATAAGCGCGTTGCCAGGTCCTCGTGGTGCGGGTTCTCGAGCTCCTCTCGTGCAAGCGCCATGTCTGGGTCCATCCTTCAGGCTTTGGAGGTCTTCATCATCGGCCCTAGCAAAGTTTCGTACCTAGCTAGCTAGCTGACAAGCTGCTTTTGGATAAGCCCCTTAGCTTCTTTGAGTTGACACGCACTGTCCATCCATCGAGAATCCTATGTTTCAATGATGTTGGGGACATCTCTTCCTTTCTCTGTGTGTGCATCTGTACTGAGCTTCCTGTCAGTAGTCTTGCAGCTTTGGTCCATATACAGGTTGAGAATCTAGTTCTCTCGTAGGTTGGTAAGGCCTCCTAGCTCCCGACGATGATATATACAATTTCTCTTCCATGATTTCTAACTACATTACAAACCACTTTTGACGGATCTATAAATCTAGTCTGCACCAGCTTGGGGCTTAGCCCCGGTGTTCTCCCCTTCAGGGTGGTTATTGCTTGGCCCTTCGGGTCTTCCCATCCGTTGGCTATTCATTGGGTTGCGTTTTTCTTCGTCTGCACCAGCTAGCTTCATAGCCCAGGCGTCCTCATCGAGAAACGTTGCAACTCTGCTCGTATTGGCTGATTGGCTATTAGTATCATCCGTTGGCAACTACATTTTATTTGCGCCTTATTCCAGTTGGGAGACCTTCAGATATTATAATCAGAACGCAAAACTCGTTCTCAGGGTTGTTGGTGTAGTACATTTCTAGGCCTTTTCCTGTTCAAGCTGGAACTAGCACAAAGGTTGGATTCTATTCCCATTTATGGAACTTGAACTTCATACGGTTGCAGCTGGCGTCAGACGGGACTTTCTGAGTTACTATAATTGGGACACAGAGTTTGAAATCTTAGTCAGGCTTGTGGGTGTAGTACATTTCCAGGCGTTTTCCCAATTCCTTCAACTAGAACTCAGATTTCAGGTTTGGAAAACGAGTCCCGACTGTTGGGAGTCAAATATCCCACTGGTGCCAGTTCAAGGACCTCGATATACTTCAAACGTTCCCATTCTCAAAAGTAGAGAAAGACCTTTCGTCCAAAAAGGACGGCTTTGTATAGTCGCCTGCTACGTACAGAAAGTTCAATCACTCTGTGCTTCTCATTACCTCCAGATACGTACACCTTCCTCCAAAAGTACCAACAAATGTGTTTAAAACAAAAACTACTATCCACCAGAGGCTTGGCTCATTCAGCAGAAATGGCTTGATCATACCCCCAATACGATTGTTGCGCTTGATCATACCCCTTTTAACGTTTGGTTGCTTGATCATACCCCTGACGGGTTATTGATAGTAGAACTAGTCATTTTATCTTTTGGTTCATCATTTTAGAACTTTCAACCTTGGATTAAATATCACTGTAAGTAAAAATATTTAACATTAAAGACACGTTAGACTATCCATATTCTCATTCCTTTCCTTTAATATGTGCAGTCTCACATGTGAGTAACATCACAAAGTTACTGGTTTTACAGGCAATAGCCAGTCAAGGGTGTTATCGAGCCATATATCGTTAAGAGGGGTATGATCAAGCTCACGGAACCTACTGGGGGTGTGATCAAGCCAATTTCTGGCTCATTCAGTGCTCCGCACAGGCACTGCTTTACTTTGGTTACTTTGGTTGGTAGAGTCACACCCCACGCTTGAACATGTCAGGAATAAGCCATCTGACGGCTCGCAGTCCCATCGAACGGTACTAAACTTTTTGAGCATTTCTCATTCTAGTACTAGTCAACCTGCAAAATGTCAAAGTTCAAATGCACTTATCCACTTATCGCCAATCTACACACAGTTCCCAAACGTTACAGCACTCTCAAGGCAGTTTGGTTCTCGAACCTCAAGGGGGGAAAACATCTACAGCCAAAGTCAAACTCTTATTCACCCAACACTTAGTAGAGCTACAGCAGTAGCTGGTCGACTAGCCAGGGGAACCTGATCTCTGGACGTACCTTTGGTGCTTCTGAACCTTCACTGCTGGCCAGACACCAGCACTGCTGTATTCTCCGTATTTTAACTCAGCACAGAACAGCTCAGCATATGCTGCTGGAGAGCAGGGTCAGCAGGGCTGCTGCAGCTGGGTCCTTTTCCACCTCCTGAGAGTTCTGCTAATCTGGTCGGCAGATAATCGTGGATCTGGGTTCAAATCTCGCACTGCCTCCCGCTTGATGGATGGAGCTCAGCTGACCGACTTTCGGTGTTTGCTGTTGCTATCGGTAGGGACTTGCTGCTGGCCTGCAAGCGATCGACTCTCGATTGTTCAGGTGCTCGCAGACGCCCTTCGCCACCGAGTCCTACCCTACCTACGTATCATCCATCGATAGGGACTGGGAAAGTTGTCATTTACGCGTCTCGTTTCCGGTTCGAGGAGTACTATGATTTGTGCGCAGGCTTCGGTTGGTAGGCATCTCCCCTCTCCTTCTGCGGTTTCCAATATTCATTTTCATTGTGTCAATATATTCGTCTCGAGCTATAGAAGCTGGTAATCATGAGGTTTTGAACTGTCGAAAACGCCCGTTACCTCTGCAACCCGATCGGTCGACGTATCACCTTTTGCATGTATAAATTTCGATTCCTTCGAGCTTTATGCTATAGGGCGGGCAGCTCAGCCCACCGTATTCCTCCACAATCTGTGTGTACTGTTCGTTGCTTTCTACATCTCGGTAGTGGTACTCCTTTTGAGAGGAGGCTGAGAGAAGTTCGTTCCTTCCGGGTGAAGAAACCTGTAGCGCTTAGCTCGAGGTATATCTACGAAGATGAAAGAGCAGACGGCCGCGAGGAACATTCTGGAGGTCGGTTCTGGAAAAATTAGATACACCGTCGGTGTTCCTGTTGTATCCAGCGAGTGCCGACGAGAGAACTACCATGGCGTCGTGATTTTTCTACTGCCATTTTTCGCTATGAAGGAAAGTGAAGCATGTCGTTTTGAGTTTTGGGAGCTGGTTGCTTCCTGGTGGTACTGTACAGAAGTAATACAGGTAATCTTCTCCCAAGCGGCGGGGAGCTTTCACGTGAGCTCATACAGGAGGCCGAAAAGGTCGAAGGCGTGGTTGACAGTAATTACACTCGACATCTCTCAGAGAGGATGTTGTGAATGTCTGTCAGTTCCACTCTTTGACACTGGAACATGATGAGTAAGAATTTTGGTCGTCAAGATAACGTAATCTCTTTATCACGACAACAATGGGAAGAACAAAAGTTGTCGGAATATCGAGATCTACTAAAAAATATATATATATACTGCCATGTTATAAATATTACACGTGGACAATGCCATTGTATACAACATAATAAAATCTCTTGTATTATATTCGTATAGATAACCTTTGATTTAAACAGTTCAAGTTTACTAAACATTTTCATATAAAAGAAGTATTTAGTCCAATACAAGCGGAAAAACCAATGGCAGTATGTCTCCATCATCATAATCAAGATAATATTCAAATTACTTATGTATTTGGACGGAATTTAAATATATTTGGGTGAGGATATTCACCTAATATACACTTAGAAGTGTACATTGAGGTGTACATTAGTTTACGTGCTAACTCTGTCTGCAAGAAAGGTTAGGGTATAAATTAATGTTTTCACAAAATGACATTTTTTAAGTATCATTATCCAGTGATAAAATGAGAGACGGAGAGTTCTGGGATATGAAGAAATTCGAAACAACAATAGATCAGTTTAATAATAGGATGATCAGTTTGTAAATCTTGAGTGGTGGAGTAAGCGCGAGAAGTATCAATCTAGAGCTAGAAAGAAGTCGTTGAGTATTAATAATGGATACATTTGAGCGGCAGTCATGGTCCAGATATGAGAAACAATGGATCGAGTGTGTCATGAGACTATTACACAAACTCTCGAAGAAGCTTTTAGCTGATTCATAAGTTCATGTCGTATTGAGACTTGAGCTACCTCATAGACTATTTTCAGTTGATGTGTTAATGAGAGCTCAGAAGACTGAGGTTTCAAATTTGGGTATGATACTCAATTGAGTTCAAAAAGGGTGTACAGTAATCGCTTTGAGAAGTCCAAGGAATGCAAAAAGATTCACTAGGCACTCCACATCTTTAATTATTTCTATCAGAGGACGGTAGCATACTTGAAATGCAAATACTCCCAAACGGATAAAGAGAAGCTTTTTGGACTTTGAATGAATCAAATATCAAAGTTTCTTTTTGGACAAATCAAATTTGTTAGAATAAATGTAAAAGATTTCATCACAAACGCAGACTATAGAAGGACCAAAGAAATCTTGAACCAGAGTTAGGTTTTCGAATGCAAGCACCTTCTGTTCCAAGGTTTTTGAACATGACAACGACACAGTTGAAACTTTGGTCCATGTGCTTGGGATGCACGACCAGAGTACTAGAAGAACGTTAGCATAATTCTAAATACTCCGTTTTTGAACATTCTTAATAAGATTTTGAACAAGGTCTTTTAACGACAAAGTATAAAATTAGTAGAGAAGAATGGTAGTAGAAGACTTAGTTAGGGAAAATGTCTTCATTTTCTTCATAAAGCTAATCTAGAATGAAGGAAGTGAATAAAAACCATTTGCAGCTCACATTTTATCTTCTTTCTCAATAATTGCAATACTTTTTGATTTTTAGGAGCATATATCATCTCACCAACAACAAACAATAGAACATTCCTATCTAACCCATATTAACCTACTTGTTCAAGAATTCTCTTAGTAAAGTCCAGATATGCGACTCGAAGATACATCCTTTCTTTTCTTAATCTTCCATTGACAAGTAACTTTGTGTCTGTTGTTGAGTTCAAGAAAACCTCAGCTGATATTTTTGAATGTACGCTTCACTCCAAAATGTCTCAACTCCTCATGGGCATGTCGTACTAATTGTGTCCTCTAGGATGGATGTGACACCATCCGTACTCTCTCATTGTCTCACACTCGAAGTACATGTCGTCCTTCTCGTCGAAATCTCTTCGCTTGTTTTAAGACACGATCTCACTCCTTGGCACTTACTGTGTCTACCATGTTCTCGTGATTATTTTTCTCTTTCTTGTCTCTATTGAGCATGCGATATCTCCATAGCCAGGAACCTCATGTTCTCCTAGACAACTTTCACGCACAATCTGATACAATAGTGTATAAGTTATCATAAATTTTAAAATCACTTTTCTAACTTAAGTTAAGTTCATTTGATAAGAATTTTGTTCTCATGAATGAATGCTCTCACTTGTGACATCACAATTTGCACTCTCAAAACTTGAGTGAAATAATACAAAGCCTTCATCCCAACATTTAGCCTCACCTTTGAGGAGTAAGGCTACTATACTACATATAAATCTAAGGATTTTAGGGTGGGTAACCATTCCCATCCTGACTCAGAGTATCAATTGCACATTTACTAGAAAACTAAAGATTTACATAATGACACTTTTCCAAGTTCTTTTCTTATGATAAATTTATCTGTGTGATCTCTATCATCGACAATGATCTTGATATTCACTTTAAATCAATTTTATTTTTAAAAATCAAAGCATTGTAGATAAGTTATAATAAGCTTTCAAAATAATTGACATCTACATCCAACAAAGAGAGAAAATATTTCATTAAGAGTTCATGTTAGGTCTCACTATGACATGACACATCATACGATGGACAAATTGTCTTAACTTCTTCTCACGTCAGATTGACTCTTACAGATTGTTGTTATCACTTGTCTATATATTGTCGATTTTTGTTGCCGTAGAGATATTTCTCGAGGAGCAGAGAAATCATCAACGGCTGTTATCATGTGAATCGAGTTTCATTTCTCTCTGCTTGACTTTTCTTGAGATGTTTCTTCTCATTTTATTGACTATTGCACATGTTCTATCTTCGTCCCTCTTGATGATGATTTCCTTGTTTGCGTGATGTCCAATCTTGTTGTTAACTATTGTTTTTTTTTATCTTATATCCATGACAGAGACCAAGTATCAATTTTTGGTTGCATGTGATCAAATATCCAAAACCTCCTCCCTACGATCTAAAATTTCTCACACTAGCAAAATGGACGGTCCAATCTCAGATCCGTCTCCTCCCTTCGGTACAGTTGACTATCCCAATGAGATTTCATACAGTCTCTTTGTCAAGAACGATAAGAAGTTTGATAGATGAAAGTAAAAAAATTGATGTAAATTGATCCTTTACAGCTCAACTTCACTCGCCATTCTCAACAAAACAACCCAATCCACATATGGTATTCTCTTACACGTAGATGAAATACCTTGATCGTGTTGAAACTAAGAACAAAGAGCTTGATCAGCTGATTGCGAAGAACACAATAATCTTTATGAAATGATCCAAATCGTCAAACTCTCCTTCGCAAGTAACTGAAGCACACCAATCCTCCCTCCCTACATCTCAATTTCTCTCAAGACACACAGTCACAGTTCACCTCTTCATGAACCGTCTTATCCTATGTATTGCATGGACCGATCTGAACCCCGTGACACTTTGTACGTATGTATTAACTAGACCTCTCAATCCTCCAAAACGTCCGCTGACAAATTGCAAGTACAAGCTGATCTTATCTCTCTTACGTCAATTTCACAATACATGAGTTTTTCCAGATCATGATCAATCGGATCCCTTGGACTTTTAGTATAACATCGATGACCGTAAATACATAATCAACATTGACAAGCTAAGATTTAGCTTGTTTTTCATCTTTTGGGTCTCGTAATTTTGTCATTAAGCATCCAAGTAAGCAAATTAAGTACCCACCGAGAAGCTTACAACAAGCTCTACCACTTGGTGCAATGAGAGTGGAGATTCTATGTAAATAAAAAATATCCTTTTTCAAATTATTTGCTCCATTAACATCTTTGGAGCGATAATATGCAATCCTGAAATTTGATTTCAAGTAGAAGTTGATAGCGACATGACAACATCTTTGTTCAAGAGTAACAAAGTATGAAGTGAAAAGAGTGATATAGATACTTTAAGCAAAAAGAGAGGAGATAAGTAAAATGTCAAGAAATATAAGCAAAATTTACGAAGGTTGCAAGATTTGTGGTATGTTGTTGTCTCTCTGACCGCAATTTGTACTCAATGGAGAAAAAATCCTTATGTTACTAATTTTCACTGTACAGATTCATATGCAACACGACAATGCGGAAGCTGCAACTGTTGCAGCAGTTCAACATTATGAAAGAGGGGTTGATGTGCATAAATGACTATGGGAATCACATCAAAGCTCGTAGATCAATTGTATTCTGTCATAGTCAAGATCTCGGAGACACATGGCAGGGACCTACTTGTTGAGTACAAGTAGTTCATCACTTTGATTTTGACCAGAGAACCCATTCTGCGGTTTGATGAACTAATTCATGTGATGTTAGGAGAGGAGGTGCACCTGCTGGGGAGTTCTACTTTGACAAGTCAACAAGAATCTATCTATTTTGCAAGTTCTAGAAGATCTCGAGATAAAGATCATAGAACGAGGACAACAACAACAACAACAATAGTCACAACAGTAGCAACAGAACCAACAGAACTAGCAACATGCTGGTTCTTCCAACAATCAAAGTTGTGCACCTAGTTCCTTCAACTATCGCAAGAAGCAAAGCCACAATGCTACAAGCGACAAAACAACCAAAAGCAGTATGACAACAACCAACAAGGCTACAACCAACAAGGCTATGCATGAGCAAGTCTATTCACACCAGTTGCTAATTACAACACATCAAAGTTATGCGGTTTTCGGATCACAAATTGACTGGGTGATCGACTTTGACACCACTAGTCACATGACACTCTATCGGGAATGATTTAGTTCACTCGAGCTTGTGGAGACTCCTCAGTTGCATGACAGACAATGACAGCAAGCACCAGATCTAGCACAAGGGTTAACATTCTGCTAGACGTTTCTACTTCAATGTTGACTAGTATAGAGGATGTTCTGCATCTATCCACATTGACTAGAAACCTGTTATTTGTAAGATAGTTGGTAGAGTAGGTCTGCATGCACGCTTCAATAAAGATGGATGCTTTATTGAAGATTCTAATAGCATTGTCATAGCTCGGGGTAGCAAGAGTGGTAGGTTGTTCAAACTAGATGATTCTACGCATAAGTTACAAGTTGTCATGTATGGACAGAGTGGTCCAGTAGTGACTGATATTGACATCTAGCACAAGCGAATTGGACACATGAACTTCCATAGGTTGAAAGGTCTTTTGAGTTCTGACTTAGTTACAAGTCTGTCCAAATTCAAATACAGTGAGCTCATTGGAGTCTGTGCAGTATGTCAGTTTGGCAAGCAAGTTAGATAACCCTTTAAGGGATCAGGTAGCAGAGCAATGATGGACTACTTCTCAACCAAGTATGACTGATTTTCAATACTTCGTGTCCTTCATTTATGATAATTCGGGTTATACTTGGATCTATTTGTTGAGAAACAAATCCTCTATCGAATTATTGTGAACATTCCAGACTATTTGCAAGTTGGTGGGGAAACTATCTGAAGAATCTATCCTCTGTATGAGATATGATGGAGGATGCGAGTTATTTTCTGGAGAGTTCGATGCATCCACGTCATAAGACATGCACTTACAGTCCGCAACAGAAAGGGGTTGCTAAGCGCAAGAACCGACACCTAGCAGAAGCTGCGAGTGCTATATTGAACGAGACGATCATGTCTAGACCTTACTAGGCAAAAATTCTTTCATGTACGGTATATCTGACGAATCAGAATCATGTGAAGATTGATGGAGATCTTCACATGCAGTAAGCTTGATAACCTTTTCTTAAAGTTTTTGGATGTATCTATTATGTGCACATATTTGATGAGAAAGGTTAGAAACTAGATAGATGTATCTTCCTTGGATATGCTTCTAATATTAAAAGATATAGTTCTATATCAGTATAGATGTTGTCTTTTGATGAACTACAGTTTTGGTTTGCCCTTGTACTTGTCATAGTCATCCATGTACCCTATTGTAGAATCAAGGAGTCAGTCCACTGTATTACCTCAAAGGAGTACGTTGAGTGGAGAATCTGGAGAGATCATTGATTCGAGATCAAAATCAGGTGCACATAGAGCTGTTGCTTACGTTGGAGTCTACGTAGCACAACCTAGTGAGAATAGTGTACTTTCTACACAAGACGAGCAAGTGTTATTACATCATTGTTTGACTTATCTAGATATGTAGATCTTCCACATCCTTTGGATACTTTGTCTCAGACTTTGGCGTCTATGTTAGATTAGTTGCAAAGGGAGGTGACTAGTGCACCTATTATCTCTCGTAGATCTAAATGGCCAAAGCATCCAATGAGTAAGTATATACATGAAGGTTTTCTTGCTGCACACCATGCATATATGATCAATATTCTTCAGAAACAAGAACCGAGTTTGCTTGAGGAGACGATGGACAAAACCCAATGGATGAGTGATAAGGAAGTTGAGCTTATTGTGCTACACCATCAATAGACTTGGGAGGTTGGTGAACTTACTTAAGGATAGAAGGTGATTGGTTGTAGATGAATCTTCAAGGTCAAGCGTAACTCGAATGATACTGTGTGCCGATGTGTGTAAGTTACTGAAGGTTCTATGGTCTGATATAGGCACCAAGAGCATGGTATGCAAAGATCAATTCTTACTTGCAACCTCTTTGTTTTCATCTATGTGATTCAGACTCTACCTTGTATTCAATGAGAGTATGAGACCAGATTGTGATCATCATCATCATGATTTGATAATTATCGATAACTACGAGGAGATTATTTTCCAGATCAAGGATCATTTGAAATCTGAGTTCGAGATGATGGACTTAAGTGAGCTCAAGTACTTTCTTGTTGTGGAGTTTATGAGAGATGAGGAAGATGTTTGACTTGTACAGCGACAGTATGCTCTCAATATGCTTGAGAGATTTGGTATGCTTGACTGCAAACCCATTGCTACGTTGTCGGAGTGTAATCCGTCTACCTAGGAAAGCGCCGGGCTTCTAGCTGTGGTTGTTCACTCAAGAGGTTGGCTTTCAGGTTATAACAGGGGCTATAAACACTCACACAGATGTGTAAGATCTAGTAATATACCCAGAAGGCGAAATTCAAGTCTAGCCGGCAGTAACAAGATCCGGCGGTGAACTTTGACACTCACGGAGAGGAAAACTATGAAGGTTTAGACCTCTAAACTTCCCCTGCATGCAAATGAGGTACTATTGAACTCACAGACGAAATTTCAGCCTGAGATCAAATTCTGACACGGAGATATGAACAGAAAAGTTTTGAGCAAGAAAACTACGGCAATTTCTGGTACCTAGATGGCTATTTCGACCTATAACAGGAGTTTGGCTCGATCAATTTCGAAGTTTCTTACATGATTTGCAGTCTACAGGGTGCTGAACCTCCTTGTGAAGTTGGGACTCCTGAATGTACACAGAACTCCAGATCTCCTCCTCTGAAGTCGCTGCTCTAGATTAAGAGCTTTCCAGACCCCTCTAGCTTCAGCGGCCACTCTGAATTACTCAGTCACTCAATCGATGCGAAACTTTTTGGGAAATTGTAGCCCTGCTGGCAGAGAACACAACCTCGAAGTTTTGAAGCAATTTCCTCAAATCTGCTGCAAGTGACACTGAAAACCCTAAATCCAACAAAAGTGATTCAATTCTAGCACAATTCGAACTTCAATTGATCGTAACTTCCTCTTTATTGACTCAAATCGATAGAAAATTTCACTGGAAGTGCTTGGCATGACGAGCCCTCTCTCCCTGTGCTCTCAGATTTCGAAGATCCCTCACCAAATGCTCGAACTCCACTCTAGAGCTCTGTTTCTAAATTTAGAGTTTAACAAAAGACAAAAACGGACCAATGGGAGTTCATAGCTCCACTTGGTTGTCCTTTAGTACCCTAAACCACGTGGAAACTTAGTTTTACTCATAGGCTACCACGTCAAGCCCCCTAGAGTGCCAGCGTAAAACTTAAATTACTTAAAACGACACGCAGCCCCGAAAAATAACTTAAATCAGCTAGAAAGCGTGCATGGGCGACACGCAAATACAACCCATGAGCTTAAGCCCTATCAACATGGTAATCAACCTACTAAGACTCAAAATAGTATTAACACCGTATGCAAAGGTGTCAAACATATACATAAACGACTAGAAGTAATATAAGCTAACTTCTAGAACTACTAAACTCAAGCGTCGGAGTAGAAATATAACATGTAGCCGCCAAGTAGCGCGACATCCATCCCCTCTGAACCTGCATATCCTCCGGTATGTGCCATCCAGATCAAGACTCTTCAGCTTCGGCTTCAAACTCATCTTCAACCTGCATTGAGTCTTCAGCTTCATCCTCAGTAAGCTCTACAATGTTCTGGTCCTCCCCTCTCCTTCTAAAGAGCTTGATTCTCTTCCCTGCGACTGGTATCTTGAGCACTACACCATCTAACTCTCTCAAAGAGTATGTGGCATTATCATAAACTTCTAACACCACATAAGGTCCGAACCATCTCTTGGAAAACTTTCTGATAGCGCTATGTTGATTATCAAGACTACTATCATAGACTAACACCCAATCACCTTCCTTAACTGGTTTGGGTCGTAATCTATGCGTTCTATCAAATCTGTCTTTGTTTCTCTCTCTAACAGTCTTCAACCTTTCCACAGCTTTGGCAACATCCTCAGGTCTCCGTTCTAACTGCTGGATCCTTAATGCAAGAAGATCCTCCGTACTGCTACCATCTTCCCATGGCAAAACATTCCAAGTAGGCACAACCTCCTCAATCGGCATCACAGGTTTTTGTCCTAGTATCAACTCTGCTGGCATGTAACCTGTAACGGTACTATGAGTTGTACGATATGCCCATAAAGCAAATGGTAGCAGTCTAGGCCATTCACGGATCTTACCCTTGCATGTTGCCTCTCAAACCTCTTCAGATTCTCAACCTTCCTATAACACACTGATCCACATGATGTTAGTCCTAAGAAGCTAGTGGATAAAGCTTCCTGCTCTACTGGATCAGGCGAGAATCCTTTCTCTACTGTACCGTTGAAGTCTCGCTCTTCAATGGTACTCTGCCAAAACCCCTAGACTCTCTAAACTCATGAGTAATCTTAGGTAGTGGACGATCTCTCAAGCTATCACGATCCCTCTCATGTTCTGCAGCAACGGTCAAAAACTGAACAGCTCTTTTGCCGTCTCTACTACGTATCCTAGCATAGGCTGAACCATCATCCATAACTCGTGTCTCCATTCTAACAGCAGTAATGTAAGGCTGCCCGAGAATGATAGGATAGGTTGACATGTCTTGCACAAAGAAATTATGAACATCACTGATGTCACCCACAGTTACCTTGATGTTGGGACAAGCACCATAGAGTTCTCCCCTCTGGTTGTTGGCAGCACGTATAAGCCATCCATGGTCGGTGTCTATAGGCCACCTCCCACGCTTGTATAGCTCCTTAGACATCAGATTAATCTATGAGCCGTGATCAATCAATGCCACCACAGGTTCCTCCAGATCTCCCAACTTCACCAAGGTCTCTGTGGTTGCTCTTGCCCAATGGTTGTGAGAGTAATGGCTCTTCTGTGATGCTTCCACCTCATCTTCAAACCTCACGTTGTCGTGTCGTGGACCGGCTCCTACCTGAAATTCAAACTTCGATGCTTGTCGCTCCAAAGACACTCATGAGAAGACAAGCTAGGCCCCAGCTTACGAGTTTTTGGCACAATCTCAGATCTCCATTTTTATCGCATAGATGGGTAGAGCTCCTTGTCAGCTTTCCATAGGCACTTTGTCTACTTCGTTTGGACGCCTAGTGGAAAAGTTACAAGATTCGAAAGATGGAGAAAATAAGCTAGGCCCCAACTTACGGGTTTTTGGCACCACTTCGGATCTTCGTTTTTATCGCACCAGTGGATAGAGCTCCTTGTCAGCTTTCCATAGGCACTTCATCTACTTCGTTTGGACGCCTAGTGGAAAAGTTACAAGACTCGAAAGATGGAGAAAACAAGCTAGGCCCCAGCTTACGGGCTTTTGGCGCAACTTCGGATCTTCACTTTCATTACATGGATGAGTAGAGCTCGTTGTCAGCTTTCCATGGGCATCTTGTTTACTTCGTTTGGACATCCAGAGAAGAAGTTATGCGATTCGAAAGAAGGTAAAATCAAGCTAAGTTCCTGGTTACTTGCTGACTGGGTATTTAGAGCTCCAGGTGTTATATCAAAGACGCAAGGGGCCTGCTTCTTATTATTGAGGGTTGAACTTCGTACGTACAGATTGTAACAAGGGGGCTGCTTAAGGGGCTTGCTTGCGTCTGCGACCTGTCATCGGACGGTGCGGGAGATTTGGAAGTTCAATGCAAGCGCGCAAGGCGTCGTTGGGTTCAGATCTGTGCAGGCTACGCATTGGTTCAAACGGTTTGGGAAGAGACGGATCGGGGGTTGTGTTCTGGGAGAAATTGAGACGCAGGAAAGAGATTTGGAGTTTTCAGTTACCTGTGAAGGAGAGTTGGACCGTTCGGACCGTTCCGGAGTCCAAACTTGCTGTCCTTGGATCCATCGGGATCAGAACACCGAGTTCTACAGGAAATTGAAGACGATACCAGTTTTCATCGGGCGGTTTGGAAGTTCTGAGTGAAATTGGCTCGCAGGGAAGCGCTTACATCAGATTTTTGTTCACCTGCGACCTGAGGTTAGGCTGTTCTTCGTATTGGTGAGCCAAGCTCTTTGTTCTTGGTGCCTACGCGATCAGGGAGTCTTCATCTACTCATAGGAGAAGACCGTGTGCGGATTGGATTGTTGGTTTGGGTGTGGTGAGCAAGTTTGTGCCGCAGGGAGCTGATTTACGTCAGTTTTTTGCAACCTGCGACCAAATTTCTTGCGTGGTTTTGTAAGAGGAACTCCAAACGACTTGTTTGGAGTCTTGTTGGGTTCAGGGTAGCTAGATCTATCTGCCAGAGAAGACGGATATCAGTTTAGACGATCCGTTTGTGCGATGTGAGCGGTTTTAAGCCGCAGGGAGGAATTTTTAAGATTCGGTCACCTGCGACCGAAAATCGACGATTTCTCGGCTGTTGGGAGTCGGATCTGAAGGTTTGGGTTAACGGAGTCAGCGGAGGAGACCCTATCGACATCTGAAGTCCGTTCAGCGAAAAGAGGAAGTCCACAGATAGGCCTTTTTCGGTTTCTTCGCTACGGGTTTTGCTCTTTTGAGTTCGTTAGAATTCTGATTGGTTGTATACAGCTTGTGGTAGCTAGCTTTAGCCAAGAGCTAGTGCGTGGATGTGGTTTGGACTTGGGTTTGGATCGTGTGATATTGTTGTGGCTCTGTTTGTTAGCAAAGAGAAGTTTCTCTTGCTTGAGCTACGCTTCGGCGATTTCAGGCTAGGGTTGCAATTCAGGGGTTTGTTTTAGGGCTTCTGAAGCAGATTACAGACCGCTCTGGTCTGTTTTTCAGTTCTGTGCTCTTAGGAGAAAGAACCAGCAGTGTACATACATTTGAAGTGTATATATCGCAGCATTCGTTTTCGTGGTTGTTTTTCTCTGTCTTGTCTCTGTTTCAGCACACAACATCTCCACAGCCAGGAACCTCGCATTTTCCTGGACATCCTTCACGCAATATCCGACACGATTGGTGAACTCGACGTGAAGGTCCGGGGTGGAGATATTTGTGTGTTAGAACTGGGCAGAAGAGATCAGCAATCATGAACGAGGATGAAGATGGATTTGGTTGTTCGGATGGATGCTGTGGACCTGGGATGATGGATTTTTAGACGGTTGGGATCATGGGAGGATGGGAGGATGGGACGAGCCATGACTATGGACGGGATGGACGGATCAGAGGGTATACCAGGGATGCAGTTGGATGCAGCAACTGCACGATTGTTTTAAGCCTTCACTTTGTTTATGCGACAAGAGCAAGGGAACCAACAAAAGGAGACTTTGGGGAAGAAGGCGCTTGGATGATCGACAAGTTCGATCTTTTTGGTGGGAGAGACATCTCTGAGTACTTGAGATGTTACAAGATGGAGATGGATTTGGATCAGGTACCGGAGAAGGAGATGATCGAGACGTTCGAACTCGCTGCGGTGCCTGAGATAAGGGAGCATGTGAAAGGTCTAACAAAGCGTTTTGGGAGGAACTGTGATACATTTTCACATGCGTTGATGGAGGAGTATTTCTTGGGAAACTTAGATCGAGTAACCAAGAAATCATTTTTGGGATGGGTCAACCGATCCAGCAAGGGTTTACAGCCTACAAAGTTGTTAAAGGAGTTTGAGAGACAATTCTCTCAACTACCTCGAGTGGACAAGCTAACCTTGGAGAGCTACAAGACAGAGCTGTTTCTTCAAGCTACGGATGAACCATGGCAGGAACAGTTGGAGCTACTTCTGGAGGATGGAGAAGAAGAAGAAGGGTTGACACAAAATTGGGAGGTTGTGCATGAAGCTGTTGAGCTTCTTGTCTGGAGACATACAAGAGAAAGGGTTACCAGGTCGACGCCTGTATTGCTGACTACCACACCAGTTCAGGTAGTATCTGAGGTTCAACTTCCAGTTGTGGTTGTAGAGAAGAAGGATCTAACCATTGAGGACCTACAGCAAAAGATGCGAGATCTACAAGCTAAGGTTACTAGGTTGGAGGATAAGGGATCATCGATTGAGATGGAGCTTGTACCCAAACCAGCTTGGGTACATCAGTGTATGTGGTGTGATGGTACTGACCATCAGCGGGATGATTGCATCGACTTTGCAGAGTCCTTGCAACGAGAGGTTATTTCTTGGGAGGATGGAGATGTTCGGTTCAGAAGTACGGGTACTCTCTTTCAAGCCAACGTTGATAAAGGAGGGATGAAGAGATTGATGGATGATTACTTTGCGGCACATGCAGTTGTAGCTATCGAAGCTACAAGTTATGATGCAAGGGTGGAGGAGATTGAACATGATCTCCATAGAGATGGGTTGGGTGAGCACGAGGATCTAAACGAGCTCAGGTTGGATACTACATCCACGATGCGGTGCGAGAAGAAGGACCAACAAGATACTTCTTCAAGGAGGTTAGCTCAGGAGGATAGGATTCAACAGGAAACTATTCTTTTTGAACAGGCAATGGAGGGCGATCTTTCACAACCGGAGGAGATGGTTGAGGTACGGATAGCGGATATGGGTGATCTGGTAGCATGCAAACAACAACCAGATATTGGAGTTGAGATTATGACGATGGATGTGAAGGGAGGTTGGGAGGAGTACATTCGAGATGCACAGGTTGGATTCATTTCACGGGAGGTCTTGGATGCTACTACAAGGGAAGTCCATGATGCTTACATCGGCTTCATCAAGGACAGACATGCTGAGGGTGAAGGAGAGTGGATGGACGCTCTGGAGGTTACGGGTATAGGATGATGGGTAAGGATGGCTTACAGGGGAGAAGCCATTGCTGAAGGTGATTTGTGTTGGGAGGATGATGCTTGAGGGATTGTAAATATTTTCAGGAAAAGGTTGAGAGGATGATGCTTGGAAGGTTGCAAGGGTTTTCAGAAGAAGATATCAGGGAGGATGATGGTTGAGGAAGATACTATTCTACAGCGAGACAATGATGGTTGCAGTTCAGGATTTTGTTGCAGCAGTGTGGTTCTTTTTTTTCAGAAAAACAAAAAAAAGAAAAGAGGATTACGTACAACGACATGTACATGCTTGAGGTTGAGGGTTACAGTCAGGATACGAGTGATGATTGACAGGATGGGTAATTGTCTACTACGACATTTGGGTCACAAATCTCTACGGTGAGGTTCTACAAGACGGATGGAAGACATTTTCATGGTATGATGGGTTATTCTTTCTATGTCTTCGCATATTGAAGATGTGTAGATTTAGAGGGGGTGATTGGATGGAAGGTTTGAGGTGAAAGTAGATGAGCATGGATCTAGGGAGGATCATAGCAGGGTAGCAACTTCAAGATGACGATCGAGTTGCGGACTTGAGGATGAGGTTGATTGAGATGGGAGGGAGGATAACAAGATGAGAATGATTGTGCGTGCCGGTCCACTCCTTGGTTGGTATCTCTGGTGCATACCGGAAGATGCACAGGTTTGGAGGGGGTGGATGTCGTGTCGTGGACCGGCTCCTACCTGAAATTCAAACTTCGATGCTTGTCGCTCCAAAGACACTCATGAGAAGACAAGCTAGGCCCCAGCTTACGAGTTTTTGGCACAATCTCAGATCTCCATTTTTATCGCATAGATGGGTAGAGCTCCTTGTCAGCTTTCCATAGGCACTTTGTCTACTTCGTTTGGACGCCTAGTGGAAAAGTTACAGGATTCGAAAGATGGAGAAAATAAGCTAGGCCCCAGCTTACGGGTTTTTGGCACCACTTCGGATCTTCGTTTTTATCGCACCAGTGGATAGAGCTCCTTGTCAGCTTTCCATAGGCACTTCATCTACTTCGTTTGGACGCCTAGTGGAAAAGTTACAAGACTCGAAAGATGGAGAAAACAAGCTAGGCCCTAGCTTACGGGCTTTTGGCGCAACTTTGGATCTTCACTTTCATTACATGGATGAGTAGAGCTCGTTGTCAGCTTTCCATGGACATCTTGTTTACTTCGTTTGGACATCCAGAGAAGAAGTTATGCGATTCGAAAGAAGGTAAAATCAAGCTAGGCTCCTGGTTACTTGCTGACTGGGTATTTAGAGCTCCAGGCGTTATATCAAAGACGCAAGGGGCCTGCTTCTTATTATTGAGGGTTGAACTTCGTACGTACAGACTGTAACAAGGGGGCTGCTTAAGGGGCTTGCTTGCGTCTGCGACCTGTCAGCGGACGGTGTGGGAGATTTGGAAGTCCAATGCAAGCGCGCAAGGCGTCGTTGGGTTCAGATCTGTGCAGGCTACGCATTGGTTCAAACGGTTTGGGAAGAGACGGATCGGGGGTTGTGTTCTGGGAGAAATTGAGACGCAGGAAAGAGATTTGGAGTTTTCAGTTACCTGTGAAGGAGAGTTGGACCGTTCGGACCGTTCCGGAGTCCAAACTTGCTATCCTTGGATCCATCGGGATCAGAACACCGAGTTCTACAGGAAATTGAAGACGATACCAGTTTTCATCGGGCGGTTTGGAAGTTCTGAGTGAAATTGGCTCGCAGGGAAGTGCTTACATCAGATTTTTGTTCACCTGCGACCTGAGGTTGGGCTGTTCTTCGCGATCGGTGAGCCAAGCTCTTTGTTCTTGGTGCCTACGCGATCAGGGAGTCTTCATCTACTCATAGGAGAAGACCGTGTGCGGATTGGATTGTTGGTTTGGGTGTGGTGAGCAAGTTTGTGCCGTAGGGAGCTGATTGACGTCAGTTTTTTGCAACCTGCGATCAAATTTCTTGCGTGGTTTTGTAAAGGGAACTCCAAACGACTTGTTTGGAGTCTTGTTGGGTTCAGGGTAGCTAGATCTATCTGCCAGAGAAGACGGATATCAGTTTAGACGATCCGTTTGTGCGGTGTGAGCGGTTTTAAGCCGCAGGGAGGAATTTTTGAGGTTCGGTCGCCTGCGACCGAAAATCGACGATATCTCGGCTGTTGGGAGTCGGATCTGAAGGTTTCTTGGGTTAACGGAGTCAGCGGAGGAGACCCTATCGACATCTGAAGTCCGTTCAGCGAAAAGAGGAAGTCCACAGATAGGCCTTTTTCGGTTTCTTCGCTACGGGTTTTGCTCTTTTGAGTTCATTAGAATTCTGGTTGGTTGTATACAGCTTGTGGTAGCTAGCTTTAGCCAAGAGCTAGTGCGTGGATGTGGTTTGGACTTGGGGTTTGGATCGCGTGATATTGTTGTGGCTCTGTTTGTTAGCAAAGAGAAGTTTCTCTTGCTTGAGCTACGCTTCGGCGATTTCGGGCTAGGGTTGCAATTCAGGGGTTTGTTTTAGGACTTCTGAAGCAGATTACAGACCGCTCTGGTCTGTTTTTCAGTTCTGTGCTCTTAGGAGAAAGAACCAGCAGTGTACATACATTTGAAGTGTATATATCGCAGCATTCGTTTTCGTGGTTGTTTTTCTCTGTCTTGTCTCTGTTTCAGCACACAACATCTCCACAGCCAGGAACCTCGCATTTTCCTGGACATCCTTCACGCAATATCCGACACGATAATGTGTTGATACGATCTCCCTTCTGATACTTGAGAGCAGTAACCAGCAATCTCATCTTCCTCATCCTCCGACAGTTTAGTCCCTAGAGCGTTAAGCGTAGCTGCTTCACCCAAAATATGACGTTTCCTCTTGATGATATCTATGATAACCTCATGGAACTCACGCTTTGCAATCCCAAGAATCACACCCAAAGTAAACTCAACCTTCCCATTCAAGATACGATTCTCTAACACCTGCTTCAAGTCTGTAGCAATCTCAATGTCAGACTGAAGTTTGTATGCAGGCATCTTACCCTTCTCCTTGCTTCTCTCCTTCTCCTTTGGTGTTGTAGGTGGTAGATCCTCCATAGTCTCCTCCCGAGTAGGTGTTGTCTCCTGCCTTGCCTCTGGTCTAGTCCTTTCACTCCTTGTAGCAGGCCGTTTGACTGTAGAAGCCTCACCTGCATCCTCCCTCCTACGTTTTTCTTCTAGTACAGCTTCATGATGACTTCGTGCAACATAAGCATGTACTGACATAGTATCCACAGGGTCATTCCATCTTGTAGTTTCTCTAATTGAGTTGCCAACCCTTCGTAGCACATCCTTGTCTAGCTCTGTTCTAGCTACGGACCGCACTACATCTGACCACAACCCAGTAGTCCCTTTCTCTCTCTCTATTTCCACTTTCACTCCACACGTAGCAGCATTCACAAGAGAAACAGCATGTGATGCTGATATCTCATTCACAAGTCTCTTCATACCACCCTTGCCAAAGTTGGTTCCCAACATCATCCCAGTCTCTCTCAGGTGGATCTTACCATCTTTGAAGAAGATCAGATCCTTCCTCAATGCATCTGAAAACTCCCCACAATCTCTTCTTACATGGTCTAGACTATCACACCATATACAACGATGAACAAAGCCTTCTCTCATCTGAGGTCTCTGCATAGCAGGCTGTACATTCTGGTCCTTCTCTTCTAACCTAGTGAGCTTAAGCTTAAGCTCCTTCATACCCTTAATCAACTCATCAAGCGGTGAGTCTTCCTCTCTAGCAATTACCAAAGCAGGCTTAGTAGGCAACTGCTTGACAGGAATTATCAGAGGTGCTGCTTCACTTACCACCACCTTGTCCCTTCTTCTCTGTCTCTTGGTCAGCAAAGAGACAGCCTCTTCAACCTCCTTCCAATCAGTCTTCAATCCTCTCTCCTCACTTTTGTCTTCCAGCAACAGCTCAAGCTTCTCCTGAATAGTCACGTCCGCTGCTTGTAGGAAAAGCTCGGTCTTCTCAACCTCTAGTGTAAGCTTCTCTGTCCTAGAAAGCTGAGCATATTGATGATCAAACTCCCTTAACAACTCATTTACAGACAAACCTTTGTTAGGCTTCACCACCCACTCCAAGAATGTTCTCTTGGTCACCCTCTTTGAGTCTTCAGTGTAGTACTCCTCCTTCAAAGCTCGCATAAAGCTCTCCCAACTCTGTCCTTGCTGCTGCTTGAGCTCCTTCACACGCCCACGAATCTCAGGCAAAACAGCAAGTTCAAAGTTCTCCACCATCTCCTTCTCAGGTACCTTGTTCACCTCCATCTCCCTAGCATAGTATCGCACGTACTTGGAAATATCTGTCCCCTTGAACTGATCCATCTGATGCACCACAGATTGCAATGCCTTGGTTGCTAATACCTCCTTCCTCTCTGTGCTCTGCTGCTGTTGCATAAACATGAAAAAGGCTTGGAACATCTTCATCGTAGCAGCATCCAACTGAACAGGTTGTTGAGCAGCAGCAGCACCTCCACTTGATGATCCTTGGTTGGCCATGATATCTGATCCTGTAACACTCTCAAGAAAACTCCCACCCTAGGTGTTTCACGTCGAGTTCACCAAAAAGAGAGTATGTCGGAGTGTAATCCGTCTACCTAGGAAAGCGCCGGGCTTCTGGCTGTGGTTGTTCACTCAAGAGGTTGGCTTTCAGGTTATAACAGGGGCTATAAACACTCACACAGATGTGTAAGATCTAGTAATATACCCAGAAGGCGAAATTCAGGTCTAGCCGGCAGTAACAGGATCTGGCGGTGAACTTTGACACTCACGGAGAGGAAAACTATGAAGGTTTAGACCTCTAAACTTCCCCTGCATGCAAATGAGGTACTACTGAACTCACAGACGAAATTTCAGCCTGAGATCAAATTCTGACACGGAGATATGAACAGAAAAGTTTTGAGCAAGAAAACTACGGCAATTTCTGGTACCTAGATGGCTATTTCGACCTATAACAGGAGTTTGGCTTGATCAATTTCGAAGTTTCTTACAGGATTTGCAGTCTACAGGGTGCTTAACCTCCCTGTGAAGTTGGGACTCCTGAATGTACACAGAACTCCAGATCTCCTCCTCTGAAGTCGCTGCTCTAGATTAAGAGCTTTCCAGACCCCTCCAGCTTCAGCGGCCGCCCTGAATTACTCAGTCACTCAATCGATGCGAAACTTTTTGGGAAATTGTAGCCCTGCTGGCAGAGAACACAACCTCGAAGTTTTGAAGCAATTTCCTCAAATCTGCTGCAAGTGACACTGAAAACCCTAAATCCAACAAAAGTGATTCAATTCTAGCACAATTCGAACTTCAATTGATCGTAACTTCCTCTTTATTGACTCAAATCGATAGAAAATTTCACTGGAAGTGCTTGGCATGACGAGCCCTCTCTCCCTGTGCTCTCAGATTTCGAAGATCCCTCACCAAATGCTCGAACTCCACTCTAGAGCTCTGTTTCTAAATTTAGAGTTTAACAAAAGACAAAAACGGACCAATGGGAGTTCATAGCTCCACTTGGTTGTCCTTTAGTACCCTAAACCACGTGGAAACTTAGTTTTACTCATAGGCTACCACGTCAAGCCCCCTAGAGTGCCAGCGTAAAACTTAAATTACTTAAAACGACACGCAGCCCCGAAAAATAACTTAAATCAGCTAGAAAGCGTGCATGGGCGACACGCAAATACAACCCATGAGCTTAAGCCCTATCAACATGGTAATCAACCTACTAAGACTCAAAATAGTGTTAACACCGTATGCAAAGGTGTCAAACATATACATAAACGACTAGAAGTAATATAAGCTAACTTCTAGAACTACTAAACTCAAGCGTCGGAGTAGAAATATAACATGTAGTCGCCAAGTAGCGCGACAACGTTATTAGAGCAAAAGGTAAAGCTAGGAGCAAAGGATGGTAAGTTGTTTGATGATCCTTGCATGTATAGACAAATGGTTGAGAGTCTTATTTATCTGACTATAACCAGACTTAACTTGATCTATGACGTTAATATGATCAACCAGTTTATGCAATCATCCCAGAGATCACATTTGGAGGTTGTCAAGCGGATCTTTTGTCATGTAAAGTTCTCGATGCAGTACAGACTTCACTTATCAGTATGATGGATCATTGTTGTTAAGTGGCTACATTGATGTGGATTGGGCAGGGAGTACTGACATGAGATCCACGTCAAGTTACGCTTTTGGACTTAGAAGCATTGTTATAGGCTGAGCTTCTAAGAAGCAACTTATGGTTACTTTGTCATCTACAGAAGTAAAGTATCAAAGAGCAACAAATACAACATGCGAATTGATTTGGTTTTGATGTTCGCTATCTGATATTTGTGTGGAGTGTACAGATCTTGTTGTTGTATATACTAACAACATTAGTAGCATGAAGTTAGCTAGTAATCATGTTCATGCTAGGGCAAAGCACATTGAAGAGCACTATCATTTCACTAGAGAGAAGGTCCTTGCAAAAGAGATTGAGCTTTGTTATGTGAGCACAAGAGAACATGTTCTCGAGGTGTTGTCTAGAGATAAGTTTGATGTTTTCAAACATTGTCTAGGAGTACAAAATATAGAGTCGAGCTTGAAAAGGAGTGTTGATATAGTCTTAAGCTCCAGTACATCGACGGCTGATACCAGCCAGAGTAGTTAAGATTGTTACGTATAGTTAGTTAGAGGACTAACTCACCATTAGGGTTGCTCTTGTACTCATCCCACTATACATACATAGAGAGACGAAGCCACTCTCATCTCATTCTTATTTATTCCTTGTCTACTCGTTCTCTCTTCTTGGAATGTCTTCTTAGAAGTATAGATCTTTCTACATATTATACATTCTGTTCTCTGCATATCTTCATTTCTAGACATAAAACAAATCCTGCATTGAATGATTTGTCTAAACCACTTGTCAACATAGCTGATGGCTTCCTACTCATATCATTCTTCATTCTCACATCGTTCGCTTTATATCATCAATTTGTAACATGTTACTATACATCAGAGTTTCGATCTACAATACTTCTTCTTGATTAGTTATTTTGTAATCATTTGCTGAGTCTATATAGTATTGCATGTGCAGATAGCCTTCTTTCATCCACCTTGCATAATCATTTGGAAGCATCCGGATAATCCACTCCAAGATGCATATCATCACTAACGTCATTTGGTTCTAACTGACTATCAACAACTCTTGCTTGACTATCATGTACAACCGCATTTGCCACCTTCTCTTGCTCATTGTATCTATATTCTAAAGAGCACCGAGTTGTACAAGAGCCACCCGGTCAACGTCTCTATACGACCAACCGGACCATCTAACAACCATCTCAACACTCGAGCTTATGTCGTTCCAAGACCTAATGCTTGTCGTGCCTTACCAAAACGTATAAGAACATTTTAAGCTACAAAATAAACAAAATAAATATTGATATTAGATAAATTTCTAACACCTCATTTTCAACTCCTATTTCAACATGTTTTGAGACTATCGAGTTGTAAACTATCAAACATAAAATTTTGAACAAGCAACTGTCCAATATAATATAGAACACTAATAGTTTTATATTTTCATTTTATCAAGTATCACCTTTATCCCAAACTAATATCTGAAAATGTAAATGAGGTACAGCAACTAAAACTGATCCTAATGACAATATAAATAACAAAGAAAAATTATAATAACCTTATTACGTAAAATTATTTTGAAAAGATAATACTGAAAAGTACCTCTATATTACGTGTGCTAGAGAAACAAGTACTCAAACTAAATGGACAACCATTGCATGAATAACAATTTACATCATGAACAATGCTTGCACATAAAAAATCACACAATCTATAGTGGGAACATAAACTGCAAACGGTTCTTGAAATTTGAATGAGGAAAGGATGAAAGGCCACATCCACAAGAGCCTCTTAGAATGTGAAGATTGTCAAAGAAAAATCCCTTTGGTTTATGTGAAGATGGAGTCTCACTCCCAAGCACACATGTGTGCTTTGGTGGACCAATGACATCATTTCTTAGACCTATTCACACATGCCATGAGGGACATCTCCTCTTCCCAGCTCTCTCCATCCCATGGTTACGTCAGGTCCTTCTGGCAACATCTGCTTTTGCGCCCCGGCAACTGCTCCATCAAATTCTTCATGTTTGTCCAAAAATTTACAATTTGAAATCATCTTCCAGAGAGATCGTAATAAGCCTGAGATGGAAAGCTGATCATTTTTTGCCTTTGTAGGTAAAAGATACAACCAATCTCTATGACTTTTCTTTTACGGCAAGTAGAGCTCACTAGATGCTTTCTATCGAAACCAAGCTTACACAGTTTTGTTCAGTGATAGATAGAGAGAGCTCTGAAAGTTCCCAGATTAGCCTAGATTAGCAAGAAATGCTAATTTTGATTATGGAAAATGAGGGGTTTGGGTTACCTAGACCTTTGTACGCCGAGTGGCGGTTCAGTGTTAACTCTTATGTGGCATTGCTTCCATATTCATCCTAGAGGAGGCTTATATTTAGGTTTATGTTAGCTTTTTTGTGTCATGAGTGTCGTGCCTGTCATCATGAGTCTTTAAGATGATCCTTTGTTGTACTTCAAACATGCAACATGATTGAACATCATAGAGGAGATCATGACAATGCACATATGTCATTATACATGTAGATGAGGGATGGTCATTCTAAACATGGTTCGACAAAAGATTGTAGCGTAACAATACTTTGATAAAGTTCATAAATCTTAAATATATTATTGCACTATTAGTAAATCACTTTCCTAAACATGGTTATGAACTGTTACCACCTATATTTCAATCAGTCTCAGACCAATCTAACAGCTCCTGACGGCGCCACCCATTGCTCTGTTTTCCACTGAAGACCATCTCCAATCTTACTGCAGACACTGGTACAAATCCTAGTTATCACTTTGCGCTTTAAGCTAGCCATGGCCACATACGAGGTTAAGTTGGTGGCATGTCTCAAGTAGAGCTTTTATTGTCATCAAGCTGGTCTAAATATTCTTAACATTAAGACATATATTTGACAACCGAATTCTTCTAAAAATGGTGTTCCCTTCACTGATAGATTAAAATCCAGTTCGATTTAGCTTATATTCTAACAGGTGTGCACATTGTTCAGAATCCATGTCCTTTGGAACTGACACTACGAAATCAAATGCCCCTCAGCTTCCCACAAGAGAGAAAGAACTGTGTTTTCGTTTTCAGTGCGTTGTGTAGACAAAATCTAATCTACGCGGCCTGGGATTCGTCACATGACTCCAAGTAGAAGGGAAAGTACTTTAGTTGCACCTTACTGACGATGATTCCAAACGACAGCATCAAGCACAAAAACCATCCGACGTCAGATAATCAATACCGTTTTCCATTTTCCATTTCAAAGAATCGTGTCTCGCTCTACATAATGATTATACTACAAGTCAGCCCCGAGGAAACTTCGATAAAAGCTATTCCGTCGTGGCATGGTACAGATGATCACCTAAACCTGTTTTGGAGTTCGTCCTTCCTTTATTATTTGATGGTCTCTCCTTCAGTCACCTGACTAATTTACAAAGGCGAAATTCTTGGCCCTGAATTTCACCTTGCGTCACCTTGCGAATTTCACCGTGCTACCCTAAACCTCGGCCACCTCAGACGAGAGTCTTCTCCTTCTCCAAGTTGGGAATCGCTGAAGCTAATTTGTCATAATCCTGGCATGAAACAAACGAACAGTCAGAAAAGGATTCAGACATAGATAGAACTGGGGGTGAAAGCCAGACCCCGAAGCGGCTGAAGAGTGATTACCCTCAACTTGTCACAATACCAGTCTAACTTTTGTCTTGAATGTGGAGCATCATACCTGTACAATATATTGAGCACATAGCTTTCCTGAAAGGACTGCTCCCTCCATAGAAGCGAGGTACTTTTGCTTGGTGAAGTCACCAGCCATATAGAATCTTGAAACTGGAGACCGTTGTAAAGGCCGGCAGGGCTCACAGTTGGGTACCGTCTTATAGACGGATCTGTAACAAAACGATTTTCATGATCAACTGGTATGTTCAACATAGTGCGGCCAACTTCCTGTCGTAATCTTCAGATACGCTCTCCTGATACGTAATCGCGTCAATCTAGATAGGAAGTTAATGAGGTGGACGGCTTCAACTAACGACCTACTTGCTTAGCCTCTATTGCTCGGAGAATGCACTGCAGTTGGTTCCTTTAGCCTTATAGAAACAAATACATAGGTATAGTAGGTTTAAATTCTCGTTCACTAACAGAACAGTGAGAGCACACTTGAACACAGCTCTCTACACACGCCCCACGATAATGGAACTTGTATATGCTAGTTTGAGATATTGCTTTAGGTCAACAAACCTTGGAGTCTTGACAACGTGGTACTTAAGTATCTTGGCTTTGCTTTGATCGGCTGCAATTTCATCCGGGAAGAGGTTCGCTAGCTCTTCCATAGTGGCGTTGATGATATCCTCGTCTGAACGGCCGATCCACTCTTCCGCGGGTGCAAATACAAGCTCCAGCATAGACTTGTTTGGATCGTAGTATTCCTGCATCACCAAGCATCGTCAGGTCCATCTCGTTAAAAGACATTACCCAGAATGACCGAATTTCATGCGTGCGACCTTCCGAGCTTCCGAGTACTACCGTACCTACCATCAATCGAACAGCAACCCCTAAATGGTTCGGGGATAAATCGTATTGAGCATGTAAAATGGATTCTAGAACGCAGTGGGAAGTACCAAGGCCAAACAAGTGCCCTAGAGTAACCACGGCCTTCCATCGATTATTACTACTGTGACTCTGTGATTTCTGCTACACTACTGTTTGGGGTGCTACTGTATGCGTCGTTCCTTCACAAAACGGTTGCGAGAGCTGACGAGCAATAACGGGTTCTAGAACAAAAGATCATCAACGAAACTCTGAGCGATCCAAGAGAACAGTTATGTACACTGTAAACAAGCAATCTGTAACGCAAGAAAGTCCCCTGCATCGCTTAAGGGAAACTTTCGTCAATCACAGCAAGGGTAAAACTGGTCACCTTGCATGTCGTTGACATATCGGCATAAACACTTAGAAGTGGGCTCCTGCAAGGCCAGAACCATCTCATTAGGACTAAACTACCGAGAAACAAGTCGTGCAGGACTACCCGGAAAGGAAACTTTACAGTGCTTGCGCTTTTTAATGTACAAAGGTCGTTATTACAATGTTCCAATTTTACTTCCTTCTCACCTACTGAAAAGAAGATGGTCGTAGGTGTTCTTCAGCTTTCTATCCAACCTGCAGAGTGACAGAAGCAAACTCAGGACAATTACAAAACTACCTGCGACCAAAGTTTCTGTTAAACTGGAGACTGCCACTGCAACTACAGTTTGAAAATGATAGGGAGCCAGACTACAGAAGTGATTATGTTTCATGTCCCCAGAAGGAATCGATCTAAGGAGATCGCGATCTAGTCGTGGTACGAGACATAGAAGAAGGCACTAAAACTTCAGAAGGACGAACTAAAATGGGTTCAGCTCAGATAAGACGCGACGAGCCACACGGAACGCGTGTGTAGGATGCCGCGAAACACTAAGGTGAGTAGCCCAACAGCTGTGATACGCAATGAGCCAGCACATGAATCGAGAGTGCAGACAAACCAAGCGTCACAAAGTTTAGAGCCATGATACTTGGTTGAGGAAACAGAAGCGGAAGAACAGAAACGATTACGCCCATGAAAGGTGCCTAGAAACCCACAGAACGAGAATCGTAGACAGGCAAACACCGATCAATTATGACAAAGCGAGCAACCATGACGGTTGTGAAGGGCATCATACCATATATGTACATTGATAACAGGAACTCCAACGAGTTTGTCGAGCTTTCTGAAATATGGTATGTTTGCCCACTGATTGGGAATCAGCAACTTGAAGACGTCCACTGCATACTCCAAAGTTTCAGCGGAGGAGGCCACGACAATTAGTGCCGCGAGAGCCATACATGACTTGAATGTACATGACGAAAGAGGGCGAACAGACTCACGAATTTCCATATAAATAAGAAGATAATGTAGCCTCCTCCTCCTAACAACGCCTTATAATGTCAGCAACATGAAGTTTCGATAGGCAATAAACATCTCATCAGCTACTCTAGACCACTTAATGGCAGCAAAGCCAAACACTTGTAACGAGAATACATACCAGGCATGGCCGATACATAGACATCCCCTTCCACAATTGTGCCGTTCTGTAGTTGGAAGTGCTTAATAGACCCATCTTCGTTTAGCACAAACTTTTGCAGGCGAGAATTCAACTGAACTTCACCCCCAAGGGCAGTAAAATGATCCACGATTGGCTTGCATAACCTTTCTGGTGGTGCCCCATCAAGAAAGGCCATCTTGGATCCATGTGTCTCCTGGAAAGTACAAAAGTACCTATACAATCAGCTCTACATACAGAATTCGTCGACTTTGTCTTCAGACAAAGTGAAGCCAGAGCGTAAAATTCAAGTTTAGGTTCTTTTGTTGACTGTCATGCTATATGTAGGACTGGACGAAACGCGTCTACGGGAACTAGACTGCAACCCAAGGATCTGACGAGAAGATACAGTAACTTTACCTGCAAAAATCTATTTAACGCAATGAGCACACACTGCATCGAAAGATCATCGGGATCGATGAAGTTGAGGGCTTTGGACATAGCAATGAAGACCTCGTCATTCACTCGCCTAGGAACACCCTGTTTATGGGAACAGATACATGATCAGAGCCTCAACACTAACATTCGTCCAGCTACAACGTTGAAATGTCGGCCATCCATCAGTACCCCTACTCATGAGCAAAAATGCGTGGCGTTAGGCTCCTTTCCTGCAATCGATCGTTTTCTGGAGACCACAAAAAGGGGAAATATAAAAGGCGGGCTAAACAGCACGGCTCATGAGCAAAAACCAACGGCACCTGCTTGAGCATCCACTCCCTGACAGTGTACTTGTCCATGGCCTCGACGTACTTCTGGCCACCGACGATGGCTGGTAGAAGACCTATAGCGAATCTAATTTTCTCCTCCCACGAGAGCATCTCGTTATTCTTCAGAATGGCCCATACACCTAATGTTTTCCATGACAGTTAATTAGGTAATGAACAACGTGTGCATTGAGTACAAGACTGAAGTGCACTGAAGTACTGAAGTAAAGACCGCCAGACTCGGATACACTGAAAACAAGAGTGGTGGATAAAAAAGAGGAGAACTAACTTCCACGGTGCAAAGAGGACTTCAAAAGCATACCGTTTAGAGGGGCAGGAAGTACTTCCGGAAAGTCGAAGCGACTGAACTCTCCAGGCTTGTCCGGCATGGCAAAAACCATCGAGTGTTCCTTCCACTGAAGCCGATCGTTGATTCCGAGTTCTCCAAAAAGGTTTTGAATGTTTGGATACGCTCCGACTGGAGATAATTCAGACGTGATCAGTGACGATCTTTATCAACCCTGTCTTTGGTTCGTGGCTCCCTAGTGCAATCAGCTTTGTAAAACTGAAACGTAGACCATGTATCCCCACTTCATACTTAAACCTCCACAGACTATTCAAGTGTTTATTTCCATACTGGGAGCAGAAATACGGATTCTTACAAAAGATGTGCAGTCCGGTCTCGTACCAATCGCCGTCTTCATCCTTCCAGGCTGCGACCTGAGACACAGCAAGAAAACCTCAGCCACCGTATTTGTGTTTTCATCTACTTAGACAGTTACTGTTTTAGTGGTTAGCAGCGAGTTACAAGAAGTAACCACGTAAACTTGAGATACACCCTGAATCTGGAACCTGGAAAGCACATCGCTGTAAATCTGGAATGAATATGCGCTATATTGGCCACTTCTTCTCGAGTTAAAACTGTGCCAGAGGAAGAGAGTATAGTGATAGCAATACGGCGTGGACAAACAACTGAATAAGTGCAGAAACTGGGAGCGAAGCATAAATGACGGCCACAGCAGGGAATGTGGAAAAGGAAACAGAGTCATCATTACAAATGAGAAAAATTCCGATATCCACTGTTCAAGGTGCCATTAGATCATCCTTCTGCTCACTGCAAGCCACCCTCAAATAATAGAAACTGCCCGTGAGCGCCTCATCAGTAACTCTATCTGTGAGAAGGGCCAGGCGACGTACGTGACAAACCAGTTATAAGTCTATTCAGAATGAGTTTCTGGCGTCCCCTGATTCTTCTAGCTCTTCAAATAAGTGATTTCTTATACAGAGTCCTTTCCTTTTAGCCCTCCTGAGGCTCGCTTAGTACTTTCCAGTAACGCATGGGATGTTGTGGAGATCAGGCAGCTTACAGAATGCAAATCCTTGAATAGTGACGATTAAGGTCGACCTCTATGTTGGTTAGGAGTCTGATTAGCATATGAGAAACCTCAATATCTTCCAAACAGCGCCTGCGGCCAAAGACCCATTGAGTTTACCTTTCCACCCAAGACATCACGGGCTTCGAGGAGGATGGGGATATGTCCCGCGTCGGCAATGTATTTGGCGGTGGATAAACCTGCTAACCCTGGAATTTGTCATCAGACACTGGAGTGAGGTGCATGGTCGACAAAGGCTAAGAAACAGATGCCACCCACAATACTAACTGAGAATACGATGTATCCCCTTCCCCAATTGCTATCGAAACTCATACCTGGTCAGCCACGGCAAAGGAAGTCTTCACTTTGAAAATATGAGAGGTTTACAGTGCAAAATGTATAAATCTAACTAAGACAACAGCAATCAAACATGGAATCAGAGTTGAACTCTGACCCTCGATTGGAAAGCTCACGAAATGTTTCTCTGTGAATTCCACATTACCGGACAGAAATTCCCAACAAAAACTTCACAAGGACAACGTTTACCAACACAGGATGAAGCGGAGAAGACATCATGAGTGCAACCAATTTCCTCGACCGGCGTCACGATATGCATTCGTGTGAGGAATCCAACTCGGAATTTAACTACGGACACGAAAGAGTAAACTGACTAAACAGGTTTTGGCTTGGTCTGAATGACTGAGGCTCATGGGCAGTAAACCCGAATTTAAGACCTGTTCAATTCTTTTGGCAAGGGTTTTCAGGGTGTGACAGCTGAGGTGACTGGTACTAAATGCGGGAAGAGGTGAACTCCGTGGATGATGTCTCTCTCTTGATCGACAGAACTCCCGGACACTCAATTATCTACACTAGACCACCAGACTCACGAGTAAGTGAGACTGCAGTAATTAGATATCCGGGAAGAAGTACGGCTGATTTACAGTGCACTCACGGTTGCGGGTGCTGATTCCGGTTATCAGTAAGCTCGACGACCCGGATATCGTGGTAGCAGAAATTGGATGCATGTTCGGGAACGAAGCGAGCTGGAAAATCCCTTGAGGCTTAGAATTCAACACTGCTGGTGCCCGCTTGATCCTACAGATATACTGACTTTACACAAGTGCAAGAAGGTCAAAGAGATCACAGAGCACAGGACTTCTCCCTTTAATTATAATAGGAGATTTGACGCAGAGAAAAATTTGGTTCCTTCTCACTCCGGGCAAAAAAAAACATACTCTGCTACCAGAACAATTTCTATCATCCCGAGTACCCACGTCGGCAGGTGCATGTCTCAATTTCTCAAACGACGAGCTCGGTCCTTAACTAAATCCTTTGAATTTGACGGCAACTTGAGGGCATACCTGCGCCAGCAATGACGACCTTGAGGGGTTTCCCAGGTCTTTTTGCTGTAGAGAGAAACGCAGACAGGGCAGCGGCCTCGAGGTAATTCACGGTTCCATCAATGTCGGGTCTTGGGTAATCTACGGCTTGGACCTGCCAAAGAATTGCTGAAGTAAACATCCGGAGTGCAACGCAGCTCAAATTGTCTCGCAGAAGACTTCAAGGAAAAAAAGGGTGCTACTAAGCTCATGATTCAACTCTCGACCCTGACAATATGAGACCTGCTTGTATCAAATAATTACACACCTTCAGAGGGGAATATCGTCGGCGTTGTTGTCGCGACAGAGCAGAGGATACGGATGTGCTGTTGAAGGAAGAACTCTGAGCGGCAGAGAACTCGCTGCAACGAAACCCCAGAGCGTCCGCCTTCCGCTGCTGCTGATTCTTCTGAGCAACGGCGGTCCCGCTAAGACCGACCGGAGATTCCACTCTCGGATTGCCACACTGCAAACATAAGGCACCTTGCATCTCGTCCAGCAAGTACTGTAAGTCGACAAATCAATGAATCAATCAGTCCAACAGCTGCCTGTTCACTTTCTTCCTTTCACTACTCTCCGAGTGCCCTCGTCATCGACGACACTCACCACTTTCGCCTGCCAGCCTCCTGCCTATCTACAAACTCATCGACAAGATCCTTTTCACTCTTGAGACGTGATGAGTCATGAAAGGTTCGGGCGTCCAGGCAGGCTTCCGGGCAAGGTTCGTCGGGTGGAGGAGGAATCCCAGACGTCGCTAGCTACAAAAGCCCGCGAGGCGCTATTGAACCTTATCAGAGTTTTGAGGCTAAAAGTTCGCCCATGGAACTCGTTCTTCCTCTTCTGTTGCTGTTCTCTGTGCTCGGAGTTGGACAGTTTTGGACCTGAGCGGCGACAGAGGAATGAGAGCTGCATTACGAGGCTTCGAATCATACACGTGAGTCCGTGAGAATCAGCCATGGTTATTCTTGTCGTCTTTCTCTCTCTCGCAAAGCAGCCGTCTTTCTGTCTCGCCTTCTGCTTCTTTTTCTTAAACCCCCGGTATGCGTACAAATACTCCTGGTAACCCAGAGCACCTCTTTTCGCAGGTCCGCTTTCAATGAACTCCGAAAATATAACTGTTAAACCAAAAATCTTTTTTGGTGATAAAATTTTTATCATCGAAATATGTGAATAAAAAAATAAATACTTGTGAAACTGTACTTTACAAGTGGTGATTCATTTGGAAACAGATTACTTATTACTGATAAAGAAATGTCAAGAGGAAGTTTTCACGCTTTCTTGGAACAAGAAATATCTCAAGTACACAGTGAAATATGGTTTTGTTGTCTTTGTTTTCTTTTTCTTTTCCTTGTAATTAAACGTAAGACTATGTTCATTATTATAGTGTGTTTTTTTTTCGCTGTGAGACTTTCTGCAGCAGAACGCTGGTGCCCTTTCTGTGCCCGCATTCGACAGGACCGGCTGTCTTTTATAGTGCGCCAGACTAAAATATCTGATCGCAGGTTGAGTAGAAATTCTTTTCCAACGGAAAAACGTCAAATATAGACAAATTACCCGTTAATTTACCAATAAAACTCATATTTGATCGAGAATAATCGATTATTACTTACTATAACTCGGAATTTGTCAACAAAACCTCACGAAAAAGTTTTGAATTGATTGAAACATCTGTCGGTGATTTGCATGACATTCGTGGATTCGGGAACTTTCTTTAAAATACCAGTCAAATATATGTAACTTTTTTTGCTCCTATAATTATCAATTTCGAGAGGCCATGAGGACATCCTCAGATTCCACGCTTGGTCTCAACGGGGTAAACTTCGATGCGCAGTAGTGTACGATACATGTGACAACAGTCGTCACAATCGTCCAAAATGTAATTCTCGTGAGTCGTGACAACAGAACGGCACTTAAGAAACTATAATAAATATAAATATATATTATAAAATCAAAACAAAAATACCTTAATAAATTCACACTTGAGCCATCCCGGCAGGGCAGGAGGATTCGACCCAACTCCGCCGCGTCGTTCTGTCTGTCTCTGACTCTGAAGTTTTGACTGTTAATTGTGCACCAATGACTGCGATACACCAAGGAAGTAACTGTTGACTACGCTAGACTACGGTACTCAAGGCGCATTCCTGTGTGTTCAGTTCAAGACCACGAATCCCGGGAGGAAAGATCGTTGACATTCCCAGGACGATCATATTTAACTACTCGGGCTATTTTATTGTTGCAATTTCACAAGGAGGAACTGAACTGAATCACAGATACTGTAGAACCGCTAAGATGATTGGTAAGTACCGAGAATGGTTGACGCATGTACTTTCAGATGCATGGTGACTGCGAAAAACTTTTGGAAGGGAGGGTTTTCATGCTTTTACCAAAAGAGAAATAAAGCAAGAATATTCACCATTTCATTTGGAAGATAGAGGGACAAATTCGAAAGTTTGGTAATAAAGTGAACTCAGTTTGAAAAGATTTGTTCATTCGTTTCTCTGGTTATGGTTTTATGTTCAAGTTGAGTGCCAGTACACTATGATTACGATTCAATGAAGATGAAACAGACGTCATGTGAATATGCATGCTGGATGAACTCCTGGGAACTTTTGCTCGCTCATTGTTATGAGGTAAATATATATATATATATATAATAAAATATATATATTAAGTAAATATAAATAATTAAATAATAATATTTTAATAATTAATTTATTAGTCCATGCCTGGAAACACAAGGAGAGCAGGAAATAAACCATAAGTCTTGATTCGACTGCCGTGCTTCAAAAGATAAAAGTCCGAGAAGTTATACTCATTAATACATTAATTTACATTTGTATATTTATCTCTTCCATTGAAAAATAGAGAAGATGAATATGCGTCCAAGGCATACATTCATCCGGGTGGATGAAAAAGACATACGAATTTATGAGATATGAATTGAGTCTTTTGTTGATTGGAAACAAACTGGATATGTACGTAGAGAAGAATGAGAAGCCACTTATCCCAAATATGATAATGGATACCTATGTACTATACTTAGAGAACAGTAGACTAAGCACAATTTGAAGTTATCATAATGATAACTGGAGTGTCTAATATCTCAAACGTCAGGTGTTCGAGCCAGACTGAAGAGATTCTTGTAATGAATAATATTTCATTAATACGAAGACAGTAACATGATATAATAATGTGATTATTATCTTAAAAATTTAGGAGAGTATCTGGAGTAAAGTGACATAATAGTACATTATTATTATCTTAAAAGTTTAGAGGAGTATCTAGATTATTAAGTATTGTTCAAAGTACATGACAGTCACATTTGGTTCGTTATCATGAAAAATAAATCATTCTCAATAATAAAAAATACTCTAATACATGAAACTAACTGAGCTAGGTGATAATGCAAGGATACTATACATAATATCGAGGAAGTGAATAATATGCAGTTGCTCATTCAATGACTACATGATTGGTCTAGCCAAGTTCAGCCTTGAGATCCATGTTCAGTCCGAGACTTCTGTTTAGCTCATAGACAAATTTAGTCTCTCAGCACAGAAAAACAGATTACCTTTGTCAACTTAAGTGATATCGACACCTCCAAACGAATAGAAATCATGTACTCAGTCCAAGACTTATGTTTAGCTCATTGCATAGAGAAACAGATTACCATGTACATTTTTGTCAACAAAACTGATATCGACACCTTTAAATGAACAGAAAGCACGTATTTATCCTCTCTTTTCATATTTATACTCTTCACATCTTGGCCGAGTAGGGGAGTTGGGATGCATACCAAGCCGTGTGAAATAAATATTTGGTTCATATGTGATTATGTGTGTAAATGTGCCACCACATATTATATAAAACTCCTCCTTTTCACTTTATCTATAATGAATATTTGTGGTAACCACATAAGTAAAATGTTGACCTCCTGTTTTAAACATTAAATTAAATTAAATTAAATTACTTATATCATTTATAAGTAGAATAAATATCTCGTAAACCAGTAATTACTGAATTTTTCTGGAATATCAGTCTAGTCTCCAGGAACAGATTGCATCTGAAAGAATTATTCTTGTGTTTTATTAAAACTTGTAACCTATTATTAAACGGAAGAAAGCTTACCGATGATCTCATCCTGAGGATACGGACGACGGAAAGAGACGTCTATACGGCCGACGGAAGACGGTGACCACACGAACAACAGGCGTTCGGAGATAACACCCAACGTCTCATGGATGACCGACGGCAGACGTGACGTAGGATGATGAGGATCCAGTAAATGATAAGCGTACCCACAACAGGTATACTTCAAACCACATGACCAACAGGAAGTGAAAGGCGGTTCGAAAAAAGAGCCTGGACACATGTGAAGGTTTGACTCTAGAGAAAATTTAGCTCGAGGACGAGAGAGATTTCAAATCGTGAGATCGACTAAAGAAAAACGAGAGAATAAGAAGGGAGTAATTATAATTCACTCTGCCAGCGGGTCTCTCGCATTTATACTTGATCACCTTCGTTGTTGTCGCCACGTCTGTAATTCATCCTGGAGGATAAGTGATCACCTGTGCCGTCATTGAGTCCTGTGTCGGATTCGTGATAACCACATCTTCCACAGAGACTTGATCCTCCCTCATCATGTACAGATCAGCTCTCACTGATCTTCTCGTCTGAAGGACATACAAACGTTCTCTCCACGTCATGTAATCGCTCTCCCGTGCTAAGATAAACATGACGTCCCTGATGACAACATGGGTAGCTATCCGCTCTCTATCGTGAGGACAGCGAACAAGATGTCGACTCAAGGTGTCGAGCGAGACATCGTACTCACAGATGGACAATGTCGAAGCAACATGCATTACAACAAGCTTAAGTAGAAGCTCATCGTTGTAGAGAAAATAGTAAATGTGAGTCGAAACGCTCTAATGCAAGATCGAGCTATGAGTCAAGAGCATGTACCCTTGTCCGAACAAGGGCGGAATCGCGCTCTAGTGTCTCATGAGATGGAAAGATAAACTAAGAGCGCATGAAGAACCTGTTGGAAGTGGTGTCTCGTCAGAGAGGACTGTAGTCCGTGAGATCCATCTGTAGCTACGGTATCAAATTTAGGGTGTGTCTCACGTGTCTCAAGAGTCAAACTATCTCTTGTCCCATGGAGACACATCTGTAGTGGATACGAACCATCCTCCATCTTTGTCACATAGCTCTCAAGAATAAGTCTATCTCGTCATAGATATAAACCCACCCCGTTGTCGGAGTGTGATCCGTCTACCTAGGAAAGCGCCGGGCTTCTGGCTGTGGTTGTTTACTCAAGAGGTTGGCTTTCAGGTCACAACAGGAGCTATAAACACTCACACAGGAGTGTAGGATCCTCTGATATGCTCAAAAAGTGAAATTTAGGTCTCACTGGTAGTAATAGGCTTAAGCGGTGAACTTTGACACTCAAAGAGAGGAAAACTATGAAGGTTTAGACCTCTAAACTTCCCCTACATGCAAATGAGGTACTACTGAACTCACAGACGAAGTTTCAACCTGAGATCAAATTCTGACACGGAGATATGAACAGAAAAGTTCTGAATAAGAGAATTATGGCAATTTCTGGTACCTAGACAGCTATTCAGACATAGAACAGAGAATTGGCTCGATGAATTTCAAATCTTCTCACAGTATTTGAAGTCTACAGGATGCTGAACATCCCTGTGAAGTTGGGACTCCTGAATGTTTGTAGAACTCCAGATCTCCTTCTCTAAAGTCGCTGCTCTAGATTAAGAGCTTTTCAGACCCCCTCTGCTTCAGCGGCCGCCCTGAATTACTCAATTACTCAAATGATACGAAACTTTTTGGACAGTCGTAGCCCTCCTGACAGTGAACGCAACCACGAAGTTTTGAAGTGATTTCCTCAATTCTGCTGCAATTGGCACCGAAAACCCCAAAATCAACAAAAGTGACGCAGTTTTGGCACAATCCGAACTTCAATTGGGCATAACTCCTTGTTTATTGATCCAAATCGAGCAAAAATTTCACTGACAGTGCTTGGCACGACGAGCTCTCTCTGCCTGTGTTCCCAGATTTCGAAGATACCTCACCAATTGCTCGAACTCTCCTCTAGAGCTCTGTTTCTAAACTTAGAGTTTCACAAAAGACAAAAACGGACCAATGGGAGTTCATAGCTCCACTTGACTGTCCTTTTGTGCCTTAATCTACCTGGTAACTTTTCTACACTCATAGGCTACCACGTCAAGCCCCCTAGAGTGCCAGCGTATAACTTAAACTACCTAAAATGACACATAGCCCTGAAAAATAACTTAAATTAGCTAGAAAGCGTGCATGGGCGACAAGTAAGTACAACCCATGAGCTCAAACCCCTATCAGCATGGAAACCCTAAGTTATGTACATTGAACGTCATAGACAAGTAAGAAGTCACTTGCACAAGCGCACAAATGCTTGAACAAGATAACTAACATACTATCAGCCTACTAGGACTCAAAATAGTGTTAACACCATATGCAAAGGTGTCAAACATATACATAAAGGACTAGAAGTAGTATGAGCTAACTTCTAGAACTACTAAACCTAAGCGTCGGAGTAGAAGTCAAGCATGTAGCCGCCAAGTAGCGCGACATCCACCCCCTCTGAACCTGCACATCCTCCGGTATGTGCCAGATCTAGATCAAGACTCTTCAGCTTCAGCTTCAAACTCATCTTCAACCTCCATTGAGTCTTCAGCTTCATCCTCAGTAAGCTCTGCAATGTTCTGATCGTCCCCTCTCCTTCTAAAGAGCTTGATTCTCTTCCCTGCGACTGGTATCTTGAGCACTGCACCATCTAACTCTCTCAAAGAGTATGTGGCATTATCATAAACTTCTAACACCACATAAGGTCCAAACCATCTCTTGGAGAACTTTCTGATAGTGCTATGCTGATTATCAAGACTACTATCATAGACTAACACCCAATCACCTTCTTTAACTGGTTTGGGTCGTAATCTATGCGTTCTATCAAATCTGCCTTTATTTCTCTCTCTAGCAGTCTTCAACCTTTCCACAGCTTTTGCAACATCCTCAGGTCTCCGTTCTAACTGCTGGATCCTTAATGCAAGAAGATCCTCCGTACTTCTACCATCTTCCCATGGCAAAACATTCCAAGTAGGCACAACCTCCTCAATCGGCATCACAGGTTTTTGCCCTAGTATCAACTCTGCTGGCATGTAACCTGTAACGGTACTATGAGTTGTACGATCTGCCCACAAAGCAAACGGTAGCAGTCTAGGCCATTCACGGATCTTACCCTTGCAAGCTTTTACCAAAGCTTTGATGATTGGCGGATGACCTCTTTCGCTCTTGCCATTCCCTTCAGGATTGTAAGCAGTGGTTAACGCCAACTTGATTCCCAATCGATTGAAGAACTCAACTGCTTCTTGTGAATCCAGCTCACCCCTATCTGCAGTGATCTTTCCCACACACCCATATCTACAAATAACATCTTCAAGTAGAAAGCGGCAGACACTAGCAGTGGTCTTCGTCCTCAGAGCACGGCCTTCGACTTGGTTAGATAGATCTTCTCTAGCCAAGACTAGATACCTCATTTGGCCAAGTCCAAATGGCATAGTTACCAGATCAACTACCCATTTGTAATGAATGGCTAAAGGATAAGTAGGATGCAATCCATCACGATGACGTACGTTGGAATACATCTGGCAAGGTATACAGGATGAAACAAACTGTACTACATCCTTATACATACCCTTCCACCAATACTTCTCCTTCATCTTGGCAAATGTAGCCCAAACTCCTCTATGACCAGCCCATAAACTCTCATGGAACTCCTTGATCAGCTTCTGCTGCAATTCCAAGTCACATACTACTCGCTGCGGTATACCTCCTTGTAGCTTAGGGCGCTTCCATAGATGTCCTCCATGTAAAAAGTAACCATAAGCTATTCTACGGATCCTCTTGAAATCTGCATCAGACCAGCCTTCTTGCCTTTCCAGTGAACTCAAATAACGCCCAAGATCCAACCACTCGCCATCATACATAGTTTCCCCAAATAACTCCAATGGAGCTACAAAACAGCTTCTATCTCTTCTAGCAAGAGCACTAGAATAGAAATCAGTTCCCACATCCTCCTGATCATCTATCATTTCTTTCTCATCGTAATACCTAGCCCTTGATAACATATCTGCCACAGGATTGTCTTTTCCTGCAATATGTCTAAACTCTGGGTTCAAGGACTTGATATATGCTATCCACCTCAACATAGCAATATCTGGAGTTGTACAGCTAGTGATCATTCCCAAGAGAGGTAAACAATCTGTCTCCACAACCACAGGTGCTCCTATCAAGTATTCCTTATCACTCTTCATCGCAGTAACTACTCCCCATAGCTCTCTCTTGACCTGAGGGTAGTCTCTCTGCCGTGAACTTAACACCTTAGCACCAAAACGCACCACATATCTATTCCCATCCTCATCGTCTTGCCCTACAGCCCATCCAATGCCAATAGGACTAGTATCAACAGTAAGGATAACCGATCTGCCCAACTCATATGTTACCTTCCGTAGAGTTGGTGGTGAAGCTAAAAGATCCTTCAACTTCCTCATAGACTCGCTTTGCTCCTCTTGCCACTGAAATCTTTGCCCCTTCCTCAGCAGCTTGTACAACGGATCTGCTACATGTACAAAGTGTGGAATCCATATATGATAAAACACACATGCTCCTAGAAACCTTCTCACCTCAGTAACCGATCCACATGTCTCCTTCATCCTTCGGATGGCATCAACCTTGTTTGGACAAGGTTTCCGACCATAAGATCCACACAGATGTCCCACTATTAACACCTCTTGTACTCCAAATACAGACTTGGCTCCTGATAAAGTCAAATGAACCTCCTCCAGTCGACTCAGTATCTTATCACAATCAGCTATGTGATCTGCTACAAACTTACGGCACCCCCTCTGATCTTTTACCTCATTCTTCTCCTCCTCAGCACACCCTTTGATCGGCACATCATCAAGGAATGGCATAGTTTTTTCAGGAATGAAGTCCCTCAAAACTTTGTTCATGCCATTCATCATATGTGCTACAGAATTGGTAGCACCTTGTGGCAAGGTGCACATCCTTAGTAACCCCAAAGGCGTCCTCATTGTAGTCAAGTCTCTACTCTCAGAGGATAATTGAAACTGATCATAACCTGAATATAAGTCTCCCATGGAATAGATAGCACGACCAGCAAAAGCCTCTGCAAACTCGTCTACAATAGGTCCTATACCCATATTCCTGATAGTCACCTTGTTAACTGGCTGCATATCTTGGATAAATCTCAAAGCTCCACTCTTCTTCGGAACAGTAAACCATCTGCTAGAGTAGGGAGCTATAGATGGTTCCAAGATACCCATCCTAATCCTCTCATTGAGCAAGTCTATCAGCTTTGGTAGATGAGCTCTAGGCACAGGGATAGGACGTAGATTCCAAGGCACATGCGGTATAGTAAAGATTACCATAGGTGCAACTACACTTGGATCTACACATCCTACTTCATGTGACTCAAACGCAAACGCCTTACCATGCTTAGATAGCATCTCCCTGAAGCTCTTCTTCTCTTGCTCAGTAAGAAATCCATCACCTCCAATCCTCAGCTCCTTCAGTGTTGTTTCTGTGAACTGGTGCCCAATTCTTCTCGGTCCTCTGAGCGTCGACTCTCGTGCAGCTTGCTCCATCTTCTGATTGTAATCGAGTGGCAAAGGCAAAGCCACTGGTTTGACTTTCTTTGCCACTGACTTGTACTTGGTCTCCACATACACCTCTTGTCGGTCTATAAACTTATCAATAACATCATAAAGCTCCTTGGAGCTCACTCTCACCACTCTATCTACATCATCTGTAGAACTTTCTAATATAGATTTCAACTCTCCTATAGTATCTACCAAATACTGCTCTTCAAACACTCCAGATATGTATTCATCTCCTGCTAACTCTCCACTATCCCACAAAGATTGTTGTACACTCTTCACATGTTGCCTCTCAAACCTCTTCAGATTCTCAACCTTCCTATAACACACTGATCCACATGATGTCAACCCTAAGAAGCTAGTGGATAAAGCTTCCTGCTCTACTGGATCAGGCGAGAATCCTATCTCTATTGTACCGTTGAAGTCTCGCTCTTCAATGGTACTCTGCCAAAACCCCTAGACTCTCTAAACTCCTGAGTAATCTTAGGTAGTGGACGGTCTCTCAAGCTATCACGATTCCTCTCATGTTCTGCAGCAATGGTCAAAAACTGAACAGCTCTTTTGCCATCTCTACTACGTATCCTAGCATAAGCTGAACCATCATCCATAACTCGTGTCTCCATTCTAACAGCAGTAATGTAAGGCTGCCCTAGAATGATAGGATAGGTTGACATGTCTTGCACAAAGAAATTCTGAACATCACTGATGTCACCCACAGTTACCTTGATGTTGGGACAAGCACCATAGAGTTCTCCCCTCTGGTTGTTGGCAGCACGGATAAGCCATCCATGGTCGGTGTCTATGGGCCACCTTCCACGCTTGTACAGCTCCTTAGACATCAGATTAATCTCTGAGCCGTGATCAATCAATGCCACCACAGGTTCCTCCAGATCTCCCAGCTTCACTAAGGTCTCTGTGGTTGCTCTCGCCCAATGGTTGTGAGAATAATGGCTCTTCTGCGATGCTTCCACCTCATCTTCAAACCTCACGTGCTGATCTGATCTTCCCTCTGATACTTGAGAGCAGTAACCAGCAATCTCATCCTCCTCATCCTCCGACAGTTTGGTCCCTAGAGCGTTAAGCGTAGCTGCTTCACCCAAGATCTGACGTTTCCTCTTGATGATATCTATGATAACCTCATGGAACTCACGCTTTGCTATCCCAAGAATCTCACCCAAGGTAAACTCAACCTTCCCATTCAAGATACGATTCTCTAACACCTGCTTCAGGTCTGTAGCAATCTCAATATCAGACTGAAGTTTGTATGCAGGCATCTTACCCTTCTCCTTGCTTCTCTCCTTCTCCTTTGGTGTTGTAGGTGGTAGATCCTCCATAGTCTCTTCCCGAGTAGGTGTTGTCTCCTGCCTTGCCTCTGGTCTAGCCCTTTCACTCCTTGTAGCAGGTCGTTTGGCTGTAGAAGCCTCACCTGCATCCTCCCTCCTGCGTTTTTCTTCTAGTACAGCTTCATGCTGACTTCTTGCAACATAAGCATGCACTGACATAGTATCCACAGGGTCATTCCATCCTGTAGTTTCTCTAATTGAGTTGCCAACCCTTCGTAGCACATCCTTGTCTAGCTCTGTTCTAGCTACGGACCGCACTACATCTGACCACAACCCAGTAGTCCCTTTCTCTCTCTCCATCTCCACTTTCACTCCACAGGTAGCAGCATTCACAAGAGAAACAGCATGTGATGCTGATATCTCATTCACAAGTCTCTTCATACCACCCTTGCCAAAGTTGGTTCCCAACATCATCCCAGTCTCTCTCAAATGGATCTTACCATCTTTGAAGAAGATCAGATCCTTCCTCAATGCATCTGAAAACTCCCCACAATCTCTCCTTACATGGTCTAGGCTATCACACCATATACAACGATGAACAAAGCCTTCTCTCATCTGAGGTCTCTGCATAGCAGGCTGTACATTCTGCTCCTTCTCTTCTAACCTAGTGAGCTTAAGCTTAAGCTCCTTCATACCCTTAATCAACTCATCAAGCGGTGAGTCTTCCTCTCTAGCAATTACCAAAGCAGGCTTAGTAGGCAACTGCTTGACAGGAATTATCAGAGGTGCTGCTTCACTTACCACCACCTTGTCCCTTCTTCTCTGTCTCTTGGCCAGCAAAGAAACAGCCTCTTCAACCTCCTTCCAGTCAGTCTTCAATCCTCTCTCCTCACTCTTGTCTTCCAGCAACAGCTCAAGCTTCTCCTGAATAGTCACGTCCGCTGCTTGTAGGAAAAGCTCGGTCTTCTCAACCTCTAGTGTAAGCTTCTCTGTCCTAGAAAGCTGAGCATATTGACGATCAAACTCCCTTAACAACTCATTTACAGACAAACCTTTGTTAGGTTTCACCACCCACTCCAAGAATGTTCTCTTGGTCACCCTCTCTGAATCTTCAGTGTAGTACTCCTCCTTCAAAGCGCGCATAAAGCTCTCCCAACTCTGTCCTTGCTGCTGCTTGAGCTCCTTCACACGCCCACGAATCTCAGGGACAACAGCAAGTTCAAAGTTCTCCACCATCTCCTTCTCAGGTACCTTGTTCACCTCCATCTCCCTAGCATAGTATCGCACATACTTGGAAATATCTGTCCCCTTGAACTGGTCCATCTGATGCACCACAGATTGCAACGCCTTGGTTGCTAATACCTCCTTCCTCTCTGTGCTCTGCTGCTGCTGCATAAACATGGAAAAAGCTTGGAACATCTTCATCGTAGCAGCATCAAACTGAATAGGTTGCTGAGCAGCAGCAGCACCTCCACTTGATGATCCTTGGTTGGCCATGATATCTGATCCTGTAACACTCTCAAGAAAACTCCCACCCTAGGTGTTTCACGTCGAGTTCACCAAAAAGAGAGTATGTCGGAGTGTGATCCGTCTACCTAGGAAAGCGCCGGGCTTCTGGCTGTGGTTGTTTACTCAAGAGGTTGGCTTTCAGGTCACAACAGGAGCTATAAACACTCACACAGGAGTGTAGGATCCTCTGATATGCTCAAAAAGCGAAATTTAGGTCTCACTGGTAGTAATAGGCTTAAGCGGTGAACTTTGACACTCAAAGAGAGGAAAACTATGAAGGTTTAGACCTCTAAACTTCCCCTACATGCAAATGAGGTACTACTGAACTCACAGACGAAGTTTCAACCTGAGATCAAATTCTGACACGGAGATATGAACAGAAAAGTTCTGAATAAGAGAATTATGGCAATTTCTGGTACCTAGACAGCTATTCAGACATAGAACAGAGAATTGGCTCGATGAATTTCAAATCTTCTCACAGTATTTGAAGTCTACAGGATGCTGAACATCCCTGTGAAGTTGGGACTCCTGAATGTTTGTAGAACTCCAGATCTCCTTCTCTAAAGTCGCTGCTCTAGATTAAGAGCTTTTCAGACCCCCTCTGCTTCAGCGGCCGCCCTGAATTACTCAATTACTCAAATGATACGAAACTTTTTGGACAGTCGTAGCCCTCCTGACAGTGAACGCAACCACGAAGTTTTGAAGTGATTTCCTCAATTCTGCTGCAATTGGCACCGAAAACCCCAAAATCAACAAAAGTGACGCAGTTTTGGCACAATCCGAACTTCAATTGGGCATAACTCCTTGTTTATTGATCCAAATCGAGCAAAAATTTCACTGACAGTGCTTGGCACGACGAGCTCTCTCTGCCTGTGTTCCCAGATTTCGAAGATACCTCACCAATTGCTCGAACTCTCCTCTAGAGCTCTGTTTCTAAACTTAGAGTTTCACAAAAGACAAAAACGGACCAATGGGAGTTCATAGCTCCACTTGACTGTCCTTTTGTGCCTTAATCTACCTGGTAACTTTTCTACACTCATAGGCTACCACGTCAAGCCCCCTAGAGTGCCAGCGTATAACTTAAACTACCTAAAATGACACATAGCCCTGAAAAATAACTTAAATTAGCTAGAAAGCGTGCATGGGCGACAAGTAAGTACAACCCATGAGCTCAAACCCCTATCAGCATGGAAACCCTAAGTTATGTACATTGAACGTCATAGACAAGTAAGAAGTCACTTGCACAAGCGCACAAATGCTTGAACAAGATAACTAACATACTATCAGCCTACTAGGACTCAAAATAGTGTTAACACCATATGCAAAGGTGTCAAACATATACATAAAGGACTAGAAGTAGTATGAGCTAACTTCTAGAACTACTAAACCTAAGCGTCGGAGTAGAAGTCAAGCATGTAGCCGCCAAGTAGCGCGACACCGTCACATGATATCGGCAAAGATGTCTGTCTACGTGCGAGAGATCCTGTCACACAGCCAAAGGTGTCCGGTCTTACAATGTCACCAAAAACCTCCATGATCCTCCTATCAGACTCTCTAAGACACGAGATGAAGACAAGAGATGGAGGTACTGTGCGAAGTAAGTAACTAAGACGATGTGAAAAAGAAAAGATACCAAAGGCAACATGTGGGTCCTCTAACATAAAGAGATCCTCAATATGCAAAACATCCTCCGTCAGGGTAACATCTAAGAACCGGGAAACGAAGTCCTCTATACCCACCGATTCTTCGAGGATACGTAAACCATCTCTAGGTGTAACAAATCCTTTCGGGAGCTGGAGATCCCGACGATATATCTATGAGAGACCAAACCTTGCACATTCACACCTTCACTCTCACTTCTACCAAGGTCAATTGAGAGACCAAGTGATCAAAGACATCAGAGATTTGATCCGCCGGGTCTGCGATATGCATGTCTTCAGCTAGAGATGGAAAATTACAACATGGAGCAATCAAGGCGGTGGTCAACAGAGCTCTATAGTGAGCTAAGATAAAGAAAGGTCCAGCCAAAAGGTCTCCTTGACGAGTACATGCAACGGAGCTGATGATTGTTTTTCTCTGTCTTGTCTCTGTTTCAACACACAACATCTCCACAGCCAGGAACCTCGCGTTTTCCTGGACATCCTTCACGCAATATCTGACACGACATCGGTGGTGAACTCGACGTGAAGGTCTGGGGTGGAGATTTCTTCTATGTGTGAACTTTGAAGAAGAGATTGGCAGTCATGAGTGGAGATGGGAAAGGTGATGGAGATGGAGCTAGTGGTTCAAGTGGGTTGCCGAAGGTGCAGTTGGATCCGGCGACTGCATCGATGTTCCAAGCTTTCACTATGTTCTTACGACAGCAACAGTCTGATGAGCGGAAGGAAGCTTTGGCAACAAAGGCGCTCTATCGAAAGACCGTGCTGATAATAAAAAGGGGAGGAAAAATCATAGAAACGATCGCATGAAGAGAACGAGATTCGTCAGGGATCCACCGCATCCATGAGCTCTCTAAAGATGAAAATGCGAGAAATACTATTAAAAGTATTTTTCACGTCCACTTGTAAGACAACCCAATCGAGATGGATGTCCATGAGAGCCTTAATGCCGAAAGACATAGACTCACAACCTCCAAGCATCGCAACTCCAAATTGATGTGGAAAAAGTGATCTTGAAAAGTATTTTCAGTAATATGTTGGTGTTTGCAAAGTCGTAAAAATTTGAGGAGAGACGTATGTGATGACCACATATGAAGAAAATTTTAATTTTTCAAGTTATTTCTATTTATATATATTTCCATACTTTTAAATATATAAAATAGTAAGTAGTGCATGGTAGCGGTACCTTGGTAGAATATCATTTTTATTTAATTTAGTCAAGAGATCTAGTTAAGGTACACTATTTGTCGGATAATCGTAGATGTCATCTTACAATAAGACAGGTATATTTTTCTCTGTGTAGTGCATACACATCGCTACACAACATATATCGCTGTCAGAGATACACCACACATACACATAACACATGGACGATCTCATACACATACACAAGTGTATCACAATGATAAACATATGTACTCAATCCACCATGCCAACGGATACTAAACAATCACTAAAGTTGAAATCCACTATGTGCTCGCAGAAACTCCAGATTGCACTCACCATAGCTAGGAGCTTGAAGACTCAACTTGAAGAACTAAGGCCTCCAAGCCCTACCTGCCGTATATCCCTAGTGGGTCATCTGAAGAACTCGCCCTAACGGCACTAACGGCCCTACCGGGATTCGTCATTCCGCACTCGGTCAACTTAACCGAGGTGCCAAATTGACGTGATAGCCGTCGTGCGCATACACATCGCTACACAACATACATCGCTGTCAGATATACACCACATATAGACATAACACATGGATGATCTCATACACATACACAAGTGTATCACAATCGCTTCTCTAACTGGCGGTTAGGTCCCTCTAACTCCAGATAGTTCCATATCTCAACTACGTGATATACATCTTCATGGGTGCAAAGATCAAGAGGCCAGGTGCTACATCGTCCCATCGTTAGTCATCTGTCTGCAATGCATACCACGCAAAGATCTAATCGACTATCTCTGCTATATACATCGAAGACAAACCCACCGTCCAGTAGGAACGACATTGAGAGGTGGAGTCAAACATGACATGTGCCAACCTCTAGAACAACCATCACGCACCAACATACGGGCTGCTCCACCAGCAGACCCACACAAAATACACCTCAAGCCCGCACGTACAACTGCTAAGCTTGGGTCAACGGTATCATCGATGTTGAGAAGATGACAAGACGCGCAATTACGCACATGGTCCTTCCAAACAACACCATCACGGCCATCTAACATGAGTACTCCAGAAGGTAACACCTCACACACTCGTAAAATAGTGCGCCCTGCAGTCACGTCCAACGTCATCAGTGCAGTCTGCTGTAGATAGATATAATTGTCAGGATGAAACTTGCGAATCGATGGTCGGTAACCTCCTCCTTGAATAGTCGTATATCGCAATGTGTCTCTATGCTGAGCAATCACTAGATTCTCAAAAGCCATAGGCATAACTCTCCGAAATATCTTTGTTCGTTGAGATATGCGAGTCATCAAGGTTCAGCACCTCAGCAGAATCACGACGAATGGCCGAAGATAGATCTAGATCTCGACCATACAATAGAAAATACGGTGAGAAGGAAGCCAAAGACGCTTGTCGACTAAAACGGTAACCCACAGTCAACCATGGTAACTGCACATCTCAGTCTCCCAAGTGGCCCTTCTGCAAGCCATACTTGCGCAATCCTCTCTTCACCGTCTGAACTACCCTCTCCGTCAAACCATCCGTCTCAAGATGATCTCGAGATGTAGTCTGATGATCAATCAGCGTCTGATCACACAAGACCTGAAACTCATCAAGGAACTCTGTACCTTGATCTGTCAACACTTCAGCTGCTGCTCCAAAACGACTCAGCACTCGATCTAAGAATGCATACGCCGTCCCTTCACTCGCCTTGTCCGATAATGCCACCAACTCAATCCACTTGGAGAAGTGCTCCACCATCATCAACACATATCGATGGTGACGTACGGTCAATGATAAGGGTCCTGCAAAATCCAAACTCCAACGGTAACCCAACCCCATAATCGATAAAGGGTGTACTGTGGAGTAGGAGCATTAAATGATGCTCGTACTCGATAACAAATCACACATCTTTGCGACAAACTGCTGCACATCGACGTGCATACCATGCCACCAATACTGTCCTTGGAGTAAGCTATGCGTACGCTTCACTCCAAAATATCTCAACTCCTCATGGGAATGTCGTACTAACCGTGTCCTCTGAGATGGATGTGGTACTATCCGTACTCTCTCATCATCTCACACTTGAAGTACATGTCATCCTTCTCGTGAAAATCTCTTTGTTCGTTGAAGGACACGATCTCGTTCTTTGGCACTTATTGTGTCTATCACCACGCCAGTACATAGGTACTCCATTACGATCACATCGTCATAGATATCTCGCTGATCTGGAACACCATCTCCACCCTCAGGATCAAGAGACTCATCATCTACTCTCTGACCAGAGAAAGATACGACTTGGTCCTCCATACTGTAGTTCATGGTCAACACACAAAGAAAGACAGATGCATGCCACCTTGACACTATCTCCTCATCAACCTCGTCATGTCATCGAGCCTCAGTCTGATCCTGCTGACTCGTGCATGGGTTACGACTCAACCCATCGACATCTAGGTTGCAACTCCAAGTCTATGTATTAGTTGGAAGTCATACTCCTGTAAGATAAGAGTCCATCGTGCAAACTTCCCTGTAAGCTTGTCAGATTCCATCAACCACTTGAGCGGCTGGTGATCAATGATGAGAGTAAAAGAGTTCTCAAACAAATAACATCGAAAGTGTGCAACAGCCCACACTGCAGCTAAACACTCCTCCTCGTATGAACTGTATCTCGCCTCCGCCGAATTGTTGGAGCGATTGACATACGCCATCACAAACTCATTTTTCTCATCATCATGCTGAATCAGCACTGCTCCAAGACCCAACATACTCCAATCAGTGTGCAGTTGGAAAGGACGCCCTCTAAAGGATCTCCTCAAGATGGGAGCAGATGTCAACTTATCCTTGAGTTCTACAAAAGCTCGCTCCTGCTCATCTCCACACTGTCACTCTTGGTCCACCTTCATCAGCTTGGTCAATGGTTTCACAATTGCACTAAACTTTTTCACGTATCGACGATAGAAGTTTGTCAAACCAACAAATGTTCGAACTCGACTCACATCTGTGGGGCGTGAGATACGTGCAATAGCCAATCTGGACCACACCACTTGGGTAGATGGTGTGGTCCAGATACTCTACCAACTCCTAGAAAAACTTGCACTTCTCAGGGTGTAACTTCAATCCATGAGCTCTCAGCCGCTCGAACACATCTCGTAAGTGTCCCTCGTGCTCCTCCACAGTAGCACTATAGACTAAGATGTCGTCAATATAGCATCTGACAAAATCCAATCTTGCTAGGATCATGTCCATCACTCTCTGGAACTCAGCAGGGGCGTTCTTCAACCCAAATGGTAACAATCGCCATTGATACAAATAATCCTTACCGTGAGAGTCAATTTCTCAGAATGCTATCTTAGACTTATTTTCTTCTCTCACTGGTAACTGATGATACCCTGCTCGAAGATCCAAAGTACTGAAGACCTTCACATGCCCCACTGCATCAAAGATCTCCTCAGGTGTCGGACTTCGTCTGCCGATTGATAAGACGGTAGTCTCCACACATCCGCCTATCCGTGTAGTTGTCATACATATCCTTCTTTACTGGCATAACTGTGACAGATGCATACTCTCCATGCGACATCTCCCACAACCCAACCTCCAACAAGTCTTGAGTCTTACTCTGGATCAAGACTCTCTTCATGTCACTGTACTTGTAAGGACGTCAGAAGATTGGCGTGTCATAAGCCAAGTCGACCCGTATACCTAGTCCCTTTAAGGTACCCAAATCCTTCATACTGAAGACAAAGCAATTCATGTAGCTCTTCATGAATCTCTAAACTCTTCGTCTCTCCTCTCTTATAAGCTTGGGTCCAATCTCTAGCTCCCAAGTATCTTTTGTCACCATGCTAGAGGTAGAAGACGAAGTCATTGACTGCTATCTTGTAACCTTTGGAGCAGTTTCTTTCTGCTCACCACCAACAACCTCCACCGCCATTGTGCGAAAAATTCCTACGGTCCTAGCTGCAAGCTCCACTCTCTCTCATACGACATCTCATGACGTCAAAGAATGACGAATTTCACACGCCTCGCACCCAACCTTTGTCTCCATTGACTCGATAGACAAAGAGCTCAGAAGTGTCCGAGCAATAACACCCGTGGATCGCATCCGACGCTGCTCAACCAATCCAAGACTAATAATCCATCTCAAGCAATTCAAGTCCATTGCTTGATCAAATACTTGACGACGTGAAATCTTCGACACCGAAGCTACTGCCGTCATACCCATAGCGAAACACATCGCTCGCTCTCTCATCGACATTGAGCTCCACCAACTACCGTAATTGAACACCCCACACAAGCCAGGTCCTCCATCGCTGTAAGCATGTGATGCTGGAAAGCTCACCAAAGTGGGTAACGCTATCATGGGCCGTCTCACTAGGTTCACCACTGCAATGGGTGACCTATTGACAACTCTCACTACTTGAGATCGTCGTCTTGCATCCAAGATGTCATCAACTGTGAGGTGTGCTGGTCGTCTCACTGCATCGTGTGTGCGCTTGAGCACCTCTCTCGGTGTGCACGAGATCTCACTCTCGCTGCATTTAACAACATTACCGGTCCAACTCAAGACCGCACTTGGTGCACATTCGTCATCTGTGTACGAGCATCACCCAACAAAGGAACGTTCTCCAAGATGTACGCTGGAGAATCCACCTGATGCATCTGGAGATGTCGTAAGATCCGTAACATCTCCCAGAACATCCTAGATTACGGATCATGTAAACCCTGATCTCTCCTAGCACGCGTTGTCGGAGTGTAATCCGTCTACCTAGGAAAGCACCGGGCTTCTGGCTGTGGTTGTTCACTCAAGAGGTTGGCTTTCAGGTCACAATAGGGCTATAAACACTCACACAGATGTTTAAGATCTAGTAATATGCTCAGAGAGCGAAATTCAGGTCTAGCTGGCAGTAATAGGATCCGGCGGTGAACTTTGACACTCACGGAGAAGAAAACTATGAAGGTTTAGACTTCCAAACTTCCCCTACATGCAAATGAGGTACTACTGAACTCACAGGCGAAATTTCAGCCTGAGATCAAATTCTGACACGGAGATATGAACAGAAAAGTTTTGAGCAAGAAAACTACGGCAATTTCTGGTACCTAGCTGGCTATTTCAACCTATAACAGGAGTTTGGCTCGATCAATTTCAAAGTTTCTTACAGGATTTGCAGTCTACAGGGTGCTGAACATCCCTGTGAAGTTGGGGCTCCTGAATGTTCACAGAACTGCAGATCTCCTCCTCTGAAGTCGCTGCTCTAGATTAAGAGCTTTTCAGACCCCCTCAGCTTCAGCGGCCGCCCTGAATTACTCAGTTGCTCAATCGATATGAAACTTTTTGTGAAATCGTAGCCCTGCTGGCGGAGAACACAACCTCGAAGTTTTGAAGCAATTTCCTCAAATCTGCTGCGAATGACACTGAAAACCCTAAATCCAACAAGAATGATTCAGTTTTGACACAATCCGAACTTCAATTGCTCATAACTCCGTCTTTATTGACTCAAATCGATCGAAATTTTCATTGGAAGTGCTTGGCATGACGAGACCTCTCTCCCTGTGCTCTCAGATTTTGAAGATCCCCTACCAAATGCTCGAACTCCACTCTAGAGCTCTGTTTCTAAATTTAGGGTTTAACAAAAGACAAAAACAGACCAATGGGAGTTCATAGCTCCACTTGGTTGTCCTTTAGTACCCTAAACCACGTGGCAACTTAGTTTTACTCATAGGCTACCACGTCAAGCCCCCTAGAGTGCCAGCGTAAAACTCAAATTACTTAAAACGACACGCAGCCCCGAAAAATAACTTAAATCAGCTAGAAAGCGTGCATGGGCGACACGCAAATACAACCCATGAGCTTAAGCCCTATCAACATGGTAATCAACCTACTAAGACTCAAAATAGTGTTAACACCGTATGCAAAGGTGTCAAACATATACATAAACGACTAGAAGTAATATAAGCTAACTTCTAGAACTACTAAACTCAAGCGTCGGAGTAGAAATATAACATGTAGCCGCCAAGTAGCGCGACATCCACCCCCTCTGAACCTGCACATCCTCCGGTATGTGCCATCCAGATCAAGACTCTTCAGCTTCGGCTTCAAACTCATCTTCAACCTGCATTGAGTCTTCAGCTTCATCCTCTGTAAACTCTGCAACGTTCCAATCCTCTCCTCTCCTTCTAAAGAGCTTGATTCTCTTTCCTGCGACCGGTACCTTGAGCACTGCACCATCTAACTCTCTCAAGGAGTATGTGGCATTATCATAAACTTCTAACACCACATAAGGTCCAAACCATCTCTTGGAGAACTTCCTAATAGTGCTATGCTGATTATCAAGACTACTATCATAGACTAACACCCAATCACCTTCTTTAACTGGTTTGGGTCGTAATCTATGCGTTCTATCAAATCTGCCTTTGTTTCTCTCTCTAGCAGTCTTCAACCTCTCCACAGCTTTGGCAACATCCTCAGGTCTTCGTTCTAACTGCTGGATCCTTAATGCAAGAAGATCCTCCGTACTTCTACCATCTTCCCATGGCAAAACATTCCAAGTAGGCACAACCTCCTCAATCGGCATCACAGGTTTCTGTCCTAGTATCAATTCTGCTGGCATGTAACCTGTAACGGTACTATGAGTTGTGCGGTCTGCCCATAAAGCAAACGGTAGCAGTCTAGGCCATTCACGGATCTTACCCTTGCAAGCTTTTACCAAAGCTTTGATGATTGGCGGATGACCTCTTTCGCTCTTGCCATTCCCTTCAGGATTGTAAGCAGTGGTTAACGCCAACTTGATTCCCAATCGCTTGAAGAACTCAACTGCTTCTTGTGAATCCAGCTCACCCCTATCTGCAGTGATCTTTCCCACACACCCATATCTACAAATAACATCTTCAAGTAGAAAGCGGCAGACACTAGCAGTGGTCTTCGTCCTCAAGGCACGGCCTTCAACTTGGTTAGATAGATCTTCTCTAGCCAAGACTAGATACCTCATTTGTCCAAGTCCAAATGGCATAGTTACCAGATCAACTACCCATTTGTAATGAATGGCTAAAGGATAAGTAGGATGTAATCCATCACGATGACGTACGTTGGAATACATCTGGCAAGATATACAGGATGAAACAAACTGTATTACATCCTTATACATACCCTTCCACCAATACTTCTCCTTTATCTTGGCAAATGTAGCCCAAACTCCTCTATGACCGGCCCATAGACTCTCATGAAACTCCTTGATCAGCTGCTGCTGCAATTCCAAGTCACATACCACCCGTTGCGGTATACCTCCTTGTAGCTTAGGACGCTTCCATAGATGTCTTCCATGTAAAAAGTAACCATAAGCTATTCTACGAATCCTCTTGAAATCTGCATCAGACCAGCCTTCTTGCCTTTCCAGTGAACTCAAATAGCGTCCAAGATCCAACCACTCGCCATCATACATAGTTTCCTCAAATAACTCCAACGTGGCTGCAAAACAGCTTTTATCCCTTCTAGCAAGAGCACTAGAATAGAACTTTGTTCCCACATCCTCCTGATCATCTATCATTTCTTTCTCATCGTAATACCTAGCCCTTGATAACATATCTGCCACAGGATTGTCTTTTCCTACAATATGTCTAAACTCTGGGTTCAAGGACTTGATATATGCTATCCACCTCAACATAGCAATGTCTGGAGTTGTACAGCTAGTAATCATTCCCAAGAGAGGTAAACAATCTGTCTCCACAACCACAGGTGCTCCTATCAAGTATTCCTTGTCACTCTTCATCGCAGTAACTACTCCCCATAGCTCTCTCTTGACCTGAGGGTAGTCTCTCTGCCGTGAACTTAAGACCTTAGCACCAAAACGCACCACATATCTATTTCCATCTTTATCATCTTGTCCTATAGCCCATCCAATGCCAATAGGACTAGTATCAACAGTAAGGATAACAGATCTGCCCAACTCATATGTTACCTTCCGTAGAGTTGGTGGTGAAGACAACAGATCCTTCAACTTCTTCATAGACTCGCTTTGCTCCTCTTGCCACTGAAATCTCTGCCCCTTCCTCAGCAACTTGTACAACGGATCTGCTACATGTGCAAAGTGTGGAATCCATATATGATAAAACACACATGCACCTAGAAACCTTCTCACCTCAGTAACCGATCCACATGTCTCCTTCATCCTTCGGATGGCATCAACCTTGTTTGGACAAGGTTTCCGACCATAAGATCCACACAGATGTCCCACTATTAACACCTCCTGTTCTCCAAATACAGACTTTGCTCCTGATAAAGTCAAATGAACCTCCTCCAGTCGACTCAGTATCTTATCACAATCAGCTATGTGATCTGCAACAAACTTACGGTACCCCCTCTGATCCATTACCTCATTCTTCTCCTCCTCAGCACACCCTTGATCGGCACATCATCAAGGAATGGCATAGTTTTTTCAGGAATGAAATCCCTCAAAACTTTATTCATGCCATTCATCATATGTGCTACAGAATTGGTAGCACCTTGTGGCAAGGTGCACATCCTTAGTAACCCCAAAGGTGTCCTCATTGTAGTCAAGTCTCTACTCTCAGAGGATAACTGAAACTGATCGTAACCTGAATATAAGTCTCCCATTGAATAGATAGCATGACCAGCAAAAGCCTCTGCAAACTCGTCTACAATAGGTCCTATACCCATATTCCTGATAGTCACCTTGTTAACTGGCTGCATATCTTGAATGAATCTCAAAGCTCCACTCTTCTTCGGAACAGTAAACCATCTGCTAGAGTAGGGAGCTATGGATGGTTCCAAGATACCCATCCTAATCCTCTCATTGAGCAAGTCTATCAACTTCGGTAGATGAGCTCTAGGTACAGGGATAGGACGTAGATTCCAAGGCACATGCGGTATAGTAAAGATTACCATAGGTGCAACTACACTTGGATCTACACATCCTACTTCATGTGACTCAAACGCAAACGCCTTACCATGCCTAGATAGCATCTCCCTGAAGCTCTCCTTCTCTTGCTCAGTAAGAAATCCATCACCTCCAATCCTCAGGTCCTTCAGTGTTGTTTCTGTAAACTGGTGCCCAATTCTTCTCGGCCCTCTAAGCGTCGGTTCTCGTGCAGCTTGCTCCATCTTCTGATTGTAATCGAGTGGCAAAGGCAAAGCCACTGGTTTGACTTTCTTTGCCACTGACTTGTACTTGGTCTCCACATACACCTCTTGCCGATCTATAAACTTATCAATAACATCATAAAGCTCCTTGGAGCTCACTCTCACCACTCTATCTACATCATCTGTAAAGCTTTCTAATATAGATTTCAACTCTCCTATAGTATCTACCAAATACTGCTCTTCAAACACTCCAGATATGTATTCATCTCCTGCTAACTCTCCACTATCCCACAAAGATTGCTGTACATACTTCACACGTTGTCTCTCAAACCTCTTCAGATTCTCAACCTTCCTATAACATACTGATCCACATGACGTCAATCCCAAGAAGCTAGTGGATAAAGCTTCCTGCTTTACTGGATCAGGCGAGAATCCTATCTCTACTGTACCGTTGAAGTCTCGCTCTTCAATGGTACTCTGCCAAAACCTCTAGACTCTCTAAACTCCTGAGTAATCTTAGGTAGTGGACGGTCTCTCAAGCTATCACGATTCCTCTCATGTTCTGCAGCAACGGTCAAAAACTGAACAGCTCTTTTGCCGTCTCTACTACGTATCCTAGCATAGGCTGAACCATCATCCATAACTCGTGTCTCCATTCTAACAGCAGTAATGTAAGGCTGCCCTAGAATGATAGGATAGGTTGACATGTCTTGTACAAAGAAATTCTGAACATCACTGATGTCACCCACAGTTACCTTGATGTTGGGGCAAGCACCATAGAGTTCTCCCCGCTGGTTGTTGGCAGCACGGATAAGCCACCCATGGTCGGTGTCTATGGGCCACCTCCCACGCTTGTACAGCTCCTTAGACATCAGATTAATCTCTGAGCCGTGATCAATCAATGCCACCACAGGTTCCTCTAGATCTCCCAGCTTCACTAAGGTCTCTGTGGTTGCTCTCGCCCAATGGTTGTGAGAATAATAGCTCTTCTGCGACGCTTCCACCTCATCTTCAAACCTCACATGCTGATCTGATCTTCCCTCTGATACTTGAGAGCAATAACCAGCAATCTCATCTTCCTCATCTTCTGACAGTTTGGTCCCTAGAGCGTTAAGCGTAGCTGCTTCACCCAAAATCTGACGTTTCCTCTTGATAATATCTATGATAACCTCATGGAACTCACGCTTTGCTATCCCAAGAATCTCACCAAGAGTAAACTCAACCTTTCCATTCAAGATACGGTTCTCTAACACCTGCTTCAAGTCTGTAGCAATCTCAATGTCAGACTGAAGTTTATATGCAGGCATCTTACCCTTCTCCTTGCTTCTCTCCTTCTCCTTTGGTGTTGTAGGTGGTAGATCCTCCATAGTCTCCTCCCGAGTAGGTGTTGTCTCATGCCTTGCCTCTGGTCTAGCCCTTTCACTCCTTGTAGCAGGTCGTTTGGCTGTAGAAGCCTCACCTGCATCCTCTCTCCTGCGTTTTTCTTCTAGTAGAGTTTCATGCTGACTTCTTGCAACATAAGCATGCACTGACATAGTGTCCACAGGGTCATTCCATCCTGTAGTTTCTCGAATTGAGTTGCCAACCCTCCGTAGCACATCCTTGTCTAGCTCTGTTCTAGCTACGGACCGCACTACATCAGACCACAACCCAGTAGTCCCTTTCTCTCTCTCCATCTCCACTTTCACTCCACATGTAGCAGCATTCACAAGAGAAACAGCATGTGATGCTGATATATCATTCACAAGTCTCTTCATACCACCCTTGCCAAAGTTGGTTCCCAGCATCATCCCAGTCTCTCTCAAATGGATCTTACCATCTTTGAAGAAGATAAGATCCTTCCTCAATGCATCTGAAAACTCCTCACAATCTCTTCTTACATGGTCTAGGCTATCACACCATATACAACGATGAACAAAGCCTTCTCTCATTTGAGGTCTCTGCATAGCAGGCTGTACATTCTTCTCCTTCTCTTCTAACCTAGTGAGCTTAAGCTTAAGCTCCTTCATACCCTTAATCAACTCATCAAGCGGTGAGTCTTCCTCTCTAGCAACTACCAAAGCGGGCTTAGTAGGCAACTGCTTGACAGGAATTATCAGAGGTGCTGCTTCACTTACCACCACCTTGTCCCTTCTTCTCTGTCTCTTGGTCAGCAAAGAAACAGCCTCTTCAACCTCCTTCCAGTCAGTCTTCAATCCTCTCTCCTCACTCTTGTCTTCCAGCAACAGCTCAAGCTTCTCCTGAATAGTCACGTCCGCTGCTTGTAGGAAAAGCTCGGTCTTCTCCACCTCTAATGTAAGCTTTTCTGTCCTAGAAAGCTGAGCATACTGACGATCAAATTCCCTTAACAACTCATTTACAGACAAACCTTTGTTGGGCTTAACCACCCACTCCAAGAACGTTCTCTTGGTCACCCTCTCTGAATCTTCAGTGTAGTACTCCTCCTTCAAAGCGCGCATAAAGCTCTCCCAACTCTGTCCTTGCTGCTGCTTGAGCTCCTTCACACGCCCACGAATCTCAGGGACAACAGCAAGTTCAAAGTTCTCCACCATCTCCTTCTCAGGTACCTTGTTCACCTCCATCTCCCTAGCATAGTATCGCACATACTTGGAAATATCTGTACCCTTGAACTGGTCCATCTGGTGCACCACAGATTGCAACGCCTTGGTTGCTAATACCTCCTTCCTCTCTGTGCTCTGCTGCTGCTGCATGAACATGGAAAAAGCTTGGAACATCTTCATCGTAGCAGCATCAAGCTGAACAGGTTGCTGAGCAGCAGCAGCACCTCCACTTGATGATCCTTGGTTGGCCATGATATCTGATCCTGTAACACTCTCAAGAAAACTCCCACCCTAGGTGTTTCACGTCGAGTTCACCAAAAGAGAGTATGTCGGAGTGTAATCCGTCTACCTAGGAAAGCACCGGGCTTCTGGCTGTGGTTGTTCACTCAAGAGGTTGGCTTTCAGGTCACAATAGGGCTATAAACACTCACACAGATGTTTAAGATCTAGTAATATGCTCAGAGAGCGAAATTCAGGTCTAGCTGGCAGTAATAGGATCCGGCGGTGAACTTTGACACTCACGGAGAAGAAAACTATGAAGGTTTAGACTTCCAAACTTCCCCTACATGCAAATGAGGTACTACTGAACTCACAGGCGAAATTTCAGCCTGAGATCAAATTCTGACACGGAGATATGAACAGAAAAGTTTTGAGCAAGAAAACTACGGCAATTTCTGGTACCTAGCTGGCTATTTCAACCTATAACAGGAGTTTGGCTCGATCAATTTCAAAGTTTCTTACAGGATTTGCAGTCTACAGGGTGCTGAACATCCCTGTGAAGTTGGGACTCCTGAATGTTCACAGAACTGCAGATCTCCTCCTCTGAAGTCGCTGCTCTAGATTAAGAGCTTTTCAGACCCCCTCAGCTTCAGCGGCCGCCCTGAATTACTCAGTTGCTCAATCGATATGAAACTTTTTGTGAAATCGTAGCCCTGCTGGCGGAGAACACAACCTCGAAGTTTTGAAGCAATTTCCTCAAATCTGCTGCGAATGACACTGAAAACCCTAAATCCAACAAGAATGATTCAGTTTTGACACAATCCGAACTTCAATTGCTCATAACTCCGTCTTTATTGACTCAAATCGATCGAAATTTTCACTGGAAGTGCTTGGCATGACGAGACCTCTCTCCCTGTGCTCTCAGATTTCGAAGATCCCCTACCAAATGCTCGAACTCCACTCTAGAGCTCTGTTTCTAAATTTAGGGTTTAACAAAAGACAAAAACAGACCAATGGGAGTTCATAGCTCCACTTGGTTGTCCTTTAGTACCCTAAACCACGTGGCAACTTAGTTTTACTCATAGGCTACCACGTCAAGCCCCCTAGAGTGCCAGCGTAAAACTCAAATTACTTAAAACGACACGCAGCCCCGAAAAATAACTTAAATCAGCTAGAAAGCGTGCATGGGCGACACGCAAATACAACCCATGAGCTTAAGCCCTATCAACATGGTAATCAACCTACTAAGACTCAAAATAGTGTTAACACCGTATGCAAAGGTGTCAAACATATACATAAACGACTAGAAGTAATATAAGCTAACTTCTAGAACTACTAAACTCAAGCGTCGGAGTAGAAATATAACATGTAGCCGCCAAGTAGCGCGACAGCGTGTGACCTTGACATGACCACCCGGCTATCACCAAGTGAATGGTGTCAACAAACGTGAGATCATGCGTCCTAGCAGCGAAATATCCGACGGTAATGCTTGCTGATATCCTCTAACGGCTGATATGGATATATCCTCTAACCCAAGATATCTCTGCACCAAACGTGTCACATGACGCAATGAGATGCGTCTCGCAACCTCATCTCTTTCCACATACAAGTATCATTATACTTGTATGCCTGTCTGTTTTCGACCCCTATCAGAAACTAACTCCAAAGGACATCCAAACCGAGTAATGATCCATTCGTACAGAAATCTACCCACATCAACTTCTCCAATAGTTACAAGAGGTCTAGCTTCTACCCACTTTGTAAGGTAATCTGTGGCAACAACAATATACTTATTGTTGCGAGGGGTGCGATTCAAAGGCCCAACAAAATCTATTCCTCATTTCTCGAAAGATCCAAGAACCGAAATAGATCTAAGAGGAGTAGAAACACTAGATTTGATAGCGAAAGCTTGACAAACATCACAGGTTTTACAGGTCAGGTAATCTCTAAACATCCCCCTCCAATGGTATCTTGCGTCAAGTATCTTGAGGACCGTCAACTTGCATGCGAAATGTCCTCCACATACTGGACCGTCATGGAATTCTTCCATGAGTCGTAGAGACTCCTCCTTGCTCGCAGCTCTTCTCAAGACTCCATCAACTCTTTCACGGAATAACACACCTTCCACCACCGAGTAAGGTTGACTTCGTTTCACCAACGCCTTCTTCTCTCTGATCCGCATCTCATCTGGATAGACACCTTCCGTAACAAAATCCCAAATTTCTTGATATTTTATTGGGATAATAGAGTTGCTCATCAAGACCATCAAATCTTTGTCAGGAAAAGGTGTCATCCACCGGCTCCTCTCCATCGCCATCGTAAGCTCTAGATAGCAAATCTGCATTCGTCTGTCTTTCTTGATCAATCGCAGATCTCATAGTCGTACTCTGACAATAAGAGCTTTCACTTTGCTAATCGTCCTTCGACCATAGATTTATTGAAGATGTACTTCAATGTCTTGTGATCTGTAACGATAGTGAACTTGCCTCCTATGAGATAATGTCAAAATTTTTTCAGAGCATAGATCATTGCTAATCCTTCTCTCTCTGTCATAGAATAATTTCTCTCTGCCTTGACCATTTGCCGACTAGCATATGCGATAGGATGATCTCTACCTTCAACATCATACTGACTTAAAGTACATCCTATTGCTATATTTGAAGCATCCATGTATAGAATAAACTGTTTATTCCAATCGGGCTTAACCAAGATCGGAGCTGAAGTAAGAGCTTTCTTCAGTTCCTCAAAGGCGGCTAGAGCTTCTTCGTCTCCTAAAATCAACACATAATCTACTCCTTTCTTCAGATATACAGTCAAAGCATATGCTTTATGTGAGAACGAGAGTATAAACCTTCAATAATACCCCACCATACCTAAAAACTGTCGTAGCTTAGTGAGAGTATTAAAAAAAGGGAGTTCTAAGATCTTCTGCATCTTCTATGGATCTACGACAATGCTGTCTTTGGATATGATATGACCCAAGAGTAACCATTCCTCACACCCAAAAATACATTTCTCCGGATTGAGAGATGCATTTGCTACATCTAAACATTGAAAGGTTCGAACACTTTGTTCATAAATCTTTGAAACGTCGCAGGAGCATTACACAGACCAAATGGCATAACTCGAAATGCAAACGTACCCCACGGAGTAGTGAAAGTGGTAAGGTGTTGATGTTCTGGTGCAATTTTGATCTCGTTATATTCGCTATAACCATCTCAAAGCTGTATCATTCGTGTCTCGTCGATGAAAGGCAGAGGATAATAGTCCTTCTTTATGACAGCATTGAGCTTTTTGTAATCAACACATACCCTCAATTTGCCATTTTTCTTCTTTACGATCACAATGGGTGATATCCATTCAGAATGCTCCACCTCGTAAATGAATCTAGCAGTGTGCAGCTTCTCGATCTCTTCTTTCACCAGATCAACAATCGGAGGACTCACTCTTCATTGCTTCTGTCGCACCGATTTGACCTCCTTCTCCAACTCGATACAATGTTGTTCAAGTATGACCTCTCTCAAATCCTTGTAACTAAATGCAAATACATGAATGTATTTACATGAATGTATTTGCGAAAGATCTCCTCGAATCGATCCTTCTCCTCTTTAATAACATTCGATCCATAACGTAAGGTGGAAATTCTTCTCTCCACCTCCTCAGGAGTCAAAGGTTCTTTGTCTCGATCTCTTGCACTTCCGGAGAGGAGAAAAGATCCACTACATTCACACTCACATTTTGTTCTTCTCTCTTTTCTTCTGATGATGTATTCTCATATTCTGAATCTGAAGAATTGGTATCCACATCAGAAGTAGTATCGACAACTTCTGACTCCCAGTAGTCCGATGTGGGTCGATCTGATTCTGACGTCCCAACTTGATCCCCGAGCAATGGAACTTTGATCCGGTGGTGATTCGGTCCGATGCATAAATAACCTTTGTGCCAATTATCTGTTGCATGTACTGCTCGAAGCCAAGGTCTTCCGAGCAACATTTCATAACTTGACTCTTTCAAGATTTGAAATGTCATGTTTACTTGCACTCCCATTACTGAAACACAAACTCTCTCCAGCACTCCCAATGGCCTAACTCGTTGTCTGTTAGCCATGCCAACCGTGATACTAGAAGGACGAGTTGGTACTAGATCCAACTTCCTCATGAGTCGTTTTGAGATGGCATTTACTGCCGATGCTCCATCGACAAGAACATCTGAGACATCTCTCTCATTGATACGAGCCTCTACTTTTGATGTCTTGTTGCACACCTCTCTTTCACTAGCATCTAAAGCACTCACACCGACCGTAGTAGGATTTACCTTCTTCTTCCGACCTCGTCGAGAGCTTAGACCGCTACGAAGTTCTTTCCTCACGGAAGGATTCAGAGCAATCAACTGTCCCACAGTAATGTTTGCTCATTGCTTACCCACGTCTTCCACCATATTGTACTTTGATTGCTCCATTGAAATTGTGAATCAGTATTTCTCAGTTTCTTCCGCCGCTCTTTGGTTTTTGAAGAAGATTTGCTACTTCGAGTTTTTTGACTTGGAGAATCTTCCATCACGACAGGTTCTCCCTCGTCGAAATGCGTTCTCATCCTCTTCCTCTCTTGAGCCAATAGCTCTACAAATTGAAAACCTTCTCGTACATCTCTTGACTCCAAGATGTTAATGCATGCTACACCCTTGTCCTTGCTTTGTGAAGTTGAAGCTCCATCCGCCGTTCCACCATTACGACTTGGACAATTGCGTTGAAAATGTTATCCTCCACACGTAAAACATCCTTGGCTCGTATAGTTACTTGGTGATCCTTGCGGCGGTCCACCTCTGGACTGATAGTTCTCATAACCTCGTGAGCCCCCCCAACATTTGGACTCCGGTGTTGCAACAAATTCACCATATTGATCTTCAAATCCGCTAGAGACTCTGTCAAACTTTTCAACTCATCACGAAAGTCGAGAGTCACAGATCTAGATGATACAGTGACTGTAACCGCACTAGTAGGAGCTATCGGAGTCAGATTTTGAAATCGAACAGTCGGAACACTCGCAGACATCAGAGTTGACATGCTCGGTCCTTGCACATCTCCACATGCTGCCCCAACAGTCACTGGTTGCAAGTCGTCTCTATCCAGACTCTCCTCCATCCTAGTTGCGATCTTCATTGCATCAGCCTTCGAAGTTGGTCTCTCATACCGCACTTGTGTTCGAATCTCCGGCCTCAATCCCCCAATAAAATTCTTTGTGAGCATTGCTCCAATGCCCACCATCGTTAGCTCTACTACATCTCCACTCTTTCGTAAAACCATCCGAAACTTCTGCTCTAATTTCTCCACCCTCTCGGCGTAAGTCCTTACTTTCTCTTTCTCTCCTTGTTTGAGGTAAGTTACCTCTACCATTAACTTCTCGTAACTTTCATCAGGAAGAAAAGTTTCAATTAAGGCCTCGGTCAATACTTCCCAAGTATCAACTGGAGTCCCCACTATGCTTCTCTTCTTCCTATCCTCATACCATGTCAATGCAGAATTCTCAAGAAATTCAGATATCAACCCTACCCACTCGCTCTTCTTTCGATCTCCATTGTCAATGCATGCTCGTTTGAAGTCCCTCACAAATCCTTCCACGTCTTCTCCATCCTTTCCGTAAAACACCAGAAGTTTTCTCATCCTTCTCTTCTTTTCTTCTTCTTACTCAAGGTACTGCTTGTAGATGTGAAGATCGTACTTTACCGCAATCCATAATTTCTCCGTTGAGCTCTCTCCTCTCCAAAGGTTGGAATAAGCTTGACCCTCATGGTCATCTTATCTCTCGTGTGTCAGACTATCTCCATCCTCGTTAGAGATCTTCACTCGTTCCGTTTCTACACTCAACCTTCTCTCGAGACCTTCGGCTACAGTTTCGAGCAAAGCAACCACTAAGCTACACTCGTGCTCAACTAGAATCTCGTCCACTCCACATCTAGGACCAAAGATTGTAAGGTCAATGACGCCTTGTCTAAGGCAAGAAGGACCTATGTGTAAGCTTAAGTCAACCAACCCTCTTCGCTTACGCAAAAGTCTATTCTTCGTAGGACACTTGCTCACTTTATGTCATTCTTCTCCACACAAAAAGCACCTCGAGTTCTTCTCCTGGTTCTTACGACCACTCTCTACTTCTTCCTCAAATTCTAGTCAAAATTCTTCTTTTGCCAGATCAGCGATAACTATCATCGAGTAGCCTTGAGGAATCTTGCTCAACCTCAATTTCCACTCTTGTTGTCCTTCCATGGCGATGATTTGTCATACATCTCTCTCATTATGTAGTTTGTTTGACACTTTTGATCACTCGATCCTCCTCCCGCTTAGCAATCTCTCACATTACTAAGTAGAAGCTTAAGTTGTCAACTCTGAGCCTCAGAGATCGAACAAAATCCTCTCTAAGAATTTTGAAATTCTTTCACTTTCGTCACTCTTTAGTATGCGATATAACAGATTTGACCCCCCTTCGCTTCGAATGCCATAACTCAAGTTCTACTCGATCAATTCATGCATGATTTGGGTGCCTAGATAGCTTATCTTGCAAGCTATAAGCATGGAAGATTTCAAGGTCTAACTCTGAAAACTGAAAATATGAAAATGACTGTAAACTCTTTCTCGAGAGCTCACTGTTTGATACCGAAAAACCCCCTTAACTTCCGAAAGACATAACTCTCTCTTTACAATTGATCTCTCAGAGATATAAAGCTTGTTGGAAAACTTATCTTGCCCTCTATAACATATTGAATGTACAAAGGTTTTGAACTCATATTCAAAAACAGACATAAACTGTGCTAAAGACTAAATACAAATCTTTGTATCGAGGTCTCGGCAACGGAACCAAAAATGTAAGCCGACTTGTCTCTCACCCAAGGGTACCTCAGATGACTAAGATTACTAGTGCACCTTAATTACAAAGATTCAATTCTACCCATGCTCACTTCACTCAACTCTCTGACCCATATGGTCACATTGGTCCCTCTATTAGCGTTCCTGCAATCAAGTTCTAACCCCGCTCTCAACATTGCATCGCATAGTACTCAAGGACTCCCAATGTCTCCAATGCTCACTTTACTTATAGACAGGAAAATGAGATTGTCTTCCACTCTCTCAACTCCTCCTTATATACTCTACAACTTCTTACCGTGGTAACTTTCACTAAGTTACGTTATCTCATGGTAAGTGCGCAATCTCAAATAGTTAAACTTCTAAGACTTTAAGAATAGCACACACATTACTTGTTCTCCTTTACTAAAGTAAAAGATTCTCCTACTTTAGTTTTTGTAAAGTGTTAATTTTCCACGCTATCCAATCAGAAGACGACAACAAACTAATACGTCTTTTGAGGAACATCTTTAGATCTTTATGCATGACTTTCCATCATGCATCCAATCAGCGATGGTCAACAAAGTTACATACTTTTGAGAAGCATATTTAGAGCTCCGCACTTGTCACATAGTGCCATAGTGGAACCTCTAATAGTTTCCTCAACTTAGTTATAATTATCTCAACTAGTTATGACTACTTTTGATCACTATAGATTTAGATCTTCGAACTAGAGTAACCTATAAAATAGTCATACCTAATGAAATTTATATAAGCACATGCACAAATAATGAGATACTTGTGGTGTGACAAGACAGTCCTTCTGCTGATGATGACCATCACACGTCTTGTAAACCCTCCGCGGTCCTATCGATCAACTACCCCTCGATCTCTCAACCTCCACGATCGTCATCCACGAATCTGCAACATGTCGGACCTGTCTCTCACTCAGGGGTCACCTCTGATGGCTTTGATAGAAGCACACCATGAACTTGAAGGGAAAATGCTGAGTTCACTCATTCATACACCCACAAACTTATCCACTAAAAATCTCCTTAACCACATCAACTAAAATCCTCCATTCTAACGACGTCTCTCAAGTTCTCACATGCTAAAAATATCCCAAACTCTCTATATTACTCAAGTTGTCATTACGACAATGTGAAAACAAGGATGAGGAGCTCTTCTCTACTCCTCTATTTATACATTCTAGGTTTTTACTTTGGTATCCCCGGTAACTCAGCCGTAACTACTTTTACCGGGTTTTACTAAGATATTACTTAATGTAAAAGCATTGATCACATGGGCTTTTTACCTTTTCACATGGGCTTATTCCTTCAAAGTCAACAACTTCTAGAAGGATTCTGGAATATTCTCAAGGAATCTCTAATTTCCACCCCCCTCTACACTAAGACCCACTAAAAAGGAAACATGTGGAATCTCTTCTTGTTTTTAATGCCCACAAAGTCCACAACTTTAATCCAACCACTAATATCAAGTCAAAAAGTAGATAAGGGATACTTTCCACCTCCTTTCTACCTTTTAGACAAGATGACAAGATAGTAGTGCTCACTCTTTAGCAAATATCTGAATTCTGCCAAAAGTACAGCTAAGTTTAACCATAACTAACTTTTAGCTAGTCATGACTAACTTGATACCTCCTAAAAGTACTTTGGCAGCAAATAAACATTCTCAACACTTAGTTAGAACTAAACACCTTACTACTAGACAAACTTCTTATGTGTAACATAGGTCGTTACATTTTACCCCCGGACTAAATTTTCGCTCCGTCCTCGGAGTGAAGAGAGAACTTCCGTTGATGAAACAACTTCAACTTGTCATGGTTGACCCGATCGAATCTCCTTCCTCCCAGCTCCTGAAGGTCATACGTGAAGTTGCTCCACACCTTATCGACAACAAAAGGACCAAAATATCTAGGAAGAAACTTCTTCCTAGCCCTCTTGAATCTGATAGCATCATACAACATTACCCAATCTCCGACTTGAAAAGGTTTTACCTCCCTCTTGCCCAACCGTTTGTCGTAACTCTTCTTTTGATACGCCTGAGCTCGTTCCATCCGGATCATTGCTACCGCTTGGGTCTCTTCCAACTCCATGAGTTGCTCCCTTCTTGATCTGACCACGTCTTCTCCTCTCGACCTCTTCAACTTTCGTTGAATAGTTTGAAATGTATCCAATTCGAATTGGATCGGCAACTTGGACTCCACTCCATAAACCAGTCGAAATGGGGAATATCCAGTAGAAGTCTTTGTTGTCGTTCGGTACTCCTATAAGATGGCATGTAGCCTCTTATCCCAAGTATGTTTCGCAGTTTCAACACCAGCATCTTTGGCGAGCATCATACAAAGTGTAAGATTGGTCTTCTCCGCAAGACCATTAGCATTTGGTTTGTATGAGGTCGTTACTCGTGGCTTGATAGAAAAGTGTTGTAGCATAGCAGTAGTCATGCTCCCTACAAACTCTCCTCCTCTATCTGAGACCAACTCTAACGGACATCCAAATCTCGTGATGATCCTCCCCCATAGGAATCTACCGACTTCTGTTTCATTGGTCTCTCTCAAAGGTCTAGCCTCTACCCACTTGGTACAATAGTCAGTAGCGACTACAATGTATCTATTACCTCGAGGTGTCTTATTAAGAGGACCTACAAAGTCAATACCCCACTTCTCAAATGGTCCTAATATTGGAATTGATCTTAACGGAGGTGTTCTAGTAGACTTCAGAGCAAATGCTTGACATACGTCGCAAGTTTTGCAATAGTCTAAACACTCCTTGAAAATCCCTCTCCAGCGATAACCCGCATCCAGAATCTTGAAAGTTGTTATCTTACCAGCAAAGTGACCTCCGCAAACCGTACCATCGTGAAACTCGTGCATAAGCTTGAACGCCTCCTTCTGACCAACTGCTCTCCTTAGTAACCCATCTGCTCCTTGATGAAATAGAATTCCCTCCACCATGGTGTAAGGTTTGCATCTCTTGATCAACGCATTACGTTCTCGGGTATGCATACCTTCTGGAAAGGAGCCATCTGCAAGGAAACTCCAGATTTCCTTGTACTCGTCCGGTATCTCCTCAATGCTTGTGATGGTCATCAGATGCTCGTCTGGAAATGAATCATCAAACGGTTCTTCTCCCTCATCATCATAAGCCCTCGATAAAAGATCAGCATTCGCATGCTTTTTCCCTGGTCTATCTTCAATCACGTAATCGTATTCTGTTAGAAGGATCTTCCAACGAGCAATACGACCTTCGGCATTAGGCTTATTAAAGATATACTTTAAAGCCTTGTGATCTGTGACTATGGAAAATTTCCCTCCTAGCAAGTAATGTCGGAACTTCTTCAATCCAAAGATCACCGCTAATCCTTCTCGTTCAGTCACGGAGTAATTCTTCTCCGCTGGCACCATCTGCCTACTAGCATAAGCTATAGGATGATCATGCCCATCTTCATCTAACTGACTTAATGTACACCCGATAGCTACATTAGAGGCATCCGTATACAGAATAAATGCTTTACTCCACTCAGGTTTAGCAAGTATAGGAGCTGTCACCAATGCCTTTTACAGCTCCTCAAATGCTTCCTTTGCCTTCTGATCATGCACTATCAAGTCAAACTCAACTCCCTTCTTCATGTACATAGTCAAAGCTATTGCTTTGTTTGAGAAGGAAAAGACAAACCTACGATAATATCCAACCATCCCAAGAAACTGTCTCAACTTTGTCAAGTTGATTGGAAATGGAAGATCCACAATCTTCTTCACCTTCTCAGGATCTACCGCAATCCCTTTCTTGGAAATGATGTGTCCTAACAGCAGACCTTCTTCGCAGCCAAAGATGCACTTCTCTGGATTCAGAGAAGCGTTAGCTTGCTCCAACCGCTGCAGAACTTTGATCACATGATCAAAGTGGTCCTCCTTTCTTCCGTACACACAGAAATCATCAATGAAATCACGAACAAACTTTCCTATGAATGGTTCGAACACCTTGTTCATGAACCTCTGAAACGTGGCCGGAGCATTACATAGTCCGAATGGCATCACTCGAAATGCAAATGTTCCCCAAGGAGTAGTGAAAGTAGTCAACTGCTGGTACTCCTGTGCTATCTTGATCTGGTTGTATCCACTATAACCATCACCAAAGCTGTACCACTCATGACCAGCAACTTCCTCCAAAATCTCATCTATAAATGGTAGAGGATAATAATCCTTCTTGGTAACTGCATTCAGCTTCTTATAGTCTATGCACACTCGCAGCTTACCATTCTTCTTCTTGACTATCACAATGGGTGAAACCCATTCTGAGTTCTCCACCTCGTAGATGAAACTCGCCTCCCTCAACTTGTCTATCTCCTCCTTGACCATCATCGCTGTTGTAGGATTGACCCTTCTCTGCTTCTGTCGAACTGGTCTTGCGTTCTCCTCCAATTCGATTCGATGAGTCTCGAGGGTCACCTCCTTCAAATCCTTGTAGCTGAAAGCAAACACATGGATATATTTTCGAAATATATCTAGGAATCTACTTTTTTCCTCTTGAGTGACATTGATACCAAACTTCAGGGTAGAGAGTCTTCTCACAATCTCTACCTCACTCAACTCTTCTTTGTCAGGATCTTTCTCCACTGCTGGTCGAGGCAACAAGTCAATAGCACTAAGCTGATGTAATGATTCATCTCGACCAAATCCTTCGTCCTCAGAGGAGGATTCTTGATCGTAAGAATCTCCGGTATCTACTTCCGAGACACTCTGATCATCCTCCGTATCAGATTCCCAGTAGTCACTAGTGGGTCTATCAGAGTCAGAAGTCACAACTCCAACACCCGAGAGAGGAACTATCACTCTATGATCTCTAGGTCCAATCCGTAAGTATCCCTTGTGCCACCTATCAGTGGTGCGCACAGCTCTCAACCAAGGCCTACCTAGGAGCAAATCATAACTAGAGTCCTTTAACACTTGAAAGGACATCAACGTTTGAACTCCCATCACAGACACGACCACCTTCTCTAACACACCAAGAGGTCTTACCCGTTGCTTGTTAGCCATCCCCACGACAATGCTAGCCGGGCGAGTTGGTTCCATCCCCAACTTCTTCATCAACCTCTCCGATATGGCGTTGATAGCCGATCCTCCATCCACCAATACGTCAGAGACGTAGTGACCATTCAACCGGACTTCGATCTTTGAAGCCCTAGTACATATCTCTGAAGCATGCACATCCACCACACCAACTTCCACGGACTTTGATGTCTTGCTCTTGGGTTTCTTCTTCTTGCTTCTCTTAGAACTCAGTCCTCCTCTGAGTTCCCTTCGTAAGCTGGGATTAAGTGCGATCAGTTGTCCAACAGTGATGTTGGCTTTCTGAGCACCCACATCTTCAACCACATCATATCCCGCTTGGGAAGATGAAATGGTGAAATCTGTCATCCCCAGCTTCCTTCGTGGCTCCCTTGGTGTACTCGAAACATTACTCGAACGAGTGCTTCTACTAGCTGATTCCTCCATGAAAACCGGTTCATCAGAAAATCGAGTTCTTTTCCTTTCTTGAGCTAAAAGCTCCACCGGTGCATGAGAAGAGTTTGAACTCTCTCCTTTCTCGTAGATGGGATCTCGCACGACATCGATAGTAGCCACCCCTTTATCTCGTCCTTGTGATGGATTCCTCCACCCACATTCATTCTGACAGCTTCGGCATTTCTTGCTCCATTGTTAGGACAATTTCGCTGGAAATGAGAACCGCCACACGTCCAACAAGTGATTCCTCCAAAGTTACCTTGGTTGCCTCCAAAGTTACCTTGATTTCCTCGGTTGGGATTGTTGTCGTAACTTCTTTGACCTCCTCCTCCACCTTTGTTCCTCCATTCTCGTAACTGCACCACGTTTATCTTGAGATCCGCAAGAGTATCGGTGATGCTCTTCAGCTCGGCATGAAAATCAGATGTGGCAGTAGACATCGTTGTTGGGACAAACGGTCTTGGCACCACCGTCAGAGTAGGAGCTGACGTTGAAGCAACCACCAATTGTGATGGTGCAGGTGCGATCATTGTGGCTACACCAGGAGTCGGAGTCGACACCAGAGCAGCATGATGAGGTTGGATGATATCTCCTTCATCTAAACTCTCTTCCATGTTTGTCGCAATCTTGATGGCCTCCGCTTTGGTTGTTGGCTTCTCGTACCTCACTTGGGTTCGAATTGAAGGCCTCAACCCTCCCACCAAGTTCTTGGTCAACACTGCTCCAATCCCCGCCATCGTTAGCTCCACATTGTCTCCACTCTTCCGTAGGACCGTCCGAAACCGTTGCTCCAACTTATCCACCCTTTCGGCATATTGCCGAACTTTCTCGTCGTCCCGTTGCTTCAAATGAGTAAACTCCACCATGAGCTTCTCATAACTCTCTTCTGGAAGAAATTCTTCGATGAGTGCATTACTCAACGTCTCCCATGTGTCCTCAACTGCACCAGGTGTCTTGCTCTTCACTCGGTCTTCATACCACGTAAGAGCAAAATCTTCTAAAAACTCTGGCAGTAACAACACCCATTCTTCCTTCCTTCTCACGTTGTTTCCGATGCAACCCCTTTTGAAGTCTCATACAAATGGTTCTACATCTTCATTGTCCTTCCCATGAAACACTGGTAACTTCCCCATCTTGTAACTATTCTTTCTACCCTTCTAATTTTTGTGCAATAACTACTCGCTAAAAGAGTACGAACATCACCAATTCCATTCGCGAATAATCTACCATAGGTAAAATGAAAGGAAATGGTTGTAACAACACCTCTTGTGCCATCTCTTCTCCCAAGGTAATCATGAGCCTGAGTCGCATCACCGCCTTCTCCACCATCCGAATGACGATCTCCATCACAACTCAGTTGAGTCCTCTTTTGAAGTCGACAACTTCTCCGTCTCCGCTCTTTGAGTCTCGTCCAACTTCTCGACTACTGACGTAAGTAGGGCGGCCACATCTACGCACTTGTGTCCTCTGGATAGATCACCCACTCCACAACTTGGACAAGGATCTTCGCCTAGAAGATGAATTGGCGCTGGTGACGATGGATCCACTCGAAGACTTAAATCAGTAAACTCCCGCTTCCCTTTAGCTCTCTCGGTTCTGATTCTAGTTGGACAATTCACTACTTTGTGTCCCAACCCTCTACAGAAATAACACCACAAGTCGGTTTCTAGTCTTCTCCTCGGAGATTCTACTTGAGGTTTAGTACTAGGGTTTTCAAACTCGACGATAATCTCTCTCGAACTTTCTCCGACACTTACTATGACATCTAAACCTTGAGGAAGGTTTCTAAGTCTAACTTTCCAATCTTTTAAATTTCCACTCATGTTGCACCTTCTCAACCATTAAGTGGACAAAATATCATAGAGGAAAATAATTCTACATCACTTTCTTAACTCTTCCGAGCTTTATATTGGAAATCGTGTATTATACATGCTATACACGAAATAAAATCTAATCTAAAATTAACTATCGAAGATATGATCCTCCTCACCATCGTTTGTACTAATCACAACAGACATCTTGAACTCACTCTTGTAAAAATCCAACTCTACTTCACCAGGAGCATTCGTGGTCTCCACAGTGAATGATGCTTTAAACTCGGCTTTCTTCAAATCTGTGCCAATGGTCGCGGAAGCTTCTTCGTATAGGGTAAAGAGGGCACCCCAAGTGCTATAGATGCGGGTTCGTAACTCATCTATACTCAACTTGGGCTTCTCCGTCTCTGTTCGAACTCCTAAACGTCTCTTCTTCCACCTCGTCATTCGAACAGGATTCCCCATGAAGTATCTTCAAGATCTCCTTGTATGCCGAAACGTGTATCTCTTAGTTGGTAAGAGATCTCTCCAAGATTTTTGTTATCTCCAGTAGCTCAACCTCCAAGCTACTAAATCATGAAGTTTCAACAGAAACTTCCCTAATCAGAAGAGATGGTGATGACTGTACAAATTTTCAGAGAACTGAAATTAGTATATTTTCACTTCCCTCATGGTTGTCAACCCCTTCCACTTTGAAAAATTCTTTCTCCCTCTTCAGACCTCATCTTCTCATGATTTCTTTTGTCTTGGATAGCTTATCAGCCAATCTAAAACACTGGAAAGTTTCTCAGGAAAATAAAATTCACAGAAAATCTGACACTGACTGTAAATGTTTTTGAGAAAACAGAATTCCTCAACTCTCACGAATAGACCCCCTCAACTTTGAAAAATCATTGCTCCCTCTCTAGACCACCTTTTCCTATTATTTCTTTTGTCTTAGATAGGTAATCAACCAATCTAAAACACTGGAAAGTTTCACAGGAAAATAAAATTCACAGAAAAGTTGACAGCGACTGTACAAATATTCCAGAGAGTAGAATTTCTAAACTCACAAATTTCTCTCCTCTAATAACTTTTCTCTCCTCCTTTCTCTACAACTCTTGTTGCACCTTCTTTCAACTCTCCTCAAGCCCTTTCTAAGTGAACAAGATGTAAAGAATGACTTCGAACGCGTCATATATCACTACGGGATACACGAAAAGTTCTAACGTTGCTAACATCGCGTTAGCTCTCTCTCCTCCTAACGTTCTCTCCATATGCTCTCTCATAATCTCCTTTTGTCGAATATAGAACTGAACTCTAAACATCGTTCAACGATCCCTTCAAGTGAGGTCTCGGCAACGGAACCAAAAATGTAAACCCTCCGCGGTCCTATCGATCAACTACCCCCCGATCTCTCAACCTCCACGATCGTCATCCACGAATCTGCAACATGTCGGACCTGTCTCTCACTCAGGGGTCACCTCTGATGGCTTTGATAGAAGCACACCATGAACTTGAAGGGAAAATGCTGAGTTCACTCATTCATACACCCACAAACTTATCCACTAAAAATCTCCTTAACCACATCAACTAAAATCCTCCATTCTAACGACGTCTCTCAAGTTCTCACATGCTAAAAATATCCCAAACTCTCTATATTACTCAAGTTGTCATTACGACAATGTGAAAACAAGGATGAGGAGCTCTTCTCTACTCCTCTATTTATACATTCTAGGTTTTTACTTTGGTACCCCCGGTAACTCAGCCGTAACTACTTTTACCGGGTTTTACTAAGATATTACTTAAGGTAAAAGCATTGATCACATGGGCTTTTTATCTTTTCACATGGGCTTATTCCTTCAAAGTCAATAACTTCTAGAAGGATTCTGGAATATTCTCAAGGAATCTCGAATTTCCACCCCCCTCTACACTAGGACCCACTAAAAAGGAAACATGTGGAATCTCTTCTTGTTTTTAATGCCCACAAAGTCCACAACTTTAATCCAACCACTAATATCAAGTCAAAAAGTAGATAAGGGATACTTTCCACCTCCTTTCTACCTTTTAGACAAGATGACAAGATAGTAGTGCTCACTCTTTAGCAAATATCTGAATTCTGCCAAAAGTACAGCTAAGTTTAACCATAACTAACTTTTAGCTAGTCATGACTAACTTGATACCTCCTAAAAGTACTTTGGCAGCAAATAAACATTCTCAACACTTAGTTAGAACTAAACACCTTACTACTAGACAAACTTCCTATGTGTAACATAGGTCGTTACAGTCCAGCAAGGACCCGCTTGCTGCTGACTAGAGAAGTACGGCATGGGCTTCTGCCCACCATATCCTCCAGCACGATCCTTATAACCACCACCACCACATGTTACGTATTGTGATCCTCGAGAAGAGGTGGTCATTTTATGTGGTGTCTCCTTGATGAATCCAGCAACCACCACCTTCTCCTCCATCATGTTGAGCTCAATCTGCTAAGCCAAACCAAAGACAAGCGTCAACGTCAGAGCGGTGTCTCTAAAGAAAGTGGCATCTCAATTGTAAAAGACCTGCTTTCGAAGAGGTTTAGAACATTCTTTTTAAACGAGTCTCACACCTCTTTGGATGTTTTTAATCCATATATATAATGTATGTATTGTTCTGAGATATTTAATATGATACTCGCTCTCGCTTTGTTATCTCTAAGATTAAAGATGACGCTATTATTGCTGGTTTTGTTTCACTACCAAAAACTATTCTCCAATATCTTTTTTGATTAATACTATTTTCATCTGTATTTTCCAGATGTTGTAATTCATTCAGCTAAATTTGCCGATTAACGGAGAATGAAAATGAATAGTAGAAGAAGATGTCATTTCCATAGTTCTTCTTCTTCACCGTCTTTTCTGATCTTTTTATACTGATCACTACCGATTCCGTGTTTACGTCAAGTTTTTCTTCACTCTCTGACTTGATTTTTCAGTCCAATGTGAGCAAACTGATAACTGATCACCTCATGAATTCATTTATCCATGAATAATTTGTTGAACAACGGACTCTCTTCCGCTTGCTTCTTTATCAATGGTTATTGCATGTTTGTGGTTAACCTTTGCTGAAACTGAAACATTTCTAGAGCAAAAAGTAGAAACTCAAAGTTAGAGACATCGATCATAGCTTTTTCACCATCCAAGTTTCAGCTGATTTTGAGTAAACTTGTCAAATTATTGTCATTACTTTTCTAAAATATGTATAAGTTTGAGAGATTAATTTCACTCGGACCACTTCTTGAGCCCGTTCCAACCTTCGTTCTCAATCTTGACGGCTAAAGAGGTTAAACTCGACTATGGAGACACTCAAAGGTTTACTTACAATTTTTGTTATAAACATGTGGAAGTCAAAATACAGTATTTTAATTACTTCTAATATTCTTTTAAAAATCAATAAAACTAAATAAGCTATTCTAATGTTTAAAGTAAAACTAGAGTATTTTATATATAAAAAGTGGTTGTTTGAGAACTTTTTATGTATAAAATAATATATCAATATTTATTTTTGTAAAAGTTAAAGAGTTATTTAACCTCTTTACTTGCACATATTATCAACAAAATACAAAGAGTTGTGCTTCCAAGGAGAAGCGAAGATTTTCATCCCTACCACTTCTCAGATAAAGAATATTTTGTTATTTTTGGACTTTAGAATCGTGAAACAAGCTTAGAATGAGCTGAAATTGATCTTGTAAGAGACCTTTCTATCTATTAGAAAAAATTCTTGTCAAACTAGTATCATTATTCATTGAGATTATATAAAATATTCAGATAATTAATCATATTTATATAATATTACTTAATTTAACCCAAATGATTGACTAATGATTATTCCACAACACGCAAAAGCTATCATGGACAAGATAAGAAGGATCATTGAAGACCAAAAAACCTTTGGGAAGGAGGTTGAGACCTTATAATGTATTTACTTTTTCTTGGGTTTTCAATTGAAGAAAACGAATTGTGACAGCGAGAGCCAAAGAGCCATAACGGAGATCCTGAGATTAAGAGGGCAAATACAGAGGGAAGGATCAATCCACTATATCTCAAGGTTCGTGACATACCGAAATTCTAGACTCGAGATCTAAATTTCTGAATTTTCAATCATCTGAATTTTCAATCAATCTGATATCCAATATATATACTTATAAATATATTAAAGATTATATATTTTTCAAAAAAAATTTTCATCTGATCATCCGTAAGCACGAGCCACCGATCGTCTGTAAGCACATGTCATTAGACTCTGATGGTCTGAACGATGACGAACGTTGAACGACGAGTTGTCGATTGTCATTGACAAGTCGTTTGCACTAAGTCACTTTAAACATAGATCGGTGGTCGTCTCTCTTCCTCTGGTGTTGAGCATCCTTAACAAAATTTGCTGATTGTGGGTATCCAAGGACGTTGAGACATCGGTCATCTTTCTTACATAGATGTGCTCACTCTTCGTGTTAGATCCTTTATCAGCCGTCGATCGTCCATGTGTTGGATCGTCTTGCACGTTCGATCATCGATCAGTCACCGTTCACTCTTCTTTCCTGGGTGTTATCGTGTCGGATATTTTGCGTGAAGGATGTCCAGGAAAACGCGAGGTTCATGGCTGTGGAGATGATGTGTGCCGAACAGAGACAAGACAGAGAAGACCAACCACGAAAACGAACGCGTAATATATACCAACTCCAAATGTATGTATACTGCCGGTTCTTTCTCCTAAGAGCACAAAACTGATGAACAGACCAGAGCGGTCTGTAACCTACTTCAAAGCCCTAAAACAAACCCTTGAATCACAACTCTAACCCAAAACCGCCGAAGCGTAGCTCAAAGCAAGAGAAACTTCTCTTTGCTAACAAAAAGAGCTGCACCAGTATCATACGACTGAAACCTAAGTCCAAACCACATCCACGCACTAGCTCTTGGCTAAAGCTAGCTACCACAAGCCATACACAACCAACTAAGTCCCTAACGAACTCTAAAGAATGAAACCCGTAGCGAAGGAACCGAAAATGTTGATAGGGTCTTCTTCCCTGACTCCTTTGGCTCAAGAAACCTTCAGATCCGACTCTCGATAGCCGAGATATCGCCGATTTTTGGTCGTAGGTGACTGAACCTTCAAAACTCCTCCTTGCGGCTTAAAACCGCACACACCGCACAAACAAATCGTCTAAACTGATATCCGTCTTCTCTGGTAGGTAGATCTAGCTACCCTAAACCCAACAAGACTCCAAACAAGCCGGTTGGAGTTCTCTTTGCAAAACCACACGAGAAATTTGACCGCAGGTTGCAAAAAACTGACGTAAATCAGATCCCTACGGCTCAAACTCGCTCACCACACCCAAACCAACAATCCAATTTACGTACTGTCTTCTCCTATGAGTAGATGAAGACTCTCTGATCGCGTAGGCACCAAGAACGAAGAGCTTGGCTCACCGATCGCGAAGAACAACCCAATCTCAGGTCGCAGACGAACGAAAATCTGACATAAGCGCTTCCTTGCGAGCCAATTTCACTCAAATCTCCTGAACCGCCCGATGAAACTTCGTATTGTCTTCAATTTCCTGTAGAACTCGGTGTTTTGATCCCGATGGATCCAAGGACAGCAAGTTTGGACTCCGGAACGATCCGAACGGTCCAACTCTCCTTCACAGATAACTGAAATTCTCAAATCTCCTTCCTGCGTCTCAATTTCTCTCAGTACGCACTCCCCGATCCGTCTCTTCCCAAACCGTCTTAATCTATGCGTAGCCTGCACAGATATGAACCCAATGACACCTTGCGCGTGTGTATTCGACATCCCAAATCCTCAAACCATCCACCGACAGGTCGCAGGTCCAAGCTAACCTCTAAGCTGCCCTCTTTTCACAGTCTTTGTACGTAGGAAGTTCTCTTAGTTCTCTTAGTTCTCTTTGTACGTAGGAAGTTCTCCTTGCGTCTTTGATATAACGCTGTCCTGTTGTGGGACCAGTTAGTATGTAAATTACGCGTATAAGTGCGTTTTGCACATAATTGTAGAAGTTGTGGTGTAATGGGATCTAAAACATTGCTCTTATGAGCTTAGAATGCACTATTATCTGTTGGGGGTCTCCATGGGGCAGAAAAGGACAAGGTTGAGTCCTTTAGCTTCCCATTGGTCCACCCAAAAGTGAAGATAACTTGTCTTCTACCTAAGTGTGCGCTCTGGGAGGTTCGGGGCACTTTGACGAGGGATTTTGAAGATCAGAGGGCATGGGCGGAGAGCTCTCGACGGGAGGAGCAATCTGACCACAAATTTCACTCGATTTGGAGGTCCAGGGCATACGTTATGGCGATTTGAAGTTCATAGAGTGATGAGAGTACAAGAGTTTCTCTTCCGATTGTAAGATTAAGGGGTTTGAGTGATTGAACCGTCAGATTGAGACCAGATTTCATGAGCTTGTAGTCTGTCAGCTGCTGAAGCTCTGACCACAAATTTCACCACCGGATGTTCTGCGGATTGAGCGCAATGGCGATTTGAAGGCAACGGGGTGCAGAAAGCTGTCAATCTGAAGCAGCAAGTTTGCAGATTTATGGAGGACGATCAGAACGGTCAAATCGGCTCAAATTTCCTGTGTAGTGAGTTTACCTTCTGAATTGATAGCTCAGGAAGTTGGAGTGGAAGTGGACGGTTCATTTAGTCGAAGAAGCTTCTGTCCTGAATCTGAGATTGGAAGTACGTGTTAGTTTCTGTGGATTTGTGTTAATTGTGGGAGGAGATCTAGCCGTCAGATCTTCCTGAAATTTGACCTGCAAGTAGAGATTTTAGTATCCTACCTACGTGGTAAGTTTGAGAGGAGACTGAGCTGTAGATCTGTACCTATCATGTGTGAAAGTTCGCTGGTTTTTCTGCCGAGTTGTATCGACAACGATATCTACTCTAGGTCTCGAGTTGTTAGCGACAGCTGGCTGAAAAGTATCCAGTGCGACATTTGTATTGCTTTGGGGAGTATTCTAGGCGTAGATATGACTTTAGCGACCTACGTTGTATCCACGTCATGTGGTTGTTAGGTTCGCACTCAACGTGGCAAAGTGCGATCCTTGACCTGTAGAGTCGACTACCTGTCTAGCCTAGTCTCCGGTTTTTGGGACACGTTACGGTGCATGCATTAGAACCTTTCACCCAGAAGACCCACACGTGGATGAGTATGACGGCACCAAACATGCGATGTGCATGTGTGCCACCTCATCGGTCCGTGAGGCTTGGGTTGCTTGGTTAAGGAGCTTGCACCTATCCTTGTTTTGGGTTCAAAACTTTTAAGCAAAGGGGAGTGACCTGTGTGGGGGCATTCGACCTGGGGAAAAATCCAAGAGATTGTCCGTGTGGAGATCGTGGTGATCCTATGAGATTGAATCAGAGTTTTATGGATCGAGATACCTTTGTAGTTGGAGTGCACATGTTGTGAGAGATGGACGAAGGACTCTACTTACCGCCCAGATTCCTTTTCGAAACCCTTTCTCGATTAAACTGATGTATATGGAACGAATCCACTTTCAACAGTTTCTGATAGGATCCTTCGGGCATAACTTTACCGCGCAAGTTATGCTCTCGCCTGTCCCTGTGATCTTACCTGTTGTCACTTACGGCCAAGAATGGGACCTCACCGTCTTTATCCTCATCTAACGAAGGATGGATCTAAATCAGCTCCCTCCTGTAAACTTTAACACCCAGTGCGAGATAAGACACATCTGTCGACCCAAAGCCATGTACGAAGCCCTAGTAGTGAGAAACTTCGGAGAGGAATACTACCGAGAGATCATGTCATCACATATCCCGTTTGTCGTGCCCATGATCATCCAACGTTTTCGTGTAGTTATCTTGACCCTTTACTGACAGAAAGAAAGTGCTTAGTTATCGAGGAAGTTAGAGAGAAATCTACAGGAAACTTGTCACTCTACTGTGCATTGATCGCTAGCCACAGCCAGAAGGTACGCCCTTGCTCAAAGGAAAGGCTCTCGCTACGACATATTTGGTGCTTCCACTGAGAGCACGCTTTGAGGTGGTTGAGTGAGTTGTTGCCGAGGAGCGTCAAGTATGAATCTTCCCGAAGCAATGGGGACGAGTGGAGGAGGAGCGGACGATCTGCTTCGAGCATTGACGATGTTGTTGAGACAACAACAAGGAGGCGATGTTGGGGAGCAGAAGTCTACAAGAGCTCTACAAGCGGTGGTGAAGAAGTTGGGGAGGTTCGATGGAAGGAACATCACGAAGTATGTTCGGGAGTATATTTGTGAGATGGAGGTAAATCGTGTGCCTGAGACAGAGATGATTTCTAGTTTTGAGTTGGCTGTGATACCTGAGATCCGTAGTCAAGTGACAAAGCTGAAGGATGCACGTACGAGTTCTTGGGAGGAGTATGAGCAGAGGTTGAAGAGTGAATTTTTTGATGATGATGCGGATAGAGTAACCAAGAGAACGTTCTTGGAGTGGATAGAGCAGCGTCCGGGGAATGAGATGACGCCAAATGAGTTGCTGCGTGAGTTTGAGAAACGGTTCTGTCAACTGTCTCCATCCGAGAGGACAACGCTTGACTTAAGGAAGACAGAACTTTTTCTAGAAGCTGCTGATGAAAATCTAGAGGATAAGCTTTTCTTGATGCTAGCAGACAAGGGGGAAGAAGGAGGAGTGAGCACAGACTGGAGAAAGGTAGAGGAAGCTGTTACTATTCTCACGAAGCAGAAACGTGGAAGAGGTAGAGCTGCAACCTTGAGGTCTGATGTCTCTTTAGCTCCATTGCCCAAGCCTGCCAATAGCAAGATTGAAGATTCTGCAATCGATGAGTTGGTCAAGGGTCTGAGAGAGTTAAGGATAGAGATGGCAGAGCTAAAGCATAGTCGAAGTCCTGGTGATACCAATGCATCTTCAAGTAGCAGAAATTTTGTTAGAAGATGTATCTGGTGTGACAGTACTGAACACCAACGACGAGATTGTGAGGAGTTTTCCGAAGCTCTCAGAACCGGAGTCGTGAATTTTAGAGATGGAAAGATTCATCTCGTCCAAACTGGTGCGCCGTTGAATACCAACTTTGGTAAGGGAGGAATGAAGAGTTTGGTGAGAGGTCAGGTTGGTATAGCTACGGCGATACGCACGATAGAGCCAGAAACGTTTGCGATTGAAGTAGATGTACCAGTTGTAGCAGCTGTTAAGAGCGATGTAGTTGAAGTTCCACGAGAAGTAATGTTGCGAGGTGCGGAGGCAATTCGTCGCATTACTGGATGGGATGATCCTGTAGAGGCAGGGTGTGTCAAGGCTTACTTGGTGCAAGAGAAGCATGTAAGCTGGCAAGATGCGATTGTGGAAGAGAAAAGGAGACGTGATGATGATGTTGCTGATCCGGAGGAGGCTACAAGGAGAGCCAGAACCACGAAGAGGAGAGGGCAACAAGAGACATCACTGTCTGATATCCCTTCGACGTCTCAAGGGGCATCTACGTCTGAACCTATGGTTGATGTTCCTATTTATGACACGGAGATGAGAGAGAAAGGCAAAGGAGCTTCTTCAAAGGGCAAAGGTAAAGCACCGACCTACAGACTACAGTCTGATATCGAGACCAGCACCAACTTGAAGGAGATTCTTGAAGAGAGAATTTTGGATGCAAAAATAGAATTTTCCTTGCGAGAGGCCTTAGGGATAGCTAAACGTGATTTTCATGAGTTGATCATAGATGTGATCAAGAGAAAGAGGCAGATGACTGCGGATACAGTGATGGTGAAAGCATTGGATACTGACATCACTGGGGAAGAAGATGAAGAGTTAGGTCGCGTATTTGCCCAAAAGCATGTACTACAGGCGTCGAATGGAAGAGAGGCAAGAGTTTCAGACTGTGCTGCAGAACATGGCGATGAGAAGCAGCATGAGAGTCACTATTCTCGAGCATATTGGGCTCGTGCAACCACAGAGACAAGGGTCCGACTGGGTAACTTGTCAGAGGCTATAGTGGCGTTGGTGGATCACGGTTCGGAGATTAACATCATGTCCAAAAATGTTTACGAGAAGGGGAAGTGGCCAATCGACACAGGACATGGATGGGTTCTTCGTGCTGCTAACAACCAAAGAGGTGAACTTTTTGGTGCTTGTCCAGCTGTCAAGACTCGGATAGGAGATGTAGAGATAGAACAAAACTTTTTTGTTCAGAGTGTAGCTGCTTATCCTGTGATCCTTGGTCAACCATACATTACTACGTCTAGGATGGAGACGAAAGTAATGGACGATGGGTCTCATTATGCTCGTATCAGAAGTCAAGATGGTACAAGAGCGGTACAGTTTCTTACTGTACGTACGGGTCATGAAAGGAATAGAGAGAAACTGAGGGACAGTCCCTTAAGGACTGACAAAGAGTTTTCGGATTTTTAGTTAGCACTCCTGTAGAGCGGGAGTATGGGAGTGTTGATAGGAGAAAGAGCCTTCCGCTAGTGCCAGAAGATGAAGAAGAGATGTTTAAATGTGGATTTGCTCAGTTTTCTGAAACATGTGTAAATAGATTTCGAGTGGTAGAAAAGATGGATAGTGTACAAAGACGATGTGTGAAGAAGCAGGAAGATCTCTTCAAAACTCAAGGAGTTCTGTTAGATCGGGAGTTCATTAACGGGGTGTATGAAGAAGAGGGCTTTGAAGATACTCTTGAGGAAGTTTTGTCGTTTATAAGCACCGATTCTTTGGTTAATGGATTAGTCGCGATCCGTTCACGTGAGTTACATGAGGAGATTACAAGATTCGTCGAGGACGGCTACAAGGTTCAGCTTCAGATGAAAGGAGATCATGAGTTGGAGTTAGAGAAGAGTAGAGCCATGAAACACCAAGAAGCGCAGGTTCATACAAAATACAAGACGGTGGCGCGTAAAGTGAAGCCGGTGGCTACTCAGCTACCTGAAGACTCTAACAAGCAAGTGGAACGAGCATCGACTGAACCAGTTCTGCGGGATTCACAGAGAGTAGGGCACAGGTTCACAGAAGAGACACTCAAACGACTACAGATTGGAGGGGGTGAGTTTCTCACTGAGGAAGAGAGAAAGCGTTTTCATGAGATGTTGAGAAGGCATGGAAAGGCTTTTGCTTTCAGTGCAGAAGAGATTGGATGTGCAGATACGAGTGTCGTAGCACCCATGGTGATCTTCACAGTACCACATGTGCCTTGGGACTTGAAGCCTATACCAGTGCCACGAGCTATGTTGCCAAAGCTTGTGGAATTGTTGAAAGAGAAGATACGCATGGGTATTTTAGAGCCATCTATGGGACCTTACTCGAGTCGGTGGTTTACTGTACCTAAGAAGTCAGGGGCTCTTAGGTTCATCCAAGACATGCAACATGCTAACAAGGTGACTATTCGAAACATGGGAGCAGGACCCATAGTAGATGAAGTTGCAGAAGCTTTTGCTGGTCGTGCTATCTACTCGATTGGAGATTTATACTCTGGGTATGATCAGTTCCAGTTGGCAATGGAGAGCAGAGATCTCACCACCATGCGTACTCCGCTTGGGCTTGTAAGGATGTGTACATTACCGCAAGGAGCGACAAACTCTGTTGCGCATGTGCAAAATGCAATGAATAGGATTTTGAGGGAATTCATTCCGGAGAAGACCATACCTTTCATAGATGATATTCCTATGAAAGGGTGTGCGATCGAAGACAAAGATGAGAAGCTGACTGAGGATGGATGTCGAAGGTTTGTGGTTGATCATATTCACGATGTGGAGATGATCTTAACAAGGCTTGAGGAGGTAAATCTCACTCTTTCAGCAGAGAAGTCGAGCTTTGGAGTACCAGAGATTGTTGTTGTTGGTCATCTTTGTGGAGCTTTTGGTCGACGTCCAAACCCATCAAAGGTTGATGCCATTGGGAGGATGAAAGATTGTGTCAACACCACAGAGGTTAGGAGATTCTTGGGAGCTTGTTTGTTCTATCGAGTGTGGATTCCTCATTTTGGTCACATGTCTGAACCGTTGTATGAGTTGCTGAGGAAGCAAAGGAGGTTCACTTGGGGTGAGGAGCAGAGGGTCGCTATGGTGCGACTAAAAGAAGCGTTGAAATCACCACCAGTTCTACGACAGTTGAGCTATGATTGTGGTAGACCCATAGTCGTTACTGTTGATACTAGTCCTATCGCTATAGGTTGGGCAATAGGGCAGGATGATGGTGAGGAAAAGAGGTTTGCAACAAGATTTGGTGCTCGCATACTTACGGATCGACAAAGGAGATACCCTCAAGTCAAACGAGAGCTATGGGGCGTTGTAACTGCAATGAAAGCTGAGAAGGAGTATCTCATTGGAGCACATGTACTACTTGAAACTGATTGCTTACCTCTGTTGGGAATGATAGCAAACTGCACAACGCCTGATATTGCTATGTTACGTTGGATAGCTTACATTAGGTCGTTGAATCCAGAGTTGAGGCACATAGCAGGGAAGATGAACTCGATGGCAGACATGTTGTCTAGAGCTAGGTACTCTCAAGAAGAAGATATGGAGGCGGAAGATATGGATGAAGATGATGCAGAAGAGGGGCAAGTCCTACAACTATCAAGCGAGGACCGGAGTCGCTTGGATGGTGTTCTTCCTTTCAGGGAAGAACTCTACTGTGGGAGGCTCAAAGAAATCGGACGCTATCTAAGCACTCTTCAGAAGTATGAAGAATGGACGGAGAAAGTCTTCAAGGAGATACGACATCAGGCCTATGGCTATCTATTACGAGATGGATATCTGTGGAAGAGGCCAAAGAGGAGAGATGGAGTACCCTTGAGAGTAGTGGATGATGCAGAGACCAAGAAACAAGTACTCGAACAATTTCATGATACCTTATGGGCAGGTCATCGAGGTACATGGGCGACCTTTACCAAGATCAAGGAGAGGTATTGGTGGAAAGGATTGTATCGAGATGTAGAGAAGTTTGTTGGGTCATGCATTGAATGTCAATTCCAATCCAAGATTCGGTATAGGGATGGATTGAGACCCACATATCCCTTGTCCATTCATTTCCAATGGGTTTTGGATCTGGTTGCCATGCCACCAGGAATTTGGGGCATGCGTCATTTAGTTTTGGCTCGGGAAGAGCTATCTAACTTTGTAGAAGGGAGGGCTCTACGCACCAAAGCTACTGAACCTGTCTGTCGATTCATACTAGAAGATATCGTTTCTAGATATGGAAGCGTGGGGAGAATCCGTGCAGATAGAGGAGAGTTGAATGCAGATGAAGCACGTGAGTTCTTCAACAGGTATGGAATACGATTGAAGTTGACCACTTCGATGAACCCGGAAGCGAATGGGAAAAGTGAACGAGGGCACCCACCAATCATCCAAGCATTGGTGAAAGCGTGCAAGGGGCGTCATGGGGACTGGCCTAGACTTCTTCCTTTTGCGTTGTGGGCTGATAGAACTACTCATAGTACTGTCACTGGTTACATGCCTACAGAACTGATGACTGGTCAAAAACCTATCATGCCAGCGGAAGGAGACGTTCCTACTTGGGTATGTCTACCTTGGGAGGATGGTTCTGATAGGGAAGGACTATTGACACTACGAATTCAGCAGCTTGAGCGACGTGAGGAGGACCTCGAAGAAGCATTGGTCAAACTCAAGGAGGGGAGGTTGAAGAACAAGGAGCGATTCGACAAGACACATCGACTGCGGAAGAAGCCGATCCGAGAAGGTGACTGGGTCATAGTATATGACAACAGTTTGGATAACCAACACAGCACTATCAAGAAATTTGCACGACGTTGGTTTGGTCCTTATGTTGTTGTTGTCGTTCACGACAACGCCACATATGGTTTGCGAGAATTGGATGGTACACTCTTGAAGTTACCCATTGCTGGTAAAAGGGTCAAGGTCTTCCGAAGACGTGAAGGATTTCTTGATTTCGATGAACTTCTCGAGTCTGATTCTCATCTATCCAGACCTTATGCGAGGGAAGATGATGATGGACCTGACAATTCAGAGCACGATGAAGGATACGATGATGACTATGGATAACAAGTTGGCACATACCGGAGGATGTGCAGGTTTGGAGGGGGTGAATGTCCTGTTGTGGGACCAGTTAGTATGTAAATTACGCGTATAAGTGCGTTTTGCACATAATTGTAGAAGTTGTGGTGTAATGGGATCTAAAACATTGCTCTTATGAGCTTAGAATGCACTATTATCTGTTGGGGGTCTCCATGGGGCAGAAAAGGACAAGGTTGAGTCCTTTAGCTTCCCATTGGTCCACCCAAAAGTGAAGATAACTTGTCTTCTACCTAAGTGTGCGCTCTGGGAGGTTCGGGGCACTTTGACGAGGGATTTTGAAGATCAGAGGGCATGGGCGGAGAGCTCTCGACGGGAGGAGCAATCTGACCACAAATTTCACTCGATTTGGAGGTCCAGGGCATACGTTATGGCGATTTGAAGTTCATAGAGTGATGAGAGTACAAGAGTTTCTCTTCCGATTGTAAGATTAAGGGGTTTGAGTGATTGAACCGTCAGATTGAGACCAGATTTCATGAGCTTGTAGTCTGTCAGCTGCTGAAGCTCTGACCACAAATTTCACCACCGGATGTTCTGCGGATTGAGCGCAATGGCGATTTGAAGGCGACGGGGTGCAGAAAGCTGTCAATCTGAAGCAGCGAGTTTGCAGATTTATGGAGGACGATCAGAACGGTCAAATCAGCTCAAATTTCCTGTGTAGTGAGTTTACCTTCTGAATTGATAGCTCAGGAAGTTGGAGTGGAAGTGGACGGTTCATTTAGTCGAAGAAGCTTCTGTCCTGAATCTGAGATTGGAAGTACGTGTTAGTTTCTGTGGATTTGTGTTAATTGTGGGAGGAGATCTAGCCGTCAGATCTTCCTGAAATTTGACCTGCAAGTAGAGATTTTAGTATCCTACCTACGTGGTAAGTTTGAGAGGAGACTGAGCTGTAGATCTGTACCTATCATGTGTGAAAGTTCGCTGGTTTTTCTGCCGAGTTGTATCGACAACGATATCTACTCTAGGTCTCGAGTTGTTAGCGACAGCTGGCTGAAAAGTATCCAGTGCGACATTTGTATTGCTTTGGGGAGTATTCTAGGCGTAGATATGACTTTAGCGACCTACGTTGTATCCACGTCATGTGGTTGTTAGGTTCGCACTCAACGTGGCAAAGTGCGATCCTTGACCTGTAGAGTCGACTACCTGTCTAGCCTAGTCTCCGGTTTTTGGGACACGTTACGGTGCATGCATTAGAACCTTTCACCCAGAAGACCCACACGTGGATGAGTATGACGGCACCAAACATGCGATGTGCATGTGTGCCACCTCATCGGTCCGTGAGGCTTGGGTTGCTTGGTTAAGGAGCTTGCACCTATCCTTGTTTTGGGTTCAAAACTTTTAAGCAAAGGGGAGTGACCTGTGTGGGGGCATTCGACCTGGGGAAAAATCCAAGAGATTGTCCGTGTGGAGATCGTGGTGATCCTATGAGATTGAATCAGAGTTTTATGGATCGAGATACCTTTGTAGTTGGAGTGCACATGTTGTGAGAGATGGACGAAGGACTCTACTTACCGCCCAGATTCCCTTTTCGAAACCCTTTCTCGATTAAACTGATGTATATGGAACGAATCCACTTTCAACAGTTTCTGATAGGATCCTTCGGGCATAACTTTACCGCGCAAGTTATGCTCTCGCCTGTCCCTGTGATCTTACCTGTTGTCACTTACGGCCAAGAATGGGACCTCACCGTCTTTATCCTCATCTAACGAAGGATGGATCTAAATCAGCTCCCTCCTGTAAACTTTAACACCCAGTGCGAGATAAGACACATCTGTCGACCCAAAGCCATGTACGAAGCCCTAGTAGTGAGAAACTTCGGAGAGGAATACTACCGAGAGATCATGTCATCACATATCCCGTTTGTCGTGCCCATGATCATCCAACGTTTTCGTGTAGTTATCTTGACCCTTTCTGACAGAAAGAAAGTGCTTAGTTATCGAGGAAGTTAGAGAGAAATCTACAGGAAACTTGTCGCTCTGCTGTGCATTGATCGCTAGCCACAGCCAGAAGGTACGCCCTTGTTCAAAGGAAAGGCTCTCGCTACGACAACGCCTGAAGCCTCAAATACCCAGTTAGCAAGTAACTAGGACCTAGCTTGATTTTATCTTCTTTCGAGTCGCATAACTTCATCACTAGATGTCCAAACGAAGTAAACAAGATGCCCATGGAAAGTTGACAAGGAGCTCTATCCATTGATGCGATGAAAGCGAAGATCTGAAATAGTGCCAAAAGCCTGTAAGCAGGGGCCTAGCTTGTCTTCTCATGAGTGTCTTTGGAGCGACAAGCATCGAAGTTTGAATTTCATGTAGGAGCCAGTCCACGACACGACAGCGTTGAATCTCGTTACGCGTTGGTTCAGTTTTCAGTAACCTTTATATTCATCAAAATCCCTCTTATAAGCAAGTCTAGTTTAGATTTGCTAGTTAGACCCTCTTCAATCCAAAAACTCATCCCAAAGTGTTTTAAGTCTCTATTTTCAAGCCGAACAAATTAGACAACATCTTGTTGCCTTATCCAAATTCTAAAGGTGAAGCCCTTAAATGCCTTAGCTTCTATACTGTCCGGAAGCTAAGGGGTAAAATCCAGATGTCGAGTTGTTGTGAGTGTCAAGCGTCCTCTATGCAAGGTTGCCAAGTGTCACCTGTGTTTGATTGTCAAGTGGCACACATGCACTGTATCTTTCATGAAATCTCAAAATCTATTTTTGTAACTTTTAATATCTGATGGTAAATTAGGATGGAAGTGAGAGATCTCCGTAACTATGTCGTGGACGGTGAGATTTGAACGAAATTGTGATGCTCCGGAGTGATCCGACGACAAGTAGGACGATTCGGCGTCACGAGGTGGAGCGATCCGATGGAGAGTGGGGCGACCAATGTCTTGGGATGGAGCAACCACCATTCTGCATACCTAGGTAGGTCAACTAACCAATAGTCATCAATTTTATGCATAAAATCCTTAAATTTGTCTTTTTTGATAGTTATGCTTTGGTAAATAGAGTTGTTGGACCTTATCAAATAGGATAGTTATATTTTCAACCACTTAGAGTGAAGTGTGATGGAACATTAAGTAGTCCCTTATGGGTCAATATTTGACATAGATGTATTTTTGGACTCCATAGTATAAGAGGAGGCTTTGGAGTGTGAAGTTCATTCCATTCATCACTTCAGAAGTTCAAAGAATCATATGTCAATTTCTCTCACATCTTCTATTTAAGATCCTGTTGTCTGCGATTCAACATTTCATTAACTACGTGGACTGCACTCATGGTCTTCGTTTGGACTAAGATGATTTGACCATCTGGGCTAGTGCTTTTTGTTACTAAGTGATCAGGGTTGAGCATTATTAGTTGCCGACGGTATACTATAGAAGACGATAATCATTAGCTATGTGGATTGCACTCACGATCCTCGAACATGGAGACAAGATGGAACATCAAACAAAAAGAGAAAAGAACATCAATAGTGTTTTTGTGATACTAGATAATTGAGGTACAAGAGAGATTCCGAAACCGAGAGATCTTTGTTCACAATTGACCTGAGATCAATACATAAATGTGAACAACACTACAGAAGACGACAATGTGCTTGTGCACTGTAAGCATTGTAAGCTTGCATTTTGTACAACATCTCAAGGATGAAATGACACTTCACATGCACAAGAAAACATAGCACTCGAAGTGATGTTCAAGTACTCCTGAAATCAAAATGAAAAGATGTTTTCACATACCTTGATGTTCCATCACGTGTGGTATATGACATTTTGACACTCATGGAGATTAAGGAGAGACATAAAACACTCAATGGTCCAGCTAAAGAGACGCTGGATGACACACATGTTGAAATTTTAGTCACAGAGTAGAATCAGATGTCAATAGTGACGAAGAACACATTGTACAAGCGAGCGATGTTGGTAACCTTCTTCTTTCACAAGGTTCAAACATTTTATTGTCTTTGAGAGCTGGTAGAGGATGTTCGAGTCAAGAGTAACGACCAAGAGGACAAAGTCATATCCAAAAGAATATTCTCATCTTTTTCAACAAAACACAACAAAAGCAAGCATATGAGTATTGGTCTATGGCTTGTGCGCTGAATGAATGATCTTTTCATTCTATGTGTCATCCCGCTGTCATCAACGCATTTAACTTTTCAAAGGTTGTTGTTGGATATACGCTCCCAATTGATTACAAGTTGAGAGGTCATTTCTTGAATGCAACTCATAAGACAATGAAAGAGACGACGGAGAAGATCATGTGTCTCATAGGAACATATTGCAAGATGACTATCTCTTGCGATGGATGGACTAATGTTCAAGATAGATCATCATGATGATCAACAAATTTGATGAACTCTATGTCTGAGCTTTGAATGAGAGTAACATTGTGAAGAATGCAAAATGGGTGACAAATTGCATATTGGATGAGATAGAGAAGCTAAGTCAAAATAGAGTGTTGTAATTCGTTGTTGATAATGCTCATATGAATGTCTTGTCTGAAAGTTGGTGATGGAGAAATTTCTGCATGTCATCTAGAGAGGTTGTATGGCTCATGGTCTTGACTTGTTGTTGGAGGACATTGGGAAGTTCAATGGGTGAATTTCGTGCACCTACCGCCTTGTTGTGCCAACGGAAGCTCTAACTCATTAGGTCGCAAACTTTACACCACTAACCTGCAAACACAATCACAAGTTAGCGTCCATGCACCACTTATCTTATCTCAGTTTGGTCCGGATCGGAGCCGGACCGGAGCCGGACCGTCTCCCTATTCATCAAGCTCCGCATTCCCTAAGTCCCGAACTAGACCCGCCTATCGGTCCCAAACATGAGCAAGTCACAAGATGACTTGGGGCGGACTTCCCATAAAGTCCAGGGTCCTAAACGGTACCTCCAGCACACCTAGCGGCCCAACCGCCCGTGATGTCTGTCTGGGTCTAGGCTCTCGAACGGTGGTCTAACCCGCCGACTCGTTCCCTAGTCTTGCCCAGCCCTTACAGCGTTCCTAAGTCCAGACGTCCAAGTCTAGACGAGAACGTGCCTTGGAACCGGCCCAGCCATCACCTCATGCTTCCAGAGTCCGCTCGTCGAACCCTGGGGTCGGGTGACTCGTCTTGGCCCACCCAGGCATCGAGCTCCCCTCATATATACTTCTAGGGATCGGCGGCCCCGCCTTCCTCTTTGGTCCCTGAAAATTATACCACAATCCTATTGTGGTTCAACCATAACTTCCAGCTCAGAGGTCAGATCGAGGAGTGTTATATATCACTAGAAAGTTCTCGACGAGACCTTTCCAATGATACCTCACTCGCCTCGAGATCTTACGTGGAGCTCCGTCCATGACCTAAAACGTCCATGGAGCTCCAACACTTAGTCATTTTTTAGAAATCTGTGGTCCAGACCCAGACTCGAACCCTGTGGTTCGGACCAGCGTCCAAACCACGATCCGTCTGCGTCTCGGTCCCACGTCTCGGACCCACGTCTCAGACCTATGTCTCAGACTCATGTTTCGGTCCGTTGTCGGGTTGAGAGTCTTCCTGGGAAGGGCGAACCTTCTGGCTGTGATATGAGCTTGAAGGCTGTGTTCGATCTACTCAGGGAAGCGTTGGGTTTCAGGCTGGGGCTGGTTTACTCAGAGGATAGGCTTCAGGTCTCAAGGTGATACTGAAAAACACTCGTATAAGTCTCTAGGCTCTTCTGATATGTTCAGGAAGCAGAGTTCAGGCTTAACTAGCAATGATAAGATCAGATGGCGAACTTTGACACTCAGGATTGAGAAATATGTGAAGGTTCAGACTTCAGAACTCCTCCTACATGTAAATGAGGTTCTACTGGATACACATACGAAATTTCAGCTTCAAATCAATTCAGAGCACTAAGATATGAGCAGAAACTTTATGAGTAGAGAAATTACGGCAGTTTCTGGTACCCAGACAGCTATTTCGACCTATAATATGGAATTGGCTCGATCACTTTGGGAAATTCTTACAGGATTTGCAGTACACAGCTTGCTGAACACTCCTGTGAAGTTGGGCCTCCTGATTCCACACAGAACCCCAGATCTCGCTCTCCAAAGTTGCTGCTGCAGATTGAGAGCTTTTCGGACCCCTTCTACTTCAGCGACCGCCCTGAATTACTCACTCACTCAATTGACATAAAAATTTGGAGACAGTCGTAGCCCTGCTGACAGTGAACACCACCACGAAGGTTTGAAGCGATTTCCTCAATTCTGCTGCAAATGACACTCAAAACCCCAAATTGAACAGAAGTGCTGCAATTCTGACACAAATCGAACTTCAATCAGCCATAACTCCTTGTTTATTGCCTCAAATCGATCAAACTTTTCGCTGACAGTGCTTGGCTCGACGAGCTCTATCTCCCTATGCTCTCAGATTTCGAAGTGTCCTCACCAATTGCTCGAAACCCACTCTAGAGCTCTGTTTCTAAACTTAGAGTTTTACAAAAGACAAAAATGGACCAATGGGAGTTCATAGCTCCATTTGGTTGTCATTTTGTGCCTTAAACTACCTGGTAACTCAATTCAACCCATATGCTACCACGTCAAGTCCCCTAAAGCGCCAACGTATAACCTAAACTACCTAGAATGACACATAGCCTTGAAAGTAAACTAAAACCAGCTAAAAGCGTGCATGGGCAACACGTAAGTACAACCCATGAACTAAGACCCAAAATATATAACATCCTCAAGTGTCGACATCTCTGAGGTCCCAACTCTACTCAGAGAGACTAACGCTAGACAGAGAGGTGAATTATTTACAATGTAAAATGATTCACATCACGACACCGTTCTCAGACTCGCCCCCTTAGGTCAGCGTTTGTCCGAGGTCCTCTTGGGGTAGGCCCTTATGTCTTAACCCAAGGTTCCAACCTTGGTTCAGAGAACCACTTAGGGTTCATTTGATCTTGACTTCCTGGCCAAGCCGTTAAGTCCTACTCGTAGCGTTCACAACCTAGCGCAAGTCCGCTAGAGTTCTGTTGTTCGCGTCTGCGCCCGATCTTGAGAATGAGGATCGCGACACTCACCCCCACTTTGGAGGTTGATGCCCTCATCAACAATGATCCTTTAAGTTAACACCAAGTTCAAAATGGGTAGCCAACCCCTTGGCGTCAGAATTGCGTTCTGGTAGCTAACCCGCAATTCTCTTCTTGGCTTGAGTCTTAAGTTGTCGCTAGAACACTTAGAAAATTTTAACTAGTCTCGGGAAAAGCCTTACCTTTTTGGCTTACCCTAAACAAAACTAGTTGACAACTTCTAAACATTCTACTTAAGACTCTAACTTGCTAACTATAAGTATTCACACCTACTTACGAGGTCCTCCGGAACTCACTTTCTGGTCGCAATCTGATTTGACTTAGACGCGCGACTAAGTTTACTTTTGCAGTTAGAAAACCGCAAAGCAAGATCACCCCAAGCCCCAAGACAAGTATGAAAGTTCATACTTGCTTTGCCAAAGCTACGGCAAACCTAAGTCTTGACATCAAGACTTAGTCTTGATTTAGATGCTTATCCAAACCAACTCGCTTCCTTTGAGTGTGCTTCGTTCCTCCTCTTGACAACATCCTAGGCATCTGATCAGAACTAGTCATAGCCATGCACTATCAATACACTTAGACAAAATTTCCAGAAACAAAATCTTTATTTCCAAATACAAGACAAAGCTACAAAGTCCATCGACCCAAATCACCTCAAGTTGCTACTCGTATGGTTCGACGTTCCTTCACTCCTCGCTGGAAGGAGATGTCCTCATCTTGCTAACGCCCTTGTTGTCTTTGTTGCCATTTGAAGAGGTCTAATACTTCGCTCGCATGTGCGAGATCTTCCTCTGGCACCCAAGTTGCTTCCTTCAAATGGTAACCACGCCATTTGACCAAGTACTCCATCCGGTTTGATTTACGCCGAGATTGCAAAATGGACTCCACCTCATATTCTGCTTCGCCTTGCACGACATCAGGTTGAGGTCTAAGAATCTGTTTGCGCTCCGGTCGCAAATCATCCTTGAAGTATTTCTTTAATAAAGAAACATGGAATGTCGGATGCAACTGCCACTCGCGAGGAAGGTCTAATGTATAGACGTCTTCGTGCGGATTCTTCACAATGACAAAAGGCCCTGCGAACTTCGATGAAAACTTCGTCGATATGTCCTTCGGAAGTGTGAAGTTTTTCGTACTTAACCATACTTCTTCGCCCACTTGAAACTTCATTTGCCGCCGATGCTTGTTTACCTGCTTCGTATACCGTTGTTGCGCCTTCTCGAGGTTCTTCTTTACTTGCTCCTCGCGCCGCTGCATTGCCGTCACCAACTCTTCAGCTGATGTTTGCCGTGTTCTTGGTCGTGCCGATGTAGAACTCCCTGCAAGAGTCAAGTCAAAAGGCCCTTCTGGCTCACATTCGTAAGCCAGCAAGAAAGGCGATTCGCCGGTTGTCGAATGCTTCATGGAATTGTAGCAATACTCTGCAAGATTGAGCCACTCCACCCAATCACTTTGGTCCGCGCTCACATAATTCCTCAAGTATTGATTCAGAACCGAGTTAACTCGTTCAGTTTGCCCATCTGTTTCTGGATGAAAGGCGGTACTAAATTTTAACTTAGTCCTCGATTTTTGGAATAAATGTTTCCGAAAGGCACTTGTGAACTTAGAGTCTCTATCTGAAATGATACTCCGAGGTAATCCATGTGAACGCCACCAAGTATCCAGGAACAACCGAGAAGTCGTGAACGCTGTTGCAATGTCCAAAGTCGGAGCAAACTTTGCTAGTTTGCTAAACCGATCAACTATCACAAATATCACATTGTAGCCATTCGAGTCAGGCAGAGAGGTAATGAAGTCCATGCTAATGCTTTCTCAAGGTCTGGCTGGAATCGGCAGGGGATGAAGCAACCCTTGTTTCTTCTCATAAGAAACACGGTTCGCTTGACATGTTACACATGTTTTCACAAAGTGGGCAACATCGTCTTTCATGTGGGGCCAATAAAACTTTTTAGCTATCACTGCTAAGGTGGACTTTTCTCCTTTATGACCTGATAAGGGCGCATCGTGAGATTCTTTTAACAACTTGGTCCTAAGTTTTCCTTGGCCCACATAAACCCGACTTTGCTTGAACATGAGTAAACCATGTCTTAGCTGCATGTTCTGCAACTTCACTCCTCGCTTGAGTTGTTCCAGGTACTCCTTCGCTTGGTCATCGCCCATGTAACCTTCACGTATTCGCCTCTCCAAGTCTGACTCCTTTGGATACATAGCTCGCAAAATTTGTTTTGACGATGGAAGATATTCCTCCTTGCGACTCAAGGCGTCAGGAACCACATTGTCCTTTCCCGCTTTGTGGATTAATTCCACGTTCATGAGCGCCAAGGTATCATGCCACCATAGTTGCTTTGGCGTCACCCGATCTTGTGTCTCAAAGTACTTGAGCGAAATATTGTCAGTGTACACTTGGATTTTGTGAAGTCTCAAGTAATGCCGCCATTTCCTCAAGCAATGAACCACCGCAAACAGTTCCTTCTCATGAGTCGGCCATCGATTCTCTGTCCCAGATAGCTTCTTGCTTTCGTACGCTACAGGTTTTCCATCCTGCATCAACACTCCGCCAATCGCATAGTCGCTCGCATCCGTGTGCACCTCGAATGGTTTGTCGAACTCCGGCAGCTTCAACACTGGCACCTTTGACAAAATAGCTTTGATCGTCTGAAATGCATCATCCACCTCCTTGGTCCAACTTACATGTGCGTCTTTGCCCGTCCAGTCCGTCAGCGGCTTCGCGATCTTTGAAAACCCCTTCACATACTTGCGGTAGAACTGTGCGTCTCAAAGGAGCATTAAAACGGATGGTCCTCAGAGCGTGTTCATACTCTCAGTTACATTCGAAGTTACCTTCTCATATCGTGGCTTCGGAAATGCACATCGACTATATTTTTTTGGCATGATACCTCGTAAATAACTAGCCAACTGCTTGCCTCGATCTCCGGAATCATCGAGTTTTCTTAAAACCTTGTTATACCTATCACATCAAACTGCATTAAAACACACCAAACAAACTATTTCTATAACTGACATAAGAAGCTACACCAACTAATCAAATGCTCAAAGGTGAGGTGAGATTCTTACGCTTCTCGATTTTTTGCGTATAAACAAGCCAAAAAAGGTTTTTCAGCCTCCTTGCCAAATCTCGCCCTCACGTTCATTCTAATGTGTTGGGCGCAATGACCATGAGTCACAGTCGGAAATATCTCAGCAACGGCTTTCTCCAATCCTTTTTGTCGATCGCTGATGATGACAGTTTGAGGACTCTCAAATTCCATTTATTGATTCTTTCAATAAACCACAGAACCAAGTCCAGTTGGATGTATCCTCTCTTGGAGCTACAACATAAGCTAAAATGATAGCCTGGTTTGCACCATCGAGTGTGGAAGCCAAGAAAATTTGACAAGGAAATTTACGAGACTTTGAATGACAAGCGTCAAGACAAATCACTTTCTGACAGGAGCTAAAAGCATTACGAGTAGCACTGGGACAAACGACTGAAAATTGTTGGATGATTTATCCATGTGCCCCAGTCCACAACAGCTAACGGATCCACATCTTTGATCTTTCTGCATACAGATGGAATGTAATGAAAAGAGACCGTCTGATTACCTTCTAACCAATCTCGCGAATGCTCACGACTTCTCCAGACTTGGTTATATAGAGCTCGTTTATTAAAACTAGTCCGAATTTCTTCCATTAAATTCCTGATTGGTATGTTCGGATCTATTGCTACTCTATTACACAAAACTTGTGCAAGGAATTTAGAATTTGAGGCTGGTCCACGCCAGTAAGCTTGTTGTCCAGGGCAAGTATGCTCCAGATTACACACACTGATGGTTATTCTCCCTGTGAATTTCTCTCTTTGTGCACGTACTCTCCATTTGCACGACTGCGTTATTGACCCTTCTCTTGCCTCGACTCCAATTCCATAAAATGTTTCTCTACCAGAGGTTAAACATCGCATCTTCTCGCCACATCGACCATTCTCAGGAACCCGCCATGTTCTTTGGATCACAGTGACATCTTCTCGTCTTCTGCTCTCTCTCTCTCTCTCTCTCTCTCTCTCTCTCTCTCTGTCGTTGGGTGCACTCATGGAAGCTACGAGGCTGACTACTTATCAAATTTGGATCCAAGTTCTCGTTGTTTTCAACTCGCTGTTCTATTGATTTTCTGCAACGAATCCTCCCTCCATAACGACAGACGCGCACTCTGTGAGTAGAATATGACTAGAGCTTGTTACAAGCTCTACTGTTCAGAAAACACCAACAATCTCTAGCAAAGTCGAAATCCTTCCAGCATTGAAAATCTCTCCCCAACGTCAGTGTCCCTGCGGTCTCTCTCAAGGCGTCTAATGTTTTTCCTTGAAGTACGCGGTTAGCAAGACGGGCGTCAATCATCTCCTGCCGTCATCGCTCCAGTATCATTTCGTCTTCTTCCTCGTCGCTTCTTGCATCTAAAAAGAATTCTCGCTCTTCATCTTCAAAATATAATCCATCGAGGGAATCTAAATCATTATCCTCCGACATTATCGCTAAGTGCTTACATGCACTGGATTTAGTGCTTAGCGCTAAGTGCTATGTCCCAGATGCCCTGCTGTTACCCCGCTGTTATCACCATATACTATGCAAATCTATGTCCCAGATGCCTCTCTGTTATCACCATGTACTGTGCAAATCTATGTCCCAAATGCCTCTCTGTTACCACCATGTTCACACATCTGCACTGTTCACAGATCTGCACTTTTAATAGCCATTCCTTCTTTTCCTGCCAGTACTCGTTCTGCTGTGCACTTCCGCTTCTCTTCCCGCGCACTAGTTTCTTTCAGCGTCAGGTCACACGTCAGCTTCAGAAAGCTGACAGGACTATCTGACTTTACATCCATGTGGCGAAGTAACTTACAAAGCGGGCGGTAGTCAGTCTGGGGGTCGATCAAGAAGGGTATCGTTAAGAGGGGGTGGATCAAGTCCAGGATTCCTTCTGGGAGGTGGATCAAGTAAATTTCTGCTCATTTCACCTTCATAGTCATGATCCAAGGCATAATCGGTTTAGATTGTGGAGACAAATCTTATACCAATCACTACGGAAGGAGAAAGAGAAATATAGGATGAACTATTGAGAACGAGTGTTATAATTTCTAGAAGGGATTCGACTGAAGGTACGGGAGCTTCTACACACGAAGGAAGAGCACATGTATCACAGTAGTCGTAGACAAGACGGGTCCTTATAAGTAAAAGTATCGTTGAAGTATGGGATAGATTGAGTATAGAAAGAATTCTTGATAGAAAAGGAGGAGAAGGATTAGAGCATTCCCGGTCCCTCCGAACTTCATTTTCTTTATAAGCACTTGTACCAAAGCAGAAACGGCGAAAGAATAAGGCTTACACTGTACTATGAGTTGAAGATGACGCTCTAGAAGACAAGAGTTAAACTACTTGAGAAACAGTATAGCGCAATATCTTCCCCTTTACGTAAACGAGAATCCGTACACCAAGGATGACGTACTAAACCATTCGAAAGAAAGAAGTAGCCCTCTTGCATTGCAGTAAGTTTGGATAATACAACATTTCCGAGGAACATGAGTATGAAGTTTAAGTGTGACAACTTCCGTTTGTGACTAGAAAAATGTGGATCTTGCAAAGATGTACTTGATGTTACAACATGTTGATTATAAATGGATTAGAGTGACCTCAACTTATTGCTGTTTGGAACAAAGTGTGGAGCATTGAGTCTAATTTTTGAAAGATGTAGAGATGAAACTTTGAGTCCAATGTTTTCAACGCATATCCATCCAGACCGAAATGCTTTGCTGTGGTGTGAGCATTTTTCCCTTTGTCATAATCATCTTCATTATCTTTGTATTGGTTCACACGCTTCCTTTTGTACTTTAGTGTCTCTTTTTCATATCCGTTATCAAGCTTGTAGTCAATGTCATCTTCAACATCAAAATCTTCATTCTGAAGATCATCTAAAAACTTCTTCTCATCTAATTGTCTCTTGGAAGTTGATTCATTCTCAATTTCTTGCTTTGTAACTACCCCTTCATACTTGTACAATATCTCTTTGGAGAGATGTTCATCAGAAATCCACGCACCCTTTGGTTCTTTTGCGTGACCATAGTCCATCTCGTGTCTAGTACTCAAAACCTCTTGTTGACAATTAGACTTGAAGTACTTATTCAACTCTCTCATGGTTCTTCGCTCCTTCTTCTTGTTGATGTCAATATGATTATGATTGTGAGAATATTTGTACCAACTTCTCTGCATTCTCATGTTTCTATCGATTTCTAAGTTATGAATGAACAAAAGCATAAGAACTACAATTCCTCTCACATGCTGATGCAGTGCTTGGTTGTCCAAGCAGATCTAGTGCAAGTCGTTTCAAGTCAAGAAATACGTCACCCAAAATTATCCACTACTTCAAAAGTGATTTTATCAACTGATCTGCATCATTTGTAACCTCTGGGCTCCAGAAGACTCCGCTCCTTGATAGTATAGTGGTTAATTCTTCTCGGCATTTTGAGATAAACTTCAGCACATCCTCCGCATCATATCCGAGAACATGTCGTGCGTATAGTGTGCAATACTTGCAAAAAGTATTCTTCATCGTCACTCTATGCATTGCATCCATACTATCCTCATGATACAAATATTACGATGTCAAACACATAATAATTTTTGCATTATGTTTGTCCATGAATTTCAACGAGTCATTAGTGAGAACACAATTGCATCACACATCTTTGGTGTAATCATGTTGGATCTCAACTCATTCTTCTCATAAAATGATATTAAAATCTTAAGTCCAACTATTATAGCTCTCATGTTTCTTAGTAAACATGGCCCATGAAGTCCTTTATAGCTAGAATTCACTTGTCGAAGAAATGCAAAAATGAGACTCATCAACTCAATGATGTGATGCATCTTGTCCCAAAAAGAAGAATCTAAAATAGTATTGACCACGCCTCGCTCTCGGTTCTTCTGTCTTTGATATTATCAGCAAATATCTTCCACATTTCGTTCATAACCATACTCTTCAAGCAATATTGCAGCTCGTACGCTCTATCCACCATGATGAAATTGGTTGCAAAATAGTGACTGCAGGCTTCAACAGTCGCAACTCGTTTGAAAAATGATCTACAAACATAATATGTGTTGCATGATGGTTTACTATGAACATCACCACATTTTTACGTTGCTCAAATATGTCTTTCACTGTCGCGACCTTCATTCTCAAGATCGGACACAGACGCGAACAACAGAACTCTAGCGGACTTGCGCTAAGTTGTGTAACGGCTTGGCCGGGAAGTCGGGATCAGATGAACCCTAAGTGGTTCTCTGAACCAAGGTTGGAACCTTGGGTTAGGACATAAGGGCCTACCCCAAGAGGACTCCAGACAAACGTTGACCTAAGGGGGCGAGTCTGGGAACGGACCGAAACATGAGTCTAAGACATAGGTCCGAGACGTGGGTCCGAGACGCAGACGGACCGTGGTTCGGACGCTGGTCCAAACCACAGGGTTCGAGTCTGGGTCTGGACCACAGATTTCTGAAAAATGGCTAAGTGTTGGAGCTCCAAGGACGTTTTAGGTCGTGGACGGAGCTCCACGTAAGATCTCGAGGCGAGTGAGGTATCATTGGAAAGGTCTCGTCGAGAGCTTTCCAGTGATATATAACACTCTTCGATCTGACCTCCTAGCTAGAAGTTATGACCGAACCACAATCGAGTTGTGGTATAATTTTCAGGGACCAAACACGAGGACGGGGCCGCCGATCCCCAGAAGTATATATGAGGGAGGCTCGATGCCTGGGTGGGCCAGGACGAGTCACCCGACCCCAGGGTTCGACGGGTGGACTCTGGGGGCATGAGGTGATGGCTGGGCCGGTTCCAAGGCACGTTCTCGTCTAGACTTGGACGTCTGGACTTAGGAACGCTGTAAGGGCTGGGACAAGACTAGGGAACGAGTCGGCGGGTTAGACCACCATTCGGGAGCCTAGACCCACACGGACATCACGGGCGGTTGGGCCGCTAGGTGTGCTGGAGGTACTGTTTAAGACCCTGGACTTTATGGGAAGTCCGCCCCAAGTCATCTTGTGACTTGCTCATGTTTGGGATCGACCTAGGCGGGTCTAGGTCGGGACTTAGGGAATGCGGAGCTTGATGAATAGGGAGACGGTCCGGCTCCGGTCCAGACCAAACTGAGATAAGATAAGTGGTGCATGGACGCTAACTTGTGATTGTGTTTGCAGGTTAGTGGTGTAAAGTTTGCGACCTACTGAGTTAGAGCTTCCGCTGGCACAACAAGGCGGTAGGTGCACGAAAAGTGGTATCAGAGTCGACGCTTCGGTGAGCGAGAACTTGAGGTAGCGGCTGAAGGCTGGACGCTTGAGGAGGAACGCTAGACACGAAGCGGATCAGCGTTTCTAGGTGAACATTTGGAGCGATGGCCGATGACGGACAGAGTTCCAGGAGAAAGATCAAGAAATGAGGAGCGGCTAACGGGAGCAGATCGACTCGAGCTAGCCCCGAGGCACAGTCAGGGGACGACAACCGACAACCTCAGGGGACGATAACCGACAACCTTCGCCCCAATGTCAAGGGAGCCCTGTACCAGCTACGGCACCAGTGCAGCAAGATGGGTTTTGCCAACGGTGCCTAACGATTCAGGCGCGGGGAGTCAAGGAGCTTTGTACGCAGAACTCATCAAGATGATGAAGACCATGCAGGAGGGTATGGCCTCCAGGTATAAACGTATCGCTGAGCTTGAGGCAGACCAAGAAAGTTGCTCGTCTACCAGGAAGCTTTGTAAGACGAATTTGCCGACCCCGTTTTCAAGTATAGGACGGGCTCCTAAGGTTAATTTTGCGCACCTACCGCCTTGTTGCGCCAGCGGAAGCTCTAGCTCAGTAGGTCGCAAACTTTACACCGCTAACCTGCAAACACAATCACAAGTTAACGTCCATGCACCACTTACCTTATCTCAACTTGGTCCGGACCGGAGCCAGACCGTCTCCTTAATCATCAAGCTCCGCATTCCCTAAGTCCCGACCTAGACCCGCCTAGGTCGATCCCAAACATGAGCAAGTCACAAGATGACTTGGGACGGACTTCCCATAAAGTCCAGGGTCCTAAACGGTACCTCTAGCACACCTAGCGGCCCAACCGCCCGTGATGTCCGTCTGGGTCTAGGCTCTCGAACGGTGGTCTAACCCGCCGACTCGTTCCTTAGTCTTGTCCCAGCTCTTACAGCGTTCCTAAGTCCAGACGTCCAAGTCTGGACGAGAACGTGCCTTGGAACCGGCCCAACCATCAGCTCATGCCCCCAGAGTCCACCCGTCGAACCCTGGGGTCGGGTGACTCGTCCTGGCCCACCCAGGCATCGAGCCCCCCTCATATATACTTTTGGGGATCGGCGGCCCCGCCTTCCTCTTTGGTCCCTGAAAATTATACCACAACCCGATTGTGATTCGGTCATAACTTCTAGCTCGGAGGTCAGATCAAAGAGTGTTATATATCACTGGAAAGCTCTCGACGAGAGCTTTCCAATGATACCTCACTCGCCTCGAGATCTTACGTGGAGCTCCGTCCATGACCTAAAACGTCCCTGGAGCTCCAACACTTAGTCATTTTTCGGAAATCTGTGGTCCAGATCAAGACTCGAACCCTGTGGTTCGGACCAACGTCCGAACCACGGTCCGTCTGCGTCTCGGACCCACGTCTCGGTCTCACGTCTTGGACCCACGTCTCAGACCTATGTTTCAGACTCATGTTTCGATCCGTTCCCAGACTCGCCCCCTTAGGTCAGCGTTTGTCCGGGGTCCTCTTGGGATAGGCCCTTATGTCCTAACCCAAGGTTCCAACCTTGGTTCAGAGAACCACTTAGGGTTCATCTGATCCTGACTTCCCAGCCAAGCCGTTAAGTCTTACACGCAGCGTTGTCGAGGCGAGAGTTTCCTGGGAAAGGCGAACCTTCTAGCTGTGATACGATCGTGAAGGGGAGGGCGAAAACTACACACAGAATACGGACCGCAAGAAAACACACCACCATGATTCCGATCCGGCCAAGATAAAAACACACGACGTGCAAGTAGCTCTTCAACTTCAGATCATGCAGATTGAAAAGATCACGCTCAAGGGCTCATAATATCAGAAAACTGCTCCTGTGAAGCACCAGCGCGTTCACCTAGAAGCTTCCTGTTTTTTTTTTCAGAAAAGTATGCGTACAAGTTGTAGGTCTCCTCTCTACTCGATTCTGTCTACTAAGCTCAATCTCTTGATGTCAAAACTCTGATCAGTCAGAAAATCTCTCTCCAATGTGTAAAAATCTTCTCCTAGCTCTTCGATTCTCTCTACTCGATAGCTCCCGCACGGTAAATTCTACTCTGCTCGATGATCGACAATCTACGATAATGCGATAATGCCCTCTGAATTCTCTCTCTCCGGAGTACACCCCTCTAGGTTTTTCTCCACCCTACGTAACCTTCAGTGTCACATGGCAGGGGTAAAAGATGCCCTAAACAGATGGCAACAGAAAAATAAATCAATGATAATAAATCTACACGTAAGAAGACTATTTCACTAAGCTTCGTAGGTTCATCTGTACGGACGGCCGCTGAGTCGGTCGTACAGTCAGCATTTGACAATTCCACCCGAAGTAACTCCACCACGGCTACCTCTGGCCACCGGAATCACCTCGTTCTGACACGTGGATCCCTAGTTATCACCATTGTCATTTTCTGGCCCCCTTAAACTTTGAAGTGCCGTAAGTATGGCCTCAGGTATCAGTTTCACTTGATTTTTCGACCCAAGTGAATAATATTTCGAACTCTACATCTTTCTACAAAAGAATTGGTATCGACTTGGAGTATTTTTGATGCCATCTCGTTACCCCAGGACTTAGAGGGCCGCAACCTAATTCGTACTAATTATCCCGACAACCCGAAGGTGAGAGGTCCATTTCGAAACCCGGTGGTAATCTCCCTCTAGCATCCACACTAGGTGACTGCACTAGTGCAGGGGTAGACGGAGGCGTCTCGCATTCACGGTACGTTTAAGGGACATCTAGTGTCCCGCCCCTAAGCAACTTGGTGCCTCTCATATTCCCCCGAAAGGGCCAACCTACTCCAAGCCGGTTGTGGATCTGAAGGGATTTGATCAGGAGACCTCCTCCCTACAAGTTTCTCAGCTACACCACAAAAGCTGATCTCACAACTGGTTTTGAAGACCAGTTTCTAAGCTAATATGCTAGAAAGCTACGGTATTTCGTCTTTCCTTTGCTAACACGAAGTGCCATAACTTTCTCTAGACATGCTCTTTTTGTGTATTTCGAATTTTAAACAAATACTACACACTACAATCTACATGAGAAAAATCTAAAAAGTATTTTTCGAACTCACTCAGATTTATGGTAAATTTCCCGGTATCAGAAATCTTGTAGAAGAACTCCAAGTAACTTTTCGCCTGCAACTCCATTTGTAACTTTTGAACATACCACGATGATCAGCGCGACGAGACCTACGCCGTGGTGTTTTCAGATTTTCGAATGCTCACTTCCTCCAGAATCGACTTCTATGAGGTCTTAGTTTCACTTAGAGAGACTAACTTCTAACTGAGAGGTGAATTATTCACTATGTGAAATAATTCACATCACGACATCCACCCCCTCCAAACCTGCACATGCTCTGGCATGTTCCAACCTCTTCATCCTTTTGTCGTTTCATCATCATCATCACTCTCCTCCGCCTGAGCCTCTTCAGTAGTCGAGACATCTTCATATCTCGTCATCCTCTCAGACTCCAGAAAGTTGAACAAATCTACTGATCCTCCACGTTGTTTGAACAACTCCACTCGTTTGCCAACCACAGATAGTTTCAAAAGAGTACCATCTAGCTCTCGTGTGCTATAAGTGGCATTCTCATACACATCTAGCACAACATAAGGTCCGAACCATCTTCGCGAGAACTTACGAAGTGTAGAATAATGGTTCTCCAGCGTGCTATCATACACCAGAACTCAATCACCAACACGTATTGGCTTTGGTTGTAGTCGGTGAGTCTTATCGAAACGCTTCTTGTTTCTAACTCAAACCACCTTCAACTTCTCTTGCGCCTCAGCAAGATCCTCCTCCCTTCGCTCCAACTGCCTAGTTCGTAAAGCAAGGAGTGAAGTATGATCTATATCATCTTCTCATGGTAGCGTAGCCCACGTAAGAAAGTCCTCCTCAGCAGGCATGATCGGTTTCTGTCCCAACATAAGCTCAACTGGCATATAGCTAGTCGTGGTACAGTGTGTAGTTCTATCAGCCCATAAAGCAAATGGAAGTAGTCTCGGTCATTCTCTAGGCCTACCATCTCATGCTTTCACCAAAGCGTGAACAATAGAAGGATGTCCTCGTTCACTCTTACCAATCCTTTTTGGATTCATGGCAGTAGTAAGTCGAAGCTTTACTCCATAACGAGCAAAGAACTCCTTCGCTTCTGCACCTCTCAACTCGCCCCTATCTGCTCATAGTCTTCCAACAGATCCATAACGACAGAGGATATCTTCAAGCACGAATCTACATATGTTTTTTGTAGTCTTCGTTCGCAGTGCTCGTCCCTCCACGTAGTTGGAGAGATCTTCTCGAGCCAACACCAAGTAACGCATCCCCCACAGTCCTGGCGGCATCATCACAAGATCAAGGACCCACGAAAAATGAATACTAGGTGGATAGATAGGTACAAGTCCATCTCTGTAATGGATCTTGGAGTAGAGCTGGCAGTGCAGACACGACCTAACAAAATCCACTACGTCTTGATACAAACCCTTCCACCAGTATCGCTCCTTCATCTTCGTGTACGTAGCCCAGACTCCACGGTGTCCAGCCCACAAGATGTCATGAAACTCTTTCAGCAGATTCAGCTTCGTCGGTTGATCATCCACCACTCTAGCCAGCATCCCATCTCTTCTCTTCGGACGTTTCCACAGATAACCTTCACGTAGAAGGTAACCATATGCCTTTCGTCTGATCTCCTTGAACTCTACATCACTCCAACCTTCTCGTCTGCATAATGAACTCAGATAGTCTTCGATATCGTGGAACTTTTCCGTGTAGAACTCCTCGTAGAACGACAGTGGTTCCAAGTCTGAAGTCTGCTGACCAACTTGGCACCAAACGTCTCTCTTCTCTTCATCTTCAACTTCTGCAAACATCTCTTCTTCATCTGTATAACGAGCCCGAGATAACATGTTTGCAACAGGATTATCTTTTCCTGCTATATGTTTCAGTTCAGGGTTCATACTCCGGATATAAGCAATCCATCGTAGCATTGCTATGTCTGGAGTATTACAGTTTGCTATCATACCTAGCAAAGGCAAACAATCTGTTTCTACTATCACACGGGCACCTATCAAAAACTCTCGGTCTACCTTCATAGCAGTAACAGCTCTCCACAACTCACGCTTCACTTGAGGATAGTTACGTTGTCTATCTGTTAAGATTCGAGCTCCAAACCTAGAAACAAACCGCACACCATTTGCATCTTCTTGACCGACTGCCCATCCAATCGCCTTTGGACTCATAACAACAGTCAGTATCACAAGTCTCCCGCTCTCGTAGCTAAGCCTCCTTAGTATAGGTGGAGACTTCAGAATCTCTTTCAGCTGCTCCATCGTCTCGTGATGTTCTCGCCGCCAAGTAAACCTCTTCTCGTTTCTCAGAAGTGCATACAGAGGCTCGGCAATGTGTGCATAATGAGGAATACTTACACGAAAGAACACACAAGCTCCTAAGAATCGTCGAACCTCAGTGATGTTGGTACAGTCTGCTATCCTTGCTATAGCATCTACCTTCTCTGGGTTCGGCCGTCTTCCAAAAGTACCGCATAAATGACCCACCACCACAATCTCTGACATTCCAAAACGAGACTTGGTACCTGACAGAGTGAGGCGTACCTCTTCCATACGCATTAGAATCTTCTCCACATCTCGAATGTGGTCTGCAACGAACTTTCTGCAACCATCAGAAGTCACAGCTTCGTCTTTGTCTTCCACCGGACAGCCTTTCATGGGGATATCATCCAAAAATGGGATAGTAACCTCAAGTACAAACTGTCGTAACACCTTATGCATCGCATTTTGCATATGGGCTACTGAGTTTGTTGCGCCCTGAGGAAGAATACACATCCGCATCAACCCCAAAGGTGTACGCATGGTAGTCAAGTCTCTACTCTCCAAAGCAAGCTGAAACTGATCGTAACCTGAAAACAGATCTCCAATAGAATAGATAGATCTTCCAGCAAATGCCTCGGCTACTTCATCAACCACAGGTCCTGTTCCAACATTTCGAATCGTGATGTTGTTAGCAGGCTGTAAGTCTTGGATGAAGCGTAAAGCTCCTGTCTTCTTAGGTACTGTGAACCATCGACTACAGTACGGAGCCATAGATGGTTCAAGAATACCCATCCGCATCCTCTCCTTCAGTAACTCAATCACCTTCGGTAGTAAAGCACGAGGGACTGGAATCGGCTTCAAGTCCCAAGGTACGTGAGGAATAGTGAAGATAACCATCGGAGCTATCACACTAGGATCCACACAACCAATCTCTCTAACTGAGAAAGAAAATGCCTTACCATGGCTAACTATCATCTGCTCAAAAGCTTGTTTCTCCACTTCAGTCAAGAAGCCACCCTCTCCTATCTAGAGCTGCTCGAGTGTCTCTTGAGTAAACTCGTGTCCTATCTGTTTAGGATCTCTCAGTACAGACTCAGTGGCCGCTAACTCCATCTGCTGCTGTGAATCAACAGATAATTGGGTCGCCACTGGTTTCATCTTCTTCGCTACAGTTTTGTATTTGGTGTGAACTTCTTCACGAGAGCCACACCAGCAGATTGCATCCTTCCATCCACTCTCCAGTCTCGGATGAAGACGAGATTGCAAGCACGAGCAATCTCCTCATAGACCTTACGAGAGTGGATAGGGATCACCACCCTTCCTCCCATCTGCTCCATCAACCTATCTACATCATCTAGCCAACGAACAAAAGAATGTACACCTACAAACTCCTCGTAAATATCAGAAATCATCTCATCTTCACTCAGAACTCCTGTACAGCGCAGATTTTCTGCATACTTCTCCATCTGCCTTCTACTCTTCTCAGTCAAATCCTCTACACGCGTTGTCGGGTTGAGAGTCTTCTTGGGAAGGGCGAACCTTCTGGCTGTGATATGAGCTTGAAGGCTGTGTTCAATCTACTCGGGGAAGCGTTGGGCTCTTGGCTGTGGCTGGTTTACTCACAGGATAGGCTTCAGGTCTCAAGGTGATACTGAAAACACTCATATAAGTCTCCAGGCTCTTCTGATAAGTTCAGGAAGCAAAGTTCAGGCTTAACTAGCAATGATCAGATGGCGAACTTTGACACTCAGGATTGAGAAATATGTGAAGGTTCAGACTTCAGAATTCCTCCTACATGTAAACGAGGTTCTACTGGATACACATACGAAATTTCAGCTTCAGATCAATTCAGAGCACTAAGATATGAGCAGAAACTTTCTGAGTAGAGAAATTACGGCAGTTTCTGGTACCCAGACAGCTATTTCGACCTATAACAAGGAATTGGCTCGATCACTTTGGGAAATTCTTACAGGATTTGCAGTACACAGCTTGATGAACACTCCTGTGAAGTTGGGCCCCCTGATTCCACATAGAACTCCAGATCTCGCTCTCCAAAGTTGCTGCTCCAGATTGAGAGCTTTTCGGACCCCCTCTACTGCAGCGGTCGCCCTGAATTACTCACTGACTCAATTGACATGAAAATTTGGAGACAGTCGTAGCCCTGCTGACAGTGAACACAGCCACGAAGTTTTGAAGCAATTTCCTCGATTCTGCTGCAAATGACACTCAAAACCCCAAATTGAACAGAAGTGCTTCAATTCTGACACAAATCAAACTTCAATCAGCCATAACTCCTTGTTTATTGCCTCAAATCGATCAAACTTTTCGCTGACAGTGCTTGGCTCGACGAGCTCTATCTCCCTGTGCTCTCAGATTTCGAAGTGCCCTTACCAATTGCTCGAAATCCCCTTTAGACCTCTGTTTCTAAATTTAGAGTTACACAAAAGACAAAAATGAACCAATGAGAATTCATAGCTCCATTTGGTTGTCATTTTGTGTCTTAAACCATGTGGTAATTTATCTACACTCATAGGCTACCACGTCAAGCCCCCTAGAGTGCCAGCGTAAAACTTAAACTACCTAAAACGACACGTAGCCCCAAAAAATAACTTAAATCAGCTAGAAAGCGTGCATGGGCGACACGCAAATACAACCCATGAGCTTAAACCCTATCAACATGGTAATCAATCTACTAAGACTCAAAATATATAACATTCTCAAGTGTCGACATCTCTGAGGTCCTAACTCTACTCAGAGACACTAACGCTTGACAAAGAGGTGAATTATTTACAATGTAAAATAATTCACATCACGACAGCGTGAACTCACTCCAATCATCAGAACTGAAAATCATCAAACCAAATTTCCAACTATGTACAGTGTAGTTGTTCTCAGAATCTTGAACAACCTCTTCGTCAGCCTCCTGTGATCCCACAGGCTGCTCAAGCGAGATCATAGTAGTAGCAGATCCATCACTCTTGTTATCCCGTCGTACAAGAGTGGTTTCTGAAAACCCTTGCTCCTGCAGATAGGAGAATCTCTCAAAGTTTGTCTGTTTCGTTTGTGGTTCATACGAATGGTTAGAAACTGCACAGAACGTCTATCATCTGGACTACGGATCCTAGCATAGTGAGATCCATCATCCATCACCTTCGTCTCCATTCTAACTGCCGTGATATAAGGTTGACCAAGAATCACAGGATATGAAGTTGAAGACTGCACGAAGAAGTGCTGATCTACCTCCACATCACCTAGCTTCACCCTCACGTTGGGACAAGCGTCGTATAACTCACCCTTCTGGTTGTTTGCAGCTCGTAGCACCCAACCATGATTCAGTTTAATAGGCCACTGACCTCTTTCGTACACCTCCCGTGACATGATGTTGATCTCTGAACCGTGATCAACCAAAGTAGCAACAGGTTCAAGACTTCCAAGGCGAACTCGTGTAGCAGTCGTAGCACGAGCCTAGTGTCTTTTTCTGAAGTCGCTATCAGTAGCTAGACTCTCATCGCTAGCTTCATCGTCATCGAACTCAACAGTGTTGGTACCAGCAACTAACGCTTCTTGCTGGTACTCTGTATCATCAGCCTCTTGAAAATGCACCTTGCCGAACTCTGCATCATTCACAGAAGCTCCTACTACATCTATCATCTGACTTTCAACTTGCTCGGACATCACCTGTCTCTTCCGCTTGATGATGTCGATGATCAGTTCGTGAAACTCCCTCTTCGCAATACCAAGAACCTCCCGAAAAGAAAACTCGATTCGCGCGTCAAGTATTCTCTATTCCAAGATGCTCTTGAGATCAATTGAAGTTTCTATATCTGCCGCCAACTTGTAAGCCGGTCCCTTCCCTTTCTCTTGGACAGTAAACCGTCTACCAGCAGTCGTTGGCTCCTGCTGGGATCTCTGCACGTCCTCCATCGGACCTGGTGCAGGTGGAGGATCTGCAGAAGTAGACGGGATGTCTTCTGGAGGAGCTGCTCGTCTCCTTGTGACCCTCCGTCTATCTCCAACCTCCTCTGGAACTCCAGTATCAAGTTCAGAGGCTTCTCGCCGCCTCTTCTCCTCCACAGAAGCATCCTGCCATTGAACGTGTCTATCCACGTCCAAGAATGCTTTGATAGACGCAACATCAACAGGATCTCCCCACCTTGTGACCCTACGGATAGTTTCTGCTCCTCTCTTCAACACTTCAGAAGGAACTTGAACAGGTTTCTTCTCAATAGTCTTATCTAGCAACGTAGGACTAGAAGAAACTTCAATATGACCGGCATATACATCAAGATTTACCGGTGGTGCCATCAATGCATGTACAGTTGCAGCAGCTTTAATCTGAGGTAGACTTCTCATGCCTCCTCGTCCAAACTGCGTGTTCAGCGGCTCTCTAGTCGAAGAAAGGTGTAGCCTACCGTTCTGGTAGCGAACCACACCATCTCGCAGGACAGCCGTAAGCTCTTGACAGTCTCCACGAAAATGATCAGGACTGTCACACCAGATACATCTACGAACAGGAGCACCTCCCGGATGTGCAGCAGCAGGCGCCGGTGGCTGCTCTCTCTATAGGCCAGCTAACTCCACCTTCAATTCTCTCATCTGCCGAATCAGATCTTCGATCTGATCCTGCTGTCCATGGTTCTCTGCAGGTCTCTGAACCGGTGCCCTTTGTGCAAGAACTGGCACCATTGGTATCAAAGGTATTGCAGCCGGTACAACAGGTCTAGGAGCCGGAGCCGGAGGTTACTGTACTTGAGGAGCAGTGCGAGGTTGAGCGGTCACTTCTGCAAGCGGACGTCCTCCCACAGCCACTCTTCCCTTTCTCTACCTCGTTAGTACAACAACAGCGTCCTCGACTCTTCCCCAATCAGTAGTAACTCCTCCTTCAGCAGATTGATCGGCCAACATAAAACATAACCGATCTGCCGTAGCATCATCGGTAGCTTGCAGGAAAAGCTCGATTCTCCTAGCATCTAAGGTTATCCTCTCAAGAGTTGAGAGTTGTCGGTATCTCCGATCAAACTCTCTCAGGATCTCATTCAGGCTCATCATCCGACCAGGTTGCTGCTCAACCCAGTCCAGAAATGTTCTTCTAGTGACTCTCTCTGAATCTTCTTCGAGAAACTCCTCTTGAAGAGATCGCTCGAAACTCATCCAGACACCTAGATTTCTTCTTTGTATATCCCTAACTTGGTCTCGCAACTCAGAGATTACAGCTAACTCGAAACTGGTTCTCATCTCTATATCAGTGACTCTAACCAGTTCCATCTCTCCTCTGTACTCACGCAGATACCTAGAAATGTCTCTACCTTCAAACCTTCCACATCTATTAACTATCGCTTGCCAAGCTTTGGTAGATTTCAACTCACCCCCTCCAACAATCGGATGTTGTTGCACTAGGGCCGCAAGCGTCTTCAAGATCTCAGTTGTATCGAGACCAGATGCAGATGTCGTTGCAGTCGTAGGTGCTATAGAAGGTGCTGCAGTAGACGTAGATGCAGCAGCCGTAGAAGTAGTAGCAGCAGCGCTTCTGCTCTTTCGATCCATCTTCTTCTTTGTCTTGGAACTCAACTTCACGGTCAATCACTCCAAGAAGCCTCTCAGTGGAAGCAACAGATTGTATGTCGAGGCGAGAGTTTCCTGAGAAAGGCGAACCTTCTAGCTGTGATACGATCGTGAAGGGGAGGGCGAAAACTACACACGGAATACGGACCGCAAGAAAACACACCACCATGATTCCGATCCGGCCAAGATAAAAACACACGACGTGCAAGTAGATCTTTAACTCTAGATCATGCAGATTGAAAAGATCACGCTCAAGGGCTCATAATATCAGAATACTGTTCCTGTGAAGCACCAGCGCGTTCACCTAGAAGCTTCCTGTTTTTTTTTCAGAAAAGTATGCGTACAAGTTGTAGGTCTCCTCTCTACTCGATTCTGTCTACTAAGCTCAATCTCTCGATGTCAAAACTCTGATCAGTCAGAAAATTTCTCTCCAATGTGTAAAAATCTTCTCCTAGCTCTTCGATTCTCTCTACTCGATAGCTCCCGCACGGTAAATTCTACTCTGCTCGATGATCGACAATCTACGATAATGCGATAATGCCCTCTGAATTTTCTCTCTCCAGAGTACACCCCTCTGGGTTTTTCTCCACCCTACGTAACCTTCAGTGTCACCTGGCAGGGGTAAAAGATGCCCTAAACAGATGGCAGCAGAAAAATAAATCAATGATAATAAATCTACACGTAAGAAGACTATTTCGCTAAGCTTCGCAGGTTCATCTGTACGGACGGCCGCTGAGTCAGTCGTACAGTCAGCATTTGACAATTCCACCCGAAGTAACTCCACCACGGCTACCTCAGAGAGCCACTTAGGGTTCATCTGATCCTGACTTCCCGGCCAAGCCGTTAAGTCTTACTCGCAGCGTTGTCGAGGTGAGAGTTTCTTGGGAAAGGCGAACCTTCTAGCTGTGATACGATCGTGAAGGGGAGGGCGAAAACTACACACGGAATACGGACCGCAAGAAAACACACCACCATGATTCCGATCCGGCCAAGATAAAAACACACGACGTGCAAGTAGCTCTTCAACTTCAGATCATGCAGATTGAAAAGATCACGCTCAAGGGCTCATGATATCAGAAAACTGCTCCTGTGAAGCACCAGCGCGTTCACCTAGAAGCTTCCTGTTTTTTTTTTCAGAAAAGTATGCATAAAAGTTGTAGGTCTCCTCTCTACTCGATTCTGTCTACTAAGCTCAATCTCTTGATGTCAAAACTCTGATCAGTCAGAAAATCTCTCTCCAATGTGTAAAAATCTTCTCCTAGCTCTTCGATTCTCTCTACTCGATAGCTCCCGCACGGTAAATTCTACTCTGCTCGATGATCGACAATCTACGATAATGCGATAATGCCCTCTGAATTCTCTCTCTCCGGAGTACACCCCTCTAGGTTTTTCTCCACCCTACGTAACCTTCAGTGTCACCTGGCAGGGGTAAAAGATGCCCTAAACAGATGGCATCAGAAAAATAAATCAATGATAATAAATCTACACGTAAGAAGACTATTTCACTAAGCTTCGCAGGTTCATCTGTACGGACGACCGCTGAGTCGGTCGTACAGTCAGCATTTGACAATTCCACCCGAAGTAACTCCACCACGGCTACCTCTGGCCACCAGAATCACCTCGTTCTGACACGTGGATCCCTAGTTATCACCATTGTCATTTTCCGGCCCCCTTAAACTTTTAAGTGCCGTAAGTATGGCCTCAAGTATCAGTTTCACTTGATTTTTCGACCCAAGTGAATAATATTTCGAACTCTACATCTTTCTACAAAAGAATTGATATCGACTTGGATTATTGTTGATGCCATCTCGTTACCCCAGGACTTAGAGGGCCGCAACCGAATTCGTACTAATTATCCCGACAACCCAAAGGTGAGAGGTCCATTTCGAAACCCGGTGGTAATCTCCCTCTAGCATCCACACTAGGTGACTGCACTAGTGTAGGGGTAGACGGAGGCGTCTCGCATTCACGGTACGTTTAAGGGACATCTAGTGTCCCGCCTCTAAGCAACTTGGTGCCTCTCATATTCCCCCGAAAGGGCCAACCTACTCCAAGCCGGTTGTGGATCTGAAGGGATTTGATCAGGAGACCTCCTCCCTACAAGTTTCTCAGCTACACCATGGAAGCTGATCTCACAACTGGTTTTGAAGACCAGTTTCTAAGCTAATATGCTAGAAAGCTTCGGTATTTTGTCCTTCCTTTGCTAACACGAAGTGCCATAACTTTCTCTAGACATGCTCTTTTTGTGTATTTCGAATTTTAAACAAATACTACACACTACAATCTACATGAGAAAAATCTAAAAAGTATTTTTCGAACTCACTCAGATTTATGGTAAATTTCCCGGTATCAGAAATCTTGTAGAAGAACTCCAAGTAACTTTTCGCCTGCAACTCCGTTTGTAACTTTTGAACATACCATGGTGATCAGCGCGACGAGACCTACGCCGTGGTATTTTCAGATTTTTGAATGCTCACTTCCTCCAGAATCGACTTCTATGAGATCTTAGTTTCACTTAGAGAGACTAACTTGTAACTGAGAGGTGAATTATTCACTATGTGAAATAATTCACATCACGACTGCGTTCACAACCTAACGCAAGTTTGCTAGAGTTCTGTTGTTCGCATCTGCGCCTGATCTTGAGAATGAGGGCCGCGACACTCACCCCCACTTTGGAGGTTGATGCCCTCATCAACAATGATCCTTTAAGTTAACACCAAGTTCAAAATGGGTAGCCAACCCCTTGGCGTCAGAATTGCATTCTGGTAGGTAACCCGCAATTCCCTTCTTGGCTTGAGTCTTAAGTTGTCGCTAGAACACTTAAAAAATTTCAACTAGTCTCGAGAAAAGCCTTACCTTTTTGGCTTATCCTAAACAAAACTAGTTGACAATTTCTAAACATTCTACTTAAGACTCTAACTTGCTAACTATAAGTATTCACACCTACTTACGAGGTCCCCCGAAACTCACTTTCTGGTCGCAATCTGATTTCACTTAGACGCGCGACTAAGTTTACTTTGCAGTTAGAAAACCGCAAAGCAAGATCACCCCAAGCCCCAAGACAAGTATGAAAGTTCATACTTGCTTTGCCAACACTACGATAAACCTAGTCTTGACATCAAGACTTAGTCTTGATTTAGATGCTTATCCAAACCAGCTCGCTTCCTTTGAGTGTGCTTCGTTCCTCCTCTTGACAACATCCAAAGCATCAGATCAGAAGTAGTCATAGCCATGCACTACCAATACACTTAGACAAAATTTCCAGAAACAAAATCTTTATTTTCCAAATACAAGACAAAGCTACAAAGTCCATCGGCCCAAATCGCCTCAAGTTGCTACTCGTATGGTTTGACGTTCCTTCACTCCTCCCTGGAAGGAGATGTCCTCATCTTGCTAACGCCCTTGTTGTCCTTGTCGCTGTTTGAAGAGGTCTAATACTTCACTCGCATGTGCGAGATCTTCCTCTGGTACCCAAGTTGCTTCCTTCAAATGGTAACCACGCCATTTGACCAAGTACTACATCCGGATTGATTTGCGCCGAGATCGCAAAATGGACTCCACCTCAAATTTTGCTTCACCTGCACGACATCAGGTTGAGGTCTAAGAACCTGCTTGCGCTCCGGTCGCAAATCATCCTTGAAGTCTTTCTTTAATAAAGAAACATGGAAAGTCGGATGCAACTACCACTCGCGAGGAAGGTCTAATGTATAGACGTCTTCGTGCGGATTCTTCACAATGACAAAAGATCCCGTGAACTTCGATGAAACTTTCGCCGATATGTCTTTCGGAAGTGTGAAGTTTTTCATACTTAACCATACTTCTTCGTCCACTTGAAACTTCATTTGCCGCCGATGCTTGTTTATCTGCTTCGTGTACCGTTGCTGTGCCTTCTCGAGGTTCTTCTTTACTTGCTCCTCGCGTCGCTGCATTATCGCCACCAACTCTTGAGCTGATGTTTGCCGTGTTCTTGGTCGTGCCGATGTAGAACTCCCTGCAAGAGTCAAGTCAAGAGGCCCTTCTGGCTCACATCCGTAAGCCAGCAAGAAAGACGATTCACCGGTTGCCGAATGCTTCGTGGAATTGTAGCAGTACTCCGCAAGACTGAGCCACTCCGCCCAATCACTTTGGTCCGCATTCACTTAATTCCTCAAGTATTGATTCAGAACCAAGTTAACTCGTTCCGTTTGTCCATCTGTTTTCGGATGAAAGGCGGTACTAAATTTTAACTTAGTCCTCAATTTTTGGAATAAATGTTTCCAAAAGGCACTTGTGAACTTAGAGTCTCTATCTGAAATGATACTCCGAGGTAATCCATGTGAACGCCACAAAGAATCTAGGAACAACCGAGAAGTCGTGAACGCTGTTGCAGTGTCCAAAGTCGGAGCAAACTTCGCTAGTTTGCTAAACCGATCAACTATCACAAATATCGCATTGTATCCATTCGAGTCAAGCAGAGAGGTAATGAAGTCCATGCTAATGCTTTCTCAAGGTCTGGCTGGAATCGGCAGAGGATGAAGCAACCCTTGTTTCTTCTCATAAGAAACGCGGTTCGCTTGACAGGTTACACATGTTTTCACAAAGTGGGCAACATAGTCTTTCATGTGGGGCCAATAAAACTTTTTAGCTATCATTGCTAAGGTGGACTTTTCTCCTTTATGGCTTGATAAGGGCGCATCGTGAGATTTCTTTTAACAACTTGGTCCTAAGTTTTCCTTGTCCCACATAAACTCGACTTTGCTTGAACATGAGTAAACCATGTCTTAGCTGCATGTTCTGCAACTTCACTCCTCGCTTGAGTTGTTCCAGGTACTCCTTCGTTTGGTCATCGCCCATGTAACCTTCACGTATTCGCCTCTCCAAGTCTGACTCCTTTGGATACATAGCTCGCAAAATCTGTGTTGACGATGGAAGATATTCCTCCTTGCGACTCAAGGCGTCAAGAACCACATTGTCCTTTCCCGCTGTCGTGTTGTGGTTCGGCTCCTGTGTGAAATTCCTGTGTAACCTATGTTGTGTTTCTTTTCCGTGTTTCGTGAACCGTATCGCGTAACTCGTCGAACGGTGTGATGAGTGCCACGTTTGTGATTATCTGTTTAAGTAATCGCACGGTAGAAGAACGTGCCAAGTCATCGATCTGTGCGCGTTCACTTTAGTGGTCCTTGTCGCCGCATTTATGTATAAAATGGTGGGTCGAAGGTTCATACGGCATTCTCTCTCAGCGGGTGATTCGTAAGGGTTCTCGGTGGTCTGCATGGAGGAGTGAAGAACTGCAGGAGTGGTGGTTATGGACGGAGGTGTGTTACCGGCTCCGGATCTTCCTTTCCCGAATCCGTTTCACATCAAGCTTCATTGCATCCACCGCGATCACTTTCGACAGTGGTTAGTTGCGTACTTTGGTGATGAGTTCATGGGAAGGGTGATGGAGTTACAGCTTCCGGTGATCCTTCCAATCGTAACATACGGAGAGACTTGGGATATGACGGTGTACATTTTGTTGTGAGGAACAATGGATCTCAACTATCCATCGAACGTTCCTTTCAATCTTTGGGTCGATGTCTGGTGCCATTGCAGACCGAAGATCAATCATGGGGCTTGGATCGTGAGAAACTTCGGGCAAGAATATTACAATCGAGTGATAGCTTCACCGTTTCCTTTTGTCATACCTTTTATTGTAGAACGTTTCCAAGTTGTAATATTGACGTTGTATTAGTCTGCGGCTCACTGGTTTCGTTCTGGTTGAGCGCTTCTGTGTAGTTACGGATCGCGAAGAATCCATCGACATATCTGAAGGATTTTCTGAGGTCTTAGAGTGTTGTTGATGTCTTGTGTCTCCTTGGAGAGTAAAAATTCGTTCTAAGGGAAAAGTTAAGAGGAGAAAAGACAAAAAGTAAAGTTCTTTTTGCTCTTATTGGTCCACTTTTGAACCAATGGTGTTCTAGCTGATCCTCGCGACGTTTCTGTGGTTTCTGGAGGCTTCAGAGGTCCATTCGCGAAACGAAGGGTATGGTTGGAGAGCTCTCGACCGGGGCTACAATCTGGGCTGAAGAATCGATCGATTTGATGAAAGTATGAGCGCGTTATGATCGATTGAGTGGAGGGGGGTGAAATTTGTACCTACTGCTACGTTTCTGGTTGTTCCGAGAGACTCGCGAGGAGTTTTGAGGAGCTGTCTGTTGGGTTGGAGAGCTGACGACGTGCTGGTCGTTTTGATATCAATTTCATCAGTTTTTTGATCGAATTGGATTCTGAACCGACCGATTGAAGTTGAGAAGTGCAGACGGGATAAGACGGGGACAGCGAACTGTGATAGCCATGGATAGGTTGCTATTGCTTAAATTCTGTCTCGAATTTCTGAGTGAAACTTTCCAGGATTGAAGCATGCCTTATCAGTAAGATACTTGGGAAGTTTCACCTCAAATGGTCGAGTAGTTTGTTCAGAATCTTGGATCAAATGTACCTGGGTCTGTAAAGCTCTGAAGTTAGCACAGATTACGGTTTGATCCATATCTGAGAATCGGTTTGAGATTTCGACCTGAAAATTGTTCAGGGTAGGAGTGAAGGGTCCAATCAAGCTTCCTGTGAAGTTTGATCATCATTGGTCGAGTGGTTTGGAAGGACTGAGGTCTCAAAGTTCAAAAATACTTCTGTTATTAGCAGTTTCGGGTTTTCGGTATCATCTATTGTCAATTTGATCATTTTCGAGAGGAGTTTGTTGCTGAAACTGCCATACCTGCATACAACTCGACATTGGAAGGTGTGGGGCTGATTGCAGCTCTTAGTGATGAAGGAGAACGGAGCCACCATGAGTCTTAAGCCGTTGTTTGGGTTCTCGGAGCTGCCAGGTACTACCGCCGTTGATGCTATATTGAGATCTGAATAGTGTTTTGGAGTATGCATGTTTTACCTTGCTGGAATACTTGATAGACCAGGGTGTACAGCAAGTTGTATCGATACTCTATCAAGTTGATTGAGTGATCTTAGTATCTTCTGATTGTACTATGAAGTTGTGATAGTTGGATTGATGGCTAGTTAGCGTCGCTGGGGAGCTATTCAGAAGTCAGGCTTCCAGTGATATAGATGAATAACTTCAGTTAGATAATACAGATCTGAGTATTTTAGTTAGAATACAAAAGATCTGTTTGTAACACAAGTTTATGCAACCTATACGTAACCTTGGATCGTAGCAAGCTTTAAACTTGAGACGAGCGGATACAAGGTCATTCAGGCTAGAAGAGTAGATAGTGAAACATTTGAGTGGAAACATCCAGATCTAGATCCAACCTTGTCAATCCACATACCTCTGCACAGCCATATACCCCGTGTATTCCTAGACAGAAAAACACGTTATACGATACCGCTTTGAGGATTAATTCCACGTTCATGAGCGTCAAGGTATCATGCCACAGTAGTTGCTTTGGCGTCACCCGATCTTGTGTCTCAAAGTACTTGAGCGAAATATTATCAATATATACTTGGGTTTTGTGAAGTCCCAAGTAATGCCGCCATTTCCTCAAGCAATGAACCACCGCAAACAGTTCCTTCTCGTGAGTCGGTCATCGACTCTCTGTCCCAGATAGCTTCTTGCTTTCGTACGCTACAGGTTTTCCATCCTGCACCAACACTCCGCCAAAATAGCAAATGATCGTTTGAAAATGACAAAATAGCTTTGATCGTTTGAAACACATCATCTACCTCCTTGGTCCAAGTTACCTGTGCGTCTTTGCCCGTCCAGTCCGTCAGCGGCTTCGCGATCTTTGAAAACCCCTTCACATACTTGCGGTAGAATTGTGTCAATCCTAAGAATCGTCGCATCTCTTTCACTGTAGTCAGAGGCTCCCAAGTCACAATCGCGTCCACCTTCTGCATATTCGGGCCGACTCCTTCTGCACTCATGACATGTCTCAAGAAGTTAATGCGCTCCAAACCAAACTCACTCTTGTCAACGTTGGCGAACAGCTTATGCTCCCGCAGCTTCGTCAACACCACCCTTAGCTGCTCCGCATGCGACTCCAAGGTTTTGGAGTAGATCAAGATGTCGTCGATGTAAACGATGACAAACTCATCCATCTCCTCGCGAAAAATTGTATTCATCAATGTAGTGAACGTCGAAGGGGCGTTGTAGAGTCCAAATGACATCACCACGAATTCAAACGATCTGTATCTGGTTCGACAAGCGGTCTTCTCAACATCTGGGTCAGCTATCCGGATCTGGTAATATCTTGACTTCAAGTCTATCCTGCTGAAATACTTTGCACTCGAGATCGTCTATCCTTGGCAAAGGATAATTATTCTTCACCGTCACCTTATTGAGTGCACGATAATCTACGCAGAGTCGTAACTTCCCATCCTTCTTCTTTTGTAAAAAGAACTGGGGCTCCATAAGGTGACTTGCTGGTTCGAATATATACCGCGCTAATAGCTCACCGAGTTGTCTTTTCAACTCAAGGAGTTCCACCTGATTGAGTCGGTAAGGGGCTTTGGAAGGTGGTTCTGATCCTAGCAAGACCTCGATCTTGTGATCCACCACCCGCCTTGGAGGTAACTCAGCAGGTAACTCATCCGTCAAGACATCCTCAAACTCCTTAATCACTTCGCGAAGCACCTCCGGAAGTTTAGTCGCGTCTCCTGATGTTTCCTCTTGTCTGTCACCCGCCATCAAATCTGCAACCCGCATCAAACACATGACCCCGTCGTTGAAGTGCATCTGTTTGCCCTTGATCAAAATCACCGCAAAGTCGTCAATTTTCCGTGCCTTCCGGATCAGCCTCACTCCCAGCTTCCGTCCTTTAACTCTAACGTTTAATCTTAAAGGTTTCCGCCTAAGTTCCACTTCAAACCTGTCCAAGAAAGTATTCCCCAAAACCGCATGGATATCATCCATCTCGCACACCGTGAAGTTCTCTGTGAACTCCAACTTCCCACACACAAATCGTACGTCCAAGGCTACTTCATAAGTTTGGTACGTCTTGCTCTTGGCAAAGCGCACCTGAATAGGCTTGTTTGCCTTGGAGGTAGACGAGCCCAACTTCTTCACCAACTTTGGACTTATGAAGGAGTGAGTCTGTCCACAAGAAAAGTAACATCACGGTTAGCAACCTTGGCTTGTAGAAACATCAACCCCGGCGTCTTCTTCGTGGTTCTCAAGGTCACAGTCATCTGGCTCTTCAACAAGTCCTTTGCAACAAATGCATTCATGCTACAGTTACTAACCTTAGGTTTCGTATACCCCTTAGCAATATGGCCCGCCTCGCCACAGTTGTAGCAAGTAAACTTAGCGCCATTGTCCTTTTGAGGTGTTTGCCCCTTAGGTTTTACTCTTGTTTGTTGTCGCTTTGCTGCCGGGGCAGAAGAATCCTTCCGATCCTTCTCACCCCCATCCCATTGTCGCTTGAAGCCTTTGTTCTTCTTCTAGAACTTGTCCGTGCTGCGTGGTTCAAAAGGTTTCTGTTGCTGGACTTCGTCGTCCTCAATTCGCTCCGCTAGCTTCAAAAGTTCAGCACATGTCTCAAGCAGCTTCGGCATCCGAAAGAGAGCCTTTTCCGAGCTAGACTTGAGTCCCTCAATGAATATACATATCTTGGTCTCCTAAGTCCACTTGGAGAATGAGTCCAGCTTGGCACTGAACTCACGTACATAAGCACTTAGCGTCCCTGTCTGCTTCAGCCTAACTAGCTCGATACCGTCCTGAATCCTTTGATACTCCGGAGTGAATCGTCTCGCGAGCAACTCCTTGAACTCCTTCTAACCAAACGCCGAGACAGTCAAGGCATGCTTATCCTTGTATGCAGTCCACCAAAGAAGCGCATGGTCCTTCAAGAACGTAACCGCCGCTCTCACCTTGTTAGACTCCTTAGCCTGTTGCGTCTCAAAGTATAGATCCAACTCAGTTAATAAATCCTTAACCTTGCGAGCCCGTCCTATACCCAAAAACAGAGTCGGCAAATTCATCTTACAAAGCTTCCTGGTAGACGAGGAACTCCCTTGGCTTGTCTCAAGTTCAGTGATACGTTTATCCCTGGAGGCAATTCCTTCCTGCATGGTCTTCATCATCTTGATGAGTTCCGCATACAAGGCTCCTTGACTTCCTGTGCCTGAATCGTTCGGCACCGTTGGCAAGACTCCATCTTGCTGCACCAATACCGCAGCTGGTACAAGGCTCCTTTGACGTTGGGGCGAAGGTTGTCGGTTGTCGTTCCCTGACTGTGCCTCGGGACTAGCTCGAGTCGATCTGCTCTCGTTAGCCGTTCCTCGTTTCTTGGTCTTCCTCCTCGAACTCTGTCCGTCGCCGGCCATCGCTCCAAGTGTTCACCTAGAAACGTTGATCCGTTTCGTGTCTTGCGTTCCTCCTCAAGCGTCTAGCCTTCAGCCGCTACCTCAAGTTCTCGCTCACCGAAGCGTCACCTCTGATACCATCCTTGTTGCGCCAGAGGAAGCTCTAGCCTAGTAGGTCGCAAACTTTACACCGCTAACCTGCAAACACAATCACAAGTTAGCGTCCATGCACCACTTACCTTATCTCAACTTGGTCCGGACCGGAGCCGGATCGTCTCCTTAATCATCAAGCTCAACAGTTCCTAAGTCTCGACCTAGTCCCGCATAGGTCGGTCCCAAACATGAGCAAGTCACAAGATGACTTGGGGCGGACTTCCCATAAAGTCCAGGGTCTTAAACGGTACCTCCAGCACACATAGTGAACCAACCGCCCGTGATGTCCGTCTAGGTCTAAGCTCCCGAACGGTGGTCTAACCCGCCGACTCGTTCCCTAGTCTTGCCCAGCTCTTACATCGTTCTTAAGTCCAGACGTCCAAGTCTGGATCGGAACGTGTCTTGGAACCGACCTTGCCATCACCTCATGCCCCCAGAGTTCGCCCGCCAAACTCTGAGGTCGGGTGACTCGTCCTGGTCCACCCAGGCATCGAGCCCCCCTCATATATACTTCTGGGGATCGGCGGCCCCGCCCTCCTCTTTGGTCCCTGAAAATTATACCACAACCCGATTGTGGTTCGGTCATAACTTCTAGCTCGGAGGTCAGATCAAAGAGTGTTATATATCACTGAAAAGCTCTCGACGAGACCTTTCCAATGATACCTCACTCGCCTCGAGATCTTACGTAGAGGTCCGTCCATGACCTAAAACGTCTTTGGAGCTCCAACACTTAGTCATTTTTTGGAAATCTGTGGTCCAGACCCAGACTCGAACCTTGTGGTTCGGACCTGCGTCCGAACCACGGTCCGTCTGCGTCTCGGACCCACGTCTCGGTCTCACGTCTTGTACTCACGTCTCAGACCTATGTTTCAGACTCATGTTTCGGTCCGTTCTCATACTCGCCCCCTTAGGTCAGCGTTTGTCCGTGGTCCTCTTGGGGTAGGCCCTTATGTCCTAATCCAAGGTTCCAACCTTGGTTCAGAGAACCACTTAGGGTTCATCTGATCCCGACTTCCCGACCAAGCCGTTAAGTCCTACTCGCAACGTTCACAACCTAGCGCAAGTTCGCTAGAGTTCTGTTGTTCGCGTCTGCGCCCGATCTTGAGAATGAGGGTCACGACAGTCAAGGATTTCTTAACTGAGTTGGACCTATACTTTGAGACGCAATAGCTTAAGGAGTCTGACAAGGTGAGAGCGGCGGTTATGTTCCTGAAGGACCATGCGCTTCTCTGGTGGACTGCATACAGGGATGAGCATGTGTCGCAATCCTCATTCTCAAGATCAGGCGCAGATGCGAACAACAGAACCCTAGCGGACTTGCACTAGGTTGTGAACGCTGCGAGTAGGACTTAAGGGCTTGGCTGGGAAGTTGAGATCAGATGAACTCTAAGTGGTCCTCTGAACCAAGGTTGGAACCTTGGGTTAGGACATAAGGGCCTATTCCAAGCGGGCCCCAGACGAACGCTGACCTAAGGGGGCGAGTTTGGGAACGGGTTGAAACATGAGTCTCAGAGATAGGTCTGAGACGTGGGTCCGAGACGCAGACGAACCACACGGTTCGACTCTAGGTCTGGACCACAGGTTTCCGAAAAATGACTAAGTGTTGGAGCTCCAAAGACGTTTTAGATCGTGGACGGAGCTTCACATAAGATCTCGAGGCGAGTGAGGTATCATTGGAAAGGTCTCGTCGAGAGCTTTCCAGTGATATATAACACTCCTCGATCTGACCTCCGAGCTAGAAGTTATGGCCGAACCACAATCAAGTTGTGGTATAATTTTCAGGGACCAAAGAGGAGGGCGGGACCGCCGATCCCCAGAAGTATATATGAGGGGGGCTCGATGCCTGGGTGGGCCAGGACGAGTCACCCGACCCCAAGGTTCGGCGGGCGGACTGTGGGGGCATAAGGTGATGGCTGGGCCGGTTCCAAGGCACGTTCTCGTCCAGACTTGGATGTCTGGACTTAGGAACGCTGTAAGGGCTAGGGTAACACTAGGAAACGAGTCGGCGGGTTAGACCACCGTTTGGGAGCCTAAACCCAGACGGACATCAGGGGCGGTTGGACCGCTAGGTGTGCTGGAGGCACCGTTTAGGACCTTGGACTTTATGGGAAGTCCGCCCCAAGTCATCTTGTGACTTGCTCATGTTTGGGACCGAACTACGCGGGTCTAGGTCGGGACTTAGGGAATGCTGAGCTTGATGAATAGGGAGACGGTCCGGCTCCGGTCCGGACCAAACTGAGATAAGGTAAGTGGTGCATGGACGCAAACTTGTGATTGTGTTTGCAGATTAGCGGTGTAAAGTTTGCGACCTACTGAGTTAGAGCTTCCGATGGCGCAACAAGGCGGTAGGTGCGTCATCAGAACGGTGGCGAACTCGCGGGACGATTCACTCCGGAGTATCAAAGGATTCGGGACTGTAACGACCTATGTTACACATAGGAAGTTTGTCTATTAGTAAGGTTTTTAGTTATAACTAAGTGTTGAGAATGTTTATTTGCTGCCAAAGTACTTTAAGGAGGTATCAAGTTAGTCAAGACTAGCTAAAAGTTAGTTATGGTTAAACTTAGCTATACTTTTGGCAGAATTCAGATATTTGCTAAAGAGTGAGCACTACTATGTTGTCCTCTTGTCTAAAAGGTAGAAAGGAGGTGGAAAGTATCCCTTATCTCCTTTTTGACTTGATATGAGTGGTTGGATTAAAGTTGTGGACTTTGTGAGCATTAAAAACAAGAAGAGATTCCACATGTTTCTTTTTTAGTGGGTCCTAGTGTAAGGGGGGTGGAAATTCGAGATTCCTTGAGAATATTTCAGAATCCTTCTAGAAGTTGTTGACTTTGAAGGAATAAGCCCATGTGAAAAGATAAGAAGTCCATGTGATTAATGCTTTTACCTTAAGTAATATCTTAGTAAAACCCGGTAAAAGTAGTTACGGTTGAGTTACCGGAGGGTACCAAAGTAAAAACCTAGAATGTATAAATAGAGGAGTAGAGAAGAGCTTCTCATCCTTGTTTTCACATCGTCGTAATGACAACTTGAGTAATATAGAGAGTGTGGGATATTTTTAGCATGTGAGAACTTGAGAGACGTCGTTAGAATGGAGGATTTTAGTTGATGTGTTTAAAGAGATTTTTAGTTGATAAGTTTGTGGGTGTATGAATGAGTGAACTTAGCATTTTTCCCTTCAAGATTCATGGTGTGCTTCCATCAAAGCCATCAGAGGTGACCCTTGAGTGAGAGACAGGTCCGACATTTGCACATTCATCGGTGGCGATCGTGGAGGTTGAGAGATCGGGAGGGTAGTTGATCGATGAGATCGTGGAGGGTTTACATTTTTAGTTCCGTTGTTGAGACCTCACTTGAAGAGATCATTGAAAATGTTTAGAGTTCAGTTCTATATTAGACAAAAAGAGATTATGAGAGAACGCATGGAGAGAACGTTGGTAGGAGAGAGAGCTAACGCGATGTTAGTAACATTAGAACCTTTCGTGTATCCCGTAGTGATATATGACGCGTTCGAAGTCATTCTTTACATCTTGTTCACTTAGAAAGGGTTTGAGGAGAGTTGAAAGAGGGTGCAACAAGAGTTGTAGAGAAAGAAGGAGAGAAAAGTTATTAGAGGAGAGAAATTTATGAGTTTAGAAATTCTGCTCTTTGGAAAATTTGTACAGTCGCTGTCAACTTTTCTGTGAATTTTATTTTCCTGAGAAACTTTCCAGTCTTCTAGATTGGCTAATAACCTATCTAGGACAAAAGAAATCATAGGAAAAGGTGGTCTAGAGAAGGAGCAATGAATTTTCAAAGTTGAGGTGGTTTATTCGTGAGAATTGAGGAATTCTGTTCTCTGGAAAAAGTTTACAGTCAGTGTCAGATTTTCTGTGAATTTTATTTTCTTGAGAAAATTTCCAATGTTTTAGAGTGGCTGATAAGCTATCCAGGACAAAAGAAATCATGAGAAGATGAGGTCTGAAGAGGGAGAAAGAATTTTTCAAAGTGGAGGGGGTTGACAACCATGAGGGAAGTGAAAATATATAAATTTCAGTTCTCTGAAAATTTGTACAGTCATAACCATCTCTTCTGATTAGGGAAGTTTCTGTTGAAACTTCATGATTTAGTAGCTTGGAGGTTGAGCTAATGGAGACCACAAAAATCTTGGAGAGATCTCTTACCAACTAAGAGATATACGTTTCGGCATACAAGGAGGTCTTGACGATACGTCATGGGGAATCCAGTTCGAGTGCCAAGGTTGAAGAAGAGACGCTTGGGAGTTAGAACGGAGACGGAAAGACCAACGTTAAATATAGAGGCGTTGCGATCAAGCATCTATTGCAGTTGGGGTGCTATTTTTGCTTTATATAAAGAAGCTTCTGCGAGCATCGGCGCAGATGTGAAGAAAGTTGAGTTCAAAGTATCATTCACTGTGGAGGCCACGAATGCTCCTGGCGAAGTAGAGTGTGATCCTTACAAAAATGACTTTAAGATGTCTGCTAGGATCAGTACAGACGATGGTCATGAGGATATTATCATGGACTCTTAATTTTAGATTAGATTTTAATTCGTGTATAGCATGTATAATACACGATTTTCAGTATAAAGCTCGAAAGAGTTAAGAAAGTGATGTAGAGTTATTTTCTTCAAAGATATTTTGTCCACTTAATGGTTGAGAAGGTGCAACATGAGTGGAAGTTCAAAAGATTAGAAAGTTAAACTTAGAAACCTTCCTCAAGGTTTAGATGTCATAGTAAGCGTCGGAGAGAGCTCGAAAGAGATTATCGTTGAGTTTGAGAACCCTAGTATAAAACCTCAAGTAGAATCTCCGAGGAGAAGAGTAGAAACCGACTTGTGGTGTTATTTCTGTAGAGGGTTGGGACATAAAGTAGTGAATTGTCCAACTAGAATCAGAACCGAGAGAGCTAAAGGGAAGCGGGAGTTTACTGATTTAAGTCTTCGAGTGGGTCCATCGTCACCAACGTCAATTCATCTTCTAGGAGAAGATCTTTGTCTATCAAGAGGACACAAGTGTGTCGATGTGGCCGCCCTACTTACGTCAGTAGTCGAGAAGTTGGACGAGACACAAAGAGCTGAGACGGAGAAGTTGTCAACTTCAAAAGAGGACTCGGCTGAGTTGTGATGGAGATCGTCATTCGGATGGTGGAGAAGACGGTGATGCGACTCACGCTCATGATTACCTTGGGAGAAGAGATGGCACAAGAGGTGTTGTTACAACCATTTCCTTTCATTTTACCTATGGTAGATTATTCGCGAATGGAATTGGTGATGTTCGTACTTTTTTAGCGAGTAGTTATTGCACAAAAATTAAAGGGTAAAAAGAATAGTTACAAGATGGGGAAGTTACCAGTGTTTCATGAGAAGGACAATGAAGATGTAGAATCATTTGTACGAGACTTCAAAAGGGGTGCATCGGAAACAACGTGAGAAGGAAGGAAGAATGGGTGTTGTTACTGCTAGAGTTTTTAGAAGATTTTGCTCTTACGTGGTATGAAGACCGAGTGAAGAGCCAGACACCTGGTGCAGTTGAGGACACATGAGAGACGTTGAGTAATGCACTCATCAAAGAATTTCTTCCAGAAGAGAGTTATGACGACGAGAAAGTTTGGCAATATGCCGAAAGGGTGGATAAGTTGGAGCAACGGTTTCGGACGGTCCTACGGAAGAGTGGAGACAGCGTGGAGCTAACGATGATGGGGATTGGAGCAGTGCTGACCAAGAACTTGGTGGGAGGGTTGAGACCTTCAATTCGAACCCAAGTGAGGTACGAGAAGCTAGCAACCAAAGCGGAGGTCATCAAGATTGCGACAAATATGGAAGAGAGTTTGGATGAAGGAGATATCATCCAACCTCATCATGCTGCTCTGGTGTCAACTCCGACTCCTGGTGTAGCCACAACGATCGCACCTGCACCATCACAATTGGTGATTGCTTCAACGTCAGCTCCTACTCCAACGGTGGTGCCAAGACCGTTTGTCCCAACAACGATGTCTACTGCCACCTCTGATTTTCATGCCGAGCTGAAGAGCATCACCGATACTCTTGCAGATTTCAAGATAAACGTGGTGCAGTTACGAGAATGGAGGAACAAAGGTGGAGGAAGAGGTCAAAGAGGTTACGACAACAATCCCAACCGAGGAAATCAAGATAACTTTAGAGGCAACCAAGGTAACTTTAGAGGAATCACTTGTTGGACGTGTGGAGGTTTTCATTTCCAGCGAAATTGTCCTAACAATGGAGCAAGAGGTGCCGAAGCTGTCAGAATGAATGTGGGTGGAGGAAATCCATCACAAGGACGAGACAAGGGGGTGGCTACTATCGATTTCGTGCGAGATCCCATCTACGAGAAAAGAGAGAGTTCAAACTCTTCTCATACACCGGTGGAGCTTTTAGCTCAAGAAAGGAAAAGAACTCGATTTTCTGATGAACCGGTTTTCATGGAGGAGTCAGCTAGTAGAAGTACTCGTTCGAGTAATGTTTCGAGTACACCAAAGGAGCCAAGAAGGAAGCTGGGGATGGCGGATTTCACCATTTCATCTTCCCAAGCGGGATATGATGTGGTTGAAGATGTGGGTGCTCAGAAAGCCAACATCACTGTTGGACAACTGATCGCACTTAACCCCAGCTTATGAAGGGAACTTAGAGGAGACTGAGTTCTAAGAGAAGCAAGAAGAAGAAACCCAAGAACAAGACATCAAAGTCAATGGGAGTTGGTGTGGTGGATGTGCATGCTTCAGAGGTATGCACTAGGGCTTCAAAGATTGAAGTCCGGTTGAATGGTCACTACGTCCTGACGTATTGGTGGACGGAGGGTCGGCTGTAAACGCCATATCAGAAAGGTTGATGAAGAAGTTGGGGATGGAACCAACTCGCCCGGTTAGCATTGTCGTGGGGATGGCTAACAAGCAACGGGTAAGACCTCTTGGTGTGTTAGAGAAGGTGGTCGTGTCTGTGATGGGAGTTCAAACATTGATGTCCTTTCAAGTGTTAAAGGACTCTAGTTATGATTTGCTCCTAGGTAGGCCTTGGTTGAGAGCTGTGCGCACCACTGATAGGTGACACAAAGGATACTTACGGATTGGACCTAGAGATCATAGAGTGATAGTTCCTCTCTCGGGTGTTGGAGGTGATTTCTGACTCTGATAGACCCACTAGTGACTACTGGGAATCTGATACGGAGGACGATCAGAGTGTCTCAGAAGTAGATACCGAAGATTCTTACGATCAAGAATCCTCGTCTGAGGACGAAGGATTTGGTCGAGATGAATCATTACATCAGCGTAGTGCTATTGACTTGTTGTCTCGACCAGTAGTGGAGAAAGATCCAGACAAAGAAGAGTTGAGTGAGGCAGAGATTGTGAGAAGACTCTCTACCTTGAAGTTTGGTATCAATGTCACTCAAGAGGAGAAAAGTAGATTCCTAGATATATTTCGAAAATATATCCATGTGTTTGCTTTCAACTACAAGGATTTGAAGGAGGTGACTCTCGAGACTCATCGAATCGAATTGGTGAAGAACGCAAGATCAGTTCGACAGAAGTAGAGAAGGGTCAATCCCACAACGGTAATGATGGTCAAGGAGGAGATAGACAAGTTGAAGGAGGCGAGTTTCATCTATGAGGTGGAGAACTCAGAATGGGTTTCACCCATTGTGATTGTCAAGAAGAAGAATGGTAAGCTGCGAGTGTGCATAGACTATAAGAAGTTGAATGCTGTTACCAAGAAAGATTATTATCCTCTACCATTTATAGATGAGATTTTGGAAGAAGTTGCTGGTCATGAGTGGTACAGCTTTGGTGATGGTTATAGTGAGTATAACCAGATCAAGATAGCACAGGAGTACCAATAGTTGACTACTTTCACTACTCCTTGGGGAACATTTGCATTTCGGGTGATGTCATTCGGACTGTGTAATGCTCCGGCCACGTTTCAAAGGTTCATGAACAAGGTGTTTGAACCATTCATAGGGAAGTTTGTTCGGGATTTCATTGACGATTTTTGTGTGTACGGAAGAAAGGAGGACCAATTTGATCATGTGATCAAAGTTTTGCAGCAATTGGAGCAAGCCAACTCTTCTCTAAATCCAGAGAAGTGCATCTTTGGCTGCGAAGAAGGTTTACTGTTAGGACACATCATTTCCAAGAATGGAATTGCGGTAGATCCTGACAAGGTGAAGAAGATTATGGATCTTCCATTTCCGATCAACTTGACAAAGTTGAGACAGTTTCTTGGTATGGTTGGATATTATCGTAGGTTTGTCTTTTCTTTCTCAAACAAAGCAATATCTTTGACTATGTACATAAAGAAGGGAGTTGATTTTGACTTGATAGTGCATGATCAGAAGGCAAAGGAAGCATTTGAGGAGCTGAAAAAGGCATTGGTGACAGCTTGCTAAACTTGAATGGAGTAAAGCATTTATTCTGTATACGGATGCCTCCAATGTAGCAATCGGATGTACATTAAGTCAATTAGATGGAGATGTGCATGATCATCCTATAGCTTATGCTAGTAGGCAGATGGTTCCAGCGGAGAAGAACTACTCCGTGACTGAACGAGAAGGATTAGCGATGATCTTTGGATTGAAGAAATTTCGGCATTACTTGCTAGGAGGGAAATTTTCCATAGTCACAGATCACAAGGCTTTAAAGTATATCTTTAATAAGCCTAATGCTGAAGGTCGTATTGCTCGTTGGAAGATCCTTCTAACAGAATATGATTACGTGATCGAAGATAGACCAGGGAAAAAGCATGCGAATGCTGATCTTTTGTCGAGAGCTTATGATGATGAGGGAGAAGAACCATTTGATGATTCGTTTCCAGACGAACATCTGATGACCATCACAAGCATTGAGGAGATACCGGACGAGTAAAAAGAAATTTGGAGTTTCCTTGCAGATGGTTCTTTTCCAGAAGGTATGCATACCCGAGAACGTAACGCGTTGATCTAGAGATGCAAACCTTACACCATGGTGGAGGGAATTCTATTTCATCAAGGAGCAGATGGCTTACTAAGGAGAGCAGTTGGTCAGAAGGAGGCGTTCAAGCTAATGCACGAGTTTCACGACGGTACTGTTTGCGGAGGTCACTTTGCTGGTAAGATAACAGCTTTCAAGATTTTGGATGCTGGTTATCATTGGAGAGGTATTTTCAAGGAATGTTTAGACTATTGCAAAACTTGTGACGTATGTCAAGCATTTGCTCTAAAGTCTACTAGAACACCTCCTTTAAGATCAATTCTAGTATTAGGACCGTTTGAGAAGTGAGGTATTGACTTTGTAGGTCCTCTTAATAAGACACCTCGAGACAATAGATACATTGTAGTCGCCACTGACTATTGTACCAAGTGGGTAGAGGCTAGACCTTTGAGAGAGACCAATGAAACAGAAGTCGGTAGATTCTTATGGGAGAAGATCATCACAAGATTTGGATGTCCGTTAGAGTTGGTCTCGGATAGAGGAGGAGAGTTTGTAGGGAGCATGACTACTGCTATGCTACAACACTTTTCTATCAAGGCACGAGTAACGACCTCATACAAACCAAATGCCAATGATCTTGCGGAGAAGACCAATCTTACACTTTATATGATGCTCGTCAAAGATGCTGGTGTTGAAACTGCAAAACATACTTGGGATAAGAGGCTACATGCCATCTTATGGGAGTACCGAACGACAACAAAGACTTCTACTGGGTACTCTCCATTTCGACTGGTTTATGGAGTGGAGTCCAAGTTGCCGATCCAATTCGAATTGGATACTTTTCTAACCATTCAATGAAAGTTGAAGAGATCGAGGGGAGAAGACGTGGTCAAGTCAAGTAGGGAGCAACTCATGGAGTTGGAAGAGACCCGAGTGGTAGCAATGATCCGGATGGAACGAGCTCAGGCGTATCAAAAGAAGAGTTACGACGAACGTTTGGGCAAGAGGGAGGTAAAACCTTTTCAAGTCGGAGATTGGGTTATGTTGTATGATGCTATATTCAAGAGGGCTAGGAAGAAGTTTCTTCCAAGATATTTTGGTCCTTTTGTTGTAGATAAGGTGTGGAGCAACTTCACATATGACCTTCAGGAGTTGGGAGGAAGGAGATTCGATCCGGTCAACCATGACAAGTTGAAGCTGTTTCATCGATGAAAGTTCTCTCTTCACTCCGAGGACGGAGCGAAAATTTAGTCCGGGGGTAAAATGTAACGACCTATGTTACATATAGGAAGTTTGTCTATTAGTAAGGTTTTTAGTTATAACTAAGTGTTGAGAATGTTTATTTGCTGCCAAAGTACTTTAAGGAGGTATCAAGTTAGTCATGAGTAGCTAAAAGTTAGTTATGGTTAAACTTAGCTGTACTTTTGGCAGAATTCAGATATTTGCTAAAGAGTGAGCACTACTATGTTGTCCTCTTGTCTAAAAGGTAGAAAGGAGGTGGAAAGTATCCCTTATCTCCTTTTTGACTTGATATGAGTGGTTGGATTAAAGTTGTGGACTTTGTGAGCATTAAAAACAAGAAGAGATTCCACATGTTTCCTTTTTAGTAGATCCTAGTGTAGAGGGGGGGTGGAAATTCGAGATTCCTTGAGAATATTTCAGAATCCTTCTAGAAGTTGTTGACTTTGAAGGAATAAGCCCATGTGAAAAGATAAGAAGTCCATGTGATTAATGCTTTTACCTTAAGTAATATCTTAGTAAAACCCGGTAAAAGTAGTTACGGTTGAGTTACCGGAGGGTACCAAAGTAAAAACCTAGAATGTATAAATAGAGGAGTAGAGAAGAGCTCCTCATCCTTGTTTTCACGTCGTCGTAATGACAACTTGAGTAATATAGAGAGTGTGGGATATTTTTAGCATGTGAGAACTTGAGAGACGTCGTTAGAATGGAGGATTTTAGTTGATGAGTTTATGGAGATTTTTAGTTGATAAGTTTGTGGGTGTATGAATGAGTGAACTTAGCATTTTTCCCTTCAAGATTCATGGTGTGCTTCCATCAAAGCCATCAGAGGTGACCCCTGAGTGAGAGACAGGCCCGACATTTGCAAATTCGTGGATGACGATCGTGGAGATTGAGAGATCGGGGGGTAGTTGATCGATAGGACCACGGAGGGTTTACAGGACGGTGTTGAGTTGGTGAGACTGAAGCAGACGGAGACCTTAAGTGCTTATGTGCGCGAGTTCAGTGCCAAACTAGACTCGTTCTCCAAGTGGACTGAGGAGACCAAGATATGCATATTCATTGGGGGACTCAAGTCCAGCTCGGAGAAGGCTCTCTTTAGGATGCCGAAGCTACTTGAGACATGTGCCGAACTTTTGAAGCTAGCGGAGCGAATTGGGGACGACGAAGTCCAGCAACAGAAACCTTTTGAACCACGTAGCACGGACAAGTTCCAGAAGAAGAACAAGGGCTTCAAGCGACAGTGGGATGGAGGTGAGAAGGATCGGAAGGATTCTTCTGCCCCGGCAGCAAAGCGGCAGCAAACAAGAGTAAAACCTAAGGGCCAAATACCTCAGAAGGGCAATGGCGCTAAGTTTACTTGCTACAACTGTGGCGAGGCGGGTCATATTGCTAAGGGGTGTACGAAACCTAAGGTTAGTAATTGTAGCATGAATGCATTTGTTGCAAAAGACTTGTTGGAGGGCCAGATGACTGTGACCTTGAGAACCACGAAGAAGACGCCGAGGTTGATGTTTCTACAAGCCAAGGTTGCTAACCGTGATGTTACTTTTCTTGTGGACACAGGAGCGACTCACTCCTTCATAAGTCCAAAGTTGGTGAAGAAGTTGGGCTTGTCTACCTCCAAGGCAGACAAGCCTATTCAGGTGCGCTTTGCCAAGAGCAAGACGTACCAAACTTATGAAGTAGCCTTGGACGTACGATTTGTGCGTGGGAAGTTGGAGTTCACAGAGAACTTCACGGTGTGCGAGATGGATGATATCCATGCGGTTTTGGGGAACACTTTCTTGGACAGGTTTGAAGTGGAACTTAGGCGGAAACCTTTAAGGTTAAACGTTAGAGTTAAAGGGCGGAAGCCGGGAGTGAGGCTGATCCGGAAGACTCGGAAAATTGACGACTTTACGGTGAATTTGATCAAAGGCAAACAGATGGACTTCAACGACGGGTCATGTGTTTGATGCGGGTTGTAGATTTGATGACAGGTGACAGACAAGAGGAAACATCAGGAGACGCGACTAAGCTTCCGAAGGTGCTTCACGAAGTGATTAAGGAGTTTGAGGATGTCTTGACGGATAAGTTACCTGCTGAGTTACCTCCAAGGCGGGTGGTGGACCACAAGATCGAGGTCTTGCCAGGGTCAGAACCCCCTTCCAAAGCCCCTTACCGACTCAATCAGGTGGAACTCCTTGAGTTGAAAAGACAACTCGGTGAGCTATTAGCGCGAGAATATATTCGAACCAGCAAGTCACCTTATGGAGCCCCAGTTCTTTTTGCAAAGAAGAAGGATGGGAAGTTACGACTCTGCGTAGATTATCGTGCACTCAATAAGGTGACGGTAAAGAATAATTATCCCTTGCCAAGGATAGACGACCTCTTTGATAGGCTAGCGGGCGCAAAGTACTTCAGCAGGATAGACTTGAAGTCGGGATATTACCAGATCCGAATAGCTGACCCAGATGTTGAGAAGACCGCTTGTCGAACCAGATACAGATAGTTCGAATTCGTGGTGATGTCATTTGGACTCTGCAACGCCCCTTCGACGTTCACTACATTGATGAACACAATTTTTCGCGAGGAGATGGATGAGTTTGTCATCGTTTACATCGACGACATCTTGATCTACTCCAAAACCTTAGAGTCGCACGCGGAGCAGCTAAGGGTGGTGTTGACGAAGCTGCGGGAGCATAAGCTGTTTGCCAACATTGACAAGAATGAGTTTGGTTTGGAGCGCATTAACTTCTTGGGACATGTCATTAGTGCAGAAGGAGTCGACCCGGATATGCAGAAGGTGGACGCGATTGTGACTTGGGAGCCTCTGACTACAGTGAAGGAGATACGACGATTCTTAGGATTGGACTTGAAATTTGGTATTACATCATGCAACAATTTACCACGAGACGTCAACAATTGGAGCAAGAGACAAATCTACTCACCAAGTTTGCAAGGAGCAGACAGACAGAGAATGAGCAAGCTGCAGAAGGATTCATTTGTCAAGTTTCCAACATTAGAGAGACCACAGTTCGCTGTCACAGTTCCGGATCAACTCATGTAGTGAAACATAACTCGAATGGGCGAGGAACGTGCACTTGCGTTGAGTACCAGGAAATGAGATGGCCATGTGGACATGTCATTACCTTCGACAGAGAGGTGGGAGAGAATCCTATGACACGCGTTGATCAAATTTGGTACAGTTCGTCACTACTTTCAATTTATGGACAACAACATCTACCTCCAATAGTAATGGACGACTTAGAACCAGTTTGGACTTGTGGTCCACCTCCTATTGCAATTCGACGAGGAAGACACCGAGTGGTACGAATGGATAACAATACTCAATCCTCACAAGTTAGAGCTCCAGGAACTGCAACTGATTTCGTTGAAGAGAGTGTCACAGGAGTTCCTCCTGTTACTGGTAGTGGTAGTGTTAATGCTGTGGAAATGGAGTTCGATGTAGCAGATGAACAAATGTCTCATTTTCCGTCAGAATTTCTTATTCGTAGAACGAGACGATCTTGCATATCATCTACTACGGCTAGTGGCAGCAGGTAAAGTCAAGTTGGAAGATGTAATCGGTGCAAGCAGGTTGGACACAATGTTCGAACATGTCAAAGAAATGATATAGCAGATATCAATTACGCTGAGCACCTATCGAATCAATCTAACATGCTAACATTGCATCGAGAGGACGATGTAGTTTTCACGGCCTCGGATGAAGAACTCGGTTTCACAGACAACAATAGTGATGTACCAGCAGGTTCGTTCTAGAGCTCCTTTTCGAGAGTGATTTCTTTGCTGTAATGTTTAAATTTCTTGAAACATTCATTCATGTTCCTTTTTTTGTGTCCCTGTATCAATGTAGAAGTGAGTGAGGACTGAGCAGAACAGACCGATCTCGAACATGGGTTTTATGGTTACGGGTTGTACTTCCTCGAATATGGGTTACCGTAGTATCTAATGAAGCTTTCCAACGGCTCCATTCGAGCTGTCCAACAGCTCTTTAGTAGTAGCGTTATATGGTTGTTTTGGTGTGAGGCTGGAAAGAAAACGAGTCAGTGAGGACGGGAACTGTAATGACATCCATAGGATTAGACACGGTGTTGAGCGATTGAAAACTGAACTCTATTCACATAGTATCCTTCAATTTCATAGAGAAAGTTGTGTTTTCTACTTCAGTGTTGCAATGTGTTCCTTGGCTGAATTTGAAGAGTGTATCAGTAACATACCTTGCATGTGGGTGGTTGCTTCGATTCAAAGGATAATCAAAAATCGGAAATGAAATTCTATATCGTACTTGGCTTGCAATTTCCCGGAGTGCTTGAAGCAAGTGATAGACTCTGCGCAGACCTCATCAAACTCCGCTAAGAAGATGTTATATTTCAGTCAAGTGCAGGCCGACAGCAGAAAGACTTGGCATGCTTGTGGTCAAAGGGGACATAAGAGGCAGTATCGATTTCATTTAGGACTGATTGATTATAGTGTAAGTGATCGGCAAGAAGCATCATTATCAATAGTGGTTGTTTGGAGTATAGGAGAGAAGCTATTAGAGATGACGGCAGAGTCTTTTGAGAAGTTATCATCCGAAGAGCAAGATAGACTTTTCAGGCTTGTTTGTTCAAAGAAGTGGCGCTTCAAAATAAGATTGAACACAAAGCAAAATCGGTATACGGTGTTCGACGTGGAACATGAAATAGCAGAGTCGGAAGAGTTCGAGGATACAATAGAAGATCTTGCTTCTGCAATGGACAGTGTAACATTTTATCCTTCTGAAGGAAGTGAGAAGGCCAAGTTTGGGGATAACGCTGAACTTCTAGAGATGAAGCGGTTACACCATCGGGTACAGACATTAGTCGAAAGATCAGAAGACATTGAATCGAGCTTGCTCGGTATAGTTCGAGATTTGCAAGCGGTTGTTGAGCTCCAACGAGAACAGAAAAGAGAGCTTTCAGAAATAGTAGAAGCATTACAAAAACTTAAAGAGTTTTAGGAATGGTACCGGTTGTAAGTTGTATACTGCTTTCATTACGCAATGTTTGAATCTAAAATTGTCTATGTGCAATACAACTTGTGTCTCGTAAGGTTTTTGTTCCTCGTTAGACAATTTGTCCTCCATCGATGTTGAGTTGTAAAAATTACTCCCGCGAGAGGCGAAACACCGTGTATCGCACCTCCACCCAGCGCAAAACTAGAGTGTTTCGCCCGGGGAGGGCAAAAATCGCGTGTTTCGTCCTGTCGGGAGGTGAAACACTCATGTTTCACCTTCCCAGATCCCTTGGCGAGTTCTCGTCAGAGGCGAGACACTCATGTTCCGCCCTCCCGCGACGAAACACTAATGTTTCGCGATTAGAGAAGGCGAAACATGGATGTTTCGTCTTCCCAAATCCCTTGGCGAGTTCTCTCGACAGGCGAGATAAATAATGTTCCGCCCTCCCGCGACGAAACATGAATGTTTCGTCTTCCCAGAGTGTCCCGCTAGAGGCGAAACACGCATGTTTTGTCCTGAGGACGCGAAACTAAGATGTTTCACGGGAACTTCCCAAAGGGGGTACTCCTTTGCGAACAATCGCGGGAGGCGATACATCCATGTACCACCTCCTTGCAGCGCGAAACATCCATGTTTTTACGGGAGCGCTACATCGATGTATCGCCTCCCAGGAAGTTCCCAGCCAGAGCGAAACACTAATGTTTCGCCTCCGTCTCGAGCGAAACATGTATGTTTTGCGGAGCGGAGGACGAGACATGAGTGTTTCGTCCTCCCGCGAGAACTCGCGAAGTATCCCTTTGCGAGTTCTCGCGGAGGACGAAACACTCAAGTTTCGCCTCCGTGCAGCGCAAAACTTACAAGTTTCGCGCTGCCGGGGGTGATACATGGACGTATCGCCTCCTGCGAGAGCTTCCCAAGGGGTACCCCTTTGCGAACTATCGCGGGAGGCGAAACACTCATGTTTTGCCTCCGTGCAGCGCGAAACATACAAGTTTCACGCTGCCGGGGACGATACATGGATGTATCGCCTCCCGCGAGAGCTTCCCAAGGGGTACCCCTTTGCGAACTATCGCAGGAGGCGAAACACTCATGTTTCGCGTCCGTGCAGCACGAAAAATGGATGTTTTGCGCTACTGGGAGCGATACATGGATGTATCGCCTCCTACGAGTAAAGTTTAAAGTAAAAGTCTTTTTACAAAATCCAGTTTCATATTTTCGACAAGGAACATATAAAGTCCATTTTCAAAATCTGTTCATTCATTTCTAAACAAAAATGTAATGAAGTCAGTTTTCAAAATCTTTTTTTATATAATGGATACTCAAAGTACATCTCTTTCTCACTTGAGTTTAGGATACAAATCCATGGAAACTCTATGTGGCACTGATCTCCATACGATATTAACTTCCTCTTGTGTAATATTGGTCCAATAATTCTTGAGTGCAATGAATGGATCCTGAGCAAAAACTTGAGAAAATCTAGTCTCCACGTAAGCTGGAGTCTCCTCGGGAGAAACTCCCCAACGAAGAAGTCAAGGCAATAAGATGGCTTCTAAATATAACTCTCTATCACTATCCATAGTGAAAGGAGAAAAAGGAGGAGGATGGATAGCATTAAATGGATGATTGGTACAATTTTTCACAAGACTATCATCCACCAACAGAACGTCTTTCGTGCTCAAGTTACGATCATGAAGAACAGTAAAATCCTTCAAGTATAAGTGATTCCCGAAGGCTGCTTCTCTCACAGTCTTATATTTCAAACACATATCTTGAGCAAAAACGGGACATACCTACAAATGCCATTCATATGTATTAGAACAAATATCATAACTCAATAATATAACATATAATACAAACAAGATGATGAAAAGTAAAACTGAAAAGAACATCAAGATAAGAAGTAGCATACCTTCGCTCTTGCAACTCCAAGAGGTAAATAATCAGCATCCTCCATAGCATGTAATAAGGTGCCCGTGTTTACCAGAGTACGAGAAGTCCATATGATGACATGAAATTTATCTAGACATATCTCCATGAACTGCTTGACTCCACGTCTGGCCATGTACCATATAGACTGCCTGGATGTAGTTTCCACTACATATCCTCTCTCACGAGCTGGCATCAACTCATGCTCGTTCCTTCCCACATGGACTAAAAGATCATTCAAATCAAGGATTAAGGTCTTACGTCGATTTGCCGTAGGGGTCACTAGATGAGGTTAGAACTCTTCTGCAGCTCGTATCGTTGTCAATTCCTCTTTAGTGATCATGAGTTGGTAGTTCAAATGCTCAAGATCAACACTTTTGGACTTAAGCTCTTCTTCCTTCTTTTTTATGGCTTCATGGAGTTGATTCATTCTCGCTAGGAGAATAGCCTCATCATCTACAAATATACAGTGCAAAACTAATCTAAATTAATAACATGAATTCATAAAACTAAACTAAATGTAATTCTCATTAAATATATTTAAAACCAACAAGTAAAAGAAACCTAGTACAAAAGGATCAAAAGAAATGCAAACTTCAACTATAGCTCACTCAACTACAAATCTTTTACCTGATGAAGGAGGAGCATGATAAGAAGATTGAGGATCTTGAAGTGATGCTTCAGGATCTTGATCAAGAGGAACATGAAGAGAGGCCTGAGGATCTTGCCCAGCCGGAGGAGTATCTGCAAGATCCATTTGACATGAAAGTGTCCAGAATTAGGACTTGAACATAACGTTATTAAATAAAATATTTAACCATGATGAAAAATAAATATCAATAGATATTACTTATTTCATCTAAACACTCAAGAAGGAAACTAAGTTTTAAAAGTCATAAAACATTTTAGAACTGAAAATAAAAACTTACTTGATGATTATTGAATTCTCGGAGAAGATTCCACTCTTCCTCCTTCAGGAAGTATACCGATGTGGATCATGAGATGCGTCAAGATCATACCCACCCATGTTTCAGAATGTCGTACCAATTTCTCTTTGTTCATGTGCTTTTTCATAGAAGAGATTTCAGCATCCAAAGAATCCAAAATGAATTCAGTCCAATCGTAATCTTCCTCACTCTCCTCTACTTTACTTTTCACGTATAGAGCTAGATGTCCCGGAACTTCTTTTGGTCTTCTACGAGCCAAAAGAACACAATTGATAAGTTGGAACACCGGTCTCCACTCTGGAAACTCACACATCGACAGTAAATATCGTTTTCCCTTCTCGTCTTTTGTGGGAAACCAATCCTCTATCAGGGATCTCTTCACATGATGAGGACGAGGTACTGTTGTTCCCATTGGCAAAACTAAAGACTCTCTGATAAAAGACTCATCCAATACAATATGACGTCTTTGAACAATAGCTCGACGACTTTCCTCTTCATATGACTGGATGAATTCTATACAAAAAGGAATCTGCAAAATAAATAATAATAAGGATAAGTATGCTTATCAAAGCAATGTTTGAATCTTTTAACACACAAAAATAATTGTAGAACTCTGTTGAAAGATATGAAAACTCACATCAAGACGAGGAAACTCAAAAGAGAGAGCAATAAGTAACCCAAGTCGATCGACAGCATCTTCCTCTACTCCTTGTAAACAATTCTCCATTTCCTCCTTTTCGACCCAACACCACTTCAGATGATATCGTTCATCCTCCTCGTGAGTATATTGAAACAATGAAGGTCCTTCCTTCATGCTCTCTATTTCCTCATCAGCTAAAAAGAACGTATACAAATTCAAAATGTCCAAAAGCGTAAACATAACAATCCAACTATTGGCACACAGCGGGGATATTGTACAACAATTGGAAATGCTGGAAATGGAAGCGAATAATGCAACAAGAGAAATGCAGATCTAATCGTCAAGGGCGAAACACCGTGTCTCGCTCATCCACAAGACAAACCTGGCGAGGGGCGAAATTTGATGTTTCGCCTGACGAGGGGCGAAACTCGTCATGACGGAGAAGTGGATCCAGAGGACGAAACACGGCTAGTTTCGTCCTCTGGATTCCTGCTCAGTGAAAACACATGTGACTGGGTAGGGCGAAACGTGTTGTTTCGCCCTACCCAGTGTAAACACATGGGACTGTGTGAGGGCGAAACAGACCGTGTTTCACCCTCTGGATTGATAAGGTCACCGGGAGGACGAAACATGTGTTTCGTCTTATCAATGAAATCAATGAGACTGGGCAGGGCGAAACAGCATGTATCATCCTGCCCAGTGAAAACACATGCGACCGCAGAGGACGATACACGTTGTTTCGCCCTCCGGCAGGACGAAACAGCATGTATCGCCTTCAGAGTGAAAACACATGGTGCTGCAGAGGGCGATACATGCTGTTTCGCCCTGCCGGAGGGCAAAACAACATGTATCACCCTCCCAGTGACAACACTTTGGACCGGAGAACGCGATACATGCTGTTTTGTCCTCCGGCAGGGCGAAACAGCATGTATCGTCTTCCCAGTGAGAACACTTTGGACCGAGCAGGGCGATACATGCTGTATCGCCCTGCTCAGTGAAAACACATGCAGGCTGGGCAGGCGATACATGGCATTTCGCCCTGCGGGAGGGCGGTACATGTGTTTCACCCTCGTCCAAGGCGAAACTGACGTGTTCCAGACTAATCTTACCGAGAAATTTCTACCAATTCCACCAATCTTGGGCAAAACATGTTCGTTTCGCTAACCCTAACATACCAAATCCAAATTCATACACTGACGATAAACACATGCAATACAAATAACATGCATCCTAGTTAACTTACAGGACCGTCGTGGTACCCTCCGCTCTCTCGACACTTCGATGGGTACGTCGTGGTACCCTCCACTCTCTCGTCCTCTTCCAACGCCTCCGCCTCGACCTCGAATTGGAACTCCTCACGTTTTCATCACAGCGATTCAAAATCGCTCAGAGTTAATCCAATTTTACAACAACCTTTCTACTCACTCAGAGCTCGCAGCCTCACTCTTCTTTCTTCGCTCTCTCCTCAAATATCGATAAACCTGTCCTCTCTCCTCCTCGAATGATCTCGACTCTCCTCTCGACTAAACTTCTCCACTCTCCTCTCGACTGTTTTGGCTCTCATCCTCTTTTTCTCCTCTCCACTCTCTGTACATGCGTGAAAACTCTCCTACTGGAAAGGTGTGAGGAAGTTAATCGAAAGCTTGAAGTAGCCTCTACTTCTCTCGACTTTCCGAAGGGAATAAGGTGCTACAAGGAAGCCTGAGCAAGGATTTCGAAGCTTTTGAAGTTCAGTTTAGTTCGGTTTGTTCCATTTGAAGTTCAGAAAACAGAAATTTCATTTTTAAAACCATTCAAAAAGTAAGATAACAGCATACATTTTATTCCGCAAAATTACCGGACATTGTTATCAAAATAGATAACAACATATATAGAAGAAGATACATTTTATTCCGCAATATTACTAAACATTGTTATCAAAATATACTCTTTCGCTACTCTAGCAAACTGTATAATTTCTCGAGGTTCTCAACTGCATCTTCGCACACACAGAGTGTATTCTTTATTTCTTCACACAGACCCATAGTTCGGTCTTTCACCTCTGCAATCTGATCTCTAACTTGGCGAAACCTAGTCAATACGTCCCGGCAATGATCAACTTGTTTAATTATGACTATAGGTTCTTCCATCACCAATCGGTCCATGTCTCAAACAATAGACTGTACCCCAACTCGCTCGATAACATCAGAAATTGCTTCTGAACATCCTACTCTACGCGCTGTGAACACCGTGCGTTCTCTATTTTTCCGGCTGAGACCGATTTGCAGCTCTCAAAATCCTCGCAAAATAGTAGATTAGATAAGTTCCTTCTGTTCCCCTTCAGACAAAATGGAAAATTCTGTCTGAAGGGTGAACAGAAGGAATTTTGAACGATTCCATTAGATAAGTTCCTTCTGTTCCCCACTCATGCCTAAGAGTTCATTCCCAGCTTGCCACACTGTGAAAACACCGCAGTCTTCAACTTTCCATTCCTTTGTTGACGAGTCCATCAGTGACATACTGAATCTCCAAGCTCAAACAGTACGAGCATGAGAACAACAACAGCTTGGACTTGGAGAGTTTGCTCCAGGAGATAAGAATTCTTTTTGTTTAGGAACTCCTCCGGCAGCTTTCAAACATATGGCGCAAGCCTGATAAGTCATGGAACCATTGCAGCTGCGGACGATTTTCACTATCGCGCATCTGGTCCATCGTGGTTCTACATTTTTCCCAATCGTTTCGATTTCATCATAGAATTCACGAAGAGCGACAATCTGCACAACCATCGACAAGAATGTGGGCCGAGCACTCTAAAACTTCAACGCTAACGTGCTGCACTAAACTCTACGCAATGTAACATTCTGCTGCACAGTCCTTCTTGTCTTCCCGCGCATTAATCTAACATTGTACTACGTCAGACATCACCAACTGACATCTGACATTGAAACATGTCACACATCGCCAGCTGACTGGACTATCTGACTGGACGTCCATGTGGCAAAGTAACTTACAAAGCGGGCGGTAGCTAGTTTGGGGGTTGATCAAGAAGGGTATCGTTAAGAGGGGGTGGATCAAGTCCGGGATTCCTTCTGGGGGGTGGATCAAGTAAATCTTAAATCCGCGCCTTGCATCCTAACTAACCTCTAGCTTCAGAGGACTCCAGAATGTCTCCTAATGCATTGCTTGTAGTACTCCATCTGAGTCCGTGAAAAGTATTCGTATCACCTCCTGCACAAGCTATTCCTTCGATTTCTACACGATAAACTGACTTTCCTGAACTACTTGGTTGTATAGTGCCCTGTTGGTCTTCTCCCACGCAGCAGCAATGGAAAATGACAAGAGCAAACAAAAAGCGAGGTGGAGAAGAAGGTCCTATTTTTAATGAGCTCTATATCTGAGCTCTATAGCTCTTCTATCTTGCTCGTCATGTGACAACCACCGCGTTTGGACTTCGATAGGTTGAAGTCCAACGCTGGTGCGTTTCAGGAGTCCCATGTAGGTTGATACGTTAGGTCTGGTTTTACGTACCACCGTTAGATCCACTGATCGAGTGGTAGCGTTTTCTCTTTCCTTGGTGTCTTACAATAGTTCGAAATCACGGCGTCCTATTGCTCCCTATCCTCAATAGGTGTACTTCTAGCTGGTAAACGTAATTAAGTCGATGATCAAGCTCCCTTTAGGGGTTCTAGGTAAAAGGATGCAACAGAATAACTCTTCTCTTTTTCCCTCGATAAAGATTACTTAAAGTGGAGGGATTGACTGTAATATTCACCCTCTTCCAAGTTCGGAAGAGGGGGAAATGCATAATAGTTTGATTTAATACCTAACCCTTTCAGAATGAAAGGTTAGGTATTAAATTAAACGCCTCAGTAAATTAATGTTTTCACGAGTACAACTTCCCGGTCTTGTACCTTCTGAAGCGCGAGAGCCGAGCCAAGACTTATGGGTTTTCTCCTTGCTCTCCCCGTGTTTCCAAGCATGAGCTAACAAATAACATTTATAAAAAAATTTAATTTTTTACATCTACTTAATATATATTTTTTATTTAACATATATACATATCTCGATAACAATAAATGAGCAACTCAGAGTTCTCAGAGTTCATTTGGCATGCACAATCCCCCGTGCCCTATCGAGGATCTGAATTTGAACCCCACCTTCCGCGATCGTCCGTTTCCGCTTCTCACAATCCCTCGGGTCTTATCGACGATGCGAATTTAAACCCCGTTTCTCACGATCGTCCGTTTCCGCTCCCTGGACGGAACTGCAACTGCTATGCATATTCAACCCAAGCAATACTATTATATCCCTTGCAGAAAGATAACTGCGATTACATACATCCTCTCTCTATTGAAAGGAGAAAAAAAGAAAACAAGGGATTTTTTCCTTCCAACTCTATATTTGTCCATCGGAAGCTCAAATATCTCCAGTGTAGCCAAGATCTGGAGTTGTTGAGTGTCTACCGCTATCTGAGATAGAAAAAAATGTCCTCTATTGCTGAAATAGATAACTTTTATTCTTCGGATTATTCTTCATCACCTTGCCCAGCTCCTTAGGTTATAGTATTTGATCGTAGTTTTGAAAGGAATTAATTTCCAATAATCAAGTACCAGATGTCACGTCTGTTTGGCACCTCGGCTAGGTTGATTGAGTGTGAGGTGGCGAATCTCGGTAGGGTCGTTAGTGTCGTTAGGGCAAGTTCTTGGGATGATCCACTAGAGGTATACTCCGCAGGTAAGGCTTGGAGGCCTTAGTTCTTCAAGTTGAGCCTTCAAGCTCCTAGCTACGGTGGATAGTCTTGGTGAGTGCAATCTGAAGTCTCTGCGAGCACAGAGTGGATTTGGCTCGATTTTAGTGATTGTTTAGTGCTTGTTGGCATGGTGAAGTAAGTACATACCGTTTATCACTTGAAGAACTCAGATTGCGAGGTCTGATTGAGAGGTTTCAGGTCGCGGATTTCAGCAGGTGGTATCTCCAGAGTGGATAGATCGTTGGTATCTTCGATTTGCGAGTGCGCGTGTGTGCATATTGTCTATATCGTAGAGACGCGTATGAAGACAGTTGGTAGCAGTTGTCTTGGGTGAGCTAGTAGAGCTATAACGTAGATATTTTTGGAGCTACTAGAGGTGTGGACATCTAGTTAGTGACCTTAAGTATCAGTTACGACGGTTGGTGATCATATATTGTGCATGTGATCACCAAAGAGGAGACGTCAGTCCGGATGGAGCTGGGTTTCTCTTTATGTGAATGTTTGAGTGTGGAGGGTTATCATTTGGACTTCTTGTGGTTGGAACTCTTTCATATTCTGCTTCCTGTTTGTGCGCCGCGTTTGCTTGTGTTGGCGCTTGATTTCCGGAGTGAGTTCACTCCAGTGTGCGGTCGGTAGTGAGACTGGAGTTGCGGACCAGTCATACTATCTTCGTTTCTCTCACGGTGCGGTTGGAGTGACGACCAACAGATCGTGAGAGACTATCTGTGGTGATGACATGTACAGATTGTCCTTACCTTGACCGTCTTAGTAGGAGATAGGTGAGCTCAGTAGGAGCGGGGTTAGGCAAGTGGTGGTTACAATGGTGACGAGAATTTCAGCATTCTGATTGGAAAGTGTGTTATCGAGATTCTATTATGACGGAGTTCTTGGGAGGTTCTGTTGAAGATTACTCGAACAGTGGGTATACAGAGAGTGGGATGAGGTACCGACTACCTACACCATTGCCGTCGGTTGTTCCAAAGAACGAGTCAGACGTAAATAGCGTGTTTTCTGATGATGAGCGTTGTTGTGAGATATGGACGAGATCTATGGAGTCACGAAAAGACCCCGACGTTAATCGGGTATAGTGAGTATCATTGAGCTGGATGACTTCATCCAGGAGTTTGACAGTTGGTGCGATCTGCAGCGGATGCGGAACACATCTGTTTACACCTTTCATGGCATGGAAGGGTTTGTTCCAGCACTTGGAGGGACCGTCGATGGACAATTATCATGAGCTCCGGTGAGACTACAGTGTGGAGATTGAGTTGTGGAGACAACATTGGTCGTGAGAGAGACCAATGTTGTCGTCGTTACTTGCGCAGTTTCAGGAGGCGTAGCATCTACGAGTTCGTCAGTAGCAGTGGTATATCCACGAGTGGCGGAGTACCTACTACTGGCGGTGCGTCCACTAGTAGTGGAGCAGGTGGTAGTATGAGCGGGATACCACCAGGGTTTAACCCTCTGGTTCAGTTCTTCCAGTGTTTGAAGAAGAACTATCAAGGTGTGCGGACCGACAAGTTGAGGAGTCTGCAGGAGTTCCAGCGGAAGACTGGAGAGAGTCTACGCAAGGCGCTTACTTGCATGAGGCGGTTGATCAACATTACCCAAGAGGTGACGGAAGCACATGCAGTCCAGTTCTGGTATGGGATACTAGATCGGGAGTTGCGAAGACACAATACATGTGCTAAAAATCACAGAAAAAAGAAATCTAACTAAACAAATTAATAACTTCCAATCCCTTGTACAGCAAATAACTGGGTTTGGTAAGCCGCTATATGACTAATCTAGCGCACTAACTCTATTGAACTCTTTACATGATTCTTATTTCGGGATAAAAATAATCTGTAGTGTCCAGCAAACACTTACGCTAGAAAAAATCATTAGTAGCTTGCTGCAACACGAAACTATCCTACAACACTGCAAACAAACACAGTCAAGAAGTAATGCAAACTCTTCTACAAGCGCAATATTTTTGCAATTCTAGCCTAATAAATTTAGAAGAAATAGATTTAAAGGCTCGACTAAGTTTAAGTACAACTTGAGTTCGAAATAATAATATGGGTCTCAGAAAATCCTTTACAGGAAAATATTATTATTGCAAAAGTGTTGATTATCCAATAAAAGATTGTACTACAAAATTAGACGATGATAATGCTCTTTCTTTTTTGTCGAACGAACCAGAATTATTTTATTCAATAAATGATCAACGTTCATTGTGGATCATAGATTCTGGAGCTACTGCTCACATGACTAATAAGAAAGATGGGCTGACAAACTATAAAATGTTGTCAAGGAAAACTCATGTACATTCGGATGATGACGCTAAATGTCAAATAGTTGGTAAAGGAATCATAATATCTAAAAAATTAAGCTCTTTTGTAGAGCAAAAGACAAGTATGGATATTTTATATATCCAGTCTTACTAAAAGCCTATTATCTGTTGCTAAATTAACTGACTTGGGTCTAAAAATAGAGTTCAACAGTCAAAGATGCTTGATAAAAAGCAAGCAGGTTCCATAATATATATACGTAAAAGAGTTGGAGACATATATATGTTAACAACTGAAGATGTCAAATTCGAAGTTAGTTCAAAACATCCTTCTATAGGAATGTTGTGGCATCAAAGATTGGGCCATGTAAATTTTTGGAAATTAAGCCAACCTTGCCAATCTAAATTGGTACAAGAGCTTGACCTAAAACAAGTCCAAGATAATCCTTTTTGTAACGGATGTATACAAGGAAAGCAACATAAGAATAAGATTCCTAAGGCGTCAATAAGTAAAATCTCTATGGTTTTAGAGCTTGTGCATCTTGAGCTTTGTGATCCAATGTACACTAAATCTCTTAGTGGGAGTGAGTATTTTGTCTTATTTATAGACGATTTTTCTTGTATGACGTTTGTTTTTTTTTTTTTTGAAATCTGAAGTCTTTGAGAAGTTTCAATATTTAAAACACTTACAGAAAATCTGACTGGAAAACGACTAAAATATTGAGAAGTGATAATGGAGGAGAATATCTCAGATAGTCCGACAATATTGCTTTGAACATGACATTAAGCAACAATTTACAGTACCATATACTCTTGAACAAAACAGAGTAGCTGAAAGAAAAAACAGGACACTAGTTGAATATGTGAGAAGTATGCTTTATCAAGTCAAGTTACTCCATAAGTTTTGAGTTGAAGCAATATCTACAACCAACTATGTTTTGAACAAGGTTCAAACTATATCCGTTAAGGACAAAACTCCACAAGAAGTATGGAGTGGGGACAAACTTGAAATTAGTAACCTCATGGTATTTGGGTCATTTACGTATGTACATATACCCCAGCAGTTACGAAAGAAGCTTGATTCAAAAACCAAACCAGGGATTTTTATGAAATACCTTGAAGGTGTTAAAGCTTGGAGACTATATGACCCAATTAAAAGAACTATATTTGTAAGTCAAGATGTAATCTTTGACAAAACTTCTATCTTAGAAAACAAGCATGTGGAAGCTTTAATTGAAAGCTCTTCAAGAACAAGTTTTGAATCATTTTTGATTCTAGAAGATAAGGAGAGAATGATATACATTGATCTTCCAAAAAGAAATGATTCTAACCAAGAGATAACAGAACCAAAATTATCTCCTAGTGAACTTGAAATTAATGATGAGGAACCTCAACCTCAACCTGAAGAGAATGATCAAGAGATCGAAGAAGAACCAGAATAAGAACCTATTCTTCGTAGGTCAACCAAAAAAAAAAGACAATCTAAAAGACCTTTAGAGTCATTGTCACGATCAAAGATAAATGAACCATTTTCTCTTCAAGAAGCGATGAATGGTGAATATAGTTCACAATGAGAGAATGCATTTAAAGCAGAATATGATTCTCTCATGAAGATGAAAACTTGAACACTTGCGAAAATATCTGAAAACAAAAAAGCTGTGTGATGTAAGTGGATCTTCAAGATAAAGTTGAGAACTGATGAGACTGTTGATAGTTTTAAAGCTAGACTTGTGGTAAAGGAATATTCACAAGAAGCTCGGGTGGACTATCGTGACATATTTTCATCAGTTGTGAAAATTACATCGATTCGTGCTTGATAGCACTAGCAACTAAGATAGACTATAAAGTTCACCAAATGGATGTTAAGACATCTTTCTTGAATAGATATCTACTAGAAGACATAATAGAACGACTAGAAGGTTTTGAGAATCAAGATAGTCCTAACCTAGTGTGGAAATTGCAAAGATCTCTTTATGGACTGAAACAAGCAAGCATCTAAAGCTTGGTTTCAACATATTGACGAGTATTTACAAAAAAATGAATTTACACGAAGTAATGCTGATTCTAATATATATATCTCAAGAGAGTGAGCAAAGCTCTCATGATGATAGCGTTATATGTAAATGATGCTATTTTGGTTAATAATGATAAAGTTGTATTGTTGAAAGAGACAAAAGCTTTACTTTTGAAAGAATTTGAGATGACAAATTTGGGACCTATTCAATATTGTTTAGACATCCAAATCAGAAGAAATACTAGACTGAAGAAAGTTCATTCCTCTCACGAGAAATATGTTGAGATTATTTTGTCAAGGTTCAACATGACGAATAGTAAACCTATGAATACTCCGATGGAAGTTGGAGCAAAATTATCAAATGATCAATGCCAAACAACACTTGAAGAAAAAAGAAAAGTTGAGGACTGTTCTTACCAAAGTGACATATGTAGTCTTCTGTATGGTATGGTGTGCACAAGACCAGGTCTCGCATATTCTGTTGGTATAGTGTATCAATATCTTACAAATCTAAAGATTGCTCCTTGACAACTCGTAAAAAGAATTATTTGATATGAAGAAGAACTTTCAAGTATGGCATAGAATACGCTGAAAGAACAAGTGGTGACACAATCTGTTTACAAGGCTATTCAGAAGCAATGGACAGGAGACAAAGATAATAGAAAGTCTACATCAAAGATAATAGAAAGTCTACATCTGGTTATTGTTTTTCTCTGTTTCAAAATAATCCAATTGGACAAGCAAGAGACATACTGCAATTGCATTGTTGAGTACAAAAGCTGAATATATGATAGTTTTGCAAGCGACAAGAAAGCGATTTGGTTATGAAGATTGTTGGATGATCTTGGAGAAGCTCAACTCGGTCCAACAACTTTACACTGTCACAACCAAAGTACAATGGTATTGAATGAAAATCTAAAGTTTCAGTCAAAGACAAAGCATATCAAAATTAAACATAGTTTTGTGCGAAAAAAACTCAAAATAAAGAGATCATTCTTGAGTACCGTTCAACACAAGAGATTGCAGCTTACATACTTACGAAAAGTTCAGGGAAAAAAACATAAATATTTTGGCTATAAACTTGGAGTATGATCAATTGAAGACCGAGACTAAAATTCTATTCAACATGAAAGATTTGATGATAATCCTAATCTTTCTAAGAGACGAACAATTAATCAAGTAATTTATATTTATTTGTTCAATTGGGAATATTGAAAATAGTGTGAACACAGAACTATCTCTAGAATGGACAGAAATGTCTGTTCAATAGACTTACTGAATGTGCCTTCTTAGATCCCGCACACACAAAAACTCTATTCATTACTCATAATCAATCGTACTGGAATTCTATAAAAGGTGATGCATTCACGAGTCACAACGTCTTGTCTTCACGTTTCGACGTCGTCCAATGCCCCGAGAATACAATCGCATCATACTACCAGTGCAAGCCATAGAAAATATGGCTTCCTTACAGGCAATCTCAAGCTGCATCCTTCCAAAGGGAGTGGACCGTGTCCAAGTTAAAGCAGTCGGCTGGAACCTTGCAAGCAAGTTTTGATGAAGAGCTCGAAACTCTGAAACTCTCATCATAAAAGTAGGGGAGGAGTTTGATCCAAGGCAAACAGTAGAACCGAAGTTGAAAGCATGTGGGTGAATGGTAATGCTCAGTGCCGTTGCGCTATGTGATTACATGAAATACGTGCAGAGCAGAGGAGTGTAAATAAAGGGAACCACCGTGGAAAATACCCCAAACCGGGTAAGCAGATCAATCACCTTGAAATGAAATCAAGCAGTGAATTGTGGAGATTCTGAGACTTGAGAATCTCCAAAAAGTAAGAGTAAGATATTATGGTACAGTAGCGACCGAGGCTACCACATAAGAGATGAAAGAAGAGGGTACAAATCACAGGGGAAGGAGAGCATACCGTAGTGCAGGAACGACAGAAGAAGCATCTTCCAGCGACAAACCAGGTCAGCATCGTATGATCCACTCCTAAAACTTCCGTCATGCTAATGACAGGAGCAAACAAGAATCTTCTCGCTATGACCCAATGAATCTTTCAGTAACATGTTGTAAAGCCTCTTTCCTTTTACACCCGAGTTGCAGATGAGGACATTTTCCAAGCCAGATGTTGAATAGAGTTTCTCAACTGGGAGAAGATTCGTTAGTCCTATTCACCTCGAGGCGTTGCTCGTGTAGGTTTGAGCGAAGGCCAAGGTCTGTCAGCTGGAGGCGTGATTCTTCGTTCTCTACATCTATAACCTGTTATTGTCAACCTCTTCTCAGTGGCTCAAGATTCAACAAAGGCACACGCCTTGATTGAGGAGGTGCACACTGCAATCCGCTTCAGCGAGCTACTCATGAAAGTATCAGAACGTGGAAGTCATGCTTCGACATACTTAAACTCCTTGAATTTGTCTGCTTTTGTCTGCTTTCCTCTTGATTTCTCATCAAGAGCAGCTTAGCTCCAACTAGTGGTCTACGTTTTCTGCTCTTGTGATGGATCGGCTCACTAGCCAGAACCCGTCGTACACTAGAAGCGTGGGAACAGACTGAAAACAGTTCCTAGAACATGGGTTCGACCCGTTTCCGTAATTACCTTCACGCACGGCGCCATGGAAAACCCATATACAGTACCAGTTAGAGAATGAAGGTAACTGGAAAACATTCGACAGAGTTATGCACTAATCAAGCATCCAGTCAATAGATGACGAGGAAACCTCAGCTCAACTTATAATCGGGGAGAGAACGAGGAACAATTCCGTGAACTGTGAGACGGGCCAACATTGCACTGATTTATACACGTAACTTTACAGGACTGTAAGGGACAAGGAAAGATATGATACAACCTTCAAAGGTTATTGTGCGAGTCTGCGCATGATGATGGGTATGTCAAACTTAGGGTGTAAGGAAAGAGAGACGTTGGGGCAATGCAAATAGCCTGGACCTAGGCTCCAACTGTATGCTGGTAATATTGCTGCTAGTACTGTTCTCGCTTCAGCCAGGGCTAGATTTTGTCCCACGCAAGTTCGAGGTCCATGTCCAAACGGAAGATAGGCTAGTCTATGCTTGGAAGCTTTGCTCAGTCCATTAGCGAATCTCATCGGTAGGAACTGATCGGCATCGTCTCCCCATAGCTCCTTATCGCGATGGATCACAGCTGTGGGTATCATGATTTCTACACCTTGTGGAATGACATAAGGACCAACTAAGTTTTCCTTCACACATCGCCTGCCTATAAGGGGAATGGGAGGGAATAGCCGAAGCGTCTCGCTCACAATCATGGTTATGGTTTTGAAATGACTCAGAGTGCTCCACTCCACTTCACCGTCACTGCAGAACTCTTCAACCTCCGCCCTTGCTCTTTCCTGCCAGAGAGGGTTAAGGGCAAGCAAGTACATTGACCAAGTGAGAAGACTGGCAGTGGTATGATGGCCTGCTAGCAAGAATGTGAGACCATTATCTCTTACTTGCTGACTACTGATCTCCGTTGCTGTGAGTAGTACGTCCAGGACATCTTTGTGCTCTCGTTCTTCTGACGAGGCCGCCATATATTCACTTGATCTTGCTATTATGAGATCTTCAATGACCCTTGTTAGCCAGGTATGATCCTTCAGAATATCCTTATTCAGCTCGGTTGGTAGAAACCTGCCAGGCACAGTAATAACGACATCAAAGGCCGAGAAGTATTAAGAATAGTCGGGTGAATGAAGGACGAGACGCTACAGATTCCTGTTCTTCAAGTGAAAGATTCGCAGAAGGAGCACGCTAAGTTACCTGTATCCTGGAATAGCGGCAGGAGGACCGAAGAAAAGCCCTCTGTAGTTTACGAGATAGCGGCTGAACGACTCCGCTATGTTTGAAGATGTTTTGTCGCCTGAACCAGGAAGTCCTTCCCCGAAACCCAACACCTTGATGACATTAAGAGTTAGCTCCGATAGCTTCTGGTGTACCGGGAGTTCTCCTGACTTCGAGTCAATCTCAGGCGACCAGTTCTTCAAGGCAGCTCGAGCACACTCGGTAATCACACCTATCTCAGCCTGAGAACAAGAAAACAAACCACTTATCGATGAGACTTCAGTGGCCAGGGGACTCGGGACCAAAATATCCAAGCAGATAATATTACAAACAGCCGGATTCTTCAGTCTTGTTTGCTGCAACCATCAACGATGTGATACAGTCTTTGACCATAAAGTCACGGGCAGTTAGGCAGATATCTTTGACCTAACGGTCACTGGAGTTCTCGGACTGTCTGGGGATAGCATCAACTCGGTGTAGCAAATAGTTCTACACTGTATGTACGCAACAGCTCCTCTGACACTTGATCAGAGGTTACAATTAGTAGAGACCCAACGTAAATTAAGTTCTTTACCGCTGTACATATGAAACTGCAAAGCTCTTGGAGAGGAAAGACGTTTCGAGAGTAGAAAAACAAGACCGCTCCCAGAAGTACAATGCGTGTATTTACAATGCAGTCTGGATGGGGTTCAGACTCCAACAAAATCTTCGGTAACTTATTTGGTTCATTACCTTCATAAAGCAAGATGGGAATTTTCAACACGAAGTGCTAACCCCAATGTGATGTCTGCAAAGTGGCAGTAAACCTGTCAACAAGAAACTCTTTTCAGATTAGTCGGAACCGAAATTCTGAGACAAAGTTGGTATCCTTATGTTCCAATTCTCGGGAAGGTGAGCGACATTCCCTTCTCAACAGTTCAGGAGTTGGTCCCGCACGGGTTTCTAAGGTCGTAAAGGACACCAAATATGAAAATATTATATCAAGACCTCCGCTCGACAAGAGCAAATTTCCTGCTTATAAGTCTGGCATGTTCCATCCACGTTCAAAGCTGCCCTTAGTCTTCTTTAGGAGGTCAAGGATATTTTTCTGGCCTAGGATCCTATAGACTAGGCCCATCGAGGAAAGCTGGCTTGTCTTCAGTTACCGGCTATACCAGATACATCAGCAATCGTTGTGTCACTGTTATCTGAACGGGCGACAATGCAACTACATTTTCAGGAATGCAATATATAAATCGTGGAATAATTATCTCTATCACATGAGTCCATATATGAATCATTGCTACTGTTGAGAAATATGTTTGCCGCACATCAAGGGAAAAAGGAGCTCACTTTGATTTCCTTGGGGGAGAATAAGAGTTGGAGAAGTTGCCGCTGTGGAGCCCAAAGATCTCCGCTGGAAGCGAAGAGTCCAGTTCGTATAATGTCGAGGTCGTGGATAAATGAAGACTTGCTGTAGCTGTCTGCATTGGTTTGCAAAACATCTTTGATAAGATCGGGTTCTGCTACACATATCCTGACAGTTCTGGCAGTAGTAAAGTAGAACACCCTTCCGTGAGTCTCCACACACCTCCTCGCAATCGTCAGTGCCTTCCAGTTAACACCAGATCCTCCCGGGGTGTCATTCAGTACCTGCCAGTGAACGCAGGATGAGACTCTCCCAACATGAACCAAATTCTGCACATGTTAAACCTAATAGTCTTACACCAGCTTCAAGGAATGCTCTTGTGAATGATAAGACCATGAAAGGTAGAGTACGTGCAGTCCAGCAGTGTACTCAACAAATTGCCGAGCTGATTATAAATCAGAATATTCGGGGCTATAACTTATCTTAGAGCAGACGATGAAGACCATGAAGGGTAGAAGTACGTGCTAGTCCAGCAGTGTACTCAACACATTGCTGAGCTGATTGTAAATCAGAGTACTCTGGGCTCAAACTGTTCTTAGAGCAGATGAAGCAGCTCAATTTATAGAATCTGAGCAGCTCGGAAGTAAAACAAGCTACGAAATGACCAGAATATTTCAAAGGACCCACGCAAAGTTCCCTACTGCACCATGACCATCAGGACCCGCTGGCCGGTACCGAACTTGGCAGTGACTTACCTGCGAAACTTGTGGAAGCTGTCCTACGAGCGGAACGAAAGGGAAGCCATTCATTCCTTGCTTCCGGCAAAGCGTAATCAAGCGCCAAGGTTCCCAAATCCATTTGGAGATCACCCAGGTGCACAAAACTCCAACGATGCTAAACGCTTGTAAGCACAAAATCCAGGCCCACACTTCCATGACTCGTTTCAGCGCAATCAATCAGCATACTCTCCTGTGACCACTTCACACCGCTCCTCTGACGCGTTGATATCCGAAGCTCACTCCAAAACAGTCGACGAGACTTCCAGTATAGCGATGCTTACGCCATTTTCCTTTTCTGCTTAGTGGCACACCTGCTGCTGTACATGGAGGCCATCTGTCGTCGGACAAGCGGAAGGCTAATCCGAACCCAAAGTTTATCGTGTCTGTGGATCCCGTAAAGTGACCGCCAGTCTGCTCTCGTTCGCCTACTCATAAGTAGTAAATTCTGGCGCACTTCTCTCAGACACTTGTCTTACGTTCGGAACGAGTTCTCCCTCTCGCAGGCTTCTGCAGCGTCGGTTAGAGATACAGAATTCGGCTGTTCGTTATGCCCAGGTGTGCCATCTACTGAAGCACAGGTTTGTAAGCACTATTTCTTAGCTAACTGAGGCGTGTATTACCTTAGTCTCAGGCCAGAAGTACAAACTGAAGGGAGTTCAGCTCACACAGAGAATACGTCAGCTTTCTGAGCCGAAACTTGATTCTCGTTCTCATACCGTTATCAAGCGAATCTCATACTCAGGAAACAAAAACTGTCTTCTAATGTCCACCAGCATACTGCTGTCGAGGTTCACCTCTAGAAATAACTGTAAGTAGGTGCAGCACTCTCCTTTCTTTGGCTCGATGTGCAGAGGTATCTCATCTAGAGCAGTACGTGCATGACAGTATTACGGAGACTTCTCCAGTTTCTAGCTTTGTTGGTTACTAAGTGGAGAAGTTCGTGACGAGTTTGGAACCTTCTGGAGTTGCTTATGATGTAAAGTCGAGAGACGTAGTAATTTATCATGTATCGCGTTTAGTTTGACCCACACCAAGAGAGTTCAACTGTAAAGTCGTGCCAGCGGACTCGTCCCGGTTTTACCTTACCGAATGAGAAGCACTGGAAACAGAACGAATGGTGACCTTGTTCCCGTAAATATTCTGTGCCAAATACTTGCACTTGTACCGAAGCAACCACCTGACGCATATATGTCTCGTAACATGCCTCATGTTTTCGGTTGATGTAACACCCAAATCCTCCGCGTTAGACGAACATGAGAAATAGATGCAAGTTTCGTTTTAGGGAACCCTGTGTCTGTCAGACTTGTAATGTAGTCGCCTGCTAATCTTAGACATGAATACCCAGCGAAGGCTCCTCACTTCGGGGTCAGACATTCAGTCTGAACTCGAAGCATCATCAGGGACCCCAAAAGAGTTACAAGACCTACAGGTAGTGCACCTACCTCTCTACTACACGCATTTCAGATCACGCACAGAAGACGGTATAAGCTGAAAGGACGTGTCTCACAAGCTAAACTGCATGGAAGAGGCGAGTGAGCTGTATGCAAATACAGAACCATAAGAAGCGGACATACGGCTGTGTGAGTTTATGGGTTGCCTCCGTTAAAAAGAAGAGATGTCGTGGTAGCTTGCCTTCAACTAAGAAATCAAACAATCTTAGCAGAATGGAACGCTCGACAAACTGAGGGTAATCGTTCAGTCCAACGTTCCACAAGTGAAAATGAAGCCTCCAGAATTTCCTGTGATTCCACAACAGAAACTCTCTTTGCAAACATGCTTCATCAAAGGAGTTCCCTTCAAATACGATCTCAACTGGTAGGAACTTACTTAAGCCGAGCTCGGTCAAAGTACATGCATGCCCGTATATAAACAAAACTCTAAGTGAATTCAAAACAGAATGATCAACAACCATACTGCAAAAGCTGTATCTACTACCTCAACTAGATTCCTCTTCGCGTCCCCTGATAATTTGCGTTTAATTGCAAAACACGCAAGTTCAAACTCTCTGCTTCTGGATTATATTTACAGCAACAACCTAAACTCTAACAGAGATGGCGCAGGTAATCAGAGTCCTAGGCCTTCTTGGGAACCATAAAGAGTACACGTTTCTAATCTGGGTCCCAGAATCCGCAGCGTACCCATTGCTCCACATAAGCCTTTATGCAGTTGCTGGCCAAGAGGTGGTTACGAGTCCGGCCTTGAGATCATTAAAGATTAACACGCAGCGGAGAGTAGCAATCGGTGGGGTTCGGAACAAAATTTATCCAGCTGCAGGTTAAAGTGACGGGTTCGTTCCTGTGTCCTATCCCTAGGGCTAATCCATGGGACAGTCTCTGGACCGCTAGAAGATCAAACCGGTGCTCGAAACAGCAACAACCGAACCCTCCGTTCTCTCAATGACCGGTTCAAATCCGTTAGTCAGAACGTGAGCTCTGCATCACCAAGAAGTGTGCTTGGAAGCAAGAACGTGTCCTTGTTGACAGTATCCCACCACTCGCGGCATAGCTCAGACCTTCCTGATCAGAAGGTACAATCGCTGATCCACCTGAAAAGCGTTCAAGTGATTGGGATCCCCCTTCAACATCATCAACAGACCGCCGAAGGAGATATAAACTTCCACCTTACTAATCCCATTCACCTCCACATCGCTGTACTTGTACAATTTGCCATACATAACATACTCGAACTTATCAGCCAAACTCTTACGACCGCTCTGGTCGAAGAAGCCATCATCCATGGTTCCATCAAGGCTCAGCGTCGTGGCCAACGCCAGAGCAAATTTCTCTTCCATGGCCATCGGGTAAACATCCGTGTTCACATCCAGCAGCAGGTCCATGTCCAGCTCACTGTGCGCCACGAACCGACGCACTCTGTCCCATTTCTTCCCGTCCGGATCCACACCAACAATTGTGAATATGTCCTCGAACAAAACTGTGTCCGCCATCGCTGAATTTCTCCTCCCGACAATGAAAGAACAGAAGGTGAATTCCCCAACTTTCGCCCTGATCGAACGCTAAGCAACCAACCGCAACCCTACAGGTCAGGGCTGGACCAAGCGCGAAGGTTTGGTCCGTTTCCCCTGCGTCTCGCTGTCTCTCTGAGTATGGTAGGGTTCAGGGTTTAGAGCCTAGATCTCCTTCCATTCTCTTCGCTATTGTAGTTGGAACGACCGTTTCCAGCAAGTTTACTTCTACCGCAGCAGTACCGCTTGCTGCTACTGTAATTTGAACATAAAATTAACATAACAGCCAAATGGGGAAACCCCATAGTGGATACAAGGCGAGGACCGAAGGGGAGAGAAAAGAGAAAAGAAAACCTTCGGAACACTAGTTATGTTTAGTAAATTATATAACCTTTCAAGTAAGGATCTCTGAGACTCCATGAGAACGTTCTCATGAAAACATTTTTATACCTTTATAGAATTTTCGTTAACATTTTCCACAACATTCTGTTAACATTCTCCGTCTTTGTTGCAAATAAGAAACATATCATCTTATAAATATTTCTAAAGTTCTCTGTTTTCATATGTGTTATTAAACTTAACAGATCAATACATTTCGAATAAAGAAATCCGAAAAACTCAATCACAAAAAAATTAAATACTCAAAAGACATCTTTATTTGAGTAGTCACGGCTCGTTTGCTCAACCACCACCAAAGAATAAGCATGCTCAATCAACTTCCGTACTTTTGCTCTCTTTAAGATATCTGAAATAATGTAAGTGTTATATAAATATTTAGATTAAGTAAAATTACAAATCAAAATAATATTTAAATATTAACTATTACTTACTCCAAGAACGTTGGAACCTCCTTAGAAAACCCATAAGTGCAGTGTGGTTCGTTACGCTTCACAAGATACAAGTGCGGGAGGATGTTGCACTGAATTCATGAATATAAAAATGCATTGATTTATTACCTAACCTTTCTCGTCGGAAGGATTAAATAATAATCAAAGTTAAGGTTGCAGCCCTCTTCCATCTTCGGATGGAAGAGGTGAATAAGTAATCTTAAGAGAAGAAGCAGCACTTTTTGAAGTAAGTGTTGTCTGAAAAATATAAGAGTCAACCATCAGATAAACAAATCCACCCTTTCTTGTCCTGGTTTTACTACTAGAGGCTTGAGTAATACTCAGGGAAATCCTGACATTATTTAGTGTCGTGATTAAAATTTTATAATTTCCTATGAATCCAAATCTTTCGGTAAATAATCTTTCACAATGTAGATTTGGTACTTTTTCTGACTAAACTACACTTTTGCAGATGATTTTCACTTCTGCCGGTAAGCTACCAGTTCCACCAAAGACTTTCCCGAGCATGGTCTGAAGTTTTCTAAAGCCAATAAAGGAATTTGTACACTGGCTCAAAGGAGTACTAGAGGCTCATCGAGTAAGTGAACTTCCACTGGATTTGATATGACCCTTTGTATATCATAATATAAGGACACTTCAGTTCTCTCTCAAAGCTACGAGTGAAATAATATTAATAATTTCACTCATTTAGATTATGTAAAGTATGTAAGTATATATCTCAGTCTTTTAACTAATTTCCTTGCATATTATTCACCTTTTCCACCTCCCCCTCAAGAGGTACAAATTAACTCTCAAATTAAACCATTTCTTCCCCTATATAAGGCACTTGGAACAAATGGACCTAACGTGACATGTATTGCGAGAAAGATGGTGGAAACCTAAAAAATAACAGAGATTTTTCATTCATTGTATATTTTGAAATTCTCCTAGCCATCTAGCTTAGAATCAACAGAAATCGCTCTTGATTTTCTTTCCAATGGTACCATTTGTACTTACGTGATTTAATGTATTTAGGTTATTGATCACCCATATCCTAAATAGGGATAGTAACGATTTAGAATAAATGTTTCATCCCATGCGCGATGTGCTTTGTGCTCTAGCCGATGTTTCTGTTATTCTTGTTTTATTTCACGCACCCTCATAAAAATGTGGCACAAGATCATGCTCCCCTTTCGAGTCTCGACAAGAGTAGTCGATCCTCATCAACACGGTAGCAAACGGAACTAGTACCCTTCAAGTTCCAAAGAGAAAATATTTTGAAAAGAATATGTTATTTTTCCTTAATAAAATTATGAGGAAATGAAATATTACAGAAAAGGAGAGAAAAACATGAAAAAAGATTTTATCAAACATTTTGATTGCAAATTAAAGGTTTATGAACGCAGTATATAAAGGACGGCTACGTAGAAAACATCCGTGTTTGTTTGTCTATTTCAAGGCTTGACTCCGTAGAATGATTTAATAGTGAACAAGGTTCTGCGCAATGCGAGGCTATGCATTTAACATGCATTGCATTGTATTCACCTCTTCTGAAGATCGAGGTTATGCATTTAACATTCCTTGCATTGTATAATCACCTCTTCTGAAGATGAAAAAAACCAAACTAAAAAAGATCTTCCTTGTATATTTACCTTCTCCATTTTACAGTCAGAGCACTTGCATATGCACCTCCTCCATCTTCCGATGGAGGAGACAAATATACAAGTAATATCTAACCTTTCCGGCAGGAAAGGTTAAGTATTAAATTAACATCAGAGTATATTAATGATTTAACGAGTGTGGACTATCGAACTTGTACCTTCTGAAGCGCGGCACTCAGAGCAAGACTTATGGGTTATCTCCTACTCTTCTCATGTTTCCAGATATGGATAACAGATAACATTTATATTTTAATTCTTTATATATACTTAATATATATTTTTACTTAACACCTATATATATTCTCGATAACATGAAGCGAGCAAAAGTTCCCCGGAATTCATCCAGCATGCATATTCACCTCTCCATTTTCTGATGGGAGATGCATGGGTTTAATTTATTATCTAACTTTTTTGTTAGAAAAGCTTAAGTAATAAATTCAATATACAAAAAAGGTGTGTGGGTTTGTGAGTAGTTTTTTGCATTTATAGTTTTAGAAATGTGTTTTTCTGCGCTTTCTTTATGAGTTATATTTGGATCATCATGTAACTCTAGGTGCAATTATCACTTCATACTTATAAATAAATTTATTCTTTTGTGATAGCTTAGTACAGAATTTATACATAACACTTGCATCTTTTCCAATAATAAAAATGGAGCAAAAGTTCTGTCAAGTTGATATTGCTTGCATATTTATCGTCCAGCTGTTGTTTTCTTCCTCCTTTTCTGCGAATAATCCAAAGAACTAGCATTGAGACATTCATTTAGAGAATATCTCCGCTGATTTTTCCAAATAAAAACCCTAAAGCTGAAAATGAGAGCCCAGACAACAAAGATTGTTCATGCAAGGACTATTGTAATTTCCAATAACATGGAAGAATGTAGTACACAGAGTGTAGCAAGAATGACCTCCGATAATAATACAGTTTTCTTAAAACGTAGAGTGAATTTATTAAAGCAACAAACACGGTGATAGCAAATCTCACCTGGATTATTTTCCATTGAATGAGAGTAGAATTTGAGTCCAGTTTTCGCGTTTGTCGATTTCATTCTCTTCGGAGAGAGGGAGAGTCGGGATGCATGTCGTTTATTCAGCAGAAACATAAGTTGATTTGATACTTTAGTATTTGATTTGATTATCATTTCCCATTGTAGCACAAGTTAAAGTGACATATAAAACTCTTTTTCTTCTTCGTTTGATCCTTACTACAACATGTTTTCTTATCATGCCAAAAAGTGTAGCACCCGCGCATACATATTATTTAATTCATTATCTAACCTTTCTTGCAGAAATGGTTAAGAAATAAACTACATGTACACTTCATTAATGTATATTAAATTTTAGTGACGGGATCTCTAACTTGTACTTTTTGAAGTTAGGTGGCCTAGACATGCTTTATGTGTTACATCTTTTTCTTACATCAGTCTTCTCAGTTAGTATTTAATATTTATTGAAATATTTTTATTTTTTATTTTAACATTTATCATCTATTAATAAAAAATCATCAACTGAGGTTAATCCGTTCAAGAAACTTTATGTGTATTACGTGAATCCAGAATCTCCTGCAGCCACGAGGAGGACCAATTTTACATCAGGAGTCTATCTCTATTTTTCTGCTTGTCTTTTTATTTATCTCCAGCTGTCAAACTCATAAAACATGCATATATAACAATTGCATAATGAAGCATGTAAACATCTCTACCTTCTCTTGATAGAACAGTGCAGCATCCTCAATTTATTACATAACTCTTTCAATAAAAAAAGTTAGACAATAAATTAACCTTAACATTATTTAATACCTATACGTACCAGACTCTACTCAGACTTATACTTCTGGAAGCACGAGGTACGCTCATGGTGTATGGATTATGTTTACATATGTGCGTCATTATCGATTGGATTATCACTTAACAGTGATAAAATCTTTGAAATTTTATATTAACTAATACTAGATTATATATAAAACCGTTTATATGTTAATTGTAACAAAAAAATTACTCAGGCGATACACATTAATCCGCACGTACCGTCTATCTCGAGATATGCAGTTTATTTTTATATTGAAATAAATATATTTATCTTTGAATTTTTTACATACATAATATTTAATATACTGATCAATGAATCATCAGATTTTCTCCCTCTTTTATCGATTATCCCTTTCCGCCACTAACTTCTCCACTTCGCTTGGATGCATATTTTATTTTCACTTCATACATTCCAATGAGTGTCACGAGAAAGAGGGGGAAACGTCAAACCACCACATAATGACCGGCGGAGATGTAGAGACCTTCATCGATAGACGTCAAAACGAGAACATCATTGAGTCACCTGCATAGTCCATTATGCTGGTTCTCAAAATATTTTATTATCCACCAAGCAATAAAAGAAGATTCGGCATGCATGTCAGATACTGCAAAACCACGACCACAAAGTAATGGGTGATGGGCCATTCACAGTGGATGTTTTTTTTCTATTACTGTTTATCTCTTTTTCGTCGTGAGACTTTCTGTCGCAAAATGCGGCTGTCCTTGCACGGACTGAGCTCTCTCGGCAAGAGGACTCGATCCCAAGCCACCCCTACTAATGACGGATGGGGCTGCCAACAAGCTAATGCTTGCTGGCATTCACAGTGGATGTTAAGCTCGACTGTGATACTACATCATGATAATATATTTTATCCTTTATGAAACTGTAATCACTTTGTAGATTATAACCTTGACTGCAGCAAGAGTTGTAGTCACGGTTTTTGGTGCAATAACGTGTTACTTGAGATCGTGAACCGAGAAAGCTTCTCTATCTGGGATCAAGGAACTAACAATGAGTCACATTATGACTATAATGAGTCTGAAAAATGTTATAGATGTCTTCAACTGTCTTGAAATGATTAACTCCTTGTGAGGGCCCTCACAAGGTCTGCTTGGAGTGGCATGCTATAATGCTAGACAATCACTTTTAAATTTGTCGGATTACATTATATAAACGTGTGTGGCTCTCGTTCAAATGTCTAACATATGCGTCGTTTGCAGATTCTCTGTTGAGTTGAAATACGATATACTTTCAATATCTTCGCATTGTATTTTCCTGTTGTGGTTTCAGTGAGGAGCTCTATTCCCAAGATCTGAGAAACCGGAGTTCCTTCCCATATCCAGCAAGTAGACAGATGGATACAAGTCTGAAATGAAACATGAGTTATATAACCGTAGGAATTATAACCGCAGACAAGAGAAACGAGTATTTCATACACCAAAATTTTTGATGATGTGGAGCACGAAGAAGAAGCAATATATGAGCTTGCAGAAACCTTCACTGCTACGAGAGGAGAACCTCATTTCGGACGGATCACAATATTCTTAGCAATCAATGCACAAATGATAATCAATCGTATTCAGATGCTAAAAGATCATGCACTAGTGCTATACACAATAGATTTAACACCAACACGTGATCAAGTAAAGGAACGGGTATAATTTATTCTAACAGTGCGACCATGAAAACATCATCAGCAAAATCGCTAAGCAGACACAACAAGATCCAAGCATGAGAGGGATGAGATTCTAGCAGCAGCTCCACTTTCTATGAGAAGACACATGGTCTTTGTCTTTTCTTAGGAACCGGGCTTCAATCCCAACTCAGTAAGCACTAGGAAAACTCCTGTTTGGGTTGAACTACCGAATGTTTACCCAGGGCTAGAATTATACAGAAAGTAGCTACTGCAACAACTAGGAGAAATACTGTATGCAACAAGTGATCATGATGGAGAATGTAAGTACATGGGTGTAAGAGGATGTGTCATGATGAACCTTAAAGACCATATGCTTGAAGCAATTATGATTGTAGGACATGATAATGTGGTCACTTTTTCACAAAAAGATCATATATATATCCATGTGACATATGCATGCTTCGCATTCCATAAAAGAGGTCACTTAGCACGAAAATGCCCAGAGCGTGCAGCGAAGCCACAAGCGAGAAGACCAAGGAGGCATGAAGAAGGCCAAGGAGCAAAGATCGGCAGCAAGAGCGCAACACAAGCAGGAAGAGAAGAAACAAACGGAGCCAACAGTAGACATAGAGAGCTTTCAACAAACAAAGAGTGACAAGAAGAGGAGACAAGATGCGAAAGCAGAGCTTGCCAACACAACAAGGAGGAAAGTGATAGAACTCACGGAGACACAAACCAACCCTTACGTCATCATGACAAAGAAAATCAAAGAAAAATCAAAGAAAAATCAAAGAAAGAAAAAACATCGACGAAGTTGGAAGCGTGGATGCATAAGAGGTCAGGTAGGAGGACACCAAGCAAGATGAGAATCATAAGGAAACAACTCTTCAAACCAACAAAAACAAAAAGGAGGAGAAGCAAACAGACTGAAGGGAAAGAAGCTCGCACTAGAGGAAGAACCAGAATCCACAGAACTCAACCTCGACTATGACAAATTTTGGAGTGAGAAGGAAGAAGACACCTAGGGTGATAGAGCGATGAACGAAGACGAAATGAAACCTCGAGCATGGCAAAAGACGAGAGTAGAGGAATGCAAGGAGACCCAAGAAACTCGACTTCCATCGATGAGCAACACGGAAAGAAACCCCCAGCGCAACACGACAACGTGAGTAGGAAGGTGGCAAGAAAGCAGCTCAGATAACATCTAACCTGAAATCCAAACGCAAGGCAAAGAAGAAACCACCAAGCCACAAATTGTAAGATCAAATGGAGATTGCGAATATCGCAAGCTAGAAGATCAGAGGGTTTGTGATCTTCATCTCTTACGCATGTGAAGAGATGGCTACGCAAGCAGAGGAGTTAAGTGGACATATTGATGCTACAAAAATGAAAATCAAAGAGGAAAAAACGAATTTTCATTTTGACCAAATACTACAAACCAGCAGTATGTGGTAGACTATAGTGCAGAAGGCAAAGCGGGAGCAAGCATTGCTCTTCTACAAGATTAGGAGGTGGTAGAAACATAAGTGAAAGACGATGGACGTGTAGCGTGGATGAGAGTCGGAACTCTGAGAAGAAGATTGGATTCGTATCCATTTGGTCCGAATGATAAGAGAGGCTGAATTCTCGCACACCTACCGTCTTGTTGCACCAACGGAAGCTCTTGCTCAGTAGGTCATGAAACTCACAACGCTAACCTGCAAATCATAATCACACGAGCATTCATGCACCACTTACCTTTATCAGTTGTCGAGGTGAGAGTTTCATGAGAATGTTTCTTGTGATACGTCTACTTAGGAAAGCGCTGTGCTTCTGGCTATGGTTGTTTACTCAAGAGATAGGCTTCAGGTTAGAACGTGGCACTATACACACTCACATAGGTCTGATGGGTTCTCCAATATGTTCAGAAAGCGAAAATCAGGACTAACTAGTAGTAATAAAGTGAGATGATGAACTTTAACACTCAAGAATAAGAAATATATGATGGTTTAGACATCAAAACTTCTCTTACATGTAAAGGAGGCCCTACTTAACACACATACAAACTTTCAGCATGAGATCATATCTGAGCATTGAGATATGGGCGAAAACGTTCCGAGTACAGAAATTACGATAATTTATGATACCCAGATAGCTACTTTGATCTAGAACTTGTTCGATAACTTTCGATGATTCTTACAGGATTTGGAGTCTACAGCACGTTGAACATTCCTGTGAAATTTGACCTGCTGGTTGTACACAGTTCTCCAGATCTCGAGCTCTGAAGTTGCTATTCTAGATTGAGAGCTTTTCAGACCCCCTCTGCTTCAGCGGTCGCCCGGAATTACTCACTCACTCAAATGACATGAAGTTTTTTGGACAGTCGTAGCACTGTTGACAGTGAACGCAACCACGAAGGTTTGAAGCAAATATCTCAATTCTGCTGCAATTGACACCAAAAACCTCAAAATCATCAATTATGTTGCAATTCTGATCAAATCCTCAACTTCAAATCGGCATAACTCCTTCTTTATTGCTCCAAATCGATCGAAACTTTCACTTACAATGACTGGAATGACGAGCTCTCTCACCTTGTGTTCTCAAATTTCTCAATGTCCTTACCAAAAGCTCAAACTCTCTTTAAGACCTCTGCTTCTAAATTTAGAGTTTCATAAAAGACAAAAATAGACCAATGGGAGTTCATAGCTTCACTCCCCTGTCCTTTTGTGTCCCAATCCATGTGGTAACTTAATTTCATACATATGTTACCACGTCAAGCCACTAAAGTGTCAACGGTAATCTTAAACTACACGCGAAGACATGTAAAATAACACGGAACCCTGAAAGATAATTTAAACAAGCTAGAAAGCATGCATCGGCGACATGTAAGTACAACCCATGAGCTTAAACTCTATCAACATGATAAACCTAAGTTATGTACTTTGAACATCATAGATAAGTATGAAGTCACTTGCACAAGCGTACGAATGCTTGAACAAGATATATAACATACTATCAACCTACTAGGACTCAAAATATATAACATAATAGTGTTAACACCATATGCAAAGATGTCAAACATATGCATAAAGGACTAGAAATAATATTGAGCTAACTTCTAGAACTACTAAACTCAATTGTCGGAGTAGAAGTGTATCATGTAAGCGTCAAATAACGGACAATAATGATCAGCGTGATGCGACTAACTCTTGATAGAGAGGTGAATTATTTATTATGTGAAATGATTCACATCACGACACTGTTTGATCCGAATCGAAGCTGGACTGTTTCCTTAACTCTCAAGCTCAACATTCCCTAAGTCCCGACCTAGACCTAGCTAGGTTGGTCTCAAAACATGAGCAAGTCACAACACGACTTGAGGTGGACTTCCCATAAAGTCAACGGTCTTAAATGGTGCCTCCAACACACCTAGCGGTCCAACTGTCCGTGATTTCTGTCTGGGTCTAAGCTCCCGAACGGTGGTCTAACCCGTCGTTTGGTTCTCTAGTCTTGCCCTAGCCCTTGGGTCGTTCCTGAGTCTAGACATCCAAGTCTAGACCGAAATGCACCTTGGTACTGACCCAACCATCACCTCATGCCTCCAGAGTGCGTCCGTCAAACTCTGGGGTCGGGTGGTTCGTCTTGACCCATCCAGGCATCGAGCCCCCCTCATATATACTTCTGGGGGATCGGTAGTCCCGTCCTCCTCTTTGATCTCTGAAAATTATACTACAACCCTATAACGAGATAGGTTATAACTCTTACCTCCAATGTCAATTCTAGGAGTTCTTGGTATCACTAGAAAGCTCTCGTCAAGACCTTTCCAATGATATCCTACTTGCCTCGAGACCTTACGTGGAGCTCCGTTTGTGATAGCTTTCGTCAGAGTTTCTTTTGAGATATACCCCTACGTCCTTACCCAACGTTCCAACCTTGGTTCAGAGAACCACTTAGGGTTCTTTCATTCTCGACTTCCTAGTCAAGCCGTTAAGTCTTAATCGCAACGTTCAGAACCTAGCACAAGTCCACTAGAGTTCTATTATCCAAGTTTGCGTCCGATCTTGAGACGGTCACGACATACACCCTCACTTTGGAGGTTGATTTTCTCATCAACAATGATCCTTTAACGCCAAGTTCAAAATGGGTAGCCAACCTCTTGGTGTCAGAATTGTTATGGTAGGTAACCCGCAACTTCCTTCTTGACTTAGTCTTAAGTCGTCGCTAGAACACTTAGAAAATTGCAACTAGTCTCGAGAAAGTCTTTTGTCATCCTTAAAAGAAACTAGTTGACAATTCCTAAACATTCTACTTAAGACTCTAACTTGCTAACTTATAAGTATTCACACCTACTTACTGGATCTCCCGAAGCTCATTTTCTGGTCGCAATCTGATTTGACTTAGATACGCGACTAAGTTTATCTTGCAGTTGGAAAACCGCAACGTAAGATTATCCCAAGCTCCAAAACAAGTGTCAATCATTCACACTTGCTTTGTCAACGCTACGACAAACTTAAGTCTTTACATCAAGACTTAGTCTTGATTTAGATGCTTATCCAAATCAACTCGCTTTCTTTGAGTGTGCTTCGTTCCTCCTCTTGACAACATCCTAGACATCTGATTAAAGTAGTCATAGCCATGCACTATCAATACACTTAGACAATTTTCAAGAAACAAATTCTTTATTTTCATAAAATACGAGTCAAAGTTACAAAGTTCATCGGTCTAAATCGCCTCAAGTTGCTACTCGTACGGTTTGTCGTTCCTTGATTTCTCGTTGGGAATAGATGTCCTCAGCTTGCTAACGCCTTTGTTGTCCTTGTCGTCATTTGAAGAGATCCAATACTTCGCTTGCATTTCCAAGATCGTCCTCTGGCATCCAAGTTGCTTTCTTTAAATGTATCCACGTCATTTCACCAAGTACTCCGTTCGGTTGGATTTATGTCACAATAGTAAAATAGTTTTCACCTCGTATTCTGCTTCGCCTTCTTTGTGTAACGTTGCTATGTCTTCTCGAGGTTCCGCACGTTATCATATAACGTGTTTTTTTGTCCAAGAATACACTGGGTATATGGCTGTGCAGAGGTATGTGGGTTGACAAGGTTGGCTCTAGATCTGGATGTTTCCACTCAAATGTTTCACTATATACTCTTCTAGCCTGAGTAACCTTGTACCCACTCGACTCAAGTGTAAAAGTTTACTACGATCCAAAGATACGTATAGGTTGCAGAAACTTGTGTTACAAACAGATCTTTCATGCTCTAATTGAAATACTCAGCTCTGTACTATCTAACTGAAGTAATTCCTCTATGTCACTAGAAGCATGACTTAATAGCTCCCCAACGACGCTAACTGCCCATCAATCCAACTGTCACAACTTTACGTAGTACAATCAAAAGATGCTATAAGGTCACTCAATCAACTTCATAGAGTTCCAAAATAACTTTGTTGTACATCCTGGTCTCACCAAGCATTCCAGTAAGATAAAGCATGCATGCTCCAAGACACTACTCAGATCTCAACATAGCACCAACGACGGTAGTACCTAGCAGCTCTAAAAACCCAAACAGCGATTTATGACTCATGGTGACTTCGTTCTCTTTCACAACCAAGAGCTGAAATCAACCCCACACTTTCACAATGTCAAGTTGTATGCAGGCATGGTAGTTTCAACAACAAACTTCTCTCCAAATTGCTCAAAAATGACCAAAAGTGATAATAGATGTGACCGAAACTACTAATAATAAAAATATCTTTGAAATTTGAGACCTCAGTCCTCTCAAACCAGTGGACCAATGATGATCAAACTTCACAGGAAGTTGTATTGGACCCTTCATTATCACCTTGAACAATTTTCAGGTTGAAAGCTCAACTCAACTCTCAGATATGGATCAAACCGTAATCTGTGTTAACTTAAGAGTTTTACAGACCCAGGTACATTTGATCCAAGACCTTGAACAAACTATTCGACCATTTGAGATGAAACTTCTCAGATATCTTAAAGACAAGACATCCTTCAATCTTGGAAAGTTTCACTCAGAAATTCGACCGAGAACTCGAGCAATAATAAATTCTCCATGACTATCACAGTTCGCAATACTCGTCTTATCACGTCTGCACTTCTCAACTTCAATCGATCGGTTCACAATCCAAATCGATCAAGAATCTGATAAAATTGATATCAAAACTTCCAACACGTCGTTAGCTCTCCAACCCAACTGACAGCTCTTCAAAACTCTTCAAAACTCCTCACAAGTCTCTCGGAACAACCGAAAACATCTAAGTGGATACGAATTACATCCCCCTCCACTCAGTCGACCATAACACCCTCATCCGTCCATGAAATCGATCGATTCTTCAGCTCAGGTTATAGCCCCGATCGAGCGCTTTCCAACCATATCCTTCTTTCTGCAAATTGCCCTTCGAAGCCTCCCCAAATCACAGAAAACGTCGCGAGGATCAGCTAGAACACCATTGATCCAAAAGTAGACCAATAAGAGCAAAAAGAGCTTTAGTTTTGTCCTTTCTTCACTCAACTTTTTCTCCTAGAACGAAGTTTTACTCCCAAGGAGACACAAGACATCAACAAGACTCTAAGAAATCAGAGAAATCCTTGAGACATGTCGAAAGATTCTTTGTGATCCGTAATTACACAAAAGTGCTCAACTAGAATGGAACCAGTGAGTCACAAACTAGTACAAAGTCAAGATTACAACATGGAAACAATCTACAATAAAAGATATGACAAAAAAAAACGCGAAGCTATCACTCGGTTGAAATATTTTTCCCCGAAGTTTCTCACGATCCAAACCTCATGGTTGATCTTCGGTCTGTAATGAAATCAGATATCGACCCAAAGGTTGAAAAGAACGTTCGATGGATAGTTGAGATCCATTGTTCCTCACAACAAAATGTACACCGTCATATCTCAAGTCTCTTCGTATGTAACAATCAGAAGAATCACAGGAAGCTGTAAGTCCATCACCCTCCTCATGAATTCATCGTCAAAGTACGCAACTAACCAAATTGCACGAGATGGAAGGATGGAATTGGACGATCGACAACAAACAAGAAGAAGGGTGGCAACTACAAAACCAACAATGGCAACATCTCAATGAAAGGAAGAGACACACAGCTAAAGACTCAATGCGATATGAGAGACACAATACATCCCGATCTGATGAAAAAAGAGGTGGAGGAAAGTGTGGAACTTGTGTCAAACCAAACGGAATAGAATCTTGTTGTGAAAAATACTCCACAAAGGTTTCTCCATGTACTGGAAAATGCAACGCAGTCTGTAAGCGATGCTAAGACGGAAGAAAAACTGTTGCTCATCTTTTCCTTCACTACCGCTTTGCAAAAAGAAAATGAGACGAATGGAACCGACTAGGAGTAGGATTACCAAACACCCAAGTATGCATTGACATCATTCCATGGTTGGATGGAATCTGCACAGACAACGCACAAACAAGTCAACTAGTACCCATTGAAATTGCTAACAACATATGGAAAGAGAGAAATCATATGAATTTCAAAAAATATGAAAAGGACATCTGTTTTCATATCACCATTCAGAATGTCAGTTGAACGTTGCAAGAGTTGCTACGTAATAGCCCCGCGAAGACCAGAAAAAAGTTGACGTAGATGGCTGAAATCTGGCTCTTATGACTCGATGTTATCGTGTCGTGGACCGGCTCCTATCTGAAAATCTGTTTTCGATACTTATCATTATCGCTAAGACACTCATATGACAAAAATGAGTTTTTTTGCACAACTTTGGATATTCATTTTCATTACATCGATGGGTAGAGCTCGTTGTCAACTTTCTATGGGCACTTTGTTTATTTCATTTGGATGCCTAGTGGAGAAGTTACGAGACTCAAAAGATGGAAAAAACAAGCTAAGCTCTAGCTTACGAGTTTTTTGCGCAACTTCAGATCTTCACTTTCATTATATCGATTGGTAGAGCTCATTGTCAGTTTTTCATTGGCACTTCGTCTACTTCATTTGGACGCCTAGTGGTGAAGTGACGAGATTCAAAAGAAGAGAAAATCAAGCTAGGCCCTAGCTTATGATTACTGACTGGGTATTTGTAGCTCCTGGCGCTATACTAAGGACGCAAGGGGCCTGGTTGTTCATTATCTATGAAAACTTGTACGTACAACGACTGACGTAAAGGGGCACCTTAAGAGATTAGTTTGTTTCTGCGACATGTCGGTGGATGATTTGGAGAATTGGGAAGTCCAATGCATGCGCGCAAGGTGTCATTGGGTTCAGGTCTGAGCAGACTACGTGTTGGTTAAGACGGTTCGTGAAGAGGTGGATCAAAGAATGTGTTATGGGAAAAATTGAGACACATGGAAGGAATTTGGAGACTTCAGTGATTTGAGAGTTAGACCGTTCGGGCTGTTTCGGAGGATAAACTTGTTGTCCTTGGATCCATCAGGATTAGAACGCCGGGTTCTTCAGAAAATTGAGACGATATGAAGTTTCATCGGACCATTTGAGAGTTTTGAATAAAATTGGTTCGCAAGGAAGTGCTTACGTCAATTTTTCATCGCTGTGACATGAGATTGGGTTGTTTTTTGCGATCGGTGAGCCAAGCTCTTCGTTCTTTGGGCCTACGCAATCAGAGAGTCTTCACCTACACATAAGAGAAGACCATGTGTGGATTGGATTGTTGGTTTGAGTGTGGTAAGCGAGTTTGAGTCGTAGGTAGGTGATTTATGTTAGTTTTTTGCATCCTGCGACCAAATTTCTTGCGTGGTTTTGCGAAGAGAACTCCACATGACTTGTTCAGAGTCTTTGTTGGGTTCAAGGTAGATAGATCTATCTACCAGAGAAGACGGATATCAGATCGGATGATCCGTTTGGACGGTGTGCATGGTTTTAAGCCACAGAGAGGAATTTTTGAAGGTTTGGTCACCTGCGACCGAAAATCGATGATATCTCGAGTGGTGAGAGTTGGATCTGAATGTTTCTTGGGTCAACGGAGTCAGAGAAGAAGACCCTATCAACAGAAAGAGAAAAGAGAAAGTTCTCAGATAGATCTTTTTCAATTCTTTCTCTACGGTTTTTACTTTTTTTGAGTTCGTTAGAGATCTAGTTGGTTATGTACAGCTTGTGGTAGCTAGCTTTAGCTAAGGGCTTGTACATGAATATTGTTTGGACTTGGGTTTGAATCATGTGACATTGGTGCAGCTCTTTTTGTTAGCAAAGGGATGTTTCTCTTGCTTTTGAGCTACGCTTTGATAATTTTGGGTCTGGGTTGAGATTCATGGATTCGTTTTAAGAGGTTTTGAAGTAGATTACAGACCGCTCTGGTCTATTTCTCAATTTTATTTTCTTAGGAAAAAAGAACCAGCAATACATTAGGAGTTGGTATATATTGTGACGCTCGTTTTCGTGCTTGTTTCTCACTTTCTTGTCTCTGTTCAACACACTACATCTCCATAGCTAGGAATCTCGCGTTTTCTTGGACATCCTTCACGCAAAATATAACACGATAACGTAATAACGCATCAGATTTTGGAAGCAGAAGGTGAATTTAGCCTGTTCACTATGCAAATTTCTCATACAAAAATGATCTCTCCGTTGACCCAAAGCACGAGATGAAACTCAAAGCTGGCACCAGAACAACAACCAGCACGGCAACTCAAATGATACAACTGGAAATGAATGGTTCCTTTGTGCCACGCTTGACACTCGGAAGAAGGAGAGCAAGAGAGTGGACCCTCACGACAACCGCAACGTGAAAAGAAATAACAGTTACGATAAGAAGCGGAGTACAGGCATGGCCAACCACTATAGAAAGAGTTACGAGAGAGAACAGAATTTGATTTTCAATTACAACCAGAGTAGATGTAGTAACTACATTAAAGTTAAGAACACTGATAGGTGCAAAATCATTTTTAAAGAGTGCTCGCATGAGCGACAACAGCACCAGGTCACGTATGGTAGAGAATGGTAACTCCTCTTTTACCTACGGGAATAATCTCTACCAGCACCGCCTGGCTTCTCCAAAAATATTAAAGAATTTAATAACCGCAGGAGATGAAGCTTCTCATTTCGTCAAGCTCGATGTTAGATTCGATGCGATGGGAAGCTCATGTTCATGTCGTTGAGTATGCCTCATATGAACCTTTACGCGAGGGTATAATCTTTCGTCAACTGCTTCGTGAAATTCATCGAGAGTACTTACAACGTTAAGAAGTTCGAGAGTACTCTACTAACTTTACCTTTTTACCTCCCTTTACCATGATTAGTCACTAAGTCTTCTGATCACTTGCTTCGCCTAAGCCAGCATTTTCTCCTGGCACTGTCTTGTGAAGCAATGTGACAAGAAGATGGATCAACCAAATCAAGACAGATTCAATATATACAATACTTACAACGGACATGAACATCCCCAGCAACATCTGATAGTAACAATCCCAGCAACTGGGTGACAATCAAAGCGGCATATTTGAAGTCAACCTCTTTCGTTCATCATTCGCCTTCCGCATGTTTACGGAATGGCTGATCATGACATGTGTGTTTTTTCTCCTCTTCATTTCCACTCAGGAGTCAAAAAACATGTGGACATGTTTGTTACAGCAATCATTCTGAGTGTTGATTATCCAGGGCCCCATGACTATTGTACATACTAGGGTGATAAAACTGGCCAACTCTAAACTAGCTTTATGTACACAGCTTGCACAGCACACCATAACCTCACAGACCTAAGAATTGAACTGAAGATTGGGTTTTGGTTTGTTGTGTTTTTTCAAGAGCTCTACCATCTGTATGCTAAATTCACCAACAGGTATACTGATTGCTGGCAGAGCATATGAATGAATCCACTTTAGTGATCTCATGTATCTCTCTAGGCCGCTGGAGCGAATCCCACTCGGAGGTTCCCATAGTCGAACACACTGTGGTAAACGCCCATAAAGACATCTCCTAGAATCCACAGAGGCCCTGCAGGAGGTGCAACATCCAGACCCACGAAGCCACTCATGCACTGGACGTTGGTGCCGTCTCCCACCTTCAAAACGTACTGATTCGGAGTCAGTTCGAAGTACTTCCCCTCGATCGTGAAGGCCACATTGGGCATGCCCGGAAGAGCATCACAATCCAAAATCGACTGACCGTTGGGGCTGGGCAGTCGTTCACACAAACTGTAGAGGTAGTTCTGGATTTGTTCCTTGGTTTTGTTCTGCCTCAACTCGTTCTGAACCCAGACGACAGCCATCTGACAAACAGCGCAGGTTCCCTCATCCATCCTCCCTTCCAACTCCTTCTCCAGCACGGTCTCGATGTGGGCAACATACGGATCGGTGCACACACCAACTTCAGCACAGATTTTACTCGGGTCCATCCTCTGCAGAAGGAGATCTGTGATCAGATCTCCGTATTTCTCAACACCAAGCTTGCACTCTTGGCTCACAACACCCGATGCACCGATAGCCTGATTGATCTGAGCCACAATGACGGAAGGACCAGCCAAGAGGGAAGTTCCCGAGTCAGCAATTGCAGCACAGCCTCCTTTGCAGAATCCAGTGCTCTTCCCACCGATCAGAACGTCGCCCATTTTGAACTGCCAGTATCCCTTTCTGGTCACAGGGGTGTAAACATGTTCCCCCTTGAAGTGCTTCGGATCTACACCTCCGAGAACAAGCTCTCCTCCTTCTTTGTCGTCAGGATTTCGGTTCAACCAGAAAGAAAACACTGGCTCGGCGAGAAGGCCCTGGTCCAACGCGTTGTACCAAACGGGAGCCACTCTCTGAACAGAAATCTCCTTGAAACCGAGTCCCAGAATGCCATCAAATTTGGCAGCGAGGAATGTGATTCCCGGCTCTTTGGTGGCTTCGGCAAACACCTGACCCTTGACAACAATGTCGCCCAAAGTGACCGAGTCTTGGCTCAGAAATCCTGACATGGATCCCGTTCCATACTGAATGGCAAACTGCCTGCCGTCTTCCTTGTAAGAGCTGGACTTGGCGGACTTGTACTTCGTATGGAAGTAGCAGGCAATCGAGAAATAGCATTTGGACGAAGGAACCCACAAGTTGGAGCTGCCGGTGTCGAACACCACGGTGAAATCCTGAGGAGGGGTTCCGATCGAGATCTCTCCATAGTACTGAGCGTCCACATAGTTGGTCAAAGGCAAGGAATCTGAACTCGCCTCGAGTCCGCCTGCACGCAAGCGCTCTACTCTCTGGGCGATGCTCAATCTCCCGGCCTTGATAGTCTCCTTGTCCAGTGCTCTCTTCTTCAACGACACACGGCTCACAGCTTCGACATCTGCTACTGATACCAAGAGCAGCACCGCCATCACCAAACCCATCCACAACAGCAGACCCATTTTTGCTCCAACCTTCCCCATCTTAGATTCACACTCTTCGCTCTCTCTCTCTCTCGATCGAAAGATAGATCAACTAAGCTCTTTGAGACTCTTCTTGCTCTACACTAACCTCTCGCAATGCCCTTCTATGCTGTCCAGGAACTTTAGTATGGGAGGGAAATCCCCCGAATACCACCTCCCTCCATCCTGTAAATCCGGAGCCTTGATCCACAAGTTTCGTGCTTGATGTTCAGTTTTATTACTTTTGTCTTCACGCGCGCGGAGAGAAGAAAGATATCTGATTATGAGCGAGCAGAAGAAAAGAAAGTATATGGGGCTTTATTTCCAGTTTTTCTTTCCTGTCATTTGTATTTGCATTTCTAAACCGTCGATTTTGCAGAACTCAGTACAAGACAAAAGCAGGAGAGCAAGGTGGGAATTTGTTGTCGTTTTCTACAAGCGTTAGGCTTTTCACTTCCCATTTAACATGTGGATATCGCGATTAATTCTCATCGAATGCATAGCTTTCGCTTTCGCAATGTTAATGCAAGCGTAGCACCTTGTTTTCATCAAAGAAATTATGAAATTACCGTATCCGGGTCGTGATGTAAAGTTGTGTTGCCCGGGGCCACTTCCTAAGTTCCAGCAGGAGAATCTCACGGTTTGTCTCCACGTTTGCTGCGCATTAGCGGATTATTGATCCCCATTTGACGTTATTGATTCGTAGCCTGCTTGCGTTTACAGGTCAGACAAAGTTTGTCTCGTGTACCTACCGTTGACTACTACGTTAGTCTGTATTGAGATCATAAAGATAAAGTTACCCGGTAGCAGGATACTGGTGTTCTAATCTTTCTAGTCTTGGCGACCTCCACGGATGGCACTGCCTGCTACCGTCTACCGGTACGCCATTACGGGGTACCGTCCCCACCTCAGCTACGTTGTACACGTGTATACACAGTATGGAATGGGAGGATTGCAGTTTCCAGTAAGATTTTCTGTTTTCTGTCAAAACGTGTTTGAGTATCTTCACGTTCTTAGTCCCGCCTTGCCTTGCACGAGAAGGGAACATCATGTATATGTTGTATTCAAGTTGTCCGGCTTTGATGGCGGCTGTAACGTCGGTAAGGAAAAAGAAAAGGAAACCGTCTTATGTCGGTGAAGAAAAGAAAGACTTATGCATCACCAGTTTCAACTTAGGCATGTCCCGCGTTACATATGGTGGCTCTTGTGCATTGTAACAGTGACCTTTAAACTTGTTCCCATAGTGAAATTTACAGGGTGAGAAGACCTAGGTGTAAATTGTCAGTCATTGTCAGAGATTGCAGAGCGAGCAGATTAATTCGATTTTCCTAGCGATATTCAAGAGATGTAGTTTACTGAAATACAGTAGTTATGTCAAGTGACTGTAAAACTTATGTAGCACATCCAGAGGTGATACGTGAAATTTACAGCCGAAACTTTTAAAGACATTGAAGAGAGTTAAGGCAATTTAATACAAGTTATGTTGGAGTGGTCCTATTGATATATTTACTTATGAACTGGTTTGATGATCATGAAAATTTCACCCCCAGTGTTTTACTATCATTCCGATGGCTTCATTGCACTCTATTTTCTTTCAGTCAGCTTTGGTGTAGTACTCCCACTAGTGATCATCTTGGGATCACTAGTGAGAGTAGCTTGCTGTAGCTCTAGTAAATGTTTTTATAGATTTTAGTTATAAATTTTACGTACCATCTCTGGAGGCGGCACACCAATTTTACAATCCTTTAATGTAACTACTGTGTGCCTCTAAAGGACATCTCTTGAATATCACTGGAAAAAATTAGATCAAATTAATACACTCGTTCTACAATCTCTAACAATGACGGTCCGTTTACACTTATTTCTTCTCATCTGAACCTTGTAAATTTCACTATGAGAATAGTTTTGAGTGGCTCTATTGCTCCGATGATTTTATTGCACTCGTAAATTTGCTTGAGCACATATCCACTAGGTTTGTTGTGTTTGCTCATACCTCTCTTAAGGATATATTGCTTGATCACCCTTGATTTGAGCATACTTTTGATCTATTATCGATAGTAAAACTAATCACTTTATTATTCATCATTTTATTATCTTCTACCATGACCAAATACTTGTGCCATGTAGACGAAAACAATAGAATATACATCAGACGTATATATTTAAAAAATTGAAGTTTGCAGTCGGACATATGACTAACATGGATACAACCAGTCAGAGGTGTGATCAAAGAATACATCGTTAAGATGAGTGTGATCAAACACAACAAACCTATTGAGTCTTCCGTCATCTTTGGTGCAGTACTGCCACTAGTCATCGTATTGCACCAATACAGCAATCATTTGACTTAGTAGAATAGTAGCTGTATTAAAATCTTTAAACTCCTTTATTTCAATCTTGTTCAAAATTCATGATAAAAACTCAATTCTCCAAAACTAATATTTCTATACGCACATACACGCAATTATAATGTAACAATACCTTGAATTGGAAAAGTATTTGTATAACAAATAGAAATAACTTGATTCTTAACTCTTATTAGATGCTAACCGACCACTCACTCTAATATTGCATTCCATAGATCCAAAAGTGCAAACGTATGCAACAGTTGATTGCTATCAATGTAAAAAAATGAAAGAAAATCAAGATCTCTCCACCGTATCTTTCATGGCTGTATTGATAAACTTTGCTTATAATTGGCAACAAAAAAATCTTTTTTTGCCGTCCAGCTGGGATCGTTTTCGTTAGGGCCGCGCGCCTCGAATTCGTGCCTTGAGCCGTGCAAAGCGCTCTGCTATTTTACCCTTTACCGAGGGCCCAAAGAGTCCGACCGATAAGTGAAAGCACTAGACATTGACTATTTCCGCCCAGAGTACTACGAGAAAGAGGTCTAGTAAAGTAACAGTAAAACTGATATCCTTAAAAAGTTAATGGATTCCCTAGCTTAGGATGCAAAGTAGTGGATTCATACATGAAGATTGATAGTTTTTAGTTAATTCTCATCTTTTGAAAGATTTGATATTCAGTTAGCAATGAAGTTAGCTAGACAAACATCAATACTGGAAGTGCGTAAGCTAGCAAAGTTACCAATTCGCTGGTTTCAACCATGTATAAAATTTTAATTGATTTTCACATAAGTTCTCGATTTAATTTCCAAAAGTATATAGTGATTCTGCTACAAAACAAGGCAAGCCCCAATGCGAGAAATTAAGCTTGGACGACAGCCGAGGATGCGAGGAGGACGTGAGTTTATGTAAATTTTTTCCCATTTTTTTCGGTTTTTATCGTTTAGTGAAATTATTACCAGTACCGAAGGTAAGCTATTCGCAAACGTATAGCAAAAAACAACTCTTTTAGAACTTTTGACAGGTTTTGTCTTACGCAACACGGACGGCGGAACACCTCCGGAAGTACCCAGTCCAGCTTTACAGGATTAGAAGTACTCAGTCTCTTAGCATAAGGTCTCCTTGCTCCACGAGCATTCTTTCTGTAATTCTACATGCTCTGAGAACGGGTTCGAACTTACGGGTTCTCGTTGTTATCTTCTACGGGGTGAGGACCGTGAGGTTTGACACGCCCTATTAATGTCGTTAGTCTGGGATAAAGGACGTGCAGGTAGTTACTGCGTAGGGCGATTCTACAGGTTCTGAGCAGCGCTCGGGACCTTGGCACCTCATCAGGCGGTGATTTAGAACAGGTGTGTGGTTTATCTTCCGCTGAAACCCGAGCATTGGTCCCGAGCGATCAGAAGTTCAGAGATAGTTTGCAGATTCAAAGCACATCCATCGGCGGATCGTGTGAGCAGAAAGTGACTTCCGACCTTTGTAATCGCGCAAACTTCCAGATCGGATTAGACATTTCCAATTGTTATTGAATCTTGACCTGAATGCACTTCGTTTGTCTCAGAAACGCCCGAAAGGCTGCCGACAGAGAACGAACAGTCACGTCTTCTCGACTTAATGTGGCGTGACGAAAGAGCCTAACCTGTGGCAGATTTACTGCCGAAATTGCATCATCGTTTACACAGCACGGGAGTACATTTCATGGCTGGTTTGATTTACATCGGCTTACATCCCATTGATTGAACATCCCCGTTGACGACAGGAAATCTCGAGGACTTAATGTGGTAATGAATACGTTCTGAGAGGTACGTACAAGCCACTCCATCCAAAACTTGCCCTAGATTCTAACTTACAGAAATGATTGTTGGAAACTTACAACAGCCCGCTGTGCTGATCGTGTACCTGCAGTTTCTTAGTAGGGACTGTATCGTTAAGCCAACGACTTCAAAAGTTGATCGTTTTCTATACTTGTGTTCGATTCCAAAGAAGCCTGCGTCAGAAGTGCATATATTGTCATGTTTCATATTTGTGAAGATGAAGAAAGGTATCTTTCTATTCGACTATCTGGTGGTGCTCTAATTCGATAACTGACCCAAGAAGTTTTCTGTATACAAAGAGGATTTTGACTGTCACAACAGAAATACTCTACATTCTCCATCCTCAACAGGTGCCCGTCCAACTTTTCACTCTTGACAGCAATTACTAAGCGGTTGAACGGCCTAAAACAAGGTACTGGCAGATTTCAGACAATGTAAGATGCATACTTCTTCAGTAGTGTCGAGATTTTGTCGGTCTATTTGATATTGGATTGTACTTGGTCTGCGACGGCCCTCAAGTACGGCCCCTTGGGTCTAAATCCGCCGTATAGATTCGTATGATGGATATGCAAAATCTCTCTCTCTGATTAAGCTCAGAATACCATTGCATGCTTTCATACATAACTGACGAGGTGTCAATCCCGTTAAGCAGTCACCCATCATGGATGGGCAGGAGGATGGAGAGAGCAACTCACGTGTCCCACGTACACCACCAAAAATAGAGTTCCCAGACCCACCAAATCTCGAGAACGTCTTAGGTGGAACTTTTCCCTTCACGAGAAAGAAGAAACCGGGCTCTCATGGCGGAACACCTACCAGTTCTTCTCCAGTTAGGACACCACGAGCTGGTGCTCCAAGTAAAGAATCGCCAAGAGTCGGTACTCCAGTTCAGGTACCCCAGAGGACTGATGCTCCATCTTCTGAATCATCGCACGCTGCAACAAAGCGAGTGCAAGATTCTACGGAGCCGCGCACCGCTTCACCTAGGAAGAAGCCATATTCAGCCCAGAGAGTACCGATATCAGAACAGATGGGATTTTCACCAAAGAAAAAGGAATATTCAGGGCAGACACCACCAATTTCACAGCGGCTGGGGAGTCCATCTGAGACGAAGCAATATTCAGCACCCCAGAGAATACCAATTTCAGAGCAGATGGGATTTTCACAAAAGAAGAAGGAATATTCAGGCAAGACAACAACAATTCCAGAGCCGTTGGGGAGTACTAGTCCACCCGAGAAGAAGCAGTATTCAGCACCCCAGAAAATACCAATTTCGGAGCAGATGGGATTTCCACCAAAGAAGAAGGATAATTCAGGCCAGAAAACACCAATTTCAAAGCCGTTGGAGAGTCAACCTGAGAAGAAGCAATATTCAGCACCCCAGAGAATACCAATTTCAGAGCAGGTGGGATTTTCACCTAAGAAGAACGATAATTTAGGCCAGAAAACATCAATTGCAAAGGCCCCAGGGGCTCCACTAGTGAAGCAGCAACCTTCAGGTCAGCCAACATCAAGAGATTTATCTCCCGCGAAAACTCCAGCTGAGAAGCAGTCACCACCATTGAGGCAACATGGATATCCAGCTCCTAGGTACGCCAAGTTCATTTCTCAAAATGAGTTAAACCATTCTTTTGATCCATTTCAGAAATTTTGCATCCGATTCGTCACCGACACCTTCAAGAATATGTGTCTAGTTTCTTAATTAGTGACAAGATCCTAGCTCGTACTTCTTCAGAGGATAATGTTCGAATGTACTGTAGAGCTTTCTGTCTTGGTCATACCTTAGAAGTGTCACAATGTCGAAAGAGATCTGTATAGCCGAAACGTAACATCCCTGGCAAGGGTTGATTTATACATGCGCAGTATCCCATTCATTCGGGCCAAAGAACCCCCATCTGGACATGTTTATGAAACGGAGATGGTCATTCCGGAACCCCCCACTTTCAGCGGCTACCGGTTCACCTCTTCTGATGTGGCAATGGCGATCGAGTGTGCTCAAGTTCAAAGTATAATCAGTGGAGATTCTCGAAGACAAAGACCGCCACCTGGTGTAAACGTTCGGTCCCGATCATGGCTACTGGAGGCAGTTCTAAAAGCAAAACAACAAAACCTGCAAGGTTCAGAACCAGAACACGATCAGATCCAGAACCCGGGTTCTTGACCCATCTCAACCTAAAAACAGTTAAAACTGAGGTCTGACAACACCACGAGATACGAGATCTCTCTCCAGTAGATCTAGAACATCAGTACAAGCTCATGCTCCTGAGGCGAAGCAAATGCATGGAACTTATCCAAGATTTGAAAGCCAGCTTGGTCATGTCGGAAGGTGGCATGGATCTGCAGTTTCTGTGCATGCAACTTCATGTCGCCTCAGCTTAATGCTCAACCTTGGACGTTAGCAAGTGGTTCATTCCTACCTTGTTTCTGAACTCTCTTCCCCTTTCTTGTGTTTTTCAAAGAACTTGTGTCTTGTTCTTTCACCGCAATTGCTTCTTGAGGGGAATCAACGTAGGACTGAAATTTCGTCCCCATTACATTCTCTAGTCATTCCACAAACACTTGATTCGATAATCGAGTTAATACCAGTACTATATTGGTTCTGACCAGCTGATACAGTTAGATGAGGATCACCGGATAAAAAGACTTATTAAACTAAACCAACGTTGCAGTTAAAATACAGCTCTAATTGTCTAGCAATGCATTAGGTTCTAGATTTCATGCGAAAAGGAAATTTTATATTCTCATCGATACAGAGAAAACTTGAAAACGAACCTAGATTTAAACGAGCGAGAATTGGTATCGTCTATAGATGATGACTCCTTCAAAGTAAGTAACTGTTCTGTACTGCAACTTGATTGGTTTCTACTCGCAGTTTGAAAGCCTCATGAAAGCCTCTGTTATGAACGTCCGCACTCATATATAGTGGCATCCACTTTCAAGGAGATCCTCAGTTGCGAAGCAGTTGGTGAGTCTAAACAAGTGTGACAGTCATCCTTTCAGTCATGGACATGATCACCTCATCGTTACTTTTTCAGGTTTATTTGTACGAAATGTCCTGATGACACAGGACGTTTTGAAGCCCTTGTGAGAAGAACCTCAAATTATACTTCCATGAGTTGCATTGCATTCTGTGATTCGTGTTGTTACCGACGAACTTCTTGTTAAGATTCAAGGAAACTGTAAACATGACAAGACAGCCATAGCCTTAGCCCAATCTGAAGAGAGATGAAGAGTATGAAAATTAACAAAAAAGAGTGAATTGGAGTTGAGTCCCTATATCTTGAACTAACTAGGTTAGCAAAAAGAGCGAACCATGACTACAGTACATAATTAGCTTGCACAGTATTCAACACTCTCCCTCAAGCTAGAATCTATGTCCTTAACACCTAGACATAATCTAAAATACTCAAATTTGTCTCTACGCAAGGCATCGATGAAAATATCAAAACTTGCTCATCAGTAAGAAGATACATAAGATCAATCTCTCCAGCTAACACTTTCTCCCTGATGAAGTGATAATGGACCTCTATATGTTTGGTCTTAGCATGAAAAATAAGATTAGAAGCAAGTTTAATGCTGTTGTGTGCAAAATAACTGGATCAGCAAATGTAACACCCATATCATCCAATGAGTGAGAAGCCAAACAGATTCACACGTAGCATTGGTGAGGGCCCAACTGAAAATCTTCGACGTTGGGAGCTGGGTGACCTCACAGTGGTCAGAGATAGTCACCTCCTCCATCCTAAACACCTGAGAAGACATCTCTGCTTCCTGTTTTCCAGAAGACATCTTGTCTTCCGGGGCTTCTTCTGTCGTCTTCTCGGCTTCCAATGCTATCAACACCAAGTGGACAGCGAGGTTGAACTCCTCTTTGTCGAGATTTCTCTCAATCGCTGGTCTTGGTGTATGAGAAGACGTAACGGCATGCTAAGGAATCGAGAGAAGATCGTAAAGAGTGTTCAAGCTCTCAATCTATCGATCCAGGTAGCGGAACATGCTCTCCTTGTAGTCCACTAACATCTCTCTGAAATCATCATCCCACTCACGAGCTAGGGTTAGAAGCTTCATACTCGCAATGAATTTGAACTTCTTACGAAACGCTTCCCTCATTTGTGTCATAATCTCCTTAGCTCGAACTTCTGCTTCTTCTCGCTGCTTCTTCTCCGCTGCGGCTTGAGCTTCCGTGGCTTCCCGCAGTGCACTCCAAGTCGTCTTCTCTTCTGCGAGGTCAGTGAGCTTATCCCTGATTCGCAGAACTTCATGCTTGCGCTGCTGAAGTCGTGTCTGCAACTCCTGGTTGCTCTTCCACAGCTGCACCAACTCCTTGGCAGAAGTAGAAGCTTCCGCCAAGGAGGCTTCTGCTTTATACTTTGTTGCGATCTTCTCCGTGGTGCGGAGGTTGGCTTCCAGCACTTCTAGCTTCTGCTTCTGGACCTCCTCCTGTTGCATCAAGGTTCAAAGACCGAATCCAGGCTGCAGTGGCTTCTCATGAGTCATTGCGCGCTTCTCCACCAACTCCATGACTGGCTGGATCTCTGAACTAAAGGAGCTGAACTTTTCCAGCCGTCTTCTCGCGGAAGACAAGTTCATCCTCACAAAAGTGATCTGTGGTAGCTTCCCTGTCTTCCAGAGGCATGGATGCCTCTTCTACCACCATAGTCTTCTATTTCTGCGCATGGGAAGACGTTATCTTCGCTGTCTTCTGAGGTGGAAGATCTCTTCCCACCGCAGAAGCAGTCCTCCTCTTTGTTGCGCTTCTTCGGGTCGCAATCGGTACATCAACCCATGTCTTTGCTTCTGGAGTTTTCGAAAGACTCCTTGTAGTCATAGAGGTTGTCTTCCACGTCATCTTGTGAATCCGACTCAGATCCAGAATGGATGATCGAGAAAGATGCACTCTTCTTAGATACACTCCTAGGTCCAATCTTCCTCGGTGACGACGCGTCTTCTGTGTCGCGAGAGTCGTCTTCCCGTGGTCAACTTCTGCTGAGTGCTCGGTCTTGCTTGAGACACTAAAGTGGGAGGGGAAGACATGACAGCTGTCCGGTCTTCTTCCTCTTCCTTCACCTCTCGCTGTCCTGTTGGTCCATACTTGACCAAGTGGTCTTTCTTCAAATCTCTTTTGGTCGTACAGATAACAGAAGAAGGGAGTAAAATGTCATCTTGCTGGGGTGCCCAAGTACACTAGCTCGGTCTGGATGTAGGTGTGGAAGAAGACGCTCAAATTGATAACTTGTCCTTCCCGGATAGCTTCTAGGAACTCCACGTCTTGATCTCCAAGGTATCTCACCTTCTAGGTCTTTCTCTTGGAGAAAAGATGAAGATACAACTTCCTCAGAAGACGCTTCCTCGACTCCCGGTAAGCTTCTACCTTCCATCCATTCCTCCTCTGTCTGTCTTCTAAGAAGAGGCATGTAGTACTTCCAAGTACATACCACTTCCAAGAGAGCATCTATAAGATCTTGTTCAGAACTACTCCAGCGACTTCAGGCAGAGTTGACGATAGCGTCAGATCCTTCGGCGAAGAGTAGAATAGTTAGGATAAAGACACTCATTTCTTCTCACGCATTCTGTCAGTCTTTCCAATCTTCTAGTCCCTCTAGGAAGATGTGGATTTGAGAAGTTAGGAAGATTGGGAGGCAGAGGCCTCATTCTCAGTTTCCTGCTTCTCGTAGCAACAATCAACTCTCAAGTTCATTATGGATTCGTATCAAGCTTCTCTCAACACAAATTCCAATCCAATCCAATCACTTGATACGAATTACACACAGTCGTCTTCCAAAGATGTTCGGACGTTCAGAAGCGTCTTCGATCCACGGATTCTGGAACAGAAGTGCAATAAGGTAGAGAAATTGATAGAAAGGACTCTTGAATTGGAGAATGGGAAGAAGGGAAGCTCAACTTCAACTCAGGAAGAAGTGGGACGAAATATATGACAAAATTTGGATAGCACTTTCGTGTCTAATTTTCTCAAGGGAAATTCAGGATAGAGAGAATGATCGATGGGCTTCCTGAAAACGATTGGAGAAGCGCGAGAGACATCGAAATAGAGGGCGGAAGCAATGAGGAAGGAGAAAGAACATGAGAAGAACATCATTACTACTTCAGACTGCTTCTGGTTGCTCCTTCAATCTTCTGCGCGCTTCAGCATTTCAATTCCGCCTTCAATGTTGTACCACGATCTTGCTCCTGCCTTCAATTTCGTGCTGCGCTTAACTACTTCCACAATAGATGTCGACTTGCTGCGCTCTGAAGCTTCTCTCCCGATTTCTTACTCGACCCTCAATTTCTAATCTTCTGAACCCTCAGGAATTCCTCACTCTTCCACCTCGAGTGCACTTCCTGGCTAGAAGACGTCTTCTGCTATTCAATCCTTTCAATTCGCTCTTATGCGCTTCCAATCTCAACCCTCAATTTCTAAATCGAAGTAAATTCCTGAAGCGAGAAGCAACGAGAGAGCTATGTGCTAATGCGTCTCTGGCTTGTATGTTCTCTTGCGCGATTAGGGAATGGGTTCGATTACCTCGACCTACCTACTAGTACGATGACTACTCGGTAGGTACACCTACCTCTTATCTAGGGGACGCGCGGTTGGTACTTTACCGATCGCATTCACTATCTTTCGGCTTCCAGCTTCTGTCTTCCATCATCTGTCTAGAAGACGTCTTCCGACTTCAAAAGAAGTTGACTCTTTCTCATAAATTTCCTTAAGATCATCTTCTCGCTAAGCAAAGTGTAATCTTAAGTAATAAGGTTACTTCAATTATATAGACATGTCATTAACTTAAAATTTTTGAAAAAAACTCCAATCCTACAAATTATGGACACCACATATATCGTCATAGGTACTAGTTTTTCAAACGTGAGATAAGTATCCCTGACAGCAATAGAAGTTTCAAAGGGCTTGTATTCCTTACCAAGTCTTTGAATGGTGTGAAGAATGAGATCATCATCTTCGACCTTGACACTAATACTGCTCATTTGTTATGATCATGTAGACATAATCTGTAATCGTCGAAGTACATTTCTTGACCTCCAAAAGCTGTTGCTTCAGCTGCAACTTACGAGATTTGGTTGATGTCTAGAACACATTTGTCAAGGCATCCCAAACTTCCTTAGAAGTGTCAATTGTCTCTATGTAACTAAACATCTGTGACGAAACACACAATGACATGTAACGTACAGCTTGTTGAGCACGTCTGTTCCATTCAGCAACAATCGAATCTCCATCATCTTCAAGTTGTTCTTACCAAGAGGTTCACCTATGATGCTTGAGAATGTGTCTACCTTGTCACTCATGATGCAATAGGTGGCGATAAAAAGATATCAAAGAAATAAATCACAAATAAAATATTGTATTGGCTGCTAGATCAATTAACCCGCAATCGTCAGAATGACCAAAAGTGATTGTTAAGATCTTCAAAACTACGCTCAAAGTTGTGTTGACCTTACAGCTAAAACAACAACTTTTGAATACGACCTCTGATTCAGACAAAAATAATTTATTGATGGAGTCTTTTTATATCACTCTCCACTTGTTTTCATAGGGTAAAACTAAATGGAAGATCTCCAAAAACACACTTCTATGTTTAAGGTTTCACTCAAGTTGGGTAGGTCCGACTCGGCTGAAAATCGCATGATATCTGAAAACTTATACTCCCTCACATTCTCAAACCTTAGTCACTCTCATCTTCTCGTCTTCATCGTGCTCTAAATACCATGTTAAGATTCAAGGAAACTGTAAGCATTCATATGAGAAGACAGTTATAGCCTAAGCCCAATCTGAAGAGAGGTGGAGAGTTTGAAAGTTCACACAAGAGAATGAGTCAAGCGTCATCAGTCGCTCTTTACTAATAGAAAAGAGAAAGAGACAAAAAAAGAGTGAACTGAGGTTGGATCCCCATATCTTAAACTAACTAGGTTAGCAAAAAGAGCAAACCATGACTATAATACATAGTTAGCATGCACAATATTCAACACTTCTTCTATTGAAGAGAGTTGGAACTCCTAGACTTATAAGGTACTAGGCCACAACAATCATTAACTTGTTGTAATTTGTTTGAAATAGGGTTAGAAAATCAATCAAGCACCGATCACTCAACTGCTATCATAGTCTCGCCTTATGCTTGAGCATGTCTTCCTTCTTCCGCTCCTAATCTTGACGAGTCAAAAAGTCCAGAACTTGCTCTTTCACTTTGTCACAAATTTCTTGCACCTTCTCGTGAGATTTATCTTTGGGATCTTTCAGGGGCCAGTCCTCGCGGATCAAGCTTGAGACGTAGGGGCATGCTTCGTCGCATCTCATAGTCACAAGAAAATTCTCTTTTGTCACCAGCTCTTCGTCAAGAGCTTGGCTTTCTCGTAGACATGTCGATGCCAAGCTCACTCATGACTACAATGCATTCCGGATTCACGCGCTCTCTCTGCTGCATTCTCGTGAGAGAGTACTCCTCAAACCTCTTTGGGAAGCGAATCAGAAATTTGTTTCAAGCTCACTAAAAACTGGATTGACATTTTTAACAAAAATTATTCCAAAGAACAACTCCGGTTTCATGAAGTAGAAATTACAAGAACAAATAAAGAGTTCGATGGAAATAATCATAAATCAAACACAAACATCGATACATTTATCTAAATTTTTTAGATCTTGAAATCATTTACGCGAATGAAAAGTATAAACTTATTGTGGCTCCTAGCGACGGATATCACCCTTTGAGGTTATTCAAATATGAATTTTGTGAAGAGACTAATTTTCATTGCTTGTTTTTGTGACAATGAAAAAATAAACAAATCATTTCGAAGATGTCATAATATCACAAACTAGCTTCATGAGAATTATTATACAAAACTTATAAATTTGCTAGACATTTACCAAATGTCTTTTTCAAGATGTCCAAAATCTACATCAAGGAATTTTAAACATCTCTTGGTTTTGAATAAGATAAAATAAAAGCAATGCTCTCCTTTGATGATGAAACAAGTCAAAGACGACAATTTCAAACAACTTCTTACTTTGTTTGTTCCAGTTACGATTCACTCCAAACTATTACTAACTCGTTAACGAAACTTTTTCGCGATGATCCGACCATTAGAAAAACCTACCTTTTTCATTACTTTAACTGCAAACGAAAAAAACTCAAAATCATTGATGAATACCTTATTCAAACTGAACAAAATGGATAATCATATTCCATTGTTGGACAATAGAAAAATCTTAACTTCTTCACACAAAAAAACAATTTCTTCGACATGTGCATAAGATTATGAACACATAACACAATATTTTCATAAAATGATTCAGTATAATCAATTAATATTGGAAAATGTAGCAGATTTATTTTCGTAACGGAATTTCAAAGCAGAGGCAATTCACATGATTATGGACTATTGTGGATAAAAAATGCTCATATTTTCAAGATAGAGCTTGATGAAGCAATAATAATTTTCATCGACGAATATGTTTCTATTGATCATTGCTTATTGAGTGAAGATATCATCAAATGTTAAACTCATCATCACAAAAAAATACTATTAAAGAAGATCTTCTTCTTCTTGTTGATTTTGATTTCTATATAGACGTACTTATGGGAAGAAACATTATCGATCAAAGATCCTCTGAAATCATTAAAATATTTTTGTGTTGAATAACATCAATCAAACCAAGAACAAAAGCTAATCTTCAATGATTGTATGTACAGAAAAAGTTTTTTGACATGAATCCATCCATTTATATGTAACGAGAGAAGAATGAACCGATAAAACATTCATCTTATTAAAAATTATACAAGGATTGTCATGGATATACAAAAATGATAAATCTAGGTTTAATAATCTTGAACAAATGAAAGTTTTGAAGGTAGCAAAAATTAATTCCAGATCGATTGGATAAATATATCAAATATTATAACCAATTAAGATATTAGTAATAGACGAAATATCTCTCGACATAGGTATAATTATTTGAGGTGACTTCTACCAAGATTCATGGATTTTTCAATCATCTAATATTTATTCTCAAAATATTACCACTACATATGATCTGCATTTTTCAAACACTAGAACTGACTCAACTTATGCATCAAAACAATAAAACTTTTATATGAATTTTGAATCATATTCGGATCAACCAGCAAACATCTTCGGATCTACATAATTTAAATTCGACTTACCGAAAACATATTCTAAACCAAAAGAAGACCAAACGTAAGGTTCATCCTCCTTCAATAGCTTGGTAAGTCTTCCTGTTACTTTTGCATATCTGTCAATAAACCTCCTGTAGTATTGTACGTTGCCCAGGAAGCTTCTCAACCGAGTCAGGTTAGCAAGTGGGTGAAGTTTCATGATAACTTCCACCTTAGCACAGTCGACTTCTATTCCCCTTCCAGAAATCCTATGTCTTAACAAAATCCCTTCTGACATTCAGAAGAAGCAGTTCTCAGGATGCAGAGTCAAACGGTGTTCTCTACACTTCAGAAAACACCTCCTCAAAAATATCAGATGATCTATCTTCGATCCAAACACATAAAAAGAATCTAAGAAGATCTCCATGAAAGTGCGAAGATACTCCTTAAAGATTGTGATCATCAGTCTTTGGAATGTGACAAGATCGTTACATAAACCAAACGACATTTGGTTATATGCGTAAGTTCCCCAATCAGTAGTAAAAGTTGTCTTCGACTTGTCTTCTTCTCTTATGGAAACTTGGTTGTATCTAGAATACCCATTCAAGAAGCTGTAGAACTCATGTCCTGCTACCTGGTCTAACACAGAGTCAGTGGATGATAAAGGATGATGGTCTTTCTTCGTAGCCAAGTTAAGCTTCCGAAAGTCCTAGCACACTCTGATCTTCCTTGTCTGCTTCTTCGGCACGATGACAATTGGAGCTACCCACTCACAACTAAGTGTTGAGAAGACGACTCCCGTCTTCAGATACTGATCGATCTGATCCTTCACCAGAAGCTAGTATTTGGGATTGAGTCAATACTGCCTCTGCCATGTAGGAACAACGCCTTCCAGCAAGTCAATTCGATGCTCTCTCTGTTCTCTAGGTATGTCCTTCATGTCTTTTATGATCCATGCGAAGACATCTAGAACTGTCAGGAATTCTTTGAAGTCTTTCAACTGCTGGCTCTCGATCACCTTGGAAAGTTTTAGCTTCTTCCCTGGAGCAATCTCCATCTCTTGAAGGTCGTCAGGGTTCACCAGTCCTTCAGTATGACTGTATCCACTAGCACCAAAATATTCCAGTTTGGGAGCTTCTTCCAAATCTGACTCGGCTTCTGGAAGATCAGCTAACTGGTCTTCTGAAGAGAAGACAGTACTTTCGTCTTTTGGAAGCTCTTCTTCTGTAATTTCGTAGCACTCAATGTATCCACAGTCCACTTCTTCTGCTTCTTCTGAGATACCTGTAGTACACAAGTAATTTATCACAAACTCATCATATCTTCCATCACTGTCAGAAGACGCAACTGAGTCTTTTGATGTGTATTCCTCAGTCGTAGAGGGAGTTTCATTTTGATGCCCAATCTTCATCCAAGAGAGTGAGACTTTGGACTTCTCGCACGGCTTGGGTGTAGGATTGGGAAACCTCAAACAATGTCTTCTCCAATCGATATTTTCATTTGCAACATACAACCAAGGTCTTACCATACAATGGAACCGAAGTTTCTACTCTACCTAACTGTAATGTCTGACCTATACTCCATAATGAAAACTTAACTGTCTCCCTAAGCTCCTTCAAATCTCTAATAATTCTCTTCTGTCCGACCCATAACAACATGTTCTTTCTTCTTCTCGAACTTTAGAAGAGAGTTGTGAGAAGACTTGCTGGCAGAATTTGGAGAGAATGGTCGAAGGTCATGTCTTCCCGTTACGCAGTAAGCTTCTTCTGAGAGTGTATGCGAGATAAGGAGTCAGAAAACAGAGTGCGAATGTTTCGTGTCTGTTTGTGAGACTAGATTATGTGTCGGAAGTCGAAGACAAGTGAGAACAATGATAGGAAGCCTGGCTGCGGGAAGTCTTTTGAGTATGTCAGTTAATCAGAAGCTGTCTCGGGAGTCTTCTTGGAGGCCACTATCATCGCAAGAGTCCTCAGTCTTCTTCTGAATCTTTCGTAGACTGTACTTCTCACGTATCTTCTCATCTTCTGTTAAGAAGTAGGATGAATTGCAAGGTGGATTGTCTTCTTAGGATCCATGCGATGCCTTGCTTAGTTAGGATTGCTTAGATTTAGCTCGGAAGACGAGAAGTACTTAGGAAGCACTGTTAGAATTCTAGAAGTCGGAATAGCTATCTTCTGGAAGAACTAGATTTGTCTTCTGAGAGTGGAAGGTGGACTATGAAGATTGGGTAAGGACTCAGCCTTAGGCTCTCAGTAAGTATATGTGGTTTTGTGTAACAGAAGCTCGAACATGTCAATGTCTCCTCGAGGGTTGATGTTACCGCAAGCAGAGTTAGCCGAGGTCAAACCTTACATCAAGGAGTTGGATCTCGACTTCTTCACCTGGGACTGGAACCTCACAGAACTAGGGATTCTGAAGGAGGTCTAGAGAACATTGCCTCTGCGCAACAGTGTATCTGTTAGAGCAGGGATCCTTCGAGGAAGACCGTCTTCGTGGACAGTGGAGTGATGGCGTAGAGCTTTCCACTGATCAGAAGCAGAGAACTGCGGATACGAATCCGTCTCTGTTGCGTTGAGTTTGGTGGCGAAGTAAGTAGTCGTAATCTCTTCCACCTTCGTCCGAAGTTCTCTGGCCTTTACTTCTGCTATCTCCTTCGCCTTATGAACCTTTGTTAGTTCCTCGTCCTTTGTAGCCAACTGCTCGTTCTTTGTCGCTAGCTGCTCCAAAATAGTATTTCTCTCTGACTTCAAGTCATGGAAGCGTGAACTCATAAGATTGAGCTTCGTCTACCAATCTTGCAATTCCTGCAAAGTCCTCGTTTGCTCATCCGCCTTCGCTACAACCAAAGCATCTCGCTCCGAAGTAAACTTCATGACTTCGTCTGAAGTGTCCGTAAGCTTCTTCGTCAGAGCGTCCTTCTCTTGTATCCATCCTTGTCGTCCGAAGTGTACCGCACTAAGAAGATCGTTCAGCGATATCGACTCCTTCGCCTCCTCCTCGTAGACATGTCGTTGCATATCCAACTGTGCCATGATCGATAACGTTGTACCGCTGAGGAATTCCAAAGTCTGCTCGAACATCTTCAACTCTCTTCTAAAATTCGAGTCACTCGGTCCCGAAGTCGTAGCTTCGTCTTGTCTGGGCGAAGTCTGAAGTTCTGCTTGAGGGACTTCTGTTTCCACTGCTGTTTCTTCCGAAGGTACCCTTCTCGCACTCGTCTCTCCTTGTTCTCTTCTCGGACCCGATGTTCCAAGTATCTCCACAGAAGAAAACTTCGCAGGAGTTCGACCCCTTCATCCGAAGTCGTCATGATCGTTCTTCTCGCTTTCTTCTTTCTCCTCGAAGTCACGTCACTCGGTGTTCCATCATCTATCTTCCTCTTCGTCCGAGTACTAAGTCACTAGAGTCGTCACTTCCTCCCTCCGAGGAGTTGGCTCCATTAAAAGTTCATCTTCGGAAGTCGTTCTTCGTTTGAACTTCTCCTCTTCTTCCGGAGATAGTAACTTCATTCTGCGATAGAAAAACACTGCGAAGGTCACGAAGTATGTCGACCCGCCATTGTCGAAGGTAGTGTACAGCTTCTGCACGTGGTCGTGGAAGATCTTCGTCCAATACGCCTTCCTGCCTTCGAAGACCTGATCTATGAAATGTATCTGCCAATTGGTCAGATACGAAGTGCGCTGTGGCTTGAAGATCGTATTGAGCGCGATCGCTACATCTCTCTTGAATGAGTCGATGTAGCTGTGAACCTTAAATCCGTTTGACCCCACCGGTCTCGTCGAGAACAGCTCATTGTACTTCGCCACTTCCTCCAAAGATGGCTTGCAAGTGCTGTCGTATAGAAGATCGTCACGTTTTCCCGCATCATCGATCCTTAAAGTAAAGCTCCAATACGACACGTTCCTGTTGTTCGGTCTTCTCCGAAGATCTTCGGAGAGGTGTCCTTTGCAGACGAGGATCTCTTGCACTAGCTCCGAAGAGATCACTCCCAGTTCTCCATCAAGAACGCCATCCCCATTTCTTTCAGTCGTTTTCGATACGGACTGAAGTCCGGCCACTTCGTCGCTATAGTCTTCAACTTCGGCTTCTTCGACGTCTACATCCCTCTCATCTTCTCCGAAGATTCAAAGTTCCTTCACTTGTTGAGACTACGAAACTTCTTCACTCAGCACTGAATGTAAGAAGATCAACTTCACCGAACGTAGTCTCTTCTTCTTTCGACTAAACCCTAGGAAGGCTCTCTTCGTCGAAGACAGACTTCGTCTCTCTCGAATCGGTTGATATTGGGACGTTCGGTTCCGTACTTGTGTCTCTCTTTCTTGTCTCTGTTCTGCACACTACATCTTCACAGCCAGGAACCTCGCATTTTCTTGGATATCCTTTATGCAAAATCCGACACGACAACGATGGTGAACTCGACGTGAAGGTCTAGGGTGGAGTTTTCTTTTGTGTTTGAACTTTGAAGAGATTGACAATCATGAGTGGAGACGAGAACGGTGATGGAAACGGAGGTAGTGGTTCGAGTGGACTGCCGAAGGTGCAGTTGGATCCGGTGACTGCATCGATGTTCCAAGCTTTCACTATGTTCTTACGGCATCAACAGTATGATGAGCAGAAGGAAGCTTTGAAAACAAAGGCGTTTCAAGCGATGATCAGCAAGATTGATCAGTTCGATGAGAGAGATGTCTCAAGATATTTTTTGCATTATGTGAAGGAGATGGAGATGAACTGTGGTGCTCACAAATTACAAGATGCACGAATTTTTAAAATTTTTGAGATTAATAACTCGTTTGTATAACTGAAGAAGCGTTGTTACTTAAGGTTACGTCTCCCTTAACAGGAAGATGATCTTAAGGGCGGTTTGTAATAATAAGTTGACTTCTTCGGAAGACGACTGTCTTCGGAAGAGCGTCTTCTCGGTGTTGTCTTCGGAAGACGGGAAGACGGCGGAAGACAACCATCTTCCGGAAGACAGCGACCGCGAAGGCCTAACCACGAGTCTTCGGGTAAAATAGTAGGTGTACCTACTGGGTCGCATCAAATAGGTAGGTAGGTCGGAGAAGACACCTAAGGTCGAAAACTCTTAATCTGCGGGGAAGATGCGCAAGAAGCACATTAGGCACATTCCAACTTCCCGCAGCACAGCGCGCTTGAGAAGATCGATTTTGAGTGAGCTTCGCAAGTGAGCTTCGAGAGAAGAATCGAGTGAGGACATCGAGGTAGGAGAGTACCAGTTGGCAGCTAGGCGAAGGGCGAGATCGAATTACTGGAGCACGGGAGGCAAAGAGCGAAGGCGTTTCTGTGAGCTCCCGAGAAGCTGACATCGGAGAGTAGCGAGTAGAAATCAAAGGTGGAATCGAGGCGTGACCAGAAATTGACAGCAGGTGCAGTCGTGAAGAGTCGCATTGGAGCTAGGACCAGAGCCGAGAAGCGCACGGAGGTCGAAGGCAACTCGAGGTGCAGAAGAAGACTGTAGAGGTTCTTCCTCACGTTCTTTCCCCTTCCCACTTCTTCTCGCCTTTGTCTGGTATTCCCCGCGCTTCCTTGGTTGTGTGCAGGCAGCCTGATCGATTACCCCCACCCCCCCATTCTTTCTATTGAGACATTGGGCGCGGAAGCGCTGCCCAATTTCTGTCAGACATCTTCCTACTCCTTCCTAAGTTCAATTCGAGCTTCCCTACACCCCGTTCCCAAATTGACGATCCCAGCTACCAATTTCCCTACCCTACTACCTCTCTACCTCCGAAACCTGGAACAGAAGACGATTCGGAAGATGGGAACATCTTCGGAAGACGCTTCTTAAACTTGACTGTCTTCGGAAGACTGTCTTCGGAAGTCGACTGAACACAATTCGTATCAAGAGTGGATTTGCTTTGCTTTTGTGTTTAGAGGGACTTGGTACGAATCCTGAGTGGTGTGGTGAGTTGTTTTGTTATTTTGAGAAGTTGGAAGTCGGAAACTAGGCCTGTGCCTCCCGGTCTTCCAAGCTTGTCAACTCCACATCTTCCTAGAGAGACTAGAAGACTGGCAAAATGAGCGAGAAGACGTGAGGGTCCATTTCGGGTCTCTTCTGTCCGACCTATAGCAGCCATCCCTTCTTCTTCCCGAACTTAGAAAAGAGTCGTGAGAAGACTTGCTGGCAGAATATGGAGAGAATGGTCAAGGGTCATGTCTTCCCACCGAGCAGCAAGCTTCTTCTGAGTGCGTATGAGAGGTGAGAAGTCAGAAGAATAGAGTGCAATTGTCTTGAGTCTGTTGTGAGGATAGATTGCGTGGAGGAAGACGAAGACAAGTGAGACCAGTGAAGGGAAGTCTGACTTCGGGAGGTCTTCCGAGAAAGACATTGAATCGGAAGCTGTCCCGAGCGTCTTCCCAGAGGTCACTGTCACCGCAGGAGACCGCAACCATCTTCCGAACCTGTTATGCACTTGATGTTTCGTGAATCTTGTATCTTCTGATAGGAAGTAGGATGTAATGCAAGGTAGGTTGTCTTCTTGGTAATCCATGCGAGGCCTTGCTTAGATAGAATTATTTAGATATAGCTCGGAAGACGAGAGCTATTTAGGAAGTACTGTTAGAATTCCGGAAGACGGAGTAGCTGTCTTCTGGAAGACTAGTTTCGTCTTCTGAGAAGTAGAAGCTAGACTGTGGGCACTCGGGAAGAACTGTGCCTTCAGCTCATAGTAAGTGCTTGTGGTTTAGTGCAACAGATCTTCCAAGTATGTCGATGCATCCGCGAGGCTTGGTGTTACCAGCGGCAGAATTGGCCGAGGTCACTCCTTTCCTCAAGGAGTTGGGTCTCGACTTCTTCCTGTGGGATTGGAACCTCGCAGACCAGGGACTTCTGGAGGAGGTATGGGCAGCGTTGCCACCTCGTAACCGTGTACCTGCGAAAGCAGGAGTAGCTCGAGGAAGACCGTCTTCCTGGACTGAAGATTGGTGGCGCAGGGCTTTTCACAGGCCAGAGTCCGAGAACCGAGGATATTGGTCCGAGAAGAAGATCTTGCCTAGGATCGTGAGTTCGTGGCATGTGCCTGGAAGCACCACCTGCCTTTTCGTGGAAGACAGGCAGGGGAGGAACGGTTGGAAGATCGAATCTTACCGGGAGCCGAAGAAGCGACTTCTGGCGAAGTTGTTTCTGCATCTCTTTCCCAAGGGGAAAGCACAGAAGACAAGGTACTTAGGAGATCAGGACGTGGAGTTCCTGGAATCAGTGTGGGATGACGGAGTGCCCATCTATTGGGGCGCGTACATCCACAACTATGTACAGACGGAGCTAGCATACTTGGGTATCCCGGCGGGAGGACACTTGACGCCCTTCCTCTGCTACTTGTATGTAGCCATGGGGGATCTTAGGGAAGATCAGCTGGCAGGGTATGGGTCAACGGAGCGACAGGAGGTGAAGGAGGAGACCTCGGAAGACGATGACCGAGCGGCAGCCGCAACGCCCCCTCTCACTCTGATGCCACAGCTGAGGCCCGACTCTCACCAGAAGACGCTTCTGGTGAGGGAAGACGAGTCTAGTGGGTCGGAAGACGCCACGCCACTAAGGAAGATGGGTCCCAGAAGTGTACCGAGGATGCCCATCTCCCTCATTCATTCAGGATCGGAGTCCGACTCGGAAGAAGACCTGCTGAGTACCCGATCAGAGCAGAAGACTGCTTCTGCAACGCTTGGGAGTCTTCCGAAGACTCCAGAAGACGAAGGATGGATGGGCGCTCCTGCTGCGATGCGAGGAAGCGCAAAGAAGAGAGCCGCTCCTACCATGAGGAGTCTTCCACCCCGGAAGATGAGAAGAGTAGCTTCTTCTCGTGCGCAGAAGATGAAGGCCATCGTGGTGGAAGAGGTATCCTTGCCTCTAGAAGACAAGGTCGACACCTCCGAGCGAGTGGTGGAGATGAACTTGTCTTCCGCAAGAAGACGACTGGAAGAGTTCAGTGTCTACTTCCAGAAGGAAATCCAGCCAGCTATGGAGTTGCTGGAGAAGAGAGCGAAGGCACAGGAGAGGCCCTTACAACCTGGGTTCGGCCTGCGCACCTTGCTGCGACAGGAAGAAGGCCAGCAGAAGACGGAGTCGCTGGAAGCTAGTCTCCGCACCACGGAGAAGCTTGCTGCCAGGTACAAGGCGGAAGCAGCCGCTTCTGCCAAGGAGCTGGTGCAGCTTCGGAAGAGCAACCAAGAGTTGCAGGCGCGGGTACAGCAGCGTGACCAGGAAGTCCTGCGAGTGCGGGAGAAAATCACCACCCTCGCAGAAGAGCAGACCACTTGGAAGACGCAGCGAGAAGCCGCAGAAGCGCGAGCTGCAGTTGAGAAGACGCAGCGGGAAGCAGCGGAGGCTCGTGCACAGAAGATGCTGGCACAGTCGGTGGAAGCGCTTCGGAAGAAGTTCAACTACACCGCGGGTAGGAAGTTACTTATCTTAGCTAGAGGATGGGACAGCGAGTCCAAGACGGGGTTATTGGAATGCATGGATAGCATGTTCAGGTACTTGGATAGACAGATAGAAGGAGTGAAGACACTTTATGGTCTTCCCTCGCTTCAGACACCTACAACCGCATCTTCCCAAGCTCCAACACCCTCGACTGGATCCGGAATGGAGAAGGAGGAGTTCGATCTCGCTGTGCATTTGGTGGTGACAGCGTTGGAAGACGAGAAGACTCCAGAAGACGCCCCGGAAGACAAGATGTCTTCTGGAAGACAGGAAGACGAGCCGTCTTCCCAGGTATTTCGCGTGGAGGAAGCGACTTCCCCGGATCCCAATGAAGTCCCCACGGTCCCTAGTCCCACACCAGTGGCTCAGAAGACGAAAGAAGCACCGGTCGTCTCCGCTTCCCAGAAGACGCTTCTGTCTTCCGAAGCAGAAGCCGAAGCCGAGGAAGACGCAGCAGCAGCGACAGCAGGGTCAGCAAGAGACGATGAGGAGGAAGCCACCTCAGTGACACCCGAGGTAACTGCAGGGCTTTCTAGCTTATCAGAAGCCGCGTTAGGAGCTCCGATAGGAGCAGATCAGGTAGAGATTGCCTCCGTGCAATCTGAGTAGTTAGTAACTCCATTGACAATTCCAAATATAGTAAGATCGAACATGCTATCTTAAGGGTGACAGTTTTTCCATGTAATATTAGTTAGGATACCATGTGGCAGCATAAGTAGCGTAGGAAGGACAAGGCAGATGACCAATTCGGGCAGGGGAACCGCTTGCATGTGAGGTGACAACCTCCTGTCAGCGCCTCTCTCTCCCTGGTGGTCGCCTCCCCTGGTTCTCACGGCAGCGACATAAGTAGGATAGCAGAGTATGAGATAGAGTGCTGCCAGTTCTGTAGAATTCTGTAGCAATTGAACATACACACCGATTCTACGGGCAGGCAGACGAGACACATTAGAGCAGAGACAGGATAGGTAGTTCTTCGCACTACACCCGTTGTTGGAAACATACGAATAGTCTTGGAATACACAGGAGGGGTCTGCATACTCGTACCAGCAGTGGTTCGAAAATGTAGATAGAAGTAGTGGACAGTCTAGGAACAGGGAACGGCATCCTTGTGCAGTCCTGTTAGCTAGGCTGGTGTGTCGAGGAGTCGACGCAGGAAGTAGAGGGAGTGAGCTTCTCAATGCCATTGTGACTTCTTCTCGGGAAATAGATTGTGGATTTGAGTGCAGAAGCTTTGTCCATGTCTTCTGGATGGTGGGTTCCTTGAATTCGCTCCCAATTATGCATGGGAAGTGTTCTTCTTGAGTGGTGGTGAATGTCAACAGTTGTGGAAGTGTAGCTTGATTCGTTCAGTGGAGCACTTGAGATCTGCGTACAAACGGTCTTATGGGTAAGGGATCCCAGCAGACAGAGTAGTCAGAGCAGCGAAGTGAAGAAGAAAGAAGCCTTCTTCTCGCAACAGAAGACGACATCCTCAAGTAGAAGACGGTGCAACAGTACTCACGTTTGTTGTCTTCCTCCCCAAACTATTACAAGCAGGGATGGCTTGTTAGTCAGGATCAGGACTAGAAGCCTGTCGGAATCTTAATTGCTTCTTTTCATCTTGTTTCCTCTTGTTTAGATTTTCTCATCTTCCCCATCTTCTTCCATCTTCTCCATCTTCTTACCTCTTCTAGTGAGTTTCCGAGATTTCTATTGAGCTTCCGTGAAGGTGAATGTCGTTGTAGTGCTGCAGGAAGACTATTTCCGTAGGCAGAAGCTTGGGAAGGCTACAGGGGGCATACACCCTGTGATTTATCTAACCCGTTGGAATGTGAATGTGAGAATAAGGTGTAACGACCGTTGCTAGTCGACTTCTGCGAAGCAGGACAATCTTCTGGAGGTGTGAGAAGACGAGCTGAACCCCCAGAAGACGAGAATCGCTTCGGGAAGACGGTATCGAGAAGACCGGAAGAAGCAACCCGCAAGCAGGAAGATCGTCTTCCCGAGCTTCTCTGTGAATAGTTGTGTGATATTGTAATTGATAGTTGTTTGTTTAGTTCCAGAGCATCATTTGGCGTGTCTGGAAGACGTGTGGTTTTGTGTGGTTTTGTGAGAAGACGGGATTTCTAGGCAAAACCCGTGTATTTGTGTGTTTGAACAGATCTTAGAACTTAGAGCAGCGTTACTTGTGCAAATCCTCTGTGGGAACGATATCTTGTATACTAAATGGGCAAAAGGAGAAATCCTGCGTCACTACATGAACCGGGTCTCAGAAGATGAGATGATTGAGACGTTTGAGTTGCAGCAGCTCCAGAGATTAGAGATCATGTTAAAATGCTAACGAAGCATTTTAACAAGGATTGGGAGACGTTTGCTCGTGCTTTGATGGATGAGTCTTCTTAGAGGACTCTGATCGGATCACCAAGAAGTCATTCTTGTAGTGGGTTGAGCAACCAAGGAAAGGCTTACAAGCTACAAAGTTACTCAGGGGGTTTGAGAAGTAGTTTTCACGGCTGACTAAGATGAAGAAGTTGACGCTGCAGTCCAACAAGACATAGTTATTTCTTCGGGCTGCAAGAGAAGCTGGAGGTACTTCTGGAGGATCGGTAGTAAGACGATGGCTTGACCAATAGTTAGAAGAAGGTTGAGGAAGCGGTTGGTCTGCTTACGAAGAGAGAGCGAAGACGAGAGAAGGTTCCTATTAGGAGATCGCTACCAACACCGACGAATGTAGCACCTGGTCTTATAGTCCGACTAGTGGTTCCTGTTGCTAGACAGATGGTACCAGTTGTTCTAGTTGTTCCAGTAGTCCAAGCACCTGTAGTGTCTCCCAAGAAGGATTCAAACCTCGAGGAGATCATGCGTGGAATGTGAGACCTGCAGATCAAGTTCCCAAGATCGAAGGAGCAAGGGTCTACAAGCGAAGCGAAATCCGTTGGGAAGCAAGGTTGGATCCAACGATGTATCTGGTGCGATGGTACCGATCATCCACGAAGAGATTGTAAAGAGTTCACTAATATCTTGCAACAAGGAGTGATCTTTTGGAAGGATGGGAAGATAGCGCTGGGAGATACGGGTGTACTTCTTCAGACCAACTTTGGTAGAGGAGGGATGAAGAAGTTGGTTGAGGACCACTTATCAGCACAAGCAGTTGCAATCGTGGAGACTGGAACCTAAGGCACAAGGGTTGAGGATCAAGATGAGAGGAATTTTAACGATCATGTTGAGCCGAGTGGATTGTGATCATCTGTCATCTCCATGAAACAAAAAGGAAAGATGACACGCGAGACATTGTTGAGGACAGCTGCTACGATCAGAAAGGATATTGGATGGGAAGTTCCGATAGAAGCTCTATCGGTGCATGTTTACATTACCAAGAACCAACATGAAGCGTTGTTGGAAGAGAAGAGAAGGCGAGATTTACTTCGATGGAGAAGGAGATCTACCGATGGATGATGCTCCTTCTCTATCGAAAGAAAGAGCAAAGGAGTTTCAGAAAGAGAAGGGTAAACCAGCTGTCTACAAACTGCAGTCGGACATCGAGACTTCAACAGAGTGTTGGAAGATCGCATTTTGAATGCGAAGGTGGAGTTTACTTTGAGAGAAGTTTTGGATATTGCTAAGCGCGAGTTTCATGATGTCACCATCGACATCATCAAACGGAAGCGATAGATTAAGTGTGAGACTGGTTTATCGCATGCCTTGGATACTAGGGTGTCTGTGGATGAGGAGAGAGAGCTTGCAAAGTGTAGTGTTTATTCTTCAGAGGAAGAAAGAGATCAAAGATGTATGATACATTTCGAAGATGAAGAGGAGGATGGGAAACAAAGCTCAAGTCATTTCAGTCACAGTCATTGGGCTCGAGCTACGGCGGAGACGCTGATGAGACGCAAAGACTTGGATGAGCCAATGGTTGCTCTAATTGATCATGGATCAGAAATCAACATCATGTCGAAAGAGTTGAACAAGAAGAAGAAGTGACTGATCGACACAGAGCATGGGTGGGTCATAAGAGCAACCAACAACACAAGAGGAGATTTGTATGGAGCTTGTCCAGACATTAGAGTGCGCATAGCTGATGTTGCTATTGAGCAAAACTTCTTTGTTCAAGAAGCAACATCATACGCGCTCATTCTTGACCAATCTTTCATGGAACCTTACAGCAACCCGGATGGAGACAAAGGTACTAGACGACGGATCTGCTTATGCTAGGATCCGGAGTCAAGATGGGAAGAAAGCGGTACAATTCTTGACTGTACCATCCAATCACGAGTGCAATCGAGATCGTCTGAGAGAGAAATCGCTTCCAAGGGTGAGTGAAGAGTTCAAGGATTTTTGTTGAGTACCACTATAGAGCGAGATTGTGATGGTGCGCAAGAGAAGGTACTTTCGCTTGAAGGAGATAGTGCCTTTTGTACAGGGTTTGTTGGATTTTCAGAGTGTGGGATTGCTATTTACAAGAAGGTAAAAGAACTGAGAAGAAAAGAACAAAAATATTTGAGTGATGTTAAGTTGATGTTGAAAGAGTTGGATAAGCTAGAAGGAGATGAATGGATTTCTGGTGTTTATGAAGAGGATGAGGTGGAGGATCCTTTGCGAGAGATCATGTTTATTGGATGAGAGGATATGGATAAGGTTGTGCAGATACATTCAAGGGAGGTCTATTCGGTGATTGAATCATTCCATGCACCGGAGGTTCGAGTGTAGATTTCTAACCTCAAATGTAGATTTCGCACCACATTTGAGGTTAGAGAAGTTCTGATTGTTGATCATTTGTGTGGATCGTTTGATCGGAAGTCAGACCCGAACAAAGTGGATGCGGTTGGAAGGATGAAGGAGGTTTGTAACTCGTTGACAGAAGTAAGAAGATTTTTGGGTGTTTGTGTATTCTATCACATTTGGATTCTTCATTATGCGCATGTGACGGATCCATTATATGAGTTGTTACGCAAGGGTCATAAGTTTAGATGGAGGAAGAGCATACTGATGCGGTGCGGAAGCCGAAGTCCTTACTATCATCTCCTTAAGTTTTGGGAAAGATTGATTACAAGGGTGCCAAGCCGGTGGTTCTTACTGTAAATACAAGTCCGATTGCAATCGGATGGGCAATAGGACAGGATGATGAGGATGGAGACAAGTTTACGGTTAGGTTCGGAGCGAAGGTGTTAAGTGCTCGACAACGTGCATACTCGCAAGTGAAGAGAGAACTATGGAGTATTGTTTCAGCCATGAAAACTGAAAAAGAGTATTTGATTGGAGGAGTAGTGGTGGTCCGGTACTTACCCCCTTAGATCAACGTTCGTCTGGGATCGTCTTGGGATAGACTCTTATGTCATAGCTCAATGTTCCAACCTTAGTTCAGAGAATCACTTAGGATTCATCTGTTCTCGATTTCTCGGTCAAGCCATTAAGTCTTACTCACATCGTTCACAACTTAGCGTAAGTCCACTAGGGTTTCGCGTCTGCATCCGATCTTAAGACTGAGGATCACGACAAAATTGACCTCCTTAGATAGAGATATGACCTTCCTAACTTGCGAACTTTCTCTCATTATCAAAGTTGATGATAAACTACAAGCGTATGTTTGTAGATTATCTCAATGACCTTCTTAACACAACTAACTTCGAACTCCAATAACTTTCTCTACAAGTCCGAATCCAATGATTTTGATCTCTACGGAAAGCTCTTGAATCCCTCTTTTCAGCAAGACCAATTTGGCCTCAGACAGAGCTTCTTACAAGAACTTCAACCTCTCAAAATTTTCTGATTTTTTCTAATCTCAAAAGTTGCGACAAACTACAAACGATCATTTGTAGATTTGTGTAAGGTAAAATGTGATCTATTTTTGTCTTCTTTCAACTCCTTCTCGATCCTCCGACCAGACCTAAATCAACCAAGATCACGATAAATTACAAACGCACGAATACAGATTATCATAAAGATCCTCTGAAAAACCTAAAACATGAATCAACCGAACTGATCCAAATTCTACAGCTAGATTTCTGCAGCCTTTCGACGTCCGCTCATACCAAAATCTTAAATAATGATTGTTTTAGCGCTCTTATATACTCAAAATAACTCCCTTGAAGATTATAGATGTCGCTTGACATGTCAATGGTATTCTAATAGGAAAATAGTAGAATAAAAGATTGAATAAAGTCCATACTAACATATTCCTATCCAAAGTCAACCACGTAGTACACATGCAGAATGCCACCCTGTTCTAATCTAGTCAACAACATGCATCGTCATCGACATCACTTTCTCTCTCATCGTCACTTACCACCGTTGGATTCTCCACGTGACATCAACCAATCAGCAAATTTTCAAGTCAACAATGTCCTAATCAACATTGACATGTCAAAAAGTACCTCATCACTGTAAACACTTGCCACGTCTACCTTAATTGTCACGTCATTATCACTAGCTTTCAAATCCCGAAACTTCAACCTGACGTAAACTGCTTAATATACCTTAATGATCCGAACAACGTGAACTGAATGAGCTAAGCTAAACCGAACCATCTACTCTAACTGGCGGCGGAACCGATCCACCGGGACTGTTACATGTTTCACTGAACCTGGAAATAGCAGTGCCGTCGGAGTGCCGGCGGCCACGAAGAGTAAGTTCGGAGAGGAGATGTAGAAATGATTGACTGAAGCTACTGACTGTAGGTGATGGTGGGTCGATGACCCACAACCGCCGGCAGAAACTAACTAAATATCTACCACATTAAGAACTCATGTGCAGTAACCTCGGAAGTGCAGTGCCATAGCTAAACGTACTTGGTTGATGGGAGCCCGTGTGGACCTAACTGCCCAGTGACACTAAAACCTCGCCCAGTCTAACTTCTGCGACAGTTTACGTTCCTGTTATTTACAGTTCACAGTACGCAGTCGGCTTCTCAACGTGGTTTAATTAGTCCATGTTCAAGCTGGTAGTGAGAAGAAGCCCAGTTTCCATAATCGACAGACACAAACATTCGAGAGCTTATTAACTTGAGGACTTCTAGTACTTTACACACGTCGATCGATCGGATCGGTCAGGAAACTCTGGATCTGTTTCTTTCACGGCTCGGTTAGATGAATATCAAGATCAGAATTTATTTACGTGTGAAGCCAGTAATTACCGACTTTAGACTCGGAAGCAAAACTTGGTTCTTGCTCAGAGCTGTGAACTCAGAGAGTAGCTAGAACGAGTTTGACTCGTGAGAATTGCAGTCCAGTCTGAGTGTATTTTCACATTTGTACGTGCATGTACGCATCGTGGTCAAAAGCCTAGTGATGTACGGCTCATTCGTCGAATCCCACAACGATCGGGCTTCTGACTTTCCTCTTCCGGTTGTACCAAGTGTATGGTAGAGAACCAAACGTAGTGAATACTCTCTCCTGTTGGAGAGATATCAGTAAAGGATCAGTCGACTCATCATCTCCCAAGAGGGGTTGTTATATACTGTAACCTATACCCTAATTGAAAAGACTTCAGTCACTAGTCAGTCATTAGTCATAGAGAGATGTGACTAGGTTACTGTAGAGGTCACTAGTCAATCATTAGTCAGAGAGAGATGTGGCTGTCATAGAGAAATGTGACTAAGGTTACTGTAGAGGTGACTGAAGTCTTAACCTAGACATTATCTTTAACAGTGTAGGAGCCGAAACCTTAAGCGTTCAGCACTTGCTTCACTTCCAGAGTCAGGTAGAATGGCAGCGTCTCACCTGCTTGTGTGAATTCGAGCGTGGAAGGGGATATGGAGACAAGACTCCTATTGGGGGATCAATGAACAGTTGGTGCGTACTGCCGCTCGGGTCCACGTTGGTCACCGACCGCTTGATGGTTCTGGTTCCTTGGAGAAGGGCGACGGTCAGAGATGGCAGATTCAAGTCGCTGGGAGTTGGGAGTTCCGGGAAAGTCCAGTCCATTGTGCTGCACACTAGACTATGACCCGTGATGATTTCCACCTGAGTGTCGTTGTAGCCCAAAGAACACAAGAAGGCGATGTAGTCCTCAGCACTTGCATCGTACACCAGACCCGGATTTGCAGCTGCGTTCGGGTTTATGAGTCCAGCTCCAGCTTCGAAAGGAGTGGCTTGCTCTTCGATTGAGTTGGTGATTCTGTGGTGGGTGTTGTCCAGTACTTCAGCTGTGGCCACAGTCATGTCTCAAGTCAGTGCTCTGTCGCAGACATGAATATATGAAGGCCGCTATCAATCATACAAGCCTATAATATAACGAAACACCAAGAAGGGCCCCAGCGTTTTCCTCTACTGTAATTAGATATGAACATGTAGTAATCTAGTAGTGGTGATACTCAGAAGGAACAGCAATACATAATAATACATGGATCGTGTATATTTAAAAGCCTTACTTGTGGTCATGAGAGCAGACTTTAAAGCTGCTGGAGTCCAGTCTGGATGGATAGCCTTGAGGAGAGCAACGACTCCTGCTATGTGAGGGCAGGCCAAGGAAGTTCCAGATATGATGTTGTATTGTATTCTACGGTCATCACCTGGTAGTTCTGTCGGGGATGACGCTTGAGACCAAGCTGCCAGAATGTTTAGACCCGGTGCTATGTGATCGGGCTTCATACACACAGCGACAATGTGACGAGAGAATAAACGAGTCAGAATTTCCCTTTGTATTCAGTACTGTCAAAACTTAAAGTTCTAAGGTGCATGAATTCACAAGCTAAGCTGTAAACTTATAATTACGTGCTGCCCATGCCCAGGAAAGGAATGGGTTTAATTTAGGGCCGGGACTTGCTGGTGACATGTTCAGTAGAGAGCTGCAGATTCCTTACCTTCAAGATATCTGGAGTAGCAAGACTACGCCCAGTGGACGAAAAGCCTGTAACGACCGGAGAAGGCCTTACTCCAAGGTGGGTTGTTGCTGCGTAGAGAGTGGCAGTCGGATTGCTGTATTCACCAAACCATCCATCCCCGTTAGCTTATGACGTTCCTGACAAGTTTGTATACGTAGAAAAGCTGTTCCAGGCTCGAAGAAATAGAATAAACTCGAAACACTTACTAGTTAGAAAGAAATTCTATCTGTCTGGTTTTAAGCACTGTTCGATATAAGTATGACAAGTCTAACGAGTACCTTGTACTTACGTATAATTTGCGATGTACGCGAGGACGTCCTGAGATCCAGTTGCACTGACAGCTACCGCAGGGAGCACATGATCATCACCTGCGACATCTTCCCTTTCACAGGCGCATTTCCAAGGATCATTCCAGCTGCTCCGGCAGCCTTAACCACCATACCCTTCTCTGCTCTTCCATTCAGTCCACGCAAACAAAAGACAATCTTTCCCTCCGTTTTCGCAGGATCCAAGCTCCCATCTACACAGTATCTGTGAACGCAAAATTGCAAACGTCATCATGTTTTGATTACGGTATAGATGACACAAACAATTCTCCGCGTCTGCCTAGTTTAGCTAATCTTCCATCTGCATCCTGAATTAGAACGTTCGCAGCGAAGCTTGCACCCATGTCTCCGATTCTGTCTGAGATCATCCGAAGACTGTCCATCCGGAACTTGGGGTGTTGGATCCTAGATCTCACACTACTGACACAACTGTATTTACCATTTGCGCTGCTTCCGAGAGCATGCCACACAGAAGAGGTACTGTGGGAATCGGGATTGTGCAGGACGTCCGGTGACTTGTACGGAGAAGATCGGGAGGAAAGTAAGTTACATGATGCGACTTGATGGCTCTACATTGTGCCTCGTTCCCGGCGGTGTAGGCTCTCAGGTGCATGCACCTGAGAGCCTAGCTCAGGAACTCCTGTTGATCTCGCGCTGCCCTTGTTCTCGGGCGCTTTTCCACTTGCTTCAGGGACTCCTGTTGATCTCGCGCTGCCCTTGTTCTCGGGCGCTTTTCCAGTTGTTTCGTAAGAGCTCCTTTACGGCGGTGTAGCCTGTCAGGTGCATGCACCTGACAGCCTAGCTCAGGGACTCCTGTTGATCTCGCGCTGCCCTTGTTCTCGGGCGCTTTTCCAGTTGCTTCAGAAGAGCTCCTTTACGACACAAAGCATGCCAGCTCCTTTCATTCGATCAAAACGTCAACACTGTTTCGCACTAAATCCGCCCTTGGCCCCAGTGAGCCTGCGGTACCTCCCGGGTATAAAAGGGACTTCACATACCGCCATTCCACAAGAAGACGCAAGGCACGAATGCGACGCCTAAACCACCGTACATATTTCTACACAAGCTCCATTTTCCCTAGGGGCTTTTTAAGCCATTAATGGATTTTGGCAGCTGAAGAGATCCTTGTCAACTTGGAGGTGCGGACGAGATATCGGGGATTCTGAGTGAGATAAGGTAAGAGATATTCAGGTAAATGCCAGTTATATTATTACTACATACGTTTCACTTGCCTTGTTTTCTGATTCACCCATGATGCTGTTAGGACTTTGAGTTTTGGGACCCTAAACTTTTCGATCAAGATGATGGCCAGCGATGACGTTGGCTAGTTGCTAGTTGCTAGCTTATAATCTTTAGTCTCTTTTCTTGGATTATTATCCCGATGAATTTATCTTTTAGTATTTTCGACTGACAAATCTGGGGCAGTGGGGCCGACTATAAGGCAGACCGGGCAACGAGTAGCCTTGCCAGTAGTGCAAATACTGGGGAGTTGGGGAGTGAAAGGGGAATTTTCAAACCATTTGAATGTGAAACTTTTCGGTCCGTTGAGCCCTTAGGCTAGCTGTCAGCGAACGAACTACGTACGGGATCCGATATGTTCTCGTTGATCGACTAGGAGTTTTGTAGGTTCGTTACAGCTGACAGTGAGAGCTTTTACTTCGGAGAATGCTACCACATCCGACTGGTGGTTCCTAGTGCTACACCGGAACTTGGGTGTAGGTCCATTTGAGACAAATATCTTCGATTGGTGAGATTTAATGAGTTGTGTTTTCCAACGCTTGTTTATATATGTGTTTAATCCGTGGGTTGTCTGCCCGGGTTCTGCTTAGTTCTGCTCATTCGTGCGGTGTGTATGGCTAACGTGAAGTCTTAGTTGGTGATCATGGCTCATCATAATGAAGCGATTAGATTAGTGTCTAGTTGGGTCATGTCACCATCATGATGGGTGGATTCTCGGCAGCGCCGGTCTAACCGGGGTTACTTGGAAGGTCAGCGGCTGCTTTGGGAAAAAGCGGGTCGAAACTGTAGTTGATCGGATTTTTACTGGAAGAAACTAACGAATACCGACAAATTACCTTTCAGTTTTGATACCAAAACGGTCATAGATCCTTAAAACCGGGTATTATCTTTTACTTCGGGCAATTCTCCGCTAACTCAAGAATTCCCCGAGCACTGGAATTTCAATTTCTTGGCTTCCGATGAATGGTCTATTGGATTTGGGGATTCTTGTCCCGGTAATGTCGACGGTAAGGACTGGATTTTGAGACAGAAATTTGTTTCTTTTAGAAGTTTAATCAAGCGTATAATGATGAGAGTGTAGTAGATGGAGCTGAACTGATGCCAGCTCACTAGTTGCTTGATTTTGTGACTAGAAAAAATGGCTCATTCGAACAAGAATGAAGCTTCCGACAATGGAAATATTCGACGACTTCGCACGGAAGATTTGGGAGAGAGTGGAACGATTACCACCAGTGGATTGACTCTGGAGGACAGGTCGTTAGTGCACACCGTTGGAGTTCCTCCTCCTCTCAGTTTCAAAACTCAATTCACGAATGTCATCAAAGAAACATTCTTTGCTGATGATCCTCTGCGTCCTTTCAAAGATCATACAGGCAAAAAAAAATGGTTCATGGCTCTCTCTTATGTCTTCCCCATCCTTGACTGGCTCCCGAAGTACAAACTGAAGATGCTCAAGGGTGACATCGTGGCAGGATTGACCATTGCCAGTCTCGCTGTTCCTCAGGTATGTAGCACGCACAACTTCTGGTCATGTCCGTAACTTTAACTAAACATATGTACTTGATTCTACAAGTGAAATTGTTTTAGTCTTATAATATTTACAACATTCAAAATGACACGTTTCAGATTATTAAATAATAGGTGTTCAAACTTCTTGCAGGATTTGGGATATGCAAAGTTGGCTGGCTTGAATCCCATCAATGGACTATGTAAGGTTCCAACAGTATCCTTTACACTTTAGCTCCAATTATTGCTCTTCGGCAGGAACTTGCATTTTGAATCATATTTTTGTACTGAAATTTTGCAGAATTCTCTGATTCTTGCTGTTAATGAACATGTTTTGAATTGTTTGGGATATTTTGTCTGGTGCCACAGATTCAAGCTTTGTGCCACCTTTGGTTTATTCTGTGCTCGGGAGTTCGCGAGACATTGCCATCGGGCCTGTCGCAGTGGTGTCAATTCTGTTGGGTCAACTGCTGAAAGACGAGATCAATGCGAAAAAGGACCCTGTTGGCTACTTGCGCCTTGCTCTTACCGCGACATTCTTTGCTGGAGTTGTGCAGGCCGGCCTGGGACTGTGCAGGTTTGTAACTAGTTAATGGACATTCATTCTCTAGACAATTCAATGTTCTCGTCATCTTCATTCTTAATTTCTTTTGGTTGTGAGACTTACTTCACTTCTAAACATGTAGACTTGGATTCATCATCGATTTTTTATCCCATGCCGCAATCATTGGATTCATGGCCGGAGCTGCCACCACCATCTCTCTCCAACAGCTGAAAGGACTTCTGGGAATTTCAGACTTCACAACCAAAACTGATTTCATATCTGTGATGAGATCAGTGTGGACCAATATTCACCAGGTACTTACACGAATTCAAATAGTTCGCTTGATTACCAGCTAGACTAGTAATTGCTCAGCAATTTCTGTTGATTGTCTTGCTATTTCTAGTCATGGATACATCGACATGCTCAAGATCATCATCACTAATTCTCTTCTCTTGTTGTCTTCAATCGTGTGCAGTGGAATTGGCAAACTATTTTATTGGGACTGTTTTTCCTCTTTTTCCTTCTCACTTGCAAGCGCATTGTAAGTTATTCTACTTCTTGTTTGTTGTCTCATCAAAGTCTCTCATTTCTGAGATTTTACCTATGAAGATTGGGCTTTGTGATGTGTTCAACGATTTATCCTCATTGAATTTTTACGAGTCAATGGGATTTTTCTGATCAAGTCTTTCTAGATGCTGACTTGCAAGTGGTGCTTTCTTGCAGTCCAAGCTCAGGAAGAATCTTTTTTGGATTTCTGCCATCGCTCCTTTGATCTCTATCGTTTGTGCCACTCTCTTCGTTTACGTCACTCGACTCGACAAACATAATGTAAAAATTGTCAGACACATCAAGCAGGGCATAAATCCAGTTTCATTCCATGATCTTTACTGGACTGGAGATGAACTATCCACGGGTTTCAAAATTGGTCTCGTTGCGGGTCTTGTCGCTCTCACGGTAAACAACTCAAGTATTTCAAGGAATTTATCACGTTCTTTAGGAGAAAGAAATTTGATTTTGATGTATTTGGTAAAGAGTTTGAGGTTATAACATTCATTTCAACCTTCATCAGGAAGCGGTGGCCATCGGAAGGACATTTGCTGCTTTGAAAGACTATCACATCGATGGTAACAAGGAAATGATTGCCATTGGCACCATGAACATAGCTGGATCGTGGACTTCGTGCTATGTCGCAACTGGTAACTTTTACAATATCTGCAGTCAGTTGTATCTTAAAATTATACTAAAGTCAGTTGTACGTTTGTTTCTTCTTTCAGAATCTTTTGTCTTTTTCTTTCGGAAGCTCTTTCAATTAATAGTTTATTCAACATCCAAACGTTGAAATATGACCCTGAAGGTGAAACAAAATTGGAATTTTTCTGCAGGATCCTTCTCTCGATCTGCAGTGAACTACCAAGCTGGATGTCACACCGCTGTGGCTAACATTGTCATGGCAATTGTCGTGCTCTTTACTCTCTTGTTTTTGACTCCTTTGTTTTACTACACTCCGAGTTGCATTCTCTCGGCCATCATCATCAACGCCGTGCTCAGTCTCATCGACTTCAAAGCCGCCCACCTCGTCTGGAAGACCGACAAGATTGACTTCCTTGTTCTCATTGGAGCCTTCTTCGGTGTCTTCTTTGTATCTGTCGAAATCGGCCTTCTTGTTGCTGTAAGTTTCGGCTGTTTCAATCATTTTCATACAAAGGTTGACTTGATTGCTTTCTTGGAATGGAACATAACTATCTAGAATCCATTATCATTTAATCTGATAAAGCAATCTCGTACAATCAAACACTTCAATTCTCGGTCTAATTGTCTCTCGCTGAGGTCTTTAGTACTTCTGGAATTCGAAAATGCCCAGTCTGAAAATACATATTCTGCTGAATATTTGAAGTAGAATGCGTGCTATCTTGGTATCATTCTATCGGTAGAAGTTGTCTACACTCATAAGTTTTGGACTGACTGTTTTGCAGGTTGTCATCTCTTTCGCTAAGATTCTCCTCCATGTGACTCGACCACACACTGCTGTTCTCGGAAACATCCCCAACACCACAGTGTACAGAAATATCGAGCAGTACCCCGAAGCAACCACCGAGCCTGGAATTCTCATCCTCCGTTTGGACGCAGCTATCTATTTCTCTAACTCCAACTACATTCGTGAGAGGTATGGTCAAGCTGAGAACACATACTCTTTGATTCGTGATCACTAAACTAAGAAGAACACACTCATCGTTTATAACATGGACTTTATTATTACAACCAAACGTGCAGAGTTCCAACTTTTTGTGTGACTCATGTGGAATACTGATGAAATTCAGCGTTTGAATATCTTCTATTAATATATATACAGGATTCTGAGGTATGTGAACGAAGCTGAAGATGAAATCAAAGAAAGCAACGGAGTTCCTATCCAATTTGTTATTGTCGAAATGGCCCGTAAGTACCTCATCACTAACAATCGAGGTTGTAGAACGTTGATGCTCTGGACCAGTAGCACCAAGCAATAATGCCTTCAGACTTCTAACATTAATTACGATATTTGCTTATATAGTCACAGCTTGTTAGACCATTTGGAAATGTATCTTGTCTAGATCTGTGCTCTTATCTTCACTACTTTACTTCGATATGCAGCTGTTATGAGCATTGATACTGCAGCAATCCATGCGTTTGAAGAACTTCATCTTGCTCTCAAGAAGAGAGGCATTCAGGTTGGTTCAAATTCTTTCTCGTTTCAAAATATTTTTCTATCACATTATTCGTTAGTCAATTCCATTGATATTCCTAATGGGTCACAACTGCTTGAAATTAGCACTACATTCAGTTAAATGCTTTTGCTTAGGCTGAACTAAAGAAGTATGGACATAAGAGATTACATTCTGATTTTCTTTTAGCAAGTAATCTTGTCAACTTTTGAGGAACTTGTGTTTTCTGCCAGACAATTAAAACCTAAAGCTTTGATCCATAATGCTTCTTACACTGAACTGAAGGAAGGCGAGTTATAGTCCTGTTGAAGTTACAAGCACTCCAATGCCGAAAGTCATTCTAATTAAGTGTTCATTCAGACGAGCTAAAAAAGAGAGATGTGCAAGAATAGTATGTAACTGTGTTTGTCGGTTCTTGTATGGATGCAGTTGACAATCTCGAACCCTGTAGGAAGAGTGATCATGACCTTCAGGGACGGAGGCTTTGTGGATCTTCTAGGTCAAGAATGGTTCTTCCTATCCGTTTCTGAGGGAGTTCAAATTTGTTCCATCATCGTTAAGAGGAACCAACATGTTGTGAAGGAAGCAGCTGATGAGAAAGTGTAACTCTTCTTGTTAAGTTTTTGTACATCAAACTGCAGCCGATCATGTTCATACAATGTACATCGATCACAAAATAGATTTGAGACAGATGTTGACCACAGGTGTCAATTAGCTTTCTAGATGTTCAAATAAGGACGATCGAGTTCCAACTTAATACCATTCGAAAGGATAATACCTGTAATAAAATGGAGGGTAAATTATTAATTTTTTTGGAGTTATCGTCTAGATCAGCTGATCGGTACTTTTGTATCTATTTTCGAAGAACTACTAGAAAATTCCCTCTTACATTATCTAGGAGATTGAAGATATATGTGGGTCAAGTTGTAAATTTTGGTTGTAAACAAAGTATGTAATCTTGGTCAAGGAAAGAGCAATAAATTGTGGAATGATTCAGACACATGCTATTGGTTATCGCTGCAGATTATTGATAATATAGACATCGATACTTGCACTTATCATACAGTTCTCCAGTATGCATGCATGGTAGTATTTATTCTTCAACTTGAACTTTTTAACCAAATGGTTCTCATGCAACATCTTCTATTCATATTCTACAGAATACTTTTGTAAACAACTTCTTAACATCTTTTAACCTGCTGTATATAGATTTTGGATAGAGTGTCTAGTTTCTGTTGTGTGAAGAGAGAGTCGATACATCTAGAAAAAACAAGATACAACTAGGAAAACAGGAAAAGAAAATAGTCCAACTCAACAAGAGAGTGTCAAGATGGAGACAAGGAATGAAGTAACTGGTGAGGATTGTTTAGTGATGTTATTGATGCGAGTGGAGGTGATAACGCCGTTTGTCAGTCTGTGTTGAGACCAAGAATGGAATACATTGGAGATTCGGAGAGGGATCAGACTGAATTGACCAAAGACACATATTATGTCCTGTGAGGATAGTAATATGTGCTATCAATCGAGCAACTTGAGATGACACTGAGCTTTCATAGATTGTACATGTAGAGCGGGGTACACATAACTGGTGTGGTCATGAAGGTCATACTTGACAATGCATCACTACTTGGAGAGAGTGAGGACGAGATATTCATACGACATCTTTGAATCTTGAAGATTCAAACTCTTTGCCAGTTCAGAATTCAATGCAACTATCACTCGAACGGTACTAGCCTTACTGACATCAGTGGTCCGTATCTGCCAGCAAGTTTCATCATTATCTGATAGAGAAATTTTCCTAAGAGGTGATGATGACCAATGACTGACAATATAAGGGGCTTAAGGACTCGATGAGTGCAGTTTATGCACGCCATATCTTTTGTCATAAAACACACTCTACATAGATTCCCAAAGAGAAGTTGGATGCTTTCCATATGATATTTATGTAGTTGTATTATGCTTATCCTCGTCGACAGTATCCATCTTCTCAATTTTCATTGTCTGATGTGTATACAATAGATAGATGATGAGTAATATGCGCTATGAAGATTTTGATCAATTGCCTCACATTTTTGACATAGTTTGTTCTATAAAAAATACACGTAGAAAAAATCCGTATATAGTTTTATTCTCCAATACGTGTTATCTCTCTCGATATGTGGTACGCGTAAAGTGCATCTGTCTCAGGCTCATGTATGTCTTTGTTGCTATTCTCCAAGTAAAAAGCAAGAATGATATGGCCATCACTCGTAAGTCCATTAACTTGTCAAAACTCTATTTAACAAACAGAAACCTCCTCTTTAGGTCAGATGTTTACTCTTTAACTTTCTTTCTGCTGTGCTGAAATTTGAATTCGTCATTGTTAGCCTACAGTGGGAAAAAAGAATCGATCACTTGTACATGTTATCTCTCATTGTATCGTGGATAAGGTCTGGGGAAGGGATAACAGTCGAAGTTGTGACATTTCTTGAACTTAACTCTCGCAGTAGGCTAAACAACTTGTAAAGAATTCACAAGTTGAACAAGAGAAATTAGAGGCATGAGATGAAACAGATACAATCTTTGTGTGAAAAGAAAGTTACAGATCTTCACTCGATTCAGTACAAGAAGAAATTCATTAGCTGATTCCTCACAGACTGCGATGTATGACCCAGATGAAGAGCTCAAGACATTTTTTATATTCTGAGATTTACTCACCAACATGAATATGATCGAACACAGATGAATCATCATGTCCGAGATGCTACATCAAGAAGAAGCTAAACATACGAGACTCTTCTTCACTTAACTAAATCAGTATACTGTCCATTGAGATAGAAAGCTAGATACTAAGATGATTCAAGAATCAGAATCCCGTAGAGCGACGAAGCAACATAAGTGCAGCATACAGTTGAGTCTAAGAATCTAGAGACGACACAATGTTACCATGCACAGAAATAATAACCCAGTACTCAACGCAACACTCCAAGAAGTTTTAGTTTTTGTTACGAGGAGAGGTTTGAGTGACCCTAATAAAGATTTGGCGCTAAGAGATTCCTATAACTCTCGTAACAACACTTTTTACAACTTCTGCCGTAAATTTTACGTATCCAGTGTATGCTCACAGTTGAAAATAATTCAATCTGATGGCTACATACGTTCTGCAGCGATGACAAACCTTGACATTTTCATCTGAGTCTTGTAAATTTGTGTTAAGGAAATATTTGAGTGTCTCTAATACTATTGGTTCTGTTACGATGTAAGCAAACCTATGGGGTCAACCCCAACTTACATCAGAGCTAATATTGAAAAAAAGTTAGTAAAAAGCTAAAACTTTTCACTAACAAGCTATTGCTTGTTGGCTACCCCATCCGCCTGTAGCCCGGCCCCGGGGGGTCGAGTCCTCTTGGCGGGGGGACTCATGCTGTGCAAGGGCAGCAGCATACGGCTACAGAAAGCCCCACAGAGAAAAGACGCCTAAAAGAAAAACCAAACAAAAAAGTATTTGCGTAGCTCGAGAGACATAGCCACCAGGCCTAGAGAGTCATATTTCCTTTTCAATCTATAATGATTTTAAATGTGATATTTAATGCAACCACGATAGGTACTAACTTTTTTACATGCAACATATTCACTTTATTTACGTTCAGTCAACTTTATATTACAAGATAAACTTTTTATTTTTTTCTTTCTCGGTTTCGAGCCAATGGTAAGCTTCACTTCTGTATTTGTTTTAAATTAGTGCTGCTGTAGACCCCTTTTGCCCAGGTCTTTCTAATCAGGCATATTAATGACCTATCCCAGAAGTTTACGGAGCATGCATATTTTAACTAGATACTTATGATGTCTGATTGACATTAAGCATTAGAAAACCTTAGTGGGTTTTTGCTCTGCGTTAGTAGATTGTGAAGAACGGAACGGAAAGGGTGATTTTTTTTGCCGTGTAGCGTATATTCTCGTATTAGCATAAAGAGAGGGCGAATATAATAGACAGAGCGACTGCAAAAATCGCAGAGGAATTGAATTAAATCTAGATTAATCGCTAACGCATAGCCCCGCAATTACATTATAAGCGTAACTCCATATTCTTTATTTTAAAGGTAAGTAAAAGATGAGTAAAAGAACTGACAAAGAATAGTTGAAAACAGATGCAAAATCACTTCAGGAAAGACACAAAAGCTGGAAGAAATAGAAATAGTATTAGAAGGTTTAAGTTTGAACTTCTAGTCGTTTCTCCCATATATCCATGTTATTCTAGTTCCCCTTCTTCTCTATTCGAATAGATATATTCAAATTTTGAACTTCTATGAAGCAGCTATTCAGTATCTATGGATATGCAAATGCTCTTCAGAACCGAGCCCAAACAAAAGCAGAATAAAACAAAGATCGGAAGGAAGAACAAGAACAAGAGTCAGAAGATGCTCCTAAACACAGGGTATTGGTTTCATTGCGTCGCGTTTCTTCTGTTTCATCGACTTGCGCGTTCAGCTTTTCTTCCCGCCGGATATATGACAAGACGGCAGGCTACGTACTGTACGCACGAGTCCCGGCTACGGTAGGGCCCAACAAGTTCCAAGAAGAACGGCGTTCATGATCCGAACAACGTGACTGAACGAGCTAAGCTAAACCGAACCATCTACTCTACCTGGCGGCAGAGCCGATCCACCGGGACCGCTACATGTTTCACTGAACAAGGAAATAGCAGTGCCGGCGGAGTGCCGGCGGCCACGAAGAGTAAGTTCGGAGAGGTATGTAGAAATATTTCGGTCGATTGACTGAAGCTACTGACTGTAGGTGATGGTGGGTCGATAACCCACAACCGCCGGCAGAAACTAACTAAATCTCTACCACGTTAAGAACTCATGTGCAGTAACCTCGGAAGTGCAGTGCCATAGCTAAACGTACTTGGTTGACATGGGAGCCCGTGTGGACCTAACTGCCCAATGACACTAAAACCTCACCAAGTCTAAGTTTTGCGACAGTTTACGTTCCTGTTATTTACAGTGCACAGTACGCAGTCGGCTTCTCAACGTGGTTTAATTAGTCCACGTTCAAGCTGGTAGTGAGAAGAAGCCCAGTTTCCATAATCGACAGACACAAACATTCAAGAGCTTATTAGCTTGAGGACTTCCAGTACTTTACACACGTCGAATCGATCGGATCGGTCAGGAAACTCTGGATCTCTTTCTTTCACGGCTCGGTTAGATGAATATCAAGAGCAGAATTTATTTACGTGTGAAGCCAGTAATTTCCGACTTTAGACTCGGAAGCAAAACTTGGTTCTTGCTCAGAGCTGTGAACTCAGAGAGTAGCTAGAACGAGTTTGACTCGTGAGAATTGCAGTCCAGTCTGAGTGTATTTTCACATTTGTACGTGCATGGACGCATCGTGGTCAAAAGCCTGGTGATGTACGGCTCATTCGTCGAATCCCACAACGATCGGGCTTCTGACTTTCCTCTTGCCGTTATACCAAGTGTAGGAACCGAAAGCATAAGCGTCCAGCACTTGCTTCACTTCCAGAGTCACGTAGAATGGCAGCGTCTCACCTCCTTGTGTGAATTCGAGCGTGGAAGGGGATATGGAGACAAAGACTCCTACCGGGGGATCAATGAACAGTTGGTACGTACTGCCGCTCGGGTCCACGTTGGTCACCGACCGCTTGATGGTTCTGGTTCCTTGGAGAAGGGCCACGGTCAGAGATGGCAGATTCAAGTCGCTGGGAGTTGGGAGTTTCGAGAAAGTCCAGTCCATTGTGCTGCACGCTAGACTATGACCCGTGATGATTTCCACCTGAGTGTCGTTGTAGCCCAAAGAACACAAGAAGGCGATGTAGTCCACAGCACTTGCATCGTACACCAGACCCGGATTTGCAGCCGCGTTCGGGTTTATGAGTCCAGCTCCAGCTTCGAAAGGAGTGGCTTGGTCTTCGATTGAGTTGGTGATTCTGTGGTGGGTGTTGTCCAGTACTTCAGCTGTGGCCACAGTCATGTCTCAAGTCAGTGCTCTGTCGCAGACATGAATATATGAAGGCCGCTATCAATCATACAAGCCTATAATATAATCAAACACCAGAAGCGCCCAAGCGTTTTCCTCTACTGTAACATTTCTTGCTCTTTCTGCTGAGCTTGTGGCATAATAAGCGACTCTGTGCAAATTCAACTGACCTGGAGGTTCATGCCAGCTTAATATATATGAACATGTAGTAATCTAGTAGTGGTGATACTCAGAAGGAACAGCAATACACAATAATACATGGATCGTGTATATTTAAATGCCTTACTCGTGGTCATGAGAGCAGACTTTAAAGCTGCTGGACTCCAGTCTGGATGGATAGCCTTGAGGAGAGCAACGACTCCTGCTACGTGAGGGCAGGCCATGGAAGTTCCAGAGATGATGTTGTATTGTATTCTACGGTCGTCGCCTGGTAGTTCTGTCGGGGATGACGCTTGAGACCAAGCTGCCAGAATGTTTAGACCCGGTGCTATGAGATCGGGCTTCATACACACAGCGACAGTGTGACGAGAGAATAAACGAGTCAGAATTTCCCTTTGTATTCAGTACTGTCAAAACTTAAAGTTCTAAGGTGCATGAATTCACAAGCTAAGCTGTAAACTTATAATTACGTGCTGCCCAGGAAAGGAATGGGTTTAATTTAGGGCCGGGACTTGCTGGTGACATGTTCAGCAGAGAGCTGCAGATTCCTTACCTTCAAGATATCGGGAGTAGCAAGACTAGGCCCAGTGGATGAAAAGCCTGTAACGATCGGAGAAGGCCTCACTCCAAGGTGGGTTGTTGCTGCGTAGAGAGTGGCAGTCGGATTGCTGTATTCACCAAACCATCCATCCCCGTTAGCTTATGACGTTCCTGACAAGTTGGTATACGTAGAAAAGCTGGTCCAGGCTCGAAGAAACAGGATAGACTCGAAGCACTTACTAGCTAGAAAGAAATTCTATTTCTGTCTGGTTTTAAGCACTGTTCGATATAAGTAAGACAAGTCTAACGAGTACTTTGTACTTACGTATAATTTGCGATGTACGCGAGGACGTCCTGAGATCCAGTTGCACTGACAGCTACCGCAGGGAGGACATGATCATCACCTTCGACATCTTCTCCGTTCACAGGCGCATTTCCAAGGATCATTCCAGCTGCTCCGGCAGCCTTAACCACCATACCCTTCTCTGCTCTTCCATTCAGTCCACGCAAACAAAAGACAATCTTTCCCTCCGTTTTCGTAGGATCCAAGCTCCCATCTACACAGTATCTGTGAACGCAAAATTGCAAACGTCATCATGTTTTAATTACGGTATAGATGACACAAAGAACTCCACGTCTGCCTAGTTTAGCTAATCTTCCATCTGCATCCTGAATTAGAACGTTCGCAGCGAAGCTTGCACCCATGTCTTCGATTCTGTCTGAGCAGGAAAAGGTTTTCTTGAACCACGTCTTCAGTTCCTTACTCCGCACTGATTCATTCATCATGCATGGTGGTACTAGCGACGCATTTCAATTCGTTCTTGGGGCTGAGTACTGCATCTCAGGTCAGTAGCTTACTCTGCTTCTGTTGTATTCCCGCCTTCCGGAGCTAGATCTTGGGCTGAAACCAAAGCTGCGGTGAGTGTTTCATACTTGGTTGTAGTACGGCCCTGCACAGAAATCGCGTCATGGTCAGATGCTTTGTCGATAAGACATATGAATCTGAACATCATCACATGAGAGAGGAGGATGCAGAACACCATGAATAGCGAGCAAGCTCATCGAATTTCCAAAATGATTGTCATTTGATTCAAACGGTGGGCATGCACGAAGTTAACGGGGTAGCTGACCTACTTGGAGCTTGACTAAATTTCCGAGCTCAAGAGTGCCACTGATTGAACGATCCAGCGATGAGGCTCCGACGGTGAGTGACCAAGGTTCCAAATGGTCGACTGTAAAAGGACTTGGTCCAGAGTTCCCTCCAGCTAGAACTACGAGAACACCGTTCTCCATGGCGTGGAATGCTGCAATACCCATACCATCTTCGTCGAGTGTCGAAGGAGGAGGACCGCCAATTGAGATGGACATGAGGTCCACACCATCAGCCACAGCTTCATCCATAGCTGCCATCATATCTGCGAAAAAGCAAGTACCCCCCAGGTACTCTGGAGGAGGTACCCAGCACACCTTATAGACTGCAATTCGGGCACTCGGAGCTCCACCCTTGGCTGTGCCATTTGCGTATCCGTTATAGTTCACGTTCTCCACGATCCTGCCTCCTGCTGTTGCAGAAGTGTGCGTGCCGTGTCCTTCTATGTCTCTTGCAGAAATGAAGTTATCCTCGGGGCTCAAGGTACCAACTTCAGCTTCGAAGCCTTTAGAATACCACTTGGCCCCTATAAGCTTCCTACAGCCACGTCCAGTGAAGTGCAGCATACAAGGATCTCGCTGGTCAGTGTCGATCTGGGCTAATACAAAATATAATTGTATTCCTGTTATGATCAGGAAAGAATTCAGCTCCTGCAACCATTTAGCTAGTCCGTATGAATAACCCATGGCTGAAACCCTAGTTCCTGCAGACTGTCACAATTTACTTCTAGTAACTGCGTTTCGAGGTCATTTCCACTACAATACTTACTTGTTGCAGTTGGATGCGCTAAAATTCTGTCCTTCAACGCAAGCGCCTTCCCATTTTGCTGGGATATCAGAAAGTCCATCATCTTTGAAACTCTCTGCCTCCGGCCAAATACCTGTACGTATGTGGAGAAGAGGCAAATATACAATCCGCCTTAAAACTTTGACAGGAATGTAATGAACTTTCAGTTAGCAGCGTTGGTAGCTGCATGTACTAATTGCAAGAAAAAGTGTGAGACCTTCTGTATATACATCCTCCTGAATCAGGCGTATGGCCGGCCAGCAACGTGTGGATCACTCTACCGGCATTAGAGCTTATTCTACCATCAGGTCGTAAATGAAAATCTAATTAAGCTGATCATGAGCAACTGTTCCAACGGACTGGTACCTGTATCAACCATGCCTATGACAATGTCTTCGCCGTAGTTCGCGCGAGACCATAGGTTTGATGAGACAGTAGATTCAGCAGAAGCAAAATTTGACGTATGAAACTCAGGAACCTCCAGACCAAGAAATTCCCAACTGTGAGTCGTTTGTGGTGTCGCAGCTTTGTTTGGAAGAACTGAGAGCACCCCATCCATTTCTGTGATGCGCGCCACACATGCCGACATAACCTTAAAATCCAATCATATTTACACGTAGAAAGGAAGCACAACTGGAGCTCGAGCCTGGATATTTGCAACTTTGGGTAACATGAAGCTCCGAGCTCCTCGAGCTCCTCTTATATGGGGCCTTTCTTCATCTGATTACTTACGTATATATTATCAGGATGCAGCTAAAGAAGTAGCTATAGTAATACTACCTTTAGCCAGTCACTCTCTGGGTCATCGATCACAAGATGCAGTTAACGGGACAGACACTTTCCTTTCCACTTTCCTTTCCACGGGAAAGGAAATGATCATGATAGAAGTCATGAAGCAGCATTGTAACTCCTTATATCTGAGCAATTGTTGAGTAACTTACGCGAAAGTTTAGTAATGTGTTCTGGTGAAAGCTTCGCAGCAAAGCCGCTGAAAGACTTTGTGTAGCTGTATATCATCGAGTCCTGCACCAAATCAGCACTGGAACACCATACCAGCATGCGCATGTTATTCTCTGTCAATCACAGGTGAGATTCATGTGCCGCCTACAGCTAAGTCATAAGTTATACCGAAACCTTTAGCACATGGAAGTTCATTGGTGTTTGACTGTCTAACTGACTCGATTCATACTATAGACCTCAAGTAACTGTTCGGAAGCTAAACCCACTAGCTATCTAGACTGAGACAGAAAGAAATGAGCTGCAGTGCCACACACCTTCCCAAAGTTGAGGCCAGCATAGTCTGATGCACGGCAGTGACTTCGTGACTCGGGAGATGGGAATGACTCTTACCCATGTAAACAATGTGTACCTGTTCTCCCATAAACCACGAGAAAGCAACACCAACAAGTGAATTCCACATTTAAGAAGGTTAAATCTATTTTTTTCAAGCTAACACTTCCATATCAATCACAAAGGACGCTGACTCTCGTTTCTGACATGAAAGTCTGACTATAGCTGCTCAAAGTTAACATGTTACGACTCGTATATCAATTTGGTGAGTCCAATAGAGATTTCAGCAGGTTCACTCCAAAGATGTTAGAATTTGATGCATATGACCTTCTCGGTAAGAGCCGTGGTAGAGAAGAAGAGAATTATGAAACTCCATTCCACCAGTCCGAACAGCAACTTGAGCTTCATTGAGGATGCCATTCTCATAGTAGTATAAGTAAATCAGCAGAATACTGAGTGACTGTGATCCGATAACGATGATGCAGTCACGTATCACTCAAAGCACCTCTTCCCAAGCAGTTGAGGAAGCTTGAGTTTGAGCTCTCAGCCGGAGCTCCTCTTCCTCAGCAGTTGGGAAGGATGCTAGTGAGTGTTTGTCCAGAAAGTTCTAAAGTTTTGGTCTTTTATACCTGCAAGCGGACGAAAATTCATGAATCAGTTTCTTAAAATGCTTGTAGTACTTAAAGAGCGTCATATATGGCATACACTAAACGACAGACAGATGCTCCATTAACATCGACCGCCTTATGAGCTCGAGGTTCTGCTTTTGGTTGCCATCTGAATTTCAGGAAAGCCGAAAACATTACTTAGCCTATTCTATCATTTGGAGCTAAACTTCAGGAGTAAATAAGTACAAAAGTACGTACAGGTCTGAAGGAATGTCATGATGGGTTCTATCAAGAACCCGTTCTAAGTTCCTAAGCGAGTCTTCTTTACTAATTATAAAGTCGGCCTTGCTATGAAGTTCAGAAGTTATAGACTTGTAGCAAGTCTATGACTTCCATGACTCATGAACATATATTAAAACTGAATTCCATGAATTTCTAAATAAATATCAGTAGACTCATGAACACACATAAATCAAATTTACTTTTCCATGGATTTGATATCTAGCAAGATCAGTATCATGATGAATTCTGAAACAGTATGGATGAATGTTGGAGGGTAAAATGCTAGGTCATGGATCTGCAATCAACGTCTCATTGTAACCCTTTGCATGTAACGGTACGCGGGCGGCGAGACAGCCCTAGGTCGATTGTGGAGCACCCATTGGCCTAGCACGACTCCATGACTGGTTTCTGCTCCCAAGTGAAACGTCCATTTCCTACGACCGCGTGGATGTGCGACTTTTACCGGAAACCGTTTTAAAACCTGCTGCAAAGTGAAACCTCCTAAAATAGCGTAAAGTGCGGAGGGCTCGTATCCATTGGCATGCAACCGTGTGACTTTTACCGGTTTTTACTGAGAAATGAAACTTTCAAAGATGGTGTAGGGACTCTTACGGAGCAGCTATTGGTCTAAGACCGCATGTGCCTACGCTATTTCGTTACCGATTTTCTGGTCAGATGTGAAACCTTCTGAAACCGTCATAGGATGGGAAAAGAATGATGTCAGTTGCATACTCAGCTGCAACTGATATCAGTAGAACTTTGTGGGTATTAGGAACTGCAAGCTCGCCAGATGTTAGTCATGATGATGTTCTTGCCGGGTCATTTGTATAAAGAGCTAGTGTCATAACCTTGAGTTGCAACTCGCAGTACTCAACCCCAAAGCTTTTACTAGCTCGGAGTTGCGTACCTTGGGAACTTGTTCATCTTCATCTGTTCTTACGGAGCTTCTTGTAATTTTTTTCTGAAATGGCAGAAACGCCAAGAGAGATGGACGAGCAGAGCGGAGGTGAAGGCGTTGAATGCAAGGCCGAGAAGGACATCACAGTACCTTCATGCGGTTCTCTACATTGGACTAGCGTTGAGTGGGAATGTGCGTTTTCAAGCTTCAACAATTGCGAGATCGTCCGACTCTTACTCGAAAGCATAAGGTGGAAGATTTCGGACATCTCGGAAGGAACCATGCGCGGAGTGCAAGCAGAAATTCTTGAAACAGTGGCTGATGCGCAAAGAAAACTGGATGAGGCTTTAAAACATATTGATGTTTTGTGTGAGAAGACCTACGAAATTGGACTGGAACTGAAAGAATGATGCCTTCCTTAGGAGAATGGTTGATTCTACTTCCAAGTGTGCATCTCACCTGGGGGCATTATGCACATATGTCGAAACAAATAAGTTCCTCGAGGAGTCCTACCCAGCTAAGGTGTCTAGGTGAGATTTGTCGGTGTTGATCAAACACTTTTTGCTCTTTATGCTCTTAATACTTAGATTGGAATTGCCATTTAGCAAGGGTCGCTATGTAAGTTCCAGCCCACGGACTACGTGGGAAAATCTTTCTTTGAGCATGTTTATCGTTTATCCGGGGAAGCTTTACGGGATTAGTTTTAATACTCCCTTGTAGAGAGTTCATGCCATATCCATTACAGATTCTATAAAGTTTGCCATGAAAAGAAACAGGATGTATGTAGGGGTAACCAGTTAAGATTTTGTGGAATTTTGGTAACATTTTCTCACATAAGGTTGATATCTTTTGTTGGTCTGCATAGTCAAATATGTTTAAAGCACGAGCATGTCACGCGATTCTGTCTAATCATCCAGACACCTTTCAACTGGAACTATGTCATGTCTCTAAGAAATGTGAAAATCAACGATGAACACGAAAAGTTTATGGGAATTGTGAATGATTTTAATGCTTTTGGGAGAGTTCCTCCATCTTTACCATACCCATTGTATGCAAAAATAACGAGGATGCACTTCAGACTCACTTTGTGCTCTCATCATCAACTCGTAGAACGCGTACACTTTTCTAACAATTTTGCTTAAATTGTGAATAAAAATGAAAAACATTCAGAAAAGTCAGAGAGGAGATGCAAAAGGCTAGGAAGAGTTCTCGATTTGCAACTTAGGAGAAGTACAAACTGTTTTCAAACGTTTCACGGATAACAAAGAATTGTTGAACCTGGAGGACATTCCAAAGTTGTAGAGAAGGACAGCTGCAAAACGTTAAGGCAACGTTCAACACTAGAAAGAGATCTGCCGGCGGAAAACACATTCTGCGAACAACTCCAAAATTATAAGGAAATGTTTCATAACTGAAAAATAAAACATTTGACATTCCTATTATTTTATTATGATGATTCTTTTAAAGTACCAAAATAGAATTAAAATCCATAAAATGGAATACGGTTTCCATCCAACATGTACTCAGTCCTCATAAGTATCACCGGGGAGACTTTCATAGTTCCAAAGCCTAGTCCCGTAGTGCTAAACCGTACTGTAGTCCCTTCCAAACCTACTCTTGTCCCGAACTTATTCTTCTCTATGGTAAGGTTCGAGACACACTACATTCCTTGCATAAAAGTGATTAGTGTTTTCCGTAAAGGTTGGGAAGAGGTTTTCTTTAAACCTTTGTAACTTCATGTCTAACCTTTAAAAGTTTGTAGAAAATCTGACTTGATTCAGAAGGAACCCTTGCCTTAAATCTCAGCAGAACACATATAATATGACAAAAGTTATGGGAAGACGTTTTATACCTCCGGATGTTTTTCCTTCCCTATTGCGTCAGATATGCTACTCCATGCACCAATGCGACTCACGGGATACGGTACCGTACATGCCAGCGTGAATGCCGTCCTTGAGAGCGGAAGTCGCGAAGTATATGGAGTGGGAAGATAGGATAAGATAGTATGCTGTTGAGAATATCTTTGTCTTTCCCCTTTTGTTCTCTCATAGAAATGACAGGGTACATTTTGGCCGCAAAGAGTACAGTCCCACGCTTTGGCCGGCAGAACCGGTAACTGAGTCCAAATGGTGGGTTTGCAACCGGCTTCGCATGTACGGCTGGGCTCTGTCGATTGCGGAGGTAGTCGTGGCACTAGCCAAGTTATTTATGTTGCATCCCAAAATAACTGAATAGCTATTCGCAGTATACCATATAGTTACCTGGAGATAGCAGGTAATCTTTTTCCATTTCCCTCTTATTAGTCTTGGCTCATTGCGTACTGTTCAGAGCACCTGCATATATGTTTACCTAGTCTTTTATGGAAAAGGAAAATATCCAGAGGTTTAATTTGTTACCTAACTCTAAATTCATAGTAAATTAATATATAAATAATTACAAAGTTCTGGACTTGTATTATAGCAGTCTACTCATGTCTTATGGTTTATATCTGGTTCTGTTTGCGTTTCCAAGCATAGACTAACAATTAATATTTATAAAATATCTCTATTATTTTTGTTTATTTGATATATGATTTTTATTTCATATTTTCGTTATAATCACAAGTGAGCAAAAATTGTTAAAATTTATAGAATATTTTTATTTACTTAGTATATGGTTTACGTTTAGCACTTATAATTAGTTAGTATATGATTTCTCTTGAACACTTATATATTTCTTAGTATATAATTTTCTTTTAATATTTATATATTTCTATGATAACAGCAATTGAGCTAAAGTTCTTGGCATGACCTAACAATTAATATATATAGAAAAAATTATTATTTTTATTTACTTGATATATAATTTTCATCTAAAACTTATATATTTCCTCGACAACAAGCGAGCAAGTTAGCAAAAGTTCTTGGCATGAGTTAATAGTTAATATTTATAAAACTTATTCTTATTTTTATTTACTTTATATATAGTTTCCATTTAACACTTATATATATTTCCTCAACAATTAGTGAGCAAAAATTCCCAAAAGTTAATCCTGCATGCATATATTTTGGCTTGCAAACCCGTACACGGCTAACCCACATGCCTAAGCAGAAAATGCCCGTCAAAAAAATAAGAGGGTTCGATCCCTAAATCTTACAATAGTGAGTAACATGTATGTACCGTCGTGCTGTGTCAGGGATAAGTAGATAACATGAACCTCTAGTTTAATTCTGTAAAAACCAAATAAAGATGAAGTCTACAACCAACGAAGATGCAAACGTGAAATTCTGTGATATAAATGCAGCTTTAACATGACACACACTGTATTTTCATTTCCTTCAAAATTAAAGTGTTTCTTTTAGTGATTTTTTGTTGCGACCCTCATTCTCAAGATCGGACGCAGATGCGAACAACAGAACCTTAGTGGACTTGCGTTAGGTTGTGAATGCTATGAGTAGGACTTAACGGCTTGGCAGAAAAGTCGAAAACAGATGAACCCTGAGTGGTTCTCTAAACTAAGGTTGGAACACTGGATTTGGACACGAGGGTTATCTCAAGACGACCCCAGAGGAACGCTCACCTAAAGTCTAGAAACGGACCGAAACGTAAGTCTGAGACATAAGTCTGAGACTTATGTCTCAGACTTATAACATAAGTTAATAAGTATAACATAAGGTTCGAGTCTGGGTCTGGATCACAAGTTTTTGAGAAAATTACTAAGTGTTGGAGCTCCAACGACGTTTTATATCGTGGATGGAGCTACACGTAAGATCTCGAGGGGAGTAAAGTATCATTGGAAAGCTCGACGAGAGCTTTCCAGTGTTACAGACAACTCCTAGAACTAACCTCCGAGCTGAGAATTATGATCGATCCTGTGATCAGGTTGTGATATAATTGTCAGAGACCAAAGAACAGGGCAGGACTACCGATCCTCAGAAGTATATATGAAGGGGCTCGATGCATGGGTGGGTCAGGACAAGTCACCCGATCCTAGGGTTCGACGGATGGACTCTAAGGACATGAGGTGATGGCTGGGCCGGTTCCAAAGATTGTTCCGGTCCAGACTTGGACGTTTGGACTTAAGAACGATCTAAGGGCTGGAGCAAGACTAAGGAACAAGATGACATATTAGACCACCGTTCGAGAGCCTGGACCCAAACGGACATTACGGTGTCGGAGTGTAATCCGTCTACCTAGGAAAGCGCCGGGCTTCTGGCTGTGGTTGTTCACTCAAGAGGTTGGCTTTCAGGTCACAATAGGGCTATAAACACTCACACAGATGTGTAAGATCTAGTAATATACCCAGAAGGCGAAATTCAGGTCTAGCTGCCAGTAATAGGATTCGGCGGTGAACTTTGACACTCACGGAGAGGAAAACTATGAAGGTTTAGACCTCTAAACTTCCCCTACATGCAAAGGAGGTACTACTGAACTCACAGACAAAATTTCAGCCTGAGATCAAATTCTGACACGGAGATATGAACAGAAAAGTTTTGAGCAAGAAAACTACGGCAATTTCTGGTACCTAGCTGGCTATTTCAACCTATAACAGGAGTTTGGCTCGATCAATTTCAAAGTTTCTTACAGGATTTGCAGTCTACAGGGTGCTGAACATCCCTGTGAAGTTGGGACTCCTGAATGCACACAGAACTGCAGATCTCCTCCTCTGAAGTCGCTGCTCTAGATTAAGAGCTTTTCAGACCCCCTCAGCTTCAGCGGCCGCCCTGAATTACTCAGTTGCTCAATCGATATGAAACTTTTTGTGAAATCGTAGCCCTGCTGGCGGAGAACACAACCTCGAAGTTTTGAAGCAATTTCCTCAAATCTGCTGCGAGTGACACTGAAAACCCTAAATCCAACCAAAATGATTCAATTCTAGCACAATCCGAACTTCAATTGCTCATAACTCCGTCTTTATTGACTCAAATCGATTGAAATTTTCACTGGAAGTGCTTGGCATGACCAGACCTCTCTCCCTGTGCTCTCTGATTTCGAAGATCCCTCACCAAATGCTCGAACTCCACTCTAGAGCTCTGTTTCTAAATTTAGAGTTTAACAAAAGACAAAAACGGACCAATGGGAGTTCATAGCTCCACTTGGTTGTCCTTTAGTACCCTAAACCACGTGGCAACTTAGTTTTACTCATAGGCTACCACGTCAAGCCCCTAGAGTGCCAGCGTAAAACTTAAATTACTTAAAACGACACGCAGCCCCGAAAATTAACTTAAATCAGCTAGAAAGCGTGCATGTGCGACACGCAAATACAACCCATGAGCTTAAGCCCTATCAACATGGTAATCAACCTACTAAGACTCAAAATAGTGTTAACATCGTATGCAAAGGTGTCAAACATATACATAAACGAGTAGAAGTAATATAAGCTAACTTCTAGAACTACTAAACTCAAGCGTCGGAGTAGAAATATAACATGTAGCCGCCAAGTAGCACGACATCCACCCCCTCTGAACCTGCACATCCTCCGGTATGTGCCATCCAGATCAAGACTCTTCAGCTTCGGCTTCAAACTCATCTTCAATCTGCATTGAGTCTTCAACTTCATCCTTTGTAAACTCTGCAACGTTTTGGTCCTCCCCTCTCCTCCTAAAGAGCTTGATTCTCTTTCCTGCGACTGGTATCTTGAGCACTGCACCATCTAACTCTCTCAAGGAGTATGTGGCATTATCATAAACTTCTAACACCACATAAGGTCCAAACCATCTCTTGGAGAACTTCCTAATAGTGCTATGCTGATTATCAAGACTACCATCATAGACTAACACCCAATCACCTTCTTTAACTGGTTTGGGTCGTAATCTATGCGTTCTATCAAATCTGTCTTTGTTTCTCTCCCTAGCAATCTTTAATCTTTCGACAGCTTTGGCAACATCCTCAGGTCTTCGTTCTAACTGCTGGATCCTTAATGCAAGAAGATCCTCCGTACTTCTACCATCTTCTCATAGCAAAACATTCCAAGTAGGCACAACCTCCTCAATTGGCATCACAGGTTTCTGTCCTACTATCAACTCTGCTGGCATGTAACCTGTAACGGTACTATGAGTTGTACGATCTTCCCATAAAGCAAATGGTAGCAGTCTAGGCCATTCACGGATCTTACCCTTGCAAGCTTTTACCAAAGCTTTGATGATTGGCGGATGACCTCGTTCGCTCTTGCCATTCCCTTCAGGATTGTAAGCAGTGGTTAATGCCAGCTTGATTCTCAATCGCTTGAAGAACTCAACTGCTTCTTGTGAATCCAGCTCACCCCTATCTGCAGTGATCTTTCCCACACACCCATACCTACAAATAACATCTTCAAGTAGAAAGCGGCAGACACTAGCAGTGGTCTTTGTCCTCAGGGCACGGCCTTCGACTTGGTTAGATAGATCTTCTCTAGCCAAGACTAGATACCTCATTTGTCCAAGTCCAAATGGCATAGTTACCAGATCAACTACCCATTTGTAATGAATGACTAAAGGATAAGTAGGATGCAATCCATCACGATGACGTACGTTGGAATACATCTGGCAAGGTATACAGGATGAAACAAACTGCACTACATCCTTATACATACCCTTCCATCAATACTTCTCCTTTATCTTGGCAAATGTAGCCCAAACTCCTCTATGACCGGCCCATAGACTCTCATGGAACTCCTTGATCAGCTTCTGCTGCAATTCTAGGTCACATACCACCCGCTGTGGTACACCTCCTTGTAGCTTAGGGCGCTTTCATAGATGTCCTCCATATAAAAAGTACCCATAAACTGTTCTACGGATCCTCTTGAAATCTGCATCAGACCAGCCTTCTTGCCTTTCCAATGAACTCAAATAGCGCCCAAGATCCAACCACTCGCCATCGTACATAGTTTCCTCAAATAACTCCAATGGAGCTGCAAAACAACTTCTATCCCTTCTAGCAAGAGCACTAGAATAGAACTCTGTTCCCACATCCTCCTGGTCATCTATCATTTCTTTCTCATCGTAATACCTAGCCCTTGATAACATATCTGCCACAGGATTGTCCTTTCCTGCGATATGTCTAAACTCTGGGTTCAAGGATTTGATATATGCTATCCACCTCAACATAGCAATATCTGGAGTTGTACAGCTAGTGATCATTCCAAGAGAGGTAAGCAATCTGTCTCCACAACCACAGGTGCTCCTATCAAGTATTCCTTATCACTCTTCATCGCAGTAACTACTCCCCATAGCTCTCTCTTGACCTAAGGGTAGTCTCTCTGCCGTGAACTTAACACCTTAGCTCCAAAACGCACCACATATCTATTTCCATCCTCATCATCTTGTCTTATAGCCCACCCAATGCCAATAGGACTAGTATCAACAGTAAGGATAACAGGTCTGCCCAACTCATATGTTACCTTCCGTAGAGTTGGTGGTGAAGACAACAGATCCTTCAACTTCTTCATAGACTCGCTTTGCTCCTCTTGCCACTGAAATCTCTGCCCCTTCCTCAGCAACTTGTACAACGGATCTGCTACATGTGCAAAGTGTGGAATCCATATATGATAAAACACACATGCACCTAGAAACCTTCTCACCTCAGTAACCGATCCACATGTCTCCTTCATCCTTCGGATGGCATCAACCTTGTTTGGACAAGGTTTCCGACCATAAGATCCACACAGATGTCTCACTATTAACACCTCATGTTCTCCAAATACAGACTTTGCTCCTGATAAAGTCAAATGAACCTCCTCCAATCGACTCAATATCTTATCACAGTCGGCTATGTGATCTGCAACAAACTTACGGCACCCCCTCTGATCCATTACCTCATTCTTCTCCTCCTCAGCACACCCTTTGATCGGCACATCATCAAGGAATGGCATAGTTTTTTCAGGAATGAAATCCCTCAAAACTTTATTCATGCCATTCATCATATGTGCTACAGAATTGGTAGCACCTTGTGGCAAGGTGCACATCTTTAGTAACCCCAGAGGTGTCCTCATTGTAGTCAAGTCTCTACTCTCAGAGGATAACTGAAACTGATCGTAACCTGAATATAAGTCTCCCATTGAATAGATAGCACGACCAGCAAAAGCCTCTGCAAACTCGTCTACAATAGGTCTCTCTCTCTCCATTTCCACTTTCATTCCACACGTAGCAGCATTCACAAGAGAAACAACATGTGATGCTGATATATCATTCACAAGTCTCTTCATACCACCCTTGTCAAAGTTGGTTCCCAGCATCATCCCAGTCTCTCTCAAATGGATCTTACCATCTTTGAAGAAGATAAGATCCTTCCTCAACGCATCTGAAAACTCCTCACAATCTCTTTTTACATGGTCTAGGCTATCACACCATATACAACGATGAACAAAGCCTTCTCTCATCTGAGGTCTCTGCATAGCAGGCTGTACATTCTGCTCCTTCTCTTCTAACCTAGTGAGCTTAAGCTTAAGCTCCTTCATACCCTTAATCAACTCATCAAGCGGTGAGTCTTCCTCTCTAGCAATTACCAAAGCGGGCTTAGCAGGCAACTGCTTGACAGGAATTATCAGAGGTGCTGCTTCACTTACCACCACCTTGTCCCTTCTTCTCTGTCTCTTGGTCAGCAAAGAGACAGCCTCTTCAACCTCCTTCCAGTCAGTCTTCAATCCTCTCTCCTCACTCTTGTCTTCCAGCAACAGCTCAAGCTTCTCCTGAATAGTCACGTCCGCTGCTTGTAGGAAAAGCTCGGTCTTCTCAACCTCTAGTGTAAGCTTCTCTGTCCTAGAAAGCTGAGCATATTGACGATCAAACTCCCTTAACAACTCATTTACAGACAAACCTTTGTTAGGCTTCACCACCCACTCCAAGAATGTTCTCTTGGTCACCCTCTCTGAGTCTTCAGTGTAGTACTCCTCCTTCAAAGCTCGCATAAAGCTCTCCCAACTCTGTCCTTGCTGCTGCTTGAGCTCCTTCACACGCCCACGAATCTCAAGGACAACTGCAAGTTCAAAGTTCTCCACCATCTCCTTCGCAGGTACCTTGTTCACCTCCATCTCCCTAGCATAGTATCGCACATACTTGGAAATATCTGTACCCTTGAACTGGTCCATCTGATGCACCACAGATTGCAACGCCTTGGTTGCTAATACCTCCTTCCTCTCTGTGCTCTGCTGCTGCTGCATAAACATGGAAAAAGCCTGGAACATCTTCATCGTAGCAGCATCAAATTGAATAGGTTGCTGAGCAGCAGCAGCACCTCCACTTGATGATCCTTGGTTGGCCATGATATCTGATCCTGTAACACTCTTAAGAAAACTCCCACCCTAGGTGTTTCACGTCGAGTTCACCAAAAAGAGAGTATGTCGGAGTGTAATCCGTCTACCTAGGAAAGCGCCGGGCTTCTGGCTGTGGTTGTTCACTCAAGAGGTTGGCTTTCAGGTCACAATAGGGCTATAAACACTCACATAGATGTGTAAGATCTAGTAATATACCCAGAAGGCGAAATTCAGGTCTAGCTGGCAGTAATAGGATTCGGCGGTGAACTTTGACACTCACGGAGAGGAAAACTATGAAGGTTTAGACCTCTAAACTTCCCCTACATGCAAATGAGATACTACTGAACTCACAGACGAAATTTCAGCCTGAGATCAAATTCTGACAAGTTCTTACAGGATTTGCAATCTACAGGGTGCTGAACATCCTTGTGAAGTTGGGACTCCTGAATGTACACAGAACTGCAGATCTCCTCCTCTGAAGTCGCTGCTCTAGATTAAGAGCTTTTCAGACCCCCTCAGCTTCAGCGGCCGCCCTGAATTACTTAGTTGCTCAATCGATATGAAACTTTCTGTGAAATCGTAGCCCTGCTGGCGGAGAACACAACCTCGAAGTTTTGAAGCAATTTCCTCAAATCTGCTGCGAGTGACACTGAAAACCCTAAATCCAACCAAAATGATTCAATTCTAGCACAATCCGAACTTCAATTGCTCATAACTCCGTCTTTATTGACTCAAATCGATTGAAATTTTCACTGGAAGTGCTTGGCATGACCAGACCTCTCTCCCTGTGCTCTCCGATTTCGAAGATCCCTCCCCAAATGCTCGAACTCCACTCTAGAGCTCTGTTTCTAAATTTAGAGTTTAACAAAAAACAAAAACGGACCAATGAGAGTTCATAGCTCCACTTGGTTGTCCTTTAGTACCCTAAACCACGTGGCAACTTAGTTTTACTCATAGGCTACCACGTCAAGCCCCTAGAGTGCCAGCGTAAAACTTAAATTACTTAAAACGACACGCAGCCCCGAAAAATAACTTAAATCAGCTAGAAAGCGTGCATGGGCGACACGCAAATACAACCCATGAGCTTAAGCCCTATCAACATGGTAATCAACCTACTAAGACTCAAAATAGTGTTAACATCGTATGCAAAGGTGTCAAACATATACATAAACGAGTAGAAGTAATATAAGCTAACTTCTAGAACTACTAAACTCAAGCGTCGGAGTAGAAATATAACATGTAGCCGCCAAGTAGCGCGACAACGGGCGGTTGGGCCTCTAGGTGTACTGGAGGCACCGTTTAAGACCATGGACTTTATGAGAAGTCCGTCGCAAGTCAGCTTGTGACTTGCTCATGTTTTGAGATCGACCTAAGCAAGTCTAGGTCGGGACTTAAGGATTGCTGAGCTTGATGATTAAGGAGACGGTCCAGCTCTGATCCGGGTCCAAAAGAGTTAAGATAAGTGGTGCATGGATGCTAACTTGTGATTGTGGTTTGCAGGTGAGCGTTTTGAGTTTCGTGACCTACTAAGCAAGAGCTTCCGCTCGCACAACAAGGCGGTAGGTGCGCAAAATATTTGGAGAAAACATATACTAGTAGGAAAATTTTCAAGACAACTAGTCACCAACTCGACCCAGAAAGTGGACAATATCATGTGTGCGTTCACGTTTCTTACATGTGCTCTTGCACACCGGTCTTCAGTGTAAATTTCTTACCGGATATTTTCTATAACAAATGAAATGCTAAATCAAGTGTATGAAACACTACTTCAATCACATGGAGTTTCATGGTTTAGCTGATGGAGGATATTCAACTCATGTACACTTAGAAGTGTACATGATGTGTAATTTATATTCTAACCCTTCCGGAGAGAAGGGTGAGAATATAAATTAATGTCTTCATAAAACGGTGCAGTTAGAGAATTAGTGTGTCGCACCTATCTTTCCAACAACGCATCAATCTCGATTCCACTTATGGTTTATATCCAGATGAGTTGGCTATTCCGAGACAGACTAATATATATCATTTATAATTTTATTTTATTTTTTATAGTATATTTTTATAACATTTACACATTTTCTGATAAGAGAGAACGAAATTCACTGTACAAGGACGTGGGGAAAGATATTCAGCCATAGCGATCATGTTTCCATCGATGAAAATAAATATGCACAACATACGCACCATAAGGAATGCACTTTAAGCAAAATATGTGAAACTAGCAATTGGTTTCGCCTTTGGGGATTATGGGAAATGGAATCCTTCTTTTCTTTTAACTGTTTGGAGATTTCCAGGAAGTGTGAATTAAGAACAGTTCACCTTTGTTATTTTTACAAGAAGGTAGGTTTGGTACAACAAGTTTCCGGTAGAATTCTCCATGAGAGAGAACTGTTAAGATCGACACGGTTTTAAATACTGAAAAAAAAATCAATTTCCGAATATCTTCAAAATGGAAATTTTTCCCAAATCTTGAACCTAAATATGGGAGTCTGTGAATTTCTATGAATGAATCTCTACGTTTTATTGACCAAAATGTCGAGAGTTCCATTACTTAATTTCGTTAAAAATAAGTGTAGATAAACTAAATTATTTTTATAGAAAATGAAACTTAAAATGAATTTTTTTTGTAAAAGAAATTATTTTGTGTCTTATTTTGAAGTAAGAAAAAGCTCAAAAATTTTGAAATTGATATTTTTACTTAAAAAAGTCTATTCTTTTATATTTAATTGAAAATAGAGTATGCTATTTGATTATCTTGACTCGCAAAAGCATGAAAAAATAAGTCAAAATGAACCCTGAGACCAAAACACCATTGAAAAATGTTGTAGTACAACAACTTAACTTACAAGCTTGTATCTTACTTAAGATAGAAAGTCTTAGTGAATTTGCTTTCAAATTGAATGTTTTTCTTGAAACCATGTAGTTGTGGAAGAATAGTCTGCAATGCCGCCATATGTACTCTTAACACAAAAGCTGGTTTAAACTTTTCCCTTATGCATCAGTTCTAACCTTTCATCTTTGGAGGTCAAGTGTGTAAAATGTACTGTATGTATTAGGAGGTGTCAAACTAGATTTACAAAAATGTTTAAGATCATTCACTACTGAGATTTGTCTTTGCTATACAAGATAGCTTTATCTAGCAAGGTCCATTTTCTCAAAGTGAGTATCTCAGGAGGAACCTCACTTTTTTGAGTGGGAAAGATAATTTAAAATATATCACTGTGATTATCATTAAAGATGTATGTTGCATAATTAACTTTATTTTACATTTTCAACTGAAATCTCTCAATTTCTTCAGACTCTAAACTCTTTACTAGATAAGACATTCTTTTCTCGATGTGAGAAACTTGTGGCAAAAATCAGAATTAGATAGATATCATGACTAGCCGAGCCTCTCTCCTCAACTGACCAACCATCTATCTCACCGTTTGGAAAGGACACTTCTTAAGATTCACATGTACACCCTTATTACTATGCATTTGCATAGCTAACCGTCCATTCTTTTCAATAAGAAGACAAAAAGTGAAGGAGAAGGTAGGACATCTTTTTTCGTTTCTCTACAAAGAGACTTCCGATATGGAGCCAAGGTGTCACGTTATATGCTTGTAAACGTTATATGCTTTGTAAACTAGATGTTTTCATTCTGCAGATGATTAAGATTTAAATCAAAGCTCTTCCTCAGCTTTACAATATGTGATTAACTTCATCATTAAATATTCAATATTTGTTGAAAATATTAAATAAAATTTTGGTGATACTTTGAAACAGAACCTCAAGGGTTCACTAGTTAATTTCGTTAAACAGAGGTGAGAGTAAAATGAAGTATATTTTGTTTGAGAAAGGAATATCTTTAAAGCTCTTTTTGTAAAAATAGGGTATTGTTAATCTTTTTTGGAATTCTAAAGTAAAAAAAAAATTCAAAAAATTCAAAAGTGATACTTTTACTTAAAAATACCTCTTTTTGTATTTATGAAGATAAAATAGAGTATTTGATTTATGACTGGACTCGCATGTGGTATGAAAACCCTTGAAGAACAATTCAAGAAACCTTCAAGAACAAAAGAAGTATTTTTCTCTTAACCTAAAGTAAATGGAGAAATAAAGTATATATTTTATACTTTTATACTTAGACCTAGGGTTTAATGTAGCATATCTAACCTCTATGATTCATCTAGTATAGTTTTTTGTACATCTAAACTAGTTTGAACTTTTCTTTGGGAAGATTATGTATAACTTGTAGAAAGATCGATACTTCGAGGACCTCCAAGAAGAGAGCGAGTAGAAAAGGAAGTAAAATAGGAGTGAGATGAGAGAGGCTTTGCTTCCTCATGTATATATAGTGGGGGTGAGCACAAGAGAAATCTTAATGGTGGGTTAGTCCTCTAACTAACTATAACTACTTTAACTACTCCGGCTAATGTTAGTCGTCGATGAGACCCGACATTCAGGTTGAAGACCTAGGCGTAAAAGGCGATGGTAGAGTCGCCTGGGCCATAGTGATGTCAGCAGTGGGCTCTCTAGGAATCGTCTCGATCTACGCACCTAACAGCAGGGAAAGGAGGCGTCAACTTTGGGAATGGCTTGGAGCTAAGATAAAGAATGGACCATGGGTGCTGATGGGAGATTGGAACATGGTTGAATTACCAGATGACAGCATCGGTCCCTCCCCACTGCTTCATGGGAGCGAGCTTACATTATGGCGCAACACTCTACTTCAAACTGATTTAGTCGATTCATACTTCTGTGCTGTATCAAGGGAAGGACCAACTTTCACGATCGAGACAAGTCAGGACGGGACTTCGACTAGATCAAGCAAGACTGGACAGAATTTACCTCAATGATAGAGCGGAATGGTGCTAGTCGATTGCAAAGCTGTCTCACGACGGAAGACAAATTCTATCTGACCACGTGCCGGTTACAATAGAGCTGAAGCTGAAGAATGAGGATAACACCACCTTGGTAAGGAAGTCCTCATACTTTAAAATGGATGCGTCCTTCCTAAAAGATTCAAACATCAAGAGGGCGGTGATGGACGTGTGGAGGAACCACCCCCCAGGCCAAAGTGATGCAAGAGTGAAGTGGGTCCTTGCTTGGGGAAGGGTAAAGAGAATCTTGATGAAGGAAAAGAAGGAAAGGGCAAGCAGGCTACAGCCGAGGACAAAGATGGAAGAAGAGCTAACGAGTTTAAGGATCAGAGCGGAGAATGATCACTCAGAAGCTTTACAGCTAGAGTTAAGGGAAGTAGAATGCAGCCTCAGGAAAAAGGAACATCAAGACGCGAGCTTATGGAGGAAAAGAAGTAGAATCAGGTGGCTTAAGGAAGGAGATGCTCCCTCTAGATATTTCTTTGCGCAATTAAAAGCAAAACATAGCAGAGAAGAAATAAAAGCTATTATCCTGGAAGAAGGAGAGACAACAAAGGATCATTTCGAGATAATGCACAGGATTCACCAGTTTTACTCCGACTTGTACAAGGAAGACGAGAGGACGACAGCTTGCACAGAGCAAAGGGAACTCATTTTAAAACTCACTTCGAAGTTCGTGACAAAGGAGGAAAACCATTGCCTGCAAACCAACCTGACTGCGGAGGAGATTGAAGAGATTATAATGAACTTCCCCAAAGAGAAGTCCCCAGGAGCTGACGGGGTCACCTACGAGATGCTCCAAGAGTGCTGGTCCTTTATCCAGACAAACTGTATAGAAATGGTGCAGGCGTTCTGGAGAAGCGGAACGACAGACGAGAAAACTCTCCAAGGCGTGATCAAGCTAATCATGAAAAGGGGAAATAAAGCAGACCTCGGTAACTGACGACCAATATCCCTCCTTACAGCAACCTACAAAATTCTGAGCAAACTTTTAGCAGAAAGACTGAAGAAGGTGGTAGGGTCAGTAGTACATTAGCAACAAACAGGTTTCATACAAGATCGTGACATCTTCGATAACATCCTCATTTTAAGTAGGGGCAGGAAATGACGGAGGCAACAGGACAACAAGCGCTGTTCTTTAAGGTCGACTTCATGAAAGCCTACGACAGGGTGTCCCATGAAAACCTGTGAGCCACGATGCAACATATGAATTTCAACAGTCACACTATTAAGTTGCTAAAAGGCTTGTCACTAGGAGGGACCTCCAAAGTACACGTTAATGGAGCTTTCACAGAGGAGATAAATCTAGGCAGAGGGGTCCGACAAGCGGTGGCACCTTACCTGTTCGCCGTAGCCACACAACTTCTCATGAACTTATTTAGAGAAGCACAAGGAAAGAGGACAGTACAAGGTATACAAGTAAGTGAAGAAAAGACCTTGCTGCACCAACTCTTCACGGACGATACAGGACTGATGATTAAAGTGACAAAGGACTGCTTCCTAGAAACCCAAGAAGTCATTAGAATGTATGAAGAAGTTTCAGGAGCAGCATTAAACCTGAGAAAGTCTTTGGAGATGAGCGTAATCCCCTCTTGGTTGGAAGAGACGGTGTCGGAGTGTAATCCGTCTACCTAGGAAAGCGCCGGGCTTCTGGCTGTGGTTGTTCACTCAAGAGGTTGGCTTTCAGGTTACAACAGAGGCTATAAACACTCACACAGATGTGTAAGATCTAGTAATATACCCAGAAGGCGAAATTCAGGTCTAGCTGGCAGTAATAGGATTCGGCGGTGAACTTTGACACTCACGGAGAGGAAAACTATGAAGGTTTAGACCTCTAAACTTCCCCTACATGCAAATGAGGTACTACTGAACTCACAGACGAAATTTCAGCCTGAGATCAAATTCTGACACGGAGATATGAACAGAAAAGTTTTGAGCAAGAAAACTACGGCAATTTCTGGTACCTAGCTGGCTATTTCAACCTATAACAGGAGTTTGGCTCGATCAATTTCAAAGTTTCTTACAGGATTTGCAGTCTACAGGGTGCTGAACATCCCTGTGAAGTTGGGACTCCTGAATGTACACAGAACTGTAGATCTCCTCTTCTGAAGTCGCTGCTCTAGATTAAGAGCTTTTCAGACCCCCTCAGCTTCAGCGGCCGCCCTGAATTACTCAGTTGCTCAATCGATATGAAACTTTTTTTGAAATCGTAGCCCTGCTGGCGGAGAACACAACCTCGAAGTTTTGAAGCAATTTCCTCAAATCTGCTGCGAATGACACTGAAAACCCTAAATCCAACCAAAATGATTCAATTCTAGCACAATCCGAACTTCAATTGCTCATAACTCCGTCTTTATTGACTCAAATCGATCGACATTTTCACTGGAAGTGCTTGGCATGACGAGACCTCTCTCCCTGTGCTCTCAGATTTTGAAGATCCCTCACCAAATGCTCGAACTCTACTCTAGAGCGCTGTTTCTAAATTTAGAGTTTAACAAAAGACAAAAATAGACCAATGGGAGTTCATAGCTCCACTTGGTTGTCCTTTAGTACCCTAAACCACGTGGCAACTTAGTTTTACTCATAGGCTACCACGTCAAGCCCCCTAGAGTGCCAGCGTAAAACTTAAATTACTTAAAACGACACGCAGCCCCGAAAAATAACTTAAATCAGCTAGAAAGCGTGCATGGGCAACACGCAAATACAACCCATGAGCTTAAGCCCTATCAACATGGTGATCAACCTACTAAGACTCAAAATAGTGTTAACACCGTATGCAAAGGTGTCAAACATATACATAAACGACTAGAAGAAATATAAGCTAACTTCTAGAACTACTAAACTCAAGCGTCGGAGTAGAAATATAACATGTAGCCGCCAAGTAGCGCGACATCCACCCCCTCTGAACCTGCACATCCTCCGGTATGTGCCATCCAGATCAAGACTCTTCAGCTTCGGCTTCAAACTCATCTTCAACCTGCATTGAGTCTTCAGCTTCATCCTCTGTAAACTCTGCAACGTTCCGATCCTCCCCTCTCCTTCTAAAGAGCTTGATTCTCTTTCCTGCGACTGGTATCTTGAGCACTGCACCATCTAACTCTCTCAAGGAGTATGTGGCATTATCATAAACTTCTAACACCACATAAGGTCCAACCATCTCTTGGAGAAGTTTCTGATAGTGCTATGCTGATTATCAAGACTATTATCATAGACTAAGACCCAATCACCTTCTTTAATTGGTTTGGGTCGTAATCTATGCGTTCTATCAAATCTTCCTTTGTTTCTCTCTCTAGCAATCTTTAATCTTTCAACAGCTTTGGCAACATCCTCAGGTCTTCGTTCTAACTGCTGGATCCTTAATGCAAGAAGATCCTCCGTACTTCTATCATCTTCCCATGGCAAAACATTCCAAGTAGGCACAACCTCCTCAATCGGCATCACAGGTTTCTGTCCTAGTATCAACTCTGCTGGCATGTAACCTGTAACGGTACTATGAGTTGTACGATCTGCCCACAAAGCAAACGGTAGCAGTCTAGGCCATTCACGGATCTTACCCTTGCAAGCTTTTACCAAAGCTTTGATGATTGGCGGATGACCTCTTTCGCTCTTACCATTCCCTTCAGGATTGTAAGCAGTGGTTAACGCCAACTTGATTCCCAATCGCCTGAAGAACTCAACTGCTTCTTGTGAATCCAGCTCACCCCTATCTGCAGTGATCTTTCCCACACACCCATACCTACAAATAACATCTTCAAGTAGAAAGCGGCAAACACTAGCAGTGGTCTTTGTCCTCAGGGCACGGCCTTCGACTTGGTTAGATAGATCTTCTCTAGCCAAGACTAGATACCTCATTTGTCCAAGTCCAAATGGCATAGTTACCAGATCAACTACCCATTTGTAATGAATGGCTAAAGGATAAGTAGGATGCAATCCATCACGATGACGTACGTTGGAATACATCTGGCAAGGTATACAGGATGAAACAAACTGCACTACATCCTTATACATACCCTTCCACCAATACTTCTCCTTTATCTTGGCAAATGTAGCCCAAACTCCTCTATGACCGGCCCATAGACTCTCATGGAACTCCTTGATCAGCTTCTGCTGCAATTCTATGTCACATACCACCCGCAGTGGTACACCTCCTTGTAGCTTAGGGCGCTTCCATAGATGTCCTCCATATAAAAAGTACCCATAAGCTGTTCTACGGATCCTCTTGAAATCTGCATCAGACCAGCCTTCTTGCCTTTCCAATGAACTCAAATAGCGCCCAAGATCCAACCACTCGCCATCGTACATAGTTTCCTCAAATAACTCCAATGGAGCTACAAAACAACTTCTATCCCTTCTAGCAAGAGCACTAGAATAGAACTCTGTTCCCACATCCTCCTGATCATCTATCATTTCTTTCTCATCGTAATACCTAGCCCTTGATAACATATCTGCCACAGGATTGGCCTTTCCTGCGATATGTCTAAACTCTGGGTTCAAGGACTTGATATATGTTATCCACCTCAACATAGCAATATCTGGAGTTGTACAGCTAGTGATCATTCCCAAGAGAGGTAAGCAATCTGTCTCCACAACCACAGGTGCTCTTATCAAGAATTCCTTGTCACTCTTCATCGCAGTAACTACTCCCCATAGCTCTCTCTTGACCTAAGGGTAGTCTCTCTGCCGTGAACTTAACACCTTAGCTCCAAAACGCACCACATATCTATTTCCATCCTCATCATCCTGTCCTATAGCCCACCCAATGCCAATAGGACTAGTATCAACAGTAAGGATAACAGGTCTGCCCAACTCATATGTTACCTTCCGTAGAGTTGGTGGTGAAGACAACAGATCTTTCAACTTCTTCATAGACTCGCTTTGCTCCTCTTGCCACTGAAATCTCTGCCCCTTCCTCAGCAACTTGTACAACGGATCTGCTACATGTGCAAAGTGTGGAATCCATATATGATAAAACACACATGCACCTAGAAACCTTCTCACCTCAGTAACCGATCCACATGTCTCCTTCATCCTTCGGATGGCATCAACCTTGTTTGGACAAGGTTTCCGACCATAAGATCCACACAGATGTCTCACTATTAACACCTCATGTTCTCCAAATACAGACTTTGCTCCTGATAAAGTCAAATGAACCTCCTCCAATCGACTCAATATCTTATCACAGTCGGCTATGTGATCTGCAACAAACTTACGGCACCCCCTCTGATCCATTACCTCATTCTTCTCCTCCTCAGCACACCCTTTGATCGGCACATCATCAAGGAATGGCATAGTTTTTTCAGGAATGAAATCCCTCAAAACTTTATTCATGCCATTCATCATATGTGCTACAGAATTGGTAGCACCTTGTGGCAAGGTGCACATCCTTAGTAACCCCAGAGGTGTCCTCATTGTTGTCAAGTCTCTACTCTCAGAGGATAATTGAAACTGATCGTAACCTGAATATAAGTCTCCCATTGAATAGATAACACGACCAGCAAAAGCCTCTGCAAACTCGTCTACAATAGGTCTTATACCCATATTCCTGATAGTCACCTTGTTAACTGGCTGCATATCTTGAATAAATCTCAAAGCTCCACTCTTCTTCGGAACAGTAAACCATCTGCTAGAGTAGGGAGCTATAGATGGTTCCAAGATACCCATCCTAATCCTCTCATTGAGCAAGTCTATCAGCTTTGGTAGATGAGCTCTAGGTACAAGGATAGGACGTAGATTCCAAGGCACATGCGGTATAGTAAAGATTACCATAGGTGCAACTACACTTGGATCTACACATCCTACTTCATGTGACTCAAACGCAAACGCCTTACCATGCCTAGATAGCATCTCCCTGAAGCTCTTCTTCTCTTGCTCGGTAAGAAATCCATCACCTCCAATCTTCAGCTCCTTCAGTGTTGTTTCTGTGAACTGGTGCCCAATTCTTCTCGGTCCTTTGAGCGTGGGTTCTCGTGCAGCTTGCTCCATCTTCTGATTGTAATCGAGTGGCAAAGGCAAAGCCACTGGTTTGACTTTCTTTGCCACTGACTTGTACTTGGTCTCCACATACACTTCTTGTCGATCTATAAACTTATCAATTACATCATAAAGCTCCTTGGAGCTCACTCTCACCACTCTATCTACATCATCTGTAGAGCTTTCTAATATAGATTTCAACTCCCCTATAGTATCTACCAAATACTGCTCTTCAAACACTCCAGATATGTATTCATCTCCTGCTAACTCTCCACTATCTCTCAAAGACTGCTGTACATACTTCACATGTTGTCTCTCAAACCTCTTCAGATTCTCAACCTTCCTATAACACACTGATCCACATGATGTCAGTCCTAAGAAGCTAGTGGATAAAGCTTCTTGCTCTACTGGATCAGGCGAGAATCCTATCTCTACTGTACCGTTGAAGTCTCGCTCTTCAATGGTACTCTGCCAAAACCCCTAGACTCTCTAAACTCCTGAGTAATCTTAGGTAGTGGACGGTCTCTCAAGCTATCACGATTCCTCTCATGTTCTGCAGCAACGGTCAAAAACTGAACAGCTCTTTTGCCGTCTCTACTACGTATCCTAGCATAGGCTGAACCATCATCCATAACTCGTGTTTACATTCTAACAGCAGTAATGTAAGGCTGTCCTAGAATGATAGGATAGGTTGACATGTCTTGCACAAAGAAATTCTGAACATCACTAATGTCACCCACAGTTACCTTGATGTTGGGGCAAGCACCATAGAGTTCTCCTCGCTGGTTGTTGGCAGCACGGATAAGCCATCCATGGTCGGTGTCTATAGGCCACCTCCCACGCTTGTACAGCTCCTTAGACATCAGATTAATCTCTGAGCCATGATCAATCAATGCCACCACAGGTTCCTCTAGATCTCCCAGCTTCACTAAGGTCTCTGTGGTTGCTCTCGCCCAATGGTTGTGAGAATAATGGCTCTTCTGCGATGCTTCCACCTCATCTTCAAACCTCACGTGCTGATCTGATCTTCCCTCTGATACTTGAGAGCAGTAACCAGCAATCTCATCTTCCTCATCCTCCGACAGTTTGGTCCCTAGAGCGTTAAGCGTAGCTGCTTCACCCAAAATCTGACGTTTCCTCTTGATGATATCTATGATAACCTCATGGAACTCACGCTTTGCAATCCCAAGAATCTCACCCAAAGTAAACTCAACTTTCCCATTCAAGATACGGTTCTCTAACACCTGCTTCAAGTCTGTATCAATCTCAATGTCAGACTGAAGTTTGTATGCAGGCATCTTATCCTTCTCCTTGCTTCTCTCCTTCTCCTTTGGTGTTGTAGATGGTAGATCCTCCATAGTCTCCTCCCGAGTAGGTGTTGTCTCCTGCCTTGCATCTGGTCTAGCCCTTTCACTCCTTGTAGCAGGTCGTTTGGCTGTAGAAGCCTCACCTGCATCCTCCCTCCTGCGTTTTTCTTCTAGTAGAGCTTCATGCTGACTTCTTGCAACATAAGCATGCACTGACATAGTATCCACAGGGTCATTCCATCCTGTAGTTTCTCTAATTGAGTTGCCAACCCTTCGTAGCACATCCTTGTCTAGCTCTGTTCTAGCTACGGACCGCACTACATCTGACCACAACCCAGTGGTCCCTTTCTCTCTCTCCCTCTCCACTTTCACTCCACAGGTAGCAGCATTCACAAGAGAAACAACATGTGATGCTGATATATCATTCACAAGTCTCTTCATACCACCCTTGCCAAAGTTGGTTCCCAGCATCATCCCAATCTCTCTCAAATGGATCTTACCATCTTTGAAGAAGATAAGATCCTTCCTCAATGCATCTGAAAACTCCCCACAATCTCTTCTTACATGGTCTAGGCTATCACACCATATACAACGATGAACAAAGCCTTCTCTCATCTGAGGTCTCTGCATAGTAGGCTGTACATTCTGCTCCTTCTCTTCTAACCTAGTGAGCTTAAGCTTAAGCTCCTTCATACCCTTAATCAACTCATCAAGCGGTGAGTCTTCCTCTCTAGCAATTACCAAAGCGGGCTTAGCAGGCAACTGCTTGACAGGAATTATCAGAGGTGCTGCTTCACTTACCACCACCTTGTCCCTTCTTCTCTGTCTCTTGGTCAGCAAAGAGACAGCCTCTTCAACCTCCTTCCAATCAGTCTTCAATCCTCTCTCCTCACTCTTGTCTTCCAGCAACAGCTCAAGCTTCTCCTGAATAGTCACGTCCGCTGCTTGTAGAAAAAGCTCTGTCTTCTCCACCTCTAGTGTAAGCTTTTCTGTCCTAGAAAGCTGAGCATATTGACGATCAAACTCTCTTAACAACTCATTTACAGACAAACCTTTGTTGGGCTTAACCACCCACTCCAAGAACGTTCTCTTGGTCACCCTCTCTGAATCTTCAGTGTAGTACTCCTCTTTCAAAGCTCGCATAAAGCTCTCCCAACTCTGTCCTTGCTGCTGCTTGAGCTCCTTCACACGCCCACGAATCTCAGGGACAACAGCAAGCTCAAAGTTCTCCACCATCTCCTTCTCAAGTACCTTGTTCACCTCCATCTCCCTAGCATAGTATCGCACATACTTGGAAATATCTGTACCCTTGAACTGGTCCATCTGGTGCACCACAGATTGCAACGCCTTGGTTGCTAATACCTCCTTCCTCTCTGTGCTCTGCTGCTGCTGCATGAACATCGAAAAAGCCTGGAACATCTTCATCGTAGCAGCATCAAACTGAATAGGTTGCTGAGCAGCAGCAGCACCTCCACTTGATGATCCTTGGTTGGCCATGATATCTGATCCTGTAACACTCTTAAGAAAACTCCCACCTTAGGTATTTCACGTCGAGTTCACCAAAAAGAGAGTATGTCGGAGTGTAATCCGTCTACCTAGGAAAGCATCGGGCTTCTGGCTGTGGTTGTTCACTCAAGAGGTTGGCTTTCAGGTTACAACAGAGGCTATAAACACTCACACAGATGTGTAAGATCTAGTAATATACCCAGAAGGCGAAATTCAGGTCTAGCTGGCAGTAATAGGATTCGGCGGTGAACTTTGACACTCACGGAGAGGAAAACTATGAAGGTTTAGACCTCTAAACTTCCCCTACATGCAAATGAGGTACTACTGAACTCACAGACGAAATTTCAGCCTGAGATCAAATTCTGACACGGAGATATGAACAGAAAAGTTTTGAGCAAGAAAACTACGGCAATTTCTGGTACCTAGCTGGCTATTTCAACCTATAACAGGAGTTTGGCTCGATCAATTTCAAAGTTTCTTACAGGATTTGCAGTCTACAGGGTGCTGAACATCCCTGTGAAGTTGGGACTCCTGAATGTACACAGAACTGTAGATCTTCTCTTCTGAAGTCGCTGCTCTAGATTAAGAGCTTTTCAGACCCCCTCAGCTTCAGCGGCTGCCCTGAATTACTCAGTTGCTCAATCGATATGAAACTTTTTTTGAAATCGTAGCCCTGCTGGCGGAGAACACAACCTCGAAGTTTTGAAGCAATTTCCTCAAATCTGCTGCGAATGACACTGAAAACCCTAAATCCAACCAAAATGATTCAATTCTAGCACAATCCGAACTTCAATTGCTCATAACTCCGTCTTTATTGACTCAAATCGATCGAAATGTTCACTGGAAGTGCTTGGCATGACGAGACCTCTCTCCTTGTGCTCTCAGATTTCGGAGATCTCTCACCAAATGCTCGAACTCTACTCTAGAGCGCTGTTTCTAAATTTAGAGTTTAACAAAAGACAAAAACGGACCAATGGGAGTTCATAGCTCCACTTGGTTGTCCTTTAGTACCCTAAACCACGTGGCAACTTAGTTTTACTCATAGGCTACCACGTCAAGCCCCCTAGAGTGCCAGCGTAAAACTTAAATTACTTAAAACGACACGCAGCCCCGAAAAATAACTTAAATCAGCTAGAAGCGTGCATTGGCGACACGCAAATACAACCCATGAGCTTAAGCCCTATCAACATGATGATCAACCTACTAAGACTCAAAATAGTGTTAACACCGTATGCAAAGGTGTCAAACATATACATAAACGACTAGAAGAAATATAAGCTAACTTCTAGAACTACTAAACTCAAGCGTTGGAGTAGAAATATAACATGTAGCCGCCAAGTAGCGCGACAACGGGCTGCTTGATTGCCAGACCAAGACAAAGGTTCAGATACCTTGGAGTGTCAATAGGCGTAGGGCTGACAAAAGGACAGGTGGTGGATTCTCTAGTGGAGAAAATACAAAAAAAGCTCCAGCATTGGTCTAATCGGCTACTATCGTGGCCCAGCAGAGTGATTCTTCTTCAACACGTCCTTAGAAACATACCTGCTTACCAGCTTACTTGTCTAAACTGTACGTCCGAAGGCTTCAGGAAGATGGAAGGGGTATGTAGAGCCTTCCTGTGGGGAAGAAATGAGGAGGGACAAAATAAAATGGCCCTGGTAGCTTGGAATACCATCACCACGAGCAAATGTGAGGGGGGCTTAGGAATAATGCCCTTCTCAGAAGTCGCTCTAGCCCTCAAGTTAAAGTATCTTGGCAAACTATTACAAGGAGGCCATCAAGAATGAAAATGTATTGCGAGATGAGGAATCAGAGAAGCCCTGACGAAAGGCGCTCACAAAGGCCAGCGAAAGGATTGGACACCGGAAGAAGGCTTACTTTTAGTGCCAAACCTGCAATGCAAGACTCTCTCAATGCTAAATTCGCTCCTAAAAGGGTGGAAAAAAGTTTACCCGAAACTCTTGAGCACTATCAGGGAGCCCTCTGGAGCTAAGGGCAGAGTTAAGCCTTCAACAAGCGCTCCAACTGTGGCAGTACCATACAAAGATTACCGATCAGGTTAAAGGGGAAGCCAAGAAAGAGGCAAGAAGGTTAAAGCTGACGACACTGAGAGAAATCAAAAACCTGGACTTGATTCAAGGGATGCAGGAATTGCCACTTAGGGACTGCACCGGCTCGGGAAGAGGACAGGAGACGCAGTGCCTTTCAAGCTCTGTTAAGTTGGGGAGGCGAGGTGATGTTGACCAATAAGGACTTGCAAGAAAGCACCAGCTGCCAGGGCTGGGGGGACAGAAATTCGACACTAAGAGGATGGGAGCAAAGTTTCAGAACATGGAAGGATTTACTGCCGAGGGAAGCCACCACCGAATCACCTCTTAGCAGAAGATGGGGAGTTTCTGACTCTAGAGAACAATGGCTACGAAGATGGCAAGGAGTTTGGGATAAAGGAGGCCTTCACAGGAATAATCTCTGGCTATGGCGGGTACTAAACAGGGGGTTTTTTACCAACAGGAGAGCGCCGCAAATGAGTAAAGGCGATGGACTTTGTCCTAGATGCGAGAGAGCCGAAGAAACGATAGAACATCTCCTTTGGGATTGCCATACAGTGAAAAGAAGGTGGACCCAGCTACTTCCAAGCAGCTATGACTTCGGTATTGAATATAGAGGAGAAGAGGGATTACTCAGTATTGTCGACAAGGCGGTGAAAGCTCGCACCGTCAACCCCGCCCTCCTTTTCCTTACCATCGAATTCACCCAGGTGGCATGGACAAAAAGGGCGGTGCTGGTCTTCAGAAACACTAGGTCGGAAAGGCCAGCGGTACGGATAGTGGCTGAGGTTGTTAAAACGGTCTGGACGGAACTCAATGAAGACGCTTGTGAAGAAAGACGTCAAGCTTGGGATAGAGCCATGAAGACCGTCACGCAAATTCAACAGCACCTCAATCCAAGGGAGTTCAGAGCTGTAAGAAATGAAGACAGAGCAAATGTCACAGAAGTACAACAAGAGCAATCAAACATTGACAGATCCAGGTTACCTCTCGAAGATGCCTCGCAGGAAGTATCTCCGGAAACGGGGAGATTTAATTAAAGTCAAAATGACTGTTGAACACCTTCCGAGGATCACAGACATCGAGAGCGATTCCAAAGAAGGGTAGAGGAGGCTTGGACTCCACCAGTCGGTCGAAGATCTCCAGAGAGGGAAAAGACGTCTGTCTCTCCATGGGGCTCATCGCCAAAGTTCGCATCCCAACGATCTCGAGGGGATCCGCGTGTGAGTCCGACCTACCATGAACACCTGGGACAAAAACGAGAAGAGTATTATAAGCCGTGAGGAAGAAAGTCAAGAGAGAAAGAAGTGCTTTAATCACTGTATTATTTCAAGCTGATGCGGAGGTGGCATCCGCTCTATAGGACGAGGAGACAAAAGAAGGTGAGGAAGGAAAGCTGCAGCACGGCCATTTTAGTCAGCATCGCCAATCTCCACCACCGGCTCCGGAAGCTCCAGCAAGGAAGAAGAAAGCTGGGAACATCGCCAATCTCGCAAATCAGTTGGAGGCGAATCAGAGAGCGAGGACTCACAGAAGGCACACCATTAGCACGCAGGAAAAAAGTAAACAGATCGACGACGACAAAAGAAAACAAAATGACAGTCATAACGCAATGATTAAAGACAGCAATCCTAACAAGAGATACGGGAGGTGTATCCATTCGAGGAGGAGCACGAAGACAAAGGGGATTGATTGTAACGAGAGCACGGTGGGTCAAGCGCGCAAATCCACGAGAGAAAGTAGGAGACCCTCCACTCCCATCAGAACTATTACGATCCTGACGCCCAAAGTCAAGAGAACGAAGAACACTGTCAAAATCACTGCCATCGCTCTTCACTGGAGCGTCTGTCATGACGGTAAGAAGCGGAGTCGCTCCGCCATCGCCAACCTCGACCTCCTCCAAAGCACAAACAAGGCGAGAATCACGGTGCAAGGTAGGCTAGAGAATAGCGAGCTCAACTGGTTAGTGGCCGCCCTGGCTAAGCGGGGTCCGGATGACTTCCCGTCTCCCGGTAGCAAGATTAGCTGTTACATGGCCGCCTCCGCCTCCGCTAGACGGGTACGGTCGTCCCTTCGTTTCTCGATCAAGATGTCATTACATGGGACCCAGGGAAGACCCCTGATGTGTTTATCCATTGATCAATGACGAAATAAAATTATCGCCGGACGTTCCGCCGCCTTTTGTTTAAAAAAAAACAAAAAAACAAAAAAACAAAAAAACAAATTGTTAGTCGTCGATCTACTAGAGCTTGAGACTATATCAACACTCCTCTTCAAGCTCGGCTCTACATCCTGTACTCTTAGACAATGTCTGAAAGCATCAAACTTATCTCTAGACAATGTCTTAGTGAAGATATCGGCAACATGATCTCTTGCGCTCACATAGCTGAGCTCAATCTCTCCTGCTAGGACCTTCTCTCTACTGAAATGATAGTGCACCTCAATGTGCTTCGTCCTAGCATGAAAAACAAGATTACTAGCTAACTTCATGCTGCTAATGTTGATGTATATACAACAACATGATTTGTACACTCCACACCAATATCAGATAGCAGACGTCGAAACCAAATTGATTCGCATGTTGCGTTCGTTGCTCCTCGATACTCTGCTTCTGTGGATGACAAAGCAACCATAGGTTGCTTCTTAAAAGCCCAGCTTATAGCAACGCTTCCAAGTCTAAAGCGTAACCTGACGTGGATCTCCTGTCGGCACTTCCTGCGCAATCAACATCTGTGTAGCTCTATAACAACAATGGTCCACCGTATCGATAGTGAAGTCCGTACTGCATCAAGAAATTCACGCAGCGGAGGATCCGCTTGACAACCTCAAAATGTGATCTCCGTGATGACTGCATGACTGATTGATCAGGCCGACGACATAACTCAAGTCTGATCTGGTGATCGTCAGATTGATAAGTCTCTCAACCATTTGTCTGTACATGCGTAGATCATCAAATAACTCACCATCCTCTGCCTTAGCAATGACGTAGCAATGGATTTGCAGTCAAGCATACCAAATCTCTCAAGCATACTGAGAGCATATTGTCACTATACAAGCCAAACATCATTCCCATCTCTAATGAGCTCATCAACAATACTTGAGTTCCCATAAGTCCATCATCTTGAACTCGGATTTCAAAGGATCCTTGATTTGTGAAATAAGCTCCTCATAGTTACCAGTAATTGTAGTGACGTAGGATTTCTCCTTTTGCCCATTTAGTATACAAGATATCGTTCCCACAGAGGATTTGCACAAGTAACGCTGCTCTAAGTTCTAAGATCTGTTCAAACACACAAACACACGGGTTTTGTCTAGAAATCCCGTCTTCTCACAAAACCACACAAAACAACACGTCTTCCAGACACGCCAAATGGTGCTCTGAACCCAAACAAACCACTACCAATTACAATATCATACAACTATTCACAGAGAAGCTCGGGAAGATGATCTTCCTGCTTCCAGGTTGCTTCTTCCGGTCTTCTCGATACCGTCTTCCCGAAGCTATTCTCGTCTTCTGGGGGTTTAGCTCGTCTTCTCACACCTCCAGAAGGCTGTCCGGCTTCGCAGAAGTCGACTAGTAACAGTCGTTACACCTTATTCTCACACTCACATTCCAACGGGTCAGATAAATCACATGGTGTATGCCCCCTGTAGTCTTCCCAGGCTTCTGCCTACGGAAGTTGTCTTCCTGCAGCATTACAACGACATTCACCTTCACGGAAGCTCAATAGAAGTCTCGGAAGCTCACTAGAAGAAGATAAGACGATGGGGAAGATGAGGGAAGATGGGAAGAAGAAGAAATCCAAACAAGAGAAAACAGGATGAAAAAAGGGCAATTAAGATTCCGACAGGCTTCTAGTCCGGATCCTGACTAACAAGCCATCCCTGCTTGTAATAGTTTGGGGAGGAAGACAACAAACGTGAGTACTGTAGCACCGTCTTCTACTCGAGGATGTCGTCTTCTGTTGTGGGAAGAAGGCTTCTTTCTTCTTCACTTCGCTGCTCTGACTGCTCTGTCTTCTGGGATCCTTTACCCAGAAGACCGTTCGTACGTAGATCCCAAGTGCTCTACTGAACGAGTCAAGCTACACTCCACAACTGTTGACATTCACCGCCACTCAAGAAGAACACTTCCCATGCACAATTGGGAGCGAATTCAATACATTCCACCACCTAGAAGACATGAGCGAAGCTGCTGCACTCAAATCCACAATCTATTCCTCGAGAAGAAGTCACAATGGCATTGGGAAGCTCACTCCCGCTACTTCCTGCGTCTACTCCTCGACACACCAGCCTAGCTAACAGGACTGCACGAGGATGCCATTCGCTGTTCCTAGACTGTCCACTACTTCTATCTACATCGTCGAACCACTGCTGGTGCGAGTATGCAGACCCCTCCTGTATATTCCAAGACTATTCGTATGTTTCCAACAACGGGTGTAGTGCGCTAAGACTGTCTCTGCTCTAATGTGTCTCGCCTGCCTGCCTGTAGAATCGGTGTATGTTCAGTTACTACAGAATTCTACAGAACTGGCAGAACTGACAGAGCTCCATTTCCTACTCTACGATCCTACTTAACCATCTGCCTCGAGAGTCAGGGGAGGCGACCACCAGGGAGAGAGAGAGAGGCGCTGACAAGAGGTTGTCACCTCACATGCATGTGGTCCCTCTTCCCAATTAGCCCTCCACTGTGTTACTCCTACGCTACCTATGCTGCCACATGGGGTTCTAACTATTTTTACATGGAAAACTGCCACCCTTAAGATAGCATGTCCGATCCTACTAAATCTGGAAGTGTCGATTGAGTTTGCTAACTACTCTGATTGCTCGGTGGCAATCTCCACATGATCTGCTCCTACCGGAGCTACTACCTCGACTTCTGATGGGCTGGGAAGCCCTGCACTTACCTCGGGTACCACTGAGGTAGCTTCCCTCTCCTCGCTCTTCGCTGGCCCTGCTGTTTCTACGACTGCGTCTTCCTCGGCTTCGACTTCGGAAGACGGAATGGTCTTCTGGGAAGACGAGTCGAACGGTGCGTCTTCGGTCTTCTGAGGCACAGATGAAGTACTAGGGACCATGGCGACCTCATAGGGGTCCGGAGAAGTCGCTTCCTCCACGCGGAATACCTGGGAAGACGGCTCGTCTTCCTGTCTTCCAGAAGACATCATGTCTTCCAGGGCGTCTTCTGGAGTCTTCTCGTCTTCCAACGCTGTCACCACCAAGTGTACAGCGAGATCGAACTCCTCCTGTGAGTGAAGATCATAAAGTGTCTTCACTCCTTCTATCTGTCTATCCAGGTACCTGAACATGCTATCTCTGCATTCCACCAAGCTCGTCTTGGACCATCTGTCCCATTACCTAGCTAAGGTAAGTAACTTCTTACCCGCGGTGAAGTTGAACTTCTTCCGAAGCGCTTCTACCGACTGAGCTAGCATCTTCTGTGCACGAGCCTCCGCTGCTTCCCTCTGCGTCTTCTCCACTGCAGCTCGCGCTTCTGCGGCTTCTTGTTGCGTCTTCCAAGTGGTCTGCTCTTCTGCGAGGGCAGTGATCTTCTCCCGTACTCGGAGAACTTCCTGATCGTGCTGTTGTACTCGCGCCTGAAACTCCTGGTTGCTCTTCCGAAGTTGCATCGACTCCTTGGCAGAAGCGGCTGCTTCCGTCTTGTACTTGGCTGCAAGTTTCTCCGTGGTGCGGAGACTAGCTTCCAGCGACTCCGTCTTCTGCTGGCTGTCTTCCTGTCGCAGCAAGGTGCGCATGCCGAATCCAGGTTGTAAGGGCTTCTCCTGTGCCCTCGCTCTCCTCTCCAGCAACTCCATAGCGGGCTGGATCTCCTTCTAGAAGTAGGCACTGAACTCCTCCAGTCGTCTTCCTGCGGAAGACAAGTTCATCTCCACCACTCGCTCCATGGTGTCGACTTCGTCTTCCAGAGGCAAGGAAGCCTCTTCCACCACTACGGCCTTCATCTTCTACGCACGAGAAGGAGCTACTCTTCTCATCTTCCGGGGTGGAAGGCTCCTCGTGGCAGGAGCGGCTCTCCTCTTTGCGCTTCCTCGCATCGCAGTAGGAGCGTCCATCCATCCTTCGTCTTCTGGAGTCTTCGGAAGACTCCCAGGTGTTACAGAAGCTGTCTTCTGCTCCGATCGGGTACTCAGCAAGTCTTCCTCCGAGTCCGACTCCGATCCTGAATGAATGAGGGAGATGGGTGTCCTCGGTACACCTCTGTGACCCATCTTCCTCACTGACGTGGCGTCTTCTGACCCACTAGACTCGTCTTCCCTCACCAGAAGCGTCTTCTGGTGAGAGCCGGGCCTCAGCTGTGGCATCAGAGTGGGAGGGGGCGTTGCTGCTGCCTCTCGGTCATCGTTTTCCGAGGTCTCCTCCTTCACCTCCTGTCGCTCCGTTGGCCCATACACTGCCAGCTGATCTTCCCTAAGATCCCCCATGGCTACATACAAGTAGCAGAGGAAGGGCGTCAGATGTCCTCCCGCCGGGGTACCCAAGTATGCTAGCTCCGTCTGTACATAGTTGTGGATGTACGCGCCTCAGTAGAAGTTTAGCTGTCCTCCTTTTCCTCGATCCTCGAAGCACAGATTGTAACATCTTCCTGTAACCAGCATTGTCATCCAACAACTGTTGGAAGGTTACATCCGCCTTCTGATTCCACAAGTCGCGCAAGAAGTCGTACGGAGATCTTTTCAGAAGAGTGACTGGTGTTTTCAACAGAGAAGATGTAGTGGCTGCTTCCTTGGGTGGAAGACCAGAAGAGTGTCTTCCCTCGACTGGAGGCTGTTCCCGTGAGACAGGTGTTGCCGTAGTCGGTGTAGGAAGCTGCTGTACTATCTTCCGTCTCTTCTCCAGCTCTTCTTGCATGATCGCTTCAACCTCTTGTCTAATATCAGGAGCAAAGTACTTCGGATCTTCTCGGTCGTAAGTAGGAGAAGACGGCCGCTCGGGAGAAGATGACCTCTCCTTACGCTGCTTCTTCTTCTTGACGTCCTTCTGGCGAAATTCTGACTTCCCTTTGCTTCTGGTACTTACCTTGAACACAGCTTCATCCAAAACTTCCTCCGGAGGCCAACTATCTGAATTCGGGTCAGGATTCCAAACAGTACCATCCGTCAAAGTGAGAGATGACGCTTCTTCAGGTGTCTTCATCTTCTGAGCTGCAGTCGTCTTCTGCAGCTGAGGTTCCTTTCCTTCGCGCTTCCCGGGGTCTAGTTCGTCTTCCTCGATATGGAGACAATCCGTACAATCCCCAGGATCTTCTTCTTCTACCGTGATGTGCTGTACCACTGCTAACTCGAGCTTAGAAGATGATGCAGCTTTTGCTGGAGGCGTGGTATCTGCAAATCTAATCATTTGTCGCGGTCGTAAGGTCTGAGGACAATTCCCTGTGAAATGACCGGCTTCCTTATAGTTCTCACACAAGGGCACTTGCCCAATCTGTCTTCTCGGGTGAGGACAGGTGGACCACCAGTGTCCTGTCTCTCCACAATTATTGCACGCTCCAGGAAGAGGGTTAAGAGGTCATTGTGATGAAGAAGGCTGCCAGGGCGTCCTGGTCTGTACATTGCTAGCTCTATCCCTCGGTACATAACGATTATATTGGGCGGGAGGCGTAGGAGTGAAGGGTTGGATCGTCTCGATCCTATAGCAGGTTTCCCCACTGCGATCGTGTAGATATCCCTCATCATCTTCTTCCCATCTTGCCTAGTTGACAGCTTGGTCCTGCGTACACTGATCTCTGGTGTGTCCAGAAGAGTTACAAAGGTTGCACCAAAGGTTTGGCCGGGAAGCCGTAGGCTGCTTCCGCTTGTCCTTCTGGTTCAAAAGATGAACTTTCAGGTCGGCAAACTGCTTCAGAACCTCATCGATGCGGGGATCAGGTGCAGACTGAATGATCTGAGTTTGAGGCATCTTCTGCACAACTTCCTCCCTTGCTCGCGTCTTCTCCTTCTTCTTCTTCCGCGTCTTCTTCTCTTGTTCAGATTCGGATTCTGAACTTTCGACAGTAGACTCTTCAGAAGTAGAGCACTGTTATCAGTTTCAGTGGACTTGGACTTCTTCTTGGACTTCCGGGAAGACTTCTTCAACTTCTTGGACTTCTTCGAGGTCTTCCCTTTGTCTTTCGTCATATTCCGAGTGATGCTCGAGGTTTCATACTGCTCGGCATGCTTCTGTACCTCCGCTAAATCATCACCTCCTCCTCTTCTGCAGTACAATTCCATATCCTGAGACAATCCTCCCAAGTACCAGTCCACAGCTTGCTGGGCATAGTAGCCGGGTCTTCCTTGGTTCTGAGGGATGTGATCCAAGAGATCTTCAAATCTCTCGGTGTAATCCCTCAGTGTCTCTTTCTTCTTTCGTTCGAGCCTCTGAAGCTCTATGAGGGTCATACGATCGTAGCCCACTCCTCTGAACCTTTTCAGAAAAGCTGCCTTCAGAGTAGTCCAAACAGCCATTACTACAACATCATCCAACGTTTTACTCATCCACTTCCTTCCTTTCCCTTTGATCAAACTGGGAAATACACGGAGTCTGTCAACATCAGCGTCTTCCTTGTTGGATCTAGAGATGGTCTCGAACATCGTGATGAAGTCGTCCGCGTCAGCATCATTGTCGTACGGATGGTACTTCTGCCGAGTGTGGGAAGCCATGTTGACTGCCGGCTGGTGCGACTGCCAATTTCCTTCTTCCTCAGGTCCAGGTGGTGGAGATGGTCTTCTCGAAGGTCCAGGCCTGTCTGAATCAGGAAGATCGTCTTCTGAGTCAGAGCTACTGTCACTGCTACCTCCCAAGACGTCTGGAACAATCTCCTCCAGTCTTCTCTCACCTTGAGAAGCTTCTCCCGCACTTGGGAAGACGTCTTCCGAGTAACCAGTACCGAAATCTACTTTATACACGTGATCATCCGGTTGGCTTCTGTCTTCGCCAAAGATTATGCTCGAGATGGAAGGCTCTTCCAACTCTACCGATCGGATCTTCCTGAGCTCTTCTTCTTTCCTTTGGTGTCTCAGGGATATCCGCTGATCTCTAGAAGCGGTTCGCTGGGGTGAGTTTACCCACTCAGGATCTTTACCCGTGCGTCTTCTGCTTCTTCCTCCGGTCGGAGGCATCCACCAGAGTACTGAGAACAGATGTCTCTCTTTTTCTACCATTAGATCCGGGAGACCAAATGATTGAACAACCGATCACAAGTTCAGAACGTCTTCTTCTCCTGCTTCTGGTTGCACTCACTGCAATCTTCCAAGATCGAGTCTTCCAAGGAGTTCTTGGAAGCAGGGAAGCGGCTTCTTCCAACTTTCCCTGAGGTATCTTATCAGCTTCTGGTTGCGGTTCCCGTCTTCTAGCAAGATAGAGTCTCACAACACATTCAACTACAATCGAAGTTAGTTCGAAACGAACCTAACTAATGACACACAGATCCAAGAAGCTTAGAACAGAAGTTACTAAGATGAAATCCCCGGCAGCGGCGTCAAAAATGATTCCTCACTATATGTAGTGACGTAGGATTTCTCCTTTTGCCCATTTAGTATACAAGATATCGTTCTCACAGAGGATTTGCACAAGTAACGCTGCTCTAAGTTCTAAGATCTGTTCAAACACACAAACACACGGGTTTTGCTTAGAAATCCCGTCTTCTCACAAAACCATACAAAACAACACGTCTTCCAGACACGCCAAATGGTGCTCTGAACCCAAACAAACCACTACCAATTACAATATCATACAACTATTCACGGAGAAGCTTGGGAAGACGATCTTCCTACTTCCAGGTTGCTTCTTCCGGTCTTCTCGATACCGTCTTCCCGAAGCGATTCTCGTCTTCTGGGGTTTTAGCTCGTCTTCTCACACCTCTAGAAGGCTATCCGGCTTCGCAGAAGTCGACTAGTAACAGTCGTTACATCTTATTCTCACACTCACATTCCAACGGGTCAGATAAATCACATGGTGTATGCCCCCTGTAGCCTTCTCAGGCTTCTGCCTACGGAAGTTGTCTTCCTGCAGCATTACAACGACATTCACCTTCACGGAAGCTCAATAGAAGTCTCGGAAGCTCACTAGAAGAAGATAAGACGATGGGGAAGATGAGGGAAGATGGGAAGAAGAAGAAATCCAAACAAGAGAAAACAGGATGAAAAAAGGGCAATTAAGATTCCGACAGGCTTCTAGTCCGGATCTTGACTAACAAGCCATCCCTGCTTGTAATAGTTTGGGGAGGAAGACAACAAACGTGAGTACTGTAGCACCGTCTTCTACTCGAGGATGTCGTCTTCTGTTGTGGGAAGAAGGCTTCTTTCTTCTTCACTTCGCTGCTCTGACTGCTCTGTCTTCTGGGATCCTTTACCCAGAAGACCGTTCGTACGTAGATCCCAAGTGCTCTACTGAACGAGTCAAGCTACACTCCACAACTGTTGACATTCACCGCCACTCAAGAAGAACACTTCCCATGCACAATTGGGAGCCAATTCAATACATTCCACCACCCAGAAGACATGAGCGAAGCTGCTGCACTCAAATCCACAATCTATTCTCCGAGAAGAAGTCACAATGGCCATGAGAAGCTCACTCCCGCTACTTCCTGCGTCTACTCCTCGACACACCAGCTTAGCTAACAGGACTACACGAGGATGCCGTTCGCTGTTCCTAGACTGTCCACTACTTCTATCTACATCGTCGAACCACTGCTGGTGCGAGTATGCAGACCCCTCCTGTATATTCCAAGACTATTCGTATGTTTCCAACAACGGGTGTAGTGCGCTAAGACTGTCTCTGCTCTAATGTGTCTCCCCTGCCTGCCTGTAGAATCGGTGTGTATGTTCAGTTACTACAGAATTCTACAGAACTTGCAGAACTGGCAGAGCTCCATTTCCTACTCTACGATCCTACTTAACCATCTGCCTCGAGAGTCAGGGGAGACGACCACCAGGGAGAGAGAGAGAGGCGCTGACAAGAGGTTGTCACCTCACATGCATGTGGTCCCTCTTCCCAATTAGCCCTCCACTGTGTTACTCCTACGCTACCTATGCTGCCACATGGGGTTCTAACTATTTTTACATGGAAAACTGCCACCCTTAAGATAGCATGTCCGATCCTACTAAATCTGGAAGTGTCGATTGAGTTTGCTAACTACTCTGATTGCTCGGTGGCAATCTCCACATGATCTACTCCTACCAGAGCTACTACCTCGACTTCTGATGGGTTGGGAAGCCCTGCACTTACCTCGGGTACCACTGAGGTAGCTTCCCTCTCCTCGCTCTTCGCTGGCCCTGCTGTTTCTGCGGCTGCGTCTTCCTCGGCTTCGACTTCGGAAGACGAGTCGAACGGTGCGTCTTCGGTCTTCTGAGACACAGATGCAGTACTAGGGACCATGGCGACCTCATAGGGGTCCGGGGAAGTCGCTTCCTCCACGCGGAATACCTGGGAAGACGGCTCGTCTTCCTGTCTTCCAGAAGACATCATGTCTTTCGGGGCGTCTTCTGGAGTCTTCTCGTCTTCCAACGCTGTCACCACCAAGTGTACAGCGAGATCGAACTCCTCCTTCTCCATTCCGGATCCAGTCGAGGGTGCTGGGGCTTGGGAAGATGCGGTTGCAGGTGTCGAAAGTGAGGGAAGACCATAAAGTGTCTTCACTCCTTCTATCTGTCTATCCAGGTACCTGAACATGCTATCTCTGCATTCCACCAACCTCGTCTTGGACCCGCTGTCCCATTCCCTAGCTAAGGTAAGTAACTTCTTACCCGCGGTGAAGTTGAACTTCTTCCGAAGCGCTTCTATCGACTGAGCTAGCATCTTCTGCGCACAAGCCTCCGCTGCTTCCCTCTGCGTCTTCTCCACTGCAGCTCGCGCTTCTGCGGCTTCTCGCTGCGTCTTCCAAGTGGTCTGCTCTTCTGCGAGGGCAGTGATCTTCTCCCGCACTCGGAGAACTTCCTGATCGTGCTGCTGTACTCGCGCCTGCAACTCTTGGTTGCTCGTCCGAAGTTGCATCGACTCCTTGGCAGAAGCGGCTGCTTCCGTCTTGTACCTGGCTTCAAGCTTCTCCGTGGTGCGGAGACTAGCTTCCAGCGACTCCGTCTTCTGCTGGCTGTCTTCCTGTCGCAGCAAGGTGCGCAGGCCGAATCCAGGTTGTAAGGGCTTCACCTGTGCCCTCGCTCTCCTCTCCAGCAACTCCATAACGGGCTGGATCTCCTTCTAGAAGTAGGCACTGAACTCCTCCAGTCGTCTTCCTACGGAAGACAAGTTCATCTCCACCACTCGCTCCATGGTGTCGACTTCGTCTTCCAGAGGCAAGGAAGCCTCTTCCACCACTACGGCCTTCATCTTCTACGCACGAGAAGGAGCTACTCTTCTCATCTTCCGGGGTGGAAGACTCCTCATGGCAGGAGCGGCTCTCCTCTTTGCGCTTCCTCGCATCGTAGTAGGAGCGTCCATCCATCCTTCGTCTTCTGGAGTCTTCAGAAGACTCCCAGGTGTTACAGAAGCTGTCTTCTGCTCCGATCGGGTACTCAGCAAGTCTTCCTCCGAGTCCGACTCCGATCCTGAATGAATGAGGGAGATGGGTGTCCTCGGTACACTTCTGTGACCCATCTTCCTCACTGGCGTGGCGTCTTCCGACCCACTAGACTCGTCTTCCCTCACCAGAAGCGTCTTCTGGTGAGAGCCGGGCCTCAGCTGTGGCATCAGAGTGGGAGGGGGCATTGCTGCTGCCTCTCGGTCATCGTTTTCCGAGGTCTCCTCCTTCACCTCCTGTCGCTCCGTTGGCCCATACACTGCCAGCTGATCTTCCCTAAGATCCCCCATGGCTACATACAAGTAGCAGAGGAAGGGCGTCAGATGTCCTCCCGCCGGGGTACATAAGTATGCTAGCTCCGTCTGTACATAGTTGTGGATGTACGCGCCCTAGTAGATTGGCACTCTGTCATCCCACACTGATTCCAGGAACTCCACGTCCTGATCTCCTAAGTACCTTGTCTTCTGCGCTTTTCCCTTGGGGAAAAGATGCAGAAACAACTTCGCCAGAAGTCGCTTCTTCGGCTCCCGGTAAGACTCTATCTTCCAACCGTTCCTCCCCCGCCTGTCTTCCACGAAAAGGCAGGTGGTACTCCCAGGCACATGCCATGAACTCACAATCCTAGGCAAGATCTTCTTCTCGTACCAATATCCTCGGTTCTCGATCTCAGGCCTGTGAAACGCCTTACGCCACCAGTCTTCAGTCGAGGAAGACGGTCTTCCCCGAGCTACTCCTGCCTTCGCAGGTACACGGTTACGCGGTGGTAACGCGGCCCACACCTCCTCTAGAAGCCCTTGATCTGCGAGGTTCCAATCCCACAGGAAGAAGTCGAGACCTAACTCCTTGAGGAAAGGAGTGGCCTCGGCCAATTCTGCCGCGGGTAACACCAAGCCTCGCGGATGCATCGACATACCTGGAAGATCTGTTGCACTAAACCACAAGCACCTCTATGAGCTGAAGGCTCAGTTCTTCCCGAGTGCCCACAGTCTAGCTTCTACTTCTCAGAAGACGAAACTAGTCTTCCAGAAGACAACTACTCCGTCTTCCGGGATTCTAACAGTACTTCCTAGATAGCTCTCGTCTTCCGAGCTATATCTAAACAATCCTATCTAAGCAAGGCCTCGCATGGATTACCAAGAAGACAACCCACCTTGCATTACATCCTACTTCCTATCAGAAGATACAAGATATGTGAGAAGTAGAGTATAAGAAAGGTTCAGAAGAAGGTTGCGGGCTCTTGCGGTGACAGTGGCCTCTGGGAAGACACTTGGGACAACTTCCGATTCAATGTCTTTCTCGGAAAACTTCTCGAAGTCAGACTTCCCTTCACTGGTCACATCTGTCTTCGTCTTCCTACACGCAATCTATCCTCACAACAGACTCAAGACAACTGCACTCTGTTCTTCTGACTTCTCACCTCTCATATGCACTCAGAAGAAGCTTGCTGCATGATCGGAAGACATGACCCTCGACCATTCTCTCCAGATTCTGCCAGCAAGACTTCTCACAACTCTCTTCTAAGTTCGGGAAGAAGAAGGAACGGCTGCTATGGATCGGACAGAAGAGATCCGAATGGACCCTCGCGTCTTCTCGCTCATTTTGCCAGCCTTCCAGTCTTCTAGTCTCTCTAGGAAGATGGGGAGTTGAGAAGCTTGGAAGACCGGGAGGCACAGGCCTAGTTCCCGACGTCCAACTTCTCGAATTAACACAACAACTCACCACTCCACTCAAGATTCGTACCAAGCCTCTCTAAACACAAAAGCAAAGCAAATCCACTCTTGATACGAATTGTGTTCAGTCGACTTCCGAAGACAGTCTTCCGAAGACGGTCTTCCGAAGACAGTCAAGTTCAAGAAGCGTCTTCCGAAGATGTTCCCATCTTCCGAATCGTCTTCTGTTCCAAGTTTCGGGGATAGAGAGGTAGGGGGGTAGGGAAATTGATAGTTGGGGTCTCCAATTTGAGGGCTAGGAGTAGGGAAGCTCGAATTGAGTTCGGGAAGAAGCAAGGAGATGTCTCGACAGAAATTGGGCAGCGCTTCCGCGCCCAATGTCTCAATAGAAAGAATGGGAGTGGGGTAATCGATCAGGCTGCCTGCACACAATTAAGGAAGCGCGGGGAGTACCAAGAAAAGGCGAGAAGAAGTGGGAGGGGAAAAGAACAGGGGGAAGAACATCTACAGTCTTCTTCGGCTCCCCGAGTTACCTTCGACCTCCGCGCGCTTCTGGCTCTTGTCCTAGCTTCCAGTGCGACTCCACACGACTGCGCCTGCTGTCAATTTCGATCCACACCTCGATTCCACCTCTGCTTCTACTCGCCACTCTTCACTGTCAGCTTCTCGGAAGCTCCACAGAAACGCCTTCGCTTTCTCTGCTGTTTGTGCTCCCGCAATTCGATCTCACCCTTCGCCTAGCTGCCAACTTACTCTCTCCTACCTCGATGTCTCACTCGATTCCTCTCTCAATGCTAGCTCGCGAAGCTCACTCTCTCAATCGATCCTCTTCAGGCGCGCTATGCTGTGGGAAGCTGGAAGGTGCCTAATGTGCTTCCTCACGCATCTTCCCCGCAGATTAGGGGTTCTCGTCCTTGGTGTCTTCCTGACCTACCTACCTATTCGGTGCGCTCCAGTAGGTTCACCTACTGTCTTACCCGAAAACTCGTGGTTGGTCCTTCGCGGTCGTTGTCTTCTGGAAGATAGGTGTCTTCCGCCGTCTTCCCATCTTCCGCCGTCTTCTCGTCTTCTGAAGACGCAACTGAGAAGACGATCTTCCGAAGACGGTCGTCTTCTGAAGAAGTCAACTTCTTATTACAAACAGCTCTTAAGATCATCTTCCTGTTAAGGAAGACGTAACCTTAAGTAACAACGCTTCTTCAGTTATACAAACAAGTCATTATTCTTAAAAATTTCAAAAATTCGTGCATTCTGTAATTTGTGGGCACCATAGTAATGATCAAATCATCAACATAGATGATGATCACAACAATCTAGTTTTGAATTCTTAATGAATACAAGGTAGAGTCTGAACTACAAAGATGGAAACCAATAGACTGCAAGTAGGAATTGATCTTTGCATACCATACTCTTGATGCCTGTTTCAGACCATAGAGGATCTTTCGTAACTTGCATACACGAGAAGGGAACTTAAGATCCTCATAACCTAGAGGTTGCTGCATGTAGACCTCTTCCTCAAGATCACCGTTGAGAAAGACGTTCTTGAAGTCCATCTGGTGCATCTTCTAACCTTTTTGAGTTGTAACTGCAACTGTGGTTCGAATAGTCATCATCTTCGCAACTGGAGCAAAGATCTCTTCAAAATCTACTCCATGTTGCTTTGCGTAGTCCTTGACTATCAATCTGACCTTGTACAGACACACGGTACCATTCGAGTTGCGCTTGACCTTGAAGACCCACCTGCAACCAGTCACTTTCTTACCCTCAAGTAAGTCCATCAACTCTCAAGTCTGTTGGTGATGAAGCGCAGCAAGTTCAGCTTCCATAGCACTTACTCATTGGATTTTGTGCATCGTCTCCTCAAGTGAACTCGGTTCTTGTTCCTGAAGAACATTGTTATTATATGCATGATGTGCAGCAAGAAAACTCATACATATACCTACTCACTGGATGTTTTGCTCGTTCAGATCTACGAGAGGTAATCGGTGCACTAGTCACCTCTTCTTGCAATTGATCTGACATAGACGTCAAGGTCTGTGAGAAAATATCCAATGGATGTGGAAGAGCCATATATATGGATGAGTCAAACATATGGTGCAATAGCACGCGCTCATCTTGTGTAGAAACTACACTAGTTTCACTAAGCTGTGTTACGTGGACTCTAGCGTTAACAACAACTCAATGTGCAACTGATTCTGATCCGGAATCAGTGACTTCTCCAAATCCTCCACTCAACGTATTACTCTGAGGTACTACAGTGGACTGACTCCTTGGTTCTACAGTAAGTACATGGATGACTATGACAGGTGCAGGAACACAGCAAGACTGTAGTTCAACAAAAACAACATCTCTACTAATATAGAACTGCTTGGATGAAGGATTCTAACATCTATATCCTTTCGTATCAGAAGCATAGCCAAGGAAGATACACATATCTATTTTCAGATCTAGTTTCTTACGTCTTTCAGTATGTGCACATAACTCAGAAAACTTTAAGGAAAGAGTAAGTATGCTTATTGTCTGTGAAGACCTCCGTCGATGTTTGGCTGTGGATTGCTACTGTAGGTGTCCGGTTCATCAGATACACTGCACATGAAACAACTTCTGCCCAGTAAGGTCTAGGCATGGTCTTCTCATTCAACATCGCACGAGCAGCTTTTGTTATGTGTCGATTCTTCTACTCCGCAACCCCGTTCTACTGCGGACTGTAACTTCAGGTCCTGACATCGAATGCCATGCTCACGCAGATATGCATCGAACTTTTCAGAAAGAAACTCGCCTCCTCCATCAGATCTCCGAAAGAGGATAGATGCTCTAGACTGTTTCTCCACCAACTTGCAGAAAGTCTGGAATGTTGATAGGACTTCGGCAGAGGACTTGTTTCTCAACAAATAGATTCAAGTATTACGCGAATGATCATCAATAGACAACACAAAGTATTGAAAACCGTCATACTTGGCTGAGAAGCAGTCCATACATCAGTGTGAACAAGCTTCAGAAGATTGTTCGCTTTGCTATCTGATCCCTTAAAGGACTGTCTAGCTTGCTTGTCGAACTGACATGCTGCACATACTCCATTGGGCTCATTAGATTCAAATTTGGACAAACCTGTAACCAGGTCAGAACTCGAAAGGCTTTTCAGGCTTTGAAAGTTCATATGTCCAATTTGTTTGTGTCAAATGTAAATATATAGACACTATTGGACTACTTTGTTCATACATGACAGCCTGTAACTTAAGCGCAGAGACATCTAGTTTAAACAGCCTATCACTCTTGCTATCTCAAGCATGATGGTGCTATTCGAATCTTCAATAAAACATCCATCTTTATTGAAGCGCACTTGCATACCCTGCTCTATCAACTATCCTACAGATAGCAGGTTTCTAGTCAATGTGAGTACATGTAAGACATTCCGTATTTCAATAAACGTTGAAGCAAGAATGTCAGGTGAAATGTTATCTTTGTGCTGGATCTTGTGCTTGGTGTCATCTCAAGTCATCATAAACTGAGGAGTCTCTACAAGCTCGAGTGAACTAAATCACTCTCGATGAGGTGTCATGTGACTGATGGCATCAGAGTCGATCATCCAGTCAGTTTGTGGCTTGAAAGCCGCATAACTCTGATGTGTTGTAATCAGCAACTTTCAGAATAGACTTGCTGAGTGACTGCATAGCCTTGCTGGTTGTTGTTACCTTGCTGGGGTTGTTGTCGTATTACTGCCTTTGATTGTTCTGTCGTTTGTAGCATTGATTCACATTGTGACCTTGCTTCTTTCAATAGTTGCAGGAAACAGATTATTGCTGGTTCTGCTACTGCTGCTACTGCGACTGCTATTGCTATTGTGACCTTGTCCACGTCCAGCACCTTTGCCACGATCCCTACCTATTTTGCCAAAATCTGCAAAATAGATAAATTCTTGCGGACCCGTTGGAGTAGAACTCCCCAGTAGGCGCACCTCCTCTCCTAACATCATAGGAACAAGTTCATCAAACTACGAAAAGGGTTCCCTGATGGAAATTGATGTTATGAACTGTTTGTACTCTGCAGGCAGTCCCTGCAATGTGATCTCGATCAAGATAGTGGGATCAATCTCGACTTTGACAGAAGATAACTGATCTGCGAGCTGCTTGACATGGTTCACGTAGTCGTTGATGCACATCGATGTCTTCTTCATAGTGTTGAACTGCTGCAGTAATTGTAACTTCTACGCCTCTATTCCTACTTGAAACAGACGTGCGAGTGCATCCTAAGCTTTCTGAGTGTATCGTAATCTTGAATGTGACGGATCATTGATGTTGAAACTGTCAACGCGATATAGTGAATCGACTGAGATAATCGTTTCTTCTACTCCTTGAATTTCGGACCGGAAATGGATACTTCAGGCGCTTTTTCCTCCTTAGTGATAAGATCTCATAGATCTTGTCAGAAAGTCATCATCCGGAACTCCCACACTTGGTAGTTGTTCTTGTCGAGCTTCTCTCCAGTGATCAAAGACACGGACTCTGTCATAGCTGCAATCGAGAAATTGCAATGTTCTGTACGCGAAAAAGCCTCACAAATTCTTCATGAAACTCGTCCACCCACATCTCGCTATGAAGAAATGATCACAAGTCACAACAACGGCAACTCCGCGCACTTAAGAGAATAAAGAAAGAACTTCTCCGCGAGCTGCAGGTGTATAAAACAGACGAAAATGTCAAAGAACAGACCAAGAAAGATAAAGCTAGACCAAATGAGGTCAGAAATGGATGCGCAGTACCTTGAAATTTTGCAAACTTTCCAATCAGACCAGTATTTCTTTTTGACTCAAGTCCTAAAACTTTCATTTTGGTCGAAAAAGATCCGATTGGAAATCTGCCGCTGGAAACCTCTAAATTGGCTGAAACTTGACCGAATGCACAATTTGCACCTTCTGAACAAGACAGCCCTTATAGAGCTGGTCGACAGATATCAACGAGCAAAAATCGTCTAGGTCTAAAAAATCACGTTCAAAGTTTCTAGTTTCACGAAAAAATAGATTCGTCTCACTCAAATGCATCAGCAAGATAGTGCTCGACATCAAGCAGAACTCCAGCTGCTCTCTCTTGTACTTCTCCATGCACAAACTCCATCTTGCTCATCAGCAAGAGACACACGCTCTCTACTACTCTGATACCATGTAGAAAGAGTGATACTTCAAGGACACTCCAAGAAGAGAGGACGAGTAGACAAAGAAGTAAAATAAGAATGAGATGAGAGAGGCTTAGCCTCTCCATGTATATATAGTGGAGGTGAGTACAAGAGAAATCTTAATGATGGGTTAGCCCTCTAACTAACTGTAACTACCTAACCACTCCGGCTAATGTTAGCCAGCGATCTACTAGAGCTTGGGACTATATCAACATAACTATCCTTGATTATGAATCCCATAAGAAATAAGTAATGCTTTTTTTGAATATATTTATCCAATTAGTTGAAGGTTAGAGGAAGGAGGAAGAGTTGAGATTGGATAAATCTCAAATGCACAGCGAAGCACTTTGTTATTCTCACTTTAATCATATTATGTGAGTAGATATATAATAGTGGAATTCACTATTCACTGTATGCTATAAAATTGCAGCCAAGATCTTCTTTAAGCTCCAACTGGTGAGAGCTCTGAACATGATAAATGTGATATGCATCCGAAGAGACCGCAATGAAAAAGAAGCAAAAACTGATAATCATCTAATTAGTGGTTTCAAACATAGGGACTTGACGAGTCACGAGCTGGTCCATAATGACTCAAGACAGACTCAATGATTTAGACCGACGAGCACTTGTCGAGGGTACCCATCTTTTGATCACGGATTGAATCATTTTAGTCCATGGTCGTGATTAATTACGTTGATTTAAGACGCAGATGAAAATTCTGGCAACATATTTCACACACTCATGTAATCATGTTTACCATTGGTCCATTTGACATCCGTGGACGATCACAATGGACTTTGCCACAAAGTCCGTTTGTGTATGAAGGACCTCTATGTTTGAAAACCCATATTAATCCGAGAGAAGATTTATTTTGAGGTCACTGGAAACTAATTACGATGTCATTATAAGCGAATTTAAATCAGGGAGTATTATGCAAGAAACCGAGAAAAGTACAGAGCCCCATAGATGCCTCATGGTTACCTCGGGAATGCTTACAAACTATAATCCAATTAAGTAGATAAGTAGAAAGGCACCCTGGCTTAACTGTTAAATCCCATTAGATTAATAAATGTATCACATTTATAATCGAATCCTTCCCATAGAATAATTTCATTCACAATTAAAATCCTTATATATTACCCTCTTCCATCTCTACATAGGAGACATTTCCACATATAACTAGCAGGTGAACGTTTGCTGAGGGTCGATGAATGAAGATACGGGTAACAGAATGAAACAAGTTGTGGCTTGTTGGTGACTGGTGACAGAGGGTACGGCGCTTCAATGCTCTTCTCTTAGCTAGCCTTCATCGCAATGTGTGGAAGCATGCTTTGGAGGTTTAGAAACCTGTCACATTATTTCGGGTTCGTCATGAAACAAAAATTGATTCTTTTTGGTGATTGTCAGAAAATAGGTAATTTTGTCCATTCTTTTATGTTCGAGGTTACTAATATGGTATATTGTGACCTTGTAGGAGCTAAATAAGGAAATTTTATATTATTTTTACATTATTTTTAATTTAAAAGAAACTAATTTTAAATGAAAGTTATTATGTTAACTAATTTTTATATTTTGTAGTAAGGCAAAAGCATATAAAATGAAAATATTTTAAATGAAATCCGATTGTCCGGTTTAAACCAAAGTGTTTCCCGAAGTTTCATGACAAAATCATAAAATATGAATTTCTTCAAGATTCAAATATGCAGTATGGATATCTCTTCCTCACTCCCTCCAAGTAGCGATACATTGTCAAGTATGACCTTCATGATCACACCAGTTATGTGTACCTCACTGTACATGTATAATCTATGAAAGCTCAGTGCCATCTCAAGTTGCTTGGTTGATATCATATATTACTATCCTCACAAGACGTAATATGTGTCTTTGGTCAATTCAGTCCGATCCCTCTCCAAATCTCCAATGTATTTCATTTTTGGTTTCAACACAGAGTGACAAACGGCACTATCACCTCCACTCACATCAGTAACACCACTACACAACCCTCACCAGTTACTTCACTCCTTGTCTCCATCTCGACACTCTTTTGTTGAGTCGGACTATTTTCTTTTCCTGTTTTTTCTAGCTGTATCAACCCTCTCTTCACACAACAGAAACTAGATACTATGGATCATATCAAAAATCCATATTCAGCAGGTTAAAAACTGTTAAGAAATCATTTACAAAAGTGATCTGTAGAATATGAATAGAAGATGTTGCATGAGAACCATTTTGTTAAAAAAGTTGAAGAATAAATACTACCATGCATGCACACTGACAAGACCTGTATGATAGTGCAAGTATCGTTGTCTATATTATTGATAATCTGCAGCGATAAATAATAGCACGTGTCTGAATCATTCCATAATTTATTGCTCTTTCCTTTACTAGGATTATATAGTTTGTTTACAACCAAAATTTACAACTTGGTTTGCATATATCTTCAATCTCCTAGATAATGTAGGAGAGATTTTTCTAGTAGTTCTTCGAAAATAAATAACAAAACTACCGGTCAGTTGATCTAGACTATAACTCCAAGTAAATTAATAATCCACCCTCCACTTTATTATAGGCATTGTCCTTTCAAATGATATTAAGTTGGGTCTCGGTCGTCCTTATTTCAACATCTAGGAAGCTAACTGACAACTAGGGCCAACATCTGTCTCAAATCACTTTGCTGTACGTTGTTTGAACATGATTGCCTGCAGTTTGATGTACACAAATCTAACAAGAAGAGTTACACTTTCTCGTAAGCTGCTTCCTTCACAACATGCCGGTTCCTCTTAACTTCGATGGAACAAATTTGAACTCCCTCAGAAACAGATAGGAAGAACCATTCTTGACCTAGAAGATCCACAAAGCCTCCGTCTCTGAAGGTCATGATCACTCTTCCTACAGGGTTCGAGATTGTCAACTGCATCCATACAAGAACCCACAAACAATGTTACATATTATTCATGCATTTCTCTCCTTTTTAGCTCGTCTGAATGGTTGAACACTTAATTAGAATGACTTTCGGCATTGAAGCAACAAGACTATAACTCGCCTTCCTTCACTTCAGTGTAAGAAGCATTATGGATCAAAGCTTTAGGTTTTAATTGTCAAAAAGTTGACAAGATTACTTGCTAAAAGAAAATCAGAATGTAATCTCTTATGTCTATACTTCTTTAGTTTAGCCTAAGCAAAAGCATTTAACTGAATGTAGTGCTAATTTCAAGCAGTTGTGACCCATTAGGAATATCAATGTAATTGACTAACGAATAATGTGATAGAAAACTATTTTGAAACGAGAAAGAATTTGAACCAACCTGAATGCCTCTCTTCTTGAGAGCAAGATGAAGTTCTTCAAACGCATGGATTGCTGCAGTATCAATGCTCATAACGGCTGCATATCGAAGTAAAGTAGTGAAGATAAGAGCACAGATCTAGACAAGATACATTTCCAAATGGTCTAACAAGCTGTGACTATATAAGCAAATATCGTAATTAATGTCAGAAGTCTGAAGGCATTATTGCTTGGTGCTACTGATCCAGAGCATCAACGTTCTACAACCTCGATTGTTAGTGATGAGGTACTTACGGGCCATTTCGACAATAACAAATTGGATGGGAACTCCGTTGCTTTCTTTGATTTCATCTTCAGCTTCGTTGACATACCTCAGAATCCTGTATATATATTAATAGAAGATATTCAAACGCTGAATTTCATCAGTATTCCACATGAGTCACACAAAACGTTGGAACTCTGCACGTTTGGTTGTAATAATATAGTCCATGTTATAAACGATGAGTGTGTTCTTCTTAGTTTAGTGATCACGTATCAAAGAGTATGTGTTCTCAGCTTGACCATACCTCTCACGAATGTAGTTGGAGTTAGAGAAATAGATAGCTGCGTCCAAACGGAGGATGAGAATTCCAGGCTCGGTGGTTGCTTCGGGGTACTGCTCGATATTTCTGTACACTGTGGTGTTGGGGATGTTTCCGAGAACAGCAGTGTGTGGTCGAGTCACATGGAGGAGAATCTTAGCGAAAGAGATGACAACCTGCAAAACAGTCAGTCAAAACTTATGAGTCTAGACAACTTCAATGGTACCAAGATAGCATGCATTCTACAAATATTCAGCAGAATATGTATTTTCGGACTGGACATTTTCCAGAAGTACTAAAGACCTCAGCGAGAGACAATTAGACCGAGAATTGAAGTGTTTGATTGTACGAGACTGCCTTATCAGATTAAATGATAATGGAACTTCTAGATAGTTATGTTCCATTCCAAGAAAGCAATCAAGTCAACCTTTGTATGAAAATGATTGAAACAGCCGAAACTTACAGCAACAAGAAGGCCGATTTCGACAGATACAAAGAAGACACCGAAGAAGGCTCCAATGAGAACAAGGAAGTCAATCTTGTCGGTCTTCCAGACGAGGTGGGCGGCTTTGAAGTCGATGAGACTGAGCACGGCGTTGATGATGATGGCCGAGAGAATGCAACTCGGAGTGTAGTAAAACAAAGGAGTCAAAAACAAGAGAGTAAAGAGCACGACAATTGCCATGACAATGTTAGCCACAGCGGTGTGACATCCGGCTTGGTAGTTCACTGCAGATCGAGAGAAGGATCCTGCAGAAAAAATCCAATTTTGTTTCACCTTCATATTTCAACGTTTGGATGTTGAATACACTATTAATTGAAAGAGCTTCCGAAAGAAAAAGACAAAAGATTCTGAAAGAAGAAACAAACGTACAACTCACTATACGTATAATTTTAAGATACAACTGACTGCAGATATCGTAAAAGTTACCAGTTGCGACATAGCACGAAGTCCATGATCCAGCTATGTTCATGGTGCCAATGGCAATCATTTCCTTGTTACCATCGATGTGATAGTCTTTCAAAGCAGCAAATGTCCTTCCGATGGCCACCGCTTCCTGATGAAGGTTGAAATGAATGTTAGAACATCAAACTCTTTACCAAATACATCAAAATCAAATTTCTTTCTCCTAAAGAACGTGATAAATTTTTTGAAATACTTGAGTTGTTTACCGTGAGAGCGACAAGACCCGCAACGAGACCAATTTTGAAACCCGTGGATAGTTCATCTCCAGTCCAGTAAAGATCATGGAATGAAACTGGATTTATGCCCTCCTTGATGTGTCTGACAATTTTTACATTATGTCTGTCGAGTCGAGTGACGTAAACGAAGAGAGTGGCACAAACGATAGAGATCAAAGGAGCGATGGCAGAAATCCAAAAAAGATTCTTCCTGAGCTTGGACTGCAAGAAAGCACCACTTGCAAGTCAGCATCTAGAAAGACTTGATCAGAAAAATCCCATTGACTCGTAAAAATTCAATGAGGATAAATCGTTGAACACATCACAAAGCCCAATCCTCATAGGTAAAATCTCAGAAGTGAGAGACTTTGATGAGACAACAAACAAGAAGTAGAATAACTTACAATGCGCTTGCAAGTGAGAAGGAAAAAGAGGAAGAACAGTCCCAATAAAATAGTTTGCCAATTCCACTGCACACGATTGAAGACAACAAAAGAAGAGATTAGTGATGGTGATTTTGAACATGTCGATGTGTGCATGATAGAAATAGCAAGACAATCAACAAAAATTGCTGATCCATTACTAGTCGAGCTGGTAATCAAGCGAACTATTTGAATTTGTGTAAGTACCTGGTGAATATTGGTCCACACTGATCTCATCACAGATATGAAATCAGTTTTAGTTGTGAAGTCTGAAATTCCCAGAAGTCCTTTCAGCTGTTGGAGAGAGATGGTGGTGGCAGCTCCGGCCATGAATCCAATGATTGCGGCATGGGATAAGAAATCGATGATGAATCCAAGTCTACATGTTTAGAAGTGATGTAAATCTCACAACCAAAAGAAATTAAGAATGAAGATGACGAGAACATTGAATTGTCTAGAGAATGAATGTCCATTAACTAGTTACAAACCTGCACAGTCCCAGGCCGGCCTGCACAACTCCAGCAAAGAATGTTGCGGTAAGAGCAAGGCGCAAGTAGCCAACAGGGTCCTTTTTCGCATTGATCTCATCTTTCAGCAGTTGACCCAACAGAATTGACACCACTGCGACAGGCCCGATGGCAATGTCTCGCGAACTCCCGAGCACAGAATAAACCAAAGGTGGCACAAAGCTTGAATCTGTAGCACCAGACAATTCAAAACATGTTCATTAACAGCAAGAATCAGAGAATTACGCAAAATTTCAGTACAAAAATATGATTCAAAATGCAATTGGAGCTAAAGTGTAAAGGATACTGTGGAAACCTTACATAGTCCATTGATGGGATCCAAGCCAGCCAACTTCGCATATCCTAAATCCTGCAAGAAGTTTGAACACCTATTATTTAACAACCTGAAACGTGTCATTTTGAATGTTGTAAATATTCTAAGACTAAAATAATTTCACTTGTAGAATCAAATACATATGTTTAGTTAAAGTTACGGACATGATCAGAAGTTGTGCGCATGCGTGGTACATACCTGAGGAACAGCGAGACTGGCAATGGTCAATCCTGCCACGATGTCACCCTTGAGCATCTTTAGTTTGTACTTCGGGAGCCAGTCAAGGATGGGGAAGACATAAGAGAGAGCCATGAACCATTTTTTTTTGCCTGTATGATCTTTGAAAGGACGCAGAGGATCATCAGCAAAGAATGTTTCTTTGATGACATTCGTGAATTGAGTTTTGAAACTGAGAGGAGGAGGAACTCCAACGGTGTGCACTAACGACCTGTCCTCCAGAGTCAATCCACTGGTGGTAATCGTTCCACTCTCTCCCAAATCTTCCGTGCGAAGTCGTCGAATATTTCCATTGTCGGAAGCTTCATTCTTGTTCGAATGAGCCATTTTTTCTAGTCACAAAATCAAGCAACTAGTGAGCTGGCATCAGTTCAGCTCCATCTACTACACTCTCATCATTATACGCTTGATTAAACTTCTAAAAGAAACAAATTTCTGTCTCAAAATCGAGTCCTTACCGTGGACATTACCGGGACAAGAATCCCCAAATCCAATAGACCATTCATCGGAAGCCAAGAAATTGAAATGCCAGTGCTCGGGGAATTCTTGTGTTAGCGGAAAATTTCCCGAAGTAAAAGATAATAACCGGTTTTAAGGATCTATGACCGGTTTTGGTATAAAACTAAAAGGTAATTTGTCGGTATTCGTTAGTTTCTTCCAGTAAAAATCCAATCAACTACAATTTCGACCCGCTTTTCCCAAAGCAGCCGCTGACCTTCCAAGTAAACCCGGTTAAACCGGCGCTGCCGAGAATCCACCCATCATGACGGTGACATGACCCAACTAGACACTCATCTAATCGCTTCATTATGATGAGCCATGATCACCAACTAAGACTTCACGTTAGCCATACACACCGCACGAATGAGCAGAACTAAGCAGAACCCGGGCAGACAACCCACGGATTAAACACATATATAAACAAGCGTTGGAAAACACAACTCATTAAATCTCATCAATCGAAGATATTTGTCTCAAATGGACCTATGCCCAAGTTCCGGTGTAGCACTAGGAACCACCAGTCGGATGTGGTAGCATTCTCCGAAGTAAAAGCTCTCACTGTCAGCTGTAACAAACCTACAAAACTCCTAGTCCAGCAACGAAAACATATCGGATCCCGTACGTAGTTCGTTCGCTGACAGCTAGCCTAAGGGCTGAACGGACCGAAAAGTTTCAATTCAAATGGTTTGCAAATTCCCCTTTCACTCCCCAACTCCCCAGTATCTGCACTACTGGCAAGGCTACTCGTTGCCCTGTCTGCCTTATAGTCGGCCCCACTGCCCCAGATTTGTCAGTCGAAAATACTAAAAGATAAATTCATCGGGTAAATAATCGAAGAAAAGAGACTAAAGATTATAAGCTAGGAACCCAACGTCATCGCTGGCCATCATCTTGATCGAAAAGTTTAGGGTCCCAAAACTCAAAGTCCCAACAGCATCATGGGTGAATCAGAAAACAAGGCAAGTGAAAAGTATGTAGTAATAATACAACTGGCATTTTACCTGAATATCTTTTAACTTATCTCACTCAGAATCTCCTATATCTCGTCCGCACCTCCAAGTTGACAATGATCTCTTCAGCTGCCAAAATCCACTAATGGCTTAAAAAGCCCCTGGGGAAAATGGAGTTTGTGTAGAAATATGACAACCTCGGGCTAGAGAGGTACGGTGTGTAAAAAGCCCCAGACAAGCTAAGCGTCGCATTCGTGCCTTGCGTCTGCCTGTGGAAGGGCGGTCTGTGAAGTCCCTTTTATACCCGGGAGGTACCGCAGGCTCACAGGCCAAGGGTGGATTTAGTGCGAAACAGTGTTGACGTTTTGATCGAATGAAAGGAGCTGGAGCATGCTTTGTGGGGTAAAGGAGCTCTTCTGAAGCAACTGGAGAAGCGTCCGAGAACAAGGGCAGCGCGAGATCAACAGGAGTCCCTGAGCTAGGCTCTCAGGTGCATGCACCTGAGAGCCTACACCGCCGGGAACGAGGCACTATGTAGAGCCATCAAGTCGCATCATGCAACTTACTGTCCTCCCGATCTTCTCCGTAGGAATCACCGGACGTCCTGCACAATCCTGGTTCCCACAGTACCTCTTCTGTGTGGCATGCTCTCGGAAATCTCCAGGACGCTAAAAGAATACCTAGATCCGAGAACGTGAAACTACTTGCTCGTCACATATTTAAAAATGCATTCATTATGATGCGTTTGTTGTGCGTTTCTGTCGATGGAAACATGGCTGCCGTGAGTGAAACGCCCAACGATTGAGATCATGAGAAAACAGTCTCAGTCGTGTTTCAAACACTTGATTTAGCATTTCACTTGCTACATAAAGTATTCGATAAGAAATTTAAAACGATGACCGATGTGCAAGGGCACGGTAGGAAACGAGAACCCACACATGTGCACTTCTGGGTTTGGGTTTGTGACAAGTTTGCTTATTGGTGGTTTCCAAAAAGTCAAGAGAAGAGAAGTCCAAGACAAACTACTAATTTATATATGACGGAAACACAAGTACAGAGGTGTGCCATGTTAAAGCTGCATTCATGTGGTAGAGTTTTGCGTTTGCACCTCCGTTGGTTTTAGACGTTGTGTTTATTGTGTTTTCTACGGCATCTAAACCAAAGATCGGCGTCAAATCCTAGAGGTTCATGTTACCTGCTATAGAGCCCACCGAAGATAGCGCAAATGGTAAATACAGTTGTGTCACTAGTGTGAGATCTAGGATCCAACCCCCCACGTTCTGGATGGACATCTTCGGATGAACAAAATGAGTTAGCAGGGTAATCAAGCCAGTACGCAATTTGCGTACTGGCTTGATTACCCTGCTATCGCCAGGAGCTTCTTCAGTGGGTTGAGAAGGAAGGGGGTTACGTTTCTCCGGGAATCGAATTGACTCACAATGGACAGTCCGGGCTTGGACTGCTCACTACGCAGTGGATCCCTCGTGGACAGACTCTCATCAGCCTGCCCTCGCATTTGGCGTTGGGAATGCATTCTGGTGATGCGAACTCTGCTGCCAGTGAGGCCCTTCAAACTATTGCCGGCCGTGTCCCAAGTTTGTTCTTCCTGACTCTTGGTTACGTAGCTGATTTGACTTCTTGGTTACGTATCTGAAATGCCGTCGATGCCAGTCTTCAAGGTCTGCTGGTGAAAAGGTCGTTTTGTCCTCTGGGAAATTTTTATTCTTGAACATCTCGTAAGGTGGAAGAGTAAGGGTCTGGTCTGGCCGTCGTCTCATTTTGCGGTGATAGAAACTAGTGTTAGTAACCTCGTCGATGAAAGGTAGTGAATATGGATACCGGATGGAGCCGAGGTGGCAGAGGAGTTATGGGCCTTACGGCTAGGTCCAAAAGTGCTGAACGAGAAGGCAAAGAAGAACTCATTCTGGTGCCCGTATATCAGCCTTCTTCCTCAGCGATTTCAGATGCCGATTTTCTTCTCGGGCGATGAGATTGCCAGTCTTCAGTACGCACCTCTGATACGCCAGGTAGAGTTACTTCGCCTGTAGCTATAACAACCTACACCAGTTGGCTTGGTGGCAACCAATCTTACATCGCTGAAGTGTAGAAGTGTCGTCATGAAATCTTCGGACAGAACCGAGCTGGACCCAAAGCTTGAGGCTATAAGGACGTTCTCCTAGTTCCTCCTTTTGTTCTATTAGTAGAGCATGGCCAAAGACCCTCTGTCAAAGGGTCTTCGGCCATGCCTCGGATTCCGCATAGAATTCACAAATACACTTGAATGACCTACAACTTTTTGGGAGCTTCCAGTACTATGCTGGACGATGCCCATATCCCCAGGTACCAGGACTCGAATAGCTCGAGATCTCAGCTTTATGTATAAAACTGAAATGGAGGAGCGCTCGATGTACCACTACTGTGTGATACGCTACGGGAGCCTCCTCCTTCAGCCTAGTCAAAAGATGAAGACATCAACAAGGTCCGGCGTTCCCCACGTACAGAATTCCGTCCAGGAAAAAGTCAGTAGCAATGGCGGGGACTCACGGAAGTTGCGCACAACGCCGACTTGACGCCTTCCGAGAGACGGTTAGAGAAATCGAGATACAAAATCTTCTAGAGAATGTGCATAGCGTGCATGCAACGTTCCGCAAACCGTTCTGAGATTATCGAGCTAAACATACTGAAACTGGAATAACTCCGCGGTCCCGAAGGCTTCAGCCAAACCCCTTATCTTTCCTCGTTTTCACTCCCGTCAACTCAAACATTTCATCCTGTTCCTGAGTCTTTCAGTTACATCACGCAACAGCTGCTTCTTCTCCAATCGATATCTGGTTATAAGGTGCTGGTTCCTCGAGTACTCTACCGTTTCTAACTGCGCCCTGTCCTCCTCGACAGTTTGAGCATGAAGGCAGACAAACCTGCCAAGGTACGGAGGACATTTCTCTCGTTTAAATATCCGAGGGGGGGCTGTGCTAGCCATGATAGTAAAGCAGCAACTACGGACATGAACCCGCAGATAACAGACAGCTGCTTCTCTAGAAGGAACATGAAAATAAGCTTTGTTTACACAATGACAGCATAACACAGTTTTGGGAACTAAAAAAGTGCCTTAGGCACTGTGTCAGGTGCTCTGTGTGGACCACCTGACTGCTTCCTACTAATGGGGGGTAGATAATGCGCCTAACAGAGCAAGATTCAGGACGAAAATTCATGGCGTAGGCTTTTATTACCTGAATTTTGTAGTCCCTGTTATAAGCTGTAGGGATCTCCTTCAGTCGCACATTGGGGGCAAAACTATGATTGCACATGTCAATCAAGGGCAGTAACAATCTCTCTGAGACCCCAGACTTGCTCTGGAAACGAAATGCTCTCCCGGAAACTGCAGACATCGGCCACCCTAGGACACCTCCATCCACCTGCTGCCCATCAAGAGGACGATGTTTCTGCCAACATGTCTCCAGAACAGCAGGAATTTCTTTCGTTGTCAGCTGAACTAGTACTACACCTCTCCTTTACCTGCCAAGTTAAAGTTTCAGCTGTCGACCTCCAGGCCAATAAAGGAGTTGCGAGGAAGACCAGGTCCTACTGCACTAGAGTACTTGGTTCTTAACTTTCAACGCACAGACACAACATATATACCGCTGCTGTGTAAGAGCCAAATCGATATTGGTTGACCTCAGGGATCTCGAGAGAGAATTACTGACAATCGAAACACTAAAACACCCGAAACCCTAAACACCAGTGAAGGTTTCACTTTCTTCCCACTGTTGACTGAATGTACAACTGCACACTTCTCTCCCCGCCAGGTCGTTTTCCGTTTCCCGTGATTCTTTCTATGTATCAGACATGCGTGTGTGGGTTCCCTATGTACTAGACTGTGGTCCTTGATAAAATCTGCCATTCTCGACGTATGAATATATGTATTCGACATCGTCCCGAATTTTGTTCCCGGGCCCGGCTGCTTCCTGAAATGAACGCTTGGAATGGGAAATATTTTCGAGAGTGAAAAATTCTGCACATCTTCCTGTCGTTCCAAATGTTGTTTGGAAATGTATCCTCCATAGCAATACATTAAGGACGACAAGAAGAACTAGACTTACACATGTAGGTTGTTCGGTGTAGATTATGAAGAAGGGGAGCAAGAACTAGTTCCCCTTGTTTGAGAAGAAACGAGTAACTCAGAGACAGCTGGTTTCTACTTGTTTGAGGACCATAAATGACGATAAACTCTATGTTTCATCACTTCAATCATCAAACAAGTAGACAAAACTACTTTCTGCTGAGAAGTTCACACAACACATAATATCATTTATTGTTTCATGACAAAGACGAAACAATGTTAACACGTTTGTAGACCTATAAAGCATCGTAAACAGCTTCGAAGTTCACAATAGCTACGAGACGAGCGTTGAAGCGACATATCCTATGTTAGAACCCACCTTAGGGTTTAGGCTTTAAAACCCTAAATCCACCAACAAGTACACAAACATGTTTCATGTTCTTACTCGCATTTTGATTTCTAATACGTGAGCACCTGTTTGTTTATATCTGCAAATGTCTTTTTTGTTAATAAAGGAGAGGGCAAGTAAGGACTTTAATTTATAAATAAATTTTTCTGGTAGAAGGATTTATCATAAATAAGATCACTTAGATAGAAATATAATATTTTTATTAGTTTAATACGACTAAATAGTTAAACCAGGGAGTTTCCGTTTCGAAGCGTTTCCGAGACACCATCCAGACCCATGGGGCACCATCTGTCCTTTTCTCTGCAGCCTTGCATATTTTTCTGAATTTCAAATCGCATATTATGAAATCGTAATTCTTTCTTCTGACCTCAAATCGCTTTCTAGAGTTGAATGAAAAAACAGAATTTGATGTGGGATTCCGCGTTTGTCAGTTTGCTTTTCCTCAGTGCGGAAGTCCTTCCGACCTACCCATGAAGCATGTATAATCACGGAGGAGGTATATGCATGTTTTAATTATAACCTAACCCCTTGGCAATGAAAGGTTGGGTAATAAATCAATGTACATCCAAGTTAATGTATATCTGATATGAAGGTCTCGAAATTGTACCTTCTTAAGCGTGTTAGTGTGCTATTATTTATGGATTATGTTAAGATTTCTCCCATGGTTCTTTTCGGTTAATTATTGATATTTAACAAAAAATTTACTTTATAATTTTATAATATAGTTTATATTATTAATAAATATATAAATATTTTTGTTTAGCACAACTAAAGTTAACATGCTATCGAATGCCCTTGAAACCCGAGTATGACTCTTGGTAACCTAGAAGACCTTATTTTGGGAGTTTGCTTTTAGAGAACTGAGAAATTAAATCATTATGCAGAAAATGTTTCTGTTCATTACGTATTCATCTCAACTTGGAATCTATAAAATAAAGAATTACATTAAAACTATTCATTACTTTTACAAGTTATGATTCATCTCAAAGCAAACTACTTATTATGAAGATTTTGGGGTTTCTTGAGCATAATAAAATCTTTTCTTCGGAATGAAAGAACACTATGAATATAAAAATAATAATGTTTTCATCCTTTTAAGTCTCATATTCCGGGTTTAACGGGTTTGGGGTACTACCCTTGCAAAACCTAGTCCTGACTTGACTAGAGCCAATGTCCATTTAGAGTTGGTTCACTGTTTTCTCGCTTGTCGTCTTTTTTCCCTCAGTGGAAACATAATCTTGTTATAATCTTGTTATAAAAGGAAGTTAGCATCCATCTATATTATTCGGCATGTTCAGAGCTCTCTCCAAGTGGAGCTTGAAGATCTCCAACCCATTTTATAGTATTAACAAACATCATATAATGAATGGTGGATTTCACTCAATACATTTTATATATACACTTAAAGAACATGATTAAAGTGAGAATAATAGTATGTCAATCTTAGGAAGTGTCTATCCCAATTAGCAGGATGGACGATTGGCAAATTTGGGAAAGTTGCTAGCCAGTCATGATATCCATCTACTGTGATTTGTGTCACCAAATTTTCTTGTATAGATAAAGAGATATACATAGTTATGTTTTATAAAAACTGGTAGGAGTCTAGAGTTTGGTCTAGTGAAGAGACTTTAATCCACACATTTAAGTTTAAATCAGGTGCAGCATAGGCTTTTAATTATAATCATACTGGTATATTTCAAACCGTCTTTTCCCACTAAACAAAGTGAGGTTCCTCTTGAGATACCCTGCTTGGCGAAGAGAACTTTGCTGTATGAAGCTATCTAGCATAGTTTTTTTGTAATACTTCGGTCTAGTTTGAGACCCCTACACATACAATCCACTTTGCACACCAATGAAGAACTCAAAATACGAAAGGGTAACTTGACCACCGAAGATAAAGGTTAGAAATGACGTAAGGGAAAAATCTAAATCAACCTTTGAGTTGGAATACATATAGCGGCATTGCAGAGTATTATTCCACAACTATATAATAATTTCATGCAGAAAATTCAAAATGAATATACTAAGAGAGCTTCTATCTATAAGATACAAGCTTGTAAGTTAAGTACTAGAACATTTGTCAATGGTATCTTGGTGAATAAAACGTAGAAATTGATTTACAGAAATTCACACACTCATATATTTAGTTTCAAGATTTTCTAAAAGAATTTCGTTCATAAATAAATAAATTCGGTTCGAGTTTTTGGAAAACACTTCACTTTGAAGATATTTGAAGGTGACTTTGTTTTATAGTTAAAAGCGAGTCGATCTTAACAGTTCTGTCCCATAAAAAGATTTTACCGGAAACTTCTTGTACCAAACCTATGTGTACAAGAACAAAACTGAACCAGTCTTAAATCACACTTCTCGGAAATCTCCAGACCGCTAAAAGTACAGGGTAATTAGGCTAAACCAATTGCTCGTTCACATACTTAAAGTTGCATTCACGATAGGGCATTCTCGTATTAGGCATGCATTTTATTCACCCTCTTCCAAGTTCGGGAGAGGGGAAATATGCATGTGGTTTAATTTCTTTGTGATTTCATCTCTTTGTGGTTAGATCTCTTGTGATTTTTTGCTTCTGGCCACTCGTATTTATATTCTCCGGAGAATGTCTTCATTTTTTACCTTAGTAGATAGTGAAATAGGAGACCTTGTTCCAGAGCTGAGCTATTATCGAACTGTGCGTTGTGAAGTGACCTGAAAACTAAATGTGCATTGGGGTTCTGTCCTGAGCTTAACTAAATTGATAGGTGAGGGTCCGACTCCTGTAGCAATCTTCTCTAAATCCGATGCCTAAAGTAGATTTTTGCTAAGTGCCATCAGTTATGTTTATTCGAAGTAGACATTGTTCTGATGATGAATATCTCAGTGTCTCAGTGTCCGATACCAACTTTGCATTATTTCCTTTTGGAAATAATGCAAAGTAGCTTTAGGAGCTTTGCATTTTGGAGCTTCTTTTAACTGTATCAACATTGCTTTAGTTCTGCCTCCGGTCGAATGTTGCCAAGCCACCTCTGTCCACAGCTTAGCTTTATTAGAACATGTCAAATGTCCCGGCTTGAACCTTCATAACCTATATCTCAGCTTATATATGAGGCGGGGCACTTTTCACCGCAAAATGCATGGAAAAAAACAATCAGTGGGCAGACACCGTAAACAGTCACGCAAACCCAGATAAAAGCTAGAGTAGATTGTAATGGACCTTCCTGCATCGGATAACGGAAATAAGGGAAATATATAAACCCCATGGTGGGCAGAGACCGTTAGCAGGATATATAATCTTGTACGCAATGAGCCAGAATTCATAATAGAAAAAAAAAGAGAATATTTGCTATCGCCAGGTCATCATCCTGATTAGACATGCATTCACCTTCTTCCAAACTTGGAAGAAGGGAAATATACACAAGTGTTCAATTTATTCATTAAATGATTAATGAGTTCAGCTTAGCCGCACTTATATTCTGAAAGACACTCTTGGATTCCCTCCACTTATGGGTTAATAATTTTTTGGAGCATGCATGTTTAGTTTACTTCTCTTTTTGTTCGACGCACGTCTAAGTGTAAAGTCGCAACGGAGATCAGGTAGGAAACAGCAAGCGTTGGCAATTTTCTTTCTAAACTGAAAACTAGTGGGGCAGAGCAATCGTAGTCACTTTTCTTGTTTAGAATATCTAAATTAAGATTTAATTTTTAATTTTTTTAAAAATAGTATCAAAACTAGTTCATTCTAAAATTAACTTTGTTGAAATTAACTTACTTTTTCCTCTGTCGCAAGCAAAGTATCGAACAATAACAATACTAGGTTGTTTTCTTTATCTTACGCTTGCTTTTTTTTCTCTCCCAATGTCCGAAACCTCAGGTTGCATGCATATTTGGTAAACTGGAATAATGCGAATGTTCAGTTGTTTTGGAGTGCAACAGAAAGTTACTTACCTCTGCAATTGACGGAGCCTAGTCACACATAATCTACCCATCATGTTTGTAAGAGAACAAAAGGGAAAGAGAAGGATAATGACAACACAATACTATCTTATCCTCTCTTCCCACTCCATATACTCCATAAGGAGACGTTTGGTCCTTAATCATTTTGGAGTTCGTTCGGGGAATGTCTTTTCCACCTGCAGTTATCCTTTTAGTGTTGAACGTTGCCTTAACGTTTTGCAGCTCTTCTACTCTTCAACTCTGGAATGTCCTTTTGTACGACAATTCTTTGTTTCAAAACGTTTTCTACTTATCGTTCGCAAATGAAGAACTCTTCCTAGCCCTTTGCAATTCCTTTCTGATTTCATCTCTATTTACAGAATCAAAACTGTAAGAAAGATGCACGCGTTCTACGAGTTGTTGATTAGAGCACAAGGTAAATCTCAAGTGCATGCTCGTTACTTTTGCATGTAAGTAAAGGTGGATGAACTCTCCCAAAAGCATAATTAGTTATGCAATTCCCATAAAATTTTCATGTTAGTGTTGATTTTTATGATCACATTTCTAAGAGACATGACTTACTTCCAACTGAAAGGTGTCCGGATGATTAGACTGAACCGTGTTACATGCTCGTGTTTTAAACATATTTGACTACGCAGACCAACAGAAATCACCACTATCAACCCTTTGGGAAAAAATGTTACGAAAATTCCACAAAATCTTAATTGGTTACCTCTACATACAGCATGTTTCTTTTATGGCAAACATTATATTGAAAATGACATGAAGGATTTATTAAAGCTATTCTCGTAAAGCTAGCTTTACTGGATAAACAATAAACATGCTCAAAGCAGGATAATCCAGCGTATTCTGTGGGCTGGAACTTAGTACCCAGCTACCTAGCTGAGTGGCTGTTCCAGTCTAAGTATTAATAAGAGCATAAAGAGCAAAAAGAGCAAAAAGTGTTTGCTTAACACCAACAAAGCTCACCCAACTACCCTAGCTGGATAGAACTCCACGAAAGACTTAGCTGTTTTAAAACATGTGCATAATGCTGTTCACGACTTTAGTGCAATGTTCAGTTTTCACGATGATTCTCGAGAAATACATCTGAGTACAACGACAGGATCAGGTAAGATGCCACACTTTGAAAGTAGAAGTAATCATCCTCCTACGGAAAACATCATTCTTTCAGTTCCAATCCTATTTCGTCGGCCTTCTCGCACAAAACATCAAGATGCTTTAGAGCATCACCCAGTTCGCATTGTGCATCCACCACTGTACTGAGAATTTCTGCTCGCAAGTCGCGCATGTTTTCTTCTGAGATGTCCGTCATCCTCCACCTTATGGTTTCGAGTAAAACCCAAACAATCTCACAGCTGGTGTAACTTGCAAACGAACTCTCCCTCTCAACGCTAGTCCAATGTAGAGAATTGCACGAAGGTCCTGTGATGTTCTTCTTGGCCTTGCATTCGACGCTTTCACCTCCGCTCTGATCGTCCATCTCTCTTGGCGTTTCTGCCATTTCAGAAAAGAACCACAGTAACAGTCAAGAATCAGCTAGCTCCGAAGGTGCAAAACACAGAGCTAGTAAAAGCCCTGAGGTTGAGTGCAACGAGTTGCAACTCAAGGTTATTATAGTAGCTCTTTATACACATGACCCGGCAAGAACATCATAATGACTAACATCTGGAGAATATCGTTTCCCAATACGAAAAAGATTCTACTGATATCAGTTGCGACTGAGATCATACTTTTCCCCATTTTCTCGACGGTTTCAATTTCAGAAGGTTTCACTTCTGAGTCTAAAACGGGTAACGGAATAGCGTAGGCACATGCGGTTGCAGACGATCTTCGAAAGTTTCATTTATCAAGAAAACCGGTAAAAGTTACACGATAGCACTCCGATGGATACGAAACCTCCTCAGTTTACAAGCCCTACACACTATGCGCTGTCTTCGGAGGTTTCACCTTGGAGCAGGTTTTTAAACGGTTACCGGTAAAAGTCGCACATGCACGCGGTAGTAGGCCAATGGGTGCAATAATGTTTCACTTGGGAGCAAAAACCCGTCATGGAGTCGCGCTAGGCCAATGGGTGTTCCACAATCGACCTGGGGATGTCTCTCCTCTGGGTACCGTTACACACAAAGGGTTACAGTGATACGGTTGATAGCAGGTCCATGAACTTGTATTCTACCATTCATCATTCAACCATATTGTTTTCAAATTTTATCATGCTGATCTTGCTATATCTCCCCAGGAATAAATTTAATTTATAGGTAAGGAAGACATAGGGATTTTTATTTAGATGTCACAAACGTGGACATCAATGTTAATACGTGTTCAGAGTCTACTGATATCTATTTAGAGATCAGAATCATAGAATTCAGTGTCAATATGTGTGAACTTGTCTTGGAACTTGTCAACTGTCTTGGATTCATAGACTTGTACACAAGTCTAAAACTTCTTAACTCCCTAGCAAAGCCGACTTTATAGTTACTAACGAGGACTCTAGTAAGAACTTGGAAACGGGTTCTTGAGTCTTTTTAGAACCCGTCATGAAATAACTTCATACCTGTACTTACGCTTGTACTTATTTCAAGATGCTGTTCGAACTGGTGGAATGGAGTTTCATAGTTCTCCTCTTCTCCACCACCGCTCTTACAGAGAAGGTTCGTCATATGCATCAAATTCTGAGTCTAACATCTCTGGATGCTAATATGCTGAACTCTCTACTGACTCACCAAATCGATATACAGTCGTAACATGTCAATGTTGAGCAGCTATACTCAGACTTTGAAGCCAGAAACGCTCTGGAGCGTCAACGTCTTTTGCGATTGATATGGAAGACTCAGTGTTAGCTAGAAAAGATTTACTAGACTTATCCTCCTTAAAGTTATGTGGAGTTCACTTATGTTGGTGCTTGCATTCTCGTGGACATGTAGACACTGTTTACATGGGTAAGAGTCATTCCCCTCTCCCATCTCCCGAGTCACGAAGTCACTGCCGTGCATCAGACTATGCTGGCTTCAACTTTGAGATGGTGCGTGACACTGCAGCTCAACTCTCCCCGATCGAAAGACACAGTCCAGCTAGTAGGTTTACCTTCCGAAGAGTTACCTGAAGGTCCACTAGTTTGAATGGAGCCAATTCGACCTTCACCAGTGAACTTCCATGTGCGAAAGGTTTCGGTATAACTTAAACGACTTAGTTGTAGGAGCCAAGTTTGTTCCTCGTGACTCTTGGTTACGTAGCTGGTAGTAGCGTTCCCTATTCCGTTAGCTGGACAATTCGAATTTCTTTGCTATCAGTTTCCTCCTCTGCATTCTCAGACAAGCGGAACGTATTCTTTCTTTCGGGGTGAGATGTAACCATCTAGCTAATTGCCAGTAGTCAGTCGCAAGGGACAGTTGGGTGGTGTTGGTTCAGTAAGACATGTTTCTTTAGTGTCTTGTTGAATATGAAGCACGTTTCTGGTCTGAAGTTAGTTTGATTCATTACCCGTTGTGATACTGTTCAGCCGTATAATTTGTCTGAAATGCCTTCGATGTGAGTCTTTCAAGGTCTGCTGGCGAATAAGTCGCTTCGCTGGGAAATTATTCTTCTTTGACATCTTGTAAGGTGGAAGAGAAAGGGTCTGGTCTGGCCGTTATCTCATTTTGTGGTGATGGAAACTAGTGATGGTAACTGCCTCTTCGATCAAAAGGAGTGAATATGGATACCAGGTGGAGCCGATGTGTAGAGGAGTTATGGTCCTTACGACTAGGTCTAAAATTGCTGAACGAGAAGGCAAAGGAGAACTCATTCTGGTGGCAGTATATCAGCCCTCTTCCTCAGCGATTTCAGGTGCCGATTTTCTTTTCTGGCGATGAGATTGCCAGTCTTCAGTACGCACCTCTGATACGCCAGGTAGAGTTACTTCCCTGTAGCTATAACAACCTACACCCCCTTGACCTGGTTGCAACCAATCTTACATCCCGTGTAGTGTAGAAGTGTCGAGTGTGCAGTTGAACATTCAGTGAACACTGGGAAGAAAGTGAAACCTTCATTGGTGTTTAGGGTTTAGGGTGTTTTAGTGTTACGATTGTCCGTAATTCTCTCTCGAGATCTCTGAGTTCAACCAATATCGATTTGGCTCTTACACAGCAGCGGTATATATGTTGTGTCTGTGCCTTGAAAGTTGAGAACCAAGTACGCTAGTGCAGTAGGTTCTGGTCTTCCTCGCAACTCCTTTATTGGCCTCGAGGTCGAGAGCTGAACGTTAACATGGCAGGTGAAGAAGAGGTGTCAAGTACTGTATCAGCTGTCAACGTAAGAAATTCCTGCAGTTCTGGAGACATGTTCGGAGAAGAATCATCCTTTTGATGGGCAGCAGGTGGATGGAGGTGTCCTAGGGTGGGCGATGTCTGCAGTTTCCAGCAGAGCATTTCGTCTACAGAGCAAGTCTGGGGTCTCAGAGAGATTGTTACTGCCCTCGATTGACATGTGCAATCATAGTTTTGCCTCCGATGCGCGTCATGAGCAGATCCATCATCCCTACAGCTGACAACACGGACTGCAAACGTCAGGTAATTAAAAGCCTACGCCATGAACTTTCGTCCTGAATCTTACTCTGTTAGACGCATGATCTACCTCCCAGCTAGTCGAAGCAGTCAGGTGCTCCATACAGAGCACCTCACACTGTATGGAGCTAAGGCACATTTCTAGTTCCCCAAACTGTGTTGTACTGTCACTCTGTACAGAAAGCTTACTTTTCTTTACAGAGCGGGGCTTAGGCCCGGTGTTCTCCCCTGTTAAAGATAATGTCTAGTCTATAGTCACCTCTAATAGTCACATCTATAGTCTCTCTATATCACCTCTTTAGACACATCTCTATGACTAATGACTGACTAGTGACTAACCTCTTGTCCATAGATTAGAGTATATAACAACTCTCTCTTGGGAGATGATGAGTCGACTGATCCCTTTATTGATATAACTTCTACAGTGAAGAGTATTCACTTGGTTTAGTTCTTTAACATGGTATCAGAGCATAGGCACGAGCATAAGCAAAGAGAATGAGGAACCAGAGAGTGAAAAAGAAATAGAGTGAGCACACCACCTTGAACTGCAAAGTGAGAAAGAAGGCGAAAATTTCTGGTCAAACTACCTTTGATTGTGTTTTTTGGAGGGAAAGGAGATCGAATTAGACAAATCTGAGAGTGGATTTGGGGTTAAAAAGGCTTTGTCTTTTCTAAGCTTTCCACCGGTTCAACTTTCGATCCAAACGGACCTCGTATAAGGAAGTTACACTTTGGAGAACCCTTGGTCAACGGATCTTTGATTGCACTTTTGAAGACATTAACGATCGATTTTCGTGTTTCTGAGATTTTTGTCGTGCTGGACGAGATTGCAGAGGATCATAATATAGACACTACTTCCACCTCCACAACCACTTTTAGGAGTTCTAGATTTTTCCCACCTACTTTACTTTCGATCGATGACTAACGTTAGTGATAACTTGCTTCATGATTATCATAAGTTGGATAGTTCAAACTATCCAATATGGTGCTTCAAGGTTCAAGCCATTTTTCAGAACTACGACTTATGGGACATAGTGTTGGGTGAGGAAGAAAGACCTATCGATTTACCAGCTGCTGTCAAAGCAGTGGATGTACGCAAGGAACCTGTCTCATTTGAAGAACTGCAAACACTAGCTTTGCAAGAAGCAATGAATATCGAAACCAAGTCAGCTCATACAACTACCACAACTGATGCAGCTTTCTTCTCCAAGAAAAGAGATCATAAGCGAGGTAGAACTCAAGACTCGCAATCAAAACAAAAGGAGCATTGGGACAACAAGAGAGGCAAGTTCAACAAACGTGACTCAGAGGGCAACCCCAACAAACCAAAACCTGAGAACTGTAAACTATTGTAAGAAACGTGATCATTTCGCCTATGAGTGCAGGAAGAAGGCATTTGATCAACGTTCCAACACCAACAACAGAGGTAACTTCGTACAGACAACTGATCACGAAGAGAAGTTGTTCTTCACTGTCATGTATACAGACACACATGACCAACAATGGTGGATTGATTCTGGAACATAAAATCATATCACCTCAAAGAAGGAGTGGTTTCAAGACTTTCATCCTCTTAATGGACCAGAGATTCGACTAGGAGATGGTAAGGGCTACCAAGGAAGGGGGAAGGTAACATTCATATTAAGCTACCTTCAGGTCAGATAAGAATCATTGGAGGTGTCTGGTTTGTACCTGGTGTAGTGCATAATCTTCTAAGTGTTGGTAAACTTGCTGCAAACGGATTTCAACTGTCATTTGATGCACAAGGATGTTCATTCTTGACCAAGGATCTGTAGTAGCTACAGGGCTGAAGGTTGACCACTTGTATGAGTTACAAGCCTTACTCTTAGTAGCTCCAGTTCTAGCTGCTGTAACAAAGACGAGTCAATTATGACATCTACGACTTGGACACTTACACTATCAGAGAATGCAGAAATTGTTTCATGAGAACTTAACACTTGGTTTTTCCAAACTCGCCCCTGTAAACACCCCGTGTGAAGTTTGTCTCAGATCTAAACAGACTCGAAGGAAGTTCTTCAAGACTACTGCAACAAGGGCAACAGATATTCTTCAGCTGTTACATACAGATCTCTGTGGACCTACTGAGACTATTTCGCTTGGAGGTTCTAAGTACTTTATGCTGGTTGTTGATGACTTCATGAGATACATTTGGGTTTTCTTCCTGTTAAGAAAGTCGGAAGCACTCTCGAATCTTCAACAGCTTGTTAACATGGTGGAAAGACAGACTGGACAGCAAGTGAAGCAGCTACGAAGTGATAGAGGAGGAGAGTTCACTTCCAAGGCAGCTGATCAATATTTCACTGAGAAGGGGATACTACGGCAGTTGACTACAGCTTACACGCCTCAGCAAAATGGAGTTGTTGAAAGGAAGAACAGAACTGTTGTGGAGATGGCAAGAAGTCTTCTTCTTGAGCAAGATCTTTCAAAAGATCTTTGGGCTGAAGCTGTCAATACTGCGGTCTACCTTCTCAACAGAAGTCCAACAAATGCTGTGAACAACAAAACTCCATTCGAAGCTTTCATAGGGAAGAAACCAGACCTCTCTAACTTACGAATTTTTGGATGTAAAGCATATGTTTCAACTCCTCGAAAATTACTCCAAAAATTTGATGATAGGTCTCATATCTGTACATTCATAGGATATCCAGCAAAAGAAAAGGGATATAGGCTATTGAGTGCTGCAAGAAAGATCATCATCAGTCGAGATGTAGTGTTTTTAGAGGTCCCTTCATCTCGAAACTCACAACACCATCTTTCTGACCTGCCACCTCTCTCAATCCAAACACCTACTTCAGAGAACCATGAAGAAGAACCTCAAGCTCAACTAGAACCACCTCTTACACCACCCACACAAGTTGAGGTTACTGAATCAGGTCCATCTACAGTAGATTCGCCTCTCATTCATCAGACTACTCCAGATTCAAATCTTGCTACCCAACCAAGGAGACCTATCAGAACAAGGAAGGTTCCTGCAAGGCTAGAGGATTATATTCTCATGGCTGAAGCTCAAGGTGATGGAGAAACTATTACATTCGAGGAACCTTTCAGTAAGGATCAATGGAGACGTGCTATGCAAGAAGAATATGATGCACTGCTCAAAAATGCAACCTGGAGCCTAGTACCTCTTCCAGCAAACAGGAAAGCACTTGGCTGTAAGTGGGTTTATAAGATCAAGAGGCATGCGGATGGAACTATTGAGAGATACAAGGCTCGTCTTGTTGCAAAAGGTTATTTGCAGACTGCATGAGAAGATTTTCAAGAGACTTTCATACCTGTGGTAAAACTTAACTCCATCCGAGTTCTTTGTGCTCTTGCAAAACAACATGGTTGGAAGTGTCTACAAATGGATGTTAAGAATGCATTCCTTAATGGCATTCTTGAAGAAGATATCTACTTGCATCAACCACCTGGTTTTGTTCCTCAAGGAGGTGAACAGTTAGTGTGCAAGCTGCACAAGGCATTGTATGACCTCAAACAAGCTCCAAGAGCTTGGTACACAAGAATCGACACCTTCTTGAAGCAGCAATGCTTCTCTCCTACAAGAGGTGATCCAAACTTCTATGTTTTGATTACTTCTCAAGGTATTGTGTTACTGTTACTGTACGTGGATGACCTGATAATATCCGGAAGTAATCAAGGAGGAGTAAAGAAGATTCAGCAAGCTTTAATGCAAGAGTTTGATATGAAGGATCTAGGACTTCTCAACTTTTGTCTTGGAGTTCAGTTTCTGGAACACAACGAAATGTTATACCTCTCTCAGGCAAGATACACAGAAAGTATACTTCAGGATTTCCAGATGGAGAAGTGCAAGTCTGTGCCTACTCCTATGGTTATCTCGAAAGAGTGACAAAGTTCTTCTGTTGATGATGAGCATGCAGATGCAACAGAGTTCAGGAAGCTGATCGAGAAGTTAATTTATCGGGCTGTCATTACAAGACCATATATTTCGTTTGCAGTCAGCAAACTCAGTTAGAATATGGAGTCTCCCACAATTATGCATATGAGGGCAGCAAAGAGAGTTTTGCGCTACCTCAAGGGAACTACCAGCTATGGGCTCAGATATAGCTCAGATAAGTCACTTGGACTTGTTGGATTTACAGATGCTGATTGGGCAGGTGATTCTACGGATCGTAAATCAATGTCTGGATTCGCATTTATGCTGGGAGGAGGTGCTATCACTTGGCAGTGTAAAAAGCAACCAACTATTGCTTTATCCTCCTCTGAAGTAGAATATAGTGGCCTGTGTAATGCAGCACGAGAGGCCATTTGGCTAAGATGGATGTTGGAGGATGTAGGTGTCAACCAAGACACTCCAACAGTAATCTGGACTGATAGCATGAGTGCAATAGCATTGGCGAAAAATCCAGTGCATCATGCTAGAACAAAGCACATTGAAGTGCAAGTCCACTTCATTAGGGAGAAAATAATTTCAGGAGAGGTTGTTACTCAATGGGTAACAACTGATGACCAAACGGCTGATATATTCACCAAGCCTTTGTCTTCAGACAGGTTTCAAAAATTGAGACTTGAACTTGGTGTATATTCAGTACCACTGACATTAAGAGGGGGTGTTAAAGATAATGTCTAGTCTATAGTCACCTCTAATAGTCACATCTATAGTCATCTCTATAGTCTCTCTATAGGCACATCTCTATGACTAATGACTGACCAGTGACTAACCTCTTGTCCATAGGTTAGAGTATATAACAACCCCCTCTTGGGAGATGATGAGTCTACTGATCCCTTTATTGATATAACTTCTACAGTGAAGAATATTCACTTGGTTTAGTTCTTTAACATCCTTCGAGGTGGTTATTGCTTTGCCCTTCGGTGCCTTCTTTCCCTTTAAAGCTTGATGGGGTCTTCCCATCCGTTTGCTATTCATTGGGTCGCGTTTTTCGAAAAAGAACTAAAGACAGCCTGAGGTAGTTCTCACAAACATCCGTTTGTCACTCTGTTTTTAAACAAAAAATGAAATACATTGGAGATTCGGAGAGGGATCGGACTAAATTGACAAAGAAATATTATGTCTTGTGAGGATAGTAATATATGATATCAACCGAGCAACTTGAGATGGCACTGAGCTTTCATAGATTATACATTTAGAGTGAGGTACTCATAACTGGTGTGATCATGAAGGTCATACTTGACAATGTACTGCTACTTGGAGAGAGTGAGGACGAGATATCCATATCGCATCTCTGAATCTTGAAGAATTCAAACTCTTTTGCCAATTTTCCAGTTCAGCATTCAATGCAACTATGACTCGAAGGGTGCTAGCCTTATTGTCACTAGTGGTCCGGATCGGCCAACAAGTTTCATCATTATCTGATAGGGAAAATTCATCGAAGAGGTGAAGATGACCAATGACTGATAATATAAAGGGTGCTAGATGAATGCAGTAGATGCACGTCATATCTTTTGTGTTAACAAGGAGAAATATATTCCCAAGCAGAACTTGGATGCTTTCCATGTGATATTTATGTATTTTTATTATGCTTATCTCTCGTCGGGAACATCCATCTTATCAATTTTCATTGTCTGATGTGAGTACATCAGACAGATAATGAGTAATATGCGCTATTGAAGATTTTGATCGTTTGCCTCACATTTTTCACATAGTTTGCTCTATAAAAAACACACCCAGAAAAAACCGTATATAGTTCTATTCTCCTATACATGTTATCTCCATATATGTTGCACGCGTAAAGTGCATCTACCCCGAGCTCATGTATGTCTTTGTTGATATTCTCCAAAGTAAAAGGGCATCACGAATCAGAAGCAAGAATGATACTGTTATCACTCGCAAGTCCATTAACTTGTCGAAACTCTATTCAACAAACAGAAATCTCCTCTGCAGGTCAAATGTTTATTCTCTAACTTACTTTCTGTTGTGTTGAAATTTGAATTTGTCATTGTTAGCCTACGGTGGGAAAAAAGAACCGATCACTTGTATCGTAGGTAAGGTCTGGAGAAGAGATCACAATAGAATTTGTGACGTTTCTTGAACTTAACTCTCGCAGTAGGCCAAACAACTTGTAACGAATTCACAAGTTTTGAACAAGAAATTAGAGGCATGAGATGAAACTTATATAATCTTTGTGCAGAAAGAAAGTTACAGATCTTCACTCGATTCAGTAGAAGAAGAAATTCATTAGTTGATTCTTCACAGACTGCGATGTATGACCCAGATGAAGAGCTCAAGACATTTCTTAAATTTTGAGCTTTACTCACTGACATGAGTATGATAGGACACGGATGAATCATCATGCTACATCAAGAAGAAGCTAAACATACGAGCCTATTCTTCACTTAACGAAATCAGTATACTGTCCATTTAGATAGAAAGCTAGATACTAATATGATTCAAGATCAAAATCTCATAGAGCGACGAAGATATCACCAAAGGAACTAACCCAAGGTTAGCATCCCTTCTCAATAGGAAGAGAAATCGTATTAAGGGTTGGGCTCCTAATCTGAATATGCATCCAAGTGCTGTAGCTTACGAAGATCGAGAAGAGGACACATGCGATAATAAGGAGAAATCACAAAATCTCGAAGTGAAAAATACAATGACGAATTTGAAAAAGTTTTGATTGGTTATGTGGTGGGATGGGATCAGGGATTTTTTTAAAAGGTTCTGATTTTTTTGCTTACGAACTCTTTGTATTGCCTTTGCTCGTCGTTTTTCCTCTGTTGTATTCTAAACATTATATATACTATATAAAGAATATATATTTTGTGAATATTTATAATTTTGACTTTTGAGGAAAGTTAAATGATAAGTCACGAAGAGTCATCGACTGATCTTGATTCAACCATAAGCATAGCACACCAGAACGTGCTTCCAAAAATACAAGATCAAACTTTGGGTACCAAAAGAAGTACTAAGTTATAGTGCATATTAATATAACTTTTCTTACTGGAAGGAGTAGGTAATAAATTAATGAACATACCACCCTCTCCATTTGAGGATGGAGAGTGTAAATATATATGCACTTAACTTTTAGGTGGCTACAATTAGGAGTAGGGAGTGGGAACAACATCAGTAACCAGGAGAAAATCTATTGACATCAGTTGAAATTTCTATTGATATAAGGAGAAAATCTCATGATATCAGGAGTTTGCAAGTCTTGTTATATGCAAAAAAAAGTTAAATCAAGAAATTATAAGCTATACCAATAGAAATCGAGCTTCGATTTCTATAATATCCTTTGAGAATACAAATCATGCTTAATATTTTAGAGTTCGTATAGTACCACATTAATAGAATTTTGAAGAAAAAGATTTATTGTTTTAAGGTATTGGGAGTAGGTATTGAATACTATAACTTCAATTACTCGGAATTCAAAATCTCATTTGAGAAGATAACTAAAATGTATTTTTGTGAATATTGAACAAATGATTAGTCATCAACGATAAGATCTCATCTACGGCCAATACTAGTCATCTTGCGAGCTCAAACAGGAGAGACAATGCATATATAAGTTGAGATCTTTTCATTGCTAACGATCATTCAATCGCGAGACTGAGAGACATAGACCGACATAGTGTATATGTTTTTCTAGTGCATTCACTTCGTAACAATATCTCAGAATTCCATGTGCAAGATGTGTTTTTTTCTTGCAGAAGTATGTCGAACACACGAGTTGCGATCACGTACAATTCTACCTATGATGCAGCCACCGGAGAATCAAAGAGGAGACAAGATCCCCTTGCAAGGAATGCTTGATCTCTCACCATGCCATCATGTTAAGCCGCCGGTGTTCTCATCTGTTGAGAAAGACCGCATTAAACAGAAAATCGTGTGTGGAACGTCAAGTCATGTGCACACAAATTCGGGTGATGAGAAGTATCAAATTGAAGGAATGTTTCAGCGTTCCGAGCACTGCTTTCAATATTGAAATGAGTTAGATCTGCCGATGTGATACGCTTACCTGAACAAAATTGAAGTTTGATTTCATTCTTTGGAACTCCGTATTTGTGGGTTCTGTGTAAGAATTTTTGCGAGAAGTGACTACAACACTTCATCGAGTAATACAAGGATTTGTCAATTGTATGTTCTCGAGAACAATCTCCGTTTCTGTACTGAGTTCAAAAAATAAGACGTCTGATTGATATATTTGTGTTGTCGATCGGTGTGAAGTATTCATATGTTTTAACAAACATAAGAGATGTTAGATGCGAGTTCAAATGGATTGCGAGTAACCGGCTATCAGAGATGTATATTATCGTCCAAAATGTACATAGTGTTTGAGGTCAAAAAATCACTTCTGTTTAGACATCATAGCAGAATTTTCATTACAATCTTTTTGTCGCACCTTACCGAATATCTACCTCAGTCTATACATCGATCTCTAGAGAACAGTTAAGCGTTCTTCCTATTCCAGCTGCGACATTGATGCTTGCGCTTGCAAATTAGAACAATCTGAATGTTGGAGACTCTAGAATCTTCAACTGCTCTCTAATCTCCAATTTCTGATTCTAACATCAATTTGGAAGCGACATTTGAGACTTCGAGCTGATAATATTCCTTGGATACGGCAAGTTGCTCGGCAAGATGTTTGTCACACCTCGTGATGTATTGCAAGCATGTCTGCTCTATCACAAAGGGTCATCCATAACCTACTACAACCACGAGAAGAGTTCGCTTTCGTCCATAAAGCGTCCGAGAATAGTAAATGTACTCCCAGTGCTCTCCATTTTTGAGATTGAAGTGAGAGAGAAATTACAACTAAAAATCTGTTTGATAGAGTTAGAAGCAACACGTTGTCCTGTTGTGACACGGCTCACATGTGAAATTAGCGTAGAACTTGTATTGTGTTAATTTTTATTTTTGTGAAACTTTTCGTGTAACTCGCCTGATGACGTATTAGATGCCAAGTTCACGATTATATGAGATGTGAGATCGCACGATAATGAGATGTGTCAGCTCAATGATTCGTGAGCATTCGCATGTGTGACTCTTGTCATCAAATTTAGGTATAAGATAGAGGATCGAGGGTCCATGGGAAATTCTTTCTTGGTTATTATTTCGTGAGTGTTTCTAAGTGTCTTACATGGAGGGTGAGGAGCTGCAAGAGTTGTACTCATGGATGGAGGATTGCTCCGAGTTCCGGATCTTCCATCCTCGAATCCGTTCCATATTAAGCTTCACTACATCCATCGCGATCATTTTCGACTGTGGTTCGTTGTCTACTTTGATGAAGAGTTCATGAGAAAGATGATGGACTTGTCTATTCCGGTGATCTTGCCGATCGTCACTTACAGAAAGAACTGGGACCTGACTATGTACATCTTATTTTGACGAGTGAATGGATGTGAACTTTTCATCCAATGTTTCTTTCAACGTTTAGGTTGATGTCATTGCCGGTGGAAGATCAATCATCGTGCGTGGATCACGAAGAGCTTTGGTGAGGTATAATATAATCAAGTGATGACTATTTCATTTTTTTTGTCATACCTTTCATCGCACATGGATACAAGGTCATTATCTTGACTTTGTATTGAATCTCTTGTATTTTTGTGTTGTTATTATCTCTATCACTCGACGGATGATGATTATCTTGTGTTAGTTTGGGGTCCAAAGTATTTTGGTTCAAGCTCTTGAGGGTGTGAGAGTGTTTTACGATTACAACTCGATCTATAGTGCTAAGTAGGAGATAAAGTGATCTCCAATCTTCTTTTTCATTGATACATTTTTTACCAATCAAGTTCATCCAAGCTCCAAGGACAGTTTTGGAGTTTCGGCGGCCTTCTCGGAGGTCATTCGTTGGAACGCTCTCAAGCTACGCTATAATCTGGAGGGGAAGATCAATCGATTTGGAGTTTTGAGTGTGATGTTATGATCGTTCAATGTCAAGGAGATCGAATCTGTACCTTGAGTCACGTTTCTGAGTGTCTGGAGAGTTTGAGAGATGCTCTTTTAGTATTATTAAGAGGATTGGATAGTTGATGCAATGCTGGTTGCACTGATGTAAATTAGTCCTACTTTTGAGTTCGGTTTGACCTCGAAATGATCGATTGAAGTTGTCTGTAATAGTTGAGAGGTAGAAGTAAGTTTAGGATTTATTTCAGCATAGACAAAAGGCTTGGTCCATTTTGAGCAATTGGTTTGGGATCTGAAGTTGAAATTTCAGAGAGTAGTAGTGAAAGGTTAGGAGAAATTTCCTGTGAAGTTTGAGCCCAGTTGGAAGTTCAAGTTAAGAGCAAATAGTTTGCCAAAGTTCAGATTACAGTGTGACGAGTTGTGAAGGAGAAGAGTGATCTCACCTACATCTCTTGGTTGACCTTGAACAAACGACTTGGAGTTTGGAGGTGAAACTTCCTGGAGATGTTGCAAGTGAGTCAAGGGAGCTATGTTGGGAATTTGACGTAGAGATTACAATAAGAGAAGGCGTTACACTATGACAAGTTGTTGATCAAGAATCTCTAACTACAAGATACAGTTGTCTTCAGCGCCACGTCCCGAGCTCAATTGTTGCTTGCTGGGTGCATACCTTGCCTTGTTTGAAGCTCTAGAAGACAAGCTTTCTAGTGGTATGCTGCATGTCTAGTTTGAAGCTTGTTTGATCACTCAAAACTTATATCAGACATGCGAGTCAAGATGAAAGGTTGAGACGTTTCAGATTATAAGTGTTAGAAATGATCAATTTCAATCTATTGTGATAGAAGTTACCTTGATCCAGTCAGTGTATTAACAATATCATAAGAAAACTTGTACAATAGGTTATCCATTATTGTAAGATTCTTCTTGAATGGAGCTCATATTAGCGAACTATAGAAGGTCAAAATTGTGCATTTTTAAGTAGTTTGTCATGAAAAATATGAAGAGAGTATTGTTCGTGCACAAGCCAACCTAAGGGATTTTTTGAAGGTGCTTCTGTGAACTAAAGCATCTGTTTATCATGTACTAATACTTCTTGTATCCTTCCTGTGTATTTCTAGACAAAACTTCATGCTCTACGACAACAGTCGAAACTGATGTGAGTCCAGATAGAACAGAGGTGAAGCTCTTCTAGAAAGCAAGCAGATCCACAATTCGAGTCGGCTAGAACACGTAAATCCTTGATGATCAATGAGAGCTCTTTGTTATCCACAGTCTTATCTCCAATGCATTCTATCTCTCTCAATTTTGAAGCAACGGTCGGGAGAGGAAAGTATGACAATAACAATCGTCTTGCAGGAATAAATAGAGAGGGTTCGGATTAGGGTTTGCAGTTTTTAAGGTTGACGCGCTTGTCACATATAGACATCGAACTTCGATTTCTAAAACTATAAAGTTTCAAGTCAAAAGTTGAAGGTACACCGACAAGATGTTACCGAGTACTAACATTGAAGTTCGGGCCACCTTTTACATTAAACCTTAGTTTGCAGCGGAATATGGACTCCCAAGGGTGTTAGAACTGTTGTATGAGAGGAATAGACACCAAGAGATTCTACGAGATTACTAGATCTTCGTCTATTCGGATGGAGGTCGAGGATTCAAATCTCAACCTCATTATCTGAGGACGATGTAGCATGTCAGTCACCCAAGAATGGATGGATTATGTGAAAGATAGCTTCGGCCGCTATCTAGAGGCGAGGAAAGATATTCTCCTCAAACATAGCCTAGGATGGACAGGCCCCCTCCCCCCCCGCATGATGTGGATCAACAGATCAGAGTGCAACCACGATTAATAGCATCAAGATGACATCGAGAGCTGTGTCGTACATCAGTTTTTTTTTAGTTGAGGAACAAAATAATATGAATGCATGTGCATACAAAGTGTATTAGATATAGTAATCTAAGTTCGATTTCTCTGTATTGTTTCATGCACGTAAATATATTAGTAGGATTTAAGGAGAATTAGACACCAAGAGGTTCCAGTCAAGATGATCAGATCTTCGTCTATTCAGATGGAGGTCGAGGGTTCAAATCTTGACCTTGTTATCCGAAGATGGCGCAACATGTCGATCACTCATGAATGAGTGGATTATATGAGATACGGCTTCAATTGCTATCTAGGGAGGGGATAATATTCCCCCTCTAACGTAATCGAAGATGGACGACGGTCACGCATACTGGATAAAAAAATTAGAGTGCAACCTCGATTAACAGCATCAAGATAGCATCAAGAGCTATGACATTTATCAGATTTTTTATAAACGAGGAAAAATTCATGTGTATGTATGTGTATTAGTTATAGTAATCTAAGTTTTGGTTTCTATGTACCGTTTTATGCACACAAATATATTAGTAAGATTTAAGGAGAAGTGTAATACATCGTACTGTAAAATTTATCATCGTTATTATATAAGATTTAATATAGTAATATAAGTTAAATTTCTATTTCTTGTTTCAGACATGAAGATATATTAGTAGGATTTCAAGAGACTTACATTACTTTGTATTGATATATTTATCTAGGTTATGATATCAAATTTGATATAGTAATGTAAGTTTGATTTCTGTTTCTTGTTTCATGCATGAAGATATATTAGTAAGATTTCAGAAGAATTACATTTCGTCTACTTATTCGACGATCATAATTTAGTCCTTGAGCACAGAGATCATATGTCAGCAAGATTAAGTCAATATCAAGCTTCACTTCCACACGGTGCACACGTCCAGTCATTGTTGAATGCTCATAGTTGGTCAGTAAAGTGCACATCATCTCTCTGTTCACTTTTGTCAAATTCTGTCTTCGAAAAGACGCACTCACCAATTCCTTTCTAACCTTATTTCTGTAAGCTTCTTGTACGATTCCATAGCTTGTGATTGAAAACCCATCTATCAGAAGATCAGTCCTCGAGCGAATGTTCTCTAGTCGTGGAGCATGAGCGGGTGTGCAATAAACATGTTCGATCTGTCAAATGAATAGACGTCTTATTCTCGTGTCATCGACACCAACCCTTCTCCCTCTTTGTGCTACGCTCCTACCATTTTCATCAGTTTTTTTTTTGATCATTTTCATTGTTCCAATTATTCTCTTCGTTGGGTTATCCGATCTCGATAACCACACCCTCTCCATTAGAGTCACCACCACCATTGCCACTCAATTCATCTCCATTTTTGACAAATCCAGCCTGGTCCTAGCTCGCTTGAGTTTGTGATCTACCCTCCATATCATCATTGGACTTTCTGGAATCTTTATCGTCGACCGTATGACACAACCGGTATGTGTTGGTGATGGTTGAACACTTCTCCAATTGGATTGAGTTGGTGGCACTATCGGACAAGGAAAGTGAGGGTGTAGTCTATGCTTTCCTAGATCGAGTATTGAGTCATTTTGGTGCACCAGCCGAACTGTTGACTGATCATGTACTGAATTTCAGGGCGAGTTTCAAGTCTTGTGTGATCAAGCGATGATTGATCATCGTACTACGTCTCGAGATCACCTTGAGGCTGATAGTTTGACAGAAAGAGTTATTCAGACGTTAAAGAGAGGATTGCGCAAGTACGGATTGCAGAAACGTTATCATGGAAACTGGGATCTTTAGTTATCATGATTTGACTTCGTGTTATCATTTCAGTCGACAAGCATCCTTGGCATCCTTCTCACCATACTTTTTGCTATATGGTCGAGAATCAGATTTATCTACGATCATTCGTCGTGATTGTACTTAGGTTGTGAACCTTGATGATCCAGATATGTGGGTGAGAGTATGTTCTCAACAAGCTGAGATGTTTCAACGAGTTATGCGGATGACATTTGAGAACTTGTGGATTGCTCAACATAGATACGTTATAGCATGCGACTATTTGAGGAAGAGATTATCGATCATCGATTCACAGATTTCATCCTGATGATTACGTGTATTTACAGCAAACAACACCGACAACATTGGATGTGACTGCATGACGCACTATCTTACGAGTGTGTCAGATGTTACCGTCTGGTGTTAGAAGATCGGTGACAATGTAGGTTGGAAGGATCATGTGCGTAATTGCGCACCATGTCATCTTCTTAACATCAACGTTTCTGTGGATCCAAGCTTGGCGACTGTCCGTGCAGGCTTGAGATGTATGTTATGTGGATCCGCTAGTGGAGCGACCATTATGTTGTTATGTGATGGTCAAGAAGATGACACATGTCATGTTTGACACCACCTCTCACCATAGTTCCTCAAGGGCGGTGGATATGGCATCATTGCAGTTAGCAAGGTAGCTCATTTGACTTTCACGTGGTATGGATTGCAGACAAACGACTAACGATGAGACGACGTAGCACTCGGCTTCTCGATCTTTGCACCGAAGAAGGTGCATATCACGTAGTTGAATCAGATGATTATCTGGAGTTCGAGGGACCAAACCGTCAGCTAGGAGGAGCGATGAGATATACTTGTGTACGTATATGACACTCTATGCTTGTTATGTGTATGTATTTTGTAGTTGCAGTGATGTATGTTATGTAATGATGTGTATGCGTCCGACAGAGTTATTAAGTCCTTTTAGAACCCATCATGACAATCCTTGAGACCTGTATTTACAAGTCGCTTGTTCTTATTTACTCCTGAATTCTATAATGGGCTTTATGTTTTAGGCTTTACGGAAATTGACATGGCACCCAAAGCAGAACTTCCTAAGGCGGTCGAGGTGAATGGGGCTTCTTTCATATATGAGGCTCATTAAGTACTACAAGCATATTACGAAACTGATTCATGAATCTTTCTTCAGCTTGCACTTATAAAAGACCAAAACTGTAGAAGTTCTAGACAAACAGTCAGTAGCATCTCTCCTTCCCAACTGCTGAGGAAGAGGAGCTCCGACTGAGAGCTCAAACTCTGAGCTTCCTCAACTGCTTGGGAAGAGGTGCTTTGAGTGATACATGACTGATCCGATCAAACTTTCACTCAGTTCTGCTGATTTACGTATACTACCATGAGAATGGCGCCTCAGTGAAGCTCAAGATGCTGTTCGGACTGGTGGAATGGAGTTTCAGAATTCTCCACCACGGCTCTTACAGGAGAAGGTTCGTCATATGCTCAAATTCTGAGTCCAACATCTTTGGAGTCTAACATGCTGAACTCTCTACTGGACTCACCAAATCGATATACAGTCGTATACATGTCAATTTTGAGCAGCTATAGTCAGAAGCGCTCTGGAGCGTTAGCGTATTTTGTGATTGATAAAGAAGCGTTAGCTTGTAGAAATTTAGTCTTATCCTCCTTAAAGTTATGTGGAATTCACTTGTTGGTGCTTGCAATCTCGAGATTGATTGGGGGAACAGGTACACATCGTTGACAGGTGTAAGAGTCATGATCTCCGAGTCACGGAAGTCACTAAGCATCAGACTATGCTGGCCTCAGCTTTGGGAAGGTGCGTGACGCTGACAGAAAGACTCAGTCCAGCTAGTGGGTTTAGCTTCCGAAGAGTTACTTGAGGATCAACTAGTTTGAATAAAATCAATTCGACCGTGAGACACCAGTGAACTCCCATGTCCACAAGGTTTCGGTATGACTTAAATGACTTAGTTGCAGGAGGCAGGTTTGTTCTTCGTTTCTCTTGGTTACTTAACTGATTTGCTTTCCCTATTCCGTTAGCTGGACAATTCGAATTTCTTTGCTCTCAGTTTCCTCCTCTGCATTCTCAGACAAGCGGAACAAGTCTTCTTTCTTGCTGGGTGAGATGTAACAATCTAGCTATGTCACAAGGGACAGTCGGGTGGTCCTGGTTCAGTAAGACATGGTTCTAAGGAAATGTGAAGAGTTTCCTTTTGCACTCCCGAAAATATTTCCGATTCCAAGCGTTCATTTTCGGAAAGCAATCTGACCGGGAACAAAAGTTGGAGCGAAGTCGGGATCCACAGCAAGAATCACGCAAAACGAAAAACGACCTGGCGGGGAGAGCATGAGCTCGGAGAGAAGCGAGCTGCACCCAAAACTTCCCCCGGCTCTGATTGAGGCTGTTTCTGCACGTAAACTACGGAGACCTTCCTTTCTCCTTTTGTAGAGCATGGCCGAAGACTCTTCGAACTTTTTCAAAGGGTCTTCTCCTTCTGTTCTAAAAGTTCATAGGGTCTTCGGCCATTCCTCGGATTCCGCAGAGTTTCACAAATAAACTTGAATGACTTCACACTTTTTGGGAACTTCCGATACTGTGCTCGACGATGCCCATATCCCCAGCACCAGGACTTGAATAGCTCGAGATCTCAGCTCTGGGTGTAAAACTGAAATGGAGGAACGCTCACGCCCTCTTGATCTGATGTACCATGATTGTGTGATAAGCTAGCTTCCTCCTTCAGCCTAGTCAAAAGGCATCAACAAGGTCCGACGCTCGCCACTCACGGAATTCAGTCCAGGAACGTCAGTAGCAATGGGGGACCCATGGAAGTTGCGCAGAACGCCGACTTGACACCTTCAGAGCGACGGTTCGAGAAATCGAGATACAAGGTGCATGCAAACGTTCGCAAAACGTTCTGAGATTATCCAGCTGAATATACTGACACTGGAATAACTCCACTTTCCGAAGGTTTATCCAAATCCCTTACCTTTCCTCGTTTTCACTCCCTCAGGCTGTACCTTACCGTCAACTTTTAAAGTTTTCAATCTGTTCTTGAGTTTTTCAATTACATCAAGCAACAGCTGCTTCTTTTCCAATCGATATCTGGTTATAAGCTGCTGGTTACTCGAGTAATCTACCGTTTCTAACTGTGCCCTGTCCTCCTCGACAGTTGTGGCAAAGCTACGTGTGAGCACTAAGGCCGACAAAGCTGCCAACGTACGGAGGACATTTCTCTCGTTCAAATATCCCAGGGGGGGTTGTGCTAGCCATAGCTGAAGCTCCTTCAAGTCTCGATGCCGTAGCTCAGATGCATCTCCAGCATAGAGTATTCTTAATGCAGCAAGGAGCCGACCGTCCACTATATCAGGCCCTCCCAAAGTAACCTGTACAACTCACAAACAGAAAACCACCAACGCACAAACCATCAGTCGGTGGTGTCAAACGTGAGCCAACACATGCACAATATTCGGTCCAAATCATAATTCTACAGGAATCCAGTAGATGACTTCAGATTTTGACTTAGACACGAGTCGTTCATCAACCACAGATATGACCGGACAGATAGGGTAAATGTCTAACTGCTCAAGGCGAGTCATGTCGTTTGAACGAGCTTAGTTAGTACCGAGCATTTCCGCCCACCATCTGAGTGAAAGCTCGTAAAAGGCCATAAGTACTCACCAAAAGTGATGCTCCAGCACCTTGAAGGCGCAACTGAGCAAGAAGAGCTTCTTGCCAGGGCGCAGGAGAAGCGAAAGAAGGCAGTCCTTGGCTACTTAAACCACCACCCATGCGTGCCACTTCCAGGAGCGACGGATCGAATTTAAGTTCGACACGGTCATAGGGGTTGTCGGCAACAATGAACCCGTAGTCCAAAAGCAGCAGATCATTACTCAGTGCACCGTAGTTTAGTGACAGCGGAATACCACTTTCCATCGAAGACTCGGCCACGACCTTCAAACAGTTTTCCAACGTGTTCAACAGGTAATCAATACTTCTGTCGTTGAGAGAAGGCTCTTTATAGATGAAGATTCCCATAATTCTTATAAGCTGAAACGTAAGACGCTTCGAAAATGAAAGAAGCCAGACTGAGTCCTAGTAAAGCAGCAACCACGGATATGAACCCACCGATAACAGACAGATGCTTCTCTGGAAGGAACAGAAAAATAAGCATTGTTTACAGAGTGACAGCATAACACAGTTTTGGGAATTAAAACAATCCCTTAGCTCCATACAGAGCTCAGGCACTGTGTCAGGTGCTCTGTGTGGACCACGTGACTGCTTTCTACTAGCTGGGAAGTAGATCAAGCTCCTAACAGAGTAAGATTCAGGACGAAACTTCATAGCGCAGGCTTTTAATTACCTGAAGTTTGTAGTCCGTGTTGTCAGCTGTAGGGATCTGCTCAAGTCGCGCATTGGGGGCAAAACTATGATTGCACATGTCAATCAAGGGCAGTAGCAATCTCTCTGAGACCCCAGACTTGCCCTGTAAACGAAATGCTCTGCTGGAAACTGCAGACATCGCCCACCCTAGGACACCTCCATCCACCTGCTGCCCATCAAAAGGATGATTCTTCTCCGAACATGTCTCCAGAACTGCAGGAATTTCTTTCGTTGACAGCTGATAAAGTACTTGACACCTCTTCTTCACCTGCCAAGTTAACGTTTCAGCTGCCGACCTAGTGCCCAATAAAGGAATTGCGAGGAATACCAGATCTTACTGCACTAGAGTCCTTGATTCTCAACTTTCAAGGCACAGACACAACACATATATCGCTGCTGTGTAAGAGCCAAATCGATACTGGCTGAACTCAGGAATCTCGAGAGAGAATTACTGACAATCGACACACTAAAACACACTAAAACACCCTAAACCTTAAACACAAATGAAGGTTTCACTTTCTTCCCAGTGTTGACTGAATGTACAACTGCACAGTCGACACTTCCACACTACAGGGATGTAAGATTGGTTGCCACCAGGCCAAGGGGTGTAGGTTGTTATAGCTACAGGCGAAGTAAACTCTACCTGATGTATCAGAGGTGGGTACTGAAGACTGGCAATCTCATCGCCAGAAAAGAAAATCGGCATCTGAAATCGCTGAGGAAGAAGCCTGATATACGGCCACCAGAATGAGTTCTCCTTTGCCTTCTCGTTCAGCAATTTTAGACCTAGCCGTAAGGCCCATAACTCCTCTGCCACATCGGCTCCACCCGGTATCCATATTCACTCCTTTTGATCGACGAGGCAGTTACCAACACTAGTTTCCATCACCACAAAATGAGACAACGGCCAGACCAGACCCTTACTTTTCCACCTTACGAGATGTCCAAGAATAAAATTTCCCAGAGAACAAAACGACTTATTCGCCAGCAGACCTTGAAAGATTCGCATCGACGGCATTTCAGACAAATGTATACGGCTCAACAGTATCACAGCGGGGTAATGAGTCAAACTAACTTCAGACCAGAAACGCCCTTCACATTCGACCCAGAAAAAGAAACATGTCTTACTGAATCAAGAGCACTCAACGTCCCTTGTGACTGACTTATGGCAATTAACTAGATGGTTCGTTACATCTCACCCCGCAAGAAAGAATATGTTCCGCTTATCTGAGAATGCAGAGGAGGAAACTGATAGCAAACAAATTCGAATTGTCCAGCTAACGGAATAGGAAAGGCAAATCAGCTACGTAACCAAGAGTCACGAAGCACAAACCTGGGACACGGCTGGCAATAGTCTGAAGGGCCTCACTGCCGGCAGAGTTCGCATCACCAGAATGCATTCCCAACGGCAAATGCGAGGGCAGGCTGATGAGAGTCTGTCCACGAGGGATCCACTGCGTCGTGAGCAGTCCAAGCCCGGACTGTCCATCGTGAGTCAATTCGATTCCCGGAGAAACGTAACCCCCTTGCTTCTCAACCCACTGACGAAGCTCGGGAGTTTGTTGTGCTCGCGCGGCGTAGCAAAATCGGTGAGTGCGCCAGGGAAGCGCCGACGGCAAGGGACAAACCAAGCGCCTCGCCATGCTTACGGTCTCCATCCCTCTGTGAGCTCTATGAAACTCACGAGCTCACCAGCCATCGGCTCTTGTGCTGATTGCTAGAGCTTCTTTCGGGCGGTCGCAACGACCTCGTTCTCTATGCATCCATAGTCCAGTCTACGAATGAAGGAGTCGCGAGCGTCGCACAGCGACGGTCAGTTATGTCGGTCTAAAATTCCGACCATCGAGAGTTCCCCCGGGAAGTCAGTTTGCTCTGTCTATATCAGAAAGAGGGCGCAACTTGCTACAGTATGTCTTTCTAGTTCGACGTCTTTATGAGAGATTTTGCTAGAGCCTATCACGAGAGACGCCAGGGGTACCACTTTCTCTTTTTTTCTGCACCATAATTTTTAGGCAACGAGTTTCTATTGCTCTACAGAGAGCTTTAGCAGGCGCCATTCACAGAAGAGCAATCGCAGTAGGTGATGCTTCTTCAGGTGCACCAGTTGTTTGCAGACATACTGACTTTCTGGTATCCAACATTAAAGATACGACAGATGATTTTAGAGCTACTGATAGCGGGGCTTAGTCCCGCTGTTCTTCCCTTCGGGATGGTTGTTGCTTGGCCCTTCGGGTCCTTCTTTCCCTTGTGAGGCTTGATGGGGTCTTCCCATCCGTTTGCTATTCATTGGTTCGCGTTTTTCTTCTTTCAAGTCGCGAGTTACTCCAACGTCAGGGGGAATAGAAATGACGCTTTCCATGCGGCGTAGTTAGATAGTCCGAATAATAAATAACAAGATGCTGCGCTTGCGGGGCTATGCGTGAGTGCATTTCCACCGCAACAACTGAGACTCCGGGGAAAATCAAGTTTCCGGTCTTCTTTGGAATCCCACTCGCGAGTGAAATGTAATGTTGCATGTTTTCTTTCTTTCGTAAAATATATATCCAAAGTGCATTTTTGGCTGGAAAGAGGAAAACAAGTAGCTTCGCTTGCAATGGAATTGCGGGATTATGATTTAGTTTTTTTTAATTTAGTTTTTTTTCTTTTTTGAAAACTATATTTATTTTGCTACATTTTCTCACTTGTCAGTTTTCATCACGACTCAATCCGGCTGTTTCGCTACACGACAAAAAATCTTCTCTTTTTATTCAGTTTTCGTAATCCACGTTTAGTTATGCTATTGCATAATAAAAATAAACATAAAAAAATGAAAAAAATCTTAGCGTCTTGGGTCGAACATTACAGTGGGAGTGCCATCAAGATATTAGTGAGAATTCTATAAGCGTTAAAGAAAAATATTCAATACTTTTAAAATTAAAATGTATATTTAACATAAATATTATATATTAACTACTTAATACATATCGAATCTTCCAAAAAACCCATAAGAAAGAGGTGGATTCCAGCATGCAGCCATCTTCTAGTTTATGATCGTGTTGTCTATGATTCAATATTTCAGTAGCTATGTGGACTTCACTCCATTTGAACTAGGGTGATGTGATCATCTAGGCGAGTGATTTTTGTTTCTAAGGTAATGAGGGTTGATCATATTAGTTGTTGATAAAATATTAGAAGTAGATAATCATTAGTTATGTGGACTACACTCACAGTCCACAACTGGACTAGAGTGATTTGATCATTTTGGCTAACGTTACTATTTCTAAGCGGCAAGGGAGCGATCATGGAGACAAAGTGGAACATCAAACAAGAAGAGAGAGAGAAGATCAACTACGCTTCTGCGATGCTAGATATTGGAGATACAAGAGGGATTCTGAAATGGAAAGATCTTTGTTCACAATTGACCTTAGACCAGTATATAATTGTGAATAACATTATAAGAGAGACCATTTGCTGGTATAATGCAAGCATTCCAAACTTGCATTTGTGTACAACATCTCAAGGATGAAATGACACTTAACAAGCACAAGAAAACATAGCACCCGGAGTAATGTCAATTCTCTAGAAATCTAACTGGAAAGATGTTTCTACATGTGCGACTGCTCCATCACATGTGGTATATGATATTTTGACACATGGAAATTAAGAAGAGACACAAAACACTTAATGGTCCAGCTAAGGAGACATGGACGACACACATGTTGCAATTCCAATCAGTCGTAGAGCAGAATCAGATACCAACAGCTATGGACAACACATTATGAGCTAGAGAGGACGATGTTGGCAGCCTTCTTTCTTTACAAGATTCAAAAGTTTTATCATCTGTGAGAGCTGGTGGAAAATGTTCGGGTCAAGTGGAACGACCAAGAGGGAGAATTCATGTTCAAGAGAATATTCTTATTCTTTTGAACAAAACACAACAAAAACAAGCAGATGAATATTGGTCTATTGCTTGTGCAATGAATGAAGGATCTTTTCATTCTATTTGTCATTCCTCTGTCATCAAAGTATTTAATTTTTCAAAGGATGTTATTGGGTACACGAGCGATTACAAGTTGAGAGGCCCTCTTTTGAACGCAACCCATAAGAGTGAAAAAGTCGACAACTCACAAGAGTGAAAGAGTCAGCCGTGAAGACCATGTTTCCAAAAGAAACAGAATGCAAGATCACTATCTCTTGCTATGGATGGACTAATGTTACAGGTAGACAATTGATTAACATCATGGTGACCAACAGATTACGTTGCTTTCCATGATTAAAAATTTGCGCTTCTCCGCTGTCCTAAGCCTGCTCATTTCAAACCATCTGCCGCGAGTTCGCTCCTATCTTTAAGCATACGATGCGATGGAGGAGAATGTGAGCACCATCGTAGCTCGCTTGAGCGCGAAGTAAAAGTATAAGAAGCGTTGTTCCTTATTCGACGGGACTTTTCTTTCCTACCACGGGAAGTGTCTCGGACTCACCGGATGGACTGTGCTAACATCGGAGATCCGTGACGCGAACGGGTCCCTTTTGTCGATTGTATCAAACCGACAGTTCATATCAGAATAAGTACCAGGTTTTCTCCATACCCGCCGTAGACAAGGTGGTCGAGGGTGAAGACAACACCAGCCTTCTTGGCATATGAAGCGAGGAACGGTTTGACAGAAGAGGTGCGGATTGCAGTTTTATATAAGTGGGGGTAGTAGTGTCATCGGAATTGAACTCGAGAGGTGAGACGACAGGTGAGACAGATCGCTCTAAACCGAGGATCGGCAGCGGGAAATTGTTGTGGTTAAGAGGGGCGTCCGGTAGGGATTTTGTGCGGTCGAGACGTTGGAGACCTTCGGGAAGGAACTGGCAAGAACTGGAAGGGACTGTTATTATACATCGATTGGTTGGAACAGGAACTATATTTTCTGGACCGGATGCCGTACAAGTGCAGCTACAGCTCTCTTTGTAAGGGGATCGGTCTAGGTCTTTAGCGCCGTATGGGTAAAGCTTGGAAAGTCGAGTCGTTGATGTCGCGCACTTGGAGCCTCTCCGCAAGGTAAGAAGTTCTATTTCATCTCTATTACGCTGTTGCAAATCAGTCAGCACGTCGGCTTCCTTAGATTCTCCCGCTGGTTGTTGGATTGGACTGCCACTGAACGAATTGCTAATCATGATACGAGCTCACTCTATCGGGGATGGAGAAGCTGGTCTTTTGTTGTTTGGACCGCCTGTAAATTAGTAAGTGGCCGCGGAGTTAGAAACAACGATGAGCTTGGGTTTGTACACCATGTCCTTGTTGCAGCTCGATTTTCCTGCGTGTATCTCAGAAGCTGGTTGAAAAGGGAGGTTTCATTGCCCAATGGTCTGAAAATTTTCATGGGCCGCCAGTAATTAATGGTGCATGTCATCTGTCGATGCAGGAGGATGACACCTTGCGTCAGGACTCCGACACGATGGTCGAGATGGGAGCTACATCTCAAACCCCACACTTATCACTGGATTTAGGCACCGTATCCTCGGATACATCGGTGTGGAATCCTTCTGGTCTTAACATCTTTGTCGATTTAGGAGTTCTTACTGGCCTTGAAAATGCAATTCCGTCGTGTCCGTCCAGCGTTCAGGGACATTTGATCGTTGATATTGGAGATCATGGTTGTCAAGAAGTGCTCGACGTTCAGTCAGAGCCCAGAACGAGTCCAGACTCCGCATCCTGTCAGCTCCGTCCGGGACATGTGGAGGAGCCTGTGCTGCATGAGGAGAGGTATCTCTTGTCTGGGTGTGGAATAGGAGAATATGGTCGGACAAATGATACAAATGGCGAAACCAATGCCAAGATTTCTGCTGAGAAGGGTGGGACGAGCAACGCGGATTCTGAGTATTCCACAGAAAAGGTTCTCTCAAAAATAGTGGATACTGATCATGATACTGATGTCTGTTCAGCGTCAAGCTCTTTCTGGAAGGACAGTACATCTACAGATGGGCCAGTACGTGACGATGGCAATCCTAATTCTCTCTCGGCTTACACGGTGTTTGGAATCGAAGGCTTAAATGAGGAGGATATATTGGCAGCGTGCCAGCTTCTGGAGCTGAGCCATGAAGGCATTGGAGAAATAGTCGATGAAACGTTTGCAGCATATCGGCTTCTAGAATTAAGTGCCTGCTACTCTTGCAACACGAACACAGATGGGGAGAAAAGTGACGATTACTGGGACGATTTCCATGGCCGTTCACTGAAATGTCACTCAGCACCATTGGATTCCTTTTGTACAGATCTAGCTTGCGATGTAAGTGCAAGCACAAGCGCAGCTAATGATAATTTAGACCAGGAACATGATCCATGGGACGGTGGTGGACAACATGGCAACTGGAGCGACCTTAGAACCCCTAATTCCAAGAGGATGAAGCCCTACAAGCATTCATCGTACGGAGAGAGTGAGAAGGATGATGACGACTGGGACATCCTAGACAGACCACCTCACAAGCGTCAGTACAGATCCTTGCGACACATGTACGAACGTCCGCCTTCCAGCAGCTATAAGGCAAAATGTATAATATTTAGTGCAATACATGACAAGAAAAGAAAATAGATACCTGACATACTCCTTTCGTCGTCTGTTTCTTTGGGGCTTTGTCCAAATGGAGACCACGTGGGTCGGCATTTTCAGGCAACTCCATGATCAGTCGCCATGATTTGCTGTGTAAAGCGACAACTGTTGTTGTAATCATGATCAGGATGGATCGATACTCGAACAGGTCATACAGAAGTCGAAGTTTAGTGGGTAAGTCGAAGTAACTTGGTTGATATTCGCACCATCAACCTCGTGAATTGATTGTATTCCAACGACAGCGAGGCGCAGATACAAGCATTTTTTATCTAAGTGCCTTCAGTAAGACTGCGAGCTGAACTTCTCGAAAGTTTTATGCTGTTCAGTTAAACCCCTAGTGGGGGTATTTGAGCTCCTGTCATCCGGAGTCGTCAAAAGAAGTTATACACACCCGATTGAGTAGAAGTTGTACATGAGAGATCCATATTCTATATTGTGGGAAGTTGTACATTAGAAATCTGTATTCTACATTTTCATACAAAAGGTAGCGATAACGAGCCCGGAAGAAGGAGAATTTAGTGTTTTAGGTTTAGGATTTTCGTTCTCTCGCAGAACCACTAGTGGCGAATGCCATGTCACTTCTGAATCATTTGTTTCTTAGTTCCTAGAGCCTTATATACCCGCACCAGAGTTTAAAGGTGTAAATCGATACTTCTCATCGTATACAAGTGATATTTTTACTACGTACCTCACACTGCAACACTGAACGTCTGACACCTGCAAGCAAGCTAGCTCCGAATAGAACGGCGAAGAGGGCAAGGTTCAGGGCCGGGGTTTACTTCTGTCTAGGCTGCAGCAGCAGATTCATCGTCCTCCCAGCAGGCTGTGGTACTCTATAACGGGTTGATTTACTTCTAGTCAGGTTAAAGATACACAACATATTCTTGCTAACAATCGGTCAGCCTGGACTGTCCATCTCACGCCAGGTATCAACCTGGACTGATCAACTCACTATGACTTCGTCGAGGGTTGGAAGTACCTTATATGGTACCTTGGCCAGCAGCAAATTCAAGAAGTGATGGGACTAATTCGGTGGAGTGCTGGACTTTTACGTGTCGTCCCCGAATTTATGAGCAGGAGAAACGTACGAATCTTAAGGAAATGAATTATGGGATCATTGCTCTGGTCGTTCTCGAGTACAGCCTTAGCAGACGTTTATTTTGTATGTAGCAACTGAATATGAAAGTAAACGACTGACTCCACACGTCTGCACTGCTAGTCTCTTTGAATGCACTCCGTCCTTATGAAAGGCACCAAAACGTTGATGATACAATCATGTGCTACAATTATATACGATCGAGAATATATATGTTTACCGGTACTGTCTATCATTGGGGACAACTGACTGGTGGCAATTGATTTCATTGGAACCGCAAAATTGTTCGTACTTGTACACTAACTGCTAGCTTTTCTTCTTCTGCTCCCACGGTGAGAATTCGACTGTTTGTGATCGTTTCCCATTGCAGGCTAAATATACATCACAGGCTAAACTACTTGTTTCTGGGCCTTATGGGCCTGGGGCCCTCTCAAGGGGCGTGAATAAATTTTTGATTTGATTGAGTTGATCACATTTCCTCCGTTATCACACGAGCTTGACTTTTACAGCGATGTCAATTTAACCATGCGACTGCACCTCATGCAAGATAAAATTAAAGTGACAAAATGTCCCGTCGATGTAATTCCATTACGTACGTGCCTGTACAACGAGTCCCCCTCGACCTGCAGCCACTTCGTCGCAACAAGTATCATCCATCAGTGATATTCCTCTAAAGCCTGCAGCTGTATGGTGGGTGCCACCGACCATCGTACCGTCGTACCATCAGTGGTACGATGCAGCTGCTTCAAACTAATTTCAAGCATTCCATGAAAGTAAACGTTCGATCGAAAGAGAGTAACAACTGCACGCATACGTACTCTTCAGTAAACCTTGAAATCTGCTCTCTCTCTCTCTAGATCTTGGCTACTTCTTCGATCGTCGTACGAAGATGAAGAAGCCAGAAATGGACTACTATCGGGTAAAATATATATATGATCATGCCGGCGCTGCATGGGGTTCAGCTGCACATCCATATCTGCGTTGAGCATGGTGAGCATATCCATAGCTAGTCTTGTACATTCACAGACGAAAGCACTGGCATCGCCATGGTTCTTACTCGTCCTCCCTAATTATGAGTCAGCGCTAGCGCTGAGTGTCTGTCCCCAGCGATCGATCATCTTACGGAGAAACGAACACTCAGTCCAGTCTGTCTTACTCCAGTCTTCACAAATATTCACAAGCTCGTCTTCTGTTTTTTCTTCGCAGCACATGATCGATATTTCTTTATCATACACTATATACACTAAAAGCTGAACCGCTAACAACTCAAGTCTGCACTTTCGTGTTAAGAAGGAGCTTGATTTTGTGTAGAAGCATCCGAAGAGTTGGAAGAGTTAACAGACCCTACTGGTCAGGCAGGACGTCGCCTGCTCCAGAGCTTCCAGAATTCTGAGCGATTACGGAGTTGAGCCGATCGATTTTTCTTGAGAAATGGTAATGGGCATAGAGTACTGGTCTCTCGGAAATGGTCCGTAAGATATGTGAGACGTTCGGGAAATATCCCTTCCACAAACTTCATTTTCGGATGCTGGTATTTGTGGATGTCGAGGTTCCGTCGACTTATCGTTCGATATCTGGAAACTCTCGTTGGTTTAGCGGCCTATTTCCGTGCCGGAATCTGTACCGTTTCCTGTCTGCGGCTCAGTCGTTCGATCGGCTCAAGGCAATCCAATGGGGTCTCAAACATCCAATGGGTAAAGGTTACGGCCGCCGCCATAAAGGAAATTTACGTCTACCCGGTCGTAAACTGACGGGTATAGACTTGATAGGGCACTTGCGCCATTACGGGTGTAAAAGTTTGAAAGTTTTCAAATATTCTTGACCAGTGAGAGGAAGTTGCGATTTCAGCCAGGTTTTTGTGTATATTTATTCATTAGTTATTGATTTTATTTGTAAACTAATATACAATACTATAATAGTATAAATTTATAATATTAAAGATTGATTTTAAATTTCAAAAGAATAAAAACGATAATGAAAAGATATTACGATCAAGTCATAAGAATGAAAAGCTCTCAACCAACTGCAATTGAAACAAGCCATTTGATTATAAATTACAATTCTTTCCCTCTCGAACTGTTAAGAATATTTCTGTTTAACTTGGCACCCCTATAGTTGTTATTGTGTGTTAACATAGTTATAAGTACATTTTGAAAAGGAGAATCTTTTTATCTTGTATGTCATACGGAAGGAGTCGCTATGTAAATCGCAAAAATGAGAGAAAAGAGTTTAGATTCGGTTAAATAATTAAAGCATAGTCTCTCAGTTCTATTGTAAACGTAGTTACTTGTTTTTCCTTAAGTTAGCAAGAACTTTGTTTATAGTGCTTTCTTGATCAGGCCGTCATAGTCTGGAGGAGGAGCTCCTTTTGCAATGGAACTGAGAGACTTTGCGATAGCGACTTTCCGGGTTTATTTATTTATTTATTTTTGGTTTTTATAACGACTGAATCTGTCTGTTTACGCTACTTTTTTTTAATTTATGATTTTCACCAGAATTTCATCCGTTCGTTTTGCTACATGACAAACAAGTAGCTCTACTTGCAATGGAATTACGGGGCTATGCATTAACGATTTGCCGGATTTATTTTTTTTCTTTTTTTTGATTTCTACGACGACTTCACCTGTCCGTTCTCGGTACTTCTGTTTTCTTTTCGATTTTCACCATGACTCCATCCATCCGTTTCGCTAAACGGCAAAAAGTTCTTCCTTCTTTTTCAGTTATCACTACTCCGTCCGTACGTTTCACTAAACGACAAAAAATCTCCTCCTTCCTTTCTGGTTTTCACAATCTACGTATACGTATAGCTATTCTACTGCATAGCAAAAATTCTCACATTACTTTCCGGTTTTCACAATCGAAGAATAACTATGCTACTCCATAGCAACATCAGCATGTTTCTTTCTCTCTAGAACCAGAACCCCAGCCGTTATTTTCCTTGTCCACCAGCGGGCGTTATCCCTCATAGCACCTTCAGTTTAGAAATAAAAACATAATTGCTTCAACCTGCTCGACGACAACGTGTGACTGATGATAGCCTGTCTCTTGATAAAGGAAGCACCATCAGTGAGAGCCTGATCAAGGAAAAACAATAACGTACAAGTCCCATCAAGTCCCATCAAGTTTTTATTAATTCTTTCTATTAAAAACTTCGGGAGTAACTAATTTTTATGCAATTATGTGAGAAAAAATGAAACTGGACCAATTTAGCATTTATCCCGTTACTTTTGAATCCCCTTAGAATATATTAGAGTCTTTTCTTCTAGAATATATTGAGTGTAGTCTACAAGTGCAATTTAAAAGATCAGATTCTTATGCAGTTGGGTACAGTTTAAAAGATCTTAGTATACATTTTAGAGTTCGCACAAGTAATACATTTGTCATGTAGTGAATTGGATGACAGATTGAGTTTACAGTTAACCATAAGTGCAGTTTTTCACTTGCTCTGTGTATTTCTTTTGGAGAGTAATCTCTTGCATATTGTAGATAACCAAGTTTTGCATTTAAATGGAGTGGGCATTTATCCAGTGATTACTGTCTGTGAGGTGCGTTAAAAAGGCTAGATTCTAATACTAGGGGAAGATTTTTTATCAATTGGACTACATTCTAACACTTAAGGTACCCAGCAAATAACCCGACAAATTATGTAATAAATAGCAATACGGGCCAATTGTTCGCTGATGGAAAGGTGTAATGTGAAGCACATTTCCAAAAATGGTTTCCTTCGGTATAGAGTGAAATGTAGTCGACAATGTACAGTATGCAATCAAAGCGAATGAAAAATATAATGCAAGACTGAAAAACTGAAGTTTAGTACAGCAAAAGTGAAATAAGTAAAGAGCCTCGATGGAGAATAACTAATAAGACTAGAAGACCGCAAAGAATGGAGTTAGTGTACATTAGGTTAAGAAAAAGCAGCAAAAGCAGCTGGAAGTGACGAGTGAAGTCAGCGGTAAGCAAGGCAAATTAAAGAATATGAAGACAGCTTTTGCACAAAGATCATTTATGCATGTGGGTAATTAGGTGTTGACTCAAGAACGTAACGACCACAAGATACACTGGGAGTGTTCAGCAGAACACTCCCACTCCCCTGTGGCATGCACCTCAACCTATTCTGACTTCAGCAACACCCAACAGAGAAGGTTAGGCTATAGATGAGTAAGAGAAAAGATCAAACGAAGTTGCAATTGAGGTCTTGGACTTTTCCAACTCATCATCAGGGTCTTGTCGGACTAGGAGCTTCTCTTCAGTTCCGGGACATCTAACAGCAAACTCCCAGTCTTTGAGTAGTGGTAGATCAGTGACCATGGCAGAGAAATTGTAAAAGTAATAACATGATATGATATGTGTACTAAATAGAAAGGGTCGCTTTTACAAGCATATTTATGAGAAGAAACAGAAAACAGCAACGAAGAGGATGGGAATAAAAGAGAAAACCGTCCGATGAAGGTGGAATGTTACCTGCATCATCAGTAGACAATGATGAAGGTAGCCATTCTGTAGTCAGTGTGTAGCCATTCACTCACCATGGGGTCGCAGTAAGGAGAACGTTAGAGTCTGTCGTGTGTTTACAGCAGTAGTGAGAAAGTACCCTGTATTCCGTTAGTGCGGGGGACGGTGTGCGAACTGAAGACGGTATCAACGCTAATATATGGCTGGAGAATGCTCCGAGGTATGTGTTCGAGGCAGAAGCGCGGAGTACTAGTGTAGAGTGAGAGAATAATAGCTAGCTAATGTACACGTTCGTTCATACACAAAGAATGAGGCCCTTGTTAGAGTCTACGTGATCAGGTTTATGCATGCGAACCCTAGTAGCTCAGTTGGTATGGACATATAATCTTACGAGAGAGTGAGAGCCGGAAGAGGAAAGAATAGAGGTCGAGGAGAGGAGCTGCAGTAGTTTCAGAACGCAGAGAACAACTACAATGGAGGTCCAGTTATGTTTCCTCTCGACATTAGTTTTGCCTTGTAGGCGTCGGTCTGTAAACCTGAGGACCACTACTACTAGATCTACCAAAGGTGAAATTCGACGTGTTGAGGACATAATATCCAGGATGTGCAACGTATGTAAGTCTGAAAAGCAGAAGAATAGACTAGTTGCATTATACATAGCAGCTATAATATGCAGGAGAAAACGGTTCTGAGTTGGAAAACGACGATGCCCAGGAACTGCAGAACGCGGAAGTTAGCTACACCTATTAAGAGTACCAAAAACGGTTACGGTTAGGGTTGAATCATGTAGAAGCAAGTTGAAAATCATCTTGAAGCTGTACACAATATTAAGAGTGATCATGACAAATATGTAAACACTAGCCAACGGCCGAAAGCTGGTTTTGAATTTCATAAACATCAAACCATTTTTCCATACCTAGAGGCATCGTCATATGTTCTCAATCTCAGCTTCAAAGAGCAGAAACAAAATGTAAAGAATTATCACGGACAAAACGGAATCCTTCTTCAACTGAAAGTTAGGATGTCCCACATCAGTGGCATTCAGTGACTCGATCCAGGTCGACACCCTTCTTTTAACTGCTTAAGCTTACAGGAGAAGACAAGTTAAATGTTTCAGGTAGAATATAATTCGTTAGAGGAAATCAGAACGTCCCTACTAATATGTGCACATTCAGGCCTAGAGTACTGAAGTAATAATTATCGGGAACATGTTCTTCTCTAGCCATACTCTTATCTGTATATCGTCTCCCTCCTCTCCACCTTGCAGGTATAACATTTGCCAACATTCAAACTCAGATACTCTTCGTTTTGGTAGTATTGGCAGCTTGAGTAGACATTCCTGTGAGAAAACACAATTACGATCGACAATATACTCGTAAAATGGATGGTTTCGAGCGAGTTCACTACAGCACTCAGCTAACTAATTAACTAACGCATGCGCATATACATCTTCGGAAGGAGGCCCACCGAATCTGGAATCCTGTGGGTGTCTGATCCGGTCGAGGATGAGAGCATGCAGATGGTGGGGAACATCTGTGCATCAATGTTGCTTTATGACTTGAGGAACAAGCACTGCACCAGCCTCATGTGTAGAGTTCGAGGATCTCTATATTACACTTACCGTAGGGTTCATAGACCCAGCTACAGTCACTTGGACAAGATTCAGTAAGATGAACTACGAACGCACAAGTCGTATTATGTGAACCAGATTGGAACAACGAGAATCTGGAGATTCCTGAATTTGTTCAGACTCGCTCTTTTTACCGTTCCAGACAGTAAAACTTTTAATGGACATGTAAGATGATCCGGAACAGTTCTAGATTATCTTTAGGTATCACTCTGATCAGTAGCCTGCATTGACCTTGATAGCGATACGATTGGTAATCACAAAACTGAATTTCATTTGAAAAACAGATTCTGTCACAAAGTAATAGGTGGGTGGAGAATATATTTGCAAGCGCCAGGCCTACGGAGAAACAGATAAAACATTCTCATGCAATGATGGGATTCCCCCAATCTAAATGAAACTTCGTAGGTACTAGGTAGAAGTTTGAGTACTTCCAGTCTGATGAAGAATGCAAGTTGCCTTCGGGAAAGCTCTTGGCTTTCATCTAAGCACAAACTTCGATGAAGTTGGATAGACCATTATAGTTTTGGAGAATCGGTAGCTACAGAAGTTTAGCAACTACAGTCAGATCTGTACTCTGATAAGAGCAGCAGAAATTTCTAAGACAGAGCTCTCATTCCGTATTAGCAGTGAACCTATGATAGCACACTGAAACTCAAAGCTTGTGACGCGTGAGATAGTTATTTCTGAGCTATATGAACACTGTCTTGCAAAAATGGTTAAAGTATCACAGGTGCGAACAGAACAGATTCTAGCAGACGTCGTACAACCTGACGTGAGGGATGGAGGTTCAGTCCTCAATCCAATCTGGCTTCAAGTAACACAGATTGCGACAGCAGATACTTGTTTCCTAAAGTCCTTGGCTGCAAGAACAATCACCATCATTCTGTATTAGCATCCGTCACGTCCCATTGCTTCATTGCATCAGATCAAGTGTGTATCATGTGAGTGCAACTTTCAGGACCTGCCTACTAAATATATTGAAATGAAGCGCGCCTAAGGCTCCTTACTGAAGTATTACGTGGTCATGAATTGCTGAGCAGGTGCTGAGATGCCAACCACCAGAGGTGTGAGTACACGGGTCCTTGGTGTTAACTGCTCATATACATCTCGCACACCCATGTATCCTGATTCATCAACCCATTGCAGGAAGATTTACAGAGATCTTCAATGAATCCACGGAAAGTTTAACTGTGATTCGAACAGGTCCTATGAACTCTTAGTACAACTGAAGCCGTTCAGGTGTTCAGCCTGCAGTTAAGCTTCGTGTCCAAAACTAGGTATTCATCTCGGCAATAAAAAGCAGGTGAATTAGATGCATGTGGTTCCAACTCCAAGTTTCATCCTTTATCCTTTATCCAGGCGCTCCTTGTTAATAAGGATCCTGCTCGGCATTTCTATTGGTCTGAAACTTTGATGGGGTAATAATCCTTTCATCCCATGATTATGTAAACGTTGCCTGGTATTAGTGATATCTCGAGGGTGAATTGCAGACTGGCAGATTTAACCATACAGTTAAGCACGTGCACATGAAGATCCTTACGACAAGGAGGGAATCTGTACCATGGGCTGGATCTATTCTGCGGTTGATTAGCTCCCTATAGAGTTGACAAGAGGAGCATCTCGAGCAAAAGAAGTCGGTGCAACAATCAACGCAAGGCTTCTCAGGTAGTCCAAACTTCTGCCGCATACGTGCTCGGTAGGTACAAGTGTGCAGAAATCCACAAACTGTACAGTGAGTAAGACAGCAGTAGACCGTTCCTGCCCCCAGGCAAGCTGCAGTCAAAGAGGCAAACCATTTGGTATAAGACAGTTTAGTCCATATCGAAGGCTCAATAAATACTACTGAAACTAGTAACAGTATCGAGATTAGACAATGTGGTTCTCGAGCAAGTACTGTAATGGGAATGCACTCTCTGGCTCCACATCTGCAGCGCTGAGATCTACAACTTTAATCAGGAAGAGACTCTTTCTGATGCTATTCGCTTGAGTACGGAAATGGCAACAAATGCTACAAACGCAAGAAGTCCACCCTTGTGCTCCACGGCTCACGGATCCGGAATATATACTGATGCAGGGGCGTTCAAAGGCGGACGCGAGGGAAAGTAAATGGCAGCAAATGCTACAAACACAAGGAGTCCACCCTTGTGCTCCACGCTCACGGAAGATATACTGATGCAGGGGCGTTCAAAGGCGGACGCGAGGGGAAGTAAATGGCAGCAAATGCTACAAACACAAGGAGTCCACCCTTGTGCTCCACGCTCACGGAAGATATACTGATGCAGGGCGTTCAAAGGCGGACGCGAGGGAAAGTAAATGGCAGAAAATGCTACAAACACAAGGAGTCCACCCTTCTGCTCCACGGCTCACGGAAGATATACAGATGCAGGGGCGTTCAAAGGCGGACGCGAGGGAAAGAGATTGAGATCTTGAAAGACAGGGAGCAGTGTTAAGACAAGTGGAATTTTCCGGTTTTCCTATGTTAAAGACCTGCGAACCGACGATTTCCTCGTAAGCTCGTCGTAACTTGGGTTCATTTGTACTTTTCTATCGAGTTTTACTCATCAACTGGCTACTCACACACTTTTCTAGTGTTTGAGCCTTCGCGCCAGAGTCGCCCACGTACTCGCGTAGCCACTCCAAAATCTAACAGCTCTCCCAGAGAAGTAAAGACTATCCCTTGCAACCCATGCTGTCCGATAAATAACTGCTGATAGGTCTACTCCATGAGCACTCAGAGAAGCGAAGCTCTTGTATCAGACGGATTCGCCTGTCCATCTCTTTATCCTGATCTCGCATGTCTTTGTTGGAGTCCGACTTTCTACTTCCTCTTTGCCCATTACAGGTCTTCCTAAAAGGTGAGGGACGTACATATTGCGCCTTGGTCTATGATGTTGGCCATCCGTCCATGAAGCACACAAGGACACCAAATGCCCAAACAACCTGCATAGGCGCAGCATGCAAATTAAACCATCAATTCTGGGCAAAGTGGGCACTCATTCATGACGACTGGATGCTCAACTGGGTCGCACTGCAAAGACTAGCTGAAGACCACAATGCCTGCAGTCACGGAGATGACTGCAAAGATTACAACTGTTCTCTTATCAGTTAGAGAATTTCAGGGCTTCAAACACTAAAAACGGAGCTCTTTCTCAGGCCTGCTTAAACTGACTTAATCCGACGCATTGGCGAGAACTAGCAAGAACAATGGACGGAAAGGCGATCTAGCGTCCGGAACACTATGACTTGTTGGAGGGTTCAATGTGGGAACGTGGAAATGTCAACCAAAATGTCAAGGTTATCTGAATTCCAATTTCAAGTGGATAGCTCCACATTCGAGGGAACAGAGTAGGTCTGTTCCAACAGATTGACGGTAAACTTAGAGGGGCAGTGCGGACGGCCTCTTAGACCATTCTAACTCAAGTCTGCTGCGAGGAACGTACACGAGTTACAGTCCTCGGCACAGTCGCACAAGTCCGACGACCACTGGCCACTACGAGGAGGGGGGAACGTCATCAGGCCCGAGAGGTTGAGCAATCTTCGGCAGTTTCTTCACCGCCTGGTTACAAACTACAGGAATCCACCCTTCTCCTGGCTCTCATGAGTTTTATTGGATGTGGTAAACAGCGCCTCCGATAACACAGCAATCAAGACTGTCTCATGTGGCAACTTCGTTTCCTTGACTCATCATCTTCTTCAGAGGCCACTTGCATCGCGGCGCAATTGAAGATCCATGAAGGAAATGGGAACAGTTGATTTCTTCATTCAGACAACATCGCTGCAGTGGACGGTCACATCTAGGCGCAAGTTTTGTTTCCACTTGCATAAATTTCAACTAATACGGAATTCCTTGGCTGCCAATCCACGTAGCATGAAATCAGGAGGGAAAGAAGGGGCGTCTAGGTTATCCTTGTGTCGCCAGAGATAACGGTATACGTCTTCTCTTTAAGATACTCTGTATACGAACGAGCCAAGAAATGTCCTGAAGTAAACCATGAGCACTGCAACCAGTTTCATTATCTGTTGCACGTGGCGTCGAGATAGTACCAAGTGAGTAGTAGCACGACGACTCCTGCCCCGATGCTCTTGTTACCAGGCATTCAACGAGAACGAAAAGCCAGGGACTCCCAATCAACAGGAGTTTCTTGCTTCTACATTCTTCACCTTGCATCGGAAGACGTCAGTGCAGGAAAAGGATTATGACCATACTCGTCCACATCTCGCGGGGCTTCCCTGCCCGAATCTCCCTTAACCGTATCGAAGACCGCGTCAATGCGGGTTCAAGTAGAGAAAACTGATCTGTTTACTTTTCCAACTACTGTTCGGTTCTATCTTGTGGACAAAGACTAGAAAGGAACCAACTTGTGCAAAGGTTAAGCCGAGGTTGTAGAGACGACAAACTAGCAAATGTCGGGACCGCCTTTCAACGTATTGCGACGAAGCCATGGCAAGCGACGTTGGCGAAAGAAGCCACGCACAATATACAAAAGCGAGTGACTCCATGACTGAATGCTCAGATGTCACACGTCAGCACCTAATGACATGAAGGTGTGCGGGGGTGCGATGATCGGCGGGAGGCGGAGCGGGGAGGGATGAGAGTGAGATCGCAGGGAAGGTTTGTGAGAGAGGGGAGAGTGTTAGAGAGAGATATCGTAGATATTTTTTACATATTTTTTTAAATTTTTTTTCTTCTTTTTGCACTTCGAATTAGTACATCTTGTAGAGGAATGAGTGAGTATTAAATAGTTTTAGTTTTTCTGAGATTTTAAGATTACAGAGTGTTCTTTTTAGGATTTCTGAAGAGATTTCTTGCCACATTTAGTGTATTTATTCTCTTCTTCTTTACATATCGGGGTTCATGGTTCTTTTCCTTCTTCTCTTTTTTTTCTTGTTTTTCTTTTTTTCTAGGAGATGTTTTTATTATGAGTATCGTTTGATCGGATATCGTTTTTTTCTCTAGCTATGAGTACTCTCTCTCTCATGAGACCGAGACTGATTTCGAGACACACCATGTCCGATGTGCAATCAGTTATTTACCTCGCAAGAGATAAAATCTCATGTGGGAAAGATGCACAAGAGCTATGATATGATCATATGGGATCCTCAGGTTAGCCGAGATCGGAGGTCTACACGTGCAGTCATTATGACACCGTTAGTCCTTCTTCCTAGAGTCTCTCCAGAGTCATGGGAGTGGTTGAGAGCTCACTCTGAGTTTGTTCCAGACGAGTTTCCCTTGTCCGCGTTTGTTCCATCGGTAACCTCGTGCTCTTCATGACGAGGTGAGACATACATTCCGTTTATCTCTCGATATGTTGACACGGAACATCAGGGACGAGACGGCGTGGTTATTGTTTTTGTTACTTCCTCGTTGGTGCCTCTGTTATACTCGAGGTGGCAGAGGAGGACATCGGGAGGTGGCGGTCCGTCTTCGGAGATTCCGAGCAGGTGACTGAGCGGCCTTACATGAGTAATCAGTCCGTGCGGTATGAGATAGGAGTGAGTCTGCCTCTACACGTGATGTCTCATCTTCCGCTCGCATACGACGTTGTCGTGATGTGAATCATTTGACATAGTAGATGATTCATTGATCATTGTTGTCGCGTTACTTGGCGCATGTTACTTCTACTCCGACACTTGAAGTTTAGTAGCCTTAGAAGTTAGCTCTGTACTGTTCTTAGTCTTTTATGCTTATGGTTGACACCTTTTGCATATGGTGTTAACTCTGTCATATATTTTGGATCCTAGTAGGTTGGTAGTATGTTATTTATCTTGTTCAAGCATTCGTACGCTTGTGCAAGTGAATTCATACTTATCTATGATATTCAATGTACATGACTTAGATTTTTCATGTAGATAGGGTTTAAGTTCATGGGTTGTACCTACGTGTTGCCCATGCACGCTTTTGGCTAGTTTTAGTTTACTTTCAGGGCTATGTGTCGCTTTAGGTAGTTTAGGTTATACGCTGGCGCTTTAGGGGACTTGACGTGGTAACCTATGAGTGGAATTAAGTTATCACATGGTTTAAGGCATAAAAGGACAACCAAATGGAGCTATGAACTCTCATTGGTTCATTTTTATCTTTTGTGTAACTCTAAACTTAGAAATAGAGATCTAGAGAGGATTTCGAGCAATTGGTGAGGGCACTGCAAAATCTGAGAGCTCAGGGAGATAGAGCTCGTCGAGCCAAGCACTTTCAATGAATTTTTGATCGATTTGGATCAATAAACAAGGAGTTATGCCCAATTGAAGTTCGGATTGTGCCAAAACTGCATCACTTTTGTTGATTTTGGGGTTTTGAGTGTCAATTGCAGCAGAATCGAGGAAATCGCTTCAAATCTTCGAGGTTGCGTTCACTGTCAGCCGTGCTACGACTGTCCAAAAATTTTCATATCATTTGAGTAACTGAGTAATTCAGGGCGGCCGCTGAAGCTGAGGGGGTCTGAAAAGCTCTCAATCTGGAGCAACAACTTCAGAGAGCGAGATCTGGAGTTCTGTGTACAATCAGGAGTCCCAACTTCACAGGAACGTTCAGCATCCTGTAGACTCCATATCTTGTAAGAATCTTTGAAAGTGATCGAGCCAATCTTCTATTATAGGTTGAGATAGCTGGCTGAGTACCAGAAATTGCTATAACATCTTTGATCAGAACTTTCTTATCCATATCTCAGTGTCAGAATTTGATCTCAAGCTGAAACTTCGTGTGTGTGCTCAGTGGGGCCTCTTTTACATGTAGGAGAAATTTAGAAGTCTGAACCATCTTAGTTTTTGTCTCCTTGAATGTTAAGGTTCACCACCTGATCCTATTACTATCAGTTAGACCCGAACTTTGCCTTCTGAGTGAATTTGAGGTTCATACAGACCTGTATGAATGTTCATAGTGCTCTGTTGTAACCTGAGAAACCTATCCCTTGAGTAATCCACCAGAACCAGAAGCCCAACGCTTCCCTGAGTAGTCTTCCCACAACTTTCACGATCATACCACAGCCAGAAGTTTCCGCCCTTCCTAAGAAAAACTCTCAATGCGACAACGTTGTAGGATGTTAGGTCATGTGAGAGAGTATAGCAGAGCTGCCAGAGCATTGCATCCTTTGTCATTGGCATGTCCTACTGAGGAGACGATCGTTGCGTTGCGTTTCCTTCATCCTTCACCGGGTGATCTCCTACAGGATGATCCCTCATCTGAGGTTCAAGACTATCAGCCTGAGGAGCCATTATGTCTTGATAGATCTTTGTTTGCCCAGGCCTTGTGTACAACTCCACGTCTATCTTCTGGAGGTCTGTCTGGGATGGTCTACGAGCACCTACGGGATTGTTTTCAGACAGACGACCCCTCTAGTGGTTTCACGGAGCTTTTTCAGGTAGCGGCAGCAGTAGCTCAAGGACATATTCCTTAGTCTATAGCTCAGGTACTGGGAGCAGCTAGACTTTTGACGATGATGAAAGATGGTGGAAGGATTCGACCGATAGCCGTCGGTGAAATTCTCTTACGACTTATCAGTCGAACCATTATCCTTCAACTTCGAGATGCTTTTCAGGACCACCTTTGTCCACATCAATTTGGAGTTGCGACGCCGGGAGGTTGTGAGTCTGTGTCTTTTGACATTAGAGCGCTCTTGGACATCCATCCCGATTGGGTGGTCTTACAAGTAGACGTGGAAAACGCTTTTAATAGCGTTTCTCGTGCTTCTATTTTTAGGAAGCTCATGGATGACGGAGGATCTCTGGCGGGTCTCGTTCCCTTCGTGCGATCGTTCTATGGTTCTTCCTCTTCTCTTTATTACCAACACGGTCCTACGATAGAGAGGGTTATAGTCATTAGCTCTGCTGCAGGGACTCGCCAAGGAGATCCTTTGGGTGGACCTCTCTTTGCCTTAGCTCATTATAGAGCTCTCTTCGTCACCGCCTTGCTCCAAGTTGTGTCTTTCCATCTCTAGCTGATGATACGCACATCGTAGATCCGGCGGACCAAGTCGGTGTCGCATTTGATCACGTTGTCTCTCAATTGATCTTGGTAGGGTTGAGGACGAAGGTGTCAAAGTGCAAGGTTTGGTCTCTCATAGGTATACCGTCGGACCTACAGCTCCCAGAGAGATTTGTTACTCTTACAGATGGTTTACGCATCCTCAAAGTACCCTCGAGTAGAGAGGACTTTGTCTCTCGATTCATAGATGTTGCTCTTGCGGAGGACGTTATGCATATCGAGGATCTCTCTATGTTAGAGGACACACATGTTGCTTTTGGTATCCTTTCCTCTTTCATAGCACGACGTCCTTGTTACTTACTCTGCACAGTATCCTCATCTCCTATCTTCATCTCGCGCCTTAGAGAGTTTGATTGAAGGATCATGGGGGTGTTTGACGACGTCATAGGACCGTGGATCTTTGACTGTGCGGCAAGACCTCTCGCACAAAGGCAGACATCTTTGTCAATATCATGTGGCGGGGTGGGCTTATTATTCATGGAGGAGACTGCTTCGACAGCTTTTTTGGGTAGTTGGGCCCTCTCAGCACCTTGGCTCTGTGGTCGTTTTCTCGTGCGAGATAGATTATCCTGAAGAGCTATGTGACAGAGATGGAGGATGGTTCTTACCCACTATAAATGTGTCTCCGTGAGACAAGAGATAGTTTGACTCTTGAGACACGTGAGGCACACCCTCGATTCGATACCTTACCTTCTGATTGATCTCACAGACTACAGTCTTTTCTGATAGGACACCACTTCTAGCAGGTTCTCCATGCGCTCTTAGTGGATCCTTCCATCTCACGGGATACTAGAGCCAAAATATCTAACCGAAATTTATTTGACTTCATTTTTAATACATTTGTAGGAATTCATCGCACTCCTCTTAACTTTGGGTTACTTGACCACACCCTTGATTAACTACAGCAGGTTTAATAAGTATTTTAGCCATCAGCCATATATCTACATAAAAAATTCAGTAACCCACATCCACAAGAGTTTGTTGCACCATGCATGCCAGTGTTAGCCCAGAACGAACAGAGGTTCGTTGGAATGTCAACCGGAAGGTTTCTTTAAATGACTGAAAAAGTGGAGTAGACGTCCGATCTGAAACCGATCGATTTGCTCGGATATTAGTAGATTGTACCTTAAAGTATATTAACTACGGAGAGGAGTTGCCTGACTCAGTACCAATCCATCGGATATTTAACTGATCTCGTGTGCTGCGGAAGGATCTCTATCATCCACAATAACTTAGATCCATCGTTCACGTAGTCAGACTGGACTGCGTGTTAGCATCTTATCCAAGGTAGCACTTGAGTATAAGTAGCATCTCAAAACTTTGTTTTTCTTTGGAATGCGCAAGTAATTATCGCTACTTGTTGTATGTCATTTAATTTAGAAGACATGAAAGCGAGGTGACGAATAACAAACGAATGGGAAGACCCGATAAAGTAGAGAGCTTGCTATAGAATTAGTTTGAAAGATTGATTCAAAAGAGTCAAAAGTGTTTCAAATGAAGCTCTATCTATCCGAGTTAATTGTCAAAAACAGGATGCAAGAAGATTTTAGAAATAATTCTAAACAAAATCTTGGTATATTTTTATGGTCAGAGATCTCTCTACATAACTCGAGTTTTGCAAGGCAAATAATAATCCAATGTCTTCTCTGTCAGAGCTCTAATCCTCTGAAATATCACTAGTGCCTATAAATTCTAAAGAATGAATTGAATCATCATTGAGTTCTTCGATGGCTTCTTAGACATGAGCGGAACCGGCAAACTCTTAAAGATTCTCAGACAAAGAGATGTAAGAGTTTTCGCAGTCCACTATTGTACAGTGGGATGATAGAGGTGTAGAACCTACAGTTGGGATCTCGTCAAGGTTGATACAAGAGATGGAAGAGACGGATGAGAGACATGTACATGAGCTCAAAGACATGTGGTGTATACAACTGGCAATCTGGGTTGTTGGTGTTTGAGAGCGATGGGTGGAGTCAGTTTATGCGAGTTGAAGATTTGAAAGAAAATAAAAAAAGTGAATTGAAGACAAGTTTCAGAGTTATGGTGTGCAAAGTTTCTAGAGGGAGGTGAAGCAGTTCTAGTATATTTGAGGAGTTTGTGTGTATGCAGTCGCTTACGAGTTGATTGAATGGTGTGAGCAGGTTGATGGAGAACAGAGATAATATAACAGTGATCTCAGTCCACTTTCGGTGGGTGTACGAGGAGATTGTTGTGTATCTGCCGTTCCTTCCTCAACCGATGCAGAAGAATGAAGAAAAAGATGTTGTTTGTTGATGTGCACTTCCTCAGGAGGCGGAAGTCCGTGCAAAGTACAAGTATATACTGAAGAAGGTGATGCCAATAGCAACTCAATTACCTGCTAACTCACAACAGCAGGTATAGTTAGTAGAGACTAAGCTTATACTGCATGATTATAGATGGTAAGACATCAATTTATTGAAAAGACGTTGCAGGAGCTCCGAATAGGAGGAGTAGATTTCTTGACTCAGACTGAGAAGAAGTTTTTTGAGCGAATGATAGTGAGTCATGATAGGGTTTTTTCTTTTTCAGTAGAGGACATAGGTTGTGTCGATCCAAAGATAATAGCACCTCTAGTTATCTTCGCAATTCCTCACGTGTCTTGGGATCTGAAACCAATTCTAGTCACTCGTGCTTTGTTGCCTAAGCTCATTGAATTACTAAAGAAAAAGTACAGATGAGGATCCTTGAGCCATCTATACGCTCATACTCTAGCAAATGGTTCACTATACTCAAGAAATCAGGAGCTTTACGCTTCATCTAAGACTTGCAGCTTGGAAACATCGTAACCATTCGTAACTTTGGGACATGTCTAGTTGTTGATGAGGTAGTTGAGGCATTTGCAGAGAGATCTATTTATTCAATTGAAGATCTGTATTCGGGTTATGATGAGTTCCAATCGGCTGTTGAGAGTAGAGATCTGACCATCATGTGTACGCCTTTGAGATTAATGCTAATGTGTATCTTTCCTCATATGGCGACAAATTTAGTAGCACATATGCAAAATACGATGCATAAGGTGCTTTGAGAGTTCGTACCTGAGATTATCATCCCTTTTCTGCATGACATTCTTATGAAAGGCTGTGCAGTTGAAGACAAGGATGATGCGGTGCTTGCGAATGATGATTGTGGATCATATCAAAGATATAGAGCGCATTCTAATGTGATTATATGAGGTACACCTCATCCTGTCAAGTGCCAAGTCTACCATTTAGTGTGCCAAAAAATTTGGTGGTTAATCACTTTTGTGGTGCTTTTGGGAGAAGACCAAATCTAGAGAAGGTGGATGCTATAGCCAAGATAGCTGACTGTACAAATATCACAGAGGTTCAGCGTTTCTTGGAGGCTTGAGTATCTCACTGCTTATCCATTCCTCGCTATACACATATTACAGAACCTTTATATGCATTATTGAGAAAAGGTAAGAGGTTTATTTGAACCTTGGAGCATCATGAGGCTATGGAGAGGTTGATCTGAAGTCTTCGCTTGTGTTGAAGAAAGTAGACTACGGAAGTGGAGGACTTGTCATTATCACAGTTGATACTAGTCCAAGGGAATTGGCTGAGCAGTTGGCCAAGATGATGTGGAAGGAGTGCAATTTACTTATAGGTTTGGAGTCAAGATCTTGACTGATAGGCAACGCAACTATCCTCAGATGAAGCATGAATTATGAGGTGTTGTCGTTGTAATGACGACAGACCGTGAGTTTCTGATTGGCGCTCACGTAATTTTAGAGACAGATTGTTTGCTCTTGCTTGGTATGATAGCCAACTGTAGCACGTCAGATATAGTAATGTTACATTGGATCGTCTATATCAGAAGTTTGAATCTCGAGATAAGACATATAGCGGGTAAGGAAAATCTGGTTGCGGATATGCTGTCGAGAACAAGATATGTAGGTGACGACGATCGATATGTTTGCAGAAGCTGAGGAAGAAGAAAAGAAAGATGTTTTGTGTCATCTTAATCGACGAGCTATAGACTTGAAACCGTTGTTGTTCAAAGAAGAATTGTATACAAGTAGACTTCGTGGCATATGTTACTACTTGAGTTCGTTGGAGAGATGAGAAGATTGGAGTGAAGTTCAATTCAGAGAGATAAGGAGAGAGGCATATAATTACTTGTTACAAGATGTGTATCTTGGGAAGTGTCCAAAGAGAAAAGATGGAACACTTCTACTAGTTATAAATGATCTGTAGACCAAGCAGCAATTGATGAAGGAGTTTCATGGCACCTTGTGGATTAGACATCGGGGGCTACTTACACAAAGTTAAAAGAGCGATACTGGTGAAAAGATCTATATCAGGATGTGATGAACTTTGTGAGCTCATGCTTGTATTGTCAATTTTACTCGAATGTACGTTATAGAGATGGTCTGATGCCTACTTATCCGTCTAGTATTCACTTCCAATGGATTCTTGATTTGGTGGTGATGCCCTCGGGGTTATGGGGTACGAGGTACGTGGTGCTTTGAAGTCTCAGAGTACATATTTCACACCAAAAGCGGTTGGCTCGTGAAGACCTCTCCAACTTTGTAGAAGATGAGCTCGGAGGATAAAGATCATAGAAGGTATATGTAGGTTTGTTCTTGAGGACATTAACTATAGATATGAGTCTATCGAAAGATTACGTGATACATAAGTGAAAGAGTTCTTTGCTCAATATGGAGTAAAAATTAAACTCGCTACTGTCATCAATCCAAAGGGGACTGGTAAGAGAGAGCGTGAGCACTCCTCGGTTGTTCAAGTCTTGATGAAGGCATGTGATGGTAGACTTAGAAAGTGGCTCTTTTTTGCTCAGTGGGTTGACAAGACGACTCATTGCACCACTACTATCAAAATATCAAAATATGACTAATACTGCTCTGGTAACAAGAAGTGGCAATCGGTTACTACAATTATTCTTTTGTAGATTGTACTCGCTAAAACTCTATGTAGAACAATAAAATCACATTTTCTAAAACATATAGTATAAAAATAAGAGAAAGTGATACTCTCTTACTTCTATTATCATAAGTTCTAACACAATCTCAGACAAAACAGTAAACTCTAAAGTTGAAAATCAATATCCAAAGCTAGAGAATGAAAAAAGTCCTTCTTCTATGCATTTAGAAGAATTGAGAGAGTACATAATTTAAGGTTTATTTTTTCTCCCGTCCAAACCCAAAAGACGTTGGACTGCTGATTCGTGGCAAAAACAGTTTTTTACTTCTAGTCTTGTCCGCACATCGTAGTCTCGAACTCAATTTTCTTTCGCTAGACTTTATGTAAAAAAATTCAAATCGTTCATTTTTTTACATAAAGTTCATTCAAACTTAAACAGAACATCGGTTTATATATCCGATTACGGGCAAGGCTGAGTCAGGTACCTGAATAGTTTTCGGAACTAACTTAATCATTTTATTAGCACAGTCTAAGTCAATAATTTGTATTAGCGCATTGTATGAAACAGTCAACTTGGTGTACATCATATAAAACAAACGTCAAAATCCAGAAGCGGAACTTGTCTTTGGCTGTAACGATTCTAGTAGGGTCTTTGGTTTTCAAAGTGATATTTTCCTTAATATAATGAAATTGTGATCTTTCATCTTTCAAATTAACACCAAGGATATTCTGTGTAACAGTTTGACTGTTGCTAGGAAACTTCCTGTATACAGCAAGTGCGGATTTAAAAACAAAGAAGGAATATTTTTCTTTTTCTCCCCGTGTATTTTAGGCTAGAGAGAAGATACTCTTTTGTTTCAAGAAATCACAAGAAGTTAGTTTCAGTATTTTCAATCTATTTTCAATATTTAATTCTGAAGTGAATCACATGTAAAGTTCTAAGAGAGCTTTGCTTTAAGTAAAGGATTAAAGTATTTACTTAAACCCCTCGTTTGCATATAGAAGTTACTAGCAGACAAGACTACTTACATGAATTTTCTCTCCAAGTCTCTGTTATAATTTGAAGCGTGAATTATAATTTATCTGAGCTCAGTTCAGTTCATAGTGTGTTATCTTCTTTTTGAAAACGAAATATTCTCGTTGAGAACTAACGAATCAGATGTCATCTGGGAGTGCTTCAGGTACAATTTAATATTCTAGAAATCTATCATATATTTGTGGTACGGAGAAATGTGTGTAATAATGTTTCCATGAGTTCTCCTGAACTCTTTCAGTCTCCTTGGCTCGATGTCCTGGCGTCTACCCTATTAACCAATACAGTTCTCACTGTGATAACTTAAATATTTATAAAATTAACATTATTTTGATCTAAAATATTGCCTGCGTGACAAAGGACCACTCTGTCCACGTTGTAAGGAGCAAGTCTTCCGAAATACATTGCCAAAAATATCTTACAGTACCTGTCTACAGAAATTCTCACTCACGTTGAGTCTAATCAAGTTGCTAAATTAATTTAGAAATTTTCATTCACATTAAGTGTAATCAAATTGGTAAATTAATTTACATTATGAAAGCCTGAAGTCCAAATGAGAAGGACAGAAATTTTCCCTTGAGTACACGTGTCTTCCTCCTCTCCCCAGCAAGAAGTGAATGTTGCATGCATATAATCTCTCCAAGTGTGAACTCGAGGCGTGCGGTAAAGTATAGGGGTGATACCTCCCCTGATCATCACCGCCCGATGCTAATCTCTGCAGTTTCGAACACATATAACATGCTAGATTTCAAGCTGAATAAATTCTAGCGGATGTTGTATTCCGTAAAGTCAATCAACTTTTGACATTCTCACTTTCTTGTATATTCACCTCTTTCCAAAGTCCGGAAGAGGGAATATACAAAGAGTTTTAATTTATATTTTAATTTTTTTAGAAAGGTTAAATTATAAATTAAAGCTTATAAATCAAAATTATTGTTACTCGTAATCCTTATACCAGAAAAAGTTCTATGCACATGAGTCATTTATGGGTTTTGTAGAACTAAAGTGAGCATATGTAATAAGTTACCAAATGAGTTTTAAATTCAATACTTTAAATTTAGAAAAATTTGATACAAATCACAATTTGCAAACTCTGTTGGACAATACTTTTCCCAGTGACTTCACGCTTTAGTACACTGCATTTTTTGAAGGCTGTTGTCAGCCAACTGCCTATGATTAATTTAAACATTTATCTTCTTATTCCGTTTTCCTAGAATTGTAGTTTGGATACATATTCAACCATATCCATCTGAGCTCTGACCTAAACAAAGTTAGTCTTTTCTCTGTTTTCTCATGTGAAGCGGGTGAAATATTAAATGAACCATTCCAGTTTCACAGGAGACTTTGTGTGACACTAAGGGTTAAACAGATCCATTCTCGCCGAGAAATTCTATAAGAAGTAATTTGGATATAAAGGTTAAATTTCTTGGTTAGCAGGCAGCCCACCAATAGAATGAAGTCCTCGTGTTACCAGGTATTTCTAAGGGCACCTTGCATATTCACCTTACTTACGTTCAATAAATTTTATGTTAATAAAATCAAACTTTTAATTTTTTTTGTCGATTTTGAACCAATGGTAAACTTCACTTCAGTGATTGTTTTAAACATAGTGCTGCTTGAGACCCTTCTTGCCCAGGTTTTTCTAAGCAGACATATTCTAATCATCGGGGCTAAGCCCCGCTATCAGTAGCTCTAAGGTCGTCTATTGCTCTTAAAATATCACACATTGGTAAATCAAAACTCCTGCATACAACATGTGCACATGAAGTAGCATCGCATACTGCAATTGCTCTTCTGTGGACCGCACCTGCTAAAGCTCTATGTAGAGCAATGGAAACTCGCTGTCTAAAAATTATAGTGAAAAAAGAAAGACAAAGTGGTACCCTTGGTGTCTCTCATGGTAAGCTTTGGCACAATTTCGAATAAAAATGTCGAACTCCGGGGTTGTCGATCTATATATCTCCAAGGCTAGAGGGATGAAGCGATGTCTCTCCTGCATACCCTATATTTGATCATCTTCGCTGCTGTCGTCACGTCTGCAACTCATCTTAAGGGATGGGTGATCACATGTGCAGCCAGCCATCAAGTCTCGTGTTAGATCTGTAACAACCACATCTATCTCTGAGATCTGATCCTCCTTCATTATGTATATGTCAGCTCTCACTGATCTTCTCGTCTGAAAGACATACCAACGCTCTCCTCGCATCATGTAACTGCTCTCCCGTGCTATAGCAAACACAACGTCCCTGATCATGAGGACAGCGAGCAAGGTGTTGATCTGAGGTGTCAAGCAAGACATCACACTCATAGGTAGACAATGTCGAAGCAACGGACTCGACCAAGCCTAGGCAGAACCTCATCGATGTAGAGAAGATAGTCGATGCGAGTCGAATAAGGGTCGGATGCAAGGTCGAGCTATGAGTCAAGAGCTTGTGCCCTTGCTCGAACAAGAGCGGAGTCGAGCTCTAGTTTCTCGTGAGATGGAAGGATCAACTAAGAGCGCAGGACGAACTTGCAGGAAGTGATATTTCGTCAGAGAGGACTCCAGTCCGTGAGATCCATCGGTAGTTAAGATATTAAATCGAAGATGTGTCTCACGTGTCTCAAGAGTTAAACTATCTCTTGCTTCATGAAGAAACATCTATAGTATGTAAGAACCATCCTCCACCTCTGTCGTATAGCTCTCCAGATTAAGTCTTTCTCGTATGAAGAAACGGCAACAGAGCCAAGGTGCTGAGAAAGTCCAACTACTCAAAAAAGTTGCCGAAGTAGTCTCCTCCATAGATAATAAACCCACCCCGTCACATGATATCGACAATGATGTCTGCTTACGTGCGAGAGGTCTTGACACACACTCAAAGATCTCATGTCCTAAGATGTCGCCAAACTCTCATGATCGTCTTATCAAACTCTCTAAGGTGCGAGATGAAGATGAGAGATGAATGTACTTTGCGGAGTAAGTAACCCGGATGACATGCAATTGAAGAAGAAAGGATACCAAAGACAACTTGGGGGTCCTCTAACCTAAGGAGATCCTCAATATGTAAAACGTCATCCGTCAAAGCAACATCTAAGAATCAAGAGACGAAGTCCTCTGAACCCACTAGTACTTCAAGGATACGTAAACCATCTCTAAGTGTAACAAATCCGTCTAAGAACTGGAGGTCCGAGAGAATATCAATGGGAGGCCAAGCCCTGCACTTTGACACCTTCACTCTCAACTCTACCAAGGTCAATCAAGAGACGAGGTGATCAAAGACATCATAGACTTGATCCTCGGACCTATCGACCCTACCGTAAGGTTGATACGGGTAGGTATCGATCCTATCTATCGATATGATCTATCGGACCTACGATATGCATGTCATCAGCTAGAGATGGAAAGACACAACCTCTAAAGCAATCAAGGTGGTGGTCAAGAGAGCTCTATAGTGAGCTAAGGCAAAGAGGGGTCCAACCAAAGAGTCGCTTGATGAGTATCAACAGCGAAGCTGATGATTGTAACCCCTTCTATCGAAGAAACATGCTGATAATAAAAAGAGGAGGAAGAACCATAGAACGATCACACGAAAAGAACAAGATTCGTCAGAGATCCACCACCATCCATGAGCTCCCTAGAGATAGAAAAAACTATTAAAAGTATTTTCCACGTCCACTTGTAAGACAACCCAATCGAGATAGATGTCCAAGAGAGCCATAATGCCGAAGAACGCAAACTCACAACCTCTACACGTCGCAACTCCAAACTGATGTGGACAAAAGTGATCTTGAAAGTATCTCAAAGTTGAAAAACAATGATACAACTAATAAGTCGTAAGAGAATCTCACCGATGGCTATGAGTTAATCCCTCCGTCATTTTTCATCATGATCAAAAGTCTAGCTGCTCTAATACTTGAGCTATAAAATGTGGAATATATCCTTGAGCTACCACTGCCGCTACCGGAAAAAGCTCCATGAAACCACTAGAGAGGTCATTTGAATGAAAACAATCCCTTATGTCTCATAGGATCTCAAACAATCTCATAGATAATCATAGACAGATCTCTAGAAGATAGACGTGGAGCTGTAGCCCAGGTCTTGCCCAGCACAAGACCTGGGCAAACAAAGATCTATTGAGACATAATCGCTCCTCCGGCTGATAGTCTTCAACATCAGGTGGTCTTGAACTTTTGTTGAGTTCATCCTCCACCGGGTGAAGAAAACTCAACGAAGTGATCATCTCCTCATTATGACATATCAGTAACAAAGGATGCAATGCTGTAGCAGCTCTACTATACTCCGACCTAACATCCTATAACATCGTATGCGAATGAAAATGTGACTTCACGTGTAGAGACAGACTCACTCCTATCTCGTGCAACACGTATTGATTCTTCCTGTAAGGTCACCAAATCATCAGCACGAAATCTCTAAAGACGGATCGTCACTTCTTGATGTCCCACTTTGTCTCCTCGAGTATAATGGAGGAACAAACGAGGTAGTAAGAGGAACAATAACCACAACATCTCCATCCTTGATGTTTCGTGCCAACATGTCGGAGAGGTAGATGGAATGTCTGCCTCACCTTGTCTTGAAGAGCACGAGATAGTCGATGAAACAAACACGGACAATGACAACTCGTCTTGAATAATCCCAGAATAGTGTTAGTGTGGATTCTCATACATTTCATGACTCAAGAGGAACTCCATGAAGAAGGACTAACGGTGCCATAATGAATATATGTCTCGGCTAACTTGGACATCTCTTGTGGTCTAATCATAGCTCTTGTGCATCTTTCTCACATGAGACTTTACTCATTGCGAGATAAATAACTGACTGCACATCGGACATGGTGTGTCTTGGAGTAACTCGACCTCATGAGAAGAGAGAGTACCTATAGTTAGAAAAAAGATGATATCCAACCAAACTGTACTCGTAATAAAAATATCTCAAAAATATACTCTCGAATAAAAAACCCTACAATTGAAGAACAAAGAACCCTCTGTAATTTTCACTCTCTCAACCAACACTCTCTTCCTTCTCTCGTCCAGGGAGTACTGGATCAGAGAACTGGAGAACTTTAAATGCCTGCTTGTCAGCAGGAAGCATGTAAAGTAACCATGTAGCAAGCCTACTTCCATGGTTCTGAAATTCTGTGTTATGTTTGTTCCAATACTTTACCGAAAGTGTCAGAGCTCCAGTTACGGTAGTACCGTACTCCCAGTTGACTCGCGCAGGTAACGTGGGCGAATTTAAAAGAATATAGTCTTTTTTGTAATGGCGCGATTAATGAGTCTTCTTCATCAATACTCTATGCGAAAATAGACTTTGATTTGATTCTATTTAGTACAAGTGACTTTCATCATCCCACATTTCTCCCTTCACATCACAAACACGTTTCATACAGCATTTAATACGGATGGATTCCAGTAGAATTCATCCGTATTAAATGTACTGTACCTCAGTGTGTTTACACAGAAGTTTTATTTTGTCTTGTTGTTATAAAAAGTAAATATTTTCGTGGATATAACTATGACAGTAATGCTTTTTCGGTCGTCCGCAGTCTTTCCAGTTGTCTTCTAAGCATTTCGTGTAGTACAGTACATAGTGAACGTTGGAAACGTTCAGCAGCTAATCTGCGCAAACATGCTTGCGCGCGAAGTTAACTGTCAGTAGTATAGTAAACTTCATTGCTGGTCTGACCACGTTTTGATCAAAGGGAAATATTATAACATAATAAATAATATATATATATAGAAAAATACCATCATATGTATGGGATATAAGGTAAAGACCACCAAACACAAGGCGGAGAAAATTAGTTGCAATCTCTTATCATATGTAGTGTCTTCACATAGTAGTAAATCTGCTGTTGCCAATCAAGTTGTGGTCAAATCATGTAATCTTAAGAGGGTGCGATTGAACCACAAATTTGTACGAAAAATAAATTTTGTTTTTGTTTTGTGCTTTTCGTCGCACAGTCTTAAAAATAAATGCACATTGTTTAAACGGGATGATTAATTTGCAGAGATTGCGAAAGCTATGAAACACTAGATATGTCTTGGAAGTGCACATTGCAAGTGTAAAAGTGATGTGGGACAGATGAAGCAACACATATGACCAAATGGTGAACATACACACTAAGATTGGGGAGTCCAGAATGTTCGAGATTTTAAAATAAATCAACTTTGTCTCAGAGAAAAGAATTTATGCTAGAGGACCTTTATGCACTAGTTTATAGTTGTTTTCACTTCGGTTTATAGTCTTTTCTTCAGTTTCTGTGGTTTTGAACCGAACTTTAACATCCTCTTTCGAGTTTTACATGAGGGAAAAGATTAACTCTATGTTTCAAAACTTTTAACTAACTATTTCCCTTTTCTTTGAAAGTCAAATTTGAATAAATCAGGTTCTTTTCTTTACATAGTAACGATCCTACCTGAATTATTTTTCACCTAGTCAGAAGTAATTATTATTTTTATATGTTTTCCTTATTTTCTTCCCCCTCTTCTTTATTCATATAGAAGACGGAAATATGCAAGGAAGTTCCATAAATTTACCAGTTTACAGTAAATTTGCAATGAGGTTTTTAGGATGGATTCGAGCACCTGAATGCACTTCTTTTATAGGTTTATTTTTCTTCTGATGTATCACGTGTCAAAGTTCAAACAGAAGATTAAAATAAAATAATTTTTGAACATTTAGATAATTTAAATATAGTTTTATTATCATTAATACTGTTACTTCTATTTAAAATTTGAAAGAACAATAGATGCGATACGGGGTAGATTCATCTTTTCGGATCACGAGATGTAGAGTTTATCCAGGAAGTCATTCGGGTATCTACTGAAGTATCTTGGAATGGAGATCTATGGTAGTGATGAAGTCCTTAAGCTTCTCGAGAAAATTTGAATTTTAAACTGTGTCGTCGCATTAGAAACTACATGTGGTACAACAAGTAACGACAATCTTTTTTGAATCGAATCTCCTCACAAATCATTTGGGAGAATTTGTTATTTCAGTTACTTGTTTCGCTCGTCTATCAATGAGTTGTTTCTCTCAAACACGTATAACGTTTGTTATTCAATGTGTTTCGTTTGTTTGTGAGGAAAAGAAAATTGTTAGAAAGAGTATTATCTGGTTGTGTATATTCACCCGTGGGAAAGTTACGATGTGCTTATTCGGTTGAAAATTATTTCAGAAATATTTTTTCATTCGGGCCAATGCCGTCGCCGCTCTGGCTGGTTTTCTGTGGTTCGGTTTTTTTTCTGGGTCCCCTTGCCGCTGAGAAGAAAAGCGATTTTGGGCCGATATACAGGGTGAGTAGTTCACAACGACAACACAGGACGCTTTGGAAAACATTGTCTTTATAAACGTTCTGGCCCGCAAACAGGTGTGCCATACATATTCCACAAGCAGACAGGGAGTATGGCTGCAGACTGCGCTGAGTACACTGAGAGAGAAACAAACTTACTTCGTCCCCAATTGGTCTATATTACTACAACAGGAACAAGCGGTGAGCAGTTGGTGACTACAACAAAGTAGAAAGGTGCAGAGCAGAATAAACTATGCTTCGGTGTGGCCGCGTATACTTGTGGAGCAGTACTCTGTACAGCAAAGCCAAAGAACCAAAAGGTGCAGTCTGGAGCAGAACGTTAACACTACACTGTACAGTAATACTTGTGGAGCAGTACTCTGTACAGCAAAGCCAGAGAACCAGAAGGTGCAGTCTGGAGCAGAACGTTAAAACTACACGGTACAGCAAAGGTCCGCTGATCGCATTTCACACTTCGATCGGGAAGCACCTATCCGCACCAGTGGAACGCAGGAAGGCATCGACGAGGGGCATGTAGTCCGGTAGCACAACGTCCTCTTGTGTCTGAGGCTGACATGGGAGCTCCGCCTTTGGTGTCTTGGGAGTCTCCTCTGCATCCGCTCTATCGTCCGAATGCTGATAGTACCTCCCACTGCAGCGAGGACACCGTTGAGACTCCCTGTAAAAAAAGATGTGATTGATATCTTCAGGTGCTATATCGTGTGGCCTGATGAGGCAGGTCCAGAGAGCATCCGCCCGTGTCCTGTGTATCCCGTGCTGGAGAAGCCACCTGGGCGAGGGGATGTACTTACCTGACATCAGCATAGCACGAAGACAACGCGGAAACGTTGTTGATAATGGATGACGACTTTTGTACCTGTTGTATTGCAATGCTCGCTGTAACACGTTGAAATAGGTGAGTTCAACACGGTTTTTGGTGTCAGAGGCACCAAGCAACATGTATAACTCCTTACCATCTGCCACCATCGATTCATTGATATTCTTCATAGTCGCGATGTGGTGCTCCTCCTGATGGTCTTTCAGACAATAACCCACCATTCCGACGAAGGTGTGAAGTCCCCTGTTCGACAACGCTTTCACGCACACCTCCCCTCCCAAAGGCTTGCTCTTGTCCCAATCGAGAGCTTGCATTATACGTTTTTTAACATCAATGCAAGATTTGGCATGGATAGAGATTACCCCTTGGAAATGTAAATGGAAGAGGCTGCCTCCACGTTCCACAGAGAACACTCCTGAAACACAATGCGCATGGAGGAAATCAGAAACCAACGGGAATAACGAGGTCTCCAGATCAGTGCCGGTCCTGCAGACTGTCACCGAGGTCTCCAGTGTAGGCCTCTTCGCTCTGGCCTCCCTCCTCAAAGACATTGTCTCGAGAGAAGGATGTATAATGACGACAAAGAAATCGGTACTGGAACGGATCCAACACAGAACACAGACAGGGAAGAGAGTGCCCTCTATACACGAAAACAACAGTGCATTCCAAAGCCTTGTCCGGACGTATGAAGAATGTAGGGTGAGAGAACATCCAGAACCTGCAGTCCTGTAAATACAGGGAGAGATTATCAGTGGAGTACGAAAAAAACCTAAAAGGACCAGCGAGGGAATATGTCGGCCTACAATGGACGGCACAAGGGAAACAACTTTTGCCAATCTTGATGTAGTCGAACTTTAGTAAGAAAGGTGGCACTTCTCGACCAGAAGAACAAGAAACTTCCAAGTACATGTATGTGCGTGTAAGCTGAATGGTACGGTCTGAAAATGGGATCATAGGCCGCTGTAAAGACAGAAAAGGGAAGCGCGGAACATCAGACGAGAAGTGTAGGCGCAAAATGTCGTCTGTACACTCAACATCAACAGAGAAAGTGCTCGCAGTGGACCCTTCGGACAGTTCCGCTGCACAAGTTTCTTCTAAACTCGTATCAGCTATACGAACGAGAAAAAGAACCAGACAGAAAAAATGTACTTAGCTTGCCCTTTAGAAGTAATAGCCATGCCGTCGAGATCGTGAGCTTCACACCGCCTTTTTCTCGCAGTCGAAACAACAAAAGGCAGCACGCTGCCGTCCACATCAGAACACACATCACGAGACCACAGCAAAAACGACAGCAAACGGGAACCTCTGTCCGGAAGACGAAGCAGCAGGAAACCGAACCAGCAAACCGCGAAGCCCCGATCAACCAAGAGCAAATACAAATCGAGAAAGCACGAAAGCCCAAAACCGTGAGGTCCAGTCTTGAAGCACAGACGATCCACCCAACCACGACACACAAGAACTCGAGCAGCCCTTCCACCAGCTCTCACGCGACCTGCAAACAGCCCGACTTAATGCGCCCACCATTTCGAATTGTTTACGACTAGTATTCGGTTTCATTTAATGCCCTAACCCTCGCCCCGCCATTTTCGATCCGTTACGCGTCCCCCGTCTAACCGCGCCCCCGAATTTTACCCTCCGACTGTCCCGGTTGTCGCCTTCCGCCGTTTCCCCAGTTCGCCGCCTGGGATGTATATTATTCAAGCAAAATATGCATGCCAAGAGAAAGATAAAAGACAAGTGTTTTACGAGAGCTAAATTACGATGCGAGATTGACAGAGGCAAGTGTTAAACGTGCAAGAGTTCACTTCTCTTTTACGTTTTTCAAAGAGAAGTGATAATTTGGATTCGTCATGATGGATATGAGAAACAATACTATCCCGGGTAAACATGACAAATGGTTATGTGGTCCTGATTCAAAATAATGACTGGCATGAATCTAGAAATAACACAAACCGAATGTGGTCGATCACAAAAAGAATAAACATGATGATAATTTTGACACTTGATAACACCTCATGAATAACCATGAGAAAAATAAAACACAACTTTGTGCTATAGTTGACGCAGAGAACGAATAATCTACCGCTTTTCTGAATAGTTTAATTTATTACTTGACCCTTTCTATTGGAAAGGGTAAGTAATAAATTAATTATATAATAAATGCTTGAAAGTTTAAATTATTACCTAATTTAATTTATTAAGCAGAGTCCCGAGAAGTCAACTGGAGCAAGCAAGCAGAAGATATGATACAGCTATTGTGATGCAATTCTCCTAGAAAAGAATACTAAGGCATTAGCTTCAAAAGCAAACAACTACAAGGTGCGAGCTTTGGTTTCTAGATCACTGATAAATGAACTGTAGCCAGTGGTCATGAATTGGACGGCATCTTGTTCGGTCGAATTGTCCCGAGGAGATTGCTCGCCCCGAAGTTCCACAAAGCTCTTTCCCTCTTGCGATTGTCCTATCGAGAGTGTGGCTTGGTAATTGGACCACCCCAAATTGCTGTTAACCATTGCGTAGGTTAAAGTGAGCTTCTCGTGGTCTATGGCTACGAGCTTCTCATCGGAGAACCACGGGCCATTGTCGTTCGTGCAGCGCCTAACAGTTCCGACGGTTGTCCCCAGTCCCTCCCCGTGAAGAAGCACACAAGCCGTCACCATCGACAACCATTCAAGATTGCAGAAGTCCTTCGCGACGGCCCAAAGCTTCTCTGTTGGTACATCCGTTACGATTCTGGAGGCAGCCCGCCATTTGACATCTTTGGAACTGGACGCTGGAACCTTCTCAGGCACTTTTTGAGCTTCAGTAGCTGCGCTTCTCTCTGTACCTCCTTCTATCGATTCCCTCCCGGCTTCCTGACTCGCTTTCGCTGCTGGTTTAGACTCTACATCCGCCGCGGTCATCGTGCTGTCTTCAGTCGTCGTTTTCAGTGGTGCCATGGATCACGTCTTCAACCAACAATCTCGACCGTCCAGAAGAGTGCACCGCGCGCTTTGTCCTCTATCAATCTGCGAAGGTGAAGAAGGCAAAGTTACTAGACGTGCCATGTACAAGCTTTTCTGCAAAGACTGCAACCCCGTCAATTTACCGAAACGTGATACACCATGACTTGGTCTACTTGCGGAGGTACTGTAGCCGAAACTATGTGCAAAACTCCAAGCATATGGATTATGAAGATTGTAAACTTGATTTCAGCAAGATTAGGATGAAGCTTTCATTGGTGTAAATACGAGGAATCGTCCATCTCCCTTGCCCTGTCTCCGAATTTTGCTACATACCAGCCTACTGACTGCAAAGCCTGGAGGGAAACTAATCAAGCGGAAGAGCAGATTAGTTTTGCAGACTAAACGGGATTACCCGTCACAGGGATGGTCCGGTTGCCGCAGTCAATTGTCGCTACGCTCTGCGGAGAAGCTCCCGTATCCACCGATGAAACTGCTGTCGACCTGAAGCAGAAAGCACAATAGCAGTTAGCGGAAGAAAAGCTGAGTATGTCCTTCCAGGTGGTCAAGGCCGGTAGGAAACACAGTTACTATATGTATCAAGTGGTCAACATCTGTCAGCAACTCTCAACAAAACTCTCTCGCCTCCTCGCAGTTTGGACGCGTTATTGGCAGCTTGCAAGTGCTTTTGGAAGGAATCATCTGGACTCGTACTCAATGGACTCAATGACATAGAGCAAATCTTTTCAGTAAGAAAATTCAAAATGCCAGTAGTGTCCCGAAAATATCTCGAAATTCTACTGCTCATATGAGCTTGCATTTCAATTATTCGGCATAGCATTCCAGACTGCGCCTAACAAATCCATCAAACATCATCGCCAGGCACTCATATGCCTATAAGTGCGAACCGCTGTGCCAGTCTTCTGCCTGAAAAAGACTCGGGCTCGTACGACGGACTCCAACTAAAGCGTCTTAGATCATCGACTTTACTTGGACAAAGCTTCAATGATCTGGTTACCTATCAAAACATGCTCAGCCGCGAGCAGTGACGACTTTGTGATATTGGCAATTCCCAACAGACACTCTTCTTGCTCCACTCCCAGAGTCCCAGCAATCTTGCTCTCCGACTAGGAGAGGGTAGTGCACAGTCCAAGAGATCTCATCCTGTGCGTACTCCCGGGCCAGATAAGGGACTGCGCATTAAAGCCCTGGCGAGAAAGACATGTAACTCTGGGTTGTGGACTCTGGAGGCCAATCACATCTTTCCCTGATGGTTGAGTAGCCCAAGTGATTCAGCTTCCGCTTTATGATCTCAGTTGGATCGAACTAGAAGGATCTTACTCCGCTGGACGTAAGATTTTAGCTACACCGACAGGGCCAGGCTTAATACCGATCCTTACCGGCCTGGCGGGGCGATATATTGATCTTGTTTGTGTGCGTTATAAGTCTTCGGGAGTGTACCGTCGCGCTTTCATCCAAAAAAGAAGAAAACACGCGACCCAATGAATAGCAAATAGCAAAAATACCGGAGGTGGTCGCAGTTGGACCGTACAGAAGTAAAACAGAAGTCAACGCCTCTGGTAGCGCAGTGCCGCGGTTCTCTGGAGATCTTGACATGGGATTTAGTGAATTTTCCTACCGGTATCCGTTTGTACGGAAGCTAGTATTGTTCGGCGACATATAGGAAGAAATCATGAGTTGACCGGGTAAAGTTCGACTGAGAGCGTTCGTCTTGTCCAAGAGTCAGACGGAAAATTCAGCATGTAACCCTGGAAAAGCTTGGCGACCAGAGGTTAACGTTTCCTCGGTGACAAAGTTCCGGTTCAGTCGATTAGAGTTGGATGGTTAGCGTAGTGACACGAAGGTTCGCGCAGTAAATAATAAATGAGTCACTCTCTTGGGAGAAGTTATCTCTCAAATCTCTAGCATCACACCTGAGCGACGAATCCCGTAGAGACTCAAGGCTTAAGCACAGAAGCATCACACTGCGAGACCTAGAATTAAACCATAAGTTGCTCACAGTGGACGGTTCCGACTTCAGTTTAGAAATTTGCATGGACAAAGTTGAAGTTTATTACCTGGGCGGAGTCTATCGCTGACCAGCAAGGGCGATGACCGAGGAGAGGTGCACTCATTGCACTACGGCTCGGCAACTCCTGGCATTTCCTCTAAGGGATAGAGGAGGGCTCGCGTTCGAGCGGCCCCCCATCGCTGAAATCTAAACAGCATTCATGCCGTCGACGACATTGGTTATATGAATCGAGCCCAACGGTAGTAATGTTCTGCCTGTTCCGAGGTGGTCGTGGGTAAACATTGTAAGCTCCATAGTCTTCTCCGAGACGAAGTCGTCGATAATCCTCGAAATCTCACGAGGTGAAGCTCCATAGTTATCTCCGAGAGAAAGTAAAATAATGATAACAGTCAAAGTGAGTGCTGTAAACCACTAAAATCTAGAACCATGTTGAACCGAACAATTGAAATCCATAACCTCTGAAAACATAACCATTTTCTAAAGTTTAGAACCATTCCAAACCTGATTATTTTATAACCGAACTGATACATTATCCACCTCCTTGGTCTAACTTATCTGTGCGTCTTTTCCCGTCCAGTCCGTTAATGACTTCGTGATCTTTGAAACTCTTTCACATACTTTCGGTAGAACTGCGCCAATCTTAAGAATCGTCGCATCCTCTTCACTGTAGTCGGTGGCTCTCAAGTCACAATCGCGTCCACCTTCTGCATATCCGCACCGACTCTTTCTGCACTAATGGCATGTCTCAAGAAGTTAATGCGTTCCAAACCAAACTCACTCTTGTCAACGTTGGCAAATAGCTTATGCTCCCGCAACTTTGTCAACAGCATCCTTAGTTGCTCCGCGTTGTCGTGATGTGAATCATTTCACATAGTAAATGATTCACTTCTCTGTCAGGCGATAGTCTCTCTGAGTGAAGTTAGGACTTCAGAGAAGTCCATTTTTGGAAGATGTTATATATTTTGAGTCTTAGTAGGTTGATTACCATGTTGATAGGGTTTAAGCTCATGGGTTGTATTTGCGTGTCGTCCATGCACGCTTTCTAGCTGATTTAAGTTATTTTTCGGGGCTACGTGTCGTTTTAGGTAGTTTAAGTTTTACGCTGGCACTCTAGAGGGCTTGACGTGCATATGAGTGTAGATAAGTTACCAGGTAGTTTAAGGCACAAAAGGACAATCAAGTGGAGCTATGAACTCCCATTGGTCCATTTTTATCTTTTGTAAAACTCTAAGTTTAGAAACAGAGCTCTAAAGAGGATTTCAGGCAATTGGTGGGGACACTACGAAATCTGAGAGCACAGGGAGATAGAGCTCGTCGTGCCAAGCACTGTCAGCGAAAAGTTTGATCGATTTGGAGCAATAAAGGAGTTATGGCTGGTTGAAGTTCGATTTGTGTCAGAATTGCAGCACTACTGCAATTTCCTCAATTCTCTCAATTGCAGCAGAATTGAGGAAATTGCTTCAAACCTTCGTGGTTGTGTTCATTGTCAGCCGGGCTACGACTGATTTGAGTTACTAAGTAATTCAGGGCGGCCGCTGAAGCAGAGTGGGTCTGTAAAGCTCGCAATCTAGAGCAACAACTTCAGAGAACGAAATCTAGAGTTCTGTGTACAATCAGGAGGTCCAATTTCACAGGAGTGTTCAACAAGCTATGTACTGCAAATCCTGTAAGAGACTTCGAAATTGATCAAGCCAATCTCCTATTATAGGTCGAAATAGCTGGCTGGGTACCAAAAATTTATCATAATTTCTCTGTTCAGAAAGTTTCTACTCATATCTTGGTGCTCTGAATTGATCTCAAGCTGAAACTTCGTATGTGTATCCAGTAGGACCTCATTGACATGTAGGAGAAGTTCTGAAGTCTAAACCTTCACATATTTCTCAATCTTGAGTGCCAAAGTTCGTCGTCAGATCTTATCGTTGCTAGTTAAGTCTGAACTTTGCTTCCTAAACATATCGGAAGAGCCAAGAGACTTGTATAAGCATTTTTCAGTACCACCTTGTAACCTGAAGCCTATCCTTTGAGCAAACCAGCCACAGCCAGGAGTCTAGTGCTTCCCTAAGTAGACTAAACACAGCCTTCAAGCTCATATCACAGCCAGAAGGTTCCGCCCTTCCCGAGGAAAACTCTCAACTCTACAGCGTGCGACTCTCAGGTTTTGGAGTAGATCAAGATGTCATCGATGTAAACGATGACAAACTCGTCCATCTACTTGCAAAAAAATATGTTAATCAATGTAGTGAACGTCGAAAGGACGTTGCAGAGTCCAAATGGCATCACTAGGAATTCAAATGATCCGTATCTGATTCGACAAGCGGTCTTCTCAACATCTTGATCAACTATCCAGATATGATAATATATTGACTTCAAGTCTATCTTGCTGAAGTACTTTGTGCCCGTTAACCTATCAAACATGTCATTTATCCTTGACAAGAGATTATTATTCTTCATCGTCATCTTATTGAGCGCATGATAGTCTACACAGAGTCGTAACTTCCCACCCTCTTCTTTGCAAAAAGACGAAGTCCGAAGTGCTTCCTGAGGAGGTTCCCGAAGTGTAGCTCCCGAAGGTACTCTTCTTATCACAATGCTTCTCAGTCCTTGATCGTTCGACTCCCTCCTGGATCTGTTTTCGCAACGATCTCCACTGAAGAAGATCTTGTAGGAGTTTGAATATCTTCGGTCCCTTCGGTCCTTTCGTCGGAAGTCGTGATTGTCCTCTTTGCTTTCTTCTTCTGCCTCGAAGTCGCACCACCTGAGGTTCCCGCATCTGTCATCTTCCTCTTCGCCCGGATGCTAGATCCCGCCGAAGTCACTGGAGTCGTCAACTCTTCTCTCCGAGGAGTCGGCTCCATCAAAAATTCATCTTCGGACGTTATTCTCTGCCCGAACTTCTCCTCCTCTATCGGAGTTAACAACCTCATGCCACGGTAGAAAACGGCTGCGGAGGCTGCGAAGTACATCGACCCGTCATCTTCGAATGTAGCATACAACTTCTGAACATGCTCGTAAAGATCTTCGCCCAATACGTCTTCCTTCCTTCGAAGATCTTCTCAATAAAATGTATCTGCCAATTGGCCAGATATGAAATCCGTTGCGGCTTGAAGATGGTATTTAACGCAATCGCGACATCTCTCTTGAATGGGTCGATGTAACTGTGTACCTTAAATCCATTCGATCTCATCGGCGTCGTCGAGAACAACTCACTGTACTTCATCACTTCCTCCGAAGACGACTTGCACGTGCTATCGTACATAAGGTCACCTGGTCTTCCTACGTCATTGATTCTCAGGACGAAGCTCCAATGTGATAGTGTCCAGTTGAGTGACCTTGTCCGAAGATCGTCGGAAGGATGCCCCTTGCAGATGAGGATCTCCTACAACAGCTCTGAAGATATAACCCCTCAGTTCTCCATTAAGAACGCCATCCCCATCGTCTCCAAACGTTCTCGATATTGACTGAAGTCCGACCACTTCGTTGCAATGGTCTTCAGCTTCGGCTTCCGCGACGTCTGCATCCCTCTCATATGGATAACTGAAGTCTGAAGTTCTTCGCCTCCTAGGCACGAAGTTCTGCTTCACTAACTTCTCCTTGTCCTAACCTACGAAGACCAACTTTGCCGAAGACACGCTTCGTCTCTCTCGCATCGATAAGTGTCGAGCAAGTGTGAAAATAGTAAAAGTGAATTGCTTTTGGCTCTTCTTATAGATTTTCCTCTCGCTTCCCCACGTGCGAAGTTCCTCTTGTCCCTCGACTGCGAAGTTGCGTGAACTCTTGTGCTATTTTGGTCCTCCTTCATAACTTCGTCGTCCGACGTCCGTTCTCAAAATGAGGTGTCTCTGGAAAGCTCTTCGTCTGAAGAATGCAGCTAGGTTATTATTTCAAAGATATACACTTCATAGGTTCTGTAATCTTACTCAGCATCATTCTTTGGCTAAGAATCTCTATACTACAACTAAACTTATCCTATATGTCATCTATACTAACTAATCTACTATTTTATCTAATAAAAACAAAAATTTTCTTACAAACTAGAAATCCAAGGCTTCACATTTGTTGTCGCTTTGCTGCCCGGGTAGAATAGTCGTTCTGCTCCTTCTCACTCTCATCTCATTGTCACTTGAAGCCCTTGTTCTTCTTCTTAACCTTGTCCATGTTGCGTGGTTCAAAGGGTTTCTGTTGCTGAACTTCGTCGTCCTCAATCCGCTCCTCTTGCTTCGGCATCCGAAAAAGAGCCTTCTCCGAGCTAGACTTGAGTCTTCCAATAAATATACATATTTTGGTCTCCTCAGTCCACTTGGAGAACGAATCCAGCTTAGCACTAAACTCACGCACATAAACACTTAAGGTCTTTGTCTGCTTCAATCTAACCAACTCGACATCATCTCGAATACTTTGATACTCTGGAGTGAATCGTCTCGCGAGCAACTCCTTGAACTCTTTCTAACCAAACGTCGAGACGGTCAAGGAAAGCTCGTCCTTGTATGTAGTCCACCAGAGAAGCGCATGGCATGAACATAACCTCCGCTCTCACATTGTCTGACTCCTTAGCCTGTTGCGTCTCAAAGTATAGATCTAACTCAGTTAAGAAATCCTTAACCTTGCGAGGTCGTCTTATACCCGAAAATGAGATCGGCAAATTCGTCTTACAAAGCTTTCTGGTAGACGAAGAACTCCCTTAGCATGTCTCAAGCTCAACGATACGTTATCCCTAGAGATCATACCTTCCTGCATGATCTTCATCATCTTGATGAGCTTTGCACACAAAGCTCATTGACTTCTCATGTCTGAATCGTTGGACACCATTGGCAAGACTCCATCTTGATGCACAGATGCCGCAGTTGATACTGGGCTTCTTTGACGTTGAGACGAAGGTTGCCGTGTTATCGTCTCCTACTGTGCTTCGGAGCTAGCTCGAGTCGATCTGATCCCGGTGTCATCCGTCACTCGTCTCTTGGTCTTCCGGTCAATCTCTTTAACTCTCAAGCTCAATATTCCTTAAGTCCCGACCTAGACTTGGCTAGGTTGGTCTCAAAACATGAGCAAGTCACAAGATGACTTTGGGCGGACTTCTCATAAAGTCCCAGATCCTAAACGGTGTCTCTAGCACACCTAACGGTTAACCGTCTGTGATGTCCGTCTGAATCTAGGCTCTCGAACGATAGTCTAATCTGTCGTCTCGTTCCTTAGTCTTACCCAACCATTGGATTGTTTAAGTAGACGTCCATGTCTAGACAGAAACGCGTCTTGGTACTGACCCAACCATCACCTCATGTTCTCAGAGTTTGTCCGTCGATCCTAGGATCGGATGACTTGTCTTGGTCCACCCGGGCATCGAGCCCCCCTCATATATACTTATGGGGATCGGCGGCCCCACCCTCCTCTTTGGTCTATGAAAACTGTATCACAACCTGATCATGAGATCGATCATAATTCTCAGCTCCAAGATCAGTTCAAGGAGTTTTACATATATATTCTAGAAAGTACTCGCCGAGACATTTTCAATGACACATTACTTGCCTTGAGATCTCACGTGAAGCTCTGTCCATGACCCAAAACGTCACTAAAGCTCCAACACTTCAGATTTTTCTGAGAAATCGTGGTCTAGTGCCAGACTTGGACCTTGTGGTTCGGACCAACGTCCGAATCACGGTCCGTCTGCGCTGGACCCACGTCTCGATCCGGTGTCTTGGACCCACGCTATCGTGTCAGATTTTGCATGAAAGATGTCTAGGAAAACACGAGGTTCCTGGTTGTGGAGATGAAGTGTGCTAAACAAAGACAAGAAAGAGAGAAACAACCACGAAAACAAACGTCGCAATATATACTAACTCCCAATGTATATACACGGCCGGTTCTTTCTCCAGAAGAACACAAAACTGAGAAATAGACCGGAGCGGTCTGTAATATGCTTCAAACTCCTTTAAATTGAGTCCTTGAATCTCAACCTATATCCAAAAACATTGAGCGTAGCTCAAAGCAAGAGAAACATCTCATTTCTAACAAAAAGAGTTGCACCAGTATCACACGATTCAAACCCAAGTCCAAACAACATCCATGTACAAGCTCTTAGCTGAACCTAGCTATCACAAGCTGTACATAACCAACTAGAACTCTGACGAACTAAAAAAGACGAAAACAATAGTGGAAGAACCGGAAAAGATCTATCTGAGAACTTTCTCTTTTCGTCAAACGGTCTTCATATGTCGATAAGGCATTCCTTCCTGACTCTGTTGGCCTCAAGAACTCTCAGATTCGACTCCTAACAGCCGAGATATTGCCGATAAAATCGCACACTCCATCCAAATGGATCGCTTGATCTGATATCCGTCTTCTCTGGTAGGTAGATCTAGCTATCTTGAACCCAATGAGACTCCAAACAAGCCATTTGGAATTCCTCTCGCAAAATCACGCAAGAAATTTGATCGCAGGATGTAAAAAATTGACGTAAATCGACTCCCTACGGCTCAAACTCGCTTACCACACCCAAACCAACAATCCAATCCACATACGGCCTTCTCTTATGCGTAGGTGAAGATTCCTTGATCGTGTAAGCACCAAGAATGAAGAGCTTGGCTCACCCATCGCGAAGAACAACCCAACTTCAGATCGCAGACGATGAAAAATTGACGTAAACGCTTCCTTGCAAACGAATTTCACCCAGAACTCTCAAGTCGTCCGATGAAACTTTGTATCGTCTTCAATTTCCTGATGGATCCAAGGACAGCAAGTTTGGACTCCGGAAAGGTACGAACAGTCCAACTCTCCCTCACATGTCGAAGAAACAAACTAGCCCCTTAAGCTGTCCCCTTACGTCAGTCGCTCCGTGAAAGTTTTCGTAGATAGTGAGCAAGCAGGTCCCTTGCGTCCTTAGTATAGCGCCTGGAGCCGCAAATACCCAGTCAGCAATAGTAAGCTAAGGCCTAGCTTGATTTTCTCTTCTTTTGAGTCTCGTAACTTTACCACTAAGCGTCCAAATGAAGTAGACGAAGTGCTTATGGAAAGCTGACAACGAGCTCTACCCATTGATGTAATGAAAGTGAAGATCTGAAGTTGTGCAAAAAGCTCGTAAGCTAAGGCTTAACTTGCTTTTTTCATCTTTCGAGTCTCGTAACTTCTCCACTAGGCGTCCAAATGAAGTAGACGAAGTGCCCGTGGAAAGTTGACAACGAGCTCTACCCATTGATGCAATGAAAGTGAAGATCCGAAGTTGTGGAAAAAGTCTCATTTTTAGTCCCATGAGTGTATTTGGAGCGATAATAATAAGTATGGGAAATAGATTTTCAAGTAGGAGTCGCTCCACGACACGACAACATCTCAGACCTATGTTTTGATCCGTTTCCAGACTTACTCCCTTAGGTCAACGTTCGTTAGGTCGTCTTGGGGTAGGCTCTTATGTCTTAACGTAATGTACCAACCTTGGTTTGATGAACCACTTAGGGTTCATTTGTTCTCGACTTCCCGGCCAAGCCGTTAAGTCCTACTCGCAGCGTTCACATCTAGCGCAAGTCCACTGGAGTTCTGTTGTTTGCGTCTATGCTCGATCTTGAGATTGAGGGTCGTGACAACCAACCAAGGAGTGAACTGAGTCTTCATGCAACCTCGTCTTCTCTTGCATCCTCGAGCTTGACATCTTTCTAGTCATCCTCGTATTCAAAATCTGCTGTGATGTCGCTTCTATCCAATCCTTCACCTGTTTGTTTGAAAACCTTAACCCACTTGCTTGTCACGAGTAATTTTAAATTTGCACCTTCTAACTCCCTTAATGCATATGTGGTATTGTCATGAACCTTCTCTACCACATACAGACCAAACCAACGCTTTGAGAACTTTCGAATCACACTATGTTGATTGTCTGGACTATTGTCGTAAATAAGAACCCAATCCTCTTTCTTGATTTCTTTCGATCTCAATCGATGTGGTTGACCGAATCGAGCTTTCTTCTTCAAACGTGTCTCTTGTAGTCTCTCGAGTTCAATCTTTACGTCCTCAAGACGTCGCTCGAGTTGTCGAATGCGAATAGCAAGAAGCTCTTTCCTTGATAACTTATCCTCCCATGGCAATACGCTCCAAGTTGTAATATGTTTCTCGATTTCTGTGACAAGCTTCTATCTTGTCATGAGCTCCACGGCATGTAACTTGTCATCGAACTATGCGTAATATGATCTGTCCAAAGTGAGAATGACAATAGTCGAGGTCACTCCTTTACTCTCTTGTTACAAGTCTTCATGATAGGTGGATGATCTTGCTCACTCTTTGCATTTCTTTCAGGATGGTAGGCAGTTGTCAACGACAACTGAACCCTAGCTTTCTCAAAGAATGCATAAGTTTTGTGCGTATCAAGTTCTCCAAGATCAGTCGTTATCTTTCTTATGCATCCATAGTGGCAAATAATCTTCCAATAGAAATCGACATACTCCCTCTGTAGTCTTAGTTTGTAGTGCCTTTCCTTCAACCTGGTTTGATAAATCCTCTCGTGCGAGTATCAGATATCTCATTTGTCACAATCCTACTAGCATGATCACCAAGTCTATAACCCACTTGAAGTGGATTGTTAAAGGATATGTACGATGCAACCTGTGCGTGGTAAGAGGAGGTGCTATAGTAACTTGAGTTGGAGTGAATCTCCTCACAAGAACCTTCTCTCTTCTCTGCTCCCTCTTGGTAAGAAGTCTAACTACTTCTTCGACCTCCTTCCAACTTGTTGTCAACCCTTCATCCTCTTTCTTATCTTCCAACAACACCTCCAACTCCTTCAGTAGCTCCTCGTCAGCAGCTCGACAAAATATTTCTGTCTTGTTATCATGTAACGTCAATTTCTCCATTTGAATGAGTCTCGAAAATTGTTTCTCGAACTCCTTCAAAAGCTCTATCGCTTACAATTGTTGGTTCGCTCTATCCATTCCAAGAAAGATTTCTTGGTAACTCTACATGAGTGTTTCAGAAAATATTCTTCTCTCATTGCTCCAAAAAATTCATCCTAATAATTTTCAGAATGCTCCATGATGTCCTTCACATGCTCTTTGATCTCCGACACCGCAGCCAACGAAAAATCTCCACCATCTCATTCATTGGAAGATGCTTGAAACATAGATGTAGTTACCGGATCCAGTTGCACTTTTGATAGTCCTCTAGAACCGATTGTGCTAGGTTCGTCCCCACTCATGATTGTTTCTTCTTCCAAGTCCAAACATCAACAAAATCTCCATCGGACTCTCACGTCGACAATTTCATCTCTTAGACTTTCACATCGAGTTCACCATCGTATCATATCGTACAAATTCTATAAGTGAAAATTATCTAAGAATACACGAGGTATATGATAGTGGAGATATCAAGTGCAAGAAGAGAGACACATAACCACGAGAACGAGCTCTTCAAATATCCAAACATCATTTTATATACACTTTCTTAGTATCTTATAAAACTGAAGAACAGACACAAGTTGTCTATAAATTGCACCCCAAAAACCTTAATCTGACATTTGAACCCAAACTTAAGACAAGAACTGCTGAAACATCACAATCCAAAGGAGTCAGTTCTTTCTAACTGGTTCTAAACATGCATGCAATATGAACATCCATAAGAAAGAAGGAAGAAGCAACTGTTGATGTAGCATAAAATATTGTCACAAATGGTTTGCTCACAACTTGCTTTCAAAGATTCACTTTTTGGGAAAAGGCATTAGGTGGGTATGCGAAATATTTATTTAGCATAAAAGAAAATAAAAAGTTATAGATAGAAACAAACATCTAAAGTTATGCTTCAAAAATTGATCAGAATCTACACTTTTAAATTTGAGTTTTGAACAAAATAATTTTGCTTTGAAGTGATCACCTTCGTTTCAAATACTACACTTGGATATTGACAAAATAGGAAAAATTATAAGTCATATGCACGAAACTACTCTCATCCCACCATAAACACCATTTTCTCAACAAGTAATAAAATTCAATTCTAGTACTTCATAATTTATGATCAAACTCTTCCTCAAGGGGACATTGAATATTTGCTTTATATATCATATGTGACGTTTAATAATTTTTTGATATTTTATTATGTTATAAATATTATTTTTAGAAAATATATTAAAATATCTGTTATATAATTAAAATATTTTATCATCTCCTTCAAATAAAAATATTATTAAACTGATATTTTTAATTTTGCAAATAATTATTTCTTTCTAATTTATAAAATTAATAAATTTTATTTTCTAAAATTTTAATGATAAATTTTTTAATGTGTCACTATATTGATTCATTGCACAAATACTGAAATCAAATATGATATGTCATTAACAAGAGACACTTCGTCATTTTATGGACGTGAGCCAGCAGGACCTCTTGACTTGACTCTTGGAGGCAGTTCTACATCGGCACGACCAAGAACACGGCAAACTCAGCTGAAGAGTTGGTGGCGGAAATGCAGAAGTGCGAGGAACAAGTGAAAAAAACCTCGAGAAGACGCAGCAACGTTACACGAAGTAGGTAAACAAGCATCGGCAGCAAGTGAAGTTTCAAGTGAGCGAAGAGGTATGGTTGAGTATGAAGAAATTCACCTTTCTGTAAGGTATTTCGTCTAAGTTCTCATCGAGGTTTGTGAGACTTTTTGTCATTATCAAGAATCCACACGAAGACATCTATACGTCAGATCTTCCTCTCGAGTGACAGTTGCATCCGAACTTCCATGTTTCTTGATTAAAGAAATACTTCAAAAGATGATTTGCGGTCGGAGCGCAAACAGGTTCTCAAGCCTCAACCTGATGACGTGTAAGGTGAAGTAGAATACGATGTAGAGATCATTTTGCGATCGCGGCGTAAATCTAACCAGATGAAGTACTTGGTCAAACGACATGGATATCATTTGAAGGAAGCAACTTGGGTGCTAGAGGAAGATCTAGCACATGCAAGTGAAGTATTGAACCTCTTCAAACGGCGACAAGGACAACAAGGGCGTTAGCAAGATGAGGACATCTCCTCCCAACGAGGAGTGAAGGAACGACAAACTATGCGAGTAGCAACTTAAGGCGATTTGGATCGATGGACTTTGTAGCCTTGACTTGTATTGTGAAAATAAAGAATTTGTTTCTTGAAATTTGTCTAAGTGTATTGGTAGTGCATGGTTATGACTAGTTCTGATCAGAAGTCTAGGATGTTGTCAAAAGGAGGAACGCATCACACTCAAACTCGAGCTCAGTGACTGTGGCTGTAATAACTTGAGCTCTGCTTCTCATCCTCCTCTTCATCCTCAAAATGTACTCTGCGTCTTCGATCTCTTTCCTCCTCTGAAGAATAAACACTGCACTTTGCAAGCTCTCTCTCCTCCTCCACAGACATCCTAGTATCCAAGGCATGCGATAAACCAATCTCACCCGTAATCTGTCGCTTCCGTGTGATGACATCGATGATGACATAATGAAACTCACGCTTAGCAATGCCCAACACTTCCCTCAAGGTAAACTCCACCTTCGCATTCATAATGCGATCTTCCAAGACTCCCTTCAAGTCTGTCGAAGCTTCGATGTCCGACTATAGTTTGTATGCAGCCGGCTTACCTTTCTCCTTCACTCTTTCCTTCGATGGAGAAGGAACATCATCCATCGGTAGATCTTGAGCTCTTGCATCCAGAAGCTCTTGACGAACCTTCTCTCCTCGAGTCTGTCTCTTGGAAGAAGTTCCTTCCCCTGCATCCTCTGAATCTCGCCTTCTCTTTTCTTCCAACAACGCTTCGTGTTGGTTCTTGGCGATGTAAGCATGCACCGATAGAGCTTCTATCGGATCCTCTCATCCAGTATCCTTCCGGATCATAGCAGCTGTTCTCAGCAATGTCTCACGTGTCATCTGCCCTTTCTGTTTCATGGAGATGACAGATGACCACAATCCACTTGGCTCAACTTGTCCGTTAAAACCTCTCTCAGCTTGATCCTCAACTCTCGTGCCATAGGTTCCAGCTTCCACCATTCAACTGCTTGCGCTGATAGGTGGTCCTCAACCAACTTCTTCATCCCTCCTCTACCAAAGTTGGTCTGAAGAAGTGCACCAGTATGCCTCAACGCTACCTTCCCTTCCTTCCAGAAGATCACTCCTTGCTGTAGATATCAGTGAACTCCTTGCAATCTCTCCGTGGATGATCAGTACCATCGCACCAGATACACCGCTGGATCCAGCCTTGCTTCTCAACCGGTCTTGCTCCGCTTGTAGATCCCTTCTCTTCCAATCTTGTGAGCTTGATCTGCAGATCTCGCATTCCACGCAAAATCTCCTCAAAGCTTGAATCATCCTTCTTCGGAGATACTACAGGTGCCTGAACATCTGGAACAACTGGTACTATCTGTCTAGCAACAGGAACCACTGGTCAGACCACAGGAACAGGTGTTACATCAGTCGATGTTGGTGCCAGTCTCCTAACATGGACTTTCTCTCGTCTTCACTCCCTCTTGGTAAGCAGACCAACAACTTCTTCAACCTTCTTCCAACTGCTGGTCAATCCATCGTCTTCTTCTCGATCCTCCGGAAGTACCTCCAGCTTCTCTTGCAGCTTCTCATCTGCAGCCCGAAGAAATAACTCTGTCTTGTTGGACTGCAGAGTCAACTTCTCCATCATAGTCAGCCGTGAAAACTACTTCTCAAACTCCCTGAGCAACTCAGTAGCTTGTAGACCCTTCCTTGGTTGCTCAACCCACTCCAAGAATGACTTCTTGGTGACTCGATCAGAGTCCTCCAAGAAGTACTCATCCATCAAAGCACGAGCAAACGTCTCCTAATCCTTGTTAAAATGCTTCGTTAGCATTTTAACATGATCTCTAATCTCAGGAGCTGCTGCTAACTCAAACGTCTCAATCATCTCATCTTCTGAGATCCGGTTCAGCTCCATTTCCTTAGATCTGAACCCGATGACACCTTGTGCGCTTGTATTGGACTTCTCAATTCTCCAAAACGTCCACCGACAGGTCGCAGGAACAAGCAAGCCCCTTAAGCAGCCCCCTTGTAACAGTCTCTGTACGTACGAAGTTCTCTCAATAATGAGAAAGCAGGCCCCTTGCGTCTTTAATATAACGTCTGGGGCTGCAAATACCCAATCAGCAAGTAAACTAGGGTCTAGCTTGTTTTTCCCTTCTTTCGAATCGCATAACTTCTCCAGTAGATGTCCAAATGAAGTAGACAAGATGCCCATGGAAAGCTGACAACGAGCTCTACCCATCTATGTGATAAAAGTGAAGATCCGAAGTTGTGCCAAAAGCCCGTAAGCTGAGGCCTAGCTTGTTTTCTCCATCTTTCGAGTCCTGTAACTTCTCCACTAGGCGTCCAAACGAAATAGATGAAGTGCCTATGGAGTGCTGACAAGGAGCTCAATCCACTGATGCGATGAAAGTGGAGATATGAAATGGCGCCAAAAGCTCGTAAGCAGGGGCCTAGCTTGTCTTCTCATGAGTGTATTTGGAGCGACAAGCATCGAAGTTTGAATTTCAGATAGGAGCTGATCCACGACACGACAACGCGCACTATAACAATTGTTCGAGGAACGGATATGAGGCTACGGCATGTTCAGAATATTGTAATAAATGTGAATATGCTAGCCATGGGACCTTGCATTGTAGGGTACCCAGTGCTAACGTTTATGCAATCAGAACCACTCCAAGTGGATAGCAGAGAGATCATTCATCCTGCCTAACATCCATTTTATCACTATCATAATGACGTCATACATATCATTAAGGTTACCCGCGACGAGTACAAGATAGAATGATGGGTTACCCAATCGACCTAGTGTACAACGAATCGAGCTGATACTCGACAAATTCCAACGAAGGATCAGGGGTGAGTGCAATACAAACCCGGTCAACAACAAGAGATAAAGATGGGCTAACTCAACCCGAAGAGCAGCTATGAATATTTTGACGGATGGCTGAAGAAATACGGCAACAGCAAAACAAAGAAGAACATCATGATGATGAGACGGAGACCATATCCCAGATCATCACTACTCAAGTTTTATCTCAGTCAGCATCGTTGACCATTGACCAATTACTAAGGTTAGCACCACATTGTATAGAATTCATTCTACTGAAAACTCGGGAGGTCGAAGAGAAGATACTGGATGCAGAAGCCATCAAAACACTAGACAGAGGTTTGGATTTACATAATCTTTACAATCTAGTGTGGGTAGGGACAAAACTACTATCAAATGTATTGATCGGTGAGGGTTCTCGAGTAAACTTTATCATCCAAGATCTTTATGATGAGCTTCGCTATATTATTTTACAACTCGTGCTATTTTGGATGGAGATGGTAGATGGACGATGAGTCAAGCCAAAAGAAATCTTGTGAGCTATACCGATCAAGGTGAGAGGCTTGGGATTCAAGATTAGTGTGATAATCAGTAATACGACAGACGTCAAAAGTAATCAGTTGTTGTTAAGTCAACATGGATTACATGGATTAGAGATGCTTGTATGATCCACGATTGATCAACTTATCTTGTATTTATTTCCCAAGGAGGAAAGAAGTCTCAACTACAATCAGATATACGCTACTTACCAGAGAAGACTTACAACTCATTTCCCTGAAGATGATCGATTGGGTGAATGGGATCACAAAGAAGTAGAAGTGCTGAACAGGAATGTTTCTCACCACAGTCCTCGTGGCAATTTGAAAAGAAGGATTTTCTTCCAAGTGGAAAACATAAAGTGCAAAAGAAAGTTTGAAGCAGAGAACGTCTACACCAAGTTTATGTTCTTCGGACTCTCCTCCTTCTTGAGAGAGAGTAAGTTTAGTTAACATTTCACCTGTAGATATTGACATGAATTTAATCAACCATGTCATATTAAGTTTTGATGATGACATGTTTGGTTATCATAGAAGTCCAAGGTACATCTAGAAGCAATTGAGAGACCAATAATTTTTGACATGGAGGTTGTCTCCCATGACCAACATCAAACAAGCGACCAACATGAGATTAGTTTTGGTGGAAGAAGCATGTGGTCCACAGTCAAACCAGAATTAGAGTCACGTGAGACTACAGTTAGTCTCCAAAGTCCACTTCAAGATGAGTCTGATATGTCGACAGATGGACCGAAATAACGGAAAGCTGTTTTGATAGCACGAGAGACAAAAAAGAAGAGGTTGAAAGAGAAGCTAGACCAGCAGAAGATTTGGAAACTAACCAGAAGAAGATGTTGCGTGAAAGATTGTATAGTTCAATTTGATACAGGGAATGAGCAAAGAGCAAACAAGATGTGTTCTTGACGATTTGTGTTGAAGAGAACCACAAAGGTACTAAGATTTTTCACAGAAGGAATATTGTTTATAGAGCAAGATTCAATGTAGTGTATGAGGTGAAGAATGACGAACTTAGTCGTTTTGCTTCTTGTGAAGACCCATGTAAGCACAGAGATCATGTCATACGTATTTCGACGGAAGTGCTTCTTGCTATGAAACAATGGTGCAGAAAAATCTTCTTGAACAATGTTGAAAGACTACCGAACAAAAGCTACTTTCATTTATCTGATAACTAAACGAAGAAAGAAGTGTTTGAGATCTACGTACAAGATGCGCAAGCAAGGACAGCTGAGGAAGTGGAAAACATATTTTTGCACAAAGTGAAGATCCCGAAACTGAATAGATTTTCTACTTGTACTACATGTACTAAGTTCAAAGCTTTTTGTGACAAAGCGTGTTACCAGCCGAGAAGAGTAAGATTCAACTTCTTCTTCTTAAATTTTGTTCATAATAATAAACTTAACAATACACAATAAAGTAATATAATCCTGTCAAGTTATGTAGTTCTTTAGCAGTTTGATATTATTTAGTATTACAAAAAAAACAAGTAGTGGATACATGTATCACTTTTGTTAATGTAGTTTTCAAAGATGTTTACAAACTCTTCTACAAATAAGATGTAACAAATAGTGGTACATGTCTCACTATTTGTGAACTCAAATGTCATAAACGATTTTTATTTTTTAATTTGTAATGAGGGTAGTGATACTTGTATCACTTCTTAATTTCAACAAAGTTATTTGTAAGATATCAGGTATTGTTAGAAAGCTAAACATAAATACTACACACTCATAAACTGTTTTTCTCTTCTACAACTTAGAAAAACATATAAACACAAAATTAAAAGATAAAAAATCAATTGGATTACTAGATATATGGTGATGTACTTCTTTCTTAGAACTGACATGTGGAAACGCCAGGTCGTTGTTGGGAGTGCTTTCTTGACCCTCTTACAGACCTTTTCAGAAATTTTCAGACAATTCGTACGTAGATCGTACGTTATACAACTCCGAAGATGAGATGATGATGTTTCATAAGTACTCACATGGCACCAAAGATTTGGAAAGAAGAATATGGTCAAATTCAAGAACTGAAAGGCTACCATTGATGTGGATAACGCTCTGTAAATAGCAGTTTGAACTGAGAGGTAGTGTGAGAAGAGAGAAGAGAGTAGTCTTTTGCAATCGGAAACACTTATAAATTAATTTTTGGGAGAATTTTTTTCTAAATTTCTTTTTTGGAGGAACAAAATTTTAAATTTTTTTGGCTCCAAATCCAATCATTTGTTCAGCGAATGATTGAACTTCTAACTATTCGCTGACGAATCACCAAAATTTCAATCATTCGCTCTTTACATAATTAGAAATCCAATTATTGATCAGCGAATGATTAGATATATCCGAAAAAATAAAAATAAGAAATAATGTTTTTACTAAGATGACAGATTTGAGTATTTTTCCTTCTAAATTTTGAAGGAACCTTCTAAATTTTAGTAGCAAGGAAATCTTATCATTTGGTAGCGAATGACTTCTCTTTTCTCTCTTCTCTCTTTTCACCTGCGTCCTTCGATCTGGTGTCAAAATAGAGAGCGAATAAGAAGATTAGGGTTGGAACAAGTCCACACGTACTTGACAATTTCAGGAGTTCACAGTATTTGAAGTTGACTGAGAGCTGCAACATGTTCTTTTCATGTTTGTTTGAGCAATTCCGGACATCGAGTAGCTTTGAGTCTTGTGTTTCAATGAGTTCTCATTGAATTATGTTGAGAGTTGAGTGAGGAAATCAATGCACCCTCACTTTTATCGACATTTTATGATTTTACTGTATTTTCTCACGTTCGACAAGATGACAACTTTGGACAGCCCGTTATGGTATATCATGTTTTGCTCGAAAATGAGTATCTAGCTTAGGTTGCTCGCTTGAGGTCATTAAGATATTGTAAGTGAGCAATTTAATTCTTGATCGTTGGAGAGAAGTCATAGAAAACAGTTGAAGAGAAACTGTGTATGTGATGTGATATGTGTGTGTAAGAAAAACAAAATTTCTCAAAAGTTCATCAAGCATGCATATATTAGTTCATAGAACATGCATATTTTCACTTCTCCATCTTTTGATGGAAGATATAAATATACAGAGTTTTAATTTATTACTTAACCCTTCAAGCAAGAAGGGTTAGGTAATAAATTAGAGTCACAGTAAATTAATGTATAAAATAGCTACTAGATCCTGAACTTGTATCTTTAGAAGCGCTCCAATCTACTCATGATTTATGGTTTATGTCTGGGTCTTTTAGGATTTTCTTGATAATAGCAAGCGAGCAAAAGTTTCCAGAAGTTTATCTTGCATGCATATTCAACATTATTAAATAATAGTGTTGTTTCTTAGTCACCTCTTACTTGTAGCCTAATCTAAACATCGATATTTTCACTCTCTCCATTTTCAGATGGAGTGTATGGAATACTTAATTTATTATCTAATCCTTCCATAAGAAAGATAGATAATAAATTAATATCATCATATATTAATGTTTGCTTGAGAGCAAACTCCGGTATTATTGTTTCAGAAACGCTTGTTGTGACGCACTGCTTATAGGTCCGGATCCAACATCGGTTTTTCTAACATTTAATATCGAGAATAATTTCAGTTTCAACTTCAAAGTACTCCAAAACTCATATATGTGTACATATATATATTTTTGTATAATCAAAATAAAAACATCATAATACACCATGAAAAGAAAAATCAAAAAATGTCTCTAAAATTCTCTTTGAGTCCATTTGAGTTCTTACGGGACGGCACTGTGACGTCCTGTACGAACACTAGGACGTATCCAAAAAGTCCACTCATATAGTTTGAGTCATACGGTTGCACACTGCCCTTAAACCACAAGTGGGTGTATAAAAGGAGCAACCCTGCAGTGTATCAAAAGCGTTGTAGCTCAATGGTTGAGGTCTGAAAGTGGGGAGGCAGAGGTCTCAGGTTCGAATCATGGTTAGATCTAAATTTTTTGCCGGAAACTCTACTTTTTATTATAATTTCCGGCAAATTCTCCCGGAAAATTGAATTCCAGAAAAACGATTTTCATTTCAGACGAGCCGGTCACTGTAACAAAATATTTGCTCACTGTAACAAGATTCATTCGATAGGAGAACTTTTCAAAATTCAAAAAAGAATATATTCCTTTTTTGTGATCCACATCACAGCTTTCTTTTTTAGTTTATTTCTCAGCCGTCAGATTTCAGTTCGAAGACATCTACGGCTCATTTTGTAGGTCTCAAGATTCCTGTCGTTTTGAGCCCTAGATCACCAACTTTAGACAACAAATAAGAACGTGACAAGTGGGCGTAGTTTCGGTGGGCTAGCCCGCCGGAGCTAATCTCTGAAATTTTGAACTGAAACTAATTCCGGTGGGATATCCCACCGTTAATATAGTGCCACTTGTGGTTTAAGGAGCAGCTCCACAAGTACAGCTTTTTGCTTGATTAGTCCTCCAGTACGAAAGTTAAGCTTGATCAGACCCCTCTTACTGAATCATGTCTTGATTTACAGTAGCCGGTTTTGCCAGTCATCCTGTCACACCAGCTCGTGTTTTCGATTCTCGAGTTTATATTTATGATACACTGGTTTATATTTCTGATGTGTACCAGAGATTAGTAGTACAAACTACATAGGTCATGTTTCCTTCTTAGAGTTCACTATGAACTTCACTTATTCATTTAATAATGAACTGTAACATGCGATGATGACTGACAAGACGATCTGCTGCCAGTCAGAGGTCTGATCAAGACATGCTTTGGTAAAAAGAGACTGATCAAGTTTTACTTTCATACTGGGGGACTGATCAAGCAAAAAACTGCCACCAGGATTTTTTTCTACTTTTTAGAGATTAAGAGTAGAGTATCTCTTTTTTCGAATGTGAAATATTCTCACCCTAGTTTTTATATGGATATTTAAAGGAAATCAACCTTATACACAAAATTCGACAAAAGTACCACAAACTGTTACAGAAACAGTTTGATTTTGGGTTAAAGACTTTTTAATCTAAAGATACACGTTAGCTTTTAGAAAACTAATTAAACCAATATCAAAATATGCAGTGAGAAAGGTTTCCCTTACGGAATCTCCATCGCACAGGCGCTAACTGGAGAGTCCACTGGAGATAGCGTTAAGAAACACAGAGATGTGTCACCGAATACACTAACGAGCCGAGACTTTATTTTATTACCAAGTATGCGAGACTAAAATCTAAACTCTAAATTAGAGTTTTTAATAGCCTTGCACCATTCATACACGTTTAGAAATTGCTCGTTTAGCCATTATATGGTGTAGTTTGTTAATGACGTGACTGAAAAGTTTCATTCAGAAACTTTTGTAAGACAGTAAAATTTCTATTCCCGGTAGAGAATCTTGATGGACACCAAGATCTGGATTTTTCAAATGAGGGAACAAAGAAAAGATAAAGATGGAAAACAGACTCAGCTCTCCTGGAAAGAAAGACAGTCCGTTCCCGTCTATACTCTATAGTTTCAACACTGACTAACAATCATTCATTTGTCGGTAGCACCATCCGCCCCTAGCCGGGGTGTTGTGAGTTCGAATCCCTTGTCGGGAGGATTCAGCCCATGAACGGACAGCAGCTCCCGGCTCTACATAAAGCCTCGCCGCGAAAGTGGACTAAACAGATAAGTTGCATAGTTCCGCATCTTTGACAAACGGCAAAACGTCAGACGGTGATGCGTCGACTTATCTCCAGTGCCTTCTTAAGCCCCAGGCGTACTTAGGTTTAAGTAGTGGAAATTTATAACGGTTACTAGGTTCAGTAATAAGGCTAGTGGGAGCATATACAAAGTTCTATTTGTTCATTAAAACGAGATTGCAGAAGTCTAAGCACAATAGTCATTTCTAGAGGAATCTCATGGACCTTCTGTAAGTAGTTTTGGTTCTCTCCAAATAGTTTGGGATTCAAAATTTGAATCTGTTACACGTGTAGGGTACTTGACATGGAATTCAAACGTCACATACTTTTGATGCCTCTGTAAATAATGCAGACTGTGAGAGTCCAAAGAATTGATGACTGTGTGATGAGAGAACCAAAAGATGATGAATGTATGCTTACGTGTTTTAAGAAAAATCCTTTTCTTAATCCAAAACTGGATTCACATGTTCCTCTACGTTAAATTTTTAAGGTACTTAAAAAATTTATCATAAACTTCAAAATATTAATTCGAAAATCAAGAAAAACTACAATTTTTAAACAAAAACTGATATGTGCGCTAGGGCCTTATTGTGGAAGTTTGAACTCAAAAGCTAGAGCGAAAATCGGTTCCATCAGCATTCTTCCGGTGAGCACTTGGCTGAAAATAGGCACGGTAACTTTTGCTGATGAAGACCAGAACTGACGTTTCCAAACCCAACTTTCTGTATTATATAATTACGATGACAAAATCACATGTTGGGCCGAATATGCGAACTGGCATCTACATATAGTAACTACCTACGGTCACTCTAGTATATACCGAATACTGTTACCCTTTTCGCTCTAGCGTCTTCCGTACGCGAAAGCGAAATGAGTCAACAGTCGGACCAAGCCATACGCACAGGTTTGGTTCTTACGGACTCCGACGTCAAAAGGTTTTATTCCCTGTCCTCGGAGGATATCGAGGATATCGATATCGTTACCTCACTGGAGTGAGGCCCAGGAATCAAACCCTGGCGGGTGACCGTAGGGCACCTGGATTAGCAGCCGACGAGTCTTCGAATTCGGTCCGGCACGCAGTGAACAAACACTGGGAGGAGAGAAATGGTCCACTTCACTAAGCTTCTCTGTCCACAAACGAACAGCGGCTGCTCTTCACGGAGACTCAGACGACTTGCTTCAGGACATCGAGAATCTCTGGTGTTTGGATTTTCACTGCTTCTGGAAGAGACTTGAACTGAGTGTCGAGATCCACATGACGTTTCGGCATAGAGTTCTTGAGTTTATCCACATAGATGTCGCATGTGACTTGAAAGATGGTATTTGGTGTGGACGCAACTCTTTTGTAGTACACTGAACCGCTCGCACCTCTGAATCCTCCTTGTCCGCCCACAATGGACAACTCCTGCTCGTCTTCATCCCTGTTACCCTCTGCGTTCATTCTCCACAGGCCTCGCAAGTTGATCGAGCTACCGGACCAAACTCCGGTCAGATTGCTGCTGAAACTAACGGTTACGATATCCTCGATCGCATTCTCGGCGTGGTAGAAAAACATCCCAGCGACGTATCCAATTTGATTGCCTCCACTTGTATACACTACATTGTTGTGTTTCGTGTACCCTAGACCGTTGTTCGGAACCGGACCAGGTTTAAGGGGTTGGAATACTTTGGTGAGTTGAGGTGGTAATGGTATCGTTTCGTAAAACTGCGTCCAGTATCGGGTAAACTTTGCTTCCACCGTAGAAGAAGAAGAGGCTGAAATCAACAGAACCGTCAAAAGGATCATTCCAACTCGATCCATGGCTACTCGATCCAATCTCCGCAATAAATGCCTGTGGTACGACATGGGTGAGTAGAAGAGTTAAATCATGCAGTTGAAGCAAGTTGAGTTAAGTTCGGAGTGTCACGACAACATGAAACTTATGCTTACTAGATATTTGGAATCACTTCAGCTGCTGCAACCCAAAAGTGAAAAGCTCTAGATATGCAAGATGAGTCCCGGTTAGTCCAGTGCCAGCAACCTCGATAATCACGCTATAACACTCAAGCTCATGCATACTACTCTGCTCGATTTTTACTTTACAGAAATCCGTAAGCACAGGATGTAGCTAGTAGTCATGCGCGCACAACTCAAGTGCAGTCCGTGTACACAACTGACTGTGAGTCTTCTTTTATCCAGTCACCTGTAAAACGACAGCAGAACTTCGTTCGAACTTAAATGGAGAACGTCCGACCACTGAAGTGCATGCGAGAGACAACGCGCCACAATCTGAACCAAACTCTAGGGTAGAGTTCTGCTTCACGCCTTGCGCCCACCGAGAATCACTCGACAGCTTGTCTGTCGCTATCACGCTCTGGACTGAACTTCATGCGGGTATTTGAGCTGTGCCCGTGAGGCGGCGTCAGTCCACTCATATTACTGTGATCCACTAGTCTCCACACCAGCCACCCTGCTTTCCACTTCAGTTGGTCTCAAGTCTCAAAACTAGAGGATCAATTATGGGCACAAGTCCAGAAACGTCCAACGCCCAACGCCCACATGCATGCAGCAGGCAGTGTATGACCTAGTTGGGTCTCCAAACATCGTGAATAAAACTATGGTATTATATCATACACCAGACGAATTAATGCGTTGTCAAATCACCGTTGTAAATTAAAGCGCCCTGCTTGAGAAAAACAAAAACAAACAAGTGCGTTGTCAGAACACGTTAGAGCCAGGTTCCATGTGGATATCATCGTACCTATGATAAGACCGTTCTTGACTTGAAGGAGTCTTAGAAGATAAGATAGGACCAGTAAAAGAGAACACTTACATGGTCGCGGTATAAATCTAAAATATTTATTCAGTTACCCCACTTAAGAGATGAGGATATGCTTGCAGGTTCTCTTGTCCAGAGCACAGCGCTGATCTGTTGATGAGACTATCGTACCACGTATAGTGTATCACGGAAAGTATATATCGCCAATCAGTGTTGTTGCTGCACGTGATGCTATTAGCTTCCTGGATCGAGTCAACTACTCTTGTTTCGAAGTTTAGAATCATCTGCGGACTGTAAGCCTCTGGCAAAGTTTCTTGCAGAGTTTACAATGGATGACATATAGACGGAAATTGAACTCTTTTTTCTCGCATTTCTTCTCCATGATGAATGATTACTCGTGATGTAATTTTCTCTATCATTCTTGTTATCATGAGTGTTTTGATGCAGACTTCAGTAGCAGCATTGGACAGATTCTCCTAGGAGATTCTAGACGTAACAATTTGTCCAACAATGCTGATATCTTATGTTTTACGTACATGATCTCGTCTCAGTGGCAAGTTTCTATGTATCCGTCAAGGATGATCATTTGTCCGTGGTACATCAAACTGCGCTCTGTAGAATGGTTTGTGTGGTACCTTGACCATATTCCTGCATCAGATCTAGTCTTTTTCAAACAATTTTTTCGTGTTAGTCCTAACACATTTCTTCATATTTGTGATATGTTACGAGACGGTTTGTGTAAAAATTCTCCGCCAGGACTAGGTTCACTACCGAATGAACTGCTGACATTTGAGAGACAGATTGGAGTGAGTCTTCATAGATATGCTACGGTGGCTTCTTGCGATAGGATAGTTATTTGGCCAAATCCACCATCATTAAAATTATATGGATGTTTACCCAAGCACTATATAAGAAGAGGCATTTTTATATTAGATGGTCCATTGGAAACGAAATGGATCGTGTCAAGAGGGGTTTTCAGAACTTTCAAAGATTACCTAACTGCTCGATGCCACACATTTCTTGATAGAGTTGCCACCTGGGACAAACTCCATTGCATTCAGAGACTACAAAAAAGGTAAAAGTATTTCAATGCAAACTGTTGAAGATCATGAGTTAGGTTTCTTAGAAATGTTTGCAGGATACCCTGGGAGCATCCATGATAGTCGTTTGCTGAAAAACTGAGGATTGTTTGCCGATATGGAATTTTGAAAAGAGAAACTGAAACCTACCTACAGGCTACGAGGTGGCATGGATATATGAATACATTCTCGAAGATGCAGGTTATCCTATGTTGTCATGGTTGATTCTTCCTTATCCCGAAGCAACAGAGAGAAAACGTGAATTCAACTTTCGTCGATCATCATCTCGTATGGTTGTTGAACTTGCTTTTGGTAGTCTAAAAGGAACTTGGAGACTCTTTTCATGAATTATTTACCGTCCACACGTAGAGCATTTAGGTTCTATGATGTTTGTTGCGTGTATATTGCATAATATATTGTTGGATAGAGACGATATTGTGAAACTCACGGCATGGATAACCCAACGAGGACATCCTCATGGATATAATGTATAAGTACCTTACAACAATCGGCTCCTTTCTTCAACATATGTATGAGGACGAGAGACTTTGATGGATCATATGTTTCTTGTCACAGAATGGGAAGCAAGACGTGACCAAGAGATTGCTCAACAGATTGCCCATAGTAGCTAGTGGATATAATATAGAAGCATATGCTCAAAAATTGTGTAAATTTATATTGTATATATAAACTCCACTACTATGTATCTGGGAACTTCACGTTGGACAATGTTTGTATATATTAAATAGAGGGTAGAAACAGAGCCCCAGCTTCGAAGTGAGAAACAACTGAAAGAACTGTTAAAGAACCAAACCAAGTGAATACTCTCCACTATAGAAGATACATCAGTAAAGGGATCAGTCGACTCATCATCTCCCAAGAGGGGGTTGTTATATACTCTAACCTATGGACAGAGGTTAGTCACTAATCAGTCACTAGTCATAGAGATGTGCCTATAGAGGTGACTATAGAGATGACTATAGATGTGACTTATAGAGGTGAATATAGAGATGACTATAGATGTGACTATAGACTAGACATTATCTTTAACACCCCCTCTTAATGTCAGTGGTACTGAATATACACCAAGTTCAAGTCTCATTGAGTAACAACCTCTCCCGAAATTGTTTTCTCCCTGATGAAGTGGACTTGCACTTCAATATGCTTTGTTCTAGCATGATGCACTGGATTTTTCGCCAATGCTATTGCACTCATGCTATCAGTCCAGATTACTGTTGGAGTGTCTTGGTTGACACCTACATCCTCCAACATCCATCTTAGCCAAATGGCCTCTCGTGCTGCATTACACAGGCCACGATATTCTTCTTCAGAGGAGGATAAAGCAATAGTTGGCTGCTTTTTACACTGCCAAGTGATGGCACCTCCTCCCAGCATAAATGCGAATCCAGACATTGATTTATGATCTGTAGAATCACCTGCCCAATCAGCATCTGTAAATCCAACAAGTCCAAGTGACTTATCTGAGCTATATCTAAGCCCATAGCTGGTAGTTCCCCTGAGGTAGCGCAAAACTCTCTTTGCTGCCTCATATGCATAAGTGTGGGAGACTCCATATTCCGACTGAGTTTGCTGACTGCAAACGAAATATCTGATCTTGTAGTGACAGCCAGATAAATTAACTTTCCGATCAGCTTCCTGAACTCTGTTGCATCTGCCTGCTCATCATCAACAGAAGAACTTTGCCACTCCTTTGAGATAATCATAGGAATAGGCGCAGGCTTGCACTTCTCCATCTGGAAATCCTGAAGTATACTTTCTGTGTATCTTGCCTGAGAGAGGTATAACATTTCGTTGTGTTCCAGAAACTGAACTCCAAGACAAAAGTTGAGAAGTCCTAGATCCTTCATATCAAACTCTTGCATTAAAGCTTGCTGAATCTTCTTTACTCCTCCTTGATTACTTCCGGATATTATCAGGTCATCCACGTACAGTAACAGTAACACAATACCTTGAGAAGTAATCAAAACATAGAAGTTTGGATCACCTCTTGTAGGAGAGAAGCCTTGCTGCTTCAAGAAGGTGTCTATTCTTGTGTACCAAGCTCTTGGAGCTTGTTTGAGGCCATATAATGCCTTGTGCAGCTTGCACACTAACTGTTCACCTCCTTGACGAACAAAACCAGGTGGTTGCTGCAAGTAGATATCTTCTTCAAGAATGTCATTAAGGAATGCATTCTTAACATCCATTTGTAAACACTTCCAACCATGTTGTTTTGCAAGAGCACAAAGAACTCAGATGGAGTTAAGTTTTACCACAGGTGTGAAGGTCTCTTGAAAATCTTCTCCTGCAGTCTGAAATAACCTTTTGCAACAAGGCGAGCCTTGTATCTCTCAATAGTTCCATCCGCATGCCTCTTGATCTTATAAACCCACTTACAGCCAAGTGCTTTTCTGTTTGTTGGAAGAGGTACTAGGCTCTAGGTTGCATTTTTGAGTAATGCATCATATTCTTCCTGCATAGCACGTCTCCATTGATCCTTACTGAAAGCTTCCTCGAATGTAATAGTTTCTCTATCACCTTGAGCTTCAGCCATGAGAATATAATCCTCTAGCCTTGCAGAAACTTTCCTTGTTCTGATAGGTCTCCTTGGTTGGGTAGCAAGGAGACCACTCCTTTTCACTCTCTGGTTCCTCATTCTCCTTGCTAATGCTCGTGCCTTAGCTCTGATACCATGTTAAAGAACCAAACCAAGTGAATACTCTCCACTATAGAAGATACATCAGTAAAGGGATCAGTCGACTCATCCTCTCCCAAGAGGGGGTTGTTATATACTCTAATCTATGGACAGAGGTTAGTCACTAATCAGTCACTAGTCATAGAGATGTGCCTATAGAGGCACTATAGAGATGACTATAGATGTGACTTATAGAGGTGACTATAGAGATGACTATAGATGTGACTATAGACTAGACATTATCTTTAACAAGAACTATTTAGCCGTTGTGAGTACAGAAACTGGATGTGTTTGCACAAGCCGGCTGTGAGTAGAAGTTAAACATTAGTAGTCGATGTGAGTACATAGAAAGTGAACGTATGTAGTGTCATTGATATCCTCCGAGCTGTACTCTGAGCAGAAAATGACCTATCCTCATAAAAAGTGAACGAATGCATCGTCACTGATATCCTCTGAGTACAAAATGAGTTATCTTTTGAGCGGAAGGAACTTCTCAAAAAGCGGAGCGCGGAAAGATCTTCCTGAAAAGTGGAGGAAGCATTTTCTACATAACTGCTACTTCTAACTGTTCCCTTCTTCAGGTGCCGAAATGATCATGGACCTCAACTTGCGAATCATCAAGCTGACCACTGAATGTGTTTCAGCAGCCTCACCTGCCACCACAAAGAACTGCCCTGCAGACACGAGCATAGTGAGCAAATAAAAATAAAAGCAATACAAAAACAAAAGTAGCACATACCTTCTGCCGCACGTTTGATTGTTGTGTCCTGAAGCAATGCATTACATAGCAGGATGTAGTTGGGCAGGGCTCGCATAGTCTCGAACATTGGACATGACACATCCATTGCAAGCGATGGTAAATTGAATGATCTCTCCTCGTCTTCCGGTGTAGTGAAGCGTAAGAGTGTCTTCTGTCGTGATTGTAAAGAAAAAATAGAGTATCTATATTTCTCATGGTAATAGTCTCTGGGCGCACGATCGACTTCAAAAGTGCTTCTCTTCTAGCTCATTGAATTCCATTGCTCATCAACCACTTGCATGCTGGGGCGTACTCGCCTGATCTAACCATCGACCGTAGACATGTGCACATAGTACTGGCTAGTGGGTGTCTACTTTGTATTTGTTAAATTGAAGCACTTGTTGTAGTATGTTGTTACAGTTCAATTTGACCTTGTTGTTGCTGTCAACGGTGTCCAATAATGTGAAAAGCTCATCTCCATCTACAAGCATAGCATTAGAGATATTCTTCATGCAAGAGCTATGATGAACCTCAGCTTTATCCTTCATACGGTAACCTATTATACCTATGAAGATAATGGAGCTCTGTTGTTCAACCTCTTGACTCATACCTCCCCGTCTGCTGCCACCTTTCCATCCTAGCACTATGATTAATCTGTTCTTCACATCTATTGTACTAGTGATCTGCAAACAAAGAACCCCTTGGACGTGCAAATGAAACAATGCCCTCCTTGGCACGTCCACTTTACATTTTTTGTCTATACACAGAGCTTACAACATGTTTTAACAGCTTCTCATCTTGAATAGAGGAAGGAACTTGGAATAAACAAAACACGTGAGTCTTTCAGGATAAGCCAGAGCTCATCGCTTTTGATATACAAGAAAGGACCAATTAAAGAGTGAAAACACTCAATGGCATCCCGGAAAGCATAACAAATCTTGACATAATCCAATCCGGATAAGAGAAATTCTCCAGGTAAACAGTGGCGGAAATCAATATAAACGTAGCTTTTTGTGATATACAAATTTGATTCTGAGAAGAACAGTAGACGACGAGGCAATAATGGATATGGTAGTGGACTGGAGGGCAGAGCAAAACGATCGACGTGACTTTAGTATCTTTCGACCGTGATTACAAAGCGGTTTGATACACTATAGAATACTCATTGGAGGGTTGGATGGCACTATAGAAGGGCTTCATACAAGGCTAGAAAGGTGAGCATAGATTCGCATGCTAGCAGTAGCACACCTCGATTCCACGTCGAAGAACAGTCAGCAGCCAGCAGCAGCACGTCATGACAATATGACAATAAGCAGTGGGACATTAAGTAGCAGGAGTAGCAGCCAACATCTCGAACGACAAGTGAGAATTAGCAACTGCAAGCAAGAAAGAAGGGTCGACTTTCACAAAGAAGCAAGAAGGAAACGGGACTGGCAAGGAGAAAGAGAAGCCAGCAGCAAGACGTCCGGACAAATAGGCAACAGGACATCAATCAACATGTCGAACTACGAGCGGGAGTTACCGATTGCAAGCAAAAAGGAAGTGCCGAGTTTCAGAAAGAAGCAAGAAAGAAACGAGAGTCAGCAAGGTGCAAGAAAGAAGACAGAGTTTATGAAAACACTTATAAAATGGCCCCGAAGCTCCACAGGATAGCACAATGTTTGCACCGCAAAAGAATCATTTCATACACTGCGAAGCTTAGGGCTCAGACCACGGACAGCAAACGATGGCGAGAATCCAACCTGCATAACCTTACTCCAAAGAGCAGGCAGCCAATGACTTAGAAGTAGTTTTTCCGCGCCTCCGTACTCGCCACTGCTTACCCATTGGGAGTGCTTCGGCTAGTCTCCCTTAAACGCTATAGAGCATGCACTTGTGTTCTGAGATTCATATAGATATTATGTATCAGCTTATGGAGAGTTCTTAGTCCGCAAAGATAATAATATGACTAGAGTTTGAATAAGTGCAAGACAACTTTGGTATTGCTCTCTATTGGATCAGATTATTGAATGTTATTTGTGTTATCTGCAATATCTCTTTTCTTTTTTCTCAAAACTGGATTGATTCAAAATCCATAATAACATCCAAAGAATCATTGGTGATAAGTTCCGAATGTTAACACGATAAGCATATTCGACAAAATAAGATCAAGAATTCTGGCCATAGATAAATTATTACGACGGTATAAATTCTTCGCAGATCATCTCCATCGACGATCTATAACTTCACCGTCCATTTCTGGTAAAAAATGTTATGACCTCAGTTGTAACCATTTATGACCAATAGAGATGTCAAAGTTGCAATCTTTCAAGAAGATTTGGGAATCGTGGGAGATTACAGCTTCAGTCAGACATCCATGGTTGTTGTTTAACGGATTTCTACTTGTTTCGTCCGTTCTCTTCTGCAGTAGCGAATCTATTACTCTAAGAGCATGTCTCCATTGTGTCTTAAGTACTTCTCTCTCTTGGTTTCTTGTACATGTTCCATGAATCAGAAAGCTGGTCCCTATCAGAAAACTAATCTGTGACTTAAGGAAGGGCAGATATGTATCCAATCATTCCGTAGATGAAACAAAGAAAGGGCATTTTTTGTATATTCATTTGCAAAGCTCCACTTCATGTCTAATCATTTACGTTGTCGTGAGCATCATGGACGAGTTCAGAGATGATATACGTACTACATTTAATGGATTGCTAGTGATGATTTACATTCTCTTCCATGTCATGACACAATTCTTTTCATATAGTGAGTCTTGTTCTCGTAGTTCTTTCAATACTTTCAGGCGACTATTTGTTGATGATATAGGTTTTCAACTTCATGAGCTTTTTGATGTTTCATATGTAGTTATCAAACTGAAAAAATTATCTCTAACTAGAGAAATATATTGTCCATGGTATATAAAACCTAGAGCATGCAATGGTACGCTTATGACATTACAAGATCGAAAAACTACGATTGAGATTCCGGATGAAGAGAGGATTGTTGGTTTGACCTGGGAGTAGCATTTTCATTCATCCTGTGAAGCAACCAAATAGACATCCCCAACGTACTTGTACATTGACTGTCCAAGAAACGAGCGTTGGCTAAAAGAAACGGCGGAAGGAATTCGGTCGTTAGCTGCCGCTTATTTAGCGGTAAGCGGGGAGGCGATTTATTTCTTTTTCTGCTTGGGGCGCGCCTCGGCGGTAAGCGGGGATGTGTTCAGAAAATGGCCCGTACCCTGCCACGTATTTATAGCTAACAGGACGTCTTTGCAACATTTCTTCGCTAACGCGGCCAGTTAACGGCGGCGGTACCGATCATTTCGAAATTTGTCACCGCGGACCACGCTGCATTGATCGATCGCTTCAGAATTTCGGCCTTGCGTGCGGATGCATGCTTCTCTTCAGGAGTTCAGGACTTTTTCTCTCAGTTCCTTTACTCGCTGCCCTTCAGTCGTGGCTGCTCACTCGTCATTTGCGATCTTGCTGTTACTTGTTCGCTAACACGGCGAGTTCACGGCGGCGGTACCGATCATTTCGAAATTTGTCACCGCGGATCACGCTGCATCGGTCAATCGCTTCAGAATTCCGGCCTAGCGCGCGGATGCATGCTTCTCTTCAGGAGTTCATGACTTATTCTCTCAGTTTCTTCGTTCGCTGCCCTTCAGTCGTGGCTGCTCACTCGTCATTTGCGATCTTGCTGTTACTTGTTTGCAGTGAGTGGTGGATCAAATAGCTTGCCTGCTCGTTTCTTCTTTGCAGGGACCGCTCGATCGAATTGCTTGCCCGCTCCCAGTTTTTGCAGGATTTCCTTCCTATGTTATTCTTCTAACCTTCGCGTCATGTTCTTTCTTCGCTGTAACTCAACGAAGGAAGAACTCGACGGATTGGATCGAGCTGTTGTTGTCAATAGCGATGCGGACAGAAATCTCTTCTTTCTTGCAGACCATGCAGCCGACGATCCGAAGATGTCTTTTTGTCGTCTTCCGCGACGGTATGATGGCTACGGCATACATTTCTTGCATCATTGGTGTTGGCGGAAATCAGGATGGTGGCGAGTTTGTAGACATGGTCCGATGTACTGAGCTGTTGCTGATGTTGCAACGCACAGACTATGCGGAAACGGGAATTCGAGAAAGCCACCTTCATTTTTACGAGATAAGTTGTACCTTTTCTCTGCTGTTGGCAAGTATGTCAGAGGTTGTCGTTAATGTCCTTTCCGACAGAGCCGATGATGATCTTGATGAGCATTTGAGTATACCCTCAACTCCTCTTGCGCGTCCTGCTTCCACTTCCGAACTTATCTCTTGTCCATTAAACTGCGATTCGCCTGACAGTGGTCCTCAGTACCTGCAAGAACCCAGTTTTGACTATTTTCAGGTTGTCTGTTCTCACCTGCCGCCGTGTTCTCTCGATCGTTTTCGGAAACTTGTCACCTTGCCCCCATATCCTCTTTATTCCAAATCTGTTCTATCTTTCTCCGATATAGAGCTGTACAGATACAGGTCATATATTTATATTGATTTTTATTACTCTTCTGTTCCGCCGGAGTTCTTGGTTCCTTCCCTCGATTATGTTTTGATCTGCAAGTCGTTTTCGGTACCTAACTGTTGCCTCCAAGCAGTGGTCGGTCCTTTCCATTACTTAGACACAGAAGGCGCTTGGCTTCTGCTGCGAGACTGTAAGTCGAACATTTTATGTTATCCAAAAATTTTTCAGTTTACCAGTGATCCTCGACTTCTGAAACCCACTGTTCTTGCTGTGTATCGTCTCAAATGCATTCATTGCGTCTGTCAGGACATAGATCCCAAGCTGTATAGCTTTGCCTGTAAACACTTTCGCTTCAGAAATGCTACTCAGACGTGCAGCGAGAGCACGTCGTCAGACTATGCCACCTCTGACGACGAGAACGCATCGTGTGACAATCTCGAAACGACTTGAGGTTTCTGTTACAGTCAACTGCACCGGAGAGGACTTGGATGTCGACAAGTGCTGGTCCGTTGTTTCTCGCTTTCTTCAGGATGAGTGCCATAGCGGTCTGCTGTCTGTTGAAAGGGGGGGAAGTCTTTTGCATCTACACATACAGGGTGTGCTTTGTCTTCAAGGCACCAGTCCTTTGCAGGTGAAGCAACGTTTAATCTCTGTTCTTGGCTGGAAAGGTGTCGAGAGGCCTGGGGGGGGGGGGGGGGGGGGAGTTTGTGTGAAAGCGTTGACAAATCAGGGTCTTCATACCTTTGTAGGTATGGTCGGTTACTGCATGAAGGACAAGACTGAGGCTCACCATAAGTCGAGTATGAAGAATATTACTAACGGCATGCTTGAGGATGGTGAACAGCTGTTTACTTTGTTTGGTGCCGCAGATACTAAAAACCGTGTCGAACTGAACCAGAATAACATTTTGCAGCGCGCTTTACAGTTCAATAAGTACAGAAGTCGTCATCCGTTGGGTTCGACTTTGAGGACATACCTTAGGTCGATGATTCGATCGGGTAAGTACAGTCCTTCGTGCAGATGGCTAATGGCTTGTGGGATCCAAAAAAGCAGAAGCGACTCTCTCTAGAAAGCGATCGTCCGTCCCGAAACTATCAGTATAGCGGATATCGACAATGTATTTTTCGCCCAAACCAGAGCTCGATACTTCACGGTGGAACGACCTGATGCAGACCTTTTGGACGAGGAGGAGGAGTATATCTTGGCGGCCTCTCCTTCTCTACGCGGAGCAACAACTGTCTCAAACTTTCACGAAGTGGACGCGCTGCCCGAATATATGCCACTTTGTAGTCCTTTGGATCGTAACCTTGCGGCAACTCGGGCGTACGAAGGTCATTTCTTTTTCTTCACTGTGTTGAATGCTTTCACGGTTGTATGTTCGCTCGTTTCCATAGCTAATCCTGTTGTTTCTTCTGTCACGCAGGTACCTGAGTTGACGATAGCGAAAACAGACATTCCCATCACGCCGTTTGTTACCGGAGTCGTAGCCACCGTCTATACTTACTGTACATACCGCTAGTAGTATACTGCAGCTGTACCATTTTTGCACACTGTACCGTTCAAGGCTTGGACATGCCTTACTATATACCAGGATTCGAATCGAGAAGTGTAGTGTTTGTGCAGACTGTAGTCAGTAACAAGGGTTGTAGTGGAAAAGCTACCTTGTACCTTCTTGCTACACATGACCGATACAGCTGAAGGCTGTTTTGTGATACAAGTTAATATATGAATAAAGTTTTCAATGGGCTCACCGAAGCCTTTTTCTCCTTACTACACACTGTCGTTACCGGAGTACCAGTCAGAAAACGCGTGAAATAGTGGTCATCAGGCCCGTCTTCTTTGTCTGAATTTCATCCAACGGCGAAGGAGAGATACATGATAGGAATACAATGCGTACCGTTTATGTGTATATTATGAGGACGCGAACTAAGGTTACGCAGAACTGCATTTTGTGAAAATCGTGTAAAGCACCTTTGTGGAGCAGGTTATATATATATATATACAATCAGTTAGCAGTCTGAGGAGAGGGAAAAAAACCCCAGTTAATAAAATATTTTTTACACTGCATGGAGCGCAACGAATGAAACGAGCCCAGAAGGTCTGAACATGTTATTTTTTAGGACGACATTCCCGATCGTCGAACTCAACTGTACAACCAGTGAATATGCATACTACATCTCATAACAAGAAAAAACAATTCATGAAAGTACTCAAGTAAGAACTTTGAACTAATTTCTACACAGTATACATTGAAAACGGAAATCAGAAGTATTCAACATTGCTTACTTGGAGTTGAGAATGTGTTCATAAAGTTGTATGCTCTTTCGTAGCACAGTGATATTTTCTCTCGCTCGTAATCCCCGACCTATGAAGCTAGTTTTAGAGTGCATAACTTTAGCTTATCGGGACTTTCCAGTCAATTATAATTCGTTACTTCCAATCTCTAGTAAAAATTCCGTGAGTCAAGGAAGATAAGCTTTGGGATCGCGAACTAAACGATCCTAAGCTAACCGTGATAAGGGCAAACGATTTTACACATGGCATTTTGACAATGGTTGAAGATACCACTGATCAAGTAAGGAAGGTACTGGAGGATGTAATGGAGACAATCTTTAAATATTTCTCAGTGTCAAAACTGAAAGAAAATTAAGACGAGATAATAGTGTTTATTCACAAGAACGATCCTAATTGAACCGCAGTTTTACACAAAATTACCCACAACAAAATACAATTTTTCTCTCTCGACTGTTGAAAACTTTTCCTCATAACTTTTACACCCGCTAATGTTTCAAACCCCTAATGCCAGGGAAATCAATGACCACAGTAGGTCAAGAATAAACAGTAAAAAGGTTTTTTCTTATCCGAATCAGTGCTCGCACCTGCGAATCTTCCAGAAGAAGGATGACAGGAACGACAAGTGGGAGAAACCGCTCCTGCGGGATACACAGCGATTTGGGAAGACCACGGTGCGAAGTCCGAAGTCAACAAGCCCTCTCGTTACGACCGACCGTATTCAAATTGCCAAGTGGGCACGTCGACTGCTGAAGACTGTTCGAATTAGTTGACTCACGCTAACTTCAGACGTTTACATCGAAAGTCCAGATTTCCAAGTTGGGTAGTCATAAAATCGACTTCAGACTGTCAATTTCAGGCGCTTCCTGACAAACCTTACAATTGGCCAGGAATCTCCCGACTTACAGCACTGAGGTGACTGAGCTCAACGGAAATTCTCCGTTCAGATCCGTTGCTTTCCGTCTCTATCCTTAGAGCACCTCCACAGCAGGTCTTTAAAGCCTCCTCTAATCTTTCCATCGCTTATCTTTATAGAAGCCTTTAATTTAAAACTTTCTTTGAAAGCTAACGTGTTTCTTAATTTTAAAGATGCTCATAAAGATTTCCCAAAATCTAACCATTCGAGGAACCGTTTATCAAGTATCCAGTTCACACTGAATTCTGTGTATCTAGATAAAGCTCTATAAAGAACCATTTAAAGACTACCTTGAGACATTCCTTAGATATAGAACATTCCTTCTTTATCTGTAAAATAAAGATAAAGAATCTTATCCCTAATATGGGTGGAGTCTTAGACAGACTTATGGAGATGCTCTCAACAAAGTTTTAACAAGAAAGCTTTCCACAAAATCGGTCTGGCAAGGCCCGTGCGCCGGTGAGACTGCACTTGACCGGCCGCTACGGGAGATCATTTCTCGACTAGACTTTTCATCCGGACGAGGGAGTTTTTGACGGTAATCGTTATTTCGGTCACCTACTGTATGACGGAAGTTGGAAAATTTGAATGCCGACTGAACTGCTCTCGAAAGAACGAGAAATGCTCGATCGCTGGTCATGGTCAATCACCTCAAGTCTATTCGTCCTTCCAAAGTAAATGCGATTAGCATTTACTGCTTAGAGGATTTAGCAAGGACAAGTAGGATTTTCAGAGTGTTATGGACGGAGAGGGTGAAAGACAAATCCTTTCATCAGTCAATATCTTTTCATCCTCCATCCGCTCCATCCTCCGTGAAAGGATTAGTTGTGAGACGGTAGCGTCACGGTCTCCCTTATCACCATTAGGTTATTTTCAATGTTATGTGCGGTGTTTTGTAAACCTCCTTTCTAGCGCGAGAGTTTAGTCGGTGCGGAAGCTAGCTACAGCAGTGAGGACAATGTGAACAACAGATTTGGAGAGGACACAGTGAACGACAACGTCTACACAATTCATCATCGATTCCTCGAGGAACGAGTGGGAAGAGCTTCGAAGAATGAGTGGAGGTACGTCAGAAAGTGAGCAGGATCGAGGAAGTCTATCCGACTAAAAGAAAGAACACTATGATGATAAGTGAACCAATACTCACTCAGTGAATATGTGTTGTCCGTTGGAATGTGGAGCATGGTGAGAGTTCTTTAGTGAATTTTGAGATTTTTGTACATTATCATCTACCTACTACACAGTGTATATACTAACATCGTGGTTTAGCAATTGATATTTCAACACAGAAGAGGAGGCTTGAACACATGCTTGTAGTCTACATTGTTCCGATCCATAACAATGTGGACTGAAACTTGTCGTGAAAAACATACCTGAATGCGAAAAATTCATACGGACATCACACACACCAGTCACCGGTATGAGACTACATTATGATGGCTGTGATTTTCAGTTATGTAGTTGTGGTGGTGTAGTTCCAGTACACTACAATTATACATTTATGTTTTCGCTCAGTGCATGCGTTGAGTGTACAGTTCCAGTACAATACAGTTATATTTTTACATTTTTTGCACAATGCAGAACTTGGTGTGTGGTTTGAGTACAATGTTATGCGCGGTAGCAGTTACTGTACTTGTTGAACAAAAACACTTGTTGTTGCTTTTCTGCATTACATGAATAGTGTGCATTGTTTCTTCATGCGCTAATTTGCAGCAGTAAATATTCTTCGATTGTTTCAAAATCAATTTAATCAGTCGTGTGCAGTCTCCAAGTAAGTTGAATTTCTGTATACAAACACTAGAGAATTTGCTGTACCATCCACCGTGATGACGGACATAGAATGCTAAACTTCAGCAATGTGAGCAATCAATCTTGGACCTATGCTTATGTTTACTATTAACTGAAAGGTCAATGTGTGAAACTACATAGACAAGAGTGGAATGAGTGTACTTGTGCAAGAACAAGAGTATACAACACCCAGAGATCCAGCGGCAGACCAGCACTGAACAAGCCATGGTCAACCGCTACAAGGTGAACTGCATGAATGATTGTTTTGTATTGTTTGTGCATGCGCAAAAACTGCAGAATCAACGTTGTAATAATAGTTTGCACTCTCCATGCAATTGATGTATGTTGGTATACAAACACTACAAAATGAAGTGTGCCATCTATTGTATTATGACTATTTTAGAATGTCAAACTTGAGCAATATGTTGGAAGTTGTCGGTAGCCAGAGACCAATGAGTCTTGGATCTATTATTGTGCTTATTGTGAATTGGGGAGCAAGCAATATTGCACCACGATAATTCACATATCAAACGTGTGCTATCATGCGAAGTAATAGATTGATGTGCCATAAATCCTTAGAACATGGAGTTGCTTCATGTAAGCACCAGTCGAGTGTTGGCTTAGATGTGTACGTATTCGAACTGATGATAGTAGATGTATTCGGTGATCGATCAATGAAATGTATAGTGTTTGATGCTGCAACTGAGCTGTTGTACATGCCAACTATCCAGTTCCGTGTCTTAGGTATGATTTAGCATGAAAAAATGTTGCCTACGTTATGTAAAGGAGGTTCTCAAGTGGAATTCAACATTAGAGTGTCCAGTAATGATAAAATAAACCAGTAGATCTGTAGGTTGGAGCTCAACACTCCAATGCGGATTTCTCCGAGGAGCGTTGATGTTCTACATCAGTTCACCAACATCACATATGAACTACATCTATGCAATATCATTTATATTGTATGGCGCATAGTATGCAAAACAAATCTTCTTCCTCTATCATGTGAATCTCATATGTGGATCGTTCATTGTGCTTTTACGTCTAGTGAACTTCTCAATAAAGTCTTGTCGTTTAAGTAAGATCTTGTCAACTCTCGACATTGGTTGAAATGACTGTGCAAGTTTCTCAATCTAAGCACATCCTACTCAACAATGTCCATCGTGGTCTTCATATTAAGAATGCACTGAAACGTAGCTTTTGTAGTACATGAGGCTAAGTATGATAACTGGTAAGAATGGTTCATCGAGTTCCGAACATCGTTTGTAACTTTTATGAAGTCAGCGTATGTCACATTTTCATGAATTTGATGATCTTGTCCGCTCTCCATCGATGTTAGTGATCAATCATTCACCGGCTTTCTTCCACACAATCATGACTGTCTTCAAGTTGTGTAGACTCATACTCCAACCCAACTGGTACGTCTATAACTAGTATATCTCTCAACATTTCTTTTTTCCTAGATTCTCAAACTCTCCTCCAATGATGCCGAATTTTGCACCTAAGCTCAACCATCTCTGAAAATCCAACCACGAGAAGACATTTTATCTGCTTGTATCTCACAAGCAGAAGGATCATATGAACAAACAGACTATGAACAAAAAAACTAAACATTAGGTTAAATGGAGTAAAGCTTAGTGACTTCATTACCTCATCCTTGCATGTATTTCCTTGCACAGCAGATCCACATGTGCATGTAGGTCATAGTCATAACGTTTCATCTCATGAATGCGATTAGGGTCTGAGCAAGAGGTCATCCAAACCACCTTCTTCCCATCAGAGTTAGTATGCATGAGTATAACATTTGAGTCAATGATCTCTTTAGCTTTTTTATCGCTACTAGCACGAGACCTCCAACAATATGATTGTGCAATCGGACTTACCGCTTTAATTCAGCTAAGCAACAGAAAAAAAATCAATGCTGTAAGTTAGCATCAGCACAAGCCAGGATACTCGTCGAGACATTTTTCTTTTGCGAGACCTTCTGAGGTGCACTTTCAAATATCCTATGCCAACTTTCAATGCTTCCTTATGAGTTTTGGTTGGCATGGACGTAAGGACAATAATTTAAAGCTCATCTTGATATTTTTACATGCTAGTGGTATTTTTAATAATCAATGAAACGAATATGTTCCTTCCATGTCTCCACAAACCTCACAGCTATATGATCATGTCGGGATCAGGATTGATGTGAGCTTTGTTGAAGGGATCTTTCACTTTGGCATGAAGATTCTTCACCCAGGCTTTACGCACATGCCACAAGCACAAGTTGATAAGAATCCTTGGAACACAGAAATGTGAACACATATACAATTGATCACCAAGAATGTTCAACATGCTTAAAGGTTAAACACATTCACATAGGTCCAGATGAGCACCAATATCGGATAGTATTTTTTCCAACTTCATCTCTGGGCCCTTAGTCTTGTGTATTTTGAATACATATGATAGTGTGCACTCTGCTTCCAGAAAATCTGTAAATCTGTTTGTAGGGAACGTTCATGGAAAATCCATTCCAGATTTTCTAACATAAAAGGATCAACTGGAAGCTCTCGAATAACAACATTGTCAGTACATGGCTCATCGCGAAGACAACAATGTAATACTCGCTTCAGAGTGTTCGCAGATTATCCCTCGTTCGAGTGTCTTGAATATCATTACTCCTTATATTTCCAACCTATGTGTGAATACGCATAGCAACATAAGGATTATCAACTCATAACTCAAGACTCTGCAGATTCAAACATTGTGTGATTAAATAAGACTATAATAATGTTCTGTAACAGCTACAGAATTTCTCTCAACAATGGAAAACTCTTTGAAGCATCTGCGAACATGCAGCTCTGATGCATCCTTCTGGTTGAGCTCTCGTCCTCTTCTGATCGAGATCTTTCAGGAACTTCAGATATCTCTCAAGCTAGTACATCTATCCACAATGCACTGGTCCGTAAATGGTCACCTGCGTACCAAATGAACAAGCAAATGGATCTTAATATCAAATAACGATAGAGAAAATGCTCATTCTTGCTACTTGTAAAGGGTTTGAGCAGCAATACTTCCATTTGAGATATGGTGTCGACGTAATCTCCTTCGAGCATACCCATCTTGTGACAACGTATCAACACATATGCACTTGTTAATACTTATACAAAATTACATACATCGTGAAGAAAGAATTTAATAATAATAACAAAACAGTAACTAAAAGTCTGAGTTTCCTCAATTGTTATGAAAGATCATAAATTACCTCTCGTACTTCAGGACTCGCTAATTCTTGTATACATGCAGGAAGCACATGTGATAAAAACTTATGATAATCATGTCTCTTCAGTCCATTATGTCATGTTGAAGTGTCAGTGGAAAATGCTTTTCGTAAGCACACACCATAATCAATAGAGAAACACATAGCAACTATTCTCTCCTTGAATATATTGCGTTGTTGTGACTCATGACCCAAGATGTTGAACTTATACTCTCGTCATCTGCATCTGATGTATGAACCGATGCACCTTGGTGCATACTCATCTTCTCACATACTCGCCTCAATGCGAATCCATCATTCTCTCCAAACTAATGTTTGATGATGGATTTCTAACATTCTTTTTGATGTGCATGTGATCAAGCAAGTGATTGATAATAAGATATTACAAGACCACAAAATGAGTCATTAACAACGCTTATATGATGCAAATAATCTTAGATTACAATAACCAAAGTGCATTTTATCATGATCATCAAGAGTAATTACTTTCCAATACGGAAGAGGTATAATATTGACTTTCAAGATATTCTCGTCGTCTTCTTGTCCATCTCTCCACTCTCAATGGCAGATCAAGTTTGAAGCCAGTGAGAAGTCAAACACCGCAAGGATAGAAGTCTCGTGTTACGCTTGTGCATCTATTGTATCATTCGATTGTCAAGAGATAAGTACTTGGTATATCTCAAATAGATCACCTTGTGTAGGTGTGAAGAATGTATCACTTGCAAATTAGGACCGCATGTAAGAGATGTACGATAACCCTTTGTCTCCAAGCCTGAAACATATCCCAACCTAGGATAATCATGCATGGTCCACATGGTTATTGCTTTCAATGTAAATCTCTTAGAATTTCCATGAAAGTGTGCCCGTCCATCATGAACATCCACGCCTTATATGAAAAGGTCAAGCTCTTCCACCATTAGCTCCAAGTAAGTATCTGGAAACTTGGCTTGTTTAGAACCTAAACATGCAAGTGCACCCACATCAGTATCAAAACCAGGTTTGATGTGAAGAAGACAAGTACGTCATATGTGAAGAACACAAGCAAGTGGTGGCATATGACATTGAAGTATACCTGGAGTCACCAGTGAGAGAAACAAATGATCTTTTTTTGCCACCATCGAGGAAGATTATAATTTATGAAAACAATTGGTTATGTCAAATATTACGTCCTCCTTGTCGTATGTGACGAAACTCCATCTAATGTCAATCCAAGACGTAAATGACATAGGTCTTGTTTGAAATCTGACCACATGCTCTCGATGTAGTCATGGGTTGGAGAGTCGATCACAAGTCTCATCACACCGTTTGTAGATCGATTTTTTGCATGTCATGTCATCAATTCTACCATGGTCTTGCGTCGATACATGTGCAACACACATAAGATGAGTGGAAACCAACGTAGTATCTGACAAACATATTCCTTGTTAGTTAGTGTCATACTTGAGGTTGTACGAGTTATATATCATTACGCGTGACTTCTATATCCAAGTGTAGATCATGACATGTGTGAAGATCTAGAGTAATAATATCACTAGGACCTGTTACCTTTTTTTATACACGAGATCCTTGTGTGTCAGATCTGTATCTTTATTCATTGTACATGACATGAGACGAGCTCCGCATGCTCGTTCTGGAAAAAACACAATCATTTGAACATGCATGCACATGTTGTATTCCATCGCAATGATCTTCAACACAAATCTAACTTTTTGTTTTGAGGTAGAGACATTGTTCCCTTTGGATAAAATATTATATTTGAGTAGACGAAATATGGCATTGATGATTGATTGCTACCAAGAAAACGTGCTTGTAGATTCAATATTAAAAGAGATTAAGAAAAGTTGTGCCTTAGCTCTATGATATATTAGTGTGCGAGCTCTTTTTTGAACATATAGTCATGTTTTATCTATGGCATGTGCTCCTCCATCATCCTTGCTTTCATGGAATACCTCCTCTTCATTATCTGGTGCGTCATCTCCCTTTGGAAAAATAAAGTGACGTCTACTTCTTCATGATCATTATCATTATCAGCTCCATCCGTGGAGGACATCAATAGAGATATAGATCGAGTGTACTTTTGTCAATCGCACTGAGTTTTTTTTTCATTCGAAGTGACAACATGGTAAAATTTGACCCGTCTTCTTCATATCCGAATGAATATTGAACACAATATCAATATGCATTTGGATGTGAAATGATGCAACATCCACATGACAACACATGTCATTTTACTCCACAAAATACAGAATATATACTTTAGTCACAATAATTTATAGATCATAAGACATATCCAAAACCTTACATTTATAACATATCTATGCTATGATGGAAGTACATGCTGGGTCCCAAGATCACCATAAGAATATCTAGCTAATAACTCCTTACTGACAAAAATGGATCTCATAGCTACTATGATGATATGGAACTCCATAGATCTACGTGGTGCCACAATGAAGGCGGAATTGAAGAACAGAAGCGCACAGAAGACTGAAGGAGCAACCAGAAGCAGCCGAAAGCAGTCTTTCCATGTTCTTTCTTCTTTCCCACCGCTTCCCTCCTCTGATTTGATGTCTCCCACGCTTCCTCGCTCGTCTGCAGGAAGATCATTTTCCTTACTCTAAACTTGCCTCTGAGAAAAATGGACGCGGAAGCGCTGTCAAATTTTCGTCAAGTGTCTTCTCACTTCTTCGCAAGTTGGAATTGGGCTTTCCTGCTTCCCATTCCAAAATTTGATGGTCTGACTATCAATTTCTCTATCCTACTGCGCTTCTGTTCCAGAATCCGTGGACAGAAGACGCTTTTAAATGTCTGAACATCTTCGGAAGACGAATGTTTGCAATTTGTATCGAGTGATTGGATTGGATTAGAATTTGTGTTGAGAGAAGCTTGGTACGAATCTTGAGTGAGCTTGAGCGTTGATTCTTGTTTCGATAAGCATGAAATTGGGAACTAGGTCTGTGCCTCCCACTCTTCCTAACTTCTCAAATCCATATCTTCCTAGAGAGACTAGAAGATTGGAAAGACTGGCAGAATACGCAAGAAGACGTGAGGGTCCGTTACGGGTCTCTTCTGTGTGAACCATAGCAGCCTTCTTCTTCCCGAACTTAGAAGAGAGTTGTGAGAAGCCTTGCTGGCGTAATCTGGAGAGAATGATCAAGGGTCATGTCTTTTCATCATGCAGCAAGCTTCGTCTAAGAATGTATGAGAGGTGAGGAGTCGAAAAACAAAGCTTGACTGGTCCATGTCTGTCGGGAGGTTAGATTGTGTCTCGAAAGCGAAGACAGGTGAGACCAGTGATGAGAAGCCTGACTGTGGGAAGTCTTATGAAGACGTCAGTTCACCAGAAGTTGTCTTGGGAGTCTTCCTGGAGGTCACTGTCACCACAGGAGTCCTCAGCCTTCTTCTGAACCTTTCGTAGACTTTGCTTCTCACGTATCTTGTTATCTTCTGTTAGGAAGTAGGATGAATTGCAAGATGAATTGTCTTCTTAGAAATCCATGTGATGCCTTTCTTAGTTAGGATTGCTTAGATATAGCTCGGAAGACGAGAGCTACTTAGGAAGCACTGTTAGAATCCCGGAAGACAGAATAGCTATCTTCTAGAAGACTAGATCCGTCTTCTGAGAGTGGAAGCTGGACTCTGAGGATCTGGTAAGGACTGAGTCTTAGGCTCACAACAAGTATGTGTGGTTTAGTGTAACAGAAGCTCGAACATGTCGATGCATCCTCGAGGGTTAGTGTTACCAGCAGCGGAGTTGGCTGAGACCAAACCTTACATCAAGGAGTTGGGTCTCGACTTCTTTCTACGGGACTGGAACCACACGGATCAGGGTATTCTGGAGGAGGTTTGGACAGCATTGTCTCCGCATAACCGTATATCTGTTAAGGCAGAGTTGCTCGGGGAAGATCATCTTCCTGGATGATGGAATGGTGACGTAAGGCTTTCCACCGGCCAGAAGTAGTGAACCGCGAATACGAGCTGGAGAAGAAGATCCTAGCAATGATCTCTGAGAAGTGGTATGTACTTGGAAGCACCACATGCCTCTTCCTGGAAAACAAACAGGGGAGGAACAGATGGAAGGTAGAAGCTTTCCGGAAGCCGAAGAAACATTTTCTGGGGAAGTTGTATCTTCACCTTTTCTCCAAGGGAAAGGTCCAGAAGGTGAAATATCTTGGAGATCATGACATGGAGTTCCTGGAAGCTATCTGGGAAGGAATGTCCATCAATTGAGACGACTTCTTCCACATTTATATCCAAACCGAATTAGTGTACTTGGGTACTCCAGTAGGATGGCATCTCACCCCATTCTTCTGGTATTTGTATGTGTCCAAGGAGGATTTGACAAAAGACCAGCTGGTTAAGTATGGACCAGCAGGACAGCGTGAGGTGAAAGACGAGACCTCGGAGGAAGAAGACCAGGCAGCTGTCATGTCTTCTCCTCTCACTTTAGTGCACTAGGTAGGACCGAGCACTCAGCAGAAGTCGATTCTGATGAGAGAAGACGACTCCAGCGGCATAGAAGACGCGTCGTCTCTGAGGAAGATGAGACCTAGGAGTGTGCCTCGGAAGAGCACATCCTTCTCGATCATCCACTCTGGATCCGAGTCGGATTCACAAGATGACACGCCTAGCACCAGGATCGCATAGAAGACAGCTTCTACGACTATAGGGAGTCTTCCGAAGACTCCAGAAGCCAAGACATGGATCGATGTAGCGACTGCGACTAGAGGAAGTGCAGCAAAGAGGACTGCTTCTGCGGTGGTAAGAGATCTTCCCACCTCGAAAGACGTTGAGAGTAGCATCTTCTCGTGCACAAAAGGAGAAGACCACGATGATAGAAGAGGCATCCATGCCTCTGGAAGACAGAGAAGCCGTCATAGATCACTTTGTGGGGATGAACTTGTCTTCTGCAAGAAGACGGCTGGAAGAGTTCAGCGCCTACTTAAGTTCGGAGATCCAGCCATCCATGGAATTGGTTGAGAAACGTGCGATGGCTCAGGAGAAGCCACTACAGCCTGGGTTTGGTCTACGAACCTTGATACAGCAGGAGGAGGTCCAGAAGCAGAAGTTGGAAGCTCTGGAAGCCACTCCGCACCACGGAGAAGCTCGCAGTAAAGTACAAGGCGGAAGCTTCTGCTTCCGCCAAGGAGTTGGCACCACTGCGGAAGAGCAACCAGGAGTTGCAGACGCGACTCCAGCAGCGTGAGTAGGAGATTCTGCGAATCAAGGGGAATTTCACTGGTCTCGCCGAAGAGAAGACGACTTGGAATGCACTACGGGAAGCCGTGGAAGCTCAAGCCGCAGCAGAGAAGAAGCAACGAGAGGAAGCAAAAGCTCGAGCGAAAGAAATTATGACGCATATGGTATAAGCGCTTCGCAAGAAGTTCAACTTCACCACGGGTAGGAAGCTTCTCACCCTAGCTCGTGAATGGGACGACGATTCCAAGAAGATGTTAGTGGACTGCAAGGAGAGCATGTTCCGCTACCTGGATCGGCAGATTGAGGACTTGAAGACTATTGATGGTTTCTCTCGATTCCCCAGCCTGCAGTTGCGTCTTCTCATGCTCTTGGACCAGCAGTTAGAACCGATCTCGACAAGGAGGAGTTCAACCTCGCTGTCCACTTGGTAGTGACAGCGCTGGAAGCCGAGAAGACGACAAAAGAAGCCCCAAAAGACAAGGTGTCTTTTGGAAGACCGGTAGACAGGATGTCTTCTGGAAGACAGAAAGCAGAAGTGTCTTCTCAGGTGTTTCGAGTGGAAGAGGTGACTTCCTCTAACCATTGTGAGGTCACTCTAGCTCCCAGTGTCGAACATGTGGAGCAGAAGAGTCAGAAAGCGCAAGTGGACTCCGCTTCCCCGAAGCCTCTTTCGTCTTCTGAAGCCACACCAGAAGCCCACATCCCGAACATTGAAGAGGAAGTCACCTCAGCCACATCCGAGGTACCATCAGGGTTCTCACTTTATCAGAAGTCGATTTAGGAGATCAGGTAAGAGAGGATCCAGTGGAGATCGCACTTGACGATCAGGAGTAGATAGTAGAGATAGAAAGACAGTTGACTTATCTAATTTTGGTAGGAAATGGAGTCTAATATTTTGAGAAGGTGCAACTCCCTTTGTATATTTAGGTGACTGCCCAAGTGGTAGGATAGGCAACGGTAGGAGTAGGAAAGCAGGTTCAAACTGAGAAGAGAACCGAAGCCTTGGGAGGTGGTGGTCTTCTGACAGCGCCCCATTTTGCTTAGCTGTGGGTTGGGATTGGAGGGGATCTCCCTCCTGCGACTCAAAGACGATAGTATAAGGATGATACTTAGGTAGAATTCAGCATGCACATTCTCTACTCCTAGCACCCTTTTTGCTACGCACGTAGTTCTACTGGTAGCATGCATTTTCTACACTTCAGAGTAAGCCTGTACCTCCGCTCCCAACAAGGGATCGACATGATATAGAATAGGAATAGACAACATAGAACAAAGAACGACATCATCGTGCAGTCCTGCTTCTAGGCTGGTGGGTCGAGGAGTAGGAACAAGAAGTGGATGGAGTGAGCTTCTAGAAGCCAATGTACCTTCTTCTCGGAGAATTGATTTCGGATTTGATTGCAGAAGCTTTGTCTGTGTCTTATGGACAGTGAGTTTCCTCGAATTCACACCCAATTGTGCATGAGAAGCCTTCTTCTTGAGTGACGATGATTGTTAGAAGCTGTGCAATGTCCAAGCTTGTCTCATCCAGTGGAGCACTTCGAATCCACGTATGGACTGACCTATGAGAGAATGGTCCTTGAAGTCAGAGTAGTCGGAGCAACGACAGAAAAAAAAGAAGACTTCTTTCCACAGCAGAAGACGACATCCTCGATTGGAAAACTGTGTAACTGTAAGCCGATTTGTGGTCTTCTTCCTCAAATTACTACAAGCAGAGATGGCTTGTTAGTCAAGATCCGGACTAGAAGCCTATCGGAATCTTAATTTCTCATTTTTATCTTGTTTCCTCTTGTTTGGATTTTCACTTCTTCCCTATCTTCCCCATCTTCTCATCTTCCCCCCTTCTTCTAATTGATTTCCAAGACTTCTATTGAACTTCCGCGAAGGTGAATGTCTTTGTAGTATTGCAGGAAGACCGCTTCCGTGGACAGAAGCCTGGGAAGACTACATGTGACGTACACCATGTGATTAATCTAACCTTGTTGGAATGAGAAGCGCACTGTGTGATAGGCAATGATAATTAGACATCTACGGAGCAAGGACAGTCTTCTGGAGGTGTCAGAAGCCGAGTTAAACCCTCGGAAATCGATAATTGCTTCAGGAAGACCGTTGTGAGAAGACTAGAAGCCATGATCTGGAAGCAAAAAGCGTCTTCTCGAGCTTCTCAGTGGATAATTGTGTGGTATTTCAAGTAGTAGTTGTATGTTTAGGTCCAGAGCACCTTCTAAAGGGTCTGGAAATCGTGTGGTTTTGTGAGAAGACGGGATTTCCACGTAAAATCCGTGTGTTTGTGAGTTTAGACAGATCTTAGAACTTAGAGCAACGATATTAGTGCAAATCTTCTTGGGAATGAAATCTTTTATGCTATAATGAGCTAAAGGAGAAATCCTGAGATACTACACCCATTATATCTCAACCTGTTAAGAGCCACTACTAGTTGCAAACTTACAAGAGCTTGATTCAGCATGGACTGACTTTGGAAAGTGGGATGAATTTGAATCAGACAATAAAGCTACAAATTTGTCCATACATGTAAGTTGTCTAGAAGAAGCCTCCTGAAGTTCAGCAAAATAGTTCTCCACAAAGTCTTTGCTCTTACGAATGTAAGTGCTTCGATCTAGATATCTTGAATTATGTATGACATGATATAACTCAAACACCTCATCACATGCACTTGAATTGTCGATAAAATCATTATTGTCCGTTGAATTCAACAAATTAACAATTCTTGTCTTTCAGAAATTCATGGCATTTTTCAAATACTTGAGACCACACGTGCTTGGAACCAAATAACACATATCTGTTGTGAAGAGTATGTGTTGTAATAACAAAAACCTGAAAACGAATGTACGTAGGAGTGCAAATTGAGTTTGGAATGTAACTCAAGAACAAATGCACGAAGTGCACCGATCCAGTTTCAAGAAGCTACACGAGATGATTGAAGCAAGGTGTCTAGTTCCCACATTCCTTTTCTCACGCTCCTTGTTCCTGACATTAATTCAAATTCTTTGTGGCTTATGTCGCTACAGGTGATGACCAACTTCTCTTACGGAGGTCGAGGTCTTTGTCACAGTCAACTCCTACGGACACTTTAAGGGGTGCCCGCAAGAAAGTTGGATGCAATCGCAATCTCTGACCGCAGCCGTGAAATATTTTGACAAGATTCAAGCTTTGACATGCCCTATTTGACGAATCATGATTGTTGATAAAGCATGATATCTATATGTTAATTTTATAAGTCATGATTTTAAAAATGTATTTCTAGAAATACAATCCTCTTAAAATGGATAAGAGAAGGGTATCAGTATTCAAGAATTCATATCAAGAAATTTTCATTGACATCAAAAAATAGATATCGATCTTGATAACTACCTTAGGTATCTTTATCCACCTCGATAACTATCTCAAATATAGTTATCAAAGTTCAATATCTATTTCTTGATAGTAATCTAACTCAATGTCTAAGTTTTGATTTTTTTCTGATATCATGAGATTTCTCCTGATATCAGTTCCTGAATACTGATATCATACTCTTCCTCTCCTAAAATCATCAAGTTTTTACATTTTCTTTATCTTGTATGTTGCGAAAGTCACAATCATAGTCGTGGCTTCTCATTCCTAAATATTCAACTCCTCTCGATTCCACTCCGGGAATGATTTAAGACTGAGAAACCACTCTCTATCATGCCTTATGCTATACATAAACCTCCGAGAGGAAATGGTTTATTCATTCATCACATCAACCATGACCATTCCACATGTAACATACATATCAATGTACATAATACCAGTGAATGCAAGTTCGTATTTTATCGAGCCCAAAGAGTGGTATATCAACTTTGCAGTTCAAAACCAAAACTAAACAATATTTTATTAATTTTCTGAATCTAAACTGAGTCTCAACAGTGGCATATCAATTTCAGGCTATAAACCGAACCAAAACTTATAAACGGTGGTTTATCAGTTTTCTGAACTGATAACCCGTAAAACTGATAAGAAAAGAAAGAAGAAATATTTTATAACTGAAGTAGAGGTGCCTCTCTGCGCTCCCTTCATGGTTTTAATCTGTTTTTCTATTCGCGATCCAAGTGTAGGTCCAAGCCATAAATAGCAGGTCAGGTTAATTTATGAAAATAAACTAACATGTATGCGTATGTTTAAAGCACTTGTCTTGGTTTAGAAGGGACCTACCCAGATTCTTATGGGAAAGGTGAACTAGAAGAAAAATGTTCCTTTCTCCTGAAGGGTTTAGTCATAAATAAAAGTGATTTGTAAAAACTCATATGTTTAATTTATTCACAAGTTTTGAATTTATGTTGGAGTGGGGTCTCTCTGTAACATGCTAATCTTTATTTGAAATTAGAAGTAGTCTAATCAAGAGTTCTTCACCATAGTGAGAGGAAATATTTTTATACCAGAGGAAATAATGAAAAAGAAAACAGAGGAGAGCTTCTCTGTCGCGGTAATAATTGGATGATTTCTAGATAAATAAAATATATTTACTGCATCTTATAGCCAAAATTATAAATTATCTCCTCATACTTGCTTATCTGTTTCTGATACTCGTACCAAGATCGAGGTGTTTTGCATTCATATTGTTCAACGGTTCAATAATTAGGGGGTGTCAAGATTAAAAAGAAACATTCCTAAACGGTTGAAAGGAAAAAGACTGTAATTTTTCAATGGGTAGCGTTGTACAGAATCGTGTATCATTTTGGGGAGCTCTTAGGAGTTAACAATACTATCTATTTATTAAACATTTGACTTCTGACACTTAGAATTATTCTTAGAATTATTCTTAGAATTATTTTGAGTAGTAGATTTCTCTACTATAAAAACGAACTGACGAAAAGAGTGAAAACCAACTAAAGAAAACATCCACTGTATTTTTCTACGAGTATTTCTGAAATATCCATCGAAACATTCGCGAAGACCTGACCGAATATTTAACTCCTTCCTGCGAGTCAAAAATATTTAGTAACAAATCTAACTTTAACACCCCTACTGTAGTTCATATATATATATAGGGATATCATCCCCATTATTCGTCCCTTATACTATTCCTTCATTGAGACACGTAACATATTTCGGCACCGAGATTCTCGGGCAGTGCACGAAAGAGCTTGTATATCAGTGTATTGACATGTTGTCAAGAGGTACCTTTACGTGGTGCATACTGTACTACGAGAGAAAACGGGACCCAATGAATAGCAAACGGATGGGAAGACCCCATCAAGCCTCACAAGAGAAAGAAAGGACCCGAAGGGCCAAGCAACAACCACCCCGAAGGGAAGAACATCGGGGCTTTAAGTGGTCTAGACTATCGCGCTATGGGAGGGAGAGAAGCGCGCGGAGAGAGGGCAGAGAGGATCACGGGAGCTTTTGAGTGAGAGGGGAGTGTGTTAGAGTGTGATAGGGGGTAGTTTTTTTTTTACATATTTTTTCATCTTGTTTTTTTCTTTTTTTTGATTTTAGAATTGACACATTTGGTGGAAAGATTAGTGAGTATTAAATAGTTTTTGGTTTTCTGAGAAGTTAGGGTTAGAGAGGGTTCCTTTTAGGGTTTTTTGTGAGACTTTTGATAGTTTTTGACAGTTTTTGTCACATTCACTGTATTTGTTTCTCTCTATCTTTACAAATCAGGGTTCAGGGTTCTTAGTTCTTTTTTTCTTTTTCTTTCTTTTCTTTTTTTCTTCATTTTCTCTCTTTTTGTTTTTATTGTTTTTATTCTTCTATGTTCTTTTTTCTTTTTGGAGATGTTTCTGTTATGATTACCGTTTGATCGGATATCATTTTTTCTTTACCTATGGGTACTCTCTCTCCCATGAGATCGAGACTGATTCGAGACACACCATGTCCGGTGTGCAATCAGTTATTTACTTCGCAAGGAGTAAAATCTCATGTGGGAAAGATGCACAAGAGCTATGATACGACCACATGGGATGCCCAGGTTAACCGAGATCGGAGGTCTACACGTGCAGTCACTATGGCACCATTAGCCCTTCTTCCTGGAGTTCCTCCAGAGTCGTGAGAGTGGATGAGAGTCCTCTCTGGCACTATTCTGAGTTTGTTCGAGGCGAGTTTCTCTTGTCCGCGTTTGTTCCATCGGTTACCTCGTGCTCTTCATGACGAGGTGAGACAAGCATTTCGTCTACCTCTCGACATGTTGACACGGAACACCAAGGACGAGGCAGCGTGGTTACTATTTCTTCTACTTCCTCGTTGGTGTCTCCGTTATACTCGAGGTGACAGAGGAGGACATCGGGAGGTGGCGGTCCGTCTTCGGAGATTCCGTGCTGGTGATTGGGTGGTCTTACAGGAGGAATCAGTCCGTGCGGTACGAGGTAGGAGTGAGTTTGTCTCTACACGTGATGTCTCATCTTCCGCTCACATACGACGCTGTAGGATGTTAGGTCAGGCTGGAGAGTACAGTAGAGCTGCTAGAGCACTGCATCCTTTGTCATTGGCATGTCCTACCGAGGAGACGATCGCTGCGTTGCGTTCCTTTCACCCCTCACCGGATGATCCCTCACCACCTGAGGTTCAGGACTATCAGCCTGAGGAGCCATTATGTCTCGATAGATCTTTGTTTGCCCAGGCCTTGTGTACAGCTCCACGTCTATCTTCTGGAGGTCTGTCTGGGATGGTCTACGAGCACCTACGGGATTGTTTTCAGACAGACGACCCCTCTAGTGGTTTCACGGAGCTTTTTCAGGTAGCGGCAGCAGTAGCTCAGGGAAATATTCCTCAGTCTATAACTCAGGTACTAGAGGCAGCTAGACTTTTGACCATGACGAAGGATGGTGGAGAGATTCGACCGATAGTCATCGGCGAGATTCTCTTACGACTTATCAGTCATACCATTGTCCTTCAGCTTCGAGATACTTTTCAGGACCACCTTTGTCCACATCAGTTTGGAGTTGCGACAACGGGAGGTTGTGAGTCTGTGTCTTTCGACATTAGAGCTCTCTTGGACATCCATCCCGATTGGGTTGTCCTACAAGTGGACGTGGAAAACGTCTTTAATAGCGTTTCCCGCGCTTCCATCTTTAGGAAGCTCATGGATGGTAAGGGGATCTCTGACGGGTCTGATCTCTTTCGTGCGATCCTTCTATGGTTCTCCTTCTTCTCTTTACTACCAGCACGGTCCTGCGATAGAGGGGTTTCAGTCATCAGCTCCGCTGCAGGTACTCGTCAGGGAGATCCTTTGGGTGGACCCCTCTTTGCCTTAGCTCACTACAGAGCTCTCTTGGTCACCGCCTTGGCTGCTCCAGGTTGTGTTTTTCCATCTCTAGCTGATGATAATCACATCGTAGGTCCGGCGGACCAAGTTGGTGTTGCCTTTTACCACCTTGTTTCTCAATTGGCCTTGGTAGGGCTGAGGGTGAAGGTGTCAAAGTGCAAGGCTTGGTCTCCCATAGGTATACCGTCGGACCTACAGCTCCCGGAGGGATTAGTTATCCCCACTGATGGTTTACGCATCCTCGGAGTACCTGTGGGTACAGAAGACTTTGTCTCTCGATTCTTAGATGTTGCCCTAGCGGAGGTCGTTTTGCATATTGAGGATCTCCCTATGTTGGAGGATCCTCATGTTGTCTTTGGTATCTTTTACTCTTCCATTGCGTGACGTCTGACTTACTTACTCCGCACAGTACCTCCATCTCCTATCTTCATCTCGCGCCTCTGAGAGTTTGATAAGAAGATCATAAGGGTGTTTGGCGACATCATAGGACCGGGGACTTTTGACTGTGTGGCAGGACCTCTCGCACATAGGCAGATGTGTCTTCGTGAGACAAGAGATGGTCTGACTCTTGAGGCATGTGAGGCACACCTTTGATTCGATACCTTAGCTACCGATGGATCTCGCGAACTACAGTCTTCTCTGACGGGGCACCACTTCCAGCAAGTTCTCCATGCTCTCTTAGTGGATCCTTTCATCCATCTCACGAGATACTAGAGCTCGACTCCGCTCTTGTTCGGGCAAGGGCGTAGGCTCTTGGCTCATAGCTCGACCTTGCATTAGAGCGTTCCGACTCGCACCGACTATCTTCTCTACAGCGATGAGGTTCCGCCTAGGCTTGGTACAGCTTGTTGCTTCGGCACTATCCACTTGCGAGTACGGTGTCTCGCTCGACACATCGGATCGCCATCTTGCTCGATGTCCTCATGGTGGATAGCGGATAGCTACCCACGATGTCATCAGAGACGCCGTGTTTGCCTTAGTACGGGAGAGCGGTCACATGACGTGGAGAGAGCATTGGTATGTCTTTCAGACAGGAGGATCAGTGAGAGCTGACTTGTACATGATGAGAGAGGATAAGGTCTCAATGGCTGATGTGGTTGTCACGGATCCGACACGGGACTCAGTGACGGCACATGTGATCACCCATCTTCCAGGATGGGCTGTAGGCGTGGCGACAGCAGCAAAGGTGACCAAGGATATGCAAGTGGGACATCGCTTCATCTCTTTAGCTTTGGAGATATACGGATCGACATGCTTGGAGTTCGACGTCTTTCTGAGAGACTGTGCTAGAACTTATCATGAGAGGCGCCAGGGTGTTCCATTTTCTCTTTTTTTCTGCACCATGTTTTTTAGACAGCGAGTTTCGATTGCTCTACAGAGAGCTTTAGCAGGAGCAGTTCACAAGAGGGCAATCGTAGTAGGTGATGTCTCTTCAGGTGCGCCAGTTGTTTGTAGAAGTGATTTTTTGATCTCCGACATTTAGGTGCGACATGCGATTTTAGAGCTATTGATAGCGGGGCTTAGCCCCGATGTTCTTCCCTTCGGGGTGGTTGTTGCTTGGCCCTTCGGGTCCTTTCATACTGTACTTTACCCCACCTCTAATACGTTCGATGGACGTGACACCACTTTTGACCCTACCTTTGACTGGTAATCGCAAGTTTAACAAGTCTAGACGTGTCGTCATCTCACTGGTCATAAGTGGCTGCCCGTATCTGTTAGAACAGGTCAAGCCATGTGGGTGAAAGCTTTACTGCATTTCGTCTTATCTTTTCTCCTTACGCTTCTACTGACGGACGGCATACTTTCTCATGACAACAAGACATGCCTCCTAAGTGCAACGTGCCGCGCGTAAAGAACAAGAAGTGGGAAGCATAACCATCCCGTGTAACCACCACCATCAGAACTGTGCCGCCTGTCCGTGTCAGGACAGCCGGCACAGTCGTTACCTGCTTGCCCTTAGGCGGCTGGGAGGGAGTGACGATATCACTCGGCCCGGTTCGAACAGTTCAAGGGGAACCGAAACTGAACCATTTATATAGTCTTTACTTGAACTTGACTCAAAAGTAACCACGATAAACATTAAAAAGTCTTAACTTCCTTGCATAAATAGCCTTCTCCATCTGCTTACAGAGGATGTAAATATCCGAAGGTTTAATTTATTATCTACTCTTGAGTTGAGAAAGGTTAGTTAATAAATTAAAATTACAATGGTCTGGTGGTGATCAGTCTCCCAGATATGTATTTTCGTTAGTATGTTTTTCAGTATTCTCTTTATGGTTTATGTTTGAATCTTTTCGTGTCTCCAGGTCTGGTTAACATTTAAATTTATATATAATTTCGATTTTTCTTGTCAATTTAGTATAGATTATTATTTAATATTTATATATTTTTGTTAACACCCAATGAGCCAAAGTTCCACAAAAATTCATGTTGCATGCATATTAACTACGAGAAATAATCGGATTGAAGTTTCGCCTATCTATCATGCGCTTTAAATTAAAAACTAAAATCTGTACCAAGTCGCTACTATTCAAGAGACTAAACTTGTCCTTTAAGCAGAACTGGAAGTTGAGCGGCGGGATGTGAGCGGAGCGATACCATGCGAAGAGGAGCGAGGTGAGGGAGCTGTCCTTAGGCGGGAATGCTTATCGAGAGAGCGGGAACATCTTTCATGAAATTTTCCTTGTCATTTTTTAGCTCCACTTTTTGAGTGCTACACTAACTCAACTTCAAAGCTATATCACCCAAGTGGTTCTTTCAAGAGAAGATCAAGGACGATCGTGAACTTATGTTCACGAGAAGCTCATCTGTGCTAGGAGTGGTCTCTAGAGCTTTTGGGTTCAGTTCCGTTTTTGCCTTAATTGTAAGCTAGCGAAACCGAGAAAAGCCGTCTTTCAAACTCTGTGTTTCTTATCTCTCCATAAATTTGCTCTCGAATCATCCGGTCCAAGGTGCAGAAACAAAAGAGTAGCTTGGTGTTCCGAAGAACAAGCATCTCGTCCTCGGAGGAGACTTAGATGAAGGTGACCGTGCTGCTCCGACCTCTCCCGTGGTAAAGCAGATGCTGAGGAGTCACTCACATGACTTTGCGGAATGCGGAAGCGGAGAATAAGATAGAGAAGTTTTGTTTGAGGAATAAAATCCAACACTGTGTGCGAACTTCAGATAATGTGCAGGTTTCACTTGAAACTGGTTATTTATTCAGAGCACCTGCATATTCACCTCTTCCATCTTCCGATGGAGGAGGTAAATATACAGGTGGTTAATTTAATTTTTAATTTTTTTTGTAGAAAGGATTAAATATTAAATTAATACAAGAGTATATTAATGTATTAACGAGTGTAGACTCCTGGACTTGTATCTTCTGAAGCACGGCACTCAGGGCAAGACTTATGGGTTATCTCTTATTCTTCCCGTGTTTCCAGGCATGGGTAACAGATAATATTTATAAAATATTTTAATTCTTTATATCTACTTAGTATATATTTTTTACTTAATACTTATATATATTCCTGATATCATTAAGCGAGCAAAAGTTCCCGGAGTTCATCCAGCAGGCATATTCACCTTATGTTCTGCAGCCGCATCGAAGTAATATATTAATAGTAAAACTGCTTCTTTCATTCATATGAAAAATTTCCACTTCGCTTGCTTGGTTCTTGAGAAGGTGCACTGTGTGATTGATTCAATAGAAACAATTCTACCGTCGCGTGAAGAAGGACAAGTCCACTTCCATGTTTTTTTCGGCAAAGACAAAGGTATTGTGCATCGATTCGACTCATTGCACATCTTCATTCGATATTGCTCCGCACGTAAAGATATTCTCAGTCGATATTTTTTCAAAATCATTCATTCCATAGCGTTACAACGAAAACTGCACTGTAGCAAACAAACATTTATTCCATAGCGCTCGAACGGAAGCGCGCTGTAGCAAAGATAAAATACTTATTTCTGCCTGCTTTACTGAACTTTACTTTCTCTGTACAGAAGCATGGAGAACAAGGATATATTGTCTGCTAAGTAGCTATTGAAAGTGAGATCAAGAACAGTTGACCGTCGAGGCTCCGGTCTGTAAACTTTTTGGTATTAAACGCTGTACAGAGGTGAAAGACGAAAAAAGTAGGGATTGTACACATCACAGTATTGCTAAGAACGTTAAGCAGTGCTACGTAATATGTGCATATTACGTAGTACATAATATACACATAAGAAAAACGCTTATGTGTATATTACTCTCCAGCGAAAAGAAGATGCCTTTCTGATATTGCTTGCCACATGGTGCTCCTATAGTGCTCTGTGCTCTGCAGGCAAAGGTGTAGTTAGGCAAGAAACAATAAGTTAGTGACATGCAAAACACAAACAGGCTGAGTACCTTCCGTCGCACGCTGAGCCGTCCTATCTCGAAGGAATGTACTAAGGAAAACTTGGATAGTTTCGAAGAGTGGACAAGGGCGTCCACACGAGGGGAAGGCAGATCGAGTGAGCACTCCTCTTCTTCAGGAGTGAGAGTGGTGAAGTACCACCGCCGATCTTCGTGGTTGGAGAATATTGTATCAATATCTCTCATGGTTATGATCTTCGGATGTAGAAATGAATTTTCAAAGCGCCTCACTTCGAGCTAGTTGTATACCATTACTCATTAACCATTTGCAAGACGGAGCATACTTGTCAGAGTGAACCATCGAGCGCAGAGAAGTGCAGAAAGTACTGCCGAGAGGATGTCGGCTTTTGTACTTGTTGAACTGCGAAGCGCGTTGCAATATATTGTTCGAGTTCAGTCAACTTTGTTTTTGTTGTCCGTCGCACCGAAAAGAGTGAACAACTCATCTCCATCTGCAAGCATGACGTCAGAAATATTTTCATGCAACATCGGTGATGCACCTCAGATTTATCTTTCGTATATTAGTCAATCATACACACAAAAGTATGAAATCTTTTGTTATTCAGCCTCTTTACACACACTTCATCTCCCAACGGTCTACAACTCCCTTTCCAACCCAGCATGACTACTAGTCTGTTCTTCACATCAATTGGGCTGATGGCCTGCAAACATAAAACTCTCTGAAAGTGGAGATGTAATAACACCCTCCTCTTTCCACCGAGATGATTCCACTATAACACTCTTGCTGTAGAAAAGCGACAACGATCCCCAACAAGAGAGGTCTAGATCTCCATCGTTTTGAGCTATCGTGATGGAAATTTCAAGAGATTGCTTCTTAGAAGCCCAGCTTATAGTAGCACTTCCAAGTCCAAAGCCGTAACCTGACGTGAATCTCTTGTCGACACTTTCTGCCCAATCAGCATCTATGTAGTCATGTAACAACAATGGTCCACCGTATCGATAATGAAGTCCGTACTGCATCGAGAACTTCACGTAGCAGAGGATCTGCTGGACAGCCTCCAAATGTTATCCGTGGTGACTGCATGTGGTGATTGATCAGACCGACGGCATAGCTCAAGTCTGATCTGGTGATCGTCAAGTAGATAAGACTTCCAACCATCTATCTGTATATGCATGGATCATCAAGTAACTCACCATCACTTGCTCTAATGACGTAGCAATGGGTTTGCAATGAAGCATACCAAATCTCTCAAGCATACTGAAAGCATATTATCGTTGTACAAGCCAAACATCCTTCGTATTTCTAATGAACTCCACAGCAAGGAAGTACTTGAGTTCTCCTAAGTCCATCATCTCGAACTCAAATTTCAAGTGATCCTTGATCTGGAAATAAGCTCCTCATAGTTATCGATAATGATCAAGTCATCAACATAGATGATGATCACAATAATCCGATCTCATATTCTTAATGAATACAAGGTAGAGTCTGAACTACAAAGATGGAAACCAAGAGATTGCAAGTGAGAATTGATCTTTGCATACCATGCTCTTGGTGTCTGTTTCAAATCATAAAGGAGCTTTCGTAACTTACTTACACGAGAAGAGAACTTAAGATCCTCATAACCTGGAGGTTGCTGCATGTAGACCTCCTCCTCAAGTCCATTTGGTACATCTTTCAAACTTTCTGAGTTGCATTCTGGACTTCTGAGATTCTGAGATTCTCATCTCGGAGTCGCAACTGGAGCAAAGATCTCTTCAAAATCCACTCCATGTTACCGTGCGTAGCCCTTGGCTAACAATCTGACCTTGTATCGACACATGGTACTATCCGAGTTGCGCTTGACCTTGAAGACTCACCTGCAACCAATCGCTTTCGTACCCTCATGTAAGTCCACCAAGTTCAGCTTCCATAACACTTACTCATTGAGCTTTGTGCATCGCCTCCTCAAGTGAACTCGATTCCTATTCTTGAAGAACATTAGCCATATATGCATGGTGTGCTGCAAGAAAGCCTTCATGCATATACCTACTCACTGGATGTTTTGCTCGTTCAGATCTACGAGAGATAATCGGTGCACTAGTCACCTCCTCTTGCAACTGATCTGACGTAGACGTCAAGGTCTGGGACAAAATATCCAATGGATGTGGAAGATCCACATATCTGGACGAGTCAAACATACGCTGCAATAGCACTCGCTCATCCTGTGTAGAAACTACACTAGTTCCACTAGGTTGTGTTACGTTGACTCTAGCGCTAACAACAGTTCTATGTGCAACAGATTCTGATCTGAAATCAGAGACTTCTCCAGATCCTCCACTCAGCGTACTATAGTGGGTTGACTCCTTGGTTCTAACATATGCTGGTGAAAATTAATAAAACTTTTAAATAAATTATTAAATTAAAATATAGTACTTTTAGTTTGTAGATAAGTTTTAAAGTAAACCTAAGATTTTTTATAAGCAGTCTAAAATTTTAAAAATATTTTTTTAAATCAGAAATATTTTAAATTGTTTTTATAAAAATAAGAATATTAAATTACCTCTTTACTCCTTATGTTATCAGCAAAATACAAGAACTTGTCCATAACGTAGTTCACATGTTTTCTAATCATTATGCGAAGTTTTACTTTCCAATGTATCATCCATAACTTGTTCGTTCCTCTTTTTTTATTTAGAAGAGTCCACGACTATCGATTAAAATATACTTATTAATTAATTTTCGACTCGTTCGTGTTAAGATCTATGCTAGCAATAACCAAAGAGGTCAACTCTCTCACCAAAGTCACGTACACACAAGAGAAGAAACTCTAACAAAGAAGAAAGAAAGATATTGTTGCATCATTTGTCTTAGTCCAATTTTTCAGTGGCATGTTCCAGTCCTCATTCTCATTCATAAGAAAATAATATTTTGCGACAGGTCTTGGAGAGATATTTAATATGAAAGCCTTGCAAATCCAAAGAGATGCAACAACACACGAGATCACAACCTTTATTCTGCAAAACTGTTTTATTCATATTCTTCTACCTCTTTGGTATACACATAATTTACAAACAAACTTTCCAAGTTTGTGATTTCAGTTCAACTTCTTTAAACGTTATTCTCTCACGTTAGTTGGAAAGCTCTGAAGAAAAAATTCCCACCAATATGAAAATCATTAAACATCACTTTCCCTTCAAAAATTGTTTTCCCAATGTTGTTTGACCTAATATGCATCCAAAGTGCACAAACAAGAAAATGGAGAAAGAAACAAAAGTTCAAACAGGCAAAAAATAATCATGTGTTATTAGCTTACAGCAGTCTTAAAATACAGATGAGTGGAAAATGCAGTGTGCGGAAAAAAAAAAAAAGTTCAAACAGACAAAAAATAATCATGTGTGATTGACTTACAGCAGGCTTAAAATACATATGAGTGAAAAATGCATGTGGAGAAAGCGTAAAGCGCAGAGTCACCAGAAAATAACAATTTATAGTGAAGTGACCTTTGATTTCTATCAAAGATCACTTCATTATAGAACTGGGCACCTTCATTACACTTGGTACTTTCAGTTAAACCCATAAGAGAGTCACTAGAATAGAACCTTCCTTTGGTTTAAATAATTGTTATTTTCACGAATAGAGTATTTTCAAGCTTACAAGTTTTAATTTATAACCTAAACCTTCCAAAAGGAAAGGTTAGGGTATAAATTAATTCTCTTTGTATATTCTCCTTTTCCAAACTTGGAAGAGGATGAATATACATAAAAGCTAAAGTAACCATGTTGGAGAAAGAGTAGAGAAAGGTGAATATGCATAGTTCTCATATGCATGCTTCTCAAAAAGCTAGCCAAAGACAGAACCTTACAAAGATATGCACATCACTTCCCTTTAAAAAGATATGACATTGTTTTCCCAAGGTTGCCCGATCTAGCCTAAGACAAAACCATATAGAGATATGCTAAAGAACGCGTTTTCATTTTTTCTATATTATTGATAATTATCACCACATATTTTTGTTACCGTCTGACATTAGTATATACCTGAGCAGATGATCGCATCGTTCCTCGCCTTATACTGAAATCTCTCAAGCTAACTTGGAACGTCACAAGAAAGATTTATCTTGACAACATTTAATTTGGAATTTTTTCTTTCAGAAAACTTGTGGGGATCTATTAACTTACCCTTCTTGACCACCTACATGGATATCCTAAAGGACGTTAACAATTCACCGCCAAGTTGTCCACGTCGAGTTGAAAGCTAACGGAACCAACCAAAGATAAAAGAGTTGGGTCAAAATGTTTTCAGGTTATCGACATCAAAATCAAAATCTTTCTAACTTTCTTGCAAACACTCTTGAGTTTATAGTTTTTGAATAATTTTCCTTCTTATCCATGTGTCGTTAAGGAAGATGCAAGTGTACATAAGGACGTCATTAGAGGTCACACACGTTATTCTCTTGTTTTTTGATATAGTCAAAATCAAAATCTTTCTAACTTTCTTGCAAGCACTCTCGAGTTTATAGTTTTTGAATAATTTTCCTTCTTATTCATGTGTCGTTAAGGAAGATGCAAGTGTACACAAGGACGTCATTAGAGGTCACACACGTTATTCTCTTGTTTTTTGATATAGTCTTTATGCGCATGTCAACATTCGTTGCATCAACACCGGTCCATAAGCATCCCCAACGGCCTTGTACAGTAAATTTTGTTTTTTATCAGAAAATATATATATATATTATAAAAATAGCTTATAATAAGATATTATTAAAAAATGAATAAATTCATAAATGATATATGTTAATTCATCTCAGAGTAGCAAACTCAACAGCATATGACCCATAAGTGAAGTCCGGGCTGATGCTTTGTTGGGAAGATAAGATAGAAACCATAATTCACTGTTTTACGAGGACAATAATATATGTTCTAACCTTTTCCGCGGTTAGGATATATATTAAACCTCATGTACACTTCGAAGTGTACATGAGGTGCTTATTACATGAGGTGAATAAGCAATCCATGTTCACGTGAACAACTGTGCTAGTTAGAATTACCACAACAGGCTGTCACTTCAGGATTACGTGACGTCAACAAGGTGCGATGGATTATGCATTTTTTAATCCAGATCTTAACTCTTCCTCCCTTCCTCTAACGTTCATTTAATAGGATAAATATATTTTTAAAAGTTTTAATTGTAATTAAATATGCTTACATTCATTCCAACCCATTCTGTACATACGCCAGCAGGTGTGTTCATACATGATCAAGTTATTATTGATATGACATGGAAAATGATATGTTATACAACTAACCCATCAAAACGCAACACGTTAACTCTACTCATATAAATTTTCCAGCTGTGAATAGAAATAATAATATATTATTATTTCTCATTTCATCGAACGATCAAAATTCATGCAGAGTCGTACGACATGAATCTATATGAGTCGAGTTAACCCTCAGTAATCAAAACATTTCTTTGTGATGTGTGATAGTTGTGATGATGTGACACTTGGTGACTATTGTGCAGGATTGTGTTGTTATGCATTTGTATAGCTAACCGTCGATCCTGCTGAACACAAAAGAAGACAAAAGCCGGAAGAGACGGTGAGAAATTTTTTGTCGTTTTTACACATAGAATACCCAAGTACCCTTGTAAACCAAATGTTCTCAACTTGCGCATGGATCATCTGAAGACAAAGAAATTAAACTTTGGTTAATAATTTGATTTTACAAAAAAAAAATTTGTTAAATTAAGATTTAAATCAAAGCTCTCCCATAGCTTTACCGTATATGGTTAACGTCACAATTAATTATTAAATATCTATTGAATAATATTTAAATAATTTCTTGAAATAAAATTTATAATGTTTTTAACCTGAAGTAAATAGAGAAAAATAAATATATTTTTCCTTCACTTTTGTACTTAAACCTAACGTTTAATGTAGATATCTACACTCAAACTATAAATTCATCTAATATAGTTTGTTTTACATCTAAATTAATTTTATTTTTTCTTTACAAATATTATGCATAATGATATCTAAATTATAATTTTTATTAAAAAAAAATTTATTTTTTATTTGAATTTTTTTAAAATATATGTATCCTATTAAATGAACCTTAGTGGAAGGAGGAAGAGTTAAGATCTGGATTAAAAAATGCATAATCCATCGCACCTTGTTGACGTAACGTAATCCTGAAGTGACAGCCTGTTGTGGTAATTCTCACTAGCGCAGTTGTTGATATGAACATGGACCGGTGTTGATGCAAATAATGCTGACATGCGCATGAAGACTATATAAAAGAAAAGGAGAATAACGTGTGTGACCTCTAATGACGTCCTTGTGTACACTTGCATCTTCCTTAATGACACATGGATAAGAACGAAAATTACTCAAAAACTATAAACTCAAGAGTGCTTGCAAGAAAATTAACCTGAAAACATTTTGACCCAACGCCTTTATCTTTGGTTGGTTCCGTTCGCTTTCAACTCCACGTGGACAACTTGGCGGTGAATTGTTAACGTCCTTTAGGATATCCATATAGGTGGTCAAATATGCATGCAAAATGTACATCCGGCCGGGGAAGGGAAAAGGACAAGCGAGGAAGGCGAAGCGAGATTATGAAATATATATATATTTAATTTTTAATTTTCAAATTATTTTTATTTTTATTTTTGAAAAACTTGAAAACACGAAGAGAATAGGAGATAACCCATAAAAGTGCCACTACCAAAGAAGTAGAAGAATATGAATAAAACAGTTTTGCAGAATAAAGGTTGTGATCTCGTGTGTTGTTGAATCTCTTTGGATTTGCAAGGCTTTCATATTAAATATCTCTCCAAGACACACTTGTCGCAAAATATTATTTTCTTATGAATGAGAATGAGGACCGGAACATGCCACTGAAAAATTGGACTAAGACAAATGATGCAACAATACCTTCCTTTCTTCTTTGTTAGAGTTTCTTCTCTGGTGTGTACGTGACTTTGGTGAGAGAGTTGACCTCTTTGGTTATTGCTAGCATAGATCTTAACACGAACGAGTCGAAAATTAATTAATAAGTATATTTTAATCGATAGTCGTGGACTCTTCTAAATAAAAAAAAGAGGAACGAACAAGTTATGGATGATACATTGGAAAGTAAAACACTATCGCATAATGATTAGAAAACATGTGAACTACGTTATGGACAAGTTTTTGTATTTTGCTGATAACATAAGGAGTAAAGAGGTAATTTAATATTCTTATTTTTTTTAAAAAAAATTTAAAATATTTCTGATTTAAAAAAATATTTTTAAATTGTAGACTGCTTATAAAAAATCTTAGGTTTACTTTAAAACTTATCTACAAACTAAAAGTACTATATTTTAATCTAATCATTTATTTAAAAATTTTATTAATTTTCACTAGCATATGTTTATCATAAATCCCTGAGTGAACCATGAGCTTATGAAGATACCCCACTATCCTAATACCTTGGCTATATGTGGGATAATCTAGCTGGGAGTGGCGACTGGGTTTCAACTGGGTCCAAATTAGATGAACGTCATGCTGCTTGCGGTGGAAATAAGCGTACAACTCGTCGAGTCTTCGGCTACCACGATTTCATCTAAGTTCATCTAGAGGTGTATGTCTATGTGGCAGCATTTGCATTACATCTAGATATATCGTGCAATTGTTTTGCACTGCACGTACAGAGAAAGGCATCCAGTACAAGATAATGCCAGAAATAACAGTAGAGACTAATTCGCAACTTGACGATGATTTTGGGAACACTTTCACAGAAGGGAAGACTGTATATATATTCACCTATGTACACTAATTAATGTCCTCAGTAAACGGTGCGATTTTACATTTAGTGCTCTGGACTTATACCCTTAGGAACGTAACAGTCTGTTTTTCACTTATGGGTTCTTTCCGGATGAGTTGGTTACTCCGAGAATGGTTAATATATAATATTTATGAAATAATTTAATTTTTATAATAACTTATTAAAATAAATGTATAACACTTACACGTAGTCTGACAAGAGAAAACGAAATTCACTGTACAAGGCCGTGAGGAAGATATTCATATACGGTACAAGGAAGAAGGACCCCAGACGTATCCCCCTCTCACCTCTTGTGTGACACACTCTCTGACTGGAGTTCTGCGCCCATCATTCTCCAGGTGTTCCATTGCTTCCAGCAACTGGAGGCAACTGTGTTTCTCAAGCAATTGCTCACACTCTTTCTCCTTGAGTTTCAACCTTATGAAGCAACCGCTCACCAACCTAAGATATCTTCCCGGTCCTGAACTTCCAGTCACATCCATGTTCATTTTGCTTTCCGGAAATGATATCAAGGGTCCGATGTCCTCACATTTCGAAATTTTCAAGCCAGAGAAAATTACCTTTCCCAGAACAGGCTCCCTCGAACTGAATGTCATAGCCTCCTGTGCGCATCCTCTGTTTTCCTCTGGATTTTTACGTCAGTCCCTCCCTGTGCAAGTATCTCTGAGCAATTTGGCTTGAGTCCCTGCATCTGCGGTGCAAAATTCACTTACTGAGATCCTTTCTGGGTAACCTGTACCTGTGACGGTCACTGAGCCGGAGGGGACTTCTTGGTTCTCTGTCAAGCTCGCTGTTAGGGAAAAGAGGGGGAAAAGAGGGGCATATGCCTTTCCACTTACTTGACTTCCAGACTGATAGCGGGGTTTAGCCACGGTATTCTTCCCTTCGGGGAGTTTGTTGCTCAAACGCGACCCAATGAATAGCAAACGGATGGGAAGACTTCATCAAGCCTCACAAGGGAATGAAGGACCCGAAGGGTCAAACAACAACCACCCCAAAGGGAAGAACATCGGGGCTAAGCCCCGCCATCAGTAGCTCTAGAATCGTCTGTCGCACCTATAATGTCAGAAACCAGAAAGTCAGTCATTCTACAAACAACTGGCGCACCTGAAGAGACATCACCTACTGCGATTGCACTCATGTGAACGGCTCCTGCTAAAGCTCTTTGTAGAGCAATGGAAACTCGCTGCCTAAAAAACGTGATGCATAAAGAAAGAGAAAGTGGTACCCCTGGCGCCTCTCATGATAGGCTCTAGCACAGTCTCTTAGAAAGACGTCGAACTCCAAGTCTGTCGATCCGTATATCTCCAAAGCTAAGGAGATGAAGCGATATCCCACTTGCATACCCCTATACTTGGTCATCTTCGCTGCTACCGCCACGCCTGCAGCCCATCCTGGGAGATGGATGATCACTTGTGCCGTCATTAAGTCCCGTGTCGGATCCGTGACAACCACTGAGACCTGATCCTCTCTCATCATGTACAAGTCAGCTCTCACTGATCCTCCTGTTTGAAGAGCATACCAACGCTCTCTCTACGTCATGTGATCACTCTCCCGTGCTAAGACAAACACGACGTCTCTGATGACATCGTGGGTAGCTATCCGCTCTCCAAGATGAGGACATCGAGCAAGATGACGACCCGATGTGTCGAGCGAGACACTGCACTCGCAAGTGGATAGTTTCGAAGCAACAGGCTGGACCAAGCCTAGGCGGAACCTCATCATTGTAGAGAAGATAGTCGGTGCGAGTCGGAACGTTCTAATGCAAGGTCGAGCTATGAGTCAAGAGCCTGCGTCCTTGTCCGAACAAGAGCGGAGTCGAGCTCTAGTATCCTGTGAGATGGAAGGATCCACTAAGAGAGCATGGAGAACTTGTTGAAAGTGGTGCACCGTCAAACAAGACTGTAGTCTGCGAGGTCCATCGATAGCTAAGGTATCGAATCGAGGGTGTGCCTCACGTTATCGTGTCGGATATTGCGTGAAGGATGTCCAGGAAAACGTGAGGTTCCTGGTTGTGGAGATGTTGTGTGCTGAAACAGAGACAAGACAGAGAAAAACAACCACGAAAACGAACGCTGCGATATATACACTCCAAATATATGTACAGTGCCGGTTCTTTCTCCTAAGAGCACAGAATTGAAAAACAGACCAGAGCGGTCTGTAACCTACTTCAAAAGCCCTTGAAAACAACCCTTGAATCGCAACCCTGACCCAAAACCACCGAAGCGTAGCTCAAAACAAGAAAAACTTCTCTTTGCTAACAAATAGAGCTACAACAATATCACGCGATTCAAACTCAAGTCCAAACCACGTCCATGTATAAGCTCTTAGCTAAAGCTAGCTACCACAAGCTGTATACAGCCAACCAGAACTCTAACGAACTCAAAAGAGCAAAACCCGTAGCGAAGAAACCGAAAAAGACCTATATGTGGACTTCCTCCTTTCGCTGAACGGACTTCAGATGTCGATAGGGTCTCCTCTGCTGACTCCGTTAACCCAAGAAACCTTTAGATCCGACTCCCATCAGCCGAGATATCGCCGATTTTCGGTCGTAAGTGACCGAACTTTCAAAAATTCCTCCCTGCGGCTTAAAACCGCACACACCTCACAAACGGATCGTCTAAATTGATATCCGTCTTCCCTGGCAGATAGATCTAGCTACCCTGAACCCAACGAGACTCCAAACAAGTCGTTTGGAGTTCCCCTTGCAAAACCACGCAAGAAATTTGATCGCAGGTTGCAAAAAACTGACGTAAACCGGCTCCCTGCGGCTCAAACTTGCTCACCACACCCAAACCAACAATCCAATCCACGTATAGTCTTCTCCTATGAGTAGATGAAGACTCCCTGATCGCGTAGGCACCAAGAACGAAGAGCTTGGCTCACCTATCGCGAAGAACAGTCCAACCTCAAGTCGCAGGTGAACGAAAATCTGATGTAAGCGCTTCCCTGCGAGCCAATTTCACTCATAACTTTCAAACCGTCCGATGGAAACTGGTATCGTCTTCAATTTCCTGTAGAACTCGGTGTTCTGATCCCGTTGGATCCAAGGACAGCAAGTTTGGACTCCGGAACGGTCCGAACGGTCCAACTCTCTTTCACAGGTAACTGAAAACTCTAAATCTGCCTCCTGCGTCTCAATTTCACTCAGTACGCACTCCCCGATCCGTCTCTTCCCAAACTGTTTGAACCAGTGCGTAGCCTGCACAGATCTGAACCCAACGACGCCTTGCGCGCTTGCATTGGACTCCTAAATCTCCCGAACCGTCCGTTGACAAGTTGCAGGCGCAAGCTAGCTCCTAAGCAGCCCCCTTGTTTATAGTCCCTGTACGTACAGCTCTCTCCTGAATTATAAGAAGCAGGCCCCTTGCGTCCTTGATATAACGCCTGAAGCCCTAAATACCCAGTCTGCAAGAAACTAGGAGCCTAGCTTGATTTTACCTTCTTTCGAATCGCATAACTTCTTCTCTGGATGTCCACGAAGTAAACAAGATGCCCATGGAAAGCTGACAACGAGCTCTACCCATCTATGTGATGAAAGTGAAGATCCGAAGTTGCGCCAAAAGCCCGTAAGCTGGGGCTTAGCTTGTTTTCTCCATCTTTCGAGTCTTGTAACTTTTCCACTAGGCGTCCAAACGAAGTAGATGAAGTGCATATGGAAAGCTGACAAGGAACTCTATCCACTGGTGCGATAAAAACGAAGATCCGAAGTGGTGCCAAAAACCCGTAAGCTGGGGCCTTGCTTATTTTCTCCATTTTTCGAGTCCTGTAACTTCTCCACTAGGCGTCCAAACGAAGTAGACAAAGTGCATATGGAAAGCTGACAAGGAGCTCTACCCATCTATGCGATGAAAATGGAGATCTGAGATTGTGCCAAAAACCATAAGCTGGGGCCTAGCTTGTCTTCTCAAGTCCGCAACTCGATCGTCATCTTGAAGTTGCTACCCTGCCATGATCCTCCCTAGATCCATGCTCATCGACTTTCACCTCAAACCTTCTATCCAATCACCCCCTCTAAATCTACACATCTTCAATATGCGAAGACATAGAAAGAATAACCCATCATACCATGGAAATGTCTTCCATCCGTCTTGTAGAACCTCACCGTAGAGATTTGTGACCCAATTGTCGTAGTAGACAATTACCCATCCTGTCAATCATCACTCGTATCCTGACTGTAACCCTCAACCTCAAGCATGTACATGTCGTTGTACGTAATCCTTTTTTCTTTTTTGTTTTTCTGAAAAAAAAGAACCACACCGCTGCAACCAAAATCCTCAACCGCAACCCTCATTATCCCGCTGTACAATGATATCCTTGTCAACCATCATCCTCCCTGATCTCTTCTTCTGAAAATCCTTGCAACCTTCCAAGCATCATTCTCTCAACCTTTTCTTGAAAATATTTACAATCCCTCAAGCATCATCCTCCCAACACAAATCACCTTCAGCAATGGCTTCTCCCCTGTAAGCCATCCTTACCCATCATCCTATACCCGTAGCCTCGAAAGCATCCGTCCACTCTCGTTCACCCTCAGCAGGTCGTTCGTCCTTGATGATGTCAATGTTGGCATCATGGACTTCTCCTGTAGTCGCACCCAAGACCTCTCGTGAAATGAATTCAACCTTGACATCCTGAATGCGCTCCTCCCAACCTCCCTTCACATCCATCATGATCATCTCTGCATCTGGTTGTTGTTTGTCTGCAACTAGATCACCCACGTCCGCTATCTGCACCTCAACCATCTCCTCCGGTTGTGAAGGATCGCCCTCCATTGCCTGTATAAGATGAATAGTTTCCTGTTGAACCTTATCCTCCCCAGCTTGCTTCCCTGAAGAAGTCCCTTCTTGTCCCTTCTTCTCGCGTTGCATCATGGATGCAGTAGTCAACCTGAGCCCGTTTAGATCCTCGTGCTCATCCAAACCATCTCTATGGAGATCATGCTCAATCTCCTCCACCCTAGCACCATAACTTGTAGCTTCGTCAGCTACAACTGCATGTGCCGTAAGGTAATCATCCACAATCTTCTCCATCCCTCCTTTACCAACGTTGGCTTGAAGGAGAGTACTCGTACTTGTGAATGCAACCTTTCCAACCTCTCAAGAAATAACCTCACGTTGCAAAGACTCTGCAAAGTCGATGCAATCGTCCCGTTGATGGTCAGTACCATCACACCACATACACTGATGTACCCAAGCTGGTTTGGGTACAAGCTCCATCTCAGTCGATGATCCCTTATCCTCCAACCTAGTAAGCTTAGTTTGTAGATCTCGCATCTTTTGCTGTAGGTCCTCGATGGTTAGATCCTTCTTCTCTACAACCACAACTAGAGGTTGAACCTCAGATACTACCCGAACTGGTGTGGTAGTCAGCGATACAGACGTCGACCTGATAACCATTTTCCTTGTATGTCTCCAAACAAGAAGCTCGACAGCTTCACGCACAACCTCCCAATTTCTTGTTAACCCTTCTTCTTCATCCCCATCCTCCAAAAGTAGCTCCAACTGTTCCTGCCATGGTTCATCCGCAGCTTGAAGAAACAACTCTGTCTTGTAAGTCTCCAAGGCTAGCTTGTCCACCCGAGGCAGTTGAGAGAATTGTCTCTCGAACTCCTTTAACAACTCTGCAGGCTGTAAACCCTTGCTGGATCGGTTGACCCATCCCAAAAATGATTTCTTGGTTACTCGATCTGAGTTCCCAAGAAATACTCCTCCATCAGCGCTTGTGAAAACATAGCCCAGTTCCTCCCAAAACGCTTTGTCATACCCTTCACATGCTCCCTTATCTCAAGCACCGCAGCGAGTTCGAATGTCTCGATCATCTCCTTCTCCGATACCTGATCCAAATCCATCTCCGTCTTGTAACATCTCAAGTACTTTGAGATGTCTTTCCCATCAAACAGATCGAGCTTGTCGATCACCCTTCGAAGCGTCTTCGTCCCCAAAGCCTCCTTTTGCTGGTTCTCTTGCTCTTGTCGCATAAACAAAGTGAAGGCTTGAAACAATCGTGCAGTTGCTGCATCCAACTGCACCCCTGGTATCCCCTCTGATCCATTCATCCCGTCCATAGTCATGGCTCGTCTCATCCTCCCATCCTCTCATGATCCCAACCGTCTACATATCCATCATCCCAGGTCCGCAACATCCTCCTGAACAACCAAATCCATCTTTATCCTCGTTCATGATTGTTGCTCCCTTCTTCCAAGTTCTAACACACAATCTCCACCACGGACCTTCACGTCGAGTTCACCATCGTATCGTGTCGGATATTGCGTGAAGGATGTCCAGGAAAATGCGAGGTTCCTGGTTGTGGAGATGTTGTGTGCTGAAACAGAGACAAGACAGAGAAAAACAACCACGAAAACGAACGCTGCGATATATACACTCCAAATATATGTACAGTGCCGGTTCTTTCTCCTAAGAGCACAGAATTGAAAAACAGAGCAGAGCGGTCTGTAACCTACTTCAAAAGCCCTTGAAAACAACCCTTGAACGCAACTCTGACCCAAAACCACCGAAGCGTAGCTCAAAACAAGAGAAACTTCTCTTTGCTAACAAATAGAGCTACAGCAGTATCACGCGATTCAAACTCAAGTCCAAACCACGTCCATGTATAAGCTCTTAGCTAAAGCTAGCTACCACAAGCTGTATACAGCCAACCAGAACTCTAACGAACTCAAAAGAGCAAAACCCGTAGCGAAGAAACCGAAAAAGACCTATCTGTGGACTTTCTCCTTTCGCTGAACGGACTTCAGATGTCGATAGGGTCTCCTCTGCTGACTCCGTTAACCCAAGAAACCTTCAGATCCGACTCCCATCAGCCGAGATATCGCCGATTTTCGATCGTAAGTGACCGAACTTTCAAAAATTCCTCCCTGCGGCTTAAACCCGCACACACCGCACAAACGGATCGTCTAAACTGATATCCGTCTTCCCTGGCAGATAGATCTAGCTATCTTGAACCCGACGAGACTCCAAACAAGTCGTTTGGAGTTCCCCTTGCAAAACCACGCAAGAAATTTGATCGCAGGTTGCAAAAAACTGACGTAAACCGGCTCCCTGCGGCTCAAACTTGCTCACCACACCCAAACCAACAATCCAATCCACGTATAGTCTTCTCCTATGAGTAGATGAAGACTCCCTGATCGCGTAGGCACCAAGAACGAAGAGCTTGGCTCACCTATCGCGAAGAACAGTCCAACCTCAAGTCGCAAGTGAATGAAAATCTGATGTAAGCGTTTCCCTGCGAGCCAATTTCACTCATAACTTTCAAACCGTCCGATGGAAACTGGTATCGTCTTCAATTTCCTGTAGAACTCGGTGTTCTGATCCCGTTGGATCCAAGGAAAGCAAGTTTGGACTCCGGAACGGTCCGAACGGTCCAACTCTCTTTCACAGGTAACTGAAAACTCTAAATCTGCCTCCTGCGTCTCAATTTCACTCAGTACGCACTCCCCGATCCGTCTCTTCCCAAACTGTTTGAACCAGTGCGTAGCCTGCACAGATCTGAACCCAACGACGCCTTGCGCGCTTGCATTGGACTCCTAAATCTCCCGAACCGTCCGTTGACAGGTTGCAGACGCAAGCTAGCTCCTAAGCAGCCCCCTTGTTTACAGTCCCTGTACGTACAGTTCTCTCCTGAATTATAAGAAGCAGGCCCCTTGCGTCCTTGATATAACGCCTGAAGCCCTAAATACCCAGTCAGCAAGAAACTAGGGGCCTAGCTTGATTTTGCCTTCTTTCGAATCGCATAACTTCTTCTCTAGATGTCCAAACGAAGTAAACAAGATGCCCATGGAAAGCTGACAATGAGCTCTACCCATCTATGTGATGAAAGTGAAGATCCGAAGTTGCGCCAAAAGCCCGTAAGCTGAGGCCTAGCTTGTTTTCTCCATCTTTCGAGTCTTGTAACTTTTCCACTAGGCGTCCAAACGAAGTAGATGAAGTGCCTATAGAAAGCTGACAAGGAACTCTATCCACTGGTGCGATAAAAACGAAGATCCGAAGTGGTGCCAAAAACCCGTAAGCTGAGGCCTAGCTTATTTTCTCCATTTTTCGAGTCCTGTAACTTCTCCACTAGGCGTCCAAACGAAGTAGACAAAGTGCCTATGGAAAGCTGACAAGGAGCTCTACCCATCTATGCGATGAAAATGGAGATCTGAGATTGTGCCAAAAACCATAAGCTAAGGCCTAGCTTGTCTTCTCATGAGTGTCTTTGGAGCGACAAGCATCGAAGTTTGAATTTCAGGTAGGAGCCGGTCCACGACACGACAACGTGCCTCAAGAGTCAAGCCATCTCTTGTCTCACGGAGACACATCTGTAGTGGGTAAGAACCATCCTCCACCTTTGTCACGTAGCTCTCCAGAATAGGTCTATCTCGCACGAGAAAACGGCAACAGAGCCAAGATGCTGAGAGGGGCCCAACTACCCAAAAAGACTGCCGGAGCAGTCTCTTCATGGATAATAAGCCCATCCTGCCACATGATATCGGTAAAGATGTCTGCATACGTGCGAGAGGTCCTGCCACACAGTCAAAAGTCCTCGGTCCTATGATATTGCCAAACACCCCCATGATCTTCCTATCAAACTCTCTAAGGTACGAGATGAAGACATGAGATGGAGATACCGTGCGGAGTAAGTAACTAGGACGTCGTGCAATGGAAGAGTAAAGAATACCAAAGGCAACCTGAGGATCTTCCAACATAGGGAGATTCTCAATATGCAAAACGTCCTCCGCCAGAGCAACATCTAAGAATCGAAAGACAAAGTCCTCTGTATCCACAAGTACTCCGAGGATGCGTAAACCATCTATACGAATAACAAATTCCTCCGGGAGCTGTAGGTCTGACGGTATACCTATGGGAGACCAAACCTTGCACTTTGACACCTTCACCCTCAGCCCTACCAAGGTCAATTGAGAGACAAGGTGGTCAAAGACAACACCGACTTGATCTGTCGGACCTACGATGTGCGTATCATCAGCTAGAGATGGAAAAACACAACCTGGAGCAGCCAAGGCGGTGGTCAAGAGAGCTCTGTAGTGAGCTAAGGCAAAGAGGGATCCACCCAAAGGATCTTCCTGACGAGTACCTGCAGCGGAGCTGATGACTGTAACCTCCTCTATCGTAAGACCGTGTTGGTAGTAAAGAGAAGAAGGAGAACCATAGAACGATCGCAGGAAAGGGACCAGATCCGTCAGAGTTCCTCCGTCATCCATGAGCTCCTTAAAGATGGAAGCGCAGGAAATGCTATTAAAAGTATTTTCCACGTCCACTTGTAGGACAAACTAATCGGAATGGATGTCCAAGAGAGTCCTAATGCCAAAAGGCACAGACTCACAACCTCCCGGCGTCGCAACTCCAAACTGATGTGGGCAAAGGTGGTCTTGAAAAGTATCTCGAAGCTGAAGGACAATGGTATGACTGATAAGTCGTAAGAGAATCTCGTCGATGGCTATCGATCGAATCTCTCCACCATCCTTCGTCATGACCAAAAGTCTAGCTGTCCCTAGTACCTGAGCTATAGACTGAGGAATATGTCCCTGAGCTACTGCTGCTGCTACATGAAAAAGCTCCGTGAAACCACTAGAGGGGTCGTCTGTCTGAAAACAATCCCATAGGTGCTCGTAGACCATCCCTGACAGACCTCCAGAGGATAAGCGTGGAGCTGTACACAAGGCTTGGGCAAACAAAGATATATCGAGACATAATGGCTCCTCATGCTGATAGTCTTGAACCTCAGGTGGTGAGAGATCACCTGGTGAGGGTGAATGAGACGCAACGCAGCGATCGTCTCTTCAGTAAGACATGCCAATGACAAAGGATGCAATGCTCTAGCAACTCTACTGTACTCTCCAACCTGACCTAACATCCTACAACGTCATATGCAGACGGAAGATGAGACATCACTTGTAGAGACAGACTCACTCCTACATCGTACCGCACAGATTGATTCCTCCTGTAAGGCCGTCGAATCACCTGCACGGAATCTCCGAAGACGGACCGTCACCTCCCGATGTCCTCCTCTGCCACCTCGAGTATAACGGAGGCACCAACGAGGAAGTAAGAGGAACAGTAACCACGCCCTCTCGTCCTTGGTGTTCTGTGTTAACATGTCCAGAGGTAGGCAGAATGCCTGTCTCACCTCGTCATGAAGAGCACGAGATAACCGATGGAACAAACGCGGACAAGGGAAACTCGTCTCGAACAAACTCAGAATAGTGCCAGAGTGGACTCTCAACCACTCCCACGACTCTGGAGGAACTCCATGAAGAAGGACTAATGGTGTCATAATGACTGCACGTGTAGACCTCCGATCTCGGCTAACCTGGGCATCCCATGAAGTCGTATCATAGCTCTTGTGCATCTTTCCACATGAGATTTTATCTCTTGCGAGATAAATAATTGATTGCACACCGGACATGGTGTGTCTCGAATCAGTCTCGATCTCATGGGAGAAAGAGTACTCATAGTTAAAAAAGAGACGATATCCGAGAAAACGGTACTCGCAATAGAAACATGTCCAAAAAGAAGAGAGAAAATAGAAAAAAAGTGAAAAGACAAAAAAAAGAAAGAAAAGAAAAAGAAAAAGAAAAAGGAGACGAAAGAAAAAGAAGAACACTGAACCCTGATTTGTAAAGTCTCTCAAAAAACCCTAAAAAGAACACTATGTAACCCTAAAATCTTAGAAATCTGAAACTATTTAATACTCACTCATCTGTCCACCAAATGTATCAAATCTAAGATAAAAAAAAACAGAAAAGAAAAGTGGAGAAGAATTGCTTGGCTCTTCGGGTCCTTCTTTCCCTTGTCAGACTTGATGAGGTCTTCCATCCGTTTGCTATTCATTGCGTTGCGTTTTCTCTTCCAGAATTCACCCCCTCGAGTTTCTTTCAGCTCTTCACTAGAATCTGGATTGGGTTCAACATCCGTTGATTTCAAAATGCGCAGAACCTTGTCCCTCAGCGTTAGAAGAAAATTCTCTGAACTGGATATTGAACTGGTGGTTTGCGATCTTATTGTGCCATTATTATGACAGAGGAATTTCTGTCCTCCGGCGGATTCAGCGGTAGCTCAAGACCCTCTTCCTTGAGTTCTGCTTGAAACGGTCATCTTCTGTGACAAGAGCTCTGGGAGCACGAGTAATAAATTTGAGGTTGCTGTACAGCTGTGCCAATCTCTTATCGGTAGTGTGATCTTCGACGGAGGGACAGCAAACGCTGGTTTTGACGAGGTCTTTACACCAGGTTCTGAACCATGTACACAGTCCACTGCAGCTCCTCTACTGAAGATTTTGAGCCCCTCAGGAATATGCCGGACCGTTGCTGATTCTTTAAGAGCTGTGAAGATCTTTGCTGGAGTATGACCTAGGCTTCTTGTCGCCTGGCATATGTTAGGAACTGGCGGCAGCCTAAAATTGGGAACTTTTGATTCTACCGGGCCTAAGAGTGGAGGAGTGTTCGAAGCGTCCGATTTAGCATTTGCAGATGATGAGGTCCCTGCCTGCTTCAACTCCTGACTTCTTGTTTTAGCTAATAGCTCAGCACTCGAGGCGGGATTGGACGTGCTGCATCATCGTCTCTTTGTGTGAGCTGTAAATGACCTCCCATAGGTTTCCTCTTACTCGGCTTTTGATCCGGCGCTGTTCCATCCGGGCCTTCCGGACGCCTCCTCTTCTCCTTCGGGTTCTTACGAGGAAGTTCGACCATCTCAATCTTGAAACATTTTCTTGCTCTTCAGCCTCCACTTTATCATGTATGATTCTTTTCTGTCTTCCCTGAAATCCGCCATCGGGTAAAGGCCTCCTCGAAGGCATGTGGTTTTGATCCTCGACCGTAAGTCCTAGAAAGTGGTCATACAAGTAGTACAAGAACGGTGCTAAACGGTCATTTCAGTTCTTCTCGTGCCTCCCGATGTGATGTAAAGCTTTACTTCCTTCCTTGTTGAAGTGGATCTGGACCAGATTATCCCAGATTCACAGCGTTCAGAACAATGTCCACAGAACGATTATCGTCATGAACGATCTCATGTATGACAATCTCTTTATCACGTAGAAGCTCGATGCTCTTATTGACTGCAGCGGTCTCAGTTCTCCAATTATTCCTGATCTCTTTTCTTGTAAGCGTCACCATCTGGATTAACCGATTGTCACCCTTACAGTACCATGATACCCTGACCGTGAACTGACATAATGACAATCAACATATAATATGATTGATTATGTGTTACATCATACAGTTAGTACACATGTAGTATTTATTGAGAAGATGACGCAGTGCAGAACAAACATATCAAGTCAAGATCGATATATTATTATCGCCTCTCTACGCTAGAGCTTCTTGAAGTGCCAACTTCTCGGCTTCTCATAGTTCTAATGCTGCAGTGATCCATCCAACTGCTAGACCTCTAACTGCTTGGAAATCATAAAAGTGACGTTCGTGCGATACACTCAACCTTACTTCACTAGTTAGTATCTGGAAGGTGGTATGAGATAAATCTCCAGAAAAGATTGCGTGATACAATAACCCAGTAACCATAGGAACACCTTTCTCACTCTCTAAATCTCTAGAGATAAAAGTAATGTGGTGACCTGCATCGCAGACCAGGTATAAAGTCCATAGTAGGTGAAACTCCTCGATGGTCAGAACTTGATACAAAAATGGACAATCTGAACACAAACATTTCATCTGAAATTTGGAAAAGAAGTCACGAAAGCGTTAGCAAGAGAAGAAATCGTATTTTGTTGACAGAGATTTTGACCTTCTCCTCCTTCACCTCCAAGACATTTACACCATCAGTGCTCGATTCGACAGAAACATCATTACCATCGATCAAGGTTTACTGTGACAATGTCACTAGTAACCATGTCCTCTACTCCAAACCAGATATCTGTATCGACGTCAGATTCTACATAACCGTAAACATTTTCATGCTCGATCTCACTTCCTCCTCTTGATGATAGATCGGTCTCTTGCTTTGACCTTGGTGGAAAGTCTCTTCTAGATTCTTCGAGCAATTCTTGTGCATTAGCTTTATGCCGTTCTTCAATAACACGCATGATAGTCGAGTCAGTTGCATCTATCATGAAACGCACTATGGCCGCAATCATCAACTGCAAACAATCTTGCAACTGATAAAAATATTTCATCTTATCTTCAGGTAGACAGACGCTGTCATGTTTTGACACGACTCACATGTGAATTTAATGTAAAACTTGTATTGTTGAATTTTTGTGTTTTGTGAACTTTTTTGTGTAACTCACCAGATGATGCATTAAGTGTCACGTTCACAATTATTTGGGATGTGAGATCGCAAGATAATGAGATATGTCAACTATTCATTCATGGACATTCGTATGAGGGACTCTTGTCGTCGAATTTAGGTATAAGATAGAGGGTCTAAGGTTCGTGGAGACATTCTTCCTAGCTTGGTGTTTTGTGAGTGTTTCTTGGTTTGCTAAATCAGTGCGACAAGAGAGTTGTGACATTTATACCCATGGATGGAAGATTGATCTGAGTTTCAACTCTTCGGTTCTAAAATATTTTTCATATCAAGCTTCACTACATCCATCACGACCACTTTTGACAATGATTCGTTGTCTACTTTAGAGAAGAGTTCATGAAGAAGATGATGGACTTGCCTATTCCGGTGATCTTTCGATCATCACGTACGAGGAGAATTAAAACTTAACTATGCAATCTTATTTTGATGGATGAATGGACTTGAACTTTCCTGCCAACGTTCTTTCATCGTCTAGGTTGATATTCGATGTCACTGTTGACAAAAAATCAATCATCTTGCGTGGATCACGAGGAACTTTGATACGGAATACTGCAATCAAGTTATGACTTCCTCATTCTCGTCATATCTCTCATCGTAAATCGATTCAAGATCATTGTCTTTATTTTGTATTTTTGTGTCGTTATTATCTCTATCGCTCGACGAGGATGATTATCTTGTGTTAAGTTTGAGATTTGACGTATTTTGGTTGTTGAGGGTGTGAGAGTGTTTTAGGGTTACAACTCGACCCATAGTGCCAAGTAGGAGATAAGATGATCTCCAATTTTCTCTCTCAGTGGTCCACTTTTTACCAACCGGATTCAATCAAGTCTATGGACGGTTTTGAAGTTCTAGAGATCTTCCCTAGAGTCATTTGTAGAGTGTGATGTCTCGTTCGAATGTTCACAAGCTAGGCGATTGATTGATTGCTCCTCCAGAGGGAGGAGCAATCAATTTGGAGTCTGAGTTTGGAGTTATGATTGTTCAAAGTCAGAGGGATTGAATTTGTGTCCCAAGTTACGTTTCCGAGTGCCTCGAGAGTTTGAGAGATGATATTTCGATATTCTCAAGGGGATTGGATAGTTGACGCCGTGATGGCTACATTGATGTAAACTAGTTCTACGTTTGGGTTGGGTTTGACTTCGAAATGATCGATAGAAGTTGGTTGTAAAAATTGAAAGGCAAAAATAAAGTCATTTTGCTTAGATTCAATGATTGACTTAATTCATGAGCATTGGGTCAAATCTCTGAGTGAAAATCTCCAGGATTAAATTGTGTCATATGAGCTCACTACTTGCTAAATTTCAACTCTTTTGGTTAAGAGAAGGTATTGGAGTCGTGGATTTTAGCTACTTGGGTCTGTTAAACTCATAAGTTAGCATAGATGAAGGTTTGGTCCATTTTGAGTAATTCGTTTGGGAGCAATACATTGCCGAAGTTCAGATTACTACGTGACGGATTTGAAAAATAAGTGAGATTTCATCAACATCTCTTGGTTGGTCTTGAGCAAACGATTTGAGGTTTGGAGGTAGAACTTCTTGGAGACGATGCAAGTGAGTCAAGGAGCTACGTTGTGAATTTGGTGTAGAGGTCACAATCAAAGAAGGGGTAATGCTATGTCAAGGCTGCTGACCGAGAATCTCTAACTGCATTGCAAGATGTCGTTGTCTTTGACACCACGTCTCGAACTCAATGGTTGCTTGCTATGTGCATGCTTTATTTTGTAAGCGCAACGACCCAATTGCAAGGGCGGCGCTCTACCAACTGAGCTATATCCCTTATACCCAGGCCAAGGAAAGCATGCAAAAATAAATCATTATGCTTTTTTTATTTATCTTGGCGTAAAGCTCTAGAAGATATAATTTCTAGTGGTATGCTATATGCCTAGTTTGGAGCTTGTTTGATTACTCAAAATCTAGATCAAACATGAGAATCAAGATGAGGATATGAGACATTTCACATTATAAGTGTTATAAATTGTCAATTTGGATCAATTGTGATAAGAGTTGCTTTGATCCAATCAAGGTGTTATCGATATCACTAGAAAGCTCGTATAATATGCTTTCAACTGTTGTCTTGCAATAGCTATGGGCTTCAAGGCTTTCATCTGCTCATCTTGAATGGAGTGCATATCAAAAGACTGTGGAGGTCAAAGTTGAGTATTTTAGTTAGTTTGTAGTAGAAAAACAATGAATCGCTACATTGTTAGTGCACAAACTTACCTAAGGATCTTTTGATAGTGCTTTTGTGAACCAAAGTATATGTCTATCATGTATAGATCCTTCATGTACTTAGTGTATGATTTTATGTCTAGTTGTGTTGTATGATGCACTTACGTTACACTTACCGATACTAAGACATATAGGTGCTAGAGTCAAATAAAGATCGATTGATTGGGTAGTGAGAGCACAAGAGTTTTATCGAGTTGGTCCAAAGTTTTGTAATATTTCTCTACAGTCAAATACCATGTGTATTCCTAGATCAAAATTCACGCTCTATGACAACGCTATGAGGTCTATCTGGCTTCCTCCGTTTATGGTAGTTGATAAGATCAGAAAGGTATTTGGGACGTGGTGACATCACAATATCATGTCGGATTTTGCGTGAAGGAAGTCCTAGAAAATGCGAGGTTCCTAGCTGTGGAGATGTTGTGTGCTGAACAGAGACAAGACAGAGAAAAACAACCACGAAAACGAACACTGCAATATATATCAACTCCAAATGTATGTATACTGTCGGTTCTTTCTCCTAAGAGCACAGAACTGAGAAACAGACCAGAGCGGTCTGTAACCTGCTTCAAAGCTCCTAAAACAAACCCTTGAATCACAACCCTAACCCAAAACCACCGAAGCGTAGCTCAAAGCAAGAGAAATTTCCTTTTGCTAATAAAAATAGCTGCACCAGTATCAAACGATTGATACTCAAGTCCAAACCACATCCATGTACAAGCTCTTAGCCAAAGCTAGCTACCACAAGCTGTATATAGCCAACTAGATCTCTAATGACCTCCAAAGAGAAAACAGTAACGAAGGACCCGAAAAAGACCTATTCGAGAACTTCCTCCTTTCGTCAAACGGACTTCAGATGTCGATAGGGTCTTCTCCCCTGACTCTGTTGACCTCAAGGACTATCAGATCCGACTCCCAACAGCCGAGATATCGTTGATTTTTGATCGCAGGTGATCGAACTTTCAAAAACTCTTCCTTGCGGCTTAAAACCACAAACACCGCACAAACAGATCGTCTAAACTGATATCCGTCTTCCCTGGCAGATAGATCTAGCTACCCTTAACCCAACGAGACTCCAAACAAGTCGTTTAGAGTTCCCCTTGCAAAACCACGCAAGAAATTTGGTCGTAGGTTGCAAAAAAATTGACGTAAATCAGCTCCCTGCGGCTCAAACTTACTCACCACACCCAAACCAACAATCCAATTCATGTACGATCTTCTCCTATGCGTAGATGAAGACTCCCTGATCGCGTAAGCACCAAGAACGAAGAGCTTGGCTCACCGATCACGAAGAACAACCTAATCTCAAGTCGTAGACGAACAAAAATTTGACGTAAACGCTTTCCTGCGAGTCAATTTCACTCAGAACTCCCAAACCGACCGATGAAACTTCGTATCTTTTTCAATTTCCTGAAGAACCGTTGTTCTGATCTCGATGGATCCAAGGACAGCAAGTTTGGACTCCGGAACGGTTCGAACGGTCCAACTCTCCTTCACAAGTAACTGAAATCTACAAAATCTCCTCCTTGCGTCTCAATTTCTCCCAGAACACAACCCCTGATCCGTCTCTTCACAAACCGTCTTAACCAACGCCTAGCCTGCACAGATCTGAACCCAACGACGCCTTACGCGGTTTGCATTAGAACTCCAAATCTCCTGAACCGTCCGCTTACAGGTCACAGGTGCAAGCTAGTCCTTTAAGCTGCTCCCTTACATCAGTCTCTATACGTACCAGGTTTCTTCAATAATGAGGAAGCTTGCCCCTTGCCTCTTTAATATAACGCCTGGAGCCGCTAATACGCAGTTAGCAAGTAAACTAGAGCATAACTTGATTTTCTCTTCTTCCGAGTCTCGTAACTTCTCCACTAGACGTCCAAATGAAGTAGACAAAGTGCCCATAGAAAGCTGACAATGAGCTCTACCCATCGATGTAATGAAAATGGAGATCCGAAGTTGTGCCAAAAACTTGTAAGCTGGAGCCTAACTTGTTTTCTCCATCTTTCGAGCTTGTAACTTCTTGACTAGGCGTCCAAACGAAATAGACAAAGTGCCTATGAAAAGCTGACAAGGAGCTCTACCCACTGATGCAATGAAAGTGGAGATTCTGAATTGTACCAAAAGTTCGTAAGCTGGGGCCTAGCTTGCTTTCTCCATCTTTCGAGTCCTATAACTTCTCCACTAGGTGTCCAAACGAAATAGACAAAGTGCCTATGAAAAGCTGGCAAGGAGCTCTATCCACTGATGCAATGAAAGTGGAGATCCCGAATTGTACCAAAAGCTCGTAAGCTGGGGCCTAGCTTGCTTTCTCCATCTTTCGAGGCCTGTAACTTCTCCACTAGGCGTCTAAACGAAGTAAACAAGGTGCTTATGGAGTGCTGACAAGGAGCTCTATCCACTGATGTGATGAAAGTGGAGATTCGAAATTGTGCCAAAAGCTTGTAAGCTGGGGTCTAGCTTGCTTTCTCCATGAGTGTCTTTGGAGCGACAAGCACACGTAAAAGGTAGAGCCGGTCCACGACATGACATCCACCCCCTCTAAACCTGTGCATCCTCTGGTATGCACCAGAGATACCAACCAAGGAGTGGACCGGCACGCACACTCGTTCTCATCTTGTCATCTTCTTTCTCATCTCAGTCAACCTCAACCTCAAGTCTACAACTTGATCGCCATCTTGAAGTTGCAATTCGGCCATGATCCCCTCTAGATCCATGCTCATCGCATCTCTTCTTCAACCTCTGATCCAATCACCCTTTCTAAATATATACATCTTTCAATATGAGTTCGAAGACATAGAAGCAATAAACCATCATATCATAGAAACGTCTTCCATCCGTCTTGTCGAGCCTCACCGTCGAGGTTTGTGACCCAAGTGTCGTAGTAGACATCCTCGTCATCCCAATCATCACCATATATCTTGACTGTAACTCTCAACTTCAAGCTTATAAGTATCAATCTCTTCTTTTTTGTTTTCTAAAAAAAAACCACGCTGCTACAACCAAAGTCCTCCACCGCAACCGTCACTGTCTCGTTGTACAATGATATCTTCTTCAACCATCATCCTCTCTGTATAATGGTATCCTCTTCAATCGTCATCCTCTCTGATCTCTTCTTCTGAAAATCCTTACAACTTTCCAAGCATCATTCTCTCAACCCAAATCACCTTCAGCAATGGCTTCTCCCTTATAAGCCATCCTTACCCATCATCATATACCCATAACCTCGAGAGCATCCATCCACTCTCGTGCACCCTCAGCATGTCTGTCCTTGATGTTGCCAATGATGACATCATGGACTTCCCTTGAAGTTGCAACCAAGATCTCTCGTGAAATGAATTCAACCTTGACATCTTGAATGCGCTCCTCTCAACCTCCCTTCACATCCATCATTGTACCTATATCTGGTTGTTGTATGTCTGCAACCAGGTCAACCATGTCCGCTATCTGTACCTCAACCATCTCCTTCGGTTGGGAAAGATCGTCCTCCATTGCCAGTTCAGGAAGAATAGTTTCCTGTTGAACCTTATCCTCCTCAGCTTGCTTCTCCGAAGAAATCTCTTCTTGGTCTTTCTTTTCGCTCTGCATCGTGGATGCAATATCCAACTTGAGCTCGCTTAGATCCTCGTGCTCATCCAAATCATCCATATGGAGATCATGCTCAATCTCCTCCACCCTAGCACCATAACTTGTAGCTTCGATAGCTACAATTGCATGTGCTGCAAAGTAATCATCCACAAACTTCTTCATCCTCCTTTACCAATGTTACCTTGAAAGAGAGTACCCGTACTTCTAAACCTAACACTTCCATCCTCCCAAGAAATAACTCCTCGTTGCAAGGACTCTGTAAAGTCAATGCAATCATCGCGTTGATGATCAATATCATCATATCACACGCACTGGTGTACCCAAGCTGGTTTGGGTACAAGTTCGATCTCAGTCGATGATCTTTTATCCTCCAACCTAGTAACCTTAGCTTGTAGATCTTGCATCTTTTGCTGTAGCTCCTCAATGGTTAGATCTTTCTCCTCTACAACCACAACTGGAGGTTGAACCTCAGATACTACTTGAACTGGTATGGTAGTCAGCGATATAGGTGTCGACCTTGTAACCTTTTCCCTTGTATGTCTCCAGACAAGAAGCTCAACCGCTTCATGCACAACCTCCCAATTCCTTGTCAATCCTTTTTCTTCCTCCCCATCCTCCAAAAGTAGCTCCAATCGCTCTTGCCATGGTTCATCAACATCTTGAAGAAACAACTCTGTCTTGTAGGTTTCCAAGGTTAGCTTGTCCACCTGTGATAGTTGAGAGAATTGTCTCTCAACCTCCTTTAACAGCTCTGTAGGCTGGAAACCCTTGTTGGGTCGGTTGACCCATTCCAAAAATGATTTCTTGGTTACTCGATCTGAGTTTCTCAAGAAATATTCCTCCATTAGCGTATGTGAAAATGTATCCCAGTTCCTACCAAAACGCTTTGTTAGATCCTTCATATGTTCTTATCGTAGGTACCGCAGCGAGTTCGAATGTCTCGATCATCTCCTTCTCCGATACCTGATCCAAATCCATCTTCGTCTTGTAACATCTCAAGTACTTTGAGATGTCTCCCCCATCAAATAGATCGAGCTTGTCGATCACCCTCCGAAGTACCTTTGTCCCCAAAGCCTCCTTCTGTTGGTTCTCTTGCTCTTGTCGCAAAAACAAAGTGAAGGCTTGAAACAAACGTGCAGTTGCTGCATCCAACTGCACCCTTGGTATTCCCTCTGATCTGTCTATCCCGTCCATAGTTATAGCTCATTCCATCCTCTCATCCTCCCATAAACCCAAACCTTCTATATATCTATTATCCCAGGTCCGCAGCATCCTCCCGAACAACCGTATCCATCTTCATCCTCGTTCATGATTCTTGATCTCTTATTCTTGGTTCTAACACATAAAACTCTCCACTCCAGACCTTCACGTCGGGTTCATCATCGATATCGTGTTGGATTTTACGTGAAGGATGTCCAAGAAAACGTGAGGTTCCTGGCTGTGGAGATGTTGTGTGCTGAACAAAGACAAGATAGAAAAAAACAACCACGAAAACAAACACTGCAATATATATCAACTCCAAATGTATGTACACTGTCGGTTCTTTCTCCTAAGAGCACAGAACTGAGAAACAGACCAGAGCGATCTGTAACCTGCTTCAAAGCCCCTAAAACAAACCCCTGAATCACAACCATGACCCAAAACCACCGAAGCGTAGCTCAAAGCAAGAGAAATTTCTTTTTGCTAACAAAAAGAGCTGCACCAGTATCACACGATTGAAACTCAAGTCCAAACCACATCCATGTACCAACACTTAGCCAAAGCTAGCTACCACAAGCTGTATATAGCCAACTAGATCTCTAATGAACTCCAAAGGGAAAACAGTAGCGAAGGAACCGAAAAAGACCTATCCGAGAACTTCTTCTTTTCGTCAAACAGACTTCAGATGTCGATAGGGTCTTCTCCCTTGTCTCCGTTGACCTCAAGGACTATCAGATCCGACTCCCAACAGCCGAGATATCGTCGATTTTCAGTCGCAAGTGACCGAACCTTCAAAAACTCCTCCTTGCGACTTAAAACCGCACACACCGTACAAACGGATCGTCTAAACTGATATCCGTCTTCCCTGGCAGGTAGATCTAGCTACCCCTTAACCCAACGAGACTCCAAACAAGCCGTTTGGAGTTCCCTTGCAAAACCACGCAAGAAATTTGGTAGTAGGTTGCAAAAAACTGACGTAAATCAACTCCCTACGGGTCAAACTTGCTCACCACACCCAAACCAACAATCTAATTCATGTACGGTCTTCTCTTATGCGTAGATGAAGACTCCTTGATCGCCTAGGCACCAAGAACGAAGAGCTTGGCTCACCAATCGCGAAGAACAACCCAATCTCAAGTCGTAGGCGAACAAAAATCTGACGTAAACGTTTCCCTGCGAGCCAATTTCACTCAGAACTCCCAAACCGCCCGATGAAACTTCATATCGTCTTCAATTTGCTGAAGAACTCGTTGTTCTGATCTCGATGGATCCAAGGACAGCAAGTTTGGACTCCGGAACGATCCGAATGGTCCAACTCTCCTTCACAGATAATTGAAATCTCCAAAATCTCCTCCTTGCGTCTCAATTTATCCCAGAACACAACCCTCGATCCGTCTCTTCACGAACCGTCTTAACCAACGTGTAGCCTGCACAGATCTAAATCCAACGACGCCTTGCGCGCTTATATTGGAACTCCAAATCTCTTGAACCGTCCGCTTACAGGTCGCAGGTGCAAGCTAACCTCTTAAGCTGCCTCCTTACATTAGTCTTTGTACGTACCAGGTTTCTTCAATAATGAGGAAGCTGGCCTCTTGCATCTTTAATATAGCGCCTGGAGCCGCTAATACCCAGTCAGCAAGTAAACTAGGGCCTAGCTTGATTTTCTTTTCTTTCGAGTCTTGTAACTTCTCCACTAGGCGTCCAAATGAAGTAGACGAAGTGCCCATGAAAAGCTGACAATGAGCTCTACCCATCGATGTAATGAAAATGAAGATCCGAAGTCGTGCCAAAATCCTATAAGCTGGGGTCTAACTTGTTTTCCCCATCTTTCGAGTCATGTAACTTCTCCACTAGGCGTCCAAACGAAATAGACAAAGTGCCTATGAAAAGTTGACAAGGAGCTCTACCCACTGATGCAATGAAAGTGATCTCGAATTATACCAAAAGCCCGTAAGCTGGGGCCTAGATTGCTTACTCCATCTTTTGAGTCTTGTAACTTCTCCACTAGGCATCCAAACGAAATAAACAAGGTGCCTATGGAGTGCGGACAAGGAACTCTATCCACTGATGTGATGAAAGTGGAGATCTGAAATTGTACCAAAAGCTTGTAAGCTGAGGCCTAGCTTGCTTTCTGTGAGTGTCTTTGGAGCGACAAGCATCGAAGTCGGAATTTCAGATAAGAGTCAATCCACGACACGACATCATGGCCATTGCAAACAACAATCGACGAGTACTAGAATATTCATTGAACTTCTAAACCTAGTAGAGACTAAAAAATTTATGCTATTATCAACTAGTGCAACCAACTACATCAAAATTAGGTTACTACAAATCTACAAACAATCAGTAAGCAAGATGCAATAGATTGAAACAAGGAGAAACGACTAAACAAGAATCTTTGAAGATTGTCTTAGTGTGCAACTCAGCTTCTCGACACCTCTAATGTTCTAAATCTATCCGAATCGTATCATCGATCAATTCATTCCTATGCACGATGAAGAATATGATAGTCATGCTCCGGTCATTCGATTCAACCTAAAAAGTACCATAACGTATTATATGAACACATTCGCACATTTCATGCACTGTAACAGTCAAAAGATGAAAAGATGCAATTCTTTGAAGAAGTTGTCATTCGATCGTGTGTATCAAGCACCAAGACTTTGCACATTGTTGTGTGAAATCCTCGTATGATTTTGATATCAAGGTCAATTGATCTCTGATCATTTCGGGTTGTCAACTGATCGATTGAAGTTAAAAAGTGTAAATATAATTTGACGAGTATTGCAAACTGTGACAACGATTGGATATTGGCTATTTCTCGAGTTCTAGGTTGAATCTTTCCAAGATTGAGAGATGCATTATTAATAAGAAATCTAGAAAGTTTCATCTTGAGTGGTTGAATAGGTTGTTCATGGTCTTGGATCAAACTTAAGTAGATTTGTAAAACTCTTAAGTTAGCACATATTGAGGTTTGATCATATCAAAGAGTTGGATTGAGGTTTTGACCTAAAAATTATTCAAGGTAGGAGTGAAGGGTCCAATAAAGTTTCTTGTGAAATTTGATGAAGCTAGAAGAAATGAGGTCTCAAAGTTCAGAGAAGTTTATGTTAATAGCGGGTTCGAGTTTACAGTCATATTTGTTGTCACCTTTCGGTTCTTTTCAAGTAAATTGGAGAGGAGTTTGCTACTAAATCTACCATGTCAACAAGGAAGACGACATTGTGAAGGTGTGGGTTGATTTCGGCTCAAACTGGATAAGGAGCAAGGAGTCACAATGTATCAAAACTCACTGTTAGAAAGCTGATTAAATTGTGCTTCTAATGAACTAAGATTATTTTTAGTTAGACGATACAGAGCTAAGTACTACAGACGGAGCAAAATAGAATCTATTTGTAGTGTAAATTTTTATCACTTGTACATGCCATTTGGATCATGAATAACAAATTATCCTTGAGTCTAAGAATGCAAGGTCACTTGTGTTAGAAGGGTAGATTAGAGATCTTTGGGATGAAAGATCAATTTAGAGTCAACTTATCAAACTATATACCTCTACAGAGTCATATATCCAATGTATTACTAGACAGGAAAGCACGTTACACTACAACCTGTCCTCATTTCCACTATGTGTAGGTACTCATCACTCTACAGTCACATTTTACATTGTGATCCGTTTCGAACGAGAATCCTGAATTCTCAACAACTGCCATGTCACGAATCAGTGTCACTGTTCGTCCCAACAGAGACATCTCCAGGTTGTCTAGTCTGATTTCGAGTTGATTCTTTGAATATACCATTTGCAATGCTCACAATCATTGCAAGAGTATTCAAAAATTGCGATATTCACACTGTATCATTTCAGCTGAAAAGAATACAAATCGATGATATTTTCCAAACTACATATTTGGATATATAACTCGACCATATACAGTAAGAAATGACGAAGATATAACGAACCGTGAAACGGACAAAGAACTCCGTCCTTTGACTGTCACTATCTAGGATATAGTCAAATGATGGACTCCGGGTCTCTCGGAGCCCAAGTACTCGGAGTTGTGGTTTAACTTCATGAATGTCTATATAGTAGGTAATGTTATCTTCCGGCACGTCCACAACCACAGTTCTCATGTAGCTGGCACACCACGGTGGCTCTTTTAGAACGTAAGATGACGTCAAAGCATCAGCATTGCAGTTACGTTCTTCAAGTGTTGGAACGCGCTTCTAGATCTATGGAGAAAGTACTCTATACACGGATTTCACTGCCCAAGAACGATATAGTAATTGGCTTGATCATACCCCCAATACGATCGTTCCGCCTGATCATATCTCTCTTAAACCCCGACTGGGACTATTTGGGGTTTGGGTTACCCAGACCCGTCATTTGAACTAAACGGAGACAGCGGACGTATTAGTCCAGGTAACCCAAACTAATCTTTGTACGCTGATACTGTACGTATTTGTACACAAAATGAGACGTTCTGTATATCGATAGAAAGATCTCGCGAAGCCGAACAAACCTGGAAAAGAATTTTGCGATTTTAGTGAATAACGAGAGAGAAATTCGAAGATGAAAATTCTGGTGTCCTGGCTTCCGCACTCACTGCGCGGGCAAAGAATTTTTTCAAATTTGAATTTGATTCTTTTCTGAGCACCTGCCTGAATATCACAGGGCAGCTCCAAAAAAGTTTCTGTTTTCACCCTAAATCTCACGACTATCAGCATAGAGCACACTCAGAAAATCAACGAACAGAGTTGGCCAGAACGAACCGAACGGCCGATGAGTCATTACATAACCCTCCAGCACACATCACTTTCCTAAATTCGGAGGCCTCTCCTTCCGTTGAGGCTTGCACAGTCTTCTTACATACGTGAGTTCTCAAACCACCTGCTCTTTGCAATTTTATTTTTTGTAAATGAAAACCAGTCACTAACCTGATGTTCTCATTATATTTTTGAAGCTTCATCCTACCTGATCAGTTTTCAGACCAAGTGCTAGGTATTTTCTTTCTTGAACATTTTATTATCAATCTTTTTGAAGTGTTGGTTATTTCTCTTAAAATATTGAATATTACATTGCAGTTTAGGGTACTGTGTTTCATACCCTTTTATAAACTTATTGTTTTCTAATTTCTCTGATCGTTTTGGAAGGTGGACTTTTGATAACGAGGTATTGTCCGCCTTCTCTCCATGTTTTTCAATTATTATTTTTGTTCAGTACTTAGTTTGAGAACTCATTTTTCTTCTCACCTGCAGTTCACTGGCTGAAGCTGTAGTAGGATTTTCATCTAATATTTCTGAATATTATTTTTATCTAAGTTGTTTATAATGACTCTTGTTGATGAATTTCTATCATAACTCATGAGATAGAATGCTTTTTGTTTTCTCTACTTAGTTTTCATCATTTCTTATTTATGAAAATTAAGATAAATTATTTGTAATAATTTTTATTGAGTAATTTGTATAACATGATCAAAATGAAGTATGTTTGATGGTGTATCAATTCTTTTCCTAACACGTTTGGCTGATGACATTGATTTGAGGTATTTCAGTCATGGCGGAGCGACGATGGGGACAATTCCCTTCTGATAATGTCAATTATCATAGGAGAAGGCGTCCTAGTGGTTCACAAGTTATCCGCATTCCAGAGGATTTGTTAGATATGTACGAGCGGTTACGACACGCTTTGGGACTTGGAGTTACACACGCTCAGGTGTTGAGGTGGTTGATGGATGGTGCAGCGAATCGCATAGAGGCTTTAGAGAGGGACCGTGTAGCATATCGCGATGCCCGTGGATGATCCTTACGAGTTCAGAGTTGAGCCAGACTTGTCAATGATTCTCGATGGTAGTCAGTTGGTCCCAGATAGCCAACAAGAGCATATAGTTGTTGCGAGTGCATCGAGTAGCGTTAGAGAAGCACCACATGATGACTTGGAGGAGGAGCGGATTTTGGAGACCGATGATGAACCACGTACACGACAGCCGGCCGAGTATGGACTTTGGGGCCGAGAGAAGATAGTAGAGTTCTGCGAGGTCTTCCGTATGAAGTGTCCTCGTGTGGGGTGTGTGTTGTATTGCAAAACTCCTGTGATCACTGAGTTGCAACGGTGTTGGCAGTTGAAGTTTGGATGCGATGTGGGTCACACAACAATCTTTGTGATAGGAGAGATGGAGATTGATCGTGGATCACCGCATGTGACTGCCCAGATGTACCATGCCGCATTGTGCACACGTCTTAGTTACACTTCAGTTGCGAGCATGTTGGATGCCATGAGACTACATGTCCCCACTGAGACACATTGGTATGACTTCCAAAGAGGAGTTGGACGAGCTGTTGGATGGTGCAGTGCAGTTTTGTCATTATGAGAGGACACCAAGACGACATTGCACTCGACATTGTTGTCTTCTACCGGTACATGTTTTATCACTTTTCATACTTTGTTGTCTTTTGACTGTTAGAAATGATATATATTTATTGTTCTATGCTTATAATGTGATAATGAATAAAATAGTGATAATGAATGATATTTGTGGTGTGTAGAACCATTAGTGTTATACGTTGATTGTAGATGGGACTCTCGCGTAATGGATACCATGGAACGGTTCCATTCATCAATGCTGCCAACAATCATGTGGTTGAAATGATTACAATGACTCGGGTGGAGGTTGAGAGCTCTTGGAGGATTGAGACAGCAGCTGTCGAAAAAGGTATTCAACGGTTGATCGAGAAAGGCATACACATCAGTGAGATTATCCATGATGATAATCATGCTGTCGATACGTATTGTTAGGTAATGTTTAAATATTTTTAAAAAGTTTAGAAAAGTTTAGAATATTAGAATATTCAACTTTTTAATTATTTATTTTATCATTTATCATTTATTAGATATAATATAATTTTTAACTGCTCTCATATTCACATATTTTTCATTGTGTTGTAGGCATGGGATATGCAACCAGAAGGATCTGTGGCACAAATGCAAAGGTATTGTGACCAAGTTCAAGGAGGAGTTACAAGATGTGCGGATGTCGAACAGTGATCGTGTGATCGAAGATGTTTGGAGCCGAAGAGAACTTGCAGTATTTTCGGTCGCTCAACTAAAGGTTTTTTGTCGAACGGCTGCTCTTCCGATATCAGGATCGAAGACACTGCTTGTGAACAGGGTTGCAGAGCATCTTGCGCTTCCAGCCGAAGAGTATTGGGAAGTTGAGCGCACTCGTGGTTTCAAGTACCCTGAGCTTGCAGCACACGACATTGCATACAAACTCAAGTCTTTGATATATACATGCGCGCGTAGATGTAGTGAACGGTAATGTTTTTTTACATCAAATGGCTCCATATTTTGTATTTTAGTGTTGTTCCTCTGCATTTGAATAATATTTTGCGTAATTTTCTTACATCTTATTGTCTTTCATATTCTCAGGAGAGATACCGGTCCTGGTCTAATGGTTTTAGACATCTTGACTGCGGCCTCGCATTGGGCGGGTGATCATTCGGATTGCAGATTACTTCCCGGTGATCGTGAATGTTCATCATATGCATTCGGAGAAGGTGCAAGGTATCCACACAATGGGACCACGCATCGTGCAGTGCAAGCTTTTTTGTCTAAACATATCACACCAGCAAAGATGCGATTCTACACTCATGCGCGAGAGAATTACATGAGTGAGACATTTCACTCCGTCATCAACAAGTTCGCAACGAAGAGGATCCATTGGGAGCGTTCTCATGAGGCTCGACTAGCATGTGCCGCTCTCGATTGGAATGAGAATATCTGCAGGGAGGTAGTGGCAGTGTATCCACGTCGACAAAATGACTCTAGTGTTCGCCGTCGACTAGCTACGAATCGAGTTCTGGTACGTCGTACAGCAATATGGAAAGATGAGTTGAGGAAACAGATTTTTTGACACTGATACAAGACAGTAGCTTACATTCACTTGAGATTTTACGCAACTCAATATAGAGACATTGTAGGGACAGTGATGAGAAAACTTTCATGATAAATTCAATCTTTCATGTTGAAGTTTTATACATGTACTTTGTGGACTTGGAATAAGTTTGGATTTAGTGATTCTTCTTTTCGCTAAACTTTCATCAACTAAGATCACAGTTGGAGAAAGTTCCTTTCGCTGGTTTACTATTCACTTAGAAGTTTTGCTTTTGCTTTTTTGCTGTTTTACTTTTCACTTAGAACTGAAGCTTTTTCATTAAGCATTTTCGCTGTTTTGCTTTTCACTTACATCATCTCGGTTTACTTACGTATCTCGAAAACTTACATTATCTCGGTTTTTTTTCACTACACATTATCTTCGTCTACTTATATTATCACAGTTCAAATTTCATTCTCTGGACATCACAGTTCAGTACTGCTAAACTGCTTTCTCTTGTCAAGCACTGTTGACAAGATATTGTGCATTTTCTCTCTGTAGAAGAATACTATCATAAAATGTCTTAGCTTCTTTCCCGGACGATGTAGAAATATCAACTAGCATTACCTAGCATCGGATGACTATATTTGAGCCTTGCATATAGTTTCCTTGACCGTTGAATCTCGGCTGCTCCTTTCTCCCAAGAACCTCATCGCGATTCAGCCAGCAAGATGATTATCACCGTTATTTCTCTTTTCCTGATTATTTACAAAGAAGAGTTTTATGAGTCCCACTCATGGAGCTGTGGATGCCGACAGGGTAAGTGTTGGAAGCTAATACTAAGAGAGACTCCAGACTGTAATCAAGCCATAGTCTCTTCAAGCAGCTAACTGCCATGTGCTACTCTGAGTGATTAGGAGAAGGAAATTCTTGATTAGAGTGAGGCATAAAATGTTCTCATGGACTTTCCCTCTTTCCAAGGAGGCAGATATGAAGTTTACTTGTCCTCGCTGGCTTGTTCCGTCAGAGAGCAATAGGCGCTAGAACCTGCTAGATGAGAACACAGAATACACAACATTTTCATTTCCTTCCCGAATTCAAGAGTCCAGAAAATGAAGCACCATAATGAACGAAGAGTAGTGGCCAGGGTAGTACACAATCGGTAAGTGAGGTAAGAGTGTCTTCGATGCAACAAGTAACTATACAGCGTAAGTGGGAATTGAACCCACCAAGACCCCCGTTTGGATTTACGCTTTGTGGTGCCCACAAATTACAGGATGCACGAATTTTTGAAATTTTTAAGAATAATAACTTGTTTGTATAACTGAAGAAGCGTTGTTACTTAAGGTTACGTCTTCCTTAACAGGAAGATGATCTTAAGAGCTGTTTGTAATAAGAAGTTGACTTCTTCAGAAGACGACCGTCTTCGGAAGAGCGTCTTCCCAGTTGCGTCTTCAGAAGACGGGAAGACGGCGGAAGATGAGAAGACGGCGGAAGACAGCGACCGCGAAGGACCAATCCGAGTTTTCGGGTAAGACAGTAGGTGTACCTACTGGGGCGCACCGAATAGGTAGGTAGGTCAGGAAGACACCCAAGGTCGAGAACCCCTAATCTGCGGGGAAGATGCGTGAGGAAGCACATTAGGCACCTTCCAACTTCCCGCAGCACAGCGCTTGAGAAGATCGATTGAGAGAGTGAGCTTCGTGAGTTAGCATTGAGAGAGGAATCGAGTAAGACATCGAGATAGGAGAGAGTAAGTTGGCAGCTAGGCGAAGAGTGAGATCGAATTGCGGGAGCACAAACAGCAGAGAAAGCGAAGGCGTTTCTGTGGAGCTTCCAAGAAGCTGACAGTGGAGAGTGGCGAGTAGAAGTGAAGATAGAATCGAGGTGTGGATCGAAATTGACAGCAGGCGCATTCGAGAGGAGTCGCATTGGAAGCTAGGACAAGAGCCAGAAGCGCGCGGAGGTCGAAGGCAACTCGGGGAGCCGAAGAAGACCGTAGAGGTTCTTTCCCCTGTTCTTTCCCCTTCCCACTTCTTCTCGCCATTGTCTGGTACTCCCCGCGCTTCCTTGATTGTGTGCAGGCAGCCTGATCGATTACCCCCACCCCCCATTCTTTCTATTTGAGACATTGGGCGCGGAAGCGCTGCTCAATTTCTGTCAAGACATCTCCTTGCTTCTTCCCAAGCTCAATTCGAGCTTCCCTACTCCTAGCCCTCAAATTGGAGATCCCAGCTATAAATTTCCCTACCCCACTACCTCTCTATCCTTGAAACCTGGAACAGAAGACGATTCGGAAGATGGGAACATCTTCGGAAGACGCTTCTTGAACTTGACTGTCTTCGGAAGACCGTCTTCGGAAGATTGTCTTCGGAAGTCGACTGAACACAATTCGTATCAAGAGTGGATTTGCTTTGCTTTTGTGTTTAGAGAGGCTTGGTACGAATCCCGAGTGGAGTGGTGAGTTGTTGTGTTATTTCGAGAAGTTGGAAGTCGGGAACTAGGCCTGTGCCTCCCGGTCTTCCAAGCTTCTCAACTCCCCATCTTCCTAGAGAGACTAGAAGACTGGAAGGCTGGCAAAATGAGCGAGAAGACGCGAGGGTCCATTCGGGTCTCTTCTGTCCGATCCATAGCAGCCGTTCCTTCTTCTTCCTGAACTTAGAAGAGAGTTGTGAGAAGTCTTGCTGGCAGAATCTGGAGGGAATGGTCAAGGGTCATGTCTTCTCATCATGCAGCAAGCTTCTTTTGAGTGCGTATGAGAGGTGAGAAGTCAGAAGAACAGAGTGCAAATGTCTTGAGTCTGTTGTGAGGATAGATTGCGTGTAGGAAGACGAAGACAGGTGAGACCAATGAAGGGAAGTCTGACTTCGGGAAGTCTTCCGAGAAAGACATTGAATCGGAAGCTATCCCGAGTGTCTTCCCAGAGATCACTGTCACCGCAGGAGCCCGCAACCTTCTTCTGAACCTTTCTCATACTCTACTTCTCGCATATCTTGTATCTTCTGATAGGAAGTAGGATGTAATGCAAGGTGGGTTGTCTTCTTGGTAATCCATGCGAGGCCTTGCTTAGATAGGATTGTTTAGATATAGATTGGAAGACGAGAGCTATCTAGGAAGTACTGTTAGAATCCCGGAAGACGGAGTAGCTGTCTTTTGGAAGACTAGTTTCGTCTTCTGAGAAGTAGAAGCTAGACTGTGGGCACTCGGGAAGAACTGAGCCTTCAGCTCATAGTAGGTGCTTGTGGTTTAGTGCAACAGATCTTCCAGGTATGTCGATGCATCCGCGAGGCTTGGTGTTACCAGCGGCAGAATTGGCCGAGGCCACTCCTTTCCTCAAGGAGTTGGGTCTCGACTTCTTCCTGTGGGATTGGAACCTCGCAGATCAAGGGCTTCTGGAGGAGGTGTGGGCAGCGTTACCACCGCGTAACCGTGTACCTGCGAAGGCAGGAGTAGCTCGGGAAAGACCGTCTTCTTGGACTGAAGACTGGTGGCGTAAGGCGTTTCACAAGCCTGAGTCCAAGAACTGAGGATATTGGTACGAGAAGAAGATCTTGCCTAGGATTGTGAGTTCGTGGCATGTGCCTGGGAGCACCACCTGCCTTTTTGTGGAAGACAGGCAGGGGAGGAACGGTTGGAAGATAGAATCTTACCGAGAGCCAAAGAAGCGCCTCCTGGCGAAGTTATTTCTGCATCTCTTTCCCAAGGGGAAAGCGCAGAAGACGAGGTACTTAGGAGATCAGGACGTGGAGTTCCTGAAATTAGTGTGGGATGACAGAGTGTCAATCTACTGAGACGCGTACATCCACAACTATGTACAGACGGAGCTATCATACTTGGGTACCTCTGCGGGAGGACACTTGACGCCCTTCTTCTGCTACGTTGTCGCGCCATTTGGCGGCTACATGCTTGACTTCTACTCCGACGCTTAGGTTTGGTAGTTCTAGAAGTTAGCTCATACTACTTCTAGTCCTTTATGTATATGTTTGACACCTTTGCATATGGTGTTAACACTATTTTGAGTCCTAGTAGGCTGATAGTATGTTAGTTATCTTGTTCAAGCATTTGTGCGCTTGTGCAAGTGACTTCTTACTTGTCTATGACGTTCAATGTACATAACTTAGGGTTTCCATGCTGATAGGGGTTTGAGCTCATGGGTTGTACTTACTTGTCGCCCATGCACGCTTTCTAGCTAATTTAAGTTATTTTTCAGGGCTATGTGTCATTTTAGGTAGTTTAAGTTATACGCTGGCACTCTAGGGGGCTTGACGTGGTAGCTTATGAGTGTAGATAAGTTACCAGGTAGTTTAAGGCACAAAAGGACAATCAAGTGGAGCTATGAACTCCCATTGGTCCATTTTTGTCTTTTGTAAAACTCTAAGTTTAGAAACAGAGCTCTAGAGGAGAGTTCGAGCAATTGGTGAGGTATCTTCGAAATCTGAGAACACAGGAAGAGAGAGCTCGTTGTGCCAAGCACTGTCAGTGAAATTTTTGCTCGATTTGGATCAATAAACAAGGAGTTATGCCCAATTGAAGTTCGGATTGTGCCAAAACTGCGTCACTTTTGTTGATTTTGGGGTTTTCGGTGCCAATTGCAGCAGAATTGAGGAAATCACTTCAAAACTTCGTGGTTGCGTTCACTGTCAGGAGGGCTACGACTGTCCAAAAAGTTTCGTATCATTTGAGTAATTGAGTAATTCAGGGCGGCCGCTGAAGCAGAGGGGGTCTGAAAAGCTCTTAATCTAGAGCAGCGACTTTAGAGAAGGAGATCTGGAGTTCTACAAACATTCAGGAGTCCCAACTTCACAGGGATGTTCAGCATCCTGTAGAATTCAAATACTGTGAGAAGATTTGAAATTCATCGAGCCAATTCTCTGTTCTATGTCTGAATAGCTGTCTAGGTACCAGAAATTGCCATAATTCTCTTATTCAGAACTTTTCTGTTCATATCTCCGTGTCAGAATTTGATCTCAGGTTGAAACTTCGTCTGTGAGTTCAGTAGTACCTCATTTGCATGTAGGGGAAGTTTAGAGGTCTAAACCTTCATAGTTTTCCTCTCTTTGAGTGTCAAAGTTCACCGCTTAAGCCTATTACTACCAGTGAGACCTAAATTTCGCTTTTTGAGCATATCAGAGGATCCTACACTCCTGTGTGAGTGTTTATAGCTCCTGTTGTGACCTGAAAGCCAACCTCTTGAGTAAACAACCACAGCCAGAAGCCCGGCGCTTTCCTAGGTAGACGGATCACACTCCGACAACGTGGAGTTCCTGAAATTAGTGTGGGATGACAGAGTGTCAATCTACTGAGACGCGTACATCCACAACTATGTACAGACGGAGCTATCATACTTGGGTACCTCGGCGGGAGGACACTTGACGCCCTTCTTCTGCTACTTCTATGTAGCCATGGGGGATCTTAGGGAAGATCAGCTGGCAGTGTATGGGCCAACGGAGCGACAGGAGGTGAAGGAAGAGACCTCGGAAGACGATGACCGAGAGGCAGCAGCAACGCCCCCTCCCACTCTGATGCCACAGCTGAGGCCCGGCTCTCACCAGAAGACGCTTCTGGTGAGGGAAGATGAGTCTAGTGGGTCGGAAGACGCCACGCCACTGAGGAAGATGGGTCCCAGAAGTGTACCGAGAACACCCATCTCCCTCACTCATTCAGGATCGGAGTCGGACTCGGAGGTAGAGCTGCTGAGTACCCGATCAGAGCAGAAGACAGCTTCTGTAACACATGGGAGTCTTCCGAAGACTCCAAAAGACGAAGGATGGATGGGCGCTCCTGCTGCGATGCGAGGAAGCGCAAAGAAGAGAGCCGCTCCTGCCATGAGGAGTCTTCCACCCCGGAAGATGAGAAGAGTACCTTCTTCTCGTGCGCAGAAGATGAAGGCCGTAGTAGCGGAAGAGGCTTCCTTGCCTCTGGAAGACAAAGTCGACACCATGGAGCGAGTGGTGGAGATGAACTTGTCTTCCGTAGGAAGACGACTGGAGGAGTTCAGTGCCTATTTCCAGAAGGAGATCTAGCCCGTTATGGAGTTGCTGGAGAGGAGAGCGAGGGCACAGGAGAAGCCCTTACAGCTTGGATTCGGCCTGCGCACCTTGCTGCGACAAGAAGACAGCCAGCAGAAGACGGAGTCGCTGGAAGCTAGTCTTCGCACCACGGAGAAGCTTAGAGCCAGGTACAAAGCGGAAGCACCAGCCTCTGCCAAGGAGTCGATGCAACTTCGGAAGAGCAACCAGCAGTTGCAGGGGCGAGTACAGCAGCGCGATCAGGAAGTTCTCCGAGTGCGGGAGAAGATCACTGCCCTCGCAGAAGAGTAGACCACTTGGAAGGCGCAGCGAGAAGCCGCAGAAGCGCGAGCTGCAGTGGAGAAGACGCAGAAGGAAGCAGCAGAGACCCGTGCACAGAAGATGTTGGCACAGTCGGTGGAAGCGCTTCGGAAGAAGTTCAACTACACCGCGGGTAGGAAGTTACTTACCTTAGCTAGAGGATGGGACAGCGAATCCAGAGCGATGTTGGTGGAATGCCGGGAGAGTATGTTCAGGTACTTGGATAGACACATTAGAGCAGAGACAAGATAGATAGTTCTTCACACTATACCCGTTGTGGGAAACATACGAATAGTCTTGGAATATACAAGAGGGGTCTGCATACTCGCACCAGCAGTGGTTCTACGATGTAGATAGAAGTAGTGGATAGTCTAGGAACAGGGAACGACATCCTCGTGCAATCCTGTTAGCTAGACTTGTGTGTCGAGGAGTAGACGCAGGAAGTAGAGGGAGTGAGCTTCCCAATACCATTGTGACTTCTTCTCGGGGAATAGATTGTGGATTTGAGTGCAGAAGCTTTGTCCGTGTCTTCTGGATGGTGGGTTCCTTGAATTCACTCCCAATTGTGCATGGGAAGTGTTCTTCTTGAGTGGCGGTGACTGTCAGCAGTTGTGGAAGTGTAGCTTGACTCGTTCAGTAGAGCACTTGGGATCTACGTACGAACGGTCTTCTGGGAGAGTAGTCAGAGCAGCGAAGTGAAGAAGAAAGAAGCCTTCTTCTCGCAACAGAAGACGACATCCTCGAGTAGAAGACGGTGCAACAGTACTCACGTTTGTTGTCTTCCTCCCCAAACTATTACAAGCAGGGATGGCTTGTTAGTCAGGATCCGGACTAGAAGCCTGTCGGAATCTTAATTGCCTCTTTTCCTCTTGTTTTCTCTTGTTTGGATTTTCTTATCTTCTCCCATCTTCCCCATCTTCTTACCTTCTTCTAGTGAGCTTCCGATACTTCTATTGAGCTTCCGTGAAGGTGAATGTCGTTGTAGTGCTGCAGGAAGACAACTTCCGTAGGCAGAAGCCTGGGAAGGCTACAGGGGGCATACACCCTGTGATTTATCTAACCCGTTGGAATGTGAGTGTGAGAATAATGTGTAACGACCGTTGCTAGTCGACTTCTGCGAAGCAGGACAGCCTTCTGGAGGTGTGAGAAGACGAGGTGAACCCCCAGAAGACGAGAATCGCTTCGGGAAGACGGTATCAAGAAGACCGAAAGAAGCAATCTGGAAGCAGGAAGATCATCTTCCCGAGCTTCTCTGTGAATAGATGTGTGATATTTTAGTTGGTAGTTGTTTGTTTAGTTCCAGAGCACCATTTGGCGTGTCTGGAAGACGTGTAGTTTTGTGTGGGTTTGTGAGAAGACGAGATTTCTAGACAAAACCCGTGTGTTTGTGTGTTTGAACAGATCTTAGAACTTAGAGCAGCGTTACTTGTGCAAATCCTCTGTGGGAACGATATCTTGTATACTAAATGGGCAAAAGGAGAAATCCTGCGTCACTACATATAATGAGCATCCATTTTTGGCACCGCTGCCGGGGATTTCATCTTAGCAACTTCTGTTCTAAGCTTCCTGGATCTGTGTGCCATTAGTTAGATTCGTTTCGAACTAACTTCGATTGTAGTTGAATGTGTTGTGGGACTCTATCTTGCTAGAAGAAAGGAACCGCAACCAGAAGCTGATAAGATACCTCAGGGAGAGTTGGAAGAAGCCGCTTCCCTGCTTCCAAGAACTTCTTGGAAGACTCGATCTTGGAAGATTGCAGTGAATACAACGAGAAGCAGGAGAAGAAGACGTTCTGAACCTGTGATCAGTTGTTCAGTCATTTGGTCTCCCGGATCTAGTGGTAGAAGGATAGAGACATCTGTTCTCAGTACTCTGGTGGATGCCTCCGAATGGAGGAAGAAGCAGAAGACGCACGGGTAAAGATCCTGAGTGGGTAAACTCACCCCAGTGAACCGCTTCTAGAGAGCAGCGGATATCCCTGAGACACCAAAGGAAAGAAGAAGAGCTCAGGAAGATCCGATCGGTAGAGTTGGAAGAGCCTTCCATCTCGAGCATAATCTTTGGCGAAGACAGAAGCCAACCGGGTGATCACGTGTATAAAATAGACTTTGGTACTGGTTACTCGGAAGACGTCTTCCCAAGTGCGGAAGAAGCTTCTCAAGGTGAGAGAAGACTGGAGGAGATTGTTCCAGACGTCTCGGAAGGTAGCAGTGACAGTAGCTCTGACTCAGAAGACGATCTTCGTGACTCAGACAGGCCTGGACCTTCGAGAAGACCATCTCCACCACCTGGACCTGAGGAAGAAAGAAGTTGGCAGTCGCACCAGCCGGCAGTCGACATGGCTTCCCACACTCGGCAGAAGTACCATCCGTACGACGATGATGCTGATGCAGACGACTTCATCACGATGTTCGAGACCATCTCTAGATCCAACAAGGAAGACGCTGATGTTGACAGACTCTGTGTATTTCCCAGTTTGATTAAAGGGAAAGGAAGGAAGTGGATGAGTAAAACGTTGGATGATGTTGTAGTAATGGCCGCTTGGGCTACTCTGAAGGCAGCTTTTCTGAAGAGGTTCAGAGGAGTGGGCTACGATCGTATGACCCTCATAGAGCTTCAGAAGCTCGAACGAAAGAAGAAAGAGACACTAAGGGATTACACCGAGAGATTTGAAGATCTCTTGGATCACATCCCTCAGAACCAAGGAAGACCCGGCTACTGTGCTCAGCAAGCTGTGGACTGGTACTTGGGAGGATTGTCTCAAGATATGAAATTGTACTGCAGAAGAGGAGGAGGTGATGATTTAGCAGAAGTACAGAAGCATGCCGAGCAGTATGAAACCTCGAGCATCACTCGGAATATGACGAAAGACAAAGGGAAGACCTCGAAGAAGTCCAAGAAGTCGAAGAAGTCTTCCCGGAAGACCAAGAAGAAGTCCAAGTCCACTGAAACTGATAACAGTGATTCGGAAGCAGCCTCTACTTCTGAAGAGTCTACAGTCGAAAGTTCAGAATCCGAATCTGAACAAGAGAAGAAGACGCGGAAGAAGAAGAAGGAGAAGACGCGAGCAAGGGAGGAAGTTGTGCAGAAGATGCCTCAAACTCAGATCATTCAGTCTGCACCTGATCTCCGCATCGATGAGGTTCTGAAGCAGTTTGCCGACCTGAAAGTTCATCTTCTGAACCAGAAGGACAAGCGGAAGCAACCTACAGCTTCCCGGCCAAACCTTTGGTGCAACCTTTGTAACTCTTCTGGACACACCAGAGATCAGTGTACGCAGGACCAAGCTGTCAACTGGACAGGATGGGAAGAAGACGATGAGGGATATCTACACGATCCCAGTGGGGAAACTTGCTATAGGATCGAGACGATACAACCCTTCACTCCTACGCCTCCCGCCCAATATAATCGTTATGTACCGAGGGATAGAGCTAGCAATGTACAGACCAGGACATCCTGGCAGCCTTCTTCATCACAACGACCTCTCAACCCTCTTCCTGGAGCGTGCAATAATTGTGGAGAGACAGGACACTGGTGGTCCACCTGTCCTCATCCGAGAAGACAGATTGGGCAAGTGCCCTTGTGCGAGAATTGTAAGGAAGCCGGTCATTTCACAAGGAATTGTCCTCAGACCTTACGATCCCGACAAATGGTGAGATTTGCAGATACCACGCCTCCTGCAGAAGCAGCATCAACTTCTAAGCTCGAGTTAGCAGTGGTACAGCACATCACGGTAGAAGAAGAAGATCCTGGGGATTGTACGGATTGTCTCCATATCGAGGAAGACGAACCAGACCCCGGGAAGCAAGAAGGAAAGGAACCTCAGCTGCAGAAGACGACTGCAGCTCCGAAGATGGAGACACCTGAAGAAGCGTCATCTCTCACTTTGACGGATGGTACTGTTTGGAATCCTGACCCGAATTCAGATAGTTGGCCTCCGGAGGAAGTCTTGGATGAAGCTGTGTTCAAGGTAAGTACCAGAAGCAAAGGGAAGTCAGAATCTCGTCAGAAGGACGTCAAGAAGAAGAAGAGCGTAAGAAGAGGTCATCTTCTCCTGAGCGGCCGTCTTCTCCTACTTAAGACCGAGAAGATCCGAAGTACTTTGCTCTTGATATTAGGCAAGAAGTTGAAGCAATCATGCAAGAAGAGCTGGAGAAGAGACGGAAGATAGTACAGCAGCTTCCTACACCGACTACGGCAACACCTGTCTCACGGGAACAGTCTCCAGTCGAGGGAAGACACTCTTCTGGTCTTCCAACCAAGGAAGCAGCTACTACATCTTCTCTGTTGGAAACACCAGTCACTCTTCTGAAAAGATCTCCGTACGACTTCTTGCGAGACTTGTGGAATCAGAAGGCGGATGTAACCTTCCAACAACTGTTGGATGACAACGCTGGTTACAGGAAGTTGTTACAATCTGTGCTTCGAGGATCGAGGAAGAGGAGGGCAGCTAAACTTCCCAAGAGCACCCCGATCCTAAGAATAGAGCATGAGGACTTAGGAGCCCCAGAACTCGATATGGAGATCCATGGCTGTCTTCTGAAGAAGGTACCCATTGATTCCGGCTCCGGAGTTAACATCATGACTGAAGAAACGGCGCATGCCCTAGGCTTCACTGAGTTCCAGCCTACTCCGAGAATTCTCAGAATGGCGGACCAGACCAGAAGACGACCTTTGGGGCAACTGAAAGATGTCTTGACGGTAATTGGTGGAGTATCTTTTTACCTCACTTACATCATTTTGCGACCTGTAGCTAAGGTTGGATATCAGGTGTTGATAGGAAGACCATGGCTGTATGCTGCAAATGTGAACACCGACTGGAGAAGACATCGTTTGAGATTTCCCAATCCTACACCCAAGCCAGGTGAGAAGAGTAAGGTCTTGCTTCCTTGGATCAAGATTGGACACCAAGGTGAAACTCCGTCTACAACAGAGGGGTACACTTCAGAAGACTCAGCTGCGTCTTCTGACAGTGATGAACGGTATAATGAGTTTGTGGCGAATAACGTGTGTACTACAGAAGTAGCAGAGAAAGTAGAAGAGGTGGTATGTGGATACATTGAGTGCTACGAGGTTGCGGAAGAAGAGCTTCCAGAAGACGAGAATACCGTCTTCCCTTCGGAAGATCCGATAGTTGGTCTTCCAGAAGACGAGAATACCGTCTTCCCTTCGGAAGATCCGACAGTTGGTCTTCCAGAAGACGAATCTGAACCAGAAGAAGCTCCCAAACCGGAATACTTTGGTGCCAGTGAGTACAGTCACACTGAAGGAATGGTAAACCCGGATGATCTTCAAGAGATGGAGGTTGCTCCTGGGAAGAAGCTGAAGCTTTCCAAAGTGATCGAGGGCCAGCAGTTGGAAGACTTTCGAGAACTTCTAACGGAGTTCTAGGATGTCTTCGCATGGACCATAGAAGACATGAAGGGCATACCTCGAGAATTGGGAGAGCATCGCATCGACTTGCTGGAGGGCGTTGTTCCTGCACGGTAGAGGCAGTATCGGCTCAACCCCAAGTACTCGCTTCTGGTGAAGGACCAGATTGACCAGTACCTGAAGACAGGAGTCATCTTCCCAGTACTTAGCAGTGAGTGGGTAGCTCCTATTGTCATCGTGCCGAAGAAGCAGACAGGGAAGATCCGAGTGTGTCAGGACTTCCGGAAGCTGAACTTGGCCACGAAGAAGGATCATCACCCTTTACCATTCACCGACTCTATGTTAGACCAGGTAGCAGGACATGAGTTCTACAGCTTCCTGGATGGGTATTCTGGGTACAACCAAGTTTCAATCAGAGAAGAAGACAAGTCGAAAACCACTTTCACCACTGATTGGAGCACATACGCGTACAACCAAATGCCGTTTGGTTTATGCAATGCACCCGCCACATTCCAGAGGTTGATGATTACAATTTTCAAGGAGTATCTTCGCACCTTTATGGAGATCTTCTTGGATGATTTCTGTGTGTTTGGATCGAGAGAAGACCACTTGATATTTCTAAGGAAGTGTTTTCTGAAGTGTAGAGAACATCGTTTGGCTCTTCACCCTGAGAAGTGCTTCTTTGGTATGTCAGAGGGGATCTTGCTAGGACATAGGATTTCCGGAAGAGGTATAGAAGTCGACTGTGCTAAGGTGGAAGTCATCATGAAACTCCACCCACCTGCTAACTTGACACAGTTGAGAAGCTTCCTTGGCAACGTAGGATACTACAGGAGGTTTATTGACAGGTACGCAGAGGTAGCAGGAAGACTCACTAAGTTGCTGAAGAAGGACGAACCATACATTTGGTCTTCTGAGCAGCAGGAAGCATTCGAAGAAATGAAGAGGCTTCTGTCGGAATCCCCTGTCCTACGGCACCTGATTGGGAAAGAGTCTTCCACATTTATGTGGATGTTTCTGCTTTCGCCATCGGGGTGGTGTTGAATCAGAAAGATGAGAAGAAGAAGAATTATCCCATCTACTACGCGAGAAGACAGCTCAGTGATGCAGAGAAGAAGTACTCAACAACTGAAAGGGAGTGTCTTGGCATGATTTACTCCCGTAGGAAGTTTAGACACTATCTTCTAGCAAACCCGTTTGTCTTCTATGTAGATCACTTCTCTTTGAAACATCTTGTAAAGAAAGCAGATTTGTCTGGTAGGATAGCTAGGTGGATTCTCCTACTCCAGGAATTTACTTACACAGTTGAGTACAGGCCCGGAAGACAGCATGTTAATGCTGACTACCTATCCAGACTAGAGACAGAACGACGAGAAGATGAAGTGGAAGACGAGTTTCCGGAGACGAGTTTCCGGACGAGAAGTTGTTTTCAGTTTTTGCAGAGACACTTTCATCTGAGGGGGGGCGTATCGCCTGCTTCCCAGAAGACGAGACTAGATCTTCTGATCCAGTCTTTGCGACTTCCACAGAAGAGTCGATCGTCAAGAACTTGAAGAAGTTCTTGGAAGACCAACAGTATCCCGAGGGAATGGATGCGGAGCAGAAGGCCGTCTTCTTACACAAGGCAGGTCCATATGCTATCTTCCAGGGTATCCTGTTTCGAAAGGGACATGACGAGAAGTTGAGAAGATGTCTCGAGCCGTCAGAGATAAAATCAGTGATCACAGGTCTTCACTACGAAGATGCTGGGGGTCACTACGGATTGAAGACCACAGTGAAGAAGATGCTAGACGCCGGATACTGGTGGCCAACTATGTACCGAGACACTTTTCAGGAGATCAGGAAGTGCGATGCATGCCAGAGGATGGGAAGACCGACCGCTACAACAAGGTGGCCCCTTACCCCCATTCTTCCGCTTGCCCCGTTCGAAAAGTGGGGAATCGACTTTGTGGGTCCTATCGCCCCGGTGGCGAGAAGAACACGAGCAAGGTACATCTTAATAGCTACCGACTATGCCACCAAGATGGTGGAAGACGAGGCCACGAGAAAGAACGATGCCGCAGTAGTAGCAAGGTTCCTTTGGCATAACATCATCACTAGGTATGGATGTCCGCTGGAATTGATGTCAGATAGGGGCACTCATTTCTTAAATGAGACTATCTCCCTCCTGACCCAATACTTCAGGATTAAACATCGGAAGATGACGCCATACAACCCGAAGGCGAATGGACTGACGGAGAAGTCGAACGGTCTTCTGTGTAACATCCTGAATAAGATAACTGTTAACCATGCGTATGATTGGGACACGAAATTGCCATCTGTGTTGTGGGCCTTCAGGATTTCACCTAAAGTCACAACCCAGAAGACGCCTTTCTACTTAACTTACGGCATGACACCTATTGTGCCCATTGAGTTAGAGGTCCCAACATACCGGTTAGCCGTATCCGAACACATGGGAGAAGAAGAGAGCTAGGAGCAGCGTCTTCTGAATTTCGTAGAGTTTGAAGAAGACATGAATGCAGCTTTGGAGAAGACATACGAGGTGCAAGCGCAACGTAAGGTAAACTACGATAGCAAGTTGAGGAAGGTGACTGTTGTGGATGGGGACTTGGTGCTTCTCTACGACAACCGCCATATTAAGTTCCCCGGGAAACTTCATCTTCGCTGGATGGGACCTTACCGTGTCTTAGAGGTCTTCGACAATGGCTCCTTGCAGTTGGAAGAGTTGGACGGTACTGTAACGACCTATGTTACACATAGGAAGTTTATCTATTAGTAAGGTGTTTAGTTCTAACTAAGTGTTGAGAATGTTTATTTGCTGCCAAAGTACTTTTAGGAGATATCAAGTTAGTCATGACTAGCTAAAAGTTAGTTATGGTTAAACTTAGCTGTACTTTTGGCAGAATTCAGATATTTGCTAAAGAGTGAGCACTACTATCTTGTCATCTTGTCTAAAAGGTAGAAAGGGGGTGGAAAGTATCCCTTATCTCCTTTTTGACTTGATATTAGTGGTTGGATTAAAGTTGTGGACTTTGTGGGCATTAAAAACAAGAAGAGATTCCACATGTTTCCTTTTTAGTGGGTCCTAGTGTAGAGGGGGGGTGGAAATTCGAGATTCCTTGAGAATATTCCAGAATCCTTCTAGAAGTTGTTGACTTTGAAGGAATAAGCCCATGTGAAAAGGTAAAAAGCCCATGTGATCAATGCTTTTACCTTAAGTAATATCTTAGTAAAACCCGGTAAAAGTAGTTACGGCTGAGTTACCGGAGGGTACCAAAGTAAAAACCTAGAATGTATAAATAGAGGAGTAGAGAAGAGCTCCTCATCCTTGTTTTCACATCGTCGTAATGACAACTTGAGTAATATAGAGAGTGTGGGATATTTTTAGCATGTGAGAACTTGAGAGACGTCGTTAGAATGGAGGATTTTAGTGGATGAGATTATGGAGATTTTAGTTGATAAGTTTGTGGGTGTATGAATGAGAGTGAACTTAGCATTTTTCCCTTCAAGATTCATGGTGTGCTTCCATCAAAGCCATCAGAGGTGACCCCTGAGTGAGAGACAGGCCCGACAGTTGCAGATTCGTGGATGACGATCGTGGAGGTTGAGAGATCGGGGGGTAGTTGATCGTTAGGACCGCGGAGGGTTTACATTTTTGGTTCCGTTGCCGGGACCTCACTTGAAGGGATCGTTGAACGATGTTTAGAGTTCAGTTCTATATTCGACAAAAGGAGATTATGAGAGAGCACATGGAGAGAACGTTGGGAGGAGAGAGAGCTAACGCGATGTTAGCAACGTTAGAACCTTTCGTGTATCCCGTAGTGATATATGACGCGTTCGAAGTCATTCTTTACATCTTGTTCACTTAGAAAGGGTTTGAGGAGAGTTGAAAGGAGGTGCAACAAGAGTTGTAGAGAAGGAGGAGAGAAAAGTTATTAGAGGAGAGAAATTTGTGAGTTTAGAAATTCTGCTCTCTGGAAAATTTGTACAGTCGCTGTCAACTTTTCTGTGAATTTTATTTTCCTGAGAAACTTTCCAGTGTTTTAGATTGGCTGATAACCTATCTAAGACAAAAGGAATCATAGGAAAAGGTGGTCTAGAGAGGGAGCAATGATTTTTCAAAGTTGAGGGGGTCTATTCGTGAGAGTTGAGGAATTCTGTTCTCTGGAAAAAGTTTAGAGTCAGTGTCAGATTTTCTGTGAATTTTATTTTCCTGAGAAACTTTCCAGTGTTTTAGAGTGGCTGATAAGCTATCCAGGACAAAAGAAATCATGAGAAGATGAGGTCTGAAGAGGGAGAAAGGATTTTTCAAAGTGGAGGGGGTTGACAACCATGAGGGAAGTGAAAATATACAAATTTCAATTCTCTGAAAATTTGTACAGTCATCACCATCTCTTCTGATTAGAGAAGTTTCTGTTGAAACTTCATGATTTAGTAGCTTGGAGGTTGAGCTACTGGAGACCACAAAAATCTTGGAGAGATCTCTTACCAACTAAGAGAGATACGTTTCGGCATACAAGGAGGTCTTGAAGATACGTCATGGGGAATCCAGTTCGAATGACGAGGTGGAAGAAGAGACGTTTAGGAGTTCGAACAGAGACGGAGAAGCCCAAGTTAAGTATAGATGAGTTACGAACACGCATCTATAGCACTTGGGGTGCCCTCTTTACTCTATACGAAGAAGCTTCCGCGACAATTGGCACAGATTTGAAGAAAGTCGAGTTTAAAGCATCATTCACTATGGAGGCCACGAATGCTCCTGGTGAAATAGAGTTGGATCCTTACAAGAGCGAGTTCAAGATGTCTGTTGTGATGAGTACAAACGAGGGTGAGGAGGATCATATCTTTGATAGTTAATATTAGATTAGATTTTATTTCGTGTATCGCATGTATAATGCACGATTTCTAATATAAAGCTCGGAAGAGTTAAGAAAGTAATGTAGAATTATTTTCCTCTATGATATTTTGTCCACTTAATGGTTGAGAAGGTGCAACATGAGTGGAAATTCAAAAGATTGGAAAGTTAGACTTAGAAACCTTCCTCAAGGTTTAGATGTCATAGTAAGTGTCGGAGAAAGTTCGAGAGAGATTATCGTCGAGTTTGAAAACCCTAGTACTAAACCTCAAGTAGAATCGCCGAGGAGAAGAGTAGAAACCGACTTGTGGTGTTATTTCTGTAGAGGGTTGGGACACAAAGTAGTGAATTGTCCAACTAGAATCAGAACCGAGAGAGCTAAAGGGAAGCGGGAGTTTACTGATTTGAGTCTTCGAGTGGGTCCATCGTCACCAGCGCCAATTCATCTTCTAGGCGAAGATCCTTGTCCAAGTTGTGGAGTGGGTGATCTATCAAGAGGACACAAGTGTGTCGATGTGGCCGCCCTACTTACGTCCGTAGTCGAGAAGTTGGACGAGACTCAAAGAGCTGAGACGGAGAAGTTGTCGACTTCAAAGGAGGACTCGGCTGAGTTGTGATGGAGATCGTCATTCGGATGGTGGAGAAGGCGGTGATGCGACTCAGACTCATGATTACCTTGGGGGAAGAGATGGCACAAGAGGTGTTGTTACAACCATTTCCTTTCATTTTACCTATGGTAGATTATTCGCGAATGGAATTGGTGATGTTCGTACTCTTTTAGCGAGTAGTTATTGCACGACGATTAGAAGAGTAGAAAGAGTAGTTACAAGATGGGAAAGCTACCCGTGTTTCATGGGAAGGACAATGAAGATGTAGAACCGTTTGTTCGAGACTTCAAAAGGGGTTGCATCGGAAACAACGTGAGAAGGAAGGAAGAATGGGTGTTGTTACTGCCAGAGTTTTTAGAAGATTTTGCTCTTACGTGGTATGAAGACCGAGTGAAGAGCCAGACACCTGGTGCAGTTGAGGACACATGGGAGACGTTGAGTAATGCACTCATCGAAGAATTTCTTCCAGAAGAGAGTTATGAGAAGCTCATGGTGGAGCTTACTCATTTGAAGCAACGTGACGACGAGAAAGTTCGGCAATATGCCGAAAGGGTGGATAAGTTGGAGCAACGGTTTCGGACGGTCCTACGGAAGAGTGGAGACAATGTGGAACTAACGATGGCGGGGATTGGAGCAGTGCTGACCAAGAACTTGGTGGGAGGGTTGAGACCTTCAATTCGAACCCAAGTGAGGTACGAGAAGCCAGCAACCAAAGCGGAGGCCATCAAGATAGCGACAAATATGGAAGAGAGTTTGGATGAAGGAGATATCATCCAACCTCATCATGCTGCTCTGGTGTCAACTCCGACTCCTGGTGTAGCCACAACGATCGCACCTGCACCATCACAATTGGTGATTGCTTCAACGTCAGCTCCTACTCCAACGGTGGTGCCAAGACCGTTTGTCCCAACAACGATGTCTACTGCCACCTCTGATTTTCATGCCGAGCTGAAGAGCATCACTGACACTCTTGCGGATCTCAAGATAAACGTGGTACAGTTACGAGAATGGAGGAACAAAGGTGGAGGAGGAGGTCAAAGAGGTTACGACAACAATCCCAACCGAGGAAATCAAGGTAACTTTGGAGGCAACCAAGGTAACTTTGGAGGAATCACTTGTTGGACGTGTGGAGGTTCTCATTTTCAGCGAAATTGTCCTAACAACGGAGCAAGAAGTGCCGAAGCTGTCAGAATGAATGTGGGTGGAGGAAATCCATCACAAGGACGAGACAAGGGGGTGGCTACTATCGATGTCGTACGAGATCCCATTTACGAGAAAGGAGAGAGTTCAAACTCTTCTCATGCACCGGTGGAGCTTTTAGCTCAAGAAAGGAAAAGAACTCGATTTTCTGATGAACCGGTTTTCATGGAAGAGTCAGCAAGTAGAAGTACTCGTTCGAGTAATGTTTCGAGTACACCAAGGGAGCCAAGAAGGAAGCTAGGGATGGCAGATTTCACCATTTCATCTTCCCAAGCGGGATATGATGTGGTTGAAGATGTGGGTGCTCAGAAAGCCAACATCACTGTTGGACAACTGATCGCACTTAATCCCAGCTTACGAAGGGAACTCAGAGGAGGACTGAGTTCTAAGAGAAGCAAGAAGAAGAAACCCAAGAGCAAGACATCGAAGTCTGTGGGAGTTGGTGTGGTGGATGTGCATGCTTCAGAGGTATGCACTAGGGCTTCAAAGATTGAAGTCCGGTTGAATGGTCACTACGTCTCTGACGTATTGGTGGATGGAGGATCAGCTGTCAACGCCATATCGGAGAGATTGATGAAGAAGTTGGGGATGGAACCAACTCGCCCGGCTAGCATTGTCGTGGGGATGGCTAACAAGCAACGGGTAAGACCTCTTGGCGTGTTAGAGAAGGTGGTCGTGTCTGTGATGGGAGTTCAAACATTGATGTCCTTTCAAGTGTTAAAGGACTCTAGTTATGATTTGCTCCTAGGTAGGCCTTGGTTGAGAGCTGTGCGCACCACGGATAGGTGGCACAAGGGATACTTACGGATTGGGCCTAGAGATCATAGAGTGATAGTTCCTCTCTCGGGTGTTGGAGTTGTGACTTCTGACTCTGATAGACCCACTAGTGACTACTGGGAATCTGATACGGAGGATGATCAGAGTGTCTCAGAAGTAGATACCGGAGATTTTTACGACCAAGAATCCTCGTCTGAGGATGAAGGATTTGGTCGAGACAAATCAGTACATCAGCTTAGTGCTATTGACTTGTTGCCTCGACCAGCAGTGGAGAAAGATCCTGACAAAGAAGAGTTGAGTGAGGCAGAGATTGTGAGAAGACTCTCTACCCTGAAGTTTGGTATCAATGTCACTCAAGAAGAGAAAAGTAGATTCCTAGATATATTTCGAAAATATATCCATGTGTTTGCTTTCAGCTACAAGGATTTGAAGGAGGTGACCCTCGAGACTCATCGAATCGAATTGGAGGAGAACGCAAGACCAGTTCGACAGAAGCAGAGAAGGGTCAATCCTACAACGGCAATGATGGTCAAGGAGGAGATAGACAAGTTGAAGGAGGTGAGTTTCATCTATGAGGTGGAGAACTCAGAATGGGTTTCACCCATTGTGATTGTCAAGAAGAAGAATGGTAAGCTGCGAGTGTGCATAGACTATAAGAAGCTGAATGCAGTTACCAAGAAGGACTATTATCCTCTACCATTTATAGATGAGATTTTGGAGGAAGTTGCCGGTCATGAGTGGTACAGCTTTGGTGATGGTTATAGTGGATACAACCAGATCAAGATAGCACAGGAGTACCAGCAGTTGACTACTTTCACTACTCCTTGGGGAACATTTGCATTTCGAGTGATGCCATTCGGACTGTGTAATGCTCCGGCCACGTTTCAGAGGTTCATGAACAAGGTGTTTGAACCATTCATAGGGAAGTTTGTTCGGGATTTCATTGACGATTTCTGTGTGTACGGACGAAAGGAGGACCACTTTGATCATGTGATCAAAGTTTTGCAGCGGTTGGAGCAAGCCAACGCTTCTCTAAATCCAGAGAAGTGCATCTTTGGCTGCGAAGAAGGTCTGCTGTTAGGGCACATCATTTCCAAGAATGGGATTGCGGTAGATCCTGAGAAGGTGAAGAAGATTGTGGATCTTCCATTTCCGATCAACTTGACAAAGTTGAGGCAGTTTCTTGGCATGGTTGGATATTATCGTAGGTTTGTCTTTTCCTTCTCAAACAAAGCAATAGCTTTGACTATGTACATGAAGAAGGGAGTTGATTTTGACTTGATAGTGCATGATCAGAAGGCAAAGGAAGCATTTGAGGAGCTGAAAAAGGCATTAGTGACAGCTCCTATACTTGCTAAACCTGAGTGGAGTAAAGCATTTATTCTGTATACGGATGCCTCCAATGTAGCAATCGGATGTACATTAAGTCAGCTAGATGGAGATGGGCATGATCATCCTATAGCTTATGCTAGTAGGCAGATGGTTCCAGCGGAGAAGAATTACTCCGTGACTGAACGAGAAGGATTAGCGGTGATCTTTGGATTGAAGAAATTTCGACACTACTTGCTAGGAGGGAAATTTTCCATAGTCACAGATCACAAGGCTTTAAAGTATATCTTTAATAAGCCTAATGCCGAAGGTCGTATTGCTCGTTGGAAGATCCTTCTAACAGAATACGATTATGTGATCGAAGATAGACCAGGGAAGAAGCATGCGAATGCTGATCTTTTGTCAAGGGCTTATGATGATGAGGGAGAAGAACCGTTTGATGATTCATTTCCAGACGAGCATCTGATGACCATCACAAGCATCGAGGAGATACCGGACGAGTACAAGGAAATCTGGAGTTTCCTTGTAGATGGCTCTTTTCCAGAAGGTATGCATACCCGAGAACGTAACGCGTTGATCAAGAGATGCAAACCTTACACCATGGTAGAGGGAATTCTGTTTCATCAAGGAGCAGATGGGTTACTAAGGAGAGCAGTTGGTCAGAAGGAGGCATTCAAGCTAATGCACGAGTTTCACGACGGAACTGTTTGCGGAGGTCACTTTGCTGGTAAGATAACAGCCTTCAAGATTTTGGATGCGGGTTACCACTGGAGAGGGATTTTCAAAGAGTGTTTAGACTATTGCAAAACTTGCGACGTATGTCAAGCATTTGCTCTGAAGTCTACTAGAACACCTCCGTTAAGATCAATTCCCGTGTTAGGACCATTTGAGAAGTGGGGTATTGATTTTGTAGGTCCTCTTAATAAGACACCTCGAGGCAATAGATACATTGTAGTCGCCACTGACTATTGTACCAAGTGGGTAGAGGCTAGACCTTTGAGAGAGACCAATGAAACAGAAGTCGGTAGATTCTTATGGGAGAGGATCATCACAAGATTTGGATGTCCGTTAGAGTTGGTCTCAGATAGAGGAGGAGAGTTTGTAGGGAGCATGACTACTGCTATGCTACAACACTTTTCTATCAAGCCACGAGTAACGACCTCATACAAACCAAATGCTAATGGTCTTGCGGAGAAGACCAATCTTACACTTTGTATGATGCTCGCCAAAGATGCTGGTGTTGAGACTGCGAAACATACTTGGGATAAGAGGCTACATGCTATCTTATGGGAGTATCGAACGACAACAAAGACTTCTACTGGGTACTCCCCATTTCGACTGGTTTATGGAGTGGAGTCCAAGTTGCCGATCCAATTCGAATTGGATACTTTTCAAACTATTCAACGAAAGTTGAAGAGGTCGAGAGGAGAAGACGTGGTCAGATCAAGAAGGGAGCAACTCATGGAGTTGGAAGAGACCCGAGCGGTAGCAATGATCCGGATGGAACGAGCTCAGGCGTATCAAAAGAAGAGTTACGACAAACGGTTGGGCAAGAGGGAGGTAAAACCTTTTCAAGTCGGAGATTGGGTTATGTTGTATGATGCTATCAGATTCAAGAGGGCTAGGAAGAAGTTTCTTCCGAGATATTTTGGTCCTTTTGTTGTAGATAAGGTGTGGAGCAACTTCACATATGACCTTCAGGAGCTGGGAGGAAGGAGATTCGATCGGGTCAACCATGACAAGTTGAAGTTGTTTCATCGACGGAAGTTCTCTCTTCACTCCGAGGACGGAGCGAAAATTTAGTCCGGGGGTAAAATGTAACGACCTATGTTACACATAGGAAGTTTATCTATTAGTAAGGTGTTTAGTTCTAACTAAGTGTTGAGAATGTTTATTTGCTGCCAAAGTACTTTTAGGAGATATCAAGTTAGTCATGACTAGCTAAAAGTTAGTTATGGTTAAACTTAGCTGTACTTTTGGCAGAATTCAGATATTTGCTAAAGAGTGAGCACTACTATCTTGTCATCTTGTCTAAAAGGTAGAAAGGGGGTGGAAAGTATCCCTTATCTCCTTTTTGACTTGATATTAGTGGTTGGATTAAAGTTGTGGACTTTGTGGGCATTAAAAACAAGAAGAGATTCCACATGTTTCCTTTTTAGTGGGTCCTAGTGTAGAGGGGGGGTGGAAATTCGAGATTCCTTGAGAATATTCCAGAATCCTTCTAGAAGTTGTTGACTTTGAAGGAATAAGCCCATGTGAAAAGGTAAAAAGCCCATGTGATCAATGCTTTTACCTTAAGTAATATCTTAGTAAAACCCGGTAAAAGTAGTTACGGCTGAGTTACCGGAGGGTACCAAAGTAAAAACCTAGAATGTATAAATAGAGGAGTAGAGAAGAGCTCCTCATCCTTGTTTTCACATCGTCGTAATGACAACTTGAGTAATATAGAGAGTGTGGGATATTTTTAGCATGTGAGAACTTGAGAGACGTCGTTAGAATGGAGGATTTTAGTGGATGAGATTATGGAGATTTTAGTTGATAAGTTTGTGGGTGTATGAATGAGAGTGAACTTAGCATTTTTCCCTTCAAGATTCATGGTGTGCTTCCATCAAAGCCATCAGAGGTGACCCCTGAGTGAGAGACAGGCCCGACAGTTGCAGATTCGTGGATGACGATCGTGGAGGTTGAGAGATCGGGGGGTAGTTGATCGTTAGGACCGCGGAGGGTTTACAGTACACTGATGACCACTCGTGTTAATGGGTGGCGCGTCAAGAAGTACTGGACGTAAACAAAAGTGCAGAAACCACTGATGTTTGCGGGGACGCAAACATTTGAGGGTGGGCGTATGTGGTGCCCACAAATTACAGGATGCACGAATTTTTGAAATTTTTAAGAATAATAACTTGTTTGTATAACTGAAGAAGCGTTGTTACTTAAGGTTACGTCTTCCTTAACAGGAAGATGATCTTAAGAGCTGTTTGTAATAAGAAGTTGACTTCTTCGGAAGACGACCGTCTTCGGAAGAGCGTCTTCCCAGTTGCGTCTTCAGAAGACGGGAAGACGGCGGAAGATGAGAAGACGGCAGAAGACACCTGTCTTCCAGAAGACAGCGACCGCGAAAGACCAATCACGAGTTTTCGGGTAAGACAGTAGGTGTACCTACTGGGGCGCACCGAATAGGTAGGTAGGTCAGGAAGACACCCAAGGTCGAGAACCCCTAATCTGCGGGGAAGATGCGTGAGGAAGCACATTAGGCACCTTCCAACTTCCCGCAGCACAGCGCTTGAGAAGATCGATTGAGAGAGTGAGCTTCGTGAGTTAGCATTGAGAGAGGAATCGAGTAAGACATCGAGGTAGGAGAGAGTAAGTTGGCAGCTAGGCGAAGAGTGAGATCGAATTGCGAGAGCACAAACAGCAGAGAAAGCGAAGGCGTTTCTGTGGAGCTTCCAAGAAGCTGACAGTGGAGAGTGGCGAGTAGAAGCGAAGATAGAATCGAGGTGTGGATCGAAATTGACAGCAGGCGCATTCGAGAGGAGTCGCATTGGAAGCTAGGACAAGAGCTAGAAGCGCGCGGAGGTCGAAGGCAACTCGGGGAGCCGAAGAAGACTGTAGAGGTTCTTTCCCCTCTTCTTTCCCCTTCCCAATTCTTCTCGCCATTGTCTGGTACTCCCCGCGCTTCCTTGATTGTGTGCAGGCAGCCTGATCGATTACCCCCACCCCCCATTCTTTCTATTTGAGATATTGGGCGCGGAAGGGCTGCCCAATTTCTATCAAGACATCTCCTTGCTTCTTCCCGAGCTCAATTCGAGCTTCCCTACTCCTAGCCCTCAAATTGGAGATCCCAGCTATAAATTTCCCTACCCCACTACCTCTCTACCCCTGAAACCTGGAACAGAAGACGATTCGGAAGATGGGAACATCTTCGAAAGACGCTTCTTGAACTTGACTGTCTTCGGAAGACCGTCTTTGGAAGATTGTCTTCGGAAGTCGACTGAACACAATTCGTATCAAGAGTGGATTTGCTTTGCTTTTGTGTTTAGAGAGGCTTGGTACGAATCCCGAGTGGAGTGGTGAGTTGTTGTGTTATTTCGAGAAGTTGGAAGTCGGGAACTAGGCCTGTGCCTCCCGGTCTTCCAAGCTTCTCAACTCCCCATCTTCCTAGAGAGACTAGAAGACTGGAAGGCTGGCAAAATGAGCGAGAAGACGCGAGGGTCCATTCGGGTCTCTTCTGTCAGATCCATAGCAGCCGTTCCTTCTTCTTCCCGAACTTAGAAGAGAGTTGTGAGAAGTCTTGCTGGCAGAATCTGGAGGGAATGGTCAAGGGTCATGTCTTCCCATCATGCAGCAAGCTTCTTCTGAGTGCGTATGAGAGGTGAGAAGTCAGAAGAACAGAGTGCAAATGTCTTGAGTCTGTTGTGAGGATAGATTGCGTGTAGAAAGACGAAGACAGGTGAGACCAGTGAAGGGAAGTCTGACTTAGGGAAGTCTTCCGAGAAAGACATTGAATCGGAAGCTGTCCCGAGTGTCTTCCCAGAGGCCACTGTCACCGCAGGAGCCCGCAACCTTCTTCTGAACCTTTCTCATACTCTACTTCTCGCATATCTTGTATCTTCTGATAGGAAGTAGGATGTAATGCAAGGTGGGTTGTCTTCTTGGTAATCCATGCGAGGCCTTGCTTAGATAGGATTGTTTAGATATAGATTGGAAGACGAGAGCTATCTAGGAAGTACTGTTAGAATCCCGGACGACGGAGTAGCTGTCTTCTGGAAGACTAGTTTCGTCTTCTGAGAAGTAGAAGCTAGACTGTGGGCACTCGGGAAGAACTGAGCCTTCAGCTCATAGTAGGTGCTTGTGGTTTAGTGCAACAGATCTTCCAGGTATGTCGATGCATCCGCGAGGCTTGGTGTTACCAGCGGCAGAATTGGCCGAGGTCACTCCTTTCCTCAAGGAGTTGGGTCTCGACTTCTTCCTGTGGGATTGGAACCTCGCAGATCAAGGGCTTCTGGAGGAGGTGTGGGCAGCGTTACCACCACGTAACCGTGTACCTGCGAAGGCAGGAGTAGCTCGGGAAAGACCGTCTTCCTGGACTGAAGACTGGTGGCGTAAGGCGTTTCACAGGCCTGAGTTCGAGAACCGAGGATATTGGTACGAGAAGAAGATCTTGCCTAGGATTGTGAGTTCGTGGCATGTGCTTGGGAGCACCACCTGCCTTTTTGTGGAAGACAGGCAAGGGAGGAACGGTTGGAAGATAGAATCTTACCGAGAGCCGAAGAAGCGCCTCCTGGCGAAGTTATTTCTGCATCTCTTTCCCAAGGGGAAAGCGCAGAAGACGAGGTACTTAGGAGATCAGGACGTGGAGTTCCTGAAATCAGTGTGGGATGACAGAGTGCCAATCTACTGGGGCGCGTACATCCACAACTATGTACAGACGGAGCTAGCATACTTGGGTACCCTGGCGGGAGGACACTTGACGCCCTTCTTCTGCTACTTGTATGTAGCCATGGGGGATCTTAGGGAAGATCAGCTGGTAGTGTATGGGCCAACGGAGCGACAGGAGGTGAAGGAGGAGACCTCGGAAGACGATGACCGAGAGGCAGCAGCAACGCCCCCTCTCACTCTGATGCCACAGCTGAGGCCCGGCTCTCACCAGAAGACGCTTCTGGTGAGGGAAGATGAGTCTAGTGGGTCGGAAGACGCCACGCCACTGAGGAAGATGCGTCCCAGAAGTGTACCGAGAACACCCATCTCCCTCATTCATTCAGGATCAGAGTCGGACTCGGAGGTAGAGCTGCTGAGTACCCGATCGGAGCAGAAGACAGCTTCTGTAACACCTGGGAGTCTTCCGAAGACTCCAGAAGACGAAGGATGGATGGACGCTCCTGCTGCGATGCGAGGAAGCGCAAAGAAGAGAGCCGCTCCTGCCATGAGGAGTCTTCCACCCCGGAAGATGAGAAGAGTATCTTCTTCTCGTGCGCAGAAGATGAAGGCCGTAGTAGCGGAAGAGGCTTCCTTGCCCTTGGAAGACGAAGTCGACACCATGGAGCGAGTGGTGGAGATGAACTTGTCTTCCGCAGGAAGACGACTGGAGGAGTTCAGTGCCTACTTCCAGAAGGAGATCTAGTCCGCTATGGAGTTGCTGGAGAGGAGAGCAAGGGCACAGGAGAAGCCCTTACAGCTTGGATTCGGCTTGCGCACCTTGCTGCGACAGGAAGACAGCCAGCAGAAGACGGAGTCGCTGGAAGCTAGTCTCCGCACCACGGAGAAGCTTGCAGCCAGGTACAAAGCGGAAGCACCATCCTCTGCCAAGGAGTTGATGCAACTTCGGAAGAGCAACCAGCAGTTGCAGGCGCGAGTACAGCAGCGCGATCAGGAAGTTCTCCGAGTGCGGGAGAAGATCACTGCCCTCGCAGAAGAGCAGACCACTTGGAAGGCGCAGCGAGAAGCCGCAGAAGCGCGAGCTGCAGTGGAGAAGACGCAGAGGGAAGCAGCAGAGGCCCGTGCACAGAAGATGTTGGCACAGTCGGTGGAAGCGCTTCGGAAGAAGTTCAACTACACCGCGGGTAGGAAGTTACTTATCTTAGCTAGAGGATGGGACAGCGAGTCCAGAGCGATGTTGGTGGAATGCCGGGAGAGTATGTTCAGGTACTTGGATAGACAGATAGAAGGAGTGAAGACACTTTATGGTCTTCCCTCGCTTCCGACACCTGCAACCGCATCTTCCCAAGCCCAGCACCCTCGACTGGATCCGGAATGGAGAAGGAGGAGTTTGATCTCGCTGTACACTTGGTGGTGACAGCATTGGAAGACGAGAAGACTCCAGAAGACACCCCGGAAGACATGATGTCTTCTGGAAGACAGGAAGACGAGCCGTCTTCCCAAGTACTCCGCGTGGAGGAAGCGACTTCCCCAGACCCCTATGAGGTCGCCATGGTCCCTAGTACTGCATCTGTGCCTCAGAAGACCGAAAACGCACCATTCGACGCGTCTTCCCAGAAGACCATTCCGTCTTCCGAAGTCGAAGCCGAGGAAGACGCAGCCGCAGAAACAGCAGGGCCAGCGAAGAGCGAGGAGAGGGAAGCTACCTAAGTGGTACCCGAGGTAAGTGCCGGGCTTCCCAGCCCATCAGAAGTCGAGGTAGTAGCTCCGGTAGGAGCAGATCATGTAGAGATTGCCACCGAGCAATCAGAGTAGTTAGCAAACTCAATCGACACTTCCAGATTTAGTAGGATCGGACATGCTATCTTAAGGGTGGCAGTTTTTCATGTAAAAATAGTTAGGACCCCATGTGGCAGCATAGGTAGCGTAGGAGTAACACAGTGGAGGGCTAATTGGGAAGAGGGACCGCATGCATGTGAGGTGACAACCTCTTGTCAGCGCCTCTCTCTCTCTCCCTGGTGGTCGCCTCCCTTGGCTCTCGAGGCAGATGCTTAAGTAGGATCGTAGAGTAGGAAATGGAGCTCTGCCAGTTCTGCCAGTTCTGTAGAATTCTGTAGTAACTGAACATACACTTAGATTCTATGAGCAGGCAGACGAGACACATTAGAGCAGAGACAAGATAGATAGTTCTTCACACTACACCCGTTGTGGGAAACATACGAATAGTCTTGGAATATACAAGAGGGGTCTGCATACTCGCACCAGCAGTGGTTCGACGATGTAGATAGAAGTAGTGGACAGTCTAGGAACAGGGAACGGCATCCTCGTGCAGTCCTGTTAGCTAGACTTGTGTGTCGAGGAGTAGACGCAGGAAGTAGAGGGAGTGAGCTTCCCAATACCATTGTGACTTCTTCTCGGGGAATAGATTGTGGATTTGAGTGCAGAAGCTTTGTCCGTGTCTTCTGGATGGTGGGTTCCTTGAATTCACTCCCAATTGTGCATGGGAAGTGTTCTTCTTGAGTGGCGGTGACTGTCAGCAGTTGTGGAAGTGTAGCTTGACTCGTTCAGTAGAGCACTTGGGATCTACGTACGAACGGTCTTCTGGGAGAGTAGTCAGAGCAGCGAAGTGAAGAAGAAAGAAGCCTTCTTCTCGCAACAGAATACGACATCCTCGAGTAGAAGACGGTGCAACAGTACTCACGTTTGTTGTCTTCCTCCCCAAACTATTACAAGCAGGGATGGCTTGTTAGTCAGGATCCGGACTAGAAGCCTGTCGGAATCTTAATTGCCTCTTTTCCTCTTGTTTTCTCTTGTTTGGATTTTCTTATCTTCTCCCATCTTCCCCATCTTCTTACCTTCTTCTAGTGAGCTTCCGATACTTCTATTGAGCTTCCGTGAAGGTGAATGTCGTTGTAGTGCTGCAGGAAGACAACTTCCGTAGGCAGAAGCCTGGGAAGGCTACAGGGGGCATACACCCTGTGATTTATCTAACCCGTTGGAATGTGAGGGTGAGAATAATGTGTAACGACCGTTGCTAGTCGACTTCTGCGAAGCAGGACAGCCTTCTGGAGGTGTGAGAAGACGAGGTGAACCCCCAGAAGACGAGAATCGCTTCGAGAAGACGGTATCGAGAAGACCGGAAGAAGCAATCTGGAAGCAGGAAGATCATCTTCCCGAGCTTCTCTGTGAATAGATGTGTGATATTTTAGTTGGTAGTTGTTTGTTTAGTTCCAGAGCACCATTTGGCGTGTCTGGAAGACGTGTAGTTTTGTGTGGGTTTGTGAGAAGACGGGATTTCTAGGCAAAACCCGTGTGTTTTTGTGTTTGAACAGATCTTAGAACTTAGAGCAGCGTTACTTGTGCAAATCCTCTGTGGGAACGATATCTTGTATACTAAATGGGCAAAATGAGAAATCCTGCGTCACTACACGCTTCACAGGAACTGCATATGCAGCTCTTGGACCCGCTATCCGGGATGCAATGCTCTTGTAATAACTAAAATGCTCCTAAAATGCAAGATACCATACAGAACAAAAAGATATAGCCATCAAACCGCTCTAAACCCCACAAATTTTTCCTCAGGTTGTGACCACGAATCTTTCACAGCCTGTTCAAGAAGTTAAGGAAGCTGGGTGCGTTCAAGATATCCGAAATATAGTGCTAATGCTCAACCTGAAAACGTTTACGAGGAAATTCAGTTTCTGTCAATGAGGCAGCTGCTCTACCTATGAGTTGAAGCTCATCTTCTGGAGTCTGGAACTCCTTGTTGCTTTTGCAAAATTGTATGCAAGCCTCTGAGTAAAGAGGAAACTGGGTCCGTAACTCTTCTGGTGTCACATGTATAGGCTTAGACAATATTCCTCCACTGACCTCCCAGTACCCATTCACTCCCCCTTCCCAATGTACTCTTGCTGTATGCCGACCCTTGCTTGACTGTGACATGGTGCGCAAGAAGTTCAAAAAGAAGTGCCTGACAAGACGACAGGAAGTCCAATCAAAGACAGTCGGTGGTGAGCCAGTGATGCCAAGCACGTTCAGAGAAACAGTCGATGTAAGCCTCAAGCCACCAACAAGAAATCAGTGAAGTAATAAACAATGAGCCAGGTGAGCGATCTGGAGCCAATATCATAACAAAGACATAAATTCCCAGCGGATCAAAAGCCAGAAGCCGCCAAGCAAGAAATCGCCGCGATCGAAAGCCACACCTGGGCGATCAACAGAAAGCCAGCACCTTCACGAAAATGTCTGCCAATCCGTGACGATTGAAAGCCACGACCAAAAGACGCTGCCAATCCTGAGCACGACCAAAACGAGCACGACCAAAACGAAGACCGCGCACAACCAAAACGAAGACGCTGCCAGAAAACCATGAGTACTTTTCAAGTTCGAGCCAGAGCCGTCCAGAGTGAAGTGCCGTGCCCTAGTCCGCGAAGCGGCGGGCCCTGTGAACATTGCTGCGAGCAGGAAGTGTCCATCCTGCTCGCGGTCCCGCTTTCAAACTCATCCGTGCCCCGTCGCTCTGTTGTCCGGAGGGAATCATTCCTTCCGGACTTTATATAGTCCTAGTCGGGGTTTAATGTTTGGTTGTTTGATCATATCCCTGACGGGTTATTGACAATAGAACCAATCATTTTATCTTTTGGTTCATCATTTTAATATTTTCAACTTTCACTAAATATCACTATAAATCAAAATATTTAACATTAAAGACACGTTAGACTATCTAAATTCTCATTTCTTTAATATGTGCAGTCTCACATGTGAGTAACATCACCAAATGACCGGTTTTACAAGCAATAGCCAGTCAGGGGTGTGGTCAAGCCATACATCGTTAAGAGGGGTATGATCAAGCTCGCGGAACCTACTAGGGGTGTGATCAAGCAAATTTCAGGGGAACGACTAGTCCAATCTATCCCATACACCGGTTGGAGTACCAGCCATACGCGATGGAATTTCGTTGAACGTTAGCATAAGCTACCATGTGCTTAGCTTCCGTTCGATTGGTAGGTACGACACGCAATACGGTGCCACACTGGAGAATCGGGTAAGTATGGTTAATTAGTTTTAATTAAAGGCACCGGGAGTTCCCCGTCTGCGACCGAAGTACCAACGTTGTTGTACTAAGCTCTCTGCAAGTGCAGGCCGGTATGTTCCCGCCGACCACAAACATGTGTATATATGAAGCTTAACCGGAATACCTCGACACGTCCCGGTAACCACCTAGTAAGTTGACCGAGTAGACCCATCCCACCAGAAGTCGCTGCTGCCTTAACGTCCCCATCAGCAGGATCCTTGGCTGTTTAGTGATATGGAACGAACACATGGGATTTAATTCAAGAATAGAGTTTAATATTAATTAATTAATTATTCAAGCAAGACCATCGGGAGGTTGTACGTGCCTACTCGCTTATAATTCAAATTCCAGAAGTTTGAACTTGTGGAGACGAGGCTTCTTGTCGCGCTCAGCATCTGCATACGGTATTTTGAAACGAGCACACATGCATGTGTCATGGTTAGCTCTAGATAGAGCAGATACATGTCAGACTCCCTCAGGCTCCACGGCCCGATGGCGAGCGCAGGCATATGAGAGGAGAAAGGTTGAGCATTATCGCGCATCCGATACGGAGAAGCAAGCCCGGATTTCCGATGGCTACGGTGATATCGCTGTTTCCGGGCTATGTCAGCTATGGAGACTCGGTCTCTCTTGACGAGAATCTGTGGAAACATCTACCACAAAACCTGATCGTCGATTTGTTTCACCGGCTTCCGCTGTGCGAACGAGTAGCATTGAGACGAGTCTGCAGGTCATGGTTGGAAGACTGTATCGGTAACTCTCCAGGCGACGCTGAAATCCAAGCTTTGCCTGTTATGGTTGGAGATTCGTCTTTGACGATTTACAACGTGAAAAGGAATACTTGGAAACAAAAGTTTATGAAGGCTGTGTATCTGAACGATGTGGTAAAAGGGTTCGAGTCATCTGGCGGACTGATATGCGCAATCACCAAACATTCAGAAAAGCTTCTGGTCATCCACAACCCTATCACGAACAAGAGTAAGTACCTGCTACCCCCGGAGACCTTCAAGCTGCCATCTGAGCCGTCTACGAAGCCCGCATACCTCCCGACACCAGGAGATCGTTACCTTCATGACATAGCTCTCCACTATGATGGACTGACTGGTCTCTATAGAGGTGTGATCGGCTTCCTTTGTGATGAAGAGAAAGGAAACTATACAATCATCATGGCAAGCACACACCGCCAGTCTACTCGTAAAACACACGTGTATGATTCTCTGGATGAATATTGGAGTGAAGGAGGTGAAGTACCCGAAGGAGTCTCGTTCTGGTATGGTGGTGACAACCGTATCGTCTGCAACGGATCACTGTACTGCTTAGCTAAAGGACGATCTGCTCTTCGGGGACGCCTTGAGTGCATGCTGGCAAAGTATGCTTTGTCTTCCAAGGAGTGGATCTTTTATCCAGTGCCAGAAATTCGGGACGGAGATCACCCTTTCCTGGTGGAGCATAGGAAAAGTGTAATCTTCATAACTCAAGACGATCAATATGAAACTCTGCTTCTCTACAAACTCTACGAGTTGGATTGCTGGAATCAAAGCTCTTGGCAGTTGATGTCGCGTATGCCGAGAGATTTATGGAACGAATTTACAAGAAGAGCCGATCCACACTTCTCTCGATGTGTCGGTCAGACCAATCTAATCTACCTGACAGGTCGGAAAAGAAAAGGATCTGGCGTGGTAGTCCTGGCGTTTGATCCCACACAAGGTATTTACAAGTGGCTACCCCACTTAGCAGATGACCATCTCGTCTTTCAGCTCCGTTGTTATAAGCCTTCATTGCGACCAGTCTAGGTTCAACAATGTAGGTAGATCACGTCTGAGCACTGTAAAAAGCTTAGATTATTCAAGCTACTGGTTAGTGGGATCTGCTGACAAACTAGTATGTTGCTATCATGAATCTCGTACTTTGGGATCCTGAGAGTTAAGAGTTGAGCTTATTGTTCATATCGAGAATTAGTCTACGACTGTTCAGGCGATACGGGAGGAAGATCTTGTATTTTAGTGTTCTCGCTCAGGCTTTGTAAATATAAAAGTCACTGTCAAAATGTAAATCCAAAACTTTGTTGTCAGAGTGCGATCGCGAGAAGTCGCTTGAATAATAGCTTGATGTCTCAGGTATGATGGCGATGGTGTCTTCTGTATCATGATCACGTGCTTTCTCTAAGCCCCACATGAACTGGATGTGGATAGACCTGTAGCCACCATCCCTTTAGATATGTGGGATTCAGATTTGGCGTTTTGTTCTCGAACTTCTGGACTCATCATCAGCGTCATGTGGGTCGGTCGATCATGATCAACTCAGTCAGAGCTAGAAAGTAAGGCAGAAAAGAAGAAAACCTAGAAAAGAACACATAAATCAAGGCTAGCTATAAGGTTTAGAGCTTAGGTCGGTCACAGTCATTTGAAATCTGCAGCTGACAGTTAATATACACGGCTTCGAGTCACCCGAATTCGAGTTTTTCTGTAAACGAAGTTAATACAATGAGCGATAATGTGGTTGTGAGATAACAAACTGCGTATGGCAACTCTTAAGTAACCGGACAGAAGCTTTTACACTTGTAACCATTCCATTGAATCGTGCAGTTGCAGTTGCAGAAACCGTAGAAAAGAAAATTCTGACCAGCAAAACTCGGCTAGCAACCGTCACCGTTAAACATACCTGAAGGCTCCGAATCAGGTGCGTTAAATTGTACTCAAATTACAGGAGACAACTTCTGGATGAGGCCACTGTCAAACGAATCCAAAACAGCTCATCCCGGAAGGTCTAAACTTTAAGCCAATATGTAACTCGTACAGAAGTTGTAACACAGGAAAACTACAGAAACACCACTAATTTGAAGAACCCAGTGACCATGCAGTTTAGAAAGTAGGATCTTTTGCAAACAATAAGAGCTTAAATAGGATGGAATTTGAAAGTACTTTAGCTTAAAGGCCAATAGATCCTACAATGAACCCGAATGGCCCAATGTGGGGGCAGGGGACTAGACGTTGTGAATGCAACGCATATACATATCAAACATGCGTTTAACTTAGAATTCTACGTACCCCTTCTGATTGATGAGGTGGGTTTGGCGTATGCCCGTCTTATTTTCTCAAAATCCTCGTTCATCTAACGGAAGATCATTTCAAGAACAAAGCATTTATCTGACTGTTCCTTCACTATAATGAGCAGTACATGAAAGCTTTGTTCTCCAGCGCCATTTAAATTAAACACCCGAACAAATGAATGTCGACGTTATATAACTCAAGAACGGTATTCAGCCTATATCCTGCAGCCAGCCGGTACGCACTAACTTGGAGAACGCCGTAACGATCCTTTCAAATTCCGAACGTCCATAGCGAGCATGAATGCAGGACGTCAAGAACTTAAAGAATACTTGGTCCAGATGATCATATCATGTTGCAGCAGTTCACGTGGAATGCGGTTTTCCATTAGAAACACGTCTTCGAGCTCCATGAGAGTTTGTAAAAGAAAACCAGATTCCACTTGAACTGCTGCTCCAGAAATTGAAGATCAGACATTAAAGTTCTCTCAAGCAGATAAGACTTATTCAATTTTACATCAGAAAGCCGTCCAAGAAGGCCTCCTCACGTTCTTCACGTACGTTGCCCTGCTTCAGATACCCGTGTAGCATCATCCGGCTGTAATCTGACATAGCTAACAATGAAATTCAAGACTAGCTTATTAGTTCGGAACTGTTCTTACTGGAATTCGGTAAATGGTTTTCTTCATGACAGAAAATCCATACAGATCCAATGCAATTGCAACTGCTAGGTCCAAAGGAAGAAGCCAAGAACGAATATAAGTAGAAATGAAATGAGTAGAATATCACCTCATGATCACCATCGAGGCGCATCGGCGCCTCGATAGACCTTCGTTGCGCCGACTTGTACATTTTGGGCAAGAACACTCACCTGTTGACAGTGAAATGAAGTGCGCAGCCTTTTAGATACGAGCCTACGTACTAGATGACGGCTAGAATCAGTTCATGGTCGACCAAGCTTCAAGTGTCTGGAAGCGCAAATATCATCTCCCCGTGAGGTGTGGATCGTGCACTTCACATCGTCACGGGAATATGTCAAAGTCCTCTACCACCGTTGAACGTCGCAATCTGGCATGTCGACTTGCTACCTCTGCAGCCCATAAGCTGCCGCTCGCTCGAAAATTCAAACTGTATGCAAACTTCGTGAGATACACAATCAGCAGCCGAAGCTGCTCAGCTCATATAGCCAGCCAGCACCCGACGTCATGCACCAGCAGGAGCTCGAGAAAGAATCAAGGAATCAAGGAATCCATTTACATTTCGATTCCGGGTTCAGATTGCGAATCACTAGACAGGATCGAGAATTTACGGAAGTTTCTGAATCGTTCTGAATCTTACGAAACCATAAAATTACTAGTGTCGCCCGTTCTCCACGAGCTCCAGTACTAGTGCTCCACCACATAAGGAAAAGTCGCAGCTACTGTTTTCTACCTAGGTACCGTAGTGCACTCGCGTCTTTCCGGAATACAGACCGGAATAAGAATGCGAACTACGTACGGTAGTTTAGAACTTTTGTTGTACATGTAGAACCTTAGAACAGTTTTCCGGACCCGAAAGTCTTCGTCCCAACGGCCTCAGGAATCAGGATGTCAAAGACCATCCAGTGGCACGTTTGTTTGGTGAGTCTCTGCTTGCCAATCCTTACGCGACACCAAGTCTGTTTGGTGAGTTCCAGGTTACAGCTTTTTGTTTCTATTTCACCTCCGTCTACCTTTCACTTAGCTAGGGGCTCTCTACATCTAGCTATAGGCTCTTATGTCGTTTCACGGTTGTGCTAGCTAGCTCCTCTAAACAAGCGTCCGGTCAAATTAAGCTTCTGCCATCGTCGTCGACCTCTAGTTCCAGTCTTCGAGCTAACAGTGCCGTGAGTAGTAGATCTCGAGGTCACTCCCTTGCGACGAATCCTGCAGCAGACAGGAACCCATAAAATAAACAAATTTAACCAACAAGCAATAGCTTGTTGGCTCCCCCATCCGCCTGTAGCCCGGGCGCCGTGGGGTCGAGTCCTCCTGGCGGGGGACTCATGCTGTGCAAGGGCAGCAGCATACGGCTGCAGAAAGCCCCACAGCGAAAAGAGGCCTAAAAAACAATAAAAAATATATATATGAATTCAGATTTATTGTCCGTCGAAGTATTAGGGGATTCCTTCGGAATTTGTGATCACCTCCAGTAAGTTGGCCGAGCTTGATCATACCCCGATGATGTATGGTTTCATCACACCTTTGATTTGCTACTAAAAGTCAAATCAGTTATTCTATCATATCATTTTTTATTTTATTATTTTTAACAGTGACTAAATATCTTTGTTATTCAATTTTTTTTAACAATAAATATAATACGGACCATACATGCTAGAAAGGTTGATGTGCACAGTCTGAAAAATCAACGATATGATAAAATGAATGATTTTCTAATCGATAATCTTTTAGAAGTGTGATCAAGCAATACATCACTAAGCGGAGTATGATAAAGCTCGATAACCATACTAGGGGTGTGATCAAGCGAATTTCTGGGGGACTCCCTTCGGGTAAGTCCTTGGACTTTTAAGTACTGTCAGTTACTGTGTATGGTAAAGCCTTGCTCTTATTATTACGTAGTTCCGGTTAGCTGCTGGTTTTACCGTAAGTCACAAGTGACCAGATATAGGGTTCCGCACGAGTTAGTTAGTGTAAAAAAGAAAAAAGGAAAACAAAACAAAAGATTTCAGCAGCGGCCTCCTCCCAGTATATTCCTACCATATATTCTGTGCCTCAGTCTTTTCCGTAACCATGAGTTTGGCTCCATTGGGTGGTAGTTCGTTCAGGTTAAGCCCTTAGGCTAGAGCTCAACTACTAATAAAATGTTGGTGGAGATAACCAATGTTGGGTAAGTAGTTAACTGTACGTCGAGTGATTTGTGTACGTACGTGTGGGGCAGGCACCCACCTAATACCGGCCTAGGTAGCGTACGTGAAATTTAATGCATCTCCGTTCCTCCGGTCTCCTGGTTCACTTATCGTCCGTACAGTAGCTAGCCTGCTTTCGAGGTCGAGGCCCTGGGGTTAACGTCGGGTGCGTGCGTGGGACACAGTTAATTACGCTTGTCTGTCGTTCGTTCGTCATCCAGATCTAAACTATTCTCGATTCTACGTAATATATCATCATGCCACTCGGGACTCTGAAATGCAACTACCACATTCTCAACTAGTATGCAATGCAATTGAGGTTCAAGTGCACTTCCGAGCAGTAGGAAATATTCTGTCACAGTCACTTTTCATAGTTCACGCCTCCATGAACCTCAGAAAGCTTCCCACGCTATGCAGTCCAAACGAGTATAGCGTGGTGGGGAGATCCCACTGATGGCAGGTCTACCTAGCTAGCTACAATCGGTGTTTGTAGTAAGAACTCGTTCTGGGAAGTTTGCCTTTTGTTCTTTCAGCAAAGAAACTCAATGACATCTGTGTGTATACGTACGATCTGCAAGCCTGTCATTTCTCACTTTCTTCACTTAAAAGGAACAGCTATGGTACTCTATTTTGACCTTTCATAGTGTTCATAGTTCTCGTCACTGGACAGCGTCGATATCGATGGCTGGATCGGTCGCCCAACGCAGTTAAGACTCCTGTTTTATATCTGCGAGGTGTGCAGGATCTACAATATATTTATATCATGTTCACGATATTCAGCACTGGTAGCAAGAGAACTCATACAAGAGTTACAGAAGTTGCAACGAAACGAAAGCAGTCATGTGATGATCACCCCCTCACTTACTCGCTTCACGTGGGAAGAATTCTTCTCTACCTAGCTAGGTCTCCAAGGCAAAGTTTTCACCCTGTAATGAATTATCTTACGAGTACCATGGCCAGGAAACTTTAAGACCCTCTGAGCAACTGTGTTGGAGAAAGTTCTGCCCCTTAATGGAATTAGCTTAATGGAGTTTAAAGGACTATGATTCTCCTTTAGTTTCTTTCCTCATTTAATTTGGGTGCCAATGTTCACATTTCGTCTAGCTGACGGAAAGAATCTTCTGATCATGATGTCGAAGTTTAACAATTGGCTAGGTAGGTTAGCTATGGTATATAATCAGACGACCTATCATATTAATACATCAAAAGATTCATGATCAAGAGGGTATATTTCGGATCTTAACTAATGACATCTATCGGACCACTAACTAAACTTATGGCAGGTGCACTAAAATTCCAAGTTTGAGTTTATTGTACTATAACTTGTAAACTTCGGAGTTAACCTTGTAAGGTTAACGCCAGCTGAAGAACATTTTGTGTGTCACAGAAAACAAACTCCAATCTTACTATTAGGGCTGTAGTAGATACGATTGTGCGATTCAGATCTTCGAGGGTTTCAGCTGAAACCATGACTAAGCTATGCAAGTTTTGGTGTTTGTTTGGTTTCACTTGCGGTATGATCCATGGGCTTCAGTGGATACTTTACAGAAGAATCATCTCTTTCCGAATTCTAACCGTTAAAGATCACCTCATCTTAAAGATTCATCCACTTATTTGAGTCCAGAGAGAAAACATTGGAAGAGCATTCCCATTAATCTTCAGAATCTGCATGCATAGCACAGCTGCAGGACACTGAATCTTATTTAAATTCCCTGAGGCCGGAGATGTTCCTCTAGCCTAAGGAAAGCGTAGCAGTCAAGAAGGAGCAAATACCAACTGCGCATGCATGATTGTACAGGTGTAACTCTCAAGCTCAACTCTTGAGTTTTAAATATGTTTCTTGGCATCTGACGTCTGAACGTGCAGTTCAGCTCCACTTAACGGCCTGCTTGATGGACCAAACTCTCTATTCTCACACGAAGTAGCACTTGCAATTGACTACTGCACTCTTCCAGTTATTATCGAACTGATTAACCGATAAGGGGACTAATCATATAGAATGACGAAGTCATGGTGCCGCTGCTCCCCTATTTAACCAGCAAGCTCAAGCGCAAGGTAATGGGCAAAAAACAAAATTCTTTCCGAGTGTTACACTGCGGAAGGCATGCCCGATAGCGTGTTTTACGAGCGTAAACCACTCCCTCGCTACGGGCTGCGGTTTAGGCTCGTAAGCACACTGCGGGCAAGAGACGTCAAGTTATAAATAAACATTGGTGAAATTATCGTCGAGCAGCGCAATGTCACAACAGTTTTCGCTGCCAGTTTTATGCTGGCTAATGCACTACCGGGCGTGTACTTACGGGAAGCGCAAGCCGCCCTCGGTCAGTGAATTATCCTATACGTCAAGGCCGCAAATCTACCTATAATCAGTGTGTACGTAATCTCACAGCGAGGAAAGCGGATGGCTATTTTTGGACATTAGGAGCTTTTCTCACTTCACTTCGTGACCTCCAGCTACGGTAGTCTGCTTGTTACATCCCAGCTGGTCTCTGTATCCTGGTGGTCACATTCTGAGTCTCTAATGTAGAGGGCGGGCCATGGGTTCGACTGGGTCTAGAGACAACGTCCAGTCCTGAACATGCATGCTATCAATCGATCGTGGACATCTGCTGCTCGACAGCGCACTTAACTGACTGCAAAGATCACTCTTCACTTTCATCTTTTATCTTTGAGCAGACCGTCGAAAATGATCAAGAAACCACCTTCGAACTTGAGTCTTAAGTGAAGGAGAAAGGTCAGCAACCGGAAGAAATGGAACCCTGATTCATTCCGGCAGATGCTGGTCATGAACTCTTGATAACGAAGAACAATTATATGCTTCAAGCAGAAAATCTGTCTGTCCACTACTCACCTGCAGTTTGGTAGTTTGTGTGACAAGAACTTTCAGTTAGGGAATAGTTTAAATTTGACATGTGCAGTCACCAAACGCCTGGAACACTACAGAATATCCATTATAGCTCCGTCACGAACTAGACAAAACACTTACGGTCTACCGGGAGAACTTCAAGCATCCATTTGAAAGTCATCTTTGAACAGCTCTAAACATTCAAGAATTTTTCATTCGTTTGTGTCCGCCTTACTCTATCTTCCATAGATTTTGGTGAAAGGTGCCTTCCACAAGCATGTGCATGATCCAGCTCTGCTCAGCTCAGCTCTCTGGTCAACTCTCATGGTCCTCACCAGAACTGTTGATGAATGATTACGGACAGGCAATTGCAACATGCACAAGACACGTACTTACATAAACGTCACTATAGCTATGGTCTCCAGTTAGGGTACGACAGAGTACAACACACTCGACGACTGGTGCAACCCGACTTAATTAAATAATCGTCTAGTAGCTGAGGAGGCAAGCAATTTTCAACTCCATAAACTCGAACTTCACTAAATAATCGAGATGCTCATGCATCTGTAATGAATGTTCTGTAACAGTTGATAAAAACAAAGCCAAGTACAAAAGCATTTCTGGTTTGGACAGGGCGTTCACTGCTGGATCTCTCGAATGGTTTGCGTGAAGGGACAAGATCATGAACGCTCATCGATCGAAGAGCAGACCATGCCAGAAATTCGTAGGCGACGATTTGTACGGGCTAAGATCTAGAGCATCTAGAAGGGAGACCAGAACAGTTCGAGGTTGTAGCTTGACAACGACGTCAGGTTTCCTTTGATGCACAGGTTCCAATGGAGCTTGCATCGATATCGACATTGGGCCTACATTGAAAGGCCATATGTTTGCAGCACATCTCGAAGTTCATTCCTGTCATAAACAAATCACATATTACAATAGAAGATACAGAAGCCCCAACAGGATCGAGATGGTTGTACTGAAAGCCGACATCTAATGCACTTGACAACCGAAACCAACCGTAAGCGTTCGTATGTATATATGCAACGGGAATCCTTTTGGCTACGGCTATGTGAAGTACAAAGAGCAATCTGCTGTTACAGCGACTGGACAACTGGAAACAGATGTTACTGTTTGAAGCATGTCTAATATGAGTGTTCTGAATTTTTTCTCACACAGTTGTTGTTCGAGACGGCTTTATAATTACCTCATGAGTCTAGAGTCAGCGAAATGATACAAATGTGCATCTTATAATGCCCGCTGTTTACCCTGAATATTGTAGGGGTACCAGGACATATGACATAATGACAACTCTGCCGGACACAGCCGAGTCTGTCTGATAATGACTCTTACCATTTTAGCCTGTGTAGTGTGTCTGTATAATGTTTTTTTCCGAGTGACTGACAGTTCGCTTTATTCATGGTTCGAGTTTACTACAACCCCGGGAACATCATCTGGTGTATAGCACTGACTAGTGTACAAGACCCAGACATGAACAGCACAGAGAACTGTCAGGACCTAGACACCATACGCTCTGAGTCAATAGTATGACCATCCACAAGACTTAGGGTAAACTTTACTACTACCCCCATGATACCTCGGTCCTCTCATCTGTTAAGGCCTTCGGTTTCTCACTTGCAATGTATCTGCTCCAGACTGCAAGTACATGTGTTCACAGCTGGAGTAGAACTTTCTGTGATCTCGTAAGATTTTCCATCTAGCCGATTCCCACATATATATCTGTTTCAGTTCCTTCTCATACTACTTCACTAGGAAGTTTATCTCTTGGAATATGTAGGGAAATTTAATGTTTTCACTATATGAAATGCACTTATGTAAGGAAATTAATCATCAAAGAAAATATGGTAGGTTTAATATTTTATCTAGGAAAAAAAAATTTAAATTTCCTATGTTAAGGAAAATTATTTCACAGTTTCAGAGATGTAGGTTTTATGATTTCGTAGTTTTCCTACATCATAGAAATATATAAGTTTTATAGGTAAAGATTATATACCAATATAAGTTATCAAATAAACATAAAATGCTTTGTAGGGAATTTTTACCTTCATAAATAAATAGATGATTTTCTTGTCTCAATTAACATTCAAGATTCTTATGTAATCATCCAAGAGTTACTTTGATAACTCCGAGATGGAGCCACCTAAATTTTTTTAAAATTAAAATTAAAATTTATTTTTATTTTTATTTGATAGCATTTATTGATCATGGTGTTTTATATTCCATCCGCACCGTACATGTATGGAGAACTTGATATGAAGAAACCCATGAGATCTGGAATGGCTTGATTCGAATAACATTGAAAACTGAAGTAGAACAGAACAATGAAACATCAAAGTAACGATAATAAGTCCAAAGACACTTTACTAAGCTTCAGTCCATTTTACAAGATGGTTTGAGTTGTACTGTATCGGTTTGAACTGCGTACAAAGTTGTCATAAACTATGAAAATTAAGCTCGCGACAACAGCCAGATGATTTTAATACCCATTCACCTAAATTTGTTTGTCTCAACCAGAGAACAGAGACGGTTCCTCCACCTAATAATGACCGACGAGTAACTGCATCACTGCTACAGTCTTCCTGTATAAGATTCAAATCCGCATTGAAATTTTCATCTCCATCCGTCGAGATTGTATCTGCATAGTATCCAACTGGATATCTATACTTCTGACAACACATAATTCGAAGGCACTGATAGAACATCTTTCTAAATGTTGTGCTAACATTACATCTGCTACTTCAGGGTATGGTGGAGGATGGGTCCACATCCAACTCTATTCAGGAAGTCACGAGGTCGGTGGTCTTCCATCTCAAAAGCCAATATTTCATTTGGCCGCTGTCTCTGTAATGGAATGAACTTGTACCCGAGTTGAGAGATTGGTCTATAGTTATCTGCTTCAAAACTCTTCTCCCTGGCATCCAAGAGCTGCATGCCTGAAATTTCATCAATCTTTGGCTCTTCCGTCTCGACAGCAGGCCTGGCAGTGCATGTTATGATGTTGAAAAGCCATCTGCACTCAAAGAAGATCTCATTCATATGCTTCAACTGAAACAACATTCCAAATATATTGTGCTAGGTCTTGCGTACAATGTGCTTCATATGTGACTCTTGGCACATAGTTGAAGTCTGTAACAAACCGCCAACACCATGAAGATACTGATGCATCATTTGTTGTATCCTTTGATATGGCAACAAACCATCGTCATCTGCCATATCTATGCACAACAGGCACTGAAAAACACTCGTGCGTGATGGGCTATTAAAATAGCTTCCATGTTTTGTCTATTTGTCCTGACATTATTGTATCTCGATACCATCCTCTCAAAACTGTAGCACCAGTACATGTAAGATGGTCCATGACGATGAATATCGTCTATCATTTGTTCATTTCTTGAAAGCACCGAACATTAGTTCACCCAAAAAATCACAACTAATGCAAATAAGAGCAAAGTCATGATCGGATCAACAGAAAGTACATGATACAGAGCAACAGAAAACAGAGTATTATTATTCGAAGAGATTGATCAAGACAAGACCATGAAGGTGCACATAGTGAAAAGATAATAACAACTTGTAATCTTACCTGCCACATGCTCCAGTATAGATCCATTCGCATCAATAAATTCTTCTACTCGTATTCTCCATGATGCAAACAACATCTTACTTCTGTCCAGCACGACTTCTGTCCAACCAACTTCTGATCGAGACTGAAGATAAAACATGCGACCAATCTCTGTTACTAGCACTCCAAGGGCACCAAGTCCGTGATCCGTACCGTAGCCCAACATATGTAAGATATGAGGAACACAGAAGATAACAAATCGTGTGTACTCCTCAACCTTGAGGTATCCTAGTCGAGAGAATGGATCTTTAGACCATCGATCAGAAAAACCTCGTGGTTTTTTGCGAGTGACTTCTGCCAGTGCTGCTAACAAAACTTCTTTTCGTTCTTGAGATGTCTATGTCTCTTTCTTTAGAGCTTCAACAAACTTTTTGAATAAACCCAATGCAAGCACATGCATTGGATCATAAATCAGATCTAAAGAAAGATCAAATTTATACAATTTGAATAATCTACAAGCAGACGATTTTCTTACAATATCTGAGCGTACAGATACTGCTTTCTTGTGGGTAAGACTTTCACACAGAGCTAATTCACACACTGCGCTGGATAACTCTACAATGCTTTTCTTCTTTGGTGGATAACGCATCAGCTTTCTGTTACCTCCATATTCAAACACTCCTCCCACTCCTATTCCAGGCGTAACTCTCCACTGGCTTGGCACCCAGCATCGTCTACAGCCCGACTTTCCATCATTTGTAAATCCCCCAAACTTACATTGTGCCGGATGATCTCCAACAAATAACACCAACATCCCTCGTAACACGAATCTCTTAGAGAGGTCTCCAGCAGCATCAATCAACTAGTACGATATGCATACTCAATCTCAATTCCATCAACGAAAAACTTCTGGAGATCTTGAATGATTGGTTCTAAGAAAATGTCCAGAGAATCCGTCTTTGCTCTTGCATCATCTCTAGTAGTTGGTATGAACAAGATCGGCATTTTGGATAAGGTACAACGACCAACTGCATTCAGTATTTTTAGTGCCACTGTCCATGTACTTCTGTATGTCGTTGTAGCAGATTGATAACCGTTCCAATAAACCAAGAGAGCTATATTAAGTGGATCTCCTTGCAAAACAACAAATATATATGTTACGTTCAAAACATTAAGTCGATTCTATCAAAAAACAATAATAAACACATATGACATTTAAATAACAGAAGTAGTAGGATGAAGTGTACATACTTTTGTTGTCTATCGTTTCGTGCAGATTTGAATCCCACAGTTCTTACAGAGAAAATTGTACATCTCAATTTCAACATCAAAATTTATTGGATTATCTAGGGTATATAGTTGAATATACCTCTCAACATGTGCAACAAAGCACTGAGACTTCAAACTTATGAGAAATATCTCAAAACCAAGAAACTTGTTTTGCTTTTGTTTCATCCCACCATTCCTTTACGGGAAAATTTGAGAGATATTCAACATGTATTGTGGATGCGGATGAGCTAAACCAATGACTTTTTGCTCGCCACATTCTCAGCATTTTATGGCAAAGGGTTCGTGATTGGCAAAGCTTCTTGAATATCCCAGCAACTGGAATGTAATCAAATGGTAACATGTTTCTTCTCAAGACAGTACAATCCACACGTTCACACCTCTCACCGCAAGATTCATAATCTCGTTTCAACCCGGATCGGAGTTTAGTCAAACCTATGCATCTCTGAGCATGTGCTCTATATCTTTCATGTTCACTTGGTCCATAAGGTATAGAATCGTGTATACCATCATTCTGTCCCAGCACAATCTCCACCGAACTGGTTGGGACATACCTGCTGTTCTGTAAGTATTCATGATAGAATAAAAGCTGGACAATGATTTTAATCCCATCTCTCTTCCCTTCCATTCATCACCAGCATATCTAAGTAGAGAACAGAGCTTCATATGCTGATAGTCTGGTGGACGTTTTGGAACTATTGGTGTACTACATTTCTCAAATAATGTTTTGAAGATCTCATCCTGCACCTCAATAGCAATCTTACATTTGTCCAACGTATACTAAAGTTTCCATGTCTCCTTATAGACAAGCACAGACAAGCAGTACACACAGACAGACAAGCACACAGCTTGTGTGTCTTGTTGTGTGCATGTCTGTGTACATCCATACTCTCGATGAAGACCTAACCATCAGTAAACTTATGGGATATGGGATCTCGTCCAAGCTCACGTCTAACCTCACTGGATTTGTAACTTCATCTTGTTAGCTCTCAAAAAAGTTTGGATCAAAACTTCTCATCACAGACCTCATTACTTCTCGTCATTACTGTCCAGGATTCGCTTCATGTCAGGATGCTGCTGGAGTTGAAGCACAATGCCAAATAGAGGTAGAGTTGCTGGGCATCGACGATCTGAACAGTAAGAGATTAGCTTGCATCGTCTGAAATTCGACTGTGGGTGTACCTTCAAGAGGTGAGTGTATCTTCAAGGAGAGTTATGTGGTTCAGTTATGTGGATAGTCTATTGATGCTATTCTCGTACACCTATCGAATCTATGATGGATGAGACGACACAACTTATAATCCTGTTTGATGTAACTTTATAGTAACCATTGCCGCTATTTTCTTTTGTGATACATTCAACTACTCTAACTATATTTTGTGGAGTAAACTAAAGATGGATGTCCTAGTCTCTTCGTCAAGGTGTTGGATTTCAATCCTACGGCAATGCATGAGCTCTGTTCTATGTTCAAATTTACCGCTAAACTCTAGTGCTCGATAATGTCTAGATTTTGTCTAACTTTTCATTTGGCACGTGGAAATGATAGTTATTATGTAGCATCTGCATTCAGTACCTTCCACTACCTGTTCTGACGGTTCTGCAAGTTTTATGCAATCAGACGTTGCTGTTGTCTTTGCACTGACTGAACCGTCCTGCAGAGTTGTCTTACTCTTTGTCGCGTCATCTACATAAGAGTCATATTTCTTGATCTAATGCGATATGGAGGAGTGTTGACTTTGATAGTTCTTGGGTCACTTTAATTCCGATGGATGAGCTTTCCATGGAACTTGATACTTCACTGTTCACTACATCGTCTATGTTAGAGACGCGAGGTCCAAATGTTGCAGATACTGATACAACAGTGAAGTGGTTGAGTAAGTTTCTTAGCACATCAGAGTATTCTGAGTTGGTTCAAAGTCAAGCAATTGATGGTGAAAGCTTACGACTCCCAGCCAACTCGAAAGATGAATTGATGCATTTTGGCATAACAAAGCTCGGCCACGTGCCAAAACTATACAACTACTTTCAAACTTCTGATCTAGATACATCGCAACTACAAGTCCATATTCGTGTGAGAGGAGTCCCTATTCTTGTGAGAGGAGAAGTTCGAGTCAAAACTTATCTTTTTGGAAAGGAGTCGTGCACTATTAAGACAGAACCAGACGTTAGAGTGGATAGGAAAGGTTCACCGGACGAGCTTACTTCTCTATATCCGAAATATGATTTAGAGCAGTCAACGTCATCCGTTCGTATGATACGAGATAGAAAATCTTCACCAAACGATTGTAATTCTTTGTATTCAAAGCATGATTCAGAAGCGCTCTCATCATCAGTGCATATGTCAACTACGAAAGATGTAAGTAATCTATTCTTATTTTTATCAATTGTTTACTTTCAGATAGTGAGTTTACTGTCATTTATTTATGGTTTGATTGGGTTAGATTTTTCACAGTACGTCGTAGTCTTCTTACGATGATATTTTCAAGCATCATGTAGCAAGAAAATGATTGTTGAAAACTCAGTTCCCAAGTGCATTGCGGGATCTCAATAGAGGTCATGTTGTAATCCGCTCATGGTTCAAAGATTATGAAAAGGAGAGTTTGTTACATGAAATTCTGCATTTAGATTTTAAAATGCAACCTGATATGAAAGCTCTTCTGAACGATTTTATACAGAGTAAGTCACAGGAGTTGCCACCGTTGTTGTTCGATAATGAGACAGATACATATACTATGAGATGGAAGCATCATATCATATATGTGCATATTTTTATGCACAAACAGGAGTTAAAAAACTTTTTGAAACGTAAATAAACCTTTGTATCTTCAGGTATTGATTCTATCTTTCTTGTAAAACTGCGGGTTGTCTCAAATAGCACAAATAGGAATGATACATGATTCATGGTGAAGTTTCAATTTTCTGGAGTTCTAATTTTAATTTTATTATTTTTATGGTAGATTTCAAATAGACAGGTTATTTTTGTGGACATTTGCGTGAGTGACTCTTCCTGTCAAATTTAGGTATAAGATAGAGGATCGTGGGTTCGTGAAGTATTCTTCTTTGGATGGATTTCACGAGTGTGTCTTAGTGTCTTACGTGATAAGTGAGGGACTGCAAGAGTTGTATTTATGGATGGAGGATTGAATCGAGTTCCGAATCTTTTATTTTCGAACCCGTTTCATATCAAGCTTCACTGCATCCATCGCGATCACTTTCGACAATAGTTCGTCGCCTACTTTGGAGAAGAGTTCATGGGGAGGATGATGGACTCGTCTACTCCGGTGATCTTATCAATCGTCACGTACGGAGAGAACTGAGACCTGATCGTGTATATCTTACTTTGACGAGGTGAATGGACCTGAATTTTCCAGCCAACGTCCTTTTCAACGTCTGGGTGGATATTCGATGTCACTGTTGATGGAAGATCAGTCATCGTGGGTGGACCGCAAGGAACTTTGGCGAGGAGTACTGTTATCAAGTGATCGCTTCTCCATTTTCTTTTGTAGTACCTTCCATGGTATATCACTTCAAGGTCGTCATCTTGACTTTGTATTAAATCTTAAATGTTAAGTATGATCTCTATAGTTGACGAGAGTGATTACCCTAAGGTTGAGGCCGATGCCTTGAAGGCATGAGAGAGTATTAGAGTTATAGTTTGTCTAGGATACCAAGTAGAGAAAAAGTGGTTTCCAGATCTCTTTTCTTATTGGTCTACTCTCGATCAATGAACTTCATCCAAGTTCTACGGACGGCTTTAGAGTTTTGGAGGTCTTCCTGGAGGTCATTTGAGGAGTGTGGGGTCTTGTTGGAAAGCTCTCAAGCCAGGCTATACTCTATAGGCAAAGATCGGCCGATTTGGAGTTCTGAAGAGAGAGTGATGGACGTTCAAAGTCAAAGGGATCAAATCAGTACCTCGAGTGACGTTTTCAAGTGATCCGAGAGTTTGAGAGATGATCTTTAGGAGCTGTCAAGGGGACCGAGTAATTCACGCGGTGGTGGTTACATTGATGTAAAATAGTCCTACATTTGGGTTCGATTTACTCTCGAAATGATCGATTAAAGTTGGCTGTTACAGTTGAGAGACATGAGTAAATCAGTTTTCTTTGGATTTAAAGTTTGAATTGCTCCGTGAACATGAGATTCGATCCTGAGTGAAACTTTCCAGGATGAGAGTGTGCCCTATCAGCTAGTCATATGTGAAATTTCAGCTCATTTGGGCAAGAGAATATGTAGAGATCTAAGATTTTAGCCATCGGGATCTGCAAAGCTCATAGGTTAGCACAGGCGGGTGGCTTGATCCATTGCGGACAGCTGGTTTGAGATCTGATGCTGAAATTTCATACAGTAGTATAGAAGAGTCAGAGGAGATTTCCTGTGAAGTTCGAGCCCAATTGGATGATCGAGGTGGGAGGACGAGATTGTCAAAGTTCAGTTTACAGCGAGACGGGAGGAAGACGAAGAGAGATTTCGTCTAAATCTCTTGGTTGGTCTTGAACAAAAACGACTTGAGGATTGGAGGTGGACTTCTTGGAGGTGCTGCAAAGATGACGAGGAAGCCGTATTGTGAGATTGGCACAGTGACCATGATCAGCGAAGTGTCACGTCTTGCTGAAGTCACCGATTAGAAATCCTCAACTACGAGATACCGTTATCTTCGATGTCACCCTCCGGCTCAGGTTGTTTGCTGCTCATATGCCTTGTAACGTTGGGAACCTTGTATAGTAAGCTGTCTTTTGTTGTGGACTTCTTCTTGAACGAAGCTCGTATCAGAGGACAGTAGAAAGCTAGAGTCTAGCATTTAGGCAGTTTGTCGAAAAGAGGTAGTGAAGTGGATATTGCCGAAATATTGTATGAAAAGTGCTCTGAGGTCTAAAGCAGACATGTATCGTGTATGGCCCCTGCTTGTACATAGAACAGTATTGAGCTCCAAGACGTTTGTGCGATGCACATGTTGCACTTGAGGTCAGGTTAGATCATTAGTAACCAAGACAAAAAACTGATAGATTAGATATTGAGAGCGTAAGTTTTCGTCGATTAGGTTCTAGGTCCTGTTGTATCTCTCCACAGTCAGATACCCCGTTATTCCCAGACCACACTTCACACCCTACGACAACGGAAAGTTTGTGAAAACCAAAAGAAAAAACAACACACATTTTATACTGAATTCACATGTGAGACGTCTCACAACATGACCATCTTATATCTGAAAACGGGGTCGGTAAATTCGTCTTACACAAGCTTTCTGGTTGATAAAGAACTCTCTTGGCATGCCTCAAGCTCAGCGATATGTTTATCCCTGGAGATCATATCCTCTTGCATGATCATCATCATCTTGATGAGTTCCGCATATAAAGCTCCTTGACTTCCCGCGCTTGAATCGTTGGACACCGTTGGCAAGACTCCATCTTGCTGCACCAGTGCCGCAGCTGGTACTGAGCTCCTTTGACGTTGGGACGAAGGTTGTCGGTTATCATCTCCTAACTATGCCTCGGGGCTAGCTCGAGTCGATCTGGTCCCGGTGTCAGCCGTCACTCGTCTCTTGATCTTCCTCTTGGAACTTTGTCATACGTCGATCATCGCTCCAAGTGTTCACCTAGAAACTTTGATCTGCTTCGTGTCTCGCGTCCCTCCTTAAGCGTCCAACCTTCAGCCGATATCTCAAGTTCTCGCTCATCGAAGCGTCGGCTCTGATATCACTTTTCGTGCACCTATCGTCTTGTTGCACCAACGGAAGCTGTAGTGTCATAGGATTACTCCTTTTGCCCATTTAGTATACAAGATATCGTTCTCACAGAGGATTTGCACAAGTAACGTTGCTCTAAGTTCTAAGATCTGTTCAAACACACAAACACACGAGTTTTGTCTAGAAATCCCGTCTTCTCACAAAACCACAAGTCTTCCAGACTCGCCAAAAAGGTGCTCTGGACCTAAACAAACACCTGCTAACTAAAATATCACACAACTATTCACAGAGAAGCTCGGGAAGACACGCTTCCTGCTTCCAGGTCATTTCTTCCGGTCTTCTCAGTACCGTCTTCCCGGAGCAATTCTCGGCTTCTAGGGTTCAACTCGACTTCTCACACCTCCAGAAGACTGCTCCTGCTTCTGAGATCCTTTACCCATAAGACCATCCGTACGTGGATCCTAAGTGCTCCATTGGATGAGCCAAGCTGCACTTCCACCACTGCTGACAGTCACCGCCACTCAAGAAGGACAGTTCTCATGCACAATTGGGAGTAAATTCAAGGAACCCACTACCCAGTAGCCACGAGCAAAGCTTCTGCACTCAAATCAGCAATCCATTCCCCGAGAAGAAGGTACATAGGTGTTGGGAAGCTCGCTCTCTCTACTTCCTGTGCCTACTCCTCGACACACCAGTCTAGACAACAGGACTGCACGAGGATGCCGTTCCGTGTTCCTAAACTGTCCACTACCTCTATCTACATCTTCGACCCGCTGCTGGAAACGAACATGCAGATCCCTCCGGTATAATCCCAATCTATTCGTATGTCTCAAACATCGGGTGTAGTGTGTGAAGAACTGTATGTCATGTGTCTCGTCTCTAATGTGTGTCTAAGTTCTACTCTTCGATCCTACTTATGCTGTCTATCACGAGAGAACAGAGGAGACGACCACCAGGGAGAGATGGGCGCTGTCAGAAGGCTGCCAACCCACATGCAAGCCGGTTCTCATTCCCGGTTTAGCCATCCATTTTGATGTTCCTACGCTACCTATGGTGCCACATGGTATCCTAACTAATTTTACACTGAAAAACTGCCACTCCTAAGATAGCATGTTCGGTCCTACTAAATTGGGATGTCAACGTCGGTTACTATCTACTCTGATTGCTCGGTGGCAATATCTACCTGATCTGCTCCTACCGGAGCTCCTAATGCGGCTTCTGATAAGTTAGCAAGCCTTGCGAACACCTCGGGTAACAGTGAGGTGGTTTCCTCCTCCTCGTTCTTCGCTGGCCCTGCTGTCGCTGCTGCTGCTTCTTCCTCGGCTTCTGCTTCGGCTTCGGAAGACGGAAGCGTCTTCTGGGAAGCGAAGTCGAGTGGTGCTTCCTCGCTCTTCTGAGGCATTGGTGCGGCACTAGGGACCATGGCGACCTCATAGAGGTCCGGGGAAGTCGCTTCCTCCACACGGAATACCTGGGAAGACGACTTGTCTTCTTGTCTTCCAGAAGACATCTTGTCTTCCGAGGCTTCTTCCGGGGTCTTCTCGGCTTCCAACGCTGTCACTACCAAGTGCACAGCGAGGTCGAACTCCTCCTTCTCCAATTCGGATCCAGTCGATGGTGCTGGGGCTTGGGAAGATGCAGTTGCGGATGTCGGAAGCGAGAGAAGACCATAGAATGTCTTCACTCCCTCTATCTGCCGATCCAAATACCTGAACATGCTTTCCCTACATTCCACCAACATTGTCTTGGACTCGTTGTCCCATCCTCTAGCCAGGGTAAGCAACTTCCTACCCGCGGTGAAGTTGAACTTCTTCCGAAGCGCTTCCACCAACTGTGCTAGCATCTCCTGCGCACGAGCTTCTGCTATTTCTCGTTGCGTCTTCTCGGCTGCAACTCGCGCTTCTGCGGCTTCCCGCTGCGTCTTCCATGTCGTCTTCTCCTTTGCGAGGGCGGTGATCTTCTCCCGCACTCGGAGAACCTCCTGATCGCGCTACTGCAAGCGTGCCTGCAACTCCTGGTTGCTCTTCCGAAGCAGCACCAACTCTTTGGTAGAAGCGACTGCTTCTTCCTTGAACTTTGCTGCGAGCTTCTCCGTGATGTGAAGGTCAGCTTCCAGTGCCTCTGTCTTCTTCTAGCCCTCTTCCTGCTGCATCAGGAAGCGCAGATCGAATCCAGGTTGCAAGGGCTTCTCCTGAGCCTTCGCTCTCTTCTCCAGCAACTCCATAGCTGGCTGGATCTCTGCGTGGAAGAAGGCACTGAACTCTTCCAGTCTTCTTTCTGCGGAAGACAAGTTCATCTCCACAGTTCGGTTGGAGGTGCCTTCCTTCTTCCCTAGAGGCAAGGATGCCTCGTCTGCTGTTGTCGCCTTCTGCTTCTGCACAGGGAGAGAAGCCACTCTTCTCGGCTTTCGAGGTGGAAGATCCCTTCCTATGGTAGAAGCGGTCCTCTTTACTGCGCTTCCTCGCTTTGCAGTAGGGGTATCCATCCATCCTTCGTCTTCTGGAGTCTTCGGAAGACTCCCTAGTGTGATAGAAGCGGTCTTCTGCTCCGGTCAGGTACTCAAGAACTCCTCCGGTGAGTCAGACTCCGATCTCGAATGAATGAGGGAGGTGGGCTTCCTAGGTACACTTCTAGGACCCATCTTCCTCGGAGGCGTGGCGTCTTCCGATCCACTAGAGTGGTCTTCTCTCACCAGAAGCGTCTTCTGATGAGTACCGGGCCTTGTCTGCGGCATCAAGGTGGGCGGGAGAGTCATTGCTGCTGCTCGGTCGTCTTCTCTCGAGCTCTCCTCCTTCTCCTCGCGCTTTCTTGTTGACCTGTACCTTGCCAGCTGATCTTCCGTGAGATCCCCCTTGGTCACATACAGATAACAGAAGAATGGAGTGAGATGTCCTCCTGCCGGAGTACCTAAGTATGCCAGCTCTGTCTACATGTAGGCGTGAATGTACGCCCTCCAGTTGACACTCTCCCCGGCACACACTGCTTCCAAGAACGCTACGTCATGATCTCCAAGATACCTTGTCTTCTGCGCTTTCCCCTTGGGAAAGAGATGTAGAAACAGCTTCGCCAGAAGTCGCTTCTTCGGCTCCCGGTAAGATTCGATCTTCCATCCGTTTCTCCCCTGTCTTTCTTCCAGAAAGAGACAAGTGGTGCTCCTAGACACGTGCCACTGTCTTGAGATTATGGGTGAGATCTTCTTCTCGTACCAATAACCTTGGTGCTCCTCTTCTGACCTGTGAAAGACCATGCGTCACCAATCCTCGGTCTAGGAAGATGATTTTCCACGAGCTACTCCTGGCTTCGCAGGTACACGGTTACCTGGCGGTAACGCTGCCCAAACCTCCTTCAGAAGACCCTGGTCGGCAAGGTTCTAGTTCCATAGGAAGAAGTCGAGATCCAACTCCTCGATGAAGGGTGAGGCCTCGGCCAATTCTACCGCTGGTAACACCAATCCTCGCGGATGCATCGACATACTGGGAAACTCTGTTGCACTAAGCCACACTGTTTACTGTGAGCTGAAGGTTCAGTCCTTCCCAAGTGCTCACAGTCTAGCTTCTACTTCTCAGAAGACGAAACTAGTCTTCCAGAAGACAACTACTCCGTCTTCCGGGATTCTAACAGTACTTTCCTAAATAGCTCTCGTCTTCTGAGCTATATCCAAGCAATCCTAACTAAGCAAGGCCTCGCATGGATTACCAAGAAGACAACCCACCTTGCATTACATCCTACTTCCTATCAGAAGATACAAGATTCGCGAAACGTAGAGTGCATAACAGTGTTCAGAAGATGGTTGCGGGCTCCTGCGGTGACAGTGACCTCCGGGAAGACTCCCAGGACAGCTTCCGATTCAATGTCTTTCTCGGAAGACCTCCCGAAGTCAGGCTTCCCTTCACTGGTCTCACCTGTCTTCTTCTTCCTACGCGCAATCTATCCTCACAACAGACTCAAGACATTTGCACTCTGTTCTTCTGACTTCTCACCTCTCATACACACTCAGAAGAAGCTTGCTGCTCGGTGGGAAGACATGACCCTCGACCATTCTCTCCAGATTCTGCCAGCAAGACTTCTCACGACTCTCTCCTAAGTTGGGGAAGAAGAAGGAATGGGCTGCTATGGGTCGGACAGAAGAGACCCGAAATGGACCCTCACATCTTCTCGCGCATTTTGCCAGCCCTTCCAGTCTTCTAGTCTCTCTAGGAAGATGTGGATTTGAGAAGTTCGGAAGGCCGGGAGGCACGGGCCTAGTTCCCGTCTTCCAACTTCTCGAAATAACAAAACAACTCACCATGCCACTCAGGATTCGTACCAAGCCTCTCTTAATACCAAAGCAAAGCAAATCCACCCTTGATACGAATTGTATACAGTTGGTCTTCCGAAGACAGTCAGGCTTCCGAAGATGTCAGGCTTCCGAAGATGTTCCAATCTCAGAAGCGTCTTCCGAAGATGTTCAGATCTACCGAAGCGTCTTCTGTTCAAGGTTTCGGAAGTAGAGGGATGGTCGGGTAGGGAAATTGATAGCTAGGATTTCCAATTTGAGGACTATGGGTAGGGAAGCTCGAATTGAACTCGGGAAGAAGAAAGAAGATGTCTGACGGAAATTGGGCAGCGCTTCCGCACCCAATGTCACAATAGGAAAATAAGGATGGGGATTGATCGATCAGGCTGCCTGCAAACAACCGGGGAAGCGCGGGAGATACCAAACAAAGGCGAGAAGCAATGGGGAAGAGAAGAGAACATGGGAAAAACCTCTACTGTCTTCTGTCGACTTCTCGAGCTGTCTTCGATCTTCCGTGCGCTTCTAACTCTGGTTCCAGCTCCAATGCGACCCCACAAGGCTGCTTCCGCTGTCAGCTTCTGGCTATGCCTCAATTCCACCTTCGATTCCTTTTAGCCACCCTCCAATGTCAGCTTTTCGAGAGCTCACAGAAAATACCTTCAGTTCACTACGCTTCCTGCGCTCAGTAGTTCGACTTCGCCTTCCTTCTAACTGTGAATCGATCTTGTCCTCACTCGATTTCACTCGCTGCTTTCCTCACTCAAATCAACTCGCTGCCTGAATCGATCTTCTCAGTCTTCAATCTCTCGATGCAGGAAGCAGGTAGGTGTCTGTGCTAATGCGCTTCCTGCGCTATCTTCCCCGCAGTTTAGGGATTTCGACACTCCTGACCTACCTAACATGTTCACCACCGCGGGGTTACCCAAGTAGGTACACCCACTTCTTTACTTGGAAATCCCGTGGTTAGACCTCCGCGGTCGCTGTCGTCGAGAAGACGCGTGGCTTCCGTCTTTCGCTGTCCGCCGTGATCTTTCGTCGTCCGCTGTCTTTTGCGGTCTTTCGTCGTCTTCGGAAGACACCATTGGGAAGACGCTTCTCAGAAGACAACCGTCTTCCGAAGAAGTCAACTTCTTATTGCAACAAAAGATCATAAGATCATTTTCCTTCTAAGGAAGCCGTAATCTTAAGTAACAACGCTTCTTCAGTTATACAAACAAGTTATTAACCTTAAAAATTTCAAAAATTCGTGAATCCTGTAATTTGTGGGCACCACAGAAGCTCTTGCTTAGTAGGTCACAAAATTCACACCGCTAACCTGCAAATCACAATCATACGTTAGCGTCCATGCACCACTTATCTTAACTCTATTTGGTCCGGATCGGAGCTGGACCGTCTCCTTAACCATCAAGCTCAGCATTCCATAAGTCTCTACCTAGACCCGCCTAAGTCGGTCCCAAAACATGAGCAAGTCACAAGATGACTTGGGACGGACTTCCCATAAAGTCTAAGGTCCTAAACGGTACCTCTAGCACACCTAGTGGTCCACCGTCCGTGATGTCCGTCTGGGTCTAGCCTCCCAAACGGTGGTCTAACCCGCTGACTCGTTCTTTATTCTTGCTCCAGTCCTTCCATCGTTCCTAAGTCCAGACGTCCAAGTCTGGACCGGAACGTGTCTTGGAACCGGTCCAACCACCGCCTCATGTCCCAGAGTCCATCCGCTGAACTCTAGGGTCGGGTGACTCGTCGTGGCCCACCTAGACATCGAGCCCCCTTGTATATACTTTTGGAGATAGACGACCCCGCCCTCCTCTTTGGTCCCTGAAAATTATACCACACGATCACAAGATCGGTCATAATTCTTAACTCGGAGGTCAATTCGAGGAGTTCTACATGTCACCAGAAAGCTCTCGCAGAGACCTTTCCAATGATATCTTACTCGTCTCGAGATCTTATGTGGAGCTCCGTCCACGATCTAAAACGTCGCTGGAGCTTCAACACTTAGCCGTTTTTCGGAAACCTGTGGTCCAGATCCAGACTCGAACTCTGTGGTTCGGATCAGCGTCTGAACCATGGTCCGTTTGCGTCTTGGACCCACGTCTCAAACCTATGTCTCAGACTTATGTTTCGATCCGTTTCCACACTTGCCCCTTTAGGTTAGCATTTGTCTGGAGTCGTCTTGGGGCAGGCCCTTAGGTCCTAACCCAATGTTCTAACCTTGGTTCAGAGAACCACTTAGGGTTCATCTGATCTTGACTTCCTGGCCAAGCCGTTAAGTCCTACTCGCAGCATTCACAACCTAACGTAGGTCACTAGGATTCTATTGTTCGCATCTGCACCCGATCCTGAGAATGAGGGTCGCGACAGTTATCTGTGATAATTTTACGGTCAGTTATCTCTCCGCCGTTGAAGAATTTTTCTTATGAACTTTGACACCCCGGTGTAGAGACTCTCTACATGCTTGCCTTTACTACTCTCCTAAAGGCTTGCTCTCTTTCAGACTTCTCTCATTATCACCTCTTCCAAGTTCGGGAGAGGGGAATAATGCAAAACGATTTAATTTTTCACATAACCCTTCCCGCCGGAAGGTTAGGTGATATACTTAAAGCAAAAGCTATTTATTACAGGACAGTGAGCCAGTCTTATTGGTTCTTGGAGAGTGCTTCAACGTACATAGTTGATAGGTTTTCTCCATAAGTTTCAGCATGCACTATGTATATAATATAATGTTTATTTCTAGAATATAGTTTTATCTTGATATTATTTAATAATTTTCATTTAATATTTATAGAATATTATTAATATTTCATAAACACCCATAATCTAACAATGATTAATCAAGGGTTAGAAGCTCGACCTCACTGCACTGTTCTCCCGATTAGAGTTAACTCTTCTTTTCACGCTTGTCTTCTTCCTTTCCCAGCCAGAATGGCATGTTACATGTATATTATTTAGCCTCTGTTTCCACTTATTAAATAACAGACGAAAAGAAAACATGTATATTATCCTTCTCAAATACAATTGAGCCCCTTAGTAGAATCCAGGTTACTATGAGTTAGACCCATGACGGAGTACGTGATATCATACAAGAACAATAGAATGGAATCATATGCATAATTTGAAAGGCCGAACACTTAATTATGACTGATCACACATGATAATTAGATTTTAATCAGTATTGATTATATTCATGATCAAACTCTTCAACTAGAGGTCCAAAAGTGGAGAGATCAAATATGCATAGGTGCGGATTATTTCAATGATAATAAAAAGATTGAATTTCAAAGGATGTTGCAAAAAGAAGCTAGTACTGACTAAGCGTCTTTTCACATTTACATGATATTTTATTAGAATTTATACTTAGTATAGTGTCCGTCAGATTCGACCCACAGGACTCCAAGGTGTATAGGCGAGGGGGTACCCTTGGAATACCTCTCCACTTGTGATTGTGTCAGCAGACTCGTTCACGATCAACTTTCTACCGCAGCTGGAAAATATAATAGCAAAGATAATAACAAGTAACTAAGCTTGCAATGAAATTGTAAGGTTATGCGTTAGTGATTTATTTGTATTTTTTTGTATTTTTTTTAGTTTCATATACACTACATCATTTAATCATTTTCAAAATACGATAAAATACATATATGATAAAAATGATCACTCTTCTTCTTGGTTTACAATAGACGTAAAGCTATCCCAACGATAGCTCTGTGCCCGAACCTCGTCCACGATTGATCAGACCAAAAATAATTCTGTTGAATGCAGAGTTAATACACCCGAAGACAGTGTCAATCCAGGAAAAGCGAATATATATGCATGGAAAATGAATGGGTGAATAATATTCATGCTTGCCTACTTATCTTTATACCTATATTCAATGAAACCATCTAAGTGAAAATATTGGTTCCCGTGAAAACTATAAAGGTGAGAAATACATGGAGTAATGGAAAAAGTGTCCAATATTTAGGATTTATTATGAATATCTAATGGGTTGCAATGAAAGACTAATGGGTTAAAGAGATCGAAGTGACATAGAGTAATGAAAGAAGTACTACTATATTTGGATGTATTATGAATAAATATTGGGTATTTACGGGTTATTTATTTCACATAATATTTTTATTTTTTATTTTTATCTCATGATTTAGAAAGTTGATAAGAAGATCATGAGAACTTTTGACGACATCTTAGAACCTCTCTCACGTAGACAAACATCATTATCAATATCATACGATGAAGTGGATTTATTATCTATGGAGGAGACTGCTCGGACAACATTTTTGAGTAGTTTCGATATCTCGCATCTCCACGTTATGAAGAATATATCTGATTTCAGTTTTGGAGTGAACCAAGAACCCCATGTATGTGCACTACTAATTGTTCAATATTGAAAAGAAATAAAGATAACGACTTTGTGGATAATAATAAATCAATATTCGTGCAAATTAATATAGATCCATATTAATAATTTGCAAGCGCTCTTATGTGTGTATGCACTTATCCAGGGACGATTTATATGATCTCCACAATATATTATTATGTTTTTGTGAACCGCGTATAGCTATGCTAACGCGGTTCACAAAAACAAAATAATATATTTTGAGCATATTTTTGAACATGCAAAATATGCTCAAAGTATATAAAAGATATGTTGAACAAAGTATTTACAAGTGTAAAGAGAATCTATTTTACAGAAAACCTTTCAAAACAAGACTCTTCATTATGAGTCTTCTAAGTCCGAAAGATGTACGGAAATATAATAAAATAGACAGCAATTGTGAAAAGACTTTTAAGTTAAACCGTAACCCTAAACTACTTTCGCAGCTCTAATTTGGGGCTTGTCTGCGTCGCGTGACGCCGCGTGACGCAGTCCAGTCCACCTGCGGAGACCGAGAACAGCAGAACGGGGTTTCCAACTTCCAGACTCAATAGGGCGTGTCAAAGGTCGCCCGTTTAGGCGCACGGCATGGACCCGTAGTACCGTCGAACGGCGAACGGGCGATAAGTGAGCGGGGTACCTATCGAGGTCCCCTGTTCTCTCTATCCGGGTAAACCAGCTCTTCCCGTTCTTCCGGCTCTCAATCGAACATTCAATGCTTCTCAGTCGAACATTCAATGCTTCTGCCTCAGAAACCTAAACCCGTTACTCGTCTATCCAAGTTCTGATCAAAGCTGTGCACCTTTTCCATAACTAATGAACGCCTAGGTTATCCGGACTCGACGTCTAATTCCGTTTTCAGAATTACGGCCAGTGCTTTGACACGCCCTAATACTCTGTCTTGAAGCCTGCCGCGGCTGCACACGTGGCGGGTTCTGCAACTTACAAGTGTATAGAAACAAGTCCTGGCTGCCACGTCTCATTCTTCCACCTGCCAACGGGGGCGAATGGCAAGACCTTCGGAGGAGTAGCGAGGAACGCACTTCGGTGCATGTTCTGAGTCTTGCTCTCAAGAATCTACAGGATCATTCAGCAAGCGCAAATTTCCGAATTCGTCCCAGGCACATATGTGAGTTTGTAACCGGTTCGGGGTCGAGTCACAGGCTTGAATGTAGCATTGGAACTCATGCATTTGGTCCGGAGGCAAATTGCGTGCTGAACTGGGAATTTGGTGGCGTCAGACTGTTATCATCTTCAGGGCGTCTTTGCGAGTCTTTGTTTTCCTGGCATTAGTGATTGCAGTTACGAGATGAATACGTTGAAGGAGGTGGCCCTTAAAGTTGGAGACACACTCTCACAACTTACTGAAACTAAGCCTTCTGAGGGAGAGGTAAGATCTGAGCAGCTCAGAGAGTTGGAGGCTCTTACTCGTTGGATGTATTGGGAACTGTGTAAAGAACTCTCTTGTGACTGACATACTGGACTTGGTGAATCTGCCTAACCTCTTTTTGTGTGTCGGAGGCATTAGCTTTCAGCACTAGCTCAAACTTCTTCCCTTTGTTGGCAGAATCGATCCCGAGCTCGATTGAAGGTCTAGCGTGGAGGCAATAGTTAATTCCCCCAGCCGCTTGGATGGTACGAAAAATAAGGTCCAAATTACTATTAGCAAGTTGATTCCGACATAAGGGAGTATAGGCAAGATTACATGTACGGAGACTCGTGCCAATTTCCCCTTCCCCGCCAGGATAGGAAGGGGTTTCCGGTCTCCTACTTTGCTAGGATTTTCTGGCTTCATTCGAGCATTCGTTTCGGGAATGCTCGTGACAACGGAGACGTGAGATTTCTAGGAGCATCGCATCCTTCTCCAAGCTTTTGTTTCGCTGTTCTCAAGCTGCTCTGTTACTCGTGGTGCTCGTTGGTGAAGATGTTGTAGGCAGAGCTATGGTGGGGGTAGTAATAAAACGAGAGGGTTGATTGTTGTCTGGATTCGTAGCGATCCTTTTCGTCTTACTTGGAGCATATCTTACAGTCCACTATTCTAGCCTGAATAACCGAAATGCTTCATTTTATTTGTTTTTTTCTCCGATCATTGTCGGTTCAGGTTACTAGTGGCTGTTGACTGCTCTGATCAGTCAGTTGGTGTACTTCACAATTTGTGAAGGCATAAACTTCTAAATTCTAGCTAGGTTACAATCGAGATCTATAGCAACTAATTAGTATAATTGTTCTGTTTAGACTCGTTGGTTTTCTAGAATCAGAGGTAACAAAAATGTTAACATGTTTTAAAATGTTACAAAAATGTAACAAAAATTTACTGTTTAACTTTGGTGTTGATTTAGAGGCATGTCAAAGTTTGCCTCAAGATTCTCCTAGAGCGTTCTAGCCATATGACTATAAGGCATCTGTTGGCATTCAGTATAGGATATGGTCGTCCGAACCAGCACAAGTTAGAATGGTGTACAGAACTGTGTATCTCCCTGCCCATGGAACTGATTGATCATGTGGATTCATTACTGTCATGTGGTAACAGGGTGCACAAAAAGACCCCCAGGAATCTGACAAAGTGGAGACAGGGGGGAAACCAGACCTTACAGATCTATATGGTAAGCGATAGTTTACAGGAACAGGAAGTAATATCATTGTACCGACGAGTTGAGTGTTTGCAGCTAGGCCGTTATACTTCTACAAGTGTGGAAACAATTGAGGGAAATACGGTGCAAAATAAAAGCATTAGACAGTTTGGGTTACCAGCTCTCTAACACAGTTGAAATCGTCGTTTTCTCTTGCAAGAGTGTCATGCAACGAAGTTGTATGATTTCTGCCTACGGTATTTGTGTCGACAGTGGCGCAAGGTTGGAACACAAGAATTGAATTTAGATACTGAACTCATGTACACAAGTGAAGAGGGAGTTGGTAGAACAAATTTTAACAGGGAATTGCCAAAAGAAAACTATGGCAGCTCTGTCTTTGAGTCTGCAATTAGTCAACGAGCTGTCTAACTTGAGTACTCCCTGAAATCGAAACGATTTTCGGTAGAATAATGATAAGATGTGATTCGGAACTTACAGGTTGTTTATATGTACTGATATGGCTGCAGGAACCCACCCGGAAGAGAAGGCTTCGAAGCTGGTATCAAATTTGGAGAAACTTGGCAACAAACCAGCCGACGCGTAGTGACCTGTTTGTAGAATCGGGGTTGTAATTCATTCAGTTGCTCAACCCCACTGTAAATGCATTCCGGACGACTACTGAATGGGTCACAAGTCACAGAGATACATTGCAAACATTAACATGGTAGATGTTATCGCGGGTCGTTGCTTCCGTTACTGGCTGCTAACTCATGTGACATGAATGATATGTGATATGCTTCTACGGTCTGTACAGAGTTCCAACTCAATTTGTGCTCCACGTGTGCTCATTCTCGGTGTCATCTTCGACAGACCACCAAGCTTTGTAGGTCGAAGGCTGTTCTGTTGCAGGAGTAAATGTTTTCTGGGGACATATGCAGTTTACGCGGGCCACATATCTTGGTATAATAGAACTAGGTGTGTTCATTTTGCGTCAATCTTTGACCAGAAGCTGTGTTTAAGAACGTGGTTGAGGCAGTTATGAGCGTATAGTTCATTACTTTTCTGATGGTAGTCACGCCAGAGGAAGAAAATCGATATGGTTGGAAGTGTTTCCGACGATGCATAAGGATAATAAAACCACAGAGATATTAAGGAAGTTTTCTTGTAAGTAAACATGTGTAGATTGAATAGTATGACAATATATGGCGCGCGTAAACTGCATTCTTTGCCAGAAGGTTGATTGTGAAACATACACTAGTAGGGAGATAGTAGATAGAGACGGAAGGCGAGGAAGTTTTCTTTGTAAGTAAACATGTGTAGATTGAATAGTATGACAATGTATGGCGCGCGTAAACTGCGTTCTTTGCCAGAAGGTTGATTGTGAAACATACACTAGTAGGGAGATAGTAAATAGAGACGGAAGGCGAGGACTCCAGAGTAACAGAGGAGTAGGGAACATCAGCGTCGAGAATATCGTTGAGAGTAAGTCGTTCTATCCGTCCAAAGTCACGGAGTCGAGAATGACCACCTCGAGAAAGGACGATCCTTATGGTGTTCAATTTTTCGGTGTTTTAACTTTTTCGGGACTTGAAACTGGTAGGCTTGAGGTGAGAGTGGTCTGAACAGCGCAACTGAGTTCTCCGATGCTCTTCTTCAGAAGGAGAAGCAGTAAAAGGTTTCAGAGTACGCGGAGCAGCACTCTTGTGTAGTAGCAGCACTCTTGTGTAGTTCTGGTAAGAGATTCCAGGTCAGTATGCTCGTTATATGCGGGTGGGTCTAGCTTGAGGTGTAAATATTCTCGAGAGAGAAAATTTGTCATAGGCTGCAGTTCTACCGAACCGCTGACGTCTGATGTCAACGGTACGGGCCGACGCAGTCTCGCACGTCGTCGTGTCAATATTCTCGAGAGAAAGATTTATTAGTCCGCGTTTCTGACGAGCATGTCCAGTGCTGCAGTATTTGCATATACTGTTTGTTAGTACTACTAACGGTGAACACCTCGTTCCTCCGATTTAAGTATGCAGTTACCCCGCGAGCAGGTTTGACGCTCACGCATCTAGTCTCACACCATGTGTAGTTTCCGTGTTATTCAGTCCGCCTTGGTTTTATTACCGTATCAAGCAGTTCCTGGCCCTGGAAAGTACTAACCGTAGCAGATCTAAGTAGATGCTTTGGAGAGAAGATCTGGACTTACGTGCAAACTAGTCCCCTGCTGTCAGTGCTGAAGAGAGAACATCCTGTTACAGATGCTTTCTCGAGGAGGCAACAAGCTATATGAAATGTTTGAAACCATTCAAAGAGACCACACTACGTGTCAGTGGCACTAAATTTGAAACTGTCTTCCCTTCCCAGATGGCAATCTCGTCCAGCCCGATGGGGCTGCTAACAAGCTAATGCTCGTTGGCTCGCGAAAACATGCAGAGAATGTGTAGAAACGTTTGATCGAAAGTTTTTCAGCAGTCTAGAGCAAGGAGACTTATGGCAAGAGACCGATCACACCCATTAGGGTAAAATCTGGAGGTGCTCCGCCCGTTTTATCTCCAAAACCTATAAATCCTTTACAAGAGATGCTTTATGGTAAGGGTTTGACACGCCCTAATTCTCTCTCCTCGTGTGCAGTTCATCGTTCTTAGAATCCAAAGTTTCCAAAGCTCTCTGCTGTTTTGACGACGGACTTTGTCCAGTATGATATCTAGTTAGACCTTCGGTATTGCCTGGCATGGGTGTGTGCTAGCGTTTTGTGTAAGATATATGCATGCATTGGCATTTTAGGTTTACCAAAGATGATCAAAACCCGTGGTTATAACCTATCTAATTTAACGAATGCATAGAGCAATTGCAATGGAATGCTTTGAAATCTTGGGAAACGACCGACTGAAAATTCAGGGATCATACCGCTGCTCACCGGAAAGCACTATTTTCCACCAGTGACGATCTTGAACTGAGTCTGACAAAAGCTTCGCTTATTAAGAGTTGACAGTTTACCGTCTGCCCGATCGAAATATCTGAGCATGAGCGAGACGATTCGATTCAAGCTCAATGACACATAAATTCTCCAGCTGTTAGCAACTTACAGCGGGGGATAGCCAAATTCAAACTTGCCTGTAAACCCTTCATGTTTCTCCATGCGCTTCGTATGGCATCGCTTAGTAGAACCGACATATTAAGTCGAACTGGTTCATAGAATAAAAGGCTTTCGGACGCTCGACGTCACGAGAAAGTCGACTACAGGTTTCAGTTTCCTTCATCGATGTTAGCACGAAATCAAGCCTTAAACCACTACTGCCGCTATATTAGCGGTGGGGATCCCCACCGCTAATCATTTTTAGTTCTGGTTAAGTAAAATCGGTTCGGGCGGGGGCCCCTGACAGAATCGCGCCTGAAACTCACAGGAAGTATACGATATGAAAAGCTGCAATCTGGGTATCAAAATAATCAACAAACAAAGATGTTGAAAATGATACCATGATCTTCTCATTCTGATATCAGACGAATGAGAAATTAGTACAGAAGGAACAGACGAATGAAAACCATAGAATTAGAATATTCGAAATTTTGAATTTGAAATAATTCTTGTATCAATACAGTTTCAACATAGTCACAGACGAAACATGTTACAAGAGCTTAGATGAAAAGTCCGATACCGGAACTATTTACCCCTCGACGGAAATTATCATCGTACGAACATTTTTGAAAATTATCCTCCTGAGAACAGTCTCTCCTCCATCGAGGAGAAACTGCTTGCACGCGAACCCCAAAAGGATTCGCGAGGGAGAAGCTCCCTCCTTCCTTCCTTACCTGAGGTAAGGAAGGAAATCGGCGGAGGGAGCTTCCTCCCTCCTTCCTTCCTGAGGTAAGGAAGGGAGGAGTGAGCTTCCTTACCTCAGGTCCTTCCTTACCTGAGGTAAGGAAGGAAACCTCCCTCTTGCGAAAGGAGCTCCCTCCGACAGGAGGAAGGAAGGAGGAAGCTTCCTCCGCCGCAGGAGGGAGCTTCCTCCACAGGAGCTTCCTTCTTGTCTCTTCACAAGAGAGAATTTTTTTGCTTCTCAAAGTACTAACTGTAGGGAGACCTTCATATCCAGGTTCATTCTTTCTCTCTCATCATTTGGGTGTGAGTCTTTTTCCTGTTAGCATAAGAAAGTTTGGAGAGTGTTCATAGTGCTCTAACTCTTTTGGTGTTCTAATTCTTCACTTTTGACACTTGTTCTTTTTTCTTAGTATTTTCTAGAGTTGGTTATCATTTAGTCGTGTGTGGACCTCCGGATTGATAGGATAATCTTTTTTTATAATTTTGATTATTTCTTATATATTTATTAGTTTTGTAGTGATTTGTAGATGCCTCCTAGAGTGCATCCTAGGCGACCCGGAGATCGACACTTACCTAGAGGATGTCCGGAGGTCCCAGGAGGAAAAGTGAGGGTCCCAGAGTCTTTATTGGTTAGGTATGTACAGCTGATGAGACTCTTAGGACCGGGAGCAGGCCACACGGCAATTTTCCACTTCCTTTTTGCGAATGCCAGTGGACGTATAGATCAAATGGCGAGGGAGGCTGAAGCAAGAGTTGACACGGCTGATGTAATTCCAGAGGAGGGTGATCAGGAGAGGGAAGATGTGGTTGATACAGCTGAAGACTTCATAGCTAAACCGGACGTACTCCGAGCACTAGGCATTTCGATGGAAACAACCGAGGTATGTTTCTTATTAGTGCATGTCTTGACTTATGTGTATTTATATGATGCTTTATTGATTATATCTATTTTTGTTGCATTCAAACAGACATATATTGATGCTAGAGGGATGAGTGATGGTTTAGCTCCAAGAGTCGCGGGTCATGACTCACAAGTCCCTGTACAAGAGTCTCCTACAGCTGCTAGTATGGACACTACAACGAATGTCCTTGTTATGGACTCACAAGATCCTGTACGTGCACCCCCCATTCCAGTTGTGGATGAAACTCGTTCTCCTCATCCTCTACCCTTGGATGATACATTGCCTATGTATGGTTTTGTAGCTTTGTCTAGACTTAGAGAGTTCTTTCGAGACTTCAAGGTCAGATGTCCTCACCATGGATGTGAAGAGTTCTTCTCGCTTCCGATAATCAGTGTCATCCATCAGACGTGGTCATTGAAGTTTAGATGTCCTAGTCGTCACACTTATGGATGGAGATCTTGTGAGATGGAGTTATACAATGGGATCCCTGATATTACCCATCGTCTTTATCATGCTGTATTGAGTTCGGGATTGGGGTACACTACACTAGATAGTGTAGTTCGAGAGGTGGGATTAGCTCCTTGCTCCCAATCCCATTTCTTCAACTTCCAAAATGGAAAGACTCGTCCCGTTGGGTGGATCCAAGCTGCAATGGAAAGTTGGGCCATCGAGAAGGAGAAGGTTCAAGCCAGTGCCTTAGCGCGGATCTTTCCCGACTTGAACGAACTCCCAGTTGGAGGTTAGTTTATACGTCCTCCATACTATGACTTGTTCGCTTGTGAGTTATTACATGTTTATTACGTGCCATTGTTGCTTATATCTTCTTCTCACGTTCATGTACTGCCATTAGGAAATTTTGTTTTGTATGCGGACTTACGTTATGATTCAAGTCGCAATGGATACAATGGGACATGTGCTTTCATCGATTCTCATGACGGTCGCGTAGTCGAGATGGTGAATATGACACGAGTTGAATGCGGAAACAACTCGTGGTTGATAGAGGACCGTGCGTTTGAGGAAGGAGTGCGTAGGTTGATAGCGCGTGGGTTAGTCCCGGATGAGGTGGTTCATGATGACAAATCATCAGTTGATGCTATCTTGTCTCGCTATGGCATTGTTAGCCAAAAGGACTTATGGCACAAGTGCAAGAATGTCATCAAGAAGTTCTTGGTTGAGGTTCAGAACAAGAAGCGTCCTCCTGGTAACGTCGATGATGCTGAAATCATCCTTGATCTGGAGCTCCTCACGAAGAGACAATTGGTGGAATGGCTCCGTGCTCAAGGAGCGAATGCAGCTGGGAACAAGCCTGATCTAGTCCGTCGAGTGGCCTCCCTACGTGGGTTGGAGGAAGGAGAGACTGTCGTATCGCGACGGTTTATGTTTCCAGAGCTTCAACTGCATGGTATAGCCGACAAGTTGAAAGGATGGATATACACGTGTTGTCAGTTGAATGCTAGGAGAACGGTCGGTGCCGATGGTCGTTATCCGCAAGAGCAAGATGATGCAGATGTTTTGGTTTTGGATATAAGAAATGCCGCCGATCATTGGGCAGGAGATCATACAACTTGTAGAGATTTGTCCGGAGACCGACCTTGTTGTACGATTCCGGACATCAACCGCCCAGCCTCTGACGTTTACTATACACCAGGTGACTTACTTGGTAGCAGTGGCTCTTGTTTCACACTTTAGAGATGAGTTTATTACAATTACGCATTCTGGTTTATGAATGCTTGTATCTCTTTGATTGTTGATATATTGTGTTCATAACAATTAGGTTCGTCCACCCATCGAGCGATGGTGTCCTTCTTGGCCAAAGCTATAACTCCAAGCAAGATGAGATTTTATACAAGAGCTCGTGAGAACTATATGTCGGAGACGTTCAACTCTGTCATCAACAAGTTCGCATCAAAAAGGATTCATTATCCTAAGACACATGAGGCCAGACTCGCCGCTTGCGCGTTGGATTGGAATGAGAATATCACACGTGAGCCGTTACAGATTTTGGAGCGTCGTCCTGTACACACTACTGTTCGACACAGGACATCAACAGTACGAGTGTTACCCCCACGGACGACGAGGTGGAAAGCAGAGCTGCGTGAAACTTTATTTGGCGAACGACCAGCAGATGCTTCGTCATCTCTAAGGTAAATAATGTCATTAGTATATTTATTCTAATAATATTTTCTAATATGTACTATCTTCTACAATTCAACTGTTACTCAAATTTTGTATCACTAATATCTAAAACAGCTAAACCAACGTTCTTGTTGTATATTTTCAGGAATGAAGCCACGGAGTAAACATTGATATATATACTCGTTATTTTTGTTGGTACTTCAAGAGCTTTAGCTTTGTTGCTTCCCCTTTTTTATCTTTCTTTCTGGTTCTCCTCGTAACAAAAATACCCATTTGATAAAATACTCATTTGATTTCATTTTTTTGTTGGATTTTACTCGGAGATTGAAAGAGTAATGCGGGGGTTTAACTTTATTTAATTTAGGATATTTTCTTCTTTCTTCTTCTTTTGCAGATGTGGGAATGGTAACTGAATAATAACAATATGTGGGAATGATAACTGAATAATAACAATATGTTCATATTTTAGTAGTTAGTCTTTAGGACAAGGTCTTTGTTTCGCTAAGTGTTGGGGTGTAGAGGCGGCTCCCACATGTTTGTCGTCCCAGCGGTTTTTTGTTATGTGTCGAGGTGTTTATCGTTCACACGTCCATGACTTGGTGTTTTGGTGTGTGGAGGGTCGAAAATTACCATCTACACAGTGACCTTTTTCTTCCGTGACCCTTTCTTTTGACCAGCTTCATGATCATCGTGGTCTTGTGCCTTGTAATATACAATAACAGAAGTCTGGAAGTTCGAACTCTCTTGGGTAAAGGAAGTTCGTCATGATCAGTAACAACACGAAGCACAGAGTGCAAAGCAACCCAGTGTAAGTTGATGTTTTCTTCACATGAGATATAAACGTCCTGTGTCATCAGGGCATTTTGAACAATGACAACTGAAAAAGTAACGATGAGGTGAGCATGTCCATGACTGAAAGGATCAGCTGTCACCCTTGTTTATACTCACTCACTGCTTGGCACAAGTTATATGCTACGTGCTATACGAAGAGCTCAGTTGCAGCGAATCTGCTTCTTCTCACCGCAGCACAACGCTTTTCAAGCCAGAGACTCTTTTTCAGTTGCATCAAGAGAAAAGTCTTGACGACCGGTTGTATTGATAAGCACTCTCTCAATCGACCAGATCTGCCGTTTATGTGCTGGGCCGTGGCAAGATTTAGTCCTTCCTAGGCTGCGAGGGATGTCGAATTCGTATAAACTGATGGCGCAAGACAACACTGGCAGTGGTAACAGCTGCCTCACGGACAAACAACACCTTTCTACGTGGAAGGAGCTTCAGGGCATCATTGACAAATTTTTACCTCAGTCTCACGCAGGTGCTAGTAGATTGTCTGAAGCCACTGAGATAATTGCAACCTCTCCTTTATGCGTGCGAAGCTCCATACGCATTATGTATATTCCAGCCGTGACTCAACCACAACTCACCTCAAAGGTGCCATTCACATTACGTATCGTATTCTGTAATTCACATTACGTATCGCATTTCGCTGCGTTCTTCATCGTTGCGAGAGCCAAGATATCCGTTGCTGAGAGTCGTAAGATTTTTGTTTGGAATTGCTTCAAAGAAACCACCACCGAATCCACGGGATCCTCCTTCCAGTCCCAATGCCTTCGCCCGAATTGCCAGTTTCAGGTAAGGCAAGAGAAGGAAAGAGATCCTCCGACCGGAAACGTTCACCGAATCCGCGGGCTCCTCCTTCCATCCCAAGGCCCTCCTCTGAAACTACGTTTGTTCCGAAGAAGGCAAGAGGGGCATGCAGAACCCAAACCATTGGGTTCTGCATGGAACTGATGCAGCTTTCTCAAACTCCTGAACTTACCTGAACTCGTCGCGGAGGTAAGAGATCGATCGACCGATCTCCGGACTCAGGAGGACATTATCGGGATATTTTGATTCCGTTTGGATTGCTGTGAAGTTCACTCAACCTGCAACGAAACTGTGCCAACATTTACTTGTCCACGAATCACCCGTACATGATCCAGAAGAGTAAGCGGTTCAAATCATCTCCACGGTAAACCTGCCTTCTCGGACATCGAAAACCACTAGTCCATTCAACGTAGATTCCGCTCAAAGATAAACTCTTATCAGAGTGGGTAATCGGTACAACACTTGCATCACTGCGTGTACGTAACAACGATATCGAATGTACAGAAGACACTGACGAAGACTGAACATTCACTCTGGCTCGGGATCAAGACGAGAAAAGTCTCTCCCATTTATTCCCACATCGCTTTCAATCCCCAGAATTATGACAGTAAAGTATTTCATTCAAGATACAGCAAGAAAGGAGTTAATCCGTAACACAATACAGAATAGCAAAACTGTAAAGGCTGTGAATCACAACACCAAGTAGCCCATGCAAAGGAATGCCACGAATGTCTGCTAAACTAGTTCAAGGTGAAATGGACAACTTCTCTTGCCTTACCTGAAACAGGAGACGCAAATCGCATTCGGCGAGTGTGCTTTTCTATCATCCATCATATTCAGGACCGAAGGGGGATCCAGTTTGCCTTTTCTCTGCGTCCAGATGCAGTAAAACAGAGTGATTCTAAAGCAACATTGAATTTACATGAAAGACAGTTTGAATATTACCCAAAATGACAGTTTGAAAGCACCTTCGATGGGAATTGAACCCATCTTGCTGGCCATCCCAGCGAAGGTTCACTCCCCTCAGCAGAGGGGAGGAGGCCCAAGCCAAAAAAACCACTGTAAACAGAAGCACTTGTAACAAAAGTCAAGAGAAAAGACAAGGTAAAGTGGACAGGAGAACAAATAAAATCAAGGAATGTACCCTACATGTATCTCGCCCGCCTCCTCCCAAGTCCGTTGGACAGCAGACTGTAAACACTCTGGAAACGGTTTCCTCTCAGACCATCCGGCAGCGTAAGACAACTGCTTGTAGACCTGGAATCGTTTCCTCCTAGGTTCACTCTCGGACCAGGAATAACAAGCTGCCATCAAAAATGTATCCACCTCCATCTCTAAAGAGGCAGCAAACACCTCACATGCATCACTGAAATGTGGATACAGCTCTCGCAACCGATCAAGACTCACTAGTTTTGCAAAGCGTCTCGGTTCTCCGTCCGCATCTGTCCCTGGCCAAGAAAATTTCCAAACGTCCTCCAGTACAGAATCAAATCTCGCTTTGCTCCAGACATCCTGCACGGAGTCCATGCGTGTCTCAAATATATACTTGGCACCTCCGTCCATGAGAGTAATCACTCAGGAAAGTTTTTGACACAGTCCAAAGTCACTCCTGCAAACTGTGGTCACCTCGCTGAGATCAGAAAAATACTACAGAGCATATACCTCGCATCCCTGCCACCGAGAGGGCATGGTGAAAGAAGCCAAAACACGTTGCAATAATCCACAAGAGCAGCGGAGTGAGTAAATTCAGTAAACAACGATTACGAAATGAAGCCAAATCCAAACATCACCGCACTACAAAAGACACAACAACAGAGCCCCTCCGAAGATATTGTGCCGCCATCCTCGTAGAGTTGAAAAGGAAGTCTCCGCCATCCTCATAGAGTTGGAAAGAAAGTCTCGTGCAGGCGGTCCCACACACAACACTCTCAGGCTCAGCCGACCCCACACACGAAGACTCTCAGGCTCAGCACACACAAAGACTCAGCCGACCCCACACACGAAGACTCTCTGGCTCAGCCCCGCACACAGGATAAACCCTAGCCGATATGCCGGGAAGTGAGTCAGCCGCGGTCCGGCGTCCTGACGAAAATTTGCTACAGTGACAAAAGGGCCGCCCGCGTGTGAGCGGGCCCCTTTTATACCAATAGTTGTGGTTTAACTACACACTTGTGCGTTCACTCGTAGCACTGTAGTATGAATTACGGGTGGTAGATGAAGCTTAACTCTTCCTGACGTTCCAAAGCGAGAGTGATGATCCACTAGTACGGTCCCGAGGAACGTAAGTCTTTGATCGCTGTAGCTTCACCTGTCCCCTCGCCCTTGATCTAGGTTCAAATTTACACTCGAAAACTTTTGCAATTTTCGAGTGGAAATTCACTACGGGAAAACATGGGAGTTAAAAGAGTTGTACTTACAGTTGTTTGAGAAGGAGTGGAGATCGAACATGATTTCCTCATAGATGTGTGATGCAATTGTGCTCTCACTTGTGACTCGTTGAGAATTCATGGACAAACATAATGCAAAAGACTGCTATGTTTTTGACTTCGTAATATTTATATCATGAGGACAGTATGGATGCAATGCATAGGGTGACCTTGAAGAGCGGTTTTCGCAAGTATTGCACACTATACGAGACATGTTCTTGGGTATGATGAGGAGGATGTGCTGAAGTTTGTATCGAAATACCAAGAAGAATTAACCACTATACTATCAAGGAGCAAAATCTTTTGGAACTCAGAAGTTACATATGGTGCAGATTAGTTGATAAAATCACCTTGGAAGTGACAACAAGAGGTTCTGAGGGCTAGACACGAGATGGACTATAGTCACACAAAAGATCCAAAGGATGCGTGGATTCCTGATGAACATCTTTCCAAAGAGATACTATACAAGTATGAGGAGGTAGTTACAAGGCAGAAAGTTGAGAACGAATCAACTTCCAAGAGATAGTTAGATGGGAAGAAGGTTTAGATGACCTTCAAAATGAAGATTTTTATATGACAAGGTGACATTGATTACAATCTTGATGATGAAGAAGAGACAGCAAAACACAAAGAGAAGAGTGTGAACCAATACAAAGATAGTGATAATGATTCCAACAAAGATGAAATGCTCACACCACAACAAAGCATTTCTGACTTGATGGATATGAGTTTGAAACATTGGACACAAAGTTTTCATCACCAAATCTTCTAGAAGTTGGACTCAATGTTCCACACTTTGTTCCAAACAACAAGAGGTTAAGTTCACTCCAATCCATTTATATTCAACCTATTGTAACACCAAGTATATCCTTGCAAGATGGACTTTTATCTAGTCAGAAATGGAGGTTGTCACACTTAAACCCTTCTGGTTCGAGTTCTTCGTACATTCAAGTACTTCCACAAGTTCCAACTCATCATTCAAGCATGTAGACAACATAGCTACTCGTATTGTCAATCTTGACGGGAATGAGAATGCATCACTTGTTAGGGTCTCACTTCGACAGAAACCTCCAGCTGATTATAAAAGCCAATTAGTTGAAAAGAAGTGTAAGAAAGATGAGTAGTTGTTTATATGATAGCTTGGTGTAAATTCCAAAACTGTAATTTTTGATATAATAAACGTTACATACTCCACCTCCACATTGTTGCGTCCAAACTTCAGAGTGCAGAGTAATTGTATGTAATAACTGAAATGAGAATCATTTAAATAAAGCTTAAGGTTGACTTTGTAAAATAGATCAAGGACATATTATGATTGTTGGCCATGAGACGTATGTTTGTCGATCATCAAAAAACACTCCAGTGTGTTCTTTCCACTCCAAAATCAAACAAACGTCGAGTAACAAATGTTTGATAGAGTTGTCATGCATTAGACACACGTATATAGACTAGACTTGTCTAATAAATATGTTAAAATGTTTAGTTCTATATTTAAAATATCATAATATTTTAAAAAGAAAATTGATATTATGTGATGAGATAGGTGGCATGAGAACCTTGCCTGCAAGATTTGAGCATTTTTGGATCATGGAATAGTGAGATACAATTTAAATGGTGACTCACAATATGAATCTATTCCAAGATCTCTCCAAGATTATCTTGTAAGCCTAAGAGTGTAGTAATTGATATTTTGCACCATTTTTATATAAAAATAACTCCTCTAACTTGCTCTCTCTTCTTCACTTCAAGGCATTTCATTGGTTGAATAAGTTGTCTCTCAGCTCATTTTTGGAGTGCTTGGATCACCTCACTCAGAGTCGTCTCACCTCGGGTCGCTCCACCTCAAGCTCTTTTCCTCTTTAACTCCCTCCTCCTCGGCCTCGCCTCGAGTCGCTCCACCCCAAGACGATCGAGTCGTCCCACCCAAAGCACTGTAGTCTTGTAGCTCATCTGGTCGCTCCACCTTGGAGTGACATTATTAACGTAAGTTCTTCAGGTCAGGAGAGTCACAAACTATAAGACGAAGATCATATAATATACTCATGTGGTTGATATTGAAATTTACTCTATAATCCTCATAATCTTCCCTCTTGTTTATGAATAACCAAAGATTTAATGATTAATATCCATGGATTGCACATAAACATATTTTATCAGAATGGATATACCAACTTATCATCTCTTCGCTGACTATACTAGTATCTCTCTAGATCCACCCAAATCTTTGATACTTTGAACTCCTTTGGTGTTGTCACAGTTATACCTTCGTCCTTGGCTCTTCTTCTTTCGTCCTTCTGCCTTCATTTTCCCAGAGGAATATTTTCTCACAGTCCAGACAAATATAATTCACGACTCTTCTCACTTCTTCCCGAGCAAAGAGAACCAAAAAGATGGAAAAGAGAAGAATAGCAAAAGTTCCATGGTGCCAATAACGCCACCAGATTCTCATCTCGTCGGTGCCGCTTGTCTTTTTCTTTCTCTTCGACATCATGATGTATGTATATTATTTTTATCTACATCTATACATGAAAAAGTTTGATCTAACTTAAGTTAGTAAAAACTTTCAAATGAGTAAATAGGATCACGAGAAGGTCTTATCACTCTTTTGTTTATAGTTTCAAGTTAGTTATGTATGGACCGATTTCTTCTTCCTTGCATATTCATATTTCTTCTTCGTATCCTTACATAGGTAAATATCTAAAGGTTTAATATATTATTTAACCATTCTGACAAGAAGATTAGATAATAAATTAATGTATAAATAGTTTCAAGTACTCATACCTTATGGTTTATATCCAGGTTGTTCTTCATTTCCAAACATGGGCAGGCCTCAAAGACCAAAGAGCGACAAAAGAAACTGGAAAATGTTGATTTTACAATTTCGATGGAGCAATAAAAATATAATGTGATGGAAGACGTGGACAAGCAATGAGCAAATATTTACTGTGGGACAATCAATTGCCCTGAATCCTTCGGTGAGCAAAGAACTTCGTAGCAGTTTAAGCTCTCATCGCGATCAGAAGAAAAGGTACATCTTTCTATTATCGATGTTAGTGCTTTAGATGCTAGTGAAGGAGAGGTATGCAACAAGGTATCAAAAATAGAAGCTCATATCGTGGGAGAGATGTCTCAAATGTTCTATGGAGAATCAACAATAGATGTCATCTCGAAACGACTCATGAGGAAGTTGGATCTAGTATCAACTCGTCCTTCTTGTATCATGGTTGACATGGCTTACAGATAATGAGTTAGATCATTAGGAGTGTTGGAGACAGTTTGTGTGTCATGTGGTGCCCACAAATTACAAGATTCACGAATTTTTAAAATTTTTAAGATTAATAACTTATTTGTATAACTGAAGAAGCGTTGTTACTTAAGATTACTTCCTTAGAAGGAAGATGATCTTATGAGCTTTTTGTAATAAGAAGTTGACTTCTTCGGAAGATGACCGTCTTCCGAATAGCGTCTCTCAGTTGCGTCTTCGGAAGACAGAAGACGGCGGAAGATTCAAGGGTCGACCAAAGCGAGACAGTCGACCAAAGGACGGGAAGACGACGGAAGACAACCATCTTCCGGAAGACAGTGACCGCGAAGGCCTAACCATGAGTTTCCAGATAAAAGAGTGGGTGTACCTACTAGGTAACACCAAGGTGGTAGGTAGGTCGGGTAAGCCACCTAGGGTCAAAACCCCTAATCTGCGGGGAAGATGCGCAGGAAGCGCATTAGCGCATTCCAACTTCTCGTAGCAAGCACGCTCTTGAGAAGATCGATTTCAGACGAGTGAGCTTCGAGTAAGGAGGCAGCAAGGTGGAATTGAGTGAGTATAGGATCGATTAAAAGCCAGAACGAAGGGGAGGTCGAATTGCTGAAGCGCAAGAAGCATCCTGAGTGAAGAGCGTTTCCTGTGAGACTCCCTGAACCTGATATTGGAAGCAGCTGAGTGAAATCGGAGGTGGGTGGCTCAATCGATTGAGGCGTAGACAGGAGCTGATGACAGACGCAGCTCAGTGGGGTCGCATTGGAGTTGGGACCAGAGCCAGAAGCGCGCGAGAGGTCGAAGACAACTCGGGAAGCAGACTGAAGACTGTAGAGGTTCTTCCCATGTTCTTTTCCCTTCCCACTGCTTCTCATCTTTGTTTGGTATCCCTCGCGCTTCCTCGGTTGGTTGCAGGCAGCCTGATCGATTACCCCCCATCCTCATTTTTCCTATTGTGACATTGGGTGCGGAAGCGCTGTCCAATTTCTGTCAGACATCTTCCTACTTCTTACTGAGTTCAATTCGAGCTTCCCTACCCATCATCCTGAAATTAACGATCCCAGCTATCAATTTCCCCACACTACTACCCCTCTACCCCCGAAACCTGGAGCAGAAGACACTTCGGAAGATTGGAACATCTTCGGAAGACTGTCTTCGGAAGTCGACTGTAACCAATTCGTATGAAGAGTGGATTTGTGTTGCTTTTGTGTTAAGAGAGGCTTGGTACGAATCCTGAGTGGTGTGGTGAGTTCTTTTGTTATTTCGAGAAGTTGGAAGTCGGGAACTAGGCCTGTGCCTCCCGGTCTTCCAAGCTTCTCAACTCCACATCTTCCTAGAGAGACTAGAAGACTGAAAGGCTGGCAAAATGAGCGAGAAGACGTGAGGATCCATTTCGGGTCTCTTCTGTCCGACCCATAACAGCCATTCCTTCTTCTTCCCAAACTTAAGAGAGAGTCGTGAGAAGACTAGCTGGCAGAATCTGGAGAGAATGGTCGAGGATCATGTCTTCCCACCGAGCAGCAAGCTTCTTCTGAGTGCGTATGAGAGGTGAGAAGTTAGAAGAACAGAGTGCAATTGTCTTGAGTCTGTTGTGAGGATAGACTGCACGTAGGAAGACGAAGACAAGTGAGACCAGTGAAGGGAAGCCTGACTTCGGGAGGTCTTCCGAGAAAAACATTGAATTGGGAACTGTCTCGGGTGTCTTCCCAGAGACCACTGTCACCGCAGGAGCCCGCAACCATCTTCCGAACCTGTTATGCACTTTATGTTTCGCGAATCTTGTATCTTCTGATAGGAAGTAGGATGTAATGCAAGGTGGGTTGTCTTCTTGGTAATCCATGCGAGGCCTTGCTTAGATAGGGTTGTTTAGATATAGCTCGGAAGACGAGAGTTATCTAAGAAGTACTGTTAGAATCCCGGAAGACGGAGTAGCTGTCTTCTGGAAGACTAGTTTCGTCTTCTGAGAAGTAGAAGCTAGACTGTGGACACTTGGGAAGGACTGAGCCTTCAGCTCATAGTAGGTGCTTGTGGCTTAGTGCAACAGATCTTCTAGTATGTCGATGCATCCTCGAGAGTTGGTGTTATCAGCAGCAGAGTTGGCCGAGGCCACGCCCTTCCTCAAGGAGTTGGGTCTCGATTTCTTCCTATAGGATTGGAACCTCGCAGACCAGGGACTTCTAGAGGAGGTGTGGGCAGCATTACCACCTCGCAACCGTGTACCTGCGAAGGCAGGAGTAGCTCGAGGAAGACCATCTTCCTGGACTGAAGATTGGTGGCGCAGGGCTTTCCACAGGCCAGAATCCAAGGACCGAGGGTATTGGTTTGAGAAGAAGATTTTGCCCAGGGTCGTGAGTACGTGGCATGTGCTTGGGAGCACCACTTGTCTTTTCGTGGAAGACAGGCAGGGTAGGAATGGGTGGAAGATCGAATCTTACCGGGAGCCGAAGAAGCGATTTCTGGCAAAGCTGTTTCTGCATCTCTTCCCCAAGGGGAAAGCGCAAAAGACGAGGTACCTGGGAGATCAGGACGTAGAGTTCCTGGAAGCAGTGTGGGATAAAAGAGTATCCATCTATTGGGACGCATACGTCCACAACTATGTACAGACGGAGCTAGCGTACTTGGGTACTTGGGTACCCCGGCGGGAGGACACTTGACACCTTTCCTCTGCTACTTGTACGTAGCCATGGAGGATCTTAAGGGAGATCAGCTGGCGGAGTATGGACCAACAGGGCAACAGGAGGTGAAGGAAGAGACCTCCGAAGACGATGACCGAGCAACAGCCGCAACTCCCCCTCCCACTCTGATGCCACAGCTGAGACCCGACTCTCACCAGAAGACGCTTCTGGTGAGGGAAGACGAGTCTAGTGGGTCGGAAGACGCCACGCCACCGAGAAAGATGAGTCCTAGAAGTGTACCTAGGAAGCCCACCTCCCTCATTCATTCAGGATCGGAGTCCGATTCGGAAGAAGAATTGCTGAGTATCCGATCAAAGCAGAAGACCTCTTCTGCAACACCTGGGAGTCTTCCGAAGACTCCAGAAGACAAGAGAAGAAGGGATACTCCTACTGCGATGCGGAGAAGCGCAGTGAAGAGAACCGCTCCTGCCATGAGGGATCTTCCACCCCGGAAGATGAGAAGAGTAGCTTCTTCTCGTGCGTAGAAGATGAAGGCCATTGTGGTGGAAGAGGCATCCTTGTCTCTGGAAGACAAGGTCGACACGTCAGAGCGAGTAGTGGAGATGAACTTGTCTTCCGCAGGAAGAAGACTTGAAGAGTTCAGCGCCTTCTTCCACAAGGAGATCCAGCCAGCTATGGAGTTGTTGGAGAAGAGAGCGAAGACACAGGAGAGGTCTTTGCAACATGGATTCAGTCTGTGCACCTTGCTGCGATAGGAAGAAGACCAGAAGAAGACGGAGTCGCTGGAAGCTAGTCTCCGCACCACGGAGAAGCTCGCAGTCAGATACAAGGCGGAAGCAGCCGCTTCTGCCAAGGAGCTGGTGCAACTTCGGAAGAGCAACCAGGAGATGCAAGCGCGTGTACAGCAACGCGATCAAGAGGTCTTTCGAGTGCGGGAGAAGATCACCGTCCTCGCCGAGGAGAAGACCACATGGAAGACGTAGCGAGAAGCCGTAGAAGCGCGAGTTGCAGTTGAGAAGACGCAGCGAGAAGCAGCGGAGGCTCGTGCACAAGAGATGCTAGCACAGTCGGTGGAAGCGATTCGGAAGAAGTTTAACTTCACCGCGGGTAGGAAGTTACTTACCTTAGCTAGAGGATGGGACAGCGAGTCCAAGGCAATGTTGGTGGAATGCTGGGAGAGCATGTTCAGGTACTTGGATCGGCAGATAGAGGGAGTGAAGACACTCTATGGTCTTCTCTCGCTTCCGACACCTGCAACTGCATCTTCTCAAGCTCCAGCACCATCGACTGGATCTGGAATGAAGAAGGAGGAGTTTGACCTCGCTGTGCATTTGGTAGTGACAGCGTTGGAAGCCGAGAAGACTTCGGAAGACGCCCCGGAAGACAGGAAGACGAGCCGTCTTCCTAGGTATTCCGCGTGGAGGAAGAGACTTTCCCGGACCCCTATGAGGTCGCCATGGTCCCTAGTACCGAGCTGATGCTCCAAAAGAGCGAAGAAGCATCTGTCGACTCCGCTTCCCAGAAGACGCTTCTGTTTTCCGAAGCAGAAGCCGAAGCCGAGGAAGACGCAGCAGCAGCGACAGCCGGGCCAGCGAAGAACGATGAGGAGGAAGCCACTTCAGTGACACCCGAGGTAACTGCAGGACTTTCTAGCTTATCAGAAGCCGCGTTAGGAGCTCCGATAGGAGCAGATCAGGTAGAGGTTGCCTCCGAACAATCAGAGTAGCTAGTAACCGAAGGTTGACAATTCTAGATTTAGTAGGAATAAACATGCTATCTTAAGGGTGGCAGTTTCCAGTGTAAAATTAGTTAGGATACCATGTGGCAGCATAGGTAGCGTAGGGCAACAAAGTGGATGGCTAATTAGGAAGGGGAACCGCTTGCATGTGAGGTGGCAACCTCTTGTCAGCGCCTCTCTCTCCCTGGTGGTCGTTCCCTCTGGTTCTCATGGCAACGACATAAGTAGGATCAAAAAGTAGGAAATAAGGGTTCTGTAGGTTCTCTGTAGGCTCTGCACACACACACATCGATTTGACGGTGCAGACAGAGAGCACACACCGGGACATGATAGGCAATATAATGTACACTACACCCGTTGTTGGAAACATACGAATAGTCTGGGAATACACAAGAGGGGTCTGCATGCTTGTTACTAGCAGTGGTTCGAGGATGTAGATAGAGATAGTGGACAGTTTAGGAACAGGGAACGGCATCCTCGTGCAGTCCTGTTGTCTAGACTGATGTGTCGAGGAGTAGGAGTAGGAAGTAGAGGGAGTGAGCTTCCCAATGCCAATGTGACTTCTTCTCGGGGAATGGATTGTTGATTTGAGTGCAGAAGCTTTGTTCATGTCTTCTGGGTGGTGGGTTTCCTTGAATTCGCTCCCAATTGTGCATGGGAAGTGTTCTCCTTGAGTGGCGGTGACTATCAGCAGTTGTGGAAGTGTAGCTTGGCTCCTCCAGTAGAGCACTTGGGATCTGCGTACGGATGGTCTTATGGGTAAGGGATCTCAGAAGACAGAGTATTCAGAGCATCGAAGTGAAGAAGAAAGAAGCCTTCTTCCCACAGCAGAAGACGACATCCTCAAGAAGAAGACGGTGCAACTGTACACATGTTTGTTGTCTTCCTTCCCAAACTATTACAAGCAGGGATGGCTTGTTAGTCAGGATCCGGACTAGAAGCCTGTCGGAATCTTAATTTCCTCTTTTCATTTTGTTTCCTCTTGGTTGGATTTTCTCTTCTTCCCCATCTTCTTACCTTCTTCTAGAGAGCTTCCGAGACTTCTATTGAGCTTCCGTGAAGGTGAATGTCGTTGTAGTGCTGCAGGAAGACCATTTCCGTAGGCAGAAGCCTGGGAAGGCTACAGGGGGCATACACCATGTGATTAATCTAACCCGTTGTAATGTGAGTGAAAGAGTAAGGTGTAACGACTGTGCTAGTCGACTTCGGCGAAGCAGGACAATCTTCTGGAGGTGTGAGAAGACGAGTTGAACCCCCAGAAGACTAGAATCGCTTCGAGAAGACGGTATCGAGAAGACCGGAAGAAGTGACCTGGAAACAGGAAGATCATCTTCCCGAGCTTCTCTGTGAATAGTTGTGTGATATTTTAGTTAGTAGTTGTTTGTTTAGTTCTAGAGCACCTTTTTGCGTGTCTGGAAGACGCGCGGTTTTGCGAGAAGACGGGATTTCTAGGCAAAACCCGTGTGTTTGTGTGTTTGAACAGATCTTATAACTTAGAGCAGCGTTACTTGTGCAAATCCTCTGTGGGAACGATATCTTGTATACTAAATGGGCAAAAGGAGTAATCCTGCGTCACTACATGTCAATAATGAGAGTGCAGGTAAATTTGACATTTCAAAACTTGAAGGAGTCAAGTTATGAAATGTTACTTGGAAGAATTTGACTTTGAGCAGTACATGCAATAGATAATTGACACAAAGGTTATTTACGCATCGGACCGAATCACCACCGGATCAAAGTTCCATTGCACGGAGATCAAGATGGGACCTCAGAATCGGATTGACCCACATCGGACTATTGGGAGTCAAAAGTTGTCGATACTACTTCCGATGTGGGTACTAATTCTTCAGATTCAGAATCTGAAAGTGCATAGTCAGAGGAGGAGGGAGAAGAAAAAAATGTGTGAATGTAGTGGATCTTTTCTTTTCTCCAAAAGTGCAAAGAGATTGAGACAAAGAATCGTTGACTCCTGAAGAGGTGGAGAGAAGAATTGCCACCTTATGTATGGATCGAATGTTACTAAAGAGAAGAAGAGTCATTTCGAAGAGATCTTTTGCAAATACATCCATGTATTTGCATAGTTACAAGGATCTGAGGGATGTCACACTTCAGCAACACCGTATCGAGTTGGAGAAGGAGGTCAAACCGATACGACAGATTCCTCCGATTGCTGATATGATGAAAGAAGAGATCAAGAAGCTGCATATTGCTGGGTTTATTTACGAGGTGGAGCATTCTGAATGAAATCATCCATTATGATCGCAAACCTAGACACGCCAACACGGAATGTTTTAACACTAAATCGTCTTATAATACACATTCAGTCGAATAGGCACTAGTATATGAGCCTAACTACTTCGTGGAGTGCGAAGATGGAGTTTATGGGATACAAACCCAAGATGGTGCTGTGGTGTCCACTCAACCTCAACAATTTATCCATATTCCTCCGGTACACATCCAACGTTTTGTACCCAGACAAATGACAACTAACGTTTCTCAACGAAAGTTTGTCCCTACAAGTTACCAAGGACCACCATCTCTTGGTACATCATGTTTTAATTGTGGCGCTAATGGTCATTGGGTTCCTTCTTGTCCTCATCCAAAGAAACAAGTAGGATATATGCCATTGTGTGGGAAGTGTGATAAGCCTGGACATGGAGCCACGGATTGTATGAATGAACCAGCTCAGAAGACCGGTGTGAGGTTTCAACCACCTCCCAACCAACAACGACCAGATGCAGGAGTGAACATGGTCGATTTGGTGGAAGATCTGAAGACTTGCACTCTTTCTAATGACGATGGATATGGTTGGTCAGAAGACAAGGAGATTCTGATAAACAAGGTCGAGACTCGTAGTGCAAAGAAGATACTTTGAAAAGGAGAGACCCTGACGGAAGCCGAAGCTCATGAAGCAAAGAACATCAAAAAGACTGAGTTGTAAGGAGTTGAAGAAGAAGAAGAGGGCGCATAAGACGTTGACAGAACAAGTGCGTGAACTGGCAAGGAAGCGAGCAAAGCTGGTTTCACCCGAAGTTCGCAATGAAGAAGAGGAGACGAAGAAGACCTCATCCAGACTACCTGCTGACATTTCCGAGGAGGTGAAAGCATTACTCAGTAAGGAACTGAGTAGAGGAGAAGAAGAAGAACCTAGCCAGGAAGGGCTTGGGAGGGTGAAGACCGATGTCACTTCGTCCGAAGGCAATCGACCACCAAAACTTCGAAACTAGGTGGTTGAGAAGACGAAGAAGACTACTCAAGTAGTAAGCCCCCACTATAATGTAGTGGAGGACTTACTGAACCAACAGGCTAGCATAACAATAAAGTAGTTGGTCGAAGACAATAGGTTGTATAGAAAGTTGTTGTTAGCAGCCTTGAGAAAACCAGCGAAGGCTAAATCGAAGAATATGTCTTCATTGTTTCAAGTGGGTTTGGAGGACTTAAGATCTCTAGAAGTAGATATCAAAATAGATGGATGTCTAATAAAGCATGTGCCTATAGACTCTAGTTCTAGCGTGAACATTATTACAGATAAGACAGCGCATGGATTGGGTTATACAAAGTTTGAACCAACACCAAGAGTGTTGAGGATGGCGGATCAGAGCAGACGAAGACCCTTGGGAGTACTGCGAGATATCCCTATGACAATCGGTGGGATAATCTTCAAACTTACTTACATAGTATTGAGACCATTGGTTAAGTCTGGCTATGGAGTGCTTATAGGCAGACCTTGGCTATATGGTGCTAAGATAATCACTAACTGATATAAGCAGAAGTTATCCTTTAATGACTCGATGAAACCCACAGATAAAGGTGTCTCTGTAAGATGGAAGAAGGTGTCACACCAGGGCGAAACATCTTTGATAGATTCATGGTACAATTCGGACGAAGACTCTTCATCTTCGAGCACTAGTTCGGAGAATGAAAGATCAGGACCCTACATAGTTGTGAACTACTTGCAATGCTATGAGATAGAAGAAGAAGAAGAGTGCGAGGGGCCTGAGGAAGAATAGCAATCACAGTTGGGATAGGGAAGTTCAACATTGAAGGAATGGTACTGAAGTCAGCAACAGTGGATTTGATCCTCGAAGAAGGGAAGGTCTTGAAGATCACAGCGAAGTTACATGGAGTAGAATTGGAGGCGTACCATGACATGTTAACTTACTACCAGGATGTCGTCGCCTGGAAGATAGAAGACATGAAAGGTATTCCTGCGAAGTGGGTTCAACATCGAATTGACCTGTTGAAAAACTCTGTATCTGTGAGACAAAGGCAGTATCGGCTAAACCCTAAATACTCTCTTTTAGTCAAGGATGAAATTGATAAGTATTTAAGTGCTGGAATTATCTTTCTTGTCCTCAGCAGTGAGTGGGTATCACCTATAGTAATAGTACTCAAGAAAAAGACTGGTAAAATCAGAGTATGTCAAGATTTTTGAAAACTGAATGCAACAACTAGGAAAGACCATCTCCTCTTATCTTTTACAAATTCCATTTTGGATAGGGTAGCTGGTCATGAGTGCTATAGTTTTCTCGATGGATTTTCTCGGTATAATCAGGTATCCATCAGAGAAGAAGACAAAGATAAGACTACTTTTACCACTGATTGTGGTACTTTTGCATATCATAAGATGCCTTTTGGTTTGTGTAATGCTCCTGCCACATTTCAAAGAATGATGACAAACATTTTCCAGGAGTATCTTAGGAAGTTCTTAGAAATTTTTATAGATGATTTTTGTGTTTTTGGTCCAAGAAAAGAACATATAAATTCCTTGGCTATAGTTTTTCAGCGTTGTAGAGATGCTTAGTTGGCGTTACACCTAGAAAAGTGTTTCTTCGTCATGACAGAGGGTCTTTTATTAAGACATAGAGTCTCGCAGCGAGGCATTGAAGTAGATGTAGACAAAGTTCAAGTTATAGTAGCTTTGGATCCTCCCTCAAATGTTAGCGAGTTGCGGAGATTTTTAAGACATGTGGGTTACTATCGGAGATTTATCAAAGACTATGCAACCTTGGCAGCACCACTAACCGAATTGTTGAAGAAGACTACTGAGTACATCTGGCAGGAATAGAGACAGAAAGCTTTTGAAACACTGAAGACGAAGTTGATTGAAGCTCCAGTCATGAAAGCACCAGATTGGAGTCAACCCTTTCAAGTGTATGTGGATACTTCAGCATTCGCTATTGGAGTGGTATTGAGTCAAAATGACAGCGAAAAGAGGGACCATCCGATTTACTATGCAAGTAGACAGCTATCTGCTGCAGAGAAGAACTATTCTACTACAGAGCAAGAAGCACTAGGGATGGTGTATTCTGTCAGAAAATTTCGACACTACTTGTTGGGATGCGAGTTTGTATTCTACGTGGATCACTATGCTTTAAAACATCTGGTGCAAAAATCTGATTTGTCGGGAAGAATAGCAAGATTGTTGTTATTGCAGGAGTTCAAATTCACAGTTCAAACTCGAGCGGGCAAACATCATGAGAATGCAGACTACTTGTCTCGGTTGAGGAAGGAGAGCGTCAAGACAACGTAGAAAATGACTTCCCAGATGAAGAACTTTTTCATCTCAACAGTAACGTCCACGAGCAGGTATCATGAGATATATAGATATCTATATACATTGCAGTGTCCTGAAGGAATGGATGTGGAACAGCGTACGGTGTTCAGACACAAAGTCGGACCGTACAAGCTGAAGAGTGGTATTCTGTTCAAAAAAGGGACCGATGATGAACTACGAAGATGTCTGGAGGAAGAAGAAGTAGGAAGAGTGGTGGACGCCATGCATTCTGAATCAGCAGGAGGACATTATGTCCTTTGCAACACAGTAAAGAAGGTTTTGAATGTAGGATATTGGTGGCCTATCATATACAAAGATGTACAAGCAATCATTAAAAGGTGTGACAGTTGTCAACGAGTAGGTAAGCCTACTCGAACTACTCAATGGCCGCTCCATCCTATCTTATCTCTTGCACCATTCGAGAAGTGAGGAATTGACTTTGGGGGACCTATTCAGCCAGCCACGAAGAAGACACGGAGAAGATACATCTTGGTTGCTACAGATTATGCAACCAAGTGGGTGGAAGCTGAAGCAACAAAGAAAGACGATGCGGTGACAGTTGCAGCGTTTCTACACAAGAATATCATCACCAGGTTTGGATGTCCATTAGAACTGGTGAGTGATAGGGGCACAAATCTTTTGAACAACACCATAGAGACACTGACAGAGTATTTTCAGATCAAACATCGGAAGACTACTCGGTATAATCTTAAGGCGAATGATCTTACTGAGAAAAGCAATGGATTGCTGTGTAAAATTCTGAACAAAATGATTGTCAATCATGCTTATGATTGGGACACCAAGTTGGATGCAGCGCTGTGAGCATTTAGAAATACAGAGAAGATAACAACACGACAGGCGCCGTTCTTCTTAGCGTATGGATGCATCTCATTATGCCTATTGAGTTCAAAACCCCTACTTACAGGATTCTGTCACAGGATAGACTGTCTGCAGAAGATAGTCAGCTCATCAGATTGCAAAGTTTGATGGCACTAGAAGAAAATCGCGAGGCATCTCTAGAGTTAACTAAGGACATACAAGAAAAGCGGAAGGAGGTATATGATAAGAGGTTGAGGAAAGTGGATGTGAACGACGGAGACTTAGTCTTGCTATATGATAGTAGACATATTAAGTTTCCAGGGAAATTACAGCTGCGATGGATGGGACCATACAAAGTCTCACAATGTTATGGCAATGGTTCAGTCCAATTGGAAGACCTGGAAAGAAATCTCTTTGCTACTCGAGTAAATGGAGGAAGAATCAAGCGATACTACTGCTGATGTGTTCGCGAGGTCGCTTCACAATTGAGAGGGGGAGTATGTGAAGCCTTGGATTTCCAATTTGTTAGAAAATTTTTATTTTTGTTAGATAAAACAGTAGATTAATTAGTTTAGATGATAGATAGGATAAGTTTAGTGTAGTATAGAGTTTCTTAGCCGAAGAATGATGTTGAACAAGAATATGGAATCTGTGGAGTGTATCTCTTTAGAATAATAACCTAGTTGCATTCTTCAGACAAAGAGCTTTCCAGGAATACCTCATTTGCTGAGAATGGATGTCGGACGACGAAGTTATGGCCCAAAGAAGAGGACCAAAGTAGCACAGAAATTCACACGACTTCGCGCTCGGGAAATAAGAGGGACTTCGCACGTGAGGTGACGAGAGGAAAAGCTATAAGAAGAGTCAAAAGCATTTCACTTTATTATTTCTGCTCGCGAGTTTACTGTAGCGCTCCGCATCGATCGAAAGAGAGTGTACGAAGGCTGTCTTCGGCGAAGAGTCTCTTCTAGGATTTTGTGCGAAGGAGTGGCGATATCTGATTTCGGTGAAGTCTCAACTCAAGTTCAATTGGTGAAGTCTGAAGTCTGCGCTTTTCACGATCAAGTGTCGTAATCGTAGAAGAGCGAAGGAACTTCGAATCTTCGGTGAAGATGAGAGGGATGCAGACGGCGAAGAAGCCGAAGTTGAAGACTATAGCAACGAAGTGGTCAGACTTTAGTCTGTGGGAACGACTCGAAGAAATGAGAATGACGTTCTTGATGGAGAACTGGGGGGTGATATCTTTGGAGCTGTTACAGGAGATCCTCATCTGCAAGGGACCCCCGTCCGACGATCTTCAGACAAGACCGATCAATTGGAGTCTATCGCATTGGAGCTTCGTCCTGGGAATCGATGACGCAGGAAAGCCAGGTGACCTTATTTACGATAGCACTTGCAAGTCGTCTTCGGAGGAAGTGATGAAGTATAACGAGCTTTTCTCGACGATGCCGGTGGGATCGAATGTGTACACAGTTACATCGACCCGTTCAAGAGAGATGTGACGATTGTACTCAACACGATCTTCAAGCCACATCGTACTTCGTATCTGACCAATTGGCAGATACACTTCATCGAGCAGATTTTCGAAGGTAGGAAGGCATATTGGGCGAAGATCTTCCACGAGCATGTGCAGAAGTTGTACGTTACTTTCGACGATGGTGGGTCGACATACTTCGCGGTCTTCGCGGTGTTCTTTTATCGGGGAATGAAGTTACAACGTCCGAAGATGAGCTTCTAATGGAGGCAACTCCTCAGAGGGAAGAAGTAACGACTCCAATGACTTCGGTGGGACCTAGTACTCGAGCGAAGAGGAGAATTACAGAATTTACACCAAGTGGTGTGACTTCTAGAAGAAAGAAGAAAGCGAGAAGAACGACTATAACGACTTCGGACGAAGGAGCCAAAGGCGTACGATCTCTAGTGAAGTCGTCTTTTGTAGAAATAGTAGGAGAGTCAGGTCCGAGAAGAGTACCTTCGGGTGTGCAAGCAGCTGAGACGGAAGTCCCTCACCAAGAACTTCGGACCTCGCCCAGACCGGACGAAGCTACGACTTCGAGACCGAGTGATCCAAATTTTGAGAGAGAGTTGAAGATGTTCGAGCAGACTCTAGAATTCCTCAGCGGTAAAGCATTGCCGATCATAGCACAGTTGGACATGCAAAGGCGTGTATACGAGAAAGATGCGCTGACAGAGAAGCTTGCGGAGACTTCGACCGATGTCAAGAAGTATATTTCGCAGCGAGATGCAATGCTTATAGCGCAGTCGCATGAGCAGACAAGGTACTTGGAGGAACTTCAAGAAGGACAGGCGAAGTTGAATCTCATGACTTCACGCTTCCACGACCTGAAGTCAGAGAGGGATGCCATTTTGGAACAGTTAGCGATTAAGGACGAGTAGTTGGCTGCAAAGGATGAGGAGCTAGTGAAGGTTCTAAATGCGAAGGAGATAGTTGAGACGAAGGCAGAAGAACTTCGGACGAAGGTGGAAGAGGTTACGGTGATATACTTCGTCACCGAACTCAACGCAACAGAGACAGAGCTACTGCAGCGACTTCAAGCAGAGTTAACGATAGCACCAGATCCTTCGACGAAGAGTAGAATAGTTAGGATAGCGGAGAGAATCATTAGAGATATGAAGGAGCTTAAGGAGACGGTTAAATTTTCATTATGGAGTATAGGACAAACTTTACAGTTAAGTAGAGAAGACACTTCGGTTCTGCCAAGTGGGGAGTCGTGATCATACGATCTAGATGTTATCATCTTTTTGTAGGAAATGAGATCCATCATCTTAGGGCGAAGGGCTATATAAGCGATGCGAGTCTCAAGCATTTTACTTTTTTCATGTTTTCAATTTTTGTTAGTTAATTTTCGATTGCGGAAGATTGCGGAGTGAGAGTATGAATAAAGTGGGTGAAGGCAATTTATCTACGAAGGACGTAGTTTGCTGTCGCAGGTGTCAATCTGATTGATGCAGAACCTCCGAAGTTGACCTTCGACAAAGAGGGTCTTCGGGCTATTTAAGTGAAAGACATTTCGAAGAATCTAAGAACATATTAGTTACTGTGAAGTGGAGAAGCATAAGTTAAATTGTAAGAAGAGTTCAGAACATGGTGGCTTCGTCTTAAGTTTAGCTTCTTCAAATAAGTGAGATTCTTAAGAGTGAAGATTTAGTTGGAAGACACTTCCTTGGAAGAGTAGGGGCTTATTCTTTGAGCCTTGATGTGAAGTTTGTATTCTTCTGTCTTTTCAAAAGAAGACTAGTAACATTTCAGCAGCATTTGTTATCTCATTTATTTATACATCTATTTTCTCGAATCTTTTATATGTTTGTTGGAAGGGTCCGTGATCAAGAACTATTTCATTGTTGTTTGTATTCGATTTATCAGGTTTTGCTTGGGTTTGGTTTCTTATCAGACTTAAATTTTCATCCGAATATTATTCCATTCTGTGAGAATAACAAAAAATTAATTGAATTATCATTGTGACGTTATAGTACTGTGTTTGGTGTAATTGTTAACTGTATCTTCGTGGGAACGATCTTTAATTTACTATTTCCGATACTTTGTGTTTCTCTAGGTTGTTACAATCACATAAGGGCTCGTTGGAAAGTTCTTGAAGCTTCCTTCTGGAAGTTTTTCGGCGGTCTTTTGACGCTCCCGTCTATTGATAGAAGTACTCTTTTACTACATGTATTATCAGGTTAACTTAGGCGTAACTAATTCTTATATCAAAGACTTTTACCAAACCAATTTCCCCTCTAGTTGATAAGTAGAGCTCTACTTATTACAAGTAGATTATGTGTTGATTTTAAGAGATGAAGAAGCTCTAGTCGGATTTGAGAAACTAAAGAAAGCTCTTACTTCAACTCCAATCTTGATTAAATCCGACTAGAATAAACAATTTATTCTATACTGATGCTTCAAATATAACAATAGGATGTACTTTAAGTTAGTATGATGATGAAAGTAGAGATCATCCTACTGCGTATGTCAATCGGATGATCTCCACCATGCATGCACAAGTTTCTCCTTTTGTTCGTACGTAAGTTACGACGTCAAGTGTTCGCAAGAGTTCGGTATTACAAATATAACGGCAGTCAACAACGTCAAAGAATGTATGATGGAAACATAACGCCAGAGACGTCGACTCGAGAAAGATTCACTTGAAAATTGTTTTGAAATTAATATGCACTTCACTTCCAGAAATCTCTCTTCATGGCCCCATCTTTTGAGAGGGCCGAATTTCCCTGTGGCACTGAGAAGTACAACCCACGAAAATAGAATTATGAAAAGGAGCTAGTGCTACCCGGATACTTGAGATCATGAGCATGCCCAACCGAAAGCTTTCATACAGAAGGGAACAGCAGCAGCTAGACATGTCTTTAACGAACAGATCCGGATCCGCATCTATCCTAGACCTTGAATGCAAGCTGAGCAAGAAACATGGATGTGTTCTAAGGGCTCGTGGCAGCTTTGAATTCGTGCCGTAGCTGCTAAAACAACCGTCCAGGTTCTCTTGCTCAACACAGTTGTCCCCAACTTCTAGTCAACTGCTTGAAACAGGGCCAGAACGAGCTGTGCGACCAGTCAAGATAACACTCTTGAGCTCAGGAAATCGCGGTTGTGAAGTACCGGTGCGTGCACGTACCTGAGAATCTGAGGTCATGGGTGCCTGAAGTTCTGGGGTTCACCTCCACAGTTGCTGATGATTGATCGCCTCAGAGTCCACTGCCATGAAACTCTGCATTTCCTCGCCGATAATTAATTCCCTTAATCTGGTCTTGTATGAGTCATCCTTCATTGCTTGCATCAACAGTTCTAGAGTGTATCACGGATCGTTGAAACCTAAATTCAAACACGAAGCATCACGTTCCAAGTCGGGATCAAACAGTTACAAAGGAGAGGGCGAAGGCCAGTCAAACCGGCCCCTTTTATGAGGGACTGAATTCGAAACGCACATGCAGGCATGACTTGAGCTAGCTACATATATTTCTTGAAGCACGGTGCTGCAGGTTGCAGTAGAGAACTCGAGTCCACGCCATCGCGGAGAAAATCTCTTGTTGAGTAGTGCACTTGAGTTTGCATATGCGTCGCCATTCTCCGTCTAGAATTCGAAACTTGGATATGTAAACTTTTGCATCTCCCGAGCAGGGAAATCGAATTCTTACAATGAGTTACTCCGGTAGGACTGATGAGGAATCTGGACAAACTAGAAGGCTCCGGCCTGATGACATGGCCGAGAGAGGTAATCTCTCGACCACCGTGTCCATGGCGACGGACAGGCACTTAGTTCACTCGGTGGCTGTTCCTCCCGCAACCAGCTTCTGGTCGCAGATCAAAACGGGAGCGAATGATATTTTCTTCGCCAATGAACCCTTGCGCCAGTACAGGAAGTATCAGGGCAAGCAGAGATGGTTGGCGTATGTCCTGTACGCACTGCCAATCCTCGACTGGCTTCCCAAATACGAGCTCAAAATGCTGAAAGGTGACGTCCTTGCCGGACTCACCATTACCAGTCTCGCTATTCCGCAGGTACTTTTATTTGGCTGCATTCGCTTTTCGAAGTCTGTCCTGTCGCTGGGTTAGATATAGTCTCCTCTCCCTGCCTGTTGAACTAATTCGGGAGAGCATGTGCAATGTACAATTACAGGCTTCCGCGTTTCAGTCTCGAAGTTCTGGGATTGGAATCTTTCGGGTCAATGCTTCAATGTAATTTTCGTGCTTTCATTTTCAGGATCTCGGATATGCGAAGCTGGCTCACTTGAACCCCATCCATGGTCTATGTAAGTGCTGCAGCTAAGCCATCTCACCTTCTCGCCTGGCTGAGATCTAGAAATGTGCGATCCCCAATTAATTATGCAACCCAGCGGAGAAAGGAAGATTCCAAGCTGTAGGATGTAGTGTAGTTACTTTGCTTGAGTTCGGTTGCATGAGATGGGTTTGATCTAGATCGCATAAGGATTTGTGAAGTTCGTGTCTGTGGAGAACAGATTCGAGTTTTGTACCACCTTTGATCTACGCGATGCTAGGGAGTTCCAAGCACATGGTCATTGGGCCTGTCGCTGTGGTATCTATTCTCTTGGGTCAAATGCTCAAGCATGAGGTCGACCCTGAGGAGGATCCATTGGGTTACTTGCGCCTCGCATTTACCGCGACTTTCTTTGCTGGAGTCGTGCAGGCAGGTCTTGGAATTCTCAGGTTTGCGCCTCGCTCTAACTCGATCAGTTGTACTTAACAGATATTCCAGATGCTAAGCCTTAAGCTTGTGGATTCTAGGATGGTTCAGGTCGATGTTAATCTTGAAGTATTGTGGTCCTGAATGGTTTACGGATGGTTCTGAGCAGGCTGGGATTCCTCATCGACTTTCTGTCACATGCCGCTATCGTTGGTTTCATGTCTGGAGCTGCTATTATCATCGCCTTCTACCAATTTAGAGGGCTTTTAGGAGTTTCGAACTTCACAACGAAACCTGACATCGTCTCAATCATGAGATCAGTCTGGTCGAACACTGAAAGTGTAATACATACTTTCTCATGAAGTTCTTCGTAAAAGTTCTACTCAGTTGTAAGTTAACTTGCAGTCCATTTAGCCTAGAAGTTTCATTGTTTCACTAGCCATTGTGCAATATATAGGTGGTTTCGGCCGCAGGATGCAAATGCACTCGTTCCCCTTCTATTCCGTCAAAACCACGATGATGCTCATGCATACCTCGCCTTCTTTTCTGACGGTATCGCAGTGGAACTGGCAAACAGTTTGCCTGGGATTATTCTTCCTCGTGTTTCTAATAACGACGAAGAAAGTGGTAAGTTACGTTTCTTCTCCACTTCGTGTAGATCTTAATTAATTACTCGTGTGTTCCCCGAATATGCATCACCATACCAATCACCATACATAATTAGTGTCTCGTGCACGATGCGGTTCGATTTGTAGTGTACGCTATGATGGAAGAAACTAGATAATCGTTAGAACAAATGAGATTTTGCAGTTGAAGCCAGGCCTGCAAAGGCTTCAAGATAAACTAACTGCAAATACTGCTTCTCTGTAAACAGTCACAAGTCAGGAAAAACCTCTTCTGGATGGCAGCCATTGCTCCATTGGCATCAGTCATTATTTCAACCATCTTTCTAGCCGTCACTCGGCTCGACAGAGATGGCGTGAAAATCGTCGGTCCGATTAAAACCGGTGTCAACCCGGCTTCTCTGGGCGATATCTATTGGAGTGGAGAGTTTGTAGGGAAGGGCTTCAAAGTTGGTGTGGTAACCGGTCTAGTTGGTCTCACGGTAAAATTCCAATCGGTGCTCTGAATTCAAATGAACTTACTGCAAATGCAGATTGAGCAAACCTTGAAAGTTCTCTAGATTCTCTCAAGTTGAACTAAGGGATTCGAAAACTATAAAATCTGACTTGTTGCACTTGAGGCAATTGGTAATCAGCCCATGTAGGTACGGATGTGAAACATCAAATCAAAGTTCATGTTATCTAGATCTTCAGTACCTGACAACATCAGATGCTTTAAATTCTTATTAACAAGTATGATGAATACAGGAAGCAGTTGCTATCGGAAGGACTTTCGCAGCTTTGAAAGGTTATAGAATTGATGGTAATAAGGAGATGATTGCTCTGGGTACAATGAATGTGGCGGGATCGTGGACCTCGTGTTATGTAGCCACAGGTACTTACAAATATCAACCTTTTTGGTGGCTATAAGAATACTTGATAGTCGGCTCATGCATGCATCGACGCACTCCAACAGATTCTGAAGATCGATCACTGATCACGCTGCCGATATAAGACTTAGAGAGTTACAGTTTCCTATCAAGTACTTGTATTATTACATGGTAGCTAACTGCAAGGATCAGGAAGCAGTATTTTGATTTCACTTTAATCACGGCTGATGTTCCATGCATGGCATGCAGGGTCTTTCTCTAGATCTGCGGTCAACTACCAGTCTGGTTGTCACACAGCCATGGCAAATGTTGTCATGTCGATTGCGGTGCTTTTCACTCTGCTATTTTTGACACCGTTATTTCACTTCACTCCCAACTGCATCCTCTCCGCTATTATCATGAACGCCGTGCTAGGCCTCATTGACTTAAGGGCCGTGTACGTTGTCTGGAAGACGGACAAAATGGATTTCATCGTCTTGGTTGGAGCCTTCTTCGGTGTTGTCTTCGTCTCCGTCGAGATCGGTCTTCTTGTGGCTGTAAGTCACCTGCAGTGCGTGCCGAACTGACGAGTTGTCAGAACAGATTTAGAGTCCTGAAGTTCTCATGAAACCGAGTGGGAATGTCGTCAGAGTGCTCAGCCTGGACGTTGATCACCTCGTATATAAAACATGCCCCAAGCTACTTCTTGACGTATGCGTTTTGTACATCCCCTTGGGGTGTAACTTTTTGTTGGTTGATGCAGTGCTGTGATGCTTATTATAAATATTAACAAGTCTTCAATTGTTTTTATACTGGGCTGCAGGTTATCATCTCTCTCGCAAAGATTCTGGTGCATGTCACGAGGCCACATACAGCTCTGCTGGGTAACATCCCTGGGACCAATGTGTACCGTAATGTCCAGCAGTACCCACTGGCAACCAGTGAGCCTGGAATTGTTATCGTCCGTATAGACGCCTCCATCTACTTCTCCAACGCTAACTATGTCCTCGAGAAGTATATATCTAGTACCACCTTTCGTAATGTTCGAAGTAGTTTAATAGTACTCTGTCTGCATTGTTCAAAACTTAGTTACTTTGGGATGGTGAACATTCTGCCCTGGAAAGCTAGTCCAGCCCGGTATGACGGAGTTGGGTCTACTGCAGAATCTTGGGGTACGTGAACGAAGCTGAGGATGAGGTTGCGGCGAGCGGAAGAGCCCCCATTCAGTTTCTCATCGTCGAAATGGCTCGTAAGTGTGTTGGTGACAGTCCTTCAGTCAACATATTTCCTCGAATGGAGTCATAACAATGACTAACAATGACTGATTCTGTGGTCCGGCTTGCAGCTGTCATGACCATCGACACTGCAGGCATTCATGCTTTCGAGGATCTTACTGCAGTTCTACAAACTAAGGGAATCCAGGTCCGTTGAACCCAGTATAATCGCACTCTAATGGTCACTAATATAATTATAAAGGCAGATTCAGCAAGAAGAACTAGCTAGGAATTAAACACAAGATCTTAATTCGACGTCCTGGTCCTATGTTACGTAAATAATTGTTCAGCTCAGTTTGAGATCCGAAGTTTGCAAAAGTTCATGTACATACGTAAAGCATCATGCAGGATCTCGAGGGAGAAGTATAGCTACACAGAGGTTTGACCTGTGCATGTCATGCTGACCATGCAGTTGACAATATCGAATCCAGTGGGAGGGGTTATTACAACCTTCAAGGATGGAGGTTTTGTGGACCTCCTGGGACAGGAGTGGTTCTTCCTGTCTGTGTCGGAAGGCGTCCAGGTTTGTTCCATTCTGATCAAGAGGAACCAACACGCAGCAGCTAACGAAAAGTTGTCAGAGAACGTCTAATAAATTGAATTAAAAGAACAAATATTAGATTTTGAAGAAACGTTTATTCTGTTTCCCTACAATGTTTCAGGGAAACTTTAAGTCGATATTAAACACTGTATTTGTTAAAGCACACCACACATGCACATATAAATACTCGCACCAGATCAGAGGGCTAGATGCATTTCAGTCGACGTCCTGGCGTTCTCCGGGGGCCTCTGAGTTGTTGTTTCATAATGCCGTAAGGCCAGACAGGGGATGATGGGATGATTGTTATCTACGTGAGCTGTAAATTCAGTAAAAGCACCCAAGGTTCAACTAATGTTCGCCCATGTAATTGTTATAGTCTTGTATCGTCGTATGTAATTGGTATAGTCTCGTATCGTTGTATCGTCGTATCGTTGTATGAAGTCGTTGATCTTCCAGAATCTATATAGGTACCTTCATCATAAAGGAATTTTAGTCTCTTCTACTTGGGTCTTGGGAAGAAGTACTAGGAGGTCTGAATGATTACACCAACCCAGATGAGATGGATTCTAAATATACTACAGATCTAGATAAAATTACTTAAAAGAGCTTCTTGCTTTTCCACATTCGTTTTGGAACTGAAAACAACATACTCTTTTATCGTGACGATTCCAGACCTGTGTAACCTTTTAAAGCACTATCACAATGTGAAACCTAGCCTCACAAGAACGAAACTGAAGAGAAAAAGGATTTAAACCCCGAGTATGAAATCCTGAAAGAGAATATATTTTATTCCTCATTTATTACCTGACCTTTCTTGATGAAAAGATTAAGTAATGAACTAATAGAGCGTGCCAGCCTCTCCATCTTTAAGAGAGCGAATAATATGCACAAAAATGCAGACGATGCATGACTAGAGGGTGGTGAGGTGCAGGTCTAATAATGTACTCTGAAAATGTCAAAGAGGAAAAACATATTAAAATCCCTGTCTGACTATAATTGCTCATGGTAACCAAGAAACCCAAAATACCTTATTTTGCAGGTTTGCTTTCACAAAACTGAAAAATTTTACCTTTCTGCAAAAAATGATTCTAGTGATTATATCTTCATCTCAACCTAGAATCTGGGAAATGAAGAATCAATTCATTTTAAAGCAAAGTTTAACTGCTTAGTATTGACAAAGAAATGTTAAGATGAAGATTTAGGGGTTTTTTAAACAAAACGGAATTTTTGTTTCATAGTCAAAGAACACAGATTAACTAATACTTGTGTGCTCACAACTTTTCGTATATGAACTTTGAAAGCGATAGGTCCACACATTTTTTATGGGTTATTTCTCGATCGTCTCATAACTGCAAGACTTGTTAATACTTAATACTTAGAGATATAATCACATCTCTTTAAAATTTAACATAGAATTTATATATCATATTTATGTATTTTCCAGTAACAAAAAGGGTGTAAGAGTTCGCCAGAAGTTCAAGTAGCATGCATTACGCGAAGTCTGACCCTGTGGCCAAATGTTTCAGTTGCGCCGGATACACCGAGCCGGGAATAATGTAATTGTCTCACAAACTAGATACTATGTATGTCTGCTTGAGTACTTTTGCAAATGTTAATTTGCACCTTTAAATGCAAGGTTGCATAACTAGTACTTTTGAGTTTCCGGCAGGACGACGGGTTATCCACTTCGTATTCCTTTGGTATCCTCTTGACACTTGGAAAGACCAAATGGTTTGGAGATTTAGTAAACACACTCTCTTTCAATTCATAACTCAGTTTTAGTGTGTTTGTCTAAACTGGCGGTCAGTAAAACCTTTATTCTCATGGGAATAAAATAGATAAAGGGGCGTAGACAGCCAAAGCAGGGGCAAGCCGAAGTACAATCCAGCAACCCTCTCAAGAGTTTATTACGAGAGAAGAGAATAGCTCAATCACCAGGCTATATAAGGGGCTTGCACGGATTAGAGAAAGACTTAGGGAGAAAGTGTAGATGACATGTGGACCCATGAACCCCTTAGCTAGTGCTTACATCATAAAGATAAAATGCTCAACCAGCAGTCGTAGACATGGTATACTTATCAGACTTCGTCTGTCGATTGATAGACCCCTAGTCTTCACATATCTGTCTATCTGTGTAATTGTCATACATATCCTTCTTGGCTGGCATAAATGTGGTGGACGAATACTCTCCATACGGTATCTCCATCAAACCTTAAGTCCTACTCTAGATCAAGATTCTCTCCATATCAATGTACTTGTGTCAAAAGAATGACGTATCCGTAGCCCACTCAATCCGTATACCCGACCTCTTTAAGGTATCCGAATCTTTCATAATGAAGGTGAAATAGTTCTTGTAACCTCTCAAGAATCCATGTATCTTTCGTCTCTCTTCTCTTGTAAGCTTGGTACCAATCTCAAGCTCTCAAGTATCCTCTGTCATGACATTAGAGGTCGAAGATGAAATCTTTGGTTGCTATCTAACAACCTCGAGAGCAATACTCTATTTTTTATCACTAACAGACTCAACCACGTCCTTCTGAAGAACCCTTGTAGTCTTGGCTGCAAGCTCTACATGCACTTTCATCATATCTCATGACGTCCATGGATGAGGATCGATACCTCGCCCCCAATATTTATCTCTATCATCTCGGAAGGCAAAGAGCTTATGAGTGCTTGAGTAGTCATATATGTCGATCGCATCTGACGTTGCTCAGTCAATCCTGGTAACAATTCACGTCAAGCAGTTCAGATCCATTGCTTCACCTATCACTTGACAACATGAAGCCTCTGACATTGAATGCACTGCTGTAGTCTCCGTAAGAAATCCCATCATCCGTTCCTTTTCGTCAGCATTCGATTGCTATAATTGGGCATCTCATACAAACCCATGACCCTCCTTCCTATAAGCGTGAGAAGACGAAAAACTCAAAAATATAAGCAATGTTGCTCTACGTTATCTTACTAAGTTCATCACTGCCATGAGTGATCTACTGTGACTCTTACTACTTGAGAATGTCGTCTAGCATCTAAGATGCTATCTATAATGAGATGTGCTGATCTCTGAACTCCATCATATGTGCGGTTTAGCACCTTCATAGCTATCAAGGTCATTCATCACAGAGTGGACGATGTGCTCGAGATCTCACTAGTGTTGCATCTAATAAAACTGTCAATCCAATATGACTGCACCTGATGTACACTCGTCACTACTCGTGCACGAGAGTCAATTAATAAAGGAACGTTCTCCAGTATATACGTTGGGTGTACTTGTAAATGTCACAATATCCTCAACATGTCCCAAAACATGATAGATCGTGGGTCGTCCAAACCTTGACCTTGTCTTGCATCTCTGTGATCTTGACATGATCACCCTACAATCACCAAACAAATTCACCAACTCGTTCAAGATCTAGCGCCCTCAAAAGCAAAATATCTTACGATAATGCTTGCTTGTATCCTCTAACTGCTGACATCGGCAGTAGATCTAGATATCTCTGTACTCGTCGTGCAGTCTCATCTCTCTCCACATACAAATACCGATATATTCTTATGCCGGACTGCAAGATTGCAGCCAAATCAATGATGATCTCACCAAATAGATTGAGCAAACATACATCTTGTTCTGGGTACTGCCATACAATTGACATAGTATCCAAAGATGATAATGTCACAGGTCTAGTAGTAAGAACGTCACTCGACTCCACTACTAATGGTTCAAAACCTTCACTCCAAGCTTGATGTACCGTCTATCTTGGATGTACCAAAGTAAGTTCTCCGTCTCCTCTGATATCGGAGTATCTTCCGCATGGACGTTGTCCTCCAACCACTCACCGGACCAAGTGACAATCAAACTGAATGCAGCAGCTAACTTCATGGTCTCTAGCTGCGAGGATCTGATTCTGTCACTGAATCAAGTTGATAAAGAAGTGTGTAAATACTTACATGTTTCTCTATGTAACACCAAGAGTAATTGGTTTAGTGATAGATGAACTACAAGCTACGAGCAGCTTAACTAGGAATAGTGTCGGAATGGATGATTTGATTTTAGGACCTCCCACAAAACTAGAAAGTTATCACTAACTCGAAACAAGCAAGCTAGCTCCGCTCCGCTTCGCAAACTGCAAACAAGCAAATGAGCAAACGTGCAATCATGCAATCCACTTTCATGTCTTGAAAGCCTCTTTAACCCACAACCTAGTATGTCTCGAAGACTCAAAATGCCTATTAAATCGCGCTCCACACCGCCATACCTTCGCACACACTCCGCCACAGTATAGAGCCCACTTTATCTCAAAGTCTTTAAATGCCTCTTAAATCGTGCTCTATATCGTGACACCTGTACACACTCCGTCACGCTTTGTTACGCTGCGTTGAACTCAAAAATGGTCAAAAAGTGCAACATACCATGTCAAAAACTCTCGCGCGTGCAAGAAACGACACTCCTAGAACTTCTGTGACATAAAAATGCTAGTTGTAAACTCAAATCTCAACCAAATCAAACAATTTTGGTTGCGTTAGAACCATCTCTTCAACGAGCTCCTACTGCACTCTTTGCAGAAAGAAATTGTCAACAACTGATGACACGACACCCCCTGACACAAATCAGCCGACCCACTATGGCAGAAATTTGACTGTCATAACCAATTTTGGTAGCGTTTCTACACCAACAAATACTAAAGAAAAAACGCGTACAAGAACCAGAAAATCTTATCAGCGAGCGATCAAAACTCCAAAATTGAACTCCACACACATGCACACCTTCAAATCAAAGATATCATTGATCTATGCATTCCGAAGATACCACCGATAGAACTTCACGAGCTGAAATCACTCTAATCAGACCTTATGACTGACTTGTTTCGAGTAATCTTCTATTCATCCATACTGAAATGCCAATCACACACAAAGACCCCTCTAGTCAAATCAAACTCACTCTGCGCATCAAAGAATAAAGGTTGCCCTCACTCGACTCAATCACCATAATCAAGAGCTTGAAGGCTCAACTCAAAAGAAGTGAGACATACAAACTCTCGTAATATATTTCCAAAAGGGATCCGAACCAAGAACCTCTCCTAACAACACTAACGGCCTTACTAGGATTAGCTACTGCATAGTCTGCTAACTATCACAGCCGCTATACATGACGTTACAGCCTCTTTGGATAAAGATAAATGACATCGAACGACGGATTCGGTCTTGCTTTTTTGTCTTTTCTCTTTAAATGACGGGATAGGAAAATATAGTGGGAGGATATTCTTAGGAGTCCGGACAAGTTGAAGCAAGACCAGATCACTCTGAACCAGTACATCGATGGTGAGAAGGACATCGATCTACTCTTCAACAAAAAAGAAGTCCTCGAGGGTGAAAGCGTCAAAGAAAGGACGAAGAGGATTTAAGCGGACTTAATCTCTCATAATGTGTTGTGCGTCTCGAGGTATAATTTCATGAAAGCTCAAGGTTCCATAGTTAACCCAGATACTTTTCAGGTGATGGATTCCTTCATGAAGCTCTTATGGAGAAAAGAACATGCATAGATTTTGGTGAGTCATAGAAAAAAACTGAATTTCTCTGAAATTGATCTCAATTTTTGGTCAACCTTCTTCTAGATGATTCAGATTTTGCAAAGTACATCAAAGCGTGGAAGAAGAGTTGTAGAGAAGAGAGCTCAAGGATTGCTACTGAAACTCAACAACAAGCTCTAAGCTACAAGCTCATCAAGCTATTCTAAACTTCGAGAAGATGCTATAGAGAACACGTTGCTATGTGATGTGAATAGTTAGACCTGTAAACCCTCCGCGGTCTTATCAATCAACTACCCCGATCTCTCCACTTCCACGATAGTCATTTATCAATCTGCAAAATGTCATACATGTCTCTCACTCAGGGGTCACCTCTAATGGCTTTGATAGAAGCACATCATTAACTTGAAGAGAAAAATGCTAAGTTCAATCCTTCAAAAACCCATGAACTCATCAACTAAAATTCTTCATTCTAACGACGTCTCTCAGTTCTCACATGCTAAAATCTCACACTCTCTCTATATTGCTCAAGTTGTCATCACGACGATGTGAAAATAAGGACAAGGAGCTCTTATCTACTCCTCTATTTATATATTCTAGGTCTTATTTCTTGGATACTTTTCAAACTAAATCTCTAAAACTAATAGTTTGAAAAATATCCAATTTGAATTAGATGGGCAACTTGGACTCCACTCCATAAACAAGTCAAAACAAGAAATACCTAGTAGAAGTCTTTGTTGTCATTCGATACTCTCATAAGATGGCATGTAGTCTCTTATCTCAAGTATGTTTGACAATCTCAACACCAGCATGTTTGACGAGCATCATACAAAGTACAAGATTGATCTTTTCCGCAAGACCGTTAGCATTTGGTTTGTATGACGTCGTTACTCATGACTTGATAGAAAAGTGTTGCAGCATAGCAATAGTCATGCTCCCTACGATCAACTCTATCGGACATCCAAATCTTGTGATGATCTTCTCTCATATGAATCTACCACTTCTGTTTCATTAGTCTTTCTCAAAGGTCTAGCCTCTATCCACTTGATACGGTAGTCAATGTATCTATTGTCTCGAGGTGTCTTATTAAGAGGACGTATAAAGTCATTGTCCCACTTCTCAAATGATCCTAACACTAGAATTGGTGTTAACGGAGGTGTTCTAGTAGACTTCATAGCAAATGCTTGACATACGTTGCAAGTTTTGCAATAGTCTAAAAACTCCTTGAAATTATATCTCTCCAATGATAACGTGCATTCAAAAGCTTGAAGGTTGTTATCTACCAGCAAAGTGATCTCTGCAAACAGTGCCGTCGTGAAACTCGTGCATTAGCATTGTCTCCTTTTGACCAACTGCTCTCCTTAGTAATCCATCTACTCCTTGATGAAACAAAATTCTCTCCACCATGGTGTAAAGTTTACATCTCTTGATCAACGCTTTACGCTCTCGAGTATGCATACCTTCTGAAAGAGCCGTATGTAAGAAAACTCCAGATTTCTTTGTACTCCTCTAGTATCTTCTCAGTGCTTGTGATGGTCATCACTTGCTCGTTTGGAAATGAATCATCAAACGACTGTGATGCACATATTTTGCAGGATTGGAGATTTTTCAAAATTTTTAAAATTAATGACGTATTTATATAATTGAAATATCCTTATTACTTAAGATTACACCTTGCTTAGCGGGAAGATGATCTTAAAGGACTTTGTAAAGAGAAGTCCGAAGCCGGAAGACAAAAGTCAGAAGACGGACATCTTTCGAGAAGACAGTGACCGCGACCGCAGGGATACCAACCGCGTGTCACTTAGTTAGGGGGTAGGTGCATCGACCAAATAGTCACCGTAGTAAGTAGTAGGTAGGTCTAGGTGATCGAACCTCATTCCCTAATCAAGGAGGAGAAGATACGAGTTGGAGGCGCATTAGTATCAATCACCCTCTCTCCGCTTCTCGCTTCAGAGAATTCGCTTTGATTCATGCATTGAGAGTCGAGATTGGAAGCACACAGGATCGAATTGAAGAGAGAGAGAGCGAATGCGTCTTCAGCCAGGAAGCGCACTCAAGTTGGGAGAGTAAGGAATCCTTGAGGATTTAGAAGATCAAGAATCGAGGATCGAAGTAGGAAATCGAGAGAGAAGCTTTGACGCACAGTAGCGAGCTCGATTTCGGAAGCAGATCAGCGCAGCTCGAAATTGATGACAGAAGCAGGATTGTGGTGTCACATTGAAGGCGAAATTTTAAAACAGAAGCGCGTAAAAGACTGAAGGATCAACCATAAGCAGCTGGAAGCAGTATTGAGGTTCTTCTCATGTCTTTTCTCTCCCCACTGCTTCTCGTCTCTGATTTGATATCTCTCACGCTTCTCCGCTCATTTGCAGGAATCGATCATTTTCCCTACCTTAAACTTTCCTCTGAGAAAATTGGATGCGGAAGCGTTGTCTAATTTTTGTCAGCCGTCTTCTCACTTCTTCCAAAGTTAGAATTGAGCTTCTCTGCTTCCCATTCTGAAATTTGATGGTCTGACTATCAATTTCCTACCCTACTGCGCTTCTATCCTAGAATCCATGGACAGAAGCTTCTAAATGTCTGAACATCGTTGGAAGATGAATGTTTGCAATTCATATCGAGTGATTGGATTGGATTGGAATTTGTGTTGAGAGAAGCTTGATACGAATCCTGAGTGAGCTTGAGAATTGATTGATGTTTCGAGAAGCAGGAAATTGAGAACCAGGCCCGTGGCTCCCACTCTTCCTGACTTCTCAAATCCACATCTTCCTAGAGAGACTGAAAGATTGGAAAGGTTGGCAAAATGCGCGAGAAGACGTGAGGGTCCTTTACGGATCTCTTCTATCTGACGCATAGCAGTCTGTTCCTTCTTCTTCCTGAACTTAGAAGAGAGTTGTGAGAAGCTTTGCTAGCAAAATCTGGACAGAATGGTCAAGGGTCATGTCTTCTCATCATACAACAAGCTTCTTCTGAGTGTGTATGAGAGGTGAGGAGTCAGAAAAGTAGAGTGCGAATGTTCCGTGTCTGTTGTGAGGTTAGAATGTCTGTAGGAAGTCGAAGACAAGTGAGATCAGTGATGGGAAGTCTGGCTGCGGAAAGTCTTCTGAAGACGTCAGTTCATCAAAAGCTGTCCCGAGAGTCTTCTTGGAGGCCATTGTCACCGCAAGAGTCCTCAACCTTCTTCTAAACCTTTCGTAGACTTTGCTTCTCACATATCTTGTTATCTTCTGTTAGGAAGTAGGATGAATTGCAAGGTAGATTGTCTTCTTAGGAATCAATGTGATGCCTTGCTTAGTTAGGATTGCTGAGATGTAGCTCGGAAGAAGAGGTACTTAGGAAGCACTGTTAGAATCCTGGAAGACGAAATAGCTATCTTCTGGAACACTAGATTCGTCTTCTGAGAGTGGGAGTTGGACTGTGAGGACCTGGTAAGGACTGAGCCTTAGACTCACAGTTAGTATGTGTGGTTTAGTGTAACAGAAGCTTGAACATGTCGATGCATCCTCGAGGATTGGTGTTATCGGCAGCGGAGTTGGCTAAGACCAAACCTTACATCAAGGAGTTGGGCCTCGACTTCTTTCTGTGGGATTGGAATCTACCGGACCAAGATATTTTGGAGGAGGTTTGGACAGCAATTGCCTCCGCACAATCTTGTACCTGTGAAGGCAAGGGTCGCTCGGAGAAGATCATCTTCCTAGACAGTAGAGTGGTGGCATAGAGCTTTTCATCGACCAGAACCAGAGAACCGCGAGTACGAGTTGGAGAAGAAGATCTTATCGATGATCTTTGGGAAGTGGTATGTACTTGGAAGCACCACATGCCTCTTCCTGGAAGACAGACAAGAGAGGAAAGGATGGAAGATAGAAGCTTACCGGGAGCCGAGGAAGCGTCTTTGGGGAAGTTGTGTCTTCACCTTTTTTCCAAGAGAAAGACTCAGAAGGTGAGGTACCTTGGAGACTAGGACGTGGAGTTCCTGGAAGCTATCTGGGAAGGACAGGTCGTCAACTGGGGCACCTTCTTCCACACTTACATCCAGATTGAGTTAGTGTACTTGGGCATCCCAACAAGAGGACATCTTACTCCCTTCTTCTATTATTTGTACGTGTCCAAGGATGACTTGAAGGAAGACCAGTTGGTCAAGTATGGGCAAGCAGGACATCGCGAGATGAAGAAAGAGACCTCGAGAGAAGAAGATCGGATAGCGATCATGTCTTCCCCTCTCTCTTTAGTGCCCCAGGCAGGACTAGGCACTCAACAGAAGTCAATTTTGGTGTGAAAAGACGACTCTAGTGGCACAAAAGACACGTCGTCACTGAGGAGGATGAGATCTGTAACGACCTATGTTACACATAGGAAGTTTGTCTATTAGTAAGGTGTTTAGTTCTAGTTAAGTGTGGAGAATGTTTATTTGCTGCCCAAGTACTTTAAGGAGATATCAAGTTAGTCATGACTAGCTAACATTAGTTATGGTTAAACTTAGCTGTACTTTTGGGCAAAAATCAGATATTTGATAAAGAGTGAGCACTACTATCTTGTCATCTTGTCTAAAAGGTAGAAAGGAGGTGGAAAATATCCCTTATCTCCTTTTGACTTGATATTAGTGGTTGGATTAAAGTTGTGGACTTTGTGGGCATTAAAAACAAGAAGAGATTCCACATGTCTCCTTTTTAGCGGGTCCTAGTGTTGAGGGGGGGTGGAAGTTCGAGATTCCTTGAAAATATTCTAGAATCCTTCTAGAAGTTGTTGACTTTGAAGGAATAAGCCCATGTGAAAAGGTAAGAAGCCCATGTGATTAATGCTTTTACCTGTAGTGTCGCAAGATTACTTTTTCTGCCTATTTAGTATAAAAGATATCGTTCCACAGAGGATCTGTTCTAAGTTCTAAGATCTGTTCAAACACACAAACACACGCGTTTTGCCTAGAAATCCAGTCTTCTCACAAAACCACACGGCTTCCAGACCTTTCAACAGGTGCTCTGGACCTAAACAAACAACTACTAACTAAAATATCACACAACTATCTACAGAGAAGCTCGGGAAGACGCTTCTTGCTTCCAGGTCACTTCTTCCGGTCTTCTTAGTACCGTCTTCCCGAAGTAATTCTTTGCTTCTGGGGGTTCAACTCGACTTCTCACACCTCCAGAAGATTGCTCCTGCTTCGTAGAAGTCGAACTAGCAACATCTGTAGCACATTGCTCTTCCAAATCTCAACGGGTTAGATAAATCACAAGGTGTATGCCCTCTGTAGCCTTCCCAGGCTTCTGTCTACCAAAACGGTCTTCCTGCAGCACTACAACGACATTCACCTTCACGGAAGCTCAATAGAAGTATCGGAAGCTTACTAGAAGAAGGTAAGAGGATGGAGAAGATGGAGAAAGATGAGGAAAGATGAGGAAGAAGAGAAAATCCAAACGAGAGAAAATAAGATAAGAATAAGAAATTAAGATTCCGACAGGTTTCTAGTCCGGATCTTGACTAACAAGCCATCCTTGCTTGTAATAGTTTGGGGAGGAAGACAAAAACGTGCGTACAATCACACAGTCTTCTACTTGAGGATGTCGTCTTCTGTTGTGAGAAGAAGGCTTCTTTCTTCTTCTCTCACTGCTCCGACTTTGTCTTCTGGGATCCCTTACCCATAGGACCGTCTGTACGTGGATCCGAAGTGCTCCATTGGACGAGCCAAGCTGCGAATATGCACAACTGTTGACAGTCACCACCACTCAAGAAGAATGCTTCCCATGCACAGTCAGGAGTGAATTCAAAGAAACCCACTACCTCCAAGGCACAGACAAAGCTTCTGCACTCGAATCAGCAATCCATTCCCCGAGAAGAAGGCACATTGGTGTTGGGAAGCTCACTTCCTCTACTTTCTGCTCCTCCTCCTCGACACACCAGTCTAGCCAACAAGACTACACGAGGATGTCGTTTCCTGCTCCTAAACTGTCCATTACCTCCATCTACATCTTCGAACCACTGCTGGCAACGAACATGCAGACCCCTCCGGTGTAATCCCAATCTATTCGTATGTCTCTAACATCGGGTGTAGTGTGTGTGCGCACAGTAGTGTACACCAAAAATTACCAATGTATTTAGTGCGCCTCTCATGTGTATAATGTGTTCCTACTCACAGTGAGGCATATGTGTGTCATGAGTCTACACCATAATATGTTTGTGTGTGTGCAGAACTGGTTTTCCTACTCTACAATCCTACTTATGCATCTGCGTTGAGACGCAATGGAGAATTCCCCTCCAATCCTCGAATGCAATGAGAGGTTTGGACTTATTCTCATCATCTGCATGAAGACTTGGTAGTTGTTGGGCATGCTGCCCATCAACGCGAGGACTTGTTTCTTGTTGTCTAGTACTAGTCCAGCAGAAGTCATCTGCTGGAGGAGAGACTTCAAGTTGTTGACGTGCTGAGTAACCGTCTCATTAAGTTTCATCTTTAAAACCCGCAACTTCTCTTTTAGATGCATCTTGGTCACCATGTCTTGACCAGCGAAGTGTCTGATCAAGGTGGTCCATGCTTCGTTCGACGTGGTGCAAGACATTATATGTCCTGCCACACTATTCTCGCAACATTCATTGATTGCTGCGAGTGCATTTAGGTCTCGCTGGTCTCAATCCATGATACTGCCGGGTCCAGTAGAGTACGTGGACTAAGACGCTTAGTGCGTGGAGCGTCCTCCTCATAGCAATTAAAGCGTCCTCCAACTGCTCACACCTTAGGGCCGAAGGCTTACCTCGTGCTTATGCTATTGTGCTAGTGCATCATCAAAGCAAAGCTATGATACCATATTAGAAACGGACTACTGCTAGAGTAGGCTAAGATAAAACTGTATGTCACGACATAAAGACAGTATGAGTGTGAGAGAGAGAGAGAGCTCATTGAGAGAGTGCAGGCTGAACCAACCAAATGAATCACTTAATGTACAATGACCTTAGGTCTGAATAATATAGTCTTGGGTCTTGGCCTTGGTGACCTTACGAAAGATCACCACCTAATATCTCGAACTAGTTATTGTAAAAGTGGATTCATACTATACGTATTCTTACATGCCTCTTTCAAAGTGAGAATCATATTTGGAAGTTCCTTATGTGCTGCTCGTCTTCTAGCTATAGATAAGCTGTATCTCTTTACTTGTTGAGTTGGGAACTCAAGATTCTGAAGCGGCTTCTTATATCTCGCACTTACTGATGGGAACGTTGGTTCACGTTCTTCATCGAAGAGATATTAGAATGGATACAAGATCTGCTACTAGTTAACTAGACCGCCATTCCTTCCTGGTAGAGTTATCTGGAGCGGAAGATATGTGACCTACATAGCTCCGGCCTGAACGAGTTAGTCTTTAACTTCAAAGGGAGAGAATATGCATCCCAATCGTGAAATGGGGACGATGGACGTAGAGGGAAAAAGGGGGTTGGCTACCGCGTAAATAGCGGTAACCTAAAGAAGACGGAGGAGAAAACGGCCGGAGAAAACGACTACAACGAAACACCTTTTTTCTCAATTAGCAAACGCGGAAGTGGCGTGGTCTTGGTAGGTCTGGCCTGACCTCGTGCATAACGTTATCAGGTCAAAAAGTCAGTCAGCCTTACAAACGTTTGAATTAGCACAGTGGAAATTGTGCTCATTAACAGGTTCAAGATCTAGAGTTCGAGCACCCTTGCACGTAAAAGGACCGTAAAAAACGTTCTTCTTTCAGGAGAAAAAATACACAAGCTAGAGTGAATAATACATGGACAGTACGAAGATCTGTAAAAGAAAATGAGAAAAAGGGGCATGACGAGAAACCTTAAATTTCGATGTCAAGGACTCATATTGTGATAAATGACAAGCAAGGATAGAACAAGTGCGAAAAAAAAATTTAAAAAATGATTCTTTCTTTCCTAAACAGTCTGGGAAAATAATGCACCCCGTAACAGCATGCTACTGGAAAACCAAGAAGGTGAATATGCAGACATGAGATCATATCATTCAGAGATATCGAACTTACGAATAAGGATAAGAAAGAGTGTATAACATGGATCCGGAAAACCTAGACTTCATCTACGGAAGCAGCATTTGTTTTGTTTTTAAGAGCTGTTTTCTTCATGGAGCTTTGTGCTCTTACAGGGATTACACCACGGTGACCCCAGAAGTAGCATTAAGCTTCAAGTAATCACCGAGAGTATAAAGGAGAAAGTACATTAGAATGTGCACGAAGCGGAATCTAGCATTTAAACTTGAAGAAGGAAGAAAACAATTATATCTAGACTAATATACAAAAGTCCTGAATACTGGGTAGAATTAGTTCTAACATCACCACTATTAGTAAGCAAACCGTTCTAATAGCACTTCATTCTAAAAGTATATGTAGCACCATATTCATTCTTGAGGATAACTTCCTATGCCGGCGCCATACTATCCATAAGTGTTTAATAAGCTTGGTAAAGGCTATTTAGACAAGAGACAAAATATGCATCCCAAATGCTTTGAGGATGGTGACCTGAGAAGAAGACAACCGTGTTAACAAGGAAAAGGTAAACAAACTAGATTTTCTGTTTACAGTTGGTTTATGGTGCTTCTAAAAGAATTAAACAAAACTGACGTTGCGACTCGCTTGGAAACGATAGTTTACAGAGAGGAATTTACCGTAGTTGATTTACCATACAAAGAGAGAACTAGAAGCTTTTCTAAGTATATTTTTAAAATTTAAATTTGGTTAGCTTATTACGTCTGACCATTACGGCCACAAAACATATAATTGAAGTTTATTAAATGATCATCTTTTCAGTATAAATATAATTATCATGAACAAATAGAAATATTTAACTTTTTATAAATCAATTTATGAATTTATCTTTTTCTAAAATATATATATTACTAAATTAAACAAACATTAATACCTCCTCTATCTAAACATGGAGGAGGCGATTATGCATGCTTATGGAGGACCGCCAGGCTGAGCGTTTGCCCTCTTTGAACTGCAATAGCTACACTTCAGTTAATGGCCCAGTGGGAATGCAAGAGGGAGAAGAAATATGATGTAAAATACGATTAAATTTGAGATAATATCTGGCTGGAACAAGTGTTATACAATAGTTTCTGTTGGAGAGGCACTGAGATCGCTTGGACCAGCACCAGTCACCTTAGGTTTGAGTTTGACATGATGGCACCTAACCAAGCGATCTGATTGTGAATTGTAAAAACATCCGGAATTCATCCCTTCTTCCTGCTTGATGTTTATGCTTCGTGTTTTTCCTTTGGGTTTAGTTTTTCAGCATATTAAGAAGCATGCATATTCGCCTCCTCCATCTTCCGATGGGGAGGCAAATATGTTTAATTTAATACCTAACCCTTCTGACAAGAAGGGTTAGGTATTAAACCTCAGTGTATCTTAATGTATTGATGTGTTCTTCCTCTTTAATGCATTGATGAGTATGGAATTCCGGACTTGTACCTTCTGAAGCGCGGCACTTGGGTCAAGACTTATGGGTTATCTCCTACTCTCTCCGTGTTTTTAGGTATTTTCAAAAATAAAAATAATTAATAATTAACTTATAATTTTATTTATATATTATATACTTTTATATACTTTTATATTTCATAATCTCGCTGGTACGTCCGATACTATGACCCTAATTTTCTGTTTGCTATGCTAGCTCTCAGAAAACTGTGCTGACATAAGAGAGAAAAAAGTATTTTTACACATTTGTCTTTTTCCTCCACCGGCCAGACGTACGCTTTGGATGCATATTCACCTCGCTTATTACCTAATCTTTCTGAGTTTAGGTAATAAATTATGGTAAGATTCAAATCAATGTTAACTAAGTGATACGACGCCAAATTTATATTTCTTGAAGCACGTTTTTGCGCACTACTCTTAAGATTATGTCTAAAAGTCCTTTGCTTTGATTTTAATTTTTCATGTTACTTTATCCGAGATTAGATTTAACATTAAATTTTTACATTAAATTTTTACATATATTAGTATAATATAAAACAAAAAACTAATTTTTCTCCTGTATAGACTAAGTCCAGCCTTCGCTTTATCCCATAGCCAATCTCCATCCGACTTTTCTAATTGTTTATTCATTATGCAAGAGCCAATCTTCATCCAGGTTGACATCTGCTCCCATCTTGAGGAGATACGTTAGGAGACGTCTTTTCCAACTGCACATTGATTGCAGTATGTTGGGACTTGGAGCAGTGCTGACTCAGCACCATGATGAGAAAAAGGAGTTCGTGGAGGCATATGCCAGTCGTTCCAATAATTTGGCGGAGGCGAGATATAGTTCCTATGAGAGAGAGTGTTTGACGGCAGTGTGGGCTGTTGCACACTTTCGATGTTATCTATTTGAGAACCCTTTTACTCTCATCACTGACCACCAGCCACTCAAGTGGTTGATGGAGTCTGACAAGTTTACAGAGAAGCTTGCACGATGAGCTCTGTATGACTTCCAAATAGTGCATAGACATGGAGTTACAAACCTAGATGCCGATGGGTTGAGTCGCAACCCATGCACGAGTAACAAGATCAGACTGAGACTCGATGGCATGACGAGGTTGATGAGGAGATAGTGCCAGGGTGGCATGCATCTGCCTTTCTTTGTATGTTGGTCATGAACTCTAGTATGGAGGACCAAGTCGTATCTTTCTCTGGTTAGAGAGTAGAAATATTGATGGCGTGGTATGCACATCGATGTGCAGTAGTTTGTCGCACGATGTGTGGATTGTGATCGAGTATGAGCATCGTTTAATGCTCTTACTCCACAGTTACATCCTTTATCGATTATGAGATTGGGTTACCGTTGGAGTTTGGATTTTGTGAGACCTTTACCGTTGACTGTACGTCACCATCGGTATGTGTTGGTAGCATTACTGGACAAGACGAGTAAAAAGAAGGCGTATGGGTTCTTAGATCGAGTGCTGAGTCGTTTTGGACCACCAGCTGAAGTGTTAACGGACCAAAGTACAGAGTTTCCTGGTGAGTTTCAGACCTTGTGTGATCAGGCGCTGATTGATCATCGGACTACATCTCGAGATCATCTTGAGGCAGATGGTTTGACGGAGAGGGTAGTTCAGACGGTGAAGAGAGGATTGCACAAGTATGGCTTGCAGAAAGGCCACTTGAGAGACTGGTATGTGTAGTTATCATGGTTGGCTGTGGGCTACTGTTTTAGCCGACAAGCGTCTTTGGCTTCTTTCTCACCGTATTTTCTATTGTGTGACCGAGATCCAGATCTTTGATCATTCGTCGTAATTCTGCTGAGGTGCTAAACCTTGATGACTTGGATATGTAGGTGAACGCATGTTCTCAACGAGCAGAGACATTTTGGAGAGTTATGCCTATGACTTTTGAGAACCTAGCGATTGCTCAGCATAGAGACACGTTGCGATATGCGACTATTCGAGGAGGAGGTTATCGGTCATCGATTCACAAGTTTCATCCTGATGATTATATCTATCTACAGCAGACTATACTGACGACGTTGGATGTGACCGTAAGGCGTAATATTTTATGAGTGCGTGGGTGTTATCTTCTGGAGTACTCATGTTAGAGGTCTGTGATGGTGTTGTTTGAAAGGACCATGTGCGTAATTGCGTGTCATGTCATCTTCCCAACATCGATGAGACCGTTGACCCAAGCTTAGTAGTTGTGCGTGTGGGCTTGAGGTGTATGTTGTGTGGGTCTGCTGGTGGAACAACTCGTATGTTGGTGTGTGATGGTTGTTCGAGAAGTTGACACATGTCTTGCTCTACTTTTTTCATAAGTCATGGCTACTCGTTGACTCCATCTCTCAGTATCGTTCCTACTGGACGGTGGATTTGTCCTTGATGTATATAGCAGGGATAGCCGATTAGATCTTTGCGTGGTATGGATTGCAGACATGCGACTAACCATGGGATAATGTAGCACCCGACCTTCTGTTCTTTGCACCCAAGAAGGTGTATATCACGTAGTTGAGACATGGGGCTATCTGAAGTTAGAGGGACCTAACCGTCAGTTAGGGAGGCGATTGTGGTACACTTGTGTATGTGTATGATATTGTCCATGTGTTATGTGTGTGTGTGGTGTATCTTTGACAGCGATGTATGTTGTGTAGCGATGTGTATGCGCACAATAGTTGTCACGTCAGTTTAGCACCTCGGCTAGGTTGGTCGAGTGCGGAGTGGCTAATCCCGGTAAGGCCGTTAGTGTCGTTAGTGTCGTTAGTGCGAGTTCTTGGGATGACCCACTAAAGGTATACTCCGCAGGTAGGGCTTGGAGGCCTTAGTTCTTCAAGTTGAGTCTTCAAGCTCTTAGCTATGGTGGATAGTCTTGGTGAGTGCAATCTGGAGTTTCTACGAGCATAGAGTGGATTTGGTTCGACTTTAGGGATTGTTTAGTACCCGTTGGCATGGTGGAGTGAGTACATATCGTTTATCATTGTGGTACACTTGTGTATGTGTATGACATCGTCCATGTGTTATGTGTGTGGTGTATCTTTGACAGCGATGTATGTTGTGTAGTGATGTGTATGCGCACGACACTAACGGTAGTACCTAGCAGCTCTGAAAATCCAAACAAAGGCTTATGACTCATCGTGAATCCGTTCTCTTTCACCACTAAGAGCTAAAATCAGCCCCACACTTTCACAATGTCAAGTTGTATGTAAGCATAGTAGTTTCAGCAACAAACTCCTCCTCAATTGCTTGAAAAATAACCAAAAGTGACAATAGACGTGATCGAAAACTCGAAACTGTTAATAACAGAAACTTCTCTGAACTTTGAGACCTTAGTCCTCCCAAACCAGTCGACCAATGATGATCAAACTTCACAGGAATTTGTATTGAACTCTTCGCTATCACCTTGAACAATTTTCAGTTTAAACCTCAACCCAACTCTCAGATATAGATCAAATCGTAATCTGTGCTAACTTAAGTACTTTACAGACCCAAGTACATTTGATCCAAGACCTTGAACAAAATATTCGACCATTTGAGGTGAAACTTATCGTTGCAAAATCGCTCCAAATCGCTCCAAATATCGTTGCACTTTTGACTGACCAAAAGGAAAACAAAATTGCTTCCGAGACTGATAAGATTCTAATGCCAACTCATAAAACCATTTTCATGAGAAACAAGGTCCGAGAACTCCATAAATATAACAAAGTGTTGTAAAAGTAGTATTCTAAACCCCGAAATTAAATCAGACTTCCAAGCTCCTTGTAGCTCAGAAAAAAGTTTTGCAAACTAATCACCTATGTAATATGCACGCCGAAAGCATCAAGAGGTAATATGCACGCCAAAAATGCTCTCCCTCAACTTAGTCTTCCACGCAGTTGTCCATTCAGATAGCACTCGTAGTGTTGCAGTCCTATGCCGCTTTGTTGATATATCTTGATGGGTTCTCATCCGATGTTCTCATTCCAATCCATGCAACATGCTGACAATTGAGCCTCGTGAGTCTTAGAATAGTGAACCCTCTTCGTGGCAACTTGTTGATGACAAAGTTGAAAGTCTCTGACATGTAGTTCTCCTGAACTCTAGTGTAGAATCACATCTTTGTCGATGTAATGACCTTCGTAAAAAACTCCACCATAGCGCGATGGGTAAGAAAACCTAAACATGCAGAAACGGTATACATATCAACCAAGAAGACAAAGAACTCATAATGATTTCAAATTCAAAAGAGGACAAGGTAGATGAATTTACTCACCACGCGGATAGTATGTGTCAGAGACGAACGTGTTCAAGTCCGGGATGGTGCAGCAAGGTCTGTCTCCGGGGAGAGTAGCACATGCTGTATGGTCATCTGCCCAATGATCTGCAACATTTAAATTTAACAAAGACATTTTATACCATTTTTTTTTCTTTTTGAAAAGAAAAAAAATTATGTAAAAAAATACAAATAGCTGCCAAAAAAAGTAATCCTGATAAAATAATATGTACTGCAGCTACTCCTTCATAACTCCAAATACCGGCCTGTGGTTATTTTTTGACCGAAGAACCAAAAAAGATGCTGGTATAAAATGGAATGAGGGTTATATTCACGGATTCTCTCAGGAAGCAGACGGAAGCTTGAGAATAGTCTTAAAGTATCATTCTTCTGGAATAGGTGTAGATGTTTTCAAATTTCCCGGATTTTTCGTTCCGTATTCCAAAGGTCAAAGACCAACACGATGGTGTCGTCCTCATCGTTAGCATAGCGACCATCAGCACCCACGGTTCTCCTCGCATTCAATTGACAACAAGTATAAATCCAATCCTTCAACTTGTCGGCAAGACCATGTGCTTGCACCTCCGAATACATGAACCATAGTGAGGCAGCTGTTGCCCCCTCTATGATACTCCGCACTGTCATCACTTGTTGAACAAGCTCCGGCTTGTTCTCGGTAGCATAAGTCCCTCCGGATCGTAGCCACGCCACCAATTATCTTTTGGTGAAGAGCTCAAGGTCAGCGACTACCTCAGCCTCCAAAACACCACCAGGCGGTCGCTTCTTGGTCTGCACCATCCACCAAGAACTTTTTGATCACATTCTTACACTTATGCCACAAGTCCTTTTGGCTCACGATCTCGTGATGTTGCAAGATGACGTCCACGAAAGAGTTGTCATCATGCACAACTTCGTTTGGACTATCCCACTTGCAATCAATCGCTGGACATCAAGCTCGAACGCGGCATACTTGATGAGCCATGCATTGTTATCCACCTCAACACAAGTCATGTTGATCATTTTGATGACAAGGCCATCATGTGCGTCAATAAATGCACATGTATCAGTGTAATCATTTTGCATAGAGTCGTATCGCAAGTCAGCATACACTACAAAGTTCTCTAAATTTAATCACATAAAAATACAATATTGTTAGATTATGACATATAGCATACATCTGCAATCGACAAAGTCTTTCATGCTCACTTATCAGTTATGAGAGAGTCATCAATTGTAACAACTCAGAGAAACACAATGTATCTGAAATAGTAAATTAAGGATCGTTCCCACGAAGATACAGTTAACAATTACACAAAACACAGTACTACAACGTCACAATGATAATTCTGATAGTTTTCTGTTATTCTCACGGAATGGAATAATATCCGGATGAGAGTTTAAGTCTGATAAGAAACCAAACTGAAGCACAACCTGATAAATCAAATACAAACAACAATGAAATAGTTCTTGATCAAGGACCCTTCCAACAATACATATAAAAGATTTGAAAAGATAAATGTGTGAACAAATGAAGTTAGCAAGTACTGCTGAAATGTTACTAGTTTCCTTCTGAAAAGACAGAAGAATAAAGACTTCACATCAAGGTTCGAAGAATAAGCCCCTACTCTTCCTAAGAAGTGTTTGTCCAACTAAATCCTCACTCTTAAAAATCCCACTTATTTGAAGAGGGCATTCTCAAGAAGAAGTCACCATCTTCCAAACGCTTCTTAACTTAAAATTAAATCTTTAACTTATTCTCTTCCACTTCACAGTAATTGATTTGTTCTCAGACCTTCAAAATATCTTTCATTCAAAAGCTACGAAGACTCTCTTCGTCGAAGTCCGACTTCTGAGGTTTGCATCAATAAGATTTACTCCTGCGACAGTAAACTACGTCTTTCGTAGATAATTGCCTTCGCCGCAAAACATTCAAAATCACACTCCGCAATCTTGCGTAATTGAAAATTAACTAACAAAGACTGAAAGCATGAAAAAGATATAATGTCTGAGAATCGCATTGCTTATATAGTCTGGTGTCCGAAGATGGCGGATCTCATTTCCTACAAAGAAAAGATTACATCTAGAACGTTGAATCACGTCCCCACACTTGGCGGAACTGAAGTTTCTACTCTACCTAACTGTAAAGTCTGTCATATACTCCATAACGATAACTTAATCGTCTACCTAAGCTCCTTCAAATCTCGTATAATTCTCTCAGTTATCCTAACTACTCTGCTCTTAGCCGAAGGATCTGGTGCTGTGGTCAGTTCTGCCCGAAGATGCTGAAGAAGCTCCTTTTCTGATGCGTCGAGCTCGCTGACAAAGTACGTAGTCGTTACCTCATCCACCTTCGTCCGAAGCTCTTCGGCCTTCCCATCTGCAGTTGTCTTCGCTTGAGAAACCTTCTTGAGTTCTTTGTCCTTAGTCGCTAGCAGTTCCTGCAATGTGTCTCTCTCTGACTTCATGTCGTGAAATCTCGTAGTCGTCAAGTTCAACTTCGCCTCCAAGTTTGAATATGATACGACGATGGTCATGAAGTACGAAATACGAAGAGGTCATGAAGTACGAAGTACGAAGTTGAAATGAAGTACGAAGTAGGTCATGAAGTACGAAGTACGAAGTTGAAGAAAGTTCTTCGCCGGCCGAAGTACGAAGAAGTCATTCCTCATCAACTTTATCAATTCTTAAATCCTTGGTAACTTCATCATTCGGACTTTGTTTGTCTCGCACAACAAATCGTTAGAAAGCTCTTTGTCCAAAGAATCCACCTGTGAGGAACTTCTATCCAAAATTACTTCACAACTTCAACTGATTCTTCAAGAGCAAATCTTCTTCACTAAACTTCTAATTAACACTACTCTACTTCTATCCTTTATCTTTTACTACCTATTCTTCTTACTTAGTCTACAACTAGTCAATTAATTAACAAAAATGAAAAATCAAGGCTTCACATCAATCGAAAGAAAATATTTGACTTCCACAACATATTGCACCTCCTCCTTCTTCTCTTTTCACCGATTGAGAGTCGCTTGAATCCATCCAATTCTACGTGCTCCCACTCTGAAAACCAAAAAAGTGTTTTCGTGCTATATGTGCCAAGCCAACCTCTCTATATACAGAGTCCAACTGTGTATATCCTAACCCCGCGCATAATGCGACGCAGTACATACGACATGTTACATCGGGGATGACATAATACAACTCCATCTTCGTAGGTAACCAGCAGAACTTGTGTTGACTCGGACACCTAAACTTGAGGGACCAAGTTTGATGGATTGCCTTGATCCTAGGAGGTAACAATAGTTGATCGCACATCGGATGAGGACACTTGACTATGAAATCATGAAATGACAATGATACAAATCCAACTAAGGGTAGCTCCTCACTTTCGACCTGAGGCTCTCTCATAGGACTATTTGACTCATGATGAAATATGACATGAGGGATCTGAGAATCAACAACATGGTCTACATCGATATGAGGTTCATCAGTTCTAGAAGTAGACCCCATAGTCATATCCTGCACCTACAATATATATATATATATATATATATATAAACAATACGAGAATGAGTTTACAAAAGTGACAAATCAAATCATAGCATAAGACAACAACAGTACCTCAACTTGTGATGCTTGGAGACCAAGCGCATGAAGAACATCCGGATCAGCGATAAAAGCTTCACTAACATCTTCGACGTCGAGCCCCTCCAGATCTAGATCACCCTCCTCTGGTATTACATTTGGAACAGAATTTATAGCTTCTGTCTCCCTTGCCATCAGATCAATGCGACCTCGGTCAGTAGCAAAGAGAAACTAGAACACAGCGGTATGACCTACACCGGGTCATAAAAGTCTCATCAGCTAAACATATCTCAACAACAGCGACTCAAGGACCCTAATCTTTCCTCCCGAGACCTCCGAACATCCTCTCTGTAAATGTCTATCTCTAGGTCGTCTAGGATGAACCCTGGGTGGCATCGTGAGATATATGTCATTCACTAACTAAGCTAAATCTATCCATCCGGAGGTCCAATTCAAGAAATAGAGAAAATAAGACAAAAAATAATCTAATCAAGAATCCAAATAAACTTAGCTCTTGATAGGGTGAGATGTACCTCCTCCAAACGAGTTAAGATACGTTCTACATCTCTGATATGATCTGCAACAAACCTCCTACATCCATTCGCAAGTATTGCTTCATCCTTGTCTTCAACCGCGCAACCTTTTATAGGAATATCATCTAGAAATGGAATGATAACATCAGGCACAAATTCTCTCAGTACCTTATGCATCGCATTCTGCATATGAGTCATCGAGTTCATTGCTCCTTGTGGAAGAGTACACATCCGCATCAATCCCAGGAGCGTACGCATAGTAGTTAGATCTCTACTCTCTACAGCCAGTTGAAATTGATCATAACCAGAATATAGATCTCTTATCGAATAGATAGCTCTCCCTGCAAATGCTTCCGCTACCTCCTCAATCACAGGACCCGTCCCAACGTTACGAATGGTTACGTTATTCGCAGGCTGTAGGTCTTGAATAAAATGCAAAGCTCCTGACTTCTTGGGTACAGTGAACCATCTGCTAGAATACGGCCCCATAGATGACTCAAGTATCCCCATTTGTACCTTCTCTTTCAACAACTCGATGAGTTTAGGCAACAAAGCACGAGGAACTGAGATCGGTTTCATGTCCCAAGGCACATGAGGGATTGTGAATATAACCATAGGCGCTATAACCTTTGGGTCCACACAACCTATCTCCTCTGCTGAAAAAAAGAATGCTTTACCATGATCCATTATCATCTGCTCAAACACTGTCTTCTCAACCTCAGTCAAGAAATCACCCCCTCCTATCTGGAGCTCTTTCAACGTCTCTTCAATAAACTGATGTCCTACTCGTCTATGATCACGTAATATAGACTCAATCCTCACTAATTGTACTTGCTGCTGGGAGTTAGCAGGTAGTTGAGCTGCTACCGGTCTCACCTTTTTCAATACAAATTTATATTTCACATCGACGTCTACTTCCTGAGGGAGTGCACACCAACAAACGGCTTCTCTTCTCTCACTATTCTGCATCGGATGAGGAAAGAACTACACGTACCTAACAACCTCCTCATATATGCGTCAAGAGTGGATAGGGATCACCGTCATACTATCTTTCCTTTCCATCAATCTACTCACACTGTCCAACCAACCAACAACTGACTGTACAGACATAAACTCTTCAAACAAGCCAGAAACCACTTCATCTTCAGGTAGAACCCCTACACGCCACAACTCTGATATCTGTTTCACCATCCATCTTTTTGTATTTTCTCTCATATCTTCAACTCTTGTAAATCGACTCCACCCATCTGCCTCAAACATCAGCAATCCAGATTGTCAATTATGTACACTACACCTGTCCCCAGACCTTTGTACATGTCTCGCTTCCAACTCTGACGGGATCTCAACAGTAGGTTCTACACCCATGTCTTCCCGCTCTACAAGAGTGGACTTAAAAAATTCTTACATCTCTTCGTCTGAGAATCTCTAAGGGTTTGTGAGTTCCGCTCATGTCTTGAACGAATCGTCAAAAACTATACTGAGTACCTGTCATCAGGACTCCGAACTCTGACATAATGAGACCCATCGTTCATCACCTTTGTCTTCATTCGAATCCTCACGTCTTCTCGCGCATTTTGCCAGTCTTTCCAGTCTTCTAGTCTCTCCAGGAAGATGTGGATTTGAGAAGCTTGGAAGATCGAGAGGCACAGGCCTAGTTCCCGACTTCCAACTTCTCGAAATAACAAAACAACTCACCAAGCCACTCGAGATTCGTACCAAGCCTCTCTTAACACCAAAGCAAAGCAAATCCACTCTTGATACGAATTGTATACAGTCGTCTTCCGAAGACAGTCAGGCTTCCGAAGCGTCTTTCGAAGATGTTCAGGTTTTAGAAGCGCCTTCTGAAGATGTTCTAATCTTTCGAAGCGTCTTTTGTTCAAGGTTTCGGGAGTAGAGGGATGGTAGGGTAAGGAAATTGATAGTTGGGATCTCCAATTTGAGGACGATGGGTAGGGAAGCTCGAATTGCACTCGGGAAGAAACAAGAAGATGGCTGCAAAAATTGGGTAGCGCTTCCGCGCCCAATGTCTCAGAAGGAAAAACATGGGGAGGGAATTGATCGATCGGGTTGTCTGTAAACAACCGGAGAAGTGCGGGGATACCAAACAAAGGACGAGAAGCAGTGGGACGGAAAGAGAACATGGGAAGAACCTCTACAGTCTTCTGTCTTCTTCCCGGCCTTCTTTCAGTCTTCTGCGCACTTACGACTTCGATCCCAGCTCCAATGCGACCTCACTGAGCTGCTTCCTCACTCAAGGCTCCTTACTATACCCTAATCGATCAAGACTTCCACGTTCAATTCCACTCAGCCATCCTCCAATGTCAGCTTCCGGGAGTTCACAGAAAACACCTTCAGCTCAATACGCTTCCTGCGCTCAGCAATTCGACATTGTCTCCCTTCTGGCTTTGAATCGAACCTGACTTCACTCAATTTCACCTCGCTGCCTTCCTCACTCAAATCAATCATCCGTGAATCGATCTTCTAATCAAAACGTGCCTTCGCTGCGGGAAGCTGAAATGTGCTAATGCGCTTCCTACGCATCTTTTCCCGCAGTTAGGGATTTCGACCTTCTCGACCTACTTGACCTATCTAACCTACTCGGTGTTGCCGGGTAGGTGCACCTACTCCTTACGTGGTTAAGCTTCCACGGTTGCCGTCTTCCGGAAGATACGTGTCTTCCGTCTTCCGTCGTCTTTCGTCTTCGGAAGACACAACCGAGAAGACTTCTTATTCAAAAAGATCGTTAGATCATCTTCCTTCTAAGAAAACTGTAGTCTTAAGTAACAACGCTTCTTCAGTTATACAAACAGGTTATTAATCTTAAAAATTTCAAAAATTCGTGAATCCTGTAAATTGTGGGCACCACACTCATACCCCTTGTTCTCGGCTTCTGACTTGTGGAAAGCCATCCGTCACCAATCTGCTATCCAAGAAGATGGTCTTCCTTGAGCTACTCTTGCCTTCGCAGGTACACGGTTGCGTGGAGATAACGCTGCCCAAACCTCCTCCAGAAGTCCTTGGTCGGCGAGGTTCCAATCCCACATGAAGAAGTCGAGACCCAACTCCTTGAGGAAGGGCTTGGCCTCGGCCAACTCTGCTGCCGGTAACACCAACCCTCGAGGATGCATCGACATACTTGAAAATGTGACACTAAGCCACACGCACTTACTATGAGCCGAAGGCTCAGTCCTTCTCAAGTTCTCACAGTCTAGCTTCCACTCTCAGAAGACGAATCTAGTCTTCCAGAAGACAGCTACTCCGTCTTCTGGGATTCTAACAGTGCTTCCTAAGCTCGTCTCGTCTTCATAGCTATATCTAAACAGTCCTAACGAAGCAAGGCCTTGCATGGATTCCTAAGAAGACAACTCATCTTGCATTACATCCTACTTCCTAACAGAAGATACAAGAATATGCGAGAAGCAAAGCATATGAAAGGTTCAGAAGATGGTTGCGAGCTCCTACGGTGAGAGTGATCTCTGGGAAGACTCCCGAGACAGCTTCCGATACAATAACGTTCTCGGAAGACTTCCCGAAGCTAGGCTTCCCTTCACTGACCTCACCTGTCTTCTGCTTCTGACACGCAATCTAACCTCACAACAGACACAAGACATTCGCACTCTGTTCTTCTAACTCCTCGCCTCTCATACACACTCAGAAGAAGCTTGCTGCATGACGGGAAGACATGACCCTCGACCATTCTCTTCAGATTTTGCCAGCAAGACTTCTCACAACTCTCATCTTAGTTCGAGAAGAAGAAGGAATAGGCTGCTATGGGTCGGACAGAAGAGATTCGTAACGGATCCTCACGTCTTCTTGCGCATTTTGCCAGCCTTTCCAGTCTTCTAGTCTCTCCAGGAAGATGTGGATTTGAGAAGCTTGGAAGATCGGGAGGCACATGCCTGGTTCTCAACTTCCAACTTCTCGAAACAACAAACAACTCACCAAATCACTCGGGATTCGTACAAAACCTCTCTTAACACAAAAGCAAATCCACTCCACTCTTGATACGAATTACACACATTCGTCTTCCGAAGACAGTCAGGCTTCCGAAGCGTCTTCCGAAGATGTTCAGGTTTCATAAGCGTCTTTTGAAGATGTTCAGATCTTCCGAAGCGTCTTCTGTTCAAGGTTTTGGGAGTAGAGGGATGGTAGGGTAAGGAAATTGATAGTTGTGATCTTGAATTTGAGGACGATGGACAGGGAAGCTCGAATTGCAACTCGGGAAGAAGCAAGAAGATGGCTGTCGAAAATTAGGCAGCGCTTCCGTGTCTAATGTCATAGAAGAAAAAATGTGGGAGGAGAATCAATCGATCGGTTTGCCTACAAAGAATCGGAGAAGCGTAGGGGATACCAAAGAAGAGACGAGGAGCGATGAGAAAGGAAGAGAACATGGGAAGAACCTCAAACAGTCTTTTGTCTGCTTCCCGAGCTATCTTCAATCTTTCACGCGCTTCCGGCTCTGACCCCAGCTCCAATGCGACTCCACAGAGCTGATTCCGTCGTCAATTCCTTGCTACACCTCAATCGAACAAGACCTCACCTTCAATTCTTCTCAGCCGTCTTCAATGTCTGTCTCCAGAAGACTCCTTCAGCTCGATGTGCTTCATACTCTCAGTGATTCGCTCTCGTCTTCTTTCTAACAGTGAATCGATCCTGGCTCCACTCAATTTCACTCTGCTGCCTTCACTCAACTCGATTTCCTTCCAATTCGATCTTCTAGCAAAAAATGAGCTCAATGCGGGAAGCGGTAGTGGTTCGGTGCTAATGCGCTTCCTGTGCATCTTCTCGCGCAGTTTAGGGATTTTTGACCTACCCGATTTACCTAACCTACTCGGTGCTATCTGATAGGTACACCTACTTCTTACGTGGTTCAGCTTCCGCGGTTGTCGTCTTTCGGAAGACATGTGTCTTCCGTCTTCCGTCGTCTTCCGTCTTCCGAAGATACAACCGAGAAGACGCTTCCCGGAAGACGGTCGTCTTCTGCAGAAGTCAACTTCTTATTACAAAAAAGGTCGTAAGATCATCTTCCTTCTAAGGAAGCCGTAATCTTAAGTAACAAAGCTTTTTCAGTTATACAAACAAGTTATTAACCTTAAAAATTTCAAAAATTTGTGAATCCTGTAAATTGTGGGCACCACATAAGTTTAACCATAACTAATGTTAGCTAGTCATGACTAACTTGATATCTCCTTAAAGTACTTGGGCAGCAAATAAACATTCTCTACACTTAACTATAACTAAACACCTTACTAATAGACAAACTTCCTATATGTAACATAGGTCGTTATATTTTACCCCGTACTAAATTTTCGCTCTGTCCTCGGAGTGAAGAGAGAACTTTCGTCGATGAAACAACTTCAACTTGTCACGATTTATCCGATCGAATCTCCTTCCTCCCAGCTCCTGAAGGTCATATGTGAAGTTGCTCCGCACTTTATCTACAACAAAAGGACCAAAATATCTCGGAAGAAACTTTTTCCTAGCCCTCTTGAATCTAATCGCATCATATAACATTACCCAATCTCTGACTTGAAAAGGTTTTACTTCTCTCTTGCTCAATCGTTTGTCGTAACTCTTCTTTTGATACGCCTGAGTTCGTTCCATCCAGATCATTGCTACCGATCGGGTCTCTTCCAACTCCATGAGTTGCTCCCTTCTTGATCTGATCACGTCTTCTCCCCTTGACCTCTTCAACTTTCGTTGAATAGTTTGAAAAGTATCCAATTCGAATTGGATCGACAACTTGGACTCCACTTCATAAACCAGTCGAAATGAGGAGTACCCAGTAGAAGTCTTTGTTGTCGTTCGATACTCCCATATGATGACATGTAGTCTCTTATCCCAAGTATGTTTCGCAGTCTCAACACCAGCATCTTTGGCAAGCATCATACAAAGTGTAAGATTGGTCTTCTCCGCAAGACCATTAGCATTTGGTTTGTATGAGGTCGTTACTTGTGACTTGATAGAAAAGTGTTGTAGCATAGCAGTAGTCATGCTCCCTACAAACTCTCCTCCTCTATCTGAGACCAACTCTAACGGACATCCAAATCTTATGATGATCCTCTCTCATAGGAATCTACAGACTTTCGTTTCATTAGTCTCTCTCAAAGGTCTAGCCTCTACTCACTTGGTACAATAGTCAGTAGCGACTACAATGTATCTATTGCCTCGAGGTGTCTTATTAAGAGGACCTACAAAGTCAATACCCCACTTCTCAAATGGTCCTAACACGAGAATTGATCTTAACGGAGGTGTTCTAGTAGACTTCAGAGCAAATGCTTGACGTACTTCGCAAGTTTTGCAATAGTCTAAACACTCTTTGAAAATCCCTCTCCAGTGATAACCCGCATCCAAAATCTTGAAGGTTGTTATCTTATCGGTAAAGTGACCTACGCAAACAGTTTCGTTGTGAAATTCGTGCATTAGTTTGAACGCCTCCTTCTGACCAACTGCTCTCCTTAGTAACCCATCTGCTCCTTGTTAAAACAAAATTTCCTCCACCATGGTGTAAGGTTTGCACCTCTTGATCAACGCGTAACGTTCTCAGGTATACATACCTTTTGGAAAAGAGCCATCTGCAAGGAAACTCCAGATTTCCTTGTACTCGTCCGATATCTCCTCAATGCTTGTGATGGTCATCAGATGCTCGTCGAGAAATGAATCATCAAACGATTCTTCTCTCTCATCATCATAAGCCCTCGACAAAAGATCAACATTTGTATGCTTTTTCCCTAGTCTATCTTCGATCACGTAATCGTATTCTGTTAGAAGGATCTTCCAACGAGCAATACGTCCTTCGGCATTAGGCTTATTAAAGATATACTTTAAAGCCTTGTGATCTGTGACTATGGAAAATTTCTCTCCTAGCAAGTAGTGTCAAAATTTCTTCAATCCAAAGATCATCGCTAATCCTTCTCGTTCAGTCACGGAGTAATTCTTCTCCGCTGGAACCATCTGCCTACTAGCATAAGCTATAGGATGATCATGCCCATCTCCATCTAATTGACTTAATGTACATCCGATTGTTACATTGGAGGCATACGTATACAGATAAATGCTTTACTCCACTCAGGTTTAGCAAGTATAGGAGCTGTCACCAATGCCTTTTTCAGCTCCTCAAATGTTTCCTTTGTCTTCTGATCATACACTATCAATCAAAATCAACTCCCTTCTTCATGTACATAGTCAAAGCTATTGCTTTGTTTGAGAAGGAAAAGACAAATCTACGATAATATCTAACCTTGCCAAGAAATTGTCTCAACTTTGTCAAGTTGATCGAAAATGAAAGATCCACAATCTTCTTCACCTTCTCAGGATCTACCGCAATCCTTTTCTTGGAAATGATGTGCCCTAACAGCAGACCTTCTCCGCAACCAAAGATGCACTTCTCTGGATTTAGAGAAGCGTTGGCTTGCTCCAACCGCTGCAAAACTTTGATCACATGATCAAAGTGGTCCTCTTTTCTTCCATACACACAGAAATCGTCAATGAAATCACAAACAAACTTCCCTATGAATGGTTCAAACACCTTGTTCATGAACCTCTGAAACGTGACCGGAGCATTACACAGTTTGAATGACATCACTCGAAATGCAAATGTTCCCCAAAGAGTAGTGAAAGTAGTCAACTGCGGGTACTCATGTGCTATCTTGATCTGGGTATACCCACTATAACCATCACCAAAGCTGTACCACTCATGACCAACAACTTCCTCCAAAATCTCATCTATAAATGATAGAGGATAATAATCCTTCTTGGTAACTACATTCAGCTTCTTATAGTCTATGCACACTCGTAGCTTACCATTATTCTTCTTGACAATCACAATGGGTGAAACCCATTCTGAGTTAGAGGTAGTATCACTCTATGATCTCTAGGCCCAGTCCGTAAATATCTCTTGTGCCACATATCACTGGTATGCACAGCTCTCAACCAAGGTCTACCTAGGAGCAAATCATAACTAGAGTCCTTTAACACTTGAAAGGACATCAATGCTTGAACTCCCATCAAAGACACGACCACCTTCTCTAACACACCAAGAGGTCTTACCCGTTGCTTGTTAGCCATCCCACGACAATGCTAACCGGGTGAGTTGGTTCCATCCCCAACTTCTTCATCAATCTCTCTGATATGGCATTTACAGTCGACCCTCCATCCATCAATACGTCAGAGACGTAATGACCACTCAATCGGACTTCAATCTTTGAAGCTCTAATGCATACCTCTAAAGCATGCACATCCACCACACCAACTCCCACAGATTTTGATGTCTTGCTCTTGGGTTTCTTCTTTTTGCTTCTCTTAGAACTCAGTCCTCCTCTGAGTTCCTTTCGTAAGCTGGGATTAAGTGCGATAAGTTGTCCAACACTGATGTTGACTTTCTGAGCACCCACATCTTCAACCACATCATATCCTGCTTGGGAAGATGAAATGGTGAAATCTGCCAACTCCAGCTTCCTTCTTGGCTCCCTTGGTGTACTCGAAACATTACTCGAACGAGTACTTTCTATTTGCTGACTCCTCCATGAAAACCGGTTCATCAGAAAATCGAGTCCTTTTTCTTTCTTGAGCTAAAAGCTCCATCGATGCATGAGAAGAGTTTGAACTCTCTCCTTTCTCGTAGATGGAATCTTGCACTACATCGATAGTAGCCACTCCCTTGTTTCGTCCTTGTGATGGATTTCCTCCACCCACATTCATTATGACAGCTTCGGCACCTCTTGCTCCATTGTTAGGACGGTTTCGTTAGAAATGAGAACCTCCACATGTCCAACAAGTGATTCCTCCAAAGTTACCTTGGTTGCCTCCAAAGTTATCTTGGTTGCCTCCAAAGTTATCTTGATTTCCTCGGTTAAGATTGTTGTCGTAACCTCTTTGACCTCCTCCTCCACCTTTGTTTCTCCATTCTCGTAACTGCACCACATTTATCTTGAGATCCGTAAGAGTGTCGGTGATGCTCTTCAGCTCGACATGGAAATCAGAGGTGGCAGTAGACATCGTTGTTGGGACAAACGGTCTTGACACCACCGTTGGAGTAGGAGCTGACGTTGAAGCACCAATTGTGATGATGCAGATGCTATCGTTGTGATTACACCAAGAGTCGGAGTCGACACCAGACCGACATGATGAGGTTGGATGATATCCCCTTCATCCAAACTCTCTTCCATATTTGTCGTAATCTTGATGGTCTCTGCTTTGGTTGTTGGCTTCTCGTACCTCACTTGGGTTCGAATTGAAGGTCTCAATCCTCCCACCAAGTTCTTGATCAGCAATGCTCCAATCTCCGTCATCGTTAGCTCCACATTGTCTCCACTCTTCCGTAAGACCGTTCGAAATCGTCGCTCCAACTTATCCACCCTTTCGACAAACTGCCGAACTTTCTCGTCATCTCGTTGCTTCAAATGAGTAAGCTCCATCATGAGCTTCTCATAACTCTCTTCTGGAAGAAATTTTTTGATGATTGCGTTACTCAACGTCTCCCATTTGTCCTCCACTGCACCAGATGTCTTGTTCTTTACTCGTTCTTCATACCACGTAAGAGCAAAATCTTCTAAAAACTCTAGCAATAACAACACCTATTCTTCTTTCCTTCTCACGTTGTTTTTGATGCAATCCCTTTTGAAATCTCGTACAAATGGTTCTACATCTTCATTGTCCTTTCCATGAAACACTAGTAACTTCCCCATCTTGTAACTACTCTTTCACTCTTCTAATTTTTGTGCAATAACTATTCGCTAAAAGAGTACGAAAATCATCAATTTCATTCGAGAATAATCTACCATAGATAAAATGAAAAAAATGGTTGTAACAACACCTCTTTACCCAAGGTAATCATGAGCCTGAGTCGCATCATCGCCTTCTCCATCATCCGAATGATGATCTCCATCACAACTCAACCGAGTCCTCTTTTGAAGTCGACAACTTCTCCGTCTCAGCTCTTTGAGTCTTGTCCAACTTCTCGACTACTGACGTAAGTAGAGCAGTCACGTGGACACACTTGTGTCCTCTTGATAGATTGCCCACTCCACAACTTAGACAAAGATCCTCTCTTAGAAGATGAATCGGCGATGGTGACGATGGATCCACTCGAAGACTTAAATCAATAAACTCTCGTTTTCCTTTGGCTCTCTCTACTCTGATCCTAGTTGGACATTTCACTACTTTATGTCCCAACCCTCTACAGAAATAACACCACAAGTCGGTTTCTACTCTTCTCCTCAGAGATTCTACTTGAGGTTTCGTATTGGGGTTCTCAAACTCAACGATAATCTCTTTCGAGCTCTCTCCGACGCTTACTATGACATCTAAACCTTGAGGAAGGTTTCTAAGTTTAACTTTCTAATCTTTTGAACTTCCACTCATGTTGCACCTTCTCAACCATTAAGTGGACAAAATATCTCTGAGGAAAATAACTCTACATCACTTTCTTAACTCTTTCGAGCTTTATACTGAAAATCGTGTATTATACATGCTTTACACGAAATAAAATCCAATCTAAAATTAAAAGTCTAAGATAATATCTTCATGACCATCGACTATACTGATCCTAGCAGACATCTCAAAGTCACTCTTGTAAAGATCACACTCTACTTCGCCAGGAGCATTCGTGACCTCCATAGTGAATGATACTTTGAACTCAATCTTCTCCGCATCTCGCCGATGCTCACAGAAGCTTCTTGATATAGAGCAAAAAGGGCACCCCAACTACAATAGATGCGTGTTCGCAACTCCTCTATACTTAACTTTAGCTTTTCCGTCTCCGTTTTAACTCCCAAACGTCTCTTCTTCAACCTCGGCACTCGAACTGGATTCCCCATGAAGTATCTTCAAGACCTCCTTGTATGTCGAAACTTATATCTCTTAATCGGTAAGAGATCTCCCCAAGATTTTTGTGATCTCCAGTAGCTCAACCTCCAAGCTAGTAACTAATGAAGTTTCAACAGAAAATTCCCTAATCATAAGAGATGGTGCTGACTTTACAAATTTTCAAAGAAATGAAATTTGTATATTTTCACTTCTCTCATGGTTGTCAACCCCCTCTACTTTGAAAAATTCTATCTCCCTCTTCAGACATCATCTTCTCATGATTTTTGTTTCTTCTAATAGCTCATCAGACAAGCTACAATACTAGAAGTTTTCACAGGAAAATAAAACTCACAAAAAATCTGACAATAACTGTAAAAATTTTCCACAGAGCAGAATTCCTCAACTCTCGTGAATAAACCCCCTCAACTTTGAAAATTCATGGTTCTCTCTCTATACCACCTTTTCTCCTGATTTCTGTTGTCTTAGATAGCTTATCAGCCAATCTAAAACAGTAGAAATTTTCTCAAGAAAATAAAATTCACAGAAAATCTGACAATGACTGTAAACTTTTTCCAAAGAACAGAATTCTTTAACTCTCGCGAATAAACCCCCTCAACTTTGAAAATTCATTACTCCCTCTCTATACTACCTTTTCCCATGATTTCTTTTGTCCTAGATAGGTTATCAGTCAATCTATAATATTGGAAAGTATCACAGGAAAATAAAATACATAGAAAATCAGACAGCGAATGTATAAATTTTCCAGAGAACTGAATTCTTAAACTCTGAAATTTTTCTCCTCTAATAACTTCTCTCTCCTCCTTTCTCTACAACTTTCTTGTTTCATACCCTTTCAACTCTCCTCAAACACTTTCTAGGTGAACAAGATGTAAAGAATGACCTCGAACGCGTCATAGATCACTACGGGATACACAAAAGGTTCTAGCGTTGCTAACATCGCGTTAGCTTTCTCTCCTCCCAACGTTCTCTCCATGTGCTCTCTCATGATCTTTTTTAGTCGAATATAGAACTGAACTCTAAACATCTTTCAACGATCTCTTCAAGTGAGGTCCCGGCAACGGAACCAAAAATGTAAACCCTTCGCGGTCCTATCGATCAACTACCCCTCGATCTCTCAACCTCCACGATCGTCATCGATGAATTTGCAAAATGTCAAGCCTGTCTCTCACTCAGGGGTCACCTCTGATGGCTTTGATAGAAACACACCATGAACTTGAAGAGAAAAATGCTAAGTTCACTCGTTCATACACCCATAAACTCATCAACTAAAATCCTCTATTCTAACGACGTCTCTCAAGTTCTCACATGCTAAAATATCACACACTCTCTATATTACTCAAGTTGTCATTATGACGATGTGAAAACAAGGATGAGGAGCTCTTCTCCATTCCTCTATTTATACATTCTAAGTTTTTACTTTGGTACCCTCCGGTAACTCAGCCGTAACTATTTTTACCGGGTTTTACTAAGATATTACTTAAGATAATGTGGTGCCCACAATTTACAAGATTCACAAATTTTTGAAAATTTTAAGGTTAATAACTTGTTTGTATAACTGAAGAAGCTTTGTTACTTAAGACTACGGCTTCCTTAGAAAGAAGATGATCTTACGATCTTTTTCGTAATAAGAAGTTGACTTCTTCGGAAGACGGCCGTCTTCCGGGAAGCGTCTTCTCGGTTCTGTCTTCGGAAGACGGAAGACGGCGGAAGACGGAAGACACGCGTCTTCCGAAAGACGGCAACCGCGGAAGCTTAACCATGTAAGAAGTAGGTGTACCTACCAGGTAGCACCGAGTAGATTAGGTAAGTCAGGTAGGTCGAAAACCCCTAAACTGCACGAGAAGATGCGCAGGAAGCGCATTAGCACAAAAACACTACCGCTTCCCGCATCGAGCTCGTTTTTGGCTAGAAGATCGAGTTGGAAGGTGATCGACTTGACCGAGGAGAGCCAGCAGAGTGAAGTTGAGTAGAGCTAGGATCGATTCGCAGCTAGGAAGAAGGCGAGAGGAAATCACTGAGAGTAGGAAGCATATCGAGCTGAAGGAGTCTTCTGGAGACTCCCGAAAACAGACATTGAAGGACGGCTGAGAAGAATCGAAGGTGAAGTCTTGTTCGATTGAGATGTAGCAAGGAATTGACGGCGGAAGCAGCTCTATGGAGTCGCATTGGAGCTGGGGTCAGGGCCGGAAACGCGCGGAAGATTGAAGACAACTCGAGAAGCAGACAGAAGACAGTTTGAGATTCTTCCCATGTTCTCTTTCCTTCTCATCGCTTCTCGTCTTTTGTTGGTATCCCCCGCGCTTCCCCGGTTATTTGCAAATAAACCGATCGATTGATTCCCTCCTCACATTTTTCCTTTTGTGACATTGGGCGTGGAAGCACTGCCCAATTTTCCACAGCCATCTTCTTGCTTCTTCCCGAGTTACAATTTGAGCTTCCTTGTCCATCGTCCTCAAATTAGAGATCACAGCTATCAATTTCTCTACCGTATCATCCCTCTACTCGCGAAACCTTGAACCGAAGACGCTTCGGAAGATCTGAACATCTTCGAAAGACGCTTCTGAAACCTGAACATCTTCAGAAGCCTGACTTTCTTCGGAAGATGAATGTGTGCAATTCGTATCAAGAGTGGACTTGGATTTGCTTTTGTGTTAAGAGAGGTTTGGTACGAATCCCGAGTGATTTGGTGAGTTGTTTGTTGTTTCGAGAAGTTGGAAATTGGGAACTAGGCCTGTGCCTCCCGATCTTCCAAGCTTCTCAAATCCACATCTTCCTAGAGAGACTAGAAGACTGGAAAGGCTGACAGAATGCGCGAGAAGACGTGAGGGTCCTTTACGGGTCTCTTCTGTTCGACCCATATCAGCATATTCTTTCTTCTTCCTGAACTTAGGAGAGAGTTGTGAGAAGTCTTGCTGGCAGAATCTGGAGAGAATGGTCGAGGGTCATGTCTTCTCGTCATGCAGCAAGCTTCTTCTGAGTGTGTATGAGAGGCGAGGAGTCAGAAGAACAGAGTGCGAATGTCTTGTGTCTGTTGTGAGGTTAGATTGCGTGTCGGAAGTAGAAGACAGATGAGGCTAGTGAAGGGAAGCCTAGCTTCGAGAAGTCTTCCGAGAACGTTATTGAATCAGAAGCTGTCTCGGGAGTCTTCCCAGAGGCCACTGTCACCGCAGGAGCCCGCAACCATCTTCTGAACTTTTCATATGCTTTGCTTCTCGCATATCTTGTATCTTCTGTTAGGAAGTAGGATGTAATGCAAGGTGGGTTGTCTTCTTAGGAATCCATGCGAAGCCTTGCTTAGTTAGGACTGTTTAGATATAGCTCGGAAGACGAGATGAGCTTAGGATGCACTGTTAGAATCTCGGAAGACGGAGTAGCTGTCTTCTGGAAGACTAGATTCGTCTTCTGAGAGTGGAAGCTAGACTGTGGGAACTTGAGAAGGACTGAGCCTTCGGCTCACAGTAAGTGCGTGTGACTTAGTGCAACAGAGTTTGAAGTATGTCGATGCATCCTCGAGGGTTGGTGTTACTGGCAGTAGAGTTGGCCGAGGCCAAGCCCTTCCTCAAGGAGTTGGATCTCGACTTCTTCATGTGGGATTGGAACCTCGTCGACCAGGGACTTCTGGAGGAGGTTTGGACAGCGTTGCCTCCCCGCAACCGTGTACCTGCGAAGACAGGAGTAGCTCGGGGAAGATCATCTTCCTGGACAGCAGAATGGTGGCGGATGGCTTTCCACAGGTCAGAAGCCGAGAACAAGAGGTACGAGTTAGAAAAGAAGATCCTACCGATGATCTCCGGGAAGTGGCATGTGTCTAGAAGCACAACTTGTCTCTTCCGAGAAGACAGACAGGGAAGGAACGGATGGAAGGTAGAAGCTTACCGGGAGCCGCAGAAGCGTCTTCTGGCGAAGCTGTTCCTGCACCTTTTTTCTAAAGAGAAGGCGCAGAAGACGAGGTACCTAGGAGACCAGGACGTAGAGTTCCTAGAGGTTGTGTGGGAAGGATTGTCTGTGAACTGGAGCACGTTCTTCCACGCATATGTGCAGGCGGAGCTAGTATACTTAGGCACCTCAGCAGGAGGACCATTCTTCTGTTACCTGTACGTGGCTAAGAGAGATCTGACGGAAGATCAGTTGGCGAGATATGAGCCAACAGGGCAGCACGAGACGAAGGAGAAGATCTCGGAGGAAGACGACCGAGCAGCAGCAATGACTCCCCCTCCCACTCTGATGCCACAGATGAGGCCAGGTACTCATCAAAAGACGCTTCTGGTGAAGAAAGACGACTCCAGTGGGTCGGAAGACGTGACGCCACCGAGGAAGATGGGTCCTAGGAGTGTACCTAGGAAGACCACCTCCTTCTCGATCATTCATTCTGGATCGGAGTCCGACTCGCAGGAAGAGCCGATGAGTATCCGCCCGGAGCAGAAGACCGCTTCTGCAACACCAAGGAGTCTTCAGAAGACTCCAGAAGACGAAGGTTGGATGTATACTCCTACTGCGATGCGAGGAAGCGCAATAAAGAGGACCGCTTCTGCCATGGGGAGGGATCTTCCACCCCGGAAGATGAGAAGAGTAGCTTCTTCCCGAGCGCAGAAGCAGAAGGCGACAGCAGCAGAGGAGGCATCCTTGCCTCTGGAAGACAAGGTAGAGACCTCCGACCGAATCGTGGAGATGAGTCTGTCTTTCGTGGGAAGAAGGCTGGAGGAGTTCAGTGCCTTCTTCTACTCAGAGATCTGACCAGCTATGGAGTTGGTAGAGAAGAGGGCGATGGCTCAAGAGAAGCCACTACAGCCTGGATTTGACCAGGAGATTCTACGAGTTCGGGGAAGATCACCACCCTTGCAGAGGAGAAGACGACATGGAAGACACTACGAGAAGCCGCAGAAGCGCAGACTGCAGCCGAGAAGACGCAGCGGGAAGCAGCAGAAGCCCGTGCGCAAGGGATGTTAGCTCAGTCGGTGGAAGCGCTTCGGAAGAAGTTTAACTTCACCGCGGATAGGAAGCTTCTTACCTTGGCTAGGGAATGGGACGAAGAGTCCAAGTCGATGTTGGTAGAGTGCAAGGAGAGCATGTTCCGGTACTTGGATCGGCAGATAGAGGGAGTGAAGACACTCTACGGTCTTCTCTCGCTTCCGTCACTCGCAACTGCATCTTCCCAAGTCTCAGCACCATCGATCGGATCAGATTTGGAGAAGGAGGAGTTCGACCTCGCTGTCCACTTGGTGGTGACAGCGTTGGAAGCCGAGAAGATCCCAGAAGAGGCCCCGGAAGACAAGGTGTCTTCTGGAAGATAGGAAAGAGAGTTATCTTCCCAGGCATTCCGGATGGAGAAAGTGACTTCCCCGGATCTCTATGAGATCACCATGGCTCTAAGTGTCGAACTAGTGCCTCAGAAGAGCGAGGAAGCACAAGTCGACCCAGCTTCTCAGAAGACGTTTCCGTCTTCCGAAGCAGAAGCTGAAGCTGAAGCCGAAGAAGCAGCAGCAGCAAGACCAACGACGAATGGTGAGGAGAAAGCCACCTCAGTGACACCCGAGGTATTCACATGGTTTCCTAGCTAATCAGAAGCCGAGTCAGGAGTTCCGATAGGAGCAGATCAGGTAGAAATTGCCTCCGAGCAATCAGAGTAGGTAGCAAGCGCAGAAGACGAGTTAAACTTGTCCAAACATAGTAGGAACCGAACATGCTATTTTAGGAGATGACAGTTTAGTGTAATATTAGGTAGGTGACCATGTGGCAGAGTAAGCAGCGCAGGAGTAGCAAGGTGGATGGCTAATTAGGAAGGAAAACCGTTTGCATGTGGGGTGGCAGCCTTCTGACAGCACCCATCTCTCTCTGGTTGTAAACCTTATCACCTTTCTCATCCAAGAAGAAATGATAGTGCGCAAGCTATCGATTGAGTCTTCTACTGCTTTGTTTGCAGGACGTCGGCAAGGAGGACGCAACAACAATAATTGGCGCAACAATGACAACAACTAACAAGGTGATAATCAGCCACCGAAAAGACCATCAGATCCTAACGAGAAATGTTTTCAGTGCAACAAGATCAGACACCGCATCAGCGAGTGTTCGGACAAAGCCCGCAGTAGCAGCGACAATTTGAATGTTGGCAATCCAAACCTACGCAGCGAAACAATAACAACCGAAATAAAAAATCAACGTTTGCATAATAACAATAACAACATTCGTCGGATCTTGGTGGCACAATGCTCTTCTGCAGTCATGCAGACAGTCGACCCTTAATGGTATGTGGACACGGGTGTCATACATCACATGTCACACAATCGACGACAGTTCATCGAGTACTCACCCGTATCAATTAAGAACACCGAGAACGATGCTCTTCTACTCGGTGATAACACAACCATTCACGTCGTCGGTTCTGACATGGTGGAAGTACGCTTGCTCAACGGCAAGCATGTGTACATACGCGACGTCCTCCATGTACCTGTCTTACAGAAAAAACTATTTCATCTCAACAATTCAATGGCCATGACGACTGATGTCTAATTGGTAACAGACTTTGTCATCTCGAGGACAGATTTGGACAAGTGCTACCTCCCTGTCCGACTGTTGATGATCTCTACATGCTCGGAGAATCAGTCTTGGTCGCTGACGAAACGGCACATGTAGCCACAGTTGGAAGGACCCCAATAGTTCCTACTTTACCTCCCAGCCAGAGATCCGGACGTCGACTATGAGCAAGATCACTCTGCAGTCAGCGGACCAATGTCTTCCTTATCAATCGCAACTTGCGGAGACTTCGCTTCTCACGGTCCAGATCCAGCTCTGTCTCGCAATGTGCATAGCCAAGACGAAGAACACACAGCCAATTTTCGGACATTTCCTCCTCTGTTTTCGGAGCTAACAAACAGAAATAATATTTCAGCTCCACTTTTGATGGAGGCCGCGAACAAAGACAATGAAGGTAATTTTTCTCTCATCCGATCTTCACCTCTCCTCGAACAGACCTGATGGCAATGCCCTTTGGTACTTTTCCCACCCAGTCTCCCCTAGCTGGCCTCTCTCCAAGCTCGAGCGTGATCCCTAACTTAATAAACACCGGCACGTAAACCAAAACATGCACGACGCACCCATCCACACGGATCGTACCTCCTGTCCTTCCTTTTCTAGCCGATAGTCGTCACATGACGACTATCGGCTAGAGACGATGATGATCCTTTCAGTCGGTGGATCCGACTGAAAGGATCAGTCATCAGTCCCTGTCTAACGTCTTTCGCAAGACCCATTCTCTTCTCCGCACGTCTTGCCGATCACCAAATACCTCAAACGTCCGAGGTCATAACGATCCCCGTAGACTGGGAGCCTCCTATTAACAGAGACTCCAACGCAACCCCTCGAGGATCCTTGGCACTGACACCCCGCATGGACTCCCCTGATGGCAGTCCGTCTCACACTGACTATCTCCGCATAGACCGCGGAGGCAGTCCTCCCAAGTCACAAGAGGTCGCATTGACCTCTGCTGACCTAAGGTATGCTGACGTGGTCCCTCTGAGATCTGTACCGGCCCACTTGCGGGCCCATAAGGTCTTCTTGGCCCATGCCATGGACTTCCCGGTCCACGCCATCACCTTCCCCGATCGACCTACAACACTGATCCGCTTTCGGATCTTCTCGGCATGCCCTCTCTAATTTCTGACATGCCCGATCTCTTTTCTCGGTCTTGGTCTCCTCCACATCTTTTGGACGGCCTCCACGGTTTTTCATTAGGTAGCGGGACTCCTCCTCCGACGTCACCTCGACCTTTCGTTCTTGTTACTACAACGAGCGACCTCTCTATCTTGTGGCACCAGCGACTCGGTCATATCAACCACCACCGGATCTACGAGCTCAGTCACCGCAGGTATGTCATTGGCCTCTCTTCTTTCTCACTCTCTGAGGATATTTGTCTCGCTTGTGCACACGGCATGCATGAGCGTACTAAATTACCACGTGTCAGCTAAACTTCTCAACTCGTCTCTTGGCACTGGTCCATTCTGACTGGACGCATCTCTCCTTGCACCTTTTTCTAACACAAATATTTCATCACCTTTTTTGATGATTACTCGCGTTACACGATCACTCGTCTCTTTTACTATAAGAGGGACTGTTTTGCTGCTTTCAGGGACTATCTTGTCTTTGCTGAGCGCGTCACTGGTCAATCCCTTGTCATCTTGCGATCTGACAGTGGCGGCGAATATCGTTCTGCTGTCTTTGACACTTTCTGCGGTGAGCGCGACATTCAACGTCTATTCACAATCCCCTACTAACCTGAGCAGAATAGCGTCACTTGTGTCACTTTCCTCCAAAACCGGTGTCCATCTAAGACCATCTCTCATATGATCACATCTTATGAACTCTGACACTCCTACGACTCTATTACTCCACGACGACCCGATTTTTTTTTTTGTGCGTCTTTGACTATCGCGCTTTTTCTCAGGTCTCTGAGGTTGAGCGCACAAAACTCGATGATCGCTCTCACAAGTATATCTTCCTTGGCTTTAGCGGCCCGAGTAGAAGTTACTGTCTCCAAAGAAATTCATACCTTCACCTCTCGCGATGTAATTTTTAATGAGTCTTTCCTGACTCTCCCACCCACATCTGCCTCCTCTGCTACTCCCTCACTCACTCAAGAGCCTCTTGAGACCGACGTTCATTTTTATCACATTGTGTCTGCTCCTTCTGCTGGTCCAGCTTCCGTCGGTCTCTCTCAGCTTTCCTTCAATGGGAGCTCATTTGATCCCTCCTGCCGGTCCAGCTCCAACCCCATCCGTTGGTCTTGGATCTAGAGGAGTTTCTAGTACTCGTGGTCATAGAGGAGGAGTTACCATATACTCCATTAGCAGTTCACATTCTAGTGGGAGTAATCGTCTCCCATGTACTCACTCCTCTAGTCATACACATAATCATTCTCTTTCTGTGGAACACATGAACCCACGCCATCTCTATCTTCGGCGCACATCACCACGCTCATCATGTGTTTCCAGCCTTGCCCACAACGAGTCCTCCTTTCCTCCATTGGATTTTCCAGCACCACCTCCCACTGAGATGATCAACTCGGCAGTCGGTTCTTCCACAACGGAACCCTGATGAAGGTTACAACCCTTCATCGTTGATCGCGAAGTCTCGGAAGAATACTTAGCGGGCGTTGATAGTAGCTCTCAAGCAACTTGTGTGTAAGAACTCAAGTGTCAATAGAACTTGCTTCTTATGTAGAAGTAGTATCTTCTCCTAATGCTGATCAGTGGAGAAGAGCAATAGAGGAGGAGTTGGATTCTCACGAATCAAACAGTATCGGAAAACTCATCGATTTATCACAAAGACGCCGGTCGATAACATGTAAGTGGACGTTTAAATTAAAACTTAATACCTATGGGTCCATTGCTCGTTACAAGACGAGACTCGTGGCTCTTCAATTCACTCAAATCTACGGGTTAGACTATACATAAACGTTTTTGTCTTTAGTCCGTATACAGTCAATACGGCTCATCCTTGCCATCTCAGCGCAGTATAATCTACATGTACATCAAATGAATGTCAAAATTGTGTTTTTGAATGAAACACTTAACGAAGAAATATACATGTGTGTCCCAAGGAGTGACTGTAGCAAGGCGCAGCCAAGTATGCAGATTGCTTAAGACTCTCTACGGCCTTAAGCAGTCATCAAGAGAATGATATTTGATCATCGATAAATTCTTGCTTTCTCTTGGATTTACTAAGTCTGGTGCAGACGGAAACGTTTATTACCTGCATAAAAAACAACACTTCGTCATCCTTGTCCTCTATGTTGACACTGTGATTGCCAGTAGCAATGATGCTCTATTATCTCATGTAAAGATGAAATTGAGCTCACGGTTTAAGATGACTGACATCGGTCCAGTCCATCATTACCTGAGCATTGAAATTAACCGTGACCCATCTTGTGGCAGTATCAGACTTAGTCAAACTCTGTACTTGACACTAAAGTTAATCCAGTTTGGTTTACAAGACTGCAAACCTGTAAACACTCCTCTAGTTACAGATGAGAAACTTTCTTCGGACGACTCTCATGTCACTGAGGAGGAGAAGAAACTATGTAATAGTTATCTTTATCAAAGTGCAGCTGGCTCTATTAACTGGGCCGCAGTATGCAATCGTCCTGATTTGTCATACCCATTAGTGTACTCTCCTAGTTCATGAGTAGTCCTAGACCTAAGCATATTGCCGCTATGAAGCAGATTTTTCGTTACATCAAGAGAACTTTGAATTTATACCTTAAGTATGTTCAGTCATCCTAGCCGTACTCTCTGTTCGGTTATTCCAATGCTGACAGGGGAGGACATGTAGAGACAAGACGTTCTACATCAGGTCATTGTTTCATCTATTCTAGAGGAGCCATTAGCTGGTCCTCTAAGAGACAGAAGTCAGTAGCCCTGTCAAGCACAGAGGTAGAATATATAGCTCTTAGTACAAGCTGTTTAGAAACAATCTGGTTAGTTCAGCTCTTGACTGACATCTAAATGCATGACAAGGAGCAGATTGTGACATATTGTGACAACCAAACTACGATGGCTCTTGTCGACATTAGCAAATTCCATGACCGTACGAAGCATATCGACATCAGATATCATTTCATTAAAGACCACGTCGCTGGAAGAATTATAGAAGTTTATTATTGTCCTACTGAGGACATGGTCGCAGATATTTTGACAAAGAGTTCTCCAGCTCCAAAGTGGATCATCTACTACCTAAACTAAAAATGTTTTCTAGCTGATATATTTTATTTTAACTATTACTGAGTGAGAATGTAAGTGTAATAAGTAGAGCTCTACTTATCAACTAGAGGAGAAATTGGTTTGATAGAAGTCTTTGGTATAAGAATTAGTTACGGCTAAGTTGGCCTGAGAATACATGCAGCAAAATAGTACTTCTATCAATAGGCAGTTGCACCAAAAGTCCATCGAGAAACTTCGAGAACTTTCCAACCGGGAAACTTCCAGAAGGAAGTTTCTGGAAAGAAGCTTTGAGAACTTTCCAGCGAGCTCCTACGTGGCTCATTCTAAACCCTCTAGATGTTGTTTCAGATATAAGGCTGCATGTAAGCCACGTTAGCGATTCGTGTTCTCACTTTGAGAGGCCAGCATTGACCAGGAGCCTATCATGTACTATTCCTTTCACTATATAAAAGATGCGAATGCACCTCCACAGGCATTCGGATTTTGAGTTCACTCTAGAGCCCATCTTACAATGGTATCAAAGCAATGAACTCTAAGAGAGCGGATTACCCCTCTTAGAAAGGCCTTTGATCGAGGTACCGAGCAATTAGAACTTTGAGCGTGTCGAAAGGATCAAGAGAGCTATGTGATGGATGGGGATAGATTGCCAGCTCCAGAATTATCATTCTTGAATCCTCTCCACATCAAGCTTATGTATCTATGTCGTGAGCATTTTCGAGTGTATCATTTCGGTGAAGATTTCATGGGTAAAGTGATGAATTCGTCAGTCTCGGTGATTCTTCTAGTAGTGACATATGTAGCCAGTTGAGATTTGACTGTCTAAATCTTGATTTAGTGAGCATGGATCTAAACCTACCCGCTCTTGTTCCCTTCAACACGTGGGTAGAGATCCACTATGTCTATAGACCAAAATCGTTACATAGAGAGTTTGTGATTAGAAATTTTGGTGAGGATTTCTACCGCGAGATAATCGATTCTCTTGTCGTTTTTGTAGTACCTGTAGTGTACGAACGCTTCCGAGTGACCATCATAACTCTATACTAGGAAAGCTTGAAACTTTCATGTTGTTGGAGAGAGAGAGAGAGAGCGATCATAGAGCCGCAACCTCCAAACCTAGAGTTGATGATACAAGAATTGATGCAAGGCATGCTGACCAAATTTCGGGAAATGAAGATGACGGTCGAAGCACTACAGAACAAAATGTTGAACCTCGAGGGTCAGAGTATGACAGACGTTGAAAGGGGAGGATCGTCTCAAGGAGTACCGATGGTGGGAGAGCAAGCTGCACCAATAGAACCCGTGGCACAAATCGTTAGAGCTCCAGTCGATGATGAAGCTGCCCTGTTACTACAGATGAAGAAGACATGTAACATTGAAGCGTACAAAAACAAACGAATCATGAGAGTAGTCGAGAATTGGATTTCTCGGATGAATCGATATTTGCAACTTTTCAGTACGCAAATCACGGATCACGTAGCGAGAGTGTTTGCTTGTGATACTTGAACGATAAAGCTCTCACGTGGTATGATGCATGGGAGAGATCGGTGTTGGCGGAAGGTAGAACAATAACATGGACTGCAATGCAAAAAGATCTGTTGAAGACTTTCCAATCTGTGGATTCTGTACAAATGGCTCGAACGAGGATGTGGGGATTGAAACAGAAGGGAAGCCTTCAAGAGTATGTAGAAGCCTTCCTCGACTTGCAAGTTGCAATCACTGATATGAGTCCAGCAGAAGCTCTTGATAATTTAAAGAGGGGATCGAAGGAAAGAATCCGACAAGAAGTAATGGTGCAAAATCCACTCATGGTTTTTGAGGTCATCGCTTGCGCTCAAAGAATTGCTGGAGCATTAGGAGGAAAAGTGATGATTCCATCAAATCATCAGAATCGATCTGAAATCTCGTATGCAAACGGTCTGACACCCATGGAGCTAGGCAACATCCGCTATCAGCCACGACAGTTTCAAGGTGGAGATCGTCGAGGGCGGCCAGAAGAAAGACGTCAAGGAGCTCCTAGAGGAGAAGGTGTCAAGAATGTTGCACCTCAACCCGAGCAACATCGATGTTACAACTGCGGATGATTCGACCATATAGCTGCAAATTGTCGAAATCATTTTCCTAGAGATCAAGACCTCCATATTGTCGACCTCTGAATCATCTGAACAAGACAAAAGGAAATGAAGAAGTAGATGCAAGACTGGGAAACAAAGAACATCAGTAAATGCACCTCGTGGCCTTACTGGTGCAAGGAGAGAGAAGAAGACGAGTAAAGGAAAAGGAGATTGACAAAAAATAATGCGCAGTTGATTGTCACGGATAGAGTCTTGGAAGGGACCGAGGTGAGAATACTAATCGATCTTGGTACAACAGAGAACTTTTTGTCTCGATCGACTACTTGAAGTTGAGAATGGAGTTAGAAAGTGATGAGAGTGAAGAGGTGGAACTACCCAATGGACAAACTGAGAAGATTGAATCTCTATCTCGAAAGATAGAACTTAGTTTAGACGAAAATCGCGAAGATATTGAGTGACGAGTGATCAAATTAGCCCGTTATGATGTCATATTGGGTATGCCGTGGATGGAGCAATATAATCCCGAAGTGGATTGATGAAGAAAAGTGGTGAAAACCAAACAGTGAAAAATCTTCGAGGTAGAGTGAGATCTCGAAGACAGAACTTGCCTTTGTATGTAACAGGTACGAGTGCTATACGTAATAGCAATGTCTGTTTTTTGGGTTTAATAAGAGAGGTCTAGAGTGCACGACTTGACGGACAGATTCCATAAAGCTTGACAGATATGATAGCAGAATATGAGGATGTCTTTCCTGATGATCTTCCTTCAGGGCTACCACCAAAATGAAAGATTGATCACAAAATCGAGGTGATTCCAGAGAGCACTCCTCCTTATAAGACCCCATACAGACTAGCATCACATGAATTGGAGGAGTGCAAGGCATAAATCAAGGAGATGTTGCAGAAAGGGGTTATCCAGCCCAGCGTGTCATCATATGGAGCTCCAGTCCTTTTTGTGAAGAAAAAAGATAACAGCCTACGGATGTGCATCGATTATCGAGCACTCAATCAACAAACGATGAAGAATAAGTATCCACTACCTCGGATGGATGACTTGTTCGATCAACTCAAAAGAGCAAAGTACTTCACGAAGCTAGACTTATGGAGCGGGTATAACCAGATTTGAATGACTGATGAAGATGTGGAGAAGACTGCCTTTAGAACAAAGTATGGTCACTTCGAATACTTAGTGATGTCATTTGGTCTCACAAATGCACCAGTCACATTCATCGGGCCTTTCTGTGTTATCCGTAGAATTGGAGTAGTGGCATATCAACTTGAACTTCCACCCCACATGGAGATTCATCCAGTTTTTCATGTGTCTTTACTACGGTGATATACTCCACGACCTCATCAATTTGACAATTCGCAAGAGTCACAACCTCTCTCTCAAATTATCGATGGCAAGGAAGAGTTTGAAGTGGAACGCATCTTAAAAAAACGTGTTTGTGGGACTCGTCATCAACGGGTAGATTATTTGATGAAATGGAAAGGCTATCCATTACATGAAGCAACATGGGAACCTGCAACCAATCTTGCACACATCCACTCATAGTGGAAGCTTTCGAACAGCAGTTGAGCAACAAGGACGTTGCTTCTTAAAAGGGGGAGGTTTGCAATAAGTAGAGCTCTACTTATCAACTAGAGGAAAAATTGGTTTGGTAGAAGTCTTTGGTATAAAAATTAGTTACGGCTAAGTTGGCCTGAGAATACATGCAGCAAAATAGTACTTCTATCAATAGACGGTTGCGCCAAAAGTCCGCCGGGAAACTTCCAAAAGGAAGTTTTTGGAAAAAAGCTTTGATCCTACGTGGCTCATTCTAAACCCTCTAGATGTTGTTTCAGATCTAAGGCTGCATGTAAGCCACGTCAGCGATCCGTGTGCTCACTTTGAGAGGTCAGCATTGACCGGGAGCCTATCATGTACTATTTCTTTCACTATATAAAGGATGCGAATGCACCTGCACGGGCATTCGAGTTTTGAGTTCACTCTAGAGCTCATCTTACAGTAAGAATACATATAGTATGAATGCACCTTTACAGTAACTAGTTCAAGATATTAGGTGGTGATCTTTCGTAAGTTCATCAAGACCAAGACTATATTATTCAGACCCAAGGCCATTGTACATTAAGTAATTCATTTTCTTGGTTCAACTACACTCTCTCAAAGATCTCTTTCTCTCATACTCATACTATCTTTATGCCGTGACATACAGTTTTACCTTAGCCTATTCTAGCAATAATCCATTTCCAACATGGCATGCAATCTGAAAACTAATGCTGGATGGACATACGTCACATAAGCACACATGCAATTTTCTTAAGCACACGGGTAGGTTGTCGATCGAGGAGAAAGATGACGGAGCGGAGAGGTGGGGCTGGTGGAGGCGAGCCAGAGGTAGTAGAGAGGATTAGGCGAGGGGCTCAGCTCTGCAGAGTCTTTGTATGAGAGAAGTAGCAATTAGAGAGAGATTTGACAGTTAGGGTTGCGAAGTCTGAAGAGAGGCAGTGAGGAGGTCGCAACGAATTGAACGAAGGCGGACGTGGTATCAAAAGAGTCAGGAATAATAGAATCAACGGGAGGAGAAACGATGGATAGTGGCTCAACCGAGGCTCTCAAGTTTGAGGCAACAAAAAATAGAGAGACGATGTGGTGCCCACAAATTACAGGATTCACGAATTTTTGAATTTTTTAAGATTAGTAACTTGTTTGTATAACTGAAGAAGCGTTGTTACTTAAGATTACTGCTTCCTTAGAAGGAAGATGATCTTATGAGCTTTTTAATAAGAAGTTGACTTCTTCGGAGGACGACCGTCTTCCCAGTTGCGTCTTCGGAAGACGGGAAGACGACAGAAGACACCCATCTTCCGGAAGACAGTGACCACGAAGACCTAACCATGAATTTCCAGGAAAAGAAGTAGGTGTACCTACTAGGTAACACCAAGGTGGTAGGTAGGTTGGGTAAGCCATCTAGGGTCGAAACCCCTAATCTGCGGGGAAGATGCGCAGGAAGCGCCTTAGCGAATTCCAACTTCCCGCAGCAGCACGCTTCTTGAGAAGATCGATTTCGGAGGGTGAGCTTCGAGTGAGGAATCAGCGAGGTGGAATTGAGTGAGGATAGGATCGATTAGAAGCTAGAAGGAAGACGAGGTCGAATTGCTGAAGCGCAAGAAGTGTACTGAGTGAAAAGCGTTTCTTGAGAAACACCCAGAAGCTGACATTAGAAGCAGCTGAGTGGAATTGGAGGTGGACGGCTTAATCAATTGAGGCGTAGTCAAGAGCAGACGACGGAAGCAGCTCAGTGGGGTCGCATTGGAGCTGGGACTAGAGCCAGAAGCGCACGAAAGGTCGAAGACAACTCGGGAAGCAGACAGAAGACTGTAGAGGTTCTTCCCAATGTTCTTTCCCCTTTCCACTGCTTCTCACCTTTGTTTGGTATCCCCTGCGCTTCTCCGGTTGTTTGCAGACAGCCTGATCGATTACCCCCCATCCCCAATTTTCCTATTGTGACATTGGGTGCGGAAGCGCTGTCCAATTTCCTTCAACATCTTCCTACTTCTTCCTGAGTTCAATTCGAGCTTCTCTACCCAGTGACCTCAAATTGACGATCCCAGCTATCACTTTTCTTACGCTACCCTCTCTCTATCCTCGAAACCTTGAACAGAAGACGCTTCGGAAGATTGAAACATCTCCGGAAGACGCTTCTGAAACTTGATTGTCTTCAGAAGACTGTCTTCGGAAGTCGACTGTAACCAATTCGTATCAAGAGTGGCTTTGTGTTGGTTTTGTGTTAAGAGAGGCTTGGTACGAATCCTGAGTGGTGTGGTGAGTTCTTTTGTTATTTCGAGAAGTTGGAAGTCGGGGACTAGGCCTGTGCCTCCCAGTCTTTCAAGCTTCTCAACTCCACACCTTCCTAGAGAGACTAGAAGACTGAAAGGCTGGCAAAATGAGCGAGAAGACGTGAGGATCCATTTCGGGTCTCTTCTGTCCGACCCATAGCAGCCATTCCTTCTTCTTCCCAAACTTAGGAGAGAGTCGTGAGAAGACTTGCTGGCAGAATCTGGAGAGAAGGGTCGAGGGTCCTGTCTTCCCACCGAGCAGCAAGCTTCTCCTGAGTGCGTATGAGAGGTGAGAAGTCAGAAGAACAGAGTGCAAATGTCTTGTCTGTTGTGAGGATAGATTGCGCGTAGGAAGACGAAGACAGGTGAGACCAGTGAAGGGAAGCCTGACTTCGGGAGGTCTTCCGAGAAAGACATTGAATTGGAAACTGTCCCGGGTGTCTTCCCAGAGACCACTGTCATCGCAGGAGCCCGCAACCATCTTCTGAACCTGTTATGCACTCTACGTTTCACGAATCTTGTATCTTCTGATAGGAAGTAGAATGTAATGCAAGGTGGGTTGTCTTCTTGGTAATCCATGCGAGGCCTTGCTTAGATAGGATTGTTTAGATATAGCTCGGAAGACGAGAGCTATTTAGGAAGTACTGTTAGAATCCCGGAAGACAGAGTAGCTGTCTTCTGGAAGACTAGTTTCGTCTTCTGAGAAGTAGAAGCTAGACTGTGGACACTTGGGAAGGACTGAACCTTCAGCTCATAGTAAGTGCGTGTGGCTTAATGCAACAGATCTTCCAGTATGTCGATGCATCCTCGAGGATTGGCGTTACCGGCGGCAGAGTTGACCGAGGCCACGCCCTTCCTCAAGGAGTTGGGTCTCGATTTCTTCCTATGGGATTGGAACCTCGCAGACCAGGGACTTCTGGAGGAGGTGTGGGCAACGTTACCACCTCGCAACCGTGTACCTGCGAAGGCAGGAGTAGCTCGAGGAAGACCATCTTCCTAGACTGAAGATTGGTGACGCAGGGCCTTCCACAGGCCAAAATCCGAGGACCGAGGGTATTGGTTTGAGAAGAAGATCCAACCTAAGATCGTGAGCGCGTGGCATGTGCCTGGGAGCACCACTTACCTCTTCGTGGAGGACAGACAGGGTAGGAATGGGTGGAAGATCGAATCTTACCGAGAGTCGAAGAAGTGACTTATGACGAAGTTGTTTCTGCATCTCTTTCTCAAGGAAAAAGCGCAGAAGACGAGGTACCTAGGAGATCAGGACGTAGAGTTCCTGGAAGCAGTGTGGGATGAAGGAGTGCCCATCAACTGGGGCGCATACATCCACAATTATGTACAGGCGGAGCTAGCGTACTTGGGTACCCCGACAGGAGGACACTTGACACCTTTCCTCTGCTACTTGTTGTGGTGCCCACAAACTACAAGATGCACGAATTTTCGCAATTTTTAAGAATAATAACTTGTTTGTATAACTGAAGAAGCGTTGTTACTTAAGGTTACGTCTCTCTTAGCAGGAAGATCATCTTAAGAGCTGTTGGTAATAAGAAGTTGACTTCTTCGGAAGACGACCGTCTTCGGAAGAGCGTCTTCTCAGTTGCGTCTTCAGAAGACGGGAAGACGGCGGAAGATGAGAAGATGGCGGAAGACAGCGACCGCGAAGGCCCAACCACGAGTTTGCGTGTAAGACAGTAGGTGTACCTACTGGAGCGCACCGAATAGGTAGGTAGGTCGGGGAAGACACCTAAGGTCAAAAACCCCTAATCTGCGGGGAAGATGCGTAAGGAAGCACATTAGGCACATTCCAACTTCCCGCAGCACAGCGCTTGAGAAGATCGATTGGAGATAGTGAGCTTCGCGAGTTAGCTTTGAGAGAGGAATCAAGTGAGGACATCGAGGTAGGAGAGAATCAGTTGGCAGCTAGGCGAAGAGCGAGACCGAATTGCTAAGGCATAGAAGGCAAAAGGAAGGCGTTTCTGTGAGCTCCCGAGAAGCTGACATTGGAGAGCAGCGAGTGGAATCGAAGATGGAATCGAGGCGTGGCCGGACATTGACAGCAGGCGCAGTCGTGAGGAGTCGCATTGGAGCTAGGACCAGAGCCAAGAAGCGCGCGGAGGTCGAAGGCAACTCGGGGAGCAGAAGAAGACTGTAGAGGTTCTTTCCCCTGTTCTTTCCCCTTCCCACTTCTTCTCGCCCTTTCCTGGTATTCTCCGCGCTTCCTTGGTTGTGTGCAGGCAGCCCGATCGATTACCCCCACCCCCCATCTTTCCTATTGAGACATTGGGCGCGGAAGCGCTGCCCAATTTCTGTCAGACATCTCCTTGCTTCTTCCCGAGCTCAATTCGAGCTTTCCTACTCCTAGCCCTCAAATTGGAGATCCCACCTATCAATTTCCCTACCCTACTACCTCTCTACCCCCGAAACTTGGAACAAAAGACGATTCAGAAGATGGGAACATCTTCGGAAGACGCTTCTTAAACTTGACTGACTTCGGGAGACCGTCTTCGGAAGACTATCTTCGGAAGTCGACTGAACACAATTCGTATCAAGAGTGGATTTGCTTTGCTTTTGTGTTTAGAGAGGCTTGGTACGAATCCTAAGTGGTGTGGTGAGTTGTTTTGTTATTTCGAGAAATTGGAAGTCGGGAACTAGGCATGTGCCTCCCGGTCTTCCAAGCTTCTCAACTCCACATCTTCCTAGAGAGACTAGAAGACTGGAAGGCTGGCAAAATGAGCGAGAAGACGTGAGGGTCCCTTCGGGTCTCTTCTGTCTGACCATTGGCAGCCATTCCTTCTTCTTGCCAAGCTCAGAAGAGAGTCGTGAGAATACTTGCTGGCAGAATCTGGAGAGAATGGTCGAGGGTCATGTCTTCCCACCGAGCAGCAAGGTTCTCCTGAGTGCGTATGAGAGGTGAGAAGTCAGAAGAACAGAGTGCAATTGTCTTGAGTCTGTTGTGAGGATAGATTGCGTGTAGGAAGACGACGACAGGTGAAGACCAGTGAAGGGAAGTCTGACTTCGGGAAGTGTTCCGAGAAAGACATTGAATCGGAAGCTGTCCCGAGTGTCTTCCCAAAGACCACTGTCCCCGCAGGAGCCCGCAACCATCTTCTGAACTTGTCATGCACTTATGTTTTGCGAATCTTGTATCTTCTGATAGGAAGTAGGATGTAATGCAAGGTGGGTTGTCTTCTTGGTAATCCATGCGAGGCCTTGCTTAGATAGGATTGTTTAGATATAGCCCGAAAGACGAGAGTTATCTAGGAAGTATTGTTAGAATCCCGGAAGACGGAGTAGCTGTCTTCTAGAAGACTAATTTCGTCTTCTGAGAAGTAGAAGCTAGACTGTGAGCACTCGGGAAGAACTGAGCCTTCAGCTCATAGTAGGTGCTTGTGGTTTAGTGCAACAGATCTTCCAGGTATGTCGATGCATCCGCGGGGCTTGGTGTTACCAGCAGCAGAATTGGCCGAGGGCACTCCTTTCCTCAAGGAGTTGGGTCTCGACTTCTTCCTGTGGGATTGGAACCTCGCAGATCAAGGGCTTCTGGAGGAGGTTTGGGCAGCGTTGCCACCTCGTAACCGTGTATCTGCGAAAGCAGGAGTAGCTCGAGGAAGACCGTCTTCCTGGACTGAAGACTGGTGGCGCAAGGCTTTTCACAGGCCTGAGTCCGAGAACCGAGGATATTGGTACGAGAAGAAGATCTTGCCTAGGATCGTGAGTTCGTGGCATGTGCCTGGGAGCACCACCTGCCTTTTTGTGGAAGACAGACAGGGGAGGAACAGTTGGAAGATAGAATCTTACCGAGAGCCGAAGAAGCGACTTCTGACGAAGTTGTTTCTGCATCTTTTCCCCAAGGGGAAAGCGCAGAAGACCAGGTACTTAGGAGATCAGGACGTGGAGTTCTTGGAATCAGTGTGAGATGACAGAGTGCCCATCTACTGGGGCGCGTACATCCACAACTATGTACAGACGGAGCTAGCATACTTAGGTACCCCGGCGGGAGGACACCTGACGCCCTTCCTCTGCTACTTGTATGTAGCCATGGAGGATCTTAGGGAAGACCAGCTGGCAGTGTATGGGCCAACGGAGCGACAGGAGGTGAAGGAGGAGACCTCGGAAGACGATGATCGAGAGGCAGCAGCAACGCCCCCTCCCACTCTGATGCCATAGCTGAGGCCTGGCTCTCACCAGAAGACGTTGCTGGTGAGGGAAGACGAGTCTAGTGGGTCGGAAGACGTCACGCCACTGAGGAAGATGGGTCCCAGAAGTGTACCGAGGACACCCATCTCTCTCATTCATTCAGGATCGGAGTCCGACTCGGAAGAAGACCTGCTGAGTACCCGATCAGAGCAGAAGACTGCTTCTGCAACGCCTGGGAGTCTTCCGAAGACTCCAAAAGACGAAGGATGGATGGGCGCTCCTGCTGCGATGCGAGGAAGCGCAAAGAAGAGAGCCGCTCTTGCCATGAGGAGTCTTCCACCCCGGAAGATGAGAAGAGTAGCTTCTTCTCGTGCGCAGAAGATGAAGGCCGTAGTGGTGGAAGAGGCTTCCTTGCCTCTGGAAGACGAAGTCGACACCGCAGAGCGAGTGGTGGAGATGAACTTGTCTTCCGCAGGAAGACGACTGGAGGAGTTCAGTGCCTACTTCCAGAAGGAGATCCAGCCAGCTATGGAGTTGCTTGAGAAGAGAGCGCGGGCACAGGAGAAGCCCTTACAACCTGGATTCGGCCTGCGCACCTTGCTGCGACAGGGGGAAGATCAGAAGAAGACGGAGTCGCTGGAAGCTAGTCTCCGCACCACGGAGAAGCTTGCAGCCAGGTACAAGGCGGAAGCAGCCGCTTCTGCCAAGGAGCTGGTACAGCTTCGGAAGAGCAACCAGGAGTTGCAGGCGCGAGTACAGCAGCGCAATCAGGAAGTCACTCGAGTGCGGGAGAAGATCACCGCCCTCGTAAAAGAGCAGACCATATGGAAGATGCAGCGAGAAGCCGCGGAAGCGCGAGCTGCAGTTGAGAAGACGCAGCGGGAAGCAGCAGAGGCCCGTGCACAGAAGATGTTGGCACAGTCGGTGGAAGCGCTTCGGAAGAAGTTCAACTACACCGCGGGTAGGAAGTTACTTACCTTAGCTAGAGGATGGGACAGCGAGTCTAAAGCGATGTTGGTGGAATGCCGGGAGAGCATGTTCAGGTACTTGGATCGACAGATAGAAGGAGTGAAGACACTTTATGGTCTTCCCTCGCTTCCGACACCTGGAACCGCATCTTCCCACGCTCCAGCACCATCGACTGGATCCGGAATGGAGAAGGAGGAGTTCGACCTCGCTGTGCACTTGGTGGTGACAGCGTTGGAAGCCGAGAAGACTCCAGAATACGCCCCGGAAGACAGGAAGACGAGCCGTCTTCCCAGATATACCGCATGGAGGAAGCGACTTCCTCGGATCCCCATGAGTTCCCCATGGTCCCTAGTTCCGCACCCGTGCCTCAGAAGATGGAAGAAGCACCGGTCGACTCCGTTTCCAAGAAGACGCTTCTGTCTTCCGAAGCAGAAGCCGAAGCCGAGGAAGACCGGGCAGCAGCGACAGCAGGGCCAACAAGAGACGATGAGGAGGAAGCCACCTCAGTGACACCCGAGGTAACTGCAGGGCTTTCTAGGTTATCAGAAGCTGCATTAGGAGCTCCGATAGGAGCAGATCAGGTAGAGATTGCCTCCGTGCAATCTGAGTAGTTAGTAACTTCATTCACAAATCCAAATATAGTAGAATCGAACATGCTATCTTAAAGGTGGCAGTTTTTCCAGGTAATATTAGTTAGGACACCATGTGGCAGCATAGGAAGGACAAGGTGGATGGTCAATTCGGGCAGGGGAACCGCTTGCATGTGAGGTAGCAACCTCTTGTCAGCGTCTCTCTCTCCCTGGTGATCGCCTCCCCTGGTTCTCATGGCAGCAACATAATTAGGATAGCAGGGTAGGAGATAGAGTTCTGCCTGTGCTACCAGTTCTGTAGAATTCTGTAGCAACTGCACACATCGATTCTATGGTGCAGGCGGACGAGACACATTAGAGCAGAGGGACATGATAGGTGGTTCTTTGCACTACACCTGTTGTTGGAAACATACGAATAGTCTTGGAATATACATGAGGGTCTGCATACTCGTACCAGCAGTGGTTCGAAGATGTAGATAGAAGTAGTGGACAGTCTAGGAACAGGGAACGGCATTCTCGTGCAGTCCTGTTAGCTAGGCTAGTGTGTCGAGGAGTAGACGCAGGAAGTAGAGGGAGTGAGCTTCCCAATGCCATTGTGACTTCTTCTCGGGCAATAGATTGTGGATTTGAGTGCAGAAGCTTTGTTCATGTCTTTTGGGTGGTGGGTTTTCTTGAATTCGCTCCCAATTGTGCATGAGAAGTGTTCTTCTTGAGTGGCGATGAATGTCAACAGTTGTGGAAGTGTAGCTTGGCTCGTCCAGTAGAGCACTTAGGATCTACGTACAGACGGTCTTATGGGTAAGAGATCCCAGAAGACAGAGTAGTCGGAGCAGCGAAGAGAAGAAGAAAGAAGCCTTCTTCCCGCAACAGAAGACGACATCCTCGAGGAGAAGACGGTGCAACAGTACTCACGTTTGTTGTCTTCCTCCCCAAACTATTACAAGCAGGGATGGCTTGTTAGTCAGGATCCGGACTAGAAACCTGTCAGAATCTTAATTTCTCTTTTTCATCTTGTTTTCTCTTGTTTGGATTTTCTCTTCTTTCTCATCTTCTCCCATCTTCTCCATCTTCTTACCTTCTTCTAGTGAGCTTCCAAGACTTCTATTGAGTTTCCGTGAAAGTGATTGTCGTTGTAATGCTGCAGGAAGACTATTTCCGTAGGCAGAAGCCTGGGAAGGCTACAGGGGGCATACACCCTGTGATTGATCTAACCCGTTGGAATGTGAGTGTGAGAGCAAGGTGTAACAGCCGTGCTAGTCGACTTCTGCGAAGCAGGACAGACTTCTGGAGGTGTGAGAAGACGAGTTGAACCCCCAGAAGACGAGAATCGCTTCGGGAAGACGGTATCAAGAAACCGGAAGAAGCAATATGGAAGCAGGAAGATCGTCTTCCCGAGCTTCTCTGTGAATAGTTGTGTGATTTTGTAATTGGTAGTTGTTTTTTTAGTTCCAGAGCACCATTTGGCGTGTCTGGAAGACGTGTTGTTTTGTGTGGTTTTGTGAGAAGACGAGATTTCTAGGCAAAACCCGTGTGTTTGTGTGTTTGAACAGATCTTACAACTTAGAGCAGCGTTACTTGTGCAAATCCTCTGTGGGAACGATATCTTGTATACTAAATGGGCAAAAGGAGAAATCCTACGTCACTACACTTGTACGTAGCCATGGAGGATCTTAGGAGAGATCAGTTGGAAGAGTATGGGCCAACAAGGCAACAGGAGGTGAAGGAGGAGACCTTGAAAGACGATGACCGAGCAGCAGCCACAACTCCCCCTCCCACTCTAATGCCGCAGTTGAGGTCCGGCTCTCACCAGAAGACGCTTCTGGTGAAGAAAGACGAGTCTAGTGGGTCGGAAGACGCCACGCCACCAAGGAAGATGGGTCCTAGAAGTGTACCTAGGAAGCCCACCTCCCTCATTCATTCAAGATCGGAGTCTGACTCGGAGGAAGAGCCGCTGAGTACCCGATCGGAGCAGAAGACCGCTTTTGCAACACCAGGGAGTCTTCCGAAGACTCCAGAAGACAAGAGAAGAAGGGATACACCTACTGCGATGCGAGGAAGCGCAGTGAAGAGGACCGCTTCTGCCATGGAGAGGGATCTTCCACCCCGAAAGATGAGAAGAGCAGCTTCTTCTCGTGCGCAGAAGATGAAGACCATAGTGGTCGAAGAGGCATCCTTGTCTCTGGAAGATCAGGTAGAGACCTCTGACCAAGTCGTGGAGATGAGTCTGTCTTCCGCAGGAAGACGACTGGAGGAGTTCGGTGCTTTCTTCCGAGCCGAGATCCAACCAGCTATGGAGTTTCTGGAGAAGAGAGCGAAGGCACAGGAGAGGCCCTTGCAACCTGGATTCTGTCTGCGCACCTTGTTGCGACAGGAAGAAGACCAGAAGAAGACAGAGTCGCTGGAAGCTAGTCTCCGCACCACGCAGAAGCTCGCAGCAAGATACAAGGCGGAAGCTGCCGCTTCTACCAAGGAGCGGGTGCAGCTTCGGAAGAGCAACCAAGAGTTGTAGGCGCGTGTACAGCAACATGATCAAGAGGTCCTCCGAGTGCGGGAGAAGATCACCGCCCTCGCAGAGAAGAAGATGACTTGGACGACGCAACGGGAAGCCGTAGAAGCGCGAGTTGCAGCTGAGAAGACGCAGTAGGAAGCAGCGGAGGCTCGTGCACAGGAGATGCTAGCACAGTCGGTGGAAGCGCTTCGGAAGAAGTTTAACTTCACCGCGGGTAGGAAGTTAGTTATCTTAGTTAGAGGATGGGACAACGAGTCCAAGATGATGTTGGTGGAATGCAGGGAGAGCATGTTCAGATACTTGGATCGGCAGATAGAGGGAGTGAAGACGCTCTATGGTCTTCCCTCGCTTCCGACACTCGCAACTGCATCTTCTCATGCTCCAGCACCATCAACTGGATCCGAGTTGGAGAAGGAGGAGTTTGACCTCGCTGTGCACTTGGTAGTGACAGCGTTGGAAGCCGAGAAGACTCAAGAAGACGCCCTGGAAGACAAGATGTCTTCTGGAAGACAAGAAGACGAGCCGTCTTCCCAGGTATTCCGCGTGGAGGAAGCGACTTCCCCGGACACCCATGAGATCACCATGGTCCCTAATACCGAGCTGATGCTCCAGAAGAGTGAAGAAGCACCGGTCGACTCCGTTTCCCAGAAGACGCTTCCGTCTTCCGAAGCAGAAGCCGAAGCCGAGGAAGACGCAGCCGCAGCGACAGCAGGGCCAGCAAAGAACGATGAGGAGGAAGCCACCTCAGTGACACCCAAGGTAACTGCAGGGCTTCCTAGCTTATCAGAAGCCACATTAGGAGCTTCGATAGGAGTAGATCAGGTAGAGGTTGCCTCCGAGCAATCAGAGTAGATAGTAACTGAAGTGACAACTCCAAATTTAGTAAGATCGAACATGCTATCTTAAGAATGGCAGTTTCTCAGTGTAAAAATAGTTAGGATACCATGTGGCAGCATAGGTAGCATAGGAGCAACAAGGTGGATGGCTAATTAGGAAGGGGAACTGCTTGCATGTGGGGTGGCAACCTCCTGTCAGCGCCTCTCTCTCCCTGGTGGTCGTCTCCCCTGTTTCTCATGGCAGCGACATAAGTATGATCAAAGAGTAGGAAACAGAGTTCTGTAGCTAATGCACACCCACATCGATTTTATGATGCAGGCAGACTAGACACATTAGAGAGGAGACACATGATAGACAGTTCTTTGCACACTACACCCGTTGTTGGAAACATACGAATAGTCTGAGAATACACAGGAGAGGTCTGCATGCTCGTACCAGCAGTGGTTCTAAGATGTAGATAGAGATAGTGAACAATTTAGGAACAGGGAACGGCATCATCGTGCAGTCCTGTTGACTAGACTGGTGTGTCGAGGAGTAGGCGTAGGAAGTAGAGAGAGTGAGCTTCCCAATGCTATTGTGACTTCTTCTCGGAGAATGAATTATGGATTTGAGTGCAGAAGCTTTGTTCATGTCTTCTGGGTGGTGGGTTTTCTTGAATTCGCTCCCAATTGTGCATGAGAAGTGTTCTTCTTGAGTGGCGATGAATGTCAACAGTTGTGGAAGTGTAGCTTGGCTCGTCCAGTAGAGCACTTAGGATCTACGTACAGACGGTCTTATGGGTAAGAGATCCCAGAAGACAGAGTAGTCGGAGCAGCGAAGAGAAGAAGAAAGAAGCCTTCTTCCCGCAACAGAAGACGACATCCTCGAGGAGAAGACGGTGCAACAGTACTCACGTTTGTTGTCTTCCTCCCCAAACTATTACAAGCAGGGATGGCTTGTTAGTCAGGATCCGGACTAGAAACATGTCGGAATCTTAATTTCTCTTTTTCATCTTGTTCTCTCTTGTTTGGATTTTCTCTTCTTTCTCATCTTCTCCCATCTTCTCCATCTTCTTACCTTCTTCTAGTGAGCTTCCAAGACTTCTATTGAGTTTCCGTGAAAGTGATTGTCGTTGTAATGCTGCAGGAAGACTATTTCCGTAGGCAGAAGCCTGAGAAGGCTACAGGGGGCATACACCCTGTGATTGATCTAACCCGTTGGAATGTGAGTGTGAGAGCAAGGTGTAACAGCCGTGCTAGTCGACTTCTGCAAAGCAGGACAATCTTCTAGAGGTGCGAGAAGACGAGTTGAACCCCCAGAAGACGAGAATCGCTTCGAGAAGACGGTGTTGAGAAGACCGGAAGAAGCAACTTGGAAGCAGGAAGATCGTCTTCCCGAGCTTCTCTGTGAATAGTTGAGTGATATTTTAGTTAGTAGTTGTTTGTTTAGATCCAGAGTACCTTTTGGCGTATCTGGAAGACGCGTGGTTTTGTGAGAAGACGGAAATTTAGACAAAACCCGTGTGTTTGAACAGATCTTAGAACTTAGAGCAACGTTACTTGTGCAAATCCTCTGTGGGAACGATATCTTGTATACTAAATGGGCAAAAGGAGTAATCCTGCGTCACTACAGACGAGTAAAGAGATGGATCTGGAAAAAAAAGAGGAAGAAGAGAATCACTGAATTTGGTAGACTCGAGAAGGACGGAGAACCCCTATAGGAGCAAAACTACCGTGGAAGGAATCCTACATGCTCAAAAGAAAAGGAGTATAAGGGATGAGGATGTGTCAGGTGAGGGGGGAACGATAGAAGGCACGGAGAATAAGCACGGGCCGAAGGAGACTAGGGAGGAGCTGTCGACTCTAGAGGATCCGACACAAAAGATCACAACAATGGAAGCCACTAAGGCGACGAACCTTCGTTCAGAAATCTTGACAGCAGGTGGGATCAAACCGGGCAACAATGCGGTAGGGGGGTCCAGCAGAACGACCAGAGGAGACCGGGTAGACCTGCAGAAAGGAAACACAACAAGTACCTTGGGAGCGTGATGCACCAGACAGCGAAAAGCACCACGGGCGCATGGCAACAAGGAATAACTGCTCGAACAAAAGCAAGTACAGAGGGAGAGACACAAGCGGTCAACAACTGGACGAAGCCTCTAAATATTTTGGGCAAAGCAGGACAAAATCCGTACATGGAGGGACTTAACCCTCTTGCAGGGGCAGGCATGTTGGATGAAGAATTGATCGCGGTCATTCAAAACATACAGAAGAACCAACAACCAGGAGAATAAAAACATGGTGTACCTGTACAACTTGATATGAACCTTGTTGCGAGCCGTCTGTCCTTGCTGAAGTCGACGACGGCGGTATTATCTACGGTAGACTGCAACCCGTTGAGAGACGCCTTCGAGATCTAGACATTCAGAAAGTTGGAGCAAGGAATGGGACTACAAGCAGCTACCGATGCTAAGCAGAAGGAACTTTTTTGGTGGTACTTGCAACGTAAGAACAACGCAATCGCTTTCCCCTTCGATTTGCTTTCTCTCTTTTTTGAGATTTTCTGGATAATTCCTCGCATAGTGCCCTTTCCTTTTGCACACAAAGCAAGTATTAGATAAAGACTGGTAAGAAATAGGCTGTACTATCATTTCCTCCACACCCAGTCTAATCTACAGGTGGTCTTTTCAGCTCTGCTTCTGGATCTATCAGTACGCATCTCCTGATGTTAAGGTAGGCGTTTGTCGTTCTTATAGTTGATTTATATAGGACAGGTCCTATTGCTGTCAGCATTGCTTTCGTCCCAATCTCAAATGTTAGGTCCACTAGGGGAAGGTCCACCAAGGGAGAAGCTAAAGGAGGAGAAGGAGAATCGAAAAGGTGATGCTATTATAACACAAAGCAATGAGAAGAAGCAGGAGGGGGGAGAAACTCAGAAGGAAGGCGAAGATGAAGGGTACACTCAGGTTACAGCAACAAGGAAATGGACAAAGAAAGTGAGCCGATGGATGGAAGTTAAGAAACCCTCAAATCGATATAGTGTGCTAGGGGAAGAGAAAGGACAACAAAGTGGCGAGAATGAAGAGGAAAGGCGAAGCAAAGGAGCAGAAGAAGAGGAAAGTGAGAAAGAAAGGAAGGGCAAGGGTGAGGAGGCAGTGCAACTTGAACAGATAGGAGAAGGGTTCAGAAAGACAATGTCAACCCTCCAGGTCAACGATGCGGGATCTACCAGTGACAGACAGAATCAAAGAAGTAACCCAAAGGACGCATTGTCAGACCTCAACGAACTAGCGAGGACTAACCAAACAGCCGAGGGCTGCAAGAAGAGAAAAGACGAGGCACAAACAACAAAAAGAATCAAGAGAGGAGCACTCTAACAAGCCAACTGAGGCTACAGACGAAGGGACCATAGAAGACGAACAGACGACTGAAGAGACACAAAAAGAGACAACTACAGAAGGAAGTCAAGGAACAGGTAAGGGAAGCAAGACAGAGCCAATGGACAGAAAGGAGACGAAGAAATGAAAATTACAAGGGAAGAAGAGAAAGAGGATGATAGAACAGAAAGAGTAGAAACGATAGAAGGACAGCAGTCCTCGGAGGGAGAAGCTCACAAAGCAAAATTCAGGGACACCATGTCAAGAGAAGACAGGGGAGGTAAACCCTTGGAGGACATCACACGCACATGGGAGTCAGGGGAAGAAGAGACAGAGAAGGGACGATACCAAGCAGAAGGGAATAGGGGCGTACTGTGGATCGATACTACAGGGATGTGGGATGGACTGGCAGAAGAAGGCCGGTCTCCGGCTTCACCCTTGAGAAACATAGAACGTGAGGTATTCCATGAGATAGAGCCCAACCTGTAACTAAGAGAAGAGGGATAAGAAAAGAACAACAGAACAAGACAACGGGTCCTCAGCTAGTGGGAAGAGGGGTAGAGAAGACCTCCGCGAGCAAAGAGAAGCTGACGAAGAAGAGAAACTCGACCTTGGCAAGGAGCATCCGGACTGCTAAGAGCACCAAGCAATAAGGTAAGTAGGAAGAGGTGGACATCAAGCAGAGCAACAACAAACACAAAAGATAAATGAAGAACACTATCAAATTTGCAACCTGGAACGTTAGAGGGCTGGGAGACCCGCACCGCGTCACAATATTGTGCAAGTGGTTGGTGAGAGGAGGACAGAACTTCGACATCATCACCTTGCAAGAGATGAAAAGAAGAGCAGAAACTAGAATATAACCTGAAGATGCTTATGAAGACGAGACATAAGATAGTTGACTACATGGCAGGAGAGAGAGGGAGCGCTGCGCTACTAGTTGGAGTCCACTTTCAAGTTAAGGAGCACGGGGTTAGAGGAGACGACTCGGTGGTCCGGTGTATAATAAACTCAGCGGTTGAGTCATTGGGGGTAGTCTCTATCTACGCTCCGAACAGGAGAGAGGAGAGACGCCAATTGCAAGAATGACTAGGGACCCGTAGGAAGGAGGACAAGTGGATACTACTCGGTGACTGAAACATGATGGAACTTCCGGATGACCATCTTGGTCCTTCCCCCTTGTTACATGGCAGCGAGCTCAAGCTTTGGAGGAATACACTTCTGCAATCAGATTTGGTCGATGCTATGTCCTACGCACAAATCAGGAAAGGCTCTACCTTCACCAGATAAGTGTTAACCAGAGGGAGAATGGATCAAGCAAGGTTAGACAGATGTTATTTAAACAATAGTGCGGATTGGTGTGTAGGTGTGATACAAATAGAACACGATGAAAGACAGACATTATCGGATCATATTCTTGTGATCGTAAGCGTTCGGCCTAAGGAGGAGGATACAAGAGAAAAGATAAAGAGATCGACCTATTTCAAGATGAACGTGGAAATGTTAAAAAATCCAAGAATAAAGGTGCGAGTGGAGACCGTGTGGAGGAAATAGAAGAGGGTAGATGAGGACCCTAGGGTGAAATGATCAATAGAATGGACAAAAGTCAGAAGGATAAAGATGAAAGAAAAGAGGACAGCGAGGCAGAAGGTCACAGGCAGGGCGGAACTAGAAGCCGAGCTTATGAGATTGAGAATACTGGTAAGCGATAATAGCCAAGAGAGCCTCAAACTGCAACTACAAGAAGCGGAGGGAAAGCTTAGGAAAAAAGAACACCAAGACGCGCTACTTTGGAGGAAAAGGAGCCTGGTCGAGTGGCTTCAAGAAGATGAGGCGTCCTCCCGTTACTTCTTCGTCTAGCTCAAGACGAAGCACACGAGAGAAACGATAAAAGAGATAGCGACCGAAAACGGACAGCTCACAGAAAACCATGGAGAGATTCTAAGTAGAGTTCACAGATTCTACACTATGTTTTACTGCGAAGACAAGACGGTTACGCTGAACAAATCTAAAAGGAAGCAGGTGATGGAACTCACCTCGAAATAGGTGACGAAAGCCGAAAACGCTAGATTGTGGAGCTGTCAACACTAGAGGAGATAGAAGAAGTGGTGAAGGCCTTCTCGAAAGAGAAATCTCCAAGAATCGACGAGGTGACGTACGAGGTGCTACAGGAGTGCTAGCCGTTCATAAGGGAGGAGTGCATTGACATGGTTAGGGAGTTCTGACGAACAAAGAAATTGATGAGAAAACACTCTAGAGTGTCATCAAACTGATCCTCAAAGGAGGTGAGAGGAACGAACTCGGAAACTGGAGGTAGATATCACTCTTGACGGTAACGTACAAAATACTGAGCAAATTACTCGTAGAGAGGTTGAAAGCAATGATAAGCAACGTTGTTGATGAACAACAGACGGGGTTCATTCAAGGGAGTGACATATATGACAACATTCTAAGTTAAATTAGACCAAGAACTGACGGAAGTCAAGGGATGCCCCTCGCTGTTCCTAAAGATCGACTTCACGAAAACTTATAATAGGATGTCATAGGAATACCTATGAGAAACGATGATAAATATGAGGTTTGACACGCACTTCGTGGACCTGATGAAAGGACTGACGGAAGGGGGAAAGTCCAAGGTACATGTCAATGGAGGCTTCACGGAGAAAATTGAACTCGGTAGGGATAAGACAAAGCTGCCCGGTCGTCCTCTTTCTCTTCGTCATAACTACGCAACCACTGTTGAATATGCTCAAACATGCTAGGGAGGAAGAGGTCATAGAATAAGCACGGGAGAGGGAACCTCACTCTTACATCAATTGTTCACCGACGATACTGATCTCGTTATTGAAGGAACTGAGGGTTGCTTCAAAACTACGCAGGACATAATACACCAATACGAGAAAGTCTCAAAAGCTGCTCTTAATATGGGTAAGTTGGTGATTATTTTCATGGGTATGGAGGACATCTCGAGGTGGCTAGATGATTCGGGTTGCATCGTTGCCATGCCGGAACAAATGATAAAATACTTGGGGGTCTGGATAGATAAGGGGATAACCGAGACCCAAATAGTTGACGCAGTAACAGAAAGTCTATAGAGGAAACTTCAACACTGATCAAACAGGTTATTGTCATGATCGAGCCGGGTCATCCTCCTCACACATATTCTCAAGGCCATCCCGGTCTACCAACTCACGTGTGTGGACTGCACAAGTGCATGAGCTAAGAGAATGGAAGAGATATGCCGTATTTTTCTATGAAAAACGGGGGAGGAAGACAGACCTAAGATACCGATGGTGGTCTGGGAGGTACTGGGTAAACCGAAGAAGGAAAGAGGCCTAAGGATCTCCCCCTTCCTCACTGTGTCGCAAGCTCTGAAGTTAAAGTACTTAGCAAAAATTCTGAATGGGAGGAAATAAGAATGGATAGATATTGCAGAATGAGGCATCAAGGAGACGAGAAAAAAAGACAAAAGAAGAAGATGCACGATGGGATGGACACCGCAAGAGTGCTTAAAGATGTTGCTCGGACTACGGGTTCACGATCTTCCCGACGCTGGATAATATGCTGAAATGCTGAAAACTGATGGTCAATCGGCTAACGTTCGAAGGTGATAACATACAGTTACCTGGGTCGATATCCTCCTCTCTGACGGTGGACCTATGGCAAAAGGTCGACCAGGTAGAGAAACAAGGGAGGAAGGAAGCTCTAAGAGACATAAGAAGAGACAAGCTATACACACTGAATACTTTAAAACTCAAAGATCTGAGAGACTCTATGAGAGGTGTCTCCCTTAGATCCAATGCAACAGGTAGTCTCAAAGAACCAATACTTAGAAAGGCTAAAGAGATGGGTAGGAGAAGCTCAAATAATACGGAGGGTCTGCAAGAAAGCGGAAACTAGGCTTGGAAACAGGGGGACAGATACACGAAATGATGAAAACTAACGCACGAGTGTCAGAGAAGAGAGGAGAGGCACGAACTACGTACCTGGAAGGAGCTGCTGTCACCGCCACCCCCTCTTATAACAAACTGAACGAGAGATGGAGAACTCAAGATCAAAGTAAGGTTTGGGAGGATCGGCACGGGTGTGGCAGAGAGGGGGTTCGATGCTTACCAACCTGTGGATCTGGAGATTAATTAACCCGGGGTTTTACACTAACCGACGTGCTCAATTAATGAAGATCAGAGACGGAAAATGCCCAAAGAGATGCAGTGACACAGAAATCATCGAACACCTCTTTTGGGACTGTCCCTCTAGAAAAACGCTATGGGACAGGTTCAAACTCCATAGTACTGAATGTAAGTTAGGTTATGCGGAAGGGAGTGATCTTTTGACGAATGTGGACTGGGCTCTGAAGACAAGAGATCACAATCCCGCATTAATCTTTCTTCTCGTGGAACACACTCAGGTGGTCTGGAAAGAGAGAGTCGATTAGATATTCAGAGGAATCAGAATGGAACGCACTGCCGCCAAGATTATGACGGAAGTGGCCAAAACCATGTGGGCCGATCTAAAGAAAAACGCCAGTCAAGAGAAGAAAAAGAACTGGGCTAATGTTATGTCGATGCTAGGAGAAGTTCAGCGGGGGTGGTGGTCGAGAGAAAGAGAGGATGGCACCCGGCTGAACCCCCGACGAACCAGACGACAGCTTACACAAATAGCTAAGTTTGCGAATGGAAAAAAACAAAGGGATGAAGAGGATGAACATCACCAGATATGTCGACCGCTACCAAGGCAGCCAGAAGTAGAGGATTATCGAGAGAAGACACAGCAAGAGACCGAGCACGCGAGGGCTGCAAAAGAACATCTTTCAGAAATGAGACCGGAAGATACGGGATCATGCTCTCCGGAGCCCGGCTGCCATGTACCTGCATAGAGAAACAATCAAGAATCTCTATGATTGCGGTAATAAGGTCGTGGCCATCTGGAAGACCGAGAAGAAAAATAAAGAATTCGAGGGCAGAAGTGTCCTGGTCAAAGACGATCGCCCGAGAAACATCGGCAAGAGGTGCGAGTAGAATCGGACGGCGGGGTGGTTCCACCAGGAATACAGAAAGACGAGAGGTATCGAGAACATCGAGTGCCAGCCGAAATCAAAAAGAGACGAAGCCGTTGACAGATCGCCTAAAGCGGAAAAAGGTGCGAGGAGGAATGAGTGGCGGGACAAGAAGTCGTGCGGGTCCTCCGCAATTGGGCTCCTGTCGCGGGCCCGAGCCGGCTCACTGGGTTGAGGCGGCTCCCCTTAGCCCGGCCGGGCTTGTGCGGGCTCCCTGCGGTGGAGATTCTGCCGCGGGCGCGGGCCGGCTCGTTGTATCTGGGTGGCACCCGTTAGCCCTTTTAAATCAAATTTCGCTCGGCCCTCCGTGGTCGTTTATTAAAATAAAATTACAAACAAAATAAAAAATAAAAAATAAAAACATAATCACACATGTGCAATATATAGACGATCATATTACTGAGTTCAACGCAGAAGCCTCAGCCTGCAGTGAGCTTTATGTGTTCCTGGTGAAAGAAATGATCATGATAACGAAGCCAAAACATTGAATCACAACTTTGATACAACAGCAACTGTTGGTGGTCGGTAAACTGTTACTAGATTCTGCTTCAAGCAAAGAAAACTAGAATCTGATCTGTGCTACTCGATGTCGAGTCGAGCAATGCTGATCGATCATACTAAGTTCAACTCAGAGGCGTCAGCCTGCAGTGAGCTTTATGTGTTCCTGGTGAAAGAAATCATGCTAACGAAGTCCAAAACACTAAGTCATAGATTCGATGCCACAGCCACTGTTGGTGGTCCGTAAACAGTTACTAGATTATGCTTCAAGCAAAGAAGACTAGAATCTGATCTGTGCTGCTCGATGTCAGTCGAGCAATGCTGATCGATCATATACTAAGTTCAACTCAGAGGCGTCAGCCTGCAGTGAGCTTTGTGTGTTCCTGGTGAAAGAAATCATGATAACGAACTTCAATAGATTGAATCACAGCTTCGATGCCACAGCCACTGTTGGTGGTCCGTAAACAGTTACTAGATTCTGCTTCAAGCAAAGAAGACTAGAATCTGATCTGTACTGCTCGATTCGAGTCGAGCAATGCTTAACTTTGTCTGATGAATCAGAAACCCCCAACTCATCTCTCTCAGGATTGAACGCACAGATAGGGACTAGCATTTCCTCAGCGTTCTTTCTACTGCGCGCATCCAATATTAGTCTGCTAGAGTAACTTATATCTTGAATCACTGTCACACTAAATTGCCGGAGTTTTGCCCAACCGTCAAACACCACAAGATTTTGCATGGCAGTTTCTTCATGCAAAGTCCAGTGGTGTTTGAAGGGTGGGCGAAACCACAAAATCGAACACCTCTACATCAACCATCTAGATCTACCGGAACTGTAACTGAAGAGAACGGACTTCAGTTACATAAACCTTTTATCCAGAATTTCCGCCTGTGCGAGAAAAGTGGCAGCTGGATCCCAAGAAATGGCACTCACTAGGCATGTGCTTTTGCCCACTCCAGCTGAAGGCAGAACCTCTATGGATGAGCGATACCTTATCCAAAGATAAGAAACGTACATCTAAGAAAGGAGAACTGGAAAATTAAACCCACGACAATATGACCGACTCAGGTTACACGTACAGGGATGGGACGATTTCACCGAGCGAGTCGTGTGTGTCAACTGAGAGATAGGAAATATCCACAAATTTGCCAGATGCAAAGCAATCGAATCCTTGACTGGTGCAGAAGATTCCGCCAATACCTACATTTCTGAGATCGCATGGTCCCTACTGACGACAGCGGAGTCCAGACCAGTGACAGTCGTCCTTGCCCATCGATTAACGACTCCCCCAAACCTCTCCGAAACTGCCCACATAACATGACAGGACTCCCTGCATAGCAGAATAGTCAGCAACCGTAACCAACACATAAAGGCACTCCACTCCTGTATTCGGGAATGATACCGAACTCTGAGCGAATGTGCAACCGTATTTACGAGTTCGTAAGCTTCCTAACCAAGAAAGAAGACGGGATTATAAAGCCCGGGTTCAAACGTGAGAGCAAATGTACTCCTGCAAGGACATGACAGTGTACTACAAACAGGAGATAGAGAGCGTAAGCGACGTTCATGATTCCCCACCGTAGTACTATCCAGCGACAGAGCACTACTGCAGATAGACTGAAGACCTCGTTGACTGATCCCCAATAATAACTCTCATTCTCCATCAATGCGGTATCAGGGCGCCACGAACGCGTGCAGTCAGCACAGGATACCGATCCAAACGCTGTCTGTGGGTTGACTAGTCCACCTGAGTTTGGCCAGAGGCGAAACAAACAGAGCAAATTAAAGTAGAACCGATAAATGGAAAGATATGCAAGAATTCCACCGGCAGTTTTGTGATAATCACGTCTTGCTCCCTCATAGACCCTGGATTCTTCCAAGCAGAACTGCCGTTGTTCGGATTCAACCATCCCCAGTCGCGATCGATCAAGTGCGTGCACCCCAACTCCGAGTTACAAGAGCGTGCGCACTTGAAGTTCAAGGTTCAAGGTCGGGTCCAGGCCGGTGTTTACCGTAGTAGGTCCATGCACTCGGCCGGAATTCCGTTGCCAGTCTGATGTGCTGGAGCCCAAGTGCACGAGATGTCGCCGACGTCCGCCAAACACAAACAGGAGACCCTCAATCTTTCCGCCATTCCGGGCGCGATTCCCCGCCTGTCCTTGTAACCCGGGGATTTAGTGTTAGGAATGATTCGCCACCAAGCATTAGGCGTGAACCGCACTACCGTCTTCGAGTTGTCCGTGTCAGGAAAAGCTGGGACACGTAGGATCGGTATGCCTAGGCAGTAACCCAGAGCACGGCATATACATTCTCGATCTCAAATCACCTTGTTCTATTGCTATGTTAGATTCTTTCACCGTTTTGTATTTTTAATATAGTTTCTCACATTGTGTCAGTAGACTCTTGCTGTGCGGGCGGGAAGCATTCTTGTCCAAAGAGCGAGGATGTACTTTTTCAAGATTTTTCTTTTGTCGTTTGCAAACTTGCATCGTGTTCAATGAACACGGTGGAAATATTTTATCTATTATTATTAACCAAGTAGGTCAGCGCGATCAAGCCCTGAAACAAAATGCTAAGCACATACGCAGTACGATCGCTTTAAATTCCACTGTACACAACTTTCATGTGGTACGGTTCTCCATCTTTGTTCTGGATATTTTTTGCAATATGGAGGCCGCAGCCTCGTACGTTATTGTCACACGCCATACATCACGATAGTACCCATCAAGAAAATGGTAGTGCGGTCCACGTCTTAGCTTGTTTACAGCCACATCCGTACGTAGCCGGGATGACGTGAGGTCAAATCCGGTAGCGCTCAGTACGTACAAGAACAGCCGTATTCGGTGGCAAAAAGCCCCACGGCGACGAAAAAGAGATGAAAAATAATGGCACCGCGGTCCTAATCCTCTTCTTGTTTCGAAAAAAAAATGTGTTAGAAATTATGCTGATATTTCCTCCGTCGCAGGAGTTACGTCGATAATCAATACGTGCGAAAGTTACTTGAGAAGGAATAATAGAGAGAGATTCTATTTATTACTTGTACTGTTGTACAGTTCTGGGCTTGTATCACGCAGAAAATTACTTGATCCACCCCCCAGATAGAATCCCGGACTTGATCCACCCCCTCTTAACGATACCCTTCTTGATCAACCCCCAAACTGGCTACCGCCCGCTCTGTAAGTAACTTTGCCACATGGACGTCCAGTCAGGTAGTCCGGTCAGCTTTCCGAAGCTGACGTGTGATCTGAACGGGAAGAAAGTTGACGTGTGACCTGACGCGGGTCAGATGTCAGTTTGTGATGTCCGACGTGGTACAATGTTAGATTAATGCGCGGGAAGACAAGAAGGACTGTGCAGCAGAATGTTACATTGCGTAGAGTTTATGCAGCACGTTAGCGTTGAAGTGCTCGGCTCATATTCTCGTTGAAGTTTTAGAGTGCTCGGCTCATATTCTCGTCGATGGCTGTGCAGATTATTACTCTTCGTGAATTTTATGATGAAATCGAAACGATTGGGAAAAATGTAGAATCACGATGGACCAGATGCGCGATAGTGAAAATCGTCCGCAGCTGCAATGGTTCCATGACTTATCAGGCTTGCGCCAGATGTTTGAAAGCTATCGGAGGAGTTCCTAAACCAAAAGAATTCCTATCTCCTGGAGCAAACTCTCCAAGTTCAAGCAGTTGTTGTTCTCATGTTCGTAGTGTTCGAGCTTGGAGATTCTGTATGTCACTGATGGACTCGTCAACAAAGGAATGGAAGGTTGAAGACTGTGGTGTTTTCACAGTGTGGCAAGCCGGGAATGAACTCTTAGGCATGACAGCGACAGATTTTTCCATTTTGTCTGAAGGGGAACAGAAGGAGCTTATCCAATCTACTATTTTGCGAGGATTTTGGGAGCTGCAAATCGGTCTCAGTCGTAAAAATAGAGAACGCACAGTGTTCGCAGCGCGTAGAGTAGGATGTTCAGAAGCAATTTCTGATGTTATCGAGCGAGTTGGGGTACAGTCTATTGTTTGGGACATGGACCGATTGGTGATGGAAGAACCTATTAAACATGTCGATCATTGCCGCCAAGTTAGAGATCATATTGCAGAGGTGAAAGACCGAACTGTGGGTCTGTGTGAAGAAATAAAGAGTACACTCTTTGTGTGCGAAGATGCAATTGAAAACCTCGAGAAATTATACAATTTGTTAGAGTTGTGGAAGAGTCTATTTTGATAACAATGTTAGGTAATATTGCGGAATAAAATATATCTTCTTTTATATATGTTGTTATCTATTTCGATTGACGAGTAATTTTGCGGAATAAAATGTATGTTGTTATTTTGTTTCGAATGGTTTTAGAAATGAATGCGTTTTCAAACGGAACAAACTGAACTTCAAAAGCTTCGATATCCTTTCTCAGACTTCCTTCAGAAAGTCAGGAGAAATTAAGGCTACTTCAAGCTTTCGATTCACTTCCTCACACCCTTTCGAGTAGGAGAGTTTGTTACGTTTCGATTCACTTCCTCACACCCTTCCAGTAGGAGAGATTATCACGAGAGCCAAAATAGTCGAGAGGAGAGTGGAGAAGTTCAATCGAGAGGAAAGTCGAGAACATTCGAGGAGGAGATCGGAGAGGTATCGATAGAGTTTGGTTTCGAGGTATCGATAGAGGTGAGGTTTCGAGGAGGAGATCGGAGAAGGTTCGATAGAGTGAGGCTGCGAGGTGTAAGCGAGGCTGCGAGGTCTAATTTCGATAGAGTGAGGCTGCGAGGTCTAAGCGAGGCTGCGAGCTCTGAGTCAGTAAGGTTGTTGTAGAATTGATCTAACTCTGAGCGATTTTGAATCGCTGTGATGAAAACGAGAGGAGTTCCAATTCGAGGTCGAGGCGGAGGAAGAGGACGAGAGGGAGGCGTTGGAAGAGGACGAGAGAGCGGAACGTACCACGACGTACCCATCGAAGTGTCGATTGAAGTGTCGAGAGAGCGGAGACCACGACGATCCTGTGAGTTAACTACATGCTAGAAGCGAATGTGTTTATCAAGCGAATGTGTTTATCGATTGGAATTTGTGAGTTCAGTAGATGCTAGAATTGCATGTGTTTATCGATTGGAATTTGGTTTTTCATGTTAGGGTTAGCGAAACGAACATGTTTCGCGAGTAATTGGTGCAATTGGCAGAGCGGAACAAGCTAGTTTCGCTTTAGACAAGTGCGATACACATGTATCGCCCTGCGGGAGGGCGATACATGTGTATCGTCTGTTACATTTGCATTGAGCAGGACGATCCATGCTGTTTCGCCCTGGTGGAGGGCGAAACAGCATGGATCGCCCTCCCATAGAAGAAATTGTTCTTACTGGGCAGGGCGAAACAGCATGTTTCGCCTTGCTGGAGGGCGAAACATGCTGTATCGCCCTCCCATAGAGGCAATTGATCGCACTGGCCGGCGATCCATGCTGTTTCGCCCTGGTGGAGGGCGAAACAGCATGGATCGCCCTCTCATAGAAGAAATTGATCTTACTGGGCAGGGCGAAACAGCATGTTTCGCCTTGCTGGAGGGCGATACATGCTGTATCGCCCTCCATAGAGGCAATTGATCGCACTAGGCCGGCGAAACAGCCTGTTTCGCCCTCCATAGCGGCAATTTATCGAACTTTGCAGGCGAAACATGCTGTTTCGCCCTGCTCATAGAGGTCATTGATCGCACTGGGCAAGCGAAACATTCTGTTTCGCCCTGCTCATAGAGGCCATTGATGGCACTGGGCAGGCGAAACATTCTGTTTCGCCCTGCTGGAGGGTGAAACAACATGTATCGCCCTCCATAGAGGTTATTGATCGCACTGGGCAGGCGAAACAGCATGGATCGCCCTGCCGGTCGCATGTGTTCCTACCGGGCAGGACGACACATGCTGTATCGCCCTCCCATAGAAGCAATGATCCTCTTCCGGAGGGCGACACAAGTTGTTTCGCCCTGCCCAGTGCGATCAATTGCCTCTATGGGAGGGCGATACAGCATGTATCGCCCTCCAGCAAGGCGAAACATGCTGTTTCGCCCTGCCCAGTAAGATCAATTTCTTCTATGAGAGGGCGATCCATGTTGTTTCGCCCTCCACCAGGGCGAAACAGCATGGATCGCCGGCCAGTGCGATCAATTGCCTCTATGGGAGGGCGATACAGCATGTTTCGCCCTCCAGCCCAGTGCGATCAATTGCCTCTATGGGAGGGCGATACAGCATGTATCGCCCTCCAGCAAGGCGAAACAGAATGTGTCGCTTTGCACACCGCCAATATTCCTTCCTCTTTTCACTCATACATGCTTGGATTGTTGTGTTTACGTTTTTGGACAATTTTAATCTGTATTCCTTCTTTTTAGCTGATGAGGAAACGGAGAGCATGAAGGAAGGACCTTCATTGTTTCACTATACTCACGAGGAGGATGAACGATATCATCTTAAGTGGTGTTGGGTCTCAAAGGAGGAAATGGAGAATTGTTTACAAGGAGTAGAGGAGGAAGCTGTCGATAAACTTGGGTTACTTATTGCTCTCTCCTTTGAGTTCCCTCGTCCTGATGTGAGTTTTACTATCTTTCAACCATAGTGTTACAATGATTCGAGTGGTTGCTAAAAGATTGCTTTGACTAGCATACTTATCCTTATTATTATGTATTTTGCAGATTCCATTTTGTATAGAATTCATCCAGTCATACGAAGAAGAAAGTCGTCGAGCTATTGTTCAAGGACGTCATATTGTATTGGATGAGTCTTTTATCCGAGAGTCTTTAGTTTTGCCAATGGGAACATCAGTACCTCGTCCTCATCATGTGAAGAGATCTTTGATAGAGGATTGGTTTCCCACAAAAGACGAGAAGGGAAAACGATATTTACTTTGGATGTGTGAGTTTCCAGAGTGGAGACCTGTGTTCCAACTTATCAATTGTGTTCTTTTGGCTCGTAGAAGACCAAAAGAAGTTCCGGGACATTTAGCTCTATACGTGAAAAGTAAAGTAGAGGAGAGTGAGGAGGATTACGATTGGACTGAATTCATTTTGGATTCTTTGGATGCTGAAATCTCTTCTATGAAAAAGCACATGAACAAGGAGAAGTTGGTACGACATCCAGAAACATGGGTGGGTATGATCTTGACTCACCTCATGATACACATCGGGTTACTTCCTGAAGGAGGAAGAGTAGAATCTTCTCGGAGATTTCAACAATCATCAAGTAAGTTTTTGTTTATGTTTTCACTTTTAAAACTTAACTTTTCCAGCATGGATAAACACAGGGATTTAATGTTGAAGTCCTAGTTCATGACACTCTCATGGATCTTGCAGATACTCCTCCTGCTGAGCAAGATCCTCAGGCCTCTCTTCATGTTCCTCTTGATCAAGATCCTCAAGCATCACTTCAAGATCCTCAATCCTCTTCTCATGCTCCTCCTTCATCAGGTAACATATTACTAGTTGACTCACCTCTCGTTGACATTTGTATTTATTTTATGCTTTTTTACTAGGCGTCTTTTACTTGTTGGACTTGTATTAGACTTAAATATCCTTAATGAGAATTACACTTAGTATAGTTTCCTGAATGCTTCTTATTAATCCATATTTGTTTTGCACTGTACACTTGTAGATGATGAGGCTATTCTCATAGCGAGAATGAATCAACTCCATGAAGCCATAAAGAAGAAGGAAGAAGAGCTTCAGTCCAAACAGGTTGAACTAGAGCATGTGAACTATCAACTCATGGTCACTAAAGAGGAATTAACAACGATACGAGCTGCAGAGGAGTTCTATCCTCATCTAGTTCACCCTACGGCAAATCGACGTAAGACCTTAATCCTTGATTTGAATGGTCTTTTAGTCCGTGTGGGAAGGAACGAACATGAGTTGATGCCAGCTCGTGAGAGAGGGTATGTAGTGGAAACTACATCGAGGCAGTCTATATGGTACGTGGCGAGACGTGGAGTCAAGCAATTCATGGAGATATGTCTAGATAAATTTCATGTCATCATATGGACTTCTCGTACTCTGGTCAACACGGGCACCTTACTACGTGCTATGGAGGATGCTGATTACTTGCCTCCTGGAGTTGCAAGAGGGAAGGTATGCTACTTCTTATCTTTTACTTCTCATCATCTTAAAGTATTACATGTTATATTCTTGAGCTATGATAACTTTTATGTGTTCTAATACATATGAATGACATTTGTAGGTGTGTCACGTTTTTGCTCAAGATATGTGTTTGAAATATAAGACGGTGAGAGAAGCAGCCTTCGGGAACCACTTATACTTGAAGGATTTTTCTGTTCTTCATGATCGTAACTTGAGCACAAGAGACGTTCTGTTGGTGGATGATAGTCCTGTCAAGAATTGTACCAATCATCCATTTAATGCTATCCACCCTCCCCCTTTTTCTCCTTTCACCATGGATAGTGATCGAGAGTTATATTTAGAAGCCACCTTGTTGCCTTGGCTTCTTCGTTGGGGAGTTTCTCCAGAGGAGACTCCGTCTTACGTCTCAACTAGATTTTCTCAAGTTTTTGCTCAGGATCCTTTTCTTGCACTCAAGAATTACTGGACCAATATTACTCAAGAGGAAGTTAATATTGTATGGAGATCAGTGCCACATACAGTTTCCATGGATTTGTATCCTAAACTGAAGTGAGAAATAAAGTCTAAATTTTGAAAAATGACTTCATTACCCATTTTGTAAATGAATGGAAATCTTTTTAACAAGGATTTGATATGTTACTTGGAGAAAAAACTCCGCAAAGGGCGATACATCGACGTATCGCTCGCAGCAGCGCGGAACGTCTATGTTTCGCGCTTCTCGAGGGCGATACATCCATGTATCGCCCTCCTCGATAATCCGCAAAGGGATACCCCTTTGTGGAGTTCCGCGGAGGGCGATACATCTACGTATCGCTCGCAGCAGCGCGAAACGTCGATGTTTCGCGCTTCAGGAGGGCGATACATCCATGTATCGCCTTCCTCGATAATCCGCAAAGGAATACCCCTTTGTGGAGTTCCGCGGAGGGCGATACATCGACGTATCGCTCGCAGCAGCGCGAAACGTCTATGTTTCGCGCTTCAGGAGGGCGATACATCCATGTATCGCCTTCCTCGATAATCCGCAAAGGGGTACCCCTTTGTGGAGTTCCGCGGAGGGCGATACATCGACGTATCGCTCGCAGCAGCGCGAAACGTCTATGTTTCGCGCTTCACGAGGGCGATACATCCATGTATCGCCTTCCTCGATAATCCGCAAAGGGGTACCCCTTTGTGGAGTTCCGCGGAGGGCGATACATCGACGTATCGCTCGCAGCAGCGCGAAACATGGATGTTTCGCATATCTCGAGGGCGATACATGGATGTATCGTTCCCGATAGAGCGGAACATTTTATGTTTCGCGTCACCAGGGCGGAACATGCGTGTACCGCCTCTGGCGGGACACTCTGCGACGGCGAAACATTTATGTTTCGCCTTCAAATTTCACGGAACACTAATGTTTCGCCGCGGGAGGGCGGAACATTATTCGTATCGCCTCTGGTGAGAACTCACTGCGGATCTGGGAGAGCGAAACATCCATGTTTCGCCTTCTGAAATCGCGGTACATTAGTGTTTCGCCGCGGGAGTGCGGAACTCCAGTGTCTCGCCTCTGACGAGAACTCTGCGATCGGCGAAACATGAGTGTTTCGCCTCCAGCCAGGGCGAAACTAGGGAGTTTCGCCCTCCCTAGGTGAAACACTCTAGTATCGCACTGGGTGGAGTTGCGGTACACCGTGTTTCGCCTCCAGCGGGAGTAAAAGTGGTAACTCTAACTGTGATGGAGTACAAATCATCTAACGAGGAACAAGAACCTGGATTGCTTTATATTAAGCATTGCATAATGAAAGAAAGATAGTACAAGGTAACCATTTACAACCGGTACCATTCCTAAAACTCTTTAAGTTTTTGTAATGCTTCTACTATCTCTGATAGCTCTCCCTTCTGTTCTCGATGGAGCTCAACAACCGCTTGCAAATCTCGAACTATACCGAGCAAGCTCGATTCAATGTCTTCTGATCTATCGACTAATGTGTGTACTCGATGATGTAACCTCTCAATCTCTAGAACTTCAGCGTTATCTCTCAACTTCGCCTTCTCACTTCCTTCCGAAGGATAAAATGTTACACTATCCATTGCAGAAGCAAGATCTTCTATTCTGTCCTCGAACTCGTCCGATTCTGCTAGTTCATGCTCCACGTCGAACACCGTATAACGATTTCCGCTTGTGTTCAATCCTATTTTGAATCGCCACTTCTTCGAACAAACAAGTCTGAAAAGTCTATCTTGCTCTTCGGACGATAATTTCTCAAAAGACTCTGCGGTCATTCCTAATAGCTTCTCTCCTATACTCCAAACAACCACAATTGGTAATGCTGCTTCCTGTCGATCACAAACGCTGTAATCGGTCAGTCCTAAATGAAATCGATACTGCCTCTTATTTCCCCTTTGACCACAAGCATGCCAAGTCTTTCTGCTGTCGGGCTGCACTTGACTGAAATATAACATCTTTTTAGCGGAGCTTGAGGAGCAAGAAGCGGAGCTTGATGAGATCTGCGAAGAGTCTATCACTTGCTTCAAGCACCCCGGGAAATTGCAAGCAAAGTACGATATAGAATTCCATTTCCGATTTTTGATAATCCTTTGAATAGAAGCAACCACCCACATGCAAGGTATGTTACTGATACACTCTTCAAATTCAGCCAAGGAACACATTGAAACACTGAAGTAAAAAACACGACTTGTCTTTTCGAATTGCAAGGATAGTATGCTAATAGTTTGGATCGTCCCGTCCTCACTGACTCGCTCTCTAACCAGCCTCACACCAAAACATCCATATAACGCTACTACTAAAGAACCGTTGGAAAGCTCCAATGGAGCCGTAAAAAAGCTCCAATGGAGCCGTTGGGAAGCTCCGAGCCGTTGGACAGCATCATTGGGTAATCCATATTCGAGGCCGTACAACCTGTAACCATAAAGCCCATGTTCGAGATCGGTGTGATCTACTCAGTCCTCACTCACTTCTGCGTGTACCTGCATTGATACAAGGACACAATAAATAAGAATATGAATGAATGTTTCAAGAAATTGAAACATTACAGCAAACATATCACTCTTGGAAAGGAGTTATGTAACGAACCTGATGGTACATCACTATTGTTGTCAGTGAATTCTTCATCCGAGGCCGTGAAAATTACATCGTCCTCTCGATGCAATGTTGGCATGTTAGATTGATTCGATAGATGCTCAGCGTAATTGATATCAGCTATATCATTTCCTTGACATGTTCTAACATTGTGTCCAACCTGCTTGCACCTACTACATCTTCCAACTTGACTTTGCCTGCTGCCACTAGCCGTAGTAGATGATCGCCTAGTTCTACGAATAAGAAATTCAGAGGGAAAATGCGACATTTGTTCATCTGCTACATCGAACTCCATTTCCACAGCATTAACACTATCACTACCAGTAACAGGAGGTCCTGTGACACTCTCGTCAACAAAATCCGTTGTATTTCCTGGAACTCTAACTTGTGACGATTGAGTATTGTTATCCATTCGCACCACTCGGTGCCTTCCTCTTCGAATTGCAATAGGAGGTGGACCACAAGTCCAAACTGGTTCTAAGTCGTCTATTACTATTGGAGGCAGATGCTGTTGTCCATAAATTGAAAATAGTGACGAACTGTACCAAATTTGATCAACGCGTGTCATAGGATTCTCTCCTATCTCTCTGTCGAAGGTAATGACATGTCCACACGGCCATCCCATTTCCTGGTATTCAACGCAAGTGCACGTTCCTCGCCCATTCGAGTTATGTTTCACTACATGAGTTGATCCAGAACTGTGACAGCGAACTGTGGCCTCTCTAATGTTGGAAACTTGACAAATGAATCCTTCTGCAGCTTGCTCATTCTCTGTCTGTCTGCTCCTTGCAAATTTGGTGAGTAGATTAGTCTCCTGCTCCAATTGTTGACGTCTCTTGGTAAATTGTTGCATGATGTAATACCAAATTTCAAGTAAAATTCTCAAAGGAGCATTAAACCGGATGGTCCTCAGAGCATTGTTCATACTCTCTGCTACATTCGAAGTTAACTTCCCATATCGTGGCTTCGGAAATGCACATCGACTATATCTTTCTGGCATGATACCTCTTAAATAACTAGCCAACTGCTTGCCTCGATCTCCAGAATCATCGAGTTTTCTTAAAACCTCGTTATACCTGTAACACATTAAAACACACCAAATCAAGTAAATTTCTATAATTGACATAACAAGCTACACCAATTAACCAAATGCTCATAACTGAAATAAGAAACTACACCAACTAACCAAATGCTCACAGGTGAGATGAAATTCTTACGCTTCTCGATTTTTAGCGTATAAACAAGCCAAAAAAGGTTTTTCTGCCTCCTTGCCAAATCTCGCCCTCACGTTCATTCTAATGTGTTGGGCGCAATGACCATGGGTCACAGTAGGAAATATCTCAGCAACAGCTTTCTCCAATCCTTTTTGTCGATCGCTGATGATGACAGTTGTAGGACTCTCAATTCCATTTATTGATTCTTTCAATAAACCACAGAACCAAGTCCAGTTGGATGTGTCCTCTCTCGGAGCTACAGCATAAGCTAAAATGATAGCCTGGTTTGCACCATCGAGTGTGGAAGCCAAGAAAATTTGACAAGGAAACTTACGAGACTTCGAATGACAAGCGTCAAGACATATCACTTTCTGACAGGAGCTAAAAGCATTACGAGTAGCACTGGGACAGACAAAAAAACGACTGAAAATTGTTGGATGATTTATCCATGTGCCCCAGTCTACAACAGCTAACGGATCTACATCTTTGATCTTTCTGCAAACAGATGGAATATAATGAAAAGAGACCGTCTGATTACCTTCTAACCAATCTCGCGAATGCTCACGGCTTCTCCAGACTTGGTTATATGGAGCTCGTTTATTAAAACTAGTCCGAATTTCTTCCATTAAATTCCTGATTGAGATGTTGGGATCTATTGCTACTCTGTTACACAAAACTTGTGCAAGGAATTTAGAGTTTGAGGCTGGTCCACGCCAGTAAGCTTGTTGTCCAGGACAAGTATGCTCCAGATTACACACACTAATGGTTATTCTCCCTGTGAATTTCCCTCTCTGTGCACGTACTCTCCATTTGCACGACTGCGTTATTGACCCTTCTCTTGCCTCAACTCCAGTTCCATAAAATGTTTCTCTACCAGAGGTTAAATATCGCATCTTCTCGCCACATCGACCATTCTCAGGAACTCGCCGTGTTCTTTGGGTCACAGTGACATCTTCTCGTCTTCTGCTCTCTCTCTCTCTCTGTCGTTGGGTGAACTCGTGGAAGCTACGAGGCTGACTACTTATCAAATTTGGATCCAAGTTCTCGTTGTTTTCAACTCGCTGTTCTATTGATTTTCTGCAACGAATCCTCCCTCCATAACGACAGACGCGCACTCTGTGAGTAGAATATGACTTCAGCTTGTTACAAGCTCTACTGTTCAGAAAACACCAACAATCTATAGCAAAGTCGAAATCCTTCCAGCATTGAAAATCTCCCCCCAACTTCAGTGTCCCTGCGGCCTCTCTCAAAGCGTCTAATGTTTTTCCTTGAAGTACGCGGTCAGCCAGACGGGCGTCAATCATCTCCTGCTGCCATCGCTCTAGTATCGTTTCGTCTTCTTCCTCATCGCTTCTTGCATCTAAAAAGAATTCCCGCTCTTCATCTTCAAAATGTAATCCATCGAGTGAATCTAAATCATTATCTTCCGACATTATCGCTAAGTGCTTACATGCACTTAGCGCTAGATTTAGTGCTTAACGCTAAGTGCTATGTCCCAGATGTCTCGCTGTTACTCAGATGTCTCGCTGTTACCCCGCTGTTATCACCATGTACTACTGTTCACACATCTGCACTGTGCACAGATCTGCACTTTCCTTCTTTTCCTGTCAAGTACTCTGTTTTTCCTGCTGTGCAGTTCCGCTTCTCTTCCCGCGCACTAGTTTCTTTCCGCGTCAGGTCAGGTCACACGTCAGCTTTCTTCCCGCCTCAGGTTACACGTCAGCTTTCTACCCGCGTCGGATAACACGTCAGCGTCGGATAACACGTCAGCTTTCTTCCCGCTGACCGGACTACCTGACTGGACGTCCATGTGGCAAAGTTACTTACAGAGCGGGCGGTAGCCAGTTTGGGGGTTGATCAAGAAGGGTATCGTTAAGAGGGGGTGGATCAAGTCCGGGATTCTATCTGGGGGGTGGATCAAGTAATTTTCTGGGTCAAATCCGGTAGCGCTCAGTACGTACAAGAACAGCCGTATTCGGTGGCAAAAAGCCCCACGGCGACGAAAAAGAGATGAAAAATAATGGCACCGCGGTCCTAATCCTCTTCTTGTTTCGAAAAAAAAATGTGTTAGAAATTATGCTGATATTTCCTCCGTCGCAGGAGTTACGTCGATAATCAATACGTGCGAAAGTTACTTGAGAAGGAATAATAGAGAGAGATTCTATTTATTACTTGTACTGTTGTACAGTTCTGGGCTTCCGGCACCATGGCTCTACCGGTTTACGGCCGGAGTTTACAATCAATTGATGAAAATGATTGAAGAAAAGATTTGGTTAAAAAATTAGGAAGGATGTTCCAAATGTTGTCTGCACGTTCATAATGTGACGAATATCATACAGTCACCCACGGTGGACTTCCGTGACCGATCAGCATTTAGGCAGCGTGTGTGTTATAAATCAATCGGCTTAGCCACCAAGCAATAGCTTGTTGGCTACCTCATCCGCCTGTAGCCCGAGCGGCGTGGGGTCGAGTCCTCCTGGCGGGGGGACTCATGCTGTGCAAAGGCAGCAGCATACGGCTGCAGAAAGCCCCACAGCGAAAAGAGGCCTAAAAACAAATCTAAAAAAAAAATAAATCAATCGGCTTGAAACTTGCATGAAGAACGATCCATGTCTACACAACAAGAAGCAGACTGGTATATTTGCCTCGCCCGTTGTCACACTCTGCTTATATATGAGGTTTTGTTCTAGTCGGTTGTGATTGATCTATCCGAGCTTTAATGCACACAAAGCATTCATGGACCCGCTTAATAAGATGTGAGTGCAGAAGAATTGATTATTTTATGGGAAAAGGAAAAATTTAAAACTAGTTATATTATAGAAACGAGAAGACGACAAAACAAAACATGAAACTGAAATATGCATGCTTCTTTGGCTTTCAAATGGGGGAAGGAAGAGTTCAAGCTAAAAAACATGAGAAATGTCTGGATGAAGATTGGCTCTTGCATAATGAATAAACAATTAGAAAAGTCGGATGGAGATTGGCTCTGGGATAACGCGAAGGCTGGACTTAGTCTATACATGAGAAAAATTAGTTTTCTGTTCTATATTATAGTAATATATGTAAAAGTTTAATGTTAAATCTAATCTCGGATAAAGTAACGTGAAAACTTAAAATCAAAGCAAAGGATTTTTTAGACATAATCCGTAGGAGTAGCGCGCAAAAACGTGCTTCAAGAAATATAAATTTGGCGTCGTATCACTTAGTTAACATTAATTTGAATCTTACCATTAATTTATTACCTAACCTCAGAAAGATTAGGCAATAAATTAATAAGCGAGGTGAATATGCATGCTTCCTAATATGCTGAAAAACTAGACCCAGAGGAAAAACACGAAGCATAAACATCAAGCAGGAAGAAGGGATGAATTCCGGATGTTTTTACAATTCACAATCAGATCGCTTGGTTAGGCGACATCATGTCAAACTCAAACCTAAGGTGACTGGTGCTGGTCCAAGCGATCTCAGTGCCTCTCCAACAGAAACTATTGTATAACACTTGTTCCAGCCAGATATTATCTCAAATTTAATCGTATTTTACATAATATTTCTTCTCCCTCTTGCATTCCCACTGGGCCATTAACTGAAGTGTAGCCGAGGTCGACTGTTTGTACTGCTGGTAGCTATTGCAGTTCAAAGAGGCCAAACGTTCAGCCTGGAGGTCCTCCATAAGCATGCATAATCGCATCCTCCATGTTTAGATAGAGGAGGTATTAATGTTTTTAATTTATTAATATATATATATAATATAATTTTTAGAAAAAAGGTAAGGTCATAAATTAATATACAGAAAGTTAAATATTTTTATTTGTTCATGGTAATTATATCTATACTGAAAGATGATCATTTAATAAACTTCACTTATATGTTTTGTGGCCGTAATGGTCAGACGTAATAAGCTAACTAAATTTAAATTTAAATTTTTATTTAACAATTTAAGTTTTAAAAATATACTTAGAAAAGCTTCTAGTTCTCTCTTTGTATGATACATCAACTACGGTAAATTTAAATCTTCTCCTCTCTGGAACTATCTTTTCCAAGCGAGTCGCAACGTCAGTTTTGTTTAATTCTTTTAGAAGCACCATAAACCAACTGTAAACAGCAAATCTAGTTTGTTTATCTTTTCCTTGTTACCACGGTTGTCTTCTTCTCAGGTCACCATCCTCAAAGCATTTGGGATGCATATTTTGTCTCTTGTCTAAATAGCCTTTACTTTCAAGCTTAAACACTTATGGATAGTATGGCGCCGGCATAGGAAGTTATCCTCAAAAATGAATATAGTGCTACATATACTTTTAGAATGAAGTGCTCTATTAGAACGGTTTGCTTACTAATAGTGGTGATGTTAGAACTAATTCTACCCAGTATTCAGGACTTTTGTATATTAGTCTAGATATAATTGTTTTCTTCCTTCTTCAAGTTTAAATGCTAGACTCCGTTTCGTGCACATTCTAATGTACTTTTCCCCTTTATACTCCCGGTGATTACTTTGAAGCTTAATGCTGCTTCTGGGGTCACCGTGGTGTAATCCCTGTAAGAGCAAAAGCTCCATGAAGAAAACAGCTATTAAAAAGAATAAGAAAACAAATGCTGATTCCGTAGATGAAGTCTAGGTTTTCCGGATCCATGTTATACACTCTTTCTTATCCTTATTTGTAAGTTCGATATCTCATTATGATATGATCTCATTTCTCTCCCTTTTAAGTTAAAGACTAACTCGTTCAGGCCGGAGGTATGTAGGTCTCATATCTTCCGCTCCGGATAACTCCTACCACGAAGGAATGGCAGTCTAGTTAACTAGTAGCAGATCTTGTATCCATTCTAATATCTCTCCGATGAAGAACCTGAACCAACGTTCCCATCAGTAAGTGCGAGATATAAGAAGCAGCTTCAGAATCTTGAGTTCTCAACTCAGCAAGTAAAGAGATGTTAAAGAAGTAAACCAAGTGAATACTCTTCACTGTACAAGTTATATCAGTAAAGGGATCAGTCGATTCATCATCTCCCAAGAGGGGATTGTTATATACTCTAACCTATGGACAAGAGGTTAGTTACTAGTCAGTCATTAATCATAGAGATGTGCTTAAAGAGGTGACTATAGAGATGACTATAGATGTGACTACTAGAGGTGACTATAGACTAGACATTATCTTTAACACCCCCTCTTAATGTCAGTGGTACTGAATATACACCAAGTTCAAGTCTCAATTTTTGAAACATGTCTGAAGACAAAGGCTTTGTGAATATATCAGCAGTTTGGTCATCAGTTGTTACTCATTGAGTAACAACCTCTCCCGAAATTATTTTCTCCCTGATGAAGTGGACTTGCACTTCAATGTGCTTTGTTCTAGCATGATGCACTGGATTTTTCGCCAATGCTATTGCACTCATGCTATCAGTCCAGATTACTGTTGGAGTGTCTTGGTTGACACCTACATCCTCCAACATCCATCTTAGCCAAATGGCCTCTCGTGCTGCATTACACATGCCACGATATTCTGCTTCAGAGGAGGATAAAGCAATAGTTGGCGCTTTTTACACTGCCAAGTGATGGCACCTCCTCCAAGCATAAATGAGAATCCAGACATTGATTTACGATCTGTAGAATCACCTGCCCAATCAGCATCTGTAAATCCAACAAGTCCAACTGACTTATCTGAGCTACATCTGAGCCCATAGCTGGTAGTTCCCCTGAGGTAGCGCAAAACTCTCTTTGCTGCCCTCATATGCATAAGTGTGGGAGACTCCATATTCTGACTGAGTTTGCTGACTGCAAACGAAATATCTGGTCTTGTAGTGACAGCCAGATAAATTAACTTCCCGATCAGCTTCCTGAACTCTGTTGCATCTGCCTGTTCGTCATCAACAGAAGAACTTTGCCACTCCTTTGAGATAACCATAAGAGTAGGCGCAGGCTTGCACTTCTCCATCTGAAAATCCTGAAGTATACTTTCTGTGTACCTTGCCTGAGAGAGGATTATAACATTTCGTTGTGTTTCAGAAACTGAACTCCAAGACAAAAGTTGAGAAGTCCTAGATCCTTCATATCAAACTCTTGCATTAAAGCTTGCTGAATATTCTTTACTCCTCCTTGATTACTTCCGGATATTATCAGATCATCCACGTACAGTAACAGTAACACAATACCTTGAGAAGTAATCAAAACATAGAAGTTTGGATCACCTCTTGTAGGAGAGAAGCCTTGCTGCTTCAAGAAGTGTAGATTCTTGTGTACCAAGCTCTTGGAGCTTGTTTGAGGCCATATAATGCCTTGTGCAGCTTGCACACTAACTGTTCACCTCCTTGAAGAACAAACCAGGTGGTTGCTGCAAGTAGATATCTTCTTCAAGAATGCCATTAAGGAATGCATTCTTAACATCCATTTGTAGACACTTCCAACCATGTTGTTTTGCAAGAGCACAAAGAACTCGGATAGAGTTAAGTTTTACCACAGGTGTGAAGGTCTCTTGAATTATCAAGTCTCACCAAGTATGATTCTCACCTTGAAAGCCGCATGCAGTCTGAAAAGTAATGCTGGATGGACATAGGTCACATAAGCACACATGTGCAATATATAGACGATCATATTACTGCGTTCAACGCAGAAGCCTCAGCCTGCAGTGAGCTTTATGTGAAAGAAATAAATGAAAGAAATGATCATGAATCACAACCAAAACATTGAATCACAACTTTAATGCAACAGCAACTGTTGGTGGTCGGTAAACAGTTACTAGATTCTGCTTCAAGCAAAGAAGACTAGAATCTGATCTGTGCTGATCGATGTCGAGCGAGCAATGCTGATCGATCATATTACTAAGTTCAACGCAGAGGCCTCAGCCTGCAGTGAGCTTTGTGTGTTCCTGGTGAAAGAAATCATGCTAACGAATTCCAAAACATTGAGTCATAGATTGGTGCCACAGCACAGCCACTGTTGGTGGTCCGTAAACAGTTACTAGATTCTGCTTCAAGCAAAGAAGACTATAATCTGATCTGTGCTGCTCGATGTCAAGTCGAGCAATGCCGATCGATCATATTACTAAGTTCATCGCAGAGGCGTCAGCCTCCAGTGAGCTTTGTGTGTTCCTGGTGAAAGAAATCATGATAACGAACTTCAAAAGATTGAATCACAGCTTCATGCCACAGCTACTGTTGGTGGTTGGTAAACAGTTACTTGATTCTGCTTCAAGCAAAGAAGACTAGAATCTTATCTGTACTGCTCGATTCGGGTGGAGCAATGCTCAACTTTGTCTGATGAATCAGAAACCCCCAACTCATCTCTCTCAGGATTGAACGCACAGATAGGGACTAGCATTTCCTCAGCGTTCTTTCTACTGCGCGCATCCAATATTTGTCTGCTAGAGTAACTTTATCTTGAATCACTGTCACACTAAAATGCCAGAAAGTTGCATGATGCGACTTGATGCTCTAGTGGCTCGTTCCCGGCGGTGTAGGCTCTCAGGTGCATGCACCTGCGAGCTCAGGGACGGCTGTTGTGTCTGGCGTTGCCATTGTTTTCAGGCGCTTTTGTCAGTTGCTTCGGAAGAGCTCCTTGACGCCACCTCAACCCTCAAAGCATGCTCCAGCTCCTTCCATTCGATCAAAAGGTCAACACTGTTCGCAGTAAATCCGCCCTTGGCCTGTGAGCCTGCGGTCCTTGCAGTGTACAAAAGGGACTTTACGGACCGCCATTCCATAGTCAGACGCAATTCACTGAAAGTGAATGCTACCCTAAGCTTTACAGACACCGTATCTCTCGTATTACAGGCCAAGGTTGTCATATTCTACGCAAGCTCCATTTTCCTAAGGGGCTTCTCCGACCCTATATTGGATTTTGGCAGCTGAACAGATCCTTGTCAACTTGGAGGTGCGGAAGAGATAGAGAAGATTCTTCAGAGTGAGACGAGTTAAGAGAGATTAAGGTAAAATGCCAGGTGTTTTATTATTACATGCGTCTCTCTTATCCTTTTTCCAGGAGCCTTTCACCACAATGATGTTGTTGTGACTTTGACTTTTGTGATGAAGATGACGTTGGCTAGCTTATATTGGCCCAGTAAGTTTACCTTTTACTGTAGTATTTTCATTTTCCTGTAGTATTTTCAACTGACAAATCTGAGGAAGTGGGGCTCACTACAAGCAAGATGGGCAAGAGTAGTCTTGTTAGAAGTACAAATACTAGGGAACTGGGGTGTCCAAGGGGGGCTACTTGAATGTAGGACCTGCAGCTGAATTCATGCAAGCTTATTAGTTGTTTATTTCTGCAGGTTATCGAAGATGACTCTTTCAGATAAGAATGAACTATCAGACACTAAGAATATTCGACGACTTCGCACGGACAATTTGGGAGGGAGTGGAACGATTGCCACCAATGGATTGACACCGGAAGATAGGTCGTTGGTGCACACTGTTGGAATTCCTCCATCTCTAAGTTTCAAAACCCAGTTTAAGAATGCTCTCAAGGAAACATTCTTCGCTGATGATCCTTTGCGTCCTTTCAAAGGTCACACAGGAAAGAAGAGATGGTTCATGGCTCTCTCTTATGTTTTTCCCATCCTCGACTGGCTCCCTAAGTACAAGCTTAAGATGCTCAGGGGTGACATAGTGGCAGGATTGACCATTGCCAGTCTCGCCGTTCCTCAAGTACGTACCACACTGTGTCACGGGTTCTCGTCATGTTTGTATTTTAACAAAACATATGCAATTGATTGTCTGAAATTCTTTTAGTCCTAGAATTTTACGACTGTGAAAATGACATGTTCCGAACTATTGAATAGTAGATGTTTGAACTTCTTGCAGGACCTGGGATATGCAAAGCTAGCTGGCTTGGACCCCATCAATGGATTATGTAAGGCCGCTGAGTGCTCCACCTGAAACTTTTAGCAATATTCTTTACGACTGTAGGTCCAACTATTGCTCTTCGACAGGAATTTCCATTCGAGTCATATTTGTTTGCTAGAATTATGCATAACTTTCTGATTCTTGCAGTTGATGAACTTGCTTCAAACTGTTTTGGATATTTTACTTGATACCACAGATTCGAGCTTTGTGCCACCTTTGGTTTATTCTGCGCTGGGGAGTTCACGAGACATTGCCATCGGACCTGTCGCGGTGGTGTCAATTCTATTGGGTCAACTATTGAAAGACGAGATCAACCCGAAAAAAGATCCAGTTGGCTACTTGCGCCTTGCTCTTACCGCAACATTCTTTTCTGGAGTTGTGCAGGCCGGCCTGGGACTGTGCAGGTTTGTAACTAGTGGACATTCATTCTCTAGACATTCTGAAGTTCTCGTCGTCTTGATTCGTACTTCCTCCTTTGTTGTGAGACTTACATGCAATCCAAAACATGCAGACTTGGATTCATCATCGACTTCTTATCTCATGCCGCAATCATTGGATTCATGGCTGGAGCTGCCATCACCATCTCTCTCCAGCAGTTGAAAGGACTTCTGGGAATTTCAGCCTTCACAACCAAAACTGATTTCGTATCTGTGATGAGATCAGTCTGGACCAATACTGACCAGGTACTTATATAAATTTAAATAGTTTCGCTTAATTATCATTTTAACCAGTGATAGCTCAGCATTTTTTGTTGATTATCTTACTGCTTCGATTCATGCATAGATCGACGTGCTCAGAATCAGCAACATTTATTCTGTCCTCTTGTCTTCTTCAACCGTTTGCAGTGGAATTGGCAAACTATTTTATTGGGATTGTTCTTCCTCTTCTTCCTTCTCACTTGCAAGCGCATCGTAAGTTACTCTACTTCCTATTTTGTGGGTGTTTTCTCATTTCTCTGAGATTTTATCGATAAGGATTTTGCTTTTGTGAGATGGTTGACAATTAATCCTCACTGAATCTTCATTCTTATTTTATCTAGTCTTCCCAAATTTTGACTTGCAACTGGTGCTTTCTTGCAGTCCAAGATAAGAAAGAATCTTTTCTGGGTTTCTGCCATCGCTCCTCTGATCTCCATCGTTTGCGCCACTCTTTTTGTTTACGTCACTCGACTCGACAAACATAATGTGAAAATTGTCAGGCACATCAACAAGGGCGTCAATCCAGTTTCATTCCACGATATTTACTGGACAGGAGATGAACTAACCAAGGGTTTCAAAATTGGTCTTGTTGCTGGTCTTGTCGCCCTAACGGTAAATAGCTCAGAATTTTCAAAGAATTTTCTTCATTCTTAAGACAAAGATATTTGATTTTGATATATTCGATAAAGACTTTGAGGTTCTGATATTCATTTGAACCTTCCTTAGGAAGCAGTTGCCATCGGAAGGACATTCGCTGCTTTGAAAGACTATCACATTGATGGCAACAAGGAAATGATTGCTATTGGCACCATGAACATAGCTGGATCGTGGACTTCGTGCTATGTCGCAACTGGTAATTATAACAATATGTATAATCAAATGCGTCTTTAATTGTTCTCTTGGAATCTTTTTTCTTTTATCTTTTGAGGCTCTTTGAATTAATAGTGTGCTTGATGTTCAAATGTTCAAATGTGACCCCGAAGGTGAAACAGAATTGGATTTGTTTTGCAGGATCCTTCTCTCGATCTGCAGTGAACTACCAAGCCGGATGTCACACTGCTGTGGCCAACATTGTCATGGCAGTTGTCGTGCTCTTTACTCTGCTTTTTTTGACTCCTTTGTTTTACTACACTCCGAACTGCATCCTCTCGGCCATCATCATCAATGCCGTTGTCAGCCTCATCGACTTCAAAGCCGCTCATCTCGTCTGGAAGACCGACAAGATCGACTTTCTTGTTCTCATTGGAGCCTTCTTCGGTGTCTTCTTCGTATCTGTCGAGATTGGTCTTCTTGTGGCTGTAAGTTTTAGCTCTGTTTCAACCATTTTCATACGGAGTTGGAGATGCTTGGTTTCTTGGGATGGATCATAACTACCAAGAAATTCTATAATCATTTGAACATTTAGTTCTTTGTTCGTTCTCAAGAATATCTCGTCTGAAAGTAAATATTCTGCTGAAGATTTCAAGTACAATGTAAATTTTCTTGGAATGATTAGATTTTGCCGGTATAAGCAATCTATGCTAATACGTTTTGATCGACTGTTTTACAGGTTGTCATCTCTTTCGCTAAGATTCTCCTCCATGTGACTCGACCACACACAGCTGTTCTAGGAAACATTCCCAACACCACCGTGTATAGAAACATCGAGCAATATCCTGAAGCAACCATCGAGCCTGGCATGCTCATCGTTCGATTAGATGCAGCTATTTATTTCTCTAACTCAAATTACATTCGTGAGAGGTATGGTTAAGTTGAGAACATGTACTCTTCCATTCGTGATTACTAAACTAAGAACAAACACACTCATCATTTACAACATGGATTATCTTATTACCAACCGAGTGTATGGTGTCTCAACTTTTTGTGCTACTCATGTGGATAACTGATGAAGTTCATCTCTTGGATATCTTCTATTAATATTTATGCAGGATTCTGAGGTATGTGAACGAAGCTGAAGACGAAATCAAGGAGAACAATGGAGTTCCTCTCCAATTTGTTATTGTTGAAATGGCCCGTAAAGAACTCACCACTAACCATCCAAGTTGTAGAACCTTGATGCTCTAGGCCGATGACACTGAGCGGTAATATCTTTGGACTTGTGAAATTAGGATGCTTGCTTATCTATATAGTCACACCTTATATATATATATTTGCAGACGGTCTGCAAATATATATATATAAGGTGTGACCATTTGGAAATATACTTGTCTAGGTATGTACTCTTATCTTCACTACTTTATTTTGATTTGCAGCCGTTATGAGCATTGATACTGCAGCAATCCACGCTTTCGAGGAACTTCACCTTGCTCTCAAGAAGAGAGGCATTCAGGTCGGTTCAACTTCTTTAATGTTTCGGCATATTTTGCTAGCACATTTTAGCTAATATATTCCATTCACTTTCTTAATGAGTAATACTTGTTTGAAAAGACAACTACATACAAAATGATTCAATGCTTTTGCTCAAGCCGAAATACAGAAGGACCGACAAAAGCAACTATGTACTCTAGGACTTAGCTAGGAATCATGTCAGCTTTTGAGGAACTTGTGTTTCTGCTGGACAACTAAAACCTTAAGCCCATAACCATAATACTTCTTGCACTGACGTGAGGGAAGACAAATTGTAGTCTTGTGGAAGTTACGAGCACTCCAAAGCAGAAAGCTATTCTGTTTAAATGAAGCAGAATGGTGTTCAACCATTTGACTAGCTAAAAAGGAGAGAAACGCAAGAACAATGTGATAACAATGTGATAACACTGTTTGTGGATTCCTGTGTTGATGCAGTTGACAATCTCGAACCCTGTAGGAAGAGTGATCTTGAGCTTTAGGGATGGAGGCTTCGTGGATCTTCTAGGTCAAGAGTGGTTCTTCTTGTCCGTTTCAGAGGGAGTTCAAGTCTGCTCCATCATCATTAAGAGGAATCAGCATGCTCAGAAGGAAGCAGCTGAAGAAAAAGTGTAACTTTTCTTGCTAAGTTTTTGTACATGAAACTGCATCCGGTCTCGTTAAGGACAACACATCAAACAGATTCGAGATAGACGTCCACTGCACCTATCAATTAGCTTTTTGGGCTTTGAAAGAAGGACCATCGAGTCCCACCCTAATACCATTTGAAAGGACAATGCATGTAATAAACAGCATAGCGGAATATTAATTTATTTGGAGTTATCTGGTATCACCCAGATCAGCTGGTTTAAATTAGTTGTTTTAGAAGACCTTTTAGGTAATTATCTTTTATGGTACATAGGAAATTGAAGATATATGTAAGCCGGACGGCAGATTTTGGTTGCAAACAAACTCTGTAACCCTAATAGGGAATAATGAGCCCAAAAAGAGCAATAAAAGTGCAGATGATTCAGACACATGCTCTTGCTTTAATCTGTGCATTTTACAAGTATATTAACCTGAAGTTTCTAGTTCCCATGCAACATCTTGGATTTATATCTACAGAATACATTAGTAGAGTACTTCTTAACATCTTTTAGCTTGCTGGATATTTAGGATAAGATCCGCAGAGGTTGTAGTTTCTGTTGCATGAACTGAGGATTTACATAACTAGCACTAGACATTTCTGAAGTCATCTATGATGATAATCTCTAATATCATTTTACAGGGAAGTAGGACTAGCGACTACTATGGGTACATGGAACATGTGAATTACTGAATGTGGGATATTTTGGAAGTAAAAGTTTCTTATTACTCTATGTGCATTTTACCAATCTTTTCCTCCACTAACTTATGTACAAGATAGACAAGTAATTTATCTATTACTATAGAGGATTTTACCTATCACACCTCTCATCAACCTATGTACTGCCGAGAAAGATATACAATTCATTACATAGACATTTTGCTGGTGATGTTGTCCTGTTAATATATCATAGGTATATTTTTGCCATGCTACCATCATCATACAGATATCTGAAAATAGGTGATTTTTCCATGAAGAATGTATTTAGATTCACGTGGTCAAAACTGACAATTTTATAATGTAGTAGATGTCCAACACGAGATTCTCATGTTCACCGATACAGGTGAGCAGGAGAAATAATGAAAATCTGAACAAAACTAGAATTTACTTTTTTGATACTGAAATTTGGGAGAAAAGAAGCAAAATATACACACGTCATCATGAGGGGTTGCCCACTCAGTATGTAAAATGTAATGTATAAAATATAACATGTAAAGTCTCAACATAAAAATATTCAAATACTCCGTAGTCTCGTTATTGACAATCTTAACTCTCGATATCGAGAGTATGAGTGTAATTTTTGTCTAGAGTCGATGATCAAGACATCCATGGATGTAAAACCAAAAAAAGATAGTTAAAAGAACTTAGTTGGAATAGTATTCAATCTCTTGTCCATCGAGAGGTTAAGGACCCCGGAATATTGTTGGAGAGGCGGTCGAACCCCAGAGTAGGTTAAATTTGCGATTGATGTTTATCCCATCATTCGTGGGTGAGTAACGAGGCTTGAGGAAATAAGCAAACTCTTGAAACCCGGAGTAGGTCAAATATGGCGGCTGATGTTTACCACATCCTTCTTGGGTGAATAACAAAGCTGGAGGAAATAAACAAACTCTCGATCATCGAGAATAGATTCAAAAAAAAATAAAAATAAAATAAAAGTTCATCGAGAGTCATCCGTAAGTTGATTTTTCAACTACTTGAAGGTATTAACTTCTGTCACTTGAAGTTCAACCAAGTAAGAATCGTTCACCTTAACCTCGACGTAAGTATCTGACATCTTATCGAGAGTTGAAATCGAATTTTGATTGTCATCATCGAGAGTTTATTGAGAGTATATAGACAATTTTGGATTCTACCGATCGAGAGTTACATGTTATATGTTATATGTCTACATGTTACATGCCGACTGGATGATCCCATAATCATAATGTGCTAATGTTGTGTACTCAGATTTAACACGAAGTTAAAATCATGGCTTGACATGGAAAGAAGAGAGGTCACCATCGCAATAAAACTTGAGATCAAGCAGACAATAGGAGCAGCGATCACTCTTTTCCAGTTTTGAGTATCTAGACATTAGCTATAGTGATGTTCAGCCAGATAGTGAAGAGATTTTAGTTCAAGTAAGTTACTAGGTAACATTTGTACTTGCCTTTTATGATTTCGTTCTGCTTCTCCCGATGAGAACTAGCAGCATGTACATTTCTTGACAAATCTATACACCTAGTACTTCAGCATGAACACTATAAGCCCTGAAATAAGATGGATGTCCATCGAATAATATATTGTTCTATGGACGTCAGAACTAAGTCTTTCTGGAAAAGTTGTGTACATGCTGTATTCATTATAGAGGAAGGTCATAGGTGATGAGTGAATCGTTTACTAAAAAGCTTGCATGAATGTTATGGGGCAACTTTGACGTTCAAGATATGCTCTTGCATGTTTGTGTGTTGAATCGTGATGGTTGGTTGCATGGAGATGGTTGATCCATGGCAGATGAGTGTACTTGATATGTTTGATACAAGTTTGCATTGATTTGTGGAATTGTTTGTTCGCAGTCCTTGTGCATGATATATGTAACATGGAACGTTGGCGATGATACATTGTTAATTGACCATCCTCTTCTGGGCAGGAAGAGGTTGGCAGAAGAGATTCTTCTGAAGGTGCTGTTGAAGAAGAGGAGAATCATCAATGATGAGAAAGAGGACGAAGATACTGAATACCTGGTCCAACAAAGACTTGAGATTGTGTAGAAAGAGCTTCAAGACGAGTACACTAAACACCGACTAGAGATGGAGCAAAGCTTATCACAAAAGAAGTAGGACTTGGAGCAACATATCCTCCCGCATACATGAAACTCTTTTGGCTCGTACGAAAAATCAGAGGAAGTCAGCATCAACCTGCGCACTCGCAAACAAAAGTTGGTAGAAGATGCATATGTCATTGAGCTTTCTTCACGACATGGTGATAGACCTGCACTTGATACTAACAAGCAGCATTTGGACAGAAGAGTAGCACAAGAGGGCACTCCTCAGCCTCTAAGCAGTAGCTAGGATATCACCTATCATTATATTAGTTACTAAATCCTCCATGTTATGCTTTTCTACTGTGCTATTCCTCTTGACAGCATGTTGATGATACAATCATAAAAAAGAACACACGCGGATATGTAGGACCTGTAGATTAGCAATACTGAGGCTGATATTACACCGTATTCAACACAAGAGAGCCAAACAGAAGGATCATGGATGATAAACCACATGGTCATGGAGCCACCGACTCTAGTGGACATTATCATGCTGCATCATGATAACATAGGATTGAACAACATGTACTACCGAATGGAAGAAGTACGTCCACAAACTCTGAATCCACTGCAAAGCATTAGTTGTGCTATCAGAGTTACGTCATGAGTAACAATGGATCTTAGTGGTTATGTTGTGTGAGAGTTTGTTTATGCCATGGTTATATTTTGGTCATGCCATCTCGAATCGTTACTCTGTTGATATGTGATTTTCATAAGTTGTGTGCAGCAAGGAAGAGAACTCATTCGGGAACACATAGTTGCAAGATCATGACATATCAAAATTCTGGACCCAAGATCTGAATTTCTGAAATTTCTGAAATTTCATTCAGCTGGAATTTCCAATCAACCAGTTAGCTAATATATAGTTATAAATATACAAAAGATAATAAATTTATCAAAAATCAAAATATCACTTGATCGTTTGTAAGAACAAGTTGCCGGTTGCCTGTACGCATAGGTTGCTAGACTTTGATGGCCGGAATGATGACGGGTCGTTAGTCGCCATTATCAAAATGTCGGCACCAAGTCGCTCTTAAACATAGACTGGTGATTGTCTCTTTTTCTTTGACGTTCGGGATCCATAGCTAAATTTCTCGTTATCCAAACCTCTGACTTGCTGCTGCTCACAAGGACACTATAGACAAGGACAAGTACAAGCCGTACTCAAGAACACTATAAACATAACTGAATAGGTGGTTACATCAGTAAGCCTCTTGTGTTAAATTACTTATATGGGCAAGGAAAGCTATGGAGAGAACTAAGGGAGAAAAGGGCTCTTCTCAACAATCCTTCCAAGCTAACTCTAAAACTCCAAAATGACATACATCACGCCACATAAGACAAAGACCATAGTTCCAGATTTCCAACTTCTGGAAATAACAAACAACTCACCAAGCCACTCAGAATTTATACCAAGCCTTTCTTATCACAAAAGCAAAGCAAATCCACTCTTGATACGAATTGTGTACAGTTGACTTCTGAAGACAGTCCGGCTTCTGAAGACAGTCTTCTGAAGATGTTCCAATCTTCTGAAGCGTCTTCTGTTCAAGGTTCCGGGAGTAGAGAGATGGCAGGGTAGAGAAATTGATAGCTGAGATCTCCAATTTGAGGACTAGGGATAGGGAAGCTCAAATTGAACTCGGGAAGAAGCAGGAAGATGTCTGACAGAAATTGGGCAGCGCTTCCGCGCCCAAGGTCACAATAGGAAAAATGGGGATGGGGGGGGTAATCGATCAGGCTGCCTGCAAACAACCGGGGAAGCGCGGGGGATACCAAACAAAGGCGAGAAGCAGTGGGAAGAGAAAAGAACATGGGAAGAACCTCTACAGTCTTCTGTCTGCTTCCTGAGTTGTCTTAGACCTATCGCGCGCGTCTTGCTCTAGTCCCAGCTCAAACGCGACCCCGCTGAGCTACTTCCTTCGTCCGCTCCTGGCTGCGCCTCAATTGATTAAGCCGTCCACCTCCGGTTCCACTCAGCTGCTTCCAATGTCAGCTTCTGGGAGTTTCACAGGAAACGCTTTTCAATCAGTACGCTTCCTGCGCTTCAACAATTCGACCTCGCCTTCCTTCTAGCTTCTAATCGATCCTATCCTCACTCAATTTCACCTCGCTGCCTCCTTACTCGAAGCTCACCTTCTGAAATCGATCTTCTCAAGAAGCGTGCTTGCTGCGGGAAGTTGGAATGCGCTAATGCGCTTCCTGCGCATCTTCCCCGCGGATTAAGGGTTTCGACCCTAGATGGCTTACCCGACCTACCTACCACCTTGGTGTTACGTAGTAGGTACACCTACTCCTTTACCTGGAAATTCATGGTTAGGTCTTCGCGGTCGCTGTCTTCGGGAAGATGGGTGTCTTTCGCCGTCTTCCCGTCTTCCGAAGATGCAACTGAGAAGACGTTTCCTGGAAGACGGTCGTCTTCCGAAGAAGTCAACTTCTTATACAAAAAGCTCATAAGATCATCTTCCTTCTAAGAAAGCAGTAATCTTAAGTAACAACGCTTCTTCAGTTATACAAACAAGTTATTAATCTTAAAAATTTCAAAAATTCGTGAATCTGTAATTTGTGGGCACCACACAGCTCCAATGCGACTCCACAGAGCTGCTTCTACCGTCAATGTCCTGTTGCTTCTCAATCGATCAGGGCTCCACCTCAGATTCTTCTTCAATCGCCCTTCAATATCTGCTTCCAGGAATCTATAGGAGACTCCTTCAGCTCGATGGTGCTTCCTACTCTCAGAAATTTGTCCTCGTTTTCTTCTCTAGCTGCAATTTGATCCTAGCTGACCTCGATTTCACTCTGCTGGCCTTCCTCACTCAATTCGACACCTCCTGATTCAAGACGGCACCTCCTAACTCAATCTTATGTGTGAATGCCTTTGATGCGAGAAGCAGGTGATGATTCTACGCTAATGCGCTTCTCCCGTATCTTCTCGCGCAGTTAGGGGTTCTTCGATCTACCTGACCTACCTACTTTCTTGGCTACCTGGTAGGTACACCTACCCTCCTACTGGATGTTGCGCGGTTAGGTCTATGTAGTCGCAGTCGCAGTCACTGACACTGTCTTCTGGAAAGACACGCGTCTTCCGTCTTCCGTCTTCCGTCTTCCGAAGACCTGGTCGGGAAGACGTCCTTCTTTCATCTTCGGAAGAAGTCGACTTCTCTTACAAAAAAGTTCTTAAGACCATCTTCTTTCTAAGCAAGATGTATTCTTAAGCAACAAGGTTATTTCAATTACATAGACCTGTGATTAACTTCAAAAATTTCAAAAATTCGTACATCTTGTAAATTGTGGACACCACAGTATATACGAGGGGGGGAGGGAGCTCGATGCCTGGGTGGGCTAAGACAAGTCACCTGATCCCAAGGTTCAACAGACGGACTCTAGAGACATGAGGTGATGGCTGGATAAGTTCCAAGACACGTTTCGGTCCAAACTTTGACGTCTGGACTTAGGAACGATCTAGGAGTTGAGAGAAGACTAGAGAACGAGACGACGGTGTAGCGCTACTTGGCGATTACATGTTACACTTCTACTCCGACACTTGAGTTTAGTAATTCTAGAAGTTAGCTGTATATACTTCTAGTCCTTTATGCATATGTTTGACACCTTTGCGTATGGTGTTAACACTATTATGTTATATATTTTGAGTCCTAGTAGATTGATAGTATATTATTTATCTTGTCAAGCACTCGTACGCTTGTGTAAGTGATTTCATACTTATCTATGTTGTCAAAGTACATAACTTTAAGTCTACCATGTGGATAGAATTTAAGCTCATGGGTTGTACTTACATGTCGCTCATGTATGCTTTCTAGCTTGTTTAAGTTATCTTTCAAGGTTACGTGTTATTTTACATGTCTTCGCAGGAAGTTTAAGATTTACGTTGGCACTTTAGAGGCTTGACGTGATAATCTATGTGTGAATTAAGTTACCATGTTGTCAAGATGAGACTCTTCTTGAGAAGGGCGGAACCTTCTGGCTGTGGTATGATCATGAATGTTGTGATACAACTACTCAGAGAAGTGTTGGGCTTTTGGTTGTGGTTGCTTACTACAAAGATAGGCTTCAGGTCATGCGATGACACTATGATCACTCATACAGGTCGATTGGATCCTCTAGTATACTCAGAAAATGAAAATCAAGTTAAACTGGTAGTGATAAGATCAGACAACGAACTTTAACAGTCAAGAATAAAAAACATACGATGGTTTAGGCTCGAGAACTTCTCCTACATGTAAATGAGGTCCTACTGAAGACACATACGAAATTTCAGCTTGAGATCAAATCAGAGTACCGAGATATGAGTAGAAACGTTCTGAGGAGAGAAATTACGATAATTTTTGGTACTCAGACAACTATTTCGACCTAGAACAGAGAATTGGCTTGATAACTTTCGATGGTTCTTACAAGATTTGGAGTCTACAGCATGCTGAACACCCTTGTGAAATTTGACCTCCAGATTGTACACAGTTCTCCAGATCCCGTTCTCTGAAGTTGCTGCTCTAGATTGAGAGCTTTTCGGACCCCCTTTGCTTCAGCGGTCGCCCTGAATTACTCACTCACTCAATTGACATGAAAATTTATGGACAGTTATAGCCCTGCTGACAACGAACGTGACCATGAAGGTTTGAAACGATTTTTTCCTCAGTTCTGCGGCGATTGACACCGAAAATCCCAAAATCAACAAAAGTGTTGTAATTCTAGCACAATCCGAACTTCAATCTGCCATAACTTCTTCTTTAGTGTTCCAAATTGATCAAGAATTTGACTGACAACCACTGACACGACGAGCCCTATCCTCTTATGTCCTCAGATTTCAAAATGTCCTCACATGCTCGAACTCCTCTTTAGACCTCTACTTCTAAGTTTAGCATTTCACTAAAGATAAAAATGGACCAACGGGAGTTCATAGCTTCACTTCCTTGTCCTTTGGTGCCTCAAACCACGTGGTGACTTCATTTAACACATAGGCTACCACGTTAAGTCCTTAAAGTGCCAACGTAAACTTTAAATTACATGCGAAGACATGTAAAATGACACGTAATCCCGAAAAATAACCTAACCACGCTAAGAAGCATGCATGGACGACATGTAAGTGCAACTCATGAGCCTAAACTCTATCAACACGGTAAACAACCTATTAGGACTTCAAAATATATAACATTCTCCATAATCGACTTCTTTGAGATCTTAATTTCGCTTAGAGAGACTAACTTCTAACTGAGAGGTGAATTATTCACTATGTGAAATGATTCACATCACGACATCCACCCCCTCTAAACCTGCACATCCACTGACATATGCCAACCTCTTCATCCTTCTGTCTGCTCTTCATCATCGTCACTCTCCTCCGTCTCAACCTCTTTAGTTGTCGGAGCGTCCTCGTCTCTTGTCATTCTTTGTTCAGACTCCATAAAATTGAACAAATCTATTGATCTACCACGTTGTTTGAACAACTTCACTCGTTTACCAGCCACAGATAGTTTCAAGGGAGTATCATCCAGCTCACGTAAACTATAAGTGACATTTTCATATACATCTAACACAACATAAGGCCCGAACCATCTTCGCGAGATTTTACAAAGTGTAGAATGCTGGTTCTCCAGCGTGCTATCATACACCAGAACCCAATCACCAACACGTATTGGCTTTGATCGTAATCGCTGAATCTTGTAGAAACGCTCTTTGTTTCTGACTCGAGTCACCTTCAACTTCTCTTGCACCTCAGCAAGATCCTCCTCCCTTGCCATCAATGCATTTACAGTTGCAGCCGCAGTAATCCAAGATAGACTTCTCATGCCTGCTCGCCCAAACTGCGTGTTCAGCGGCTCTCTAGTCGAAGAAAGGTGCAGCCTACCGTTCTGGTAGCGAACCACACCATCTCGTAAAGCAGCCGTAAGGTCTTGACAATCCCCTCGAAAATGATCAAGACTGTCACACTAGATACATCTACGAATAGGAGCATCTCTTGGACGTGCAGCAGTAGACGCAAGCTGCTCTCTCTGCAGCCAGCTAGCTCCACCTTCAGTTCTCGCATCTGCCGAATCAGGTCTTCGATCTGATTCTGCTGTCCATGGTTCTCCGCAGGTCTCTGAACCGATGTTCTTTGTGTAGGAACTGACACTACTGACATCAAAGGTACTGCAGCAGGGACAACAAGTTTGAGAGCCAGAGTCGGAGGTTGTTGTACTTGAGGAGCAGCACGAGGTTGAGAGGTCACTTCTGCAAGCGGACGTCCTCTCACAGCCACTCTTCCACGTCTTTGTCTCGTTAGCACAACAACAACATCCTCGACTCTTCCTCAATCAGTAGTAACTCCTCCTTCAGCGGATCGATCAGCCAACATAAAGCATAACGGATCTACCGTAGCATCGTCGATAGCTTGTAAGAAAAAATCAGTTCTCCTAACATCTAAAGTTATTCGCTCTGGAGTTGAAAGTTATCGGTATTTCTGATCAAATTCTCTCAGCAACTCATTCATGCTCATCATACGACCAGGTTGCTGCTCAACCCAGTCTAGAAACGTTCTCTTAGTAACTCTCTCTGAATCTTCTTCAAGAAACTCCCCTCGAAGAGATCGCTCGAAACTCATCCAAATTCTAAGATTTTTTCTCTGTACATCTCTAACTTGGTCCCGCAACTCAAGAATGACAGCTAACTCGAAATTGGTTATCATCTCAGCATCAGTAACTCTAACCAGTTCCATCTCTCCTCTATACTCACGTAGATATCTAGAAATATCTCTACCTTCAAACTTTCCACATCGGTTCATAATAGCTTGCAAAGCCTTGGTAGATTTTAACTCACCCCCTCCAATGATCGGATGATGTTGGACCAAGGCCGCAAGCGTCTTCAGAATCTCAGCTGTATCATCGAGATCAGATGCAGATGTCGCTGCAATCGTAGGTGTTGCAATAGACGTGGATGTAGCAGCCGTAGAAGTAGCAACAGCAACGCTTCCGCTCTTCCGATCCATCTTCTTCTTCGTCTTAGAACTCAATCTCACGATCAATCACCCAAAGATCTCTCAGTGGAAGCACCAGATGTCATTGTGAGAGTTTTCTTGGGAAGGACGGAATCTTCTGCCTGTGATATGATCGTGAATGTTGTGTTACGTCTACTGAGGAAAGCGTTGGGCTTCTGACCGTGGTGGTCTACTCGAAGAAGTGTTGGGGTTCAAGCTGTGGTTGCTTGCTACAGAGGTAGGCTTCAGGTCATAAGGGCACTATAAACCCTCACACAGATCGAATGGATCCTCTATTATGTTTAGAAAAATGAAAATCAGATCGAACTAGCAGTAATAAGATCATGCAGTGAACTTTAACTCCCAAGAATGGGAAACGTACGATGGTTTAGGCTTCAAAACTTCTCCTACATGTAACTGAGGTCCTAATGAATACACATACAAAATTTCAGCCTGAGATCCAATCAGAGCATCGAGATATGGGCAGAAACGTTCTGAGCAAAGAAATTACGACAATTTTAAGTACCTAGAACAGAGAATTGGCTCGATAATTTTTACAAGATTTGGAGTCTACAGCATGCTGAACATCCTTGTGAAATTTGACCTCCTGATTGTACACTGTTCTCCAGATCTCGTTCTCTGAAGATTGCTGCTCTAGATTGAGAGCTTTTCGGATCCTCTCTGCTTCAGCGGTCGCCCTGAATTACTCACTCACTCAATTGACTTGAAAAATTGTGGACAGTCGTAGCCCTGTTGACAGTGAATGCGACCACGAAGGTTTGAAGCAATTTTCTCAATTCTGCTGTGATTGACATCGATAACCCCAAAATCAACAAAAGTGATGCAATTCTGGTACAATCCGAACTTCAATCTGCCATAACTCTTTCTTTATTGCTCCAAATTGATCAAGAATTTCACTGACAGTGCTTGGCACGACGAGCTCTATCTTCGTGTGCTCTCATATTTTGCAATGTCTTCACCAAATGCTCGAACTCTCCTTTAGACCTTTGCTTCTAAAATTAGAGTTTTATAAAAGACAAAAATGAACCAATGGGAGTTCATAGCTCCACTTGGCTGTCCTCTAGTGCCCTAATCCACGTGGTAACTTAACTTCACTCATAGGCTACCACGTCAGCTCTCCTAAAATGCCAACGTAAATCTTAAACTACCTAAAATGACACGCAGCCCTAAAAGTAAACTTAAACTAGCTAAAAAACGTGCATGGGCAACACGTAAGTACAACCCATGAGCTTAAACCCTATCAACATGGTAAATCTAAGTTATGTACATTGAACATCATAGACAAGTAAGAAGTCACTTGCACAAGCGCACAAATGCTTGAACAAGATAACTAGCATACTATCAGCCTACTAGGACTTAAAACGTATAACACAACGATGTTAATATATGCATGAAGCACTAGGAGTAACATTAAGCTAACTTCTACCGCTACTAACTCCCAAGTGTCGGAGTAAAAACGTAACTCGTAGCCGCCTATGTCTTCTCTGAGGTCTTAACTTCAGTCAGAAAGACTAACTCCTAGCAGAGAGATGAATCATTTACTATGTGAAATGATTCACATCACGACAACATGGATTGGGTCACAAAAGGATAGTTGAGTGGAGCTATGAACTCCCATTGGTTCATTTTTATCTTTTGTGAAACTCTAAACTTAAAATCAGAGATCTTTGAAGCTTTTGGTAGAGGCATTCAAAAATTTGAGAACATAAGAAGAGAGAGCTTGTCGTGCCAATCACTATCAATGAAAATTTCGATCGATTTGGAGCAATAAAGAAAGAGTTATGCCATATTGAAGTTCGGATTGAGTTGAAATTATATCACAATTATTGATTTTGGAGTTTTGAGTGTCAATTCCAGCAGGAAAGAGATATTCGCTTCAAACCTGCATGGTTGCATTCAGTGTCAATAGGGCTACGACTGTCCAAAAAGTTTCATGTCATTTGAGTGAGTGATTAAATCACAGCGATCGCTGAAGCATAAGGGGTATGAAAATCTCTCAATCTAGAACAGCAAGTTCAAAGATCTAGATCTAGAGAACAGTGTACAACCAGCAAGCCAAATTTCACAAGGATGTTCAGCATGCTGTAGACTCCAAATATTGTAAGAATGAGTGAAAGTTATTGAACCTGTTTTTTGTTCTAGGTCGAAGTAGTCATTTGGGTGTCAAAAATTATAGTAATTTCGTTAGTAGAAACGTTTTTGACCATATCTCAATGCTCAGATTTGATCTCAGACTGCAAGTTCGTATGTGTGTTCAGTAGAGTCTCTTTTACATGTAGGAGAAGTTTATCAAACCATCATATATTTTCTACTCTTGAGTGTTAAAGTTCATCGTCTGATCTTATTATTACTAGTTAGTTCTTATTTTCACTTTTTGAACATATTAGAGGACCCAACATACCTGTGTATTTCCTAGGTAGAAATATCACATTCCAATAGCGAGTAAGATCATCGTTCGAGCACCTGGACCTAGACGGACATCACGAGCAGTTCGATCGTTTGGTGTGGTGGAGGTACCGTTTAGGACCTTGGACTTTATAGGAAGCTCGCCCTAAGTCATGTTTTGACTTGCTCATGTTTTGAGACTGACCTAACCGAGACTAGGTAGAGACTTAAGGAATGATGAGCTTGATGATTAAAGAGACAGTCCGGATCAATAGAGTTAAGATAAGTGGTGCATGAACGCTAACATGTGATTGTGATTTGCAGGTTATCGTTGTGAGTTTCGTGACCTATTGAGCAAGAGCTTCCGTTGACACAACAAGGCGGTAGGTACACGAAAAGAACCAACCTTCAACTCCTTGAGCGTAACTTCTGTGAACTTGTGACCAATTTGACTAAAATCTCTCAAGCTTTTCTCCTTTGAAGATTGTTGGAATTGTTGGTAATAATCAATAAGTAACTGTTGAGCAACAAATTTTACCTTCTTGTCTATCATTTTGTACCTAGTCTCAACTCTAACTTCAAAATCTAAGTATGACACTGTAGCTATATAGAGCTTCCTAGAGTGTACTTCCATCACATGATCCTCATCTTCTTGCTCAACCATAGCAAGCTCATCCATGAAATCTCTCAATACCAACTCCAAATATACACCTTCTATCTTATCATCAAGCGTTGCTATAAGCTGAGCTTCTAGCAAAGCAACATACAGTTGCTTTGTCATCCATTGAATCCAACAATACTCCAAGGTCCTTGATCTCTCGATGGACAAGAAATCGAATACTATTCCAACTAAGTTCTTTTAATTATTATTTTTTGGTTTCACATCCATGATGTCTCTATCATCGACTCTGGAGCACAGACAAAAATTACACTCATACTCTCAATATCAAGAGTTAAGATTGTCAATACCAAGACTACGTTGTCGAGTTGAGAGTTTTCTTAGGAAGGACGGAACCTTCTGGTTGTGATTTAACCGTGAAGGCTGTGTTGTGCCTACTCAGAGAAGCGTTGGGCTTCTGGTTGTTGTGCCTCAAGGGATAAGCCTTTCAGGTTACAACAGAGCACTATGAACACTCATACAGATCTGTATGAACCTCTAATTTACTCAGAAGGCAAAGTTCAGGTCTAACTGATAGTAATAGGATCAAGCGGTGAACTTTAACACTCAAGAAGAGGAAAACTATGATGGTTCAGACTCCTAAATTTCTCTTACATGTAAAAGAGGTCCCACTGAGCACACACACGAAGTTTCAACTTGAGATCAAATTTTGACACCAAGATATGGACAAAAAAGTTCTGATCAAAGATATTGCGGCAATTTCTGATACTCAGACAGCTATTTCGATCTATAACAGAAAATTGGCTCGATCACTTTCAAAGATTTTTACAGGATTTGGAGTCTACAGAATGCTGAACACCCATGTGAAGTTGGGACTCCTGATTGTACACAGAACTCCAGATCTCGTTCTCTGAAGTTGTTGCTCTAGATTGAAAGCTTTTCAGACCTCCTCTGCTTCAGCGGCCGCCCTAAATTACTCACTCACTCAATTGACTTGAAACTTTTTGGACAGTCGTAACCTTGCTGACAGTGAACGCAACCACGAAGGTTTAAAGCAATTTCCTCAATTTTGCTGCAATCCAACAAAAGTGATGCAGTTTTGGCACAATCCGAACTTCAATTGGGTATAACTCCTTCTTTATTGCTCCAAATCGATCAAGAATTTCACTGGCAGTGCTTGGCACGACGAGCTCTATATTCCTGTGCTCACAGATTTTGCAGTGTCCTCACCAAATGCTCGAACTCTCCTTTAGACCTCTGTTTCTAAATTTAGAGTTTTACAAAAGACAAAAACTGACCAATGTGAGTTCATAGCTCCACTTGGTTGTCCTCTAGAACCTTAATCCACGTGGTAACTTAACTTCACTCATAGGCTACCACGTTAGCTCCCCTAAAATGCCAGCGTAAAGCTTAAACTACCTAAAACGACACGCAGCCCTGAAAGTAAACTTAAACAAGCTAAAAAGCGTGCATGGGCAACACGTAAGTACAACCCATGAGCTTAAACCCTATCAACATGGTAAATCTAAGTTACGTACATTGAACATCATAGACAAGTAAGAAGTCACTTGCACAAGCGCACAAATGCTTGAACAAGATAACTAGCATACTATCAGTCTACTAGGACTTAAAACGTATAACACAACGGTGTTAATATATGCATGAAGGACTAGGAGTAACATCAAGCTAACTTCTACCGCTACTGACTTCCAAGTGTCGGAGTAGAAGCATAACCCGTAGCCGTCAATGTCCACAGCCTCTAGAATCGACTTCTCTAACGTCTTAACTTCACTCAGGGAGATTAACTCGTAACAGAGAGGTGAATCATTCACTATGTGAAATGATTCACATCACGACAACGTGGTATTTGATATTTTTATGTTGAGACTTTACATGTTATATCATATATATTACATTTTACATACAGAGTGGACAAACCCTCATGATGACGTATATATATGTTACTTCTTTTCTCCCAAATTTCAGTATCAAAAAAAGTAGATTATAGTTTTGTTAGGATTTTCATTATTTCTCCTGCTCACCTGTATCAGTGAACATGAGAATCTCGTGTTGGACATCTACTACATTATAAAATTATCAATTTTGACCATGTGAATCAAAATACATTCTTCATGGAAAAATCACCTATTTTCAGATATCTGTATGATGATGGTAGCATGACAAAAGAATACCTATGATATATTAACAGGACAACATCACCAGCAAAACGTCTATGCAATGAATTGTATATCTTGCTGGACAGTAAATAGGTTGATGAGAGGTGTGATAGGTAAAATCCTCTATAGTAACAGATAAATTACTTGTCTGTCTTGTACATAAGTTAGTGGAGGAAAACATTGGTAAAATGCACATAGAGTAATAGGAAACTTTTACTTCCGAAATATCTCACATTCAGTAATTCACATGTTCTACTTACCTGTAAAATGATATTAGAAATTATCATCATGGATGACTTCAGAAATGTCTAGTGCTAGTTATGTAAATCCTCAGTTCGCTACAATCTCTGCGGATCCTATCCTAAAATCCATATCCAGCAAGCTAAAAAGATGTTAAGAAGTCCTCTACTAACGTATTCTGTAGAATGAACTAGAAACTTCAGGTTAATATACTTGTAAAATGCACAGATTAAAACAAGAGCATGTGTCTGAATCATCTGCACTTTTATTGCTCTTTTTGGGCTCATTATTCCCTATTAGGGTTACAGAGTTTGTTTGCAAGCCAAATCTGCAGTCTGGCTTACATATATCTTCAATCTCCTATGTACCATAAGAGATAATTTCCTAAAAGATCTTCTAAAACAACTAACATAAACCAGCTGCTCTGGGTGATATCAGATATCTCCAAATAAATTAATATTCCGCTATGCTCTTTAGTACATGCATTGTCCTTTCAAATGGTATTAGGATGGGACTCTATGGTCCTTATTTCAAAGCCCAAAAAGCTAATTGATAGTTGTAGTGGACATCTATCTTGAATCTGTTTGATGTGTTGTCCTTAACGAGACCGGCTGCAGTTTCATGTACAAAAACTTAGCAAGAAAAGTTACACTTTTTCTTCCGCTGCTTCGTTCTGAGCATGCTGATTCCTCTTAATGATGATGGAGCAGACTTGAACTCCCTCTGAAACGGACAAGAAGAACCACTCTTGACCTAGAAGATCCACGAAGCCTCCATCCCTAAAGCTCAAGATCACTCTCCCTACAGGGTTCGAGATTGTCAACTGCATCAACACAGGAATCCACAAACAGTGTTATCACATTGTTCTTGCATTTCTCTCCTTTTTAGCTAGTCAAATGGTTGAACACCATTCTGCTTCATTTAAACAGAATAGCTTTCTGCCTTGGAGTGCTCGTAACTTCCAAAAGACTACAATTTGTCTCCCTTCACGTCAGTGCAAGAAGTATTATGCTTAAGGGCTTAGGGTTTTAGTTGTCCAGCAGAAACACAAGTTCCTAAAAAGCTGACACGATTCCTAGCTAAGTCCTAGAGTACATAGTTGCTTTTGTCAGTCTTTCTTTAATTCGGCTTGAGCAAAAGCATTGAATCATTTTGTATGTAGTTGTCTTGTCAAACAAGTATTACTCATTAAGAAAGTGAATGGAATATATTAGCTAAAATGTCATAGCAAAATATGCCGAAACATTAAAGAAGTTGAACCGACCTGAATGCCTCTCTTCTTGAGAGCAAGGTGAAGTTCCTCGAAAGCGTGGATTGCTGCAGTATCAATGCTCATAACGGCTGCAAATCAAAGTAAAGTAGTGAAGATAAGAGTACATACCTAGACAAGTATATTTCCAAATGATCTAATTAACCATCTGCAAATATATATAAGTTGTGACTATATAAGCAAGCATCCTATGTTCACAAGTCCAAAGATATTACTGCTCATTGCCATTGACCTAGAGCATCAACGTTCTACAACTTGAATGGTTAGTGGTGAGATCTTTACGAGCCATTTCGACAATAACAAATTGGAGAGGAACTCCATTGTTCTCCTTGATTTCATCTTCAGCTTCGTTCACATACCTCAAAATCCTGCATAAATATTAGTAGAAGATATCCAAGAGTTGAACTTCATCAGTTATCCATGTGAGTAGCACAAAAAGTTGAGACACCATACACTCGGTTGGTAATAAGATAATCCATGTTGTAAATGATGAGTGCGTTTGTTCTTAGTTTAGTAATCACGAATGAAAGAGTACATGTTCTCAACTTAACCATACCTCTCACGAATGTAATTGGAGTTAGAGAAATAAATAGCTGCGTCTAATCGGACGATAAGCATGCCAGGCTCGGTGGTTGCTTCGGGATATTGCTCGATGTTTCTATACACGGTGGTGTTGGGAATGTTTCCTAGAACAGCAGTGTGTGGTCGAGTCACATGGAGGAGAATCTTTGCGAAAGAGATGACAACCTGTAAAACAGTCGATCAAAACGTATTAGCATAGATTGGTTATACCGGCAAAATCTAATCATTCCAAGAAAATTTACATTGTACTTGAAATCTTCAGCAGAATATTTACTTTTCGGATGAGATATTCTTGAGAAGTACTAAGATCTCGACGAGAGATATTCGAACAAAGAACTAAATGTTCAAATGATTATACAATTTCTTGGTAATTATGATCCATTCCAAGAAACCAAGCATCTCCAACTCCGTATGAAAATGGTTGAAACAGAGCTAAAACTGACAGCCACAAGAAGGCCGATCTCGACAGATACGAAGAAGACACCGAAGAAGGCTCCAATGAGAACAAGGAAGTCGATCTTGTCGGTCTTCCAGACGAGATGAGCGGCTTTGAAGTCGATGAGGCTGACAACGGCATTGATGATGATGGCCGAGAGGATGCAATTCGGAGTGTAGTAAAACAAAGGAGTCAAAAAAAGCAGAGTAAAGAGCACGACAACTGCCATGACAATGTTGGCCACCGCAGTGTGACATCCGGCTTGGTAGTTCACTGCAGATCGAGAGAAGGATCCTGCAAAACAAATCTGATTTTGTTTCACCTTCGGGGTCGCATTTGGACATTTGAACATCAAGCACACTATTAATTCAAAGAGCTTCAAAAGATAAAAGATAAAAGATTTCGAGGGAACAATTAAAGACGTATTTGATTATACATATTGTTATAATTACCAGTTGCGACATAGCACGAAGTCCACGATCCAGCTATGTTCATGGTGCCAATAGCAATCATTTCCTTGTTGCCATCAATGTGATAGTCTTTCAAAGCAGCAAATGTCCTTCCGATGGCAACTGCTTCCTAAGGAAGGTTCAAATGAATATCAGAACCTCAAACTCTTTATCGGATGTATCAAAATCAAATATCTTTGTCTTAAGAACGAAGAAAATTCTTTGAAAATTCTGAGCTATTTACCGTTAGGGCGACAAGACCAGCAACAAGACCAATTTTGAAACCCTTGGTTAGTTCATCTCCTGTCCAGTAAATATCGTGGAATGAAACTGGATTGACGCCCTTGTTGATGTGTCTGACAATTTTCACATTATGTTTGTCGAGTCGAGTGACGTAAACGAAGAGAGTGGCGCAAACGATGGAGATCAAAGGAGCGATGGCGGAAATCCAGAAAAGATTCTTTCTTATCTTGGACTGCAAGAAAGCACCAGTTGCAAGTCAAAATCTGGGAAGACTAGATAAAATAATCTCATCAACGAATGAAGATTCAGTGAGGATTAATCGTCAACCATCTCACAAAACCAAAATCCTCATCGATAAAATCTCAGAAAGGAAAACACACCCACAAAACAGGAAGTAGATTAACTTACGATGCGCTTGCAAGTGAGAAGGAAGAAGAGGAAGAACAATCCCAATAAAATAGTTTGCCAATTCCACTGCAAACGGTTGAAGAAGACAAGAGGACAGAATAAATGTTGGTGATTCTGAGCACGTCGATCTATGCATGAGTCGAAGCAGTAAGATAATCAACAAAAAATGCTGAGCTATCATGGTCAAAATGATAATTGAGCGAAACTATTTAAATTTATATAAGTACCTGGTCAGTATTGGTCCAGACTGATCTCATCACAGATACGAAATCAGTTTTGGTTGTGAAAGCTGAAATTCCCAGAAGTCCTTTCAGCTGCTGGAGAGAGATGGTGATGGCGGCTCCAGCCATGAATCCAATGATTGCGGCATGAGATAAGAAGTCGATGATGAATCCAAGTCTGCATGTTTTGAATCGGATGTAAGTCTCACAACGAAGGAGGAAGTACGAAACAAGCCGACGAGAACTTCAAAATGTCCAGAGAATGAATGTCCACTAGTTACAAACCTGCACAGTCCCAGGCCGGCCTGCACAACTCCAGAAAAGAATGTTGCGGTAAGAGCAAGGCGCAAGTAGCCAACTGGATCTTTTTTCGGGTTGATCTCGTCTTTCAATAGTTGACCCAATAGAATTGACACTACCGCGACAGGTCCGATGGCAATGTCTCGTGAACTCCCCAGTGCAGAATAAACCAAAGGTGGCACAAAGCTCGAATCTGTGGTATCAAGCAAAATATCCAAAACAGTTTGAAGCAAGTTCATCAACTGCAAGAATCAGAAAGTTATGCATAATTCTAGCAAACAAATATGACTCAAATGAAAATTCCTGTCGAACAGCAATAGTTGGACCTACAGTCGTAAAGAATATTGCTAAAAGTTTCAGGTGGAGCACTCAGCGGCCTTACATAATCCATTGATGGGGTCCAAGCCAGCTAACTTTGCATATCCCAGGTCCTGCAAGAAGTTCAAACATCTACTATTCAATAGTTCGGAACATGCCATTTTCACAGTCGTAAAATTCTAAGACTAAAAGAATTTCAGACAATCAATTGTATATGTTTTGTTAAAATACGAACATGACGAGAAGCCGTGACACAATGTGGTACATACTTGAGGAACGGCGAGACTGGCAATGGTCAATCCTGCCACGATGTCACCCCTGAGCATCTTAAGCTTGTACTTAGGGAGCCAGTCGAGGATAGGAAAAACATAAGCGAGAGCCATGAACCATCTCTTCTTGCCAGTGTGACCTTTGAAAGGACGCAAAGGATCATCAGCGAAGAATGTTTCCTTGAGAGCATTCTTAAACTGGGTTTTGAAACTGAGAGACGGAGGAACTCCAACGGTGTGCACCAACGACCTGTCTTCCGGTTTCAATCCATTGGTGGCAATCGTTCCACTCTCTCCCAAGTCGTCAGTGCGAAGTCTTCGAATATTCTTAGTGTCGGATAGTTCATTCTTATCTGAAAGAGTCATCTTCTATAACATGCAGAAATAAACAACTAATAAGCTTGCATGAATTCAGCTGCAGCTCCTACATTCAAATAGCCCCCCTGGACACCCAAGTTCCCTAGTATTTGTACTTCTAACAAGACTACTCTTGCCCATCTTGCTTGTAGTGAGCCCCACTTCCTCAGATTTGTCAGTTGAAAATACTACAGTAAAAGGTAAACTTACCGGGCCAATATAAGCTAGCCAACGTCATCTTGATAACAACAGTCAAAGTCCCAACAACATCATTGTGGTGAAAGGCTCCTGGAAAAAGGATAAAAGAGACGCATGTAATAATAAAACACCTGGCATTTTACCTTAATCTCTCTTAACTCGTCTCACTCTGAAGAATCTCCTCTATCTCTTCGGCACCTCCAAGTTGACAAGGATCTTTTCAGCTGCCAAAATCCAATATAGGGTCGGAGAAGCCCCTTAGGAAAATGGAGCTTGCGTAGAATATGACAACCTTGGCCTAGAGAGATACGGTGTCTGTAAAGCTTAGGGTCGCATTCACTTGTCAGTGAATTGCGTCTGACTATGCAATGGCGGTCCGTAAAGTCCCTTTTGTACACTGCAAGGACCGCAGGCTCACAGGCCAAGGGCGGATTTACTGCGAACAGTGTTGACCTTTTGATCGAATGAAAGGAGCTGGAGCATGCTTTGAGGGTTGAGGTGGCGTCAAGGAGCTCTTCCGAAGCAACTGACAAAAGCGCCTGAAAACAATAGCAGCGCCAGACACAACAGCCGTCCCTGAGCTCGCAGGTGCATGCACCTTTGATCAAATGAAAGGAGCTGGAGCATGCTTTGAGGGTTGAGGTGGCGTCAAGGAGCTCTTCCGAAGCAACTGACAAAAGCGCCTGAAAACAATGGCAACGCCAGACACAACAGCCGTCTCTGAGCTCGCAGGTGCATGCACCTGCGAGCCTACACCGCCGGGAACGAGCCACTAGAGCATCAAGTCGCATCATTCAACTTTCTGGCATTTTAGTGTGACAGTGATTCAAGATATAAGTTACTCTAGCAGACAAATATTGGATGCGCGCAGTAGAAAGAACGCTGAGGAAATGCTAGTCCCTATCTGTGCGTTCAATCCTGAGAGAGATGAGTTGGGGGTTTCTGATTCATCAGACAAAGTTGAGCATTGCTCCACTCGAATCGAGCAGTACAGATCAGATTCTAGTCTTCTTTGCTTGAAGCAGAATCTAGTAACTGTTTACCGACCACCAACAGTGGCTGTGGCATCGAAGCTGTGATTCAATCTTTTGAAGTTCGTTATCATGATTTCTTTCACCAGGAACACACAAAGCTCACTGCAGGCTGACGCCTCTGCGTTGAACTTAGTTATTGCTCGACTTGACATCGAGCAGCACCGATCAGATTCTAATCTTCTTTGCTTGAAGCAGAATCTAGTTACTGTTTACGGACCACCAACAGTGGCTGTGGCATCGAATCTATGACTCAATGTTTTGGACTTCGTTAGCATGATTTCTTTCACCAGGAACACACAAAGCTCACTGCAGGCTGAGGCCTCTGCGTTGAACTCAGTAATATGATCGATCAGCATTGCTCGCTCGACATCGATCAGCACAGATCAGATTCTAGTCTTCTTTGCTTGAAGCAGAAGCTAGTAACTGTTTACCGACCACCAACAGTTGCTGTGGCATCAAAGTTGTGATTCAGTGTTCTGGACTTCGTTATCATGATCATTTCTTTCGCCAGGAACACATAAAGCTCACTGCAGGCTGAGGCTTCTGCGTTGAACGCAGTAATATGATCGTCTATATATTGCACTTGTGTGCTTATGTGACCTATGTCCATCCAGCATTACTTTTCAGACTGCATGCCGCTTTCAAGGTGAGAATCATACTTGGAAGTTCCTTATGTGCTGCTCGTCTTCTAGCTATAGATCTGCTGTATCTCTTTACTTGTTGAGTTGGGAACTCAAGATTCTGAAGCTGCTTCTTATATCTCGCACTTACTGATGGGAACGTTGGTTCAGGTTCTTCATCGGAGAGATATTAGAATGGATACAAGATCTGCTACTAGTTAACGACTGCCATTCCTTCCTGGTAGAGTTATCTGGAGCGGAAGATATGAGACCTACATAGCTCCGGCCTGAACGAGTTAGTCTTTAACTAAAAGGGAGAGAAATGAGATCATATCATTCTGAGATATCGAACTTACAAATAAGGATAAGAAAGAGTGTATAACATGGATCCGGAAAACCTAGACTTCATCGGAAGCAGCATTTACTTTGTTATGTTTTTAAGAGCTGTTTTCTTCATGGAGCTTTGTGCTCTTACAGGGATTACACCACGGTGACCCCAGAAGCAGCATTAAGCTTCAAGTAATCACCGGGAGTATAAAGGGGAAAAGTACATTACAATGTGCACGAAACGGAGTCTAGCATTTAAACTTGAAGAAGGAAGAAAACAATTATATCTAGACTAATATAGAAAAGTCCTAAATACAGGGTAGAATTAGTTCTAACATCACCACTATTAGTAAGCAAACCGTTCTAATAGAGCACTTCATTCTAAAAGTATATGTAGCACCATATTCATTCTTGAGGATAACTTCCTATGCCGGCGCCATACTATCCATAAGTGTTTAATAAGCTTGAAAGTAAAGGCTATTTAGACAAGAGACAAAATATGCATCCCAAATGCTTTGGGGATGGTGACCTGAGAAGAAGACAACCGTGGTAACAAGGAAAAGATAAACAAACTAGATTTGCTGTTTACAGTTGGTTTATGGTGCTTCTAAAAGAATTAAACAAAACTGACGTTGCGACTCGCTTGGAAAAGATAGTTTCCAGAGAGGAGAAGATTTACCTTGATTTAAATTTACCATAGTTGAGTTTTTAGCATACAAAGAGAGAACTAGAAGCTTTTCTAAGTATATTTTTTGAACTTAAATTGTTAAATAAAAAATTTATATTTAAATTTGGTTAGCTATTACGTAGCCATTACGACCACAAAACATATAAGTGAAGTTTATTAAATGATCATCTTTTCATTATGAATATAATTATCATGAACAAATAAAAATATTTAAATTTTTATGAATTAATTTATGACCTTACCTTTTTTCTAAATATATATATTAATAAATGGAACAAAACATTAATACCGCCTCTATCTAAACATGGAGGAGGCGATTATGCATGCTTATGGAGGACCGCCAGGCTGAGCATTTACCCACTTTGAACTGCAATAGCTACCAGCAGTACAAGCAATAGACCTCGGCTACACTTCAGTTAATGGCCGAGTGGGAATGCAAGAGGGAGAAGAAATATTATGTAAAATACTATTAAATTTCAGATAATATCTGGCTGGGACAAGTGTTATACAATAGTTTCTGTTGGACAGGCACTGAGATCGCTTGGACCAGCACCAGTCACCTTAGGTTTAGGTTTGACATGATGGCACCTAATCAAGCGATCTGATAGTGAATTGCAAAAACATCAGGAATTCATCTCTTCTTCCTGCTTGATGTTTATGCTTCGTGTTTCATCCTCTGGGTCAAGTTTTTCAGCATATTAGGAAGCATGCATATTCACCTCGCTTATTAATTTATTGCCTAATCTCTGAGGTTAGGTAATAAATTAATGGTAAGATTCACATTAGTGTTAACTAAGTGATACGACGCCAAATTTATATTTCTTGAAGCACGTTTTTGCGCGCTACTCCTAAGGATTACGTCTATAAAATCCTTTGCCTTGATTTTCACTTTTCACATTACTTCATCCGAGATTAAGATTTAACATTAAGTTTGTCCATATATCACTATAATATAGAACAGAAAACTATTTTTTTCTCATGTATAGACTAAATCCAGCTCTTCGCGTTATCCCAGAGCCAATATCCATCCAGACTTTTCTAATTGTTTTCTTGCTTGTACTCTTCCTTCCCCCATTTGAAAGCTAAGGAAGCATGCATATTTCATTTTCATGTTTTGTTTTGCCGTGTTCTCGTTTCTATAATACAACTAGTTTTAAATTTTTCCTTTTCTCATAAAATAACCAATTCTTCTGTACTCACATCTTATTAAACGGGTCTACGAATGATCCTAAAATAGAAATCATGAGAATATAACCCGATCGAGCTGTTGCCCCGGTGTTTACTGTTGTGACTTGCGGTCTGTTGGCTAAACTTTCCCATGGTGAACCAAATATCTTGGAAATTTTCCAGCGAAACATTTTAGTTCCCAATGTAAGTTTCGTAAATTTTTAGGCTCTATTATGTAGAGGCATTGGATTTGATATGAAACTTAAATACGGTCTGATATGGAAGTAAATAATAGTGGTGCATCTAAGGAAATGGGTCGTAGTAGTATGGGAAATAGTATATGTCGTGATATGTGAGATAGACCAATCGGGTTTTTCTAACGTGTTAAATAAAATCAACGAGGCAGTCATTTACTTCACTGTTTTTGACATGTTAGCATAGTTATGCTTCATCATTAACATCGGAGGAAAAAGAGTATCTCTTTGTCCTGTAATGTAAACTTCGAAAGAAAAGAAGAGCAATTCTTGGAAAGAACTGAGAGAGGAAAGAGTTCAGATCCAGATAAATCGTCAACGAATTCCACTGCAAGCGCAATTCTATTTGCTAGCTTTTTATCAGAAATTTACCGAAACAGGAAGAAATGAACTCAAGAAGACACCAACTTGTACTCCCAGTTCGCATTTGCAAATGCAAGACATGTGATGCATTTCATTCATCACATGTCTGTGAAATGCATCACATTTCTTGAGTTAAACTTGTAAAGAGTTATACTTTATCTTTGAGCAGTCCATAATATTGCACCTGTACTGGACAGAGAATAACCATTGGACAAAAAAGAACTGATGATCCAAGTGCACTGTACTCCACTGTGCAAATGGTTGGTTTCAAGCTCCTGCACTTAATCGGCAAGTTCAATATGCATCTGCATCAAGCTGTCTGGTGCATTTTATATGCTCTGATTTTGCTCAGACGAATGCTTTTGTCAACATGCATTCTGCCAGAATATGAACAATTTCGAGATGGACATATCCAACAAGAAGAATTCAGTTGACATATAAATGTAGTGAACATGTGCATTAATGAAAACTTCAAGCGAATGAGTGAAATCGTGGAAAATATGACATCTCTCCGAAGAAAAATAGCTCTTGCTGAGGCTGTGATACCATTTGACGTCTTCAATATGTTGTAAGTAAGTCCTCGGTGATAAAAGGATCCTAAAATGTACAAGCATGACGAATGAAGAACTGTTTGAAAATTCATTAACCACATCTGGTTGATGATCTTCACGAAGACAATGATATCTTTCTGCATGTTGAATAAAAATGAATTCATCAAACAAGAACCAAGTTTGATGTGAGAGAAAAAAGATCAACCCTCTCCAGGTCGTACATATTCACGAACTGAGATTTGGACTGAACAAAATTACACTAAAAACTGAAAAAGGTAAATGAACTGAAGCAAAAAATACTTTCTCGTGAGCATAGACTTTCTTTATATCATACAAGCTAGACTTGGGTCATTGTAAGACAACGACAGACACAAAGATCATAAAGGGTGTATGACTCAAGCAGAATGATATCATATTTTATGATAGTCATTGGAATTGCATAAGAAAATTTTCAAACATAGAGTTCAAAGAAGAAACGAAATGAGAACACATAATCGACGGCAATATTATTAGTGTGAATTTAATTTTATTGCTCTGCAGAACATCCTATACATATATAATGTTTTGTATAAGTTGTAGTAAATATACTACTTCGACGTCTCATACATACTGAGACGATCCTGAACTCGAGTGAGATACTTGAGAGCATTCATATAATCATCTGAATGCCAAAGTTCTTTGTTCCCTAGAAATCCGAGAAGGATGGAATGTTTCCAACATTCATCTGGTTCAAGATATTTAGCATCCTGAAGACGTGCAAGGACACTTAGGGAAGGAACTTCTGAGAAAGTCTGTCTGGTTTCAACCTCAGTAAGATATTCTCAGTTTTCGGATTGAACTATTGGCCTTCAGATTTTTTAACAACCTCTGATGTGTTTTTAAAACCAGAACGTTGTCCTGATGTGAATTGTTTCACATAGTGAATAATTCACCTCTCAGTTAGAAGTTAGTCTCTCTGAGCAAAGTTAGAACCTAAGAGAAGTCAATTCTGGAGGATGTTATATATCTTAGTAGGTTGTTTACCATGTTGATAGAGTTTAAGCTCATGGGTACTAACATGTCGTTCATGTTTGCTTTCTAGCGTGTTTAAGTTATCTTTTAGGGTTACGTGTCGTTTTACATGTCTTCGCATGTAGTTTAGGGTTTACGTTGGCACTTTAGGGGCTTTATGTGATAGCCTAGGTGTGAAATTAAGTCACCACGTGGTTTGGGGCACAAAAGGACAGGGAAGTGAAGCTATGAACTCCCATTGGTCCAATTTTATCTTTGTGTAACTCTAAACTTAGTAGTAGGGGTCTTAAGAGGAGATCAAGCATTTGGTAGGGATGTTCTGAAATCTAAGAACACAAGAGGATAGGCTCGTCGTGCCAATCGCTTTCATTGAAATTCTTGATCGATTTGGAGTAATAAAGAAGAAGTTATGGCAGATTGAAGTTCGAATTGTACTAGAATTGCATCACTATTGTTGATTTTGAGGTTTCCGATGTCAATCGCAGCAGAATTGAGAAAATCGCTTCAAACCTTCATGGTCGCATTCACTGTCAGTAGGGTTACGACTGTCTACAAATTTTCATGTCAATTGAGTGAGTGAGTAATTCAAGACGACCGCTGAAGCAAAAGGGGTCTGAAAAGCTCTCAATCTACAGCAGCAAACTTCAGAGATCGAGACCTGTAAGAATCATCGAAAATTATCGAGCCAATTCTCTGTTCTAGGTCAAAATAGCTATCTGGGTATCAGAAATTATCATAATTTCTTTACTCAGAACGTTTCTGTTCATATCTCGGTGTTAGAATTTGATCTCTGGCTGAAACTTTGTATGTGTGTTCAGTAGGGCCTCATTTACATGTAGGAGAAGTTTTGAGGTCTAAGCCATCATATGTTTCTGATTCTTGACTGTTAAGTTTTTTGTCTAATCTCATTATTGCTAATTCAACTTGATTTTCATTTTCTGAACATACTAGAGGATCCAATCGACCTGTATTAGTGTCTATAGTGCCCTTTATGACCTAAAGCCTACTCTTGAGTAAGTAACCATAACCATAAGTCCAACGCTTCCTTGAATAGACGTAACACAACCTTTACGATCATATCACAGCTAGAAGGTTCCACCCTTCTCAGGAAAACTCTCACCACGACAACGTCAATTCCGTCACAAAAATATCTACAAGGAATATGGTGGAGTTTGATGTGAGCAGCGGCACTGTAAGAGGATGCTGAATTTTCTAAGAAAGACCATAGCTTTTCTAGAAGGAAAGTATCTTTCATAGAACCTGAATAAGTTGATGTAAAAATAGTGATATGAGGATGATTGACAAAATTCTGAATAGTACTATCATCAATAGATACACAGTTAAATTGATCATATTAAGAATATTTTTTGGTCACAAGGCTCAAATATTTGAGGACATGAGTAACGTAGAGAGCCTTTATACACAAGGAGACCAATGTTCTTACAGTGAGACTTATTCCAAACAAATTTGAGTCAAACTCGATATTCTCGTGACAGAAGTGTGTCCATGAATCCTTCAACTAATCTTTTGCTCGAAGAGCATCAGACAATAACGTAGAACAGAGAAAAACATCTCAAGAGTAACTTACGTGTATAAGGACGTGGTGTTACAATCAAACAGTCATCGAAGATTATTCTTTCTCTTCCAGCCGGTTTTGAAACACTAGTTTTAGATCGATGAGAAAATAATGTACCATCAAGATTAAAAACAAGTAATTTTTTAGGACGTTCAACTTCTGTAGAAGAATACGTTGAAGTGACATCTCCGTGTGCAAGAAGAAAAATAGAGACACATAACAAACTCGGACAACTGAAATAGAAGACATGACGTATAACTCAAAGAACTTACGAAGTCAAATGACCTTAGGTAATATGTCATGAAGAGATTTACGTGTCACATATTTTTTCGGCCAAGATGAACCAGAAATAGCTTAATCTTCACATATGTGTGACATGTTGAAACAACCCAAGAAGCTTCAAACAACATCAAGGATAATACTAATGATACGAGGATACAATATCAATACATCCTAGAAGAAGTGAAGAAGTGGATTTATTCATTGTATCGAGGATGTATTGGTATCCTTCTTCGGTATCATGGAAATACATGGTATTTCCATGTATATGAAAAGAGTCAACAAAGATATCCGAATAGAGATCATATGTTCATTTTATCTCTGATAAAATAACATTTATTTAGAAATCATTTATATACAACTAGATCAGTGTCTTCGTATGAAAGAAATTCTCATCAAAGATGAAAATTGTGATACCTGATGTAACATGATGCCCACAATAAACTACTTCTTTCAGAAGATATTTGAAGTTATTTCTATCAGAAGGAGAATCGGTATCGATCAAAAGAGAACGTTGCAAGTATTTATACTGTCTAAGACGTTCTTGTTCACGACCTTGTTAATCTTATACAAGTAAATGAGCTCTCTAGACCTCCATTGAATTGTTTAATCTTGATCAGATTGTGTCGACGATTGAGAAGTTCTCCAAAGGACTTGGATGTCGTAGGCATGTAGAAATACCTCCTTCAAACACAACAAGTAAGAACATCAGCATCGGGATGAAGAGCAAAAACAGAAGTCACTTGGTTGAATGTACTCAAGCTCAACCTGTTCTCAATGATATGCTTGATTGTGTCTTCTTAACGAACCACAACAAAGAGATTCCGAGCAATGTTGACGAACACCAAAGACAAGTTGAAATCAATAGCAGCTAACTTACTGATGTCAATCATACACTCTGTGTTAAAAGAGAGAACAGTCTATGGGTTAACACTATGAGGTCTCGTCTTCAAGTAAAGGTATCTACAACAATGGGCGAAATGGATCTCCTTCTCCTTCTCATTCTTATGCTTGAGAATTGTCAAGATTCTAGATTGCTCTTGGAGATCCACACCAAAATCCTTCAACGATTCTTGAAGAAGTTGCCCCTACACCAACTCTTTCTCAAAGAAGTGAAGGACCTTCTTCAGTGTCTCAAGTCCTCTTTGATATTGTTGGTGATCTCCTCGAAACTCATCATTTTTTCTTTGTAGGAAGGGTCTTTCTTAAAGAAAACCTTATGACCGAGAACAGATTAGAAAACCTCGATAATCTATTTATCATCTTTGATGTCACAAAAATTACAAAATATATTCCTGATCACCTCTTTCATATCCACAAGATCTTTTTAATGTTATTCGCATCAAAAACTAAACAAAAATGATTCTAAAACTCTTGCAACAGTAAACCAAGCCGTCAGAAAGTACAAGGACTACAAAACAAAAGATAAGCAAAAAAGAACGTTGAAAGCATAAACAAGCACCAATACTCACGAATTGTCTTCATCGCGCGATCACACCCCACAACTCACGTTTCACTTGAGGATAATCTTGTTGCTTGTCCCATCAAGATTCTAGCCCTAAACCTAGAGGTAAATCGCACACCACTCGCATCATTTTGACCTATCGCCCAGCCAATCGTCGTTGGGTGAGTATCCACAGTGACAATGACAGATCTTCTACAGCCATAGTCTACTCTTTTCAACACAGGTGGAGATTTCATAGTCTCCTTCAATCTATTCATAGTTTCTTGATGGATTGAAGTCCATACAAACCTCTTACCCTTCCTCAATAATACATACAAAGGCTCCACAACATGGACATAATAAGGAATGGATAAACGATAAAATACACAAGCTCCTAGAAAGCGTTGAACCTCCGTGATATTCTTGCAGTCTGCCATCCTAGCTATAACATCAACCTTCTCCAGATTTGGTCGCCTTCCAAAAGCACCACACAGATGACAAACCTCTAAAATCTCAAGCACACCAAACTTAGACTTAGCTCCTCACAGGATGAGATGTACCTCGAGTCAAAACATGTTCTACATCTTTAATGTGATCTGCAACAAACCTCCTATATATATTCACGAGCACTACATCATCCTTGTCCTCAACCGCGCAACCTTTTATAGGTATATCCTCTAGAAATGAAATAGTAACCTCAAGTACAAACTCTCATAATATCTTATGCATCGCATTCTGCATATGAGTCATTGAGTTTGTCGCTCCTTGAGAAAGAATACACGTCCGCATCAATCTTAAAGACATATGCATAGTGACCAGATCTCTATTCGACAGCCAATTGAAACTGATCAGAAGTAGAATATAGATCCCCAATCAAATAGATAGCTCTCCTTGCAAATGCCTCCGCTACCTCAACTATCATAGGATTTGTCTCAATGTCACGAATGATCACGTTATTCGTAGATTATAGGTCTTGAATGAAACGCAAGGCTCTTGACTTCTTGGGTACAATGAACCACCTGCTAGAGTATGATCCCATAGACAGCTCAAGTATCCCTATCTGTATTTTCTCTTTCAGCAACTCGATGAGTTTATACAACAAGGCACTAGGAACCAAAATCGGTTTCAGATCCTAAGACACATGAGAGATTGTGAATATAACCATAGGCGTTATTATCTTTGGATCCACACAACTTATCTCCTCTGCTGAAAAAGAAAATGCTTTACCATGATCAGTTATCATATCATCATCAGCTCAAATATTGTTATCTCAACCTCAATCAGGAAATCACTCCTCCTATCTGCAGCTCCTTCAACGTCTCCTAGGTAAACTAATGCCTTACTCGTCTATGATCACGCAATATGAGCTCAATGCTTACTAACTGTTCTTGTTGTTGCGAGTTAGCAGGTAGTTGAGTTGCTATCGACTTCACTTTCTTCAGTACAGATTTGTACTTCACATGGATTTCTACCTCCTAAGGAAATGCACACCAACAAACTGCTTCTCTTCTCGCACTGTTCTGCATCGGATGAGGATAGAACCACAAATATGTAGCAATCTCTTCATATATTTGTCGAGAGTGGAGAGATCACCATTATATCATCTTTCTCCTCTATCAATCTGCTAACACTGTCCAACCAACTAGCAACTGACTGTACAGACACAAACTCTTCAAACAAGCCAGAAACTACATCATTCTCATGTAAAATCCCCTACACGCTCTGATATCTGTTCCACCACCCATTTTTTTGTATTTTTCTCCATATCCTCAATTCTTGTAAACTGACTCCACCCATCGCTCTCGAACATCAATAATCTAGACTGCCAACTATGCACACTATCTTCGAACTCATGTGCATGTTTCTCCTCCGACTCTTCCATCTTGTGTATCAGTTCTGACGGGATCTCAACAATAGGTTCTACACCCCTGTCATCCTGCTCTACAGGAGTGGACTGCAAAAACCCTTACATCGCTTTGTCTGAGAATCTTTAAGGGTTTGGTGGTTCCGCTCATGTCTTGAACGAACAATCAAAAATTGCATTGAATATCTATCATCAGGACTCCGAATTCTAACATAATGTGATCCATCATTCATCATCTTTGTCTCCATTCAAACGATAGTAATGTAAGGTTGACCCAGTATGAAGGAATAAGATGCAGATGATTGTACAAAGAAATGTTGTTCAACGTCTACACCGTCAATCCTCACACACAAATTTGGACAAGCTTTGTATAGCTTAACCTTTTGATTATTTGTAACACAAAGTACTCAACCATGGTTCGTTTGGGACGAAGGGACAATGATCAAATTGTCCCTTGTCATACACCTCCTTTGAAATAATGTTGATCTTCTCATGATCCACAAGTGCATGTACTGATATAGAAACTCCTCCAAGTCGGACCTGCATCTCCGTTGTCACACGTGTCCGGTGATTCTGTTTGAAATCACTATCTGTGCTTGACTTATCCGCCTCAAATTCTTCATCTTCATTCTCAACAACAGCAGGACCAGCAACCCATGCTTCATACTTGACATCTCTGAATCCATCAACGTCAATAGCATCCACCACTCCAACCATCTAACTAATTACTTGCTCTGCCAACACATGTCTCTTTCTTTTCATATATCAGTTATCAACTCATGAAACTCTCTTTTTGGGATACCAAGTACTTAACAAAGAGAAAACTCAACTCTGGCATCCAGAATGCGTTGCTCTAGAATAGTACGTAGATCTGTTGCTGTTTCAATTTCCGCATCCAACTTGTAAGCTAGAGCCTTCTCTTTCTCTTGTGTTGTAAACCTCTTTTCCCGTACTTTGTCAGTAGTAAATCTCTTGTGGCAAATCCGGTACACCTTCTATAAGATCTACTGCATGTGGTGGAACTATAGAGGTAGAAGGTATATCCTCTATAATAGAAAATCTACCAGTTGGTATGACAATGGCTCCGCTGCTCTTCTCCTTGTAACTCATCGATAGTCACTAGCATCAGGTGCTCCTACATCTAAGTTAGAAGCGTCTCGCCGTCATGACATCTTGTTCACTGCTTGCTTCTAAGTACACTCGAACAGAAGTTGCATCTACAGGGTCTCTTCATCCAATAACTCTCCTAATGCTTTTTGCGCCTCTCTTCATCGTTTCAACTAAAACTTCAGCAGCTTGCTCAACCAAAGTTGGATTAGAGCGTACTTCAACTCTTCTTGTATATACATCAGCTTTTGCAGAACCCGTAGTCATTGTTGTAGTGTTCACACCAGTAAGTGCTAGAAGCAAACTCCTCATTCCTCCTCTTCCAAAATGTATGTTCAAAGACTATCTTGCGGTTAGATGCAACCTGTTGTTCTGATAATTGACTACGTCCTCTCGCAAGACAACCGCTAAGTCTTGGTAATCTCCTCCAAGATGATCTGAACTATCACCAAATACATCTCCTGATAAAGGTTCCCCCTACAGATCGAGCAACTGGTGCAGTTGGTCGCTGATCTCTATTCACATCAGCCATCTCAATTCTTAAATCCCTCAATTGTTGAATGAGCTCTTCAATCAGGTTATGTTGATTTTGAGTCTCAACAAGTCGTTGTCTAGAACCTCTCTGTGTTGGAACATGCATTACAAGTGTCTGAAGAATCACTACATGTACTTGGAGAGCTATAGGAGGAACTACTAAGACTTGAGAAACCACTCTCTGTTCTAACAACGTCTCTAGTTGTCCATCTATTTCCATCTTGCCACCACATTGTCTAGCAAGAGTAGATCTGCTTCTTCCACTCTCCTCCAGTCAGAAGTAACTCCTCCTCTGCTCCACGATCAGCTAACATGAAACAAAGTCTATCTGCTGTAAACTCATCCATAGTCTCCAAGAACAACTCTGTCTTCTTAGCATCCAACGTCAATCTTTCTAGATCAGAAAGCTACGAGTACCTCTTTTCGAACTCACGAATCAACTCATTCAATCCCATGACACGTCCAGGCTAATGCTCTATCCAATCAAGGAACGTCCTCTTGATGACTCTATCATAATCTTCTTCTAGAAACTCCTCCCTCAATGCACGCTCAAACAAGGTCCATCCTCCTAGATGTCTCCTTTGTAGATTTCTCACTTTCTCCCTAAGTTCAAGAACAACAATCAACTCAAAGCTCAAAATTATCTCAACTTCAGGTGCCCTGATCAGTTCCATCTCACCTATGTACTCCCTCAAGTACTTAGTAACATCTCTGACATCAAATCTCTCACATCGACCAACAATTGCTTGTAGAACCTTTGTTGATTTTTGCTCAGTTCTTCCAATTGCAGGTTGCTGCTGAATCAGAGCAGCCAACGCTTGAAGAATATGAGTTGTATCAACAGCAGGCTGTGCACTTGTCGCTGGAACTACAATAAGTCCCCTTTGAGCACCAACACCATCTTGACCATGAGTCCCTTAAGCAGGAATACCTTACATACAGTAGTTATTCGATTGCATCTTTAACTTTGTCAGGTATGAGTGGTTTTATAGCAAAATTAAATAGCAACACCTTGAGCAGTAGTAACATCATGGACGGCACCACCATGATCCATCTTCCTCACTCAATCAAACCAGTTCTCCAAATCAATCACCCCCAAATCAATCATCCCAATTTTCCTCACTAGAGACATCAGATGTCATGGAGAGTTTTTCTTGGGGAGGGCAGATCTCCTCATTGTGATTGATTCTAAGAGCGATCAAAAGAAAAACATATTGTTGTCAACAATCAGAACTCAAATTCGATCCCTTACATCCACCAAATCAAATTAGACACCCAATCTGTGCAAATAGGTTTTTCCAAGACCCAAGAAACTTTATTCACGTCTCAATTGCATCATCAGTGTCTTCATTAATCAAAATCCTCTCTTCTCCTTTCTGCGTGTTCCTCTTCCTCTCTCAGTTCAGTTTTCTGTTATGTCTCTCGAACTACCACCGCACGTCGATTTACCTAAAAAACAAGTCCCTTAGCTTACCTGGGATCTTTATGTCCTTATGCGCACAGTCACTTATCAAGCATCCCCTTTGCTAAGCAGCCCCTAGCTAAGCTAACCCCTTGTTTAATAAAAATTTCTCAACCCTCGATGCCATCTTGATGCAACTTAGATTATGAGGCAAGTCATGATGCTAGAGCCTAGGCCACACCTACAAGACCACCCCACAGGGCTTACAGCCCTCCCATAGCTGTATCAAGTATCTCTCAACTCATAATCTTGGTTGCATACGGAGGATTATGTCATGGAGCTCACGTTTAAGGAGGATACCAGTCCCCCGCCCATAGATGTGCAAGACGTATCCACACACCCAACATAAGCTCTCATCCAGGAGGCTTGGATACTGTGAAAACATAACGTCAAGCTCCAAGAAATCCCTCTGCAAGAAAGGAGAGAATCAAAGTTAAAAACAAACAAATATGACAAAAGATGCAAGCAACAAAATTGTCAAAAAAATGTGCAAGGTGCACACACTTAGTACTAATGAGGACAATCTCACATCTATAAGTAAACAACAAACACTTGGATGAAAGACCAATAAACACACAAGATATTTAAGCGGTGAGATAGAAGTGCGCTAGCCCTCGTGCACTTCCAACGAGAGAGGACAGAAATGCACAAACCCCCGCTCACCTTGACATCTCATCACACGTGTAAGCTAACATGGCAGGCGCTTTAATTCTGGAAAAGATAACAAGAATTAGATGATGTTATCGTTTTGCAGTGAACTGGTTTCAAGAGGATGTTTCAAAATTGTCACCATGTCATCCCTCATCATTGGTCATATTCACGAAGATGTTGATGCATTCTTTTCCAAAGTAAACTTGTCTTTGTCACATACTCATGTTGGCTCCTTTCTTCATTTTCTGGCTCAACTGTACGATGCGAAGGTCACAAAACACATGTCTGCTCTCATTCAAGAGGTTTCGGACTGACGATCATATGTGGAGAGTTTCATGATGCCATTGAAAGGACACTCACAACCTGTTCAATTTCGGTTCTACATGAGAGATAATGTTCTTGTGTACCAAGTGAGAGAGAGTTATGTGGATTCCTCAATACGCAAGATCACTTTGGAAACATAGAGACTCTTCTTCAGGGACAAATTTCTTAGTGATATAACGAACCGGCGAGTCAACGTCTAAAGGTATGAATGCTCGTCACCGAAAGAAAGCTGGAATATTATTCTTTTTACTCTTTGAATGTTCGAGAATACATTCAACGCTTGTGTGAGACTGAAAGGAGAACAGAAGATGAAGATCCGAGACATAATGTCGACGAGTGTCTCATCGAATATTAGCAGAAAACTGTAGAGGTGTTTGAAGACGGTTGGGGTACAATGAAAGATAAACAACTGCAAGATGGTTTATGATCATGTACCCAACCATGATATTGGATTTAGAGAAGAATCATCTACGAGAGAAATATCAACGACATAGCAAGGAGAAGACCTATTAGCTCAAGAGATGGATGGAGAGGGATGAAATCTTGTGAGAAATCCAAGTGAAAGAGAACGAAATCATTTTGTTCTTCTTATTGACATCGGGTCACAAATGATGATTATCATTCGTCCTTCTGAAGACTTTGAAGTCCAAGCTTGCATATGGGTTGCAAAGTTGTCAAAAGTTGACGTTGATAGTCATTCGTCACACTACAATAAAGTTCACGTAGAATGGTGGTGACCAAAATATGCATCTTGAAATGCTTCAGATGTGCTCTGGTACACTGATTGCATTTCGAAGAACATGTTTTGAGAGAAAGATCCAAAATATGATGAAGAAGGTGATTGGATAGACGCTAATGCATGTGTGTATGTATGGCAATCAAGATTCAAATCTTCTTCTAATAAAATGAAGATACCCACAAATGTTCGATCTATAGCATCATAGTTCGTAGATTGTGTTGCTGAAGTAGAGGGTTGAAATATCTTGGCTGGAAGATAATACTAGTACTAAGACTTAGTCTAAGTAGAGTACTAGTATCTTTTCAGAGGTCATGAAGTGTTTTTTGTTTCTAACTAGTAGTTTTACACTTTATATAAAGTGAAATTTTATACTGAGTCTCAAACTCGTCTATTTCATATTATATATTTAGAAATTATTTTGATAATAAATTGATCATATGTCAAATATGTTGGATCCTATAGTTAATGACTTTGAATTTCCTAGTAAACCCTAATAAACCCTAAATTCTACGTCTCTTTTCTATTAAATTTGATGTTGGCGTTATATGCCGTACACTAGTTAGTCTAGTACTAAACTTATAGTATTTTATGTGCAAGGTCATGATTAAATTAAATATATATTAAATTAAATTCTGCTCACTAATACCCTAAATCCGAGTGAGCCCTAAATCCTAACTCTTTTCTCTATCAAATTAAATGTTGGCGTTATATGACTACCATTACTTACTCTAGTACTAAAAATTTACATACAATTTTATATGCCAAGTCATACTTTTGTACGCTGATAACGCAACTAATATGTGTTTTGAGATTTACTTCATACAGTTATAGTGTTGTTCATGCGTTTGGTTCAATCTTTGCAATTCAGTTTGACATGAGATTGTTAATTAATTTTGTTAATAATGTTAAAGTACTAATATTAAGAGCAACTTACACTTAAACTTTAAGTTCACCTACTAGTACTAGTCTAGTAACTTAGCCTCAAAGTTAGTAAGTAGACTTTTGAGTTGTATCTAAGACTTTCTATTTATTAACCATCTATTAATCTCTTCTTATTGGAATGACGGCTTGTTGTATTGTCTAAAAATGTCGTGCTAATAGTCTAAAATTGAATTATCAATTATACAAAACAGAATAACCAAATATCTACATTATGATGACAAATAGTTCAAATTTATATATTTAAATGTCCAAAAGGTGAAAATAGTTTACTTTTAGTTCATATAGTGATCTTTGTATACGTGCATATATATATATATATATATCTCATGATCAACTATACTGGTTGAGTTTTCTCAAAGTATTAAAAATATAATAATATAATAAACATATATTTGTATAACACCGACATGCACATATCAGTAAGTTAACCACTCGAGTATCTAGGGATTCACTGACACAAATGCTATTTTTAGAAAACTAATTTGACTACAATATATTTATCCTGTACGGTACTCCACATGTAGAAATAATATTGCTTGTTAACGTATGCTGAAAGTATCCAGTATATAAACCCATATTCAATACCGATAATGTACATAGGAAAATATAGGAAATGATTTACACATGACCAATCCAGAACAGTAAATTTTTTCTCTTGTATGAAAATATATTTGTTATGTCAAATAAATAATTATACATATAAATCCTTCCATAACTCTGTATAAATATATACTATACAAAGTTCACTAGTATTTGATATATTTACTCCTTGTACACACTTCATGTAGTATTTCCTATATATTTTCCAAAGTATAACTCTTTGATAACCTACATTCCATGCTAGGTATTTTGAAACTTCATAGTTTGACATAATACCCAGAATGATTGATTCAAGAATATGATAAGAAATAATATATTTCTATATTAAATATTTCCCCATATGTTTTTCCTATGACCTTTATCATAGGGAAAAAAATAACTCTGATATTATTTCTATGTAATATAGGGAAACTAGCTTCCAACTAGGAAAATTGCTAGGTCTTTAGGCAATACAAGAGTTTTTCAGAGGGGTATGATTTATTATAAAAAAAATCTGGGGAAAATTTTGCTTCCCCTAGGCCAGTAGTGCTGTATTTTTTTCTGTGTTTTAGCTCATTTACCTTCCTAGAAAATATAGATACTTTCAATAAAATACAAATGTATCAATAGGCTCGAGTTTTAGGGATGAGTGGAGAAACTAGACCGCGGATTATTGACGAAGATGTGTACATCGATGCATATTTATACATCAGAAAAGTGTATCATAGATTTTACTGTAAAGAATAAACTCTTATTCTTTTAATATAATAAAGATATTTTTGTAGTGTCCAACTGAATGTATGTGTAGTTTTTCCAGTTTGTTATATAGAATCGAACTTTTTCAAATATTAAGTTACACATAAATGAATGTACCAATAGTTATTTTCTCATTTGAGACTGTAAATATTGGTTTACTTTTGAAAAAATTTTGAATATTCAACTACATTCTGGACAAATAAATATTCCAATTTAGAAAAAAAATTTGTACTATCAAAAATATTTTGTAGTTGAACATCGAAAGTAAATTTATAGATGAATAAATATTCTAGTTTATGTAACATCAGATGTGAAAATTTTAGTTATTTAATAAAGGAAAATTTCTACACACAGTTCAGTTAATTCAGTTACACACAAGATAATCTATGTTTAAATAAATCTTTAAAAATATATATTTATACACATTTATCTATATGTGTATGTGAATAATATATCGTATACTTTTTTGATATCATCTCTATATTGATTTTTCAAACTACCAAAATGGAATATAGAACATAGGACAATGTACATTTACATTTTTTTTCTGGACTATTCATGTTTGAGATAAAGAAATGAGATTTTTTCCTTTTTAGTGAATATATTGATATGGATGAATGATCATCCTTGATTTTTTCAGTTTACTTGTAGAGTTATTTTATTAGTAATTGATCCAACCATTTTGATTGTTGCAGAAGAAGAAGGTATTTGTATTTCCATCCATAGAAATATTGATGAAAGACATCAAATTAGAAGGATGGAGAAAAGTTGGACGGCTAACGATAACAACTGGCTAATTCATTTGTTCATGCAGAAAACAGATTTGTGAGTAGTTAACGCGCAAGGTGTTTGCAAATTTCCTTAAAAGTTGGTTGGAAAGTGCCCACATAACATGGTAGGACTCCCTGCATAGCAGAATAGTCAGCAACCGTAACCAACACATAAAGGCACTCCACTCCTGCATTCGAGAATGATCCCGAACTCTGAGCGAATGTGCAACGGTGCAACCCCGTATTTACGAGTTCGTAAGCTTCCTAAACCAAGAAAGACGACCGGATTGTAAAGCCCGGGTTCAAACGTGAGAGCAAATGTATTCCTGCAAGGACATGACAGTGTATTACAAAACCGGATATTATGCGTACCTGGAAAACAAGAGGAAAACGATAACCGGACGGCACCAAACAGAAAATCAGGGAAGAGGATTCGCGAGCTCAGACGTAGAAGGCATGCCAGACTGAACGCAGAAAGCAGACACCATTTCCCACTATCTAGTAGCTGCAGCCAGTCGTTCCTGCTCTAGGTCCGGGATACCTAACTATTATACAGTAATAGTTTTTCAAACAAAGTGAGTGGCCCACAGCAAGGAGACTGTGCCTGGGGATCCGACAATGTCAGTTCTAGTCTCTTGCAAGTGAACCCATGAAAATAACGAAACACTGCTCTAATAAGAACAGTTAGAGGTACACTTAAACCACCTGTAGTGGTATAAAAGGCTTGACTTCGCACGCGGAGACCATTTTTCACTGTAGGTTTTCTTTCTTCTCTCAGTCAGAGTGCGGGAGGTCAAGGCTCCAGTTGAGCTCTCTGTCTGAAAAGAGCTCTCTGGGTCATGTAACGCGAAAAGTAAGTGATTATAACAAAATATGCTGGATAGTAGAACATTTCAAAATTCAAAATATAAAATATTCTATTTCTGTGGTTCTCAGTGATCCGGGATTCACTTGATAATTTTGAAGCCGTCTGTATTCATCGTGAGCTCATCATGGGCTCATTTTGAAGCTTTTTCTCTTCTGCTCATTCGCTACCAAGATCACAAAGTTTCATGAAGAACTGCAATAGTGACTGCGTTGCGTAAATCTCTGAAGGGCCCTGCCCGTACCGAACTTACTTAGCAAAAGTTAAAAGTGATTAGCGGTGAGGATCTCCACCGCTAATATAGCGGTAGTTGTGGTTTAAGAAAAATATATTTGATGTGATTAAAATCACACATTCAAGATGTGATTAAACTGAAGTGTTTAGAGGGATGACCTTAGAATTTAATTCCGTACTAAACTTTCCAAGAGATCTGTGATTGGTTAGTTTTAAAAATAAATTTAAAAAAAAAACATGAACATTGAAATACATGAAAGTAACTCAGCCGAGGACATAATGCGAGATTTTCCAGATAGATAGAGAGCGTAAGCGACAGCAAAAGAGCACTCCTGAAGATAGACTGAAGACCTCGTTGACTGATACCCAATCATAATTCTCATTCTCCATCAATGCGGTATGACGCGTGAAGTCAACACAGATACCTATCCAAAGTTCCAAACGCTGTATGTGGGTTGACTAGTCTAGAAGGAGGGAAACTGAGTTTGGCCAGAGGCGAAACAAGCGAGCAAATTAAAGTAGAACCGATAAATGGAAAAATATGCGAGAATTCCACCGGCAGTTTTGTGATAATCACGTCTTGCTCCCTCATAGACCCTGGATTCTTCCAAGCAGAACTACCGTTGTTCGGATTCAACCATCCCCAGTCGCGATCGATCAAGTGCGTGCACCTGCGGCCAACTCCGAGTCACTTGAAGTTCAAGGTTCAAGGTCGGGTCCAGCCCGGTGTTTACCGTACTAGGTCCATGCACTCGGCCGGAATTCCGTTGCCAGTCTGATGTGCTGGAGCCCAAGTGCACGAGATGTCGCCGACGTCCGCCAAACACAAACAGGAGCCCACTGAATATTTCCGCCATTCCGGGCGCGATTCGCCGCCTGTCCTTCTAACCGGGGGATTTAGTGTCAGGAGTCATTCACCACCAAGCATTAGGCGTGGACCGTACTATCGGCTTCGAGTTGTCCGTGTCAGGAAAAGCTGGGACACGTAGGATCGGCATGGCTAGGCAGTAACCCAGAGAACCGCATATACATTTTCGATCTTAAGTCACCTTGTTATATGGTTATGTTAAGACTCTTTCACCGTTTTATATATTGAATATAGTTTCTCACATTGTGTCAGTAGATTCTTGCGGTGCGGGCGGGAAGCAAGCTTTAGCACGAGTGAGGTATACTCAATCTATGTATATTATATTCATCTCCTCCATTTTCCTATGGAGGCAAATATACAAGAGTTTAATTTAACACTTAACCTTTCTTGCAAGAAGGGTTATGTGTTATATTAAACTGTGTGTATTTGAATGTATTAATGAGTATGATTTTTCTGTCTTGTACTTTCTGAAGCACGGCACTCCACCCAAGACTTATGGTTTATCTCTTGCTCTCCCCGTATTTCCAAGCATGGACTAACAAATCACTTTTATAAAATATTTTAATTTTTATATCTACTTAGTATATATATTTTTTTTAATATTATATATATGTTTTCTAATAATAATAAGAGAACAGGAGATAAATTTTGTGGTGGTTGAGGAATTTAGAAACCAGCCCCCAACTTACCGTCCCGCCCACAGCTGCTGCCTTATCCACCACTTGTATTTTTGGCTAGCGCAAGATCTGCTTGTCCGCTTCCGCTTTTTCTCCAAATGTCCGCTTTGGATGTATATATGTGCAAAGAGCGAGGATGCACTTTGTTAAAATTTTACATTTGTCGTTTGCAGACTTGCATCGTGTTCAAGACACACAGTGGAAATATTTTATCTATTACTATTAAACAAGTAGGTCCGTGCGATCAAACCCTGAAAAAATTGCTAAGCACATACGTGGAGCATACGCAGTAAGATCGCTTTAAATTCCACTGAACACGACTTCTGTGTTGCGGTTCTCCATCTTCGATTTTGGAAACTTTTTGACAATATGGGTGCCACGGTCCACAGCCTCATACGTTGTTTTCAGATGTCATACATCACGATAGGACCCGTCACGAAAATGATAGTGCAACCACGCATTAGCTTGTTTGCAGCCACATTTGTCTGTAGTGAGGATTACTTGAGGTCAAATCCGATAGGGCTCAGTACGTGCATGAGCACCATATTCGGTGGCAGAAAGCTTCACAGCGACAAAAAAGAGATACAAAATAATGACATCATGGCCCTATTCCTCTTCTTGCTTCAGAAAAAAGATTGTGTTAGAAATTATCAGCTTTCTTCTTCCTCAATCTCCGAAACCAAAAATAGATCCTCCCAAGTCTCCCGAAGTTCAAAATGTCTTCCTCAGTCTCCAAGCGGCTAGACCTCCGATGACGACTGTAGTACGTCTTAAACTGCGATATGACTCAACGCAGTCCATGTAAGTGGTTGCGGAAGCACGGATTTTCAGAGACCGATGAAATTCAAATCGAAGCTTGAAGTAGAGTAGAGTAATGTACAGTGAACTATGGACAGCGAAAGAGATAGCTCAGTTCCTCATTAAACTGTTGGGCAAGGAAAGCGAGAATTCTCTGGAGAAGTGAGGTAAACGATGACTGGTGCAGAAGCAAGTGTTAATTTTGATCGAGATTCCAACAGAAATTATGATGATCTTGATCAAATCCGATTTCCGTGTGGAGAAGAGAAAGTGTTCAATGTGTCTGCAGACACAGTGCAATGCAAGCGACTCCGTGCCCACTCCATGACAGAGATGGCGGAAAACTATGATCGCAGTTGGAAAGAGCGAGGTGTCTCTAGTAGGAAAAACTTACATGGAGCTAGAGTTTCAAGCAGGATTAATAATTCTGCACCACATTTGATTCGATGGAACAGTTTCAGTTTGCACTTAATTGCTGGTCCGTTTATAACTCACGAATCAACAAGCATTGGAAGACTCGAGAAGAATAGGGACGTGGACATGCATGTATGGGTTTCCGATCAGACCAGATCCTCCAAGTCAGAAACGCAATGGTCAAACAGTGACTCAATGATCAGACAAGGAGAACATGCAACTGAACTTGGAGCCAAGGACTTTTGTGCAATCCATCCAACGACGGTCATCGCAGAGTTGTGTTGTAGGTGGAACCGATCTAAATGAACAGCTAGACGATATGGAGGATGAACATGGGTTTCATCTAGGAGCTGGGCCCAAAAGAGTGAGGAAAATTCCGGCATCTGGTGCGTGTGGAAAGCGGTTCCTCGTCAATCTGCTGGTCCATTTTACGAGTTCGAGGAAGAAGACAGTGACATTGGTACAGAAATAAAAATAGCCAAAGACAAGGACCTAACTTTAGTTGGGGATAAGGATGTATATCTGCGATGCGAGTGACGAGTCCGCTGCCAACGACAGAAAAAATCCGATCACTTTGCGATAACTGTATGTAATCTACAACATACTTGTCTTGACCATTTGCATACGTCGAGAGGACCATGTCAAAATTCTCAACATCTAGTTGTCTTGATGTGTAACAGAGTTGTTATAGATCTTAATCTTTAGTGTAGAAAGTTGGTAAATGACTTTCGTTAAACTTTTAAAAATGCACGACATACCAAGCTGCATTTAGAATGCGAGAGAAAGTGCGTGACTGAATACAAGGTTCTCAAACAAGGTCATTTCTCGTTATATCCTCCCTCTGTCGTCACATAAGAGAAGAAGATCCAAACTGTACAGTCGAATATCAGACTTGGCCAAGTTCAAGGATTTTCAGACGTATTTTTGTTAGTCCACCAGCTTGTCACCGTGCATTGCTATTTTCACAGAAGGTAATCACTCTGGATGCCTATCACACCAAGAATAAATAAGACTCTTCTCATATATTTACAGCGAGTTGTTCTGATGAAAACAACCAGTCCGTTATTTTGTGTATTGCTGTTGCCGCGAGCGAAGACGAGGACACTTGGACTTGGTTCTGCACTCTCATGTAGCAGAGTATTATTGGTATAGGGTAGCCACAAGTAGTGATACTTTTCGATCGTTACAAGGGATTGTTGAATGCAGTTAAGTATGTATTTCTTGACAATATTCATGATCACTGTTCACTTCATTTAAAAATGAACTTGAACGGACGCTATGGCAGAGAAGTAGAGAAGGTGTTTTTGGCTTGTGTATATGCGAGGAAAGAATCAAAATAAGTGTTCTAATGGATTGTCTTATAGTTTTGTATACATCTGAATTTTTTTGAATACTACTCTGGTTTTTGCACATCCGAAGTTTGTAGTGTTTTGTTCATGAATGATACTTATGTGGCAGGTTGAATTTGTTACTTGATGATTTACGTGCAACTGACGATAATGGGACTCAAGCGGCTGAATATATCCAGAAAATTCCGACTCAGTTGTGGACAAGGTCACAATTTCCTCTTCCTAGATATGGAAAGGTGGCATCGAATGTGGCAGAATTTGTTAATAGTGCTCTAAAGGCGATCTGAGATTTTGCTCCTTTTGGTGTAGTATGTCAAATATGGACCTATATGATGGATATCTTTACGAAGTGAAAAATGTCTACTCGTACATATGGAGTGCTCACCCCTTTCACGCAGTCCAGATATGACGAGAATGAAAAGATGTGTGGACAATTTGTTTGTCATATGTCAAATGAAGACAAAGCTCTGGTGCAGAAATCAGGAACAAGAGAACAATATGTCGTGCGATATGAAAATATTCCAAGGTGTGATTGTCTTGAAATGCAAGAGATGATCTGGCCATGTGCTCATTCTATGGTCTGGGATGCTGAATTCTCTCGTGATCCTATGCATCACTTGGATAGCATCTGGTTCTCGAAGACTCTTCAGAAGATATACTCTCACTCTATACCTCCTCTAGTGACAACGGATCTTATGCTTGTGTTTGACTGTGCCTCTCCTCCCGTGGCAAGGAGAAAAGAGAGACAGCGAGTGGTGAGAATTCTCTTATGCGGTGTACAAGCAAGATGCGGATCTGGTTTTGCAAGTGTTACAGAGACTCACACATATGTTCAATACTATCTTGATGATGATAGAATACACACTAGTCGTCTGTCACAATCAGGGAGCTTTGGTGTATCAAGGAATATAAGAGTGGAGTGTAGAAAACCTCCCAACTCCACACCACAGCAGCGAAGATGCGAGATATGTCACACATTGGGTCATAACAAACGGACTTGTCCACAACATCCTGTGTTGAGTGAAACACAGCCGGATCTTGAAGTCTTGGAGCCCACTGAGCAAGAGCAAGTGCAGTAAGAAGAATTGCAGCAAAGCATAGAGACTTCTGTAAGGTTTGGTGATGGAGGTTAGAGGACCTAAGCTTAATTTCAGACTCTCCTTCAGAGTCAGATGGTGAACATGATGACGAGGAGCAAAACATCGTTAATATGGATTAGGAGTCAGATATAGATCAGAATGTATACTTCGGTGATATAGATCAGGATGTTTATTTCAGAGTGAATATTGCATTCCATGGCTTCTAGTCTGAAAAGTTAATGACACTTTGATAGTATTTTCGGATAACAGTAGTATATAGGAACTTCGAGTATTGTTGTGCTTCTATACAGTATAGATCTAGTCTGGACTCTAGCTGCAGATGGAGATGTTGTTCTGGTGTTGGGGTTCTTTTATTCCAAATACTTGTGCATTGTAATTCAATTTTTGAAGAAGAAATATGAGAATTTGAAAGCTCAATCACGTGTACAAGTACTTTGTTTCATTCGTTTGCTTGGTTTCATACTTCTTATTGTGTGAAAATTTATCACATTTTCTCTTAAGTGTTAGTTAGTGAGTGGTTTGGTTCGAAGAGGAGGAGAGGAGAAGAAGACATGAGTGTTAGAGGAGGAGAGTTTAAGAGAGAGCGAAGCGAGGAGAGAGAGAGGAGAGGAGAGGAGAGGAGAGAAGAGGAGAGGAGAGGAGAGGAGAAGGGATTAGTGAGAGAGGAGAGAATTATTGGATGAATTTGATAGTTTGTTGAATTGTTTTGAGATCTTACTATCTAATCTGAGCGATTTGAGAATTCGTTGTGATGAAAATGAGAGGAGGTGGTGGGAGTAGTGACGGTGATGGAGTCTCCATTCGAGATCGAGGCCGAGGTCGAGGTGATGAGAGGGGACGAGATTGAGACCGAGCCTCGAGGAAGAGGAGAGTACCAGACGGAGAGTCATGTAAGTTAATAACCATTTGTTTGAATGTGTTGTTAAGTTAGAATGTGTTTATGGTTAGCAATACATGCTGTTTTTTGCTGTTAACATTAGCAATACAGGTTGTTCCGATGTGTAGCGTTTGCGTTCTAGGCTGTATCACTGTGAATCGTTAGCGATCTAGACTGTTTCATGTGAAATCAATGTATATTAAAAGACTTTGTGTGATGGACGAAACGTAATTGTGGTATCTCGTATGTTAGTAAAGAGAAAGACGAAACGACATGCAAGAGGAAGGGCGAAACATGCTGTTTCATCCCTCTCCTCGCATTTTTACAAGGTTTCGCTCACTATGAGTGAAATCCTTATGCGAAACAATATGTTTCGCATAAAGGTAACCCGAAGAGACGAGTTTATTTCGGATATCGCTCATAGTGAGTGAAACATGTATGTATCGCTCATTGTGAGCGATACATATCTGTTTCGCCCACCTCTCCGCATGCGAGAAGGCAAAACAACATGTTTTGTCTTTCTCTTTGCATGTTGTTTCGTCTCGTCCCATGAGGAGAAGGCTTCGGATAACGCTCACAGTGAAGAAAACACCCTTATTTCACCCCTCGCATGAGGAGAGGGCTTCGAGTACAACTCACAGTGAGCGAAATATACTTGTTTCACTCATGCTTATGGTACCCTTAGGGTTTTGCTCACTATGGACAAAACATGTATGTTTCACCTCTCACTTAAGATATCGCTTAGAGTATCGCTCACAGTGAGCAAAATAGCATATTTCGCCCCTCGCTTAAGGTATTGCTTAGGGTATCCTTAGAGTATCGCTCATAGTGAGCGAAACAATCTGTTTCGTCTCTCGCTTAAGATATCGTCTTAAGGTACCCTTAGGGTATCGCTCACAGTGAGCGAAACATTCTGTTTCGTCCCTCGCATGAGGAGAAGAAAACGACGAAGGGTTTAAGAATGAGAATAAGGCTTTAAGAGAGGTTTCACCCCTTCTTAGTGCTTGAGGCTTTGTGAGAGAGTTCACTTATATGTTCTCGTGAGAACGTCCGTTTCTCCTTGTTGTAATTGTAATGCTTTATGAAAAATAATAAAAAATTATAAAAAATTATAATGCTTTGTGAGTGTTACATAAGTGTAATGTTTCGCATCATTTGTTTAATCATTTTTCTGTTACATTTTATTTTAGCGGGTGCGGTTTTAGAGAGTATGAGAGAGAGACCTTCTATGTTCAAATATACTCATGAAGAGGACGAGAGATATCATTTGAAGTGGTGTTGGGTTCAAAAAGAAGAAGTATAGAATTCGTTGCATGGAGTAGAAGAAGAAGCTATCGATCGACTTGGATTACTTGTGGCTTTATCTTTTGACTTTTCTCATCCTGATGTAAGTAATCTTCAATCATTCTCTTTCTGTACTTTACTTGTATTCTTGTGGAACATGTATGTGTGTTAACTATATTTTCTTTTTTATGCATGTAATTCACTATCATTTATGTTATCTTTTCTTTACTTGTATTCATGTGTAACTTGTAAGCATGTAGTCCCAGATATGTGATTAGGTTGTTCATTTTGCAGATTCCATTTTATATAGAGTTCATCCAGTCATATGACAAGGACAGTCATCGTGCTACTGTTCAAGGACATGAGATTGTATTGGATGAGTCATTTGTATGAGAGTCATTTGTTCTATCTGTGAGAACTGCGGTCACTCGTCTTCATAATGTGAAGAGGAGTTTGATAGATGATTGATTTCTTAGGAAAGAATAAAAGAGGAAAAGATATTTATTGTGGATGTGTGAATATTCAGAGTGGAGACCCGTATTTCAGCTCATCAATTGTATTCTTTTGGCTCGTCGAAGGTCAAAAGAAGTATATGGACATTTAGCTTTATACGGGAAGAATAAACTAGAACAACACGTTTTGGATGCTAGGGTTGAGTTTACTCTTCGTGAGGTATTTGGTATCACAAAGAGAGAGTTTCATGAGTTGAAAATAGACATCATGAAGAGAAAGAGGCAGGTGTTGACTGAGCGAGTAAGTAGTCAGATGGTTGGAGCAGTAGATGCTACTGATGTTGATGGGTTTAGAGATGATAAGTATGAAGCATGGGTTGCTGGTCCGGCTGTTATTGTGAATGAAGATGAAGAGTTTGAGGAGGATAGGTCAAGTGCAGATAGCGATTTCAAAGAGAAGCACTGGGCACGAGCGACAACAGAGATGCAGGTTCGACTTGGAGGACTTTCTGAACCAGTACATGCGCTTGTGGATTACGGGTCGAAAATCAACATCATTTCCAAGGAGGTGTATGAGAAGGGGCAATGGCCAATCGAAAGGAATCATGGTTGGGTACTTCGTGCAGCAAATAATCAAAAGGGTGAGTTATACGGAGCTTGTCCCAATATGCGTGTAAGAATTGGAGATGTAGAGGTTGATCAGCATTTTTTTGTATAGTCATCCTGTCATACTGGGCCAACCATACATCACCGCTGTTCGAATGGAGACAAAGGTGATGAACGATGGGTCTCATTATGCCAGAGTTCGGAGTCCGGATGACAAGTACTCAGTACAGTTTTTTATTGTTCGTTCAAGACATGAGCGGAACCGACAAAGTCTTAGAGATTCTCAACGAAAAGATGTAAGGGTTTTCACAGTCCACTCCTGTAGAGCGGGAAGATAGGGGTGTAGAACCTACTGTTGCGATCCCGTCAGAGTTGGTACATAAGATAGAAAGTTCGAAAGCAAGACATGTACAGGGGTTTGGAGACATGTGTAGTATACAAAGTTAGCAGTCTGGATTGCTGATGTTTGAGGACGATGGGTGGAGTCAGTTTACAAGAGTTGAAGACATGAGAGAAAAATACAAAATGATGGATGGTAAAACATGTATTAGAGCTACGGCGCGTAGAGGTTCTACTTGAAGATGATGTGATTTCTAGTTTGTTTGAAGAGTTTGTGTCTATACAGTCGGTTGCTAGTTGATTGGACAGTGTAAGCAGATCGATGGAAGGAAAAGATAGTACAATGGTGATCCCTATCCACTCTCGACGCATATATGAGGAGGTTGCTACGTACGTGCAGTTCTTTCCTCATCCGATGCAGAATAGTGTGAGAAAAGAAGCAGTTTGTTGGTGTGCACTCCCTCAAGAAGCAGATGTCCATGCGAAGTACAAATCTGTATTGAAAAAGGTGAGACCGGTAGCAGCTCAACTACCTGCTAACTCCCAGCAGCAAGTACAATTAGTGGGGACTGAGCCGATCTGGGACGCGATCATAGATCAGTTTATTGAAGAGACGTTGAAAGAGCTCCAGATAGGAAGAGTTGATTTCTTGACTGAGGATGAGAAGACAATGTTTGAGCAGATGATAAAGGATCATGGCAAGACATTTTCTTTTTCAGCAGAGGAGATAGGCTGTGTGGACCCAAAGATTATAACGCCTATGGTTGTATTCACCATTCCTCATATGCCTTGGGATCTGAAATCGATTCCACTTCCTCGTGCCTTGTTGCTTAAACTCATCGAGTTGTTGAAAAAGAAAGTATAGATGGGGATACTTGAGCCGTCTATGGGACCATATTCTAGCAGGTGGTTCACTGTACCCAAGAAGTCAAGAGCTTTGCGTTTTATTCAGGACCTACAGCCTGCGAATAACGTGACTATTCGTAACGTTGAGACAGGTCCTGTGATTGAGGAGGTAGCAGAGGCATTTGCAAGGAGAGCTATCTATTCGATTGGAGATCTATATTCTGGTTATGATCAGTTCCAGCTGGCAGTAGAGAGTAGAGATCTAACTACTATGCGTACGCCCTTGAGATTGCTGCGGATGTGTACTCTTCCACAAAGAGCGACGAACTTGGTGACTCATATGCAGAACGCGATGCATAAGATACTACAGAAATTTGTGCCTGATGTTATCATTCTCTTTCTAGATGACATTCTTATAAAAGGTTGTGCGGTTGAAGATAAGGATGAAGCAGTACTTGTCATGAGCTAAGTCCAAGTTTGATGTGTCTAAGATTTTAGTGATTGGACACTTGTGTGGTGCTTTTAGAAGGCGACCAAACCCAGAGAAGATCGATGCTATAGCTAGGATGGCAGACTGTAAGAATATCACGGAGGTTTGACGCTTTCTAGGAGCTTGTGTATTTTACCGTCTATCCATTCCTCACTATGCTCATGTTGCGGAGGCGTTGTACGTATTATTGAGGAAGGATAAGAGGTTTGTATGGACCTCAATCCATCGAGAAGCTATGAATAGACTGAACGAGGCTCTGAAGTCTCCACATGTATTGAGAAGAGTAGACTACAGGTGTGGAAGACCTGTCATTGTCATAGTAGATACTAGTCCAAAGGCGATTAGTTGGGCGATAGGTCAAGATGATGCGGATGGTATGCGGTTTATCTCTAGGTTTGGAGCCAAGATCTTGACCGACAGGCAACGAGATTATTCTCAAGTGAAGCGTGAGTTGTGAGGAGTGGTGACAGCGATGAAGACAGACCGTGAGTTTCTGATTGATGCTCATGTAGTCTTAGAGACAGATTGTTTACCTCTACTAGACATGATATCCAATTGTAACACGCCGAACATAGTGATGTTGAGTTGGATTGCCTATATTAGAAGCTTGAATCCAGAGCTGAAGCATATAAAAAAGAAGGAGAATGTGGTTACAGATATGTTGTCAAGGGCTCGATTTGTAGACGAGGATGTCATGTTTTTCGAAGTTGAGGAAGAAGAGAGAAAGGATGCTCGGTGTCAGGTTGGTCGACGGGTTACAAACTTGGAGCCGTTGATGTTTAGAGAGGAGCTTTACACAGATAGACTTCGTGACATAAAGTATTATCTGAGTTCGTTGGAGAGACAAGAGAGGTGGAGTAAAATAGAGTTCAAGGAGATAAGGAAAAAAAGCTTACAACTATCTTCTACGTGATGGGTATCTTTGGAGACGGCTGCAGAGGAGAGATGGGACGTTCATACGAGTAGTAGACGATCTGCGGACTAAGCAGCAACTAATGAAAGAGTTCCATGATACATCGAGGGTTTTGAGCTACCTACGTCAAGTTGAAAGAAAGATATTGGTGGAAAGGTCTGTATCGAGCTGTGATGAACTATTTCAGTTCCTGCTTGCATTGTCAGTTCTACTCAAAGATGCGGTATGAGGACGGTCTCGTGCCAACTTATCCGCCTTGCATTCACTTCCAATGGGTTCTTGAATTGGTGGTAATGCCTCTGGGATTATGGGGTATGCGGTATTTGGTTTTGGCTCGTGAGGATCTCTCCAAGTTTGTAGAGGGATGGGCTCTGAGGACGAAGACTACATAGGAGATATGTAAGTTTGTTCTTGAGGGTATTATCTGTAGATATGGGTATGTAAGAAGACTACGGACAGATAGAGGAAAACTACGTGGTACAGAAACGAAAGAGTTTTTTGCTCGATATGGAGTGAAGCTCAAGCTTACTACTCCGATGAATCCAGAAGGGATTGGCAAGAGCGAACGAGGACATCCATCAATAGTTCAAGTTTTGGTGAAGCGTGTGATGGTAAGCATAGAGAGTGGCCTAGGTTACTCCCTTTTGCTTTATGGGCAGATAGAACAACTCATTGTTCTACTACAGGGTACATGCCTGTTGAGTTAATGTTAGGACAGAAACCGATGATGCCAGCAGAAGAAGACTTTCCTACCTGGGTTACCTTACCATGGGAGGACAATATGAACCGTTACAACTTCTCTCACTACAAATCAGACAACTAGAATGTAGACAAGAGGATCTCGCAGAAACGCAACGAAGGTTGAAGACGGCTCGACTTAAGAACAAGGAGAGGTTTGATAAGACTCATAGACTTCGACCAAAACTGATACAAGTTGGGGACTGGGTGTTGGTATAGACGACAACACATTGGAGAACCAACACTCTACAGTTTAAAAGTTTTTGAGAAGGTGGTTTGGTCCATACCTTGTCTCAGATGTACACCAGAATGCTACATATTCCTTGCGAGAGCTAGATGACACGTCTTTAAGGCTTCCAGTTGCTGAAAAACGAGTGAAGTTATTCAGAAAGAGAGAGAAGACTGTGGAGCTAGCTGAGTTCTTAATTTCAGAGCAGACAACAAGTACAAATGAAGACCTTTCTGAGACAGTCGAGGAGAGTGAAGACAATTTAGACAATCACGAGGATCAGTGACGGATTGGCACATACTAGAGGATGTGCAAGTTTAGAGGGGGTGAATGTCGTATTGTACATGGGCCTATACGGTGAAAATTAGTTGCAAAGAGATTTTTTCTCTGTTGTGTAAAAGAAGCTGCCATGTAGCTTATCAAGCAGGGTAGGAGCTAAGCTGGGGCGATGTTTGACAAGCTGCCCCTAGCTTGAATTGAAATATCATCCTGAAGGGGTCGAAAAGTTCCAGAATGCAGAGCTCGTCGAGGAGAGCGACTTCATGCTTCCGGTTTCGTCAAAAAGTGTTCTAAGTAATAGTTAGTATACGTTTTAGGTTGTGAAAGATGCGAAAGAGGGAAATCTGTCGATTCCAGCTCGTGACTCAGACTTATGATCTGACAGCTTGGGTGTGTAGGTGTTCGCAAGTACTATAATTTTGACTCTTTATTCACTAAAAATGGAGTTGTATAGAGAAGTTAGTGTAAGAAAAACTAGTAAAGACTTTACAGAAAAATTTCCTTCAGGAATAGGAATATGTACAGACTTTCTAACCTTTTAGAACGGAAACAGAGGCCATCTCAGTGATAGGGCGCTTGCCTAGGAGGAAAGTGGTCTCCGGATCAATTCCTCCTGGTCTCTGGTTCTTATTCTGGCATGTTGGCCTCTTGGAAGCGAGTCTATGTTGGATATGCAGCCACATCTTTGCATATCTAGAGGCGGGAGATCATTATCTCTCTTAATCGTGAGCTTCCTTGCCTAAGCCTCCGCATGCCATCTTGAATATACTATGGGAGATACCTGGTGCGCATATGGGGGGGCTGTAAGTCCTGTAGGGCAGCCTCACAATGTTGGGGCTTCGGTCTACATTGGATGGCTTGTCGTATATTCAATGTGGCATCAAGATGACATCAAGAGCACGGGAAACTTTTATTAATCAAGTTAATTAATCAAGAGGTCGCCTTAGCAAAGGAAGCTGTGAAACCTTCATTAATAAAGGAGTCTGCTTAGCAAAGGAAGCTGTGTAATCTTTATTAAAAAAGGGGCCAGCTTAGCAAAGAGGGTGGTGTACGCATAAGGACAGCAGGGGGGCAGCTTAGCTAGGGGGCTGCTTCTGATAAGTAATTGTGCTTATAAGGACAGCAGGGGGGCAGCTTAGATGGGAGCTTATCTTTTAGGTTAATTAACCTGCGACGGATTTGGACGGAACTTTTACAGAGAACTGATAGAAGAGAGAGGAGGCGCGCGTAGGAGAGAGAAGGGAGATTTTTGACGATTGAAGATTTTGAGGATGGAGTCGATACTGAAATAAAGTTTATTTGAGTATTGAAAGGTCTATCTGAGTATTGGAGTGTTTGATTTGCATTTGGTGGACGCAAGAAGCAGGATTTTGAGTTCTCATCGCTTGCAGCAATCTGTTTTCTCTTTTGATCTTTCTCTTGATCGATCACAATCATGAGATCCGCCCTCCCCAAGGAAGACTCTTGCCACGACAACGTCAAAGACATAGTGACCATTCACTCGGATTTCAGAGCAAGGGGTGCTGAAGCTGTCTGAATGAATGTTGATGGAGGAAATCTATCACAAGCACAAGACAAGGAAGTGATTACTATCGATGTAGTCGAGATCCTATCTACGAGAAGAGAGAAAGCTCAAACTCTTCTCATGCACCGGTGGAGCTTTTAACTCAAGAAAGAAAAAGAACTCGATTTTCTGATGAACTAGTTTTCGTGGAGGAGTCACCAAGTAGAAGTACTCTCTCGAGTAACATTTCGAGTACACCAAGGGAGCCAAGAAAGAAGTTGGGGATGACAGATTTCACCATTTCATCTTCTCAAGTGGGTTGAAGATGTGAGTGCTCAGAAAGTCAACATCACGGTTGTACAACTGATTGCACTCAACTCCAGTTCACGAAGGGAACCTAGAGGAGGATTGAGTTCTCAGAAGCAAGAAGAAGAATCCAAGAGCAAGACATCGAAGTCTGTGGGAGTTGGTGTGGTGGATGTGCATGCTTCAGAGGTATGCACTAATTGTTAGGACAGTTTCGTTAGAAATGAAAACCTCCACACGTCCAACATATGATTCCTCCAAAGTTACATTGGTTGCCTCTAAAGTTACCTTGATTTCTTTAGTTGGGATTGTTGTCGTAACCTCTTTGACCTCCAGCTACAAAGTATTGTGATTTGTATAGATACTTATAGACGTTGCAGTGCCTAGAAGAGATGGATGTAGAACAGCGAATAGTCTTCATACATCAAGTAGGACTGTACGAGTTGAAGAATAGAAGATTGTTCAACAAGGGACCTGATGAGGAACACGAAGATGTCTGGGAGGCACATGAGATACCACATAACACTGATTATGTGCATTGAATTTGATATACCTACTTACAGAATATTTTCTAAAAATAGTGGAAGAGAGCCAATTGTTATGACTCAAGAGCTTTATGACACTTGAGGAAGATCGTGAGGAATCTAAATGATTGACGGAGGCTATTCAAATGAAATGGAAAGAGAAGCACGATAAGAAGATACGTAAGGTGGATATTAAAGATCGAGATCTAGTGCTGCTGTATGACAGTAGGTTTGCTAAGGTCTCAAGGAAACTACACTTACGTTGGGTGGGTCCTTATAAAGTATCGCGTTGTTATAGTAATGGTTCTGTTCAGTTGGAAGATCTTGAGAGAACATTGTTAGCCACCCGAGTGAATGAATGGAGAGTCAAGAGATATTACTCTCGAGTGTTCGCGGGTCGTTTCACGTACTTGAGGAACTACGAGACTGACAGTGGTCAATCCTACCGCGATGTCACCCTTGAGCATCTAAAGCTTGTACTTAGAGAGCCAGTCGAGGACAGGAAAAACATAAGCGAGAGCCATGAACCATCTCTTCTTGCATATGTGACCTTGGAAAGGATGCAAAGAATCGTTAGCGAAGAACGTTTCTTTGATAGCATTTTTCAACTGGGTTTGGAAACTGAGAGACTGAGGAACTCTAGCAGTGTGCACCAACAACTTATCTTCTTGTGTTACTCCATTGGTGATAATCTTTCCACTCTCTCTCAAATTGTCTATGAGAACTCGTAGAACATTCTTATTGTTAGATAGTTCATTCTTATCTGAAAGAGTCATTTTCGATAACCTACAAAAATAAACAACTAATAAGCTTGCATGAATTCAGCTGCAGCTCCTACATTCAAATGGACCCCCTTGGACACCACAGTTCTCTAATATTTGTACTTCTAACAAGACTACCCGTTGCCCATCTTGCTTGTAATGAGTCCCACTTCCTCAGAGTTGTCAGTCGAAAATACTACAGTAAAAGATGAACTTACCGGACCAACATAAGCTAGCCAATGTCATCTCTGACCATCTTCTTGATGACAAAAGTCAAAGTCTCAACATCATCATTGTGGTGAAAGGCTCGGGGAAAAGATAAGAGAGACGTATGTAGTAATAAAACAACTGACATTTTATCTTAATCTCTCTTAACTCGTATCATTCTGAAGAATCTCCTCTATCTCCTTCGCACCTCCAAGTTGACAATGATATGTTCAGCTATCAAAATCCAATATAGGGCTGCAAAAGCCCCTTAGGAAAATGGAGCTTGCGTAGAATATGACAACCTTGAGGAGGAGTGGATTCCGAGCGGAGCGGCGGAGCGGCGGAGTAAGAAGCGAGGGAGCATTTCATCGAAGAGCACTCGGCTATGGCCGCAACAGCGTGCCATAGCCTGTGAACGTAGTATAGTGGGAGAGGGGGGTACGAGGAAAATCCAAGGATACACATTTGAGGCAAGGGGCATGCAATTAGCCAAGAACGAAGGCGGGAAAGAAACCGAGAGCGGGGATCCAGCGACCAAAGCGAAAGAAAATGCTGTAGACTTTATTTTCTCCACGACAGCACAAATGCTGGGCAAGATTGCCTACTCCAAACACAAGGTCTGGGGAAAAGGAGGAGTAGACTACGAAGAACCCTGGGAGATATCTCGAACTGCCTACACATCGATAAAGCGACAACAACAGTACTGTTCCCCACCTCGTCACCTGCAAAAAAAATGAGAGAAGACAAAATGTCAGAGTTATCCATACTGGGAAGCCAAATTGCAGAGAAGAGATCACAGGCAACCACACAGACAACGCAGGTGTCACAAGTCCCACCGACACTGACAACACAGACTACACAAGCACCCGAAAGGAGCAGGAAGAAGTACCAAGGACAGGCACTAAACGCGAGCAACGCGGAAAGACCACGAGGGGTTGTACTCAATACATCGGAGGAGGTACGGGCAGAGATAGAAGACCAAAGGCAGAATGGGAAATATCACCTGCAAAAACACACTGACCAGACCAGACAAGGTGGTGAGGCCCGCAGGGATTTCATCGCAAAGGACGGGAGAAAATGCCCTGAAGGTAGAACCGAAAGTGCAAAGGCGGAATACAGCTGGGCAGCCATAGCAGGGTCCAAAGAGTCCATCGATAGAAACCTAGCGTGTTTCAGAAAAGACGGCGAACCAAAGAAGAAAACGTACCCGGAGTTGTACGAAGACAAATGCGTATCGGCAGCTATGCTGGAAAACCTCAAAGTGGCTCTACAGGAACGCAACGAGAAGGACCCACCGAGAGAAGGACAGAGAGTCACAAGAATTCAGACCTCAAGTAGACTCCTCCTTAATAAGATGGCCATGTTAGAAAGGACCGCATTCGTATTATACACGGCCGACATAGCACCCTCCAGGGACATAGTGAGAGAATGGACGGAAATCATTCTCACTCAACAGATGGGCATTCACGTGGAAAGACTCAGAATGCTGGGTAGGAACTGCTTTCTGGTCCAAGTAACAGGGAAAGAAGAGAGAGACCGAATCTTGTCAGTTTCACCCCTATTCATGGGAACGCGAATGGTGTTCGCATTCCCCTGGGAAACTTCCTTCGATCCCGCCAATCTGCGAACAAGGAGAGCACCGGTTTGGGTAGAACTGACAGGAATACACGCAGGGTATGAATACATGGGGCAAGAAATGCTAGACAGTTTGGGAGAAGTTTTATACCTAACAAAAGAAAAGAAGGATTGTCAGTTCAACTGTATCAGAGGATGTGTTCTGCTGGACCTCGACAGAGACCTCACCGAATATGTGAAAATCGAAGTGGAAGATGATCCGAAGATTGCAGTATACAGGCAAAAGGTGACTTACAAAAACCTTCAAGATGCTTGCTTTCATTGCCACCAAAAGGGCCACATAGTCCGACATTGCCCAAGACGAAGACCAGCACAAAACACTCCTGCAAATCTGCCAGTACAAAACGCCACAAGAGGACCGGAAGGGAAAGGGCACGAACAGGCTTCGCGGGCTCAAAACCAACAGGCAGAAGAAGGATTTCAAATAGTAGAAGGTAGGGGGAAAGCAAAATAAGCGTCAGGGTTAACTAGTGTTGGAGCACCATCAACCTCGAACTCCTATGCGATACTGGAGACGAAGGAGACGATTGAGGCAGAAGTAACCGAAAGAGCAGGGAGCTGATACGGAAGAAAAAGAAGGGGGAACAAAGGAAGGAGGAAGTAAACGGGAGGAAGAAGAAGGGAAGGAGGAAAGAAGGAAGTGAGAGAGAACAGCGGGAAGGGAAGAAGGAAAGGAAGCTGAAAGCAAAGAAGAAGAGGGAGGGGCACCAGGCCGTCAACCCAGTACACCCACTCAAAATAAACAGGAAGGGCAACAGAGAGAAGAAGAAATGGAGGTGGAAATCGGGATCACCAACTTCAACACTCTACATGAGTACGCAGTCGAAATGCAAAAGAGATAAGGATTGACAGAGAAAGCGATAAGTCCTCCCGTTCAGCCGAGAAACGCTTCCAGATCAAGAGGGGGCAACAACGCTCTGGGAGATAGAAACATGACGGGAAAGGCACGCGATAACCAAAACAACAGATGAGTAGCAACCTGAAGATATCCACATGGAACGTGAGAGGTTTGGGGAATCCGAATAGCGTCAGGAAACTGAAAAAATGGATGGCACAGAGAGAGCGACGACCTGACATATTAATGCTGCAGGAACTAAAAGTTAAAAAACAGAAAGCGATCTTCAGCCTACAGCAACTCACCAGAAGCGAAAACGTTGTGGTGGACTACAACGAGGAAGGGAAGGGGTGAGCAGCCTTAATCATCAAAAGCGAGTGGCAGGTGGAAGCCAAAGGCTCAAAAGGAGACGGGACGGTAGCATGGGCAAGAATCAGGACGAACGAAGGGGTGATCAACGCGGCATCGGTATATGGACCGAACGACAGAGGAGAAAGGATAAAGGTGTGGGAATGGCTACAACAAAAGCTCACGATAGGGGACTGGGTACTAGGAGGGGACTGGAACGCGGTGGAGACCCACGTAGACAGCATAGGAAGGACGGCGGTACAACATGGGACAGAAAGAAGGAAATGGCAGAGCTTGTTGTTCACCTTTGACTTGGAAGACGGCCTTCACATATCATCATCACGAGAGGGCCCATTTTTCACAAGACAGCAACATGTGGGCCAAAGATACAACCAATCGCGGTTAGATAGAATATATTTCTCAGGGAAAGGTGAATGGTTACCAGGGAAACCTCAGATGATTCACGAAAGAAAGGAAACATCCCAGTCAGTGCGATGTGCACAAGGGCACTACAACAACCCAGAAGAAGGAAGGGCACATATTATAAGGTCTCACCGGATGTTCTCCAAGAGGAGGGAACAATTGAGGAGGTGAAACGGATATGAGAAGGGGCTAAATTAAAACCACAAGAAGAGGACAGTTGGATCAAATGGGAGAAGAAGTAGAGCCTGACTCGAAATCTACTACAACAAAAAGAGAAAGACATCAAAAAAATAAAGAGGGAGGGAAGGAAAAGACTCGAGATGCTGGAAGCGAAACGGATAGAGATGGCACAAGGGAGAGTCAACGAGAGAGACGAAGAGTTGGAGAAGATGGAACAGGAGATCAAAACGCTGGAAGTAGAAAAAACTACATACTGGAGGAGGATGAGCAAACTGAGGTGGATTCGGGAAGGTGATGCTCCCTCGAAGTTCTTTTTCGTGATCACCAAGGCGAAAAGAATGAGGGAAGCCTTCACAGCCCTAAGAGACGAGGAAGGAAAGCTGCTCACCAACGAAGAAGAAATACTCAAGGAGGTCCAAAGATACTATCAACAACTATTTCAGTGTGACGAGGCGGTGGAGCATGCATCGGGGAATAGAAAAAAGGTCCTCAGTCTAATAGAAAAGAAAGCGGGAGAGGAGCAGAATAGAAAACTAACAGCAAAACCAACAAGAGAAGAAGTTGAGGAGGTGGTCCGAAACCTGAGCAACGATAAAACACCAGGATTAGATGGAATGACAAGCGAGACGATAAAAGCACTGTGGTCGACGATGGAAGGGGACTACATGGATCTGATCAGCAGCTACTGGGAGGACCACATACTATCCTGGAAAATGACACAAGGGGTGATCAAACTCTTACCAAAAGAAGGAGAGCTACAATTGCTCAAAAACTGGCGTCCAATCTCGATGTTGAGGACTGCCTACAAAATCATCGATAAACTGCTAGCGAACATGCTAAAAGTGATCATCCTGATCATTGTCGACAACAAACAGAAGGGATTCGTGCAAGGGAGACACATAGCAGATAACATCCTCTCGTACAGCCTCGGAAAGGAATGGACGGAACAGCAAAGCTTACCATCGATGTTTATAAAACTTAATTTTGAAAAAGCATACGATAGGGTCAATCATACGTATCGCTGGGAGACAATGGAAGCTATGCAGATAGACCCAGCCTTTACTCAGCTAACCAAAGGCTTGGTAGAAGGAGCTGTATCGAAAGTGCACGTTAATGGGTTGTTCACAGAAGAAATCGAGCTAAAAAGGGAGGTGATGCAAGGATGCCCTCTTGCTCCCTTGCTATTTGCGCTGTCCACCAACCGCTGATGAACCTTTTAGAAGAAGCGGCAAAGGAAGGAAAACTCAGCGGTATAAAAATCAAAGAAGGGAAACAGCTTCTGCATCAACTGTTCGCGGATGATACCGGCATCTGCCTGGAAGCGAAACAAAGCAACTTCCAGAACCTACAGGAGGTGATAAGTCTCTATGAACAGATTTCGGGAGCGAAGCTGAACGTAATGAAGTCGACAATCATTCCGATTGCTATGCAGGAGACACAGCCATGGATGCTGACGACGCGTTGCCATGTAGCGAGGGAAAGAGAGGTTATCAGATACCTAGGATACCCTATCGGATGGAAAACCACGGAGGAGGAGCAGGCCCAATATATCATGTCGAAGATGCGAAAGAAGCTTAGTAACTGGCAGTACAACCTTCTAACGATGACAGGGAAGATTGTGGTTGCACGCCATGTTCTGAGGTCGATGCCGACACATATCCTCACCTGTCTTACCTTCCGCAAGCAGACATGTGACGAGATGGAAAAGTTATGCAGAACCTTCATCTGGGGAAAAAACGGAGAAAGGAAAGACAAAATTGCAATGATAGCATGGAGGAGTTCAAACGGCCAAAAGGGGAAGGAGGGCTGGGCCTCTTTGCCTTCGACCTGCAGCAGAAAGCACTGAAGGCAAAACAATGTATGAGACTTATACAAAAACAGGAGGAAGATTGGATAGCGGTGATGGAGCAGCTGACGATAACCGGCTGTACAAAATCCGGAAGCTGGAAGAGAGAGAAACTCAAATGGACGGCACAGGAGATATGGCTACTAACTTCCCCACCAAAGATCACAAAAGCGAAAACCTACAGTGGGCTTCGGTCTGTTTGGGAGGAACTACAGAAACACCTAAGGATGAGAAGAGAAGAGTGGAATCTTGGACGAAGCATGACGGTGATCCAATTAACCCTGTTGGCGGTAAAGGGAAGGTGGATAGCGGAGGATCATGCACGGACCTTAAGGAAGCTAGCAAAAACACACAAGATCGAAAAGGCCAACGACCTCAAACAGAGGTACAGCAATCAGGAAGACACAAGACAAATAGCCAACAACATCGACAAGCAGGCAATTCTATGGCTCAATACTGTCGAAGAGACACAGGAGATGACCAATCTGCAGGAGCACAAAGGTTGGTGTTGGAAGATTGGAAAGAAGACAACAGAGGGGTGGGAACAGACCACGAACCAATGGAGAAGGGCGCTAATGATCGAGAGAGACGCCAAACTACGTTTGAATGCGATGTGGGGATGTGAAGGAACTGCTAAGGAATGGGGGAAGAGATGGATGAAGATATGGAAATCCCGGTTGCCAACGAAGGAGAAGACAATGCTATGGAGAATCTGGCAGCAAGGGTTCCCCACCGCGAGTCGAATGGCTAAAATGCAAAAGGGCACGGACAATTGTGACAGGTGCCAAGAGGGAAGAGAATCCTTCATACACCTTTTCTGGAATTGTGCAATGTCGAAGCTAAAGTGGGAGCAATGGCTCCTGATATCGGAAGGGATTCAGAGGCGAAGGACAACATCAACGACGCTGCTTTCGACACTAGAGGAGGCGATGAAAGGGAGAAGAAATAGCAATACAAACTAGCACGATGGAGGTACTAAACACAATCTGGAAGGAACGAAACGAGCGGACGTTCAACAACAAGGTACAAGACATTCCCCTGCAAGTGATGCTGATGAACGCGGAAAAGAAGTCACAGGCAGCAGAATGGAAAACCGGAAGTTGTCGTGCGCATACACATCGCTACACAACATACATCGCTATCAGAGGTACACCACACATACACATAACACATGGACGATGTCATACACATACACAAGTGTACCACAATAATCTGAATACAGAGATTACCATCTCCAACACCACAACAAGGATTACTCACAAACGGTCAAGCCAAACCCACTCTAAACGCGAAGAGAATCCGGGTTACACTCAACTAGACTATCCACCATAGCCTGGAGCTTGAAGGCTCAACTCAAAGAACTAAGGCCTCCAAGCCCTACCTGCGAAGTTTACCCCTAGTGGGCTCTCTCCCCAACTCGCCCTAACGGCACTAACGGCCTTACCGGGATGCGCCACTTCGCACTCGGTCAACCTAGTCGAGGTGCCCAAACTGACGTGACAGCTGTCGTGCGCATACACATCGCTACACAACATACATCGCTGTCAGAGGTACACCACACATACACATAACACATGGACGATGTCATACACATACACAAGTGTACCACAATCGCCCCCCTAACTGGCGGTTAGGTCCCTCTAACTCCAGATAGCTCCATATCCCAACTACGTGATACACACCTTCATGGGTGCAAGGATCAGGAGGCCGGGTGCTACATTGCCCCATCGTTAGTCGCCTGTCTGCAATCCATACCACGCAAAGATCTAATCGACTATCTCCGCTATATACATCGAGGACAAACCCACCGTCCAGTAGGAACTACACTGAGAGGTGGAGTCAAACATGACATGTGCCAACCTCTCGAACAACCATCACACACCAACATACGGGCTGCTCCACCAGCAGACCCACACAACATACACCTCAAGCCCGCACGTACAACTGCTAAGCTTGGGTCAACGGTACCATCAATGTTGGGAAGATGACATGGCGCGCAATTACGCACATGGTCCTTCCACACAACACCATCACGGCCCTCTAACATGAGTACTCCAGAAGGTAACACCTCACGCACTCGTAAAATAGTGCGCCCTGCGGTCACGTCCAACGTCGTCGGTGCAGTCTGCTGTAGATAGATATAATCGCCAGGATGAAACCTGCGAATCGACGGCCGATAACCTCCTCCTCGGATAGTCGCATATCGCAACGTGTCTCTATGCTGAGCAATCGCTAGGTTCTCAAAAGCCATAGGCATAACTCTCCGAAATATCTCTGCTCGTTGAGAACATGCTCTCACCCACATATCCGGGTCATCGAGGTTCAGCACCTCAGCAGAATCACGACGAATGGCCGAAGGTAGATCTGGATCTCGGCCATACAATAAGAAATACGGTGAGAAGGAAGCCAAAGACGCTTGTCGGCTAAAACGGTAGCCCATAGCCAACCATGGTAACTGCACATCCCAGTCTCCCAAGTGGCCCTTCTGCAAGCCATACTTGCGCAATCCTCTCTTCACCGTCTGAACTACCCTCTCCGCCAAACCATCCGCGTCAGGATGATCTCGAGATGTAGTCCGATGATCAATCAGCGCCTGATCACACAAGACCTGAAACTCACCAAGGAACTCTGTACCTTGGTCTGTCAGCACTTCAGCTGGTGCTCCAAAACGACTCAGCACTCGATCACAAACCACACATCGTGCGACAAACTGTTGCACATCGATGTGCATACCACGCCACCAATACTATCCTTGGAGTAAGCTATGCGTACGCTTCACTCCAAAATGTCCCAACTCCTCATGGGCATGTCGTACTAACTGTGCCCTCTGGGATGGATGTGGCACTATCCGTACTCTCCCATCACCCCACACTCGAAGTACATGTCGTCCTTCTCGTCGAAATCTCTTTGCTCGTTGAAGGACACGATCTCGCTCCTTGGCACTTATTGTGCCTACTACCACACCAGTACGTAGATACTCCATCACGGTCACATCATCATGGATATCTCGCTGGTCTGAAACACCATCTCCACCCTCAGGATCTGGAGACTCATCATCTACTCTCTGACCAGAGAAAGATACGACTTGGCCCTCCATACTAGAGTTCATGGCCAACACACAAAGAAAGGCAGATGCATGCCACCCTGGCACTATCTCCTCATCAACCTCGTCATGCCATCGAGCCCCAGTCTGATCCTGCTGACTCGTGCACGGGTTGCGACTCAACCCATCGGCATCTAGGTTTGCAACTCCAGGTCTATGTACTACCTGGAAGTCATACTCTTGTAAGATCAGAGCCCATCGTGCAAGCTTCCCTGTAAGCTTATCAGACTCCATCAACCACTTGAGCGGCTGGTGATCAGTGATGAGAGTAAAGGGGTTCCCAAACAGATAACATCGAAAGTGTGCAACAGCCCACACTGCCGCCAAACACTCTCCCTCATACGAACTATACCTCGCCTCCGCTGAATTATTGGAGCGACTGGCATACGCCACCACGAACTCCTTTTTCTCATCATCATGCTGAGTCAGCACTGCTCCAAGTCCCAACATACTCCAATCGGTGTGCAGTTGGAAAGGACGCCCCCTAACGGGTCTCCTCAAGATGGGAGCAGATGTCAACCTATCCTTGAGCTCTACAAAAGCTCGCTCCTGCTCATCTCCCCACTGCCACTCCTGGTCCACCTTCATCAGCTTGGTCAACGGCTTCGCAATTGCACTAAACCCTTTCACGTATCGACGATAGAAGTTCGCCAAACCAACAAATGCTCGAACTCGACTCACATCTGTGGGGCGTGGGATACGTGCAATAGCCTCAACCTTCGTCTGTTGAACACCCAATCCACCTGGATAGATGGTGTGGCCCAGATACTCTACCAACTCCTGGAAGAACTTACACTTCCCAGGGTGTAACTTCAACCCATGAGCTCTCAACCGCTCAAACACATCCCGTAAGTGTCTCTCGTGCTCCTCCACTGTAGCACTATAGACTAAGATGTCGTCAATATAACATCTGACAAAATCCAATCCTGCTAGGATTCTGTCCATCACCCTTTGGAACTCAGCAGGGGCGTTCTTCAACCCAAATGGTAAGAACCGCCACTGATACAAACAATCCTTGCCGTGAGAGTCAATTCCCCAAAATGCTGTCTTGGACTTATCTTCTTCTCTCACTGGCAACTGATGATACCCTGCTCGAAGATCCAAAGTACTGAAGACCTTCACATGCCCCACTGCATCAAAGATCTCCTCAGGTGTCGGCATGGCATACTTATCGGACTTCGTCTGCCGATTGATAGGACGGTAGTCTCCACACATCCGCCTATCCGTGTAGTTGCCATACATATCCTTCTTGGCTGGCATAACTGTGGCAGATGCATACTCTCCATGCGACATCTCCACCAACCCAGCCTCCAACAAGTCTTGAGTCCGACTCTGGATCAAGGCTCTCTCCATGTCACTGTACCTGTAAGGACGTCGAAAGATTGGCGTGTCATTAGCCAAGTCGATCCGTATACCAGGTCCCTTCAAGGTACCCAAATCCTTCATACTGAAGGCAAAACAATTCCTGTAGCTCTTCAGGAATCTTTGGACTCTTCGTCTCTCCTCTCCTATAAGCTTGGGTCCGATCTCCGGCTCCCAAGTATGCTCTGTCACCATGCTAGAGGTAGAAGACGAAGTCGTTGACTGCTATCTTGCAGCCTCTGGAGCAGTTTCCTTCTGCTCACCACCAACAACCTCCACCGCTACTGTGTGTAAAACTTCTGCAGTTCTAGCTGCAAACTCCACACTCTCTTCTATGACATCCCATGATGTCCAAGGATGACGAACTCCACGTGCCTCGCCCCCAGCCTTTGCCTCCACCGACCCGGTAGGCAAAGAGCTCAAGAGTGCTCGAGCAGTAACACCCGTCGATCGCATCCGACGCTGCTCAGCCAATCCAAGGCTAACAATCCATGTCAAGCAATTCAAGTCCATTGCTTGATCCAATACTTGACGACGTGAAGCCTCCGACACTGAAGCTACTGCCGTCGTACCCGTAGTGAAACCCATCGCTCGCTCTCTCTCATCGGCATTGGGCTCCACCAACTGCCGTAATTGAGCATCCCACACAAGCCCAGGTCCTCCATCTCTGTAAGCATGTGACGCTGGAAAGCTTACCAATGTGGGTAATGCTACCATGGACCGTCCCACTAGGTTCACCACTGCCATGGGTGACCTATCGACGACTCTCACTACTTGAGATCGTCGTCCTGCATCCAAGATGCTATCAACCGTGAGGTGCGCTGGTCGTCTCACTCCATCGTGTGCGCGCTTAAGCACCTCTCTCGGTAACAAGTTCGTCCACCACAACCGTGGACGATGTGCACGAGATCCCACTCTCGCTGCATCCAACAACACTGCTGGTCCAACCCAAGACCGCACTTGGTGCACACTCGCCATCATATGTGTACGAGCATCACCCAACAAAGGAACGTTCTCCAAGATGTACGCTGGAGAATCCACCTGATGCATCTGGAGATGTCGTAAGATCCGTAACATCTCCCAGAACATCCTAGATCGCGGGTCATGTAAACCCTGACCTCTCCCTGCACGCGTGTGACCTTGACATGGCCATCCGGCTATCACCAAGTGAATGGTGCCCACAAACGTGAGATCCTGCGCCCCCAGCAGCGAAATATCCGACGGTAATGCTTGCTGGTATCCTCTAACAGCTGATATGGGCAACAACTCAGGATATCTCTGCACCAAACGTGCCACATGTCGCAATGAGATGCGTCTCGCAATCTCATCTCTCTCCACATACAAGTATCGCTGTACTTGTATACCTGCCTGCAATACCGCAGCCAAACCTGTGCTGATCCCTCCAAACAGCTCCAGCACACATACACCTTCCTCTGGATACTGCCACACAATGGGAGTCGTATCCAACGGTGATAAGGTCACAGGGTCAGTAGCAGGAACAACCCTTTGTTCCTCTACTGGTGGTACAAAAGCTTCACTCCAAGCCTGCTGCACCAACTGATCAGCATACTGCTGCAACTCTCCACTCGAACTCCAGAGTGGCACATCCAAGGCAGATGGTATTAACGTAGACATGCTAGGCATGTCCTCCACCTCCTCATAGATCGGAGTATCCTCCGCATGGGCATTACCCTCCAACAACTCGTCCGGCCAAGTGATGATCGAACTGAACCCTGCAACGGATGCCATCGTTCCTGGTGTAGGCTCCGTCGTCCCAACTCTAGCACTGAACCGCACTGGTAAGCGGCTCACTCGTCCCTCACCGGACTGCCAACCTGGTCTGTAAGATGCTGTCTCTGTCCAATAGTCAATCACGAACCCCATAGGGTACAACACAGCACCTCCCACCAATACATCATAAGACTCTGCGGCTGTAACAATGGCCTTGGCCTTCACCATAGAGCCATCCGTGGGGTGATCTGGCCGAACTCTCACCGTCAACATCTCTCGTGTCATGTGTAGAGCCGTACCTCCTGATCCCCCTAGAGATGTCTGCAACTGGAATGGACATCTCTCTATCTCCGACTTCTTCAGACCCAAACCAATACACGCCGCCTTTCCCAACATTAACGGTTGGGCTCCAGAGTCTAACAAGACCTTCTGGGGTCGATACACTTTCCCTGAAGGTGCCACCAAACAGAAGATACCACTTCTGTTGTCCAACAACACCACACCTGGTGCCAAACTAGCACGGTCAATCGCCGGCCTAGCTGGTAACTCATCTAACCTAGCAGCCGCCGCTTGCCAAGTACCACTGGTAGCTGTCCTGATCCTCGACTCCATGGACACGTCTACCGCCTCTCGCTGAACTACCTCGGCGCTAGAGGTAACTACATCCTCGCTCTCACTGAGCGTGGCCGCCAACTGGAACACTGGAGCCAAGTTGACTCCCAATGCCCTCATATCCGTGGCTGAGAATAGTGAGGCTCGCAAAACTGCTGTAGCCGCCCCCAACATCGGGTTCGACGTCGCATCCACAGACGCCGAAGGTGGACTCACATCACACCCACTCTTGGATGTCGATGCCTCCAACTCTACTGCACCATCGGTAGGTCGTTTAGGAACCATAGATGTGGTCCTCAACGCCTCCGATAACGTGAACGACTGGGGAAGCCTGGCTTGTCTACCAGCCTCCCCGCGTTGTGGATCCAACTCCACTGACGCACCTCGTGGCTCAGAGGCACGTACTGCACCTCTAGTCACTGCCGCAGATGCCTCAATCTGCGCCACACCAGCCATGAAGTCGAAGTCACCTCCTTCTCCTCCATAAGACGTGGAAGCCTCTGTTCCACCTGATCTCCGCTGAGCCATAGCCATACTAGCTATCCTCTGCTCCAACTGCTCAATCCGAGCAGCCATACCTGCTTCCGACGTTGTAGCAGGCGGTGGACCGACCGGTCCTCTCCCAGGTGCTGGACCTCTACCTCCAGCTCGACCACCACGGCCTCCTTGAGCTCCTCCGCCTCGTCCACGATCAGCCTTCCCTTGCCGCAACTCGGGATGGAGATCAAAACAACGGTCACTACTGTGACCAGGTCGTCCGCAATGCTCACATTGCCTAGGTACTGCTGGAGACGTCCCTGATGTCCCTGACGTCTCATAACCTCTCCTCTGTGGACAGTCCCTCTGCTGATGAGGACCATCACACGTCCAGCAAGGACCCGCTTGCTGCTGACTAGAGAAGGACGGCATGGGCTTCTGCCCACCAGATCCTCCAACACCTCCCTGCGATCGTGACTGCTCTGCACGATCCTTACCACCACCACCACCACGCTGTTGCGTAGCTTGTGATCCTCGAGAAGAGGTGGTCGTTCCATGTGGTGTCTCCTTGCTGAACCCAGCAACCACCACCCTCTCCTCCACCATGTTGAGCTCAATCCGCTCAGCCAGACTAAAGACAACCGCCAACGTCAGAGCGGTATCTCTACGAAGAGTAGCATCTCTAACTCTCCTACGCAGCTCCCGGTCTAGTATCCCATACCAGAACTGGACTGCCTGTGCTTCCGTCACCCCTTGGGTAACGCTGATCAACCGCCTCATGCGAGTAAACGCCTCGCGTAGGCTCTCTCCAGTCTTCCGCTGGAACTTCTGCAGACTCCTCAACTTGTCGGTCCGCACACCCTGATAGTTCTTCCTCAAACATTGGAAGAATTGAACCACAGGGTTAAACCCTGGTGGTATCCCACTCACACTACCACCTGCTCCACTACCTGTGGATGCACCGCTGGTAGTAGGTACTCCGCCACCTGCGGCTGTACCACTGCTACTGGCACCCGAACTCGCAGGTGCTACGCCTCCCGAAAATGCGCCAGTAGTGATAGAAACGTAGTTGGGAGACCAATGTTGTCTCCACAACTCGATCTCAACACTGTAATCTCGCCTGAACTCATGATAATCGTCCATCGGCGGTCCCTCCAAGTGCTGGAACAAACCCTTCCACGCCATGAAGGGTGTAAACAGCTGTGGGTTCCGCATCTGCTGCAGATCGCACCAACTGTCGAACTCCTGGATGAAGTCATCCAGCTCAATGGTACCAACTGTACCCGAGTAACGTCGAGGCCCTTTCGTGGCCCCATAGATCTCGTCCATGTCCCACAACAACGGTGTGGTGACACTAGACTCACCACCAGAAAACGCGCTGTCTGCGTCTGACTCGTCCTCTGGAACAACCGACGGCAATGATGTAGGTAGTCGGTACCTCACTCCACTCCGTGTATACCCACTGTCCGCGAAGTCCCCACCAGAACCTCCCGAGAACTCCGTGATGAGAGAATCCCGTTAACACACTCCCCAACCGGAATGTCGCAATCCTCGTCACCACCGTAACCACCACTTGCCTAACCCAGCTCCTACTGAGCTCACCTATCCCCTACTAGGACGGTCAAGGTAAGGGCAACCTGTACCTGCCATCACCACAGGCAGCCTCTCACAGGCTGTTGGTCGTCACTCCAACCGCACCGTGAGAGAGACAAAGGTAGTCTGACTGGTCCGCAACTCCAGTCTCACTACCGACAGCACACTGGAGTGAACTCACTCCGGAAATCAAGCGCCAACACAAGCAAACGCGGCGCACAAACAGGAAGCAGAGTATGGAGGGGTTCCAACCACAAGAAGTCCAAACGATAACCCTCCACACTCAAACATTCACATAAAGAGAAACCCAGCCCCACCCGGACTGATGACTCCTTGTCGGTGACCACATGCACAATATATGATCACCAACAGTCGTAACTGACACTGGAGGTCACTAACTAGATGTCCACACCTCTAGTAGCTCCAAAAACATCCACGTGGTAGCTCTACTAGCTCACCCAAGACAACTGCCACCAATTGCCTCCATACGCGCCTCTACGGTGTAGGCAAACACTACCACAACTATAGCTTCCCCCTAATACAATGGGGTCGCCCTACCACTCCTCTAGGGACGTGCGAGAAGGTCTCCTACTACCTTATACAAGTCCATAAGTACTTGCACGCATCCCTGTAGGACACCAAGAGCTATTGGTCTAGTGGTAAAGCCAAAGCTAAGACTACAGAGTCAGGAGTCCAGGTCCAGGAATAGTGTTGGGATGGGTGACCAGCTGGTTTTACCCTTCCCACACACCTGAAGCTTGGATACCTCTCTCACGCACGCCAGCAAGCTGGCTTGCGGCGGGCGCGGGCTCGGGCTCAGGCTCAGCTCCGCGCCGCCTCCGCACTCCGCTCTCACGCCTCCGCACTCACGCACAAAACTCCTAAACTCGAGTTTCCACAACAAATTGCACCAAAATCTGACGTAACTAGCCTTTTGGTACTTTCGGGTCACACGGCAGCGAACTTCGACATGCCATAACTTCTTCAATCCTCGACCAAACTCCACGAAACTTAGTGCGCTAGAACCGTCTCTCCAATGCGCTTCCAAAGAGCCCACTCCGGCCTGACATTGCCAAGTACTCCGTCTGCAACGCCCAAATGCGCAACCCGGCTCCAACAACACACTTCAAGAACATTCCGCAAAATTTCTGCAGCGCTTCCGCATGACAGAAATCTGCACTCGACCCCAACAACAGCAAATCGATCTGCGACCAGCAATCACCTCAATCACAGCGACAACTCGATCACAGCTTCAACAACCAAGCACGAACGACGACGCCCGAAGATACCAGCGGACGATTTCAGATTTCAGATCAGCGAGCTCTTACTGAACTCCGCCTCGACCTGCACTCAGTTCTTTGAGTAATCTGAATACAGAGATTACCATCTCCAACACCACAACAAGGATTACTCACAAACGGTCAAGCCAAACCCACTCTAAACGCGAAGAGAATCCGGGTTACACTCAACTAGACTATCCACCATAGCCTGGAGCTTGAAGGCTCAACTCAAAGAACTAAGGCCTCCAAGCCCTACCTGCGAAGTTTACCCCTAGTGGGCTCTCTCCCCAACTCGCCCTAACGGCACTAACGGCCTTACCGGGATGCGCCACTTCGCACTCGGTCAACCTAGTCGAGGTGCCCAAACTGACGTGACAAAGTTCAGAACGTACCTCAAGACTCCAAGAAGAAGTAAAAAGAGACTTCAACACGATGCGGGAAAGAACAAACGCACCGCACTTCATAAGGGAAATCAGACCGATGCGAGAGGAGACCCGCAGACAAGCCGTGGGACAAAGCCGATCAAGCGAGGATCTCGCGGGTCGCCTATCGCACGCGACGGCCAGCGAAATCCCAACGATGGAAGTGGTACGCAGCAGAGAAGGAAGTGACTCGACCACGAAACTCGCCGTCGTGTTCGTGAGGTCGTGTTCGTCGTGTTCCTAATCCTTGCGCCTGCGCAAGGATCCCAGTCGAGACACGTATCGGCGTAGGAGACAGAAAAGCGACGAGGTGATGAACGTGATCATCAGCTGGAACGAGTGGAATGACAAGAAAGGGTCTAGGTCGAAGACGAACAACCAGACCACCAAGAATCTGGCAGACATCCAGATGTGGAGAACGAAGTGTAACGAGCGCGGCAGCCAAGAGAAAGACCGTGCGTGTAGGAGAGCGTGGCCCCGCTTAGGTAGGAAAAAGACGAACTGTAACCAGTGGACGATTATGTCCAGGCACGAAAGCGACCAGGCGATCAACCTGGTTCGTAGACTGCGAATAAAGTTACTCCGGCACCGCCCGGTTTTGAAATTAAAAAATTAAAAAAAACTAAAAAAAATTAAAAACAATATGACAACCTTGGGCTATAGAGATACGGTGCCTGTAAAACTTAGGATAGCATTCACTTGTCAGTGGATTATTTAAGTTTACTAAATCTAGCATGCACTATTACTGAGTTTTGCAGCATTAAGTGCCACCTTTGACCAGTTCTCAGAAATGCGAGTCTAAATGTCATTTGACCATTGTAGGTTCTGAGGTTGCATTGGTTGTTTCATTCCAAGCCGTTTTCATCAAGGCAATACATTGCTTGAAATCATAACAGGTAAAAAACTCTTAGTCGTATGAACTATTTACTTTCAAGGTTGGTTAACTGATTTCAGACGAGCCAGGACTTCAGAATCTCTTTCTCCTTGAACAGCCGATACCCCTTCATATATGTACCCACCGTCTCTTTTCCTTGACGATCTCTTACCTGTGATCGATATTCTCAGTTTTCACGGACTTAGATCCGAAGTGGATTCTAATACCGTTATTGTTTCTTATGGATAGGTAGCTATACACAAAAGCTTTCCAAAGACATGAAGTGGATCAATCATTGTGGCTTTAGTTGCTGCAGGTAGCATGAACGGGATTCTAGCTCGTTACGGTGTTTTGTGTGCACTGAAGCTCGGATAGATCAATCACAACCGACTAGAACAAAACCTCATATAAGCAGAGTGTGACAACGGACGAGGCAAATATACTCAGTCTGCTTCTTGCTGTGCAGACATGGATCGTTCTTCATGCAAGTTTCAACCCGATTGATTTATAACACACATGCTGCTTAAATGCTGATCGGTCACGGAAGTCCACCGTGCGTGGCCGAATGATATCCGTCAAATAAGGATTTTAATCAAATATTTCTTTCAATCATTGATTATAAACTCCGGCCGTATACCGGTAGAGCCATGGTGCCGGAAGCCCGGAACTATACAACAGTACAAGTAATCGAAAAGAAAATCTCTCTCTATTATCCTTCTCAAGTAACTCTCTTACGTATTGATTATCGAATATGCATTCAAACTGCACAAACAGGAAAATGAAAGAAAAATAAAAATATACAGAAAATAATCTTGGGCAATTGGCTTACAACAGCCTTAAAAAAGAATATAAATGAAAAATGTTGTTTACTGGGAAAGAGTAAAGCACACAATCATAGAAAAAGATGAAAAATGCAGTGCACTAGTAAGGAGTAAAGCACACCGTCATTGTGACTTGTGTTAAAGTTTATTTTACTAAATTTAAATAACTAAATTGAGAATTCTCAGGATAACTTGAGTACACATGTTCACTTCCGTTACACAAAACTCATAAATCAGTGATGAAAAAAAACCCTTCTCTGGTATAAATTCCTCTGACTCTCACAAGTAAAAACATTGTTAGTTTGTGAACTTTAATTTATAACCTAACTCTTCTAAAAGGAGAGTTAAAAAATAAATTAAAACTACTTACATATTCCCTTCTTCCTAACTTGGAAGAGTTGAATATACATGCAATGACGGAGGAAATAACAACATAATTTTTAACACATTCTTTGCTCCTATGTAACAAGAGAATTAGCCCCGCGACGCTATTATTTTTCGCCTTTTTCCCGCGAGGTTTTCTGTCGCCGAATACGGCTGCCCTTGCACGGACTGAGCCCTCCCGGATTCAACCTCACGCCACCCCGGCTACGAGCGGATGTGGCTGCAAACAAGCTAATGCTTGTTGGCGCATGATTCTTAACACTAACTCCCCGGGTTACAAGGACACGCGGGGAATCGCGCCCGGAATGGCGGAAAGATTCAGGGGGCTCCTGTTTGTGTTTGGCGGACGTCGGCAACATCTCGTGCACTTGGGCTCCAGCACATCAGACTGGCAACGGAATTCCGGCCGAGTGCATGGACCTAGTACGATAAACCTGGACCCGACCTTGAACCTTGAACTTCAAGTGCGCACGCTTTGTAACTCTGAGTTGGCCGCAGGTGCACGCACTTGATCGATCGCGAGTGGGGATGGTTGAATCCGAACAACGGCGGTTCTGCTTGGAAGAATCCAGGGTCTATGAGGGAGCAAGACGTGATTATCACAAAACTGCCGGTGGAATTCTCGCATATCTTCCATTTATCGGGTCTACTTTAATTTGCTCGTTTGTTTCGCCTCTGGTCAAACTCAGTTTCCCTCCGTCTGGACTAGTCAACCCACAGACAGCGTTTGGAACTTTGGATCGGTATCCTGTGCTGACTGCACGCGTTTGTGGCGCCGTGATACCGCATTGATGGAGAGTGAGAGTTATTATTGGGGATCAGTCAACGAGGTCTTCAGTCTATCTGCAGTAGTGATCTGTTGCTGGATAGTACTACGGTGGGGAATCATGATGTCGCTTACGCTCTCTTTCTCCTGTTTGTAGTACACTGTCATGTCCTTGCAGGAGTACATTTGCTCTCACGTTTGAACCCGGGCTTTATAATCCCGTCTTCTTTCTTGGTTTAGGAAGCTTACGAACTCGTAAATACGGTGTTGCACATTCGCTCAGAGTTCGGGATCATTCCGAATGCAGGAGTGGAGTGCCTTTATGTGTTGGTTACTGTTGCTGACTATTCTGCTATGCAGGGAGTCCTGTCATGTTATGTGGCCAGTTTCGGAGAGGTTTGTGGGAGTCGTTAATCGATGGGCAAGGACGACTGTCACTGGTCTGGACTCCGCTGTCGTCAGTAGGGACCATGCGATCTCAGAAATGTAGGTATTGGCGGATCTTCTGCACCATTCAAGGATTCGATTGCTTTGCATCTGGCAAATTTGTGGACATTTCCTATCTCTCAGTTGACGCACACGACTCGCTCGGTGAAATCGACCCATCCCTGTACGTATAACCTGAGTCGGTAATATTGTCATGGGTTTAATTTCTTATATGTACGTTTCTTGTCTTTGCGAAGCCCTGGAGAAATTTCTCCCCTCTATGGATAAGGTATCGCTCATCCATAGATGTTCTGCCTTCAGCTGGAGTGGGCAAAAGCACATGCCTAGTGAGTGCCATTTCTTGGGATCCAGCTGCCACTTGTCTCGCACAGGCGGACATCCTGGATAAAAGGTTTATTTAGTACCCTATTAAGTTCGTTCTCTTCAGTTACAGTTCCTATAGATCTAGATGGTGGATGTAGAGGTGTTTCGATTTTGTGGTTTCGCCCACCCTTCAAACACCACTGGACTTTGCATGAAGAAAATGCCATGCAAAATCTTGTGGTGTTTGACGGTTGGGCAAAACTCCGGCATTTTAGTGTGACAGTGGTTCAGGATATAAGTTACTCTAGCAGGCAAATATTGGATGCGAGCAGTAGAAAGGACGCTGAGGAAATGCTAGTCCCTATCTGTGTGTTCAATGCTGAGAGAGATGAGTTGGGGGTTTCTGATTCATCAGACAAAGCTGAGCATTGCTCGACTCAAATCGAGCAGTACGGATCAGATTCTAGTCTTGTTTGCTTGAAGCAGAATGTAGTAACTGTTTACCGACCACCCACAGTGGCTGTGGCATCGAAGCTGTGATTCAATTTCTTGAAGTTCGTTATCATGATTTCTTTCACGAGGAACACACAAAGCTCACTGCAGGCTGAGGCCTCTGCGTTGAACTCAGTAATATGATCGATCAGCATTGCTCGACTCGACATCGAGCAGCACAGATCAGATTCTAATCTTCCTTGCTTGAAGCAGAATCTAGTAATTGTTTACGGACCGCCAACAGTGGCTGTGGCATCGTATCTATGACTCAAATGTTTTGGACTTCGTTAGCATGATTTCTTTCACGAGGAACACACAAAGCTCACTGCAGGCTGAGGCCTCTGCGTTGAACTCAGTAATATGATCGATCAGCATTGCTCGACTCGACATCGAGCAGAACAGATCATGATCAGATTCTAGTCTTCTTTGCTTGAAGCAGAATCTAGTAACTGTTTACCCACCACCAACAGTGGCTGTGGTATCAAAGTTGTGATTCAATGTTTTGGACTTCGTTATCATGATCATTTCTTTCACCAGGAACACATAAAGCTCACTGCAGGCTGAGGCTTCTGCGTTGAGCGCAGTAATATAATCGTCTATATATTGCACATGTGTGCTTATGTGACCTATGTCCACCCAGCATTACTTTTCAGACTGCATGCCGCTTTCAAGGTGAGAATCATACTTGGAAGTTCCTTATGTGCTGCTCGTCTTCTAGCTATAGATCTGCTGTATCTCTTTACTTGTTGAGTTGGGAACTCAAGATTCTGAAGCTGCTTTTTATATCTCGCACTTACTGATGGGAACGTAGGTTCAGGTTCTTCATCGGAGAGATATTAGAATGGATACAAGATCTGCTTCTAGTTAACTAGACTACAATTCCTTCGTCGTAGGAGTCATCTGGAGCGGAAGATATATGACCTACATAGCTCCGGCCTGAACGAGTTAGTCTTTAACTTAAAAGGGAGAGAAATGAGATCATATCATTCTGAGATATCGAACTTACAAATAAGGATAAGAAAGAGTGTATAACATGGATCCGGAAAACCGAGACTTCGTCTACAGAAGCAGTATTTGTTTTGTTTTGCTTTTAAGAGCTGTTTTCTCCATGGAGCTTACAGGGATTACACCACGGTGACCCCAGAAGCAGCATTAAGCTTCAAGTAATCACCGAGAGTATAAAGGGGAAAAGTACATTGGAATGTGCACGAACGGAGTCTAGCATTTAAACTTGAAGAAGGAAGAAAACAGTTATATCTAGACTAATATACAAAAGTCCTGAATACAGGTAGAATTAGTTTTAACATCACCACTATTAGTAAGCAAAAAGTTCTAATAGAACACTTCATTCTAAAAGTATATGTAGCACTATATTCATTCTTGAGGATAACTTCCTATGCCGGCGCCATACTTTTCATAAGTGTCTAATAAGCTGGAAAATAAAGGCTATCTAAACAAGAGATAAAATAAGCAAGCAAGTGAATATATGCATCCTCGTGCATAGTTCTCATAGAGGAGAAGATTTACCTTCATATAAATTTACTGTAGTCGATTTATCACACAAAGAGAGAACTGAAAGCTTTTTCTAAGTATATTTTTTAAAATTTAAATTGTTAAATGAAAAATTTATATTTAAACTTGGTTAGCTTATTACGTTTGACCATTACGACCACAAAACATATAAGTGAAGTGTATTAAATGATAAATTTTTCAATATAAATATAATTATCATGAATAAACAATTATTTTTAATATATTAGTTTATGACTTATCCGTCTTTTAAAAATATTAATATACTAATAAATTAAACATACACTAATACCTTCTCTATCTAAACATCGAGGAGGAGATTATGCATACTTATGGAGGACCGCCAGGATGAGCATTTGCCCTCTTTGAACTGCAATAGCTACCAGCTGTACAAACAATCGACTTAGGCTACACTTCAGTTAATGGCCAAGTGGGAATGCAAGAGAAAGAAGAAATATTATGTAAACACAACTAAATTTGAGATAATATGTGGCTGGAACAAGTGTTGGACATATTTTCTGTTGGACAGGCACTGAGATCGCTTGGACCAGCAACAGTCACCTTAGGTTTGGGTTTTACATGATGGCATCTAATCATGCGATCTGATTCGGAATTGTAAAAACATCCTGAATTCATTGTCTTTTTTCCTGCTTGATGTTTTTACGCTTCGTTCTTTTCCTCCGGGTCTAGTTCTTCAGCATATTTAGGAAGCATGCATATTCACGACAATGTAAAGAAGCATGCATATTCATCATCTTCCAAGTTCGGAAGAAGGCAAATATGAATATCTTTAATTTATTTCCTAACCCTTCCTCTTGGAAGGGATAGGACATAAATTAAAGAATTTTTAAATGATTTAATGACCCATGGATTCAAGTTTTTATGGCATCACGGGAGCTCTTGTAGATACTGTACTTATGGGTTCTGTCTCCTGTGGTAACATGTGTAGTGTTCATGTAACAAAGTATTTATTTAGATATATTATTTTTAGCTTCTTGTAACTTCATGTACTTCTCTCTCCACATAAGTCTAGTCTAAAGTTAAACGTCTCGTTTTAGTACCTCTCTCCACGTAAGTCTGGTCTAAAGTTAGAGGTCATGTTGTTGTAATGTCAGTTAATTCTAAACTGTCGTTCAATTTGATATGTCAGTTTTTCTAATACCAACATTAAGTCTGCGTTTTATCTCACTAAAAATGTTAGTACACTAAGTCACTCAATGATCAATGATAATTTTCGGAACTTTGTTACCGTTTGTCTTTTTCTTCTTCTTGGCCAGAAGTACGCTTGCGATGCATATTCACGCGAGTATTAATTTATTACCTAATCTTTATGAGGTTAGGTAATAAATTAATGGTAAGATACAAATTAGTGTTACTAAGTGATACGACGCCAAATTTATAGTTCTTGAAGCACGTTTTTGCGCGCTACTCCTACGGATTATGTCTAGAAAATACTTTGCTTTAATTTTAATTTTTCACATTACATTATTAGAGATTAGACATAATAAACATAGAGATTAGACATAACAGAATTAGTTTTAACATCACCATTATTTACAATTTTGATATATAAACCTATCTCCAACTTAGATGCAGAGAAAGGTTTCACACGTTGAAGAGCAGTACACCACGAACTCAGAAAACATACCAGTAAGAACCTGAGCTATTCGGTAGTATAGTTATACGTAGATTATGATAAACGTAAAGGAAGGGGAACTTTTTGTCGTGTAACGAAACGGACGCATGGAATCGTGGCAAAAACCGAAAAGAGAGAAGAAACAGCGAGTACGGATGGATGGATTCATTGTGAAAACCGGAAAAGGACCCTACACCCGGGTAGGGTTTAGCTCAATCCTCGACAAGATCGCGAGAGTACAGTAACCTATGGGGGTAAATGGTTTATAGAGATAAATGTACACCATATATGAGACCTCCCTGGATTGGAGGAACCTCAGTATAAGTTACCCCAATGTTGCTCACGCGCTTCGGGAGATTGGGTGTTTATTGTTCGTGATCTAATATCTTCGTATTTTCATGGAAGCATCTCCGGCTCGTGAACCTCCCCTCCGAATAGCAACGCGTTCCTCATCTGAAGATCGAACGAACTACAGTACTCTCGTCGCTGCTTACAGTCGCTCAGTTCTAAACTTTAACCAGTAGACCTCCGCTAAAGACCTTGCAATATCTAGAGGACCTGCTTCCTGAGTTTACAACTCCAAGGTCCAGAAATGACCAATTTATGTTACAACCTTCCAACAGTTTGGTAGAACAAATCATACTGTCGTGTGCTCGCTCTGGTTTGCATCCAGTGCAGGCTGATGCTCCCCGACACTGAGTCTCTTGTCTTCGTCCAAAGCGTGCTGATTCCTCTTGATAATTACTGAACATACAGATACTCCCTCCCCAACCGAGAGGAAAAACCACTCGGGGCCCAAAAGGTCGACGAATCCTCCGGCCTGGAGCTTTTGGATCACACCTCCTACTGGGTTGGAGATTGTCAACTGCGTCACTCGAAACGATATACACCGATCGTCAGCAACCGTAGCCACTGTTCCCATTGGCGAATCAAGGTCAGATGCAGACGAAATCATTCAAAACTCGCACAATGTAAATACTCCTGTGAGACTCTCGACGTCCAAAGTAAACGATGACGGTCAGAAGTGACGGCGATTAGGCCCCACCTAAAGTACCACGTACCCATCCGGAAAGGTGTCTCCACCCAAATCAGTCAAACATGAACGTTCTCTCTTGTCTGAGTCCCCTTGTTAAACCAGCCTATATCCGCATATCTAGCTGTCCCACTCGAAAGTTGTCATGCTCATAAGGGTGGGAGAACAAGGAATTGACACGTCGAAATCCTTTTATCTGCCTGAGGGGAATCTTGCGATGCAGGGGAATAGAAACAGATAAACAATGGCTCCGGCAATAAACAGACGTTCCCCCAGATAAGCGGGAGTGCTTTACCTGAATACCCCGTTTCTTCATGGCTGTGTGTAGTTCCTCAAAAGCATGGATTGCTGTCGTGTCAATACTCATTACGGCTGAACCAAACACTAAAAGCATTAACACAAAACTCTTTGTAATATAACAAATATGAGCTCTGGACAAACGATCATGGAAAGGCAAAAGTCAAATATTTGCCAATGCGCGTGAAGACCACTCATATATCACTTACGGGCCATTTCAATAATGAGGAATTGCAGAGGAACTCCGCCAGTTTCCTTCAAGGCGTCTTCTTCATCGTTCACGTATCTAATGATTCTGTGATTCAAAACCACAAGTCGAGTATCTGTTTCAGTTTCACTGATTTTGAATGGTCTACGACTCGACATTTCAAACCTGAAATTCAATATGTCGTACCTTTCACGAATGTAGTTGGAGTTGGAGAAGTATATAGCAGCGTCAATACGCACAATGAGGATACCCGGTTCAGTAGTTGCATTAGGGTACTGAAGAACATTCCGATAGATGCTCGTTCTGGGGATACTGCCCAAGACTGCCGTATGTGGCCTCGTAACATGGAGTAAAATTTTAGCAAAAGAAATGACAACCTGAGTCCACAAACAGGAGCAAGTTATCGACTGATCATTTCAACGACAAGCTCGACATCGCACGAAGTAACTGAAGATTATCATCAGACTAAGACCTGTCACTCCCAAACTAGTCCCATCATCGTGGCGTAGTTGGAACCTCGGATGGGTACTAAGCAGCATTAGTACAGCACGCACCTACAAAGACTTCCCTCGCCCAGGCAGCCACACATCAAGACTAACAGTATCTATTTCACGCCATCCTCCCCGACGAACATTCTCGACCCCAAATGAGTAGTAAAGCAGAAGGCATCATGTCTCCTCCTGCAAAAATATTTTGCAATTGTCGTACATTCTCAACCCCTTCTAGACTCTTTAGGTTCTAAGCATACAAGCATGTTATTCGTACGACATCCTGACTTGATTTAGACCACTTTCGCAGATTAACTAGAATCTCACATATCGGGCCCAATTTATCTTAACCTCCTGAGTTACGATGTGTATGTGGTCCTGCTAAGAGTGAAAAACTTGGACCACATATTTTACCGGGACCACAATTCCAGAGAATTACAGTAATTACGTACCGCAACAAGAAGACCAATTTCAACGGATACGAAAAAGACACCGAAGAAGGCTCCCACGACAACCAAAAAGTCGACCTTGTCGGTTTTCCAGACAAGATACGCAGCATCGAAGTCGATCAAACTGACGACGGCAGAAATGATAATCGCGGCGAGAATGCAGTTGGGAGTATAGTAGAACAAGGGTGTCAAAAATAGGAGGGTAAATAGCACCACCACTGCCATCACTATATTGGACATGGCTGTCCTACAGCCGGATTGGAAATTAACAGCTGATCGAGAGAAGGAACCTGCAGGAACGTGGACGTGTGCATTACCGTAATGAGTACGCATATGCACCTTAAATATGTGTCGACTCGAAATTACAGTTTAAGAACGAACTTCAATAACGCCTGGTACAGTAGAAACAGTCCAGAGCACAGTTGGAAATTCACAGAAAAAATGCGTCATCAACAGAGGGTCGAGGGCCAATACCTGTAGCAACGTAGCAAGAGGTGAAGGACCCGGCAACGTTCATGGTCCCGATAGCAATCATCTCCTTGTTCCCATCTATGTGGTAGTCCTTGAGAGCCGCAAATGTCCTCCCAATGGCAACAGCTTCAGTAAGACCAACCAAACCCGCAACAAGGCCCACTCTGAACCCCGTCGACAAATACTTCCCAGTCCAGAATATTTTTTGTAAGGAGGCTGGATTGACTCCTTCTTGGATCTTCTTGACTGTTTTGACCCCATGCTTGTCGAGACGAGTAACATACACGAAGAGGGTAGAGAGGATCACAGAAGCCAAAGGAGCGATAGCTGCAATCCAGAAAAGCTTCTTCCTCATCTTCGCCTGAAGAACAGGACGACCAAGCGTCCCAATTATGAAGATACGGCCAAAATTAAGCTAGTTTATACATGAAGAAACAAGAAGAAAATCTTCAGGAATGTCTGCACCAAGAAGGTTACTGAAGTGGGAAATTAACGTGACTTACAATGCGCTTGGTGGCGAGCAAGATAACCAGAAAGAACACTCCGATGCCGATTGTGGGCCAATTCCACTGCAAGGGGTGAAAGCACACAATGCCTTAAGTTCCAAGCAGGACAAGAAATCGGCACTATCTGAAGTTGAACGGTAGCGAGCTTACCTCATCGGTTTGGGTCCACACGGATCTCATCACTGATACGACGTCAGTGTTGGTGGTAAAGTTAGTAATCCCGAGAAGTCCTTTCAACTGCTGGAGTGCGATAGTAACAGCAGCTCCAGCCATGAAACCGATGATCGCCGCATGCGAAAGGAAGTCAATGATGAACCCAAGCCTGAAGACTCCGAGAGCCGCCTGCACAATTCCGGCGAAGAACGTCGTAGTAAGGGCAAGACGTAGGTATGTTTCTTTGTCGGCAACGGGATCAACCTCATCCTTCAGCAATTGTCCCAGCAGAATGGACACCACTGCAACAGGGCCAATGGCAATATCCCTGGAGCTTCCCAGGACTGAGTACACGAGAGGTGGCACAAAGCTTGAATCTGCACGTCAGACAGTGCCACGATTCTTATAAATCCATGAATCCCTGCCTGAATAAGATCAAATAACCCAAATAATACCCGAAATGTATTCAAAAAATTCATCGCACTGTGATCATGATTAGAACAGCTGTTACTCACATAGCCCATGGATAGGGTCCAAATTGGCTAGTTTTGCGTACCCCAGATCCTGCAACCGATAAGTCGAGAAAAAACTGCTGAGTACTGAGAACAGTCCGACTATGGAATTGGAGTTCTGTTTGGCTATCACAACCGTTATAAGCTACTAAATTTTTCTTCTATGAAGGCGTGCACTGCCCTGAAGCTGCAATTGATCTGGGAGATAGACTGAGACGAGACGTATACCTGAGGAATGGCGAGACTGGCAATCGTTAGACCAGAAATTAAGTCGCCCTTGAACAAACCCAATCTGTACTTTGGGAGCCAATCAAGAATGGGAAACACGTATGCCAACGCCATGTACCATCTTCTCCTTCCCTTTTTACCCTTGAACTGACGCAATGGGTCGTCAGGGAAAAATGTCTCCTTGACCGCAATTCCAATTTGATTTCCTACACTTGCACGAGGTGGAATTCCCACTTGGTGTACCAAGGGTCTGTCCTCGGGCTGCATGCCCTCACCAGGCGCTCGCTCTAAGTCCATGTGTTGTATTCGGCAACTGTGCCCTTCGGCCTGTCTTTCTTTTCCCGACTCGCTTCTTGTGAAATGACTCATCTCCGCTTCTCAAGGTGTTGCGGCCCTTCAAACGTGGGACAAAGACAGATTAGTCTTGGACGTACGTGCGCCCAAACCGGTCGATAATTTGAGGTCAAAGAATCTCAACCCTAAAGCTCGTCCATCCCTGACGCTATGACCTAGGCTGACCCGGGCGCTCCACTTAGCAGAGGTCATCTTGAACCACACTCAAAACCGACCAAAACTAAGGGAAGGTCTTTCGGTGTTGTTGAACGTCAGTGCGGGAACGGCCAGAGAACAATTCGCCTCGACAACCCCGCAAGAATAGTGCGAAGAGTCATTTGCAGGCCGGGTCTCTTATATTTCCTCACCCCATCTGGCGGCCAACCATGAAGAATATCTCGTCATGTGTGAATCGCGGGCCAGTAGGTTCAATGAATATTCATTTTTCCTAGCACTATCTACTCTCAGTTCTTGCAACCTAGTGCAGTGGGCGACACGTACCCGGAATGACGTCTCCAGGCAGAAGCCCGAAGTGAGACGTAGTTCCAGCTAGGCTTGCTCAGAAATGGCACGTTTGGCTAATTCACGTCAGAAAAGTTTCAGAAATTCACGTCAATCAAGTCCAATCGCTCTTACCTTCGAGTTTCTCCTCGAACTAGTACCAAATGCAGAACTCAGCGACGGAGTAAGAAGAACGTCAAGAATCTGTTGATTGTGATTTTGAACCGTATTCTCTGCATTGAGCCAAAACCTCGGAATCCTCGTTGTCTACAACATTGGGAGGCTTCCTGATCAGTTCGACAGACTCTTTGTGCAGAACACTCGATGCGCTCGACTTACCCACAGCTACTCAAATTATACGCCTCACTGGAATCCAGCTGAACGGACTTCAACTCTGATGTATGAGTCGCGAGAGAGGCTTATAAATGCTTTCTCTCCTGATTCTTACCACATGTACGACAAAACTCGTCACTGCTCAACTGTAATCTCAACTGTAAGGAGAAGTAAGAAATGATTTGTATGCGTAAGTAGCGCCAAGGCTTGAAGTGGGAACAGTCTTGAGGACGTTTAATTTCGCAGTTCGTACCGCGTGTCAGAGTGGCAGGAAACTTACAAATGATTGCGATCGAAAATTTGTACCGCCCCTGAAATGCATAGCGCGCAGCTTCACATCTGCATTGAACGCATTTTAGAGTTCGGTTGGTCCCTTGCGGGGTAGCAAGGGCCCAAACGAACTCTAAAAGAGAAGAGCACCAGCAGTAAGCGAAGGCAGTGTTCAGAGTTTGAGTCTCGGTATTGACTCCCATCGCTGCTTTATGAGAAGGACAAAAACCCCTCGTGGCCCCACCAACCCAATTTGGCAACGATGCGAAGCTCCATATCCTTGAAAGGCTGGAGGTCGCAGAATCGCCAGAATAGATAGGAGACGGAGCACATTCAGTCCAAGACTCTGAGGACGAAGACCTACCGTCGTGCCTGACGTGTGACGACGAAGCCGTGAAGCGAGAGAGACGTTCGCCACGCTGGTCTTGCCGGGATCTGTGAACACGCGACGCAATGAATAGCCAACGGATGGAAGCCCCATCAAGCCTTACAAGGGAAAGAAGCAACCGAAGTGCCAAGCAACCAACGTCCCGAAGAAAGGAAGTAAGAACACCGGGGCTAAGCCTAGCTATCAGTAAATCTAAAGTCTTCTATCGTCTTTAAAATATCACACATCTTTAAGTTAAAATTTTTGCATACAACAGATGCACATGATGTAGTACCGTCTACTGCAATTTATCTCTTGTGGATCGTGCTTGCTAAAGCTCTCTTTAGAGCAATGAAAACTCGCTGTCTAAACATGCATGTCCAATGTTAAATATGTCCAACGCTAAAAGAAAGAGTAAGATAGCATAACAGCCGGTCTGGAAAAACCCCACCGTTGCATAAGAGACGAAGAATACGTTATTCACTACTTATTGGTAGCACACGGCTCCGCTTGACGTCGCATCTGGTACTCGCCTTGATGTAAGATTATTTTCGTGCAGTAAACTGATGATTTCTCCTACAAAACAATAATTTGTCGAACGAAGTGTTATGTAACACATGAGAGAACTCCATCGAAGATTTATCAGTGGTCTTTTAGACGAAGATTTGATGAAAATATTGATGACATGCATTTTCAAATTAACATTAATGGTCCAATGTTAAGTTTTGTGAGAGATAAACAGATGAAATATGCGGACGTTATCTCGGGTGGCGTAAGAATAACCATGGTGGTGAAGATGACCGGAGGAGCACACGCCAAGATTGCAACTCCTTTCTTGATTTTCAAGAATGATGAGTGTAGTTATCCCATCAAAAACCTACCGGATAACGTACTTGGACTTTATTATCATATCACTCGAACTTCGTTCATGACCACAAGTTGTACGGTGCAATATTATGACGAGCGGAGAGTGAATTGATTTGACAGTAATGGATGCACAAAGATGCAACTATCTTGGTCATAACATGACACTAGATGTTATAGCAAGCTTATCTCGAATCAAGACAGTGCAGAAGAAATTTCGAGAGAATTCTACCCACTTGGTTCAACCTTATGACTCGTTTGTGATTTCTAAGATTAAAGGATGCCTTGATCACAAGGTGGGAGCTAAAGAAATTAGAGCTTATCAATGCAGACAGATGGCAAGGCAATGGTCGTGCTGGAACATCTTGAGCATTGCGTAACCTCGAGAAACAATTCTTCTTACAGTTGATCACAAATAGTGTGAAGGATGTAAATTCTGCACGTATGAAAGACAACGCATCACTCATCTATGCACGCAAGATAATGATCCGAACGGGGTTATTTTTGAATGTCACTGAGAGATGGGAGGTCACGCAGTTAACTCTTTAGCTTCAAAATTGTATACATGAATACAAAGAAAACTTTGAAGAGAGTCGTGAAGGTCTTCCTCCTCTACTGATCGCAACACCATCTACAGAATATATAGTTATTACATATAGTCAAGTAATTTAGTCTTCAAGTCTGATTTTTTTTCTCAGTGGAAGATAACGCTCAGTTAAGATATAGAAGCTTTATTTGTTTGAAACAGATTACAATAAGATGTAATATAAAAGCCATGTGGCCATGGCTATCAACGTTTTGAATTTCCGCAGAGCTATCTCATTGTAAGGACATTTTCACTAAGACAATATGACTTGGTTACTTTTCTGTCAACTTGTACATATTACAAGTATAGCCACCTGAGAGACAACGTTCAAGCCATTCATAGCTCAAAAGCATAATAGTTTTCTAGATCTTCGATAGTTTATCAACTCACTTTCGCGCACATCTTGAGCCAAGATGTGCGTGGTTATTGGTGATGAACTTTGTTTCATTCCACCGTGTTGTCTGAAACGAGCTTTCCACAAGTCCAATCTTCTTCTTTGCATACCGTCTTTGATAAACACTGCATACAATCTCGTGAACAGCTAGCTGAACTGATCTTGATGTAGCGTCAGACTCTCTTGCTCCTTCCATGTCTACTTGGTGAAATACTCTTGTGATTCTTGTGACTATTTTGTTTGCTTCAGTTTTATATCGACGCTGCACATTCACTCTCATAGTGTTAGTCACACTATAAGAGTGACTAACACTATGACTATACTCCCATCCGGGAGACCAACATGTTGAGGTAGGAACCAGGAGCCAGAAAGATTTGATCCAGTGATCTCTTCTTACTAGGTGGACACCTCTTCCATTGGGTGGCTCTTGCTCCCTGTCTAATAAAATAACTACACTTGTACATAAGTCAATAAAACTTAATTTTATCTCCTTCGCTAGCTTTCTACGTGTTACTCTCACTCCGTTTTTAAAACAGAAGAGTATAAACTATCTACTAGAGAACATCTACACAATGGTATCATCGGATAAGAATATGAGTCACCAGTGAAAAATGACGGAGTTTCTTCTTTGTTGTTTTTTGAACTAGAAATGAAATAAACACCTATGTATAACCTTATTTTGTGTCACGAAAACACATGTCTACACTATTCAAGAAGAACTTCCACTTGGTATCTTTAGAACTTCAGAGTAGTTCTTTTGAATAGAAGCTAAGGGGCAGGTTGTCTATCTTGCACTTGCAACTTAACAAGCACCAGGGCAACTTTTGTTACAACTACGTGCACATTGACATACACTTTGAAAGAAAAAAATTTCTTTTATCATCTTTCTCTATATAGATTATCATTCAACAAAACAGGTTGTTTTGTTGAATGATAATCTCTCGCCCTCGCGCACTCCGTCGACTTAGATAGGAACCCCTCTGATTGATGATCTATTCTCAATTCAAAATCTCAACCAAAATCTGCAAAAATTCAGCAGTCTACAAAGGTCACTTCTTATTTGAGGCCTACTGCCTTATTTGTCAAGCTTCTCTCAAGCTCTTGTAGACGACAAATGCCTCATCCACCTATTGTCCATGATATGGACCCATAGATGGATCACATGTCTTGAATGCTACCTTCTACTCTGTCTTAATGTATAATCAACGTCTACATCATGATCATGCTCATGTCAACGTCATAACTAATCCAAAACAGACACATCGTCAATCTGTCACACCAACCTTTCTCAGTTTCATATCATTTAGTAACGCCATGTCAACATCACAAGATCATAAACCTTGAATCTTCAATCTCTCATAATTTATTTCTTGTTGCTCAATGCGATGTGATCCAAGAACTAATTTTGATCTACGTAATGAGCTCTAAACAATGGTGATATCATTTGAAAAATCTGCACATAAATCCTTCTCAAATCCTACTCTCCAATCCTAGCTGATCCATGACATTACAACGTTAAAATATCCATGAGAGAAATATCTATCCATTTCTATTTTTGTTCACACATGACTTGTGTTACTCTATTTTTTATGATGTTAGATCAAAGTGCCAACATAATGAAGGAGTCTTGATCTATACAGGAAAAGACAATACATGTATTGGTTTGATATAAGAGGAGTTATGAGTGAAGTTGCTAGCTTGTTCTAGTATTTTGTTCAGATACTGTATGTGCGATTTGCTCAAGTTTGCCACAAGTATTCTGATTTACTTTTGCTCTTAGATTTTATATCTTGGTAATTATCTATATTTTATTTTTGACTATATGACTATATTTTTAATGTTTGTTCTCGTGAATATTCTTCAAATCTAAAGCATTTTCTTTATTACTTTTTGTCATATAGCTTACTCATCTATATATAGCTTACTCATCTATATATAATATTGCTATATATATCTTACTTACTTTCTTATCTTATAGGGCTTGCTCGCGTTAACCTTGAATTATATAACAACATAATTCAAGGTTAACTATGTTGTTACTTTCCGCTCGAAAGAGAAACATATCAGTAATATATACTTCCAACTTAATGCAGTACGGACAAAAACCATTTTAACCAAACATGGAAAACACACTCCTTTCACATTCCATCTTGCATTGAGTAACCAAGAAGTAATGATGCAAACTCTACATAATAAGATCTAACACATTTATGTATGTTTTTTTTTCTGGTGAGTTGAACTTGTTTTCCGTGGATTCAGTGCACGAATATTCCCCTCCCATGCTGCCAACTCTTGGCCATGCAGTTAGGAACCTATACACGTCTCTACATCACAAACAAACAGAACTCTGCATACCAATACCAAAAGAACCTAAACAACATAAATGTCTCTTATGCTCATTTATTAACTGCGCAAAACAAAAGGTCAAATATGTATGCAAATTGAACCTCTGCCGAAGACAAGGACAAAAGACAAGTGGAAATGTACTGAATAAACTAACAAAAACGGTTGGCTGGAGTCTTACATGCCGACTGGTTTCGAAGAACACTTGAGAAAAAATGATGTAATGTAAGAAGGCAAGCGTATAAGTGTTTTCCGTTTTTCTACTTGGTTGTAATAAAGTTAAAACCTATAAATAAATGTGTTTCTCTTTAGAACAAGTGGTATCTGCGAGAATCAAACCTGTAAGTAAAGAATGTGAAATGCTTACCTTTCTTGTTCAAACCTGTAAGTAAAGCATGTGAAATGCTGACCTTCCTTGTACAAAGAAAGTATCCATAGACGAATACAAATATTTAACTTTTGCATGTTAATTGATGCACTAACTCCTCCAAAAGGGAAGGTAGTGCATAGATTAAAATGCCAATACAAATCCAGAATATAGGACCAAAGAAACGATAGATGCATGGGCAATAAGATATATTAAAATTTTCAAAGCGCCTAATGCAAAACCAAATAGAATATCGTTTGGATCTTACTCGTTCAGCCTGACCAAGAATATCATTAATGTTAGATGAAATAGATGCTGTCCATATCACTCGAGCTAGGTTCAGACTCCATACTTCGAGAGTTGCCTTAACTGCATAAATGGCATTTCTTGTTTGATAAACCCAAAACAGATCGAGCAGGACAGAATTTGCGTCAATCTGATCTTCCTCGCCTCATCATCTATTAGGTTGTACCATGCTGGTACCATGGCTCGAGAAAAACCTACCATGGCTTTGGCTACAAGTAAAAGGTTTTATTTGGGCACATGTTGTCTGTAGCGAAAGTTAGAAGCCATTAAGAAAATTTAATACAATTTGGTTCCTTCAAGAAGAATATCAAGTGCCCGCGAGTCATTTTCGTGTGATGAAAATGACAGATCAGCATTCTTTTCTAATAACGCTTTATATACCCACACAAGATGTTTAAGGGTTTAACATAAAATCATTGCAGAGATATTTGATGAATATAAATATATTGTACGTATGTCATATAATATTTGCTTCGATGTCTGAGAATTTTTAAGAAACATAAGAATTTCTCTCAAACGATTGAGTTGAACGTATTTTCCTATAACACATCTGAGAGTCTTGATCTCTAAGAGGAAATATTTTTATTACAACGAAATATCGTTACAATCACACAGTTAGTGCTCTTGTAGTGTGTGATAATAAAATATACTCACTAATCTAATATACTTGTACAACATAATACAAATGTAAAACTAAAAGATATCTCTAGAATGTGATTATATATCTTAAGATCCTCGAACAGAGTTTTCAAATTTGCTTTGATAAAAACTCAAAACAATTCTTCACAAACCATAACATTTCTACTTTTTCTGAAATTTTTGAGAATGAAAAATAAAAAAGTTGCAACTAGTTATAAGAGCACCGAGAACACAAGAAGTCATTGGTAATTATATTTTCAGCAACATATGAGAAAACATAAAGAACAAGCCTTCGGCAGTAACAGAAAATCCACAATCACGACGCACATCTTGCAAAACAGTATGAATGTCGCAGGGTTTTGCAATCCGTACATGATATCGCTTGAGTAGTTATACCTGTAAGAAGATATTATAATGATATATTTTGGTAAATTTTAGGAAAATATGTAATTAACATGTAGCGTAATTGTGATTATAAGATCGATTTTACATTAGAAATAATCTATCCGTGTGAGATTGGTGATACACGATTGTGACTGTAACGAAAGTGATTATAACAAGGTTTATTGTAATATATTTATAATAAACATTTATTTATTTATTATTTAATTTAATATTAGATTAAGTTAAATTTTTATTTCTAATTAACTATACTTAATAGTATTTATACATAATTATAATACAATATAATATAACTTATTAATATATTCAATTATGTTTCATACTTTATATCAAAAAAAATGTCCAATACCATTTATTTTTAAGTTCAATATAATAATATAACACTCATAAGTTCACTATTCTTCATCAACCTAGAGATTTCTAAGAATCTTTTGTAAGTATTTAACGAGCGCTGGACATCCAACTTTGGATTCAGTCTCACTACAAGCTATCACTTACATGTTTGTTGTTTACATTATAAAACTAGGAAAGGAGCCTTGAAGTAAACAATTCCAAAACTTAGTTCTGTCATAAATTTGGCATTTTGCCTTCTCTTGATTTTCCGAGAAGAAATTACCGGTCAGAGAATTTTCAAGCCAAACTGGTGACCGGAAGGGGGAGAAAAAAACAAAACGTTAATTCTCATAGCCATGTTAAGGGATTTCACATTCATGTGTTATTTCGAGTATATATATAAATATGTCTGGCGCTCTCTCATCCTCGGAGTTTCACTAACAACGATGTTTTTGTCAAACAGAGTGGCAAACGCATAACAAATGCACCACCAAAGAAATCCTTGTGAATGGACGATTAAGAAACACTTGAAGAGGTGGAGAAGCACTTCAAAAGGGAGCAAAAATTCCCCAGAAGTTAACCGAGCATGTGTATTTTATTTAACCATTATCGTGTAAATAACGCATGCATGTCAGTTTGAGTAATCTTATATTATAATAACTTCAAGGCAACCGCTTTATGGTGAGTTGGGGTTCCAAAAGAGCACCTCCAGTTTCACAAAAGATATTCTCATTATGAAGGGGGAGATTTTTTGAAAACAATGTTGTGAGATATTCGACTTCTCCTTTCTCAACAGGAGTATGATTCTCAACTGTGATAGCAAGTCATTACTTGTGTGCTATCATTCATTTTCAGTTTACCATTACTGCAGATTCAGGCATTTTTCAACATCACTTTTCCAATACATTTTCGACAGAGAAAATTTCTGCAGTTTTCCCACATCATTTTTGACATATTTCCCATACAAAAAGTTTCCGGCTAAGTACAAAAATGTTGTAAATATGTCAGAAATTATTGTGAGAAAAATAACGAAAAATTTTCTGTGGTGCCCACAAATTACAGGATGCACGAATTTTTGAAATTTTTTAAGAATAATAACTTGTTTGTATAACTGAAGAAGCGTTGTTACTTAAGGTTACGTCTCCCTTAGCAGGAAGATGATCTTAAGAGCTGTTTGTAATAAGAAGTTGACTTCTCGGAAGACGACCGTCTTCGGAAGAGCGTCTTCTCAGTTGCGTCTTCAGAAGACGGGAAGACGGCGGAAGATGAGAAGACGGCGGAAGACACATGTCTTCCAGAAGACAGCGACCGCGAAGGCCCAACCACGAGTTTTCGGGTAAGACAGTAGGTGTACCTACTGAGTCGCACCGAATAGGTAGGTAGGTCGGGGAAGACACCCAAGGTCGAGAACCCTTAATCTGCAGGGAAGATGCGTAAGGAAGCACATTAGGCACATTCCAACTTCCCGCAGCACAGCGCTTGAGAAGATCGATTGGAGATAGTGAGCTTCGCGAGTTAGCTTTGAGAGAGGAATCAAGTGAGGACATAGGAGAGAACAAGTTGGCAGCTAGGCGAAGGTTGAGATCGAATTGCTGGAGCACAAACGGCAGAGAGCGAAGGCGTTTTCTGTGAGCTCCCGAGAAGCTGACATTGGAGAGTAGCAAGTAGAATCGAAGGTAGAATCGAGGCGTGACCAAGAGATTGACAGCAGGCGCAGTCGTGAGGAGTCGCATTGGAGCTAGGACCAGAGCCAAGAAGCGCGCGGAGGTCGAAGGCAACTCGGGGAGCAGAAGAAGACTGTAGAGGTTCTTTCCCCTGTTCTTTCCCCTTCCCACTTCTTCTTGCCTTTTCCTGGTATTCCCCGCGCTTCCTTGGTTGTGTGCAGGCAGCCTGATCGATTACCCCCACCCCCCATTCTTTCTATTTGAGACATTGGGCGCGGAAGCGCTGCCCAAATTCTGTCAAGACATCTCCTTGCTTCTTCCCGAGCTCAATTCGAGCTTCCCTACTCCTAGTCCTCAAATTGGAGACCCCAACTATCAATTCCCCTATCCTACTACCTCACTACCCCCGAAACTGGGAACAGAAGACGATTCGGAAGATGGGAACATCTTCGGAAGACGCTTCTTAAACTTGACTGTCTTCGGAAGATTGTCTTCGGAAGTCGATTGAACACAATTCGTATCAAAAGTGGATTTGCTTTGCTTTTGTGTTTAGAGAGACTTGGTACGAATCCTGAGTGGTGTGGTGAGTTGTTTTGTTATTTCGAGAAGTTGGAAGTCGGGAACTAGGCCTGTGCCTCCCGGTCTTCCAAGCTTCTCAACTTCCCATCTTCCTAGAGAGACTAGAAGACTAGAAGGCTGGCAAAATGAGCGAGAAGACGCGAGGGTCCATTCGGGTCTCTTCTGTCTGATCCATAGCAGCCGTTCCTTCTTCTTCCCGAACTTAGAAGAGAGTTGTGAGAAGTCTTGCTGGCAGAATCTGGAGGGAATGGTCGAGGGTCATGTCTTCCCATCATTCAGCAAGCTTCCTCTGAGTGCGTATGAGAGGTGAGAAGTCAGAAGAACAGAGTGCAGTTGTCTTGAGTCTGTTGTGAGGATAGATTGCGCGTAGGAAGACGAAGACAGGTGAGACCAGTGAAAGGAAGTCTGACTTCGGGAAGTCTTCCGAGAAACACATTGAATCGGAAGCTGTCCTGAGTGTCTTCCCAGAGGCCACTGTCACTGCAGGAGCCCGCAACCATCTTCTGAACCTTTCTTATACTCTACTTCTCGCATATCTTGTATCTTCTGATAGGAAGTAGGATGTAATGCAAGGTGGGTTGTCTTCTTGGTAATCCATGCGAGGTCTTGCTTAGATAGGATTGTTTAGATATAGCTCGGAAGACGAGAGCTATGTAGGAAGTACTGTTAGAATCTCGGAAGACGGAGTAGCTGTCTTCTAGAAGACTAGTTTCGTAGAAGCTAGACTGTGGGCACTCGGGAAGACTTGAGCCTTCAGCTCATAGTAGGTGCTTGTGGTTTAGTGCAACAGATCTTCCAGGTATGTCGATGCATCCGCGAGGCTTGGTGTTACCAGCGGCAGAATTGGCCGAGGCCACTCCTTTCCTCAAGGAGTTGGGTCTCGACTTCTTCCTGTGGGATTAGAACATCGCAGATCAAGGGCTTCTGGAGGAAGTGTGGGCAGCGTTACCACCGTGTAACCGTGTACTTGCAAAGGCAGGAGTAGCTCGGGGAAGACCGTCTTCCTGGACTGAAGACTGGTGGCGTAAAGCTTTCCACAGGCCTGAGTCCGAGAACCGAGGATATTGGTACGAGAAGAAGATCTTGCATAGGATTGTGAGTTCGTGGCATGTGCATGGGAGCACCACCTGTCTTTTCGTGGAAGACAGGCAGGAGAGGAACGGTTGGAAGATAGAATCTTACCGGGAGCCGAAGAAGCGCCTCCTGGCGAAGTTGTTTTCCACGTAAATACTAAGATATTTTTCTTACGCATTCTGATGTTAATTTGAAACCTTTTTGACATAAATTAGACTATCATCATTTCAACAACCCGCTGTAGAAATACTGTCGGAACAAATTCACTTATGTCATAAGTTATTCAATAAAATTTTCCACATGTTTATGACATCGTGTAGTAAATTTTTGACATAGTTTGTGTTGGAAATCTGTTGAAATTGTGTCAGAAGTTTGCAGTATAAAGTGTGAGGAATCGCAGTTTGAGCTCATAATTTTTGATCGAAGTTTTTGCATGTCATGGCTTAGGCTTGCCAATACATGTCTTTGGATTGGAGGAGAAGAAGAATCTGTATGGTTGGAAGAAACAAGAGGAAGATGAGTGGGGACTTGTTTGGGACTTTCAACATCAATTGCACGAATGGTTAGATCATCTTGATTTTCGATAAGACATCTCCGAAATGATGCATTGTGCAGTTCAAAAACTCCATGTTAAGAAAGCCACGGGATAATACTCGTGTATGTCTGCACGAAGAGAATGTGCAAAATATGATAGAGATGTACATGTGTCAAATTACAGAAGAGGTGGTTGCACATTAACAATACAAGCATAGCTTGTGGGAATGTACTCCTCGTTAGACCAGTAGATTCTAACAATGGTCTAGGCAGAAGTATTTGGAGTATGCAGTGGAGTGTGAAGATGAGAAGTTCTCAGAAGTCTTCAACATGACTCTTCCTCGACATGGTATCCAACTCTTGAACAAAGCACTCCTTGATAACTTTTGTGTTCTAGTTAAAACTGAGTAAAGAATACATGGATGAACACCAATATGTAGGTCTTCTAACTCACATCTTGTGATATTTATTTGCTGTTGAATAATCTGTCGAGATCGAGGATAATCGACATGAAAATTCGACTCACAGCGGAAGACATTCACAGTGACAGAATACATTCACACAAGATTGAGACCAGATTCATCCACAGAAACAAAAAAATGCTCTAGAATTTTCAAATGTGTCGTCGTTTATTCACAGTTTGTCACCAGAATTTCAACTGGCCGTATCTCTGTCTTCTCGGATCTCGGATAACTGAAAATGAAGACCATCACCAGCTTTACCAGATCTCTCCAACTATCTTGATCTCTTTCAGATAAAATTCACAGCGATGTCTATGACTACTTGAAGACGAACATACTTCAATTGATGATATCTTGCTTACTCTAAACTCAAATTGTTGATCGTTGCGTCTACAATTATCAGCTTGTCGAGAGTTTTCTCACCCCACTTCAATCTCTTTCAAATCAAATTTAAGCTCGCAAAACAGCTGTGAGCATGGCCTTCCACTATACATAATGATGCATACTATTTTCTCAACCCTGAACTGAACCTTAACTGTAACATACCACTTTCCCAAAACATCCGAATAAGAACAATAGCATATCGAAAATTGATCCTAAACTGTGGTATATCAGTTTCAGCACTTAATGGTGGTTTATCAAAATAAGATCGATGGTTCTTCGAATATACCATTGACAAATACAATGGAAAAGAAAGGCAGAAACGGTTTATGTCATAGATCATAAACGACTCCTTCTTAACTACCGGTTTCTCCTCGTGTCTTTCTTGTCGAAATGAAGAACCTTTTCAAATACTTTACTGTTATTTATTGCGTCGATTCTGTCTGTTAAAGAACCAAACCAAGTGAATACTCTTCACTATAGAAGTTATATCAGTAAAGGGATCAGTCGACTCATCATCTCCCAAGAGGGGGTTGTTATATACTCTAACCTATGGACAGAGGTTAGTCACTAGTCAGTCACTAGTCATAGAGATGTGCCTATAGAGGTGACTATAGAGATGACTATAGATGTGACTTATAGAGGTGACTATAGAGATGACTATAGATGTGACTATAGACTAGACATTATCTTTAACACCCCCTCTTAATGTCAGTGGTACTGAATATACACCAAGTTCAAGTCTCAATTTTTGAAACCTGTCTGAAGACAAAGGCTTGGTGAATATATCATCAGTTTGATCATCAGTTGTTACCCATTGAGTAACAACCTCTCCCGAAATTATTTTTCTCCCTGATGAAGTGGACTTGCACTTCAATGTGCTTTGTTCTAGCATGATGCACTGGATTTTTCGCCAATGCTATTGCACTCATGCTATCAGTCCAGATTACTGTTGGAGTGTCTTGGTTAACACCTACATCCTCCAACATCCATCTTAGCCAAATGGCCTCTAGTGCTGCATTACACAGGCCACGATATTCTGCTTCGGAGGAGGATAAAGCAATAGTTGGCTGCTTTTTACACTGCCAAGTGATGGCACCTCCTCCCAGCATAAATGTGAATCCAGACATTGATTTACGATCTGTAGAATCACCTGCCCAATCAGCATCTGTAAATCCAACAAGTCCAAGTGACTTATCTGAGCTATATCTGAGCTCATAGCTGGTAGTTCTCCTGAGGTAGCGCAAAACTCTCTTTGCTGCCCTCATATGCATAATTGTTAGAGACTCCATATTCTGACTGAGTTTGCTGACTGCAAACGAAATATCTGATCTTGTAGTGACAGCCAGATAAATTAACTTCCCGATCAGCTTCCTGAACTCTGTTGCATCTGCATGCTCGTCATCAACAGAAGAACTTTGTCATTCTTTTGAGATAACCATAGGAGTAGGCGCAAGCTTGCACTTCTCCATCTGGAAATCCTGAAGTATACTTTCTGTGTATCTTGCCTGAGAGAGGTATAATATTTCTTTGTGTTCCAGAAACTGAACTCCAAGAGCTTGACTTCTGCCACCCCAGCCCATTTGGCCATTCTTTGAGCTGCCATTTCGGAGTCGCAAAGAAGAAGGTTTGATCACTCCAAGTTACTGAAGTCAGAATGAATGACTCTGGGGTGGTCATTGTGGAGCATGACTCTTCGCATTGATGCCTTCCGGGACATGCGAAAGGAGATGACTGAGGCCCGTTCAAACCAGACATGAATGAGGATCATCATAATGCGTATCATCCAGTGTGATGTATCCGATAGTGTTAATCCCAACCGAGTGCAAGACCTTGAATCTGTTCACTTTGGAAGACCTTGATACCGTACGTACTGCCTGTTGTTTCAGTCCCCAAAGCGATAGCTTTCTCCAAGCTTGCAGTGACCACTTGTCTGGTTGATTTAGCTTTTCTGCCACCACACTCCATGCAATGCATATGGATTTCAATGTAGCCGACATCGGAGGATAAGATCCCGTAACAGGTGAAAGGACCCATGTGATGCCGTCCGCCCCCACCTGGTGCAATGAAGTCGAAAGTGCTGTGCATCCACAACTGTAAGGGATGAAAGCCCGACATAAGTGCCCACCTGACCATTGATGCTGCAAAGGCAAGAGCCTGGTTTGTGAGGGAGATGAATCCCAAGCCTCCATCAGATTTTGGTTGCTGAAGTAGTCTCTCAGACACTCTGTGCCTACGCCAGATGTTGCCGCCGCCTCAGATGAATTGTAGTACCCGCCTTTCAAGATTCCGCAGTTGGGATTTTCCAGCAGTCCAGGGCGGGAGAACAACCCAAATAGTACCATAGCTTATTTGGTTAGCAACTGTAATCCTACAGTGTATGGTAAGCGAGGAGAAAGTTGGGTTGGAAGTCAAGCGTTCCACTTTCATACAACATCTGTGGAAAATATCATCTGCATCTAGGGTAACCTTAAAAGGAAAACCTAGCATAGAGTCCTCCTCTTGCAAATCTTTCCAATCCCAACCTAAGGCATTTGTCCATTCCGGCCTTCATTGTGAGAGAGAAATCCATTTAGCTGTTGATTTTTCTCATTGGATATGCAATCCAGAGGCTTCCCCAAACGTTTGTGGGAGTGTCTTTGCCGCTTCCAAGTTGTGTTTGGTAGCTTGCAGGAGTAGATGGGAATCGTCTGCAAAGTACCCTTGGATGTACTGTATGTTTGCCTTGTGAAGCGTAATTCCACATAAAACCCTTTCAATTACCATGGCTTCGACCGATCAGTGAGAGTTTGGACCACAATTAAGAACAGAAGCGGTGACACCGGACACCCCTGCCGAACCGATCTAGACACTGGTATGCCATACGTTCTCTTCCCGTTAATGAGCACAACATTAGTCACATTTACTATCAGCGCTTTCATAAGTCCAATGAACTTTGCTCCAAATCCCATGACATGCATGGTCGCATACAAGAAGTCCCATCTGAGAGAATCAAAAGCCTTTTTGAAGTCCACCTTTAGGAGGACACAGTCGATTTGATCCTCAGTTGCTTGCCAGATTGCCTCATTGCAGAGAAAGATAGTTGAATGTAGTTGCCTTCCTGGGAGGAATGCGTTTTGGTGCCATGTAATTAGTCTTTGTAGCACGGGAGTAAGGCGTTTCTGGAGTGGCTTGGCACATATCTTTTATGTTACATTCAGTAACGTGATCGGTCTTCTGTTCGCCAGGTGACGATCATCTTTCCCTTTAGAGAGAAGAGTAATATCTCCCTGCGTAAAGAAAGGAAGGAAAGAAGAATTGGTGAAACCTTCCTTCGCCACTTTGACTAGGAGGTCCTCTACCACATCCCATATTGCCAAATAGAACTCCACGGGAAGGCCGTCCAGACCAGGACATCTGAGTTTGTTGAGGTCCTCCGCCGCTAGTAGAAGCTCTTCCTTTGTGACATCTGCCTGTAGAGGTTCCTGTTCTTCTGGAGTGACTGTAGCCGAGACCCTTCAAAGAATATCTTGAATGGGATATCTTGAATGGACTCTATTCCCTTTTCACTCTCTGGTTCCTCATTCTCCTTGCTAATGCTCGTGCCTTAGCTCTGATACCATGTTAAAGAACCAAACCAAGTGAATACTCTTCACTGTAGAAGTTATATCAGTAAAGGGATCAGTCGACTCATCATCTCCCAAGAGGGGGTTGTTATATACTCTAACCTATGGAAAGAGGTTAGTCACTAGTCAGTCACTAGTCATAGAGATGTGTCTATAGAAATGACTATAGAGATGACTATAGATGTGACTTATAGAGGTGACTATAGATGTGACTATAGACTAGAAATTATCTTTAACACTGCAAGGACCGAAACATAAGAGCTTTACTGTTATACTGATGAACTGATGACTTGATGACTTTTGTTTTTTTACCGGAATCAAAACGCTCACTCTCTGTTGCATGATTTTGCATCACCTCCCTGGACCCTACGTATGGAGCTGCACTGGAACGAACACAGATGAACGTGGAAGTTTCCGACTCGTCAGAAAGTTGAGAAACCTACTTTGAAGTTGATGGTTCTGTTCTATGTTTCCGAAAGCTTTGACTTGTCCAGATAAAGACGATAAAAAAGAGTGTTGAAACTCCGGAATGTGCGTAAGATCAAGGAGTAGTCCTTACTCTTGAGACTTTTCAACATAGAAGGCCATCTAAATTTTTATCTAGATTTGCTGGCCCCCAGTTGTAGATACTTCATTCTTTGGTTTGATTTGTTTTTAGACCATTTCCACTGTGAGGTTTCCTGAATCCGTGCGCTGCTACCTTGCACAGCATGAGTCCCCCGGCATAAGGACTCGACCCCACGCCCCGGCTACAGGCGGATGGGGTTGCCAACAAGATAGCTTGTTGACACTTGTTGCTTATAAGCTACTGCTCAGTTGTAGATACCTAGCTTAGCGCAGTAGGACGCAGTATTCGGTTTGGATTTCCATGATACAGCGACTGCGGCATTTGCTCTCACTTCTGGTAATAATGGTTTTCACCTGATACACCGACGCTGTAAACGTTCGCCCGAGTTGGGAGTCCCCGATAGAGAAAGGAATAACGGTATGTTGATTCTGCGTGAAGATCATATATCCTATTATAAGTGCGCTTCGTCAGACAAGCTTCAACCTGTTGCAGCCTAAGTAGCTACTCTGAAAAGCTAACAGCTTCGTCTATTAAGCACTTGACGAAGATGTTTGAGAGGTGCATGCACCTCGTTGTTTGCGTCTACAGGAATTTGTCCGACCCAAGAAGCAAGCAAGAACTTCCAAGAAGTACAATAGTGTCCGCCTTGACTTTTCCGACGTAACGTTGACTTCTTGAGTTCGGCCAATGCCGGTTTCTGCTTGGACACGTTGCTAATATTCGGATAATTGACTATAGACTGTCTCTGATATGAAGACTACAGCCTACAAGGTATAGATTAAATTCGCGTCTCGTCCACTTTCCTTTCCGATCCGGATAACAAACAATGCCGGATTTTTGTGACCCTGACTATGCCTTTCTGTTAAGTTGCTATGCTTTGCATATCTGACCATCAGTTTACTGAAAAAAGAAGGAAGAGATATATATTGCGTTTTGGGCTTGGAATTCTAAACATAGCCTTGAGATTCCACTGCATGTCAGCAGCCTGTCTAGCTACGTGTTGAGAACTGTTCTAAGTGGAGGAACCGTCCCTGTATTGTCTTTAGAGAGGATGAAAAATCATGCAACGACCCTGCCAGTTGTCGTATGTTCGCCAACACGTGCCTCATGTGCAACGTGTTGCCTATTACTCTATAAGGAGCTAGCGCTAAGGCCAGATAAACCCACACCGCTTTATATTATATAACCCTGCCGCAGCTGAATGAGAAGGCTGCACCCCGTTACCAATGCCCGTCAAGGGAATCTCGGCTGTCCTTACAGGCCTCACAAGGGTTAACAAGTAGTATCTTGTTGGCATCCCCATCCGCTGTAGCCGGGGTGGCACGAGGCAGCACACGGCTGCAGAAAGCCCCACAGCCGTCTAAAAGCAAATCATACGCACAAGGAAAAAGAACTGAACAGTGGTCGCCCAACTGACATCGAGGACGAGAAGCTAGGAAATGGTGGCGGTAACGCCATCTACTCTCCCGCTTTTGAGAGAAGATACACGTCCGCGTGGAAGGAAAACGATTAAGAACAAAGGAAATTACTATCCAAGCCAGTACATAGAGGCCCCAGACGACTGAATGTTATGTGGACATGAGCATGTTCGTAGTCGAGGAGTGCTGTGTAACTGAATCTTCGGATGGTGTGAGATGGAAAAACGAACCTTGAGTCTATCCTAAAGTCCACGCAACCTAACGTTTTTTTGCTATGCCACGATACGGCACTGCTCACAACATGCATATGTTACCTTGCTCGCTGTAACCTCAAGCGAGGGGAAAGGCCAGCTGACACCATGGAAATGAGGAACACAGTTTGATAATGTACTCTGCCATCATGCGACGGTATATGAATCAATATCCTTCCCCACTGCCTTGTACAGTGAATTTCGTTTTCTCTTGTAAAAATTTATAAGTGTTATAAATATTTATTTTAATAAATTATCATAAAAAGACCCAATTATTCTAACTCTTCTCACCGGAAGGATTAGAATATTAATTAACGTTCAGTGTACATGGGTGAATATCCTCCTTCACCCATAATAACTCTCTTGAAAACCTCATATATACAGGTTTCAAGTTTTGCAGAATGATAAGGCCCTGGGGCCTTTCACATCAAAGAGTCCGGAAAGTAAGAAATCATCTCGATATCTCTGTGCCGTCTCTTAGTGGTTCGAGAGGTCTTCTATTTTTTATTTGATTTTTTTGCAGATGTTTCAAGCGTGAATGACCTCAAACCAGTTTAGGTTACATGAGACGAATTTGAAGGTTGAAGAACCTGCAGAATCAGGTTTTCTCTCTTAAAGCGCTTGAAGTTCCCAAAAGATTGACACCAGTGAGACCTAACATCTTCACAAACAGAAGGCCAGCCGTGTATGCAAATGCATGAGCAGTTTGAGATCACTCCTAGAAAGTGCGCACGTGAAACATGGAGATACATAATACATTTGAGTTATATAATACATTGACTTCTCGATATATACATATGACTTTGTTGTTGAACTACACGTACTCAAATTTCCACGAGCCATGAGAGTTACAGTCAGTGTGTAAGGTTCCACAAGCCATGACTTACAGACATTTGGTGAAGGAAGCTCCAGCATCCCAGCTACACGTGACCAGTTTGTTGTCCTCATCTTTGTTTGGAATTTCCGCATGCATGAACCTACAAGTTCTGGTGGAAGTCCAGCATGGCTCTCCCCGATACGCAAGTATGGTTGGGACATCCGCGCGGACAACCATTTCCAGTTACAAGTCAGCCTTCGTATAAACTGGAGCTTTACACATGCGACACGTGAGTGCCAGAGTTGTGCATGACATACTCTGTTTTGTGCGGTCTCGTGCTTTCGGACAGAAAGCAATCTCTTGGACTTAGTGCAACATTAGCGTTTATACGTAACATCCCATGCAAGGCAAAGGCTGGATCACACACTCCATACAGGAACGTCGAACAAACTTTCTTCGGCAGCTAGAGCTGGCATGTGCTCTCTCAGATCGACACTATCTCGCGTTCGCGTTAGAGCGCAGCTCAAAATATGTTCTAATGCACCTACTTGGTGAATATTCTTGAACATCTGATTCTCCTAGCTAACAAGGTCATTTAACTGACCTTGCAGAACAAGATGTACCTGTTCTGCAAGGTCAGTTAAATTCGACGTAGAATCAATGCCTCTTCAGGGTTGCCATCACGTATCTCTCAGCTGCTGGGCAGTGTATCGGGTCGGTTCAAACTGCAAACATTAGCGACCAAAAAGAATATAGTGCAAAGTGTTAGGCAATGATATATCTCATACTCGAGCTGCATGTCAAATAAGGGAGAGTTTGGATCAGTAAATCAAACGGGAAACTGAACACTATCTCCGGCCTGTTGCTGAAGTGCAGTTATACGTCCGCTTGACTTGACAGAAATTGCGGGAAGAAGAGCTGCAGTGCCACATTAGCCTTCAAGGTTCCATGTGAGGTATCTCGGAGCATGGAACACGCAGTTACTTCACCAGTCAAGGAAACCGAGAGTCAACTGTGGTGTGTGGCCACGATACCCATTTGAAGAATCTCGAATGTTCTCACTTTACTTTTCTAATTCTCCACGGAATTTTGTTGGACAAAGATAGGCCAGCTCCCAGTTCGAGGAGGCAGCACAGTAGGAAGCGCCGAGAAAATTTAAAATCCCGCTGGCCCTCTCGTGACCAGGTTCACTGAACCTGTGGACAGGTCCGACCCGGCGACGCTTCGCGTATAGACACGGCACCAGACATCTTCAGTCCTGCTGCTTCTTTTGCGGGAGTACGGTCTTGGACTGGACTCAGATGCGGTCGGAGAGGTCCGCTAATTGCGGAGGCGTCCACAGGTGGAACTACGACGTAGGATTTCCTATCGCTAAGTAATAACACGGAACGCAATAATAGCCAATGGATTGAAAGACCCTCATCAAGCCGTGGGATATCCTGTCTCTAATCTTAGAGTGGTAATCTTAGAGTTGACTAATCGCGGAATCGCTGTCCGGGTTAGCACAACAGAAGTGCTCATATCTGTAAGGCTAAACGTCTGTTCGTTGTCCAAATCGACGGATCTTAGACTCAAAATGACTGTAATGAAAATTTTAAGGTTTCTCTTCAGGGGAGGATCCCGGAGTTGTACTGTACGGTACTCTTGGATCTGTTACCTGGGCAGCTGTTATTTCGAAGCGAAATTTAGAATTTCGCAAAACAGATACTCGAAATTATTATTCTACTGATGATCTTTTACTTTTAATACTCTGTTCTCTGTTTATATTTTATACAGAATACAATTTACTTTCCGTATGTCTAGGTTTAACAATAATGAAATAAGTAAACCTACAAAACATTCATCATGCTGTTTAAACACCATAACATACTGATAATAGTAACAACCAACCGTAATAACATCATAATAACCAATGTTATATTGGTACTTTATGTAGAGATGAAGATTTGTCTACACCGAAGCCCTAACATATATCCAGTTCCACTGTGCGTTGATTCTATCAGATAGGTTTGATGGTCGAGAACGAGTTACTAGTAAGTACAACATCGTTTCGTGAAGTTCCACGGCCGCAGCTACTCGAGTACGTAAGCACGCCTAGTGTATAATCACCCTTTTTCTCCTTGGTATGTATATTCACCCCGGTGAACTCCTCAACGTGTATTTCAATGTTGATTTATTTTTGAGATTATTTATAGAAGTAACCAATCCTGAGACATCTTGTGAGACATCTTGGGAGATTTAGTACAGAATCAATTTTCAGTGATACCCCTATAAACACTTCAGTTATATGGAATAATTTTTTCTGTTTAAACCTACCTCTAGAGGACAAGACGAGTTTCTTTTTGTTTTCGTGAGCTTATTTGGAGAGGCTTCGAACTCAGGTTGCCAACTCCTCACGCACAGTCTGTTTGCAATGACCCATGCACATCCTGGGAACAATTCCTATGTACAGTTAATATTACGTACATACTTCACCGCTTTTCCATAAAACCAGACAGGGAACACTACTTTCCAGAAAACGAGAGAAAGTCCAGGAAGAGAAAATAGAGAACTATGTATTCTGTATTAAGCACAACTAAACAAAGAAAACTGATCATGTAATCCGATGAACAGGCACAGCCAAGCAAAGAAAGTCGAGGATTGAGTATCCTGTATCATGTATTGACGAATCCGCTTTCCTGATTTTTTTTTCCGTGCCGTCCGGTTGTCCTTTTCCTTGTTTTTCACAGAAGTGCACTTGGGATGTATATTCGTTAGAATTTCTTGAATTCTTGCTGTACCCGCGCAGATTCCCAAATTTCTAAAAAGCTCGCAACACATTTAAACAACACCTCAAAGTTTGTCAGTTGCTCACGAGCAGCAAAATATACCGCAAGTGTATATTTTGCTGTTGTGAGATAAATATTCTTTAACGGAGAAGAGCCGTAATTAACAATTCGCAGTAGTTAACTTTGTATGGAAGTGCGACTGAGTCTGGGTCACGCTTGTGACTCGACATCACACTTTTTTCAACTAAGTTTTTTCAGTTCTGACACTCAGGATAATTACTCAGCTTAGTAGATATTCTATTGTAAAAAAGAACGAGCAAAACGAATGATTAGATATTAAGAAAATCCTGGAAGTGTCCGCAGGAACACCTGCCAAGGTTTGGCCGAAGTCGTAACTCCTCCCGTAATTATAGAATCTTTCAGAAAAGTTCCTAACTTTGACACCCTTATGAACTTTTTTGCTTTACTTTTTTCTTTGTAGAGCTGTTGTGTATGCGTGGAATACTCCTTTGGTTACTTCCGTGATATTTCAGCTATTTTGTGGTTCTCCTTCGTGAAAGATCTTGTACGTGTAAGGAAAATATGAAAGGAAAGAGAACGGTTCTAGTTGTATAAAGTGGTGTACTGATTATACGAAGTGTGATACTTGTTAAGACATATAACGAGAAAGAAAATTTGTAATCTGAAGACTATTCTAGATTGCATGAAAATCTATACTAACATCTTACTCTTATGCGATGGATCCATTAGGTTAGGAAAGGTTACGGAGAATAAACTAGTTAGCAAGTGTGAAGAATCATTTTAACTTGTGTAGAGATGAGGACCGGAATATGACCATTAGTGTTATCTATTGGGGGTTTCAAAGTTAAGAATAAATATTTATCAATTGCTGAAAGGAGAAACGCAGTAACTTTAGCTTTGTGATGAACCGCGGTCGTTTGGATCGCCTTTCTAATTTGACACTATAATCTCGTCATTTATCATTTTCCACCTCTTACACTTAAATAATTACATTGTGTAATAGATTTCCTTACTATATATGCAAGTGTGCGAAACAAGTGAAAACTGAGTGAGAAAATGCCTACGGTATTTTCTTACAGGTACCTTCGGAATTCTTATAGCAAACACCGCAAAGGTCTGGTCGAAGTCGTAATCACTCTCGTGAGTCAAGAATCTTCCATAAAGATTCTAAGATTGACAACCGTTATTGATATTGCTTTAGTTTAGTGAAAAGCTAATGGTTGTCGTTATGGTAGTTTATTGACGATAATTTTAGATCCAATTGGACCATACTTTGATCACACATATGTTTCACATCGAAAACTCATATTTGAGTCGACCTAAAATCATTTCATGATGAAGATTTATTTAATGATTTTGTGAGAATAATTTTTCTTTTTTCCTTTTTGAAAGGACGAGACTACGCCCAAAAAACTCTATTAATAAAACAATTCGTTTGGAAAAGAATGTATAGTTTTTACTTTATTTTATTAATAAAATAATCAATTGTAAAAATGTGTAACATTGCAAATTTTGTGATAAAATGTTGATTAGACCCATGACTCCAGTTTTTACAAATTTTTTACTCTGTGAAATTTTCTGCAGCGGAATGCTCCCGCGCTTGCATGGATTGAGTCCTCCCGACAGGAACAGTGAACCCACGCCGCCCGGCTACGCGCCGCTTGGGTTACCAACAAGCTCATGCTCGTTGGCTGCAAGCGGGTGTACAGAGGGAAGACGAGAAGCAGAATGCGAGGGGAGCCCATGACGAGTTTTAATCATTTGCCCATGAGATGAACCACGAGCTTCCGAGATTTAAACCAAGCTTGAGCATGCTTATTTAATCAGAGGAGCCCAAAGCAAAGCACTGTGAGAGAGACATGCAAAGCCCAGAACCGAAAAAAGAGAAAAAGAGAAAACAGCCGAAAGAGCCCATGGGACTATCAGATTAGGACAGTACCAGCAAAGCAATGCGAATATCGGATTGGGCAGCAAGTTGAGAGGGGCAAGTGTAGACGACCAATAAATGTTGAAAACCACGTCGAAGTAACAAGTGACGTCGATGACGAAAAGAAGCGTTAAAGGAAATCTGTAAATATTCAAAGGTCAAACTGAAAGGCTGATGGGTAGTAAAGGACAGTGCAGTTGATGATGCCAACGGCAGCGAGTAAAATATGCATACAAGATTAGAAATTTTACCGGCTTGTTGTTATCGAGAAAAGATATAAATGAGAAAAGTTATAAATGTTAAGTAAAAATCCTATCAAATTGATAGAAAAAATAGAAAAATAGAAAACTATTAAATGATAGTCAGTCCCGAGATGCAGGAAGACCTACACATAAACCATAAGGGGCATGCTGAAAGACTCGTTCCCAAAGTACATATGCGAGATGTTTATTACTATCGGAACACAATTAATCAAAGATTAATTTATTACTTAACTCTTTTTAACAAAAAAAATTAGGTATTAGATTAAACTTTTGCATATTTATCTTTTCCATCAGGAGGAGGTGAATAATATGCAAGGAAGTTAGATGCTTATTCCAACAACATTTCTAAAAATTCAAAAGGAATAATAAAAGGACTTGGCGCTGAACCTGCGAGAACGCCAAGAAGCGAAGCAATGATTATAGCAAAAGAGGCAGAAGGCCTCCTTGTTAAACAATGTAAAGAGTAGGTGCAACTAGCAGGAAACAGTTTGGAAGGTGCAGCAGACGAACTGCTGCACCTTCCAAACTGGGTAGAGCTAAAAGATATGGGAAACGTCCTTCTCTGAGCAGCCACACTCAACACATAGTTGGTCAGTATGTAGAATCAGAGAAAGTAAACCCGTTTGCCAGTAAAGAAACACAACATATCTATTAGTGCGTCTCAAACAATACCAGATATAAATGGAATTAAGAATTGGATCCATAGCGCAAGAGAAAATAATTTATGGAATTAGAGTCACATGTTTGTGAGGGTCCCTGAAAATCTATAGACATTTACTCAGTTTAGAGAGTCCTTTCAAACCGTGTTGTAATTATCTTACAAGCTCTCTCCTCGTACACTGCGAAATGCATGTATGCATCTCGCAATGTGAACGAAGCACTGCAAAATATAAAATTTATGTCATGTAGAGTCTCCATAAAATGCATAAGGTTTTTTTTAGTGTATACTTACAACAACGAAATACTGCTTCTTCACTACTCAAGAAAAAGAGAAGTAACTGGTGTCGTGTTGTACAAAGATTTATCCTGTACAAGTTTGATGGATTTTTACTCATACGTGCTACTATGCAATCTAATGCTAAATAGTTGATTACGGTGATATTTTTGACATATTTCGTTGTGTGTCGTGGACTGACTTCTACTGAAAGTCAAAATTCAATGTTTCATAATTTTTGCTCCAAAGACGCTCATGAAGAGAAATGACAACTTTTGATCTATTTTTAGATCTATATTCTCAAAGCACCAAGTGGTAAAGCTCGTTCTAAGGTTCTCATGGGTACTTCATGTATTTCATTTGCATCCTTATTGACATCGTTATGGAGTTCAAAAGATGAGAAAAGGAAGCTAGACCTTAGCTTTATGTTGATTGGGTATTTGTAATTCTTGGTGCTATACTAAGGGGTAGAAGGGGGCTGCTTGATCATTTTTTGTGCAAAACTCATTATTTTGAACTGACATAAAGGGCAAGCTTAAGAAGTTAGTTTGTTCTTACGACTTGTCCCGGTGGATGATTTGGGAGATTGGGAGATCCAATGTATGCACATAAGGTTTCAAATCTATGTAGGCTACTGGTTAAGACTGTGAAGATATAGATCTGTAACGACTTATGTTACATATAGAAATTTTATTTATTAGTAAAATTTTTAGGTATAACTAAGTGTGGAAAATATTTATTTGCTGCCCAAGTATTTTAAGGAGGTATAAAGTTAGTCATGACTAGCTAAAGTTATTTATGGTTAAACTTAGTTGTACTTTTGGGTAAAATTCAGATATTTCTTAAATAGTGAGCGCTACTATCTTGTCATCTTGTTTAAAAAGTAGAAAGAGGATGGAAAATATCCCTTTATCTCTTTTTGACTTGATATTAGTGGTGAGGCTTAAGTTATTGACTATGTGAGCATTAAAAACAAGAAGAGATTCACATGTCATCTTTTTAGTGATGTAGGAGGTGGAATTTGAGATTTCTTAAGAATATTCTAAAATCTTTCTAGAAGTTGTTGATTTTGAAGAAATAAATCAATGTGAAAAGATAAGAAGCCCATGTGATTAGTGCTTTTATCTTAGATTATATCTTAGTAAAACTCGTTAAAGATAGCTACGTCTGAGTTATCAAAGAGTACCAAAGTAAAAAACTTAAGATGTATAAATAGAGGACTAGAGAAGAGCTCCTCATCCTTGTTTTCACATCATCGTAATGACATTTGAGCAATATAGACAGAATGTGAGATTTAGAATATGAGATCTTGAGAGACGTAGTTAGGATAGAGAAATTTAGTTTATGAGTTTATGGGTTTGTGAAGGATTGAACTTAACATTTTTTACTTCAAGTTAATGGTGTGCTTTCATCAAAGCAATAAGAGGTGATCCTTGAGTGAGAGACATAATCGATATGTTACAGATTGATCGATGAGTATCTGGAGGTTGAGAGACTCCATGTGTGTATTTTGAAGAAAATTGAGACGTAAGGAAGAGAAATTGGAGTCGTCTAGTGACCTACGAAAGAGAGTTGAACCGTTCGAGCCGTTCTGAAGTTCAAACTTGTTGTCTTTGGATCCATCGAGATCAGAACACCTAGTCCACAAGAAATTGAAGACATTTGAAGTTTTATCAAGTGGTTTGAGAGTTGTGAGGGAAATTGACTCACACGGAGATGTTTACTTCAGATTTTTATTCACTTGCGACTTGAGGTTGGATTGTTCTTCGCGGACGCACCCATGCTCTATGTCAATCGGTCACTTCTTCTTCTTGTACAACTCCGTCGACATGATGTTGATTTCTGATCCATGATCAATTAGAGCAACCACCAGCTCATCCAAGTCTTTGATCCTGACCAGCGTCTCAGTCGTAGCTCGAGCCCAATGAGTAATGACTTGAGCTTTGCTTCCCATCCTCCTCTTCATCCTCAAAATGTACTTTGCGTCTTCGATCTCTTTCTTCCTCTAAAGAATAAACATTGCACTTTGCAAGCTCTCTCTCCTCATCCACAGACATCTTAGTATCCAAGGCATGCGATAAACCAATCTCATCCGTAATCTGTCACTTCCGTTTGATGATGTAGATGATGACATCATGAAACTCGTGCTTAGCAATGCCTAAAACTTTTCTCAAAGTAAACTCCACCTTCGCGTTCAAAATGCGGTCTTCCAAGACCCCCTTCAAGTTTGTTGAAGCCTAGATGTCCGACTGCAGTTTGTAGACAGATGACTTATCTTTCTCCTTCTGAAACTCCTTTGCTCTTTCTTTCTATGGAGAATGAGCATCATCCATCGATAGATCTTGAGCTCTTGCATCTCGAAGCTCTTGACGAACCTTCTCCCCTCGAGTCTTTCTCTTGGAAGAAGTTCCTTCTCCTACATCCTTTGAATCTTGTCTTCTCTTCTCTTCCAACAACGCTTCATGTTGGTTCTTGGCGATGTAAGCATGCATCGATAGAGCTTCTATCGGATATTGCCATCCAATATCTCTTCTGATCGTAGCAGCTATCCTCAACAATGTCTCGCGTGTCATCTTTCCTTTTTGTTTCATGGAGATGGCAGATGACCATAACCCACTCGGCTCAAGATGCTCGTTAAAATTCCTCTCAGCTTGATCTTCAACCCTTGTGCCATAGGTTCTAGTCTCCACGATTGCAACTGCTTGCGCTGATAAGTGGTCCTCAACCAACTTCTTCATCCTTCCTCTACCAAAGTTGGTCTGAAGAAGTGCACCTGTATCTCTCATCGCTACCTTCCCATCCTTCCAGAAGATCACCCCTTGTTGCAAGATATCAGTGAACTCCTTTCAATCTCTTCGTGGATGATCAGTACCATCGCACCAGATACATCGTTGGATCCAACATTGCTTCTCAACAGATTTTGCTCTGCTTGTAGACCCTTGCTCCTCCAATCTTGTGAACTTGATCTACAGTCTCGCATTTCACTCATGATCCCTTCAAGGCTTAAATCATCGAGAGACGAGAGAAGGTTCATGTTAGAAGACGAGAGAATTGGAGACACTACAGGTGCTTAGACAACTAGAACAACTGGTACTATCTGTCTAGCAATAGGAACCACTGGTCGGACTACAAGAACAGGTGTTATAGCAGTCGGTGTTGGTGTCGGTCTTCTAACATGAACCTTCTCTCGTCTTCGCTCCCTCTTCGTAAGCAGACCAACCGCTGTCGTGTTGTGGTTCGGCCCCTGTGTGAAATTCCCGTGGAACGTACGTTGTGTTTCTTTTCTATGTTTCGTGAACTGTATCACGTAACTCACCGAGCGATGTGATGCGTGTCACATTCGTGATTATTTGTTAAAGTGATCATACGGTAGAGATACGTGTCAAGTCATCAATCTGTGCGCATTCACTTCAGTGGTCCTTGTTGTCGCATTTGAGTATAAAATGGTGAGTCGAGGATTCATAAGACATTCTCTCTCAACCGATGATTTGTGAGGGTTCTCGGAGGTCTGCATGGAGAGATGAAGAACTACGAGTGTGATGGTTATGGACGGAGGTCTGATACCGGCTCCGGATCTTCCTTTCACGAATCCGTTTCACATCAAGCTTCATTGCATCCACCGCGACCACTTTCGATAGTGGTTAGTTGCGTACTTTGATGATGAATTCATGGGGAGGGTGATGGAGTTACAGCTTCCGGTGATTCTTCCGATTGTTACATGCAGCCAATCTAGAATACTGGAAAGTATCACAGGAAAATAAAAAACACAAAAAATCTAACAGCGACTGTACAAATTTTCCAGAGCTGAATTCTTAAACTCTGGAATTTTTCTCCTCTAATAACTTCTCTCTCCTCCTTTCTCTACAACTCTTGTTTCCTTCCCTTTCAACTCTCTTTAAACACTTTCTAAGTGAACAAGATGTAAAGAATGATCTCGAACGCGTCATAGATCACTACGAGATACAAGAAAGGTTCTAGCGTTGCTAACATCGCGTTAGCTCTCTCTCCTCCCAACGTTCTCTTCAGGTGCTCTCTCATGATCTCTTTTTGTCGAATATAGAATTGAACTCTAAACATCTTTCAACGATCCCTTCAAGTGAAGTCCCGGCAACGGAACCAAAAATGTATACCCTCCACGATCCTATCAATCAACTACCCCCCGATCTCTCAACCTCCACGATCATCATCGATGAATCTACAACATGTCGGACCTGTCTCTCACTCAGGGGTCACCTCTGATGGCTTTGATGGAAGCACACCATGAACTTGAAGAGAAAAATGCTAAAATTCTCCATAAACTCATCAACTAAAATCTTCCATTCTAACGACGTCTCTCAAGTTCTCACATGCTAAAATATCACACACTCTCTATATTACTCAAGTTGTCATTACGACGATGTGAAAACAAGGATGAGGAGCTCTTCTCTACTCCTCTAGGTTTCTAGGTTTTTACTTTGGTACCCTCCGATAACTCAGCCGTAACTATTTTTACCGGGTTTTACTAAGATATTACTTAAGATAAAAGCATTAATCACATGGACTTTTTACCTTTTCACATGGGCTTATTCCTTCAAAGTCAACAACTTCTAGAAGGATTTTGGAATATTCTCAAGGAATCTCAAATTTCCACCCCCTCTACACTAGGACCTAATAAAAAGAAAACATGTGGAATCTCTTCTTGTTTTTAATGTCCACAAAGTCCACAACTTTAATCCCACCACTAATATCAAGTAAAAAAGGAGATAAGAGATACTTTCCACCTCCTTTCTACCTTTTAGACAAGATGACAAGATAGTAGTGCTCACTCTTTAGAAAATATCTGAATTTTGTCAAAAGTACAGCTAAGTTTAACCATAACTAACTTTAGCTAGTCATGACTAACTTGATACCTCCTTAAAGTACTTGGGCAACAAATAAACATTATCCGCACTTAGTTATAACTAAACACCTTACTAATAGACAACATCCTATGTGTAACATAGGTCGTTACAGTATAACTTCTCCCCTGGATCGTGTCTTCTCCTTCTTCTTCTTCCGTGTCTTCTTCTCTTGTTCAGATTCAGATTCTGAACTTTCGACAATAGACTCTTCAGAAGTAGAGGATGCTTCCGATCACTGTTATCAGTTTCAGTGGACTTGGACTTCCTCTTGGACTTCCTAGAAGACTTCTTCAACTTCTTCGACTTCTTCGAGGTCTTCCCTCTATCTTTCGTCATGTTCCGAGTGATGCTCACGGTTTCATACTGCTCTGCATGCTTTTGTACTTCTACTAAATCATCACCTCCTCCTCTTCTACAGTACAATTTCATAACTTGAGACAATCCTCTCAAGTACCAGTCCACAACTTGCTGAGCACAATAACCGGGTCTTCCTTGCTTCTCGGGATGTGATCCAGGAGGTCTTCAAACCTCTCGGTGTAATCCCGTAGTGTCTCTTTCTTCTTCCGTTCAAACCTCTGAAGTTCTATGAGGGTCATCCGGTCGTAGCCCACTCCTCTGAACCTCTTCAGAAAAGCTGCCTTCAGAGTAGCCCAAGTGGCCATAACTAACTCGTCATCCAACGCTTTACTCATCCATTTCCTTCCCTTCCCTACGATCAAACTAGGAAATACACGGAGTCTGTCGGCATCCGAGTCTTCCTTGTTGGATCAAGAAATGGTTTCGAACATTGTGATGAAGTTATCAGCGTTAGCATCATCGTCGTACGAATGATACTTCTGGCGAGTGTGAGAAGCCATGTCGACTGCCGGCTGGTGCGACTGCCATCTTCTTCCTCTCTCAGGCTCAGATGGTGTGGATGGTCTTCTCGAAGGCCCAGGTCTGTCTGAGTCACGAATGTCGTCTTCTGAGTCAGAGCTACTATCGCTGTCACCTTCTGAGATTTCTGGAGCGATCCCCTCCAGTCTTCCTTCTCTTTGAGAAGCCTCTCCCGCACTTGGGAAGATGTCTTCCGCGTAACTAGTACCAAAATCTAGTTTATAAACGTGGTCACCCGGTTGGCTTCTGTCTTCTCCAAAGATAATGCTCGAGATGGAAGGTTCTTCCAAATCTACTGATCAAATCTTCCTGAGCTCTTCTTCTTTCTTTTGGTGTCTCAGAGATACCCGTTGCTCCCTAGAAGCGGTTCGCTGGGATGATTGTACCCACTCAGGGTCTTTATCCGTGCGTCTTCTGCTTCTTCCTCTGGTCCGAGACATCCACCAGAGTCTTGAGAAGAGATGTCCCTCTTCTTCTAATACTGTATCTGGCAAACTGGATATCTGAACAACCTGTCATAGGTTCAGAACGTCTTCTTCTCCTGCTTCACGTTGCACTCACTGCAGTCTTCCAAGATCGAGTCTTCCAAGAAGTTCTTGGAAGCGGGAAAGCGGCTTCTTCCAGTTCTTCCTGATGTATCTTATCAGCTTCTCGCTGCGATTCTTGTCTTCTAGCAAGATAGGGATCCACAACACACTCAACTACAATCGAAGTTAGTTCAGAATGAAACTAACTACTGGCACACAGATCCATGAAGCTTAGAACAAACGTTACTAAGATGAAATCTCCGGCAGCGACACCAAAAATGTTGCTCACTATATGTAGTGTCGCAGGATTGCTCCTTTTGCTCATTTAGTATACAATATATCCTTCTCACAGAGGATTTGCACAAGTATCGCTGCTCTAAGTTCTAAGATCTGTTCAAACACACAAACACACGAGTTTTACCTAGAAATCCTATCTTCTCACAAAACCACACGGCTTCCAGACCCTTCAAGAGGTGCCCTGGACCTAAATAAACAACTACCACCTAAAATATCACACAAATATGTACTGGGAAGCTCGAGAAGACGCTTTCTGCTTCCAAGTTACGACTTCCAGTCTTCTCACGACAGTCTTCTCGAAGCAATTCTTGACTTTTGGAGGTTCAACTCGGCTTCTCACACCTCTAGAAGACTGCTCCTGCTTCATAGCCGTCAAATTATCACTGTCTATCACACATTGTTCTTCCAATTCTCAACGGGGTTAGATCAATCACAGGGTGTAAGCCCCATGTAGCCTTCCCAGGCTTCTGTCTACGGAAAGGGTCTTCCTGTAACACTACAACGACATTCACCTTCACGGAAGCTCAATAGAAGTCTCGGAAGCTCACTAGAAGAAGATAGGAAGATGGGAAGATGAGAGAAGATGGGGCAGAAGAGAAAATCTAAACAAGAGGAAACAAGATGAAAATGAGAAATTAAGACTCAGACAGGCTTCTAGTCCGGATCCTGACTAACAAGCCATCCCTGCTTTTAGTAATTTGGGGAGAGAAGACCACAAATTCGTTTACAGTTACATAGTCTTCTATTCGAGGATGTCTTCTTTTGTTGTGGAAAAAAGGCTTCTTTCTTCTTCTGTCGTTGCTTCGACTACTCCGTCTTCTGCGATCGCTTATTCGTAGGACCGTCCGTACGTGGATCCTAAGTGCTCCACTGGATGAGACAAGCTTCGACTCTGCACAACTTCTAACAATCACCGCCACTCAAGGAGAAGGCTACTCATGCACAATTGGATGTGAATTCGAGGAAACCCACTGTCTAGAAGACACAGACAAAGCTTCTGCACTCAAATCCAAAATCCATTCTCCGAGAAGAAGGTATATTGGTGTTGAGAAGCTCACTCCCTCTACTTCCTGCTCCTACTCCTCGACACATCAACTTAGCAATAGGACTACACGATGATGCCGTTCCCTGCTCTAGGCTGTCCATTATCTCTATCTACATCTTCGATCCACTGCTGGAAGCGAGGATACAGACCCCTCCGGTGTAATCCAAATCTATTCGTATGTCTCTAGCATTGGGTGTAATGTGGTTAGTGCGTACAGTAATGTGTGTATATTGTCTCTCACATTTGTGTAATATCCTACTCTGTTTCCTAACTTATACTACTACGTTGAGGCGTAAGAGAGATCTCCTCCAATCCTCAACTTGCAATCACGGAGATGGAGGACTGTCAAAAGGCCACCACCTCACATGCAGTCGGCTCCCTGCCTTGGTTTAGAAACTTACTTTTTACTCATGTGCTGCCTACTCTGTCACATGGACAGTTAGCTAATTTCACAAGTAAAACTATCACTTCTTAATATAGAAAATTCTGACTCTTACCAAAATTAGATAAGTCAATTGTCTTCTTAAATTGCTGCCTACTCTAATTCGCTGGATGTGATCTCCTCTTGATCTACTCCCACCTGAACTCCTAATTCTACTTCTGATAAGTGAGAAGCCCTGCGAGTACCTCAAGTGTGACTGAGGTGGCTCCCTCTTCTCTATTCATGGCTTGCTCTTCTGAGACGGCTTCGGAAGACGGAAGCATCTTTTGAAAAGCTGAGTCCACCTACGCTTTCTCGCTCTTCTGTGACACTGGTTAGACACAGGGAGCTGTGGTGACTTCACAGTGGTCAGAGGAAGTCACCTCCTCCACTCGAAACACCTAGGAAGACAACTCTACTTCCTGTGTTCCACGGTCCTCTCGGCTTCCAACGCTGTCACTATCAAGTGGACAGCGAGATCGAACTCCTCCTTCTCCAAATCTGTCCCAATCACCCGGTTGGCTTCTGTCTTCGCCAAAAATTATGCTCGAGATGGAAGGTTCTTCCAACTCTACCGATCGGATCTTCCTGAGCTCTTCTTCTTTCTTTTGGTGTCTCAGGGATATCCGCTGCTCTCTAGAAGCGGTTCGCTGGGGTGAGTTTACCCACTCAGGATCTTTACCGTGCGTCTTCTGCTTCTTCCTTCGGTCGGAGGCATCCACCAGAGTACCGAGAACAGATGTCTCTATCCTTCTACCACTAGATCTGGTAGACCAAATGACTGAACAACCGATCACAAGTTCAGAACGTCTTCTTCTCCTGCTTCTGGTTGCACTCACTGCAATCTTCCAAGATCAAGTCTTCCAAGGAGTTCTTGGAAGCAGGGAAGCGGCTTCTTCCAACTCTCCCTGATGTATCTTACCAACTTCTGGTTGCGGTTCCTGTCTTCTAGCAAGATAGAGTCCCACAACACATTCAACTACAATCGAAGTTAGTTCGAAACGAATCCTAACTAATGGCACGCAGATCCAGGAAGCTTAGAACAGAAGTTACTAAGATGAAATCCCCGGCAGCGGCGCCAAAAATGGTTCCTCACTATATGTAGTGACGTAGGATTTCTCCTTTTGCCCATTTAGTATACAAGATATCGTTCCCACAGAGGATTTGCACAAGTAACGCTGCTCTAAGTTCTAAGATCTGTTCAAACACACAAACACACGGGTTTTGCCTAGAAATCCCGTCTTCTCACAAAACCACACAAAACAACACGTCTTCCAGACACGCCAAATGGTGCTCTGGACCCAAACAAACAACTACCCATTACAATATCATACAACTATTCACAGAGAAGCTCGGGAAGACGATCTTCCTGCTTCCAGGTTGCTTCTCCCGGTCTTCTCGATACCGTCTTCCCGAAGCGATTCTCGTCTTCTGGGGGTTTAGCTCGTCTTCTCACACCTCCAGAAGGCTGTCTGGCTTCGCAGAAGTCGACTAGTAACAGTCGTTACACCTTACTCTCACACTCACGTTCCAATCGGGTTGGATAAATCACAGGGTGTATGCCCCCTGTAGCCTTCCCAGGCTTCTGCGTATGGAAGTTGTCTTCCTGCAGCACTACAACGACATTCACCTTCACGGAAGCTCAATAGAAGTATCGGAAGCTCACTAGAAGAAGATAAGAAGATGGGGAAGATGAGGGAAGAGGGGAAGAAGAAGAAATCCAAACAAGAGAAAACAGGAGGAAAAGAGGCAATTAAGATTCTGACAGGCTTCTAGTCCGGATCCTGACTAACAAGCCATCCCTGCTTGTAATAGTTTGGGGAGGAAGACAACAAACGTGAGTACTGTAGCACCGTCTTCTACTCGAGGATGTCGTCTTCTGTTGCGGGAAGAAGTCTTCTTTCTTCTTCACTTCGCTGCTCTGACTGCTCTGTCTTCTGTGATCACTTACCCAGAAGACGGTTCGTACGTAGATCCCAAGTGCTCTACTGAACGAGTCAAGCTACACTTCCACAACTGCTGACAGTCATCGTCACTCAAGAAGAACACTTCCCATGCACAATTGGGAGCGAATTCAATGAACCCACCATCCAGAAGACATGGACAAAGCTTCTGCACTCAAATCCACAATCTATTCCCCGAGAAGAAGTCACAATGGCATTGGGAAGCTCACTCCCTCTACTTCCTGCGTCTACTCCTCGACACACCAGTCTAGCTAACAGGACTGCACGAGGATGCCGTTCCCTGTTCCTAGACTGTTCACCACTTACACCTACATCTCCAAGCTGCTGCTGATAACTAGAGAATGCAGACTTCTTCCTGCATGATTCCCTTAGTCTAACATCGAGCAGAGCTAATCTGTCTGCACTGTAGAATCTGTATAGGTGCAGACCTCTGTAGCGTATAATGTGTCATGAGTCTCCTGCACCGTAAGATGTTGGTGTGTATGCAGAGAGCTCCTAATTCTTACTCTGTCATCCTACTTATGCCTTCTGCCTTGAGACGCAGAGGGAATCCTCTCCAATCTTCGACTGTAATAAGGGAGGGATGGGCACCGCCAGAAGGTTGCCACCTCACATGCAAAAACGGTTCCCCTTTCCTAATTAACCATCTGGTTGTTTACCCTGCGCTGCCTACTCTACCACATGGTCACTGATCTAAAATTAAGTTGGACCTGTCTTTTCCTAATATGGCATATTGGGCACTTACTAAGTTTGGACAAGCTCCTGATCTTCTGGGCTTTGCTTATCTATTCTAATGGCTCGGATGCCATTTCCACCTGATCTATTCCTACCTGAACTACTAACTAGTCTTCTGATAGGCTGGGAAGCCCTGTAATTACCTCGGGTGTCGCTGAGGTGGCCTCCTCCTCCATGTTCGTCGCTGACTCTGCTGCTGCTACTTCGGAAGACAGAAGCGTTTTCTGGGAAGTTGGGTCGAGTATTGCTTCTTCCATCTTCTGAGGCACTGGTGCGGGACTAGGGACCATGGCGACCTCATAGGGGTCCGGGGAAGTCGCTTCCTCCACGCGGAATACCTGGGAAGATGGTCTTCCTTCTTGTCTTCCAGAAGACGGTCTTCCTTCCTGTCTTCCAGAAGACGTCTTGTCTTCCGGGGTATCTTCCGGGTTCTTCTCGGCTTCTAACGCTGTCACTACCAAGTGTACAGCGAGGTCGAACTCCCCCTTCTCCAAGTCTGGTCTTGTCGATGATGCTGGTGCTTGGGAAGACGTGTTTACTGATGATGACGGGATCAAGGGAAGACCATAGAGCGTCTTCACTCCCTCTATCTGCCGATCCAAGTACCTGAACATACTCTCCTTGCACTCCACAAACATTGCTTTGGACTCCTCGTCCCATCCTCTAGCCAGGGTAAGCAACTTCCTACCCGCGGTGAAGTTGAACTTCTTCCGAAGCACTTCGCCAACTGAGCTAACAACCCCTGCGCACGAGCCTCCGCTGCTTCCCTCTGCGTCTTCTCTGTTGCAGCTCGCGCTTCTGCGGCTTCTCGCTGCATCTTCCAAGTGGTCTGCTCTTCTGCGAGGGCAGTGATCTTCTCCCGTACTCGGAGAACTTCCTGATCACGCTGCTGTACTCGCGTCTGCAACTCCTGGTTGCTCTTCCGAAGTTGCATCGACTCCTTGGCAGAAGTGACGTACTTGCTGTGAGTTGAAGGCTCAGTCCTTCCCAAGTTCTCACAGTCTAGCTTCCACTCTCAGAAGACGAATCTAGTTTTCTAGAAGACATCTACTCCGTCTTCCGGGATTCTAACAATGCTTCCTAACTTCCTCTCGTCTTCCGGGCTATATCTAAACAATCCTAACTAAGCAAGGCCTTGTATGGATTACCAAGAAGACAACCCACCTTGCATTTCATCGTACTTCCTAACATAAGATACAAGATATGCGAGAAGTAGAGTATATGAAAGATTCAGAAGATGGTTGCGAGCTCCTGCGGTGACAGTGACCTCTGGGAAGACACTCGGGACAGCTTCCGATTCAATGTCTTTCTCGGAAGACTTCTCGAAGTCAGACTTCTCTTCACTGGTCTCCCCTGTCTTCGTCTTCCTACGCGCAATCTATCGTCACAACAGACTCAAGACAACTGCACTCTGTTCTTCTGACTTCTCACCTCTCATACGCACTCAGAAGAAGCTTGCTGCATGATGGGAAGACATGACCCTCGACCATTCTCTCCAGATTCTGCCAGCAGACTTCTCACAACTCTCTTCTAAGTTCGGGAAGAAGAAGAAACGGCTGCTATGGGTCGGACAGAAGAGACCCGAAATGGACCCTCACGTCTTCTCGCTCATTTTGCCAGCCTTTCAGTCTTCTAGTCTCTCTAGGAAGATGTGGAGTTGAGAAGCTTGGAAGACCGGGAGGCACAGGCCTAGTTCCCGACTTCCAACTTCTCGAAATAACACAACAACTCACCACTCCACTCAGGATTCGTACCAAGCCTTTCTAAACACAAAAGCAAAGCAAATCCACTCTTGATATGAATTGTGTTCAGTCGACTTCCGAAGACAGTCTTCCGAAGACGGTCTTCCGGAGACAGTCAAATTTAAGGAGCGTCTTCCGAAGATGTTCCCATCTTCCGAATCGTCTTCTGTTTCAAGTTTCGGGCTCCTTACGTGGTGAAGCTTCCGCGGTTGCCGTCTTCCAGAAGATACGTGTCTTCCGTCTTCCGTCTTCTGCCATCTTCCATCTTCCGAAGATACCACCGAGAAGACGCTCTGCCGAAGACGGTCGTCTTCCGAAGAAGTCAACTTATTATTACAAACAGCCCTTAAGATCATCTTCCTGCTAAGGAAGCCGTAATCTTAAGTAACAACGCTTCTTCAGTTATACAAACAAGTTATTAATCTTAAAAATTTCAAAAATTCATGAATCTTGTAATTTGTGGGCACCACATACGCCCACCCTCACATGTTTGCATCCCCGCAAACATCAGCGTTTCAGCACTTCTGTGCACGTCCGAAGCATCTCCTCAGCTTCTCGTCATGTCCTTTCCTGAACAAGATACCCTGGAAGATGGCGTAAGGTCCTGCCTTGTGTAAGAAGACAGCCTTCTGCTCCGCATCCAATCCCTCGGGATACTGTTGGTCTTCCAAGAACTTCCTCAAGTCCTTGAAGGTCGACTCTTCTGTGGAAGTCGCAAAGACTGGATCAGAAGATCTAGTCTCGTCTTCTGGGAAGCATGCGGTACGCCCCCCCCTCAGATGAAAGTGTCTCTGCGAAAACTGAAAATATCTTCTCGTCAGGGAACTCGTCTTCCACTTCATTTTCTCGTCTGTCTCCTTCTCTGATTGAAACTCTGTTGTACCCAGAATACCCATCCAGGAAGCTGTAGAACTCATGCCTTGCTACTTGGTCTAACACAGAGTCGGTGAATGGTAAAGGATGATGATCCTTCTTCGTGGCCAAGTTCAGCTTCCCGAAGTCCTGACACACTCGGATCTTCCCTGTCTGCTTCTTCGGCACGATGACAATGGGAGCTACCCACTCACTGCTAAGTACTGGGGATATGACTCCTGCCTTCAGGTATTGGTCAATCTGATCCTTCACCGGAAGTGAGTACTTGGGGTTGAGCCGGTACTGCCTCTGCCGTGCAGGAACAACGCCCTCCAGCAAGTCGATGCGATGCTCTCCCAACTCTCGAGGTATGCCCTTCATGTCTTCTATGGTCCATGCGAAGACATCCTGGAACTCCGTTAGAAGTTCTCGAAAGTCTTCCAACTGCTGGCCCTCGATCACCTTGGAAAGCTTCAACTTCTTCCCAGGAGCAACCTCCATCTCTTGGAGATCATCCGGGTTTACCATTCCTTCAGTGTGACTGTACTCACTGGCACCAAAGTATTCCGGTTTGGGAGCTTCTTCTAGTTCAGATTCGTCTTCTGGAAGACCAACTGTCGGACCTTCCGAAGGGAAGACGGTATTCTCGTCTTCTGGAAGACCAACTATCGGATCTTCCGAAGGGAAGACAGTATTCTCGTCTTCTGGAAGACCAACTATCGGATCTTCCGAAGAGAAGACGGTATTCTCGTCTTCTGGAAGCTCTTCTTCCGCAATCTCGTAGCACTCAATGTACCCACAGACCACATCTTCCACTTTCTCTGCTACTTCTGTAGCACACACGTTATTCACCATAAACTCATTATACCGTTCACCACTGTCAGAAGACGCAGCCGAGTCTTCTGAAGTGTACCCCTCTGTTGTAGACGGAGTTTCACCTTGGTGTCCAATCTTGATCCAAGGAAGCGAGACTTTACTCTTCTCACCAGACTTGGGTGTAGGATTGGGAAATCTCAAACGATGCCTTCGCCAGTCAGTATTCACATTTGCAGCATACAGCCATGGTCTTCCTATCAACACCTGATATCCAACCTTAGCTACAGGTCGCAAAATGATGTAAGTGAGGTAAAAAGATACTCCACCAATTACCGTCAAGACATCTTTCAGTTGCCCCAAAGGTCGTCTTCTGGTCTGGTCCGCCATTCTGAGAATTCTCGGAGTAGGCTGGAACTCAGTGAAGCCTAGGGCATGCGCCGTTTCTTCCGTCATGATGTTAACTCCGGAGCCAGAATCAATGGGTACCTTCTTTAGAAGACAGCCATGGATCTCCATATCAAGTTCTGGGGCTCCCAAGTCCTCATGCTCTATTCTTAGGATCGGGGTGCTCGTGGGAAGTTTAGCTGCCCTCCTCTTCCTCGATCCTCGAAGCACAGATTGTAACAACTTCCTGTAACCAGCGTTGTCATCCAACAGCTGTTGGAAGGTCACATCCGCCTTCTGATTCCACAAGTCTCGCAAGAAGTCGTATGGAGATCTTTTCAGAAGAGTGACTGGTGTTTCCAACAGAGAAAATGTAGTAGCTGCTTCCTTGGGTGGAAGACCAGAAGAGTGTCTTCTCTCGACTGGAGGCTGTTCCCGTGAGACAGGTGTTGCCGTAGTCGGTGTAGGAAGCTGCTGTACTATCTTCCGTCTCTTCTCCAGCTCTTCTTGCATGATCGCTTCAACCTCTTGTCTTATGTCAGGAGCAAAGTACTTCGGATCTTCTCGGTCGTAAGTAGGAGAAGACGGCCGCTCGGGAGAAGATGACCTCTCCTTACGCTGCTTCTTCTTCTTGACGTCCTTCTGGCGAGATTCTGACTTCCCTTTGCTTCTGGTACTTACCTTGAACACAGCTTCATCCAAAACTTCCTCCGGAGGCCAACTATCTGAATTCGGGTCAGGATTCCAAATAGTACCATCCGTCAAAGTGAGAGATGACGCTTCTTCAGGTGTCTTCATCTTCTGAGCTGCAGTCATCTTCTGCAGCTGAGGTTCCTTTCCTTCGCGCTTCTCGGGGTCTGGTTCGTCTTCCTCGATATGGAGACAATCCGTACAATCCCCAGGATCTTCTTCTTCTACCGTGATGTGCTGTACCACTGCTAACTCGAGCTTAGAAGATGATGCAGCTTCTGCAGGAGGTGTGGTATCTGCAAATCTCACCATTTGTCGTGGCCGTAAGGTCTGAGGACAATTCCCTGTGAAATGACCGGCTTCCTTACAGTTCCCACACAAGGGCACTTGCCCAATCTGTCTTCTCGGATGAGGACAGGTGGACCACCAGTGTCCTATCTCTCCATAATTATTGCACGCTCCAGGAAGAGGGTTGAGAGGTCGTTGTGATGAAAAAGGCTGCCAGGGTGTCCTGGTCTGTACATTGCTAGCTCTATCCCTCGGTACATAACGATTATATTGGGCTGGAGACGTAGGGATGAAGGGTTGGATCGTCTCGATCCTATAGCAGGTTTCCCCACTGGGATCGTGTAGATATCCCTCATCGTCTTCTTCCCATCCTGCCCAGTTGACAACTTGGTCCTGCGTACACTGATCTCTGGTGTTGTCCAGAAGAGTTACAAAGGTTGCACCAAAGGTTTGGCCGGGAAGCCGTAGGCTGCTTCCGCTTATCCTTCTGGTTCAGAAGATGAACTTTCAGGTCGGCAAACTGCTTCAGAACCTCATCGATACGGGGATCAACTGCAGACTGAATGATCTGCATAACTTCCTCTCTTGCTCGCGTCTTCTCCTTCTTCTTCTTCCGCGTCTTCTTCTCTTGTTCAGATTCGGATTCTGAACTTTCGACAGTGGACTTGGACTTCCGGGAAGACTTCTTCGACTTCTTGGACTTCTTCGAGGTCTTCCCTTTGTCTTTTGTCATATTCCGAGTGATGCTCGAGGTTTCATACTGCTCGGCATGCTTCTGTACCTCCGCTAAATCATCACCTCCTCCTCTTCTGCAGTACAATTCCATATCCTGAGACAATCCTCCCAAGTACCAGTCCACAGCTTGCTGAGCACAGTAGCCGGGTCTTCCTTGGTTCTGAGGGATGTGATCCAAGAGATCTTCAAATCTCTCGGTGTAATCCCTCAGTGTCTCTTTCTTCTTTCGTTCGAGCCTCTGAAGCTCTATGAGGGTCATACGATCGTAGCCCACTCCTCTGAATCTCTTCAGAAAAGCTGCCTTCAGAGTAGCCCAAGCGGCCATTACTACAACATCATCCAACGTTTTACTCATCCACTTCCTTCCTTTCCCTTTGATCAAACTGGGAAATACACGGAGTCTGTCAACATCAGCGTCTTCCTTGTTGGATCTAGAGATGGTCTCGAACATCGTGATGAAGTCGTCTGCATCATCATCATCGTCGTACGGATGGTACTTCTGCCGAGTGTGGGAAGCCATGTTGACTGCCGGCTGGTGCGACTGCCAACTTCTTTCTTCCTCAGGTCCAGATGATGGAGATGGTCTTCTCGAAGGTCCAGGCCTGTCTGAGTCACGAAGGTCGCCTTCTGAGTCAGAGCTACTGTCACTGCTACCTCCCGAGAGGTCTGGAACAATCTCCTCCAGTCTTCCCTCACCTTGAGAAGCTTCTCCCGCACTTGGGAAGACGTCTTCCGAGTAACCAGTACCGAAATCTACTTTATACACGTGATCACCCGGTTGGCTTCTGTCTTCGCCAAAGATTATGCTCGAGATGGAAGGTTCTTCCAACTCTACCGATCGGATCTTCCTGAGCTCTTCTTCTTTCTTTTGGTGTCTCAGGGATATCCGTTGCTCTCTAGAAGCGGTTCGCTGGGGTGAGTTTACCCACTCAGGATCTTTACCGTGCGTCTTCTGCTTCTTCCTCCGATCGGAGGCATCCACCAGAGTACCGAGAACAGATGTCTCTATCCTTCTACCACTAGATCTGGTAGACCAAATGACTGAACAACCGATCACAAGTTCAGAACGTCTTCTTCTCCTGCTTCTGGTTGCACTCACTGCAATCTTCCAAGATCGAGTCTTCCAAGGAGTTCTTGGAAGCAGGGAAGCGGCTTCTTCCAACTCTCCCTGATGTATCTTACCAACTTCTGGTTGCGGTTCCTGTCTTCTAGCAAGATAGAGTCCCACAACACATTCAACTACAATCGAAGTTAGTTCGAAACGGATCCTAACTAATGGCACGCAGATCCAGGAAGCTTAGAACAGAAGTTACTAAGATGAAATCCCCGGCAGCGGCGCCAAAAATGGTTCCTCACTATATGTAGTGACGTAGGATTTCTCCTTTTGCCCATTTAGTATACAAGATATCGTTCCCACAGAGGATTTGCACAAGTAACGCTGCTCTAAGTTCTAAGATCTGTTCAAACACACAAACACACGGGTTTTGCCTAGAAATCCCGTCTTCTCACAAAACCACACAAAACAACACGTCTTCCAGACACGCCAAATGGTGCTCTGGACCCAAACAAACAACTACCCATTACAATATCATACAACTATTCACAGAGAAGCTCGGGAAGACGATCTTCCTGCTTCCAGGTTGCTTCTTCCGGTCTTCTCGATACTGTCTTCCCGAAGCGATTCTCGTCTTCTGGAGGTTTAGCTCGTCTTCTCATACCTCCAGAAGGCTGTCTGGCTTCGCAGAAGTCGACTAGTAACAGTCGTTACACCTTACTCTCACACTCACGTTCCAATCGGGTTGGATAAATCACAGGGTGTATGCCCCCTGTAGCCTTCCCAGGCTTCTGCGTATGGAAGTTGTCTTCCTGCAGCACTACAACGACATTCACCTTCACGGAAGCTCAATAGAAGTATCGGAAGCTCACTAGAAGAAGATAAGAAGATGGAGAAGATGAGGGAAGAGGGGAAGAAGAAGAAATCCAAACAAGAGAAAACAGGAGGAAAAGAGGCAATTAAGATTCTGACAGGCTTCTAGTCCGGATCCTGACTAACAAGCCATCCCTGCTTGTAATAGTTTGGGGAGGAAGACAACAAACGTGAGTACTGTAGCACCGTCTTCTACTCGAGGATGTCGTCTTCTGTTGCGGGAAGAAGTCTTCTTTCTTCTTCACTTCGCTGCTCTGACTGCTCTGTCTTCTGTGATCACTTACCCAGAAGACGGTTCGTACGTAGATCCCAAGTGCTCTACTGAACGAGTCAAGCTACACTTCCACAACTGCTGACAGTCATCGCCACTCAAGAAGAACACTTCCCATGCACAATTGGGAGCGAATTCAATGAACCCACCATCCAGAAGACATGGACAAAGCTTCTGCACTCAAATCCACAATCTATTCCCCGAGAAGAAGTCACAATGGCATTGGGAAGCTCACTCCCTCTACTTCCTGCGTCTACTCCTCGACACACCAATCTAGCTAACAGGACTGCACGAGGATGCCGTTCCCTGTTTCTAGACTGTTCACCACTTACACCTACATCTCCAAGCCGCTGCTGATAACTAGAGAATGCAGACTTCTTCCTGCATGATTCCCTTAGTCTAACATCGAGCAGAGCTAATCTGTCTGCACTGTAGAATCTGTATATGTGCAGACCTCTGTAGCGTATAATGTGTCATGAGTCTCCTGCATCGTAAGATGTTGGTGTGTATGCAGAGAGCTCCTAATTCCTACTCTGTCATCTTACTTATGCCTTCTGCCTTGAGACGCAGAGGGAATCCCCTCCAATCTTCGACTGTAATCAGGGAGGGATGGGCACCGTCAGAAGGTTGCCACCTCACATGCAAAAACGGTTCCCCTTTCCTAATTAACCATCTGGTTGTTTACCCTGCGCTGCCTACTCTACCACATGGTCACTGATCTAAAATTGAGTTGGACCTGTCTTTTCCTAATATAGCATATTGGACACTTACTAAGTTTGGACAAGCTCCTGATCTTATGGGCTTTGCTTATCTATTCTAATGGCTCGGATGCCATTTCCACCTGATCTATTCCTACCTGAACTACTAACTAGTCTTCTGATAGGCTGGGAAGCCCTGTAATTACCTCGGGTGTCGCTGAGGTGGCCTCCTCCTCCATGTTCGTCGCTGACTCTGCTGCTGCTACTTCGGAAGACAGAAGCGTTTTCTGGGAAGTTGGGTCGAGTATTGCTTCTTCCATCTTCTGAGGCACTGGTGCGGGACTAGGGACCATGGCGACCTCATAGGGGTCCGGGGAAGTCGCTTCCTCCACGCGGAATACCTGGGAAGATGGTCTTCCTTCTTGTCTACCAGAAGACGGTATTCCTTCCTGTCTTCCAGAAGACGTCTTGTCTTCCGGGGTATCTTTCGGGTTCTTCTCGGCTTCCAACGCTGTCACTACCAAGTGTACAGCGAGGTCGAACTCCCCCTTCTCCAAGTCTGGTCTTGTCGATGATGCTAGTGCTTGGGAAGACGTGTTTACTGATGATGGCGGGATCAAGGGAAGACCATAGAGCGTCTTCACTCCCTCTATCTGCCGATCCAAGTACCTGAACATACTCTCCTTGCACTCCACAAACATTGCTTTGGACTCCTCGTCCCATCCTCTAGCCAGGGTAAGCAACTTCCTACCCGCGGTGAAGTTGAACTTCTTCCGAAGCACTTCCGCCAACTGAGCTAGCAACCCCTGCGCACGAGCCTCCGCTGCTTCCCTCTGCGTCTTCTCTGTTGCAGCTCGCGCTTCTGCGGCTTCTCGCTGCATCTTCCAAGTGGTCTGCTCTTCTGCGAGGGCAGTGATCTTCTCCCGTACTCGAAGAACTTCCTGATCACGTTGCTGTACTCGCGTCTGCAACTCCTGGTTGCTCTTCCGAAGTTGCATCGACTCCTTGGCAGAAGTGACGTACTTGCTGTGAGTTGAAGGCTCAGTCCTTCCCAAGTTCTCACAGTCTAGCTTCCACTCTCAGAAGACGAATCTAGTTTTCTAGAAGACATCTACTCCGTCTTCCAGGATTCTAACAATGCTTCCTAACTTCCTCTCGTCTTCCGGGCTATATCTAAACAATCCTAACTAAGCAAGGCCTCGTATGGATTACCAAGAAGACAACCCACCTTGCATTTCATCCTACTTCCTAACAGAAGATACAAGATATGCGAGAAGTAGAGTATATGAAAGGTTCAGAAGATGGTTGCGAGCTCCTGCGGTGACAGTGATCTCTGGGAAGACACTCGGGACAGCTTTCGATTCAATGTCTTTCTCGGAAGACTTCCCGAAGTCAGACTTCTCTTCACTGGTCTCCCCTGTCTTCGTCTTCCTACGCGCAATCTATCCTCACAACAGACTCAAGACAACTGCACTCTGTTCTTCTGACTTCTCACCTCTCATACGCACTCAGAAGAAGCTTGCTGCATGATGGGAAGACATGACCCTCGACCATTCTCTCCAGATTCTACCAGCAAGACTTCTCACAACTCTCTTCTAAGTTCGGGAAGAAGAAGAAACGGCTGCTATGGGTCGGACAGAAGAGACCCGAAATGGACCCTCACGTCTTCTCGCTCATTTTGCCAGCCTTTCAGTCTTCTAGTCTCTCTAGGAAGATGTGGAGTTGAGAAGCTTGGAAGACCGGGAGGCACAGGCCTAGTTTCCGACTTCCAACTTCTCGAAATAACACAACAACTCACCACTCCACTCAGGATTCGTACCAAGCCTCTCTAAACACAAAAGCAAAGCAAATCCACTCTTGATACGAATTGTGTTCAGTCGAATTCCGAAGATACCACCGAGAAGACGCTCTTCCGAAGACGGTCGTCTTCCGAAGAAGTCAACTTATTATTACAAATAGCCTTTAAGATCATCTTCCTGCTAAGGAAGCCGTAATCTTAAGTAACAACGCTTCTTCAGTTATACAAACAAGTTATTAATCTTAAAAATTTCAAAAATTCATGAATCTTGTAATTTGTGGGCACCACAGGCACTAAAGTGGGACTGGGAGTTGCGGCTGCTGCTCAGTCGTCTTCTCCCGAGGTCGCTTCCTTCACCTCGCACTGTCCTGTTGGCCCATCTCTTGCCAACTGATCTGCTGTCAAGTCCCCCTTTGACACGTACAGATAACAGAAGAACGGAGTGAGGTGTCCTCCTGCCGGGATGCCCAAGTACACCAACTCTGCCTCAACGTAAGCGTGGAAGAAGACGCTCCAATTGATAGACAGTCTCTCCTAGATGGCTTCCAGGAACTCCACGTCTTGATCTCCAAGGTATCTCGTCTTCTGTGCGTCCTTTGGGAAAGAGGTGAAGAAATAGCTTCGCCAGAAGACGCTTCGCGGCTCCCGATACGCTTCTACCTTCCACCCATTCCTTCCCTGTCTATCTTCCATGAAGAGGCAAGTCGTGCTTCCAAGCACATGTCACTTCCTCGAGATCATGAGTAAGATCTTCTTCTCGAGTTCGTACCCTCGGTTCTCTGATTCTAGTATATGAAAGACCTTGCGCCACCACTCCGTCGTCCAGGAAGATGGTCTTCCACGAGCTACCCTGCCTTCGCAGGTACAAGGTTGCGAGGAGGCAGTGCTGCCCAAACTTCCTCCAGAAGACCCTGGTCCACGAGGTTCCAATCCCAAAGGAAGAAGTCGAGATCCAACTCCTTGATGAAGGGTTTGGTCTTTGCCAACTCTGCTGCCGGCAACACCAACCCTCGAGGATACATCGACATGCTTCGAGCCTCTGTTACACTAAGCCACACGTACTTGCTGTGAGTCGAAGGCTTAGTCCTTCCCAAGTCCTCACAGTCTAGCTTCCACTCTCAGAAGACGAATCTAATTTTCCAGAAGACAGCTATTCCGTCTTCCGGGATTCTAACAGTGCTTTCTAAGTAGCTCTCGTCTTCCGAGCTATATCTGAACAATCCTAACTAAGCAAGGCATTGCATGGATTACCAAGAAGACAATCCACCTTGCATTTCATCCTACTTCCTAACAGAAGATACTATATATGTGAGAAGAAGAGTATACGAGAAGTTCATAAGATGGTAGCGGGCTCCTGCGGTGATAGTGACCTCCAGGAAGACTCCTGGGACAACTTCCGATTAATTGACGTACTCGGAAGACTTCTCGCAGCCAGGCTTCCCATCACTGATCTCACCTGTCCTCGTCTTCCGACACGTAATCTAACCTCACAACAAACACGAAACATCCATACTCTGTTCTTCCGACTTCTCATCTCTCATACACATTCAGAAGAAGCTTGTTGCATGACGAGAAGACATGACCCTCGACCATTCTCTCCAGATTCAGCAAGACTTCTCACAACTCTCTTCTAAGTTCGGGAAGAAGAAGGAATAGGCTGCTATGGGTCAGATAGAAGAGACCTGTAAAAGACCCTCACGTCTTCTCGCGCATTCTGCCAGCCTTTGCAACCTTCTAGCCTCTCTAGAAAGATGTGCTTTTCGAAACAACAATCAACTCATCAAGTCACTCAAGATTCGTACCAAGCCTCTCTCAACACAAAACCAATCCAATCCAATCCAATCCAATCTCGATACGAATTGAACACAGTCGTCTTCCGAAGACGTTCAGACATTCAGAAGCGTCTTCCGAAGATGTTTAGATCTTTAGAAGCGTCTTCTGTCCATGGGTTTGAGATCAAACGTGTGGTAGGGTAGAGAAATTGATAGTCAAATGATCGAATTTAAGAATGAGAGATGGGGAAGCTCGATTCCAACTTAGGAAGAAGTGAGAAGACGGCTGTCAAAAATTTGGACAGTGCTTCTGCGCCCAATTCTCACAGAGGAAATTTTAGGATAGGAGAATCGATCGATGAGCTTTCTGCAAACGAGCAAAAAGGAAGCGCGGGGAACATCAAATCAGAGACGGGAAGCGGTGGGAAGGAAAATGAACTCGGGAAGAACCTCAGTACAGCTTCTGGCTGCTTCTGGTGCACCTTCAATCTTCTACGCGCTTCCGGTCTCAATCTCAGCTCCAATGCGATTCTACGAACTTGCTCCTGTCGTGAATCTTGAGCTGCACCTCTCTGCTGCTTCAATCGATCCTTCTCTTCCTTAGAAACTTCTCTAATCGACCCTCAATGTCTGCTTCCTGGAATCCGAAGGGATTCCTTCAGCTCAACTGTGCTTCCAGCTCTCACAGAACCGTCAAGCTCTCTCTCTAGCCTCAATTCGGTTCTCTGAGTTCTCAATTACACTCTCCTCGCTTCCAGATCCAATTCGACACCCTGATTGCATTCGACCTCCTAATGTGCAGATGCCCTTCGGTGCGAGAAGCAGTCAGCTGATTTCGTGCTAATGTGCATTCTCCCGTATCTTCCTTGCGCGATTAGGAGTTCGACCTCCTTGACCTACCTACTACCATGGTGGCTACCTGGTAGGTACACCTACCCCTCTCCTAGGTGGTGCGTGGTGGATACTCATGCAGTCGTGATTGCTATCTTCTAGAAGACACCCGTCTTCCGTCTTCTGTCTTCTAAAGATCTGGTCAGGAAGATGTCTTCTCGGAAGATGTCCTTCTTCCATCTCCGGAAGAAGTCGACTTCTCTTACAAAAAGTTCTTAAGACCATCTTTCTTCTTAGCAAGATATAATCTTAAGCAACAAGGTTATTTCAATTACATAGATATGTTATTATCTTCAAAAATTTCAAAATTCGTACATCCTATAAATTGTAGGTATCACAAGCTGCGTCTTCTCTGCTGCGGCTTGTGCTTCTGCAACTTCTCGCAGTGCCTTCCATATCGTCTTCTCTTCTGCGAGAGAGGTGATCTTATCTCTGACCCGCAGAACCTCCTGTTCACGTTGTTGTAGACGTTGTCATGATGTGAATTGTTTGACTTCGTGAATAATTCATCTCTCAGTTTTGAAGTTAGTCTCTCTGAGCGAAGTTAGGACCTCAGAGAAATCGATTCTAGAGAATGTTATATATTTTGAGTCCTAGTAGGTTGTTTACCGTGATGATAGAGTTCAAGCTCATGGGTTGTACTTACATGTCGTCCATACATGCTTCCTAGCGTGGTTACGTTATCTTTCAGGATTACGCGTCATTCTACATGTCTTCGCATGTAGTTTAATGTTTACGCTGGAACTTTAGGGGTTTGACGTGATAGCCTATATGTGAAATGAAGTCACCACGTGGTTTACAGACCAAAAGGTTTAGGTCAGAGATGGCCTAGACAACCGACAAAAAAAGTCAGAGGAGAACATGGTTCGTTAGAAGCACAAAAGGAGAGGGAAGTGAAGCTATGAATTCCCATTGGTCCAATTTTAACTTTAATGAAATACTAAACTTAGAAGTAGAGGTCTAAAGAGAAGATCGAGCAATTGGGAAGGACATTCTGAAATCTGAGAACACATGAGGATAGGGCTTGTCGTGCCAATCGCTCTCAGTCAAATTCTTGATTGATTTGGAGCAATAAAGAAGGAGTTATGGCAGATTGAAGTTCGGATTGTGCTAGAATTGTAACACTTTTGTTGATTTTGGAGTCTTCGGTGTCAATCGCAGCAGAATTGAGAAACTCGCTTCAAATCTTCGTGGTCACATTCACTGTCAGCAGAGCTACGACTGTCCACAAATTTTCATGTCAATTGAGTGAGTGAATAATTCAGGGCGACCGCTGAAACAGAGGGGGTCCGAAAAGCTCTCAATCTAGAGCAGCAACTTCAGAGAACGAGATCTGGAGAATTGTGTACAATCTGGAGGTCAAATTTCACAGGGGTGTTCAGCATGCTGTAGACTCCAAATCCTGTAAGAATCATCGAAAGTTATCAAGCCAATTCTCTGTTCTGGGTCGAAATAGCTGTCTGGGTACCAAAAATTGCCATAATTTCAATTATCTAAGAAGTCAATGCCCAAGTACTTGTAGCTCAACTTGTTCCAAAGCTTGACCTTTGTAGAGAAAAGAGTGACAAGCTCTACAGCCTACCACCATCACCTCGGACTTCAGAAGGTTCACTTCCATTTGCGTGTGACTGCAAAAAACCTCCAAAGCATCCAAATGTCGTTGCAAGCTCAAAAGATCACGCGATAGAAGAATGATATCATCCGCATAAATCAACGCTTTGATGATATATATCCCAAGCTTCACACCTTCTCCTCCAAAATCAGCAAGATATCTCTCCACATCATCAATAAAGATACCAAATAGGATAGGAGAGAGATGATAGCCTTGAATCACTCTAATGATGTTGAGAATCTCCTTCGGTTGTACTGATGTAAGCTTGACATAAACACGTTCATAGAGTTTTGAAACCGCTATCATCATCTCCTTAGGAACACCAATGGTAACAAGTTTATCCCATAGAAGCTTTCTCGGCATCCTATCAAAAGCCTTCTTGTAATCGATAAAAGCAACACATAGATACTTGTCAAAACATTTGGACTTCTTCCAAGCAACTCGAAGATATAAGATATGATTAATGGTGCTAAAGGTCGGACGAAAATCAGCTTGTGATTGAGCTCTCACTTTAGAACCTTCTGCTCAAGCGCTAAGTTTTGACTCCAACAAGCTACCATAGAGCTTGGCAAAAATATTACCAACCATGATAGTTCTATAGTTGATATCATCATCCTTCTTGTCCGACTTGTGAATAGGCACCACTTTGCACCTGAACCAGCTCTCAGGAAAGCCATGAACAACAGCGTCATTCAAAAACTTGGCCAGTATAGGAATGAGAGAATCAACTCCTCATTGTCATAGCTCAGCAGAAAGTCCTTCCAAATCCTCAGATTTATCCCTTGCTAGCTTTGTAAGTTGAGACCGCACCTCGTCCACTGAGAAAGTATGTAGTAATCCGTCACCTTGTGCCATGCATGGTGCATGTGGAGAAAAGTAGAGTTTCTTGACATATGATCTCAAAACTGCAGGGACAAGGTTTGGTGAAGATGAATGTTTGGTGAAACGCCTCCAAAAAGCTTTGGTTTTCTTCTGAAGATCAAAAGCAAGCTCCAAACCTTTCTTCCTCAAAAAGCTCTCTTCTTACAACTTCACCAGCTTCTTGTACAAGGTTATAGCTTCCAACTCACAACCTTTCTCTAAAGTCTTTATTATAGCAAGCTTACACTCTTCATCAAACCAACCATTGCAAGGTTTCCCTTTGAACTTTCTGCTGGAGTGTCTAGAGAAGAACTGGGTAGCAACCTTCTTCAAGATATCAGTCAATTGTGCATCAATGTGGTCAAGATCACTGCTCCACTTTGTGATAGATATCAAATCTTCAAGAGAAGCAAGGTACACATGTTTTTTGTGATGGTCAAGACGGAGCTTTGAAGTATTGGTGCTATCAACGAATCCGTTCGGCTTGTAAGATAAAGAAAAGCTAGACGAGGATAGTGAGAACAACAAAGGAGTATGATCTGATTCAGGTTGGAGGTCTAATACTTCAAACGTTGTCGGAGTGTGATCCGTCTACCTAGGAAAGCGCCGGGCTTCTGGCTGTGGTTGTTTACTCAAGAGGTTGGCTTTCAGGTCACAACAGGAGCTATAAACACTCACACAGGAGTGTAGGATCCTCTGATATGCTCAAAAAGCGAAATTTAGGTCTCACTGGTAGTAATAGGCTTAAGCGGTGAACTTTGACACTCAAAGAGAGGAAAACTATGAAGGTTTAGACCTCTAAACTTCCCCTACATGCAAATGAGGTACTACTGAACTCACAGACGAAGTTTCAACCTGAGATCAAATTCTGACACGGAGATATGAACAGAAAAGTTCTGAATAAGAGAATTATGGCAATTTCTGGTACCTAGACAGCTATTCAGACATAGAACAGAGAATTGGCTCGATGAATTTCAAATCTTCTCACAGTATTTGAAGTCTACAGGATGCTGAACATCCCTGTGAAGTTGGGACTCCTGAATGTTTGTAGAACTCCAGATCTCCTTCTCTAAAGTCGCTGCTCTAGATTAAGAGCTTTTCAGACCCCCTCTGCTTCAGCGGCCGCCCTGAATTACTCAATTACTCAAATGATACGAAACTTTTTGGACAGTCGTAGCCCTCCTGACAGTGAACGCAACCACGAAGTTTTGAAGTGATTTCCTCAATTCTGCTGCAATTGGCACCGAAAACCCCAAAATCAACAAAAGTGACGCAGTTTTGGCACAATCCGAACTTCAATTGGGCATAACTCCTTGTTTATTGATCCAAATCGAGCAAAAATTTCACTGACAGTGCTTGGCACAACGAGCTCTCTCTTCCTGTGTTCTCAGATTTCGAAGATACCTCACCAATTGCTCGAACTCTCCTCTAGAGCTCTGTTTCTAAACTTAGAGTTTCACAAAAGACAAAAACGGACCAATGGGAGTTCATAGCTCCACTTGACTGTCCTTTTGTGCCTTAATCTACCTGGTAACTTTTCTACACTCATAGGCTACCACGTCAAGCCCCCTAGAGTGCCAGCGTATAACTTAAACTACCTAAAATGACACATAGCCCTGAAAAATAACTTAAATTAGCTAGAAAGCGTGCATGGGCGACAAGTAAGTACAACCCATGAGCTCAAACCCCTATCAGCATGGAAACCCTAAGTTATGTACATTGAACGTCATAGACAAGTAAGAAGTCACTTGCACAAGCGCACAAATGCTTGAACAAGATAACTAACATACTATCAGCCTACTAGGACTCAAAATAGTGTTAACACCATATGCAAAGGTGTCAAACATATACATAAAGGACTAGAAGTAGTATGAGCTAACTTCTAGAACTACTAAACCTAAGCGTCGGAGTAGAAGTCAAGCATGTAGCCGCCAAGTAGCGCGACATCCACCCCCTCTGAACCTGCACATCCTCCGGTATGTGCCAGATCTAGATCAAGACTCTTCAGCTTCAGCTTCAAACTCATCTTCAACCTCTATTGAGTCTTCAGCTTCATCCTCAGTAAGCTCTGCAATGTTCTGATCGTCCCCTCTCCTTCTAAAGAGCTTGATTCTCTTCCCTGCGACTGGTATCTTGAGCACTGCACCATCTAACTCTCTCAAAGAGTATGTGGCATTATCATAAACTTCTAACACCACATAAGGTCCAAACCATCTCTTGGAGAACTTTCTGATAGTGCTATGCTGATTATCAAGACTACTATCATAGACTAACACCCAATCACCTTCTTTAACTGGTTTGGGTCGTAATCTATGCGTTCTATCAAATCTGCCTTTATTTCTCTCTCTAGCAGTCTTCAACCTTTCCACAGCTTTTGCAACATCCTCAGGTCTCCGTTCTAACTGCTGGATCCTTAATGCAAGAAGATCCTCCGTACTTCTACCATCTTCCCATGGCAAAACATTCCAAGTAGGCACAACCTCCTCAATCGGCATCACAGGTTTTTGCCCTAGTATCAACTCTGCTGGCATGTAACCTGTAACGGTACTATGAGTTGTACGATCTGCCCACAAAGCAAATGGTAACAGTCTAGGCCATTCACGGATCTTACCCTTGCAAGCTTTTACCAAAGCTTTGATGATTGGCGGATGACCTCTTTCGCTCTTGCCATTCCCTTCAGGATTGTAAGCAGTGGTTAACGCCAACTTGATTCCCAATCGCTTGAAGAATTCAACTGCTTCTTGTGCATCCAGCTCACCCCTATCTGCAGTGACCTTTCCCACACACCCATACCTACAAATAACATCTTCAAGTAGAAAGCGGCAGACACTAGCAGTGGTCTTCGTCCTCAGAGCACGACCTTCAACTTGGTTAGATAGATCTTCTCTAGCCAAGACTAGATACCTCATTTGTCCAAGTCCAAATGGCATAGTTACCAGATCAACTACCCATTTGTAATGAATGGCTAAAGGATAAGTAGGATGCAATCCATCACGATGACGTACGTTGGAATACATCTGGCAGGGTATACAAGATGAAACAAACTGTACTACATCCTTATACATACCCTTCCACCAATACTTTTCCTTCATCTTGGCAAATGTAGCCCAAACTCCTCTATGACCAGCCCATAAACTCTCATGGAACTCCTTGATCAGCTTCTGCTGCAATTCCAAGTCACATACTACTCGCTGCGGTATACCTCCTTGTAGCTTAGGGCGCTTCCATAGATGTCCTCCATGTAAAAAGTAACCATAAGCTATTCTACGGATCCTCTTGAAATCTGCATCAGACCAGCCTTCTTGCCTTTCCAGTGAACTCAAATAACGCCCAAGATCCAACCACTCGCCATCATACATAGTTTCCTCAAATAACTCCAATGGAGCTACAAAACAGCTTCTATCTCTTCTAGCAAGAGCACTAGAATAGAAATCAGTTCCCACATCCTCCTGATCATCTATCATTTCTTTCTCATCGTAATACCTAGCCCTTGATAACATATCTGCCACAGGATTGTCTTTTCCTGCAATATGTCTAAACTCTGGGTTCAAGGACTTGATATATGCTATCCACCTCAACATAGCAATATCTGGAGTTGTACAGCTAGTGATCATTCCCAAGAGAGGTAAACAATCTGTCTCCACAACCACAGGTGCTCCTATCAAGTATTCCTTATCACTCTTCATCGCAGTAACTACTCCCCATAGCTCTCTCTTGACCTGAGGGTAGTCTCTCTGCCGTGAACTTAACACCTTAGCACCAAAACGCACCACATATCTATTCCCATCCTCATCGTCTTGCCCTACAGCCCATCCAATGTCAATAGGACTAGTATCAACAGTAAGGATAACAGATCTGCCCAACTCATATGTTACCTTCCGTAGAGTTGGTGGTGAAGCTAAAAGATCCTTCAACTTCCTCATAGACTCGCTTTGCTCCTCTTGCCACTGAAATCTTTGCCCCTTCCTCAGCAGCTTGTACAACGGATCTGCTACATGTGCAAAGTGTGGAATCCATATATGATAAAACACACATGCTCCTAGAAACCTTCTCACCTCAGTAACCGATCCACATGTCTCCTTCATCCTTCGGATGGCATCAACCTTGTTTGGACAAGGTTTCCGACCATAAGATCCACACAGATGTCCCACTATTAACACCTCTTGTACTCCAAATACAGACTTGGCTCCTGATAAAGTCAAATGAACCTCCTCCAGTCGACTCAGTATCTTATCACAATCAGCTATGTGATCTGCTACAAACTTACGGCACCCCCTCTGATCTTTTACCTCATTCTTCTCCTCCTCAGCACACCCTTTGATCGGCACATCATCAAGGAATGGCATAGTTTTTTCAGGAATGAAGTCCCTCAAAACTTTGTTCATGCCATTCATCATATGTGCTACAGAATTGGTAGCACCTTGTGGCAAGGTGCACATCCTTAGTAACCCCAAAGGCGTCCTCATTGTAGTCAAGTCTCTACTCTCAGAGGATAACTGAAACTGATCATAACCTGAATATAAGTCTCCCATGGAATAGATAGCACGACCAGCAAAAGCCTCTGCAAACTCGTCTACAATAGGTCCTATACCCATATTCCTGATAGTCACCTTGTTAACTGGCTGCATATCTTGGATAAATCTCAAAGCTCCACTCTTCTTCGGAACAGTAAACCATCTGCTAGAGTAGGGAGCTATAGATGGTTCCAAGATACCCATCCTAATCCTCTCATTGAGCAAGTCTATCAGCTTTGGTAGATGAGCTCTAGGCACAGGGATAGGACGTAGATTCCAAGGCACATGCGGTATAGTAAAGATTACCATAGGTGCAACTACACTTGGATCTACACATCCTACTTCATGTGACTCAAACGCAAACGCCTTACCATGCTTAGATAGCATCTCCCTGAAGCTCTTCTTCTCTTGCTCAGTAAGAAATCCATCACCTCCAATCCTCAGCTCCTTCAGTGTTGTTTCTGTGAACTGGTGCCCAATTCTTCTCGGTCCTCTGAGCGTCGGCTCTCGTGCAGCTTGCTCCATCTTCTGATTGTAATCGAGTGGTAAAGGCAAAGCCACTGGTTTGACTTTCTTTGCCACTGACTTGTACTTGGTCTCCACATACACCTCTTGTCGATCTATAAACTTATCAATTACATCATAAAGCTCCTTGGAGCTCACTCTCACCACTCTATCTACATCATCTGTAGAGCTTTCTAATATAGATTTCAACTCTCCTATAGTATCTACCAAATACTGCTCTTCAAACACTCCAGATATGTATTCATCTCCTGCTAACTCTCCACTATCCCACAAAGATTGTTGTACACTCTTCACATGTTGCCTCTCAAACCTCTTCAGATTCTCAACCTTCCTATAACACACTGATCCACATGATGTCAACCCTAAGAAGCTAGTGGATAAAGCTTCCTGCTCTACTGGATCAGGCGAGAATCCTATCTCTACTGTACCGTTGAAGTCTCGCTCTTCAATGGTACTCTGCCAAAACCCCTAGACTCTCTAAACTCCTGAGTAATCTTAGGTAGTGGACGGTCTCTCAAGCTATCACGATTCCTCTCATGTTCTGCAGCAACGGTCAAAAACTGAACAGCTCTTTTGCCATCTCTACTACGTATCCTAGCATAAGCTGAACCATCATCCATAACTCGTGTCTCCATTCTAACAGCAGTAATGTAAGGCTGCCCTAGAATGATAGGATAGGTTGACATGTCTTGCACAAAGAAATTCTGAACATCACTGATGTCACCCACAGTTACCTTGATGTTGGGACAAGCACCATAGAGTTCTCCCCTCTGGTTGTTGGCAGCACGGATAAGCCATCCATGGTCGGTGTCTATGGGCCACCTTCCACGCTTGTACAGCTCCTTAGACATCAGATTAATCTCTGAGCCGTGATCAATCAATGCCACCACAGGTTCCTCCAGATCTCCCAGCTTCACTAAGGTCTCTGTGGTTGCTCTCGCCCAATGGTTGTGAGAATAATGGCTCTTCTGCGATGCTTCCACCTCATCTTCAAACCTCACGTGCTGATCTGATCTTCCCTCTGATACTTGAGAGCAGTAACCAGCAATCTCATCCTCCTCATCCTCCGACAGTTTGGTCCCTAGAGCGTTAAGCGTAGCTGCTTCACCCAAGATCTGACGTTTCCTCTTGATGATATCTATGATAACCTCATGGAACTCACGCTTTGCTATCCCAAGAATCTCACCCAAGGTAAACTCAACCTTCCCATTCAAGATACGATTCTCTAACACCTGCTTCAGGTCTGTAGCAATCTCAATATCAGACTGAAGTTTGTATGCAGGCATCTTACCCTTCTCCTTGCTTCTCTCCTTCTCCTTTGGTGTTGTAGGTGGTAGATCCTCCATAGTCTCTTCCCGAGTAGGTGTTGTCTCCTGCCTTGCCTCTGGTCTAGCCCTTTCACTCCTTGTAGCAGGTCGTTTGGCTGTAGAAGCCTCACCTGCATCCTCCCTCCTGCGTTTTTCTTCTAGTACAGCTTCATGCTGACTTCTTGCAACATAAGCATGCACTGACATAGTATCCACAGGGTCATTCCATCCTGTAGTTTCTCTAATTGAGTTGCCAACCCTTCGTAGCACATCCTTGTCTAGCTCTGTTCTAGCTACGGACCGCACTACATCTGACCACAACCCAGTAGTCCCTTTCTCTCTCTCCATCTCCACTTTCACTCCACAGGTAGCAGCATTCACAAGAGAAACAGCATGTGATGCTGATATCTCATTCACAAGTCTCTTCATACCACCCTTGCCAAAGTTGGTTCCCAACATCATCCCAGTCTCTCTCAAATGGATCTTACCATCTTTGAAGAAGATCAGATCCTTCCTCAATGCATCTGAAAACTCCCCACAATCTCTCCTTACATGGTCTAGGCTATCACACCATATACAACGATGAACAAAGCCTTCTCTCATCTGAGGTCTCTGCATAGCAGGCTGTACATTCTGCTCCTTCTCTTCTAACCTAGTGAGCTTAAGCTTAAGCTCCTTCATACCCTTAATCAACTCATCAAGCGGTGAGTCTTCCTCTCTAGCAATTACCAAAGCAGGCTTAGTAGGCAACTGCTTGACAGGAATTATCAGAGGTGCTGCTTCACTTACCACCACCTTGTCCCTTCTTCTCTGTCTCTTGGCCAGCAAAGAAACAGCCTCTTCAACCTCCTTCCAGTCAGTCTTCAATCCTCTCTCCTCACTCTTGTCTTCCAGCAACAGCTCAAGCTTCTCCTGAATAGTTACGTCCGCTGCTTGTAGGAAAAGCTCGGTCTTCTCAACCTCTAGTGTAAGCTTCTCTGTCCTAGAAAGCTGAGCATACTGACGATCAAACTCCCTTAACAACTCATTTACAGACAAACCTTTGTTAGGCTTCACCACCCACTCCAAGAACGTTCTCTTTGTCACTCTCTCTGAATCTTCAGTGTAGTACTCCTCCTTCAAAGCTCGCATAAAGCTCTCCCAACTCTGTCCTTGCTGCTGCTTGAGCTCCTTCACACGCCCACGAATCTCAGGGACAACAGCAAGTTCAAAGTTCTCCACCATCTCCTTCTCAGGTACCTTGTTCACCTCCATCTCCCTAGCATAGTATCGCACATACTTGGAAATATCTGTACCCTTGAACTGGTCCATCTGATGCACCACAGATTGCAACGCCTTGGTTGCTAATACCTCTTTCCTCTCTGTGCTCTGCTGCTGCTGCATAAACATGGAAAAAGCTTGGAACATCTTCATCGTAGCAGCATCCAACTGAACAGGTTGCTGAGCAGCAGCAGCAGCTCCACTTGATGATCCTTGGTTGGCCATGATATCTGATCCTGTAACACTCTCAAGAAACTCCCACCCTAGGTGTTTCACGTCGAGTTCACCAAAAAGAGAGTATGTCGGAGTGTGATCCGTCTACCTAGGAAAGCGCCGGGCTTCTGGCTGTGGTTGTTTACTCAAGAGGTTGGCTTTCAGGTCACAACAGGAGCTATAAACACTCACACAGGAGTGTAGGATCCTCTGATATGCTCAAAAAGCGAAATTTAGGTCTCACTGGTAGTAATAGGCTTAAGCGGTGAACTTTGACACTCAAAGAGAGGAAAACTATGAAGGTTTAGACCTCTAAACTTCCCCTACATGCAAATGAGGTACTACTGAACTCACAGACGAAGTTTCAACCTGAGATCAAATTCTGACACGGAGATATGAACAGAAAAGTTCTGAATAAGAGAATTATGGCAATTTCTGGTACCTAGACAGCTATTCAGACATAGAACAGAGAATTGGCTCGATGAATTTCAAATCTTCTCACAGTATTTGAAGTCTACAGGATGCTGAACATCCCTGTGAAGTTGGGACTCCTGAATGTTTGTAGAACTCCAGATCTCCTTCTCTAAAGTCGCTGCTCTAGATTAAGAGCTTTTCAGACCCCCTCTGCTTCAGCGGCCGCCCTGAATTACTCAATTACTCAAATGATACGAAACTTTTTGGACAGTCGTAGCCCTCCTGACAGTGAACGCAACCACGAAGTTTTGAAGTGATTTCCTCAATTCTGCTGCAATTGGCACCGAAAACCCCAAAATCAACAAAAGTGACGCAGTTTTGGCACAATCCGAACTTCAATTGGGCATAACTCCTTGTTTATTGATCCAAATCGAGCAAAAATTTCACTGACAGTGCTTGGCACAACGAGCTCTCTCTTCCTGTGTTCTCAGATTTCGAAGATACCTCACCAATTGCTCGAACTCTCCTCTAGAGCTCTGTTTCTAAACTTAGAGTTTCACAAAAGACAAAAACGGACCAATGGGAGTTCATAGCTCCACTTGACTGTCCTTTTGTGCCTTAATCTACCTGGTAACTTTTCTACACTCATAGGCTACCACGTCAAGCCCCCTAGAGTGCCAGCGTATAACTTAAACTACCTAAAATGACACATAGCCCTGAAAAATAACTTAAATTAGCTAGAAAGCGTGCATGGGCGACAAGTAAGTACAACCCATGAGCTCAAACCCCTATCAGCATGGAAACCCTAAGTTATGTACATTGAACGTCATAGACAAGTAAGAAGTCACTTGCACAAGCGCACAAATGCTTGAACAAGATAACTAACATACTATCAGCCTACTAGGACTCAAAATAGTGTTAACACCATATGCAAAGGTGTCAAACATATACATAAAGGACTAGAAGTAGTATGAGCTAACTTCTAGAACTACTAAACCTAAGCGTCGGAGTAGAAGTCAAGCATGTAGCCGCCAAGTAGCGCGACAACGTGGAAATAGAAGAGCTATCAATAGCTGAGACAAGGAGATAGTCTACTGTGCTTGTTTCAGTGTTCTGAGTATCCATCATCTCACTAAAGCCTGTAGTATGAGTCAACCATTCCATCGTCTTTCTGTTGATGTTCTGAAATATCAAGAGAAAGGTAAAGTCTTTATAGTCAAAGACTTCAATGTTAGAATTCATACCAGCCAATTCACACAATTTTATGCACCTCATCACTCCTCTATTCTAGAAGAAGATGATGATCCTCTCTGATCTCGTACGCCCTTAGATACTTCCACAAATAAAATGATATTATCTGTCCCTTGGGGTCTCCGAGGACCATGAGACTGTCCATGTGAGTACACCACAGCGGGCCTCGGACCAAAAGCTTCATTAACAATTTACAGCAGCATGCACCTCCAATTGTGCCCGCAAGGGATTGAACCCACGGCCTTTTTCTTAGAGGACTGTAGGCAAAACCACTTGGGACCTCGATATTCTCAGAGAGTTTCTGCCCATATCTTGGTGCTTTGATTTGATCTCAAGCTGAAATTTCGTATGTGTCTTCAGTAGGACCTCATTTACATGTAGGAGAAGTTCTGAAGCCTAAACCATCGTATGTTTTTTATTCTTGACTGTTAAAATTTGTTGCCTGATCTTATCACTACTAGTTTAACCTGATTTTCATTTTCTGAGTATACTAGAAGATCCAATCGACCTGTATGAGTGTTCATAGTGTCATTTCATGATCTGAAGTCTCCCTCTGTAGTAAGCAACCACAGCCAGAAGCCCAACGCTTCCCTGAGTAGTTGTATCACAACCTTCACGATCATACCACAACCAGAAGGTTCTAGGAAGACTCTCATCTCGACATCTGGTACTTCCACTGAGAGATCTTGGGATGATTGAGTGAGAAGGTTGAGTTTACTACGCGAAGAAGAGATGAATCACAAGAGCGCTGTTGCTGCTACTTCTACGGTTATGTAATGCTGTGCATCATACAAAGTGTAAGATCGATCTTCTCCACAAGATCATTAGCATTTGATTTGTATGACGTCGTTATTCGTGACTCTATCTCCAACTTTGTCGAGTTGATCAGAAATGAAAGATCCACAATCTTCTTCATCTTTTCAAGATCTATCGCAATCTCATTCTTGGAAATGATGTGTTTCAACAGTAGACCTTCTTCGCAACCAAAGATGCACTTCTCTAGATTTAGAGAAGCGTTGGCTTGCTCCAACCGCTGCAAAACTTTGATCACATGATCAAAGTGGTCTTTCTTTCTTCCGTATCTGCAAAAATCATCAATGAAATCACTGACAAACTTCTCTATGAATGGTTCAAACACCTTGTTCATGAACCTCTGAAATGTGACCGAAGTATTACATAACTCTAATGACATCACCCGAAATGTAAATATTCTCCAAGGAGTAGTGAATGTAATCAACTGTTGGTACTCTTGTGCTATCTTGATCTAGTTATACCCATTATAACCATCATCGTAGTTGTATCACTCATGACCAACAACTTCTTCTAAAACCTCATCTATAAATGGAAGAGGATAATAATCTTTCTTAGTAATTGCATTCAATTTCTTATAGTCTATGCACACTCGCAGCTTATCGTTCTTCTTCTTGACAATCACAATAGATGAAACTCATTTTGAGTTCTCCACCTCGTAGATGAAACTTGCCTCTTTCAACTTGTCTATCTCCTCCTTGATCATCATTGCCGATGTAAGATTGACACTTATTTGCTTCTGTCAAACTGATCTTGCATTCTTCTCCAATTCAATTCGATGAGTCTCTAGAGTCCCTCTTTCAAATCCTTGTTACTGAAAGTAAACACATGGATATATTTCCGAAATATATCTAAGAATCTACTTTTCTCATCTTGAGTGACATTGATACCAAACTTCAAGGTAGAGAGTCTTCTCACAATCTCTTCCTAACTTAACTCTTCTTTGTCAAGGTCTTTCTCCACTAGTGGTCGAGGTAACAAGTCAATAACACTAAGCTGATGTAATGATTCATCTTGACCAAATCCTTCGTCATCAGATGAAGATTGTTGATCATAAGAATCTTCGTATCTATTTTTTAGACACTCTGATCATCTACCATATCAGATTTTCAGTAGTCACTAGTGGATCTATTCGAGTCAAAAGTCACAACTCCAACACTCGAGAGAGGTACTATCACTCTGTGATCTTTAGGTCCAATCCGTAAATATCCCTTGTGCCGCCTATCTGTAGTGCGTACATCTCTCAACCAAGGCCTACCTAAGAGCAAATCATAACTAGAGTCCTTTAGTACTTGAAAAGACATCAATGTTTGGACTCCCATCACAGACAGAACCACCTTCTCTAATACACCAAGAGATCTTATCCGTTGTTTGTTAGCCATCCCCACAACAATGCTAGTCGAGCGAGTTGGTTCCATCATTAACTTCTTCATCAACTTCTTCGATATGATATTTACAGCCAACCCTCCATCCACCAATACGTCAGAGACGTAATGATACTTCAATCTGTGAAGTCCTAGTGCATATCTCTGAACCATGCACATCCACCACATCAACTTCCACAAACTTTGATGTATTGCTCTTGGATTTCTTTAGCTTGTTTCTCTTAGAACTTAGTTCTCCTCTGAGTTCTCTTCGTAAACTAGGTTGAGTGCAATCAATTGCCCAACCGTGATGTTGGCTTTTTGAGCACTCATATTTTCAACCACGTCATATCTTACTTGAGAGATGAAATGGTGAAATCCGCCATCCTCAACTTGCTTCTTGGTTCCTTTGATATACTCAAAATATTACTTGAGCGAGTACTTCTACTTGGTGATTCTTCCATGAAACCGATTCATCAGAAAATTGAGTCTTTTCTCTTTCTTGAGCTAAAAGCTCCACCGGTGCATGAGAAGAGTTCGAACTCTCTCCTTCTTCATAGATGAGGTCTCACACTACATCGATAGTAGCCACTCTTTTATCTCGTGCTTGTGATAGATTTCCTCTATCAACATTCATTTTGATAGTTTCAGCACCCTTGCTCCATTGTTAAGACAATTTCTTTGGAAATGAGAACCTCCACAAGTCAAGCATGTGATTCTTCCAAAGTTACCTTGGTTGCCTCCAAAGTTATCTTGATTTCCTCGGTTGGGATTGTTGTCGTAATCTTTTTGACCTCTTCGTTTTATTCTTTCATTCTCGTAACTGCATCACGTTTATCTTGAGATCCGCAAGAGTATCGGTGATCCTCGTCAACTCTAAACTTACACGAATAAACCCTCTCAACTTTGAAAATTTATAGCTCCTTCTCTAGACCTCCTCTTCCCATGATTTCTGTTGTCCAAGATAGCATATCAACCATGCTAAGATACTCGAAATTTTCACTAGAAAATAAAAATCACAGAAATTCTGACAATAATTGTACAAATTTTCCAGAGAACAGAATTTCTAAACTCTCGAGAATAAACCTCTCAACTTTGAATAATTATATCTCCCTCTCTAGATCATTTTTTCTCATGATTTTTGTTGTCTTAGATATCTTATTAGCCAATCTAAAATACTGAAGAGTTTCACAGGAAAATAGAAAACATAGAAAATCTGACAGCGATCATACAAATTTTCCAAAGAGTAGAATTTCTAAACTCTAGAATTTTTCTCCTCTGATAATTTCTTTTTCCTCTTTTCTCTACAACTCTTGTTGCATCTACTTTCAATTCTCCTCAAACCTTTTCTAAGTGAAAAAGATATAAAGAATGGTCTCAAACGCGTCATAGATCATTACGGGATACACAAAAGGTTTTAAAGTGATTAACATCGTGTTAGCTCTCTCTCCTCCTAATGTTCTCTCCATGTGCTCTCGCATGATCTCCTTCTGTCGAATGTAGAATTGAATTCTAAACATCCTTCAACGATCTCCTCAAGTGAGGTCTCGACAATGGAACCAAAAATATAAATCTTTCGCGGTCTTATCAATCAACTGCCCATAATCTCCCAATCAGTCATCGATGAATCTATAACATGTCGGGCTTGTCTCTCACTCAAGGGTCATCTCTAATGACTTTGATGGACGCACACCATGAACTTAAGAGAAAAATGTTAAGTTCAGTCATTCACACTCATAAACTCATCAACTTAAATTATCTTGAGATCGTCATTCGAATAGTGGAGAAGGCGATGATGCGACTCAGGCTCATGATTATCTTGGGAGAAGAAACGACACAAGAGGTGTTGTTACAACCATTTTCTTTTATTTTATCTATGATAGATTATTCTCGAATGAAATTGCTGATGTTCGTACTCTTTTAGCGAGTCGTTATTACACGAAGATTAGAAGAGTAGAAAGAATATTTACAAGATGGAGAAGCTACCAGTGTTTCATGGAAAGGACAATGAAGATGTAGAGTCGTTTGTTCGAGACTTCAAAAGAGGTTGCACAAGAAATAACTTGAGAAGGAAGGAAGAATGAGTGTTGTTACTACTAGAGTTTTTAGAAGATTTTGCTCTTACGTGGTATGAAGACCGAGTGAAGTACAAGACACTTGGTGCAATTGAGAACACATCAGAGATGTTAATGCCAGTTGTGCCAATTCTTGCACAAAGGACACAGATTCAGAGACCTACGGAGAACCATGGACAGCAGAACCAGATCGAAGACCTGATTCGACAAATGCGAGAACTAAAGGTGGAGCTAGCTGGCTTGTAGAGATAGCAGCCGTCGGCGCCTGTTGCTGCACGTCCAGGAAGTGCTCCTGTTCGTAGATGTATCTGATGTGATAATCTTGATCATTTTTGAGGAGATTGTCAGGAGCTTACGGCTACTTTACGAGATGGTGTGGTTCGCTACCAGAACGGTAGGCTGCACCTTTCTTCGATTGGGGAGCCGCTGAACACGCAGTTTGGGCTAGGAGGCATGAGAAGTCTACCTCATATTATTGCGGCTACAACTGTAAATGTATTGATGGCACCGCCGATAAATTCTGATGTATATGCTGGACACATTGAAGTTTCTTCTAGTCATACGCTACTAGATATGACTACTGGGAAGAAAAATGCTCAAGTTCCTTCTAAAATACTAAAGAGAGGAGTTGAGACTATCCGCAGAGTCACAAGGTGGAGAGATCCTATTGACGCTGCGTCTATCAAAGCATTCTTGGACGTGGATAGACACGTTCATTGACAGGATGCTTCTGTGGAGGAAAAGAGATGACAAGAAGCCTCTGAACTTGATACTGGAGTTCTAGAGGAGACTAGGAACAGACGAACAATCACAAGGAGGCGAGCAGCTCCTCCAGAAGACATCCCCTCTACTTCTGCAGCTCCTCCACCTACACCAGGTCCGATGGAGGACGTGCAGAGATCCCAATAGGAGCCAACGAATCTGTGCTTCCTGACTTTTCTGAGACATATGTTCGACATTGGGAGCTGAGGTGTCCTCATAGTGGTCAGAGGAAGTCACCTCCTCCACTCAAAACACTTGAGAAGACACGTTGTTTTTTGATGTTCCGGAAGACACCTTGTCTTCCGGGGCTTCTTCCTTGGTCTTCTCGGCTTCCAACGTTGTCACTACCAAGTGGACAGCGAGGTCGAACTCCTCCTTGTCAAGATTAGTGTCAACTGCTGGTCCTGATGCATGAGAAGACATAGCGGCGTGCTGGAGAATTGAGGGAAGACCATAAAGCGTCTTCAGATCCTCAATCTACCTATCTAGGTAGCGGAACATGCTCTCCTTGCACTCCACTAGCATCTTCCTAGAAAAGTCACCCCACTCTCGAGCTAGGGTGAGAAGCTTCCTAACCGCGGTGGAGTTGAACTTCTTCCGAACTGCTTCCACCAGTTGCGTTCTGATCGTCTGCGCTCAGGCTTCTGCTTCTTCCCGCTGCTTCTTCTCTGCTGCAGCCTGAGCTTCCGCGACTTCCTGCAGTGCTCTCCACGTCGTCTTCTCTTCTGCGAGGACAGTGAGCTTCTCCTTGTTTCATAGAACCTCATGCTCGCGCTGTTGCAGCCGTGTCTGCAACTCCTGGTTGCTCTTCCGCAACTGCACCAACTCCTTGGCAGAAGCAAAAGCTTCCGTCTTGTACTTCGCTGCGAGCTTCTTCGTGGTGCAGATGTTGGCTTCCAGCGTGTCCACCTTCTTCTGGACCTCCTCCAGCTGCATCAAGGTGCGCAGACCAAACCCAGTTCGTAGTGACTTTTCCTAAGCCATCGCCCGCTTCTCCACCAACTCCATGGCTGGCTGGATCTCCGAACTGAAGAAGGCGCTGAACTCTTCCAACCTTCTTCTCGCGGAAGACAGGTTCATCCCCACAAAGTCCTCTGCGATGGCTTCCTTGTCTTTGAGAGGCAAGGATGCCTCTTCTACCACCGTGATCTTCCGCTTCTGTGCACGGGAAGACACTACTCTTCTCATCTTCCGAGGTGGAAGATGTCTCCTCATCACAAGAGTGATCCTCTTTGCTCCGCTTCCTTGAGTCGCAATCAGAATGTCAATTGATACCTCGACTTCAAAGTTCTTCGAAAGACTCCATGTAGTCGTAGACGTCGTCTTCTATGCGATCTTGGTGCTCGGTCTGTCTTTCGATGAATCCGACTCAGATCCAGAGTGGATGATCATGAAAGATGCGTTTTTCCTAGGCACACTCCTAAGTCCCCATCTTCCTCAACGGTAACTCGTCTCCTGTGTCAGTGGAGTCGTCTTCTCTCACCAAAATCATCTTTTGTTGAGTGTCCGGTCCTGTCCGAGGAACTGAAGTGAGAGAAGAAGACATGGCCACTGCCTGGTCTTCTTCCTCCGAGCTCTCTTCCTTCACCTCGCGTTGTCCTGCTGGCCCATACTTCGTCAACTGTTCTTCTGTCAAATCTCCCTTGGACACGTACAAATAACAGAAGAAGGAAGTAAGATGCCCTCCTGCTGAGGTGTCCAAGTACACTAGCTCGGTCTGGATGTAAGTGTGGAAGAAGACGCTCCAATTGATGAGCATTTCTTCCCATATAGCTTCCAAGAACTCCACGTCGTGATCTCCAAGGTATCGCACCTTCTGTGTCTTTCTCTTGGAGAAAAGGTGAAGATACACTTCCTTAGAAGACGCTTCTTCGGCTCCCAGAAAGCTTCTACCTTCCATTCGTTCCTCCTTTGTCTGTCTTCTAGGAAAAGGCAGGTCGTGCTTCTGGATACATGTCACTTCCCAGAGATCATCGGTAAGATCTTCTTCTCCAACTCGTATCTTCGGTTTTCTGCTTCTGGTCTAGAAAGACCCTACGCCACCACTCTACTATCTAGGAAGATGGTCTTCCACGAGTGACTCCTGCCTTCACAGATACAAGGTTACGCGGAGACAGTGCTACCCAAACCTCCTCCAGAATACCCTCGTTCGCGAGGTTTCAATTCCACAGAAAGAAGTCGAGGCCCAACTCCTTGATGAAAGGTTTGGCCTCCATCAACTCTGCTGCGGGTAACACTAATCCTACCAGAAATGTAGCTGTAGGTATGAATTTCATCCCCTCCACTCCATCGATCATAATGTCCTCATCTTTCCATCATATCGATTGATTCTTTAGCCCAGATTGTTTAGCCCCAGTCGAGAGCTTTCCAACCATACCCTTCTTTTCTCGAATGGCCCTTGTGGTCCGATAAATACACAAAAGCGCTCAACTAGAATGGAACTAATGAGTTGCAGAACAATACAAAGTCAAGATTACAACCTGGAAATGATCTACAATAAAAGGTACGACAAAAGAAAACGGTGAAGCTATCACTCGGCTGAAATATTCTTTCCTGAAGTTTCTCACGATCCAAGCCTCATGGTTGATCTTCGATCAGCAATGACATTGGATATCGACCCAAAGGTTGAAAAGAACGTCCGATGGATAGTTGAGATCCATTGTTCCTCACAACAAGATGTACAACGTCATATCCCAAGTTAACCTATTTAGGACAAAAGAAATCATGGGAAAAGATGGTCTAGAGAGGGAGCTATGAATTTTCAAAGTTGAGAGGGTTTATTCGCGAGAGTTGAGGAATTCTGCTTTCTGGAAAATTTTTACAATCATTGTCAGATTTTCTGTGAATTTTATTTTCTTGTGAAAATTTCATGTATTTCAGTTTGGCTGATAAGCTATTAGAGGAAACAAAAATCATGAGAAGATGATGTCTGGAGAGGGAGATAGAATTTTTCAAAGTGGAGGGGGTTGACAACCATGAGAGAAGTGAAAATATACAAATTTCAGTTCTGTGAAATTTTATACAGTCAGCACCATCTCTTCTGATTAGGGAAATTTCTGTTGAAACTTCATGAGTTAGTAGCTTGGAGGTTGAGCTACTCGAGACCACAAAAATCTTGGAGAGATCTTTTATCGGTTAAGAGATATATGTTTCGGCATACAAAGAGGTCTTGAAGATACATGGGGAATCCAGTTCGAGTGTCGAGGTTGAAGAAGAGACGTTTGGGAGTTAGAACGGAGACTGAGAAGCCAAAGTTAAGTATACAAGAGTTACGAACACGCATCTATTGCAGTTGGGGTGTCCTTTTTGCTCTATATCAAGAAGCTTCTGCGAGCATTGACGCAGATATGAAGAAGATTGAGATGAAAGCATCATTCACTGTGGAGGCCATGAATGCTCCTGGCGAAATAGAGTGTGATCCTTACAAGAGTGACTTTAAGATGTGTGGTGCTCACAATTTACAGGATTCACGAATTTTTGAAAATTTTAAGGTTAATAACTTGTTTGTATAACTGAAGAAGCTTTGTTACTTAAGATTATGGCTTCTTTAGAAGGAAGATGATCTTAGGATCATTTTCGCAACAAGAAGTTGACTTCTTCGGAAGACGGCCGTCTTCCGAAGAAGCGTCTTCTCAGTTGTGTCTTCGGAAGACAGAAGAGGACGAAAGACGGAAGACACGTATCTTCCGGAAGACAGCGACCGCAGAAGCCTAACCGCGTATTCCCCAGTAAAGAAGTAGGTGTACCTACCAGGTAGCACCAAGGTAGTAGGTAGATCAGGAAGGTCAGGTAAGTCGAAGAACTCCTAAACTGCGCGAGAAGATACGAAGGAGGCGCATTAGCGCAGGAACACCACCGCTTCCCGCATCGAGAGTATTTTGAATAGAAAATCGAATTGAGAGGTGAGCGAATTGAGTGAGGAGGACTAACAGAGTGAAATCGAGTAGAGCAAGGATCGATTCGCAGCTACAGAGAAGGCGAGGACGAAATTCAGAAAGAAGGAAGCACCATCGAGCTGAAGGAGTCTTCTGTAGACTCCCGGAAGCAGACATTGAAGGACGACTGAGAAGAATCGTGGAGTCTTGATCGATTGAGGAGTGGCAAGACATTGACGATAGCAGCAGCTCTGTGGAGTAGCATTGGAGCTTGAGTCGGAGCTGTAACGACCTATGTTACACATAAGAAGTTTGTCTATTAGTAAGGTATTTAGTTATAACTAAGTGTTGAGAATGTTTATTGAATCTGGAGAAATGGTCGAGGGTCTTCTTCCATGTCTTCTTCCTGTCATGCAGCAAGCTTCTTCTGAGTGTGTATGAGAGGTGAGAAGTCAGAAGAACAGAGTGCGAACGTCTTGTGTCTGTTGTGAGGTTAGATTGCGTGTAGAAAGCAGAAGACAAGTGAGACCAGTGAAGGGAAACCTGGCTTCGAGAAGTCTTTTGAGAATGTTATTGAATCGGAAGCTGTCCCGAGAGGCTTCCCAGAGGTCCCTGTCACTGCAGGAGCCCGCAACCATCTTCTAAACTTTTTATACACTCTACTTCTCGCATATCTTGTATCTTCTGTTAAGAAGTAGGATGTAATGCAAGGTATGTTGTCTTCTTAGGAATCCATGCGAGACCTTGCTTAGTTAGGATTGTTTAGATATAGCTCGGAAGACGAGAGCTACTTAGGAAACACTGTTAGAATCAGAAGACGGAGTAGCTGTCTTTTGGAAGACTAGAATCTTCTTCTGAGAGTAGAAGCTAGTCTGTGAGAACTTGGGAAGGACTGAGCCTTCGACTCACAGTAAATGCATGGAGCTTAGTGCAACAGAGTTTCAAGTATGTCGATGCATCCTCGAGGGTTGGTGTTACCGGCAGCAGAGTTGGCCGAGGCCAAACCTTTCATCAAGGAGTTGGTTCTCGACTTCTTCCTGTGGGATTGGAACCTCGCCGACTAGGATCTTCTGGAGGAGGTTTGGACAGCATTACCGCCTCGCAACCGTGTACCTGTGAAGACATGAGTAGCTCGGGGAAGATCATCTTCCTGGACAGCAGAATGGTGACGTAGAGCTTTCCACAGGTCAGAAACAAAGAACAAGGGGTACGAATTAGAGAAGAAGATCCTACCCATGATCTCGGATAAGTGGCATGTGCTTGAGAGCACATCTTGTCTCTTCCTGGAGGACAGGCAGAGAAGAAACGGATGGAAGGTCGAAGCTTACCGGGAGCCGTAGAAGCGTCTTCTGGCGAAGTTGTTCCTTCACCTCTTTCCAAGGGGAAGGCGCGGAAGACGAGGTACCTTGGAGACCAGGACGTGAAATTCCTGAAAGTCATTTGAAAAGGGCTGCCCATCAACTAGGGCGCGTTCTTCCACGCATATGTGCAGACAGAGCTGGTGTACTTAGGCACCCCGGCAGGAGGACATCTTACTCCGTTCTTCTGTTACCTGTACGTGGCCAAGGAGGATCTAACGGAAGATCAGTTGGCAATATATGGACCAACAAGGCAACACGAGACGAAGGAGGTGACCTCGGGAGAAGACGACCGAGCAGTAGCAATGACTCCTCCTCCCACTCTGATGCTGCAGATGAGGCCAGGTACTCATCAAAAGACGCTTCTGGTGAGAGAAGACGACTCCCAGTGGGTCAAAAAACGCGACATCACCAAGGAAGATGGGTCCTAGGAGTGTGTCTAGGAAGACCACCTCCTTCTCAATCATTCACTCTGGATCGGAGTCCGACTCACAAGAGGAGCCATTGAGTACTAGAAGACCGCTTTTGCAACACCAAGAGTCTTCCGAAGACTCCAGAAGACGAAGGTTGGATGAACACTCCACATGCGATGCAAAGAAGCGTAGTAAAGAGGACCGCTTCTGTCATGAGGAGGGATCTTCCACCCCGGAAGATGAGAAGAGTAGCATCTTCCCGTGCGCAGAAGCAGAAGACCATAGTGGTGGAAGAGACATCCTTGCCTCTGGAAGACAAGAAAGACACCTCCGATCGGATCGTGGGGATGAGTCTGTCTTCCGCGGGAAGAAGACTGGAGGAGTTCAGTGCCTTCTTCCACTTGGAGATCCAACCAACTATGGAGTTGGTGGAGAAGAGAGCGATGGCTCAGGAGAAGCCACTACAGCCTATATTCGGTCTACGCACCCTGATGCGGCAAGAAGAAGGTCAGAAAAAGATAGAAGCGCTGGAAGCCAACCTCCGCACCACGGAGAAGCTCGCAGCGAAGTAAAAGGCGGAAGCAGCCACTTCTGCCAAGGAGTTAGCGCAGCTGAGGAAGAGCAACCAGGAGTTGCAGGCGCGTTTACAGCAACGTGACCAAGAGGTTCTACGAGTTCGGAGCAAGATCACCGCCTTTGCAGAGGAGAAGACGACATGGAAGACACTGCGAGAAGTCGCAGAAGCACAGACAGCAGCCGAGAAGACGCAGCGGGAAGCAGCGGAAGCTCGTGCGCAGAGGATGCTAGCTCAGACGGTGGAAGCGCTTCGAAAGAAGTTTAACTTCACCGTGGGTAGGAAGCTTCTTACCTTAGCTAGGGAATGGGACGACGAGTCCAAGGTGATGTTGATAGAGTGCAAGGAAAGTATGTTCCGGTACTTGGATCGGCAGATAGAGAGAGTGAAGACACTCTACGGTCTTCTCTCGATTGCGCCACTGGCAACTGCATCTTCCCAAGCCTCAGCACCATCGATCGGATCAGACTTGGAGAAGGAGGAGTTCGACCTCGCTATCCACTTGGTAGTGACAGCGTTGGAAGCCGAGAAGACCCCGGAAGAACCCTCGGAAGACAAAGTGTCTTCTGGAAGACAGGAAAAAGAGATGTCTTCTCAGGTATTCCGAGTGGAGGAAGCGACTTCCCCGGATCCCTATGAAGTCGCCATGGCTCCCAGTGTCGAACTAGTGTCTCAGAAGAGCGAGGAAGCACAAGTCGACCCAGCTTCCCAGAAGACGCTTTTGTCTTCCGAAGCAGCAACAGCAGAGCCAGCGACGAACGTTGAGGAGGAAGTCACCTCAGTGACACCCGAGGTATTCACAGGGCTTCCCAGCTTATCAGAAGCAGAGTTAGGAGTTCAGGTAGGAGCAGATCAAATGAGGATTGCATCCGAGCAATTAGAATAGACAACAAAGCGTAGAAGACAAGTTGACTTGGCCAAACTTAGTAGGAACCGAACATGTTATCTTAGGAGGTGACAATTTTAGTGTAATATTAGATAGGTGACCATGTGACAGAGTAGGCAGCGCAGGAGTAGTAAGGTGGATGGCTAAATAGGAAGGAGAACCGCTTGCATGTGGGGTGGCAGTCTTCTGACAGCACCCAACTTTCCCTGGTTGTAGTTGAGGATTGGAGAGGATTCTCTCTGCGCCTCAATGCAGATGCATAAGTAGGATCGAAGACACACTATGGACACATATGCCTCACTGTGAGTAGGACACATTACACACTAGAGACGCATACGAACAGTGCACACTACATCCGATGTGAGAGACATACGAATAGACTGGGATAACACCGAAGGGGTCTGCATTCTCTCGTTGTCAACAGTGGTTCGAAGATGTAGATGGAGGTAGTGAACAGTTTAGGAGCAGGGAACGGCATCCTCGTGTAGTCCTGCTGGCTAAACTGATGTGTTGAGGAGTAGGAGCAGAAAGTAGAGGGAGTGAGCTTCCCAACACCACTGTGCCTTCTTCTCGGAGAATGGATTGCTGATTTGAGTGCAGAAGCTTTGTCTGTGTCTTCTGGGTGATGGATTTCCTTGAATTCACTCTCGATTGTGCATGAGAAGCATTCTTCTTGAGTGGCGGTGACTGTCCGCAGTTCTGCAGATTCGCAGCTTGGCTCATCCATTGGAGCACTTCGGATCCACGTACGGACGGTCCTATGAGTAAGAGATCCCAGAAGACAGAGTAGTCGGAGCAGCGAGAGAAGAAGAAAGAAGCCTTCTTCCCACAGCAGAAGACGACATCCTCAAGTAGAAGACTGTGTAACTGTACGCATGTTTGTTGTCTTCCTCCCCAAATTATTACAAGCAAGGATGGCTTGTCAGTCAGGATCCGGACTAGAAGCTTGTCGGAATCTTAATTTCTCATTCTCATCTTGTTTCTCTCTCGTTTGGATTTCCCCTTCTTCCGTTTGCAAAACTTGCGACGTATGTCAAGCATTTGCTCTGAAGTCTACTAGAACACTTCCGTTAAGATTAATTTCAGTATTAAGCGCCATTTGAGAAGTGAGGTATTGACTTTGTACATCCTCTTAATAAAACACCTCGAGGTAATAGATACATTGTAGTTGCTATTGACTATTGTACGAAGTGGGTAGACCTTTGAGGGAGACTAATGAAACAGAAGTCGGTAAATTCCTATGGGAGAGGATCATCACAAGATTTGGATGTCCTTTAAAGTTGGTCTCAGATAGAGGAGGAGAGTTTGTAAGGAGAATGACTACTACTATGCTACAACACTTTTCTATCAAGCCACGAGTAACGACCTCATACAAACCAAATGCTAATGGTCTTGCGGAGCAGATCAATCTTACACTTTGTATGATGCTCGTCAAAGATGCTGGTGTTGAGACTGCGAAACATACTTGGGATAAGAGGCTACATGCCATCTTATGGGAGTATCGAACGACAACAAAGACTTCTACTGGGTACTCCCCATTTCGACTGGTTTATGGAGTGGAGTCCAAGTTGTCGATCCAATTCGAATTGGATACTTTTCAAACTTATTCAACGAAAGTTGAAGAGGTCAAGGAGAGAAGACGTGATCAGATCAAGAAGGAGCAACTCATGGAGTCAGAAGAGACTCGAGCGGTAGCAATGATCCGGATGGAACGAGCTCATGCGTATCAAAAAAAAGTTATGATAAACGATTGGGCAAGAGAGAGGTAAAATCTTTTTCAAGTCAGAGATTGAGTAATGTTATATGATACGATCAGATTCAAGAGGGCTACAAAGAAGTTTCTTCCTAGATATTTTAGTCCTTTTGTTGTAGATAAGGTGTGAGGCAACTTCACATATGACCTTCAGGAGCTGGGAGGAAGGAGATTCGATCAGATAAATCATGACAATTTGAAGCTGTTTCATCGACGAAAGTTCTCTCTTCACTCCGAGGACGGAGTGAAAATTTAGTCCGGGGGTAAAATGTAACAACCTATGTTACACATAGGAAGTTATCTATTAGTAAGGTGTTTAGTTATAACTAAGTGTGGATAATGTTTATTTGCTGCCTAAGTACTTTAAGGAGGTATCAAGTTAGTCATGACTAGCTAAAGTTAGTTATGATTAAACTTAGCTGTATTTTTAGTAAAATTCAGATATTTTCTAAAGAGTGAGCACTACTATCTTGTCATCTTGTCTAAAAGGTAGAAAGGAGGTGGAAAGTATCTCTTATCTCTTTTTTGACTTGATATTAGTGGTGGGATTAAAGTTGTGGACTTTGTGTGCATTAAAAACAAGAAGAGATTCCACCTGTTTTCTTTTTAGTGGGTCCTAGTGTAGAGGGGTGGAAATTCAAGATTCCTTGAGAATATTCCAGAATATTTATAGAAGTTGTTGACTTTGAAGGAATAAGCCCATGTGAAAAGATAAAAAGCTCATGTGATTAATGCTTTTATCTTAAGTAATATCTTAGTAAAACTCGGTAAAAATAGTTACGGCTGAGTTATCGAAGGGTACCAAAGTAAAAACCTAGAATGTATAAATAGAAGACTAGAGAAGAGCTCCTCATCCTTGTTTTCACATCGTCGTAATGACAACTTGAGTAATATAGAGAGTGTGTGATATTTTAGCATGTGAGAACTTGAGAGACGTCGTTAGAATGGAAGATTTTAGTTGATGAGTTTATGGAGAATTTTAGGTGATGAGTTTATGGGTGTATGAACGAGTGAACTTAGCATTTTTCTCTTCAAGTTCATGGTGTGCTTCCATCAAGCCATCAGAGGTGACCCTTGAGTGAGAGACAAATCCGATATATTTTAGATTCATCGATGACGATCGTGGAGGCTGAGAGATCAGGGGTAGTTGATCGATGGGACCGTGGAGGGTTTACAGTACAGTAGACTCCTCAGACTCAGATCATTTAGTCTGCACCCGATTCTCGGATTGATGAAGTGCTGAAGCAGTTTGCCGACGTGAAAGTTCATCTTTTGAACCAGAAGGACAAGCGGAAGCAACCTACGGCTTCCCGACCAAACATTTGGTGCAACCTTTGTAACTCTTCCGGACACACCAGAGATCAGTGTACGCAGGACCAGGCTGTTAATTGGGCAGGTTGGGAAGAAGACGATGAGAAATATCTACGCGATCCCAATGAGGAATCTTGCTATAGAATCGAGACGATACATCCATTCACCCCTACGCCTCCTGCTCAATATAATTGTTATACACCTAGAGACATGATTAGTAATGTACGTGAAAGCTCATCTTCTGAACCAGAAGGACAAGCGGAAGCAACCTACGGCTTCCCGACCAAACATTTGGTGCAACCTTTGTAACTCTTTCGGACACACCAGAGATCAGTGTGCGCAGGACCAGGCTGTTAATTGGGCAGGTTGGGAAAAAGACGATGAGAAATATTTACACGATCCCAATGGGGAATCTTGCTATAGAATCGAGACGATACATCCATTCATCCCTACGCCTCCTGCTGAATATAATCATTATACACCTAGAGACATGATTAGTAATGTACAGACCAGGACGTCCTGGCAACCTTCTTCATCACAACGACCTCTAAACCCTCTTCTTGGAGCATGTAACAACTGTGGAGAGACAGGACACTGATGATCCACCTGTCCTCATCCGAGAAGACAGATTGGGCAAGTGCCCTTGTGTGAGAATTGTAAGAAAGCATGACATTTCACAGGAAATTGTCTTCAGACCGTACGTCCACGACAAATGGTTAGATTTGCAGATACCACGCCTCCTGTAGAAGCCACATCAGCTTCTAAACTCGAGCTAGGAGTGGTACAACACATCACGGTAGAAGAAGCTAGGAATTGTACGAATTATCTCCATATAGAGGAAGACGAACCAGACCTCGAGAAGCGCAGAGGAAAGGAACCTCAGCTGCAGAAGACGACTGTAGCTCAGAAGACGAAACCACTTGAGGAAGCGCCATCTTTTACTTTGGCGGACGGCATTGTGTAGAGCCCTTGCCCGGATTCAGACAGCTGACCTCTAGAAGAAGTCCTAGATGAAGCAGTATTCAAGATAAGTACCAGAAGCAAAGGGAAGTCAGAATCCTATCAGAAGGAGACCAAGAAGAAGAAGGAGCGTAAGGAGAGGTCACTCTCTCCTGAGCGGTCTTCTTCTCCTGCTTACGACAGGGAAGATCCCAAGTACTTTGCTCCTGACATTAGGCAAGAAGTTGAAGCGATCATGCAAGAAGAGCTGGAGAAGCGACGGAAGATAATACAGTAGCTTCCTCCACCGATCACGGCAGCCCCCGTCTCACGAGAACAGCTTCTAGTCGAGAGAAGACACCATTTGGATCTTCCACCCAAGGAAGCAGCTCCTACATCTTTTATGTTGGAAACATCAGTTACTCTTCTGAAGCGATCCTCTTATGACTTCTTACGAGATTTGTGGAATCAGAAGACGGATGTAACCTTCCAACAGCTTTTGGATGACAACGCTGGTTACAAAAAGCTGTTACAATTTATTCTCGAGGATCGAAGAAGAGGAGGACAGCGAAACTTCCCCAGAGTACTCCGATCCTAAAGATAGAGCATGAGGACTTGAGAGCCCCTGAACTTGATACGGAGATCCATGGCTGTCTTCTGAAGAAGGTATCCATTGATTTCGGCTCCAGAGTTAACATCATGAATGAAGAAACTGCGCATGTCCTAGGCTTCATTGAGTTCCAGCCTACTCCGAGAATCCTCAGAATGGCAGACCAGACCAGAAGACGACCTTTGGGATAACTGAAAGATGTCTTGATGATAATTGGAGGAGTATTTTTTTACCGCAGTTACATCATTTTGCGACCTGTGGTTAAGGTTGGATATCAGGTGTTGATAGAAGAAGACCATGACTGTATGCTGCAAATGTAAATATCGATTGGAGAAGACATCGTTTGAGGTTTCTCAATCCTACACCCAAGTCGGGAGAGAAGACCAAAGTCTCACTCTCTTGGATGAAGATTGGACATCAAGGTGAAACTCCTTCTACGATTGAAGGGTACACGTCAGAAGACTCAGCTACGTCTTCTGAATGGATGGACGATATGATGAGTTTGTGGTGAATAACTTGTGTACTACAGAAGTAGCAGAAATAGCAGAAGAAGTGATCTGTGGGTACATTGAGTGCTACAAAATTGCAGAAGAGGAGCTTCCAGAGGACGAAAGTACTGTCTTCCCTTCAGAAGATCAGTTCGCTGATCTTCCAAAAGATGAATCTGAACTGGAAGAAGCTCCCAAACTGGAGTATTTTGGTGTCAGTGAGTACAGCCACAGTGAAGAAATGGTGAACCCTGATGATCTACAAGAATGGAGGTTGCTCCTGGGAAGAAGCTGAAGCTTTCCAAGGTGATCGAGGGTCAGCAGTTGGACGACTTTAGAGAACTTTTGACAGAGTTCTAGGACGTCTTCGCTTGGACCATAGAAGACATGAAGGGCATACCTCGAGAGCTGGGAGAGCATCGCATTGACTTGCTGGAGGGCGTCGTTCCTACACGACAGAGACAGTATCGACAACCCCAAGTACTCGCTTCTGGTGAAGGATCAGATCGACCAGTACTTGAAAGCAAGTGTCATCTTCCCAGTACTTAGCAGTGAATGGGTAGCTCCTATTGTCATCGTGTCGAAAAAACAAACAGGTAAGATTCGAGTGTGTCAGGACTTCCGGAAGCTGAACTTGACCATGAAGAAGGATTGTAATTTCAAAATTGTACCTACTGTCCCAACTGATCCATGTGGAACGAGGACTTCGCTGTTGAAGAGGTTATTTGCAAACTCTAAGGTTTATTTCAGATAAATGATATGATGATATTCTAGAGTAGCCGTGGTTAGCGGTTGATGTACTTCTAAGCGAACTAGTGCTTTATAATGTCTCTCAAATGTCTTTTCAGTCTAAGAATGTTTTTCCCTTAATATAAGAACTCAAGATAATCACATAAAAACGTTTAATAATCATAAATACAACAAACAAAATAAGTGATGATCTCTTGGTGGTATTCGTCTCTCAAATTCCTCACTGTCAGAACTCGGTACATAGCAGTAATTTCAACTTTTGCTTCTGAAATTTCTGATATGATTGTCATCTGGAGTTATAATGCTAACTATCATAGTGAACGGAAGGTTAACTGGATTAGTTTGAACCGCTTGAAGAAAAAAGGAGTTGTTCTTTGATGCACCATCATTTATACTGTGAATAACATTTGCGACACTTTATGTAAACTCATCCCTCATAGGGGTGCGTCAATAGAGTTTACGATGCGGTACTATGTGCTACTCGAAACGATGGTGCCGTCCCAGTTCTTGTTTTCTCAAAACGTCTGATAATACGTCCCGTTCCGTTTACGGTAGCATCGGGATATATTTTGTTGTTCTTGCATCGGGACATCGAGGGTGAACGCGGAAACATCGGAAAAAGTCACTACGAAACCGGTGGTGCGGTCCACCCCTTAATCTTCAGCGGAACTCAGACAATCGCATCCGGACAGTGACCGCAGCACGAAGAAGAAGAATGAACTCTCCGACTCTTTGTGAGTTCCGAAGACTGTGAGTCAAATTGGCTCGGACTCGCCCTGCGAACTGTTTACAGTGCAAAGATTTGGAATGCTGGCGAGTCGAACTCCGTATGATTGTGTTGGAGATATGCAAGCCCGTCTCTACTTCTACAGTGTAGAAGCGGCGGAGGTCCCTGATTGCCTGCAATTGCCGGTCTTTTACAGTATTAAGTGGAGCTGCTGACAGTTTTCATTGCTCCAGCTTCAGCATTGCAAGAGGAGGAGAAGCAAGCAGTGAGGTCACTTTGACGAACAGTCGACGCAGTACTTGTCGGACATGATCGTGATGCTAAATCGAGGATTTGGATGTGGTTTCCCCAACTTTTGAACCCTTTCGTTGTGTTAAGTTCCGGACTACCTCGAATGTGGTAGTCTTACCAGTCGCCAGGCGGGCCTGCTTCTGCAGTTCCCGTTGCCCTCCTTGCAAAGAGATGTTGTGATATCAACTTGTTCATGGGTAGTGGGTCTAGAATTCCTGTTTCAGCTTTGATTGTGTGTCGTTCGTTTATCCGTAGGTTTGTCAGAAGAGGAAGTAGAGGTCCGATTTTGCACGGTATTGTTTTGCAAACAGTGATAGTTATGAGCGTGCTGTTCGTCTTTGATGCTTGAATTTGAACATTTTCCTTGGAAGGTACTGATGAATGACTTCTGGAAGTGTTTTCTTGTTGGATTATCGGAGTCGCCTTAGGAACTAGTCATGAACCTTGATTTGGCACAGAGGTCTTCAATTTTGATCAGAGTAGGATTTGGCAGTTGCAACCTCAGGAGTCTGTGTTAAAATCCAACAACGTCTGTAGGAAACTGTCGTTTTGCACAAGAGTTCAAACATCTTATGAAGCTGAATAGACTTTCTAGATCTGAACAAGATTTAGATGCTCCTATTCTCGTTAAGAGTTGTAGAAAACTGTCCTTCATGTTATATAACTTCGTAAATTCTCCAGTGATGGATAGGAGAGACAAGCAATAGTCGAGAACATCGTACTCTCAGCAATGTAGAATGTTGGTGAACCTTCCACTCTCGGCCACTCTTTTTCTCCTTTTTTCAACCTTGTAAATACATGGTATGGGTACTGGTGAAAACTGATGACAAAGACGTTCTTGAGCCTGTGTATATGGAGATGTGAGAGACGTGCCTTTGCACGGAAAGTCGATCAGTCTCTTTGTGTTCAAAACTCACGTTTGTACGCAAGGTTTGTCGCTGTGTCCTGGTCGGTGTAATGGAGAGCCATTATTTCGGAGTACAGGTTGGAATTTAGATTGTTTTCCGGTCATGGAGTAACGAGTAGGCCTTTCAATCCAGGCCAGTTTGCATACGATTCATTTTAATAATTGAATCTTTTGACATCCAGTTCTAAACATGTGTTCAAACTACTGCTTTGTGATATTAATGGGCTAAACACTTTCAGCTTGTGGAAGTCAAGAGCTATGAATCACTAGAGAAGCAGGTTTGAAGGCTCGGTCTCCTGTGTCTAAATTCCAAGTCCAGTAGATGCTGACTTCTGAGAAGCGAGAAGGCACGGTTCCTAACCGTGCCTTCTCTACTGTGTTTGGCTCGAAGCATTCATCTTGTCTTTTAACTTGGAATTGTACGACCTGAGTCTTTCGAAGAGGTTTGTAAGTTATTTCTGTTACTGTAGCTGCTTTTGATGGTCTACTCCTCGTTCTGGACTTGGAAGTTCAGTCTAGATCGACATTTTCTCAGTTAGAAACCAAAATTTATTTTCTTCTGTCTGGAGGAGCTTATACCTTGCGTTGATCTGCCGGGACTTAAATTCTTGTTCTGGATCGACTTCTGTTTGAGGATGAAACTAAGACTGGTGACCATGACCTTACGTTGACGTACCGAAACTCGAAGTTGAGTCTTCTCCTCTGGATCAACATCTGCTTTGATAAAATTAAGACTCTGGTCGATTAGTGTCTTCTGGTTGAGAGTTTAAATCCCTTTCAACTACCAGGCTCCACTTGAAGTCAGTTCTTGATCGACATCTCTCATCCTAAACCCCAAACCAGAATCACTGCAGGTAGCCAGCAGCGCTAAAAACAGTTCGGGAGTGTAACTGAGAGAAGGCTGTACGCATTGAGAGCTCGCGTTGTTTCCAAATGATACTCGCTCATAATGCTTAAACCTTAGCAGTTACTGCTCGTTCTAGGTAGGAACTTGTTTCTGGCTTCGTAGTAGGGTGAGGGGTTATGAAGAGTGTTCATCATCGTTGCCCACTGGAGATGGAATGGACCGCTGAATTAAGGAATTGTTTGATAATGCTTGCAACATAATTCTGACAAATTTCCGAAGCAGGACAGCGGCTAGAACATTGCAACCTATAGCTGAGCTCTCTTTTCTTGAGATTCTAGAAACTTTATCTGGCAAACTTGCGGACATGAGAGTGCCATTGAAAACTGCCGTGGCTTTTCGCCATTTTAATTCTGCTGTCAGAATTTTCCTGAACTCGACTTTCCGCTGGCGGAATTATACATTCATACGGCGGAGTATATATATTCATCCAACGGAAATTTCGTAACTGGTTTTTCTTTTGGCATTTGAAATAACATTCGGTTGGTTTTCAAAGAGCATTTCCACCACCCGTATAGCGATAAGAACTCTTTCTCTCTACTTTAGAGATTAAAAGTAGAGGATCTTTATCTGCGGTGGAATTTCCCCACCGCAGTCATTAAATGAATCTTGAAAGGGCATCAGAAACTTGGCCTTGTTCAAAAGTGACCACAGTTGGTACTTCAAACTGTTGGTTTTAGGTAGAGTCTTTATTATAATCTTTAAGATAAGAAGCGGGTAGCTTTTATGGGATATTTTAGATTAAAACCCTTATAAAGATAAGAGGTGGGAAGGTTTTCCCTAACTTCTTAGAGGAGCTTTTATTAAAAACCTGCGATGAAGATGCTCTAAGTATCTGAATCCACCGGAACCATTCCAGTCAAAATATTTTCAAACCCTGGGCAATCGACATTTTCAGCCGTGAAGTGAGCTGTGCTGCTTATTATTCATATGAAAGGAAAGAAGATATTCAACCATGTACACTGAAATGGACATGGGTGTACATTAATTAGTGTTCTAACTCTTCCTGCAGGAAGGGTTAGAACATTCATTAATGTCTTCGATAACGGCACTATTTGACGTTCCGGACTTATACCCCAGGAGTGCATCAGCCCGCTTTTCAGTTATGGGTTCTTTCCGGATGAGTTGGCTACTTTGCACCTGGTTAATATATAATATTTATAAATTAATTCAATTTTTTATAATAGTTTATTAAAAGAAATTTGTATAACACTTACACGTTTTCCAGTAAGAGAAAACAGAATTCACTGTACAAGGCCTTTTGGGATGCTTATTTATTCAACCGGTAGTCTCAATACTAACTGCCGAATCTACGCGAACGTTTGCTGCAGGGCAATTAAAACCTCCCGGCAAGGTCGTCACAAACGCACACACTACGATTAATTTTTATAACAAAGTGAGAAAACTAATGGTCAAGGTATCATCAGAAATGCCCATATTCCAACAGTTCATTGCGCGTTGAACGGAGTGACAAAGTCAACCATTACGGTTGCCACCCTGTTAGAAGCGTTTGATTCTGTCTGAGGAAGGACAAGCGCTTGAGGTAACTGCTGGACAGGATTAAGGAGCTTAGATTTCGGAGTCCGGAACTGAATTGGATCTTGTTTCAATGAAGTCTGGAACTTTTGAGCGTGTCCCTTGGATTAGACGCAACTTCTGTCATATGAGCATTCAGGAACATTCACTGAAGGTTGAAAGACATGGTGGTAAATAAGGTTACTTTCAGATCATGTATGTATCAGTTGCATCTGGATAATGCAGTGGTCAGTTTACTCCTCTTTATCTCTGATGAGGCGATTAGCGGATGAGCGGCGGGAGGTGGAGCGGGGAGGGATGGGAGTGAGATCGCAGGGAGGGTTTGTGAGAGAAGGGAGAGTGTTAGAAGGAGATATCGCAGGTTTTTTGTACATATTTTTTTTTGTTTTTTCTTCTCTTTCTTTTGTACTTCGAATTAATACTCACTCATTCCTTGTAGAGGAATGAGTGAGTATTAAATAGTTTGTTTTCCTGAGATTTTAAGATTACAGAGTATTTTTTTTAGGGTTTTTCAGAGATTTTGGAGAGATTTCTTGCCACATTTAGTGTATTTATTCTCTTCCTCTTTACATAACGTTTAGGGTTCTTTTCCTCTTTTTTTTTTTTTCTTCTTTCTTTTCTTTCTTTTTCTTTTTTCTTTTTTTGTTTTTTCCTTTTCTAGGAGATGTTTTTATTATGAGTATCGTTTGATCGGATATCATTTTTTTCTCTAGCTATGGGTACTCTCTCTTCCATGAGATCGAGACTGATTCAAGACACACCATGTCTGGTGTGCAATCAGTTATTTACCTCGCAAGGGATAAAATCTCATGTGAGAAAGATGCAAAAGAGCTATGATACGACTACATGGGATGCCAAGGTTAGCCGAGATCGGAGGTCTACACGTGTAGTCATTATGGCACCGTTAGTCCTTCTTCCTGGAGTTCCTCCAGAGTCGTGGGAGTGGTTGAGAGTTCACTCTGACACTATTCTGAGTTTGTTCCAGACGAGTTTCCCTTGTCCGTTTTTGTTCCATCGGTTACCTCGTGCTCTTCATGACGAGGTGAGACAAGCATTCCGTTTATCCCTCGACATGTGACATGGAACACCAGGGACGAGAAGACGTGGTTATTGTTTATGTTACTTCCTCGTTGGTGCTTCCGTTATACTCGAGGCAGAGGAGGACTTTGGGAGGTGGTGGCTTGTCTTCGGAGATTTCGAGCAAGTGACTGGGCGGCCTTACAAGAGGAATCAGTCCGTGCGGTACGAGGTAGGAGTGAGTATGCCTCTATACGTGATGTCTCATCTTCCGCTCGCATACGACGTTGTAGGATGTTAGGTCAGGTAGGAGAGTAGAGCAGAGCTGGCAGAGCATTGCATCCTTTGTCATTTGTCATGTCCTACTGAGGAGACGATCGCTGCATTGTGTTTCCTTCATCTCTCACCGGGTGATCTCCCATCACCTGAGGTTCAGGACTATCAGCCTGAGGAGCCATTATGTCTTTATAGATCTTTGTTTGCCCAGGCCTTGTGTACATCTCCACGTCTATCTTCTAGAGGTCTGTCTAGGATGGTCTACGAGCACCTACGGGATTATTTTCAGACAGACGACCCCTCTAGTGGTTTCACGGAGCTTTTTCAGATAGCGGCAGCAGGAGCTCAGGGACATATTCCTCAGTCTGTAGCTCAGGTACTGGGAGCAGCTAGACTTTTGACCATGACGAAGGATGGTGGAGGAATTTGACCGATAGCCATCGATGAGATTCTCTTACGACTTATCAATGGAACCATTGTCCTTCAGCTTCGAGATACTTTTCAGGACCACCTTTGTCCACATCAGTTTGGAGTTGCGACGCCGAGAGGTTGTGAGTCTGTGTCTTCCGGCATTAGAGCTCTCTTGGACATCCATCCCGATTGGGTGGTCCTACAAGTAGACGTGGAAAACACTTTTAATAGCGTTTCTCGCGCTTCTATTTTTAAAGAGCTCATGGATGACGGTGTCGCTCTACTTGGCGGCTACATGCTTGACTTCTACTCCGACGTTTGAGTTTAGTAGTTCTAGAAGTTAGCTCATATTACTTCTAGTCTTTTATACATATGTTTGACACCTTTGCATATGGTGTTGACACTATTGTGTTATATATTTTGAGTCTTAGTAGGTTGATAGTATGTTATCTATCTTGTTCAAGCACTCCTGCGCTTGTGCAAATGATATCATGCTTATCTATGTTGTGAAAGTACATAACTTAGGGTTTCCATGCTGATAAAGGTTTAAGCTCATGGGTTGTACTTACTTGTCGCCCATGCACGCTTTCTAGCCGGTTTAAGTCATCTTTCAGGGTTGCGTGTCATTCTAGGTAGTTTAAGATTTACGTTGGCATTTTAGGGGAGCTAACGTGGTAGCCTATGAGTGAAGTTAAGTTACCACGTGGATTAGGGTACTAAAGGACAACCAAGTGGAGCTATGAACTCCCATTGGTCTGTTTTTGTCTTTAGTTTAACTCTAAATTTAGAAACAGAGGTCTAAAGGAGAGTTCGAGCATTTGGTGAGGGGGACTTCAAAATCTGAGCGCACAGGAGGGTAGAGCTCGTCATGCTAAGCACTTCCAGTGAAATTTTCGATCGATTTGAGGCAATAAAGACGAAGTTATGACCAATTGAAGTTCGAATTGTGCTAGAATTGAATCACTTTTGTTGGATTTAGGGTTTTCAGTGTCACTTGCAGCAGATTTGAGGAAATTGCTTCAAAACTTCGAGGTTGTGTTCTCTGCCAGCAGGGCTACGATTTCCCAAAAAGTTTCGCATCGATTGAGTGACTGAGTAATTCAGGGCGGCCGCTGAAGCAGAGGGGGTCTGAAAAGCTCTTAATCTAGAGCGGCGACTTCAGAGGAGGAGATCTGGAGTTCTGTGTACAGTCAGGAGTCCCAACTTCACAGGGGTGTTCAGCATCCTGTAGACTCCAAATCCTGTAAGAATATTTGAAATGGATCTAGCCAATCTTCTGTTATAGGTCGAAATAGCCATCTAGGTATCAGAAATTGCCGTAGTTTTCTTGCTCAGAACTTTTCTGTCCATATCTCCGTGTCAGAATTTGATCTCAGGCTGAAACTTCGTCTGTGAGTTCAGTAGTACCTCATTTGCATGGAGGGGAAGTTAAGAAGTCTAAACCTTCATAGTTTTCTTCTCCGCGAGTGTCAAAGTTCACCGCCGGATCCTATTACTGCCAACTAGACCTGAATTTCGCTTTCTGAGCATATTACTAGATCTTACACATCTGTGTGAGTGTTTATAGCCCTATTGTGACCTGAAAGCCAACCTCTTGAGTAAACAACCACAGTCAGAAGCCCGGCTTGAACAAGATAGTATGTTATCTATCTTGTTCAAGCACTCCTGCGCTGGTGCAAATGATATCATGCTTATCTATGTTATGAAAGTACATAACTTAGGGTTTCCATGCTGATAGAGGTTTAAGCTCATGGGTTGTACTTACTTGTCGCCCATGCACGCTGTCGTGTTGTACATGCGTCTGTACAGTGAAAACTAGTTGCAAAGAGATCTTTTCTTTGTTGTGTAAAAGAAGCTGCCCTGTAGCTTATCAAGCTGGGCGGGAGTTAAGCTGGGGTGGTGCTTGACAAGCTGCCCCCTAGCTTGAGTTGGAATATCACCCTAAAGGAGTCGAAAGACACCAGAATGCAGAGCTCGACGAGGAGAGCGGCTTCGTGCTTCCCGTTTTGACAGAAAGTGCTTTAAGTAATAGTTAGCACGTGTTTTAAACTAAGAAATATGTGAAAGAGGGAAATCTGTCGATTCTGACTCGTGACTCGAACTCAAAATCTGATTGCGTAAGTGTGTAGGTGTTCACAAGTACTATAGTTTTGACTCTTTACTCGTTTAAAACGGAGTTGTATAGAGAAGTTAGCGTAGAAAAAGCTAGTAAAGACTTTACAGGAAGATTTCCTTAGTAAAACATATGTACAGACTGTAAAAGCTTTTTGAACGGAACCAAAGGCCATCCCAGTGATAGGGCGCCTGCCTAGGAGGGAAGTGGTCTCAGGATCAATCCCTCCTGGCCTCTGGTTCCTATTCTGGCATGTTGGTCTCCCGGATGGGAGTCTATGTTGGATATGCAGCCATGTCCTGTATACCTAGGGGCGGGAGACCGATATCTCCCTTAATCGTGGGCTTCCTGGCCTAAGCCTCCGCATGCCATCTTGAATATACTATGGAAGATACTTGGTGCACATATGGGGGGGCTGTAAGCCCTGTGGGGCAGCCTCATAAGTGTTGGGGCTTCGGTCTACATTGGATGGCTTGTAGTATATTCAGGATGGCATCAAGAGCACAAGAAACTTTTGTTAATTAGTTAAATAACCATCGAGTCAGCTTAAGATGGGGAATGAGGCTATGAGAAGCTTTATTAGTGAAGGGGTAGAGTTTGTGGAGGCAACTGTGAAACTTGTATTAAAAAGAGGCCAACTTTGTAAATAAAGCCCTGTACACATAAGGACAGCAGGGGGGCAGCTTAAGCTAGGGCCCTGCTTGTGATAAGTGACTGCACTTATAAGGACAGCAGGGGGGCAGCTTAAGCTCGGGCCTTAACTTTTAGGTTTAATACCTGCGGCGGCTGGAGATCGGGGACACTTTTTCAAGGGAGTTTTCTGAGAGAACTGAAGCGGAAGGAGGAGGATTAGGGATTGAGGATTGAGGACACGTAGGAAAAGCTAGGAGGCTGGAGAAGGTCAAATTGCTCACAGATTGAATTGGGAGAGCATCGTAAGAGAGAGAAACAGGAGTTTTAGGCTTGGACGTTGTTTAAATAAACTGTTATGGGGAGAAATTACTCTTAGGAGACAGTTCTATTGAGAGAGATCGTTTGGAAATCTACAGGGTACTTTTGAGCGACGTTGGATCAAGTTTCTGAGAGTTTCAGTTGGGGCAAGGAGAGGAATAAGATTCAGGGGCCTGAATTCTCTATTAGATTCAAATTGAGACATACAGGGTAGACTTTTGGCTTGACGGGTGAAGAGAGGTGCGCAAGAGAGGGTGAGAGAGATTTTCTGTACAATTGGAGAAATTGGTGGTGCAGACGACATTGTAAATAAAGTTAATTGAATCTTGAGAGACCCATCTGTGTACCCAAGGTGTGTTTGAGTGCTTGTTTTTGTAATTGGTGGACGCAAGAAGCAGGATTTTGGAGATCTCATCGTCAGCGGCTACTTGTCTTTCTCTTCTGGTCGTTTTCTTGGATCGATCACAGTCAGGAGGTCCGCCCTCTCCAAGAAAGACTCTCGCTCCGACAACGCTTTCTAGCCGGTTTAAGTCATCTTTCAGGGTTGCGTGTCATTCTAGGTAGTTTAAGATTTACATTGGCATTTTAGGGGAGCTAACGTGGCAGCCTATGAGTGAAGTTAAGTTACCACGTGGATTAGGGTACTAAAGGACAACCAAGTGGAGCTATGAACTCCCATTGGTTTGTTTTTGTCTTTAGTTTAACTCTAAATTTAGAAACAAAGGTCTAAAGGAGAGATCGAGCATTTGGTGAGGGGGACTTCAAAATCTGAGCGCACAGGAGGGTAGAGCTCGTCATGCCAAGCACTTCCAGTGAAATTTTCGATCGATTTGAGACAATAAAGACGAAGTTATGACCAATTGAAGTTCGAATTGTGCTAGAATTGAATCACTTTTGTTGGATTTAGGGTTTTCAGTGTCACTTGCAGCAGATTTGAGGAAATTGCTTCAAAACTTCGAGGTTGTGTTCTCTGCCAGCAGGGCTACGATTTCCCAAAAAGTTTCGCATCCATTGAGTGACTGAGTAATTCAGGGTGGCCGCTGAAGCAGAGGGGGTCTGAAAAGCTCTTAATCTAGAGCAGCGACTTCAGAGGAGGAGATCTGGAGTTCTGTGTACAGTCAGGAGTCCCAACTTCACAGGGGTGTTCAGCATCCTGTAGACTCCAAATCCTATAAGAATATTTGAAATTGATCAAGCCAATCTTTTGTTATAGGTCGAAATAGCCATCTAGGTATCAGAAATTGCCGTAGTTTTCTTGCTTAGAACTTTTCTGTCCATATCTCCATGTCAGAATTTGATCTCAGGCTGAAACTTCGTGTGTGAGTTCAGTAGTACCTCATTTGCATGGAGGGGAAGTTAAGAAGTCTAAACCTTTATAGTTTTCTTCTCCGCAAGTGTCAAAGTTCACCGCCGGATCCTATTACTGCAAGCTAGACCTGAATTTCGCTTTCTGAGCATATTACTAGATCTTACACATCTGTGTGAGTGTTTATAGCCCTATTGTGACTTGAAATCCAACCTCTTGAGTAAACAACCACAGCCAGAAACCCGGCGCTTTCCTAGGTAGACGGATCACACTCCGACAACAGAGGATCTTTGACGGGTCTCGTTCTCTTCGTACGATCGTTCTATGGTTCTTCCTCTTCTCTTTATTATCAGCACGGTCCTACGATAGAGGGGATTACAGTCATTAGCTCTGCTGCAGAGACTCGCTAGAGAGATCCATTGGATGGACCTCTCTTTGCCTTAGCTCACTATAGAGCTCTCTTCGCCACCGCCTTGGCTGCTCCAGGTTGTGACTTTCCATCTCTAGTTGATGATACGCACATCGTAGGTCCGGCGGACCAAGTCGGAGTTGTCTTTGATCACCTTGTCTCTCATTTGGCCTTGGTAGGACTGAGGACAAAGGTGTCAAAGTGCAAGGCTTGGTCTTTCATAGGTATACCGTCGGACCTACAGCTCCCAGAGAGATTTGTTACCCCTACAGATGGTTTACGCATCCTCGGAGTACTCATGGATACAGAGGACTCTCGATTCTTAGATGTTGCTCTTGCGGAGGACGTTATGCATATCGAGGATCTCCCTATGTTAGAGGACCCACATGTTGCTTTTGGTATCCTTTCCTCTTCCATAGCACGACGTCCTTGTTACTTACTTCGCACAATACCCCCATCTCCTATCTTCATCTCGCGCCTTAGAGAGTTTGATAGGAGGATCATGGGGTGTTTGGCGACATCATAAGACCGGGGACCTTTGATTGTGTGGCAGGACCTCTCGTACGGAGGCAGACATCTTTGTCAATATCATGTGACGGGGTGGGCTTATTATCCATGGACGAGACTGCTTCGGCAGCTTTTTTGGGTAGTTGGGGGCTCTCTCAACACCTTGGCTCTGTGGTCGTTTTCTCGTGCGAGATAGACCTATCCTGGAGAGCTATGTGACAGAGGTGGAGGATGGTTCTTACCCACTACAGATGTGTCTCCGTGAGGCCAGAGATAGTTTGACTCTTGAGGCACGTGAGGCACACCCTCGATTCGATACCTTACCTTCCGATGGATCTCGCGGACTACAGTCTTCTCTGATAAGACACCGCTTCCAGCAGGTTCTCCATGCGCTCTTAGTGGATCCTTCCATCTCACGGGATACTAGAGCTCGACTCTGCTCTTGTTCAGACAAGGGCGCAGGCTCTTGGCTCATAGCTCGACCTTGCATTAGAGCGTTCCGACTCGCACCGACTATCATCTCTACAGCGATGAGGTTCCGTCTAGGCTTGGTCCAGTCTGTTGCTTCGACACTGTCCACCTACGAGTGCAGTGTCTCGCTCGACACCTCAGGTCGTCACCTTGCTCGATGTCCTCACGATGGAGAGCGGATAGCCATCCACGATGTCATCAGAGACGTCGTGTTTGCCTTAGCACGAGAGAGCGGTCACATGACGTGAAGAGAGCGTTGATACGTCCTTCAGACAGGAGGATCAGTGAGAGCAGACCTGTACATGATGAGAGAGGATCAGGTCTCAGTGGCTGATGTGGTTGTTACGGATCCGACACGGGACTCAGTGATGACACAGATGATCACCCATCCCCCCACCTTCGTTGTTGCAGGCGTGACGGCAGCAACGAAGGTATCCAAGTATAGGAGTATGCAAGTGGGACATCGCTTCATCCCCTTAGCCTTGGAGATATACGGATCGACAGCTTTGGAATTCAACGTCTTTCTGCGAGAGTGCGCTAGAGCCTACCATGAGAGGCGTCAAGGGGTGCCACTTTCTCTTTCTTTCTGCACCATGTTTTTCAGGCAGCGGTTTCCATTGCTTTACAGAGAGCTTTAGCAGGCGCCATTCACAAGAGAGCAATCACAGTAGACGAGGCCTCTTCAGGTGCATCTGTTGTAGGTAGAGGTACTGACTTTTTGATCTCCGACATTATAGGTGCGACTGGCGATTTTAGAGCTACTGATAGCGGGGTTTAGCCCTGGTATTCTCCTCTTCAGGGTGGTTATTGCTTGGTCCTTCTGGTCCTTCTTTCCCTTGTAAGGCTTGATGGGGTCTTCTCATCCGTTGACTATTCATTGGGTCGCGTTTCTCCCTACACAAACAAAGCGAGTTTTGATGCCTTCTTCACCTACTACAGTAACCACATGTTGGTACGAGTGAGTAGAATATTGTATTCTTATACTATTTCCTACCTTTAGTTCTAAATATATGTGGAAGGTACGAGCTTGATGAGACTCTAAAACGAATGTTTGATTTGATAGAAAATTTTTTATAATTTTTTGCTATTAGATTTTGTACCTAGAATTGCCAGTCATACAGGTCATTTTGTCTGGTCGCGTGACAGTTGAGATTACTTTGCCAAAAATAGCTACTTACAAAGATTAGTTCTAGATGTTTGTTAAATTGTTTCTCTTTATGTTTGCATAATTTATTCCAACATGCAGTGCTGACTAGGAAAAGTTATATGTATTGCTGTATTGCTTTGTTATCTTCAGTCTTCACTTACAATTTAGAGGATGATCCGAAAGATATCATTTGAAAGACATTGAAGATCAACACAGAAGGTTAACCAGATCATAAGTGTTACTATTTGATTAGTATGTAAAGGGTTTTGTCTCTAAAGATCGCATTCTTCAATCGATCAATCAATTGTATAATAAAATTTGTATAAAAGAGATTTATAATTTTGAGAAAGACTTGTATATTGCATCTGAATGCATGGATGAATGATGATGAATTCATTAAAGAAATATGTTCTGATCTAATGACCAGGGACTCTGGCGTACTAGTGTATATCACGAGTAATATTTTAGCGATCATACTGGAGAATACAACAAACGCAAGTTGTGACCAGTGAAATCATTAGCAACAGACTTGGAATGGACCGTTTTGCAACATGAAGAAGAAGAGACATTGCGATAATTAGCAAGTGAATGAGAGATAACTGGTCGATCCGTTCGGATGAAGAACCATAACGAGAAATTATGGAAGTATACCCAGAAGAAGCAGAACTGCAACAACACGGAGAACTTGCAGACAGAATGTCTACCTTAATCTCAATATGGACTACATTCTTTACCACCGATGTCCAATTGTGACATCGTCCGTGTACATTCAACTGAGAACCAGCGGAAACAACGCAGTTCTATTCTCATCCACAAACAATTTTTGATTGATATGTTGTTATGTAATCCGGAAGAAGGAGATATCATACTACAACTCTGCTGGCAAAATCTCAAAGTTGTTGTCCACTTCTATAAAGATTCGTAGTGGAATCTTGTTCTAGATAAAGATCAAGCATGGAATTTTTGCAATAGTCCAAAGAAACATAGAAGATACAAATGAACTACTCATCTGAAACAATGTCTGGTGACAGGTGCGATGTTTCACACCGGGATGTCTCAGTAATAACTAAGAAAATGAGAGTGCATGAACCCTTTGACTTCAATGACTTTTGGAGAATTCAGCTTATGTCTCTTTGTGACATATATGGTATTGTTAGAAAGATATGGATACGAAGTACACAATCATGTATTTAAGAAATAATAATAAAATTGATGTAAAACACACATAATATGTTTGGTTGAAGAAGCCTTTCAGACCCGTATCTACTTATAAGATCGAGTGGACACGTGGGGAAGTTGGACTAGATTGAAAATCTGTAGGACCGTTATGTATCTCTCTTATCACGCTCCAGTAGAATTTCAAGAAAGTCTGATAAGTTTATCACACCTTTATCAATTTTCAGAGATTTCTTAGTCAAGATCTTGACCTCCTTATATGGCGCAAACCAACTAGGAGGGAAAAGTTAGGCTATTTTTTGAAGTGAAGGTCTCTTGTTGATCTTAACTTCGTTGTGTAGACAATCGTTGGATCAAAATGTTCAAGGGAAGACAATAAGGAGAATACTTGTTACATATAGTCCAAACCAACATAAATTTGTGTGTAAAGCACAAGTTTCTTGTGATGTTAGAGCACGATCACTCTCATATTTTTCTTAATGATTGGTCGAGAACCTCTAGGAACAAAATATGTTTAGGAATGATGATGTTGCATGCGATTGTGCTGGAAGATGGATCTTAAATTTATTGCGCCCTAAATTTCATCGACATTTTATGATTTCAGTCTATGGTGTGCTCGTAAGTTTGACAAGGAGAAGATTTCGGGCAGCCCATTCAATCTTACCGTGTTTCATCTGGAAAGTATGGTCTAGTGTAGTTCGTTTGCTTCAAGTTCTAAAGATAAGTTGGTAGTGACTAATTTCATTAAATTTTCAATTTCGTGGGAAAGTGCAAGAAAGAGAAACAAGTCGAGGCAGAATCGTATCTGCGATTGTCAAGCGTAATGATCAATTAGGCGAGCATACTCATAAATCCAATGTTGTCAATGTTGAGTGACTTGCAAAACGGCAAAGACTGTATGCAGAGAAGAGAGACGAGTTGAAGACAAATCCTTGTACTGGAATGAAGGGCTCTTCAGATCGTAGCATTCGGACGATGATGAAAGGTACAATAACTAATGTGAAAAACATGAATGGTGGCAACGAGGAAATAGAAGTGTGGATTGTTTTCTATCTCTTGGACCATCCAGACCTATCTACAACTCATTGATTGTTGAATATGTTGTCTAACAAAGAGCAAGAGTGTGCTAAACTTCTCTCAGAGAACTTAGCAAAATGTTTATGTATGAAAAGAACTCATACGCAACATGACATTATAGGATAGATATATCTTAAGAATGTGTCCTTATAGAAAGATAATCAATCGTTGATTAAGTAGGGTCACCTCTCAAATTCTGAGACTCCATCCTCGAAACATGTGAATTTATGTCAATGAGAGAAATGAAGTCATACACGAGGACGACGTTCAGATCCAAAGATGGATGGAGAAAAACCTGATCGGAAGCAAGGATCCGATATTTTATCGCCAGAATGAAAAGAGTTGGTTCTGAATTGGTGGACTGATATGACGTGAGTTTCGACAATCACGAAACACATTTTATAGTGAGAAAATAATCATCACGTGCACAACCTGAATATAACTCATGTAAATGATTCTAACTCAGTTCTGTTTGTGCTTGTGCATGGATTGTTATTAGAGTAGAGTTGCAAGTTCCAGAGCTTGTTATGTAGTGTTAAAGATCCGGATCTTGTAAATTGACGGTATGGATCTTCTCAAATAAGTTCCGTATCTTTGAAAGCTCCAGACCCTGTTCGTGAAGCTCCGGATCTGGTGGAGTGACGGTGTGAACCATCAAACAATAAATCCGGAACTTCGTGACTAAGCTCCTTATATCTCTTGAGAGGTCTAGATCTCAGCGTTACAATATAGTAAACGGGTCCATATCTGAAAACAATTAGATCTTGATCTTTTGAATTTGCTGTGAGTGAACAAGAGATGCAGCAATATGCATCAAGGTGCTGAAAGGTCCGCGTCGAGACAAAGTAGTCCGTAGCTTACTTGTCACTAGAGTGTTTGAACATCAACTGTTCTATCCATTATTTAACTTTGTTGAGAATTTGTTTTGTGAAACAGATGGAATTTTATTCAGATTTTCTTGCAGTCAATCCGACTGTAGTGATCAATGAGGAGGAAGTTCAGGTTTGCATCAGTCAAACCATGTTCACGAAACAGAAGCCAAAGTGGGTGAAGAAGGAGATCTATCATAACATTTGTTGCTGCAAGTATCATGTGGAGCTGATATTTCTGTAAGATGAATTCAACAATATTTGTCGAGATCATCGCGATGCTTCACATATTAGTGGACGTTGTTAGTGTGTGAATGAAGACTAACAAGCTTGTCATAGACTAAGGTCGGCATCTGATAGGAGCGACGGTGGTGATATGTCCGATGGTGTATGGCTTCTCACAAAACTTGTATAGAAGTTTAAGCCAACTTGTAAGCATTGTCTTGTGTCTTGCCGTTCACGTACAAGCGAGTGGCAACGAGCTTGAGTACTGACATAAGTATGCATGCATGATGTAAATATACGAGATTTGTGACATTAGTGAGTTCGAGAATTCTTTGTGTCTCGCATATGAGAACTTGCAGTCTGATAGGATGGACTCATACCAGATCCAATTAAGTGAAAGCGGTATGAGTACGTTGGTCAAGGAGTGGAGGACCAAAACCGATCCGAGAAGGGAGAATCAAATTAGTTCATGCAGAGAATGATTTGTATACATTTATGACTTATATGAAAGAAAAGCTCGGGCTTTTTGTTCGACATGACTTTACTCAAAAGTGGCAAGCGAAGCAATACATGCAATGTGTGAAATATTTTCCTATGGGAGTAATGGTGTCGATGATAGATTATGCAGAGAACTATACCATGAGTTGAGATTCAATCAGAGTATTGGACAAGTAAGTCTGTGACATACTTGTTCACATATTCTACTACCATTCCATATTATCCATTGATAAAGATAAAGACGTGAAGAATGTTGTCCATTTTTACATTTCCGATGATAAGAGACATGACAATTTCTTCATACAACATGAGTTCAAGTTGCACAAAGAATGGACTGATGGACAAAAAATAGAATATGATCATCACTAGGTGTGGTCCGACGGTGCATCCACACAGTGTAAAAATAATACAAGCTTTGATTTTGTTTTGATATCCTAGTGTGAACGATGAGAGGACCATGATGTGAAATTTCGTTTGTTTCGGTCATGGAAAGAGAGGACAAGATGGTCAAGGAGCAATGATCAAAAGTGATCTTCGTAGACATCAGATGATAGACACTGATGGCCGATTTGACTATGCAGAAGACGTCATATGATATTGCAAAAGAAAGATGCAGAATGGAGCTTCTTCAAGTTCTGCAAAATGAGAGATGGAGAATCGAAGATTACTCGAGTGTTTTGAGAAGTCAAAGAGGAAAATGTGGACATATCTTCACCTCTCTTGGCAAACACTCTCTCGGGCTGCAAAAGATTGTATTGCTTTTGGGATCAGAGTAAGACTAATCCTTGTTTGTTAAGTACCCGTGAGTTCACTTGCATGTGTCAGTATTGCATGCGAGGTCATGAGGAAAATTGTGAGTGGCAAGAATGGATAATTGAATGGTTTTTTCACAGTCTTACACTTAGAGGTGCAATTGATGTACAATGTGAACCATTGGAGGACTTTACGACTGGTAGTAATCATGAGGTTTGTCCGACTCACTCTCATCAAGAGAAGTGTTTGCTATGAGCGTTGACGATCATGACCATGAGTATTACTTGTTATGTTGCACAAAGATCAATCAAAGATTTTACAGAGAGTGATCACTTGTCCTTGGAACAAGGAGCATGTCATCTCATTTGTAGACAATGATAAACTTAGTAGGATAACCTAGAGCAACACTGCCTACGTTGTTGAATTTTTTGGCTTCTTATGCTTATAAGAAAAAGGGTCCTGGACTTGTATGAGATCCCCAGTTATAGTAGTTGATGGAGTTCAACGTCGATGAGAAAGAGCGAACGATGAGATTTCTTGTCGTTACTACGGCGATATCTTCAATGTTGAAGGTTTCACCTCATCAAGTGTTAGGTCAAGCAATGGATCTGAACTGCTTGACTTGGATTGGTAGTCTTGGATTGGCTGAGCAACGTCATATGCGATCGATAGATATGACTTGTCAAGCACACATAAGCTCTTTGTCTTCTGACACGATAGAGATAAAGGTTGGGGACAAGGTATGCGATCTTCTTCCATGGACGTCATGAGATGTGACGAAGGTGCATGTGAAACTTACAGCTAGGACTATAAGGGTTATCCAAGAAGAAGTGGTTGAGTTTGTTGGTGATGAGCAGTAGAGCACGGCTCTCGAGGTTGTTAGATAGCAACCAAAGATTTCATGTTCGACCTCTAATGTCATGATAGAGAATACTTGGGAGTTTGAGATTGGGACCAGCTTATAAGAAGAGAGAGATGTATGATACATGAGTTCTTCAGATGTTACATGAGCTATTTCGTCTTCAGTATGAAAGATTTGGGTATCTTAAAAAGGGTCAAGTATACAAATTGAGTTGATCACTAATACGTCAATCTTTCGGCGTCCTTACAAGTATAATGATATGAAAAGAGTCTTGATCCAAAGTATGACTCAAGACTGGGTGGAGGTTTGATTGATGGAGATATTGCATGGAGAGTATGCGTCTGTCATAATTATTCTAGCCAAGAAAGATATGTATGGCAACTATATGGGTAGACGGATGTGTGGAGACTATCAATCTATCAATCGATAGATGAAGTTTGATAAGTATGCCATACCTACGCTTGAGGAGATCTTTGATGCAATTGAGCAAGCAAAGCTCTTCAGTTCATTGGATCTTCAAGCAGGGTATCATCAGTTGTCGGCTAGAGAGTAGTACAAGATCAAGATAACATTCTGGAGGTTAATCCTCTTGGTAAAAATTGTTTGTATCATTGGCGATTCTTATCATTTGAGTTGAAGGAATGTTCCTATTGAGTTCCAAAGAGTTATGGATAAGATAACAAGATTGGATTTTGCACGATGTTACATTGATGATATCTTGGTCTACAGTGTTACAATAGAGGAGCATGACAGAAATTTACAAGAGATATTTGAGCGATTCAGAGCTCATGGATTGAAGTTACATCTTGGTAGTGTAAGTTCTTCCAAGAGCATGTGGAGTATCTTGGTCACATCATCTATCCGAGGGGTCTTCGAGTACATCAGACAAAGGTGGAGATAATTTCTTGCATTCCACGTCCTACAGATGTTAGTCGAGTCTGTGCATTTCTTGGATTGGTAAATTTCTATCAACGGTATGTCAAATGATCTAGTGGAATTGCAAAAATTATAACCAAGCTGACAAAGATGGACCAAGAGTGCCAATGGGGAGATGAGTTCAAGAGCTCAAGGATAGATTGACATCCGCTCTCATCTTGAGAAGACCCGTTAGGAAACGTCAATTCCAACTGCACACTGATTGGAGTATGTTGGGACTTGGAGCAGTGTTGACACAAATGATGATGAGGAAAAAGAGTTTGTGGTAACATACACGAGTCGTTCCAACAAGTCAATGGAGGTTAAGTATAGTTCGTATGAGGGGGGAGTATTTGGCTGCAATATGAGATGTGGCACACTTCATATGTTACTTGTTTGAGAACCCGTTCACTCTTATCACTGATCATCAACCGCTCAAGTGATTAATGGAGTTCGACAAGCTTACAACGAAGCTTGCATGATGAGCTCTTATTTTGAAGGAGTGTGACTTTCAGATCGTACATAGACCTTGGGTGGTGAACAATGATACAGACGGTTTGAGTCGAAATCATGCAAGAGTTAGCGAGATGTAACGGGAGTCGTTGGCATGGTGAGACAAATGAGGAGGCTATGCCGAGATTGCATGCCTCTGTCTTTTTGTGTATGTTGGCTTTGGATGACCATGTTATATCTCTCTCAAATCACAGAGTAGATGATGCGTGTCCTCAGACCCTCATGATGGGGATGGTTTAACTGACCAGCGGATATTCAAGAGGATGTGATGGTTATGGAATATCTTCGTATTGACGTAATGGTGGACATAGTAAGTGCCAAAGAACGAGATCATGTCCTCTAGTGGACCAAGAAGTTCCAGAAAGAAGGAAGACACGTACTTAAGGTGTGGGAGGATGGCAGAGTATGTGTGGTATCGCATCCATCATAAAGAGTCCAATTAGTGCAGCATGTCCACGAGGAGTTGAGATATTTTGGAATGAAACATACATATAGCTACTCCAAGGACAATACTGGTGGCACGATATGTACATCGACGTGCAATAGTTTGGTTGGACAATGTATGATTTATGACTAGTACGGACATCATTCAATGCTCCTACTCTAGAACTGCACCCCTTATCGATTATGGGGTTGGGTTATTGTTGAAGTTTGGATTTTGCGGGATCCTTATACTGTTGACTATATGTCATCATCGATATGTATTAGTGATAGTGGAGCAATTCTCCAAGTGGATATAGTTGGCAGTGTTATCAGACAAGACGAGTGAAGGAGAAGCGTATGCATTCCTCGAACGTGTGCTCAGTCATTTGGGTGTCCAGCGGAAGTGCTAATTGACCAATGTACATAGTTTCTTGAGAGTTTCAGATTGTATATAATTAGGCGCTGATTGATCATCGTACTACGTCTCGAGATCATCTCGAGGCAAATGATTTAGCAGAGAGAGTGCTCAAACACTGAAGAGATGATTGCATAAGTATGGCTACAGAAGAGACATTTAGGAGATTAGCATCTTCAGTTATTGTGGTGGCTATGAGATATCGATGTAGTCGATAAGCATCATTGGCATCATTTTCATCATACTTTCTATTATATAGTCAAGAATCAGATTTACCTACGGCCATTCGTCATGATTTTGCTGAGGTTTTGGACCTTGATGACACGAACATGTGATGGGAGCATGTTCTCAACATACGGAGGTGTTTTGGAAAGTTATGCCAATGATGTTTGAGAACTTAGCAATTGCTCAACATCGAGACACGTTACGATATACGACTGTTTGGGAAGTACTGATCTTCCATACGCAAGTTTCATCCTAACGATTATGTTTATTTACAGTAGACTCTCTCGACCACCCTAGATATTATCGCAAGATGCACTATCTTACGTGTGCGTAAGATGTTATATTATGGATTCCTCATGTTAGAGGGCCGTGATGGTGTTGTTTGGAAGGATCATGTGCATAATTGTGTGCCATGTCATCTTCCAAACATATATGGTACAATGGATCCAAGCTTAGTAGTAGTACGACCTAGCTTGAGATGCATGTTATATGACTCTACTAGTGGAGCAACTAGCATGTTATTGTATGATGGTTGTTGGAGAGGATGGCACATGTCATGTTTGACTCCTCCTCGACGTCATTCCTCCAAGACGATGGATGTCTCCACGATGTATATAAAGAAGGGATCTATTTGACCTTCACGTGATATGGATTGCAGACAGACGACGAATGATGGAGCGATGTAGCACTCGATCTCTTGATCTTTACCTTCACAAAGGTGCATATCACGTAGTTGAGATATATAAGTATCTGGAGTTAGAAGGACCTAACCGCCAGCTAAGGAGGCGATTGTGATATACTTGTGTATGTGCATGACAACTATATATGTTGTGTTTATGTGTTGTTTAGTCCGACAACGATGTATGTTGTGTAGTGATGTGTATGCACATGATAGTTGTCACACCATGTGTAGTAGCTCGCATTAGCAAAGTGCGTGGTAACTAGAACCATTAAGGCCGTTAGTGCTATTAGGAGATGTTCTTGGTTCGTATCTTTTGGAGAGTATAGTGCAGGGTTTCTTTCGAGTTGAGCCTTCAAGCTCTTGACATGATAGATGAGCTGGAGAGGGTAACCTTGATTCTCTGATGCGGAGAGTGGGTTTGACTTGACTAGAGTGATTGGCATTTCAATATGGATGAATAGAAGATACACTTGTGATATGTGTATGATATCGTATGTGTGTTGTGTTTATGTGTCCTTTGGTCGGACAACGATGTATGTTGTGTAACGATGTATATGTGCACTATAAGCATGTGTTCACTCGTGACTATTTGGTTTGTATTGGCACATATTTCACATACCAAAAATGTTTGAAAGATAGGATGATGTATATCCAAGATCTTTGTCGAGATGATCTGATTATCTATTCCCACCTAATGCGAGCGGTGAATGTTTGATTGTATCTCATGAAGACCACGAGTTAAGGCAAGCAGAAATTAACACCTCGGTTTTCAATAGTGACATTGTGAGAGAATGATCCATCAGACATGTGACGAGTTCATTGGGTCGTTACTTAGTCACCCACTCAGTTCAAGATCTGGATCATATTGGAGGACTCTTGAACTTATTCTACAAGGATATCGGATACAGATGTAGCTAGTGAGATATCATCACTAGTCTAGAGGATCTGGATCCATCTGCACAATATTGTATTATGAAATCAAGAGGGTTCCGAATCTTAATCTCAAGATGTGGAGCAAAATTGTACAGACATGTCACTGATGACATAGTCAAACCTACTAGAGCCGAGTTGCGATATCACATGGAGGTTAAAAAGAGGTTCATATCTTAACCTCGAGGTTCGGAGCCAAATTCTACAAACATGTTGTTGATGATATTGTCAGACCTACTAGAGTCGAGTCGAGCTATCACATGGAGGTTGAAGAGGGGTCCGGAAACTAACCTCAGGGTCCGGAGCTAAATTCTACAAATAAGTCATTGATGATATTGTCGGATCTACTAGAGTCGAGTCGAGATATTGCATAGAGGTTGAAGAGGGGTCTGGATCCTAACCTCGAGGTCCGGTGTCAGAGAGCATGAAGTTTAGTATGAGAATACACGGGGTACCTAGTTGTAGAGAGATATCACAAGATCTTGGACCAACTCGATAAAAAATCCTTGTTTCTCATGTAGTGCATTGATGTTTCAAAAAATACATACGAACAGTATATATTGATCCCCAAAAGGACTCAAAAGAAAACCAAAAAGTTCTTTATTGTGCTCTACTCACAATGACTTACATTCTGCTCTTAATAAACCACTGTCGACTTCATGTGTAATCACAAGTTAGACACCTCTTGGTCAAGTACTTCGTTACGGGGTACTTTGCTTCCTCAAATTAATGTCTATATACGAACAACAAAACATCATTATCATGTTTCACTGACCTCTCAAGTAGTTAACCTCTCATTTGATAGAAGTTTGTCTTCCATTCTTGACTCATACACCCAAACTTAATAAGTACTTCATAAATCTATGAGGTCTCACAAAAGTCCCTCACTGCTGAATCCCTCACTATTACGAATCAACATGATATGCTGACGACCCATTAGTCTTCTCAACAACAAAAAAAATTTACTAAGTGAAAATTTTACTAACACCCTCGCCTGATTAAAGTACCTCACAAAATCCCATGCATGATTTAGACACTGCGCACAAGTTTGATAACAAGAAATTCCAGTATGAAATCTTATTCAATCAAAAGAACACAAACAAACAGTACGATCATCAAAGTTTATAGTCCGTTAGATCAGATCCTTGAAACAAAAGACAACCTTGAGGTTGTGAGTCTTTCTCTCTCTATCTGCTCTCCAAATCTCACAAGGAACTCAAGTGGAGGTACATGAAGAACTAACGATCCTACTCGCGTTCCTCGCCTATCTACTATGCGAGATACTCGCACAAAGTATTTGATAATTGCTCATCTAACCTACTTTGTTCACACCTACTCTAGACTTTTCACTTTTTCATTTGCTAACTCTACCTTAACTAAATCTACGAACGAGTCCTCTATCAATATACGGTCCTAAACCATAAGTACCTCTACCTCACCTGTAGTCTTCTACTCGGCTAGCATATCCTCAATAACAGGGTTTGCTAGCTTCTCATTCAAATATGATGTGATTTGAATCTCCAGTATTTTTGTCTTAAGTGTCTCAAAATTCTCATCCACTCTCTCAGTCAGCTGATTCTCTGAATATGCACATTTAGAAATTGACTACTCGAACGTCAATCAGACATATCTCCATCCTCCTGATCTCAAATTAACAGATTTTGAATAAGTGCATAAGCTAACGAGAAGAGCTTTCCTGTGCTATCTTGAACTCATCGAGATTATCTCTTTAGCGACCATGAGGTCATTTTGTAACCTAGGGGGTACTTCTGGAATCCTTATCAAAAGTAATTCACCAGTGAGAAACTAAAGATTTATGTTTCTGTCTTCTAGTGACCTACATAGCTATCTTCGATCATTATAAATATTTAGAGCTCTTCTACTCATTTACAACTACTAAATACTTGTCGGCATAAATGAAAGCCTAGACAAGAAAATCTACCTATTTGATGAGACTTAGCTAAACTATTTAATTACAACAAACGTTAAAGTTAGCTATTTACAAAGTACACTAAGATACAATAGATCTTCTAGAAGTATGAGCAGGTGAACATACTGAAGTATCCTAACATGTGTCTCGTTATCTTCAGCATGAAATATAAGTGTATAACGAAATATGCCATAAACACCGTCGTAATCATTGTTTAGCATGACATTGCATGGGTTGACGTGTTTACATGGAAATAGGTGAGTGATCAAATGTATACACGATAAGACCATGTACAACACAACATCACTCCGAATCGACACTGTATGTAGGATTTCGCTTCTCGTTCATGTCTTGGTTCTGCTTCCTACGTCTAACCTCATTTGACTTTTGAACTTAGATCATTTTGATCGTATGGACTCCATTCTGACTGCACGTAGTTTAGTTCCTATCGATGAATCTATTTGTGCTGACGCTTATGCTCACGTCGCTGCTTTTTTGCTCATCATGAGGTACCTCACTATCAAGTATCTCGCCGTGAGGTACCAAGTATGTCGTCATAAGTCTTCACGAGGTACCTTACTAACAGATAGCTCGTTTTACTTTCTAATTCTAACTAATTAACTCTAACTTATCTTTACTCTATACTAACATATTTCTTACTGTTTAAAGATAAAAATTAGTCTACACACTTTATGTAGGTATCACATGTCACTTTCGAGTCGATCTATCTTTATCTCGACTCTAGTATCTATTTGTCTCGGTTTCTACCGTCCTAACTTGACCTTAAGAATAACGCACTTGCACCACACAACACAACTAGACGTTCAATCATACTCTAAGTACATAAATGATCCATACATGATAAACAAATGCTTTAGTTCACAGAAGCACCTTCAAACAATCATTGGCTTGTGCATTAACAATACTCTCTTCAGTGTTTTTCCACGACAAACAAATTTAAAATACTTAACTCAGAACTTCTATAGTTCGTTGATATGAAACCTATTCACGATATTGGAGAAGTTGTATCTTTATCTTTTCTCCAAGGGAAAGATCCAGAAGGTGAGATACCTTGGAGACCAGGACGTGGAGTTCTTGGAAGCTATATAGAAAGGACAGGTCGTCAACTGGGGCGCCTTCTTCCACATCTACATCCAAGCCGAGCTAGTCTACTTGTGCACCCCGGCAGGAAGGCATCTTACTCCGTTCTTCTGTTATCTATACGTGTCCAAGGGAGATTTGAAGGAAGACCAATTCGTCAAGTATGGACCAGCGGGACAACGCGAGGTGAAGGAAGAGACCTCGGAGGAAGAAGACCGGGCAGCTGCCATGTCTTCCCCTCCCACTTTAGTGTCTCAGCGATAGAGTATCACCTTGACGTGGTGGAAGTCATCAGTTCGAACCTGATTATCTCTAAAAATATTTGAAACATTTTGATTTGTTGCTTTCTTGTTGTTGAAAGAGGCTTGTGGGCACATTCCGAGATTTTAATAAGATAAACAAAGAAGTCGATTCGTGTCCAGGTTCATTCGTTACAATGAGATCCAAAAAAATTAAAAAAATAGGTATAATAGCAGGATATACTGTTCGTTATAAACGCGATACCCGAACACACTTCTCGTGCAGTACGTGCCCAAAGGTGCGTAAACACTTTTAGACAAAAAAAGGACCTGAAAGGTTCGGAAGCTACACGGAAGACGCGTCGTCACTGAGGAGGATGGGACCTAGGAGTGTGTCTCGAAAGAGTGCATCCTTCCTTATCATCCACTTTGGATTCGAGTCGGACTCGTAGAATGACACGTCTAGCACCAAGATGGCAAGGAAGACAGCTTCTGCGACCACATGGAGTCTTCCAAAGACTCCAGAAGCCAAGACATGGGTTGATGTACCGACTACAGCTAGAGGAAGCGCGGCGGAGAGGACTGCTCATGCGGTGGGAAGAGATCTTTCACCTCGGAAGACAGCGAAGATAGCATCTTCTCGTGCACATAAACAAAAGACTGTAGTGGTAGAAGAGGCATCCATGTCTCTGGAAGACAGGGAAGTCGTCGCAGATCACTTTGTGGGGATGAACTTGTCTTCTACGAGAAGACGGCTGGAAGAGTTCAACGCGTACTTCAGTTCAGAGATCCAGCCAGCCATGGAGTTGGTGGAGGAGCGTGCGATGGCTCAGGAGAAGCCACTGCGACCTGGATTCGGTCTTCGAACGCTGATGCACCAAGAGGAGGTCCAGAAGAAGATAGAAGCTCTGGAAGTCAACCTCCGCACCATGGAAAAGATCACGACCAAGTACAAGACGGAAGTATCTGCTTCTGCCAAGGAGTTGGCACAACTGCAGAAGAGCAACCAGGAGTTGCAGATGCAACTTCAGCAGCGTGAGCAAGAGATTTTGCGAATCAGGAGAAAGCTCACGGTCTCGCAGAAGAGAAGACGACTTGGAGTGTACTGCGGGAAGCCGCGGAAGCTCAAGCCGCAATAGAGAAGAAGCAACGAGAAGAAGCAGAAGCCCGAGCCAAGGAAGTCATGGCGCACATGGGAGAAGCGCTTCGCAAGAAGTTCAACTTCACCGCGGGTAGGAAGCTTCTCACCTTAGCTCGGGAGTGGGATGACGATTCCAGGGAGATGTTAGTGGACTGCAAGGAGAGCATGTTCTGCTACCTAGATCGATAGATCGAGGATCTGAAGACTCTTTACGGTCTTCTCTCAATTCTCCAGCATGCGGCCACGTCTGCTCATGCACCAGGGCCAGCAGTTGACAAGGATCTCGACAAGGAGGAGTTTGACCTCGCTGTCCACTTGATAGTGACAACGCTGGAAGCCGAGAAGATGACAGAAGAAGCCCCGGAAGACAAGAAGCAGAGGTGTCTTCTCAGGTGTTTAGAGTGGAGGAGGTGCCTACCTCTGACCACTGTGAGGTCACCCCAGCTCCCAACGTCGAATAGATGGAGCAGAAGAGTCAAGAAGCGTAGGTGGACTCAGCTTCCCAGAAGTCTCTTTTGTCTTCCGAAGCGGTGGTGGAGGCACACATAGTGAACATCGAAGAGGAAGTCATCTCAGCCGTACGAGAGATACCAACAGGGCTTCTCACTTTATCAGAAACCGAATTAGGAGATCAGGTAAGAGAGGATCTAGTGGAGATCGCACTTGGCGATCAGAGTAAGCAGTAAGATAGAAAGTCGTTGACCCTGGTTAATTTTGGTAGAAAGTGGAATCTATTATTTTAAGAAGAGATAACTCTCTCTATATTTTTAGGTGACTGCCCATGTGGCAGGAGAAGCGATGGTAGGAGTAAGAAAGTAGTCTAAACTGAGAGGGGAACCGAAGCCTTGGGAGGTGGTGGTCTTCTGACAGCGTGTCATTTTGCTTGGCTGTGAGTTGAGATTGGGGGATGTCTCTCATGCGACTCAAAGGCAGATGTATAAAATAGATCACAAGGTAGGATTTGTTATACATTAGGACGCATTTTGCTACATGCACGCATATGCACATTTCTACATGCAGACACTACGTACATAGAATTATAGAGTAGCTCTGTACCTCCGCTCCCAGAAGGAGATCGACATGATGTAGAATAAGAGTAGACAAAGAACAGGAAACGGCATCATCGTGCAGTCTTGCTTCTATGTTGATGTGTCGAGGGGTAAGGACAAGAAATGAATGGAGTAAGCTTCCAGAAGTCAATGTATCTTCTTCTCGGAGAATTGATTTTGGATTTGATTGCAGAAGCTTTGTCTATGTCGTCTAGATAGTGGGTTTCCTTGAATTCACACCCAATTGTGAATGGGAAGCCTCCCTCTTGAGTGGCGGTGATTGTTAGAAACTATGCAGAGTCGAAGTTTATCTCATCCAGTGGAGCATTTCGGATCCACGTACGGACTGATCTATGAGAGAGTGATCCCTGAAGTCAGAGTAGTCGGAGCAACGACTGAAGAAGAAAGAAGCCTTCTTCTCACAGTAGAAGATGACATCCTCGATTGAAAGATTGTGTAACTGTAAGTAGATTTTTGATCTTCCTCCTCAATTACTACAAGCAGGGATGGCTTGTTAGTCAAGATCTGGACTTGAAGCCTGTCGGAATTTTAATTTCTCCTTTTCCTTTTGTCTCCTCTTGTTTGGATTTTCCCTTCTTTCCCTTCTTCTCTCATCTTCTCATCTTCTCACCTTCTTCTATTTGACTTTCGAGACTTCTATTGAGCTTCCGTGAAGGTGAATGTCGTTGTAGTGCTGCAAGAAGACCGTTTCCGTAGATAGAAGCGTGGGAAGGCTTAAGGGGCCATACACCCTATGATAAATCGACATCTACGGAGCAAGTACAGTCTTCTGGAGGTGTCAGAAGCATAGTTGAACCCCCAAAAACCTAGAATTACTTCGGAAAAACAGTCGTGGGAAGACTGGAAGCCGTGACATGGGAGCATGAAATGTCTTCTCGAGCTTCTCAGTAGGTAATTGTGTGATATTTTAGGTAGTAGTTTTGTGTTTGGGTTCGGGAAGCCTTCTGGAGGTTCTGGAAGCCGTGTGGTTTTGTGAGAAGACGAGATTTTTAGGCAAAACCAGTGTGTTTGTGAGTTTAGATAGATCTTAGAACTTAGAGCAGCGATACTAGTGTAAATCTTTTGAGGGAACTAAATCTTTTATGCTATAATGAGCTAAAAGAGAAATCCTGAAACACTACACAACGTCAGACTGAACTGAGAAATTGTCATGGTAGATTAAACAAAGATTTATGGTAGTCTTAAGATATCATAGTATCTTTTCAGTGCTAACTAATGTTGTTGGCCTGGATTTGTCATGAACTTACACACTTGTGATACTGCAAACGCAGGGAGTTATGTCAATTCAAAATTCGGATTGGACTAAAATTATATCACAATTGCTTTTTTTATGATTTTGGGTATCATTTGCAGCAAATAGAGATAATCGCTTCAAACCTTTGTGGTTACGTTCAATGTCAGTAGGGCTACGATGGTCAAAAAAGTTTCATGTCATTTGAGTGGGTGAATAAATCATAGCGATGAAAAAGCTCTCAATCTAGAGTAGCAACTTCCAAGCTCGAGATCCAGAGAACCGTGTACAACCAACAAGTCTAATTTCGCAGAGTTGTTCACCATACTCTATACTACAAATCTTGTAAGATTGAGCAAAAGTTATCTACCCAATTTTCTGTTCTAGGTGGAGTAGTCATTTGGTGCCAAAAATTACTGTAATTTTTTTAGTGAGAATGTGTTTACCCATATCTCAATGTTCAGAGTCGATCTCAGGCTGAAATTCTATATGTGTGTTCAGTAAGGCCTCCTTTACATGTATGGGAAGTTTTGAAGTCGAAACCATCATACGTTTCTTAGTCTTGAGTATTAAAGTTCACCGTCTAACTTTATTACTACTTGTTAGACTTGATTTTCACTTTCTGAACATATTAGAGGAACCAACATACCTGTGTAAGTGCTTATAGTGCTAAGTTATAACCTGAAGCTTACCTCTTGAGCAAACATCCACAGCCAGTAGCCTAATGCTTTCCTAGATAGACGTATCACACTCCGATAACGAGTTGAATCATTGTTATTTGTAAGCGTTGCGCTTCCAAAACTATGAATAATAAGACAATACTCAGATTCATCATCAACGTGAGGTGAAGCCTTCGGATCAAGTGCCATATGGTAGATATTATCTTCATTAAAGAGAACACTCCTACTATGAATGACACGGTTAGTGACGAGATTATACAGCTTGTATGCACCTGAAGACGATATCTCAAAAAATACACTTAACTACCTTGTGTTCCAACTTTTTACATCGTTCATCAAGTACATAGGCGTAACAGTGACAACCTTTTCCAAGCTGCTGTACTTTCTATCGTGGCAAGAGTCACAAACTCTCGAGCTTTTGACACCTTCCTTAGCTGAAGATGTACTAGTAGAACATGACATGTATAGTAACGAGTCATCTTGACTCCTACTGAGTTGTTTGTTGGTCTTATCCTCATGGAAAATAGTGTTGATGACATAATCAGGGGTAAGTTTACCCTATAACTGTAACGCGATCACAATGCACTTCTAGCTTCTTGGAAGACTCTTTAGAAGGGAAGCCATAACTTGATCATCTGAAAAAACCATTTTCATGAAGTTGTTTTGCTAAACTCTTGAGGTTACTGCAATGTGCTGCAACGTCACCACCTTCACGTGGACGAAGATTGAGCAGTTGCCTTTGCACATAATTCTGTTGCTGAACGGTTTTTCCAGCAAAGTTGACCTCAAGTGCATCCCATGAGTCACAGGCCGTTTCTGCATCTGCAACCAGATCGAGTTGAGATCTACTAGTTAAGAAAAGTAGATACAATAGGCTGTTTGATCACGATCATCCCAATTCCCTGTCCTGATGCTAGGAGGCACATCAACAATAACATCCCATAAACGTTGTTGAATCAAATATCTTTTGATCAGTAGCTTCCACGAGATAAAATTATCTGCATCTAGTTTATCAATAAGTCTTAGATTAGCATGGATGTGAGGCAGTCCGGTCCATAACCTGTTGAGAAGCTAAATTAGGTGGTGCAGCAGATTGAGCATGAATAGTCGTGGACCTCGTGGTACCCAGATTGACACTGGTTTGTGCAGACTGTGATATTCTATAGACTTATCTAGAAGAAGATAAAGTGAGATTCTAAACACTCTAATCAACTCAATGGGATATTAGAGAGAAACTCCAGCCTTAAATCCTTCAAAGGCAGCCATAAAGCACTTTACTAAGACTATGAAAACTCTCTGAGTGAAGATAATATAATCGATGAATCACAGTGATTACATCGTGAGATATATACAGTATCCATGACCAAAAAATAATACTAAGTATTATATCATGATAAATTCATGTGACTTTCGCAGGAAGTTAAGAAATGAAAGCGGCACCGGCTCAAAGCATGCCACTAGAACTATCTCTGGACAAATAGTGGTCACAAGTAGCTTTGATGCTAAGTAATGGGCTGTCTAAAAACAACAGTGGTTTCATTCCGTATTTTAGATGTCAGAAGATTGAGAAGAAGAGTGTGACTGAAAGCTAATGAACATCCTGAAGATTTGATTCTTCCACGGTCTGCAGCTTACTTATCCGCCATTCCAGCCCTTCAAAGTACGGGAACCTGGTGCAGTGTTGGAACAGCTCTCTAATTTATAGGAATACAAGTTTCATCTTGGGAGAATATCATTCCTTTCTCCATGGAGATTGTAGTTATCAACCCCGACAAAGTTCCCCCAAGACCTTCTCAACCTGCCAGTGGTGGTTTGGAGCAAAGTGGAATGGCATTTTCTCGTTAAGAGACACCAAGTATCAGTGTCATGAAGGACATGAAGAGGAATTACTGCTTAATTTAAATGATAGAAATGATCATAGCATCCTTTTTAAACACCAAGGCAAACCGCATAAGAAATACATGATCCAAAAAGTGATCCATGTATTTCAACTGGACTCTAGATCTAGATCCATGCTCCCAACAGGTGTTCGTCTAGATCTGACTCTAAGTGCAAAAGCTCAGAGATATATTCTATACGTGCCCCGTTGGGCTCAATCGGCACAATATCAACTTAGATGCGTAACAAGTGGTTTGCCACCACAATGCAGTAACTGTATCATGATTGTGGAGTTTGTAGTACAACCTTGTACTGGTAGATTCGACCAAATCATATCCGCCATGATAGACGGAGATATATACCCAGAAAGTTTGCAAAACATCAATCACTAGTACTGATCATGATTTATTGAACGGCAGTACATCGGCAAGGAAACACGTCGAAGATTCAGGATGTTTTGCTATATACAACCGAACATTGTATAGAGGTGGAGCAAGTTCTGATGGACTGAACCGGTATATATATGTGAGTAGTAACACACGGAGATGTAAGCAGATCTAGAAGTGTTGCTTAAACTGGATACTGTACACGTTTAGGGTTTGTACGTTGGACTATCTGACTCGTGCGGTAGTTAGTGGATTGCACGGCAACGAATTCGAATATATATCGTTTCGAGTCTAAATTTAGAGGGGCATGGTCGACCTGAATATCAGGGAGTTGTTGATAGGTCTGGACATTTAACGCTGTACACTAAAACAGTGGGATATGAGCCCATGGACTGTGACTTCAGTGAAAAGATATTTAGCCTACGCATTACGACATCGATGGTTCACTTTAGGCTTAATACTGATAGTCTTCACTGATATCAATGTCATGCTAGTGAGCAGTTCGGGAGGCCCGACGTGCTCAGTTATTCGTCAGCAACCATGCAGAACAGTTGTTTTACTGCAGTTCGCCCTCGTTTGGAACAGATATGTACGCATGTGCTCCACATCGTGATCATTATCTGATCTTATTCACAAGTTGATGATCACAACGACTTGTGACAGCACAGTGAGTCGAACCAGAGAGTTAAATACGACAAAATGCCGTTGCACGAGGAGATGCGAGTTAGAGTTAATGTACAATTAAGAATACAGAGACTCAGTATCTCCGCACCTGCTGGGCCTCAAACGAGAAGTTCAATAGCTCCTTGAGTCTTCTCGATCCAATGGAGAATCCTGGCACAAGCTGCTGGCTTTGTGAATATTGTGTTCCGGGCTGCATATGTCTTAAGACCTCTTAGCTTGCTCGGCATCCTTTGCTGGCTGTCGATAAGAGAGCCGGCTGGAGCGTTCACATGTGCAGCGCCAGTGGATGCTCTATGGTACTCTTGCTCCATAACATCCACGACATTCTCCGGGGATGATCCATCGACCCATTTGAATATATCCTCACCTCGAAACCATGTGAGCTGTCGCTCAGCATACGTCCTCGATGCTCTCTGGAACTCTTCCAGAAAATTCATGAACTGTGGAAATGAAGTCACCCCTCTTGACTTCCTGCATGCAAGCAGGAACTCCATAGCTTGACTGTACCCAATTGCTTTAGAAGGTGAGTTGCTGTTCGGCATAATTCCCAGTTCTAAGAGCCACATAGCTTCCTCCATCAATCCTCGACCAGAAGGGTCTGTGAACATTTCTTCGCATCGTTGGTCGATGCGTCGGAACAAGTGCATCCGGTCCATGTACATGAAGTAACACTGGAAGTCATAATCCAGCTGGGGAGAAACGGAGGAGCTCCTTGCGTTTACAGTTCTGGAGGACCCATTGACAAAATCCGACGGCCGGACAGGGAGAGAACTTTGAGATCGATAGGTAATCTCAATCACTTCAAGAGCTCGACGAAGGCTGTTCCAGTCATTTCGTGCCAGTCTGCGCGCAGTGTCTGGATCACCGGCCTTAGACAGATACTTGAGAGCCTCATCCCAACCTCCACTAGCCTTCTGAAGTCGGGAGACAACAGCTTTGACGGCAGCTGCTTGCTCCTTTGTGGGCTTAGGGCTGCCAAGCTTCCCATTTAGAAACCAGCGGATGTAGAGTCCGCTTCCCCCGACGACAATTGGCACTCGTCCTTTAGCAAGAATCATATCTGCAGCAGCCTTTGCACCCTCGCAGAAGTTCTCAGCAGTGTATTCTTCTGTTGGGTGGACGATGTCCAGAAGGTGATGGTGCACATTCTGACGCTCCCTCCAGGCTATTTTGGCACTTCCGATGTCAAGACCTTTGTAAATCTGCACCGAATCAGCGCTGATGATTTCGCCATTCAATCGCTGAGCCAAAGAAATGGCGGCCGAACTCTTACCCACTGCAGTCGGTCCAGTGATGACAATCACTCGGCCCTTCGAATTCTCAGCCGGTACCGACGCGGATATTACCTTCATTGCACAATGCGCATAGTTCCCTCCCATGCCCATCAGCATCATCACTACTCGAGAATCACAACAACACTCTTAATCTCTCCTGGTTCCTACTGGCAGATGAATTCCGTATCGAGGATTCGAATCAATCTCCCTCCCACCAACGAACCTTGTCTTACAGGAACCTGAGGAGGCTCTAGCTCTGGTCTAAGCTAGAAAGCTGACTGGGCTGGCTGGCTTACTGCTCACACTCAAGACGACATAGTGAGACCAGTCGACGTCTTTTCAGCGCTGTTTGCTATGTCTGCCGAGTATAATGTAGACTTGTCTGTTAACTCATGTGCACGAGAAGCAGCTACTTATATACTAGTAGTGCTCCCGCAAGACAAATCTAAAGCGGATGTCACTCAGTTAGCGAGCGTTTCGTTTGGCCAGTTGCGGCGCCTGGAGTCCTGGAACTGGACCCACTTTTGCCCATCGGGTTGAAGGCTTCAAGCAGAGCGAGATCTAGCGAGCGAGAGTCCAAAGTCCATAGCTCTAGGCCTGCTGCTGGGCGAGAAGCTGCTGAACTTCGCCGTTGTGGCCATTGGACAGTTCTGCTGCTGCTCACCGCCCGAGGAAAACGAGCCCGTAGAACTGTTTAGTCTCATGTCCTGTCCCGTCAATGAACTGAAAGATTCCCCAGGTTTTACTCCCAATCAATCAAGTCAACACTCTTTAATGCATGCAGTTGATCCATCGGTTGGGATTATCTGCTTGCGTTTACATTTAGTCGTCAGTCAGAACTCGGACTCACATGCACGTACGAGTGCAGTAGTGCAAGTAGAAGGGGTCGGAGTTGCACTTTCTGTCTCCTCGTCGGTAAACTTGAGCAGCGGCAGCAGCTCAAAGTTTCGTCAAGTACATCGTCTTCATCCAGCTTCTTAGAATTCGCGAACGGAATATGTAAACCTTTTCGAGTGGCAAAATATCTTACACATGCTTGTGATTAATGAAAGGATCTGCCCACAAGTAGGATCTGCCCACAAGTAAAGTAACTTCACGTTAACGTTGTCCATCGATAGTCAATGTGAATATCTGATCACCACCTGAAAATATTCGTTGAATATCATGTGTATGAAAGCATTTGCAAACATATTGAGCCACATGAGCAACGGAAATATATACTTGAGTCGGTTGATACGAACTTTCATAACACGTGTGTTTGCACTTGAAAGCATATGTAGTAAGCTTTGGACGTGCTAGCTGCATCACCCATATGCATATTAGTCTAAAATATAAGGCTTGATTTTCTTGGTTCGATCAAGCTCAGATAGGGTAAAACTTTGTTGATTATAATCTTTCACCAGAACAATAGGCTGAATTTGTGCGATTTTGAGCAGGATTATTTGATGGACTTCTGGAAATGAAAGGAGAAGAAGAGAACGCTAATCCTTGTTAACGCTCTGAATGTGGATTGTTTATGAAGTTTAACCCGGCGACATCAATGGAGGTAATTAGCAACTGAACATTCGAGAACTCACTTCGGCTTTGGGGAGCATGCATGTTTACCAGAGTTCCCCTGCTTACTAGGAGGGTCTGGATAGAGGTTCTGAATCAAACAGTGAATTGTTTAGTAACTCTTTAACACAACGCCCAATATATACAGTATCACAATCATAAAGTACTGTTGCATGGTTGGGATTTTAGATAAGTTCCGTAATAACTGGGACGTAGATGGATCCTGAAGTTTCTATCAATCACTGTGACACTGCTTGGATGGTTAGTTGCACAACTAGTTCGAAACCAGAAAATAGAACCTCTTCTAGAAAAGACAAACACTTGGAAACCAGGTGGGTTTCGACAGAAGGTTTTCTTTGCTGGTTTCTCTCAGTCGGAACCATATACGAGAAGCACTGGCCATGGAGTGTATAAGTTAGAAATTATGGAGTTACAGTACAAGATGTGCCACATGTACAAGGCAGAAGGAGAAATGATGCATGCAGAAGCATCAAGAGACCTAGAAGTTCTCACTCCAAGCTTACCAATTCCACTTTGTATCAGCCGATGGTGAATAAAGTCATGTCACCCACGGTGACATGGACGTCTCTGGACTTCTTCGGACAGGACTGAAGTGAAAGACAATTTAGAGTTTAGTTTGGAATCCTAAATTTAGAGGTTGGTTAACAGTTTGAATCTTATTTTCCTTGTCCAGAGCATATCATAATCTTAAGGTTTGACTACTTCATCACTTATTCGTTTGTGCACAAAATTTGCTGCAGACAGCCCTCTGACCCTCCCTTCTGGCATGGGTGACGGAAATGGGTGTTTAGGCATGAACCTCATTGCATAATGAGGTGCATATGTGTTCTTCAGACCCTCCTTAAACTCATACAAGAATTATGTTCTCAGCTGACTGAAAGCACATGAACACAGCGAGTGTCCTGAAATCTGATAACTCCTTTCGCGAACGAGAAATTGTGGCCTTGAACAATCACTACCATGGTTTAATCTGAAGCAAGGTTATAGTGCTTGTCAAGTGAGCGTGCACCTGAATATTCTATTCCGTTCTATATTAACGGATCTCCATGCTTCAAGGGAAGTAACGATAATGCGTAGCGTTAGTAACTATCAGTGAGTGACCTGATTTGTCCAGCTCAATTGCTACCGTGTTACTATAAATTCCGCCATCTATTTCCTGCAACAATTAATACGAGACCTTGAACGAAATAATCATGTCTCAGCTAAGCGGGAGAGCACACTGCAGGGTGATTTCGGTCAAGTAGGTCAGTGTGGAGCCAACCGCAGCTCGGACCCAAGAGTGTACTTAAAGATATATATGGACCGCGCAAGCGATCCCTTGAGGTTGAAAGTTCGATCAGACTTGGGACCAGAGATACGTTTTGGAGGGCAGGATGAAGCAACTTTACTAAATTCGAGGACAGAGATTACTGTCCAGAGTGATGATGCGGCAACCGCCCTCACGTGAAAGAATTTGTCGATGGAAAGGGCTCCAGTCTTCTCGAAGGACTTGCACTGTCATTCATTGTGCGGAGCTGGACATTTGACAGACTATGACAGCACTTGACCCTACTAGCATCACTGTAGGAACCCTTTAAACTTCAGGTTTGCATTTTGGTGTTCGATATAAATGAAATCGATTATTTTGGTAGCTGAAGCTAGATGAAAGAAGTACTTTGATCGTGATGGTTCTGTGACTTCCCGTATTCAAGACTCTTTTGTTTGAACCGGTACCTGAAGATATAAATAAAAATCCTGTGTTCTATAATTATTATGTTATTCCGAATGTGCCTCATCAAGCGCACTCAGTTTGATTATTTCTAAGCAGTCTCTCTGGGATTTGAACTTGTTGGAGAAGGGATCTTCTACGACATGGAGCAGTTGTCGGGTTTATATATGTATTAACACATATGCATCCGATTCGGTCCCCATAGTCAGTGGGAAAGACACATCTTTAAAAATGCAATTCATATGATGCAAACATTAATGTACATCGATATCGGAGTCCATGATACTGACGCATATCTTTTGAGATAGCATCCGAGATCGTTGACCGACAGAGATCTCGATTTAGACGTAAAATAACAGACATGAACGGCGATAGATCTGATCTACTTCAAGTTATCCAACTATTTGAGACCCTTTTAGACCATAACGTAGCCTAAGCTTCATCATGATGGAATAACCGACTGCTCACTAGCAGTATATATATATCGTGGCAAGGCTCAGCGACTTGCACGTAGTTAACTGTTCATCCGTGATAGCAAAAAGAAATCTATTACACTGTTTTCTGGATAAGTTTAGAGAACCCGTGCAACTCGCGTTAGAGATGCTCCCGGTGCGGTCGTGCAGTTTGAATAACCAATTGGAATACTACTTGACCAACAGTCAGCATGAATTTTACTGCTGTTCACTGAGCCTCGATTGTACTTGGATTCGTTGTCTGACGACATCCTGTGAAAGAAGCAACATGAACAGGAGCACAATGAAATCCCCCCTTCTCATGATATCATGCCATACTTCACTGCTGGCCCCAAATACTGAATTGTACGATGAAGAACTCTGCTTGAAGAGTGTTATGTAAGGCAGGCTAGGAATTAAGCTTTAGGGGACCGGGTATTCGCAGTGCTACTTCCTCCTCCTTTAAGCAGAAAGTGTTGAAGAAGGCAAGAGTTAGCAGGAGCTCACAGACACAGAAGAAACTGCGGACATAGGATCACACAATGAATCTGTCATCATCTCCAGAGTAGAGGTCATTGGGAGTGCCTCAGTGAAGGAACAGAGAACAGGGGAACAGGGGAGTTACACAAGAAGGAGATACGAACAAATACACAAGAGGGAGAAAGGAACTGCGAGGTCATAGGGACAGGTATTCACTACACAGAGATAAATGAACAGTCAAAAGAGAAAAGAACGTGAACTTATATTATCCTTCAACACCCCCTCGTAAGATCACGGGCAGTTCACATATACCAAAGCCATTTCTCAGTTTATCAAACTGAGGTTTAGACAAGGGTTTAGTGAATATATCTGCTAGTTGGTCATCAGTATGTACCCAAGTGGCAAATACCTCTCCACTTTGTATTTTGTCACGAATAAAATAGACCTGCACCTCAATGTGTTTTGTCTTCGCATGATGGACTGGATTTCTGACAAGAGCAATGCTATTCACATTATCAGTAAAAATGGTAGTTGGTTCTCTTTGAACCTCTCCCAGATCTTTCAGCATCTATCTTATCCACACTACTTTCTGAACTGCATTACACAGTCCACGATACTCGGCTTCTGTGGATGACAAAGAAGAAACTTTTTGTTTCTTACTTTGTCAAGTAACAGCTGCACTTGCAAGCAAGAAGGCATAACCAAATCTTGATTTCCGGTCTATGACATCACCTGCCCAGTCAGCATTCGTAAAGCTTATTAGAACTTTAGGATTAGTTGAAGTAAACTTCAATCCATGAAACGTAGTACCTTTCAGATACTTGAGTACTCATTTCGCTGCCTTCAAATGTGGAACTCTTGGATCCTCCATCTCCTGATCAAGCTTACTTACAACATAAGCTAGATCTGGTCTGGTCGTTACAACCAAATAGATCAGCTTTCCCACTGTCTCCTGTACTCAGTTCTGTCAACCGCTTCGTCAAACCCATGCGGAGTAGACCAATCCTTCAAAAGTATCATTGGAGTAGGCATTGGCTTGCAGTCCTGCATCTGATACTCCTTCAATGAATCGTTGATGTACTTATCCTATACAAGGTACAAATCCTCTCCATCTTCGACTAAATGAACTCCGAGACAGTAGGTAAGTCAGCCCAGGTCAGTCATCTCCAACTCTGTAGATAACTGTAACTTCACTAAAGAGATAGCCTCTTCATCGCTGCTTGAAAGGATTACATCATCCACATACAGCAGCAACACTCCTCTCCCTTTTGCTGTAACTAAGATATAGATTAGGATCTCCCTTTGTAGAAGAGCAACTCTTCTTCCTTAAGAAAGTGTCTATCCTAGTAAACCAAGCTCTAGGAGCCTGCTTAAGACCATACAAGGTTTTACGAAGTTTGTATACTAACTGTTCTTTTCCAGCAACCTGAAACCTTGTGGCTGCTGAATGTATACATCCTCTTGTATCTTATTATTCAGAAAAGCATTCTTCACATCTAGTTGCCAAACTTTCCAGTTCTAAAGCATAGAATATGCTTTTAGCAGCCTAACAGAACTCATCTTCGCTAAAGGAGTGAACATCTCACCATAGTCCTCCCCTTGCTGCTGTAGATAACCCTTGGCTACAAGTCGAGCCTTATACCTCTGAACTGTATCATCAGCATGGTACTTCGTTTGAACATCCATTTGGTTCCAATCAACTTCTTCCCTTCAGGAAGAGTTGTCAAGAATCAAGTATCGTTTTTCTGCAATGCAGTGAACTCTTCCTTCATTGCCTTTGTCCACTTCTCAGACTTCATAGCATCTTCGAACTTCAGTGGTTCTGCGATATCAATCGCCTCTACTAACCACATCTCAGCAAGTCGAGCAGGTAGTCTCATGATTCGAGTAGATCTTCTTACTTGATTCGGAAGTGGTTGAAGCACTTGTCCAGGTACTGAAGCTGGAACTGTAGTTTGTGTGGCAAGATCTCCTGGATCTACTACCAACTCAAGTGAGTGTACGATATGTTCTGCTTCAGCAACATCAACATCTACACTACCTGTACCAGCTTCTGGTACATTCTCATCAGACTGATTATCTTGTAACATATCAAAAAGAGGAAATCTGAAAGCTAGACTAGTACCATTGGAGGTAGTGGTAGTCTCCTTCTTCTCTACGTCAAGATGAGCAGTATGGTTTACCTCATCAAAGAAAACATCCCTACAAGTAGTTTGTATCCCTTCGTTTGTTCAGAGTAGCCTATGAAAGTGCAAACTTTAGAGCAGTCATGTAACTTCTTCCTCAACTCTCTAGGCACAAGTACATAGGCCTTGCACCCAAAAACTCGAAGATTTGAGATATCAAGTTTTATACATATGAAAGCCTCTTCAGGGCTCATATCTTCCACCACCTTTGTTGGACTTTGGTTGAGAAGGTATACTGCAGTGTTAACTGCTTCAACCCACAGCTTCTTGGGTAGTCCTCCATCCTTGAGTAGACATCTGGTAACTTCAGCAACCACTCTGTTCTTCCTCTCCACCACTTCGTTTTGTTGTGGAGTGTAAGGTGCACTTAGTTGTCCTATGATGCCTTTGGACTTTTAGAAAGCCTCCGTTGCTTTGGACAGAAACTCCCCTCCTCTATCACTCTTGATTTTTCGAATTTTCCTGCTAGTCTGAAGCTCAACCTCGGTTTTGAAGTTTTTCATGTGTGTGAAAGCTTCATTCTTCTTCCTCAAAAACCTCACCCCCATTTTTCGTGAGTAATCATCAACTATCAACAGGTAATATTCAGCTCTACCTAATGATGGAGGATCAATGGGTCCTGCTAGATCTATATGCAATAAATCTAGTGGAGCTGTAGCCCTTCTTGCTGCTGAAGGGAACTTCTTCTGAACTTGTTTTCCCTTCAAGCAGATCTCACATGGCTTGTGCAAAGAATCGAATTTCTGTACTCCATCAACTAGGTTGAACTTGTACAGCAAGTTCATTCTATCTGAACTCATGTGACCTAACCTTCTGTGCCACAAATCTGTCTTCTCTTTTACAGTAGCAGTAAGCAAAACTTCAGGTAAGGAAGTAGCTTGAAGCTCATACAAATGACCTACCACAGTACCTCTTGCTACTACACCTTGATTGTTTTGTATGATGCAGCCTTTGTTGTTGAAGTTGATGTAAAAGCCAGCTTGGAACCTTCCAACACTAAGCAAGTTATGCACCACACCAGGTATGTACCAAACTCCGTCAACTCGAAATACTGCTCCAGTAGGTAGTTGGAGGTGAATATCACCTTATCCCTTAACTTCGTATCTCTCACCATCTCCTAGACCAACTGTTGGTCCAATGGTGATCTCCTAGAAGTTATGGAACCACTCTCTAATGGAAGAGATATGGTTAGATGCTCCAGAATCTATCCACCATGGATGATCTAACTTACTGGTGTTCAGAGCAGTAAAAAGCAGCTGCTCATTACCTTCTTCTGGAGACTTAGACTGAGCAAGATTTGCTCTGTTTTTACCCTTGTCAGTACCTTCGTGTCTTGTCTTCAATCTGCACTCACGAGCATAATGACCTGGTTTATCACAGTAGTGACAGGTTCCATTCTTTCGCTTCTTGTCACCTTGTGCATGTGCGGAAGAGCCTCCTCCTTGGATGCCTGGTCCAGCACTGCTATTCCATCTTTTGTTGGGAGGAAATGATTTCCTCTTCTCTCGAAAGTTCTCCCTTTGTTTGTTGATGTGCAGCAATGTTGATTCGTCAGTTGCTGCTTTCCGTTTGTTCTTCTGTTCGATGTCGATTTCTTCTTGTAGCACCAACTCTCCAGTTCGTCCATCTCAATCTTTCCAGGACGTACCTCCATAGCCTTCATGAATGCCTCATAAGCAGGAGGGAGACTTTCGAGAAACGAATAAATAACCTCTGAACCCTCAACTCTTCCTCCTAGTGTTTTGATGTCTTGTAAGAGGGATTTGAGGACCATAAAATGGTCCTCAGTCTTTTACCCTCTTGCATCTGCAAGGTTGCAAGCTTATCCTTAAGAACTCTCAACTTCTCTTCTTTCACCACTTCATGTTTCTTGGTAAAAGTATCCCATGCTGCTTTCGAAGTTTCTGTATCTAGGATATCAATAGGTTCAGCATCTTTCACTGTCATCTTGATAACAGAAAGTGCTAACTAATCACGTCTGTCCCAAACGATAGCTTCTTCAGCAACAATGGATCTCTCATGTGAACCAGTAACAAACTTCCACAAATCATATCCAGCAAGTATGACCTGTATCCTAGCTCTCCAAATAGGATAGTTCGAAGTATTCAACTTATGAGAATCAGAAAGTAAATGGGTGCCCTTGAAATCGCCAAAAACCTTGAGAAATCTCTCAAAAACGAGTTTCAAACTCCCTGGAACTGTGAAAACAGTCTCAAAACCAAAAAAGAATTTCTGATCACTCAGCCCTCATTCGCTTTTTACTCTCCCAGTCAAGAGTACATCTGCATCCTCATTCAGACTCTCTTTTCCTCCTGTCAAGCCCCCTTGCAAAAACTGTCTCTCTTTTGCATATCGCTGCCTTGCTCTAATACCATGTTGAAGAAGGTAAGAGTTAGCAGGAGCTCACAGACACAGCTGAAACTGCGGACATAAGATCAGACAATGAATCTGTCATCATCTCCAGAGTAGAGGTCATTGGGAGTGCCTCAGTGAAAAAATAGAGAACAGGAGAACAGGGGAGTTACACAAGAAGGAGATACAAACAGATACATGTGAAGCCTTGGTTTTCCGTTTTGTTAATTAATTGATTAGTTGTAAAGTAAATAAGAAGAATAGATGATAGAAGATAAACGATATGAGTAGAATAGTGTTAATTAGAAGTTTAGTGAAGAATCTCAGTTCTGGAGGAATTTATCGAATCTATGGAGACACTGAAAGATGATTTCCTCATAGATGAATTCATCGGGCGAAGACCTTTCTAACGGTATGTTGTGCGAGGCAATCGGAGACCGAATGACGAAGTTACAGCAGACTGAAGAATGTCAGTCGTCAAGAGGAAAACCCTAACTTCGGCACGTGCAGGAAAACCTATCGCGGGATATAAGCCAGATAATAAGTCATTTACTTTACTGTTTTACTATTCTCAGAGCGAGCGATAGCAGGGCGCAGCGAGCCGCACTTTCCGAACGCCGAAGTACATCAGTGACGGGCGAGGAAGCCAATTTGCGAGGAAGAACTCAATTACGGGCGAGGAAGGAATTGCAGCGAAGAATCCGTTTGTGGCGAAGATCGTTGCAGTGATCCTAGGGATGCGAGGGATGCAGACGGCTAAGTCGCCGAGGCTCCGATCCTTTGAAGTTAATCGAGCGGCTCTTCGTCGCTATGAGAAGGAGCTTGAGGAAATGGGACTAGCGTTCCTCTTACTTCCTTGGTGGGGGATGGTCTCCTCCAAATTGGTGCACGAGTTGAAGGTCTGCAAGCAGCATCCGGCCGATGATCACTATGGACAACCATGTAACTGGACCAAAGCTCACTGGTCCGCTGTCTTGGGAACTGACGATGCAGGTCGAGAAGGTGATCTTCTGTTTGACACCACATCTGCCGCTGCTTCGTTTGAAGCAGTGAAGAACTTCCCGAATCTCTTCAGGGAGTTACCTCTAGAGAGGAATGGCTACCGAACGAGCGATTACTGCGACCCGAAGAAGAGAGAAGTAGCCGATGCGATTATGGCGATCTTCAGGCCACGAAGAACGACATACATGTCGAACTGGCAAATCAACTTCATCGAGCAGCTCTTCGCCGGACGAAGAGCACATTGGGCGAGGATCTTCCACCGTCATGTGCTGAAGCTTTGGAATGAGAACGATTTGGCGTACATAGGACCGTTTGTATCGGTGTTCTATATGGGGATGGGACTGCTATCGGACGAACAGCAGAGGAAGTTGGGTTTTACCGCAGCTGCCGAGGAAGATGAATTTCAGGTGGTACAGACTCCAGCACGAGATGTACAACTCGAGAGGTTCTTCGACGAAGTCAAGGCCGAAGGAGCACAAGCCGAAGTAGCAGTGGAGGTAACGAAGAAGAACGAGGCATCGACTTCAACGCCAGCTCTAGAGAAGGCGACCGAAGAGGTAACTCCGGCCGAAGAGGAAGATGTAGTAGAGATATCTCCTCCGATTCGCAGGAGTGGAAGGAAGAAACCTTTGGAGGAGACGCCGAGGTCTGTGCAGAAGTCGCGGAAGAAGACGAGGACAGTCCGCGCCGACGATGAACCAGCTGACGAAGAAGTGATTGGGGAAGCTGATGAAGGAGATACTCCTCGGACAGAGAAGAGCGTGGACACTACACCAAAGACTACTCTTTCTCTATCGACGATAGAAGAGATTGAACAGCTTACTTCTTCGGCGAAGTACATCCAGGAGGTGGTCGCACCCTTGCTGTATAGCTTAGAAGGGAACCGAGGAACGTATGAGGAAGTTGTCGGTCGGAAGCTAAATCTCACAGAGTTGGTGCAAACGATGCACTTCGGCCGAGGTAACTGGAAGGAGGAGAAAGAGAACTTACGTACAGCTCTCCTCATGGCACAGAAGGAGACCCAACAGAAGGTCGAGGAATTGAAGAACGAGACCACGGAGAAAGAGCTTCTTCTTCGGCAGAAGTTGGATCAGGAGAGAGATCATGAGAAGGTACTTTCTCTAATGAAGAAGCAACTAGACGAGATGCGCACTCAGAGAGATCGAGCTCAGGACGTGGTTTCAGAAATGACCAAGGAGATCGAGGACTCGAGGAGACGATTGACTAAGGCCGAGGAGCTGAGCGCTCAACTTCGGAGTAGGGTCAAACCTGTACTGAAGAACTACTTCGCTGTTGAGATGGATGCCGAAGAGTCGGGATTTCTTCGTCAGGTTAGAGAGGAGTTTTTAGCTACAGATGCGGAGGGTACTTCAGCTAAGAACCGAGTAGCTAGGCTAGGCCAGCGAGTAATTAGGGAGCTTAGGGAGGTTAGAGCAACCGTAGAGTTCTCAGTTTGCGAGATAGGTAGAGAGCTAGCGGTAGGAAGCAGTGTTGTTCCTGATGTCGTTTCGGACACAGGACCTTCATCCGACGGACCAGAAGTACTCCCGACTTCTTAGGAAAAAGATCCGTCATCTTCGGGAAAATCTGTATAAGCGTTGTGTTGTTCGTATTCAGGACCTCTATGTGTTTTATCATTTTTGAGTTTTTTATTTCCTGAGTTTGCGGAGCCATTGAGTGTTTTGTGTTCTTCGGGGATTTACCTACGAAGTATCGTAGTTTGTTGTGGTAGGAATTAGTCTGGGTGCCGAAGGATTTGCTGTCGACATTTGAAATCAGAGTAGAACGTTTACGGCGAGGACTGAGAATAGACCAGCATCTGCGGAGTTATTTTCCTACGAAGACGTTTTTGGGCGAAGTTGACTTCAGAGGAAGTTGTTCTTTGGTGGAACACTTAGGAAGGAGTTCAGTCTGGTACTTCGGCGGAAGAAGAGTCTTCTTCGCCAGAGTTTTCCGAGAGCAGTAGTAGTGAAAGTAACTTAGTGTGAAGATACTTAGCGTTTATGGTGTTAGAGGCTACCTAGTAGCACTTCAGCAGTACTTCCTCGTATGACATTTCTGTCCGTGGCTCTGTTTCTCTGTTGTTCACCTGTTTCTTGAGGTCCCTGACCTGTTCAGTACCTGTTATGTTTATTTGTCAGGATTATCAACTCTGTCTTGTTGGATAGACCTGAGTTTGATCTCTACCGGGACTGATTTCTACCCGTGAGAATAAAAGACAACTATAAAGAATCACCTTTTGTCACGTGTTTACTACTTTTGGATGATCTTTACTTGCATCTCTGTGGGTTCGATCCTTAAATTACTACTTTTGAGCATCTTTTGATTTTCTTGTGTGTTACAATACACAAGAGGGAGAAAAGAACTAAGAGATCATAGAGACAAGTATTCACTACACAGAGATAAATGAACAGTCAAAAGGGAAAAGAACGTGAACTTATATTATCTTCCAACAGAAAGTTTGACTTTTTAGAGGGTTAGGAAGTGTTCATCATTCCTCGTTTTTCTTGTTGAAAGTAGGAGAACTTCAAGTGTAACACGGATTCACCATCTTAAATTTTGAATTTCTAAACAATGGTTCCACATATATCGATGGCGCTTTCGGAGATGACTTGTAGTCCAAGTTATCCAACAGTTGAAGACTATTTAAAAACTAACTTCTCTCTACAGTACTAGTGAAAAAAGAGTTGACTGAATACATCAGCACTACCGTGGGGAAGCTCAAATTAAGATATGCACGTACACTATATGAATATTCATTCCTCAGCCAATTGTTATCGATTGGTCGAACAGGTTTATGTTAAGAAGGTGTCTGGGTCTGAATTCGTACCAACAAGATCATGTCTTAGATTCCAAACTAACATGGGTGATACAGTTGGTCAAAAGCTTGGACTTGCAGCAAACAAGTCCTCGCTATCATGATCAGTTAATGATACACGTGGTGAGGAACCCGAAGTCTGCATCAACCGACTCGAAACTTAGCTTTGTTCTGCAGGTTGCTTGTTAGTATGCTTGAAAGGTTTCGATGGAACCCATGATATTGATATTTTCAGGTTGTGGTAGGATATTCGTATGGATCAGTCGACTGACAACGTGAAGTTAAGTACTAAACAGCAGGCGTATATATCTATACCTTTCTAACACAACTGCAAGCATGTGGATGGATATTTTCTGGGAATCAAAAGTTTGACCCGTTTTGTTTGAAGAGAATCTTATTCTGAATTGAGGTCACTTGAGGTGAACTGTATATTGCACTCAAAGACTTACGAACAACTCCGGACGTACGAAGTCATCCTCAGAAACAATTTTCCGGACACCAGCTGTCCGGTCGTTGCAAATTTACAGATTCCCCTGTATTAATGCTTTTGCAGCGCGTAGAGCTGCTGCAGCTGCAGAAATTTTACAATCCTCAAGAAGACTATAAAGTGCACCTTCGTCGATGCCATGTGATGCTCTGGTTGCGTTGATCCGGTTCCTACGTGTATTTGTTCCGGAGCTCTGTGAGTCTGACGGCCGGACATTGTCTTGGAAGTTGAATATCAAACCGAAGCTCTGGCGGCGCTGCCAATGCAAACTGTTTCGAACCGCCATAACAGAATCCGGCGGCTTTTCAACTAGACTACTGCTCGAAACTCTCTCTTTCTCATCAGATCTGGTCCAGAACTCCAGAATTAATGAGCCGTTAACTGAGGGAACGGGCCGCAACTTCACGAACGAACTGTATGCATCCACTCTAAATGTTTTCCGAGCACGCACGTCATAATTGGCTGCGTCACGTGCACATGCATGTCCCCTGCCTGCCTTATATTTTCCTTGCACGGCTTGTGATCATCCTCTACATGTCAGAGCTATAGGAGCCTATATATGTGAGAATTATCATACACAGGGAGGAATTCTGGATCGACCTATCAAAATGAACCTGAATCATCCAAATATGCACCCATTCAAGAAAGAGAAGGTGCTTTTAAAATTTGAACCTGAAAAGTGAAATGGATATATGCTAGTGCAAAAAGAACAAAAGAGTGTTGTAACTTCAGAAAAATGGAAAATAGCTTGCTTTTAGCATCAACGGTTTCTTACCGCCGTCTAGAACTATTTCTGGCGTCACATTTGCAACAACAGTAACTTGAGTTCCTGAGCCGTTTGGATATTCGTACCGATAAATGTCTTCGATCATCGGTTGCCAGATTCGTACTCGTGCATTTGTTAACCAGTTCGAGAATATCGGGAGCTGGACATATTAGAACAAAAGGGTGATGAATCGGGAGAAATGAACGGGACCCTATCGATAGTACTAATCAACCAGATCCAGAGTTACAGGCACTCAAATCGTAGTTCGACTTGAGACAAACAAGTTGACTTCATAAGTAAGTTTGCTTAGCTGTCCCATTGTCAGACCCGTAGCTTTTGCTAGGAGCTCTCTATCAGACATCTTTGGGATATCTAACGAGGAAATCAGACAAAGAAAGGTTTACTTCCACTCAACACATTGTAGGATTAAGTACTCGCGTGGCAATAAACTGAAAGACATTGTTCGTTATCCCGAGAGTGATCAAAAGACTTGATGGTCATGCATATGAATTAAAGAACAGTGCCATCAAAGAACTGGGGTGTAGGAAGGTCCCGAAAAGCCACGCTTTTAAAACTGCGACCGCCCTGTCTGGAAGGCCTCTGTGAAACCAATGGACTGCAAAGTAACTAGTTGCATAGTCCGGACTAATCTCTCATTCTGTGAAATATGTGTAGTAGCCCTTCGGTTCCAGAAGTCCAGGTACCAAATCTGCATAGAAGATAAACTAAGCTCAATGTCATTCACAACCAGCTGGACATGGTGCATCATTCTGGAAAAGCATTACGAAATCACTCACCCAGCGAACAAGTAAGAGGATTACACAAGGATATATAATGGTACAGGTCAGCAGTTTCCTGAGAAAACAGTAACTTCCCCCGCACACTTAGGTAACCCAAAAAAGTTTTGAACCCATGCAAATACAATTGCAGTAACAGAGAGTGTAACATGTATATATGTTAACTCGGTTTAAAAAGTTACATTCATACGTCGAGAATGGCAGATGTTGGTTTGAAAAGTTAGCGAATGTATATAACCGAGTTCGGGCCAAAGAGAAGTGTGTAGGGAAAGCCCAGGTAAGGGAAAGCCCAGGTAAGGATTTACAGGATGGACGACAAGTACAAAATGAGATGTCTAACGATCAAGATCTGATCGAGGGAGCAGCTCTAACTGTAATGTACAACGATTAACCGAAAAACAGAGTCCAGAGTTATGTAGATAATGACAAACATAACCATACTGAAACACAATATGCATTGTCTGGATAGGAAAACATGAGACATACAGGAATACTAGAACCAGCATTTTCAACGTAGCTGTAGTAAACCATGAAGAAGGTAAAGATTAGAGACAATTCTGTCAGCAAAAGTGAGATACTGCAGGACTGTAGACTGAAACACCTAACTACCACCAGATACACACATGCAACAAAACACTCTCTTATCGCATGCACCTCAATCAATTCTCTTACTTCATCAACACCAAACAAGGAGGATACAGGAGTATATATATCATCCACTATACACAACTAAACTCCGAACTAACTTCTGTACGGTAATTACCTCGTTCAGATACGCCCGATAGATTCTCTTTCCTCGTTCTCAGAGAATCTGCTGTAATCCCAGTAGAAGGTGAAAGGCAAGGGCTAATATCTGACTCGCTTTTCGACGAGGTTATCTTTTCTCCGTGAGCTAAGGACATTCTCGTCTCCACCTCCGGAACCTGATGCACATAACCAACCTGTAAATTACTTTGATCATCCAGTCTGTTACATTTACAATTAGGATTCAAATCTGACGATACCTCTGATATTGAAGCATTGCTGAACTGTTGATATACCAGCTGGTTTGGATGAATATCCAGTTGTATTCCCATGTAACTATTATCGACCACCAGCTCCTCCTTTGGAGGGCAAAGCAACTACACGATGTTAGCCTGGGAAAAAGAAAACACTTGTTCTCTAGCTAATGCCACTAATGGCACTAGCTAGGGAGCACGGATGTCGGATTCTTCTTGCTTTCAGCATCATATATCTGGACTCCTCTATTAACGACGCAACCTATTACTGAATCGACATAGTTACCTGCACAAGATCCAGCTGACGAACTTTCCTCCAACCAATGCCGAGACTTGCTTCGAGCACGGTTTTAAATACGCGTGTTGGAAAACTGCAGTAGGTTGTCCAGATTCCTACTGTCTCTTGGCATGAGCGTATCGTTCCCATTCATACTAGTATCTTCCTCCGCCAAGGTCTTGGGCCTTCCGTACTGAATCTTTCCAGATTTCCTTTGTTTCTAACTGTACCATCATATGCAATGTGAACGTCATGCAAGAAGAGCACGAACGGTTTGAAAGGCTCTCCTGGTCCAACAATCTCTAGATCTTGCCTCTGACGAAATATTCTGTCTTGTACAGATATGCTAACTCTGGTATTATAGCATGCGTGAAAATTCACGTGGCTCCAACCCATCCAGCTCGGAACTTTGACCAACCCGTGTGTTCCCAGACTTCTCTGCCATGGCTTTTGCAAAGGCAACCAACTTTGAGTTATTTGAGTAGACAAAAGTTTATCTTCGTTGGTTATCTGTATGCCTAGACTTCCAGTTTGCAATTGCTGCAGCATGCTTCCGGAGCGAAGCATAGCAAGCATCGGTTGCTGTCAGAAATGGACTCTGTCATTGTCTCTACATCTTCTCAAGAGCAAGATTTTGACAATGCTAAAGAACAATCATCGCTATCAGAACTACTTTTGCATCTACACCAAGAGGTTGAATGAATAGCGTGTTGTGAAGCAAAGTATATGAATAACTGAAAACTTAACTTGTACTCAAGTACTTGAAGAAAGACCACACACGTGAATGCCGATGATTTATGCCTTTCATACTTACTTCATAAGAAAGCAAGTATCTGTTCAGAATGTTAGAATACAAGTGTGAATACTCCCGTATTACAGTAACCAGTTCAGGCTATTAGATGGTGACCTTTCGTAAGGTCACCAAGGCCAAAACCCAAGGTATATTATTCAGAACCAAGGCCATTGTACAATATTGAGTATTCATTTACTTGGTTTTGCCCACACTCTCTTGAAGAGCTCTCCCACACTCTCATACTGTCCTTATGCCGACTTAGAGTTTTACCTTAGTCTATTCTACTAGCAGTCCATTTCCAACATGGTATCAGAGCTTTGCATTGTTGATGCACTAGCACAATAGCATAGGCACTAGGTAGGCCTTCGGCCCTTAGGAGAGAACAGTTGGAGGACGCTTCAGCTGCTGCGAGAAGGACGCTTCACGCACCCAGATTCTGTACCTTCGCTAACAGAATTTCACCGTTCCAGTGATCAATCTGATACAGAATGTCTGCCCCCTTTGACACCAAAGGCTGGGCCAAGTTCGACGGCACATATTTCACGCTTTGGAAGCACAAGATAACCTTGCGGCTCAGGGCCCATGGTGTTCTTGATATAGTGGAAGGGAACGTGCAGAGACCACGTGCCACGAGACCCAGAGGTACTGCGGTACCCATCCCTCCTCCTGCTACCGGACCCGGTAGCATCACAGATCGGGATCAGCGTGATGTTAACGCGCTCGCAGCGATCAACGAATGTTGCGAGAACAGTGTGCCAAGACATCTAATGTCCTGCACCACGTCGAACGATGCATGGTCCACCTTGACCAGACACTTTGCAGGTCAAGACATGGTGACCAAGATGCACTTAAGAGAGAAGTTGCGAGTTTTAAAGATGAAATCCAACGAGACTGTCACCCAGCACGTAAACAACTTCAAGTCTCTCATCCAGCAGATGACTTCAGCTGGATTGATAATCATCAACGAGGAGCAAGTCCTCGCGTTGATGGGCAGCATGCCCAACAACTACCATCTATTCTTGCAGGCGATGAGAACGAACCCAAATCTCTCGCTACAGGACCTCATCACCTTCCTCATCCAAGAGGAAACGATCGGACGCAAGTTATCGATGGAACCATCCACTGCCTTGTTTGCAGGACGTCGGCAAGGAGGACGTAATGACAACAACCGGCGCAGCAATGATGACAACCGACAAGGCAGCAACCAGCCACCGAAGAGACCGCCAGATCCTAACGAGAAATGTTTCCAGTGCAACAAGCCCGGGCACCGCATCGCTGAGTGTCCGGACAAACCCAGCAGCAGTAACGAAAACTCGAATGCTGGTAACAAGAACAAGAACAAGAATCGCCGTTCTCAGAACAACAACGGCAACACTCGTCGGGTTCTGGTGGCACAATGTTCGTCTGCAATCGTGTAGACAACTGATCCTAATTGGTATGTGGACACGGGTGTCACACACCACAAGGCGCATAATCGATGACAATTCGTCAAATACTCACCCGTCTTTTCTGAGAACACCGAGAATGATGCAATTCTACTCGGTGACAACACCACCATCCACGTTGCTAGTTCCGGCATGGTGGAAGTGCGCCTGCTCAACGGCGAGCATGTGTACATACGCGACGTTCTCCATGTACCCGCCTTGCAGAAGAATTTATTCTCAGCTCGGCAATTTGACGCCAATGGCGGCTGGTGCTTAAGTGGCAACGGACTCTGTCACCTAGAAGACAGATTTGGACAAGTGCTAGCTCCCTGTCCCACTGTCGACGATCTCTACATGCTCGGGAATTCAATTTTGGTCGCTGACCAAACCGCGCTTGTAGCTACAGCTGGTAGGACTTCAGTAGTCCACACACTACCACCTAGCTAGAGATCAGGACCGCGCTTGCGAGCTAGACCGCAATCTAACCAGCGGACTAGCACCTCACTATTCAACCGCAACATGCGTAGGATCCGTTTCTCACGGTCCAGGTCCAGCCCCGCACCATAGAACATGCACATTCAAGAGGAAAATCACCCAAGTAACTCACGGAATTTTCAAATCCCTAATTCGGAGCACTCTCTCACAAGTGAAGTTCTCCCCACTCCACAAAATTCGGATTTGTCATACTTGGATAATGAGGGCTCAATTTCAGTCAGCGCAGCCTCTACCCCCTTCACTACCACACCCCTTGGTTCATTTCCTGTAAGGACGCCACCTCTTGGCCCGCCACCTCTTCCGCGCGTATCCATTGGCAATGCAACCATTCTCCTCACACAGATCGATCCAGGTCGCACGCCCTCAGTGGTCCCCGTCGACCAAGAAGCCCTCACATCTCTCGAGCCCAGCCCCGCTTCAAACGGCGCGCCCCCACGTGGACTGCCGCCCCTTCATCATGTCCATGTGCATCCCCGCATAGGGGACGCACATGGACATCAAGGCACCCCCACATCGGAGGTGCCGTCCCCGCATCCCCGCAGTGAGGATGCGCGCGCTCTATCCCCGCCGCCGCGAGGATATGAAGGCGAGGGCATGCAATATCCCCGCATAGGGGATATTGCATCCTCGCGCGGCGGGGCCGACAGGCCAACCCCCGCGGACCGTCCTGGTGGCAATCCGTCCGGGGTCAGCCCCGACGGCCGTCCGTCCCCCATGGACTGCCCCGACGGCAGTCCGTTCGGGGACCAGGGGGACGGTCTCTCCAATAGGGACATAGTCCCCCAAGGTGAGACACAGGGCCTTCTTGGCCTTCGTCCCTACAGTCCTTATTTCGCTCAACAGGTCTCATCTCGGATTCCCCTTGGCGAGCAGTCGGGTTCTTCTTTTTCTCGGTCTCCGTCTCCTCCACATTTGTTGGCAGGCCTTCAAGGCTTTACATCTGGCAGTCGGACTCCTCCACCGACGTCACCTCGACCCTGTGCTCTTGTTACTACGACGGGCGATCTCTCTACCTTGTGGCATCAGCGACTCGGTCATATCAACCATCATCGCATCCATGAGCTGAGTCACCGCAGGTATGTTACCGGTCTCTCTTCCTTCTCGCTCTCTGAGGATATTTGTCCAGCTTGTGCACACGGCAAGCATGCACGCACTAAATTCCCACGTGCCAGCTCCACTCGATCCACTCGTCCTTTGGCACTGGTCCATTCTGATATTAGTGGTCGCATCTCTCCTTGCACCATTTCTGGCTATGAGTATTTCATCACCTTTATTGATGATTACTCGCGCTACACTATCACTCGTCTTCTCTACTATAAGAGTGATTGTTTTGCTGCTTTTCGGGACTATCTGGCATTTGCTGAGCGCGCCACTGGTCAATCTCTCGTCACTTTGCGATATGACAATGACGGAGAATATTGTTCAGCTGCTTTTGACGCTTTCTGTCGCGAGCGTGGCATCCAGCGTCAATTCACAGTTCCTTACTCTCCTCAGCTTGCTTGATGCTGTCCGTTCTATGCTTTACACTTCCAAGCTCATCAAGCCCTTCTGGGGTGAAGCAATCACCTGCGCCACCTTCCTCCAGAACCGATGTCCGTCTAAGGCTATCCCGTTCATGACCACACCTTATGAACTCTAGCACTCCTATGCCTCCACAACTCCTCGTCGATCCGATCTCTCCTTTCTGCGCGTCTTTGGCTGTCGCGCTTTTTCCCTGGTCCCCGAGGTTGAGCGCACAAAGCTCGATGATCGCTCTCACGAGTGTATCTTCCTTGGCTATAGCGGCCAGAGTAAGGGTTACCGTCTCCAAAGAAAATCTGACGGTTATACCTTCACCTCTCGTGATGTCATCTTCGATGAGTCTTCTCCGACTCTCCCTCCCACATCCACCCTCTCTGCTGATCTCCCACTCACTCAAGTGTCTCCTGAGACAGACGTCCATTTTTATCATACTGTGCCCGCCCCTTCAGCTGGCCCAGCTTATGTCCCGTCCGTTGTCGGAGTGTGATCCGTCTACCTTAGAAAGCGCCGGGCTTTTGGCTGTGGTTGTTCACTCAAGAGGTTGGCTTTCATGTTACAACAGGGGCTATAAACACTCACACAGATGTGTAAGATCTAGTAATATACTCAGAAAGCGAAATTCAGGTCTAGCTGGCAGTAATAGGATCCGGCGGTGAACTTGACACTCACAGAGAGGAAAACTATGAAGGTTTAGACTTCTAAACTTCCCCTACATGCAAATGAGGTACTACTGAACTCACAGACGAAGTTTCAGCCTGAGATCAAATTCTGACACGGAGATATGAAAAGAAAAGTTTTGAGCATGAAAACTACAGCAATTTCTGATACCTAGATGGCTATTTCGACCTATAACAGAAGATTGGCTCGATCAGTTTCAAATATTCTCACAGTATTTGAAGTCTACAGGTGCTGAACATCCTTGTGAAGTTAGGACTCCTGAATGTACACAGAACTCCAGATCTCCTCCTCTGAAGTCGCTGCTCTAGATTAAGAGCTTTTCAGACCCCCTCAGCTTCAGGGGCCGCCCTGAATTACTCAGTCACTCAATCGATATGAAACTTTTTGGGAAATCGTAGCCCTGCTGGCAGAGAACACAACCTCAAAGTTTTGAAGCAATTTCCTCAAATCTGCTGCCAGTGACACTGAAAACCCTAAATCCAACAAAAGTGATTCAATTCTGGCACAATTCGAACTTCAATTGATCATAACTTCGTCTTCATTGCCTCAAATAGATCGAAAATTTCACTGGAAGTGCTTGGCATGACGAGCTCTACCCTCCTGTGCGCTCAGATTTCAAAGTCCTCTCACCAAATGCTCGAACTCCCCTTTAGACCCTTGCTTCTAAATTTAGAGTTACACAAAAGACAAAAATGGACCAATGAGAGTTCATAGTTCCACTTGGCTGTCCTTTAGTGCCCTAATCCACGTGGTAACTCAACTTCACTCAAAGGCTACCATGTCAGCCCCTAAAGTGCCAGCGTAAATCTTAAACTTCACGCGAAGGCATGTAAAATAATACGTAACCCTAAAAGATAACTTAACCAATCTAGAAAGCATGCATGGGCGACATGTAAGTACAACCCATGAGCTTAAACCCTTATCAGCATGGAAACCCTAAGTTATGTACTTTCACAACATAGATAAGCATGATATCATTTGCACAAGCGCAAGAGTGCTTGAACAAGGTAGATAACATACTATCAACCTACTAGGACTCAAAATATATAACACAGTAGTGTCAACATCGTATGCAAAGGTGTCAAACATATGTATAAAGGACTAGAAGTAATATAAGCTAACTTCTAGAACTACTAAACTCAAGCATCGGAGTAGAAGTCAAGCATGTAACCGCCAAGTAGCGCGACACCGTCTCTCCCGGGTTCCCTTCAGTGGGAGTTCCTCTGCCATCTCCTGCCGGTCTAGCTCCAACCCCATCTGTTGGTCTTGGATCTGGAGGAGGAGTCTCTAGCAGTTATGGCCCTGGCAGAGGAGTCACCAGCAGTACACAGTCCAGTGGGAGCAGTCGTCCTCCACGTTCTCACTCCTCAAGCCATCACTCTCCCCCTGCAGAGAACTTGAGCCCGCGCCATCCCTACCTTCGGCGCACATCATCACGCTCACCACGAGTTTCCGGCTCCATCCACAACGAGTCCTCTCTTCCTCCATTGGATTTCCCAGCACCGCCTCCATTGAGACGATCAGCTCGACATTCAATTCCTCCACAACGGAACCCAGATGAAGGCTACGACCCTTCATCGCTGATCCCGAAGTCTCGAAAGAACACCAAGCTTGCATTGATGATAACTCTCAAACCAGTGCCAATGGAATCTGTTTCTTACACAGAAGCAGTATCTTCTCCTGATGCCGATCAGTGGAGAAGAGCAATAGAGGAGGAGCTAGATTCCCACGAATGTAACGGCACTTGGAAGCTCACCGACTTGTCACAAGGACGCCGACCGATAACATGTAAGTGGACCTTTAAGTTAAAACTTAATACCGATGGGTCCATTGCTCGTTATAAAGCAAGACTAGTGGCTCGTGGTTTCACCCAGATCTACTGGTTGGACTACACAGAAACTTTTTCCCCTGTAGTCCGCATTCAGTCAATACGGCTCATCCTCGCCATCTCAGCGCAATATAATCTACATGAACATCAAATGGATGTTAAAACTGCATTTCTGAATGGAACACTTAACGAGGAAATATACATGAGTGTTCCGGAAGACGTGACTACAGCAAGGCGCAGTCAAGTATGCAGATTACTTAAGACTCTCTACGGTCTTAAGCAATCATCAAGAGAATGGTACTTGATCATCGACAACTTCTTGCTTTCTCTTAGATTTGCTAAGTCCGGTGCAGACGGAAATGTTTACTACTTGCACCAGAAACAACACTTCGTCATCCTTGCCCTCTACGTGGATTACACTGTGATTGTCAGCAGCAGTGAGGCTCTACTGTCTCACGTAAAAGAGAAATTGAGCTCACGATTCAAAATGACTGACATCGGTCCAGTCCATCATTACCTTAGCATTGAGATTAATCGTGATCCATCCTCTGGCACTATCAGACTTAGTCAAACTTTGTATTTGACACAAAGTATTTGCAATCCTGTAACCCAAACTATTTCAGTTTGGGTTACAGGATTGCAAACCCGTAAGCACCCCTCTAGTTACAGGTGAGAAACTTTCCTCGGATGACTCCCCTGTCACTAAGGATGAAAAGAAGCTATGTAATAGTTATCCTTACCAAAGTGCAGCTGGCTCTATTAATTGGGCCGCAGTGTGTACTCGTCCTGATTTGTCTTATCCCATTAGTGTACTCTCCCAGTTCATGAGTAGTCCTGGACCTAAGCACATTGCCGCTATGAAGCGGGTTTTCCGTTACATCAAGGGAACTTTGAATTTGTACCTTGAGTATGCTCACTCATCCCAGCCCTACTCTCTGTTCGGTTACACCGATGCTGACTGGGGAGGACATGCGGAGACAAGACGATCCACATCAGGTCACTGCTTCATCTACTCTAGAAGAGCCATCAGCTGGTCCTCCAAGAGACAGAAGTCAGTAGCCTTGTCAAGTACAGAGGCAGAATATGTAGCTCTTAGCACGAGCTGTTCAGAGACAATCTGGTTACGTCAGCTCTTGACCGACATCGGATTGCATGACAAGGAACCGACCGTTACATATTGTGACAACCAAAGTGCTATGGCCCTTGTCGACACCAGCAAGTTCCACGACCGTACGAAGTACATCGACATCCGCTATCACTTCATCAAAGATCACGTCGCTAGAAAAGTGATAGAAGTTAGATATTATCCTACTGAGGACATGGTTGCAGATATTTTGACAAAGAGCTTACCAGCTCCCAAGTTGGACTATCTACTACCAAAGCTAGGAATGTTTTCTAGCTAAGTAATATTTTTATCCGAACTGTTACTGAGTGGGAGTGTTAGATTACAAGTGTGAATGCTCTCGTATTCACACTTGTATTCCCGTAACCAGTTCAGGCTATTAGATGGTGACCTTTCGTAAGGTCACCAAGGCCAAGACCCAAGGTATATTATTCAGGCCCAAGGCCATTGTATGATATTGAGTATTCATTTACTTGGTTTTGCCCACACTCTCTTGAGGAGCTCTCCCACACTCTCATACTGTCCTTATGCCGTGACTTAGAGTTTTACCTTAGCCTATTCTACTAGCAGTCCATTTTCAACACAGAACCCTTCTTTTTCTCAGTCTTCGATGATCCCTCAACAAAGTCCCAAAAGTCAGAGGAAGGTTTTCCTGATCCTGATTCACTCTCATTTTAATAACCTTCACCAAGTCCGAGGATTTTCACAGCCAATTTCCTTCTTCGTACTAGTCCTGTTTGGAAAGAAACGTGGAGTGATATACTCGAGACTTATTATGGAAAGACAACTCTTAACACTTGGTAGAATTCAGAAAATTTACAAGATGAATAACTTACCTTAATAAGAGTAGCACTGTTGACCAAAGCTGACACACTACTTGATAATCTTTCGCAGCACATTGGTAGTCTCCTCAAGATTTCATCTTTGAAATTTTGATTATGCAACCCATATCTAATGTACCACTCGATAACGTCTTCCTTTCTTCCGGAACATATTGACGTCGGTAATGTTTGAGTTTGGATACGCGAAGTGCATTACTCACATTCTCTATCACAATATCCCACAAGCATATTTCTGTTGTAGTCGAAGAAACATAAGTGGTACTGGAATTACATTCGGTATGTAATAGTATTGTAGTGACGCAGGATTGCTCCTTTTGTCCATTTAGTATAAAAGATATATCGTTCGCACAGAGGATTTGCACAAGTAACACTGTTCTAACTTCTAAGATTCGTTAAAACACACAAACACACGGGTTTTACCTAGAAATCCTATCTTCTCACTAAACCACACGGCTTCCAGATCCTTCAGAAGGTGCTCTGGACCTAAACAAACAACTACTACCTAAAATATCACACAGTTGTCTATAGAGAAGCTCGGGAAGACGCTTCCTGCTTCCAGGTCACTTCTTCCGGTCTTCTCAGCACAGTCTTCCTGAAGCAATTCTCGGCTTCTGGGATTCAACTCGGCTTCTCACACCTCCAGAAGACTGCTCCTGCTTCGTAGAAGTCGAACTAGCAACGTCTGTCACACATTGTTCTTCCAAGTCCCAACGGGTTAGATCAATCACAGGGTGTATGCTCCCTGTAGCCTTCCCAGGCTTCTACCTACGGAAACGGTCTTCCTGCAGCACTACAACGACATTCACCTTCAAGGAAGCTCGATAGAAGTCTCGGAAGCTCACTAGAAGAAGGTAGGAAGATGGGAAGATGGGGGAAGATGGGGAAGAAGAGAAAATCCAAACAAGAGAAAACAAGATAAGAATGAGAAATTAAGACTCCGACAGGCTTCTAGTCCGGATCTTGACTAACAAGCCATCCTTGCTTGTAATAGTTTGGGGAGGATGATCACAAACTCGCGTACAGTTCACAGTCTTCTACTTGAGGATGTCGTCTTTTGCTGTGGGAAGAAGTCTTCTTCTTTCTTCTCTCGCTGCTCCGACTACTCTGGCTTCTGGTATCACTTATCCATAGGACCGTCCATACGTGGATCCGAAGTGCTCCACTGGATGAGCCAAGCTGCGAATCTGCACAACTGCTGACAGTCACCGCCACTCAAGAAGAATGCTTCCCATGCACAATTGGGAAGGAATTCGAGGAAACCCACTGTCCAGAAGACACAGACAAAGCTTCTGCACTCAAATCTGAAATCAATTCCCCGAGAAAAAGACATATTGATGTCGGGAAGCTCACTCCTTCTATTTCCTGCTCCTACTCCTCGACACACCAATTTAGACAGCAAGACTACACGAGGATGTCGTTCCCTGTCCTAAATTGTCCACTACCTCTATCTACATCTTCGAACCACTGCTGGCAACGAGAGAATGCAGACCCTTTTCTTGTGTAATCTAAATCTATTCGTATGTCTCTAACATCAGGTGCAGTGTGCCTATTGTGCAATTTTTGTACCTCTCCTGCACCGTAAGAATATGGGTGTGTGTGCATGTATATGTCTAGTGCGTACTGAATCCTACACTGTAGTCCATCTTATACTTCTACCTGGAGGCGCAAGAGAGATCTCCTCTAATCCTCAACTACAACCAAGGAGATGGGCGCTGTCAGAAAGCTGCCACTCCACATGCAGTCGGCTCCCTTCCTTGGTTAAACATGTGCTTTGCTACTCCTACGTTGCCTACTCTGCCACATGGACAATCCTCTAAAATTACAAGTAAACTGCCATCTCCTAAGATAGCAATTTCGAGTCCTACTAAGTTTAGATAAGTCAACTTGTCTTCTGTGCTTGATGTCTATTCTAATTGCTCGGATGCGATCTCTTCCTGATCTGCTCCTACCTGAACTCCTAACTCGGCTTTTGATTAGGTGGGAAGCCTTGCGAATACCTTGGGTGTCACTGAGGTGACTTCTTTCTCAACATTCGTGGCTGGCTCAGCTGGTGCTGCTTCGGAAGACGGAAGCGTCTTTTGGGAAGCTAAGTCGACATGTGTTTCCTAGCTCTTTTGAGGTGCTGGTTTGACACTGGGAGCCATGGCGACCTCGTAGCGGTCCGAGGAAATCACCTCCTCCACTTGAAACACTTGGGAAGACAACTCTTCTTCCTGTTTTCCAAAAGACACCTTGTCTTCCGGGGCTTCTTCTACGGTCTTCTCGACTTCCAACGCTGTCACTACCAAGTGGACAGCGAGGTCGAACTCCTCTTTCTCCAAATCTGTCCCGATCGCTGGTCCTGGGGCTTGGGAAGATGTAGCCGCTGGTGGCGGAATCGAAGGAAGACCGTAAAGTGTCTTCAATCTCTCAATCTGCCGATCCAGGTAACGAAACATACTTTCCTTGCACTCCACTAGCATCGCTCTGGACTCGTTATCCCACTCCCTAGCTAGGGTGAGAAGCTTTCTACCCGCGGTGAAGTTGAACTTCTTGCGAAGTGCTTCCACCGTCTGTGCTAGCAATCCCTGCGCACGGGCTTCTGTTGCTTCTCGCTGCGTCTTCCACGTTGTCTTCTTCTCTGCGAGGGTGGTGATCTTACCTCTGACTCGCAGAACCTCCTGGTCACGCTGCTGTAAACGTGCTTGCAACTCCTGGTCACGCTGCTATAAACGTGCTTGCAACTCCTGGTTGCTCTTCCTCAGCTGCGCTAACTCCTTGGCAGAAGCGGCTGCTTCCGTCTTGTACTTCGCTGCGAGCTTCTTCGTGGTGTGGAGGTTGACTTCCAGCGCTTCCACCTTCTTCTGGACTTCTTCCTGCTGCATCAAGGTGCGCAGACCGAATCCAGACCGCAGTGGCTTCTCTTGAGCCATCGTGCACTTCCCCACCAACTCCATAGCTCGCTAGATCTCCAAATGAAAGAAGTCACTAAACTCCTCCAGTCTTCTTCTCGCAGAAGACAGGTTCATCCTCACAATCCGGCCGGAGGTGTCTTCCTTGTCTTCCAGAGACAAGGATGCCTCTTCCACTGTTGTGGCCTTCTGCTTCTGCGCACGAGAAGAATCTACTCTTCTCATCTTTCGGGGTGGAAGATCCCTTCCCACGACAGAAGCGGTTCTCTTCACTGCACTTCCTCGCATCGTAGTAGGAGTGTCCATCCAACCTTCATCTTCTGGAGTCTTCGGAAGACTCCTTGTAGTTGCAGAAGCGGTCTTCTGCGCAGCTCGGACATTCAATGGCTCCTCCTGTGAGTCGGACTCCGATCCAGAATGAATGATCAGGAAGGAGGTGGTCTTCCTAGGCACGCTTTTAGGTCTCATCTTCCTCGGTGGTGTCGCGTCTCTGAACCACTGGAGTGTTCTTCTCTCATCAGAAGCGTCTTCTGATGAGTGCCTGGTCTCATCTGCGACACTAAAGTGGGAGGGGGAGTCATGGCCGCTGCTCGGTCGTCCTGAGGTCTCCTCCTTCACCTCGTGCTACCCTGTTGGTCCATACCTCGTCAACTGATCTTCTGTTAGGTCCCCCTTGACCACGTACAGATAACAGAACAATGGAGTAAGATGTCCTCCTGCCGGGGTACCTAAGTATACCAGCTCTGTCTGCACATATGTGTGGAAGAACGCGCCCCAGTTGATGGGCAACCTTTCTCAAATGGCTTCTAAGAATTCCACGTCCTGGTCTCCAAGGTACCTCGTCTTCTACGCCTTCCCCTTGGGAAAGAGATGAAGGAACAGATTCGTCAGAAGACGCTTTTGCGACTCTCGATAAGCTTCGACCTTCCATCCGTTTCTTCCATGTTTGTCCTCCAGAAAGAGGCAAGTTGTGCTCCCAAGCACATGCTACTTTCTCGAGATCATGGGTAGGATCTTCTTCTCTAACTCATACCCTCGGTTCTTTGCTTCTGATCTGTGGAAAGCCCTACGTCATCATTCTGCTATCCAAGAAGATGATATTCCACGAGCTACTCATGCCTTCGCAGGTACACGGTTGTGGGGAGGTAATGCTGTCCAAACCTCCTCCAGAAGACCCTGGTCTGCGAGGTTCCAATCTCACAAGAAGAAGTCGAGACCCAACTCCTTGATGAAGAGTTTGGCCTCGGCCAACTCTGCTACCGGCAACACCAACCCTCGAGGATGCATCGACATACTTCAAACTCTGTTACACTAAGCCACACGCACTTACTGTGAGTTGAAGGCTCAGTCCTTCCCAAGTTCTCACAGTCCAGCTTCCACTATCAGAAGACGAATCTAGTCTTCTAGAAGACAGCTACTCCGTCTTCCAAGATTCTAACAGTGCTTCCTAAGTTCCTCTCGTCTTCCGGGGTATATCTAACCAATCTTAACTAAGCAAGGCATCGCATGGATTTCTAAGAAGACAACTCACCTTGCATTTCATCCTACTTCCTAACAGAAGATACAAGATATGTGAGAAGCAGAGTGTATAAAAAGTTCAGAAGACGGTCGTGGACTCCTGCTGTGACAATGACCTCCAGGAAGACTCCCGGGACACCTTCTGATTCAATAACGTTCTCAGAAGACTTCTTGCAGCCAGACTTTCCTTCACTGATCTCACCTGTTTTCTGCTTCCGACACACAATCTAATCTCACAACAGACACAAGACATTCACACTCTGTTCTTCCGACTTCTCACCTCTAATACACACTCAGAAGAAGCTTGCTGCATGATGAGAAGACATGACCCTAGACCATTCTCTCCAGATTCTGCCAGCAAGACTTCTCACAACTCTCTTCTAAGTTCGGGAAGAAGAAGGAATAGGCTGCTATGGGTCTAACAGAAGAGATCCGTAAAGGACCCTCACGTCTTCTCGTGCATTCTGCCAGCCTTTCTAGTCTTCTAGTTTCTCTAGGAAGATGTGGATTTGAGAAGCTCGGAAGATTGGGAGACACAGGCCTGGTTCCCAACTTCCAGCTTCTCGAAACAACAAATAACTCACCAAGTCACTCATGATTCGTACCAAACCTCTATTAACACAAAAGCAAATCCAATCCAATCTTGATACGAATTACACACAGTCGTCTTCCAAAGACTTCAGACATCCAGAAGCGTCTTCCGAAGATGTTCAAGTTTCAGAAGCGTCTTCCGAAGATGTTCAGATCTTCCGAAACGTCTTCTATCTAAAGATTCGGGAGTAGAGGGACGGTAGGGTAGGAAAATTGATAGCTGAGAGATCTAATTTGAGAACGACGGACAAGGAAGCTCGATTATAGCTCGGGGAGAAGCGAGAAGATGGCTATCAAAAATTGGGTAGCGCTTCTGCGCCCAATTTCACAGCGAGAAAATTCAGGATGGAGAAAACGATCGATGGGTTTTCTGCAAACAATCAGAGAAGCGCGTGGAACATTAAACCAGAGGTGAGAAGCGGTGGGAAGGGAAAAGAACATGAGAAGAACCTCAAACAGTCTTATGGCTGCTTCTCGTAGTGCCTTCATTCTTCTACGCGCTTCCGGCTCCACCTCGGCTTTCAATGCGACCCCACAGAACTACTCCTATCGTCAATCTGGCATCACGTCTTGCAGCTTCTCAATCGATCAGTGCTCCGCCTCCGATTCTTCTTCAATCGCTCTTCAATGTCTGCTCCTAGGAATCTACAGGAGACTCCTTCAGCTCGATGGTGCTTCCTACTCTCAAAAATTCATCCTTGCTTTCGCTCTAGCTACGATTCGATCCTTGCTGTTCCACAATTTCACTCTATTGGTCCTCTTCACTCAATTCAGCACCTCCTAATTCGATCTTCTGCGCTAATGCCTTCGATGCAAAAAGCAATCGATGGTTTCTACGCTAATGCGCTTCTCCCGTATCTTCTTGCGCAGTTAGGGGTTCTTCGACCTACCTGACCTACCTACTACCTTAGGCTACCTGGTATATACACCTACCCTCCTACTGGATGCAGTCACGGTCGTTGTCTTCTGGAAGACGCGCATCTTCCGTCTTTCGTCTTCCGTCTTCCGAAGACCTGGTCAGGGAGACGTCTTCTCAGAAGATGTCGACTTCTTACAAAAAGTTCTTAAGACCATCTTTCTTCTAAGCAAGATGTAATCTTAAGCAACAAGGTTATTTCAATGACACGGACATGTGATTAACTTCAAAAGTTTCAAAAATTCATACATCCTGTAAATTGTGGGCACCACAAGTATCTAACTAAGATGGACCTTTTTTTATGTGATTGAATGATCAAAATGATCAAGATGCTTTACGTTTCTAATCACCACAAGAGTTATACTTAGGTTTGTGTGAACTACCTTGCAGATCATAACATCGTTTACCTCTGGCCAAGGAGGACAAAAGCCTATTCTACCTAGGATAACTGATTTCAAACATAAGTCTCACATCTTGGAGTGTAGTGACGTAGAATTACTCCTTTTGCCCATTTAGTATACAAGATATCGTTCCCACAGAGGATTTACGTAAGTAATCGCTGCTCTAAGTTCCAGGATCTGTTCAAACACACAAACACACGGGTTTTGTCTAAAAATCCCGTCTTCTCACAAAACCACACAAAACCACACGTCTTCCAGACACGCCACATGGTGCTCTGGAACTAAACAAACAACTACCAACTAAAATATCACACAATTATTCACATGAAAGCTCAGGAAGACGATCTTCCTGCTTCCAGGTTGCTTCTTCCGGTCTTCTCGATACCGTCTTCCCGAAGCGATTCTCGTCTTCTGGGGGTTCAGCTCGTCTTCTCACACCTCCAGAAGGCTGTCCTGCTTCGCAGAAGTCGACTAGCAACGGTCGTTACACCTTATTCTCACACTCACATTCCAACGGGTTAGATAAATCACAGGGTGTGTGTCCCTTGTAGCCTTCCCAAGCTTCTGCCTACGGAAATGGTCTTCCTGCAGCACTACAACGACATTCACCTTCACGGAAGCTCAATAGAAGTCTCGGAAGCTCACTAGAAGAAGGTAAGAGGATGGGGAAGATGAGGGAAGATGGGGAAGAAGAGAAAATCCAAACAAGAGAAAACAAGATGAAAAGAGTAAATTAAGATTTCGACAGGCTTCTAGTCCGGATCCTGACTAACAAGCCATCCCTGCTTGTAATAGTTTGGGGAGGAAGACAACAAACGTGAGTACTGTTGCACCGTCTTCTACTCGAGAATGTCGTCTTTTGTTGCGGGAAAAAGGCTTCTTTCTTCTTCACTTCGCTGCTCTGACTGCTCTGTCTTCTGGGATCCCTTACCCAGAAGACCGTTCGTACGTAGATCCCAAGTGCTCTACTGAACGAGCCAAGCTACACTTCCACAACTGCTGACAGTCACCGCCACTCAAGAAGAACACTTCCCATGCACAATTGGGAGCGAATTCAAAGAACCCACCATCCAGAAGACATGAACAAAGCTTCTGCACTCAAATCCACAATCTATTCCTCGAGAAGAAGTCACAATGGCATTGGGAAGCTCACTCCCTCTACTTCTTGCGTCTACTCCTCGACACACCAGCCTAGCTAACAAGACTACACGAGGATGCCGTTCCCTGTTCCTAGACTGTCCACTACTTCTATCTACATCTTCGAACCACTGCTGGTACGAGTATGCAGACCCCTCCTGTATATTCCAAGACTATTCTTATGTTTCCAACAACGGGTGTAGTGCGAAGAACTACCTATCCTGTCCCTCTGCTCTAATGTGTCTCGTCCGCCTGCACCATAGAATCGATGTGTGCAGTCGCTACAGAATTCTACCGAACTGGTAGCACAGGCAGAACTCTATCTCCTACTCTGCTATCCTACTTATGTCGCTGCCATGAGAACCAGGGGAGGCGACCACCAGGGAGAGAGAGGCGCTGACAGGAGGTTGCTACCTCACATGCAAGCGGTTCCCCTGCCCGAATTGGCCATCCACCTTGTCCTTCCTACGCTACCTATGCTGCCACATGGTGTCCTAACTAATATTACATGGAAAAACTGCCACCCTTAAGATAGCATGTTCGATTCTACTATATTTGGAATTGTGAATGAAGTTACTAACTACTCAGATTGCACGGAGGCAATCTCTACCTGATCTACTCCTATCGGAGCTCCTAATGCGGCTTCTGATAAGCTAGAAAGCCCTGCAGTTACCTCGGGTGTTACTGAGGTGGTTTTCTCCTCATCGTCTCTTGCTGGCTCTGCTGTCGCTGCTGCTGCGTCTTCCTCGGCTTCGGCTTCTGCTTCGAAACACAGAAGCGTCTTCTGGGAAGCAGAGTCGACCGGTGCTTCTTCCGTCTTCTGAGGCACGGGTGCGGGACTAGGGACCATGGGGACCTCATGGGGATCCGGGGAAGTCGCTTCCTCCACGCGGAATACCTGGGAAGACGGCTCGTCTTCTTGTCTTCCAGGGCGTCTTCTGGAGTCTTCTCGGCTTCCAACGCTGTCACCACCAACTGCACAGCGAGGTCGAACTCCTCCTTCTCCATTCTGGATCCAGTCGATGGTGCTGGAGCGTGGGAAGATGCGGGTGCAGGTGTCGGAAGCGAAGGAAGACCATAAAGTGTCTTCACTCCTTCTATCTGTCCACAGATAGAAGAAGTGAAGGTACCTGATCGTACCTGAACATGCCGGGAGAGCATGTTCAGGTACGATCCAAGTACTTGAACATGCTCTCCCGGCATTCCACCAACATCGCTTTGGACTCGCTGTCCCATCCTCTAGCTAAGGTAAGTAACTTCCTACCCGCGGTGTAGTTGAACTTCTTCCGAAGCGCTTCCACCGACTGTGCCAACATCTTCTGTGCACGGGCCTCTGCTGCTTCCCTCTCCGTCTTCTCAGTTGCAGCTCGCGCTTCCGCGGCTTCTCGCTGCGTCTTCCATATGGTCTGCTCTTCTGCGAGGGCGGTGATCTTCTCCCGCACTCGGGTGACTTTCTGATTGCGCTGCTGTACCCGCGCCTGCAACTCCTGTTTGCTCTTCCGAAGCTGTACCAGCTCCTTGGCAGAAGCGGCTGCTTCCGCCTTGTACCTGACTGCAAGCTTCTCCGTGGTGCGGAGACTAGCTTCCAGCGACTCCGTCTTCTTCTGGTCTTCCCCTTGTCGCAGCAAGGTGCGCAGGCCGAATCCAGGTTGTAAGGGCTTCTCCTGTGCCCTCGCTCTCTTCTCCAGCAACTCCATAGCTGGCTGGATCTCCTTCTGGAAGTAGGCACTGAACTCCTCCAGTCGTCTTCCTGCGGAAGACAAGTTCATCTCCACCACTCGCTCCGCGGTGTCGACTTCGTCTTCCAGAGGCAAGGAAGCCTCTTCCACCACTACTGCCTTCATCTTCTGCGCACGAGAAGAAGCTACTCTTCTCATCTTCCGGGGTGGGAGACTCCTCATGGCAGGAGCGGCTCTCTTCTTTGCGCTTCCTCGCATCGCAGCAGGAGCGCCCATCCATCCTTCGTCTTCTGGAGTCTTCGGAAGACTCCTAGGCGTTGCAGAAGCAGTCTTTTGCTCTGATCGAGTACTCAGCAGGTCTTCTTCCCAGTCGGACTCCGATCCTGAATGAATGAGAGAGATGGGTGTCCTCGGTACACTTCTGGGACCCATCTTCCTCAGTGGCGTGGCGTCTTCCGACCCACTAGACTCGTCTTCCCTCACCAGAAGCGTCTTCTGGTGAGAGCCGGGCCTCAGCTGTGGCATCAGAGTGGGAAGGGGCGTTGCTGCTGCCTCTCGGTCATCGTCTTCCGAGGTCTCCTCCTTCACCTCCTATCGCTCCGTTGGCCCATACCCTACCAGCTGATCTTCCCTAAGATCCCCCATGGCTACATAGAAGTAGCAGAGGAAGGGCGTCAAGTGTCCTCCCGCCGGGGTATCCAAGTTTGCTAGCTCCGTCTGTACATAGTTGTGGATGTACGCGCCCCAGTAGATGGGCACTCCGTCATTCCACACTGATTCCAGGAACTCCACGTCCTGATCTCCTGAGTACCTTGTCTTCTGCGCTTTCCCCTTGGGAAAGAGGTGCAGAAACAACTTCGCCAGAAGTCGCTTCTTCGGCTCCCGATAAGATTCGATCTTCCAACCGTTCCTCCCCTGCCCGTCTTCCACGAAAAGGCATGTGGTGCTCCCAGGCACATGCCACGAACTCACGATCCTAGGCAAGATCTTCTTTTCGTACCAATATCCTCGGTTCTCGGACTCAGGCCTGTGAAAAACCTTGCGCCACCAGTCTTCAGTCCAGGAAGACGGTCTTCCTCGAGCTACTCCTGCTTTCGCAGGTACACGGTTACGAGGTGGCAACGCTGCCCACACCTCCTCTAGAAGCCCTTGATCAACGAGGTTCCAATCCCACAGGAAGAAGTCGAGACCCAACTCCTTGAGGAAAGGAGTGGCCTCGGCCAATTCTGCCGCTGGTAACACCAAGCCTCGCGGATGCATCGACATACCTGGAAGATCTGTTACACTAAACCACAAGCACCTTCTATGAGCTGAAGACTCAGTTCTTCCCGAGTGCCCACAGTCTAGCTTCTACTTCTCAGAAGATGAAACTAGTCTTCCAGAAGACAGCTACTCCGTCTTCCGGGATTCTAACAATACTTCCTAGATAGCTCTCGTCTTCCGAGCTATATCTAAACAATCCTATCTAAGCAAGGCCTCGCATGGATTACCAAGAAGACAACCCACCTTGCATTACATCCTACTTCCTATCAGACGATACAATATTCGCAAAACATAAGTGCATGACAAGTTCAGAAGATGATTGCGGGCTCCTGCGGTGACAGTGGCCTCTGGGAAGACACTCGGGACAGCTTCCGATTCGATGTCTTTCTCGGAAGACCTCCCGAAGTAAGACTTCCCTTCACTGGTCTCACCTGTCTTCGTCTTCCTACACGCAATCTATCCTCACAACAGACTCAAGACAATTGCACTCTGTTCTTCTGACTTCTCACCTCTCATACGCACTCAGGAGAAGCTTGCTGCTCGGTGGGAAGACATGACCCTCGACCATTCTCTCCAGATTCTGCCAGCAAGTATTCTCACGACTCTCTTCTAAGCTTGGGAAGAAGAAGGAATGGCTACTATGGATCAAACAGAAGAGACCCGAATGGATCCTCACGTCTTCTCGCTCATTTTGCCAGCCTTCCAGTCTTCTAGTCTCTCTAGGAAGATGTGGAGTTGAGAAGCTTGGAAGACCGGGAGGCACAGGCCTAGTTCCCGACTTCCAACTTCTCGAAATAACAAAACAACTCACCACACCACTCAAGATTCATACCAAGTCTCTCTAAACACAAAAGCAAAGCAAATCCACTCTTGATACGAATTGTGTTCAGTCGACTTCCGAAGACAGTCTTCCGAAAACAGTCTTCTGAAGACGGTCTTCCGAAGACAGTCAAGTTTAAGAAGCGTCTTCCGAAGATGTTCCCATCTTCTGAATCGTCTTCTGTTCCAAGTTTCGGGGGGAGAGGTAGTAGGGTAGGGAAATTGATAGCTGGGATCTCCAATTTGAGGGCTAGGAGTAGGGAAGCTCGAATTGAGCTCGAGAAGAAGTAAGGAGATGTCTGGCAAAAATTGGGGAGCGCTTCCGCGCCCAATGTCTCAATAGGAAAGATGGGGGGTGGGGGTAATCGATCAGGCTGCCTGCACACAACCAAGGAAGCGCGAGGAATACCAGGAAAAAGTGAGAAGAAGTGGGAAGGAGAAAGAACAGGGGAAAGAACCTCTACAGTCTTCTTCTGCTCCTCGAGTTGCCTTCAACCTCCGCGCGCTTCTTGGCTCTGGTCCTAGCTCCAATGCGACTCCTCACGACTACGCTGCTGTCAATGTCCGGCCACGCCTCGATTCCACCTTCGATTCTACTCGCTGCTCTCCAATGTCAGCTTCTCGGGAGCTCACAGAAACGCCTTCGCTCTTTTGCCTTCTGTGCCCCAGCAATTCGGTCTCGCCCTTCGCCTAGCTGCCAACTGATTCTCTCCTACCTCGATGTCCTCACTCGATTCCTCTCTCAAAGCTAACTCGCGAAGCTCACTATCTCCAATCGATCTTCTCAAGCGCTGTGCTGCGGGAAGTTGGAATGTGCCTAATGTGCTTCCTTACGCATCTTCCCCGCAGATTAGGGGTTTTCGACCTTAGGTGTCTTCTCCGACCTACCTACCTATTCGGTGCGCCCCAGTAGGTACACCTACTGTCTTACCCGAAAACTCGCGGTTGGTCTTCGCGATCGCTGTCTTCTGGAAGACAGGTGTCTTCCGTCGTCTTCTCATCTTCTGCCGTCTTCTCATCTTCTGAAGACGCAACTGAGAAGACGCTCTTCCGAAGACGGTCGTCTTCCGAAGAAATCAACTTCTTATTACAAACAGCTCTTAAGATCATCTTCCTGTTAAGGAAGACGTAACCTTAAGTAACAACGCTTCTTCAGTTATACAAACAAGTTATTATTCTTAAAAATTTCAAAAATTCGTGCATCCTGTAATTTGTGGGCACCACATACGCCCACCCTCACATGTTTGCGTCCCTGCAAACATCATTGTCTTCTGCACTTCTGTTTACGTCCAGTACTTCTTGACGCGCCACTCATTAACACGAGTGCTCATCAGTGTACCGTCCAACTCTTCCAACTGCAAGGAGCCATTGTCGAAGACCTCCAAGACACGGTAAGGACCCATCCAGCGAAGATGAAGTTTCCCGGGGAACTTAATATGTCGATTGTCGTAGAGAAGAACCAAGTCCCCATCCACAACAGTCACCTTCCTCAACTTGCTATCGTAGTTTACCTTACGTTGTGCTTGCACCTCGTACGTCTTCTCCAAAGCTGCATTCCTGTCTTCTTCAAACTCTACGAAATTCAGAAGACGCTGCTCCTGACTCTCTTCTTCTCCCATGCGTTCGGATACGGCTAACCGGTATGTCGGGACCTCTAACTCAATAGACACAATAGGTGTCATGCCGTAAGTTAGGTCGAAAGGCGTCTTCTGGGTTGTGACCTTAGGTGAAATCCTGAAAGCCCACAACACAGATGGCAGTTTCGTGTCCCAGTCATACGCATGGTTAACAGTTACCTTGTTCAGGATGTTACACAGAAGACCGTTCGACTTCTCCGTCAGTCCATTCGCTTTCGGGTTGTATGGCGTCGTCTTCCGATGTTTAATCCTGAAGTATTGGGTCAGGAGGGAGATAGTCTCATTTAAGAAATGAGTACCCCTATCTGATACCAATTCCAGCGGACATCCGTACCTAGTAATGATGTTATGCCAAAGGAACCTTGCTACTACTGCGGCATCGTTCTTCCTCGTGGCCTCGCCTTCTACCATCTTGGTAGCATAATCGGTAGCTATTAAGATGTACCGTGCTCGTGTTCTTCTCGCCACCGGGGCGATAGGACCCACAAAGTCGATTCCCCACTTTTCGAACGGAGCAAGCGGAAGAATGGGACTAAGAGGTCACCTTGTTGTAGCGGTCGGTCTTCCCACCCTCTGGCATGCGTCGCACTTCCTGATCTCCTGAAAAGTGTCTTGATACATAGTTGACCACCAGTATCCGGCGTCTAGCATCTTCTTCACTGTGGTCTTCAACCCGTAGTGACCCCCAGCATCTTCGTAGTGAAGACCTGTGATCACTGATTTTATCTCTAACGGCTCGAGACATCTTCTCAGCTTCTCGTCATGTCCTTTTCGAAACAAGATACCCTGGAAGATGGCGTAAGGTCATGCCTTGTGTAAGAAGACGGCCTTCTGCTCCGCATCCATTCCCTCGGGATACTGTTGGTCTTCCAAGAACTTCCTCAAGTCCTTGAAGATCGACTCTTCTGTGGAAGTCGCGAAGACTGGATCAGAAGATCTAGTCTCGTCTTCTGGGAAGCAGGTGGTACGCCCTCCCTCATATGAAAGTGTCTCTGCGAAAACTGAAAACAACTTCTCGTCAGGAAACTCGTCTTCCACTTCATCTTCTCGTCGTTCTGTCTCTAGTCTGGATAGGTAGTCAGCATTAACATGCTGTCTTCCGGGCCTGTACTCAACTGTGTAAGTAAATTCTTGGAGTAGGAGAATCCACCTAGCTTCGTCTTCCTCAATGTGGAGACAATCTGTATAATCCCCAGGATCTTCTTCTTCTACCGTGATGTGCTGTACCACTGCTAACTTGAGTTTAGAAGTTGATGCTGCTTCTGCAGGAGGCGTGGTATCTGCAAATCTCACCATTTGTCGGGGTCGTAGGGTCTGAGGACAATTCCCTGTGAAATGACCGGCTTCCTTACAGTTCCCACACAAGGGCACTTGCCCAATCTGTCTTCTCGGATGAAAACAGGTGGACCACCAGTGTTCTGTCTCTCCACAATTATTGCACGCTCCAGGAAGAGGGTTGAGAGGTCGTTGTGATGAAGAAGGCTGCGAGGGCGTCCTGGTCTGTACATTGCTAGCTCTATCCCTCGGTACATAACGATTATATTGGGCGGGAGGCGTAGGAGTGAAGGGTTGGATCGTCTCGATCCTATAGCAGGTTTCCCCACTGGGATCGTGTAGATATCCCTCATCGTCTTCTTCCCATCCTGCCCAGTTGACAGCTTGGTCCTGCGTACACTGATCTCTGGTGTGTCCAGAAGAGTTACAAAGGTTGCACCAAAGGTTTGGCCGGGAAGCCGTAGGCTGCTTCCGCTTGTCCTTCTGGTTCAGAAGATGAACTTTCAAGTCGGCAAACTGCTTCAGAACCTCATCGATGCGGGGATCAGGTGCAGACTGAATGATCTGAGTTTGAGGCATCTTCTGCACAACTTCCTCCCTTGCTCGCGTCTTCTCTTTCTTCTTTTTCCGCGTCTTCTTCTCTTGTTCAGATTCGGATTCTGAACTTTCGACAGTAGACTCTTCAGAAGTAGAGGCTGCTTCCGAATCACTGTTATCAGTTTCAGTGGACTTGGACTTCTTCTTGGACTTCCGAGAAGACTTCTTCGACTTCTTGGACTTCTTCGAGGTCTTCCCTTTATCTTTCGTCATATTCCGAGTGATGCTCGAGGTTTCATACTGCTCGGCATGCTTCTGTACCTCCGCTAAATCATCACCTCCTCCTCTTCTGCAGTACAATTCCATGTCCTGAGACAATCCTCCCAAGTACCAGTCCACGGCTTGCTGAGCACAGTAACCTGGTCTTCCTTGGTTCTGCGGGATGTGATCCAAGAGATCTTCAAACCTCTCGGTGTAATCCCGCTGTGTCTCTTTCTTCTTCCGTTCGAGCCTCTGAAGCTCTATGAGGGTCATACGATCGTAGCCCACTCCTCTGAACCTCTTCAGAAAAGCTGCCTTCAGAGTAGCCCAAGCGGCCATTACTACACCATCATCCAACGTTTTACTCATCCACTTCCTTCCTTTCCCTACGATCAAACTGGAAAATATACGGAGTCTGTCAACATCAGCGTCTTCCTTGTTAGATCGAGAGATGGTCTCGAACATGGTGATGAAGTCGTCTGCGTCAGCATCATCATCGTACGGATGGTACTTCTGCCGAGTGTGGGAAGCCATGTCGACTGTCGGCTGGTGCGACTGCCAACTTCTTTCTTCCTCAGGTCCAAGTGGTGGAGATGGTCTTCTCGAAGGTCCAGGTCTGTCTGAATCACGAAGGTCGTCTTCTAAGTCAGAGCTATTGTCACTGCTACCTTCCGAGACGTCTGGGACAATCTCCTCCAGTCTTCTCTCACCTTGAGAAGCTTCTTCCGTGCTTGGGAAGACGTCTTCCGAGTAACCAGTACCAAAAACTACTTTATACACGTGATCACCCGATTGGCTTCTGTCTTCGCCAAAGATTATGCTCGAGATGGAAGGCTCTTCCAACTCTACCGATCGGATCTTCCTGAGCTCTTCTTCTTTCCTTTGGTGTCTCAGGGATATCCGCTGCTCTCTAGAAGCGGTTCGCTGGGGTGAGTTTACCCACTCAGGATCCTTACCCGTGCGTCTTCTGCTTCTTCCTCCGGTCGGAGGCATCCACCAGAGTACCGAGAACCGATGTCTCTATTCTTCTACCACTAGATCCGAGAGACCAAATGACTGAACAACCGATCACAAGTTCAGAACGTCTTCTTCTCCTGCTTCTGGTTGCATTCACTGCAATCTTCCAAGATCGAGTCTTCCAAGGAGTTCTTGGAAGCAGGGAAGCGGCTTCTTCCAACTTTCCCTAATGTATCTTATCAGCTTCTGGTTGCGATTTCTGTCTTCTAGCAAGATAGAGTCTCACAACACATTCAACTACAATCGAAGTTAGTTCGAAACGAACCTAACTAATGGCACACAGATCCAAGAAGCTTAGAACAGAAGTTACTAAGATGAAATCCCCGGCAGCGGCGCCAAAAATAGTGCTCACTATATGTAGTGACGCAGGATTACTCCTTTTGCCCATTTAGTATACAAGATATCGTTCCCACAGAGGATTTACGTAAGTAATCACTTCTCTAAGTTCTAGGATCTGTTCAAACACACAAACACACGGGTTTTGCCTAAAAATCCCGTCTTCTCACAAAACCACACAAAACCACACGTCTTCCAGACACACCACATGGTGCTCTGGAACTAAACAAACAACTACCAACTAAAATATCACACAATTATTCACAAGAAAGCTCAGGAAGACGATCTTCCTGCTTCCAGGTTGCTTCTTTCGGTCTTCTCGATACCGTCTTCCCGAAGCGACTCTCGTCTTCTGGGGGTTCAGCTCGTCTTCTCACACCTCCAGAAGGCTGGCCTGCTTCGCAGAAGTCGACTAGCAACGGTCGTTACACCTTATTCTCACACGCACATTCCAACGGGTTAGATAAATAACAGGGTGTGTGCCCCCTGTAGCCTTCCCAAGCTTCTGCCTACGGAAATGGTCTTCCTGCAGCACTACAACGACATTCACCTTCACGAAAGCTCAATAGAAGTCTCGGAAGCTCACTAGAAGAAGGTAAGAGGATGGGGAAGATGAGGGAAGATGGGGAAGAAGAGAAAATCCAAACAAGAGAAAACAAGATGAAAAGAGTAAATTAAGATTTCGACAGGCTTCTAGTCCGGATCCTGACTAACAAGCCATCCCTGCTTGTAATAGTTTGGGGAGGAAGACAACAAACGTGAGTACTGTTGCACCGTCTTCTACTCGAGGATGTCGTCTTTTGTTGCGGGAAGAAGGCTTCTTTCTTCTTCACTTCGCTGCTCTGACTGCTCTGTCTTCTGGGATCCCTTACCCAGAAGACCGTCCGTACGTAGATCCCAAGTGCTCTACTGAACGAGCCAAGCTACACTTCCACAACTGCTGACAGTCACCGCCACTCAAGAAGAACACTTCCCATGCACAATTGGGAGCGAATTCAAAGAACCCACCATCCAGAAGACATGAACAAAGCTTCTACACTCAAATCCACAATCTATTCCCTGAGAAGAAGTCACAATGACATTGGGAAGCTCACTCCCTCTACTTCCTGCGTCTACTCCTCGACACACCAGCCTAGCTAACAAGACTACACGAGGATGCCGTTCTCTGTTCCTAGACTGTCCACTACTTCTATCTACATCTTCGAACCACTACTGGTACGAGTATGCAGACCCCTCCTGTATATTCCAAGACTATTCGTATGTTTCCAACAACAGGTGTAGTGCGAAGAACTACCTATCCTGTCCCTCTGCTCTAATGTGTCTCGTCCGCCTGCACCATAGAATCGATGTGTGCAGTCGCTACAGAATTCTACCGAACTGGTAGCACAGGCAGAACTCTATCTCCTACTCTGCTATCCTACTTATGTCGCTGCCATGAGAACCAGGGGAGGCGACCACCAGGGAGAGAGAGGCGCTGACAGGAGGTTGCTACCTCACATGCAAGCGGTTCCTCTGCCCGAATTGGCCATCCACCTTGTCCTTCCTACGCTACCTATGCTGCCACATGGTGTCCTAACTAATATTACATGGAAAAACTGCCACCCTTAAGATAGCATGTTCGATTCTACTATATTTGGAATTGTGAATGAAGTTACTAACTACTCAGATTGCACGGAGGTAATCTCTACCTGATCTGCTCCTATCGGAGCTCCTAATGCGGCTTCTGATAAGCTAGAAAGCCCTGCAGTTACCTCGGGTGTCACTGAGGTGGCTTCCTCCTCATCGTCTCTTGCTGGCTCTGCTGTCGCTGCTGCTGCGTCTTCCTCGGCTTCTGCTTCTGCTTCGAAAGACAGAAGCGTCTTCTGGGAAGCGGAGTCGACCGGTGCTTCTTCCGTCTTCTGAGGCACGGGTGCGGGACTAGGGACCATGGGGACCTCATGGGGATCCGGGGAAGTCGCTTCCTCCACGCGGAATACCTGGGAAGACGACTCGTCTTCTTGTCTTCTAGAAGACATCTTGTCTTCCGGGGCATCTTCTAGAGTCTTCTCGACTTCCAACGCTGTCATCACCAAGTGCACAGCGAAGTCGAACTCCTCCTTCTTCATTCCGGATCCAGTCGATGGTGCTGGAGCGTGGGAAGATGCGGGTGCAGGTGTCGGAAGCGAGGGAAGACCATAAAGTGTCTTCACTCCTTCTATCTGTCGATCCAAGTACCTGAACATGCTCTCCCGGCATTCCACCAACATCGCTTTGGACTCGCTGTCCCATCCTCTAGCTAAAGTAAGTATCTTCCTACCCGCGGTGTAGTTGAACTTCTTCTGAAGCGCTTCCACCGACTGTGCCAACATCTTCTGTGCACGGGCCTCTGCTGCTTCCCTCTCCGTCTTCTCAGCTGCAGCTCACGCTTCCGCGGCTTCTCGCTGCGTCTTCCATATGGTCTGCTCTTCTGCGAGGGCGGTGATCTTCTCCCGCACTCGGGTGACTTCCTGATTGCGCTGCTGTACCCGCGCCTGCAACTCTTGGTTGCTCTTCCGAAGCTGTACCAGCTCCTTGGCAGAAGCGGCTGCTTCCGCCTTGTACCTGGCTGCAAGCTTCTCCATGGTGCGGAGACTAGCTTCCAGCGACTCCGTCTTCTTCTGGTCTTCCCCTTGTCGCAGCAAGGTGCGCAGGCCGAATCCAAGTTGTAAGGGCTTCTCCTGTGCCTTCGCTCTCTTCTCCAGCAACTCCATAGCTGGCTGGATCTCCTTCTGGAAGTAGGCACTGAACTCCTCCAGTCGTCTTCCTGCAGAAGACAAGTTCATCTCCACCACTCGCTCCGCGGTGTCGACTTCGTCTTCCAGAGGCAAGGAAGCCTCTTCCACCACTACGGCCTTCATCTTCTGCGCACGAGAAGAAGCTACTCTTCTCATCTTCCGGGGTGGGAGACTCCTCATGGCAGGAGCGGCTCTCTTCTTTGCGCTTCCTCGCATCGCAGCAGGAGCGCCCATCCATCCTTCGTCTTCTGGAGTCTTCGGAAGACTCCTAGGCGTTGCAGAAGCAGTCTTTTGCTCTGATCGAGTACTCAGCAGGTCTTCTTCCCAGTCGGACTCCGATCCTGAATGAATGAGAGAGATGGGTGTCCTCTGTACACTTCTGGGACCCATCTTCCTCAGCGGCGTGGCGTCTTCCGACCCACTAGACTCGTCTTTCCTCACCAGAAGCGTCTTCTGGTGAGAGCCAAGCCTCAGCTGTGGCATCAGAGTGGGAGGGGGCGTTGCTGCTGTCTCTCGGTCATCGTCTTCCGAGGTCTCCTCCTTCACCTCATGTCGTTCCATTGGCCCATACCCTGCCAGCTGATCTTCCCTAAGATCCCCCATGGCTACATACAAGTAGCAGAGGAAGGGCGTCAAGTGTCCTCCCGTCGGGGTACCCAAGTATGCTAGCTCCGTCTGTACATAGTTGTGGATGTACGCGCCTCAGTAGATGGGCACTCCGTCATCCCACACTGATTCCAGGAACTCCACGTCCTGATCTCCTGAGTACCTTGTCTTCTGCGCTTTCCTCTTGGAAACGAGGTGCAGAAACAACTTCACCAGAAGTCGCTTCTTCGGCTCCCGGTAAGATTCGATCTTCGAACCGTTCTTCCCTTGCCTGTCTTCCACAAAAAGACAGGTGGTGCTCCCATGCACATGCCACAAACTCACGATCCTAGGCAAGATCTTCTTTTCGTATCAATATCCTCGGTTCTCGGACTCAGACTTGTGAAAAGCCTTGCGCCACCAGTCTTCAGGTCCAGGAAGACGGTCTTCCTCGAGCTACTCTTGCTTTCGCAAGTACACGGTTACAAGATGGCAACGCTGCCCACACCTCCTCCAGAAGTCCTTGATCTGCGAGGTTCCAATCCCACAGGAAGAAGTCGAGACCCAACTCCTTGAGGAAAGGAGTGGCCTCGGCCAATTCTGCCGCTGGTAACACCAAGCCTCGCGGATGCATCGACATACCTGGAAGATCTGTTGCACTAAACCACAAGCACCTACTATGAGCTGAAGGCTCAGTTCTTCCCGAGTGCCCACAGTCTAGCTTCTACTTCTCAGAAGACGAAACTAGTCTTCCAGAAGACAGCTACTCCGTCTTCCGGGATTCTAACAATACTTCTTAGATAGCTCTCGTCTTCCGAGCTATATCTAAACAATCCTATCTAAGCAAGGCCTCGCATGGATTACCAAGAAGACAACCCACCTTGCATTACATCCTACTTCCTATTAGAAGATACAAGATTCGCAAAACATAAGTGCATGACAAGTTCAGAAGATGGTTGCGGGCTCCTGCGATGACAGTGGCCTCTGGGAAGACACTCGGGACAGCTTCCGATTCGATGTCTTTCTCGGAAGACCTCCCGAAGTAAGACTTCCCTTCACTGGTCTCACCTGTCTTCGTCTTCCTACACGCAATCTATCCTCACAACAGACTCAAGACAATTGCATTCTGTTCTTCTGACTTCTCACCTCTCATACGCACTCAGGAGAAGCTTGCTGCTCGGTTGGAAGACATGACCCTCGACCATTCTCTCCAGATTCTGCCAGCAAGTATTCTCACGACTCTCTTCTAAGCTTGGGAAGAAGAAGGAATGGCTACTATGGATCGAACAGAAGAGACCCGAATGGACCCTCGCGTCTTCTTGCTCATTTTGCCAGCCTTCCAGTCTTCTAGTCTCTCTAGGAAGATGTTGAGTTGAGAAGCTTGGAAGACCGGGAGGCACAGGCCTAGTTCCCGATTTCCAACTTCTCGAAATAACAAAACAACTCACCACACCACTCAAGATTCGTACCAAGTCTCTCTAAACACAAAAGCAAAGCAAATCCACTCTTGATACGAATTGTGTTCAGTCGACTTCCGAAGACAGTCTTCCGAAGACAGCCAAGTTTAAGAAGCGTCTTCCGAAGATGTTCCCATCTTCCGAATCGTCTTCTGTTCCAAGTTTCGAGGGTAGAGAGGTAGTAGGGTAGGGAAATTGATAGCAGGGATCTCCAATTTGAGGGCTAGGAGTAGGGAAGCTCGAATTGAGCTCGGGAAGAAGTAAGGAGATGTCTGGCAGAAATTGGGCAGCGCTTCCGTGCCCAATGTCTCAATAGGAAAGATGGGGGGTGGGGGTGATCGATTAGGCAGCCTGCACACAACCAAGGAAGCGCGGGGAATATCAGGAAAAGACGAGAAGAAGTGGGAAGGGGAAAGAACAGGGGAAAGAACCTCTACAGTCTTCTTCTGCTCCTCGAGTTGCCTTCGACCTCCGCGCGCTTCTTGGCTCTGGTCCTAGCTCCAATGCGACTCCTCACGACTGCGCATGCTGTCAATGTCCGGCCACGCCTCGATTCCACCTTCGATTCTACTCGCTGCTCTCCAATGTCAGCTTCTCGGGAGCTCACAGAAACGCCTTCGCTCTTTTGCCTTCTGTGCCCCAGCAATTCGGTCTCGCCCTTCGCCTAGCTGCCAACTGATTCTCTCCTACCTCGATGTCCTCACTCGATTCCTCTCTCAAAGCTAACTCGCGAAGCTCACTATCTCCAATCGATCTTCTCAAGCGCTGTGCTGCGGGAAGTTGGAATGTGCCTAATGTGCTTACTTACGCATCTTCCCCGCAGATTAGGGGTTTTCGACCTTAGGTGTCTTCCCCGACCTACCTACCTATTCGGTGCGCCCCAGTAGGTACACCTACTGTCTTACCCAAAAACTCGCGGTTGGTCTTCGCGGTCGCTGTCTTCCGGAAGACAGGTGTCTTCCGTCGTCTTCTCATCTTCTGCCGTCTTCTCATCTTCTGAAGACGCAACTGAGAAGACGCTCTTCCGAAGACGGTCGTCTTCCGAAGAAGTCAACTTCTTATTACAAACAGCTCTTAAGATCATCTTCGTGTTAAGGAAGACGTAACCTTAAGTAACAACGCTTCTTCAGTTATACAAACAAGTTATTATTCTTAAAAATTTTAAAAATTAATGCATCCTGTAATTTGTGGGCACCACATGGAGTTTTTTACTGACAAACCTAAACTGATTGTGAGGAAATCAAGAGATTGTAACATAAACTTCTGTGCAATCTGATAGACAAGTACATCCATCCCCTCTATGTGGTCTTGATGGACCGTTTATGATAGTATATCCACTCAACAAATCAACAGTGGTGACTCCACCCACAAACTCTTTTACGTACTAATCCACTTTAAAACAGAGTTGAAAAGAACCACAAAATTCATGCAAAAAGAATTGATTTATCTGATAGTTCCATCTGAGAAATTTAGAAGGCCTTGCAAACGTAAATCAACATATAATCTGTTAGACGTACTTAAAAGAGTTAAAAAACAACTTAAAAGTATGATAAAACATCACAAAATAAATAAAAAAAAAACTTAAAAAAAAACTCTTGACTGAAACCCAATACTTGAACTAGTGAGTGCATCTTGTCTTACATGTGATCATTAACTCTGTAAATGCTTTCATCCACAAATACAACTCTATATTTTTTTTTATCTTCTAGCGAAAATATTGGATTGTCTTTGAAGTTAAAGATCCAACTGATCCTAAATGAGTTAGTAGATACTTTTCAATGTCCCAAGGCATGTAAACCTCTCTTGCTTTCACAGTATCAATTGCTACTCCTTTCTCCACCAATGTGTTTAGCCTTGGATAATAAGGTATGAGACTTTTAATTGCTTTGCATACCGATTCTGCCATTTCTTGATTACAAACAAAGAGCAGTTTCTTAGAGCAGTCACACAAAGAAGTTACATCTAATTCTTCACGAGGGTAAACATTCTGTTCAACAAAGGACGAGCTCGTTGGATCCTAGATAAACCATCTTTGTCAACATGTAATTGTGCTTGTAAAGATGTGAAGAATCTTTGAACGTAATATTCTAAACAATATCTCCATCATTTTTTTGTCAGTAAAAATCATATTGAACTCCGCAACATCTTGTTCGAACCCATAACACCAAAAATGTCATGAGGGCCATGTCTCACAACATCATCTAAAATCTCTTCATTTCCTGCAGAGAAAGAAGAGCACTTGAATTTCAAGTTTACACAAACATTAACTCTTCAACCATGATGGCAAAAGAACGTTCAACTAGTCTACAGATTTTATTAGGAGAAGTTAATGAAAATGCTGATAAGTAAACATGATAAGGAATGCCTACTATGTGTTCCAGTGGTGATCCATTTGGTCCAAAGTATTCTTTTGCGCACACCCCAAGCAAAAATCAGTTTTCTTGCATATGTCATGGACTGTCCAACCATACTTTTGAGAATGTAGATGCAAAATCTTTGCGGTCAAAGTGGGTAGCACACCAATCTTAACCCACGGATTGTTGTCTATATCTCTATCTAATGCTCCAAACAGAGATAATAGACGGTATATTGTAAATAACTGATGTTCCTCTACTTTTGTAATAAGAGTTTACTTTGATCTATAGTTTTCTCTGCTAACTTTCATTCAACCGGGATCAGCGGACTAATGAAATCCTCGATAAACTTCTTGAGGAGACAAAGATATAATATGCATGACATCTAAAATCAAGAGATAAATCAAAGCCACATAAATCAAAGATTCTCCAGAGTTGAGATTTGAAAGCTATACCTCTTCGTCTATGAACTTCATCTCTTTTCTCTTGGTTACTGACATCTGATAGCTTCCGCATACAAGCTAAGATATGTTCTGCAGTATGTTTTTCAGGTGGATATCTTGCTTGTCTCCTGTTGTCAAAATAAACAACATTGATGTCAAGGAATCGATCTTCCATATGATCTCTTCTATATGCTCCATACCCTCCGTCTTTCAAAACTACCTATCTTACACTATGCAGGATGATCTCTTGCGGAATTCATAAGCATAGTTCTAATGATCATGGTGGCAGGAATAAGAGATGAAGGAAATGACTCTTGCAATACCTCATTATCAAAAATGATAGTCGGTATTTCAAATCCTTCCACGAACATCGTTTCTAGTTCAAGTAACAATGGTTAATAAGGAGATGTGAACTTCTCTGTTCTATCAACCATTTAGAACCAACAAGAATGAAGAGAATAGAAAAGAAATTGTTCGTCATTTTTTTCTCTGTATACTTTTTCCACAGTTCAAAAGAACCACCTCCACTGTTCAACAATCTCTCTGCATAATAGATTGGACTGCCATCCATCCCAATGTCCCAATAGAGCAAGATTCGACGATATCCATACATCATCCATTACAACTCAATTAAAAACAAAATGAGATACAAAAATAATAACAAAAAGTGTGTACATGTGCACAAATTTTGGTGTAAAAACTGTATGAATGTATATACTCGAGTTAGAGTAATAAAGATATGTAATGTGAAGTACACTCCAAAAATTATTACATATAGAGACGGAAGTCCTGAAGTGATGCCAAGTATAATATGCGATGCTTATTTATCTATTAAGCATATATTACTGACTATTTTACAGTATCGGTAGCAAAACAAAGACAATGCTGAAAGTGCATGACAAGAGAGTGATCTAACAGAGTCAAGAAGTTTTTAACTATGTAACCCAAGAGACCAACCCATGAGAACATTTTATATAACAACTATCATCAGTCAAATAGTTTCTATTGAGATCTGGAAATATATCAAGGTATGTGTTCTCTCGACGAAGATAACTCGTACAACCATGTAGGTGATAAGTAGGTGGACACTGAAAACACCTAACTATCACAATATATACTCGGAGCTCTCCTAAGACATGCACCTCCACCAGCTCTCTAACTTGATCAATATCCAACAGAGAAGGTTAGGCTATAGATGAATAGGAAAAGTGATCAAACAAAGTTGAGGACTTTATCAACTCAGCATAGCTTTGTCGATATAATATAGTCTGTTAAGTTCTAGTAACCTCTGAGAGCAAACTCTCATAACATGTTAGCATATGCATAAGATTCCAACGTAGGTTAATTGCAGTGATATGTTAATTGTAATCTACACAGCAAACAAAAAACAGTGGAAGTAGAACTAAGAGAGTAGTGAGCGAGCAGCAAAGTGGGAGCAGAATGAAGACAGGTATGTGTTACACGTAGCAAAAAATATTAGAGGTGGAAGAAGAATGGTTTCAAGGTCGAAACTGGATAATCTTATGAAATCAGTTGAATGGTATATATTACTATGGTCAGAAAGCAAAGTGTTGGATGCTTGTATCACTTTTTGTTGAGGCCTATGATGGTTTTATTTTCCTTTTTAGACTTCAACCATTTGAAATTAAAGCCAAAGGTAGAGTGCTGGAGTAAGAGCATTTCTATCTCTTAGAAGCAGAAAGATAATAAAATACCTTCATTACTAACCCTTCTATTCTATCTTTAAAACCAAAACAATATAAATCAGTCTTCGAAGCAAAGAAGTGAGTTATCTTAGCTTGACTATTCTTGTTCATATTGAAATAGTATATGACATCTGTGATATGGACAGAGTGAGTAATGATCCAGTTGTAGTAGTACATCGTTCATACGATGCCGTACAATCTTCTATGGTTGTCTATTAAAGGAGAGAGAGCCTTGTAGGTGACGTAGAGCTAGAGGGACAACTTAAGGATGGATGTAAAAGAGATTATTTTCAAGACACGTGGTTTCATCATTGCTTGTGGAATTTTCGGACAGCGTAATGGAAGGGCATTTTGTTCAGAGAAGGTTTTAGCTTCAAACTTGTGATTCTGCACGGAAGAATAGTGGCATGTTAATAATATTCACTTTCAGTAGAGGTTAAGTGCTCAACTGAGCAGTTAGGTCAGTTGGGCACTGACCTAACTGCTCAGTTGTTTAGGCTGAATAAGTGCCCACTGGATAGTCATCTCATTGACTGCATAAGTGCCTAAACGTTCAAGTTGGTAGTTAACTCATTGACTATGAATGTTTCAACTTAGAATTTCTTACAAACGGAAACAAAATACTTTGCAACTTTGTCCATCGAATTGATGACAATGTCAGTACTAAAGAGATCCGTGATTTTCTATCAAACGTATATAAGTTCAGAACTCTTGGAAGAAGAGGTGCTCCAAGCAGAAGCAACAAACAGCGTGGCAGGAGGAGATTGGATCTGTTTCCACCAGCACATTCCAAAGAAACTAACTGGTGCTTGTTTCCAGAGAGCGTAGTCATATAAATGAACCTTGAAAGAGGAAAAAAGTTTATCTATGAGTCTTCAGTAGTAGTAAGTAAACCTCTAAGGGGTAGATTTAGTGAGTCACATAAAACATAAAGAGTTGACTCAAATAGGCACTTCGCGACAACACAATGATCATAGTTAGTCGTAATGAGAAACAATAATTAGAGAGGGTGCATAGACAAAAATGTATAATATATATATAGTACATGGCAAGAAGATAAGGAAATACCTTGGTGAATTTTGCCATTTGTTGAAATGAAGTAATGCAGTCTGAACAGGGAAAGTCATGTTTTCCTATCTTTGTATTGAAATTGTCTTCCGAAGACAATTCTGAGCATTTAGTAAGAATGCAGGATATATTTTTCCACAAGTTTTGTTAAGACATTGTATCTGCAACTAGACAACAGCATCAGGATTTCAAAAATCTTGATAGTCTTGCACTTTAGATCCATACCAAAATTCAGAGATATGTTCAAGAATATCTTCCGGTCGCTCGTGAAGCCAATCACGACGATGTCATCACATGATCAAAAATATCATATATAAAAGATCTGGGTCTGAATAATTATTTCAACACTTCAGTCAGAGATATATAATCAAACATGAGACAGTGTACAGAAAAAGTGCAGTACAGTTTCCTCTCCTTCTGTTACAAGAAGTACAGAAAAGTGCAGTTAGTTTCTACTTGAGAACACATACACTTGATAGATCCTCTTCCATTTGATCAGCTTTACATGAAAACAATAAGACCAGAAGATGAGGCCTATCTTCTTCTCTTATACATATTCTCCATCATTTTGCTTGCACCTTTCAAGAACCTTGTATGTCTGATTGAGAGCTCTAAGCGATGAAAGAGCAATCCACTCTCCATTTCTTCCTTCCCAGTTAGGACCAGCAAGAGAAGATAACCTACACAAGGGTAAACTCTATACATCTTGCATTTGGAGACTTGGATCGTCTATAAAATCTGCATCCAAGCAATAAAATGGAGAAGGTTTTTTGAAGCTTTTAGATAATAACTTCAAAAACTTTAAGTTATCTTGATATTCTACAGACATTCCACTGTCATCTAAGATGGATTGTAGTTTGAATGAGTTTTCTTCCTATAGTATGTTATAAGGGTATATTTGAGATAGACTGAACTCTAGTTTGTCTCACATCTATCTCCTTCTTCAGAAGTATAGATTCACTCTCCTAGGGAGTCAGTACTACAACTCATGAACACATATTTAATGTGGAATGAATCTAAATTCTCATCTCTAGATTCTACTAAAGATTCAAATTCTCTATAATCGCACACAAGAGTTGTGCGTATAGAATGTAGTGTGAGATAGGCGCTTCCTTCACATAACAAACATAGACATATAGAGAGATATATACATTGTCTTCTAATACTTCTAGGTTCGGTGCTTGTCTTCGTTATATGTTCGGAAAGATTCTCGGATGTTCCAACTTTCCAATGTTTGTAGAATGTACTCCTTCCCACAAGTCTATATCCTGTAAGATTACATCTTTACAATCACACTTTATGCATATCTTATCCATATTTAAATAAATTTATTCAAATATCTTTTACAAACACTATACTCTGAATACACCTTCTTGCATATTTTGAATCTGCAGACAAAATATGTATAAATGTCTTGCAAAAAGGAAAAACACAAGAGAAATAAAGAAGTGTATGAGTAAAACAATTCTGTATATGCTAACTTGGTTTGAGAAGTCAAAAGTGTATATAACTGGAGTCAGTTTCTGTTGTCAAGATCCGTTGCATGAACTTATGCTCATATATGTGTAGGTAGAAGTTTGTGAGGAAAACTGCACAAACAGTCAAGTAGAAAGCAGTAAGAAGTCTATATGGTTATTTTTTAAACTGTCTATGTTATTAGTCTCCTTAGGAGACTTCGTCTCAAGTTGGAATCTGAGGTAGAATGGTGGAGTATAGTTTCTCTCTCCTCCTCATAGCGATGACTGAGAACCATCTCCACTAACAACTATTTGAGGTCAGAGAGGTCAATTTTGGTATACAGAGTAGAGAAATCATAGGACTGTATGTTAAGTAGAATTAATGTCTCCAAGATGTTCTAAAGATGTTGAAGTTTCTGACTATCTCCATCACCAATGATAGATTAGTTATGATACAACTGGTAGTAGCAGGAACTTCATAATTTTCTAGGAGAGAGTATTAAATTTCTCCACTGTAAGAGAGAGTGCTTTGTATGCGTCGCAAAGCCACAGAGACAAGTCTGTAAACTATGTATATGCAATTGCATTGAGAGAGAGAGGTTTCACTAGGAGTTTTGTGGAATTTTCGTATCAGATAAAAGAAAAGTAGTTTTCTTTCTGAGGATTTAGATTGAAGACGTTGTTTCTGCAAGAAAACATGGTGACGAGCTAGGATTTCTGCTATAGAGATGTTAATTGCCTCCTATGTGTCCGAAAAAGAAGTGAGTTCATTCTATAAAGTTTGGATGTAAATCATTTTACAGATGAAAACCAAATTGTGAACGGTCTTGTCCATGTTAGAGAGGACAAAAGTATCACGTAGACGAGCTTTGGCTCTCGAGTCGTAAGTAGTGAGCTTCGTAAGCGGTGGAAGTCAAGAATGCTCAGAATTGGAATCCATCTTGTCTGCTAATTCTAAGCATTGTTGAAGAGTTTTCATGATAATAGAGTACCATCTGTCAAGTATCCATATTGTTCTCCAGATATCCCAAGGTACCCAACCTACATAAAACCATCCGGATCCATAAACCATTTAAGACCACAGTATTTCAAGATTACAGTTATCTGCACTTGAAGCATCTTTCGGTATCGACATTGAATCCACAAGACTTAGCAGAACATGTATATTGCAAAATTTAATGTTTTTCTTTCACATTCATCGGACTTTGCACCATGCAAGGATTGAACAAAAACAGAAAAGACACAAGACAGAAATGAGAATATAGCCTACATTTGCTCATGGATTATATAGCAAGAAGTTGGGATCAAAAGCTCTCCATTTCATACCTATGTAAAAAGAAATACATCTAGATGAACTATAGAAATCAAAATGAAGTCATGTATTGTCAAACTCTAGCTATATCCTCATTACATCCTATCCTTTTGATGTCTCCTACTAGCTTAACATATGATCTCAAAATTGAAGGATCAAAGTTTGGTGAGGATGAATGTGTGATCAAACGCCTCCAAGAAGCTTTGGGATTCTTCTGAAGATCAGAAGCAAGCTCTAAGCCTTTCTTCCTAAAAAAAGCTCTCTTCTTGCACTTAACCAACTTCTTGTACAAGGTTGTTGTACATAAGAGTCAGTACTAATACGAAGAGTATTAGTACGGTGGGTAACTACGTCTCTCATATATAATCCTAGTGAAAGCGTCAACATCTGTAAGAGTGTATAAAAATCACTAGTGCCTATCGTATATCTACATCTGATATCCAAGTATAATGGACGTACGATGAGTACATGATCTTCATCCTCAATCTGATCTAAATCACAAAGTCAAAAAATACGTTCACTTCTATCAATATTTAACCAACGTCCTTCCTCAATATCAAGTCTATGAGAGCTAGTACGATGTTGAGCAATCACATGTCGAAAAGAGATCGATATAGATGCTTGGAGGTACTCCTGATCGCAATACACCAACAGAGATTGAGTTGCTGCTGATAATAAGCCATCTTGGTCTTGGGTTCGGACCATAGAGCATGTAGAAATCTCTTTTGTATCAACTCGTGGAGAGCAATAGGTGGGAGGTTAAAATCATCAGAGATGTTCCATCTCTCACACCAAGCCACCACATCAGCATACCAACCAAAAGAGAGTGTAGCTCTTAGAGCTTGACAATGTAGTCTTGTCTCTCCGAGAGATCTCACTCTAGATACATAAATGATCGTCAAGTAAAGTGCTTCAACTTCCAAAGATAAACAACCACATTCAGCAAGGAGCATAGCATATGGTGTTTGGCATCGAACACCAAGCTTCATTTGTAAGAAGACCTTCTGAACTCTTTCAATAAGCTCTCATGCTCCTTTTTTTGCTCCAGCACTCCATACTTGAACACCATAGAGTAGCACGGGCATAACCAAACTCCTGAAGAGAAACTTCTTAAGATCCCATGCTAGAAGATGAGCACGTCGACAATGACTCAAAAGAGAATAGAGAGCTTCGTTACCAGCTTCCACTCTCTTCTGAATGCATCTAGCCCAACTGTAATTATCTGAGAAGTCAATGCCCAAGTACTTGGAGCTCTCAACTTGTTCCAAAGCTTGACCTTTGTAGAGAAAAGAGTGACAAGCTCTCCTACCACCATCACCTTGGACTTCAGAAGGTTCACTTCCATTTGGTGTGGCTGCAGAAAACCTCCAAAGCATCCAAATGTCGTTGCAAGCTCAAAAGATCACGTGATAGAAGAATGATATCATTCGCATAAATCAACGCTTTGATGATATATATTCCAAGCTTCACACCTTCTCCTCCAAAATCAGCAAGATATCTCTCCACATCATCAATAAAGATACCAAATAGGATAGGAGAGAGATGACAGTCTTGAATCACTCCAATGATGTTGAGAATCTCCTCCGGTTGTACTGATGTAAGCTTCTAATCACGTTGTCGGAGCGAGAGTCTTTCTTGGGGAGGGCGGACCTCCTGACTGTGCTCGATCCAAGAAAACGACCAGAAGAGAAAGACAAGTAGCCAAAATGAGATCTCCAAAATCTTGCTTCTTGCGTCCACCAATTACAAAAACAAGCACTCAAACACACCTTGGGTACACAGATGGGTCTCTCAAGATTCAATTAACTTTATTACAATGTTGTCTGCACCACCAATTTCTCCAACTGTACAGAAAATCTCTCTCTTCCTCTCCTGCGCACCTCTCTTCACCCGTCAAGCCAAAAGTCTACCCTGTACGTCTCAATCTGAACCTAATAGAGAAATTCAGGCCCCTGAATCTTATTCCTCTCCTTGCCCCAACTGAAACTCTCAGAAATCTGATCCAACGTCGATCAAAAGTCCCCTGTAGATTTCCAAACGATCTCTCTCAATAGAACTGTCTCCTGAGAGTAATATACTACAAGCCATCCAATGTAGGCCGAAGCCTCAACACTTATGAGGCTGCCCCACAAGGCTTACAGCCCCCCCATATGCGCACCAGGTATCTCCCATAGTATATTCAGGATGGCATGCGGAGGCTTAGGCTAGGAAGCCCACGATTAAGGGAGATACTGGTCTCCCGCCCCTAGGTATACAGGACATGGCTGCATACCCAACATAGACTCCCATAGTATATTCAAGATGGCATGCGGAGGCTTAGGCCAAGAAGCCCACGATTAAGGGAGATACCGGTCTCCCGCTCCTAGGTGTATATACAGGACATGGCTGCATACCCAACATAGACTCCCATCCGGGAGGCCAACATGCCAGAATAGGAACCAGAGGCCAGGAGGGATTGATCCTGAGACCACTTCCCTCCTAGGCAGGCGCCCTATCACAGGGATGGCCTTTGGTTTCGTTCAAAAAGCTTTTACAGTCTGTACATATGCTTTACTAAGGAAATCTTTCTGTAAAGTCTTTACTAGCTTTCTCTACGCTAACTTCTCTATACAACTCCGTTTTAAACAAGTAAAGAGTCAAAACTATAGTACTTGTGAACACCTACACACCTGTGCAATCAGATTCTGAGTTCGAGTCACGAGTCAGAATCGATTGATTTCCCTCTTTCGTATATTTCTCAGTTTAAAACACGTGCTAACTATTACTTAAAGCACTTTCTGTCAAAACTGGAAGCAAGAAGCCGCTCTCCTCGTCGAGCTCTGCATTCTGGTGTCTTTCGATTCCCTTAAGGATGATATTCCAACCCAAGCTAGGGGCAGCTTGTCAAGCATGGCCCCAGCTTAGCTCCTGCCTAGCTTGTTAAGCTGCAGGGCAGCTTCCTTTACACAATATAGAAAAAAATTCTCTTTGCATTACTTTTCTCTATACAGACCTATGTACAATACGACATTCACCCCCTCCAAACCTGCACATCCTCTGGTATGTGCCAATTCGTCACCGATCCTCGTGGTCCTCCAAATCGTCTTCGCTCTCCTCGACCGCTTCAGAAAGGTCTTCATTTGCTCCTGTCTGCTCTGAACCTAAGAACTCAGCTAGCTCCACAGCCTCCCCCCTCTTCTTGAATAACTTCACTCGTTTCCCAGCAACTGGAAGTCTTAAAGGTGTGCCATCTAGCTCTTGCAAGGAATAAGTAGCATTCTGATGTACATCAGAGACAAGGTACGGGCCAAACCACCTTCTCGAAACTTTCGTATTGTAGAGTGTTGGTTCTCCAATGTACTGTCGTATACCAACACCCAGTCCCCAACTTGTATCAGTTTTGGCCGAAGTCTATGAGTCTTATCAAACCTCTCCTTGTTCCCAAGTCGAGCCGCTTTCAGCCGTCGCTGCGCTTCAGCGAGATCCTCCTCTCTACATTCTAGCTGTCTGATTCATAGTGAGAGAAGTTGCACACGGTCCACATTGTCCTCCCATGGCAAGGTAGCCCAGGTAGGAAAGTCTTCTTCTGCTGGCATCATTGGTTTCTGCCCTAACATTAACTCAACAGGCATGTACCCTGTAGTAGAACAATGAGTTGTTCTATCTGCCCATAAAGCAAAAAGGAGTAATCTAGGTCACTCTCTATGCTTACCATCACACGCTGTCGGGTTGAGAGTCTTCCTGGGAAGGGCGAACCTTCTGGCTGAGATATGAGCTTGAAGGCTGTGTGCAATCTACTCAGGGAAGCGTAGGGCTCCTGGCTGTGGCTGGTTTACTCAAAAGGTTGGCTTTCAGGTCACAATAGGGCTATAAACACTCACACAGATGTGTAAGATCTAGTAATATACCCAGAAGGCGAAATTCAGGTCTAGCTGGCAGTAATAGGATTCGGCGGTGAACTTTGACACTTACGGAAGCGTTGGGCTTCAGGCTACGGTTTCTTACTATACAGAGGTAGGGTTCAGGTCATAAGGAAACAGTATAAACACTCACTCAGGTCGAATTGACCTTCCAGTATGTTCAGGAAGTGAAGATCAGATCAGACTAGCAGTAATAAGGTCAGACAGCGAACTTTAACAGTCCAGAATCAGAAACATCCAATGGTTCAGGCTTCAGAACTCCTCCTACATGTAAATGAGGCCCTACTAACCATACACACGAAGTTTCAGCTTTAGATCAGATCAGAGTGTCGAGATATGGGCTGAAACGTTCTGAGCAGAGAAATTACGGCAATTTCTGGTACCCAGACAGCTATTTCGACCTAGAACAGAGAATTGGCTCGATCACTTTCGAAGATTCTTACAGGATTTGCAGTAAACAGCTTGCTGAACACTCCTGTGAAGTTGGACCTCCTGATTGTACACAGAACTCCAGATCTCGCTCTCCAAAGTTGCTGTTCCAGATTGAGAGCTTTTCGGACCCCCTCTACTTCAGCGGTCGCCCTGAATTACTCACAATTTCAATTGACATGAAAATTTGGGGACAGTCGTAGCCCTGCTGCCAATGAACGAGACCTCGAAGGTTTGAAGCGATTTTCTCAAATCTACTGCGATTGACACCGAAAACCCCAAAATCAACAGAAGTGCTGCAATTCTGGCACAAATCGAACTTCAATCAGCCATAACTCCTTCTTTATTGCTCCAAATCGATCAAAAATTTCGCTGACAGTGCTTGGCACGACGAACCCTATCTCCCTGTGCTCTCAGATTTCGAAGATCCCTCTCCAAATGCTCGAACTCCTCTTAAGACCCCTACTACTAAGTTTAGCGGTACATCAAAGACAAAATTGGACCAATGAGAGTTCATAGCTTCACTCCCTTGTCCTTTTGTGTCCCAAACCACGTGGTGACTTGAATTTGCACATAGGCTACCACGTCAAGCCCCTAAAGTGCCAGCATAGACCCTAAACTACATGCGAAGACATGTAAAACGACGCATAATCCCGAAAGAGAACCTAACCTCGCTAAGAAGCATGCATGGGCGACACGTAATTACAACCCATGAGCTTAAGTCCATCTACATGGTAATCAACCTACTAAGACTCAAAATATATAACATCCTCCAGTGTCGACTTCTCTGAGGTCCTAATTTCACTCAGAGAGACTAACGCTTGACAGAGAGGTGAATTATTTACACTGTGAAATGATTCACATCACGACATCCACCCCCTCCAAACCTGCACATCCTCCGGCATGTGCCAACCTCTTCAGTCTTCGGTTTGTTCTTCATTAGCATCGTTCTCCTCCGCCTCAGCCTCTTCAGTAGCCGAGTCGTCTTCATCTCTTGGCATCCTCTGCTCAGACTCCAAGAAACTGAACAAATCTACTGATCCTCCACGTTGTTTGAACAACTTCACTCGTTTGCCAGCCACAGATAGTTTCAAAGGAGTCCCATCCAGCTCACGTAAACTATAAGTGGCATTCTCATAAACATCTAACACAACATAAGGCCCGAACCATCTTCGCGAGAACTTACGAAGTGTAGAATGCTGGTTCTCCAGCGTGCTATCATACATCAGAACCCAATCACCAACACGTATTGGCTTTGGTCGTAGTCGGTGAGTCTTGTCGAAACGCTCTTTGTTTCTGACTCGAGCCACCTTCAGCTTCTCTTGCGCCTCAGCAAGATCCTCCTCCCTTCGCTCCAACTGCCTAGTTCGTAAAGCAAGGAGTGAAGTATGATCTATACCATCTTCCCACGGTAGCGTAGCCTACGTAGGAAAGTCCTCCTCAGCAGGCATAATCGGTTTCTGCCCCAACATAAGCTCAACTGGCATATAGCCAGTCGTGGTACAGTGTGTAGTTCTATCAGCCCATAAAGCAAATGGAAGTAGTCTCGGCCATTCCCTAGGCCTACCATCACATGCTTTCACTAAAGCGTGAACAATAGAAGGATGTCCTCGTTCACTCTTACCAATACCTTCTGGATTCATGGCAGTAGTAAGCCGAAGCTTTACTCCATAGCGAGCAAAGAACTCCTTCGCTTCTGCACCTCTCAACTCGCCCCTATCTGCTCGTAGTCTTCCAACAGATCCATAACGACAAATAATATCTTTCAGCACGAATCTACATATGTTCTCTGTAGTCTTCGTTCGCAGTGCTCGTCCCTCCACGTAGTTGGAGAGATCTTCTCGAGCTAACACCAAGTAGCGCATCCCCCACAGTCCCGGCGGCATCATCACAAGATCAAGGACCCACGAAAAATGAATACTAGGTGGGTAAGTAGGTACAAGTCCATCTCTGTAACGGACTTTAGAGTAGAACTGGCAGTGCAGACACGACCCAACAAAATCCACTACGTCTTGATACAAACCCTTCCACCAGTATCGCTCCTTCATCTTCGTGTATGTAGTCCAAACTCCACGGTGTCCAGCCCACAAGGTGTCATGAAACTCCTTCAGCAGATTCAACTTCGTCGGTTGATCATCCACTACTCTAGCCAACATCCCATCTCTTCTCTTCGGACGTTTCCACAGATAACCTTCACGTAGAAGGTAACCGTACGCTTTTCTTCTAATCTCCTTAAACTCTGCATCACTCCAACCCTCTCGTCTGCATAATAAACTCAGATAGTATCCGATATCGCGGAACTTCTCCGTGTAGAACTCCTCGTAGAACGGCAGTGGTTCCAAGTCTGAAGTCTGCTGACCAACTTGGCACCAAACGTCTCTCTTCTCTTCATCTTCGACTTCAGTAATCATCTCTTCTTCATCTGTATAACAAGCCCTAGATAACATGTCTGCAACAAGATTATCCTTTCCTGCTATATGCTTCAGCTCAGGGTTCATACTCCGGATATAAGCAATCCATCGTAGCATTGCTATGTCTGGAGTATTACAGTTTGCTATCATACCTAGCAAAGGCAAACAATCTGTTTCTACTATCACACGGGCACCTATCAAGAACTCTCGATCTACCTTCATAGCAGTAACAGCTCCCCACAACTCACGCTTCACTTGAGGATAGTTACGTTGTCTATCTGTTAAGATCCGAGCTCCAAACTTTGAAACAAACCGCACGCCTTCTGCATCTTCTTGATCGACTGCCCATCCAATCGCCTTTGGACTCGTGTCAACAGTCAGTATGATAGGTCTTCCGCTCTCGTAGTTAAGTCTCCTTAGTACAGGTGGAGACTTCAGAATCTCTTTCAGCTGCTCCATCGTCTCGTGATGCTCTTGCCGCCAAGTAAACCTCTTCCCCTTTCTCAGAAGTGCATACAGAGGCTCGGCAATGTGTGCATAATGAGGAATACTCACACGAAAGAACACACAAGCTCCTAAGAATCGTCGAACCTCAGTGATGTTGGTACAGTCTGCTATCCTTGCTATAGCATCTACCTTCTCTGGGTTCGGCCGTCTTCCAAAAGTACCGCATAAGTGACCCACCACCACGATCTCTGACATTCCAAAACGAGATTTGGTACCTGACAGAGTGAGGTGTACCTCTTCCAAGCGCATCAGAATCTTCTCCACATCTCGGATGTGGTCTGCAACGAACTTTCTGCAACCATCAGCAGTCATAGTCTCGTCCTTGTCCTCCACCGGACAGCCTTTCATGGGGATATCATCAAGAAATGGGATAGTAATCTCAGGTACAAACTCTCGTAACACCTTATGCATCGCGTTTTGCATATGAGCTACTGAGTTTGTCGCACCCTGAGGAAGAGTACACATCCGCATCAACCCCAAAGGTGTACGCATGGTAGTCAAGTCTCTACTCTCCAAAGCAAGCTGAAACTGATCATAACCTGAAAACAGATCTCCAATAGAATAGATAGATCTTCCAGCAAATGCCTCGGCTACTTCATCAACCACAGGTCCTGTTCCAACATTTCGAATCGTGATGTTGTTAGCAGGCTGTAAGTCTTGGATGAAGCGTAAAGCTCCTGTCTTCTTAGGTACTGTGAACCATCGGCTAGAGTACGGAGCCATAGATGGTTCAAGAATACCCATCCGCATCCTCTCCTTCAGTAAGTCAATAACCTTCGGTAGCAAGGCACGAGGGACTGGAATCGGCTTCAAGTCCCAAGGTACGTGAGGAACAGTGAAGATAACCATCGGAGCTATCACACTAGGATCCACACAACCAATCTCTCCAGCTGAGAAAGAAAATGCCTTACCATGGCTAACTATCATCTGCTCGAAAGCTTGTTTCTCCACTTCAGTCAAGAAGCCACCCCCTCCTATCTGGAGCTGCTCGAGTGTCTCTTGAGTAAACTCGTGTCCTATCTGTCTAGGATCTCTCAGTACAGGCTCAGTGGCCGCTAACTCCATCTGCTGTCGTGAATCAACAGGTAACTGGGTCGCCACTGGCTTCACCTTCTTCGCTACAATTTTGTATTTAGTGTGAACCTCTGCTTCTTCACGAGAGCCACACCAGCAGATTGCATCCTTCCATCCACTCTCCAGTCTCGGATGAGGACGAGATTGCAAGCACGAGACAATCTCCTCATAGACCTTACGAGAGTGGATAGGGATCACCACCCTTCCTCCCATCTGCTTCATCAACCTATCTACATCATCCAGCCAACGAACAAAAGACTGTACACCTACAAACTCCTCGTAAACACCAGAAATTATCTCACCTTCTTCTAGAACTCCTGTACAGCGCAGATTTTCTGCATGCTTCTCCATCTGCCTTCTACTCTTCTCAGTCAAATCCTCTACACGCGTGAACTCACTCCAATCATCAGAACTGAAAGTCATCAAACCAGATTTCCAACTATGTACAGTGTAACTACTCTCAGAATCTTGAGCAACCTCTTCATCAGTCTGTTGTGATCCCACAGGCTGCTCAAGCGGGATCATAGTAGTATCAGATCCATCACTCTTGATATCCCGTCCTACAAGAGTGGTTTCAGAAAACCCTTACTCCTACAGATAGGAGAATCTCTCAAAGTCTGTCTGTTTCGTTCATGGTTCGTACGAACGGTCAGAAACTGCACAGAACGTCTATCATCTGGACTACGGATCCTAGCATAGTGAGATCCGTCATCCATCACCTTCGTCTCCATTCTAACTGCGGTAATATAAGGCTGACCAAGAATCACAGGATACGAAGCAGAAGATTGCACGAAGAAGTGCTGATCTACCTCTACATCACCCAGCTTCACTCTCACGTTGGGACAAGCGCCGTATAACTCACCCTTCTGGTTGTTTGCAGCTCGTAGCACCCAACCATGGTTCAGTTCGATAGGCCACTGACCTCTCTCATACACTTCCCGTGACATGATGTTGATCTCAGAACCGTGATCAACTAACGCAGCAACAGGTTCAAGACTTCCGAGATTACGACAAATATGGAAGAGAGTTTGGATGAAGGAGATATCATCCAACCTCATCATGCTGCTCTGGTGTCAACTCTGACTCTTGGTGTAGCCACAACGATCGCACCTGCACCATCACAATTGGTGATTGATTCAACGTCAGCTCCTACTCCAACGGTGGTGCTAAGACCGTTTGTCCCAACAACGATGTCTACTGCCACCTTTGATTTTCATGCCGAGCTGAAGAGCATCACCGATACTCTTGCGGATCTCAAGATAAACGTGGTGCAGTTACGAGAATGGAGGAACAAAGGTGGAGGAGGAGGTCAAAGAGATTACGACAACAATCCCAACCGAGGAAATCAAGATAACTTTGGAGGCAACCAAGGTAACTTTGGAGGAATCACTTGTTGGACGTGTGGAGGTTCTCATTTCCAGCGAAATTGTCCTAACAACGGAGCAAGAGGTGCCAAAGCTATCAGAATGAATGTGGGTGGAAGAAATCCATCACAAGGACGAGACAAGGGGGTGGCTACTATCGATGTCGTGCGAGATCCCATCTACGAGAAAGGAGAGAGTTCAAACTCTTCTCATGCATCGGTGGAGCTTTTAGCTCAAGAAAGGAAAAGAACTCGATTTTCTGATGAATCGGTTTTCATGGAGGAGTCAGCAAGTAGAAGTACTCATTCGAGTAATGTTTCGAGTACACCAAGGGAGTCAAGAAAGAAGCTGGGGATGGCTGATTTCACCATTTCATCTTCCCAAGCGGGATATGATGTGGTTGAAAATGTGGGTGCTCAAAAAAAGCCAAAATCACTGTTGGACAACTGATCGCACTTAATCCCAGCTTACGAAGGGAACTCAGAGGAGGACTGAGTTCTAAGAGAAGCAAGAAGAAGAAACCCAAGAGCAAGACATCAAAGTCAGTGGGAGTTGGTGTGGTGGATGTGCATGCTTCAGAGGTATGCACTAAGGCTTCAAAGATTGAAGTCCGGTTGAATGATCACTACGTTGTCGGGTTGAGAGTCTTCCTGGGAAGGGCGAACCTTCTGGCTGAGATATGAGCTTGAAGGCTGTGTGCAATCTACTCAGGGAAGCGTAGGGCTCCTGGCTGTGGCTGGTTTACTCAAAAGGTTGGCTTTCAGGTCACAATAGGGCTATAAACACTCACACAGATGTGTAAGATCTAGTAATATACCCAGAAGGCGAAATTCAGGTCTAGCTGGCAGTAATAGGATTCGGCGGTGAACTTTGACACTTACGGAAGCGTTGGGCTTCAGGCTACGGTTTCTTACTATACAGAGGTAGGGTTCAGGTCATAAGGAAACAGTATAAACACTCACTCAGGTCGAATTGACCTTCCAGTATGTTCAGGAAGTGAAGATCAGATCAGACTAGCAGTAATAAGGTCAGACAGCGAACTTTAACAGTCCAGAATCAGAAACATCCAATGGTTCAGGCTTCAGAACTCCTCCTACATGTAAATGAGGCCCTACTAACCATACACACGAAGTTTCAGCTTTAGATCAGATCAGAGTGTCGAGATATGGGCTGAAACGTTCTGAGCAGAGAAATTACGGCAATTTCTGGTACCCAGACAGCTATTTCGACCTAGAACAGAGAATTGGCTCGATCACTTTCGAAGATTCTTACAGGATTTGCAGTAAACAGCTTGCTGAACACTCCTGTGAAGTTGGACCTCCTGATTGTACACAGAACTCCAGATCTCGCTCTCCAAAGTTGCTGTTCCAGATTGAGAGCTTTTCGGACCCCCTCTACTTCAGCGGTCGCCCTGAATTACTCACAATTTCAATTGACATGAAAATTTGGGGACAGTCGTAGCCCTGCTGCCAATGAACGAGACCTCGAAGGTTTGAAGCGATTTTCTCAAATCTACTGCGATTGACACCGAAAACCCCAAAATCAACAGAAGTGCTGCAATTCTGGCACAAATCGAACTTCAATCAGCCATAACTCCTTCTTTATTGCTCCAAATCGATCAAAAATTTCGCTGACAGTGCTTGGCACGACGAACCCTATCTCCCTGTGCTCTCAGATTTCGAAGATCCCTCTCCAAATGCTCGAACTCCTCTTAAGACCCCTACTACTAAGTTTAGCGGTACATCAAAGACAAAATTGGACCAATGAGAGTTCATAGCTTCACTCCCTTGTCCTTTTGTGTCCCAAACCACGTGGTGACTTGAATTTGCACATAGGCTACCACGTCAAGCCCCTAAAGTGCCAGCATAGACCCTAAACTACATGCGAAGACATGTAAAACGACGCATAATCCCGAAAGAGAACCTAACCTCGCTAAGAAGCATGCATGGGCGACACGTAATTACAACCCATGAGCTTAAGTCCATCTACATGGTAATCAACCTACTAAGACTCAAAATATATAACATCCTCCAGTGTCGACTTCTCTGAGGTCCTAATTTCACTCAGAGAGACTAACGCTTGACAGAGAGGTGAATTATTTACACTGTGAAATGATTCACATCACGACAACGCCTTCACCAAAGCCTGAACTATTGACGGATGTCCTCGCTCACTCTTGCCAATCCCCTCTGGATTCATCGCAGTAGTAAGCTTGAGCTTCACACCATATCGAGCAAAAAATTCTTTTGCTTCTGTACCACGTAGTTCTCCTCTATCTGCCCGTAGCCTTCCTACAGACCCATATCTACAGATAATATCCTCAAGAACAAACTTACATATCCCCTCTGTGGTCTTCGTCCTCAAAGCTCGTCCTTCTACAAAGTTGGAGAGATCCTCACGAGCTAAAACTAAATATCGCATCCTCCATAACCCCAGAGGCATTACTACCAAGTCGAGAACCCACTGGAAGTGAATGCAAGACGGATAAGTTGGCACAAGACTGTCCCTATACCGGATCTTTGAGTAGAATTGACAATGTAGGCAAGAATTGACGTAGTTCACCACATCCTGATATAGACCTTTCCACCAATACCTTTCTTTCAACTTGACGTAGGTAGCCCAAATCCCTCGATGTCCGGCCCACAAAGTATCATGGAACTCCTTCATTAGTTGTTGCTTAGTCTGCAGATCGTCCACTACTCGTATGAACATTCGATCTCTCCTCTGCGACCGTCTCCAAAGATACCCATCACGTAGAAGGTAGTTGTAAGCCTGTTTCCTTATCTCCCTGAACTCTACTTTGCTCCACCTCTCCTGCCTCTCCAACAAGCTCAGATAATATCCTATGTCACGAAGTCTACCTGTGTAAAGCTCCTCTCCAAACATCAACGGCTCCAAGTTTGTAGCCCGTCGATTAACCTGACATTGAGCATCCTTTCTCTCTTCTTCCTCAGCTTCTGAAATCATGACATCCTCATCCACAAATCGAGCCCTTGACAACATATCTGCGACCATATTCTCCTTTCCTTTTATATGCTTCAACTCTGGATTCAAGCTTCTAATATAGGCAATCCAACGTAACATTGCTATGTCTGGCATGGTACAGTTGGATATCATGCCTAGTAGAGGTAGACAATCCATTTCTAAGACTACATGAGCACCAATCAGAAACTCACGATCTGTCTTCATTGCTGTCACCGCTCTCCACAACTCACGTTTCACTTGAGGATAATCTCGTTGCCTGTCTGTCAAGATCCTAGCTCCAAACCTAGAGGTAAGCCGCAATCCATCCGCATCATCTTGACCTATCGCCCAGCCAATTGCCTTTGGGCTAGTATCTACTGTGACAATGACAGGTCTCTCACATCCGTAGTCTACTCTTCTCAAAACAGGCAGAGACTGTAGAGCCTCCTTCAACTTATTCATAGCTTCTCGATGGACTGAGGTCCATATAAACCTCTTACCCTTCCTCAATAATGTATACAAAGGCTCAGCAACATGAGCATAATGAGGAATGGATAAACGATAAAATACACAAGCACCTAGAGAGCGTTGAACCTCTGTGATATTCCTACAGTCTGACATCCTTGCTATGGCTTCAACCTTCTCGGGGTTTGGTCGCCTTCCAAAAGCGCCACACAGATGTCCAACCACTAAAATCTCAGACACACCAAACTTGGACTTAGCTCCTGATAGGGTGAGATGTACCTCCTCCAGACGAGTCAAGATATGTTCTACATCCCTGATATGGTTTGCAACAAACCTTCTACATCCATTCGCAAGTACTGCTTCATCCTTGTCTTCAACTGCACAACCCTTTATAGGAATATCATGTAGAAATGGAATGGTAACATCAGGCACAAACTCTCTTAGTACCTTATGCATCGCATTCTGCATATGAGCCACCGAGTTCGTCGCTCCTTGTGGAAGAGTACACATCCGCATCCATCTCAGGGGCGTACGCATAGTAGTTAAGTCTCTACTCTCCACAGCCAGCTGGAACTGATCATAACCAAAATATAGATCTCCTATCGAATAGATAGCTCTCCCTGCAAATGCCTCTACTACCTCTTCAATCACAAGACCCGTCCCAACGTTACGAATAGTTACGTTATTCGTAGGCTGTAGGTCTTGAATAAAACGCAAAGCTCTTGACTTCTTGGGTACAGTGAACCACCTGCTAGAATATGGCCCCATAGACAGCTCAAGTATCCCCATCTGTACCTTCTCCTTCAACAACTCGATGAGTTTAGACAACAAAGCACGAGGAACTGGGATCGGTTTCAGGTCCCAAGGCACATGAGGGATTGTGAATATAACCATAGGTGCTATAACCTTTGGGTCCACACAACCTATCTCCTCTGCTGAAAAAGAGAATGCTTTACCATGCTTCACTATCATATGTTCAAACACTGTCTTCTCGACCTCAGTCAAGAAATCACCCCCTCCTATCTGGAGCTCCTTCAATGTCTCCTTAGTAAATTGGTGTCCTACTCGTCTATGATCACGCAATATAGGCTTAGTCCCCACTAACTGTACTTGCTGCTAGGAGTTAGCAGATAATTGAGCAGCTACCGGTCTTACCTTTCTCAGTACAGATTTGTACTTCGCATGGACGTCTGCTTCCTGAGGGAGTGCACACCAACAACTTGCTTTTCTCTCTTCATTATTCTGCATCGGATGAGGAAAGAACTGCAGGTATGTAGCAATCTCCTCATATATGCATCGAGAGTGGATAGGGATCACCGTCACACTATTTTTCCCTTCTATCAATCTACTCACATTGTGTAACCAACCAACAACTGAATGTACATACATAAACTCTTCAAACAAGCCAGAAACCACTTCGTCTTCAGGTAGAACTCCTACACGCCACAACCCTGATACATGTTTCACCATCCATCTTTTTGTATTTTCCTCCATATCTTCAACTCTTGTAAATCGGCTCCACCCATCTGCCTCAAACATCAGCAATCCAGACTGCCAACTCTGTACACCACACATGTATCTAGACCTTTGTACATGTCTCGCTTCCAACTCTGACGGGATCTCAACAGTAGGTTCTACACCCCTGTCTTCTCGCTCTACAGGAGTGGACTGCGAAAAATCTTACATCTCTTCGTCTGAGAATCTCTAAGGGTTTGTCTGTTCCGCTCATGTCTTGAACGAACCGTCAAAAATTGTACTGAGTACTTGTCATCAGGACTCCGAACTCTAGCATAATGAGACCCATCGTTCATCACTTTTGTCTCCATCCGAACAGCGGTGATGTATGATTGACCCAGTATGACAGGATAGGAGGCAGATGACTGTACAAAGAAATGTTGATCAACCTCTACATCCCCAATCCTTACACGCATATTGGGACAAGCTCGTATAACTCACCCTTTTGGTTATTTGCAGCTCGAAGCACCCAACCATGATTCCTTTCGATTGGCCACTGTCCCTTTTCATACACCTCCTTGGAAATGATGTTGATCTCCGACCCGTGATCCACAAGTGCAGGTACTGGTTCAGAAAGTCCTCCAAGCCGAACCTGCGTCTCTGTTGTCGCTCTTGCCCAATGCTTTTCCTTGAAATCGCTGTCTATGTCTGACCTATCCTCTTCAAACTCTTCATCTTCATTCTCAATAACAGCTGGACCAGCAACCCATGCCTCATACTTATCATCTCCAAACTGATCAATACCAATAGCATCTACTGCTCCAACCATCTGACTACTTACTTGTTCAGTCAATATCTGTCTCTTTCTCTTCATGATGTCTATTATCAACTCATGAAACTCTCTCTTTGCAATACCAAGCACTTCACGAAGAGTAAACTCAACTCTAGCATCCAAAATGCGTTGCTCTAGAACATCACGCAAGTCTGTTGTTGTTTCGATGTCTGCCGCTAACTTGTAAGCTGGAGCTTTCTCCTTCTCCTGCGCTGTAAATCTCTTCCCCCGTACTCTATCTGTAGCAGTAGTCTCATGTGGCAAATCCTGCACACCTTCCATACGATCTACTACAGGTGGTGGAGCTGTAGAAGTAGAAGGTACATCCTCTGTAGCAGGAAATCTTCCAGCTGGTACAGATGGTGATGGTTCAGCTGCTCTCCTCCTTGTAACCCTCCGACGGTCACTGTCCTCTGGTACTCCTGCATCTAAATCAGAAGCGTCCCGTCTTCTTTTGTCGTCAATCATGGCATCTTGTTCACCACTCGTCTCTAAAAACGCTCGAATAGAAGTTGCATCTACTGGGTCTCTCCATCCAGTAGCTCTCCTGATGCTTTCAGCACCTCTCTTCATCATTTCAACCGGAACCACAACAGCCTGCTCAACCATAGTTGGATTAGAGCGCACCTCAACTCTCCCAGTATATACATCAGCCTCCGCAGAACCCGCAGTCATCGCTGTAGTATTCACACCAGTAAGTGCTGGAAGAGAACTCCTCATTCCTCCTCTTCCAAAATATGTGTTCAGAGGTTGCCCAGTGGCGGTTAGATACAACATGTTGTTCTGATAGTTGACAATGCCCTCTCGCAAGACAACCACCAAGTCTTGACAGTCTCCTTTGAGATGATCTGGACTGTCGCACCAAATACATCTCCTGGTAAAGGTTCCTCTTACAGGTCGAGCACCTGGTGCAACGGGTCGTTGATCTCTCCTCAAGTCTGCCATCTCAACCCTCAAATCTCTCAACTGTTGAGTAAGTTCTTCTATCAAGTTATGTTCATTTCCGTTCTCAATAGATCGCTGCTGTTGTCTAGGTCCTCTCTGTGCTGGGATAGGTACTGCAGGCGCTTGAGGAACCACTTGAGGAACCACTATAGGTGCTTGAGGAATTACTATAGGCGCTTGAGGTATTGTAAGAGGAGCTACAGGAACCTGAGGAGCTACTCTCTGCTCTGGCAAGGTCTCTAGCTGCAACACCATCCTACCACGACGTTGCCTAGCAAGAGTAGATACCACTTCCTCCACTCTCCTCCAATCAGATGTAACTCTTCCTTCAGCTCCTCGATCAGCCAACATGAAGCAAAGTCTATCTGCTGTGAACTCATCCAGAGCCCCCAAAAACAACTCCGTCTTCCTAGCATCCAGCGTCAACCTCTCTAGATCATAAAGCTGAGAATACCTCTTCTCAAACTCACGAATTACCTCATTCAATCCCATGGAACGTCCAGGCTGACGCTCTATCCAATCCATGAGAGTTCTTCTAGTGACTCTTTCAGAGTCCTCTTCTAGAAACTCTTCTCTCAGTGCACGTTCAAACAAAGTCCACCCACCTAAATGTCTTCTCTGTAAAACTCTAACCTTCTCTCTTAGTTCAGAGACAACAGTCAACTCAAAGCTTAGAATAACCTCAACTTCAGGTGCTCTGACCAACTCCATCTCACCTACATACTCCCGCAGGTACCTAGTAACATCTCTCCCATCAAATCGTCCACATCGACCAACAACTGCTTGTAACGCCTTCGTGGATTTCTGCTCACCTCCTCCAACTGCAGGCTGTTGTTGAATCAAGGCAGCCAACGCTTGAAGAATCTGAGACGTGTCAGGCTGTGCTACTGCTGTTGGAACCACCGTAGGTCCTCCTTGAGAGCCAATTCCATCTTGACCAGAAGTCCCTTGGGCAGGAGCACCCTGAGCAGCAGCCGCACCCTGTACAGCAGCACTGTGATCCATTTTCCACCCAATCTAGCCAATTCTCCAAATCGATCACCCCAATTGCTCTCAGTGGAAGCACCAGATGTCGGAGCGAGAGTCTTTCTTGGGGAGGACGGACTTCCTGACTGTGATCGATCCAAGAAAACGACCAGAAGAGAAAGACAAGTAGCCGCTGACGATGAGATCTCCAAAATCTTGCTTCTTGCGTCCACCAATTACAAAAACAAGCACTCAAAGCGCTCCTTGGGTACACAGATGGGTCTCTCAAGATTCAATTAACTTTATTACAATGTTGTCTGCACCACCAATTTCTCCAACTGTACAGAAAATCTCTCTCTTCCTCTCTTGCGCACCTCTCTTCACCCGTCAAGCCAAAAGTCTACCCTGTACGTCTCAATCTGAACCTAATAGAGAAATTCAGGCCCCTGAATCTTATTCCTCTCCTTGCCCCAACTGAAACTCTCAGAAATCTGATCCAACGTCGATCAAAAGTCCCCTGTATATTTCCAAACGATCTCTCTCAGTAGAACTGTCTCCTGAGAGTAATTTCTCCCCAGAACAGTTTATTTAAACAACGTCCAAGCCTAAAACTCCTGCTTCTCTCTCTTACGATGCTCTCCCCACTCAATCTGTGACCAATTTGACCTTCTCCAGCCTCCTAACTTTTCCTGCGTGTCCTCAACCCCCAATCCCTAATCCTGCTCCTTTCTCCTCCTTCCGCGCCATTCACTCAGAAAAACTGTTTTTAAAAGTCCCCCGATCTTCAGCCGCCGCAGTATTTAACCTAAAGTTTTAAGGCCCCAGCTTAAGCTGCCCCCCTGCTGTCCTTATAAGTGCAGTCACTTATCACAAGCAGGGCCCTAGCTTAAGCTGCCCCCCTGCTGTCCTTATGCGTACATAGCTTTATTTACAAAGTTGGCTCCTTTTTAATACAAGTTTCACAGTTGCCTCCACAAACTCTACCCCTTCACTAATAAAGGTTCACATAACCTCATTCTCCATCGCAAGCCTACTCGATGATTATTTAACTAATTACCAAAATTTTCCTGTGCTCTTGATGCCATCTTGAATACCCAACACTTATGAGGCTGCCCCACAGGGCTTACAGCCCCCCCATATGTGCACCAGGTATCTCCCATAGTATATTCAGGATGGCATGCGGAGGCTTAGGCCAGGAAGCCCACGATTAAGGGAGATATCGGTCTCCCGCCCCTAAGTATACAGGACATGGCTGCATACCCAACATAGACTCCCATCCGGGAGACCAACATGCCAAAATAGGAACCAGAGGCCAGGAGGGATTGAACCTGAGATCACTTCCCTCCTAGGCAGGCGCCCTATCACTGGGATGGCCTTTGGTTCCATTCAAAAAGCTTTTACAGTCTGTACATATGCTTCACTAAGGAAATCTTTCTGTAAAGTCTTTACTAGCTTTCTCTACGCTAACTTCTCTATACAACTCCGTTTTAAACGAGTAAAGAGTCAAAACTATAGTACTTGTGAACACCTACACACCTACGCAATCAGATTCTGAGTTCGAGTCACGAGTCAGAATCGATTGATTTCCCTCTTTCGCATATTTCTCAGTTTAAAACACGTGCTAACTATTACTTAAAGCACTTTCTGTCAAAACTGGAAGCACGAAGCCGCTCTCCTCGTCGAGCTCTGCATTCTGGTCTCTTTCGATTTCCTTAGGGGTGATATTCCAACCCAAGCTAGGGGGTAGCTTGTCAAGCATGGCCCCAGCTTAGCTCCTACCTAGCTTGTTAAGCTGCAGGTAAGCTTCCTTTACACAATATAGAAAAAAAATCTCTTTGCATTACTTTTCTCTATACAGACTTATGTACAATACGACAACGTTCATAGAGTTTTGAAACCGCTACCATCATCTCTTTAGGAACACCAATGGTAACAAGTCTATCCCATAGAAGCTTTCTCGGCATCGTATCAAAAGCCTTCTTGTAATCGATAAAAGCAACACATAGATACTTGTCAAAACATTTGGACTTCTCCCAAGCAACCCGAAGGGTTTAGATTAAGGTCAGATGAAAATCAGCTTGTGATTGAGCTGTCACTTTAGAACCTTCTGCTCAAGCGCTAAGTTTTGACTCCAACAAGCTACCATAGAGCTTGGCAAAAATATTACCAACCATGATAGTTCTATAGTTGATATCATCATCCTTCTTGTCCGACTTGTGAATAGGCACCACTTTGCGCATGAATCAGCTCTCAGGAAAGCCATGGACAACAGCGTTGTTCAAAAGCTTGACCAGTATAGGAATGAGAGAATCACCTCCTCATTGTCATAGCTCAGCAGAAAGTCCTTCCAAATCCTCAGATTTATCCCTTGCTAGCTTTGTAAGTTGAGACCGCACCTCGTCCACTGAGAAAGTATGTAGTAATCAGTCACCTTGTGCCATGCATGGTGCATGTGGAGAAAAGTAGAGTTTCTTGACATATAATCTCAAAACTGCAGGGACAAGGTTTGATGAAGATAATGTTTGGTGAAACGACTCCAAAAAGCTTTGGTTTTCTTCTCAAGATCAAAAGCAAGCTCCAAACCTTTCTTCCTCAAAAAGCTCTCTTCTTACACTTCACCAGCTTCTTGTACAAGGTTGTAGCTTCCAACTCACAACCTTTCTCTAAAGTCTTTATCATAGCAAGCTTACACTCTTCATCAAACCAACCATTGCAAGGTTTCCTTTTGAACTTTCTGCTGGAGTGTCTAGAGAAGAACTGGGTAACAACCTTCTTCAAGATATCAGTCAATTGTGCATCAATGTGGTCAAGATCACTGCTCCACTTTGTGATAGATATCAAATCTTCAAGAGAAGCAAGGTACAAATGTCTTTTGTGATGGTCAAGACGGAGCTTTGAGATATTGGTGCTATCAGCGAATCCGTTCGGCTTGTAAGATAAAGAAAAGCTAGACGAGGATAGTGAGAACAACAAAGGAGTATGATCTGATTCAGGTTGGAGGTCTAATACTTCAAACGTGGAAATAGAAGAGCTATCAATAGCTGAGACAAGGAGATAGTCTACTGTGCTTGTTTCAGACGTAGACATAAGTGTTCTGACTATCCATCATCTCACTAAAGCTTGTAGTACGAGTCAACCATTCCATCGTCTTTCTGTTGATGTTCTGAAATATCAAGAGAAAGGTAAAGTCTTTATAGTCAGAGACTTCAATGTTAGAATGCATACCAATCAATTCACACAATTTTATGCACCTCATCACTCCTCTATTCTAGAAGAAGATGATGTTCCTGTCTGATCTCATATGCCCTTAAATACTTCCACAAATAAAATGATAAGTGATAAATGATATTATCTGTTCCTTCGGGTCTTTGAGGACCATGAGACTGTCCATGTGAGTACACCACAGCGGTCCCGGACCAAAAGCTTCATTAACAGTTTACAGTAGCATGCACCTCCAATCGTGCCCGCAAGAGATTGAACCCACGACCTTTCTCTTAGAGGATTGTAGGCTAAAACACTTGGGACCTCGATCTTCGGTGAAAGATCATTTTCTAACCTTTGGAGCAATCTGCAGTTTGAAAGTTTTGTACGCTAGATGTAGAGTTGAGAGTTTTCCTCGGGAAGGGCGGAACCTTCTGGCTGTGATATGAGCTTGAAGGTTGTGTTCAGTCTACTTAGGGAAGCACTAGACTCCTGATTGTGGCTGGTTTGCTCAAAGGATAGGCTTCAAGTTACAAGGTGATACTGAAAAACGCTCATACAAGTCTCTTGGCTCTTCTGATTTGTTCAGGAAGCAAAGTTCAGGCTTAACTAGCAACGATAAGACCTAACGGTGAACTTTGACACTCAAGATTGAGAAATATGTGAAGGTTTAGACTTCAGAACTTCTCCTACATGTCAATGAGGTCCTACTGGATACACATACGAAGTTTCAGCTTGAGATCAATTCAGAGCACCAAGATATGAGTAGGAACTTTCTGAACAGAGAAATTATGACAATTTCTGGAACCCAGGCAGCTATTTCGATCTATAACAGGGGATTGGCTCGATCAATTTCGAAGTTTCTTACAGGATTTGCAGTACACAGCTTGCTGAACACTCCTGTGAAGTTGGACCTCCTGATTGTACACAGAACTCCAGATTTCGTTCTCTGAAGTTGCTGCTCTAGATTGCGAGCTTTACAGACCCCCTCTGCTTCAGCGGCCGTCCTGAATTACTCAGTAACTCAAATCACTTGAAACTTTTTTGACAGTCGTAGCCCGGCTGACAATGAACACTACCACGAAGGTTTGAAGCGATTTCCTCAATTCTGCTGCAATTGACACTCAAAACCCCAAAATCAACAAAAGTGATGCAGTTTTGGCACAATCCGAACTTCAATTGGGCATAACTCCTTGTTTATTGATCCAAATTGATCAAGAATTTCAATGACAGTGCTTGGCTCGACGAGCTCTATCTCCTTGTGCTTTCAGATTTCGCAGTGTACTCACCATTTGCTCGAAATCCACTCTAGAGCTCTGTTTCTAAACTTAGAGTTTTACAAAAGACAAAAATGGACCAATGGGAGTTCATAGCTCCACTTGACTGTCCTTTTGTGCCTTAAACTACCTGGTAACTTATCTACACTCATAGGCTACCACGTCAAGCACCCTAGAGTGCCAGCGTAAAACTTAAACTACCTAAAACGACACGCAGCCCCGAAAAATAACTTAAATCAGCTAGAAAGCGTGCATGGGCGACACGCAAATACAACCCATGAGCTTAAACCCTATCAACATGGTAATCAACCTACTAAGACTCAAAATATATAACATTTTCCAAAAATGGACTTCTCTGAGGTCTTAACTTCACTCAGAGAGACTAACGCTTGACAGAAATGACGATGTGGTGGACGAACTTGTTATCGAGGGAGGTGCTCAAGCGAACACACGATGCAGTGAGACGACCAGAACACCTCACAGTTAATGATATCTTGGATGCACATCGACGATCTCAAGTAGATTGGTCATTCATAGCAATGGTGAACCTAGTGGGACGGTCCATGATAGCATTACCCACTTTGGTAAGCTTTCTAAGGTCACATGCTTACAGAGATGGAGGACTTGGGCTTGTGTGGGATGCTCAATTACGGCAGTTGGTGGAGCTCAATGTCGACGAGAGAGCGAGCGATGGGTTTCGCTACGAGTACGACGGTAGTAGCTTCGGTGTGGGAGGCTTCACGTCGTCAAGTATTGGGTCAAGCAATGGACTTGAATTGCTTGACATGGATTGTTAGCTTTGGATTGGCTGAGCAGCGTCGGATGCGATCGACGGATGTTACTACTCGGACACTTCTGAGCTCTTTGTCTATCGAGTCGGTGGAGACAAAGGCTGAGAGCGAGGCGTGTGAAGTTCGTCATCCTTGGACATCATGGAATGTCATAGGAGAGAGTGTGGAGCTTGCAGGTAGGACTGTAGGAGTTTTTCGCACAGTGACGATGGAGATTGTTGGTTGTGAGCAGAAAGAAACTGCTCTAGAGGCTGCAAGATAGCAGTCAATGACTTCGTCTTCTACCTCTAGCATGGTGACAGAGGATACTTGGGAGCCAGAGATTGGACCCAAGCTTATAGGAGAGCTTGCAATACCGTAGCCAAACCTGTGCTGATCTCTCTAAACAGCTCACACACACACCCTCCTACTGCCATACAATGGGAGTCGTATGAGCTCTCCCACCAACTTGCACTAACGGCACTAACGGCCTTATCAGGATTAACCACTCTACACTCAGCCAACCTAACCGAGGTGTCCAAATTGACGTGACATCATGCATTGAAGAAAATGCAAAATGTTGTAGCCACGACAACCAGAGTTCAGAGTTCAGAGAGTTCAGAGATTACTGAAGAGCTACAAGAATTGTTTTGCCTTCAGTATGAAGGATTTGGGTACCTTGAAGGGACCAGGTATAAGGATCGACTTGGCTAATGACACGCCAATCTTTCGACGTCCTTACAGATATAGTGACATGGAGAGAGCCTTGATCCAGAGTAGAAGGCTGGGTTGGTGGAGATGTCGCATAGAGAATATGCGTCTGCCACAGTTATGCCAACAAAGAAAGATATGTATGGCAACTACACAGATAGACGGATGTGGGGAGACTACCGTCTATCAATCGGCAGACGAAGTCCGATAAGTATGCCATGCCGACACCTGAGGAGATCTTGATGCAGTGGGGCATGTGAAGGTCTTCAATACTTTGGATCTTCGAGCAAGATATCATCAATTGCGAGTGAGAGAAGAAGATAAGTCCAAGACGGCATTTTGGAGAATTGACTCTCACGACAAGGATTATTTGTATCAGTGGCAGTTCTTACCATTTGGGTTGAAGAACGCCCCTACTGAGTTCCAGAGGGTCATGGACAAGATCCTAGCAGGATGGGATTTTGTCAGATGTTATATTGACGACATCTTAGTCTATAGTGCTACTGTGGAGGAGCATGACAGGCACTTACAAGATGTGTTCGAGCGATTGAGAGCTCATGGGTTGAAGTTACACCCTGGGAAATGTAAGTTCTTCCAGGAGTTGGTACAGTATCTGGACCACACCATCTACCCAGATGGATTGGGTGTTCAACAAAAGAAGGTTGATGCTATTGCACGTATCTCGCGTCCCACGATGTGAGTCGAGTTCGAGCATTTGTTGGTTTGACGAACTTCTATCGTCGATACGTGAAAATGTTTAGTGCAATTGCGAAGCCATTGACCAAGCTAATGAAGGTGGACCAGGAGTGGCGGTGGAGAGATGAGCAGGAGCGAGCTTTTGTAGAGCTCAAGAATAAGTTGACATTTGCTCCCATCTTGATGAGACCCGTTAGGGGGTGTCCTTTCCAACTGCATACAGATTGGAGTATGTTGGGACTTGGAGCAGTGCTGACTCAGCATGATGATGAGAAAAAGAAGTTTGTGATGACGTATGCTAGTCGCTCCAACAATTCAACGGAGGCGAGGTACAGTTCGTACGAGGGGGAGTGTTTAGCTGTAGTGTGGGCTCTTGCGCACTTCCGATGTTATTTGTTTGGGAACTCCTTTACTCTCATCACTGATCACCAGTCGCTCAAGTGGTTGATGTAGTCCGACAACCTTATAGGGAAGCTTGCACGATGGACTCTTATCTTACAGGAGTACGACTTCCAGATAGTACATAGACCTAGAGTTGCAAACTTAGATGTCGATGGGTTGAGTCGTAATCTATGCACGAGTCAGCAGGATCAAACTGAGGCTCGATGGCATGATGAGGTTGATGAGGAGATAGTGCCAGGGTGGCATGCATCTGCCTTTTTTTGTGTGTTGGCCATGAACTCTAGTATGGAGGGTCAAATCGTATCTTTCGCTGGTCAGAGAGTAGATAATGAGTCTCCAGATCCTGAGGGCGGAGATGGTGTACAAGACCAACGAGATATCCATGACGATGTGATTGTAATGGAATATCTACGTACTGGCGTGGTGATAGACATAGTAAGTGCCAAGGAGTGAGATCGTGTCTTTCAACGAGCGAAGAGATTTCGATGAGAAGAACGACATGTACTTCGAGTTTGGAACGATGAGAGAGTACGGATAGTGTCACATCCATCTCAGAGGGCACAGTTAGTATGACATGTCCATGAGGAGTTGGGACATTTTGGAATGAAGAGTATGCATAGCTTACTCCAAGGACAATATTGGTGGTGTGGTATGCACGTCGATGTGCAACAGTTTATTCACGATGTGTGGTTTGTGATCGAATACGAGCATCATTTAATGCTCCTACTCCACAGTTACACCCCTTGCCGATTATGAGGTTAGGTTACCGTTGGAGTTTGGATTTTGCGAGACTCTTATCGTTGATCGTACTGTAACGACCTATGTTACACATAGGAAGTTTGTCTATTAGTAAGGTATTTAGTTATAACTAAGTGTTGAGAATGTTTATTTGCTGCCAAAGTACTTTAAGGAGGTATCAAGTTAGTCATGACTAGCTAAAAGTTAGTTATGGTTAAACTTAGCTGTACTTTTGGCAGAATTCAGATATTTCTTAAAGAGTGAGCACTACTATCTTGTCATCTTGTCTAAAAGGTAGAAAGGAGGTGGAAAGTATCCCTTATCTCCTTTTTGACTTGATATGAGTGGTTGGATTAAAGTTGTGGACTTTGCGAACATTAAAAACAAGAAGAGATTTCACATGTTTCCTTTTTAGTGGGTCCTAGTGTAGAGGGGGGGTGGAAATTCGAGATTCCTTAAGAATATTCTAGAATCCTTCTAGAAGTTGTTGACTTTGAAGGAATAAGCCCATGTGAAAAGGTAAGAAGCTCATGTGATTAATGCTTTTACCTTAAGTAATATCTTAGTAAAACCCAATAAAAGTAGTTACGGCTGAGTTACCGGAGGATACCAAAGTAAAAACCTAGAATGTATAAATAGAGGAGTAGAGAAGAGCTCCTGATCCTTGTTTTCACATTGTCGTAATGACAACTTGAGTAATATAGAGAGTGTGGGATATTTTTAGCATGTGAGAACTTGAGAGACGTCGTTAGAATGGAGGATTTTAGTTGATGTGTTTAAAGAGATTTTTAGTTGATAAGTTTGTGGGTGTATGAATGAGTGAACTTAGCATTTTTCCCTTCAAGGTTCATGGTGTGCTTCCATCAAAGCCATCAGAGGTGACCTCTGAGTGAGAGACAGGCCCGACATTTGTAGATTCATCGGTGGCGATCGTGGAAGTTGAGAGATCGGGGGGGGGGTAGTTGATCGATGAGATCGTGGAGGGTTTACATTTTTGGTTCCGTTGCCGGGACTTCACTTGAAAGGATCATTCAAATTGTTTAGAGTTCAGTTCTATATTAGACAAAAAGAGATTATGAGAGAACACATGGAGAGAACGTTGAGAGGAGAGAGAGCTAACGCGATGTTAGCAACATTAGAACCTTTCGTGTATCCCGTAGTGATATATGACGCGTTCGAAGTCATTCTTTACATCTTGTTCACTTAGAAAGGATTTGAGGAGAGTTGAAAGAGGGTGCAACAAGAATTGTAGAGAAAGGAGGAGAGAAAAGTTATTAGAGGAGAGAAATTTATGAGTTTAGAAATTCTGCTCTCTAGAAAATTTGTACAGTCGCTGTCAACTTTTCTGTGAATTTTATTTTCTTGAGAAACTTTCCAATGTTTTAGATTGGCTAATAACCTATCTAGGACAAAAGAAATCATAGGAAAAGGTGATCTAGAGAAGGAGCAATGAATTTTCAAAGTTGAGGGGGTTTATTCGTGAGAGTTGAGGAATTCTGTTCTCTGGAAAAAGTTTACAGTCAGTGTCAGATTTTCTGTGAATTTTATTTTCCTGAGAAACTTTCCAGTGTTTTAGAGTGGCTGATAAGCTATCCACGACAAAAGAAATCATGAGAAGATGAGGACTGAAGAGAGAGAAAGAATTTTTCAAAGTGGAGGGGGTTGACAACCATGAGGGAAGTGAAAATATACATATTTCAGTTCTCTGAAAATTTATACAGTCATCACCATCTCTTCTGATTAGGGAAGTTTTTGTTGAAACTTCATGATTTAGTAGCTTGGAGGTTGAGCTAATGGAGACCACAAAAATCTTGGAGAGATCTCTTACCAACTAAGAGATATACGTTTCGGCATACAATGAGGTTTTGATGATACGTCATGGGGAATCCAGTTCGAGTGCCAAGGTTGAAGAAGAGACGTTTGGGAGTTAGAACGGAGACAGAAAGGCCAATGTTAAGTATAGAGGCGTTGCGATCAAGCATCTATTGCAGTTGGGGTGCCATTTTTGCTTTATATAAAGAAGCTTTGGCGAGCATCGGCGCAGATGTGAAGAAAGTTGAGTTCAAAATATCATTCATTGTGGAGGCCACGAATGCTCCTGGCGAAATAGAGTGTGATCCTTACAAAAGTGACTTTAAGATGTATGCTAAGATCAGTACAGACGATGGTCATGAGGATATTATCATGGACTCTTAATTTTAGATTGGATTTTAATTCGTGTATAGCATGTATAATACACGATTTTTAGTATAAAGCTCGAAAGAGATAAGAAAGTGATGTAGAGTTATTTTCCTCTATGATATTTTGTCCACTTAATGGTTGAGAAGGTGCAACATGAGTGGAAATTCAAAAGATTGGAAAGTTAGACTTAGAAATCTTCCTCAAGGTTTAGATGTCATAGTAAGTGTCGGAGAAAGTTCGAGAGAGATTATCGTCGAGTTTGAAAACCCTAGTTCCAAACCTCAAGTAGAATCTCCGAGGAGAAGAGTAGAAACCGACTTGTGGTGTTATTTCTGTAGAGGGTTGGGACACAAAGTAGTGAATTGTCCAACTAGAATCAGAACCGAGAGAGCTAAAGGGAAGCAAGAGTTTACTGATTTAAGTCTTCGAGTGGGTCCATCGTCACCAACGCCAATTCATCTTCTAGGAGAAGATCGTTGTCCAAGTTGTGGAGTGGGTGATCTATCAAGAGGACACAAATGCGTCGATGTGACCGCCCTACTTACGTCAGTAGTCAAGAAGTTGGACGAGACTCAAAGAGCTGAGACGGAGAAGTTGTCGACTTCAAAAGAGGACTCGGCTGAGTTGGGATGGAGATCGTCATTCGGATGGTGGAGAAGACGGTGATGCGACTCAGGCTCATGATTACCTTGGGAGAAGAGATGACACAAGAGGTGTTGTTACAACAATTTCCTTTCATTTTACCTATGGTAGATTATTCGCGAATGGAATTAGTGATGTTCGTATTCTTTTAGCGAGTAGTTATTGCACAAAAATTAGAAGGGTAAAAAGAGTAGTTACAAGATGGGGAAGTTACCAATGTTTCATGAGAAGGACAATGAAGATGTAGAACCATTTGTACGAGACTTCAAAAGGGGTTGCATCGAAAACAACGTGAGAAGGAAGGAAGAATGGGTGTTGTTACTGCCAGAGTTTTTAGAAGATTTTGCTCTTACGTGGTATGAAGACCGAGTGAAGAGCCAGACACCTGATGCAGTTGAGGACACATGGGAGACGTTGAGTAATGCACTCATCGAAAATTTCTTCCAGAAGAGAGTTATGAGAAGCTCATGGTGGAGCTTACTCATTTGAAGCAACGGGACGACGAGAAAGTTCAACAATATGCCGAAAGGGTGGATAAGTTGGACCAACGGTTTCGGACGGTCCTACGGAAGAGTGGAGACAGTGTGGAGTTAACGATGACGAGGATTGGAGCAGTGTTGACCAAGAACTTGGTGGGAGGATTGAGACCTTCAATTCAAACCCAAGTGAGGTACGAGAAACCAGCAACCAAAGCGGAGGCCATCAAGATTACGACAAATATGGAAGAGAGTTTGGATGAAGGAGATATCATCCAACCTCATCATGCTGCTCTGGTGTCAACTCTGACTCTTGGTGTAGCCACAACGATCGCACCTGCACCATCACAATTGGTGATTGATTCAACGTCAGCTCCTACTCCAACGGTGGTGCTAAGACCGTTTGTCCCAACAACGATGTCTACTGCCACCTTTGATTTTCATGCCGAGCTGAAGAGCATCACCGATACTCTTGCGGATCTCAAGATAAACGTGGTGCAGTTACGAGAATGGAGGAACAAAGGTGGAGGAGGAGGTCAAAGAGATTACGACAACAATCCCAACCGAGGAAATCAAGATAACTTTGGAGGCAACCAAGGTAACTTTGGAGGAATCACTTGTTGGACGTGTGGAGGTTCTCATTTCCAGCGAAATTGTCCTAACAACGGAGCAAGAGGTGCCAAAGCTATCAGAATGAATGTGGGTGGAAGAAATCCATCACAAGGACGAGACAAGGGGGTGGCTACTATCGATGTCGTGCGAGATCCCATCTACGAGAAAGGAGAGAGTTCAAACTCTTCTCATGCATCGGTGGAGCTTTTAGCTCAAGAAAGGAAAAGAACTCGATTTTCTGATGAATCGGTTTTCATGGAGGAGTCAGCAAGTAGAAGTACTCATTCGAGTAATGTTTCGAGTACACCAAGGGAGTCAAGAAAGAAGCTGGGGATGGCTGATTTCACCATTTCATCTTCCCAAGCGGGATATGATGTGGTTGAAAATGTGGGTGCTCAAAAAAAGCCAAAATCACTGTTGGACAACTGATCGCACTTAATCCCAGCTTACGAAGGGAACTCAGAGGAGGACTGAGTTCTAAGAGAAGCAAGAAGAAGAAACCCAAGAGCAAGACATCAAAGTCAGTGGGAGTTGGTGTGGTGGATGTGCATGCTTCAGAGGTATGCACTAAGGCTTCAAAGATTGAAGTCCGGTTGAATGATCACTACGTTGTCGGGTTGAGAGTCTTCCTGGGAAGGGCGAACCTTCTGGCTGAGATATGAGCTTGAAGGCTGTGTGCAATCTACTCAGGGAAGCGTAGGGCTCCTGGCTGTGGCTGGTTTACTCAAAAGGTTGGCTTTCAGGTCACAATAGGGCTATAAACACTCACACAGATGTGTAAGATCTAGTAATATACCCAGAAGGCGAAATTCAGGTCTAGCTGGCAGTAATAGGATTCGGCGGTGAACTTTGACACTTACGGAAGCGTTGGGCTTCAGGCTACGGTTTCTTACTATACAGAGGTAGGGTTCAGGTCATAAGGAAACAGTATAAACACTCACTCAGGTCGAATTGACCTTCCAGTATGTTCAGGAAGTGAAGATCAGATCAGACTAGCAGTAATAAGGTCAGACAGCGAACTTTAACAGTCCAGAATCAGAAACATCCAATGGTTCAGGCTTCAGAACTCCTCCTACATGTAAATGAGGCCCTACTAACCATACACACGAAGTTTCAGCTTTAGATCAGATCAGAGTGTCGAGATATGGGCTGAAACGTTCTGAGCAGAGAAATTACGGCAATTTCTGGTACCCAGACAGCTATTTCGACCTAGAACAGAGAATTGGCTCGATCACTTTCGAAGATTCTTACAGGATTTGCAGTAAACAGCTTGCTGAACACTCCTGTGAAGTTGGACCTCCTGATTGTACACAGAACTCCAGATCTCGCTCTCCAAAGTTGCTGTTCCAGATTGAGAGCTTTTCGGACCCCCTCTACTTCAGCGGTCGCCCTGAATTACTCACAATTTCAATTGACATGAAAATTTGGGGACAGTCGTAGCCCTGCTGCCAATGAACGAGACCTCGAAGGTTTGAAGCGATTTTCTCAAATCTACTGCGATTGACACCGAAAACCCCAAAATCAACAGAAGTGCTGCAATTCTGGCACAAATCGAACTTCAATCAGCCATAACTCCTTCTTTATTGCTCCAAATCGATCAAAAATTTCGCTGACAGTGCTTGGCACGACGAACCCTATCTCCCTGTGCTCTCAGATTTCGAAGATCCCTCTCCAAATGCTCGAACTCCTCTTAAGACCCCTACTACTAAGTTTAGCGGTACATCAAAGACAAAATTGGACCAATGAGAGTTCATAGCTTCACTCCCTTGTCCTTTTGTGTCCCAAACCACGTGGTGACTTGAATTTGCACATAGGCTACCACGTCAAGCCCCTAAAGTGCCAGCATAGACCCTAAACTACATGCGAAGACATGTAAAACGACGCATAATCCCGAAAGAGAACCTAACCTCGCTAAGAAGCATGCATGGGCGACACGTAATTACAACCCATGAGCTTAAGTCCATCTACATGGTAATCAACCTACTAAGACTCAAAATATATAACATCCTCCAGTGTCGACTTCTCTGAGGTCCTAATTTCACTCAGAGAGACTAACGCTTGACAGAGAGGTGAATTATTTACACTGTGAAATGATTCACATCACGACAACGTCTCTGACATATTGGTGGATGGAGGGTCGGCTGTAAACGCCATATCGGAGAGGTTGATGAAGAAGTTGGAGATGGAACCAACTCGCCCGGCTAGCATTGTCGTGGGGATGGCTAACAAGCAACGGGTAAGACCTCTTGGTGTGTTAGAGAAGGTGGTTGTGTCTGTGATGGGAGTTCAAACATTGATGTCCTTTCAATTGTTAAAGGACTCTAGTTATGATTTGCTCCTAGGTAGGCCTTGGTTGAGAACTGTGCGCACCACTGATAGGTGGCACAAGGGATACTTACGGATTGGGCCTAGAGATCATAGAGTGATAGTTCCTCTCTCGTGTGTTGGAGTTGTGACTTCTGACTCTGATAGACCCACTAGTGACTACTGGGAATCTGATACGGAGGACGACCAGAGTGTCTCAGAAGTAGATACCAGAGATTTTTACGATCAAGAATCCTCGTCTGAGGACGAAGGATTTGGTCGAGATGAATCATTACATCAGCTTAGTGCTATTGACTTGTTGTCTCGATCAGTAGTGGAGAAAGATCCTGACAAAGAAGAGTTGAGTGAGGCAGAGATTGTGAGAAGACTCTCTACCCTGAAGTTTGGTATCAATGTCACTCAAGAGGAGAAAAGTAGATTCTTAGATATATTTCGAAAATATATCCATGTGTTTGCTTTCAGCTACAAGGATTTGAAGGAGGTGACTCTCGAGACTCATCGAATCGAATTAGAGGAGAACGCAAGAACAGTTCGACAGAAGCAGAGAAGGGTCAATCCTACAACAGCGATGATGGTCAAGGAGGAGATAGACAAGTTGAGGGAGGCGAGTTTCATCTACGAGGTGGAGAACTCAGAATGGGTTTCAGCCATTGTGATTGTCAAGAAGAAGAATGATAAGCTGCGAGTGTGCATAGACTATAAGAAGCTGAATGCAGTTACCAAGAAGGATTATTATCCTCTACCATTTATAGATGAGATTTTGGAGAAAGTTGCTGGTCATGAGTGGTACAGCTTTGGTGATGGTTATAGTGGATACAACCAGATCAAGATAGCACAGGAGTACCAGCAGTTGACTACTTTCACTATTCCTTGGGGAACATTTGCATTTCGAGTGATGTCATTCAGACTGTGTAATGCTCCGGCCACGTTTCAGAGGTTCATGAACAAGGTGTTTGAACCATTCATAAGAAAGTTTGTCCGTGATTTTAGTGACGATTTTTGCATGTACGGACGAAAGGAGGATCACTTTGATAATGTGATCAAAGTTTTGCAACGGTTGGAGCAAGCCAACGCTTCTCTAAATCCAGAGAAGTGCATCTTTGGCTGCGAAGAAGGTCTGCTGTTAGGGCACATCATTTCCAAGAATGGGATTGCGGTAGATCCTGAGAAGGTGAAGAAGATTGTGGATCTTTCATTTCCGATCAACTTGACAAAGTTGAGGCAGTTTCTTGACATGGTTGGATATTATCGTAGGTTTATCTTTTCCTTCTCAAACAAAGCAATAGCTTTGACTATGTACATGAAGAAGGGAGTTGATTTTGACTTGATAGTGCATGATCAGAAGGCAAAGGAAGCATTTGAGGAGCTGAAAAAGGCATTAGTGACAGCTCCTATACTTGCTAAACCTGAGTGGAGTAAAGCATTTATTCTGTATACGGATGCCTCCAATGTAGCTATCGGGTGTACATTAAGTCAGTTAGATGGAGATGAGCATGATCATCCTATAGCTTATGCTAGTAGGCAGATGGTGCCAGCGGAGAAGAATTACTCCGTGACTGAACGAGAGGGATTAGCAGTGATCTTCGGATTGAAGAAATTTCGACACTACTTGCTAGGAGGGAAATTTTCCATAGTCACAGATCATAAGGCTTTAAAGTATATCTTTAATAAGCCTAATGCCGAAGGTCGTATTGCCCGTTGGAAGATCCTTCTAACAGAATACGATTACGTGATCGAAGATAAACCAGGGAAAAAGCATACGAATGCTGATCTTTTGTCGAGGGCTTATGATGATGAGGGAGAAGAACCGTTTGATGATTCATTTCCAGACGAACATCTGATGACTATCACAAGCATTGAGGAGATACCGGACGAGTACAAGGAAATCTGGAGTTTCTTTGCAGATGGCTCTTTTCCAGAAGGTATGCATACTCGAGAACGTAACACGTCGATCAAGAGATGCAAATCTTACACCATGGTGGAGGGAATTCTGTTTCATCAAGGAGCAGATGGGTTACAAAGGAGAGCAGTTGGTCAGAAGGAGGCATTCAAGCTAATGCACGAGTTTCAGGACGGAACTGTTTGCGGAGGTTACTTTGCTGGTAAGATAACAGCCTTCAAGATTTTGGATGCGAGTTACCACTGGAGAGGGATTTTCAAAGAGTGCTTAGACTATTGCAAAACTTGCGACGTATGTCAAGCATTTGCTCTGAAGTCTACTAGAACTGATCCTTTAAGATCAAATCCCATGTTAAGACCATTTGAGAAGTGGGATATTGACTTTGTAAGTCCTCTTAATAAGACACCTCGAGGCAATAGATACATTGTAGTCGCCACTGACTATTGTACCAAGTGGGTAGAGGTTAGATCTTTGAGAGAGACCAATGAAACAGAAGTCGTTAGATTCCTATGGGAGAGGATCATCACAAGATTTGGATGTCCGTTAGAGTTGGTCTCGGATAGAGGAGGAGAGTTTGTAGGGAGCATGACTACTGCTATGCTACAACACTTTTCTATCAAGCCACGAGTAACAACCTCATACAAACCAAATGCTAATGGTCTTGCGGAGAAGACCAATCTTACACTCTGTATGATGCTCGCCAAAGATGCTGGTGTTGAGCCTGCGAAACATACTTGGGATAAGAGGCTACATGCCATCTTATGGGAGTACCGAACGACAACAAAGACTTCTACTGGGTACTCTCCATTTCGACTGGTTTCTGGAGTGGAGTCCAAGTTGCCGATCCAATTCGAATTGGATACTTTTCAAACTATTCAACGAAAGTTGAAGAGGTCGAGGGGAGAAGATGTGGTCAGATCAAGAAGAGAGCAACTCATGGAGTTGGAAGAGACTCAAGCCGTAGCAATGATCCGGATGGAACGAGCTCAGGCGTATCAAAAGAAGAGTTACGACAAACAGTTGGGCAAGAGGGAGGTAAAATCTTTTCAAGTCGGAGATTGGGTAATGTTGTATGATGCTATCAGATTCAAGAGGGCTAGGAAGAAGTTTTTTCCTAGATATTTTGGTCCTTTTGTTGTATATAAGGTGTGGAGCAACTTCACATATGACCTTCAGGAGTTGGGAAGAAGGAGATTCGATCGAGTCAACCATGACAAGTTGAAGTTGTTTCATCGACGAAAGTTCTCTCTTCACTCCGAGGACAGAGCGAAAATTTAGTCCGGGGGTAAAATGTAACGACCTATGTTACACATAGGAAGTTTGTCTATTAGTAAGGTATTTAGTTATAACTAAGTGTTGAGAATGTTTATTTGCTGTCAAAGTACTTTAAGGAGGTATCAAGTTAGTCATGACTAGCTAAAAGTTAGTTATGGTTAAACTTAGCTGTACTTTTGACAGAATTCAGATATTTCATAAAGAGTGAGCACTACTATCTTGTCATCTTGTCTAAAAGGTAGAAAGGAGGTGGAAAGTATCCCTTATCTCCTTTTTGACTTGATATGAGTAGTTGGATTAAAGTTGTGGACTTTGTGGGCATTAAAAACAAGAAGAGATTTCACATGTTTCCTTTTTAGTGGGTCCTAGTGTAAAAGGGGGTGGAAATTCGAGATTCCTTGAGAATATTCCAGAATCCTTCTAGAAGTTGTTGACTTTGAAAGAATAAGCCCATGTGAAAAGGTAAGAAGCCCATGTGATTAATGCTTTTACCTTAAGTAATATCTTAGTAAAACCCAGTAAAAGTAGTTATGGCTGAGTTACCGGAGGATACCAAAGTAAAAACCTAGAATGTATAAATAGAGGAGTAGAGAAGAGCTCCTGATCCTTGTTTTCACATTGTCGTAATGACAACTTGAGTAATATAGAGAATGTGGGATATTTTTAGCATGTGAGAACTTGAGAGACGTCGTTAGAATGGATGATTTTAGTTGATGTGTTTAAGGAGATTTTTAGTTGATAAGTTTGTGGGTGTATGAATGAGTGAACTTAGCATTTTTCCCTTCAAGGTTCATGGTGTGCTTCCATCAAAGCCATCAGAGGTGACCTCTGAGTGAGAGACAGGCCCGACATTTGTAGATTCATCGGTGGCGATCGTGGAGGTTGAGAGATCCGGGGGGGGGGGGGTAGTTGATCGATGAGATCGTGGAGGGTTTACAGTACGTCATCATCGGTATGTGTTGGTGATGATGGAGCACTTCTCCAAGTGGATTGAGTTGGTGGCATTATCAAACAAGACGAGTGAAGGGACGGCGTATGCGTTCTTATATCGAGTGCTGAGTCGTTTTGGAGCACCAGCTGAAGTGTTGACAGATCAAGGTACAGAGTTCTTTGGTGAGTTTCAGATCTTGTGTGATCAGGCTCTGATTGATCATCGGATTACATCTTGATATCATCCTGAGGCGTATGGTTTGGCGAAGAGGGTAGTTCAGACGGTGAAGAGAGGATTACGCAAGTATAGCTTGCAGAAGGGTCACTTGGGAGACTTGGATGTGTAGTTACCATGGTTGGCTATGGGCTATTATTTTAGCCGACAAGCGTCTTTGGCTTCCTTCTCACAGTATTTTCTACTGTATGGCCGAGATCCAGATCTACCTTCGGCCATTCGTCGTGATTCTGCTGAGGTGCTGAACCTTGATGACCCAGATATGTGGATGAACGTATGTTCTCAACGAGCAGAGACATTTCGGAGAGTTATGCCTATGGCTTTTGAGAACCTTGCGATTGTTCAGCATAGAGACAGGTTGCGATATGCGACTATTCGAGGAGGAGGTTATCAGTCATCGATTCGCAAGTTTCATCCTGGCGATTATATCTATCTATAGCAGATTGCACCGACGACGTTGGACGTGATCGCAGGGCGCACTATTTTACGAGTGCGTGAGGTGTTACCTTCTGGAGTACTCATGTTAAAGGGCCGTGATGGTGTTGTTTGGAAGGATCATGTGCGTAATTGCGCGTCATGTCATCTTTCCAACATCGATGGTACCGTTGACCCAAGCTTAGCAGTTGTACGGGCGGGCTTCAGGTGTATGTTATGTGGGTCTGCTGGTGGAGCAGCCCGTATGTTGGTTTGTGATGGTTGTATTAGAGATTGACACATGTCATGTTTGACTCCACCTCTCAGTGTCGTTCCTACTAGACGGTGGGTTTGTCCTCGATGTTGTAGCGGAGATAGCCGATTAGATCTTTGCGTGGTATGGATTGCAGACAAGCGACTAACGATGGAGCGATGTAGCACCCGGCCTCCTAATCCTTGCACCCATGAAGGTGTATATCATATAGTTGGGATATGGAGCTATCTGGAGTTAGAGAGACCTAACCGTCAGTTAGGGAGCGATTTTGGTACACTTGTGGATGTGTATGAGATCGTCCGTGTTTTATGTGTATGTGTGATGTATCTCTGACTGTGATGTATGTTGTGTACGATGTGTATGCGCACGACAGATGTCACGTCAGTTTGGACACCTCGGCTAGGTTGATCGAGTGCGAAGTGACGAATCCTGATAAGGTCGTTAGTGCCATTAGGGCGAGTTGGAGGGAGAGCCCACTACGAGTATACTTCGCAGGTAGGGCTTGGAGGCCTTAGTTCTTCAAGTCGAGCTTTCAAGCTCCAGGCTACGGTGGATAATCTAGTTGAGTGTAATCCGGATTCTCTTCGAGCATAGAGTGGATTTGGCTTGACCGTTTGTGAGTAATATTTGTTGCAGTGTTTGAGATGGTAATTTCTCTGTTCAGATTATTGTGGTACACTTGTGGATGTGTATGAGATCGTCCGTGTTTTATGTGTATGTGTGTGTATCTCTGATAGCAATGTATGTTGTGTAATGATGTGTATGCGCATGACAATGAATATCTGCGATAATAAACTCACGATGCAGATCTGCAACTTCAACAGATATCTCTTCCACCGCAGCAAGTACCTTATGAAGGAGTTGTTTAATCTCCTCCATCGTCTGCAAGAGCAAAAATTACTTCAAACAAATCCACGGAATAGAAATAGATCTCATGATCTCAGTTCTTCTCCAAATCACGCAAGCATGGACTTTTCTTCGTAGAGTTTTGAAACCGCTACCACATCTCCTTAGGAACACCAATGATAACAAGTCTATCCCATAGAAGCTTTCTCGGCACTCTATCAAAAACCTTCGTGTAATTGATAAAAGCAACACATAGATACTTGTCAGTACCTTTGGACTTCTCCCAAACAACCCGAAGACATAAGATGTGATCAATGGTGCTAAAGATTGGACGAAAATCAGCTTGTGATTGAACTCTCACTTAAGAACCTTCTTAAGCGCTGAGTTTTGTCTCCAACAAGCTACCATAGAGCTTGGCAAAAATGTTACCAACCATGATAGTTCTATAGTTGATAACATCATCCTTCTTGCCAGACTTGTGAATAGGCACCACCTTGCACATGAACCAGCTCTCATGAAAACCATGGACAACAACATCGTTCAAAAGCTTGGCCAGTTTAGGAACGAGAGAATCACCACCCCATTGTAGTAGCTCAGCAGAGAGTCCTTCCAAATCCTCAAATTTACCCCTTACTAACTTTGTAAGTTGTGACCGCACCTCGTCCATTGAAAAAGTATGTAGTAATCCTTCACCTTGTGGCATGCATGGTGCATGTGGAAAGAAGTAGAGTTTCTTGACATATGATCTCAAAACTGCAGGATCAAGGTTTGGTGGAGATGAATGTGTGCTCAAACGCCTTCAAAAAACTTTAGGATTCTTTTGAGGATCAAAAGCAAGCTCTTTCTTCCTCAAAAAACCTCTCTTCTTGCACTTCACCAACTTCTTGTACAAGGTTGTAGCTTCCAACTCACAACTTTTTTCTAAAGCCTTTATCCTAGCAAGCTTACACTCTTCATCAAACCAACCATTGCAAGGTTTATCTCTGAACTTTCTGATGATGATCATCATCATAGAGTTACGAGGAGAAGAGCAACGGAGCCATCACCATCTAGATCTGTACCAACTGGTAGGTTTCTTATTGTAGAGTATATACTTTTTATCTCTATAGTTCCACCGCCTACAATAGATCCTATGAAATGTGTACAGCGTTCGGCATAGGAGACTATTGCTACTGATAGTGTACGGAGAAAGAGGTTTATAGCACAAGAGAAGAGAAAGACTTTGGATACTGAAACAACACAGACTTGCTTACTATTCTAGAGCTATGAATTCTAGATGTCAAAGTTGAATTTTCTTTTCGTGAGGTACTTGGTATTGCAAAAAGAGCAAGGAGATGACATGGGTGTAGAACCAATTGTTGAGATCTCGTCAGAGTTAGTACAAAAGATAGAAGAGTCATATGAGAAACATCTACAAGAGTTCAAAAACATGTATAGTGTACATAGTTGGCAGTATGGATTGTTAATGTTTGAGAGCGATAGGTGGAGTTAGTTTATTGGACTTGAGGATATGGAAGAAAACACAAAAAATGGATGATGAAACAGATGTAAGAGTTGTGGCGTGCAAGGATTCTACATGAATGATGTAGTTTTAGGCTTGTTTGAAGAGTTAATGTCTGAATAATCTGTTGCTAGTTGGTTGAACGGTGTACGCAGATTGATGGAGGAGAAAGATGATATGATGATGATCCCTTATCCACTCTCGACAAATATATGAAGAGGTTATTACTTGTTTTTGGTTCTTTCCTCATCCGATGCAGAAGAGTGAGAGAAAGGATGCATTTGTTGGTATACACTTCCTGAGAAGACAGAAGTCCATGCAAAGTATAAATTTGTACTAAAAAAGTGAAGTAGATAGTAATTCAACTACATACTAACTTGCAATAACAAGAACACTTAGTAAGCATTGAGTCCATATTGCTGATCATAGAGGAATATGACATTTGTTTACTGAAGAGACGTCGAAGGAGCTCTAGATACGAGGGACTGATTTTTTGACTAAGGTTGAGAAGATAAATTTTGAACAGATGATACCGAATCATGATGAAGCATTTTTTTTTTCAACAAGAGATATATTGTATGGATTGTATGGATTGTATGGATCCAAAGATAATAACAACTATGGTTATATTCACAATCTCTCATGTACCTTGGGATCTAGAATCGATTCAAGTTTCTAGTGCTTTGTTGCCTGAACTCATTGAGTTGTTGAAAGAGAAAATACAGATGAGGATATTTGAGTCGTCTTTGGGGTCATATTCTAACAAGTGGTTCATTGTACCCAAGAAATCAAGAACCTTGTGCTTCATTCAAGAACTACAACCTACGGATAACGTTATCATTCGAACGTTGGTACAGGTCATGTGATTGATGAGGTAGCCAAAGCATTTGCAGAAAGAGTTATTTATTCGATTGGAGATTTATATTTCGGCTATGATCAGTTTCAGTTGGTTGTCGAGCCCACCATACATACACTTTTAAGATTGACTGAAATCTTCACTTGTGTTGAAAAGAATAGACTATGGGTGTGAAAGACCAGCCATTGTCATAGTATACTAACCTAAAGACTGTTGATTGAATGATTGATCAAGATGATACGGAAGGTACTGCCGATGTAAAGTAGTGCCACCGAAAGCAATTCAGAAACATGCATGAGTTCCCTGCTAACGATCATATTGTTAGGTTAAGTTAAGTGGTAGCTGAAATTTGTTCGTCAGAACGTAATATAAATAGATCTAGTTTATCATATTCCGATCGATTGACTCCAAATGAGATGAGGCCTATATATATATGTATCCATTAACCTGCACCTTTACCATCTAACACAGGATTAATATTCCTACATGTATGTTCATGTGATACACGCACAAATGTAAGATTGCACGATGTATGCGCGCGCGCAGCCATTGCGATTCGGTAATAAGCGAGGCCTAGATATAAGATGGAGCACTTGATCCTAATGCCGTGTTGTGTGGATGCAAACCTTTCGGAACTGAACAGACCAAGGATGTCAAACTTTTAATATAATGCAGATCTAGAAGTGGAACGATAAACTTTGAAGAAGGAGAAATCATGGTAAGATTTTCCCTTTATGGCCTCTCTAATATGTGTTTCCCATCTGTTCAAAGTCACTGTGGAATTCATGTCTCAGATTTAATATCAATACAGCACATCAGAACGTGCGTATTTGTGAATTCCATCCTCGGACTAGCATCAGAAAGAAAATGCGGTCTTTATATTCTCAGATTCTCCCATATATTTTCTCACCTAGATTAGGTTACTTGTACCGGTTCTTTGGTGATTAATCCTATCTCCTCTCCACTAAACCGATATGCACGACGTACGTACTTGTCATTAACACTGTACTTGACACTTAAGTGGTCACCATTGTGAACCATCAAAAGTGCGTAGCTGGGAAAAGCTCTGGCATTGTGTGTTACGGGCCCCCACAGTCGCAATTGATTTACAAACTTCTTTCTCTACGCATCCAGGTTTAATAAAGTTTTTGCTCTAGTCTGACCAAGTGAATCCTATCGTCGAAAGATACTTTTAATGTTCTACGTACCTATACATGGAATTCGAAGCACTCACCATTATTAAAAGATAACGAACATTCTTTTGGAGAGGTAGGAGAACATGTCGGTGTGATTGTTGCAAGTACTTCCGAGTTAGTATACGTACTGAGCGCTGTCTATATCTATATCTATATATATATATATGATCAGTACTAATGAGTTTATTTCTCATGTTTCAATCGTAGTGTTCGTGATCAGCTCTCTGTGAAGCATGAAGATGGGGCCTCGAAAGGAGCCGAAGGGTCTTCCGTCTCTTGGAATCCGGGCGGATACTGTGAATTTTGTCTAGGAAGGTGCTGCATGCTGCAAGTAACCCCGGTGTTGGAGTTTCGGAGCAAAAGGCATTTGAGCTCGAGGTTAAGACTGATTCCCATGAAAACCATGACTAATCGAGATCCACCGGAGAGCGAACACAAGGACGAGCTTGAAAACCACAAGGCGGACGTCGTAGTGATGAAAATTCCCTTAGCGCACGATTCAGGTAAAGTGCGCTAAGGGAATTTCACATCAGTGCGTCTGAAGTTTTCACACGCACTGATGTGAAAACTTCAGACGATACGATCTCAAGATGTCTTGTACATGGAGACCAAATGTACTCTCTGGCGCTTTAAATTTGATCTGAATATGTGAAGTACATGCTGTACCGCTGCAGAGTCGCCGAAAGTTACTTCTAATTTATTCGAATTCCAACAGTCTCTTCATCTTGTTGTCACTCTGACCTGTGATCTGTTTTGGCCTTTCAGCAGCATCTAGAGTGTTTCATGCCTTTGGTCGACCTTTAGGGGACACAGGAAGACATTTTCAAGTTGCCAAGTGCTGCTCAGAGGTACAATGGGTGCGGAAGGAGAGGGAAGGTGCAAATTTCGCAATGTCCGATATACACTCAAGCTGTCTTGTTTCTTGTCAGTGAACAATCTTGCATCTTAAAATAGAAATCTCACCAAAGCTTTATCATTCCACATACGTACGTATAATCCATAAAATTAGCACCTTTCTGAAAAATAAGCATTTTCGATCGATCGAAAGAGCACTTATAGTATCCAAGTGCGATTCTGGAACTGCCCTCCTGAAGCTGAAGTGCTTTCCAAGTTCCTATTGGTATTTAGTTTTCATTAATTATAACATAAACATGCATATGTAAAATTCTTAAAATCCCATTTGGTAAAGAAATTGCACTGTGGATGAGACCCACTTTTGTCAAACAAAATTTGCACTTTGAGATATACATATGAGCACCTTGATTGGTAATGAGAGTCTTGTGCGAACGGCTTTGCTCGAGTTTGAGGTTCACTTGAACAGGAATTTTCAATTGCAAAGAACTTCATTCTGAGTGGACGACATGACCCTGTTGTTAACAAAGATGTTTATGAATCATGACATTATAGATCTTGGTTTTGTTCGTTAGCATATACATTGCATTCTATGTACATTAACAGATGCTATTTAGTATTGATGAAAAATATATAAAAAAGAAAAATAACTGCCAAATGCAGTATCATTTTACTGAGATTTGAAACTTACATGCTGTTTGCACAGTCGGATGGCACCATTCACAGGCACCTGTGCATTGAAAATAACTATCTTATGATCTAAAGCCCACAAAACTAATCTATCAAGTAACATCTCGTTAAAATCTGCAGAATGATCAACAAAAGGTTGTCTCCTTATTCGTTTCTCATCGATGCTAGATATTAATTTATTAGCTTGATTGTTTTCTTGAGCCAGGAAAGTTCTCAGATTACTGCAAACATCCTGATTTTGACTCAATCCCATTGCAAACATCGAAATGATCAAATTGTTTTTCCGGTCGAATACTTTAAAGAAGTGATATGGGTCTGCAACTATCTGTTTGGAGAAAACAAAACATGTTAGAAAATATATTCAAGCTAGATTGAGAAAAGAAGTAAAGAAGATGAATCCAGATTACCTTGATTTGAATAAACAGATGCTTCTTGAAACTCAAGGGAACATATCTAGTCTCAAGCTGCACTGACCAAATAAAATACTTAACGTAGTATGTAGTGCGGATCTAAAGATGTGCTTGAGGTTTGGAAAGTTTTTACCGGGATGGTTTTCCAGCAGCTATCACAGCACAAAGGATTGTTGGACGGTTGAAATATCAGTACTAAATGCTGGTAAACCCCTAGTACCTAACAGTTTGGTGGCTAAACCAATCCTTATACGCTTTATCCGGATGGCATCGAAGCTTATACGGAAACAAAAAGACTCTCATATCTTAGGAGCTTTCCTGAAGCCAATGTATTTTGATTTGAAGAGATCTTTTATAAATGATTTTTGTGTATCATATATACCTGTAGGCGATTATAGTATCCATAGGCAAGTAGGAAGTGACATCAGAGTATGAGTCATGCTCATGAGTTGGACATGTGACTTACCCGCATAATGTAAAGTGTCCGACAATTTTTTCAAAGACAATAGTGGTTGTCGCAGGTGCATGCCCATGTCTCTGATGGTGGATAGACAGATCTTGATAACATATATCAAGCTCTATATCCTCCAGAAAAGAAAAATTGAAAGATGTGAAGAAGTTCGGATTACTATTTCAATCAACGACTCTGGAGGAGGAGAAAGAAGATTAACAGAGATAGAGTGGTTTGGTTTATTTGACTCAGCTGTGGAGTTTGAACAATCTTTATGGTTTTGATATACCAAGATAATTTACACGACGTAATGCATTTTCTTGGGCTGAATGCTGTGAAGAACTTTAATGATTTGTTTGTTGGTGTCTTGAATCTGAAGCAGATGAAGGTGGTACAACAAGTACTTCTACAACTCACCCGAAAGAGACCTGCTGGAATGGGAGATCGATGACCACGACCTCCTACAATAAAAAAAGGAATGTTAAAATTATCTTTCTACAAAGTTGAAGAACATCTGTTATACTGTTTACCATCAATTCTCGAAGAACTAGGATTTGATATTGATTCTTACTATGGTAAGATTGTATCTCTTCTAAATCAACTTTGTCGGGTTTTCTTCCTCACGTCCCAAAAATATAGATGAACATTAGAGATGTTACAGAATGCTCAACAACTTTGTCTAGCATGGTGAGTACTCAGTGAAGAACACGATGGTCTGAATTCCAGAATTCTGGAACATATTCTTTTTGATAACTCACAAATCTCTTGTTTTATTTCGTCTCACAAGCAATGATATGTAAAATCTGGATAAGTAAATGCTATAGACTACTTAAGTACACTAGTAGTGTATGATAGATAATTTAGAATCTTTGTTTCTGGTTTTATTTTTAGTTTCTGGTTGACGTACTGTTATATTGAGATGTGCAAGAATAGACGAAGTCTTTGATGACATACTTCGTCATGGTCATCATGATTATTTCTGATGCTATGCATTTGAAAGAATGGTTCGTGGATACAATGCTACTCCAACTAACAGCAGGACGTCATAGATGATTTACATCAAGTACTTCTGTCAATAATTATTTACAATATGTTATGCGCAAGACCGACGAGATCGAGATGGACTTCATCGACTTCACCAAATTGTTCATGATTTAGAGCGGGCTTTGTATCCACGTCTTGTGAAACATTATCTTGGTTATAAATGCGCTTGTATTACTTGGCATAATCAACAAGTTAGTGTTGTTTCTAGTGTATCTATAGCATTAGAGTTGAGCAAAAACCTGATGTTATTAGGACAAGAACAGAAAACATATCCATGTTTGCAGACTATGTTGAAAAGGATTGGTGTGGGTCCTCTTCACTGTAATGAGATAGATATACCACCGAACAAAAAATATGCTAAGTATCTTATTAACTATTGGTTGAGAAGGGTTCTTTGACAGAGGAAAATAAAGAGCAGTTTTGAAATAAATGCAAATGCTGCAAATCGCTGTTATAGATAATTTTTGTTTCAAGACCAATGACAACCTGATGGTGGGGCATGATCAAGCTGAACCTATTCAACAAACATGGAAGTGCAAACTGGCTGAAATTTTCATTCATTAATTTGGAAGACATTTTCAGATTCTTTTGCAGGAAGATGGTACAGTCCAGTCATGATGGATGCAGGAAGTAGTGATATATCTCATGTTTCTGAGGATTACTAGTACCACTGTTCTTGTTGAGGATCCTCTGAAGTTTAATGGAGAGAACATACGTCTAGTTTATAAACATTTTACATTAGTTTTTTCTACTACTTATGCAACATAAATGTAAGGATAAGCAGTGTATCGTAGCATATGAATTGACCGATCAGTTCTTCACTCCAGATATTTTTTTTCTCAAGCCAGGAATACTCTGATGTATCCTCCATGGATTGTAGCAGGTGATTTGGTCATCACAAAAGCAAGAAACTGGGAGTATGGAATGCCATTGAGCCTTGCGCTAGTAAAGAGAGTGCCGACAGATGTTGAAAGTGAATTGACTGAAATGTCTAACGTGATTCATTCTCGTAAAGTAGAGTTGAATTGGCTTCAGTTAGATAACATGAGCAATTAGACGAAGAAGTAGAAGAATTTACTGTATCTCGACATGTCACTACTAGTACATAGGCAAATATTTTGTCTGTAGTGCAGCCACTCAAATAATCGCGGTAGAGTTTCAAACAGTTCTAATTGGAAAAGTGAGATTATATCAACCCAAACGTTGGAAAAGGTTGACCACTTGGTTCAACAGTGTCAAGTTGAAGAGTGAAAATTTTTGTTGTACAAGTACTACAAGAAAATTTTAATAAATGAAGAGAATTATCTTTGAGGCAGACCTCTATGATGATATGGATTACTGTAGTTGTGTGTTAGATTCCTGTAAGGTTGTCTTCATGTATACAAGTTGATTAGCATACTTTCACAGCATTAGGTGTATATGCTTCTAGTCATGCTATGTTGCCTACATCTTGATTAGCGTGCGAAGGAGCATTTTCACATAAGTACATTCTTTATGATGGATATACCGGGGTTGTAGATAAATGTTTTTGTTGTTTGTGATATTTTTTATAGTTATTCACTTGCAAAATAAATATAATATGATTCATACGCTCTGTATAGCACCATTTGATGTACAGAGCTGAAAATAGCACCTTGTGAAGCACCTTACGGACAGGCAAGGTAAGGAAATTTCGTTCTGCACCGATAAGTACCTCCAGAGTGTATTTTGAGTACTATTCGCTCAGGGAGAAGTGTAATATTGAAATGTCTTCATGGGGGAGAAATCAAATTACCTATCGAAAAATCAATAGAGGTAACGCGGCCTAGGCGTTCTATACCAACTTGCATTAGGATTTTTAACCCACCGCTGGATCTAGAGGCTTCACGATCGGATCTGATCGTAAGACCTTCTTCTTCGTATCATCCAGTGGCACGACGTACGCCAAGAGTTTGTGAAGACCAAAGGAAACAACGAAACACTTCACAAGGTTCTGAGTTGGACTTTTGGAGCCTTGCATGAATTCGAACTGAACATTCAGCAAGCACAACGAACTGAGGACTCGGTGGAACGGAAAGTTTGCAGGTGGGAAGAAGGGTATGATCGGTCCGAGGTAGCAAGGAACAATTGCGGAGGGGATGAAGCAGATGAGCATTCGGACGAAGTAAGAAATAAGCATGAAGCACAAGAAGGTCTTCTTATGCCTTAGAATGTAGATAGAAAGGGGAAATCGTTGCACTCATTTTCCATGATGATCATGATCCCAACCAAAACATCTCCCCCTTTTCCCTCAACAGGGAAGTTCTAAGCTCAAGAGTTGATGTAAAAGGTCCTTCTTGTCCGCATTAGCACAAGAATGAGAAGCTGAGAAGCTAGCGACAGTTCATATATAAACAGTGGTCTTCTATACTATCTACTTTGGAGAAGCGAGACGCTACTATATATATATATATATATAGCTTCACGTGTGTATGTTATATTAAGAAAGCTTCCATAATATTCGTTCCAATTCGCATCTGCTTACATAATGTTATGCAGTATAGAGATGCAAAATCCTTTTTCTTTCATTCATATTTCCTGCGAGTTTTGGACCTCAGAATCACTTCAAGAGCTCTTTCTAACTCCTTCATATTTAATTTACAGTTCATGGTAACCATGATCAAGAAGGTAAGTAGCAAGGAACTACCCTTAAGCTTTTATATATTAGTTCCTTAACTTCCCTATAGCTTTCTATATATATCTTCGACGAAGAAGCTAAGCATGCTTGTACATGCACTACAAGCACTGCTCTAACTTTAACGTTAGAGAACTTTTCATAGTAGTTACACTTTCGATCGAGGAATAAATAAAAAATGAAGACACTGCCAGCACTGAACTAGAGCAGTTAATTAATGGGACAGCGAAATACAATGTGACAGAAAGGTTAATATGTTAAACATACTCAGTCCCTATATTAGAAGTTAACTATTGAAGTCGTGCCTGTCCATCCATGGCCAAATTCAAGGACTGACCAGAACAGCGTAGAGTTTGCGTCTGTGACAAATGCAAAATCCTCACTGGCTGCCTTGATACACTTGTCTCGAACACGTTAACACTCCATGTGATTATAACAAGTGATTACTTGCACTTGAAATTCATGAAATTACTCTATTGTTTACTTACATTTATCCTAATTCTCTTGTTTATTCCTAAGCGATCACCTGGTCCAGTTTCCTACCATGACACTTACTAGTACATATGTCATGATGATTCTATCCTAATCTAGATACCAACTATTCGAATTCCCTCCAGTAACATTTTGCGATGCCGTTGTTGACTGGACGTGGTAAACTTCTTGAACCATAGACAATGGTGTTAAAACTGAAACACCGGTACCAGAACCACCTTTAAATTCAAATCTCCTTCCGGGCTAATGTTCAAATTCATGTTACCACAGGTGGCGTCTCGACCGTGAGTTAACCATGACCCTCTCCGTCACGGAATAAAATCCATGCAAATCACAGACATGTGTCGGTCTCAAAAAATCTCCTGTGAAAAATCACGATTAAATTTTATGTCTCAAAGACGTCTCTTTTGTTCAAACTAGCAACAGTGGAAATAACGAAAATGGAATTTCTTGTTTGTTTTAAAGGGAAATATTCTTGAAATACAATGTGGCCTTTAAGCACTATATGAACTGCGAACTTGAGAACTAATTTAACTTATTAAATTTTATTCGTAAATTCAGACTTCCATAAATTCATACTCGAGTAGAATGCAGGATGTATGTTAAACTTCGGAACTGCATGAATGAGATCATAACAGATAAAGTGCACCAGTTCGAGGCAGATGCATACTGAACTTGCCGTTTAAGTGCAAGAGTTTGAAACCAGTAAATTGCACTGTGAATTATCGTGCATTTGGTTCGTGTGTTCTATTTTCGACGTTTCTGTCCAATGGCTATTCTTTGCTTGTACAGGTGCAATATCGTCGTTTCTGTCTAGTGTTACTCTCTGTCCAGTCCAGGTGCAATATCGTTTACTGCGAAGAGGTAAGGTACAGCTCTTTACAGCAATGTTCACAGTTCCAAATGATCATGTGTTCTAGGAGTTTCCTTGGGTTCATTATCGATATCTTTTGCTGTGAGTATGAGGTATCGATGGCCACGTGAGGGGATATGCATTACATAGGTATTCGAAACCTAAAACCACAGAGCGATCGATGGCCACGTTATGTCTGCCATTGGTACTTGCAACTAAGAACCACAGAAGAATTTACATGCTTAATTAGCACTGCTTCCATCTTATATAAACTATATAGCAAGGAGCCGGCTGTACGTCGAATATACCAAATCCAGAACATGGACTGTTGAATTTTCAGAGAATACGAATTTCACCACCAAAACATTAAGCTTTTGCCCAATACAGTGAGTTAAACCTTATTACTTTCGTTGTGATCATCAACACTACGTCAGACTAGTCTTGTTGCGCATGCAGATATCCTCGTCCTGATTTAACGGTAAGCATCTCTAATATACTTGAGCCCCAATCTAGCATCAAGCAGATGGCCTCTGCACAGCATAGGTTCATCTTCAAATAAAATTGCAAAAGTTTTACAGACAGACTATACCGTAGTAACTGCTGTTAGTCTTCCAAGAAGAAAATCTGATCATGATCAAGAAACAGGTTCAATATAAGATTAACTTAATCAACTGCTGTAAGTTTTTACGAGATGATCCTTGTTCATCACTAACGATCATTGAAGCGGCTTTCAATTCCACTGCCTTCTCCTTCAAGTTCATACCTTTTTCGGTGGAAAACATGATTCTTATTGCAGTTGCTGTGTCTGATCGGTGAACCATAAACTTATCCTGAAGAGGAAGCAGCAACGCCACTCTCACTGGATCTGCCAAATATCTACAAGTAGGAAAACTGTAGTATTAGTTAACGTTGGAATATACGGAGAAGCTGAGCACTTCACTCAGGAATCTACTTGCACATAAGCAAAGGAAATAACAGCGAAGATCTGAGAAGAGTTTGTTGTGGAGTATCGACATCCAGAAGTTCAAAGCAAGAAGTCATACCTCGCGTTGTATAGCTGATCAGCAAACAATGGCCACGCTACGATTGGAACCCCATTTGATATACTCTCAAGACATGAATTCCAGCCGCAGTCCATCAAGAATGCACTAGTAGAAGGATGTGACAATATTTCTCGTTGAGGAGCCCAGCCCCTAGCAACCAGCCCCCTGTTCTTTACACGATCTTCGAATCCCTTAGGTAGCGCTTCTGCTGGCTCGATAGAAGGAGAAGTACGTAGCACCCACAGAAACCGCTCTCCACTTGCCTCTAGACCACAGGCCAATTCATGAATATGTGCCTTGCTCATACCTGTTGTTCCGAAGTTGACATACAAAACCGATCTCCTCGGTTGATTCCTCAGATACTGCATGCATTCTTCGTGCACTTGCCGATCCAAGGAATTTTCCCGCTTGATGAGTTGAAGTGGTGACTGCATTGGACCGATAGCAAGCACATATGAATCTGGAATCTGCATCAACCGGCCAGAGCATCTTCTTCGGTTAACTGATCATGATACCCAGGATGTTTAGTCCGGAGAACTCTTCCGCGTCGATCCAACGTTGCAGTCTCATGTTAGTCATATATCATCGACAGTATTGGATATCTTCAAATAACTTGGAAGTAGTGAGGACTATCTTCGAATTCCGCTACCAACACAAACATCTACTACCTACTACTAACTAGAAGTATAGGATAGCATGCGCCAGAGCTTACCTGCCGGCGGATTGTGCGAATAGCACCTTCTTCAAGCTCCTCGAACGTATTGATTATAATACCGGCTGCGTGCTCCACAGATTGTACTATCTTCTCAAGAAGCAGAGGGTTCTTCATGCATATCTCGTTGCAATTGATCGTCAGATATGGAAGTTTTTCGGTCTGAACTATATCAATAGGTTTGGACACTGAAGTCTTCTCATATCCTCGAACTCGAAGGTCCCGAAATGCCAAAGCCAGAGCTATGGCACACGCGGAGACAGGAAACACTACGAATCTTGGTACTTCGAGCTTCGCAGCGACTTCTATGGTCCAGAAGTGAAGAAAATCAGAAAGAAGAACTGATGGTTCGCCTGGAACACCATCCTCCTTGTCTTTCAGGCACTGCTGAATGTAATCCTCGGCAGCATGTTCCAACCTTTCGACGTTAATGTCTGCCGAACTCGTACCGTGTTTCGGAGTGTAAGGTAGACCATCCGGCAGTCTGAAGAAATGCACTCGAGGACTGAGATCTCTCAAATCCTTCAGAAGCGAATCGATCACATCACCGAAGCTCAATACTGTAACTTCAATGCTCCCAGTGCAAACAAGCTGCTCTGCAAGATGAACCATGGTACAGATGTGTCGGGGTGACGGATGAGGGATCATCAAAACATGACGTACTTTGCTGAAATATGAGGAATGAGCGACTCTCTCGAGTAATCTGTGGCCCATCTTTGCGCACTGTTTCCGACAATTCGAGTACACAAGACTAGGGATGAAGGGAACGAAGAATATCGCTTCTGCCGTGGCAACTCAATGTGCTATGAAAATTCACTGAGAAATCGATGTCGATCTGTAGCTTAGGGTTTAAGATCGAGCCACTCTAACTAATGCCCGCGAGTCGCTGGTATTACCTGGTCCAGTTCTAAAGGGATACGGATGCTAGAAGTACTTCTCGTGGTAGAGGGTGGCATTTAAGAACCTCTTCTGGTTGATTTGAACTTAACCGGTCGCGGAAAACTCGAAACGTTCCAACGGTTCTAGTGACGGTAGAACAAGGAACGATAACTTCAAAAAAAGGAAGAAAAACAAAGTGACGGTAGAACAAGCAAAGCGGTCAGAGGATCAACTGAAGGGGGATTTAACTGAAACAACCTACCGAAAGTCCTATCAAGTTCAAATTAGGTAGGACATCCCTAACAAATAGAACTGTTCCAGCTTGGTTTCATAATCATTGTCTTTCTGTGGCAGGTGGGCAAGTTTGTGCGACAGAAATCGATCAACATCCTGGCTCAGCGTGCTGTTTGAACACGGACCTTCTTGAAACAGACCTCATTCACTGACTCATTAAGATCTCGCTCAGAGTGTGCTGTTCGCGTACCTTCTTTGAAAGAGACCTTTGATTTGTCCGCAACGGATCAACATACTGGATAAGAGCGTGAGCGCTGTTCGCATACTTTCTTTGAAAAGGACCTGCTTCCGTACTTCCCTACACAGAAGAGTGAACAGCACGCTCAGCAACACACAAAACACCCGTACGACCTCAGAGTTTGTAAACCAACCTCTCATCCACCATCCTCCTTATATTTATGTAATTTGTCTGGTCCGGAGTCGAGTTTTTATAAAACTCGAGTATTTATTTCAACCATTTTTCAAAAAGACACTTGAAGAAGCTAAGATTCCAACATCAGTATTTCTGTAAAGTGTTACCTTTCGATATTTAGTACTTGTTAGTCGCAAAGTGTCCGATTATAAGGGTTCTTGTGCACCACTGGGGAGTCGGTCATTTGAATCCAGTGTATATACTGAATGTGATGACAACAAGAAATTAATTTAAATCAAATACTCCGCAGTGTAACGGACCGGCTGTCGAGTGAAATGGCAGTTACCTTTTGCGCCCCTAGTTCCTTTTGTAATCCATAGGAATGGTTCAATTTGAAAAGAAAGACACTTCTGCATATTTCACATTCATAGCGCGCTGATTGGAGCGCGCTCTATTTATGGCGCCGTACCGCTGCCTGCCGATCCGGCGGCAGGCGGCAACCCTTATTTTTCCTCGCTTTTCTGAGATATTAGTATTCTCTGCTTAGTTGGTAAAATTTCCAGGTCTTTGTATATTACCGGCATTGGTTCAGAAGAGCGTATGCCACATTTCCATCTTTCTGACAAGTTCTTGCCTTGGGATGTTTGAGTTGCGGTGTTTTGCTGTCAGATTTCGCTCTCGCGAGAATACTCGGGTCTCTCGCTCCTACCTCCATGGCTTAATCTGAAGTTTGTGAAGATCGACATCTGAACCCGGTATTTCTTTCGGGACGGGAAGAAAGTCTTTCGAGACGCGTACTGAAGGCTCGCGCTGACTGAAGCTTGAACGGAAGCTAGACCAGGATGTTACGCTAGAAGGAGATCTGAGATCTGAGATCTTGCGTTTTACGAGAACCTAGCTTGCCACTCCATGAGAAAGTCGAGTCACTCAACGACAAGTCGAAATTTCTCTTTCATTCATCAACCCGTTGGAATTCCTTGATGCTCGGTAAGTTCGTTCGGAGTTTACTGTCAGTCTTCTGCCCGTCTACTCTAGAATTCTCTGCTTGTACATACAAAGTTTTCTACTCATTTTGCAAGTGGGCATGAACCTTCTAGAATCAGACTTTAATTTGATCAGTCTACTTTTCATTGTTTCAGAAAACCTGGGAGAAGACTTGGAAGCAAGCACAGACTCCTCGTCTGAGCTCTACTATTGTGGACAAGATCACATCTATGCAGCTGGCCCCCCTCGAGTTCGACGGCGCGACTCCAAGTTGTTCAAGCCCAGTTAACTAAAAAACGAACGACAGCTCTTCTAGCTCTACCGGACCCCTTCGCACGAGCTCCATTGTTACGGTACTCTCCACTCAACTCGCTCATTTCTGGCCGCGAGAATAATTCTGATGAATATGCCTGCAAAACACCTCATCTCCTAATTTGACTGAAAGACCAAATGGCCCCTGACTATGATCAATACATCAGGGTACTCTCCAAGGACCTATGTTATACAACTGTAAATGAAACAACGAGACTAGGTCTCCGTTATATAAAACTATACGGACGTGCGGCATGCGGAACTGTTGTTTTCGGCGTTTGACTCAAGGAAGTAGGGTTGTTAAGTGTCCGGATCCACAACACAATGAGATTGCTGATATTAGCTACTATACACGCTGAATCATGCTTGTTCTTACTGAATTTACAGTAACTCGATTCTATATGCCAACCATTTACATGTTAGAGGGTCGACCTTGGTCGCTAAGAAAGTGCTTTTTTTGCCTTGAAACATTCGTCAACGAACGGAGGTAATAGACCAAACTTTAGCTTTATGTTCTTAAACTTAATCTTGGCTTGCAACAAAGCTCCCGTCGCAAACTGTTTGCAAGAGAACTCCAGCATTTTCCTCGCCTGGGATATGCGTATTTTCTGCTAGGGTCGGTCAGGTCTTTGTAAGTTACCCGGACTGAATCAAGAGAACGTATACGTATGCCACACTTACATATTTTCGATATTAAGTTCTTTCCTGGGAAAGCCATCGACAGTTCGAGAAGCTGAGCGAAGGCTGACTGCAGCTTTTCAAAAGCTGGGACAAGCTGGGACAGGATGCTAACCTAGAAGAGATCTCAGATCTTGAGTGTTACGAGAATCTAGCTATAGCTTGTCACCCCACGGGAAATTCGTCTCAACGACAAGTCGAACTTTCTCTTTCATTCATCAACCCATTTCAACTCCTTGATGGTCGGTAAGTTCGTTCGGAGTGTTCTCTTCTAAGAATGTTGCATGATTTAAAAGTCTGTCTTCTGCCGTCTACTCTAGAATTCTCTGCAGTTACATACAGAAGGTTTTCCACTCAATTTTGCAACTGGGCATGAAATTAAACTTCTACAATCAGACTTTAATCAGTCTCCTTTTCTTGCTTTTGGAAACCTGGGAGAAGACTTGGAAGCGAGTACAGACTCCTTGTCTGAGCTTTTAAATTACTATTATATATATTGACAAGATCACATTTCTGGCCTCCATGGAGCTCAACAACGCGACTCACGAGTTCTTCAAGCAGACTTAACGGAAAAGCGACAGCTCTTCTAGCTCTATCGGATAAAACTAACCATTCCTCTTCGGACGAGCTCCATTGTTATGGTACGCTCCACTCAACTCGCTCATTCCTGGCCGTGAGAATAATTCTGATGAATGTGACTGAAAAACACCTTACCTCCCATCTGGATTGAAAGACCAAATGGCCCATCTGGATTGAAAGACCAAATGGCCCGTGACTGTGATTAACACATCAGAGTACACTCCAACGACCTTTGGTATACAACTGTAAATGAACAACGACAATAGCTTTATGGCTTTATGCAGCATGAGGAACTGTTGTTTCCGAAGTCGGCGTTTCAAGTTTCCGAACCAGACGAAGTAGAGTGGTCAAGTGTCCACTACACATGTAGATTACTGATATTAGCGCGCTGTAATGTTCAGTTCAGCTTGTTCAGTTATTATATATTAATATACAAGAATGTATTAGAATAGAACTGAATTCACTCAGAACATCTGCAAGCATCAGCCTAATTAGGCTGATGCTTTTAGTTGTTCTGAGTGAATACAGTTCTATATGCCATTCAGTCACATGTTATATAGTGGACGTAATCTACCTTCGTAATTAAGGAGCTTCGTAAGATAGATTACATTTGCGCAGGTGTCCTTGAAGCTGGAACAATCGATGTTAATTTCCTTGGTCGCTAAGAAAGTGCTTTGTTTTGCTTCAAAACATTCGTGAACGAGCGGAGGTAATACACCATACTTCAGCTTTATGTGCTTAAACTTGCACTGCTTGCAACTAAGCTCCCGTCGCAGATATCTCCTAACTGTTTAATTTGCAAGAGAATTCCAGCTCCGTAATGCACATGTCATTCATTACTTGTGTGAAGAAGTGGCAAGCGTAAGGTAAATGGGTTGCGCAATTTCCTCGGTCTAGAGACATTGCGTCCATAGCTAAACGACCGGTATTTCTGCACACCACACACGGTATACTAGAATATGGAGCTACTGCTTGGGATGCTAATACCAAGCTAAGACCTCGGCTGGAGGCTATCCAGTTAATGATCGGTCCCGCTTCTATCACTGCATGAGTAGCGGTGCGGGACATACTGAAGCTCAAATGACAATGCAACTGGAGCAACTAAAATTCAGTTCACACCAAAAGAAGGTGTGTAACGGAGGATAAGCCAGTCAAACAAACCAATATATAGTTTTGACACAGAAGGTAGCCAAGATTTCGAGATGATCAGATCTGTCAGTGAACCTCTGGAAGCATGTCTGAACTCGAAATGAATAAGACTGGTAAATAAGCAATGAGCAGGCAGATGAGAGAGATAGGGCATCACAAAAGTAGTCTTTCTCTTGGTTCTTTATCGAGAAGAACCTTGGTTCAAGACTTAACTTAGATGAACCCCTGCCTTAGGTCACCCTATTAGGTTGAGGTTTGAACCTTCCAGCAGGAAGCATCCCGTTGACACCAGGATGAATATGATAAGATGAACCTGGAGACTAATTAAGGCGTGCACTCTCTGTGAAGGTGAGGATGAAGATACTCTCCATTATGTGGTAGACACGTAAAATATCATAGTACTCTTCGAACATAGCTAATCAGTGACATCAGAGAGTGGATACCATCGGAGCTGTTCGCAAGATTCTATGGCCTGTATAGAAAACCCAAAGAAGCTGCCTTGTTATCCAACTTCTTTTGGGGTCAGCCTGGAAAATTCTTCCATAACTGATTATCTAGTTAAATCCTCCCTTGCTGACCTGTAACTCACATGGAGCCCAAATGCAGCCCTCGATTTTCGTAACACTCTCTGTAACCTTCCATGGCCACTTCCAACCCGCACCCGGGTTCACGGGGCAACTCCATAAACGTAGGAAACGTTCAGACAAGAGAAAGTAGTGAACCGTGTGTTGTTCTGCTCATAAGCCGATGTCAAGAAGTAAACGTATTTCTAAATGGATGCGGAGCTGTTTAATGAGACGGTTGAGTACAGACCTGGGAGACATCATGTAAATGCTAACTACCTATCCAGATTGGAGACAAAACATCGAGAAGATAAAATGAAAGACGAGTTCCATGATGAGAAGTTGTTTCAAGTTTCTACAGAGACGTTATCATCTGAGGGGGGCGTACCGCCTACTCCCCAGAAGCCGAGACTAGGTCTTCTGATCCGGTTTACGCTAATTCCACAGAGGAATCTATCTTCAAGGACCTGAGGAAGTTCTTGGAAGACCAACTGTACCCCGAGGGATTGGATGTTGAGCAGAAGACTGTCTTCTTACACAAGGCATGCCCCTACGTCATCTTCCAAGGTATTCTATTTAGGAAATGATATGACGAGAAGCTGAAAAAGTTGATTGTCAAAGATGGAGACTTGGTTCTTCTATACGACAACAGGTATCTGAAATTCCCTAGGAAGCTTCATCTTTGTTGGATGGGTCCTTACCGGATCTTGGAAGTCTTCGACAATGGTTCCTTATAACTGGAAGAGCTAGATGATACCTTGATGACCACTCGTGTTAATGGGTGGCGTGCCTAGAAATATTGAGCGTGAACAGAAGCTCTGATGTTTGCGGAGACGTAAACATGTGAAAGTGAGCATATGTGGTGCCCACAATTTACAAGATTGGAGATTTTTTGGAATTTTTAAAGTTAATAACGTATCTTTGTAACTGAAGTAATCTTATTACTTAAGATTACACTTTGCTTAGAGGGAAGATGATCTTAAGGACTTTTTGTAAGGAGAAGTAGACTTCTTCCGAAGCCAGAAGACGGACATCTTCCGAAAAGACAGTGACTGTGTCTTCGGGGGTACCAACCACGTGCCACATCATCAAGGAGTAGGTGTACTACCCAGTAGTAGATAATACGAGGTAACCGGAGGCATTAACCTAAATCGCAGGGAAGATACAGAACGAAGCGCATTAGCACAGAAATGGTCGTCTGCTTCCTGCACTGAAGGTCGACTGCGTCTTAGGGATCGATTGCAATCCGGGTATCAAAGTAGGTCATGAAAGCAAGGAGAGTTGAAACAGAGAGCACACAGGATCGAATTGAGACAAGAAAGAGAGCGAGGCCGATTTTACCAACTAGGAGCACATTCAAGCTGAAGAAATCTTTGAGGATTTCAAGAAGCAAAAATCAATTAGGAACCACAGAAAAGCTTCGGAGCAAAAGCGAGAATTGATTGCAGCAGCAGAGAGGCGCAGCTCAAGATTGACGATAAAAGCAAGATCGTGGTACAACATCGAAGGTGGAAGTGAAGATTGGAAGCGCACGGAAGACGAACGGTGCAACAGAAGCAGCTAGAAGCAGTACTGAGGATCTTCCCGTGTTCTTTTCTCTTTCCCACCGCTTCCCACCTCTGAATTGATGTCTCCCCCACTTCCCCGCTCGTTTGCAAGAAGCCCATCGATAGATTTCCCTACCTGAAATTCCTTCTTCAGAAATTGGGCGCAGAAGCGCTATCCAACTTTTGACATCCATCTTCTCACTTCTTCCCAAGTTGGAATCGAGCTTCCTCACTCCCATTCCCAAATTCAATCATCTTGCTATCAATTTGCCTACCCTACCGCGTCTCTGTTCCTGAATCTATGGACAGAAGACGCTTCTGAAGATTTGAACATCTTCGGAAGACGCTTTTGAATCTCTGAATATCTTCGGAAGACGACTGTTCAAGCTTGGATTGGATTGGATTTTGTGTTGAGAGAAGCTTGGTACGAATCCTGAGTGAACTGGTGAATTGATTGTTGTTTCTAGAAGTTGGAAATTTGGAACTAGACCTTTGCCTCCCAATCTTCCCGTCTTCTCAAATCCACATCTTCCTAGAGAGACTAGAAGATTGGAACGGCTGGCAGAATGCATGAGAAGACGTGAGGGTCTTTTACGAGTCTCTTTTGTCTGACTCATAGCAGCCTATTCCTTCTTCTTCTCAAACTATGAAGAGAGTTGTGAGAAGCCTTGCTGGCAGAATCTGGAGAGAATGGTGGAGGGTCGTGTCTTCTTGTCATGCAGCAAGCTTCTTCTGAGTGTGTATGAGAGATAAGCAGTCGGAAGAACAGAGTATGAACATTCCGTGTCTGTTGTGATGCTAGATTACGTGTAGGAAGCTGAAGACATGTGAGATCAGTGAATCCTGACTGCGGGGGGTCTTCCGAGTACGTGAGTTAAATCAGAAGTTGTCCCGGGAGTCTTCTTGGAGATCACTGTCACCGCAGGAGTCCGCAACCCTCTTCTGAATTTTTTCGTATATTTTGCTTCTCACGTGTCTTGTATCTTCTGTTAGGAAGTAGGATGAAATGCAAGGTGGGTTGTCTTCTTGAGAATCCATGCGATGCCTTGCTTAGTTATGATTGTTTAGATATAGCTCGAAAGACGAGAGGTACTTAGGAAGCACTGTTAGAATCCCGGAAGACGGAATAGCTGTCTTCTGGAAGACTAGATTCGTCTTCTGAGAGTGGAAGCTAGACTGTGAGGACTTGAGAAGGATTGAGTCTTCGACTCACAACAAGTACATATGGCTTAGTGTAACAGAGCTCGAAGCATGTCGATGCATCCTCGAGGGTTAGTGTTCCAGCAGCAGAGTTGGCGGAGGCCAAATCTTTCATTGAGGAGTTGGGCCTCGACTTCTTTCTGTGGAGTTGGAATCTCGCGGACCAGGATTTTATAGAGGAGGTTTGGGCAGCACTGCCTCCGCGCAATCTTGTATCTGTGAAGACAGGAGTCGCTCGCGGAAGACCATCATCTTGGATGGTGGAGTGATGAGGTAGGACTTTCCACATGTCAAAAGTAGAAGCTCGAGCGAAGGGAGTTATGGCACAGATGGTGGAAGCACTTCGTAAGAAGTTCACCGCGCATAGGAAGCTTCTTATCTTAGCTCGTGAGTGGGATGACGATTCCAGGGCGATGTTAGTGGACTGCAAGGAGACCAGAAGACGCTTTACGGTCTTTCCTCAATTCTCCAGCCTGCAGTTTCGTCTTCTCAAGCACCAAGATCAACAGTTGACACGGATCTCGACAAGGAGAAGTTCAACCTCGCTGTCCACTTGGTAGTGACAGCATTGGAGGCCGAGAAGACTGCAGAAGAAGCCCCAGAAGACAAGAAGCAGAGTTGTCTTCGCATGTGTTTCGAGTGGAGGAGGTGACTTCCTTTGACCATTGTGAGGTCACCCCAGCTCCCAACGTCAAACCAATGTCGTAGAATAGCGAGAAAGCGCAAGTGGACTCAGCTTCCCAGAAGACACTTTTGTCTTCTGAAGCCGCCCCAGCAGAGCAAGCCACCTCAGTCACACCCGAGGTACTCCCAAGGCTTCTCACTTTATCCGAAGTCGATTTAGGAGTTCAAGTAAGAACCAATCAAGAGGAGATCGCACCCATCGATTAGGAGTAGGCAGCAAGTTAGGAAGACAAGTTGACTTATCTAATTTTGATAGGAAGCAAAATCTGTTATCTTGAGAAGTGGCAGTTTCTCTTGTATTTTTAGATGACTGTCCATGTGGCAGGATAGACAACGGTAGAAGTAGAAAGTAAGTTTCCAATTAGAGCAGGGAGCCAACTGCATGTGAGGTGGTGGTCTTTTGACAATGCGCCATCTCTCCTGATTGCAAGTTGGGGATTGGAGAGGAATCTTTCCCCTGCAACGCAAGACATATGCATAAAGACGAACACAGAGTAGGATTTGACACATATGTGAGAGACACATTTTACTGTGCAGATTGACACTCATATGGTTACACATCTTCGCACAGTACACACACTACGTCCAACGCTAGAGACATACGAATAGAATTGGATAAAACCGGAGAGGTCTGCACTTTCGTTTCCAATAGTGGATCGAAGATGTAGATAGAGATAGTGGACAGTCTAGAGCAGGAAATGGCATCATCGCATAATCTTGTTTCTGAGCTCTGTTTTGTTAGTGTGTCGAGGGGTAGGAACAGGAAGTGAAGGGAGTGAGCTTCCTGAAACCAATGTACCTTCTTCTCGAGGAATTGATTTCAGATTTGAGTGCAGAAGCTTTGTCTATGTCTTCTGGGCAATGGGTTTTCTCGACTTCATACCCAATTGTGCATGAGAAGTCTTCTTCTTGAGTGGCGGTGATTGTTAGAAGCTATGCAGAGTCGAAGCTTGTCTCATCCAGTGGAGCACTTCGGATCCGCATACGGAAAGTCCTACGAGAAAGCGATCCCAGACGACAGAGTAGTCGGAGCGACAACAGAAGAAGAAAGAAGACTTCTTCTCACAGCACAAGATGACATCCTTGAGTGAAAGACTGTGTATCTGTAAGTCAATTTGTGATCTTCTTCCTCAAATTACTACAAGCAAGGATGGCTGGTTAATCAGGATCTGGACTAGAAGCCTGTCAGAGTCTTAATTTCTCATTTTCATCTTGTTTCCTCTTGTTTGGATTTTCTCTTCTTCCTCATCTTTTCTCATCTTCCCATCTTCCTACCTTCTTCGAGCGAGCTTCCGAGACTTCTATTGAGCTTCCGTGGAGGTGAATGTCTTTGTAGTGCTGCCGGAAGACCGTTTTCATAGACGGAAGCCTGGGAAGACTACAGGGGTGTCGCGCCCCTCATTCTCAAGATCGGGCGCAGACGCGAACAACAGAACCCTAGCGGACTTGCGCTAGGTTGTGAACGCTGCGAGTAGGACTTAACGGCTTGGCCGGGAAGTCGGGATCAGAAGAACCCTAAGTGGTTCTCTGAACCAAGGTTAGAACCTTGGGTTAGGACATAAGGGCCTACCCAAGAGGGCCCCAGACGAACGCTGACCTAAGGGGGCGAGTCTGAGAACGGGCTGAAACATGAGTCTCAGACATAGGTCTGAGACGTGGGTCCGAGACGTGGGACCGAGACGTGGGTCCGAGACGCAGACGAACCACAGGGTTCGACCCTGGGTCTGGACCACAGGTTTTCGGAAAAACTGCTAAGTGTTGGAGCTCCAGGGACGTTTTAGGTCGTGGACGGAGCTCCACGTAAGATCTCGAGACGAGTGAGGTATCATTGGAAAGGTCTCGTCGAGAGCTTTCCAGTGATATATAACACTCCTCGATCTGACCTCCGAGCTGGAAGTTATGGCCGAACCACAATCGGGTTGTGGTATAATTTTCAGGGACCAAAGAGGAGGGCGGGGCCGCCGATCCCCAGAAGTATATATGAGGGGGGCTCGATGCCTGGGTGGGCCAGGACGAGTCACCCGACCCCAGGGTTCGGCGGGCGGACTCTGGGGGCATGAGGTGATGGCTGGGCCAGTTCCAAGGCACGTTCCGATCTAGACTTGGACGGCTAGACTTAGGAACGATGTAAGGGCTGGGGCAAGACTAGGGAACGAGTCGGCGGGTTAGACCGCCGTTCGGGAGCCTGGACCCAGACGGACATCACGGGCGGTTGGGCCGCTAGGTGTGCTGGAGGCACCGTTTAGGACCCTGGACTTTATGAGAAGTCCGCCCCAAGTCATATTGTGACTTGCTCATGTTTGGGACCGACTTAGGCGGATCTAAGTCGGGACTTAGGATTGCTGAGCTTGATGATTAGGGAGACGGTCCGGCTCCGGTCCGGACCAAACAGAACTAAGGTAAGTGGTGCATGGACGCTAACTTGTGATTGTGTTTGCAGGTTAGCGGTTTGAATTTCGGGACCTACTGAGCAAGAGCTTCCGCTGGCGCAACAAGGCGGTAGGTGCGAAAAGGGGGCACATACCCTGTGATTGATCTAACCCCGCTGGAAATTGGAAGAGCAATGCGTGACAGACATTGTTAATTTGGTATCTATGAAGGAGGAGCAGTCTTCTAGAGGTGTGAGAATTGAACCCCAGAAGCCGAGAATTGCTTTGGGAAGATTGTCATGGGGAAGATTAGAAGTCATGACCTGGAAGCAAGAAGCGTCTTCCCGAGCTTCCCAACAGATATATGTGTGATATTTTAAGTTGTAGTTGTTTTTTTAGGTCTAGAGCACCTTTTGAAGGGTCTGGAAGCCGTGTGGTTTTGTGAGAAGACGAGATTGCTAGATAAAATCCGTGTGTTTGTGCGTTTGAACAGATCTTAGAACTTAGAGCAACGATACTTGTGCAAATCCTCTGTGAGAACGATATTTTTTATGCTATAATGGCCTAAAGGAGAAAGAAAGGCTGTCCTGAGACACTACATTCGGTAGGTCATGAAACTCACAACGCTAACCTGCATAAAACAATCATACATTAACATTCATGCGCCACTTACGTTTATTCGTTTAAGCCCTTGGACCTTTGTTTTACAAGCCAAAGTTCAATTTGGTCTGGATCAGAGCCGAACCGTTGTCATGTTGTGACACAACTCACATGTGAATTTAGCGTAGAACTTGTATTGTGTTGTTTTTTATGTCTCATCAATTTTTTCATGTAACTCGCCTGACAGCATATTGGATGTCACATTCACGATTATCTAGGATATGAGATCACACGATAATGAAACGAGCCATCTCAATGATCCGTAGACATTCACATGAGTGGCTCTTGTTGTCAAATTTGTGTATAAGATAGAGGTGGGGGTATTCTTCTTTGTGTGGTGTTTCGTTAGTATTTATTAATGTGTTACATGAAAGATAAGTAGCTACGAGAGTTGTACTCATGGAAAGAGGATTGATCCGAGTTCCGGATCTTTCATTTATGATCCATATCAAGCTTCACTACATCCACCGCGATCACTTATGACAGTAGTTCGTTGTCTGCTTTGGTGATGAGTTCATGAGGAGAGTGAGAGAATTACCTACTACTCTTCTGCCTCGACAGCAAAGTGATAATAAACAAGGTCGAAATCAAAGAAGCAAACATCTCAGAAGGGCAATGGTTCTAAATTGACTTGCTACAATTGTGACGAGACAGACCTTATTGCTAAAGGGTGCATAAAGCCGAGACTAATGTCTCTTCAAGCCAAAGTTGCTAACTGTGATCCTTGTGGACACGAGAGGACTCACTCCTTCATAAGTTCTAAGTTGATGAAGAAGTTGGGCTTGTCCACCTCCAAGGCAGACAAGTCTATTTAGGTGCGCTTTGTCAATGGAAAGACGTATCAAACTTCTGAAGTACCTTGGATGTGGGAAGTTGGAGTTCATGCAAAAACTTCACGATATGCGAGATAGATGACATTCATGCGGTTTTAAAAAACATTTTCTTGGATAAGTTCGAAGTGGAATTTAGACAAAAACCTTTGAGGTTGAGCGTCAAAGTTAAAAGACGGGAGAGAGGCTGATCCGAAAGACACCGAAAATTGCTGACGTTGCGATGAATTAGATCAAAGATAAACAAATGGACTTCAACGACGGAGTCATGTGTTTGATACGGGTTGCAGATTTGATGACGAGTTATGGACAAGAGGAAACATCAAGAGACGCGACTAACTTCCGAGGTGATTAAGGAGTTTGAGGATGTCTTGACGGATGAGCTACTTGTTGAATTATCTCTAAGGCGGGTGGTGGACCACAAGATTGAAGTCTCGCTAGAGTCAGAATCACCCTCCAAAGCTCCTTATCGACTCAATCAGGTGAAACTCCTTGAGTTGAAAAGGGCGAGCTATTGACACGGGGATATATTCAAATCAGCAAGTCACCTTATGGAACCTCAGTTCTTTTTGCAAAGAAGAAGGATGGGAAGTTACGACTCTGGATGGATTATCAAGCGCTCAATAATGTTACGATGAAAAATAATTATCTCTTGTCAAGGATAGATGATATGATTGATAGGTTAGCGGGCGTGAAGTACTTTAGCAGGATAGACTTGAAGTCAGATATTACTAGATCCAGATAGTTGATCCAGATGTTGAGAAGACCGCTTGTCGAACCAGATACGGATCATTTGAATTCACGGTGATGTCATTTGGACTCTACAATACCCCTTCAAGGTTCTCTACATTGATGAACATCATTTTTCACGATGTCGTGTCGTGGACCGACTCCTACATGAAAATCAAATTTTCGACAGTTATCGCTCCAAAGACACTCATTGGTAAAACAAGCTAGACCCTAGCTTACGAGCTTTTGGCAGGACTTCGGATCTTCACTTTCATTGCATCAATGGATAGAGCTCGTTGTCAACTTCCCATGGGCACTTCATCTACTTCATCTGGACGTCTAGTGGAGAAGTTACGAGACTCGAAAGATGGGTAAAACAAGCTAAGCCCCAGCTTATGAGCTTTTGGCACAACTTCAAATCTTCACTTTCATATCACGTCAGTTTGGCACCTCGGCTAGGTTGACCGAGTATGAAGTGACGCATCCCGGTAAGGCCGTTAGTGCTTTTAGGACGAGTTGGTGGGAGAGCTCACTAGGGATATACTTCACAGGTAGGGCTTGGAGACCTTAGTTCTTCGAGTTGAGCCTTCAAGCTCCAGGCTATGGTGGATAGTCTAGTTGAGTGTAACTCGGATTCTCTTCGTGCTTAGAGTAGGTTTGGCTTGATCGTTTGTGAGTTATCTTTGTTGTAGTGTTGGAGATGGTAATTTCTCTATTCTGATTACTCGAAGAACTGACTGCAGGTCGAGACGGAGTTCAGTAAATCTGATCTGAAATCGTCCGCTGGTATCTTCGGGCGTTGTCGTTCGTGCTTGATTGTTTGGACCTATGATCGAGGTGTGTGCGGGCGCATGGTACCTTGCTGGTCGCAGATCGATTGTTGTTGTGAGATCGAGTGGAGATTTTTTGTCATGCGGAAGCGCTGCTGAAATTTTGCAGAATGTGCTTGAAGTGACTTGTTGGAGCCGGAGTGCCCGTTTGGACATGACAGACGAAGTACTTGTCAATTTCAGGCCGGAGTGGGCTCTTTGGAAGTGCGTTGGAGAGACGATTCTAGTGCACCAAGTTTCATGGAGTTTGGCCGAGCATCGAGGAAGTTATTGCATGTCGAAGTTCGCTGCTGTGTGACCCGAAAGTGCAAAAAGGCTAGTTACGTCAGATTTTTGTGCAATTTCGTGTGGAAACTCGAGTTTAGGAGTTTTCTTGTGTGTGTGTGTGCATTTGCGAAGTGTGTATGGTGCATTTGCGAATCTGTTGTAGTGGTGTTCGAGTTAGCTTTGGGTGTTCTTACTGTTTTACGTCAGATTTTGGTTACTTGTGTGCACCCGCAAGCTGTTTTCGCTGTTTTGGAGCCTCTTTTGGTGCAATCTTGTGCAATTCGAGGTGGAGCCGAATCTCTTTTGGTGTGTTGTACCCGTCCTACTCTACTTCAAGCGGAGCAGAGCGGAGAATGAGCGAGAGTGTCGAGGTGTGGAGTGCGTGTTAGGAGGCGTTTAGAAGCTTCGAGGAGCAGAGGTGCATGAGTGCGGAGGCGTGAGAGCGGAGTACGGAGGCGGAGCGGAGCTTGAGCCTGAGCCTGAGCTCGAGCCCGCGCTCGCGTCTGTCGCAAGCCAGCTTGCTGGCGTGCGTGAGAGAGGTATCCAAGTTCCAATTGTGTGGGAAGTGTAAAACCAGCTTGTCACCCATCCAACACTATTCCTGGACCTGGACTCTTAACTCTGTAGTCTTAGCTTTGGTTTTACCACTAGCGACCACCTCTTCTCGAGGATCATAGGCTACGCAACAGCGTGGTGGTGGTGGTAAGGATTGTGCGGAGCAGTCACGATCTCAGGGAGGTGTTGGAGGATCTGATGGGCAGAAGCCCATGCCGTCCTTCTCTAGTCAGCAGCAAGCGAGTCCTTGCTGGACGTGTGATGGTCCTCATCAGCAAAAGGACTGTCCACAGAGGAGAGGTGGTTGTTCCATGTGGTGTCTCCTTGCTGAACGCGGCAACCACCACCCTCTCCTCCACCATGTTGAGCTCAATCCGCTCAGCCAGACCAAAGACAACTGTCAACGTGTGGTATCCACAATTTACAGGATTCACGAATTTTTGAAATTTTTAAGGTTAATAACTTGTTTGTATAACTGAAGAAGCTTTGTTACTTAAGATTACGGCTTCCTTAGAAAGAAGATGATCTTACGATTTTTTTCGCAACGAGAAGTTGACTTCTTCGGAAGACGACCGTCTTCCGGAAAGCATCTTCTCAGTTGTGTCTTCCGAACACAGAAGACGACGGAAGACGGAAGACACGTATCTTCCGGAAGACAGCGACCGCAGAAGCCTAACGTGTATTACCCAGTGAAGAAGTAGGTGTACCTATCAGGTAGCACCAAGATAGTAGGTAGGTCAAGAAGTTCGGGTAGGTCGAGAACCCCTAAACTACACGAGAAGATACGAAGGAAGCGCATTAGCACAGGAACACTACCGCTTCTCGCATCGAGGTCATTTTTGTCGAGAAGATCGAATTGGGAGGTGATCGAATTGAGTGAGAGCCAGCAGAGTGAAATCGAGTAGAGCAAGGATCGATTCGCAGCTAGAGAGAAGGTGAGGACAAAATTCTGAGAGAAGGAAGCACCATCGAGCTGAAGGAGTCTTCTGTAGACTTCCGAAAGCAGACATTGAAGGACGACTGAGAAGAATCAGAGGTGGAGTCTTGTTCGATTGAGGAGTGACAAGACATTGACGGCAGCAGCAGCTCTGTGAAGTCGCATTGGAGCTGGGGTCGGAGTCGGAAGCACGTAGAAGACTGAAGACACTACGGAAGCGGATAGAAGACTGTTTGAGGTTCTTCTCATGTTCTCTTCTCTTCCTAACATTGCTCGCCTCTTGTTCAGTATCTCCCGCGCTTCCTCGGTTATTTGCAGGTAAACCGATTGATCGTTTCCCATCGCGCATTTTCCTTAGTGAAATTGGGCGCGGAAGCGCCGCTCAATTTTCGACAGTCACCTTCTAGCTTCTTTCTGAACTATAATCGAGCTTCCCTGATCGTCGTTCTCAAATGCGATCCCGCAGCTATCAATTTTCCTACCCTACCGCACCTCTACTCTTGAATCTCTGAACAGAAGACGCTCCGGAAGATCTGAACATCTTCGGAAGACGCTTCTGGATGTCTGAAGTCTTTGGAAGACGACTGTGTGCAATTCGTATCGAGAGTGGATTGGATTTGCTTTTGTGTTGAGAGAGGCTTGGTACGAATCCTGAGTGACTTGGTGAGTTGTTTGTTGTTTCGAGAAGCTGAAAGTTGGGAACCAAGTCTGTGCCTCCCGATCTTCCAAGCTTCTCAAATCCACATCTTCCTAGAGAGACTAGAAGACTGGACAGACTGACTGAATGCACGAGAAGACGTGATGGTCCTTTACGGGTCTCTTCTGTTCGACCTATAGCAGCCTCTTCCTTCTTCTTCCCGAACTTAGAAGAGAGTTGTGAGAAGTCTTGTTGGCAGAATCTAGAGACAATGGTCGAGAGTCATGTCTTCCCGTCATGTAGCAAGCTTCTTCTAAGTGTGTTTGAGAGGTGAGAAGTCGGAAGAACAGACTGCGAATGTCTTGTGTCTGTTGTGAGGTTAGATTTGCGTGTAGGAAGTAGAAGATAGGCGAGACCAGTGAAGGGAAGCCTGGCTTCGAAAAGTCTTCTGAGAACGTTATTGAATCGGAAGTTGTCCCGGGAATCTTCCCAGAGACCACTGTCACCGCAGGAGCCCGCGACCATCTTCTGAACCTTTCATTCACTCTACTTCTCGCATATCTTGTATCTTCTGTTAGGAAGTAGGATGTAATGCAAGGTGGGTTGTCTTCTTAGGAATCCATGCGAGCCCTTGCTTAGTTAGGATTGTTTAGATATAGCTCGGAAGACGAGAGCTACTTAGGAAGCCTTGTTAGAATCCTGGAAGACGGAGTAGCTGTCTTGTGGAAGACTAGATTCGTCTTCTGAAAGTGGAAGCTAGACTATGAGAACTTGGAAAGGACTGAGCCTTCGGCTCACAATAAGTACGTGTGGCTTAGTGCAACAGAGTTTCAAGTATGTCGATGCATCCTCGAGGGTTGGTGTTACCGGCAGCAGAATTGGCCGAGGTCAAACCCTTCATCAAGAAGTTGGGTCTCGACTTCTTCCTGTGGGATTGGAACCTCGTCGACCAGGGTCTTCTGGAGGAGGTTTGGACAACATTACCGTCCCGCAACCGTGTACCTGCGAAGGCAGGAGTAGCTCGTGGAAGACCATCTTCCTGGACAGTGAAGTGGTGGCGCAGGACCTTTCACAGACCAGAATCTGAGAACCGAGGTTGTTGGCTCGAGAAGAAGATCTTACCCATGATCTCCGGGAAGTGATATGTGCCTAGGAGCACATCTTGTCTCTTCTTGGAGGACAGGTAGGGAAGAAACGAATGGAAGGTTGAATCTTATCGAGAGCCGCAGAAGCGTCTTCTAGCGAAGCTGTTCCTTCACCTCTTTCCTAAGGGGAAGGCGCAGAAGACGGGGTACTTTGGAGATCATGACGTGGAGTTCCTGGAAGCAGTGTGTGCTGGAGAGAATGTCAACTGGGGTGCGTTCTTCCACGCATATGTACAGGCAGAGCTGGTGTACTTAGGCACCCCGGCAGAAGGACATCTTACTCCGTTCTTCTGCTATCTGTACGTGGCCAAGGGAGATCGCACGAAAGATCAGTTGGCGAGATATGGGCCAACATGGCAGCACGAGGTGAAGGAGGAGACCACGGGATAAGACGACCGAGGAGCAGCAATGACTCCCCCTCCCACTCTGATGCCGCAGATGAGATCAGGTACTCATCAGAAGACGCTTCTGGTGAGGGAAGACGACTCTAATGGGTCAGAAGACGCGACACCACCAAGGAAGATGGGCCCTAGGAGCGTGCCTAGGAAGACCACCTCCTTCTCGATCGTTCACTTTGGATCGGAGTCCGACTCACAGGAGGAGCCATTGAGTACCCGAGCTGCGCAGAAGACCGCTTCTGCAACACCAGAGAGTCTTCCGAAGACTCCAGAAGATGAAGGTTGGATGGATACTCCTACTGCGATGCGAGGAAGTGCAGTAAAGAGGACCGCTTCTGTCATGGGGAGGGATCTTCCACCCCGGAAGATGAGAAGAGTAGCATCTTCTCGTGCGTAGAAACAGAAGACCATAGTGGTAGAAGAGGCATCCCTGCCTCGGGAAAACAAGGTCGACACCACCGATCGGATTGTGGAGATGAGTCTGTCTTCCGCAGGAAGACAGACTCATCTGTAGTCTCACCTACTCACCTACTCATCTATAGTCTCCAGACTCACCTCTAGTCTGTCTTCCGCAGGAAGAAGACTAGAGGAGTTCAGTGCCTTCTTCCACTCGGAGATCCGACCAGCTATGGAGTTGGTAGAGAAGAGAGCGACGGCTCAGGAGAAGCCACTACAGCCTGGATTTGATCTACGCATCTTGATGCGGCAGGCAGAAGGCCAGAAGAAGATAGAAGCGCTGGAAGCCAACCTCCGCATCACGGAGAAGCTCGCAGCGAAGTACAAGACGGAAGCAGCCGCTTCTGCCAAGGAGTTAGTGCAGCTGAAGAAGAGCAACCAAGAGTTGCAGGTGCATTTACAGCAGCGACTACAGCCGAGAAGACGCATCAAGAAGCAGCGGAAGCTCGTGCACAGGGGATGTTAGCTCAGTCGGTGGAAGCACTTTGAAAGAAGTTTAACTTCACCGCGGGTAGGAAGCTTCTTACCTTAGCTAGAGAATGGGACGACGAATCCAGAGCGATGTTGATAGAATGCAAGGAGAGCATATTCCGGTACTTGGATCGGTAGATAGAGAGAGTGAAGACACTCTATGATCTTACCTTGATGCCGCCACCCGCAACTGCATCTTCCCAAGCCCCAGCACCATCGACCGGATCAAACTTGGAGAAGGAGGAGTTCGACCTCGCTGTCCATTTGGTAGTGACAGCGTTGGAAGTCAAGAAGCTCCGGAAGACAAGGTGTCTTTTGAAAGACAGGAAGAAGAGTTGTCTTCCCAGGTATTCCGAGTGGAGGAAGCGACTTCCTCGGACCCCTATGAGATCACCATGTCCCTAGTGTTGAACTAGTGCCTCAGAAGAGCGAGGAAGCACAAGTCGATCCAGCTTCCCAGAAGACGTTTCCGTCTTCCGAAGCAGAAGCAGAAGCAGTAGCAGTAGCAGAGCCAGCGACGAATGTTGAGGAGGAAGCCACCTCAGTGACACTCGAGGTATTCACATGGCTTCCTAGCTTATCAGAAGCCGAGTTAGGAGTTCAGGTAGGAGCAGATCAAATGAAGATTGCATCCGAGCAATTAGACTAGGCAGCAAAGCGCAGGAGATAAGTTGACTTTTCCAAACTTAGTAGGAACCGAACATGTTATCTTAGGAGGTGACGGAGTAGGCAGCGACCATGTGACAGAGTGACAGAGTAGGCAGCACAGGAGTAGTAAGGTGGATGGTTAATTAGGAAAGGGAACCGCTTGCATGTGGAGTGACAGCCTTCTGACAGCGCCCATCTCTCCCTAGTTGTAGTTGAGGAGGAGGGGATTCCCTCTACGTCTCAAGGCAGATGCATAAGTAGGATCACAGTGTAGAAATTCAGGCTGCTGCACATACATACACATTTTACGGTGTAGGAGACGCAGATTATACACACATGAGAGGTGCACTAAGTACATTAGTAATTTTGTGTACACTACTGTGCGCACATACACTACACGCGATGTTAGAGACATACGAATAGATTGGGATTACACCGGAGGGGTCTGCATGCTCGTTGCCAGCAGTGGTTCGAAGATGTAGATGGAGATAGTGGACAGTTTAGGAGCAGAGAACCGCATCCTCCTGTAGTCCTGCTGGCTAAACTGGTGTGTCGAGGAGTAGGAGCAGAAAGTAGAGTGAGTGAGCTTCCCAACACCAATGTGTCTTCTTCTCGGGAAATGGATTGCTGATTTGAGTGCAGAAGCTTTGTCTGTGTCTTCTGGGTGGTGGATTTTCTTGAATTCACTCCCGATTGTGCATCGGAAGCATTCTTCTTGAGTGGCGGTGTCGTGTTGTGGTTCTGCTCCTGTGTGAAATTCTTGTGTAACCTATGTTGTGTTTCTTTTCTATGTTTCGTGAACCGTATCGCGTAACTCGCCGAACGGTGTGATGAGTGCCACGTTTGTGATTATTTGTTTAAGTGATCGCACGATAGAGGAACGTGTCAAGTCATCGATCTGTGCCCGTTCACTTGAGTGGTCCTTGTCGTCGCATTTGTGTATAAAATGATGGGTCGAAGGTTCATACGGCATTCTCTCTCAGCGGGTGATTCGTGAGGATTCTCGGTGGTCTGCATGGAGGAGTGAAGAACTGCAAGAGTGGTGGTTATGGACGGAGGTTTGTTACCGACTCCGGATCTTCCTTTCCCGAATCCGTTTCACATCAAGCTTCATTGCATCCACCGCGATCACTTTCGATAGTGGTTAGTTGCATACTTTGGCGATGAATTCATGAAAAGAATGATGGAGTTACAGCTTCCGGTGATCCTTCCGATCGTAACATACGGAGAGACTTGGAATATGACGGTGTACATTTTGTTGTGAGAAACAATGGATCTCAACTATCCATCCAACGTTCCTTTCAACCTTTGGGTCGATGTCCGGTGTGCAGATCGAAGATCAATCATGCGGCTTGGATCGTGAGAAACTTCGGGCAAGAATATTACAATCGAGTGATAGCTTCACCGTTTTCTTTTGTCGTATCTTTTATTGTAGAACGTTTCCAGGTTCTAATATTGATGTTGTATTAGTCTACGACTCAATCATTTCCATTCTGGTTGAGCGCTTCTATGTAGTTACGGACCGCGAAGAATCCATCGACATATCTGAAGGATTTTCTGAGGTCTTAGAGTCTTGTTGATGTCTTGTGTCTCCTTGGAGAATAAAAATTCGTTCTAGGGGAAAAAGTTAAGTGGAGAAAAGACAAAAGTAAAGATCTTTTTGCTCTTATTGGTCCACTTTTGGACCAATGGTGTTCTAGCTGATCCTCGCGATCCTGTCCATCATCCTCTTGAACTTAGCAAGGGCGTTCTTCAACCCAAATGGTAAGAACTGCCACTGATACAAACAATCCTTGCCGTGAGAGTCAATTCATCAAAATGCTGTCTTGGACTTATCTTCTTCTCTCACTGGCAACTGATGATACCCTGCTCGAAGATCCAAAGTACTGAAGACCTTCACTTGCCCCACTGCATCAAAGATCTCCTCAGGTGTCGGCATGGCATATTTATCGGACTTCGTCTGCCGATTGATAAGACAGTAGTCCCCACACATCCGCCTATCCGTGTAGTTGCCATACATATCCTTCTTGGCTGGCATAACTGTGACAGATGTATACTCTCCATGCGACATCTCCACCAACCCAACCTCCAACAAGTCCTCTAGATCAAGACTCTCTCCATGTCACTGTACCTGTAAGGACGTCGAAAGATTGACGTGTCATTAGCCAAGTCGATCCGTATACCAAGTCTCTTCAAGGTACCCAAATCCTTCATACTGAAGGCAAAACAATTCCTGTAGCTCTTCAAGAATCTTTGAACTCTTCGTCTCTCCTCTCCTATAAACTTGGGTCCAATCTCTGGCTCTCAAATATCCTCTATTACCTTGTTAGAGGTAGAAGACGAAGTCGTTGACTACTATCTTGCAGCCTCTGGAGCAGTTTCCTTCTGCTCACCACCAACAACCTCCGCCGCTACTGTACGAAAAACTTCTGCAGTTCTAGCTGCAAGCTCCACACTCTCTCTTACGACATCCCATGATGTCCAAGGATGACAAACTCCACGTGCCTCGTCCAGCCTTTGCCTCCACCGACCCGGTAGGCAAAGAGCTTAAGAGTGCTCGAGCAGTAACACCCGTCGATCGCATCCGACGCTGCTCAGCCAATCCAAGGCTAACAATCCATGTCGAGCAATTCAAGTCCATTGCTTGATCCAATACTTGACGGTGAAGCCTCCGACACCGAAGCTACTGCCGTCGTATCCGTAGCGAAACTCCTCGCTCGCTCTCTCTCATAGGCATTGGGCTCCACCAACTGCCGTAATTGAGCATCCCACACAAGCCCAGGTCCTCCATCTTTGTAAGCATGTGACGTTGGAAAGCTTACCAAAGTGGGTAATGCTACCATGGACCGTCTCACTAGGTTCACCACTGTCATGGGTGACCTATCGATGACTCTCACTACTTGAGATCGTCGTCTTGCATCCAAGATGCTATCAACCGTGAGATGTACTGATCGTCTCATTCCATCATGTGCGTGCTTAAGCACCTCTTTCGATAACAAGTTCGTCCACCACAACCGTGGACGGATGTGCATGAGATCTTACTCTCGCTGCATCCAACAACACTGCTGGTCCAACCCAAGACCACACTTGTGCACACTCGCCATCATCTGTGTACGAGCATCACCCAACAAAAGAACGTTCTCCAAGATGTACGCTGGAGAATCCACTTGATGCATCTGGAGATGTCGTAAGATCCGTAACATCTCCCAAAACATCCTAGATCGCGGATCATGTAAATCCAAACCTCTCCCAGCACGCGTCTGACCTTGACATGACCATCCGGCTATCACCAAGTGAATGGTGTCAACAAACGTAAGATCCTGCGCCCCCAGCAGCGAAATATCTGCTGACGGTAATGCTTGCTTGTATCCTCTAACTGCTGATATGGACAACAACTTAAGATATCTCTACACCAAACGTGTCACATATCGCAATGAGATGTGTCTCGCAATCTCATCTCTCTCCACATACAAGTATCGATGTACTTGTATGCCTGCTTGCAATACCGTAGCCAAACCTGTGCTGATCCCTCCAAACAGCTCCAGCACACATACACCCTTCTCTGGATACTGCCACACAATGAGAGTCGTATCCAACGGTGATAAAGTCACATGGTCAGTAGCAGGAAAAACCCTTTGTTCCTCTACTGGTGGTACAAAGGCTTCACTCCAAGCTTGCTGCACCAACCGATCAGCATATTGTTGCAACTCTCCACTCAAACTCCAGAGTCATCCAAGGCAGATGGTACTAACGTAGACATGCTAGCCATGTCCTCCACCTCCTCAAAGACCAGAGTATCCTCCGCGTGGACATTGTCCTCCAACAACTCGTCCGGCCAAGTGATGACCGAACTGAACCCTGCAACGGATGTCTTGTCCCTGGTGTAGGCTCCGTCGTCTCAACTCTAGCACTGAACCGCACTAGTAAGCGGCTCACTCGTCTCTCACCGAACTGCCAACCTGATCTGTAAGATGCTGTCTCCGTCCAATAGTTTATCACGAACCTCATAGAGTATAACACAACACCTCCAACTAATACATCATAAGACTTTGCGGCTGTAACGATGACCTTGGCCCTCACCATGGAGCCATCCGTGGGATGATCTGACCGAACTCTCATCGTCAATATCTCGCGTGTCATGTGTAGAGCTATACCCCCTGATCCTCCTAAAGATGTTTGCAAGTGGAATGGACATTTCTCCACCTCGGACTTCTTCAGACCTAAACTAATACACGCCGCCTTCTCCAACATCAACGGTTGGGCTCTAGAGTCTAACAAGACTTACTGTGGTCGATACATCTTCCCTGAAGGTGCCACCAAACAGAAGATATCACTTCTGTTGTCCAACAATATCACACGTGGTGCCAACCAGCACGGTCAATCGCCGGCCTAGCTGGTAACTCATCCAGCCTGGCAGTCGCCGCTTGCCAAGTACCACTGGTAGCCGTCTTGATCCTTGACTCCATGGACACATCTACCGCCTCTTGCTGAACCACCTTCGCACTAGAGGTAACAACATCCTCGCCCTCATTGAGCGTGGCCGCCAGCTGGAACACTGGAGCTAAGTTGACTCCCAATGCTCTCATATCCGTGGCTGAGAATAGTGAGACTCACAAAACTGCTGTAGCCGCCCCCAACATCGAGTTCGACGTCACATCCACAGACGTCGAGGATGGACTCACATCACACCCACTCCTAGATGTCGATGTCTCCAACTCTACTGCACCATCGGTAGGTCGTTTAAGAACCATAGATGTGATCCTCAACGCCTCCGATAACGTGAACGACTGAGGAAGCCTGATCTGTCTACCAGCCTCCCCGCATTGTGGATCCAACTCCACTGACGCACCTCGTGGCTCGGAGGCACGTACTGCACCTCTAGTCACTGCCGCAGATGCCTCAATCTGCACCACATCAGCCATGAAGTCGAAGTCACCTCCTTCTCATCCATAAGACGTGGAAGTCTCTGTTCCACCTGATCTCTGTTGAGCCATAGTCATACTAGCTATCCTCTGCTCCAATTGCTCAATCCGAGGAGCCAAACCTGCTTCTGACGTCGTAGCATACGGTGGACCGACCAGTCTTCTCCCAAGTGCTGGACCTCTACCTCCAGCTCGACCACCACGGCCTCCCTTAGCTCCTCCATCTCGTCCATGATCAGCCTTCACTTGCTGCAACTCGGGATGGAGATCAAAACAACGGTCACTATTGTGACCAGGTCGTCCGCAATGCTCACATTGCTTAGGTACTACTTGAGACGTCCTTGACGTCTCATAACCACCTCTCCTTGTGGACAGTCCTTTTGCTGATGAAGACCATCACACGTCCAGCAAGGACCCGCTTGCTGCAAACTAGAGAAGGACGGCATGGGCTTCTGCCCACCAGATCCTCCAACACCTCCTTGAGATCGTGACTGCTCCGCAAGATCCTTACCACCACTACCGCCATGCTGTTGCGTAGGCTGTGATCTTCGAGAAGAGGTGGTTGCTCCATGTGGTGTCTCCTTGCTGAACCCAGCAACCACCACCCTCTCCTCCACCATGTTGAGCTCAACTCAACCAGACCAAAGACAACCGTCAACGTCGGAGCGATATCTCTAAGGAGACTAGCATCTCTAACTCTCCTACGCAGCTCCCGGTCTTGTATCCCATACCAAAACTGGACTGCCTGTGCTTCCATCATCCCTTGGGTAACGCTGATCAACCGCCTCATGCGAGTAAACGCCTCGCGTAGGCTCTCTCCAGTCTTGCGTTGGAACTCCTGCAGACTCCTCAACTTGTCGATCCGCACACCCTGATAGTTCTTCCTCAAACATTGAAAGAACTGAACCACAGGATTAAACCCTGGTGGTATCTCGCTCACACTACCACCTGCTCCACTACTTGTGGACGCACCATTGTGATACACTTGTGTATGTGTATGACATCGTCCATGTGTTATGTGTATGTGTGGTGTACCTCTGACAGCGATGTATGTTGTGTAGCGATGTGTATGCGCACGACATTCACCGCATCAATGGATAGAGCTCTTTGTCAACTTTCCATGGGCACTTTGTCTACTTCGTTTGGACACCTAGTGGAGAAGTTACAAGACTCGAAAGATATGCGCTATACTAAGGATGCAAGGGACCTGCTTCTTGATAATTGGAGAAAACTTGTACGTACTATGACTGAGGTAAGGGGGCAGCTTAAGAGGCATGCTTGCATCTGCGACCTATCAGCAGACAGTTCGGAAGATTTGGAGGTCCAATGCAAACGCGCAAGGCGTCATTGGGTTCAGATCTGTGCAAGCTATGCGTTTGTTAAGACTGTTCGTGAAGAGACAGATCGGGAAATGTGTTGTGAGAGAAATTGAGACGTAAGGAGAAGATTTGGGAGCTTCAGTGACCGTGGGGAGAGTTGGACCGTTCGGACCGTTCCGGAGTCCAAACTTGTTGTCTTTGGATTCATCGGGATCAGAACAACGAGTTCTTCAGGAAATTGAAAACGATATAAAGTTTCATCGGGCGGTTTGGGAGTTCTGAGTGAAATTAGCCCGCAAGAAAACGCTTACGTCAGATTTTCGTTCGTCTACGACCTGAGATTGGATTGTTCTTCGTGATCGGTGAGCCAAGCTCTTCGTTCTTGGTGCCTACGTGATCAGGGAGTCTTTACTTACACATAGGAGAAGACCATGTGTGGATTGGATTGTTGGTTTGGGTGTGGTGAGTGATTTTGAGCCGTAGAGAGTCGATTTACGTCAGTTTTTTGCAACCTGAGACCCAAATTTCTTGCACGGTTTTGCAAGGGGAACTCCAAACGGCTTGTTTGGAGTCTCGTTGGGTGCAAGTAACTAGATCTACCTACTAGAGAAGACGGATATCAGATCAGACAATCCATTTGGGCGGGTGTGTGCGATTTTAAGTCGCAAGGAGGAGATTTGGAAAGTTCCGTCACCTATGACCGAAAATCGGAGATATCTCGGCTGTTGGGAGTCGGATCTGAAAGTTTTCTAGGCCAACGGAGTCAGGTAAGGAGACCCTATCGACATCTGAAGACTGTTTGGGGAAAGAAGAAAATTCTCAGATAGGCCTTTTTGGATTTCTTCGCTACTGATTTTGTCTTTTTGAGTTCGTTAGGGTTCTGGTTAGTTATGTACAGCTTGTGGTAGCTAGCTTTAGCTAAGAGCTTGTACATAGATGCTTTCTGGACTTGGGTTTGAATCGCATGATGCTAGTGCAGCTCTTTTTGTTAGCAACGGGAAGTTTCTCTTACTTTGTGTAACACACAAGAAAACCAAAAGATGCTCGAAAGTAGTAATTTAAGGATCGAACCCACAGAGATGCAAGTAAAGATCATCCAAAAGTAGTAAACATGTGACAAAGGTGATTCTTTATAGTTGTCTTTTATTCTCACGGACAGAAATCAGTCCCGGTAGAGATCAAACTCAGGTCTATCCAACAAGACAGAGTTGATAATCCTGACAAATAAACATAACAGATACTGAACAGGTCAGGGACCTCAAGAAACAGATGAACAACAGAGAAATAGAGCCACGGATGGAAATGTCACACGAGGAAGTACTGCTGAAGTGCTACTAGGTAGCCTCTAACATTATAAACGCTAAGTATCTTCACACTAAGTTACTTCACTACTATTGCTCTCGGAAAACTCTGGCGAAGAAGACTCTTCTTCCGCCGAAGTACCAGATTGAACTTCTTCCTAAGTGTTCCACCAAAGAACAACTTCCCCCGAGGTCAACTTCACCCAAAAAACGTCTTCGTAGGAAACTAACCCCCCAGATGCTGGTCTATTCTCAGTCCTCGCCGCAAACGTTCTACTTTGATTTCAAATGTCGACAGCAAATCCTTCGGCACCCAGACTAATTCCTACCACAGCAAACTACGATACTTCGTAGATAAATCCCCGAAGTAGACAAAACACTCAATGGCTCCGCAAACTCAAGAAATAGAAAACTCAAAAATGATAAAACATATAGAGATCCTGAGCACGAACAACACAACGCTTATATACAGATTTTCCCGAAGATGACGGATCTTCTTCCTAAGAAGTTGGGAGCACTTCTGGGCCGTCGAATGAAGGTCCTGTGTCCAAAACGACACCAGGAACAACACCGCTTCCTATTGCTAACTCTCTACCTATCTCGCAAACTGAGAACTCTATAGTTGCTCTAACCTCCCTAAGCTCCCTAACTACCCGTTGGCCTAGTCTAGCTACCTGGTTCTTAGCTGAAGTACCCTCCGCATCTACAGCTACAAACTCCTCTCTAATCTGGCGAAGAAATCCCAGCTCCTCGGTATCCAATTCGGCGGCGAAGTAGTTCTTCAGCGTCGACTCGATCCTACTCCGAAGTTGAGCGTTGATTTCCTCGGCCGAAGTTAGTCGACGCTTCGAGTCATCGATCTCCTTAGTCATTTCCGCAATCACGTCCTGAGCTCGATTCCTCTGAGTGCGCATCTCGTCCAGTTGCTTCTTCATCAGAGAAAGTGCTTTCTCATGATCTTTCTCTTGATCCAACTTCTGTCGAAGAAGAACCTCTTTCTCCGATGTCTCGTTCTTCAACTCCTCGACCTTCGCTTGGGTCTCCTTCTGTGCCATGAGGAGTGCTGTGCGTAAGTTCTCTTTCTCCTCCTTCTAGTTACCTCGGCCGAAGTGCATCGTCTGCACTAACTCCGCTAGATTCAGCTTCCGACCGATAACCTCCTCGTATGTTCTGCGGTTCTCTTCTAAGCTGAGTAGCAGTGGTACGACTACCTCCTGGATGTACTTCGCCGAAGAAGTGAGCTGCTCTATTTCTCCCATCATCGATAGAGAAAGAGTACTCTTCGGTGTACTGTCAGCGTCCTTCTCCGTCCGAGGAGTGTCCCCTTCATCGGCTTCCTCAGTCATCTCTTCGTCAGCTGCTTCATCATCGGCACGGACTGTCTTCGTCATCTTCATCTTCTTTCTCGACTTCTGTGCAGACCTCGGTGTCTCTTCCAAAAGTTTCTTCCTTCCACTTCTGCGCACCGGAGGAGATACCTCGACTACCTCTACCGTCATCCTCGGCCGGATTCACCTCTTCGGTCGTCTTCTCTGGAACTGCTCTTGAAGTCGACGCGTCTTGCCTCTGCGCTGTGTCCACCGCTACTTCGGTCGCTGCTCCTTCGAACTCGATTTCGTCGAAGAACTTCTCGAGTTGTACGTCTCGAGCTGGAGTCTATATTACCTGGAATTCGTCTTCTTCGGCTGCTGCTGTGAAGCCTAACTTCTTCTGCTGTTCAGTCGATAGCAGTCCCATCCCCATGTAGAACACCGAGACAAATGATCCTATGTACACCATGTGCTCCTCGTTCCAAAGCTTCAGCACATGACGATGAAATATCCTCGCCTAATGCGCTCTTCTTCCGGAGAAGAGCTGCTCGATGAAATTAATCTGCCAATTCGACATGTATGTCGTTCTTCTTGGCCTGAAGATCGCCATGATCGCATCAGCAACTTCTCTCTTCTTCGGATGAACGTAATCGCTCGTCCTGTAACCGTTCCTCCTTTGCGGTAATTCCTTGAAGAGCTTGGGGAAGTTCTTCACTGCTTCGGACGAAGCTGCGACAGATACGTTGTCAAAAAGAAGGTCACCCTCCCGACCTGCATCGTCAGTTCCTAAGATACCAGACCAGTGATCTTCGGTCCAGTTACAAGACCGCCCATAGTTGTCATCGGTCGGATGCTGTTTACAGACCTTCAACTCATGTACCAATTTCGAGGAGACCATTCCTCACCAAGGAAGTAAGAGGAATGCTAATCCCATCTCCTCGAGCTCCTTCTCATAGCGGCGAAGAGCCGCTCGATTAACTTCCAGTGCTCGGAGCCTCAGTGCCTTAGTCGTCTGCATCCCTCGCATCCCTAGGATCACTGCAACAAGCTTCGCCGCAAACGGATTCTTCGTCGTAATCCCTTCCTCGCCCGTAACCGAGTTCTTCCTCTCAAATTGGCTTCCTCGCCAGTAACTGACTTCGGCGAAGTAGATGTACTTCGGCGATCAGAAAATGCGACGCGCTGCGCTCCTGCTATCGCTCTAGGAATAGTAAAACAGTAAAGTAAATGACTTTGTTACCTAGCTTATATCTCGCGATAGGCTTTCCCGCACGTGCCGAAGTTAGGGTTTTCCTCTTGACGACTGACGACTGACATTCTTCGGTCTGCTGTAACTTCGTCATTTGGTCTCCGATTGCCTCGCACAACATATCGTTAGAAAGGTCTTCGTCCGAGGAATTCATCTATGAGGAAGTCATCTCTCCTGTGTCTCCATAGATTCGATAAATTCCTCCAGAACTGAGATTCTTCACTAAACTTCTAATTAACACTATTCTACTCATATCGTTTATCTTCTATCATCTATTCTTCTTATTTACTTTACAACGAATCAATTAATCAACAAAACGAAAAACCAAGGCTTCACACTTTGAGCTACGCATTATAGTTTTGGGTCTGGGTTGGGATTCATGGACTCGTTTTAGGGGGTTTTGAAGCAGATTACAGACCGCTCTGATATGTTTCTCAGTTTGTTGTTCTTAGGGTGAAAGAAACGGCAGTGTATGTACGTTGAGAGTTGGTATATATAGCGACGTTCGTTTTCGTGCGTGTTTGTCTCTTTCTTGTCTCTGTTCAGCACACTACATCTCCAAAACTAGGAACCTCGTGTTTTCCTGGACATCTTTCACGCAAAATCCGACACGACAACGAAGAGATGGACGAGTTTGTCATCGCTTAGATCGACGATATCTTGATCTACTCAAATATCTTCGAGTCACAATTGAAGCAGCTAAAGATGGTGTTGACAAAGCTGTGGGAGTATAAGTTGTTTGCCGACGTTGACAAGAGTGAGTTTGGTTTAGAACATATTAACATGTCATATGCGCAAAAGGAGTCGGTCCGGATATGCAGAAAATGGACGTAATTGTGACTTGGAAACTTTCGACTACAATGAAGAGGATGCGACGGTTCTTGGGACTGACGCAATTCTATCGTAAGTATGTGAAGGGTTTTTCAAAGATCACGAAGTCACTAATAGACCGGGCGGAATAAGATGCACAAGTAGGTTGGACCAAGGAGGTGAATGATGCATTTCAAACGATCAAATCCATTTGTCAAATGCGTCAGTTTTGAAGTTATTGGAGTTTGACAAACTATTCGAGGTGCACATAGACACGAGTGACTATGCGATGGTGGAGTGTTAGTGCAAGATGGAAAATCTATAGCATACGAAAGCAAGAAGTTATTTGAGACGGAGAGTCGATGACCGACTCACGAGAAGGAATTGTTTGCGGTGGTTCATTGCTTGAGAAATTGCGGTATTACTTAGGACGTCTTTCTTGTTGACTTACGGACAGAAGAGCCTCTTGACTTGACTCTTGCAAGGAGTTCTACATCAGCATGACTAAGAGCATGACAAACATCAGCTGAAGAGTTGGTGGCAGAAATGCAGAAGCGCGAAGAACAAGTGAAAAAAAACCTCGACAGAGCGCATCAACTTTACAGGAAGTAAGTAAACAAGCATCGGCGGCAAGTGAACTTTTAAATGAGTGAGAAATTATGGTTGAGTACGAAAAACTTCACCCTTCTGGAAAGAATATCGATGAAGTTTTGATCGGAGTTTGTAGCAGCCTTTGTGATTGTCAAGAATCCGGATGAAGATGTCTATATTTTAGACTTTCCTCTCGAATGGCAGTTGCATCCGACCTTCCATGTTTCTTTATTAAAGAAGTACTTCAAGGATGATTTGCGACCGGAGCACAAATAGGTTCTCAGATCTCAATCTGATGTCGTGCAAGGCGGAGGAAAATACAAGGTGGAGATCATTTTGCGATCACGGTGTAAATCCAACCGAATGGAGTACTTGGTCAAATGGTGTGGATACCATTTGAAGAGAACAACTTGGGTGCTAGAGGAAGATCTGGAACATGCAAGCGAAGTATTGGACTTCTTCAAATGATGACAAGGATAACAAGGGCATTAGCAAGATGAAGAAATCTACTTCCAGCGAGGAGTGAAAGAACGACAAATCATACGAGTAGCAACTTGAGGCGATTAAGGCCGATGGACTTTGTAGCTTTGACTTGTATTTTGTAGAAATAAAGAATTTATTTTTTGGAAATTGTCTACGTGTATTGGTAGTGCATGGCTATGACTAGTTTTGATCAGACGCCTATGATGTTGTCAAGAGGAGGAACGAAGTGCACTCAAAGGAAGCGAGTTGGTTTGAATAATCATCTAAATCAAGACTAAGGTTTGCCGTAGCGTTGGCAAAGCAAGTGTGAATGGTTAACACTTGTATTGGCGCTGTCCTGATGTGAATTATTTCACATAGTAAATAATTCACCTCTTTGTTAGAAGTTAATCTCTTTGAGTGAAGTTAAGACCTCAAGAGAGAAGTTGATTCTGGAGGAAGTGAGCATTCGAAAATCTGAAACCACCACGGCGTAGGTCTCGTCATGCTGATCACCTTGGTATGTTCAAAAGTTACAAACGGAGTTGCAGGCGAAAAGTTACTTGGGGTTCTTCTACAAGATTTCTGATATCGAGAAATTTATCATAAATCTGAGTGAGTTCGAAAAATGTGTTTTAGATTTTTCTCATGTAGATTGTAGTGTGTAGTATTTGTTTACATTTCGAAATGCACAAAAAGATCATGTCTAGAGAAAGTTATGGCACTTCGTGTTAGTGAAGACAAGACGAAATACCGAGCTTTGCTAGCATATGAGCTTAGAAACTGATCTCTAGAACCAGTTGTGAGATTGACTTCCGTGGGTAGCTGAGCAAACCTGTAGGGAGGAGGTCTCCAAATCAAATCCCATCAGACTCACAACCGGCTTGGAGTAGGCTGGCCGCTTCGGGAGAATATGAGAGACACCAAGTTGCCTAACCGCGGGACACTGATATCCCGTAAACGTACTGTGAATACGGGACGCCTCCGTCTACCCCTGCACTAGTGCAGTCATTTGGTATAGATGCTAGAGGGAGTTTACCACCGGATTTCGAAATGGACTTTATGCTAGAGGTGTGGTGTCCACAATTTGCAAGATTAGATATTTTCAGTAATTTTTAAAGTAAATGACGTGTCTATGTAATTAAAGTAACCTTATTACTTGAGATTGCACCTTGCTTAGCGGGAAGATGATCTTAAGGGACTTTTGTAAAGAGAAGTCGACTTCTTCCGAAGCCGAAAGACGGAAGACAGAAGCTAGAAGTCGGAAGACGGACAATTTTTGAGAAGACCGTGACTGTGACTTGGGGGTACCAACCACGCGCCACTTAGGTGAGGGGTAGGTATACCAACCAGGTAGCCACCGTGGTAGTAGGTAGGTCGAAGTAATCGAAGCTCCATTATCTAAATCGTGTAGGAAGATACGGATCGAGGCGCATTAGCACAGAGCACATTCACTGCTTCTCGCTTCCACTTACTTCGATTCAGACATTGAGGGTTGAGATTGGGAGCACGAAAGATCGAATTGGAGTGAGAGAGAGCAAGGGTGTCTTCCAGCCAGAAAGCGCACTCGAATTGAGAGAGTAAGGAATCCTTGAAGATTTCTGAGATCAGGAATTAGGGTCGAGATAGAAAATTAAGAGAGAAGTTATGGAGTGCAATAGCGAGCTCGATCTCAGAAGCAGAGAGGCGCAGCTCAAAATTGGTGATAGAAGCAAGAACGTGGTGTCACATTGAAGGTGAAATTGAAGATTGGAAGCGCGCAGAAGACTGAAGGAGCAACCGGAAGCAGTACTGAGGTTCTTCCCATGTTCTTTCTCCTTCCTCACCGCTTCCCGCCTCTGATTTGATGTCCTTACGCTTCCCTGCTCTTTTGCAAGAAGCTCGTCAATCAATTTCCCTACCCTAATCTTTCCTCTGAGAAAATTGAGCGCAGAAGCGTTGTCCAATTTTTGTCACGCATCTTCTCACTTCTTCCCAAGTTAGAATTGAGCTTCCCTGCTTCTCATCTCCAAATTCGATAAACTGACTATCAATTTTCCTACCCTACTGCACCTCTGTTCCAGAATTCGTGGACAGAAGACCCTTCTGAATGTTTGAACATCTTCTGAAGACGACTGTTTGTAAATTCATATCGAGTAGATTGGATTGGACTAGATTGGAATTTGTGTCGAGAGAAGCTTGATACGAATCTTGAGTGAGCTTGCGAGTTGATTGTTGTTGCGAGAAGCCAGAAATTGGAAACCAAGCCTACGCCTCTCAATCTTCTTGACTTCTCAAAATCCACATCTTCCTAAAGAGACTAGAAGACTGGAAAGGCTGGCAAAATGTGCGAGAAGACGTGATGGTCCTTTACGGGTCTCTTTTGTCTGACCCATAGCAGTCTGTTTCTTCTTCTTCCCGAATGTAGAAGAGAGTTGTAAGAAGCATTGCTGGCAGAATCTGGAGAGAATGGTCAAGGTCATGTCTTCCCATCATGCAGCAAGCTTCTTCTGAGAGTGTATGAGAGGTGAGGAGTCGGAAGAACAAAGTATGAATGTTCCCTGTCTGTTGTGATGTTAAATTGTGTGTCGAAAGCCGAAGACATATGAGATCAGTGATGGGAAGCCTGGCTGCGGGAAGTCTTCTAAGTACGTCAGTTAACCAGAAGTTGTCGCGGGAGTCTTCTTGGAGGTCACTGTCACCGCAAGAGTCCTCAACCTTCTTCTGAACTATTTGTATACTCTGCTTCTCCCGTATCTTGTTTTCTATTAGGAAGTAGGATGAATTGCAAAGTGGATTGTCTTCTTAGGAATCCATGCAATGTCTTGCTTAGTTAGGATTGTTTAGATATAGCTCGGAAGACAAGAGCTACTTAGGAAGCACTGTTAGAATCTCGGAAGACGGAATAGCTATCTTCTTGAAGACTAGGTTCGTCTTCTGAGAGTGGAAGCAAGACTGTGAGGACGGAGTTAGGACCGGGTAAGGACTGAGCCTTCGACTCACACGCAAGTATGTGTGGCTTAGTGTAACAGAAGCTCAAAACATGTCGATGCATCCTCGAGGATTGGTGTTACCGGCAGTGGAGTTGGCTGAGGTCAAACCTTACATCAAGGAGTTGGACCTCAACTTCTTTCTGTGGAACTAGAACCTCGCGGACCAAGGTATTCTGGAGGAGGTTTGGACAACACTGCCTCCGTGCAACCTTGTATCTGTGAAGACAGGGGTCGCTCGTGGAAGACCATCTTCCAAGACAGTGGAGTGGTGACGCAGAGCTTTTCATCGACTAGAAGCAGAGAACCGCGGGTACGAGTTGGACAAGAAGATCTTACCGATGATCTCTGGGAAGTGGTATGTACCTGGAAGCACCACATGTCTCTTCCTGGAAGACAGACAAGGGAGGAACGGATGGAAGATAGAAGCGCCTTCTGAGGAAGTTGTATCTTCATCTTTTCTCCAAAAGAAAAGCACAGAAGGTGCGATACCTTGGAGATCAAGACCTGGAAGCTATCTGAGAAGGACAAGTCGTCAATTGGAACGTCTTCTTTCACACTTACATCCAAGCCGAGCTAGTGTACTTGGGCGTCTCAGCAGGAGGGCATCTCACCTCGTTCTTCTGTTATTTGTACGTGTCCAAGGGAGATTTGCAAGAAGACCAGTTGGTTAAGTATGGGCCAAGAGGATAGCGCGAGATGAAGGACGAGACCCCGGAGGAAGAAGATCGGGCAGTGGTCATGTCTTCCCCTCCCACTTCAGTGCCTCAGGCAGGATCGGACACTCAATAGAAGACGATTTTGGTGAGAGAAGACCACTCCAGTAACACAAAAGATGAGTTTCCGTTGAGGAAGATGGTGCTTAGGAGTGTGTCTAGGAAGAGCGCATCTTTCCTGACCATCCACTTTGGATTCGAGGCCGAGCACCAAGATCGCACAAAAGACAGCTTCTGTGACTACAGGGAGTCTTCCGAAGACTCCAAAAGCCGAGGTATGGATTGACATTCCAACTGCGACTCGAGGAAGCGCAGCGAAGGGGGATAGTTATTTGGCTTGTAAAACCGCTCCTACGATGAGAAGAGATCTTCCATCCCGAAAGATGAGAAGAGTAGCGTCTTTTCGTGCACAGAAGCAGATGACCACGGTGGTTGAAGAGGTATCCTTGTCTCTGGAAGACAAGAAAGACGTCTCCGATCGATTCATGGAGATGAACTTGTCTTCTGCGAGAAGAAGGCTGGAAGAGTTCAGCGTCTTCTTCAGTTCGGAGATCCAGTCAGCCATGGAGTTGGTTGAGAAACGTGCGATGGCTCAAGAGAAGCCACTACGACCAGGGTTTGGTCTGCGCACCATGATGCAACAAGAGGAGGTCTAGAAGAAGGTGGACACGTTGGAAGCTAACCTCCGCATCATGGAGAAGCTCACACTGAAGTACAAAGCGGAAGCTTCTACTTCTGCCAAGGAGTTGGTGCAGTTGCGGAAGAGCAACCAGGAGTTGTAGACATAGCTGCAGCAGCGCGAGCAAGAGGTTCAGCGAAACAAGGAGAAGCTCATTGACCTCGCAGAAGAGAAGACAACTTGGAGAGCACTGAGAAGTCGCAGAAGCTCAAGCCGCAGCAGAGAAGAAGCAGCATGAGGAAGCAGAAGCTCGAGCGCTAGAGATCATGGCGTAGATGGTGGAAGCACTTCAGAAGAAGTTCAACTTTACCGTGGGTAAGAAGCTTCTCACCATGGCACGGGAGTGGGATGACGATTCTAGAGAAATGTTAATGAACTGCAAGGAGATCATGTTCCGCTACCTGGACCGGCAGATCAAGAGCTTGAAGACTCTTTACGGTCTTCTCTCGATTCCCCAGCCCGCAGCTACATCTTCTCATGCACCAAGACTAGCAACAGGTCCGGATCTTGACAAGGAGGAGTTCAACCTCGCTTGTCCACTTGGTAGTGACAGTGCTGGAAGCCGAGAAGACCACAAAAGAAGCCCTGGAAGACAAGGTGTCTTCTGGAAGACTGGAAGCAAAGATGTCTTCCAAGTATTTTGAGTGGGGGAGGTGACTACCTCTGACCATTGTGAAGTCACCTCAGCTCCCAGTGTCGAACATGTGCCGCAGAAGAGTCAGAAAGCGCAGATGGACTCAGCTTCCCAGAAGCTGCTTCTGTCTTCCGAAGTCGCACCAAAAGCCAACATCACAATTATCGAGGAGGAAGCCACCTCAACCACACCCGAGGTACCAGCAGGGCTTTCCACTTTATCAAAAGTTAATTAAGGAAATAATGTAAGAGAGAATTCAGTGGAGATCGCATCTGACGATTAGGAGTAGATAATAGAGTTAGGAAGACATTTGACTTGTCTAATTTTGGTAGGAAGTGGAGTCTATTATTTTAGGAAAGAACAACTTCCTTTGTATTTTTATATGATTGTCCATGTGACAGAATAGACGACGATAGGAGTAGGAAAGTAGGTTCTAAACTGAGAAGGGAACCGAATGCGTGTGAGATGGTGGTCTTCTGACAGCGTCTCATCTTTCTTGGCTGTGAGTGCGATTGAAAGAGATCTCTCTCTTGTGACTCAAAGACGACAGTATAAGGTGGATGCCAAGATAAGATTTGACACACACATACAAGACACATTTACGCACACCCACACACATGTGGTTACACAAGTACTACGTGCACAGAGTTAGATTTCATCGAGTAGAGCTACACCTCCGCTCCCAACAAGGGATCGAAAGATGTAGACAACAATAGTGGACAGCCTAGAACAGGGAACAACATCATCGTGTAGTCTTGCTTCTAAGCTGGTGTGTCGAGGAGTAGTGACAGGAAGTCGATGGAGTGAGCTTCCAGAAGTCAAATGTACCTTCTTCTCGAAGAATTGATTTCAGATTTTATTGCAGAAGCTTTGTATTCTAGGTAGTGGGTTTCCTCGAATTCACACCCAATTATGCATGAGAAACCTTCTTCTTGAGTGGCGGTGATTGTTAGAATCTGTGTAGAGTCAAAGCTTGTCTCATCCAGTGGAGCACTTCGGATGCACTTACGGACTGAGATATGAGAGATTGGTCCCTGAAGTCAGAGTAGTCGTAGCAACGACAGAAAAAAAAGAAGTCTTCTTTCTCCAGCAGAAGACGACATCCTTGAGTAAAAGACTGTTTAACTGTAAGCTGATTTGTGATCTTTGTGGTGCCCATAATTTACAGGATTAAGGAATTTTTGAAATTTTTAAGATTAATAACTTGTTTGTATAACTGAAGAAGCGTTGTTACTTAAGATTACGGCTTCCTTAGAAGGAAGATGATCTTACGATCTTTTTGTAATAAGAAGTTGACTTCTTCGGAAGACGACCGTCTTCCGGGAAGCGTCTTCTCGGTTGTGTCTTCCGAAGGCGGAAGACGGAAGACGGCGGAAGACGAAAGACGGAAGACACGTATCTTCCGGAAGACGGCAACCGCGGAAGCTTAACCACGTAAGGAGTAGGTGCACCTACCCGGCAATACCGAGTAGGTTAGGTAGGTCAAGTAGGTCGAGAAGGTCGAAATCCTTAACTACGGGAGAAGATGCACAGGAAGCGCATTAGCACATTTCAGCTTCCTGCAGCGAAGGCGCGTTTTGGTTAGAAGATCGATTCACGGGTGATTGATTTGAGTGAGGAAGGCAATGAGGTGAAACTGAGTGAGGTCAGGATTGATTCGAAGCTAGAAGGAAGACGAGGTCGAATTATTGAGAGCAGAAGCATATCGAGCTGAAGAAGTCTTATGTGAGCTCCCGGAAGCAGACATTGAAGGACGGCTGAGTAGAATCGAAGGTGAAAGTCTGGATCGATTGAGGCGTAGTAAGGAGTTGATGACAGAAGCAGCTTTGTGGGGTCGCATTGGAGCTCGAATCAGAGCCGAAACTGCACGGAAGATCGAAGACAGCTCGGGAAGCACACAGAAGATAGTTTGAGGTTCTTCCCATGTTCTCTTCCCTTCCCACCGCTTCTCGCCTTTTGTTTGGTATCCCCCGCGCTTCCCCTGTTGTTTGCAGGCAACCCGATCCATCAATTCCCTCCCCACGTTTTTCCTTCTGTGACATTAGGCGCGGAAGCACTGCCTAATTTTCGACAGTCATCTTCTTGTTTCTTCCCGAGTTCAATTCGAGCTTCCCTATCCATCGTCCTCAAACTGGAGATCCCAACTATCAATTTTCCTACCCTACCATCCCTCTACTCCCGAAACCTTGAATAGAGACGCTTCGGAAGATTGGAACATCTTCGAAAGACGCTTCTAAAACCTGAACATCTTTGGAAGACGCTTCGGAAGTCTGACTATCTTCGGAAGATGACTGTATACAATTCGTATCAAGAGTGGATTTGCTTTGCTTTGGTGTTAAGAGAGGCTTGGTACGAATCCCGAGTGGCTTGGTGAGTTGTTTTGTTATTTCGAGAAGTTGGAAGTCGGGAACTAGGCATGTGTCTCCCGGTCTTCCAAGCTTCTCAAATCCACATCTTCCTAGAGAGACTAGAAGATTGGAAAGGTTGGCAGAATGCGCGAGAAGACGTGAGGGTCCGTTACGGGTCTCTTTTGTCTGACCCATACCAGCCTATTCCTTCTTCTTCCCAAACTTAGAAGAGAGTTGTGAGAAGTCTTGCTGGCAGAATCTGGAGAGAATGGTCGAGCGGCATGTCTTCTCATCATGCAGCAAGTTTCTTCTGAGTGTGTATGAGAGGTGAGAAGTCAGAAGAACAAAGTGCAAATGTCTTGAGTCTGTTGGGGAGGATAGATTGCACGTAGGAAGCAGAAGACAGGTGAGATCAGTGAAGGGAAGCCTGGCTTCAGGAGGTCTTCCGAGAAAGATATTGAATCGGAAGCTGTCCCGTGAGTCTTCCCAGAGGCCATTGTCACCGCAGGAGCCCGCAACCATCTTCTGAACCTGCTATGCACTCTACTTCTCGCAAATCTTGTATCTTCTGTTAGGAAGTAGGATGTAATGCAAGGTGGGTTGTCTTCTTAGGAATCCATGCGAGGCCTTGCTTAGTTAGGATTGTTTAGATATAGCTCGGAAGACAAGAGCTATTTAGGAAGCACTGTTAGAATCCCGGAAGACAGAGTAGGTGTCTTCTGGAAGACTAGATTCGTCTTCTGAGAGTGGAAGCTAGACTGTGAGAGCTTGGGAAGGACTGAGCCTTCGGCTCATAGTAAGTACGTGTGACTTAGTGCAACAGATTTTCAAGTATGTCGATGCATCCTCGAGGGTTGGTGTTATCGGCAACAGAGTTGGCCGAGGTCAAACCCTTCATCAAGGAGTTGGGTCTCGACTTCTTCTTGTGGGATTGGAACCTCGCCGACCAGGGTCTTCTGGAGGAGGTTTGGGCAGCCTTACCACCTCACAACCGTGTACCTGCGAAGGCAAGAGTAGCTCGAGGAAGACCATCTTCCTGGACCGAAGATTGGTGGCGCAGGGCTTTCCACAGACCAGAATCTGACAACCGAGGTTGTTGGCTCGAGAAGAAGATCTTACCTAGGATCTCGAGTGAGTGCCATGTGCCGGGGAGCACATCTTGCCTCTTCATGGAGGACAGACAGGGAAGAAACGGCTGGAAGGTCGAATCTTACCGGGAGCCGCAGAAGCGTCTTCTGGCGAAGCTGTTCCTTCACCTCTTTCCTAAGGAGAAGGCGCAGAAGACGAGGTACCTTGGAGAATCAGGACGTGGAGTTCCTGGAAGCAATGTGCGCGGGAGAGAATGTCAACTGGGGTGCGTTCTTCCACGCGTATGTACAGACAGAGCTGGTGTACTTAGGTACCCCGGCAGGAGGACATCTTACTCCGTTCTTCTGTTACCTGTACGTAGCCAAGGGGGATCTCACGGCAGATTAGTTGGTAAGATATGGACCAGCAGGGCAGCAGGAGGCGAAGGAGGAGATCTCGGGAGAAGACGACCGAGCAGCAGCGATGACTCCCCCTCCCACTCTGATGTCGTAGATGAGGCCTGGTACTCATCAGAAGACGCTTCTGGTGAGGGAAGTGTAGTGACGAAGGATTTCTCCTTTTGCCCATTTAGTATACAAGATATCGTTCCCACAGAGGATTTGCACAAGTAACGCTGCTCTAAGTTCTAAGATCTGTTCAAACACACAAACACACGGATTTTGCCTAGAAATCCCGTCTTCTCACAAAACCACACAAAACAACACGTCTTCCAGACACGCCAAATGGTGCTCTGGACCCAAACAAACAACTACCAATTACAATATCATACAACTATTCACAGAGAAGCTCGGGAAGATGATCTTCCTGCTTCCAGGTTGCTTCTTCCGGTCTTCTCGATACCGTCCTCCCGAAGCGATTCTCGTCTTCTGGGGGTTTAGCTCGTCTTCTCACACCTCCAGAGGGCTGTCCGGCTTCGCAGAAGTCGACTAGTAACAGTCGTTACACCTTATTCTCACACTCACATTCCAACGGGGTGGATCGATCACAGGGTGTATGCCCCCTTAGCCTTCCCAGGCTTCTGCCTACGGAAGTTGTCTTCCTGCAGCACTACAACGACATTCACCTTCACGGAAGCTCAATAGAAGTATCGGAAGCTCACTAGAAGAAGATAAGAAGATGGAGAAGATGAGGGAAGATGGGAAGAAGAAGAAATCCAAACAAGAGAAAACAGGATGAAAAAGGGCAATTAAGATTCCGACAGGCTTCTAGTCCGGATCCTGACTAACAAGCCATCCCTGCTTGTAATAGTTTGGGGAGGAAGACAACAAACGTGAGTACTGTGGCACCGTCTTCTACTCGAGGATGTCGTCTTCTGTTGCGGGAAGAAGTCTTTTTTCTTCTTCACTTCGCTGCTCTGACTGCTCTGTCTTCTGTGATCACTTACCCAGAAGACCGTTCGTACGTAGATCCCAAGTGCTCTACTGAACGAGTCAAGCTACACTCCACAACTGTTGACATTCACCGCCACTCAAGAAGAACACTTCTCATGCACAATTGGGAGCGAATTCAATACATTCCACCACCCAGAAGACATGAGCGAAGCTGCTGCACTCAAATCCACAATCTATTCCCCGAGAAGAAGTCACAATGGCATTGGGAAGCTCACTCCCGCTACTTCCTGCGTCTACTCCTCGACACACCAGTCCAGCCAACAGGACTGCACGAGGATGCCGTTCCCTGTTCCTAGACTGTCCACCACCTACACCTACATCTCCAAGCCGCTGCTGATAACTAGAGAATGCAGACTTCTTCCTGCGTAATTCCCTTAGTCTAACATCCAGCAAAGCTAATCTGTCTGCACTGTAGAATCTGTATATGTGCAGACCTCTGTATCGTATAATGTGTCATGAGTCTCCTGCACCGTAAGATGTTGGTGTGTATGCAAAGAGCTCCTAATTCCTACTCTGTCATCCTACTTATGCCTTCTGTCTTGAGACGCAGAGGGAATCCCCTCCAATCTTCGACTGCAATCAGGGAGGGATGGGCACCGTCAGAAGGTTGCCACCTCACATGCAAAAAACGGTTCTCCTTTCCTAATTAGCCATCTGGTTGTTTACCCTGCGCTGCCTACTCTACCACATGGTCACTGATCTAAAATTAAATTGGACCTGTCTTTTCCTAATATAGCATATTGGGCACTTATTAAGTTTGGACAAGCTCATGATCTTCTAGGCTTTGCTTATCTATTCTAATGGCTCGGATGCCATTTCCACCTGATCTATTCCTACCTGAACTACTAACTAGTCTTATGATAGGCTGGGAAGCCCTGCAATTACCTCGGGTGTCGCTGAGGTGGCCTCCTCCTCCACGTTCTTGGCTGGCTCTGCTGTCGCTGCTGCAGCGTCTTCCTCGGCTTCGGCTTCTGCTTCGGAAGACAGAAGCGTCTTCTGGGAAGCGGAGTCGACCGGTGCTTCTTCCGTCTTCTGAGGCACGGGTGCGGTACTAGGGACCATGGGGACCTCATAGGGATCCGGGGAAGTCGCTTCCTCCACGCGGAATACCTGGGAAGACGGCTCGTCTTCCTGTCTTCCAGAAGACATCTTCCAGAAGACGGTCTTCCTTCCTGTCTTCTAGAAGACGTCTTGTCTTCCGGGGCATCTTTCGGAGTCTTCTCGGCTTCCAACGCTGTCACTACCAAGTGTACAGCGAGGTCGAACTCCTCCTTCTCCAAGTCTGGTCCTGTTGATGATGCTGATGCTTGGGAAGATACGTTTACTGGTGGCGGGATCAAGGGAAGACCATAGAGTGTCTTTACTCCCTCTACCTGCCGGTCCAAGTACCTGAACATACTCTCCTTGCACTCCACCAACATCGCTTTGGACTCCTCGTCCCACTCTCGAGCTAAGGTAAGGAGCTTCCTACCCGCGGTGAAGTTAAACTTCTTCCGAAGCGCTTCTACCGACTGAGCTAGCAACCCCTGCGCACGAGCTTCTGTTGCTTCTCTCTACGTCTTCTCGGCTGCAGCCTGCGCTTCTGCGGCTTCCCGCAGTGTCTTCCACGTCCTCTCTTCTGCAAGGGCGATGAGCTTATCCCGTACTCGTAGAACTTCCTGGTCACGCTGTTGTAAGCGCGCCTGTAACTTCTGGTTGCTCTTCTTCAGCTGCGCTAACTCCTTGGAAGAAGTGACGTACTTGTTGTGAGTCGAAGACTCAGTCCTTCCCTAAGTCCTCACAGTCTAGCTTCCACTCTCAGAAGACGAACCTAGTCTACCAGAAGACAGCTACTCCGTCTTCCGGGATTCTAAGAGTGCTTCCTAACTTCCTCTCGTCTTCCGGGTTACATCTACTCAATCCTAACTAAGCAAGGCCTCGCATGGATTACTAAGAAGACAATCCACCTTGCATTACATCCTACTTCCTAACAGAAGATACAAGATATGCGAGAAGTAGAGTATATGAAAGGTTCAGAAGATGGTTGCGGGCTCCTGCGGTGACAGTGGCCTCTGGGAAGATACTTGGGACAGCTTCCGATTCAATGTCTTTCTCGGAAGACTTCTCGAAGTCAGACTTCCCTTCACTGGTCTCACCTGTCTTCGTCTTCCTACACGCAATCTATCCTCACAACAGACTCAAGACAACTGCACTCTGTTCTTCTGACTTCTCACCTCTCATACGCACTCAGAAGAAGCTTGCTGCATGATGGGAAGACATGACCCTCGACCATTCCCTCTAGATTCTGCCAGCAAGACTTCTCACAACTCTCTTCTAAGTTCGGGAAGAAGAAGGAACGGCTGCTATGGATCGGACAGAAGAGACCCGAATGGACCCTCGCGTCTTCTCGCTCATTTTGCCAGCCTTCCAGTCTTCTAGTCTCTCTAGGAAGATGGGGAGTTGAGAAGCTTGGAAGACCGGGAGGCACAGACCTAGTCCCCGACTTCCAACTTCTCGAAATAACAAAACAACTCACCAAGCCACTCAGGATTCGTACCAAGCCTCTCTTAACACAAAAGCAAAGCAAATCCACTCTTGATACGAATTGTGTACAGTCGACTTCCGAAGACAGTCAAACTACTGAAGGCGTCTTCTGAAGACAGTCTTCCAAAGATGTTCCAATCTTCCGAAGCGTCTTCTCTTCAAGGTTTCGGACTCCTTACGTGGTGAAGCTTCCGCGGTTGCCGTCTTCCGGAAGATACGTGTCTTCCGTCTTCCGAAGATACCACCGAGAAGACGTTCTTCCGAAGACGGTCGTCTTCCGAAGAAGTCAACTTATTATTACAAACAGTCCTTAAGATCATCTTCCTACTAAGGAAGCCGTAATCTTAAGTAACAACGCTTCTTCAGTTATACAAATAAGTGATTAATCTCAAAAATTTCAAAAATTCGTGAATCCTATAATTTGTGGGCACCACAGGAAGACAATTCCAATGGATCGGAAGACGCTACACCACCAAGGAAGATGGGTCCTAGGAGCGTGCCTCGGAAGACCACCTCCTTCCCGATCATTCACTCTAGATCGACGTCTGACTCACCGGAGGAGTTCTTGAGTACCCGAGCTGCACAGAAGACCGCTTCTGCAACACCAGGGAGTCTTCCGAAGACTCCAGAAGATGAAGGATGGATGGATACTCCTACTGCGATGCGAGGAAGCGCAGTAAAGAGGACCGCTTCTGCCATGAGGAGAGATCTTCCACCTCGGAAGATGAGAAGAGTAGCTTCTTCTCGCGAGGAGAAGCAGAAGACCATAGTGGTAGAAGAGACATCCTTGCCTCGGGAAGACAAGGTCGACATCTCCGATCGGATTGTGGAGATGAGTCTGTCTTCCGCAAGAAGAAGACTGGAGGAGTTTAATGCCTTCTTCCGCTCAGAGATCCAGCCGGCTATGGAGTTGATCGAGAAGCGAGCGAAGGTACAGGAGAAGCCCTTACAGCCTGGATTCGGTCTGCGCACCCTGATGCGGCAAGAAGAAGGCCAAAAGAAAGAACAAGCGCTGGAAGCCAACCTCTGCACCACGGAGAAGCTCACAGCGAAGTACAGGAAGAGCAACCAAGAGTTGCAAGCGCGTTTACAGCAGCGTGACCAGGAGGTTCTACGAGTACGAGGTAAGATCACCGCCCTTGCAGAGGAGAGGACGACATGGAAGACACTGCGGGAAGCCACAGAAGCGCAGACTGCAGCCGAGAAGACGCGGCGGGAAGCAGCGGAAGCTCGTGCGCAGGGGATGTTAGCTCAGTCGGTGGAAGCGCTTCGGAAGAAGTTCAACTTCACCGCGGGTAGGAAGCTTCTTATCTTAGCTAGAGAATGAGACGACGAGTCCAAGACGATGTTGATAGAGTGCAAGGAGAGCATGTTCAGGTATTTGGATCGGCAGATAGAGGGGGTGAAGACACTCTATGGTCTTCCCTTGATTCTGTCACCTGCAACTGCATCTTCCCAAGCTCCAGCACCATCGACTGGATCCAAATTGGAGAAGGAGGAGTTCGACCTCGCTGTCCACTTGGTAGTGACAGCGTTGGAAGCCGAGAAGACCCCGGAAGAAGCCCCGGAAGACAAGATGTCTTCTGAAAGACAGGAAGAAGAGCTGTCTTCCCAGGTATTCCGAGTGGAGGAAGCGACTTCCTCGGACCTCTATGAGATCACCATGGCTCCCAGTGTCGGACTAGTGCCTCAGAAGAGCGAGGAAGCACAAGTCGACCCAGCTTCCCAGAAGACGCTTCCGTCTTCCGAAGTAGAAGCAGAAGCAGAAGCAGAAGCCGAAGCAGCAGCAGCAGAGCCAGCGGCGAACGATGAGGAGGAGGTCACCTCAGTGACACCCGAGGTAATTGCAGGGCTTTCAGCTTATCAGAAGTTGAGTTAGTAGTACCGATAGGAGCAGATCAGGTAGAGATTGCCTCCGAGCAATCAGAGTAGGTAGCAAACGTAAGAGACAAGTTGACATTTCCAAACTTAGCAAAGAACCGAACATGCTTTCTTGGAGGGTGGCAGTTCTAGTGTAAATTTAATTAGGCAGCCATGTGGCAGTGTAGGAAGCACAAGAAAAGGAAGGAGAAACCGCTTGCATGTGGAGGGGCAGCTTTTCTCTCCCTGATGATGGTTCCCTCTGTTTTCTCGTGGCAGAGACATAAGTAGGATCGAAGAGTAGGATTTTGGACACACATTACACACACAGGACACATTACACATTCTACACAAGAGAGGCGCATTAAGTACGTTGTCGCGCTACTTGGCGGCTACATGCTTGACTTCTACTCCGACGCTTAGGTTTAGTAGTTCTAGAAGTTAGCTCATACTACTTCTAGTCCTTTATGTATATGTTTGACACCTTTGCATATGGTGTTAACACTATTTTGAGTCCTAGTAGGCTGATAGTATGTTAGTTATCTTGTTCAAGCATTTGTGCGCTTGTGCAAGTGACTTCTTACTTGTCTATGACGTTCAATGTACATAACTTAGGGTTTCCATGCTGATAGGGGTTTGAGCTCATGGGTTGTACTTACTTGTCGCCCATGCACGCTTTCTAGCTAATTTAAGTTATTTTTCAGGGCTATGTGTCATTTTAGGTAGTTTAAGTTATACGCTGGCACTCTAGGGGGCTTGACGTGGTAGCCTATGAGTGTAGAAAAGTTACCAGGTAGATTAAGGCACAAAAGGACAGTCAAGTGGAGCTATGAACTCCCATTGGTCCGTTTTTGTCTTTTGTGAAACTCTAAGTTTAGAAACAGAGCTCTAGAGGAGAGTTCGAGCAATTGGTGAGGAATCTTCGAAATCTGAGAACACAGGAAGAGAGAGCTCGTCGTGCCAAGCACTGTCAGTGAAATTTTTGCTCGATTTGGATCAATAAACAAGGAGTTATGCCCAATTGAAGTTCGGATTGTGTCAAAACTGCATCACTTTTGTTGATTTTGGGGTTTTCGGTGCCAATTGCAGCAGAATTGAGGAAATCACTTCAAAACTTCGTGGTTGCGTTCACTGTCAGGAGGGCTACGACTGTCCAAAAAGTTTCGTATCATTTGAGTAATTGAGTAATTCAGGGCGGCCGCTGAAGCAGAGGGGGTCTGAAAAGCTCTTAATCTAGAGCAGCGACTTTAGAGAAGGAGATCTGGAGTTCTACAAACATTCAGGAGTCCCAACTTCACAGGGATGTTCAGCATCCTGTAGACTTCAAATACTGTGAGAAGATTTGAAATTCATCGAGCCAATTCTCTATTCTATGTCTGAATAGCTGTCTAGGTACCAGAAATTGTCATAATTCTCTTATTCAGAACTTTTCTGTTCATATCTCCGTGTCAGAATTTGATCTCAGGTTGAAACTTCGTCTGTGAGTTCAGTAGTACCTCATTTGCATGTAGGGGAAGTTTAGAGGTCTAAACCTTCATAGTTTTCCTCTCTTTGAGTGTCAAAGTTCACCGCTTAAGCCTATTACTACCAGTGAGACCTAAATTTCACTTTTTGAGCATATCAGAGGATCCTACACTCCTGTGTGAGTGTTTATAGCTCCTGTTGTGACCTGAAAGCCAACCTCTTGAGTAAACAACCACAGCCAGAAGCCCGGCGCTTTCCTAGGTAGACGGATTACACTCCGACATACTCTCTTTTTGGTGAACTCGACGTGAAACACCTAGGGTGGGAGTTTTCTTGAGAGTGTTACAGGATCAGATATCATGGCCAACCAAGGATCATCAAGTGGAGGTGTTGCTGCTGCTCAGCAACCTATTCAGTTTGATGCTGCTACGATGAAGATGTTCCAAGCTTTTTCCATGTTTATGCAGCAGCAGCAGAGCACAGAGAGGAAGGAGGTATTAGCAACCAAGGCGTTGCAATCGGTGGTGCATCAGATGGATCAGTTCAAGGGGACAGATATTTCCAAGTATGTGCGATACTATGCTAGGGAGATGGAGGTGAACAAGGTACATGAGAAGGAGATGGTGGAGAACTTTGAACTTGCTGTTGTCCCTGAGATTCGTGGGCGTGTGAAGGAGCTCAAGCAGCAGCAAGGACAGAGTTGGGAGAGCTTTATGCGCGCTTTGAAGGAGGAGTACTACACTGAAGATTCAGAGAGGGTGACCAAGAGGACGTTCTTGGAGTGGGTGGTTAAGCCTAACAAAGGTTTGTCTGTAAATGAGTTGTTAAGGGAGTTTGATCGTCAATATGCTCAGCTTTCTAGGACAGAGAAGCTTACACTAGAGGTTGAGAAGACCGAGCTTTTCCTACAAGCAGCGGACGTGACTATTCAGGAGAAGCTTGAGCTGTTGCTGGAAGACAAGAGTGAGGAGAGAGGATTGAAGACTGACTGGAAGGAGGTTGAAGAGGCTGTTTCTTTGCTGGCCAAGAGACAGAGAAGAAGGGACAAGGTGGTGGTAAGTGAAGCAGCACCTCTGATAATTCCTGTCAAGCAGTTGCCTACTAAGCCTGCTTTGGTAATTGCTAGAGAGGAAGACTCACCGCTTGATGAGTTGATTAAGAGTATGAAGGAGCTTAAGCTTAAGCTCACTAGGTTAGAAGAGAAGGAGCAGAATGTACAGCCTGCTATGCAGAGACCTCAGATGAGAGAAGGCTTTGTTCATCATTGTATATGGTGTGATAGCCTAGACCATGTAAGAAGAGATTGTGGGGAGTTTTCAGATGCATTGAGGAAGGATCTGATCTTCTTCAAAGATGGTAAGATCCATTTGAGAGAGACTGGGATGATGTTGGGAACCAACTTTGGCAAGGGTGGTATGAAGAGACTTGTGAATGAGATATCAGCATCACATGCTGTTTCTCTTGTGAATGCTGCTACCTGTGGAGTGAAAGTGGAGATGGAGAGAGAGAAAGGGACTACTGGGTTGTGGTCAGATGTAGTGCGGTCCGTAGCTAGAACAGAGCTAGACAAGGATGTGCTACGAAGGGTTGGCAACTCAATTAGAGAAACTACAGGATGGAATGACCCTGTGGATACTATGTCAGTGCATGCTTATGTTGCAAGAAGTCAGCATGAAGCTGTACTAGAAGAAAAACGCAGGAGGGAGGATGCAGGTGAGGCTTCTACAGCCAAACGACCTGCTACAAGGAGTGAAAGGGCTAGACCAGAGGCAAGGCAGGAGACAACACCTACTCGGGAAGAGACTATGGAGGATCTACCACCTACAACACCAAAGGAGAAGGAGAGAAGCAAGGAGAAGGGTAAGATGCCTGCATACAAACTTCAGTCTGATATTGAGATTGCTACAGACCTGAAGCAGGTGTTAGAGAATCGTATCTTGAATGGGAAGGTTGAGTTTACCTTGGGTGAGATTCTTGGGATAGCAAAGCGTGAGTTCCATGAGGTTATCATAGATATCATCAAGAGGAAACGTCAGATCTTGGGTGAAGCAGCTACGCTTAACGCTCTAGGGACCAAACTGTCGGAGGATGAGGAGGATGAGATTGCTGGTTACTGCTCTCAAGTATCAGAGGGAAGATCAGATCAGCACGTGAGGTTTGAAGATGAGGTGGAAGCATCGCAGAAGAGCCATTATTCTCACAACCATTGGGCGAGAGCAACCACAGAGACCTTAGTGAAGCTGGGAGATCTGGAGGAACCTGTGGTGGCATTGATTGATCACGGCTCAGAGATTAATCTGATGTCTAAGGAGCTGTACAAGCGTGGAAGGTGGCCCATAGACACCGACCATGGATGGCTTATCCGTGCTGCCAACAACCAGAGGGGAGAACTCTATGGTGCTTGTCCCAACATCAAGGTAACTGTGGGTGACATCAGTGATGTTCAGAATTTCTTTGTGCAAGACATGTCAACCTATCCTATCATTCTAGGGCAGCCTTACATTACTGCTGTTAGAATGGAGACACGAGTTATGGATGATGGTTCAGCTTATGCTAGGATACGTAGTAGAGATGGCAAAAGAGCTGTTCAGTTTTTGACCGTTGCTGCAGAACATGAGAGGAATCGTGATAGCTTGAGAGACCGTCCACTACCTAAGATTACTCAGGAGTTTAGAGAGTCTAGGGGTTTTGGCAGAGTACCATTGAAGAGCGAGACTTCAACGGTACAGTAGAGATAGGATTCTCGTCTGATCCAGTAGAGCAGGAAGTTTTATCCACTAGCTTCTTAGGGTTGACATCATGTGGATCAGTGTGTTATAGGAAGGTTGAGAATCTGAAGAGGTTTGAGAGGCAACATGTGAAGAGTGTACAACAATCTTTGTGGGATAGTGGAGAGTTAGCAGGAGATGAATACATATCTGGAGTGTTTGAAGAGCAGTATTTGGTAGATACTATAGGAGAGTTGAAATCTATATTAGAAAGCTCTACAGATGATGTAGATAGAGTGGTGAGAGTGAGCTCCAAGGAGCTTTATGATGTTATTGATAAGTTTATAGATCGACAAGAGGTGTATGTGGAGACCAAGTACAAGTCAGTGGCAAAGAAAGTCAAACCAGTGGCTTTGCCTTTGCCACTCGATTACAATCAGAAGATGGAGCAAGCTGCACGAGAGCCGACGCTCAGAGGACCGAGAAGAATTGGGCACCAGTTCACAGAAACAACACTGAAGGAGCTGAGGATTGGAGGTGATGGATTTCTTACTGAGCAAGAGAAGAAGAGCTTCAGGGAGATGCTATCTAAGCATGGTAAGGCGTTTGCGTTTGAGTCACATGAAGTAGGATGTGTAGATCCAAGTGTAGTTGCACCTATGGTAATCTTTACTATACCGCATGTGCCTTGGAATCTACGTCCTATCCCTGTGCCTAGAGCTCATCTACCAAAGCTGATAGACTTGCTCAATGAGAGGATTAGGATGGGTATCTTGGAACCATCTATAGCTCCCTACTCTAGCAGATGGTTTACTGTTCCGAAGAAGAGTGGAGCTTTGAGATTTATCCAAGATATGCAGCCAGTTAACAAGGTGACTATCAGGAATATGGGTATAGGACCTATTGTAGACGAGTTTGCAGAGGCTTTTGCTGGTCGTGCTATCTATTCCATGGGAGACTTATATTCAGGTTATGATCAGTTTCAGTTATCCTCTGAGAGTAGAGACTTGACTACAATGAGGACGCCTTTGGGGTTACTAAGGATGTGCACCTTGCCACAAGGTGCTACCAATTCTGTAGCACATATGATGAATGGCATGAACAAAGTTTTGAGGGACTTCATTCCTGAAAAAACTATGCCATTCCTTGATGATGTGCCGATCAAAGGGTGTGCTGAGGAGGAGAAGAATGAGGTAAAAGATCAGAGGGGGTGCCGTAAGTTTGTAGCAGATCACATAGCTGATTGTGATAAGATACTGAGTCGACTGGAGGAGGTTCATTTGACTTTATCAGGAGCCAAGTCTGTATTTGGAGTACAAGAGGTGTTAATAGTGGGACATCTGTGTGGATCTTATGGTCGGAAACCTTGTCCAAACAAGGTTGATGCCATCCGAAGGATGAAGGAGACATGTGGATCGGTTACTGAGGTGAGAAGGTTTCTAGGAGCATGTGTGTTTTATCATATATGGATTCCACACTTTGCACATGTAGCAGATCCGTTGTACAAGCTGCTGAGGAAGGGGCAAAGATTTCAGTGGCAAGAGGAGCAAAGCGAGTCTATGAGGAAGTTGAAGGATCTTTTAGCTTCACCACCAACTCTACGGAAGGTAACATATGAGTTGGGCAGATCTGTTATCCTTACTGTTGATACTAGTCCTATTGGCATTGGATGGGCTGTAGGGCAAGACGATGAGGATGGGAATAGATATGTGGTGCGTTTTGGTGCTAAGGTGTTAAGTTCACGGCAGAGAGACTACCCTCAGGTCAAGAGAGAGCTATGGGGAGTAGTTACTGCGATGAAGAGTGATAAGGAATACTTGATAGGAGCACCTGTGGTTGTGGAGACAGATTGTTTACCTCTCTTGGGAATGATCACTAGCTGTACAACTCCAGATATTGCTATGTTGAGGTGGATAGCATATATCAAGTCCTTGAACCCAGAGTTTAGACATATTGCAGGAAAAGACAATCCTGTGGCAGATATGTTATCAAGGGCTAGGTATTACGATGAGAAAGAAATGATAGATGATCAGGAGGATGTGGGAACTGATTTCTATTCTAGTGCTCTTGCTAGAAGAGATAGAAGCTGTTTTGTAGCTCCATTGGAGTTATTTGAGGAAACTATGTATGATGGCGAGTGGTTGGATCTTGGGCGTTATTTGAGTTCACTGGAAAGGCAAGAAGGCTGGTCTGATGCAGATTTCAAGAGGATCCGTAGAATAGCTTATGGTTACTTTTTACATGGAGGACATCTATGGAAGCGCCCTAAGCTACAAGGAGGTATACCGCAGCGAGTAGTATGTGACTTGGAATTGCAGCAGAAGCTGATCAAGGAGTTCCATGAGAGTTTATGGGCTGGTCATAGAGGAGTTTGGGCTACATTTGCCAAGATGAAGGAGAAGTATTGGTGGAAGGGTATGTATAAGGATGTAGTACAGTTTGTTTCATCCTGTATACCTTGCCAGATGTATTCCAACGTACGTCATCGTGATGGATTGCATCCTACTTATCCTTTAGCCATTCATTACAAATGGGTAGTTGATCTGGTAACTATGCCATTTGGACTTGGCCAAATGAGGTATCTAGTCTTGGCTAGAGAAGATCTATCTAACCAAGTCGAAGGCCGTGCTCTGAGGACGAAGACCACTGCTAGTGTCTGCCGCTTTCTACTTGAAGATGTTATTTGTAGATATGGGTGTGTGGGAAAGATCACTGCAGATAGGGGTGAGCTGGATTCACAAGAAGCAGTTGAGTTCTTCAATCGATTGGGAATCAAGTTGGCGTTAACCACTGCTTACAATCCTGAAGGGAATGGCAAGAGCGAAAGAGGTCATCCGCCAATCATCAAAGCTTTGGTAAAAGCTTGCAAGGGTAAGATCCGTGAATGGCCTAGACTGCTACCGTTTGCTTTGTGGGCAGATCGTACAACTCATAGTACCGTTACAGGTTACATGCCAGCAGAGTTGATACTAGGGCAAAAACCTGTGATGCCGATTGAGGAGGTTGTGCCTACTTGGAATGTTTTGCCATGGGAAGATGGTAGAAGTACGGAGGATCTTCTTGCATTAAGGATCCAGCAGTTAGAACGGAGACCTGAGGATGTTGCAAAAGCTGTGGAAAGGTTGAAGACTGCTAGAGAGAGAAATAAAGGCAGATTTGATAGAACGCATAGATTACGACCCAAACCAGTTAAAGAAGGTGATTGGGTGTTAGTCTATGATAGTAGTCTTGATAATCAGCATAGCACTATCAGAAAGTTCTCCAAGAGATGGTTTGGACCTTATGTGGTGTTAGAAGTTTATGATAATGCCACATACTCTTTGAGAGAGTTAGATGGTGCAGTGCTCAAGATACCAGTCGCAGGGAAGAGAATAAAGCTCTTTAGAAGGAGAGGGGACGATCAGAACATTGCAGAGCTTACTGAGGATGAAGCTGAAGACGCAATGGAGGTTGAAGATGAGTTTGAAGCTGAAGCTGAAGAGTCTTGATCTAGATCTGGCACATACCGGAGGATGTGCAGGTTCAGAGGGGGTGGATGTCGCGCTACTTGGCGGCTACATGCTTGACTTCTACTCCGACGCTTAGGTTTAGTAGTTCTAGAAGTTAGCTCATACTACTTCTAGTCCTTTATGTATATGTTTGACACCTTTGCATATGGTGTTAACACTATTTTGAGTCCTAGTAGGCTGATAGTATGTTAGTTATCTTGTTCAAGCATTTGTGCGCTTGTGCAAGTGACTTCTTACTTGTCTATGACGTTCAATGTACATAACTTAGGGTTTCCATGCTGATAGGGGTTTGAGCTCATGGGTTGTACTTACTTGTCGCCCATGCACGCTTTCTAGCTAATTTAAGTTATTTTTCAGGGCTATGTGTCATTTTAGGTAGTTTAAGTTATACGCTGGCACTCTAGGGGGCTTGACGTGGTAGCCTATGAGTGTAGAAAAGTTACCAGGTAGATTAAGGCACAAAAGGACAGTCAAGTGGAGCTATGAACTCCCATTGGTCCGTTTTTGTCTTTTGTGAAACTCTAAGTTTAGAAACAGAGCTCTAGAGGAGAGTTCGAGCAATTGGTGAGGTATCTTCGAAATCTGAGAACACAGGAAGAGAGAGCTCGTCGTGCCAAGCACTGTCAGTGAAATTTTTGCTCGATTTGGATCAATAAACAAGGAGTTATGCCCAATTGAAGTTCGGATTGTGTCAAAACTGCATCACTTTTGTTGATTTTGGGGTTTTCGGTGCCAATTGCAGCAGAATTGAGGAAATCACTTCAAAACTTCGTGGTTGCGTTCACTGTCAGGAGGGCTACGACTGTCCAAAAAGTTTCGTATCATTTGAGTAATTGAGTAATTCAGGGCGGCCGCTGAAGCAGAGGGGGTCTGAAAAGCTCTTAATCTAGAGCAGCGACTTTAGAGAAGGAGATCTGGAGTTCTACAAACATTCAGGAGTCCCAACTTCACAGGGATGTTCAGCATCCTGTAGACTTCAAATACTGTGAGAAGATTTGAAATTCATCGAGCCAATTCTCTGTTCTATGTCTGAATAGCTGTCTAGGTACCAGAAATTGTCATAATTCTCTTATTCAGAACTTTTCTGTTCATATCTCCGTGTCAGAATTTGATCTCAGGTTGAAACTTCGTCTGTGAGTTCAGTAGTACCTCATTTGCATGTAGGGGAAGTTTAGAGGTCTAAACCTTCATAGTTTTCCTCTCTTTGAGTGTCAAAGTTCACCGCTTAAGCCTATTACTACCAGTGAGACCTAAATTTCACTTTTTGAGCATATCAGAGGATCCTACACTCCTGTGTGAGTGTTTATAGCTCCTGTTGTGACCTGAAAGCCAACCTCTTGAGTAAACAACCACAGCCAGAAGCCCGGCGCTTTCCTAGGTAGACGGATTACACTCCGACAACGTTGTTGTGTACTGTGCGCACACACACTACACCCGATGTTAGAGACATAAGAATAGATTGGGATTATACCGGAGGGGTCTGCATGCTCGTTACCAGTAGTGGTTTGAAGATTTAGATAGAGGTAGTGGATAGTCTAGGAGCAGGGAACGGCATCCTCGTGCAGTCCTGTTGGCTAGACTGGTGTGTCGAGGAGTAGGAGCAGGAAGTAGAGGGAGTGAGCTTCCCAATGCCAATGTGACTTCTTCTCGGAGAATGGATTGCTGATTTGAGTGCAGAAGCTTTGTCCATGTCTTCTATGTGGTGGGTTTTCTTGGATTCACTCCCGATTGTGCATGGGAAGCATTTTCTTGAGTGGCGGTGACTGTCAGTAGTTGTGCAGATTCGCAGCTTGGCTCGTCCAGTAGAGCACTTCGGATCTACGTACGGACGGTCTTATGGGTAAGAGATCCCAGAAGACAGAGTAGTCGGAGCGAGAGAAGAAAAAAGAAGTCTTCTTCTCACAGCAGAAGACAACATCCTCAAGTAGAAGACTGTGCAACTGTACGCACGTTTGTTGTCTTCCTCCCCAAACTATTACAAGCAGGGATGGCTTGTTAGTCAGGATCCGGACTAGAAGCCTATCGGAATCTTAATTTCTCCTTTTCATCTTGTTTTTCTCTTGTTTTGATTTTCTCTCCATCTTCTTACCTTCTTCTAGTGAGCTTCCGAGACTTCTATTGAGCTTCCGTGAAGGTGAATGTCGTTATAGTGCTGCAAGAAGACCATTTTCGTAGGCAGAAGCTTGGGAAGGCTACATGGGGCATACACCTTGTGATTAATCTAATCCGTTGGAATGTGTGAGAGAGAATAAGGTGTAACAGCCGATTCTAGTCGACTTTTGCGAAGCAGGAGCAGTCTTCTGGAGGTGTGAGAAGCCGAGTTGAACCCCCAGAAGCCGAGAATTGCTTCAGGAAGACGGTACTGAGAAGACCGGAAGAAATGACTTGGAAGCAGGAAGCGTCTTTCTGAGCTTCTCTGTGAATAGTTGTGTGATATTTTAGTAAGTAGTTGTTTGTTTAGGTCCAGAGCATCTTTTGGCGAGTCAGGAAGACGCATGGTTTTGTGAGAAGACGGGATTTCTAGACAAAACTCGTGTGTTTGTGTGTTTGAACAGATCTTAGAACTTAGAGCAGCGTTACTTGTGCAAATCCTCTGTGGGAACAATATCTTGTATACTAAATGGGCAAAAGGAGTAATCCTGCGACACTACATATAGTGAGCACCATTTTTGGCGCCGCTGCCGGAGTTTTCATCTTTATAACTTCTGTTCTAAGCTTCCAGGATCTGTGTGCCAGTAGTTAGTTTCATTTCGAACTAACTTCGATTGTAGTTGAATGTGTTGTGGGACTCTATCTTGCTAGAAGACAGGAACCGCAACCAGAAGCTGATAAGATACATCAGGGGGAACTGGAAGAAGCCGCTCCTCCACTTCCAAGAGCTTCTTGGAAGACTCGATCTTGGAAGATTGCAGTGAGTACAACAGGAAGCAGGAGAAGAAGATGTTCCGAACCTGTGATCGGTTGTTCAGACATTCAGTCTGCCGGATCTAGTATTAGAAGAAGAGAGACATCTCTTCTCAGCACTCTAGTGGATGTCTCCGACCAGAGGAAGAAGTAGAAGACGCACGGGTAAAGATCCTGAGTGGGTGCATTCACCTCAGCGAATCGCTTCTAGAGAGCAGCGGATATCCCTGAGACACCAAAGGAAAGAAGAAGAGCTCAGGAAGATCCGATCAGTAGAGTTGGAAGAGCCTTCCATCTCGAGCATAATCTTTGGAGAAGACAGAGGCCAACCGGGCGATCATGTGTACAAAGTAGATTTTGGTACTGGTTACTCGGAAGATGTCTTCCCAAGTGCGGAAGAAGCTTCTCAAGGTGAAGAGAGACTAGAGGAGATTTTTCCAGACGTCTCAGAAGGCGACAGCGACATTAGTTCTGACTCAGAAGACGACCTTCTTGATTCAGACAGGCCTGGACCTTCGATAAGACCATCTCCACCACCTGGGCCTGAGGGAGGAAGAAGTTGGCAGTCGCACCAGCCGGCAGTCGACATGACTTTCCACACTCGGCAGAAGTACCATCCGTACGACGATGATGCTGACACGGACGACTTCATCGTGATGTTCGAGACCATCTCTCGCTCCAACAAGGAATACTCGGATGTCGACAGACTCCGTTTATTTCCCAGTTTGATCGTAGAAAAAGGAAAGAAATGGATGAGTAAAATGTTGGATGATGGGTTAGTGATGGCCGCTTGGGCTACTCTGAAGGCAGCTTTTCTAAAAAGGTTCAGAGGAGTGGGCTATGATCGGATGACCCTCATAGTACTTCAGAGGCTCGAACGGAAGAAAAAAGAGACACTGCGGGATTACACTGAGAGGTTTGAAGACCTCCTGGATCACATCCTTCATAACCAAGGAAGATCCGGTTATTGTGCCCAGCAAGCCGTGGACTGGTACTTGGGAGGATTGTCTCATGATATGGGTACTACAGAAGAGGAGGAGGTGATGATTTAGTAGAAGTACAGAAGCATACCGAGCAGTATGAAACCTCGAGCATCACTCGGAATATGACGAAGGACAGAGGGAAGACCTCGAAGAAGTCCAAGAAGTCGAAGAAGTCTTCTAGGAAGTCCAAGAGGAAGTCCAAGTCCACTGAAACTGATAACAATGATTCAGAAGCCTCCTCTACTTCTGAAGAATCTACTGTCCAAAGTTCAGAATCCGAATCTGAACAAGAGAAGAAGACACGGAAGAAGGAGAAGGAGAAGGAGAAGACACGATCAAGGGAGGAAGTTGTGCAGAAGATGTCTCAGACTCAGATCATTCAGTCTGCACCTGATCCCCGTATCGATGAAGTTCTGAAGCAGTTTGCCGACCTGAAAGTTCATCTTCTGAACCAGAATGACAAGCGGAAGCAACCTATGGCTTCCTGGTCAAACCTTTGGTGCAACCTTTGTAACTCTTCCGAGCACACCAGAGATCAGTGTACACAGGACCAAGCTGTCAATTGAGCAGGCTGGGAAGAAGACGATGAGGGATATCTAAATGATCCTAGTGGGGAAACCTGCTATAGGATCGAGACGATACAACCGTTCACTCCCGCACCTCCCGTCCAATATAATCGTTATGTACCTAGGGATAGAGCTAGTAATGTACAGACCAGGACGCCCTGGCAACCTTCTTCATCACAACGACATCTAAACCCTCTTCCTGGAGCGTGCAATAGTTGTGGAGAGACAAGACACTGGTGGTCCATCTGTCCTCATCCGAGAAGACAGATTGGGCAAGTGCCCTTGTGTGGAAACTGTAAGGAAGCAGGACATTTCACGAGAAATTGTCCTCAGACCTTACGTCCACGGCAAATGGTTAGATTTGCAGAGACCACGCCTCCTGCAGAAGCTGCATCAGCTTCTAAACTCGAGTTAGCAGTGGTATAGCACATCATGGTAGAAGAAGAAGATCCTGGGGATTGTACGGATTGTCTCCATATCGAGGAAGACGAACCAGACCCCGGGAAGCGCGAAGGAAAGGAACCTCAGCTGCAGAAGACGACTGCAGCTCAAAAGACGAAGTCACTTGAGGCAGCTTCCTCTTTCACTTTGGCGGATGGCACTGTTTGGAGCCCTAGCCCGGATTCATACAGTTGGCCTCCAGAAGAAGTCTTGGATGAAGCGGTGTTCAAGGTAAGTACCAGAAGCAAAGGGAAGTCAGAATCCCGTCAGAAGGAGATCAAGAAGAAGAAGCAGCGAAAGGAGAGGTCATCTTCCCCTGATCGGTCTTCTTCTCCTACTTACGACCGAGAAGATCCGAAGTACTTTGCTCTTGATATTAGGCAGAAGTTGAAGCGATCATGCAAGAAGAGCTAGAGAAGCGACGAAAAATAGTACAGCAGCTTCCCCTCCACCGACTACGGCAGCCCCTGTCTCACGGGAACAGCCCCTAGTCGAGAGAAGACACCATCCTGATCTTTCACCCAAGGAAGCGGTTACTACATCTTCTCTGTTGGAAACACCAGTCACTCTTCTGAAGCGATCCCCTTATGACTTCTTACGAGATTTGTGAAATCAGAAGGCGGATGTAACCTTCCAACAGCTATTGGATGACAACGCTGGTTACAGGAAGCTGTTACAATATGTGCTTCGAGGATCGAGGAAGAGGAGAACAGCTAAATTCCCTCAGAGCACCCCGATCCTAAGGATAGAGCATGAGGACTTGGGAGCCCCAGAACTTGATATGGAGATCCATGGCTGCCTTTTGAAGAAGGTATCCATTGATTCCAGCTTCGGAGTTAACATCATGACTAAAGAAACTGCGCATGCCTTAGGCTTCACTGAATTCCAACCTACTCCGAGAATCCTCAGAATGACGGACCAGACCAGAAGACGACCTTTGGGGCAACTGAAAGATGTCTTGACAGTAATTGGGGGAGTATCTTTTTACCTCACTTACATCATTTTGCGACCTGTAGCTAGGGTTGGATATCAGGTGTTGATAGGAAGACCATGGCTGTATGCTGCAAATGTAAATACTGATTGGAGAAGACATTGTTTGAGATTTCTCAATCTTACATCCAAGCCCGGTGAGAAGACTAAGGTCTCGCTTCCTTGGATCAAGATTGGACACCAACGTGAAACTCCTTCATGGTATCCTAAACTCATTCCTGGAGGTATGCCCTTCATGTCTTCATGTCTTCTATGGTCTCCGTGGACCATAGAAGACATGAAGGGCATACCTCGAGAGTTGGGAGAGCATCGCATTGACTTGCTAGAAGGTGTTGTTCCTGCACGACAGCGGCAGTACCGGCTCAACTCCAAGTACTCGCTTCTGATGAAGGACCAGATCGACCAATACCTGAAGGCGGGAGTCATCTTCCCAATACTTAGTAGTGAATGGGTAGCTCCTATTGTCATCGTGGCAAAGAAGCAGACAGGTAAGATCCGAGTGTGTCAGGACTTCCGGAAGCTGAACTTGGCCACGAAAAAGGATCATCATCCTTTATCGTTCACCGATTCTGTGTTAGACCAGGTAGCAGGACATGAGTTCTACAACTTCATGGATGGGTATTCTGGATACAACCAAGTTTCAATCAGGGAAAAAGACAAGTCGAAAACCACTTTCACTACTGATTGAGACACGTACGCGTACAATCAAATGCCGTTTGGTTTATGCAACGCGGCCGCCACATTCCAGAGATTGATGATTACAATCTTCAAGGAGTATTTTCGCACTTTCATGAAGATCTTCTTGGATGATTTCTGTGTGTTTGGATCAAAAGAAGACCACCTGATATTTCTAAGGAAGTGTTTTTTTAAGTGTAGAGAACATCGTTTGGCTCTTCACCCTAAGAAGTACTTCTTTGGTATGTTAGAGGGAATTTTGCTAGGACATAGGATTTCTGGAAGAGGTATAGAAGTAGACTGTGCTAAGGTGGAAGTCATCATGAAACTTCACCCACCTGCTAACTTGACTCATTTGAGAAGCTTCTTGGGCAACGTAGGATACTACAGGAGGTTTATTGACAGGTACGCAGAGGTAGCAAGAAGACTTACCAAGTTGCTGAAGAAGGACGAACCTTACATTTGGTCTTCTGAGCAACAGGAAGCATTCGAAGAATGAAAAGGCTTCTGTCGGAATCTCCTGTCCTAAGGCCACCTGATTGGGAGAGAGTATTCCCTATTTATGTGGATGTTTCTGCTTTCGCCAGAGGGGTGGTATTGAGTCAGAAAGATGAGAAAAAGAAGGATTATCCCATCCACTATGCGGGAAGACAACTCAGTGATGCAGAGAAGAAGTACTCTACAACTGAAAGGGAGTGTCTCGGCATGATTTACTCCTGTAGAAAGTTTAGGCACTATCTTCTAGCCAACCCGTTTGTCTTCTATGTGGATCATTTTTCTTTGAAACAACTTGTGAAGAAAGCAGATTTGTCTGGTAGGATAGCTAGGTGGATTCTTCTACTCCCGGAATTTACTTACACAGTTGAGTACAGGCCTGGAAGACAGCATGTTAATGCTGACTACCTATCCAGATTGAAGATAGAACGACGAGAAGATGAAGTGGAAGACGAGTTCCCTGACGAGAAGTTGTTTTCAGTTTTCGCAGAGACACTTTCATCTGGGGGGGGGGGGCGTACCACCTGCTTCCCAGAAGAGGAGACTAGATCTTCTGATCCAGTCTTTGCAACTTCCACAGAAGAGTCGATCTTCAAGGACTTAAGGAAGTTCTTGGAAGACCAACAGTATCCCGAGGGATTGGATGCGGAGCAGAGGGTTGTCTTCTTACACAAGGCAGGTCCCTACGCCATCTTCTAGGATATCCTGTTCAGGAAGGGACATGACGAAAAGCTAAGGAGATGCCTTGAGCCTTCAGAGATTAAGTCAGTGATCACAGGTCTCCACTACGAAGATGCTGGGGGTCACTACGAGCTGAAGATCACAGTGAAGAAGATGTTGGACGCCGGTTACTGATGGCCGACCATGTACAGAGACATTTTTCAGGTGATCAGGAAATGTGATGCGTGCCAGAGGGTGGGAAGACCAACATCTACTACTAGGTGGCCTCTTACACTCATTCTTCCGCTTGCTCCTTTTGAAAAGTGGGGAATCGACTTTGTTGGGTCCATCGCCCCGGTGGCTAGAAGAACACGAGCACGGTATATTTTGATAGCTACCGACTATGCTACCAAGATGGTGGAAGGCGAAGCCGCAAGGAAGAACGACGTCGCAGTGGTAGCCAGGTTCCTCTGGCACAACATTATCACTCGATACGGATGTCCGCTGAAATTGGTATCAGATAGAGGTACTCATTTCTTAAATGAGAATATTTCTCTCCTGACCCAATATTTCAGGATAAAGCATCGGAAGACGATGCCGTACAACCCGAAAGCGAATGGACTGACAGAGAAGTCGAATGGTCTTCTATGTAATATCTTGAATAAGGTAACTGTTAACCATGCGTATGATTGGGACACGAAATTGCCATCTGTGTTATGGGCTTTCAGGATTTCACCCAAAGTCACAACCCAGAAGACACTCTTCTACCTAACTTATGGCATGACACCTATTGTGCTCATCGAGTTAGAGGTCCCTACTTACAGGTTAGCCGTAACCGACCGCATGGAAGAAGAGGAAAGCCAGGAGCAGTGTCTTCTAAACTTTGTAGAGTTTGAAGAAGACAGGAATGCAACTTTGGAGAAGACGTACGAAGTACAAGCGCAACGTAAGGTGAACTATGATGGCAAGCTGAAGAAGGTAAACGTCACAGATGGAGACTTGGTTCTTCTATAGGACAATCGAAATCTTAAGTTCCCTGGGAAACTTCATCTTCGCTGGATGGGTCCTTACCGCGTCTTGGAGGTCTTCACCAATGATTCCTTGCAGTTGGAAGAGTTAGACGGTATGTTGATGACCACTCGTGTAAATGAGTGGCGTGTCAAGAAGTACTGGACGTGAACAAAAGTGCTGAAGCGCTGATGTTTGCGGGGATGCAAACATGTGAGGGTGGGCGTATGTGGTGTCCACAATTTACAGGATTCACGAATTTTTGAAATTTTTAAGATTAATAACTTGTTTGTATAACTGAAGAAGCGTTGTTACTTAAGATTACGGCTTCCTTAGAAGGAAGATGATCTTACGATCTTTTTGTAATAAGAAGTTGAAGCGTCTTCTCGGTTGTGTCTTCCGAAGGCGGAAGACGGAAGACGGAAGACACGTATCTTCCGGAAGACGGCAACCGCGGAAGCTTAACCACGTAAGGAGTAGGTGCACCTACCCGGCAACACCGAGTAGGTTAGGTAGGTCAAGTAGGTCGAGAAGGTCGAAACCCCTAACTTCGAGAGAAGATGCGCAGGAAGTGCATTAGCACATTTCAGCTTCCTGCAGCGAAAGTGGCCGATCTTGTGATCAGATTAAGATATAATTTTCAACGACCAAAGAGAAAGACGAGACCGTCGATCCCCAGAAGTATATATGAGAGGGATTCGATGCTTGGATGGATGTGGTACCCACAAATTACAGGATTCACGAATTTTTGAAACATTTGAGATTAATAACCTGTTTGTATAACTGAAGAAGCGTTGTTACTTAAGATTACGGCTTCCTTAGAAGGAAGATGATCTTATGAGCTTTTTGTAATAATAAGTTGACTTCTTCGGAAGACGACCGTCTTCCGAGAAGCGTCTTCTCAGTTGCGTCTTCGGAAGACGGAAGACGACGGAAGACGGGAAGACGTCTGAAGACACGCATCTTCCGGAAGACAGCGACCGCGGATGCCTAACCATGAATTTCCAGGTAACGGAGTAGGTGTACCTACTAGGTAACACCAAGGTGGTAGGTAGGTCGGATAAGCCATCTAGGGTCGAAACCCCTAATCTGCGGGGAAGATGCGCAGGAAGCACATTAGCGCATTCCAGCTTCCCGCAGCAAGCACGCTTCTTGAGAAGATCAATTCCAGAGGGTGAGCTTCGAGTAAGGAGGCAGCGAGGTGAAATTGAGTGAGGATAGGATCGATTAGAAGCTAGAAGGAAGGCGAGGTCGAATTGCTGAAGCGCAGGAAGCATATTAAGTGAAAAGCGTTTCCTGTGAACTCCCGGAAGCTGACATTGGAAGCAGCTGAGTGGAATCGGAGGTGGACGGGTTAATCAATTGAGGCGTAGTCAGGAGTTGACTACGGAAGTAGCTCAATGGAGTCGCATTGGAGCTGGGACTAGAGCCAGAAGCGCGTGGAAGGTCGAAGACAACTCGAGAAGCAGACAGAAGACTGTAGAGGTTTTTCCCATGTTCTTTTCCCTTCCCACTGGTTCCTGTCTTTGTTTGGTATCCCCCGCGCTTCCCCGGTTGTCTGCAGGCAGCCTGATCGATTACCCCCATCCCTATTTTTCCTATCGTGACATTGGGTGCAGAAGCGCTGCCCAATTTCTGTCAGACATCTTCTTACTTCTTCCTAAGTTCAATTCGAGCTTCCCTAACCATCGTCCTCAAATTGACGATCCCAGCTATCAATTTCCCTACCCTACCATCCCTCTACTCCCGAAACCTTGAACAGAAGACTCTTCGGAAGATCTGAACATCTTCGGAAGACGCTTCTGAGACTGGAACATCTTCGGAAGCCTGACATCTTTGGAAGTCTGTCTTCGGAAGTCGACTATACACAATTCGTATCAAGAGTGGATTTGCTTTGCTTTTGTGTTAAGAGATGCTTGGTACGAATCTCGAGTGGCTTGGTGAGTTGTTTGTTATTTTGAGAAGTTGGAAGTCGGGGACTAGGCCTGTGCCTCCCGGTCTTCCAAGCTTCTCAAATCCACATCTTCCTAGAGAGACTAGAAGACTGGAAAGGCTGGCAAAATACGCGAGAAGACGTGAGGGTCCACTTCGGGTCTCTTCTGTCTGACCCATAGCAGCCATTCCTTCTTCTTCCCGAACTTAGGAGAGAGTCATGAGAAGTCTTGTTGGCAGAATCTGGAGAGAATGGTCGAGGGTCATGTCTTCCCATCATGCAGCAAGCTTCTTCTGAGTGTGTATGAGAGGTGAGAAGTCAGAAGAACAGAGTGCAATTGTCTTGTGTCTGTTGAGAGGATAGATTGCGCATAGGAAGAAGAAGACAGGTGAGATCAGTGAAGGGAAGCCTGACTTCGGGAGGTCTTCCAAGAACGACATTGAATCAGAAGCTGTCTTGGGAGTCTTCCCAGAGCCACTGTCACCGCAGGAGCCCGCAACCATCTTCTGAACCTGTTATGCACTCTACGTTTCGCGAATCTTGTATCTTCTGATAGGAAGTAGGATGCAACGCAAGGTGAGTTATCTTCTTGGTAATCCATGCGAGGCCTTGCTTAGTTAGGATTGTTTAGATATAGCTCGGAAAATGAGAGCTATCTAGGAAGTATTGTTAGAATCCCGGAAGACAGAGTAGCTGTCTTCTAGAAGACTAGCTTCGTCTTCTGAGAAGTAGAAGCTAGACTGTGGACACTTGGGAAGAACTGATCCTTTAGCTCACAGTAAGTGCTTGTGGCTTAGTGCAACAGATCTTCCAGTATGTCGATGCATCCTCGAGGGTTGGTATTACCGGCAGCAGAGTTGGCCGAGGCCACACCCTTCCTCAAGGAGTTGGGTCTCGATTTCTTCCTATGGGATTGGAACCTCGCATACCAGGGACTTCTGGAGGAGGTGTGGGCAGCGTTACCACCCCGCAACCGTGTACCTGCGAAGGCAGACGTAGCTCGAGGAAGACCATCTTCCTGGACTGAAGATTGGTGACGCAGGGCCTTCCACAAGCCAGAATCCGAGGACCGAGGGTATTGGCTTGAGAAGAAGATCTTGCCCAGGATCGTGAGTGAGTGGCATGTGCCTGGGAGCACAACTTGCCTCTTCCTGGAGGACAGGCAGGGAAGGAACGAATGGAAGATCGAATCTTACCGGGAGCCGAAGAAGCGACTTCTGGCGAAGCTGTTTCTGCATCTCTTTCCCAAGGGGAAAGCGCAGAAGACAAGGTACCTGGGAGATCAGGACGTGGAGTTCCTGGAAGCAGTGTGAGATGAAGAAGTGCCTGTCAACTGGGGCTCATTCTTCCACATTTATGTACAGACGGAGCTAGCGTACTTAGGTACCCCGGCAGGAGGACACTTGACACCTTTCCTCTGTTACTTGTACGTAGCCATGAGGGATCTCAGGAGAGATCAGTTGACGAAGTATGGACCAACAGGGCAACAGGAGACGAAGGAGGAGACCTCGGAAAGAAGATGACCGAGCAGCAGCCGCAACTCCCCCTCCCACTCTGATGCCGCAGCTGAGGCCCGGCTCTCATCAGAAGACGCTTCGGGTGCGAGAAGACGAGTCTAGTGGGTCGGAAGACGTCACGTCTCCGAGGAAGATGGGTCCTAGAAGTGTACCTAGGAAGACCACCTCCCTCATTCATTCGGGATCGGAGTCTGACTCAACGGAGGAGTCCTTGAGCACCCGAGCTGAGCAGAAGACCGCTTCTGCCACACCAAGGAGTCTTCCGAAGACTCTAGAAGACAAGGGAAGGAGGGATACTCCTACTGCGATGCGGGGAAGCGCAGTAAAGAGGACCGCTTCTGCCATGGAGAGGGATCTTCCACCCCAGAAGATGAGAAGAGTAGCTTCTTCTCGTGCGCAGAAGATGAAGACCATAGTGGTGGAAGAGGCCTCCTTGCCTCTGGAAGACCAGGTAGAGACCTCCGACCAAGTCGTGGAATGAGCCTGTCTTTCGCATGAAGACGACTGGAGGAGTTCAGTGCCTTCTTCCAATCCGAGATCGAGCCCACTATGGAGTTTCTGGAGAAGATAGCGAAGGCTCGGGAGAGGCCTTTACAGCCTGGATTCGGTCTGCGCACCTTGCTGCGACAGGAAGAAGACCAGAAGAAGACAGAGTCGCTGGAAGCTAGTCTCCGCACCACGGAGAAGCTCGCAGCGAAGAACAAGGCAGAAGCAGCCGCTTCTGCCAAGGATCTGGTGCAGCTTCGGAAGAGCAACCAGGAGTTGCAGGCGCGCTTACAGCAGCGTGACCAGGAGGTTCTCTGAGTGCGTGGGAAGATCATCGCCCTCGCAGAGGAGAAGACAACATGGAAGATGCAGCGGAATCTCGTGCGCAGAAGATGCTAGCACAGTCGGTGGAAGCACTTCGAAAGAAGTTCAACTTCACCGCGGGTAGGAAGTTGCTTACCTTAGCTAGAGAGTGGGACGAGGAGTCCAGAGCGAGGTTGGTAGAATGCAAGGAGAGCATGTTCAGGTATTTGGATCGGCAGATAGAGGGAGTGAAGACACTCTATGGTCTTCTCTTGGCACCGCCATCTACAACTGCGTCTTCCCAAGCTCCAGCACCATCGACTGGATCCAGATTGGAGAAGGAGGAGTTCGACCTCGCTGTGCACTTGGTAGTGACAGCGTTGGAAGCCAAGAAGACACCGGAAGATGCCCCGGAAGATAAGAAGAAGAGCCGTCTTTCCAGATATTCCGCGTGGAGGAAGCGACTTCCTCGGACCCCTATGAGGTCGCCATGGTCCCTAGTCCCGCACCAGTGCCTCAGAAGATGGAGGAAGCACCACTCGACCCAACTTCCCAGAAGACGCTTCCGTCTTCCGAAGCAGAAGCTGAAGCAGAGTCGGAAGCTGAAGCCGAAGTCGAGGAAGGAGCAGCAGTAGCAACAGTAGGACCAACGACGACTATAGAGGAGGCCACCTCAGTGACACCCGAGGTAACTGCAGGGCTTTCTAGCTTATCAGAAGCCGCGTTAGGAGCTCCGATAGGAGTAGATCATGTAGAGGTTGCCTCCGAGCAATCAGAGTAGATAGTAACCGAAGTTGACAATTCCAGATTTAGTAAGATCGAACATGCTATCTTAAGGGTGGCAGTTTTTCAGTGTAAAATTAGTTAGGATACCATGTGGCAGCATAGATAGCGTAGGAGCAACAAGGTGGATGGCTAATTAGGAAGGGGAACCGCTTGTATGTGGGGTGGCAATCTCCTGTCAGCGCCTCTCTCTCCCTGGTGGTCGTCTCCTCTGATTCTCATGACAGCGACATAAGTAGGATCGAAGAGTAGGAAATGGGGGTTCTGTAGGCTCTGCACACACACACATCGATTTGACGGTGCAGACGGAGAGCACACACAGACACATGATAGGCATTACCGTGTACACTACACCCGTTGTTGGAAACATACGAATAGTCTGAGAATACACAGGAGGGGTCTGCATGCTTGTTACCAACAGTGGTTCGAAGATGTAGATAGAAGTAGTGGACAGTTTAGGAACAGGGAACGGCATCCTCGTGCAGTCCTGTTGACTAGGCTGGTGTGTCGAGGAGTAGGCGCAGAAAGTAGAGGGAGTGAGCTTCCCAATGCCAATGTGACTTCTTCTCGGGGAATGGATTGTTGATTTGAGTGTAGAAGCTTTGTTCATGTCTTCTGGGTGGTGGATTTCCTTGAATTCGCTCCCAATTATGCATGGGAAGTGTTCTTCTTGAGTGGCGGTGACTGTCAGCAGGTGTGGCATTGTAGCTTGACTCGTCCAGTAGAGCACTTAGGATCTGCGTACGGACGGTCTTATGGGTAAGGGATCCCAGAAGATACAGTAGTCAGAGCAGCGAAGTGAAGAAGAAAGAAACCTTCTTCTCACAGCAGAAGACGACATCCTCAAGAAGAAGACGGTGCAACTGTACACATGTTTGTTGTCTTCCTCCCCAAACTATTACAAGCAGGGATGGCTTGTTAGTCAGGATCCAAACTAGAAGCCTGTCGGAATCTTAATTTCTCCTTTTCATCTTGTTTTCTCTTTTTTGGATTTTCTCTTCTTCCCCATCTTTTCTCATCTTCCCCATCTTCTTACTTTCTTCTAGTGAGCTTCCGAGATTTCCATTGAGTTTCCGTGAAGGTGAATGTCGTTGTAGTGCTGCAAGAAGACCATTTCCGTAGGCAGAAGCCTGAGAAGGCTATAGAGGGCATACACCCTGTGATTAATCTAACCCGTTGGAATGTGAGTGCGAGAGTAAGATGTAACGGCCGTTGCTAGTCGACTTCTGTGGAGCAGGGCAATCTTCTGGAGGTGTGAAATGACGAGCTGAATCCCTAGAAGACGAGAATCGCTTCGGGAAGACGGTATCGAGAAGACCGGAAGAAATGACCTGGAAGCAGGAAGATCGTCTTCCCGAGCTTCTCTGTGAGCAGTTGTGTGATATTTTAGTTAGTAATTGTTTGTTTAGTTCCAGAGCACCTTTTGGCGTGTCTGGAAGACGCGTGGTTTTGTGAAAAGACGGGATTTTTAGGCAAAACCCGTGTGTTTGTGTGTTTGAACAGATCTTAGAACTTAGAGCAGCGTTACTTGTGCAAATCCTCTGTGAGAACGATATCTTGTATACTAAATGGGCAAAAGGAGTAATCCTGTGACACTACAATGGATCAGGACGAGTCGCTCGATTCTAGAGTTTGACGGACGAGCTCTAAGGACATGAAGTGATGGTTGGGTAAGTACCAAGACGCGTTAGTTTTGAAGTGGACGTCCAGACTTGAGAACAACCTAAGGGTTAGGACAAGACTAAGAAACGAGACGGTGGGTTCGACCACCGTTCGGGAGCCTGGACCCAGTCAGACATCACGAGGTGTTGGACCGCTATGTGTGCTAGAGACATCGTTTAGGACCTAGACTTTATGAGAAGTGCCCCAAGTCACGTTGTGACTTGGTTATGTTTTGAGATCGACCTACTGCCAAGACTTAGGGACTGTTGAGCTTGAGAGTTAAAGAGACGGTCCGGTTCCAGTCTGACTCCGATCTAGACCAAACAAGATAAAGATAAGTACTACATGAATGCTAACGTGTAAATGTGTTTTGCAGATTAGCGTTGGGAGTTTCATGACCTAGCGAGCAAGAGCTTCCGTTGGTGCAACAAGGCGGTAGGTGTGTGAAAATCATGTCGGATACTTAATCCTAGCACGAGTTATCGAACTTTGATAACTTAGAGAAAGTCCAATAATGAGTTTAGTCCGACTATTATCTATGTTCATAGTTATCTATCAATGACAAAGTGGATTTTCAACTTTACTTACACATGTACAAAAATATATTTTCATAAAATATTTCTTTCAAACTAACTTCAGATAGATATCGACCTAGATATCTATTTGCTGATATCAACAAATAAATCTTGATATGAGGAAAAATTTCTTGATATCAGTTCATGATTACATATACCCTTCTCATTCCTAAGAGGCTCTACAATCGGATTCATCAACTCCTTGAACAAACCAGACGAACCAATAATGCCGAAAGAGTTTATTCAAATCAGCACGATGTCGAGTTGAGAGTTTTCCTGGGAAGGGCGGAACCTTCTGGCTGTAATATGATCTTGAAGGCTGTGTTAGGTCTACTCAGGGAAGCGTTGGGCTTCAGGCTGTGGTTGCTTACTACAGAGGTAGGCTTCAGACCAAAAGGGGACACTATAAACACTCACTCAGGTCGATTGGACCCTCCAGTATGTTCAGAAGATGAATATCAGGTCGAACTAACAATAATAAGATCAGACAGCGAACTTTAACAGTCAAGAATCAGAAACATAAGATGGTTTAGGCTTCAGAACTTCTCCTGCATGTAAATGAGGTCCTACTAGATACACATGCGAAGTTTCAACTTGAGATCAATTCAGAGCACCGAGAAATGGGCAGAACGTTCTGAGCAGAGAAATTACGGCAATTTCTGGTACCCAGACAGCTATTTCGACCTAGAACAGAGAATTGGCTCGATCACTTTCAAAGATTCTTACAGGATTTGCAGTTCACAGCTTGCTGAACACTCCTGTGAAGTTGGACCTGATTGTACTTTGAACTCCAGATCTCGCTCTCTGAAGTTGTTGTTCTAGACTGAAAGCTTTTCGGACCCCCTCTGCTTCAGCGGTCGCTCCGAATTACTCACTCATTCAATTGATATGAAAATTTAGGGACAGTCATAGCCCTGCTGATAGTGAACGTGACCACGAAGGTTTAAAGTGATTTTCTCAAATCTGCTGCGATTGACATTGAAAACCCCAAAATCAACAAAAGTGATGCAATTCTGACACAATTCGAACTTCAATAAGCCATAACTCCTTGTTTATTCCTCCAAATCGATCAAAAACTTCACTGACAGTGATTGGCACGACGAGCCCTATCCTCCTGTTTTCTCAGATTTTGCAATCTTCACCAAATGCTCGAACTCCTCTTAAGACCTCTACTACTAAGTTTAGCAATACACAAAGACAAAATTGGACCAATGGGAATTCATAGCTTCACTCCCCTGTCCTTTTGTGTCCCAAACCACGTGGTGACTTAATTTTGCACATAGGATACCACGTCAAGCCCCTAAAGTACCAACGTAACTCCTAAACTACATGCAAAGACATGTAAAGCGACACGTAATCTTGAAAGATAACTCAAACACGCTAGAAAGCATGCATGGACGACATGTAAGTACAACCCATGAGCTTAACTCTATCAACATGGTAATCAACCTACTAAGACTCAAAATATATAACATTCTCCAATGTCGACTTCTCTGAGGTCCTAACTTCACTCAAAGAGACTAACGCTTGACAGAGAGTTGAATTATTTACAATGTAAAATGATTCACATCACGACATCGAGCTTTGGACTCCGTGGCTGAAATTCGACTCTCTTTCTTACTCCTCGTAGTCTCTTCAATCGCTTGAGTAGATTGTATTCTTCTCGTTTCTTCTCCATGCTGCTTCTTCTTATACCTTTGACTCGAAGAAGTTTTGCACCCTCTGCTCATACTACACATTCGGCAACTCCTCTTCCTCCATGGGTTCTTCTTTCTTTACGTGATGATGTCATTGGATAGCTCTCTAGACCAACTCTCATCTCGAAAGAGTCTTATCAAAACTTTATCTCTAACCACAACACCGTGATTGACAAGCGAGTGGTGTGGTGCGAGGGACCACAAGCGAGAGGATCATCGACGAATGTGTGATGTGTGACACGAAATCGCTGACGACTGGGTGGTAACTTGCTGAGAGCGGACCACTGGCAACTCCCTACAGAGCACAACGTTGGGAGGTGATGGTCTGTCAAATCTTGAATCTAACGACTACACAAACCAATGGTTCTAACCGCAGGCTTGCACCCTATCTTTGTCTGCCGGCGATGCTGCCTGTCGTCATATTGGCATGATGCCGATGTAGTCGTCGTTGAAAAATCATCATCAAATACTACCACCGTCGATAAATTATTCAATTTTTGACGGTGTGAGTTACATCCATCTATTTTTGTTCATATTTTTGTAAATTAAGAAAAGAAAAATTCTCAAAATTATAGTAAGATTGACCAAAATTTTACCGAATTACCATGATCAATATTTCATCACGAAATTTAAAAACAATAAGACAATGTGGAAAACGAAATGATTCCTTATGGTTAGTTTTGCTGGATATTAGTGCATTACAGCTGATGCTTATGGAGAGTCGCTAGGAATAAGTTACGGTAGGCTTTATTGTGTATGTCTCCTCTAATCTCAAATCTGTCGAAGTACTGCTTATCAGATCGGAAGGAGCCTTTGAGCATTACGACTTGCCAGTGAAGAAGTTCGCTAAGAGGCAAGCATTGTCGAGCAGAGAGTCTGTCAAGAGGGATGAAACCCTCTAGGTGTGGTCGATATTGAAAGATTAAAGTGAATGTTGAAGACCTTGCACAGTTGGTCGAGGCTAATAAGACCCTTTTGTGATACTTATAGACTCATGATCTTCCCTTCTTTCAGATTTTGGAAAGGAATTCTCAAAGTAAAAATGAGTGTAGAAAAGTGAAACTTGATACGTTTCACTTCCACATATCTCTCTTTCTAGCAGTCGCTCTCAACCCAACTATTAACTCTTGTTAAAACTCACGACGTTTGAAGACCTCAAGATCATAATCACACCCACAAAATCACGAACAGATCTAGTCTACGGATCTGTTGGTATCGTCGGAGGAAGTTGCAATGCACAGAAAAAGAGGTTTTTGAATCTCTATGACTTTAGCCTTCGATATCTCTCCATCTAACTGTCCATTCTTTTCTGAACTTCATCAACACCTCATCTGAATAAACATGCTCCAAAAGAGTTTATCATATCTCACTCCTTAATCAATCACCACAGCCAATACTCGAAAATGAGAAAAAGTGCTTCTACGTTATCTTCAGTAACTCGTACTACCACTAGCTGTTCATAACGAATGGTTCTCGCGCACGGATTCTCTTTAATAATGGACATTCTCAAACGACCTCGTGATTGTGAAACACGCAAATCTACAAATTTCAAAACATGCGATAAAATTCATAGTTGGGATTGCACAAACATACAACAAATGAGACTAAACTCATTACTCCATCTCGTGCACAATAGAAATATTTATCATTAAAGACACAAGATAACCACAAGACACAAATAACTTTATTCATAGCAAAGAATACAAACATGAGCAAACGATAAGCGTTCACAAATAACATGACAAAGTATAAAACTGAATCAAATCTTATTTACATGCGTGCTTACGTGAACATGATGATCATTTTAACTTATTACACAATTTGAACATAAATTTTTATTGATGATTATTCCAGTAAAACATTCTAAAGAAAGAAAGCTCTAAAAGGTGTTGAACATCCACTGGTTGCATGGACGCCTAAGGACGATAAGGCGTACGAGTGTTGAGTATCCGTGCAATGCATGAATGACAACAAAACGAGTAGAAGGTCATATGATGCACAAATGACGAATGAGCCGTAAGATGACGAGTCATCCATGCATTGCATGGGTGCCGACGTATGGATGTCAATGGATCGTGTCGGTGGACTACAACTCAATTTGATACCTCGATGTTAACGAAAGAAAGAATCTGTCTGGTATTTGACATCCATAGAATCTATGGATGTTATAAAACAAAGAGCAAGCAAGACGGTTGAGATCTATGGAATGCATGGATTCTAAGAGCTTCACTTCTTGATGACATGAATGAAAAACACATATAACTAGTTACTTTTAGTTTTGGATTTTTACAAAGATTTGTATGGATAATAGATCTTATGATTTATATCAGAGACTAAAATTTGTGTTGATGTGTCATGGAATGCTATGAGACATGAGCATACAACTTGTTGAAGATTGTATGTTTTAAAAGCGTCATCGAGAATAGTCATCAAGAAAAGATCAATCGATTCATATTTAATAAATAATGGAAGACTATCAAGAGAAGAGAATATAAGTAGATAACCACAAGATGGTGTTGTGTCAAGTTGGGTCTAATCTCGATTTTATCCATATGTAAAAGAATTGTTATAAAAAGAAATAATGAGTGCGTCTACAACTTTTTATAGCATTTTGGGAGATCAAATGATTTTTTTAGGTTCAAATCAGTGGACTACTATCCTAGGCAGAATAATTGAATTAACCTCCAGGGTGATTTTCAGCCAATTCGGAGTATTTTTATGCAATTTGGAAGATTGTAATCCATGAAGTCCATGGATGACACTTTCCAAACTGAGAATATCTTTCATGAAATACGTGGATGCACACCTACAAAAATGGTCAGAATTGCTTGAAACTCATCCTAAAAGTCAATTTGACCATTTTGCACAAGAAGATCCTAAGGAACTGTTCACATATTTAAGCCTAAAAAGATTGTTTACTAACTACCAAGGTATCAAATAAGTGCCAACACCTTATTAAACCATGGACAAGTGTAGACACCTCTTAACACCAACCCTAAATTATGTACAAAGATGAATCGTTATCTTATAGTTGGATTGCACCTTAATGTGGTCATAACAGCAGTATATCATCCTAGTCATCTGGCTTCCATCTGACAGATCCAGATGTAGTCATACATCTACTCGCACCACGCCTAAAGTACAAATCTACATCACCATCATAACATTGACCTACTAAACATATGAGCTCACTCCTAGCTAGTTCTCTTTTGTCATTCACCGCAATAGAAAGTGAAAATATGCAACAAAGACCTCTATGCATGTAGCATATCTTTGTTATGGATCTTTATTTTCTCCTGGTATACTTAGTAGCCTTTCCTTGTATTTCTCTCACCATCTTTCACAATGTATCCTTTGGTAACCATCGCTTGAACTTCATTGCATGCAGAGATGTTGCTCATTTCAAGCTACATTTAAGAGAGATATGGTCTCTCGTCCCAAAGTGTGATCGACATGCAATTCCATCCCAACTATGTGTGGATAGCTCGATGATCTTTCCTTATGTTTCCTCATCATCTTTCGTAAAGTATCCCTAGGTATTCTTTGATAACCATCGCTTGAATTTCACTGCATGCGGAGGGGTCGTCCATTTCAAGCTACATTTAAGAGAGATATGGTCTCTCGTCCCAAGGTATGATAGAAACCGCACCCATAGGAGATCGACATGCAATTTCATCCCAACTCCTCATCATCTTTCACAAATATCACAAGGTATTCTTTGATAACCATCGCTTGAATCTCACTGCAAGCGGAGACGTCGTCCATTTCAAGCTACATTTAAGAGAGATATGGTCTCTGATCCTAAGGTATGACCGAAGTCGCACCCATCGGAGATCGACATGTAATTCCATCTCAATTGTGTGTGAATAGCTCGATGATCTTGTATCCAGAAATAGAGAAGTCTAAGGAGATTTGAATCCCAGACCTCATGTTTACCAGAAGGTTGAGCTATTCAACTCTGCTCATTAAACAAACGCACAGAAAAGACAAGAAGAAAGATTTTATAGTTTCTTTAGTTTCTATTTCTTTTCTTTACTATTTCAAAGCTCCATATCTTAGTCATAACAGATCTGTTTCAGGTGATTGAAGTTCCTGGACTATACTACGCATCAAAATCTACGCAATGGTACACTAAAATTTCCATTCTAACCAGATTCTAACCAATTCCCATGCAGTTTTCTCTTTTTGCATTTTACATATAATCTTAAGTCAAATATATTTGTCATCATGACGATCTCATTCACTCCGATTCAAGTCTTGCTCGACTCAGCTCAGCGAGGTCTATAACATGGTATCATCAGTTTTCTACTTTTAGAAAACTTCCTCCTTTAAGCTCTGGTCCAACTTAACCTCAAGCGTAACTTACCTACGGTGCAACTTAACCTAGGTTACTTGGGATGCAGCTTAACCTCAAGCTTGAGTTATCTGGGATGCAGCTTACCAAGCAAGGGGTTAGATTGCTCTATATCTTCGTACATAAACTTTTCTCACTACAAAATCATCATTAACACGACAACGTCAAAGACATTTGCAAAGAGATCAATATCGTGTTCTCCACGTATGTGAGTTCTTAATTTGAATCATCCACACTTACATTTTTCTCATATATTAACTTGCCCATGAACTTCATGGGACAGAATTATCCTGTGGTCGACAACCCATGGAGTTCATGTCCGCCTCTGCTTGTGAGCATCTCATGAAGTTCATGGGCCGTCTGGCTTGGCTGGCGGACAACCCATGAACTTCATGAGTTGTTTGTCTCGAGGCTAGCGGACAACCCATGTCTTATAAGTCTTATAAGTCAAATATGAAAATTCATGATCATTATTTCTCTAATGAGTTGGATTGTTCTTTCTAAATTATTCTCTTGAGTTTTAAACTCCTTTATTATTTCTCTATTATTATAGGACTTTATTTTAATAAATTTTATATAATATTTTTTATATTTTAATACTTTTAATATTTTTAAGATCTATATTACACCACATATGATTTATATAATGCTTGACTGTCCTCCATGGAAACTAATCACGTATTAATCACGGTTAGAGTTTGTGTACCTCCTTTGCTTGGAGTTAACAACGAAAGTACAGTACATATGTTCAACTACACTAATAATATAAAATCCAGAAGGACAAGAATACAAACGTCGAGGCTAAACCTCTGGGATTAAAGTCCAGATCCTCAAACAGATGTCTTTAAATTAAGATTTAGAGCACAAATGACTCCAATCAGATAGGATCGTGCCGAGTGACATAAGCTTTAGCAACGAACAATGCAACAAGGAGAAGGACAAACATGTATGAAAGTTAATCCAATAGAAGGAATATAAGAACATATGTGACCAACACGCATAGCGAGAAGCTTGGAAGTTTCTTGGTCATCTTCAAGTCCATATGTCCCTTATCATGAATATTTCACAACTACTAAATATGCAAGCATCACATGCACGAGCACTAAACTTTGTCCAACTCAGCTAGAGGATCACTTAGACACTCTAGCTGACAAATGAATTTATCCTTAATATCTTGAGATGTTTCAACTATGACAATAATCAAGAAATAAATTAAGTCAAAAAGATGAGATAAGATAAAATCAATAATATAATAAATATGATGAAAAAATTATGCAGAAAAAAATTAAAAAATTGTAAATAATAGATAAAAAACAATATTAGAAGTCATTCCACAATCCTAAGACGTGATGAACTCAGGAAGTAAGGAGAGAAGTGAAGCTTATTAACATACTCACAAAGTCCACAGAAGCATCCAGAGAAGAAGTAGTGGATCAACATGCACATTCACTTATATATTGTGGACCAAGATATAGAAAAAGAACAACACAAGAACTCCAAGGTATAAAGTGTACAATTTGTTTGTCACATGAGAGAATGTCTTGCATGGTCAACAATTGTAACCGGATGCACTAGGAAGGCATGGACAGAAGATTGCCTAGAGGGAAAAGGTTGTTTGGAATATGGGTTAATTACTTGGTCATACCCCTTAAAGAGAGTTCTCACTTGGTCAGCCCCTCAAGTTTCGATCATTTCTTGGTCACACCCCCGGTCATGCTTCCCACCTGAGTGATGTGGAATCTCTGCTGGATAAACTTCCGAGTATGAGGTATATGGAACTTGACGTGGCTATCATGCACACTCCATGGTGGCGATTATTGAACTCTCGAGTGCACGGGAAGAACAATGAATTGTGGTACATTGTCATTCAGTCGTATTACAATCGAGCGCACGGAAATAACACTTGAATCAGAATGGTTTCAAGCATGAAAATCACAAGGAACGAGTATGTTGAAACTGATTTACTGCAAGTCATACCTGAGCAGTTGAATTTCTCCGCACTGAATTTGCAAATGAGAATGACATCCATGGAGTCAGCTGATAATCTGTTGATGAGAAATGCCTTTCAAGGATGGAGAGTGCACATGGAAAAAATGAACTCATCCAATCGAGATCTGCAAGACAAGCGTTGGAACAAGTTTGAGAAACTGCTGAGAGACTGTATGTAGGTGAAAAGTTTGAGTCTTTGTTGATTTTGATTAGACCGTGGAATGTTGATAATTTTTGCACACTTGAGCTTTCCAACAAGTGAAATCCATAAGATCATGTAGAGTTTGAGTTTGTCGATACAGTTCGAATGTGAAATCTAGAAACTAGCTTTTGATAATCATATGCAACTGTCATTGTCCACACTTGATTGCTACGATCAAGAACCAGTATATCAACCTCATAGCTTTACATACTTCACTCAGAGATGAAATGCTAGGAGGAAGCGGATAACAACTTCGAATGACATAGAGCCTCTTTATATGAAGAGCATAAATAACAAGGTCCCGACCAATGCTCGAGAAGATCAGACTGTGTTGTGACGGATTGCATCTAATCAGCAATAACTCTAGTCATGGATATTCTTATCGAATAAAATCAAAGAGAAATGTTATCGTATCATCTTTTGTATAAAAGTTGTCCAAGAAAATGCTAGGTCCCTAGTTATGAAGATATCTTGTGCTGAAGAAAGATGTGAGATATAGAATAAATAACCACGAGAATAAGCTCCGCAAGATATACCAACCTTCACTTTATATACACTCTCTTTTCTCTATGAACACAAAACTGATAAGTATATCTTAGTGGTTTGTAATCTTCATCCATCCTCTTGGAAAATGTCTCCGAACTCAAATCTAAGATCAAAACTACCGAAGCGTAACTGAGCTTATTAAGTCCCTAAAATTATGCCGACAAATTTAGACAACCTCTCGTCGCCTTCTCAAAATTCCATAGACTAAACCCCAGAATCCTCAGCTTTTATAGTGTTTGCAAGCAAGGAGATAAACATCCAAGTGTCATCGAGTACTAACGCCAAGTGTCCTTCATGCATGCTTGCCAAGTGTCAAGTGTGTCAGGCTGTCAGTGACGCACATGCACGATGATACTTTATTCAAACCTACCATCTCAGTCCTAACGTCTCGTCAACGTATTCGTCCAATCAGCATCCACCACATCAGCACTCTATCTTATCAACATTATACCTGTTAGCGTGTCGCATCCACGTCAGTCCGTTAGACTTATCCAACTAAGAACTCTACTCGTAATATTTGATTTTTGTCATCTCACTCTGAATACCTAGTCCTCGGTATACCCCTTCTCACGACATTAGGATTTGCATATCTCTACACTAACTACAAAGTAACAGACAAGTGTCAACACTTATTACACAACAAAACCAAGACAACGATACAAACAAGCATAGTCGTCTGCCACTCATCTAACAGATTCAAGTGTAGTCATACAGCTACTGACACCACACCTAAAAATACAAATTTATCTCATCTTCAAAACCCAAACCAAATAGGTCTAGTACATTCATCACGCCAAACATATACGTTCACTCTTAATTCTCCTCTACTGCTCATGGTAGTAGGAAAACCAAAATGTGTAACAAAGACCCCCCCTTAGGTAACACCCTTTTTGGTATGGGCCTTTATTTCTCCCAAGTATCCTTGATAGTCTTGTATTTCACTCATCATCTTCTGTAAGTACCACAAATATCATTTGATAACCATCGCTTGAAGTTCACTGGATGCAGAGACGCCGTCCATTTCAGCCTACATTTAATGGAGACACCGTCTCTTGCTCCTAAGTACGGCCGAAGTCACACCCATTGTAATCTCTCATAGTAGAGTAGACATGCAATTCCATCCCAGTTCCATCCCAGTTGTATGTGAATAGCTCGATGATCCATTATTCAGGAAGCAAAAGTGTTCAAAGGAGATTTGAATTTGAGACCTCTTGTTTTTCATAAGGCTGAGTTATCCAACTCTCTTCACTCCACAAGTGCACTAAAAAGAAAACTAGAAAAGTTATATGGTTTCATTTGTTTTTCTTTTCTTTTCTTTATTGCTTCAAAGTTATATCTTTGTCATACCAGATCTGTTTCTGAGAAGTACCTGGACTATACTATGCATCCAAATTTAGATGTTGGTATATTAAGATTTTCATTCCAACAAGACTTCCAATTCCCATGCAATTTCTTCTTTCGTATTTGACATCTTACTCTTAGTCAAATATCTTTGTCATGGTGATCCCATTCGCTTCGATTCAAATCTTGCTCGACTCGAGTTGTCGAGCTCTAAACATGCTATCATCATTTTGCTTCCAGAAAATTTTCTCTTTAAGCTCTGATCCAGTTTACCTAAGCCGCAGCTTAACCTCAGGTCTAGCTTACTTGCAGTGCAACTTACCAAGCAAAGAGCTAGCTTGCTAGATATCCTCGTACATAAACTTTTTTCATTACAAAGTCATCCTTAATACGACAACGCATACATATATAAGTATAAGAGTACCTATAAAGACAACCCATTATTTACTTGCTCCATCCACCAAAAATATTGATTAACTTTATTCATCCCCTCTTAGGGAATACTTGCTTGATCCACCCACTGATCGACAACAGATGATTCTCCAAGTTACAGTGACACATCAGATGTAGATTATGCATGATGGACCAAATATAAATTAATTCAAAAACTAAAATTCATTTTTCTACATCATGAAACAATGTGTCACTTCAATAATCGTCGTAATCTAAAATTGAAAATGTAAGTCTTACTTTACTTTGATGTACCGAGATAATCTAAAGAACTGTTTGCTATCTTGATCGATAGATCAAACAAATATTCACTAAGAAGAGTGGATAGAGTTAATCAAACCTTTGGAGGGTGGAGCAAGTAATTTTATTTTATTTTATTTTATTATTTATTTTATTATTATTTATTTTATTATTATTTATTTTATTATTATTTTTTAATAAAAACGACCATGAAGGACCCTTTATTATTGGCTAAAGGGGGCCATCCAAATACACCAGGCGCCCGGCGCCCGCAGGATCACCAAGGCCGGGCCCGGAGGACCCCACCCGGAATTCCGCCCACAGCTGCAACTGGGGAACGACCCCACCGCGCGAGAGCGGGAGTCGCCGCACTTCCCTGTCACGGCATTCACTCTCGTAACCCTGCTCGCCACCATGACCGACCGCACCACCTTCGAATTGACAATCTTCGCCCAAGTGCGGCGGAAAGGCACCTCGATCAAAGCACTAGAAAGACTGAGAGAACATCACCCGACGTGCAAGGGAGGAGGACGCCAAGTCCGATGGCCAGAGCACCCCGGATCGAGGCCTTCCCATTCTTATCACAGTAACCGCCCATCATTAAGCAATTCGTCAGGTCCTGATTCTCTCTCTTCTTCTGAATCTTGTTTCTCGGCACGTTTCTAAGGACAGTCGGCACCCTAATCATTTCTTTTGTCTCTTTACTGACATAACGAATCTGCACCCTTTTGGCAGTCGTCCTGCAGACAGAGCACGTCCGGCCCCACGCACTCATGATTTCCTCGCAAGCCGTGCCAACATTATCGCTTGAGACTCTGCCGCAGGAGGACGTCAGCGGGAAGGAGGGACCCCTTCCGGTAGCACAAATCCATTGTCTACACCTATCCCAGCACTGCGACTTTCTATCGGTGACGTACACTTTCTTCCTGTCACCATCTTGAATTCTTTTCGTGATCTTGTATTGATTAGGACTGGTTAGCTTCATCAACAGTTGGAGGGTGATGGTACTATCATATTTCGCTTCCTGTTCTCGTTCGCAGGTGCCCCTGGACCTTTCCCAACGAGGCCATAGCTTCCTTCCAAGCTTTTTTGTTCTCCGAACTGCCATCTTCTCTTAGCCCAGCCCACAAGGTCCTGACGACTTCCGCTAAGATTCTAGCCGCAGGTCTATTCGTCCTAATCCCTCGGAAGATCTTATCGGCCCTCTCATTCCAGGTAGTGAGGGTATGCTCGACTAGAAGAAAGACAAGGGCAGGGTTGCGCTTCCTAGTGGTCAAGGCTTTGTCGATAGTTTTTAGGAATCCACTCCCTTCCTCATAATCGAGCAGGCAGTCGGCATTGTGCAGATTAAGTCTCTTCCATCTATCCCTGGCCGGGGGGCATTCCCAGAAGAGATGATTTATCGTTTCTGTCTCCCGGCAGCCCCTTGGACACATCCTTTCACCAATTCCCATCAGGTTGGTCCTTCGTATGGTGAAGAAGCCTCTGTGTAACATCCTCCAAAGTCAAAGATTAGTCCTAGTAGTGTCCCCTTCTGCCAGACGTTACACCACCTCTCCCTCCATACCGATTCAGAGTCCAACACCCCCCATCTCCTATTCTGTTTATCATAGTCAGGCGCCTTATCATATAACAGTTTTTTCCAGGTTCTCAAGTCGAGTTTCCAACCCCTTTGGGACCCACTCTCCTTTCCCCAAGTCCAACAAGAGCTTTCCTGTAGCTCCCCTATAAATGCCTGCACCTCCCCCGTCCATCGAGTCAGTTTCCCTAAGGCCCTATCTTCAGGTCTATTGGTTCCTCCCCGAGGGAGACGAAGAGAAAAGTTTCTCATTGAATGGAGTTAAGCGTGTCAAGCTTTTCTCTTCGCAAGCTGCCCAGAGCCTCTCTCTTGTCCTGATCGTCGACCTGCGTCGTCATTTGTCATAGATCGGCCACAATGCGGGAGGAGAGAGCTCCCGGAAGAAAGGTCACCCTTCCGTCGAAGTCTAAGCGTCCTCGAACCACCTTCCAACACCTCAGCATATTGTCCAGCGTCGGTAGTGAGCGCGTACGTAGCCCAGGAAGCATTAACAGCCCTTCAAGCGGGGACCATCCCCTCGACCTCCTCTTGAAACTTCCTTGCTCCATCGCATTTTTAATTCCCCAAGTAGCGATCTTAATCCATTCCTGCGTCCCTCCTTCAATCAGCTTCCCTAGGTACTTAAGTTTTTGAGCTTGGGCAACCACGCGGAAGGGAGTAATTCCCAGCCCACCCTCCCCCTTAGGCTTGGTAATCGCTTCCCATGCCACCATCGGAGTTTTGTTTTTCCTTTCAGGACTTCTACCCCACAAGAACGTCGGACAAACTTCTTCAAGCTTTCTGTATCTCGTTGCTGTGCAGTCAACACCCGTTAGCTGGTAGGCAGGGATTGTCCGAAGGACATGAGTTAAAAGCACTGTCCGACTTGGCCACGATAGCATCCGGTTGGACCAATGTTGCAATTGTCTTTGTAGACGTCCCACCATCTCTTCTACTACTTGATTCTCTGACAAACCCTTCCCGATCCACGCCCCCAGATACTTTATCATTTGGCCAGCTCTTGCGATTATGCATCTCGATCTCTCTAACCAGCTAGGTACCTCTTCCATGCCAATCAGGATCACCACCGACTTCCTCAAGTTTAGCGAAGCCCCCGAAATCTCCTCGTACCTGTTGATCACCTCCTGGGTAGCATTAAAGCACTTCTCCGTACCTTCAATCATGATCCCCGTGTCGTCCGCAAATAGCTGGTGTAGGAGCGAGGACCCTTCGCCTAAGCAGATCCCTTCTATAGTGCCTTTTTCTCTTTCGTGTTTTAGCATGTTCATAAGCGGCTGAGTGGCAATAGCGCAGAGGTAGGGAGCGACGGGGCACTCTTGTCGAACCTCCCTTCCCAATTCTACCCCTTCAGTAAAACCCCCATTGATGTACACTTTCGACTGACAGTCTTCTGACAACCCCTTTAATAGGCAAACAAAGAGGGGGTTGAATCTCATATGCTTCATGGTGTCCCACAGATAGTCTTGAGAAACTCTATCGTAGGCCTTCATAAAGTCTAACTTGAGGAAAAGCGCCGGTTGCTTCTTGGTTTCTGCAAGTTCTTGCCCCAGCTTGAAGCTCAGGATGTTGTCGTATATATCTCTTCCTTTAATGAACCCAGTTTGCTATTCATCAATGACGTTACCTATTACAGACTTTAGCCTCCCCGCCAATAGCTTGCTTAGGATTTTGTACGTCACGATAAGAAGAGAGATTGGTCGCCAATTGCCTAGATCTTTTCTTTCGCCTCCTTTCAGGATTAGTTTAATAACCCTTGGAGAGTCTTCTCGTCAACTCTCCCTGAGTGCCAAAATTTTATCACCATCGCGTAGCATTCCTCCTTGAGGAAAGGCCAGCACTCCTGCAGAACCTCGTAAGTAACTCCATCAATTCCCGGCGATTTTTCCTTAGGGAATTCCATAACCACCGCTTCTAGTTCCTCCAGCGTAGGCAGCTCCACAAGGAGCGTGTTCTCTTGATCCGTCACCCATTTCGAAGTTAACCCCATTACCTCTTCTCTTTTGGCATAGTTTCGAGTCACATCCTTATCTTCGCGGTACAGCTCCGAATAAAACCGGTGGATCCTTCCAAGGATCTCCCCTTGATCTTCTGCTATTTGTCCGTCTTCAAGTTCCAACCCCCTTCATCGTTTCTCTACAATGTTTCGCCTTCAGTTGAACAAAGAAGTAACGCGAGGGGGCCTCCCCTTCTTTGAGCCACCTAATCCGACTCCGCTTCCTCCAAAGTACGGCGTCTTGGTGCTCCCTTCTCCTGAGTTTACCTTCTATCTCTTGTAGTTCCCAGGTTAGCTCCTCCGCCGGATTGGTGGCAACCCGACTCCGCAGCCTGAGTAGTTCTTCTTCCAGCTCGGCCCTGGGAGACAGCTTTTGATTGGCTCTCCTTTTTTCTTTCATGAGCACCCTCCGTACTCTCGACCACCCCATCGCCCACTTCACCCTTGGGTCTCCACTTGTCCTTCGCTGCTCACTCCAGACCGTTTCAACCCTTGCTTTTATCCTGGGGTTATTTAGCATGCTGACATCCATTTTGAAGTATGTGGACTTCCTGGTCATCTCCCTTGTACTTTCTTCTTTCAGCTTGAGGTAAACAATCACAGGTATGTGATCTGAAAGAGTTTGTCTCCCGTCATGCACGACCTTAGTGACCCCAGTGCACCATTCCGCACTGTTGTTCAAATAGCATCTATCTAGCCTCGCTTTATCGTGTCTGTCCCTCGTCCTAACCTGCCTTGTGAAGGCTGGTCCTTCTCTTGTCTGCTCACAGAATAGGGCATCCACTAAGTCGGCTTGTAATAGCGTATTTCTCCACAACCGTAGCTCGCTCCCATGTAGTAAAGGAGAGGGCCCTGGACTGTCGTCAGGTAATTCTACCATATTCCAGTCACCTAGCATGATCCAGTTCCCGGTGCTAGTAAGGACACCCAACCACTCCCACAGTGATCTTCTTCCTTCTCTTCGATTCGGTGCGTAAACAGAAGCGACCCCAATGCTACCGATTTCAGAGGTGACCTTGCACCAGGCCACCGATCCATCTCCTCTGACTCCGTGTTCAGTTACCTTCAGGTGATTTCGTACTAAGAGGGCAACCCTCCCCTTCCACCTTCGGTGTAGTCAACAAATCGGTTGCCCATAGGCAGAATAGATTTCAAGTTGAACTCAAGTTTGTTTTCCTCCGTCTTCAGTTCTTGCAGGGCTATGATGTCTGTCGGCAATCGATCTCTCTCCAGCCATCGTCTCAGTATGATCACACGGTGCGGGTCACCAAGTCCCCTGACATTCCACGGGGCAATTTTAAGTGTGTTCTGCATTATCATAAATTTGTTGTTTCTCCATACCACCCTTCTGGCTTCTTTTGTCATGATTGCTTGGAGGCCTTCCTCGCTTCTATAAGACTTTTAGCCAGTGTTGGGCTGCCCTTCATTGTTATCTTCTCTTTATTCGTGGATGTTTTTCCAACCCCTCTGCTTGATGGTTTTGCCTGAATGCCCACAATTTTGATCTGTATATCCTTCCTTGCTCCTCTCCTGCTGCCCATCAGATTGGGCTCTAGTTCCGTAAGAACCTCTTTTTCAAGGTTCTTCAGAGGCGAGGACGGAGGTAGAGGGTCCCCTGCCGGGCCCCCCAAAGCCCCGGGGTGGCCAGCCAAAGCTCCTTTTTGTTCCTTACTTCCTCCGTCACCACTATACACCTTTTCTCCACTCCCAAGGCGGGTCTGGGCACTCCAAGTCTCGATCCTTACTTCCTTCTTTTCCCGTGTTCTCCCAAAATTTTGAGTGTAGACCCTCTTCCTCCATAGACAGCTGAACAGCCTCTTCTTGTACCTTGTCTTTTCCTGTGAGCGGGCAGCCCATGGTAGCGCCATTGTCTTTTATTGTTCTCATGGTGTTCCTCTGGTCCCCCTTCTTTTGTCCTTCTCCTTCGTCCGTGTTAGTCTTCTCTGTTCCGATTGTGTTCTCCTTAGTGGCTTGTGCCGTCGTCTCCTCGCTTCTTTCTGGTCCTTTGCCGGCTTCCTTCTCCCTGCTCTGCGTCCCTTCTTCTTCTTGCATTTTGGTCTCCGCTCGTGGATTGGCTCCCGCTGCTTCCTCATTTAGATCTGGTAGATCGCCCTTAGTATTGCTATGTAGCTTTGGAGTAACCGCAGGCGATCCCGCTTCGTGACCCTGGAGAGCTGATGGTGCCATACTGAGCCCTCCCCCTTGGAGAGATCTGGGAGACTGTGGAGGGGGTCCGCCAATCTCCTTACCCACCTCCGTAGATCCTCCTTTCTCTCTGTGCCCCTCTTCCCCCTTCTCTCCTTTAGACGTTGAGACTTGTATGACCTCTATCTCCTCGGGGATGCTGAATCTATTGGTAGGTTTCTTAACCTCCACCCATCTACTAGACTGCCTAGTCCACTTTTTCCTTGTCACCTGGGTGAAGCCGTCTTCCTTCTCCCCTTTAGGGGCTACCTCCTTCGATACAGCCAGACCTGACCCCGGCTTGGCCGAAGCTTGACCAACCTTCTCTTCCGGATGTGTGCTAACACCTTTCCTTGCAGCAGTCTCGGGACAATCTCGTGCATAGTGCCTTTTCTTTTTGCAGGTGAAACAAGTGTCCGGGAGCATTTGATAAACAATCGGCTGTATTATCATCTCCCCTACTCCTACTCTAATCTGAAGGTGATCTTTCACTTCTTGGTCGGGGTCAATCAAAACACACCCTCGGATGTGAGGGTAGGCGTTAGTGGTCCTCATAGTCGCTTTGTATAGAATTGGTCCTATGACGGCCAGCATGGAATCTGCTCCTATTTCCAGAGTGGGGTCCACCGGTGGGAGGTCCACCCACACTGCGACGGCCTTGGGATTATCATATTGGGTTTTGAATCCAGGCGTCCACGATGCCGCCATCACAATCCTTCCGTTGTAGAACAGAGGAGCTTCTTGGAGCAACAAGGTCCGTTGTTCCGCCAAAGCAAGAACCACAAGGAAGTTTCTCCTGCAGAGCATGCGCAGTTGGGAAATCTGCATCCCCATCTCCTGTACCAGCCTCCAGGAGGTCCAGGCTTCGAAGGCGTCACGTGAGAGACTGCAGTCGACTGTCGATAGCACAACGGTCTTCTCTTTCAACAATGCAAGTCTGCTGGTTACAAGGTTTCTGTCGAGCTCTACAACAACCTCTCGTTTGTACTCCCCCAGTTGTTGATTTTTCTGGATGCACCTAAGGATCTCTAGTAGTTCTCCGTCGGGCATACCCGTCCCCGCCAGCGGATTTAACCTCTCCAGGTAAGGGTTAAGATTGGACTTCCCCAAGATTTTCAATGGTTTTGCCCAGCTGTTCGCTGTAGCGTCCCCCTCTCCTGATTTTGCTTTGAGTTCACAGGGTTCACATTCCAAACATTCGGCACTTTCTGCACCTGTTGAGGGTCATCTCTCGAGGAGGAACTGCACGGCACATCTGGTGATTCCTTCGATAGGTGTGGCCCTACTTTGCCAGTCCCTGAGGCGGTGGTGTCAACCCCCGTGCCGCCCCCTGACACTTCAGGAGGAGATACTAGGGGAGGAGAGATCGGAGGGCCGGTTTGCCTGACATCACCGGGGAGGCATCCACGACTGTCGTCAGGCTCTCCAAGCTTCTCCTTTATGGTTCCTGCCTGTTGCACATTCCCCGAGTTCTTCCCTCCTGACATCTCAATCGAAGGGACATCATCGCCTGCTATTTCCTTTTCTTTCATCTGAGCAGCAGTGTTTTGTTGTGTTCTCTCTCTTTCCATGTTCCATTTCTTTCGAGAGTGGTGGATCCCCTCCACCGTCGCCAAACTTTTGTAGGGGTTCTCCACTCTTCTGGAGTCAATAAAGTTCAATGAATCCCTTCTGCCTCTCTTTTTTTTGCCTCTGATTCTTGTATTGAAGTGACATTTCTCACGGCTCCAAATTCCATCACCTCACAACCGTTGTTGGCAGCACTTGTTACCCCGCAATCGGACGCTCTCCCATCCATCCCAACCGTTCTAATCTCCTCGCTGCAAGACGTCACGATATGAGAAGGGGAGTGGGTGACAGGTTCCAAAATTCCTATCGCCACTACCATCCTGGAGCTAACACGACCCTTAGAACAAAAATACTTCAACCCTAACTCCTAATCGTTCCCCTAATTACGTTGTCGTGTGACGTGCTTTCTTATCTGGGAATACACCGGGTATCTAGCTGTAGAGAGTACGTGTCGCACTCCGTGACTCAGAACCAGTGACCACCCAACCCTCTCTCTGATCTCCAAGTACACTTTGAACCTTTCTCGCTACGATATCCTCACGTCCTCTCGGCAGATCTCTCTCTTACTCGACTAGGAATAGAATCGGGGTAACAAGCACGGGCAACCTGTTCTTGCCATCAACGCAAGCACTCTTGGGTCTGCTGGTCATCACTCCAGCCTCACCACAAGAGAAATACCAGCACTCCTAATAGAAAAGAAACCTAAGCGCAACGCACGCACACAAATCCAATCAAAACCAACTGGGCGTACAAACAAGCATGCGGGTATGGATAGGATCCAAACACAGGAAATACAGTCAACAACTCTCCATATCCATGATCAAGTGCTTTGAAGCACTGGCAAAACCTCCAGGTCGACCTGTTCTTCAAAAAATCTTAACTCTTGCGCCTTTCGGAGCAAGAACCCCTCAACTTTACCTCGCTGTCACTCTTCAACCACAGCTAAGAATGAGATGAAACCAAGGCCAACAGATAGCCTGTAGAATAATCTCTCTATTAAGGTATTACATGCAGAGAGATCATCTCTGAGTTGGCATCTATGTCCTTCCAAAGTTCGCTGTTTCTATAACACGATACTATTTCAACAGAACTTTGCTGTTCGATTCCTCACAAACCACTCGATCAAAACAGCCTAAACCCTAAACCCTAAACCCTAAAGCTCAAAGTTTATATTGAACAAACTCCAAACACGTGCCGTTGACGATGCCGTCGGCCACGAAGCACGTAAACACGATGTACAAACTACGCTCAATAGAGAGTCAGAATCCCGACTCTAAAACGGTTGACAATAAACGGAACTACAAAAGGAACAGATGAAGCTATTATCTGGTTGTAATAATCCTCACCGAAGTTCCTCATGACAAACTCACGATGCGCCACCTTTGGACGACTGTAACATCGTATTTCGACCCAAGTGTTGAACGGAACTCTCGCTGGGAAGTTTAGATCCAACGGAGGATCCATACCACATCAGAGCAAGATGTAGACAGTAAGATCCCAAACAGCGTCGTAAGTGACAATGGGAAGAACGATAGGATCCGGAGTAGCCATCACCGCAGCCATAAACGACTCTCCCCAATGAGCTACCATAAATACTCGAAAGTGATCTCGCGGCAGACAATGGATCTTAATGACGAATGGATGCGCAAGTGGAAGATCAGGAGCACGAAAGAGTTCTCCGTTCATGCCTACCACTCGCACTGCCGCTTACTTCATCCGATGATACTGATCACACTCCACTAGACTTGGATACTCTACACTCTATATCTCAAGCTCCGCGCACCTCTCTTCTTATACATCAATCTCACATGCGACGACAAGAGTACTACTCTTATCTCCACTCAGCGAAGAGTACACAGATCGTCCACGTGGAGCCTTATCTTTTGACACGATAAGGTCCCAGTGGCTCCTCAACACCAAACACGTACGAAGGATATGTGGTGGTTTCACACCCTAGCCAATCCACAACACGACATCCACCCCCTCTGAATCTGTGCATCCTCTGGTATGCACCAACCTAATCATACGTTGTCGTTGGCATCATACCACTTTTTCCTCATCTTCTTCTTCGGGAGTCTTCCCCTCGGGCTCTACGCTCTCATCTGGACTCTCATCTTGATCTTGAGAGAGATCAAACTCGATACTGATCTCCTCAATGTCTGCTTCTTCACCTCGTCGCTTAAAGAGTTTTATCCGTTTTCCTGCAACCGGAACTTTAAGCCGTGCACCATCCAACTCACGTAGTACGTATGTGGCGTTGTCATGAATACGAACAACCACGTAAGGCCCAAACCAGTGTTTAGAAAACTTTCTCAACGCTCTATGTTGGTTATCCAAGCTGCTATCATATACCACACCCAAACCTCTTCATGGATCTTCTTAGGTCGTAGTCGATGTCGCTTATCAAATCTGTCTTTGTTCTTCAAGCGAGCTTTTTGTAACCGTTCCAGAGCTAGCTCTACATCCTCTGGTCTCCGCTCCAACTGACGAATCCTGTGGTGCCCACAAATTACAAGATGCACGAATTTTTGAAATTTTTAAGGATAATGACTTGTTTGTATAACTGAAGAAGCGTTGTTACTTAAGGATACGTCTTCCTTAACAGGAAGATGATCTTAAGAGCTGTTTGTAATAAGAAGTTGACTTCTTCAGAAGACGACCGTCTTCGGAAGATCATCTTCTCAGTTGCGTCTTCAGAAGACGAGAAGACGGCGGAAGATGGGAAGACGGCGGAAGACACCTATCTTCCAGAAGACAGCGACCGCGAAGGACCAACCACGAGTTTTCGGGTAAGACAGTAGGTGTACCTACTGGAGCGCACCGAATAGGTAGGTAGGTCAGGAAGACACCAAGGACGAGAACCCCTAATCTGCGGGGAAGATGCGTGAGGAAGCACATTAGACACCTTCCAACTTCTCGCAGCATAGCGCGCCTGAAGAAGATCGATTGAGAGAGTGAGCTTCGCGAGCTAGCATTGAGAGAGGAATCAAGTGAGACATCGAGGTAGGAGAGAGTAAGTTGGCAGCTAGGCGAAGGGTGAGATTGAATTGCGGGAGCACAAACAGCAGAGAAAGCGAAGGCGTTTCTGTGGAGCTTCCGAGAAGCTGACAGTGAAGAGTGGCGAGTAGAAGCAGAGGTGGAATCGAGGTGTGGACCAAAATTGACAGCAGGCGCAGTCGTGTGGAGTCACATTGGAAGCTAGGACAAGAGCCAGAAGCACGCGGAGGTCGAAGACAACTTGGGGAGCCGAAGAAGACTGTAGAGGTTCTTCCCCCTGTTCTTTTCCCCTCCCACTTCTTCTCGCCTTTTCTTGGTACTCCCCGCGCTTCCTTGATTGTGTGCAGGCAGCCTGATCGATTACCCCACCCCCATTCTTTCTATTGAGACATTGGGCGCGGAAGCGCTGCCCAATTTCTGTCAAGACATCTCCTTGCTTCTTCCCGAGCTCAATTCGAGCTTCCCTACTCCTAGCCCTCAAATTGGAGACCCCAACTATCAATTTCCCTACCCCCATACCTCTCTATCCCCGAAACTTGGAACAGAAGACGATTCGGAAGATGGGAACATCTTCGGAAGACGCTTCTTGAACTTGACTGTCTTCGGAAGACATCTTCGGAAGACTGTCTTCGGAAGTCGACTATACACAATTCGTATCAAGAGTGGATCTGCTTTGCTTTTGTGTTTAGAGAGGCTTGATACGAATCCTGAGTGGCTTGGTGAGTTGTTTTGTTATTTCGAGAAGTTGGAAGTCGGGAACTAGGCCTGTGCCTCCCGGTCTTCCAAGCTTCTCAACTCCCCATCTTCCTAGAGAGACTAGAAGACTGGAAGGCTGGCAAAATGAGCGAGAAGACGCGAGGGTCCATTCGGGTCTCTTCTGTCCGATCCATAGCAGCCGTTCCTTCTTCTTCCCGAACTTAGAAGAGAGTTGTGAGAAGTCTTGCTGGCAGAATCTGGAGAGAATGGTCGAGGGTCATGTCTTCCCATCATGCAGCAAGCTTCTTCTGAGTGTGTATGAGAGGTGAGAAGTCAGAAGAACAGAGTGCAAATGTCTTGAGTCTGTTGTGAGGATAGATTGCGTGTAGGAAGACGAAGATAGGTGAGACCAGTGAAGGGAAGTCCGACTTCGAGAAGTCTTCCAAGAACGACATTGAATCGGAAGCTGTCCCAAGTGTCTTCCCAGAGGCCACTGTCACCGCAGGAGCCCGCAACCATCTTCTGAACCTTTCTCATACTCTACTTCTCGCATATCTTGATCTTTTGATAGGAAGTAGGATGTAATGCAAGGTGGGTTGTCTTCTTGGTAATCCACGCGAGGCCTTGCTTAGATAGGATTGTTTAGATATAGCTCGGAAGACGAGAGCTATCTAGGAAGTACTGTTAGAATCCCGGAAGACGGAGTAGCTGTCTTCTGGAAGACTAGTTTCATCTTCTGAGAAGTAGAAGCTAGACTGTGGGCACTCGGGAAGAACTGAGCCTTCAGCTCATAGTAGGTGCTTGTGGTTTAGTGCAACAGATCTTCCAGGTATGTCGATGCATCCGCGAGGCTTGGTGTTACCAGCGGCAGAATTGGCCGAGACCACTCCTTTCCTCAAGGAGTTGGGTCTCGACTTCTTCCTGTGGGATTGGAACCTCGCAGATCAAGGGCTTCTGGAGGAGGTGTGGGCCGCGTTACCACCGCGTAACCGTGTACCTGCGAAGGCAGGAGTAGCTCGGGGACGACCGTCTTCCTGGACTGAAGACTGATGGCGTAAGGCGTTTCACATGCCTGAGACCGAGAACCGAGGATATTGGTACGAGAAGAAGATCTTGCCTAGGATTGTGAGTTCATGGCATGTACCTGGGAGTACCACCTGCCTTTTCGTGGAAGACAGATAGGGGAGGAACGGTTGGAAGATAGAGTCTTACCGGGAGCCGAAGAAGCGACTTCTGGCGAAGTTGTTTCTGCATCTTTTCCCCAAGGGAAAAGCGCAGAAGACAAGGTACTTAGGAGATCAGGACGTGGAGTTCCTGGAATCAGTGTGGGATGACAGAGTGTCAATCTACTGAGACGCGTACGTCCACAACTATGTACAGACGGAGCTAGCATACTTGGGTACCCCGGCGGGAAGACATCTGACGCCCTTCTTCTACTACTTGTATGTAGCCATGGGGGATCTTAGGGAAGATCAGCTGGCAGTGTATGGGCCAACGGAGCGACAGGAGGTGAAGGAGGAGAGCTCGGAAGACGATGACCGAGAGGCAGCAGCAACGCCCCCTCCCACTCTGATGCCACAGTTGAGGCCCGGCTCTCACCAGAAGACGCTTCTGGTGAGGGAAGACGAGTCTAGTGGGTCGGAAGACGCCACGCCAGTGAGGAAGATGGGTCACAGAAGTGTACCAAGGACACCCATCTCCCTCATTCATTCAGGATCGGAGTCGGACTCAGAGGAAGACTTGCTGAGTACCCGATCGGAACAGAAGACAGCTTCTGTAACACCTGGGAGTCTTCCGAAGACTCCAGAAGACGAAGGATGGATGGGTACTCCTAGTGCGATGCGAGGAAGCGCAAAGAGGAGAGCCGCTCCTGCCACGAGGAGTCTTCCACCCCGGAAGATGAGAAGAGTAGCTTCTTCTCTTGCGCAGAAGATGAAGGCCGTTGTCGTGTCGTGGATCGGCTCCTACCTGAAATTCAAACTTCGATGCTTGTCACTCTAAAGTCACTCATGAGAAGACAAGCTAGGCCCCAGCTTACGGACTTTTGGCGCAATCTCAGATCTCCATTTTCATCGCATAGATGGGTAGAGCTCCTTGTCAGCTTTCCATAGGCACTTTGTCTACTTAGTTTGGACGCCTAGTGGAGAAGTTACAGGACTCGAAAGATGGAGAAAATAAGCTAGGCCCCAGCTTACGGGTTTTTGGCACCACTTCGGATCTTCGTTCTTATCGCACCAGTGGATAGAGGTCCTTGTCAGCATTCCATAGGCACTTTGTCTACTTCGTTTGGACGCATAGTGAAGAAGTTACAGGACTCGAAAGATGGAGAAAACAAGCTAGGCCCCAGCTTACGAGCTTTTGGCGCAACTTCGGATCTTTACTTTTATCGCATAGATGGATAGAGCTCGTTGTCAGCTTTCCATGGGCATCTTGTTTATTTCGTTTGGACATCCAGAGAAGAAGTTATGCGATTCGGAAAAAGGTAAAATAAAGCTAGGCCCCTAGTTACTTGCTGACTGGGTATTTAGGGCTTCAGGCGTTATATCAAACACGCAAGGGGCCTGCTTCTTATTATTGAGGGTTGAACTTCGTACGTACAGACTGTAACAAGGGGGCTGCTTAAGGGGCTTGCTTGCGCCTGCGACCTGTCAGCGGACGGTGCGGGAGATTTGGAAGTCCAATGCAAACGCGCAAGGCGTCGTTGGGTTCAGATCTGTGCAGGCTACGCAATGGTTCAAACGGTTAGGGAAGAGACGGATCGGGGAGTGCGTACTGAGTGAAATTGAGACGCAGGAAGCAGATTGGGAGTTTTCAGTTACCTGTGAAGGAGAGTTGGACCGTTCGGGCCGTTCCGAAGTCCAAACTTGCTGTCCTTGGATCCATTGGGATCAGAACACCGAGTTCTACAGGAAATTGAAGACGATACCAGTTTTCATCGGGCGGTTTGGAAGTTCTGAGTGAAATTGGTTCGCAGGGAAGCGCTTACATCAGATTTTCGTTCACCTGCGACCTGAGGTTGGGCTGTTCTTCGCGATAGGTGAGCCAAGCTCTTCGTTCTTGGTGCCTACGCGATCAGGGAGTCTTCATCTACTCATAGGAGAAGACTATACGTGGATTGGATTGTTGGTTTGGGTGTGGTGAGCAAGTTTGAGCCGCAGGGAGCTAATTTACGTCAGTTTTTTTGCAACCTGCGACCAAATTTCTTGCGTGGTTTTGCAAGAGGAACTCCAAACGACTTGTTTGGAGTCTTGTTGGGTTCAGGGTAGCCAGATCTACCTACCAGCGAAGACGGATATCAGTTTAGACGATCCGTTTGTGCGGTGTGCGCGGTTTTAAGCCGCAAGGAGGAGTTTTTGGAGGTTCGGTCACCTGCGACCGAAAATCGATGATATCTCGGCTGTTGGGAGTCGGATCTGAAGGTTTCTTGGGTTAACGGAGTCAGCAGAGGAGACCCTATCGACATCTGAAGTCCGTTCAGCGAAAGGAGGAAGTCCACAGATAGGTCTTTTTTGGTTTCTTCGCTACGGGTTTTGCTCTTTTGAGTTCGTTAGAATTCTGGTTGGTTGTATAAGCTTGTGGTAGCTAGCTTTAGCCAAGAGCTAGTGTGTGGATGTGGTTTGGACTTGGGTTTGGATCGCATGATACTGCTGTGGCTCTGGTTGTTAGCAAAGAGAAGTTTCTCTTGCTTTGAGCTACACTTCGGCGATTTTGGGCTAGGGTTGTGATTCAGGGGTTTGTTTTAGGGCTTCTGAAGTAAGTTACAGACTGCTCTGGTCTGTTTCTCAGTTTTGTGCTGTTAGGAGAAAGAACCGACAGTGTACATACATTTGGTTGGTATATATCGCCGCGTTCGTTTTCGTGGTTGTCTTTCTCTGTCTTGTCTCTGTTTCAGCACACAACATCTCCATAGCCAGGAACCTCGCGTTTTCCTGGACATCCTTCACGCACAAAACGTCCGACGCGACATCGGTGGTGAACTCGACGTGAAGGTCTGGGGTGGAGATATTTTTGTGTGTGAACTGGACAGAAGAGATCAGCAATCATGAACGAGGATGAAGATGGATCTAGTTGTTCGGGTGGATGCTGTGGACCTGGGATGATGGATTTGTAGACGGTTGGGATCATGGGAGGATGGGACGAGCCATGAGCATGGACGGGATGGACGGATCAGAGGATATATCAGTGATGCAGTTAGATGCAGCAACTGCACGTTTGTTTCAAGCCTTCACTTTGTTTATGCAACAAGAGCAAGGGAACCAACAAAAGGAGGCTTTGGGGAAGAAGGCGCTTGGAAGGGTGATCGACAAGTTCGATCTTTTTGGTGGGAGAGACATCTCTGAGTACTTGAGATGTTACAAGATGGAGATGGATTTGGATCGGGTACCGGAGAAGGAGATGATCGAGACGTTCGAACTCGCTGTGGTGCCTGAGATAAGGGAGCATGTGAAGGGTCTAACAAAGCGTTTTGGGAGGAACTGGGATACATTTTCACATGCGCTGATGGAGGAATATTTCTTGGGGAACTCAGACCGAGTAACCAAGAAATCTTTTTTGGAATGGGTCAACCGATCTAGCAAGGGTTTGCAGCCTATAAAGCTGTTAGAGGAGTTTGAGAGACAATTCTCTCAACTACCTCGGGTGGACAAGCTAACCTTGGAGAGCTACAAGACAGAGCTGTTTCTTCAAGCTGCGGATGAACCATGGCAGGAACAGTTGGAGCTACTTCTGGAGGATGGGGATGAAGAAGAAGGATTAACAAGAAATTGGGAGGTTGTGCATGAAGCTGTTGAGCTTCTTGTCCGGAGGTAGACAAGGGGAAGGGTTACAAGGTTGGCACCTGCAGCGCTGACTACATCAGTTCGGGTAGTATCTGAGGTTCAACCTCCAGTTGCGATTGTAGAGGAGAAGCATCCAACCATTGAAGACCTACAGCAAACGATGCAAGATCTGCAAGCTAAGGTTACTAGGTTGGAGGATAAGGGATCGTCGATCAAGATGGAACTTGTACCCAAATCAGCTTGGGTACATCACTGCGTATGGTGTGATGGTACTGACCATCAACAAGACGATTGCATCGACTTTGCAGAGTCTTTGCAACATGAAGTTATTTCTTGGGAGGATGGAAAGGTTGCATTCACAAGTACAGGTACTCTCCTTCAAGCCAACGTTGGTAAAGGAGAGATGAAGAAGTTTGTGGATGATTACTTTGCGGCACATGCAGTTGTAGCTATCGAAGCTACAAGTTATGGTGCTAGGGTGGAGGAGATTGAGCATGATCTCCATAGGGATGATTTGGATGAGCACGAGGATCTAAACGAGCTCAGGTTGGATACTGCATCCACGATGCAGAGCGAGAAGAAGGGACAAGAAGAGACTTCTTCAGGGAAGCAAGCTGGGGAGGATAAGGTTCAACAGGAAACTATTCTTCTTGAATTGGCAATGGAGGGCGATTTTTCACAACTGGAGGAGATGGTTGAGGTGCAGATAGCGGACATGGTTAATCTGGTTGCAAACATACAACAACCAGATATTGATGCAGTGATGGATGTGAAGGGAGGTTGGGAGGAGTGCATTCAAGATGTAAAGGTTGGGTTCCTATCACAGGAGGTCTTGGATGCGACTACAAGGGAAGTCCATGATGCTTACATCGGCTTCATCAAGGACGGACATGCTGAGGGTGATGGAGAGTGGATGGATGCTCTGGAGGCTACGGGTATAGGATGATGGGTAACGATGGCTTACAGGGGAGAAGCCATTGCTGAAGATGATTTGTGTTGGGAGGATGATGCTTGGGAGGTTGTGAGGATTTTCATAAGAAGATATCAGGGAGGATGATGGTTGAGGAAGATACTATTCTACAGCGAGACAATGATGGTTGCAGTTGATGATTTTGGTTGCAGCAGTGTGGTTCTTTTTTTTTCAGAAAAACAAAAAAGAAGAGTTGGATACGTACAACGACATGTACATGCTTGAGGTTGAGGGTTACTGTCAGGATACGGGTGATGATTGACAGGATGGGGGATGTCTACTACGACACTTGGGTCACAACCTCGACAGTGAGGTTCTACATGACGGATGGAAGACATTTTTATGGTATGATGGGTTATTCTTTCTATGTCTTCGCATATTGAAGATGTGTAGATTTAGAGGGGGTGATTGGATGGGAGGTTCAAGGTGAAGATCGATGAGCATGGATCTAGGGAGGATCATGGCAAGATTGCAACTTCAAGATGACGATCGAGTTGCAGACTTGAGGGTGAGGTTGATCGAGATGGGAGGAGGATGAGAAGATGGGAATGAGTGTACGTGCCGGTCCACTCCTTGGTTGGTATCTCTGGTGCATACCGGAGGATGCACAGGTTTGGAGGGGGTGGATGTCGTGTCGTGGACCGGCTCCTACCTGAAATTCAAACTTCGATGCTTGTCACTCTAAAGTCACTCATGAGAAGACAAGCTAGGCCCCAGCTTACGGACTTTTGGCGCAATCTCAGATCTCCATTTTCATCGCATAGATGGGTAGAGCTCCTTGTCAGCTTTCCATAGGCACTTTGTCTACTTAGTTTGGACGCCTAGTGGAGAAGTTACAGGACTCGAAAGATGGAGAAAATAAGCTAGGCCCCAGCTTACGGGTTTTTGGCACCACTTCGGATCTTCGTTCTTATCGCACCAGTGGATAGAGGTCCTTGTCAGCATTCCATAGGCACTTTGTCTACTTCGTTTGGACGCATAGTGAAGAAGTTACAGGACTCGAAAGATGGAGAAAACAAGCTAGGCCCCAGCTTACGAGCTTTTGGCGCAACTTCGGATCTTTACTTTTATCGCATAGATGGATAGAGCTCGTTGTCAGCTTTCCATGGGCATCTTGTTTATTTCGTTTGGACATCCAGAGAAGAAGTTATGCGATTCGGAAAAAGGTAAAATAAAGCTAGGCCCCTAGTTACTTGCTGACTGGGTATTTAGGGCTTCAGGCGTTATATCAAACACGCAAGGGGCCTGCTTCTTATTATTGAGGGTTGAACTTCGTACGTACAGACTGTAACAAGGGGGCTGCTTAAGGGGCTTGCTTGCGCCTGCGACCTGTCAGCGGACGGTGCGGGAGATTTGGAAGTCCAATGCAAACGCGCAAGGCGTCGTTGGGTTCAGATCTGTGCAGGCTACGCAATGGTTCAAACGGTTAGGGAAGAGACGGATCGGGGAGTGCGTACTGAGTGAAATTGAGACGCAGGAAGCAGATTGGGAGTTTTCAGTTACCTGTGAAGGAGAGTTGGACCGTTCGGGCCGTTCCGAAGTCCAAACTTGCTGTCCTTGGATCCATTGGGATCAGAACACCGAGTTCTACAGGAAATTGAAGACGATACCAGTTTTCATCGGGCGGTTTGGAAGTTCTGAGTGAAATTGGTTCGCAGGGAAGCGCTTACATCAGATTTTCGTTCACCTGCGACCTGAGGTTGGGCTGTTCTTCGCGATAGGTGAGCCAAGCTCTTCGTTCTTGGTGCCTACGCGATCAGGGAGTCTTCATCTACTCATAGGAGAAGACTATACGTGGATTGGATTGTTGGTTTGGGTGTGGTGAGCAAGTTTGAGCCGCAGGGAGCTAATTTACGTCAGTTTTTTTGCAACCTGCGACCAAATTTCTTGCGTGGTTTTGCAAGAGGAACTCCAAACGACTTGTTTGGAGTCTTGTTGGGTTCAGGGTAGCCAGATCTACCTACCAGCGAAGACGGATATCAGTTTAGACGATCCGTTTGTGCGGTGTGCGCGGTTTTAAGCCGCAAGGAGGAGTTTTTGGAGGTTCGGTCACCTGCGACCGAAAATCGATGATATCTCGGCTGTTGGGAGTCGGATCTGAAGGTTTCTTGGGTTAACGGAGTCAGCAGAGGAGACCCTATCGACATCTGAAGTCCGTTCAGCGAAAGGAGGAAGTCCACAGATAGGTCTTTTTTGGTTTCTTCGCTACGGGTTTTGCTCTTTTGAGTTCGTTAGAATTCTGGTTGGTTGTATAAGCTTGTGGTAGCTAGCTTTAGCCAAGAGCTAGTGTGTGGATGTGGTTTGGACTTGGGTTTGGATCGCATGATACTGCTGTGGCTCTGGTTGTTAGCAAAGAGAAGTTTCTCTTGCTTTGAGCTACACTTCGGCGATTTTGGGCTAGGGTTGTGATTCAGGGGTTTGTTTTAGGGCTTCTGAAGTAAGTTACAGACTGCTCTGGTCTGTTTCTCAGTTTTGTGCTGTTAGGAGAAAGAACCGACAGTGTACATACATTTGGTTGGTATATATCGCCGCGTTCGTTTTCGTGGTTGTCTTTCTCTGTCTTGTCTCTGTTTCAGCACACAACATCTCCATAGCCAGGAACCTCGCGTTTTCCTGGACATCCTTCACGCACAAAACGTCCGACGCGACACCGTAGTGGTGGAAGAGACTTCCTTGCCTCTGGAAGACGAAGTCGACACCGCGGAGCGTGTGGTGGAGATGAACTTGTCTTCCGCAGGAAGACGACTGGAGGAGTTCAGTGCCTACTTCTTGAAGGAGATCCAGCCCGCTATGGAGTTGCTGGAGAGGAGAGCGAGGGCACAGGAGAAGCCCTTACAGCCTGGATTCGGCCTGCGCACCTTGCTGCGACAGGAAGACAGCCAGCAGAAGACGGAGTCGCTGGAAGCTAGTCTCCGCACTACGGAGAAGCTTGCAGCCAGGTACAAGGCGGAAGCAGCCGCTTCTGCCAAGGAGTCGATGCAACTTCGGAAGAGCAACCAGGAGTTGTAGACGCGAGTACAGCAGCGCGATCAAGAAGTTCTCCGAGTGCGGGAGAAGATCACTGCCCTCGCAGAAGAGCAGACCACTTGGAAGATGCAGCGAGAAACCGCAGAAGGACGAGCTGCAACAGAGAAGACGCAGAGGGAAGCAGCAGAGGCCCGTGCGCAGAAGATGCTAGCTCAGTCGGTAGAAGCGCTTCGGAAGAAGTTCAACTTCACCGCGGGTAAGAAGTTACTTACCTTAGCTAGGGAATGGGACAGCGGGTCCAAGACGAGGTTGGTGGAATGCAGAGATAGCATGTTCAGGTACCTGGATAGACAGATAGAAGGAGTGAAGACACTTTATGGTCTTCCCTCACTTCCGACACCTGCAACCGCATCTTCCCAAGCCCCAGCACCCTCGACTGGATCCGGAATGGAGAAGGAGGAGTTCGATCTCGCTGTACACTTGGTGGTGACAGCGTTGGAAGACGAGAAGACTCCAGAAGACGCCCCGGAAGACATGATGTCTTCTGGAAGACAGAAAGACGAGCCGTCTTCCCAGGTATTCCGCGTGGAGGAAGCGACTTCCCCGGACCCCCATGAGGTCGCCATGGTCCCTAGTACTGCATCTATGCCTCAGAAGACCGAAGACGCACCATTCGACTCGTCTTCCCAGAAGACCATTCTGTCTTCCGAAGTCGAAGCCGAGGAAGACGCAGCCGCAGAAACAGCAGGGCCAGCGAAGAGCGAGGAGAGGGAAGCTACCTCAGTGGTACCCGAGGTAAGTGCAGGGCTTCCCAGCCCATCAGAAGTCGAGGTAGTAGCTCCGGTAGGAGCAGATCATGTAGAGATTGCCACCGAGCAATCAGAGTAGTTAGCAAACTTAATCGACACTTCCAGATTTAGTAGGATCGGACATGCTATCTTAAGGGTGGCAGTTTTTCATGTAAAAATAGTTAGGACCCCATGTGGCAACATAGGTAGCGTAGGAGTAACACAATGGAGGGCTAATTGGGAAGAGGGACCAAATGCATGTGAGGTGACAACCTCTTGTCAGCGACTCTCTCTCTCTCTCTGGTGGTCGCCTCCCCTGACTCTCGAGGCAGATGGTTAAGTAGGATAGCATGGTAGGAGAAAAGCTCTCTGAGAGCTCTGCCAGTTCTGTAGAATTCGGCAGTAACTGAACATACACACCGATTCTACAGGCAGGCAGGCGAGACACATTAGAGCAGAGACAGTCTTAGCGCACTACACCTGTGAAGCCTTAGTTTTTCGTTTTGTTAATTAATTGATTAGTTGTAAAGTAAATAAGAAGAATAGATGATAGAAGATAAACGATATGAGTAGAATAGTGTTAATTAGAAGTTTAGTGAAGAATCTCAGTTCTGGAGGAATTTATCGAATCTATGAAGACACTAAAAGATAATTTCCTCATAGATGAATTCCTCGGGCGAAGAGCTTTCTAACGATATGTTGTGCGAGGCCATCGGAGACCAAATGACGAAGTTACAGCAGACTGAAGAATGTCAGTCGTCAAGAGGAAAATCCTAACTTCGGCACGTGCAGGAACACCTATCGCGGGATATAAGCCAGGTAACAAGTCATTTACTTTACTCTTTCACTATTCCCCGAGCGAGCGATAGCAGGGCGCAGCGAGCCGCATTTTCCCAACGCCGAAGTACGTCAGTGACGGGCGAGGAAGCCAATTTGCGAGTAACTGGCGAGGAATCCGTTTGAGGCGAAGAACTCGATTACGGGCGAGGAAGGGATTGCGACGAAGAATCCGTTTGTGACGAAGATCGTTGCAGTAATCCTAGGGATGCGCGGGATGCAGACGACTAAGGCGCCGAGGCTCCGATCCTTTGAAGTTAATCGAGCGGCTCTTCGCCGCTATGACAAGGAGCTCGAGGAGATGAGATTAGCTTTTCTCTTACTTCCTTGGTGGGGGATGGTCTCCTCCAAATTGGTGCACGAGTTGAAGGTTTGCAAGCAGCATCCGGCCGATGATCACTATGGGCGACCTTCTAACTGGACCGAACATCATTGGTCCAGTGTCTTGGGAATAGACGATGCAGGACGGGAAGGTGATCTTCCTTTTGATGCCACAGCTGTCGCTGCTTCGCCCGAAACGGTGAAGAACTTCCGGAATCTCTTCAGGGAGTTACCTCTAGGGAGGAACGGCTACCGAATGAGCGATTTCTGCGACCCGAAGAAGAGAGAAGTAGCCGATGCGATTATGGCGATCTTCAGACCACGAAGAACGACATACATGTCGAATTGGCAAATCAACTTCATCGAGCAGCTCTTCGTCGGAAGAAGAGCACATTGGGCGAGGATCTTTCATCGTCATGTGCTGAAGCTTTGGACCGAGAACGACTTGGTGTACATAGGACCATTTGTATCGGTGTTCTATATGAGGATGGGACTGCTGTCGGACGAACAGCAGACGAAGTTGGGTTTTACCGCAGCTGCAGAGGAAGATGAATTTCAGGTGGTACAGACTTCAGCACGAGACGCACATCTTGAGAAGTTCTTCGATGAAATCGAGGCCGAGGACGCAGCAACCGAAGTAGCAGTGGAGGTAACGAAGAAAAACGAGGCATCGACTTCAACGCCAGCTCCAGAGAAGACGACCGAAGAGGTAACACCGGCCGAAGACGAAGATGTGGTCGAAGTATCTCCTCCGATCCATAGGAGTGGAAGGAAGAAACCATTGGAGGAAACGCCGAGGTCTGTGCAGAAGTCGCGGAAGAAGATGAAGATGACGAAGACAGTCTGCGTCAACGATGAACCAGATGAAGAAGAAGCAATTGAGGAAGCTGCAGAAGGAGACACTCCTTGGACAGAGAAGAGCATGGACACTACACCGAGGAGTACTCTTTCTTTGTCGACGATAGGAGAGATTGAACAGCTTATTACTTCGGCGAAGTACATCCAGGAGGTGGTCGCACCCTTGCTGCACAGCTTGGAAGCGAACCGCGGGACTTACGATGAAGTCGTCGGTAGGAAGCTGAACCTGGCAGAGTTAGTGCATACGATGCACTTCGGCCGAGGTAACTGGCAGGAGGAGAAGGAGAATCTGAGAGCTGTACTTTGCATGGCCCAGAAGGAGACGCAGACGAGGACCGATGAACTGAAGAATGCGACATCTGAGAAGGAGGAGCTTCTTCGGCAGAAGATTGATCGTGAGAAAGAACATGAGAAGGTTCTTTCTCTGATGAAGAAGGATTTGGATGACATGCGCGGGCAGCGAAACAGGTACCAAGACACTGTCGGCCAGCTGACGACGGAGGTGGAGGATCTGAAGCGGCGCACCGTCAAGGCGGAGGAGCTAAGCGCTCAACTTCGGAGTAGGGTCGAGCCGGTGCTGAAGAACTACTTCGCCGTTGAGATGGACGCCGAGGAAGCAGGATTTCTTCGCAAGGTTAGAGAGGAGTTCTTAGCTGCAGATGCGGAGGGTACTTCAGCTAAGAACCGGGTAGCTAGGCTAGGCCAGCGAGTAATTAGGGAGCTTAGGGAGGTTAGAGCAACCGTAGAGTTCTCAGTTTGCGAGATAGGTAGAGAGCTAGCGGTAGAAAGCGGTGTCGTTCCTGGTGGCATTTCGGACACAGGACCTTCATCCGACGGTCCAGAAGTACGCCCGACTTCTTAGGAAGAAGATCCGTCATCTTCGAGAAAATCTGTATATAAGCGTTGTGTTGTTCGTATTCAGGACCTCTATGTGTTTTATCATTTTTGAGTTTTCTATTTCCTGAGTTGGCGGAGCCATTGAGTGTTTTGTCTTCTTCGAAGGATTTACCTACGAAGTATCGTAGTTTGCTGTGGTAGGAATTAGTCTGGGTGCCGAAGGATTTGCTGTCGACATTTGAAATCAGAGTAGAACGTTTATGGCGAAGACTGAGAATAGACCAGCATCTGCGGAGTTAGTTTCCTACGAAGACGTTTTTGGGCGAAGCTGACTTCGGAAGAAGTTGTTCTTTGGTGGAACACTTAGGAAGGAGTTCAATCTGGTACTTCGGCGGAAGAAGAGTCTTCTTCGCCAGAGTTTTCCGAGAGCAGTAGTAGTGAAAGTAACTTAGTGTGAAGATACTTAGCGTTTATGGTGTTAGAGGCTACCTAGTAGCACTTCAGCAGTACTTCCTCGTGTGACATTTCCGTCCGTGGCTCTGTTACTCTGTTGTTCATCTATTTCTTGAGGTCCCTGACCTGTTCAGTACTTGTTATGTTTGTTTGTCAGGATTGTTAACTCTGTCTTGTTGGATAGACCTGAGTTTGATCTCTACCGGGACTGATTTCTGCCCGTGAGAATAAAAGACAACTATAAAGAATCACCTTTGTCACGTGTTTACTACTTTTGGATGATCTTTACTTGCATCTCTGTGGGTTAGATCCTTAAATTACTACTTTCGAGCATCTTTTGGTTTTCTTGTGTGTTACATATAGAAGGCTGAATAAATTTTGGCGCCGCTGCCGGGGATGCGAATGCTGAAATTATCCAAGATCAGTGAACAGAAGTCCAGAGACATGTATGTCGACGGGCAAGCCTGATCCTCCTGGAAACGTGCAATCTGAGAGAGACAGGAGGCGAGAAAGACGAGCAGAATATCGAGAACAGATTCTGGAAGAAGCTCGTCGGTTGAAAGAAGAGCATAAGAAGAGAGAACAAGGTTGGAGAACACCTAACTCAAAAGAATGGAAGAGGAAGGAACCAAGCCTTGGTGAATCAAGTTCACCCCGGACACCAAAGTCATTACCTCCAACTCCTATCGAATCTGCTCAAAGAGAACTTGACTTCGAAGAAGTTACCACTCGGTTAAGTGCTGAGAACGAACATCCAGAAAGTGAAGTAGGGTGGAAACCTTTTCCTGAAGTCAATACTGTTTTATATCCGCAGTTATTTACTCCTGACCCAGAGTTAGGAAGTACTTCTGCAGATCAAGATCAGTTTACTTCTTCGAATGAAGAAGCTGCAACTAAGGCAGTAGAAGCTGTTACTACCTTAGTGGAACTTTTACAGGCGCAGGAACTTATTCCTCAAGCACTGGTGCGGGAAATCCTTCCGTTAACTCCAGTGACTCAGAAGGACAGCGCTGCTCCTTACTTACAGCCAACCACAGGACCGTCCATATTCAAGAAGAGACAAGCCCAAGCAGCTGCTGCTGCGGGTATTGTCCCTGCTGTCCTCGTTCAAGCTACAGTACCAGCGCCAATTCCAGCTCCTGCCAAGATAGCAACTCAAGTTCCAAGAGCTCCCTTCATTCGAAGTATGGCAGGCCAACCCATCACGAAACATGGTTACCCAAAGTTCAGAGGAGGATCTTCAGATGACGATGAGGATGCAGATGCTTACATCAAACTGTTTGAATCTGTATCTGTCACTAATAAGGAAGATGCTGAACCAGATCGTCTGCGAATCTTTCCAAGTCTTCTCAGAAAGAGAGCACGCAGCTGGTACAATCATGCAAATAGAATACCATGAGACATCGATACTTGGGACAAGCTGAAGACAAAGTTCTTAGAGCGGTTCCGGGAAATTGAGTACAATCGTCAAGTTTTGAGAAAGCTGACCAGACTGGTCAGAGGAAAGAAAGAGAGCCTAAAAGATTATGTCCAAAGATTTTATAATCTACTGGACAGAATTCCGAGGATGGGTACAGCCAACCCATACTCTATGGATCAAGCCACAGAATGGCTAGTTACAGGCTTACCGATTGAAATGGAGATTTGGTGTCGTCGAGGAAAGATGGACGCCATTGAAGAGGTTGTTGCTTCAGCAGAAGCATTTGAAGCATCCACCCTCGGAAGTAAAGGAGGATGGATAAAAGGGAAGAAGAAAGAGAAGAAAGAAAAGAAGGAGAAGAAGGAAGAGAAATCGACTCGAAGGAAAAAGCACAAGAAGAGTCGCAGAGAACCCTCTTCCTCCGACGAATCTTCTGACGATGAGTCTTCTTCGGCCGAAGCCGAAGAGTCATCATCGACGAGCTCATCTTCTTCGAGCGAAGAAGAGCGAAGAATGAAACGCAGTTCTTCGTCCAAGGAAAAGAAAAGCTCGAAGGCAAAGAAGGGCAAAGCAAAAGGGGATAATAATCACCTTATGGAGGAGATGATTAAAGGATTCGCAGACCTGAAAGTGCAGATGGTACGATCTCCTGAAGGGAGAAAATCACCTGCTACATCCCGTCCGAGCTTATGGTGTACGACATGCGGCAAATCAGGACATGCTAATACGGAATGTAAGAACAACAGAACATTTCAGGCACAATCACTTGAATGGGCACCAGCATTCGAATCATATTATAGCTCATTCTTTGTGGAAACTCCGAACGAAGTATATGGAGTATTAACGAATCCACCCTCAACACAGCCAGCAATTATCCCAATTCAACCCATACCAATTCAAAGGTTTGCACCAAAAGAGAGGGCCCTGAATGTATCTCAGAAACGTTTGATGAGTCCGCCAGGAGCAAATAAACCACCACCCCATGGGTCTTGTTTTAATTGTGGCAGTTTGGAACATTGGTCACCAAACTGCCCTCACCCAAAGAAATCGATGGGATATGTAGCACTTTGTGGAAGGTGTCATCAGCCAGGACATGCCACAGCAGATTGTACTAACCCACCCGCAGAGAAGAGAGGGGTTCGCTTTGATCCCAAAACAGATCGTCCTGCGGAAGCACAACTGCACAAGGTGGACTTGGAAGAATGGAAAGCCACTGGAGATGAAGGATGACCACCAAAAGAAACTTGGGTTTGCAAAGTGGACACCAGAAGCTCCTTCAAATCTAAGAGGAAGGCGGAAGAAGCACCTCTAAAAACTCAATCGAAGAAAGAGTTGAAGAAGCAGAAGAAGGCAAAAGAGAAAGCCAAGAAGAAGATAGTTGAAGGGGATACCCAAGAAGAGGAAGAAGAAATACTGAAAAGCGTAAATCCTCCGAGACTACCAGTTGACATTACGGACGAAGTTCGCGAACTCCTGAAGAAGGAGTTACTACGAGCAGGGACTTCGGCAAGAGAAGCTGATACAACTTCGGCCGAAGTACCAGAACAATCAACTTCGTCCGCACCCAAGATTTTCCGTACTTCGGCCACTGAAGACAAGACTGCGGCCAAGAACGAGGAGGTTCCGAAGAAGCACAGTCGACCGGAACCTGTGAAGAAAGAACCTGAGACGGTACCACACTATGATGTGGTAGCTGATCTAGAAACACAGAAGGCTAACATAAGTTTCAAGCAGCTGATTGAAGATAACAAAATTTACAGAAAATTGTTACTTCAAGCACTGAAGAAACCCACTAAAGCAAGAAGATCAAAATTACCTTCTCTGTTTCACATCGAGGCGGAAGACCTGGGATCTCCAGAAGTGGAAGTGGAGGTTGCAGGTTGTGTAATTAGGAAAGTGTCAATTGACTCCGGATCAGGAGTCAACATAATGACAGAAGACACAGCACACGCGTTGGGTTTCAGTAAGTTTGAAGAAACTCAGCGGGTGTTACGGCTGGCAGATCAAACGAGAAGACGACCACTTGGTCTACTGCGCAACATTCCCACCTTAATAGGCGGAATTTCTTTTAAACTTACTTATGTTGTGCTGCGCCCTTTGGTTAAGTCTGGTTATCAAATTTTGATTGGAAGGCCATGGTTGTATGGTGCCAAGGTACTAACAGATTGGTACCGGCACCGTTTACAGTTCAAAGACCCACAGAAACCAACTGATAAGGCTGTGATGGTTTCTTGGAAGAAGATAACACATCAGGGCGAAACAGAGTCGACTGATGAAGGTTACACTTCAGGATCTGATTCATCAACAAGCAGCGCAGGAGAAAGAAAAGGAGACCCTTATTCGATGGTCAACTATCTACAATGCTATGAAATTGATGAAGAAGAAGATATGAATGAGGCCGAATAGCAATCACAGCTAGGTCACGGGAGTGCAGAGACCAGTCATACAGACGGTATAGTCCTTCCAGGAGCATCCCAAGACCTACTAATAAGCGAAAGTAAGAGCCTAAAGATTTCTGTTGTGGTACAAGGAGAAGAGTTGGAAGTGTATCGTCAGATGCTGATCCATTACCAAGATGTCTTCGCCTGGACTGTGGAAGACATGAAGGGGATACCTGCACAGTGGGGAGAACATCGTATCGACCTCATTGAAGGATCAGTACCTGTACGACAGAGGCAGTACCGACTCAATCCAAAATACTCCTTGATGGTTAAAGACGAGATAGATAAGTACCTAAAGGCAGGCATTATTTTTCCTGTGTTAAGCAGCGAATGGGTAGCACCCATAGTAGTGGTACCCAAGAAGCAAACAGGAAAGATAAGAGTCTGTCAAGATTTCAGAAAACTGAATGCAGCAACCAAGAAGGATCATCACCCTTTACCTTTTACTGATACCATTTTGGATCATGTATCTGGAAAGGAATGTTACAGCTTTCTGGATGGGTTTTCAGGGTACAATCAAGTGTCCATAAGAGAGCAAGATAAGGACAAGACTACCTTTACTACAGATTGGGGCACTTATGCTTATCACAAGATGCCTTTTGGACTATGCAATGCACCAGCTACCTTTCAGAGGATGATGACCTCAATTTTTCAAGATTATTTGCGAAAATTTTTAGAGATCTTTATAGATGATTTTTGTGTTTTTGGCACACGTGAAGAACATGCAGCGTGTTTAGCCAAAACCTTTCAGAAGTGTAGGGAAGCCAGACTTGCATTACATCCTGAGAAGTGTTTCTTCGTGATGACTGAAGGAATACTTCTTGGACATAGAGTATCAGGCCGAGGCATAGAAGTAGATGTAGAGAAAGTTCGAGTAATACTCTCCCTACAACCCCCTACTGACATCAGCGAGTTGAGAGCCTTCCTAGGACATGTTGGATATTACAGAAGGTTCATCAAAGACTACGCCATACTTGCTGCGCCACTGACAGAATTGCTGAAGAAGACGACAGAGTACCATTGGCACGAGAAACAGCATGAGGCGTTTGAGACGTTGAAGAAGAAGTTGGCAGAAGCACCTGTCATGCGACCACCAGACTGGGAGAGACCTTTTCAAGTGTATGTAGACACTTCTGCGTTTGCTATTGGAGTGGTGCTCAGTCAGAAAGATGATGAAAAGAGAGACCACCCAATCTACTATGCGAGTAGACAACTTTCAGCAGCAGAAAAGAACTACACCACTACTGAACGTGAAGCGTTGGGAATGGTGTATTCAGTAAAGAAGTTCAGACATTACCTTCTTGGCTATGAGTTTGTTTTTCACGTGGATCATTATGCGTTGAAGCATCTAGTACAGAAGTCAGACTTGTCAGGGCGTATAGCAAGATGGATGTTGTTGCTTCAAGAGTTTACTTTCACAGTCCAGACAAGACAAGGGATTCATCATGAGAATGCTGATTACTTGTCTCGACTGAGAACGGGAGAACGAGTGGATACAGTAGCAGACGACTTTCCAGATGAGGAATTGTTTCAGCTGACAGTAGCACCTGCTACGAAGTACTATGATATGTACAGATATTTACAGACTTTGCAGTGTCCAGAAGAAATGGATGCTGAACAGCGAACAGTCTTCATACATCAGGCAGGACCTTACGAGATGAAGAACGGGATATTGTTCAAAAGAGGACCTGATGAAGAACTTCGAAGATGTCTGGAAGTGCATGAGATACCACAAGTGGTGGGAGCACTACACTCGGAACCTGAAGGCGGACACTATGCTCTGAGGAACACTGTGAAGAAGATCCTCTCAGCTGGATACTGGTGGCCGACGATGTACAAAGATGTTCATGAGATCATCAAGAAGTGTGATAACTGTCAACGAGTGGGTAAGCCTACGCCAACCACCCAGTGGCCGTTACATCCGATACTCCCATTGGCACCATTCGAGAAGTGGGGGATTGATTTTGTAGGACCTATACAACCTGCAACACGCCGCACTAGAAGAAGGTACATTCTGATAGCTACTGATTATGCAACGAAGATGGTTGAAGCAGCAACTACCAAGAAAGACGACGCAGTCATTGTGGCTGAGTTTCTGTACACTCAAATCATTACTCGATATGGATGCCCACTGGAGTTGGTAAGTGACCGAGGTACACATTTTTTGAACAAGATGATAGAGGAACTGATAGATTACTTTGGTATAAAACACCGGAAGACAACACCGTACAATCCAAAAGCTAATGGATTGACGGAGAAGTCTAACGGAGTGTTGTGCAAAATTCTGAACAAGGTGACAGTGAATCATGCATATGATTGGGATACAAAGTTACCGGCTGTCTTATGGGCATTTCGGAATGCAGAGAAGATCACGACTCGACAAACACCCTTTTTCCTAACATATGGCATGACATCGATTATGCGAGTTGAATTTGATGTGCCTACTTACAGAATCCTGTCTGAAGATAGATTGTCAGTGGAGGAGAGCCAACTGTTACGACTCAAGAGTCTGATCACACTTGAGGAAGACCGTGAAGAGTCTAAACGACTAACGGAAATCATTCAAATGAAGCGGAAAGAGAAGCACGATAAGAAGATCCGCAAGGTGGACATCAAGGATGGTGATTTAGTACTGCTGTATGACAGTAGGTACACCAAATTTCCAGGGAAGTTACACTTACGTTGGATGGGTCCTTACAAAGTAACTCGTCGTTATAGTAATGGTTCGGTTCAGTTGGAAGAACTCGATCGAACATTGTTAGCCACTCGAGTCAATGGGTGGAGAATCAAGAGATACTACTCTTAAGTGTTCGCGGGGTCGCTTCACAATTGAGAGGGGGAGTATGTGAAGCCTTGGTTTTTCGTTTTGTTAATTAATTGATTAGTTGTAAAGTAAATAAGAAGAATAGATGATAGAAGATAAACGATATGAGTAGAATAGTGTTAATTAGAAGTTTAGTTCTCAGTTCTGGAGGAATTTATCGAATCTATGAAGACACTGAAAGATAATTTCCTCATAGATGAATTCCTCGGGCGAAGAGCTTTCTAACGATATGTTGTGCGAGGCCATCGGAGACCAAATGACGAAGTTACAGCAGACTGAAGAATGTCAGTCGTCAAGAGGAAAATCCTAACTTCGGCACGTGCAGGAACACCTATCGCGGGATATAAGCCAGGTAACAAGTCATTTACTTTACTCTTTCACTATTCCCCGAGCGAGCGATAGCAGGGCGCAGCGAGCCGCATTTTCCCAACGCCGAAGTACGTCAGTGACGGGCGAGGAAGCCAATTTGCGAGTAACTGGCGAGGAATCCGTTTGAGGCGAAGAACTCGATTACGGGCGAGGAAGGGATTGCGACGAAGAATCCGTTTGTGGCGAAGATCGTTGCAGTAATCCTAGGGATGCGCGGGATGCAGACGACTAAGGCGCCGAGGCTCCGATCCTTTGAAGTTAATCGAGCGGCTCTTCGCCGCTATGACAAGGAGCTCGATGAGATGGGATTAGCTTTTCTCTTACTTCCTTGGTGGGGGATGGTCTCCTCCAAATTGGTGCACGAGTCGAAGGTTTGCAAGCAGCATCCGGCCGATGATCACTATGGGCGACCTTCTAACTGGACCGAACATCATTGGTCCAGTGTCTTGGGAATAGACGATGCAGGACGAGAAGGTGATCTTCCTTTTGATGCCACAGCTGCCGCTGCTTCGCCCGAAACGGTGAAGAACTTCCGGAATCTCTTCAGGGAGTTACCTCTAGGGAGGAACGGCTACCGAACGAGCGATTTTTGCGACCCGAAGAAGAGAGAAGTAGCCGATGCGATTATGGCGATCTTCAGACCACGAAGAACGACATACATGTCGAATTGGCAAATCAACTTCATCGAGCAGCTCTTCGCCGGAAGAAGAGCACATTGGGCGAGGATCTTTCATCGTCATGTGCTGAAGCTTTGGACCGAGAACGACTTGGTGTACATAGGACCATTTGTATCGGTGTTCTATATGGGGATGGGACTGCTGTCGGACGAACAGCAGACGAAGTTGGGTTTTACCGCAGCTGCAGAGGAAGATGAATTTCAGGTGGTACAGACTTCAGCACGAGACGCACATCTTGAGAAGTTCTTCGATGAAATCAAGGCCGAGGACGCAGCAACCGAAGTAGCAGTGGAGGTAACGAAGAAGAACGAGGTATCGACTTCAACGCCAGCTCCAGAGAAGGCGACCGAAGAGGTAACACCGGCCGAAGACGAAGATGTGGTCGAAGTATCTCCTCCGATCCGTAGGAGTGAAAGGAAGAAACCATTGGAGGAAACGCCGAGGTCTGTGCAGAAGTCGCGGAAGAAGATGAAGATGACGAAGACAGTCCGCGTCAACGATGAACCAGATGAAGAAGAAGCAATTGAAGAAGCTGCAGAAGGAGACACTCCTCGGACAGAGAAGAGCATGGACACTATACCGAGGAGTACTCTATCTTTGTCGACGATAGGAGAGATTGAACAGCTTATTACTTTGGCAAAGTACATCCAGGAGGTGGTCGCACCCTTGCTGCACAGCTTGGAAGCGAACCGCGGGACTTACGAGGAAGTCGTCGGTAGGAAGCTGAACCTGGCAGAGTTAGTGCATACGATGCACTTCGGCCGAGGTAACTGGCAGGAGGAGAAGGAGAATCTGAGAGCTGCACTTCGCATGGCCCAGAAGGAGACGCAGACGAGGACCGATGAACTGAAGAATGCGACATCTGAGAAGGAGGAGCTTCTTCGGCAGAAGATTGATCGTGAGAAAGAACATGAGAAGGTTCTTTCTCTGATGAAGAAGGATTTGGATGACATGCGCGGGCAGCGAAACAGGTACCAAGACACTGTCGGCCAGCTGACGACGGAGGTGGAGGATCTGAAGCGGCGCACCGTCAAGGCGGAGGAGCTAAGCGCTCAACTTCGGAGTAGGGTCGAGCCGGTGCTGAAGAACTACTTCGCCGTTGAGATGGACGCCGAGGAAGCGGGATTTCTTCGCAAGGTTAGAGAGGAGTTCTTAGCTGCAGATGCGGAGGGTACTTCAGCTAAGAACCGGGTAGCTAGGCTAGGCCAGCGAGTAATTAGGGAGCTTAGGGAGGTTCGAGCAACCGTAGAGTTCTCAGTTTGCGAGATAGGTAGAGAGCTAGCGGTAGAAAGCGGTGTCGTTCCTGGTGGCGTTTCGGACACAGGACCTTCATCCGACGGTCCAGAAGTACGTCCGACTTCTTAGGAAGAAGATCCGTCATCTTCGAGAAAATCTGTATATAAGCGTTGTGTTGTTCGTATTCAGGACCTCTATGTGTTTTATCATTTTTGAGTTTTCTATTTCCTGAGTTTGCGGAGCCATTGAGTGTTTTGTCTTCTTCGAAGGATTTACCTACGAAGTATCATAATTTGCTGTGGTAGGAATTAGTCTGGGTGCCGAAGGATTTGCTGTCGACATTTGAAATCAGAGTAGAACGTTTATGGCGAAGACTGAGAATAGACCAGCATCTGCGGAGTTAGTTTCCTACGAAGACGTTTTTGGGCGACGCTGACTTCGGAAGAAGTTGTTCTTTGGTGGAACACTTAGGAAGGAGTTCAATCTGGTACTTCGGCGGAAGAAGAGTCTTCTTCGCCAGAGTTTTCCGAGAGCAGTAGTAGTGAAAGTAACTTAGTGTGAAGATACTTAGCGTTTATGGTGTTAGAGGCTACCTAGTAGCACTTCAGCAGTACTTCCTCGTGTGACATTTCCGTCCGTGGCTCTGTTACTCTGTTGTTCATCTATTTCTTGAGGTCCCTGACCTGTTCAGTACCTGTTATGTTTGTTTGTCAGGATTGTCAACTCTGTCTTGTTGGATAGACCTGAGTTTGATCTCTACCGGGACTGATTTCTGCCCGTGAGAATAAAAGACAACTATAAAGAATCACCTTTGTCACGTGTTTACTACTTTTGGATGATCTTTACTTGCATCTCTGTGGGTTCGATCCTTAAATTACTACTTTCGAGCATCTTTTGGTTTTCTTGTGTGTTACAACACCCATTGTTGGAAACATACGAATAGTCTTGGAATATACAGGAGGGGTCTGCATACTCGCACCAGCAGTGGTTCGAAGATGTAGATAGAAGTAGTGGACAGTCTAGGAACAGGGAACGGCATCCTCGTGCAGTCCTGTTAGCTAGGCTGGTGTGTCGAGGAGTAGACGCAGGAAGTAGCGGGAGTGAGCTTCCCAATGCCATTGTGACTTCTTCTCGGGGAATAGATTGTGGATTTGAGTGCAGCAGCTTTGTCCATGTCTTCTGGATGGTGGGTTCACTGAATTCGCTCCCAATTGTGCATGGGAAGTGTTCTTCTTGAGTGGCGGTGAATGTCAACCCGTTGATTGATCCAACCCGTTGGAATGTGAGTGTGAGAGTAAGGTGTAACGACTGTTACTAGTCGACTTCTGCGAAGCCGGACAGCCTTCTGGAGGTGTGAGAAGACGAGCTAAACCCCCAGAAGACGAGAATCGCTTCGGGAAGACGGTATCGAGAAGACCGGAAGAAGCAACCTGGAAGCAGGAAGATCGTCTTCCCGAGCTTCTCTGTGAATAGTTGTATGATACTGTAATTGGTAGTTGTTTGTTTGGATCCAGAGCACCATTTGGCATGTCTGGAAGACGTGTTGGTTTGTGTGGTTTTGTGAGAAGACGGGATTTCTAGGCAAAACCCGTGTGTTTGTGTGTTTGAACAGATCTTAGAACTTAGAGCAGCGTTACTTGTGCAAATCCTCTGTGGGAACGATATCTTGTATACTAAATGGGCAAAAGGAGAAATCTTTCATCACTACAAATCCTAAGAGCGAGAAGATCCTCTCTAGAGAGATTATCTTCCCAAGGTAGAACACTCCAAGTAGGTATTTGCTCTTCGATAGACATGATCGATTTTTGCCCTTGCATTAGTTCTGCTGGCATGTATCCGGTCACCGGGCTATGAGTTGTACGATCGGCCCATAGAGCAAATGGTAGAAGCCTTGGCCATTCTCTCACCCTTCCGTTGCAAGCTTTCACAATCGCTTTCCAGATGGGAGGATGACCGCGCTCACTCTTCGCATTTCCTTCTGGGTTGTAAGCCATGGTAAGAGCTAACTTGATTCCCCGCCTCTTGAAGAACATATCAGCTTCGTGAGCATTCAGTTCTCCGCGGTCTGTTGTAATCTTCCCAACACATCCGTATCTGCAGTGTTTGTGCGCAGAGCACGTCCTGCGACTTGGTTCGATAGATCCTCCCGTGCCAAAACCAAGTATCTCATCGCCATATCCCAACCGGCATCGTAACCACATCTACTACCCACTTGTAATGCATTGCAAGTGGATACGTAGGATGAAGCTCATCTCGATGCCGGATGTCAGAGTACATCTGGCAAGTTACACACGTCTCCACAAATCGCACTACATCTCTATACATGTTACGCCACCAATATCTCTCTTTGAGTTTGATAAAGGTGGCATAAATACCCTGATGTCTAGCCCATAAGCTCTCATGGAATTCTTGAATGAGCTGGGTTTGCATCTCTTGCTTACACACAACCCGTTGCGGCATCTCGCCACTCCGCTTGGCGCGCTTCCACAGATAGCCCCCTTGTTGTATGTAGTTGTAAGCCTTCCTCCTGATCTGTTTGAACTGAGCATCATTCCATTCTGGTTGCTTGGTCAGCGAACCAAGATAACGCCCAATGTCTAATCATTCTCCTTCGTATAGCTCCTCCATGAATGAGTTTTGATGCTCCTTCATTCCCTTCTGAGCTCTACAAAAGACGGTCGTGCCTATATCCTCTGTGTCTTCTGTCAAATCCTCTTCATCCTCATATCTGGCCCTAGACAACATATCTGCTACCGGGTTATCTTTTCCCGCTATGTGTCTAGATTCCAGATTCAACGACTTGATATAGGCAATCCATCGCAACATAGCGATATCAGGGGTGTTACAATTCGTAATCATCCCTAACAGTGGCAAACAATCCGTCTCCACTATCACCGGTGCTCCAATCAAATAGTCCTCTCAACTTTCATCGTAGTAACTACCCCCCATAGCTCTCGCTTTACTTGTGGGTAGTTTCGCTGTCGCTCACTCAACACTTTGGCTCCAAATCTGATTGCAAACCGGTTTTCATCCTCGTCATCTTGTCCCACTGCCCACCCAATGGCTATCGGACTTGTATCAACCGTGATTATCACGTGTTTGCCATCTTCATAACTCACCCTTCGTAGCACAGGTGGAGAAGACAACAACTGCTTCAGCTTCTGCACCGCTTTGATATGCCTCTCCTCCCATCTGAACTTCGTGCTCTTCCGTAACAGACCATAGAGTGGATCTGATACATGAGCAAAATGAGGAATCCACACATGATAAAACACGCAAGCTCCTAAGAACCTTCGCACCTCTGTTGTTGAGCTACATGTGTCCTTCATCCGCTGTATGGCATCCACCTTGTTAGGATCAGGTTTGCGACCAAACCATCCGCATAAGTGCCCTACAATCACAACCTCTCGAACTCCAAACGAAGACTTAGCACCAGATAGTGTCAAGTGAACCTCCCCGAGCCGTGATAAAATCTGATCACAATCTAGAATATGATCAGCCACAAATTTTCGACACCCCCTCTGATCGACTCTCTCATCCGTCTGCTCCTCTACACATCCTTTGATTGGAATGTCATCTAAGAAAGGCATGGTCTTCTCCGGGATGAAGTCTCGAAGAACTTTGTTCATCCCGTTCATCATGTGTGCAACAGAATTTGTTGCCCCCTGCGACAATGTGCACATCCTCACCAAACCCAACGGTGTCCTCATAGTAGGGACATCTCTACTCTTTTCAGCAAGCTGAAACTGATCGTATCCAGAGTAGAGGTCTCCTATCGAGTAAATGGCTCTACCGTTTGCTGCTCGGATCATCCAACCATGATCTATATCAACAGGCCATCCACCCTGCTTGTAGATGTCCTTAGAGATAATATTGATCTCAGATCCATGATCGATAAGAGCAACCACCGGATCTTTCATCTCTCCTACATTCACTAAGGTTTCAGTAGTAGCTCTTGTCCAATGCCCTCTAGTGTAATGACTAGAGATCTTATCGTCCTCTTCCTTATCCACATCAAACCGGACTTTACGAGTGTTGTAAGAATGAACCAACTCTCGCTCCTCTTCCTCTGTAATCACTGTGTCTAGAGCACTGGACACTGCGGTCTCTCCCGTCAATTGTCTCTTCCGCTTGATAATGTCAATGATGACATCATGAAACTCCTTCTTCGCAATCCCGAGGATCTCTCGCAAGGTAAACTCAATCTTTGTATTGAGCACCTTCTCCTGCAACACCTCTTTCATGTTGGTTGCTGCTTTAATGTCTGATTGCAGCTTATAGATGGGAGCTTTGCCTTTCTCCCTACCCTTACCCTTCTCTGCACTCCCAGAAGGTAAGACGTCATCCATAGCTTCTTCTCGTAGAGGTGTAGTCTCCTGTCGGAATCTATCTCCTCTTAGTTGTCTCTTGGGAGCCGCTCTCTCCTCACTTGGACCAGCCTCGTCTCTCCTACGCTTCTCTTTCATGATAGCTTCATGTTGAGCCTTGGCTACGTAGGCATGAACGGACATAGCATCTGCGGGATCATCCCATCCAGTAGCACTCCTGATTGCTGTGGCTGTTATGAGCAACTCCTCCCTTGTCATTTTTCCCTTTCTGTTCGTGCTCACAGCGTGACTCCACATATCAGTGGTATCCTCATGTTTCAAAAAGGTACTCTCCTTTTTGCTAATCACCTCGACTCCATAGGTAGAAACTTCTACCGATGCCACATCATGCATTGTTAGATGATCCTCCAAAACTTTCTTCATCCCTCCTCTACCGAAGTTGGTCCTCAGAGTCTCTCCGTTGTCTCTCAAGGTGATCTTTCCTTCCTTCCAGAAAATTATACCTTGCTGCAAGGCATCAGTGAAACTCCCGCATTCCTTCCGTTGATGGTCGGTGTTGTCACACCAAATACACCTCTGAACATATCCTTGTTTTGGTGCAGGTCTCCCTTCAAGTGCCCCATCCTTCTCCTCCAACCTTGTCAACTTGATCTGTAAGTCTCTCATCTTCTTCTCCAAATCTTCCATTGCTTGATTCCGCTGTGGTACAACCGTAGTGATAGGAATAGTAGGAAGTGAAATAGTAGGTAGAGGAGCAGTCTGCACCGTTGGTTGCCTTCGTGGTATCACAATAGGCGGTGGTCTTGGTGCTTGAGTCACAACCACCTTTCCTCTTCGATATTCTCGCTTCGCAAGTACTCCCACTGCTTCGCTAACGTTCTTCCAATCAGATGTAAGACCATTGTCTTTCGTCTGATCTTCCAACAGCAACTCTAACTCCCTTTGTAGCTCGCTGTTGGCTGACTGTAAAAATAGCTCCACTTTGTCATTCTCAAGTGTGAGCTTCTCCATCCAAGATAGTTGAAGAAACTGTCTCTCAAACTCCCGAAGTAGTTCGGTAGCAACTAGTTCCTTGTTGGGTTTGTTCACCCACTCCATGAATGACTTCTTAGTCACTCGATCTGCATCCTCCAAAGAGTATTCCTCCTTCAACTGAAGAGAAAACTCCTCCCAGTTAGCCCCATGAGCTTGAATGAGCCCCTTCACATGTTCCCGTAACTCCGGGACAACAGCGAGCTCAAACGTCCGTACCATCTCCCTCTCTGGTACCTTACTCAGCTCCATCTCTCGAGAATAGAACTTCAGGTACTTGGAGATGTTTCTCCCTTCAAACTGATCCAATGTCCCCACCACCGAATGCAAAGCCTTGGTAGCCATCGCCTCCTTCCGCTGAACAGCTTGTTGTTGATCCATGTACAGAGCAAATGCTTGGAACATTTGTCTTATAGCAGGATCAAGCTGCAGCGGAATCGTGCCCGAAGGGTTTCCAACTCCTTGTCTCTCGGCCATGGTAAAGTTCTGAGAAGAACTTCACTAACTCTCCACCCCAGAAGTTTCACGTCGAGTTCACCAACTATCGTGTGACGTGCTTTCTTATCTGGGAATACACCGGGTATCTAGCTGTAGAGAGTACGTGTCGCACTCCGTGACTCAGAACCAGTGACCACCCAACCCTCTCTCTGATCTCCAAGTACACTTTGAATCTTTCTCGCTACGATATCCTCACGTCCTCTCGGCAGATCTCTCTCTTACTCGACTAGGAATAGAATCGGGGTAACTAGCACGGGCAACCTGTTCCTGCCATCACCGCAAGCACTCTTGGGTCTGCTGGTCATCACTCCAGCCTCACCACAAGAGAAATACCAGCACTCCTAATAGAAAAGAAACCTAAGCGCAACGCCCGCACACAAATCCAATCAAAACCAACTGGGCGTACAAACAGGCATGCGGGTATGGATAGGATCCAAACACAGGAAATACAGTCAACAACTCTCCATATCCATGATCAAGTGCTCTGAAGCACTAGCAAAACCTCCAGGTCGACATGTTCTTCAAAAAATCTTAACTCTTGCGCCTTTCGGAGCAAGAACCCCTCAACTTTACCTCGCTGTCACTCCTCAACCACAGCTCAGAATGAGATGAAACCAAGGCCAGCAGATAGCCTGTAGAATAATCTCTCTATTAAGGTATTACATGCAGAGAGATCATCTCTTAGTTGGCATCTATGTCCTTCCAAAGTTCGCTGTTTCTATAACACGATATTATTTCAACAGAACATTGCTGTTCGATTCCTCACAAACCACTCGATCAAAACAGCTCAAACTTCTCATGAAGCTAATGTGTCACCATCACTACCACTCTGTAAAATTTCACCAGCAGATCTTCAACCAAACTCTCGGAACGATCAAGCCCTTATCGTTGTTTTTATAACATGATACTATTTCGACAGAACTTTGCTGTTCGATTCCTCACAAACCGCTTGATCAAAACAGCTCAAACTTCTCAGGAAGCTAATGTGTCACCATCACTACCACTCTGTAAAATTTCACCAGCAGATCCTCAACCAAACTCTCGGAATGATCCAAGCCCTTTTTGTCAATGATACAAGGCGATATGCAGACCCTTGTGCACAAAAACAACATTTCCCTTCAACCCAATAATCCAAATAGTCTGAAATTCCACAGGTAGGTAGCTGACTGTACCTTCTCAGACCCCGGAAGGTTTCATAGCGAAATTCGACCTCAAACTCTCCATATCTCTCTCAATGTCTCATGTTTACAGTCGCCTACTATCATAACCTCCGATTTGAGACACCCAACTTCAGCTGGCCATAACTTTTTCACTCCGGGTTGGAATCGATCGATCTCGGAGTCCATCGGCAAGCCCATCTCAAGAGCTTTCGAGCAACAGTCAATTCATCTCTAGCAACCTCACAAATCTCCCAGAAAGTGAGAAAGACTTCACGGAAATGAAATTGATCACGAATTTGACCCCCTCAGCTTCAATTGATCGAAACTTTCTCATCCACACTTCAAATCCAGCAACCATTGAGTCTACGGGCATCCTCGTCTCCCAAGCTTTCCAACCATATCTCACACTTCGCGAATGGACCACGGGAAGTGCCTCTAACCCTCGAAAACGTGAAAGGAACTTGGTAGAAGATGATTGGTCAAACTTTCGACCAATGAGAAACAAGTTGACAAAAGGGTTTTCTCTTCACTCACATGACAAACACACAAAGAACGAATTTTTATCCAAGAGTACCATTTAGGCCTCAAAATTTATATTGAACAAACTCCAAACACGTGCCGTTGACGATGTCGTCGGCCACGAAGCACGTAAACACGATGTACAAACTACGCTCAATAGAGAGTCAGAATCTCGACTCTAAAACAGTTGACAATAAACGGAACTACAAAAGGAACAGATGAAGCTATTATCTGGTTGTAATAATCCTCACCGAAGTTCCTCACGACAAACTCACGATGCGCCACCTTTGGATGACTGTAACATCGTGTTTCGACCCAAGTGTTGAACGGAACTCTCGCTGGGAAGTTTAGATCCAACGGAGGATCCATATCACATCAGAGCAAGATGTAGACAGTAAGATCCCAAACAGCGTCGTAAGTGACAATGGGAAGAACGATAGGATCCGGAGTAGCCATCACCGCAGCCATAAACGACTCTCCCCAATGAGCTATCATAAATACTCGAAAGTGATCTCGCGGCAGACAATGGATCTTAATGACGAATGGATGTGCAAGTGGAAGATCAGGAGCACGAAAGAGTTCTCTGTTCATGCCTACCACTCGCACTGCCGCTTACTTCATCCGATGATACTGATCTGTAAACCCTCCGCGGTCCTATCGATCAACTACCCCCCCCATCTCTCAACCTCCACGATCGTCATCCACGAATCTGCAACATGTCGGGCCTGTCTCTCACTCAGGGGTCACCTCTGATGGCTTTGATGGAAGCACACCATGAACTTGAAGGGAAAATGCTGAGTTCACTCATTCATACACCCACAAACTTATCAACTAAAAATCTCCTTAAACACTTTAACTAAAATCTTCCATTCTAACGACGTCTCTCAAGTTCTCACATGCTAAAAATATCGCACACTCTCTATATTACTCAAGTTGTCATTACGACAATGTGAAAACAAGGATGAGGAGCTCTTCTCTACTTCTCTATTTATACATTCTAGGTTTTTACTTTGGTACCCCCGGTAACTCAGCCGTAACTTATTTTTACCGGGTTTTACTAAGATATTACTTAAAGGTAAAAGCATTGATCACATGGGCTTTTTACCTTTTCACATGGGCTTATTCCTTCAAAGTCAACAATTTCTAGAAGGATTCTGGAATATTCTCAAGGAATCTCGAATTTCCACCCCCCCTCTACACTAGGACCCACTAAAAAGGAAACATGTGGAATCTCTTCTTGTTTTTAATGCCCACAAAGTCCACAACTTTAATCCAACCACTAATATCAAGTCAAAAAGGAGATAAGGGATACTTTCCACATCCTTTCTACCTTTTAGACAAGATGACAAGATAGTAGTGCTCACTCTTTAGCAAATATCTGAATTCTGCCAAAAGTACAACTAAGTTTAACCATAACTAACTTTTAGCTAGTCATGACTAACTTGATACCTCCTAAAAGTACTTTGGCAGCAATTAAACATTCTCAACACTTAGTTAGAACTAAACACCTTACTAATAGACAAACTTCCTATGTGTAACATAGGTCGTTACATTTTACCCCCGGACTAAATTTTCGCTCCGTCCTCGGAGTGAAGAGAGAACTTTCGTCGATGAAAGAACTTCAACTTGTCATGGTTGACCCGATCGAATCTCCTTCCTCCCAACTCCTGAAGGTCATATGTGAAGTTGCTCCACACCTTATCTACAACAAAAGGACCAAAATATCTCGGAAGAAACTTCTTCCTAGCCCTCTTCAATCTGATAGCATCATACAACATACCCAATCTCCGACTTGAAAAGGTTTTACCTCCCTCTTGCCCAATCGTTTGTCGTAACTCTTCTTTTGATACGCTTGAGCTCGTTCCATCCGGATCATTGCTATCGCTCGGGTCTCTTCCAACTCCATGAGTTGCTCCCTTCTTGATCTAATCACGTCTTCTCCTCTCGACCTCTTCAACTTTCGTTGAATAGTTTGAAAAGTATCCAATTCGAATTGGATGGGCAACTTGGACTCCACTCCATAAACCAGTCGAAATGGAGAGTATCCAATAGAAGTCTTTGTTGTCGTTTGATACTCCCATAAGATAGCATGTAGCCTCTTATCCCAAGTATGTTTCGCAGTCTCAACACCAGCATCTTTGGCGAGCATCATACAAAGTGTAAGATTGGTCTTCTCCGCAAGATCATTAGCATTTGGTTTGTATGAGGTCGTTACTCGTGGCTTGATAGAAAAGTGTTGTAGCATAGCAATAGTCATGCTCCCTACAAACTCTCCTCCTCTATCCGAGATCAACTCTAACGGACATCCAAATCTGGTGATGATCCTCTCCCATAGGAATCTACCGACTTCTGTTTCATTAGTCTCCCTCAAAGGTCTAGTCTCTACCCACTTGGTACAATAGTCAGTGGCGACTACAATGTATCTATTGCCTCGAGGTGTCTTATTAAGAGGACCTACAAAGTCAATACCCCATTTCTCAAACGGCCCTAATACTGGAATTGATCTTAACGGAGGTGTTCTAGTAGACTTTAGAGCAAATGCTTGACATACGTCACAAGTTTTGCAATAGTCTAAACACTCTTTGAAAATCCCTCTCCAGTGATAACCCGCATCCAAAATCTTGAAGGCTGTTATCTTACCAGCAAAGTGACCTTCGCAAACAGTTCCGTCGTGAAACTCGTGCATTAACTTGAATGCCTCTTTCTGACCAACTGCTCTCCTTAGTAACCCATCTGCTCCTTGATGAAACAGAATTCCCTCCACCATGGTGTAAGGTTTGCATCTCTTGATCAACGCGTTACGTTCTCGGGTATGCATACCTTCTGGAAAAGAGCCATCTACAAGGAAACTCCAGATTTCCTTGTACTCGTCCGGTATCTCCTCGATGCTTGTGATGGTCATCAGATGCTCGTCTGGAAATGAATCATCAAACGGTTCTTCTCCCTCATCATCATAAGCTCTTGACAAAAGATCAGCATTCGCATGCTTCTTCCCTGGTCTATCTTCGATCACATAATCGTATTCTGTTAGAAGGATCTTCCAACGAGCAATACGACCTTCGGCATTAGGCTTATTAAAGATATACTTTAAAGCCTTGTGATCTGTGACTATGGAAAATTTCCCTCCTAGCAAGTAGTGTCGGAATTTCTTCAATCCAAAGATCACCGCTAATCCTTCTCGTTCAGTCACGGAGTAATTCTTCTCCGCTGGCACCATCTGCCTACTAGCATAAGCTATAGGATGATCATGCCCATCTTCATCTAACTGACTTAATGTACACCCGATAGCTACATTGGAGGCATCCGTATACAAAATAAATGTTTTACTCCACTCAGGTTTAGCAAGTATAGGAGCTGTCACCAATGCCTTTTTCAGCTCCTCAAATGCTTCCTTTGCCTTCTGATCATGCACTATCAAGTCAAAATCAATTCCCTTCTTCATGTACATAGTCAAAGCTATTGCTTTGTTTGAGAAGGAAAAGACAAACCTATGATAATATCCAACCATCCCAAGAAACTGTCTCAACTTTGTCAAGTTGATTGGAAACGGAAGATCCACAATCTTCTTCACCTTCTCAGGATCTACCGCAATCCCCTTCTTGGAAATGATGTGTCTTAACAGCAGACCTTCTTCGCAGCCAAAGATGCACTTCTCTGGATTCAAAGAAGCGTTAGCTTGCTCCAACCGCTGCAAAACTTTGATCACATGATCAAAGTGGTCCTCCTTTCTTCCGTACACACAGAAATCATCAATGAAATCACGAACAAACTTCCCTATGAATGGTTCGAACACCTTGTTCATGAACCTCTGAAACGTGGCCGGAGCATTACACAGTCCGAATGGCATCACTCGAAATGCAAATGTTCCCCAAGGAGTAGTGAAAGTAGTCAACTGCTGGTACTCCTGTGCTATCTTGATCTGGTTGTATCCACTATAACCATCACCAAAGCTGTACCATTCATGACCAGCAACTTCCTCCAAAATCTCATCTATAAATGGTAGAGGATAATAATCCTTCTTGGTAACTGCATTCAGCTTCTTATAGTCTATGCACACTCGCAACTTACCATTCTTCTTCTTGACAATCACAATACGTGAAACCCATTCTGAGTTCTCCACCTCGTAGATGAAACTCGCCTCCCTCAACTTGTCTATCTCCTCCTTGACCATCATGGCTGTTGTAGGATTGACCCTTCTCTGCTTCTGTCGAACTGGTCTTGCGTTCTCCTCCAATTCGATTCGATGAGTCTCGAGGGTCACCTCCTTCAAATCCTTGTAGCTGAAAGTAAACACATGGATATATTTTCGAAATATATCTAGGAATCTACTTTTCTCCTCTTGAGTGACATTGATATCAAACTTCAGGGTAGAGAGTCTTCTCACAATCTCTGCCTCACTCAACTCTTCTTTGTCAGGATCTTTCTCCACTGCTGGTCGAGGCAACAAGTCAATAGCACTAAGCTGATGTACTGATTCATCTCGACCAAATCCTTCATCCTCAGACGAGGATTCTTGGTCGTAAGAATCCCCAGTATCTACTTCTGAGACACTCTGATCATCCTCCGTATCATATTCCCAGTAGTCACTAGTGGGTCTATCAGAGTCAGAAGTCACAACTCCAACACCCGAGAGAGGTACTATCACTCTATGATCTCTAGGCCCAATCCGTAAGTATCCCTTGTGCCACCTATCAGTGATGCGCACAGCTCTCAACCAAGGCCTACCTAGGAGCAAATCATAACTAGAGTCCTTTAACACTTGAAAGGACATCAATGTTTGAACTCCCATCACAGACACGACCACCTTCTCTAACACACCAAGAGGTCTTACCCGTTGCTTGTTAGCCATCTCCACGACAATGCTAGCCGGGCGAGTTGGTTCCATCCTCAACTTTTTCATCAACCTCTCCGATATTGCATTTACAGCCGACCCTCCATCCACCAATACGTCAGAGACGTAGTGACCATTCAATCGGACTTCAATCTTTGAAGCCCTAGTGCATACCTCTGAAGCATGCACATCCACCACACCCACTCCCACTGACTTTGATGTCTTGCTCTTGGGTTTCTTCTTCTTGCTTCTCTTAGAACTCAGTCCTCCTCTGAGTTCCCTTCGTAAGCTGGGATTAAGTGCGATCAGTTGTCCAACAGTGATGTTGACTTTCTGAGCACCCACATCTTCAACCACATCATATCCCGCTTGAGAAGATGAAATGGTGAAATCCGCCATCCCCAGCTTCCTTCTTGGCTCCCTTGGTGTACTCGAAACATTACTCGAACGAGTACTTCTACTTGCTGACTCCTCCATGAAAACCGGTTCATCAGAAAATGGAGTTCTTTTCCTTTCTTGAGCTAAAAGCTCCATCGGTGCATGAGAAGAGTTTGAACTCTCTCCTTTCTCGTAGATGGGATCTCGCACGACATCGATAGTAGCCACCCCCTTATCTCGTCCTTGTGATGGATTTCCTCCACCCACATTCATTCTGACCGCTTCGGCATCTCTTGCTCCGTTGTTAGGACAATTTCGCTGGAAATGAGAACCTCCACACGTCCAACAAGTGATTCCTCCAAAGTTACCTTGGTTGCCTCCAAAGTTACCTTGATTTCCTCGGTTGGGATTGTTGTCGTAACCTCTTTGACCTCCTCCTCCACCTTTGTTTCTCCATTCTCGTAACTGCACCACATTTATCTTGAGATCCGCAAGAGTGTCTGTGATGCTCTTCAGCTCGACATGAAAATCAGAGGTGACAGTAGACATCGTTGTTGGGACAAACGGTCTTGGCACCACCGTTGGAGTAGGAGCTGACGTTGAAGCAATCACCAATTGTGATGGTGCAGGTGCGATCATTGTGGCTACACCAGGAGTTGGAGTCGACACCAGAGCAGCATGATGAGGTTGGATGATATCTCCTTCATCCAAACTCTCTTCCATGTTTGTCGCAATCTTGATGGCCTCCGCTTTGGTTGCTGGCTTCTCGTACCTCACTTGGGTTCGAATTGAAGGCCTCAACCCTCCCACCAAGTTCTTGGTCAACACTGCTCCAATCCTCGCCATCGTTAGCTCCACATTGTCTCCACTCTTCCGTAGGACCGTCCGAAACCGTTGCTCCAACTTATCCACCCTTTCGGCATATTGCCGAACTTTCTCGTCGTCCCGTTGCTTCAAATGAGTAAGCTCCACCATGAGCTTCTCATAACTCTCTTCTGGAAGAAATTCTTCGATGAGTGCATTACTCAACGTCTCCCATGTGTCCTCAACTGCACCAGGTGTCTTGCTCTTCACTCGGTCTTCATACCACGTAAGAGCAAAATCTTCTAAAAACTCTGGCAGTAACAACACCCATTCTTCCTTCCTTCTCACGTTGTTTCCGATGCAACCCCTTTTGAAGTCTCGTACAAATGGTTCTACATCTTCATTGTCTTTCCCATGAAACACTGGTAACTTCCCCATCTTGTAACTATTCTTTCTACCCTTCTAATTTTTGTGCAATAACTACTCACTAAAAGAGTACGAACATCACCAATTCCATTCGTGAATAATCTACCATAGGTAAAATGAAAGGAAATGATTGTAACAACACCTCTTGTGCCATCTCTTCTCCCAAGGTAATCATGAGCCTGAGTCGCATCACCGTCTTCTCCACCATCCGAATGACGATCTCCATCACAACTCAGCCGAGTCCTCTTTTGAAGTCGACAACTTCTCCGTCTCAGCTCTTTGAGTCTCGTCCAACTTCTCGACTACTGGCGTAAGTAGGGCGGCCACATCGACGCACTTGTGTCCTCTTGATAGATCACCCACTCCACAACTTGGACAAGGATCTTCGCCTAGAAGATGAATTGGCGCTGGTGACGATGGACCCATTCGAAGACTTAAATCAGTAAACTCCCGCTTCCCTTTAGCTCTCTCGGTTCTGATTCTAGTTGGACAATTCACTACTTTGTGTCCCAACCCTCTACAGAAATAACACCACAACTCGGTTTCTACTCTTCTCCTCGGAGATTCTACTTGAGGTTTAGTACTAGGGTTTTCAAACTCGACGATAATCTCTCTCGAACTTTCTTCGACACTTACTATGACATCTAAACCTTAAGGAAGGTTTCTAAGTCTAACTTTCCAATCTTTTGAATTTCCACTCATGTTGCACCTTCTCAACCATTAAGTGGACAAAATATCATAGAGGAAAATAATTCTACATCACTTTCTTAACTCTTCCGAGCTTTATATTGGAAATCGTGTATTATACATGCTATACACGAAATAAAATCTAATCTAAAATTAACTATCGAAGATATGATCCTCCTCACCATCGTTTGTATCAATCACAACAGACATCTTGAACTCACTCTTGTAAGGATCCAACTCTACTTCGCCAGGAGCATTTGTGGCCTCCACAGTGAATGATGCTTTAAACTCGGCTTTCTTCAAATCTGTGCCAATGGTCGCGGAAGCTTCTTCGTATAGGGTAAAGAGGGCACCCCAAGTGCTATAGATGCGGATCCGTAACTCATCTATACTTAACTTGGGCTTCTTCGTCTCTGTTCGAACTCCTAAACGTCTCTTCTTCCACCTCGTCATTCGAACAAGATTCCCCATGAAGTATCTTCAAGACCTCCTTGTATGCCGAAACGTGTATCTCTTAGTTGGTAAGAGATCTCTCCAAGATTTTTGTTATCTCCAGTAGCTCAACCTCCAAGCTACTAAATCATGAAGTTTCAACAGAAACTTCCCTAATCAGAGATGGTGATGACTGTACAAATTTCTAGAGAACTGAAATTTGTATATTTTCACTTCCCTCATGGTTGTCAACCCCCTCCACTTTGAAAAATTCTTTCTCCCTCTTCAGACCTCATCTTCTCATGATTTCTTTTGTCCTAGATAGCTTATCAGCCACTCTAAAACACTGGAAAGTTTCTCAGGAAAATAAAATTCACAGAAAATCTGACAATGACTGTAATTTTTTTCCAGATAACAGAATTCCTCAACTCTCACGAATAGACCCCCTCAACTTTGAAAATTCATTGCTTCCTCTCTAGACCACCTTTTCCTATGATTTCTTTTGTCTTAGATAGGTTATCAGCCAATCTAAAACACTGGAAAGTTTCACAGGAAAATAAAATTCACAGAAAAGTTGACAGCGACTGTACAAATTTTCCAGAGAGCAGAATTTCTAAACTCACAAATTTCTCTCCTCTAATAACTTTCCTCTCCTCCTTTCTCTACAACTCTTGTTGCACCTTCTTTCAACTCTCCTCAAACCCTTTCTAAGTGAACAAGATGTAAAGAATGACTTCGAACGCGTCATATATCACTACGGGATACACGAAAGGTTCTAACGTTGCTAACATCGCGTTAGTTCTCTCTCCTCCCAACGTTCTCTCCATGTGCTCTCTCATAATCTCCTTTTGTCGAATATAGAACTGAACTCTAAACATCGTTCAACGATCCCTTCAAGTGAGGTCCCGGCAACAGAACCAAAAATGTAAATCCTCCGCGGTCCTATCGATCAACTACCCCCCCATCTCTCAACCTCCACGATCGTCATCCACGAATCTGCAACATGTCGGGCCTGTCTCTCACTCAGGGGTCACCTCTGATGACTTTGATGGAAGCACACCATGAACTTGAAGGGAAAATGCTGAGTTCACTCATTCATACACCCACAAACTTATCAACTAAAAATCTCCTTAAACACTTTAACTAAAATCCTCCATTCTAACGACGTCTCTCAAGTTCTCACATGCTAAAAATATCGCACACTCTCTATATTACTCAAGTTGTCATTACGACAATGTGAAAACAAGGATGAGGAGCTCTTCTCTACTCCTCTATTTATACATTCTAGGTTTTTACTTTGGTACCCCCGGTAACTCAGCCGTAACTTATTTTTACCGGGTTTTACTAAGATATTACTTAAGGTAAAAACATTGATCACATGGGCTTTTTACCTTTTCACATGGGCTTATTCCTTCAAAGTCAACAACTTCTAGAAGGATTCTGGAATATTCTCAAGGAATCTCGAGTTTCCACCCCCCCTCTACACTAGGACCCACTAAAAAGGAAACATGTGGAATCTCTTCTTGTTTTTAATGCCCACAAAGTCCACAACTTTAATCCAACCACTAATATCAAGTCAAAAAGGAGATAAGGGATACTTTCCACATCCTTTCTACCTTTTAGACAAGATGACAAGATAGTAGTGCTCACTCTTTAGCAAATATCTGAATTCTGCCAAAAGTACAGCTAAGTTTAACCATAACTAACTTTTAGCTAATCATGACTAACTTGATACCTCCTAAAAGTACTTTGGCAGCAATTAAACATTCTCAACACTTAGTTAGAACTAAACACCTTACTAATAGACAAACTTCCTATGTGTAACATAGGTCGTTACAGATCACACTCCACTAGACTTGGATACTCTACACTCTATATCTCAAGCTCCGCGCACCTCTCTTCTTATACATCAATCTCACATATGACGACAAGAGTACTACTCTTATCTCCACTCAGCGAAGAGTACACGGATCGTCCACATGGAGCCTTATCTTTTGACACGATAAGGTCCCAGTGGCTCCTCAACACCAAACACGTACGAAGGATATGTGGTGGTTTCACACCCTAGCCAATCCACAACACGACAACGTCTTCCTTCAAGCTCTTTCGTGTCTAATCTTAATCACCCCTAACCCCCTAAGCCTTCCTTCACCCTCCACTTAGCCTCTCTCTTCCCCCCTCAGTCCGCCTCCGCTCCCCTCCCCCTCGGAGCTCCATCACGCTCATGATGTTTCGTAAGCATCCGACTATCTCCAAATTTTCTTACCATCTCAGTCCTAACGTCTCGTCAACATATCCGTCCAATCAGCATCCACCACATCAGCACTCTATCCTATCAACATTATATCCGTTAGGGTGTCGCATCCACGTCAGTCCGTTAGACTTTATCCAACTGAGAACTCTATTCGTAATATTTGATTTTTGTCATCTCGCTTTGAATACCTAGTCCTCGGTATACCCCTTCTCACGACATTAGGATTTGCATATCTCTACACTAACTACAAAGTAACAGACAAGTGTCACCACTTATTACAAAACGAAACCAAGACAACGATACAAACAAGCATAGTCGTCTGCCACTCATCTAACAGATTCAAGTGTAGTCATACAGCTACTGACACCACACCTAAAAATAAAAATTTATCTCATCTTCAAAACCCAAACCAAATAGGTCTAGTACATTCATCACGTCAAACATATACGTTCACTCTTAATTCTCCTCTACTGCTCATGGTAGTAAGAAAACCAAAATGTGTAACAAAGACCCCCTTTAGGTAACACCCTTTTTGGTAGAGGTCTTTATTTCTCCCAAGTATCCTTGATAGCCTTGTATTTCACTCATCATCTTCTGTAAGTACCACAAATATCATTTGATAACCATCGCTTGAAGTTCACTGGATGCAGAGACGTCGTCCATTTCAACCTACATTTAATGGAGACACCATCTCTTGCTCCTAAGTACGGCCGAAGTCGCACCCATTGTAATCTCTCATAGTAGAGTAGACATGCAATTCCACCCCAGTTCCATCCCAGTTGTATGTGAATAGCTCGATGATCCATTATTCAGGAAGCAAAAGTATTCAAAGGAGATTTGAATTTGAGACCTCTTGTTTTCCATAAGGCTGAGTTATCCAACTCTCCTCACTCCACAAGTGCACTAAAAAGAAAAGTAGAAAAGTTATATGGTTTCATTTGTTTTTCTTTTCTTTTCTTTATTGCTTCAAAGTTATATCTTTGTCATACCAGATCCGTTTCAGAAAAGTACCTGGACTATACTACGCATCCAAATTTAGATGCTGGTTTATTAAGATTTCCATTCCAACAAGACTTCCAATTCCCATGCAATTTCTTCTTTCGTATTTGACATCTAACTCTAAGTCAAATATCTTTGTCATGGTGATCCCATTCGCTTCGATTCAAATCTTGCTCAACTCGACTTGTCTAGCTCTAAACATGCTATCATCATTTTTTTGCTTCCAGAAAATTTTTTAAGCTCTGATCCAGTTTACCTAAGCCGCAGCTTAACCTCAGGTCTAGCTTACTTGAACTTTAGCTTACCTGCAGTGCAACTTACCAAGCAAAGAGCTAGCTTGCTAGATATCCTCGTACATAAACTTTTTTCATTACAAAGTCATCCTTAATACGACAACGCATACATATATAAGTATAAGGGTTACCTATAAAGACAACCCATTATTTACTTGCTCCATCCACCAAAAAGATTGATTAACTTTATTCATCCCCTCTTAAGGAATACTTGCTTGATCCACCCACTGATCGACAACAGATGATTCTCCAAGTTACAGTGACACATCAGATGTAGATTATGCATGATGAACCAAATATAAATTAATTCAAAAACTAAAATTCATTTTTCTACATCATGAAACAATGTGTCACTTCAATAATCGTCGTAATCTAAAATTGAAAATATATCAGTCTTACTTTACTTTGATGTACCGAGATAACCTAAAGAACTGTTTGCTATCTTGATCGATAGATCAAACAAATATTCACTAAGAAGAGTGGATAGAGTTAATCAAGCCTTTGGAGGGTGGAGCAAGTAAATAACTCAAGAAAACAAGCAAGGATTTATCACCCCACAAGCAAACCGTAGACAACGGCCGCGGTTGAATCCTGAACTGGACTTGCCATGCTGAGGGCCATTCGCACGCTAGGCACGACGTCCGGACGGTCCGGCTTTATATAATAATTTATAAATTTTCTTTCATAGAGTATGTGGATTTCTAATGATCCAAATGAACAGAATGGCTCATAGAACAGAGCCAATAAATTCACCACGCGGCAAAAGATGCAAAGTTGACGGGAATGCGCGAACTCCCATATGCGCACATGCTTCCGGACATGCACGAATAAGGGTTGTAGGGTAATCAAATACGACATGGTCCTGGAAGATCGCTCTCTCTTAAAAGAGACAAGTGGGACCTACGGATTTCTGAGATCTAGTGTACAGTAGCTGACAAACTCCTCCCAGAACAGCTCGGGGCAGGAGTGCAAGACACTGGCTGTCTTGCACAACACAGACTCACGAGAGCCTCAGTAGTAGCAGGGTCGCGGTTAGCCTAGTCGAAATCCTCATTCGATCCTTGCTTAGGGTCAAAGAGGTAAGGGAAAACGAAGAAGCCTTCAGAGTTTCGAACAAGTCCATTATGTCTCATTCTCCACCACATTCCGGGCACATGTTCCGCATACTGATCGACGAGAATGTTTGCACTCTTGTTGATAATCGCCAAATCTCGGGTTACCACGGGATGGAAAGGCTTTTCCAGATCGTGATCAGTACCAACAATTCCGTTCACCAAGTGCAGGTAACCTTGAAGATTGTGGTGGTTGCCTACCACTTCCGCATTGTTTACATCCGCCGGTGTACTAGCTTGCTTCATGTATGGCGACTTCTTATAATCTAACGACAACGTCGTTCCCACATGTGCGAATCCATCGAACTTCGTAGCCTCCTCCATCTTTGATACGAGAAAACCCAACACGTCGGACAGGTGAATTAATTTGCCGGTTACGACTACGAGCTGCTTGACGGCATCGTATAGCGGATTGGAGTCCTTATCGTTACCAAGGGGGAAGCATGGCACGACGTCCTGGTTGCTCTTGATTCTCAGATGCTTGACGCCCAGTGACTTAAAACGATCACTGAAGTTGGTGGTACCGACACGAGGTGAGGCGAATGTGATCGCTGCGACGGGGACGGTGCCCGATGGAGTCTCGTTGATACAATCCTCGGCAATCTGGTAAGCACAAAAAGTGGCCAAGGCCCCGCCCAAGCTGTGGCCGATACATGTAATGCTCATCTCCTCCCCTTCGTACTTCTGCAGCAAACGTTTCACCTCTTGGGTCGCCTGCTTACCGGCAGAACCCTTGCCTAAGAATGGACTAGCTCCATCCTCATCTGCGAAGGCACGCCAGAATCCTTCGGCGACTCTCACATCGTTGGCAGGTTCCTTCCCGTTGATGGACGTGATTTCCATTTGACGGAATAAATTGTCTTGAGCCCATTCCACAGTGGTCCTTGTACCCCGCCATGCGACGATTATATCTCGCCTTCCGAGCCTCTTGATTTCTTCGGGGTCGCATGTAACTGCGACGTAGCCGATCCAGTTCACTTCTTGGACGGGTCCCTCGGGCTTGTCTCCTCGCAGATAAGAGTAGAGGTAGCGAGTCACCTCGTAGCCTGTTTCCGGCAGTCCGACCTCGTCAAGGACATCCTTCTTCTTGTAAGGGCATGCAAACGGATATCTCGACTTGGGCTCCCATGGGAATGCATCTTCGGTCACCTGGACGAAGTCTCCGTATCTCAGCAGCTCTTTACGAAGATCCAGACTGAGAGGGGTCAGGAGACCGTGCCAGTTGTTTTCACCGTGCAATTCTCGCCATCTCCGCGCCAAGCCGCCCTCAAATTCTGCAGCATTAGTCCTTCCCATCTTTGCAATATGCGACGGGACAGTTTGGTATCTAGGCGATCTTCCTGCTTGCTGGACTCTCAAGCGATCTTTCAAGTCTACTTTCTGCAGCTGGTACACTTTAGAAATGCCCGTCACATGAAATGCCGCAGCTGAGTTAAACGTTGCAGTTGGAAGACTATACATAGTACTCTTCGTCCAGACCGAATTGTCACAGAAGAGAAGATCTGCTCTGAGATTCAAAGATCGTCCATGACTAGTACTGATAATCGATAGCATTCAACTACCTGGCCTTATAGGTTTTCTCATTCGAGCTTGCTGCTGAGAGGATGGAAATTGCAAGAGATGGCCATTCTGGTGATTCAGAAGAAAGAGTTTCACCGACCTCGTTTGATTGCTGTCTTGGGGGACAACTATACCTAAGCGTTCCATCCACGTCAGCTGAGCAGAGGAGTGTCCGCCGCCTCACATGCTTCTTGTGTGCACTCTGTATCAGCGAGGGCGATACCTGTTTGCCCTTATAGCCTGCTGAAACTCGTTTGATTCAGTTTACGTCAGCTGCACAGAAATTGGGTCGTCACATGTGGTGCTGTTCACATTTCGATGTAGCATAGCGTTGGATATATCCCTGGAAAGCACCAACGAAAGCCAACTGCAAAGCTCGCAGATATCACCCAGACGAAGGTACACTGACAGGTTTTTTTACTTTTGAAACCCCAACTGCGGGTATAAAATCAAGGAAAGGAGTATTCCGTTTTTCTCTCCCTGTAGTTTAACTTAGGCTAGAGAAAAGAGACTGTTTTGTTCGACGAAAACACATGAACTTGGTTTCACCATTTCTCAATGAATTCTCAGTAATTAGTTCTGAAGGGAGTGTAAAGCTCTTGGAATGTTTTGATTTAAGTTTTTAGTACATATTTTTATTTTTATAAAATATTTTATGAACAAATTATTTTGGATATAACGTTATATTTGTTTGTTTGCGGAATGTTCACACGCAAAATGCGTTTTCTTTTTTAGGTTACCAGGCATATTTCTAGTGGTATAGAGGGTTTGAATCCCAGTGCCGGTGTAAAAACAAGAAATAAAATATTCTTCTTTCCCCTCTACTTTAGAGGAGGGAGAAATATGCATGCAACCTGAACTTTGCGGCAAGGGTTCGCAACAGGCCAAGCGTTTGAATAGGGTATTAAATTCGGTGCTGTGACTGGCTGTGCCGCGGGGACGTTTCGTTTTGAATTCTCACTTAGTGGTGAAGGCGGAAGACGGGCGGTGGGTTTCATTCAGTAGAGAGACGATGGACTGCTAGTGCGGAGGAATTCAGTGGCCACGCGAATTCATTTCTCTCTAGGCTTCTTGGCCTTCTATGTCTGGGGCTTTTCTTGCTGCGCGTTGGATTCGTGTGGCGATTGATTTCTCGAGCTTCATTTTTGTCTTCGGGTTTTCTTGCTGCGCGTTGGTTCGTCGCGTATGGCACTATCGACGATGCGTGATGGGCGGCAATCATAGTGCTTCTTTTGTTTGAAATGTTGGCATTGCTATTTTAACATCCGGGACAACTTTTCTGTGGGTGATTAACGATTCGTCATGGGCACCGTCGTTGTCTGCTTTCTTGATTCCTCGCTTTCCTTTGCTGATTCGTCTCGTGCGAGGAAGCAGGTGCACCAGCCGTGTCGACGGGAGATGGAGGCTGGTCTGTTCGGAGGTGGAGATTCCGATGGGCGTGCAGCGATATTCATTTTGGTCACCTTCTGCGTGGTACGTACTCTTTTCTTCTTGTCTTTTCACTCGATGATGAGAAATACTCTTCCTGATCCGCTGCCATGGTCGATAATGCGGAGCCCTCTGAATTCCTTAACAGGACGTTAGATGAGCCGTCCGAATTGGAAGCCGTAGAGCCATGCGAACTGGAACCAGGCACAATAGAGTCGTCCGTTGTCAGTGGTGATAACTCTTCCGTGGGTGATTCTTCTGTTCCTCTTCGAGAGTGTCTTTTCTTCTCTGATGCCTGTCCGCCACCCTTGCCGATGCTGGACCAGGCTCTAAGTCTTTCTCAGCGTGTTCTTTCGTACGATGAGGGAAAAGTTCTTTTCCATTACAATACCTACTGTATTTACTTGAATCTTCTCCCATCTGCTCATCCTCCACAGTTCTTGGTTGATGGTGATTTCGTGAGAGTAGATCGTAGTTCCGCAGCTTTGTCTGGGCCTTTTTTCTACTTAGGGACTAGCGACGATGGCTACTGGTTAATTCTACAGGATCGGCACCTTGTACTCTTCTCCTATCCGAGGTATTATGTAGAGCTGACCTCCAACTTTTTACGACCGACTGTACATCTCATCTACCGCTCCCGCTTCCTCGCTTGTGTGTGTTTTGTGTTGCATCCGGAGTGTTTTTGTTATCTCTGTCCTCATTTTCCTCAAACATCGCGACTAGATGTTCCTTCGAAGACAAGCGAGGGCCAGGAGAGTAGCCCCTCTGAAGAAGAATCTAGAGCTATCGATCACAGTCTGTAAGACAGATGGAGATTTGGATCTTTCTTTCTTCTCTCTACTTGGAGAATTCCTTCAGAGTCAATGCTTTTCCGTTGTTTTTTCCATAGAGAGAGATGGAGCACTTCTGCACCTGCATTACCAGGGAATAATAGCCATACCAGCGAACTCTTCCCAGGAGGTCAAAAAGCGCATCACCAGCGCTCTTGGATGGACAACCAACCGTCCTCTGGGTGCAGAAGTTTGTGTAAAAACTTTAACCAACAAGGGCCTTCATACCTTTGTCGGCATGGTAGGTTATTGCATGAAGGATGAGCGGGAGCAGTATCACCATGCGAGTAGGACCTGGTGGAGAAATTGTAGATACTTTAGATTTTGTCGCGAAACAGAAAGCTTTTATGCGTCTTGAGTAAATTATTAATGATTTTATAAAAGGTTATCTCTAGGACTCGCATAACTTCCATAATATAAACCACGCTTTCACCTTCGGTCGCGACTGGGCGCACGACCCAAAGGGCACGAGACGCACATAAAGAATATCTCTGAGAGTATGTTCGTTGACGGCAGAGAATTGTATACTCTGCTTGGTGCGTGTGATACTAAGAATCGCGTTGAGCTCACCTATGCTAACATTTTGCCACGCGCGTTACAATTCAACAAGTATAAGTCTAGCCATCCACTGTCTTCTATCTTCCGAACTTACCTACGTTCGATGATTGTCTCTGGAAAGTATTCTGCTTCTCCTCGGTGGCTTATGCAGGGCGGCATTCAACTGCGGAGGGTCGACTCGCTCTGGAAATCCTTTCTACATCCGGAGCTGATCACAGCCGAAGACGTGCAGAATATTTTCTTCTGGCAGGAAACCTGAAGGTGTCACAACTGTAAGTACTGTTATACGCAGTCACCGGAAGCTCCAGATGACCAAGGTGGCGGCTCCACTCCAGACGCACCACAGACAGCAGGAGGTGCAGATGCTGATGGAAGTGCAGTTCCGGATCCACTTCCAGACTACGTACCTCTCAATGAAGTGCTGGAACGCGAGACAGACTCCGAAAGATTTCTATCTACTCAGCAGCCTACTGTTGTAGTTATAGACTGATAATGTAAATTAAATACTTGTAGCTACTATAGCCATTGGTTGCACTTGGTGTGGCTCTGCACACCGATGACTTTACGTTTATCGTCTAGCACTACGTTTACAGTGTACTGAGTTTTCCTTGTCTTTGTATCCTGCGTAAATTAAATACTTGTAGGTACTGTAGCCATCGGTTGCACTTGGTGTGGCTCTGCACCCCGATGACTTTACGTTTACAGTGTACTGAGTTTTCCTTCTCTTTGTATCCTGCGAACTCACTGTGTTGAGGCTCGTCTTCTGGTGTAGAACTTATCGTCACTGGTACTGTAGCCTACTGTTGTAGTTATAGGTACTGTAGCTCTGCACGCCGATGACTTTACAATGTACCGAGCTTTCGTTCTCTCCCGTGTGTTGAGGTATCAGGTATCCAATAACGACGGCTATTTATGTTATGTACGCCGGAAGGCTGTCGCATTGTATGTATTGAAATAAAGAATATTTTTCACATCAGGTATCCAAGAACCACGGGTATTTATTTCATGTACACCGGAAGGCATACAGCACTATAACTAGAGCACGCGAGTGGACGACGCAAAAAATAAACCTCCAACAGGAATAAATAATACCACTGACCACGGACACAACCAACGCGAAGGTGAATATGCATGCTCAACCAACCTCTACTTTAGAGGAGGGAGAATATCCTATTTCGTTCCGAGAAACTACAAACCCTTCTTGTGAACATTTCTCAATCGAATATATTCCACTGTTTCCTGTGCAATGAATGATAGAATTTAGAACTCTTAGAGAGCTTTGATTAAGTCTTTATTACGGATTCTATTTTTCACAAGAAATTTTTTATCAGTAAAATTATTTTAGGTTGATTTAAATCCTTACTTGACACATTTCATTCTCGCAAAAATGTTTATCAACAAAAGCATTTTAGGTTAAACGGTTAGTGAACAGTGAACCTGCAAAATGAATTCCTGCTAGTTACCAAGACAATTTGTGTTGGCAAGGGGGGTTTATGATCTTATCTTTACTGAACGAAGCGGACACAAGGGCGTAAGAACTTACTACAAAAGACAAAGGGAGAAAGACAAGTAAGTAAAGGAGGCGGCCCTGTTTACTGTACTGGCTTTCCGCGTTTTAATGTCTCGAGGCGATAGCCGGGGGTACGAAGAAAGCCTCCCCCAGTGTATATGCATCCAAAGCGTACTGTAAAACACTACTACTTTTATCCTGTTAGGGGTTTAAAGGTCTAGATAAACATATTTTGATTTTACTCTTTTTTGTCTATGGAATAGCTAAACATCAGAATCTTGTCAAGGTCCCTAAATAATGTGCAAGATCAGGATCCTCTATTTGTGCACGGCGATACATGAAGAAGAGTATGGAGATAAACCTGTAGATTTAGTGAGTAAGTGACTGATATAACGGTTTCGTCTGTAGATTTATAAATGAATAAAAAGCTTGCTCTGTGTAGATATGTGTGGCTTAAGCACTAGGCTTGTCGCCTAGTGCTTTATCTCGTAATGCCTAGTCACCGTCAGCTAATAAGAGCCTTTCTACTTTCTCGATCAGGTTGTACGACTTACAGATGAACCTTCATGGAAAGTTGCGGCCTGGAGATGTCATCGACATGTGCGTGACAGCTGATGCTCATCATCGTTCTCTCTAAGGTACTAGTGCTACATCAATGAAAATGTTCAGCTAACACTCGCCCGGTTAGAAAATAAATAAGCATCCCCAACGTCCTTGTACAGTGAATTTCGTTTTCTTTTATCATAAAACGTGTAAGTATTATAAAAATATATTGTAATAAATTATAATAAAAAATCAAAATTATTTATAAATATTATATATTAACCTCTCCGGGAGTAACAAATTGACCCAGACAGAACTCATAAATGAAGAGCAGACTGAGACCTTCCTGGAAATATAAGTCCGGGAGTAAAATTGTCATTACACGTCATTTAACAGAGGTATTAATATATGTTTCTAACCTTTCTCACCGGAACGATTAGAAACATATATTAAACACCCATGTACACTTAAATGTACATGGTGAATAAATAAGCAGCCTTGAGAACAACAACAAAATCCTCAGATCGACGCGGAAACTCGCCGTCTCCTCGAGATTATGGAACACTGAAAAATTCGCTATTCTTAGTTCCTAGCTACTGTATCACGTCATGAATGATGCTATCGGTATAAATTACTACGCCACGATTCCGGTTAATGCAGGAAAGCTTCTCTCTTCGACTTTCATGTTTGATTCTGCCGTTGTAATAGAAATTTTACTTTAACGGGCACTATTTCGATAAAGTATACTGGAACGACCCTAAACTTCCTCTCTTTTCTAGATGAAGCTTCTTTGCCAGTTTCCTAGTTACATTTCACAACATGGACAGTTAGGCATGCAAACAAAAGTGTATGTAACTAAAGTTTAGAGACATAAATAAATGAGTTTTTCCTTGCTGAGTATCCTTCACAAAAGAAGTTTTGTTAAAACAAGTGGTCTACTATTTTTTGAAGGTCCAAAAACCGAAATTTTACACTTTTAGTTTAGTATTAATATTATTCCTAAAAGAATCAAAAAGTGCATTAGAAGTTATCAGCTAGTTTTTGAGTTGAAATTTTTGGGAGTGGTTGCACTCACTTCTAAGATGTGTATGGTGTTGTCCTATTCGTGAATCAGAATTAAGGGAGGTGATATCATTGTCAAAACAAGAAAGATGCATCACAACATGATTTTATAAAACTCACCTTTGGAGATAATACGTGTTGAATTTCATTATTATTTGATGATAGAAAACAATAGACAAGTTAAAGAATATCTTACAATGGTACAACGATATATTAACATTCACAAACTCGATATTAACAAGATTTAAGGTTATAAGTGTAAAACCCGTATAATCTATATCTTTTTGAAAGTGTCCTTTCAGAAGTCGTTCCTTCTTATATCGTTGGTGAGAACCTTAGTCAACTCGCCAGTGTTCTTGCATCTATCTTTATTCTTCCTCTTGTTTCTTGTATTTTGCTCATTCCTCTTCTTCTTGCATCCTTCTCCATTTTTTCCTTCATGCTCTTTTCCTTCAACTTTCGTTTGTCACGCACTTCTTGAATTTGCTGACCTCTTCACAATCTTTTCACATTGTGATCATATCCTCATCCTCTCTAGAAGGACTCTCTCAAGGTTAATCTATCCATTCAACTTCATATGAGAGGTGTCAAAGTTGGATCATTCAACTGCTTCGTTCTTTTATTTTTATTTTTATTTGATTTTGTCATTGGAAGTCTAGGAGACTTGGTAGCTTTATCTTTTATCCTGCTATTTGTCACATTTGGGTTTGGGTTGAGATAGAATAGGGGCAGAGAAGTTCATTTGTCTCTTATTCTTCTTGTTGGATCTTTGTCGACTTTGGATTCTTCAAGTTGTCCTGGTAGTATTTTGTTGACCATTAACTGATATTTTTACCAAGAACTGGATGTTGTGTCATAGACCGGCTCCTACATGAAAAATTAATTTTTGATGTAGGAGCCAGAGACCTCATAGGACCAAAAGTGGACTCTTAACACAACTTATAAACCTCCACTCTAATTGTACCAAGTGGTAGAGCTCAGTGTAAGCTTCTCACTTGATTTGAATTCATTCCGACGCTTAATGATGACGTTATGAGATTTGAAAGATAGAAAAATCAAGCTAAGTTTTAGCTTAGCGGTGCTGATTATTATGATTATCGACGCTATACTGAACCGTAAAATGTCTATATGATCGTTATCCAAGTTAAATATATGTATTGTGACTGATGTAAGGGGGTAGCTTAAGGAGTTAGCTTAAGGAGTTAACTTACATCTATGGCATATGTTCTACATTTTGAAGGATTGAGAGATCCAATGCATATGCACAAGATGTCACTATGTTCAAATCTATACAGGCTATGTATTAATGAAGACTGTTCTTGAAGAAGAGGATGGGATTGAGAATTTGAGAGAGTATAGAGACACAAAGAAGAAACAAGAGATCGCTTGAGTTTTTACGAGGATAGTTGGATTGTTTGAGTCGTTCTGGAATCCAAATTTTCTATCATTGGATCTATTGGGATCAAATGATCGATTTCTTTAAAAAATTGAAGAGGATATCAAGTTTCATCAAGCTATTTGGGAAATATGAGAGAGATTAGTTCATAAGGAGAGAATTTCGTCAAATTTCATTCACTTATGACTTAAGAGTGCTTATTTCTTTCATGATCGGTGAATCATTATTTTTGTTCTTGGTGCCAACACAATCAAGGAGTCTTCATCTATTCATAGAATAAGACCGTATGTGGATTGGGTTGTTGTGTTGTGTATGACGAGTGAAGTTGAGCCGTATAGGATCAACTTATTTTTGTTGCTTATGAGTAAATTTTGATCGTTCTTCGCGAGGAGATCTAGAACTCCAAACTTGTCTGCTTGTTTGGGATGTTGTTGAGATCAAGGTAGTTCGATCTACTTGTAAGAGAAGACAGATCTCAGATCAGGTGGTCCGTTTGTTGGTGTACGTGACTTTAAGTTGTAAGGAGGAGGTTTTAGAGATCCGGTCACTTATGACAAAAATACAGAGATATCTCGACTATTGAAAGTTGGATCTAGAGGTTCCTTGAGCCAGCGGAGTTAGAAGAGAAGATCTTATCGATATCTGAATATCGTTTGGTGAAAAGAGAAATTTTCCAGATAGGTTTTCTTCGGTTCTTCTGCTATGATTTTTGTCATTTTGGACCCGCTAGAGTTCCATTTGGTTATGTGTGGCTTGTGATTGCTAAGTTTCTTGGGAGGCTTAAACATGGATGTGTTTATGATCAAGGTTTGAATCGTGATACTGTTGTAAAGTTTTTTGCTAGCAAAGGGATGTTTATCAGATTGGGATGGATTTTTGGGTTGAATAAGAAAATCAGAAAATTTCCACGCATATTTATTGAAGAGAAAAAGTAACTTAACTTTGAGCAGTGTCGTGATGTGAATCATTTTACATTGTAAATAATTCACCTCTCTGTCAAGCGTTAGTCTCTCTGAGTGAAGTTAGGACTTCAGAGAAGTCGACATGAGGGAATGTTATATATTTTGAGTCTTAGTAGGTTGATTATCATGTTGATAGAGTTTAAGTCCATGGGTTGCACTTACATGTCGCCCATGCATGCTTCCTAGCGTGGTTAAGTTATCTTTCGGATTTACGTTGTCGTGTCGTGGACCGGCTCCTATCTGAAATTCAGACTTCGATGCTTGTCACTCCAAAGATACTCATGAGAAAGACAAGCTAGGCCCTAGCTTATGGATTTTTGGCATCATTTCGGATCTCCATTTTCATCGCACAGATGGGTAGAGCTCCTTGTCAGCTTTCCATAAGCACTTCGTCTACTTCGTTCGGACGCCTAGTGGAGAAGTTACAAGACTCGAAAGATGGAGAAAACAAGCTAGGCCTTAGCTTACAAATTTTTGGCGCAACTTCAGATCTTCGCTTTTATCGCATCAGTGGATAGAGCTCCTTGTCAGCTTTCCATAGGCACTTTGTCTACTTCGTTTGGACGCCTAGTAGAAAAGCTACAAGACTCGAAAGATGGAGAAAACAAGCTAGGCCCCAGCTTACGAGCTTTTGGGGCAACTTCGAATCTTCACTTTCATCACATAGATGGGTAGAGCTCGTTGTCAGCTTTTCATGGGCATCTTGTTTACGTCGTTTGGACATCTAGTGAAGAAGTTATGCGACTCGACAGAAGGTAAAATCAAGCTAGGCTCTAGTTTACTTGCTGACTGGGTATTTGAGACTTCCGGCGTTATATCAAAGACGCAAGGGGCCAGCTTCTTCATTATTGAAAGAACTTTGTACGTACAGAGACTGACGCAAGGGGGCTGTTTAAGGGGCTTGCTTGTTCCTGCGACTTGTCGGTGGACGTTTTGGAGAATTGGGAAGTCCAATACACGCGCGCAAGGTGTCATCGGGTTCATATCTGTGCAGGCTACGCACAAGTTAAGACGGTTTGAGAAGAGACGGATCGGGGGTTGTGTTCTGAGAGAAATTGAGACACAAGAAGCAGATTTGGAGTTTTCAGTTACCTGTGAAGGAGAGTTGGACCGTTCCGACCGTTCCGAAGTCCAAACTTGCTGTCCTTGGATCCATCAGGATCAGAACAACGAGTTCTTCAATTGAAGACGATACGAAGTTTCATCGGGCGGTTTGGGAGTTTTGAGTGAAATTGGCTCGCAGGGAAGCGCTTGCGTCAGGTTTTTCATCGCCTGCGATCTGAGATTGGATTGTTCTTCGCAATCGATGAGTCAAGCTCTTCGTTCTTGGTGCCTACCAGGAGGTCTTCATCTACGCATAAGAGAAGACAATACGTGGATTGGATTGTTGGTTTGGGGATGGTAAGTGAGTTTGAGCCGTAGGGAGCCGATTTACGTCAGTTTTTTGCAACCTACGACTAAATTTCTTGCGTGGTTTTGCAAGGGGAACTCCAAACGACTTGTTTGGAGTCTCGTTGGGTTCGTGATAGCTAGATCTATCTGCCAAGGAAGACGGATATCAGTTTAGACGATCCGTTTGTGCGGTGTGTGCGATTTTAAGCCGCAGGGAGGAGTTTTTGGAGGTTCGGTCACCTGCGACCAAAAATCGGCGATATCTCGGCTGTTGGGAGTCAGATCTGAAGGTTTCTTGGGTTAACAGAGTCAGCAGAGGAGACCTTATCGACATCTGAAGTCCGTTCGACGGAAGGAGGAAGTCCACAAATAGACCTTTTTCGGTTTCTTCGCTACGGGTTTTGCGCTTTTGAGTTCGTTAGAGTTCTGATTGGCTATATACAGCTTGTGGTAGCTAGCTTTAGCTAAGAACTTGTACATGGATGTGGTTTGGACTTGGGTTTGGATCGCGTGATACTGCTGTGGCTCTGCTTGTTAGCAAAGGGAAGTTTCTCTTGCTTTGAGCTACGCTTTGGTGTTTTTGGGTCAGGGTTGTGATTCAAGGGTTAAGGGCTTTGAAGCAGGTTACAGACCGCTCTGGTCTGTTTTTCAGTTCTGTGCTCTTAGGAGAAAGAACCGGCAGTGTACATATATTTAGGGTGTATATATCGCAGCGTTCGTTTTCGTGGTTGTTTTTCTCTATCTTGTCTCTATTTCAGCACACAACATCTCCACAGCTAGGAACCTCACGTTTTCCTGGACATCCTTCACGCAATATCCGACATGATACGGTGGTGAACTCGACGTGAAGGTATGGGGTGGAGATTTCTTCTGAGTGTAAACTTTGAAGAAGAGATTGGAAGTCATGAGTGGGGATGAGAAAGGTGATGGAGATGGAGCTAGTGGTTCAGGTGGGTTGCCCAAGGTGCAGTTGGATCCGGCGACTGCTCGATGTTCCAAGCTTTCACTATTTTCTTACGACAGCAACAGTCTGATGAGCGGAAGGAAGCTTTGACAACAAAGGCGTTACAAGCGGTGGTCGGCAGGATTGTTCAGTTTGATGGGAGAGATGTCTCAAGATATCTGAGGCATTATGTGAAGGAGATGGAGTTGAACCAGGTCTCAGAAGATGAGATGATTGAGACGTTTGAGTTAGCAGTAGCTCCAGAGATTAGAGACCATGTTAAAATGCTAACGAAGCATTTTAACAAGGACTAGGAGATGTTTGCTCGTGCCTTGATGGATGTGTACTTCTTGGAGGACTCTGATCGAGTCACCAAGAAGTCATTCTTGGAGTGGGTTGAGCAACCGAGGAAGGGTTTACAAGCTACAGAGTTGCTCAGGGAGTTCGAGAAACAGTTTTCACGGCTGACCAGGATGGAAAAGTTGATGTTGCAGTCCAACAAGACAGAGCTATTTCTTCGGGCTGCAGATGAGAAGTTGCAGGAGAAGCTAGAGGTACTTCTGGAAGACCGGGAGGAGGACGATGGATTGACCAGTAGCTGGAAGAAGGTTGAAGAAGCTGTTGGTCTGCTTACCAAGAGAGAGCGGAGACGAGAGAAGGTTCCTGTTAGGAGACTAGCACCAACATCGACTGCTGTAACACCTGTTCCTGTAGTCCGACCAGTGGTTCCTGTTGCTAGACATGTAGTACCAGTTGTTCCAGTTGTTCTAGTTGTTCAAGCACCTATGGTATCTCCGAAGAAAGATGATTCAAACTTTGAGGAGATTTTGCGTGGAATGCGAGATCTGCAGATCAAGCTCACAAGATTGGAAGAGAAGGGATCTACAAGCGGAGCAAGACCGGTTGAGAAGCAAGGCTGGATCCAGCGGTGTATCTGGTGCGACGATACTGATCATCCACGCAGAGATTGCAAGGAGTTCATTGATATTCTGCAGCAAGGAGTGATCTTTTTGAAGGATGGGAAGGTAGCGCTGAGGGATACTGGTGCACTTCTTCAGACCAACTTTGGTAGAGGAGGGATGAAGAAGCTGGTTGAGGACCACCTATCAGCGCAAGCAGTTGCAATGGTGGAAGCTGGAACTTATGACACAAGGGTTGAGGATCAAGTTGAGAGAGGTTTTAACGGACAAGTTGAGCCAAGTGGATTGTGGTCATCTGCCATCTCCATGAAACAGAAAGGGAAGATGGCACGTGAGACGTTGCTGAGAACAGTTGCTACGATCCGGAAGGATACTGGATGAGAGGATCCGATAGAAGCTCTATCGGTGCATGCTTACATCGCCAAGAACCAACACGAAGCGTTGTTGGAAGAGAAGAGAAGGCGAGATTCAGAGGATGCAGAGGAAGGAACTTCTTCCAAGAGACAGACTCGAGGGGAGAGGGTTCGTCAAGAGCTTCGGGATGCAGGAGCTCAAGATCTACCGATGGATGATGCTCCTTCTCCATCGAAGAAAAGAATGAAGGATTCTCAGAAGGAGAAGGGTAAGCCGGCTGCATACAAACTACAGTCGGACATCGAAGCTTCAACAGACTTGAAGGGAGTTTTGGAAGATCGCATTCTGAATGCGAAGGTGGAGTTTATCTTGAGGGAAGTGTTGGACATTGCTAAGCGTGAGTTTCATCGATGTCATCAAACGGAAGCGACAGATTATGGGTGAGACTGGTTTATCGCATGCCTTGGATATAAGGATGTCTGTGGATGAGGAGAGAGAGCTTGCAAAGTGCAGTGTTTATTCTTCAGAGGAGGAAAGAGATCGAAGACGCAAGGTACATTTTGAGGATGAAGAGCAGAGCTCAAGTCATTACAGCCACAGTCACTGGGCTCGAGCTACAACGGAGACGTTGGTGAGAATCGGAGACTTGGATGAGCCGGTGGTTGCTCTGATCGATCATGGATCAGAAATCAACATCATGTTGAAGGAGCTGTACAAGAGAAAGAAGTGGCCGATCGACACAGAGCACGGGTGGGTCATAAGAGCAGCCAACAACACAAGAAGAGACTTGTATGGAGCTTGTCCATACATCAGAGTGCGCGTAGGTGATGTTGCTATCGAGCAAAATTTCTTTGTTCAGGAAGCAACATCATACCTGCTCATTCTTGGTCAACCTTTCATCATAGCAACTCGGATGGAGACAAAGGTACTGGACGACGGATCTGCTTATGCTAGGATCCGAAGTCAAGATGAGACGAGAGCGGTACAATTCTTGACTGTATCGTCCAATCACGAGCGCAATCGAAATCGTCTGAGAGAGAAATCACTTCCAAGGGTGAGTGAAGAGTTCAAGGATTTTCGTTGAGTAACCACTATAGAGCAGGATTGTGGTGGTGCGCAGGAGAAGGTACTCTCGCTTGATGGAGATAGTGCCTTTGTACAGGGTTTGTTGGGTTTTCAGAGTGTGGGATTGCTATCTACAAGAAGATAGAAGAGCTGAGAAGAAAAGAACAAAAACATTTGCGTGATGTTGAGTTGATGTTGAAAGAGTTGGGTGAGCTAGAAGAGGAATGGATTTCTGGTGTTTATGAAGAGGATGGGTTGGAGGATCCTTTGCGAGAGATCATGTCTATTGGATGAGAGAATATGGATAAGGTTGTGCAGATTCATTCAAGGGAGGTTTATTCTGTGATCGAATCATTCCGTGTACCGGAGGTTCGAGTTGAGACAAGGTACAAGACAGTGGATAGGAAGATAAAGCCAGTTGCTGGTCTTTTGCCGGAAGACACTAACCAACAGATGGATCGAGCTTCAAGAGAGAAGAGTTTGAGAGATCCTGCAATGATAGGACACAAGTTCACGGAGAAGACCCTTGAAGAGCTGAAGATTGGATCTGATGGTCTCTTTTACCAAAAGAGAGGATGTGCTTCAAGGATATGCTTTCACGACATGGGAAAACATTTGCCTTTGAGCCACATGAGATTGGGTGTGTAGACCCGTACGTTGTTACCCCGATGGTTATCTTCACGGTACCGCATGTGTCATGGAACTTGAGATCAATTCGAGTACCGCGGGCTCACTTGTCCAAACTAGTGGAGTTGTTGAAGGAGAAGATGCGGATGAAGATCTTGGAACCGTCGTTTGCACCGTATTCGAGCAGATGGTTTATAGTGCCTAAGAAGAATGGGTCGCTGCGGTTCATCCAAGACATGCAACCGGTGAACGCAGTAACAATCAGAAATGCTGAGGTGGGACCGATTGTGGATGAGTTTGCTGAAGCATTTGCAAGAAGAGCAATTTACTCAATGGGAGATCTTTACTCAGGGTATGATCAGTTTCAATTAGCGGAGGAGAGCAGAAGCTTCACGACAATGAGAACACCTTCGGGGTTGGTTAGGATGTGTACTTTTCACAGGGAGCTACCAACTCGGTAGCACACATGATGAACGGGATGAATCGAGTTCTAAGAGACTTCATCCCTGAAAAGACGATGCCGTTCTTGGATGACATCCCCATCAAAGGATGTGTGAAAGATCAGAGAGGGTGTCGACGATACGTCACTAATCACATTGCAGATTGTGAGAAGATCTTATCTCGACTTGAGGAAGTTCATCTTACGCTATCAGGTGCGAAGTCTACATTTGGGGTTAGAGAGGTTTTGATCGTTGGTCATTCGTGTGGATCGTTTGGTCGGAAGCCGGATCCGAACAAGGTGGATGCGATTGGAAGGATGAAGGAGGTTTGCAACTCGCTGACAGAAGTAAGAAGATTTTTGGGTGTTTGTGTATTCTACCACATTTGGATTCCCCATTATGCACATGTGGCGGATCTGTTGTATGGATTGTTGCGTAAGGGTCATAAGTTCAGATGGGAGGAAGAGCATACTGATGCAGTAAGGAAGCTGAAGTCTTTACTATCATCTCCTCCAGTTCTGGGAAGGATTGATTACAAGGGTGCTAGGCCGGTGGTTCTTACTGTGGATACAAGTCCAGTTGCAATTGGATGGGCAGTCGGACAGGATGATGAGGATGGAGACAGGTTTGCGGTTAGGTTCGGAGCGAAGGTGTTAAGTGCATGACAACGTGCTTACCCGCAAGTGAAGAGAGAACTGTGGGGTATTGTTTCAGCTATGAAAACTGAGAAAGAGTATTTGATTGGAGCAATAGTGGTGGTTGAAACTGATTGCTTGCCGTTGTTAGGGATGATCATGAATTGTTCAACTCCTGATATTGCGATGTTACGATAGATCGCATATATCAAGCCGTTGAACCCGGAGTTTAGACATATCGCTGGGAAGGATAATACGATGACGGATATGTTATCTCGAGCTCGGTATGATGGGGAGGATGAGATGGTAGAAGACATTGACGACGTGGGTACAGAGTTCTATTCGATTGCACAGACATGAAGAGAAGATGGGTTATTTGTTGAAAGATTGTATGATGGTGATTTGCTTGATATCGGGAGGTACCTTAGTACGATGGTCAAGCAGACAGATTGGACAGATGAGAGGTTTCGGAGAGTTCGAAGGAAGGCCTACAACTTCATGTTGCAGGATGGGTTTCTTTGAAAACGACCGAAACAGAAAGATGGGATACCGCTATGGGTGATTTGCAACAAGGAAGATCAGCAGAAGTTACTCAAGGCGTTCCATGAGAGTCTTTGGGCTGGACATCGAGGGATTTGGATCACTTTTACAAAGATGAAAGAGCGGTATTGGTGGAAAAACATGTACAAGGATGTTGTATCTTTTGTGGAGTCTTGTTTGACATGTCAGATGTATTCGCACATCCGACATCATGACGGATTACACCCAACTTATCCGCTGGCAATCCATTTCAAGTGGGTGGTAGACTTGGTGATTATGCCGGTTGGATTGTGGTAGATGAGATACTTGGTACTTGCTAGAGAAGATCTTTCAAATCAAGTCGAGGGTAGGGCGCTTCGGATAAAGACAAATGAAGGGGTATGTAGATTTCTCTTGGAAGAGGTTGTTCGTCTGTATGGATGTGTGGGAAAGATCACTGTAGATCGGGGAGAGTTAGATGCACATGAGGCTCGTGAATTCTTTGCAAGGTGTGGGGTGAGGTTGTCACTGACAACTGCTTACAACCCCGAAGGGAATGTCAAGAGTGAACGTGGTCATCCACCCATTGTGAAGGCTTTGGTGAAGGCTTGCAACGAAAGGGTGTGCGAGTGGCCTCGACTCTTACCATTTGCGTTATGGACAGATCGAACGACGCACAGCTCGGTGACAGGTTACATGCTGGTGGAACTCATCACATGTCAGAAACCTATCATGCCGATTGAAGAACACGTTCTGACATGGAGTGTGTTACCTTGGGAGGACAATTTGACTAGAGAAGAGCTTCTTGCTATTCGAATTAGGCAGTTAGAGAGAAGACCAGAGGATATCCAAACTGCTTTGGATAGGCTGCGAGAAGCACGGTTGAAGAACAAGGTCAGATTTGATCAGCGACATCGTTTGAGACCTAGGGAAATCAAGGAAGGTGATTGGGTGTTAGTCTATGACAACAGTCTAGACAACCAGCATAGTGCACTCCGGAAGTTTTCCAGAAGATGGTTTGGTCCGTATGTGGTGAAGAAGGTTCATGACAATGCAACTTACGCCCTGCAAGAGTTGGATGGAACGAGCTTGAAGGTACCAGTGGCAGGTAAACGTGTCAAGATTTTCAAAAAGAGAGATGAGGAGGTCGATCTAGCAGATATCTTGATGGAGTTTCAGTTTGAGGATGAGGATTATGCAGAAGGCCTTGAAGGTGAGGTTGGCTACGATGAGAAGTAGGACGATAAGCCGGTCCACTCCTTGGTTGGTATCTCTGGTGCATGCCGGAGGATGCACAGGTTCAAAGGGGGTGGATGTCGTGTCGTGGACCGGCTCCTATCTGAAATTCAGACTTCGATGCTTGTCGCTCCAAAGACACTCATGAGAAAGACAAGCTAGGCCCTAGCTTATGGATTTTTGGCATCATTTCGGATCTCCATTTTCATCGCACAGATGGGTAGAGCTCCTTGTCAGCTTTCCATAAGCACTTCGTCTACTTCGTTCGGACGCCTAGTGGAGAAGTTACAAGACTCGAAAGATGGAGAAAACAAGCTAGGCCTTAGCTTACAAATTTTTGGCGCAACTTCAGATCTTCGCTTTTATCGCATCAGTGGATAGAGCTCCTTGTCAGCTTTCCATAGGCACTTTGTCTACTTCGTTTGGACGCCTAGTAGAAAAGTTACAAGACTCGAAAGACGGAGAAAACAAGCTAGGCTCCAGCTTACAGGCTTTTGAGGCAACTTCGAATCTTCACTTTCATCACATAGATGGGTAGAGCTCGTTGTCAGCTTTCCATGGGCATCTTGTTTACGTCGTTTGGACATCTAGTGAAGAAGTTATGTGACTCAAAAGAAGACAAAATCAAACTAGGCCCTAGTTTACTTGCTGCTTGGGTATTTGAGGCATCAGGCGTTATATCAAAGACGCAAGGGGCCAGCTTCCTCATTATTGAGAGAACTTTGTACGTACAGAGACTGACGCAAGGGGGCTGCTTAAAGGGCTTGCTTGTTCTTGCGACTTGTCGGTGGACGTTTTGGAGAATTGGGAAGTCCAATACACGCGTGCAAGGTGTCATTGGGTTCAGATCTGTGCAGGCTACGCACAAGTTAAGACGGTTTGAGAAGAGACGGATCAGGGGTTGTGTTCTGAGAGAAATTGAGACACATGAAGCAGATTTGAAGTTTTCAGTTATCTATGAAGGAGAGTTGGACCGTTTGGGCCGTTCCGGACTCCAAACTTGCTGTCCTTGGATCCATCGGGATCAGAACAACAAGTTCTTCAGGAAATTGAAGACGATACAAAGTTTCATGAGACGGTTTGGGAGTTCTGAGTGAAATTGGCTCGCAGGGAAGCGCTTGCGTAAGGTTTTTCATCGCCTACGACCTGAGATTGGATTGTTCTTCGCGATCGGTGAGCCAAGCTCTTCGTTCTTGGTGCCTACGCGACCAAGGAGTCTTCATCTACGCATAGGAGAAGACAATACGTGGATTGGATTGTTGGTTTGGGGATGGTAAGTGAGTTTGAGCCGCAGGGAGCCGATTTACGTCAGTTTTTTGCAACTTGCGACCAAATTTCTTGCGTGGTTTTGCAAAGAGAACTCCAAACGACTTGTTTGGAGTCTCGTTGGGTTCGTGATAGCTAGATCTATCTGTCAGGAGAAACAGATATCTGTTTAGACAATCCGTTTGTGCGATGTGTGTGATTTTAAGCCGCCGGGAGGAGTTTTTGGAGGTTCGATCACCTGCGGCCGAAAATGGGCGATATCTCGGCTGTTGGGAGTCGGATCTGAAGGTTTCTTGGGTTAACTGAGTCAGCAGAGGAGACCTTATCGACATCTGAAGTCCGTTTGACGAAAGGAGGAAGTCCACAGATAAGTCTTTTTCGGTTTCTTCGCTACGGGTTTTGCGCTTTTGAGTTCGTTAGAGTTCTGATTGGCTATATACAACTTGTGGTAGCTAGCTTTAGCTATGAACTTGTACATGGATGTGGTTTGGACTTGGGTTTGGATCGCGTGATACTGCTGTGGCTCTGCTTGTTAGCAAAGGGAAGTTTCTCTTGCTTTGAGTTACGCTTCGGTGTTTTTGGGTCAGGGTTGTGATTCAAGGGTTGTTTTTAAAGGCTTTGAAGCAGGTTACAGACCGCTCTGATCTGTTTTTCAGTTCAGTAATCTTAGAAGAAAGAACCGGCATTGTACATATATTTGGAGTGTATATATCGCAGCGTTCGTTTTCATGGTTGTTTTTCTCTGTCTTGTCTCTGTTTCAGCACACAACATCTCCACACAGCCAGGAACCTCGCATTTTCGTGGACATCTTTCACGCAATATCCGACACGATAACGTGTCGCTTTACATGTCTTCGCATGTAGTTTAGGGGTTACGTTGGCACTTTAGGGGCTTGATGTGGTAGCCTTTGTATGAAATTAAGTCACCACGTGGTTTGGGACATAAAAGGACAGGGGAGTGAAGCTATGAACTCCCATTAGTCCAATTTTATCTTTGTGTATTGCTAAACTTAGTAGTAGGGGTCTTAAGAAGAATTCGAGCATTTGGTGAGAGGACTGCAAAATCTGAGAACACATGAGGATAGGGCTCGTCGTGCCAAGCATTGTCAGTGAAACTTGATCATTTTGGAGCAATAAAGAAGGAGTTATGGCAAATTGAAGTTCGGATTGTTTCAGAATTGCATCACTTTTGTTGATTATGGGATTTTGGGTGTCAATCGCAGCAGATTTGAGAAAATCGCTTCAAACCTTCGGGGTCACGTTCATTGTCAGCAGGGCTAAGACTGTCCCCAAATTTTCATGTCAATTGAATGAGTGAGTAATTCGGAGCGACCGCTGAAGCAGAGGGGGTCCGAAAAGCTCTCAATCTAGACAACAACTTCAGAGAGCGAGATCTGGAGTTCTGTGTACAATCAGGAGGCCCAACTTCACAGGAGTGTTCAGCAAGCCGTGAACTGCAAATCCTGTAAGAATCTTTGAAAGTGATCGAGCCAATTCTCTGTTCTAGGTCGAAATAGTTGTCTGGGTACCAGAAATTGCCGTATTTTCTCTGCTCAGAACGTTTCTGCCCATATCTCGATGCTCTGATTTGATCTCAAGCTGAAATTTCGTATGTGTCTTCAGTAGGACCTCATTTACATGTAGGAGAAGTTCTGAAGCCTAAACCATCGTATGTTTTTGATTCTAGACTGTTAAAGTTCGCTGTTTGATCTTATTACTACTAGTCTGATTTGATTTTCGCTTCCTGAACATACTGGAGGGTCCATTCGACCCGAGTGAGTGTTTATAGTGTCTTCTTATGAACTGAAGCCTACCTCTGGATAGTAAGCAACCACAGCTTGAAGCCCAACGCTTCCTCGAGTAGACCGAACACAGCCTTCAAGGTCATATCACAATCAGAAGGTTCCGCCCTTCCCAGGAAAACTCTCAACTTGACAGCGGCCGTAAGTTCCTTTATAGAGCTCAAGTTCAATCATGTTTGACACCGTCAGAAAGAGGACGACGATCTTTCCAACCCCACCTTAACTGAGACCTTTGGAGCCGTGGTTAGAGAACTACAAGAGTTTAAAATTCAACGAATACTTAAGGGTTGTAGATCCAATCTGTGCGATTGCTCGTGCAAATTTCAGTGGGAAAAGGGCTAAGAGGTGACAATCTGCGAGAGGGCTCTCACAAATTTCCACAAGGAGAGGTCTAAAACTTTCAAGTGGTCGTAACTTGGACTGTATAGGTCAATTTGAGACGAACTTGGTATCACTGGATAATGTTTTTCAAGGACTTTCTGATGATACCAAGAACACTAGATTCTGAGGCTCTGAGGTGGAAGTTACAGAGGTTTGAAGTTTACTGTGTACTTTTAGATTATACGTCAAATTTGTGCGAGAGCTCGTGCAGATTTCAGTGAAGGAAGGTATTTTGAGGTTTGAAGGCAGAATTTGTGCGAGGGCTCTTGCATATATTTCACTAAGGGGTCAGAAAGATTCAAGCGTCCATAACTTGGACTACAAGGGTCAGTTTGAGCCAAATTTGATATCATTGGATATGTTGTTCCAAGATCTTTTCAGACACTACAATCATTGCAGGCAAAAGTTGCAAAAAGTTTGAAGTTCGTGGGACCTTTACCGATACGTCGAAACTGTGCGGGGGCTTGTTTAGTTTGATAATTGGGAGGGGGTTGTGAAGGTTGGAAGTGCATATCTATGCAAGAGCTTGCATAGATTCACAAAAAGAAAGGAGTTTGATGTCTTAGACTAGCCGTAATTGGAGTTGTAGAGATCAATTGAGGATGAAAAAGATACGATTGGAAAAAGGACGTCGGGAGCTTTCTAATGACATCAAGATTGAAGTGTTTGGAAGTTTAGAGAGGACATAGCACGAGTTCAAAACTAAAGAGACATTTCAAATTTGAAGGTAAAATCTGCAGGAGTGCTCACACAGATTCTGACTAAGGAAGGAGTTAGGACCTGAAAACTTAAAACACTTATAACTTCACACTGGTGTGTTTTCTCGAGACAAAAGAGTACAGCTGGAACCAAATTTTCATAAGGAGTCTACTTGGCTTATCAAATTTGGATTTTGATAAACAAGTTTGAAGAATTTTGAGATTGAAGACCCTCAACGTGGAAGTGGCGTAACTTCTTCCACTGGAGTCTGATAGGGATATATTGGATACTGTTGGATTCGATTTTTATGCTGCGTAGTCTTTTTTCGAGAGCTACGCAGTTGTAGCGTTAGATCTAGATTTTAGAGATTTGTGTTAACATCTCTGACCATTGAGTCTATTTGTAAACTCTATGAATAATTGACAGTAGCAAAAAGTAGGATTTTGGATTGAAAGTTTGTGATCGTACGTTGTTGTTTGCGTTCCTCGACCCCACGCGCTTTCCGTAGCAAGATATTATGAGTATTCTTGGATACATTTTTCACGCCATACGATACAACACAGGAAGGCAAGACTAAGTGTTAGGATGAACCATGTATTATTTTCATTCAAATGTTTGGGACTGGGAGTTGTGGTGTCATACTTGAGAAATTTTGTTCGTGCGGGAGAGATTTCATCTAGATAAATTTATAGTAAGTAAAAAAGACCTTTTGGAGTTCACTATCATCTACACACACTAATGATGTTGTCTTCAATATGATTTTCAGATTTCACTTGATGGTCGAAAGTTCTTCTTTCTTTTTTAAGTTTTCTATTAAAATGGAATGATGAGATCGTATCAGAAAGCAAAAGTCATGTTTTTTACGACTGTCAAAAAACATAAAAGGTTTTTCTAACAAAATGTGGAGATCGCGTTTTCGATGATCAAGATCTTTTTGTCTCTATGATTTTTGATTTTTGATTTTTTAAGTCTCCATGATCGAGAATGTGTGTGTAAATTGTATATTCCAAAAACAAATTAAAAGTTAGTTCGATGATCTCAAATGATATTTTTCTTAAGAAAATATCTAGATTCTCTTAAAATATTTGGAGTCTCGATGATCGAGAGCTACTAATTGATCAAATATTTTGTTTAGTTTTTGTAAAAAATAAAATCTTGATGACCTAGAGTTGTTGATTAAATAAAATTCCTTACTAAATAATACAAAAAAGTGAAACTTTGAATGTAAAGAGTTACATATTATGTAAAAAAACTAAAAATATCACAAAAATTTCAGATTCTACTATTTATCAAACATTATAAAACCTTCATCATTGAGAATAATTGTGATTTACAATATCTTTCTTAGTTTTGATTATTCAATTTTGATATCTACAGTATCAATCAGTACTCTTTGTGATCGAGAGTCCCTACCTTCACAAAAGATTTGATGTCATATCATGAAAAAAACACTTGTGTATTGTATATTCGAAATCTTGTCCTAGGCGTTTACATCTCTCTATCGACAAAATATCTAAGATGTAGTCTTTAATCCTCAATGGTCGAGAGTTCAAGATTCCATTTGTAATGTACTACATTAAAGTAACAACTTGGTAATAGTTAGTACTTCTTTTATTTTCCAACTCTCCAAGGTTGAGACTTGAAGTTCAAATTTTCTCCTTATAGACTACACATATAAACACAACTTGAAGATGTACTTCACATCTTTTGATGATCAAGACTTCAAGACCTTGAATACTCTATTTCAAATTATACTATGCTCACTATAATATGCTAAGTATAAATATAAAATGTAACTCACATCCTCCAATGGTTGAGATTTCCAGACATTGGAAATATTACTTTCAAAATATACTTAAAGACGCAATACATACATACATATGACACTCTGAAATTTTCACGCTTGAGATTTCACGTTCAAACTTACTCCTTATAATACAAATAATTTAAGATGTATTTGCTTGATCTTTCCATGGTCAAGACTTAAGTCTTTTGTCCATGTTAAACTAGATGTACTTTCATATCTTTCAATTGTCAAAAATTTAAAATATAATTTCAAACTCACTCTTTTAAATTCAAGCTGAATTGTAGTATCAATTATCGATGTTCGACAAGTGATTGACTCTTCACACAATTAATCATTTATTTGATGGTGATTTTGCTTCCAACAGACATCCGTGTTGAATCATAAAATAAGGAGATGTCACAATGATATTACTATTGACAGTGGTACATAAAACTCTCGATAATGACATTTCTAACTCTCGATATCGAGACTATTGAATATTCAGATAATCCCATTGGCATTTGAACATGATATTGTCGTGTTGTGGTGTAGCTCTTGTGCGAAATCCTCACAGAATTTAGGCTGTGTTTCTTTTCTATGTTTCATGAATCCTATCGTGTAACGAGGCGAGTGATATCACGATCTCGATTATTTGTTGGAGTGATCGCACGGTAGTGAAACGTGTCAAATCAATCATCTATGTGCGTTCACTTCAATGGTCCTTGTCGTTGAATTCGAGTATAAGATGGTGGGCTGAGGTTCGTGAGGTATTCTCTCTTATCGTGTGATTTGTGAAGGTTTCTCGATGGTCTGCATGACAAAGTGAAGAACCGCAAGAGTGGTGGTTATGAACGGAGGTTTGATACAAGCTCAGATCTTCTCTTCTCAAATCCAGTTCACATCAAGCTTCATTGCATCCATCGCGACCACTTCTGATAGTCGTATTTTGAATGATGAATTCATGAGAAGGGTGATGGACTTACCACTTTTGATTATTCTTTTGATTGTTACATACGGAGAAACTTGGGATCTGATGGTGTATATCTTGATGTGACCAAGAATGGACCTCAACTATCCGATCAGTTTCAATGTTTGGGTCGATATTCGATGTCATTGTAGATCAAAGATCAATCATCGAACGTGGACTATGAGAAACTACGGGGAGGAGTATTTCAACCAAGTGATAGCTTCACCATTCCTTTTTATCGTATCTTTCATTCTAGATAATTTTTAGGCTGTAATATTGAATCTGTATTAGTCAACGACTCAATTGTCTCATTTTGGTCGAGCGTGCGTGTTTATGTTCCACAAGGAATCCTTCAACGTATCTCATGGATTTTACGGCTTCTTCTAGTCTTATTGGTGTCTAGTGTTCTCTTGGGTGTTATAAGTCATTTTAGTGAAAAGAGTTGAGTGAGAAAAAGATAAACTTATTGATAACTTTTTAGACCAATGATGTTCTAGCTGTTTCTTGTGACATTTTTGTGGTTTGGGAGGTTTTTGGAGACCATTTGAGCGAAGAAGGATATGGTTGGAAAGCTCCCGACCAGGGCTATAATCTGGGCTAAAGAAGTGGATGATTTCATGGAGAATTGAGAGCACTATGACCGATTGAGTGGAGAGGGGGTAAAATTTATACCCACTGCTACACTTTTGGTTGTTTCTAGAGACTTGTGAGGACTTTTGCGTAGTTATGAGTTGGGTTGGAGAGCTGACGAGCTGGCTGTTTTGATATCAAGTTCAGTCGATTCTTTATTGTTTTAGGTTGTCAAGTGATTGATTAAAGTTGAAGAGTGTAGACGTAACCTAACGAGTATTACGAACTGCGATAATGATGGGATATTGGCTATTTCTTGAGTTATGGATCGAATTTCTAAGTGAAACGTTCCAAGTTTGAGAGATGCGTTATCAGTAAGAAATTTAGAAAGTTTCATCTTGAATGGTTGAATAGGTTGTTCAGGGTCTTGGATCAAACATACCTAGGTATGTAAAGCTCTTAAGTTAACCCAGATTAAGATTTGATCCATATCAAAGAGTTGGATTGAGATTTTGACCTAGAAATTGTTCAAGATAAGAGTGAAGGGTCTAGTAACGTTTCTTGTGAAGTTTGATCACCATTGTCAACCGATTTGGGAGAACTGAGGTCTCAAAGTTTAGAGAAGTTTTTGTTATTAACGAGTTCAAATTTTCAATCATATCTATTATCAACTTTTGGTTCTTCTTGAGCAATTGGGATGGAGTGTGTTGTTGAAACTGCCATGCTAGCATAGAAGAAAACATTATGAATATGTGGGACTGATTTCAGCTGCATGTTGTCCTGTCGTGGACCAACTCTCATATGAAAATCTGTTTGTGATACTTATCATTATCGCTCCAAAGACACTCATGGGACTAAAAATGAGACTTCTGGCACAACTTTGGGTATTCATTTTCATTGCATCAATGGGTAGAGCTTGTTGTCAACTTTCTATATACACTTTGTCTACTTCATTTGGACGCCTAGTGGAGAAGTTACGAGACTCGAAAGATGGGTAAAACAAGCTACGCCCTAGCTTATGGACTTTCGGCACAACTTCGGATCTTCACTTTCATCGCATCAATGGGTAGAGCTCGTTGTCAGCTTTCCATAGGCACTTTGTCTACTTCATTTGGACGTCTAGTGGAGAAGTTATGAGACTCGAAAGATGAGTAAAACAAACTAGGCCCCAGCTTACGGACTTTTGGCACAACTTCAGATTTTCATTTTCATTACATCGATGAGTAGAGCTCATTGTCAGTTTTCCATGGACACTTCGTCTACTTCATTTGGACCCACCTAGTGGAGAAGTTACGAGACTCGGAAGAAGAAAATATCAAGCTAGGCCCTAGTTTACTTTTGCTGATTGGGTATTTGTAGCTCCAGAAGCTATACTAAGGACGCAAGGGGCATGTTTCTTCATTATCTGAGAATTCTTGTACGTACAGCGTATGACGTAAGGGGGCATCTTAAGGGACTAGCTTGCACCTGCGACTTGTTAGCGGACGGTTCGGGAGATTTGGAGGTCCAATGCAAACGCGGAAGGCGTCGTTGGGTTTAGATCTGTGCAGGCTACGCATTGGTTAAGACGGTTCGTGAAGAGGCGGATCGAAGACTGTGTTCTGGGAGAAATTGAGACGTAGGAGAGGTTTTTGGAGACTTCAGTGATCTGTGAAGGAGAATTGGACCGTTCGGGCCGTTCCAGAGTCCAAACTTGATGTCCTTGGATCTATCGGGATCAGAACGCCGAGTTCTTCAGGAAATTGAAGACAGTACGAAGTTTCATCGGACGATTTGGGAGTTCTGGGTGAAATTGAATCGCAGAGAAGCGCTTACGTCAATTTTTTGTCGTTTGCGACATGAGATTGAGTTGTTCTTCGCGATCGGTGAACCAAGCTCTTCATTCTTGATGCCTATGCGATCAGGGAGTTTTCACTTACGCACACAAGAAGACCGTGTGTGGATTGGATGTTGGATTGGGTGTGGTAAGCAAGTTTGAGCTGCAAGGAGTCGATTTACGTCAGTTTTTTGCATCTTGCGATCGAATTTCTTGCGTGGTTTTGCGAAGGGAACTCCAAACGGTTTGTTTGGAGTCTCATTGGGTTCAAGGTAGCTAGATCTATCTACTAGAGAAGACGGATATCAGATCAGACGATCCGTTTGGGCGGTGTGTGTGATTTTAAGCCGCCAGGATGAAGTTTTGGAAGGTTCGGTGACTTGCGACCAAAAATCGAAGATATCTCGGCTGTTGGGAGTCGGATCTGAAGGTTTTCTGGACCAACGGAGTTAGGGAAGATGACCCTATAGATATCTTAAGACCGTTTGTTGAAAGAAGAAAGTTCTCAGATAGGTCTTTTTCGATTCCTTCGCTACGGTTTTTACCTTTTTGAGTTCGTTGGAGTTCTAGTTGGTTATGTACAGCTTGTGGTAGCTAGCTTTAGCTAAGAGCTTGTACATGAACGTTGTTTGGACTTGGGTTTGAATCATGTGATACTGAGACAACTCTTTTTGTTAGCAAAGGGATGTTTCTCTTACTTTGAGCTACGCTTTGATAGTTTTGGGTCTGGGTTGAGATTCAGTGACTCGTTTAAAGGTTTTACAGCAGATTACAGACCGGTTTGGTTTGCTTCTCAGTTTTTTGTTCTTAGAGAGAAAGAACCGGCAGTGTGTATACGTTGAGAGTTGGTATATATTGCGACGTTCGTTTTCGTGCTTGTGTTTCTTTTTCTTGTCTCTGTTCAGCACAATACATCTCCACAGCCAGGAACCTCGTGTTTTCCTGGACATCCTTCACGCAATATCTGACACGATAACGTGATGAAAGAGCAAGGAGTCGTGATGAATAAAAAGTAGTTGTTTAGATTTTTTGAGTTGCCAAGTACCGCCATCGTTGGTGCTATGTTATGAACTGAGTATTGCTTGAGGCGTGCATGCTATACCTTGCTGGAGTGCTTAGGATACCAAGGTGTGTAGCAAGTTATATCGGGACTCGATTGGTTTATATATATAGATACGAAGTTTGATTGAGTTCTAAAAGTCACACATGTGAAGATGTCACACTAGAGCATCTTGCAGTTGTAATAGATAGAGTTGTGGTAGTTGGATTGACAAGAAGCTAGTAGATAGAGAAACATTTGGGTTGAAAGATAGAGATTCAGAGCCAACTTGTTTAAGCCATATACCTCTGCATAGTCATATACCTAGTGCATTCTCAGATATCTGAGACAACAATTGTTGAACTTGATGTGAAACATCTGGGGTGATAGGTGTATTTGTGGTTTTGCAACCATGGACGTTGACGTGTTGTCTTATTTGATAGATGAGGCTTCTACTTCTGAGGAGCCTTCAAAGCTTATGAAACTTACTAAGTCTAAGATACGATTGCTCGAGACATTCGTGTTGATAACAACAAGTCACTTAATGAAAAGAGACAATGGCTACCAAAGCCTTGCAGTCTATTGTGAAGTTATTGGATATTTTTCATGAGAGAAATGTATCCAAGTACTTGAAGTATTACTCGAGAGAGATGGAGCTAAACAAAGTACCCAAAAAATAGTACAAACGGTTGAGCTTGACATTGTCGTTGAGTTACGAGAGCATGTGAGAGAGATCATTCGAGCTTATGGAGCTACTTGGGAAGAGTTTACTCTTCAACTAAAAGAAGAGTACTCTCTAGAGGATGTGGATAGAGTGACTAAGAAGTCATTCATGGAGTAGATGAACACACCCAACAAAGGATTGGTTGTCACAGACGTGTTTCGAGAGTTTCAGAGACGATTTCTTCAGTTATCAGAGATGGAAAGGCTCACACCTGAGAATAAAAAAGTGAAACTATTCATACAATCATCCAACAGTGACATACAGAAGACGTTGGAGCTATTTCTAGAAGATAAGATGGAGGACAATACACTTATCGCTGAATGAAAAAAGGTTTATGAAGTAGTTGGTATTCTTGTCAAGAGAGAGTACTCCAGAGAAAAGGTGGTAGCAGATCATGGAGTAAAACCGTCACATATTATAATACCGTAAAAATAACCGACAATATCTCTATCCGTTGCTCCACCTCGTAGTATTCTTATTCTTGTAACTGTTCTACAACTGAAGAATACTATGGAAGAGTTGGTGAAAGAGATGAAGGACTTGCAGATCAAGTTAGCAAAGTTGAAAGAGAAATGAGGAGCACATGATACCATACCTGCCCCTAAGCAAGATTATGTACAAAGGTGCGTTTGGTGTGATAGTGCTGATCATGCTCGAAAAGAGTGTGGTGATTTTTGACAGTACTCTGTTGGAAAGAAGAAAAGATTGATTTGAAAAATAATGTAGAGATTCTCAAAATCAACTTCGAGAAGGGAAGAATGAAGCACGTATTGGAAATATACTTATCACAACGTGCTGTTGCTGCTGTTAAGTGAAACTGCTACCTATGGAGTTGAAGTAGTAAGAGAGAGAAGTACTTCTAAGAAGCATGGAGATACTCTTGGTACGTGGAGTCATGATGTGACCACGATGGAGAAAGAGAAAACGACAAGGGTCGAGTTACTCAAAGTGATAATTGGATGATGTAATCCGATAGATATCATGTTTGTACATGCTTAACTAACCAAGAGTCAACATGAGACTCTCATGGAGGAGAGACATGTGGTGCCCACAATTTGCAAGATAAGAGATTTTTTGAAAATTTTAAAGTTAATGACGTGTCTATGTAATTGAAGTAACCTTATTATTTGAGATTGTACCTTGCTTAGCGGGAAGATGATCTTAAGGGACTTTTGTAAGGAGAAGTCGACTTCTTCCGAAGCCGGAAGACGGACGTCTTCTGAATCGTGTCTTCCGAAGATGAAAGTCAGAAGACGGAAGACAGAAGTTGGAAGCCGGAAGACGGACATCTTCCGAGAAGACGATGATTGCGACTTCGGAGGTACCAACCGCACGCCACATCAGGAAGGAGTAGGTGTACCAATCAGGTAGTCACCATAGTGGTAGGTAATTCGGGGTAACCCAAGTCATTGCATAAATCACGCAGGGAAGACACGAGTTGAAGACGCATTAGCACAGAATCGCTTGCTACTTCACGCATTGGAGATCGACTGCGCATTAGAGATCGATTGCACCTTGGGTATCGAAGTAAGACTTGGAAGCAAGAAGGATCGAACTGGAGTGCGAGAGAGAGCGAGACCGTTTTTGTCAACTAGGAAGCACATTCGGGCTAAGAGAGTAAGGAATCTCTGAGGATTTTGAAGGGTAGAAATCGAGAAGAGAAGCTTCGATGCAGATCAATTGCAGTAGCAGAATGGCGCAGTTCGAGATTTACGACAGAAGCAGGATCATGGTGACACATTGGAGGTGGAATTGAAGACCGGAAGTGCACGGAAGATTGAAGAAGCAGCCGGGAGCAGTCTTGAGATTCTTTCCATATTCTTTCTCTTTCCCCACCGCTTCCCGCCTTTGATTTGATGTCCCTCGCGCTTCTCCGCTCGTTTGTAGGAAGCCCATCGATCGATGTCCCTATCCTAAACTTTCCTCTGAGAAAATTGGACACAAAAGCGCTGTCCAATTTTTGTCAGTCATCTTCTCACTTCTTCTCAAGTTGGAATTGAGCTTCCCTACTTCTCACCCCCAAATTTGATAAACTGAATATCAATTTTCTTATCCTACTATCTGTTCCAGAATCCGTGGATAGAAGACGCTTTTGAATGTTTGAACATCTTCGGAAGACGACTGTTTGTAAATTCATATCGAGTAGATTGGATTGGATTGGATTGGATTGGAATTTGTGTCGAGAGAAGCTTGACACAAATCTTGAGTGAGCTTGCGAGTTGATTGTTGTTGCGAGAAGCAGGAAATTGAGAATCAGGCATGTGCCTCCCAATCTTCTTGGCTTCTCAAATGCACATCTTCCCAGAGAGACTAGAAGACTGAAAGACTGACAAAATGCGCAAGAAGACGTGAGGGTCCTTTACGGGTCTCTTCTGTCCGACCCATAGCAGCCTGTTCTTTCTTCTTTCCGAACATAGAAGAGAGTTGTGAGAAGCCTTGCTGACAGAATCTGGAAAGAATGGACAAGGGTTAATGTCTTTCCGTCATGCAGCAAGCTTCTTCTGAGAGTGAATGAGAGGTGAGGAGTCGGAAGAACATAGTATGAATGTTCTGTGTCTATTGTGAGGTTAGATTGTGTGTCAGAAGTCGAAGACAGATGAGATCAGTGATGAGAAGCATGGCAGTGGGAAGTCTTCTGAGTATGTCAGTTAATCAGAAGCTGTCACGAGAGTCTTCCTGGAGGTCATTGTCAGCACAGGAGTCCTCAACCATCTTCTGAATTTTTTGTATACTCTGCTTCTCACGTATCTTGGTATCTTCTGTTAGGAAGTAGGATGAATTGCAAGGTGGGTTGTCTTCTTAGGAATCCATGCGATGCCTTGCTTAGTTAGGATTGTTTAGATATAGCCCGGAAGACGAGAGCTACTTAAGAAGCACTATTAGAATCTTGGAAGGTGGAATAGCTGTCTTCTAGAAGACTAGATTTGTCTTCTGAGAGTGGCAACTAGACTGTGAGGACTTGGGAAGGACTGAGCCTTCGACTCTCATCAAGAACGCGTGGCTTAGTGTAACAGAAGCTCAAAATATGTCGATGCATCCTTGAGGATTAGTGTTACCGACAGTAGAGTTGGCGGAAGTCAAACCTTTCATTAATGAGTTGGGCCTCGACTTCTTTTTGTGGAACTAGAATCTCGTAGACCAAGGTTTTCTGGAGGAGGTTTGGGCAGCATTGCTTCCGCACAACCTTGTACTTGTAAAGGCAAGGAGAGAAACGTATGGAAGGTAGAAGCTTACCGGGAGCCGCAGAAGCGTCTCTTAGCGAAGCTGTTTCTTCATCTTTTCTCCAAGGAGAAAGCGCAGAAGGTGAGGTACCTTGGAGATCTGTAAACCCTCCGCGGTCCTATCGATCAACTACCCTCCGATCTCTCAACCTCCACGATCGTCATCGATGAATCTGCAACATGTCGAGTCTGTCTCTCACTAAGGGGTCACCTCTGATGGATTTGATGAAAGCACACCATGAACTTGAAGAGAAAAATACTAAGTTCACTCATCAACTAAAATTCTCCATAAACTCATCAACTAAAATCTACTCCTCTATTTATACATTCTAGATTTTTACTTTGATACACTCCGGTAACTCAGCCCTAACTATTTTTACCAGGTTTTACTAAGATATTATTTAAGATAAAAGCATCAATCACATGGGCTTCTTATCTTTTCACATGGGCTTATTCCTTCAAAGTCAAGAACTTCTAGAAGGATTCTAAAATATTCTCAAAGAATCTCTAATTTCCACCCCCCTCTACACTAAGACCCACTAAAAAAAAGACATGTGGAATCTCTTCTTGTTTTTAATGCATACAAAGTACATAACTTTAATCCCACCACTAGTATCAAGTCAAAAATGAAATAAGAGATACTTTCCACCTCCTTTCTACCTTTTAGACAAGATGACAAGATAGTAGTGCTCACTCTTTAGGAAATATCTGAATTCTGCCAAAAGTATAGTTAAGTTTACCATAACTAACTTTAGCTAGTTATGACTAACTTGATACCTCCTTAAAGTACTTGGGCAGCAAATAAACATTCTCAACACTTAGTTATAACTAAATACCTTACTAATAGATAAACTTCCTGTGTGTAACATAGGTCGTTACATTTTACCCCCAGACTAAATTTTCGCTCCGTCCTCGAAGTGAAGAGAGAACTTTCGTCGATGACATAACTTCAACTTGTCATGGTTTATCCGATCAAATCTCCTTCCTCCTAGCTCCTGAAGGTCATATGTGAAGTTGCTGCACGCCTTATCTACAACAAAAGGACCAAAATATTTAAGAAGAAATTTCTTCCTAGCCCTCTTGAATCGGATAGCATCATACAACATTACCCAATCTTCTACTTGAAAAGATTTTATCTTCCTCTTGCCCAAACGTTTGTCATAACTCTTCTTTTGGTATGCTTGAGATCGTTCCATCCGGATCATTGCTACCGCTCGGATCTCTTCCAACTCCATGAGTTGTTCCTTTCTTGATCTGACCACGTCTTCTCTCCTCGACCTCTTCAACTTTCGTTGAATAGTTTAAAAAGTATCCAATTCGAATTGGATCGGCAACTTGGACTCCACTCCATAAATCAGTCGAAATGGAGAGTACCCAGTAGAAGTCTTTGTTGTTGTTCGATACTCCCATAAGATGGCATGTAGTCTCTTATCTCAAGTATGTTTCGCTGTCTCAACACCAACATCTTTGACGAGCATCATACAAAGTGTAAGATTGGTCTTCTCCGCAAGACCATTAGCATTTGGTTTGTATGACGTCGTTACTCGTGGTTTGATAGAAAAGTGTTGTAGCATAGTAGTAGTCATGCTCTCTACAAACTCTCCTCCTCTATCTGAGACTAACTCTAACGGACATCCAAATCTTGTGATGATCCTCTCCCATAAGAATCTACCCACTTTTATTTCATTAGTCTCTCTCAAAGGTCTAGCCTCTACCCACTTGGTACAATAGTCAATGGCGACTACAATGTATCTATTACCTCGAGGTGTCTTATTAAGAGGACCTACAAAGTCAATACCCCACTTCTCAAACGGCTCTAATACTGGAATTGATCTTAATGGAGGTGTTCTAGTAGACTTCAGAGCAAATGCTTGACATACGTCGCAAGTTTTGCAATAGTCTAAACACTCCTTGAAAATCCCTCTCTAGTGATAACCCGCATCCAAAATCTTGAAGGCTGTTATCTTATCAGCAAAGTGACCTCCGCAAACAGTGCCATCGTGAAACTCGTGCATTAGCTTGAACACTTCCTTCTGACCAACTGCTCGCTTTAGTAATCCATCTACTCCTTGATGAAATAAAATTCCTTCCACCATGATGTAAGGCTTGCATCTCTTGATCAACGCATTACATTCTTGGGTATGCATACCTTTTGGAAAAGATCATCTGCAAGGAAACTCCAGATTTCTTTGTACTCGTTCGGTACCTCCTCAATGTTTGTGATGATCATCATTTTCTCGTCTGGAAACGAATCATCAAGCAGTTCTTCTCCCTCATCATCACAAGCCCTCGACAAGAGATCTGTATTTGCATGCTTTTTCCCTGGTCTATCTTCAATCACGTAATCGTATTCTGTTAGAAGGATCTTCTAACGAGCAATACGACCTTCCGCATTAGGCTTATTAAAGATATACTTTAAAGCCTTGTGATCTCTAACCAACTTGTAGAGAAACAATTCATCGATGGTCTATGAAAAATTTCCCTCCTAGCAAGTAGTGCCGAAACTTCTTCAATCCAAAAATCACAGCTAATCTTTCTCGCTCAGTCACGGAGTAATTCTTCTCCGCTGGAACCATCTGCTTACTAGCATAAGCTATAGGATGATCATGTCCATCTCCATCTAATTGACTTAATGTACATCCGATTCCTACATTGGAGGTATCCGTATACAGAATAAATGCTTTACTCCACTCAGGTTTAGCAAGTATAGGAGGCATAAAAGGCATATGTCACCAATGTCTTTTTCAACTCCTCAAATGCTTCCTTTGCCTTCTGATCATGCACTATCAAGCCAAAATCAACTCCTTTCTTCATGTACATCGTCAAAGCTATTGCTTTGTTCGAGAAGGACAAGACAAACCTACGATAATATCCAACCATGCCAAGAAACTGCTTCAACTTTGTCAAGTTGATCGAAAATAGAAGATCCACAATCTTCTTCACCTTCTCAAGATCTACCGCAATCTTATTGTTGGAAATGATGTGTCTCAACAGTAGACCTTCTTCGCAACCAAAGATGCAATTCTCTGGATTTAGAGAAGCGTTGGCTTGCTCCAATCGCTGTAAAACTTTGATCACCTGATCAAAGTGATCCTCCTTTCGTCCGTACACGCAAAAATCATCAATAAAATCACGGATAAACTTTCCTATGAATGGTTCAAACACTTTGTTCATGAATCTTTGAAACGTGGTCGGAGCATTACACAGTCCGAATGACATCACTCGAAATGTAAATGTTCTCCAAGGAGTAGTGAAAGTAGTCAATTGCTGGTACTCTTGTGCTATCTGGTTTGGTTATACTCACTATAACCATCACCAAAGCTGTATCACTCATGACCAGCAACTTCCTCCAAAATCTCATCTATGAATAGTAGAGGATAGTAATCCTTCTTGGTAACTGCATTCAACTTCTTATAGTCTATGCACACTCGTAGCTTACCATTCTTCTTCTTGACAATCATAATGGGTGAAACCCATTCTGAGTTCTCCACCTCGTAGATGAAACTTGCCTCCTTCAACTTGTCTATCTCCTCTTTGACCATCATTGTCGTTGTAGGATTGACTCTTCTCAGCTTCTGTCGAACTGATCTTGCGTTCTCTTCCAATTCGATTCGAATGAGTCTCTAGAGTTACCTCCTTCAAATCCTTATAGCTGAAAGCAAACACATGGATATATTTTCGAAATATATATAAGAATCTACTTTTCTCCTCTTGAGTGACATTGATACCAAACTTCAGGGTAGAGAGTCTATTCACAATCTCTGTCTCACTCAACTCTTCTTTGTCAGGATCTTTCTCCACTGCTGGTCGAGACAACAAATCAATAGCACTAAGTTGATGTAATGATTCATCTCGACAAAATCATTCGTTCTCAGACGAGGATTCGTGATCATAAAAATCTCCGATATCTACTTCTGAGACACCCTGATCATCCTCCGTATCAGAGTGTCTGGGATCTCCAATTTGAGGGCTAGGGGTAGGGAAGCTCGAATTGAACTCGGGAAGAAGCAAGAAGATGTATGACGGAAATTGGGCAGCGCTTCCACGCCCAATGTCATAATAGGAAAATAGGGATGGAGGATTGATCGATCAGGTTGCCTGCAAACAACCGTGGAAGCGCAGGGGATACCAAACAAAAGACGAGAAGCAGTGGGGAAGAAAAAAGAATATGGGAAGAACCTCTATTATCTTCTGTCTGCTTTCCGAGCTGTCTTTGATCTTCCGCGCGCTTCCGGCTCTGGTTTCAGCTCCAATGCAACCCCACAAAGTTGCTTCCGTCGTTAGCTCCTGACTATGCCTCAATCGATCAAAACTTCCACCTTCGATTCCACTCAACCGTCCTCCAATGTCAGCTTCCGAGAGTTCACAGAAAAACTACTTTAGCTCGATATGCTTCTGCTCTCAATATTTCGACCTCGCCCTCCATCTAGCTTCGAATCGATCCTGACCTCACTCAATTTCACCTCGCTGTCTTCCTCACTCGAATCAATCACTCTTGAATCGATCTTCTCAACCAAGAAGCGCTCTTGCTGCGAGAAGCTGAAATGTGCTAATGCGCTTCTTGCGCATCTTCCCCGCAGTTTAGGAGTTTCGACCCCCCGACCTACCTAACCTATTCGGTGCTACCTGGTAGGTGCACCTACTTCTTACGTGGTGAGGCTTCCGCGGTTGCCGTCTTCCGGAAGATACGTGTCTTCCGTCTTCCGTCGTCCGTCTTTCGCCGTCTTCCGTCTTCCAAAGACACAACCGAGAAGACGCTTCTCGGAAGACGGTAGTCTTCCGAAGAAGTCAACTTCTTATTACAAAAAGCTCGTAAGATCATCTTCCTTCTAAGGAAGTCGTAATCTTAAGTAACAACGCTTCTTCAGTTATACAAACAAGTTATTAATCTTAAAAATTTCAAAAATTCGTGAATCCTGTAAATTGTGGGCACCACAAGAAGACAGAGTAGTCGGAGCAGCGAGAGAAGAAAAAAGAAGCCTTCTTCCCACAGCAGAAGACGACATCCTCAAGTAGAACATGGTGCAACTGTACGCACGTTTGTTGTCTTCCTCCCCAAACTATTACAAGCAGGGTTGGCTTGTTAGTCAGGATCAGGACTAGAAGCCTGTCGGAATCTTAATTTCTCCTTTTCATCTTGTTTTCTCTTGTTTGGATTTTCTCTCCTTCTCCATCTTCTTCCATCTTCTCCATCTTCTTACCTTCTTCTAGTGAGCTTCCGAGACTTCTATTGAGCTTCCGTGAAGGTGAATGTCGTTGTAGTGCTGCAGGAAGACCATTTCCGTAGGTAGAAGCCTGGGAATGCTACAGGGGACATACATCATGTGATTCATCTAACCCGTTGGAATGTGGGAGAGAGTAAGGTGTAACAGCCGTGCTAGTCGACTTCTGTGAAGCAAGAGCTGTCTTCTGGAGGTGTGAGAAGCCGAGTTAAACCCCCAGAAGCCGAGAATTGCTTCGGGAAGACGGTACTGAGAAGACCAGAAGAAGCGACCTGAAAGTAGGAAGCGTCTTCCCGAGCTTCTCTGTGAATAGTTGTGTGATATTTTAGTTAGTAGTTGTTTGTTTAGCTCCAGAGCACCTTTTGGTGAGTCTGGAAGACGAGTGGTTTTTGTGAGAAGACGGGATTTCTAGCCAAAACCCGTGTGTTTGTGTGTTTGAACAGATCTTAGAACTTAGAGCAGCGTTACTTGTGCAAATCCTCTGTGGGAACGATATCTTGTATACTAAATGGGCAAAAGGAGTAATCCTGCGACATTACATCTAGTATTAGAAGAAGAGGGACATCTCTTCTCAGCACTCTGGTGGATACCTCCGACCAGAGGAAGAAGCAGAAGACGCACGGGTAAAGATCCTGAGTGGGTACATTCATCCCAGCGAACCGCTTCAAGAGAGCAACGGATATCCCTGAGACACCAAAGGAAAGAAGAAGAGCTCAAGAAGATCCAATCAGTAGAGTTGGAAGAGCCTTCCAACTCGAGCATAATCTTTGGAGAAGACAGAAGCCAACCGGACGATCACGTGTACAAAGTAGATTTTGGTACTGATTACTCGGAAGACGTCTTCCCAAGTATGGAAGAGGCTTCTCAAAGTGAAGAAAGACTAGAGGAGATTGTTTCAGACATCTCAGAAGACGACAGTGACAGTAGTTCTGACTCAGAAGACAACCTTCTTGATTCAGACAGGCCTGGACCTTCGAGAAGACCATCTCCACCACTTGGGCCTGAGGGAGGAAGAAGTTGGCAGTCGCACCAGCCGGCAATCGACATGGCTTCCCACACTCGGCAGAAGTACCATCCGTACGATGATGATGCTGACGCGGACGACTTCATCACAATGTTCGGGATCATCTCTCGCTCCAACAAGGAAGACTCGGATGTCGACAGACTCCTCGTATTTCCTAGTTTGATCGTAGGAAAGGGAAAGAAATGGATGAGTAAATGTTGGATGATGGGTTAGTAATGACCGCTTGGGCTACTCTGAAGGCAGCTTTTCTGAAAAGGTTTAGAAGAGTGGGCTATGATAGGATGACCCTCATAGAACTTCAGAGGCTCGAACGGAAGAAGAAAGAGACACTACGAGATTACACTGAGAGGTTTGAAGACCTCTTGGACCACATCCCTCAGAACCAAGGAAGACCTGGTTATTGTGCCCAACAAGCCGTGGATTGGTACTTGGGAGGATTGTCTCAGGATATGGAGTTGTACTGTAGAAGAGGAGGAGGTGATGATTTAGTAGAAGTATAGAAGCATGCCAAGCAGTATGAAACCTCGAGCATCACTCAGAATATGACGAAAGACAAAGGGAAGACCTCTAAGAAGTCCAAGAAGTCTAAGAAGCCTTCTCGAAAGTCCAAGAGGAAGTCCAAGTCCATTGAAACTGATAACAGTGATTCGGAAGTCTCCTCTACTTCTGAAGAGTCTACTGTCGAAAGTTCAGAATCCGAATCTGAACAAGAGAAGAAGACACGGAAGAAGAAGAAGGAGAATACACGATCAAGGGAAGAAGTTGTGCAGAAGATGCCTCAGACTCAGATCATTCAGTCTGCACCTGATCCCCGTATCGATGAAGATCTGAAGCAGTTTGTCGACTTGAAAGTTCATCTTCTGAACCAAAAGGACAAGCGGAAGCAACCTACGTCTTCCCGGTCAAACCTTTGGTGCAATCTTTGTAACTCTTCCGGACACACCAGAGATCAGTGTACACAAGACCAAGTTGTCAATTGGGCAAGCTGGGAAGAAGACGATGAGAGATATCTACACGATCCTAGTGGGGAAACCTGCTATAGGATCGAGACGATACAACCCTTCACTCCTTCTCCTCCCGCCCAATATAATCGTTATGTACCTAAGGACAGAGCTAGTAATATACAGACCAGGACGCCCTGGCAACCTTCTTCATCACAACGTACTCTAAACCCTCTTCTTGGAGCGTGCAATAATTGTGAAAAGACAGGACACTGGTGGTCCACCTGTCCTCATCCGAGAAAACAGATTGGGCAAGTGCCCTTGTGTGGAAACTGTAAGGAAGCAGGTCATTTCACGAGAAATTGTCCTCAGACCTTACGACCACGACAAATGGTTAGATTTGCAGAGACCGCGCCTCCTGCAGAAGCCGCATCAGCTTCTAAACTCGAGTTAGCAGTGGTACAGCACATCACGGTAGAAGAAGAAGATCTTGGGGATTGTACGGATTGTCTCCATATCGAGGAAGACGAACCAGACCCCGGGAAGCACGAAGGAAAGGAACCTCAGCTGCAGAAGACGACTGTAGCTCAGAAGACGAAGTCACTTGAGGCAACTTCTTCTTTCACTTTGGCGGATGGCACTGTTTGGATCCCTAGCCCGGATTCAGAAAGTTGGCCCTCAGAAGAAGTCCTGGATGAAGCGGTGTTCAAGGTAAGTACCAGAAGCAAAGGGAAGTCAGAATCCCGTCCGAAGGAGATCAAGAAGAAGAAGCAGCGAAAGGAGATGTCATCTTCCCCTGAGCGGCCTTCGTCTCCTACTTACGACCGAGAAGATTCGAAGTACTTTGCTCCTGACATTAGCAAGAAGTTGAAGCGATCATGCAAGAAGAGCTGGAGAAGCGACGGAAGATAGTACAGCAGCTTCCTCCACCGACTACGACAGCCCCTATCGCACGGGAACAGCCCCCAGTCGAGGGAAGACACCATCCTGGTAAAATGTAACGACCTATGTTACACATAAGAAGTTTATCTATTAGTAAGGTATTTAGTTATAACTAAGTGTTGAGAATGTTTATTTGCTGCCCAAGTACTTTAAGGAGGTATCAAGTTAGTCATGACTAGCTAAAGTTAGCTATGGTTAAACTTAGCTGTACTTTTGGCAGAATTCAGATATTTCCTAAAGAGTGAGCACTACTATCTTGTCATCTTGTCTAAAAGGTAGAAAGGAGGTGGAAAGTATCTCTTATCTCCTTTTTGACTTGATATTAGTGGTTGGACTAAAGTTATGGACTTTGTGGGCATTAAAAACAAGAAGAGATTCCACATGTTTCCTTTTTAGTGGGTCTTAGTGTAGAAGGGGGGTGGAAATTTGAGATTCCTTGAGAATATTCCAGAATCCTTCTAGAAGTTGTTGACTTTGAAGGAATAAGCCCATGTGAAAAGGTAAGAAGCCCATGTGATTAATGCTTTTACCTTAAGTAATATCTTAGTAAAACCTGATAAAAGTAGTTACGGCTGAGTTACCGGAAGGTACCAAAGTAAAAACCTAGAATGTATAAATAGAGGAGTAGAGAAGAGCTCCTCATCCTTGTTTTCACATTGTCGTAATGACAACTTGAGTAATAGAGAGAGTGTGGGATATTTTTAGCATGTGAGAACTTGAGAGACGTTGTTAGAATGGAGGATTTTAGTTGATGAGTTTATGGAGATTTTTAGTTGATAAGTTTGTGGGTGTATGAATGAGTGAACTTAGCATTTTTTCTCTTCAAGTTCATGGTGTGTTTCCATCAAAGTCATCAGAGGTGACCCTTGAGTGAGAGACAGACCCGACATTTGTAGATTCATCGAAGACGATCGTGGAGGTTGAGAGATCGAGGGGTAGTTGATCGATAAGACCGCGAAGGGTTTACATTTTTGGTTCCGTTGCTGGGACCTCACTTGAAGGGATCATTGAAAATTTTTAGAGTTCAATTCTATATTAGACAAAAAGAGATTATGAGAGAACACATGGAGAGAACGTTGAGAGGAGAGAGAGCTAATGCGATGTTAGCAACATTAAAACCTTTCGTGTATCCCGTAGTGATCTATGACGCATTCGAGGTTATTCTTTACATCTTGTTCACTTAGAAAGAGTTTGAGGAGAGTTGAAAGGGGATGAAACAAGAGTTTAGAGAAAGGAGGAGAGAGAAGTATTAGAGGAGAAAAATTTCTGAGTTTGAGGATTTCTACTCTCAGGAAAATTTTTACAGTCATTGTCAGATTTACTGTGAATTTAATTTTCCAGTGAAACTTTCCAGGATTGTAGCTTGGCTGATAACCTATCGACGACAAAAGAAATCATAAGAAAAGGTGGTCTAGAGAGAGAGCAATGAATTTTCAAAGTTGAGGGGGTCTATTCGTGAGAGTTGAGAAATTTTGTTATCTGGAAAAAGTTTACAATCATTGTCAGATTTTCTGTGAATTTTATTTTCCTGAGAAATTTTCCAGTGTTTTATATTGGCTGATAAGCTATCTAGGACAACAGAAATCAGGAGAAAAGGTGGTATGGAGAGAGCCATGAATTTTCAAAGATGAGGGGGTTGAAAGCCATGAGAGAAGTGAAAATATACAAATTTCAGTTCTCTGAAAATTTGTACACTCAGCACCATCTCTTTTGATTAAAGAATTTTCTATTGAAACTTCATTAGTTAATAGCTTGGAGGTTGAGCTACTGGAGATCATAAAAATCGTGGAGAGATCTCTTACCGATTAAGAGATATACGGTTTGACATACAAGGAGGTCTTGACGATACGTCATGGGGAATCCAGTTCGAGTGCCGAGGTTGAAGAAGAGACGTTTGGGAGTTAGAACAGAGACGGAAAAGCCAAAGTTAAGTATAGAGACGTTGCGGTCAAGCATCTATTGCAAGTGGGGTGTCATTTTTGCTTTATATCAAGAAACTTCTGCGAGCATCAGCGCAGACGAAGAAGGTTGAGTTCAAAGTATCATTCACTGTCGAGGCCACGAATGCTCCTGGTGAAGTAGAGTGTGATCCTTACAAAAGTGACTTTAAGATGTCTGCTAGGATTAGTACAGACGATGGTCATGAGGATCTTATCATGGATTCTTAATTTTAGATTGGATTTTATTTTGTGTATAGCATGTATAATACACGATTTTCAGTATAAAGCTCGAAAGAGTTAAGAAAGTGATGTAGAGTTATTTTCCTCAAAGATATTTTGTCCACTTAATGGTTGAGAAGGTGCAACATGAGTGGAAGTTCGAAAGATTGAAAAGTTAGACTTAGAAACCTTCCTCAAGATTTAGATGTCATATTAAGTGTCGGAGAGAGCTCGAAAGAGATTATTGTTGAGTTTGAGAACCCTAGTACAAAACCTCAAGTAGAGTCTCCGAGGAGAAGAGTAGAAACCGACTTGTGGTGTTATTTCTGTAGAGGGTTGGGACATAAAGTAGTGAATTGTCCAACTAGAATCAGAACCGAGAGAGCTAAAGGGAAGCGGGAGTTTACTGATTTAAGTCTTCGAGTGGGTCCATCGTCACCAGCGTCAATTCATCTTCTAGGAAAAGATCCTTGTCCAAGTTGTGGAGTGGGTGATCTATCAAGAGGACACAAGTGCGTCGATGTGGTCGCCCTACTTACGTCAGTAGTCGAGAAGTTGGACGAGACTCAAAGAGCTGAGACGGAGAAGTAATCGACTTCAAAAGAGGACCCGACTGAGTTGTGATGGAGATCGTCATTCGGATGATGGAGAAGACGGTGATGCGACTCAGGCTCATGATTATCTTGGGAGAAGAGATGGCACAAGAGGTGTTGTTACAACCATTTTCTTTTATTTTACCTATGGTAGATTATTTGCGAATGGAATTGGTGATGTTCGTACTCTTTTAGCGAGTAGTTATTGTCAGACTTTCTGTGAATTTTATTTTCCAGTGAAACTTTTCAGGACTGTAGCTTGGCTGATAACCTATCACTACGAAAGAAATCATAAGAAAAGGTGGTCTAGAGAGGGAGCAATGAATTTTCAAAGTTGAGGGGGTCTATTCGTGAAAGTTGAGAAATTCTGTTCTCTGGAAAAAGTTTACAGTCATAGTCAGATTTTCTGTGAATTTTATTTTCCTGAGAAACTTTCCAGTGTTTTAGATTGGCTGATAAGCTATCTAGGACAACAGAAATCAAGAGAAAAGGTGGTATGGAGAGAGAGCCATGAATTTTCAAAGTTGAGGGGGTTGAAAGTCATGAGAGAAGTGAAAATATACAAATTTCAGTTCTCTGAAAATTTGTACAGTCAGCACCATCTCTTTTGATTAAGGAATTTTCTATTGAAACTTCATTAGTTAGTAGCTTGGAGGTTGAGCTACTGGAGATCATAAAAATCTTGGAGAGATCTCTTATCGATTAAGAGATATACGGTTCGACATACAAGGAGGTCTTGACGATACGTCATGGAGAATCCAGTTCGAGTGCCAAAGTTGAAGAAGAGACGTTTGGGAGTTAGAACGGAGACAGAAAGGCCAACGTTAAGTATAGAGGCGTTGCGATCAAGCATCTATTGCAGTTGAGGTGTCATTTTTGCTTTATATAAAGAAGCTTCTGCGAGCATCGGCGCATATGTGAAGAAAGTTGAGTTCAAAGTATCATTCACTGTCGAGGTCACGAATGCTCCTGGCGAAGTAGAGTGTGATCCTTACAAAAGTGACTTTAAGATGTCTGCTAGGATCAGTACAGACGATGGTCATGAGGATATTATCATGGACCTTAATTTTAGATTGGATTTTAATTCGTGTATAGCATGTATAATACACGATTTTTAGTATAAAGCTCGAAAGAGTTAAGAAAGTGATGTAGAGTTATTTTCTTCAAAGATATTTTGTCCACTTAATGGTTGAGAAGGTGCAACATGAGTGGAAGTTCAAAAGATTAGAAAGTTAGACTTAGAAACCTTCCTCAAGGTTTAGATGTCATAGTAAGCGTCGGAGAGAGCTCGAAAGAGATTATCGTTGAGTTTGAGAACCCTAGTACAAAACCTCAAGTAGAGTCTCCGAGGAGAAGAGTAGAAACCGACTTGTGGTGTTATTTCTATAGAGGGTTGGGACATAAAGTAGTGAATTGTCCAACTAGAATCAGAACCGAGAGAGCTAAAGGGAAGCGGGAGTTTACTGATTTAAGTCTTCGAGTGGGTCCATCGTCACCAGCGCCAATTCATCTTCTAGGAGAAGATCCTTGTCCAAGTTGTGGAGTGGGTGATCTATCAAGAGGACACAAGTGCGTCGATGTGGCCGCCCTACTTACGTCAGTAGTCGAGAAGTTGGACGAGACTCAAAGAGCTGAGACGAAGAAGTTGTCGACTTCAAAAGAGGACTCGGCTGAGTTGTGATGGAGATCGTCATCCGGATGGTGGAGAAAACGGTGATGCGACTCAGGCTCATGATTACCTTGGGAGAAGAGATGGCACAAGAGGTGTTGTTACAACCATTTCCTTTTATTTTACCTATGGTAGATTATTTGCGAATGGAATTGGTGATGTTCGTACTCTTTTAGCGAGTAGTTATTGCACAAAAATTAGAAGGGTAGAAAGAATAGTTACAAGATGGAGAAGTTACCAGTGTTTCATGGGAAGGACAATGAAGATGTAGAACCATTTGTAGGAGACTTCAAAAGGGGTTGCATCGGAAACAACGTAAGAAGGAAAGAAGAATGGGTGTTGTTACTGCCAGAGTTTTTAGAAGATTTTGCTCTTACGTGATATGAAGATCGAGTGAAGAGCAAGACACCTGGTGCAGTTGAGGACACATGGGAGACGTTGAGTAATGCACTCATCGAAGAATTTCTTCCAGAAGAGAGTTATGAGAAGCTCATGGTGGAGCTTACTCATTTGAAGCCACGGGACGACGAGAAAGTTCGGCAATATGCCGAAAGGGTGGATAAGTTGGAGCAACGGTTTCGGACGGTCCTACGGAAGAGTGGAGACAATGTGGAGTTAACGATGACGGGGATTGGAGCAGTGTTGACCAAGAACTTGGTGGGAGGGTTGAGGCCTTCAATTCGAACCCAAGTGAGGTACGAGAAGCCAGCAACCAAAGCGGAGGCCATCAAGATTGCGACAAATATGAAAGAGAGTTTGGATGAAGGAGATATCATTCAACCTCATCATGCTGCTCTGGTGTCGACTCCGACTCCTGGTGTAGCCACAACGATCGCACCTGCACCATCAAAATTGGTGATTGCTTCAACGTCAGCTCCTACTCCAACGGTGGTGCCAAGACCGTTTGTCCCAACAACGATGTCTATTGCTACCTCTGATTTTCATGCCGAGCTGAAGAGCATCGCCGATACTCTTGCGGATCTCAAGATAAACGTGGTGTAATTACGAGAATGGAGGAACAAAGGTGGAGGAGGAGGTCAAAGAGGTTACGACAACAATCCCAACCGAAGAAATCAAGTTAACTTTGGAGGCAACCAAGGTAACTTTGGAGGAATCACTTGTTGGACGTGTAGAGGTTCTCATTTCCAGCGAAATTGTCTTAACAACGGAGCAAGAGGTGCCGAAGCTGTCAGAATGAATGTGGGTGGGGAAAATCCATCACAAGGACGAGACAAGGGAGTGGCTATTATCGATGTCCTGCGAGATCTCATCTACGAGAAAGGAGATAGTTCAAACTCTTCTCATGCACCGGTGGAGCTTTTAGCTCAAGAAAGGAAAAGAACTCGATTTTCTGATGAACCGGTTTTCATGGAGGAGTCAGCAAGTAGAAGTACTCGTTCGAGTAATGTTTCGAGTACACCAAGGGAGCCAAGAAGGAAGTTGGGGATGGCGGATTTCACCATTTCATCTTCTCAAGCGGTGTCGGAGTGTAATCCGTCTACCTAGGAAAGCGCCGGGCTTCTGGCTGTGGTTGTTTACTCAAGAGGTTGGCTTTCAGGTCACAACAGGAGCTATAAACACTCACACAGGAGTGTAGGATCCTCTGATATGCTCAAAAAGTGAAATTTAGGTCTCACTGGTAGTAATAGGCTTAAGCGGTGAACTTTGACACTCAAAGAGAGGAAAACTATGAAGGTTTAGACCTCTAAACTTCCCCTACATGCAAATGAGGTACTACTGAACTCACAGACGAAGTTTCAACCTGAGATCAAATTCTGACACGGAGATATGAACAGAAAAGTTCTGAATAAGAGAATTATGACAATTTCTGGTACCTAGACAGCTATTCAGACATAGAACAGAGAATTGGCTCGATGAATTTCAAATCTTCTCACAGTATTTGAAGTCTACAGGATGCTGAACATCCCTGTGAAGTTGGGACTCCTGAATGTTTGTAGAACTCCAGATCTCCTTCTCTAAAGTCGCTGCTCTAGATTAAGAGCTTTTCAGACCCCCTCTGCTTCAGCGGCCGCCCTGAATTACTCAATTACTCAAATGATACGAAACTTTTTGGACAGTCGTAGCCCTCCTGACAGTGAACGCAACCACGAAGTTTTGAAGTGATTTCCTCAATTCTGCTGCAATTGGCACCGAAAACCCCAAAATCAACAAAAGTGATGCAGTTTTGACACAATCCGAACTTCAATTGGGCATAACTCCTTGTTTATTGATCCAAATCGAGCAAAAATTTCACTGACAGTGCTTGGCACGACGAGCTCTCTCTTCCTGTGTTCTCAGATTTCGAAGATACCTCACCAATTGCTCGAACTCTCCTCTAGAGCTCTGTTTCTAAACTTAGAGTTTCACAAAAGACAAAAACGGACCAATGGGAGTTCATAGCTCCACTTGACTGTCCTTTTGTGCCTTAATCTACCTGGTAACTTTTCTACACTCATAGGCTACCACGTCAAGCCCCCTAGAGTGCCAGCGTATAACTTAAACTACCTAAAATGACACATAGCCCTGAAAAATAACTTAAATTAGCTAGAAAGCGTGCATGGGCGACAAGTAAGTACAACCCATGAGCTCAAACCCCTATCAGCATGGAAACCCTAAGTTATGTACATTGAACGTCATAGACAAGTAAGAAGTCACTTGCACAAGCGCACAAATGCTTGAACAAGATAACTAACATACTATCAGCCTACTAGGACTCAAAATAGTGTTAACACCATATGCAAAGGTGTCAAACATATACATAAAGGACTAGAAGTAGTATGAGCTAACTTCTAGAACTACTAAACCTAAGCGTCGGAGTAGAAGTCAAGCATGTAGCCCCAAGTAGCGCGACAGCGGGATATGATGTGGTTGAAGATGTGGGTGCTCAGAAAGTCAACATCACTGTTGGACAACTGATCGCACTTAATCCCAACTTACGAAGGGAACTCAGAGGAGGACTGAGTTCTAAGAGAAGCAAGAAGAAGAAACCCAAAAGCAAGACATCAAAGTCAGTGGGAGTTGGTGTGGTGGATGTGCATGCTTCGGAGGTATGCACTAGGGCTTCAAAGATTGAAGTCCGGTTGAATGGTCACTACGTCTCTGACGTATTGATGGACGGAGGGTCGGCTGTAAACGCCATATCGAAGAGGTTGATGAAGAAGTTGGGGATGAAACCAACTCGCCCGGCTAGCATTGTCGTGGGGATGGCTAACAAGCAACAGGTAAGACCTCTTGGTGTGTTAGAGAAGGTGATCGTGTCTGTGATGGGAGTTCAAACATTGATGTACTTTCAAGTGTTAAAGGACTCTAGTTATGATTTGCTCCTAGGTAGACCTTGGTTGAGAGCTGTGCGCACCACTGATAGGTGGCACAAGGGATACTTACGGATTAGGCCTAGAGATCATAGAGTGATAGTTCCTCTCTCGGGTGTTGGAGTTGTGACTTCTGACTCTGATAGACCCACTAGTGACTACTGGGAATCTGATACGGAGGATGATCAGAGTGTCTCGGAAGTAGATACCGGAGATTTTTACGATCAAGAATCCTCGTCTGAGGACGAAAGATTAGATCGAGATGAATCATTACATCAGCTTAGTGCTATTGACTTGTTGCCTCGACCAGCAGTGGAGAAAGATCCTGACAAAGAAGAGTTGAGTGAGACAGAGATTGTGAGAAGACTCTCTACTCTGAAGTTTAGTATCAATGTCACTCAGGAAGAGAAAAGTAGATTCCTAGATATATTTTGAAAATATATTCATGTGTTTGCTTTCAGCTACAAGGATTTGAAAGAGGTGACTCTCGAGACTCATCGAATCGAATTGGAGGAGCACGCAAGACCAGTTCAACAGAAGTAGAAAAAGATCAATCTCACAACGGCAATGATGGTCAAGGAGGAGATAGACAAGTTGAAGGAGGCGAGTTTCATCTATGAGGTGGAGAACTCAGAATGGGTTTCACCCATTGTGATTGTCAAGAAGAAGAATGGTAAGCTGCGAGTGTGCATAGACTATAAGAAGTTGAATGCAGTTACCAAGAAGGATTATTTATCCTCTACCATTTATAGATGAGATTTTGGAGGAAGTTGTTGGTCATGAGTGGTACAGCTTTGGTGATGGTTATAGTGGGTATAACCAGATCAAGATAGCACAGGAGTACCAACAGTTGACTATTTTCACTACTCCTTGGGAACATTTGCATTTCGGGTGATGTCATTCGGACTGTGTAATGCTCTGGTCACGTTTCAAAGGTTCATGAACAAGGTGTTTGAACCATTCATATGGACGTTTTTTCGGGATTTCATTGACGATTTCTGTGTGTACGGAAGAAAGGAGGACCACTTTGATCATTTGATCAAAGTTTTGCAACGATTGGAGCAAGCAAACGCTTCTCTAAATCCAAAGAAGTGCATCTTTGGCTGTCTACTGTTGGGACACATTATTTCCAAGAATGGAATTGCGGTAGATCTTGAGAAGGTGAAGAAGATTATGGATCTTCCATTTCCGATCAACTTGACAAAGTTGAGACAGTTTCTTGGCATGGTTGGATATTATCGTAGGTTTGTCTTTTCTTTCTCAAACAAAGCAATAGCTTTGACTATGTACATGAAGAAGGGAGTTGATTTTGACTTGATAGTGCATGATCAGAAGGCAAAGGAAGCATTTGAGGAGCTGAAAAAGGCATTGGTGACAGCTCCTATACTTGCTAAATCTGAGTGGAGTAAAGCATTTATTCTATATACGGATGCCTCCAATGAAGCAATCGGATGTACATTAAGTCAATTAGATGGAGATGGGCATGATCATCCTATAGCTTATGCTAGTAGACAGATGGTTCCAGCGGAGAAGAACTACTCCGTGACTGAACGAGAAGGATTAGCGGTGATCTTTGGATTGAAGAAATTTTGACATTACTTGCTAGGAGGGAAATTTTCCATGGTCACAGATCACAAGGCTTTAAAGTATATCTTTAATAAGCTTAATGCCGAAGGTCGTATTGCTCGTTGGAAGATCCTTCTAACAGAATATTATTACGTGATCGAAGATAGACCAGGGAAAAAGCATGCGAATGTTGATCTTTTGTCGAGGGCTTATGATGATGAGGGAGAAGAATCATTTGATGATTCGTTTCTAGACGAGCATCTGATGACCATCACAAGCATTGAGGAGATACCGGACGAGTACAAGGAAATTTGAAGTTTCCTTGCAGATGGCTCTTTTCCAGAAGGTATGCATACTCAAGAACGTAACGCGTTGATCAAGAGATGCAAACCTTACACCATGGTGGAGGGAATTCTATTTCATCAAGGAGCAGATGGCTTACTAAGGAGAGCAGTTGGTCAGAAGGAGGCATTCAAGCTAATGCACGAGTTTCACGACGGTACTGTTTGTGGAAGTCACTTTGCTGGTAAGATAACAGTCTTCAAGATTTTGGATGCTGGTTATCATTGGAGAGGTATTTTCAAGGAATGTTTAGACTATTACAAAACTTGTGACGTATGTCAAGCATTTGCTCTAAAGTCTACTAGAACACCTCCTTTAAGATCAATTCCAGTATTAGGGCCGTTTGAGAAGTGAGGTATTGAGTTTGTAGGTCCTCTTAATAAGACACCACGAGGCAATAGATACATTGTAGTCGCCATTGACTATTGTACCAAGTGGGTAGAGGCTAGACCTTTGAGAGAGACCAATGAAACAGAAGTCGGTAGATTCTTATGGGAGAGGATCATCACAAGATTTGGATGTCCGTTAGAGTTGGTCTCGGATAGAGGAGAAAAGTTTGTAGGGAGCATGACTACTGCTATGCTACAACACTTTTCTATCAAGGCACGAGTAACGACCTCATACAAACCAAATGCCAATGGTCTTGCAGAGAAGATCAATCTTACACTTTGTATGATGCTCGCCAAAGATGCTGGTGTTGAGACTGCGAAACATACTTGGGATAAGAGGCTACATGCCATATTATAAGAGTACCGAACGACAACAAAGACTTCTACTGGGTACTCTTCATTTCGACTGGTTTATGGAGTGGAGTCCAAGTTACCGATCCAATTCGAATTGGAATATTTTCAAACCATTCAACGAAAGTTGAAGAGGTCGAGGGGAGAAGACGTGGTCAAGTCAAGAAGGGAAGAACTCATGGAGTTGGAAGAGACCCGAGCGGTAGCAATGATCCGGATGGAACAAGCTCAGGCGTATCAAAAGAAGAGTTACGACAAACGTTTGGGCAAGAGGGAGGTAAAACCTTTTCAAGTCGGAGATTGGGTTATGTTGTATGATGCTATCAGATTCAAGAGGGCTAGGAAGAAGTTTCTTCCTATATATTTTGGTCCTTTTGTTGTAGATAAGGTGTGGAGCAACTTCACATATGACCTTCAGGAGTTGGAAGGAAGGAGATTCGATCGGGTCAACCATGACAAGTTGAAGCTGTTTCATCATCTGTTTCAATACAAAACGTGTGTTGTGTTTCTTTTGGATTCCTCGAACCTTTCGTGTAGTTCGCATGAGAGCGTATTAGGTGTCGCGTTCATGGAGATCTAGAGGTGAGATTGCACGATAACAAGATGTGCTGACTCGGTGATCCATGAACATTCGTGTGAATGGCTCTTGTTGTCAAACTTAGGTATAAGATAGTGGGTCGGGGTTTGTGAGGCATTCTTCTTTGGGGGTAGTTTTCATGAGTGTGTTTAGTATCTTACGTGATAAGAAGGAGCGGCAGGAGTTGTATTTATGGATGGAGGACTGAATCGAGTTCCGAATCTGCCATTTCCGAACCCGTTTCATATCAAGCTTCACTGCATCCACCGCGATCACTTTCGACAGTGGTTAGTCGCCTATTTTGGAGAAGAGTTCATGGGAAAGATGATGGACTCGCCTACTCCGGCGATCTTATCAATCGTCACGTATGGGGAGGACTGGAACTTGACAGTGTATATCTTACTTTGACGAGAGGCGAATGGACCTGAATTATCCAGCCAACATCTCTTTCAACGTCTGGGTGGACGTTCGATGTCACTGTCGGCGGAAGATCAATCATCGTGTGTGGATCGCAAGGAACTTTGACGAGGAGTACTGTAATCAAGTGATGGCTTCTCCATTCTCTTTTGTAGTACCTTTCATCGTAGATCGGTTCCAAGTCATCATCCTGACTTTATATTGAATCTTAAGTGTTAAGTATGATCTCTATAGTTTGACGAGTGTAATTAACCTAAGGTTGGAGCCGATGCCTTGAAGGCATGAGAGGGTATTAAGGTTATAGTTGTTCTAGGGTACCAAGTAGAGGACAAAAGAGATTTCCAGATCTGTTTTCTTATTGGTCTATTTTCGACCAATCAACTCCATTCCAGATCTGCAGACGGCTTTAGGGTTTTGGAAGGCTTTCCGGGGGTCATTTAAGGAGTGAGTGGTCTTGTTGGAAAGCTCTCAAGACGGGCTACACTCTGGAGACAAAGATCGGGCGATTTGGAGTTCTGAGGAGAGAGTGATGGACGTTGAAAGTCAGGGGGTCAAATTGGTACTCCAAGCCACGTTTTGGAGTGATCCGAGAGTTTGAAAGGTGATCTTTCGGAGCTGTCAAGAGGATCGAGTAGTTCACTCCGTGCTGGTTACATTGATGTAAAACAATCCTACATTTGGGTTGGATTTGCCCCTGAAATGATCGATTGAAGTTGGCTGTTACAGTTGAGAGATATGTGTAGATCCGTTTTCTTTGGGTTCAAAGCTTGAGTTGCTCCGTGCACATGGGATTGGATCTCTGAGTGAAACTTTCCAAGATGAGAGTGTGCCCTATCAGCTAGTCACATGTGAAATTTCAGCTCAATTGGGTAAGAGAATGTGTGGAGATCTAGGATTTTAGCCATCAAGATCTGTAAAGCTCTTAGGTTAGCACATGCGGGTGGCTTGATCCATCACGGACAGTGGGGTTCAGATCTGAGGCTGGAATTTCATACAGCAGTAGAGAAGGATCAGAGGGGATTTCCTGTGAAGTTTGAGCTTGATTGGATGACCGAGGTGAGAGCACGAGGTTGTCAAAGTTCAATTTACAGCGGGACGAGAGGAAGACGGAGAGATTTCGCCTAAATCTCTTAAATGATCTTGAACAAGCGACTTGTGGATTGGAGATGAGCTTCTTGGAGGTGTTGCATGGATGACAAGGAGGCTGTATTGTGAGATTGGTACGGCGATCACGTTCAATGGAGGTGCCACGCCTTGCTGAAGCTGAGGTACCGTTATCTTCGGTGTCACACCCCGAGTTTCTGGTTGTTTGCTGCCGATATGTCTTGTATCATTGGGAAGTTTCTGTAGTAGGCTGTCCTTTGCTGTGGACATCTTATTGAGCGAAGCTCGTATCAGCGAACAATAGAAGGCCAGAGTCTAGCATTTAAGTAGTTTGTCGAGAAGAAGTAGTGAAGCGGATATTGATGAAAGATTGTATGAAAAGTGCTTGGGATCTAAAGTAGACATGTATCGTGTATGAGCCTTGCTTTTACTTAGAATGGGGTCGATCTTTGAGTCGTTTGTGCGATGCACGTGTGTTGCAGTTGGGTCAGATTAGATCGATAGTAACCAAGACAGAAGATAGATAGATTAGATAGTGAGAGCGTAAGTTTCATCGGTTAGGTCGTAGATCCTATTGTATCTCTCCATAGCCAGATACCCCGTGTATTCCCATACCACATTTCACGCCTTACGACAACGGATTGGGCCTAGAGATCATAGAGTGATAGTTCCTCTCTCGGGTGTTGGAGTTGTGACTTCTGACTCTGATAGATCCACTAGTGACTACTGAGAATCTGATACGGAGGATGATCAGAGTGTCTCAGAAGTAGATACCAAAGATTCTTACGATCAAGAATCCTCGTCTGAAGACGAATGATTTGGTCGAGATGAATCATTACATCAGCTTAGTGCTATTGACTTGTTGCCTCGACCAACAGTGGAGAAAGATCTCGACAAAGAAGAGTTGAGTGAGGCAGAGATTGTGAGAAGACTCTCTACCCTGAAGTTTGGTATCAATGTCTCTCACGAAGAGAAAAGTATATCCATGTGTTTGCTTTCAGCTACAAGGATTTGAAGGAGGTGACTCTCGAGACTCATCGAATCGAATTGGAAGAGTACGCAAGACCAGTTCGACAGAAGCAGAGAAGAGTCAATCCCACAACAGCAATGATGGTCAAGGAGGAGATAGACAAGTTGAAGGAGGCAAGTTTCATCTACGAGGTGGAGAACTCAGAATGGGTTTCACCCATTGTGATTGTCAAGAAGAAGAATGGTAAGCTGCGAGTGTGCATAGACTATAAGAAGCTGAATGCATTTACCAAGAAGGATTATTATCCTCTATCATTTATAGATGAGATTTTGGAGGAAGTTGCTGGTCATGAGTGGTACAGCTTTGGTGATGGTTATAGTGGGTATAACCAGATCAAGATAGCACAGGAGTACCAACAGTTGACTACTTTCACTACTCCTTGGAGAACATTTGCATTTCGAGTGATGTCATTTGGATTGTGTAATGCTCCGACCACGTTTCAGAGGTTCATGAACAAGGTGTTTGAACCATTCATAGGAAAGTTTGTCCGTGATTTTATTGACGATTTTTGCGTGTACGGACGAAAGGTGGATCACTTTGATCATGTGATCAAAGTTTTGCAGCGGTTGGAGCAAGCCAACGCTTCTCTAAGTCCAGAGAAGTGCATCTTTGGCTGCGAAGAAGGTCTGCTGTTAGGGCACATCATTTCCAAGAATGGAATTGCGGTAGATCTTGAGAAGGTGAAGAAGATTGTAGATCTTTCATTTCCGATCAACTTGACAAAGTTGAGGCAGTTTCTTGGCATGGTTGGATATTATCGTAGGTTTGTCTTTTCCTTCTCAAACAAAGCAATAGCTTTGACTATGTACATGAAGAAGGGAGTTGATTTTGACTTGATAGTGCATGATCAGAAGGCAAAGGAAGCATTTGAGGAGCTAAAAAAGACATTAGTGACAGCTCCTATACTTGCTAAACTTGAGTGGAGTAAAGCATTTATTCTGTATACGGATGCCTCCAATGTAGCAATCGGATGTACATTAAGTCAGCTAGATGGAGATGGGCATGATCATCCTATAGCTTATGCTAGTAGGCAGATGGTTCCAGCGGAGAAGAATTACTCCGTGACTGAACCACAAGTTAGCATCCATGCACCACTTACCTTAGTTCTGTTTGGTCCGGACCGGAGCCGGACCGTCTCCCTAACCATCAAGCTCAGCAATCCTAAGTCCCGACTTAGATCCGCCTAAGTCGGTCCCAAACATGAGCAAGTCACAATATGACTTGGGGCGGACTTCCCATAAAGTCCAGGGTCCTAAACGGTGCCTCCAGCACACCTAGCGGCCCAACCGCCCGTGATGTCCGTCTGGGTCTAGGCTCCCAAACGTGGTCTAACCCACCGACTCGTTCCCTAGACTTGCCCCAGCCCTTACATCGTTCCTAAGTCTATACATCCAAGTCTGGATCGGAACGTGCCTTGGAACCGGCCCAGCCATCACCTCATGCCCCCAGAGTCCGTCCGCCGAACCTTGGGGTCGGGTGACTCGTCCTGGCCCACCCAGGCATCGAGCCCCCCTCATATATAGTTCTGGGGATCGGCGGCTCCGTCCTCCTCTTTGGTCCCTGAAAATTATACCACAACCCGATTGTGGTTCGGCCATAACTTCCAGCTCGGAGGTCAGATCGAGGAGTGTTATATATCACTGGAAAGCTCTCGACAAGACCTTTCCAATGATACCTCACTCGCCTCGAGATCTTACGTGGAGCTCCGTCCACGATCTAAAACGTCCTTGGAGCTCCAACATTTAGCAGTTTTTCTGAAACCTGTGGTCCAGACCTAGGGTCGAACCCTGTGGTTCGTCTACGTCTCCAACCCACGTCTCAGACCTATGTCTGAGACTCATGTTCAACATGTTCCCTGACTTGCCCCCTTAGATCAGCGTTCGTCTGGGGCTCTCTTGGGATAGACCCTTATGTCCTAACCCAAGGTTCTAACCTTGGTTCAGAGAACCACTTAGGGTTCATCTGATCCCGACTTGTCGGCCAAGCCGTTAAGTCCTACTCGTAGCGTTCACAACCTAGCGCAAGTCCGCTAGGGTTCTGTTGCGTCTGCGCCCGATCTTGAGAATGAGGGGTGCGACACTCACCCTCACTTTGGAGGTTGATGCCCTCATCAACAATGATCCTTTAAGTTAACACCAAGTTGAAAATGGGTAGCCAACCCCTTGGCGTCAGAATTGCGTTCTGGTAGCTAACCTGCAATTCCCTTTTTGGCTTGAGTCTTAAGTTGTCGCTAGAACACTTAGAAAATTCCAACTAGTCTCAGGAAAAGCCTTACCTTTTTGGCTTACCCTAAACAAAACTAGTTGGCAACTTCTAAACATTCTACTTAAGACTCTAACTTGCTAACTATAAGTATTCACACCTACTTACAAGGTCCCCCGAAACCCACTTTCCGGTCGCAATCTGATTTGACTTAGACGCGCGACTAAGTTTACTTTGCAGTTAGAAAACCGTAAAGCAAGATCACCCCAAGTCTCAAGACAAGTATGAAAGTTCATACTTGCTTTGCCAACGCTACGGCAAACCTAAGTCTTGACATCAAGACTTAGTCTTGATTTAGATGCTTATCCAAACCAGCTCGCTTCCTTTGAGTGTGCTTCGTTCCTCCTCTTGACAACATCCTAGGCATCTGATCAGAACTAGTCATAGCCATGCACTACCAATACACTTAGACAAATTTCCAAGAAACAAAATCTTTATTTCCAAACACAAGTCAAAGCTACAAAGTCCATCGGCCCAAATCGCCTCAAGTTGCTACTCTTATGATTCATCGTTTCTTCACCCCTCGCTGGAAGGAGATGTCCTCATCTTGCTAACGCCCTTGTTGTCCTTGTCGTCGTTTGAAGAGGTCTAATACTTCACTTGCATGTGTTAGCTCCTCCTCTGGCACCCAAGTTGCTTCCTTCAAATGGTAACCACACCATTTGACCAAGTACTCCATCCGGTTTGATTTGCGCCGAGATCGCAAAATAGACTTACCTCATATTCTGCTTCGCCTTGCACGACATCAGGTTGAGGCCTGAGAACCTGTTTGCGTTCCGGCCGCAAATCATCCTTGAAGTATTTCTTTAATAAAGAAACATGGAAAGTCGGATGCAACTGCCACTCGCGAGGAAGGTCTAATGTATAGACATCTTCATGCGGATTCTTGACAATGACAAAAGGTCCCGTGAACTTCGAGGAAAACTTCGCCGATATTTCCTTTGAAAGTGTGAAGTTTTTCGTACTTAACCATACTTCTTCGCCCACTTGAAACTTCACTTGCCGCCGATGTTTGTTTACCTACTTCGTGTATCGTTGCTGCGCCTTCTCGAGGTTCTTCTTGACTTGCTCCTCGCGCCGCTGCATTGCCGTCACCAACTCTTCAGCTGATGTTTGCCGTGTTCTTGGTCGTGCCGATGTAGAACTCCCTGCAAGAGTCAAGTCAAGAGGCCCTTCTGGCTCACGTCCGTAAGCCAGTAAGAAAGGCGATTCACCGGTTGCCGAATGCTTCGTGGAATTGTAGCAATACTCCCCAAGACTGAGCCACTCCGTCCAATCACTTTGGTCCGCGCTCACATAATTTCTCAAGTATTGATCCAGAACTGAGTTAACTCGTTCCGTTTGCCCATCTGTTTCCGGATGAAAGGCGGTACTAAATTTTAACTTAGTCCCCAATTTTTGGAACAAGTGTTTCCAAAAGGCACTTGTGAACTTAGAGTCTCTATCTGAAATAATACTCCGAGGTAATCCATGTGAACGCCACCAAGTATCTAGGAACAACCGAGAAGTCGTGAACGCTATTGCAGTATCCAAGGTCGGAGCAAACTTCGCTAGTTTGCTAAACCGATCACCTATCACAAAAACCGCATTGTATCCATTCGAGTCAGGCAGAGAGGTAATGAAGTCCATGCTAATACTTTCCCAAGGTCGGAATGGAATCGGCAAAAGATGAAGCAACCCTTGTTTCTTCTCATAAGAAACGCGGTTCGCTTGACAGGTTACACATGTTTTCACGAAGTGGGAAACATCGTCTTTCATGTGGGGCCAATAAAACTTTTTAGCGATCACTGCTAAAGTGGACTTTTCTCCTTTATGGTCTGATAAGGACACATCGTGAGATTCTTTTAACAACTTGGTCCTAAGTTTTCCTTGTCCCACATAAACCCGACTTTGCTTGAACATGAGTAAACCATGTCTTAACTGCATGTTCTGCAACTTCACCCCTCGCTTGAGTTGTTCCAAATATTCCTTCGCTTGGTCATTGCCCATGTAGCCTTCACGTATTCGCCTCTCCAAATCTGACTCCTTAGGATACATAGCTCGCGAAATATGTGTTGACGATGGAAGATATTCCTCCTTGCGACTCAAGGCGTCAGGAACCACATTGTCCTTTCCCGCTTTGTGGATTAATTCCACGTTCATGAGCGCCAAGGTATCATGCCACCGTAGTTACTTTGGCGTCATCCGATCTTGTGTTTCAAAGTACTTGAGCGAAATATTATCAGTATACACTTGGGTTTTGTGAAGTCCCAAGTAATGCCGCCATTTCCTCAAGCAATGAACCACCACGAATAGTTCCTTCTCGTGAGTCGGTCATCGACTCTCTGTCCCAGATAGCTTCTTGCTTTCGTACGCTACAGGTTTTCCATCCTGCACCAACACTCCGCCAATCGCATAGTCGCTCGCGTCCGTGTGCACCTCGAATGGTTGGTCGAACTCCGGCAGCTTCAATACTAGCGCCTTTGAAAAAATAGCTTTGATCGTCTGAAACGCATCATCCACCTCCTTGGTCCAACTTACCTGTGCGTCTTTGCCCGTCCAGTCCGTCAGCGGCTTCGCGATCTTTGAAAACTCCTTCACATACTTGCGGTAAAACTGCGCCAATCCTAAGAATCGCCGCATCCCCTTCAATGTAGTCGGAGGCTCCCAAGTCACAATCGCATCCACCTTCTGTATATCCGGTCCGACTCCTTCTGCACTAATGACATGTCCCAAGAAGTTAATGCGCTCCAAACCAAACTCACTCTTGTCAATGTTGGCAAACAGCTTATGCTCCCGCAGCTTCGTCAACACCACCCTTAGCTGCTCTGCGTGCGACTCCAAGTTTTTGGAGTAGATCAAGATGTCGTCGATGTAAACGATGACAAACTCATCCATCTCCTCGCGAAAAATTGTGTTCATCAATGTAGTGAACGTCGAAGGGGCGTTGCAGAGTCCAAATGACATCACCACGAATTCAAACGATCCGTATCTGGTTCGACAAGCGGTCTTCTCAACATCTGGGTCAGCTATCCGGATTTGGTAATATCCTGACTTCAAGTCTATCCTGCTGAAGTACTTTGCGCCCGCTAACCTATCAAAGAGGTCGTCTATCCTTGGCAAAGGATAATTATTCTTCACCGTCACCTTATTGAGTGCACGATAATCTACGTAGAGTCGTAACTTCCCATCCTTCTTCTTTGCAAAAAGAACTGGGGCTCCATAAGGTGACTTGCTGGTTCGAATATATCCCCGCGCTAATAGCTCACCGAGTTGTCTTTTCAACTCAAGGAGTTCCACCTGATTGAGTCGGTAAGGGACTTTGGAAGGTGGTTCTGATCCTGACAAGACCTCGATCTTGTGATCCACCACTCGCCTTGGAGGTAACTCAACAGGTAACTCATCCGTCAAGACATCCTCAAACTCCTTAATCAATTCGCGAAGCACCTTCGAGAGTTTAGTCGCGTCTCCTGATGTTTCCTCTTGTCTGTCACCCGCCATCAAATCTGCAACCCGCATCAAACACATGACCTCATCGTTGAAGTCCATCTGTTTGTCTTTGATCAGATTCACCGCAAAGTCATCAATCTTCCGCGCCTTCCGGATCAGCCTCACTCCCAGCTTCCGCCCTTTAACTCTGACATTCAACCGCAAAGGTCTCCGTCTAAGTTCCACGTCGAACCTATCTAAGAAAGTGTTCTCCAAAACCGCATGGATATCATCCATCTCGCACACCGTGAAGTTCTCTGTGAACTCCAACTTCTCACACGCAAATCGTATGTCCAAGGCCACTTCAGAAGTTTGGTACGTCTTGCTCTTAGCAAAGCGTACCTGAATAGGCTTGTCTGCCTTGGAGGTAGACAAGCCCAATTTCTTCACCAACTTTGGACTTATGAAGGAGTGAGTCGCTCTTGTGTCCACAAGAAAAGTAACATCACGGTTAGCAACCTTGGCTTGTAGAAACATCAATCTCGGCGTCTTCTTCGTGGTTCTCAAGGTCACAGTCATTTGGTCCTCCAACAAGTCCTTTGCAACAAACGCATTCATGCTACAGTTACTAACCTTAGGTTTCGTGCACCCCTTAGCTATATGGCCCGCCTCGCCACAGTTGTAGCAAGTAAACTTAGCGCCATTGTCTTTCTGAGGTGTTTGCCCCTTAGGTTTCGCTCCTGTCCGCTGTCGCTTTGCTGCCGGAGCAGAAGTATCCTTCCGATCCTTCTCACCCCCATCCCATTGTCGTTTGAAGCCCTTGTTCTTCTTCTGGAACTTGTCCGTGCTGCGTGGTTCAAAGGGTTTCTGTTGCTGGACTTCGTCGTCTCCAATTCGCTCCGCTAGCTTCAAAAGTTCGGCACTTGTCTCTGGTAGCTTTGGCATCCGAAAGAGAGCCTTCTCCGAGCTGGACTTAAGTCCCCCAATGAATATACATATCTTGGTCTCCTCAGTCCACTTGGAGAACGAATCCAGCTTGGCACTGAACTCGTGCACATAAGCGCTTAAGGTCCCCGTCTGCTTCAGTCTCACCAACTCAACACTGTCCCGAATCCTTTGATACTCCGGAGTGAATCGTCCTGCGAGTAACTCCTTGAACTCTTTCCAACCAAGCGCCGAGACGGTCAAGGCATGCTCATCCCTGTATGCAGTCCACCAGAGAAGCGCATGGTCTTTCAGGAACGTAACCGCCGCTCTCACCTTGTCAGATTTCTTCGCCTGTTGCTCCTCAAAGTATAGGTCTAACTCAGTTAAGAAATCTTTAACCTTGCGAGCCCGTCCTATACCTGAAAACGGAGTCGGCAAATTCGTCTTACAAAGCTTCCTGGTAGACGAGGAACTCCCTTGGCCTGTCTCAAGTTCGGCGATACGTTTATCCCTGGAAACCATACCCTCCTGCATGGTCTTCATCATCTTGATGAGTTCCACATACAGGGCTCCTTGACTTCCCGCGTCTGAATTGTTGGGCACCGCTGGCAAGACTCCATCTTGCTGCACCGGTGCCGCAGCTGGTACTGGGCTTCCTTGACGTTGGGGTGAAGCTTGTCGGTTGTCGTCCTCTGACTGTGCCTCGAGGCTAGCTCGAGTCGATCTGGTCCCGGTGTCAGCCGCTCCACATTTCTTGGTCTTCCTCCTGGAACTCTGTCCGACGTCGGCCATCACTCCAAGTGTTCACCTAGAAACGCTGATCCGCTTCGTGTCTCACGTCCCACCTCAAGCGTCCAGCCTTCAGCCGCTACCTAAGCATTTTTGGCCGTGATTAATCGGATTAATCACGGCCAAAATCCAAGCTCGTAGGAATCGGTCGGGATCTCTGTTCGTGAAATCCGCCATAAACTTCAAGTTCTCGCTCACCGAAGCGTCGGCTCTGATATCACTTTTCGCGCACCTACCGCCTTGTTGTGCCAGCGGAAGCTCTAGCTCAGTAGGTCGCAAACTTTACACCGCTAACCTGCAAACACAATCACAAGTTAGCGTCCATGCACCACTTACCTTAGTTCTGTTTGGTCCGGACCGGAGCCGGACCGTCTCCCTAACCATCAAGCTCAGCAATCCTAAGTCCCGACTTAGATCCGCCTAAGTCGGTCCCAAACATGAACAAGTCACAATATGACTTGGGGCGGACTTCCCATAAAGTCCAAGGTCCTAAACGGTGCCTCCAGCACACCTAGCGGTCCAACCGCCCGTGATGTCCGTCTGGGTCTAGGCTCCCGAACGGTGGTCTAACCCGCCGACTCGTTCCCTAGACTTGCCCCAGCCTTTACATCGTTCCTAGGTCCAGACATCCAAGTCTGGATCGGAACGTGCCTTGGAACCGGCCCAGCCATCACCTCATGCCCCCAGAGTCCGTCCGCCGAACCCTGGGGTCGGGTGACTCGTCCGGGCCCACCCAAGCATCGAGCCCCCCTCATATATACTTCTGGGGATCGGCGGCTCCGCCCTCCTCTTTGGTCCCTGAAAATTATACACAACCCGATTGTGGTTCGGCCATAACTTCCAGCTCGGAGGTCAGATCGAGGAGTGTTATATATCACTGGAAAGCTCTCGACGAGACCTTTCCAATGATACCTCACTCGCCTCGAGATCTTACATGGAGCTCCGTCCACGACCTAAAACGTCCCTGGAGCTCCAACACTTCGCAGTTTTTCCGAAACCTGTGGTCCAGACCCAGGGTCGAACCCTGTGGTTCGTCTGCGTCTCGGACCCACGTCTCGGACCCATGTCTCAGATCTATGTCTGAGACTCATGTTTCAGCCTATTCCCAGACTCGCCCCCTTAGGTCAGCGTTCGTCTGGGGCTCTCTTGGGGTAGGCCCTTATGTCCTAACCCAAGGTTCTAACCTTGGTTCAGAGAACCACTTAGGGTTCATCTGATCCCGACTTGCCGGCCAAGCCGTTAAGTCCTACTCGCAGCGTTCACAACCTAGCACAAGTCTGCTAGGGTTCTGTTGTTCGCGTCTGCGCCCGATCTTGAGAATGAGGGGCGCGACATGAGAAGACAGGAAGAAGTGATCTGGAAGCAGGGAGCGTCTTCTCGAGCTTCTCTGTGAATAGTTGTTTGTTATTTTAGTTAGTAGTTGTTTGTTTAGGTCCAGATCATCTTTTGGAGAGTCTGGAAGACGTGTGGTTTTGTGAGAAGACGGGATTTCTAGGCAAAATCTGTGTGTTTGTGTGTTTGAACAGATCTTAGAACTTAGAGCAGTGTTACTTGTGCAAATCCTCTGTGGGAACGATATCTTGTATACTAAATGGACAAAAGGAGTAATCCTACGACACTACACAACTCCAAACTAATGACAGAGATGATCTTGAAAAGTATCTTGAAGTTGAAGAACAATGATATGACTAATAAGTCATAGAAGAATCTCGCCGATGACTATCGGTCGAATCTCTCTATCATCTTTCATCATGGCCAAAAGTCTAGCTAGTACGTAAGCTATAGAATGAAAAATATGTTCCTGAGCTACTACTGCCGCTACTTGAAAAAGCTCTATGAAATCACTAGAGAGAGTGCATGTCTGAAAACAGTCCCGTCTGTGCTCATATATCATCCCGTACAGACATCCAGAAGATAGACATGGAGTTGTACACAAGACATGAGCAAACAAAGATCTATCGAGACATAATGACTCCTCAAGCTGATAGTCCTCAACCTCTGATGGTGGAGGATCATCCGGGATGGAGTGAAGAAAACACAATGAAACGATCGTCTACTCAGTAAGACATGTCGTTGACAAAGGATGCAATGCTCTAGCAGCTCTACTATACTCTCCAACCTGACCTAACATCCTACAATGTCGTATGCGGATGGAAGATGAGACATCTCGTGTAGAGGCAGACTCACTCTTATCTCGTATCGCACGTGCTGATTCTTCTTGTAAAGTCTTCTAATCACGTGTACAAAATCTTTGAAGACGGTGTCTTGTTGTGGATTGACTAGGGTGTGAAACTAACACATATCCTTATCGTACGTGTTTTGATGTGTTGGAGGCACTGGGACCTTATCGTGTCAAAAAAGATAAGGCTCCACGTGGACGATCCGTGTACTCTCCGCTGAGTGGAGATAAGGATTAGTACTCTTGTCGTCATATGCGAAGTTGCTGTATAAGAAGGGAGGTGCGCGGAGCTTTGGATATAGAGAGTAGAGTATCCAAGTCTAGTGTGAGTGTGATCAGTATCGTCGGATGAGGTAAGGAGCAGTACGAGTGGTAGGCATGAACGGAGAGCTCTTTCGTGCTCTTGATCTTCCACTTGCGCATCCATTCGTCATTAAGATCCATTGTCTGTCGCGGGATCACTTTCGAGTATTTATGGTGACTCATTGGGGAGAATCGTTTATGGCTGCGGTGATGGTTACTCAAGATCTTATCATTCTTCTCATGTCACTTACGACGCTGTTTGGGATCTTATTGTCTACATCTTGCTTTGATGTGGTATGGATCCTCGATTGGATCTGAACTTTCCAGCGAGAGTTCCATTCAACACTTGGGTTGAAATACGTTGTTACAGCTGACCAAAGTTGGCACATCGGGAGTTTGTTGTGAGGAATTTCAAAGAGGATTACTACAACCAGATAATAGCTTCATCCGTTCTTTTTGTAGTTCCGTTTATTGTCAACCGTTTTTAGAGTCAGAATTCTGACTCTATATTGAGCGTAGTTTTTCTTTCAAGTCTACGTGCTTCTTGGCCAACGATTTCATCAACAGCACGTGTTTGTAGTTTGTTCAATATAAGCTTTGAGGCCCAAATGGTACTCTTGGATAAAAATTCGTTCCTTGTGTGTTTGTCATGTGAGTAATGACAAAAATCTTTTATCAACTTGTTTCTTACTGATAGAAAGTTTGATCAATCACCTTCCACCAAATTCCTTTCACGTTTTCGAGGGTTAGAGGCACTTCCCGTGGTCCATTCTAGGAGTGTTGGAAAGCTTAGGATACGAGGATGTCTGCGGCCTCATTGGTTGCTCGATTTGAAGCACGGATGACATCGTTTCGATCAATTGAAGCTGAGGGGGTCAAATTCATGATCAATTTTGTTTCTAAGAGGTCTTTCTCACTTTCTGGGAGTTCTGTAAGGTTGTTGGAGACAAATTGACTGTTGCTGAAAAGCTCTTGAGATGGGCTTGCTGATGGGCTCTGAGATCAATCGATTTCAAAGTCATAGTGAAAGAGTTATGACCGACTGAAGTTGGGTGTCTCAAATCCGCCTTCTCATTCCACAAGTCTCGCAAGAAGTTGTAAGGGGATCGCTTCAGAAGAGTGACTGGTGTTTCCAACAGAGAAGATGTAGTAGCGGCTTCCTTGGGTGGAAGATGTGTAAACCCTCCGCGGTCCTATCGATCAACTACCCCCCGATCTCTCAACCTCCACGATCATCTTCGATGAATCTGCAAATGTCGGGCCTGTCTCTCACTCAAGGGCCACCTCTGATGGCTTTGATGGAAGCACACCATGAACTTGAAGAGAAAAAATGCTAAGTTCACTCATTCATACACCCACAAACTTATCAACTAAAAATCTCCATAAACTCATCAACTAAATCCTCCATTCTAACGACGTCTCTCAAGTTCTCACATGTTAAAAATATCCAACACTTTCTCTATTACTCAAGTTGTCATTACGACGATGTGAAAACAAGGATGAGGAGCTCTTCTCTACTCCTCTATTTATACATTCTAGGTTTTTACTTTGGTACCCTCCGGTAACTCAGCCGTAACTACTTTTACCAGGTTTTACTAAGATATTACTTAAGGTAAAAGCATTAATCACATGGGCTTCTTACCTTTTCACATGGGTTTATTCCTTCAAAGTCAACAACTTCTAGAAGGATTCTGGAATATTCTCAAGGAATCTCAAATTTCCACCCCCCTTCTACACTAGGATCCACTAAAAAGGAAACATGTGGAATCTCTTCTTGTTTTTAATGCCCACAAAGTCCACAACTGTAATCCAACCACTAATATCAAGTCAAAAAGGAGATAAGGGATACTTTCCACCTCATACCTTCCAACTTGTCATGGTTGAATGTAACGACCTATGTTACACATAGGAAGTTTGTCTATTAGTAAGGTGTTTAGTTCTAACTAAGTGTTGAGAATGTTTATTTGCTGCCAAAGTACTTTTAGGAGATATCAAGTTAGTCATGACTAGCTAAAAGTTAGTTATGGTTAAACTTAGCTGTACTTTTGGCAGAATTCAGATATTTGCTAAAGAGTGAGCACTACTATCTTGTCATCTTGTCTAAAAGGTAGAAAGGAGGTGGAAAGTATCCCTTATCTCCTTTTTGACTTGATATTAGTGGTTGGATTAAAGTTGTGGACTTTGTGGGCATTAAAAACGAGAAGAGATTCCACATGTTTCCTTTTTAGTGGGTCCTAGTGTAGAGGGGGGGTGGAAATTCGAGATTCCTTGAGAATATTCCAGAATCCTTCTAGAAGTTGTTGACTTTGAAGGAATAAGCCCATGTGAAAAGGTAAAAAGCCCATGTGATCAATGCTTTTACCTTAAGTAATATCTTAGTAAAACCCGGTAAAAGTAGTTACGGCTGAGTTACCGGAGGGTACCAAAGTAAAAACCTAGAATGTATAAATAGAGGAGTAGAGAAGAGCTCCTCATCCTTGTTTTCACATCGTCGTAATGACAACTTGAGTAATATAGAGAGTGTGGGATATTTTTAGCATGTGAGAACTTGAGAGACGTCGTTAGAATGGAGGATTTTAGTGGATGAGATTATGGAGATTTTAGTTGATAAGTTTGTGGGTGTATGAATGAGAGTGAACTTAGCATTTTTCCCTTCAAGATTCATGGTGTGCTTCCATCAAAGCCATCAGAGGTGACCCCTGAGTGAGAGACAGGCCCGACAGTTGCAGATTCGTGGATGACGATCGTGGAGGTTGAGAGATCGGGGGGTAGTTGATCGTTAGGACCGCGGAGGGTTTACAGATCCGATCGAATCTCCTTCCTCCCAACTCCTGAAGGTCATATGTGAAGTTGCTCCACACCTTATCTACAACAAAAGGACCAAAATATCTAGGAAGAAACTTCTTCCTAGGCCTCTTGAATCTGATAGCATCATACAACATTACCCAATCTCCGACTTGAAAAAGTTTTACCTCCCTCTTGCCCAACCGTTTGTCGTAACTCTTCTTTTGATACGCCTGAGCTTGTTCCATCCGGATCATTGCTATCGCTCGGATCTCTTCCAACTCCATGAGTTGCTCCCTTCTTGATCTGATCACGTCTTCTCCTCTCGACCTCTTCAACTTTCGTTGAATAGTTTGAAAAGTATCCAATTCGAATTGGATGGGCAACTTGGACTCCACTCCATAACCTAGTCGAAATGGGGAGTATCCAGTAGAAGTCTTTGTTGTCGTTCGATACTCCCGTAAGATGGCATGTAGCCTCTTATCCCAAGTATGTTTCGCAGTCTCAACACCAGCATCCTTGGCGAGCATCATACAAAGTGTAAGATTGGTCTTCTCCGCAAGACCATTAGCATTTGGTTTGTATGAGGTCGTTACTCCTGTCTTGATAGAAAAGTGTTGTAGCATAGCAGTAGTCATGCTCCCTACAAACTCTCCTCCTCTATCCGAGACCAACTCTAACGGACATCCAAATCTTGTGATGATCCTCTCCCATTGAAATCTACCGACTTCTGTTTCATTGGTCTCTCTCAAAAGTCTAGCCTCTACCCACTTGGTACAATAGTCAGTGGCGACTACAATGTATCTATTGCCTCGAGATGTTTTATTAAGAGGACTTACGAAGTCAATACCCCACTTCTCAAATGGTCCTAATATTGGAATTGATCTTAACGGATGTGTTCTAGTAGACTTCAGAGCAAATGCTTGACATACGTCGCAAGTTTTGCAATAGTCTAAACACTCCTTGAAAATCCCTTTCCAGTGATAATCCGCATCCAAAATCTTGAAAGTTGTTATCTTACCAGCAAAGTGACCTCCAGTGCCATCGTGAAACTCGTGCATCAGCTTGAACGACTCCTTCTGACCAACTGCTCTCCTTAGTAAGCCATCTGTTCCTTGATGAAATAGAATTCCCTCCACCATGGTGTAAGGTTTGCATCTCTTGATCAACGCGTTACGTTCTCAAGTATGCATACCTTCTGGAAAAGATCCATCTGCAAGGGAACTCCAGATTTCCTTGTACTCGTCCGGTATCTCCTCAATGATTGTGATGGTCATCAGATGCTCGTCTGGAAATGAATCATCAAACGGTTCTTCTCCCTCATCATCATAAGCCTTCGACAAAAGATCAGCATTCGCATGTTTTTTCCTTGGTCTATCTTCGATCAAGTAATCGTATTCTGTTAGAAGAATCTTCCAACGAGCAATACGACCTTCGGCATTAGGCTTATTAAAGATATACTTTAAAGCCTTGTGATCTGTGACTATGGAAAATTTCCCTCCTAGCAAGTAATGCCGAAATTTCTTCAATCCAAAGATCACCGCTAATCCTTCTCATTGTGTTTGCAGGTTAGCGGTGTAAAGTTTGCGACCTACTGAGCTAGAGCTTCCGCTGGCACAACAAGGCGGTAGGTGCGCGAAATCTCAGTACCGTCTTCCCGAAGCAATTCTCGGCTTCTGGGGGTTCAACTCGGCTTCTCACACCTCCAGAAGACTGCTCCTGCTTCGCAGAAGTCGACTAGCAACGACTGTTATACCTTACTCTCTCTCACATTCCAACGGGTTAGATTAATCACATGGTGTATGCCCCTGTAGCCTTCCCAGGCCTCTGCCTACGGAAACAGTCTTCGTGCAGCACTACAACGACATTCACCTTCACAGAAGCTCAATAGAAGTCTCGGAAGCTCACTAGAAGAAGGTAAGAAGATGGGGAAGATGAGAGAAGATGGGGAAGAAGAGAAAATCCAAACGAGAGAAAAACAAGATAAGAATAAGAAATTAAGATTCCGACAGGCTTCTAGTCCGGATCCTGACTAACAAGCCATCCCTGCTTGTAATAGTTTGGGGAGGAAGACAACAAACGTGCGTACAGTTGCACCGTCTTCTACTTGAGGATGTCGTCTTCTGTTGTGGGAAGAAGACTTCTTTCTTCTTCTCTCGCTGCTCCGACTACTTTGTCTTCTGGGATCTCTTATCCATAAGACCGTCCGTACGTAGATCCGAAGTGCTCCACTGGACGAGCCAAGCTGCGAATCTGCACAACTGCTGACAGTCACCGCCACTCAAGAAGAATGCTTCTCATGCACAATCGGGAGTGAATCCAAGGAAATCCACCACCGAGAAGACACGGACAAAGCTTCTGCACTCAAATCAGCAATCCATTCTCCGAGAAGAAGTCACATCGGCATTGGGAAGCTCATTCCCTCTACTTCCTGCTTCTAGTCCTCGACACACCAGTCTAGCCAACAAGACTACACGAGGATGCCGTTTCCTGCTCCTAGACTGTCCACTACCTCCATCTACATCTTCGAACCACTGTTGATAGCGAGCATGCAGACCCCTCCGGTATAATCCCAATCTATTCGTATGTCTCTAACATCGGGTGTAGTGTGTGTGCGCACAGTACACAACAATTACTAATGTACTTAGTGCGCCTCTCAAGTGTGTATAATGTGCTCTATGTGTGTCCAAAATCTTACTCTTCGATCCTACTTATGCATCTACCCCGAGACGCAGGAGAAGTTCCTCTCCAATCCTCAATTACAACCAATGAGAGATGGGCGTTGTCAGAAGGCTGTCATCCACCTTACTACTCTTGCACTGCCTACTCTGGCACATGGTCACCTATCTAATATTACACTAAACTGCCATCTCCCAAGATAGCATGTTCGATTCCTACTAAGTTTGGACAAGTCAACTTGTCTTCTGCGCTTTGCTACCTATTCTAATTGATGCCCATTGGATCTACTCCTACATGAACTACTAATTCAGCTTCTGATAAGTTGGGAAGCCCTGCAATTACCTCGGGTGTCACTGAGGTGGCTTCCTCCTCGACATTCGTCGCTGGCTCTACTGCTACTGCTTCGGCTTCTGCTGCTTCGAAAGACGGAAGCGTCTTCTGGGAAGCTGAGTCGACTTGTACTTCCTCGCTCTTCTGAGGCACTAGTCCGACACTGGGAGCCATGGTGACCTCATAGGGGTCCGGGGAAGTCGCTTCCTCCACTCGGAATATCTGGGAAGACAGCTCTTCTTCATGTCTTCTAGAAGACATCTTGTCTTCCGGGGCTTCTTCCGGGGTCTTCTCGGCTTCCAATGCTGTAACTACCAACTGTACAGCGAGGTCGAACTCCTCCTTCTCCAAGTCGGATCCAGTCGATTGGTGCTGGAGTTTGGGAAGATGCAGTTGCGGGTGGTGGAATCAAGAGAAGACCATAGAGTGTCTTCACTCCCTCTATCTGCTGATCCAAATACCTAAACATGCTCTCTTTGCACTCTACCAACATCGCTATGGACTCGTCGTCTCATTCTCTAGCTAAGATAAGAAGCTTCCTACCCGCGGTGAAGTTGAACTTCTTTCGAAGCGCTTCCACCGACTGAGCTAACATCCCTTGCGCGCGAGCTTCCGCTGCTTCCCGTTGCGTCTTCTCGGCTGCAGTCTGCGCTTCTGCGGCTTCCCGCAATGTCTTCCATGTCGTCTTCTCCTCTGCAAGGGCGGTGATCTTACCCCGCACTCGCAGAACCTCCTGGTCACACTGCTGTAAACGCGCTTGCAACTCCTGGTTGCTCTTCTTCAGCTGCGTTACCTCCTTGGCAGAAGCGGCTGCTTCTGCCTTGTACTTCGCTGCGAGCTTCTCCGTAGTGCGAAGGTTGGCTTCCAGCGCTTCTACCTTCTTCTGGCCTTCTTCCTGCTGCATCAGGGTGCGTAGACCGAATCAATGCTGTAGTGGTTTCTCCTAAGCCTTCGCTCTTCTTCTCCAGCAACTCCATAGCTGGCTGGATCTCTGAGTGGAAGAAGGCACTGAACTCTTCCAGTCTTCTTCCCGCGGAAGACAGGTTCATCTCCACAATCCGATCAGAGGTGTCGACCTTGTCTTCTCGAGGTAAAGATGCCTCTTCCACCACTATGGTCTTCTGTTTCTGCGCACGGGAAGAAGCTACTCTTCTCATCTTCCGGGGTGGAAGATCTCTCCCCATGGCAGAAACGGTCCTCTTTACTGCGCTTCCTCGCATCGCAGTAGGAGTATCCATCCATCCTTCGTCTTCTGGAGTCTTCGGAAGACTCCCTGGTGTTGCATAAGCAATCTTCTGCGCAGCTCGAGTACTCAGTGGCTCATCTGGTGAGTCGACTCTGATCTAGAGTGAATGATCGGGAAGGAGGTGATCTTCCTAGGCACGTTCCTAGGACCCATCTTCCTTGGTGGTGTCGCGTCTTCCCTCATCAGAAGCGTCTTCTGATGAGTACCGGGTCTCATTTGCGGCATCAGAGTGGGAGGGGGAGTCATTGCTGCTGCTCGGTCGTCTTCTCCCGAGGTCTCCTCCTTCGTCTCATGCTGCCCTGTTGGTCCATATCTCGCCAACTGATCTTCCGTGAGATCTCCCTTGGCCACGTACAGGTAACAAAAGAACGGAGTAAGATGTCCTCCTGCCGGGGTACCTAAGTACACAAGCTCTGCCTGTACATAAGCGTGGAAGAACGCACCCCAGTTGACGTTCTCTCCGGCACACACTGCTTCCAAGAACTCCACGTCCTGATCTCCAAGGTACCTCGTCTTCTGCGCCTTCCCCTTAGGAAAGAGGTGAAGGAACAGCTTCGTCAGAAGACACTTCCGCGGCTCCCGGTAAGATTCAACCTTCCAGCCGTTTCTTCCCTGTCTGTCCTCCAGGAAGAGACAAGTTGTGCTTCCAAGCACATGTCACTTACCCGAGATCATGAGTAAGATATTCTTCTCGAGCCAACAACCTCGGTTCTCAGATTCTGACCTGTGAAAGGCCCTACGCCACCAATCTTCAGTCCAGGAAGATGATCTTTCTCGAGCTACTCCTGCCTTCGCAGGTATACAGTTGCGAGGCAGTAATGCTGCTCAAACCTCCTCCAGAAGACCCTGGTCGGCGAGGTTCCAATCCCACAGGAAGAAGTCGAGACCCAACTCCTTGGTGAAGGATTTGACCTCGGTCAGTTCTGCTGCCGGTAACACCAACCCTCGAGGATGCATCGACATACTTGAAACTCTGTTGCACTAAGCCACACGTACTTGCTGTGAGCCGAAGGCTCAGTCCTTCCCAAGTTCTCACAGTCTAGCTTCCACTCTCAAAAGATAAATCTAGTCTTCCAGAAGACAGCTACTCCGTCTTCCGGGATTCTAACAGTGCTTCCTAATAGCTCTTGTCTTCCGAGCTATATCTAAACAATCCTAACGAAGCAAGGCCTCGCATGGATTCCTAAGAAGACAACCCACCTTGCATTACATCCTACTTCCTAACAGAAGATACAAGATTTGCAAGAAGTAGAGTGTGTAACAGGTTCAGAAGATGGTTGCGGACTCCTGCGATGACAGTGGCCTCTGGGAAGACTCCCGGGACAGCTTCTGATTCAATATCTTTCTCGGAAGACCTCCCGAAGTCAGACTTCCCTTCACTGGTCTCACCTGTCTTCTGCTTCCTACACGCAATCTTTCCTAACAACAAACTCAAGACATTCGCACTCTGTTCTTCTGACTTCTCACCTCTCATACACACTCAGAAGAAGCTTGTCGCATGATGGGAAGACATGACTCTCGACCATTCTCTCCAGATTCTGCCAGCAAGACTTCTCACAACTCTCTTCTAAGTTCAGGAAGAAGAAGGAATAGGTTGCTATGGGTCAGACAGAAGAGACCCGTAACAGACCCTCACGTCTTCTCGCGCATTCTGCCAGCCTTTCCAGTCTTCTAGTCTCTCTAGGAAGATGTGGATTTGAGAAGTTTGGAAGGTCGGGAGGCACAGGCCTAGTTCTAGACTTCCAACTTCTCGAAATAACAAACAACTCCCCAAGCCACCCGGGATTCGTACCAAGCCTCTCTTAACACCAAAACAAAGTCAATCCACTCTTGATACGAACTGCACAAAGTCGTCTTCCGAAGCGTCTTCCAAAGATGTTCAGATTACAGAAGCGTCTTCTGAAGATGTTCAGATCTTCCGAAGCGTCTTCTGTTCAAGATTTCCGGAGAAGAGGGATGGCAGGGTAGGGAAATTGATAGCTGTGATCTCTAATTTGAGGACGATGAGCAGGGAAGCTCGAATTGCACTCGGGAAGAAGTAAGAAGATAGCTGTCGAAAATTGGACAGCGCTTCCGCGTCCAATGTCTCAGAAGGAAAAATTGAGGAGGGAATCAATCGATCGGGTTGCCTGTAAACAACCGGGGAAGCACGGGGGATACCAAACAAAAGACGAGAAGTAGTGGGAAGGAAAGAGAACGTGGGAAGAACCTCTACAGTCTTCTGTCTTCTTCTTGGCCTTCCTTCAGTTTTCTGCGCACTTACGACTTCGACCCCAGCTCTAATGCGACCCCACTAAGCTGCTGCTGCTGCCAATGCCTTGTCACTCCTCAATCGAATAAGGTTCCTCCTCTGATTCCTCGCAGCTGCCCTTCAATGTCTGCTTCCGGGAGTCTTCAGAAGACTCCTTCAGCTCGATGTGCTTCCTACCTTCAGCGATTCGTCTTCGCCCTTTTCTCTAGCTACGAATCGATCTTGACTCTGCTCAATTTCACTCTGTTGACCTTCACTCAACTCGATCACCTTCTAATTCGATCGTCTAGGTCCAAAACAACCTCTCGATACGGAAAGCGGATAAGGTTCTGTGCTAATGCGCTTCTTGCGCATCTTCTCGCGCAGTTTAGGGGTTCGCAACCTAGATGACCTACCTAACCTACCTAACCTACTCGGTGCTACCTGGTAGGTACACCTACTTCTTACGTGGTTAAGCTTCCGCGGTTGCCATCTTCCGGAAGATACGTGTCTTCCGTCTTCCGCCGTCTTTTGTCTTCGGAAGACACAACCGAGAAGACGCTTCCCGGAAGATGGTCGTCTTCCGAAGAAGTCAACTTCTTATTACAAAAAGATCGTATGATCATCTTCCTTCTAAGGAAGCCATAATCTTAAGTAACAACGCTTCTTCAGTTATACAAACAAGTTATTAACCTTAAAAATTTCAAAAATTAGTGAATCTTGTAAATTATGGGCACCACAAGTTGCGATGCTTGGAGGTTGTGAGTCTGTGTCATTCGGCATTATGGCTCTCTTGGACATCCATCCCGATTGAGTAGTCTTACAAGTGGACGTGGAAAACACTTTTAATAGTATTTCTTGTGCTTTCATCTTTAGGGAGCTCATGGATGGCGGTGGATCTTTGACGAGTCTCGTTTCTTTTGTGCGATCGTTCCATGATTCTTCCTCCTTTCTTTATTACCAACACAGTCCTTCGATAGAGGAGGTTACAGTCATCAGCTCCGCTACAAGTACTCGTCAGAGAGATCCTTTGGGTGGACTCGTCTTTGTCTTAGCTCACTATAGAGCTCTCTTGGCCACCGCCTTGGTTGCTCCAAGTTGTGTTTTTCCGTCTGTAACTAATGACACGCATATCGTAGGTCCAGCGGACCAAGTCTTTGATGTCTTTGATCACCTCGTTTCTCAATTGACCTTGGTAGGGCTGAGAGTGAAGGTGTCAAAGTGCAAACTTCGTCTCTCATAGATACATCGTCGCACCTCCAGCTGCCAGAGGGATTCGTTATACCTAGAGATGGTTTACGTATTCTCTGAGTACTAGTGGGTACGGAGGACTTCATCTCCCGGTTCTTAGATGTTGTCTTGGCGGAGGACGTTTTGCATATCGAGGATCTCTCTTTGCTAGAAGACCCACATGTTGCCTTTGGTATCCTTTCTTCTTCCATTGCACGTCGTCCTAGTTACTTATTCCGCACAGTACCTCCATCTCTTATCTTCATTTCGCGCCTTAGTGAGTTTGATATGAGGAGCATGAGGATTTTTTGTGACATCGTAGGACCGGACACCTTTGATTGTGTGATAGGACCTCTCGCACGTAAGCAAACATCTTTGATGATATCATGTGACGGGATGGGCTTATTGTCCATGGAGGAGATTGCTCCGGCAGCCTTTTGGGTAGTTGGGTCCTCTCAACACATTGGCTCTGTTGTCGTTTCCTCATGCGAGATAGATCTATTCTGGAGATGTGACTCCGTGAGACAAGAGATAGTTTGACTCTTGAGGCACGTGAAACACACTCTCGATTTGATACCATAGCTACTGATGGACCCCGTAGACTACAATCCTCTCTGAGTCAAAACTCTTGCATACAATTGCAAGAGTTTTGACTTTTGTACCCGAGTAGATGGAAGCTTAGCGATTCGGGTCCTTCTTGTTTCCCTTGTTGGTAGCTTAAGCTTGTATTGTCCCATCTGTTTTTGGAAATATATAGAAAGAAGCATACAGAGTAGTCTTTCTTTTGCTGTGTGATTTGATCTTAAGCCTCTTCGCCGCTCTGCGGCTTATTGCAGCCGTGTGTTGCTGCCCTTGCAGCACATGAATTTTCCCGGTAAGAAACTTCGAACCCACGCCGCCCGGGCTATAGGCGGATGGGGCTACCAACAAGCTACATGGTCGTTCTTTCTAAACGGCACGACAATCCCTCACAGTACCTGGGAGTACTGATGGCCTGCATTCGAGATGCCGGAATTCCACTGATCACGTCATTTAGTTGAAGGGTGAATATTATTCGGGAGGAACATTTTCTTGAAAGGTGCCCTCTCAATACTGGGAGGGCACCTTTCAAGCAAATACTGTTATTGGGAGGGCACCTTTCAAGAAAATGTTCCTCCCTAATACACTGTTGAACCATTTAATTACCTGTTGAGTTTACGTTCCAGCAAGAGCTTAAAGAGGTTTTTGGACCTACTGATATGTTCACAGCGCGTCCCCGGGATCCGGATAAGAAATTGTCGAAACTCATACCAGGAGAACGAAGCTCGGATTTCAAGTTTTTCTTCATTGATCAACTTCCTTCTCGTTCAACAATGTCAGACTCCTGAACAACCTTTCTTTCAGTGATCTCAAGACTTCCGTAGTCTCTGGACGGCGTTGCTAGCTTCAAGGGTACGAGCTCTTCCTCGATTCACGAGATAGTTCAAGACCCTACAAATTGTGATGGAATGCTACTTCACATCCGGTCCTTAGCTGAACTCGAGATAAAGACTAGAACGGCTCGCTGGATTCATGTGATCGGGCTCTTCTCTTGCCTACAGTTGGTTTGTGAATTCGAAGAGCCTACTGAGATGAGATTTTACCCTCATTCGGTTAGATTTCAAGCCTCTCTATCGTGAAAACTGCTCGGTAGCTTGAACTGAACGGGCTCCTGAGAATCAGTCAAGAGCCTACTCCTGGTGATGGAGTGCTACCTCACATCCGGTTGAAGTTCGAGCTACATGGACAAAGTATGTACACGAGAGCATAATCCAGCAAAGTTACCGAGCGAAGCTGAAGAATTGTTGATGGCGATCGTTTTAGTCGAAGGAACGACTGTGATAAGGCTATTGAAGAATGTGGACCGGTCTCTAGGACTGCACTCTTCTGCATGTACAAGTTGCTCCACCAGCTTGAGCTTGGTGGACGCCCTCACCTGAATTCGCCTCACTTGGTGTTCTAGATCTGCAAGTCCGCTTCTTAGTTCTCTGCAAACGAACCGAGGCTGGGAAGCTAGACTCGTTGAGTGTACAAACACAGTGAAGGTGGTGCTTCACTTGCCTCGTACGTACAGCGAGGTGGTATTATGATCGAAATAAGCCAATGGGCGTGCGTTAACTGTAAATAACAACTAGAGGCATGCTGTCAGCTGATTTGGAGGAAGAATGTGGACATGGATGGAACTTCTCTCTCGAAGCAATGAGCTGGATAATGGCCTTCTCCCTGGGACTGCAGTGTCTCGCATGTCACCCCAGCCCCGAACGGACTGGAGACCAAGTACTCCATAGACCAATCATCCCCCAGGTTAAATATTGACACGCTGCTTTTATATTACCCTGGCCCTGCCTGAGCACTGGAGCGTAAATATGAATAATCCGGATCCCTTCCCAATCTGAAATATAGAGCTTCAACTGCCCTCCGTGTAGCAAAATCCTTGATCTTCCAATATAAACTCGGGTTGACTTTTCTGTTCAGTAGCTCCGATGCTCTCCGGCCCTAATGATATGTCCACCTCATGTGCCATCCGTACATTTACATCGGATTAGAAATTCACCAGCTAAGGATACGCCCAACTCCAGCTACCATCCTCGTTCTCAATCTTCAGACTCCAGTTTGCAATCTCTTGAGATATCCGAAGATTATGTTTCACCTGATTCCAAATGTTCCGTCTATGTCTGAACTTGTACTGTCGTTGGGCGGCCATGGCGGCTTCTAATAATTCCTCTACTTCCCCGCACGCGGGTTTCCTTCTGTCAAGGTAGCACTTGACCTCTGCTTCTGTAATGTTCCCCATGACAGGGTTCAGCTGACTAGGTGGTTCCAATCTAGCATACGCCTCTTGCTTATCATTTTTGAGATTCATGTAACAGAGTAAACAAAGTGCTTCATTGTTCTTCCTGCACATTCAGCAAAACAAAAGAACCGTCCCAAGTGTCAGAAGGCGGCTTTCCCAACCTACAAACTTTGTAGCAATATGTCCAATTGACAACAAATGCTTTATGTTGAAAGCCTCGAACGCATGAAGTCCCTCCCATCTTTGCTTTTCCGATTGTGTGTTAACTATTTCTCTTCGTGTTTTCTCTGTCATTTCGGCCAGAGGTTTAGCCAACTCTGTACCTCAGCTTCGAGCTCAGAGTTGGTGTAAACATGAGCTTCGGCAATACGACAACTGATTTCCAGAAAGGTGATGAGAGGCTGGCACTGGGGAGGCATCCAGACCTACAAAGTCAACAGTTGAGCAAGAAACTTATTGGCCTGTCTCATTGCTACCTGATAGTCTGTCTCTGGTTTGGAGGAAAAACCCTACAGAATACACAAACTTATTTGTAATAAACAGTCGTTTGTAAAGCATGTACATTGTACTTGTGCAGTGTGGCACTCTGTGTGGCAAATGCGTGAGACTTATCGTGGGAAGGGGCACATGGCGAATGTCAAATACTGTGGTGATCCTCTAGGTCAAAACAAGGGGGGTAACAGATGCTGTGCTGAATCTTCGCAAAGTATTACACGTTCGACACGAGTTGGGAATGAACATAGAACCAGCGAGAAAGAGAAATTAAATCCAGTATGAAGTCTATTAAAGAATATGACCGGGAACTTACGCAAGGTGAAGGTAAGCAGGCCCACAAATCGGGGTAGCATTACAATAGCGACAGGAAAGCATCTCGACATGGACTGCAGAACGACCTTCAGGCCGCAGTATCCTCCGGAACTTTCTTCCCGTCGTTCGGTGATCATCATGTTCCTTATAATTTACGCTGTTGTACTGATTGTCGAAGCAGATTAAGCATAAATTGACTTCGGTCGGCGAACCTCCATCAACGACTCCTTCCTGACTGCAATTCCAGTTCAAAGCTGATCAGAACCTACCCATAAAGCTCTCGCCACTAACTCAAGTTGGTGCTATGGAGCAGATAAAGATTTTGTGTCAGGACGGTTGCCAATACCCCATTGGCTGAGGAGCAAAAGGAGGCCTAATTTAGGTAGGTCACCAAATTCCCTCAGATACAGGAAAGCAAGAAACTATAGCGACTGGGAACTTACTCAAATTTTAGACAATAACGAGGGCCACATATGGGAGAACTTCTGCATCCATCGCACTTTACTCCGTAGTGGAACACTGTATTGTGCGGCTTCCGGCCCGACTTAATGGTCGTCTCCTCCAGAAGTTCATATGATGAAGGTGATTCCTTGTGGGCGGAGCCCAATTTCGACGCCTGCAGTATTCCAAAACACGCTGCGCACAAATTGCTGTTCCAGCGCCTGCAGTACACGAAAGAGCAACAGGGCAGAACTCGATTAACTTTACCGCGTGCGAGTCCACAGTAGCAGTCGGGTTTAAGAAACTGACAGGACAAAAGGCTGAAAGACACACCGACGTGACGAGTAGACCCTGAGGAGGCAAGAAGAGACTGACGTTTTGTGGCGATACCGCGGGCCCTGAATAGGAGCGACTCCACATTCATCACACTGAACGCAGTAGATCTGGTAGGGAGGCGCAGCCGCTGCCCTCTCGAATCGAAGAAATTCTTGGATTTCATCGGATGGTTGTTTCCTGTAACAACTTTCACACAGATAGTAATCCTTGCGCCTGCACAAATGTAACAGAGTCAAGAAGTCATACTGGAGTCATGAAGGCAGAGTAACCACTCGAAAAAATTAAATCAAATTGCCCGCCCACAATCAAACTATATACGGAAGTCCTTTCTTCTTTGACACCGTCCGGAAACCCATCAACTAGTGAAAATCAACCAAGACTTGATGCGAGAAATTCGACGGGAGCAAGCTGTAAACAAGCTGAATCGCCAGGAAGTAAGAGCAGGGCTTACCTCTGGCATTTGTACAGGAAGCCGGTAATGGGGTTGGCCGAGCAGCCGCTGCAATTGAAGCCTGTGTGGATCCACGGATGTCCGAGGTTCACCCCATTTGGAGACTGGTACTCAGCCAGCTGCTTCGCAGTGGCTTCAGGCAGAGGAGCCTGCTTCCTGTACTCGGATAACTTCATTTCCGAAAATTTGCGATAAGCCATGATGAGGACGACGCCGCTGATGTGAAATGAAGACACGGTCGCGCTCCGAGTAAACTCGAACACAAGGATTACTAGTGATCGTTAGGAAACAGTGATGGCAAAAATGTTTTTCTTGCTGTGTGGCTGCAGAGAGATCCAAGAATGCTCAAATAATCTTCGATTGGCTAAACCCAGTCGGAGAGCACGCAGGAGGGAAAGATCAACATGATTCCGAATTTTAACGAGGAGATTTGAAACAAGAGAAAACAGCTTGTTCTCAGCGCTGAGTAGACCAAAGAAAGAAGTCGATGCTCTTTGAGCAAAAGAGGTATAGTTACAAAGACCAAAAGCAGTCCAGACGAGTGGATAAAGAAAGGGAGATACTGTTTGAACGGAAAGAAAGATGGACGAGGTACAGTGATAATGAACGTATGAATAAATGACGCGAAAGCAGACCCTCAGGTCCAAGAGGCGACCAAGTAATTTCCAAGACGAGTCATTTCCAGGACTAGTCCAGATGGAGAAGCACACTCGATCTCCGAACGGAGAAGCGGTGAAATCTCGTGCCAAGAGTCAGGCAAGCTCGTTCAGGTGGACAGGATCAGAGCGATAGAGAGACGGGGTTGCTTCAGATTTTGCCTTCAGAATCCCCAGTGTCGAGAGCATGCGGCGATAAAGTTTTAGTAGATTTTGATAGCGATGACTCCCTTCCCTGAAACTTCAAGGCCCTCCACTTAGTCAGTGGAAGCTAGGCTGCATGGGCTCCACCGTATAGTTCATCTTTGGTTCACCGCACTCGGGTGCTGCGCCACCTAACACTCTGCTACTATGCGTACGCGAAACCCTTCTAACAGGGCCGTCTGGCCATAGCCCCTTCTCCCTCCTTCCTTCTTACCTCCCTCCCCTCCCTCACTTCACTTTGCGACAGTTCTTGCCATCAGGGCAGGCCACGCTCGTCGACCATTACAGAACTGATATCTTATGCCGCAAGGCAGAGCCACGGCACCTGATTTGATTCTTGAATCTCTTTCGCTGCTACTTGATTCCCGCAACCTTCTCTTACTGATGCTTCGTTTTACCTTTCCTCTGAATATTAACCTCTACTTAAGTCACCCATTGCTCTAATTCAGAAAACCGTTCAATCACCATTACTCAATTCCAAATCAGTGGCTTCGCTTCTGCGATTATCAGACTGAACACTGCTGATCAAGGACCGTCGCAAGCCTGCGTCACTGTCGTGTAATCCTACACAGTTCCCTGTACGCCATGGCATCAGCATCAACTCTCCTCATTCAGAGCAGACGAAGGGGAAGGGAAATGAAAGGAAGGGAAGGGGAGGACAGTCATTGTGAACGGCTGAGTGTGTCCTGCACAAAAGAACAGCGATGTTATTCTTGGTATCAGACGGGAGGTAAGCTGATGGTGGGGTTCGGGTAACTTCAAGAGTCAAGTTGACCCACGAGACTGCGGCAGCATGGGGACGATAGTCAAGACTAGTTCCTAAACTGAGACTAGTTTAGTGGGACCCGTGCCCAATCTGTTGGAGTTGACACTTCATTTAGGGAGTTGATGGACCTCCAGAGTCCAGTGCTCTACAGCTAAAATAAGACTCTGGAGGTCCGATCATCGAGTCTGATGTGTTGCGTTATTGTCTCCCAATGTTTGTGTCAAATCTCTAGAGGACTGCGATTCACTCAGGAATCACTCAAACATCACCTCCGAAATTCCGCGGAATGCACTTTTGCGGAGTGTCAGAGTCGAATCTTTTGTACTCCGTCTCCGCATAATGCACTTTTTCAGAATTTCGGATTCCGTAACGAATAATTCGATCCGAATGCATTCTGCGGAATGTGCCAGTCACTCACTGTTACTTACATAAGAATAGAAGACCATATTCCTAACTTTTCTTCTATATCTATTTTTCGTTAATTACAGTGTCGGAATATGCATCCAAACTCCCCTTTCCGTTCAGAGAAGGAAAAAGACAAGCTACAGTGACGGAGTACTCGAAGTCGAAACACCTTCAGTTTCAAGTTGGACACCACATTCCGAAACAGTTCTGGATTTTATGTCTCAACGGAATCTTCTCCACTCCCGCATAATGCCGCATTCCGCAAAGTCATGTGGGTGGTTGATGAAACCAGAAGTTTTACCACTGATAAGCTGCATGTTTCCCACAAACCCTCATTAAACTCTGAGTCTGGACTCTGGACGCTACAGGCTGTACTTGTACAGTACGTTTTTAGTTGAACCAGCGCTCGGACAGAGCCGGCATGTTTTGCAAAAGGTTGGGAAGAAATTCTGTTTGCTTGTGCCCGGTACAAAGAACACATATGGACAAATTATATATTGTGCTGTTGACAAAACCTGACACCCGAGTGAAGGAAACTGGCTACTACTATTTCCGGCCATTTACCGTAAACCCCAAGAAAATCTATCCGAGCGCTGTTTTGTACTCTCACGTTTGTATACCGTGGTGAAATGACTACAATGAGCACGCGCAACGCAGTGTAGGGTTTAGCGTTCTCTGACCACAGAAGATTTGGGTGTGCTAAATGACATAAGTGGATTAAAGTGAAAACTGTTCTGCTTTCAGTTCCGATTCTGCAAATAACGATGACGAATCTTACACGACAACTAACGTACGGTAAGAACTGGACAGAATCTCATTTCCCCTTATCCAAAAATGTGCAAAGTCGATCATAACATAGTGCCATTGACGCTGAAGACTTCTATCGATCGACGAATAAAGACTTCGGGGTCTTCGAACCAGTAAGGAGTTCCTTTGACCTTGAAGAAAGTGTTGGGTGGTTCAAGGAAACGAACCGACAATGCTCTCGACGAGGCTTGGAGGGTTAAAAACTACCGGCTTCTAGAAGAACAAAAGCACGACATGCTTCTACGTGTGATGCAGTACGGTAAGTTCTGTGCTTCTGAAGGAGCAAAAAGTACAGAAATTGGCTTGATCATACCCCAATACGATCGTTCCGATTTATCATACTCATCTTAATGTTTGGTTGTTTCATCGTACCCCTAACCTGCCACCGACCGTCCGAAGGGTATATTGTGCCATGTAGATCAAGCCATGTCACTCTACACTGCCAGTCTGTAAAAACGCACAGTCTGACGTGAGGCATACTGGATATTGGTGTGGTCCGACATCCAACTCGAAGTTCCTAGCTGCAACCATGTGTAGCAGGGTGGCCATTGATCCGAGCACCCTCATTCAAAATCTGATGGAAGATTTTTGAACTACATTCAATAAACGCGCTCTTTACTATCAGGTCTGGAGGAGTCGAGAGCACTCTCGTGACTGGTTGTGAGGATAATCAGACAGCATCTTTCCACTATATTCCTTCTGTCTGTTGACGAATACTTGAAGTGGATCTGATGACAGTTGTGGATTGGAGTACCTAGGAATGCAATACAAGAATATTTAATATATATCTTGGGTGTCCTAGTCGCACTCGCGATGCATTTTTTTTGTATCAAAAGATGATATGTTTGGACGCTTGTCATAGTAAGTCGAGAAAGTTCTTATGCCAAATATTCATAGCTTCAGTGCTAGATGGTACAAATGAGACAATCATTTTGACCTTCGCGGTTGCTTCATAAGAAGACACTGCAAACTGGAGATGATTCTATCAACATCTCCACAACTCGATGCACTTATTTCTCCTTAGACTGTAATTATCAGTGATAGACAGAAGAACCCCGAGCGAACTATCTCCAATGTATTTCCTGAAGTTGTCCACAGACATTATAGACAGCACATCCGTATGAATATGTGGGCGAGGATCAACAAAGAGACTAAGCATCCATTCCTCTCTTGCTTGTAAGCCAAGACCCGAGAAATGTAAGGCACTCCACACTCATTTGCGCATTATCTTTCAATAGATTATTTACAAAACTGACTAGTTGACTAAGTTGTAACTATTCTCTCACTTGTAAGTACAATGAAGTGCTTGAGAAGCTGGATGCATCGGGAGAAAAAAGTAGACAATTGGTAGACTACTTACGAATATACAACTCGAGAGATATAGTCGATTTGCATTTTCTCTATCTTGTTATGAGAAAGTCACTTCCAACACGACTGAGAGCATGAATAATGCTCTCAGACAAATCTGATGGAATGCTCCATTGAAGATCCTGTTGGATTTATGATATTATCTTAAGCATCAGTTCACTAAGCACATGGTACAGCTTCAACAAGAAATAAGTGTATTGACACGTTCTGCTCGACTACGGTGTCATGTCGTGGACCATCTCTTATCTGAAAATCTATTTTGACGCTTAGACACTCATGAGATTAAAAATGAGGCTTTTTGCACAACTTCGGATCTTCACTTTCATTACATCGATGGGTAGAGCTCCTTGTCAGCTTTCCATAGACGCTTCGTCTACTTCATTTGGACGCCTAGTGGAGAAGTTACGAGACTCAAAAGATGGGAAAAGCAAGCTAGATCTCAGCTTACGGGCTTTTTGCACAACTCCGGACCTTCACTTTCATCGCATCAATCGGTAGAACTCATTGTCAACTTTCCATAGGCACTTTGTCTACTTCATTTGGACGCCTAGTGGAGACGTTACGAGACTCAAAAGATAAGAAAAACAAGCTAGGCTCCAGCTTATGGACTTTTTGCACAACTTCGGATCTTCACTTTCATAACATCGATGGGTAGAGCTCGTTGTCAACTTTCCATGGACACTTTGTCTATTTGATTTGGACGTCTAGTGGAGAAGTTACGAGACTCGAAAGAAAGAAAAATCAAGCTAGGCCCTAGTTTACTATTGCTGACTGGGCATTTGCAACTACTAAGGACACAAGGGGTCTGCTAGCACATTATCTGAGAAAACTTGTACCTGATGTAAGGGGGCAGCTTAAGGAGTTAGCTTGTTTCTGCGACTTGTCGATGGACGATTTGGAGAATTGAGAAGTCCAATGCATGCGCGCAAGGTGTCATTGGGTTCAGATTTGTGCAAGCTACGTGTTGGTTAAGACTGTTCGTGAAGAGGCGGATCGGGAAATGTGTTCTGGGAGAAATTGAGACGCAAGAGAGGTTAGAGGTTTTTTTAGGACTTTAATGATCTGTGAAGGAGAGTTGGACCGTTCGGGCCGTTTTAGAGTCCAAACTTGCTGTCCTTAGAAACATCGAGATCAGAACACCGAGTTCTTCAGGAAATTGAAGACAATAAGAAGTTTCATTGGACGATTTGAGAGATGTGAAGGAAATTGGCTCGTCAAGAAGCGCCTACGTCAATTTTTCATCGTCTGCGACTTGAGATTAGGTTGTTCTTCGTGATGGTGAGCCAAGCTCTTCGTTCTTGGTGTCTACGCGATCAAGGAGTCTTCATCTACGCATAGGAGAAGATCGTACGTGGATTGGATTGTTGGTTTGGGTGTGGTGAGCAAGTTTGGGTCGCAGGGAGTCGATTTACGTCAGTTTTTTGTGTCTTGCGATCAAATTTCTTGCGTGGTTTTGCGAGAGGAACTCCAAACAACTTGTTTGGAATCTCGTTGGATTTAAGGTAGCTAGATCTACCTACTAGAAAAGACGGATATCAGATCAGGCGATCCGTTTGAGCGGTGTGTGTGATTTTAAGCAACAAAGAGGAGTTTTTGAAAGTTCGATCACTTACGACCAAAAATCGACGATATCTTGGTTGTCGGGAGTCGGATTTGGGAGTCTGGAGACCAACGGAGTCAGGAAGGAATGCCTTATCGACATCTGAAGACCGTTTGAAGAAAGAAGGAAGTTCTCAGATAGATCTTTTCGATTCCTTCGTTACGGTTTTCATCCTTTGGAGTTCGTCATAGATCTAGTTGGCTATGTACAGCTTGTGGTAGCTAGCTTTAGCTAAAGGCTTGTATGTGGACGTTGTTTGGACTTGGAATTGAATCGTGTGATGCTTTTTGTTAGCAAAGAGATGTTTCTCTTGCTTCGATTGCTTTGGTTTTGGGTCTAGGTTGAGATTCGAGGACTCCTTTTAGGAGGTTTTGAAGCAGATTACAGACCGCTCTAGTCTGTTTCTCAGTTTTGTGTTCTTAAGGAGAAAGAATCGGCAGTGTATATAAGTTGGGAGTTGGTATATATTACGACGCTCGTTTTTGTGCTTGTTTCTCTCTTTCTTGTCTCTGTTCAGCACACTACATCTCTACAGCCAAGAACCTCGCATTTTCTTGGACATCCTTCACGTAAAATCCGACTCGATAATAGCTTATGGAGAACGAGCAGGCTGTAGAATGACTTTTGTGTTCTTCTCCATTTGAGACTACAGTCCGCCGCTATGCGAATGGAGTTATCACTAGCACAAGGTGGTGCAGGGACCTATACATGTATGGAATTCCAGGAGATGAGATGGCCATATGGTCATATTATTGCCTTCGATAGAGAGATTGATGGGAATCTAGCAACGAAACTCGATAACAATTGAGATAAGTCTTCGTTATTTTCAATCTATGATCACTAATGACCTTCAACCTGTGTATTGTTATGAACCTCCTCATGTGATAAGACGACGAGGAAAACATAGAGTGGTGAGGATGACAATAACACACAATTCACTCAATTTACAGCAGATGACACTGACCATCGATCTACGACGAGTAGTACTGTAGTAACGCAGGATTACTCTTTTTGCCCATTTAGTATACAAGATATCGTTCCCACAGAGGATTTACGCAAGTAATCGCTGCTCTAAGTTCTAGGATCTGTTCAAACACACAAACACACGGGTTTTGCCTAGAAATCCCGTCTTCTCACAAAACCACACAAAACCACACGTCTTCCAGACACGCCAAATGGTGCTCTGGAACTTATCAAACAACTACTAACTAAAATATCACAGAGAAGCTCGGGAAGACGATCTTCCTGCTTCCAGGTTGCTTCTTCCGGTCTTCTCGATACCGTCTTCCAGAAGCAATTCTCGTCTTCTGGGGGTTCAGCTCGTCTTCTCACACCTCCAGAAGGTTGTCCTGCTTCGCAGAAGTCGACTAGCAACGGTCGTTACACCTTATTCTCACACTCACATTCCAACGGGGTAGATTAATCACAGGGTGTATGCTCCCTGTAGCCTTCCCAGGCTTCTGCCCACAGAAATGGTCTTCCTGCAGCACTACAACGACATTCACCTTCACGGAAGCTCAATAGAAGTCTCGGAAGCTCACTAGAAAGGTAAGAAGATGGGGAAGATGAGAGAAGATGGGGAAGCTGAGAAAATCCAAACAAGAGAAAACAAGATGAAAAGAGGAAATTAAGATTCCGACAGGCTTCTAGTCCGGATCCTGACTAACAAGCCATCCCTGCTTGTAATAGTTTGGGGAGGAAGACAACAAACGTGAGTATTGTTGCACCGTCTTCTACTCGAGGATGTCGTCTTCTGCTGTGAGAAGAAGGCTTCTTTCTTCTTCACTTTGCTGCTCTGACTACTCTGTCTTCTGGGATCCTTTACCCATAAGACCGTTCGTACGTAGATCCCAAGTGCTCTACTGAACGAGCCAAGCTACACTTCCACAACTGCTGACAGTCACCGCCACTCAAGAAGAACACTTCTCATGCACAATTGGGAGCGAATTCAAGGAACCCACCATCCAGAAGACATGAACGAAGCTTCTGCACTCAAATCCACAATCTATTCCCCGAGAAGAAGTCACAATGACATTGGAAAGCTCACTCCCTCTACTTCCTGCGTCTACTCTTCGACACACCAGCCTAGCTAACAGGACTGCACGAGGATGCCGTTCCTTGTTCCTAGACTGTCCACCGCTTCTATCTACATCTTCGAACCACTACTGGTACGAGTATGCAGACCCCTCTTGTGTATTCCAAGACTATTCGTATGTTTCCAACAACGGGTGTAGTGTGTGAAGCACTGTCTATCCTGTGTCTCTGCTCTAATGTGTCTCGTCTGCCTGCACCATAGAATCGATGTGTATGTGCAGTTCTACAGAACTGGCAGAACCCTATCTCTTACTCTGCGATCCTACTTATTTCGCTGCCATGAGAACCAGGGAGACGACCACCAGGGAGAGAGAGGCGCTGACAGGAGGTTGCTATCTCACATGCAAGCGGTTCCCCTGCCCGAATTGGCCATCCACCTTGTCCTTCCTACGCTACCTATGCTGCCACATGGTGTCCTAACTAATATTACACGGAAAAACTGCCACCCTTAAGATAGTATGTTCGATCTTACTATATTTGGAATTGTTGATGGAGTTACTAACGACTCAGATTGCACGGAGGCAATCTCTACCTGATCTACTCCTATCGGAGCTCTTAACGCGGCTTCTGATAAGCTAGAAAGCCCTGCAGTTACCTCGGGTGTCACTGAGATGGCTTCCTCCTCATCGTCTCTTGCTGGCCCTGCTGTCGCTGCTGCTGCGTCTTCCTCGGCTTCGGCCTCTACTTCGGAAGACAGAAGCGTCTTCTGGGAAACAGAATCGACCAGTGCTTCTTCCGTCTTCTGAGGCACGGGTGCGGTACTAGGGACCATGGGGACCTCATAGGAATCCGGGGAAGTCGCTTCCTCCACGCGGAATACCTTGGAAGACGGCTCGTCTTCCTGTCTTCCAGAAGACATTTTGTCTTCCGGGGCGTCTTCTGGAGTCTTCTCGGCTTCCAACGCTGTCACCATCAAGTGCACAGCGAGATCGAACTCCTCCTTCTCCATTCCGGATCCAGTCGAGGGTGCTGGAGCTTGGGAAGATGCGGTTGCAGGTGTCGGAAGCGAGGAAAGACCATAAAGTGTCTTCACTTCTTCTATCTGTCGATCCAAGTACCTGAACATGCTCTCCCTGCATTCCACCAACCTCGTCTTGGACTCGATGTCCCATCCTCTAGCTAAGGTAAGTAGCTTCCTACCCGCGGTGTAGTTGAACTTCTTCCGAAGCGCTTCCACCGACTGTGCCAGCATCTTCTGTGCACGAGCCTCCGTTGCTTCCCGCTGCGTCTTCTCAACTGCAACTTGCTCTTCTGCAGCTTCTCGCTGCGTCTTCCAAGTGGCCTGCTCCTCTGCGAGGGTGGTGATCTTCTCTCGCACTCGGAGGACTTCCTGATCGCGCTGCTGTACCCGCGCCTGCAACTCCTGGTTGCTCTTCCGAAGCTGCACCAGCTTCTTGGTAGAAGCGGCTGCTTCCACCTTGTACCTGGCTGCAAGCTTCTCCGTGGTGCGGAGACTAGCTTCCAGCGACTCCGTCTTCTTCTGGGCTTCTCCCTGTCGCAGCAAGGTGCGCAGGCCGAATCCAGGTTGTAAGGACCTCTCCTGTGCCTTCGCTCTCTTCTCCAGCAACTCCATAGCTGGCTGGATCTCCTTCTGGAAGTAGGCACTGAACTCCTCCAGTCGTCTTCCTGCGGAAGACAAGTTCATCTTCACCACTGACTCGGAGGTGTCGACCTTGTCTTCTAGAGGCAAGGACGCCTCTTCCACCGCGATGACTTTCATCTTCTGCGCACGAGAAGAAGCTACTCTTCTCATCTTCCGGGGTGGAAGACTCCTCATGGCAGGAGCGGCTCTCTTCGTTGCGCTTCCTCGCATCGCAGCAGGAGCGCCCATCCATCCTTCGTCTTCTAGAGTCTTTGGAAGACTCCCAGGCGTTGCAGAAGCGGTCTTCTGCTCTGATCGGGTACTCAGCAGGTCTTCTTCCGAGTCGGACTCCGATCTTGAATGAATGAGGGAGACGGGTGTCCTTGGTACATTTCTGGGACTCATCTTCCTCGGTGGCGTGGCGTCTTCCGACCCACTAGACTCGTCTTCCCTCACCTGAAGCGTCTTCCCTCACCTGAAGCGTCTTCTGGTGAGAGCCGGGCCTCAGCTGTGACATCAGAGTGGGAGGGGGCGTTGCGGCTGCCGCTCGGTCATCGTCTTCCGAGGTCTCCCCCTTCACCTCCTGTCGCTCCGTTGGTCCATACCCTGCCAGCTGATCTTTCCTAAGATCCCACATGGCTACATACAAGTAGCAGAGGAAGGGCGTCAAGTGTCCTCCCGCTCGGGTACCCAAGTACGCTAGCTCCGTCTATACATAGTTGTGGATGTACGCGCCCCAGTAGATGGGCACTCTTCATCCCACACTAATTCCAGGAACTCCACGTCCTGATCTCCTAAGTACTTTGTCTTCTGCGCTTTCCCCTTGGGAAAGAGATGCAGAAACAACTTCGCCAGAAGTCGCTTCTTCGGCTCCCGGTAAGATTCTATCTTCCAACCGTTCCTCCCATGCTTGTCTTCCACAAAAAGGCAGGTGGTGCTCCCAGGCACATGCCACGAACTCACGATCCTAGGTAAGATCTTCTTCTCGTACCAATATCCTCGGTTCTCGGATTCTGGCCTGTGAAAAGCCCTGCGTCACCAATCTTCAGTCCAGGAAGATGGTCTTCCTCGAGCTACTCCTGCCTTCGCAGGTACACGGTTACGAGATGGCAACGTTTTGCCCACACCTCCTCCAGAAGTCCCTGGTCTGCGAGGTTCCAATCGCACAGGAAGAAGTCGAGATCCAACTCCTTGAGGAAAGGAGTGGCCTCGGTCAATTCTGCCGTTGGTAACACCAAGCCTCACGGATGCATCGTCATGCTGGAAGATCTGTTGCACTAAGCCACAAGCACCTACTATGAGCTGAAGGCTCAGTCCTTCCCAAGTGTCCACAGTCTATCTTCTACTTCTCAGAAGGCGAAACTAGTCTTCCAGAAGACAGCTACTCCGTCTTCCGAGGTTCTAACAGTACTTCCTAGATAGCTCTCGTCTTCCGAGCTATATCTAAACAATCCTATCTAAGCAAGGCCTCGCATGGATTACCAAGAAGACAACCCACCTTGCATTACATCCTACTTCCTATCAGAAGATACAAGATTCGCGAAACATCAAGTGCATAACAGGTTCGGAAGATGGTTGCGGGCTCCTGCGGTGACAGTGACCTCTGGGAAGACACTCGGGACAGCTTCCGATTCAATGTCTTTCTCGGAAGACCTCCCGAAGTCAGACTTCCCTTCCCTTGGTCTCACCTGTCTTCGTCTTCCAACGTGCAATCTATCCTCACAACAGACTCAAGACAATTGCACTCTGTTCTTCTGACTTCTCACCTCTCATACACACTCAGAAGAAGCTTGCTGCTCGGTAGGAAGACATGACCCTCGACCATTCTCTCCAGATTCTGTCAACAAGTCTTCTCACGACTCTCTTCTAAGTTCGGGAAGAAGAAGGAATGGCTGCTATGGGTCGAACAGAAGAGATCCGAAATGGACCCCCACGTCTTCTCGCTCATTTTGCCAGCCTTTCAGTCTTCCGACTTCCAACTTCTCGAAATAACAAAACAACTCACCACACCACTCGGGATTCGTACCAAGCCTCTCTTAACACAAAAACAAAGCAAATCCACTCTTGATACGAATGGGTAATAGTCGACTTCCGAAGATGGTCTTCCGAAGACAGTCAAGTTTAAGAAGCGTCTTCCGAAGATGTTCTCATCTTCCGAATCGTCTTCTGTTCCAGGTTTCGGGGGTAGAGAGGTAGTAGGGTCGAGAAATTGATGGCTGAGAGCGTCAATTTGAGGACGAGGTGTAGGGAAGCTCGAATTGGACTTAGGAAGAAGTAGGAAGATGTCTTGACAGAAATTGGGTAGCGCTTCCGCGCCCAATGTCTCAATAGAAAGAATGGGGGGGTGGGGGTAATCGATCAGGCTGCCTGCACACCACCAGGGAAGCGCGAGGAACACACAACAGAGGCGAGAAGTAGTGGGAAGAGAGAAGAACGTGGGGAAGAACCTCTACAGTCTTCTTCTGCTCCCCGAGTTGCCTTCGACCTCCGTGCGCTTCTGGCTCTAGTCCTAGCTCCAATGCTACTCCTCACGACTGCGCCTGCTGTCAATTTCTGATCACGCCTTGATTCCACCTTCGATTCTACTCGCTACTCTCCAATGTCAGCTTCTCGGGAGCTCACAGAAACGCCTTCGCTCTCTACCTTCCGTGCTCTAGCAATTCGGTCTCGCCTTTCGTCTAGCTGCCGACTGGTTCTCTCCTACCTCGATGTCCTCACTCGATTCCTCTCTCAAAGCTCACTTGCGAAGCTCACTCTCTCAAATCGATCTTCTCAAGCGCGCTGTGCTGCGGGAAGTTGGAATGCACCTAATGTGCTTCCTTTGCATCTTCCCCGCAGATTAGGAGTTTTCGACCTTAGGTGTCTTCTCCGACCTACCTACCTATTCGGTGCGACCCAGTAGGTACAACCACTGCTAATCCGTGGTCAGGCCTTCGCGATCGCTGTCTTCCGGAAGATGGTTGTCTTCCGCCGTCGTCCCGTCTTCCGTCGTCTTCCCGTCTTCCGAAGACGCAACTGAGAAGACGTTCTTCCGAAGACGGTCCTCTTCTGAAGAAGTCAACTTCTTATTACAAACAGCTCTTAAGATCAGCTTCCTGTTAAGGAAGACGTAACCTTAAGTAACAACGCTTCTTCAGTTATACAAACAAGTTATTAATCTCAAAAATTTTAAAAATTCATGTATCCTGTAATTTGTGGGCACCACAAGTACAAATGTCCCTTCGTGAAATTATGAAAGTCAATGTAACATGACTGAAACAATTGAGACTGAATACGCTATCAACGATGAGCATATATCACATTTAGTTTCAGACACAATGTGTCATTGAAGACGAAGACAAGTCGTGCAAAGAGGTCCACATCATGAGTTGGGATATTTTCCTCGGTCTGCTCCTGAGAGGTGCAGTCTCTGTGAACAAACAGACCACAATAGACGAACATATCCTAGGTTTTATGCACCCACCGATGATGAAGAGATGTTCACTGAAGTGACAGATGGAGTCAAAGAAAGTGAAATTTTGTTGTCGTGATTACAACTTCTTCTCAATCATTCGAATGAGAAGCTCATTGAGTCGGTCACATTCGCTCTGGTTGTCTTATTTTAGTTGTTATGTAGTTATGTTAGCTGCATGAGACAATCATATCAGTCGGCTTATGTAGTAGTTACGGTAGTTACATTCTACGTCTTTTCACAATCAATCTGGACCTCGATTCTAGTCATAGATACCTTGATTAACATTCACCTTAGCTTTCGGCTTGTCGCAAGAGCTTGTGAAGATGAAATCGAGATCCAGTCTCAGATCCGTAAATCATTTCTAGTAAAGAAGGGACTACTTATGACTTTTTTATGAGCGGTCGTGTGTTGTAAGGAAACATCACACATTCTGGTTCTTTCTTCGTGAATTCTATGTTTAATACATTGTTTGCAATCTGTAAGGTTGTATGTATGTTACACGTGGTCGATCTATCTCTAGACTTTTTGTTTCACGAGTATAAAATCTCTTCTTATGTTCAATCTGCGGACTCTGCACAGCAACTTCTTAGCTATTGTGAGTCATAATCTTTCAACTAAAGGACCGCACAATGAACTACGAAGAACATTAAACTATTAGAGTTCTAAAGGATTGCATAATGAACTACAGAGAACATTAAACTATTCTAGTTCGAAAGCGAGAGATATGTTGGACTATGGAGGTTAAACTTGAACTTTTGGTACATCGAGCAATGCTATTGGAGTTCTGAGGTGGTTAAACTTGAATGCTTGGTACATCGAGCAATGTTGTTGGAGTTCTGAGGTTTAAGTTGAAAGGAGGTTTTACTTGGAGTTTATGACTCGAGCAATGAGTAGTGTAAGGATAGTGTAGGGAGGGTCAAGTCATGTAGCCGCTCAATCTCTATAAGCTCCACATTATCGTCCAATGTGGACTTGGAATCTTTTGTCAATGGATAAAATGTACAACTATCTATTGCAGTGACAAGGTCTTCCAAAACGTCTTGAAATTCATCCGCGTGCTCCACCTCAAGCTCCACATCAAACACTGTGAAGCGATTTTGCTGTGCATTTAAACCAATTTTAAAATATCACTTCGCGGAGCAATCGGTGTTTAGTATTCCATCTTGCTTCTCCGCGCTTAGTCCCTCGAACTTCTCAGTTGTCATTCCCATAAGCTTCTTCTCAACAATCTACACAATTACTATCGATAATGCAGTTTTTGCACGATCCTTCACACTGTAATCAGCGAATCTTAGGTGAAATCGATATCATCTCCTACTTCTCCTTTGACCACATGGGTGCCAGGTCTTTCGACTGAGGTGTGACTTATTGAAATACAACACCTTCTTAGCAGAGCTCGTGTTCGTGTTTGATTCGCTTATAGGCTTATAACACCCTGGGAAGTTGCATGCAACATAAGAGACAGAACTCGACAGCTTGTTTTTTATTATGCGTTGAATGGAAGCTGAACCCCACTGAGAAGACACATTGCCGATACATTTTTTGAATTCAGCGAGTGAGCACATCATTTCTAAAGCTCATCAAGCTTCCTCGACACACTAGAAGCTTGAGACATAGCTCTCTTTGACATCTTAATTCTGTACTCTCTAGTCTTCTAATGATAACGAGGATTGTCTTTGTGAGGATTGTCTTTGTGAGGATTGTCTATGCACGTAATCTCTCACGCGTTTTTTATTGATTGTCATTCATCTACGTTGTCATCGTGCTTGTTATCTAATGTTGTGCATCACGTCGTATATGGAATGCTCTAACCTATCTATGCATCCTCGTGCTGTAAACCCTCCGCGGTCCTATCGATCAACTACCAATCTCTCAACCTCCACGATAGTCATCGATGAATTTACAACATGTCGGACTTGTCTCTCACTCAGGGGTCATCTCTGATGGCTTTGATGAAAGCACACCATGAACTTGAAGAGAAAAATGCTAAGTTCAATCATTCACTCATCTATAAACTCATCAACTAAAATTATCCATTCTAACGACGTCTCTCAAGTTCTCACATGCTAAAATGTCTCACGCTCTCTATATTGCTCAAGTTGTCATCGATGATATGTAAACAAGGATGAGGAGCTCTTCTCTACTCTTCTATTTATACTTTCTAGGTTTTTACTTTGGTACCCTCCGGTAACTCATCCGTAATTATTTTTATCGAGTTTTACTAAGATATTACTTAAGGTAAAAGCATTAATCACATAGGCTTCTTACCTTTTCACATGGGCTTATTCTTTCAAAGTCAACAACTTCTAGAAGGATTCTGAAATATTCTCAAGAAATCTCAAATTTCCACCCCTCCTCTACACTAGGACCCACTAAAAAAGAGAAATATGGAATCTCTTCTTGTTTTTAATGCCTACAAAGTCCACAACTTTAATCATACACTAATATCAAGTTAAAAAAGAGATAAGGGATACTTTCCACCTCCTTTCTACCTTTTAGACAAGATGACAAGATAGTAGTGCTCGCTCTTTAGGAAATATCTGAATTCTGTCCAAAAGTACAACTAAGTTTATTCATAACTAACTTTAGCTAGTCATGACTAACTTGATACATCCTTAAAGCACTTGGGCAGCAAATAAACATTCTCAACACTTAGTTATAACTAAATACCTTACTAATAGATAAACCTTATGTGTAACCTATGTCGTTATATTTTACCCCCGGACTAAATTTTCACTCCGTCCTCGAAGTGAAGAGAGAACTTTCGTCGATGAAACAACTTCAACTTGTCATGGTTGACACAATTGAATCTCCTTCCTCCCAGCTCCTGAAGGTCATATGTGAAGTTGCTCCACATCTTATCTACAACAAAAGGACCAAAATATCTAGGAAGAAACTTCTTCCTAGCCCTCTTGAATTTGATAGCATCATATAACATCACTCAGTCTCCGACTTGAAAAAGGTTTTATCTCTCTGTTGTCCAATTGTTTGTCGTAACTCTTCTTTTGGTACGCTTGAGCTTGTTCCATCCGGATCATTGCTACCGCTCGGGTTTCTTCCAACTCCATGAGTTGCTCCTTTCTTGATCTAACCACGTCTTCTCTCCTCGACCTCTTCAACTTTCGTTGAATTGTTTGAAAAATATCCAATTTGAATTGGATCGGCAACTTGGACTCCACTCTATTAACAAGTCAAAATGGAGAATATCCAGTAGAAGTCTTTGTTGTCATTCGATACTCTCATAAGATGACATGTAGTCTCTTATCCCAAGTATGTTTCAGAGTCTTAACACCAACATCTTTGACAAGCATCATACAAAGTGTAAATTGATCTTCTCTGAAAGATCATTAGCATTTGGTTTGTATGACGTCGTTACTCGTGGCTTGATAGAAAAGTGTTGTAGCATAGCAGTAGTCATTCTCCCTACAAACTCTCCTCCTCTATCTGAGACTAACTCTAACGGACATCCAAATCTTGTGATGATCCTCTCTCCAAATCCTCTTTCTGCCTCTCAATTTTTCTCCAGTACACACTCCTTGATCCGCCTCTTCACGAACCGTCTTAACCAATACGTAGCCTGCGCGTTTCCATTGGACCTCCAAATCTCCCGAATCGTCCGTTGACAGATCGCAGGTACAAGTTAGCCCCTTAAGCTGCCCCTTTACGTCAAACGTTGTACGTACAAGAATTCACAGATAATGAGGAAGCAGGTCCCTTGCGTCCTTAGTATAGCGCTTGGAGTGGCAAATACCCAATCAGCAAAAGTAAACTAGGGTCTAGCTTGATTTTCTCAAACTTCTCCACTAGGCGTCCAAATGAAGTAGACAAAGTGCCCATGGAAAGCTGACAATGAGCTCTATCCATCGATGTAATGAAAATAAAGATCTGAAGTTGTGCCAAAAGCTCGTAAGTTGGAGCCTAGCTTGTTTTACTCAAACTTTGAGTCTCATAACTTCTTCACTAGGCGTCCAAATGAAGTAGACAAAGTGCCTATGGGAAGCTGACAATGAGCTCTACCTACCGATGCGATGAAAGTGAAGATCCGAAGTTGTGCAAAAAGTCTCATTTTTAGTCTCATGAGTGTCTTTGGAATGATAACGGTCAAAATTTGATTTTCAGATAGGAGTCGGTCCACGACACGACAACATGGAATAAGCATTTGGAGTTATGAAGGCTCGTTTTCCTATCTTGAGCTTAGACATTTCATCTTCTGTTCAGTGGCTGCATAATTGATTCATACTACTTGTATTCTGCATAATATATTTGTTAAAAAGCGAGTTGTAGTGTCGAATCGATCATTAAAATCAGTTTTCACACCAACAAGAACGGTTCTTGGAGGCATGAACTCCTTACGGCCAGGCGATTCAGGTGAAGAATTCCGAAGAGCTTTGGTGGAATATCTAGCTTTCTCATCTTGAATCAAGCAATGTATCTTAATTTTCCTTTTGCGATCAAAAACATACTAAATGAAATGTTGCAAGAGGTCAAGTTGACGCACTTCTGAGGTTCAATTCCTCAATTGACCACTTATGTCTAAAAAACTCATCCAAATCTCTCTCACAAACTTAATTTCCTTCACAAACTCCACATTCTAGTTATCTCTCTTTTATCCATCATTTGCCCCTCCATGATGATGATGCACCCAGAAGAGAGTGAGTCACTATAACCACCAACTTCCATGATTACATAGTCTCAACAATGAGACATGTTGTCTTGCGCATACACGTCGCTACACAACATACATCGCTGTTATAGATACACCACACATGCACATAACACATGGATGATCTCATACACATACACAACTGTACCACAATGATAAGCGGTATGTACTCACTTCATGTCAATAGACACTAAATAATCACTAAAGTCGAGCCAAATCCACTCTGTGCACTTAGAGAATCCAGATTGCACTCACCAAGACTACCCACCATAGCTAGGAGCTTGAAGGCTCAACTTGAAGAACTAAGGCCTCCAAGCTCTACCTACTAAGTATACCCCTAGTGAGCTATCCCACCAACTCGTCCTAACGACACTAACGGCCCTACCGAGATTCGTCACTCCGCACTCGGTCAACCTAGTCGAGGTGCCAAACTGACGTGACAACTGTCATGTGCATACACATTGTTACACAACATACATCGCTGTCAAAGGTACACCACACATATACATAACACATGGACGATCTCATACACATACACAATTGTACCACAATCGCCTCCCTAACTGACACTTAGGTCCCTCTAACTCCAGATAGCCCCATATCCCAACTACGTGATATACACCTTCGTGGGTGCAAAGAATCAAGAGATCGGATGCTACATCGTCTCATTGTTAGTCGTATGTCTGCAATCCATACCACTTAAAGATCTAATCGACTATCTCTGTTATACATCGAGGACAAACCCACCGTCCAACAAGAATGACTTTGAGAGGTGGAGTCAAACATGACATGTGCCAACTTCTCGAACAACCATCACAGACCAACATATGGGCTGCTCCACCAACAGACCCACACAACATACACGTCAAGCCTGCACGTACAACTGCTAAGCTTGGATCAACGGTACCATCGATGTTGGAAAGATGACATGGCATGCAATTACACACATGGTCCTTCCAAACAACACCATCGCGGCCCTCTAACATGAGTACTCCAGAAGGTAACATCTCACGCACTCGTAAAATAGTGCGTTGTGCGATCACATCCAACGTCGTCGGTGCAGGCTGCTGTAGATAGATATAATCGTCAAGATGAAACTTGTGAATCGATGGTCGATAACCTCCTCCTCGAATAGTCGCATATTGCAACGTGTCTCTATGCTGAGCAATCGCTAGGTTCTCAAAAGTCATAGACAATAACTCTCCGAAATGTCTCTCTTCGTTGAGAACATGGTGTCATCCACATATTCGGATCATCAAGGTTCAGCACCTCAGCAGAATCACGACGAATGACCGAGGGTAAATCTGGATCTCGGCCATACAATAGAAAGTACGGTGAGAAAGAAGTCAAAGACACTTGTCGGCTAAAACGATAGTCCATAGTCAACCATGATAACTGCACATCCTAGTCTCCCAAGTGGTCCTTCTGCAAGTCATACTTGCGCAATCCTCTCTTCACCGTCTGAACTACTCTCTCCACCAAACCATCCGCCTCAGGATGCTCTCGAGATGTAGTCCGATGATCAATCAGCACTTGATCACACAAGGCCTGAAACTCACCAAGGAACTCTGTACCTTGGTCTGTCAGCACTTCAGCTGATGCTCCAAAATGACTCAACACTCGATCTAAGAATACATACGCTGTCTCTTCACTGGTCTTGTCCGGTAATGTCTTCAATTCAACCCACTTGGAGAAGTGCTCCACCATCACCAACACAGATCGATGATGACGTATAACGATAAGAGTCCTGCAAAATCCAAACTCCAACGATAACCCAACCCTCTAATCGATAAGGGGTGTAATTGTGGAGTAGGAGCATTAAATGATGCTCGTACTTGATCACAAACCACACATCATGCGACAAATTGTTGCACATCGATGTGCATATCACACCACCAATACTGTCTTTGGAGTAAGCTATGTGTACGCTTCACTCCAAAATGTCCCAACTCCTCAAGGGCATGTCGTACTAACTGTGTCCTCTGAGATGGATGTGACACTATCCGTACTTTCTCATCATCTCACGCTCGAAGTACATGTCGTCTTTCAGGTCGAAATCTCTTCGCTCGTTGAAGTACACGATCTCGCTCCTTGACACTTACTGTGTCTACCACCACATCAGTACGTAGATACTCCATTATGTTCACATCATCGTGGATATCTCGTTGATCTAAGACATCATCTCCACTCTTATGGAGACTCAACATCTACTCTCTGACCAGAGAAAGATATGACATGACCTTCCATACTAGAGTTTATGACCCACACACAAAGAAAGACAGATGCATGCCACCCTGGCACTATCTCCTCATCAACCTCGTCATGCCTTCGAGCCCTATTTGATCCTGCTGACTCTTGCACGGATTGCGACTCAACCCATCGGCATCTAGGTTTGCAACTCCAGGTCTGTGCATTACCTAGAAGTCATACTCTTGTAAGATCAGAGCTCATCTTGCAAGCTTCTTTGTAAGATTGTCAGACTCCATCAACCACTTGAGCGGCTGGTGATCAATAATGAGAGCAGGGGTTCTCAAATAGATAACACCAGAAGTGTGCAACAGTCCACACTGCAGCTAAACATTCCCCCTCATATGAACTGTACCTCGCCTCCGCCGAATTGTTGGAGCGACTGATATATGCCACCACAAACTCCTTTTTCTCATCATCATGTTGAGTCAGCACTGCTCCAAGTCCCAACATACTTCAATCGGTGTGTAGTTGGAAGGGATGCTCCCTAACGGGTCTCCTCAAGATGGGAGCAGATGTCAACCGATCCTTGAGCTCTACAAAAGCTCGCTCCTGCTCATCTCCCCACTGCCACTCTTGGTCCACCTTCATCAGCTTGGTCAATGACTTTGCAAAGTTGGATAGTGCACGTGCGGCACGTAACCAGGTTTGGGAGTCCGCAGTCCCGGAGTCATCTTTCCCTGCTTTGGTTTCAGTTTACCATAAGTTGTTATGTGTAAGTAATTGCACTAAACCCTTTCACGTATTGACGATAGAAGTTCGTCAAACCAACAAATGTCCGAACTCGACTCACATCTGTAGAGCGTGAGATACGTGCAATAGCCTCAATCTTTGTCTGTTGAACACTCAATCCACCTGGGTAGATCGTGCGCCTAGATACTCTACCAACTCCTAGAAAAACTTACACTTCTCAAGGTGTGACTTGAACCCATGAGCTCTCAACTACTCGAACACATTGTGTAAGTGTCTCTTGTGCTCACTCCACTGTAGCACTATAGACGAAGATGTCGTCAATTCAACATTTGACGAAATCCAATCCTGCTAGGATCCTGTCCATCATCCTTTGGAACTCAGCAGGGGTGTTCTTCAACGCAAATGATAAGAATCGTCACTAATACAAACAATCCTTGCCGTGAGAGTCTAGAATGCTGTCTTGGAATTATCTTCTTCTCTCATCGGCAACTGATGATACCCTGCTCGAAGATCAAAAGTACAAGACCTTCACATGCCTTACTGCATCAAAGATCTCCTCATGTGTCGGCATGACATACTTATCAAACTTTATCTACCGATTGATAAGACGGTAGTCTCCACACGTCCGCCTATCCGTGTAGTTGTCATACATATTCTTCTTTGCTGACATAACTGTGGGAGATGCATATTCTCCATGCGACATCTCCACCAACCCAACCTCCAACAAGTCTTGAGTTCTACTCTGGATCAAGGCTCTCTCCATGTCATTGTATCTGTAAGAACGTCGAAAGATTAGAGTGTCATTAGCTAAGTCGATTCGTATACCAGGTCCCTTCAAGGTACCCAAATCCTTCATACTGAAGGTAAAACAATTCTTGTAGCTCTTCAAGAATCTCTAAACTCTTCGCCTCTCTTCTCCTATAAATTTGGGTCCAATCTTTGACTCCCAAGTATCCTCTATCACCACCAACAACCTCCACCGCCATTGTGCAAAAAACTTCTGCAGTCCTAGCTGCAAGCTTCACACTCTCTCTTACGACATCCCATGATGTCCAAGGATGACGAACTTCACACACCTCACCCCCAGCCTTTGTCTCTACCGACCTAGTAGACAAAGAGCTCAGAAGTGTCCGAGCAGTAACACCCGTCGATCACATCCGACACTGCTCAACCAATCCAAGGTTAACAATCCACGTCAAGCAGTTCAAGTCCATTGCTTGATCCAAAACCTGACAACATGAAGCCTCCGATACCGAAGTTACTACCGTCGTATCCGTAGCGAAACCCATTGCTCACGCTCTCATTGACATTAGACTCCACCAACTGCCGTAACTGAGCATCTCACACAAGTCCAAGTCCTCCATCTCTGTAAGCATGTGACGCTGAAAAGCTCACCAAAGTGGACAACGAAGATATCTCACCACTAATATACTACCATCTGTGGTTTAACTTACCTCTAACAATAGAAAGTCTTTGGTGAGAACGATAAGATTCCAAACCGTCGAGCTTCAGCCATCATTTTCTTTTCTCGGGTTCATTTCATCAAAAGAAATCCCCAAGATTGTGGAATAAACGTTCGATGCTTATTGATATTTCTATTTTTGGGCTCTATCGACTATAATGTGTTAGGTTACCATCTAACTAGAGTTTGAAGGTTACTCCTGTTTGTTATAATATGTTTCAGTTAAGTAGATTATTAGCCGTTAGAGTTACGTGTACATGTGTATAGTAATATATTACCGGATAAAAACCGAGATTTTGTACCATGAATTTCTAACAGAATGATGTAACCGAGGTTAAAGATTATAATCACTATTTCACTACATTAAATGATTATTGCGTCGGTGCAATACGACCACTAGTGGCAGTAATGCACCAAAGGTGACGGACAGACAGTAAAGTGCAATCAAACCATCAAGCCAATTATTTTCTTTCTCAGAGAAACTTTCATAACATCCAAACGAATTCATAAGTAAATATAATAGAGTGCAAAAGCCGAGTTCATAAGTAACATATGCATGTCGATGAACTTATGTGAGTTTTTGCTTGTTGTTATTGCAGAAATATATAAATATTAAATGAAAAATATATATTAAGTAGATGAAAATAAATAAATAAATAAAATATTAATAATTAGTTAATACTTGGAAATATGAGAAGACTCTAATATAAAACATAAAGCATGAGTAGATTGTCACACTATTAAAATATAAATTTAAGAATCTGAAACTATTTATATAATAATTTATTGTGAGTTTAATTTATTATCTAACTCTTCTGCAAGAAAATTCAAGTAATAAATTAAACCTCTGGATGGATGAGGTGATTTCAAAAGATGGAAGAAATGAATAATATGCAGGTGCCCTGAAATGTAGTAGAGTGCAAAAGAGCCACCATACATTTCTGGTGGAGGAAACGAATCCCCTATCCGAAAAGTCCTAAAACACGGTTGAGTAATCTTCGTTATAAGATATAAACTGTTTAACAGTTATATGTGGAATGTATCGATATACTTTATGAGCGAGTAGGACGTATATTCCTTTTCGCTTACCTTTCCTAACAAAACCCACGCACCTGCTTAATATCTTTACTATCTAGATAGCGCTGAGAAGGTGGGACCGGTCCTGCCGTTCGGAATCAAACTTGATTTCTCGGCTTACGGAGAATGGTTTAGGCAAACGCAACATACGGAGCTGAACGCAAGTTACGGAACATGACGGAGAAAGTGCCGAAAGCCGGGGAAAAACCGCGATGAGAGCGCTCCTTCAGTGTGCTACCTCGAAGGGAACAAAACCCAACCGGCACAGAGGTCTCGAAACCGCCGGAACTTCAACGTGCTCGAGGTCGGGATTGGGTCGAACAGAACCGGCTATACCTTGCCCCTTCCCCGACTGTTTCCCAGCGAAGTTGGTAATCAATCAGTCAGGTCGGAAATTAATTTGGCTGGGGGGATGAGATTAAGCAATGCCCCATGATATCTACTTCACTGGCCGAGGGATAAGACCTGCACAAGTTCTTCCTCAGGGAGCATGATGATGCAAGAAGAAGTGGCTGCTGTACAAGATCCAGCAGATAAATATGATCAACGTGAAATATCGATCACTGTAAGCTGATCTGAATTCTGCGGACATCCCACGCCAACATGCTTCACGAAGAACGGAAGCCGAGAGTCTAGTGCAGGTTTGGTCAGGCAGACAGTGAGCAAGTAATACCCGACCTGATCCCACCAAACAAGCAGTTTCTGAACATGTGTGGCCGGCTGTTCCTGAAATGCCTGGTAAGTTGTACACTCACAAAGCTGCGCGTGTAAGAGAGCAGGGCAGCCAGAAGGAAAGAGGCTAATTGCTTGACGACACGGAACTTCAGTCCGAACATGATTCATACCACGACAGCGGCATGAAGACATGTTTGGCGCACGGCGACTTGTTGTAACGACCCCTCAAGTGTGACGCAGCGATGGGTTCCAAATTACGTCGGTCTTTGCCAGGCCCTGAGGATCCTCAAGTGACAAGGCTTGCTGATCGAACCTGGTTACTACCTTCAGCGAGGCTAGTGACCGTAGTCGAGGTCAGCAGTACTACCATTTCGGCGATCAGATTTCGCTAGGGTAAGAGTAAACCAGCCAGACGATCGAAGATCTGGTGTTAAGTTAGATGACCATAGTAAAGTACTATTCTCAACCAGCACAACTGAAAACTGGCGTTCGAGTTCACGTTTGAAGGCGCCTTCGTGATCACTTCACTTTCCCGGTTGTCGGCATGATCCGTTCAATCGCCTTTAGACGAAAGATAAGACGTTAGACGTTAGATAAAAATTTCGTACTTCCTCCGGAAATGTCGGCATGACCGGTCCTACCGCCTTGAGAACATTCTAATAAGATGATAAGACAGACAGATGAATTCGGACGTGGTTCTCTAATTTTGTTTACATGGTTCATGTTGACATTGATAGTCTCGTGGTAATGGGATATTTCAACATCCTACTGTAGTAGGTCATCTTCCTTACTATGAACTGTTGGGAAAGTCAAGTCCGTTTAGGTCCCGGGAACTTTCATGGGGGCATGCCAGCAGGTGCCGTAACCGGAGAAACTCATAATGAGCAGTCTGAAATGCGTCTTGACATCAGGAGGTTGATGCCGCGTTTGTAATACCCACATTAGATCATCTCTCTTGCTATAACCTGCTGTTGTTGGTTAACGAAGTCCGATTTATTGTTTACTTTTAGGGAGGCATGCCGAAGGGCACAGAAGAGGCGATGTGGAGTCGGATGTGGACGCGCCTTGAGAAACTTGGCCAGTCGGTGGAAGCCAGCAGAGCAAACCTTTGACGTGCCGTGTTACACTTTACGAACCTGAACCTGGTGTATCAAACACCGAGAGGTGAAGTTCGGGATCCAGTAAGGACACTGTCACATGAAAACGACCACGAAGCTTGAAACTTCTGAACCATGACGGTCACTGGGACCACATGGACAGGCAGAGCGTGAAGTTACCCCGATTCTCCATTCACAAGACGTACATGTTTGTCCATTGATGAGCTCAATGAGCAAATGAACGCTGCATAGTCTGTGATTGATTGGCAACATTTTTCTCGTATGACAGTGATCAGCATTTTCTTTTCTTTTGGTGTGTTCTCCTCCATTTTACGTATGCTCTCAGCGTGCCGTGCTCGTTAGGTCGAAACTCTTCATGCCCTGGCTGTGATGTCCGTCACACAGTGCCCAACTTGAACCCGCAAGACGTCAATTGAGTGAGGGAAGGTGCACCGTTCCACCAACGTGAGATAGACAATCATGTTGCAGATCAGCTCATTACAAATCAGGCATATGCCTTTTGATGCTCATATTTGCTACCGAAACAAGCATTCCAGATGTGAACGCCTATGGCTTCTACGTGCGCAGAAAAATACCCTAGCTGGTGTGATGAGACTTCACGCCTGAGCAAGTCAATGATGCATGTACGCTCGTTCGCTCAGCCTCCGAGCTGGACTGTGGAGCCTCATAACTTTCTGCAATCATAGCGAATGGTGGATCTTCAGATTTAGCACGTTCAGCTGACTGGATTTCAGTTCCTGTCCGGACAAGTCCTGACTGTGTCCGGTGCTACCTTCAGGACTCACTGTCGTTCTGCTGTCTAGTAAGGATTCACGTGGAACGGTAAACCCTAAATCCTTGAGCAACGTGAGTGAAGATCCGAGAAGCAAGTAAATTAGGCTCTCAGGAGGAATGCAACTTTCTTCGGGAATCTTTTGGAACGCAGAATACCGTTCTGCTACACCAGTTCACGAACAAGTAATTAATTTTGGAACATTAGTGAATTCCCTGAAAAATACAATTCGATACTAGTGAAAGCACAAATCTTTTACAACACATATATGAGTGAAACTTCAACTTAGAACAGACACAAGTAGCGATTTCAGGAAAGGTAGCGATCAGGAAAGCTAAAGGTTACAAATCAGGTACAAACATGACTATCACTACGGTAGTGCCTGAATCATTTGGTGATCAGTTTTACAAAGAAAAATTTTGGAAGTATCCATTTGGTGGCTCAAGTAGTTGAGGAAACTTTTCATCTACCCACAGTCCTTAAGGATACAAGATGGTTTAGGGTTTAGGGCTGTACTGTCTAGTGAAAAATAGATTCAAGAGCTATTTGAAACTTATGCTAAGACGAGAAAATGACTTGCGTTGTAATGTTCATATAGAATCTACCAACCAAATTTACCGAGAGATCCTCTTCCGAGAATTTTTTCACCGATTTCAGAATTTCATATTTTTCTTAGGAAACCTCCGAACTAAACGTGGGATCTTCTCGAGCATTGATCGGTAGTGAAATATGCATACACTATCAACTTCTGAGAATTTTGCTCGCTTGTTATTATCGAGATAATATATAAATATTAAACAAAATGTGTATAAAAGACTGACACCGAAATAGGGTGAAAATTCTTGGAGACAGTCGCTGTGGTTTTTTTACCGTGTTTCTAGAAAAATCCACGTGGAAAGGATCAACTTAGGAGAATTTTTGTTCTCTTTTGGTTAGAAAAAGATTCTATATTTAGCTTTTATGTTAAACTAATATCAAAATTTTAAAACTTTTGAAAATATTTAGTGATAAATGGACAGAGAGTTGGGGGCAGATCCAAACATAACCCGTAAGCTCAAGTTTTCATGATGAAGCATGCTTGAGAAATTGAGGACGGTCTCACATTCTTACAAAAGTAATGTAATTTACTGATGCCCACACGAATAATGTAATAAAGAGATTAATGTTATGTAAAGTGGTAAAGCCTCTTCACACTTGTTATATATTTTGCTTTCTGCAGATTCTGAGCATATTAGAGGTTCCACTACCAATAAATCAGTTTATCTTGTGTGTTTGCATTACACTTTACGGTTTGTCACCTGTGTACTTCCTTGCATATATATTCACCTCTTCCATCTGAAGATGGAAGAGGGCTGCAACCTCTATTTATTGCCTAACCCTTCCGACGGGAAGGGTTAGGCAATAAATTAATATTTTAATTAATGTATTCATGTAGTGAAGTAGTCTCCCGCACTTGTACCCCCTGAAGTGCGAAGTCTTGCACTACACTTATGGGTTTTCAAATCACAGTTCCGTGTTTCCAGGAATAATTAACATATAATATTTAAACTATTATTTTAATTTTTATTAAACTTAACTTAAAAAATATATATAACAGTTATAACATAAAAAAAGACTCCCGCTCCCGAAACAAAAAGCTTCAGCTGTGTGTCGAAAATGTCACCGTCTTTTCAGTCTACGATAATTATGTTAGGGCTACGTTCACGGCAGCGAATCCGGTTTTCCCGTTTTTGCCCCCATCGCCGATGCGCGATGGGGATGCTTATTCACCTCTTCCAACTTCGGAAGAGGGGAATATACAGAGGTTTTTATTGTATCACCTAAACCTTCCGGCGGGAAGGGTCACGTGATAAATTTAAACTTTTATAAAATCGATTTTCTCACACACCTGTTGTCCGTTATTATAGTTCCTGCTGCGCGCAGCAGTCCATATCTTTTATGGGTTATTTCTGGAAGATCCGGCATGTACAAGGTAGGTGATATATAATATAATATATAATTTAATTTAATTTAATAAATAAAATAGAAATTAGAACTATTTTTCATCAGACCATGAAGCCCCCTGAAACGCTATACAGCTACTTTCAGAGTGAAAGGCCACAAATTCATTTAACGCTACACTCTTCGTAAATCAAAGGTACGCTAGGAGTTGCGCCTTTAAGTGCGTCGGGAAATAACGGGTCATAGCAATCTCTTCTGCTACCTACTGGTACGTCAAAATCCAATCGGTAGTAAACATCGTAAGGACTAATGATGCTACTGTCCCTCCATGATTCCCTCTCCATATGAGGAAATCGGAAATTCCGTTCAATTTTTGTTGTCAATTTTGGATCGATTTGGTACCGCTCTCGCAGCCCGCACCGATCCGGTTGAATTGCTAAACTTCTTGCAAGAGCAACACGTTGTTTCTGTCCTCCTGAAAGTTGGGCAGGACTTTCAACGCCGCTTTTTCCTCCTGTTCGCTTTTTTTTATAGCTAGAGATCCAAAGACCTAACAGGGAGCAAACCCCATACCGTACCGTGTCGGTCACATCCAATCTGGGATCCGTGGGAGTTGCTTTGGTAAGCTGTGTAGAGTTAGATCTGCTTAGACTAAGCAGATACTACTATTATTTTACACAATCTGGGAACTTCCATTATGTTTTCATAATAAATTTTTAGCAATAAATATGGACGTATTACCCATATTTTCTCTTTAAATTATTAAAATTTTATTAGACATCCACTGTGGTGTCCTATCCAGTGGCAGTTTTAAATTGTTCACTTTTCATTGCGTTTTTCTTCTCCGTTCAGCAAGAAATGCACTTTGGATGCATATTTCGTCTTCGTACTATAAACTGTTTATTTCGGTGTGTATTAAAATTTGTTTGTCAAGTGCTCGAGTGATGTACACTTGTGGAGATACGCTGGTCCAAGCGGCGGATTGTAAAGCACGAAGGTTTCAAGGTGTATTTGGGATGGAGAACCGTTAGAGCAAGTAAATATTTTGTAGGAATGTGTTCTATGCAGGCAAGTATAACACTTCCTTTCAAGAATATGCATGTGATTTAATGTATTATCTACTTTCTGTTGAGAAGGGTTAGGTATTAAATTAAATGTCTCATTAATCTTTCTAGATTTTGATGGTAGCTTCTCACAGTTACATTCTCAAAAGTACGTCAATCTTCTATGTACTTATGGGTTATGTTGAGATCTTCTCTCATCTCTAGGTCCTTCTAACATTTAGAATTTAGATATACTTTAAATTTTCTTGTTAGTTTAGAATAGAATTTCCACTAATACTTATACATTTTCCAATAACAATAAACGGACTACAGTTCCCCACAAGTTCATATTGTATGCACATTTTGATGATGGGTATGCAATCCAGCATAATCATCTTCTCCATCTTCAGATGGAGAAAGTGGCCAGCTTAATTTATTACATATCTTTCCGATGGGAAGGGTTAGGTAATAAATTAAATCACCCCTAACTTAATGATTATCTGAGACCAGACCCCTGGTCTTATGGTTTAGGCAGTGCATGCTAAGGTTCTGTATTTATGAGTTTTCTCCATACTCATCGCAGCTTATGATTATGATAATTTTTAATATTTATAAAATATTTAAACATAGTCTATAGTATTTATTTAAAATATTAACTTTTCTCTATAACCTAAACGAAAACATCACTAACAGACGTGAAAGGAGAAATTTGAAGAAGATGAAAATAGTCACCGAGTCCATCTCACCCTCCTGAACCAATCCACTCTCTCTATTTTCTCTCTCATATTCCGCTTGTCCCTTTCCCTGCTATCCTTGGCTAGGTCGTTTGGGATGCATATTTCATTGAAGATGTTAGTCATTAAAAGAAAGAATAAAACAAGAGAATAAAGCAAACATCTAGTTTGAATAGGCTCTAATTCATATGGAGGTCCAATGTATCTCTATATTAGTTATTTTTCAGAGATTGACGATGAGTTGTCCATTGATATCACCATTAACTTGATGGAAATTTAGTAGAATCTTTTACAAAATAGTTATGAATCAGATGACTAAGCTACATATTTCTTAGTATTAACTACCGTTATATAAGATTATTAAGGCGACTCAAAGCTAGCATTTACGGTTTTATGGTCTAGTGCCCCTAGCGAGACCCGGCTCGCTAGAGGAACTAAAAAGTCCGCAGAAGAACATAACTCCCAAAAAAGATCTGAATACATTAGCCGGCCACGCAGCTCACGAACCAACCGGTCACCATAAAGATGTTCGGAGCGGTAGGTCCTCCCGGGTATACATTTCAGGCAAACCAGAAATGTATATCCGGCTGACTGCCACCACCTCCTGTCAGCTGCCAAGCTGACAGGAGGAGCGATCCTCCAACCTGAGCTCCTGGCTGGAAGAAGTGCGGAGGGATAAAAACCCCTTCTTTCTTTTTCTCTTGGTCTTTTTTCCATCCCACTTGCTTATCCTCCCAACTCTAGTCTTTTTCTCTTGGCATTTTTCACACTTGGTTTTATTTCCTGTTAACAATTTGGATCCTTCTAACTTATTAGTTAAATTATTTATATTTACTTGCTTTTTCTTTTTTCTCTTTTTATTTTCTCTCTCTAGTTTTTTTCTTTTCTAGAGTTTTTGTTATTATCTTTCTCTCATTTAGTTTTTTGTTTGTAGTAGAAAGGTGTAGGTCAGATTAATTTTCTCCACTATTGCCTACTTTTAGTAACAGACGGAGCTTGGTTACCACTGCTGATTTTGAACGGACCTTCGGACGGATAGACATATGGACGGTTTTAGGGCATATTTATTGTATCCATGCCACCTAGAGTGTATTCTACATATCTTGGAGATTGACACGTATCTAGAGGATGTCCGAAGGTCCTGAGAAGTATGGTGAGGGTCTCAGAGTCATTGTTACCTAGGTATGTACAGATCATGACACTTTTGGAGTCAGGAGTCAGACATGCTGCTGTGTTTCACTTTCTGTTTGTCACCTCAGAGCAGCAGATAGACCAGATGGTTAGAGACGCTGAGCAAGTACCCATAGACTCAGATGTAATCCCAGAGGAGGGTGTTTTAGAGAGAGGAAGCGCATGGATAGTTGCAGATGATTTATTCGCTGATCTAGATGTATTGCGTGCTCTTGGTGCGAAACCCATGGAGATCAGGTACATTTCCTTCTAGTGTACTTAAATATGCTTATGCAACTGGTTTTATATTCATTGCATGTAATATTACATGTTTTGTTATCTGTCATGCGTATCACGAGTTGTATGTATCATATCGCACGTATTTCATGTATTGTATTGTGTGTACCGTGAGGTAGACTGGGAAGAGATGACACTGGATAGATGGACAATGTTGAAGGATGAGGTGCAATCTGAAGTGCAGGCCAAGCATTTTCTGAACTTGGACGAGGTCAATGTCAGAGATAAGTGTTTTTGGATTCTTCTGGCTTCGAATTTTTGTACATTGTCAAATGCTTGAGTGATTTATTTAGTTCTTCATCTGTGAGTGGATTGTTTATAGGCAACTTTGTCACCTTACATGATTCTGTGTCGACCTTAGGTACTATTCTATCCGTAATGGTTACAATGACACTTGCGTGTTCATCGACACAGAATCATGTAAGGTGATAGAGATGATGAACATGACACGCATTAGATCAGTAATAATTCTTGGTTGATCGAGGATCGTGGGTTTGAGATAGACATAAACAATCGATCGCACGAGGTATTGTGTCCGACGAGATGATACACGATGAGAAGTCATCGGTAGATGCAATATTGCTTCGTCATGGTATTGTGTCACAAAAGGACTTGCGACACAAGTGCAATAACGTGATCAAGAAGTTCTTGGTTGACTTACAAATGAAGAAGCGCTCTCCAACGGGGTGAAGGCAGTTTGTCACTTGGCTTCGTGGACAAGGGGCTCCCATTGTTGATAACAAATCCGTGCTTGTTCAATGAGTTGTCCAGTTGAGAGGGTTGGAGGAAGGAGACCCAATAAGACCCAGATGCTTCATGTATCCTAAGCTTCAAGAACAAGGAATTGCGGAGAAGTTGAAGGGATGGATTTACACTTGTTCTCAAATGAACGCAACGAAAACAATATACAGATGGGCGTTATATGCAAGAAGAAGATGATGCATCGACATTGTGTTTTGATATCAAGAACGTCCCAAACTATTGGACAGAAGAGCACGATATATGTCTGACCCTTCAATGCTTGATTGAGGTCTGGCGTCCATGCTGTAGTATCCTTGACATGAAGAAGTCAACCTCCGATAAGTATTACAAATGAGATAAGCTTACACCCAGCGCTATATGAGTCATAGTTTTGGATATACATAGTCCTTCAAGATCCATCGTAACGGTTGACTTTGTAGGTTTGCCTACACATCAAGTTTCTTGGCAAGACTATCACACATGCGAAGATGCATTTTTACATACGAGTTAAGAAGAACTAAATGTCAGAGACATTCAATTCAGTTATAAACAAGTTTGCATCGAAGAGGATTCACTTCTCGAATTTATGAGACTTGTCTTGCGACATGCGCTATGGATTGGGATGAGAACATTGTTCGTGAATCTGTAAAAATATTCTTACACCGACCATAACACTTCAGTGCATCATAAGATAGCTACTTCGCGAGTGTTGTCTTTGCGAATCGTGGCTTGAAAGACATTGCTGAGGGAGTAGCTATTTGATGAACGGTGTCATATAACATGTTTTTCTGTGTAGTAATACACTAGGTATATGGCTGTGTAGGGTATGTGGCTCGAACAGGTTGGCTCCAAATCTTGATGTTTCAACCCAAATGTTTCTTTATCTACTCTTCTAGCACAAGTGACCTTCTTTCCTCTCGACTCAAGGTTAAAGTTTGCTACGATCCAAAGGATATGTATAAGTTGTAGAAAATTGTGTTACAAACATATCTTTTTGTGCTCTATCTGAAATACTCAGCCATGTACTATTTAACTGAAAAGTAATTATATATCACTAGAAGCATGACTTAATAGCTTCCTAGCGATGTTAGCTACCCATCAATCCAACCGCCACAACTCTATCTAGTACAACCGAAAAATACTATAAGGCCGCTCAACCAAACTTGATAGAGTCCCAATACAACTTGTTCTACACACTGGTCTCCTAAGCATTCCAGCAAGGTAAAACATACATGCTTCAAGACATAGCTCCAACGATGACGGTACGTGGCAGCTCCGAGAACCCAAACAGTGATATTTAATTCATCGTGACTCTTTGCTCATTTGTCACATAGAGCTGAAATCAACCCCACACCTTCACAATGTCGACTTGTATGTTGACATGGCAGTTTCAACAGCAAACTCCTCCCCAATTGCTCGAAAAGAACCAAAAGGTGACAATAGATATGACTGAAAACCTAAATCTACTAATAACAAAAGCTTCTATGAACTCTGAGACCTCAGTTCTCTCAAATTGGTCGACCAATGGTGATCAAACTTCACAAGAAATTTTATTGGACCCTTCACTTTTACCTTGAAAAGTTTTCAAGTCGATACCTCAATCCAACTCTCAGATATGGATCAAACCGCAATCTGTACTAACTTAAAAGCTTTACAGACCTAGGTAAGCTGATCTAAGACCATGAACAAACTATTTTAATAAACTATTTTAAGCATCGTGTCATCGATGTCTATCCATCGTTGATTGGATGCATGGCGAAAAGTCATGCACATATCTAAAAGTGCTCATCAAAAGACGTATTAGTTTGTTGTCGTCTTCCTATTAGATAGTATGGAAAGTCAACGCTTGAGAAAAACTAAAGTAGAAGAATCTTTTACTTTAGTAAAATAGAACAAGTAATGTGTGTGCTATTCTTAGAGTCTTAGTAGCCTTTAGAAGTTTTACTATTTTGGATGCCGTATTTATCATGAGATAATGTAACTTAGTGAAAGTTATCACGGTAAGAAAGTGTAAAGTATATAAGGAGGAGTTGAGAGGGTGGAAGAGACTCTCATTTTCCTATCTATGAGTAAAGTGAGCATTGGAGACCTTAGAAGTCCTTGAGTAGTATGCGATGCGATGTTGAGAGTGAGATTAGAACTTGTTTGCAAGAACGCTGTAAGGAGAATGATGTGACCGTACGGATCAGAGAGTTGAGTGAAGTGAGCATGGGTGTAATTAGATCTTTGTAATTATGATGCACTAGTAATCCTAGTCATCTGGTGCAAAGTTTTTTGTTAGCAAAAGGATATTTTCTTTGCTTTGAGCTACGCATTGATAGTTTTGGGTCTAGGTTGAGATTAAGAGACTTGTTTTAGGAGGTTGGATGCAGGTTACATATCACTTTGTTCTATTGCTCAGTTTTGTATTCTTAGAGAAAAAGAAACAGGAGTGTATATAAAGTACGAGCTGGTATATCTTACGAAGCTTGTTCTCGTGGTTATTTCTCTCTTTCTTATCTCTGTTCAGCACATGATATCTCCACAACCAAGAACCTCACATTTTCATGGACAACCTTCATGCAAAATCAGATACAATATGGTGGTGAACTCAACGTGAAAGTCAGAGGTGAAGATTTCTTTTGTGTTTGAACTTTGAAGAGAAGATTGGCAGTCATGAGTAGGGACGAAAATGATGACTAAAATGGAGCAAGTAGTTCGAGTAGGTTACCAAAGGTGCAATTGGATTGGACGACTGCATCGATGTTTCAAGCATTCGTATTGTTCTTATGCAACAGTTTGATGAGTGATAAAAGAACTTCAAGCAGTGATCAACAAGATTGACCAGTTTGACGGAAGAGATATCTCAAGCTATCTAGGCATTATGTGAAGGAGATGGAGCTGAACCGGGTATAAGAAGATGAGTTGATTTAGACTTTTGAGTTGGCAACAGCTCCAGAGATTAAAGATCATGTTAAAATGCTAACAGAGCATTTTTGCAAGGATTGAGAGATGTTTGCTCGTGCTTTGATGGACGAGTACTTCTTGGAGGACTTTGATCGTGTCATCAAGAAGTCATTCTTGATGCCACGATGATGATACAAGCTACTGATATATTCAGGGAGTTTGAGAAATAATTTTCTCGGCTGACTAAGTTGGAGAAGTTGACGTTGCAATCCAACAAGACAGAGTTATTTCTTCGGGCTGCAGATGAGAAGCTGCAACAGAAGCTGGAGATACTTCTAGAGGATGGGAAGCATGGATTGACCAGTAGTTGGAAGAGAGTTGAGCAAGCGGTTGATCTGCTTACAAAGAGAGAGCGAAGACGAGAGAAGGTTCCTATTAAGAGACCAGCACCAGCACTGACCGCTGTAGCACATGTTCATGTAGTTCAACCAGTAGTTTCTGTTGCTAGCTGTCCAAACACATGTAATTACCTCCGAACTTACCGTTTGCGTTATGGATAGATCAAACGACGCACAGCTTGGTAACGAGTTACATGTCAGTGGAGCTCATGACATGTCAGAAACTTATCATGTCGATTGAAGAGTACGTTTCGACATGGAGTGTGCCAATCTGACGAAGGAAGAACTTCTTGCTATTCAGATTGGAGACTTGAGGATATCCAAGTTGTTTTGGATAGGCTATGAGAAGCGCGATTGAAGAACAAAGTCAAATTTGATCAGCGAAATCCGTTAAGACCTGAGGAAATCAAAGAAAGTGATTGGGTGTTAGTCTATGACAACAGTCTAGACAACCAACATAATGCACTACAAAAGTTCTCCAAGCGGTGGTTTGGTCCATATGTGGTGAAGAAGATTCACGGCAATGCAACATACACTCTACAAGAGTTGGACAGAACGAGCTTGAAGATACAAGTGGTAAGTAAACGTATCAAGAGAAATGAGGAGGTTAGTCCAACAAATATCTTGACAGAGTTTCAGTTCGAGGATGAGGATTATGCAATAGAGCTTGAAGATGAAGTCGATGAGCATAGATCCAAAGAAAATCATGACAAGATTGTAACTTCAAGATGACGATCATGTTGCAAACTCAAGGATGAGGTTGACTAAGATGGGAAGTAGGATGATAAGACGGTATGCATGTCTGTCCACTCTTTGGTTGATATCTCTGGTGCATACCAAAGGATGCACAAGTTTAGAGGAGATGGATGTCGTGTCATGGATCTTCACTTCGTGAAAATCCAAAGACATTCAAAGGACTAAAAATGGATTTTTTACATAACTTTCATATCTTTACTTTCATTGCGTCAAGAGATAGAGTTCGTTGTTAATTTCCCAAGCACTTCATTTATTTTAGACTAACGCTGAAAAATGAGAAAATCAAAATAAGTTGCTGCAAATACCTAGTCAGCATCGATAAGCTAAGGCCTACTGATTTTTTGATCTTCAAAACTCAAAGATATCTTGGCTGTCAAGAGTCAGATCTCAGAGTTCTTGGAGCTAACGAAGTCAAGGTGAAAGATCTTATTGATATATGAAGACCGTTTGATGAAAAGAGAAAGTTCTCATATAAACTTTTTTTGATTTCTTCGTTAAGATTTTCATCTTTTTGGATTCGTCAGAGTTCTAGTTGGTTATGTACGACTTGTGGTGTGGTGCCCACAAATTACAGGATGCACGAATTTTTGAAATTTTTAAGAATAATGACTTGTTTGTATAACTGAAGAAGCGTTGTTACTTAAGGTTGCGTCTTCCTTAACAGGAAGATGATCTTAAGAGCTGTTTGTAATAAGAAGTTGACTTCTTCAGAAGACGACCGTCTTCGGAAGATCGTCTCCTCAGCTGCGTCTTCAGAAGACGAGAAGACGACGGAAGATGGGAAGACGGCGGAAGACACCTATCTTCCAGAAGACAGCAACCGCGAAGGACCAACCACGAGTTTTCGGGTAAGACAGTAGGTGTACCTACTGGAGCGCACCGAATAGGTAGGTAGGTCAGGAAGACACCAAGGACGAGAACCCCTAATCTGCGGGGAAGATGCGTGAGGAAGCACATTAGGCACCTTCCAACTTCCCGCAGCATAGCGCGCCTGAAGAAGATCGATTGAGAGAGTGAGCTTCGCGAGCTAGCATTGAGAAAGGAATCAAGTGAGACATCGAGGTAGGAGAGAGTAAGTTGGCAGCTAGGCGAAGGGTGAGATCAAATTGCGGGAGCACAAACAGCGGAGAAAGCGAAGGCGTTTCTGTGGAGCTTCCGAGAAGCTGACAGTGAAGAGTGGCGAGTAGAAGCAGAGGTGGAATCGAGGTGTGGACCGAAATTGACAGCAGGCGCAGTCGTGTGGAGTCGCATTGGAAGCTAGGACAAGAGCCAGAAGCGTGCGGAGGTCGAAGACAACTCGGGGAGCCGAAGAAGACTGTAGAGGTTCTTCCCCCTGTTCTTTTCTCCTCCCACTTCTTCTCGCCTTTTCTTGGTACTCCCCGCGCTTCCTTGATTGTGTGCAGGCAGCCTGATCGATTACCCCACCCCCATTCTTTCTATTGAGACATTGGGCGCGGAAGCGCTGCCCAATTTCTGTCGAGACATCTCTTTGCTTCTTCCCGAGCTCAATTCGAGCTTCCCTACTCCTAGCCCTCAAATTGGAGACCCCAACTATCAATTTCCCTACCCCCCTACCTCTCTATCCCCGAAACTTGGAACAGAAGACGATTCAGAAGATGGGAACATCTTCGGAAGACGCTTCTTGAACTTGACTGTCTTCGGAAGTCGACTGAACATAATTCGTATCAAGAGTGGATTTGCTTTGCTTTTGTGTTTAGAGAGGCTTGGTACGAATCCTGAGTGGAGTGGTGAGTTGTTGTGTTAATTCGAGAAGTTGGAAGTCGGGAACTAGGCCTGTGCCTCCCGGTCTTCCAAGCTTCTCAACTCCCCATCTTCCTAGAGAGACTAGAAGACTGGAAGGCTGGCAAAATGAGCGAGAAGACGCGAGGGTCCATTCGGGTCTCTTCTGTCCGATCCATAGCAGCCGTTCCTTCTTCTTCCCGAACTTAGAAGAGAGTTGTGAGAAGTCTTGCTGGCAGAATCTGGAGAGAATGGTCGAGGGTCATGTCTTCCCATCATGCAGCAAGCTTCTTCTGAGTGCGTATGAGAGGTGAGAAGTCAGAAGAACAGAGTGCAGTTGTCTTGAGTCTGTTGTGAGGATAGATTGCGTGTAGGAAGACGAAGACAGGTGAGACCAGTGAAGGGAAGTCTGACTTCGAGAAGTCTTCCGAGAAAGACATTGAATCGGAAGCCGTCCCAAGTGTCTTCCCAGAGGCCACTGTCACCGCAGGAGCCCGCAACCATCTTCTGAACCTTTCTCATACTCTACTTCTCGCATATCTTGTATCTTCTGATAGGAAGTAGGATGTAATGCAAGGTGGGTTGTCTTCTTGGTAATCCGTGCGAGGCCTTGCTTAGATAGGATTGTTTAGATATAGCTCGGAAGACGAGAGCTATCTAGGAAGTACTGTTAGAATCCCGGAAGACGGAGTAGTTGTTTTCTGGAAGACTAGTTTCGTCTTCTGAGAAGTAGAAGCTAGACTGTGGGCACTCGAGAAGAACTGAGCCTTCAGCTCATAGTAGGTGCTTGTGGTTTAGTGCAACAGATCTTTCAGGTATGTCGATGCATCCGCGAGGCTTGGTGTTACCCACGGCAGAATTGGCCGAGGCCACTCCTTTCCTCAAGGAGTTCGGTCTCGACTTCTTCCTGTGGGATTGGAACCTCGCAGATCAAGGGCTTCTGGAGGAGGTGTGGGCCGCGTTACCACCGCGTAACCGTGTACCTGCGAAGGCAGGAGTAGCTCGGGGAAGACCGTCTTCCTCGACTGAAGATTGGTGGCGTAAGGCGTTTCACAGGCCTGAGACCGAGAACCGAGGATATTGGTACGAGAAGAAGATCTTGCCTAGGATTGTGAGTTCATGGCATGTGCCTGGGAGTACCACCTGCCTTTTCGTGAAAGACAGGCAAGGGAGGAACGGTTGGAAGATAGAGTCTTACCGGGAGCTGAAGAAGCGACTTCTGGCGAAGTTGTTTCTGCATCTTTTCCCCAAGGGAAAAGCGCAGAAGACAAGGTATTTAGGAGATCAGGACGTGGAGTTCCTGGAATCAGTGTGGGATGACAGAGTGCCAATCTACTGGAGCACGTACATCCACAACTATGTACAGACGGAGCTAGCATACTTGGGTACCCCGGCGGGAGGACATCTGACGCCCTTCTTCTGCTACTTGTATGTAGCCATGGGGGATCTTAGGGAAGATCAGCTGGCAGTGTATGGGCCAACGGAGCGACAGGAGGTGAAGGAGGAGACCTCGGAAGACGATGACCGAGAGGCAGCAGCAACGCCCCCTCCTACTCTGATGCCACAGTTGAGACCCGGCTCTCACCAGAAGACGCTTCTGGTGAGGGAAGACGAGTCTAGTGGGTCGGAAGACGCCACGCCAGTGAGGAAGATGGGTCACAGAAGTGTACCGAGGACACCCATCTCCCTCATTCATTCAAGATCGGAGTCGGACTCGGAGGAAGACTTGCTGAGTACCCGATCGGAGCAGAAGACAGCTTCTGTAACACCTGGGAGTCTTCCGAAGACTCCAGAAGACGAAGGATGGATGGGCGCTCCTACTGCAATGCGAGGAAGCGCAAAGAGGAGAGCCGCTCCTGCCACGAAGAGTCTTCCACCCCGGAAGATGAGAAGAGTAGCTTCTTCTCGTGCGCAGAAGATGAAGGCCGTAGTGGTGGAAGAGGCTCCTTTGCCTCTGGAAGACGAAGTCGACACCATGGAGCGAGTGATGGAAATGAACTTGTCTTCCGCAGGAAGACGACTGGAGGAGTTCAGTGCCTACTTCCAGAAGGAGATCCAGCCCGCTATGGAGTTGCTGGAGAGGAGAGCGAGGGCACAGGAGAAGCTCCTACAGCCTGGATTCGGCCTGCGCACCTTGCTGCGACAGGAAGACAGCCAGCAGAAGACGGAGTCGCTGGAAGCTAGTCTCCGCACCACGGAGAAGCTTGCAGCCAGGTACAAGGCGGAAGCAGCCGCTTCTGCCAAGGAGTCGATGCAACTTCGGAAGAGCAACCAGGAGTTGCAGGCGCGAGTACAGCAGCGCGATCAGGAAGTTCTCCGAGTGCGGGAGAAGATCACTGCCCTCGCAGAAGAGCAGACCACTTGGAAGATGCAGCGAGAAGCCGCAGAAGCACGAGCTGCAGTGGAGAAGACGCATAGGGAAGCAGCGGAGGCTCGTGCGCAGAAGATGCTAGCTCAGTCAGTAGAAGCGCTTCGGAAGAAGTTCAACTTCACCGCGGGTAAGAAGTTACTTACCTTAGCTAGGGAATGGGACAGCGGGTCCAAGACAAGGTTGGTGGAATGCAGAGATAGCATGTTCAGGTACCTGGATAGACAGATAGAAGGAGTGAAGACACTTTATGGTCTTCCCTCACTTCCAACACCTGCAACCGCATGTTCCCAAGCCCCAGCACCCTCGACTGGGTCCGGAATGGAGAAGGAGGAGTTCGATCTCGCTGTACACTTGGTGGTGACAACGTTGGAAGACGAGAACACTCCAGAAGACGCCCCGGAAGACATGATGTCTTCTGGAAGACAGGAAGACGAGCCGTCTTCCCAGGTATTCTGCATGGAGGAAACGACTTCCCCGGACCCCTATGAGGTCGCCTTGGTCCCTAGTACTGCATCAGTGCCTCAGAAGACCGAAGACGCACCATTCGACTCGTCTTCCCAGAAGACCATTCCGTCTTCCGAAGTCGAAGCCGAGGAAGACGCAGCCGCAGAAACAGCAGGGCCAGCGAAGAGCGAGGAGAGGGAAGCTACCTCAGTGGTACCCGAGGTAAGTGCAGGGCTTCCCAGCCCATCAGAAGTCGAGGTAGTAGCTCCGGTAGGAGCAGATCATGTGGAGATTGCCACCGAGCAATCAGAGTAGTTAGCAAACTCAATCGACACTTCCAGATTTAGTAGGATCGGACATGCTATCTTAAGGGTGGCAGTTTTCCATGTAAAAATAGTTAGGACTCCATGTGGCAGCATAGGTAGCGTAGGAGTAACACAGTGGAGGGCTAATTGGGAAGAGGGACCGCATGCATGTGAGGTGACAACCTCTTGTCAGCGCCTCTCTCTCCCTCCCTGGTGGTCGCCTCCCCTGACTCTCGAGGTAGATGGTTAAGTAGGATCGTAGAGTAGGAAATGGAGCTCTGCCAGTTCTGCCAGTTCTGTAGAATTCTGTAGTAACTGAACATACACACCGATTCTACAGGCAGGCAGGCGAGACACATTAGAGCAGAGACAGTCTTAGCGCACTACACCCGTTGTTGGAAACATACGAATAGTCTTGGAATATACAGGAGGGGTCTGCATACTCGCACCAGCAGTGGTTCGAAGATGTAGATAGAAGTAGTGGACAGTCTAGGAACAGGGAACGGCATCCTCGTGCAGTCCTGTTAGCTAGGCTGGTGTGTCGAGGAGTAGACGCAGGAAGTAACGAGAGCGAGCTTCCCAATGCCATTGTGACTTCTTCTCGGGGAATAGATTGTGGATTTGAGTGCAGCAGCTTCGCTCATGTCTTCTGGGTGGTGGAATGTATTGAATTCGCTCCCAATTGTGCATGGAAAGTGTTCTTCTTGAGTGGCGGTGAATGTCAACAGTTGTGGAGTGTAGCTTGACTCGTTCAGTAGAGCACTTGGGATCTACGTACGAACGATCTTCTGGGTAAGGGATCCCAGAAGACAGCGCAGTCAGAGCAGCGAAGTGAAGAAGAAAGAAGCCTTCTTCCCGCAACAGAAGACGACATCCTCGAGTAGAAGACGGTGCTACAGTACTCACGTTTGTTGTCTTCCTCCCCAAACTATTACAAGCAGGGATGGCTTGTTAGTCAGGATCCGGACTAGAAGCCTGTCGGAATCTTAATTGCCCTTTTTCATCCTGTTTTCTCTTGTTTGGATTTCTTCTTCTTCCCATCTTCTCCCATCTTCTCCATCTTCTTACCTTCTTCTAGTGAGCTTCCGATACTTCTATTGAGCTTCCGTGAAGGTGAATGCCGTTGTAGTGCTGCAGGAAGACAACTTCCGTAGGCAGAAGCCTGGGAAGGCTACAGGGGGCATACACCCTGTGATTTATCCAACCCGTTGGAATGTGAGTGTGAGAGTAAGGTGTAACGACTGTTACTAGTCGACTTCTGCGAAGCCGGACAGCCTTCTGGAGGTGTGAGAAGACGAGTTGAACCCCCAGAAGACGAGAATCGCTTCGGGAAGACGGTATCGAGAAGACCGGAAGAAGCAATCTGGAAGCAGGAAGATCGTCTTCCCGAGCTTCTCTGTGAATAGTTGTGTGATATTGTAATTGGTAGTTGTTTGTTTGGGTCAAGAGCACCATTTGGCGTGTCTGGAAGACGTGTTGTTTTGTGTGGTTTTGTGAGAAGATGGGATTTCTAGGCAAAACCCGTGTGTTTGTGTGTTTGAACAGATCTTAGAACTTAGAGCAGCGTTACTTGTGCAAATCCTCTGTGGGAACGATATCTTGTATACTAAATGGGCAAAAGGAGAAATCCTACGTCACTACATGTGGTAGCTCGTTTTAGCTAAGGACTTGTACATGGATGTTGTTTGGATCTGGGTTTGAATCGTGCGACACTAGTGCAAAGCTTTTTGTTAGTAAAGGGATGTTTTCTTTCCTTTGAGCTACACTTTGGTAGTTTTGGATCTAGGTCGAGATTCAGAGACTTGTTTTAGGAGGTTGGGTGTAGATTATAGACCACTCTAGTTTGTTTCTCAGTTTGTGTTCTTAGAGAAAAAGAAACGAGAGTATATATAAAGTGCGAGCTGGTATATCTTGTGAAGCTTATTCTCGTGGTTGTTTCTCTCTTTCTTGTCTTTCTTCAGCACACGATATCTCCAAAGTCAAGAACCTCACATTTTCTTCGATAACTTTCATGAAAAATATGGTACGGTAATGTGACTCATATTCATGACATTCTGAACTAGCTGATGAGAATTAACATACCTAAAGTAGTCAAAATACTTTTTTCAACAAATGTAATATCTTTTATCAGTTTTAAATAAATACAGTTACATAATTTGCAAGTTTTGGGTTATATGTGAACAAAATTTCATTGTACAATGAATATCCATTAAAGAAGACACTCAAGAAAATTATGCAAAGAATTAAACAGGAAGGCCATGAAGTCCATGGACCGTATCGTCTCTTAAATGTATGTGCAACAACCAGATGACGAGAAACTTATGAACATCATGAATAGTCAATAAAAATCTACTAAAGATCTGAATCTCCAACTAAATTAAGAGATCCATATGATTCCTCACCATCGAGAATGTTGTCAAAATCAACATCTTCTTTTGCGTTCACTTTGACTTCACCTTCATTTCATCTCGGACTCTTGTTTTGATCTCAATCTATTTTTCCAAACGGAATTATTAATTATTGATTTTTATTAAGATGACTTGTTGCAACCGGTTGATTGTAGTCAAAAGAAAGCAAAAACTTAAGATTTGAGTTTCAAAATTATCTACCAACTCTCCACAAGCTTTTTCTTGCTTGTGGAGAGTTGGTCTTCCTTTCCTAGCCAAAACATTCCAGTTTTCTAAAAAGTGTTTATTTATGTTGTTGTAAGGGTCAGACGACTATGTGACTCATCTTGGATTTAGACCTAACTTGGTTCCTGTTTCTTGTCAAGAGTGATTATTCATAGCATTTTATAAATTCAAAATGATTTCATCGTTTACCAAAACTACGAGCAATTGGTTGACTTACACATCTTTGTTCTTGCTAGTAGTTTTTTTGTAACTTATCGTGAGTGGTGAATATTGAATGTGGTTTCGTTTCAAGTCAAACACAGTCTTAGTTACATCCATAAAATTAGAACAATAATAAATGAATTATATTTATCACTCAAATCTTGATCAAGATTGTTTGGAAGTCAAGATGAGTTTTTTAGACTCAAATTGACCAATCATTTTAGGAATGTCTTGTGCAAAATGCTCAAATTTACCTCCAGGGTGATTTTTAATCGATTTTTAATCGATTTTGAAACATCTTACTCAGAGTTAGGAGGATGCAGCCCATGACCTTCATCGACTGCAACATCCAAATTGATTGCACTCCATGAGGTCATGGGTTGCACCCTTAAAATTAACCAAGGATGTTCAAAATTGACTGAAAATTATCCTATATGTCAATTTGAGTATTTTATACAAGACAATCTCAAAAAGATCTGTCAACAAATTTGAGCTTAAAAATTTCATTTTGGTCTTCAAAAATAAAATCAAAGATTGTAACCACTTGTATTTTTCTCGTCATTGATCTTTTTCCGCATTTTGTTGAAATTGAGACTAGACTTGACATAGCACAATATCATGACGAGGGTGCTGCTCATGCTTTCTAGTGTCGATGACCACATATTAATTTTTGTTCTTTATTCAATGATTAACTGTTGATGTATGTTTGTATTTCATGACTTTTTGTTTATGCTATGTTTCTTCATGTAATAAATTCATCAATTATGACAAAATTTACTTTTTCTTACGACAAGTATGTTTGAACATTATCTCATATGATACACTAGTCACAAGTGAGAAGAACTATATCACTCATGAAAGTTTTATGTTTTTAATCAATGTCAATCAAGGCTATTAAGATATGGAGTTGCGAATGAGTTTAGCTGTACTTAGGAGTTGTGAGTGGCTCTTTTAGTTTCTTCATATTTTGAGATCCAATCCAATATTAAATGTTTTTTCATGAATGTTATGTTCAAACTTAATTTTTTACTTTTTTGTGTACTTCAAGGTTGAATCATTATTTAATAATATACTCACAAGTGACAACTTTGACTAAATTCTTGTAGAGTGTTATATTGATAATTTTTTCATTTTTTGTTTATGATGATCAGTGGGTGAGAGGACTTTAAGACCCCATTTTGAAATTATTCTACTTTTGAAATTCATGCGCATCTACTTTCTCAACTACAATTCTTGCATGAATTCGAAAGACAAATCTACACTAGAGATGTATAAACTATAGATTGTTCCACATTGGTGGAGTGCAGTCCATGTACTTCATGGAATGCTTTGCACCAAACTCATGTAGCCTTGAAGTTACTGATCAACTGTGAATGAAAATCTTGAGTATAGTCAATGAAGTTTATGGGTTACACTACGTCAAAGCAATGTAGTGTACGAAGTTCATGGACTACTTTGTACCAAAATGGTATAGTTCGTACATTTCATGAGCTCCTCAAGATTAGAGGAGTGAGTCTGTGTAACTCATAGACTCTTCCACATTCAAGGTACGTAATCTTTGGAGTTCGTGGATTGCTCTTTTTCTGAATATAATTATTTTCTGAACTTTTTATAATAAATATTATTTTACGTAAGATTGACTATACAATTAGAAAAGATTAAAAATTTAATATATCTATTGATAATTATTTTTTGATTTATCAAAATTTAAAATTACTTAACACTAATAAAATTATTTTGTTGGTCATCAGATTTGTGATCTTGTCATGAACGTATAACATTGTACATCAAATTATGTTAGTTACAAATTTCTAAGACTTGTTATAAAAATTTTGAATTATAATCACTGAATTTTGAAATTCATGATATTTTAGAATATAACACTTTTTTATCTTCCATGTCATGTAAAATTGAGTGACTTCAAAACAGGAACAGACTAGCGAGTAACTGGTTATTGTTAGCGGCTGTTAATCGTATTCTTATCTGAACCTTCCAGTACTCTCCTCTAGCTCCTTCCTCCAAAGAGCTAAATATATTTCTCCAGTTAGAAGTGGAGTCCGAAGTAAAATACTAGTCACTTACATGTACTACACAAGCTTTGCTGAGAAACCTCATTGACTTCATCCAATGAGATCACGCTTAGTAAATCTCACCCAGTAGTTAAAGGGGGGCAAATATCTCCACAGTCTCATTGTCTTATGTGATTTATTATCTTTCCTCTTTATACCTGTTCTAACGTACTAATATCGGGTAGCGTAAAATTAGTTTATTGAATAGCGTGCAAAAGTGAGAAGGGACGATGTCATGCTTTCGTGATAACTTTCATAATTTGTGATGACTATGAGCTAAATTTTAAGTTCTTACTAGCTGTTTAACTGTGATATCGATATAACAAAACATTTAGTTGGCAATGCTATCATTTGAGCCCCTTAATTACAATCCAAGTAATATTCCAATGTACGTATTAAGCACATACAACTTCGATAAGAAATTATTTGAGATCTGTGAGTGTTGTCCGATTATATTAAAATGGAAAGTGTCCAGACTGATTCTGACGTTGTGGCTAGAAAACTTCTTCCGAAGGATCATGGATAATTATTACTAATTTATTTTCTATTAATTCATTGTTTGTCTTGAGTTAAAAACACAATATTCTGTGCGCAACTAGTGCTCGATCGTCATACCACATTGCGTTACTTATTCCTCATACCGTGTATATATTATGTACGACTTCACGTGGACATCGACATCAATTAATTAATCAACTAATTATTTTAAATCAATTTATCAACTTATTAAATCGATGTCGATGTCCACGTGAAGTCGCTGGATGAAAATGTGTAGACCCTTCGCTTGCGGCCATGAGAAAATTAGCTCAGCACTACTAGATGTTTTTCCCGGATATACTTATGCTCAAGTGTGTTTTAGAGAAAAGAAAACTTATTGTCATCAGTTTAAACTTTGGTGTGAGTATAAAAGACAAGAGGAAATTATTTCTCTGTTGTTTCACTGGAATCTATTCCCATAAAACGCTTTGCAAACACTAGATTTGAATATTTTATTAAATTTATATAAATTAAAAATAAAGCTTGTGTGATATTACTAGTTTCCAAAAGAGTTTCTTTCGCTGCAGATTTTGACACTACATAGTACTAAGTGTGACTGTCGAAACGAAAAGTTTATAAAGATGCGCTTTTCGACTTTGGACAGGAATCTCTGCGAAACTTGACTGGGTTCTAACTTATAATGGAACTGTGTCACCAGGAGCTGATGATGAGCCCACATCAGGGGTCAGTTCGCTACAATGTTGTAGTGTCCGTATATCCAAAGTAATATGCTATCGGTCATGATGATGGCCCGCTCTTTGTAACTAGGAAAGTATGCATAACGGTCTCTGCACCCTCTTATTCGTAAAGCCCTGACAATGGGACCGAACTCTGGCGGGATCTATGGGATCCCGTCTTGAGTCAGGAGAAGTCTGATGCAGAGAATCTGGAATCGAGAATCGCGATCGAGGACTTGAGAACATAACTCCGTGAAACATCCGCCTGAATAGCCTAGATCTAGAGAACAAAATTCTTCTCGAATCAGCAGAGATGACACCATAGCTTGTTTCCCATATGTGTGACGTTCAGCTTTTCCAAGTCGTCCACATTGTCAAAAGACGTTCCTTTAGATGGTTCCAATCCAGCATGCATTGAATTTCGTTTTTGACTTGCCGGTGTTCCCGTTCCCACAAAAGTATCCCGTCTTCTGGGCACTTAGTACGCTTTCTGCACGACCTCCACTAACATGGAAGAATAATTGAATTACCTTCCAGTTGAAACTATCCAACTACTCGCCATAAATGTCACAGTGTACCGCTTACGTTTCTCATCACTGATGCAATCTTTGACTTGGGACTTCAAATGTGATACTAGACTTCTCAAGATATTCGTATGCTTAATATCAAACACGATGACGGGTAATAGTTATAGATTTATCTGCTATAGCTACCAGATTGTTCCAAGTTTAGAATCCTAAACTAGAGTGGACATATAACAACAGACTACTCTCTCTGTCTCTTGCTGTGGCTTTATGAGATTGTGGGTGCGCATGCAAGCTTGCGAGCTAGCTTTTCATCGTGACGTAATTGGACTTCATTCAAGCAGACTCACCTTCTGCGCAGAACCTTGATTTTGGGGATCCCAGTCGTGGACCGATTAGTTTAGTGTATCGCAATCGATATTTTACTCTTCCGAGGCAAGCTATGACGGAAACAAACACCAGGACATCCCAGCAAAGTAAAGCCACGACGGTTTTGCATCACATGGTTTCCGGAACCACACATGCAGCTCCTACACGCGTAGGCTATCGACTCTCGACTCCACCACCAGGTGGAGTGGAGAAGCAGGTGGTAATGGACGAGTCTGCCCTCCTCGAGATCAAAGAACCCGCCAGGCACGCGGCAGCAAATATGGTTCCACTACAGGAGTACACGGGGTCTACAGTCGAGTCCTCGCTCACTAATCTCCGAAGGCACGGAAAACTGCCCAAATACTGTTCTCCTTCCACGTCGAGCTCGAGGTTGTAAAATACAGACGCACATGTTATTGAACATGTCTCCAGCTGGTATCGACTTGGGAATTCTTCTATTATACGTACACAAGACTAGTAAGCAACTAGTGAGTGTAGGATAGAGTTCCGAGGATTTGTAGACGAGACTCTAATCCGCCATAAGGCTTGAAATATATGACGATCTAGGGATAGAATTATATCGTCATATAGAGCAGACAGTACTAGTAACTACAATATGTATATTCTTCAGTGATAGTGTGTATATTCTTCGATTTTCATCACTTTTGACTGACTTAAATAATACATAACTATGTACAAGGCAATCTCATGATCATATATTCTTGGATCCTGGACAATCGTGTTTGACACGGCTCCCCGAGATGGAACTGATTAGTCACCACTTGCAGCGACCAGGTTCCGCAAAGCTGTGAATCAAGCTAGGATGCTTATTGTATTGTATTTAATATGTCGGGGCCAAAATGCCAAAAGACCTCACTACAGAAACTTTACTAACTCCAGCTGAACCAACTATTCCGGACACAGAAACAACTTGCCCGGGTCTTGTTTGAGGTCTAGCGGACTCTGTTTGTCCGCAAGACTTGAAACAAGGCAACCTTAAGCTTCTGCAGGCAGCACATGCATGCTAGAAAATATCAGTGTGATATCTCCCTATTTCTACCTACTAGAAACTATACTAACTTGCAACACCTAGAAGTGTCGAGTCTACTCTACAGCTGCAGTTGTATGAAAACCAGATCATTACTGTTGATTCTTTAATCAGTCTCCGATTTCCATCCAAATTATTCATCAAAACTTGGTCAAGATTGAGATCTTATGCCCATGACGCGTCCAAGGGAGATGGAGCTCTCTTGGGGATTGTCTAGACCCAACCTTCTAGCTATATATCGGCAGCAGCACGTGGCAGGCGCTCATCTTTCATTCCTGCCTTGGACTGGAATTTCAGTTTAGAGCTCATTATAACCATTTGTTATAATGAGCTCTAAACTGTACATGTCAGCGTTGAGGCGAAGTTAAGTGAATAATCCGCACCTCTTCTTCCTCCTTCGCAAGCGGATGTTTGTCGCTATGGATTTCAAAGAGCTAACTGTACACGTCAGTTACGGCTCTAAGATCGGTCAGCACTTTAGCGTACTAGCTTCTGGTGCGACCACAGAAAGAAGAAGTCTTTGGTAGGATAGGACTTTTATATGATTCATGTTGATGCCAGTATAACGTACAGTCCCCAGGGAAACTGCCGATGAACAGCTGCGTTTCCTTTTTCAGCTACTTTTTTGGTGTGTTTTGGTGGGGATGTTACTTTTCTGTTGCAAATGAATCAATTATAGCTACACAGAAACTGCAACGAATAGGAATCAATTAATTTGAGAGTTACAGAGATTAGGACATCCAGCATTGACCAGTCAGCAAGTACCAGGTCCAAAATGATGACGACAACGCCCATTAAGCACTGATCGTAATCTATCTTTTACACGACCACACATATATACGCCTACATCGACTACATCTGCTATTCGTGTCGAAACCATGAAAAGATGGAGGCCAGCAGGCTGCATGGAAATGTTTTGCAACCGAAGTACAGTAGCTAGCGAGGCAAGGATATATCATGCGACTACAAAACACTAGTACTGCGATTAACATTAATTACAGTGTTATCCACCCATCTGCTGGTATGTCTCTCCAAAACCGAACTCAGGTCTACGATGGGTCACCACTAACACTACTTTGCAGAATGCGGGAGCGGAAAATACGGAGATTCCGTTTTGGCACAAAATCCACTCTCGTGTCAAAGTTCAAGAGTATAATGTGCTATATAACTTGGAATTGAGGGTAAACTTACTGAGGTTTTCATTTAAATTATAATTTTCGGTCATTGTAACTACTGAGATCACATTTATAACTTGTAGTTGTCAGTTTTTCTGAAGTGTACTAAGGTTCAAGATCGAACTACATGAAAGTATTGTAGAAAATAATAATGATATAGATATATAGAGAAATAATAAAAATCAAAAAATCAAAAAAAATAATTTCTTTTTAAATTCGGCGGAATGCGCGCGAAGTGAATCTGCGAGTTGCGGAACGCGGAATAATGAGAAAGTGCATTTGGCAGAACGGATTCGACTCTAACCTCGCAAAAGTGCATTCTGCTCATTGGGCCACGCCACACGCACGGAGGCGGGATCCAACTTGGTTAGACTGGAGGCAACCTGGTACTGAAAGAGGCAACCACGGTCTGACGGGTTGCGGTTCCGGAGACCACAGCCCTTTGGAAATGATGTCTCGGGTTGTGGTTGTCTGGACCATCCGCGGGACCAGCCAGAGATCGGAGTTATCTCTTGAATCGAATAAGTTAACCAATGCAAAAATGTGTAATATCGCTTGAGAAACTGCTACTTCCAGAAGCTCGTTACGAAATACCACAACGCTCTCACATCGAGGATTACTTGGCAAACAGTTAGCAGTTCTGCAATACCGGAAGATCAGCATGTGAGTCGCTTGATTCTAGTTATACCCTAAACAGTCGTCAATGAATGACTCAAATTTGAGGAAACTGCAATCAAGTTCACTACTTAAATGAACGGCAGACTTCTGGCAGAGTCATCATACTCGGATGATTTTTTAATCATGTATCCATAAATTAACCTGCTGAGCATGAAAGAAGAATCTGATCTGGATCAACCTCTTTGTACATAACGCCCTGGACATAACTCTTCATGTTTGAAAAACAGATTTCCGACCATAACTGTAGGGGAGTGTGATCTTATATGTGTGATCTTACGCGATCTTATGTGATCTTACGCGTGTATCTTATATTAATCACGAGAACATTTCCGTAAAGAATGTTCCGGAACAACGTTAACCTTCTGTGATATCCGTCGTTGAAAGTAACCGATACTCATGAAGTCCTGCACGCTACATCTTCAGTCTCGAGCTCTACACTGCAGGCTCGAGGATGATATAACATTGATCCAAATTTCGATCCTCGAATTTGGAGCATAGCATCTTGAAGTTCTACAAAAACCAGGCTATTACTTTTCTTCTGATACCTCTAAGTTTCTCTTAATCTGAACAAGTTGAACTACTTAATAACATGTAACTGTATACTATTTGAAGATATTGCAGCAACGTTTTCACAATATATTCGTTAATCACCGTATAAAGTTGGTTCCAGATCTAGAACTATCCGGCCACAAGAGTCAAGTTTTCAGCTGTTTCTCAACACTAGTTGTGGAAGCTCACAAGGGATATCCAGTTCACGTACTTATACTTGGGGCTTGAGCACGTGCACGTGGCCTCCGTCTTGGGGCTTGTCTTTCCTCTTGGCTGGGACAATAGGTAGCCTGGGTGAGAACTGGATCCGGACCTTCGTAACCAGCATGATGCCAGGCAATACAGTGTACATTCATCACAATCTGGCCCACAACTAAAGAACTACAGTTGCTACAATTCTAAGCACGTGTGTCAGACTCTAGTTTGAACGTTTCAGTGATTGAATCGTAAGATGTTTCTACCAATTCCTTTTGGCGAGACTCTTGAGAAGTCTTTTAGTCATGCAAACGAGTAACTCTACGTTTCTAATGTATTAAGAAAACCAGATCTCAGTGACCAGTGCTTTTCTGCTCACTATGGCGACAGCGCACGATTGCAAAACACACCCACAACACACCCACCAAAAACCTGGCCACTTAAATTCCTTCATGATTTGTACGTCCATATATATATAGGAACCAAAAATGTGAAGAGACCATGATTGGATACAGAGGTAGCTAGATCGATCTGAACTTGCAGTCCCTCGCAGAAGGACAACATGGAGCCCCATTGTCTTAGGCTAGAGTTTGCATGATGAAGAGATCCCCACTTTTGAGGTTCCCACCGTGAGCTGCATGCTGGTGAAGCAATTGCAAGTATATGCTTGAAAATATGCAGCACAGTTAAGTCTCAAATGTTATAGTAGCTAGACTCCTATACTGAAACAGTTGCAACTGTCTAGCTTTAAATTTAATGAACTTGCATGAACAGTTTGAAGAGGAAGCCACTGAACTTCTTCGACGCATGACCATAAAAAACTACAAATGGTGAAATCGACATCAATAGGATAATTGTGAAACTTGGTATCGGTATATGTATCAGTTAGCAGCAAAACATCAGGCGAATACATATACAGAGCAACAGTATGGTGCACATTTTTGGGATGGTTGAGAAAGAGACAACTTCTACTACAACATGGAAATACCTATGGCTATTCATCGTTTCATAAGCATATGTGACAAGGTCTTCATTACGTCAGCCTGCAGGAAGACTCAGTTAAACCTGGATATAAGAACCTGGTCCTGCATAACTAAGAATAAAAGAGCCTGAATTTCACCAGTGACACCCCGGATCTTGGTCTATAAAGTCTGATCAAATCAGTTAGTACATGAGTGGGTCGATCTATCCAATTGCTCGTCTAATTGCATCGTCGACGCGGATTTCTCGTGGTACCTGGAAACACGTCTAGTACGTATCTATGTAGAACACACTTGGTTCAGTTTATGATCACGTTTCTTGAGCATGGAAATTTTTATTTATTCACTGTGTATGTAGCGTATCGACTGCGTTATTCAGGATTGTGTAGGTCCAGTTATTCTTGACACCGTCCATATTAAGCATGATTGCGTCAGCGGATCTAGTCGTCAGATGTTGAGCTCATAGCTCCTGTTTGACATAGACCTTGTATACAATCGAGAAGGCGATAGTCTCGTCCATCGACTGAAGAAATTATTAACCTTTTACAACTTGCTCGCGATCGAAGTTGGAAGCCAAATCCATCGACGCCACAGTTCCTACACGCCTCCCATGGTAGATAGATCTCGAAGGAACTGGTCAATTTGTACTAAAGATGTAGATACTTCTTAGCTCGAGCAAATCGCGCTTTCATGGGTTATACTCGATTACAGCAAACTTCACATATGTTTCTCAGACTTATCCAATAGCTTCAAGGTAATCAGGCAGCAACATTGTACAAAATTATAATAGAGGTTTGGCACCGTGAGCACTGAAAGAACGTATATCTCCTGGTCGGTCGAGAGTAGCTTTTCCAGTTGCCAGCCAGTACTTCTTCCACATGTTATGGTCTCTTAACGTACATACCAAATAACGAAGTCTTTCATAATTAAGCGTTGAAGCACGCTTAATTTACTGTATTCAACTTTCGGAACAAGTAGAGATCATCCGGGTCTCAGCGCAGTTCGTAACTGCAAAGAACAGTTCACGTGGATATACAGGATCAGTTGTATTCTGTCGTTAGTCGGGAGGTTTCCTTGTACAGCTACCGGTTCTGGAGAATGGCTTGTACAGTGCGAAAGTCGGTGATTTTATTTGTGTAGCACCGAATGGCATGCAAGTACGGAGCCAGTTTTGTATACACTTATGTATTTCTTGAAACCGAGAGCAAATTTCACTGTCACTGCAAAATGTTCAATGGTAGTGGTCAAGGTTCCAGTGGACATGACATTAGTACACGTGGCGATCAGAACACCAAACAGTAGGTCGACACATGGCAACTTCATGTGATCAGTGATGGGGAGGTACGTGGGATTCTCATTTTTACGATAGTAGTGTGTTGCAATTTTTACCGATTGTCAGCGTTTGAAGAGCTCTCGGCTGGAGCTTGCTCCACCTCCTGCCCTTCAGCCATGGTCACCTGCACAGTAATCAGTTCTCAACAACCTCGTGAGAACTCTCCTACCTCTCTAGTAAACAGAATTGAGAACCAAGGTAACTAGTCACTCGATCCCTTCCCTGCCTGTTTACACTCTACCTTATTCTTGACAGAAGAAGCTCTCAAGCTTCTTGATCTCTCATCCTCATAGAAGCGCAGCCCTTCACTATGGACACAAGGTTACACAATTCTCATCACTCATACTGGATACAAACAAAGTTTGATCAGAACTCTTTGAAGCCAGATGTACAAAGATTGTGTTGGAAAGATGTGTTTACACAAAGCACAAGCCTCAATTATATACAGGATTCACCGCTCAATACAAGCCGGATATCAATGTGCTATCTATACCACAAGCACGTGGTTCTACCAACTATTTCTTAAAACACCTTCCATCATCATGTGAAGGCCGTCAATGATCTAGGTCTAAACTATGAATAGAAGCGTAACTCTAGCTGACCATCGCTAAATCTTAACACTCCCACTCTATGTTCAGTTATTGTTTAGTTTAAGTCCCATGCCGCTAGAAAACCTCAAGTGCTTTTTTTTCGACAGAGATTTTGTGAAAATATCCGCTATCATCTCATTTGTTTCTTTGAACAACACGTTCACAGAAACACCTTGACACTCTGTAATATGATGAAACCTAGTTTCTATGTGTTTAGTACGTTCTGAAAACATAGGTTTCACGGTTAAGGATATGCCATTACTGCTATCACAAAAAATTGTAGTAGGTTTTTGTTGCTTAAAGCCAAAGTCTTCCAACAACCTTCTCAGCCAGATCGCTTCCCTCACCGTATTTGAGAGCTCCATGTATTCAGACTCTGTGCTTGAGAGACCTATCGTCTGCTGTTTCCGACTGCGTCAACTTATTGCTCCAAACAAAAAAACAAACAAAAAAACATATCCTCCCGTTGACTTACGGTCATCAACATCATCAGCAAATGCTGCATCGCAGTATCCAACAAGCTCATTTCCTCCATCTTGTTGCTGATAAGTCAATGTCGTACTAGCTGTTCCCTTGATGAAGCGCATCACTTTCTTCACAGCTTGCCAGTGTGCCTTCCCCGGGTTCGGCAAATAATCCACTGGTGTAGGCCAATCAGACCTTGTACACACCATCAAGTACATAACTGACCTAACTGCTTCACGATAAGGAACATTGGCCATCTCCTGAATTTCTTCAGATGTACTTGGTCCCATCTCCACGCTGAGTTTGAGATTCATTTCCAGAGGAGTCCCCATGGGTTTAGAATCAACCATCCCAAACCTACTAAGCACAGTCTCAGCATATCCATGCTGACTGAGTTTGATTGTTCCAGCGTCCATATCACGAACAATCCTTACTCCCAACATGTACTTTGTCGGACCTAAGTCAGTCATCTCAAATGCATGGCACAAATGCTCCTTTTCTAGATCCAGCAGTTCTCTATTTGAGCTGATCATCTACGTACACGAGAAATGAATGAAGATTTCTCCCTCAAGATGTAAAGACTGAAATCGGCACTGCTCCTAACATATCTCTTACTTTTTAGGTAGGAATCAATCGTGTCATACCAAGCCTTGGACGACTGCTTCAAACCATACAATGCTTTCAATAAAAGGCACACCTTACGTCCTTTCATCGAGGAAGAAGCTGATTTGAGTTTCTCCGAACGGTAACCTTCAGGTATTTCCATGAAAACTTCTTCCTGGAGGTTGCTCTTCAAAAAGGCTGTCTTCACGTCAGTCTGGTCCATAGTCCATCCATTTTGAGCTGCTAATGCAATTGCACAACGAACAGTGGAATGACGACAAACGGGAACATACGTTTCGTTGTAGTCTACACCTGCAAGTTGTGTGAATCCTCTCGCTACCATGCGAGTCTTGTAACAAGAACTTCATTCCATGGGCCTCGCTTAATCTTAAAGACCCATTTGCTGAAAACCGGTTTCCGCCCTTCAGGTAATGAGACAATTCTCCACGTCCCGTTCTGTTCGTGAGCTTCTAATTTTTCTTGAATTGTTAGCTCCCACTGTCTTGCATCCTTCTCACTTAACGCCTCCTTGATGGTAAGTGGCTCTTCCTCCTGCTGAAGAATTAGATCTGCACTCAGACCACAGAACTCTAAACCTGCAAGAATGAGGTATCCCTCATCAACTCCCAACGCTTGGGGGGCTTGATAGCTCTAGACCTTGGATACCTTTGGTTTGACTCCACCGAGGGTTCCAGAATAACTCCAGCATTCCAATCCAAATCTCTGTTCTCATTCTCCTCTTGAAGATCTCCTTCCAACATGCTTGGATCACTTCCTGCTTGATCACTTGTTTCCTCCACTACAGGGTTCCACCTCCAGTTCCATTGTTTCTATTTGAAGCTCTGCACTAGGTTTACTGGCATCAGACTGATCAGAGCTAGATCTTGGAATACAAGTGATTGGAGGAACACTAGGGCTGAGAAGCAATGGCATATGAGATATGCTAGTATCACCGGTACTTCTAATACTATTATGAAAAGAATTTTCAAAAAATTGCTCATCTCTACTTCATATCACGCGTTTAGTCTTAGGATTGAAAAAGTCTATACCCTTTCAAACCGTCTTCATAACCCACAAAAATGTACGGAAGTGCTTTTGGGTCAAGTTTGACTCTCTTTTCCTCCGGCGTCAATGCAAATGCCAAGCAACCAAACGTTCATAGGTGGGAGAGATCCGGCTTCACTCCACTCCATGCCTGATGAGGAGTAATACCTTTCAATGCAGCAGTTCGGCTTACATTCCGTAAGTAATTGACAGTAGCAGCTGCCTCTGCCCAACCCTGCATGTTGAAGCATACATATGACTCTTTCACCAATCGTGCGGTTGTATCTCTCTGCAACTCCGTTTTGACTTGGACTGTCTCGAGATGTTACTTCCACTTGAACTCCTCTCTCCCTGAGAAATTCACGAAACTCCCCATCTATGTATTCACCACCACGATCGCTACGAAAACCTTTGATCCTCAAGCCGGTTTGGTTTTACACTAAGTTATGAAATCTCTATAATGCTGAAAAGTGTCGTCTCTGTTTTCATCACATAAACAAGAAACCTTTTCTACTCATATCATCAATAAACGATACATAGTATTCAGCTTTGTCGAAGGAACGCTCCATGGGCCCACTTACATCAGAATGTATGAGCTGGAGTAGTTGTGTTGATCTCCGACGTGCTACCTTGGGCACTGGGAGCTTGTGTGTCTTTCCAAGAGCGCAGCTTTGGCATGGAGTAAGACTACTTGTGGTGATAGTCTGCATGCCTGTGGCCACCTCAGTAAGCACCTTGAGCCCACCTTCTGATAAGTGCCCTAATCTCTGATGCCACAAGTCAGTAGGATTGGTTTCTGCCAATAACAACTGATCATCAAAGTGTACCAATTTGAACAATCCTCTTCCCTTCCTGGTTGCATGGCACAACGGTTTACGCCTTTTGAGAATGATGCACTGGTTTGTCACTGGCACAAAATTTGTAACGTAACCGGTATCCAACAAGCGACCAACTGAGATGAGATTCTTCTTGAATCCTGGGATGTACAGTACGTCCTCAAGAACCAATTCATGGAAGCTTTGATCTTCATTTTGAAAAGATTCAATGATCTTCCCTACACCAACTGCATTAGACACGCTTCCATTCCTCATCTTGACAGCCTTATCATCACATTTGTGGATATCACGAAAGAACCTCAACTCACCACAAATGTGATACGTCGCTCCAGAATCAACAAACCAACCATTGTGCTGGTAATAATTGCTCTTCTCTGAATCAACCATCATCACTTCTTCCTCTAGATACTCACATCCATCATTGCTGAGTTCTGCGAGGTAAGCTGAATCTTCTTCTACATATTCACATTCGTCGCTGCTAAGCTCTGCAAGATAAGCTACACTCCCAGCTTTTCCAGCACTTGACTTCACAGACTTCTCCTGTTTCTTCTCTGCATCCTTACTTCCTCTTTTCTCTGATTTCTTGTTAGTCTTCTCTTGAGCTCGATCCATACAATCCTTTGCCAGATGCCCCTTTTTCTCACAAATGAAGTAGCTCCTGGTTTCCTTGCGTGGTCTTGAAGATTGTGCCATGAGAGCTTTATCAGATTTCTCAACTGATTTCTTCTTTTGATCCTGCTCGATCAATCTATTGGTGGCATAGGCCCAAGTAATCTCCTTTGCTGGTAACGATTCAATAATCTGAGCCGTCACATCAAAACGAGAAGGCACCGTTGACAACAGAATGATGACTTTGCACGCTTCCTTCGCTTCTAACAGCTCTGCCTCTTGCAGATCCAAGAAGAGATCCTCCAATTTCAAAATGTGAGCAGTCATGCTCTCTGATTCACCCATCTTCAAGTTTGCTAGCTCCTTCCACTTTCTGATCTCAGCAGAAATCTTAGATGTTCTGTAGATGGCGGCTAGCTTTCCCCAAAGCTGCCAAGCATAGCTTGAGCGTCTCACCAATGCTCCTACCTCCTTTGACAAGCTTGATAGTGTTGCAAGTGCACAATAGTTCAACTGCAACCAAGAGGTATCTTCCGTCAACATTTCAAAATCAGCAGACTCCTTAGCAACGAACGCCCAAAGCCCTTGCCCCATGAGGTATGTCTTCATGTCATCAGACCACTGACCATAATTATGTTTACCAAGTTTCTCCATGGCCATGATTGCTTGAGACATTGAAGCACCGAGTGGGTCCATAACCTGTTGCAATTTGTACTGATTGTCAACGTTTGAAGAGCTCTCGGCTGGAGCTTGCTCCACGTCCTGCCTTTCAGCCATGGTCACCTGCACAGTAATCAGTTCTCAACAACCTCGTGAGAACTCTCCTATCTCTCTAGTAAACAGAATTGAGAACCAAGGTAACTAGTCACTCAATCCTTTCCCTGCCTGTTTACACTCTATCTTATTCCTACAGAATTGAGAACCAAAGTAACTAGTCACTCAATCCCTTCCCTGTCTGTTTACATTCTATCTTATTCCTGACAGAAGAAGCTCTCAAACTTCTTGATCTCTCATCCTATAGAAGCACAGCCCTTCACTATGGACACAAGGTTACACAATTCTCATCTCATACTGGATACAAAGAAAGTTTGATCAGAACTCTTTGAAGCCAGATGTACAAAGAATGTGTTGGAAAGATGTGTTTACAAAAAGCACAAGCCTCTATTATATACAGGATTCACCGCTCAATCTAAGATCTACAAGCGGGATATCAATGTGCTATCTATACCACAAGCACGTGATTCTACCAACTACTTCTTAAAACACCTTCCATCATCATGTGAAGACCGCCAATGATCTAGGTCTAAACTGTGAATATAAGCGTAACTCTAGCTGACCATCGCTAAATCTTAACATAGTGTCCATGGAAACATCGACCACGTCTCAGAATGAAAATATCGTGCCATGGTTAAAGAAGATTTAGGGTTTAACAGCGTATAGACTTGATCGAGCCCTTGCGCCAATATTTCTCTTTAGACAGACACGTGGTGATGGCGCTTCGTTGATCAGGCCCTTATAGTTTTGCATAGTTTGCCACGTCAACATGGGGTTTCATTCCTTCTAAAACTGGAACCGCAGCCTTCTTGTCCCACCAGCGCGCGGTTTTATTCTTCACACAACGTTCATTTTAGAAATAAAGAACATGTTCCACTCTCCACGTGAACGGGTGACCGATGGTAACCTCCTGTCTACAGCTTGATCAAAAAGCGCCATCACCAGCAGGGGCCCGGGTAAAGAGAGACAATGGCGCAGGGCCCGATCAAGTCTATACCTCCAAGTAGAAAACCTCGTTAGTAGAAAACGTGCTTCCACAAGATCGACAGCATGTACGTCCCAGCTAGCAAAGGTACATTCCTGTGTAGATCCAATAAGCCTGTGCCCAGTTTGCAGTTGTGCCTCGAACAAAATAAGTCAACAATCTTTGACAGTCTAAACGTAAATCTAAACCTAGCCTAAGGACCGACTTGACACTTACCCGCGGGTCATCGCTGAAAGATTTGGCTTTAATTCACAGGTCTTCCTCAGCTCGCGAGCAAATATATATTCACACGTACACGTTCAGCTTCCTTCTTGTCACCTAGGTCGCTTTGGGCAGGATGTACTGTTTGAACTCCATGCATCTGCTGTAGTTAAATCTAAGCGGGAGTACAATTAATCAATGCAGCTCGAGCAGTACTGGTACATTTAATTTTCTTCTCAGTTTGTTCAAGTTTCACAACTCACAGTTCTATGGAGACAGTGCATCTGGTAATTGGGTCTTATTGAACAACGAATGACGAAGTCTGAGCCTTGAGGCGAGGATCATGTTTGAGTTCCGATTGGTTCCAGCCTTTCTGGTTATCAGGAACGCTGATATCGATCTAATCATGGTGTAATTCTTAAGGCGTCGTGGAAAGGATGGATACGCTCGCTTCACGAACGAATTGAATCTGCACGCGGAAAGATTACTTTTACTCATGATCATGTCCACGCGGAAAGTTGGGAACCTACCAACGACTTCGCTTCAGAGGCTGACTACGGGAACATTATTTATTTGACTGACGACTGAATGATTAACTTATTCGTTCTTCTTTTTCTTTGCAAAAACGGGAAAGCGGCCGCGTGGAAACGCATGTCTCTTAAGCTTGTCACATGACACTTTCAGCGCGTTAAAAGTATCATGCGCACTTACACTCATCGTTTCGTACTACTTTTGCAGTTGGTCAAGGGATTGCATATATATAATGGCAAGATCTTCTATCCGTTTAAGTCCGTAACCTGCAGACAGCAGTTTAAATACGATCCCCAGGTGACCTAAGAAAGTATACATGGAAGAATGAAGATATGTATGGCAAGATGCGTTCCAGGTCTATGTTTTCCTCAACCTGGCACAAGAGACCTACTGTACCGTAATTACTTGCGAGGAATGTCTCGTTTGTGGCTTGATCTTCCGCGTCATGAGGTTCAGTGAGCTTTTCGTTCGTTCTTTTTGCCACACCTGTTGATCTATCGCGTCATTTGATTTCTTGTGGACATCGCCATCTAAAGAAAGCAAAGGGGATTCAGGTGCCGAGTGGTATCCCAGTGTCCCTATAGGTTGGAGTTGAACCGTAAGAAACTCAGAACATATACAAATTTTGAAGTCAGTCAGTCTCAGTGAGACTAGCTAGATGGTGAAAAGGACGAAGCGTCTACCAGCCCATCGCCATGGTACCGGTCTTGTCTTCAGTCTATGATCGGAGAGAATGTTGAACTTCGTGAAATATTAGGAGACTACCATTTGACACAGGCCTGGAATTGCTTCGGATTTATCGCCAAGGTGTACTGCTCTCATAGGATAGAGTCCTGTGTTTTACATCCCCACTTCTTTCAAAGCTGACACGGTTGGCGCGGCTTGATGGGGGCCTCACCCACTTAAGGCATGATTGTCGGTTAAGCTGTAGATTGATTGTAAACCAAGCGCGAACAGGGCTCAGATGTTGACAGTGTTCTGGTTTGTTCTCGTCTGATGAGCAGACTAGTACTTTAATATGCCCGGGCCGGGGTGAGAAATCAAACTGCTTCCGAGGACGTGATGATATCTTTATCTTCTCCATGGTGTATCCGAGTGGAAATCATGTGATCCTGAACTGCAAAAGTATCGAGAATTTAGGTCGAATGTGAGGGTTGCAGTTGCTCAAGTGATCACGTAAGTGACTCCTTATTGTCAGAAAATGGTTTATGTACGACTAGCATTGCAGTGTTCTAACAGTTGACAGTCAAGTCATTACTTGGTGGACCTGCTTTAGCACAGGCCATTACTTAAGACTCACGAACAGGCAATTCTACCCTTACGGGTGACAATGACGGCCAACTACTCTTTTTCCGAGATTAGTAGACCGAAAAGGGAAATTGGAGGATCTGGATGTGTTTGGAGAATCTTCATTCAAGGACTGTGGTGGATATATATGCTCTCAGGTCTCTTGGTCATAGTGCGAGTCCGTCTAGAACGATTCTTAGTTCCATGTCGAAAGGTCAAACCTTCAGCTTCCTACCATGCACTGGATACAATTTTCAAGCTGTTCCGTACGTTTGTTCATAATCGTATTTCTTCCGGCTTGCCATTCCTACCTTCAAGCTTCTGCAGGTATAGCCTCTTACACTAGAGATCAAATTGGCAGACACACATGCCACTGCAACCCTCCGGAGTGGAGATACACTGAAGACTCTTGCCCCGGAAGAGGGAGACAGTGTGCTCTAGCTCTTGACTCTGTTTGTTTGGAGTGAGCATGTAAGAAATCTGCTACCAAAGGAGATAAGAGTTTGACTGCCCTCCGGATCGTAGAATTCTCACTGTGTTGCCGTACATTAGTCTTACCATATTAGTCCCACTCTTTCTCGAGGAATGGGACTAATACGGTGTGTAACTAATACGATTGGAACCTTTTCTGTATATTCTTCCTCCGCGGGTGGAGTTACGACTTCGGCTGGATATTCATGAACGATATCTCTCACTTTCGGTAGGAAATCGTCCGCGGAGTTCTTTTATTTATTTTTCACCCGTTTGGAATGTATTTGTTACAATGAGAACCTGAATTTATAAATTTCAATTGTTAGAGATAACAAATAATAAATTACGGTACGGTTATGGGGATTCAAAATTTCACTTACCATAAGGAGACTCGCAAGAAGGTTGTCATAAAATCGCAAGAAACTCGAACTGATCCAATGCTATTTTCAACCGTAGTGGACCGATTAGCAGCAGCAGACGAAAAATAATGAAGCACACTCATAATTGATGTCAAGAACCAATTGCGCTCATTTGAATTCGTCAAGAACGGATTGCAAGAAAATGAAGTTGAGAAACCTAATGCACAAAAAACCAAGAACCAACTGTGTTGTTCGACAAGAACCTAGTGGGAAACAGGACGGCTCATTGCTTTCCCTTTTGCACTCTGCGCTTTCTTTATCTTCATACTCTCGTTTTGTCTGTACTACGCTGCTTGCACTCTATTTTTGCCACGCATGGTCACATCGATGTACTTGCCACTTTACTATGCAACGGGCTACTTTCCTTGCTTCTCACATGTTGTTCTTGGCACTACACAACTTCGCAAAGTTGCTTCCTATGGCTTCTTCGGCAGCCTCGTTTCGACTACTCACCAGATGCCTACATAGCATTAACAATGATCTTCACCGCATGACTCGTTTCGAGGCCCAAGATCGTCAATCCCGCACTAGGCTCTTATTTTCCTAGAGATAGGCTGTAGCTTCATATGTTAGCTTGTTATCCCTTGTTTGCCCCTCTACAACAGCTGCTGTTTGTCATGGGGTTGCAGGGTCTTCTCGACTTCCGTTTTGGCTGACTGCTCTTCAACTTTTTCCTCTTGTGAGGTGTACTCGTCCTCCAATTAATGAATTCACTTGAGGGTTCGCTTCGCCTTCGAGATCTGCTGACCTGGTAGCCATCATTGTACTTTGTTTTCTCGTTGCTAATAAAGTTTGTGGGTGTGTTGCAACCCTTTAAAATATAACACTTTTAAAAATAAATTTACTTCGCCTTCAAGATGTGCTGGCCAGGCAGCCATCACTATACTTTGTTTTTCCTTGCTAATAAACTTTGTGGGTGTGCTGCTATCCTTTAAGGTATAACACTTTCTAAAATAAACTTACTTCGCCTGCGGGATCTGCTGGCTTGGCAACCATCACTTTACTTTGTTTTTCCTTCCTAATAAAGTTTGTGGGTGTGCTGCCACCCATTTTAAAGTAAACTTGCTTCGAATCATACGCCTGTTTACAACCTTGTCACCCCTCCTCCTTGATTCTTTGTTAATATGATCCGAAGGTGATTTCCATTTTAACGTGCATATATTCTGCTCTGTGATCCACCCTCATAGTCAAACTTTACATGGTACTTCACTTCGCAAGTTGTAGTCACTATTTCGCGTGCCATTTATCTGAATCGTTGGCCATCTTTTCCTCAAGCAATGATGCGCCTCAGCAAGTGGAGAGTGATCTAAGGGTGATCTCCCTAGGCTGTGGGCAGTCTAGCTAGTCCCGCGGATGGTCCAGACAAGCAAAACCCGAGCCCGCATTTGCAAATTGGCGTGGTCTCCACAACCATAACCCATCCGACCGTGGTTGCCTCTGACCGTACCAAGTTGCCACCAGTCTCCTTCGTACGTGTGACTCGGCCTAATGGGACAGAAGAATAGAATATAACTGTATATTTATAATATTTATATATTTATATATTTATACTATTTATATTTATATCTTATATTGAAAATTATATATGTCATAAGATAAATTTAATCATGGTTACTAAATACTATGCTCGGGGATGCGTATGCATCACTCCATCCCCGGGCATTAGATTCCCCGAGCATAATATTCCCTGGGGACAACGTTCCAAGCTCTGGCAGACACATCAACATAACAAAGAAGGGAGATCGGAATAAACAAATCGTCCATATACTGACGTAAGGCTACTTGTTTTGCATATCCCCTATATCCAAAACAAACTCTGACAAAATATATTGTCAAGATAAGACGACTATGATCTAACTACCCAAGAAAGAAACTGACCAACCCCAAGGACCAGACGAACTACCCCGTCATCCTTACGAAACCGAATAACCTACTCCCTAATCAACTCGCCTTGGCTCCTTAACCAACTCACCCTTGATAGAGTTTTAGTCCTCCATGACCAGCTTTCAACCGACTCGGTTATCCTCGCCATAGTTACAGTCTAAAATCCTTGTAGAACGAAGGCAACGAACATGTTGCTCACACATGCACTTCTCACCTTCTTTCTTGACGGACGACTTTCTCTCGATTTATCGTGGACTGGGGGTGAGGCTCAGTTGGTTCGGGGTTTGGGCTCATCATCTAAGTCTTTTTCTACCAGTCAGCTGTTCACTTACAATACCGCTAGAGCATGTCAGATACCATGAATCAACCCATGAGGCAATTCGTGTACTCATTGGAAAAGAACTACTCACCATCACCTCCTCGGCCACTGCCTAGTGTCTTGGTGACTGCTTGTGACAGGAAAATTCATCTAGCGGACGGTGGGCTTTAGACCTGGAAAGAAGTTTAAATAGTTCCTGAAAATCGACTTAGCACCGTGAGTCCCGTTGTTAGCTACAAGCATCTATGGGATCCTTCAACTCCACCTCCGACGCTGGAACAGTAATCAACGGGTGAGTCCCAGATTTAACGTTGTGACTGAATGAAGATATAGAAGGGAAACACACTCTGGGTTGGAGACTGAAACGTTACCCCCAGAATGAAGCTGCAAGCACCTTCGGGACGTGAAAGCTTGAAACACATACCCAGAAAAGACTCGAATCATGCAAGGGAATGGAAGCAGACCTGAATTTTGGCACATCATCAAGTTTTCGCACAAATCCCTTGAATCCTCTTGGACCTGAAGACTCGGACTCAGGCTGGACTTGGTGCTCTAGGCATGCTTGGAAGACTATTTGAACGCTTGGAGCGTTGAAAATTAAGCCATTTCACTACGTGAAGGATTCAGCTTCCCGTAAACATTTCAAAAGACAGAAGAAGATTAACTGTTATAAGCAAACAAACTCTCATTCCAGCAAAGGATGCATATGCGCTTTGACCGCTGAGGCAAGAGCACTTAATGATGCCTTAAGCCTGTGGGGACTAGAAATCCTGAATCTCACTCAATTACTGGGATGTGCTTCATCCAGTTAACGCCTAAGGACTCTCCTGGGCCTTCTTCCCTGCAAACTCCGGAGCACCCGATACTGCTCTACGAGGCGGATTGAACTCCCAGAAATAGAACTTGCACTCGTTAGTTCAAAGTACAAACTAATTTAGCTTGGTGTGCTTCAAGTGTAGGCCCCAAATCAACGGACAACTAAGGAAAGATCCTTTTCATCGTGATTAAAATAGGTTCTTCCCACGAAATCTGAAGATTACCGAACATACTACGAGTTAAATGCGATTGAGCTATACAATTCGCATGCGCTAAACCGTGTCTATCTATAGCGATCTTCGTGTCTACTTAAGAACGAAGAAAAGAGAAACATCTGCGCGTATCTCAAGAAAGGATAAAACGGAAAACATTGACACGCTTAGAAAAGATGATTGAACTCACTCACCATCGACACCCTTCTACGAAGATCCAATGCCCCCTCGCCCCTCATTCTTAGCCTCAAGACTTCACTAGCAGCTCTCTCATATCGCATTTCCCACCGTTTACACTAACACCAAGAACACCTTTGAACTACTCACTTACCTCACTCCTTGTAACGATCTCGAGCCACCCCGATTTCCCGACTCACTTGTTGAGTTGGCCTCGTCTCGTTCTCTGATTTTTCTTTCTGTCGGTTCGTTGCCGCGAAAACTCGGCAATCCTAAACGTGGTACTGCGAGCACACATAACGGCCTTATCGCCAATCTTTCCCTTGCACAAGCAAAATCCTAATTACTGTATGTTTAGAATTGTGAAGTAATCAAATCTCAAAATGTATCGATGGATACGTTTGCGATGATTTGAGAGACAAAAACGAATCCGAGTTTCTTTCCCTATCTGAGGTGACTGCCGGTCTCCTTGGGGTGCAGTGGAAACGGATGACAAGATATGAGAAGGTGAGGTACGTAGTGGACATTTCAAGTCCAACGGTGGAGAATTCATATATATGGGGCGCCACCGTCCCCAAAGGACAAGGACAGCATAATTTACATACTGCAAATAGAGAATAGACTGAGACTGGAAGACAACAGTCAAGAGGAGCCGACCAACCTCAATCCTGCAGCAAGCAAATCGGTGACGGGATCCGGAAGCGAACGGAACCAAAGTGAAGCGATTCGACATATTGCCTTAGTACTTCAGCCGACATAGCAGTGGCATGCGGGTCGAGAAGTAACCTAGAAGTCGAAGGCATCACAGAATCTGAGGCATACGATGAGCAATAGCGTGTCGCCGTGACCTACACACAACACAAAACAATCGAGTAGTACCGCCATCGAGTATCTAAAAGAGACAAAGCGTAACGTAAACAACCTCTCTCCGCTAGCAAGAAGAACTGACGGTCGCTGCTCGCCATACTCCCAAATTTGCCGAGGAAGTTGACTTGCCCTAGCCACTCTGCATCGTCGAAGGTTTGTACCGTCATCACTAACTGTACTCGAATTCTGCGGACTGTAGACGACAAAAGTACAGCGTTTCTGCTAGATTGGAATCTTGTGCAGATGAACGAGATTGTACGTTACGCATTAACGCCTTCATTGTGTTTTGTCTCTTTACTTTTTGTTGTTCTTATGCAATGTCTCTCGGTTCGAACTCGTACAACTTTTGGGTCACCCGCCACTCCACGAGCACACAGTGATGACAATCCGTTAATCTCAGCCTACTGCGAACTCTTTCTCTAGACCTCAGAGAACGAAAATGGTACACGAGCCCACAGCTGGTACTTCTGAACCGAACTTCCACGTCTACGCGGAAATATAAGGCACGACATAAAGTAAAGTATTTAGTGCAGGTTTCATCGCTCCTTGAGTTCCCTACGTAGTAACAAACTTTTTATGTGAACGGAGAGTTGAGTGGCCCTAGTACCGTGCCCAGAAGTATAAACGAGGAAACGAGGCCTTTTCGCCTTTGTAATTTTCCCTTGCTTACCATCGATCTTTTCCCCGTATGCCATTTTGTAGGTTAGGAAACTGATCAATCACAGTTTGGGTTCGGCTTAGGCCCGGAAATGGATATTTGTTTAGGTTAGGTTCAGCTTAGAAAATTGATAAACCATTGTTTTGCCTAGGAAATTGATATGCAACTGTTCAGGCTCGGGAAGCTATAAACTTACATTGATTGGTAATAGATACATTAATAATAAAAATTAATGCATACACGGTTCATGTTACATGAACCTCTGGAAAGGTCATGGTTTATCAACATAAACCATTTCGGCTTCTATTCGTTTGTATTTTCCAATAGGTTATATCTGATAAACCATCAATCCTTTCCTTTCCCATGCATCACTGTCTAGGTTCGGAAACCACAGTTTAGGTTGGATTTATATCTGGAGATTGATATGCCTCTGTTTAGGCTCGGTTCATGTTCATAAAAGTTGATTGTTTTGGCTCGGTTTAGATTAAGAACTGAATATGCCCCTGTTTAGGTTAGTTAAACGAAGACGTTAAACTAAAAGTGCATTAAGTGATGGTCGTTAGCCTGGGTGTGAGATGTTCTTTTCTCAACTCAACTATGATACAATAGCACAGCCGTTGCTTGTAATTATTGATTATTTTCTATTTTCTATAATATCGTATCATGGGGTGAAAGCTTTAGATCTTTTATGATTCATATTTTACCATGTATTAGCCCCAGTCTCACATAGTAGTTTATCAGTTTAGTCTCTGAATCTAGGCAGATTAGGCGGCATGGTAATAGGGGGTGTCAGAGTTAAGATGATTCTGAAATATTCGAGAGCCGGGGGCGTGAGTTACGGCTTCGGCCAGACTGCGGCCAGAGTTTCATGCGGGCACCTCCTGAGGTACCCGCAGGAAAATACCGCGGGCATTTTCTTAACGGCTGTTCACTGGTTTTTTTTGTTTTTTTTGCAATGGATTCTCTGCTGTCGAGAGTACTTATCTTCAATGTAAAAATGAAAAAATAATCAATGATAAAATCTTAATGTTCATTCACAGACGCGACGCAGAATGAGCCGCGGTTCTATACAAACTTAGCTGTGACAATTTTACGGCCAGTTACTTCTTTGCCGTTGAAGAATCTTTCCTCTGAACTTTGACACCCCCTAATACATAGATTTTTCACTTCACAAACATCAGGGAACTGATACGGCTGGAAGATGATTTGCATTTGAATGTTAAAGCGTCTTGATACTAAATCCAGTTTAATTGACATGATCACATGTTTCCACCTCAACAATCACAAAACATTAACGTCCACTTCAGCAAATTAAACTGACACATGTTTATATCTAAGGTATGCACTCAGCGGAAAACTCAAAAATGCTACCCAAGAATATCCTCTAAGAATCGACTAACTTTCACGAATATTCCTTACTCTAGTTAATCGGAACCAATAAACTTACATGTGAGACATTAATCAATCTTATTGCCGAAACTAGCTTCGGGAAGAAACTAGTCCACAACAAACTATGTGCGCTTAGAAGGATATTATATACTTTGAAGGCTTTTTCTATATTAGATGAATAGTTTAAGGACTTTACTTAGTACGTGAAAACAGGGGAGTGGGTTCACAACTGTACCAGACGAGATTCAACTAGTGATTTTGGTTCTCAACTTGTCATAAATCCATGTATTGAGTAAATCTGGACAATCCAACATCCAACTTGAGAAGTTGAATCGTGCAAATTGTGTATTAAAAGAAAGTGGATCTTCCAGTTTATAAAAATGAAGGGAACAAAATGTGACTCTAAATTCCCAAATAAAACATCTAAAACATTTTAAAACACAAAAACTCGTAGACTTTTTAATAATCTAAAATATTGAATTTTATCAAATTTTTAATAATCGCAAAATATTTAATCAATAGTATTATAAATAATTTATTCTTATTTAAATATATATGAATTAGTTATATTTTTTCTATATTATATATATATATATAATACATTAACAGGTTAAAAAGAACTAAGGAAATTTCAATTTATTGTGTATTAACTCTAATTTCCTATGATGATGTTTTCATGTTTAATATTTTTATAATTTGGAATACATAATTTACAATAACACTCTTAATTCTTAATTAATAAAATGATATTGTCATAAATCAGTTTGTGACATGAGACATTACTGGATAAACTGAACGATAATGAGCACACAAATCATAACAAGGCCTTCACAATGATTGGTATGAAATATATTTACTCACTGAGGAGTGTATTATTCTTACACAGTACACGGAGGCCAAAGTTGAACTCTTGTGAGATATTCTAAAGTATTCTTATGGTCATTTGAGTATCAAACATCTTCATTGCCTAAAAGTCCTAGTCTAAAAATCCTATATTTCCAACACTAATCAGGTTCAAGATCTTTAGCGTCTAGAAGACATGCTAAAATGTCACTAAATATCTTTGGCATCTTTTCAGTTTTGAGATAAAACAAAAAAAGACGTTTCTCTGTTGTAGGAGTAAACTAACGTTTAAGGAGCTATCGATATAATCTAGGGTTGTTTTCGATAATGAAAAAGCTAAATTAATCTTAAAATACCAAGAAGGTGGATATAATTTAACAAAACCTGTCGCATTATAACTTGAAGCTGAAGATTCTAAATAAGACCAAAGGATATCCATGAGAAAATTATGTGTGACAGTACTTTTCATACAACGTGGGCACTATAGAAGTGTAAGGATGATGAAAGAAACTTTTGTAAAATTCATCGTCAATCAAGATACAAGTGAAAATATCATATTGCGTATATTCATCAAAAACACGAGTAAAATCTTTAAGCAAGAATGGAATTTTCTTCAACATTTTACACATGAGCAATCTGGTGCTCGTACAGTGAGTTTCACTCCATACGAACTTGAGTTGAGATCGTAGAGCAGCAGGAAACATAACTTGAAATATCTCATTCATCAAGTATCTTCGCGAAGAACTCCACACGGTGATGTAGTAAGAAATGTTGTAAGAAATTGTTGATCTTTGATTTGGAAGGCTCTCTCTTCTGGTTGCAGGAACGAATATTGATATCAGTTGCATCAAAAATTGACGCAAGTATGATAGAGGAGTTAACTCGACCTTCACATATCTCTTTATCTCTACCGCCGATGGTAGGAAATGAAATTCGTCCTCGCAACAAGACAAGAGAGCCCTCCAAATCAAAGATCAACATTCTCTTACAACATTCTAACTCTATAGGAATATGCATAGATGTAAATTCATCTTCTTCCTCTACATAATACATTCAATAATAATGTCAAATATAAACACAACACAATACATGAATAAAACTAGAAGAGACAAGATCAAAAACAATATAATACATTATGAAAGACAAAGTCAAGCAAATATTTGTGTAAAATCTTCTATGAGATTGTAAATTGTACAGCAACACCTCTAGGACAGTAGAAGTAGAATTATGAAAGAGCTAAGAGAGAGTTTTACAAAACTTACGACTAGAGAATTTTCTGACTGATGACAATTTTGACATCAAGGAATTTAGGTTAGAGGGCAGAAACGAGTAGAGAGGAGATTTACAACTCATACGCATATCTTTTTGAATAGAAAACCTAGGTGAATGCACGAGTGCTTCACAGGAGTAGTTTTCTGAAGTGTTGAGTTCTTGAGTGTGAGATTTTCAGTTTGGGTGATCTAGACTATGTTTTGTTTGGATAGAGAACGTGGTGGAGATTCCTTTGTGATCCGTGTTTCGTGTGTGAGCTCTGTCTTTCTTTTCATGGTCATATCATAGTTAGAAAGTTCTTTCCTTTCTAAGAAACTCTCGCCTCGACAAGATTGACCTTGATATGAGTCAGATCTCCATCATGTGTATTTTTTATTTGATCTCTTCAAAAATATCATTTCTTGTATAACAAAGAGACAATCAATACATATGGTTATCAGTGCCGCATCTTTTATTGTTGTACGTTTGACAATAATTGTCTATCGACTAGCTCACATGTCAACTAACTCTCTATAGGTGAGCTTTTTGAGATTGGAGAGTCCACAGTCAAATGAATGGTTGTCACGTCAATTTGGCACCTCGGCTAGGTTGGTCGAGTGCGGAGTGGAGAATCCCGGTAGGGCCGTTAGTGCCGTTAGGGTGAGTTCTGGGATGACCCACTAGGGGTATACTTCGTAGGTAGGGCTTGGAGGCCTTAGTTCTTCAAGTTGAGCCTTCAAGCTCTAGGCTATGATGGATAGTCTAGCTGAGTGTAACTTGGAAAGAACATCTCTTGAACAACTGAGTGTAGGTCAGTAAGAGCTCGCTGATATGAAATCGTCGGCTGGTATCTTCGGACGTTGTCGTTCGTGTTTGATTGTTTGGACCTGCGATCGAGGTGTATGTGGACGCATGGTACTTTGCTGTTGTGGGGTCGAGTGGAGATTTTCTGTCATGAGGAAGCGCTGCAGAAAGTTTGAGGAATGTTCTTGAAGTGACCTGTTCGGACCGAGTGCGCATTTGGACATGGCAGACGAAGTACTTGTCAATGTCAGGTAGGAGTGGGCTTTTTGGAAGCGCATTGGAGAGACGATTCTAGTACATCAATTTTCGTGGAGTTTGGTCGAGCATCAAAGAAGTTATGACATGTCAAAGTTCGCTATCGTGTGACCCGAAAGTGCAAAAAGACTAGTTACGTCAGATTTTTGTGCAATTTCGTGTGGAAACTCGAGTTTAGGAGTTTTCTTGTGTGTGTGGGCATTCGCGAAGTGTGTATTGTGCATTTGCGAACCTGTTGTAGTGGTGTTCGGGTTGGATTTTTTTTGCAATTTCGTGCGGAGCTTGAGCCTGAGCCAGCTCGAACCCGCCGCAAGCCAGCTTGCTGGCGTGCGTGAGAGAGGTATGCAAGTTTCAGTTGTGTGGGAAGTGTAAAACCAGTAGGTCACCCATCCCAACACTATTCCCGTACTTGCACATTTAACTTTGTAGTCATAGCTTTGGCTTTACCACTAGGCCAATAGCTCTTGGTGTCTTACACGGATGCGTGCAAGTACTTATGGACTTGTCTAAGGTAGTAGAAGACACGTTCCTAGAGGAGTGGTAGGACGACCCACAGTATTAAGAAGAAGCTATAGTTGTGGTAGTGTTTGTCTATACCGTGATGACGCGTATGGAGACAGTTGATGACAGTTGTCTTGGGTGAGCTAGTAGAACTACCACGTAAATATTTTTGGAGCTACTAGAGGTGTGGACATCTAGTTAGTGACCTTAGGTATCAGTTACGACGGTTGGTGATCATATATCGTGCATGTGATCACCAAAGAGGAGACGTCAGTATGAGTGGGGTTGGGTTTCTCTTTATGTGAATGTTTGAGTGTGGAGGGTTATCGTTTGGACTTCTTGTGGTTGGAACTCCTCCATATTCTACTTCTTGTTTGTGCGTCGTGTTTGCTTGTGTTGGCGCTTGATTTCTGGAATGAGTTCACTTTAGTGTGCTGTCGATAGTGAGATTGGAGTTGCGGATCAGTTAGACTATCTTTGTTTCTCTCACGGTGCGGTTGGAGTGACAACTCAACAGATCGTGAGAGGCTGTCTGTGGTGATGGCATGTACATGTTGTCTTTACCTTGACCGTCCTAGTAAGGCATAGATAAGCTCAGTAGGAGCGGGGTTAGGCAAGTGGTGGTTATAGTGGTGACGGAGATTTCGACATTCTGGTTGGAGAGTGTGTTACTGAGATTCTCTCATCACGGAGTTCTCGGGAGGTTCTGGTGGAGACTTCTCGGACAGTGGGTATACACAGAGTGAGGTGAGGTATCGACTACCTACACCATTGCCGTCTGTTGTTCCAGAAGGATGAGTCAGACGCAGATAACACGTTTTTTAGTGGTGAATCGAGTATCACCACACCGTTGTTGTGAGACATGGACGAGATCTATGGGATCATGAAGGGGCCTCGACGTTACTCAGATACAGTGGGTACCATCGACAGCAGATGCGGAACCCACAGCTGTTTACACTTTTCATGGCATGGAAAAGTTGTTCCAACACTTGGAGGGACCGCCGATGGACGATTACCATGAGTTTCAGCGAGACTACAGTGTGGAGATTGAGTTGTGGAGACAACATTGATCTCCCAACTACGTTTCCATCACTATTGGTGCGGTTTCAGGAGACGTAAGACCTACGAGTTTGGGTGCCAGTAGCAATGATACATCCATGGGTGGTGGAGTACCTATTATCGGCGGTGCGTCCACTAGTAGTGGAGCAGGTGGTAGTGTGAGTGAGATACCACCAGGGTTTAACCCTGTGGTTCAATTCTTCTAGTGTTTGAGGAAGAACTATCAAGGTGTGCGGACCGACAAGTTGAGGAGTCTGCAAGAGTTCCAGCGGAAGACTGGAGAGAGCATACGCGATGCGTTTACTCGCATGAGGCGGTTGATCAGCGTTATCCAAGAGGTGACGGAAACACAGACAATCCAGTTCTGGTATGAGATACTAGATCGGGAGCTGCGTAAGAGAGTCAGAGATGCCACTCTCCTTAGAGACACTGCTCCGACGTTAGCAGTTGTCTTTGGTTTGGTTGAGCGGATTGAGCTCAACATGGTGGAGGAGAGGGTGGTGGTTGCTGGATTCAGAAAGGAGACACCACATGTGGCGACCACCTCTTCTCGAGGATCACAGGCTACGCAACAGCGTGGTGGTGGTGGTGGTAAAGATCATGTGGAGCAGTCACGATCCCAAGGAGGTGTTGGAGGATCAGGTGGGCAGAAGCTCATGCCGTCCTTCTCTAGTCAGCAACAAGCGGATCCTTGCTAGACGTGTGATGGTCCTCATCAGCAGAGGTTTGAAGAAGTCCGAGATGGAGAGATGTCCATTCCAGCTGCAGACATCTCTAGGAGATTAAGGGGTACAACTCTACACATGACACGCGAGATGCTGACGGTGAGAGTTCGATCAGATCATCTCACGAATGGCTTCATGGTGAGGGCCAAGGCTATCGTTACGGCCGTAGAGTCTTATGATGTATTGGTTGGAGATGCTGTGTTATATCTTGTGGGGTTCGTGATCGATTATTGGACAGAGATAGCATCTTACAGACCAGGTTGGTAGTCCGGTGAGGGACGAGTGAGCCGTTTACCAGTGCGGTTCAATGCTAGAGTTGGGACAATGGAGTCTACACCAGAGACGAGGACATCATCACTCCGGACGAGTTGAGATGAGAGGATACTCCGGTCTTTGAGGAGGTGGAGGACATACCTAGCATGTTTACGTTAGTACCATCTCCCTTGGATGTTCCATTCTGGAAATCGAGTGGAGAGTTGTAGCAGTATGCTGATCGCTTGGTGCAGCAGGCTTGGAGTGAAGCCTTTGTACCACCAGTAGAGGAACCAAAGGTTGTTCCTGCTAATGACCATGTGACCTTATCACCGTTGGATACGACTCTCATTGTACGGTAGTATCCAGAGGAGGGTGTGTGTGTGCTCGAGCTGTTTGGAGAGATTAGCACAAGTTTGGCTGCGGTATTGCAGGCATGCATACAAGTACAGCAATACTTGTATGTGAAGAGAGATGAGGTTGCAAGACGCATCTCATTGCGTTTGGTGCAGAGATATCTTGAATTGTTGTCCATATCAGCTGTTAGAGAATATCAGCAAGCATTACCGTCAGATATTTTGCTGTTGGGGGCGCAGGATCTTACGTTTGTTGGCTCACTTGGTGATAGCCGAGTGGCCATGTCAAGTTCACACGTGTGCTAGGAGAGGTCAGGGTTTACATGACCCGTGATCTAAGATGTTCTGAGAGATGTTACGGATCTTACACCTCCAAATGCATCAGGTGGATTCTCTAGCGTACATCTTGGGGAACGTCCTTTTGTTGGGTGATGCTCGTACACAGATGATGACGAGTGTGCACCAAGTGCGGTCTTGGGTTGGACCGGCAGTGTTGTTGGATGCAGTGAGAGTAGGATCTCGTGCACATCATCCACAATTGTGGTGGACGAACTTGTTACCGAAAGATGTGCTTAAGCGCGCACATGATGAAGTGAGACGATCAGCGCACCTCACGGTTGATAGCATCTTGGATGTAAGACGACGATCTCAAGTAGTGAGAGTCGTCGATAGATCATGCATGGCAGTGGTGAACCTAGTGGGACGGCTCATGGTAGCATTACCCACTTTTGTAATCTTTCCAGCGTCATATGCTTACAAAGATGGAGGACCTAAGCTTGTGTGGGATGCTCGATTACGGCAGTTGGTGGAGCTCAATGCCGATAAGAGAGAGCGAGCGATGGGTTTCGCTACGGATACGACGGCAGTAGTTTCGATGTCGGAAGCTTCACATCGTCAAGTATTGGATCAAGCAATGGACTTGAATTGCTTGACATGGATTGTTAGTCTTGGATTGGCTGAGCAGCGTCCGATGCGATCGACGGATGTTACTGCTTGGACACTTCTGAGCTCTTTGTCTATCGAGTTGGTGGAGGCAAAGACTAGGGGCGAGGCGTGTGAAGTTAGTCATCCTTAGACATCATGAGATGTCATAGAAGAGAGTGTGGAGCTTGCAGCTAGGACTGTAGGAGTTTTTCGCACATTGACGGTGGAGGTTGTTGGTGATGATCTTTGGATCTTCAAGCAAAGTATCATCAGTTGCCAGTGAGAAAAGAAGATAAGGTCAAGACAGCATTCTGGAGAATTGACTCTTATGGCAAGGATTGTTTGTTTCAGTGGCAGTTCTTATCATTTGGGTTGTAGAATACCCTAGCTCAGTTCCAGAAGGTGATGGACAAGATCCTAGTAGGATTGGATTTTGTCAGATATTATATTGACGACATCTTAGTCTATAGTCCTACTGTGGAAGAGCACGAGAGACACTTACGAGATGTGTTCGAGCGATTGAGAGCTCATGGGTTGAAGTTATACCCTGAGAAGTGTGAGTTCTTCTAGGATTTGGTAGAATATCTAGGTCACACCATCTATCCAGGTGGTTTGGGTGTTCAACAGACGAAGGTTGAAGCTATTGCACGTATCTTACGTCTCACATGTGTGAGTCGAGTTCAGGCATTTGTTGGTTTGGTGAACTTTTATCGTCGGTATGTGCAAGGGTTTAGTGCAATTGCGAAGCCATTGACCAAACTGATGAAGGTGGACCAGGAGTGGCAGTGGAGAGATGAGCAAGAGCGAGCTTTTGTAGAGCTCAAGGAGAGGTTGATATCTGCTCCCATCTTGAGGAGACCCGTTAGGGGACGTCCTTTCCAACCGCACATTGATTGGAGTATGTTAGGACTTGGAGTAGTGCTGACTCAGCATGATGATGAGAAAAAGGAGTTTGTGGTGACGTTTGTCAATCGCTCCAAAAATTCGACGGAGATGAGATACAATTCGTACGAGGAGGAGTGTTTAGCTGTAGTGTGAGCTGTTCTACACTTCCGATGTTATCCGTTTGAGAACCCTTTTACTCTCATCACTTATCATCAGCTGCTCAAGTGGTTGATGAAGTCCGACGAGCAGGGAAGCTTGCACGATGGGCTCTTATCTTATAGGAGTATGACTTCCAAGTAGTACATAGACCTGGAGTTGCAAATCTAGATGTTGATGGTTGAGTCGTATCTCATGCACGAATCAGCAAGATCAGACTGGAGCTCGATGGCATGACGAGGTTGATGAGGAGATAGTGTCAGGGTGGCATGCATCTGCTTTTCTTTGTGTGTTGGACATGAACTCTAGTATGGAGGGCCAAGTCGTATCTTTATCTAGTCAGAGAGTAGATGATGAGTCTCCAGATCTTGATGGTGAAGATGGTGTACAAGACCAGTGAGATATCCATGACGATGTGACTGTAATGGAGTATCTACGTACTGACGTGGTGGTAGGCACAGTAAGTGCCAAGGAGCGAGATCGTGTCTTTCAACGAGCGAAGAGATTTTGACGAGAATGACGACATGTACTTCGAGTCTAGGATGATGAGAGACTACGGATAGTGCCACATCCATCTCAGAGCACAGTTAGTACGATATGCCCATGAGGAGTTGAGACATTTTGGAGTAAAGCGTACGCATAGCTTACTCCAAAGAAAATATTGGTGGCGTGATATGCACGTCGATGTGCAGCAGTTTGTCGCACGATGTGTGGTTTGTTACACCTCTTATCGATTATGGGGTTGGGTTATCGTTGGAGTTTGGATTTTACGAGACCTTTATCGTTGACCGTATGTCACCACCGGTATGTATTCGTGATGGTGGAGTACTTCTCCAAGTGGATTGAGTTGGTGGCATTATCGGACAAGACGAGTGAAGGTACGACGTATGCGTTCTTAGATCGAGTGTTGAATTGTTTTGGAGCACCAGCTGAAGTGCTAACAGACCAAGGTACAGAGTTCCTTGGTGAGTTTCAGGTCTTGTGTGATCAGACGTTGATTGATCATCGGACTACATCTCGAGATCATCCTGAGACGGATGGTTTGGCGGAGAGGGTAGTTCAGACGGTGAAGAGAGGATTGCGTAAGTATGGCTTGCAAAAGGACCACTTGGGAGATTGAGATGTGCAATTATCATGGTTGGCTATGAGTTACCGTTTTAGCCGACAAGCGTCTTTGACTTCCTTCTCACCGTATTTTCTAATGTACGGCCGAGATCCAGATCTACTTTTGGCCATTCGTGATGATTCTGCTGAGGTGCTGAACCTTGATGATCCAAATTTGTGGATCAACGCATGTTCTCAACGAGTAGAGACATTTCGGAGAATTATACCTGTGGCTTTTGAAAACCTAGCGATTGCTCAACATAGAGACACGTTGCGATATGCGACTATTCGAGGAGGAGGTTATCAGTCATCAATTTGCAGATTTCATCCTGACGATTATATCTATCTACAGCAGACTGCATCGATGACATTGGATGTGACCGCAAGACGCACTATTTTACGAGTGCGTGATGTGTTATCTTTTGGAGTACTCATGTTAGAGGGCCGTGATGGTGTTGTTTGGAAGGACCATGTGCGTAATTGCGTGCCATGTCATCTTCCCAACATCGATGATACCCTTGACCCAAGCTTAGTAGTTGTATGTGCGGGCTTGAGGTGTATGTTGTGTGGATCTGCTGGTGGAGCAACCCGTATGTTGGTGTGTGATGGTTGTTCTAGAGGTTGGCACATGTCATGTTTGACTCCATCTCTCAGTGTCGTTCCTACTGGACGGTAGGTTTGTCCTCGATGTATATAGTAGGGATAGTCGATTAGATCTTTGCGTGGTATGGATTGCAGACAGGCGACTAACAATGAGGCGATGTAGCACCCGGCCTCCTGATCCTTACACCCATGAAGGTGTATATCACGTAGTTGGGATATGGAGCTATCTGGAGTTAGAGAGACCTAATCGTCAATTAGGGAGGCGATTGTGATACACTTGTGTATGTGTATGAGATCGTCCATGTGTTATGTGTATGTGTGGTGTACCTCTGACAGCGATGTATGTTGTGTAGCGATGTGTATGCGTACGACAGTTGTCACGTCAGTTTGGCACCCCAGCTAGGTTGACCGAGTGCGGAGTGAAGAATCTCGGTAGGACCGTTAGTGCCGTTAGGACGAGTTCTTGGGATGACCCACTAGGGGTATACTTCGCTGGTAGGGCTTGGAGGCCTTAGTTCTTCAAGTTGAGTCATCAAGCTCTAGACTATGGTGGATAGTCTAGTTGAGTGTAACTTGGATTCTTTTCGAGCATAGAGTGGGTTTGGCTTGACCGTTTGTGAGTAATCTTTGTTGCAATGTTGGAGATGATAATTTCTCTGTTCAGATTTATTGTGTTACACTTGTGTATGTGTATGAGATCGTCCATGTGTTATGTGTATGTGTGGTGTATCTCTGACAACGATGTATGTTGTGTACCGATGTGTATGCGCACGACATGGTTCAAGAGGAGGTGCATGTTATAGTCTTGGTCTTAGGACCTCGTTATCTACAATGACCTTCTGATCAAGAGCAGCGAACAATGAGTGATGTGTCTATAACCGCTGTGGACTACCTAATATACAAAGAGCTATCGATGACATCCATATTCCCATCAGAGCTCCTCCAAGTAGGGAAATAGTTGTAGATTATTACAATAGGAAAGACTTTCATTCATTGTTGATGCAAGAAATTATGGACAGCGATGGTGTCTTTCTAGACATCTATTGTGATCAACCTGGATCAGAGATGACTCGAGGTCAGTCTTTAGGATTAATGATGGGTATATGCTCCACCCTTATATACTAGGGACTCAGGATATCAATTACCAAAGTGGTTTATGACACCATATGTTGAGCGTCCTTGGAGTTCACGGCTAGAGCGCATATTCAACGATGCGCACATACGAGGACGTCTGGTGGTTGAGCAAGCGTTCTGACTGCTCTCGTCTCATCTTTCACTATAATCATTGTCTCCATTCAGCTGTACATTCTATCACCGCAAAGACTCCGGAGTCTAACACATTGTACATGGAGAGTGAACTCACCCTACACAAATGAATGGTGAATGAACAAAGCTTCACAATAAAAAAACTGAAAAATTGTTGTCCAAATGTCCAGAAACACTCGATTACGCAGAAGTCTCTGAACTGAGCGAAAATGTATGTTAGCGAACACAATTCTGTACAAGTGTATTTCTCTAGAACCAGCTCTCGCCATTAGTTCTCGCACGCGCGATTTATCGTAATAAGTAAAAAATCGACGTGCAGACACACTTCCGACACACTTCCGATACATGGGCATCGAGAAAAGAACGTCTTATTTTTATGGTGGACCCTCGACGTTCTGTTAAGCTCGTTAAGGTGCCTAGTGGGAAGAGAACCTTACAAAGCATGAGAACCCTGGCAAGAAGATTCGACCTCACGCCGCAATAACGGTAACAGCAACAGGAATGGACGAACATATTTGACTCTCAAACCAAGATTTGAATTCCGAGCCTGTTGCGTATAAATCATTTCACGCAAGGAACAATAAGACAAACAAAACACTGGTTACAGAATCAGTTACAGATTCTTCTGCAACATGAGCTAATTGCTTGTATATAAAATATAATGTGAGGTCAACACGTGATCAACTTAACTCGTGGCAGTAGAGACTACTACAGTAGAAGGAGAAACTTATGTTCCAAGGTAGGACATTAAGGAAACTCCGCAGTAGAGGATAATTTCTGTCTTGTAGTAGGGATTACTGGACCATGTGGCTAAAGAGTGGGGATGCTTATCAGCACCAGAACAGTGCTGCTTGCCTACGTATGTACTCACAGTCAACAGTCAATCTGAAACAGAAAGCTAGAAGAATGAATGAATGAAAATTAGAGCTCACTGAGAACCCAAAGCTCATAAACTTCCACGTTCTGGACAAAAGACAAGACGTAAGATAACAAACGAACAATGCGGCTATACTTTAGTGATCATAGATCTAGAGAGCCTGAGTTTTTCAGTCCACTACTTAATTACTCACGAACTATAATATCATAATAACATGGTTGATCGATTCGTGACGACCTTCACGCTGTAGGAGAAAAGCGCGTGTAAGCGCGAGTGGCATATGGTTGCCATGTACCGATCGATGAGCGATGCAGTTGAAGAAAACTTTCTCGGCGGACAACTCATACGTCATGATTCCAGACGATACAGTAACTGTGGAATTTGTGGAAGAGCCAAAAACAGCACCAGATCTTTCATATGTCACGTTATCGTTGAAAACGGACTTGAATATAACTGTATTTAGTTTGTTCCTGCTGCTGTGTAGTAGTACTTCATGCGTGCTGAGAACACTGGCCCAGAGTTTGCTATCCGAAGAGTCTGCCAGCCAAATTGAAAGATTCCAATAGATTTTGGGTACTTCATTATATGAAATGATTATGTTCCTCCAGGATTCCTTAGGACCCGTATCTCCTCCAAGTTTCAGGGTTCCGGAACAGAAGAACAGCTACTGATGACTTTTGACACTGCCGACGACAAATACGTTGGAACTTTCACTGCTTCTCTGCAACTCTCTGGGTATGTGAAGTTCCGAATCATAATATCTCCTTGTTTGTATTCTGGAGTGATTGACAGAGAAGATATCAAACAGAGTTGCAGTAGAGTCTTACCCTCGAATCAGAGATTACACAACTGTGAGTAAACATGTGAGTGAGTACTCATCAGCTACGGCATAAAGATCTTGGTAGTGGTAGTCAATCTCGACGGCTATACACATAAAGAAAAGCCTTGTGATTTCTGGACCATACTTATGCGTTGTTTGTCTGATATTTCTGGTACTTGTCAACCAAACTGCTTCACTCTTCAAAGAGTATGCAGTTTACGGATCACCGATTACAGAAACCGACAGATCTCAACAACGAGAGCAGACGATAAAACTGTCGAATGGTGAGGGCATGGCCGATAAAAGTTATGAGTACCATCCGGATCCCTCATCATCGAGCAGTTCCCCGACCGACGAAGCAGCCAGGGCTTCACCAAGCTCTTCGGTGAGAAGATCGCCATCCAATACTAATCTGATGGAAGCTCAGCGCATTTCTCAGGATCACTTGGAGCTCGGGGAAGACAAGCCGATCACAGTGCTGCTTCTTGGGAAGTCGGGAGATGGCAAGTCAGCAGTCGGCAATATGTTGCTTGGCGAGCAAGTGAAGGGCTACTTTGGAACAGACTGTCCCTCGAGAAGGATTAGTGAGAGCAAGAAGTGGGAAGTGATAGATACGGTGGGTCTCTTCTCACCAGACAATCGCACCTCCGACGCTCAGCTGATTGACAAGCTACATGATTATCTAGTGACAGAGTGCCCCGAGATTGACGTCATCTGCTACGTCAAGAAGGCTTCGAAGTACACCGGAGCCGATAAAATCTGCATGAATCACTTCCGACGGTTGTTCAAAGGACATGAAGTCGAGCAGAAGGTGGTACTGGTTTTCACTTCGTGTCCCGATCAGATCACGTTCTTCAAGTTCAATGACCAGCTGATCTCGAAGCACATGGGTGTAGAGTACAATAAGCGAGTGGGTGTAGAATTTCCTCCTACAAACTGCAATGTTGAGATAGAAGAAATGATGAAAGAGAAAAGAAGGTCCAGCTTGAAAGATCTGGAGAAGGAACTGAACCGAGTTGTGTCTGGAAATGTCGGCCCTGTTATTCTGAAACCGGGTTACCACTTTTCATGCTATAATACATTGAATTTGGTTGACAAAGGAGAAGGTCTCAGTGATTACGTTAGAACGATAACAGACTTCGACACCCCGCTTTTCCGTATAGTTTAGCTTCCTTCGGATTCCAGCCGATTGGTTCTTCCGGATTCCACTCACTTGCAAGTTGCATCGAGCTGCTTTGGAGTATATTCGTTGCCAGCATGAGCCCTTTCGTGTAAATAGTCAGGTCACTTGAACAGATCACCAGTAAAAGCTTAAGCCGGACATACAGACTATAGTCTTCGGAATAGACAGACAATCGTGACAGGTACCTGTCTTATGTGCGGCAATCCAGTGTACCAGTAAACGTCCTCTCTAAGTCTTGTACTTATCAACTGCTGTAGGTCCATACGCATCCTCCGGATCCCATTCTGTCAAAGCAGTTCCTAGTCAGAAACGTGTTGAAATCATGTATTCTGATATAAGGAACTTTCTGTGAAAGGCATTATTGTGGAACCGCGAGGGGCCGGCTTAGAACGGCCTTACATGTACTACGCATTATTATTCGCTCTAGATCCACTCTCCAAATTTTCTGAGAGCACTTCGTTAGGACGCTACGCTTTGATTTCTCAAACAAAAGTGAAGGGGCAGCGAGACTGGAATGGATGAGATTCGACTGCTCCCATCCAGAAGATAGCATTGATGATATAAGAATGACGAAGTTCTAATCTACTCAACGAAATCATCATTTCGATAACTACTTTCATATGCTCACTACCCCTCTTGACCTCTGCCCGACCCATGGTGCCATTTCGAGGAAATGGGAGTAAGGAATTTAACCTTGGGAACTGACGGTGCAAACCTTCGTACGCGTCGAGCCCTCTTCTTGTAACCCCAACAACCGATACTGAAAATTACGGCATGCATGTATTGCAAATGCGAGGATTAAGACCAACGATGTCGAATCGTTCAAACGATGTGTGAAGTGAGGAATAAACTGAACCAAAGTCACTGTTGTAGCATAGAGCATCGCCACCCGTATATCGATAAAGAACTCTTTATCTCTACTTTAGAGATTCACAGTACATGATCTGTATAATAAAAACTGGAATTTCCCTCTGCAGACCGTAAAGTTTCAAAGGGAAGCATAAACTCGAGCAGGTTCAAATATGCAAATATCTCGCCGGCCCCGAAAGAAAAAGACAAAGTTTTAGAATGGGAGGAAAATCTAGACGTGTGATTGGTCGAGACAGTGAAGGGGTTATTATAAATTTCTTGATCGAAATTTCAATTAATTTATCGTTTAAATGTTTCTTTCATGAATGGTTACTGATAGTTTTTGAAATGTTATGTTTTAAGTATAAATTAATGTTAAAAATATTAAAAATATTTAGAAATATTAAATGTTACATGATGCCGGAAATAACTAAGTAAACTTAGAAACGAAGCAAGTCAAGCCAAACTCCAGGAAACATGAAAAGGGATTTTAACCCGTCATCAAAGATAATTTACTGCATGTTTAGATTTGTTTAATTTTTCGTCTATTAACCGTTCGAACAAGAACGGTTAATAGACGAAAAATAGGTTTTTAGAGAATAGTTTAAATTTAAGATTAAAGGGGAGAAGATTTTCCCCTAACTGGTTATGGGACCCTTTAAAGCGATGCTATACTCCTAGTTGTATGAAAATCATCGCGAAATACATGTTAGTCTAATGCTAGTACTTTCGACAAGTGGGCATCCTCTGATGCCTATATAAACAACCATTAAAAAGAAAAAGAAAAAGAATAGAGATATAAATAATTTAACGATAACGTATATACACAATTATTAAGAAAATAAAATAAAATAAGAATGAATTTCCCTGCAGTGCATGATATTAGCTTACTTTATTACAATGTACACACATCTCTTCAACTGTTTTCATTTTCTGACAGTTTTATTGCACTCTGAGAAATTTGATTATTATATTATTTCCAGGCCACTTAGGATATAAACAATTCTTGCAAGGAGGTGTCTTATGATCGCCATATAGATGTTAATATTTTTAGTAAACTGGTATATTTACTCCTTATTAATTTATTTTTAACTGGAATTAAGAATCCAATAATGATATGCATACCATATATTATACTATTATACACAAAAGTTGTTCGTATGATTATATGTGAGTCCCCACAAAATTATTAACAAAAAGTTTAAGAAAAATACTTTTGAGCTCTATAATACTATTTCATACTGATTGATGAATGAACGATTGTATACTTGTAATCATTCATTCTCAAATGTCTCACCCTATCTAATATGTCATTTATGATAAATTAACCGATAAAATCTTACTCATATATAGAGCAAAGACATCGTCATGTTGTCCATTCCAGTAATACATACTCCAGGTTCCACAGCATTTTCGGTCATCTTCCTCAATTCAAACTAAGTACAGTAATATATCTAAATTATCAAACACTCACTGGCAGAGCTGTAATTTAGATAATATTATTCGGAAAAACTTTGAGACCATGTAACTCTTGCCTCAAGAAAAAGCGAATCCACTTCCTAAATAATCAGTTTGAGAGAAAATTAGCTCTTTCGAGAATATCCGATAAGATTGGAACGGTAGAGTGTCAACAAGATTGCCCTACTTTGAGGTCAGATTCGGCAGAAAATTTTAAAAATTTTACATGAGTAGAGTGCCGAGATTAATCTCAAAAGAATGAAAACAATTAAAATACTGTTTAAATTCTAGTATATTTTGAATGAACCATGAATGGAAATGTTAACAAAGCTGAATTTCTTCAACTTATTAAAAAGGATTCAGATATTTTCCAAATTCCTTTTTATCTTCAGTCTTGAGTGCCAAACCTTCTTTTGTAAAAGAAATAAATATTCGTAAGACAAGTGCAGAATCTTACCTCGAGGTATGGTAGCATGACCCTTGGATGAACGAGGATGAATAGAAATAATCCATAAATAATTAATATCCTTCCTAACATTACGGGAGATTTTGTAACGTTTAAGGGTGAATGTTTACCAGGTCACAATCATTATTATAGATAAATTTCTAAAACTAGATAATATTGTAAATTAGGAATTTGTTAATATTCCAGTAAATATTTATTTTGTTTCAAATAATAGTATTATCAGATATAAGTCGAACTTATTTGGAAAGAACTACCTCAGAAAGCTAAAAGTATGAAACTAGAATCATCTTATATATTGAAGTTGAAAAGAAATATCTTACGTTATGCATTTTAAAATATTAATTCTTAAAACTCTCACGTCATATTCAAATATTTCCCCTAGATCTCACAAACCCTTTCAAAAGATTTAAAGGTGCCCAGAGAAACTGAACCTAGGATATACGCCAAAACCGTCCCTCTGCCTTCGGGAGCCGTGCTTGTGAGGCTATGAGGCTCTGCATAGTAAGCAGGAAAGATCCTCAACGTTCGAACGTCTCCGAATTCTGGGCTGGTTTGGTTACTCTTCCTCTGCCTCGAATTGCTCGGTTAGAATTCGTTCCTGGTCTCTCGTGAATGGTGCTCTTCAAACTTCTTTCTCTCTTCTCATGATGACCGGCACTTTACCATGCGCCCACTACCGTAGCAGAATCCGCCACAACGTCAAGATGATCAGCACCTGCAGAATCCGAACCTAAACTAATTTCCAGCCCATGACAGTGCTCACTACTGCGGAGTCCAGCACGTATATATATAGCTCCGGCAATTGCAAGCAGGCAGGATGAGAAGAACGATGAAGATGTGGAGCGGAGTTTACTCCAAAGCTCTCTTCTCGACTTCTGTCTCCCTGCTCGGCGCTCTGACCCTGTGATTTTCTCATGAGGTCGACCAAGCTCTGGTTGTGTGCTTGATCCACAACACCGCTTGGACATGGGCATGACATGCATTTACGTCTGCTAAACCTTGGCACCTTTTTCTTGCTACCACCTTCCATTTAATTTGTAGTAGTCTTGACTGTAAACCCTCCACGATTAAGCATTCATGTCAATCCCAAGCACCATAGAAGAATGACTATGATGATATCCACGGGTCAATCAACAGACTGCAAATGATGGAACTCGTGACGTGAAGTGGGACATTGCAGAAGTCCTCTTCAGATTCATCTCCTACAGAGCGCATTCCCTTTAGGAAACGTAGTAAGTCTCTTTCGCTTTTGCTATTGTGATGCCAGAAGAGCCATTCCCATTTCATGCATCATTCTCTTCATCAATTCTGGTTTCAAAGTCCACGCTACTCAGTTAAGTTTCTAAAGGGTATTCAAACTCTGTCTCTGTGTCTCTAAGCTGGACCAACAAACTCAGAACCGTACAGCAGCCAGAATCAGTCCCGATTCTGCACAAATCAGTAACAGTCTAGCTTTACACCCTTCTATTGGTGTAAGGCTTCTCCTTTCCGGTGAACGAATAAGTCCAAGTTCGCATTCGGATGCTGGAAAAGCAATTAAGGTTAAATATGTGAGCTCCCTGCAATTAAAGGGTGGCCTTGAGCCCCCTTCGCCTGGGACAAGTAGAGTTTCCGTACCAGATATGGTTCCGGTCGAGAGTCCACTGCTCGGTCGAAGTTCCGTTAACTTCCCGGGCTAAAGGCCAACGCTTGATGTTTCTCTACAGGACATATGCATCGATATAGCACACTCCTGGTAAAGGTCTGTTGCCTGCATGAGTGAAAGTGACGTTTCACGAGCAGTGAAAAGATCGAATGCGGCGCCAGCAGCCGCAGGCTTTATGAAAACGGTACCCTCGTCTTCTAATGCCTCAAGAGGCCAATGGTTGATTGAAGGCATCGATTAGGCACACGTCGTTTGTGGTTTGTGCTGACTGTAGAAAGATTGACAGCGAGTTTCAGCATTTGTGTTTCAACATGAAGTCCGACTTTTTCCAAAGTCTATGCTGGCAAACGAACAGACGTATGAACAGGTGTTGCGTCTCAGTCCGTGAACGTGAAGGTTAGCAGTCTGTCCGAAAGAGCACACTACCTTCCTGTAAGACTGGTTGAGTGAAATCCAGTGTGGAATCTACAACACTGGATTTCACAACCTTGTTGGAAATGTACGTATCATTTTCTGAAGGATGTTGTTTTATGAGAACGGGATTAATCTTGCACGTACTCACTGAAGATTCTTCGTCAGAATCGGTCAGATTACATGGTCCTTCTATTTAGAGCAATCATGGGACCCATACTTGGACGGCGAGACCTTCAGGCCTCACGGTAACAGTTCCAACTACCCCGCAACAGTTCTGGGGACGGACTCCTGAGGGCGGGATCACTGTGGCTATAAATCCTGAAAGTGGCCCTCTGAGGCTTGTGTTAGGCATTTGGGGCCAACTGAACCCTTCAGGCCTTCGGAGAAATCTGAATCAAAGAAGTACGCAACTGTTGGAGTAAAACAGAATTCTACAGTATATCCAAAACAGGTTTGATATCCACACGCCAGTGTGATCTTCAGCACTATAAACCCTGCTTGGTTCAGTCATTCGAGATGAGTTGGTTTTCACATGATAGAGAGCGCGCCTCACTGCTGCATGTGTTGTTCGGATCTAAGACTAGACGTTTGTAATTCGTAGACAAAATGAGTTCGACCAGTGCAGACCTCACCAGCGGCCTGCAGGGCTTGACAAGAATCGACACCAGCAATGGAAGTGCAACCGATGTTTGCTCAGATGACAGTGGGCCTACCGTCAGGGTACAAAATTTGGACGAACTGCACTCTCTTCAGGTGAAGAAATCTGCTCCCAATACACCCAGAGCAGGCTTCACTCCGAAGGGAGCAACCACCCCCAGATCCGACGAGGAAGTACAACGACAGCAGTTACAGTCAATCAGTAGCTCCCTAGCTTCTTTGACTCGTGAAAGTGGGCCTCAAGTGGTCAGAGGCGAACCTGGAAAGGTTTCGTCAACTTCGGTGAAAGGAACAGCCGCTTTTGAGCACCAAGCTAGGTGGCAAGATGTGAGTGACAGTGCACTCAAGTTTACTCACGTTCTCTACAATCTCTCACCTGCCGAGCTCTACGAGCAGGCTCTCAAGTCAGAGAAGGGGTCGTACATCACATCTACTGGAGCTCTCGCTACCCTCTCTGGAGCAAAGACGGGAAGATCTCCCAAGGACAAGCGTGTCGTATCCGAGGAGAGCTCCAAGAATGATCTGTGGTGGGGTAAGGGATCTCCCAACATCGAGATGGACGAGGAAACTTTCCTGGTGAACAGAGAGAGAGCGGTCGATTACCTGAATTCCCTCGAGAAAGTTTTCGTCAACGATCAGTTCTTGAACTGGGATCCAGAAAACAGAATAAAAGTTAGAATCATATCAGCTCGTGCATATCACTCTTTGTTCATGTACAACATGTGCATCCGCCCAACCCCTGAAGAGCTCGAGGATTTTGGCACCCCTGACTTCACCATCTACAATGCTGGGCAGTTCCCCTGCAACCGGTACACCCATTACATGACTTCTTCCACCAGTGTGGACGTGAACCTCAAGCGCAAAGAGATGGTGATTCTCGGTACCCAGTACGCTGGAGAGATGAAGAAGGGTCTGTTCAGCCTCATGCACTACCTGATGCCCAAGAGAGGCATTCTGTCCCTCCATTCTGGTTGTAACATGGGAAAGACTGGAGACGTGGCGTTTTTCTTCGGCTTGTCTGGGACCGGCAAGACTACACTATCCACTGACCCTAACAGGTACTTGATCGGGGACGATGAACATTGTTGGGGTGACAATGGCGTGTCCAACATCGAAGGAGGATGCTATGCGAAGTGCATCGATCTAGCCAAGGAAAGAGAACCAGATATCTGGGATGCCATCAAGTTTGGAACGGTGGTGGAGAATGTCGTATTCGACGAGCACACCCGAGAGGTTGACTATCACGATAAGTCTGTGACAGAGAACACGAGAGCGGCATATCCGATCGAGTTCATTCCCAATGCTAAGATCCCATGCGTCGGGCCTCATCCGAAGAACATCATTCTCTTGGCTTGCGATGCTTTCGGAGTTTTGCCTCCTGTCAGCAAGTTGACCGATGCACAGACCATGTATCACTTCATCAGTGGATACACCGCTATCGTTGCCGGAACAGAGGATGGCATTACGGAGCCCACAGCTACATTCTCTGCGTGCTTTGGAGCTGCCTTCATCATGATGCATCCCACCAAGTATGCGGCGATGCTGGCTGAGAAAATGGAGAAGCACGGTGCAACAGCGTGGCTGGTCAACACAGGCTGGTCAGGTGGTAGCTACGGAGTTGGCTCCAGGATCAAGCTCGCCTATACAAGAGCCATCATCAACGCTATTCACGACGGATCCCTTTTGGAGGCAGAATACACGGTGACTCCAATCTTCGGCCTTAACGTTCCAAAGGAAGTGAACGGTGTGCCTTCCGGAATTCTGCAGCCACAGAATAGCTGGAAGGACAAGGAAGCATACACAGAAACCGTGAAGAAGCTGGCCGGTCTGTTCCAAAAGAACTTTTGCAACTTCCAGGACTACGAAGTTGGCGGTGATTCGAAACTAACTAAAGAAATTCTGCACGCTGGACCTCTGATCGAATAAATCTTGTAAATAAACTTTAGTCTACTAAAATACCGTTGGTTTTACTCGGATGTACAGTTCGTAACTTGCCCATTCTATCAGCCGAAGAGGGATGTGAATTAATGTCAAAAGTGCACCCCCTTCTCACGAGTGAGGAAGTTCAGCACAGAAAGTTGATAAGCATTGTAATAAAACGACATCGGTAAGTTCTGATTCATGATTTAATCAAACGAGAAACTCAGTCGAATCCTCGCTCACTCACGGTCGCATATGAAATCACTTTGCTGCTGTAGTTTTCCTGTCACCCCTTTTCTTATCATGCTGGTCATCAACATTTTTTCTGGTGACCACTGAGGATGTCCTAAGCCCTATCGTTTTCGACTACCGCAGTCCATCCTGAGAGTTGTAACGAAGCAAAGCTTGGTCTCATCCAGAGTTGTGGGCATCAAGGAGTTCTACCGTGGAATCGCGTAATGTTAGCAAGATCGATCCTTTTGTGAATCATCCTTCTTCAGGTGAATTCCCTAGGGTGTGAAATTCGTGCCAAGTTCTCTAACTCGAATTTTCGGAGAAAGTTTGATGGACTATTCACCTTCGAACGTAAAACAGAAGGTGGTAATGCCAAGAGGACTCAAGTGAAAAGGCCGAACACCTTCGCTATCCATGAAAGCTCACCTACATGTCGTTTTCCGTTTCTCGGTGCTTCGACCGTTGGGAAGACGGGGATCCGGCAGCTCCTGGACAATCTTCTGAATTATGTCGAGACACGTTGTTTTGACAAGTAACTCAAAGGGAGTAGAGAGTATTCGGTCCAAAACAAGTACCGTTAACGATAAACCTTTGAGCTAACCAGCAGACTCCAGTAACAAAATGAGTTGAAAATTTTATGTCTAGAGATGTTTCGCTTGAGGATTATTCCGCACGTGAAAATGGTAACGTCGAGTATGTTGTCGTATAAACGTTGTGCGTTTATACGACAACATACTTTAGGGGTAGAGTATGGACAAAACTGCATAGGACGGAACTATTTTGCTATGCGTTAGCATAGCTATATGTAAATCGTGAAAACTGGAAAAACTGGAAAAAGGAGGATTTTTGTGCATCGAAACGTATTGTGAAAACTGGCAAAAGGAGGAGTTTTGTGTATCAAAACAGAATAGTTATGAAAACCGGAAAAAAAATTTAGCAAAAATAGACAGGTAGAATTGTTATGGAAAAGGTAAAGAAAAAGAAAAACGATAAATCCGTATAAATCGTTAACGCATGGCACCACAATTCATTACAAGCGTAGTTACTTGTTTGCGATCAGTTGAGTTACGGGTTGGAAATGGTTTAGTTTACGCGTGGTCGGTTGAGGACGGTTGGAAACGGTTTAGTTCAGATTTTTGTAAATGGTTCGGTTCGGAAACGCTTTGGTCTTAAAAAGAGTGGTTCTAAACTGTTCGATCTTCAAAGTAGATAGTCTTTAAACAGTTAAGTTCTATTATTCCAAAACTATTATATAATATAGTAATAATTTAATTTTTTCATAATCTGTTGTTAGATGATTACTACCAAATCATGCTAACAGATTATTGATCGATAAAAGTTCATTGATACTATAGTTTCAAACTTTTTGGAATACTTTGATGCAGTTAAATTAAAGCTTTTAGAAAAATATTTGTTCAAAATAAGTTCAATCCGAATTTCTTTCAACACGAGAGAATTGTGAAAACGGTTTGAGTCTTGAATCTGGATTCAGTCCGTTCCAAACCAAACCCCGAAAGTACTGCAGGAGTCTTCGATCTCCCGAAACCTACCTAGCAGAGATAAATGGTAAATGGTGTTATCTGTCCTTTGAGTTATTCGAGGACCATGAGACTGTCCATGTGAGTTCCATCACAGCGAGACTCGGATCAGAAGCTTCATTAATAGTTTACAGCAGCATGCACCTCCAACCGGGCCCACAAAAGATTAAACCCACGACTTTTCTCTGAGAAGACTGTAAGCTAAATCACTTGGGACACCGATCTTCGGTTTAGTTGAACACTTTGCATTCAGAACGTCATGCCATCTAGACTTTATGGTTTTACAGTCATTTATATAAATTTAATATTGAATAATATAAAGATATCTCAAACATGTTTCCTAAATGAGTACGACTGGTCATGTAATTATCTACCAAAACCATAAATACGATGAAGGAGCCATGCGAAACACGGAGTTATTTTAATCAGACGATTATGAGCACCAAATGAAGTTGATGTTTATTATGCCCGTAGTTGAATAATCTTTGAGAGGGTATATAAAATACTCTATAAATTGAACTCTTTACAATAATGTATAAGAGGATATGTAACATAAGCCGTATTCCGTAGTAAACTTTTACGTCCCATAATATTCAACTCACACGTTTGCCGGCGCCATCTACAAAGTGTCTGTACAGTCTTTTAGTCATATGTTCGAAACTACTATGGACAGAAATAAATTTACCTACGTCCATAAAACATAGACGTGGTAAGTAAAAGAATTAGGAACTACTCCGACCGTTTCCCTTTCACGTGGGTAGAGTTTTCTTCGCATCACACTCTCATCATGGCTCGTATCCTTGCTTGTTCATCTCTTCTATGTGAAGATGGAATAGTACAACAAGTTTAATTATTAAGTAATAATTTAATGAATATATGAATACCTAATTAACTAATTTATTATTATTATTAAATATCATTAGAGGGTAACATCTAAACTCTGCGGACAAAAAAGAAAGAGATGATTTTTTGACATGACTTTGACGTCAAAAGCACTGTGACAACAGTTAGGTAAGTCACTTTGAGGTGACAGCAGTTATGTACCAATAGTATATTAACTCACATTCTCTGTAGAGTAGTATGAGTCTGACGTCCTTTCTGTCTCTACCAGTTCTGAAGTCTAAGTAAAGCTGTGCACATTTCATGTCAGAATATTTCTGTTAAGTTCTCCTTCCAAGTAGTTTTAACAGGCTGATTTGTTATCAGTTCTAATAGACTGGTAGTATTCTGTTGTGAGAGATAAAGTTCTATATTCTGAGAGACTTGGGAATACAGTTCTCAGTTTTGTAACATGGTATCAGAGCTGAGGTTGCTCAAGCTAAGGGTTTAAGATTCTGATAATCTGATATTTAATTTCTGGGGATTTTTTACTCATCTTTTCAGCAAGATAGCATCCATGGCTGATACTTTCAGTGAATTTGGTTTGAATGAGAGCACTAGACTTTCAGGTCCTAACAATTACAGTTCCTAGAAACTGATAATGAAAGTCATTCTGAGTGACAAGGATTTATGAGGTGTGGTTTCTGGAGAAGATAAGCTTGCTCCATTTTATGATGAGAGTTCTCATGAAACTCTACGATTCATTAAGAAGCAAACTAGAGCATTATCCAATATTTTTCTTGCTGTGAAGGAGGGTATCATACTTACTATTGAGGCTTGTTATACAGGAAGAGAAGCTTGGGAGAAGTTAGCTATCAGATATGATAATGTGAGCAAAAATAGAGTAGCAAAGTTGAAGAATGATTTACACTCTATCAAGATGGATGAGAGTGCAGATATTCATGAGCACCTTGAGAAGATAGATGATATTTATGTGCAGCTAACCAGAGCAGGAGGGACATATGGTGATGAAGATCTGATTTCCATAACTTTGAATATTCTTAGTACTCCATACTTTCATTTTGTTTTTGATATCAACAGAAAGGGGAGTATGCCAACTTATGAGGAGTTGTCCAATTTACTACATGAAGAAGAGCAGCTGATCAGAAAGTTTTTCCCTCAGAAAAATCAAGGATAAGCTTTTATGGTGAAGACTTACAGAAAAGAGGAGCAGCAATCTCAGAAACATGAGTCTTCCTACTCAGGAAATCAAGGCACAACTTTCTGCTCATTCTGTATGAATAAGGCCACAAGATTGAATAGTGCAGAAAGAAGTTGAGAACTTGTTTTTCCTGTGGAAAGAAAGGTCACAAGATTGAAGATTGCTATGATAGAAAGACAAATGGAGGTAAGAATTCTACATCAAGTAATATTGCTGTTCAAGAAGATGCACAAGAAGAGAAGGATGTTGATAATATGTTTATTACCAGCTTGATATATACAACAACAAAAGATAAGAATTGGTACATTGATTCCGGTGCTTCAAGCACATAACCAGCCAAAGATCACTCTTGAAGGACTTTTCAGCAACTGCAGGCTCTAAGGTTACTCAAGCTAATGGTACAGGATGTGAAGTTCAAGGTACCGGATTTGTGACAATAAAAACAAGTGAAGGAGATCTGAAGAGTATACAAGAGGTACTCTTTATTCCAAAGCTCACTAAGAACTTGCTTTCTGTTGGAAAAATCACAGATCATGGAATGAAGGTGATTTTTGATGATACAAAGGTGCAGATACTGGATGCTTCACATAATCAGAGAGTTATTGCTTCAGGAAGGAGAGATCAGAAGTCAGGATTATATATCTTGAATGTTGAGCCTCAAGTCTAAGAAGTCTCTATGGTTGTTGATTCTTATAATCAAGCAAGCCTTTGGCATCAACACTTGAATTTTGAAAGTCTGAAACATATGATGGATAATCATATGGTAGAAGGACTTTCAAGGATAAAGCTACCAACTACTGGAGATATATGTGAAGGATGTATATTAGGAAAACAAAGCAGAAAGAGTTTTCCAAAGGAGGGAGGTGCAAGAACAAAAGAGTTATTGACCTTGGTCCATTCAGATGTTTTTGGACCCATGCAAACAAGCTCTATTGGAGACTGTAAGTACTTTCTGACATTTATTGATGAGATTTGAGCAGAAAGACATGGATATATTTCCTGAAACAGAAATCTGAAGTATTTGAATACTTCAAGAAGTTCAAGGCTCTTGTAGAAAATCAAAGTGACAAGAAGATTAAAGTTTTGAGATCAGGTGGAGGAGGAGAATATTGTTCTAACCTCTTTACTCAGTTTTGTGAAGAGCATGGTATTCAAAGGCAACTTTCTACAGCTTATACTCCACAACAAGATGGTGTAGCTGAAAGAAAAAATAGAGTGATTGCGGAAAGTGACAGATCCATAAGACCAAGATTGATAGTACCTTCCAGATATCTCAGAATTCTCTTTGCAACAACCCAATGAGATGAATTTGGGCAATGCATAAATTGACTTAGCCTCCCAAAAGCATAACAAATATCAGGTCTAGTGTGGATGAGATATCTGAGTTTGCCAATTAATTTTCCGTACAGATATTCTTCAATGATATTTTCAGCTGTAGTCTCTTCAAAACCACTTTCTTGCTCCATAGGTGTTCTGATGACTTGCAATCTTCTATCTGAAACTCTCCAAGTATATACTTTATGTATACTTGTTGAGAAAGCATAATACAGTCCTCCATCTGTCAAATATCAACACCAAGGAAAAATCTTGCTAAACCTAAATCAGACATCTCAAACCTCTTGCTGAGTTCTCCTTTGAGTAGTTGCACCAACTCCTTATCACTTCCTAAGATTAAGATATCATTCACATACAGGATGAATATGATCCCTTTGAATTATCTTTCAAGACATAGAGGTTTGGATCCAGCTCTGATCTTCTGAGTTCATGGCTGTGTAGAAACTCATGTATCTCAGAATATCAAACTCTTGATGCTTGCTTTAATCCATATAAGGATTTTCTGACATGACCCTTCTTCTTTTCCACTTCAAATCCTGGTGGTTGAACCATGTAAACTTCTTCCTCTAACTCTCCATGAAGGAAAGCTGACTTCACATCCATCTGATGTATTTCCCAGTGGTAATGACCAGCAAGAGTCATTACAAGTCTGATTGAATCTCATTTTGCAACTGGTGCAAAAGCTTCTCAATAATCAATCTTTTCTTGTTGCTGAAATCCTCTTGCTACTAACCTTGCTTCAGCTTGTCAACTAAACCATCTGATTGTAGCTTGGTTTTGTGAATCCATTTGCATTGGATGGCTTTTTTTCCTCCTGGTAGCTTAACCAAATTCCATGTATGATTTTTGAGTAGTATTCTGTACTCCTCTTGCATAGCTTGTCTCCAACCAAGATCTTTGTTAGCTTCTTCAAATGTAAGTGGATCATCCTCCTGAATACTTTCAGCAAGTCCACAATAATCATCAAGTCTTGCTGGTGGTCTTCTAACCCTTTCTGATCTCCTTACTTGAGAATCTGCTGCATGTTATAAGTCACCTCCTTTAACTTCATGAATACTTGGTAACTCAGATTCAGAATTTTGTTGAAATTCAACTTGTTATTCATTAGGATTAGTGAGAGATGTTGACTGCTCCAAGTCCATCTCAATATCAGATTTATCAGATTCTGAATCAATCTGATCTTCACTTGTAGGTAGCTTAAATCTGGATGTATCACAAGTTTCTTTCTCACCTTCCATCAGATCAGAATCCAACTCATAGAATCTAACATATTGGCTGATGTGAGTCTTTCTTGTAGACTGATTTTATATTTTGTAACCCTTGGTTTGCTCAGCATAACCCACAAATATACACTTCTCAGATTTTGCATCCAACTTCTATCTCTTCTCATCATTGATGTGCATGTAAGCTGTGCACCCAAAAATCCTGAAGTGAGACACATCTGGTTTCACTCCTATAAATGTCTCTTCAGGTGTCTTGTGCTGCTTATATTTAAGGAGAGGAGAAGTGAACTTCATGGTTTCAGTGATAGTGATTGGGCTGGAGATACTAGCAGCAGAAAATCCACATCAGGTGCATGCTTCAACTTATGTTCAGGTGGAATTATCAGTTGGAGCAGCAAAAAGCGGAATACAGTAGCAAGGTCTTCAACGGAAGCTGAATACATTGCTCTTAGTGATGGTTCTATAACCTTAATATGATAAAGGAATTTATTGCTGGAGATGGGAGAAAAGATATCTGGACCTACAGTATTACATGTGGATAATCAGAGTGCAATGTTCTTGGCTAACAATAAGTTATCAGAGAAAGAACAAAAGGTTTGGAGACAAGGTTACATCATATAAGAGAGAAAATTGAAGCTAAGATAGTCAAGCTGGAATATTGTCCATCAGAAGATCAGGGAGCTGATATTTTTACCAAAGCCTTACCAAAGCTAAGGTTTATACATATTAGAGATTTACTAGGTATGAAAGAAGTGATGCTCTAATGAAGGAGGGTGTTAAATATCATTAGAGGGTCACTTCTAAACTCTGCGGAAGGTAAAAGGACAAAAAGAAAAAAAAAGAAAGAGGTGACTTGTGACATGACTTTGACGTGAGAAGCACTGTGACAGCAGTTATGTAAGTCACTTTGAGATGACAGCAGTTATGTACCAATAGTATATTAACCCACATTCTCTGTACTACTCTACAGAGAATGTGGGTTAATATACTATTGGTATGATCTTCGGAGATCCTTTCTGTCAGTAAGGTATAGGTATGATCTTCTCGTTCTAAATAGCACGTGCAACTTCTGCTATGTGTTCGTTCTTGCACTTTGAAACTCCGTTCTGCTGCGGATTGTAACTGCAGGTCTTCTGACATTGGGTGCCATGCTTACGTAGATATGTATCGAACTCTCTAGAAAGAAACTCACCTTCTCCATCAGATCTCAGACATAGGATAGATTCTCCAAAATGTTTCTCCACCAACTTGCAGAAAGTTTGGAGTGCTGACAATACTTCAGCAGAGAACTTGTTTCTCAACAAATAAATCCAAGTATAACTCGAATGATCATTAATGAAGGACACAAAGTATCGGTCATACTTGACTGAGAAGCAGTCCATACATCAATATGAACAAGCTTGTTCGCTCTACTACTTGATCCTCTAAAGGGATGTCTAGCTTGCTTGCCGAACTGACATGTTGCATGGACTCCAGTGGGCTCAATGCATTCGAATTTAGGCAAAACCAACTAGATCAGAACTCGGAAGACTTTTCAACCTCTAGAACTTCATGTGCTCAATTTGTTTGTGCTAGATGTCAATATCAGACACTATTGGATCACTCTGTCCATACATGACAGCCTGTAACTTAGACTTAGAGGCATATAGTTTGAATAGCCTACCACTCTTGCTACCTCGAGCTATGACAATTCTATTAGAATCTTTAATAAAGCATCCATCTTTATCTTGCAGACCCTGCTTTATCAACTGTCCTGCAAATAGCATGTTTCTAGTCAAGGTGGGTATATGCAAGACATTCCTTCTACCAATAAATGTTGAAGTAAGCATGTCTAGCAGAATGTTATCTTTGTGCAGGATCTGGGGCTTGGTGTCACCGCTTGTCACCATAAACTAAGGAGTCTCCAACGGCTAGAGTGAACTGAATCACTCCCGATTGAGTGTCATGTGACTGGTGGAGTCGAAGTCGATCATTCAATCAATCTATGGCTTGAAAACCGCATAACACTGATGTATTATAATCATCAACTGTTTCTAATAGACTTGCTCAGTTGCTACATAACCTTGTTGGTTGTTGTCGTATTGCTTTTGGTTGTTTTGTCGCTTGTAGCATTGATTTGCATTGTGGCCTTGCTTCTTGCAGTAGTTGCAAGAACCATATGCATGTCTTTGATTGTTGGAAAGAACCAGCCTGTTGTTGGTTCTGCTGCTGCTACGACTATTGTTGTTGTTGTTGACGATTCGTCCACATCCAACATCCTTTCCATGAACCTCTAGCTCGAGATCCTCCAAAATCTAGAAAATAGACAGATTCTTGCTGACTCGTTGAAGTAAAACTCCTCTCCTAACATCATAAGAACTAGTTCATCAAACCGTGGAAAGGATTCTCTAGTCAAAATTGAAGTGATGAACTTCTTGTACTCAGCAAAGAGTCACTGCAATATGGCCCCGATCAAGACAACGGGATCAATCTCAATTCTGATAGAAGACAATTGATCTGCAAGCTGTGTGACGTGGTTCACATAGTCGTTTATGCACATCAACCCCTTCTTCACAATGTTGAACTACTACAACAATTCTAACTTTCACACCTCTGTTCTTGATTGAAATAGATGCGCGAGTGCATCCCAAGCTTTCTTGGACGTATCATAATCTTGGATTTGATCGATCTTCGATGATGAAACTATCAATTCGATGTATTGAATCACCTGATACAATCGTTTCTTCCACTCCTTAAATTTCACGTAAAAAATGAGTACATCAAGCACTTTCTCCTCCTTAGTGATAAGATCTCATAGATTTTGTTCTTGTAGGAAAGTCGTCATCCGAAACTTCCACACTTGATAGTTGTTATTGTCGAGCTTCTTTCTCATGATCAAAGACACGGACTCTGCCAAAGCCGCAATGGAGAAATTGCACTATAATGTACGCGGAGAATTGCATAGAACCTCCATGAAATTCGTCCGTCCACATCTCACAATCAAGAGTTGATCACATGTCACAACAAGGACAACTCTGTACACTCCTCTTATAGCAAGAATGAAGAAAGAACATGTCCGTGAATTGTAAGTGTACAAAACAAGACAAAAACGTCAAAAAAATAAACCAAGAAAGGTCAAAACTAGACCAAATGAAGTAAAAAATAGACGTGTAATACTTTGAAATTCTACAATTTTTTCAAATTATCAGGTGTGGGCCCATGACGACCCTAATCGGATCAGTATTTGTTTTGGACTCAAGTCCTAAAACTTTCTATTTGATCAAAAAATATCCGTTTGAAAATCTATCACTGGAAAGCTCCAAATCGGTTGTAACTTGGCCGAGTATACAATTTGCATCTTCTGAACGAGATAATCTTTATGGGATGAGTCGTTAGATTTCAATGAGAAAAATTCATCTAGGCCTTCGAAACTACGTTCAAAGTTTTTTGTGACAAAAGAAATGATTTCGTCTCACCTGTACACATTAGCATGATAGTGCTCAACATCAGATACAACTCAGCTCTTGTCATTTCCATGCACAAACTCCATCTTGCTCATCAGCAAGGGACACACGCTCTCTACTACTCTGATACTATGTAAAAAGATTGAGACTTCTAGGAAGAAACTCCAAGAAGAGAGAAAGAGTAGACAAGGAAGAAAAAGGAATGTATATATAGTGAGGGTAGTACAAGAGAATGATACCTTAATGGTGGATTAGCCCTTTAACTAACTATACGTAACAATCTTAACTACTCCGGCTGGTTTTAGCCGTCGATCTACTAGAGCTTGGGACTAGATCAACATGAGACGATAAGACTTAGTCCGTGATCAAAGTGACACAACCACCATGAACGACATCAACCAAAAAAGAAACATTCATAGAACTAACGCGGACTCCAGACTGTGCACATATAGTTTCGTGCACTCGTCGGAGAAACGACGATAAGAGCAGAAAAGAAAAAACATTGATATCTCCATCCCTACACCTCAGAAAAACTTCATCACCAAGAAACACACTCATCTGTCGCTACCAGCCAACCGTCTGCTAAGATTATCGCTCGCTTTCGAAGGACGTACGTTTCTCCTCTTTCTCTACCGACTGACGTCCTCGTTGCTCAACTGCTATTCGAAAGCTTTCACTATGAGTGAGACGTGTGCTAGATTGGTTGCAGGTTCCCATGTTGCTTCATGTAATGGCTATCCTTTTCATTTCACCAAATAATCTATCCGTTGATGACGAGTCTCACGAACACGTTTCTTTAAGATGCGTTCCACTTCAAACTCTTTCTCGTCATCGATAATTGGAGGAAGAGGTCGTGACTCTTACGAATTGTCAAATTGATGAGGTCGTGATGTATATCACCGTAATAAAGATACATGAAAAACAGGATGAATCTTCATGTGGGATGGAAGTTCGAGTTGATATGCCACTGCTCCAATTCTATGCAACAGAGAAAGATCCGATGAAGCGAGGGTTGAATTTACGGCTGCCGATCAGAGTAAGGTTGGTTGTGGATAACCAAACTTGATCATCAATCGTGAACTTTTCATGCCGACTGTGTTCATCGACATATTGCTTTTGTCGATTCTGAGCAACTTGTAGTTTCATCTTAGCTTTTTCCACTCCTTGTTGAATTCGTGCAACGAATTCATTGACAGCATCCACTTTGGTGTTGACTGACGATGACGTGCCGAATCGTGTCAAACTTGCTGATGTGAGAGGATGTTCTCCGTACATGAGATAAAAAGATGTTTCGCGGGGGGTTTGCATCGATTTGTGGGTGATAAACAGTAAACATGGCAAGTTTGGTTTTGAACAGACCAAATAGGGTTCTCCAAAATAGACTAGTAAACTGAGGACCTCTATCTGTTATAAGCACCCCAGACAGACCGTGCTGAGCAAAAATGGTGTTCAACTATAATTGGGCAAGTTGCGGTGCTGAGACGTCTTTCGTGATTGGTCGAAGGTGGATCATCTTGCTGAGATTATCGACGACTATGAAGTCAAAACCGGAACTGGTCATGAGTAGTTCACACACTAAGTCCATACTAATATGTTCCTAACGTTTGGAAGAGATCGGGAGGGGTTGAAGAAGACCGGCGAGTGCTTGATTTGTAACCTTATTTTGTTGACACATTGCACTACTCCGAGTGTATACTGCAACATCCTTTGTCATCTTGGGTAATAGAACACTCGTTGAGCTGCTTCTAGTGTCTTTTCTGCCCCAATGTGTCCTGCAATGACTGAATCGTGACATTCCATTAGTATGGTTGTACGTAGTTCTGGATCTTATGGGATCTATAACTTCCCTTCATGGAATACCAAACCATAGCTGTGGGTGATGGTTCTTGAAGGTTTGGCTGCTACAATCTGTGCATCTGATCTTGTGCCCTCGATCAGTTTTGTCCAAAAGTCAGAATTCATCTTGACTTCAGATACTATGTTATGCATAGTAGGCATACGGGTTAATGCATCAGCAATTTGCTTCTTGCCTTCAATATACGTTATCGTAGGGCGTGAAATATGGTCTGGGAATACCGGGGTATCTGGCTGTAGAGAGATACAACTGGATCTACGACCTAACCGATGAAAACTTATGCTCTCAATATCTAATCTATCAGTCTTTTATGTAGGTTACTAGCGAGCTAACTTGACCCAAGTGTAGCACATGTGCATCACACAAATGACTCAGAGCTCGATTCCACTCTAGATAAAGGCAAGGCTCATACACGGTACGTGTCTGCTTTAGATCCCAAGCACTCTTCATACAATCTCTCATCCACATCCGCTTCACTACTTCTTCTTGACAAACTACCTAATTGTAGACTCTGACCTTCTATTGTTCGCTGATACGAGTTTGCTAAGGAAGATGTCCACAGCAAGGACCGCCTACTACACAAGCTTCCCAACGATACAAGACATATCGGCAGCAAAACAGCTAGAAACTCGGGGCGTGATACCGAGGATAACGGTACCTCAGCTTCAGCAAGACGTGGCACCTCCACTGAGCGTGATCGCCGTACCAATCTCACAATACAGCCTCCTTGTCATCCACATGACACCTCCAAGAAGCACACCTCCCATCTTCAAGTCGTTTTTTGTTCAACTCCAACCAAGAGATTTAAGCAAAATCTCTCTACGTCTTTCTCGCCCCGCTGCAAACTGAACTTTGACAATCTCGTGCCTTCACCTCGATTATCCAATCAGGCTCAAACTTCACTGGACATCCCCTCTGACCCTTCTCTACTACTGTATGAAATTTCAATCTCAGATCTGACCCCAACTGTCCGCGATGAATCAAGCCACCCGCCCGTGCTAACTTCTGAGCTTTACAGATCTCGATGGTCAAAATCCTAGATCTCCACACATTCTCTTACCCAATTGAACTGAAATTTCACATGTGACTAGCTGATAGGGCACACTCTCATCCTGGAAAGTTTCACTCAGAGATCCAATCCCATGTGCACGGAGCAACTCAAGCTTTGAATCCAAAGAAAGCGGGTTTTCTCATACCTCTCAACTGTAACAGCCAACTTCAATTGATCATTTCAGGAGCAAATCCAACCCAAATGTAGGATTGTTTTACATCAATACAACCAGCACGGAGTGAACTACTCGATCCCCTTGACAGCTCCTAAAGATCACCTCTCAAACTCCCGGATCACTCCAAAACGTGGCTCGGGGTACTGATTTGACCCCCCTGACTTTCAACGTCCATCACTCTCTCCTCAGAACTCCAAATCGCCTGATCTTTGTCTCTAGAGTGTAGCCCGTCTCGAGAGCTTTCCAACAAGACCCCTCACTCCTCAAATGACCCTCGGGAAGACCTCCAAAACCCTAAAGCCGTCTGCAGATCTGGAATGGCGTTGATTGGTCAAAAATGGACCAATAAGAAACAGATCTGGAAACCTCTTTTGTCCTCTACTTGGTACCCTAGAACAACTATAACCTTACTACCCTCTCATGCCTTCAAGGCATTGGCCCCAACCTTAGTTAATTACACTCGTCAAACTATAGAGATCTTACTTAACACTTAAGATTCAGTACAAGGTCTAGATGACGACCTGGAACCGATTTACGATGAAAGGTACTACAAAAGGAAATGGAGAAGCCATCACTTGATTACAGTACTCCTCCCCAAAGTTCTTTGCGATCCACGCACGATGATTGATCTTCCGCCGATAGTGCATCGTGTAGAAAGATCGATACTTCGAGGACACTCCAAGAAGAGAGAGAGCGAGTAGACAAGGAAGTAAAAATAGGAAATGAGATGAGAGAGGCTTTGCCTCTCTCTGTATATATAGTGGAGGTGAGTACAAGGGAAACCCTAATGGTGGGTTAGCCCTCTAACTAACTCTAACAACCCTAACCACTCCGGCTAATGGTAGCCGTCGATCTACTAGAGCTTGGGACTATATCAACACTCCCCTTCAAGCTCATCTCTACATCCTGTAATCCTAGACAATGTCTGAAAGCATCAAACTTATCTCTAGGCAACGCCTTAGTGAAGATATCGGCAACCTGATCTCCTGTGCTCACATAACTGAGCTCAATCTCTCCTGCAAGGACCTTCTCTCTAATAAAGTGATAGTGCACCTCAATGTGCTTCGTCCTAGCATGGAAAACAGGATTACTAGCTAACTTCATGCTGCTAATGTTGTCTGTATATACAACAACAGGATCTGTACACTCCACACCAATATCAGATAGCAGACACCGAAGCCAAATCGATTCGCATGTTGCGTTCGTTGCTCCTCGATACTCTGCTTCCGTGGACGACAAAGCAACAGTGGGTTGCTTCTTAGAAGCCCAGCTTATAGCAGCGCTTCCAAGTCCAAAAGCGTAACCTGACGTGGATCTCCTGTCGGCACTTCCTGCCCAATCAGCATCTGTGTAGCCATGTAACAACAATGGTCCACCGTATCGATAGTGAAGTCCGTACTGCATCGAGAACTTCACGTAGCGGAGGATCCGCTTGACAGCCTCAAAGTGTGGTCTCCGTGGTGACTGCATGAACTGACTAATCAGACCGACAGCATAACTCAAGTCTGGTCTGGTGATGGTCAGGTAGATAAGACTTCCAACCATCTGTCTGTACATGCGTGGATCATCCAACAACTCACCATCCTCTGCTCCTAGCTTTACCCCTTGCTCTAATGGTGTAGCAATGGGTTTGCAATCAAGCATACCAAATCTCTCAAGCATACTGAGAGCATACTGTCGCTGTACAAGCCAAACATCCTTCCCATTTCTAATGAACTCCACAGCAAGGAAGTACTTGAGTTCTCCTAAGTCTATCATCTCGAACTCGGATTTCAAGTGATCCTTGATCTGGGAAATAAGCTCCTCAAAGTTACCGGTAATGATCAAGTCATCGACATAGATGGTGATCACAACAATCCGATCTCGTATTCTCAATGAATACAAGGTAGAGTCTGAACTACAAAGCTGGAACCCAAGAGACTGCAAATAGGAATTGATCTTTGCATACCATGCTCTTGGTGCTTGTTTCAGACCATAGAGAGCCTTCCGTAACTTACATACACGGGAAGGGAACATAGGATCCTCATAACCAGGAGGTTGCTGCATGTAGACCTCCTCAAGATCGCCGTTGAGGAAAGCGTTCTTGAAGTCCATCTGGTGCATCTTCCAACCTTTCTGAGTTGCAACTGCAACTGCTGTCCGAATAGTCACCATCTTCGCAACAGGAGCAAAGGTCTCCTCAAAATCCACTCCATGTTGCTGTGCGTAGCCCTTAGCTACCAATCTGGCCTTGTACCGACACACGGTACCATCCGAGTTGCGCTTGACCTTGAAAACCCACCTGCAACCAATCGCTTTCTTACCCTGAGGTAAGTCTACCAGCTCCCAAGTCTGTTGGTGATGAAGCGCAGCAAGTTCAGCTTCCATAGCACTTACCCATTGGGCCTTGTGCATCGCCTCCTCAAGCGAACTCGGTTCCTGTTCCTGAAGAACATTGGCCATATATGCATGGTGCGCAGCAAGAAAACCTTCATGCATATACCTACTCACTGGATGTTTTGGCCGCTCAGATCTGCGAGAGGTAATTGGTGCACTAGTCACCTCCCCTTGCAACTGATCTGACGTAGACGCCAAGGTCTGGGACAAAGTATCCAGTGGATGTGGAAGATCCACATATCTTGATGAGTCAAACATACGCTGCAATAGCACGCGCTCATCCTGTGTAGAAACTACACTAGTTCCACTAGGCTGTGTTACGTGGACTCCAGCGTTAACATCAGCTCTATGTGCAACCGATTCTGATCTGGAATCAGTGACTTCTCCAGATCCTCCACTCAACGTACTACTCTGAGGTACTACAGTGGACTGACTCCTTGGTTCTACAGTAGGTACAGGGATGGCTATCACAGGTGCAGGTGCAAACCAAGACTGTAGCTCATCAAAAACGACATCTCTACTGATGTAGAACTGCTTGGACGAAGGATTGTAGCACCTATATCCTTTCGTATCAGAAGCATAACCAAGGAAGATACATCTATCTGCTTTCGGATCTAGTTTCTTACGTCTTTCATCAGGTATGTGCACATAACAGATACATCCGAAAACTTTAAGGAAAGAGTAATCAGGCTTACTGCCTGTGAAGACCTCCATCGGTGTCTTGCTGTGGACTGCCGCTGTAGGCGTCCGGTTCATCAGATACACCGCACATGAAACAGCTTCTGCCCAGTAAGGTCTAGGCATGGTCTTCTCGTTCAACATCGCACGAGCAGCTTCTGCTATGTGTCGATTCTTGCGCTCCGCAACCCCGTTCTGCTGCGGACTGTAACTGCAGGTCTTCTGGGGTCGAATGCCATGCTCACGCAGATATGCATCGAACTCTCTAGAAAGAAACTCGCCTCCTCCATCAGATCTTAGACAGAGGATAGATGCTCCAGACTGTTTCTCCACCAACTTGCGGAAAGTCTGAAATGCTGACAGTACTTCGGCAGAGGACTTGTTTCTCAACAAATAGATCCAAGTATAACACGAATGATCATCAATGAACGACACGAAGTACTGGAAACCGGTCATACTTGGCTGAGAAGCAGTCCATACATCAGTGTGAACAAGCTCCAGAAGCTTGTTCGCTCTACTACCTGATCCCTTAAAGGGCTGTCTAGCTTGCTTGCCGAATTGACATGCTGCACAGACTCCAGTGGGCTCACTGGATTCGAATTTGGGCAGACCTGTAACCAGGTCAGACTCGGAAGGCTTTTCAGCCTCTGAAAGTTCATGTGCCCAATTCGCTTGTGCCAGATGTCAATGTCAGACACTACTGGACCACTCTGTCCATACATGGCAGCCTGTAACTTAGGCGCAGATGCATCTAGTTTAAACAGCCTACCACTCTTGATACCTCGAGCTATGACAGTGCCATTCGAATCTTCAATAAAGCATCCATCTTTATTGAAGCGCACTTGCAGACCCTGCTCTATCAACTGTCCTACAGATAGCAGGTTTCTAGTCAATGTAGGTACATGTAAGACATTCCGTATACCAGTAAACGTTGAGGCAGGAATGTCAAGTGGAATGTTACCCTTGTGCTGGATCTTGTGCTTGGTGTCATCTCCTGTGACCATAAACTGTGGAGTCTCCACAGGCTCGAGTGAAGTAAACCACTCCCGATGGGGAGTCATGTGACTGGTGGCGCCGGAGTCGATCACCCAGTCAGTCTGCGGCTCGAAAGCCGCATAACTCTGATGCGTAGTAATCAGCAACTGCTCCGAATAGACATGTTCAGTGACTGCATAGCCTTGCTGGTTGCTGTTACCTTATTGGGGGTTGTTGTCGTGTTGTCTCTGATCGTTCTGTTTCTTGTAGCACTGATTCGCATTGTGGCCTTGTTTCTTGCAGTAGTTGCAGGAACCAGGCGCTCTTCTCTGATTGTTGTTGGAACCACCAGACTGTTGCTGGTTTTGCTGGTTCTGCTGCGATTGCTGTTGCTGTCCGCGACCCCGTCCACGTCCAGCACCTTTGCCACGACCCCTACCTCGAGATCCTCCAGAACCTGCAAAATAGACAGATTCTTGCTGACCCGTCGAAGTAGAACTCCCCAGTAGGCGCACCTCCTCTCCTAACATCATAGGAACAAGCTCATCAAACCGCGGAAGAGGTTCTCTGGTCGAAATCGATGTTATGAACTGTTTGTACTCTGTAGGCAGTCCCTGCAATGTGGCTCCAATCAAGACAGTGGGATCAATCTCGACTTTGACAGAAGATAACTGATCCGCGAGCTGCTTGACCCCGTTCACATAGTCGTTTATGCACATCGACCCCTTCTTCACGGTATTGAACTGCTGCAGCAATTGCAGCTTCCGCGCCTCTGTTCCGGATTGAAACAGATGCGCGAGTGCATCCCAAGCTTTCTTGAGCGTATCACAATCCTGGATGTGACCGATCATCGATGCTGAAACTGTCAGCGCGATGTAGTGAATAGCCTGATATGAGCGCTTCTTCCACTCCTTGAATTTCGGATCAGAAATTGGCACTTCAGGCGCTTTCTCCTCCTCAGTGATAAGATCCCATAGATCTTGTCCCTGCAGGAAGGTCTTCATCCGGAACTTCCACACTTGGTAGTTGTTCTTGTCGAGTTTCTCTCCAGTGATCAAAGACACAGACTCCGCCATAGCTGCAATGTCGAAATTGCACTGTTCTGTACGCGGAAAACCTCCCAGAAACTGCACGAAACTCGTCTCTCCCCATCGCGTGATCAAGAGTTGTCACAAGTCACAACGAGGCGACTCCGTGAACTCCTCCTGCAGCGACAACGAGAAAAGAACCTGTGCGCGAACTGTAGGTGTACAAAACACGACGGAAACGTCGAAAGAACACACCAAGAAAGGTGAAAACTAGACCAAATGAGGTCGAAAATGGGCGTGCGACCCCTTGAAATTTTCAGAAATTTTCAAATAGCTAGGGGGTTTTCGAAACAAGATTAGTTTTGGACTCAAGTCCTAAAACTTTCGTTTTGGTCGAAAAAGATCCGTTTGAAAAACTGCCGCTGGAAATCTCCAAATCGACTGAAACTTGGCCCAGTACACAATTCGCACCTTCTGAACAAGACAGCTCTAAAAGGGCTGGTCGACAGAAATCAGCGAGAAAAAATCGTCTAAGCCTCCGAAATCGCGTTCAAAGTTTCTGGTGACGAAAGAAACGGTTTCGCCTCACCCGAACGCATCAGCAGGATAGTGCTCGACATCAGGCACAACTCCGGCTGCTCTCTCCTGTACTCCAATCTCCATCTTGCTCATCAGCAAGGGACACACACTCTCACCAGCTCTGATACCATGTAGAAAGATCGATACTTCGAGGACACTCCAAGAAGAGAGAGAGCGAGTAGACAAGGAAGTAAAAATAGGAAATGAGATGAGAGAGGCTTTGCCTCTCTGTATATATAGTGGAGGTGAGTACAAGGGAAATCCTAATGGTGGGTTAGCCCTCTAACTAACTCTAACAACCCTAACCACTCCGGCTAATGGTAGCCGTCGATCTACTAGAGCTTGGGACTATATCAACACATCGAACATACACCCAGACGTTGAAAGGGATGTTGGCTGGATAATTCAGGTCCATTGGCCCTCCTCAAAGTAAGATGTACACTGTCAAGTCCCAGTCCTCTCCATACGTGACGATTGGTAAGATCACTGGAGTAGGCGAGTCCATCATCCTTCCCATGAACTCTTCTTCAAAGTAGGCGACGAACCACTCTCGAAAGTGATCGCGGTGGATCAAGTGAAGCTTGATATGAAACGGGTTCGGAAATGGCAGATTTGGAACTCGATTCAGTCCTCCATCCATGAATACAACTCTTGCCGCTCCTTCTTATCACGTAAGACACTAGGACACACTCATGAAAACTACCCCCAATGAAGAATGCCTCCCAAACCCCCAACCCACTATCTTATACCTATGTTTGACAACAAGAGCCATTCACGCGAACGTTCACGGATCATTGAGGCGGCACATCTTGTTATCGTGCGATCTCACATCCAGATCTCTGTGAACGTGACACCTAATACCCTCTTATGCGAACTACACAAAAGGTTCACCGAACACAAAGAAAACACAACACCCGTTCTACACTGAATTCACATGTGAGACGTCTCACAACACGACATCCACCCCCTCTAAACCTGCGCATCCTCCGGCATGCGCCACAAACACTTACAAGTTGTGGACGGCATCACACAACGTCTTCGTCGTCTTGAATGATGTCATCGTTATCAGCATCCTCAAAAACCAAATCATCCTCGTCGTCGTCCAAGAGATCAAACTCCGCTCCGACTTCTTTCACGCTTAGAGAATCTTCATCTCGCTTCTTGAAGAGTTTCACACGCTTTCCTGCAATGGGAACTTTGAGCTTTGATCCATCAAGCTCCCGAAGTGAATATGTAGCATTGTCATGTACAACAAGAACCACATATGGTCCAAACCACCGCTTAGAGAATTTTCTAAGAGCACTGTGTTGGTTGTCCAAGCTACAATCATACACCAACACCCAATCGTCTTCCTTAATCTCCTTTGGCCGCAACCGATGACGCTCATCAAACCTGCCCTTATTCTTTAACCGAGCCTTTCTCAACCTATCAACTGCAATCTCTATGTCCTCGGGTCTTCTTTCTAGTTGAATCCGAAGCGCAAGAAGATCCTCCTTAGACATATTATCCTCCCAAGGTAGAACGCTCCAAGTAGGAATGTGCTCCTCGATGGGCATGATAGGTTTTTGTCCTTGCATTAGCTCTGCTAGCATGTACCCAGTCACTGAACTATGTGTGCAGCGATCAGCCCATAAAGCAAAAGGTAAGAACCTTGGCCACTCCTTCACCCTTCCTCTACAAGCTTTCACAATGGCTTTAACAATAGGAGGATGACCTCGCTCACTCTTAGCATTCCCTTCTGGATTGTAGGCCGTAGTAAGAGCTAGTTTCACCCCGCATCTCTCAAAGAACTGCTTAGCTTCGAGAGTATTCAGCTCTCCACGATCTGCTGTAATCTTTCCAACACACCCGTACCTACAGATCACGTCCTCCAACAAGAATCTGCAAACTCCTTCAGTGGACTTTGTACGCAAAGCCCGTCCTTCTACTTGGTTGGACAGATCCTCTCGTGCAAGAGCCAAATATCGCATTTGCCATATCCCTACTGGCATGATAACCAGATCTACCACCCATTTATAATGAATTGCAAGCGGATACGTAGGATGCAAACCGTCTCGATGTCTGATCTCTGAGTACATCTGACAAGTCTGACACGATTCTACGAACCCCACAACATCTCTATACATGTTACGCCACCAGTACCTCTCCTTGAGCTTTGTGAAGGTTGCGTAAATACCTCGATGTCCAGCCCATAAACTATCATGGAACTCTCGAATAAGTTGCGTCTGCATCTCTTTCTTACACACAACTCTTTGTGGTGGATCAACATCTCGCTTAGATCGCTTCCACAGATAACCACCTTGTAATAGATAGTTTTATGCCTTCTTCCTGACCTGTTTGAAATGTATATCACTCCACTCATGGTGCTTCAGCAACGTGCTAAGATAACGCCCAATATCTATCCATTCACCCTCGTACAACTCCTCTTCGAATGGTTTTGGATACACTGCTTCTCCCTTTTGCGCTCTAGAAAAGACGGTAGTGCCAACATCCTCTGTGTCCTCGATCATATCTTCCTCTCCTTCATACCTTGCTCGAGACAACATGTTTGCTACTGGATTATCCTTACCGGCTATGTCCTTGAATTCAGGATTCAATGATTTGATGTACGCTATCCACCTTAGCATAGCAATATCAGGAGTGTTACAATTCGTAATCATTCCCAACAATGGCAAACAATCAGTCTCCACAACCACCGATGCTCCAATCAGGTAATCTTTCTCAGCCTTCATAGCTGTAACCACCCCCCATAGTTCTCGCTTCACTTGTGGGTACTTCCTTTGTCGCTCACTCAACACCTTTGCGCCGAACCGCACAGCAAACCTGTTCCCTTCTTCATCATCTTGCTCCACAGCCCATCCAATTGCTATAGGACTACTATCAACAGTCAGAACTACAAGTTTACCCCCTTCATAGCTGACTCTACGAAGTACAAGCGGGGAAGACAACAGTTCTTTTAGCCTTCGAACTGCCTCTGAGTGCTTCTCGTCCCACTTAAACTTCTTGCCTTTCCGAAGCAAGCCGTATAAAGGATCAGCAATATGTGCAAAGTGAGGAATCCAAACATGATAGAATACACAAGCCCCTAAGAACCTCCGTACTTCAGTTTGCGAACTACATGTATCCTTCATCCGTTGGATGGCATCTACCTTATTTGGATCAGGCCTACGACCAAACCATCCACACAAATGTCCCACAATCACAACCTCTCGCACTCCAAACGAGGACTTAGCTCCTGATAACGTCAAGTGGACTTCCTCAAGACGTGACAATATCTTATCAACATCTGCAATGTGATCAACAACAAACTTACGGCACCCCCTCTGATCTGTCGCTTCATCCTTCTCCTCCTCTGGACAACCCTTGATTGGAATGTCATCCAAGAACGGCATTGTCTTCTCCGGAATAAAATCTCGTAAGATTTTATTCATCCCATTCATCATGTGCGCCACTGAGTTAGTAGCCTCTTGTGATAATGTGCACATCCTTACCAGTCCCAACGGAGTCCTCATAGTGGTGACATCTCTACTTCTTTCGGCAAGTTGAAATTGATCGTATCCGGAGTAGAGATCTCCCACAGAATAGATCGCTCTTCCAGCAAATGCTTCAGCAAACTCTCCTACAATCGGTCCTATCCTTGTATTCCTGATAGTCACTTGGTTTACTGGCTGCATATCTTGAATGAAGCGTAACGCTCCACTCTTTTTCGGAACTGTAAACCAACGACTGGAATACGGTACAAATGAAGGTTCGAGAATCTTCATCTGAATTTTCTCCTTTAGAAGCTCCATAAGCTTAGGTAGATGAGCCCTAGGTACAGGTATTGGCCTCAAGTTCCAAGGTGCATGCGGCACTGTAAAGATAATCATTGGAGCTACTACGCTCGGATCCACGCATCCTATCTCCGAAGCTTCAAAAGAAAAAGCCTTCCCATGCTTACTCAACATCTCTTTGAACTCTCGCTCTTCAATAGGAAAGAGAAAATCTGCGGATCCTACCTTCAACTCCTTGAGCGTAGCTGCAGTAAACTTGTGACCCACTTGGCGAGGATCCCTTAAGCTCTTCTCCTTCGAAGCTTGCTGAACTTGGTGGTTGGAGTCATCGGGTAAAGGTTGAGCTACAGGCTTAACCTTTCTATCTACCGTTTTGTACTTGGTTTCAACCATGACTTCTGGTTTCTGGAATGACTCTTTGATCGAATAGAGCTCTCTAGAATTTATTTCCACCAGTTGATCTTCACTCCTTTTCTCAATCTTGGTAAGTTCCTCCAAAGGATCCTCTAATCCCATCTCCATGTAAACACCCGCTATTCTATCCTCCTCGTCAAGTACACACACTCTTTTTAGATCTTTCTCAACTCTTTTCACAGCCTTCCGCTCCCACTTCTGTAGATCAACAAGCTGCGTATATAAAGCAAATCCACCCTCAGAAAATCCCACAACTCATGTACAAAAGGCACTTCCCTTCGCTGGCGAGAGTACCTCCTTCTGTGTATCGGTATCACCATACCCTCGCTCTATGGTGACCCTATGCGAAAATCCTTAAACTCTTCAGTGACTTTAGGAAGAGAACCACTCCGCAAGTTCTCCCGATTGCGCTCATGGTTAGGGAGTACAGTTAGAAACTGCACTGCTCTCTTACCGTCTTGATTTCTAATCCTAGCATATGCAGACCCATCATCCAGCACCTTGGTCTCCATCCTTACAGCCGTAATGTATGGTTGTCCAAGAATTACCGGATACGAAGTAGTGTCTTGAACAAAAAGTTTTGCTCTATGACTACATCCCCAATCTTCACCCTTACATCCGGACAAGCACCGTAGAGTTCTCCCCGTGTGTTGTTCGCTGCCCGGATCATCCAACCATGCTCTGTGTCAATGGGTCACTTCCCTCGCTTATAGACATCTTTGGATACGATGTTAATCTCAGATCCATGGTCAATGAGAGCAACCACCGGATCTACCAAATCTCCTATCTTCACCAAGGTCTCCGTAGTACCTCTAGCCCAATGTCCCCTAGTATAATAACTGGGAACCCTATCATCTCCTTCATCTTCATCGACAGCAAATCGAACCTTATGACTAGTGCAATATTTAGCTAACTCTTGCTCCTCCTCCTTCGTTATTCTCGTATCTAGAGCGTTTGTCATAGCAGTCTCTCCTGTCAACTGCCTCTTCTTCTTGATGGTGTCAATAATGACATCATGGAACTCCTTCTTTGCTATTCCAAGTATCTCTCGTAAAGTAAACTCAATCTTTGCGTTGAGCACTCTCTCTTCTAACACCCCCTTCAAATCTGTAGCAGCTTCAATATCTGACTGCAGCTTGTAGGTAGCAGGTTTGCCTTTCTTACTCCTTTCTAACCTCTCTATAGTAGATGGTGGAACTTCCTCCATAGTCTCTTCTCGCACCGGCGTTGTATCTAGCCGAGGTTTCTCACCTCGTAACTGCCTCTTAGGAGTACTTCTCTCCTCACTAGGACCAGCATCATCCCTCCTACGCTTCTCCTCCATGAGAGCCTCATGTTGACTCTTTGCCAAGTAGGCGTGTACAGACATTGTATCTACTGGATCACTCCATCCAGTAACACCTCTGATTGTCGTGGCCACCTTGAGTAACTCACCCCTTGTTGCTTTTCCTTTCTCCATTGTGGTCACAGCATGACTCCATATTTCACTCGCCTTTACTTCCTCTTCAGAAGTACTATTTCTATCTTTCACTATCTCAACCCCATAGGTAGCGGCTTTTACTGATACCTCAGCATGTTGTGAAAGATAATCCTCTAAAACTTGTCTCATCCCTCCTCTTCCAAAGTTAGTTTTGAGAATCTCACCTGTCTCCTTCAAGGCAACCTTCCCCTCCTTCCAGTAGATCACTCCTTGCCGTAGGATGTCAGCAAAGTCTCCGCACTCCTTTCGGTGATGTTCAGTGCTATCGCACCACATACATCTCTGCACATACCCTTGCTTTGGAGCGGTTTTGCTCTCAAGTACTCCTCCTTTCTCCTCTAGCCTTGCTAGCTTAATCTGCAAGTCTCTCATCCCTTTTACCAATTCCTCTATTGCATCTTTTTGAGGTGCAACCATAGGGACAGGAACAGCAAGAAATGAAATAGGAGGTACTTGTACCGTAGGTGCTTGTACATTAGGCATTGTTGGTTGCCTACGGGGTAGTACGATTGGCGGTGGTCTCACTTCTTGTCTTACCACCACCTTCCCTCTCCGATACTCTCGCTTCGCAAGTACACCCACTGCTTCAGAAACCTTCCTCCAATCAGCCGTGAGCCCAGTATCTTCCATCCTGTCTTCCAGAAGTAGTTCCAACTCTCTCTGTAGCTCATTGTTAGCTGCTTGCAGAAACAGCTCCACTTTGTCGTTCTCCAATGTGAGCTTCTCCATCCGAGACAACTGAAGGAACTGTCTCTCGAACTCCTTAAATAGCTCTGTATCAACAAGCCCTTTATTGGGTTTGTTTACCCACTCCATGAATGACTTCTTAGTCACTCGATCTGCATCTTCTAGAGAATATTCTTCTTTTAATTGAAAAGTAAACTCTTCCCATGTAGCGCCATGAGAGTGAATGATCTCCTTCACATGCTCTCGTATCTCTGGTACGACAGCAAGCTCAAATGTGTTGACCATCTCTCTGTCCGGCACTTTACTCAACTCCATCTCCCTAGAATAGTACTTAAGGTACTTGGAGATGTTCTTTCCATCAGACTGATCCAACAAACCCACAACAGACTGCAAAGCTCTAGTAGCCATCGCCTCTTTTCGTTCAGCGGCTTGTTGTTGTTGCATGATCAATGCGAATGTCTCAAGCAATCGCATGTCAGATCTTTTCAGTGGGTTCACCCTCGGGACCTCTCCAGACGTAGAAGCCTCATCTATGAATTGAGATAGACTCTCAGCGTCCATGATTGGAAAAAACGTATCTCTCAACCCCAGACGTTTCACGTCGAGTTCACCAACTGTCGTAGGGCGTGAAATATGGTCTGGGAATACACGGGGTATCTGGCTGTAGAGAGATACAACTGGATCTACGACCTAACCGATGAAAACTTATGCTCTCAATATCTAATCTATCAGTCTTTTATGTAGGTTACTAGCGAGCTAACTTGACCCAAGTGTAGCACATGTGCCTCACACAAATGACTCAGAGCTCGATTCCACTCTAGATAAAGGCAAGGCTCATACACGGTACGTGTCTGCTTTAGATCCCAAGCACTCTTCATACAATCTCTCATCCACATCCGCTTCACTACTTCTTCTTGACAAACTACTTAATTGTAGACTCTGACCTTCTATTGTTCGCTGATACGAGTTTGCTAAGGATGATGTCCACAGCAAGGACCGCCTACTACACAAGCTTCCCAACGATACAAGACATATCGGCAGCAAAACAGCTAGAAACTCGGGGCGTGATACCGAGGATAACGGTACCTCAGCTTCAGCAAGACGTGGCACCTCCACTGAGCGTGATCGCCGTACCAATCTCACAATACAGCCTCCTTGTCATCCACATGACACCTCCAAGAAGCACACCTCCCATCTTCAAGTCGTTTTTTGTTCAACTCCAACCAAGAGATTTAAGCGTCTCTCTACGTCTTTCTCGCCTCGCTGCAAACTGAACTTTGACAATCTCGTGCCTTCACCTCGATTATCCAATCAGGCTCAAACTTCACAGGACATCCCCTCTGACCCTTCTCTACTACTGTATGAAATTTCAATCTCAGATCTGATCCCAACTGTCCGCGATGAATCAAGCCACCCGCCCGTGCTAACTTCTGAGCTTTACAGATCTCGATGGTCAAAATCCTAGATCTCCACACATTCTCTTACCCAATTGAACTGAAATTTCACATGTGACTAGCTGATAGGGTACACTCTCATCCTGGAAAGTTTCACTCAGAGATCCAATCCCATGTGCACGGAGCAACTCAAGCTTTGAATCCAAAGAAAGCGGGTTTTCTCATACCTCTCAATTGTAACACCCAACTTCAATTGATCATTTCAGGAGCAAATCCAACCCAAATGTAGGATTGTTTTACATCAATACAACCAGCACGGAGTGAACTACTCGATCCCTTTGACAGCTCCTAAAGATCATCTCTCAAACTCCCGGATCACTCCAAAACGTGGCTCGGGGTATTGATTTGACCCCCCTGACTTTCGACGTCCATCACTCTCTCCTCAGAACTCCAAATCGCCTGATCTTTGTCTCTAGAGTGTAGCCCGTCTCGAGAGCTTTCCAACAAGACCCCTCACTCCTCAAATGACCCTCGGGAAGACCTCCAAAACCCTAAAGCCGTCTGCAGATCTGGAATGGCGTTGATTGGTCAAAAATGGACCAATAAGAAACAGATCTGGAAACCTCTTTTGTCCTCTACTTGGTACCCTAGAACAACTATAACCTTACTACCCTCTCATGCCTTCAAGGCATTGGCCTCAACCTTAGTTAATTACACTCGTCAAACTATAGAGATCTTACTTAACACTTAAGATTCAGTACAAGGTCTAGATGACGACCTGGAACCGATTTACGATGAAAGGTACTACAAAAGGAAATGGAGAAGCCATCACTTGATTACAGTACTCCTCCCCAAAGTTCTTTGCGATCCACGCACGATGATTGATCTTCCGCCGACAGTGACATCGAACATCCACCCAGACGTTGAAAGGGATGTTGGCTGGATAATTCAGGTCCATTGGCCCTCCTCAAAGTAAGATGTACACTGTCAAGTCCCAGTCCTCTCCATACGTGACGATTGGTAAGATCACTGGAGTAGGCGAGTCCATCATCCTCCCCATGAACTCTTCTTCAAAGTAGGCGACGAACCACTGTCGAAAGTGATCGCGGTGGATCAAGTGAAGCTTGATATGAAACGGGTTCGGAAATGGCAGATTTGGAACTCGATTCAGTCCTCCATCCATGAATACAACTCTTGCCGCTCCTTCTTATCACGTAAGACACTAGGACACACTCATGAAAACTACCCCCAAAGAAGAATGCCTCCCAAACCCCCAACCCACTATCTTATACCTATGTTTGACAACAAGAGCCATTCACGCGAACATTCACGGATCATTGAGGCGGCACATCTTGTTATCGTGCGATCTCACATCCAGATCTCTGTGAACGTGACACCTAATACCCTCTTATGCGAACTACACAAAAGGTTCACCGAACACAAAGAAAACACAACACCCGTTCTACACTGAATTCACATGTGAGACGTCTCACAACACGACAACGTGACGGTCATGTTGAATCGCTGTCTCCATTCTGTCCAACGGATTTGTCGCTTTAAGAGATCCTTCTGCGTCTCCAAATAGACTAAATATTTGTGATCTGTCTCGACCACAAAAGCCTTCTCTCCTATATAGTGCTTCCAATGCTTCGTGACGAGGACTATTACCAATTCTTCTCTTTCGATGATGTGATAATTTTGTTCTGCTGGTAACAACTTCCGAGAGAAGTATGCAATTGGATGCCAACCATCCTCCCATTCTTGCTGCAACACCGTCCCTGCTGTCGTGCTTGATGCGTCCGTTGTTAACTTTATAGGTTTCTTCGGATCGTACCACTTGAGGATCGGAGCATGTAGTAGTGTGGTCTTTAGTGCTTGAAAACCTACTTTTTACACTGTTCCCCACATCCATTTCTTTCCTTTGCCTAACAGAGCAGTTAGTGGTTGTGCAAGCTTGACAAAATGCTTAACAAATCCACGATAAAATCCTATCAATCCCAAGAAGCTCTTAAGTTGAGTCTTCTAGAGCCTTCCATTGTTGGATGACAGTTATTTTATTTGCCATTACTTGTATATCTTCTGTACTCACTTTGTGTCTTAAGTAATCCACCTCCGTCTTGCAAAATTCACATTTTGAAATTTTGATGTACAATTTATTTTGACGAAGTACTTGAAGAACCTCTCTCAAATGGTGCACATGTTCATTCATAGTTTTGCTATAGACTAGGATGTCGTCAAGAAATACAATGACTGATTTGTCTAAGTAAGGGTGGAATATGTCATTCATCAGATCCATGAAGGTGGCTGGTGCATTTGTGAGACCAAATGGCATCACTAAGTCTTCAAAGTGATCATATCTTGTTCGGAAGGTAGTCTTCTCCACATCTTCATCAACAATTTGAATCTGATATCCGCTCCGTAAGTCTAGCTTCGTGAAGTACTTTGCTCTTTCGAGTTGGTCGAACAAGTCATCCATCCGAGGTTGTGGATACTTATTCTTCACCGTTTGTTGATTGAGTGCTCGATAATCGATGCACATCCATAGGCTGTTATCCTTTTTCTTCACAAAAAGGAATGGAGCTCCATATGATGACACGATGGGCTGGATAAACTCTTTCTACAACATCTCCTCGATTTGTGTCTTGCACTCCTCCAATTCATGTGGTGCTAGTCTGTATGGGGCCTTACAAGGAGAGGTGCTCTTTGGAATCACCTTGATTTTTGTGGTCAATCTTTCCTTTGGTGGTAGCTCTAAAAGAAGATCATGGGGAAAGACATCTTCATATTCTGCTATCACATTTGTCAAGCTTTCTAAAATTTGTCCGTCAAGCTGTGCACTCGGGACCTCTCTTATTAAACCCAGAAAATAGACATCGCTATTACGTATCGCACTCGTACCTATTACATACAAAGGCAAGTTCTGTCTTCGAGATCTCACTCTATCTCCGAAGATTTTTCACTGTTTGGTTTTCACCACTTTTCTTCGCCAATCCACTTCAGGATTATACTGCTCCATCCACGGCATACCCAATATGACATCATATCGGGCTAATTTGATCACTCGCCACTCAATATCTTCGCGATATTCACCTAAAGTAAGTTTTATCTTTCGAGGTAGAGATTCAAATCTTCTCGGTTTGTCCATTGGGTAGTTCTTCCTCTTCACTCTCATCACTTTCTAACTTCATTCTCAACTTCATAGCAGTCGATCGAGACAAAAAGTTCTTTGTGACACCAGGATCGATTAGTCCCTTCCAAGACTCCATCTGTGACAATCAACTTTATTTTTTGTCCATCTCCTTCTCCTTCCCTCACCTTTCTTCTCCCTCCTTGCACCAATAAGACCACGAGGTGTATTTACTGGTGTTCTTCCTTTCCCAGTCTTGTCTCGACTTCTTCATTTCCTTCCGTCTCGTTCAGATGATTCAGAGGTCGACGATATGGAGGTCTTGGATCTCTAGGAAAATGATTTTGGCAATTTGCAGCTATATGATCGAATCGTTCACAATTGTAACATCGACGTTGCTCGAGTTGAGGTGCAGCATTCCTGACACCTTCTCTTCTAGGAGCTCCTTGACGTCTTTCTTCTGACTGTCCTCGACGATCTCCAGCGGATGTTGCCTAGCTTCATGGGTGTCGGACCTTTGCATATTGGATTTCGGATCGATTTTGGTGATTTGGTGGAATCATCACTTCTCCTCCTAATGCTCTAGCAATTCTCTGAGCGCAAGCGATGGCCTCAAAAACCGTGAGTGGATTTTGCACCATTACTTCTTGTCGGATTCTTTCCTTCAACCCCCTCTTGAAATTATCAAGAGCCTTCTCTGGACTCATATCAGTGATTCAACTTGCAAGTCGAGGAAGGCTTCTACATACTCTTGAAGGCTTCCCTTCTATTTCAATCCTCACATCCTCACCATGTTACTGTTCTCCCTTCCGTCAACATCGATCTCTCTCATGCATCATACCACGTGAGAGTTTTATTGTTCAAGTATCCACACGCAAACACTCCCACTACGTGATCCGTGATTTGCATACTGAAAAGTCACAAATATCGATTCATCTGAGAAATCCAATTCTCGACTACTCCCATGATTCGTTGACCTTTGTACGGTTCTATGTTACATGTCTTCTTCATCCGTAGTAACAGAGTCATCAACTGGAGTTCTAACGATCTGTGCCACGGGTTCCTTTGGCGCACCTTGCTCTCTCACCACCGGTACTCAATTCTTGCATCACCAACTCTAGATTTGGAGGTTGCGGCTCCATGATCGAGCTCTTCTTCTCTAACAGCACGAAAGTGTCAAGTTTTTCTTAGTATAGAGTTATGACGACCACTCGGAAACGTTCATACACTACAAGTACTACAAAAGAGACGGGAGACTCGATTATCTCGCTGTAAGATGAGGCTCTAGAGTGAACTCGAAACTCGAATGCCCGTGGTGGTGCATTCGCAGCCTTTATATAGTGAGAGGAATAGTACATGATCAGCTTCCGTCCAATGCTCATCTCTCACGCGGATCGCTGATGTGGCTTACATGCAGCTTTAGATCTAGAACAACATCTAGAGGTTCAGAATGAGCCACGTAGAAGGCTCGCTGGAAAGTTCTAGAAGCTTCTTTCTAGAAACTTCCTTCTGGAAGCTTCTCGGCTGGAAAGTTCTAGAAGCTTCTTTCTAGAAATTTCCTTCTGGAAGCTTCCCGGCTGGAAAGTTCTAGAAGCTTCATTCTAGAAACTTCCTTCTGGAAGTTTCCCGGCGGACTTTTGGCGCACTCCTCTATTGGTAGAAGTACTATTTGCTGCATGTATTCTTCGGCCAACTTAGCCGTAACTAATTCTTATACCAAGGACTTCTACCAAACCAATTTCTCCTCTAGTTGATAAGTAGGACTCTACTTATTACAAACCTCCCCCCTTTTAAGAAGCAACGTCCTCGTTGCTCAACTGCTGTTCGAAAGCTTGCACTATGAGTGGGGCGTGTGCAAGATTGGTTGCAGGTTCCCAGGTTGCTTCATGTAATGGATAGCCTTTCCATTTGACCAAATAATCTACCCGTTGATGACGAGTCCCACGAACACGTTTCTTTAAGATGCATTCCACTTCAAACTCTTCCTCGCCATCGATAATTTGAGGCAGTGGTCGCGACTCTTGCGAATTGCCAAATTGAGGAGGTCGTGGTGTATATCGCCGTAATAAAGACACATGAAAAACTGGATGAATCTTCATATGGGGTGGAAGTTCGAGTTGATATGCCACTGCTCCAATTCTCCGGACAACAGAGAAAGGCCCGATGAAGCGAGGGTTGAATTTACGACTGCCGATCAGAGTAAGGTTGGTTGTGGATAACCAAACTTGATCACCAATCGTGAACTCTTCATGCCGACGGTGTCCATCGGCATATTGCTTTTGTCGGTTCTGAGCAACTTGTAGTTTCACCTTAGCTTTGTCCACTCCTTGTTGAATTCGTGCAACGAATTCATTAACAGCATCCACTTTGGTGTTGACTGACGACGTCGTGCTGAATCGTGTCAAACTTGCTGGTGTGAGAGGATGTTCGCCGTACATGAGATAAAAAGGTGTTTCACGAGTAGATGCATTGAGGGAGTTGTTGTAGGCAAATTCTACCAAAGGGAGTAAAGTGTCCCACTTTGCTTGCTCCTCCAGAGTAAAAGCTCGTAGCATGTCTTCAATGGTGCGATTAGCTCTTTCGGTTTGTCCATCGGTCTGTGGGTGATAAGCCGTAGACATGGCAAGTTTGGTCTTGAACAGACCAAATAGGGTTATCCAAAACATGCTCGTAAACTGAGGACCTCTATCTGTTATAAGCACCCGTGATAGACCGTGCTGAGCAAAAATGGTGTTCAAATATATCTGAGCAAGTTGCGGTGCTGAGACGTCTTTCGTGGTCGGTCGAAGATGGATCATCTTGCTAAGCTTATCGACGAAGACGACGATGGAGTCAAAACCTGAGCTCGTCATGGGAAGTTCACACACTAAGTCCATACTAACATGTTCCCAACGTTTGGAAGGGATCGGGAGGGGTTGAAGGAGACCGGAGGGTGCTTGATTTGTAGCCTTATTTTGTTGACACATTGCACAACTCCGAGTGTATACTGCAACATCCTCTGCCATCTTGGGCCAATAGAACACTCGTTGGACTGCTTCCAACGTCTTTTCTGCCCCCATGTGTCCTGCAATGGCTGAATCGTGACATTCAGTTAGTATGGTGGTACGTAGTTCTGGATCATCTGGGATCCATAACTTCCCTTCATGGAATACCAAACCATGGTTGCGGGTGATGGTTCTTGAAGGTTTTGCTGCGACAGTCTGTGCATCCGATTTTGTGCCCTCGATCAATTTTGTCCAGAAGTCAGAATTCACCTTGACTTCAGAGACTATGTTATGCACCATAGGCATGCGGGTTAATGCATCAGCAATTTGCTTCTTGCCCTCAACGTACGTGATGGTCATGTTGAATCGCTGCCTCCATTCTGCCCAACGGATTTGTCTCTTTGAGAGATCCTTCTGCGTCTCCAAATAGACTAAAGGTTTGTGGTCTGTCTCGACCACAAAAGCCTTCTCCCCTAGATAGTGCTTCCAATGCTTAGTAGCGAGAACTATCGCCAATTCTTCTCTCTCGGTGGTGTGATAGTTCTGTTCTGCTGGTAACAACTTCCGAGAGAAGTATGCAATTGGATGCCAACCATCCTTCCATTCTTGCTGCAACATCGCCCCTACTGCCGTGCCTGATGCGTCCGTTGCTAACTTGATAGGTTTTTTTGGGTCGTACCACTTGAGGATCGGAGCATGTAGTAGCGCGGTTTTCAATGCTTGAAAACCTACTTCTTGCACTGTTCCCCACATCCATTTCTTGCCTTTGCCTAACAGGGCAGTTAGTGGTTGTGCAAGCTTGGCAAAATGCTTAACAAATCTACGATAAAATCCTGTCAATCCCAAGAAGCTCTTAAGTTGGGTCTGATCTTCTGGAGCCTTCCATTGTTGGATGACAGCTATTTTATCGGCCATTACTTGTATGCCTTCTGCACTCACTCTGTGTCCTAAGTAGTCCACCTCCATCTTGCCAAATTCACATTTTGAAATTTTGGCGTACAATTTATTTTGGCGGAGTACTTGGAGAACCTCTCTCAAATGGTGCACATGGTCCTCCATAGTTTTGCTATAGACTAAGATGTCGTCAAGAAATACAACGACTGATCTGTCTAAGTACGGCCGGAATATGTCATTCATCAGGCCCATGAAGGTGACCGGTGCATTTGTGAGACCAAATGGCATTACTAAGTATTCGAAGTGACCATACCTTGTTCGAAAGACAGTCTTTTCCACATCTTCATCAGCGATTCGAATCTGGTTGTACCCGCTCCGTAAGTCTAGCTTCGTGAAGTACTTTGCTCCTTCGAGTTGGTCGAACAAGTCATCCATCCGAGGTAGTGGATACTTATTCTTCACCGTTTGTTGATTGAGTGCTCGGTAATCGATGCACATCCGTAGGCTGTTATCCTTTTTCTTAACAAAAAGGACTGGAGCTCCATATGGTGACACGCTGGGCTGGATGAACCCTTTTTGTAACATCTCCTCGATTTGCGCCTTGCACTCCTCCAATTCATGTGGCGCTAGTCTGTATGGGGCCTTACAAGGAGGGGTGCTCCCTGGAATCACCTCGATTTTGTGATCAATCTTTCGTTTTGGTGGTAACCCTGAAAGAAGATCATCGGGAAAGACATCCCCATATTCTGCTATCACTCCTGTCAAGCTTTCTGGTATCTGTCCGTCGAGTCGTGCACTCGGGACTTCTCTTATTAAACCCAAAAAACAGACATCGCTGTTACATATAGCACTTGTACCTATTACATACAAAGGCAAGTTCTGTCTTCGAGATCTCACTCTATCTCCGAAGATTTTCCACTGTTTGGTTTTCACCACTTTTCTTCGCCAATCCACTTCAGGATTATACTGCTCCATCCACGGCATACCCAATATGACATCATAACGGGCTAATGTGATCACTCGCCACTCAATATCTTCACGATATTCTCCTAAAGTAAGTTCTATCTTTCGAGGTAGAGATTCAATCTTCTCAGTCTGTCCATTGGGCAGTTCCACCTCTTCACTCTCATCACTTTCTAACTCCATTCCCAACTTCATAGCAGTCGATCGAGACAAAAAGTTCTCTGTTGCACCAGGATCGATTAGTACTCTCACCTGGGTCCCTTCCAAGACTCCATTCGTGACAATCAATTGTGCATTGTTTTTTGTCAATCTCCTTCTCCTTCCCTCGCCTTTCTTCTTCCTCCTTGCACCAGTAAGGCCGTGAGGTGCATTTACTGGTGTTCTTCGTTTCCCAGTCTTGCCTCGATTTCTTCATCTCCTTCCGTCCCATTCAGATGATTCAAAGGTCGACGATATGAAGGTCTTGGATCTCTAGGAACACGACTTCGGCAATTTGCAGCTATGTGGCCGAATCGCCCACAGCTGTAACATCGACGTTGCTCGAGTTGAGGTGTGGCATTCCTGACACCTTCTCCTCTAGGAGCTCCTTGACGTCTTTCTTCTGGCTGCCCTCGACGATCTCCACCTTGAAATTGTCGTGGCTGATAGCGGATGTTGCCTAGCTCCATGGGTGTCGGACCGTTTGCATACGGGATTTCGGATCTATTCTGATGATTTGGTGGAATCATCACTTCTCCTCCTAACGCTCCAGCAATTCTCTGAGCGCAAGCGATGACCTCAAAAACCATGAGTGGGTTTTGCACCATTACTTCTTGTCGAATTCTTTCCTTCAACCCCCTCTTGAAATTATCAAGAGCCTCCGCCGGACTCATATCAGTGATTGCAACTTGCAAGTCGAGGAAGGCTTCTACATACTCTTGAAGACTTCCCTTCTGTTTCAATCCCCACATCCTCGTTCGAGCCATTTGCACCGAGTCCACAGACTGGAAATTCTTCAACAACCCTTCTTGCATTGCAGTCCATGTGACTGTCCTCCCTTCCGCCAACACCGATCTCTCCCATGCATCATACCACGTGAGAGCTTTATCAGTCAAGTAGCCACACGCGAACACTCCCGCTACGTGGTCCGTGATTTGCGTACTGAAAAGTCGCAAATATCGATTCATCCGAGAAATCCAATTCTCGACTACTCCCATAAGTCGTTGGTCTTTGTACGGTTCAATGTTACATGTCTTCTTCATCCGTAGTAGCAGGGCACCTTCCTCATCGACTGGAGCTCTAACGATTTGTGCCACGGGTTCTCTTGGTGCAGATTGCTCTCCCACCACCGGTACTCCTTGAGACGATCCTCCTCTTGCAACGTCTGTCATACTCTGACCCTCGAGGTTCAGCATTTTGTTCTGTAATGCTTCAACCGTCATCTTCATCTCTCGAAATTCGGTCAGCATGCCTTGCATCAGTTCCTGCATCACCAACTCTGGATTTGGAGGTTGTTGCTCCATGATCGCTCTCTCTCTCTCTTACGACAAGTAAGTTTCAAGCTTCTTCTAGTACAGAGTTATGACGGCCACTCGGAAACGTTCGTATACTACAGGTACTACAAAAGGGACAGGAGAATCAATTATCTCGCGGTAGAAATCCTCACCAAAATTTCTAATCACAAACTCTCTATGTAACGATTTCGGTCTGCAGACATAGCGGATCTCCACCCACGTGTTGAAGGGAACAGGAGCGGGTAGGTTTAGATCCATGCTCACTAAATCAAGATGTAGACGGTCAAATCCCAACTAGCTGCATATGTCACTACTGGAAGAATCACCGGGACTGGCGAATTCATCACTTGACCCATGAAATCCTCACCGAAATGATAAACAAGATACACTCGAAAATGCTCTCGACGTATATACATAAGCTTGATATGGAAAGGATTCAAGAATGATAATTCTGGAGCTGGAAATCTACCCCCATCCATCACATAGCTCTCTTGATCCTTTCAGCGCACTCAGAGTTTCAATTGCTAGGTACCTCGATCAAAGGTCCTTCTAAGAGGGGTAATCCGCTCTCTTAGAGTTTCCTGCTCTGATACCATTGTAAGATGAGGCTCTAGAGTGAACTCGAAACTCGAATGCCCGTGGTGGTGCATTCGCAGCCTTTATATAGTGAGAGGAATAGTACATGATCAGCTTCCGGCCAATGCTCATCTCTCACGCGGATCGCTGATGTGGCTTACATGCAGCCTTAGATCTAGAACAACATCTAGAGGTTCAGAATGAGCCACGTAGAAGGCTCGCTGGAAAGTTCTAGAAGCTTCTTTCTAGAAACTTCCTTCTGGAAGCTTCCCGGCTGGAAAGTTCTAGAAGCTTCTTTCTAGAAATTTCCTTCTGGAAGCTTCCCGGCTGGAAAGTTCTAGAAGCTTCATTCTAGAAACTTCCTTCTGGAAGTTTCCCGGCGGACTTTTGGCGCACTCCTCTATTGGTAGAAGTACTATTTGCTGCATGTATTCTTCGGCCAACTTAGCCGTAACTAATTCTTATACCAAGGACTTCTACCAAACCAATTTCTCCTCTAGTTGATAAGTAGGACTCTACTTATTACACTCGCGGTAGAAATCCTCACCAAAATTTCTCATCACAAACTCTCTATGTAACGATTTTGATCTATAGACATAACGGATCTCCACCCACGTGTTGAAGGAAACATGAGCGGGTAGGTTTAGATCCATGCTCACTAAATCAAAATATAGATGGTCAAATCTCAACTGGTCGCATATGTCACTATTGGAAGAATCATCGGGACTGACGAATTCATCACTTGATCCATGAAATCCTCACCGAAATTGTAGACAGGATACACTCGAAAATGCTCACGACGCAGATCATAAGCTTGATGTGGACAAGATTCAAGAATGGTAATTCTGGAGCTGAAAGTCTACCCCCATCCATCACATAGCTCTCTTGACCTTTTGGACGCACTCAGAGTTCCAGTTACCAGGTACCTCGATCAAAGGTCCTTCTTAGAGGGGTAATCCGCTCTCTTAGAGTTCCCTGCTCTGATACCATTGTAAGATGGGGCTCTAGAGTGGACTCAAAACTCGAATGCTCGTGAAGGTGCATTCGCATCTTTTATATAATGAAAGGAATAGTACCGGATAAGCTTCCGACCAATGCTGGCCTCTCAAAGTAAGCACACGGATCGTTGACATGGCTTAATGCAACCTTAGATCTGAAACAATATCTAGAGGTTTCAGAATGAGCCACGTAACAGCTCGCTGGAAAGTTCTCGAAGCTTCCTTCCAAAAACTTCCTTCTGGAAGTTACCCAGCGGACTTATGGCGCTCCCATCTATTGGTAGAAGTACTCTTTTGCTGTATGTATTCTCAGGCCAACTTAGCCATAATTAATTCTTATACCAAAGACTTCTACCAAATCAATTTCCCCTCTAGTTGATAAGTAGAGTTCTACTTATTACAGCAGTAGGGACGGTGTTGCAGCAAGAATGGAAGGATGGTCGGCATCCAATTGCATACTTCTCTCGGAAGTTGCTACCAGCAGAACAAAACTACCACACCACCAAAAGAGAAGAATTGACAATAGTCCTCGTCATGAAACATTAGAAGCACTATCTAGAGGAGAAAGCTTTTGTGATCGAGACATATCTATTTGAAGACGCAGAAGGACCTCTCAAAGAGACAAATCTGTTGAACGGAATGGTGACAGTGATTCAACATGACCATCACGTATGTTGAGGGCAAGAAGTAAATTACTGATGCATTAACCCGCATGCCTACTATGCATAACATAGTCTCTGAAATCAAGGTGCATTTTGACTTCTGGACAAAACTGGTCGAGGATACAAGTTCGGATGCATAGATTCTAGCAGCTAAACCTTCAAGAACCATCACCCACAATCATGGTTTGATATTCCATGAAGGGAAGTTATGGATCCCAGAAGATCCAGAACTACGCATCATCATACTAATTGAATGTCACGATTCAATCATTGCAGGACACATGGGGAGCAGAAAAGACATTGGAAGTAGTCCAACGAGTGTTCTATTGGTCCAAGATGGCAGAGGATGTTGCAATATACACTTGGAGTTGTGCAATGTGTTAACAAAATAAGGCTACAAATCAAACATCCGCCGGTCTTCTTCAATCCCTCCCGATTCTTTCCAAACGTTGGAAACTTGTTAGTATGGACTTAGTGTGTGAACCACCCATGACCAGTTCCGGTTTTGACTCCATAGTCATCTTCGTCGATAAGCTTAGCAAGATGATCCACCTCCGATCAACCACGAAAGACGTCTCAGCATCGCAACTTGCCCAGTTATACTTGAACATCATTTTTGCTCAGCACGGTCTCGGATGTCTATAACAGATAGATGTCTTCAGTTTACTAGCCTATTTTGGAGAACTCTATTTGGTTTGTTCAAAACCAAACTTGTCATATCTACTGCTTATCACTCACAGACCGATGAACAAACTGAAAGAGCTAATCGCACAATTGAAGACATGCTATGAGCCTTTACTCTAGAGGAGCAAGCGAAGTGAGACACCTTACTTCTTTTGGTAGAATTTGTCTATGACAACTCTCTCAACGCATCTACCCGCGAAACTCCTTTTTATCTCATGTACGGAGAACATCCTCTCACACCAGCAAGCTTGACACGATTCGATACGTCATTGTCAATCAACACCAAGGTGGATGTTGTCAATGAATTTGTTGCACGAATTCAACAAGGAGTGAAAAAGCTAAAGTGAAACTACAAGTTACTCAGAATCGATAAAAGTAATATGCCGATGGACACCGTCGGCATGAAGAGTTCACGATTGGTGAACAAGTTTAGTTATCCACAACCAATCTTACGTTGATCGGCAGTCATAAATTCAACCCTCGCTTCATCGGGTCTTTCTCTGTTGTCCGTCGAATTGGAGCAGTTGCATATCAACTCGAACTTCCACCTCACATGAAGATTCACCCAATTTTTCATGTATCTTTATTATGACGATATACATCATGACTTCATCAATTTGGAAATTTGTAATAGTCACGACCCCTTCTTCAAATTATTGATGGCGAGGAAGAGTTTGAGGTGGAACGCATCTTAAAGAAACGTGTTCGTGAGACTCGTCATCAACGGATAGATTACTTGGTGAAATGGGAACCTGCAATCAATCTTGCAGACGCCCCACTCATAGTGAAAGCTTTCGAACAACAGTTGAGCAACGGAGACGTTTTTTTTAAAAAGGAGGAGGTTTGTAATAAGTAGAGCTCTACTTATCAACTAGAGGAGAAATTGATTTGGTAGAAGTCTTTGGTATAAGAATTAGTTACGGCTAAGTTGGCCTGAGAATACATGCAGCAAAAGAGTACCTCTATCAATAGGTGGGAGTGCTAAAAGACCGCCAGGAAACTTCCAGAAGGAAGTTTCCGGAAAGAAGCTTCGAGAATTTTCCAACGAGCCCTTATGTGATTCGTTTTGAACCCTCTAGATGTTATTTTGGATCGAAAGCTGCATGTAAACCACGTCAGCGATCCGTGTACTCACTTTGAGAGGTCAGCATTTGCCGGAAGCTCATCTTGTACTATTCTTATCACTATATAAAGGGTGAGAATGCACCTCCACGAGCATTCGAGTTTTGAGTTCACTCTAGAGCCCCATCTTACAAAACTCATCATTAAAGTTTCTCTTATACTCACCCTCACTATATATTCATGGAGAGATGAAACCTCTCCCATCTCATTCCTTTTTTACTTCCTTGTCTACTCACTCTCTCTTATTGGAGTGTCTTCCTAGAAATCTCGATCTTTCTTTCATCTCTCCCATCTCATTCCTTTTTTACTTCCTTGTCTACTCACTCTCTCTTATTGGAGTGTCTTCCTAGAAATCTCGATCTTTCTACATCTCTGCACGGTCGTTCATGGCGCTTGTGGCAGTTTTGATCTCGCTATGCGTCTTATTGTGTGGACTCTATTGATTGGGTAAATTGGTCAAGGTTGTGTGTCTTGTATGTGTCTTCGTGGTCTTCAGGTTCTCTGATGCACAATCCTCTAATTCGCCTATTGTGAGTAACCTATATCCACCTTGTCTTATGCCTTTCTTTTCTTGCTGTCGTTTTTGCTCTCAGATTATAATGTGCTTCTGTTTTGTGGAAACTGCTAGATTTTTAGGGATCACTACTTCTGCATTTCGTGCCTGTTTTTTTTCTGCGGAGCGAGTTTTTCTGGAAAGAAAGAAGTCTACAGTGCTAATGGTGTGAGAGCCGCTTGCCTCCTTTCACAAAGCGACGTGAGTTGCCGCTTGTGTGTCGACGGATACTGAATGTTATTCTACAAGCAAAGAACCTGGTGGTGTTTTCTGGTTACTTGCTGTGTTTTCAGATTACTTACTTGACTACTTGTAGCGGTTTTACTCTTACTCTATGTTATTGACGATCTACACGGTTCTATGTTTCGACAATTGGGTATACGGACGCTGGCGGACACCATTACGACTAGTTTTTGCTGTTTTCCTCTACTGCCATTGCATGAGGTGGATAGCCATACATTATGAGGGATCTTGGTGCGACTGCTGCGTTGCTTGTCTTCGTGTACGTCTGTGGCAGTACACTCTCTAGAGCTGTCACGAGATGGGTATGGACAACAACTTCTCCAGCATCTATCGATGTTAGCTGTCTTCGTAGCTAAGTTCCAAAACTCTCTCTTTTATGCTCTCCTCTTCTTGCCTCTTATTTGCGAAACTATCTCGGTTCCGTTCCATAATGAAATATTTTCTGTGTTGTGAATTGCGTCCATAGCCATGTCCGAGCTCTCTTCTTCTAAGCTATTAGAAAAACCGGTCTCCACATCCTGTAGCTCTAGACCACATTCGGATGGTCAAGAGCCTAAAGTGACTTCATGCACCGGATCAGTAGTACATGAGCGGGACTTGCCTCCACAGCATCTACCCTGTGTACTGTAGATAGCGGGGACCATTTAGATGATCAATTTCTCTACATCTCTCTGAACGTATCTCCTCCATTTTCTTCCCTCGATGACTTTCGTAGTGCACGGGAGACTGTTCTCAACTATAGCGACGGTCAACTGGAGTGGAAGCATGTCTACATCTATATAGACCTCTACCTATGTTCCAATCTGCCAGATTTTCTCTTGGACACAGACTTCTTGAAGATTGGCAAGATATATCCTCAACCCACTTCTTTTTCGATGGGAGCCCTCTCTGGATCTTTCATGTTTCTCAATATTAGTGACGACAGATTCTGGGTGGTTTTACATAACAGAAGTGGTCGACTTCTGTCGTATGTGTTCATATCCAAAGTTATTTATCTCTCGTCGTAGTAAACTCTTCAAGCCTTCTGTTCATGCGCTCTACATGCTTCGTAGTGTTCCCTATGTATTCCGTCAGCTTGAACCTTCTCTATGATTTCTCTGTCCTCATTACACGTAGATATCTCGACTGAATGTTTCTCAGGAAACATGCCGTGGCGAGGAAGACGACGATTCCAAAGGAACAACTAGAATTGTCGATAACTGTTTGTAAAACTGGAGGACCTCGACTTACCCTTTGTCTCGATACTCGCTGTTTTTCTTAACAAGGAATGCATATCTAGACTTTTCTTTGTGGAGCGAGGAGGGGCATTATTGCATTTACACTTTCAAGGCGACGTCTGTATAAACAATAAGACTGCATTGGAAGTGAAGAAAAAAATTACTACTGCTCTCGGGTGGACAATAGGAGCTAAAATTTATATTAAAGTCCTTAGCAACAAGGGCTTGCACACATACCTCAAGAGATAGGATACACGTACATGCGGAAAACGTTTCTGAGAGTATGATGCAAATGGCAAAGAACTGTACAACCTTCTAGGAGCCTATGACACGCAAAACAGGGTGGAACTTTACCTATGCTAACATATTGCCACGTGGTCTACAGTTCAACAAATATAAAAACTCTCATCATTTATCTACTACTTTTGGTACTTGTCCACGAGCGATGATCTCTCTGGTAAGTACTCAGCCTCTTTGCGTTGGCTCAAGCAGGCAAGAATACAGGTGTGGCGAGTGGACTCCCTCGAGAAATCCTCCCTACAAAATATTTTCTTTTGACAAGATTCTAAACGTTGCTTCCACTGTAAGCGTAGATATACAGAGCCGCTGCAGTAGGACCTGATGGACAAGGAAGCCATCGCGTACGAAGAGCATCCTGAAATTCCCAGTCGAGCAGAAGATCGTCCACAATCAACGTAGAAGCATCAAGAGGTTCCAAAAAATCCAGCTCGTACTGAAGACGATGAGAGAGTTAGACGTAAGAAAGAGAAGCAACCCATGTCGGAGAGCGAGGAAGAACTGCTAAGAGATTACGGCACCGAGCCTACATACACATTAGACTACATAACACTCATACGTGCACTCCTCAAGTAGACTACCTATGACACACCTCTGCCTTGAGAATGTTTAAATAAAATACACAATATAGACAAGTGTAGAATTTCCTTTTTTTTTTCCTGTCAGATTGTAGACACTGTGTTCCGTGCTCTATTTTGTGTGTACAGAGGCTCAAGTCCTCTTTCTATACATAAAGAATTAAGAACTAAGAAACGTCTAGCTTTCTAAAAGAACAGTTGAAAGACTGTCTTGGATGAATGTAAGTTGAGCTTTTGGACCAGGTAAGAAATCACACTGACGGTTATTTTTCTCCATAAAATTCATGAAGACAATCTGAGCTTTGCACCCATAGCTATTCACCCAAACAGTCTGAGCGCGCTCTGCTTTTGCGCCGTGTATTCATGGAGTCCGGAACTTAATAGGGAGAAATGCGCAAGGCTTGTTTATTATCGCCACCACGGAAAATATTGTCCTCAGTCCGAAAATAATTCCCTGCGCTAAGGTACCCGTCATTTTTTTCTAGGGTCCGGAAGGCAAAGGACGAAAGATAGCGATTGGATATGGTTGAAAATATCCAATGTGTAGATTAAATTTTTCCTCAGGAATTGAGACCTAACTTGCCTTGAACTAAATAAATATGCATCCAAAGCGTAGCTTTGTGCAAAGGTGGGAAGAGTACAAACGTCAACAGTGGAAATAAATCCAGACTTCGGATACGAGCTCCAAACATGAGGAGGGATGGAAAAAATAATTTAACTTTGATTTATCAGTTAGAAACATGAATCTCTTTAGAGTACGGATACTACCTCCGCACAAGGGAGGGGTGGAGAAAAAAAGAAACGACTTTTGAAGTATTCAGTGTTTAAGTATTCTATTGTTGAAGCCTAGCTCTTGTCTACTTGCTCTCTCTGAATTTGTAGACATCTGCTCTCTCTAGCGAACAACACATAAGTGCAATACGTGCTTTAAATCGTAAATGCAGCACGTTCAGACGTACTTTTTAGCATATAAGTGCAGTAGCATGCTCTTCTCATTTATTACATTAACACTTTAATTTATTACCTAATCATTCTATTTAGAAAAGCTTAGGTAATAAACTTAACGGACTGTGGATATTCACCTCTTCTAAGTTTGGAAGAGGTGAATCTACACGGGTGCTATTGGAGCAATTAATCTTCCTGTAATGTAATCTTTCTATTTTCCTCTCCAAGAGCTTCAAAACTTCTTTCTGAATTTATTATCTCACCGGTTCACGCAAGTAAATTCTCTATTTTCGTTTCGCACATTTTACTCATAATGCGTGAATCGGAAAGTTTCTCGCGTCGAGTCCGTACAGATACGGAGCATCCAAGAGCGTTCCAGGTAAAACGGAAAACGGTGACGTTCGTCTGGAACTTTAGTAAGATTCGTACTAAATATGTTGTAACCTGATGTTCGTTAATCGTTCATTTATGAGAGCACACCTCGCGCGTCGGCCACCAGTCTTAGGTGGAGGGTGAGCGTGACTGCGGCACTGCCTCTCAGACTAAGTTACTATTTCTGCAAACATGTAGAAAGTGACGCAACTCCTGTAACAGAATTTATGTGTTCGAGATCCGGGCGGACCAGTACAGTACCCTAAACAGGCAGTGAAAGCGATGCCGCCATGCGCATTTGAATTACTTCTCCGTTAGGTCTGTCAAGTACACATTCCAGTTTCATTCAGATGTTGCGGATAGAGCTCTCGCTGGGCTGGAGCCAAGTGGCAGACATTCCTCTTGCTCCTTCGACTCTATATAGGGCGTAAAGTACCGCTGTAGTTGCGGTGTCAACCTTAGTGGCTTTCTCCACTGCTCGAACATCGCAAGAGGGACACGTCGTAAGCGCCTGTGTGTCCTGACGCGGTTGAGGTGGACGGTACACTAGCAGGTAGTTGATGCATAACTCGAGGATTATCGAGCTCGAAAGGTGCGTGTTGAACTGATGAGGAGATGCACTTCAGGCTGCTACATATGTAGAATCTCAAAAGGCACGGAACGTCGAGATGGCGACGTGGATTAGCCAGCTCCTTTGCAAACTCTTGTCGAACTTTCGGTCGCTTCATAGTTGTCACGCTCCGTGGTCCAGGTTCGGTTTCCCCCGGTTATCAAACTGTTTGCTGGATCGAAAGTAATGCGAAACTGAATGTCTAAAGTTCGAGAGCTTCGAACAGACACTGTAGGATTGTAGACAGGAAAGTAAAAGTCTGTCCAGTGAAAGCACTTGAAAACTCGTTCTACCGACACCTTCAGCTTGAGTCGGTTATGGTGCATTTGCTGAGTTTGCAAGCTGGTTGGTTGAAGGCTGTGCATTCCACTGGTTTTATCGTGACATGCCCTTCGGACATCCTGATCAGACAGTTTCGGAATTACTGACCAAACTTGCCAGGTTTCTCCAGCAAGTAGCGTTGACACAACGTATCAAGATCGATATCTCCCGAGAGGTATGGACGACTGGGACAACATACCTTCAGATGACGAAGACGAAATTTCCAAGGAAGCTCTTAGGTGTCTACGAACCGGGTTGCTTCAAGTGAAAAATCATGATGGTGCGACATTACGATGTCCGTATAGTCCAAGTCGGAAGAAACGGTCGTACCAGTACAACGAGCTTTTACAACATGCCAGCGATGTTGCTAAAGGACACAGAGGTCCAGAGGAAGTAGGAAATCACTGTGCCCTTGCAGAGTACTTACGAACAGATCTGGCATCAATGGCTTCTCGACCAACTCAGCGAGCGCACAAACTGGATTTAAGGCCGCCGCGTGAAGAAGAAGTAAGAGATCTACTCCTTTTCCCATGGGCAGGGGTGATCTATAACATCGAGACCAAAATGGCTGAGGACGGACGCCGAGTAGGTCCTTCAGATGCGGAGCTAAAGATCTGGTTTAAAGCTTTTCAACCTGATAGTGCTAAGACGAGATGGGACCATAACGGACACTTGGGTGTAGGTGTGATATTTTTCCGGAAGGATTTTGAGGGATGGAAGCATGCTCAAGCTTTCGAGAAGTGGTTTATGGAAAAAGAGCATGGGAGAAGGGACTGGGAAAGGAACAGAGGTTATCACTTGGGAACTGAACTATACGGGTGGCTTGCACGGAAGGAAGATTACGAGGGTCGAGATCTTAGTTATTCAATCGCAAAAGGCCTTCAAGGTAAAGGTCCGCTTGAGTTGAAGGATATCGGAATGATCGGGGAAGAAATGACCAAAATGCATGAAGCACACATTCAGCACCTAGCTCAAGCAGCGAGTGAGAGGAATCTTGAATTTCGGAAGGTGTTGGAAGAAGTCGAAATTGCCAAATTGCGCGCTCAGGATACGAGGCGTCAACTTGAGGAGAAACACAGGCAAGGTAAAGAGCAGTTTTCACCTGTTACTCTGCATTATACAGATTTAAAGAGTGGAATAGACAGTCCAATTTGCGGTTGCTATCATGATCATCTCGTATCTTCTTGCATAATTTCTCTTCTTTCGCTATCGACCTGTAATCCTCGTTATGTCCTTGTTGGGTCCCGTTGGCTTAATATTCTTTCAGTCGGTAAACCTTGATATTTGACTAATGACATTCTTTAACACTTGGGCCACATTCTACAGAGTCATGTCACATTTGAGCAACAATCTTGACTTACTACATCCGCGTTCAACTTGCAGAACTTGAGGAGGCAAACAAAAAGGCTCAACAGTCAACTCAGGACCATAGGATGCAGATGAGGTCTCAACATGAGATATTACAGGCCTCTATGGAGAAACTTTCCGAGAGATGCAAGGAGCTGGAGGAAAGAGAAAAGCTTATGCAAACCCAGGTGGAGAAGGTTCAACTAGAACAAGAGAAAATAGAGGTAATTATAAACACAACTGCAAGCATTTGCATACAGATTATATGCATCTGGGTATAAAGAATGCAGCGAGAAGCATTCCGTTCAGATTCTCATAGTTATGCGATTCAACATTTCTGCTCTCTTGATCGATGTCTCCGTAAGATCGTCCTTCGATGTTCAGCATCCAATACGCCTTGACTCCTGCCGAATGTAGATGGATTATTACTAGGTGTTCTACAGCATGGCCAAATTTGACTAGGCATATCTGAAGACAAGCGTTCGATAGGCTTTTGATATACTTGATGCTTCCCATCCTACACGCCCTCAACCCTTCATCCACCACAGATCATTCTGGCAACACTTGATGACCGCCGCAGTCTTTCACATGTTTTCAAGAGTGATTCTTTACGAATGTATGTTCTTATATAAGAACTTACATCCGTATAGAATCACTCCTGAAATCTAGTGAAGACTGTGATTTAATAAGACTGTCCATTTACTCCGTTTAGTTCGATGACAACCCATACTATCTTTACAGAGTTTTAGGGATTCAGCGTGTCCTCTGCTTTTAATCGTGCATGTTGACCACGAAGGCCATTTCTGATCGGGTTCCAATACACCAACTATGAGGGAAATAGAGACTATATGCGGATCAATGGTCTTTCACGCGGAAAGGTCTCGACGTAATTCAGCAATGAACTGATTAAACGTCCGTAAATTGACGATGACTTCTAGTCCCAACACATGTCCAGTCGCAGACTTACTATTACAGTCATGGTTTGTTCAGATATTAACTGTCTGATCAGTAATTAGAGTAGATGATAAGCATGAACAGTATCATTTCATCTTAATCTGTTGTGAAATCAGGAAACTATGACCTCCTGATTGAATCAGATACCAAGTGGCACACAACACTTACCGCACCTTTCTGCAGGAACGAGTTACGAGATAGTCAGTTCTGTGTAATGTTATCAAGTTGCATCTAGAACCTTAAGTCATTTTGTCAAGAACCATTCTGACCATTCTGTTAAGAACCGAGGAACTCAGGTCCTACGGATACGTTCATGTTTTGATCATGAATCGTGTCTCAGCGATTTGCCGCCTACGAAGACGTTTGTTATGGTCCACCACTAGACGAGTTAGAAAGACCGCAAGAGTTGCCAGATTGAATGCGTTCGCGCCCATTATGTGAAAAGCTGAAGATCAGTCAGCTATGTTTAACGGGTTATTACCTTGCTCGACCTTCAGGTGCTATACTTTCTGTGCATCTACAAGAAAATTGTTCTCAACTCACTTAGCCTTGCGACGGTGTTCCTCTAGGTCCCTGTCCGTCCCGAATATAAATTCGATATTTCTGTGAAGAAATCTTACCTGATCGGTAGATTTTGTTATTTGATGTTTATGTTTGTTCCAATGTTCTATACTGATTAACCGTCACCACTGTATCCTGATGATGAATAACATCTGCAGAATAACTCGCGACTGGAAATGCTGAACAAGCAAAAAGAAGTACAGTCAAAGCATCAAGCTGGTATGGTCAAGCTTATTGAGAAGCATGAGGTATGGAGTCATTGAAATCTGGTTTTACGCTGTCTATTTTCCCTTCTCACTGTGGACCTGAGTCAGGTTCGAACTCATCGACTGAGAGCATGCGGTTGTCAAAAAGGCCTGCAATATCATATAGCAACTGCTAGTTATCCATTATCCCATGTTCTGAACTCATTACGCCTCTTGATTCGCTTGTGATATCGGTTTTGACGATTTCACGGAGACTTCGTTATGATCCTTCTTGCAAATAGTCGTTTAGACTGTCTGCCGGTCACATTTTAGCAAACTTCTAACCAGCTTTCCTTTTCCAGGAGGAAAACGGAGTACTTGAAAAGTGGATTCAGTTCAAGAAGTTGCGTCTGGCAGAGAAACATTTGTATGAGTTTGAAGGACAACGGTTGGATGAGATTCGTGACGCAGAGAACTTAATCGGATTTGCAAAAGCTCTCGATAATCAGGCTTTGTTTGATGGAAATGCTCTGAAAGAACTGAAAGAACAAATTTCTTTTATAGAAAATCAGAAAGCCTCATTGCAGGAGCAGGTCGTGGATCTGAAGGAGGAGAATGAGTCTCATAATGCTCTAATCGGTGCTTTGTCAATGAAAGAACGAATAACAAACGACGAGCTTGTGAAAGCCAAAGAAGAAGCTATAAAGGTAAATCGGATTAGTAATATAATCTTAATCAATAGCTCTGGTGGAATGGTTATGGTTTTACTGAGACTGAATGTTTGAGAGAAACGAAAGGGAAGAGGAGATATCAATTGCTTTGGTTAGTTGATCTTACAGGCAGTCCAGTCGGTGACAAAAGAAAGGGCAAGCTGCAAAATCTGCATCAAAAGGATGGGCGAAATGGAGGAAGAGCCTTGGGAAGAAGCGTGCAAGTCCAGATTCAAGGATCATAAAGATGGCTGGGATACAATATGCGCAGTGAAGTATTCGACGTGGGAGGATCATCTGAGAGATCCAAAGTTTCATCCCTTCAAGATGATAGAAGCAGGAGAGTCCCATGAGGTAAATATGAGTTTGTATTGTTCTCTTGTTCTCTTGTTTAATTGATATCCATATGGGCTGTCGAAGTGCCTGAGTTATTACAGTAATGCCTGGGGTTGTGCTCAATACTGAACTGTATGATGCTTGCTTAGTGGAGGTTGCTTGCTTTTGTTCGCAGAGACACGTTGATTATTCTGACGAGAAGCTGATGGAGCTAAAAGAAGAATTAGGTGATAAGGTATTGGAGACCGTCGTCGTAGCCCTTGAAGAGATGGATAAGTTCAATCCTAGCGGCCGCTACCCTGTTAACCAAGTCTGGAATAGCGAGGCAGGAAGGCTCGCAACTTTAGCTGAATGCATCGAGTTTCTTTACTCTTTGATACCCAAGAAGGGGAAAAAACGCAAATCTGTACACTGACTTGACTGGGTCCAGAATGGATCTGCCATCACATGAGAAGATCTCGAGAGCAAAATTGTACAGAATACTTTCTCAGCCGTCCTTTTAGCAAGATTTGCGGTACTTGTGTTGTATCGTTTTATTGTACAGGTTTTTCTTACTTCTGCGTGCAATGGTGCGGTGAGAATCTTTCATACTGTAAAACTGAGATATTTCATATCAGGCATTCTTTCATACTGTAAAACTCTCATATCAGGTATTAATTCATACAGATGAAATAAGGTGCATGCCTCAGTGCCGAACACCAATCGTTGGAACTGTCAAGCGAGAACAGTAAGCAGCTTTGAAATCCGCATTTTAACGTGCACCACAGCGTACACTAAATTGACACAAGGACTTCTGAAGCTTTGTCACCCAATAACAAGCCTTGGAAAAGAAAACTCATAAGCAGAATAGCCTTCTGTCCGAAATGTGTTAAAATCAAATGCCAGCTTAAAAAACCCGTGGACGAACCTTAAAAAGTTCAACAGTCTACGTTCTGTCAGAGACGAATGTGCTTTCAGCTTCATGTCAGAAGCATTTGATACACTCGTTTTACCGGTGAAATATGGCTCAAAATTAATCTTCAAGTCGATAAAACTGAAAGCTTCGGTATCATAGCTAGCTCAGGAGTTAATATTTACCAATCTACTCTTGGATAGAAGACCCAGTCTATGTCAGGTAGAAATAATAGAATGAGAAAGGAAGGCTAAAGTGCTGTCACCGAGGTGACAACATGTTACAAACTAGAGACAGCTTGTTCTTATTCTGGTTGTTCTGTCATATATGCACTGAACCATAGATGTTCTGTCACATTCTCGACAAGTTCTGGCAGAACAGCTAGCAGAATGGGCTGCCTTAACGCTTTTAACTAGCAGCAGAGCAAGTCTGCGATTAGCCTAATCGTAATCCTCATCACCTCCTACCGAATGGTCAAAGAGGTCAGGGTATACATAAAAGCCTAGAGAGTTTCGAACAAGTCCAGCGTTTCTCATTCTCCACCACTTACCGGGCACATGTTCCGCATACTCGTCGACGAGAATGTCCGCACTCTTGTTGATAATCGCCAAATCTCGAAGTACCACGGGATTGAAAGGCTTCTCCAGATCTTCGTCAGTGCCAACAACTCCGTTCACCAAGTGCAGGTGAGCTTGGAGATTATGGTGGTTGCTTATCATTTCCACGTTGTCGATATCTCCCAGCTTACCACGTTGCTTCAAGTACGGTGACATCGTAAAATCTAACGACAACATGGTTCCGATATGTGCGTATCCATGGAACTCCGTAGCCTCCTGCACCTTTAACACGAGAAAGCGGAACAAGTCGTCCAGGTGAATTAAGTTCGCGGTACGAATTACGAGCTTATTAACGACATCCAAAACAGGATTAGACTGCTCATCGTAACCAAGAGGTAAGTACGGCACCACGTCCTGATTGACCTTCACTCTCAGATGCTTGACCCCCAGTGACTCAAACCGGTCCCTGAAGTCGGTGGTCCCGGCGCGAGGTGACGCGAATGTGATCGCTGCGACGGCGACGGTGCCGGATGGAGTCTGGTTGATACCATCCTCGGCAATCTGATAAGCACAAAAAGTGGCCAAGGCCCCGCCCAAGCTGTGGCCGATACATGTAATGCTCATCTCGTCCCCTTCGTACTTCTGCAGCAAACGTTTCACCTCTTGGGTCGCCTGCTTACCGGCAGAACCCTTCCCTAAGAACGGAATTTCTCCACCCTCATCTGAGAAGGCGCGCCAGAATCCTTCGACGACTCTCACATCTTTGGCAGGTTCCTTCCCGTTAATGGATGTGGTTTCCATTTGCTTGAATAAGGTGTTCTGGGCCCATTCCACAGTGGTCCTGGTGCCACGCCATGCGACAACTATGTCTCGCCTTCCGAGCCTCTTGATTTCTTTCGGGTCGACTGTAACTGCGACGTAGCCGATCCAGTTCACTTCTTGGACGGGTCCCTCCGGCTTGTTTCCCCTTAGATAAGTGTAGAGGTAGCGAGTTACCTCGTAGCCTGTTTCCGGCAGTCCGACCTCCTCAAGCACATGCTTCTTCTTGTAAGGGCATGCAAACGGAAATCTCGACTTGGGCTCCCAGGGGAATGCATCTCCGGTCACCTGGACAAAGTCTCCGTATCTGAGCAGCTCCTTACGAAGATCCAGACTCAGAGGGCTCAGAAGACCGTCCCAGTTGTTTGCACCGTGCAGTTCTCGCCATCTCCGTGACACATTGCCCTCAGATTCATCACTGACAGCATTAGTCTCTACATGTGCCACCTCTGCCATGTCCGACGTAAAAGTCTCAGACTGTTTCTGAGGCGATCCTTCTGGTTGCTGGAGTCTCTAGCGATGTATCAAACTCCAACTTCTTTAGAAGTGTCCGTTAATTTGTCAGATGGAATGCGACCGAGTTGGAAGAGTTTACAGGGAATTGACACACAAAGAGAAAGAATTTAGTCCAGTTCTAGACTCAAGGATGGTCGAGACTGATTGATCCGCAGCATTCAACTGCCTGGCCTTATACACTTGCAGATTCAAGCTTGCTGTGGAGAAGTTGATCCATACTGATAATTCTGAACGGAGAGTTTCAAATGACCTCTTCAGGTCCAAGTTAGCTGCACAAATGAGGTGCCGCCGCCTCACGTGCTTCTTGTGCACACTCCTCTGCACGTAACAAGTCGGATATATCGTTTGGAGTGTGCCCCATATCGTATGTTGAATTGAAACTCGTCTGGTTAAGTTTACCTCCGAGTCACAGAAGCTGTACGTTCGAACAAGCGATATCAACCAGGCCAGCTGCTGTGTATATTTAGAATATGAAGGTAGATTAATTTGACTTTACATATGTGAGTTGAGTATTCTCAGTCTTCACCGTTTGCTCCTTAGATAGAAAGGGCAACAAACTCTGAATAGACGCTGCTCTTGAAACACTTGTATACTACTATAATCAAGAGTGATCATCACTAAAGTCATCGTTCTCAGTTACGTGTTCTTCTATCTTATTCACTAAACGAGAGTGGTCAAGTTAATCAATCCTTCTAAGGTGGAGCAAGTAAATAACTGTAACTCCGACTTGAGAGAATCTAGGAAGACTCTACTCCTGAGTTACCTCTCCCGAGTCGCAAAAGAAGGAACCTGGATTCTTTGCTGTTATTCACTTCCGCATCTGACAGTATCCTGCAGTCTGTATAGTACCAAACTCAATTCAGAATGCGAACTTCCTATTTGTGGACAGAATTGAGTTAGCACACAATTCTCTTTCTTCTCCTATCCGCGCCTTAGCTTAAACAGAATAAACTCACTCAAGATTTTTTTCTCCAAATCATAAAACACTGTAACAAGTAAATAATCATCGTGATCTGAAACTGAATATAAGTCCCACCCTACTCTCGGACGGGGCGTGATAACTAGAAGGACTGTCTGCTATAGATAAATGGATTGATCAAGCAAGTATTCACTCAGAAAGGGTGGGTCGAATTCCTCCTTCTTTCTCAAAGAACAAGTAAATCTCTGCTCGGAGTTATAGGTGCACTCCGGTACTTAAGTTTGCAAATACTTTGTCTAGTATTTGAAAGACGAGAAAGCAAAGTTGAACTATTCAATAGTCGAGGAAAAGACTAGAAGAGAGAGATATATATATATATACATAAAGAATCAGCTGTTTTTGAGTTATTCAAGAGGATACAGAGGTGTTACAGCTAACCTTACTACTATGCACTCTCACTGGCGAAATTGTGTTTAACAAAATAATCGCAGCATCGTTCTGTGGATGTTTATGTAGCTTGGCAACTGGAGGAGAAGCTAGCGAACATATGATTGTACACGAGTCCAAAACTCGTCAGTAATCATTAGTTCTACTCAGGACCATGTGTGATCTACCAAAGTCTAAAAATTTAGTTTTATAAATAATTGTGTAATAATTAATAATAAGGAAATCTTAAATTAATTGAATCATGGTATATAGAATCTATATAACTTCAAGTTTGTGATTCTGTTTGAAACAATTTGAAATAGATCTAAATTATATGAATATAATACTGTAATTAAAAAGAGTTAATTTTAAAATATTTAGAAACAATTAATAGTATAGTATGATAGTATTCGAAATAGATTTTCTACTATAACGTTTGTATACAACTTTTAAATTACTGTTGAGAACTTTTCAAAATAATGATTAAAGTATTAGATAATATAGGCAAAAGCGATAGATTCTGAATATGATAGCAAAAGACAACAAATAAGATTTTAAAATGTTTGGTTTTAATATTCTAAATAATATCTATTGAGATTAAATTATTAATCAGAAAAAATAATTTTAATTCATAAAATATACAAAATAAAGATAAGAAGAAAATTTGTAATACAACACTATATTAAACATAAGTTTAGTCTTAAATAATTTAACAAAAAATAAATATTTCTTTTCAAAAATAACAAGTAGCTCCGCTTGCAGTGGAATTGCGGGGCTATGCGTGCATGATGTTCTGGATTTATCCTCTTCCTTTCTTTTTTGGTTTTCACAAGTCCGTTTTTGCTACTTCCTTTCATTTTTTTTCTTTTTCATATATCCGCCCGCTTCCTTACACGACAAAAATTCCCCCGTTCTTTCCAGTTTTCACAATCTACATATAGCTATGTTGCCACATAGCAAAAAATTTAAAATTATAGCAAAAGATATACACGATATCGAACACATTACCATGACCATCCGATGAAAATAACATGAAAAGATAAAGAACCCTTGCGAATGTTAAAATGTCAGAATTCGACGATATCACTACTCCCATTTCTAAGATAGAAAGCTTGTTCTTGGATTTTGATGATGCTAAGTTAAGCAGGAGGACTCATAATTGTCCTTTGAGATAATAATCCGTCAACATTACAAGTAATAAAGTTGAACCTGTGAGAATTTAATACTACTACGGTAGTAAGTTCTTCATAGTAGTACTGAAATAGAAATAGGGAGACTTAACTACCTGTAGTAACTACGCAGACTACAAATGCTTGCAAACCCTAAACATTCCAAGCACATGAACTGCATGACTTCTTGTGATCGAGACCTTTCTATTGCATGACCTACACGTCTCTACGTAGACGAGACGACGGAGACGACGGAGACCTTTTTGCTGTTATACGAGGAGTTTATGTTCTGCAGTTTGAAAGAAATAAATTAGTAAAAGAAAAAACCAGATATATTAATTTGCTTCGGATTCACGACTTCTATCTAGTGTTCAATCTATAGATATTACATGATACAGTAAATTAACAGCAAGTGCGAGGCTCGTTTTAGCGTAACAGCTGTCGCTCAGGCAAGCCCCCGTTGTAGCTGATGTGGATTTGCTAACGTGCACGTATATGAACAACTGAAAATAGGACTAAGAATTTAATATTAACTACAACCCTAACTAGAAATGCTGTGTAACCAAACATGAACTTCATGACTCAATCCTTTCAACCCTCAAGGTAACTCCCCAGTTAAGATATATGCATCCCTTGGAACTCTGAGTCACCGTTTAGTATGTGGAATTGCCATGTCAATTCCACTGTCGTCTTCTGACTGCACGACTGCAAACTTTAAGGTTTCTAGGAACAAATATAATGAGAATAGCAGTTACTGTATATAAGAGAAAATGGTCATTTGGATTTCCATTCTTTCATTTTAATGACCTTGAAAACTTTTGAAGATCGACAAGCCACTTAATATAAATATACATCCAAAGCGTGAGAACGAGAAATGAGAGGAAGATGATAAGCAGATTCCTAGGAAAAAGATACTCGAATTTCTCATTGGTGGTTAGACTTCTTACACAACACGAAGACCTCGTACAAAATGAATACTCACCGTGAATATATTTTCTCAGATCTGTAAAATATTTTTGGTCTCTGTCCGAAGACTGACTATCACATGAGAAGAGACCTCTTATTTCCTGTAGACAAGTCTGTCTGATATTTTTAGTAACTATTCGAAGATTACTTTATGAGATCAGAAGAACATTATTTTTATAAACATTTAAGTTAACACAGTGAAAACTGTGCTGGTTAACAAGGTCCACGTCCGAGTTCGAGTCAGGAAATATACATGACAAGAGAAAAATCAGAGAATTCCCGGAGATGACACTTAAGAGAACATGATTGAACGAGATTCTCTGTATAATGTATCATTATTTCGCGGAAGATTTAGAGAGGTTTGTACTGATTTGCACCTAAACCATTTCCAGATAAGATTTAATTTGTTATCGACTATACTATTTCTTCTTCAGAAATCAATGTGCACTCTAATACATGATCTGGATCGAGCTTGGATGAATATACATCGGAAATGACCGGTAAAGGAGAAGTTGACATCTTGGGGATGAGAAATTCTTTGTGGGGATAGGGAAGGAAGTGCACAGAAGGACGAAGAAGCTGGTAGTTTGAAGCTAATAGTATACATGATTATTTTGGTGAAAAATTTTCTTTAAAAAATAAATTTTTTTTCTGCAGTAAGCTAACATTAGTCCATTGCACAAAAGATTTGGATTTATTTTGCCACTGCATTGAGCACATTGGTAAGCTAAATCTAAATCTAAATATTTACATTAATTTACTAAAGTTAAGAAATTAAATTTAGATACTTCTCAGCTGAACGTAACACACAGACTGTGAGAGAAAAAAAACCTATAAGCTCTGTGAGTTGAAACTTAACTCATTCTATTAAAAAAAGAATGTTCTGGACGAAAAAAATAAACTCTTTTTAATTTATGAACTACGCCTTCCTTAGTTCATAAATTAGTGTGCATGCATAATACCTCCTCGATCTGAATGGGGAGGAGGTGAATACATATGCACTCATCTCATAGACACTTAATTTTCTATAAACTGAATCATTATGGATTTAAAGATGTTAATGGAACGCACGGGTTAGAATTAACATTTGGGTAAACATTCAAAATATCATTTTGGTATTTGTACGAACCTATGTCCACAAAAATAAAGAACAAGAATACTGGATTCCAAATCTACAATATGGTGTTCGCAATGCAGTTTAAGCATTGCGAAGGCTTTGCATTTCCTTGGGAATCATGATAATCATATTTCCGGTATTTTGTCTTCTTCTGAATCCAACAAAAGGGCAGTTTGCCATGCACGGGAATAAATCTCTCTCTATTCCAAAGACGACAGAATAGTGATATATAATACAATACAATTATCTATTCATGATTTATAAAGAATATAATTGTATCTAATGTATTTCTTAGATAATACAGAAAGCTTTGAAAGGACTGGTTTTAACATAGAGTCATCAGTTGTATTTTACATAAACTATCATGCATGTTTTCTTTTGATATTAAGTTGCTTTATATGGTGTGAGTCAAGGATTAAACCTCCGGTATGCATACAAATACTCCTGGTAACCCAGAGTATCTCTTTTCATGGCTCCTTTTTCAGAGAACTAAGAAATATAACAATTAAATAGAAAATGCTTCGGGTGATAACGTCTTTATCCGACCATAGAATGTATGAAGAACAAAAAGCTATTAACTAGCATGGTTTTGAAAGTATTCATAATCACCTCCTTCGTGTTCACACACTTAAATCTATGACCAAAATTTTCTCTTGGATGGGTTTGGTCATAAATTTAGATATGGACAAAATCAATATTATCATTCTTCTTAGCTCCTTTAATGTAAGAAGGGGGACACTGCTCGACTTACAGGTTTGTGTCTCAGAAGAACCAGATGTATCCCAAATAAAATGAACATAAGTTTCATTTAATATACTATTAAATTTAATTTTGTAAATTCAACTGAAATCTCTAGCTTCTTCTCAAGACTTAGTTACTTACTTCATCTCTCTGGATAACCATAAAGCCATTTAGCCTCTTGCACTTTATTACTGTCTTAACTACTGAACTCGCATTAACCAATCAATTTTAATTTTTGCTTCATATCTCACTTTTCCTCTTGCACACCGTCTTAGCGATAGTACCCAGGTATGCATATTCACTAGCTTTACAAGTTATAATTCAAAACAAACTATGCATTACTGTAAAGATGAAATTTATAAGATTTCTTTAAAAAATTAAAGAGAATATAAAGAGAATAAAGAGAATATTTCTTTAAGCTAAAGTACACCTAGAGGAAAAAAATAATATTCGCTTCCATACTTTTATACCCATATCGGGGTTTACGACAACCGCTTTGTAGGTTTTTGCCAGTAATGTTTTTCGCCAATATGTTTAGAATCTTTAAGTGTAATTTACTAATTTCTTATCTCTAAATCGAACCATATAAACTGGTAACAATGTGAAACTGTAATTATTATTAAATTTTGGAATCAGAATCCAACTTTAACGGTAACATATCAGTTTCCCAAACTTAAACAGAATCAAAACGATGACAAATCAAGTTTTGTATCAGTTGATTCACAGTCAATCAGAGAGTCAAGGGATCTCTGCTGCAGCAGTCAGTCCAAAGGTACTTTTGGTTTTGCAAGTTCACCACTTAGTGTCTTTTCTCATTTCTAATGTTATTTAGATTATGTGACTGGGTCGGATCTGTTGTGCTATCAAGATCTGTCAACCTCTGATATAATCACTTTTTATTCTGACTCCATTTGTTTTTCAACTAGTTTTATAACATGAAATGTACAACTTATATATAGAAGAACAAGACATGACTTGTCTGTTGGTCGAAATCAAAACATGGAGAGAGGACAGAAGATAAGACAAGGTTTATTTGATACGTGTCAACCTTTAAGACCCGAAAATGTAGAAGTAGGGGAGGGGAAACCCGTAGCCCAAAACTAGGGAGGTTTTACTATTCAAATACTCGAGAGAAATTAAGTCTAAAGTTATCTAGTGAAGAAAAGCTTATTACCATAACTAGAGGGTAAGATGTCCAAAGAAGAGTACCCACTAAGTGGAAAGAGGTCATTAGAGTACGTACAACTGAGAATTCTGTATCGAGGTTCTCTACATGCACGCCTGATAGTTTGCCGACATTTCTCTGAATTCGTGTGGAGGAATCCAGAAGCGAATTCCATATTAAGTTACATAGTTACGATGATGGAGAGTCACGCACTTTGTTTCCTTGAAACTGTCACCGTAACATTGTGCTTGTTGCTTCAAGTATTGGGATCACACTCTGCTGCCGTCAAGAGTTAATTCGAAGAGCATGGTATCCACTTAACATCAGCACATCGATATCAAGTCTTTGTAGGATCGATTGTCGCTTCGGGGTGACATCAAATGCTTGGGCCAGTTGGTACGGACGTTTGCTTGCTCCAGAGATTGCAAAGTTATGTGTCGGTTTCAGAATCAACAGAGCAATTAATGGCTGCATCGTCCTGTATGTTCCCGGTTCGATAGCAGTGAACCACTGAATCATATCCTCTTCATGCATCGAATGATCAGTATTCTGGTGCTAAGCGTCCCATGAGGCAAGGCCCAAGGGGTCAGTCTACCTATCCTGATGTGCTCGATATCGCGCACTGCTTTCGGCTACCGGTAGCAGAAATTCCTCACCCCGGATGAGAAGATTAGCCCAAGAGCAACTCCTCTGGACACGCCAAAGGAGTCGGGAGAAAAAACATATGAAATCCAGAACTCGTGAAGAAAGTAGGAAGAAGACGTGAGCGTAGAAAAAAGACTCGATGGCTCAAGAGTTGCAATTGGTGGACTGTTTAAGCTGAAACTTCTGATAGAGAATTGAACAAAGAGGTAAACTGACATGTCAGTTTATATAACCTTTCCACCTTTCGTACTTCGCATACCCAGACCATGTGTTCGAAACTATACTAAACTGTAGTATAGTACTCAGAGAAGTTCCGCGCGCCTTGAGAGTAGCAAGAACGGCGATGTACTTGGAATTTTATCTTTTTGATCGTTGCATCTGACGCACGACGATGAACAAACCGAATGATAACTGCATGGCAGTGATTGAACGTCATATTGACGCTTTGTTTTCGCCTTAAAGTTAGTCCCTGGCTCATAAAACCAACTTCGGAAGTGTCTTTCTGCCAGAAGCATATCGGATATTCGTGACATCACCAATACAAGTCTATGATTGAATCATGAACTGCCGGAATACGGAGATGGCCATTGCCATTAAATCGTCTTTCTCAAGCAGCCACCGAAGTCGTACCGGGTCACAACGTCCTAAAATTACAAGCCCGCAGCTGTGGCACAGTTCCGCTAATTACGTCTGGGTTTATACGTGCGAATTGATTAATGATGGGTCCAGATTCATGGTCGGTCGAATCACCTGTAACCGGGTTCCCCGCTCATTACCGCAGTCACCGAGCCTCGAACTGCAATCATGGTCACGGTCATGGTCTCAACTACACGGTCCGAACTGCAGTCACGGTCACGATTGCAATCATTGAGCTTTGAGCACAGTAATGCCGTTCTCCGTCATTTTGATTGAAGTCCGTTCTCCGTTCATTTTGAATTAGGCACAGTTTAACAACAAACTGTCAGTAGTCTCAGATGTGCTCAGAGTTCTCCGTTCATTTTAAATTAGACACATTTTAACGACAAATTTTCAGTAGTCTCAGATGTGCTTAGAAGTACGTGGTGGTCCATAGTCTCGCAATGCGCAATGTGAGACTTCACAACACACTGTGCGTTAACATCGAGCTTTCTCTAATACAGCTTGATATTGCGTTTGCAGTCTGATCTTCGCTAATACAGCTTGATTGCATTTTACAGTCATGATGTTTTGTTCTTCTGCTATAGTGAGCAGCTACGGGAGACGTAATTTGCAGTACTTGGTGGACTGCTTGGAAACTAATATGTGTTGCTCTCATCTGTTATTGAAAGTTTCGGTCATAGCGTATGCGAAAAGTGGATTCAGGACATATGACGGATGCGACAGATGCAGCAAAAAATTATCTGGGTTGTTTTGTTCGAGATGTAAAAATGAGCACCTGTGTTCGATAAAATGTTTCAGATTGCAGCTTCTGGTAACGGATGAAAGTGCCAACGTGTGGGCCATAGCATGAGAAGTTGGGAGAGATTTTCTAGACATGAGTGCCTCAGCTTATAGTCTGTTGGAATTACGCGGAGATGACAATGTTCTGATGGACCGGATCCTTGGTCAGCACTGGTACTGTCACTTTACAGTTATGACAAGTAAAGTTGTTGACGGAAAATATATTCGAATCGACCAATCACAACCCTGTGGAAAACGACAGTTATTAAATGTCTCTTCGTCTCTTTTAGTTTCAAAACGGTGCGTGTCTACTACTCGAATTCTCACTCCTACCCAGTGTGTTATACCCGGGTCGAGCACAAGCACCACACCAGAATCAGACATCAACTTTCGTGTAGACGAGAGACATCAAGTAGCTGCAGAAGAGAGATGGAGAGATAAAAGCGAATTCTCATGATTATAAAAGTGGTTTTTTCGTGAGGTTTTCAGTGGGATCTCTGGCCGTGTTGTTATCGATGGTTATGTTCGCTTTTGCTATATTGAAGTGGTGGCGGTGATCGTCATGATGGACTGTAATATGCGTTTGACAGTCAAAATATATTGTTTACATTTTGAATGAATAGAGATGACAATCTTCACCTATTGTGTATGTTCTGTGTAAGGAACTCTACGTCAGTTATCTTCCCTCTAGTGTCTACTTCCCTCCCATGTCTACTTCCAATGATGAATTATTCTATTTTACACTCCCGTGTCTACAATTCCAATGATAAATTATTCTATTTTACAGCGGGGAGAAGAGTTGCGCTGTGCGACCTACGACCGGTCGCACTGATGGCAACCTTATGGCCTATGCTAGTGCGATCGGTTAGGGACTCGCGCTCAATGCGATCTTGGACCGGTCGCACTGAGTGCGAGCTTAACTGCGATCTAGGCTACGTCGAGATGACAGAGGATACTTTACAGCGGAGCTGTTGGGGGTTGGGAGAAAAGAGTTGAACAGTTCAAAAACAGATTTCGTCATGTTGGGTTCGGAGAGAAGAGTTTAGAAGAATCATAAAACAACACACTTTATTAAAATGATTTCAATTTCTCCATAAAGTCGGTCGCTTGAACGACAGTGCAAGAACGCCAAATCAAGTTGATTTTCTCCAGTGACATAGTGCCCCAGTAGTTTTTAAGAGCGGGATAAGGATCTCTTTCAAAAGCCTGTCTATACTTGTAGGCCACATAACCTAGGGTATCTTGGGTGCTGCTTGCTCATGATTTCAACCATGGTACGAGTACATTCATGAGATAATCATCTTTGTCCATGTCACCTGACTCAGGCGTGAAAGAGGGAGGATGGATTGCGTTGTAAGGATGATTAGTACTATTCTTCTCAGGAGAATCATCTATCAACAAGACATCTTGTGTACATAAGTTAAACACGAACAGTCGAGAAAAATCCTTCAGATACAAGTAATTACTCGTGGCAGCTTCTCTGATCGTCTTGAAATGAGTACACATGGGTTGTCCGAAGATTCTACATATCTGCATAGTATAATTTTACGAGAAAGTAAGTAGGTGAAAAGTGAAAACTGATAACATCTAAAACGATTTTGATAGCATTAAGTTTATTTAATTTACCTGGCCCGAAGCGATCCTTGTAGGCAAGTACTTTTTGGTTTCCATGGATCGCAGGATGGCGTTGCAGTTGCTAAGAGTTTTAGATGTCCATATCAGCACTTGAAAATCCTGATAGCATATCTCCATGAACTCTTTAACTCCTTTTCGTGCCACGTAGAATAAATCTTTTTTGTTCAACTTGATAACCTCTCTCTTTAGCTCCTTGGGGCTCTAAGTCATTACGTCCAGTTCTTACCAACAACTCGTTCAGATCTAAAATCAGGGTCTTCCTCCTGATCACAGTAGGATCTGTCAATCTAAGATAGAAGAGTTTGGAAGAACGAAGCCGAGTGACATCCGTTTTTAACCTCTCCAACTCCTCCTCCTATATTTGCAGTCGCTCGTACATGTCTTCTTCTCTCTAGCTCGCTTTTGCTATTCGGAGGTTCAAAGTTTCTTCTTCTTTTCTTTCGATGACGAGTCGAGCATCTAAGTCTTCCTCCTCTTTTCTCTTGTTCAATAGAGTCTCTAATCCTCCTACATCAGATGTTTGATGCGGTGTATAAAGCTTAGGAAGTAAAAGACCACAGTGTGATCTCAGATCCGTCGCACTGAGTGCAATGCGAGTAGAGAGGTCGTGCACAGTGCGACGTCTTAAGCTCGTCGCTCTAAGTGCCACGAGGACACAGTCGCACTGAGCGTGAGTCTTTAAGCTTTCTTGCTCACAGTAACCGCTCAGTGCGACATCGTTCCTGTCGCACTGAGCAAAGTGTTCAGTGCGACGTAGGATTTTTGTCGCACTGTGCTCAATGAAACACCTTAAGGCCATGCGCTCAGTGCGACCGGGACACGGTCGCACTGAGCACGAGTCCTTAAGAGTTCTTGCTCGCACTTACTGCTCAGTGTGAGACCGTTCCTGTCGCACTGAGCGAAGTGTTAAGTGCGACGTAGGAATTTTTTTCGCATTGCGCTTAGTGCAACACCTTAAGGCTGCGCGCTCAGTGCGATCGAGACACGGTCGCATTGACCGCGCGCATTGGACGAAGAGAAAGACCTCCGTGTAGTGCGACGCCGTAAGACCGCGCGTTCAGTGCGACCTGGTTACTGTCGCAGTGACCATGTAGCACCTAATAGCATAGTGCGACTTGGCTACTGTCGCACTTGCCGTGCAGCACCTGATAGCACAGTGCGACCTCAAGTCCGTCGCACTGTACTATCAACGGACCGAACAACAACAACACTTTACAACACTCAACAACAACACTAAACTTTACAGCGAGCGAACACTAAACAGAGATTTCACTGAACTTTACACAGAGCCAACTGAACTTTACACAGAGCCAACGTAACTCAAGCAAGCAAATAATACACAAGTAAAGAGAAAACAGTTACCTCCATCGTCGTGGCCCACGCCAAGCTCATCTTGGTGGATATTTAGATGAGGAGTACTCTCTTGTACTTCGTGTTCAATGGAGAATACTAACGCCTCCTCACTCAATATACCCAAGTGTCGCAGGAGATGGGTTAAAGCCATCCCGCAGAAAGTTTCTACAGATACTCTTTTCCTCCGTTCTCGTATGTGCTTTTGCAGATGCAACACTTCTGCCTCCACATTCTCGAACATGAACAAAGACCAGTCGTAATCCTTATCTTCTCCTTCCACTTTAGATTTTACGTACAAGGCGAGTTGACCTGTAATAGCTTTAGGCTTCTTCTCGTTAGGAGAACCGCATTCAAGCACTGAAAAGCAGATCTCCATCTCTCGAAAGCACATTCTCTTGCGAAGTATCTTTTCTCGACTTTATCATACTCAAGAAACCAATCGTCTATTCGGACGTGTCTTATGAAGGGGGGTAACATCACAGATCTTTCAGAGATAAGACTTCCCGGATTAAGTCAAGGGTCAACTTGAACTCCCGATCTCCAATTTTGGCCATTCGTGTTTCTGCATTATAGGATTGGATGAAGCAGCACAAAGTCCAATCTGACATAAACAAACATTACATATTACAAGAAGTAAGGGTATAACCAACCAGCACCCAATGCTTAACTTGAGTTTACTTAGGTTGAGATTACACTTGAGCTTACTGTAAATGAGGGACTAATGGCAGAGTATTTACGGCGAAGAAATTCGAACGAGAAAGCGATCAATAATCCTAGCTTCTCTAGCTCGTCCTCGTCTATTTTGCTCAAGACTTGACTGATAGCTTCTTTATCCATCCATTGTCAGACGATACGTTGATGTACATTGTGGTGTCCACAATTTACAGGATTCACGATTTTTTGAAAATTTTAAGACTAATAACTTGTTTGTATAACTGAAGAAGCTTTATTACCTAAGATTACGGCTTCTTTAGAAGGAAGATGATCTTACGATCTTGTGGTGCCCACAAATTACAGGATGCACGAATTTTTGAAATTTTTAAGAATAATAACTTGTTTGTATAACTGAAGAAGCATTGTTACTTAAGGTTACGTCTTCCTTAACAGGAAGATGATCTTAAGAGCTGTTTGTAATAAGAAGTTGACTTCTTCGGAAGACGACCGTCTTCGGAAGAGCGTCTTCCCAGTTGCGTCTTCAGAAGACAGGAAGACGGCGGAAGATGGGAAGACGACGGAAGACACCTATCTTCCAGAAGACAGCGACCGCGAAGGACCAACCACGAGTTTTCAGGTAAGACAGTAGGTGTACCTACTGGGGCGCACCGAATAGATAGGTAGGTCAGGAAGACACCAAGGACGAGAACCCCTAATCTGCGGGGAAGATGCGTGAGGAAGCACATTAGGCACATTCAACTTCCCGCAGCACAGCGCGCTTGAAGAAGATCGATTGAGAGAGTGAGCTTCGCGAGCTAGCATTGAGAGAGGACATCGAGGTAGGAGAGAACAAGTTGGTAGCTAGGCGAAGGGTGAGATCGAATTGCGGGAGCACAAACAGCAGAGAGAGCGAAGGCGTTTCTGTGGAGCTTCCGAGAAGTTGACAGTGGAGAGTGGCGAGTAGAAGCGAAGGTAGAATCGAGGTGTGGACCGAAATTGACAGCATGCGCAGTCGAGAGGAGTCGCATTGGAAGCTAGTACAAGAGCTAGAAGCACGCGGAGGTCGAAGGCAACTCAGGGAGCCGAAGAAGACTGTAGAGGTTCTTTCCCCTGTTCTTTCCCCTTCCCACTTCTTCTCGCCATTGTCTGGTACTCCCCGCGCTTCCTTGATTGTGTGCAGGCAGCCTGATCGATCACCCCCACCCCCATTCTTTCTATTTGAGACATTGGGCGCGGAAGCGCTGCCCAATTTCTGTCAAGACATCTCCTTGCTTCTTCCCGAGCTCAATTCGAGCTTCCCTACCCCTAGTCCTCAAATTGGAGACCCCAACTATCAATTTCCTTACCTTACTATCTCTCTACCCCCGAAACTTAGAACAGAAGACGATTCGGAAGATGGGAACATCTTCGGAAGACGCTTCTTAGATTTTACTGTCTTCAGAAGACCGTCTTCGGAAGACTGTCTTCGGAAGTCGACGAAACACAATTCGTATCAAGAGTGGATTTGCTTTGCTTTTGTGTTTAGAGAGACTTGGTACGAATCCTGAGTGGTGTGGTGAGTTGTTTTGTTATTTCGAGAAGTTGGAAGTCGGGAACTAGGCTTGTGCCTCCCGGTCTTCCAAGCTTCTCAACTCCCCATCTTCCTAGAGAGACTAGAAGACTGGAAGGCTGGCAAAATGAGCGAGAAGACGTGAGGGTCCATTCGGGTCTCTTCTGTCCGATCCATAGCAGCCGTTCCTTCTTCTTTCCGAACTTAGAAGAGAGTTGTGAGAAGTCTTGCTGGCAGAATCTGGAGGGAATGGTCGAGGGTCATGTCTTCCCATCATGCAGCAAGCTTCTTCTGAGTGCGTATGAGAGGTGAGAAGTCAGAAGAACAGAGTGCAGTTGTCTTGAGTCTGTTGTGAGGATAGATTACGCGTAGGAAGACGAAGACAGGTGAGACCAGTGAGGGGAAGCCCGACTTCGGGAAGTCTTCCGAGAAAGACATTTAATCGGAAGCTGTCCCGAGTGTCTTCCCAGAGGCCACTGTCACCGCAAGAGCCCGCAACCATCTTCTGAACCTTTCTTATACTCAACTTCTCGCATATCTTGTATCTTCTGGTAGGAAATAGGATGTAATGCAAGGTGGGTTGTCTTCTTGGTAATCCATGCGAGGCCTTGCTTAGATAGGATTGTTTAGATATAGCTCGGAAGACGAGAGCTATCTAGGAAGTACTGTTAGAATCCCGGAAGACGAAGTAGCTGTCTTCTGGAAGACTAGATTCGTCTTCTGAGAAGTAGAAGCTAGACTGTGGGCCTTCGGGAAGGACTGAGCCTTCAGCTCATAGTAGGTGCTTGTGGTTTAGTGCAACATATCTTCCAGATATGTCGATGCATCCGCGGGGCTTGGTGTTACCAGCGGCAGAATTGGCCGAGGCCACTCCTTTCCTCAAGGAGTTGGGTCTCGACTTCTTCCTGTGGGATTGGAACCTCGCAGATCAAGGACTTCTGGAGGAAGTGTGGGCAGCGTTACCACCGCATAACCGTGTACCTGCGAAGGCAGGAGTAGCTCTGGGAAGACCGTCTTCCTGGACTGAAGATTGGTGGCGTAAGGCGTTTCACAGGCCTGAATCCGAGAACCGAGGATACTGATACGAGAAGAAGATCTTGCCTAGGATTGTGAGTTCATGGCATGTACCTGGGAGCACCACCTGCCTTTTCGTGGAAGACAGGCAGGGGAGGAACGGTTGGAAGATAGAATCTTACCGGGAGCCGAAGAAGCGCCTCCTGGCGAAGTTATTTCTGCATCTCTTTCCCAAGGGGAAAGCGCAGAAGACAAGGTACTTAGGAGATCAGGACGTGGAGTTCCTGGAATCAGTGTGGGATGACGGAGTGCCCATCTACTGGGACGCGTACATCCACAACTACGTACAGACGGAGCTAGCATACTTGGGTACCCCGGCGGGAGGACACCTGACGCCATTCCTCTACTACTTGTATGTAGCCATGGAGGATCTTAGGGAAGATCAGCTGGCAGCGTATGGGCCAACGGAGCGACAGGAGGTGAAGGAGGAGACCTCGGAAGACGATGACCGAGAGGCAGCAGCAACGCCCCCTCCCACTCTGATGTCACAGCTGAGGCCCGGCTCTCACCAGAAGACGCTTCTGGTGAGGGAAGATGAGTCTAGTGGGTCGAAAGATGCCACGCCACTGAGGAAGATGGGTCCTAGAAGTGTACCGAGGACACCCATCTCCCTCATTCACTCAAGATCGGAGTCCGACTCGGAAGAAGACCTACTGAGTATCCGATCAGAGCAGAAGACTGCTTCTGCAACGCCTGGGAGTCTTCCGAAGACTCTAGAAGACGAAGGATGGATGGGCGCTCCTGCTGCGATGCGAGGAAGCGCAAAGAAGAGAGCCGGTCCTGCCATGAGGAGTCTTCCACCCCGGAAGATGAGAAGAGTAGCTTCTTTTCGTGCGCAGAAGATGAAGGCCGTAGTGGTGGAAGAGGCTTCCTTGCCTCTGGAAGACGAAGTCGACACCATGGAGCGAGTGGTGGAGATGAACTTGTCTTCCGCAGGAAGACGACTGGAGGAGTTCAGTGCCTACTTCCAGAAGGAGATCCAGCCAGCTATGGAGTTGCTGAAGAAGAGGGCGAAGGCACAGGAGAGGCCCTTACAACCTGGATTCGGTCTGCGCACCTTGCTGCGACAGGGGGAGGACCAGAAGAAGACGGAGTCGCTGGAAGCTAGCCTCCGCACTACGGAGAAGCTTGCAGCCATGTACAAGGCGGAAGCAGCCGCTTCTGCCAAGGAGTCGATGCAACTTCGGAAGAGCAACCAAGAGTTGCAGGCGCGGGTACAGCAGCGCAATCAGGAAGTCACCCGAGTGCGAGAGAAGATCACCGCCCTCGCAGAAGAGCAGGCCATATGGAAGACGCAGCGAGAAGCCGCGGAAGCGCGAGCTGCAGTTGAGAAGACGCAGAGGGAAGCAGCAGAGGCTCGTGCACAGAAGATGTTGGCACAGTCGGTGGAAGCGCTTCGGAAGAAGTTCAACTACACCGCGGGTAGGAAGTTACTTACCTTAGCTAGAGGATGGGACAGCGAGTCCAAAGCGATGTTGGTGGAATGCCGGGAGAGCATGTTCAGGTACTTGGATCGACAGATCGAAGGAGTGAGGACACTTTATGATCTTCCCTCGCTTCCTACACCTGCAACCGCATCTTCCCACGCTCCAGCACCATCGACTGGATCCGGAATGGAGAAGGAGGAGTTCGATCTCGCTGTGCACTTGGTGGTGACAGCGTTGGAAGACGAGAAGACTCCAGAAGACGCCCCAGAAGACAAGATGTCTTCTGGAAGACAGGAAGACAAGCCGTCTTCCCATGTATTCCGCGTGGAGGAAGCGACTTCTCCGGATCTCCATGAGGTCCCCATGGTCCCTAGTCCCGCACCCGTGCCTCAGAAGACGGAAGAAGCACCGGTCGACTCCGCTTCCCAGAAGACGCTTCTGTCTTCCGAAGCAGAAGCCGAAGCCGAGGAAGACGCAGCAGCAGCGACAGCAGAGCCAGCAAGAGACGATGAAGAGGAAGCCACCTCAGTGACACCCGAGGTAACTGCAGGGCTCTCTAGCTTATCAGAAGCCGCATTAGGAGCTCCGATAGGAGCAGATCAGGTAGAGATTGCCTCCGTGCAATCTGAGTAGTTAGTAACTCCATTTCCAAATATAGTAGAATCGAACAGGCTATCTTAAGGATGGCAATTTTCCCATGTAATATTAGTTAGGACACCATGTGGCAGCATAGGTAGCGTAGGAAAGACAAGGTGGACGACCAATTCGGGCAGGGGAACCGCTTGCATGTGAGGTGACAACCTCCTGTCAGCGCCTCTATCTCCCTGGTGGTCGCCTCCCTTGGTTCTCACGGTGGCAGCATAAGTAGGATAGCAGCGTAGGAAAAAGGGCTCTGCCGGCTCTGCCAGTTCTGCCAGTTCTGTAGGATTCTGTAGTAACTGAACATACACACCGATTCTACAGGCAGACAGGCGAGACACATTAGAGCAGAGACAGTCTTAGCGCACTACACCCGTCGTTGGAAACATACGAATAGTCTTGGAATATACAGGAGGGGTCTGCCTACTCGCACCAGCAGTGGTTCGACGATGTAGATAGAAGTAGTGGACAGTCTAGGAACAGGGAACGGCATCCTCGTGCAGTCCTGTTAGCTAGGCTGGTGTGTCAAGGAGTAGACGCAGGAAGTAGAGGGAGTGAGCTTCCCAATGTCATTGTGACTTCTTCTCGGGGAATAGATTGTGGATTTGAGTGCAGAAGCTTTGTCCATGTCTTCTGGATGGTGGGTTCATTGAATTCGCTCCCAATTGTGCATGGGAAGTGTTCTTCTTGAGTGGCGGTGACTGTCAGCAGTTGTGGAAGTGAAGCTTGACTCGTTCAGTAGAGCACTTGGGATCTACGTACGAACGGTCTTCTGGGTAAGGGATCCCAGAAGACAGAGCAGTCAGAGCAGCGAAGTGAAGAAGAAAGAAGCCTTCTTCCCACAATAGAAGACGACATCCTCGAGTAGAAGACGGTGCAACAGTACTCACGTTTGTTGTCTTCCTCCCCAAACTATTACAAGCAGGGATGGCTTGTTAGTCAGGATCCGGACTAGAAGCCTGTCGGAATCTTAATTTACTCTTTTCATCTTGTTTTCTCTTGTTTGGCTTTTCTCATCTTCCTCATCTTCTCCCATCTTCCCCATCTTCTTACCTTCTTTTAGTGAGTTTCCGATACTTCTATTGAGCTTCCGTGAAGGTGAATGTCGTTGTAGTGCTGCAGGAAGACAACTTCCGTAGGCAGAAGCCTGGGAAGGCTACAGGGGGCATACACCCTGTGATTAATCTAACCCGTTGGAATGTGAGTGTGAGAAGAAAGTGTAACGACCGTTACTAGTCGACTTCTGCGAAGCAGGACAACCTTCTGGAGGTGTGAGAAGACGAGCTGAACCCCCAGAAGACGAGAATCGCTTCGGGAAGACGGTATTGAGAAGACCGGAAGAAGCAACCTGGAAGCAGGAAGATCGTCTTCCCGAGCTTCTCTGTGAATAATTGTGTGATATTTTAGTTGGTAGTTGTTTGTTTAGTTCCAGAGCACCATGTGGCATGTCTGGAAGACGTGTGGTTTTGTGAGAAGACAAGATTTTTAGGCAAAACCCGTGTGTTTGTGTGTTTGAACAGATCCTAGAACTTAGAGCAGCGATTACTTACGTAAATCCTTTGTGGGAACGATATCTTGTATACTAAATGGGCAAAAGGAGTAATCCTGCGTCACTACAGATCTTTTTCATAATAAGAAGTTGACTTCTTCGGAAGACGGCCGTCTTCCGGGAAGCGCCTTCTCAGTTGTATCTTCCGAAGACTGAAGATGGCGAAAGACGGAAGACACGTATGTTTCGGAAGACAGCGACCATAGAAGCCTAACCGCGTATTCCCCAGTAAAGAAGTAGGTGTACCTACTCGGTAGCACCAGGAAGGTCAAGTAGTTCAGGAAGGTCGGATAGGTCGAGGACCCCTAAACTGCACGAGAAGATACGAAGCAAGTGCATTAGCGCAGGAACCCTACCGCTTCCCGCATCGAGGTCGGTTTGTGCCTGGAAGATCGAATTGAGAGAAGATTGAATTGAGAGGTGATCAAATTGAGTGAGGGCCAGCAGAGTGAAATTGAGTAGAGCCAAGATCGATTTGCAGCTAGAAAGAAGGCGAGGGCGAATTGCTGAAGACAGGAAGCACATCGAGCTGAAGGAGTCTTCGGAAGAGTGGCACCGAAAGACTCCCGGAAGCAGACATTGAAGGACAGTTGAGAAGAATCAGAGGTGGAGTCTTGTTCGATTGAGAAGTGACAAGGCATTGACGGCAACAGCAGCTTTGTGGAGTCGCATTAGAGCTGGGGGTCGGAGCCGGAAGCGCACAGAAGACTGAAGACACTACGGAAGCAGATAGAAGATTGTTTGAGGTTCTTCCCATGTTCTCTTCCCTTCCACCCTGCTTCTCGCCTCTTGTTTGGTATCCCCCGCGCTTCCCCGGTTGTTTGCAGACAAACCGATCGATCGATTCCTCATCTCGCATTTTCCTTCTGTGACATTGGGCACAATGCTCAATTTTTGACAGCCATCTTCTAGCTTCTTCTCGAGCTGCAATCGAGCTTCCCTGACTACAGTTCTCAAATTCAAACCCGCAGCTATCAATTTCCCTACCCTATTGCACCTCTACTCCCGAATCCCTGAACAAAAGACGCTTCGGAAGATATGAACATCTTCGGAAGACGCTTCTGGATTCTGAACATCTTCGGAAGACGCTTCTGAATGTCTGAAGTCTTCGGAAGACGACTGTGTGCAATTTGTACCGAGAGTGGATTGGATTTGCTTTTGTGTTGAGAAAAGCTTGGTACGAATCATGAGTGACTTGGTAAGTTGTTTGTTGTTTCGAGAAGCTGGAAGTTGGGAACCAGGCCTGTGCCTCCCGATCTTCCAAGCTTCTCAAATCCACATCTTCTTGGAGAGACTAAAAGACAGAAAAGACTGGCAGAATGCGCGAGAAGACGTGAGGGTCCGTCACGGGTCTCTTCTGTCCAACCCATAGCAGCCTATTCCTTCTTCTTCCCGAACTTAGAAGAGAGATGTGAGAAGTCTTGCTGGCAGAATCTGGAGAGAATGGTCGAGGGTCATGTCTTCTCATCATGCAGCAAGCTTCTTCTGAGAGTGTATGAGAGACGAGGAGTCAGAAGAACAGAGTGCGTGTGTCTTGTGTCTGTTGTGAGGTTAGATTGCGTGTAAGAAGCAGAAGACAGGTGAGACCAGTGAAGGGAAGTATGGCTTCGGGAAGTCTTTTGAGAACGTTATTGAATCGGAAGCTGTCCTAGGAGTCTTCCCAGAGACCACTGTCACCGCAGGGGCCGGCAACCATCTTCTGAACTTGTCATACACTCTACTTCTCGCATATCTTGTATCTTCTGTTAGGAAGTAGGATGTAATGCAAGGTGGGTTGTCTTCTTAGGAATCCATGTGAGGCCTTGCTTAGTTAGGATTGTTTAGATATAGCTCGGAAGACGAGAGCTACTTAGGAAACACTGTTAGAATCCTGGAAGACGGAGTAGCTGTCTTCTAGAAGACTAGATTCGTCTTCTGAGAGTGGAAGCTAGACTGTGAGAACTTGGGAAGGACTGAGCCTTCGGCTCACAGTAAGTACGTGTGGCTTAGTGCAACAGAGTTTCAAGTATGTCGATGCATCCTCGAGGGTTGGTGTTACCGGCAGCAGAATTGGTCGAGACCAAACCCTTCATCAAGGAGTTGGGTCTCGACTTCTTCCTGTGGGATTGGAACCTCGCCGACCAGGGTCTTTTGGAGGAGGTTTGGACAGCATTACCGCCCCGCAACCGTGTACCTGCGAGGGCAAGAATAGCTCGAGGAAGACCATCTTCTTGGACAGAGGAGTGGTGGCGCAGGGCCTTTCACAGGTCAGAATATGAGAACCGAGGTTATTGACTCGAGAAGAAGATCTTACCCATGATCTCGGATAAGTGGCATGTGCCGGAGAGTACATCTTGTCTCTTTCTGGAGGACAGGCAGGGAAGAAACGACTGGAAGGTTGAATCTTACCGGGAGCCGCAGAAGCGTCTTCTAGCGAAGCTGTTCTTTCACCTCTTTCCTAAGAGGAAGGCGCAGAAGACGAGTATCTTGGAGATCAAGACGTGGAGTTCCTGGAAGCAGTGTGTGCCGGAGAGAACGTCAACTGGGGTGCGTTCTTCCACGCTTATGTACAGACAGAGCTGGTGTACTTAGGTACCCCGGCAGGAAGACATCGGACTCCGTTCTTCTGTTATCTGTACGTGGTCAAGAGGGATCTCACGGAAGATCAGTTGGCGAGATATGGCCAACAGGGCAGCACGAGACGAAGGAAGAGACCTAGGGAGAAGACGACCGAGCAGCAGCAATGATTCCTCCTCCCCTCTGATGTCGCAGATGAGACCCGGTACTCATCAGAAGACGCTTCTGGTGAGAGAAGACGACTCCAGTGGGTCGGAAGACGTGACACCATCAAGGAAGATGGGTCTTAGGAGTGTACCTAGGAAGACCACCTCCTTCTTGATCATTCACTCTGGATCGGAGTCCGACTCATAGAGAAATCCTTGAGTACCCGAGCTGCGCAGAAGACCGCTTCCGCAACACCAAGGAGTCTTCTGAAGACTCCAGAAGATGAAGGTTGGATGGATACTCCTATTGCGATGCGAGGAAGCGCAGTAAAGAAGACCGCTTCTGCCATGGGGAGAGATCTTCCAACCCGGAAGATGAGAAGAGTAGCATCTTCTCGCGCGCAGCGCTGCTCTAAGTTCTAAGATCTGTTCAAACACACAAACACACGGGTTTTGTCTAGAAATCCCGTCTTCTCACAAAACCACGCGTCTTCCAGACTCGCCAAAAGGTGCTCTGGACCTAAACAAACAACTACTAACTAAAATATCAAACAACTATTCACAGAGAAGCTCGGGAAGACGCTTCTTGCTTCCAGGTCACTTCTTTCGGTCTTCTCAGTACCGTCTTCCCGAAGCAGTTCTCGGCTTCTGGAGGTTCAACTCGGCTTCTCGCACCTCCAGAAGACTACTCCTGCCTCGTAGAATTTGACTAGCAACGTCTGTCGCACATTGCTCTTCCAATTCCCAACGGGTTAGATCAATCATAGGGTGTATGCCCCCTGTAGTCTTCCAAGGCTTCTGCTTACAGAAACTGTCTTCCTGCAGCACTACAACGACATTCACCTTCACGGAAGCTCAATAGAAGTCTCGGAAGCTCACTAGAAGAAGCTAAGAAGATGGAGGAAGATGGAGGAAGATGGGGAAGATGGAGAAGAAGAGAAAATCCAAACGAGAGAAAGACAAGATAAGAATAAGAAATTAAGGTTCCGACAGGCTTCTAGTCCGGATCCTGACTAACAAGCCATCCCAGCTTGTAATAGTTTGGGGAGGGAAACAACTAACGTGCGTACAATTACACAGTCTTCTACTTGAGGATGTCGTCTTCTGTTGTGGGAAGAAGGCTTCTTTCTTCTTCTTCTCGCCGTTCCGACTACTCTGTCTTCTGAGATCACTTATCTATAAGACTGTCCGTACGTGGATCCGAAGTGCTCCACTGGATGAGCCGAGCTACGAATCTACACAACTTGCTGACAGTCACCGCCATTCAGGAAGAATGTTTCCCATGCACAATCGAGAGCGAATTCAAGGAACCCACCACCCAGAAGACACGGATTAAGCTTCTGCACTCAAATCAGCAATCCATTCTCCGAGAAGAAGTTACATTGGTGTCGGGAAGCTCACTCCCTCTACTTCCTGTTTCTACTCCTCGGCACAACAGTCTAGCCAGCAGACTACACGAGGATGCCGCTCCCTGCTCCTAGACTACGCACTACTTCTATCTACATCTCCGCATCGCTGCTGGTAGTAAGTGAATGCAGACTTCTTCCTGCATAATTCTCTTTACTCCAACATCGAACGTAGTGTACATTGTGCACCCTCTTGTGTATAATCTGTCTCCTGCACCAAAAAATCTGGTGTGTGTGCAGTCAGTCAGTCTCTTCGTCGATATGCTTCAATGCGTCTCAATGTGCCATGTGTGTCTGCACCGTAAAATCGATGTGTGTGTGCAGGACTCTCATCTCTTACTCTGTAATCCTACTTAACCATCTACCATGAGAAAACAGAGGAGACGACCACCAGGGAGAGATGGGCGTTGTCAGAAGGCTGCCACCCCACATGCAAGCCGTTCCTTTTTCCGGTTTAGCCCTTCTACTTTGCTATTCCTACGCTACCTATGCTACCACATGGTATCCTAACTAATTTTACACTGAAAACTACCACCCTTAAGATAGCATGTTCGGTCTTACTAAGTTTAGAAATGTCAACGTCGGTTGTGGTTACTATCTACTCTGATTGCTCGGAGGCAATCTCTTCCTGATTTGCACCTACTGGAGCTCGTAACGTGGCTTCTGATAAGCTAGGAAGCCCTACGAACACCTCGGGTAACACTGAGGTGGCTTCCTCCTCATCGTTCTTCGCTGGCCCTGTCGTCGCTGCTGCTGCTTCTTCCTCGGCTTCTGCTTCGGCTTCGAAAGACGGAAGCGTCTTCTGGGAAGCGGAGTCGACTGGTGCTTCCTCGCTCTTCTGGAGCATTAGTTCAGTACTAGGGACCATGACGACCTCATAGAGGTCTGAGGAAGTCGCTTCCTCCACGCGGAATACTTGGGAAGACAACTCTTCTTCCTGTCTTCCAGAAGACACCTTGTCTTCCGGGGCTTCTTCCGGAGTCTTCTCGGCTTCCAACGCTGTTACAACCAAGTGCACAGCGAGGTCGAACACCTCCTTCTCCATGTCAGCACCGATCGATGGTACTAGGGCTTGGGAAGATGTAGTTATCGGTGGCGGAGTCGAGGGAAGACCATAGAGTGTCTTCACCCCCTCTATCTGTCTATCCAAGTACCGGAACATACTCTCCTTGCACTCTACCAACATCGCCTTAGACTCATCGTCCTACTCTCTAGCCAAGGTAAGCAACTTCCTACCCGCAGTGAAGTTGAACTTCTTCCAAAGCGCTTCCACTGACTGTGATAGCATCTCCTGCGCACGAGCTTCCGTTGCTTCCCGCTGCATCTTCTCGGCTGCAACTCGCGCTTCTGCAGCTTCCCGCTGCGTCTTTCATCTCGTCTTCTCCTCTGCGAGGGCGGTGATCTTCTCCCGCACTCGGAGAATCTCTTGGTCGCGCTGCTGTAAACGCGCCTGCAACTCCTGGTTGCTCTTCCTCAGTTGGGTCAGCTGCTTGACAGAAGCGGCTGCTTCCGTCTTGTACCTCGCTGCGAGCTTCTCCGTGGTGCGGAGACTAGCTTCCAGCGCTTCTGCCTTCTTCTGTCCTTCTTCCTGACGCATAAGGGTGCGCAGACCGAATCCAAGCTGTAGTGACGTTTCCTGAGCCTTCACTCTCCTCTCCACCAACTCCGTAGCTGGTTGGATCTCCGAGTGGAAGAAGACACTGAACTCTTCCAGTCTTCTTCCCGCGGAAGACAGACTCATCCCCACGATTCGCTTGGAGGTATCGACCTTATCTTCCAGAGGCAAGGATGCCTCTTCCACCACTATGGTCTTCTGCTTGTGCGCACGGTGTCGTGTTGTACATGGGTCTGTACAGTGAAAAGTAATGCAAAGAGATTTTTTTCTATATTGTGTAAAGGAAGCTGCCCTGCAGCTTAACAAGCTAGGCAGGAGCTAAGCTGGGGCCATGCTTGACAAGCTGCCCCCTAGCTTGGGTTGGAATATCACCCCTGAGGGAGTCGAAAGACACCAGAATGTAAAGCTCGACGAGGAGAGCGACCTCATGCTTCTAGTTTTGACAGAAAGTGCTTTAAGTAATAGTTAGCACGTGTTTTAAACTAAGAAATATGCGATAGAGGGAAATCTGTCGATTCTGACTCGTGACTCGAACTCAGAATCTGATTGCGTGAGTGTGTAGGTGTTCACAAGTACTATAATTTTGACTCTTTACTCGTTTAAAACAGAGTTGTATGGAGAAGTTAGCGTAGAGAAAGCTAGTAAAGACTTTACAAGAAGATTTCCTTAGTAAAGCATATGTACAGACTGTAAAAGCTTTTTAAACGGAACCAAAGGCCATCCAAGTGATAGGGCGCCTGCCTAGGAGGGAAGTGGTCTCAGGATCAATCCCTCCTGGCCTCTGGTTCCTATTCTGGCATGTTGGCCTCCCGGATGGGAGATTATGTTGGGTATTCAATCATGTCCTGTATACCTAGGGGCGGGAGATCGGTATCTCCCTTAATCGTGGGCTTCCTGGCCTAAGCCTCCGCATGCCATCCTTAATATACTATGGGAGATACCTGGTGCACATATGGGGGGGCTGTAAGCCCTGTGGGGCAGCCTCATAAGTGTTAGGGCTTCGGCCTACATTGGATGACTTGTAGTATATTCAGGATGGCATCAAAAGCACAAGAAACTTTTGCTAATTAGTTAAATAAGCATCGAGTAGGCTTGCGATGGAGAATGAGGTTATGTGAACCTTTATTAGTGTAGGGGTAGAGTTTGTAGAGACAACTGTGAAACTTGTATTAAAAAGGGGCAAACTTTGTAAATAATGCTCTGTACGCATAAGGACAGCAGGGGGGCAGCTTAAGCTAGGGCCCTGCTTGTGATAAGTGATTGCACTTATAAGGACAGCAGGGGGGCAGCTTAAGCTGGGGCCTTAACTTTTAGGTTTAATACCTGCGACGGCTGGAGATCGGGGGACACTTTTTCAAGGAGTTTTCTGAGAGAACTGAGGCAGAAGGAGGAAAAAGGAGCAGAATTAGGGATTGAGGAGAGGAGACGCTGAGAAGCTTGGAGGCTGAGTGGGGATCGATTTTTCTGCCAGAATTGAGTGGATTGAGGAGAGGAGACGCTGAGAAGCTTGGAGGCTGAGTGGGGGTCAATTTTTCTGACAAAATTGAGTGGATTGAGGAGAGGAGACGCTGAGAAGCTTGGAGGCTGAGTAGGGATCGATTTTTTTGACAGAATTGAGTGGATTGAGGAGAGGTGACGCTGAGAAGCTTGGAGACTGAGTGGGGATCGATTTTTCTTCCAGAATTGAGTGGATTGAGGAGAGGAGACGCTGAGAAGCTTGGAGGCTGAGTGAGGATCGATTTTTCTGACAGAATTGAGTGGAGTGAGCAGGGGAGATCGTGAGAGAGGCAGGAAAGTGTTTTGGAGACAAGAACCTCATATGTTACACAGTTTTGAGGTTTGGAAGGAGTAGAATTGAACGGACAGAGGTGGTTATTTGGAAAGAGATCATTTTTGACAAGGCTTTGGTTGTCGTAAGATCAAATTCCTTGGAATTTTCAGCTGAGAAGGACTTAGGAGAGGAGGAGAGAGATATTTTCTTAACAGTGAAGCAGTTGATGCTGAAATAAAGCTAATTCTACTCCGGAGAGACATATTTGTGTACCTGAGTGCGTGCTTGAGTGTTTGTTTTGCAATTGGTGGGCACAAGAGGCTGTATTTTGAGATTTCATCGTCTGCAGCGACCTATTTTCCTTTCTGGTCATTTCTCTTTGATCTATCACAGTCAAGAGGTCCGCCCTCCCCAAGAAAGACTCTCACCACGACATCTGGTGCTTCCACTGAGAGCAATTGGGGTGATTGATTGGAGAATTGACCAGATTGAGAGAGAAATGGATCACAGTGCTGCTGTACAGGGTGTGGCTGCTGCTCAAGGTGCTCATGTTCAAGGGACTCCTGTTCAGGAAGGAATTGGTTCTCAAGGAGGGCCTACGGTGGTTCCAATAGCAACAGCACAACCTGCTGTAGACACATCTCAGATTCTTCAGGAGTTGGTTGCTTTGATTCAGCAGCAACCTGCAATTGGGGGAGCTGAGCAGAAGTCCACAAGAGCATTACAAGCGATTGTTGGTCGATGTGGGCGGTTCAATGGAAGAGACGTTACTAGGTACCTGCGGGAGTATGTGGGTGAGATGGAGTTGGTTAGGGCACCTGAAGTTGAGGTAATTCTAAGCTTTGAGTTGACTGTTGTCCCTGAATTGAGAGAGAAGGTGAGAAATTTACAAAGAAGACATTTAGGTGGGTGGACTCTGTTTGAACGTGCACTGAGAGAAGAGTTTCTAGAAGAAGATTCTGAAAGAGTCACCAGAAGAACCCTCATGGATTGGATAGAGCGTCAGCTTGGACGTTCCATGGGATTGTATGAGATAATTCGTGAGTTTGAGAAGAGGTACTCTCAGCTTTCTGGTCTAGAGAGGTTGACGTTGGATGCTAGGAAGGCAGAGTTGTTCTTAGCGGCTCTGGATGAGTTCACAGCAGATAGGCTTTGTTTCATGTTGGCTGATCGAGGGGCTGAAGGGGGAGTTACATCTGATTGGAGGAGAGTAGAAGAAGCAGTATCCACCCTTGCTAGACAACGTCGTGGTAGGATGGTACTGCAGCCAAAGACCTTGCCAGAGCAGAGAGTAGCTCCTCATGTTCCTGTAGCTCCTCCTGCAATACCTCAAGCACCTATTGTGATTCCTCAAGCACCTATAGTGGTTCCCCAAGTGGTTCCTCAAGCGCCTGCAGTACCTATCCCAGCACAGAGAGGACCTCGACAGGAGCAGCGACCTGTTGAGAACCGAAATCAACATAACTTGATAGAAGAACTTACTCAACAGTTGAGAGATTTGAGGGTTGAGATGGCAGACTTGAGGAGAGATCAACGACATGTTGCACCAGGTGCCCGACCTGTAGGAGGAACCTTTACCAGGAGATGTATTTGGTGCGATAGTCCAGATCATCTCAGAGGAGACTGTCAAGACTTGGCGGTTGCCTTGCGAGAGGGCATAGTTAACTATCAGAACAATAGGTTGTATCTAACCGCCACTGGGCAGCCTCTGAACACATATTTTGGAAGAGGAGGAATGAGGAGTTCTCTTCCAGCACTTACTGGTGCGAATACTACAGCGATGACTGCGGGTTCTGCGGAGGCTGATGTATATACTGGGAGAGTTGAGGTGCGCTCTAATCCAACTATGGTTGAGCAGGCTGTTGAGGTTCCGGTTGAAATGATGAAGAGAGGTGCTGAAAGCATTAGGAGAGCTACTGGATGGAGAGACCCAGTAGATGCAACTTCTATTCGAGCATTTTTAGAGACGAGTGGTGAACAAGATGCCATGATCGAAGACAAAAGAAGACGGGACGCTTCTGATTTAGATGCAGGAGTACCAGAGGACAGTGACCGTCGGAGGGTTACAAGGAGGAGAGCAGCGGAACCATCACCATCTGTACCAGCTGGAAGATTTCCTGCTGCAGAGGATATACCTTCTACCTCTACAGCTCCACCACTTGCAGTAGATCCTATGGAAGGTGTGCAGGATTTGCCACAGGAGACTACTGCTACAGATAGAGTACGGGGGAAGAGGTTTACAGCGCAGGAGAAGGGGAAAGCTCCAGCTTACAAGTTAGCGGCAGACATCGAAACAACAACAGACTTGCGTGCTGTTCTAGAGCAAAGTATTTTGGATGCTAGAGTTGAGTTTACTCTTCGTGAAGTGCTTGGTATCGCAAAGAGAGAGTTTCATGAGTTGATAATAGACATCATGAAGAGAAAGAGACAGATATTGACTGAACAAGTAAGTAGTCAGATGGTTGGAGCAGTAGATGCTATTGGTGTTGATCAGTTTGGAGATGATAAGTATGAGGCATGGGTTGCTGGTCCTGCTGTTATTGAGAATGAAGATGAAGAGTTTGAAGAGGATGGATCAGGCGCAGACAGCGATTTCAAGGAGAAGCACTTGGCAAGAGCGACAACAGAGACGCAAGTTCGGCTTGGAGGACTTTCTGAACCAGTACTTGCACTTGTGGATCACGGGTCGGAGATCAACATCATTTCCAAGGAGGTGTATGAAAAGGGGCAGTGGCCAATCGAAAGGAATCATGGTTGGGTACTTCGAGCTGCGAATAACCAAAAGGGTGAGTTATACGGAGCTTGTCCCAATATGCGTGTAAGGATTGGAGATGTAGAGGTTGATCAGCATTTCTTTGTACAGTCATCTGCCTCCTATCCTGTCATACTGGGCCAACCATACATCACCGCTGTTCGGATGGAGACAAAGGTGATGAACGATGGGTCTCATTATGCTAGAGTTCGGAGTCCTGATGACAAGTACTCAGTACAGTTTTTGACGGTTCGTTCAAGACATGAGCGGAACAGACAAACTCTTAGAGATTCTCAGACGAAGAGATGTAAGGTTTTTCGCAATCCACTCCTGTAGAGCGGGAAGACAGGGGTGTAGAACCTACTGTTGAGGTCCCGTCAGAGTTGGAAGCGAGACATGTACAAAGGTCTGGATACATGTGTGGTGTACAGAGTTGGCAGTCTGGATTGCTGATGTTTGAGGTAGATGGGTGGAGCCGATTTACAAGAGTTGAAGATATGGAGGAAAATACAAAAAGATGGATGGTGAAACAGGTATCAGGGTTGTGGCGTGTAGGAGTTCTATCTGAAGACGAAGTGGTTTCTGGTTTGTTTGAAGAGTTTATGTCTGTACAGTCAGCTGTTGGTTGGTTAGACAATGTGAGTAGATTGATGGAGGGGAAAAATAGTGTGGTGGTGATCCTTATCCACTCTCGATGCATATATAAGGAGATTGCTACATACCTGCAGTTCTTTCCTCATCCGATGCAGAATAATGAAGGGAGAGAAGCAAGTTGTTGGTGTGCACTCTCTCATGAAGCAGACGTCCATGCGAAGTACAAATCTGTACTGAGAAAGGTAAGACCGGTAGCAGCTCAACTACCTGCTAACTCTCAGCAGCAAGTACAGTTAGTGGAGACTGAACCTATATTGCGTGATCATAGACGAGTAGGGCACCAGTTTACTGAGGAGACATTGAAGGAGCTCCAGATAGGAGGGGGTGATTTCTTGACTGAGGTCGAGAAGACAGTGTTTGAACATATGATAGTGAAGCACGGTAAAGCATTCTCTTTTTCACCAGAGGAGATAGGTTGTGTGGACCCAAAAGTTATAGCGCCTATGGTTATATTCACAATCCCTCATGTGCCTTGGGACCTGAAACCGATCCCAGTTCCTCGTGCTTTGTTGCCTAAACTCATCGAGTTGTTGAAGGAGAAGGTACAGATGGGGATACTTGAGCCGTCCATGGGGCCATATTCTAGCAGATGGTTCACTGTACCCAAGAAGTCAGGAGCTTTGCGTTTTATTCAAGACCTACAGCCTGCGAATAACGTAACCATTCGTAACGTTGGGACGGGTCCTGTGATTGAAGAGGTAGCAAAGGCATTTGCAGGGAGAGCTATCTATTCGATAGGAGATCTATATTCTGGTTATGATCAGTTCCAGCTGGCTGTGGAGAGTAAGGATTTAACTACTATGCGTACGTCCCTGGGATTGATGCGGATGTGTACTCTTCCACAAGGAGCAACGAACTCGGTGGCTCATATGCAAAATGTGATGCATAAGGTACTAAGGGAGTTTGTGCCTGATGTTACCATTCCATTTCTAGACGATATTCCCATAAAAGGTTGCGCGGTTGAAGACAAGGATGAAGCAGTACTTGCGAATGGATGCAGAAGGTTTGTTGCAGACCATATCAGGGATGTAGAACGTATCTTGACTCGCTTGGAGGAGGTACATCTCACCCTGTCAGGAGCTAAGTCCAAGTTTGGTGTGTCTGAGATTTTAGTGGTTGGACATTTGTGTGGAGCTTTTGGAAGGCGACCAAACCCGGAGAAGGTTGAAGCCATAGCTAGGATGGCAGACTGTAGGAATATCACAGAGGTTCGACATTTTCTAGGTGCTTGCGTATTTTATCGGTTATCCATTCCTCATTATGCTCATGTTGCTGAGCCTTTGTATGCATTATTGAGGAAAGGTAAGCGGTTTGTATGGACCTCAGTCCATCGAGAAGCTATAAATAGGTTGAAGGAGGCTCTACAGTCTCCACCTGTTCTGAGAAGAGTACACTACGGGTGTGGAAGACCTGTCATTGTCACAGTAGATACTAGTCCAAAGGCGATTGGTTGGGCGATAGGTCAAGATGATGCGGATGGTATGCGACTTACCTCTAGGTTTGGAGCTAGGATCTTGACAGACAGACAACGAGACTATCCTCAGGTGAAGCGTGAGTTGTGGGGAGCGGTGACAGCAATGAAGACAGATCGTGAGTTTTTGATTGGTGCTCATGTAGTCCTAGAAACGGATTGTCTACCTCTACTAGGCATGATATCCAACTGTACCACGCCAGACATAGCAATGTTACGTTGGATTGCTTATATTAGAAGCTTGAATCCAGAGTTGAAGCATATAAAAGGAAAGGAGAATATGGTCGCAGATATGTTGTCAAGGGCTCGATTTGTGGATGAGGATGTCATGATTTCAGAAGCTGAGGAAGAAGAGAGAAAGAATGCTCAGTGTCAGGTTAATCGACGGGCTACAAACTTGGAGCCATTGATGTTTAGAGAGGAGCTTTACACAGGTAGACCTCGTGACATAGGGTATTATCTGAGCTTGTTGGAGACGCAGGAGAGGTGGAGCAAAGTAGAGTTCAGAGAGATAAGGAAACAAGCTTACAACTACCTTCTACGTGATGGGTATCTTTGGAGACGGCCGCAGAGGAGAGATGGAATGTTCATACGAGTAGTGGACGATCTGCAGACTAAGCAACAACTAATGAAGGAGTTCCATTATACTTTGTGGGCCGGACATCGAGGGATTTGGACTACCTACACCAAGTTGAAGGAGAGGTACTGGTGGAAAGGTCTGTATTAGGATGTGGTGAACTACGTCAGCTCCTGCTTGCATTGCCAGTTCTATTCAAAGATGCGGTATAGGGATGGTCTCGTGCCAACTTACCTGCCTTGCATTCACTTTCAGTGGGTTCTCGACTTAGTGGTGATGCCTCTGGGGTTATGGGGCATGCGATATTTGGTTCTAGCTCGTGAGGATCTCTCTAACTTTGTAGAAGGGCGAGCTTTGAGGACGAAGACCACAGAGGGGATATGTAAGTTTGTTCTTGAAGATATTATCTGTAGGTATGGGTCTGTAGGAAGGCTACGGGCAGATAGGGGAGAACTACGGGGTACGGAAGCGAAAGAGTTTTTTGCTCGATATGGTGTGAAGCTCAAGATTACTACTGCGATGAATCCAGAGGGGATTGGCAAGAGCGAGCGAGGACATCCATCGATAGTTCAGGCTTTGGTGAAGACGTGTGATGGTAAGCATAGAGAGTGGCCTAGGTTACTCCCTTTTGCTTTATGGGCAGATAGAACAACTCATTGTTCGACTACAGGGTACATGCCTGTTGAGTTGATGTTAGGGCAGAAACCGATGATGCCAGCAGAAGAAGACTTTCCTACCTGGGCTACCTTGCCATGGGAGGACAATATGGACCGTGTGCAGCTTCTCTCACTACGAATCAGACAGCTAGAATGTAGAGAGGAGGATCTCGCTGAAGTGCAGCTCCGGCTGAAGGCAGCTCGACTTGGGAACAAGGAGAGATTTGATAAGACTCATAGACTTCGGCCAAAACCGATACAAGTTGGGGACTGGGTGTTGGTATACGACAGCACATTGGAGAACCAACACTCTACAGTCCGAAAGTTTTCGAGAAGGTGGTTTGGCCCGTACCTTGTCTCAGATGTACATCAGAATGCTACTTATTCCTTGCAAGAGCTAGATGGCACGCATTTAAGACTTCCTGTTGCTGAGAAACGAGTGAAGCTATTCAAAAAGAGAGGGGAGACTGTGGAGCTTGCTGAGTTCTTAAGTTCAGAGCAGACAGGAGCAAGTGAAGATCTTTTTGAGACGGTCGAGGAGAGCGAAGACGATTTGGAGGACCACGAGGATCGATGACGGATTGGCACATACCAGAGGATGTGCAGGTTTGGAGGGGGTGAATGTCGTGTTGTACATGGGTCTGTACAGTGAAAAGTAATGCAAAGAGATTTTTTTCTATATTGTGTAAAGGAAGCTGCCCTGCAGCTTAACAAGCTAGGCAGGAGCTAAGCTGGGGCCATGCTTGACAAGCTGCCCCCTAGCTTGGGTTGGAATATCACCCCTGAGGGAGTCGAAAGACACCAGAATGTAAAGCTCGACGAGGAGAGCGACCTCATGCTTCTAGTTTTGACAGAAAGTGCTTTAAGTAATAGTTAGCACGTGTTTTAAACTAAGAAATATGCGATAGAGGGAAATCTGTCGATTCTGACTCGTGACTCGAACTCAGAATCTGATTGCGTGAGTGTGTAGGTGTTCACAAGTACTATAATTTTGACTCTTTACTCGTTTAAAACGGAGTTGTATGGAGAAGTTAGCGTAGAGAAAGCTAGTAAAGACTTTACAGGAAGATTTCCTTAGTAAAGCATATGTACAGACTGTAAAAGCTTTTTAAACGGAACCAAAGGCCATCCAAGTGATAGGGCGCCTGCCTAGGAGGGAAGTGGTCTCAGGATCAATCCCTCCTGGCCTCTGGTTCCTATTCTGGCATGTTGGCCTCCCAAATAGGAGTCTATGTTGGGGATTCAGCCATGTCCTGTATACCTAGGGGCGGGAGACCGGTATCTCCCTTAATCGTGGGCTTCATGGCCTAAGCCTCCGCATGCCATCCTGAATATACTATGGGAGATACCTGGTGCGCATATGGGGGGGCTGTAAGCCCTGTGGGGCAGCCTCATAAGTGTTAGGGCTTCGGCCTACATTGGATGACTTGTAGTATATTCAGGATGGCATCAAAAGCACAAGAAACTTTTGCTAATTAGTTAAATAAGCATCGAGTAGGCTTGCGATGGAGAATGAGGTTATGTGAACCTTTATTAGTGTAGGGGTAGAGTTTGTAGAGACAACTGTGAAACTTGTATTAAAAAGGGGTAAACTTTGTAAATAATGCTCTGTACGCATAAGGACAGCAGGGGGGGCAGCTTAAGCTAGGGCCCTGCTTGTGATAAGTGATTGCACTTATAAGGACAACAGGGGGCAGCTTAAGCGGGCGCCTTAACTTTTAGGTTTAATACCTGCGACGGCTGGAGATCGGGGGACACTTTTTCAAGGGAGTTTTCTGAGAGAACTGAGGCGGAAGGAGGAAAAAGGAGCAGAATTAGGGATTGAGGAGAGGAGACGCTGAGAAGCTTGGAGGCTGAGTGGGGATCGATTTTTCTGCCAAAATTGAGTGGATTGAGGAGAGGAGACGCTGAGAAGCTTGGAGGCTGAGTGGGGGTCAATTTTTCTAACAAAATTGAGTGGATTGAGGAGAGGAGACGCTGAGAAGCTTGGAGGCTGAGTAGGGATCAATGTTTCTGACAGAATTGAGTGGATTGAGGAGAGGAGACGCTGAGAAGCTTGGAGGCTGAGTAGGGATCGATTTTTCTGACAGAATTGAGTGGATTGAGGAGAGGTGACGCTGAGAAGCTTGGAGACTAAGTGGGGATCGATTTTTCTGCCAGAATTGAGTGGATTGAGGAGAGGAGACGCTGAGAAGCTTGGAGGCTGAGTGAGGATAGATTTTTCTGACAGAATTGAGTGGATTGAGGAGAGGAGACGCTGAGAAGCTTGGAGGCTGAGTGAGGATCGATTTTTCTGACAGAATTGAGTGGAGTGAGCAAGGGAGATCGTGAGAGAGGCAGGAAAGTGTTTTGGAGACAAGAACCTCATATGTTACACAGTTTTGAGGTTTGGAAGGAGTAGAATTGAACGGACAAAGGTGGTTATTTGGAAGGAGATCGTTTTTGACAAGGCTTTGGTTGTCGTAAGATCAAATTCCTTGGAATTTTCAGCTGAGAAGGACTTAGGAGAGGAGGAGAGAGATATTTTCTTAACAGTGAAGCAGTTGATGCTGAAATAAAGCTAATTCTACTCCGGAGAGACATATTTGTGTACCTGAGTGCGTGCTTGAGTGTTTGTTTTGCAATTGGTGGGCACAAGAGGCTGTATTTTGAGATTTCATCGTCTGCAGCGACCTATTTTCCTTTCTGGTCATTTCTCTTTGATCTATCACAGTCAAGAGGTCCGCCCTCCCCAAGAAAGACTCTCACCACGACAACGGGAAGAAGCTATTCTTCTCATCTTCCGGGGTGGAAGATCTCTCCCCATGGCAAAAGCAGTCCTCTTTCCTCGCATCGCAGTAGGGGTATCCATCCATCCTTCGTCTTCTGGAGTCTTCGGAAGACTCCCTGGTGTGGCAGAAGCGGTCTTCTGCTCCGGTCAGGTACTCAGCGGCTCTTCTTGCGAGTCAGACTCCGATCTCAGAAGACGAAACTAGTCTTCCAGAAGACAACTACTCCGTCTTCCGAGATTCTAACAGTGCTTCCTAGATAACTCTCGTCTTCCGAGCTATATCTAAACAATCCTAACTAAGCAAGGCCTCGCATGGATTCCTAAGAAGACAACTCACCTTGCATTACATCCTACTTCCTAACAGAAGATGGAAAATGTGCGAGAAGCAAAGCGTATGACAAGTTCCAGAAGATGATCGCGGCTCTTGCGGTGACAGCGGCCTCTGGGAAGACCCCCGGGACAACTTCCGATTAAGTAACGTTCTCGGAAGACCTCCCGCAGTCAGGCTTCCCTTCACTGATCTCACCTGTCTTCGGCTTCCGACTCGTAATCTAACCTCACAACAGACATGAAACCTTCATACTCTGTTCTTTCGACCCTTGCCTCTCATACACACTCAGAAGAAGCTTGCTGCATGATGGGAAGACATGATCCTCGACCATTCTCTCCAGATTCTGCCAGCAAGACTTCTCACTACTCTCTCCTAAGTTCGGGAAGAAGAAGGAATGGGCTGCTATGAGTCGGACAGAAGAGACCCAAAATGGACCCTCACGTCTTCTCGCGCATTTTGCCAGCCCTTCTAGTCTTCTAGTCTCTCTAGGAAGATGCGGATTTGAGAAGCTTGGAAGAGCGGGAGGCACAGGCCTAGTTCCCAGCTTCCAACTTCTCGAAATAACAAACAACTCACTAAGTCTCTCAGGATTCGTACCAAGCCTCTCTTAATACCAAAACAAATCCAATCCACTCTTGATACGAAGTGTACACATTCGTCTTCCGAAGACAGTCAGGCTTCCGAAGCATCTTCCGAAGACAGTCAGGTTTCAAAAGCGTCTTCCGAAGATGTTCAGATCTTCCGAAGCGTCTTCTGTTCAAGGTTTCGGGAGTAGAGGGGTGGTAGAGTAGGGAAATTGGTAACTGGGATCTCTAATTTGAGGACGATGGGCAGAGAAGCTCGAATTGAACTCGGGAAGAAGCAAGAAGATGTCTGACGGAAATTGGGCAGCGCTTCCGTGTCCAATGTCACAATAGGAAAATAGGGATGGGAGATTGATCGATCAGGTTGTCTGCAAACAACCGGGGAAGCGCGGAGGATACCAAACAAAAGACGAGAAGCGGTGGAAAGGAGAAAAGAACATGGGAAGAACCTCAAACGATCTTCTGTCTGCTTCCCAAGCTGTCTTCTTCTTCCGTGCGCTTCCGGCTCTTGTCCGAGCTCCAATGCGACTCCACCATGCTGCTTCTGCTGTCAGCTTCTTACTATACTGCAATCGATCAAGACTTCCACCTTTGATTCCACTCAGCCGTCCTCCAATGTCTGCTTCCGGGAGCTCATAAAAAAACGCCTTCAGCTCAATACGCTTCTGCTCTCAGTAATTCGACCTCGCCTTCCTTCTAGCTTCGAATCGATCCTGACCTCACTCAATTTCTCCTCGCTGCCTTCCTCACTCAAATCAATCACTCTTGAATCGATCTTCTAACCAAGAAGCGCTCTTGCTGCGGGAAGTCGCAATATGCTAATGCGCTTCCTACGCATCTTCTCCGCAGTTTAGGGGTTTCGACCCTCCCGACCTACCTAACCTATTCGGTGCTACCTGGTAGGTGCACCTACTTCTTACGTGGTGAAGCTTCCGCGGTTGCCATCTTCCGGAAGATACGTGTCTTCTGTCTTCCGCCGTCTTCCGCCGTCTTTTGTCTTCCGCGGTCTTCTGAAGAAGTCAACTTCTTATTACAAAAAGATCGTAAGATCATCTTCCTTCTAAGGAAACCGTAATCTTAAGTAACAACGCTTCTTCAGTTATACAAACAAGTTATTAATCTTAAAAATTTCAAAAATTTGTGAATCTTGTAAATTGTGGGCACCACAACACCGATCTCTCCCATGCTTTATCGTTCAAGTATCCACACGCAAACACTCCCGCTACGTAATCCGTGATTTACGTATTGAAAAGCCACAAATATCGATTCATCCGAGAAATCTAATTCTCGACTACTCTCATGATTCATTGATCTTTGTAGGTTCAATGTTACATGTCTTCTTCATCTGTAGTAACATGGCACATTCATCATCGACTGGAGTTCTAACGATCTGTGTCTCGGGTTCCCTTGGTGTAGCTTGCTCTCCCACCACCGATACTCCTTGCGATGATCCTCCCTTTCTAACGTCTGTCATACTCTGACCCTCGAGGTTCAACATCTTGCTCTGTAGTGCTTCAACTGTCATCTTCATCTCTCAAAATTGATTCAGCATGCCCTGCATAATTCCTGCATCACCAACTCTAGATTTGGAGGTTGTGGTTCCATGATCGTGCTCTCTCTCTCTAACAGTACGAAAGTGCCAAATTTTTCCTAATATAGAGTTATGACAGCCACTCGGAAGTGTTCATACACTATAGGTACTACAAAAGGAACGAGAGAATCCATTATCTCACGGTAGAAATCCTCTCCAAAATTTCTAATCACAAACTCTCTATGTAACGATTTCGATCTACAGACATAGCGGATCTCCACCCACGTGTTGAAGGGAACAAGAGCGGATAGGTTTAGATCCATGCTCACTAAATCAAGATATAGACGGTCAAATCTCAACCGGCCGCATATGTCACTACTAGAAGAATCACCGGGACTGACGAATTCATCACTTGACTCATGAAATCCTCAGCAAAATGATAGACATGATACCTCGAAAATGCTCACGACGCAGATACATAAGCTTGATGTGGAAAAGATTCAAGAATGGTAATTCTGGAGCTGGAAATCTACCCCCATCCATCACATAGCTCTCTTGATCCTTTGGACGCACTCAGAGTTTTACATACCAGGTACCTCGATCAAAGGTCCTTCTAAGAGAGGTAATCTGCTCTCTTAGAGTTCCATGCTTTGATACCATTGTACGATGAGACTCTAGAGTGAACTCAAAACTCAAATGTCCGTGGAGCTGCATTCGCATCCTTTATATAGTGAGAGGAATAGTACATGATAAGCTTTCAGTCAATGCTGACCTCTCAAAGTGAGCACACGGATCGCTGACGTGGCTTGCATGCAGCCTTAGATCCGAAACACCATCTAGAGGGTTTAGAATGAGCCACGTAAGAGCTCGCTGGAAAGTTCTTGAAGCTTCTTTCTAGAAATTTCCTTCAAGAAGTTTCCCGGTGGACTTTTGGCGCTCTCGTCTATTGGTAGAAGTACTCTTCTGCTGCATGTATTCTCATGCCAACTTAGCCATAACTAATTCTTACACCAAAGACTTCTACCAAACCAATTTCACGTCTAGTTGATAAGTAGAGTTCTACTTATTACAGTTTAAGTTTGGTGCCTTGTTCACCCCCAACTTGTTTGGTTGGCTGCTTTTGCCACCTTTGACCCAAACCTCTAGGTCTGTACTTGGTAATTTCTGCAAGGATATGCTCAACTACTTTTTGTCTGCAGGTGATAAAGTTTCAGTGAAATCTTCATTGAAGTTTTTGAAAAGACACAATGGTAATGTATGCATAACATCATAAGTTAAGTCCAACGAGACATCAAACTCATATAGATCGTACAGTCTTCAGATGTCAGAAACAAAATGCTATACCTCCTGCTCGTCCCGCCTCTTCTCTTTCTTCTTGAGAAACTGCTTCTCTAAAGTTCTTCACAGACATCCACATATCACGAGTGCTATGTTTACGAGGTGGATATATTACTTGTTTTCTGTTGCATGGAAAGACTACATTTCCATAAGAAAGACTAGATTCTGTGTGACATCTCTGACAGCTTGCATATCCTCCATCTTTGAGTCCTCCTATCTTGCATTGAGCAAGGTGATCACCAGCAAAATTCATCATCATTACACGAACTGTGATGCTTGATGATACATCATCAGAAGGGAAAACATCTAGAAGTATGTCTATTGGATGAAAGATATACAGCGCATATGAAATTCGACATGTATATGAAATATCCAAACATGTATTGGATGAAAGATATATGGCGCATGAGGTACCTCAGTCAATCCGGTACACATGCGCCACCGTTCTGCTGCAACCATCCTTAACACTTTGTAAATCTGTAAAAGCTGTCGAAATGAAGAAGGTGTACTCTGTTGTCCTTCTCCTCATTCCATGAAGGTCCTCCTATGGTACAAAGTTTAGAAATAGATAAATATTTACATCTTGTGACTATAAATCAGGAAAATGAGAGAACTCTTGATCTGAACAATAGGAAGGGACTAGAAGACTAAGTCCACCGTCAAGCAACTTCAAGATTTTATCTTGATAGTGTACTAACATTCCACTTTGATCAAGCACATATTGTAACTGGATCAGTATACAAGTCATCGTTTGATCTAAAGACAACTTCACTGAAGGTTGTGTCTTTAATCTTATGCATAATTCTTCTAGCGATTCCATTGGATATGATCGTCTGGAAAATCTGAACCTGGTTAAGACTCTATCAAATCTGGAATGTCAAGGAATTGTGTGGTCTCCTCAAAAACGTTTGTATCTCGCTCTGCAAACAATAAACATCTTTGATGCTTGTAGTATGTAATATGAGAGACTCTTTTTCTTTTACATAATGAACAATAACAAATGTAATATCCAAAAGATGATGAAACAGATAGAACTGTCGAATGATTGTGTTCAACACTAGTTCTGCTGGTCGGTAACTTTGACCAATGCTCATAATATGTACTTTTGGAAACAAATTTAAATCCACCAGGTTGACGATGGCACTTGGGACAGCTACATTTCATTCTCTGTAAAACCATTGCTGCAAACAAACAGAGCCAAGTAGTTTTGTGGATGAGAACCCAAGTAGTCTCATACAACCATATAGCTCAAGAGAGCTAATTAATGAAGCCTCCTCAAGCTGTCGTAACACTTCGCAGAGCTCGTAGGACTTACAACACAGTACCATGTATATTCTCATGTGTCTAATTAAAACACACAAACCAGCTCTGGTAATAAAGAAAAAGCAATCACTAAAGAAATAATAAGAAAGAACTTCAATACTAGGATAACTTCTACGATGTCAAACTCATAACCTAGAACCTTAAATGCAGACAAAACATTCCATAGAAAAAGTACCAGATCTTCTTCTTGTTCCTTGCAAGCTGTTCCACTTCTTGCTGTCGCAAGTGCTTACTTTCGTCTTGTGCCCTCTACTCTGCCTGCAATGTTTAAAATCTTATTTCTGTATCCATGACTTTGATAGAGCTTTTAATCGATGCTTTCTATCAGGACTCGCTATCTCTTTATGTTTTCTATCAAGACTGCTTTTCTATCGATGCCTTGTAACAGAGCTTTCTCTCCTTTCTTCACAGATGTGGTAATACTCAGTTAAAACTGAATTGGATCTAGCTACACTTCGCAGTACTGGTGCTCTTACTCGGTTCAGTGTACGTCAGAAGAGCTTTCCTCTATCGCCAAAGTAGTTCTCTAGAGAAATAAAGAATGAAAATGACTACAGAATTTGGATTGCGAAGAGTGGAACAAATAAGCTGACCCTTCAGCTTTTGATCGATCCTCGGTTTTCTATAGTCATGTGTTCAGCGATTCAAGTCAAACGCAAATAATCAGTTTATTTACGTAATGATGATATGTTATCAACGACCATCGTTATGTAGACTGTCTAAATCGAAAAGCTATTTTGCATCTTCTGAAAATCAGAGAACCCTTTTGGGTGCTTCAGTTATAGGATCGTACCTCCAATGTCATTGTTGATGTATTTTCTTAACATCTTCAGCTGTTTGTGAAGCCTGCTTGCGAAACAGCAGGTTCCATTCTATACGAACTAATCAGCACATACTCTTCCTTCGCCTCTTGTCGGCTACAGTCTTACTGGTTCTGATGTGTCCAATTCTTTCTTCGGACACCCGTCTCCTCTCAATTTTCCAACTTCTCTCTCACTTTCTACCGCTTCTAGCTTATAACATATATCGTAATATATCATCTCACCCATTCTTTCTCCTCATAAGTAGGTCTCGCTCGCATCTCTACAACGAATAAGAAAAACTCAAGAATAAGAGGAGCCGCAATCAACGGATTAGCATGAAAGCTCCGAAAACAGGTTGGTGCCCTACGAACTCAAACTCGTGATCAACGAAAGAATCGAACGAAATCATCCAAGCAAGAGATATCAAAGACATCACGTTGAAGCTCTTACAGACCAGCGAAATCTAAAGAGTAAATGACAGAGCAAAATCCAAAGAATGAGTGTTTCGAAAGAATAAATGACAGAGTGAAATCCAAAGAACGAGCAAACACTTATGGTCCAAAGTCCAGCTAGGCACACGTAGAGAGAGGAAGACTCCAGACGACCGGCAGTAGAATAAGGAACTCCAAGGTCTAGGAGAGGTTACACGTCAACGATAGATCGCTAAAATCCATAGATCAAAGGGATGAGTCGGTCTAGCGATAAGTTTTTGGTGAGTACGTGAGTCCGTCTTCGGACATAACGGTTAAATTTCTCCATAAATGTGATGTTATGTGTTACCAGAGCACTTCTCCTCATACTCTGGGTTTAATTTGTACATAAAATGGAGGAGTACGAGAAAACGATATACCATTTAAATCATGGAAAATCATAGAAACTCGTATCTCTCCTCCATTGAATAACTCATTGTTTTCAGAACTTTTATCACTATGAACTTTAAAAGTATTTTCTGCAAAACGGTTAAATTTCTCCATAATTATTGTGTTATGGGTTACAAGAGCACTTCTCGTCATACTCGCGGTTTAATTTGTCCATAAAATGGAGGAGGATGAAGAAACAATATACCATTTAAATGACAAAAATTCAAGAGAACTCGTATATCTCCTCCATTGAGTAACCCATTTTTTTCAGAACTTTTATTATGTATGAACAGTATTTTTTGCATAATGTTTAAATTTCTCCATAAATATGATGTTATGAGTTACCAGAGCACTTGTAGTCATACTCAAGGTTTAATTCATCCATAAAATGAAGGAGGACGAGGAAACGATATACCATTTAAATGAACCATTTAAATGACAAAAAATCAAGGTAACTCGTATATCTCCTCCATTGAGTAACCCATTGTTTTGAGAACTTTTATCATGTATGAACTTAAAAAGTATTTTTTGCATAACGTTTAAATTTCTCCATAAATGTGGTGTTATGCGTTACCAGAGCACTTGTAGTCATACTAGAGGTTTAATTTGTCCCTAAAATAGAGGAGGAAGAGGAAACTATATATCATTTAAAGGACGAAAAATCAAGGGAACTTGTATCTCATCTCCATTGAGTAACCCATTGTTTTCAGAACTTTTATAATATAAATATAACAGAATGATGACATTTATAACATAAAGATGGTGTTATGGGTTACCAGAGCACTTGTAGTCATACGTGGCTTAACATTTCTTTTTCAATATTAAGTAGTTTGTTTTGAAATGAATTATAACTTGTATAACTTTGGAAACTTGAATGCTTTAATTTGATTCCTTATTTCACAAATTTCCAAGTTGGGATGAAGAAGTAGTCACCAAAAGCATTTTCTGCATAGCGTTTAAATTTGTGCATAACAGTTTAAATTTTCTGCCTAACGGTTTAATTTGTCCATAAAATGGAGGAGGACTAGCAAACGGTATACCATTTAAATAACAAAAGATCATATAAAGCAACATAAAGCAACATTTTCTTATTCCATAAAAAAGCAGCTAAAAAACTTGATAATTGATCTCTTTCAGGACTAATACGAAGGTAATTCTTGGTCAAATAAATTACGACTACTTTTTATCTAGTATAGAGTCTCTTCTTGCAGTTATAATAGTTACTTACGAAACTAGAATTTTGTACAATAGTTTAAAAACCATTTAACTTGGTAATCTTATTTCTGTCTAGTAATTTGCAACTCATCGGAACTATTACATCATCTTTTACATTATATATTTATAGCGAGGGAAGAATATGAAAAACTGTTTAATTTATCACCTAACTCTTTTGACACTAAATCTATTTCTTGACAGGACAGCAGACCGATCTTATGGCGAGTGACTGAAACCACATGACTTATGGGTTCTATCCAAAAGCTCCGGCATGTCATATGCAGTTAACCACTCAATATTTATTCTAAAAGTATATTTTGAAATAAAAATATTTTAGTTTAACACTTACAAGAATTCCAACTAACACTTCTTGAACAGCTGACAATCTGAAAGTAATAAATAGGTACACAACTTCGATGAGAACTGTAGTGTTTTTCCAATCGCATTTTGTAGATTTTTTGTCTTTCTCCACGTTTGTCTTTTTATTCCATCGGGCCAAAAATGCACTTTGGATGCATATTTATAGTTAAAACTCACAAATAAAAAACACTTGTGGTCATTTTCTACTTGGAGAAAACATCCATGATGTAATATTGCTTGTAGATGAGAAATATTTACCAAAAGTTCTAGCTATGAGACTCGCCCGTGAACAAAGAATATTTACCAAAGATTATAGTTTTGACACTCCTTAATATGTACTAGTCGAAGTAACGTATGTCAAGTTAAGACCAATTCTTTTCCAATGGAATCAAATATGTAAAGTCCTTATCGTACCACCCTTTAGTATCGAAAGAAATAGGTATGATCTTACTATACCGCTCTTCAGTATCGAACGTGTAAGATGCTTCTTTACACGTAGATTCAATAGTACGTGTAAGGTCCTTATTGCACACCCTTCAGTGTAAAACGTATAAAGCTCTTACAGAGCGCATAGATTTCTCTTCTGTTCTTGCGCTAGACTTGTGAGGAGAGACGAGGATAGGAGGCTTGTGGTGAGAGCCGTCTGGAGGGTGGGGGCCTGTGGTAGTCAAGCGGGAATCCAACATTAACCACCATCAAGCAAGAATGTTGAACTTCTCAAGAACCGAGTTGAAAGAGGTTCCACTGTAATCAGATTCAAAAGATGGCATCATGAACACAGTAACACTACGTATGCGTATCGATAGTGAGGAAGAGTAGATAAAGAGAACAGACGAATGATCACGTCAATGTGCCGATAGTGAAGAAGAGTAGATAAGGAGAACAGACGAGTGATCTGTTTATTCGAGTGATCGCATCTGATCTGCGTCATTTTTGAGCAAGAATCTCTGACTGTAAGAATGTCACAGTGGGTTAGGAATGGATTTCCATCTCGTCTAGAGATGGAATGTTATAGTACTGAAGAGCTGATCGTAACTGTGTATTTATTTAGGATGTTCTTTAGAATTATTGTCATCTTTTTTTGCACAAGGAGTCAATAGGTATGTTTTTCTAAGGTTAACTCGTGCAGAGTTTTCAACGTTAGGAGACTTCTCTTACGAACAGACTATCAAGCTTCAATGTTTGCTTCTGTTTTACCAAGACACGAGCAGTCACCTTCCTGTCCAGAGAAACTAGAGTAAAACATGAAGTGCACAGAACTCATAAGATAGTACGTATTCCTTCCAGCGTGGAAGAAAATCTTACAAGATTGACCGTTCTCGATGTTCACAAAGTGACTGTGTCTGATCCTGGAACATCTTATGACAGGATTTTCCAAGCCCGTTGTCTAGGTGAGAGTTTCCTTGGGAGGACGGAACCTTCTGATTGTGTTATGATCGTGAAGGCTGTGATACGTTTACTCAGGGAAGCACTAGGTTCTTAGCTGTGGCTGGTTTACTCAAAGGATAGGCTTCAGGTTACAAGGTGACACTGGAAAAAACTCATACAGGTCTCTTGGCTCTTCTGATATGTTCAAGAAGCAAAGTTCATGCTTAACTAGCAATGATAAGATCAGACGGCGAACTTTGACACTCAGGATTGAGAAATATGTGAAGGTTTAGACTTCTAAACTTCTCTTATATGTAAAAGAGGCCCCACTGAGCACACACACGAAGTTTCAGCTTGAGATCAAATTCTGGCACCGAAATATGGACAGAAAAGTTCTGGGCAAAGATATTGCGGCAATTTCTGATACTCAGGCAGCTATTTCGACCTACAACAGAAAATTGGCTCAATCACTTTCGAAGATTCTTACAAGATTTAGAGTCTACAGGATGTTGAACACCCCTGTGAAGTTGGGACTCCTGATTGTACACCGTTCTCCAGATTTCATTTTCTGAAGTTGCTGCTCTAGATTGAGAGATTTTCAGACCCCCTCTGCTTCAGCGGCCGCCTTGAATTACTCACTCACGCAAATGACTTGAAACTTTTTAGACAGTCGTAGCCCCACTGACAATGAACGCAACCACTAAGGTTTGAAGCGATTTCCTTGATTCTGCTGCAATCGACACTAAAAACCCCAAATCCAACAAAAGTGATGCAATTTTGACTCAACTCGAAATTCAAACTGGCATAACTCCTTGTTTATTGATCCAAATCGATCAAGAATTTCAATGACAGTGCTTGGCACGACGAGCTCTATCTTTCCTGTGCTCTCAAATTTTGCAGTGTCCTCACCAAATGCTCGAACTCTCCTTTAGACCTCTGTTTCTAAATTTAAAGTTTTACAAAAGACAAAAATAGACCAATAGGAGTTCATAGCTCCACTTGGTTGTCCTTTTGAGCCTTAAACCATGTGGTTACTTAATTCCACTCATAGGGTACCACGTCAAGTTCCCCAAAGTGCCAGCGTAAATCTTAAACTACCTAAAATGACACGCAGCCCTGAAAGTAAACTTTAACCAGCTAAAAAGCATGCATGGGCAACACGTAAGTACAACCCATGAGCTTAAACCCTATCAACATGGTAAATCTAAGTTATGTACATCGAACATCATAGACAAGTACGAAGTTACTCGCACAAGCGCACAAATGCTTGAACAAGATAACTAGCATACTATCAGTCTACTAGGACTTAAAACGTATAACACAACGGTGTTAATATATGCATGAAGGACTAGGAGTAACATCAAGCTAACTTCTACCGCTACTAACTCCCAAGTGTCAGAGTAGAAGTGCAACCCGTAGCCGTCAATGTCCACAGCCTCCAGAATCGACTTCTTTGACGTCTTAACTTCACTCAGAGAGACTAACTCCTAGCAGAGAGGTGAATCATTCGCTATGTGAAATGATTCACATCACGACACCGTCCAGATCTAAAGATGAGCTTCACTTATATGGAAAAAAATATCTTGCTTACTTCCATCTCGAGTAGCACTTGATGCACAACCGTAATCTTTGAAAGATTCGAAGTTGGTTTGAGGAAGACGAAGAAGCCCATGCTTTATTAACGCGGTCATTTTCATCCTAACGAGAGAGAAAAGAGATCGTCAAAGAGTACATGAGATAGCGAGAACCAAGACTCGAGAATCTCCAGTTTATGCTTCATGGAAGTATACAAGCATTTAGATGGAATGTGGAGGAGATATACTCTCAGTGGTTTGTAAATTATTATCTTCTAGTTGCCGAGACAGAATCAATTGTCTTATCCGAGGAAACATTTTTTGATTTTGCAGTTATAGAGAAACGTCCGACTGAAGCTCTCGGTAGATTTGTAACTGATGCAGAATGTACCAATGGTAGATCTTTAAATGCAGAATGTGATGAATTATTACGCCTCTTGATATCAAGAAAATTAGTTGTAGTTCTTATGACTATTACGTCCTTAAAGACAACGCAAGATCTTATTTCAAGAGAGCAGCTTGTAAAATTACAAGTATCCACAGAAGCAATTAAGTCATCAAACTAGAAAAAGCTAAACCATTCGTCCATGCTTCTCTCGTAAGTAGAGTCAAGACCAAACCTTTCGAGTCTTGACTGTACGCATTACAACACTCTTATAGCAAACGAATATGTATGCTCATCCAAACAAAAGGCTCATCCAGACGAACTCGATCATCTACAAGTCAAATGCGTCAAAACGATACGCTCTTCTTTTATTGTAATCTCTTTCAAAGTCTTATTTGCATTTCTCTTTGTGTTACTGTACATAAAAAGACAGTTATTGAACACTGTAATGCAATGAGGTACTGTGTTCACAGAGGCACCTTCTCAAACTACGTTGAGTTTATCTATCAACTCAGACTTCGTCTAGTACAGCTTCTCGTAGTCCATTGCCTACACACGTCCCTCTCTCGCTACACTCGATGGATGAACCTAACAGCACACAAAGTCGGGCTGCCACCTGCAGTACAGATGGTACATCATGAGATACATTCACGAATACGGATTTTGAGCAGGTGGATATAGTCTCACAATATTTAATAGAATTTTGTTGATGACAGTTTGTAGCAGTGGCAATCTTTTTGTGTGCGAACTCTGCGATGAACATTAACTAAGCGTATTGGGCCTCCTAGCTGACTGACCATCTGGTCGTACTTTCATTTTGTTCGTCTCAGTTGCAGCGCAACGCGTTGTTTCTTTTCGGACCTCATCTTTTCTTCAAGCGTGAATGCAAGAACTATCAGCTTTTAATTTCTTGGTATCTCTTTAAATGTGTAACAAGATGAAAATGAAGAACCCACGCAATTCGACAAAGCTTATATTTACCGAGCAGACCTAACAGGCAGACCAGACGAACCAAAAAGAATTGGAAACTTATCAAACTTGACGCGGAATCTATCATCTCAAGTCCCGACGTCACTCGAGTCTATGGTCATGAATGATGTCCGTGGAGGTTCATTGTATGTTGAACTTAATATCCAAGATCAAGCGATGATAAAATTTCTGTTTTCAAGTTGGATCCTTATGTAACATATCTGCTGGTCTACATTTTCAGGTCATGTTGTGTCTTTACTTAGATATACAACTGCTTTGTGAGACTCTGCGTGAGCTTGTTACAAAGCAGTTGTTTCTCACAACTGCTTTGTGAGAAACTTCACTTTCTTTCGTGAAGTTTCTCACAGAACTTCACGAAAGAAAGTTTATCTTCCGATGTCCCAGAACTGAATGTAAACTCTTGGACAGAGAGGCGATCCTGTTTGAGCTTGAAAAGTCCTCAGTTTCTTTTGATCTTGATTTCAGTTCATCTCTTTGGATTTCGCTCGTTCATATGAGCCTCAACGTGTTGTCTTTGATACCTCTTGCATGCGTGCTCATCTCTTTGATCTATGAGTATTTGCTATCTATCGTTGACGTGTAACATCTTCTAGAAGGGACGCTAATTCTCCTGCCGTGCATTCTCTTTGGGGTCTGCTTCCCTCTACGTGTACCTAGCTGGACTTCAGACCGTTGTCGTGTCGTGGACCGGCTCTTATTTGAAAAAATATTTTCGATACTTATCATTATCGCTCCAAAGACGCTCATAAGACTAAAAAATAAATTTTTTTACACAACTTCAGATCTTCATTTTCATTACATCAACTGGTAAAGCTCCTTGTCAGCTTTCCATTAGCACTTCATCTACTTCATTTGGACGCCTAGTGATGGAGTAACAAGACTCGAAAGATGAAAAAATCAAGCTAAGCTCTACTTTACTATTGCTGACCCACACCTAAACCAACAATCCAATCCACATACGGTCTTCTACTAGCGTATGTGAATACTCCTTGATCGCGTAGGCATCAAGAACAAAGAGCTTGACTCATCGATCATGAAGAAAAATCTAATCTCAAGTCGTAGGCGACGAAAAATTGACATAAGCGCTTCCTTGCGAGCCAATTTTCTTCACATCTCCCAAATCACTCGATGAAACTTTATATCGTCTTCAATTTCCTGAAGAACTCGGTGTTCTGATCCTGATGGATCCAAGAACAGCAAGTTTGGACTCCTGAATGATCCGAACGGTCCAACTCGCCTTCACAGGTCACTGAAACCCTCCATATCTCTTTCATGCGTCTCAATTTCTCTCGGAACACACTCCTTGATATGCCTCTTCACGAACCGTCGTAACTAGTGCGTAGCCAGCACAGATCTGAACCCAATGGCACCTTGCGCATTTGTATTAGACCTCCAAATCTTTCAAACCGTTCGTCGACAGGTCACAAGTGCAAGCTAACCCCTTAAGCTGCCCCCTTATATCAGTTGCATACGTGAAGATTTTTTTACAGATAACGAACAAGCAGACCTCTTGAGTCCTTAGTATAGCGCCAGGAACCGTTTGAGCCGTAGGGAGTCGATTTACATTTGTTCTTGCGATGAAATTTCTTGTGTGGTTTCGTGAGGGGAACTCCAAACAACTTGCTTGGAGTCTTGTTGAGTTCAGGATAGCTAGATTTATTTATAAGAGAAGACGGATCTCAGATCAAGCTTCATTTGGGCGATGTGTGTGATTTTAAGCCACAAGAAGGAGTTTTGGAGGTTCGGTCACTTGCGACAAAAAATCGATGATATCTCAGCTGTTGGGAGTCGGATCTGATAGTTCGTATGGCCAACGAGGTTACGGAGGAGGGCCTTATCGCCATCTGAAGACCGTCTGACGAAAGAAGGAAGTTCCCATATAGATCTTTTTCGATTTCTTCGCTACGGTTTTTGTCCTTTTGAGTTCGTTACAGTTCTAGTTGGTTATGTACAACTTGTGGTAGCTAGCTTTAGCTAAGGGTTTGTACATGGACGTTTGTTTGGACTTAGGTTTGAATCGTGTGACATTGGTGTTGCTCTTTTTGTTAACAAAGGGATGTTTTTCTTGCTTTAAGTTACGCTTCGATAGTTTTGGGTCTAGGTTGAGATTCAGTGGCTCATTTTAGAGAGGTTGGTGCAGATTACAGATCGCTCCGGTTTGTTTCTCTATTTTGTATTCTTAGAGAAGAAGAGTCGGGAGTGTATATAAAGTAGGAGTTGGTATACCTTGCGACGCTTGTTCTCGTGGTTGTTCCTCTTTGTCTTCTTTTCGTTCGAAACATTACATCTCCACAGCCAAAAACTTCGTATTTTGCTGGACAACTTTCACGTAAAATCTAACACGACACCGTGAGTGTTTGCTCGTTCTTTGGATTTCGTTGTGTCATTGTTCTTTCAATTTGTCTCGTTCGTATGAGCCTCAACGTGTTGTCTTTGATACCTCTTGCGTGATTTGTGTGATTTGTTTTTTGATCACGAGGGTGGGTTCGTGGGACACCAACATGTTTTCGGAGCTTTCACGCTGATTCGTTGGTTGCTGCTCCTCTTATTCTTGAGTTTTTCTTATTCTTTGTAGAATTGTGAGTGAGATCTACTTATGAGTGTTGGAGCATTGAGTCACTGATTCAGATAGTTGGTGCAAGGAGAAAGAACGGGTGTGGTGAGATATTACATGATATTTATTATATCAGTTAGATTTGTGTTTTCATATTGTAGGGATTGGACAAAAGAATGGAGCATGCGGTTCTCCCGTGAGCTAGGAGTTGTAGGAAGTGTGAGAGAAGTTGGAAAACTACGAGGAGAAGAGTGTCAAGAGGAAGAATTTGACACATCGGAACTGATAAGACTGTAGTCCACAAGAGCCGAAGAAAGTAGCAGGTTGCTGTACAATGAGGGAGAGAGAGTTTGTCTTCATGATCAGAGTTTTGTCTTCACATGTCTCAGAACTGGACATAAACTCTTGGACAGAAAGGTGGTCCTGTTTGAGTTTGAAAAGTCCTTAGTTTTGTGTGATCATGATCAGTTTCCTGCTCATCTATAGCCTAACTGTTTGTGCTAGGTGCTCATAAAGTCAGGGAGTAGGTTGAGGTGCATAAATAGAGAGAGTGTTTTGCTCTATGCTCCTGCTGCAACTTGCTGGCAGTTAGGTTCTTAAAGTGTAAACGTATTGTCCTTTCAGTCAATACTAGAAAATTCTCGACTGCTTAACAATAGATTCTTCGGATCATGCATACTGTTCTATATTTTAAATTTTTTGATTTTATCTTTTTAGTGTTGATCTTCTTGTAAGTAATTCACTTTCGTACACATTATAGTTTTCTTTACTACCAACCAGAAACTTATCGCTAGATTGACTCATCTCTTTGATCTATGGATTTTAGCGATCTATCGTTGATGTGTAACATCTCCCAGACTTTGGAGCTCTTAATTCTCCTGGCGGTCATTTGGAGTCTTCGTCCCTCTGTGTGCCTAGCTGGACTTCGGACCGTGAGTGTTTGCTCGTTCTTTGGATTTCATTGTGTCATTTGTTCTTTGGATTTTTCTCGTTCGTATGAGCCTCAGCGTGTTGTCTTTGATACCTCTTGCTTGTGTGATTTTGTGATTCTTTTTAGGTCACGAGGGTGGGTTCGTAAGACACCAACATGTTTCCGAAGCTTTCAAGCTAGTTCGTTGGTTGCGGCTCCTCTTATTCTTGAGTTTTTCTTATTTTTTGTAGAATTGTGAGTGAGATCTACTTATGAGTGTTGGAGCATTGAGTCACTGATTCCGATTGTCGTGCAAGGAGAAAAAACGGGTGTGGTGAGGTATTACATGATATTTATTATATCACTGAGATTTGTGCTTTCATATTGTAGGGACTGGACAAAAGAATGGAGCATGCGGTTCTCCCGTGTGAGCAAGGAGTTGTAAGGAGTGTGAGAGAAGTTGGAAAATTACGAGGAGAAAGGTGTCAAGAGGAAGAACTTGACACATCTGAACTGGTAAGATTGTAGTCCACAAGAGCCGAAGAAAGTAGCAGGTTGCTGTACAATGAGGGAGAGAGAATTTGTCTTCATGATCAGAGTTTTGTCTTCATATGTCTCGGAACTCAACATAAACTCTTGGACAAAAAGGCGGTCCTGTTTGAGTTTGAAAAGTCCTTAGTTTTGTGTGATCCTGATCTTGGGTTTCCTGCTCATCTATAGTCTAATTGTCTGTGCTAGGTGCTCATGAAGTCAGGGAGGATGTTGAGGTGCATAAACCGAGAGAGTGTTTTGCTCTATGCTCCTGCTGCAACTTGCTGGCAGTTAAGTTCTTAATAGTGTAAGAGTACTGTCTCTTCAGTCAATACTAAAAAAATTCTCGAGTGCTTCATGATAGATACTTCGGATCATGCATCTTTTTGGTGTTGATCTTCTTGTAAGTAATTCCCTCTCGTACATATTTCACGTTTCTTTACTGCTGTACTTGGAACGACAATCTCTTCTGCTCTTCCATACTTGGAGTAGCATCTGAACTTCGCTCCTGACAAATTTCCATTTGGCTCATCCTCGATTATGTATAAACTTAACTCACACTAGTTTTGACCACAGATACACCACTGTTTGTTACTTACCTTGTACTTCGAATTCTTTAGGTTCAAAACTATTTGGAGCTTACCTATGTGTAAGCGAAGTTATTGTTCTTTGCTTCTCTCTTTTATGAAATACATTTTTTTGCTCTGCTCAACTGTTCAACGATAGATAATTATAAACTAATTTAAAGGTTTACAGGGAAGAGCCAAGGTAGATCTATGTGAACCTCTGGAACCATGACTTAGATCCTTTCTGGTTTCTCAATGTATTCATGCATATCTCTGACTTTGGCCATGAGAATACAACAAGGTACATTTTCTTCTTTGTTAGAGTATTTATTTCTCTACGATCAATTTATAATGACACTTACTTGGTTGTTGATGTGTAGGGACTGAAAGGAAAACAGATCAAGAGATTGTCTCATGCAGATCTGGAACGATCAACTGATCTAGCCGTCAGAAACCATACAGTTCTTGACCATAGAGTACAAAAGTTCAAAACGGTTGATCAAATCATCCCGTCTTCTATACATGTAGATGTCAGCAAATTTGGAGAGCAAGCTAAACTTACTATGCGATGATAACTATGGGAGAAGATAAAGTACTGAATGTCTATAGAAAGTTGAATAGTCATCGCAGATCTAAACAAAGAGTCCGAGACGTTAAAAGGTCCAAAACCTTTTGTAGGACATCGAAGTCGAGGCAATTACAAGTCATGGTTATTAGAAATACTTGTATAGTGGGCGTTAATTCACAGGATTAAAATAGTAGGAGATGTGAAAAGAGTCGGGGATGAAATTATCCTATCCACGAACAGTATTCAACTTCTTCACCAATAAAAATTTGAAGTTTCATCACAATATTGGTTGCTCGATACCAAATGGTATGACTGTTCATATGGTTGCTCACCAAAAGTCTCAGATATACAACACTTGGTGCATTATTTTTTTCTGGTGTAAACAGTGTAAAGAATATAGTGCCTTCCAAGTCCATTTTTGGCTAGAAGTGGTGCATTCTATTAAGTGTAAATGATGTAGAGAATATGGTGCGTTTTCACTTTCACTTCATGCAATTTCACTAAAGGAACAAAATTTTTTCTAATGTTTTACCCATTGCTTACAGTGCAACTAATAAAGTCCGAATTGTTACACCTACACCGTAATATGGTTCATTTAACAGTGCATATAGACATTTATTCACCTCGGACAATTCCGGAATCCCTCCTTGTGTTAGAGGCCATGCACTCTTGCATGATCTTCATAATCTTGATGAGCTCTGCATACAAAGCTCCTTGATTTCTTGTGTCTGAATCGTTAGGAACTGTTTGTAATACTCCATCCGATTGCACTGATGCCACATATGATAAAAGGCTTCTTTGACGTTGGGATGAAGCTTGCCAGTTATCCTCCACTGACTGTATCTCATGGTTAACTCGAGTCGATCTGATCTTAGGTTCAGCCTTCATGTTCACCATCTCCCTAACTCTCAAACTCAACATTTTCTAAGTCGCTGACCTAGACATGACTAGGTTGACCTCAAAACATGAGCAAGTCACAACATTGACTTGGTACGGACTTCCAACAAAGTCCAAGGTATTAAACGATACCTCCAACACACCTTGCGGTCCAACCGCTCGTGATGTCTGTCTGGGTCCAGGCTCTAGAACTATGATCTAACCCATCATCTCGTTCCTTGGTCTTGTTCTAGCCCTTGGATCGATCTTAGGTCTAGACGTCCAAGTCTAGACAGAACACGCCTTGGTATTGATCTAGTCATCACCTCATGCTTCTAGAGTCCGCCCGCCGAACCTTGGGGTCGAGTGACTCGTACTAGCTCACTTAGGCATCGAGTCTCTCTCATATAAACTTTTGAGGATCGAAGATCCTGCTTTCCTCTTTGGTCATTGAGAATTATACCATAACCTGAGTACTCGATTCCGATTTCAGTTGAGGGAGTTCTTGGTACCATTGGAAAGGGCTCTGCTCAGTGAAAGGAGTAATTCCTGTACCATGTGGGTAATTTAACTGTTTCGTATCTTCTAACACCAAAGAACCAGGGATTGTCTAAATGGATAGGACACAAGCAACACCAACACTGACTGCTACAATGAGTCAAACACGCTTCTGAATCATGTTGATCATGATATCCGGTTGTAAGGTTGTGTGATATCTAATTCTTTAATCTTCTCATGTATGGTTCCCTGAATTACTGTATGGAGTATCGAACTTTAAGTTTTTGAAAGACTTCACACTTGCATAGATGCGATGTCCGTGCTCAGATGCTCCGGGGTATCGAGATTCTAGGTTAGATTGAATGACTCAGACTCGTTGCAGAGATCAAACTTTCCTAGTTTCACTGTAACAGTCCTGGACTTATCAAACTAGTACGAGGGAGCACTAACATACATACCTGATACTGGTCGAAGAACACCAGTGTGTTCCTAGAACTGATAATCTCTGTCTGGAAAGAAGATACTGTGGTTACTTCTTGTGGGTGCACGTGGTACCACTTTAAGGTGCGAGGATTTCCGCGGAAAACTTCCACCTCAGGGTTGTTTCCATCTCGATCTTCAGCAGAAGATCCGGGGGAAGTTGAAAGGAGAATATATCCACATCAGTTCGGACTCGAGACAAACAGCTGTTTGCTTAGAACCGAGATCAAGTCCGCTGAATTTCTGAGAACCGGCGCCAATAAGGCGAGTGGGAAGAGATCCGCCAGATTGTTCATTGTTTATTGAAGCTCTTCGTTTTCATTAATACAGAAACCTGTCTCGTATCATCCGTTCAGCGCCGAGCACTTCGCATAGTACACTACTGTATGTGCAAGCGCAGCTAGCGCTGGTTGACCTCGAGAACGGAGGGCATCTTAAAAGTCTTTGTTTACTGTTCCTCCTGGCCGATCAACGCAACAGTATCTTTTGAGCTGAATTACAGTGTCCATTTCAAGAGCAGAGCTCGAACTAGGGGAGGTGTGGTGGGGGGGATCATGGATGGCACAGTAACTGACGTTTCTCCATGATCAGGTGAACATGATTCTTGCTCAAAGACGCCGCTCACTATCACCAACGTCATTTTAATTACGAACTGGACGAATATCTTAGAAGAATCATGTCCCATAGATCATGACTTGAAAAAGTAGAGAGGCCCGAACGTAAAGTCTTCGGACATGATTAGATTGCGTGAGGCCCAAGAGTGGGTGGGAGTTTTGAGTACGTGTTTTCATGTGCACTCAAAACTTGCCATATCGAGGGGGACTTATGTGTGAACCGTACTTAAGAGAAGTACAGGTTCATAACGGGCTTACGCGAGGACGGTTCCAACAACAGAAGCAGACTAGGCTGAGGAAAGTCTTGAGCATGCGGACGAGTTCGAGATAATCAGATGTCTCCATCAGTAGCGCTGACTCTCGTCTCGCTTGCGTTTCTTACATGGGAGTATGCTTCTGTACTTGGACAGACCTCTGGGGCTGTGCACCCTGAGGCTCAAAAGTTATTCCAAGACGTTGAGAAATCGGTGCAGTTGATTGCCGAAAGTGCTCTGCTCAACTACCGAAACAGACAAGGTAACATCCATGCTCAACGTCACGACTAGCACTAAATTTACACCAAGAATTACCAAGATTTAAAACAACTTGAACAGAATCGAAGCATGTGCGCTGTAATCCATAAGTACCTTCCTTACTCAGTCTACAGGAGTTCATAGGTACCGGTTCGCGTCCATCATGACCGAAGGTTTTTGATACTTTTCTGTTTCAACACCCGGCCCTAGAACAACCGACTGATATATATGAAATAAAAAAGTGACTCTCTAGATCTATTACATACCTGCCACGGGTATTCGGCCTTTATCTCCGTCAAGTTCATTCGTCCTCTCTCATGCATATGTTGGGAGTTATAGGGAGTCAGTGGTTTCTGCCCCTCGAATGAGAAGTTGACCGTTCTTGTCATACAGCGCTTTGATGACTCAAAAAGGCTAGCTGGTAGTGCATGAGTGATGAAGTAGTGACAGTCACTCTGTTGTTGTTCACACCACCTAGTAGTCTTGTGCAGATTCGTGGAGAAACTGCAGCACGGATGGGAGATGTTCTGTATATGCGTGCAAGCCCTTGAAACTTGGAGAGAGTAACTCGGCATGCATTGCTTTCCCGGGAGAAGTCACGTGCCAAGTTGGCGGGAGCAATCCAATAGGATGTAAGAACGCTTCTTTTTCGACCGATAGTTACATCCGGTACGTCTCGAGCTCCTCGATTCAGAAGTTGTATAACGGCCCCTGCTCGAGCTCCTTTCGTACCGTACTTCCTATCGTTTCATTGTCAGCTCTCCAGAATTTCAACTGCCGAAGAGCTTCTTGTAGATAAATCACAAAACAGAAGAGATCATGCATTCAGAGTTTGGTTTCTGAAATGGCCTGTGAGGGTTGTAGTCTGACTCTTATCAGACCAAGCACCAGATGTCTCGAGCTCAAAATTTAGTACTTCGACTGATGACGAAGCAACGAATCCTGTTCTTAATTTTCAAAAGACGACTGTTCGCATCCAAGTCATCACTCGACTGGGGGAGAATGTTTTAGATGAGTTTCGATGTGTCTCAAAGATTTGTGCAGAAGGGTAAAACCAGAAAGTTTTAAAATCGATCAGATCTCAAAACCTGAGGCAGTGCTACTGACTTGCTAACTTAATGTGCTCTTTCAGTGGTAATGGTTGGACCTAAGCAGCCGAAAGAATACCTTTAGAACTGTCACTACTGAATCCGATTGTGTAACTGTGTCTGGAAAGGAACCAAATCCTTCCGGTGAGTGTAGGTTTAAGAATACATATGAGAAATACTTCCTGAACGATCTGACTTTTTGTGTTTCTCTATAACAGATTGCCACCTTCCGCCGACGCAGATCGCTTGACTTGTGATGCACAGATGACAATCTGTTCTCAGAAGGATCTGGATTTGCAAGCTTTCGAGAAAGTATACTTGAACCATGACGGTCCGTTCAACAAAATTGCTTGGTCAATGTTTGGAGCATCCAATGGAATCTTTCGTCGATACCCGGGAATGGTATGCCAACGTAACTGCACAAGCTTTACGCATTGGAGCTTGGGAAGAAATTCTGGGGCTGCAAAACCGAAAGGAGCGTTATTTGAACATCGATCTTGAGCTTGATTGTATTTAGTTTTATCTGTATGTATTTCAGTTTTTTCGAACCTTTGACATCGAATGAATGCAGTGTATGCACCACATGCGGGCAGTTTCTTATTAGCTCAACTGATCGACTAAGTTTTACAGTTCAAGGACTGGCGAGGTGTTTCGATATCTCTGAAGTTCTCATATTAGTTACTAGAAAAGTTGTGGATGCAAGAACTCTCGTGCGCAGAACCCTACGGGAACACACGTGCACGACACATGCATCAAGCCTTCTCTTGCTTGACTATGACTGGTGATCGATGCTGTGACCTAGACACAACATCCCTGCAATTGCTCAAGGAATCACGATCGTTTCAATGGCAGGAACTGTCTCCACAAGAATGCACTTCCGGGAGCTATGATCCACGAAAGCGTTCTTGGTAAGTGCACGCGAGGATGTCGGTAACTGGGATCCTCATCCTGCCTGTCGATCGTGATTGCTGCTCTGGGTTTGTTGTCATTTTACATTTTCATATACATCGCCGGCCTGAGGAATACGCGCCTGGGTGATCGATCGGTCATCGGAACGAAACGTCGTGTCTACTGTACATGTGTCCTTAGGTACAAGGCCGTCACAGGCGTAAGCAAACAGGTGATTTTCATGATAGATGTGGGTGGTCCAATGGCACAACCACTATCAATTGCTCTCGGACAGAGCGTCCAGCTAGTAACTGGGGCTCAGCGAGTTGTCACAGAGTTTCTAGACACGTTGAACACAGATGATGACGTCTCGGTCTACAGCTTCGACAACACAGGCGCAAAGCTGGTGAACAAGAAGGTACAGTAGACTGCAATTGGATTGGCGCTACAACTGCAAATACATGTTGTATACTTTCCATGTTGAAGATCCGACTTGTATAAACATGTTCCTCGCCTGCTGTTGATTACAAATGCTTTGTTTTTACGCCTGCCTGCAACTATCTGATAAAGAATGGATTTCAGCTCGTAAATTTTGTACTCAATGTATATTCAGGTCAGTATATCAGCGAATGAAACAGAGAATGAAGCAACACTTGGCTCTTTGAAACAAGACATCAACGCTATACGAGTCACATCAGCGGCTGGAGCAGCTAATCTCACAGTTGCTTTGGAATCAGTTCTGCTTAATGGAGGATTCGAACATCAGTATCTCGAGCCAAGAATTTGAAGGTTTGATTCCCTTAGCCTCTATCGATATCAGCAGGATGGGGAGGACGAGGCTCATATTGTCAAGAGGCTAATTCTTGCTTGTGTTCCTGAATACGTCAAGTCTTAGCCCAGTTTGAATTGGTCATATATGAATTCTTCTCACACATGGAAGTTCGAATGTACAGATTATACTCATTATCACAGCAGGAAAGCTAGCGGAGGGTCCTACAGGGAATATTTCCGCGGATTCCTCCATAGTCCAGTTCGTGACCACGAACGAAGTGCGGACGTTCATCTACCACTTGAATGACACCTCACAATTGACGGACTTGAAACCAGTTGCATGTACACTAGGTGGTGTCTATAACCAGATCCCTCGTGATCACGTGCTCGATGATCCAATATCGGCACTGCAATCCTTCTACAGCTATGTAGCAAACCTTCGTTTCAGTCTAGGTACGCAGAAACCATTATGGGTCCCAAGTTACTCGGCTGCCTCAGGTATCGGCCAAGTGATGTCAGTTGCCTACCCAGGTACAAGGCCTCCCACGTTCATCATCTTGCCCCGATTAATCTGTCTGTCCCTCTCTTATACAAAAGGCCCGAAACCAACATGTTAATCCGCTTGGCAAATTTCAGCCATCTCAGCTCCTGCTGCATCACACTTCTTGATCTATGCTGACAATGTTCATTCTCACAGATCCAGACTTCGAATTACATAGATCCAGTACAGCACCAGATAGGTCACTGGATCTGTGACTCGCTTACTCACTCATGGTGCTGATCATGACCTCTGTGGCTTTCAGTTTTTGATGGCTCCATCCTAATCGGTGTGGCCAACATAGATCTCCTGAGAGATGCGGTCGAAGATCAGTGGAATGGTGCTATTGACAGGTGGAGACAACCAGCTGACAACAAGTATGATAGTGGGTCACCACTTAGCTGTAATGTTAGCCTGGTATGTTCAACCTCACCAAATTTTTGTGCGTACGCCTTGGATGTAAGAGTATTGATGTTGATCGACCAGATCAGGCATGTCTAATGGGAGAAACTCAAGAATCTCATGGCACTGATGATGAGCTCTGTTTCATCCACTGTGCAGATACCGGATGCCTTAGACTGCTCAGCTGACGAGGTTCCGGACGGAGGACTCTGCCTCGACGGGTCATTAACATTCGCCGGGCCGGCCACTGATGCAGAGTACTCTCAACGTACATGCTGTGAGGGTAGTTGCGCAGCACGCAACCAAGGCGGCGGAACGAATCTGAAAACTATCATCTTAGCGACTGTTATCCCTACCAGTAGTGTGATTCTGGTCATTATAGTGCTTCTGTTGAGCCGAAGGTTCAAGCTCGGAGTAGACGACCGCAAGGATCAACTAGACAACCCAAACCGCCACCTCAAACCCGATGACACTACTCGAGGTCCAGGAGGTGCCCATGATGCTGAGGATACGTTTGGCAGACAAGTATTGTAGATTAGTACACAACTAGCTCTTGAGTTTATGCCCAGACTCGTCCACCTTCAGGATTTACGTCGTGGGAGCACTCTGTACAAGCGGAGTATATCTCTTTGCGAAACGGACAATAGAGTTCCTGAAAAGTGGAAGTTCCTTGGGAAGGATGTACTGTACATATTTTGAAGTGATGCAGGAGCAATATAAGTCTGAAGGATCAACGAGTGTGATGTTTTCCTGCAGGGAGGGAACCTGGGCTTTACGAAGTTTTGCCCTCTAAATTCTGTGAAAAGTCTTCAAATCTTAGATTGTAACTTTGAAGCTCTCATCAAAGAGAAACTAGGAACCGCTAAGTGAACTCACCAAACTGCCTGTAATTCAGAGCTTTTCCTTGTCCAAAACGAGAAGAGTAGCTCGTGTTTTCCGCTGAGTCCCAGTTGAACAGTCGAAAGCTCACGAATAGTAAAACTTTGTCTCCTTCTCAATAATGGCGCCTGAATTCTGTGAAAAGTCTTCAAATCTTAGATTGTAACTTTGAAGCTCTCATCAAAGAACATCTACGAAGCGCCAAGTGAACTCACCGGTGCAAAAGCTGGATACGGAGGTTATGTAAGATCTGTCGGTGAATGACGAACGAGGGATGAAGGCAATAAGAACCTGAAAAAATGAAACAAGGTAGAACGAATGTCAGTCGGTGCTCGATCCGTCTGAACACCGCTAGCTTGTGACAGTCGAGGTCAGCGCCGGTCTGGCTGGATCACTCACTACCTGCCTGAGTTTGGTTTATGGACGGGAGTGAAGAAACAAGTACAATGGGTAGTAGCTGGGTACCTTCGCCTGTCATTCAGAAACGTCTGAGAAGAGGCGATGATCAGATGCCTCTTGTGATCCGTGAACTTCCGATGTAGGAGTTTAGTTGGGACACAAAACTAATGCAAGTTAAGAACGCGCAGCAGCATCTCAGTGGGGCTAGTGTGCTGAGGTCTGAGCTAGTGGCTGAAGGCTATAGCTATGGACGCTCTAGAACAGAACGACCCTAATCCAATGTTCGGGGAGTACCGGCGTTACGTTGTGTCATTTCCGGTTCAAAATCGACATTACCGGTCTTTACCCAAATCTGCCGGAAAATTTCCGAGAGAAAAAGTTGAGATTTTAGTGGAAACTAGACAAAATTTCCGGCGAAAATTTAAGATTTCCGAAATTTCCCTTCCATCCACCGAAAATTTACCGATTTTCGACAGAAACCTTCCCGAACACTGCCCTAATCATCCTCCTTCCATAAAGATGATCCACCGAGCCAAGCACTCTGAGCCGCGTAGAGTTAAAAGTTCTAAGCAAGCGGCCGCGTAGATAAAAGTTTTACCGTAAGAAAAAATCTAACCCGAGATCTCCTGTTCTTAATCTGGATCTCTCATCATTACGCTAGTGCGCTGGGTTGAAAATCTTCTGTGACCTGCATTAATAACCACTATCCTGCTCTGAGTCCACATTCTCTGTCCGACTCTCTCCGTCTGCCTGAACAGTAGCTGGTCTTCTAGCGCCGATCGCATACCTCTAGATACAAGGAGTGTATAGTAAAGATCTCTCGATATTGGAGAATGAATAGGAAAATTAACTTTTCAACACAAATATTGACCTATACTTACTTTTCCTTTCGCTAAATACATACGTAGTACAACAACGAACTGGGTTATGGTAAACCAAATTGTAATATATTCGATATAAACAGGTTATGTCATTCTACTCAAAGTCATCTGTAGCAATAGAAGTCATCGGGAGACTCAGTATGGTCTATCAGATAAATCAAGACTTTAGAAGGTTCATGTATCATGCATGCTTATTCGAAATGCTAGCCGCGGCTTTATGATAATTATGAACGTTTGTTTCCTCTTTCATTTATCAATCTGCGGAACTTTTAAAGTGCGGTATGTCAATCCTTCAAACCAAACCAAGTTTAAACAATTGCATATCAATCTTACCAACAGAACTTAAACTGTGGTTTATCAGTTTCTCTCTCCAAACCTAAATGGTTACATATTTTGCAATCTGACGAACAATGTAACAATGGGCTTGTCTTTGTTAGAAACAAACCGATTTCTCTACATCAAGCATGTGGCACAGTTCATTAATCACGGCCTGGAATACGAGAAACAAGTTAACTTACTATAGTATTTCATATGCTAGAAAGATATCACATGCACAAAGACATTCTTCAAATTCTGGACGTTATTTTTTCGGTTCAATCGGAGAAGTAAATACTAACAAGATATCTATGTACTAATAGTTCGCTGCAACGTAATGCATTGAGAAAAGTCACGATGAACTTAGTCTTAGACTAAAAGAAAAATACATCACCAGGTCAATAGAACAAACACCAACCTCTTGAATGATACACTTCTAGTTGTGTCTAGAGTCCAGCTCTTCAAGATTAACATAAGTTTTGGTATTAAAATGCATGCTATGCACCATCCTGAACTAGACGTAGATCGAGAAAAGACCTCCTGAAATCTTAGTATTCATATATTCTATATATATCAGATCCCGGTATGTGCCCCGCGCATTCACTTTCCTTTTATTCCATCGTGGTGCTTTTCCCCTTACATGGATTACACCACCACTGGTGTATCTCGCTCGTGAGTACCCTGGTCGTCCATGAGAACCATTAGCTCCGGGTTCACCTCGACATTTAGGGGTGTCAGTTCGTACATAAAAGATGATCTCTCGGGATGAAACTGAGATCAGGATGTTTCCGCGGACAAGCCCGATCTATTTTCGTGGATAAAGTATTAATTTTCCGTGCAAGTTATCCGGCCGATTTTCTAACTGAACTTGTAAGCGTGAACTCAAACATCGAGACTGTTAAGAATACGAGATTCTCCAGCTACTTAGGATGTGTCAAAGCTGCTTCTGGCCTATGCGGGAAACTCGGAAAAAATTAGCTTACGAAGGCAAGAACTGGCGACACTACGTGGTAGCGACTACTACTGGCTTCAAGATATTAGAATGATTGTTGAAGGATAATAAGTTCACGTTCTTTCTCCTTTGACTATGACCTTTGACTATGATCTTTCAGTTCCCTTCTCCCTCTTCAGTATCTGTTCCGTAACTCTCTCTAGTGTAACTGTGTTGTAACTCCTTTCTTGTAATACCTCCTTGTAACTCCTTGTTCCAGTTTCCTTCCCTGAGGCACCCCCAATGACCTCTACTCTGGAGATGATGACAGGTCTATTGTCTGATCCCCTGTACGCAGCTTCAGCTGTGGTGTGAGCTCCTGCTAACTCTCTGTCTTATTCAGCATGGTATCAAAGCAAGGCAGCGAGAAGCAAGAGAGAGAGAGTTTTTGCAAAAGGGCTTGACAGGAAGAACGGAAGGTTCCATCTATTGAAAAGAGAGTATGAGTGAGGATGGAGAAGTACTCTTGACTGTGAAAAACGCGGATGTGGGCAGTAGTGTGAGTGCTCAGAATTTTTTCGTTTTTGGAGACTATTTTACAGTTCCAGAGAGTTTGAAATCTGTTTTTGAGGGGTTTCTGGACGTTTTTTGACGATTTCAAGGGCACCCACCTTTGGTGTCTTGTCAGGAAGGGTCGAATTAAGTAGGATACACCCTTTCTTGGATTTTTTGTCATGGTGAAAAGTTACCGAAACTCACCTTTGACCAGCGTTTTGAGGGGGTTAGAGACGTTTTCTGCGAATTCTGAGGGCACATTATCGGTAGAAAAAGGCTTCGGATTTTGGAATACCTTTCCAAAGAAATTTTTTCCGACCGATTCTGACCTCGTTTGCGACCTGTCAGAAACTTCTGCCGAACTTTGACCGTCGATTTGAAGGCCTTACAGACCTTTTTTGGAGAAACTAAAATTTTCCAAGGTCTACCCCTACCCCACGCCCCCCACACTTAAGGGTCCTACTTTCACTTTGCCAACACGCATACCAAGTTTCATTTCAGTTGGAGACTGTTTGGTTAGACCAGGTTCGTGACAGTGTACAATGGCGTCAGTTACCATAACAGAGAACTTACTTTCTGATTCTCATAAGTTGAATACTTCGAACTACCCTATTTGGAGAGCTAGGGTACAGGCCATACTTGCTGGATATGACTTGTGGAAGTTTGTTACTGGCTTACAAGAGAGACCCACTGTTGCTGAAGAAGCTATCGTTTGGGATAGACGTGATCAGTTAGCACTTTCTGTCATCAAGATGTCAGTGAAAGATGCTGAACTAGTTGATATCCTAGATACAAAAACTTCGAAAGAAGCATGGGATACCTTTACCAGGAAACATGAAGTGGCGAAAGAGGGGAAGTTGAGAGTTCTTAAGGGTAAACTCGCAACCTTGCAGATGCAAGAGGGTAAGAGCATTGAGGACCATTTTATGGCCCTCAAATCTATCTTACAAGACATCAAAACCTTAGGAGGAAGAGTTGAGAGTTCAGAAGCTATTCATTCGTTTCTTGAAAGTCTCCCTTCTGCTTATGAGGCTTTTGTGAAGGCTATGGAGGTACGTCCTGGAAAGATTGACATGGACGAACTGGAGAGTTTGGTGCTACAAGAAGAGATCAACATCGAACAGAAGAACAAAAGAAAAGCAGCAAGTGACGAATCTGTTTTGCTGCACATCAACAAACAGAGAGGGAACTTTCGAGGGAAGAGGAAACCATTTCCTCTCAACAAAAGGTGGAATAGCAATGCTGGATCAAGCAACCAAGGAGGAGGCTCTTCTGCACATGCACAAGGTGACAAGAAGCGCAATAATGGAAACTGTCACTACTGTGATAAACCAGGCCACTTTGCTCGTGACTGCAGACTGAAGGCAAGACACGAAGGTACTGATAAGAGCAAAAACAGAGCAAATCTTGCTCAGGCTAAGTCTCCAGGAGAAGGTAATGAGCAGCTGTTTTTTACTGCTCTGTACACTAGTAAGTTAGATCATCCATGGTGGATAGATTCTGGAGCATCTAACCATATCTCTTCCATTCGAGAGTGGTTCCACAACTTTCAGGAGATCATCAATGGACCAACAGTTGGTCTAGGAGATGGTGAGAGATACGAAGTTAAGGGACAAGGTGATATTCACCTCCAACTACCTACTGGAGCAGTATTTTGAGTTGAGGGAGTTTGGTACATACCTGGAGTGGTGCATAACTTGCTCAGTGTTGGGAGGTTAGTCCAAGCTGGTTTCTACATCAACTTCAACAACAAAGGATGCACCATACAAGACAATCAAGGTGTAGTAGCAAGAGGCAATGTGATAGGTCATTTATATGAGCTTGAAGCTACCTCCTTACCTGAAGTTTTGCTTGCTGCACTGTACAAGAGAAGACGGATTTGTGGCACAGAAGACTAGGTCACATGAGTTCAGATAGAATGAACTTGCTGTACAAGTTCAACCTAGTTGAAGGAGTCCAGAAACTCGATTCTTTGCACAAGCCATGTGAGATCTGCTTGAAGGGAAAACAGGTTCAGAAGAAGTTCCCTTCAGCAGCAAGAAGGGCTACAACTCCACTAGATTTATTGCATATAGATCTAGCAGGACCCATTGATCCTCCATCATTAGGTAGAGCTGAATATTATCTTTTGATAGTTGATGATTACTCACGAAAAATGTGGGTGAGGTTTCTGAGAAACAAGAATGAAGCTTTCACACACATGAAAAACTTCATAACTGAAGTTGAGCTTCAGAATAGCAGAAAAATTCGAAAAATCAGGAGTGACAGAGGAGGGGAGTTTCTGTCCAAAGCCGCTGATGCTTTCTACAAGTCCAAAGGCATCATACGACAACTAAGTGCACCTTATACTCCACAACAAAACGGGGTGGTGGAGAGGAAGAACAGAGTGGTTGCTGAAGTAACCAGATGTCTACTCAAGGATGGAGGACTACCTAAGAAGCTGTGGGCTGAAGCGGTTAACACTGCAGTTTACCTTCTCAACCGGAGTCCAACAAAGGTGGTGGAAGGTATGAGCTCTGAAGAGGCTTTCACGGGTATAAAATCTGATATCTCAAATCTTCGAGTTTTTGGATGTAAGGCCTATGTACTTGTGCCTAGAGAGTTGAGGAGGAAGTTAGACGACTGCTCTAAAGTTTGCACTTTCATAGGCTACTCTGAACAAACGAAGGGATACAGACTACTTGACAGCAAAGAGAAGATTATCATTAGTAGGGATGTGTTCTTTGATGAGGCAAATCAAACTGCTCATCTTGAGGTAGAGAAGAAGGAGACATCCACTACCTCCAATAATGGTACTAGTCTAGCTTTCAGATTTCCTCTTTCTGATATGTTACAAGATAATCAGTTTGATGAGAATGTATCAGAAGCTGTTAGAGGTGGTGTAGATGTTGATGTTGCTCAAACAGAAGATATCGTGCACTCACCTGGGAAGCCTGGGATTTTCACTTTGTTAAGAATTTTTTTATTTTTGATAAGTAAAACGATAGAATGGTTAGTATAGATGATAGATAAGATAGATTCAGTGTAGAATAGGATTTCTGCGCCGAAGAATGATGCTGAGTAGAAATACAGAAGTTATGACAGATATATCCTTGAGGAGATAACTTGGTTGTATTCTACGGTCGAAGAGCTTTCCAGGGATACCTCACTTGTTGGGAATGGACATCGGACGACGAAGTTATGACTCAAAGAAGAAGGAGGATCAAAACAGAAAAGAAGCAGCCCTTCGCGGTCGGGACCTTATACGCGAAAAAGCGAGAAGTAGAAAACTATAAGAAGGATAAAAAGGTAACTCATTTTACTTTTTCCGCTCGCGAATTCACTGTAGCGTTTCGCATCGGTCGATCGGAAGTGGCCGAAGACAGACATCGGCGAAGAGTCTCTTTTTAGGTTTTGGACCGTGTAAGACGAGTTCAATTTGGCGAAGACAGACGCTGTCGATTAAGTGCCGAGTGAGGAGTGTTGTAGACGCAAGCAGGCAGCGGAACTCTGAACTTCGGCGAAGATGAGGGGAATGCAGACAGCAAGGAAGCCGAAGTTGAAGACCATTGCGACAAAGTGGCCGGACTTCAGTCCGTATCGAGAACGACTCGAAGAGATGGGGATGGCGTTTCTGCTCGAGAACTGGGGAGTAATCTCTGCAGAATTATTACAGGAAATACTCATTTGCAAGGGACATCCCTCTGAAGATCTTCAGGCGCGGCCGAACAACTGGACTTTGGATCATTGGAGTTACGCTCTAGGAACAGATGATGCAGGAAAGACAGGAGACTTGATTTACGATGCTACCTGCAAGCCATCTTCGGACGAAGTGGCGAAGTACGAAGAACTTTTCTCATCATCGCCAATTGGATTGAACGGGTTCAAGGTGCACAGTTATATCGATCCTTTCAAGAGGGATGTTGCGATTGTCCTCAACACCATCTTCAAACCGCAACGTACTTCTTATCTGGCCAATTGGCAGATAAACTTCATCGAAAAGATCTTCGAAGGAAGGAGAGCGTATTGGGCGAAGATCTTTCATGACCACGTTCAGAAGATGTACGCTAACTTTGAGGACGGTGGGTCTACTTACTTTGCAGCATTTGCAGTGTTCTTCTATCGAGGGATGAAGTTGCTATCTCCTGAAGAAGAGGAGAAGTTTGACAGAAGAACGATATCGGAAGACGAGCGTGTGATGGAGCCGACTCCTCAAAGAGAAGAAATGGCAACTCCGGTAACTTCGGCGGGATCTAGCACTCGGGCGAAGAGGAAGATGACAGAAGCGGGGACTTCAGGAGGGGCGACTTCGCGAAAGAAGAAGAAGGCGAAAAGGACAACGACGACTTCAGACGAAGGAGCCGAAAAGGTGTAGATAGCGGAACGGTCGTCTTCAGTGGAGATTTTAAAAGAGACGGGTCCAAGAGCGAGTCATCCAGACAGACACCAAGAGGAGTTTGTGATACGAAGAGTACCTTCGAGTGCTACACTTCGGGAACCTCGATCGGAAGCTCCTCAACCTTCATCCTGTCCCAACGATGCTACGACTTCGGCATCAAAAGATCCAAGCATAGGGAAAGAGTTGCGGATGTTCGAGAAGACGCTGGAGTTTCTAAGTGGCACAACACTACCTATTTTAGCAGAGTTGGACATGCAGCGTCAGTCATATGAGAATGAGACGAAGGTACCTTTGTCCCTAACTGATCTTCTCAGTGCAGTACACTTCGGAAGACAAGGATGGCTTAGGGAGAAGGACAAGCTAATGCAGAAGATTGAAGACACTTCGGCCGAAGTGGCGAAGTTGACCGCGGAATGAGATACCTTGGTGATTGCTAGATCGGAGGACCAGGTGAATGCTTCGAAGGAGATACAGGATTGGCAGGCAAAGCTCAATTTGATGACTGCGCGCTGGCATGACATGAGATCAGAGAGGGACGCTGTTCTGGAGCAATTGACAACTAAAGACGAAGAGTTAGCCAAAGCAGAGAAAGCGAAGGAGATTGTTGAAGTGAAGACCGAAGAACTTCGGACGAAGGTGGACGAGATCGCAACGACATACTTCGCCACCGAGCTTAACGGGACAGAACTAGAGCTTCTCCAGCGACTTCGAACAGAGTTAACAACAGCGTCGGATCCTTCGGCGAAGAGCAGGATAGTTAGACTAGGAGAGAGAATTATACGAGATTTGAAGGAGCTTAGGGAGACAGTTAAGTTTACGTTAGCCAGTATAGGACACTCTTTACGGTTAGGTAGAGTAGATACTGCGGTTCCGCCAACTGGGGAGTCGTGATCATGCGGTCTAGATGTGACCATCTTTTTGTAGGAAATGAGATCCGTCATCTTAGGGCGAAGGAGTATATAAGTGATGCGAGTCTCAGTCATTTTACCTTTTTCATGTTTTCAGTTTTTGTTTCTTAATTTTCGATTGCGCAAGATTGCGGAGTGTGAGTGTGAGAAAAGTGGGCGAAGGCAAATTTACCTACGAAGGACGTAGTTTGCTGTCGCAGGTGTAAATCTGATTGATGCAGATGAGCGAAGGTGGCCTTCGGCGAAGAGAACCTTCGGGCTATTTGAGCGAAGAACATTTCGAGAATCTGAGAACATATTAGTTACTGTGAAGTGGAAGAGCATAAGTTAAATTGTAAGAAGAGTTCGGATGATGGTGGCTTCGTCTTAAGTCTGCCTTCTTCAAATAAGTGGGATTCTTAAGAGTGAGGATTTAGTTGGAAGAACACTTCTTAGGAAGAGTAGGGACTTATTCCTTGGAACCTTGATGTGAAGTCTGTTTTCTTCTGTCTTTTCAGAAGAACACTAGTAACATTTCAGCAGTATTTTGCTACCTCATTTACTCAAACGTCTATATTCTCGAATCTTCTATCTGTGTTGTTGGAAAGGTCCCTGATCAAAGAACTATTTCATTGTTGTTTGTATTCGATTTATCAGGTTTGTACTTGGGTTTGGTTTCTTATCAGACTTAAACTCTCATCCGGATATTATTCCATTCCGTGAGAATAACAGAAAACCATCTGAATTATCATTGTGACGTTGTAGTACTGTGTTTTGTGTAATTGTTAACTGTATCTTCGTGGGAACGATCCTTTATTTACTATTTCCGATACTTTGTGTTTCTCTAGGTTGTTACAGTAGAGCTGAATATTATCTTTTGATAGTTGATGATTACTCACGAAAAATGTGGGTGAGGTTTCTGAGAAACAAGAATGAAGCTTTCACACACATGAAAAACTTCATAACTGAAGTTGAGCTTCAGAATAGCAGAAAAATTCGAAAAATCAGGAGTGACAGAGGAGGGGAGTTTCTGTCCAAAGCCGCTGATGCTTTCTACAAGTCCAAAGGCATCATACGACAACTAAGTGCACCTTATACTCCACAACAAAACGGGGTGGTGGAGAGGAAGAACAGAGTGGTTGCTGAAGTAACCAGATGTCTACTCAAGGATGGAGGACTACCTAAGAAGCTGTGGGCTGAAGCGGTTAACACTGCAGTTTACCTTCTCAACCGGAGTCCAACAAAGGTGGTGGAAGGTATGAGCTCTGAAGAGGCTTTCACGGGTATAAAACCTGATATCTCAAATCTTCGAGTTTTTGGATGTAAGGCCTATGTACTTGTGCCTAGAGAGTTGAGGAGGAAGTTAGACGACTGCTCTAAAGTTTGCACTTTCATAGGCTACTCTGAACAAACGAAGGGATACAGACTACTTGACAGCAAAGAGAAGATTATCATTAGTAGGGATGTGTTCTTTGATGAGGCAAATCAAACTGCTCATCTTGAGGTAGAGAAGAAGGAGACATCCACTACCTCCAATAATGGTACTAGTCTAGCTTTCAGATTTCCTCTTTCTGATATGTTACAAGATAATCAGTTTGATGAGAATGTATCAGAAGCTGTTAGAGGTGGTGTAGATGTTGATGTTGCTCAAACAAAAGATATCGTGCACTCACCTGAGTTGGTGGTAGATCTTCCCACACAAGTTACAGTTCCAACTTCAGTACCTGAACAAGTGCTTCAACCACTTCCGAATCAAGTAAGAAGATCTACTCGAATCAGGAGAGTACCTGCTCGACTTGTTGAGATGTGGTTAGCAGAGGCGATTGATAACGCAGAACCACTGAAGTTCGAAGATGCTATGAAGTCTGAGAACTGGACAAAGGCAATGAAGGAGGAGTTTACTGCATTGCAGAAAAACGATACTTGGTTCTTGACAACTCTTCCTGAAGGGAAGAAGTTGATTGGAACCAAATGGGTGTACAAAACGAAGTATCATGCTGATGGTACAGTTCAGAGATATAAGGCTCGACTTGTAGCCAAGGGCTATCTACAGCAGCAAGGGGAGGACTATGGTGAGACATTTACTCTTGTAGCGAAGATGAGTTCAGTTAGGCTGCTGATAGCATATTCTATGCTTCATAACTGGAAAGTATGGCAACTAGATGTGAAGAATGCTTTTCTGAATGATAAGATACAAGAGGAAGTATACATACAGCAGCCACAAGGTTTTCAGGTTGCTGGAAAAGAACAGTTAGTATACAAACTTCGTAAAGCCTTGTATGGCCTTAAGCAAGCTCCTAGAGCTTGGTTTACTAGGATAGACAGTTTCTTAAGGAAGAAGGGTTTCTCTTCTACAAGGGGAGATCCTAATCTATATATCCTAGTTACAGCAAAAGGGAGAGTAGCGTTGCTGCTGTATGTGGATGATGTAATCCTTTCAGGCAGCGATGAAGAGGCTATCTCTTTAGTGAAGTTACAGTTATCTACAGAGTTCGAGATGACTGACCTGGGCAGACTTACCTACTGTCTTGGAGTTCATTTAGTCGAAGATGGAGAAGATCTGTACCTTGTACAGGATAAGTACATCAACGATACATTGAGGGAGTATCAGATGCAGGACTGCAAGCCAGTACCTACTCCAATGATACTTTCGAAGGATTGGTCTACTCAGCATGGATTTGACGAAGCGGTTGATAAAACTGAGTACAGGAGACTAGTTGGAAAGCTGATCTACTTGGTTGTAACGACCAGACCAGATCTAGCTTACGCTGTAAGCAAGCTTACCCAAGAGTTCCACATTTGAAGGCAGCGAAACGAGTACTCAGGTATCTGAAAGGTACTGCATTTCATGGACTGAAGTTTACTTCAATTACTCCTAAAGTTCTAACAGGCTTTACGGATGCTGACTGGGCAGGTGATGTCATAGACCGGAAATCAAGATCTGGTTATGCCTTCCTGCTTGCAGGTGCAGCTGTAACTTGGCAAAGTAAGAAACAGAAGGTTTCTTCTTTGTCATCCACAGAAGCCGAATATCGTGGACTGTGTAATGCAGTTCAGGAAGTCGTGTGGATAAGATGGATGCTGGAAGATCTGGGAGAGGTTCAAAGAGAACCAACTACCATTTTCACTGATAACATGAGTAGCATTGCTCTTGTCAGAAATCCAGTCCATCATGCGAGGACAAAGCACATTGAGGTGCAGGTCCATTTTATTCGTGACAAAATACAAAGTGGAGAGGTATGTGCCACTTGGGTACATACTGATGACCAACTAGCAGATATATTCACTAAACCATTGTCTAAACCTCAGTTTGATAAACTGAGAAATGGCCTTGGTATATGTGAACTGCCCGTGATCTTACGAGGGGGTGTTGAAGGATAATAAGTTCACGTTCTTTCTCCTTTGACTATGACCTTTGACTATGACCTTTCAGTTCCCTTCTCCCTCTTCAGTATCTGTTCCGTAACTCTCTCTAGTGTAACTGTGTTGTAACTCCTTTCTTGTAATACCTCCTTGTAACTCCTTGTTCCCGTTTCCTTCCCTGAGGCACCCCCAATGACCTCTACTCTGGAGATGATGACAGGTCTATTGTCTGATCCCCTGTACGCAGCTTCAGCTGTGGTGTGAGCTCCTGCTAACTCTCTGTCCTATTCAACAATGATGACCTTCAAATGTTTCTTTGACTTGTGGATATATTTTAAAGATTGTAATTATATGAAGGCTCGTACATCGACCTCGGAGGAAGCTGGGCGTATGTACGAGGCTCCTTATAAGATCAGATGAGCTGCAAGACTTACCATCAAATCATACAGTCCTGAGCGAACAGTCAGTAAACCTCCTTCGACGTTCACAGCCTCCGAGAACACAGCCTGCTCCAAGTTCCTGTACGGTACTCCAGATCGCATGGCTCCTGCTGCTGTTGCACAGCCGATGTCCGACATTAAGGAGGACAATTCCACGGGAGGGAGTTCCACATCGAGTAAAACTTGGAAAAAAAGTACAAGCTTCCTGACTTCCAGCACGCTTATACCAAGCACCTGTTGAATATGCCAGTCCACACGGGAAGGATGAGGTGACGATCCGTATCTGTCTTGATGTTCTTGCAGGCTGGTGACTGTTAGAGTCCCAGCTGCCTGCAAGCTTATTGCCTGCCTTCTTATAGCCAACTACATCGAAGCATAAATTTCTAGCTTCGTGGGCTTTCTGAATCATCTATACTCATTCACACTCTTGATCTGAGGCTCTAGCCTTAGAGAGTTTTTCAAGTTCACTGATTGCCAGTGTAAGCTAGAAAAGAGAAGTGACACGGAGTTTTCTCTCAATTATACATTTCAGTCGATGGATTGATATTTCCAGCTTAGCTACGTGTGTATGTGCCTGTAGCAATGTCGGCTACCCAGTCCTCGACTCTTCTTGCAGGAGCTGGAACTGGCACTGCTGCTGCCGTCCAACAGGTTATGGACCCACAACGTGGGTCATCTATAGATTCTAGTCTCAGTCTCATAGAGAAGCTGGATGGATTAAATTACATTCAGGGAAATTGCTTATGAAGCGCTACTTGATCCAGCAGGATCTCTGCACTATGATCACAGATGCAGCCCCGAGTCCGGTCACACCTGAGTGGACCAAGATGGATCAGACAACTGATATAGATAGAGAAACTGAAAGAATGTGGGGGTATGTTCGATGATAATCAGTTAGTTATAACGCTTTTGAGTACTCTACCAAAAAGCTGGAAACAACTGATTTATTCTCTCGAGACTAAAGGAAATCTGACGTCTGAGTATGTTATCACCCGATTGAAGACGGAGAGTGATTCTCTCAAGAAAGAAGAGACTTCTTCGGATGAGAGTCTTCTTTACATGTCAAAGTCTGTGAAAGGACGTGAACATCACACGCCGTCTAAATCCTGCAACCACTGTGGTCACGATGAACACAAGGACCTGGCTTCTTCTGAGAAGAAGGAGAAGAAATCAAGCATTTCTTGTACTTTCTGCAAGAAGTCTGGGCACTTGAAGAAAGATTGCTATAAGTGGTTGGCACAAGAGGGCAAGCGTAAAGGGAAGAAGAAGGAGGCTGGTTCCGCATCAGGAACCAAGAAGAAGGATGAGAGTAGCAAGGACGACCAGAAAGGATCAAATCACTTGCTTACTGTATCCTCCTCCGAATTCATCACAGAAGATGAGTGGTTACTGGACTCCGGAGCGTCCGAGCATGTTACTGGAAATTGTGACTTCATGATTAACCTCCGTGCTTGTGACCCTGTGAGCCTTAAATTAGGAGATGGACGAGCACTTACAGGTGTTGGTATTGGAGAAGTGAAAATGCTATTTCACCATCCGGGAAATGTCACGGAGACCAGAACCTTCACCTCAGTACTCTATGTGCCTAACCTTAGCAAGAATTTAATTTCTCTTGGTACGCTGATGCGGAACAGGTGCAGGATGGCACTCCAAGAAGGCAAGTGCTTTATCTACAAAGAAGAGATTCTAGTTGCAATTGCAACCAAGACCAGCGGAGATCTTTTTAAGCTGCAGGGAAGTACGATCATGGAGGCCACAAACTCTGCTTGTCTCATCAGTTCAATAACGCATAATCTGAGCTTGTGGCACAGACACTTCGGACATCTTGGTTATGTCAACCTACGACTGATGCAGAAGAAGGAGATGGTCGATGGAATTAATCTTGTAGACGCTACCAAGGGTGACAAGATATGCGAGCCCTGTATCATGGGCAAGCAAAGTAGATCAACCTTCCATGATAACCATGAGCATAGAACCACAGAGAAATTAGAACTTATACATTCTGATTTATGTGGTGCGATGAGCACTCCTTCATTTTCAGGTGCTAAGTGGTTGCTTACCTTCACTGATGATTTCAGTCGTAAGAGTTGGTGTTACTACTTGCGGCGTAAAGAAGATACATTCACTCACTTCAAATACTTCAAGGCTGCAGTGGAGAAGGAAAGCGGGATGCTGATCAAGATTCTTCGAACGGATGGAGGTGGGGAGTATGTGAACGGTGAATTTACATCTTACCTCAAGCAGAGTGAGATTAAACACCAAATCATTCCTAGAGACTCTCCTGAGCTCAGTGGAGTAGCAGAGCGTTTAAATAGGACACTGATGGAAAAGGCTAGATCTATGCTCATTGACTCTAGACTGGGTCGGGAATTTTGGGCCGAGGCCATTTCTACTGCCCTCTATGTGAGGAACAGGAGTCCAACCAAGCCCATTAATTCTACGCTTGAGGAGAAGTGGACAGGTTCTAAACCTGATGTGTCTCACTTGAGAGTATTCGGGTGTATAGCATATGCACACATTCCTGATACACGTAGGAAGAAGCTGGATCCCAAATGTCAAAAATGCATTTTCCTGGGATATAGACATGATAATACATGTACTAGCTATAAGCTGTTTAATGAGGACAGTAAGAGGGTAATTCATAGCCGATCCGTTCAGTTTGATGAGGATTTAGTAGGGATAGAAAAACTGAGAGGGAGTACGTCTAGTATTCCAAGGAGCGGCACAACTATCCTCGGATCTCAACAACAGCAAGCAAGGGGCTTGATTCCAGCCAGCGTATCTTCAAGTGTAGCTTTTCATCCAAGTCCGGGAAGCAATTCAAGTGAAGGAAGTGGTTTACATCCTAATGCACCGAACAGTGTAATGGATCCCAGTACATCCCGAAGTGAACCATCTCCTTCAGAAGATGATGAAGATTCTACGGATCAAGAGGAGAGTGACATTGGTGAGCAACAGGTACTGGAGCAATTTGAACCAAGAGTAAGTTCTCGGTCAAACAAAGGTGTACCACCTTCCAGATTTGGTTATGAGTACAACTGCTTCGTTGCATCTATTGATGGGGAATAGACAATTGTTGAACCAGTTATCTTTGAAGAAGCAATGGAAAGCAGACAGAAGAGTGAGTGGACAGAAGTCATACACAAAGAGTATAACTCTCTGATTGATAATGGGACTTGGGAGTCCTCTACGTTACCTGCAGGGAGGAAGTGTATAGGTTGTAAGTGGGTATTTCGTCTCCAGAGAAAAGCAGACGGATCCATTGACAAGTACAAGGCGCGACTAGTAGCTAAGGGCTACTCCCAAGTAAAGGGCCTGGATTACACAAAGACATTCGCTCCTGTGTCCAAGTTCAACTCAATTAGAGCAGTATTAAATATTGCAGCGGGGTTAAATTTGGAAATCCATCACATGGATGTGGTAACTGCCTTCCTACATGGAGAATTAGCGGAAGAGATCTACATGAAGCCCCCAGTTGGCTTCCCACATCAGGAAGGGGAATCTCTCCGTCTCAGGAAATGCATCTACGGGCTGAAGCAGGCGAACAAGGTCTGGGATGGAAAGTTACGTGATTTTCTGAAATCTCAAGGTTTTGTACCAAGTATTGCTGATCCTAGAGTTTTCATACACTGCAGGTACCTCTTCATCATTACAGTCTGGGTAGATGATTGTGTATTGACAAGTGACAGCATGGAGCGACTGATAACATTCAAGGCGGCCTTTCACAACATGTATGCCATGACTGATTTAAGGGAGATCAGATTCCTCCTAGAGATCACTATATTCCGTGACCGGCACCTAAGAATACTTACTCTTTCCCAGTCGCACTACATTCTTGCCATCTTGGAGAAATTCCAAATGCTTGAATGTCACCCTGTAGACACACCGATGGAGGCTGATAAGCATCTAGACCTCTCTATGTGTCCTTCTACGGAGACTGAGAAGGCTGTAATGCGGCAAATTCCTTACCAACATGCAGTGGGGAGTTTGATGTACTTACTGGTTGGAACCAGATCAGATATCGCGTATGCCATGTCTAGAGTCACCAAATTCACAGCAAATCCATGGAGCGTTCATTGGCAAGCAGTAAAGAGGATCTTCCGATACCTACAGGGAACTAAAGACTTTGTTCTAAAGTTCAAGGGGAACTACAACAGCGATGATGAAATCCCCATCCATGGTTGGACAGATTCTGACTTCGCTGGAGATGTAGATGATAGGAAGTCTACGTCTGGTTATTGTTTTCAACTGAACAGTGGGTTGATATCATGGAGCTGCAAGAAACATGAGGTGGTCGCTCTTTCATCAGCAGAAGCAGAATATATTGCTTTGTGCCATGCAGTGAAGGAAGCTGTGTGGATGCGCAAGCTATTTTCTTCATTGGGTTACCTGCAAACTGAAGCTACTCAAATCTTTGTTGACAATCAGAGCTGTATACATCAGGCGCATACCGCAGTAGATCACAGGAGAATGAAGCACATTGATGTAAGATTCCACTTCATCCGATCACATATCGGTAAGTCTGTTTCATTAGTCAATGTATCAACAAACGACAACATTGCTGATATACTCACAAAACCACTACCGAGACCAAAATTTACATTATTTAGGTCCAAGCTTGGAGTCTTACCAATTGACTAAGGCCGTAGTGTTCTGAGAAGGAGTGTTGAATATGCCAGTCCACACGGGAAGGATGAGGTGACGATTCGTATCTGTCTTGATGTTCTTGCAGGCTGGTGATTGTTAGAGTCCCAGCTGCCTGCAAGCTTATTGCCTGCCTTCTTACAGCCAACTACATCGAAGCATAAATTTCTAGCTTCGTGGGCTTTCTGAATCATCTGTACTCATTCACACTCTTGATCTGAGGCTGTAGCCGTAGAGAGTTTTTCAAGTTCATTGATTGCCAGTGTAAGCTAGTAAAGAGAAGTGACACGGAGTTTTCTCTCAATTACACATTTCCGTCGATGGATTGATATTTCCAGCTTAGCTACGTGTGTATGTGCCTGTAGCAATGTCTGCTACCCAATCCTCGACTCTTCCTGCAGGAGCTGGAACTGGCACTGCTGCTGCCGTCCAACAGCACCCGCGTCACCCCTTGACTGTGCAAGCTCACAGCTTTCTTGCGTCCCATGGAGTGGACAAGCAGCTCAGTTGATATATGTCGTCCGCTTACGTGAGTGCCGCTTCGATGCTCAACCCAACGATTTTCTGTGGTTGGTCAAATTCATAGGTTTCATATTCGCCATCTACACAAAGATGCACGAGGACGAATACTCGGGCAATCCAGAGAAGTCCATGGCCACAGTATTGGGAATTACCTTGGCACTCTTATGGAACAACCTCGAGGACGGAGGTCTCTCGAAGCACATGGAGCCACTCTATGAGTGTATTCTGACTGACGAATCCAAAGCTCTTGTGAAGGCTTTAATTGAGGACTTGGTCCATGCCAGAAACAAGGATTGTAAGTTGGAACACGCTTGTGCAAATGTTCGTTCCAGCAGCTCAAGTTGGTATTGTAGTACCGGACGTGACTAGTGATGTTCTGGTCATAGTGGGTGTTAGAATACGCTTTGAGCTTTGCACCTCCAATGTTGGATACATAGATGTCGTACCTTGCATCAGCATTCCGAGAAATATTCAAACACATTGTTCATGAAACTTTGAAATGTTATCGGAACATTACACAATTCGAAAAGCATCACCCGAAATGCAAATGTTCTCATAAAGGAGTAGTGAATGTAATCAACTGTTGGTATTCCTGTGCTATTTTGATTTGGTTATACCCGCTATAATCATCACCAAAGTTGTATCACTCATGATCAGTAACTTTTTCCAATATCTCATCTATAAATAATAGAGGATAATAATTCTTCTTGCTAGATGCATTCAACTTCTTATAGTCTATGCACACTCGTAGCTTATCATTCTTCTTCTTGACGATCATAATGGGTGAAACCCATTTTGAGTTCTCCACCTCGTAGATGAAACCTGTCTCCTTTAATTTGTGTATCTTCTCCTTGATCATCATTGTTATTGTAGGATTGATCGTTCTCTGTTTTGTGGAACTGATGTTACTTTCTCTTCCAGTTCGATTCATTGAGTCTCTAGAGCAACCTTCTTCAAATCTTTGTAACTGAAAGCACAAACATGGATATATTATTAAAATATATCCAAGAATCTACTTTTCTCATCTTGAGTGATATTTATATCAAACTTCAAGATAAAAAGTCTTCTCATAATCTCTGTCTCACTCAGTTCTTCTTTATCAGAGTCTTTCTTCACTACTGCTCGAGACAACAAGTCAATAGCACTAAGTTAATGAAATGATTCATCTCGATCAAATCCTTCATCATTAAATGAGGTTTCTTGATCGTAAATGATGATTTTGAGGTTTCAGAGGCCTTCCCGTGGATCATTTATGGAGTGTGAGGTCTCGTTGGAAAGCTCTTGAGCGGAGCTAAAACAAAATAAAGCCGTTTTGCTTGAATCTAAGGATCGAGCTTGAATGAACTTGATTGCTCGAAAAATAGATCAATGAAAAAGAAGATTGGAGATCACCTTATCTCTTACTTGGCACAAAAGATCGACTTGTATCCCTAAACACTCGCCACACCTTCAAGCTTGAGCAGAAATGCTTTGGATCCCAACCTTAACATAGGATCATAACCGGGTGATAACGATAATAATGACACAAAATACGCGAAATTCAATACAAAGTCAGGCTAATGACCCTGAAATCGATGAAAGATACCATGAAAACTCATGTGAGAATAAGTGTCCTACTATTTTTTAAGGTCCAAAAACTAAAACTTGACACTTTTAGCTTAGTGTTAATAATGTTTTGAGAGAAACAATGGATGCATTTGAAGCATTTGAAGCTCCAATGGACAATTGGGAGGACAAACGATGACATTTTGAGTTGAAACTTTATGGACAGGTTGTCCTCCTTATAAGTATGTGTATGATACTCTCCAGTTTGAGAACTGGAGATGGTGGTTTTTTAAAGATTTCATATCTCCCAAGGCATGTGGCAACCTTGAGGATCATGCATGATAACACATAGATCTTCAGTTGTAACTTTTTGCTTTTTGTGTGGGATGTACTCCCTCCTACTGATTATGCCATGATCTCCTATTGCAAGATGACATGGATTATTTTCTTAGTAGTCTTGGGTTTTACGTGTTTTGTGATCTCATTTTCTCTAAAAAGTGGATTGGACGATCAAAACATTTCCAAAAAAATTCTTTTTGTGTGGGATATCCAATCTTGTCATTTGCTACCTAATAGTTTTACAATTTCTATGAATGATTTTTAGATGCTATTAGTCACCACCATTCTTTAATGATGTTTTTTTGTTTGATGATTGAGATTTATTCAGCATGAGCTTAAGATTCACTCAATCCAACCGTCCACACCATAGATCGTATCATATATAACATACATAGAAAATTTCATCAAGACCCGACGATCGAAACTTCTCCAAATAGTTATGACACTTATACTTCAAAACGAGTCTACTTTTTCACAACACTCTCTAGACTAATTGCACACTCAAACTTGAAGTATTCTTTATATTCCAAAAATACACCAAAATCTCAAAATTTCTTCAAATGTTATTGTGTTGATGGTTGAATTTTTTTGAAGGTGAAAGTAATCATAGGGCATGTGCATATGCTTGTGCATCCATTGGTGATTTCGTCCCATTTGAAACCGTCGTTTCGTGTTTAACCGAAATGACCAAAATGTCAAATAATACAATACCAACCAAGATGGGATCAAAAGATCGTGAAACTTTATATTATGCTTCTAAAACATAATAGAGCTCCAAGCATGATCTAAGCTTCCACAAATCCGTCCACGACATCCTACATCTCTAGGCATCAGCGATTCGGCATGCAAAGAAAAGTGCTCAGAACTAACTTTTATCAACTTGGATAGATGGGCCTGTCCTTGCTAAGCAACGTTTCATGAAGAATGCAAGTGAGAACAAGTGTCTTTCTATTTTTTTAAGGTCCAAAATCTAAACCTTGACAATTTTAGCTTAGTGTTAATAATATTTTGAGAGAAACAAAGGGTTCATTTGAAGCATTTAAAGCTCCAATGGACAATTGGGATGGCAAATGGTGACATTGTGAGTTGAAATTTTCTGGACAGGTTGTAAGTAAGTGTATAGTACTCCTTAATTTGAGAATTGGATAGCACATCATAGTAGCAAAATGTGTTGTGGTGAAATAAAATCTGTTTGTTGAAGCATGCGCTTCTTAAAGAATATATGCTTCTAAACTTTTCAAACAGCTGGAACATGCTATATAATAATTATCCAAGAATTCAAATTCAAAACTCATATTTTGTTATTCAGCTATTATTTTTAATACAAATATAATATTTGATTTATAATTCTATAACCAAATTATATTATATTATTTGTATAATACAAAGATTATTTATTACTTGTGAGAGATTATTCGTCTCAATAATAGATTTACAACACACTTAAATATTTTTAAATTTTTCAGACAAAAATATGTTTTATATTATAATCTATAGTACAACAGAAGATTGTAGTACCGCAGTACTAACTTGTCGAAGGTCCTGCTTCATCCTTCGAAATGTCCACATGCATCTAGAGCGACGTCTATCTTGAAAACTCCCATCAAGCCGACATTCTCGCTTTTGCTTCGTCCACACATGCTCTCTTGCAGAACGAGTAGTAACCCCACTTCAAGCACATGTTTTGGAAGTGCTCGCTTGAGTGTTCTTCTCTCATGCATCGGAAGATCGTGTTCTCAGTTTGAGCATTGCGTTGGATCTTCACACTCGATGTTGTAACGACTTATGTTACTCATAGAAAGTTTGTATTAGTAAGATATTTAGTTCTAACTAAGTGTGGAAAATGTTTATTTGTTGCCCAAGTACTTTAAGGAGGTATCAAGTTAACCATGACTAGCTAAAGTTAGTTATGGTTAAACTTAGTTGTATTTTTGGGCAGAATTCAGATATTTCTTAAATAGTGAGCACTACTATCTTATCATATTGTTTAAAAGGTAGAAAGGAGGTGGAAAATATGCCTTATCTCCTTCTTGACTTGATATTAGTGGTGGGACTTAAGTTATTGACTTGTGAGCATTAACAACAAGAAGAGATTCCACATGTCACTTTTTTAGTGGGTCCTAGTGTAGACGAGGGTGGAAATTAGAGATTTCTTGAGAATATTCTAGAATCCTTTTAGAATTTGTTGACCTTGAAAGAATAAGCCCATGTGAAAAGATAAAAAGCCCATGTGATTAGTGCTTTTATCTTAGATAATAACTTAATAAAACTCGATAAAAATAGTTACGGCTGAGTTAAAAAAGAGTACCAAATAAAAACCCAGAATGTATAAATAGAGGAGTAGAGAAGAGCTCCTCATCCTTGTTTTCACATCGTCGTAATGACAATTGATCATATAGAGAATGTGATTTTAAATGTGAGAACTTGAGAGACATTGTTAAGATGAAAAAAAATAGTTTATGAGTTTATGCGTTTGTGAGTGATTGAACTTAACTTTTTCTCTTCAAGTTAATGGTGTATGTTCATCAAATCCATCAGAGTTAATCCTTGAGTGAGAGACATGTCCGATGTCGTGTCATGGATTGGCTCCTACATGAAAGTCATCTGGGATCGCTGATCAAGCCATTGTTTCTCGCACTGGGATCATTTGTCATACCACACATAACCGAGACCATTCTCTCCTTGTAGGAACATTTTCTGAAACTTGGATCAAAGATAGTCATGACTATCTTTGACCCAAGTTATAGTCGCTAGTTGACCTTGTTTAAAGAGACCTTCTGCATCTACAGTTTCTAAACTGCATATCTTGCAGTTTCTTACATTTTTGCTATTGCGAGAGGACTCCCAAACTGAAGATAATTTTCCACAGTTTCGTTTTTACTCATCTCTTTTCTCTGCATTGCTTCTGCAATTTTGTGTGAGTACTCTGAAAGACGTGTGTTGGGCGTTTGTTGTACACGTTGTCGGAGTGTGATCCGTCTACCTAGGAAAGCGCCGGGCTTCTGGCTGTGGTTGTTTACTCAAGAGGTTGGCTTTCAATTCACAACAGGGGCCATAAACACTCACACAGTTGTGTAGGATCCTCTAATATGCTCAAAAGCGAAATTTAGGTCTAACTAGTAGTAATAGGTTTAAGCGGTGAACTTTGACACACAAAGAGAGGAAAACTATGAAGGTGTAGACTTCATAACTTCTCCTACATGTAAATGAGGTCCTACTGGATACACATATGAAGTTTCAGCTTGAGATCAGTTCAGAGCACCGAGATATGGGTAGGAACTTTTTGAACAGAGAAATTACGGCAATTTTTGATACCCAGATAGCTATTTTGACCTATAACAGGAAATTGGCTCGATCAACTTCGAAGTTTCTTACAGGATTTGTAGTTCACAGCTTGCTGAACACTCCTGTGAAATTTGGACTCCTGATTGTTTGTAGAACTCCAGATCTCCTTCTCTAAAGTCGCTGCTCTAGATTAAGAGCTTTACAGACCCCCTCTGCTTCAACGGTCGCCCTGAATTACTCAATCACTCAAATGATTCGAAACTTTTTGGACAGTCGTAGCCCTCCTGACAGTGAACGCAATCACGAAGTTTTGAAGTGATTTCCTCAATTCTGCTGCAATTGGCACCGAAAACCCCAAAATCAACAAAAGTGATGCAGTTTTGGCACAATCCGAACTTCAATTAGGCATAACTCCTTGTTTATTGATCCAAATCGAGCAAAAATTTCACTTACAGTGCTTGGCACGACGAGCTCTCCCTTCCTTTGTCCTCAGATTTCGGAGATACCTCACCAAATGCTCGAACTCCACTCTAGAGCTCTGTTTCTAAACTTAGAGTTTTACAAAAGACAAAAATGGACCAATGAGAGTTCATAGCTCCACTTGACTGTCCTTTTGTGCCTTAAACTACCTGGTAACTTATCTACACTCATAGGCTACCACGTCAAGCCCCCTAGAGTGCCAGCGTAAAACTTAAACTATCTAAAATGACACGTAGGCCCGAAAATTAACTTAAATAAGCTAGAAAGCGTGCATGGGCGACAAGTAAGTACAACCCATGAGCTCAAACCCCTATCAGCATGGAAACCCTAAGTTATGTACATTGAACGTCATAGACAAGTAAGAAGTCACTTGCACAAGCGCACAAATGCTTGAACAAGATAACTAACATACTATCAGCCTACTAGGACTCAAAATAGTGTTAACACCGTATGCAAAGGTGTCAAACATATACATAAAGGACTAGAAGTAGTATGAGCTAACTTCTAGAACTACTAAACCTAAGCGTCGGAGTAGAAGTCAAGCATGTAGCCGCCAAGTAGCGCGACATCCACCCTCTCTGAACCTGCACATCCTCCGGTATGTGCCAGATCTAGATCAAGACTCTTCAGCTTCAGCTTCAAATTCATCTTCAACCTCCATTGAGTCTTCAGCTTCATCCTCAGTAAGCTCTGCAATGTTCTGGTCCTCCCCTCTCCTTCTAAAGAGCTTGATTCTCTTCCCTGCGACTAGTATCTTGAGCACTGCACCATCTAACTCTCTCAAAGAGTATGTGGTATTATCATAAACTTCTAACACCACATAAGGTCCGAACCATCTCTTGGAAAACTTTCTGATAGCGCTATGCTGATTATCAAGACTACTATCATAGACTAACATCCAATCACCTTCCTTAACTGGTTTGGGTCGTAATCTATGCGTTCTATCAAATCTGCCTTTGTTTCTCTCTCTAGCAGTTTTCAACCTTTCCACAACTTTGGCAACATCCTCATGTCTTCGTTCTAACTACTGGATCCTTAATGCAAGAAGATCCTCCGTACTTCTACCATCTTCCCATGACAAAACATTCCAAGTAGGCACAACCTCTTCAATCGGCATCACAGGTTTTTGTCCTAGTATCAATTCTGCTGACATGTAACCTGTAACGGTACTATGAGTTGTACGGTCTGCCCATAAAGCAAACGGTAGCAGTCTAGGCCATTCACGGATCTTACCCTTGCAAGCTTTTACCAAAGCTTTGATGATTGGCGGATGACCTCGTTCGCTCTTGCCATTCCCTTCAGGATTGTAAGCAGTGGTTAACGCCAACTTGATTCCCAATCGCTTGAAGAACTCAACTGCTTCTTGTGAATCCAACTCACCCCTATCTGCAGTGATCTTTCCCATACACCCATACCTACAAATAACATCTTCAAGTAGAAAGCGGCAGACACTAACAGTGGTCTTTGTCCTCAAGGCACGGCCTTGGACTTGGTTAGATAGATCTTCTCTAGCCAAGACTAGATACCTCATTTGTCCAAGTCCAAATGGTATAGTTACCAGATCAACTACCCATTTGTAATGAATGGCTAAAGGATAAGTAGGATGCAATCCATCACGATGACGTACGTTGGAATACATCTGGCAAGGTATACAGGATGAAACAAACTGTACTACATCCTTATACATACCCTTCCACCAATACTTTTTCTTCATCTTGGCAAATGTAGCCCATAAGCTATTCTACGGATCCTCTTGAAATCTGCATCAGACCAGCCTTCTTGCCTTTCTAGTGAACTCAAATAGCGCCCAAGATCCAACCACTCGCCATCATACACAATTTCCTCAAAAAACTCCAACGAGGCTACAAAATAGCTTCTATCTCTTCTAGCAAGAGCACTGGAATAGAACTCTGTTCCCACATCCTCATGATCATCTATCATTTCTTTCTCATCGTAGCCCTTGATAACATATCTGCCACAGGATTGTCCTTCCCTGCAATATGTCTAAACTCTGGGTTCAAGGACTTGATATATGCTATCCACCTCAACATAGCAATATCTGGAGTTGTACAGCTAGTGATCATTCCCAAGAGAGGTAAACAATCTGTCTCCACAACCACAGGTGCTCCTATCAAGTATTCCTTATCACTCTTCATCGCAGTAACTACTCCCCATAGCTCTCTCTTGACCTGAGGGTAGTCTCTCTGCCGTGAACTTAACACCTTAGCTCCAAAACGCACCACATATCTATTTCCATCCTCATCGTCTTGTTCTACAACCCTCCCAATAAGACTAGTATCAACAGTAAGGATAACAGATCTGCCCAACTCATATGTTACCTTCCGTAGAGTTGGTGGTGAAGTCAAAAGATCCTTCAACTTCCTCATAGACTCGTTTTGCTCCTCTTGCCACTGAAATCTTTGCCCTTTCCTCAGCAGCTTGTACAACGGATCTGCTACATGTGCAAAGTGTGGAATCCATATATGATAAAACACACATGCACCTAGAAACCTTCTCACCTCGGTAACTGATCCACACGTCTCCTTCATTCTTCGAATGACATCAACCTTGTTTGGACAAGGTTTCCGACCATAAGATCCACATAAGTGCCTCACAATCAACACCTCTTGTTCTCCAAATACAGACTTTGCTCCTGATAAAGTCAAATGAACCTCCTCCAGTCGACTCAATATCTTATCACAGTCAACTATATGATCTGCAACAAACTTACGGCACCCCCTCTGATCCATTACCTCATTCTTCTCCTCCTTAGCCCATCCTTTGATCGACACATCATCAAGGAATGGCATAGTTTTTTCAGGAATAAAATCCCTCAAAACTTTGTTCATGCCATTCATCATATGTGCTACAGAATTGGTAGCACCTTGTGGCAAGGTGCACATCCTTAGTAACCCCAAAGGTGTCCTCATTGTAGTCAAGTCTCTACTTTCAGAGGATAACTGAAACTGATCATAACCTGAATATAAGTCTCCCATTGAATAGATAGCACGACCAGCAAAAGCCTCTGCAAACTCGTCTACAGTAGGTCCTATACCCATATTCCTGATAGTCACCTTGTTAACTGACTGCATATCTTGAATGAATCTCAAAGCTCCACTCTTCTTCGGAACAGTAAACCATATGCTAGAATAGGGAGCTATAGATGGTTCCAAGATATCCATCCTAATCCTCTCATTGAGCAAGTCTATTAGCTTTGACAGATGAGCTCTAGGCACAGGGATAGGACGTAGATTCCAAGGCACATGCGGTACAGTAAAGATTACCATAGGTGCAACTACACTTGGATCTACACATCCTACTTCATGTGACTCAAACGCAAACGCCTTACCATGCCTAGATAGCATCTCCCTGAAGCTCTTCTTCTCTTGCTCAGTAAGAAATCCATCACCTCCAATCCTCAGCTCCTTCAGTGTTGTTTTTGTGAACTGGTGCCCAATTCTTCTCGGTCCTCTGAGCGTTGGTTCTCGTGCAGCTTGCTCCATCTTCTGATTGTAATCGAGTGGTAAAGGCAAAGCCACTGGTTTGACTTTCTTTGCCACTGACTTGTACTTGGTCTCCACATACACCTCTTGCCGATCTATAAACTTATCAATTACATCATAAAGCTCCTTGGAGCTCACTCTCACCACTCTATCTACATCATCTATAGAACTTTCTACTATAGATTTCAACTCCCCTATAGTATCTACCAAATACTGCTCTTCAAACACTCCAGATATGTATTCATCTCCGGCTAACTCTCCACTATTCCTCAAAGACTGTTGTACATACTTCACATGTTGTCTCTCAAATCTCTTCAGATTCTCAACCTTCTTATAGCACACTGATCCACATGATGTCAGTCCTAAGAAGCTAGTGGATAAAGCTTCCTGCTCTACTGGATCAGACGAGAATCCTATCGCTACTGCACAGTTGAAGTCTCGCTCTTCAATGGTACTCTGCCAAAACCCCTAGACTCTCTAAACTCCTGAGTAATCTTAGGCAGTGGACGGTCTCTCAAGCTATCACGATTCCTCTCATGTTCTGCAGCAACGGTCAAAAACTGAACAGCTCTTCTGCCATCTCTACTACGTATCCTAGCAAAGGCTGAACCATCATCCATAACTCGTGTCTCCATTCTAACAGCAGTAATGTAAGGCTGCCCTAGAATGATAGGATAGGTTGACATGTCTTGTACAAAGAAATTCTGAACATCACTGATGTCACCCACAGTTATCTTGATGTTGGGACAAGCACCATAGAGTTCTTCCCTCTGGTTGTTGGCAGCACGGATAAGCCATCCATGGTCGGTGTCTGTGGGTCACCTTCCACGCTTGTACAGCTCCTTAGACATAAGATTAATCTCTGAGCCGTGATCAATCAACGCCACCACAGATTCCTCTAGATCTCCCAACTTCACCAAGGTCTCTGTGGTTGCTCTTGCCCAATGGTTGTGAGAGTAATGGCTCTTCTGCGATGCTTCCACCTCATCTTCAAACCTCACCTGCTGATAAGATCTCCTCTCTGATACTTGAGAGCAGTAACCAGCAATCTCATCTTCCTCATCATCCGACAGTTTGGTCCCTATAGCGTTAAGCGTAGCTGCTTCACCCAAAATCTGACGTTTCCTCTTGATGATATCTATGATAACCTCATGGAATTCTTTGCAATCCCAAGAATCTCACCCAAGGTAAACTCAATCTTCCCATTCAAGATACGATTCTCTAACACCTGCTTCAAGTCTGTAGCAATCTCAATGTCAAACTGAAGTTTGTATGCAGGCATCTTACCCTTCTCCTTGCTTCTCTCCTTCTCCTTTGGTGTTGTAGATGGTAGATCCTCCATAGTTTCCTCCCGAGTAGGTGTTGTCTCCTGCCTTGCCTCTGGTCTAGCCCTTTCACTCCTTGTAGCAGGTCGTTTGGCTGTAGAAGACTCACCTGCATCCTCCCTCCTGCGTTTTTCTTCTAGTAAAGCTTCATGCTGACTTCTTGCAACATAAGCATGCACTGACATAGTATCCACAGGATCATTCCATCCTGTAGCTTCTCGAATTGAGTTGCCAACCCTTCGTAGCACATCCTTGTCTAGCTCTGTTTTAGCTACGGACCGCACTACATCAGACCACAACCCAGTAGTCCCTTTCTCTCTCTCCATCTCCACTTTCACTCCACAGGTAGCAGCATTCACAAGAGAAACAACATGTCTAATCTATGAGCATATATCTCGAGTAAGACCAGGCACATGTGCTTTCTAGAAAGGTCCCTCCATTCATAATCAAGTATATTATCCACTATTCATCTCATATATTTTATGTCTTTGATTTGACGTGAATGTGTAATTGTATGGTTTTGTCCTTACTTATGACTTTATATTCTCTGGTTTCCGATTGCTCTTCTATTGTAGATTTTCTCTGCATTCTATAGAACTTCTTGTTTCAAAAGTCCTTACGTCCAGAAATACTACAGGAGAACTCTCATGTCTAACCCGTTAACATATGATCCACGACAGGTTTGTATTTTGTCTGCTTAACCCTGGGCACAATATGTGGACATGGTCCGATCTGCAATCCCAATGTACCCATATATTTAGTTTCTGTGTGTGTAATATTCTGTTGTTTATGTCTAATAGATAATTATGCTTTCAGCAGAGAATTGAAGAAGCATTGTGGAGAATGTTACGAGAAAAAGTAACAGGATACTATCAACAAGCTTTGCATATGCTTTCATTTCATGATGATTTATTACAAATTGATGATCCTTATCACAGAACCGTTGTAGTTGCTGTCATTCTGCCGGTTATGCAAGCTGCTGTGAAGAATTTTATAGCCTCATGGAATTATAGCCTGAACCTGTCTGTCGATTCATATTAGAAGATATCGTTTCTAGATATGGAAGTGTGGGAAGAATCCGTGCAGATAGAGGAGAGTTGAATGCAGATGAAGCACGTGAGTTCTTCAACCGATATGGAATACGATTGAAGTTGACCACTTCAATGAACTCGGAAGCGAATGGCAAAAGTGAACAAGGGCACCCACCAATCATCCAAGCATTGGTGAAAGCGTGCAAGGGACGTCATGGGGATTGGCCTAGACTTCTTCCTTTTGCGTTGTGGGCTGATAGAACTACTCATAGTACTGTCACTGGTTACATGCCTACAGAATTGATGACTGGTCAAAAACCTATCATGCCAGCAGAAGGAGACGTTCCTACTTGGGTATGTCTACCTTGGGAGGATGGTTCTGATAGGGAAGGACTATTAGCACTACGAATTCAGCAGCTTAAGCGACGTGAGGAGGACCTCGAAGAAGCATTGGTCAAACTCAAGGAGGCGAGGTTGAAGAACAAGGAGCGGTTCGACAAGACACATCGACTGCGAAAGAAGCCGATCCGCGAAGGTGACTAGGTCATAGTATATGACAACAGTTTAGATAACCAACATAGCACTATCAAGAAGTTTGCACGACGTTGGTTTGGTCCTTATGTTGTTGTTGTCGTTCACGACAATGCCACATATGGTTTGCGAGAATTGGATGGTACACTCTTGAAGTTACCCATTGCTGGTAAAAGGGTCAAGGTCTTCTGAAGACGTGAAGGATTCTTGATTTCGATTTCTTCGATTTCTTCTTGATTTCGATTTCGATTGATTCTTGATTTCGATGAACTTCTCGAGTCTGATTCCATCTTTAATTGTGGGAGGAGATCTAGCCGTCAGATCTTCCTGAAATGTGACCTGCAAGTAGAGATTTTAGTATCCTACCTACGTGGCAAGTTTGAGAGGAGACTGAGTTGTAGATCTGTACCTATCATGTGTGAAAGTTCGCTGGTTTTTCTGCCGAGTTGTATCGACAACGATATCTACTCTAGGTCTCGAGTTGTTAGCGGCAGCTGGCTGAAAAGTATCCAGTGCGACATTTGTATTGCTTTGGGGAGTATTCTAGGCGTAGATATGACTTTAGCGACCTACGTTGTATCCACATCATGTGGTTGTTAAGTTCGCACTCAACGTGGCAAAGTGCGATCCTTGACCTGTAGAGTCGACTACCTGTCTAGCCTAGTCTCTGGTTTTTGGGACACGTAACGGTGCATGCATTAGAACCTTTCACCCAGAAGACCCACACGTGGATGAGTATGACGGCACCAAACATGCGATGTGCATGTGTGCCACCTCATCGGTCCGTGAGGCTTGGGTTGCTTGGTTAGGGAGCTTGCACCTATCCTTGTTTTGTGTTCGAAACTTTTAAGCAAAGGGGAGTGACCTGTGTGGGGGCATTCGACCTGGGGAAAAATCCAAGAGATTGTTCGTGGAGAGATTGTGGTGATCCTATGAGATTGAATCAGAGTTTTATGGATCGAGATACCTTTGTAGTTGGAGTGCACATGTTGTGAGAGATGGACGAAGGACTCTACTTACCGCCCAGATTCCCTTTTCGAAACCCTTTCTCGATTAAACTGATGTATATGGAACGAGTTCACTTTCAACAGTTTCTGATAGGATCCTTCGGGCATAACTTTACCGCGCAAGTCATGCTCTCGCTTGTCCTTGTGATCTTACCTGTTGTCACTTACGGCCAAGAATGGGATCTCACCGTCTTTACCCTCATCTAACGAAGGATGGATCTAAATCAACTCCCTCCTGTAAACTTTAACACCCAGTGCGAGATAAGACACATCTGTCGACTCAAAGCCATGTACGAAGCCCTAGTAGTGAGAAACTTCGGAGAGGAATACTACCGAGAGATCATGTCATCAAATATCCCGTTTGTCGTGCCCATGATCATCCAACGTTTTCGTGTAGTTATCTTGACCCTTTACTGAGAGAAAGAAAGTGCTTAGTTATCGAGGAAGTTAGAGAGGAATCTACGAGATACTAGTCGTTCTGTTGTGCATCGATCGTTAACCACAGCCAGAAGATACGCCCTTGCTCAAAGGAAAGGATCTCGCTACGACATATTTGGTGCTTCCACTGAGAGCACGCTTTGAGGTGGTTGAGTGAGTTGTTGTCGAGGAGCGTCAAGTATGAATCTTTCCGAAGCAATGAGGACGAGTGGAGGAGGAGCGGATGATCTGCTTCGAGCGTTGACGATGTTGTTGAGACAACAACAAGGAGATGATGTTGGGGAGCAGAAGTCTACAAGAGCTCTACAAGCGGTGGTGAAGAAGTTGGGGAGGTTCGATGGAAGGAACATCACGAAGTATGTTCGGGAGTATATTTGTGAGATGGAGGTAAATCGTGTGCTTGAGACAGAGATGATTTCTAGTTTCGAGTTGGCTGTGATACCTGAGATCCGTAGTCAAGTGACAAAGCTGAAGGATGCACGTACGAGTTCTTGGGAGGAGTATGAGCAGAGGTTGAAGAGTGAATTTTTTGATGATGATGCGGATAGAGTAACCAAGAGAACGTTCTTGGAGTGGATAGAGCAGCGTCCGGAGAATGAGATGACACCAAATGAGTTGCTACGTGAGTTTGAGAAACGGTTCTGTCAATTGTCTCCATCCGAGAGGATGACGCTTGACTTAAGGAAGACAGAACTTTTTCTAGAAGCTGCTGATGAAAATCTAGAGGATAAGCTTTTCTTGATGCTAGCAGACAAAGGAGAAGAAGGAGGAGTGAGCACAGACTGGAGAAAGGTAGAGGAAGTTGTTACTATTCTCACGAAGCAGAAACGTGGAAGAGGTAGAGCTGCAACCTTGAGGTCAGATGTCTCTTTAGCTCCATTGCCCAAGCCTGCCAATAGCAAGATTGAAGATTCTGCAATCGATGAGTTGGTTAAGGGTCTGAGAGAATTAAGGATAGAGATGGCAGAGCTAAAGCATAGTCGAAGTCCTGGTGATACCAATGCATCTTCAACTAGCAGAAATTTTGTTAGAAGATGTATATGGTGTGACAGTACTGAACACCAACGTCGGGATTGTGAGGACTTTTCTGAGGCTCTCAGAACCGAAGTCGTGAATTTTAGAGATGGAAAGATTCATCTCGTCCAAACTGGTGCGCCGTTGAGTACCAACTTTGGTAAGGGAGGAATGAAGAGCTTGGTGAGAGGTCAGGTTGGTATAGCTACGGCAATACGTACAATAGAGTCTGAAACATTTGCGATTGAAGTAGATGTACCGGTTGTAGCAGCTGTTAAGAGCGATGTAGTTGAAGTTCCACGAGAAGTAATGTTACGAGGTGCGGAGGCAATTCGCCGCATTACTGGATGGGATGATCCTGTAGAGGCAGGGTGTGTCAAAGCTTACCTGGTACAAGAGAAGCATGTAAGCTGGCAGGATGCGATTGTGGAAGAGAAAAGGAGACATGATGATGATGTTGCTGATCCGGAGGAGGCTACAAGGAGAACCAGAGCCACTAAGAGGAGAGGACAACAAGAGGCATCACCTTCTGATATCCCTTCGACGTCTCAAGGGGCATCAACATCTGAACCTATGGTTGATGTTCCTATTCATGACACGGAGATGAGAGAGAAAGGCAAAGGAGCGTCTTCAAAAGACAAAGGTAAAGCACCGACCTACAGACTACAGTCAGATATCGAGACCACCACCAACTTGAAGGAGATTCTTGAAGAGAGAATTTTGGATGCAAAGATAGAATTTTCCTTGCGAGAAGCCTTGGGAATAGCCAAACGTGACTTTCATGAGTTGATCATAGATGTGATCAAGAGAAAGAGGCAGATGACTGCAGATACAGTGATTGTGAGAGCATTGGATACTGACATCACTGGAGAAGAAGATGAAGAGTTAGGTCACGTATTTGCCCAAAAGCATGTACTACAGGCGTCGAATGGAAGAGAGGCAAGGGTTTCAGACTGTGCTGCAGAACATGGCGACGAGAAGCAGTATGAGAGTCACTATTCTCGAGCATATTGGGCTCGTGCAACTACAGAGACAAGGGTCCGACTAGGTAACTTGTCAGAGGCTATAGTGGCGTTGGTGGATCACGGTTCGGAGATTAATATCATGTCCAAAAACGTTTACGAGAAGGGGAAGTGGCCAATCGACACAAGACATGGATGGGTTCTTCGTGCTGCTAACAACCAAAGAGGTGAACTTTTTGGTGCTTGTCCAGCTGTCAAAACTCGTATAGGAGATGTAGAGATAGAACAAAACTTTTTTGTTCAGAGTGTAGCTGCTTATCCTGTGATCCTAGGTCAACCATATATTACTGCGTCTAGGATGGAGACGAAAGTAATGGACGATGGGTCTCATTATGCTCGTATTAGAAGTCAAGATGGTACGAGGGCGGTACAGTTTCTTACTGTACGTACGGGTCATGAAAGGAACAGAGAGAAGCTGAGGGACAGTCCTTTAAGGACTGACAAAGAGTTTTCGGATTTTTAGTTAGCACTCCTGTAGGGCGGGAGTATGGGAGTGTTGATAGGAGAAAGAGCCTTCCGCTAGTGCCAGAAGATGAAGAAGAGATGTTTAAATGTGGGTTTGCTCAGTTTTCTGAAACATGTGTAAATAGATTTCGAGTGATAGAAGAGATGGATAGTGCACAAAGACGATGTGTGAAGAAGCATGAAGATCTCTTCAAAACTCAAGGAGTTTTGTTAGATCAGGAGTTCATTAACGTGATGTATGAAGAAGAGGGCTTTGAAGATACTCTTGAGGAGGTTTTGTCGTTTATAAGCACCGATTCTTTGGTTAATGGAGTAGTCGCGATCCGTTCACGTGAGGTACATGAGGAGATTACAAGATTCGTCGAGAACGGCTACAAGGTTCAGCTTCAGATGAAAGGAGATCATGAGTTGGAGTTAGAGAAGAGTAGAGCCATGAAACACCAAGAAGCGCAGGTTCATACAAAATACAAGACGGTGGCGCGTAAAGTGAAGCCGGTGGCTACTCAACTACCTGAAGACTCTAACAAGCAAGTGGAACGAGCATCAACTGAACCAATTCTGCGGGATTCACAGAGAGTAGGGCATAGGTTCACAGAAGAGACACTCAAACGACTACAGATTGGAGGGGGTGAGTTTCTCATTGAGGTCTCCCTTACTCGAGTCGGTGGTTTACTGTACCTAAGAAGTCAGGGGCTCTTAGGTTCATCCAAGACATGCAACATGCTAACAAGGTGACTATTCGAAACATGGGAGCAGGACCCATAGTAGATGAAGTTGCAGAAGCTTTTGCTGGTCGTGCTATCTACTCGATTGGAGATTTATACTCTGGGTATGATCAGTTCCAGTTGGCAATGGAGAGCAGAGATCTCACCATCATGCGTACTCCGCTTGGGCTTGTAAGGATGTGTACATTACCGCAAGGAGCGACAAACTCTGTTGCGCATGTGCAAAATGCAATGAATAGGATTTTGAGAGAATTCATTCCGGAGAAGACCATACCTTTCATAGATGATATTCTTATGAAAGGGTGTGCGGTCGAAGACAAAGATGAGAAGCTGAATGAGGATGGATGTCGAAGGTTTGTGGTTGATCATATTCACGATGTGGAGATGATCTTAACAAGGCTTGAGGAGGTAAATCTCACTCTTTCAGCAGAGAAGTCGAGCTTTGGAGTACCAGAGATTGTTGTTGTTGGTCATCTTTGTGGAGCTTTTGGTCGACGTCCAAACCCATCAAAGGTTGATGCCATTGGGAGGATGAAAGATTGTGTCAACACCACAGAGGTTAGGAGATTCTTGGGAGCTTGTTTGTTCTATCGAGTGTGGATTCCTCATTTTGGTCACATGTCTGAACCGTTGTATGAGTTGCTGAGGAAGCGAAGGAGGTTCACTTGGGGTGAGGAGCCGAGGGTCGCTATGGTGCGACTAAAAGAAGCATTGAAATCACCACCAGTTCTACGACAGTTGAGCTATGATTGTGGTAGACCCATAGTCGTTACTGTTGATACTAGTCCTATCGCTATAGGTTGGGCAATAGGGCAGGATGATGGTGAGGAAAAGAGGTTTGCAACAAGATTTGGTGCTCGCATACTTACGGATCGACAAAGGAGATACCCTCAAGTCAAACGAGAGCTATGGGGCGTTGTAACTGCAATGAAAGCTGAGAAGGAGTATCTCATTGGAGCACATGTACTACTTGAAACTGATTGCTTACCTTTGTTGGGAATGATAGCAAACTGCACAACACCTGATATTGCTATGTTACGTTGGATAGCTTACGTTAGGTCGTTGAATCCAGAGTTGAGACACATAGCAGGGAAGATGAATTCGATGGCAGACATGTTGTCTAGAGCTAGGTACTCTGAAGAAGAAGATATGGAGGCAGAAGATATGGATGAAGATGATGCAGAGGAGGGGCAAGTTCTACAACTATCAAGCGAGGACCGGAGTCGCTTGGATGGTGTTCTTCCTTTCAGGGAAGAACTGTATTGTGGGAGGCTCAAGGAAATCGGACGCTATCTAAGCACTCTTCAGAAGTATGGAGAATGGACGGAGAAAGTCTTCAAGGAGATACGACATCAGGCTTATGGCTATCTGTTACGAGATGGATATCTGTGGAAGAGGCCAAAGAGGAGAGATGGGGTACCCTTGAGAGTAGTGGATGATGCAGAGACCAAGAAACAAGTACTCGAACAATTCCATGATACCTTATGGGCAGGACATCGAGGTACATGGGCAACCTTTACCAAGATCAAGGAGAGGTATTGGTGGAAAGGATTGTATCGAGATGTAGAAAAGTTTGTTGGGTCATGCATTGAATGTCAATTCCAATCCAATATTCAGTATAGGGATGGATTGAGACCTACGTATCCCTTGTCCATTCATTTCCAATGGGTTTTGGATCTGGTTGCCATGCCACCAGGAATTTGGGGCATGCGTCATTTAGTTTTGGCTCGAGAAGAGCTATCTAACTTTGTAGAAGGGAGGGCTCTACGCACCAAAGCTACTGAACCTGTCTGTCGATTCATATTAGAAGATATCGTTTCTAGATATGGAAGTGTGGGAAGAATCCGTGCAGATAGAGGAGAGTTGAATGCAGATGAAGCACGTGAGTTCTTCAACCGATATGGAATACGATTGAAGTTGACCACTTCAATGAACCCGGAAGCGAATGGCAAAAGTGAACGAGGGCACCCACCAATCATCCAAGCATTGGTGAAAGCGTGCAAGGAACGTCATGGGGATTGGCCTAGACTTCTTCCTTTTGCGTTGTGGGCTGATAGAACTACTCATAGTACTGTCACTGGTTACATGCCTACAGAATTGATGATTGGTCAAAAACCTATCATGCCAGCAGAAGGAGACGTTCCTACTTGGGTATGTCTACCTTGGGAGGATGGTTCTGATAGGGAAGGACTATTAGCACTACGAATTCAGCAGCTTGAGCGACGTGAGGAGGACCTCGAAGAAGCATTGGTCAAACTCAAGGAGGCGAGGTTGAAGAACAAGGAGCGGTTCGACAAGACACATCGACTGCGAAAGAAGCCGATCCGCGAAGGTGACTGGGTCATAGTATATGACAACAGTTTGGATAACCAACATAGTACTATCAAGAAGTTTGCACGACGTTGGTTTGGTCCTTATGTTGTTGTTGTCGTTCACGACAATGTCACATATGGTTTGCGAGAATTGGATGGTACACTCTTGAAGTTACCCATTGCTGGTAAAAGGGTCAAGGTCTTCTGAAGACGTGAAGGATTTCTTGATTTGGATGAACTTCTCGAGTCTGATTCTCATCTTTCTAGACTTTATGCGAGAGAAGATGATGCTGAACCTGACAATTCGGAGCATGATGAGGGATACGATGATGACTATGGATAACAAGTTGGCACAAACCGGAGGATGTGCAGGTTTGGAGGGGGTGAATGTCCTGTTGTGGGACCAGTTAGTATGTAAATTACCCGTATAAGTACGTTTTGTACACAGTTGTAGAAGTTGTGGTGTAATGGGATCTAAAACATTGCTCTTATGAGCTTAGAATGCTCTATTATCTGCTGGGGGTCTCCATGGGGCAGAAAAGGACAAGGTTGAGTCCTTTAACTTCCCATTGGTCCACCCAAAAGTGAAGATAACTTGTCATTTACCTAAGTGTGCGCTCTGGGAGGTTCGGGGCACTTTGACGAGGGATTTGGAAGATCGGGGTGCATGGGCGGAGAGCTCTCAACGGGAAGAGCAATCTGACCACAAATTTCACTCGATTTGGAGGTCCAGGGCATACGTTATGACGATTTGAAGTTCATAGAGTGATGAGAGTACATAGTTTTCTCTTCCGATTGTAAGATTAAGGGGTTTGAGTGATTGAGCCGTCAGATTGAGACCAGATTTCATGAGCTTGTAGTCTGTCAGCTGCTGAAGCTCTGACCACAAATTTCACCACCGGATGTTTTGCGGATTGAGCGCAATGATGATTTGAAGACGACAGGGTGCAGAAAGTTGTCAATCTGAAGCAGCGAGTTTGCAGATTTATGGAGGACGATCAGAACAGTCAAATCGGCTCAAATTTCCTGTGTAGTGAGTTCACCTTCTGAATTGATAGCACAGGAAGTTGGAGTGGAAGTGGACGGTTCATTTAGTCGAAGAAGCTTCTGTCCTGAATCTGAGATTGGAAGTGCGTGTTAGTTTCTGTGGATTTGTGTTAATTGTGGGAGGAGATCTAGCCGTCAGATCTTCCTAAAATTTGACCTGCAAGTAGAGATTTTAGTATCCTACCTACGTGGCAAGTTTGAGAGGAGACTGAGTTGTAGATCTGTACCTATCATGTGTGAAAGTTCGCTGGTTTTTCTGCCGAGTTGTATCGCAACGATATCTACTCTAGGTCTCGAGTTGTTAGCGGCAGCTGGCTGAAAAGTATCCAGTGCGACATTTGTATTGCTTTGGGGAGTATTCTAGGCGTAGATATGACTTTAGCGACCTACGTTGTATCCACGTCATGTGGTTGTTAGGTTCGCACTCAACGTGGCAAAGTGCGATCCTTGACTTGTAGAGTCGACTACCTGTCTAGCCTAGTCTCTGGTTTTTGGGACACGTAACGGTGCATGCATTAGAACCTTTCACCCAGAAGACCCACACGTGGATGAGTATGACGGCACCAAACATGTGATGTGCATGTGTGCCACCTCATCGGTCCGTGAGGCTTGGGTTGCTTGGTTAGGGAGCTTGCACCTATCCTTGTTTTGTGTTCGAAACTTTTAAGCAAAGGGGAGTGACCTGTGTGGGGGCATTCGACCTGGGGAAAAATCCAAGAGATTGTTCGTGGAGAGATCGTGGTGATCCTATGAGATTGAATCAGAGTTTTATGGATCGAGATACCTTTGTAGTTGGAGTGCACATGTTGTGAGAGATGGACGAAGGACTCTACTTACCGCCCAGATTCCCTTTTCGAAACCCTTTCTCGATTAAACTGATGTATATGGAACGAGTTCACTTTCAACAGTTTCTGATAGGATCCTTCGGGCATAACTTTACCGCGCAAGTCATGCTCTCGCCTGTCCTTGTGATCTTACCTGTTGTCACTTACGGCCAAGAATGGGATCTCATCGTCTTTACCCTGATCTAACGAAGGATGGATCTAAATCAACTCCCTCCTGTAAACTTTAACACCCAGTGCGAGATAAGACACATCTGTCGACCCAAAGCCATGTACGAAGCTCTAGTAGTGAGAAACTTCGGAGAGGAATACTACCGAGAGATCATGTCATCAAATATCCCGTTTGTCGTGCCCATGATCATCCAACGTTTTCGTGTAGTTATCTTGACCCTTTACTGAGAGAAAGAAAGTGCTTAGTTATCGAGGAAGTTAGAGAGGAATCTACGAGATACTAGTCGCTCTGTTGTGCATCGATCGTTAACCACAGCCAGAAGGTACGCCCTTGCTCAAAGGAAAGGCTCTCGCTACGACAACGGTCAACGAACGAGGAAGATGTAGGCCAACACACATTCTGGAAATCGTTTTTCAAGCTATTGAAAATGAAGAAGGGATTATACTGCTTCCAAGTTATTCTCCTAGCTCTGTGATTGAATTTGGAGAGCATTTTGAAATATCATTAGGCTTGGAGAATGATCTGGAGGGTGAAGGTGTAGTTCATAGCTGGAATCACACTGGTGATGGTGGTCGGTTTGAAGAAGGCATGCGAGACATTTTGGATGAGGTCAAAAATCGTCGACTGCATCTATATTTGGAGCTATCATCATCTGTCAATGTTAAAAACCATTCATTACAAGTTTCTGGAATTACTTTTTAACATAGAATATATTTGTTGTTAGTTGCACTTATGCTTATATTGTACTTATGTTCTTGTGGACAGGAACTTCGACAAATGCATCTCATAGATCTGGCATATTGTGTAAATCATCTTCGTGTAAGATTGATAACTTCTAAGTTCAAGTTACACTTAGGTCTGACGAGTGAGTGTCAGTATTGTGAAGAATTGTCGATGGGACTAGAAACTTACATTCATATGACTTCTCTTGAAACTAGTTTACCAAATGAGCGAAGACTCGCATCGAGAATGTTCGGGAGCTCTTGAAATAAGGAGTATGAGCTATGATCATTTCACTGAATACTTTGTTGTCTTTGAGGTTACATATTTCATTAAATGAATAAAGTATTCACTCTATATACTTAGTAGATCATCTTTATGTTTCTTGTCCTTCTATTTAGCTGGAAGATGTTAATACTCGTGTGCATGTAGCAACAAGACTGGAGTTCTCGTTGCAGCAAATGTCTGCTTCCTTGCTAGTTGCTTCATCTATGACGTCTAATATACTATTGTAGTGTTTTCTCTGTTGTTCTTTATCGAGGTTATTAAATAATCAGATTGTTGTGCGTGTGTGTTAAAACTGTTGTTGTTAAACTACACAATGAAGCACTTCAAAACTGAAATAAAAAGCAAAAGCATGATATTAAAGATGGAGTATAGCGCATGATATGTTACTATAGTACTTTGTTGCGGACAAGAGCACATATTATCACATGCACGATGTATCACGAAATGCATATGTAACTTGTGAAGGTAGTCGTCTATTGTACTTGTTCTACTTTTTGAACTGTTGTCCCAGAACAAGATGATAGACCTGTTATTCATGATATGGAGCTTTTGTGGATTGGGGCTTGCGGGTATGTAAATCTCTGTTAGGATTTTCAAGCTTTTTATAGTGAGTATATTTTAACTCCTTAGCTTGGAGAAAATTGTCCAATAGACGGTATATCAAAAATATGCTATTTTTGTTCTTGAAAGCTCCAGCGTCTACAGTCCTAAACAACCAAATGGTACCTCACCAGAAATGTGAACTCTCCTCGGCTTACACCTCACCAGAAGCGACGTCTTCATTTCTGTGAAGCGACTTTCCATATAGTCTTTCGCATCCGGTATGTATGTGTCATTAGATATATTCGTCGGAGTTACCTTAACCCTTAGACGACCAGGGCATTACAATAACCTTTGGGATCTAAGGGAGTTGTATTTTTATAGTGATTATGGGATTGTAGAATTTTTTATCTTCTAAGGATTTATCCATGTGCGAGATATCTAGCTCTGAGACCGACTAAAACAATATTTTCAATTGACTAAAACAATATTTCCAATCAGCCGCAATTTTCAATACTATGATCGTACATGTATGGATAGATTTGAATAAAAATTCATATGTTATGTGGTAGGCATTCGACTTGAAAATAAAGTTGTGGTTATGAATGGCACACCGGCTATCATTACAAGTATTGCGTACATTAGATAGAAGAAATATGTTTTCTTCACTCGATATGCATTAGGAAACTTAAATGTACTTACATTGGATCTTAGTAGCAAACTAATAACTACAAGTTTCCATCGTCTTGCTAGCTACTTCACACAATGGACCTTCTAATTCAGTGTTTACCCTGTTCTTTACGGACCTCTATATACAATGCCCATGTATGGGTCAAGTCGTTCCTATGAATCTACAAGAGAGAGACTTCTCTCACTGCAGAATTCTGCAATGTTGCTTCGCACCGAGTTGAAATGAAAGATAAAGTTGACATGAGGCTAGTCCATTAATGAAAATTCTGTCAAAAAGTGCATAACTTATTTCTCACCAAATCTTATAATATAGTTAAGCATACTATCCATGGTCTCGTCGTTTTTATCAATCAATCTGGAGTGAGGGAAGCCTGCTTCGTCATATATACATGGCCTTGTGATGTTAGGAACTCCTTCTTTTACTGCAAGATTGCCTCTCTCTCTATGGTTGTTAATTTGCCTCGACGTTTTTCTCCATTAGCACTGTAACTTCAGGACACTCGTGCCTGCAGAGGACCAGATTCCAGAACCCATGAGAAACAAGTTTAGACGAAAGCTCGTCATCCGCTCATATGCTTGCTCTTTAGAAACATTGAACTAGAAAATATGGAAGTGGAAGAGACTTCCTCACAACGAGATTCATCGCCACCCTTCACAAAGAAAAGAAAAGGAGGGTTACCCGGCCCTAACGTTGTTGTTGGAATCGCTGAGGTCCAATAAGATGGAGCAAGTGAGGATCATGACAAGTATGACACTTCGAGTCAAGACCAGTAGTAGCACAAATCTCTGGTGCAGTTCAGTATCAATCCATACGACAAGATCAGTAGATAGTGTAAGACGCTAACCGAACGACCATTCGACATCAGAACTGCTCCTTTCTGCACACAAACAATTTGCACTTATTTTCACTGTCTAGCACAATTCAGCTCGAATCTGATTTTCCGCCCAGCTGCATTCTCATATCTTCTACTACTTGGTGCCCACAACAAACAGCTACTAGGCCTTATCTTCTTTGATCATTAATGCCATTGCAGATTATATCTCTTTCTATCCTGTTCCTATATCATCATCATTTACGCGTGGCCTGCTCATAGTTCGAGAGAGGGTTACTGTATAACAGAAATTTTCCACATCCTTTATAATGTACGTATGTCCGTACCATTCTGACGAGCTCACACCGTCGCTGGTTTGCTTTTCTGCAGACGGATGACTGGGAGTAGAAGGATGCAAGAGCTTGGACTACTTGAGGGGTCTCTTCTCTGAACCATATTTCCTTCTTGTCGAGATCTTGTCAATGGCAGGAAAATTTGGTCCATGAGATGGCCACTCTTAGAGCAGATAAGATTCTAAACTGAAACAGATGGATGAATATCAACTCTCTGGAGTGAGACCAGCAAGAGAAAACGTATCAGTCGATGCGTGTAAAGAAGATGTTGGAGAGCCAGTCGATCTTTCCTCAAAAGCTCAAGATGAATTAGAATACCAACAGAAGGAGAAGGAGACGAAGACGAAGACCACGGATGGATCTAAAGCTAAGCTTTCATCTGCAAGATGCACATTCCCACTAAGAGATTCCTGTACAGAAACTACGTAGAGAGGGCAGGTTATGGTGCATACGTGAATCATAGAAAGGTTGGCTTTCACTCCACCGTACGCTGGATACAAAGTGCACAGAAAAGTGCTCTGGAGCATTGTAACCTTGTGGGCAGGGATATCCTGACCTTGCAAATTGCTGCTAGTGCCACAGCAAGAAAGAGAGCTTCGTTAGTTCACACTTGTAAGGGAAGAACGATTTACAGTCAGGAATTTACAGCGACAGAGATAAACGTCATAGTTAACCAGAAAGATGAAAATTATAGTAATTAGAGTGGAGTACGAACGACCCTGTGCACTGACCTCCAAGACAAAGGATGCTTTGTCAAAGTACACCGTCTTCTCCTTTCCGAGCAAAATCAAGTCATCGATGAGCTCGAACTTCGAAGGAATCAGTACTCAGCTGCCAAAACGTCACAATTATCATTTGTCCGTCCTTGGCGAGACATTTTAATCTTGCTATCAAGCAGAGGGCACCAGCCTTGCATGCGGACACCGACCACAAGGTTATCATGAATACGCACCCGAGTTTTAATGGTGGCAATGGAATCACATGATGGTCATTCGACTAAGAAAACTACTTTCTGAAAAAGAAGAGAAGTACGTGCGTTGGTATGTACATTCTGCAGCAGGATGTTGGATTCAGTCAATCGAACTACTTTAATTTTTAGGTTTGTCGTTATCTGTCCAGCCCACTGACGGGGTCGTCGAGATAGACGATCGGAGGACGCATGAGAAGCTCCGGCTCTATGGACAGTCTTCTCTTTCATGGTCATTGAGACCCGAATGATGGAAGGTGCTTTCGACTCGCAAGTCAACGCAATTCGCGTAGTCCCATCTCTTCGATGGTGCATTCCGCAAACACCGTCTTCTCTTGGTGTGCGATACCCTCTGGAATCTGGAGCAACGTCGACAGGTAGACGAGGTTTTGTCTGATAACGGCTCTGTGATCTCAAACAAAAGATAGAGTTTACGTTGAAGTTATATACGATGGTGCACAGTTGTATCTTTGTCCTTGACCTTGACATACCGACATAGTCTACACTACAGAGATACGACTGGTCATTCCAGTTGCAACCACCAGTATTACTTGCAATGGTGAACGGTAACTTTACTATGTGTGAAAAAAGATCATCACCTCCTTTTGCACGTGTCCGAGAGATAAGGAATTCGAATTAACTTCATTCAAGTCCATTATAGAGCAACTAATTAGTTTGAACTTCATTAAATACTTTAATAACCTAATGAGTATTTATGGTGAAACTTACATTATTAAAGGCCCTGCAAGACAATTAATACCAACACGTTCAAACCAACTATACAATACATGTATATACAAATAAATATCTTAAATATATACAATGCAATTATACCCATAGAATTGGTATATATCTTTCATTCATGACTTGCATCAGTTAATTGGTTGAAAATGTTTTGATGATATCGAAATAAAGAGAGATGCTTTCAGTCCTGCAATCATGGTGAATCAGATACTGACACATCAGTGACATTGTCAAGAAGAAAAAAAGTTTGTTATGTTTCTCTTTCTTAGAAGACTGCCATAAAATAAATGATATGGTACTAAACTGATGTTTCATACCTACAAATGGTTATGTGCTCAGAAAAAATCCAAGCTGCAGGGGAACAAGCTGCACTTGATATGAAAGACAAATGACATCATTTAAAAAGGTTACATGGTGTAGTAGACACTGAAAGAACATAATTTATGAACATGATGTATAAAGAAAAATGGTCTCATGGACAATAGGATTTGAAATGACACTTTCTCATAATATGACTTCTAACAATTTGAAAATAGAAACATGTTTTTAGAAGCAAAATTTACTATCATGAACAGAAACAGGAGTTCAGTTTTATTTCACTGCATTCTAGTTTTGTACAGATTGTAAACATAAGACTTGATAATTCTCAATGCTGTTTGAAAAGTTAATGACTACTCCGGAATAATTCATGTGAACTGAATTATTCATCAGACTTTAGAATTTTGACACAGCGAAAGAAAATGATGAATTATATCAGATGTGTCAGATATAAAATTCCATGCTGATAATGACTCTTCGTAAGTGGAAAAGTATTCAATATGTTGAATTCTACTTCTGACGTAACTAAATGTTAAATTTTCTACTTTTTCATGTAAAAAAAATGCAACGTAATGGATTCCGTACAGTTCACGGTCGGTTGGACGGCATATCATCGTAACTGCATGTCGTAAACCAGACACAGAAGCTACACTCATGATCAAGCTGAGATCAAATTTTCATGTCTTCGCAGCAAGAATGGCTTGGGTGATACTTTTCTCACGAAGGTTGTTGTCCGTTGCTTCCCCATGGCCAGCTTCCGAGATTCCAAGGTAATTCCTCCATTCTCCCCAAAACTGGGAGGCTGAGATCAAATTATCTTGTATCTTACATGTACATCGACCTGAAATTACCTCTGGTACAGTATATGATTTGGAAGCAGACTGGTGGTGTGAGTGGCACCATCCCGGCCCAGACCCCGTGCAAGCAAATCGCTTCCAGGTCTACTCGTAACTACTACAGCGCAATGTCATACCCACCTCGAAAAAGCGGGCGGCTCTCCGCTCGTGGAGGACTGACTGGTGAGGACGTTGACGGATGTGGCTCCCGAGAACTCGTGTCAGAGGCCTGCTGGTGACCTGAAGCTGAATGGTGACCATTAATATTTGATCCGTTAGCTCTGGTGACCGCTGCAGGTGGTGTTGACGAGCCCCCATTCACTGGACTACTAAGTGATGATGTTTCAGGAGTTCTCGTCATGTACCCTTTCCAGAGTCCCTGAATCCTCGTCTTCCAGTAGCATAAAAGGAGCAGGAACAGTAGAAGTAGCACACCAGCAGCACTAGCACCCCCGATGACGCCAGCTTTGCTATCCTTGCCTCCGTCGTCGGACGTTGAACTTGGGCTGGGAACTACACTCAGACCGCATCCACTATCGCAACATGTACGTGCAGCGTAAGCTTCTGCAGTACTGGCTAATACGAAAGAACTGTCGACGCACAGTCCTCTTTCAAAACTCGTGTCCTGATCATCCGAGCATACCGACGTCTCCGGAATCTGCAATATACGGTGATCCACGTTACCCATGCATGGACAGCGGACTCATGAACATCCTCAAATTAATTTAAGAGACTGGCAGCTTCTGATCAGAGACACTCGACAATTCCCTCTTCACAGTTTACGTCAAAGTAATGCATATTAGGTACTATGCGGTAGAAAAACATACGAGGCTGACGTTACAGTTGAGGGGTGTGCCCTGATTGTGCTCTATGTTAGCTGCTGATTCTTTCCGAATGTCGAGAGCTCCCGGCCACTTATCTTCGACTTTCCTTGTGAAGAGATCGATGGCGGCTACACCAACTAGGAAGATGTCATCAAAAACTGCAGAAACATACGATTATGAGCGAGTAGCTATCCGAATTATCTACAGATAAGTGGGTAACTCGGATATACATGTAGCAACGTTTAATTTCAGCATAGATCCCTCTGGATCCGTAAGTGATGCTTCTGCAGCAGGAGCATCTTCACGTACGATCCTTGGATATAGAATTGTGAACCAAATTGCAGAATCTTGGGAGATAGTCTCAGGAAATACTGACTCGAACGAATGAGGACTGAATCCCTTACCTGGGTAAACAACTGTCATCACTTCGCCGACACCGGAGAAAGTTGAGTAAGATGGAACCCATAATGGTTTCTGCCCATCTTCCAGACTGAAACGAAGATTAGCTACGTAAGTATAAAACGATCCAAGCGCCGATAGTGGATCCTGCAGAATGTTCTCTTGAGGTATCTGGTCGTAAGAACCTCCTAGACTACAGGCAGCAGATTTCAGGTCTGCCAGTTTTGAAACATCGGCTCCGTTGGAGCTATCACTCAAGCGGTAGATGAAGGTCCGGACTTCGTCGGTAGTCACAGCCTCGATGATATGGGTTGGAATAGTTATTGCTGGACCCTCCACTAGGTCTCCTCCTGTGATGACAAGTATTATCTGTCATAGTAAGATTTCCAAGGGAGGCAAAGTTCAGTCTCGTATTGTTGACCTAGATCTGACTATAGTCAGATCTGATCATGTGGATCATGTAGCTACATCATGGGGTTAGAAACACGAGCATGTTAGATTCTGGACCACAAGAGAGAAACATAACGGTACCCAACCTTCAAACTTTTGACTTTCGCTGGCGAGCTCTCGAATCCTCCATTGAACAAAACTGTTTCTAATGCAGCAGTCAGGTTCGCCTGCGCTGCAGTCAAACTGACACTGATTCCGTTGATAGCTTCTTTTAAAGGCTCGAGTATTTCTTCGTTCAGCGTTTCATTAAGTCCTATGTTGACCTGCATACGAGCACTAGCATTCAATTAGGTCAAATCCACCACCAGCACTGAAACCTAACCATATTATATTCTAGAGGAAGAATTCAGTGAGAAGTCATAACGCGAACGCCATAACCGAAAGACGGTACTGACTTAAGCATATAAGAAACTTCTTAAGGAAGGCACTTGCAAACTGAATGCGAAATCAATCCATAAGGAACTGCATGTTTTCATTTTGATTGCATGTGGAATCTCGAAGTTTATACGTGCAATCAACTTAACTATACATCTGGTTTGATAAATATTCTACACGAGATGGCAACTCTGTACAGAGGATCCTCTTTGATCCTTTTTGGTTTTCTAAGCTTCAGATATAACACGATAACGGACTCCGAGGTCAAGTACCGTGCAGAAGGCTAGGGTTCTAAAACAAGTACCACGGTACCTTTTCCCCGATCATAGTCGCTTGGCTGCTGTCGAAGCTGTAGACCGAGACAACATCGCCTGCTGTCAACGTGTGTAGAAAGTCTTGGGCGATTCGCTGAGCCGCGGTAAATATCTGGACTTGATTTCCTTCTGAGAGTGACAGTAAGTTTGCCATGGAGCCACCCGTGTCCAACAAGAAAATCACCTGTTTGCTTACGCTCGTGACGGCTTTATACCTTTACACACAGCAAAGTGTCGATAAAATCAAAGGACTGTAGGTGTATGGTCAAGAAATCAAATTAAACTAGCAATTAGACGAGCTCACCATAAAAAACAATCGCTTGTGCAAGTTTACCAAGGACGTGTTCTTGGATCGTAGGTCCTTTCAGCGCACTCGTCGGGATCCTGCTCCTGTGATGAGGAACAACCGTTACGTTAATACCTCCAATAGGTACGTACAAATTCGAAACTCATGCTATGCACTTTTGATGTTTGATTGGACTTTCGACAGAAATCTTGAACTCGAACGTGAATTGAAATCTGTTGCAGTTATGGATCCCTTACCAGTCCTGGGTAAATACGGAAAACTCCATTGGATGCTGCAAACTGTGACCATGCGATTCGATTGAATGGACCACTATCATTAGCATACAATTTCTCGAAAACTTGCTGGTCGAGGTCCCTCTGAGCACAGATGGCCATCTCTGTGTCACAAGTCAATTTAGACTCATCCGCGCTTGGTGGCAGCCTGTGACAGAAACAAGTCAGCAAGCAAACAAGCAAACATATAATCTAACTCATAGCAAATCGGATGTTAACAATCATCAATGTTACGGAGAATCTGAAATTAATTACGATAATCACTCTCTTATTCACAGCAACGCGTGTACGAAGTCGCCGCCTCTTCTCCGCGGTAATGACAGAATTAGTGTTACAACGTCTGTATATGATGATTACATAATGCGCAGTAAGTGTATATACCATGTTCAAGTGGAGTGAACATCGATATCCTAACCCACTGACGAGCAAAGAGTCACGATAAAAAAGTACTATGCTGGCCCTTCTTCCGATACCTTCATGCGATTTATAAAATCATCAATAGTTTCCATCAATAGTTTAAACAACAACTTAGTTTCTCTGAAGCCGACCTTTATGTAATCAGACCAAGCGGTAGGAAACGGTCCTTGCGCGGTAAGCTTAAGTTAATTCAGATATGCTTTCGTTCTTCCATAAGAATTGGGTCTGTCGTCGATGACGAGAATGTTATAATTACGATTACGTTATCAAACTTGCAACTGCTTTAAGAAAGACTATAAGATTTCACGGACCATTAGTTACGAAACCATGGCCAATGGGCCTCAAGTTTCAGCACTCACGTTCTGGAATCAGATTGTGACTGAAGGCTGCTGTTTACACAATAGTGAGGAGATTCCGCCACAATTCGATAAACTTTCATTCATTTTTATCTCATTTCTTACAACGTTATAAATTAGCCGGAAAACGTTAACATTGGTGTGCACGTGGCCTGATCATCACTCAGTCTAAGGTACTGAACAACCGGGGCTTGCAAAACAGTCCCTTAAGCTAGATAAATCATTCTCATACGTCGTAAAATGCCCTATCAAGTTCTCTTGCCGACCTGTTGGGATTGTCAGGTCACCTGAAGTGAAGTTCACTGAAGCACACCGGATACAAGGCTGTACGCACAGAACCTTAAACTCGTCATCATTCTGGACAGCTCACTAGAGAGAGCTTACAGTTCAAAGACTTACCGGATATAACTATGAGTAGAGAGAGTGGCGTTCCAACAACCTGCGGAATTATTCCCGCTGGTACTCGTGGTGCCTTGGCAGGCGTTACCCCGGTCTCCAGGCACACCCACGCACTGCGAATTATTCGCGTAAAGCCGCAACGGCTTACACGAATATATGGAGCAACTTGTATCCGTGTTGCAACTTTTCCATAATTCTGCGCAGGATATAGGAAGTTATTATGAATCTTGTGACCGACACTCAACGCCTTCAGTCAGTTCATCCATCCACCAACAGCTGCAATATGTATTGAACTTGACGGTCTCAGCAAACCCCCGCCCACCGATGAAGATGACTAGGTCTACGGCTGGAGATTGACTCTTATAACGAGAAAATAACTAGTTTTAAGAAGCTGAATAAAAGATCCCCCTAGCCTGACCCTTACCCTCGATTGGAAGAATGTGGTACAAGACCGTACTTAACGTCTGACCACCAATCAGGCAATTATGCTATGTTCCATTGGTTTAACAACTACGTACTCTAGAAGCACGAGCTATGGATGATCCCTGAAGCTAATTAGTACAGCGTTCAGAACCGTGAGTGGGGTCCCATACAGAGTTCATAACCTGACGATTGAGAACGCTCAGAGAGCAGTTACCGGGTATGCACTGATAGGTGTTTAAGAACACAAATGTGACATCAAGTCGATAGTACCTTGTCTATTCCGGTAGTTTGTAAGAGCAGAAGTGGCGATCAACTGCACCGAAGTTTCGATGTTGTTGAAGAACTCTGCAGCCTCTGGCGGCACAGTCTGTCCATGCCCCCACTGGAGAAACGCACACAATTGCAAGATGAAAGTCAAAGACAGTCCCCGAGACATCTGACTTCTCGATCTCACCCACAATTGCAAGGAACGTCCCCTCGCCCCCCTGCCGTAGTTTTTGTAGAGTGACTGTCCTGGACTCGTCTCAAATGATGTCTGCTTCGAACCTGGACTTCAGTGGATACCCCTGGTGAAGGAATGTGACAAGTTCTGAGACCACATGAAGGAACATGTAATTAAGCAAACCTGGGAGTCAACCCTGGCTGTTATCGAGATCTGATCATATGTTCTCTTGGACGGATTCGAAGTTGAAAAACAAGAGCATCCCGTTTTCCACTGAGTCAGACAGTCCTAATACTGTTTCACTTTGAACGTACTGTGTCCGAATCCAGTAATAGGTGCCCCAATAAGTACTGTATGTACACGATCATTGTCCTCTATATATGATTTCACCCGGAAGAATCACACTAGTGAGAGCGAGGGTATATATAATATTAAGGGTAGAGCTAAAAGGGACATCCATGGTCATCTCAGTCGATAGGTGAAACTCCGTCAGCCTCTCCAGAGAACCCAGCTTGCATGGGCACTCTTCTCCCAAAGGTAGTACAACTCTCACTGTTATCCATCGCATTAATTCACTGCTCTGCGGACGATGGACTGGCCATCAGACCAGCGAACAATGCAAGCCACTGGAGATGCAACTTGTGAACGTTGACTCTCTGCTGGAGAAGTATCTAGCAGTGAATAAAGGTTAAACCTCATCATGGTTTGGAACTGCATGGACTTTCTATATCCGGCAAAAAGCTGCACTAGAGATTAGCGAGCGTTAAGTAACTTCTCTGTGATATGGATGCCAGTAGTTGCCAGACTTCTACTTGATGTTCTATAGGGTGAGGACTTCCGTGTCATGCTCTTTGCGTTCGAGAAAGTCTGTAGTCACTGTTTGCAACTGCGCTAAATGACAACAAGGTTCATCTGACCTCAAGCGTCTACAGTCCTATCATCTGGCAACTTATAGAACTAACTCGAACCTAGTGAGTATATACTTATGAGAAGTATCCACCATCTTCGGAAGAGGATATAATGCAGAACGGTTTAATTTATCACCTAACCTTTCAGACAAGAAGCGTTAGATGATAAATTAAACCTATAAAAGAACTATTTTTTACAGGACAAGCGGCTGTTCTTATGGTTCCTCTAGCGCGTTTTCTCTTACATTGATTTATACGTTTTCTCTGGAAGTTCGGGAATTCACGTTGTATAGAATATTTTATATTTATTCATAAAATACGTTTTTATTTTGAAATCAGTAACTTTATATTTATCATTTAATATTTACAAAATTCAAATTAACAACTCATAAACAAATATTAATCTAACACTGATTAATATAGACCATAAATTCCATCAACTCCCACTACACTGTTGGTACAATTGCACCACTAGATTTTACTTCTGTTTTCACACTTGTCTTTTTTTCTCTCAAGGCAAAAATGCATATTAACTTAAAACTTGGTATTATAAAGATCCTTTTCATATAGTAATGTCCTGACATTTGGCTTTTTCTAACAAATTTATTTCTAAATGAAATATATTGAAATTGACTCTGAAGAAATTCCTTGCCTTATGGCTTGTTCAATAACCTGAGCCTCCGTGGTCACATGAATTGCTTTACCCATAAATTCGACAAGAATATGCCTATAAATTCAGATTTTCCAGACACTGAAATATAATCTAGAACAAGTGGTTGTAGAAGATTATTCATAATAAACTTGCTTTTCTTGCAACTTAAGCATTCGGCACTATCAGGTATGTACACAGTTGGAGTTGACGTACTTAATGTCCTTTTCACACTGCTCACTCATATGACCTTCTAGATTTTCTCCGAATTTTATATAGATTTTGTATGTACTGTAAATAAAAAGTATTTTAGTAATTTTTTTCGCAGTGTAATTTGCTTTTACACACGGTTTACACCACCCCTTGCAGTACAAGGCACCGCTCGCCAGTACCCGGGTCGCCAATGAAACCTGGGAGATCGGGGTTCACTCCCGACAAGCCAACACACCAGTCAACGTGTGCTTCGAACCCACGACCTGGACTTGCCAGGCCGAGGGCCCGACCAGCACAGTAGGCGTGCCGTCTATAAGTTGCAATTATGAACGACTTTTCTGATGCAATATTAATTTCATTCAGAAACTACAGTCAGAGATAAATGATAACACAGGAAAATGAATATTCTTATTTCGTTGATAGTATATTCAATGATAAGAATATTCGTCCTATCCTTTGAAGTTAACTACTATAAAATACGTGAGGCTGGTTTTCCAGTATATTGAACCAAATACATGGCGCGTTTGAATTCTCGTTTCTCTTATCTTTCGTTTTCATTATAACTTGTTCCACTCGAACAAGGTATTATCAGATATGATAGATTTGTACCTGGGGTTTTGCTTGGTACAATCTGCTTTCAACCGTATAGATTTTAGAATTAATCACTGACTAAGTTGTTGTAAAATAAAATTAATTATAATTAACGTATAAAGCCTGACACTGTATGTGTGGACCTATGGAGTAAAATCTGTAATGAGAACGACCGGTTCGATACATACAAGAGTTCATCTTACGTGGCAATGGGTGTTCGGAACTAAGTGTGGTACAAAACTAAAAACTATGGTTAGATTTCTCCCGACTAGTGAAAGACCAACCTAAGCATTGACTTCATGAGATGGTCAATGGGAGTTAAAACTTGAGTTTTGACTTGGTCGTGGGAAATGAACCTATCAGTGGTTTGTATCGCAATTCGCGATTTTTTATTTTTTATTTTTTATCTTTTTTGTATCGCAATTACCTATATAGTGTACTTGTGCACGGTGACGGCGACCTGTCAGTCCGGGATATGATCGACAAATCGATCTGAAAGTCAAAGGCTACTGTTCAGGTTATAGCCTGCTCCAAAGTGAAGAACGCATAGACAGTATTCCAATTTTCAGTATGGACTCTTCTGTGTCAGAAGAGTCAAGTGGCACGTTTATTGTAAAGTCAGCATGCTTAACTGATGTCACTGGCGGCTGGATATATCCTTAATTGTAGTTGCTTCATGATTTCTTTGTGATGATTACGCTAGCGCTATGGCGTCAATACTTTTATACTGAGAGAAATGACATCTTTGGAATGTTGATGAGGAGATTCAATGGTTTTCATTTCTAGCCTACAGTGTAGTTGTTCTTGATAGAAGTGCCGAAAAAGTGTAGCTAATATCCATGCTGATGGAGTCCGGAGGGAATGGAAGGAAAGGGACAAGCGGGGCGGGGTTATCGGATTTGAAGTGGATAACTTGATTGGCTCCTATCTAGTTAGACGGCATTAGAGAAAAGAGTTTAATGTGAATGTGAGTTAAGATGAAGGTAGTGTGTTTAATGAGCGGGCGCTGAAATGACTGTTGGAGTTGCTGCATACTGTTATTACGGATATTAGGGGCCGGATGGAAGGCAAACCCGCGCGTTATTAAATATTCGATAAGCCAGCAGCAGCCGTTGAACGGTGTTGAACACCGCGTCAAAGTAACGTGGGTTTGAATCGCGCGTGCTTCTGTTTGCTGCCGCTTGGTGCTGGTGCGGTTGCGGGTGGTGCTGACGGTCGTCCTGCGGTTTTGGTGTTGTTGCAGGTGGTGATGGTGTTGCTGTCTTGCCGCAGCGGTGTTCTTTTCCTCTTGCGGCGGTGGTGTTCGTGGTGATGGTCTTGCTGTCTTGCCGCAGCGGTGTTGTTTTTCTCTCGCAGCGGTACTTTTTGTGGTTTCGTTGGCTTATGTTCCTCTCGTCTTGCTGCGGTGGTGTTGTTTTCGTCGTGTGATATTCGCTGCTTGGACTAGGCGATCGGTTGGACAAGTTGGTCGTTCTGATTGGGCGATGTTCACAGAATTGCATCTTCGTCGTGCAGTCGGACGTGGGTTGGGCTTTGGCTGTGGGCGCTTTTTGTTCTGTTGCTGTTTGCTTTTTGCTGCTAGGGTTTTCGTTGTGATATGGATATTGGCTCTTGGAGTGCGCGGTCCGACTGCATGTTGATTGATTTCAATTTCCAATTTCGAAGTGACCGATTTCGGTTGGGGAAGTCGGTCCCTCCGATCGTGATTTGGATACGACTGCACATTGTCGATTCCGTTGGCTTTGGCTTCACAGCGTCTTGCTCGTCGGCGGGACTGGTACAGTTTTGGATTGGGCTGCGGTAGAGTTTTGACAATCGTCTGTGGTCCGGACTGTGGAGCAGTCATCCAGCGGAGAATTCAGACGTTGGGGTGTGAGTTGCGGTCTCCTTTGCTGCGGGTGTCGCTTACCTTGTGGGCTTTGCTTGTTGCTTGCTTGCTCGCTGCCGCTGATGCAGCTGTGGGTTGTGAGCACGCGGTCTAACAGCATGGATACTGGAGTACGTCTTCTCTTGTGTTCAACCTGCTCTCATTTTTTCACCACGTTGTCTGACTTTGTTTGGAGGTTGTCGCAGGTGAAGTTACTGTACAGTGTACAGATACACATTGAGCGTGAGTATGAGATGACACTTCTATCATTCTGTAGTTGCAGCATTTATTGTTGTTTTTGCTCGATGATGAGAACCTTGGAAACGGTGGGTTGTGGTACTTCTGAAGCAATTACTGTTGTTGCTTCCAGTCCAGAAGCAACTCCTCTTCTTGCTGCGAGCCATCAACCTGAAGTTGTTGCTGTTAGTCCTAACATTTCTGTTACTCGTTCTTCCTTCTTTGACGAAGATTTTCTGTATATTCCTTTAGGTTTCCCACCTATTTTTCCTACCTTGGACGAGGTCTGCCATCAAGGGTTTAATGATCGCAGATTGGAAGCACATCGCTTCTATATCTACTTAGATCTCGATTTTTCTGAGCATATATCACAGTTTCTATTTGATACGGATTTTGTAAAAGTAGCTCGAGTCTTTGTAGCTCTATCCGGGGCTTTTATGTACTTGGGCACGACAGAGGATACATATTGGCTGGTACTAGAGGGTCGAGACAGAGAGATGTGTCGTACTCGTGTTTATTCGTCGACTGTTGTTCTGCACTCTTATTCAAGCTTACAAGACGAGCGATATACTGGATACGTACTCTGTCTTGCATCTATCTTGTGCCGTCCAAGTTTAAGTACGTTTGTCCTCACTTTCCTGAGGCATCTTGTCTCAATGTCTCTGCGAAGAGAAGCAAGAGCGAAGAAGACGAATCCTTCCAATCTCGAAAAGGCTCTCGAAGTGTCCATCACTGTTTGTAAGACAGGAGGGACTTAGAGTTGTTTTCATTGTTAGGAGTATTTCTACAGAAGCAGTGCATTTCACGTCTGTTCTCTGTAGAGCGTGGGGGCGCTCTGCTCCATCTGCACTTCCAGGGAGTTGTGTGTATTTATGCGAAGAATTGCCCGCATGTAAGAGATTAGTTACGATTGCTTTGGGTTGGCAATGCGAGAAACCTTTGGGCGGTGAGATTTGTGTGAAGTCTTTGACAAACCGTGGGTTGCACACCTACGTTGGTACGCTGGGTTACTGTATGAAGGATTAGAAGGAGGAGTATCACCATGTCACCATAAAAAACGTTTCTGAGAGCATGCTAACTGATGACAAGGATTTGTATGTTCTTCTAGGTGCTGCGGACACTAAAAATCATGTTGAGCTCAAATATACTTGCTCGAGCACTGCAGTTTAATAAGTACGCGAATTCTCATCCCTTGTCTATTACTATCCGCACCTGTTTGAGGACCATGCTAACCTCTGGGAAATACAGTGTTTCTCCATGGTGGCTCATTCAAGGTGGAATGCAGGAACGGAGGGTAGATTCTCTGTGGAAGTCTTTTCTGCATCTTGCTGAAGTCACTGCAGAGGATGTTCAGAATATCTTCTTTTGGCAAGACAACAGACGCTGTGGGCAGTGCAGGAGGAGGTATACCGAGGGAGATCCAGCAATGTGGAGTGAGGTGCTCGTCGCAGGTGCTGAGGCGCAAACAGAAGATGTACTACCGCAGATGGTGTCTCCTGCTCGTGCAGAGCCTGCTATTCCGAGTGGCAACCGTCATCAAGAGACAGCGGAATATATTCTACTGTTGGATGTGTTTTTAAGACGTGTGGATGCTAGAAGAGCTTTTGAACACCAGGAGACTATTTCCGTTTGATATTTACACACTAGAATAAACTGTGCAGTAGAATATTATAGAGTCTGCAATAAGGTATGTATTTTGTGATGCGTAGTATGATGTCAGGGCAATGCTCGAGTTCAGTTCACGAGTTTGTGTTAGTGGAGGGAGGTTGAGAAAAGCACACCAACTGTATAAGTGCTGTCGGTTACACCGGCTTAGGACCTTTCTCTGCAAGGACCATGTACAAAAATTCTTCCAGTCATAATAAAAAACATGGTCCACCGTGATCTTTTTATTACACAAACTAGTACTTGTGTTCGCGTGGAGTGGAGTGGAGTGGAGAGAAGAAAAAAGGTACGGACAGACTGTTGAACAGAGTAATACTATGGGGAGGTAAAAAAAGTGGAAACAACTGGGTGTTCGTGAATGGTGGACAACTGGAGTCGAGTTAATAAAGTCCAGGAGCAAGTAATGAAGCTCATCAGAAAGGGGTTATAAAGGCCTGGAGCAATTAATTAATCCCACTTTAATTTAAGTGACAAGCGAAAGGTGCATCACCGAAAGGATTAGGAAAACATAAAGCGTATTAGACATAATACAGTGACCTCGTCCATCAAAAGATGGAGGAGGTGGATATGCAAGTGCTCTCTGTTGTCGTATATGTAGCTAATATACGATATCTTTTTAGGGTTATTTTTATCTGGAGAGGTCAGATTTTTTTCTAAACTCATTCATTCGTTCAAATTAGAAGATAGCATTATGAACTTCGCAATGTTCATAGTTATTACATTTGCTCGAAATCAACACCATGTTATATTTTCCTATCTCTTCTTGGTGAATGATAAAGAGTGTAATGACCTCTTAGGACGGTTAGAAATTCCCCTCTATTTCTCTTGACGATAGAGAGAAAAGAAAGTCTAAGGAGGGCTACAAAACTGTATTTTGTCTGCATTGGAGTTGTATTTCTAAGTTCTTGTTTAGGCTGCTTATCATTATTGTATATGTTACATAGGTTTTTAAGTTGTCCTCTTTTCTCCATGCATTTTCGCTTTCAATGGACCTGGTTGCACATCAGCAAGAGGAATAAACTTGAGAAGTTGTACAAGTCTATTTGCTCCATCCTCTTGATCTCTCCTGCCTATCGCTGTTGCTGCTGTATGAAATTATGCTCCTCTTCATGTTTGTGCTTCTCCTCTCCGGTTGCATCAATGGACATGTGTTTATAGTGGAAGCACCGTGGCTAATCCCTTTAGAAGAAGATGTTCTTGATGTCTTCCTAATTGACAAGTACATGATGAAAAATATTCCGACAAAGAGTCACTTGTTTCACTTGAATTCCATACTATAAAAATTGTTATTCGTGAATTATACCAGTACGTAAGAGTCTCTTGTACATGGATCCGAACATACACTCATCATACAATATTGCATTCAGATACAATGCACAAGTTTCCCCTAAAATTATAAATCTCTTATATACAGAATTCTTCTATACACTTGATTGATCAACCGAAGAATGTGGTCCTCAAAGACAAAGCCCCTTATATACTAATCGTTTAACAACACGCGGTTAGACCGTTAGGCCAAGATCAAGAACTTCTGAATTGTCTAGCAGCCAGATGTATCTGGACAGCAACCCATAAAGATAGCAATGCAGACTAATCTATATCCATTTATAACTCCAAATTTACAATACGTATCCAAAAAATCTTACTTATCCGTAATATAGTTCCGAATGATATCTCCAAATTCTCCTCTACATTTCATAGGTGAAGACTAAGATAACATTTATTCCTTTCTCAATCACCCGTCTTCTTACCTACCAAATCGTGATCCTTCAAGATTTTTTGCCGCTTAGAGAGTCCGGCTTCTAATTTTTTTTTCTCTTTTGTCCTCAGGTGAGCCGTTGGATGATCTCCCGTAGCTCTTCCTCGTGATCTCTCTTTTTGATCCATTATGTCCATCAACTCGTACATTGTTCGGACAAGAGTTCTGATATCTACCACCATACTGATTAGATGCACGATCATTCCGACTGCAAGTACTAACTCCTCCCGTACTAACTCCTTTCGTCTTGCTCCATGATATGCAGATAGGTTAGGAACAACTCCTGCATTAGATTGATTATACACATTGTGTAAGTGTACAGCATCCAAGTGTTATCCTAGAACATGATACCGTTCTCGTAGTGAAAATGATAACTTAACGAGTTCATTCTCGATATCAAATATTCCATCCACTCCCGATCTTTTGTCGTTGGTTTATCGTGTTATCATACAAACTCGTCTGTTGGTACACCAACATGTGCTTCTTTCAAAGCGGATGCCATCTGATTATGGATCCATGACACACGTAATCGCATACTCTCTATCTCTCTGGTCCTTCTAGCTCGCTTAGACATCCAAGTCAAGTACTTGTCTTTGGTTGTACTTAACCCAGCATCCTTACTTGGGTCTCCTTGTATCTCCATATTCAAATGTCTGGGAAGATCAATTAACTCTTCCGTCCTCAATTTTCATGTCTGGATATTTCTTCTGTCTCTCCCTCTAGCACTTCGATGTTGACCATCTACTCGATGACGCTCTTCCTTCCAAGGGGTTTCTTCTCTCTTCTCCTTGGTGCCGTACTTGTTCGGAAGTGATTCTGACATTTTTCTTTTCTTCTCGTAATGATTTCCGAGGTAGGGTCTTCATATCTCCAGATGGTTACACTTTTCCAGGGTGTTTCTTCCTTCTTGTTACTTTTTCACCAAATCTCGTCAATTTTAGCTTTGATAAGATACTTCTTCACCTAGATCGTCTGTGTTTCGATCTTTTTCTTATCTTTGTCTAATTCGAATGAGTTCATTAGCTTCTTCGACAATGTATCTGGTCTGCGTTCTAGATCTCATACCTTCGTTACTTCCATCATAGTCCTCTTCTCTTCCGGATGACTGATTTTTGGAAGCATTGGCTGTGGTATTTGCTGCTCCAATCGATCTATTGCTTCGTTGAGATCGATGGACCTTCCTAGACTCGCTCCTAGTTTGATTACTTTCTCGATCAACATCTCATCTTGGAGCTTTAAAATCTTCGGAGGGTTCACAAGTGTAGAATAGTCAATCTGCATGGGTAATTCTACACTTATCGAGGCTCTTGGTCTTGCTGTAACTGGTGGTGATTCTTGATCTTGCTGAACCTCCTCAATCTGATATTCGCTCGAAGTTTTCTCCTTACTCCTCTTTATCACCGTAATTGATATCTTCATCAACTTCTGGAGTTCCGGTCCGGATTGATCTCGTGGTTCTTCTTCCTCCTCGTCTTCTTCTTGTATCTAGAGTTGATTCTGGGTCGCCGTATCATGACTCGGGCTGGTGACTCTTGATCTGATTCTTCCTACGCTGACTCATCTTCGATGTATCGGGCTCGTATCTTTGTCTTACGAGCACTCTGTGTCTACTGTTAGTGTTCTGATGTTACGATCTTTGCCTTCGTCTGACGAGTTGCTCTCCATGAGGTTCTTGCATCTCCTCTTGCTCTTTTTCTTCCTCTCTCTGGTGCGGACTTCTCCTCTTGTTGAGGTTTGACATTGTATCTGGTGAGAGATGGAACTCGGCATGTAAAATGAGACATGTAGCTTGTCTTGAGTCATCGCTTCTAAATCTACAAATCTTTCAATATTTGTTCAAAAACATAAAAAGAGTAAATCATCATACTCTATAAACGTCTCCTATCCACCCAGTTCAACCTCAATACTCCAAAAAACTCGTACAAGAACCAGCAATCTGATCAACAAGAGATCAAAACTCTGAAATTGAACTCCGTGGACATGCACATCTATAAATCAAAGATATCATCGATTTGCACACTCTTGAGATATCATCGATGAAATTTCATGACTTGAAATCATTCAAATCAGACCTCTCGACTCAGTTCTTTTGAGTAACCTTCTATTCATCCACACTGAAATGTCAACCAGCAGCACAAAGATCACTCTAGTTAAGTCAAACTAACTCTACACATCGAAGAATCAAGGTTGCACTCAGTCGTCTCATTTACCATAGCCAAAGCTTGAAAGCTCAACTCGAAAGAAGTGAGACCTACAAGCTCTTACTTCGCACTATACTCTCCAAAAGGATCCGAACCAAGAATTTCTCCTAAGAGCACTAACGACTTTAACTAGACTAGCTACCGCGTACTCTGCTAACTAGTAGAGTCATTACATATGACATGACATCTCACTTAATGATCATTTATTCGTTAAAATATTATTCTTACAACAAACTAATATAATGAGTTCATTTAGATAAATTACTATTAGCTTGAAGTAAGTAATTATGGTTATAATCAGAAAACTTAAAGTTTATTTCAAAACTTTAAACTTTTATGCGAAAGGATTGAGATGCATTGCATACATCAAACTATACGACAGTTGAAAAGCTTATATCTCTTCTTCTTGCTCCTTTCAAAGACTCTTAAATTAATATTTTTGTCTAGCTAGTAACATGTTGTACAAACTAGAAGGAACTTTATATTCAAATTCGATTAGTCTTACCATTAAATCAAGAGGAGAAATGGTCTTTAAAGCACGAGTATTACTACTTTATTTTGCTGATTTCCTTCAAAAAACTGAAAAAATAAACCGTTATGCAAAAAATGATGATGGTGATTACTCTTTCATCTCAACTTGAAATATGTAAATAAGGAATCAAATTAAAGCTATTCATTAGATTAACAAGTTATGATACATCTCATAGCAAACTACTTAGTGTTGACCGAGAAGTGTTAAGATGAACACTTCAGGTAAATTTTAGAACCAAAAAATATCTTCTTAGACTCAAAGAACACTAACAGGTTTATTCTCATGCTCAAGGTTTAATTTATCATAAGGTCAATAATACATTTATCAATTACTCTACATCTCCCTTCCATGTAAATAACACAAAAACATGAACGGATCTAGTTAACTAATAACATTATTTGAAAATATCCGTTGCTTGTTTCATTACACATGTGTAATGGTTGAGTAATTTCAGAACAGTGCTATATTACTATTTAAAGAATACTTCAGTAGGTACAAAAGATGATTCATTATCTTGTTTAGGAATATATTTTTCCTATTTTAATAGAAGTTAGCAATTTATCTCATTTTAATCAGTAACCTGCATAACCGAATAATTGTGGAACCTCTGAAATTAAATGAGCACACTGTCTACATTTTAATATCTACACTACAAAATATAAGAAGGGAAAATACTTAATAATAAAATAAATAATTTCCAGAAATTCCTAAATTCTAAATGTGTTTAAAAGTCTTAAGACTACTCAAAAAATGAAATTTGAAACAAAACCAGCAATTCGAATCTTTGACCGGAAAGTATATCAACTCAAAATCAGATATTTGAAAATAAACTTACTAATCAGTGGCTCTTGAAGAGCGAGTGAACATTGGAATGATTCTCCCTTACCTTCTATAACAGAGAAAGGGGGTTGAATTTTAAAAGAATGAATCTACATTTCGATGAGTACAAGCTACTACTGGATTTCTAAATCTAAGCCATTTTGCTCTGGAGATTGAAATTACATGCCACGCTAATTGAGTACCAGTCAGTAATTACTTGGTGTATCCTTTTCCTTTTTCACTATACTGTACAAATTACGCAAAACATTGCTATACATTTTGCAACAAAGGCACACTTTCAGTCCATACAAGGTTCTGCGAAGGACGGGCCCGGAACACACATGACATCGATCCACCCCCTCATGTTTCCTCGTAGCTGCGCTTGAAGAACGCGCATGCTCCATGGCCAAGTCAATATACACCCTAAATGGTCCCACCTTGAGTATTGCACGGTCGAGCGATCTGCGATGCCTTGTGATTTGCCCTAGCTTCTCGGATTAGATCCAGAAGTTGACAACTTGCACCTCCTCCAGGCTCCAAGCTCCAAGCTCCAACTATCATGTACAGAAACTTCCGATAGGAGGAGCATTATGGTCCCTGACGAAAGGTGGGTCCTTGCCGTGACCCAAGTTCGACTGATGCTCGTATGGTACAGTACAGATAAGTGCCGTGGAAGTTCCATTATTCCAGTTTCGCAAGGAGACGCGAATAAGAGTTTACTGGCGAACACACCACCCATCTTGGCATAGTCGATGACTCAGTCGTAGCTCTTGAAGAATATCAACTCGGTTGATCCCGTAGCCCTCGATAGTGCAGGTAAACTTCTTGCTGAGTCTATGTGCGCTTTGTCTGCAGTCTCTTCTGCCCCGGACAACGCACCAGCGCTTACCGTGGACAGCGTTCGATGTTCAAGGGATATTTTATTCTTCTGTTGCCATCGTCCGTGCTCCATGGTGTGGAGCGTGGTGGAAAACGAGCCCGAGCGACCTCGTGCTTTCGGGGATTGCTCCGCCTGGTCTTCCATCGGGGAAGAGGAGCCTGCGTCACCTCCATTGGAAGTAGCAGCTCCGCGGGATCTGTGTGCAGCAATCATGTAATTTCCTACGACATCTTGAACGAAGTTGCCAAGGTGCTGAAAACTCTGGCTTGTTTCGTCCTCTGGCTGACAGACTGAGAAGTGATCACCATCGACAGTTACGAAAACGTCTCCCAGTCTTGACAAGCCCTCCTGAACAACTTGTTCACTGAAGCCCCCCTATTGAGACCAAATGACTCATGAGAAATCAGTGGAGTATCTCAACTCGATATGCTCGCGGTAGGAGATGCGTGAAAAAACAGGGAGGATAACGAGGAAAACATCCTAAGTTTAAGAAGAAGCTCAAATTGCAGATAAAGAGAATGAACACACTGGAATGGGATGAACAAAATATGTCCAAATCTTACTTCTAGCCTTCTGTACAAAGCAAGTAGAGAAAGCTGTATGTGGCAGAAGGTTTTGAATACAACTTACCCTCATAGTATCGGAGCTTGCACTTAAAACCAGGCTGGGTGGTTTTGGTTGTAACCTCTCTGAATCCAAAAGTTTCGTGAAATCCTGGAGAATTCTAGAACTCTGTTTGAACAGAACCTCCATGAACTTTACGAGTGGGCCTCTCGTTTTAACGGAACTTGTGGCTTTCACAGACTGGTCCAATCCTGCAAATGGCGGCGAGTAGTAGACGATTCCCCGCCAATTGTTCCAGAAATTTTTCAGCTTCAGGTCGTCGGTTCTGTTGAACAACTGCTCATCCACTTCCAAGATGAGCTTCTGAGCTACTAGCCCACCAAAACAATGGGTCACGAATATCACAGGAGCTCTTGTCTGACCAACACCTGCACCAAACGGTCTGTTGTTCAGAATTAGTTCTACCACAAGGTTCTCCATCACGCTCTCAAGATCGTCCCGGCCGGTTGAGCTAGCTTTCTTTCCAGCTCCATCGTACTTCACAGACAGTAATCGCGCTTTCGGAAACAGCTTTGGGAGCAACGTTGCCGGCCAGCAGTGTGGGGGCGCTGCAGCAGGGGCCTCTGTGCCGGCCAGCAGTGTGGGGGTGGATACCCAAGTCATGAAGTAAGCATCTTCCAGGTTGTTCGGGTCTCGTTGGAGACCGTGGAAGAAAACGATTTCGACATTAAAGTCCTCAACTTGCTCTCCTATTGGTCTCAAATCGAATACACTTTCCGTTATCTGCAAAACTTAGGGATTGCAGATTAGTCAAAGAGTACTGGACAAGAAAAACACATAGAAATGAACAGGCGCCTTCTCATTTCACCCACTGAACTATCGAGAGCCCAATCAGTGAAGCAACATCCACTTGAAGAGACTGTGTTATGAGGCTGCGCTCTGTTTTCTGAAGCATGAATTCAGTTTTCGTTGTTGAGGAGCGTAGATACTTCGAACTTGTTTCGCCTCTCACCTTGGTTCCACTGAAGACCACTTTCGCAACTGGTTTTTCCTGCTCCTTTGATAGCCATGATGAAATCGTAGATATAAGCCCTGGTGTTGTTTGAGTTGCTGCACCCATGGGCAAAGTCGTAGAAGATCAGGAGAACTCAGGGCTTTGACCTCTCGCTTCTGTTGAAAACTGAGATTTATCTGCTCAGGCTATACCAAAGAATGAGTTTTAGTCTGGCGTAATTGTAGATCAGCTGCACACAATTGCTCGATACAGGTGTATGTGATTGGGCGCGAAATTGGAGAAAGATACAATCCTGGCCAAACGCGAACGATTCGAGATTCACCTCGGTCACCGCAGATACAAGGCGGAGTGAGAACTGATGTTTCTGAAACTGAACCAGAAAAGATCAGTTAGTGTGCCTAACAGTCGATTCTCCTTATCGATACCGATTCTGATCGAATGCTCAAGCTTCAGGTAGACGGTACTGGGAATCGAACAAGGACAAACACAAATTCTAAGAACACCACAAAGTTTAAGGAAATTTTTAAAATAAAGAGAAATGTCAAACTGGACGCAGGGACGAAGCTGCCCACACTATCTCAGCAATGATGCAAATGGTCCCGGCAGACCCAAGCGACCAACATGAGAATGCAAAACGAAAGGAGAAACAGAAGACGCTATTTTACAGATTTCCCTATATATGTTCGAGCTTCTGGTCTTGTTATGATCTTCAGCCATGGTTGAAGCGATGACAGAGAGATTCATTGAGCTACAAGTTCGCTTTATGGTACTGTGACGGTGATTCACTTACCTACAAGTTAGCAAGGAGAACTTCTTAATCGATCAACCACTGTACCACCGTAGTTTGCTATAATAAACATGCCATTGGACATATTTGCATCCGATCTTTTACATCTGTGAGATTCTCCGCTTGAAGCTCAATAGTACAGGTGAAACTACAGGGATCCGGTTTCTTACAAGATGGAAAGTAAGCGTTGTCCGAAGATTCTCCACCGTACGTAAACACCTCATCAATCAATTTCATCCTTTGTCGAACAGATGAATGTTGTTAAGAGTTGAAAGTGACACAAAAGACATAAATCAGATTGATTCTTGGAAAGCTAATTATTATCACCTTCGTTAATTTACAAGACACTTACGCTGGCTAAATCTCTAGAAACTATGAGTTGCATCGTTTACAGATTCCCTCTCGGCTTTTTAGCCTCAGAGGAACCTTTATGATGTAAGTTCACGAGCAAGAGATAACAACAAATGAGAAAGTTCTGTTTCGAACTTTATACCGCGGAAGACTCAACCCGATGACGTGCTTACGTGCGTAACCCGCCCTCGGGCAACGGCTCAGGCTCGTAAGCTCACCGCGAGCAATGCCTTGCACTACGAATAACCCAGAGGCAGGATGTTTACAGGAAGGGCAGATCCCACACCCTGAAGTGATGGAATCAAGAGTATGCTAAGATATTGCAGAGGCAGCTGTTTTCTCAATCAAGGCCTCGGTCGACCTAACCGCTTTTAGGAAATAAATAATCTATCTGGGAGTTACGACCTAAAGGCGAAGAGCCACAAGGGGATTGTCCTTGATGTATCTCATATTATTCTCACTCTCTTCTGCCATGGGGGACGAACGTGAAACTTTGAGGCAAAACTTCTCTGCATACCTGTCCATGTCCAAAATGTTCGGTGGTGTTGAAAGGGTTTCTTCCTGTGTGTAAGGAGTCTCGTGCCTCTTTACTTGAGGAGGTCTCGTAGATTGTTAAACATAGTTAATGTTTCGACGGTTTTTTTACTCTTTGCTTTTTGTTTGGAAGGAAATCATACGATGAATAACAAACGGATGAGAAAACCCCATCAATCCGAACAAGGGGAAAAAAGGTAAAGCAGTCAACTCCTGGAAAGTGAAAGTGAAGAGAAAATAGAGGCTAATCCCTTTGTTCGGTGGTTCTCGCCTTGTATCTGACGGTGGAAGTATTTTCAATGTTGTTTCACCTTGTTTATTTATTCAAGATTGATTTATTATTTAACTTTTTTCTCAATAACGGTGAGATAATAATTTAAATATATCAGTTAAATTAAAATATTCTCTAGCAAACTTCTGCACTGTTGGAAGCACGTTGATCCGTTCTCCAGTTATGGGTTATCGCGAGACTTTTAAGGAACTCCAAGTCCAGCTATCAGTTACCATTATAGATTTGCTTAAATTATCAAAGAGTTTACTGTAGAATTGGTACATACCATTATACCTTTTCCGAAAAGAAATAACCAACAAAAGTTCTCCAAAGTTTGTTGAGCATGCTTATCTACTTGTCTGTTATGTTTTTTTTTTAAGTTTTTTCTTTAAGCAGATGGCTATCTGGTGATGTATAAATTTTGTTGTGCGCTTATAGCATATTATAGTAGTATCTTTAGTTTATTTGAGCAAACATAAAGAATGTGCTTGTACAGAAAGCTGCAAGAACCTCCAATGGTTATTTCCCCACGGCCTTGTACATCAAATTTCGTTTTCTCTTATTAGAGAATGTGTAAATATTATATAGAAATGTTATAATAAGCTATCATCAAAAATCAATTTTATCTATAATTAATATGGGTTAACCTGTCTCAGAGTTACCAGCAGATATGGATATAACTTATAATTGAGACAGAACTTACGTGCGCTAGAGGTATAAGTCCGGAGTCCTGTTTACCAAAAAAGAGTCAATTCAGGTAAACATTAATTTATGCCTTAACCCTTCTTGCCGAAAGGGTTAGAGCATAAAATTGATTTACACTTAGAAAGCCTTCCGGCTTTCTAAATGAATATCCTAGTTATTACGGGTGTCAAAGCTCGGAAAAAATATTATCTAACGACTAAAGGAATAATTCTCATGAAAAATCCATGGATGATTTGACTACAGACTTTTGGTAACTTTGTGTTGGACACGGATCGATGAGTTAAGAAGATTGGGGTTCCAAAGCTACCGGTGATTATGTTGGGGAGTGAATATCAATGCTAGAGCACACACTTCAGTTCTTGTCGAGCATCATATTCAGATTTCAGAGAGCACGAAGAGCTTGCATTCAATCCCGCAGTTTCTATTTGTTAGAATTTGAGAAGATCTATCGATTAAAATGACTAAGATTTTGATCGATGCATCTCATATAGAACTGCAAGCGGTAAAGATTTATGCTGTTGGGATGGCTCTCAAATCTCTAGTATAAGACGAAGAGAAAAAGAAGCGCATTTGTTTGAGTTCAGAGGACTACGAGAAGATAGTATCATATATAGAAGACGTCGAGAATTTTGTTGCATTGCATGGTGACAGTCGAAAGACAAAGATCGACAGAGGAAGATGGTCAAGCAAAGCCACCGCGTTCAGTATCATGGCTGCTCAGCTTTCAAGAAAAAATGAATTTCTTGTTGTTACTGGAGAAGAGTTGAAGAAATGCTTTGAACGATATGTGGACATGTACAAGAAGGCGCAAGAGCTTCAAGATTTCACAAGGGGCGGGTGACAGAAGCTGATCTCGCACTAGGGATCATATTCGAAGATAAGTTGAATGCTAAATGTCCACATTTCTTCCGCATGAACAATATATTTGGTAGTCGAGTAAACATTGATTCTCTTGCTTTAAGTACCTTCGGTTTATCGTCAGACGAGGAGATTGTAGGGTTAGATTCATAATATATCCCGGAGAATCATGTTGAGCATGTGGAGGAAGAAGAAGGAGAAATCATAGAAATGTCAAACTGCAAAAGCACTACTTTCGATGAGTTTGGAGATGAAGAGAGAACCGCAAATGCATTTCCAATGCATTGTGACTCAAGACAAGATGAGCAGTACGATGTACTTAGAACTATGAGACAGATGGGCCGTCTTGTGAAATAGTTGGACCAACTAGAGCATCAGAAAAATCTCGATCGAACAAAATTGTCAAATTGTAGAACTGTAAAAGACATAAGAAAGCTCCCGACCAGGGCTATAATCTGGGCTAAAGAAGTGGATGATTTCATGGAGAATTGAGAGCACTATGCTCGATTGAGTGGAGAGGGGGTAAAATTTGTACCCACTGCTACATTTTTGGTTGTTTCTAGATACTTGTGAGGGCTTTTGTGTAGTTGTGAGTTGGGTTGGAGAGCTGACAACGAGCTGGCTGTTTTGATATCAAGTTCAGTCAATTCTTTATTGTTTTAGGTTGTCAAGTGATTGATTAAAGTTGAAGAGTGTAGACATAACCTAACGAGTATTACGAATCCTTCTTCGCTCAAATGGCCTCCAAAAACCTCCCAAACCACAAAAATGTCACAAGAAACAGCTAGAACAGCATTGGTCTAAAAAGTTATCAATAAGTTTATCTTTTTCTCACTCAACTTTTTTCACTAAAATGACTTGTAACACCCTAGAGAACACTAGACACCAATAAGACTAGAAGAAGCCTTAAAATCCATGAGATACGTTGAAGGATTCCTTGTGTGCGACAATGATGGGATATTGGCTATTTCTTGAGTTATGGATCGAATTTCTAAGTGAAACGTTCCAAGTTTGAGGGATGCGTTATCAGTAAGAAATTTAGAAAGTTTCATCTTGAATGATTGAGTAGGTTGTTCAAGGTCTTGGATCAAACATACCTAGGTATGTAAAGCTCTTAAGTTAACACAGATTAAGATTTGATCCATATCAAAGAGTTGGACTGAGATTTTGACCTAGAAATTGTTAAAGATAAGAGTGAAGGGTCTAGTAACGTTTCTTGTGAAGTTTGATCACCATTGGTCAACCGATTTGGGAGAACCGAGGTCTCAAAGTTTAGAGAAGTTTTTGTTATTAACGAGTTCAGATTTTCAATCTTATCTATAGTGATGATTAGGCTTAGACTTATGTTCGCTGTCGCACAACACAAGTGTTCAATCGACATCATATCCAAGGGTTGAAAGATTATTGGCATCCTTTGTCAAACTCAAGAAATAGCATCATATGGAAGTATGTTTTGTTTAGTGCTAGACAAGAGTTAGTTAACATGTATAAGGCACTACTTCTTCTTTCTGCCTCCGGTACCTTATTTATTTATATAAACTCAAATTATGTTATAAAATTCCAAATCTTTTTAAGTACATCACTCAAAATGCATTTGACTTGTTATTTCTCATTGCTTAACTTCAACATGCTTCTGCTTTAAACCTCTAATTGCATGTCATGCTTACAATGCAATCTATAACTAGATCGCACTCAGACACAGAATCACACTTTAAGTGTGATCCAACACTATATTGCACTTGTAGTGCAACCCGATGTTGGACCGCACAGTATCGTAATCTCACACTGGATCGCACTGTATTACAATCCTGAATTGGATCATACTCATAGTGCAATTCGACATTTGATGATAGTGCAACCCAACACGCTGGATCGCATTCGTAATGCAGCCCAACACATTGGATCGCATTCAAATCCCACATTGAGCGCACTGTACTACACTATTATTGTGTCTTTGATTTGAGCTCGTATTTCAGTCACATAATGACATGAGTTCTCGATAAACAATCAAACACACTTGAAAATACTATCGACATCATGATTACACTAATCCACATCGCATTAAACATCTTGTTATAGCAAGAGAAAAAAATCCACATAATTTTATTGCAAAATCGTGTTATTGACATCAGAGAACTTCTCCATGAGCTTACACATTGCTCTTGGGGTATTCTCCTCTAGAACGCACCCATGTTAAAGCAGTTCTCATCACTCTATTCCTTGTTGGCATCCGTTTCAAACTTGACATTAGGAACACAGTCACATCTCTCTATATTTCTCTCTATCAAGACTTCTCCATCTTCTTCAGTCCACTCATCTCTTATCTTCGATAAGAAGTTACGAAGCATTGTGCAACAACTTACGCTTCTCACCAAAATCAATTCTCTTTTGTTTCCTTCAATTGATTTTGTAGTTCACGCAGAGAGTACCGTCTGAACTTCAATATCCTTATGCAATGCTCGTTCGTTCACGAGCAATATCTTCAAGCAAATATTGATCTTCTTCAAAGAGACTACTTTCAGCATTCATGTGTCTTAATTGTGGAGAGTGTCTCGGGCAAGATATGTCGTGAGAAGATCTTGGCATTCTTATGAATAAGAAGAAGATGTGTTTCCTATGACAACAAACAACTCATGCATTTACTGAATAATTACATTTGTGATCACAATATGTCTCACTATCGTATTGAGATCCTTGACAAAGAGATAACAAGGTCCATCGATCAATCCAATGCACCTTGGAAAACGTTTCTTCGCAAAAGCAACTGAGATACTTGCATGTTCTTGTTGAGTAACCATTTCACTTCATTGTGCAGTCGAGTCTCTAGAGCTATGATGACTCATTTTGTATACTCCACCATCGATCCATGAGAGGTTCTTCATAAAAACAAAGACCTATCCAAACAAGTCTCACCTATCCAAACAACATCCACATACCTTGATGTCCTAATCTATCAAAGGCCACTGCAAGTTGCAGAGAAATAGACATTTGTTTCAACCGTGAATGATTTGTGAACACAAGATATCCGCAATGAGGTTCAAAAGAACTGTAAATGAGTCTTTGTCCATCCTAAAGAGTTGCTGAAAGGATTTCACAAGTAGAGTAGAGAAAAATTTGTGTAAAAATAGATACTCTTAGCAAACCTTTGAGACCTTTGGATATATCTCGTTCTCGAAATCACATCATAACTCCATACTTTCACTCTCTACATTGTCACGTCAGTTTAGCACCTCGGCTAGATTGGTCGAGTGCGGAGTGACTAATCCCGATAGGGCCGTTAGTGCCGTTAGGGCGAGTTATTGAGATCACTATGGGTATACTTCGCAGGTAGGGCTTGGAGGTCTTAGTTCTTCAAGTTGAGTCTTCAAGCTCCTAGCTATGGTGGATAGTCTTGGTGAGTGCAATCTGGATTCTTTGCGAGCACATAGTGGATTTGGCTCGACTTTAGTGATCTCAAATTGATCTCAAAACTCGTCCCTGGAAATTCCAGCAACGCTTCCGCACTATCTCACCATCAATTTCGACCAAGAATTGGTCTAACCACCACTAATCCACACAGCGATCAACCACAATACCAAAAAGAATCACTTCGCGCACGCGTGCACTCGCAAATCAAAGGTACCAATGATCTACAAACTCAGGAGATACCACCGACAGAAATCCGTGACATGAAAGCTCTCAATCAGACCTCGCAATTTGAATTCTTTGAGTGATAAACAGGATGTACTCACTCCACTATTCCAACTCGCACAGCAGGCTTAGTAGGCAACTGCTTGACAGGAATTATCAGAGGTGATGCTTCACTTACCACCACCTTGTCCCTTCTTCTCTGTCTCTTGGTCAGCAAAGAAACAGCTTCTTCAACCTCCTTCCAGTCAGTCTTCAATCCTCTCTCCTCACTCTTGTCTTCTAGCAACAGCTCAAGCTTCTCCTGAATAGTCACATCCACTGCTTGTAGGAAAAGCTCGGTCTTCTCCACCTCTAGTGTAAGCTTCTCTGTCCTAGAAAGCTGAGCATACTGACGATCAAATTCCCTTAACAACTCATTTACAGACAAACTTTTGTTAGGCTTCACCACCCACTCCAAGAATGTTCTCTTGGTCACCCTCTCTGAATCTTCAGTGTAGTACTCCTCCTTCAAAGCGCGCATAAAGCTCTTCCAACTCTGTCCTTGCTGCTGCTTGAGCTCCTTCACACGCCCACGAATCTCAGGGACAACAGCAAGTTCAAAGTTCTCTACCATCTCCTTGTCAGGTACCTTGTTCACCTCCATCTCCCTAGCATAGTATCGCACGTACTTGGAAATATCTGTCCCCTTGAACTGATCCATCTGATGCACCACAGATTGCAACGCCTTGGTTGCTAATACCTCCTTCCTCTCTGTGCTCTGCTGCTGCTGCATAAACATGGAAAAAGCTTGGAACATCTTCATCGTAGCAGCATCAAACTGAACAGGTTGCTGAGCAGCAGCAGCACCTCCACTTGATGATCCTTGGTTGGCCATGATATCTGATCCTGTAACACTCTCAAGAAAACTCCCACCCTAGGTGTTTCACGTCGAGTTCATCAAAAAGAGAGTATGTCGGAGTGTGATTCGTCTACCTAGGAAAGCGCCGGGCTTCTAGCTGTGGTTGTTTATTCAAGAGGTTGGCTTTCAGGTCACAACAGGGGCCATAAACACTCATACAGTTGTGTAGGGTCCTCTAATATGCTCAAAAAGTGAAATTTAGGTTTAACTAGTAGTAATAGGTTTAAGCAGTGAACTTTGACACTCAAAGAGAAGAAAACTATGAAGGTTTAGACTTCTAAACTTCCCCTACATGTAAATGAGGTACTACTGAACACACACACGCAGTTTCAGCCTGAGGTTGAATTCTAGCACCGAGATGTTGACAGAAAAGTTCTGAGTAAGAGAATTATGACAATTTCTGGTACCTAGACAGCTATTCTGACCTAGAACAGAGAATTGGCTCGATGAATTTCAAATATTCTCACAGTATTTGAAGTCTACAGGATGCTGAACATCCCTGTGAAATTGAGACTCCTGATTGTTTGTAGAACTCCAGATCTCTTTCTCTAAAGTCGCTGCTCTAGATTAAGAGCTTTTCAGACCCCCTCTGCTTCAGCGGCCGCCCTGAATTACTCAATCACTCAAATGATTTGAAACTTTTTGGACAGTCGTAGCCCTCCTGACAGTGAACGCAACCACGAAGTTTTGAAGTGATTTCCTCAATTCTGCTGCAATTGGCACCGAAACCCCCAAAATCAACAAAAGTGACGCAGTTTTGGCACAATCCGAACTTCAATTGGGCATAACTCCTTGTTTATTGATCCAAATCGAGCAAAAATTTCACTGAAAGTGCTTGGCACGACGAGCTCTCTCTTCCTGTGTTCCCAGATTTCGAGGATACCTCACCAATTGCTCGAACTCTCCTCTAGAGCTCTGTTTCTAAACTTAGAGTTTTACAAAAGACAAAAATGGACCAATTGGAGTTCATAGCTCCACTTGACTGTCCTTTTGTGCCTTAAACTACCTAGTAACTTATCTACACTCATAGGCTACCACGTCAAGCCCCCTAGAGTGCCAGCGTAAAACTTAAACTATCTAAAATAACACATAGCCTCGAAAATTAACTTAAATCAGCTAGAAAGCGTGCATGGGCGACAAGTAAGTACAACCCATGAGCTCAAACCCCTATCAGCATGGAAACCCTAAGTTATGTACATTGAACGTCATAGACAAGTAAGAAGTCACTTGCACAAGCGCACAAATGCTTGAACAAGATAACTAACATACTATCAGCCTACTAGGACTCAAAATAGTGTTAACACCGTATGCAAAGGTGTCAAACATATACATAAAGGACCAGAAGTAATATGAGCTAACTTCTAGAACTACCAAACTTAAGCGTCGGAGTAGAAGTCAAGCATGTAGCCGTCAAATGGTGCGACAGCGTGTAAAAGAAGCGAGATAAGTAAACATACGGAATCGTCTATCCTGCAGGTACAAGCCAAGGTTGTCCTTGGAATAGGAAAAAAATCGATATGGCCCATGCAAACTAAGGATCGGGGTACTGTGAAGGGTGTAAAGATGACAGGTCTTCCCGATCTTGATGAAATCAAACTTCAGCAGAAAGTTCCCGGGCTTGGAATTCTGTAGTTCTAGGTACATATAAGATCGTGTTAACTGCAAGGCAGTATCATAGAAACTAATCATTGGTTTCTTGCTAGAGTAAAAAGGGTATTTAGGAACAGCCTCTGGAATAAGGAGTCTTTCTAACTCGCTATTGGGGACCGAGGCACTTCCAGTTTCAGATTCCGATATGTTCTCCCCTTCTATCTCTCTTCGGCTATCTGCTTCTGCTTGGCTCTCTTCGTATTCTATCTCAGCAACGAGGAGGAGGAGGTCTACCGACATCTTTCAGAACATATCATCTCATCATCGAGCAGAACGGAGCGGTATAGAGAGACATATACAGCGACCAAAGACATCACCCACACCGAAGCCTACGTGGAAATCCAATTGAAGTGGCAGCAAGCATGTACAGAGAAGTATCTGGCCTCCTTGCCATACTGGCTGAAACAGGAAGGAGGCAGCGTCCGCAACCACAACAACCCAACCCCTTTCTCTCCAATACTGACAACTCCGTCAACCCGTCCGAAGCGAGCCAAAGTAGGCAGCTTCCAAAACTGTCTCTGGAACAGAAGACGGCAGAAGAAAAGAAACGCAATGTGCACTGAAACAAAAACAACACATACCTTCTTTCCGGCAGCACGATAGTGCCCAAACACGCTGCCAAACAAGAAGCATCGCCTCCGCCAACCCCAATCCGTGTACCAACAGCCCGAAGAAAACAGTGGCAGGAAGACGGCAGAAGAAAAGAAACCGCAATGTGCAGAGAGTCGAACGCACTGAAACAAAAACAACACATACCTTCTTTCTGGCAGCACGATAGTGCCCAAACACGCTGCCAAACAAGAAGCATCGGCTCCGCCAACCCCAATCCGTGTACCAGCAGCCCGAAGAAAACAGTGGCAGGCCAAAGCGTAAAATAGGCAGCCAAAAAGAAGCATCGGTTCCAGCAGCCGCAATCCCTATAGAGACCGGAAATCTTCCAGCAGGCCCAAGAAAAGACTGCCGGAGCAAACTGTAAAATGATGAGAACCAAAACACGCACCTACCTCGTTCCCGTGCAATATTGAACACCTCCGTCCTGGGCGAACCAAAAACGACAACACGAGGGCCGCCCCGCAGCTAGCCACACACTTCCCTTCAAGACGAAAAAAAAACAAGTCCAATACGCAACCTCCTTCCATTCCGCCAGCCACCATCCTGCCCGCAACCAGAAGTAGAGAAACCGCTAAACTAAACCCAGCCCCATTCCAACACGACAACGTGCAAAATTAAGCACGAACAAAGACACTACACATCATCGACCAAAGGCAACCACACGCCATATCCACGCCAACTGCACGCACATAACCCCGAAGTGAGAAAACGATGATTTGATTTTGTGAGATCATCCAAACAGCCAGCACAACGAATAAGCATGAGAAAACAAGAGAAGAAGAGATCCGTCGATGATTTGATTTCGAACCCAGCAAACGAACAACGAAAGCTACACCAAACCTCTGCCTATGCCAGCCCTCACCACTTTAACACCCCGCGGGATCAAACCTCTGTCTATGCCAGCCCCCGCCACTTTAACACCCCGCTCCCGCGTCCCCCGCTTGTCGTTATTCTCCTGTTCGCCGCCCGCGCACTTGGCACGCATATTTTCTTATAACACAGAGTAAAATAGTTCGTCCTATAAGGGACACCACACCTTACATAACAGAAAGAAAAAGCAAAGTCCACCGCTTCCAACAATTTTCACCCTATTTCGGCACATATATTCTCATCGCTCAGGTTGTCCTCCGGAAATAATTACCCACGCACGAGACCAACTCTTCATGCGTGTGAATCCACTGATTGCCATCTGCTACCCGTCAAGGTAATTACTTCCTAAACCCATGCCAACGACTCAGAATTTCCACGACACACAAATTAAAAAATCTCGGATTCGTGTCGTTATCAGGGGTATTTATTGCATATTTTAGAGGAAAACTAGAACCAAATTTTCTTTTATACGTTCTTCCTGCAATGCATTTGGGATGCATATTCTTGGAGTCCTATTACGATGAAATGGTTGAATCTACGTTGAACATTCATTACATTGCAGTTAGTTAATTTCCAACGACAATCATATTTAACAACTTTCCTTTAAATACTAGAAGACCAATAGAAAAGGATAAATGTCGTCATTGTGAGAAAATTAATTATTTGCATCAAACTTGTAAGACGAGATGCTGACTAGCTTTATCCTAATACATGACAAGCGGACAGATAAATTAGAATAATAGATGGCATTTCAAAATCCTCATACGAATTAAAGAATAGTGCTGATTATATTATAAATAACATAAATAGACATCTCCCTCCAGAAAAAGAATATCCCAATAGCTGAAGCGACGTACAACTTATATCACCTTCCAAAACTTTTCCTTGTTCCGAGAACTTGAAACAAGAAATAAAGTAAAGTCTTCTGAAGGCATGTCATATACTCATTTAATCCAGATACCAAGTAATATATATTTGATCACATATGATATTGACATGTTCATTTCAGTAAATGTCGGGAGAAACCATAATAAAATACAGTGGACACTCCCCAATTGTTAGTGTTCAGGACTATCAAAATATAAAGATTCGAGAAAAGATTTAAAACTAGAAATTAAGTTTTAATAACTTCTTTTACTAGAAAGTCATATCTTCTTTAAAAGTTATACAAGACATTGTAAGAGTACTGTAGATCTGCTACAATAACATGATCACACGTATTCGTTCTAACAAGTAGGGATATCCTTAAACAAAGGGAATTTGCAATCCAAAGCCATAATATTTAACAATTTCTCTTTGTTTCAGTAGGAAAAGTAACATTTTTGTTAACAGTTAAGGAATACAGCCATTATTGGAAGAACAATTAGGGAGTGCCGAATAATGACTGATACATAATCATAACAAAAACAGCATTCATGCGATAAAAGTGAGGACATTTCTCATTCAACTTGTCTTCCAACATCAATCCCTGTAACATTTCATTCTCTGTCAATCCTCCTCCCGTACTATCTTGAATCTCTTTCGCCTTCTTGTACATGTCAACGTATCTATCAAATCTCCTTTTTAGTTCTACACCTGTCACAACAGGAAACCCATTTTTACCAAAAAGTTGGGCGGCCATGATACCAAATGCAGTGGCTTTGCTCAAACATTTCCCTGCACCAACTTTAGTTTTTCGACCAACTCCGTGCAATGCAGCAAAATTTTCTTCCTCCTCTATGTACGCAACTATCTTCTCATAATCTTCTACATTCAACCGTATATGTGATTTCTTCAACACCTCTGAACTTCTCGGAGCCATCGTTGTGCGAAGAGAATCAACTTCAACATCACATTCCACTTCGTCAACTATACTGGTAACTTCATCCCCTATGCTGCTCATCGTGTCGCATCTGTTATTCAAAAGACTTCAGTTATTCAAAAACGACGCTTGTTCACTCTCTGATTCATGTACCACTCGCTCCACTACTTCAACATCGATTGAATGCGGACTTGCGTAAGCGTGTCTCATCATTCTAAGTATGATCACATTTAAGCACAATGTCCTTTATAAATATCGCGGGTAAGTTTGAAACGTGCTCTTCTATAGCCGCGGCTATAGGATGTAATACGCCCACAAAGTTACCCGTGGTTATACCAACTCTATACCCGTCGTCGGAGTTACAGAATATATTCCTTCGTCCGTTAGCGAATAATTCCCCCGAACTTTGACACCCCCTATTATATTAGCTAGATATAGGTTAGCAGTACAGTGCAAGTCTTGCACTGTACTGCTAACCTATATCTCGCTAAAACAGATTTATTCATATCCTATAACGCATTAACTTTGAATCAATAAAGTATTTCACGTCAGTCTAATATAATTATTTACGTACTTCGCGCAGCTGACTATAGATGAGTTTGGAGTCTCACAGTTTCATAGCTGCTCCTATTCCTCACGGAACGCCTACAAGCTTCAGTATATATTTTACAGATCTCACAAAGTTCAGTGCATATGGACACTGGGTCAGAGATCCCGTTAAAAGTTTCTTTTTAATGTATAAAATATGTTGAGTTTGCCATTTAGGTCTTGGTGAGTATTACATCTTTTCTCTCTTTTCCCATTCCCACCCGTAGTATTTCTTGTGGTATCACGCACTACATCTTGATATTTGGAGAATACATCACGCAGAGGAAAGACGTAAACTGTGATGTGCAATATAGGTTAGCAGTACGGTAAGTCTGAGACCCAAAGGACCTGGAGGAGTCTCTACTGGTAAGCTTAATAAGTTCAAATAAGTAATATTTTTGACGACTGAGTCGAAACTAGTATGGAGTCTTGAGGTCTAACAAAAATTTTATAAAATATATAGACTAATATGTAAAATATATTACACAAATCTTTAAACAAGAAATACGAATATACATGAGGTAAAACCGTTTTGAACCAACACTCAGTGAAGTTGCTATCTGAATCTATCACTTTTTGGTGCCTGTTCTTTTCCTTAGTATGGATTATTCGCAGTCGAATGTTATGATAAACATTAAATTCAAATGAATGATTCTCTCATTCGAATCAGAAAAAAAAAACAAAAAGAGTTACGCTTGCAATGGGATTGAGAGCTAATGAGTTAGCGATTTATGGATATTTATCTTTTCTCTTTCTCTTTTCAGTTATCAGAACGATTCTATACTTCTGGTCTCTCTACTTCTTCTCTCTTTTTTCAGTTTCCACAACGATTCCATCCGTCAGTTCTACTACACGAACAAAAATTTCTCCTTGTCTTTTTCATTTTCATAATCGCTGTATAAATATACCCACACATGGCAAAAATGTTGAAAAAACTAGAGAATGGTTGTGTATTTCTCATCTAGATCATCTCTCTTCTCTATTATCTATTAGCTTCATGATGAGAACTGCTTCCTAAACGTTGGATCAATCCTCAGATTGCTCACAATTGCCTCAACACTTCTAACTTTTATGAAGTTAAACCTACAGTGTCTCGATAAGTATTCCTGGTAACATAAGGTACTCTTTTTCCGAGTTCCTTTTCATAGAATCCAAAATTCAACCGTTTAGGATACTTTTCATCAAAAAACTTTGATGCTAAAATGAAATCTTTAAAATAATGAATTAAATCAAAGCTATTCACAAGCTTGCCACTTCGTAATTCACTTTAAAGTAAACTGATAACAATTGATTGAGCGATGCAAACATAAAATTCTAAGGTTTGTTACAACCACAGAGGATATTCTCTACAATGTAAAGTAGACCGTGAGGAAAAAAGAAACTATATTTTTGGACTGTATACTTGTTCCAGAGCTTAAGAGCTAATCCAGATGCACCTGGGTGCAGTTTTCATAATTTTAGGTACAGTTAGGATCATCGAGTCTATCTCAGTTTATGCAGTATCAAACATTTTTGAAAGTCCTTAATTGTAAATATGAAACTGAAAATGACCTAGCAAGAATTCTTCTCTCAAAATACGAGAAACTGTAGGTAATACCTCCAACCTTATTTCCAAAACTGAAACTATGCACAAATTGGACTACTGCTTATTACCAACTCTTTGTAGCGCTTGTTTGAAAATTACCTCCCCCAGTTTTGAAACTACGGGTGCAGATTGATAAGCATGCATGGTCATCTTTTCCCGAGTTCGGAGAGAGAGAAATATGCATATTTTTTTAATTTAATACCTAACTCTTCCGACAATTTAGAAGGATTAGATATTAAATTAAAAAAATTAAAAAAATTAAAAATTAGAAAAAACAAACCAAAATACCCCGAAGTTCATCGAGCATGCATATTAGCTCTAAATTTCCCCAACCACTCTTTCACAGATCTGTTTGCAGCTTGCTAAGAGCCACTCTCGTCCAAACATCTGGGATTCAAGAAGTACTCGTACAACCAAAATCCCTTCAACTGAAAACTACGCTGGTCCAAGGGAGAAGTTCTTACGAATGCACAAATGCTGGAAAACTATTGCCATGCTCAGATAAAGTGAATAGTGAAATCCTTCTTGTCCATTATACAGCAGTGTGTCAGTTCGCACTCACCTTGAGCGGTGAAGGTGTGATTGCTACTGATCAGGGAGATACATATCAAGATCATCCAAGAGGTTGAAGCATAAATAATATATCTTTTAAATAGTTTTCAATTTTTTAACATTGCTTCTTCAACTGAGCTAGAGAAGTCAACCTAATATGATGTCTTCGTAATTCGTTACTATAACAGCTTACTGAACTAAGAAAGAAATAACCTATATTTAAAAAGTTACAAGACACATTTCGATGAAACAAACAATTAACCTCTTGAGATATGTCTTTTGGTGCGTCCAACGACCAACCTTTCAGGATTGGCAATATTCTTTTATGTTTGCTTGCATGTGACACACCATTTTAAATAGAGCATTGAAAAACAAAAGTTACCAGTAAATTTAATTGAGGCATTTTCTCAAGATATCTTGATCTCTGAAGGATGAGAGACGAGAATATGCAAGAATTTTAAGTTATTTTATAAAGAAATTAAAAATATCTAAAATATCTAAAAATTCATATTTATGTATTTCCAAGTAAAAACTTATATAAAAAGTGATGTGTTTAAAGTTATTCTTTTACTAGATTAATATAAACTCGTTATCTTCCTAACCAAACATGTCTCAATTTAGATTCAGGAATTTCAGGAATTTTTTTAGGATTCCAAAATCCTAAAAAAACTAGTAAACTATGAACTCTTGGATGAACTATGAGCTCTATGAAACAGGGCGAATTGGGCTGTCTCCGGCTCGCTGACCGGCAAACGTACGAGGAACGAAATGAATGAATCTGCCTGACTGAGAGTACCTTACAAAATCCTGGGAGTCCACTGTCGACTGAAACGCAAGCTTGCTACTTGCACTTAAAAGGAACAAGTTGAAGGCATGCCAGGCCGAACGATAGCAGAAAAAAAATAGATAACAAAGACGCAGGAGATAATAGAACGAGAAATTACTTTTACACTCTCCGCCATTTCGATCAACTAGTGAGCTGTGTTTCTCGGACGGTCTTCTCGATGAACTGTGTAAATATTCGTCGTCGACTCATACAGAAAACAGTAACTTCTGGCTTTTCAAATGAATGATATCAATTTCTCAGAAATTCCGTATAAAATTTCGATACCGTTTGAAGAAACAGTAGTACTGGTTCAACTAGTGAGCTGTGTTTCTCAGAAGGTCTTCTAGATGAACTGTGTAAATATTCGTCCGTCGAGACATACAGAAAACAGAACTTCTGGATTTTGAAATGAATGATATCAATTTCTCCGAAATTCCCTATAGAATTTCGATACCCTTTGTAGTACTGGTCCTAGCTTTCCGACTGTGATCTATAGAATCGACTACCAATGCTCAAGACATTGTCACAGCTCTTCTCAAAGAGTAAGTAACAGCTGCATTGGTTTTAGCATTCTAGTACGCTAGAAAAAAGACACGTTGGATCGCTGATCTTTTCTCCTCCTTTATGCACGCTGAGTTGTTCCTCCTCCATTCCAACCAGAAAATCGAAACCATCTATACACAGAATTTCCTGCGCTGCATACGGTTGTGAGCTAGTCTTTAGCAGCTGTATATGATTCGAAGAGGTTCTTTATTTCTGAGAAGCTCTACAACTGACGCTAACTAAGATATATCTGTACTTTACAACAGGTTTTATTGTTCAACTATCCTTCTCGTACTGCTGGAATCCATTAACACCATGAGCATGAGATAGATAATGCTATCAACACTTAAGCCAGTTGTTTGCTTTCAAATCTGCTATACATTCCTTGACTGCTTCCTCTGCAGGGGTATACACAAGGCCAAGCTTTTTGATTTTATCCGACCTAAATTCCGTCACAAGGGGTGGGCCGCTGGCACACCTGCAAGCACGGAGGAGCCATCAGTACATAGGGAAGAGTTCAAGGCTCATTGGGATGTCTGATTTTGCACACTGATCGAGTTCATCAATTCTGACAGCTTATAAATAGAATCTGTGAAGGAAAAATATGGTCAACGAGACTAGAAACAGAGAGACGCGAGGGCTTACTTTCCGGGAATAGGACAGCCCGGGCACAGTACTCTCAAGAGATCCACGAATTCGGTTGCGTCCATCGCCTTTTCAGCGAGAAGGTAACGCCCTTGCGCCGATGAATCTTCATAAGCAAGGACATGAGCCATTGCAACATCTCTCACGTGCACGACTGGAACCACCCGGTTCGGGTATTCCTTCATTGAACCTGGTGCAGATTGGTCAGTCCTTGTCTCAGCAATCATTCTTCAGGAATTTCGTGTTTGTAGCGCTCTCCTAACAGTTACTTTTCTGAATGCAATGATCGCAACTAATATTAACTCGTCTAAATGGAACAGATTATTGCATCCACAAGCTAATACGTACATCTTGAAGAAAGATGATTACAAGATCCAAAGACCGGCACTTCATACTGTAATCAGTTCTCCTTCCGGTAAAATAATCACAAAAGAAAGCCGTATCGACGAACTTCCAGTTACAGTTTTCTGGTGGCTTATACTTAACACCTTTAGCAACTGCTGCACCACTGTACTCACCATCAAGAAAGCGAAGGAGGATCTCACAGCTGGCGTTAAGCGAGTTTTGCAACATGGGACCAAGCACGATCGTTGGGTTCAAGACCACCAGGTCGAAGTCTTGATCCTTCATAAAGTCCCATGCAGCTCGTTCTGCTTGTGTTTTCGACAGAGCGTACCACATCTTGGAGAACCAAAACACGTTAAGAATCACTAAACACATGTTTCTGACTGATCATGAACTGCAGAACTACACCAGCATGAAACTATCATCACTCTGTTTCAGTTGTACATCCAACAATGGTCCTCACCTGATTCTTTCTGCACCACTCGTCATCACTCCACCAGCTTTCATCCACAACAACAACGATAGGATCCTTAGGTTCGAAAGCAGCTTCATTAAAGAAAACGGAAACAATTGATGATGTAAAAACTACTCGCTTCACTGTCTTGGTCTTGGCAGCAGAAGAGAGAACATTGATGGTTCCCTTTACAGCAGGTTTCAACAGGTTTTTCTGATGAACATGACAAGCATATATTCAACACGCAATATGAAATGATTCATTTGGTTAAGATAGGCTTGAACAAATTATGCAGCATAGCTTTCAGGTGAACCAATTAAGTATTCTTCTTTGGCTCCTTTAAAAGCTCAAACAGTTCCCATCACTGGTATCTAGCTGATCATGAATAAACTGGCCCAAAGCATGACAAGTTGTATCGACTGTGACAGCTGAAACCGAAGGAAGATGTCAAAATAGATACGTGAGTTCTGCACGAGATACGTACATTACGAACCACACTACGAATTAACATAAAGAACGACGCAGTGCTGCGGTTTCTTTCTCGATTATATGAAACAACCAGATAGTGCATAAGAAGCGGAGTGTTTCTTCTTTTCTGGAAAAAGCAAATCATTCAGGGTAGAGACAACCTCTATATCTAGATCAGGTACATTCTCGAGTGGGACTGGCGATGCAGTATGGAAAACGCCGTCAACTCCGGTAAAAGCGTCATCAAAGGCTCCTTCTTCCAGCAAATGCGCCTTGTGTAAAGTAAGTCTTTCTTTGGCTTCGGGCATCTCTAGCAGATGGCCAACTTTCGAGTAGTCATCTGCTGGGAAGTGAATGAAGTGCAATGAGTGCAGTGCAATGAGCAACCTTATCTAGACATCTTATGCCCAGGGTACTCAATCAAAGAGAACTCATCTCTAGCAACGCTTTCTCAGTGAGGTCAAAGTCGATGTCCAGACTTAATTCCAGGGTTGTCGTGGACCACTCGTTACTTATATGCATTTTCAGTGCTTCTTAAGATGACACTGATGCTTGCTTTGAACCTGGAATACACACTAAATACCATAATCTAAATCGAACGAAAGGAAATCAGGGGAACAGAGTTTAGTTTCGGGGCATTTAAACGAGGGTGAAAGAGTCAAACGACATCGAGCACCTACCCCAAGAACTTTATCGAACTCATGTCGTTCATCAGAAGTAAGAAGTATCATTTCATTATCGTCAAAACCATATGGGCACTGGGTCACAGATGCCAGTCTCTAGAACCCAAAGATACTTGTCAGTAGCCCTTGAAATGAGGTAGGTACTAAGAAGAAGCAAATTCCAAAAACGCGATGTCCCCATACACAGACACAGATCCTCACGATTACAGAAGACAGAAAAGACTCACCTGGATCCCGTACCGTTCCTCGCACGTTGTAACCGCGCTCTAACAGCAATTTCACCACCCAAGTGGCAATGAATCCATTTGCTCCGGTGACAGCAACCGTTTTCCCTACCATCTCAACCTGTCACTGGTGTGCGTTCTGTGCAAATCAATCGTTTAGTCAACTTTGTAAACTGATTCAGTACCACAAAAGAACGACGAAGAGACACGGTGAGCAGTCAGGCTAAATATCAATAGAAGCGATAGCTCCGTTGAGTTCTTCAACCAACCGACTACATTTGGTTAGTACATAATCGTCCTCTAGAACATTGTGCACGGGCGGAGCACTGCAATGCAGAACTAACAGGTTCCAGCGCCAGCCTAGATCCGGCATCCCGTGTAATGTGCCCCGGCAACTTTTCTAGAGAGAATGCGTCGGATAATTTCTACACCAAAACAACCAAGAAAATACTAGAAATTTGCTAAAAATCGCCTGTGAACTAACACAATAGTCCGTAAATTGTCCGAAACCGCCGTCAAATTACCGATAAGCAGGAAAAACCTGGGCTGGGCCTGGCAGGGTCCTATGTGGGGTTCACTGCTTTTGATACGATGCTAGCTTTACGGACTATTGTGCTTTATAGGTTCCTATGTGGGGTTCATTGCTTTTGGTACGATGTTAGCTTTACGGACTATTGGGGGTGTCAAAATTCAGAGTAAAGATTCTTCAACGGCAAAGAGGTAAATGTCCGTAAAATTGTCACAGATAAGTTTGTATATAATTGCGATCCAGAATGGGACGCGTCTCTAATTGAACATCAAGATTTATCATTGATCAATTTTTCATTTGTACACTCAAGATAATGACTCTGAGCAGCAGAGAATCCATTGCAAAAGAATGCGGACGAAAACAGTGAATAGCCCTTAAGAGATCCATCATAAAATAACTCTATATAATCTACAGTTAAAGATATTAGCCGATCACGAGATTTTATTTCGATGATACATATGTAACCATAAGAAATAAGATAATTTGTTGATTTTATGTAGTATCATCAGAAAAAAATCATATACTTCACTTCAAAATTATCAACTATCATCGTAACTATCAACTATATCATATTTAACACAAATATAACTAGTTGTACATAATCTAACTCATATATTACATTATTATTTATAATTTTTAGTTTATATATATCATACTGTAAACTTGTCATGTCAAATATTTAGTAATGATTATGGACATTTTGGTTGAATTCCAAGACTTCTATTTTTTCAAAAAGTAATATGAGAATATGTGGATTTTATTACAAGACTAGTGAAATATTCACATGTTACTACAACTTTCAAAATGTACTAGACTTAGAGGAAGTCTTCATATGCAATTGAAATGCCATCATTCTTATTCTTATTCTTAAATGATCTGAAAGGTTCATTAAAGATTTTGTTATAAAAACATGCAAGTAAAAGTAAGGTATATGTTCATTTTTTGTAAAAACTTGTATACTTGACGAAACTAAAAGTTTGTAAAATAAATTGTAAATCAGAATAAACCATAAACGTGATATTTTTTGAGAACACTCGTTTTATATTTTTATAAAATGAGTGTTAAGCTTTTGTTTAACGAATAAAAATAAAATTTTTAAATTTTAAGTACCTCTTAGACTCGTTATCAACCAAATACTCTCATGAGCAACTGATTTTACCCATTTCAATGATTTTATCTAATATGGACAAGTTAAGTGTTTGTCATCAACAATGACGATAGATACTAGAAGAATATGAAATATGTAACTGTGTTGTACTATAATTACAATACATTTGTGATAAACTTTTACTTAATCAGCGTATGTAATTATCATCATATCATTCTAACAGAAATCATGATATCAGTTTTGAATTTTTTTAATTCTCTATTTATTCACTTACTTTGTGCATTAGATAATATATCCATTACGATAAGCCTTAATTATCATTACGTGTCATTCTTAATTGAAGAACTTTTATGTTCAGTTATATACTTTAACTATACATATTATTTGTACATAACTTTAATACCTTTTATGCTTTAACTTAACACATAATTCATTCCGACAAATCAATATTAATTGTTTGCTATACATGTTCTGCCAAAAATATGTGCAAAGTTACCCTCAATTGTGTCCTTTACGGAAAACGTTAATTTAAAACTGATTAATGAATCCAATGAGGAAATAAAGTGTTACGCTTTCAATGGAATAGCGTCGCTATGCATTTGGGGATGTTGGGGATTTACCCCAAATTGAATAAAAAATCCTCCTTCTTTCATATAACGATAATACAGTACGATAAATACACCAAAATACAAAAACCTCTCCTGTCCTTCTTGAGATTCACATCGACATATAGCTATTCACAGCATAGCTACATTCTCTTGGAGAGAATAACTCTCCAAGAGAAAACTAGTTCAGATGGATAGTAGTACTTCCATACCAAACAAAATTTATGGTTCAAATATTGATACTCTTGAGAATAAATAGTGCTATTAGAATGTAAAACTTTCCATATGTGGATAGACTATCATCACAAGTTAATCGCAAGTATCTGGTATTATCAGTATACTTTGCTGACTTGGGTTACTCTCCAAACTCTAATGGAATTCTATTAACAAAATTTTCATATCGATATTAAATAGTTGATTAAAAGGCCTTGCAAAATCTACTACTAGCAATAGTATGCAAGTTGTAAAATGCCAAAACTTTGAAAACAGCAAGACTTAAGGTATAGATTGTATAAGTGGTCATTTATTAGTAGAAAATTTTATCTTAGGATTACAAATTTAGATCGAAAGCATGTTGTAGTAAGCTTCATATTTTATTCCAAAGTTCAACATAAACAAGATAATCTTACGGAACCATATTGGACGGACAATAACCCTATATGATCAATATATCATACAATCTGACGCAACATGATATCATTGATAGTGTCTTCTACGGAACAAACACAAGCTTCATCTGGTCTAGCATGTTGCACACTTCATTAAATATGGCTTGGAATAGGCGGTTTGGAATATGTGATATCTTGCTTAGCAAGATATCACATATATAAAGACAACAATTATCTTCAATTTTAGACTTGCTTCTTCATCTCAACTGGAGAGTGTATCCAACATCATAGTTTGTGTAGATGACTTGATAGTTTATCGTAGTGTATTGCACTAAGAAAGATGTAAACATATATTAAGAAAACTAAAAAAATTACAAAATATGCGTCGATGAAACAAACAACCAAGATCTTCTTGAAACAATATGCCTCTTGTTGTGTTTAGGGGTCAACTCTTTCAAGGTTTAACAATACTTTTATGTTAAAGTTCTTGATCTAATAGGAATGCTTAGTACAAGTGGTCATTCTACAAAAATGTGTGGAACAGAAAATCTAAGGACTGCAAATCCAGTCTGGTTGTGTCCTTAACTAAGCTTTAGACTTCTGTCTTAAAGTTCATCGTAATGTTTTGGAACCATGTTGGAAGGAGAATGAAAGTGATATGTCTTGCAGTATTACGAACATGATAACATTGAGTTTACATTATATGGAATGAATGCAAACTTCTTCAGTCTAACATGTTACAAATATCATGAAACATGAGAAGAAAAATTAGAGATTTCATGTACTAACAAGATATCACATATACAATGACAAACTTCAAATTCTAGACATTGTTTCTTCAGTTCAATTGGTCCTCGAGAAGTCATTCAAATCAATGATTGTCAATCTAACACCATATTCTATGTAGAATGCCTTGATTCTTTGCTAGAGCACGCTACACTAAAGAATGGATGAATATATCATACTAAGGAAAAAATACAACATCCATTTGCACGTCGATGAAGCAAACAACCAGGATCTTCAATAATTCACCTCTTGTTGTATTTAAAGGTCAGCTCGTCGAGGTTGGACCAATTTTTATATTAGGTTGCTTGTTAGAATAAGCATGTTTTGTAGAAGTGGTAGAACATGTACGACAGGAAAATTCGAGGACTACAATTAGTCTCATTCCGTCATGAATTAAGCTTTAGACTTCTATTCTAAATTTTAAGTTGAACACGAGATATCACGAGAGAGAGATATACATGATATATTTCATTTATCGTGTATTTATATAATGTTATATCAGATTATATGCTAAACCATATAATATGATTATGAATTGAACGCGCTTCTTCTTGTTCGTTGTAGCATACTGCACAAACTAAGTGGTGAACCTGTCTACCCAAAAAGAAAAATTACAAGATCCACATCGGGGAAACAAACAACTAAGGTCTTCAATGACACTTCTTCTTGTGTTAACGGTAAGTTATTCAAGATTTAACAATAATTTGTATGTAAACTTGCATCTTAATCGGCATGTTTTGTACAAATGGTCAACTTGTGGACTAGAAAACCTTATGACTGCACTAATCCTGAACTAAGATTCATTTCTAAAGTCAACCTAAGAAGTATTTTCAAAAAGTGATGTTGGAAGGAGAATGAAATATCCGAAGAAGACTACAACATAGAGTTTTATTTCTTCTGACCGAATGCAGGCCTTCGCAGGTCTCTCTTATATTATATTAAATCCCAAGTGTGGATATAAAAGTAAAGAAAACAAATTCTTTTTCTTCTTATGTAGTTTAGTTCAGAGAAAAGTTATTATTCTGTCTAGGAAATCAACCTAACTTCGTTTTACATTTCTTAATGGATGTCCAATAATGAATCACATAGTATAATGCTTTGGGAATTCGGGTACTTAACCGACTCGGTTCCTGTAGTCAAGTTATATTAGCAAAAGTATTTTAGTGTGGAGACAACGGTCTTTGTTTCCATACAGTCCACCAGCAGAATGAAGTCTTCTTAGTTACCACGCATATTCATAAAAACACCGGCAGAATGAAGTCTTCCTGGTTACCCGTTATATTTATAGAAGCACTATGGGGTTTAAACTACAAAACGTCTCTCTTACATAGAAACGGCAAAAAATATAAACTTTTTATCTAATTCGTCTTCTTCTCACTTCAGCAAAATCAGTTATCGACGTTAGCTATGCAAATGCACAACACTAACTATTCCTCTATGTTGATGATGGCGGTGGACATGCCAACCACAAGCAACGCTAATCGTTTATGATATTCCGCTGTAAGATATGTCTAAAAAGATTTTACTTTTTATCATCAGAGGGTAGTACATCTTCATCATCAGCACATATGCATGTAATCTGAACTTCTGGGAACAATTTGTTTTTCTTTTGTTATCAGAGAATTATATAAATATTAAATAATATATATATATTACGTAGATTTAAATAATTAAAATATTCCATAGATATTATTTGTTAGTCCATGTCTGGAAACACAAAGAGAGCAGGAAAAAACCAATTAGTCTTGTGTGGATCATCGCGCTTCAGAAGGTACAAGTCCGGGGGACTGTACTCATGAATACGTAACTTTAATCAGAGGTTTAATTTAATACCTAACCCTTCCGACCGGAAGGGTTAGGTATAAATTAAACATGCATTTCCTCTCTACCGAACTCGGAAGAGGATGAATATGCATACCAGTGCGGAATCCAAAACTTATTACTCCTCGAATCAGAGATCAGATCTCTTATCTAGTAATGGATCTTATTATCGATATGCTCATGTAGATGTTTAGTTAAAAATGTAAAGTCGGTCCGCTAAGAAGTTAATAAGGTGTGTCAAAGCTAGTGCTCATGGGCAATATTCATTTCCATACAGGTGACTATTTCGAGCAAAGGTCAATATCTCACAGGTACCTCACGAGGTACTCGCAGATTTCTACTCACAAACAAACGTATATCATCCGCAAGAGAAATGTCTGTATCTTCACTGTAATTAATGCTTGGATATAATATTGAAATGGTTCTCACGGTCCATCAATCTAGCTTGCGTGTTGTGTACTCCTATTCTGTTTAGTGCATGCGTGTTCGTATGATCGGATGCTTGTGTTCAAACAAGCTACACAACACCGAATGACGAAGGAGCTCTATGTGCTTGACGTGTGAGACCTAATGTTATACCAAAAGCTATTTGAACCAATAGAACTGAAAGAGAGCTAGCATCACGATGCTTAAAATCTCAAGGAGGAAAGAATTGCTAGAGGAGTGGAACAAGTCATTGAGTTAAAGATGATTGTATATTTACGCGATAAGTTTTCATTTTCTGATCTAGACTACAATGACTCCAGCGAGGAGGATGATAAAGAAGTTGTCTGCGCATACACATCGCACAACATACATCGCTGTCAGAGATACACTACACATACACATAACACATGGACATGTCATACACATACACAAGTGTACCACAATGGTAAACGATATGTACTCACTCCACCATGCCAACCGACACTAAATAATCACTAAAATCGAGCCAAATCCACTATGTGCTCACAGAGAATCTAGATTGCACTCACCAAGACTATCCACCATAGCCAGGAGCTTGAAGACTCAACTCGAAGAACTAAGACCTCCAAGCCCTACCTCCGAAGTATACGCCTAGTGGGCTATCCCAAGAACTCGCCTTAACGACACTAACGGCCCTATCGAGATTAGCCACTCCGCACTCGATCAACTTAACTGAGGTGCTAAACTGACGTGACAGCTGTCATGCGCATACACATCGTTGCACAACATACATCGATCTCGAGATACATCACACATACACATAACAAATGGACAATGTCATACACATACACAAGTGTATTACAATCGCTCCCCTAACTGACGGTTAGATCCTCTAACTCTAGATAGCTCCATATCTCAACTATGTGGTATACACCTTCATGGATGCAAGGATCAAGAGGTCGGGTGCTACATCATCTCATCGTTAGTCGCCTGTCTGTAATCCATACCACGCAAAGATCTAATCGGCTATCTTTGCTAATACATCGAGGACAAACCCACCGTCCAACAGGAATGACATTGAGAGATGAAGTCAAACATGACATGTGTTAACATCCCAAACAACCATCACACACCAACATACAAGCTGTTCCACCAGCAGATCCACACAACCTACACCTCAAGCCCGCGCGTATAACTGCTAAGCTTGGGTCAACAATACCATCGATGTTAAGAAGATGACATGGCATACAATTACGCACATGGTCCTCCAAACAACACCATCACGGCCTTCTAACATGAGTACTCTAGAAGATAACACCTCACGCACTCGTAAAAAAGTGCGCCATGCGGTCACATCCAACGTCGTCGGTGCAGTTTGCTGCAGATAGATATAATCGTCAAGATGAAATTTGCGAATCGATGATCGATAACCTCCTCCTCGAATAGTCACATATCGCAACGTGTCTCTATGCTGAGTAATCGATAGGTTCTCAAAGATCATAGACACAACTCTCTAAAATGTCTCTGCTCGTTGAGAACATGCTCTCACTCACATATCCGGGTTATCAAGGTTCAGCACCTCAGCAGAATCACGACGAATGACCGAAGATAAATCTAGATCTCGGTCATACAATAGAAAGTACGGTGAGAAGAAAGCCAAAGACGCTTGTCGGCTGAAACGATAGCCCATAGCCAACCATGGTAACTGCACATCTTAGTCTCCCAAGTGGTCCTTCTGCAAGCCATACTTGCGCAATCCTCTCTTCATCGTATGAACTTTCCTCTCCGCCATTCGCCTCAGGATGATCTCGAGATGTAGTCTAATGATCAATAAGCACTTGATCACACAAGGTCTGAAACTCATCAAGAAATTATGTACCTTAGTCTGTCAGCACTTCAGCTGGTGCTCCAAAACGACTCAGTACTCGATCAAAGAACGTATATGTCGTCTCTTCACTCATCCTGTCCGATAATACCCCCAACTCAATCCACTTGGAGAAGTGCTCCATCATCACTAACACATATTGATGATGACGTATAGTCAACGGTAAAGGTCTCATAAAATCCAAACTCCAACGATAACCCAATCCTATAATCAATAAGGGGTGTAACTGTGAAGTAGGAGCATTAAACTATGCTCTTATTCGATCAAAAATCACACATCGTGCGACAAAATGCTGCACATCGATGTGCATACCACGTCATCAATACTGTCCTTAGAGTAAGCTATGTGCACGCTTCACTCCAAAATGTCCCTACTCCTCATGGGCATGTCGTACTGTAACGACCTATGTTACACATAGGAAGTTTGTCTATTAGTAAGGTATTTAGTTATAACTAAGTGTTGAGAATGTTTATTTGCTGCCAAAGTACTTTAAGGAGGTATCAAGTTAGTCATGACTAGCTAAAAGTTAGTTATGGTTAAACTTAGCTGTACTTTTGGCAGAATTCAGATATTTCCTAAAGAGTGAGCACTACTATCTTGTCATCTTGTCTAAAAGGTAGAAAGGAGGTGGAAAGTATCCCTTATCTCCTTTTTGACTTGATATGAGTGGTTGGATTAAAGTTGTGGACTTTGTGGGCATTAAAAACAAGAAGAGATTCCACATGTTTTCTTTTTAGTGGGTCCTAGTGTAGAGGGGGGGTGGAAATTCAAGATTCCTTGAGAATATTCCAGAATCCTTCTAGAAGTTGTTGACTTTGAAGGAATAAGCCCATGTGAAAAGGTAAAAAGCCCATGTGATTAATGCTTTTACCTTAAGTAATATCTTAGTAAAACTCGGTAAAAGTATTTCCGCTGAGTTACCGGATGGTACCAAAGTAAAAACCTAGAATGTATAAATAGAGGAGTAGAGAAGAGCTCCTCATCCTTGTTTTCACATTGTCGTAATGACAACTTGAGTAATATAGAGAGTGTGGGATATTTTTAGCATGTGAGAACTTGAGAGACGTCGTTAGAATGGAGGATTTTAGTTGATGTGTTTAAGGAGATTTTTAGTTGATAAGTTTGTGGGTGTATGAATGAGTGAACTTAGCATTTTCCCCTTCAAGATTCATGGTGTGCTTCCATCAAAGCCTGAGTGAGAGACAGGCCCGACATTTACAGATTCATCGGTGGCGATCGTGGAGGTTGAGAGATGGGGGGGGGTGGGGGTAGTTGATCGATGAGATCGTGGAGGGTTTACATTTTTGGTTCCGTTGCGGGGACCTCACTTGAAGGGATCATTGAAAATGTTTAGAGTTCAGTTCTATATTAGACAAAAAGAGATTATGAGAGAACACATGGAGAGAACGTTGGGAGGAGAGAGAGCTAACGCGATGTTAACAACATTAGAATCTTTCGTGTATCCCGTAGTGATATATGACGCGTTCGAAGTCATTCTTTACATCTTGTTCACTTAGAAAGGTTTTGAGGAGAGTTGAAAGAGGGTGCAACAAGAGTTGTAGAGAAAGGAGGAGAGAAAAGTTATTAGAGGAGAGAAATTTGTGAGTTTAGAAATTCTGCTCTCTGGAAAATTTGTACAGTCGCTGTCAACTTTTCTGTGAATTTTATTTTCCTGAGAAAATTTCCATTGTTTTAGATTGGCTAATAACCTATCTAGGACAAAAGAAATCATAGAAAAAAGTTGTCTAGAGAAGGAGCAATGAATTTTCAAAGTTGAGGGGGTTTATTCGTGAGAGTTGAGGAATTCTGTTCTCTGGAAAAAGTTTACAGTCAGTGTCAGATTTTCTATGAATTTTATTCGCCTGAGAAACTTGCCAGTGTTTTAGAGTGGCGGATAAGCTATCGAGGACAAAAGAAATCATGAGAAGATGAGGTCTGAAGAGGGAGAAAGAATTTTTCAAAGTGGAGGGGGTTGACAACCATGAGGGAAGTGAAAATATACAAATTTCAGTTCTCTGAAAATTTGTACAGTCATCACCATCTCTTCTGATTAGGGAAGTTTCTGTTGAAACTTCATGATTTAGTAGCTTGGAGGTTGAGCTAATGGAGACCACAAAAATCTTGGAGAGATCTCTTACCAACTAAGAGATATACGTTTCGGCATACAAGGAGGTCTTGACGATACGTCATGGGGAATCCAGTTCGAGTGCCAAGGTTGAAGAAGAGACGTTTGGGAGTTAGAACGGAGACGGAAAGGCCAACGTTAAGTATAGAGACGTTGCGATCAAGCATCTATTGCAGTTGTGGTGCCATTTTTGCTTTATATAAAGAAGCTTCTGCAAGCATCGGCGCAGATGTGAAGAAAGTTGAGTTCAAAGTATCATTCACTATGGAGGCCACGAATGCTCTTGGTGAAGTAGAGTGTGATCCTTACAAAAGTGACTTTAAGATGTCTGCTAGGATTAGTACAGACGATGATCATGAGGATATTATCATGGACTCTTAATTTTAGATTGGATTTTATTTCGTGTATAGCATGTATAATACACGATTTTCAGTATAAAGCTCGAAAGAGTTAAGAAAGTGATGTAGAGTTATTTTCTTCAAAGATATTTTGTCCACTTAATGGTTAAGAAGGTGCAACATGAGTGGAAGTTCAAAAGATTGGAAAGTTAGACTTAGAAACCTTCCTCAAGGTTTAGATGTCATAGTAAGCGTCGGAGAGAGCTCGAAAGAGATTATCGTTGAGTTTGAGAACCCTAGTACAAAAGTCTCCAAGGAGAAGAGTAGAAATCGACTTGTGGTGTATTTCTGTAGAGGGTTGAGACACAAAGTAGTGAATTGTCCAACTAGAATCAGAACCCAGAGAGCTAAAGGGAAGCTGGAGTTTACTGATTTAAGTCTTCGAGTGGGTCCATCGTCACCAGCGCCAATTCATCTTCTAGGCGAAGATCCTTGTCCAAGTTGTGGAGTGGGTGATCTATCAAGAGGACACAAGTGCGTCGATGTGGCCGCCCTACTTACGTCAGTAGTCGAGAAGTTGGACGAGACTCAAAGAGCTGAGACGGAGAAGTTGTCGACTTCAAAAGAGGACTCGGCTGAGTTGTGATGGAGATCGTCATTCGGATGGTGGAGAAGACGGTGATGCGACTCAGGCTCATGATTACCTTGGGAGAAGAGATGGCACAAGAGGTGTTGTTACAACCATTTCCTTTCATTTTACCTATGGTAGATTACTCGCGAATGAAATTGGTGATGTTCGTACTCTTTTAGCGAGTAGTTATTGCACAAAAATTAGAAGGGTAGAAAGAATAGTTACAAGATGGGGAAGTTACCAGTGTTTCATAGGAAGGACAATGAAGATGTAGAACCATTTATACGAGACTTCAAAAGGGGTTGCATCAGAAACAACGTGAGCAGGAAGGAAGAATGGGTGTTGTTACTGCCAGAGTTTTTAGAAGATTTAGCTCTTACGTGGTATGAAGACCGAGTGAAGAGCCAGACACCTGGTGCAGTTGAGGAACATGGAAGACGTTGAGTAATGCACTCATCGAAGAATTTCTTCCAGAAGAGAGTTATGAGAAGTTCATGGTGGAGCTTACTCATTTGAAGCAACGAGACAACGAGAAAGTTCGGCAATATGCCGAAAGGGTGGATAAGTTGGAGCAACGGTTTCGGACGGTCCTACGGAAGAGTGGAGACAATGTGGAGTTAACGATGACGGGGATTGAAGCAGTGTTGACCAAGAACTTGGTGGGAGGGTTGAGGCCTTCAATTCGAACCCAAGTGAGGTACGAGAAGCCAGCAACCAAAGCGGAGGCCATCAAGATTGCGACAAATATGGAAGAGAGTTTGGATGAAGGAGATATCATCCAACCTCGTCATGCTGCTCTGGTGTCAACTCCGACTCCTGGTGTAGCCACAACGATCGCACCTGCACCATCACAATTGGTGATTGCTTCAACGTCAGCTCCTACTCCAACGGTGGTGCCAAGACCGTTTGTCCCAACAACGATGTCTACTGCCACCTCTGATTTTCATGCCGAGCTGAAGAGCATCACCGATACTCTTGCGGATCTCAAGATAAACGTGGTGCAGTTACGAGAATGGAGGAACAAAGGTGGAGGAGGAGGTCAAAGAGGTTACGACAACAATCCCAACCGAGGAAATCAAGGTAACTTTGGAGGCAACCAAGGTAACTTTAGAGGAATCACTTGTTGGACGTGTGGAGGTTCTCATTTCCAGCGAAATTGTCTTAACAACGAAGCAAGAGGTGCCGAAGTTGTCAAAATGAATGTGGGTGGAAGAAATCCATCACAAGGACGAGACAAGAGGGTGGCTACTATCGATGTCGTGCGAGATTCCATCTACGAGAAAGGAAAGAGTTCAAACTCTTCTCATGCACCGGTGGAGCTTTTAGCTCAAGAAAGGAAAAGAACTCGATTTTCTGATGAATCGGTTTTCATGGAGGAGTCAGCAAGTAGAAGTACTCGTTCGAGTAATGTTTCGAGTACACTAAGGGAGTCAAGAAGGAAGCTGGGGATGGCGGATTTCACCATTTCATCTTCCCAAGCGGGATATGATGTGGTTGAAGATGTGGGTGCTCAGAAAGCCAACATCACTGTTGGACAACTGATCGCACTTAATCCCAACTTACAAAGGGAACTCAGAGGTGGACTGAGTTCTAAGAGAAGCAAGAAGAAGAAACCCAAGAGCAAGACATCAAAGTCAGTGGGAGTTGATGTGGTGGATGTGCATGCTTCAGAGGTATGCACTAGGGCTTCAAAGATTGAAGTCCGATTGAATGATCATTACGTCTTTGACGTATTGATGGACGGAGGGTCGGCTGTAAACGTCATATCGGAGAGGTTGATGAAGAAGTTGGAGATGGAACCAACTCGCCCGGCTAGCATTGTCGTGGGGATGGCTAACAAGCAACGGGTAAGACCTCTTGGTGTGTTAGAGAAGGTGCTCGTGTCTGTGATGGGAGTTCAAACATTGATGTCCTTTCAAGTGTTAAAGGACTCTAGTTATGATTTGCTCCTGGGTAGGCCTTGGTTGAGAGCTATGCGCACCACTGATAGGTGGCACAAGGGATACTTACGGATTGGACCTAGAGATCATAGAGTGATAATACTTCTCTCGGGTGTTGGAGTTGTGACTTCTGACTCTGATAGACCCACTAGTGACTATTGGGAATCTGATACGGAGGATGATCAAAGTGTCTCAGAAGTAGATATCGGAGATTCTTATGATCAAGAATCCTCGTCTGAGGACGAAGGATTTGATCGAGATGAATCATTACATCAGCTTAGTGCTACTGACTTGTTGTCTCGACCAGCAGTGGAGAAAGATCCTGACAAAGAAGAGTTGAGTGAGGCAGAGATTGTGAGAAGACTCTCTACCCTGAAGTTTGGTATCAATGTCACTCAAGAGGAGAAAAGTAGATTCTTAGATATATTTCGAAAATATATCCATGTGTTTGCTTTCAGCTACAAGGATTTGAAGGAGGTGACTCTCGAGACTCATCGAATCGAATTAGAGGAGAACGCAAGACCAGTTCGACAGAAGCAGAGAAGGGTCAATCCTACAACAGCAATGATGGTCAAGGAGGAGATAGACAAGTTGAAGGAGGCGAGTTTCATCTATGAGGTGGAGAACTCAGAATGGATTTCACCCATTGTGATTGTCAAGAAGAAGAATGGTAAGCTGCGAGTGTGCATAGACTATAAGAAGTTGAATGCAGTTACCAAGAAGGATTATTATCCTCTACCATTTATAGATGAGATTTTGGAAGAAGTTGCTGGTCATGAGTGGTACAGCTTTGGTGATGGTTATAGTGGATATAACCAGATCAAGATAGCACATGAGTACCAACAGTTGACTACTTTCACTACTCCTTGGGGAACATTTGCATTTCGGATGATGTCATTCGGGTTGCGTAATGCTCCGACCACGTTTCAGAGGTTCATGAACAAGGTGTTTGAACCATTCATAAGAAAGTTTGTCCGTGATTTTATTGACGATTTTTGCGTGTACGGACGAAAGGAGGATCACTTTGATCATGTGATCAAAGTTTTGCAGCGGTTGGAGCAAGCCAACGCTTCTCTAAATCCAGAGAAGTGCATCTTTGGCTGCGAAGAAGGTCTGCTGTTAGGGCACATCATTTCCAAGAATGGGATTGCGGTAGATCCTGAGAAGGTGAAGAAGATTGTGGATCTTCCATTTCCGATCAACTTGACAAAGTTGAGGCAATTTCTTGGCATGGTTGGATATTATCGTAGGTTTATCTTTTCCTTCTCAAACAAAGTAATAGCTTTGACTATGTACATGAAGAAGGGAGTTGATTTTGACTTGATAGTGCATGATCAGAAGGCAAAGGAAGCATTTGAGGAGCTGAAAAAGGCATTGGTGATAGCTCCTATACTTGCTAAACATGAATGGAGTAAAGCATTTATTTTGTATACGGATGTCTCCAATGTAGCTATCGGGTGTACATAAGTCAGTTAGATGGAGATGGGCATGATCATCCTATAGCTTATGCTAGTAGGCAGATGGTGCCAGCGGAGAAGAATTACTCCGTGACTGAACGAGAAGGATTAGCAGTGATCTTCGGATTGAAGAAATTTTGACACTACTTGCTAGGAGGAAAATTTTCCATAGTCACAGATCACAAAGCTTTAAAGTATATCTTTAATAAGCTTAATGCCGAAGGTCGTATTGCTCGTTAGAAGATCCTTCTAACAGAATACGACTACGTGATCGAAGATAGACCAGGGAAAAAGCATGCGAATGCTGATCTTTTGTCGAGGACTTATGATGATGAGGGAGAAGAACCGTTTGATGATTCATTTCCAGACGAGCATCTGATGACCATCACAAGCATTGAGGAAATACCAGACGAGTACAAGGAAATCTGGAGTTTCCTTGCAGATGGCTCTTTTCCAGAAGGTATGCATACCCGAGAACGTAACGCGTTGATCAAGAGATGCAAACCTTACACCATGGTGGAGAGAATTCTATTTCATCAAGGAGCAGATGGCTTACTAAGGAGAGCAGTTGGTCAGAAGGAGGCGTTCAAGCTGATGCACGAGTTTCACGATGGCACTGTTTGCGGAGGTCACTTTGCTGGTAAGATAACAACTTTCAAGATTTTGGATGCGAGTTATCACTGGAGAGGGATTTTCAAGGAGTGTTTAGACTATTGCAAAACTTGCGACGTATGTCAAGCATTTGCTCTGAAGTCTACTAGAACACCTCCGTTAAGATCAATTCCAATATTAGGATCATTTGAGAAGTGGGGTATTGACTTTGTATGTCCTCTTAATAAGACACCTCGAGGCAATAGATACATTGTAGTCGTCACTGACTATTGTACCAAGTGCGTAGAGGCTAGACCTTTGAGAGAGACCAATGAAACAGAAGTCGGTAGATTCTTATGGGAGAGGATCATCACAAGATTTGGATGTCCGTTAGAGTTGGTCTCGGATAGAGGAGGAGAGTTTGTAGGGAGCATAACTACTGCTATGCTACAACACTTTTCTATCAAGGCACGAGTAACGACCTCATACAAACCAAATGCCAATGGTCTTGCGGAGAAGACCAATCTTACACTTTGTATCATGCTCGCCAAAGATGCTGGTGTTGAGACTGCGAAACATACTTGGGATAAGAGACTACATGCCATCTTATGGGAGTATCGAATGACAACAAAGACTTCTACCGGGTACTCTCCATTTCGACTGGTTTATGGAGTGGAGTCCAAGTTGCCGATCCAATTCGAATTGGATACTTTTCAAACTATTCAACGAAAGTTGAAGAGGTCGAAGGGAGAAGACGTGGTCAAGTCAAGAAGGGAGCAACTCATGGAGTTGGAAGAGACCCGAGCGGTAGCAATGATCCGGATGAAACGAGCTCAGGCGTATCAAAAGAAGAGTTACGACAAACGTTTGGGCAAGAGGGAGGTAAAACCTTTTCAAGTCGGAGATTGGGTTATGTTGTATGATGCTATCAGATTCAAGAGGGCTAGGAAGAAGTTTCTTCCGAGATATTTTGGTCCTTTTGTTGTAGATAAGGTGTGGAGCAACTTCACATATGACCTTCAGGAGTTGGGAGGAAGGAGATTCGATCGGGTCAACCATGACAAGTTGAAGTTGTTTCATCGACGAAAGTTCTCTCTTCACTCCGAGGACGGAGCGAAAATTTAGTCCGGGGGTAAAATGTAACGACCTATGTTACACATAGGAAGTTTGTCTATTAGTAAGGTATTTAGTTATAACTAAGTGTTGAGAATGTTTATTTGCTGCCAAAGTACTTTAAGGAGATATCAAGTTAGTCATGACTAGCTAAAAGTTAGTTATGGTTAAACTTAGCTGTACTTTTGACATAATTCAGATATTTCCTAAAGAGTGAGCACTACTATCTTGTCATCTTGTCTAAAAGGTAGAAAGGAGGTGGAAAGTATCCCTTATCTCCTTTTTGACTTGATATGAGTGGTTGGATTAAAGTTGTGGACTTTGTGGGCATTAAAAACAAGAAGAGATTCCACATGTTTTCTTTTTAGTGAGTCCTAGTGTAGAGAGGGGGTGGAAATTCGAGATTCCTTGAGAATACTCCAGAATCCTTCTAAAAGTTGTTGACTTTGAAAGAATAAGCTCATGTGAAAAGGTAAAAAGCCCATGTGATTAATGCTTTTACCTTAAGTAATATCTTAGTAAAACTCGGTAAAAGTAGTTACGGCTGAGTTACCGGAGGGTACCAAAGTAAAAACCTAGAATGTATAAATAGAGGAGTAGAGAAGAGCTCCTCATCCTTGGTTTCACATTGTCGTAATGACAACTTGAGTAATATAGCGAGTGTGGGATATTTTTAGCATGTGAGAACTTGAGAGACGTCGTTAGAATGGAGGATTTTAGTTGATGTGCTTAAGGAGATTTTTAGTTGATAAGTTTGTGGGTGTATGAATGAGTGAACTTAGCATTTTTCCCTTCAAGATTCATGGTGTGCTTCCATCAAAGCCATCAGAGGTGACCCCTGAGTGAGAGACAGGTCCGACATTTATAGATTCATCGGTGGCGATCGTGGAGGTAGAGAGATGGGGGGGGGGGGGGTAGTTGATCGATGAGATCGTGGAGGGTTTACAATACAAACTGTGTACTTTGGGATGGATGTGACACTATCTCTACTCTCTCATCATCTCACACTCGAAGTACATGTCGTCCTTCTCGTCGAAATCTCTTCGCTCGTTGAAAGACACAATCTTGCTCCTTGCACTTACTATGCCTATCACCATGTCAATACGTAGATACTCCATTACGATCACATCGTCGTGGATATCTCACTGATCTAGATCACCATCTCCACTCTCATGATCTGGAGATTCATCATCTACTCTCTGACCAAAGAAAGATACGACCTGACCCTCCATACTAGAGTCATGCCAACACACAAAGAAAGACAGATGCATGCCACATTGACACTATTTCCTCATCAACCTCGTCATGTCATCGAGATTCATTTTGATCCTACTGACTCGTGCATAGATTTGCAACTCCAAGTCTATGCACTACCTGGAAGTCATACTCTTGTAAGATCAGAGCCTATCGTGCAAGCTTCCCTGTAAGCTTGTCGGACTCCATCAACCACTTGAGCGACTAGTGATCAGTGATGAGAGTAAAAGGGTTCTTAAACAGATAACATCGGAAGTGTGCAACAACCCACACTGTAGCTAAACACTCCCTCTCATATAAACTGTACCTCACCTCCGTTGAATTGTTGGAGCGATTGACATACGTCACCACAAAATCTTTTTTCTCATCATCATGCTGAGTCAGCACTGCTCCAAGTCCCAACATACTCTAATCAGTGTAGAGTTGGAAAGGACGTCTCTTAACGGGTCTCCTCAAGATGACAACAGATGTCAACTTATCTTTCAGCTCTAGAAAAGCTCGCTCTTGCTCATCTCCTAACTGCCACTCTTGGTCTATCTTCATCAGCTTGGTCAATGACTTCGCAATTGCACTAAACCCTTTTCACGTATCGACGATAGAAGTTTGTCAAATCAACAAATACTCGAACTCGATCCACATCTATGGGACGTGAGATACGTGCAATAGCCTCAACCTTCGTCTGTTGAACACCCAACCCACTTGGATAGATGGTGTGGCTCATATACTCCACCAACTCATGGTAGAACTTACACTTCCCAAGGTGTAACTTCAACCCATGAGCTCTCAACCGCTCGAAACATCTCGTAATCGTCTCTCGTGCTCCTCCACTATAGCACTATCGTTCTTCAGCCACTGATACAAACAATCTTTGTCGTGAGAGTCAATCCCTTAGAATGCTGTCTTGGATTTATCTTCTTCTCTCACAGGCAACTGATGATACCATGCTCGAAGATCCAATGTACTGAAGATCACTCGGACTGACGACTCTTCTTCGATGATCACATGCACATGCACAATATATGACCACCAATTATCATAACTTGTACCTAAGGTCACTAACTAGATGTCCACACCTCTAGTAGCTCCAAAAATATCTCCGTGATAGCTCTACTAGCTCATCCAAACAACTGCCACCAACTGCTTCCATACGCGTCTCTACGATATAGGCAAACACTACCACAACAACAGCTTCTCTCTAGTACTATGGGGTCACCCTCCGCGGTCCTATCGATCAACTACCCCTCCGATCTCTCAACCTCCACGATCGTCATCGATGAATCTGCAACATGTTGGGCCTGTCTCTCACTCAAGGGTCACCTCTGATGGCTTTGATGGAAGCAAACCATGAACTTGAAAGGAAAAATGCTAAGTTCACTCATTCATACACCCATAAACTCATCAACTAAAATTCTCCATAAACTCATCAACTAAAATCCTCCATTTTAACGATGTCTCTCAAGTTCTCACATGCTAAAATATCACACACTCTCTATATTACTCAAGTTGTCATTACGACAATGTGAAAACAAGGATGAGGAGCTCTTCTCTACTCCTCTATTTATACATTATAGGTTTTTACTTTGGTACCTTCCGGTAACTCAACCGTAACTATTTTTACCGAGTTTTACTAAGATATTACTTAAGATAAAAGCATTAATCACATGGGCTTCTTATCTTTTCACATGGGCTTATTCCTTCAAAGTCAACAACTTCTAGAAGGATTTTAGAATATTCTTAAGGGATCTCGAATTTCCACCCCCTCTACACTAAGACCCACTAAAAAGAAAACATGTGGAATCGCTTCTTGTTTTTAATGTCCACAAAGTCCACAACTTTAATCCCTCCACTAATATCAAGTCAAAAAGGAGATAAGGGATACTTTCCACCTCCTTTCTACCTTTTAGACAAGATGACAAGATAGTAGTGCTCACTCTTTAATAAATATCTGAATTCTGTCAAAAGTACAGCTAAGTTTAACCATAACTAACTTTAGCTAGTCATGACTAACTTGATACCTCCTTAAAGTACTTGGGCAGCAAATAAACATTATCCACACTTAGTTATAACTAAACACCTTACTAATAGATAATTTCCTATGTGTAACATAGGTCGTTACATTTTACCCCCGGACTAAATTTTCGCTCCGTCCTCGGAGTGAAGAGAAAACTTTCGTCGATGAAACAACTTCAACTTGTCATGGTTGACCCGATCGAATCTCCTTCCTCCCAACTCCTGAAGGTCATATGTGAAGTTGCTCCACATCTTATCTACAACAAAAGGACCAAAATATCTAGGAAAAAAATTCTTCCTAGCCCTCTTGAATCTGATCGTATCATATAACATTACCCAATCTCCGACTTGAAAAGATTTTACCTCTCTCTTGCCCAATCGTTTGTCGTAACTCTTCTTTTGATACGCCTGAGCTCGTTCCATCGGATCATTGCTACCGCTCGGGTCTCTTCCAACTCCATGAGTTGCTTCTTTCTTGATCTGACCACGTCTTCCCTCCTCGATCTCTTCAACTTTCGTTAAATAGTTTGAAAAGTATCCAATTCGAATTGGATCGGCAACTTGGACTCCACTCCATAAACCAATCGAAATGGAGAGTACCCAATAGAAGTCTTTGTTGTCGTTCGATATTCTCATAAGATGGCATGTAGTCTCTTATCCCAAGTATGTTTCGCAGTCTCAACACCAGCATCTTTGACGAGCATCATACAAAGTGTAAGATTGGTCTTCTCCGCAAGACCATTAGCATTTGGTTTGTATGAGGTCGTTACTCGTGGCTTGATAGAAAAGTGTTGTAGCATAGCAGTAGTCATGCTCCCTACAAACTCTCCTCCTCTATCTGAGACCAACTCTAACGGATATCCAAATCTTGTGATGATCCTCTCTCATAGGAATCTACCAACTTCCGTTTCATTAGTCTCCTTCAAAGGTCTAGCCTCTACCCACTTGGTACAATAGTCAGTGGCGACTACAATGTATCTATTGCCTCAAGGTGTCTTATTAAGAAGACCTACAAAGTCAATACCCGACTTCTCGAATGGTCATAACATTGGAATTGATCTTAACGGAGGTGTTCTAGTAGACTTCAGAGCAAATGTTTGACATACGTTGCAAGTTTTACAATAGTCTAAACATTCTTTGAAAATCTCTCTCCAGTGATAACCCGCATCCAAAATCTTGAAGGCTATTATCTTACCGACAAAATGACCTCCGCAAACAATTCCGTCTTGAAACTCGTGCATTAGCTTGAACGCCTCCTTCTGACCAACTGCTCTCCTTAGTAACCCATCTGCTCCTTGATGAAACAGAATTCCCTCCACCATGGTGTAAGGTTTGCATCTCTTGATCAACGTGTTATGTTCTCGGATATGCATACCTTCTGGAAAAGAGCCATCTGCAAAGAAACTCCAGATTTCCTTGTACTCGTCCGATATCTCCTCAATGCTTGTGATGATCATCAGATGCTCGTCTGGAAATGAATCATCAAACGGTTCTTCTCCCTCATCATCATAAACCATCGACAAAAGATCAACATTCGTATGTTTTTTCCCTGGTCTATCTTCGATCACGTAATCATATTCTGTTAGAAAGATCTTCCAACGAGCAATACGACCTTCGGCATTATGCTTATTAAAGATATACTTTAAAGCCTTGTGATTTGTGGCTATGGAAAATTTTCCTCCTAGCAAGTAGTGTCGAAATTTCTTCAATCCAAGGATCACCGCTAATCCTTCTCGTTCAGTCACGAAGTAATTCTTCTCCGTTGGAACCATCTGCCTACTAGCATAAGCTATAGGATGATCATGCCCATATCCATCTAATTGACTTAATGTACATCCGATTGCTACATTGGAGGCATCCGTATATAGAATAAATGCTTTACTCCACTCAGGTTTAGCAAGTATAGGAGCTGTCACCAGTGTCTTTTTCACCTCCTCAAATGCTTCCTTTGCCTTCTGATCATGCACTATCAAGTCAAAATCAACTCACTTCTTCATGTACATAGTCAAAGCTATTGCTTTGTTCGAGAAGGAAAAGACAAACCTACGATAATATCCAACCATGCCAAGAAACTGCCTCAACTTTGTCAAGTTGATCAGAAATGAAAGATCCACAATCTTCTTCACCTTCTCAGGATCTATCGCAATCCCGTTCTTGGAAATGATGTGTCTCAACAGTAGACCTTCTTCGCAGCCAAAGATGCACTTCTTTGGATTTAGAGAAGTGTTGGCTTGCTCCAACCGCTGTAAAACTTTGATCACATGATCAAAGTGATCCTCCTTTCGTCCGTATTCGCAAAAATCGTCAATAAAATAACGGACAAACTTTCTTATGAATGGTTCAAACACCTTGTTCATGAACCTTGAAACGTGGTCGGAGCATTACACAGTCCGAATGGCATCACTCGAAATACAAATGTTTCCCAAGGAGTAGTGAAAGTAGTCAATTGCTGGTACTCTTGTGCTATCTTGATTTGGTTATATTCACTATAACCATCACCAAAGCTGTACCACTCATGACCAGCAACTTCCTCCAAAATCTCATCTATGAATGGTAGAGGATAGTAATCCTTCTTGGTAACTACATTCAACTTCTTATAATCTATGCACACTCGCAGTTTACCATTCTTCTTCTTGACAATCACAATGAGTGAAACCCATTCTGAGTTCTCCACCTCGTAGATGAAACTTGCCTCCTTCAACTTGTCTATCTCTTTCTTGACCATCATTGTCGTTGTAGGATTGACTCTTTTCTGCTTCTGTCGAACTGGTCTTGCGTTCTCCTCCAATTCAATTTGATGAGTCTCTAGAGTTACATCCTTCAAATCCTTGTAGCTGAAAGCAAACACATGGATATATTTTCGAAATATATCTAGGAATCTATTTTTCTCCTCTTGAGTGACATTGATACCAAACTTCAAGGTAGAGAGTCTTCTCACAATCTCTGTCTCACTCAACTCTCCTTTGTCAAGATCTTTCTCCACTACTGGTCGAGACAACAAGTCAATAGCACTAAGCTGATGTAATGATTCATCTTACGATCACAAATCCTTCGTCCTCAGACGAGGATTCTTGATCGTAAGAATCTCTGGTATCTACTTCTGAGACACTCTGATCATCCTCCGTATCAGATTCCCAGTAATCACTAGTGGGTCTATCAGAGTCAGAAGTCACAACTCCAACGAGAGAGGTACTATCACTCTATGATCTCTAGGCCCAATCCGTAAATATCCCTTGTGCCACCTATCTGTGGTGCGCACAACTCTCAACCAAGGTCTATCTAGGAGCAAATCATAACTAGAGTCTTTTAACACTTGAAAGGACATTAATGTTTGAACTCCCATCGTAGACACAACCACCTTCTCTAACACACCAAGAGGTCTTATCCGTTGCTTGTTAGCCATCCCCACGACAATGCTAGCCGGACGAGTTGGTTCCATCCCCAACTTCTTCATCAACCTCTCCGATATGACATTTACAGCCGACCCTCCATCCATCAATACGTTCGAGACGTAATGACCATTCAATCGGACTTCAATATTTGAAGCCCTAGTGCATACCTCTGAAGCATGCACATCCACCACACCAACTCCCACAGATTTTGATGTCTTGCTCTTGGATTTCTTCTTTTTGCTTCTCTTAGAACTCAATCCTCCTCTGAGTTCCCTTCGTAAACTGGGATTAAGTGCGATCAGTCGTCCAACAGTGATGTTGACTTTCTGAGCACCCACATCTTCAACCACATCATATCCCACTTGAGAAGACGAAATAGTGAAATCTGCCATCCCCAACTTCCTTCTTGGTTTTCTTGGTGTACTCGAAACATTACTCGAACGAGTACTTCTACTTGCTGACTCCTCCATGAAAACCGGTTCATCAGAAAATTGATTTCTTTTCCTTTCTTTAGCTAAAAGCTCCACCGGTGCATGAGAAGAGTTTGAACTCTCTCCTTTCTCGTAGATGAGATCTCGCACTACATCGATAGTAGTCACTTCCTTGTCTCGTCCTTGTGATGGATTTCTTCCATCCACATTTATTCTGACAGCTTCGGCACCTCTTGCTTCGTTATTAAGACAGTTTTGCTGGTAATGAGAACCTCCACACGTCCAACAAGTGATTCCTCCAAAGTTACCCTGGTTGAACCTCTTTGACCTCCTCCTCCATCTTTGTTCCTCCATTCTCGTAAGTGCACCACATTTATCTTGAGATCCGCAAGAGTGTCGGTGATGCTCTTCAACTCGGCATGAAAATAAGAGATGGCAGTAGACATCGTTGTAAGGACAAACGGTCTTGACACCACCGTTGGAATAGGAGTTGACGTTGAAGTAATCACCAATTGTGATGGTGTAGATGCTATTGTTGTGTAGCATCGACATCAGAGCTTGCATGGTGAGGTTGGATGATATCCCCCTCATCCAAACTCTCTTCCATAGTGTCGTGATCTTGATGACCTCCGCTTTGGTTGTTGGCTTCTCGTACCTCACTTGGGTTCGAATTGAAGGCCTCAACCCTCCCACCAAGTTCTTGGTCAACACTACTCCAATCCCCGCCATGGTTAGCTCCACGTTGTCTCCACTCTTCCGTAAGACCGTCCGAAACCGTTGCTCCAACTTATCAACCCTTTCGGCATACTGCCAAACTTTCTCGTCATCCCGTTGCTTCAAATGAGTAAGCTCCACCATAAGCTTCTTATAACTCTCTTCTGGAAGAAACTCTTCGATGAGTGCGTTACTCAACGTCTCTCATGTGTCCTCAACTGCACCAGGTGTCTTGTTCTTCACTCGGTCTTCATACCACGTAAGAGCAAAATCTTCTAAAAACTCTGGCAGTAACAACACCCATTCTTCTTTCCTTCTCACGTTGTTTCCGATGCAACCCCTTCTGAAGTCTCGTACAAATGGTTCTACATCTTCATTGTCCTTCTCATGAAACACTGATAACTTCCCCATCTTGTAACTACTCTTTCTACCCTTCTAATTTTCGCACAATAACTACTCGCTAAAAGAGTACGAACATCATCAATTTCATTCGAGAATAATCTACCATAGGTAAAATGAAAGGAAATGGTTGTAACAACACCTCTTGTGTCATTTCTTCTCCCAAGGTAATCATGAACTTAAGTCGCATCATCGCCTTCTCCATCATCCGAATGACGATCTCCATCCCAGCCAAGTCCTCTTTTGAAGTCGACAACTTCTCCGTCTCAGCTCTTTTAGTCTCGTCCAACTTCTCGACTACTGACCTAAATAGGACGGCCACATCGACGCACTTGTGTCCTCTTGATAGATCACCCACTCCACAACTTGGACAAGGATCTTCTCCTAGAAGATGAATCGGCGGTGGTGACGATGGACCCGCTCGAATACTTAAATCAGTAAACTCTCGCTTCCCTTTGGCTCTCTCGGTTCTGATTCTAGTTGGATAATTCACTACTTTATGTCCCAACCCTCTATAGAAATAACACCACAAGTCGATTTCTGCTCTTCTCCTCAGAGATTCTACTTGAGATTTTGTACTAGTGTTCTCAAACTCAACGATAATCTCTTTCGAGCTCTCTCCGACACTTACTATGACATCTAAACCTTGAGGAAGGTTTTGTGGTGCCCACAAATTACAGGATTCACGAATTTTTAAAACTTTTAAGATTAATAACTTGTTTGTATAACTGAAGAAGCGTTGTTACTTAAGATTACTGCTTCCTTAGAGGAAAGATGATCTTATGAGCTTTTTAATAAGAAGTTGACTTCTTCGGAAGACGACCGTCTTCCGGGAAGCGTCTTCTCAGTTGCGTCTTTGGAAGACGGGAAGACGGGAAGACGGCGGAAGATGAGAAGACGGCGGAAGACCTGTCTTCCGGAAGACAGCGACCGCGAAGGCCTAACCACGAGTTTTCAGGTAAAATAGTAGGTGTACCTACTAGGTAATACACAGGTGGTAGGTAGGTCAGGAAAGACACCTAGGGTCGAAACCCCTAATCTGCGGAGAAGATGCGTAGGAAGCGCATTAGCGCATTCCAACTTCCCGCAGCATAGCGCGCTTGAGAAGATCGAATTACGAGAGTAGGCTTCGCGAGTGAACATCGAGTGAGCATCGAGAGAGGAATCGAGTGAGGAGAGGACCAGTTGGCAGCTAGGCGAAGGGCGAGACTGAATTGCTGAAGCACGAACGGCAGAGAGCGAAGGCGTTTCTGTGAGCTCTCGAGAAGCTGACATTGGAGAATCGCTGAGTAGAATCGAAGGTGGAATTGGAGCGTGGCCAGAAATTGACAGCGGAAGCAGTCGTGTGAAGTCGCATTGGAGCTAGGACTAGAGCCAGAAGCGCGTGGGAGGTCAAAGGCAACTCGGGAAGCAGAAGAAGACTGTAGAGGTTCTTCCCCACGTTCTTTCCCCTTCCCACTTCTTTTCGCCTTTGTCTGGTATTCCCCGCGCTTCCCTGGTTGTGTGCAGACAGCCTGATCGATTACCCCCACCTCCCATTTTTCCTATTGTGACATTGGGTGCGGAAGCGCTGCCCAATTTCTGTCAAACATCTTCCTACTTCTTCCTAAGTTCAATTCGAGCTTCCCTACACCTCGTCCTCAAATTGACGATCTCAGCTACCAATTTCCCTACCCTACTACCCCTCTACACTCGAAACCTCGAACGGAAGACGCTTCGGAAGATGGGAACATCTTCGGAAGACGCTTCTTAAACTTGACTATCTTCGGAAGACTGTCTTCGGGGTACCAATTCGTATCAAGGGTGGATTTGTGTTGCTTTTGTGTTAAGAGAGGCTTGGTACGAATCCTGAGTGGTGTGGTGAGTTGTTTTGTTATTTGCAGAAGTTGGAAGTCGGGAACTAGGCCTGTGCCTCCCGGGCTTCCAAGCTTCTCAACTCCACATCTTCCTAGAGAGACTAGAAGACTGAAAGGCTGGCAAAATGAGCGAGAAGACGTGAGGGTCCATTTCGGATCTCTTCTGTCCGATCCATAGCAGCCATTCCTTCTTCTTCCCAAACTTAGAAGAGAGTCGTGAGAATACTTGCTGGTAGAATCTGGAGAGAATGGTCGAGGGTCATGTCTTCCCACCGAGCAGCAAGCTTCTTCTGAGTGCGTATGAGAGGTGAGAAGTCAGAAGAACAGAGTGCAATTGTCTTGAGTCTGTTGTGAGGATAGATTGCGCGTAGGAAGACGAAGACAGGTGAGACCAGTGAAGAGAAGTCTGACTTCGGGAGGTCTTCCGAGAAAGACATTGAATCGGAAGCTGTCCCGAGTGTCTTTCCAGAGGCCACTGTCACCGCAGGAACCCGCAACCATCTTCCGAACTTGTTATGCACTTGATGTTTCACGAATCTTGTATCTTTTGATAGGAAGTATGATGTAATGCAAGGTGGGTTGTCTTCTTGGTAATCCATGCGAGGCCTTGCTTAGATAGGATTGTTTAGATATAGCTCGGAAGACGAGAGCTATCTAGGAAGTACTGTTAGAATCTCGGAAGACGGAGTAGCTGTCTTCTGGAAGACTAGTTTCGTCTTCTGAGAAGTAGAAGCTAGACTGTGGGCACTTGGGAAGGACTGAGCCTTCAGCTCATAGTAGGTGCTCATGGCTTAGTGCAACAGATCTTCCAGCATGACGATGGATCCGCGAGGCTTGGTGTTACCAGCGGCAGAATTCGCCGAGGCCACTCCGTTCCTCAAGGAGTTGGGTCTCGATTTCTTCCTATGGGATTGGAACCTCGCCGATCAAGGACTTCTGGAGGAGGTATGGGCAGCGTTGCCACCTCCTAACCGTGTACCTGCGAAGGCAGGAGTAGCTCGAGGAAGGTCATCTTCCTGGACTGAAGATTGGTGGCGCAGGGCTTTTCACAAGCCTGAATCTTGCCCAGGATCGTCAGTTCGTGGCATGTGCCTGGGAGCACCACCTGCCTTTTCGTGGAAGACAGGCAGGGGAGGAACGGTTGGAAGATAGAATCTTATCGGGAGCCGAAGAAACGACTTCTGGCGAAGTTGTTTCTGCATCTCTTTCCCAAGGGGAAAGCGTAGAAGACAAGGTACTTAGGAGATCAGGACGTGGAGTTCCTGGAATCAGTGTGGGATGACAGAGTGCCCATCTACTGGAGCACGTACATCCACAACTATGTACAGACGGAGCTAGCGTACTTGGGTACCCCGGCGGGAGGACACTTGACGCCCTTCCTCTGCTACTTGTATGTAGCCATGAGAGATCTTAGGGAAGATCAGCTGGCAGGGTATGGGCCAATGGAGCGACAGGAGGTGAAGGAGGAGACCTCGGAAGACGATGACCGAGCGGCAGCCACAACGCCCCCTCCCACTCTGATGCCACAGCTGAGGCCCGGCTCTCACCAGAAGACGCTTCTGGTGAGGGAAGATGAGTCTAGTGGGTCGGAAGACGCCACGCCATCGAGGAAGAGGGGTCCTCGAAGTGTACCGAGGACACCCATCTCCCTCATTCATTCAGGATCGGAGTCCGACTCGGAGGAAGAACTGCTGAGTACCCGATCAGAGCAGAAGACCGCTTCTGCAACACTTGGGAGTCTTCCGAAGACTCCAGAAGACAAGAGAAGAAGGGATACTCCTACTGCGATGCGAGGAAGCGCAGTGAAGAGACCCGCTCCTGCCATGAGGGATCTTCCACCCCGGAAGATGAGAAGGGTAGCTTCTTCTCGTGCGCAGAAAATGAAGGCCATTGTGGTGGAAGAGGCTTCCTTGTCTCTGGAAGACGAAGTCGACATCGCGGAGCGAGTGGTGGAGATGAACTTGTCTTCCGGAGGAAGATGACTGGAGGAATTTAGTGCCTACTTCCAGAAGGAGATCCAGCCAGCTATGGAGTTGCTGGAGAAGAGAACGAAGGCTCAGGAGAGGCCCTTGCAACCTGGATTCGGCCTGCGCACCTTGCTGCGACAGGGAGAAGATCAGAAGAAGACGGAGTCACTGGAAGCTAGTCTCCGCACCACGGAGAAGCTTGCAGCCAGGTACAAGGCGGAAGCAGCCACTTCTGCCAAGGAGCTGGTGCAGCTTCGGAAGAGCAACCAAGAGTTGCAGGCGCGCGTGCAGCAGCGTGATCAAGAAATCCTCCGAGTGCGAGAGAAGATCACCACCCTCGCAGAGGAGCAGACCACTTGGAAGACGCAGCGGAAAGCAGCGGAGGCTCGTGCACAAGAGATGCTAGCACAGTCGGTGGAAGCGCTTCGGAAGAAGTTCAACTTCACCGCGGGTAGGAAGTTACTTACCTTGGCTAGAGGATGGGACAGCGAGTGCAAGGCAATGTTGGTGGAATGCAGGGAGAGCATGTTCAGGTACTTGGATCGACAGATCGAAGGAGTGAAGACACTTTATGATCTTCCCTCGCTTCCGATACCTGCAACCGCATCTTCCCACGCTCCAGCACCATCGACTGGTTCCGGAATGGAGAAGGAGGAGTTCGACCTCGCTGTGCACTTGGTAATGACAGTGTTGGAAGCCGGGAAGACATCGGAAGACGCCCCGGAAGACAGGAAGACGAGCCGTCTTCCCAGATATTCCGAGTAGAGGAAGCGACTTCCCCGGACCCCTATGAGGTCGCCATGGTCCCTAGTCTCGCACCAGTGGCTCAGAAGACAGAAGAAGCACCGGTCAATTCCGCTTCCCAGAAGACGCTTCTGTCTTCCGAAGCAGAAGCCGAAGTCGAGGAAGACGCAGCAGCAGCAACAGTAGCGCCAGCCAAGGACGATGAGGAGAAAGCCACCTCAGTGACACCCGAGGTAACTGCAGGGCTTTCTAGCTTATCAGAAGCCGCGTTAGGAGCTCTGATAGGAGCAGATCAGGTAGAGATTGCCACCGAGCAATCAGAGTAATTAGTAACCCATCGACTATTCCAAATTTAGTAGGACCAAAACATGCTATCTTAAGGGTGACAGTTTTCAGTGTAAAATTAGTTAGGATACCATGTGGCAGCATAGGTAGCGTAGGAGCAACAAGGTTGATGGCTAATTAGGAAGGGGAACCGCTTGCATGTGGGGTGACAACCTCCTGTCAGCGCCTCTCTCTCCCTGGTGGTCATCTCCCCTTGTTCTCATGGCAGTGACATAAGTAGGATCGAAGAGTAGGAGATAGAGTTCTAGAGTTCGATAGTTCTGTAGTTCCGCACGCATATACCGATCTTACGGTGCAGGAGACAGATTAGACACTAGAAGTACACAGTGTACACTACACCCGTTGTTGGAAACATACGAATAGTCTGGGAATACACAGAAGGGGTCTGCATGCTCGTACCAGCAGTGGTTTGGAGATGTAGATGAGTAATGGACAGTCTAGAGTAGGGAACGGCATCCTCGTGCAGTCCTGCTGGTTAGACTGATGTGTCGAGGAGTAGACGCAGGAAGTAGATGGAGTGAGCTTCCCAATGCCATTGTGACTTCTTCTCGGAGAATAGATTGTGGATTTGAGTGCAGAAGCTTCGTTCATGTCTTCTGGGTGGTAGGTTTCTTTCAATTCGCTCCCAATTGTGCATGAGAAGTGTTTTTCTTGAGTGGCGGTGAATGTCAACAGTTGTGGAAGTGTAGCTTGACTCGTTCAGTAGAGCACTTGGGATCTGCGTACGAACGGTCTTATGGATAAGGGATCCCAGAAGACAGAGTAGTCAGAGCAGCGAAATGAAGAAGAAAGAAGCCTTCTTCTCGCAACAGAAGACGACATCCTCGAGTAGAAGACGGTGCAACAGTACTCACGTTTGTTGTCTTCCTCCCCAAACTATTACAAGCAGGAATGGCTTGTTAGTCAGGATCCGGATTAGAAGCCTGTCGGAATCTTAATTGCCTCTTTTCATCTTATTTTCTCTTGTTTGGATTTTCTTATCTTCCCCACCTTCTCCCATCTTCCCCATCTTCTTACCTTCTTCTAGTGAGTTTCCAAGACTTCTATTGAGCTTCCGTGAAGGTGAATGTTGTTCTAGTGCTGCAGGAAGACCATTTCCGTAGACTGAAGCCTGGGAAGGCTACAGGGGGCATACAACCTGTGATTAATCTAACCCGTTGGAATGTGAGTGTGAGAATAAGGTGTAACGACCGTTGCTAGTCGACTTCTGCGAAGCAGGATAGCCTTCTGGAGGTGTGAGAAGACGAGCTGAACCCCCAGAAGACGAGAATCGCTTCGGGAAGACGGTATCGAGAAGACCGGAAGAAGCAGCCTGGAAGCAGGAAGATCGTCTTCCCGAGCTTCTCTGTGGATAGTTGTGTGATATTCTAGTTGGTAGTTGTTTGTTTAGTCTCAGAGCCCCATTTGGCATGTCTGGAAGATGTGTGGTTTTGTGTGGTTTTGTGAGAAGACGGGATTTCTAGACAAAACCCGTCTGTTTGTGTGTTTGAACAGATCTTAGAACTTAGAGCAGCGTTACTTGCGTAAATCCTCTGTGGGAACGATATTTTGTATACTAAATGGGCAAAAGGAGTAATCCTACGTCACCACATATAGTGAACACCATTTTTGGCGCCGCTGCCGTGGATTTCAACTTAGTAACTTCTGTTCTAAACTTCCTGGATCTGTGTGCCAGTAGTTAGTTTCATTTCGAACTAACTTCGATTGTAGTTGAATGTGTTGTGGGAATCTATCTTGCTAGAAGACAGGAACCGCAACCAGAAGTTGATAAGATACATCAGGGAGAGTTGGAAGAAGCCGCTTCCCTGCTTCCAAGAGCTTCTTGGAAGACTCGATCTTGGAAGACTGCAGTAAGTGCAACAGAAAGCAGGAGAAGAAGACGTTTTGAACCTGTGATCGGTTGTTAAGTCATTCGGTCTGCCGGATCTAGTGGTAGAAGAAGAGGGACATTTGTTCTCAGTACTCTGGTGGATGCCTCCGACCAGAGGAAGAAGCAGAAGACGCACGGATAAAGATCCTGAGTGGGTAAATTCATCCCAGCGAACCGCTTCTAGAGAGCAGCGGATATCCCTGAAACACCAAAGGAAAGAAGAAGAGCTCAGGAAGATCCGATCGGTAGAGTTGGAAGAGCCTTCCATATCGAGCATAATCTTTGGCGAAGACAGAAACCAATCGGGTGATCACGTGTATAAAGTAGATTTTGGTACTGGTTACTCGGAAGACGTCTTCCCAAGTACGGAAGAAGCTTCTCAAGGAGAAGGAAGACTGGAGGAGATTGTTCCAGACGTCTCGGAAGATAGCAATGACAGTAGTTCTGACCCAGAAGACGACCTTCGTGATTCAGACATGCCTGGATCTTCGAGAAGACCACCTCCACCACCTGAACCGAGGAAGAAAGAAGTTGGCAGTCGCACCAGCCGGCAGTCGACATGGCTTCCCACACTCGGCAGAAGTACCATCCGTACGACGATAATGCTGACGCGGACGACTTCATCACGATGTTCAAGACCATTTCTAGATCCAACAAGGAAGACGCTGATGTTGACAGACTCCGGGTATTTCCTAGTTTGATCGTAGGGAAAGGAAGGAAGTGGATGAGTAAGATGTTGGATGATGGTGTAGTAATGGCCGCTTGGGCTACTCTGAAGGCAGCTTTTCTGAAGAGGTTCAGAGGAGTGGGCTATGATCGGATGACCCTCATAGAACTTCAGAGACTCGAACGGAAGAAGAAAGAGACACTGCGGGATTACACCGAGAGGTTTGAAGATCTCATGGATCACATCCCTCAGAACCAAGGAAGACCCGGCTACTGTGCTCAGCAAGCCGTGGACTAGTACTTGGGAGGATTGTCTCAAGATATGGAATTGTACTGCAGAAGAGGAGGAGGTGATGATTTAGTCGAAGTACAGAAGCATGCCGAGCAGTATGAAACTTCGAGCATCACTCGGAATATAACGAAAGACAGAGGGAAGACCTCGAAGAAGTCCAAGAAGTCGAAGAAGTCTTCTCGGAAGTCCAAGAGGAAGTCCAAGTCCACTGAAACTGATAAGAGCGAGTCGGAAGTATCTTCTGCTTCTGAAGAGTCTACGGTCGAAAGTTCAGAATCCGAATCTGAACAAGAGAAGAAGACGCGGAAGAAGAAGAAGGAGAAGACGCGAGCAAGGGAGGAAGTTGTGCAGAAGATGCCTCAGACTCAGATCATTCAGTCTGCACCTGATCCCCGTATCGATGAGGTTCGCAGTTTGCCGACCTGAAAGTTCATCTTCTGAACCAGAAGGACAAGCGGAAGCAGCCTACGGCTTCCCGGCCAAACCTTTGGTGCAACCTTTGTAACTCTTCCGGACACACCAGAGATCAGTGTACGCAGGACCAAGCTGTCAACTGGGCAGGATGGGAAGAAGACGATGAGGGATATCTACACGATACCAGTGGGGAAACTTGCTATAGGATCGAGACGATACAACCCTTCACTCCTACGCCTCCCGCTCAATATAATCGTTATGTACCTAGGGATAGAGCTAGCAATGTACAGACCAGGACGCCCTGGCAACCTTCTTCATCACAACGACCTCTCAACCCTCTTCCTGGAGCGTGCAATAATTGTGGAGAGACAGGACACTGGTGGTCCACCTGTCCTCATCCGAGAAGACAGATTAGGCAAGTGCCCTTGTGTGGGAACTGTAAGGAAGCCGGTCATTTCACAGAGAATTGTCCTCAAACCTTACGGCCACGGCAAATGGTTAGATTTGCAGATACCACGCCTCCTGCAGAAGCCACATCAACTTCTAAACTCGAGTTAGCAGTGGTACAGCACATCACGATAGAAGAAGAAGATCCTGGGGATTGTACTGATTGTCTCCATATCGAGGAAGACGAACCGGACCTCGGGAAGCGCGAAGGAAAGGAACCTCAGCTGCAAAAGACGACTGCAGCTCAGAAGACGAAGATACTTGAGGCAGCTTCTTCTTTCACTTTGGCGGATGGCACTGTTTGGAGCCCTAGCCCGGATTCAGACAGTTGGTCTCCCGAAGAAGTCTTGGATGAAGCGGTGTTCAAGATAAGTATCGGAAGCAAAGGGAAGTCAGAATCTCGTCAGAAGGAGATCAAGAAGAAGAAGCAGCGAAAAGAGAGGTCATCTTCTCCGGAGCGGCCGTCTTCTCCTACTTACGACTGAGAAGATCTGAAGTACTTTGCTCCTGACATTAGACAAGAGGTTGAAGCGATCATGCAAGAAGAGCTAGAGAAGAGACGGAAGATAATACAGCAGCTTCCTACACCGACTAAGGCAACACCTGTCTCACGGGAACAGCCTCCAGTCGAGAGAAGACACTCATCTGATCTTCCACCCAAGGAAGCAGTCACTACATCTCCTCTGTTGGAAACACCAGTCACTCTTCTGAAAAGATCTCCGTACGACTTCTTGCGAGACTTGTGGAATCAGAAGACGGATGTAACCTTCCAACAGCTGTTGGATGACAATGCTGGTTACAGGAAGTTGTTACAATCTGTGCTTCGAGGATCGAGGAAGAAGAGGACAGCTAGACTTCCCAAGAGCACCCCGATACTAAGGGTAGAGCATGAGGACTTGGGAGCCCCAGAACTTGATATGGAGATCCATGGCTGTCTTCTGAAGAAGGTACCCATTGATTCCGGCTCCGGAGTTAACATCATGACTGAAGAAACGGCGCATGCCCTAGGCTACTGAGTTCCAGCCTACTCCGAGGATCCTCAGAATGGCAAACCAGACCAGAAGACGACCTTTGGGACAACTGAAAGATGTCTTGACGGTAATTGGTGGAGTATCTTTTTACCTCACTTACATCATTTTGCGACTTGTAGCTAAGGTTGGATATCAGGTGTTGATAGGAAGACCATGGCTGTATGCTGCAAATGTAAATACCGACTGTAGAAGACATCGTTTGAGATTTCCCAATCCTACACCCAAGCCAGGTGAGAAGACTAAGATCTCGCCTCCTTGGATCAAGATTGGACACCAAGGTGAAACTCCGTCTACGACAGAGGGGTACACTTCAGAAGACTCAGCTGCATCTTCTGACAGTGATGAATGGTGTAATGAGTTTGTGGTGAATAACTTGTGTACTACAGAAGTAGCAGAAATAGCAAAAGACGTGATTTGTGGATACATTGAGTGCTACGAGATTGCGGAGGAAGAGCTTCCAGAAGACGAAAGTATCATCTTCCCTTCGGAAGATCCGATAGTTGGTCTTCCAGAAGACGAAAGTATCGTCTTCCCTTCGGAAGATCCGATAGTTGGTCTTCCAGAAGACGAATCCGAACCAGAAGAAGCTCCCAAACCGGAATACTTTGGTGCCAGTGAATACAGTCACACTGAAGGAATGGTAAACCCGGATGATCTTCAAGAGATGGAGGTTGCTCCTGGGAAGAAGCTGAAGCTTTCCAAGGTGATCGAGGGCCAGCAGTTGGAAGACTTTCGAGAACTTCTGACGGAGTTCCAGGATGTCTTCGCATGGACCATAGAAGACATGAAGGGCATACCTCGAGAGCTGGGAGAACATCGGATTGACTTGCTGGAGGGCGTTGTTCCTGCACGGCAGAGACAGTATCAGCTCAACCCCAAGTACTCGCTTCTAGTGAAGGATCAGATCGACCAATACCTGAAGACAGAGGTCATCTTCCCAATACTTAGCAGTGAGTGGGTAGCTCCTATCGTCATTGTGCCGAAGAAGCAGATAGGGAAGATCCGAGTGTGTCAGGACTTCCGGAAGCTGAACTTGGCCACGAAGAAGGATCATCAGCCTTTACCATTCACCGACTCTGTGTTAGACCAGGTAGCAGGACATGAGTTCTACAGCTTCCTGGATGGGTATTCTGGGTACAACCAAGTTTCAATCAGAGAAGAAGACAAGTCGAAAACCACTTTCACTACTGATTGGGACACGTACGCGTACAATCAAATGCCGTTTGATTTATGCAACGCACCCGCCACATTCCAGAGATTGATGATTACAATCTTCAAGGAGTATCTTCGCACTTTCATGGAGATCTTCTTGGATGATTTTTGCATGTTTGGATCGAAAGAAGATCACTTGATATTTCTAAGGAAGTGTTTTCTGAAGTGTAGAGAACATCGTTTGGCTCTTCACCTGAGAAGTGCTTCTTTGGTATGTCAGAGGGAATCTTGCTAGGACATAGAATTTCCAGAAGAGGTATAGAAGTCGACTGTGCTAAGGTGGAAGTTATCATGAAACTTCACCCACCTGCTAACCTGACTCAGTTGAGAAGCTTCCTTGGCAACGTAAGATACTACAGGAGGTTTATTGACAGGTACGCAGAGGTAGCAGGAAGACTCACTTAGTTGCTGAAGAAGGACGAACCATACATTTGGTCTTCTGAGCAGCAGGAAGCATTCGAAGAAATGAAGAGACTTCTATCGGAATCCCCTGTCCTAAGGCCACCTGATTGGGAAAGAGTCTTCCATATCTATGTGGATGTTTCTGCTTTCGCCATAAGGGTGGTGTTGAGTCAGAAAGATGAGAAGAAGAAGAATTATCTCATCTACTATGCGGGAAGACAACTCAGTGATGCAGAGAAGAAGTACTCGACAACTGAAAGGGAGTGTCTTGGCATGATTTACTCCTGTAGGAAGTTTAGACACTATCTTCTAGCAAACCCGTTTGTCTTCTATGTGGATCATTTTTCTTTGAAACATCTTGTAAACAGATTTGTCTGGGAGGATAGCTAGGTGGATTCTCCTACTCCAGGAATTTACTTACACAGTTGAGTACAGACCTGGAAGACATCATGTTAATGCTGACTACCTATCCAGATTAGAGACAGAACGACGAGAAGATGAAGTGAAAGACGAGTTTCCTGACGAGAAGTTGTTTTCAGTTTTTGCAGAGACACTTTCAGCTGAGGGGGGCGTACCGCCTGCTTCCCAGAAGACGAGACTAGATCTTCTGATCCAGTCTTTGCGACTTCCACAGAAGAGTCGATCTTCAAGGACTTGAGGAAGTTCTTGGAAGACCAACAGTACCCCGAGGGATTGGATGCGGAGCAGAAGGCTGTCTTCTTACACAAGGCAGGTCCTTATGCCATCTTCCAGGGTATCCTGTTTCGGAAGGGACATGACGAGAAGCTAAGGAGGTGCCTTGAGCCTTCAGAGATTAAACCAGTGATCACAGGTCTTCACTACGAAGATGCTGGGGGTCACTACGAGCTGAAAACCACAGTGAAGAAGATGTTAGACGCCGGATACTGGTGGCCGACCATGTACCAAGACACTTTTCAGGAGATCAGGAAGTGCGATGCGTGCCAGAGGATGGGAAGACCGACAACTACGACAAGGTGGCCTCTCACTCCCATTCTTCCGCTTGCTCCGTTCGAAAAGTGAGGAATCGACTTTGTGGGTCCTATCGCCCCGGTGGCAAGAAGAACACGAGCACGGTACATCTTAATAGCTACCGACTATGCTACCAAGATGGTGGAAGACGAAGCCACAAGGAAGAACAATGCCGCAGTAGTAGCCAGGTTCCTTTGGCACAACATCATCACTAGGTACGGATGTCTGCTGGAATTGGTGTCAGATAGGGGTACTCATTTCTTAAATGAGACTATCTCCCTCCTAACCCAATACTTCAGGATTAAGCATCGGAAGACGACGCCATACAACCCGAAAGCGAATGGACTGACGGAGAAGTCGAACGGTCTTCTGTGTAACATCCTGAATAAGGTAACTGTTAACCATGCGTATGACTGGGACACGAAATTGCCATCTGTGTTATGAGCTTTCAGGATTTCACTTAAAGTCACATCACAGAAGACGTCTTTCTACCTAACTTATGGCATGACACCTATTGTGCCCATTGAGAGGTCCCAACATACCGGTTAGCCGTCTCCGAACGCATGGGAGAAGAGGAAAGCCAGGAGCAGCGTCTTCTGAATTTCGTAGAGATTGAAGAAGACAGGAATGCAGCTTTGGAGAAGACATACGAGGTACAAGCGCAACGTAAGGAGAACTACGATAGTAAGCTGAGGAAGGTGACCGTCATAGATGGGGACTTAGTTCTTCTTTATGACAACCGACACCTTAAGTTCCCCGAGAAACTCCATCTTCGCTGGATGGGTCCTTACCGTGTCTTGGAGGTCTTCGACAATGGCTCCTTGCAGTTGGAAGAGTTGGACGGTACATTGATGACCACTCGTGTTAATGGGTGGCGCGTCAAGAAGTACTGGACGTGAACACAAGTGGCGAGAACACTGATGTTTGCGGGGACGCAAACATGTGAGGGTGGGCGTATGTGGTGCCCACAAATTACAGGATTCATGAATTTTTAAAACTTTTAAGATTAATAACTTGTTTGTATAACTGAAGAAGCGTTGTTACTTAAGATAACTGCTTCCTTAGAGGGAAGATGATCTTATGAGCTTTTTAATAAGAAGTTGACTTCTTCGGAAGACGACCGTCTTCCGGGAAGCGTCTTCTCAGTTGCGTCTTCAGAAGACAGGAAGACGACGGAAGATGAGAAGACGGCGGAAGACACCTGTCTTCCGGAAGACAGCGACCGCGAAGGCCTAACCACGAGTTTTCGGGTAAAACAGTAGGTGTACCTACTAGGTAACACATAGGTGGTAGGTAGGTCGAGAAAGACACCTAAGATCGAAACCCCTAATCTGCAGGGAAGATGCGTAGGAAGCGCATTAGCGCATTCCAACTTCCCGCAGCATAGCGCGCTTGAGAAGATCAAATTACGAGAGTAGGCTTCGCGAGTGAACATCGAGTGAGCTTTGAGAGAGGAATCGAGTGAGGACATCGAGGTAGGAGAGAACCAGTTGGCAGCTAGACGAAGGGTGAGACCGAATTGCTGGAGCTCGGAAGACATAGAGCGAAGGCGTTTCTGTGAGTTCTCGAGAAGCTGATATTGGAGAGTAGCGAGTAGAATCGAAGGTGGAATCGAGGCGTGGCCAGAAATTGACAGCTTGTGCAGTCGTGAGGAATCGCATTGGAGCTAGGACCAGAGCCAGAAGCGCGCGGGAGGTCGAAGACATCTCGAGAAAGAAGACAGAAGACTGTAGAGGTTCTTCGCATGTTCTTCTCCCTTCCCACTACTTCTCGCCTCTGTTGTGTGTTCCTCGCGCTTCCCTGGTTGTGTGTAGGCAGCCTGATCGATTACTCCCAACCCCCCATTCTTTCTATTGAGACATTGGGCGCGGAAGCGCTGCCCAATTTCTGTCAAACATCTTCCTACTTCTTCCTAAGTCCAATTTGAGCTTCCCTACACCCCGTCCTCAAATTGACGATCTCAGCTATCAATTTCCCTACCCTACTACCCCTCTACACCCGAAACCTCGAACAGAAGACGCTTCGGAAGATGAGAACATCTTCGGAAGACGCTTCTTAAACTTGACTATCTTCGGAAGACTGTCTTCGGAAGACTGTCTTCGGAAGACTGTCTTCGGAAGACTGTCTTCGGAAGTCCACTATAACCAATTTGTATCAAGAGTGGATTTGTGTTGCTTTTGTGTTAAGAGAGGCTTGGTACGAATCCTGAGTGGTGTGGTGAGTTGTTTTGTTATTTCGAGAAGTTGGAAGTCGAGAACTAGGCCTGTGCCACCCAGTCTTCCAAGCTTCTCAACTCCACATCTTCCTAGAGAGACTAGAAGACTGAAAGACTGGCAAAATGAGCGAGAAGACGTGAGGGTCCATTTCGGGTCTCTTCTGTACGATCCATAGCAGCCATTCCTTCTTCTTCCCAAACTTAGAAGAGAGTCGTGAGAATACTTGCTGGCAGAATCTGGAGAGAATGGTCGAGGGTCATGTCTTCCCACCGAGCAGCAAGCTTCTTCTGAGTGCGTATGAGAGGTGAGAAGTCAGAAGAACAGAGTGCAATTGTCTTGAGTCTGTTGTGAGGATAGATTGCGCGTAGGAAGACGAAGACAGGTGAGACCAATGAAGGGAAGTCTGACTTCGGGAGGTCTTCCGAGAAAGACATTGAATCGGAAGCTGTCCCGAGTGTCTTCCCAGAGGTCACTGTCACCGCAGGAACCCGCCACCATCTTCCGAACCTGTTATGCACTTGATGTTGCGCGAATCTTGTATCTTCTGATAGGAAGTATGATGTAATGCAAGGTGGGTTGTCTTCTTGGTAATCCATGCGAGGCCTTGCTTAGATAGGATTGTTTAGATATAGCTCGGAAGACGAGAGCTATTTAGGAAGTACTGTTAGAATCTCAGAAGACGGAGTAGCTGTCTTCTGGAAGACTAGTTTCGTCTTTTGAGAAGTAGAAGCTAGACTGTAGGCACTTGGGAAGGACTGAGCCTTCAGCTCATAGTAGGTGCTTGTGGCTTAGTGCAACAGATCTTCTAGCATGACGATGCATCCGCGAGGCTTGGTGTTACCAGCGGCAGAATTGGCCGAGGCCACTCCGTTCCTCAAGGAGTTGGGTCTCGACTTCTTCCTGTGGGATTGGAACCTCGCCGATCAGGGACTTCTGAAGGAGGTGTGGACAGCGTTGTCTCCTCGTAATTGTGTACCTGCGAAGGCAGGAGTAGCTCGAGGAAGGCCATCTTCCTGGATTGAAGATTGGTGGCGCAGGGCTTTTCATAGGCCAGAGTCCGAGAACCAAGGATATTGGTACGAGAAGAAGATCTTGGCCATGATCGTGAGTTCGTGGCATGTGCCTGGGAGCACCACCTACCTGGCGAGTTGTTTCTGCATCTCTTTCCCAAAGAGAAAGCGCAGAAGATAAGATACTTAGGAGATCAGGACGTGGAGTTCGTGGAATCTGTGTGGGATGACAGAGTGCCCATCTACTGGGGCGCGTACATCCTCAACTATGTACAGACGGAGCTAGCGTACTTGGGTACCCCGGCGGGAGGACACTTGACGCCCTTCCTCTGCTACTTGTATGTAGCCATGGGGGATGTTAGGGAAGATCAGCTGGCAGGGTATGGACCAACGGAGCGACAGGAGGTGAAGGAGGAGACCTCGGAAGACGATGACCGAGCGGTGTCGGAGTGTGATCCGTCTACCTAGGAAAGCGCCGGGCTTCTGGCTGTGGTTGTTTACTCAAGAGGTTGGCTTTCAGGTCACAACAGGAGCTATAAACACTCACACAGGAGTGTAGGATCCTCTGATATGCTCAAAAAGCGAAATTTAGGTCTCACTGGTAGTAATAGGCTTAAGCGGTGAACTTTGACACTCAAAGAGAGGAAAACTATGAAGGTTTAGACCTCTAAACTTCCCCTACATGCAAATGAGGTACTACTGAACTCACAGACGAAGTTTCAACCTGAGATCAAATTCTGACACGGAGATATGAACAGAAAAGTTCTGAATAAGAGAATTATGGCAATTTCTGGTACCTAGACAGCTATTCAGACATAGAACAGAGAATTGGCCCGATGAATTTCAAATCTTCTCACAGTATTTGAAGTCTACAGGATGCTGAACATCCCTGTGAAGTTGGGACTCCTGAATGTTTGTAGAACTCCAGATCTCCTTCTCTAAAGTCGCTGCTCTAGATTAAGAGCTTTTCAGACCCCCTCTGCTTCAGCGGCCGCCCTGAATTACTCAATTACTCAAATGATACGAAACTTTTTGGACAGTCGTAGCCCTCCTGACAGTGAACGCAACCACGAAGTTTTGAAGTGATTTCCTCAATTCTGCTGCAATTGGCACCGAAAACCCCAAAATCAACAAAAGTGACGCAGTTTTGGCACAATCCGAACTTCAATTGGGCATAACTCCTTGTTTATTGATCCAAATCGAGCAAAAATTTCACTGACAGTGCTTGGCACGACGAGCTCTCTCTTCCTGTGCTCTCAGATTTCGAAGATCCCTCACCAAATGCTCGAACTCTACTCTAGAGCGCTGTTTCTAAATTTAGAGTTTAACAAAAGACAAAAACGGACCAATGGGAGTTCATAGCTCCACTTGGTTGTCCTTTAGTACCCTAAACCACGTGGCAACTTAGTTTTACTCATAGGCTACCACGTCAAGCCCCCTAGAGTGCCAGCGTAAAACTTAAATTACTTAAAACGACATGCAGCCCCGAAAAATAACTTAAATCAGCTAGAAAGCGTGCATGGGCGACACGCAAATACAACCCATGAGCTTAAGCCCTATCAACATGGCGATCAACCTACTAAGACTCAAAATAGTGTTAACACCGTATGCAAAGGTGTCAAACATATACATAAACGACTAGAAGAAATATAAGCTAACTTCTAGAACTACTAAACTCAAGCGTCGGAGTAGAAATATAACATGTAGCCGCCAAGTAGCGCGACAGCGGCAGCCGCAACGCCCCCTCCCACTCTGATGCCACAGCTGAGGCCCGGCTCTCACCAGAAGACGCTTATGGTGAGGGAAGATGAGTCTAGTGGGTCGGAAGACGTCACGCCACCGAGGAAGATGGGTCCCAGAACTGTACCAAGGACATCCATCTCCCTCATTCATTCAGGATCAGAGTGTGACTCGGAGGAAGAACTGATGAGTACCCGATCGGAGCAGAAGACCGCTTCTGCAACACCTGGGAGTCTTCCGAAGACTCCAGAAGACAAGAGAAGAAGGGATACTGCTACTGCGATGCGAGGAAGCGCAGTAAAGAGACCCGCTCCTGCCATGAGGGATCTTCCACCTTGGAAGATGAGAAGAGTAGCTTCTTCTCGTGCGCAGAAGATGAAGGCCATTGTGGTGGAAGAGGCTTCCTTGCCTCTGGAAGACGAAGTCGACACCGCGGAGCGAGTGGTGGAGATGAACTTGTCTTCCGTAGGAAGACGAGTGGAGGAATTCAGCGCCTACTTTAGAAGGAGATCCAGCCAGCTATGGAGTTGCTGGAGAAGAGAGCGAAGGCTCAGGAGAGGCCCTTGCAACTTGGATTCAGCCTGCGCACCTTGCTGCGACATGGAGAAGACCAGAAGAAGATGGAGTCGCTGGAAGCTAGTCTCCGCACAACGGAGAAGCATGCAGCCAGGTACAAGGTGGAAGCAGCCGCTTCTGCCAAGGAGCTGGTGCAGCTTCGGAAGAGCAACCAGGAGTTGCAGGCGCGCGTGCAACAGCCTGATCAGGAAGTCCTCCGAGTGCGAGAGAAGATCAGCACCCTCGCAGAGGAGCAGGCCACTTGGAAGACGCAGCGAGAAGCCGCAGAAGCGCGAGTTGCCGTTGAGAAGACGTAGCGAGAAGCAGCGGAGGCTCGTGCACAAGAGATGCTAGCACAGTCGGTGGAAGCGCTCCGGAAGAAGTTCAACTTCACCGCGGGTTGGAAGTTACTTACCTTGGCTAGGGGATGGGACAGTGAGTCCAAGTCAATGTTGGTGGAATGCAGGGAGAGCATGTTCAGGTACTTGGATCGACAGATCGAAGAAGTGAAGAAACTTTATGGTCTTCCCTCGCTTCCGATACCTGCAACCGCATCTTCCCACGCTCCAGCACCATCGACTGGTTCCGGAATGGAGAAGGAGGAGTTCGACCTCGCTGTGCACTTGGTAGTGACAACGTTGGAAGCCGGGAAGACACCGGAAGACGTCCCGGAAGACAAGATGTCTTCTGGAAGACAGGAAGACGAGCCGTCTTCCCAGGTATTCCGAGTGGAGGAAGCGACTTCCCCGAACCCCTATGAGGTCGCCATGGTCCCTAGTCCCGCACCAGTGGCTCAGAAGACGGAAGAAGCACCGGTCGATTCCGCTTCCCAGAAGACGCTTCTGTCTTCCGAAGCAGAAGCCGAAGTCGAGGAAGACGCAGCAGCAGTGACAACAGAGCCAGCCAAGGACGATAAGGAGCAAGCCACCTCAGTGACACTCGAGGTAACAGCAGGGCTTTCTAGCTTATCAGGAGCTGCGTTAGGAACTCTGATAGGAGCAGATCAGGTAGAGATTGCCACCAAGCAATCAGAGTAGTTAGTAACTCTATCGACTATTCCAAATTAGTAGGACCAAAACATGCTATCTTAAGGGTGGCAGTTTTCAGTGTAAAATTAGTTAGGATACCATGTGGCAACATAGGTAGCGTAGGAGCAACAAGGTTGATGGCTAATGAGGAAGGGGAACCGCTTGCATGTGGGGTGACAACCTCCTGTCAGCGCCTCTCTCTCCCTGGTGGTCATCTCCCCTGGTTCTCATGGCAGCGACATAAGTAGGATCGAAGAGTAGGAGACAGAGTTCTAGAGTTGGATAGTTCTGTAGTTCTGCACGCACATACCGATCTTATGGTGCAGGAGACAGATTAGACACTAGAAGTACACAGCGTACACTACATCCGTTGTTGGAAACATACGAATAGTCTGGGAATACACAGAAGGGGTCTGCCTGTTCGTACCAGCAGTGGTTCGGAGATGTAGATGAGTAGTGGACTGTCTAGAGTAGGGAAAGGCATCCTCGTGCTGTCCTGCTGGTTAGACTGATGTGTCGAGGAGTAGACGCAGGAAGTAGATGGAGTGAGCTTCCCAATGCCATTGTGACTTCTTCTCGGGGAATAGATTGTGGATTTGAGTGCAGAAGCTTCGTTCTTGTCTTCTGGGTGGTGGGTTTCTTTGAATTCGCTCCCAATTGTGCATGGGAAGTGTTCTTCTTGAGTGGCGGTGAATGTCAACAGTTGTGGAAGTGTAACTTGACTCGTTCAGTAGGGCACTCGGGATCTGCGTACGAACGGTCTTATGGGTAAGGGATCCCAGAAGACAGAGTAGTCAGAGCAGCGAAGTGAAGAAGAAAGAAGCCTTCTTCCCGCAACAGAAGACGACATCCTCGAGTAGAAGACGGTGCAACAGTACTCACGTTTGTTGTCTTCCTCCCCAAACTATTACAAGTAGAGATGGCTTGTTAGTCAGGATCCAGACTAGAAGCATGTCGGAATCTTAATTGCCTCTTTTCATCTTGTTTTCTCTTGTTTGGATTTTCTCTTCTTCCCCATCTTCTCTCATCTTCCCGATCTTCTTATCTTCTTCTAGTGAGCTTCCGAGACTTCTATTGAGCTTCCGTGAAGGTGAATGTCGTTGTAGTGCTGCAGGAAGACCATTTCCGTAGACAGAAGCCTGGGAAGGCTACAGGGGGCATACAACATGTAATTAATCTAACCCGTTGGAATGTGAGTGTGAGAATAAGGTGTAACGACCGTTGCTAGTCGACTTCTACGAAGCAGGACAACCTTCTGGAGGTGTGAGAAGACGAGCTGAACCCCCAGAAGACGAGAATCGCTTCGGGAAGACGGTATCGAGAAGACCGGAAGAAGCAACCTGGAAGCAGGAAGATCGTCTTCCCGAGCTTCTCTGTGAATAATTGTGTGATATTTTAGTTGGTAGTTGTTTGTTTAGTTCCAAAGCACCATTTGGCGTGTCTGGAAGACGTGTGGTTTTGTGTGGTTTTTGTGAGAAGACGGGATTTCTAGGCAAAACCCGTGTGTTTGTGTGTTTGAACATATCTTAGAACTTAGAGCAGCGTTACTTGCGTAAATCCTCTGTGGGAACGATATCTTGTATACTAAATGGGCAAAAGGAGTAATCCTGCGTCACTACAAGAATTCAGCGCCTACTTCCAGAAGGAGATCCAGCCAGCTATGGAGTTGCTGGAGAAGAGAGCGAAGTCTCAGGAGAGGCCCTTGCAACCAAGATTCGGCCTGCGCACCTTGCTACGACAGGGAGAAGACCAGAAGAAGACGGAGTCGCTGGAAGCTAGTCTCCGCACCACGGAGAAGCTTGCAGCCAAGTACAAAGCGGAAGCAGCCGCTTCTGCCAAGGAGCTGGTGCAGATTCGGAAGAGCAACCAGGAGTTGCAGGCGCGCATGCAGCAGCGTGATCAGGAAGTCCTCCGAGTGCGAGAGAAGATCACCACTCTTGCAGAGGAGCAGACCACTTGGAAGCCGCAGCGAGAAGCCGCAGACGCGCGAGTTGCAGTTGAGAAGACGCAGCGAGAAGCAGCGGAGGCTCGTGCACAAGAGATGCTAGCACAGTCGGTGGAAGCGCTTCGGAAGAAGTTCAACTTCACCGCGGGTAGGAAGTTACTTACCTTGGCTAGAGGATGGGACAGCGAGTCCAAGACAATGTTGGTGGAATGCAGGGGAAGCATGTTCAGGTACTTGGATCGACAGATTGAAGGAGTGAAGACACTTTATGGTCTTTCCTCGCTTCCGATACCTGCAACTGCATCTTCCCACGGTCCAGCACCATCGACTGGTTCCGGAATGGAGAAGGAGGAGTTCGACCTCGCTGTGCACTTGGTAGTGATAGCGTTGGAAGCCGGGAAGACACCGGAAGACGCCCCGGAAGACAAGATGTCTTCTGGAAGACAAGAAGACGAGCCGTCTTCCCAAGTATCCCGAGTGGAGGAAGCGACTTCCCCGATCCTTATGAGGTCGCCATGGTCCCTAGTCCCGCACCAGTGGCTCAGAAGACGGAAGAAGCACCGGTCGATTCCGCTTTCCAGAAGACGCTTCTGTCTTCCGAAGCAGAAGCCGAAGTCGAGGAAGACGCAACAGCAGCGACAGCAGCGCCAGCCATGGACGATGAGGAGGGAGCAACCTCAGTGACACCCGAGGTAACTGCAGGGCTTTCTAGCTTATCAGAAGCCGTGTTAGGAGCTCCGATAAGAGCAGATCAGGTAGAGATTGCCACCGAGCAATCAGAGTAGTTAGTAACTCCATCGACTATTCCAAATTTAGTAGGACCAAAACATGCTATCTTAAAGGTGGCAGTTTTCAGTGTAAAATTAGTTAGGATACCATGTGGCAACATAGGTAGCGTAGGAGCAACAAGGTTGATGGCTAATGAGGAAGGGGAACCGCTTGCATGTGGGGTGACAACCTCCTGTCAGCGCCTCTCTCTCCCTGGTGGTCATCTCCCCTGGTTCTCATGGCAGCGACATAAGTAGGATCGAAGAGTAGGAGACAGAGTTCTAGAGTTGGATAGTTTTGTAGTTCTGCACGCACATACCGATCTTATGGTGCAGGAGACAGATTAGACACTAGAAGTACACAGTGTACACTACATCCGTTGTTGGAAACATACGAATAGTCTGGGAATACACAGAAGGGGTCTGCATGCTCGTACCAGCAGTGGTTCGGAGATGTTCGACATATTGCCGAACTTTCTCGTCGTCCCGTTGCTTCAAATGAGTAAGCTCCACCATGAGTTTCTCATAACTCCCTTCTGGAAGAAATTCTTCGATGAGTGCATTACTCAACGTCTCCCATGTGTCCTCAACTGCACCAGGTGTCTGGCTCTTCACTCGGTCTTCATACCACGTAAGAGCAAAATCTTCTAAAAACTCTGGCAGTAACAACACCCATTCTTCCTTCCTTCTCACGTTGTTTCCGATGCAACCCCTTTTGAAGTCTCGTACAAATGGTTCTACATCTTCATTGTCCTTCCCATGAAACACTGGTAACTTCCCCATCTTGTAACTATTCTTTCTATCCTTCTAATTTTTGTGAGTAGTGGACAATCTAGAGTAGGGAACGGCATCCTCGTGCAGTCCTGCTGGTTAGACTGATGTGTCGAGGAGTAGACGCAAGAAGTAGAGGGACTGAGCTTCCCAATACCATTGTGACTTCTTCTCGAGGAATAGATTGTGGATTTGAGTGCAGAAGCTTCGTTCATGTCTTCTGGGTGGTGGGTTTCTTTGAATTCGCTCCCAGTTGTGCATGGGAAGTGTTCTTCTTGAGTGGCGGTGAATGTTAACAGTTGTGGAAGTGTAGCTTGACTCGTTCAGTAGAGCACTTGGGATCTGCGTACGAACGGTCTTATGGGTAAGGGATCCCAGAAGACAGAGTAGTCAGAGCAGCGAAGTGAAGAAGAAAGAAGTCTTCTTCCCGCAACAGAAGATGACATCCTCGAATAGAAGACGGTGCAACAGTACTCACGTTTGTTGTCTTCCTCCTCAAACTATTACAAGTAGGGATGGCTTGTTAGTCAGGATCCGGACTAGAAGCCTGTCGGAATCTTAATTGCCTCTTTTCATCTTGTTTTCTCTTGTTTGGATTTTCTTATCTTCCCCACCTTCTCCCATCTTCCCCATCTTCTTACCTTCTTCTAGTGAGTTTCCGAGACTTCTATTGAGCTTCCGTGAAGGTGAATGTCGTTGTAGTGCTGCAGGAAGACCTCTTCCGTAGACAGAAGCCTTGGAAGGCTACAGGGGGCATACACACTGTGATTAATCTAACCCGTTGGAATGTGAGTGTGAGAATAAGGTGTAACGACCGTTGCTAGTCGACTTCTCCGAAGCAGGAGAGCCTTCTGGAGGTGTGAGAAGACGAGCTGAACCCCTGAAGACGAGAATCGCTTCGAGAAGACGGTATCGAGAAGACCAGAAGAAGCAGCCTGGAAGCAGGAAGATCGTCTTCCCGAGCTTCTCTGTGGATAGTTGTGTGATATTCTAGTTGGTAGTTGTTTGTTTAGTCCCAGAGCCCCATTTGGCGTGTCGGGAAGATGTGTGGTTTTGTGTGGTTTTTGTGAAAAGACGAGATTTATAGGCAAAACCCGTGTGTTTGTGTGTTTGAACATATCTTAGAACTTAGAGCAGCGTTACTTGCGTAAATCCTCTGTGGGAACGATATCTTGTATACTAAATGGACAAAAGGAGTAATCCTGCGTCACTACAGGTTTCTAAGTCTAACTTTCCAATCTTTTGAACTTCCACTCATGTTGCGCCTTCTCAACCATTAAGTGGACAAAATATCTTTGAGAAAAATAATTCTACATCACTTTCTTACTCTTTCGAGTTTACACTGAAAATCATGTATTATACATGTTATACACAAAATAAAATCCAATTTAAGAGCCTAATATAATATCATCATGACCATCGTCTGTACTAATCCTAGCAGACATCTTAAAGTCACTCTTGTAAGGATCACACTCTACTTCGCCAGGAGCATTCGTGGTCTCCACAGTGAATGATGCTTTCAACTCAATCTTCTTCATATCTGCGCCAATGTTCGCAGAAGCTTCTTGATATAGAGCAAAAAGGGCACCCCAACTGCAATAGATGCGTGTTCGTAACTCCTCTATACTTAACTTTGGCTTCTCCGTCTCCGTTCAAACTCCCAAACGTCTCTTCTTCAACCTCGACACTCGAACTGGATTCCTCATGAAATATCTTCAAGACCTCTTTGTATGCCGAAACATATATCTCTTAGTCGGTAAGAGATCTCTTGTAGTGACGCAGGATTACTCCTTTTGCCCATTTAGTATACAAGAAATCGTTCCCACAGAGGATTTGCACAAGTAACGCTGCTCTAAGTTCTAAGATCTGTTAAAACACACAAACACACGGGTTTTGTCTAAGAATCTCCTCTTCTCACAAAACCATGCGTCTTCCAGACACTCCAAAAGGTGCTCTGGAACTAAACAAACAACTACTAACTAAAATATCACACAACTATTCACAGAGAATCTCAGGAAGATGATCTTCCTGCTTCCAGGTTGCTTCTTCCGGTCTTCTCGATACCGTCTTCCCAAAGCGACTCTCGTCTTCTGGGGGTTTAGCTCGTCTTCTCACACCTCCAGAGGATTGTCCTGCCTCGCAGAAGTCGACTAGCACGGCTGTTACACCTTACTCTCACACTCACATTCCAACGGGTTAGATCAATCACAGGGTGTATGCCCCCTGTAGTCTTCCCAGGCTTCTGCCTATGAAAATGGTCTTCCTGCAGCACTACAACGACATTCACCTTCACAGAAGCTCAATAGAAGTCTCGGAAACTCACTAGAAGAAGGTAAGAAGATGGGGAAGATGAGAGAAGATGGAGAAGATGAGAAAATCCAAACAAGAGAGAAACAAGATGAAAAGAGGAAATTAAGATTCCGACAGGCGTCTAGTCCGGATCCTGACTAACAAGCCATCCCTGCTTGTAATAGTTTGGGGAGGAAGACTACAAACATGTGTACAGTTGCACCGTCTTCTACTCGAGGATGTCGTCTTCTGTTGCGGGAAGAAGGCTTCTTTCTTCTTCACTTCGCTGCTCTGACTACTCTGTCTTCTGGGATCCCTTACCCATAAGACCGTCCGTACGCAGATCCCAAATGCTCTACTGGACGAGCCAAGCTACACTTCCACAACTGTTGACATTCACCGCCATTCAAGAAGAACACTTCTCATGCACAATTGGGAGCGAATTCAAGAAAACCCACCACCCAGAAGACATGAACAAAGCTTCTGCACTCAAATCCACAATCCATTCTCTGAGAAGAAGTCACATTGGCATTGGGAAGCTCACTCTCTCTACTTCCTGCGTCTACTCTTCGACACACTAGTCTAGTCAACAGGACTGCACGAGGATGCCGTTCCCTGTTCCTAGACTGTCCACTACCTCTATCTACATCTCTGAACCATTGCTGGTACGAGTATGCAGACCCCTCCTGTGTATTCCAAGACTATTCGTATGTTTCCAACAACGGGTGTAGTGTGCGAAAAACTGTCTATCTTGTGTCTCTGCTCTAATGTGTCTCGTCTGCCTGCACCATCGGATCGATATGTGTGTGCAGTAGCTACAGAACTCTATCTCGTACTCTTTGATCCTACTTATGTCGCTGCCATGAGAACCAGGGGAGACGACCATCAGGGAGAGAGAGGCGCTGACAGGAGGTTGTCACCTCACATGCAAGGGGTTCCCCTTCCTAATTAGCCATCCACTGTGTTGCTCCTACGCTATCTATGCTGCCACATGGTGTCCTAACTATTTTTACAAGGAAAATTGCCATCCTTAAGATAGCATGTTTGTTCCTACTAAATCTGGAAGTGTGTCACTTCGGTTACTGTCTACTCTGATTGCTCCGTGGTAATCTCTACCTGATCTGCTCCTATCGAAGCTACTATCTCGGCTTCTGATGGGCTGGGAAGCCCTGCACTTACCTCGAGTGTCACTGAGGTAGCTTCCCTCTCATCGCTCTTCGCTGGCCCTGCTGTTACTGCGGCTGCGTCTTCCTCGGCTTCGGCTTATGCTTCAGAAGACGGAAGCGTCTTCTGGGAAGCAGAGTCGAGTGATGCGTCTTCGGTCTTCTGAGGCACGGGTGCGGTACTAGGGACCATGGTGACCTCATAGGGGTCCGGAGAAGTCGCTTCCTCCACGCGGAATACCTAGGAAGACGGCTGGTCTTCTTGTCTTCCAGAAGACATCCTGTCTTCCGGGGCGTCTTTGGAGTCTTCTCGGCTTCCAACGCTGTCACCACCAAGTGCACAGCGAGATCGAACTCCTCCTTCTCCATTCGGGATCCAGTCGATGGTGCTGGAGCGTGGGAAGATGCGGTTGCAGGTGTCGAAAGCGAGGGAAGACCATAAAGTGTCTTCACCCTTCTATCTGCCGATCCAAGTACCTGAACATGCTCTCTCGGCATTCCACCAACATTGCTTTGGACTCGCTGTCCCTTCCTCTAGCTAAGATAAGTAATTTCCTACCTGCGGTGAAGTTAAACTTCTTCCGAAGTGCTTCCACCGACTGTGCTAGCATCCCATGTGCACGAGCCTCCGCTGCTTCCCGCTGCGTCTTCTCAACTGCAACTCGCGCTTCTGTGGCTTCTCGCTGCGTCTTTCATGTGGTCTTCTTCCCGGCGAGGGCGGTGATCTTCTCCCGCACTCGGAGGACTTCCTGATCGCGCTGCTGTACACGCACCTGCAACTCCTGGTTGCTCTTCCGAAGCTGCACCAGCTCCTTGGTAGAAGCGGCTGCTTCCGCCCTGTATCTAGCTGCGAGCTTCTCCGTGGTGCGGAGACTAGCTTCCAGCGACTCCGTCTTCTTCTGGTCTTCTTCCTGTCGCAGCAAGGTGCGCAGGCCGAATCCAGGTTGCAAGGGCCTCTCCTGTGCCTTCGCTCTCTTCTCCAGCAACTCCATAGCTGGCTAGATCTCCTTGTAGAGGAAGACGCTGAACTCTTCCAGTCTTCTTCCTGCGGAAGACAAGTTCATCTCCACCACTCGCTCTAAGGTGTCAACCTTGTCTTCCAGAGGCAAGGATGCCTCTTCCACCACAATGGTCTTCATCTTCTGCGCACGAGAAGAAGCTACTCTTCTCATCTTCCGGGATGGAAGATTCCTCATGGCAGGAGCGGCTCTCTTCGTTGCGCTTCCTCGCATCGCAGCAGGAGCGCCCATCCATCCTTCGTCTTCTGGAGTCTTCGGAAGACTCCCAAGTGTTGCAGAAGCGGTCTTCTGCTCCGATCGGGTACTCAGCAGTTCTTCTTCCGAGTCGGACTCCGATCCTGAATGAATGAGGGAGGTGGGCTTCCTAGGTACACTTCTAAGACCCATCTTCCTCGGTGGCATGGCGTCTTCTGACCCACTAGACTCGTCTTCTGGTGAGAGCCGGGCCTCAACTGTGGCATCAGAGTGGGAGGGGGAGTTGCGGCTGCTGCTCGGTCATCATCTTCCGAGGTCTCCTCCTTCTCCTCTTGTTGTCCTGTTGGCCCATACTCTGCCAACTGATCTCTCCTAAGATCCCCCATGGCTACGTACAAGTAGCAGAGAAAAGGTGTCAAGTGTCCTCCCGCCGGGGTACCCAAGTACGTTAGCTCCGCTTGTACATAGTTATGGACGTATGCGCCCCAGTAGATGGGTACTCTTTTATCCCACACTGCTTCCAGGAAGTCTACGTCCTGATCTCCTAGGTACCTCGTCTTCTGCGCTTTCCCCTTGGGGAAGAGATGCAGAAACAGCTTCGCCAGAAGTCGCTTCTTCGGCTCCCGGTAAGATTAGATCTTCCATCCATTCCTACCTTGCCTGTCTTCCATGAAAAGACAAGTGGTGCTCCCAGGCACATGCCACGTACTCACGACCCTGGGCAAAACCTTCTTCTCAAATCAATACCCTCGGTCCTCGAAGTCTGGCCTGTGGAAAGCCCTGCGCCACCAATCTTCAGTCCAGGAAGATGGTCTTCCTCGAGCTACTCCTGCGTTCGCAGGTACACGGTTGCGGAGTGGTAACGCTGCTCACACCTCCTCCAGAAGTCCCTGGTCTGCGAGGTTCCAATCCCACAGGAAGAAGTCGAGACCCAACTCCTTGAGGAAAGGAGTGGCCTTGGCCAATTCTGCCGCTGGTAACACCAAGCCTCGCGGATGCATCGTCATACTGGAAGATCTGTTGCACTAAGCCACAAGCACCTACTATGAGCTGAAGGCTCAGTCCTTCCCAAGTGCCCACAGTCTAGCTTCTACTTCTCAGAAGACGAAACTAGTCTTCCAGAAGACAGCTACTCCGTCTTTCGAGATTCTAACAGTACATCCTAGATAGCTCTCGTCTTCCGAGCTATATCTAAACAATCATATCTAAGCAAGGCCTCGCATGGATTACCAAGAAGACAACCCACCTTGCATTACATCATACTTCCTATCAGAAGATACAAGATTCGCGAAACATCAAGTGCATAACAGGTTCAGAAGATGGTTGCGGGTTCCTGCGGTGACAGTGACCTCTGGGAAGACACTCGAGACAGTTTCCGATTCAATGTCTTTCTCGGAAGACCTCCCGAAGTCAGGCTTCCCTTCACTGGTCTCACTTGTCTTCGTCTTCCTACGCGCAATCTATCCTCACAACAGACTCAAGACAATTGCACTCTGTTCTTCTGACTTCTCACCTCTCATACGCACTCAGAAGAAGCTTGTTGCTCGGTGGGAAGACATGACCCTCGACCATTCTCTCCAGATTCTGCCAGCAAGTCTTCTCACGACTCTCTTCTAAGTTTGGGAGAAGAAGGAATGGCTGCTATAGGTCGAACAGAAGAGACCCGAAACGGACCCTCGCGTCTTCTCGCTCATTTTGCTAGTCTTTCAGTCTTCTAGTCTCTCTAGGAAGATGTGGAGTTGAGAAGCTTGGAAGATCGGGAGGCACAGGCCTAGTTCCCGACTTCCAACTTCTCGAAATAACGAAAGAACTCACCACACCACTCAGGATTCGTACCAAGCATCTCTTAACACAAAAGCAACACAAATCCACTCTTGATACGAATTGGTTATAGTCGACTTCTGAAGACAGTCAAGTTTAAGAAGCGTCTTCCGAAGATGTTCCCATCTTCCGAAGCGTCTTCTGTTCCAGGTTTCGGGAGGAGAGGAGTAATCGGGTAGAGAAATTGATAGTTGGGATCGTCAATTTGAGGACGAGGGGTAGGGAAGCTCGAATTGAACTCAGGAAGAAGTAGGAAGATGCCTAACAGAAATTGGGCAGCGCTTCCGCACCCAATGTCACAATAGGAAAAATGGGGATGGGGGTAATCGATCAGGCTGTCTGCAAACAACCGGGGAAGGGCGGGGAATACCAGACAAAGGCGAGAAGAAGTGGGAAGGGGAAAGAACGTGGGAAGAACCTCTACAGTCTTCTTCTGCTTCCCGAGCTACCTTCGACCTTCTGCGCGCTTCTGGCTCTGGTCCTAGCTCCAATGCGACTCCACACGGCTGCTTCCGCTGTTCAATTCCTGGCCACGCCTCAATTCCACCTTCGATTCTATTCAGCTACCCTCCAATGTCAGCTTCCCGGGAGCTCACAAAAACGCCTTCGCTCCCTGCCTTCCGTGCTTCAGCAATTCGGTCTCGCCCTTCGCCTAGCTGCCAACTGGTCCTCCCTCGCTCGCTTTCCTCTCTCGATTTCTTCACTCGATTCCTCTCGCAAAGCTCACTCTTCTGAAATTGATCTTCTCCACCAAGAGTGCTCCTGCTGCAGGAAGCTGAGAATCCACTAATGCGCTTCTTGTATCTTCCCCGCAGTTTAGGGGTTTCGACCCTAGGTGACTTACCTAACCTACCTACCTGTTCGGTGTGACCCAGTAGATACAACTACTCCTTTACTGAAAAAGCCGTGGTTAGGTCTTCGCGGTCGCTGTCTTCCGGAAGATGGATGTCTTCCGCCGTCTTCCGTCTTCCGAAGACGCAACTGAGAAGACGCTCTTCCGAAGATGGTCGTCTTCCGAAGAAGTCAACTTATTATTACAAACAGCTCGTAAGATCATCTTCCTGCTAAGGAAGACGTAACCTTAAGTAACAACGCTTCTTCAGTTATACAAACAAGTTATTAATCATAAAAATTTTAAAAATCTGTGAATCCTGTAATTTGTGGACACCACATACGCCCACCCTCACATGTTTGCGTCCTCACAAACATCAGTGTCTTCTGCACTTCTGTTTATGTCCAGTACTTCTTGACACGCCACCCATTAACACAAGTGATCATCAGTGTATTGTCCAACTCTTCCAACTGCAAGGAGCCATTGTCGAAGACCTCCAAGACGCGGTAAGGACCCATCCAGCGAAGATGAAGTTTCTTGGGGAACTTAAGATGTCGGTTGTCGTAGAGAAGAACCAAGTCCCCGTCCACAACGGTCACCTTCCTTAGCTTGCTATCGTAGTTCACCTTACGTTGCGCTTGTACCTCGTATGTCTTCTCCAAAGCTGCATTCCTGTCTTCTTCAAACTCTACAAAATTCAGAAGACGCTGCTCCTAGCTTTCTTCTTCTCCCATGCATTCGGATACGGCTAACCGGTATGTTGGAACCTCTAACTCAATGGGCACAATAGGTGTCATGCCATAAGTTAGGTAGAAAGGCGTTTTCTGGGTTGTGACTTTAGGTGAAATCCTGAAAGTCCAAAACACAGATGGCAATTTTGTGTCCCAATCATACGCATGGTTAACAATTATCTTGTTCAGGATGTTACACAGAAGATCATTCGAATTCTTCGTCAGTCCATTCGCTTTCGGGTTGTACGACGTTGTCGAGGCGAGAGTTTCCTGGAGTTTCTAGCTGTGATACGATCGTGAAGAGGAGGACGGAAATCACACACGAAATACGGATCGTAATAAACCACACCACCACGTTCTTGATCTGGCCAAGACAAAACACATGGCGTGCAAGTAGATCTTCAACTCCAGGTCATTCAGATTGCAAAGTTCACGTTCAGTAACTCAGAATATTAGAAAACTGCTCCTGTGAAGCACCAGCGCGTTCACCTAGAAGCTTCCCGTTTTCTATTCAGAAAGATACACGTACAAGTTCTTGGTCTCCTCTCTACTCGATTCTGCTCTCTACTCTCATTCCCTCGATATCAAAACTATGATCAGACAGAAGTCCTCTTCAGACGTAACCTCTATGTAAAATCTTCTCCTCGGCTCTACTGTTTCTCTCTACTCGATAGCTCTCGCACGGTAAACTCTACACTGCTCGATAATCGACAAACTGCGATAATGCGATAATGGTATGAGAATTCACTCCCTCCAGAGTACACCCCTCTAGGTTTTCCTCCACCTTACGTAACCTTCAGTGTCACCTGGCAGGGGAAAAAGACGCCCTAAACAGATGGCAGCAGAAAAATAAATCACTGATAATAAATCTACACGTAAGAAGACTATTTCACTAAGCTTCGCAGATTCATCTGTACGAACGGTCACCGACCTGGCTGTACAATCAGCATCTGACACCTCCACTCGAAGTAACTCCGCCACGGCTACCTCTGGCCACCGGAATCACCTCGTTCTGACACGTGGAGCCCAAGTTATCACCATTGTCGTTTTCTACCTCCTTAAACTTTGAAGTGTCGTAAGTATGGCCTCAGGTATCAGTTTCACTTGATTTTTCGACCCAAGTGAATAATATTTCGAACTCTACATTTTTCTACAAAATAATTGGTACCAACTTGGAGTATCTTTGATGCCATCTCGCTACCCCAGGAGTTAGAGGGCCGCAACCGAATTCGTACTAATTACCCCGTCAACCCGAAAGTGAGAGGTCCATTTCGAAACCCGCTGGTAATCTCCCTCTAGCATCCACACTAGGTGACTGCACTAGGTCAGCTGTACAATCAGCATCTGACACCTCCACTCGAAGTAACTCCGCCACGGCTACCTCTGGCCACCGGAATCACCTCGTTCTGACACGTGGAGCCCAAGTTATCACCATTGTCGTTTTCTGCCCCCTTAAACTTTGAAGTGTCGTAAGTATGGCCTCAGGTATCAGTTTCACTTGATTTTTCGACCCAAGTGAATAGTACTTCGAACTCTACATTTTTCTACAAAGGAATTGGTACCGACTTGGAGTATCTTTGATGCCATCTCGCTACCCCAGGACTTAGAGGGCCGCAACCGAATTCGTACTAATTACCCCGCCAACCCGAAGGTGAGAGGTCCATTTCGAAACCCGCTGGTAATCTCCCTCTAGCATCCACACTAGGTGACTGCACTAGTGCAGGGGTAGACGGAGGCGTCCCGTATTCACGGTACGTTTAAGGGACATCTAGTGTCCCGCCCTCAGGCAACTTGGTGCCCCTCATATTCTCCCGAAGGGGCCAGCCTACTCCAAGCCGGTTGTGAGTCTGAAGGGATTGGATCCGGAGACCTCCTCCCTACAAGTTTCTCAGCTACACCACGGAAGCTGATCTCACAACTGGTTTTGAAGACCAGTTTCTAAGCTAATATGCTAGAAAGCTGTGGTATTTCGTCTTTCCTTTGCTAACACGAAGTGCCATAACTTTCTCTAGACATGCTCTTTTTGTACATTTCGAATTTTAAACAAATACTACATACTACAATCTACATGAGAAAAATCTAAAAAGTATTTTTCGAACTCACTCAGATTTATGGTAAATTTCTCGATATCAGAAATCTTGTAGAAGAACCCCAAGTAACTTTTCACCTGCAACTCCGTTTGCAACTTTTGAACATACCACGGTGATCAGCGCGACGAGACCTACGCCGTGGTGTTTTCAGATTTTTGAATGCACACTTCCTCCAGAAACAACTTCTCTGAGGTCTTAACTTCGCTCAAAGAGACTAACTTCTAACTGAGAGGTGAATTATTCACTATGTGGAATAATTCACATCACGACATCCACCCTCTCCAAACCTGCACATCCTCAGGCATGTGCCAACCTCTTCATCCTTCTGTCGTTTGTTCTTCATCAGCATCGTTTTCCTCCGCCTCAGTCTCTTCAGTAGCCGGGGCGTTGTCGTAGCGAGAGCCTTTCCTTTGAGCAAGGGCGTACCTTCTGGCTGTGGCTAGCGATCGATGCACAGCAGAGCGGCTAGTATCTCGTAGATTTCTCTCTAACTTCCCCGATAACTAAGCACTTTCTTTCTCTCAGTAAAGGGTCAAGATAACTACACGAAAACGTTGGATGATCATGGGCACGACAAACGGGATATGTGATGACATGATCTCTCGGTAGTATTCCTCTCCGAAGTTTCTCACTACTAGGGCTTCGTACATGGCTTTGGGTCGACAGATGTGTCTTATCTCGCACTGGGTGTTAAAGTTTACAGGAGGGAGCTGATTTAGATCCATCCTTCGTTAGATGAGGATAAAGACGGTGAGGTCCCATTCTTGGCCGTAAGTGACAACAGGTAAGATCACAGGGACAGGCGAGAGCATAACTTGCGCGGTAAAGTTATGCCCGAAGGATCCTATCAGAAACTGTTGAAAGTGGACTCGTTCCATATACATCAGTTTAATCGAGAAAGGGTTTCGAAAAGGGAATCTGGGCGGTAAATAGAGTCCTTCGTCCATCTCTCACAACATGTGCACTCCAACTACAAAGGTATCTCGATCCATAAAACTCTGATTCAATCTCATAGGATCACCACGATCTCCACACGAACAATCTCTTGGATTTTTTTCCCAGGTCGAATGCCCCCCACACAAGTCACTCCCCTTTGCTTAAAAGTTTCGAACACAAAACAAGGATAGGTGCAAGCTCCCTAACCAAGCAACCCCAGCCTCACGAACCGATGAGGTGGCACACATGCACATCGCATGTTTGGTGCTGTCAAACTCATCCACGTGTGGGTCTTCTGGGTGAAAGGTTCTAATGCATGCACCGTAACGTGTCCCAAAAACCAGAGACTAGACTAGACAGGTAGTCGACTCTACAGGTCAAGGATCGCACTTTGCCACGTTGAGTGCGAACCTGACAACCACATGACGTGGTTACAACGTAGGCCGCTAAAGTCTCATCTACGCCTAGAATACGCCAAAGCAATACAAACGTCACGCTGGATACTTTTCTGCCAGCTGCCGCTAACAAGACTCGGGACCTGGACTAGATACCGTTGCCGATACAACTCGACAGAAAAACAGCGAACTTTCACACATGATAGTTACAGATCTACAGCTTAGTCTCCTCTCAAACTTGCTACGTAGGTAGGATACTAGAATCCTTACTTACAGGTCAAATTTCAGGAAGATCTGACGGCTAGATCTTCTCCCACAATTAACACAAATCCACAGAAACTAACACGCACTTCCAATCTCAGATTCAGGACAGAAGCTTCTTCGACTAAATGAACCGTCCACTTCCACTCTAACTTCCTGTGCTATCAATTCGGAAGGTAAACTCACTACACAGGAAATTTGAGCCGATTTGACCGTTCTGATCTTCCTCCATAAATCTGCAAACTCGCTGCTCCAGATTGACAGCTTTCTGCACCCCGTCGCCTTCAAATCGCCATAGCGCTCAATCCGCAGAACATCCGGTGGTGAAATTGGTGGTCAGAGCTTAAGCATTTGACAGACTACAAGCTCATGAAATCTGGTCTCAATCTGACGGCTCAGTCACTCAAACTCCTTAATCTTGCAATCGGAAGAGAAAGCTATGTACTCTCATCACTCTATGAACTTCAAATCGCCATAACGTATGCCTTGGACCTCCAAATCGAGTGAAATTTGTGGTCAGATTGCTCCTCCCGTCAAGAGCTCTCCGCCCATGCCCTCTGATCTCCAAAATCCCTCGTCAAAGTGCCCCGAACCTCCCAGAGCGCACACTTAGGTAGAAGACAAGTTATCTTCACTTTTGGGTGGACCAATGGGAAGCTAAAGGACTCAACCTTGTCCTTTTCTGCCCCATGGAGACCCCCAGCAGATAATAGTGCATTCTAAGCTCATAAGAGCAATGTTTTAGATCCCATTACACCACAACTTCTACAATTATGTGCAAAACGCACTTATACGCGTAATTTACATACTAACTGGTCCCACAACAGGACATTCACCCCCTCCAAACCTGCACATCCTCCGGTATGTGCCAACTTGTTATCCATAGTCATCATCGTATCCCTCATCATGCTCTGAATTGTCTGGTTCATCATCATCTTCTCTCGCATAAGGTCTGGAAAGATGAGAATCAGACTCGAGAAGTTCATCGAAATCAAGAAATCCTTCACGTCTTCGGAAAACCTTGACCCTTTTACCAGCGATGGGTAACTTCAAGAGTGTACCATCCAATTCTCGCAAACCATATGTGGCGTTGTCGTGAACGACAACAACAACATAAGGACCAAACCAACGTCGTGCAAACTTCTTGATAGTGCTGTGTTGGTTATCCAAACTGTTGTCATATACTATGACCCAGTCACCTTCTCGGATCGGCTTCTTCCGCAGTCCGATGTGTCTTGTCGAACCGCTCCTTGTTCTTCAACCTCGCCTCCTTGAGTTTGACCAATGCTTCTTCAAGGTCCTCCTCACGTCGCTCAATCTGCTGAATTCGTAGTGCCAATAGTCCCTCCCTATCAAAACCATCCTCCCAAGGTAGACATACCCAAGTAGGAACGTCTCCTTCTGCTGGCATGATAGGTTTTTGACTGGTCATCAATTCTGTGGGCATGTAACTAGTGACAGTACTATGAGTAGTTCTATCAGCCCACAACGCAAAAGGAAGAAGTCTAGGCCAGTCCCCATGACGCCCCCTGCACGCTTTCACCAATGCTTGGATGATTGGTGGGTGCCCTCGTTCACTTTTCCCATTCGCTTCCGGGTTCATCGAAGTGGTCAACTTCAATCGTATTCCATATCTGTTGAAGAACTCACGTGCTTCATCTGCATTCAACTCTCCTCTATCTGCACGGATTCTCCCCACGCTTCCATATCTAGAAACGATATCTTCTAGTATGAATCGACAGACAGGTTCAATAGCTTTGGTGCGTAGAGCCCTCCCTTCTACAAAGTTAGATAGCTCTTCCCGAGCCAAAACTAAATGACGCATGCCCCAAATTCCTGGTGGCATGGCAACCAGATCCAAAACCCATTGGAAATGAATGGACAAGGGATATGTGGGTCTCAATCCATCCCTATACCGAATCTTGGATTGGAATTGACATTCAATGCATGACCCAACAAACTTCTCTACATCTCGATACAATCCTTTCCACCAATACCTCTCCTTGATCTTGGTAAAGGTCGCCCATGTACCTCGATGACCTGCCCATAAGGTATCATGAAATTGTTCGAGTACTTGTTTCTTGGTCTCTGCATCATCCACTACTCTCAAGGGTACTCCATCTCTCCTCTTTGGCCTCTTCCACAGATATCCATCTCGTAATAGATAGCCATAGGCCTGATGTCGTATCTCCTTGAAGACTTTCTCCGTCCATTCTTCATACTTCTGAAGAGTGCTTAGATAGCGTCCGATTTCTTTGAGCCTCCCACAGTAGAGTTCTTCCCTGAAAGGAAGAACACCATCCAAGCGACTCCGGTCCTCGCTTGATAGTTGTAGAACTTGCCCTTCCTCTGCATCATCTTCATCCATATCTTCCGCCTCCATATCTTCTTCTTGAGAGTACCTAGCTCTAGACAACATGTCTGCCATCGAGTTCATCTTCCCTGCTATGTGCCTCAACTCTAGATTCAACGACCTAATGTAAGCTATCCAACGTAACATAGCAATATCAGGCGTTGTGCAGTTTGCTATCATTCCCAACAGAGGTAAGCAATCAATTTCAAGTAGTACATGTGCTCCAATGAGATACTCCTTCTCAGCTTTCATTGCAGTTACAACGCCCCATAGCTCTCGTTTGACTTGAGGGTATCTCCTTTGTCGATCCGAAAGTATGCGAGCACCAAATCTTGTTGCAAACCTCTTTTCCTCACCATCATCCTGCCCTATTGCCCAACCTATAGCGATAGGACTAGTATCAACAGTAACGACTATGGGTCTATCACAATCATAGCTCAACTGTCGTAGAACTGGTGGTGATTTCAACGCTTCTTTTAGTCGCACCATAGCGACCCTCTGCTCCTCACCCCAAGTGAACCTCCTTCGCTTCCTCAGCAACTCATACAACGGTTCAGACATGTGACCAAAATGAGGAATCCACACTCGATAGAACAAACAAGCTCCCAAGAATCTCCTAACCTCTGTGGTGTTGACACAATCTTTCATCCTCCCAATGGCATCAACCTTTGATGGGTTTGGACGTCGACCAAAAACTCCACAAAGATGACCAACAACAACAATCTCTGGTACTCCAAAGCTCGACTTCTCTGCTGAAAGAGTGAGATTTACCTCCTCAAGCCTTGTTAAGATCATCTCCACATCGTGAATATGATCAACCACAAACCTTCGACATCCATCCTCAGTCAGCTTCTCATCTTTGTCTTCGATCGCACACCCTTTCATAGGAATATCATCTATGAAAGGTATGGTCTTCTCCGGAATGAATTCTCTCAAAATCCTATTCATTGCATTTTGCACATGCGCAACAGAGTTTGTCGCTCCTTGCGGTAATGTACACATCCTTACAAGCCCAAGCGGAGTACGCATGGTGGTGAGATCTCTGCTCTCCATTGCCAACTGGAACTGATCATACCCAGAGTATAAATCTCCAATCGAGTAGATAGCACGACCAGCAAAAGCTTCTGCAACTTCATCTACTATGGGTCCTGCTCCCATGTTTCGAATAGTCACCTTGTTAGCATGTTGCATGTCTTGGATGAACCTAAGAGCCCCTGACTTCTTAGGTACAGTAAACCACCGACTCGAGTAAGGTCCCATAGATGGCTCTAAAATACCCATGCGTATCTTCTCTTTCAACAATTCCACAAGCTTTGGCAACATAGCTCGTGGCACTGGTATAGGCTTCAAGTCCCAAGGCACATGTGGTACTGTGAAGATCACCATGGGTGCTACGACACTCGTATCTGCACATCCAATCTCTTCTGCACTGAAAGCAAAAGCCTTTCCATGCCTTCTCAACATCTCATGAAAACGCTTTCTCTCTTCCTCAGTGAGAAACTCACCCCCTCCAATCTGTAGTCGTTTGAGTGTCTCTTCTGTGAACCTGTGCCCTACTCTCTGTGAATCCCGCAGAACTGGTTCAGTCGATGCTCGTTCCACTTGCTTGTTAGAGTCTTCAGGTAGCTGAGTAGCCACCGGCTTCACTTTACGCGCCACCGTCTTGTATTTTGTATGAACCTGCGCTTCTTGGTGTTTCATGGCTCTACTCTTCTCTAACTCCAACTCATGATCTCCTTTCATCTGAAGCTGAACCTTGTAGCCGTCCTCGACGAATCTTGTAATCTCCTCATGTAACTCACGTGAACGGATCGCGACTAATCCATTAACCAAAGAATCGGTGCTTATAAACGACAAAACTTCCTCAAGAGTATCTTCAAAGCCCTCTTCTTCATACACCCCGTTAATGAACTCCCGATCTAACAGAACTCCTTGAGTTTTGAAGAGATCTTCCTGCTTCTTCACACATCGTCTTTGTACACTATCCATCTCTTCTACCACTCGAAAGCTATTTACACATGTTTCAGAAAACTGAGCAAATCCACATTTAAACATCTCTTCTTCATCTTCTGGCACTAGCGGAAGGCTCTTTCTCCTATCAACACTCCCATACTCCCGCTCTACAGGAGTGCTAACTAAAAATCCGAAAACTCTTTGTCAGTTCTTAAGGGACTGTCCCTCAGCTTCTCTCTGTTCCTTTCATGATCCGTACGTACAGTAAGAAACTGTACCGCTCTTGTACCATCTTGACTTCTGATACGAGCATAATGAGACCCATCGTCCATTACTTTCGTCTCCATCCTAGACGCAGTAATGTACGGTTGACCAAGGATCACAGGATAAGCAGCTACACTCTGAACAAAAAAGTTTTGTTCTATCTCTACATCTCCTATCCGAGTCTTGACAGCTGGACAAGCACCAAAAAGTTCACCTCTTTGGTTGTTAGCAGCACGAAGAACCCATCCATGTCCTGTGTCGATTGGCCACTTCCCCTTCTCGTAAACATTTTTGGACATGATGTTAATCTCCGAACCGTGATCCACCAACGCCACTATAGCCTCTGACAAGTTACCCAGTCGGACCCTTGTCTCTGTGGTTGCACGAGCCCAATATGCTCGAGAATAGTGACTCTCATGCTGCTTCTCGTCGCCATGTTCTGCAGCACAGTCTGAAACTCTTGCCTCTCTTCCATTCGACGCATGTAGTACATGCTTTTGGGCAAATACGCGACCTAACTCTTCATCTTCTTCCCCAGTGATGTCAGTATCCAATGCTTTCACCATCACTGTATCTGCAGTCATCTGCCTTTTTCTCTTGATCACATCTATGATCAACTCATGAAAGTCACGTTTGGCTATTCCCAAGGCTTCTCGCAAGGAAAATTCTATCTTTGCATCCAAAATTCTCTCTTCAAGAATCTCCTTCAAGTTGGTGGTGGTCTCGATATCTGATTGTAGTCTGTAGGTCGGTGCTTTACCTTTGCCCTTTGAAGAAGCTCCTTTGCCTTTCTCTCTCATCTCCGTGTCATAAATAGGAACATCAACCATAGGTTCAGATGTAGATGCCCCTTGAGACGTCGAAGGGATATCAGAAGGTGATGCCTCTTGTTGCCCTCTCCTCTTCGTGGCTCTAGCTCTCCTTGTAGCCTCCTCCGGGTCAGCAACATCATCATCGCGTCTCCTTTTCTCTTCCACAATCGCATCTTGCCAGCTTACATGCTTCTCTTGTACCAAGTAAGCCTTGACACACCCTGCCTCTACAGGATCATCCCATCCAGTAATGCGGCGAATTGCCTCCGCACCTCGTAACATTACTTCTCGTGGAACTTCAACTACATCGCTCTTAATAGCTGCTACAACCGGTACATCTACTTCAATCGCAAATGTTTCTGGCTCTATTGTGCGTATCGCCGTAGCTATACCAACCTGACCTCTCACCAAACTCTTCATTCCTCCCTTACCAAAGTTGGTATTCAACGGCGCACCAGTTTGGGCGAGATGAATCTTTCCATCTCTAAAATTCACGACTCCGGTTTTGAGAGCTTCGGAAAACTCCTCACAATCTCGTCGTTGGTGTTCAGTACTGTCACACCAGATACATCTTCTAACAAAATTTCTGCTAGTTGAAGATGCATTGGTATCACCAGGACTTCGACTATGCTTTAGCTCTGCCATCTCTATCCTTAACTCTCTCAGACCCTTGACCAACTCATCGATTGCAGAATCTTCAATCTTGCTATTGGCAGGCTTGGGCAATGGAGCTAAAGAGACATCAGACCTCAAGGTTGCAGCTCTACCTCTTCCACGTTTCTGCTTCGTGAGAATAGTAACAGCTTCCTCTACCTTTCTCCAGTCCGTGCTCACTCCTCCTTCTTCTCCCTTGTCTGCTAACATCAAGAAAAGCTTGTCCTCTAGATTTTCATCAGCAGCTTCTAGAAAAAGTTCTGTCTTCCTTAAGTCAAGCGTCGTCCTCTCAGATGGAGACAATTGACAGAACCGTTTCTCAAACTCACGTAGCAACTCATTTGGTGTCATCTCATTCCCCGGACGCTGCTCTATCCACTCCAAGAACGTTCTCTTGGTTACTCTATCCGTATCATCATCAAAAAATTCACTCTTCAACCTTTGCTCATACTCCTCCCAAGAACTCGTACGTGCATCCTTCAGCTTTGTCACTTGACTACGGATCTCAGGTATCACAGCCAACTCGAAACTAGAAATCATCTCTGTCTCAGGCACACGATTTACCTCCATCTCACAAATATACTCCCGAACATACTTCGTGATGTTCTTTCCATCGAACCTCCCCAACTTCTTCACCACCGCTTGTAGAGCTCTTGTAGACTTCTGCTCCCCAACATCGCCTCCTTGTTGTTGTCTCAACAACATCGTCAATGCTCGAAGCAGATCGTCCGCTCCTCCTCCACTCGTCCCCATTGCTTCGGGAAGATTCATACTTGACGCTCCTCGGCAACAACTCACTCAACCACCTCAAAGCGTGCTCTCAGTGGAAGCACCAAATATGTCGTAGCGAGAGCCTTTCCTTTGAGCAAGGGCGTACCTTCTGGCTGTGGCTAGCGATCGATGCACAGCAGAGCGGCTAGTATCTCGTAGATTTCTCTCTAACTTCCTCGATAACTAAGCACTTTCTTTCTCTCAGTAAAGGGTCAAGATAACTACACGAAAACGTTGGATGATCATGGGCACGACAAACGGGATATGTGATGACATGATCTCTCGGTAGTATTCCTCTCCGAAGTTTCTCACTACTAGGGCTTCGTACATGGCTTTGGGTCGACAGATGTGTCTTATCTCGCACTGGGTGTTAAAGTTTACAGGAGGGAGCTGATTTAGATCCATCCTTCGTTAGATGAGGATAAAGACGGTGAGGTCCCATTCTTGGCCGTAAGTGACAACAGGTAAGATCACAGGGACAGGCGAGAGCATAACTTGCGCGGTAAAGTTATGCCCGAAGGATCCTATCAGAAACTGTTGAAAGTGGACTCGTTCCATATACATCAGTTTAATCGAGAAAGGGTTTCGAAAAGGGAATCTGGGCGGTAAATAGAGTCCTTCGTCCATCTCTCACAACATGTGCACTCCAACTACAAAGGTATCTCGATCCATAAAACTCTGATTCAATCTCATAGGATCACCACGATCTCCACACGAACAATCTCTTGGATTTTTTTCCCAGGTCGAATGCCCCCCACACAAGTCACTCCCCTTTGCTTAAAAGTTTCGAACACAAAACAAGGATAGGTGCAAGCTCCCTAACCAAGCAACCCCAGCCTCACGAACCGATGAGGTGGCACACATGCACATCGCATGTTTGGTGCTGTCAAACTCATCCACGTGTGGGTCTTCTGGGTGAAAGGTTCTAATGCATGCACCGTAACGTGTCCCAAAAACCAGAGACTAGACTAGACAGGTAGTCGACTCTACAGGTCAAGGATCGCACTTTGCCACGTTGAGTGCGAACCTGACAACCACATGACGTGGTTACAACGTAGGCCGCTAAAGTCTCATCTACGCCTAGAATACGCCAAAGCAATACAAACGTCACGCTGGATACTTTTCTGCCAGCTGCCGCTAACAAGACTCGGGACCTGGACTAGATACCGTTGCCGATACAACTCGACAGAAAAACAGCGAACTTTCACACATGATAGTTACAGATCTACAGCTTAGTCTCCTCTCAAACTTGCTACGTAGGTAGGATACTAGAATCCTTACTTACAGGTCAAATTTCAGGAAGATCTGACGGCTAGATCTTCTCCCACAATTAACACAAATCCACAGAAACTAACACGCACTTCCAATCTCAGATTCAGGACAGAAGCTTCTTCGACTAAATGAACCGTCCACTTCCACTCTAACTTCCTGTGCTATCAATTCGGAAGGTAAACTCACTACACAGGAAATTTGAGCCGATTTGACCGTTCTGATCTTCCTCCATAAATCTGCAAACTCGCTGCTCCAGATTGACAGCTTTCTGCACCCCGTCGCCTTCAAATCGCCATAGCGCTCAATCCGCAGAACATCCGGTGGTGAAATTGGTGGTCAGAGCTTAAGCATTTGACAGACTACAAGCTCATGAAATCTGGTCTCAATCTGACGGCTCAGTCACTCAAACTCCTTAATCTTGCAATCGGAAGAGAAAGCTATGTACTCTCATCACTCTATGAACTTCAAATCGCCATAACGTATGCCTTGGACCTCCAAATCGAGTGAAATTTGTGGTCAGATTGCTCCTCCCGTCAAGAGCTCTCCGCCCATGCCCTCTGATCTCCAAAATCCCTCGTCAAAGTGCCCCGAACCTCCCAGAGCGCACACTTAGGTAGAAGACAAGTTATCTTCACTTTTGGGTGGACCAATGGGAAGCTAAAGGACTCAACCTTGTCCTTTTCTGCCCCATGGAGACCCCCAGCAGATAATAGTGCATTCTAAGCTCATAAGAGCAATGTTTTAGATCCCATTACACCACAACTTCTACAATTATGTGCAAAACGCACTTATACGCGTAATTTACATACTAACTGGTCCCACAACAGGACAGCGTCTTCATCTCTTGTCATCCTCTCCTTCAGTAACTCAATAACCTTCGGTAGCAAGGCACGAGGGACAGGAATCGGCTTCAAGTCCCAAGGTACGTAAGGAACAGTGAAGATAACCATCGGAGCTATCACACTAGGATCCACACAACCAATCTCTCCAGCTGAGAAAGAAAATGCCTTACCATGGCTAACTATCATCTGCTCAAAAGCTCGTTTCTCCACTTCAGTCAAGAAGCCACCCCCTCCTATCTGGAGCTGCTCGAGTGTCTCTTAAGTAAACTCGTGTCTTATCTGTTTAGGATCTCTCAGTACAGGCTCAGTGACCGCTAACTCCATCTACTGTCATGAATCAACAGGTAAGTGAGTCGCCACTGGTTTCACCTTCTTCGCTACAGTTTTGTATTTGGTGTGAACCTCTGCTTCTTCACGAAAGCCACACCAGCAGATTGCATCCTTCCATCCACTCTCCAGTCTCGGATGAGGACGAGATTGTAAGCACGAGACAACCTCCTCATAGACTTTACGAGAGTGGATGGGGATCACCACCCTTCCTCCCATCTGCTCCATCGACTTATCTACATCATCCAGCCAACGAACAAAAGACTGTACACCTACAAACTCCTCGTAAACACCAAAAATCATCTCACCTTCACTCAGAACTCCTATACAGTGCAGATTTTCTGCATACTTCTCCATCTTCCTTCTACTCTTCTCAGTCAAATCCTCTACTCGCGTGAACTCACTCCGATCATCAGAACTGAAAGTCATCAAACCAAATTTCCAACTATGTACAGTGTAGCTTTTCTCAGAATCTTGAGCAACCTCTTCGTCAGCCTCTTGTGATCCCACAGGCTGCTCAAGCGGGATCATAGTAACAGCAGATCCGTCATTCTTGGTATCCTGTCCTACAAGAGTGGTTTCAAAAAACTCTTGCTCCTACAGATAGGAGAATCTCTCAAAGTTTGTCTGTTTCATTCGTGGTTCGTACGAACGGTCAGAAACTGCACAGAACGTCTATCATTTGGACTACGGATCCTAGCATAGTGAGATCCATCATCCATCACCTTCGTCTCCATTCTAACTGCCGTGATATAAGGCTGACCAAGAATCACGGCATATGAAGCAGAAGACTGCACGAAGAAGTGCTGATCTACCTCCACATCACCTAACTTCACCCTCAAGGTTAGGACAAGCGTCGTATAACTCACCCTTCTGGTTGTTTGCCGCTCGTAGCACCCAACCATGGTTCAGTTCGATAGGCCACTGACCTCTCTCGTACACCTCCCGTGACATGATGTTGATCTCTGAACCGTGATCAACCAAAGCCGCAACAGGTTCTAAACTCCCAAGGCGAACTCGTGTAGCAGTCGTAGCACGAGCCCATTGTCTCTTCCTGAAGTCACTATCAGTAGCTGGACTTTCATCGCCAGCTTCATCATCATCAAACTCAACAGTGTTGGTACCAGCAACTAACGCTTCTTGCTGGTACTCTGTATCATCAGCCTCCTGAAAATGCACCTTCCTGAACTCTGCAACATTCATAGAAGCTCCTATCACATCAATCATCTGACTTTCTACTTGCTCGGACATCACCTGTCTCATCCGCTTGATGATGTCGGTGATAAGCTCGTGAAACTCCCTCTTCGCAATACCAAGAACCTCCCGAAGAGAAAACTCGATTCGCGCGTCAAGTATTCTCTGCTCCAAGATGCTCTTGAGATCAATTGAAGTCTCTATATCAGCTACCAACTTGTAAGCCGGTCCTTTCCCCTTCTCTTGGGTAGTAAACCGTCTACCAGCAGTCGTTGGCTCTTGCTGGGATCTCTGCACGTCCTCCATCGGACCTGGTGCAGGTGGAGGAGCTGCAGAAGTAGACGGGATGTCTTCTGGAGGAGCTGCTCGTCTCCTTGTGACTCTCCGCATGTCCCCAGTCTCCTCTGGAACTCCAGTATCAAGTTCAGAGGCTTCTCGCCTCCTCTTCTCCTCCACAGAAGCGTCCTGCCAGTGAACGTGTCTATCCACGTCCAAGAATGCTTTGATAGACGCAGCATCAACAAGATCTCCCCACCCTGTGACCCCACGGATAGTTTCTGCTCCTCTCTTCAGTACTTCAGAAGGAACTTGAACAGGTTTCTTCTCAGTAGTCCTATCGAGCAACGTAGGACTAGAAGAAAGTTCAGTGTGACCGGCATATACATTAGGATTTACCGGTGGTGCCATCAATGCATGTACAGTTGCAGCAGTTGTAATCTGAGATTGACTCCTCATGCCTCCTCGTCCAAACTGCGTGCTTAGCAGCTCTCCACTAGAAGAAAGGTGCAACCTACCGTTCAGGTAGCGAACCACACCATCTGGCAGAGCAGCCGTGAGCTCTTGACAGTCCCCTCAGAAATGATCTTGACTGTCACACCAGATACATCTACGAACAAGAGCACCTCCTGGACGTGCAGCAGTAGGCGCCGGCGGCTGCTCTCTCTGCAATCCAGCTAGCTCCACCTTCAGTTCTCTCATCTGTCGAATCAGGTCTTCGATCTGGTTCTGCTGTCCATTGTTCTCTGCAGGTCTCTGAACCGGTGCTCTTTGTGCAGGAACTGGCACCATTGGTATCAAAGGTACCGCAGTCGGTACAACAGGTCTAGGAGCCGGAGTTGGAGGTTGCTGTACTTGCGGAGCAGTGCGAGGCTGAGCGGTCACTTCTGTAAGCGGACATCCTCCCACAGCCACTCTTCCACGCCTTTGTCTCGTCAGTACAGCAACAGCATCCTCAACTCTCCCCCAATCAGTAGTAACTCCCCCTTCCGCCGATCGGTCAGCCAACATAAAGCATAACCGATTTGCCGTAGCATCATCGGTAGCTTGTAGAAAAAGTTCAGTTCTCCTAGCATCTAGAATTATGCGCTCTAGAGTTGAGAGTTGTCGGTATCTCCGATCAAACTCTCTCAACTTCTCATTCAGACTCATCATACGACCAGGTTGTTGCTCAACCTAGTCTAGGAACGTTCTTCTAGTGACTCTTTCTGAATCTTCTTCGAGAAACTCCTCTCGAAGAGATCGCTCGAAACTCATCCAGACACCTAGATTTCTTCTCTGTATATCCCTAACTTGGTCTCGCAACTCATGAATAACAGCTAACTCAAAATTGGTTATCATCTTTATGTCAGTAACTCTAACTAGCTCCATCTCTCCTCGGTACTCACGCAGATATCTAGAAATATCTCTTCCTTCAAACCTGCCGCATCTATTCACAATCGCTTGCAAAGCCTTGGTGGACTTTAACTCACCCCCTCCAACGATCGGATGCTGTTGGACCAAGGCAGCAAGCGTCTTCAAGATCTCAGCTGTATCGAGACCAGATGCAGATGTCACTGCAGTCGTAGGTGCTATAGAAGGTGCTGCAGTAGACGTAGATGCCTCAGCCGTAGAAGTAGCAGCAACAACGCTTCCGCTCTTTCGATCCATCTTCTTCTTCGTCTTGGAACTCGACTTCACGATCAATCATCCCAAGAAGCCTCTCAGTGGAAGCACCAGATTGTATGTCGAGGCAAGAGTTTCTTGGGAAGGACGAACCTTCTAGCTGTGATACGATCGTGAAGAGGAGGACGGAAATCACACACGAAATACGGACCGTAAGAAACCACACCACCACGTTCTCGATCTGGTCAAGATAAAACACACGGCGTGCAAGTAGATCTTCAACTCCAGGTCATTCAGATTGCAAAGTTCACGTTCAGTAACTCAGAATATTAGAAAACTGCTCCGGTGAAGCACCAACGCGTTCACCTAGAAGCTTCCCGTTTTCTATTCAGAAAGATACACGTACAAGTTCTTGGTCTCCTCTCTACTCGATTCTGCTCTCTACTCTCATTCCCTCGATATCAAAACTCTGATCAGACAGAAGTCCTCTTCAGAGGTAACCTCTAGTAAAATCTTCTCCTCAGCTCTACTGTTTCTCTCTACTCGATAGCTCTCGCACGGTAAACTCTACAATGCTCGATGATCGACAAATTGCGATAATGCGATAATGGTCTGAGAATTCACTTCCTCCGGAGTACATCCCTCTGGGTTTTCCTCCACCTTACGTAACCTTCAGTGTCACCTGGCAGGGGAAAAAGACGCCCTAAACAGATGGCAGCAGAAAAATAAATCACTGATAATAAATCTACACGTAAGAAGACTATTTCACTAAGCTTCGCAGATTCATCTGTACGGACGGTCACCGACCTGGCTGTACAGTCAGCATCTGACACCTCCACTCGAAGTAACTCCGCCACGGCTACCTCTGGCCACCGGAATCACCTCGTTCTGACACGTGGAGCCCAAGTTATCATCATTGTCGTTTTCTGCCCCCTTAAACTTTGAAGTGTCGTAAGTATGGCCTCAAGTGGTAATCTCCCTCTAGCATCCACACTAGGTGACTGCACTAATGCAGGGGTAGATGGAGGCGTCTCGCATTCACGGTTCGTTTAAGGCTCTACATTTTTCTACAAAAAAATTGGTACCGACTTGGAGTATCTTTGATGCCATCTCGCTACCCCAGGACTTACAGGGCCGCAACCGAATTCGTACTAATTACCCCGCCAACCCGAAGGTGAGAGGTCCATTTCGAAACCCGCTGGTAATCTCCCTCTAGCATCCACACTAGGTGACTGCACTAGTGCAGGGGTACACGGAGGCGTCCTGCATTCACAATACGTTTAAGCGACATCTAGTGTCCCGCCCCTAAGCAACTTGGTGCCCCTCATATTCCCCCGAAGGGGCCAGCCTACTCCAAGCCGGTTGTGAGTCTGAAGGGATTGGATCCGGAGACCTCCTCCCTACAAGTTTCTCAGCTACACCACGGAAGCTGATCTCACAACTGGTTTTGAAGACCAGTTTCTAAGCTAATATGCTAGAAAGCTGTGGTATTTCGTCTTTCCTTTGCTAACACGAAGTGCCATAACTTTCTCTAGACATGCTCTTTTTGTACATTTCAAATTTTAAACAAATACTACATACTACAATCTACATGAGAAAAATCTAAAAAGTATTTTTCGAACTCACTCAGATTTATGGTAAATTTCCTGATATCAGAAATCTTGTAGAAGAACCCCAAGTAACTTTTCGCCTGCAACTCCGTTTGCAACTTTTGAACATACCACGGTGATCAGCGCGACGAGACCTACGCCGTGGTGTTTTCAGATTTTTGAATGCACACTTCCTCCAGAATCGACTTCTCTGAGGTCTTAACTTCGCTAAGAGAGACTAACTTCTAACTGAGAGGTGAATTATTCACTATGTGGAATAATTCACATCAAGACAACGTCGTCTTCCTATGCTTAATCCTGAAGTATTGGGTCAGGAGGGAGATAGTCTCATTTAAGAAATGAGTACCCCTATCTGATACCAATTCCAGCGGACATCCGTACCTAGTGATGATGTTGTGTCAAAGGAACCTGGCTACTACTGCGGCATCGTTCTTTCTTGTGGCTTCGCCTTCCACCATCTTGGTAGCATAGTCGGTGGCTATTAAAATATACCGTGCTCATGTTCTTCTCGCCACCGGGGCGATAGGCCCCACAAAGTCGATCCCCCATTTTTCGAACGGAGCAAGCAGAAGAATGGGAGTAAGAGGTCACCTTGTCGTAGCTGTCGGTCTTTCCATCCTCTGGCACGCATCGCACTTCCTGATCTCCTGAAAAGTGTCTCGTACATGGTCCGCCATCAGTATCCGGCGTCTAACATCTTCTTCACTGTGGTTTTCAGCCCATAGTGACCCCCAGCATCTTCGTAGTGAAGTCTTGTGATCACTGGTTTAATCTCTGAAGGCTCAAGGCATCTCCTTAGCTTCTCGTCATGTCCCTTCCGAAATAGGATACCCTGGAAGATGGCATAAGGTCATGCCTTGTGTAAGAAGACAGCCTTCTGCTCCGCATCCAATCCCTCGGGATACTGTTTGTCTTCCAAGAACTTCCTCAAGTCTTTGAAGATCGACTCTTTTGTGGAAGTCGCAAAGACTGGATCAGAAGATCTAGTCTCGTCTTCTGGGAAGCAGGCGATACGCCCCCCCTCAGATGAAAGTGTCTCTGCGAAAACTGAAAACAACTTCTCGTCAGGGAACTCATCTTCCACTTCATCTTCTCGCTGTTTCGTCTCTAATCTGGATAGGTAGTCAGCATTAACATGATGTCTTCCAGGCTTGTACTCAACTGTGTATGTAAATTCTTGGAGTAGGAGAATCCACCTAGCTATCCTACCAGACAAATCTGCTTTCTTTACAAGATGTTTCAAAGAAAAATGATCCACATAGAAGACAAACGGGTTGGCTAGAAGATAGTGTCTAAACTTCCTACATGAGTAAATCATGCCAAGACACTCCCTTTCAGTTGTCGAGTACTTCTTCTCTGCATCACTGAGTTGTCTTCCCGCATAGTAGATGGGATAATCCTTCTTCTTCTCATCTTTCTGACTCAACACCACCCCTATGGCGAAAGCAGAAACATCCACATAGATATGGAAGACTCTTTCCCAATCAGGTGGTCTTAGGACAGGGGATTCCGACAGAAGCCTCTTCATTTCTTTGAATGTTGCCTGCTGCTCAGAAGACCAAATGTATGGTTCGTCCTTCTTCAGCAACTTAGTGAGTCTTCCGGCTACCTCTGCGTACCTGTCAATAAACCTCCTGTAGTATCCTACGTTGCCAAGGAAGCTTCTCAACTGAGTCAGGTTAGCAGGTGGGTGGAGTTTCATGATGACTTCCACCTTAGCACAGTCGACTTCTATACCTCTTCCGGAAATCCTATGTCCTAGCAAGATCTCCTCTGACATACCAAAGAAGCACTTCTCAGGGTGAAGAGCCAAACGATGTTCTCTACACTTCAGAAAACACTTCCTTAGAAATATCAAGTGGTCTTCTTTCGATCCAAACACGCAAAAGTCATCCAAGAAGATCTCCATGAAAGTGCGAAGATACTCCTTGAAGATTGTAATCATCAATCTCTGGAATGTGGCGGGTGCGTTGCATAAACCAAACGGCATTTGATTATACGCATACGTACCCCAATCAGTAGTGAAAGTGGTTTTCGACTTGTCTTCTTCTCTGATTGAAACTTGGTTGTACCCAGAATACCCATCCAGGAAGCTATAGAACTCATGTCCTGCTACCTGGTCTAACACAGAGTCGGTGAATGATAAAGGATGATGATCCTTCTTTGTGGCCAAGTTCAGCTTCCGGAAGTCCTGACACACTCGGATCTTCCCTGTCTGCTTCTTCGGCACGATGACGATAGGAGCTACCCACTCACTGCTGAGCACTGGGAAGATGACTCCTGCCTTCAGGTATTGGTCGATCTGGTCCTTCACCAGAAGCGAGTACTTGGGGTTGAGCCGATACTGCCTCTGCCGTGCGGGAACAACGCCCTCCAGCAAGTCATGCGATGCTCTCCCAACTCTCGAGGTATGCCCTTCATGTCTTCTATGGTCCATTCGAAGACATCCTGGAACTCCGTCAGAAGTTCTCAAAGGTCTTCCAACTGCTGGCCCTCGATCACTTTGGAAAGCTTCAGCTTCTTCCCAGGAGCAACCTCCATCTCTTGAAGATCATCCGGGTTTATCATTCCTTCAGTGTGACTGTACTCACTAGCACCAAAGTATTCCGGTTTGGGAGCTTCTTCTGGTTCAGATTCGTCTTCTGGAAGACCAACTGTCGGATTTTTCGAAGGGAAGACGATACTTTCGTCTTCTGGAAGATCAACTGTCAGATCTTCCGAAGGGAAGACGGTATTCTCGTCTTCTGGAAGCTCTTCTTCCGCAACTTCGTAGCACTCAATGTATCCACAGATCACATCTTCTGCTCTCTCCGTTACTTCTGTAGTACACAAGTTATTCACCCACAAACTCATTATACCGTTCATCACTGTTAGAAGACGCAGCTGAGTCTTCCGAAGTGTACCCCTCCGACGTAGACGGAGTTTCACCTTGGTGTCCAATCTTGATCCAAGGAAGCGAGACCTTAGTCTTCTCACCTGGCTTGGGTGTAGGATTGAGAAATCTCAAACGATGCCTTCTCCAGTCAGTATTTACATTTGCAGCATACAGCCATGGTCTTCCTATCAATACCAGATATCCAACCTTAGCCACAGGTCGCAAAATGATGTAGGTGAGGTAAAAAGATACTCCTTCAATTACCGTCAAGACATCTTTCAGTTGTCCCAAAGTCGTCTTCTGGTCTGGTCCGCCATTCTGAGGATTCTCGGAGTAGGCTGGAACTCAGTGAAGCCTAGGGCATGCGCCGTTTCTTCAGTCATGATGTTAACTCCGGAGCCGGAATCAATGGGTACCTTCTTCAGAAGACAGCCATGGATCTCCATATCCAATTCTGGGGCTCCCAAGTCCTCATGCTCTATCCTTAGGATCGAGGTGCTCTTGGGAAGTTTAGCTGTCCTCCTCTTCCTCGATCCTCGAAGCACAGATTGTAACAACTTCCTGTAACCAGCGTTGTCATCCAACAGCTGTTGAAAGGTTACATCCGTCTTCTGATTCCACAAGTCTCGCAAGAAGTCGTAAGGAGATCTTTTCAGAAGAGTGATTGGTGTTTCAACCAGAGAAGACGTAGTAGCTGCTTCCTGGGGTGGAAGACCAGAAGAGTGTCTTCCCTCGACTGGGGGCTATTCCCGTGAGACAAGTGTTGCCGTAGTCGGTGTAGGAAGCTGCTGTACTATCTTCCGTCTCTTCTCCAGCTCTTCTTGCATGATCGCTTCAACCTCTTGTCTAATGTCAGGAGCAAAGTACTTCGGATCTTCTCAGTCGTAAGTAGGAGAAGACGGCCGCTCAGGAGAAGATGACCCCTCCTTTTGCTGCTTCTTCTTCCTGATCTCCTTCTGACGAGATTCTAACTTCCCTTTGCTTCTGGTACTTACCTTGAACACCGCTTCATCCAAGACTTCTTCCGGAGGCCAACTGTCTGAATCCGGGCTAGGGCTCCAAACAGTGCCATCCGCCAAAGTGAAAGAAGAAGCTGTCTCAAGTAACTTCGTCTTCTGAGCTGCAATCGTCTTTTGCAGCTGAGGTTCCTTTCCTTCGCGCTTCTCAGGGTCCGGTTCGTCTTCCTCGATATCGAGACAATCCGTACAATCCCCAGGATCTTCTTCTTCCACCGTGATGTGCTGTACCACTACTAACTCGAGTTTAGAAGTTGATGCAGCTTCTGCAGGAGGCGTGGTCTCTGCAAATCTAACCATTTGTCGTGACCGTAAGGTCTGAGGACAATTCCCTGTGAAATGACCGGCTTCCTTACAGTTCCCACACAAGGGCACTTGCCCAATCTGTCTTCTCGGATGAGGACAGGTGGACCACCAGTGTCCAATCTCTCCACAATTATTGCACGCTCCAGGAAGAGGGTTGAGAGGTCGTTGTGATGAAAAAGGTTGCAAGGGCGTCCTGGTCTGTACATTGCTAGCTCCATCCCTAGGTACATAACGATTATATTGGGCGGAAGGCGTAGGAGTGAAGGGTTGTATCGTCTCGATCCTATAGCAAGTTTCTCCACTCGGATCGTGTAGATATCCCTCATCGTCTTCTTCCCATCCTGCCCAGTTGACAGCTTGGTCCTGCTTACACTGATCTCTGGTGTGCCCGGGAGAGTTACAAAGGTTGCACCAAAGGTTTGGCCGGGAAGCCGTAGGTTGCTTCCGCTTGTCCTTCTGGTTCACAAGATGAACTTTCAAGTCAGCAAACTGCTTCAGAACCTCATCGATGCGGGGATCAGGTGCAGACTGTATGATCTGAGTTTGAGGCATCTTCTGCACAACTTCCTCCCTTGCTCGCGTCTTCTCCTTCTTCTTCTTCCGCTATCGTGTCAGATATTTTGTGCGTGAAGGATGTCCAGGAAAATGCGAGGTTCCTGGCTGTGGAGATGCTGTGTGCCAAACAGAGACAAGACAGAGAAGAACAACCACGAAAAGGAATGCTGCGATATATACCACTCTGAAAGTATGTACACTGTCGATTTCTTCTCCAAACAGCACAAAACTGAGGAAAAGACCAGAGCGGTCTGTAACCTACTTCAGAAGCCCTAAAACAAACCCTTGAAACGCAACCCTAGTCTGAAATCGCCAAAGCGTAGCTCAAAGCAAGAGGAACTTCTCTTTGCTAACAACCAGAGCCACAACTGTATCATGCGATCCAAACCCAAGTCCAAACCACATCCACACACTAGCTCTTGGCTAAAGCTAGCTACCACAAGCCATACACAACCAACTAAGTCCTTAACGAACTCAAAAGGACGAAACCTGTAGCGAAGGAACCGAAAAAGACCTATCTGGGAACTTTCTCCTTTCACCAAACGATCTTCAAGTATTGATAGGGTCTCCTTCCCTGACTCCGTTGACCCAAGAAACCTTCAGATCCGACTCCCGATAGTCGAGATATCGTCAATTTTCGGTCGCAGGTGATCGAACCTTCAAAAACTCCTCCCTGCGGCTTTAAACCGCTCACACCGCACAAACGGATCTTCTAAACTGATATCCGTCTTCGCTGGTAGGTAGATCTGGCTACCCTGAACCCAACAAGACTCCAAACAAGCCGTTTGGAGTTCCCCTTGCAAAACTACTCGAGAAATTTGGTCGCAGGCTACAAAAAACTGACGTAAATCGGCTCCCTGCGGCTCAAATTTGCTCACCACACCCAAACCAACAATCCAATTCACTTACAGTCTTCCCCTATGCGTACATGAGGACTCCCTGATCGCGTAGGCACCAAGAACAAAGAGCTTGGCTCACCGATCGCGAAGAACAATCCAATCTCATGTCGCAGGCGATGAAAACTTGACGCAAGCGCTTCCCTGCGAGCCAATTTCTCTCACAACTCTCAAACCGCCCGATAAAACTTTGTATCGTCTTCAATTTCCCGAAGAACTCGTTGTTCTGATCCCGATGGATCCAAGGACAGCAAGTTTGGACTCCGGAACGGCCCGAACGGTCCAACTCTCCTTCACAGGTAACTGAAAACCCCAATTCTGCTCCATGCGTCTCAATTTCTCCCAGAACACAACCCCCGCTCCGTCTCTTCAAGAACCGTCTTAACCTGTGCGTAGCCTGCACAGATCTGAACTCGATGACACCTTGCGCGCGTGTATTGGACTTCCCAATTCTCCAAAACATCCACCGACAGGTCGTAGGAACAAGCAAGCCCCTTAAGCAGCCCCCTTGCAACAGTCTGTACGTACGAAGTTCAACCCTCAATAATCAGAAGCAGGCCCCTTGCGTCCTTGATATAACGCCTGAAGCCCTAAATACCCAGTCAGCAAGAAACTAGGGGCCTAGCTTGATTTTGCCTTCTTTCGAATCGCATAACTTCTTCTCTGGATGTCCAAAAGTAAACAAGATGCCCATGGAAAGCTGACAACGAGCTCTACCCATCTATGTGATGAAAATGAAGATCCGAAGTTGCGCCAAAAGCCCGTAAGCTGGGGCCTAGCTTGTTTTCTCCATCTTTCGAGTCTTGTAACTTTTCCACTAGGCGTCCAAACGAAGTAGATGAAGTGCCTATGGAAAGCTGACAGGGAACTCTATCCATTGGTGCGATAAGAACGAAGATCCGAAGTGGTGCCAAAAAACCCGTAAGCTGGGGCCTAGCTTTTTTTCTCCATCTTTCGAGTCCCGTAAGTGCTGGAGTGCTGTAAGTAGTCTTTGTGTAGTCTGAAATCTGTCTTGTTTTTTTTGTCTGAGACAGATTCGGTCGAAGACCATGAGGTAGGTAAAGAGTTGTTCAAGCAGCTAAGCTCTTTCAAGATAGTATACTGTCTTTTCTTCTTGGCTGATATTTTGCAATCTCTAAGTGTATTATCTCGTATATTTCAGCAGAAGTTTGTGGATGTCAGTACCATAGGAGGTTTGATTAGTAATGAGGTTGCCACCATTCGAATGCATTATACGGTTGAGCCTACTGTGAACCTCAATGCATTCTTCATCAATGAAGAAACTAGATATCATCTACTGTCTGATTATGGTCCAGAAGGTGGTTTCTTGAAACGTTTACATTCTGAAGTCCGAGGGAACTTTTTCCATTCTATTCAGTTACAAAGAGACTTAGAAGAAGTTGTCAATTTCCAAAAGAGTTTCTCTGAGGCAGTTTGCTTACAATTACTGGAGAGAATTAGAATTTATGTAAAACACATAATATACAGAAGATAAATTTTGAAGCGTTTACACATGACAATGTAAATATAAATTTTCAGATGAAAGGTTACATCTGCTAAACAGTCACGCATAAAACTGAAGACACATTGTTGGAATTTTTAATTTATAGACCGGTCGTTTTTTTCCACATCCGGATTTTAACTGGAACTTTGGAATATGTATCGGATTTTGAAACCTTCTAAATTTAATATGTCAAAAACATTCCCAAAAAAATATTTCTGTTCCAGATTCTAATGGTTCGAGAATACCCTACGCGGTTTCTGGAGGTTCTGTTTCTCGAAAATTGGACAGTCAATCTGAGAATCAGAAAATTACCGGCTAGCAAAAATTTGTACTCCGAGCACTGAAGGGACCTCAGATTTGCAGGACTAGACTTTTTTAAGAGGTTAAAACATGCACACTGGCAAAGATTACAGTAGAACACGTGATGCAATGAATAACCAACGTATGGAAGATCTCATCAAGCCTTACAAGGGAAAGAATGACCCCAAGGGCCAAGCAATTATCGCACACAAGGGGAGGAAGAACACATGGACTAAGTCCCGCTATCAGTAGCTCTAAAGTCACCTATCGTCTCTATAATATCACACACGGGTAAGTCAAAACTCCTGCATACAACAAGTGCACATGAAGTAGTATCACTTACTGCAATTGCTCTCTTGTGGACAGTGCCTGCTAAAGCTCTCTATAGAGCAATAGAAACTCGTTGTCTAAAAAACGTAGTGCAAAAAGAAAGAGAAAGTGGTACCCTGACGTCTCTCATGATAGATGCCGTCACAATCTTGAATAAAAACGTCAAACTCTGAAGTTGTCGATCCGTATATCTCCGGCTAAGGCTAAAGAGATGAAGCGATGTCTCACCTGCATACCTTTATACTTGATCACCTTTGCTGTTGTCGTCACGTCTGTAGCCCGTCTTGAGAGGTGGATGATCACATGTGCCGTCATTGAGTCTCACGTCGGATCCGTGACAACCACATCTGCCATTGAGATCTGATTTTCCCCTCATCATGTACAGGTCAGCTCTCATTGATCCTCTCATATGAGAGACATACCAACATTTTTTTCATGTCATCTAACCGCTCTCTCATGCTAAGACAAACACGACGTCCCTGATGACATCATGGGTAGCTTCGCTCTCCATCGTGAAGACAATGAACAAGATGTCGATCTGAAATATTGAACGATACACAGCACTCGCAAGTGGACACTGCAGAAGCAACAAGTTTGAAAGAGGTATAATTCAAAATTTGATAGAAACCTCAGCCATCTTATATTAGTCCGTGTTATGTACTCCCTAACTTGCTCTCTCCGCGAATGGTAACTTACCTGGAGCTTGCATCGGAGTAATGTGGGTGAGCGCGAGTCCTAGGGGAAAATCTAGCCTGCAACGTGCCATCTTGTGGATGCATCATGGTTGTTCTCTGTAAGCATGTCTTGCTGGAAGTCACCAAATCCCTTCATCTCCTGCATATTCATGAGTGAGAAATAAAGCGCACCTGTTAGACTCAATTGCAGAAGTCCAACTTTTAGCTTTTGTATTCGAGTCCAACAAATGGGACGATCCTGTACGGAATTCAGCGCCAAGACGACCTAGGCCGGAACCGCCCTACTCATCAGTCAGACCTTTTTCGCTCTTCGAGCACATAGGGTCAAGAATAATGTCTGATCTCGGAGCCTTTTGGTGTTGACTTTTACACGAGCTAAAAATGTGTACAAAAGAAGCCTCTGGGCTTTTCATACGAAGGGTGTGCATTGGACACCCTCTAGAACTAGAGGGTGTCCAGTTTATACCCTCTGCAGTTTGTATTTCTTTCGCATCTACTTGCTGCTCACTCATTCATATGTGTAAGAGAAGGAATAAGCTTACATCAATCGTAAAGAAGTTGGAAGTTTTAATCTCATTTGTTCTTTGTAGATAAATGCGTCTTAAAACCTGGAAAGAGGCACGCTGGAAGATACATATAAAAGTTCTCCGTTAAAAGTCCTGGGCACACACACCGCAAGATGCTTGCGGCTCGTGAATCGTTAAAACTCATATGCACACACGCTGAGGGGTTGCTTACTAAATAGATTCTTGAAATCATTCGTTAGAAATCCAATGGTTCTGAGGGCCCTGCAGTTCAGGGTTCCCGGTTTATGCAATATCACCCGCGGCTTCGGCCTCCTGGAGCTTTCAAGACTACCAACTAACATTATGGTTCAGATATTCTAAGGTTTTGCCACATTCTAAGGTTTTGCACCTTAGACTCGTCTCGTAGACAGCTCTAGACATGTGTAATCCACAGATGTACGGGGCGTGTCAGCCTTGCTCAGTAAAGCGTTGTGGCCACTTCCATAAAAGACTTCGGGTATTTCCTGTAGAAGGAACCTTACCTCTATAGGTTCCTATAGAGATTATATGGGTGTTACCGTAAGCAGTCTCTTCCTATAAACCTTTTCTCTCAGCAACAACTGAAAATTTCCAGTCTTGACATTTGAGCCCACTCTCTATGCTCTGAAATTCTGACATTTCTCCTCTAACCCTAATCTCGTTGTCATTTTACAGGGTTGAAACTCTTACATCGTTCTCATCCGTCATACCAGATTGAATCTCAACGTGTGCGGATGTGTGTGGGCTAGGTGATTGTTGCACAGACGGAGACTATCTTTTCTCATTTCATTAAGGTTGAATTGCTGTCCTTCGAATAAGGAGGACTCCTTAGCTATTTTGGTCATTTGGTCGATTTGGTGGATTGGAGCCTATGCTCCTTAGTTACATGCTAACGTCCGTTTCGTTGTTTTCAGGAATTGACTAAGTTGATAGAGTTTACTGAAGTATCTGGAGTTCAATTAAAAGATATCGCAACAGGAAGAGATGGTGGGGACAACAGTAGCAGTGACGGGAGCAAATGGTTTCATTGCTTCCTGGCTAGTGAAGTTGTTGTTAGAGCGCGGTTACAGTGTGCGGGGGACGGTACGAGATCCAGGTGCAAAAATTACTCCCTCTATTTGATTTTAAGGATTTCCGCTGAATGGGACGGACGCCTTATCCGAAATTGCGACCGCTCAGTATCCATAGTCAGTTGCTAATAAACAGAGACAACTTGTTGGTTAGAACTGATTTCTGTAGCCTCACAGTTTCACGCTTACACAGCTTTACGCCAGTAATTAACTGGCCTATCACATTCTGAATGCAAATGATTGTCTGGACCTGTTCGATGATTTAGCTCAACTCTTTTACCTTTGGTATCTACAGCAAGAATTTCTCTTCCTCGTCGACTTGAAACCAACCCGTTTACTGGCTTTGATATCCCTCAACGGAAGCAACCTTTGTGTCCAAGGTAGCTTGCGAGTACGATACCGAGCGTGTTGATCTTATGCTTGGAGGGTTTTCTGTGGTTGTCACTGGCGTCACCAGTTTAGCAAAATGATGTAAATGTGGGAAACCCGAGCTGATGGTTCTTCTCAGCTAGAATAAGAAACTGAGAGAATTCTGACATTTTGGGGGACTGTGCTTGCGGATAATTCTGTTATCTCCTGAATTGTAACCTTTGTACAAGATGTAAAGGGGGGATACTCATATTTCTTCCATATTTTGCTCGTGAGATCAGCCGATGTTGCCAAAGTTGGACACTTGCACCTGCTGCCCGGAGCAAAAGAAAGACTTTTTCTGTTCCAGACGAATTTGCTACAAGAAGGAGCCTTTGATCGCGTTTTTGACGGAGTCGACGGTGTGTTCCATACTGCATCACCAGTTCCTTCCACGACCCCCGCTGATGTACAGGTCATGTCCACCTGTATATATCCTGTAGAGATCCATCATGATTCTAGTCAAGCTGAGTTAGATGGCATTGTTTCGGCGATTTGGACTTTGAGCAGGTGCAGAAAGATTGAGCAGGTTATCTTGAATGTTAGGCTTCACAAACCTTCATGCTTGCTTCGTGCATGAAATATGGACATATCTGTACGTTATTCTATGCTGATGGTGCATATACTGCGTTCGTTCAGAAAGACCTTTCGGATCCTGCTGTGAAGGGAACCATAAACGTTCTAGCATCTGCGTCCAAAGCAAAAAGCGTGAAGCGAGTTGTTCTTACGTCTTCGGTTTCCGCCCTACATGCTAACGAAGCCGGCTCTTGTCCTCGAGATCCGAACATAATCATAGATGAAAGCTGGTGGAGTGATCCGGAATGGTGCAAAAGTAATCAAGTAAGTAGTATGCTCATCGAATCGTATACTGCACTTCCGTACCAAGGAGTACCATCTCCGGCTATATATGTGCTGTGTGCTACACATTCCCGTTGGTCCTCCCCTTGACTACGGCTAATTGCGTGTTACCTCTAAACTAGAGACTGGTCCTTGAGCATATCTGCCATTCTCGACGTATGAATATAACTTGCATGGATTCAAAAGTATTTGGGGGTTACCTAAGTGTGCGGGGGAAGTTACTGTTTCTTCGAAAACCGCTTTACCCGTGTACCATTATACATTCGCTAACTTGATGCTTAAAGCGATATGTGTCCGTTTGGTTGCGAAGGTCACTGATCTACCACTACACAAAGACGGGGAGTTTGCCCTCAGATGTCCCGGAACTAAAACAGAAACTCCTGGACCGACAAAGCCCTGATGAGTCGGTTAAGTCTTCATATGATGAATCACTTTCCTACTCATCTACAGCCTAAACCTCTCTGTTGGGTGCTGATGAAGTCAGAGAGCAGGTTGAGGTGCATGCGACGGGAGTGTGTTCTGCTGCATACTCCGAGTGTATATTTTGGTAATTAGTACATAAATGCATCAGTGATGGACTGGCAAAAATATTTTCTTCATTTACTACCTCTGTCGGTCTTCTCCCTGTATTCACTCGCTAAATCTCTGCTCCTCAACTCACGCAACTAACACTCTCCTGCGCGGGGCTTCTTTTAGCTCTGTATCTACGTTCTGCCTAGATAGCCTTCGCCTATTTCGGTATTTTATTACTCAAAGCTAGTTTTGTGTTCATTTTTGCATTGGGGTTCATATTAGCTTTTACATTAGAAGCGATCAGATTTCATCAGTACATACTGCATTTGTTCTCTTGTCATTGCCCTGTCGCATTCGACTTCATAGCAAGGGGAACCTTTTCTGGAAATAAGCGTGGTCCTTGATAAAATCTGCCATTCTGATGTACGAATGTTAGTGCTTCTCTGGATTCTTTGGGGGTTAGCCTAAGTGTGGGAGCATAGTGTTTGATTCGAAGTGCTCTATGCATTTACCAACATATACTCGTTGAATCTGATGAGTTACTAGTGACGATGATACTCTTGTAATTCCAGGAATTGGAATTTTTTTTCTGGAGATCAACAGGTGTATAAATAGAATGGTGTTTCATGGGCTGTGCTTGTTGCAGGCGTGGTATGCTCTTTCAAAAACACAAGCAGAACAAGATGCATGGGACTTTGCGAAGGAAAAGAGCCTAAACTTGGTGGTCATGAATCCAGCTACTGTGCTTGGTCCCATTTTGCAAAGCTCGATAAATACCAGCAGCGAGATCATCCTCGGGTTCTTGAATGGTGAGAATGTGTCCTTCTTCCTATCATTGCAGCAGTTGCTAACTACTCAGAGTCCCTAATTGATTCTCACTTTGTACTTGGCTGGACTAATTGCGTGATACCCCTATACTAGAGAGTGGTCCTTGAGCATATCTGCCATTCTGGACGTATGAAGATAACTACTCAGAGTCCTGACGCACAAACATTTGGGGAGGACGTATAGTTAAATATCATCCTTAAGTGAAAGCATTGGATGGAAATGGAAATGAGCTGACTGATATTTGAATGAAGATGTTTTCGTTTCCTTAATCATGTTTTACCTAGATATGAGAATATGTACATGGGAGCACTGGAGAGCTTCTTAGTGCACACTTCGAGTGGTGACTGTGTAGGAGATGGAAGTTGCAGACTGACAGTGTGCAACAGGTTCGAAGAAGGAGATTCCAAACCGGCTGTTTGGGTTCGCGCATGTTAAGGATGTCGCAATGGCGCATCTCCTTGCTTATGAGGATCCATCAGCAGAAGGACGTTACCTGTTACTTGAGAAGGTAGTGCACGCAAAGCAGTTGACAGAGCTCTTGAGAGTTCTTTGCCCACAATGTGCTATACCCGACAAGTAAGCACTCGCTTTACTTTTCTCTCGATTCTTTTCGATTAAGTTTCTGCGTTACATGTGTGAAACTGGTATCAAAGTTGTGGAGATTAAGGTACTAAATTTGAATCAAAAGCATCGCATGATCCTCGGACCTCACTCGTGGAATGTCTTATAGGCCGAAATTACCACACTGAACTTATTGATGGATTAGCTCCTCCCTGCTTGCAGGTACGACGATAGCGAACCGCCGCTGGCAGCTACATATTCCGCCGACAAAATTAGGAGTCTTGGTTTGGTGTTTACCCCTGTAGAAGAAGCCATCAGGGATTGTGTAGAATCTCTGAGAGAGAAGAATTGGCTCAAGTGCTGACGTCATTTCCCTTGTGTCAATAATCCTTTCGTGTCAATTGATTGGACCAGCATGGGAGGAGGAGAACATGCAAATTGGAAAACTGGTCGAACCGTGGCACGCTTTCATGCCTTCTTCTTGTGTTTAGGATCTTATGAGAAGGAAGAAACTGTAAAATATATTTAGCAGTTTATCAGCAACCGTAGATATACCATGAGTTCACCTAACACTACCCCTTGCATTTTCTCGACTATGAACCTACGTCACATGACATCCAAGATACTCAGTTTTCTTACTTCTCCATGGGTGACATCGACATGGATATTGAAGCTCGGGCTAGTGATTATACTATACGGATGTCCACAGTCACGGGAAACTAACGGGGTCAATATATGGACGGAAAGATTATCACTAAGAATTCATAGTGAGTTCTCCGGGTCCAAAGACGGAGTATTGACCTTTGTTTCTTCCTTGGATTGGGACGCTGCTGTCATTTCTGCGCAGGGAAATCATTCATCTGGAGGAGTCTTGCTATAGGCTACTACTGAATTAAGCTTAATACTCGAGGGTTCCCAGGTTTAGAGGCTCCTTGCCTTGTTTCTTCCATACGGTTGGGGCATTTCCACTCTTCTCAGTCGTTCTACAGTCCAGGTTTTCTGTCAACGGATCTGCAAGTTCTGGGATCACTCGAAGACACAAACTTCTGAGTCCGAGCATGCGTAGGTGCTGACAAGAGCCTCGTGTATTGTAGACCGCTGTATGGTTGAGAGTGTAGGTCCCAACTAACAGGGTAAACCCTGCGGTTAGCTAGACGCCACACCCGAACTGGCATTGCAGAAGTTTGAAAGTTCTGAGGGAAGTGTGCTTGCTAGTGTTAACTGGTACATTAGATAGTCAGGCTTTGAGGTCGAAAATCAGGTTTTGGTTCACAGCATATTTGAGCTTGAGAAGGAGCGAACTGAAGTACCAAGCGAGTAAGTTCTGATGTTTCTTCCTTTGCATATGCTTGTTGGCTGGCGAAGGCAGATGTGAGCGTTGGTGGATCCAGATGTTGATTCTATGGTTAGCTTTGTGGAAACTCGTCTACTCGCAGTCCAACATCAAGTCTTAGTAATTAAACAGACCTTATAGTTCTGTAGAAGCAAGAGATATTATCTCACGAGACAGGCATGAAAATCCTAGTAAGAGACTCTGATGCTTCAGTTGTACTAGGGATGTTGGACTTGTGCGTATCATAGGCTTGATTACTAACCTCAATGACCAACGACTTCTTCACATCTTTTCATTTAACATGTTCGGATATTTAGTAGCGGTTGGTGACTGTAGAGCTAGGAAACCCGATTTTCTCTTCACCTTCTGGGTGTTGGTGCTTGGCCCTTTGGGTCCCTTTTTCCCTCTTATTCGGCTTGATGGGTCTTCCTGTCCGTTTGTTATTATTCATCACGACCCTTCGAGACTGTAGGGGGTACTTCTTCACATGTCTAACTGAGTAGATAAAATGGTCATCTAATTGAAATAGTCTTTATTCAGAGTACGCTTATAACTAACTTGAGTGAGATGCTGCATTTGGCTTCGTTCAACACATTAACATAAAGCCAACAAACGGTTACTGTATGTAATACTGAAAGTAGTCCCTTCACTATTTCATCTCGGAGTGATATCTTCATGCCTAACAGGGTTGCGATGTAAGCAAGAATAGAAATTCTTTCTGGACTGACAGAGTTGCGGTGTAAGCAAGGATCGAAATTCAATCTGACAAAGTGAACTTGGATGACGAAGTTAACTGCAAAAAGTCAAAGTTTACAAGGTAATCAGATTCTTATTTACTTAAAAGATTTCATCGTGTTCGGTTTTCTAGTAGACAAATCAGGAACAGATCACTAATCTGATAGACTTTTGCAAGAATCTCCACGGACTAAACAAATTTCTTAAATGGTTTCCGGGTATAGTAGATCACTAAACGTATCATCATGGATCAGTTTTCTTGCAAGAATCTCTACAGACTTTAACAAACTTTTTCAAGGTTTTTGATTACAACGGATCACTAATTTTCTTACCTTTCGTAGAACTTATTTCAAAACTCCTCATGTGTTTAACAAATTGTTTAGAAGTTTTCAACTATAACGGACTACTAATCCTATTATCTCTTGTAGTTTCTTTTGAAAGATCGAATCGATTAGTACTACTATTACCTCTAATAGACTCTCTTGTTTATGAGAAACTCTCTTCAACCTTTTTAAAGTTTCTGAGTACAACAGAACACTAATTCTATTACTATCCCCTTACTATTATTTGATACGCTCATTCGCCCATTTCACCATGACCCAGTGATTTCCTGCGAGTACAGAACAACGCATCAATAAATTCAGAGTTGGCGCTCCACGAAGCTTAACAAAATTTGTAAGGTAACTGATTTCGGAAGTTTTCAGCCCAAGAAAATCATCTGCTTTTCAAATCATGTCTGCTTCAAATATTACCTAAACCTCATAAAGAGTTAGAACTGAATCACCGGCGCGATCTACTCGATATATATATATATATATATACACACACACGGTCAAAGTAGCTTTCAGAAAAAAACAGCGACTTCTTCTCTTGCACTTTTAGGTAACCCTAAATCGTTTTGAACTCATGTAAACAAAATAAGTAACGAAGAGTGGTAATATGTATGCTAACTTGTTTTGAGAATTCAGCGAATGAATATAACTGATGTCGGGCTAAGAAGAATGTGTAGGGTGAGTATATTCCAAGAAGGTATCTCTGGTGATAGTAGGACAAAATATTAGTATAGATACGATATTTAACGAACTGAGTGAAAAAATTAATTATAACTATAAAATAAAGGAACAAGTGTCAAAAGCAGAGAACATGAAGATTACGATATCTAGAAAAAGAACGAACAATTGTACGGTAGAACGGTAGCAATTGAGATAGATATATATATATATATCTCATCCTAGGGTTCACTCTTGCATATTGACGGATAAATTGCCCGTCATCCCCTACTTTTCACATCCTTGAAGGGGTCTTTAAAAGTTATCACGTACTTGAGGAAGCGCATTTGCATTATGAAACTGTCCTAAGACGGGATTGATATATACTAGCAAGTCACACCTAACTTCACGGAAGTCCATGCTACCATGTACACATGTTAAAACTTTAAATTTGATAGTGAAAGTCCTAAAACGTTAACGTTAATCGAGTTAAATGTCATCATTTCCATCTACTGAAATATTTCTAAATGTATTTTTATGTAAGCAGAAATATGAACTTTACAGTTACAATACTTTACAGTTCTGTTATTAGGTTTTATCCATTTACAACCACAAAACTATGGCAGGCTATTCAAGTACTTCTTACAAGTATTGGTTGTTATGAGAAAGAATTTCCTGTACAAAATTCCATCAAGAGCGAAAAAGTACCAGATTAGTTATGAGTACACTTAGAGATTTGATGACGATAACAGTTAGTGACAAACAAAACAATGACATAGATTAGAATAGAACATGAGACGTTATGGATGACCTCAGAGAATATTTTTCCCTTATTTTCCATATGAAGAGCTAGTATTTCCGTTTAACGTCCCTTTGTGAGGGGAACTGAAAAGGTGAACTTCAGTATGCAAGACTGGTTATATGTGTCAGCCGATATCCTTCCCCACGGCCTTGTACAGTGAATTTCGTTTTCTCTTATCAGAATACCTGTAAGTGTTATAAAAGTTTATTTTACTAAGTTATTATAGAAAATTAAATTAGGTTCTAATTGTTGTATGTTACTCAGTCCCGGAGTAGCCAACTCGTCTGGAGAGAACCCATAAGTGAAAGCCGGCCTGCTGCGTTCCCTGGGGTATAAGTCCAGAGCCCTAATTGTTAAATCACGCCGTTTGCTGAGGACGTTAATTAATATTCTAACCCTTCTCATCGAAAGGGTTAGAATATTTATTAACGCACCTCATGTACACTTCAGTGTACATGAGGTGAATATCCTCCATCCATCCAGCTCGTATCCTTCCTCACTGCCTTATGCATCGAATTGTGTTTTCTCTTACCCGAAAACATGTAGTGTTACAAATAATATAATAAACTATACTTAAAAATCAAAGTAATTTATAATCGAGATGTGTTAACCAGTTTCGGAAGTGCCAACAGATCCTATATAAAACATAAGTGAAGCACTGAATGACGCGCTGTTGGGGTATAAGTCTGGAAGTTTGTTCAAAGAGCGTGATGTTCATGTAACCATTAATTTATATTCTAACCTTTTTCGAATATGCATGCAAAGTGCATTTCTAAACAACTTCAAAGAAAAAAAAGAACACAAACGTTGGTTGAACTCAGAGAATTATCATCAATTATTGACTAAGAACCGGTTTGGTCGCAAATGAAAAATGTATTAGACAAGCATTGCAGGAAAGGTAAAGACAAGATGGTACTCCTCGATACATTCCTGATGCTCGAAGAGCAAAAATTCGTTAATATCAAATGCTGGCTAAATTAACATATATAATATATAAATATATTATAATAAATATAAATATATTAATTTAATTTTCTAAATGTAAAAATAATTTATTTCATAACAATGAAAATATCTTTAAACGAATAACGTACAGTATACCTTCTCCGCGTATAAAATACTAGAAATATTTATAATTTAATAATTTATAATTTATAACCTAACGCTTCCAAGAAGAAAAGTTAAAAAATTAACTATAAGGCGTGCATATTTCCCTCTTCCGAACATGGAAGAGGTGAATATCCAAGGAATGAGCGTGAATATCCTCCATCATCCCCTCCAACGGAACTGCGGCATTCCGCGTTGTCCTAATCTTGGGACAACGCGGTTCAAGTTCAAGACAATCGTTGATCTTTTACGTCTTCTACGGTGACACAGAGAAGTCATCAGACAGAGACTAACCGGAGGTGGTGAATCATGAAATAAGGTTTCGGGGAAGAATGTAAGAATGAAGCCCTCCAAACATCTCTGGTGACCCAGAATCTCGAAGACGACGCGATGGCTAGAGCCGAATGGCCAGGGCGGGAAGTTATGAAGATCCCGTCAGCGATTAAATGAAATGGAGAGGGAACTGAAGGGAGGATCGCCTTGGACCCTCCCGAATGTACAAGGCTCGGAGGTCCAGATGATTCGTCCATGAGCAATTTCGTATTTCACTCTCCGTTGTCGCTGTTCCGTAGTGGCCAGCTTTTCCATTCTGTATGCTTGACTGCATTAGGCGAGGCCAATGAGGCCAAGGTGACAGCAAACCTTCTGCAGAGAAAGTACCGAGAAATGATCGACTACGAGCGGAGAAATTCCCGAACGCGCCCAAAATGTAACGTAAGCGCTACTACGAGGAATGTTCCTTGAGCCGCATCCGAGTCACTATAGTGGAATAGAGCCGACGATAACCTTGGTGAAGTTGTCTAATGAGAAGAACACGCGACGCAATGAATAGCCAACAGATGGGAAGACACCATCAAGCCTTACAAGGGAAAGAAGGACCCGAATGAGAATATAATGAGAATATACGACGGCAATACGGACCATAATCTCTAGTGACACAGAAGGTTGAAGTTGCAAACGAGCCACAAATCCTCGTAGTTCACTTAGTATGTCTTTCTCTGCTTGCTATCTTCTTGAGAAAGCTTTCTCCTGAACCCACCCAGAGTACTGGCATGGGGTTTGTTGCGTGTGCTGTTATTATATTGTACATTACGTGTGGGGTAGGCTTATTCCCACGACCTTTTAAAGGATACTTACTTCACGATCAAAATTCCTTTAGTTACTCGTCAATTACGCGTTGAATCCGTACATCGCCGACTCTCCTGGAAGCAACACGCAACTTGGAACCGGTCTCGTTTCGGTCACACGACAGAAGAGGATTTCAACCCAAGGACCGAGCAAACGAGCGTGTAGTACAAGTTTTTGATTCTTTTACTGAAATGTCCAGTCTCTTATGAGATTCTCAGGTGCTACTGCTCACCGCTTCTTGGGGTTATATATAAAGAGGACGAAGAAGAACATTGATCTTAGGTCACAGTTTGTTCTGTCCAGCTGCAGTCCCCACTGACTACTGATTATCTCCTGAGCTGCGAAGAATTGTACAGTATCAACTTGGATTCGATCGTTTCAAAGTTCATATCCTAGAAAATTGAAGCTTCTTACTATCCTGTGTTCGAGATCAACCCCGGATATTTGGTTCAGCGAGCACCCAGCACTAGAATACAAGTCGATCGACGTTGCATCATCCAAGTTTGTTCGAAGAGGTATCCGGAACAGCCAGCCAACTCGCCATTGGAAACGATGGAGATATGGCCTTTCGTCGTCTTCCCATTAGGATTTCTTCTATTCATTACCATAGGATGCATCCTAGGCATTGGAGAAGTACATGCACGTAAGCAGGCCGAGGGCAGAAGCGGCCACGGTGGGGCTGGATGGCAGGGACGTTCAGGTCCTCCAGACGTTGAGTCCGGATCTGAAAGTGGAGATCACGGCGACATGAACCATGGTTGGGAATTTCACAATCCCATGTCCCATCATCACCAGGATCACACCCACGATGCCGGTGCTCATATGCACGGCGGAGGCTTTCATACCGGGCATCACGGTCACACCAGTCATGATCATCACGGCGGAGGCTTTCATACCGGTCACACGCATGATGCCGGTGCTCATACGAGTCATGCTAGTCACACCAGTCATGATCATCATACGAGCCATGCTTCTCATACTTCTCATACGAGCCATTCGTAGCCCTCGAAGCGATTCACGCTTCGGTCAGTATGGATATACCCTTCATCTCGGTCGATCATCGATCGCCTTCCATCGTTTGAAGTCTTGTACATTGGGACAGAAATGAAGTATGAGTGAGCTGATCACGTGGAGATTTTTCACGAAGCTGCTGTACAGTCGGGGCCGAATATCAGATCGAGGTACATCTACTACGAGTTGCGGTGATGTCAGCATTTTGCGTTCGTGGCTTACGAAGATCCAACGGGAAAGAAGATTGAAGAACGGGCTGCAGAACCATCTCTGGACAAACTCAGATTTGCAACGGTGGGAAGGACACTATTTGAAGCATGATCAAATCATACTCTGCTGCACAAATCTGAACAGCTAAGAGCAGCACACTCCGGACAAATCTGCATATTAGGCCGCTGGAAATTTACAGATTCCCATCTTGGACAGCAAACTGTACTCCCTTTCATGGCCCTTGGCTGCCAGAGCACACGAAATAAAGACCTCAAACGCGGACTCTTGACATCCGACCAGCTGCCAGCAGAGAGCTACGGTACTACATCCTCCAGCCAGCCCCGCTCGATTTCCACCATTCTATATGTACATCTGGAACGGAAAGACTTGAGATCGTTCGAGTGAGCCCCTGTGCCTGTGGGTCCTGACCGGATTCATCTTCGTGATATATGTCTCTTACTTATCTGATCGTCTGTGAGCTCCGTCTCGCGATCGGATGGGTACTGACAGGAACTTGATATGTGGGTCTTAAACGGGAGCAACAAATTTGGAGCGAGCGTTTAGTATCCAGTAAGAAGATCATGTAACGAGCGAGTAGTCAGTGGATACTATGAAACCAGTCGGCTGTAACTACTGTAATTAAGCATTCTTAGTCGAAAATTTCGATATCTATCATTCAATGGGTTCGGACTTATATGAGTGAAGAATCGTTGGCCTAGTTAACCACACTTCCATGTATAAGAAATGAAAGAAGCATTGACTGTGGCCGTGGCTTGAATTTAGAGGATTGACCGTAGTGACATTTTGTACAAGCTTGAACTACTGTAGTCGAAGTAGACGTTCATGAAGGTTTTCCAGAATTCGCGAGATTTGCTGTCCCCGCAGTTAGATTGTGGAATCAAAGGATGAGTGATGGACGGAGACAGCAGAAGCATATCCATGTACTGTCTCAGTGTACCTATCGATCATTTCTTTATCGAATTAATCAGTAACAGCTCCATCTCACCAGCAACGACCATTCGCGTCTTACTTCAGATATTGACTTGATCGCACCTTGCGCCGTTCTTATTCCTTGATCAGACCCCTACCGCTTGCCACGTCCAAATCAGATAAATGGCAGTAAACTACCGAACTCTTGTTATCAATACTGAGCGAGACTGAATTGACTGAATTCAGACTGACTGAATCTCGTCGTACCAGTCACGAAAACTTTCGATTTCGAGCAGATGTATACTGGACTACCGTATATCACTTCCTCACTACAATCATCGTGCATTTTTTAGCAAGCGTTAGACACATCACGAACTTCTGAGAAAATTTGAGGTCAAGAATGAAGAATTTTAAGATTTAGAATTCGTTCTGCACTTTAGTGTTTATCTTCAAAGCATAAAGATATCGCAGGATGCGAACGCAGAATTTGTTGCGGTTCCTCTCCAGTCAGAAACTGCAGTTTGCGAGTCCCTCCGGAACTCCGAATTGCACTCGTATTCTTCTCGTTTGCTGCAGCTGGCGAGGAGTTCAATGACTCTTCATTCCAGTTTCGAGAGTTCTTATTTCTCATTCCACGTTAAAAGGTGACAGGAATTCCGTTGGAACTTTAGGACTGTACTCCTTCGTCTCGGTAAGACTGAACGAAACGAAATAAAAAAAAACTGCTTCACTACATACCTGCTCCACGTCAATGTGCGACGGATAGCACCCTGTCTGGATGAAGGAAGCGCCATCAATAGAGGCACGGTCAAGGAAAAGTAATGGCGCAAGGTCTATACGTGCGTCTTTCATTCGTTCCTTGGTCCTTGTCCCGTAGAACATAGATGTTTCCGTCCTACGAGAGTTCTTCTATTCGATGTTTGGGCATTTTTCGCAGTGAAAGTTTTGTCGTGCCCTGACAGACGTATCAAACCCACACGCTTCTTCTCTTGCGTCTATGTGCTTAAGCCTAAGAAACTGAGCGCAGCGCTCCACTATGAATGACAGTTACCCGCAGCTCACTTGAGAATGAGAAGGTACTGTGCAGTGGTCGCTCGTGTGAGAGCTGGGAAAAGAGCTCACCATTCATTTCTGTGATTATGCCACCGTGATTAACAGAACCGCTTTCATACCTACAGATTCTGTACTGACTGTCACCAGATGATCAGTATTACACCACGCTTCAATGGATAAACGCTGCGTTCTGCGATCTGGGACTGCTCTTTGGAAAAGAGCAGTCCCAGATCTTTGGAAAAGCTTGATCTGGGATCTCAAATCACTTGCCGAGTTGTGGTGGATGATGATGAAAATCTGAGATACTGACCGCGTGAGAATCAGTAACGTTTACCCTTCAAGAACATAATGCAGAGAGTTCGAGTACCCTCGCGACGTTCAGAGGACGAAGAGTCATCCTCACGATCCAAACCTGTTCAATCTGGAGAGTCAAGGGAAATCGAAAGGAAGCTTGAGACTATGACGCGGAGGTCTTCTCGCTTCTGTTCGTGGATCGATCTGAAGCTTCTGGAATTTTGGGTTGAGAATTACGGCTGTAGATCCTCTTAGGCCAGGACTGAACAACTACCGAGAGTCGCCTTCTTCTTCTGGAGTTACCTCTGCTCGGTGGTTGCGACGGGAAGTGCGAAGTGTCTCTTCGGATAAGCTCACAATGTTTTCTGACTTTCCTGCCCTCGACGATGAACTGATCTCGTTCATACATCCTGTAGGAATTATGAGACGCCGGAGGCCGGAACAATCTTACCTGACACACTATAATCCTGCAATGATGCATTCTGAGTGCCATAAACGCGTCCATCTTCGGCGTTCCAGTTAGAACGAAAATGCAGAAATCATGCCCTACGAAAGCTCACAGATCTGGCGAAATCGTGGAGGTTTTAAGGTTGTTAGCCCGTCGGAATTACGGCGGCGAGTTGAAGGAAAATTTTGAGCGTCGAATGCATCCGGTTCTCATGAAGGGATTTAAGTTCTTCATGCAAACCGAGCGACGACTGTAGGAAGATATCTAGCACGAGACTCCGGAATATGGACTTCTACGAGCCTTTTGCCTTCAAATCGAAGAGTCTCTTCCTTATTATTCAAAATCACCCGATTGCGGAGATAGGTGAGGAGCCGAAAAGCTCAGGATCAACGGGTTTAGTAACATGATTGTGGAAAGCGTCGAGAGGGGACGCTGCGGACCGTCTTGCTTGGTAAGCTCCTACACACACATCAGTGCTCCTAACCAGCTGGAACTCCAGGACTGTTCCTTCGAATTCACATTCGCGCTTTCCTGTCAAAGCTTCCATGAACATTGCATTTCTGGTGTAGTCTTCCAGCCAGTCAAGTTTGGCTCACTTTTAAATTAACTAAGATTTTGCTACGAGGTCAGATCCCCGCAGACCGAAAACGATCCGATGAGTCTCATCTAAACTTCCGGAAAGAGATGAATCCAACCACATAATCGAGAACGTTCTTCAGACGAGGATCTGCACAAATCCGGGCATAAATCATAGACCCAGGAATACAAGGTTAATCATTGGACCCGCAAAAACGTGGACTACAGATCTTCAAGGGATGTCACCCAGATGGTTTCTTACCGTGGAATAGATTTGGAAGTAACTCATTCCATTTCTGGGTGAGGCTAAGGAGCGCCTGAATCACGACTTGTGGGAAATGGGACCGTACTGAACTCTCGGCATGAAATCATGGCTTCTCTCCTACCTGGAAGTCAACCTATCGTAGAGAATTCCTGAGACTTGAGTCGCAGTAAGCAGTAAGTGTTTCTCTTTTTGGTTGTCTGTAGAGTTTGATCGGCTCAGGGGAGTTTGTTCCGTCGACCGTGAAGATGAATTTTGGCAGAGACACCGGGCGAGCATCCTGGTATCCCGGGATGCACGACTCGTGGAAGAGGGCAGCAGATTTTCAGATCGAGGTGCTGGCCAGGAGAAGAGGTGCTTCATGGTTTGGGAAAACTCCAGAGGAATTTGTGCAAATGGCAAAGGAAAGGTTGCTGGCGAGGCAAGCTTCATGGATTGGCCACAGGGACAAGACAGTTGAGGACTATGCAGCAGAAGCCAAAGCCAAAATTCTTCAGGATAAGTGGATAAAGTACAAGAGGCGATTGTCAAAGTGGAGGGAGTACAACCAGCTTGGGAGAGGCCTCCATCCCAAAACAGAGGATCAAGTGGACGACGAAGCGAAAGACAAGGCCTTGCAAGAGGGCTGGGTGGAGTGGAAGAGGCGTGTTACCATAAAAGACGAGTTCAATCAGCTTGGAAGAGCAAGGACAAAGACTCCAGATGAGCTTGCCGGAGAAGCTCGGGAGCTGAAAATGCAAATGGGTTGGATCAAATGGAAGAAGAGACTTTCAGCGAAGAGAGAGTACAATCAGTTGGGGAGGGCTCGATCCAAGACTGAGGATGAGTTGGAGATGGAGAGAATCGCTTTGCAACAGGAGAAAGGCTGGCTAGAACCATACAGAGGAAACTCGTTGAAGAAGGGTTGGGTTAGGAGGTACAGGGGCTCATTGTGGACCTTCAAACTGGAGAAAAGCGCAGAAGCTTTGAGAAAGGTAGACGAACTACAGGAAGCTAAGAAGCTAAGAAGGCTGGAGCTTGAGTGGGTGAAGAACATCAGAAAGGTACAGATTCCTAGAGGGCTAGGCACCGAAGTTAAACCTAAAACAGAGGCCGAAATCTCCAAGGATAAAGCAGACAAAGAGCTGGAGGATATCTGGGAGGGTTTCACTTCCAGGCAACTCAAGAGAAAGATGACAATGTTCGGCTTGGGCCCAAGAAGGTCTTTCACAGACGAAGAGTTGGCCAAGATGAATAGAGACGAAGAATTAGAAGACGGATGGAAGAGGACTTACCAGAGAGAACAGACTCCTACGCCAAGGTTGGTCTGGTTGCCGAGGACCAAAACTATTGAGGAGCTGGAGTTAGAGATGCTGCACAACGAGCTGGAAAATGGTTGGGAAGATGACGTCAGGATGCCCGACGAGCCCACACCCCCATTGGATTGGTTGCCAACGATGAAGAGCAAGGAAGATCCCAGATGGGAGAGGATACACAAAAGGCAGGAGTTACACTGGTACAAGAAGTATAAGACCTACGACGAACTAAATACTGACTTCCCGACAGTTCAAGATTTAGTGATTCACGAACTGGAGAAAATATGGGCTCTCGAGGACATGGAGCTCGAGGTGAGAGAGGCACGAAAGCTTGTTCTGCTTCAGTTCAAGACTGCTAATCCTGATCAGCTTAAAAGCCCACAACTCGAAAGTCTCATGATGTACATCAACGACAAGATCGATATCGACTTTGAGGATTCGGACGACGAATCGGAGGCTCATCGCCCAAACCATCGCCCACTTGTGGGCAAAACAGCGTCCAACGTATTGGAGAATAAGTTCTTGTGACAATCTTGGTGTTCACTTCACTCTTCCGCTCTCGTCGCAAAGACTTCAAACAGATGGTGGTTCAAACTAAAGGTGGTTCCGCTGCACATGATGTTGGAAATGGACTACTGGTAGAATACTAAACCCTAATAACCTTAACCTGTTACTGGAGGTGTATTCACACTGTATTCTAACATTCTCACTCAATAACAGTTTGGATAAAAATATCACTAGTTAGTAAATATTCTTAGCTTTGGTAGTAGATAGTCCAACTTGGGAGCTGGTAAGCTTTTTGTTAGAATATCTGCAACCATGTCCTCAGTACGACAATATCTAACTTTTATAACTTTTGTAACGACGTGATCTTTGATGAAGTGATATCGGATGTCGATGTGCTTCGTACGGTCGTGGAACTTGCTAGTGTCGACAAGGACCATCGCACTTTGGTTGTCACAATATGTAACAGTGGGCTCCTTGTCATGCAGTCCGATGTTAGTCAAGAGCTGATGTAACCAGATTGTCTCTGAGCAGCTCGTGCTAAGAGCCACATATTTTGTCTCTGTACTTGACAGGGCTACTGACTTCTGTCTCTTAGAGGACCAGCTGATGGCTCCTCCAGAGTAGATGAAACAATGATATGATGTAGATCGTCTTGTCTCTGCATGTCCTCCCCAGTCAGCATCGGAGTAACCGAACAGAGAGTAGGGCTAGGGTGACTGAGCATACTCAAGGTACAAATTCAAAGTTCCCTTGATGTAGTGAAAAATCCGCTCATAGCGACAATGTGTTTGGGTCCAGGACTACTCATAAACTGGGAGAGTACACTAATGGGATAAGACAAATCAAGACGAGTGCATACTGTGGCCCAGTTAATAAAGCCAGCTGCACTCTAGTAAGGATAACTATTACATAGCTTCTTTTCATCTTCAGTGACAGCAGAGTCATCCGAGGAAAATTTCTCACCTGTAATTAGAGGGGTGCTTACAGGTTTGCAGTCCTGTAAGCCAAATTGAAATAGTTTATGTGTCAAATACAAAGTTTCACAAAGTTTGATGGGGCTAGAAGATGGATCACGGTTAATTTCAATGCTAAGGCAATGATGGACTGGACCGATGTCAGTCATTTTGAACCGTGAGCTCAATTTTCCTTTTACTTGAGATAGTAGAGCCTCACTGCTACTGACAATCACAGTGTCATCCACGTAGAGGGCAAGGATGACGAATTGTTGTTTCTGGTGCAAGTAGTAAACATTTCCGTTTGCACCGGACTTAGCAAATCCAAGAGAAAGCAACAATTTATCGATGATCAAGTATCATTCTCTTGATGATTGCTTAAGACCGTAGAGAGTCTTAAGCAATCTGCATACTTGGCTGCGTCTTGTCGTAGTCACTCCTTCCGGAACACACATGTATATTTCTTCGCTAAGTGTTTCATTCAAAAATGCAGTTTTAACATCCATTTGATGTACATGTAGATTATACTACACTGAAATGACAAGGATGAGCCGTATTGACTGAATACGGACTACAAGAGAAAAAGTTTATGTGTAATCCAACCGGTAGATTTGAGTGAAATCACGAGCCACAAGTCTTGTCTTGTAACGAGCAATGGTATTAAGTTTCAACTTAAAGGTCCACTTACATGTTATTGGTCGACGTCCTTGTGACAAGTCGGTGAGCTTCCAGGTACTGTTAGATTCGTGAGAATCTAACTCCTCCTCTATTGCTCTTCTCCACTGATCAACATCAAGAGAAGATATTGCTTCTGTGTAAGAAACAGGTTCCATTGGCACGGTTTGAGAGTTACCATCAATGCACGCTTGGTGTTCTTCAGAGATTTCAGGATCAGCGATGAGAGGTCATAGCCTTCATCTGGGTTCCGTTGTGGAGGAATTGAATGTCGAGCTGATCGTCTCAGTGGAGGCGGTGCTGGGAAATCCAACGGAGGAAGAGAAGACTCGCTGTGAGTAGGACCAGAAACTTGTGGTGAGCGTGGTGATGTGCGTCGAAGGTAAGGGTGGCGCGGGCTCAAGTTCTCTGCGGGGGGAGAGTGATTGTGTGTATGGCTAGAGGAGTGGGAACGTGGAGGAAGACTACTCCCACTGGACTGTGTACTGTTGGTGATTCCTCCACCAAGGCTATGACTGCCAGAGACTCCTCCTCCAGATCCAAGACCAACGGATGGGGTTGGAGTTGGACCGGCAGGAGATGGCAGAGGAACTCCTACTGAAGGAAAATCGGGAGAGATAGACGGAACGTAAGCTGGGCCAGGAGAAGAGACAGACACAGTGTGATAAAAATGGACGTCGATCTAAGGAGACTCTTGAGTGAGTCGGAGATCAGCAGAGGGGACGGATGTGAGAAGGAGAGTCGGGGAAGACTCATCGAAGATAACATCACGAGAGATAAAGATATGACCGTCAGATGTTCTTTGGAGACAGTAGCCTTTACTCTGGCCACTATAGCCAAGAAAGATACACTCGTGAGAGCGATCATCGAGCTTTGTGCGCTCAACCTAGGAAAAAGTGCGACAACCAAAGATACGCAGAAAAGAGAGATCGGGTCGGCTAGGAGTTGTGGAGGCATAGAATGCCAGAGTTCATAAAGGTCTGGTCATGGACGGGATGACTTTAGACGGACACCGGTTCTGAAGGAAGGTGGCGCAGGTGATTGCTTCACCCCAGAAGGGCTTGATAAGACTAGAAGTGAAAAGCATACAACGGACAGCATCAAGCAAGCTGCGGTTCTTACGCTAGCAACACCATTCTGCTGAGGAGAGTAAGGGACTGTGAATTGATGCTGGATGCCGTGCTCACGATAAAAAGCGATCCCGCCATCGTCAGATCGCAAAGTGACAAGAGATTGACCAATGGCGCACTCAGCAAATGCAAGATAGTCCCGAAAAGCAGCAAAACAGTCACTTTTATAATAGAGAAGACGAGTGACAGTGTAGCGCGAGTCGTCATCAATGAAGGTGATGAAATATTCATAGCTAGAAAAGGTGCAAGGGAAGATGCGATCACTAATATCAGAATGGATCAGTGCCAAGAGACGAGTTGATCGAGTGGAGCTGGCACGTGGAAATTTAGTGCGTGTATGCTTGCCGTGCGCACAAGCTAGACTGTAAACTCTCCGCGGTCCTATCGATCAACTACCCCCCGATCTCTCAATCTCCACGATCGTCATTCACGAATCTGTAACATGTCGGGCCTGTCTCTCACTCAGGGGTCACCTCTGATGGCTTTGATGGAAGCACATCATGAATCTTGAAGGGAAAAATGCTAAGTTCACTCATTTATACACCCACAAACTTATCAACTAAAAATCTCCATAAACTCATCAACTAAAATCCTCCATTCTAACGACGTCTCTCAAGTTCTCACATGCTAAACATATCCCACACTCTCTATATTACTCAAGTTGTCATTACGACGATGTGAAAATAAGGATGAGGAGCTCTTCTCTACTCCTCTATTTATATATTCTAGGTTTTTACTTTGGTACCCCCGATAACTCAACCGTAACTACTTTTACCAAGTTTTACTAAGGTATTACTTAAGATAAAAGCATTAATCACATGGGCTTCTTATCTTTTCACATGGGCTTATTCCTTCAAAGTCAACAACTTCTAGAAAGATTTTAGAATATTCTCAAAGAATCTCGAATTTCCACCCCCCTCTACACTAGGACCCACTAAAAAGGAAACATGTGGAATCTCTTCTTGTTTTTAATGCCCACAAAGTCCACAACTTTAATCCAACCACTAATATCAAGTCAAAAAAGAAATAAGGGATACTTTCCACCTCCTTCTACCTTTTAGACAAGAGGACAAGATAGTAGTGCTCACTCTTTAGCAAATATTTGAATTCTGCCAAAAGTATAGTTAAGTTTAACCATAACTAACTTTTAGCTAGTCATGACTAACTTGATACCTCCTTGAAGTACTTTGGCAGCAAATAAACATTCTCAACACTTAGTTATAACTAAACACATTACTGATAGACAAACTTCCTATGTGTAACATAGGTCGTTACAATTTACCCCCGGACTAAATTTTTGCTCCGTCCTCGGAGTGAAGAGAGAACTTTCGTCGATGAAACAGCTTCAACTTGTCATGGTTGACCCGATCGAATCTCCTTCCTCCCAACTCCTGAAGGTCATATGTGAAGTTGCTCCACACCTTATCTACAACAAAAGGACCAAAATATCTAGGAAGAAACTTCTTCCTAGCCCTCTTGAATCTGATAGCATCATACAACATTATCCAATCTCCGACTTGAAAAGATTTTACCTCCCTCTTGTCCAACCGTTTGTCGTAACTCTTCTTTTGATACGCCTGAGCTCGTTCCATCCGGATCATTGCTACCGCTCGAGTCTCTTCCAACTCCATGAGTTGCTCTCTTCTTGATCTGACCACGTCTTCTCTCCTCGACCTCTTCAACTTTCGTTGAATAGTTTGAAAAGTATCCAATTCGAACTGGATCGTCAACTTGGACTCCACTCCATAAACCAGTCGAAATGGAGAGTACCCAGTAGAAGTCTTTGTTGTCGTTCGGTACTCCCATAAGATGGCATGCAGCCTCTTATCCCAAGTATGTTTCGTAGTATCAACACCAGCATCTTTGACGAGCATCATACAAAGTGTAAGATTGGTCTTCTCCGCAAGACCATTAGCATTTGGTTTGTATGAGGTCGTTACTCGTGCCTTGATAGAAAAGTGTTGTAGCATAGCAGTAGTCATGCTCCCTACAAACTCTCCTCCTTTATCCGAGACCAACTCTAATGGACATCCAAATCTTGTGATGATCCTCTCTCATAGGAATCTACCGACTTCTGTTTCATTGGTCTCTCTCAAAGGTCTAGCCTCTACCCACTTGGTACAATAGTCTGTGACGACTACAATGTATCTATTTCCTCGAGGTGTCTTATTAAGAGGACCTACAAAGTCAATACCCCACTTCTCAAATGGTCCTAACACGGGAATTGATCTTAACAGAGGTGTTCTAGTAGACTTCAGAGCAAATGCTTGACATACGTCGCAAGTTTTGCAATAGTCTAAACACTCTTTGAAAATCCCTCTCCAGTGGTAACCCGCATCCAAAATCTTGAAGGCTGTTATCTTACCAGCAAAGTGACCTCCGCAAACAGTGCCATCGTGAAACTCGTGCATCAGCTTGAACGCCTCCTTCTGACCAACTACTCTCCTTAGTAAGCCATATGCTCCTTGATGAAATAGAATTCCCTCCACCATGGTGTAAGGTTTGCATCTCTTGATCAACGCGTTACGTTCTCGGGTATGCATACCTTCTGGAAAAGAGCCATCTGCAAGGAAACTCCAGATTTCCTTGTACTCGTCCGGTATCTCCTCAATGTTTGTGATGGTCATCATATGCTCGTCTGGAAATGAATCATTAAACGGTTCTTCTCCCTCATCATCATAAGCCCTCGACAAAAGATCAGCATTCGCATGCTTTTTCACTAGTCTATCTTCGATCACGTAGTCGTATTCTGTTAGAAGGATCTTCCAATGAGCAATACGACCTTCGGCATTAGGCTTATTAAAGATATACTTTAAAGCCTTGTGATCTGTGACATGGAAAATTTTCCTCCTAGCAAGTAGTGTCGAAATTTCTTCAATCCGAAAATCACTGCTAATCCTTCTCGTTCAATCACGGAGTAATTCTTCTCCGCTTGTAGGCACTATCTGCCTACTAGCATAAGCTATAGGATGTTCATGCCCATCTCCATCTAACTGACTTAATGTACACCCGATAGCTACATTGGAGGCATCCGTATACAGAATAAATGCTTTATTCCACTCAGGTTTAACAAGTATAGGAGCTATCACCAATGCCTTTTTCAACTCCTCAAATGCTTCCTTTGCCTTCCGATCATGCACTATCAAGTCAAAATCAACTCCCTTCTTCATGTGCATAGTCAAAGCTATTGCTTTGTTTGAGAAGAAAAAGATAAACCTACGATAATATCCAACCATGCCAAGAAACTGCCTCAACTTTGTCAAGTTGATTGGAAATAGAAGATCCACAATCTTCTTCACCTTCTCAGGATCTATCGCAATCCCATTCTTGGAAATGATGTGCCCTAACAGCAAACCTTCTTCCCAGCCAAAGATGCACTTCTCTGGATTTAGAGAAGCGTTGGCTTGCTCCAACCGTTGCAAAACTTTGATCACATGATCAAAGTGGTCCTCTTTTCTTCCGTACATACAGAAATCGTCAATGAAATCACGAATAAACTTCCCTATGAATGGTTCAAACACCTTGTTCATGAACCTCTGAAACGTGGCCGGAGCATTACACAATCCGAATGACATCACTCGAAATGCAAATGTTCCCCAAGGAGTAGTGAAAGTAGTCAACTGCTGGTACTCATGTGCTATCTTGATCTGGTTATACCCACTATAACCATCACCAAAGCTGTACCACTCATGACCAGCAACTTCTTCCAAAATCTCATCTATAAATGATAGAGGATAATAATCTTTCTTGGTAACTGCATTCAACTTCTTATAGTCTATGCACACTGGCAGCTTATCATTCTTCTTCTTGACAATCACAATGGGTGAAACCCATTCTGAGTTCTCCACCTCATAGATGAAACTCGCCTCCTTCAACTTGTCTATCTCCTCCTTGACCATCATTGCTGTTGTAGGATTGACTCTTCTCTGCTTCTGTCGAACTGGTCTTGCGTTTTCCACATTTCTACTCTGACACTTGAGTTTAGTAGTTCTAGAAGTTAGCTCATATTACTTCTAGTCGTTTATGTATATGTTTGACACCTTTGCATACGGTGTTAACACTATTTTGAGTTCTAGTAGGCTGATAGTATGCTAGTTATCTTGTTCAAACATTTGTGCGCTTGTGCAAGTGACTTCTTACTTGTCTATGATGTTCAATGTACATAACTTAGATTTACCATGTTGATAGGGTTTAAGCTCGTGGGTTGTACTTACGTGTTGCCCATGCACGCTTTTTAGCTGGTTTAAGTTTACTTTCAGGGCTGCATGTCGTTTTAGGTAGTTTAAGATTTACGCTGGCACTTTAGGGAACTTGACGTGGTAGTCTATGAGTGGAATTAAGTTACCACATGGTTTAAGGCACAAAAGGACAACCAAGTGGAACTATGAACTCCTATTGGTCCATTTTTGTCTTTTGTAAAACTCTAAATTTAGAAATAGAGGTCTAAAGGAGAATTTGAGCATTTGATAAGAGGACTGCGAAATCTGAGAACACAGGAAGATAGAGCTCGTCGTGCCAAGCACTGTCAGTGAAATTCTTGATCGATTTGAAGCAATAAAGAGAGAGTTATGACGAATTGAAGTTCGGATTGTGTTAGAATTGAATCACTTTTGTTGGATTTAGGATTTTCAGTGTCACTTGCAGCAGAATTGAGGAAATTGCTTCAAAACTTCGTGGTTGCGTTCACTGTCAGCAGGACTACGACTGTACAAAAAGTTTCAAATCGTTTGAGTGAGTGAGTAATTCAGGGCGACTGTTGAAGCAAAGGGGGTCTGAAAAGCTCTCAATCTGGAGCAGCAACTTCAGAGAACGAGATCTGGAGAACCGTGTACAATCAGGAGGCCCAACTTCACAGGGGTGTTCAGCATCCTGTAAACTCCAAATCCTGTAAGAATCTTTGAAAGTGATCAAGTCAATTTTCTGTTATAGATCGGAATAGTCATCTTGGTATCAGAAATTGCCGTAATTTTCTTACTCAGAACTTTTCTGTCCACATCTCGGTGCTAGAATTTGATCTCAGGCTGAAACTTCGTGTGTGTGTTCAGTGGGCTCTCTTTTACATGTAGGAGAATTTTAGAAGTCAAAATCATCATAGTTTTCCTCTTCTTGAGTGTTAAAGTTCACCGCCTGATCTTATTACTACTAGTTAGACATGAATTTCACTTTCTGAACATATCAGAAGATCCTAAACACATGTGTGAGTGCTTCTAGCGCCCTATTGTAACCTGAAAGGCCTACCTCTTGAGTAAACAACCACAGCCAGAAGTCCAAGGCTTTTCTAAGTAGACGGATCACACTCCGACAACGCGAGGACTTGTTCCTCGTTGATAATTATCAATCCAACTGAAGTCATCTGCTGGATGAGAGACTTGAAGTTGTTCACATGCTGGGTGACAGTCTCGTTGAGTTTCATCTTTAAACCCCGCAACTTCTCTCTTAAATGCATCTTGGTCACCATGTCTTGACCAGCAAAGTGTCTGGTCAAGGTGGACCATGCATCATTCGACGTAGTGCAGGACATTAGATGTCCTGTCACATTGTTCTCGCAGCATTCGTTGATTGCTGCGAGCGCATTAACATCACGCTGATCCCAATCTGCGATGCTGTTGAGTCCGGTAGCAGAGGGAGGGATGGGTACCGCATTACCTCCGGGTGTCGTGGCGTGCGGTCTTTACACGTTCTTTTCCACGATATCAAGAACACCGTGGGCCTTGAGCCGCAAGGTTATCTTGTGTTTCCAGAGCGTGAAATATGTGCCGTCGAACTTAGCCCAGCCTTTGGTGTCAAAGGGGGCAGACATTCTGTATCAGATTGGTCGCTAGAGTGGTGAAGTTCTGTTAGCGGATGTACAGAACTTGGTGCGTGAAGCATCCTTCTCGCAGCAGTTGAAGCGTCCTCCAACTGCTCTCACCTAAGGGTCGAAGGCCTACCTAGTGCCTATGCTATTGTGCTAGTGCATCAACAAAGGAAAGCTCTGATACCATGTTGGAAATGGACTATTGGTAGAATAGGCTAAGGCGAAACTCTAAGTAACTGCATAAGGACAGTATGAGAGTGTGAGAGCTCCTGAAGAGAGTGTAGGCAGAACCAAGTAAATAGATTACTCAATAATGTACAATGGCCTTGGGCCTCGATAATATACTCTTGGTCTTGGTAATCTTACGAAAGATCACCACCTAATAACCTGAACTTGTTACTGAAGGTGTATTCACACTATATTCTAACACATGATGTGAAAGTGCTGCATTCCAGCTCGCCTAACAGTTCCGAGCTTCAATTTTGACCAAACAGTGCCACAACTCAGAGCCTGCCGACCGACTGATCTCGTAGTTGAACTGTTATACTGCACATACTACAAGTCTAAAATTTTCTTTAAAGTTCTAATATTCAGGATAAAACTTTAGACTTCGCATGTATCTTCCATGGAGATTGTGTTGCAACTTCGGAAGATTATGAGTGTACGTAGTGCTGCACCTTTATCTTCCATTGTATCCTCAGATCTAGAGAATGGTTATACTAGAGTAGTGCAAATGACCATTTCCTGATCCCAGTTGAAATGTCAAGTGATTATAAGGTAATGTTGTTCGTGATATCACGTGGGTGAGTTTCGAACCTCAGAGAAGGCTTTTGGCTTTCCAAATTCAGCTCATGTAACGCTGAATTCACTGAATAGGCATGAGTTTCTTCTTTGTCCATATTTATGTGTTTTTGTGCTTATTCACCTCTTCTATCTGAAGATGGAAGAGGGTTGCCAGCTTAATTTATTACCTAACCGACTGAAAAGGTTAGATAATAAATTATGTATCTTGTTTTGTCCAGTAAGCTCTCACAATTGTACCCTCTGAAGTGCATTGTCCTGCACTCCACTTATCTGTTTTCTAACGACGTTTTTTTTGTTCTCGAAACAACTAATTTTTAATTTTTAAGTTATAATTTTTATTTTCATTAAATTTAATCTGGAATATTCATAGAATAATTAAAATATTTTTTATAACATAAAAAGAACAAAAAGTACCGAAGCTGATCAGCATGCTTATTTAGTTCGGATCTTTCATCGCGCTCAGTGCTAAGTTTCATCTTGCAAACATTGATTGAGTGATTTGCCGCACTATGTGAGTGAGTTCTGCACGCAATGCGGCCAATCACCCTGTGCTTTAATTATCTCCTATGTCGACTAAGTTCCTGGGTCTTCCTAAATACCTCGCAATGTTTTCCGTCACCTTGTGCTTTGGCTATCTTTTATATCGATTACGTTTTTTGTGTTTTTCTAGTATTCTTTCAAAATACTTCTCATAATGTTCTTTGAGTATGAAGAAAAGATTATGTTTGTTCCAAAAAGCCTCGAAAGTTTCATCTCCACGTTCAAGAATTCCAAATTGAGAAGGAGAAGTTAATCATTATAATCATTTTCTTGTGTCTTCCTCAATACTCCCCGAAATGTTATCGGTATCCTTGTGCCTTGGCTATCTCTTATATCGACTAAGTCATTGTGTCTACTTAAATACTCTTCGGAAAGAGTATTTTTTATCAAGAACCCGACGCGTGAGTGAGTTTTGCCTGCAATTCTATTCATCAACTTGTGTCTTGGCTGTCTCCTGTATTGACTAAATTATTGTGTCTTTCTAAAGGATACTTTTTATCAGAAACCTGACGAGTGAACGAGTTCTGCCCGCCGTGTTGTCTTTCATCCTATGCCTCGAGCTATCTCCTATATCGACTAAGTCCACATGTCTTCCTAATCTCTATGTATGCACGTCATCCTATGTATGAGTTCATGTATATTCACCCTCTTCCAAGTTCGGAAGAGGGGGAATATACATGCCTTTTAATTAATGCACTAACTCTTCCAACAGGAAAGATTAGTACATTAATTAAAAACATTTGAATTGGATAATGTTTACTGACATAATGAAGAACTTTTATTGAAGCCAAGCATACGCTCTGTTCATTATACTTACAGTTTTATAGCTCTCAACACCCAGGTGTCCAACTCCATGAAAACAAGTTGAAGAGAGAGTTGAGAAGTTTAAATTTAGTTTTTTAAATTTAGTCATAGACAATTTAATCTTCTGTCTTTTTGATGTTTTCCAGAAGATAGCATTTTCTATTCATCTTTTGTTTTTAGTCTGTCTATTAATCACTTCAAGTACTGAATTGTAGTCTGCAAGAATATAATTTCCAAGAACATAGTAGTTGACAGTCAATCATTTTTGATAATTTTTTTCACTAAACCAAAGATTATCTTTTTCCTTCCCTGAATCAAAACGTGACTTTGGATGTATATTGAGCTAGCACTTGACTTCCTTGCATATTCACCTCCTCCATAGGAAGATGGAGGTGGTAAATATGTTCCGGCAGGAAGGGTTAGGTATTAAATTAAACTCAGTGTATAAATGAGTTTAAATGCGTATGGATTCCCGAACATGTACGTTCTGAAGCACGGCACTCGGGTCAAACCTTATGGATTATCTCTTTCTCTCCACGTGTTTCCAGGCATGAGCTAACATATAACTTTTATAAAATATTTTGATTATTTATATTTAGTTAGTATATATATTTATTTAACATATATATATATTCTTGATAACATTAAACGAACAACATCCCCGCTTGTCCTTTTCTTCTCCCCCGGCGGCGGTTCGTTTTGGATGCATATTGGCTTTCTCTTATATCGACTAAATGGGTGTTTCTTCACCAATACTCTTCCTATATGGTACTCTCTACCAAGACTTTGACGTGTGAGTGAACTTTGCTGAATAATATGCATCAAAACTGTATTTCTAGAAAAACGAAAGAAAAAGATAAACTTTTAAGCAGACAACCAAAATAATCATGAGCAATTGGTTGACAACAATATTCAAAATATTTTTAGTGAAAAATATAATGTACTTAAATGCACACTCACAGAGAAAAGTACTGCAAATTGTGACTTGTGTCAAAGTTCTCTAAATTAACTTCACTAAATTTAAAATGTTAAATTTAAATAGCTATATTTAGAACTCACTTAATAACTTGATTACACATGTTCACTTCAATTATAAAAAATCCATAAGTGATTCACACGAACAGAATCTTTCTCTGATATAAAGATATGTGACTCTCATGAATAAAAATATTTGTAAATTGTAAACTTTAATTTATAACTTAATATTTCTCAAAAAAGATTTAAAAATAAATTAAAGTTCTTTGCATATTCTTCTGTTTTGAACTTAGAAGAGGTGAAATATGCAAGGAGATAAAGATATTTAATTTATGAAATATGCAAGACACAATGCTCCGCTTGTGCCTTGTCTTGCTTTTCGACTAAGTCTTGATGTCTTTCTGATCATTTTTGTTTTCTAACTACCAGTGCTTTGGTTATTTTCTATATTGACTAAGTCCTTGTTTTTCCTAATCCTTGTGTTTGCCCGTCATTATGTGCTTTGGCTATTTCTTATAAAAATTTAAGGTTTTGTGTTTTCTTAAATATCCTAAACGTAATTTTTTACTAAGAACAAGACCAGATTCTGGGCCAAACCTTTTCAAGATATGGCCCAGAAAGATGTGAAAGATATTCTTGTTCGTGTAGTGAACAAGGATTTGTTGTTGAAGAAGAGTGCCAAGGCAGAGAAAGTATGTCTATGTGTTGTTGAAGATTGAAGACCGTTTGTACAAAGAGACCATCAAGTACTTTTCGACTACTTGGAGATTTACAATGGACAAGTCGCTTTTGCAGATTCTATGTGGAGTAGGAGCCAATGACATCAAAGCCATCTATCATCTTCTACATGCAAAAGATCTTGATACTTTGTGAAAGAATAGACCTCTTGAGTCTATACAAGCTGTCCTTGAGGATAAACTCCACCAGATATGGAAGAAACGCATGTTATTGCATGTACTTCTATGAAACTTTTAAACGCAAAGGTACCCTTAGACATGAGAAGTCCAAGTTTAGCCATTGCTAACTTAACTACAGTTCATGAATGAGAGAAGCAAGATTATGAAGATATGTTCATTCGAGTCTTAGCGATGTATCCTTCCTTGGGGAACATTTGCATAGTCTTTTTTATGTATCTTCTACTCGGTGATCTGATGCAAAAGTTTTTAAACAGCCATTGAGAAGTTTCTTTCGGGTCTTGATAGATTATCTTTTGATACTTATTGGAGTTCTTATGAACCAGATAACCCTATCTCGTCGAACTCTCATTTTGCAAGTCAACCATACATGATGTACTATCTTTTCATCTCTACACCATCTTACTTGTTCCTACAATCTCATTCACCATCCCAAAAGTTAAATTTGATATCCCTCCGTGATTCCTCAAAGAATTACCTTGTCCAGCAGAAATTTGTGAGAGGTGGTAAGAGTCTCATAGAGGAGGACCTATTGGAAGATGAGAAGGAGAACTACAATTGGCGTGTCCTTTACTAGAATTGTGCAAGGACATCCGTTGAGCAAGAGATCAGACAATATGGATCAGTTGATCAAACTTTGGTCGTCACTAGACAGCTTCGTCATTGATATTTTCACCGGAGAGGTGACGATGTGTGCTGCTTTGATATGAATCTGACGCCTTGAGAAGCAGGCCGGAACGTCATGTTCTTTCGTTTATCTTCGATCATGAAGAAGAAAAGTTTCTCAACCATTTTGCTCTAAACTTGTGTGTTCATAGTTATCGTATCAACGGTTTTGTGAAGAGCTATCAAGAAGAGAAGAGAGCATGCTTCTCTGCAATGAGAAGAGCCTAGTCACGGTGAGATTTCTGATCCAGATGTACCTGAAGACATTGTTGATAATCATATTTCCAGGTGCACAGACCTGGTGAACATGATGTCTATGCTTGAGATGAAGAACCATGTATGAATCTAAAAAGGGTCCTATGGGATTTGTTGCTGATCAAAACAATGAAGATGAAGACGCTGATGAGAAAGTTACACCATCTGCTCTATTTTGTTATAGGTGCTATAGCTGCTATGTGTTATGTAAAATTATAATAGATATATGTGTTGTTCTTTTATATGTGTAGTGACATAACGTTTTCCTTTTGCAGACTCTCTTCTTTTAATATCAAAACGTAATTTTATTTTTAATATATAACAAAAACTGTAAAACAAAAAGCTTCTCTTGTCTATAGATAACCGGATCAAGGTTAAGAAACTAACAATGTTTTCTCGCACAAATCTATCTTTAAATATAGTCATGTATCAAACAAAAGAAGGATTTCCACATTATTGTTTCTTTCGAGAAAACCATTAAACACATTTGATGAAATAACATGTCCTAACTGTTTACTTACTTTTTGGACAGGAGAATACAATGGAACGGATTATCTCCAAAATCTCTAAGTCCTTTGCATCTGGTTTGAATTTGATCATCAAGAGACTTAGTTCTGGAAGTAAAGAATCAAGTAAAGATACATTTGTCGATTCTTTTCCAAAAGGTGTATTTCTCGACAAGGTCCAGAAACCCTCTTCTTTTAATAAGTTAGAAGTTTCATTTGAAAAGAAAAGAGGAGAGGATCCGTTAGTGACAAATATTATAGATTTAACAACAATGGAGGAAAATCATTGTATAGTTTTTGAACATGATGATCATGGAGACCAAAACTGGAAGCGGGAGGAAAAAAAGTTACAACAACTTTTCACGAGAATGATGAATAATCAGGCAATAAACTTCAGGATGTATCATATAGTATATCATCTTCTACTATTGGAGGAGTCAAAGGAATACCAAAGGAAGATTTTTTACAGAAAGAGGACTTGCAAAGCCTCACTATGGAAGGAGAAAACAAGACATCAAGATTCAAGATAATATACATGAACAGCTCGAAGAGGTGAATAATAAAGAGAACCAAGGAGAGCAGATTCTTGGACAAATCAAAGATGGGTGTGACTCTTAGTAACGTGTTATTTGTACTCGAAAATGAGTGTGCAGTGAGATGTTTTAGCAGTTTGAGCTTTTTGTTATTAATTTTTGTAACTTTCCTCGAATTTGCAGGAGAGAAAAGGAGACAATAAAATATCCAAGGATACTCTTGCAGTCTCCTCTTTGTCTTTACGAATGGCAAAGAAAAAAAAAAGAGTCAAAAGGTGACTCAAAAGAATATACATCCAAAGTGCAGTTCCTATCTAGAACCAGAAAAAGACAAACGTGCAAAACGCTGATAAATAATAAATTCTGATTCGAGACATAAGGACCGTTGACTTTGTGTCAGAAAAAATTTTAAGTAGAATTTATTCTTATGAGAGAGTCCAAGTGTATCTGGACCAAGATGAAGATTATTTCGTTATCTCATGCCAGGAGGTGAGACTTCCAGCTTTAGAAAAAAAATGTCAGTATGTTTGCATGGACAGCGCGTTGTTTTTTACTGCTTGGTCTGTTGTAGGTATTTGGTAGCTGTTTTTGGCTGCTTAGCCTGTAGTAGGTATTTGGTAGCTTTTTTTGGCTGCTATTTTGACTGGTTTTTGGCTGAATATCTCTAAGCTTAGTCTTGCTCAGGTGACCTGAGAAGACTGGATAAGAACTAACAGACAGGTTGCTGCTGACAACTGTTTCATATATGTACGTAAGACATATATGAAACAGTTGTCAGCAGCAACCTGTAAGTAGCACATAGTGAAGCAGTCCACAGTTTTGTATATATATCACCTTCTCAGAGTATTTTAATAATCTCAGCTGATAAGTTTAATTTATGACCTAACCCTTCTCAACGGAAGGGTTGGGTCATAAATTAAACGTTTGCATATTCCCCTCTTCCGAACTTGGGAGAGGTGAATATACATAGGAATAGAATTACATTCCTTCCCTAGCATGTGCAATGGGCATAGTATTTCTTTTATCCGTCTTCTCTCCGTTTCGATATTTTTTCTGAGGAAGCTACTCATTTTCTCCATCGACGAATTATTGCTTTTTTACAAAGTTATGATGGTCAACCGGGAGTAAAGTTTACTTACATGGAGAAATGGTGGACAAGTATTTCTGCAAAAAGCAACCTATGGTTAAAAGTTTTTTACAAAGATGTATGAGATATTTTGATGTTGTCATATGGTCCACTAAAGCTCCTAAAACTGTCAAGAATTTTGTGAAGTTTCTTCTCACTGAAGACAAAGTGAAATCTCTAAAATTCGTAAGGCAGAAGAAGATGTGTCTCTCTATGCTTTACAGATATCTAGGTGGAAAGTTTGAACCTTTCTACATGAAGAACAAAACTTTGGTTGAAATATAGAGATTATAGTTACTTCAATAATTTAGTGTTAGATTTAAATCGCATCACGAGTCCCTACAATCCTCCGTGTTCAGTCATTCATCCCAAAAAAGTTCTAGGGGATATGAATGAAAACTGTTTGATGAAATGGTTGTTACCATACTTGGAAAATCTTTCCATTTCACTAGATTTTCTTACCTACGTAAGAGGTACAACTTTATTTGATTGTGAATCAAATTTCTATGATGGTCACATGTTTTGGAAAGATTTCAACAAACTCACAATTGAGAAAGCTCAGTATCAACCTCCACTTAGTTTAGCATATAGAAGTACTGATCACATATCTCGTAGAGAAATGCATATGATTTGTCATTTACCTTCACTTAGTGCTTTAAGTCCATTAATGAAGTTAAAATGAGCAAGAGCTTGTGGTTTCCAAGGAGAAGATAAACCGAAATCAAAGATTGAATTAGATAGAGCTATTTGTTTATTACAAACTGTCATCGACAGATTTCATGTTATATTAATAAAACTGTTTTTTTTTCACATTGATTTGTGAAACTTTGATGTTTTTGATGGGCATTGATGTAATCCAAATTTCGATCATTATAAACATAGTTTAGTAAATTATAGATATTATAGTTTATTGATATATTAAATTGATTTGTGTTACTTTAAGTTTATTCATATATATTAGAGATCATATTTTTATTTTTTATATATTTATTATTCATAAATAGATAATTCGAGTCTCCCTATTAGACTTAACTTTGTCTGCCTTTAGTGAATTCAATGACTGAGGTTTTGATATCTATACCCTAAAGGATTTTCTAGTTAAATTTGCTAAATATAGATAAGAATAAAGAATATTTTTCTTCCAAGAATACATATTTTAAAACTGTAGTTAAAAAAAAATCAGAAAAGAAATCTTGATACAAAAATTAATTGGAAAGTAAATAAAACTTAAAACTTAAAACTTGATTCACAGATGGTTCAGGAAACAAAGTTGCTGCATTCCAGCAATAGGCTTCATTCTGAGTAAATAATTTTCTTGACTACACAACTGATTTATTCAATTTTATTTACATGCTAGAAATACTTGATTTGTCTCTTTCACATGTCCCGAGATACTATTTTCTCTACTCCACTCCCAGTGACGTACTATTTTGTCTTACTTCCACGTCAGAATGTAGAGGTTAGATCGATGCGAATAGCTCTACATAATAGAGCCAAACAATCAAAATGATCGTTTCAGGTGTGGACTCGACTCCGCCCAAAGGAGCCGGACACCAGTATTGCAAACGGAGATGTGATCTGTGGTTTCTCGACGTTCATTCAGTGTAATGATGAATTGGAAGAGATTTACATTTTTCTTCAAAAAGAACGAGATTTAGATATAACAAAAGGGAAACTGATCAAGGCCCAACGTACTGTCTGACCCACACACCACACTACGTTCGAAGCTAATAATGAGACATTTGCGATCGATGGGTTTCAAGAGTGTAAGTGATTGCGGGCTTCTGATCTGGCAATTTCTAAACAACGCTCTATCATCAGATTCTCTATGATTGTTCCCGACAGTTCGATGTCAAAATCTTGACGAGCAATTTTCGTAATGTACAACTCTTATGTTCGCTCTCGATGTCGTCTGCTTCGAATTCCAAACGGTCGATCCTGAGCTTGACAGTAGCAGACAGATTGTTCGTAACTTGCGTAGTCCATCACGCCTTGGTGGGAGGAGAAGGAGGTCCCCCGGAGGCCTTTGAGCCTCTCTCGGACCTGGAATTTGCAGCGAATTTCATGCTGTTCCTGTAGAGACGTTAGACCGTTAGCCTGCTCTGCAGTATTCCACTCGCTGCCGTAATAATCCTCTTTGAGGGCAGATCATGCCGCCTCACTGGGGAAAGTAAACGAGGAAGAGAACGGAAGTGCAAGCAACTGTTATCACTCCCATGAGCATGATGCCTGTCTCACTTGAATGTTTGGAACTTTGGAAAAAGAGTACCTGAGTCAAGATAGACTCAACATTTCCACCAGCTCCCACGCATCCTGAGATGATACCCAGAGATCTTCTGGGGATGAACGGAATGACACGCTGAATGTAGCCCCACACGCTGCTTGTACGAAGACTGAGAAGAGGAGCATCACCACAATTGAGGGAACCAGACCATTTTCCGCCAACAATGTTGCTATGGTGCCTTGACTATTTCCTATTATCGATTAAATCTTTTTTTTCATTCGTTACGATTTTCGTCATTTTGGATTCGTTAGAGTTCAAATTTGTTATGTATGGCTTGTGGTAGCTAGTTTTAGCTAAGGGAGTGTACATGGATGTCCTTTGAATCATGTGATACTGATGCAAAATCTTTTGTTAGCAAAGAGTTGTTCTTTTTGCTTTGAGTTACGCTTCTATAGTTTTAGATCTATGTTAGGATTTAGAGACTTGTTTTAGAAGGTTGGGTGCAGATTACAGACCACTCATGTATATTTCTCAGTTTTGTATTCATAAGAAAAAGAAACGAAAGTGTATATAAAGTGAGGGTTGGTATATCTTGCGAAGCTTGTTCTCGTGGTTGTTTTTCTCTTTCTTAGCTTTATACTTTCACAACCAAGAATCTCGTGTTTTCTTGGACAACCTTGATGCAAAATTTGATATGAAATGTACATCTCATGATTGAGACATAGACGATATCTTTGATCCCAGAGGGGTCCTCAACTCTTCGGAGCTGGGAGGCTCTCTCCCCGAAGGAATCAACCCACAAGAGATTGACTCTTGCTGAATGGGAAGGAATGTCAGTCCCTCCCTTCTGAGAACTTTCTCCGGGAGACCCCAGCCCTCGGGAGCCCTTTGGGTTGACTCATCCCTTCTCTCTCTACTTAGTAGAGGAGAGAAGTCTCACCTTGAAAATATATTTCTCTCTTTCTCTCTCTCTCGACTCGACACATTGCATCCTTATATTACTTTCAGCTTGCTATACGTCCAAATATGCCTTCTCATCCTGTCTCCACGCGCGCTATGTCTTACATAGTTGACGAGTCTAAAACGTCTATCTCTTATCTCTATTGGTCAATCACTTGTCCGCACTTCACTTACTTCACGTCGTAGCTCCAACTATCTATCTCTGGCATAGATGGCTTGACCACATCAGTCTTTCTCGGCTTGACCAAATTCGTCTTCATTAGTCTGTTCTCTGTTCTCGGTTTACACTCGCCTACCATTCATGATTTCACTTGTGCTCCATGTCTGCATGACAAGCAAGCTTGCATGAAGTTTCCACTCGTTGTCACTACTTGTCCCACTTAGATTCTCGAGATTGTCCATTTTGACATCAGTGGGTACATTTCTCCTTGCATGTTTTTTGACTAAGAGTATTTCATAACAATGATTAATGACTGTTTCTGCTATATCTTTGTTCGTTTGCTATACTACAAGAGCGATTGTTTCACAACCTTCAACGAGTTTCACACATTCGTCAGTGTCGGATTGACAAGAAACTCAAGACTCTTCGATCCGACAAAGATGGTGGGTTCCGATCTATTCTCTTTTATGCATATTGCCAAGAGCAGGACATCCACCGACAGTTGATCGTTCTCGACACTCCTCAGCAGAATGAGGAGGCATGTTGAGCATAAAACTGCACTCTCTTAAACTCTATCCATGCTATGATGTTTTCAGCAAGCTTAGATAAATATTTTTGGGATGAGGTTTTTAATTGGACCACTTATTGCTTTGAATCGTTGTCCCACCAAAGTCATCAATCCTGCCACTACTCCTTTTGAGCTATAGCATGGCTGCAAGCTCTCCACACACCTTCAAGTTTTTGGTTGTATAGCTTTTGTCAACATTCACGAGACTCACCGCTCCAAACTAGATAGTCACTCTCCACGAGTGCATCTTCCTTGGTTATAGTAGTCAAAGCAAGACATGTCGTATCGAGTGCAAATTTGACTGTCATATTTTTGTTTCTCATGATGTTATATTTGATCCTCATCGACTTCAATCTCTCCTAACATTGCTCTCACTATTATCACCGAGGATGAAATTCAAAATGATGTGCACTTCTTCCATCACCATCTTCGTTTGGGTACAACCTCTACCTCATTAGTGGGAGCTATCTTTTCTCTTCTGAGTCAGTTTGTTTCGCCTCCTTTTGTTCCACCTCCCGCCTTCGGCTCTTCTGTTGGTCTTGGATCCTATCCTTCTTTAGACAGCAACCTTGGTTCATGCTCCGTTCCTCCTCTCCTCCAATGAGATCTGGAGGAGGAGGAGTTGGCAAAGACATACATCACACACCAACTTAGTCTGTGGTTAGTTCATCCATCAAAAGTCCACAGTCGTACAATCAATACCTCTTTTCGACTTATTCCATTTATCTTCTCTCTTCCAAACCATGCATAGTCACTCAGTTGATATAGAGAATACGAGCACTGTGCACCCGTACCTATAATGCTCACCACCGTAGTCTCCACCACCACACTCAAGTGAGATTGAGATTGCAACGCTTTCTTCTCCCACGGAGATCCAAGCACCACCACCACTCTGACGACCACACATCAATCAAAGTCTCATAATCATGATCCAGCACAAGGTTATGATACGATAATCTTGATCTCGAAGACACGCATAAATAAGAAGGTCTTTAATGATAACTTTGAGACCAGTCTCGTGTTATCATTAACAAGATGAAGACCGATAACCAACCAGTGACCTTAGTTATAATAATTATTATAAAAATGAGTGTTGAAACGTTAGAATAAAGACTTGTCTATCACTTTGGTTTTTACGAATCTTTTTGTCAAAAATAGCTTTACAATTTCTGCAAACTTCTTTGTCTTTACAAAAGAAGACAAGCAAGAAGAGAGTCCTTCTTACAGCAACCTCCTTTGGCATTACGGTTAGTTGAAAGAGTGGAAGCATACTGAGGGACAACTACCACAACATTTCTTTTTCTTTTGTGCTTCTCTTGCTCGACGGACACTTTGATGGAAATAAAATTAAACCCACAAATTTTATCTAAAATATCACTCCTACACGAATATAAAAGCGGTTCGCTTGAATGAATCGATTATTTTAATTTAAAATCTAACATTTCTAAAGAAAAAAGATAAATGATAAATTAAACATGACATGACATCGCTTCTCTTTTCATGGAAGCGATGCTCAATATACTATACATATGGACCAAAACCAAACCGGCCTCTATATCAGCCAAGTGAGTAATAATGCATCATTATATCCTTGTAGAAGTCTCACTTTAATCTGGAACTTTTTGTCATTAAGAAGGAAAGAAAATACTGCGGAATCGAATCGGGGGGCTATGCATTTGGTTACTGTTGGTACAGCAAAGAATGAGAAAGACATGAGAGACATAAGATATTATATTTTCTTATCGTCTTGGAAAATCGAGAGGATATTCATCTCGTGTAATTTGGCTTTTGGGGCAATAAATTAATGTGCACATGAGCCGAAGCTCTTTGGGTTAGAGGATTCCGGATTTATATTCTCAGCAGTGCGTTAGTCCGTTTTACACTTATGGGTTATGTCAAGATGTGCTGGTAACTCCGAGACTAGTTAACATATATTAATTAGAGAGAATTTTGATTTTCAATAATATTAAATATAACACGGCTGTTAGAGATAAGATTCAATGTACAAGGCTGTTAGAGAAATATTCATTTTCTATAAACTTCGTAAACTATTTTTGCATATTCATTTCCTCTATCTTTGGATAGAGGAAGAAAATATACAAAGGTTTTAATTTATTACTTATCTTTTTCGTTGAAAAGATTAGTTAATAAATTTTAGCTCGTTAAAACCTGAATACTTTGTTTATAGATCTATACTGTCAGAAGCGCATCCTCCATATTTCTCTTTATGGGTTATGTTGGGATCTTCTCGTGTTCTGGGCTCTCTTAATGGCCAGATATCTTGATATTTTAAATTAGCTTAATATAAATTAGCTAGTTAACACTTATGTATTTTCGGATAACCACAAGCGGGCAAGAATTACCCGGAAGTTAATGTTGCATGCATATTTCGACGGTTAGTTATCCAAGTATTAGCAAAATGATGCGAGTGAGATAAACGTTATTCGATCTAACTTTGGGCAGATGAAGTAGTAAAAAGGATACAAAGCGTACTATCGGGATTAGCGGTCGAGGTCCACGGGCCAGTGCTCACCGGTAATGGTTTTGAGCACCGGTAATGGTTTTGGAGCATTACCGGTTCTCAAAACCATTACCGGTGCTGTAAGTAAAGACGAGGGGAATTTGGAATAGCAGGCAGCTTTGGGTTTTGGCCCATCTTATGGGCAGCCATCCCGGGTTCCACGAGAGAGAGCGAAGGATCAGCGTAACCAGGAGTGACATCGCGCTGGTTCTAGGGTACAATTAGGGTTTGTCGAGCATCAGGCGCTTGAGCTAGTCCAGACCTAACATTTCCAGTACAAGACTGATTCGCAGGAACCATTCAGAAGAGTGTCTTGCCTGCCCAGCAGTCTGTGTCCTATCTTTCGGCACATCGCTGCTCTCGACAGGCTTTGTTCGTTTTAGAGAAGTGACTGAGTTCAGGGCGTTTGATGCGCCGGAGCAACAGTAGGTCTTGTGTCACATCTCTTGTAGAAATGTGAATTGTCCATGTCTGTCCGGCTCAGCGGAGCATATACCACCGTGGAAAGCATAGCTAACTGTTCTGGGTCGGTCCTCTTTAGATAGATTCTGTGGCTTCGAATTCGACTCAGAGCTCGGGGTTTCACTCACGCGTCGGTTCAACCATTCTAGCTAAATGATCGATCTCTCGATTGCTCCATGTGAGCCCGGTGATGGATCTTTATCTTCGTGATCTGACAGCCGGTTGAAAGGCCGGCGCTGTTGACGACTATATATTGAGGGCTTACATACCAGTGCTTAGTTAAGTGTGTTAAGTTTTGAGTGGAGTTCAGCCCTGTGGCCCAGCTCTCGATCCTGTCTAACTCTCTTTTTTCAGAAAGTTCTCTGTGATGACCATACGATGACGAGCCTGAGCTATTGTCTCGGTGTCTCTTTGACAGGTAAATGGCCGGAATGTTTTATTCCAGCCATTGAATGGTCTCTGAAGTCACCGAGGCAGCTGGCTTGCCAGTCGCTCTGATGCATAACCGAGGCATTTGTCTGAGAGAATGATCTGAGGTTGCGGCCAAAATCGATAGCTAGCCTCATTCGAATAATATAGGCCAGTTGATCGATCGAAGGCGGGACATAAACATATGATACTTCAATTGACAGCGGAAGATGCAATTGTGCCCTTAACGGAACCGAAGACCTGGAGGGTCCTCGGAAGCGAGTAGTGACTACACTGGCTGCGATAGCCGAGGTCACTGCTTCTAAGGATTTAACTGAGAAGAGGGAGATCCTGCAGGAGTCCAGTCTGAAATGGGCTTCACTGTTGAAGCATTGATGAGCTGTGAAGGGATCAATTAGCGCTATACTATCTCTCCTGAGTCCCTTCACTGCCGCAATGCCAAAAGTTACGCCAAACCGTGGGAAGGAACAACCTGAAGGTGATACACTAGGTCGACAATGTGCGTAGGTCACGAATTCAACCATTGTGGGCTGGGTCCACAATGGTTGAATTAGAAGACTGGAAGACTTTTAGTACTTTTAGCATAAATGGGATCACCTACCTTCGGTGCAGTAGGAATGTCTCTGAACAACTACCATGTGAAGTGATAGGAATGCGACGTCAGGAGACAGACCCTGTGGATTATAACTTCCTCGCCGGGATGTTCTAGTTGACAAAACTGAGTGTGGTGGCGAGCCTGAAGCCCCACCGAAAAGCAGTCTGAGTGACTGCGACGTGAAACGAGCGTAGTTGGCTTGGTCAGCCTTTACCTAACGATGGAATTGGATAGCTTCGCTCCTTAATTGACTTCCTCTCTGGAACTGCGAGAACATGAAACTGGGTGCAACGGGACCGCGCACATGGAAGAGAAATTCAAGCACTTCTCGGTTCGCGTTTCGGATCACTGACACCGTAAGAATTAATCTGAAATTCCAATTGGCATGTCACTTGGCTAGACGCACACAAACCTTACAAGAAAACTGGAGGGGATCGCTCTGGTAAGTACATTGTGTAATTCAGCTAGCGCTCTAGAACCCAACTCTGGATCAAGCGACACTCCCCACTCTTACGAGCAATCATGGAGCAGTTATGGATTGCCCCAAACTAGAGGGGACCGCTCCGGTAAGTAACAGTGTGTAATTCAGCTAGCGCTCTAGAACCCAACTCTGGATCAAGCGACACTCCCCACTCTTACGAGCATTCATGGAGTGGTTATGGATTGCCCCAAGCATGCAAGGCCGGGCAGGGAGTTGCCGGGCAAGAGTTCTGCATTACATTCCCATATAAATGTGTTTAGAATCGATTTTGACAAGCTCGGGTCTCATTGTCCGCCAATGGCAAGCAGCCATCAAGGTAGCTTCTAATCCTGCTTGCGGCTGTCCGGGGGACCGCTTGGGACTTTGAAACTTTTTTAACTCCTAAACCTTATGTAGGAGAAATTTACTTGACCATACCTCAAAAGGAGAAGTAGAACTTGCGGCATCCCCAAGTTCTCAAAATTATTGGAACATACTCTTATCGTCAACAAAGAGTTATCTGTATGACGTGTACATCCGTAGTCGGTCAACGTTCTTGTAGAAGTGGATGGCAAGTCGCAGGCATATGCGAGCAGTTCTGGGTCACAGTGAGACTACTTAGAGAGTTTACTAGGGTTTATATGGGAGTTTGACTCTTTGAACATGTTTCTAATAAAGAAATGAAGATCCCCAGTAACTAAATTTTTTTTACGATCAGCAATAATCATACCTTCTTGTGTTCATATAACTTCTTTATTAGAAACACAAGCAACCATATGAAAACTAAGAGTCATATATATATTTTTACTTTGCTCTTCTATCAATAGTTGTATATGTTCATTATAAATAATATTTAAAATATCTATACCTTCACATGCATAAAAACAAAAAGAAAATACACACTTATATAATATAGAATAAGTTGTTTGCACATGTTGTTCAGTATATAGTGACATTTTTTGTTGTAAAAATAGAACAGAATCATTACAAAACTATTTTATCTTTTTACGTGTATTGACATGCAATACAATTATTTTAAATGATCAATCAGATCTTACATCATAATTGGAAATTAAGAGAGCCTCAGTGTATTATAACCACTAAAAAACTTCCACTTCAAAATTTCAAAATTTCAAATTTATACAAAAAACAACAATCGTACCACGTTAGATCCATGCATTTAAAGATCAAAAAAGGTATACCTCCAGCTTCGGATGTGAGCGTTGAATTAGGTTTTAATATGCTGAAAATAGTTTATATTTTTTGCATATAATTCCAAACAAAAAATACTCTAGGACAAAATTCCTGATGAATCTTTAAGTATCTCAACGGTGATCTTGAGGAGGAGGTCTATATTCAACAACCTCCAAGTTATGAGGATCCTAAGTTCCCTTCTCGTATGTGTAAGTTACGAAAGACTCTCTATGGTCTGAAACAAGCACCAAGAGCATCATATGCAAAGATCAATTCTTACTTGCAGTCTCTTGGTTTTCATCTCTGTATTTCAAAATCTATCTTGTATTCATTAAGAACAAGATCGGATTGTGATGATCACCATCTACGTTGATGATTTGATCATTATTGATAACAGTGAGGAGTTTATTTCTCAAATCAAAGATCACTTGAAATCTAAGTTCGAGATGATAGACTAGGAGAGCTCAAGTACTTCTGGCTGCAGAGTTTAATAGAAAAGAGAAGTATGTTTGGCTTGTACTACGGCAATATGCTTGAGGGATTTGATATGCTTGACTGCAAAACCATTGCTACGCCATTAGAGCAAGGGGTAAAGCTAAGAGCAGAGGATGATGAGTTACTTGATATTCCTTGCATGTACAAACTGATAGTTGGGAGTCTTATCTATTTGACTATCACCAGACCAGACTTGAGTTATGTCGTCCGTCTAATCAATCAGTTTATGCGATCACCACGTAAATCACATTTGGAGGTTGTCAAGCGCAAAGTAAAATTTTAGATGTAGTACAGACTTCACTATCGATATGATGGACCATTGTTCTTACATGATGACATTGATGTTGATTGAGCAAGGAGTGCTGACAGGAGATCCATGTCAGGTTACGCTTTTGGACTTAGAAGTGCTGCTATAACTTAAACAACCTACGGTTGCTTTGTCATTTACAGAAATAGACTACCGAGAAGCAACAAACACAATATACGAATCGATTTGGCTTCGATGTCTGCTATCTGATATTGATGTGGAGTGTACATATCATGTTGTTATATATATTGACAACATTAGTAGCATGAATTTAGCTAATAATCATGTTTTCCATGCCAAGACAAAGCACATTGAGGTGCACTATCATTTCATTAGAGAGAAGGTCCTTGCAAGAGAGATTGAGCTCAGTTATGTGAGCACTGGAGATCATGTTGTCGTTATCTTTACTAAGGCATTGCTTAGAGATAAGTTTGGTGCTTCCATGCATTGTCTAGAAGTACAAGATGTAGAGTCGAGCTTGAAGAAGGAATGTTGATATAGTCTCAAGCTCTAGTAGATCGACGCATAATACTGGTTGGAGTAGTTAAGTACAGTTAGTTGGAGAGCTAATCCACCATTAAGATTTCTCTTGTACTCACTCCACTATATATACATGGAGAAGCGAAGCCTCTCACATCTTATTGTTATTTATTTCCTTGTCTACTTGCTCTATCTTCTTGGAGTGTCTTCCTAGAAGTACCGATATTTCTACAAATACATGGTTAACCAAGAACAAAAGCACATCACTGCCTTAAATTGCACATTTTCGTATATCAATGATACTTTAGACCAGTATTTAGAATACAAGCACTCGTATCAATCAATCTCTCTATTCGGCTATACCGATGCTACTAGGGAGGTCACATCGAGTCATGAAGTTCAACTTCTAAAAGTTGTTTCATCTACTCCCAAGGAGCAATCAGTTGGTCATCAAAGAGACAAAAATCTGTCGCATTGTCGAGTATTGAAGTTGAATATATAACAGTCAACACATGTTCCTCACAAGCAATATGACTTCGTCAACTCTTGGCTGATATATGATTAGTTGAGAATGAGACTGCTATTTTGTATTATGATAACCAAAGTGCAATCTCACTAGTAGAAACATCCAAGTTCCACGACAAGACAAAACATATAAATATTCGATATCACTTCATTAAGGATCAAGTTATATCTAATACAACTGAAGTGAAGTATTGCCCTATTGAGGAGATGGTGGCAGATGTCCTAACTAAGGGCCTACAAGGTCCAAACTTGGACTAATTCCTAGAATTAAATATTTGAAGATTTAGTATGCAACAACTAGTAGTTGAGTGAGAGTGTTGGAATTAAGTTGTGCAAATGTGAACTTCAGTACAACAACTAGTTCATGATATTTGAACTCGTGTCCTTTGACAGGCGTATCAAAGTGTAAATACATGGTCTATGGAACTCCTACTTTATATTCAGTAAACTATTAGCTTATACATACTTGCTCATTCTTGCATGGATTCTCTCTCTTTTTTTCCTATAAAGCGAGAATAGAAACCGTAATGATAACAAGCGGGAGGAAGAAGGAACTGTTTATATAGAGTAGCTTACAAAGATTTTATCAAAGTGGTGCGATACGTAGCTTTTCGGGATTTGCATAAGGAGATTGAGTTTAGGGATTCGTATCTTAGAATATGTTTTATCTCTTTTCCTCATTGTGCAGCCGTGGCTTTAGGATGCTTATTTCTTTTTGCGTACGCTCTGCAACTTTAGGGTGATTGTTCCTTCCGAGAACCATTCTCTCCTCTTGTCGCTGTCTAGCGATTTTTGGTTCTCATCACAACCCTCTCTATGAGGTTTAAGAACCATTCTCTCTTCTTGTCGCTGTATAACAGTTCTTGGTTTTCATCACACCCCTCTAAGAGGTTTTTTGATATGTGCATATGTGCACGAGCGCGCTGCGGAGAGCAGGCAGAGTGCGAGAAGGAGAGGAGAGGGTGGGCATGGATTGCATTTTGAGAGGGTGGAGTGAGGTGGGATGGAGTGGGTTATTTTTTTATATATTTCTCCTCGTCTTCTGTTTCTCTTTCTTTTGGTTCTAGAATTTATACATTCTGTGAAGAAATGAGTGAATATTAAATATTCTTGGGTTTCTTTTTTTGAAGTTTTAGGGTTCCACAGTCTTCTGTTTATTGTTTTTGAAAGATTTTTGAGAGACTTCTTGCTACATTTGTTGTGTTTTTATTTGTACATATCAGAGTTTTTCTTTGTTGAGGTGTTTTTATTACGAGTATCGTTTGATTGGATATCGTTCTTTTTTTAGCTATGGATACTCTTTCTCTCTCATGAGATCGAGACTGATTCAAGACACATCATGTCTGAGGTAAGATCTCATGTGTGAAAGATGCACAAGAGCTATGAGATGCTCAGGTTAGCCGAGAGCGGAGGTCGACACGTGCAACCATTATGACACCGGTAGCTCTTCTTCGTGGAGTTCCTCCTGAGTCGCGGGAATGGTTGTGAGTCCACTCTGACACTATTCAGAGATTGTTCAAGAAAAATTTTCTTTATCCGTGTTTGTTTCATCAGTTACCCCGTGTTCTTCATGACAAGGTGATGCAAGCATTCCGTCTATCTCTCGACATGTTGGCATAAAATATCAAGGACGAGACGGCGTGGTTACTGTTCTTTTTACTTCCTCGTTGGTGTCTCCGTTATACTTGAGGTGACAGAAGGAGACATCAAGAGATGACGGCTCGTCTTCGGAGATTCCGTGCAGGTGAATGGACAATCTTACAAGAGAAATCAGTATGTGCGGTACGAGATAGAAGTGAGTCTCTCTTTATCCGTGATGTCTCATCTTCCGCTCGCATTCGACGTTGTAGGATGTTAGGTGAGGTTAGAGAGTATAGTAGAGCTGCTAGAGCATTGCATCTTTTGTCAGTGGCATGTCCTACTGAGGAGACGATCACTTCATTACGTCTCATTCATCTTCACTGGGTGATCTCTCGTCACTTGAGGTTCAGGACTATTAGCTTGAGGAGCCATTATGTCTCGATAGATCCTTGTTTATCCAGGTCTTGTGTACGGCTCCACCTCTATCTTTGGAGGTTTGTCTGGGATGATCTACGAGCACCTATGAGATTATTTTCATACAGACGACCTCTCTAGTGATTTCATGGAGCTTTTTCAGGTAGCAACAACAGTAGCTCAGTGACATATTCCTCATTCTATAGCACCTTCATCTTTAGAGAGCTCATGGATGGTACTGGATCTCTGACGAGTCTCGTTTCTTTCATGAGTTCGTTCTATGGTTCTTCCATCCCTCTTTATTACCAGCACGGTCCTTCGATAGAGGAGGTTACAATCATCAGCTCCGCTACAGATACTCGACAAAGAGACCTTTTGGGTGGACCCCTCTTTGCCTTAGCTCACTATAGAGCTCTCTTGATCACCGCCTTGGCTGCTCCTTGTTGTGTTTTTGCATCTCTAGTTGATGATATGGATAGTAGGTCGGACGGATTAAGTCTGTGTTGTCTTTGATCACCTCATCTCTCAATTGACCTTAGTAGGACTGAGAGTGAAGGTGTCAAAGTGCAAGGCTTGATCTTTCATAAGTATACCGTAGGACCTTCATCTTCCGAAGAGATTTGTTACACCTAGAGATGGTTTATGCATCCTCAGAGTACCGGTGGATACAGAGGACCTCATCTCTTGATTCTTAGATGTTGTCTTGACGTATGACTTTTGGCATATCGAGGATATCTCTTTGTTAGAGGACCCACATGTTGTCTTTGGTATCTTTTCCTCTTCCATTGTACGTTGTCCTGGTTACTTACTCCGCATAATATCTCCATCTCCTATCTTCATCTCGTGTCTTAGAAAGTTTGATAGGAGGATCATGGAGGTTTTTGATGACATCATAAGATCAGATACCTTTGATAGTGTGGTAGGACCTCTCGCACGTAGACAGACATCTTTGCCGATATCATGTGGTGAGGTGGACTTATTATCCATGGAGGAAACTGCTCCGTCAGCCTTTTGGGTAGTTGGGCCTTCTCAGCACCTTGGCTCTGTTGTCGTTTTCTCGTGCGAGATAGTCTATTCTGGAGAGTTACGTGACAAAGGTGGAGGATGGTTTTTATACCTACTGGTGGATATCACGGACTACAGTTCTCTCTGATGAGACACCACTTCCAACAGGTTCTCCATGCGCTCTTAGTGGATGCTTCGATCTCACGAGATACTAGAGCTCGACTCCACTCTTATTCGGACAAAGACGCAAGCTCTTGACTCATAGCTCGATCTTGCATTAGAGCGTTCCGACTCACACCGACTATCTTCTCTACTGTGATGAGGTTCTGCCTAAGCTTGGTCCAACCTATTGCTTCGACACTGTCCATCTACGACGATTCGACACTGGACTCAGTGACGACACATGTGATCACTCATCTCTCAAGATGGGCTGTAGGCGTGACGACAGCAGCGAAGGTGATCAAGTATAGGGGTATGCAAGTGAGACATCGCTTCATCTCCTTAGCCTTGGAGATATACGGATCGACGGCTCTGGAGTTCGACATCTTTTTTAGAGATTGTGCTAGAGCCTACCATGAGATGTGCTAGGGGTACCATTTTCTCTTTTCCTTTTTACCATGGTTTTTAGACAACGAGTTTTCATTGCTCTACAGAGAGCTTTAGCAGCCACGATCCACAAGAGCGCAATTGCGATAGGCGATGCTACTTCATGTGCACTTGTTGTATGCAAGAGTTCTGACTTATCTATGTCTAATATTATAAAGACGGTAGGCATTCTTAGAGCTACTGATAGCGGGATTTAGCCCCGATGTTCTTCCCTTCGAGGCGTTAGTTGCTTTGCTCTTTTACCTTCTTTCCCTTGTAAGGCTTGATGGGGTCTTTCCATCCGTTGGTTATTTATTGCGTCGCGCGTTCTCTCTCTAAGAGGTTTAGGAGTTAGAATAAGTTTTGAAGTTTCAGGTCATCTCCCGGACAGCAGTTCTCTGTCTCACCCCTCTCTAAGGTTTAGAAGTTAGAAAATTTCAAAGTCCCAAGCCATCTCCCGAACAGCGTGCAAGCAGGATTATGGTCCAAAGCAATCTTCGGGACTTTGACCTCTATATAAGAGAGAAATTTACTTGACCATACCCCAAAAGGAGAAGTAGAACTTGCAGCATCCCCAAGTTCTCAAAATTACTTGAACATACCCCTAGGCAATAGGGTGTTGACGTCATCACAGGTTTCCGGTGTTTTGTTCTTGTAGATGTAATGTTCTTGTATGACGCGTATTAAGTGAATGAATGCGTCCTATGCGCGTCTTGTAGATATAGTGTCTTAGGTGTTGGCACGCTTGGAGAACAGAGGTACGGCGAAGAGAACTCGTGAGTTCTGTTCATTTTGAACTCAAGTCGTAAATTTCTCGTGGAGACTGACAATTTGAGTTTTTGAGCACTGTTCACACTTAGAATCGAATGAGTGGTTTCTGCATGCTATGACGACAGGACGTACTTTTCTAGGTGGACTGGACAAGAATGTCGCTCTCTCTGTTCGGTCAGGTTCTTTCTTGCAACGTCCATTGAGCATTGGAGACAGAAGAGACAAGAGAACCGCAACCTGTTCGGTTTCAGTCCAGACGAAGGTTAGATTATAAATTGACCGAACCGCTTGTTTGGAAGTATTGTTTTCTATCTTGGATCCAAACGTCTAGATCACAACAATCACTTTTGTCATTTTTCTTTACTATTTGATTGTGCTCTCGACTAGAATAATGCATATTAGAATACAGTGGATGAATCAATGAATAAGGAGTCAAGTAGCTCCGGCACTATCTGCAGTACACCGTATGGTAATGTACTATGATCTTATGAAAATAGGCAAAAACTCAATATGAATCCACGTTGTTTTGAATTCAGTGTACAACTGAATAGTTTTCATCTTCATTTGTATAGTGTAACAAGGAAAGCTGCGTGTACTTTATGCTCCGTAGATATCATGGATAGAATCTGTTGATATTAAATACGTTAAACAGTTTAGAACTTCAGATTCAATTCAAATAGGGTGAAATGAATTAGCATGTTATTGGAGTGAAACGTGAATTGACAACTTTATTGTCTTGGTATCTTAATCGATGTAGTAAAACAGGAGGCTGCTCGAATTGTTCCTGGTTCAACTTTTAACACAGTGGATGAGTTTAAGTACGCATTTCGGTGCTGGTCCGTAGTGGCTCAAAGATCATTTCTGCTATCAAAGTCTGCAGCCATGTGTAGAGTTGCAGTGTGTAGATATGGAAGAAAGATTCGAAAGCGGGATGAGCGAGATGCATCAAGAGCTACAGAGCGCGGGGCTTCAAGTGAGGCATCGATCCAGCGTAAGAGAGGAACAAGAGGTGTATGCAGAGAAGTTATTAGACAAGCTTCTGCAAGTGAAATTGAAGATCCTTGCAAGTGGCGAGTTCGAGCTCATTTCAAAAAAGATACTCAAATTTTCGAGATTACAGTGTGTAACTTAGTGCATACATGTCCTGCATATGTACATACTTGGAGAGCTCTATCACATAATGCACGGTGGCTTGTCACAACCCTAGTGAATAGGGTGGATCAACATCATGATGTTCGTGTAAATCAGTTGGTTGAAGGATTCAGAGGTGATTACAAGAGACCAACACAATACTCAGCAATGTGGCGAGGCAAGGAGATAGCGAAGGATTATATATATGTGGTGGTGAAAAAGAATCATTCTACAAGATTCTAGCTTACTGCCAAAGACTAAGAGAAGCGGATATTGGAGCGCTAGTAGATTGGGAGCCGTATCTTGGAACTCAGACCTTTCATAGAATATTTGTCAGTCCTTCAGCTTTACGATATGCATTTGTATACTTACGTCCACACATAGGACTTGACGCTTGTCACACAAAAAACCGACGATATCCGATGCAAATATTTCTCGCGACTGCTCTCGATGGTAATAACCATATTACTTTTCTAGCTTGGGCAGTTACTGATAAAGAAGATGAAGGTAATTGGACTTGGTTCTTGTCACTATTAGCCAAAGCCATACATGGTATTAGCTGCTCTCATGTATTTTTTGTGTCTGATAGACAAAAAGGTCTCATCCATGCTGTGAGAACAGTCTTCCCAGGACATGTCCATGTCCATTGTACAGTTCATTTGGAGCGGAATGTGAAAGCGCGATACGGGACACAAGTTGAAAAGCTCTTCAAGCAGTTACACAGAGCAAGGACAGAGAGAAGATAATGTACATTGTCTTTAATATCTGTTATCTTTTTGTCATTTGAATACTTATTATGTTTACTAAACGTATATGTTGACTTACTGATTTATGTGAACAGTTTCAATGACACTTTGCTGAAGATTGAAAGTGCAAATGCTGAAGCTGCGGCGTATATCCGAAATATCGATCAACTTCATATGCTGCTTGGGCAGTGAAGTGTTCTAGGTTTGGACAAACATCCAGTAATATGGTGGAGAGTGCTAATGCTGCAATTATAGAGTTTCGAAACTTTGCACCTCTGAAGTTACTAGTAGAGGTGTATAAGTATGTAATGCAAACAGTTGCTAGACGAGCTCAAGAGGTCCAAGATGTTCCACATCGATTTTCAACATTTGCTACTGAAAAGCTGAAGAAAAACGAAGACATTGCAGGTGAATTTCGAGTGTTCCAAGCTTCTAGTAATGATTGTTTGGTTGTTTCAGCCTCTACTGGCGAGGAGTTTGTTGTGAAATCATATCCGGCAGTAGAATGTGAGTGCTTAGAGCTCCGAGACATGCTTTGGTCTTGTCCTCATGTCATGACATGGGATAGAGAGTTACAAAAGAATGCAGAGAGGCACGTAGATCATGTGTGGACACAAGATTTTTTGAAGTTAACCTATTCAAGGTCACTAGTTCCCTTTAGTACACATGACTTGCCTGTAGCAATAAGTTGTGATCCACCACCTCGTGCAGTACGCAAAGGTCGCCATAGAGTAAGACGAATTCCTAGTGAAGGTGCACATAACCGATTTCAATTAGCTTCTTTCCGAGTGGATGATTATGAAGAACCGATCGAAGAAGTAATTCGGAAGAAATTCCGCAAGTTGTGTGGTATTTGCAAGCAGCCAGGTCACAATAAATTAACGTGCACACAATCACGTGCACAACAAGCCACCCAGACAGAAACTATGGACACTTCAGTGACGAGAGAAGAAATGAGATCTGAAGCAAGTGCGTGGCCAACAGGAACATTTTATGTTCCAAATCCATTGGAGCCAGATCCACCAATGACCCAAGGTTTAGATGCAGCACTTGCAGCATGGAATCAGTTTTCAGAAGCAGATGTCTTTTTTGAGAAGGTTTCACTAGCTTAGGTCGAACTTTCGTTGTCAGTTCCCACTACCAACATTTGTTTCATGAGTTTTCAATTCTGAGATCATCACCAGAGATGGATTTGAAGATGACAGTGTATTTGCTGCTCCTTTTTGCTTGTCTTCGATTGTCAAATATGTAGCGTAGATATTTAAACATCTGAGAGATTCCTTAAGTTCTACAGACTTTGAGTTCATCGTTAGTCCATACGCGTTCAAAGATAACACACCCACAGATTTTCATGATTAGAAGCATAAGTTTATACATAAGCGTGTTTGGACAAGACTTGTACTTTGGAGAAACAACACTGATCTGAAAACCCATCTGTCACTGTTGCTTCTTCTTTTTACACACGTTCGGGATCGATCAAAAGAGTGTTTGGAAAGTCTCGAACATTCATCAAAGGAGTTATTGGGACGGCATACCGCTAACGTACTTATATGTATCAGTGTTCTAACCAGTAATTTACTTGACAGGCCCTGTGCGCTGTCGGAGTGTTATCCGTCTACCTAGGAAAGCGCCGGGCTTCTGGCTGTGGTTGTTTACTCAAGAGGTTGGCTTTCAGGTCACAACAGGAGCTATAAACACTCACACAGGAGTGTAGGATCCTCTGATATGCTCAAAAAGCGAAATTTAGGTTTAACTAGTAGTAATAGGTTTAAGCGGTGAACTTTGACACTCAAAGAGAGGAAAACTATGAAGGTTTAGACCTCTAAACTTCCCCTACATGCAAATGAGGTACTACTGAACTCACAGACGAAGTTTCAACCTGAGATCAAATTCTGACACGGAGATATGAACAGAAAAGTTCTGAATAAGAGAATTATGGCAATTTCTGGTACCTAGACAGCTATTCAGACATAGAACAGAGAATTGGCTCGATGAATTTCAAATCTTCTCACAGTATTTGAAGTCTACAGGATGCTGAACATCCCTGTGAAGTTGGGACTCCTGAATGTTTGTAGAACTCCAGATCTCCTTCTCTAAAGTCGCTGCTCTAGATTAAGAGCTTTTCAGACCCCCTCTGCTTCAGCGGCCGCCCTGAATTACTCAGTTACTCAAATGATTCAAAAATTTTTGGACAGTCGTAGCCCTCCTGACAGTGAACGCAACCACGAAGTTTTGAAATGATTTCCTCAATTCTGCTGCAATTGGCACCGAAAACCCCAAAATGAACAAAAGTGATGCAGTTTTGACACAATCCGAACTTCAATTGGGCATAACTCCTTGTTTATTGATCCAAATCGAGCAAAAATTTCACTGACAGTGCTTGGCACGACGAGCTCTCTCTTCCTGTGTTCTCAGATTTCCAAGATCCCTCACCAAATGCTCGAACTCTCCTTTAGAGCTCGATTTCTAAATTTAGAGTTAAACTAAAGACAAAAACAAACCAATGGGAGTTCATAGCTCCACTTGGTTGTCCTTTAGTACCCTAAACCACGTGGCAACTTAGTTTTACTCATAGGCTACCACGTCAAGCCCCCTAGAGTGCCAGCGTAAAACTTAAATTACTTAAAACGACACGCAGCCCCGAAAAATAACTTAAATCAGCTAGAAAGCGTGCATGGGCGACACGCAAATACAACCCATGAGCTTAAGCCCTATCAACATGGTAATCAACCTACTAAGACTCAAAATAGTGTTAACACCGTATGCAAAGGTGTCAAACATATACATAAACGACTCGAAGTAATATAAGCTAACTTCTAGAACTACTAAACTCAAGCGTCGGAGTAGAAATATAACATGTAGCCGCGAAGTAGCGCGACATCCACCCCCTCTGAACCTGCACATCCTCCGGTATGTGCCATCCAGATCAAGATTCTTCAGCTTCGGCTTCAAACTCATCTTCAACCTGCATTGAGTCTTCAGCTTCATCCTCTGTAAACTCTGCAACGTTCTGGTCCTCCCCTCTCCTTCTAAAGAGCTTGATTCTCTTTCCTGCGACTGGTATCTTGAGCACTGCACCATCTAACTCTCTCAAGGAGAATGTGGCATTATCGTAAACTTCTAACACCACATAAGGTCCAAACCATCTCTTGGAGAACTTTCTGATAGTGCTATGCTGATTATCAAGACTACTATCATAGACTAACACCCAATCACCTTCTTTAACTGGTTTGGGTCGTAATCTATGCGTTCTATCAAATCTGCCTTTGTTTCTCTCTCTAGCAATCTTCAACCTTTCCACAGCTTTGGCAACATCCTCAGGTCTTCGTTCTAACTGCTGGATCCTTAATGCAAGAAGATCCTCCGTACTTCTACCATCTTCCCATGGCAAAACATTCCAAGTAGGCACAACCTCCTCAATCGGCATCACAGGTTTTTGCCCTAGTATCAACTCTGCTGGCATGTAACCTGTAACGGTACTATGAGTTGTACGATCTGCCCACAAAGCAAATGGTAGCAGTCTAGGCCATTCACGGATCTTACCCTTGCAAGCTTTCACCAAAGCTTTGATGATTGGCGGATGACCTCTTTCGCTCTTGCCATTCCCTTCAAGATTGTAAGCAGTGGTTAACGCCAACTTGATTCCCAATCGCTTGAAGAACTCAACTGCTTCTTGTGCATCCAGCTCACCCCTATCTGCAGTGATCTTTCCCACACACCCATATCTACAAATAACATCTTCAAGTAGAAAGCGACAGACACTAGCAGTGGTCTTCGTCCTCAGAGCACGGCCTTCAACTTGGTTAGATAGATCTTCTCTAGCCAAGACTAGATACCTCATTTGTCCAAGTCCAAATGGCATAGTTACCAGATCAACTACCCATTTATAATGAATGGCTAAAGGATAAGTAGGATGCAATCCATCACGATGACGTACGTTGGAATACATCTGGCAAGGTATACAGGATGAAACAAACTGTACTACATCCTTATACATACCCTTCCACCAATACTTTTCCTTCATCTTGGCAAATGTAGCCCAAACTCCTCTATGACCAGCCCATAAACTCTCATGGAACTCCTTGATCAGCTTCTGCTGCAATTCCAAGTCACATACTACCCGCTGCGGTATACCTCCTTGTAGCTTAGGGCGCTTCCATAGATGTCCTTCATGTAAAAAGTATCCATAAGCTGTTCTACGGATCCTCTTGAAATCTGCATCAGACCAGCCTTCTTGCCTTTCCAGTGAACTCAAATAGCGCCCAAGATCCAACCACTCGCCATCATACATAGTTTCCTCAAATAACTCCAATGGAGCTGCAAAACAGCTTCTATCTCTTCTAGCAAGAGCACTAGAATAGAACTCTGTTCCCACATCTTCCTGATCATCTATCATTTCTTTCTCATTGTAATACCTAGCCCTTGATAACATATCTGCCACAGGATTATCCTTCCCTGCAATATGTCTAAACTCTGGGTTCAAGGACTTGATATATGCTATCCACCTCAACATAGCAATATCTGGAGTTGTACAGCTAGTGATCATTCCCAAGAGAGGTAAACAATCTGTCTCCACAACCACAGGTGCTCCTATCAAGTATTCCTTATCACTCTTCATCGCAGTAACTACTCCCCATAGCTCTCTCTTGACCTGAGGGTAGTCTCTCTGCCGTGAACTTAATACCTTAGCACCAAAACGCACCACATATCTATTTCCATCCTCATCGTCTTGTCCTACAGCCCATCCAATGCCAATAGGACTAGTATCAACAGTAAGGATAACAGATTTGCCCAACTCATATGTTACCTTCCGTAGAGTTGGTGGTGAAGCTAAAAGATCCTTCAACTTCCTCATAGACTCGCTTTGCTCCTCTTGCCACTGAAATCTTTGTCCCTTCCTCAGCAGCTTGTACAACGGATCTGCTACATGAGCAAAGTGTGGAATCCATATATGATAAAACACACATGCTCCTAGAAACCTTCTCACCTCAGTAACCGATCCACATGTCTCCTTCATCCTTCGGATGGCATCAACCTTGTTTGGACAAGGTTTCCGACCATAAGATCCACACAGATGTCCCACTATTAACACCTCTTGTACTCCAAACACAGACTTGGCTCCTGATAAAGTCAAATGAACCTCTTCCAGTCGACTCAGTATCTTATCACAATCAGCTATGTGATCTGCTACAAACTTACGGCACCCCCTCTGATCTTTTACCTCATTCTTCTCCTCCTCAGCACACCCTTTGATCGGCACATCATCAAGGAATGGCATAGTTTTTTCAGGAATGAAGTCCCTCAAAACTTTGTTCATGCCATTCATCATATGTGCTACCGAATTGGTAGCACCTTGCGGTAAGGTGCACATCCTTAGTAACCCTAAAGGTGTCCTCATTGTAGTCAAGTCTCTACTCTCAGAGGATAATTGAAACTGGTCATAACCTGAATATAAGTCTCCCATGGAATAGATAGCACGACCAGCAAAAGCCTCCGCAAACTCGTCTACAATAGGTCCTATACCCATATTCCTGATAGTTACCTTGTTAACTGGCTGCATATCTTGAATAAATCTCAAAGCTCCACTTTTCTTCGGAACAGTAAACCATCTGCTAGAGTAGGGAGCTATAGATGGTTCCAAGATACCCATCCTAATCCTCTCATTGAGCAAGCCTATCAGCTTTGGCAGATGAGCTCTAGGTACAGGGATAGGACGTAGATTCCAAGGCACATGCGGTATAGTAAAGATTACCATAGGTGCAACTACACTTGGATCTACACATCCTACTTCATGTGACTCAAACGCAAACGCCTTACCATGCCTAGATAGCATCTCCTTGAAGCTCTTCTTCTCTTGCTCAGTAAGAAACCCATCACCTCCAATCCTCAGCTCCTTCAGTGTTGTTTCTGTGAACTGGTGCCCAATTCTTCTCGGTCCTCTGAGTGTCGGTTCTCGTGCAGCTTGCTCCATCTTCTGATTGTAGTCGAGTGGTAAAGGCAAAGCCACTGGTTTAACTTTCTTTGCCACTGACTTGTACTTGGTCTCCACATACACCTCTTGTCGATCTATAAACTTATCAATTACATCATAAAGCTCCTTGGAGCTCACTCTCACCACTCTATCTACATCATCTACAGAACTTTCTACTATAGATCTCAACTCCCCTATAGTATCTACCAAATACTGCTCTTCAAACACTCCAGATATATATTCATCTCCTGCTAACTCTCCACTATCCCACAAAGATTGTTGTACACTCTTCACATGTTGCCTCTCAAACCTCTTCAGATTCTCAACCTTCCTATAACACACTGATCCACATGCCGTCAATCCTAAGAAGCCAGTGGATAAAGCCTCATGCTCTACTGGATCAGGCGAGAATCCTAACTCTACTGTACCGTTGAAGTCTCGCTCTTCAATGGTACTCTGCCAAAACCCCTAGACTCTCTAAACTCCTGGGTAATCTTAGGTAGTGGACGGTCTCTCAAGCTATCACGATTCCTCTCATGTTCTGCAGCGATGGTCAAAAATTGAACAGCTCTTTTGCCATCTCTACTACGTATCCTAGCATAGGCTGAACCATCATCCATAACTCGTGTCTCCATTCTAACAGCAGTAATGTAAGGTTGCCCTAGAATGATAAGATAGGTTGACATGTCCTGCACAAAGAAATTCTGAACATCACTGATGTCACCCACAGTTACCTTGATGTTGGGGCAAGCACCATAGAGTTCTCCCCGCTGGTTGTTGGCAGCACGGATAAGCCATCCATGATCGGTGTCTATGGGCCATCTCCCACGCTTGTACAGCTCCTTAGACATCAGATTAATCTCTGAGCCGTGATCAATCAATGCCACCACAGGTTCCTCCAGGTCTCCCAACTTCACCAAGGTCTCAATGGTTGCTCTTGCCCAATGGTTATGAGAGTAATGGCTCTTCTGCGATGCTTCCACCTCATCTTCAAACCTCACGTGCTGATCTGATCTTCCCTCTGATACTTGAGAGCAGTAACAATAAATCTCATCTTCCTCATCTTCCGACAGTTTGGTCCCTAGAGCGTTAAGCGTAGCTGCTTCACCCAAAATCTGACGTTTCCTCTTGATGATATCTATGATAACCTCATGGAACTCACGCTTTGCTATCCCAAGAATCTCACCCAAGGTAAACTCAACCTTCCCATTCAAGATACGATTCTCTAACACCTGCTTCAGGTCTGTAGCAATCTCAATATCAGACTGAAGTTTGTATGCAGGCATCTTACCCTTCTCCTTGCTTCTCTCCTTCTCCTTTGGTGTTGTAGGTGGTAGATCCTCCATAGTCTCTTCCCGAGTAGGTGTTGTCTCCTGCCTTGCCTCTGGTCTAGCCCTTTCACTCCTTGTAGCAGGTCGTTTGGCTGTAGAAGCCTCACCTGCATCCTCCCTCCTGCGTTTTTCTTCTAGTACAGCTTCATGCTGACTTCTTGCAACATAAGCATGCACTGACATAGTATCCACAGGGTCATTCCATCCTGTAGTTTCTCTAATTGAGTTGCCAACCCTTCGTAGCACATCCTTGTCTAGCTCTGTTCTAGCTACGGATCGCACTACATCTGACCACAACCCAGTAGTCCCTTTCTCTCTCTCCATCTCCACTTTCACTCCACAGGTAGCAGCATTCACAAGAGAAACAGCATGTGATGCGGATATCTCATTCACAAGTCTCTTCATACCACCCTTGCCAAAGTTGGTTCCCAACATCATCCCAGTCTCTCTCAGATGGATCTTACCATCTTTGAAGAAGATCAGATCCTTCCTCAATGCATCTGAAAACTCCCCACAATCTCTTCTTACATGGTCTAAGCTATCACACCATATACAACGATGAACAAAGCCTTCTCTCATCTGAGGTCTCTGCATAGCAGGCTGTACATTCTGCTCCTTCTCTTCTAACCTAGTGAGCTTAAGCTTAAGCTCCTTCATACCCTTAATCAACTCATCAAGCGGTGAGTCTTCCTCTCTAGCAATTACCAAAGCAGGCTTAGTAGGCAACTGCTTGACAGGAATTATCAAAGGTGTTGCTTCACTTACCACCACCTTGTCCCTTCTTCTCTGTCTCTTGGCCAGCAAAGAAACAGCCTCTTCAACCTCCTTCCAGTCAGTCTTCAATCCTCTCTCCTCACTCTTGTCTTCCAGCAACAGCTCAAGCTTCTCCTGAATAGTCACGTCCGCTGCTTGTAGGAAAAGCTCGGTCTTCTCAACCTCTAGTGTAAGCTTATCTGTCCTAGAAAGCTGAGCATATTGACGATCAAACTCCCTTAACAACTCATTTACAGACAAACCTTTGTTAGGTTTCACCACCCACTCCAAGAATGTTCTCTTGGTCACCCTCTCTGAATCTTCAGTGTAGTACTCCTCCTTCAAAGCGCGCATAAAGCTCTCCCAACTCTGTCCTTGCTGCTGCTCGAGCTCCTTCACACGCCCACGAATCTCAGGGACAACAGCAAGTTCAAAGTTCTCCACCATCTCCTTCTCAGGTACCTTGTTCACCTCCATCTCCCTAGCATAGTATCGCACATACTTGGAAATATCTGTCCCCTTGAACTGATCCATCTGATGCACCACCGATTGCAACGCCTTGGTTGCTAATACCTCCTTCCTCTCTGTGCTCTGCTGCTGCTGCATAAACATGGAAAAAGCTTGGAACATCTTCATTGTAGCAGCATCAAACTGAATAGGTTGCTGAGCAGCAGCAACACCTCCACTTGATGATCCTTGGTTGGCCATGATATCTGATCCTGTAACACTCTCAAGAAAACTCCCACCCTAGGTGTTTCACGTTGAGTTCACCAAAAAGAGAGTATGTCGGAGTGTGATCCGTCTACCTAGGAAAGCGCCGGGCTTCTGGCTGTGGTTGTTTACTCAAGAGGTTGGCTTTCAGGTCACAACAGGAGCTATAAACACTCACACAGGAGTGTAGGATCCTCTGATATGCTCAAAAAGCGAAATTTAGGTTTAACTAGTAGTAATAGGTTTAAGCGGTGAACTTTGACACTCAAAGAGAGGAAAACTATGAAGGTTTAGACCTCTAAACTTCCCCTACATGCAAATGAGGTACTACTGAACTCACAGACGAAGTTTCAACCTGAGATCAAATTCTGACACGGAGATATGAACAGAAAAGTTCTGAATAAGAGAATTATGGCAATTTCTGGTACCTAGACAGCTATTCAGACATAGAACAGAGAATTGGCTCGATGAATTTCAAATCTTCTCACAGTATTTGAAGTCTACAGGATGCTGAACATCCCTGTGAAGTTGGGACTCCTGAATGTTTGTAGAACTCCAGATCTCCTTCTCTAAAGTCGCTGCTCTAGATTAAGAGCTTTTCAGACCCCCTCTGCTTCAGCGGCCGCCCTGAATTACTCAGTTACTCAAATGATTCAAAAATTTTTGGACAGTCGTAGCCCTCCTGACAGTGAACGCAACCACGAAGTTTTGAAGTGATTTCCTCAATTCTGCTGCAATTGGCACCGAAAACCCCAAAATGAACAAAAGTGATGCAGTTTTGACACAATCCGAACTTCAATTGGGCATAACTCCTTGTTTATTGATCCAAATCGAGCAAAAATTTCACTGACAGTGCTTGGCACGACGAGCTCTCTCTTCCTGTGTTCTCAGATTTCCAAGATCCCTCACCAAATGCTCGAACTCTCCTTTAGAGCTCGATTTCTAAATTTAGAGTTAAACTAAAGACAAAAACAGACCAATGGGTGTTCATAGCTCCACTTGGTTGTCCTTTAGCACCCTAAACCACGTGGCAACTTAGTTTTACTCATAGGCTACCACGTCAAGCCCCCTAGAGTGCCAGCGTAAAACTTAAATTACTTAAAACGACACGCAGCCCCGAAAAATAACTTAAATCAGCTAGAAAGCGTGCATGGGCGACACGCAAATACAACCCATGAGCTTAAGCCCTATCAACATGGTAATCAACCTACTAAGACTCAAAATAGTGTTAACACCGTATGCAAAGGTGTCAAACATATACATAAACGACTCGAAGTAATATAAGCTAACTTCTAGAACTACTAAACTCAAGCGTCGGAGTAGAAATATAACATGTAGCCGCGAAGTAGCGCGACAGCGCGCAAATACTTGCTTGACAAGACTCACGCGCGCAATATAGTACTTGACAAGACTCTTTATCGATCACAGTCGGTGGTCGACAATGTGACACTATAGTATGAAAAGACAGCCAGCATGCGTGTTTAGATGACGTGGCTTGAATTTATCTGCACAGCGTGGAGTTCAGATTTAAGATGACGTGGCACGGACGAGGTGTGTGTGATAGGGTATCACTAAGAAAACACAGGTGAAGGAAGGCGAAGGCGAAAGGAACGAATTTGAATGATTTACGTGCGGTATGCCAAGCAGGAAACAAAATGCTTCTTGATATGTTTTGCGCGGCACTAGCACTAACGAGAGCGAGCGATGTCGGAAGGTGAGAAAATCAGTTTTTTGAAGGTTTAATTTATCACCTAACTCTTTCCACTAGAAGGATGAAGTGATAAATAAAAGACCTTTGCATATTCCTCTTTTCCGATCATGAAAGAGGAAAATATACAAAGAAGTACAGATAAATGAATCATGCATTAATCTATTCACTAAAAGTAGAGTAGTCTCAAAAAGCCAGAAACGCTAAGGACAACCCATTTGGGGTACCTCTAGGAACATTCTGTAAAAAAAGACGACTTTTCAAGTATCTTAGAATGACACGAAATTCTATCAGTATGATATACATAGCATATACATCATATGCTCAAAATTTCAGCTCGTTCTGACATGTTCAAGAAAATCACAAACGCTAAGGACAACCTATTTGGGGTACCTTTGAGGCTGTAAAAGAAGACTGACTTCTCAAGTATCTTAGAACAACACGAAATTCTGTAAGTATGATATACATAGCATATACATCATATTCTCAAAATTTCAACTCATTTTGACATGGTTGAAGAAACCACAAACGCTATAGGCAACCTATTTGGGATACCTTTGAGAGCATTCTGTAAAAGAAGAGGACTTCTCAAGTATCTCAGAACAACACGAAATTCTGTAAGTATGATAAACATAGCATATACATCATATTCTCAAAATTTCAGCTCATTTTGACATGGTTGAAGAAACCACAAACGCTATAAGCAACCCATTTGAGGTACCTTTAAGAGCATTCTGTAAAAGAAGACGACTTCTCAAGTATCTCAGAACAACATGAAATTCTGTAAGTGCGATATACATAGCATATACATCATATTCTTAAAATTTCAGCTCATTCTGACATTGTTGAAGAAATCGCACTCGCTATAGGCAACCCATTTGGGGTACCTTTGAGAGCATTCTGTAAAAGAAGACAACTTCTCAAGTATCTCAGAATGACACAAAATTCTGTTAGTATGATATACATGGCATATACTTCATATTCTCAAAATTTCAAACATGTTCGACAAAATCTATGACATATTCGAGAAAACCACAAACGCTAAGGACAACCCAATTGGGGTGCCTTTGACGTCATTTTGGAAAAAAAAAGACTTCTCAAGTTAAAGACTGTAAATTTTTCTTTATAGTTATAATTTTCATATATAATGATGAAATTTCCGTAGTTTTTTCTTTATAAAGAATTATGTCGTTCAAATTGAAAACTAAATTCTATCCATTTACTTGCACTTTTATCCACCACCAAAATCTGTTAGACAAAGGTTGAAATTTCACTATGAACTAGTTAAACGACTTCCAAATCTTTGATGAATTTTCGAGATAGCACACAAATTTGTGTGTTGCCCAAAAGACTTTACTCAGTGGATTTACATTCAGAAAACTGAGATATTTAAAACCTTAAGAGAAATTTGAAGAAATGTAAAAAATAATAATAATCCGGATTTCTTGGAACCAAAAAATGTCTTTTTTTCCGACTCAAGACTAGTGAAAAGAAAATATCATAATCATCGATATAGCTATAAAAGGTATTTATTTATTCTTGAAAATACTTTCCCCAATGTACTATTTATTGTACATCCGAAAACATATACATCTTTAGTATTGTTTTTCAGATCTATAAGTAGTACAATGAGGTATATCTCCTCTAAAAAAAAATAAAATCTCCATCTCCTAAAGGTATTTGAACACCTAAATTTGGTAACAAAAGACTATCATCATTTGTACTATTTGATGGATTTGAAACTAATACAACTGTGTATTTACTATCGTCTTGATCTGTGTGAAGAATATTATAATAATTCTTCGTAACAAATAAAGGATAAACTGGTATATCAGAAAATAAAAACTTCTCTTCAGTATCTCTAGAAATTAATACTGATTCTTCCGTATTAAAATACGGAAAATGTATCTTGAAAAAATCTTCCACAACAAAAGGAAAATCTTCACAAGTACCAACTAAAAGAGTTTCTAGTAAAACACGATGATAATATTTCTCCAAAAAACTATCAAATCCCTCTTTACTATTAGCAAGTTTTTTATACTTACGACTATTTTTGAAGAATGTCACCGAATCTGGACCTCGTCGTTCACGCCAATTATGCAATGGCCCTACAGCACGCATTGTTTCCTTCACGGAAACTCGAGCATCTCCTCTTCTCAATGTGTACTTCATATCATAGATCGCTTTGATATACTGTCGCAAGTATATCATAAGGGCACCTCCAAATTTTATTTTTTCTTCCTGCAATAATCTGACCTTCAGATGTATAAATAAGTTCTATTTGTTGTCTTGAAACAACCGTGTAAAATGAAGAAGATACTAAGCACCAAAGAGTTTCATCTATTTGAGCTAGTTCTCCTTTGATGATTTTTATTCACTTCCGATAAATAAGTTCACTAATATGTGAACTCTCGTGATAGTAAAAACATTCTGCAAATTGTTGATCAGAATAAGGAAAATATTTTCTCTCGACTATTTTGCTATCATATGAAGAAAGATGATGCTCTAAAAATTATAAAGGGTCTTTACGAAACTGTCTAATTTTTTTTTGTATTTTATTCGGAAGAACATTAATATTCAACCGTGAATCGATACAAAAACAAATTCGATTCCACAAAGTCTCTGAAAAAAAGTATATCCAATAGTCTCCAACTCTTATTGTCACAGCTAATATATGATAACCTCTCAAAAAGCTTTCTCGAGATTTCTTCGTTTTGCCACACAACAACATTCTGACAACAATGTCAAAAAAATATATTTCTCTGAGAACCCATATCAAGAAAACATCGAGAAAATTTCCTTTTATTGAAAGGAGCATGTTCACCACGTCATAAAAAAAAGAATATTTTTAATATTATCTTTCACCATTTGAAAAGATCTGCATATACAAAAAATGATCATGTGATATATTAATAATAAAATAAATAATAGTTGACAAATAAAAAATATTTCATATAATAAAAAATAAAATCTAAATTAATGTAAACAATATCTGTTAATATAAACAATCTACGTTAGAAACATAGAAATTTGAAAAAATATATATTTGTTCTATAAAATCAAAAATAATTCAAATTAAAATACTTTTAAATTTATTTGTATATTTTTTATAAAACATTTATTGAAGTATATTTAGGTTTATAATCTATAACATTCATGTTGTAGACCAATTAAGGTCGTACCTTAGAATGTAAAGAAGTTTATAAATATATATATACTTCAAAGATATTTAATAAATAAATAGCTAAAGTACTACTTTGAAGACAAAGTGATGATATTTTTAATTTTTGTTTATTAAAATTTATTGATATATATATATATGTTTATCATCCATGACATCCACTCTGCAAATCAATCAAGGTCATGCTTTAGAATGTAAAGATGATTTAAAATATATTTATTGATATAAATATAGTTTAACTTCAAAAATATTTAATAAATAAAAATTATATTAATTTTTTCAATTTTCTACAAATTTCATAAGAACTACAACAAATATAAGATAGAATCATTTAAGCTATTGTACACTATAATGCAAAAAAGTAAAAAAAGTTGATATGATTTACCTCGAAAAGAGACGCGACGACTGAGTTGCGCAAGAACGGTCAGGCCCGATGTCAGTTTTCTCCCGGGGAACTCCACTCTGACGAAGCTCTTATACCGCTCTCGTAAATGGAAATGCTTGCAGGATGAATTCCTTTGGTTTGGTGAGGAGGAACGGACGCGAATGAACGTATGCAACAGTGTTTACTGTTGCATACCGTAAACACGTACGCTGACTGAAGGACGGAAGAAACAGTCGTGACTCGTAAGGGCCTCGTTTATTTCCTGCGGGCAGATGGACGGCGAGAATCCTACGAGCATTGGATTTCACATCGCATCTACAACCAAGACGAGCTCTTTACTGGTCTGCCAAATTCAGAGAACAGAGACTTCTCCAGGTCAATTCCGGGTTTAACCAGATAACACGTCGATTAGCAGCTTGGGTAACTGACGTTGCAGTGCGTCATTCTGACCCAACTAAGATTCAAACGCTTCACAACGCTTAAGCTCTGAGCACAATAATAACAACAATATACTAATTCCCCATTCTCCCAGACAGTAATAAAGTTTGACCTTCACACCAGCAGACCCAAAACATTGTTCACTTAAACGACACTAAATCCACAACAGCTTGCCACATGCTAAGCTGCGTGCTAATCGAGGGATCTTGAAGGCAAAACTCTTCCCACCCAAGTCAGATTCTGCGACAATTAGCACTGAACAAGCCTTGAAAGTCTTTGGGAGTCGTCTTGGTTGTTCTCTATCTACGGTGGCAGAAGTCGACCTCCCATCCAAAGTCCACAGTGCACAGTCCACGGAGAGGGCTAAGAGCCTACGAGAAATATCAAGTGCACATCGGATTATTCTAAGTGGCACGCCTATCCAGAATCATCTGAAGGTAATGTCGAGATCCTTGAATATTGAGGGCCATTCGACCACAGTTCCTCTAACGGTTCTGATGGCCTAAGTATGTGTTCTGCTGCAGTCCTCATCTACTTCCTTAGAATCGATTATTGGGATGAAACAAAAACGAGAGAACTCTTCAGTATCAAAGCGTAGAAGCTCTACCCCAAAGGAGCAGACAGTCTGATTCATGATACTACGAGAATTCAGCTCCTACGGGCTTCGGAGCCGAGAAGCTCCTTGGTTTAGTAATGATGATTTGACGAATAGGACACGGTAATGGGTTAATGGCCACAGTCGCTAGACGTAAGCACCGGTGTATTTAGGCCAGAAACTGTCGCAGAAGGACGGCGAGAATCCTACTAGCATTGGATTTCACAGTGCACAGTCAGTTCGTCAGTCAGGCGTCACCATGGAAGTGCTTCTAGCAGCCTCTTCTCAGTTCGAGCCTTGAGGCTTGACTCCTGCTTGTAGGGACAATGTCGGAAACTTGAAGCCTTGAAGAACGGGCTCTCGGGGCAGGTTGATTCCAAGAGTTGGACCTATATTCTGGAGCAGTAGCAGTTAATCTATGCACAAGGAAGATTAGTGGATTCTACTTGAACTCTACAGGAAAGTAAGGAAGCAAAGTATCAAACTACCACATGAAGTAAGAAAGCACACAAGTCGTTACGAAGGGAGTCCGACAGACGAGTGTCACCATTCCGCCAATTTCCCAGCAAACCAGTCGGAGCGTGACAAAGAAAGAAGCGTGCTTTCAACGTCAAGATGCACTCGAAGGAAATGAATGTGTCCTACCAATAGATCGAAAAGGAAAAACACGACCCAACTCACCTGATAGATGCACAAGTATTTGCTTCTCCTCCTCTACAGTCTTGGTTACTTGGAACTACTTGCTTTGTATCCGCTTCACAAGAGAGCACACAAGATAGTCAGCTATTCAGTGAGTACTTATTTAAGGTAATCTCACTGCTGGAAGTACAGCCGTGCAAGTGACAACAATACAACGACTATCGTGACTCTCCCAGGTCAGCCGTGAGTAGATAATGAAATCCATGTATTGACGGAAGTCCACTGAAATCGAACCTTACCTTGAGCCTCCAGGAGAGAGCAGTGTTCCCCCAGCTTTTCTGAAAAAACCGTTACATGATCTGGGACCATGTAACCCACAATCCGTCTGACCGTGGTTGCCTCTGTACTTACCAGGTTGCCAGCAGTACGAACTACGTTGGAGCTCACTTTCGCACGTGTGACGTGGTCCATTGAGAGAGAAGTTACCGTTATAATTTGAATTAATTGAATCGACAGATAATTGGACAAAAAAGATATAAGAAACATAGTATAAAAATTAAAGGTAAATAAAAGAAAGAACTAGAATAAATAAATGAAGTAATAATAATATTATATTATAATACGTGATCAAATCCTCAAAAATTGTATACCTGATCAAATCCACAAAAATCACCGTGAACTACCGATTACCATGAAGGGCGATAAAGTGAGAATTATTCTAAAGTTATACTTCTACTTTATCTGAAAATATATTTTAAAATATATTTATTAAAATTAAATAATTCATATTTAAACTTACTAACTTCATTATCGATGTTACACTTATTCGCTAATGAATAAAAAAAACGGTAAGTGAAAGTACAAAACGGCCCTGATTTAATTATAAAAATAATATTTAAGATACATTAATCCTAATATCTTTTAATTTATAATCTAAATCTTCTAAAAGAAAAATTTAAATAATTAAATAATACTAAATAACTTGTAATAACTTTATTTTAATATAAAAAATATGGACATATATCTCCTCCTTCTTAACATGGAAGAAGTGAATATACATGCTCCAAGAAAAACAAAATATAACCGTTTCTTAAGTAGATCAATGGTCTCCTTTTTCTTCTTATTACTTTCACTAATAAACAATTTAGTTTCCTCCTTCTTGTCCTCACTTCAATTTTCTGTATCGCTAAATTTTATACACATTCACCCTCCAAAATGACATCATCCAATACTTAAAACTATATACATCCAAAGTACACTTCTGGCTGAACGGAGGAAAAATGAAAGTGAGAAATCTAAAACTTCCATTGTTTCGGACACCACAATGAGAGTGCAAACGAGATGTTAACATGAATTCCATTAGAGTTAAAGAAAAATATTCAATAATATCAACTTTAATTTAATATTTAATGTATTCACTTTATTTATCACTTTATATTCACAATTGTATTCACTAAAAGATTATTAGTTTAAATTGTGTATTTAACAACATGAATAAATCACAAGGAGGAGGAATACCATAAGGATGTTAGGCCACCGGAATAGTTCCGTCGAGTAAAAGTAAAACCTAAAGCTACTGAAGTAAATAGTTATTTATGTCGAAGTCAATGAAAAATTATTTTGAATTAGAAGGGATCGGCTTAAACCGGAGAAGTTCGTTAGAAAAATATTTAAAATTAAAGATAACTTGAGAAGTGAGATTGAGATACTTGAGAAGTCATCTTCTTTTATAGAATGCCTTGAAAGGCATTTTATGACAAGTCCTTAGCGTTTGTGGTTTTTTTGAACATGTCAGAACGAATTGAAATTTTGAGAATATGATGTATATGCTATGTATATCATACTGACAGAATTTCGTGTCGTTTTGAGATACTTGAGAAGTCGTCTTCTTTTACAAAATGCTCTCAAAGGTTATCTAAAAAAAGGTTGTCTATAGCGTTTGCGGTTTTTTCAACCATGTCAGAATGAGCTGAAATTTTGAGAATATGATGTATATGCTATGTATATCATACTGACAAAATTTCGTGTCGTTCTGAGATACTTGAGAAGTCGTCTTCTTTTACAAAATGCTCTCAAAGTTACCCAAATGAGTTGTCCACCGTTGAGCAAAAGTCTCATCAAAATCCACTCCATGTTGCTGTGCGTTGCCCTTGGTTATCAATCTGACCTTGTACGAACTCACAATATCATCTGAGTTGCGCTTGATCTTGAAGACGAATCTACAACCAATCGATTTCTTATCCTCAGATAAGTCCACCAACTCCCAAGTCTGTTGGTGGTGAAGTTCAATAAGTCCAACTTCCATATCACTCATCCATTGAGCTTTGTGCATCGTCTCCTCAAGTGAAGTCGGTTCTTATTTCTGAAGAATACTGACTGTATATGCATGGTGTGCAGCAAGAAAACCTTCATGCATATACCTACTCACTTGATGCTTTGATCGTTCAGATCTACGAGAGATAATCGATGCACTAGTCACATCCCTTTGCAACTGATTTGATAGATGCCAAGGTCTAAGACAAAGTATCCAAGGGATGTGGAAGTTCCACGTATCTAGACGAGTCAAAACATACATTGTAATAGCACTCGCTCGTCCTGTGTAGAAACTACACTAGTCCTGTTAGGCTATGCTACGTGGACTCCACCGTTAGCAACACCTTTGTGTGAAACTGATTCTGATCTAAAATCAATGATTTCGCTAGATCTTCCACTCGACGTATTACTCTGAGATACTATAGTAGACTAACTCCTTGGTTCTAAAGTAAGTACAAAGATATACTACAACAAGTGCAAGAACAAACCAAGACGGTAGCTCATCGAAGACAACATCTCTACAGATATTCATAAGTCTTGGAAAGGCAAACTTCCCCACCGGTCTGATGTTGTTAAGAAAGAGAGGAGTCATGGTACTCTCGTAAATTTCTCCACCGCGATAAGAAAATGTCTCTATTTCTAAGTAAACAACAAAGCAAAAACACGACTGAACGGGAAATTTTTGTTGTGTATTCGAATAATATAACATTACAAAAAAACTCTAATTTAGAATTTAGCGTTCAGTTTCTCCTTGGCACAAATAGAGTCTACTTAGAGACTCATGTGGAGCATCTATGTGTTTCGAACGCTATAATAGCATTAGAGTCACTCGGGTAAAAATGCCTTTAACAGAAGAAGAAAATGCTTCAACTCTTCTCTGTAAAGTCTCCGTTAATGCTTTCCAATACAGACTTCAGATCTCCATTACAAGATGTCGATGAAGCAATCCTTGAGAAATCAAATATTCACGAAAAGAATAAAAGAGATTGATTATGCTAGAATTAAGTATCGTTTACTTGAGAACAGACATGCAAAAGATGGAACTCCACAAAGAGAAAGTCCTACATTCATTCTTGAAGGTAAGCCTAGAGAAACTTTAATTGCTTATCACTAAAAAACTTAAATAATCTACAAAGATTTGTAAATCTTCTTATAAATACTAAAAAGTGAGAGTTTATACAGTTAAAGCTGGTTCGATATTGATTTTGTACTACTTTTTCTAAAAATTTGCGATTATTTTAAGAGATGTTTATGTTTGTGAAGAGCTTGGTGTGGTGCCCACAAATTACAGGATGCACGAATTTTTGAAATTTTTAAGAATAATGACTTGTTTGTATAACCGAAGAAGCGTTGTTACTTAAGGATACGTCTTCCTTAACAAGAAGATGATCTTAAGAGCTGTTTGTAATAAGAAGTTGACTTCTTCAGAAGACGACCGTCTTCGAAAGATCATCTTCTCAGTGACGTCTTCAGAAGACGAGAAGACGGCGGAAGATGGGAAGACGACGGAAGACACCTATCTTTCAGAAGACAGCGACCGCGAAGGACCAACCACGAGTTTTCGGGTAAGACAGTAGGTGTACCTACTGGTGTCGTGTTGTGGATTGGCTAGGGTGTGAAACCACCACATATCCTTCGTACGTGTTTGGTGTTGAGGAGCCATTGGGACCTTATCATGTCAAAAGATAAGGCTCCACGTGGACGATCCGTGTACTCTTCGCTGAGTGGAGATAAGAGTAGTACTCTTGTCGTCACATGGGAGATTGATGTATAAGAAGAGAGGTGCGCGGAGCTTGAGATATGGAGTGTAGAGTATCCAAGTCTAGTGGGGTGTGATCAGTATCATCGGATGAAGTAAGCGGCAGTGCGAGTGATAGGCATGAACGGAGAACCCTTTCGTGCTCCTGATCTTCCACTTGCGCATCCGTTCGTCATTAAGATCCATTGTCTGTCGCGAGATCACTTTCGAGTATTTATGGTAGCTCATTGGGGAGAGTCGTTTATGGCTGCGGTGATGGCTACTCCGGATCCTATCGTTCTTCCCATTGTCACTTACGACGCTGTTTGGGATCTTACTGTCTACATCTTGCTTTGATGTGGTATGGATCCTCCGTTGGATCTGAACTTCCCAGCGAGAGTTCCGTTCAACACTTGGGTCGAAATACGATGTTACAGTCGTCCAAAGGTGGCGCATCGTGAGTTTGTCGTGAGGAACTTCGGTGAGGATTATTATAATCAGATAATAGCTTCATCTGTTCCTTTTGTAGTTCCGTTTATTGTCAACCGTTTTAGAGTCGGGATTCTGACTCTCTATTGAGCGTAGTTTGTACTTCGTGTTTACGTGCTTCGTGGTCGACGGCATCGTCAACGGCACGTGTTTGGAGTTTGTTCAATATAAACTTTGAGGCCTAAATGGTACTCTTGGATAAAAATTCGTTCTTTGTGTGTTTGTCATGTGAGTGAAGAAAAAAACCTTTTTGTCAACTTGTTTCTCATTGGTCGAAAGTTTGACCAATCACTTTCTACCAAGTTCCTTTCACGTTTTCGAGGGTAGAGGCACTTCCCGTGGTCCATTCGCGGAGTGTGAGCTATGGTTGGAAAGCTTGGGACACGAGGATGTCCATGGACTCAATGGTTGCTCGATTTGAAGCACGGATGAGAATGTTTTGATCAATTGAAGCTGAGGGGGTCAAATTCGTGACCAATTTTATTTCCATGAGGTCTTTGTCACTTTCTGGGAGTTCTGTGATGTTGCTGGAGATGAATTGACTGTTGCTGGAAAGCTCTTGAGACGGGCTTGCCGATGGACTCAGAGATCAATTGATTCCAAGCCGGAGTGAAAAAGTTATGGCCGGTTGAAGTTGGGTGTCTCAAATCGGAGGCTATGATAGTAGGCGACTGTAAACATGAGACATTGAGAGAGATATGGAGAGTTTGAGGTCGAATTTCGATATGAAACCTTCCATGGTCTGAGAAGGTACAGTCAGCTACCTACCTGTGAAATTTGAGACCATTTGGATTATTGGGTTGAAGGGAAACGTTGTTTTTGTGCACAAGGGTCTGCATATCGCCTTGTGTCATTGACGAAAAGGGCTTGGATCATTCCGAGAGTTTGGTTGAGGATCTGCTGGTGAAACTTTACAGAGTGGTAGTGATGGTGACTCATTAGCTTCCTGAGAAGTTTGAGCCGTTTTGATCGAGCGGTTTGTGAGGAATCGAACAGCAAAGTTCTGTCGAAACAGTATCATGTTATAAAAATAGCGATAAGGGCTTGATCGTTCCGAGAGTTTGGTTGAAGATCTGCTGGTGAAATTTTACAGAGTGGTAGTGATGGTGACACATTAGCTTCCTGAGAAGTTTGAGCTTTTTTGATCGAGTGGTTTGTGAGGAATCGAACAGCAAAGTTCTGTTGAAATAGTATCGTGTTATAGAAACAGCGAACTTTGGAAGGGCATAGATGCCAACTGAGAGATGATCTCTCTGCATGTAATACCTTAATAGAGAGATTATTCTACAGGCTATCTGCTGGCCTTGGTTTCATCTCATTCTGAGCTGTGGTTGAGGAGTGACAGCGAGGTAAAGTTGAGAGGTTCTTGCTCCGAAAGGCGAAAGAGTTAAGACTCTTTTTTGAAGAACAGGTCGACCTGGAGGTTTTGACAGTGCTTCAGAGCACTTGATCATGGGTATGGAGAGTTGTTGACTGTATTTCTTGTGTTTGGATCCTCTCCATACCCGCATGCCTGTTTGTATGCCCAGTTGGTTTTGATTGGATTTGTGTGCGGGCGTTGCGCTTAGGTTTCTTTTCTATTAGGAGTGCTGGTATTTCTCTTGTGGTGAGGCTGGAGTGATGACCAGCAGACCCAAGACGCTTGCGGTGATGGCAGGAGTTTTCGGATAAGACAGTAGGTGTACCTACTGGAGCGCACCGAATAGGGAGGTAGGTCAGGAAGACACCAAGGACGAGAACCCCTAATCTGCGGGGAAGATGCGTGAGGAAGCACATTAGACACCTTCCAACTTCCCGCAGCATAGCGCGCCTGAAGAAGATCGATTAAGAGAGTGAGCTTCGCGAGCTAGCATTGAGAGAGGAATCAAGTGAGACATCGAGGTAGGAGAGAGTAAGTTGGCAGCTAGGCGAAGGGTGAGATTGAATTGCGGGAGCACAAACAGCAGAGAAAGCGAATGCGTTTCTGTGGAGCTTCCGAGAAGCTGACAGTGAAGAGTGGCGAGTAGAAGCAGAGGTGGAATCGAGGTGTGGACCAAAATTGACAGCAGACGCAGTCGTGTGGAGTCGCATTGGAAGCTAGGACAAGAGCCAGAAGCGCGCGGAGGTCGAAGGCAACTCGGGGAGCCGAAGAAGACTGTAGAGGTTCTTCCCCCTGTTCTTTTCTCCTCCCACTTCTTCTCGCCTTTTCTTGGTACTCCCCGCGCTTCCTTGATTGTGTGCAGGCAGCCTGATCGATTACCCCACCCCCATTCTTTCTATTGAGACATTGGGCGCGGAAGCGCTGCCCAATTTCTGTCGAGACATCTCCTTGCTTCTTCCCGAGCTCAATTCGAGCTTCCCTACTCCTAGCCCTCAAATTGGAGACCCCAACTATCAATTTCTCTACCCCCCTACCTCTCTACCCTCGAAACTTGGAACAGAAGACGATTCGGAAGATGAGAACATCTTCGGAAGACGCTTCTTGAACTTGACTGTCTTCGGAAGACATCTTCGGAAGTCGACTGAACACAATTCGTATCAAGAGTGGATTTGCTTTGCTTTTGTGTTTAGAGAGGCTTGGTACGAATCCTGAGTGGAGTGGTGAGTTGTTTTGTTATTTCGAGAAGTTGGAAGTCGGGAACTAGGCCTGTGCCTCCCGGTCTTCCAAGCTTTTCAACTCCCCATCTTCCTAGAGAGACTAGAAGACTGGAAGGCTGGCAAAATGAGCGAGAAGACGCGAGGGTCCATTCAGGTCTCTTCTGTCCGATCCATAGCAGCCGTTCCTTCTTCTTCCCGAACTTAGAAGAGAGTTGTGAGAAGTCTTGCTGGCAGAATCTGGAGAGAATGGTCGAGGGTCATGTCTTCCCATCATGCAGCAAGCTTCTTCTGAGTGCGTATGAGAGGTGAAAAGTCAGAAGAACAGAGTACAGTTGTCTTGAGTCTGTTGTGAGGATAGATTGCGTGTAGGAAGACGAAGACAGGTGAGACCAGTGAAGGGAAGTCTGACTTCGAGAAGTCTTCCGAGAAAGACATTGAATCGGAAGCTGTCCCAAGTGTCTTCCCAGAGGCCACTGTCACCGCAGGAGCCCGCAAACCATCTTCTGAACCTTTCTCATACTCTACTTCTCGCATATCTTGTATCTTTTGATAGGAAGTAGGATGTAATGCAAGGTGGGTTGTCTTCTTGGTAATCCATGCGAGGCCTTGCTTAGATAGGATTGTTTAGATATAGCTCGGAAGACAAGAGCTATCTAGGAAGTACTGTTAGAATCCCGGAAGACGGAGTAGCTGTCTTCTGGAAGACTAGTTTCGTCTTCTGAGAAGTAGAAGCTAGACTGTGGGCACTAGGGAAGAACTGAGCCTTCAGCTCATAGTAGGTGCTTGTGGTTTAGTGCAACAGATCTTCCAGGTATGTCGATGCATCCGCGAGGCTTGGTGTTACCAGCGGCAGAATTGGCCGAGGCCACTCCTTTCCTCAAGGAGTTGGGTCTCGACTTCTTCCTGTGGGATTGGAACCTCGCAGATCAAGGGCTTCTGGAGGAGGTGTGGGCCGCCTTACCACCGCGTAACCGTGTACTTGCGAAGGCAGGAGTGGCTCGGGAAAGACCGTCTTCCTGGACTGAAGACTGGTGGCGTAAGGCGTTTCACAGGCCTGAGACCGAGAACCGAGGATATTGGTACGAGAAGAAGATCTTGCCTAGGATTGGGAGTTCATGGCATGTGCTTGGGAGTACCACCTGCCTTTTCGTGGAAGACAGGCAGGGGAGGAACGGTTGGAAGATAGAGTCTTACCGAGAACCGAAGAAGCGACTTCTGGCGAAGTTGTTTCTGCATCTTTTCCCCAAGGGAAAAGCGCAGAAGACAAGGTACTTAGGAGATCAGGACGTGGAGTTCCTGGAATCAGTGTGGGATGACAGAGTGCCAATCTACTGGGGCGCGTACATCCACAACTATGTACAGACGGAGCTAGCATACTTGGGTACCCCGGCGGGAGGACATCTGATGCCCTTCTTCTGCTACTTGTATGTAGCCATGGGGGATCTTAGGGAAGATCAGCTGGCAGTGTATGGGCCAACGGAGCGACAGGAGGTGAAGGAGGAGACCTCGGAAGACGATGACTGAGAGGCAGCAGCAACGCCCCTCCCACTCTGATGCCACAGCTGAGGCCCGGCTCTCACCAGAAGACGCTTATGGTGAGGGAAGACGAGTCTAGTGGGTCGGAAGACGCCACGCCAGTGAGGAAGATGGGTCACAGAAGTGTACCAAGGACACCCATCTCCTTCATTCATTCAGGATCGGAGTCGGACTCGGAGGAAGACTTGCTGAGTACCCGATCAGAACAGAAGACAGCTTCTGTAACACCTGGGAGTCTTCCGAAGACTCCAGAAGACGAAGGATGGATGGGCGCTCCTACTGCGATGCGAGGAAGCGCAAAGAGGAGAGCCGCTCCTGCCACGAGGAGTCTTCCACCCCGGAAGATGAGAAGAGTAGCTTCTTCTCGTGCGCAGAAGATGAAGGCCGTAGTGGTGGAAGAGGCTTCCTTGTCTCTGGAAGACGAAGTCGACACCATGGAGCGAGTGGTGGAAATGAACTTGTCTTCCGCAGGAAGACGACTGGAGGAGTTCAGTGCCTACTTCCAGAAGGAGATCCAGCCCGCTATGGAGTTGTTGGAAAGGAGAGCGAGGGCACAGGAGAAGCCTTTACAGCCTGGATTCGGCCTGCGCACCGTGCTGCGACAGGAAGACAGCGAGCAGAAGACGGAGTCGTTGGAAGCTAGTCTCCGCACCACGGAGAAGCTTGCAGCTAGGTACAAGGCGGAAGCAGCCGCTTCTGCCAAGGAGTCGATGCAACTTCGGAAGAGCAACCCGGAGTTGCAGACGCGAGTACAGCAGCGCGATCAGGAAGTTCTCCGAGTGCGGGAGAAGATCACTGCCCTCGCAGAAGAGCAGACCACTTGGAAGATGCAGCGAGAAGCCGTAGAAGCACGAGCTGCAGTAGAGAAGACGCAGAGGGAAGCAGCAGAGGCCCGTGCGCAAAAGATGCTAGCTCAGTCGGTAGAAGCGCTTCGGAAGAAGTTCAACTTCACCGCGGGTAAGAAGTTACTTACCTTAGCTAGGGAATGGGACAGCGGGTCCAAGACGAGGTTGGTGGAATGCAGAGATAGCATGTTCAGGTACCTGGATAGACAGATAGAAGGAGTGAAGACACTTTATGGTCTTCCCTCACTTCCGACACCTGCAACCGCATCTTCCCAAGCCCCAGCACCCTCGACTGGATCCGGAATGGAGAAGGAGGAGTTCGATCTCGCTGTACACTTGGTGGTGACAGCGTTGGAAGACGAGAAGACTCCAGAAGACGCCCCGGAAGACATGATGTCTTCTGGAAGACAGGAAGACGAGCCGTCTTCTCAGGTATTCCGCGTGGAGGAAGCGACTTCCCCGGACCCCTATGAGGTCGCCATGGTCCCTAGTATTGCATCTGTGCCTCAGAAGATCGAAGACGCACCATTCGACTCGTCTTCCCAGAAGACCATTCCGTCTTCCGAAGTCGAAGCCGAGGAAGACGCAGCCGCAGAAACAGCAGGACCAGCGAAGAGCGAGGAGATGGAAGCTACCTCAGTGGTACCCGAGGTAAGTGCAGGGCTTCCCAGCCCATCAGAAGTCGAGGTAGTAGCTCCGGTAGGAGCAGATCATGTGGAGATTGCCACCGAGCAATCAGAGTAGTTAGCAAACTTAATCGACACTTCCAGATTTAGTAGGATCGGACATGCTATCTTAAGGGTGGCAGTTTTCCATGTAAAAATAGTTAGGACCCCATGTGGCAGCATAGGTAGCGTAGGAGTAACACAGTGGAGGGCTAATTGGGAAGAGGGACCGCATGCATGTGAGGTGACAACCTCTTGTCAGCGCCTCTCTCTCTCTCTCCCTGGTGGTCGCCTCCTTTGACTCTCGAGGCAGATGGTTAAGTAGGATAGCAAGGTAGGAGAAAAGCTCTCTGAGAGCTCTGCCAGTTCTGCCAGTTCTGTAGAATTCTGTAGTAACTGAACATACACATCGATTCTACAAGCAGGCAGGCAAGCGAGACACATTAGAGCAGAGACAGTCTTAGCACACTACACCCGTCGTTGGAAACATTCGAATAGTCTTGGAATATACAGGAGGGGTCTGCATACTCGCACCAGCAGTAGATTCGAAGATGTAGATAGAAGTAGTGGACAGTCTAGGAACAGAGAACGGCATCCTCGTGCAGTCCTGTTAGCTAGGCTGGTGTGTCGAGGAATAGACGCAGGAAGTAGCGGGAGTGAGCTTCCCAATGCCATTGTGACTTCTTCTCGAGGAATAGATTGTGGATTTGAGTGCAGCAGCTTCGCTCATGTCTTCTGGGTGGTGGAATGTATTGAATTCGCTCCCAATTGTGCATGGGAAGTGTTCTTCTTGAGTGGCGGTGAATGTCAACATTTGTGGAGTGTAGCTTGACTCGTTCAGTAGAGCACTTGGGATCTACGTACGAACGGTCTTCTGGGTAAGGGATCCCAGAAGACAGAGCAGTCAGAGCAGCGAAGTGAAGAAGAAAGAAGCCTTCTTCCCGCAACAGAAGACGACATCCTCGAGTAGAAGACGGTGCTACAGTACTCACGTTTGTTGTCTTCCTCCCCAAACTATTACAAGCAGGGATGGCTTGTTAGTCAAGATCCGGACTAGAAGCCTGTCGGAATCTTAATTGCCTTTTTTCATCCTGTTTTCTCTTGTTTGGATTTCTTCTTCTTCCCATCTTCCCTCATCTTCCCCATCTTCTTATCTTCTTCTAGTGAGCTTCCGATACTTCTATTGAGCTTCCGTGAAGGTGAATGTCGTTGTAGTGCTGCAGGAAGACAACTTCCGTAGGCAGAAGCCTGGGAAGGCTACAGGGGGCATACACCCTGTGATTTATCCAACCCGATTGGAATGTGAGTGTGAGAATAAGGTGTAACGACTGTTACTAGTCGACTTCTGCGAAGCCGGACAGCCTTCTGGAGGTGTGAGAAGACGAGTTGAACCCCCAGAAGACAAGAATCGCTTCGGGAAGACGGTATCGAGAAGACCGGAAGAAGCAACCTGGAAGCAGGAATATCGTCTTCCCGAGCTTCTCTGTGAATAGTTGTATGATATTGTAGTTGGTAGTTGTTTGTTTGGGTCCAGAGCACCATTTGGCGTGTCTGGAAGACATGTTGTTTTGTGTGGTTTTGTGAGAAGACGGGATTTCTAGACAAAACCCGTGTGTTTGTGTGTTTGAGCAGATCTTAGAACTTAGAGCAGCGTTACTTGTGCAAATCCTCTGTGGGAACGATATCTTGTATACTAAATGGGCAAAAGGAGAAATCCTACGTCACTACACTTGGCAAACAGTGTCATAACTAGAAATATAAGGTATTTGATGAAATGTGAAACGTATCCTAAAGGATAAAGGATGGATGAATCAGGTTACTTTCCAGAAATAGAAGATAAATTAATAAATAATCTTCTTGACTTAAAAGATTGCCATTACCGAGGAGAACAAGCGATTCCACAAGGACGTATTACTTTTACACGAGGTGATCGATAACCGGACTAGAATTTTAACCTTGTGTCTGAAATTAACGGATAAAGTTTCTAATTTAAAGCTCTTTTTTTGAATAAAACAGAAACTCCTAATAACATTCCTCCGCAAGGTGCTTCCACAGAGGGTGAGTCAGTTAATTACTTTGTTTAATCTTGAAAATATTATACTTAAAAGTTCCTCTGCTTATCACACCGTCTGTTTAGGGTTTGGTTCCAAACTTACGCTACTACAGATCACCACTTTTTTACACCTAGATCGATAATAAATACCACAAAAGTGTAGTATTTAAGACTTTAACGACCATCTTAAACCCGTCTTAACGATGTAAGAACATTGTCCTAAAAGATGTTGTACTTATGTGAGAATGATGTCTTAAACCACGGTCCGAAATGGCCTGCCTGAATAATGTGGAGAAACAGTATGAACACTGTCTAAAAAGTGCGTCAATATTCTCACGACGAGAAGACCAAAAAACCAAACTGAACGGCTGTTGAAATGAGTTGCATATCCGAATTCATATCCACTCTTCGATATTTGTCCCAAGTGGTTTAGCCTACAGTCCTCTAAGAGAAATATCCTGGGTTCACTCCTTTGCGGATACGGTTAGTGATGCATGCGCTGCAAATTGTTAATGAAGTTTTTGGTCTGAGTCCCACTGTGGTAGACTCACATGGACAATCTCATGATCCAGGAAGACCTCAAGGGACATGTAATATCATTTATCATTTACCATATGACTCTGACTACTTTGTGACATATTATGGACAACTCATTAAATTTCTGAAGTCGATTTATGATATCATTCTGACATGTATCTAAAATAATCCGACATAATTTCCAACAAATTTTATGATAGATACTTCAATGGAAATTCTGGCATAATTTGTGACCTAATATCCAACATTTTTTGACATTAAAGATGTTGTTGTACACTTGAAGTATGACATTACTGCAGACTATACTCATATTTTGCAAGACATGAATTAAGTCAAATTTCATAATTTATGATGTGATTTAATGCATTATTATGACAACTTTCTGGTAGTATATTGATAATAGAATTACGCTAATATTTCATGCACGGTTCTATCATTCTTACGACGTGTATTAATGTATTATTTCAGATAAAATTTTGACAATATATCGATAATAAAATTACAATAATATTTCTGTAGTGTCTCACGATTTCTCCTTTAGCCCACTATAGCATAAAAGATTTCATTCCTCAAGAAGATTTACACTAGTTTCGCTGCTCTATGTTCTAAGATCTGTCTAAACTCACAAACACATGGATTTTACGTACAAATCATAAACACAAGCAAAACATAAACGTTTATGTTAAGATATACTCTACTCCATGTTAAGCGTGTGGACTCATATATATGGTCTTGCAAGTTCATGTCCGGACTGTAATGATCTATGTTACACATATGAAGTTTATTTATTAGTAAGATATTTAGTTATAACTAAGTGTTGAGAATGTTTATTTGCTACCCAAGTACTTTAAGGAGTATCAAGTTAATCATGACTAGCTAAAGTTAGTTATGATTAAACTTAGCTGTATTTTTTGACAAAATTCAAATATTTTTAACATAGTGCACTACTATCTTGTCTAAATGATAGAAAGGAGATGAAAAATATCCTTTTATATCTTTTTTGACTTGATATTAGTGGTGGAACTTAGTTAATGACTTTGGGAACATAAAAACCAAGAAGAGATTTCACATGTCTCTTTTTCAATGGATCCTAGTGTAGAGAGAGAGTGGAAATTCGAGATTCCTTGAGAATATTCATAATCCACTTGGAATTTGTTGACTTTGAAGTAATAAGCTCATGTGAAAAGATAAAAAATCCATGTGATTAGTGCTTTTATCTTAGATAATATCTTAGTAAAACTCGATAAAAATCGTTATAACTGAATTACAAGAGGATATCAAAATAAAAATCTATAATGTATAAATATAGGAGTAGAGAAAAGCTCTTCATCTTTGTTTCTACATCGTTGTAATGACATTTGAGGAATATAGAGAGAGTGTGAGATTTTAAAATGTGAGAACTTGAAAGACGTTGTTAGAATGGAGAAATTTAGTTTATGAGTTTATGGGTTTATGAAGACTGAACTTAGCATTTTTCTCTTCAAGTTAATAGTGTGCTTCAATCAAAGCCATCAGAGGTGACCCTTGAGTGAGGAACATGCCCGACATGTTGTAGATTGATCGATAACTATCGTGGAGGTTAAGAGATTAAGGGATAGTTGATCAATAAGACCGTTGAGGGTTACAAGATGTCTTGCTTAGTTAGTATGAATGTCATGATGCCTTTCTCATTCACGGCTAGACCTTGACTGGCTATGCGTTTCTAATTTACGTCGGTCCGGATTCATTGGGTTGGATATCATTGGATACTTGTGTATTATTACACAAGTCGAATCAATTCTAAGAAAATATGGTTGTTTGACATACAAGTAAGTTGTAGAACTGATTAATACGTATGGACTTAGTGGACAAGACTGGATGTTCAAGATCTTAAGCTCATTTTATCAATTCAATTTAATCACTAGCACAAATTTTATCATCATTTGTTGCTTTTTGTTATACTATGTTATCAGTCTCTACAACTTAGAAATTACTTCCAAACTGAAAGAGCGACATCATGTAGAAAAGCGTAATTGTGAACAGAACTCAATCGATTATCTGGTTAACATGTGTTTATATATTATAAACTATATCTCATGAATCTATGACATACGCTAGCAAGTGAGAGATCATAATCTCTATTAACTCATCCGACATGAAGAGTGATAACAATTATGTCTAATTTGTGACGTCAAAATATGACAATATGAACAACTATCATTGTGTAATGACTTGCACACTCGAGCTCATCGAAAGGACATATGTACGTTTTCAATCTTCTCGATTCACTTCTGACTGATACACACACAGAAACTCCTATCCGATCGTGTTCGAACAATCACATGCGCGAGCGTGAAGTGTCCATTGTTCGAGATGCGTCCATGTAAACGGTTGAGAATGGAGCAGAGTTCCAACGATATTTGTGCTCGTGTCAAACAGATTTCTTTTCAAATCTCATGTTTGCTCGGTCGTAGCTTCGATTAGGCTCGAAAGAGGAACGAAAATGAAAGATTACTTGCAAAAAATGAGCCACCATAGCGTGAAATTGCCCTACGTCAAGCCTTCAAACCTTTTTCTCTTATCTCAAGCAGGGGTTTAATCTGTATCTATGTTGTATTTTGGATACTTGATGCATGCGCATGTCCTCGTTCTTGACAATCATTTCTGTGGATCAGACCTTATATGGCAGATTTGGTGAAGATAATAGATTCATTGAGTGCAACTCGTGAGGGTATTAGTCACTATCCAGTCATTATCGATCATATAGGATTATTGATCCGAGGACCTAGTAAAAGACAAAGAGCTTTACACAAATGTGAGCACAAGGTCTACATATGCAAGTTTGACACTTGGATAAGAAGATGTTATTGACGACTTACTCCGGAGTATGCGACTCTTTTACTCAAGATTGTAGAGCTAGTGGACATGACTTGAATCTTGAGCATGCATCATTGTCTTATTTTGGAGTGATAGAGAATATTATTGAGCTTGACTTCTTGGATTTTACACAAGTAGTCTTCTTGTGTAGATGGTATAGGACTCAAGTTCGAGGTAATCAAACTATTGTAGTAACATATGAGTGTTGGCTCTCTTGTATAAATACAAGGTCGTTATTACGTTTTGATAGAACTAGTGGGGAGTCTTTTGTATATCCGTCACGACATAGCAATGTCTCTATGCACCATATATTAGAGATCTTTATTCTTAGATAGTATCATATTATTCAAGATAGAGCAGTTGTTGTGATAAACAATGTTGTAGATAATGATGATCGTTATGTATAAATATCATATTTTATTTATACACGGAAGAAGGCTGTCATATGTCCATGAGAGATATCTCCTCAAGAAATCACTTCAAAAATATTAAACATAACATGAAATAGATAAAAAAACATTTACCTTCCGTGCACTATATTCCTGAGCCGGAAGGCGAACGTGGAAAGGAAAATCGAAGGCCGCGTTTCGAAGTAGCAGTCGCAGCACGTTCAGAACACGCGAAGTAATTTCACGCGAATTATTTCTCGGGAAAACAACACTCGCCGTCACTGCGCAGTACCCACCGCTAGGTGCATATATGCACGCACCCCGAATGTACTAACTGATTCTTTATTTCACATGTTCCACACATGTTTTCACAAGTTGGGATGAAGACGTAGTCACTATTCGGTATTATGAGCACCTGCATATTCACCTCCTCCATCTTTCGATGGAGGAGGCAATACAGGTGGTTAATTTAGTACCTAACCCTTCCGGTAGGAAGGGTTAGGTACTAAATTAAACTTCACTATATATTAATGTATAAATCACTGTGGACTCCCGGTGTTATACCTTCTGAAGCGCGGCACCTTGGTCGAGACTTATGGGTTATCTTCTACTTTCCCCGGGTTTCCAGGCATGGGTAACATATAACTTTTATAGAATATTTTAATTCTTTTCATCTACTTAGTACATGTTTTTTACTTAACACATATATATATTTCCAGTAACATCAAGCGAGCAAAAGTTCCCCCGGAGTTAATCCAGCATGCATATTCACTAAAGTTTTTTCTGTATGACGGTTAAATTTGTCAGCTCTCTAAATGCAAATAAGCAAAATAAGGTCTTCTGGGTCACCAGAAGCACTCGTAGTCATACCTCGGGGGTTCTTCAATCTTTTATAACATCTTGCTGTTAACACTTCTTTCCACTATTCAAGAATGAGCGTGAGCAGGTGTGAACGAAGTGGAAGCGAGATTTCGGCTTGAGTCACGCAAACATTGGTGAGAATCAAATGCCCCGAAAACCTAAAGGAATCATGTAGGATCATTTCAATTCAGATTGCCACATTGCGCGACTATATATCCCAATAAGGGTGCCATTTATGGGAGACTATGCGGGACTGAAGGATGCCATTCATGGCCAATTCTGAACTACAATGGCTCAGCTTTTCAGGCTCCTGCATTCTCTTATTCTTTTCTCATGTTTGCAAATGATCCGGTCGATTCCCATCAGGATATCGTTGGATACCTGCGGACCTTCTGTTTTCGATGGTACCCCATTGTTTTGTTGTCCACCAAAGCCCCAACGGCCAATCGTGGATTTCAAACTCGTGCAAAACTCTTCTAGACCTCTCAGAATCAGGAGGGCCCTGCAATGTCTCGATCAAGAGGAGCTTGATGTTTACAAGGAGAAACTGATAAGTGCTTATGAGTTAATGCGCGCACTGCCAGCTGACGATCCTCGCTCTCTTCAGAACCAACAGATGGTCCACTGTACTTACAGTAGTGGGTGCCTCGACAACGCAGGCTTTGGCATAGATATTCACTCCGGCTGGCTCTTCCACCCGTTCCATCGTTTTTACTTGTATTTTCTCGAGCACATTATGCAAGTTCTGCTCGGAGATCCCACTTTCACACTCCATTTCTGGAATTGGGATAATGACGGGGCTCCAGGCCCAGGAAATGGTAAGAACGGCTGCTTGAAGGATGGGAACAAACTTCCTGCCATGTATACCGAGCCGTCTTCGATTCTGTTCCACGCGAACCGCATCTGGAGACCCTCACCATCAGCCGTTCCCGTTGACCTAGTAACTGTTTTCAATGTAGGAGTCGAGTTGCCAGACAATGTCGTTTTGTCGAGGAATCGGCAAATTATGCACGATGTTATGGTGATTAATTCCGTAGACTCTCGAGATTTCTTCGGAGGGGAGTACAGGGCTGGAGAGGAGATCGCGCCAGGCTTTTCGGCTGCAGGTTCACTGCAAAGTGGTCCTCACGCGGCAGTACACACTTGGATCGGTGGAGACATGGTTGTGAACCAGGTATCTGCGAAGGATCCTGTTTTCTTCGCACACCATGGAAACGTGGAGAGATTATGGTACTTATGGACTCGACTCGGCCCTGGAAGAGCGGCACCCGTAGACCCGGACTTTTTGGATGCAGAGTTTCAGTTTTACGACGGAAATGCGGACCTGGTAAGAGTGAAGGTAAGGGACGCTCTGGACCATCGAGCTATGGGATACGACTACGAGCAAACGAACGACGCTTCTTGGAACTATGGTTTGGAAACATCAAAAGCGGAGGACCCCTCGAATTCAGAGCTATTGGGGAGTCTGTTCAGTTCCAGATCCGAAGCAGTCTGAAACTGAAACCATGTCACTGCGCGCAGATCTCATTCCCAAGCTGATTCGTAAATCATCATCTTCTAGTTTTGCTAGTTTTCTGGGTTTTCTTGTGTTTCCACACGCTCTTTGTATGTCGAACGGTGCGGTCCCTTGCCGCATCCAGATTTCTGTCCGAAATTTGGTTCAGTAATAAGGTGGGCCTCCGCAGGTGTAAGTTTCGCAGATGCTGAAAAGTGAGAACGGAGCACGTGTGAAAGTGAATACAGAGATGTGTGAAGCTGTTCTTTATTCTAAACCCCGGGTATGAGTATAAAAGCATGAAAGAGAGAATTCCTTTTCCCCTCACATTGTTCTTTGAATCTAAAGAAAAGATTCTCTTTTGCTAAGTAACCCCGAGATCTTTATCTTATCATTTCTGTGTCGATATTAAGTAGTTTGTAGGCCGAAAGGACACACTACTCTCCTCTTCAGAGAATTACACTGGCAGAGGTTACTGTTCCCCTCTTGATATCTTTATCTGCAGAGAGTGTTCAAGCTTCCTGGCGCGAGCCACTTGGAGTCCAGTCAAATGAATTTCACTTCTCCTTCTCGCTGGATAGAATTGCCTAAGTCCTTCCGTCATGTCCATTGCCCCGCCTGGGCTCGAGCAGTTCATCAACATTTTCATCGGCTTGTTCGCAAAAGGAGCTCAGGTATCAACGAAAGATCTCGTACATCACAGCTAAGGATCTCTTCCGTGAATTGAGGAATGTTTCAGCGATTGTAAGTGATGTCATACTGTCATCACAGGCCGAGCTATCTCAGGACTATTCCTGAGGAAATACAGGATATGACAGAAAATATTATATCCGCTTGTAGAGGTATTCTCGAAAAGGGAAGTTAGAGCGATCAACTGCATCGGCCTCGAAGATTTGCCTGGCGACCTTAATCGAGCGATGGGTACCAGCTTTTCTTGTTTCTAACAATGGCAAGCAGCCAAGTCTCTTGACAGTACGGATTCTCTCAATATTCTAGACACAATCATGAAAAAGCTTTCGTCTCTTGTCTTCGCGGCCTGACTCAGAACCATCAAAGTACATGTAGTGATCTGGCTCCAAGTCTTGTCATCTCTATAAAACGGTTCGAGATTCCCAAGAAATGGCCAGGCCTCGGAAAGGAGATGCTCTTGAATCTGGAATCTGGAATCTGGATTGGTCCCTCTGTTTTCGCTCCCTGTGGTCTTGCAACGTTAAGAGTAAGGTTCGGACGAACGGCAGGAAGCCCTGGATGTCTAAAGCAGGGCACGAGAGTATGAACGAGGAAAAAAGTAAGTGAAACCTAAAGCGTAAAAACGCACGGGAATGGGACACCTTATCCTGAATGTAGGGGACAGGCTATCCAGATTTCGAGCATAGTCTTTCTGGGGAGAGATCGTCTGTCACTTCCTTCAGGACCAGCAGCAAATTTCTTACTCAATACGAGCACGATGCTCTGGGCATGAGCGGAATCATATCTTCAAAGGGTTTATGACCCTTTATCTTCTCTTTTAAACCCTTTTTTATAAGGGTTTATGACCCTTATCTTCACCAGTGTGTACTATCATCCCAGAAGGTTGGCACTCCTGCATATTATTAATTCACTCTCTTCCAAGTTCGGAAGACGGGTATATGCAATTCCTTTAATTTATATCCTAAATTTTCATTTTGGAAGGGCTGTAAATTAAAATTTAGAAATGAATTAAGTTATTCATCGAGGAAAGTGTTTATGGAAACATGAGAATCCTTCTGCGTACTGAATTTATGACTTCCCTGTTTTTTTCAACAAGTGTAGTATTGTGAACAGAACGTTTATGGCAACATGAGAGTCTCACCTAACCATTCCTGTCACAAGAGTTAGGTAATAAATTAAATGTACACTATATCAATATTTAATGATGAGATCCAGAACTTGTACTTTTTGAAGCTTGTCGGTCTGCACATGCCTTAGGGGGTTATTTCTTTCTTTCTCGTATCACTCTCTTCAGTTAACAATTAATATTTATCATAAATGTTAAATGTTAAATTTTTTAATTTTTAATTTTTTTGCAATATTTACTTATTATTGTTAACACAAATCGAACATATTATCAACTGAGGTTCTAGAGACTTTATGTATATTACATGCATCCAGAACTTCTGCAGCCATGACCTGAACGAATCACATTAGGAGTTTTGTATCTATCTTTTTGCTTTTCTTTTGATTTGTCTGAATTGTCAACAGTTTTTGTCCTAACTATTAATGTCCCCCTTGAATTTCTTCTAAAAGCAGAACAAGTTATATAGAAATGGTATTCAGTCTTCTGAATATAGCATAAATATTTCACATTATCTTGTATTACAAACTATCATAGGAAGAAACTGGTAACAAAAGCAAACGATAACAGAATTCTAAAGTTTGAACAAACTAATAAGATTTGTGAAACTTAGAGCACATGTCGGTTATTCTTTGGCTGCGGACGATAGTTCTGGACCCGGGCCATCCGAGCACTTCTGGAGGTACCCGCATAAATAGTCCACGTGCATCTCGTGATGTTCGTGAGAAGTTCAGCCGTAAGATACACACAATTTGCAGCATCATAATGATGTTGCCAATGATAATGATGCTTATGAAAATGATTTCAATGATAGTAATGCTGGTGATAATGAAATGTATTTTTTACATGTCTAAACAACCGGGTTCGATCTAATTTCTTGGTCAAAACGGTTTAGGTCAAAACAATTCATTTTGACTTATGAGTTAAGTGTTGTTTTGATCTAGAGTGATAAAAGCAGTTCAAGAGTACTTTGGCTGGGTGTTACTTCTTCTAGACAACTCAGTTCTAGTCTTGTTGGAAATATCAAGAGAAGAGCTTTCCAAGGCAATTGAAAGCATAGGATTTGGAGTAATACTCGTGATGCTGCAAGAGTTCATAGTTTACTAGTTTTTTTTAGGATTTTGGAAGAAGAGTTTTGTTTCGACTTAGATTTATATCGAAAACTAAGTGTCTCGACCTGGAAATCCTACACGAGCATATTCAAAAAATGGAGCTCTCCTACATACACAAACAATGAGAATCATCATAATAAATAAAAGGACTCATTGATTATTCTCACATTATTCACATCTTTTCAAGTTTGAATTCAGACAAATAACTTAAAAACCCTCCTCTAAATCATGCTTATGAGTTACGGATCATGAACAAAGTTACTCTTCCATTCTCATTGTAGATTAGAGTTAAAAAGTTAGGGGTTATTATTCTTTCGTCCGTTAGAAAATTTGTTTTCTTGGCTTTGACACTCTCTAATGCATATGTAAAATATATTTTGAATTATTTCTTAGTGGATCAAAATTTAATTCAAATTATTTCACTACGACAAGGAATGATACCGACAGCATTGCGACGGAAAGTCAGACATGTTTCTTACAACTATCTTAGCCAAAATTTTGATCAAAAAGGTTTGTGTAATATATTTTACATATTAGTCTATATATTTTTATAAATAATTTTATTAGACCTCAAGACTCCATACTAGTTTTGACTCAGTCGTAAAAAATAATACTTATTTGAACTTATTAAGCTTACCAGTAGAGACTCCTCCAGATCCTTTGGATCTCACACTTACCGTACTGCTAACCTATATTGCACATCAAAGTTTACGTCTTTCCATTGCGTGATGTATTTTCCAAATATCAAGATGTAGTGCGTGATATCACAAGAAATACTACGAGTGAGAATGCGGGAAAAAGAGAAAAGATGTAATACTCAAGGCTGTATATTCATCCATGTACACTTCAGAAGTGTACATGAGGTGTTATTTATGAGCTAATCCTTCTGTTAGGAAGGTTAGCTCTAAATAATGTCTCAAACACTGACCTCTTCCGTAAAAAAGAATGACACTTATAGTGGATTAGTTCCAGATATAATGACTGCGCTTATGGGTTCTCTTGGTTTTTGGAGGTCATGTGTTTCATCGGCCTAAGACATGTTTAAATTAAGCTTTTTAAATATAGTCATTTAATTTTAAAAACTTAAATTTAATTATTTAAATTTGGACAATAATTTGTCTTTTTCCTTCTATTAACGAAACCAAGGTACTTATATTTTTCCTTCCCCCCGCTTCCTTCACTGTACTTCCGCCGTGAGGAATTTTCACTGCACCCCAGTAAGATTTATATTTCAATTTACACTGCACCCTCTTCCTTCACTGTACAAGGTCGTGGAACTTTCCACGTCTTGTTTTTTAAGATTCTTGTCTTTTTTCTCTTATTTGTACAAGGCCGTGGAGCAGGATATTATTCACCAAGACCTAAATGGCACACTGCACATATTTTATACATTAAAAAGAAACTTTTAAAGGGATCTGTGATCCAGTGTCCATACGCACTGAACTTTGTGAGATTTGTAAAATATATACTGAGGCTTGTAGACGTTCCGTGAGGAATAGGAGCATCTATGGAACTGTGAGACTCCAAACTCATCTATAGTCAGCTGCGCGAATTACGTAAATAACTGTATTAGACTGACGTGAAATACTTTATTGATTCAATACGGTATGAATAAATCTGTTTTAGCGACATATAGGTTAGCAGTACAGTGCAAGTCTATATAGGTTAGCAGTACAGTGTAAGACTTGCACTGTACTGCTAACCTATATCTAGCCAATATAATAGTCTGTAAAGTACAGTGCAAGACTTGCACTGTACTGCTAACCTGTACCTAGCTAATATAATAGTATGTAAAGCACAATAGGGGTGTCAAAGTTGAGAACCTTCTGAAATATTTGAAATCCCTAGGAGTTACGGCTTCGACGAAACTGCGATCAGTGTTTCATGCGGGCACCTCCTGTTCACTGTTTTCGTCCGCTTTCTTTTGCAATGGATTTTTTGCTGCTCAGAGTTATTATCTTGAGTGTACAAATGGAAAATTAATCAATGATAAAATCTGGATGTTCAGTTAGAGGCGCGACCCAGAATAAGTCGCGATTATATACAAATGGCAAGTTATCTCTTTGCCATTGAAGAATCTTTCCTCTGAACTTTGACACCCCCAATAGTCCGTAAAGCTATCATCGTACCAAAAGCAGTGAACCCCACATACGAACCTGTAAAGCACAATAGTCCGTAAAGCTAGCATCGTACCAAAAGCAGTGAACCCCACATAGGAACCTGCCAGGCCCAGCCCAGGTTTTTCCTGCTTACCAGTAATTTGCCGGCGGTTTTCGACAATTTACGGACTATTGTGTTAATTCACAGGCGTTTTTTAGCAAATTTCTAGTACTTTTTCACTTTTTCTTGGTTGTTTTGGTATAGAATTATCCGACGCATTCTCTACTTCTCGTGCATTTGTAGAAAAGTTGCCGGGGAACATTACACGGGATGCCGGATCTAGGCTGGCGCTGGAACCTGCTTCCCCAATCTCCGGATGGTTAGTTCTGCATTGCAGTACTCTCGCCCGTGCACAAAGTTCTTTCCTAGAGGACGATTATGTACTAACCAAATGTACTCGGTTGGTTGAAGAACTCAACGGAGCTATCGCTTCTATTGATATTTAAGCTGACTGCTCACCGTGTCTCTTCGTCGTTCTTTTGTGGTACTGATTCAGTTTACAAAGTTGGCTAAACGATTCAGATTTGCACAGAACGCACACCAGTGACAGGTTGAGATGGTAGGGAAAACGGTTGCTGTCACCGGAGCAAATGGATTCGTTGCCACTTGGGTGGTGAAATTGCTGTTAGAGCGCGGTTACAACGTGCGAGGAACGGTACGGGATCCAGGTGAGTCCTTTCTGTCTTCTGTAATCGTGAGGATCTGTGTCTGTGTATGGGGACATCGCGTTTTTGGAATTTGCTTCTTCTTAGTACCTACCTCATTTCAAGGGCTACTGACAAGTATCTTTGGGTTCTAGAGACTGGCATCTGTGACCCAGTGCCCATATGGTTTTGACGATAATGAAATGATACTTCTTACTTCTGATGAACGACATGAGTTCGATAAAGTTCTTGGGGTAGGTGCTCGATGTCGTTTGACTCTTTCACCCTCGTTTAAATGCCCCGAAACTAAACTCTGTTCCCCTGATTTCCTTTCGTTCGATTTAGATTATGGTATTTAGTGTGTATTCCAGGTTCAAAGCAAGCATCAGTGTCATCTTAAGAAGCACTGAAAATGCATATAAGTAACGAGTGGTCCACGACAACCCTGGAATTAAGTCTGGACATCGACTTTGACCTCACTGAGAAAGCGTTGCTAGAGATGAGTTCTCTTTGATTGAGTACCCTGGGCATAAGATGTCTAGATAAGGTTGCTCATTGCACTGCACTCATTGCACTTCATTCACTTCCCAGCAGATGACTACTCGAAAGTTGGCCATCTGCTAGAGATGCCCGAAGCCAAAGAAAGACTTACTTTACACAAGGCGCATTTGCTGGAAGAAGGAGCCTTTGATGACGCTTTTACCGGAGTTGACGGCGTTTTCCATACTGCATCGCCAGTCCCACTCGAGAATGTACCTGATCTAGATATAGAGGTTGTCTCTACCCTGAATGATTTGCTTTTTCCAGAAAAGAAGAAACACTCCGCTTCTTATGCACTATCTGGTTGTTTCATATAATCGAGAAAGAAACCGCAGCACTGCGTCGTTCTTTATGTTAATTCGTAGTGTGGTTCGTAATGTACGTATCTCGTGCAGAACTCACGTATCTATTTTGACATCTTCCTTCGGTTTCAGCTGTCACAGTCGATACAACTTGTCATGCTTTGGGCCAGTTTATTCATGATCAGCTAGATACCAGTGATGGGAACTGTTTGAGCTTTTAAAGGAGCCAAAGAAGAATACTTAATTGGTTCACCTGAAAGCTATGCTGCATAATTTGTTCAAGCCTATCTTAACCAAATGAATCATTTCATATTGCGTGTTGAATATATGCTTGTCATGTTCACCAGAAAAACCTGTTGAAACCTGCTGTAAAGGGAACCATCAATGTTCTCTCTTCTGCTGCCAAGACCAAGACAGTGAAGCGAGTAGTTTTTACATCATCAATTGTTTCCGTTTTCTTTAATGAAGCTGCTTTCGAACCTAAGGATCCTATCGTTGTTGTTGTGGATGAAAGCTGGTGGAGTGATGACGAGTGGTGCAGAAAGAATCAGGTGAGGACCATTGTTGGATGTACAACTGAAACAGAGTGATGATAGTTTCATGCTGGTGTAGTTCTGCAGTTCATGATCAGTCAGAAACATGTGTTTAGTGATTCTTAACGTGTTTTGGTTCTCCAAGATGTGGTACGCTCTGTCGAAAACACAAGCAGAACGAGCTGCATGGGACTTTATGAAGGATCAAGACTTCGACCTGGTGGTCTTGAACCCAACGATCGTGCTTGGTCCCATGTTGCAAAACTCGCTTAACGCGAGCTGTGAGATCCTCCTTCGCTTTCTTGATGGTGAGTACAGTGGTGCAGCAGTTGCTAAAGGTGTTAAGTATAAGCCACCAGAAAACTGTAACTGGAAGTTCGTCGATACGGCTTTCTTTTGTGATTATTTTACCGGAAGGAGAACTGATTACAGTATGAAGTGCCGGTCTTTGTATCTTGTAATCATCTTTCTTCAAGATGTACGTATTAGCTTGTGGATGCAATAATCTGTTCCATTTAGACGAGTTAATATTAGTTGCGATCATTGCATTCAGAAAAGTAACTGTTAGGAGAGCGCTACAAACACGAAATTCCTGAAGAATGATTGCTGAGACAAGGACTGACCAATCTGCACCAGGTTCAATGAAGGAATACCCGAACCGGGTGGTTCCAGTCGTGCACGTGAGGGATGTTGCAATGGCTCATATCCTTGCTTATGAAGATTCATCGGCGCAAGGGCGTTACCTTCTCGCTGAAAAGGCGATGGACGCAACCGAATTCGTGGATCTCTTGAGACTACTGTGCCCGGGCTGTCCTATTCCCGGAAAGTAAGCCCTCGCGTCTCTCTGTTTCTAGTCTCGTTGACCATATTTTTCCTTCACAGATTCTATTTATAAGCTGTCAAAATTGATGAACTCGATCAGTGTGCAAAATCAGACATCCCAATGAGCCTTGAACTCTTCCCTATGTACTGATGGCTCCTCCGTGCTTGCAGGTGTGCCAGCGGCCCACCCCTTGTGACGGAATTTAGGTCGGATAAAATCAAAAAGCTTGGCCTTGTGTATACCCCTGCAGAGGAAGCAGTCAAGGAATGTATAGCAGATTTGAAAGCAAACAACTGGCTAAAGTGTTGATAGCATTATCTATCTCATGCTCATGGTGTTAATGGATTCCAGCAGTACGAGAAGGATAGTTGAACAATAAAACCTGTTGTAAAGTACAGATATATCTTAGTTAGCGTCAGTTGTAGAGCTTCTCAGAAATAAAGAACCTCTTCGAATCATATACAGCTGCTAAAGACTAGGTCACAACCGTATGCAGCGCAGGAAATTCTGTGTATAGATGGTTTCGATTTTCTGGTTGGAAGGAGGAGGAACAACTCAGCGTGCATAAAGGAGGAGAAAAGATCAGCGATCCAACGTGTCTTTTTTCTAGCGTACTAGAATGCTAAAACCAATGCAGCTGTTACTTACTCTTTGAGAAGAGCTGTGACAATGTCTTGAGCATTGGTAGTCGATTCTACAGATCACAGTCGGAAAGCTAGGACCAGTACTACAAAGGGTATCGAAATTCTATAGGGAATTTCTGAGAAATTGATATCATTCATTTCAAAAGCCAGAAGTTCTGTTTTCTATATGTCTCGACGGACGAATATTTACACAGTTCATCTAGAAGACCGTCCGAGAAACACAGCTCACTAGTTGAACCAGTACTACTGTTTCTTCAAACGATATCGAAATTCTATACGGAATTTCTGGGAAATTGATATCATTCATTTGAAAAGCCAGAAGTTACTGTTTTCTGTATGAGTCGACGACGAATATTTACACAGTTCATCGAGAAGACCGTCCGAGAAACACAGCTCACTAGTTGATCGAAATGGCGGAGAGTGTAAAAGTAATTTCTCGTTCTATTACCTCCTGCGTCTTTGTTATCTAATTTTTTCTGCTTTAGGCGTTCGGCCTGGCATGCCTTCAACTTGTTCCTTTTAAGTGCAAGTAGCAAGCTTGCGTTTCAGTCGACAGTGGACTCCCAGGATTTTGTAAGGTACTCTCAGTCAGGCAGATTCATTCATTTCGTTCCTCGTACGTTTGCCGGTCAGCGAGCCGGAGACAGCCCAATTCGCCCTGTTTCATAGAGCTCATAGTTCATCCAAGAGTTCATAGTTTACTAGTTTTTTAGGATTTTGGAAGCGGAGTTTTGTTTCGACTTAGATTTAGATCAAAAACTAAATGTGTAGATCTGAAAATCCTACACGAGCATATTCAAAAGATGTATCTCTCCTACATACACGAACAATGAGAATCATCATAACAAATAAAGAGACTCATTGATTATTCTCACTTTGTTTCATCATAACAAATAAAGAGACTCATTGATTATTCTCACTTTGTTCACATCTTTTTAAGTTTGAATTAGGACAAATAATTTAAAAACCCTCCTCTAAATCCTGGTTATGAGTTATGGATCATGAACAAAGTTCCTCTTCTATTCTCATTGTAGATTAGGGTTAAAAAGTTAGGGGTTATTATTCTTTCTTCCGTTAGAGAATTTTTTTTCTTAACTTTGACACTCTCTAATGCATATATAAAATATATTTTGAATTATTTCTTAGTGGATCAAAATTTAATTCAAATTATTTCACTCTAAAACTCTTCTTTTAGTTGCTATTATTAACACTACTATAGATTTGTCTACTTTCAGATGATGAATTTCTGGAGTCACTACGACGAGAAATGATACCGACAGCATTGCAACAGAAAGTCCGACATCTTTTCTACAACTATCTTAGCCAAAATCTTGATAAAAAAAGTTGGATGTCATAATGATGTCTTAAATAATTGTCGGAAGATTTAAGATATACATCAAGACAACAGAGCAATATCGGGTTGGTTTTACGACACTATGAAAAGAAATGTCGGAAAAGCCGTAAGAGATTCTTTCGTCAAACATGTTTCTTAACTATGTCATAAATATTTGAGCTTTAGTTTCAGACTTTTCCATGATATTCCGGCATGTTTTCCTCGTCATATTTTTTAGTATTCTGACGCAAGAGCATGATATCGTTCTTATGGTGTCCAACAACACTCCCACATGATTGTTGTCCCAATAGATGTCTTAATGTATGTCAAAATACCCCTATCTGCAAAGTACTTCGAGTTTAAAACATTATCTTTCCATATATATATATCACAAGAAGTTAGCAAATGGTCATATTGGCTCACATTCGTTAGCTAAAGACTAGCTCATAACTGTATAGAACACACGAATTACTTTCTATACCAGGTATCGGTTATCTCGATGAAACGGATGCATGCAACCAGGAGATCTTGAAGAGGAAAGTAAATGGAGAAAAGGTAAAACCGACAAAATATTTCTCCATATTTCATAGGCTCAGAGTAGACTTAACCGTTCATTTTGGGAATAAAACTGTTTATTATTGACATTAGTTTAGAAATTCCTGAATCTAAATTGAGACATGTTTGGTTAGGAAGATAACGAGTTTATATTAATCTAGTAAAAAAATAACTTTAAACACATCACTTTTTATATAAGTTTTAACTTGGAAATACATAAATATGAATTTTTAGATATTTTAGATACTTTTAATTTCTTTATAAAATAACTTAAAATTCTTGCATATTCTCGTCTCTCATCCTTCAGAGATCAAGATATCTTGAGAAAATGCCTCAATTAAATTTACTAGTAACTTTTGTTTTTCAATGCTCTATTTAAAATGGTGTATCACATGCAAGCAAACATAAAAGAAAATTGCTAATCCTGAAAGGTTGGTCGATGGACGCACCAAAAGACATATCTCAAGAGATTAATTGTTTGTTTCATCGAAATGTGTCTTGTAACTTTTTAAATATAGGTTATTTCTTTCTTAGTTCACTAAGCTGTTATAGTAACGAATTACGAAGACATCATATTAGGTTGACTTCTCTAGCTCAGTTGAAGAAGCAATGTTAAAAAATTGAAAACTATTTAAAAGATATATTATTTATGCTTCAACCTCTTGGATGATCTGGATATGTATCTCCCTGATCAGTAGAAATCACACCTTCACCACTCAAGGTGAGTGCGAACTGACACACTGCTGTATAATGGATAAGAAGGATTTCACTATTCACTTTATTTGAGCATGGCAATAGTTTTCCAGCATTTGTGCATTCGCAAGAACTTCTCCCTTAGGCCAACGTAGTTTTCAGTTGAAGGGATTTTGGTTGTACGAGTACTTCTTGAATCCCAGATGTTTGGACGAGAGTGGCTCTTAGCAAGCTGCAAACATATCTGTGAAAGAGTGGTTGGGGAAATTTAGAGCTAATATGCATGCTCGATGAACTTCGGGGTATTTTGGTTCGTTTTTTTAATTTTTAATTTTTTTCTATTTTTTTAATTTAATATCTAATACTTCTAAATTGTCGAAAGAGTTAGGTATTAAATTAAAATAATATGCATATTTCTCTCTCTTCCGAACTCGGGAAAAGACGACCATGCATGCTTATCAATCTGCACCAGTAGTTTCAAAACTGGGGGAGGTAATTTTCAAACAAGCGCTACAAAGAGTTGGTAATAAGCAGTAGTCTAATTTGTGCATAGTTTCAGTTTTGGAAATAGGGTTGGAGGTATTACCTACAGTTTCTCGTATTTTGAGAGAAGAATTCTTGCTAGGTCATTTTCAGTTTCATATTTACAATTAAGGACTTTCAAAAATGTTTGATACTGCATAAACTGAGATAGACTCGATGATCCTAACTGTACCTAAAATTATGAAAACTGCACCCAGGTGCATCTGGATTAGCTCTTAAGCTCTGGAACAAGTATACAGTCCAAAAATATAGTTTCTTTTTTCCTCACGGTCTACTTTACATTGTAGAGAATATCCTCTGTGGTTGTAACAAACCTTAGAGTTTTATGTTTGCATCGCTCAATCAATTGTTATCAGTTTACTTTAAAGTGAATTACGAAGTGGCAAGCTTATGAATAGCTTTGATTTAATTCATTATTTTAAAGATTTCATTTTAGCATCAAAGTTTTTTGATGAAAAGTATCCTAAACGGTTGAATTTTGGATTCTATGAAAAGGAACTCGGAAAAAGAGTACCTTATGTTACCAGGAATACTTATCGAGACACTGTAGGTTTAACTTCATAAAAGTTAGAAGTGTTGAGGCAATTGTGAGCAATCTGAGGATTGATCCAACGTTTAGGAAGCAGTTCTCATCATGAAGCTAATAGATAATAGAGAAGAGAGAAGAGAGATGATCTAGATGAGAAATACACAACCATTCTCTAGTTTTTTCAACATTTTTGCCATGTGTGGGTATATTTATACAGCGATTATGAAAATGAAAAAGACAAGGAGAAATTTTTGTTCGTGTAGTAGAACTGACGGATGGAATCGTTGTGAAAACTGAAAAAAGAGAGAAGAAGTAGAGAGACCAGAAGTATAGAATCGTTCTGATAACTGAAAAGAGAAAGAGAAAAGATATATATCCATAAATCGCTAACTCATTAGCTCTCAATCCCATTGCAAGCGTAACTCTTTTTGTTTTTTTTTTCTGATTCGAATGAGAGAATCATTCATTTGAATTTAATGTTTATCATAACATTCGACTGCGAATAATCCATACTAAGGAAAAGAATAGGCACCAAAAAGTGATAGATTCAGATAGCAACTTCACTGAGTGTTGGTTCAAAACGGTTTTACCTCATGTATATTCGTATTTCTTGTTTAAATATTTGTGTAATATATTTTATATATTAGTCTATATATTTTATAAAATTTTTGTTAGACCTCAAGGCTCCATAATAGTTTTGACTCAGTCGTCAAAAATATTACTTATTTGAACTTATTAAGCTTACCAGTAGAGACTCCTCCAGGTCCTTTGGGTCTCAGACTTACCGTACTGCTAACCTATATTGCACATCACAGTTTACGTCTTTCCATTGCGTGATGTATTCTCCAAATATCAAGATGTAGTGCGTGATACCGCAAGAAATACTACGGGTGGGAATGAGGAAAAGAGAGAAAAGATGTAGTACTCACCAAGACCTAAATGGCAAACTGAACATATTTTATACATTAAAAAGAAACTTTTAACGGGATCTCTGACCCAGTGTCCATATTATATGCACTGAACTTTGTGAGATCTGTAAAATATATACTGAAGCTTGTAGGCGTTCCGTGAGGAATAGGAGCAGCTATGAAACTGTGAGACTCCAAACTCATCTATAGTCAGCTGCGCGAAGTACGTAAATAATTATATTAGACTGACGTGAAATACTTTATTGATTCAAAGTTAATGCGTTATAGGATATGAATAAATCTGTTTTAGCGAGATATAGGTTAGCAGTACAGTGCAAGACTTGCACTGTACTGCTAACTTATATCTAGCTAATATAATAGGGGGTGTCAAAGTTCGGAGGAATTATTCGCTAACGGACGAAGGAATATATTTTGTAACTCCGACGACGGGTATAGAGTTGGTATAACCGCGGGTAACTTTGTGGGCGTATTACATCCTATAGCCGCGGCTATAGAAGGGCGCGTTTCAAACTTACCCGCGATATTTATAAAGGACATTGTGCTTAAATGTGGCCATACTTAGAATGATGAGACACGCTTACGCAAGTCCGCATTCAATCGATGTTGAAGTAGTGGAGCGAGTGGTACATGAATCAGAGAGTGAACAAGCGTCGTTTTTGAATAACTGAAGTCTTTTGAATAACAGATGCGACACGATGAGCAGCATAAGGGATGAAGTTACCAGTATAGTTGACGAAGTGGAATGTGATGTTGAAGTTGATTCTCTTCGCACAACGATGGCTCCGAGAAGTTCAGAGGTGTTGAAGAAATCACGTATACGGTTGAATGTAGAAGATTATGAGAAGATAGTTGCGTACATAGAGGAGGAAGAAAATTTTACTACATTGCACGGAGCTGGTCGAAAAACTAAAATTGGTGCAGGGAAATGTTTGAGCAAAGCCACTGCATTTGATATCATGGCCGCCCAACTTTCTGACAAAAATGGGTTTCATGTTGTGACAGGTGTAGAACTAAAAAAGAGATTTGATAGATACGTTGACATGTACAAGAAGGCGAAAGAGATTCAAGATAGTACGGGAGGAGGATTGACAAAGAATGAAATGTTACAGGGATTGACGTTGGAAGACAAGTTGAATGAGAAATGTCCTCACTTTTATCGCATGAATGCTATTTTTGATAGTCGTGCCAACATTGATCCTCCTGCTGTTGTTGCGTTTGGGATGCCTTCGGAAGAAGAATTTATGAGATACAATTCTCAATTTCAAGCAGAGAGTTGTCTTCCTCGATCTGAGGCATCATTGTTGGCTGAAGAAGAAGACGGAGAAATGGATATTTCTCACCGCGACGAAGATGAAATGAGTCCGAGTGATGAAGAGGGAACGATTAATGAAGAAAGAGACGGTGGACGAGACGAGATGAGCCCCGATGGAGAAGAAGATATGAGCAGAGGGGCAATACCTGAGTCAGTGCAAGAAATGTCCCGAAATCAGAGATCCGGAGTCACCAACAACAAGGTGAATATAAAAGGAGGAGTGTTGAGTCTATACGAAGAGAGTGTAAGAGAGAAGGCACAATATAGGAAAGTGTTTGTTGAGTACAGGATGGCCTCACTTGAAGAGAAAAAAAGATCGAGAGAAAGTCAGGAGAAGGAACAGAGTAGGAAAAGACATACTTCCTTGTTTGTGGAATTGTATAAATCTGGAAAATCTTTCGAGGAAATCAAAGAAATTATCGAGAAGCTCGATAACATGTAACTGAGTATTTGGAGTAAAACGTTCGTTTACTTCTATTCATTTTTCTTATGTGCGACTAGTCAGTGCGACCATAGGTTATTCCTAAGCTTTGTGCGTAACGTTTTAACACGATTTAGTGCGACTTAGGTTTTTGAGGTCGCACTGAGATGACCCAACAGTGCGATTGTAACTATTCTGGCAGCGGTCGCACTGAAATTGACAATCGGAGAAGTGGATAGAGATGAGAGGAAGAGATCGCACTGAGCGGATCGCTGTGGGATAGAGATCGAGAAGGGATTGCATGAGGAGAAGAGATCGCTTATCGGTCTGAAATCGCACTGATTTAGGTCCGTCTGTCGCATTGATCGCTGTGGGACCGCACTGAGAGGGAGCGGATCGCTGTGAGATAGCACTGAGGAGGAAGGGATCGCACTGAGCTGATCGAGAAGGGATCGCACTGAGGAGAAGGGATCGCTGTGGGATAGCACTGAGAGGGAAAGGATCGCACTGAGCTGATCGAGAAGGGATTGCACTGAGGGGAAGGGATCGCAAATCGGTCTGAAATCGCACGCCTGTCGCACTGATCGCTGTGGGACCGCACTGAGGGAGAGCGGATCGCTGTGGGATAGCACTGAGGGGGAAGGGATCGCACTGAGCTGATCGAGAAAGGATCGCACTGAGGAGAAGAGATCAGTCAAATCGGTCTGAAATCGCACGTCTGTCGCACTGATCGCTGTGGGACCGCATTGAGGGGGAACGGATCGCTGTGGGATAGCACTGAGGGGGAAGGGATCGCACTAAGCTGATCGAGAAGGGATCGCACTGAGGGGGAGCAGATCGTTGTGAGATAGCACTGAGGGGGAAGAGATCGCACTGAGCTGATCGAGAAAGGATCGCACTGAGGAGAAGGGATCGCAAATCGGTCTGAAATCGCAGTGATGTAGGTCTGTGAGTCGCACTGATCGTTGTGAGACCGCACTGAAGGGAGCGGATCGCTGTGGGATAGCACTGAGGCAGAAGGGATCGCACTGAGCTGATCGCACTGAGGGGGAAGGGATCGCACTGCACAACGATCGCACCGAGGGAGAAGAGATCGCACTGAGGGAGAAGAGATCGCACTGAGCTGATCGCACTGAGGGGGAAGGGATCGCACTTACTTGATCGCACTGAGGGGGAAAGGATCGCACTTAGCTGTTCGCTGTGGGATAGAGATGAAGGGGAAGCGATCGCACTGAGCGGATCGCTGTGGGATAGAGATCAAGAAGGGATCGCACTGAGGGGAAGAGATCGCAAATCGGTCTGAAATTTGATTTGCAAACTGTGAGATTTAGGTCTGTGAGTAGGGAATGGAGATTTAGCGAAGGGGGAAGGGATCGCACTGAGTCGGGGAAAGATCTGAGAGATCGCACTGAGCACGGGGATAGAGATTGACGAATCGCACTGAGTGGAGTATGGCAAACACGAGAAAAGAGGAAGGACCTTTCCTTATCTCTTTCAGTACGCAAGATGACGTCCAAGATCGGATCAAGTGGCATCGGATGGATAAGCATGATATTTAGAGAGCGCTGAACGGAGTAGACGAAGAGGAGGTTGAAAAGTTGGGCTTGTTGATAGCCTTATCGTTCGATTTTGCTCCTCCCGATGTAAGAGTATTCTTCTTTCTTATGTGTTTTCGTCTTGCAGTTCGATATTATGTGTTTTCATGTTGCTGCTTAGTAATTTTGTTTCTTTCTGCTCCTTTTAGATGAGATTAATGTTTATCGATATTAACATGATGAATTGTAGGTTTGTTTGTGTAAAAGCTTTTTACACACTTATAATCCTGAAACTCGGATTGCAAAGGTGGGGTCAATTGAGATCGAATTGACGCATGACCTAATCAGAGAAGCTTTCGCAATCCCTCCCGGTGTTACTTCAATGCCTTCGTTTGTGAGACATGTGCGAATTGCAGACTGGTTTCTTGAGTATGACAAAGTAGGAAAGCGTTATTTCACAAGGGAATGTGCTTATGAGGGGTGGAGAGCAGTGTTTCAGTGACTCAATGCTGTTTTGCTTGCGAGGAAAAGACCGAAAACTGTCACAAGACAATTGGCATTGTATGTTAAGTCGAAAGTGAAAAGTCTAGAGATAGATTTCGACTGGGCACAACTGATGTTGGAGAACTTAGAAGGCGAGATTTTACATGTTCAGAAACATGTCAGGCAACAGAAGAAAAATGGAACTTTGGAGACGTTTTTGGGGATGGCTCTTACTCACCTGATGATCCACGTGGGAATCTCCAGAGAAATGATGTTTGTATCCGTCCCACTTGAGCAATCACAACCTGAAGATGCTGTTCGAGAAACCGAAGTTCCTATACAGGTTAGTTAATTCGATCAATTTGAGCACCACTCGGTTGTACGTATATGAAGTTAATAGCTAACATGCATAGTTGTTGTTCCCATACAGGTCATCGTCACAAAAACCGTCTCGGAGGAACAATCTCTCCCTGAAGCTGATGAATCTCACGCTGAAACTGATGAATCTGAACCTGAAGCAGACATCGGACCAACGAGTGAAAGAGAAGATGATTTTGCAGGTACTTTCTCTTGCATCACTGAGTACATGTCTTGCCCTGCCCATTTCTGATTTAGAGCGAATTTGTTCATCGTAAGTGAGTACATGGTCTTGCTCAGAAAAGCGAGTAAATGGTCTTGCCCATTTCTGATTTAGGTAGTTTAGATAGAATTTGTTGAGAGTAAGTGCGACTCGACACTGCAGGTCGCACTGAGGGCGCCCCGGTCGCACTGAGTGCGCATACCACCGAAATTCTAGAAGTCTGCTCCGCCCAGAACTCCACCTCGCCGACCTTGTGTGGGTCGCACTGAGATATTTAGCCAAAGCGGTAGGTCGCACTAGCAGAAGCAGATCTTCCTAAGTGCGGGTCGTACTGAGTTCGGGTCGCACTGGTAGGTCGCACTAGCAAAAGCAGATTTCCTAAGTGCGGGTCGCACTGATAGTCGCACTAGCAAAAGCAGATTTCCTAAGTGCGGGTCGCACTGGTAGTCGCACTAGCAAAAGCAGATCTTCTCAATTGCGGGTCGCACAAGCAAAAGCAGATCTTCCCAATTGCGGGTCGCACTAGCAAAAGTAGATTTCCTAAGTGCGGGTCGCACTGGTAGTCGCACTAGCAAAAGCAGATCTTCCCAATTGCGGGTCGCACTAGCAAAAGCAGATTTCCTAAGTGCGAGTCGCACTGGTAGTCGCACTAGCAAAAGCAGATCTTCTCAATTGCGGGTCGCACTAGTAGTCGCACAAATCACGCGAGTCGCACTGAGGTCGGATCGCACTGAGTGCGGAACAAGGTCGTAGTCAATGCAAGGTCGTAGTCAGTGCGATGTCCAGTCGCACTATGCGCACTCAGTGCGATCGTGTCGCACTCAGTGCGACTTGCGATGTTGAGTCGTCTTAAGCATGCACTATGCGCACTCAGTGCGACCGGGTCGCACTGATTGCGATGTGGAGTCGCACTATGCGCATCAGTCGCACTCAGTGCGACCTGCCCCGTCGAGTCGCTGTTACGTAGTTTTCTCACGATTTGACTCTTCTTCTCACAGGATCACAGGAGGTGGACATGCGTATTGCGGTGAAGAAAGCAGCGGAGGATGAAATTGACATGCGACTTGGCCGGAAGAGGAAGGATGAGGAAGAAATCGATATTCGTCTGTCCACGAAGAGGATCGAAGAAGAGGAGTTGACAGAAAGGGTGAGAGCGACAGAGGATGATTTACACGAGAGACTTCAGCGCATGGAGGAGTCGCTTCACAGGAAACGAGAGGAATTGCAAAGCTTAAAGACCGAGGTCGAGCGCATACGATCTTCTAAAGTTTTTTATCCTCGATTGATCGAACCCTTGGCTGTTCGACGCAAAACACTCATTTTAGATTTGAATGGAGTGTTAGTGAAGACGGGAAGGAATGATTTGGAGCTACAGGGTGCGAAGGAAAGAGGATATAAAGTGGAGAGATGTGGGAAGAAAGATTTGTATTACGTGGTTCGAAGAGGTGTAAAAGAATTTATGGATGTGTGCTGTCAAGATTTTCAGATTCTGATTTGCACCTCTCGCACTATGAGCAATTGCAATGCTCTTCTCCGATCTATGGAAATTGGAGGGTACCTATCTCCCGGCATCGCTTCAGGCCAAGTAAGTTTTCTAATGGTTTGCATCGCTTCAGGCTAAGTAAGTTCTCGTATGGTTTGCATTTTATTTCGGTGATGCTTTTTGTATATCTAAACTAAAACTGATTAGAAATGTACGGATGAATGTAGGTTTGCACAATCTTCGCATAGAACATGTGTCTTCGTTTCAAGACGGTAAGAGAAGCAGCAAGTGGGAACTACCTATACCTGAAAGACTTCTCTACACTTCACTCGTGGAATCTATGTACAAGAGATTGTCTTCTCGTAGATGATTCGCCGCAGAAGAATAGTACTAACCATCCCTTCAGTGCGATTCATCCTCCACCTTTTCGTCCAGACTCGGCTAACTTTGACAGAGACGACTATCTTGTGAACATTCTTTTGCCATGGTTGGGAACATGGAGAATGAGTCTAGTGGAAACAACACATTTTGTGCGTAGTTCTTACAAGCAAGTGTTTGGGCGAGATCCTTTCGAGAGATTGAGAGCTTACTGGAGCAAATTGTCGCCCGAGAACGAGGAGGTGCTATTTAAGAGCTGTACTCTTGCGCAGCGAGAGGATATGAAAAAGAACATCATCTCATATCAATAAAGATTTATAATTTGCTTTCAAACATTTAAATGTCTTCTCACGGTGGTCTCGACTCACCTCACACACACGATTTCAAAACCACATCGCTCTACACAAGTGTTAAAATTTAGATAGATTCTGTTACTGCGACCAGTGCGTGTTGGTGCACCGAAATACTGAGGCGGACCGCACTGAGTGCGACCTCCAACACTCGGCCGACCTTCAACACTCTGCCGCTTCACCTTCATTCCTGAGTGAGTGTCGCACTAAAACGTGATTCCTGAGTGAGTGTCGCACTGAGAAAGCTTTGAGCAAAAACATGATTCCTGAATGAGTGTCGCACTAAAACGTGATTCCAGAGTGAGTCTCGCACTGAGAAAGCTAGATTCTTGAGTAAGGGTCGCACTGAGTGCGGTATTCAACACCACTCCGCCGAAAGCTTGATTCATGAGACCGGGTCGCACTGAGTGCGGTATTCAACACCACTCCGCCGTACTGAGTGCGGTATTCAACACCACTACGCCGCACTGAGAGCGACTTTCAACACTCGGCCGCAGTGAGCATCGAAATTACTTAGTGCAGGTCGCACTCAGTGCAATGTTCAACACTCTGACCGCACTGAGAAGAAAAGGTCGCACCGAGTGTGTTATTCAGCGCTCAGGAGTTGAGCACTGAGCACCGAAATTCCAGAGAGCAGGTCTTGAACGACGCGGTGCCCGTCTATAGTAGACAGTGCGACGTCACTTTATCGAAACAACATTCATAATAGAATCTTAATCTGCGACGCAGTTTTATCGAAACAATTCAACATCATATCTTAATAGAAAACCAATGTACAGAATGTACAGCATGCGCACTATCTAAGATTTGAATAAGAAACCACCCGGGTTTCTATTATGCGCTAGACAAATTTGTACTATTCTATTTCTATGAAATATTCCACTGGTAGTGTTAGGCACTGTCCGAATTTTTTCGTCTCCATCTCGTTCGACGATCAACTCTCCATCTTCCTCCGTCCATTCGTCTCGATTCCTGGAAAGAAAATTGTGTAACATAGCACATCATCCTACCCATCTCACTAAATGTTTATTTTCTGATCTACTTTTCAACTGTGTACGAACTTGTTTCAGAGAATGCCATCGAGATTTTAGTATATCAATACAATGCTCATTCGTAACTCTAGCATGAGCTAAACATGTATTAAAATCTTGTTTATCTTGATCTCCGCTGGTCATTCGAAATGAAGGAATGAGATGCCGCAGTGGCGAATATCCGGAGTCGCCGAGTAAATACTGCTCTTTCTCAAATAATAGACTCTCGTTGTTGTCGATGTGTTTTCAAAGTGGAGATTTTCGCAAACATGTAATATCTTGGCAGCTTCCTGACATTCCTGCAAATAAGAAGAAAATTTGTTTTCTGTGACAACAAACCACTTGTGCGTTCATAGAAATAGTTACATTTCCTGTCATAGTAAGTCTCTCCATCAAATCGAGGCCTCTGAGACAAAGGCAATAAAGTGCCATCTATCAATCTTATACATCCCGGAAACCCTTTTGAGGCAAAAACTTCAGAGATGGCTCTCCTCTTCTCGCGATTTGGCCACTGAATGTAGCCTCCAAGTGTAGATTCTAGAGCCTGCATCACTCTCTTCGTATAAAGCACCATAGTCCCGTGTCCAATACCCCAGAGAAGTAAAGAACGACCTAGAGCTGCCTCGTTGTCATTATGACCAAATCGATCCAATGCAACTGCTACTTGTAAACACACAGGAGCTTGTTTCACATGAGCTTGATTATAAAAAATAGAGTGAGTTTCCACTATATCTACTAATCTAGAAAAACTCCTTCTATCCATTCTAGTTAGCTGTCTAAGAGAATCATCCGGAAGATTTTGAAAATAATTCTTGTAGAAATCTTTGCTCTTGAAGAAGGTGAACTGATCTTGTCTTTCTAAATATCGAGTTGAAGACAAAACTTGATACAGCTCGATCAATTCTTCTTCCGAATCTGAATCTAACTCTCCATCATCTTCGGAAGAACTTATCACCTTCTTCGTATACTCGTCGTTTCTCAAGTTAGCCTCCTTCTCGATGTCTTCGCTTTCGGTCTCACTCTCCGTATCATTTTCGGTCTCACTCTCGGCAGATTCATCCGAACTGGAAGAAGCTAACATCACTCGCATCTCTATGATATCCTCGATAGTTTTCAACAAAAGTTTCCTTTCTGAAACTCGTGGCATATTTCAAATTTTGACCGAAAACTTCGAGAGAACAACGCTAGGAATTTTCACTTCGACGGGAGCGCTGTTGGATCGGAGCATTCAGCGTCAAGAAGTCTAGGCGATACCTACATTTCCCTCTATAAGAAGATTGAGTTTTTGATTTCAAATTTAGAGCGGCCCGAAGTACTGACACGTGGCGAGGTACAGCCACGTTATCATATCGCCATGTACTGTTATCATCTTATGTAAGTACATGTAATTTAATTCACGGCCAAGACTGTTACGGTCAGAAGGATGATAGCCGCGGACCATTCTGCGAGTACCTTCCTGAGGTACCCGTGACCGACATGGCCGTTGTCCGCAAATACAGCCCGCGGATCCAAGAATAATCCTTACGTCCAGTAACTTTGACACCTCCTAATAGGGGGTGTCAAAGTTAGGGGGAATTATTCTCTAACGGACAAAGGAATATTTGCCGTAACTCGACGAGGGGTATAGGGTTCGTATAACCGCGGGTAACTTTGTGGAAGTACTACATCCTATAGCCGCGGCTAGAGCAGGGGGCGTTTCAATCTTACCCGTGATATTCAAATTTACCCGTGTGCGTAAACGTACACGCTTATGCAAATCCGCATTCAATCGATCCGAAGTAGTGGAGCGAGTGGAGCGAGTGGTAACCCGATCTGAGAGTGAAGGAGAGTCTTTTGAATAACTGAAACTTTTTGAATAACTGAGAAGACACGATGAGTAGTATAGGCGATGAAGTTACCGGCATAGTCGATGAAGTGGAATGTGAAGTAGACTCTGTTCGCATAGCGATGGCTCCGAGAAGTTCAGAGGTGTTGAAAAAGTCACGCATCCGTTTGAATGTCGAAGATTACGAGAAGATAGTTGCTTATATAGAGGATGAAGAGAATTTTGCTGCACTGCACGGAGCTGGTCGAAAAACTAAAGTTGGTGCGGGGAAGTGCTTGAGTAAAGCCACTGCATTTGGTATCATGGCCGCACAACTTTCTGGGAAAAGTGGGTTTCCTGTTGTGACAGGGGTAGAATTGAAAAAGAGATTTGATAGATACGTTGACATGTACAAGAAGGCGAAAGAGATTCAAGATAGTACGGGAGGAGGATTGACAGAAGATGAAATGTTACAGGGATTGACGTTGGAAGACAAGTTGAATGGAAAGTGCCCTCACTTTTATCGCATGAATGCTGTTTTTGGTAGTCGTGCCAATATTGATCCTCCTGCTGTTATCGCGTTTGGGATCCCTTCAGAAGAAGAATTCATGGGATATGATTCTCAATTTCAAGCAGAGAGTTGTCTTCCTCGGTCCGAGGCCTCATTGTTAGCCGAAGAAGACGATGGAGAAATGGATATTTCTTGCCGCGATGAAGAAGAAATGAGTCCCGGTGATGAAGAGGGAACGGTCAATGAAGGAAGAGATGGTGGACGAGACGAGATGAGCCCCGATGGAGAAGAAGATACGAGCAGAGGAGCAATACCTGAGTCCGTGCAGGAAATTTCTCGAAATCAGAGATCCGGAGTCACCAACGGCAGGGTGAATATAAAAGGAGGAGTGTTGAATCTATATGAAGAGAGTATAAGAGAGAAAGCGCAATATAGGAAAGTCTTTGTTGAATACAGGATGGCGTCACTCGAAGAGAAGAAAAGATCGAGAGAAAGTCAAGAGAAGGAACAGAGTAGGAAAAGACACACTTCTTTGTTTGTGGAATTGTATAAATCTGGTAAATCTTTCGAGGAAATTAAGGAAATTATCGAGAAGCTCGATAACATGTAACTGAGCTTTGAAATTTGGAAGTAAAACTTTCGTTTACTTGTATTGATTTCTCTGATTCGGTTTTGTATTTCATTAGTCAGTGCGACCATCGTTTTATTCCTTAGCTTTGTGCGTAACTTTTAACACGATTTAGTGCGACTTAGATTTGAGTGCGACTTAGATTTGAGGGTCGCACTCAGTGCACCCAACAGTGCGATTATTGCAGCGGTCGCACTGAGCACTGCTATTGTGAGTAGGGGGAAGCGGATCGCACTGAGCATGTGTCGCATTGATCATGTCTATGGTGAGTCGGGGAAAGAAAGCGGATCGCAGTGAGTGGTCGCACTGCAGCAGAAGATTTAGAGTCGGGAAAGGGTTTAGGATCGCAGTGAGTGGTCGCATTGCAGCTATCGATTTAGAGTCGGATATGAAAGCGGATCGCACTGCAGCAGAAGATTTAGTGAATGGTCGCACTGCAGCTATCGATTTAGAGTCGGATATGAAAGCGGATCGCACTGCAGCAGAAGATTTAGTGAATGGTCGCACTGCAGCTATCGATTTAGAGTCGGGAAAGAAAGCGGATCGCACTGCAGCAGAAGATTTAGTGAGTGGTCGCACTGCAGCTATCGATTTAGAATCGGGAAAGAAAGCGGATCGCACTGCAGCGAAGATTTAGTGAGTGGTCGCACTGCAGCATACGATTTAGAGTCGGGAAAGAAAGCGGATCGCAGTGAGTTGGTGTACGTTGGGATCGGATCGCAGTGAGTTGGTGTACGTTGGGATCGCAGTGAGTTGGTGTACGTTGGGGTCGTAGTGAGTCGGTGTATGTGCAGGGTCGCACTGAATCAAAAGAAGAGTTGGGGATTGGATCGCAGTGAGTCTAGGATTACCTCTCGAAGCGGATCGTAGTGAGTCTGGGATTACCTCTCGGGGATTGAGTAAATCGCACTGATGGAGAAGAGTCGGGGATTGAGGTAAGTGGGTCGCACTGAATCGAATGCGGGGGATTGAGGGCACTGAAGCAGAAGATTGCGGGGATTCAGGTAAGTGCATCGCACTGAAGCAGAAGATTGCAGGGATTTAGGTAAGGATCGCACTGAACCAGAAGAGTCGGGGATTGAGAAATGTCGCACTGAAGCTTGGCAATTGCGAGTCGGGGAAGGGATCGCACTGAGCACGGGGTACAGATTTAGATGTAGGTATTGGGGAAGGGATCGCACTGAGCACGAGGGGAGAGATTTAAGTCTTGGGGAAGGGATCGGGGATTGAGGGAAGTGGGTCGCACTGAAGCACGAAGGCATCGCACTGAGCACGAGGGGAGAGATTTAGGTATTGGGGAAGGGATCGGGGATTGAGGGAAGTGGGTCGCACTAAAGCACGAAGGGATCGCACTGAGCACGAGGGGAGAGATTTAGGTATTGGGGAAGGGATCGGGATTGAGGGAAGTGGGTCGCACTGAAACACGAAGGGATCGCACTGAGCACGATAGAGATTAGCGAATCGCACTGTGTCCAAATCGCATTGAGTAATCGCACTGTGTCCTCCTCGCAGAGATTAGCGAATCGCACTGTGTCGAGTATGGCAAACACGAGAAAAGAGGAGGGACCTTATCTTATTTCGTTCAGTACGCAAGATGATATGGAAGATCGTATCAAGTGGCATCGGATGGATAAGCATGATATTTGGCGAGCGTTGAACGGAGTAGATGAGGAGGAGGTTGACAAATTAGGCTTGTTAATAGCCTTATCGTTTGATTTTGCTCCTCCCGATGTAAGAGTTTTCTTCTTTCTCCTGTTTTCGTGTTACTGTTCGAACTTGCTGCTTAGAGTACTTGTTTTCGTGTTGATGTTCTTTCTTGCTGCTTAGTAATCTTGTTTGCTTAGTAATCTTCTTGGGCGTCATGATGAATTGTAGGTGTGTTTGTGTAAATCTTTTTTACACACTTATAATCCCGAAACGAGGATTGCAAAGGTGGGGTCAATTGAGATCGAATTGACGCATGAACTCATCAGAGAAGCTTTCGTAATCTCTCCGGGTGTTACTCCAATGCCTACGTTTGTGAGACATGTACGAATTGCAGACTGGTTTCCCGAGTACGATCGAGTAGGAAAGAGATATTTCGCGAGGGAATGTGCTTACGAGGGGTGGAGAGCAGTGTTCCAGTGTTTGAATGCTGTTTTTCTTGCAAGAAAACGACCCAAAACTGTCACAGGACAATTGGCATTGTATGTGAAGTCGAAAGTGGAAAGTCTAGAGGTAGATTTCGACTGGGCACATCTGATATTGGAGAACTTAGAAGGGGAGATTTTACATGTTCAGAAACATGTAAAACAAGCACAGAAAAGTGGAACTTTGGAGACTTTTTTGGGGATTGCTCTCACTCACGTGATGATCCACGCGGGAATATCCGGAGAAATAGTGTTCGTTTCCGTGCCACTTGAGCAATCGCAACTCGATGAAGCTGTTCGACACACCGAAGTTCCCATACAGGTTTGTTAATTCCATCAATTTGAGTACCAATTTGAGTATAAATATGAGCTCTATTCAATATGAAGTTCATAGCTGACTTTCATAGTGGTTGTTCCAATACAGGTAATCGTCACAGGAACCGAGACTTCGGAGCAAACTCTCCCCGAAGCCCGATGGTCCGATGGTCCGTAAAGCTCGCATCGTACCAAAAGCAGTGAACCCCACATAAAAACCTGCCAGGCCCAGTACAGTGCAAGACATGCACTGTACTGCTAACCTATATCTAGCTTATATAATAGTCCGTAAAGCACAATGGTCCGTAAAGCTCGCATCGTACCAAAAGCAGTGAACCCCACATAGGAACCTGCCAGGCCCAGTACAGTGCAAGACATGCACTGTACTGCTAACCTATATCTAGCTAATATAATAGTCCGTAAAGCACAATGGTCCGTAAAGCTCGCATCGTACCAAAAGCAGTGAACCCCACATAGGACCCTGCCAGCCCAGCCCAGGGTTTTCCTGCTTACCAGTAATTTGCCGGCAGATTTTGACAATTTACGGACTATTGTGTTAATTCACAGGCGATTTTTAGCAAATTCTAGTACTTTTTAACTTTTTCTTGGTTGTTTTGGTGCAGAAATTATCCGACGCATTCTCTACTTCTCGTAGAAAAGTTGCCGGGGCACATTACACGGGATGCCGGATCTAGGCTGGCGCTGGAACCAGCTTCCTCAATCTCCGGATGGTTAGTTCTGCATTGCAGTACTCTTGCCCGTGCACAATGTTCTTTCCTAGAGGACGATTATGTACTGTAAAAAAAAGTAAAAAATAAAAAAATAAAAAAATAAAGACGATTATGTACTAACCAAATGTAGTCGGTTGGTTGAAGAACTCAACGGAGCTATCGCTTCTATTGATATTTAAGCTGACTGCTCACCGTGTCTCTTCGTCGTTCTTTTGTGATACTGAATCAGTTTACAAAGTTGACTAAACGATTGATTTGCACAGAACGCACACCAGTGACAGGTTGACATGGTAGGGAAAACGGTTGCTGTCACCGGAGCAAATGGATTCATTGCCACTTGGGTGGTGAAATTGCTGTTAGAGCGCGGTTACAACGTGCGAGGAACGGTACGGGATCCAGGTCAGTCCTTTCTGTCTGCTGTAATCGTGAGATCTGTGTCTGTGTATGGGGACATCGCGTTTTTGGAATTTTCTTCTTCTTAGTACCTACCTCATTTCAAGGGCTACTGACAAGTATCTTTGGGTTCTAGAGACTGGCATCTGTGACCCAGTGTCCATATGGTTTTGACGATAATGAAATGATGCTTCTTACTTCTGATGAACGACATGAGTTCGAGAAAGTTCTTGGGGTAGGTGTCCGATGTCGTTTGACTCTTTCACCCTCGTTTAAATGCCCCGAAACTGAACTCTGTTCCCCTGATTTCCTTTCGTTCGATTTAGATTATGGTATTTAGTGTGTATTCCAGGTTCAAAGCAAGCATCAGTGTCATCTTAAGAAGCACTGAAAATGCATATAAGTAACGAGTGGTCCACAAAAACCCTGGAATCAAGTCTGGACATCGACTCTGACCTCACTGAGAAAGCGTTGCTAGAGATGAGTTATCTTTGATTGAGTACCCTCGGCATAAGATTTCTAGATAAGGTTGCTCATTGCACTGCACTTCATTCACTTCCCAGCAGATGACAACTCGAAAGTTGGCCATCTGCTAGAGATGCCCGGAGCCAAAGAAAGACTTACTTTACACAAGGCGCATTTGCTGGAAGAAGGAGCCTTTGATGACACTTTTACCGGCGTTGACGGCGTTTTCCATACTGCATCGCCAGTCTCACTCGGGAATGTACCTGATCTAGATATAGAGGTTGTCTCTACCCCGAATGATTTGCTTTTTCCAGGAAAGAAGAAACACTCCGCTTCTTGTGCACTATCTGGTTGTTTCATATAATCGAGAAAGAAACCGCAGCACTGCGTCGTTCTTTATGTTAATTCGTAGTGGTTCGTGGTTGACATTTTCCTTCGGTTTCAGCTGTCACAGTCGATACAACTTGTCATGCTTTGGGCCAGTTTATTCATGATCAGCTAGACAGCAGTGATGGGAACAGTTTGAGCTTTTAAAGGAGCCAGAGAAGAATACTTAATTGGTTCACCTGAAAGCTATGCTGCATAATCTGTTCAAGCTTATCTTAACCAAATGAATCATTTCATATTGCGAGTTGAATATAGGCTTGTCATGTTCATCCAGAAAAACCTATTGAAACCTGCTGTAAAGGGAACCATCAATGTTCTTTCTTCTGCTGCCAAGACCAAGACTGTGAAGCGAGTAGTTTTTACATCATCAATTGTTTCCGTTTCCTATAATGAAGCTGCTTTCGAACCTAAGGATCCTATCGTTGTTGTCGTGGATGAAAGCTGGTGGAGTGATGAGGAGTGGTGCAGAAAGAATCAGGTGAGGACCAGTGTTGGATGTACAACTGAAACAGAGTCATGACAGTTTCATGCTGGTGTAGTTCTGCAGTTCATGATCAGTCAGAAGCATGTGTTTAGTGATCCTTAACGTGTTTTGGTTCTCCAAGATGTGGTACGCTCTGTCGAAAACACAAGCAGAACGAGCTGCATGGGACTTTATGAAGGATCAAGACTTCGACCTGGTGGTCTTGAACCCAACGATCGTGCTTGGTCCCATGTTGCAAAACTCGCTTAACGCCAGCTGTGAGATCCTCCTTCGCTTTCTTGATGGTGAGTACATTGGTGCAGCAGTTGCTAAAGGTGTTAAAGTATAAGCCACCAAAAAAACTGTAACTGGAAGTTCGTCGATACGGCTTTCCTTTGTGATTATTTTACCGGAAGGAGAACTGATTACAGTATGAAGTGCCGGTCTTTGGATCTTGTAATCATCTTTCTTCAAGATGTACGTATTAGCTTGTGGATGCGATAATCTGTTCCATCATTGCATTCAGAAAAGTTGCGATCATTGCATTCAGAAAAGTAACTGTTAGCAGAGCGCTACAAACTCGAAATTCCTGAAGAATGATTGCTGAGACAAGGACTGACCAATCTGCACCAGGTTCAATGAAGGAATACCCGAACCGGGTGGTTCCAGTCGTGCACGTGAGGGATGTTGCAATGGCTCATATCCTTGCTTATGAAGATTCATCGGCGCAAGGGCGTTACCTTCTCGCTGAAAAGGCGATGGACGCAACCGAATTCGTGGATCTCTTGAGAGTACTGTGCCCGGGCTGTCCTATTCCCGGGAAGTAAGCGTCTCGTTGACCATATTTTTCCTTCACAGATTCTATTTATAAGCTGTCAGAATTGATGAATTCGATCAGTGTGCAAAATCAGACATCCCAATGAGCCTTGAACTGTTCCCTACGTACTGATGGCTCCTCCGTGCTTGCAGGTGTGCCAGTGGCCCACCCCTTGTGACGGAATTTAGGTCGGATAAAATCAAAAAGCTTGGCCTTGTGTATACCCCTGCAGAGGAAGCAGTCAAGGAATGCATAGCAGATTTGAAAGCAAACAACTGGCTTAAGTGTTGATAGCATTATCTATCTCATGCTCATGGTGTTAATGGATTCCAGCAGTACGAGAAGGATCGTTGAACAATAAAACCTGTTGTAAAGTACAGATATATCTTAGTTAGCGTCAGTTGTGGAGCTTCTCAGAAATAAAGAACCTCTTCGAATCATATACAGCTGCTAAAGACTAGCTCACAACCGTACGCAGCGCACGAAATTCTGTGTATAGATGGTTTCGATTTTCTGGTTGGAACGGAGGAGGAACAACTCAGCGTGCATAAAGGAGGAGAAAAGATTAGCGATCCAACGTGTCCTTTTTCTAGTGTACTAGAATGCTAAAACCAATGCAGCTGTTACTTACACTTTGAGAAGAGCTGTGACAATGTCTTGAGCATTTGTAGTCGATTCTACAGATCACAGTCGGAAAGCTAGGACCAATACTACAAACGGTATCGAAATTCTATACGGAATTTCTGAGAAATTGATATCATTCATTTCAAAAGCCAGAAGTTCTGTTTTCTGTATGTGTCGACGGACGAATATTTACACAGTTAATCTAGAAGACCGTCCGAGAACAACAGCTCACTAGTTGAACCAGTACTACTGTTTCTTCAAACGGTATCGAAATTCTGTACGGAATTCTGAGAAATTGATATCATTCATTTGAAAAGCCAGAAGTTACTGTCTTCTGTATGACTCGACGACGAATATTTACATAGTTTATCGAGAAGGCCGTCCGAGAAACACAGCTCACTAGTTGATCGAAATGGCGGAGAGTGTAAAAGTAATTTCTCGTTCTATTACCTCCTGCGTCTTTGTTATCTAATTTTTTCTGCTTTAGGCGTTCGGCCTGGCATGCCTTCAACTTGTTCCTTTTAAGTGCAAGTAGCAAGCTTGCGTTTCAGTCGACAGTGGACTTCCAGGATTTGGAAAGGTACTCTCAGTCAGGCAGATCATTTCGCTCCTCGTACGTTTGCCGGTCAGCGAGCCGGAGACAGCCCAATTCATAGACCTCTGTTTCATAGAGCTCATAGTTCATCCACAGTCCACGGCCGGCCTATTTGCCAGCTCTACCCGCACCATGAGCACGAAAATCAGACAACTAGATTCTAGGTTCGGAGTTAAGGATTGTCTTCACATCACTCACCAACTCCTCCAGTGTCAAAGCAGCATCATGTTTGGCTCGATCATTTCATCAAGCTTGGTTCGGCCGAATCCTGCTCGCTGATGAGTTTCAGTAAAGTGAGTGAGTGAGAATTTTGCATCTAGCTATGGCCAGTAACAACGCGCACGGTTACCGAGTTGTCACCTGTTACAAACAGACCGTTCTTTCTAAAGCTACAACTGAATATCTCTCTAACCCGTCTGCAAATCCGCACATCTCATTACGGAACGAAATCGATGCCCCTTATCTCACGATGATTCCTGTCTGAGGGTGAAACCTGGTGACCGATTAATAATGATCTCTGCTACTGTAAAGCCTCTCGACTATGTATGGCAAATACTAGAGGAGGTATGACCGTTTTAGGGTCTCTCCACACTAAAACGGTTATTTCACTCCCCGAACAATGTAAGAGAGGTTCGAAAATAATCTCGTTCTTCACACTGGATGTGTTATTATTATTTCTCTCTGAAGCTAGAGTTCTTTTGCCAAGTAGAAGACCTCAATGGAATGACACAATAAACCTCGTAATTTTAGACTCATACCACATAGAAGATCGCCATGGACTGACACAATGAACCTAGTAATTTTAAAATCATAGGTTTTTCTTTGCAAGGTCTTTTGGAACTCTGGTCACATAGAACTAAGAAGACATCACGGAATGAACTTCTTCATTTTAAGTTCATAGGTTTTTCTTTTGAAATCGAGAGTTCTCTTGCCACATAGGACACGACACAATGAGCTTCGTCATTTTCATGTCATAGGTTTTTCTTTTGAAGCGAGAGTTCACTTGTCACATAGAAGACAACAATGCAACTCGACATTTTGGTCTACAGATTCTATTCTATTCTATTCTAATTTCTACTCCCTTTTCTCAAAAGCACAAAAGAAACAAGGAACATGCGCGTAGAAGCTTCTACAATCCAGTAATGAGTTTGGAAAGTCTGGAACGAAGAGGATGAAATTTCAGTACCAAAAGCATCCAAGGCAGCTGATTCGGCTACCTAGTGGAAAAACGGATTAAAGTGCAGTGTAAACAAAAGAAAAGATTTCATCATCGAGGAACATAAAGCCTACACTCCCTATCGGTAACAAGATTCGTCTCTGCACGCATCTTTCGGGTGGAGGTAATACCGCTCCATCGCCTGAGAACTCAAGGTGGATTCTCATTACTCCTTTCAAGCACTCAAGTACTCTAGGCGTTCTCTGATGTTCACTGAACCCCTTTTAGATTCTTGTGAACGTTGACTTCCAATCTGACCTTTGATGTTAAACTTTAACATCAAAGTTTCCTGTGTCACCAAAAGCCGCGAACATGAATGACATGATCTTGCTGATGGTGTGATAAGAGGTTCGCCCAAAGATGATTACGTGCATCCGTGCAGCAAACGCGCAGTGATGAGCTAGTTTAGTTCCAATCATGAACAGCTGCATATGATTCGAAGAGGTTCCTTATTTCTGAGAAGCTCGTACAACTGTACAACTGATCCTAAGTAGCATTTGAATGCCTGTCTGTACTCTCATACTGCTGGAATCCCTCGAGTATGACTACGGTCATTAGGAACATAATAGTATCAGCACTTCAGCCAGTTCTTTTCTTTCAAATCTGCTATGCATTCCTTGACTGCTTGCTCTGCAGGGGTATACACCAGGCCAAGCGTTTTGATTTTATCCGTGCAAAATATCGTCGGAATCTGTGGGTCACCCTCACACCTGCAACCGCGGAGGAGCTAATCAGTCAGTGTATGTGGACTAAGAATGCACCTGAGTAGCCAGCATTGTAGCGAAGAGTATAAGGCTCATGGTGATATTTGATATTACTGTGTGATCCCAAGTTTACCAATTCTGATAGCCTATAACAACACGCTGTCAAAAAAAAAGATGGTGAACAAAACTAGAAACAGAGAAAACGCGAAGCCTTACTTCTCGGGAACACGACAGCCCGGGCAAAGTACTTTCAAGAGCTCCATGAACTGTGCTCCGGTCGTCGCCTTCTCAGCAAGGAAGTAACGCCCTTCTGCCGATGGATTTTCGTAGGCAAGGATATGAGCTACTGCAACATCCTTCACGTGCACGACACCGACCATCCGGTTTGGGTATTCCCGCGAACCTGGTGCAGATTTGTCAGTCCGTGTCTCAACAATCATTCTTCGGAACTTTGGTGTTTGTAACACTCCTAGCAATAGTCTTTTTCTGACTGCATTAAGCAGAACTCAATTTAACTGTCTAAAACGAAACAGATTATGTCACCCATAAGCTAAGACATTTAGCTTGTGGGTGAGCACATTTAGCAACTGCTAAGGATGTACGTAATGTATTTACCATCGAGAAAGTGAAGGATCATCTCGCTGCTGGCGTTTAGCGAGTTTTGCAATATGGGACCGAGCACAAGGGTTGGATTCAAGACCACCAGGTCGAAGTGTTGATTCTTCATAAAGTCCCATGCAGCTTTTTCTGCTTGTGTTTTCGAGAGAGCGTACCACATCTGGGAGAGCCCAGGAAACGTGAAGTATCATTAAATACATGGTTTCTGACTGATCTGCAGAACTACTCCAGCTAGAACTATCACCGATATCTTGATATCAGTCTGTTTCAAATTTACACCCAACAATGATCCTCACCTTATTCTTTCTGCACCACTCCTCATCACTCCACCAGCTTTCATCCACAACAAGGTTAGGAACCTTGGGTTTTAAGGAAGCTTCACTAAAAGAAACGGCAGCATTTGATGATGTAAGAGCAACACGTTTCACAGTCTTGGCTTTGGCTGCAGATGAAAGGACGTTTGTGGTTCCCTTTACAGCAGGTATCAAAAGGTCTTTCTGGAAAAGCATACCAACAACTTACAGTTATAAATGAAATTCTACGTGGGTTGAGATAAGCTTGAAACATTATGAAGCATACATAGCTTTCTGGCTCTTCCAAAATTTCAAACTGTCACCATCACAGCTATCTAGCTCAAGCTCGCCCAAAGTAAGACAAACTAGTTGTATGGACTGCGACAGCTCAAATCGAAGGGAGATGTCCAAATCGATACATGATTTATGCACGAGATACACACACCAGGAACAACACTACGAAGTAACATAAGCACGAAGCTGTGCTGCAGTTCCTTTCCCAACTATATGACGCAACCAGATACTGCATAGGAAGCGGCGTGTTTGTTCTTTCTGGCAAAAGCAAATCATTCAGGGTAGAGACACAACCTCTACATCAAGGACACTCTGGAGTGTGACCGGCGATGCTGTGTGGAAGACACCTTCAACGCCGTCAAAAATGTCATCAAAGGCTCCCTCTTCGAGCAAATGCGCCTTGTGTAAAGTAAGTCTTTCTTTGGCTCCGGGCATCTCCAGCAGATGGCCAACTTTCGAGTAGTCATCTGAAATGAATGCGGAATGTGCACTGCAATGAGCAACCTCAATCTAGACATCTTATGCAGACCGTACTCACTCATAAACAGATATATTCTATGCATTTTCAGTATTTCTTAAAACGATATAATGCTTGCTTTTAGCGATGTCGTCAAACACACTACATCTTCACAGTTACAGAGGAGAGAATGTCTTACCTGGATTCCGCACCGTTCCTCTCACGGTGTAACCGCGCTCCAACAGCAATTTCACCAACCAGGAGGCAACGAATCCATTGGCTCCAGTAACAGCTACCGTTTTCCTTACCATCGCTTCCTGTCACTGATGTCCGTTCTGTGCAACTCTGAATCGTCCAGTTGAACTTTCTAAACGGAATCGGTACCGCAAAAGAGACACGGTGTGAGCTCAGCTTCAAAATCGATAGCAGCGATAGCTCCGTTTCGTTCTTCAACCAATCGACCAAACTTGATCCTGGAGATGCGGGAAAGAAGTTCCTATGTGCGTGCTGTTGGTTCGAAGGACCGAACTGGTCTGGTCAGTGTCTGCATCTGGTGAGTGTAGATCCAGAGGACCTACTCAGTTTGATGAGTCTTGACTGAACGGACCTGTAAGAATTGACTGACGGAATTGGCCGTCTTGTAAGCCTCTCAAACAGGCGAAACTGTGAGTACAAGCCTGGCCAACGTCTTCATCAAGCATCTAATCGCAATCGCATCGTAACTGAATGTAAGCCGACCTCCTGAAAACAAACACAAACAATCAGTTGTCAGGAAGACTGCTATTTGTGCGGATGAAGTTGAAAACTGGAAAGTCTGTCGGCCTCTGTCTCTCCTGACGATTTCCAGACTGCGTCGGAAGACACGTGGTCCTCCGTTCTTGATTCTTGAAACAGTAAAGTGGGATCCATGACGAGTATCAGTTCTAATTGAGTGAATGGTAGATGTGGTTATCACGGTGTCAGAGATTAGTTTGCGTCACAGGTGATAATCCTCTAGAAGGGGTCGTGGGTATGCAAGAAAAACATCGCTTCATCTCGCTAGTCTTGTAGATATATGGATCGACAACCTGAAGTTCGAAGTTTTTTCAACAACTAGTTTCTATCTCTCTATAGAGAGCTTTAGCAAGTGGGATATATGCGTTGATAATCTCGTTAATTACCTACAAAGATATCGCTTCATCTCGCTATTCTTGAAGATATATGGATCGACAACCCGGAGTTAGATGTTTCTTAAATCACGAGTTTAACGTTTTCTAAACAACGAACTTTAGCAAGCGCGATATATGCATTGATAATCTCGGAGTTCGATGTTTTTTAGACAGAGAGTTTTCATTGCTCTACAGAAAGCTTCTTAAACAACGAGTTTTACGTATTTTAAACAACGAGTTTCCATTGCTATACAGAGAGATTTAGCAAGCGCGATATATACATTGATAATCTCTGATTTCTATATTTTTTTGACAGCAGAGTTTTCATTGCTCTACCTAAAGCTTTAGCAAGCGCAGTACACAAGAGAGAAATAAGCGCCACTTCATGTGCACCTGTGGTATGCAGGAGTTTTGATAATCTCGTTAATTACCTACAAAGATATCGCTTCATCTCGCTATTCTTGAAGATATATGGATCGACAACCCGGAGTTAGATGTTTCTTAAATGACGAGTTTAACGTTTTCTAAACAACGAACTTTAGCAAGCGCGATATATGCATTGATAATCTCGGAGTTCGATGTTTTTTAGACAGAGAGTTTTCATTGCTCTACAGAAAGCTTCTTAAACAACGAGTTTAACTTTTTTTAAACAACGAGTTTCCATTGCTATACAAAGAGATTTAGCAAGCGCGATATATACATTGATAATCTCTGATTTCTATATTTTTTTGACAGCAGAGTTTTCATTGCTCTACCTAAAGCTTTAGCAAGCGCCGTACACAAGAGAGAAATAAGCGCCACTTCATGTGCACCTGTGGTATGCAGGAGTTTTGATTTACCAGTGTGTTTTAGTAACTACCTTAGAGCTACTGATACCCTTTTCCTCCCTTCGGGGCGTCGATTACTTGGCCCTTCGGGTCCCTCTTTCCCTTGTAAGGATTGATGGGGTCTTTCCGTCTCTGGCTATTCATTACGTCTCGTGTTTCTTTCGTATCCATGCTCAAAAATGATGGGTTTAGTTCACCGATGAAGCCTACCTCGAGCTCGTCTGCGTGCAGGAAGTTGCAGGACCTAGTGCTACCCAGACAGTTTTCCATTGTATTAGGTGTGATGCCGCCGGAATTCTGCTTAGCTTACTGCGTCATAGGCAATCGGAGCCTCGGAAGTTTGACTGAGGGTGCGAAAATACAGGATTCGCATGACTGATCAGAAAACGTCTCCATTAGATGGTTATCAGCTGGAGAGAGCTTATTTTACAGTCGTCAAGTTCATGGCTGCCACTGACGTGGCGTCATCGAGCGGATTCACCCTTGAAACATAATGGGATCCGTGTCTCTCTCTCATAGCTGGGGTTGATTCTTTTACTCTCTGCTTCCTCCGAAGAATGCCTGGTCTTCATCGGACCATGTAGGGATTACTTTAGACAGACAAATACTTCTTCTTAATGGCGGACAAGAGACACAGAATAGAAACAGAGAAGACAGAAAACAGAGCAGACATAGATGGGTCTCAGTTTCCAGAACAGCTTGAAAGACATATCGAACGAGAAGTATACACAGGGCGAAGCGGCAGTCATGTCAGATACAGAAATCTAGTGAAATCACTTCAGATCCCTACTTGTTTCGCAATCATAGGCATAGTATATACGCGGAAGCTTTATCCACCGATCCATTTATACTTTCAGTGCGTAGAAATTCTGCTTCCTATATCCCTGCATTGAGGAATCGGGATTTCACTGTGCACAGGGTACTGTTCACGACAGAGCCGTTAATAGCAGCAGAACGTGTGTACACGCAGGTGTATGAGATTACGTAAGTTACCTTTTTGTTCGCTTTTTCGTGTTCGTCTTTTCATCAGTTTGCTTGCCGAGCTTCTTTCAGACTTGCTTCGATCTCATTGTGCCCACGTGTAGGGTTTTCGTAGAGATTTTAGTTTTTGTTGGGTGAAAGCAAGAGAGACAGAGAAAGAAGAGAGAGGAGAGGCAAACTCAACTGGAATGTGTCGGGAAATCGCGGTGAGTCGAGATCGAGACAAGGAGTGAGGTAAGTGAGGGTTTCAATAGCGCTCACTGGGTGGGTGGGTAAAAAGACAATGTGAGAGAGCCCCTGTGGAGTGTTCAGGCTAAGAATGAGGTGTGTCAGATCTTCGGAGAAGGGTGTTCATGGTGAGTGAGTTCAATCATCTTTCCTGTTTCAGATGTTTCTCGTTTTATCATTACCTGAGAGCTTATCGACAGACAGATTTCATCGCACACGAATAAGATCGTTCAGTCTCAATCAATCCGCAATCCTTTCAATCGTAAACTTACTAAGTTTTGTTGTCACTCTTTGTTGGATGCTTTCAGCTTTTTAGGGGTCCCTACGCAGTGTGAGCAAGGTCAGTTACTCCAGTAAAAATCTAGTTTAGCACACTGGAAATGTGTAAATGGTGTACCGTATCACATGAGAAGGACTAAGGACATGACTCCAGAGTATACGAGAGAAAACAAGGTCTCAATGTTCCAAGATTTCGTTGATGCAAATTGGGGAGATGTCATTCATAGAGTCATGTCTTCACTCTGATCAATGGGATTGTTAGTTGGAGAAGCGGACAACAGTACTCTTCTGTTGCATTATCCTCTACAGAGACTGAATTCATGGCAGCATTCACGGCAACATCCAGTCTTCCGCAAGAACTGACGTGGCTTTGGAGGTTGCTCGAAGAGTTGAGCTTTAATCAGTCCCAAACTACAGTGCTGTATGTGTACAGGTCCAAAATGTATACGCTTGGATAAGAATCTTGTCCATCGTCCGAGGACATAGGATATGAATACCCTAACAAAGTTCGTAGAAAAGATAGAAGAAGAAGAAGTTATGGACTTAGTATCCCCTCATATCCTCGATATGACATGACTGTTGGCATATTTGCGAAATCTCTCTCTAAAAGAAAACACTTCAAATGCTTCACTCTACCGAAGTGGGAGTGGTAACGAATAGATCATTCTCAAATACGCTATATATCTGGATTCTTTTGTTATCTGGATGTTTGTATAATTAGCTTTGGTTTGTATCACAACGAACTTGTGTGACAGTTCGTTAGTGTTCTGTCACCTTTTCCAAACAACTGTCTGTCAGTTTCTTTATCATTCTATTGTGCTCTCATCATCATCTGTTGCAGTCCTATTATAACTATTACTTTTACTCACTTTTATATTCTACTCTAGATCTGTTTATGCGTGTGCTAGCTCTTAAACATGTCTGACTTCCAGTCCGATCTCGTTAGAGGCACTCCGCCAGGAAAACTCACAGTTCACATACACTAACAATATCTTCTCCACTCATATGCTAGGTCTAAATTCGGAGTATTGATTCTTCTTCCCGATCATGAACACATGCAGTGGATTATGGAACGAACAGTCTTTTTTTCATTCCCATTAATGTATTACTGAGCTCTTATTATCCTTTCAACTGCAGCAGCTTTGACTGATCCCAGTGCTCACACTTGTGCACCGTTTTCCAAATACCCTCCCTATGCATAGTTGTGTAAGTAGCAAGTAGGTCATCCTCTTCAGATATTCACTTACCTGCTCCTACTCAGAACCCATTTAAAATTGTCTTTTTCTGTTCTGCAATGCTCATTCTCACAGTTTCAACCAGATCCGAACGCTATTTCCAATCACTGGAAAAAGGGTATAAGTCAAATTTCAGTAAGATTCTTGATCAGTAAGTACAAACAATGTCATTAGTCGACTCTATGACTTGAAAACACGACTACAACAGTTATCAAGTCCAGGATCACCTTCATGAGTACTAATCTGTTACAAGTTTTTGCTCAAACCTCGCGATTTCAGTAGTGATTAGATTTGGATGTCCAAAGATGGTTACATATTTCACTATACAAGTACAATAACTGAAGTCCTGACCTACCGTTACATGTTTGACTATATGGCAATGTGAAACTAAAATGTTGAAACTGAAATGGGTCTATATCATGTTTGACTAAGTGATAATTGAAACAGAATGAATGTAAATTGAGACAGTTCATGTTTGACTAAATATGATACTAACACAAAGAGAACATTACTGTAACTGTTATAGTACACGCTTGACTGTAGAACAATAATAGAGTAACCTTATACTCCCACTAGTTTATTTTGACATTATTAACATAGAAAAAAATAAATTCTCTCATGTTTCTGAGCGAAGTGTGATATAAACGTTAACCGGTGAGGCGAGCGGTATCATAAATTTATTTCGTGGTAATCCGCTTCTTGCTTGTGTCTTTTTGACTTTTGGAACAGGAGGGAAATAAATCCTGAAATGTAATGACATGAACTGTAGCTTTGAATTTGCGGTTATAGAGAGTATAATACTCTAATTATGTTTCTAAGTGGAAAATGAAACAGCATTTATGGGTCGTCCCGGTTACCGGTCGACTACACACGGATGTTATAATGTAATAAGACAATCAGAAATCGAAGACTATAAGAATGAAGTATGAGACACCCTCATGATCGTTTTCATATGTCGCGACTGTGTAGAATCTGTAGATTGATTGAAGGATTTTCTGTATCTTGGGGAGTAGAGAACGATCTGGTAGTCCTTGAAATCATCAAGAAGATTCTGAATGATACAGGTGAGGGAAAATGACTGCAAAATGTACAGTGAGTAAAAAGCCATGCAGACGCGAGTTGTCCTTTCTTCGGTTAGGTCGGATCGATGGAGATGTTTGTGGCTCTGCCTTTAGCAGCCTTTAGATCTAGAACTCTCTAACTTGGAGTCTTGGATATCTATTGCTCGGAGGAGACGTATGGACCACGGATGTTCACATAGCGACTTCTCTTCGCAAGAAGGGCTGTGCTAGAGCGCGGTGCATGTATGCTATAATGCGGTTTGGAGATGATAGATTGAGACTGTTCTCACTGTGGAGATGTACGTACACCAGGTTGAACTATAAAAGGGCTAATTCCTACGGATCCGATTCGAAGTTGGGCTTTTCTCATTCGATCAGAGGACCTGGCACCAGAGCACATATTCTCTCTTCCATGTGATTTAAGGCGACTCAACTTTGACACCCCCTATTGGTACCTGCCATGCCCACACGCATCCGAGCACACCCCACCCCCTTCTCTCGTCTCGTCTCGTCTCGTCTCCTCAGCCCTCAGCACCGAAGTGAGTTAAGTTTCTCCCAAAGTGTGTGCGAGTGAGGAATAAGCACGTGAATGGTCCAGTGAGGATCGAGTAAGGACACAGTCGACGGAAACTCACGTCTGTGTCTGGTCCACTTTGCCGGCCACTTCCGGCAAATTCATCAAATCACAGCATGGCATTGTTACAAATGTTGTGAAGCTGATTATCAACTCGTCCTTTCGTCACGCCAGAACTTCTGCATAGTCGAGTGCTTACTAGGCCTTAAAGTTTGCTCATCACTAATAGATTCAAGAAGTTCAATCGCAGGTGCTCTTTGTATCTGTTAGATAATATAAATGCTATGAACTTTCATGAGGTGTACATGAGTCACTGACGTCCATTGTGTTTCCACCCTTGAGCATGCCCTGGAACGCTGCAGAGCAAGCCGTTGATGGATCGCAAAAGCTCTCATCCAATGTGGTTTAGCTTGTTCTCCTGTCGTGTTGCACCCAAACCCATTACTTACATTGAGGGCCAGGGTCCACCAATGCCTACGGCATGTCTTCCCTGGATCAGTCCTAGAAGATTCAACCTGTCTCATGGTCCTTATGAATCTGACGCGAATGAGAACTGGAACGTTTGGACATGCACGCGGGATTCAAGTCGGTCGACCATGGCCAAGTCAAATTCATATCGTGGAGAGGAGCCTGAAAGTCCATCAGTGCCCGCGTGCGGGTCTACTATCAGACCAGATCTGGAGTGGATCGTTCAAGGTAAATCTTTGAACAAAGGGGTGTGTGACCGCTTGCTAGGAATTCTCTTCTATCACCATTGAATCACCAGACTAGCTGCAATAGGACTTTCACATCCATTTTTCAGTACTCCATTTTATCGCTTTCTTTTCGGGCATGAACATTGCGTTAGCCTCAAACATGTACGAATTCTGGTTTCTGCCAAATCCTATAACCTTTCTTTGTGTGACATATGTATATTGTACATGTGCATCAGCTCTTGAGAGAGGCCGTATGGAACACTGTGATATATTAAGCAGATCTGCGATGTGTATGCCCTTCCCGGAAATCCAAGGGGAATTCGTTCAAGGTAAACTATACACTACTATAGCCACATGTGGTGTCACAACTTTCAAACTTAACTGCCAATTGGGAAAAGACGTAGATAATTGTTCCGATTACGTTCTGAATTCTTCTCTGCAGGAATCAGAAAACTTCAGAAGCTAGTGTCTATTCAACAGTCACACGGTTTGCGGAAGAAGCTGTTCACCTCCTGCTTGGCAGCTAACACCCAATTAAACGACTGCGAACCGGAAACTGAAATTCAGCCAACACCACCAGATCCTTTCTTCAGTCCAGGAGGGAAAACTCTTGCATGCGGTACCGGTGAGTTAATGAAGTCTAATATGGCTCTTTATCGAATTTTGATGATTTTGAAGGAATCAGTCTTATACACTGCTATTTGTTGTTTTATGTGTTATAGCTTTCACTTTTTGATCCGGCAGAGCGAAGTCACCAGCGACCAAATTTCGAGAACGGTTTTTCTGTATCAGAACTCGAGAAGCATGCAGATACTGCGACGCGAATGTCTCCCGAGTCGAGCAAGGGTATAGGACTACGGGGTTGTCTCCGGTTCGAAACCCAGTCTGAGAGAGATGCGACAGTCAATGACGAATACTCTTTACCTCCATATACATGTCTACCTCCTATTAAGCTCGAGGATGTGGTCAGAGGAATGAAAACACTCGTTCTGAACCTCAATGGGACTCTCATCCACCCTTCTCTTGAACCAATTGATGGCTGTGATTTTAGAATCCCCGCTTGGGTAAACCGGAGGCTATGCGAAGTGTTCGTGGTAAAGCGTCCAGGGCTTGACAAGTTTCTGCAAACTGTTGCCAGAATGTACGAAGTGGTTGTGTTTACATCTTGTTCGCGTCAATACACAGATCTAGTTCTTGATATCCTTGATACGAAATCGAACTGCATACGGTACCGATTGTACGAGGACGCATGCACTCACACGGAAGAAGGTTGGCTGAAGGACCTCTCTGTACTGGGACGAGATTTGACCAAGGTTATCACGGTGGATACTATCCCTAACTCTTATAGCCTGCAGCCAGCAAATTCACTTCAAGTAGGAAAATACACAGGTGATAAGACAGACCGGGAGCTGGAGGACCTTTTGTTAGACCTTGAACTGGTTTGGAGGCTGAATGTTTAGGTATGTAGCTATAGTTTATCTTCAGAACCACATCTACATCTGGTATGCACACATTCAATCTTAGACTAGTACTAGATGGGGAAGTTCCTTAGCATTAAGAGGTGACAGATTTAATTTTAGTGCAAAATGCACGTCCTGTATCTACAGCAGCAAAATGATCCATAGATCTACTGTCACTTTCAACGCACTGGACTATCCTTCTCCAGCTTCTCAATCACTGCGAAACTGCCGATCCATACCGTACAAGTTTTCTCAAGTTTGTTTATGATATGGATCGTCATACCCTGAGTATCGTAGCCATATTGATTACCGGGCATCAAGTTAATGTTCAAGACATTTTAGGAGTCAATACCTACTTAGGGAGAAGCGGGGTAAACCCGAGGGATTCAGCCGGGAAGTAAAACATTCTAGCTGCTTCAATTCATAGCGTATTGTTCATGATGTTCTTCATGTATCTTCTTCTTCCTTCCTCTCCTCCTTTAATCTCAAGGAACATTTTAGCTGGTTCGATTCATCGGGTATGGGCAGGATCTCATGGTGTGTATAAAAGGGCAGGAAGAAATCATCTCTCTCCTTCTTAAGTCTCAAGGAACAGCCGGGTTGAGCAAGACTAAAGGAGGAGAGAGATGATTCCTTTCCAGAACTTATCGATTTCCTAGCGCAAACCAGTAAAAGACACAAGCTTTCAAGAGTCACTTCGTTTTCAATTCATATGGAGTGGTGCAAGATATTGAGCACATTCGGAAGGGTTGCTATGCCTCTTATTTTGACACATATATTATACGGTTCTAATGGTATGTTGTTCTAATGGTATGAGAAACTTGTAAAGCTATGCGGCATATTATGAGAATATATATATTTATGTATTTATGACGTTTTTTGCTATGCGTTAATATAGCTATACGTCGATTCTGAAAACCGGGAAGGAAGGGGAAGATTTTTTCTAGTGTAACAAAACGGACGGATGGAATCGTGGTGAAAATCGGAAAAGGAAAATGGTAGTGGAGACCGACGTATAGAGTGGTTGTGAAAACTGTGAAAAAAAAAGAGAATATATCCAGATAAATCGCTTCTGACAACCAGAAAGGAAGGGGAGGTTATTGTCGTGTAACTAAACGGAAGGATGGAATCGTGGTTAAAACCGAAAAAAGAAACAAAAGTTCTGAGAACGGACGGATGTAATCCTTGTGAAAACCGAAAAACAGAAAAAAAAGATAGACCTGGATAAATCGTTAACTCATCGCTCACAATTCCATTCCAAGCGGAGCTACTTGTTCATTAAAAAGTAATTATTTTCTCAGCGTGTTCATGTTTCTCGAACAACTGTGAATATGGCACAATATTTACTTACAAACTTTATTTCCCTATGTCATAAGGACCCTTATGCATCCCCACGGGTTTCTCCTCAAGTGGAAGAGGTAACGTTATTGGCACTAACCCTAGTCCCCGACCTCATACTTGTGAATTTCAGGCCTAGAACCGCTTGGAGACCCCAGAGGAAACACAGTCCAGGTCACGGCATTAGGATTAGGTCGCGGAAGATTTAATACAGGGCCACATGAAGGAATAAGGCCGGTTATAAGATCGTAAGACAATTTTGACCCAGAGGTATCCTTGGCCACCCCGCAGCCATCCCGCGGCTGACGCGTGGCGCGGGAGTGGAGTAGAGGGCGTATCCTTATGCAGCCACGGATGCGGAAGACGAATCGCCATCGCGTGTCAAACTCTGACGGACCCTGATAAGAGCACACGCGCGGAGAGCAAATAGAGTCTACGGAAGCGGGGATGGAGGTACGGAAGCGGGGATGGAGGTACGTAATCCTATGCAGATGACGGACAGAGACGACGGAAGGGCCGGACGGAGACCCCCGAGTGGGAAATAAAGTTTATGCCGGGTTTGTAAAATTGTTGAAGAGCAACGGAAACCGCCCGTCATTGATCTGAGCAAGAAACTACGGTAGGCGTCTGAGCACAAAGCATGAATTGTAACTTCTCTGGAAAATGGATTTTAAAGTCAAAATCTCAAACATGAAATTCGATCTGTGTCATAAGAATAGTCCACTTATATGGATGGAATGGTTTGTTTAATTCCAGAGAGAATTGACTATAATCCTGGATTGGAAAACTTCGAAAGGCTATAATGTTCACATATCACATAACAGTCCCTCACATACTGATTCATTTTGTATCTTGTTATTAGTTATTTCCTGTATTGTTCTTGATATTTCGCTGAGATAAAGTAGACATGTTTCAATACCTGAGATTTTCCGGACTTACTATACTAAGCATTTGGCTCATGTACACATTTCCATATTCAAACCTGATATTTTTTCCCAACTTGATATGCTAAGCATTTCACTCAGGTTAGATAGCCAGACCTAAGATGCTTGGTCTTTTGCTCTGTCCACATTTCCATATTGTCAAGTTATTCTTTGACCACCCTGCACACAGAGAAGAAGAAAGTCATTTCGCTCTATACACAATTCCATATTGTCAAGCTGGTCTTCGACCACCCTGCACACAGTGAAGACGGACGTGTTTTGGAGACGAGTTACGTACGCGTTTTACTTGACTGTCACAAACTCATGTGAGAAACACACCAGTCGTTGCAACATCATTGATAACCAATCGGTCCTTCTGATTCATCTAGGTCATACTGGTGTAAGAAACTGGATCAAACAAACTACCAAGAGAAGATGAACAGATAAACTCTTATTGGTGGTGAACATTCCAACACTTGGTGAATTCTGCTTCACAATGAGAGGAAGAGCCGATATAGAAAAATAAAAAAGCAACGTGGCTATGAACACTTGGCTGCCACAAGCCAGTTATCCATGTGCTTAACTTTTCTGACACCTCTAGATTCAAATTCAGAAATTTCTAAAAGATCAATAGACGATACTTTCACAGTTTGTATTCGTACTGAAAATCCAAATCAGAGGTTACCCAAGATTTCTACTCACGTTGATGCAAGATAAAGAACTCTTTGAGACGTATATTGTAGTGCTTGAAATTAGACCGAATCAGTTTGACAGTGTACATCATATCTCGAGACTTTACAACTTGTCTCAAGAGATTCTACACGGTATGAGAATGTAGAAATATGTACAGGAAAGAAAAAGAAGTCATGTTTTTAATCTAATATCTAGATATCACCCAAGACCATTCGTGAACGTTTCATTTCATGTGAATCCTGAAGTACAGCAAGAGAATTAACATCTCTTCATGACATCTCCAAAACCTCCGAGACGTAAATTGGACAGTTCCAACTCTATCTCATCATTTTTCTCTACTAAAAGTCATGTCAAGAAAATCTTTTGTGATTCTAAAGCTTCAGAGACGATCATGTGAAGCTTATTCTTAATGTCAATCTCCTTGCATCCTTTGAAGACATGTTTCGACTCCTTGTTTGCATTCTTGTCAAAAAGGTACATATCTTCTTTCTTTGAGACGTTGAGTACAAACATGCATAAGATCAATCAAATTGGATGGAAGTTGTGTATATTTTGGATTGATCTATAAGCGTTACCACGCGGAGAAATTAGTCATAGTATTATGAACAAAATAAACATCAAAACAATAAACTTAGCTTTGACAAGTTTTCTGTTAACTGCATGTAGTTAAAAGATTAGAGAAAAGAGAAATATGTTATTGTGATATTTTAATCTCATACCTCAACCTCATGAACAGATCTCTTTTGTCTTTTTGTATTGGCTGTCGTAGTAACTGTTGTATCTTTTGATGCTTCCAACACCTCTTCGATTGAAGAAAATCTTTGAGAAAATGACCAAAATTATCTTTGAGGTCCAAAGAGTCTTCATCACAGTTGTCCTTCATCTAATATATATCCATGAATGGAAGAGTTAGATGACTAAGGTACCTCTAGCGGTAGTTCTATAGACACAAGTCTCGGAGAAAACTGTAAGTCATGAGTATATGTACACTGATATCACCTAACAACTAGAAAATACACACAGAGCATGCAATAGAGCACTCTCTTGTCATTGAAACAAACTATAAACATCATGATCACAGATCATTTGAAGTGAGTTGATATGTCCATACCTGCAGTTTATTTGCAAAAATGTTTCACAAGAAGCTTCTGTGGTATATGTATTGACTCTGAATGCAAATCAACATTTGATTCTGCAAGTGAATCTTGTACGCATGACATATGATTCACATCTAGTTTTGCTCTCTTGTAAATATTTGAGTGTTGCTTGTCCGAAGTGGGCAGAAGTACTTTTAACATTTCTTCATCCACATATGCTGAACCGTTAGTACCGGTAGTGTCATTCATGCATGTGGTACCTCCATCTGAAGACTTTTCGGAGATATCTTTGGTGGATGCCTTCTCAGTAGATGGTAATTTCTTAGGAATTTTTGTAGTTTCGTGATCAAGCTCATTTGATTTCATATCTGCACATAACAAATAGACGTTAGACATAGAAACATGTAGTGTGTGATGAATGGATCTCTAAATTATGATCACAGTAAACCAGCCCGACTATGAAATGAAGAAGTACTCAAAAGTTCTCTCAGTTGCAAGGTTCATCAAGTCATTGTTGACGTTGTCTGGATATATATAGGATCCAAGTATTTGACAGGTGTAAGAGCCACGTTTCCAATGAAGCTCCATTAGAGAAACTCGCCTTAGGTCCCAACACTCAAGCTGAAAATTTATCAGTGGTTTCTACTAGTACGAGTTTTCAAAGAAAAGAGGAACATTCGGAAGGTTAGAATCCCGAGGCTTTGCTTTGGTCTGGGATGGGTGTAAATTCTCTCTGTGTGTAAAAGGGTGTGTATGCTATAAGAATCACTAAATTATAAGTTCACAGTAAACCGGATCAGGCTAAGGAATGAAGATGTGCTCAAATATATGATTTGTCCAAGAGAATGACAGCTCAAGAACAAGAACTGATGACAAACATGACATGTATTGTCCCTTCATGCATTGGTCTGGATCCTTCTAACACCTATGCAATAGAAAGCCAAGATCATGATAGTAGTTTGAATTTGATAGCATTACGATCATATGTACAAGTCGCTAAATGCTATAATTTCTCAGAGCACAAAAGAGGTCTATCTGGGTAAACTAGTACCTGAAACAAAGACAAGACTTAACTTTGAATCTCATGAGACAGAGACTAGACCAACCTACTATCTGATCAACCAAGATCTACTCAAGTTGAGGTGCTTGTGAATCTATCATGCTTATCTTTAAGTGAAGCCATTTAAAGACAACTATGGAAATTGCAAGCAAAACTAGATCAAGGGAAAGTAGCCATGACATGCAAGATGAGATCTTGAAAGTATTGTTTGACACCACAATTGTCGATGGAGAGTCAGAAACACACACATACATGAGAATATCTAGACTAGGGACCTTACTACGTACAGCCGAGTGTGAGTGGGATGAGGTCTCATTGGGATATTTTTCTTTAACCCGTACTGAGAAGTTTGGGCATGCCAAAACCGGAGAAATGAAGATTGTGTTACGGTTCAACAACTCATTTTCTTGACTATCGTTTGTACAAAACCTATGACGACAATGAAAGATAATAAGTTCTTGATTGTACTTTAAATATGTATCTTTGAGTGGAATGATACAACAGATTTACAGCACTAGTAGCTACTGTCACATCATGTTGGAAATGTGGAGAAACAGAGAAAGGTGGTTCCACAAAGATCGTGATGGTCAACCCGAGCACATCAGACAATGATGGGATGGAAGCAAAGCTCTAGACTATTCGTGGTTATGTGATCCTTCTATAGAGTTCGAGCTACATGTACTATGTCACACTTGTTGGCATAGTTATCCTACCTTTCTAATTAAGGACAAAGAACTTGAGAATCCTTCTCATTTTAATTCTGTTACAAAAGAGTACAATTTTGTATGTCCGTATTGCACTCATCGCATTCAGTCAAAACATACATTCGGCTATGTAAGTATACAATACTGTGTCTTTTAAATTCTCTATAATCTCTTTTTTTCTCAATCCATTCTTCTGTTTAATTTCTCAACCAGGATCGTTAACAGATGGATCGTGAGGATCTGCCGAACTGACTAATACAATATACTAATGCTTGTTTTTCGTTTCTTTGTACGTAACGTGATCCTCATAATTTGGCATTGTTGGCTTATTGAGATGGATTCCAGTCAGCAGCACGACATTCAAAAACACTTGGACCGTGGAGGTTAAAATACTCAATTAAAACACATATACAGAGTTACCCAAAATGATAACTTTGTTCATTCCTGCATCTCAAATAGATGATCCAAAGATCTTTGTTCATCTTTCATCATTTCTAGAACCGTTGATAAGAGAGTTGTAAACTTTATTTACAGATGGACTAGAAGTTGAATACGTTTATCCCTGATGAAGCTTTCGTGTGATATAGAACTATCTAAAAAGTTTACGATTAGAGCAATGCTAATGTTGTTCACAAGAGATCATCCAGCACAATGTAAAGTGCGAGGAATTACTCACAGTGGTAGATCTAGTTGTGGATCTGATTAGCTGTGTCAGATTGCGGTGCGAGAAGAAGAATATGTCTTTTGGTAGTGTCTTTCCTCATTTTCTTTGCAAAGCTTTTCTGATTCTCATATTGCATGATGAAGAGATTCTATGGTGCAAGATGATTGCCTGCTGATAAAGATCACTGGTAATGTTACCATTGATTGCTACTGCATTTCAACTGTCTGTTATGTTGAACCTTTGCCCAGCAGTTCTGGAGTTGATGATTTGGAGCATAGATTGGCAGCAATAAGGACTGTGTGAAGAGTTTAAAGGTTCATAGAATGATACATTTCTCCTCTGCATGTGGTGATAATCGCCACATTCTTTTCTTCTCTTGGCTCCTCTCCATTTGTGCAACAGTTGTCCACGCTCCTTTAGCTGGTTGTTCTTTAATGTAGAGTGGTTGGATATTGTGTATATCAAACTTTCAGTATTTGTATGCAACGTCTGTCGGAGTTGCAGTAAGATAATGCTTGTCAGATTATCATTGGTGGGAAGAAAGCTAAATTACTCGATACCATTACTTCTAATTATATTGTTTTGTAGACAGGATTTGGTTCTATGGAGTATTAAGTACCATCAGCAGTCATCATACTCATCCATTGGTTATTGGTCTGTAAACAGTCGGAACACCATGGTTGTAGTATGACCAAGAGATACTGAGGTAATATCCACCTTCAGTATGCCAGCTGATAGAGTTACATCCATAAGTACAAGAACTACAATGTGCTTGCATGAATTCATATGTATTTCAGGAGTCTTCTTTCTTGGCTGAAAATCTTGCTCCTTGCAAGAGCAGGAGAGTTGAGGATGTTGGTAAATATTTTTCCAGTAGTAGTTTAGACTGAAGCTTGAATCTTGCAATGCACACACAGATAAACCGTATGTGCGTTGCGTATTGTAATTCAAATTCTTACAAATAACGCTTTAGGTCCCATTTCATTTCTCTTGGTTGTCTTTGTCAGTCAAGATCTTTTTCCTTTTCTTTGTTTTGTTCAGGTATGCCGACGAGCAATTATATGGCTTGTCTTAGCATGGAGATGGTACCTGCAATTATCGAGGCACCAAGAATATCTGGGCACTATGTAAGTATATACAAGAGTATTTTTGTGTGATTGCAGTATAGTCATGTGTGTTAGAACCGTGTACTTAACTGTGTTATATAATGTTATATCAGCATATTTGATACATAATGTTGTATCAAATATGCTGATACAACATTATGTATCAGCGTATTTGAATACGGTGAAGAATTCTTCATGGGATAACCTTGCAGATGGCACGCATCAGCATTTTCAGTTTGTGGACATAATTTATCTCTACTTACTGTACATGTCCAAATGAGATTAATTATGTATGCATTAGCATCGCCAAACTTGAGACGGCTCTGCACTTCTAGGCCATGAGGGGACAGACATGTTGAGATCTAGACAGGTCGGAGCACAGACTGAGCCCACCTTATCCTTCCGAATAAAGTAAGTAGCCGAGATAAATAGATGTACACGCTAGTTTTTTTTGTCTCAAATTTGTCATCAGTGTTGAGAATTTCTTGGTGCTTGATTTCGTATCTATTGGCAAGGAAGTCGTAGAACTGCCAGCGCCCATGCAGATGAAGTATCTTTTTAGCTTTATCATAATCTGTTAATTCTATCACCATCTCGTGTCAACTCACAAGACTGAAACAACCTTGATGATGTCTGGAATGAACGTGTTTGACTCTGGCAGGATGTGAAAGAGTAGTCCTTTTCAGTGAAAAGTCTGGGAAAGGTATCAAAGGATCAGAGAAGCTACATCAGACGTTGAAGAGTTTTCGTTTCTTCAATCATCTTCACAATGATATTACTCTTAATGTTAGATATTACTCGTCAATACTAGTGCACTAGATCTAGAACACAAGTTTAGACATTCAAAACTGCTATAGATTTTGCAGAAAATGACTCGAAGGTTGGTAGTAAAATAAGCGGGTCTGAAATAAACAGCAGTGCACATCGACACCGATATCAGGAGAGCATCTACAGGTAGTTTTGAACTACAGTAAATTACTAATTAATGTATAAATTATGATTATAATAAATAAGAGAAATTTAGATATCTCTTTTATTTTTCAGCTTTCCTCGTGGTATGTACAAATCTCTGTTTTATATCCAGAAAATCCTACATTGCATCCCTGGCCAATACCTGACACATAACCGATGTTGCTCAAAGTTTTCTCCTATTTATATATCCTATTTATATATCCAAAAAATATCTGAAAATTCTCAACTCTTATTCTTCAAGATATTTCCCAAAATAAGAATTGAGGTTTTTTGCCCCTATATGTATCCAAAAAATACCTGACATTCTCAACCTTTATTTCTCCAGAAATTCCCATCAATTTGAATGTAAGTGAATATCTTATAAAGTGGTGTTCACTTTGCTTCTGGTTGAATTCCAGTTTCTAATCCTTACGTTTACACTTTTCTCCACATTTTTGTATTTTTCAGTTTTAAATTATGTAATAACCCGATCAAGGGTAGGTGTCAATTCTCCCTGTGATTGTTAACCTCTATTGAGGACCTGGTGTTCAAGTTTACATAAACTCTCCCAAGTCCTCTACGTAGACTTTTGGAAGAGTGTTTGTGACCCTGCAGGGCCTAATATGCCTGATTGATTTTATGTATCATCAGTATAATCTGAAAATCAGCATTGATTATGAGACTCCTATGACTATGATTATGATTTCAGCATAATTCTATTGCGTGCAAAGGCAAAAGAAAGGATTTTCAATAGTGCAATCCGTCAATACGACAACAAACAATGTAATGATCTGTTTTCAGTTTAAAGCACGAGTATAACTAGAAGATCTTATTTTGCGAGTTTGCTTTCAGAGAATTGAAGAATTTAATTGTTAAAGAAAAAATAGTTTTGGTGACTACGTCTTCATCGTAACTTGGAATAACAACAATTTGTGAAATAAAAAATCCTTTGTTCCCAGAAACAAAAGATTCTCTTTTGTTTCTTGGAACAAAAAATATCTTTTCTTCAGACTTAAATACAGAGGGAGGGAAAGATATTCTCTTTCATACTATTATACTCATACTCGGGATATAAAAGAAGAAAAACTTTCTGTAGCCGCTAAACCATAGCTATCTATCTTCATTTTCCATTTTTATCCAAAACTCAACGAGTTCTCTTTGGGTTGTCACATCATCAAACATGCAACTGTGAATTTTAAATTCATCATATCCTTGTCAAACATGTAACTGTCTTGTTGGGTATCCTATTTACTAGAACTGTAACATACTTTCTTTATCATGATTATCAAATAGTTCAACATGTAACTGTCATTTTTTGGTTTATACTCTATAGGGTAGTTAAAGTACTTCAATGATTACATAACAAACTCTAGTATGACAGTTACCTGTAACTGTCACACTAGCTAGTTTGAGTTTTGATATTAGTCAAACATGTAACTGTAAGTTATGTATTGAAAAGCTAATCATTTTGAAATCGCCTAGTAAGACATATGAGTACTTCAGTTGGTCAATCGGTGTCCAGAAACTGAATCATTTATTTTGAACATAATGGTTTACTTAACACTAAGTCAAACAGTTAATATACTTAATCATCGAGTTCTCTAATCAGTTTTCAAGTCTCAGTGTCTTCGAGGTATCTATTTCTTGCATCTCTTTGAGTCTCTGATCCCATTTCTCAGGAGTGATTCGAACTGTGAGAATCAGTAAGGCACAACAGGATGGTTTCTGAGGATGATCAAAAGTTAAGAAAATGTAGGTGGACGTCTGAAGAGGATCAAGCACTTGCTGCTTACATCGCTATGCATGGAGTGGGAAAGTGGAAAATAGTGCAGAGGTGTTCCGGGCTCCAACGCAGCTCCCATAGCTGTCGAGAACGTTGGATGGGCCATCTTCAGTCTAGCGTCAAGAAGGGAGCTTTCACGTTTCAAGAGAAACTAAAAGTCTTGAAGCTTCATCAGCAATTCGGGAACAAGTGGACGAAAATAGCATCACACGTAAGTAGGTATTTTATCATAGTTATGATATGATGGTAACTGCGTTTTGTGGCTTCATGTGAAATCTTAGCTTCATACTTTAATTTGCTTTCAGTACACCGTGATGATTGTTTGTGGTTCACTGAGTCAGACCTGTTTTCCAAACTCGAACCAAGTTTTACTCTACTACTCAATACAGGTGGTTGTTGATTTTAACCTTTGTGAACCATAAAAGACATGTCCTTTGTTGTTTGGGACATCTTCAATTGATTTAAGTTTCTTTACTTTATTATGCTCTTGCTTTAAGTGTCATGTATAAAAATGTAAGTTTTCACATGATATTGCTTTCCTCATCTAATTCATTGTTGTATCGTGAACAGTTTCCAGATAGGAGGGACACTGCTGTGAGAAATTACATGCATAATTTGCTTAGGAGAAGAGAACGGGCAAAGCTGAAAGCCTCAGAGTTTCAACGATTATTCTCATCAGTAGAGCATATTGTGGGGGTCCATTCTTTACCTCTTCTTCCCCAAGACGGAACAACTTCTGGTTTCAGTGGAGATCTCGATTTTCTTCCAAGCGCAAATAATCTGTTCAACATTAGTATGGGGGGAAACATTCAGGTGCCATCCATGTACAGTAGTTCAATGGTACCGGAAGCTTTTTCTGGTCAACTTCAGGATCCTCAGAGAGTGATAGAAAGTGCTGAAAGAATGCAGCATTGTGAATCAGATGCGAATCGGTGCCATGTGTATCAGAACGAGATGAACTTGGCTCATTCAGAGTGCTCCAATTCAAGTCAACCAGCAATTGCAGCAGACCTGGACGAACTGCTTGGCGATGCATGTAGCGAATCAAGCAAACCTGTTGATTCAAGGTGCTACAATTCACGCCAACTTGCAAATGAAGCAGACCTGGACGAACTTCTTGGCAATGCATGGAGTGAACCAAGCAAACCTGTTCATTCTGGGTGCTACAATCCATGCCAACTTGCAGTTGAAGCAGACCTGGACGAACTGCTTGGCAGTGCATGGTGTGAACCAAGCAAACCTGTTCATTCAGAGTGTTACAATTCATGCCAACTTGCAGTAATAGAAGCAGACCTGAATCAACTGCTTGGCAATGGGTGCCCTGAACCAAGCAACATTGTTCAAGCATGTACAGTTCCCTACTCTCTATATCCAGAAAATCTCCACGAGTCTGACGTCATTTCTGTTCATCCAAGTTCAGGAGATCTAAACCTTCTCGAGAGAAGTTCAGAATCTTCTTACACAGGTCCTCTTCTGAATTCTGGTTTTGCCGGCACTCATGCAGAGCACAGTGACTGTGTTCAGTATTCTGAGCCGAACCAGGATCCATCATGGGAATTCGAAGTACTGATTCGAGAGTTACTCTTCTGAAGTAAATGCCCATGGTTGATTGTGGAGTTGGCTCAGGTCTGATAGACATACATCCATAGACTACATGGAAACTCAGTTTTCGCAGGTTGCAGTTGCATCCTTGAAGATGAAAATGATCTGTTTGAAGTATCACATTAAAATGCTACAGGCTTGAGTTGCTACCGTGTATCATCTACAAACATATAGATGATAGATCTTTTATGTCACTTCTTATGTTGATGGTAATGAGACAATTATGTTCAGTTCCAATTATGTTCTCCTATGTAGTTTGTAGAATCATGTTGAATGTAAACAAAAGTGGGTATGTGTAATGATACAAATGCAAATCCCAAAATGGTGGCGGTGGGTAGGGCCATCAGGTTTTGAATTTATTTTTCTACGCCACTGCTCTCTTCGCGAATTGCTGCTAGCGCTGATTTTCCTTTTTGTTGTTCCTTGTTAGAAACCTGTGCAGCTTCTTGAATGTAATGAGTATTTTTCCGGTCACATCGTGTTAGATAAGTGCTTGGACTTTTTGCTCTGAGTCTGCGTTTTGCCTCTGACCACCTTCTCTTGTTTTCTCACGCCAATTGCGATTCTGGATTGCCAATTGCGGTCAATTTTTAATTTTTTATCTTTCCACTTATCGAAAAATACTATTTTTGTAATGGCATCAGATTCCCTTCCTACCAAAAGTCAACGAGTTCTCTTTGCAATTGGGTTATTACATAGTCAAACATGTAACGGTCATTTTTACCGTTATAAATCATAAATTATAAGTTATCATATCCTAGCCAGACATGTAACTGTCTTGTTGAGTATCATAGAATTAATGAACTGAAATATAACTGTAATATTTTGGGTTAACACATAGTTAATCATATAACTGTCATTTTTGTCTTTATAATACACGTAGTCAATGAATTCAAATATACAGTTACATGTAAATGTCCCCTTGAGTCAAACATGAACATCAGTTACAATTATCAGTTTTATATCGAAAATCTGATCATTTAAAAACCGCAGAGTAGCTTCTGATTATCACTATGATAATTCAAAGCAGCAGTAAATGATAATTTCAAACATCAATCGAGTTTCGTAATCGGTTTTCAAGTCAGGAGTCTAAGATGTATCTATTTATTGCATCTACTTGAATCTCTGATAGTCATTTTTCAAGAGTGGGAATACCTTTGAGAGTAGAGCAGTGAGAATCAGTACGGCACAAGAGAAACAAGGTGGGATGGTGTCTGAAGATGATCAATCGGTCCGGAAAGGTAAGTGGACGTCTGCAGAGGATGCAGTACTTGCTGATTATATCGATATGCATGGAGTGGGCAATTGGAAAACAGTGCAGAGGCGTTCTGGGCTCAATCGCAGCGGTCAAAGTTGTAGGGAACGTTGGCATGGTCATCTTAAGTCCAGCATCAAGAAGGGAGTTCTCACGTTTGAAGAGAGGCTTACGATATTAGACCTTCATCAGCAATTTGGGAACAAGTGGGCAAGAATTGCGACACATGTATGTGTTCTACCATGGTTATCATCTGATAGACGATTGCATTTTCTTGCTTCATATATATAAAGCGTTTAGTTTGCTTCATACTTTCATTTCTCACACAGTGATGATTTTTTGTGGCTCATTGAGTCAAACATGTTCTGCAGTTTGCTCAAACCAAGTTTAAATCTCTTTTATGCACACTTGTAATACAACATTCATTGCATCAACAGCTTTATCACGTTTATTTTGTTTGTAAATACTCAGTACGAGTAGTTATGATTGTAACTGTTGTGTTTGTGACATCTTCGATTCATTTAAGTTTCTTTACTTTGTGCTTCTGTTGTTCTTGCATTAAATGTCATATATACAAATGTTAGTTTTGACATGATATTTCTTGCCTCGTCTAACTGGATTATGTCTCGTTGTTGTTAACAGTTGCCAGGTAGGACGGACACGGCAGTTAGAAATCACATGTACGGTTTGATGAGGAAGGACGAGCGGATAAAGCAGAAAGCCTCGGAAGAGTCTGAACGAGTATTCTCATCAGAAGACCATACTATGGGGATCCATTGTTTACCTCTTCTTCACGAAGAAGAAACAACTTCTGGTTCCAGTGGAGATCCTCATCCCCATCCAAACGCAGGTAATCTGTTCAATGTTAGTATGGAGGGAAACATTCAGTTTCCATACATGCAAGATATTTCTGTGGTACGGTAAGCTCTTTCTAGTCATTTTCAGAATCCTCAGAAGTGCTGAACTGATATAATTTTCCGAATCAGATGCGGATCAATGGCATGTGTTTCAGAACGAGATGCACTTGGCTCAAATTGAAGCAGACCTGGATCAACTGCTTGGCAATGAGTACCCCGGACCAAGCAACTCTGTTCAGACAATTCCTTACTCTTTACCTCCAGAAAATCTCCATGAGGTCGTTCCAACTTATCCAGGTGTTGGAGATCTAGACCTTCCCGGAGGAAGTTCAGAATCTCCGGATCTTTACGCAGATCCTCTTCTGAACTATTGTAATGTAGGCACTCATGCAGAACACAGTGATTGTGTTCAGTATTCTGAGTCAAACGAAGATCCATCATGGGAAGTACTGATTCAGGAGTTACTCTTCTGAAGTTCATAAATGGTTTACTCCTGGAGTTTGCTCAAGTTTGAAAGACATGATGACTTCTGTACTTGTAGGTTGAGTTTGAGGATGCATCCTTGAAGTTCTGAATGGTCTCTTCAGAGTTTGTACAATCAAATTGATGCTTCAGTTGTTACAACGTATCATTCGCAAACAGTTGACAGAACAATCAATAATTGTATGTCACTTCCTAATGCATCGATTCAAACATCGATGCATTAGGAACAAACATTCAAACATCGATTTTGATGTTCACACCGTGCAAGAAACGTGTTCGGAGTTTTGGTTCAATCTGGGTTTTGCCGATGAACAGCTCTTTTTCTGTTCGTGCACCAGTTGTGCCAAATTGTTGTCATTCGGAGGGCTTTTCAGGATTATCCTGCTATCGGGTATGCGGGTGGAATCTGGGTCCCCAGTACAGCCTGCCTGAACGATGGGATCAGTACGTGCTAAGAATACTCTGGGGAATCTCCATATTGCATTTATTGACAATGCTCTGAATGTAAGCGCTGTTTGTACCGCTGCCTGTTGATGAGGGTGGAGCAAGAAGATGTCTGTGTGTGACTTGCTACATGATGGTTGCTTCGGGTGGCTGTCAACCAGCAAAGAGCTAGCACTTCCCTCGGTCGAATGGTAGGAGAGTCCTGACTCAGAGGTATGTGAACCCCTGGCTCCACGTGCACCACCGAAGGTTGAATTGTTGGATTTGCTCGTAAGGCACGAAGTTATGTGTTGCATTTGCCCGCCCCTTGGTCTCAGCAACTGGTCGCTGATCGCTCAGCGTGCAAATTGCTAACAGCGTACCTAGCACCGATATCGGTGCCTTCCAGGATGTAATCAATCTTATGCCGTGAAGTGATTGCAGTTGGTGGAGGGTCAATAGTGTCCTGATGATTTTCTCGTATGGTTTCCTGACTGCTACTCCTGCTGGTCCGGCATATGTGCTCTCCCCTATTTCAGCATGTTTACTGATCTTAGCATGCAGCACAGATTTTTTCGTTTGCGTTGATTGTGATATCTACACCTGGATTTGATTTGACAGAAGCGGAGAATTCGAAGCTTCTCCTTCTTACAGATAAATTTCTCAGATAAACCGTATAGCAAGTGTCGGAATGATTGACAACAGCGCTGGCTAGCAGACGAAAGAAATTCGAAGAACGAGAAAGTGGGACTACACCCTGGTGGAGGACAAGGCTGAGAATCACGCAGGAGGTGGAGAAAATAGGGCAAGCCCTCCCTCGTAGCTACGTCTGGCTACAGCAGACTAACATTAACCGCCGGTAAGTTAGCCACTGAACTTACCACCGTGAATCTCATATGGTGCTCGCTGTGAGTAGAAGCAACATACTTGATTATTGATAGATTCTGAACTGATCATGAGTCAAATTTAGGTCTATATCCACAAGCGACCGGTCTCTAAGACTATACTCTCATGAAAACTGTAGAAAGGATATGCTGCTGTAACATGGAGACGTCACGTAAAGGAACATTTAAGAATCTAAAAAGTGGAGCAAAGAAGTAACAGTAGAGTATGAAACTAAGCTGCAGTCTCAAGCAAGAGTTTGATCATCCTTTGGTAAACGGCACGGAATTCGAAGTGGAGATCCGTAGTATTTGTTTGATCATGATAAGGCTCCTTAGCTAGTGACTGAGACCGTCTCCTTCAAACGATACACCGGTACCTCTGTAAATGAAGACTAAGCGAACTTTCAGCTCCAGTGTGCACAAACAACACGAGGTTCAACACTGTAATGGCTTATGGAGTGTCGGTGGATTCGCAGTGAAATCTTCGGCATCCAACCAAATATATTCCTTGTCTATGAAGTTGGGTGTCAGGTACGCTCGTGCTTGAACGTCTGTTAGGTTTTTAGTCCAGGGCACTCGGTGGTCTTTAACACTCCCTCGGCCGGTACACCTGGCAGTGCTCAAAGAGTAGAATCACCATACAATATAGGTTAATTCTGTTGCAATTCGATAAACAACGAGTTACTGTTTGTCACTGCAAGATTCGGAAACACTGGGTTACGAATCAGATGCTGATCGGTTTACTAGTTCATAGTTCACTGACCCTGACCATCTGCTCTGGACAGCAGTATGGAGAGGTCATAAGCAGGGAAATCGAGACCATTATGAGTACTCACATGTCGTCTAGAATTACATGATGAGGATGACGAAGTATAACTACGCATATGCATATACGTAGAACTTGTTACCTGTACTCGCAGTAAATCGCCGTTTCTTCCTTCCTGTCGAGATCGGACCATTTAGCCCAACCAGCAGGTTGAATGCAACCATCCATGAAAGTGTATGCATATATCACCTTCGACCCCTGCCTCCGTGGTCGGCCAAGATATATATAAGGATACCCCGTTCCTGATCCAGTGATAACACATCTGAACATCGAACACTCAGTTCACGATCAGCTTAGAGTACTGGTAAAGCAATGTATACGTACTTGCAGTCAGCCAATTCGGCTTCGATATGTCTATATTATATCAGTGGATATATAGCCTGAAGGGACTCCGTGGCTTAAAGAAGGAGAAAACACTTTTAAGCATGATAGAACAACAAAGAATCAGAGTACTCAATTTAAGTGTGAATCCGACGAACCTGAGGAAAACAAAGCCAGTGATTTTGATATTATTGTTTTCACCCCCTTTCTCCGGCGATTGAGCTGTGATGTACCCATTACTTTTACAGTGAATATGACAATGATCCAATAAAGCGGTGGCACTCCCACGTATGAAATCAACGCTCCCCTCGATATAGCAGTCCTTGAAGTATACTCTGCCCCTGTGGAGATAGAGCGTCGCCTTGCGAGACGTAAAGACACAACCACGAGATTCTTCCTAGTAAGCCTTACCAGACTCTTAGATTCTTCTGCAATCAGTTTCCTTGGGTGATATATATATTCGATAATGTTAAAGTTCCTAGTGCAAAAGAAACTCAGTAGATCATACAGTACTTCTTGAACTTTGTTCTGTCATTTTCCTGAGGGGTTCAGCCTGAGGCACCTGAAAGGCTCCTCTCTGTCAGGTTTCCTTCTAAAAGTTCAATATTTTCCAACTTCTCATCGAGCATTGAATGAACCACCAAGTCAAGACTTGCATCAAGGTCTGCAAGTTGAAAGTATAAATATGTGCGATTCTAAGATCGTGCGTGTGAATATACAAACGCAAGCGTGTATAATACGTTGAACTCTGAATACTTACGTTAATGGAAAGCAAACGTATATCATACCTGCCAACCCAAAAATCGGCAGTTGTAGAATGCACCTTGATCACCAGATATACGCAGAGCGACTGCATTTACCAAGTCCTGAATAGCAGAGTGCCAGGACAAGAAGCTGGGTGAAAACGAATGACTATACATATATAGCATTCTTGTACGGGAAGGCACTCAAGAGATTTGACGAGGTATAATTTAAAATCTTCAGGGCCCGATAAGGAGCGGCTAGAGGTGAAAGCAACCCAACTTGAACTCCAGACCCCAGGAAACTGAGATCTATTCACTAGAGAGAACACCCAAAAGCAGAAGAGGCTAGTGTCAGCTGATGTGACCTGTGACATTCGAGAATCCGAAGAGAGACACTCAGAACATTTCTGGCTTGCTAGCATGCACTATATTAGTTATATCGATCTAGCTGCAAGTTTGGCGGCCATGTTGTTGAATGGCGGCCTCCTCCTTGCAGTAAAAGAGTACCGAGTCCCCCTGTTACTTTTCCTGAAGGAAAATTATAGCAGGAACGGATCAAAGAAAGACAAACTGAAGTCTTCAGCTTTATCGTTACGTAACAGATATGTTCGTTTTCGACTTGTCCACGACGGAAGTTATTGCAACTCAACAAATTCCTTAAGTTACAAACTTAAGAGATTATACCTGTAATCTTCTTCATGACTTACCACTTATGGCCGGGGAAAAATTACTTTATACTAACTTTGTGCACCTATCTTCCCTAAAAGTACTCTCTTTGGTTTTCCTTATATATTGAAAGCTAAAGTTGTAGCAGTCCCAGCAGGCACGTGTTCACTGCGCCCTGTACTAATTTTTGCTCACTTAAGGTAGGTTTGCTCAACCCCATGGTAAACGATGATAATCACCAATTTGACAGGTCGCACTTACAAACTGTAAATGCCTGTTTACAGTTGGTGTAAGATACGCAATCAGCACTTAAAACTTATAAGACAGTCAAAGTTACATACATTATCAATCAAAAGTTTACTGAAAAGAAGAATAGTAAATTATTTGTTCAAGATACTCATAATTCTCCCTCCGCCTAAGTCTTTGCAACTCCAGAAGGATAATGACCAACCGCTTTGTCCTACATATCTAAATGTCTTAGAAACAAATCAGGAAGGTCCGAACACATACCCTTGTCATGGGAGCATGGTTCTCAAAAGTCAAGTTCTCTGCAATGAAATTTTGACCCTCGATGATTACAGATCCACAATTGAAAGTCCTCAATTTTCTTCCCTGCGAATGACAGTCCAGATTGCTCCTTGATTAAATATTACACTATTCTGATCATGAATATTCCACGAAATTTACAGTCAAATTCGAAGGTGGTATCAAAGAGTCTATACAGTTGTTGGTGATATACACTTATCTGTAAAGTGTTGTACAAACAAGAATATGTAACAAGAATCAATTTGACATGCAGAGATCAAATGAAATGACAGCTGCTGACTCTCCACACGTTTTCTATCGGCAAGAACAAGAATTTGCATTTGATAACTGCAGTCTGAGGCTTGTCCAAGATCCGCCCAGCTGTACTGAGTAGAAATCCACAGTTATATATATAGCAAAGAACATTCTCAGAAGCAAACAACCTCCGGGCCGACGTTAAGATGAAACTTGACAAGAAAACAGGAAAGGTAATCATGAAGCACTAGACTTTAATCAGGCGGATACTCATCTACATTACGAACGAAGACATCCCTTTCTACGGGACGGAAGTGATCAGCGCCTAATTTAACGACGAAACTTATGTCATACAACTGAGCTTAAATGCACTTATGATACTCGTTCACCTTTTTCAAGAGCTAATACTTCCCCAAGACTACAAAGGACGCATGATCCTACTCACTGCAAGCAGCTTCGAATTCAATCATGTTAACAAGCCTTAGGATCATACTTATCAACGAGATAACCTGGAACTTACTACATAGTATGAGAGTTTCTTGACTTAAACTCCCCCCTTCAGAGATTCTATACATATAAATATTCTATCCGGTCGATACTCGACCTAAACAATGTATCACTATAGCTACTTATCTGTGTGCGTTGAAGCTTTTTCCAGGTATTAGCCCTCTCTGATCATGAGGAAAGAGATGACCTTCCGCACTGTGTATATATGGAATAAAGCTACCAAATTGAATGCAACAATGCTATGTCCAATATGATATAAAGTGTTTAAACTTTGCAACAAGGATTAAGGTTTTCTTTCAGCAGGTGTTTGAGATCATACTTTGTCATCGAATTACCCAGTTATTGTGTGCGCAGTGCTATAAAAACTAGCTATAAACGTTCTTGCATGGCGTACTACACCAGAATTTTGTATACCAGCTTGCAGGCTTGCCTGAAGTTAGTGTTATCTAGATATATTGTACGGTTGAACCTGAGAGTAATTTTTCACTTCTTTACTCTAAACAGAAATCGCTTTGAGACTCGGACGAATGTAATATTACCTCAATCTCGGTGTTGGCCGTATAATCCCAGCTTATGATGGTTGTTTGTGGGTCCTCCCCGCTGATCGTGAGGAGCGATGTTGTTGGTGGGATCTTGACTCGTTCTAGGTAGAGTCCTGGAAGGACATGGATAACCGCTCTCTCATTGTTGGGAGAAAGATGATTAATAGCCATTTGAACGCTTTCAAAATCACCATCCCCTGTCTGTGAAACATATACAATCCTTCGTCCCTCTGTAGTGCTACAAGGAGGGATATCGATGTTGGTTGTGCCACTAGAGACGTCTGAGTCCATACTTCCAGATGCAAGTTCCAGTTCAGACGCCCTCGATTGTCCTGCCTGATTAATAGTAGAGCATCGGTACCCTCAGCCTGTACGAGTTGAGATCACATCATGAATCGAGAACTATAACAGAGCAAGTGCTGTGAGAGTGCTGTGTTTACACGATCAGGTTCTCCCTACTCTTGCTGTTATATGTGGAGATTACAAGAAACAACCAGTTGGCCTCATGAATCGATATCGGTACGTATTTGCCGACATTCACTTCTAAGTCCTGCGGAACGTGAAGACTCTACTTTCTCGAGGTACATTTCTAATTTCTCTGACCTGAAAGACAGAACCTTAACTTTTGGCGCCACAAGCTCGTCGTCGAGGAGTATAAGACCGGAAAATTTTGCGCTTGAATTTCAACGGCTTTAACGGCTTCGCTTGTTGATCAGCAAGTCGTTAGAGGTCTCCATGTATTCAAAATACCACACCCTGATGGAGGACTTCTCCACTAGGATACAATCATATACATTGTCTTAGTGTCTCATGATTACTAGCCTCTCATACTGTTTTTCCATCAGCCATCTCTCGTTTCCCTAAGTGTTCACGGTGCAGCGAATGGCCTGAGCCTCATGTTCGTCTTTCATGCCTTCAAAATTATTAGCTTTCAGGGGACTGATTTAGAATAGCGAAGAAGAAAAGGTCGGGAGGTTTAATTTGTTTCTTGTTTGCAAGGAAGCAAAACGTGACTGATGATGAAAGATAGTAACTGTGTGATGGCTGTCGATTGAGAACTCTAACTGCATCCAATATGCATTCCAAGCGAGGTGGAGAAGTTCGGAGTACCCTGGTCTGAACATATGTTCTCTCAGTTGGACATGAGAGAAACAAAGAAATTAAGTTCCTTAACCTACAAGTCCCCAAAGTAGATACCTGAGACGCTGGTCGGTACTCCGGATCCAGTTAGCATTCACGTGACTCCACCAGTACTCACAGAAGTAGACCCCATGAACTGATTCAGTTGAACACGTGAGTGGTCAAGTAGCATAGGAATACTGAAGAATGGAATCGACGTATTAAATTCTCCCTCTCTCTATATATGAAGGGTGAGTAGCAATTTTATTGCTACTCACGCTTCATAAACAGCTCAAGGTATGAATACCCTTTAAACTGGGTTTCAAAGGACTACTACCGACCGCAATACATAGAACAGCACATGAATAGATATACAAACTGGGAAGCCCTTTAAACTGGGTTTCAAAGGACTACTACCGACCGCAATACATAGAACAGCACATGAATAGATATACAAACTGGGAAGCACATGCATATGCTTGCTGGTGGATAGCAGGAATGCAGGTAAACTGAATCACCAAACATTGTACTTCGCATTCACTGCAAGAATTCGAAACAGCTTGCTGGTAAACGCGACGCGTGACTCAACAACTGGGAATCAATAGTCCCTACCGGATTCTCACAGCTCAACAATGGAGAAAGAGGATGCCGTTTTGGGTGACTTCCTTTTTCCTTCTTTGAACCGGAAGCATGTCAAAATATATGGAATTTTGCCTCCAATTTGCAACTGGAAAGGGATCATTCTACAAGTTCGAGTAGATGATGGAAGTTAACAAACACCAAAGGTGAAAAGAGGGAATTCTTCTTGACTGTCAAAACATGAAGCGCGCGACTAATAGTCAGTGAGGTTTGACAAGAAGGATACGGATCACGAGTAATGCGAAACAGCTGCAATTTTTTCAAAATTAAATTCTGTTCAGGTTAATTAATTACAGGCCTGCACTAACAGGGAAAATCTTGTTTTCAAAATCCAGATGTTCGAGTCGTTTATCCGGTGAACTTTTCGGATCCGGAACTGCCGACAAACCTATCGAAATACTTCCCAGATTTTCGAGCTTGCATGAGCTTCGAACAGATTCCGTATGGAGACTCCGGCCGGGAACTATTCTGCAGCAGTTGAAAATACAATATGAGGGCGTTTCACCCCGTAAACCTCACCCCTTAACACATTGCAGTCGCTTCCCATAGAGGCTTTTGGAGTCATGGCTTTTATGACTTTTATGTACATGTTCAAAAGTAAAAAGTAAAACGCTCCCAAGACTCCAGTTTGTGAATACACGAGTTGAATTCATGTTACTACATCCTTATTTATTTATTTATTTATTTATTTATTTATTTATTTATTTATTTATTTATTTATTTATTTATTTATTTATTTATTTATTTATTTATTTATTTATTTATTTATTTATTTATTTATTTATTTATTTATTTATTTATTTATTTATTTATTTATTTATTTATTTATTTATTTATTTATTTATTTATTTATTTATTTATTTATTTATTTATTTATTTATTTATTTATTTATTTATTTATTTATTTATTTATTTATTTATTTATTTATTTATTTATTTATTTATTTATTTATTTATTTATTTATTTATTTATTTATTTATTTATTTATTTATTTATTTATTTATTTATTTATTTATTTATTTATTTATTTATTTATTTATTTATTTATTTATTTATTTATTTATTTATTTATTTATTTATTTATTTATTTATTTATTTATTTATTTATTTATTTATTTATTTATTTATTTATTTATTTATTTATTTATTTATTTATTTATTTATTTATTTATTTATTTATTTATTTATTTATTTATTTATTTATTTATTTATTTATTTATTTATTTATTTATTTATTTATTTATTTATTTATTTATTTATTTATTTATTTATTTATTTATTTATTTATTTATTTATTTATTTATTTATTTATTTATTTATTTATTTATTTATTTATTTATTTATTTATTTATTTATTTATTTATTTATTTATTTATTTATTTATTTATTTATTTATTTATTTATTTATTTACTTATTTACTTATTTACTTATTTATTTATTTATTTATTTATTTATTTAATTATTTATTTATTTATTTATTTATTTATACTCATGCATATGCATATCTTTGCGCTTGGGCAATGAGTAGCTACTCAGTGAGATGGCGTCAATTGCTGTTGAACACTATTTCTGAACTATGATTCACTTTATTCCATATGCAGGCGATTAATTTATCGCAGAATTTCTCGATGAAAGAGTTTTATCATGAAATTTTTATATGAGATTTTTACTCATTATGGTGACTCATGACTCAGTTATACTGACTCATTCTTATTATTCTTATTATTCTTATCTTTTCATCTGCAGTCTTTTACTACTTCTTTTAAAGTTCTATTTTGGCTTGTTTTACTCCATCTTCTCTTCTCGTGAATCTGAGAATCAATTGCTCCCTGTCTTCTCAAGTGAAATACACCTTTCATGAGGTGCATTCACTTTTCAAGACAAACCTTGGGGCCTCGTATTACAATGTCCTGCTCGAATCGCTGCGTGCGCTTCTAGGTTTAAAGAGTGACTTCATACATAGTGGCTTTTTGGAGAAACCTATTTCAAACCGCTCTTTTACATTTTCCTACAGTTTGGGGAAAGGAGTATTGGCCAAGCAATTTTTTCAAAATGGGTTATATTTTTTTCATCATATCTAGTAAAAACCAAAAACCTCTCTCTAGTGTGGTGTAAAACTCGGTTACATGCACCCTTTTTGGATATTTTTCGAAAAACTGTGAAGTTGAGAATATCTAAAAATAACCAAAAAGGAAATAAAAACCCAAAAAACTATGTGCGAAGACACTCTTATAGGACTAAAAGGAAAAAAGTGGCTTTCGTGCTCTTTATCAATGGGCTTTATGCGTACTTCCAAACACGAACCCTAGAGACAAGATAATACAGGAAGCTTTCCTGATGATACTGTAAATTCTCTATGAACCAAGATTCAAAGATATATTCAATGGCTTCCGAAAGAACAAGTGTACTCACTTAGCCCTGAGAGAAGTCGACGGACGAGGTAATTATGCGTGTAAAGTGCACTTGTGGAAAAAAAAGAGAAAAATGACAATCCGACGGCACGGAACAGAAAATCAGAGAAAGGGATTCGCGAGCTCAGACATGGAGGACATGAAACACACAAAGCAGACATCAATTTCACCATTTTCGCTTCCACTCTAGTAGCTGCAGCCAGTTGTTCCTGCTCTGGATCCGGGATACGTACGCTGCCTGTTCAACTATATATAGCTATTATAGTAATAGTTTTTCAAATAAAGTGAGTGGCCTACTACAAGCAGACTGTGCCTAGGGATCTGGCAGCATCAGTTCGAGTCTCTTGCAAGTGAACTCATGATAATAATGAAATACTGCTATAATAAGAACAACTAGAGGTACATTTAAACAGAAAAAAATATTTGATATGATTAAAATGTTTGGAAGGGTGTGTTCAAAATATGATTAAACTGAAGTGTTTAGAGGGGTGACCTTGAAAATTGATTTCATACTAAACTTTCCAAGAAGTCTGATGATTGGTTAATTTCAAAAGTAATTTCAAAAATAAAAGCATGAACATTGAAATACATGGAAGAAACTCAGCCGAGGTCATAATGCAAGGGGTTTAGTGTATTCCTTAACTCTTCTTTGCAGATAGGTTAGGCAATAAATAGACTTTCAATAAGAAGTATTAGTTCATCACTGCACCAAGCTTATTGAGTTTTGTTTTTCTAGAATTTTTCTTGAAAAACTAGTGCCCCCGAAGCTATTTCGCACGTGTGGTTTATTATTGTTTTTGGTATAATAAACTAGTTCCATCGTACCTACTTCAGTTTCTAGGTCCAGAGTTCTCCTCTTCACCCATCATTATTAACAAGGCAAGAGACTTGAAGATCCAAAAAGCTACTAAGCCAAAAGCAACAGAGAGATTCATAGAGATTTTTCTTGAAACTGTGAAGAAAATCCAGACCAACTGAAAAATAAAGACTAAACACAGTGCGATGATTCTCTTATTATCAATCTTCAAGTCATAACATACGAGAGCAAAAACCAGTCTCCAAAAAGCATGATGCGGTTACACCCTTGGAAGAGAAGAGGTTTCTCGTTCTTTTCCGATCTAGTGTAGGGACATGATGTAATATAGGAGGAGAAGGAATACACGTTATACTATTCAAATTAAGATGTTCTTTATGTCTGCATTTCTGTTGAAATGAGAATGACAGGATCCTTGAGAGTGACTAATATATTCTTTTCTCCTGAGAGTCATGTACACTTCTAATGTACATGAGGTGTAATTTATATTCTAATCTTTCCGGCGGGAACAGTTAGAATATAAATTAATGTTCTCATAAAGCGGGGCAATTTGAGAATTAGTGTCTCTTACTTATTTTCTGCAACGCATCAGCCCTGACTCCACTTATGGTTTATATACGGACGAGTTGGCTACTCCCAGACCGGTTAATATATACTATTTATAGATTAATTTAAATTTTTATAATATATATTCTATAGTATATTTCATTTACATATTTTCTGTTAAGAGAAAACAAAATTCACTGTACAAGGCCGTGGAGAAGGATATTCAGTTAGAATGTTTTTCTTTCACATCACATAAATAACACCATAGACAACCATGAGCAAGAATTTCTCATTATTGCTGTGTATGTTATTCCGGTGCCTGTCCTCTTCTTCACGTTCTTCCCATAGTACGTACACATGGAATGAGTATCACCTCTTTCAAGTTGAAAGAGGCTAGCATGTGAACTCATTAATTTATTAGTCAAGTTTTCCAGCTAAAAGGGTTAAGTAATTAATTAATATTTTTATTATATTAATACTTTATTTAGTGATATAGTTTAGATTTATATATCTTAAAGTGCGTTTCTACGCACTATGTGGGTTGTGTTTGGAAAATCTGCAACTGTGCTTTTTGTAATATTTGATAATTTATCTAAATTGATTTATCTAAATTTTATATTTAATTTTATATATTTTCGAATAGCACTAACCGAAAACAACTTCTCTAGTCTACGAACCAAGTTTTACTTCTCCCCCTATTACCAGTGCCAATCCTCATATGCAATTTCTTTCTTATTTCCTTGTTTATCTTTTCCCTTCCTGCCCGAAGTTAGTGTTACATGTATTTTCGTAAACATCTAGACGCAAACAAATAGCTACGCTCGCAATAGAATTGCAAGGCTATGTGTTAACAATTTATCAGATCTGTTCTCACTACTTTCTTTTTAGTTTTCACATAATTCCATCAGTCCAAAAACTCCCCTTTTCCTTTTCGGTTTTCACAACCGACGAATAGTGCAGCCTGAACTGGCAAGTAAATGAATCTGATGGGGACTTTACGTGACCATGATGTTAAAGGGCCATTTGCGGAAGCAATCGGTTGTGGTTTAACTCATACTCCAGTTACGGTTAAGACTCTTTGTAAAGAACCTAACCATGAGAAAGGTGAACAATCCAAGGATTGAGTTCGCACGCACGCAGAGAGCTTCGGGAGGTTACTACCTCCGAATGATGAACTTTGGTTTCTCGTTGATATACAATCTCCAATTCATTAATGTCTCGAAGCGTCTTGGTGGTCAATCGTTTCGAATGAAGTAACTTCAGTGCTCTTAAGCTTTGACTCTGATGCAACAGGACATGTCACCAATCATAGTACTACAGAAAAAATTCAACAAAAAGGAAATTCTCTCCCGCTAGAACTACTTTTCCCGCACATGGTAACCAACGAATTCGTGTATGAAGTGTGGACATGCATTGTGACCAACGAATTGTACGTTTTTCTTGAACAGCTCATAGACATTATCACGACAAACTGAGAGTATGTGTTGAAAAACTCACGCTGATACAAAGTCTCGCGAATGCTCTCCATTCTAAATGCACACTATTCGCGTTCAATTGCACATAAAGCTTACAAAATTCTGTCTATATGCGATTTGGCGCAATCTTCAGGGCGGGGAACTCTTATCGTTGTTTGCACATAGTTTTCTTCCTCTGTCATAATAATTATAATAAGTATGGATAACTGACTATCATCTGTAATTTTAAACCATCGATGATTTAAACATTTCAACCATGGTTGAAAGACATGACACGTAAGCATCTTTTAACCTTAACCGGGGAGAAAAGGTTTCGTAAACCTCCCTTCAGGAGCAACCGGTGTTTGACATGTGGGGGACACGGAGGATGGGCATCATCGCCAGCAGGTGGCTCTGCTGGGCTGAACTCCCAATGGAAGAGAATCTTGAGCTTGAAAGATGATGGGAAAAGTGGGAACAGTTGGTATCTGCGTCGGACGGCAAATCACAGAGCGGCTGGTTGGAGTGAAGGTAGGAGAGGAGCAAATGCTTCTACTTTAATTGTCCGAATCTCAGGAATGACGGAAGAGGAAGGGTTGCCTAGCGAGAGTTCTTTCGCTGATAATCAATCACCACCAGAACTAGTCTTTTCGTCGTTGCAAATACCAGATACGGTGATTCTGTTCTGTAGCATTCCAGCCCGGCTGGGAAGAAGGCAGATTGGCAGCCATGGCACTGCGACTGCCTGCCGGAGCAGTGGTTGTCACTTTGTCTTCTAAAGATGCTGTTGTATTCTCGAGATCGTTCTCGAGATCTTCACCTGAGGCGCGACTGCAGTCTTCTACTTCTGGAAGAGTCAGTAGCTGGAAGGTTGTTCGGGCTGTTGTGCAGAACAGTCCGCATGTGAGAAAGCGAGCCAGACTTGCTGCATCCAGAGTTGAGAAGTATGTCATCCAAGAAGCTGAGAAGCCTTTAGGTGGGTGTTTACGCCCTCGCGCGTAAGAAGGTTTGCTGTTTTGTAGAGAGTTCTGTAGAAGTGGATCCCATTGAACGCAGTTAACTGGGCATCGTTCAGGCGACAGAGGTTTATATGATGACAATCGTCTAGTTCCGAGAAGAGGATTATTTTCTTGAGGACGTTTAGGGGAAGCCAGGAAAAATAGTGATTCCAGCTGACCTACCTCAAAGGGTCAATTGTAGCCAGTAATGTTACCCGTAGGCAACGAAGATAGTTAAATGTGGTTCGTTCTCTGATGTGGATTTGTCCGTGGACTCCATTGTGGTGCAGCGGAATACATGAGGTTGCCGGCAAGCCAATACTCTGTTTTGGATGCGGAGCGCATTGAGCGTGTAGATGAGAACACATTTCGGTGTTATGCTCCTCGTCTGAAGTTTTTCTCTTTCGAAGTCGGGCCTGTGCTATTAGTGCGCGTGGATGAGCAACTAGACGGCTGTTGTATCAGACTCCTGTCTTGCACCGTGAGTGTACTCCTTTCAGACTTTTGTTTTAACATCACTCCAATCTACGATCAGTTGTTAGCAGGGGATGCCCGTACAGCTCGTTAAATTCTGTAAATACTGGATTCTAAGCAGTCAAGGAATTTTGATTCTGGGTAGAGACAGGATTCCACAGCATATTGAGATATTTGGTGTAGAAATTTGAGCACTTACCTGTTATTTCCTGATATCTCCGTACAGCTTTTGGATCTCTCTTAGATTTTTTATGGTCTGCATGGGGTATGTACCCTGAGAATTAGATAGTGCTTATTCCCTCATAAGTGTTTGTATGTCGTCTTCAGCTTGAAGGATCTCCTCTTGTGGTAGCACAGAATGAAAAGTTTACAGGTAAGGCCTTATTTTCATCCCATTGCCTCTACACCGCTTAAGCCACAGTATTTTGAGTTACCATTGCTCATAGTGTCATCATCTGAATACCTTCTCGTGGACATTTTCCCCACGTTAGTTAGACCGAGTCAGAAAAAGAGAAGTTCTCCTGTCAATCTCATTTGGTAGAGTTATCAAGTTATCTTTTAGAATTGGAGCTTTGAAAGAACATATGAAAATATTTCTTCATTATTTGATGGAGTAGTCATGGTTTAAAGCTTCGGGTTGCGCGAAGAGCTCGCTGACTGATTTACCTTACATTTAGTCAGTATGCGCAACTATGCCTTCGTTGATCTTCGCTTTTTATGGTGATAAATGTTTGCAGCATCTATGGTGAACAGAGTTTCCTATAGAGATAAGGAGCAATCACCGACGGAGAAGGAACTCATTTCAGACACGACCATTGAGGTAAGAACTTGATACCATCAGGATTTACTCAGAATATATCTCCTATGTGTAGAATGTCGTGAACTCCTGTTCCTATTGTAAAGTTTGTAGCTTTGCAAAAGATAATCAAGGGATTGAATTGCTGGATCTTTTAACTACAGAATCAATGCACTTCTTTTTGCTCACAAGCTCCACCAACTCATCAGTTTCACCTTTATATTCGTCTTGAGGACTGTTCACTTGACTGTGGTCTAAAGTAATTCAAGGAATGATATATTTCCTGTCCCTAACGTGGATGAGTCTTGTAAAGCTTCTGCGAGTGGTGTAGTTTATTATGTTATTGTACGCTAAAGATGTTACCCTGGAAATATTACAAATCAGGTCACACTGGAGATACCTGGAGCTGTGAGTATCATTCCGAAAGAAGCCATCGAAGGAACTGGAAGTCAAGTCCTTGCTCAAGTTTTGAGAGTCATGATACCTCGTTTTCTATCCCAGGTATGGGAAATGACTGTTGTTGCACTGCTGTGCCTGTGTCCGGGTTGGATAGCGGATTCTACTGTTCGTGGTATAGAGTTAAAACTTGGGTCTGTCAGCGGCGAGTGTTAAAAAGAATGGAGGGAATTGAACTGGTGCCTTTACTTTTATGGGTTCACATCTTGCGTTATATATACTGGGTGCACATGCGGACTTTGAGGGAATATGGCTGTCGTATGACGGCCATAATTCCCTCAAAGTCCAACATTTGTCGTGGAAAAGTTACCACGGTAGGCCAAAAAGTTGTGCCTCTTTCAGTTCTGTTGTCTGGAGTAGGCACTAATTTCTTTTACGATGTCCATGTTCATTTGCAGCTTGGAAAGGATTATAACGCCTGGGCTACCGGGGATTCCTCTCGCAAGCCTCTTGGAACTGGCGAGCTTTGAATCGGTACTGGCTGAGATTAATTTTTTCTAAGACAAGTGTCACAAATTTCGGTCTTGTAGCATACAGAAAATTCATTAATTTGACCTACAGTAGAGTGCTGTCACTTGTACAATATCAAGCATCTGTCCTGCTCCAGTTCTTAGGAATATAGCCTTATTACCTAACAACCTAGGAACTTTGCAACTAATATGTCATTATAATGTCAACCAACAACTTTCTAACATCTTCAGTCTTGAAACCACGAAGCATGAGTATAAGAAGAACCAGGTAACCTAGATGACGATGTCTACACATGAATCTCAAGAGCAAGTTTAACATTCCGCAGATGTGAACTCTGGGTTCTGTGAAGTACCCTCTCCATCGTCTGTAAAGAGCAAGAGCTTGGGAATTCCGGGTTGTAGGATATTAAAACTGAACTCAACCGCTGTTGAGGTTCTAGCTACTGTAACCGTTGGATGTATACTCGGATCTGAATGAATGTAGTATTTTGCGGTATTCTTGGATGATTGGTTTACACTACTACACTTTTAGTTTTGAACTGGCGATAGAGAGTGTTATACTAGATGGTTGGTAAAAGAAAAACGTCATTTGTATCTAACAGTCCAAGACACAGACACGGTCATGATTGTAAATACAGTGCACTGGAATGTGACATTAACCCTCCGGACCTCCTCCCTCGGGGTGGTGCGGGGTAGGGTAGGACCACTCATCATGGACCTGACTCACGAACATCTAACGAAGTTGATGAACTGTTACTGTACTGTCAACGAATATGGTACTTAGGGGAAGGTTTTTCCATCTGAAACGAAACATGTAATAGTTAGTACGAAGGATGATAATTGCGTATGTACAGAATCTGATATCGGATCTATCCTATTTTGTTGAAGCGGGGATACTCATCGTTTATCATGCTTATTGAAGTACATGTTGCATGCATATTCTACCTCTTCCGAGTTCAGAAGAGTGAATATGCATGTTCTTTAATTAATGGACTAACCTTTCCTGTTGGAAGGGTTAGTGTATTAATTGAAGATACTTTAACTGAGTATTGTTTATTGAAATAGCGAAGAAATTTTATGGAAGCGGAATATACGTATCGTTCACTGCACGGATAGTTTTATAGTTTTCTAACACCCAGGTGTCTAATTTTGTGGAAACAAGTCTCCTAAGTTGAGGAGAGAATTGTTCAATTCAGAAATTTAATTTAGTTATTTAGATAAAAATATATTTTATTCTTTGATGTTTTTCGGAAGATAATATCTTTTATTATTCTTTATTCTTTATTCTTTATTCTGTCTATCATTCATTTCACATATTATCCGTGATCTGTAGAATTTATTTTTCAAGAACATAGCAGTCAACCAACCATTTTGATGATTTTCGTCATTAATTAACGTTTGTTTGTTTTCTTTTCTTAGTCAAAATGACTTTGCATGCATATGATCCACTTTCTCCTTCGTGTGGTGTGGTTTTTATTTTTAGTTACTGTTGGGTTTCGGTTCTATCACAAACGGAAGATTGCAGTAGTTATTTTTGTTTCCATTTTGTAGTACGAGGATGGGAATGGTGGCAGGAAGGCTGTCGAATTCTACGAGTTTTGTCCGGTCTTCTCAGATCTTCTTTTGAAAAGCGGGTCTATTCAAGTGTATATCAGCGGTTTGAAAATATACGTTGGGATAGTTCACTTTTCGATACAGAGAGTTCTTTTGTTGAACTCTGTCTTTGTAGAAAAGAGCAAAGAAACAAAGAACTCTTGGTACTGGTAGTCTGTAAACAAGGAACCCTTAGACATGCAAATGCAAGAGCGTCATTTTCTTTTTTACAGATATTAAACCGCTGTCCCATTCTTGTTGGAAGAAGACTTATAATGTTTTTTGACATAGTCAAGTTCAGGTCATCGTCGGTTTTTCTTACAGTTATTGATATCTCAAGGGTTTTAGCAACCATCGATCTTTTTGGACGAAGAACATGTGAGTTCATCGTATGTTTCACGCGTGCAGCTTGTCATATTTGTATCGAAGGGATATGTAAAGTGTTTACAATCTATTCTGTAGACTCTCGAGAGCTTGGCAGACAATAGTGTGCAGTTTTTTGTCTATATATCGAGTTAACACTAAATTTTATGAGGCTTTTCTCCTGTGGGCAACGAATGTACTTGGGATAAGAAAAGGAAGTGGACGAGAGTTCTTACTATAAGTCAGAGGTCTCCGGATTCGAAATAGAGTAATGAGTTTATTGTACACTGAAAGCACACTGTGACTTCCGCAAAGGCATAAGAGATCTTTACATAATCCAAACCAAGCAGCAGATCTTTACATAATCCAAACTCTCTCAATTTCTCAATTTACTTAGATGTAATTTCTAGTTAAGTACAAATCCGACTCCGAAAACGAGAGTAGTGCAGGAGACAACAAGAGATATGACGGAAGACTAGACGAAATCTGATAACGCTCTAATTGGTACTCATATCCTTCCATATCATGATTACAAGTGACTTGGATGGAATCTAAAACAGGAATTTGCAGTAGAGGGCTCGGTGGTACTACTTCTGAGCTCCCCGTGACACTAGAAGGCAGGACATCATTTTATCATCATTGGTTCCATGTTCGTCCTCAGTAGACATTGTAAGCAGTGTAGAGAAACAGCAAGGATAGTGAATATGAATGAGAACGAAACTCTGAATGGTCATGAAGAAAGATGCGGCAGCAAACGAAAATCGGTCAGTTTAGTGTAGTAGGTTTCGGAGCATGCGACGCAATCTATCGTCATATCTCGATAAAGTACTGTCGAAACAATCCGTGCGTGTGGTAGGACGTCCTGACAGCAAGCAGTGATAAGAGTCATGTAGATCTCTGATGAAGCCCGCGATTGTAACAGAGGAACAGACGTTTCAAGACGAACTCGACTTCTAGACAGTCGTAAGAGAGTGGGTCCTTGGAAGTTCAAGCGAGACGAAGCACAATAGACAGTAAACACAAGCGTCAAGCCCTAATGAAGAAAAAAGAACAAGGAACAACGCAATGGTAAAAAGACTCAGTCCAAGCAAGAGCAAACGGGGCGTGCAGGAGACGTGCAATCCTCAGCAGTAGTGCGATAACAAAAGTGGACCACACGACAAAAAATGATAGAAACGGACAAAAGCTAGGTACAAGCAGGAGCAAGCGGAGTGGAGACGTGATGTCCCCAAGAGTATTGTGATAATAGAAGCAGAGCAGAAGACGAAGAATAATCAAAATTGATAGCGAGAAAAAAATTCCTTGGACCTTGTAAAATTAGCGACTAATAACATGGGCAGAAAATAACAGCTGAGGTCTACACTAAAACAGACTCAGCTAACGACTATCAAGAAATTTTTGCCACGTCTCTGCCGCGAGGAACATCCGTCCATTGAGAGTTCTTATTAATCATTTTACTTATATTGATCCAAAAGCTTATTTAAGCACATGTGAGGAATCATTGTTGCTCTATTGGAACTTGTGTACATCACTGGATATTAGGTATGAATGTTCATTATAAACTATATTCCTTTTGTATTCTTTGTTTGGAACTATTTTACATACTGAATATAGAGATGATGTTTATAAATTTTATCACATATATCAACTATCTAAAATGGTAATAATAGTACAATAAATACTACTTAAACTAAAAATTGATCTCTACAATAATTATCATAACAGGTTCTTCGTGTTGTCACGTTTATATTCGTTCGATATGGATTGGTAGCATCGAAGTCCAGTTTTATTTGACACTGTTTATATTCGTTGCAATGAAATTATCAGATGTTATGTATATCACTACAGAAACACAAATCTAAATATGAATAATAGTAGGATAAAGACATTACCCACAACAAAGAGTTTTTGTTGATTTGTATTAGGATCTGCAACACTCAGTTGAAAAAGTCTACGACTAAGAAGACTCTAAGACGACTGGTCTTGTTATCACTGGATAATCTAATCTAGGCAACGATGTGGTATTCCTCTTTCTGTTTTGTAGAGTACTCACATAAAGAAAACTAATGTCTACTGGACTAAGTCTTCGATGATATCGAGACATTCACTCGACGCTAAGTGAAATCAAGCAATTCATTCACTCGACGCTCAGTGAAATCAAGCAATTCTGAGGCGTCCTAAATTGGTTTCTTAAGTTGGTGATTAAGAAGTATTTTGACCATACAAACCATAACAATCTATTATTATTAGATTGTTATTATTAAAGGAGGATATTACCAATGTACACTGAAGTGTACATGGGTGTAATCTATATTCTAATTCTTCCGACGAGAGGGTTAGAATATAAATTAATGTCCACTCAGAATGAAACGTATTGACAATGAAAATCTCGGACTTATACTCCAGGATCTTATTTTCACGGATTCATCTTCCGGCAAGTCTTACCGCATGCTTCTCTTGGAAAGGAGACGAATACCGACTAAAGACTGCCGAATTTGCTCAGACGCCATAACAGCAGTGAGTGCCGTGTAAACTAAAAAGGGAATGCAGCCAGAAGGCTACGACGCCATAAAGTAGAGAGCCAAATTGTTGGGAGCAAGAAAGATGAGAGAGAACAACGAGGAAAAGACAATTGAAACAGGAAAACAGACCAGGGGACCGAAGACAATGTACAAAGGAAAACCAAAAGCAATCAGAGAGGTGAAAGAAAGGTAATAACAATAGAACTGTTATGCAATGTGTTACCAAGTTGAAGGTAAGTTATATACTTGGGTTTATTACAAGGGAACGGAAGAGATACAGGAAAATCTTGACAAACCCGAAAGTGAGAAGAAGACGAACTCGCTACCCAGAGTATAACTGCGAGAGACTACTAGCCAAGAACCAAGCAATTAACACAATTTACTTAACCTTCCCCAATAGAAATGTTAGTTAATAAATTAAACCCAACACATCATGGAAGAGGTGAAATATATGCATATGCAAAGAAGACCTTAGAAGTTAAAAGGTCGGACTGCAAGTAGTGCCCCCGTTGAAAGCAAGACCAGTGATATCGTGACAGGAGTGGGTCCAATACGTACCGTAGAAACAACTAGCACCGTTTCCGGTCTCCACTGAGTAAGTTACAGCTGTAACTCCTCAGAAGCTCCTATAGCATGTCGCTCTTACCGCAGTTACTTCACTAGGGGAGTACTGATTGAATTGTAAAACTGAAGTGAGCGTAACGTTGTAACGTCGGATTTCATGTCTGATTTGCTCCTCTTTCTTCGAGCTTTCTTCCCAGTTTGAACTTCACTGCCCAATCATACTGCGATGGATGAGCAGTAATCTGAATCATCCACGGCAGTTAACCGCATAGAAGAGCAGACGTAGCGCTCTGCCAATTCTAACCATAACTGGGAGGTAGGGAGATAGTGCAGTAACATCTGGACTTCTTGCCCGCTCCGCCTTCTCTTCCATTCACGACGCAAATATCCTGTTGTGTACTGGTCGAAAAGCCACAAAGTTGACTTAACAGGAATCTTCAAGCTAACCTCTTTTCGACTTCCACCTTCGCAGTTGAAACTGACTTGGATCTGCTCTAATGCACAAACTTAATACGCGTGAGCGTAACCTTGCCCTTACTGAAGTTAAACCTCCTGTGGGCATAAACGTACAAGGGACGAAGACAAAACCGAGGTGACATTTCGTCGCACCAGGCCGATTATCTCGTAAGCTCGTTAACTCTGGACAGCAGTTGGTTCAGTTATTCTAGTAAGGTTCAGTACACATGTCACGAGTAAGCAAGAAAGAAACTAGATTGTAAGTATTTACAAACTGAATCTAAGTCAAAAACCACAAGTTGCTATGTCCAGTTGTGTCTCATCTGTTTCCACCCTTTTCTCCTTTTCCTTTGCAGGGCCTTATCTCGTAAGGTTTAGCAAACTCTTAGTGGACGGGACCCTGATATTGGCAATAGATGATGCCTGTGATTTGATACCAGTCTTAATCGACACTCCCAACCACTATTCACGCCATCTAGCTCTACCTCTTCCAATCCGAAGGTGGATACTATGCTCAATGGGAGTGTCGTCCTAACAGAAAGATTTGACCATAAATTTCCACTGATGCTCTTACTGTCCTTGTATCCTTCCTCTGCCTCCTCCACCATTAGCGGACGTTGTGAATATAACCGCAGAGAATCGTCTAAGAGTCAATATGTAGGTACGTCCACTCTCGCTCTGGACATCCATAACTCGGCATCTCGTACTTTCGACCACCAGGCCCGACCAATTTAACTCTTCAAAGCGAAACACGTATGTACTTTCTACCACTCCCTAACGTGGTTTCCATCTCTCCCGGATACAGATTTGGTGTGATGCATCTGAAAATCCTACGACCCGTAGACTATAACAAACTAGGACCACTCTCGCGACGGGTTTTACTAACAGCTTTCCATTTAACTCGAAGCCATCAACAGGAAGTTTTCATCACATTTACTGAATACTACGAGGCGGGACATCACAGAGTAGAAATGGAAACGGCGGTTAGTAACAACACAAACGTTGCTCAGATATAAGGTAAAATGCGTGCAGAACAGAATGCGACTTGCCTCTTGTACGTTACCAACACACACTTCGCGTACGAAGGTTCAGAAACACTTTTCAGGGATAAATTCCCAACTTTACAGGGAATCATTTGACACAAGCTTGGTGCTCCCACTTTTACCTCCAACCAAGATCATGCTTAAAGCGTCATAACCCAATTGGTTGTCGGTGTCTAAATGCCTCAACAACTAAAACGAAGATCAGATATCTGTGTCAATGTGATACTATAGAAATACGCGCTGAGAACAAGTGGCAGCTTACACGGGAATTGCAAAAAATCTTATCTCCCCATTTTCTCCACTAGCAGCACCTCAACTTTCAGAAACTCGGAAGAGCCCGTCACTTGTACCAATTGAAAGGGGTGTAAGATCACGCGCCGAAACCTTGAAGTACATTCACGGAATCCGGCTGACCATCTTCTGAACATGTCCGCAAGGCTGTTTGTGACCTTGGCTCCTACGTCAACGCACTTGTACAATACCTGCATTTACGAGCTTTTGAATCTTTCCCATTACCATAGGGTTCTTCATGTGCTCCTGCGCGGCTTTGGGATTCTCTTGGAAATCTGTCAGTACCTGAGTGCAAAAGGACAAGGTGGATAGATTCATCAGGAAATAAAGTTCCCAACCCTCGTCGTGTAAGGCAATCAAGATCAAAGTTTATGCACAGCCAACGTGACACCGCTTTCATCACCATCGATTCAAAGACGTGAGTTCATGAGGAGTTCCACACTTCTACACCTATCCAATCTGTATCCTCAGATTCCTCACCTGGCGCATGATGGGATCTGACAAAATCCCTTGAATTTCTGGATCTTGCATGGCTTTGGCCTGCAAAATGAGACATAATGTCAAAATCGGCCCCTGAAACAGCAACAAATGACCAGTGACCGACCAGCTTCAAATTTACAAAGTATCGTAAGACATGGAGGCGGGAAAACGAGTGGATATGTATGTTCACCTGTGCCTCCTTCAAATCCTCGCCGCTTATATCACCCCTATTCATCTTGTTAATTTGAGTCACACACCTGCCAAACAATATGGTGTCAAAATGTTGATCATCATTTCAAGTTCATGCTTAAATGTCCTCCGATGATTACGGGACACTTCGGCGTATGAGCTTCTTCCAAGCCCCCGTACAAGCGAAGCTGACTTTCACAGACCAATGCTGAAGCCCCGACATCACACAACTACGATCTTACAAATAATACGAAAGTAGAACAAATACAGATGGCGTGGTTGAGAGAATACTACGCAAGAGGAATACACAAGAAAAGGGCATAAGAGAGGCAAGTAACTCACCTGTGGACCCCGTCCAAGAGTTCTTGGTTTTGTGGTTCGAACTGAAGCCCCGTCTGCAACCCACAAAATACCGAGTGAGATACAAGATACAGATGACTCGGACCTGACCAGACTTACCAGTTGGGCTCCTTGATATTTCGGCGCCAACTAAATAAACACCTCACATTCGCTATATGACATGAACCCCATGATCTCCTGGAATGCATGGCACAGGTAAAAGCAGGAAAGAAGGATGCCAGAACGTGACACTCGACAGCTCTGATACTCACAGAACAACCACAGGAACGTGGAGGTTTCGAAGACCAAGAAAATCTAATCCCAGATGGAAGCCAAGACTACATTCGCGGCTTGTTACAAAACGAGGGGACTAACCTGATATGTTTCCAAGGCCTTGTCATATTCCTTCATGAAGAATTGAACAGTTCCCTTCCTAGAGTACCCTTTCACAAACTTAGGATCGAGCTCGATGCACTTGTTGGCATCCTTCAAAGCTTCGGGAAGTGCTGTTAACTTCGTGTAGCACGCGGCTCTGTTACTGTAAGCCTGCAGGGTGGATGAATATGAGGACGACGGTGTCACGAAAACGGGCAATGATCAACGTCGAGTCATTAATTCCGGACGGGTTATTGCGACACAGAGTTACCGTAACATTCCAGTAAATTAAGGAAAGGGCGGAAAGAGCAGGCTACATCCTCACGAACCTTCACATCCGAAGGATTTCTTTTCAAAGCTTCCGTGTAATGCTTCACAGCTTCAGGGTACTGATCCTTTTTGAAGTACTCGTTTCCTGTTGAAGCACAACCTCTTGAGTAGATTAGGGCAAACCAAGGATATTTCAAACCCCAGGATCATGGTTATGGAGTTTCGAACACCTCACCAATACCGAACTGAGTATCCGTCGGAAATACTGCATCATTTTTCTCCGAGGATCTAACCATAAATCATACGACTACCGACTCTGGATGGACCCTCCAATCGCCCAGCAAAGTTCGCCATCTTACCTTTCTCCCTTTCTTCGTCGGCCAATTTAGGGTCATAATACTCTTGCTGCTCTAACTCCTTCTTGGTTCTCTCTGCATCGTTCAGTTTTTTCAGAGTGTCGGGATTGCGATGCTCTGTTAATGCTTTGTTGAATGCTTCGATCGCAATATCGTAATCTTTCGAACACTTGGCCATCTTCAAGTACGCAGTTCCTTTCCGCGTCAGAGCTCTTGAGATCATCTTATAGTCCGCATGTACTTCACGACCGCGCTCAACGGCCTTGTCACAATCCTGGACGCACTCTTCATACTGCATTCAGGAGCTTCCAGTCAGTCAAAATGCACACTTCTACAGGGTTCTTAGATCTAAACTTCTTGAGCATAAACCTCAGCACACTCTGATCGCACAGAAACCCCAAACTTGCTTTAAGTCGAAATTAACAGCGTTACTTCCATTGTTCAAACAGCATGGGATTCGTACCTTGCCCATCTCCAAGTAAACAGCGGCTCTGTTGGTCAAGAACGATATGTCTTCATCGTACAACTCCAAGGCCTTCGTGTAGTGGGTAACAGCTTCCTCAAATTGTTTTTTCTTGTACGAGTCATTTCCCAAGTCCTTCTCCTTCATCGCCAGCGCTTTTCTTTCGCTCTTCTCCTTTTCTTCATCGGGAATGTCCATCGGCTCTGGCTCAGGTTCTTTTTTCGGCTCGGGTTCTTTCTTCGCTTCTGCAGGTCTAGGGGTTGACCTGGATGCCTGTGGGGGTGTTTCAACCTCATCGTCCCACTTCCCGCTCTCCATGTCCTCCGCTGAAGGGGTCTGAATGTTGACCCCAAGCAGCACACCTAAAACTTGCATCATTCGAGGATCATTTATATACCGATTGAGGTTGCTGGGACTTCTTTGGACATCCTGGAGCATTTTCACGAAGTCTGGTTGCGCCAGGTACGATTTAGTTCTAGGGTCGTTTTGGATTTTAACCCACACATCAGGTCCTTGGAAGATATTCCCGAATGGCGACTGTCCCGCACCTAGAGGAGGTGTCCGGGAAGCCCTTGAAGCTGCAGCTTGAGCATCTGCGAGACCGGACTTCAAAGCCTCGTTGCTGGAATCAAATTCCAACCCCTTCTTGTATGCGTTAACCGCATCTTCGTGCCTGGCGAGCCCAAGGAAGGCGGCTCCGAGTCTACTGTAACCCTTGCCCCAATCGGGCTTCAGCTCTACGGTCTTCTCCGCATCCTTGAGAGCATCTTCGTATTTCTGAAGGGAAGCATGGGCCGCGGAACGGTTGGAGTAAAGAACATGGTTTCCTGGTGCGTGAGTAATGGCCTCTGAAAAATGCTCAATGGCTTCTGCAAATTTCCCTGATGAAAATGCCGCATTTCCTTTCGCTTTCGCCTCGTCTGCCATTCCTACTACCCTCGGCGATAATCTTGAGAACCTGTCCACTTACGCGCCCATTACCAACTGGAAGTTAGAACACCATATATGCAACCGACCATCACCTTGTAAATATACCGTGTTCAGCTTGATAACCACCATCAAGGACCGATGCACGAATGATTGACCAGACCTAAAGTGTAAGAATGAACAATGTAAACGGAGCTGAACGAGTGACACAAACTTCTTGTCGATGTGCTGCTTTCGAAACTCGAAATCAGGAACAAAAATCAACTGTAGCCTACTGGGCTCCTAGTTTTAAATCTAAGTTTGAAGACAGGAAACAATCTGATCAAACACACGTGTATGTGCACGGGAAATGTACATATTGTTCATGAGGACAATAAGAAACTGATAGTCCACACGCAAGGAAGTACAAAAGCGGGGTTTGTGCTCTGGAATCAAGATGTTTGGATGAAATTCGCTAGCTAAAACTGAGAGGGGGCGATCCATAAACATGACATGGTGAAACTCGAAGGAGAAGGTTCTGAAACACCCAAGAACTGCTAGGCAACTCGAATTAGTGAAACACTCTGCCAACGAAGCTATAAGTTGCAACCATTCCTAGCCGGAAAGATTGATTTTCAGACATCGGACCTGCGTAAGCTCTATCCTAACTAGTCAACAAGTTGGTGGTTCCCATCTAACGGGCAAGAAACACACAGTTGTACTTTTACCCATCACAACGATCAAAACCCCGAAAGGAGACTCCCCAAATGAGAACCATTGCACTTCCTACCGGCCAAAACAGCAAACGATCACATAAACCAGACTGAGCCGAAAATCAACTCTTCACATCACAAACGAGCTCAGAAACCGCAAGGAAGATTGACTCTCGGCATCAACGCAGATAAACCATAGATACATACCACCGACGACGCTAACCTTACCAGTGAAACTGACCGGAGGATAACACCTATCAAAAAGACTGATGCAGCAACACTTCGGCGGCACCAGGGAATATTAAGGAGCTGGAGATCGACATAGAATGATCAACGACCGGTTCGGACGAGACTGTCGTGCTTCTTTGTAGGGATTGACAGGACGTAAGACTGGAAGGCTGGACGGAAAACCAACAAACTGGGCGCAGGGCCTCGTCTGCCTCCTCTCCTCTTCTCTTCTGCTCTCCCTTTGGCGATCCTCTCCTTTCTTCTCGTTCCTTCTTTCCACTGTGGAAGGTGCGCGAAGAGCGTTCTAGAAACCGGAGTCTCCTCTCTTCTCCTCAGGCTCAGAAGACCGAACCAGAACCGGCTTTTGCCCTAATCCATTTATCATGGCTTGTGTATTAATTAATAAGTATTATAGTTAGATCATTCGATCATGACGATTACTTGGGTTAGGGCCCATGCGCACCGGGCTTTTTTGCCCTACAGCTTTTTGGAAATAGCAGGTTGGGGCATAATACCAGCATGCGCACCGGCGTTTTCAGCTTAAGCAGAAAAGCCAAGGGGGTATATTCCAGTTTATTTCTCCAGATTTAATACTCTTAGTTCCTTATCACACCTAGCTTTTTGAAACAATTTTTCATAGTTTTTCTTGAAAAACTGTACTGTTTTGAACTTGAATGAGAGGAGTAGTTTATCTAGTTTATTTGCTACAAATGAAAGTGAGATCGCATCATGTTTATGTTTATTTTTTCAATTTCGATGGTGTCTGAACGATAATGATTAAAATTTGCGTGAATCGCTCACGGTGAAACACGTCAGACACATGAAAAAATGTACAGAGTACACATATGAATGTCGAGTACATCAAATTTCACATCACAGCGACTGCAAGAAACAGCAGTAACTGCTGAAGTTCAATTTCGAGCCGGTTCGAAAGCTATTACATTCCTAGATGTGCTAGAATGCTGCATGCTAGAAAGTTTCAAAGCGAATCTCCTGTCTATTCAACTGAACATCGTCTATGATGTAATGACTACGATCGTCAAAGAAGGAAGAATGTATGAAATTATCTCGAAGAAAAAGAACAAATTCACCCCACGTACTCACTGTGAATGAGGCAGAAAGACATATGCCGTTGGTTCAACCAAGTGCATTGTAATTAGATTTTGACCTCGTGGAAAGTGGAATCTGTAACCAGCGCACACATAAACAATCGAGGTGCAAAACTGTACAGTTCGTTTGTTATCTAGTATGAACACGTTGTCTTCTGGCACAGCAAAGAGAAACGTTGGCTGTTCCACGAGTTGCTGAAGCTCGCATCCATCAAGTCCGAAAAATTATGTACCGACAGATAAATGAACAAGAACACTCGTCTCAAATTTGAAATTGTGCACTGATGACAATGCGCGAACTCGTATGATAACTCGTACCTCACTCGATCTTCATCTTCGATCGAAGTGACACATTCTGCTATTCAGACTGAAGTGAAATGAAATGGTTGTGCTCTTCGACTGAAGATCAACTCGGCTGGAACTCAAAAACACAATAAGAACATGATTAATTTCGATAGCACAACAAGTAAGAGTAAATCCGACACAATCTTTATCATTTATCCTTCCATCTGGAAATAAGCATGATTTCAAACTATGTTGGCATTTTAACGAGAAGTTTCAAGGTTATAAGACCGTCTAGCGATTAGGCTTCTTATGAACATAGTACTAGGCCTTGATAACAATTCCTGTTGTGTACATGTGTATGGGCTGACAGAGAACAGACATTTTTACAGACACGTCTCCTCCAATCTTCCTTCACCTTGAGAAGCCTCTCCCATACTTGGGAAGACATCTTCCGTGTAACTAGATCCAAAATCTATCTTGTAAACGTTGTCCCTTGGTTGGCTTTTGTCTTCTCCAAAGATAATGCTCGAGATGGAAGGTTCTTCCAAATCTATTGTTCCGATCTTCCTGAGCTCTTCTTCTTTCTTTTGGTGTCTTAGGGATATCCTCTGATCTCTAGAAGTGATTTGATGGGATGAAGTATCCACTCAAGGTCATTAAACCCGCGCGTCTTCTGCTTCTTCCTCTTGTCGGAGGTATCCATCAAAGTGCTGAGAAGAGGTGTCACTCTTTTTCTAATACTTGATCTGGTAAGTTGGAGTCCTAAACAACTGTCCACATGTTCGGAACGTCTCCCTCTCTTGCTTCATGTTGTGCTCGATTGCAGTCTTCCAAGATCAAGTCTTCCAAGAATCTTGGAAGCAGAGAAACGGTCTTCTTCCATTTCTCCCTGATGTCTCTCATCAACTTCTGGCTGCGGTTCCTATCTTCTAAGAAGATAAAGTTCCACAACACACTAAAATTCGATCCAAGTTAGTCCAAATACAACCAACTACTGGCACACATATCCATGAAGCTTAAAACAATCATTACTAAGATGAAATCTCGACAGCAGCGTCAAAAATACGATTGACACACATATCTAAGAAGCTTAGAACACTCGTTACTAAGATAAAATCCCTGACAACGACGTCAAAAATATGACTGGTACACATATCCAAGAAGCTTAAAACACTCATTACTAAGATGAAATCTTCGGCATCGGTGCCTAAAATACGAGGTTACTATATGTAGTGTCATAGGTTTTCTCCTTTAGCTCGTTGTAGCATAAAAGAATTCGTTCCTCAAGAAGATTTACACTAGTATCGTAGCTCTAAGTCTAAGATCTGTCCAAACTCACAAACACGTGGGATTTGTCTAGAAATCTCATCTTCTCACAAAACCACACGGCTTCCAGACCTTTCAAAAGGTGCTCTAGGTCAAAATATACTAGTACTACTTAAAATACCACACAAATACCCATTGAGAAGTCTGGGAAGATGATTAAGACTTTTCGTGTGCCGAAAGCTTTGTTTCTTACTATGGTGCAGATGCTTTCTAGTCATGTACTCAAGAATGATACGAAATATCAGAAAGCGGTGCCAATTGAGATTAGAGTGGGGGCAGCCTTGCTTCGCTTGGTTACAAGCATGACTCATTTTCACGTGGGTAAGAAGTTTGGTATAGAAGAGACAACATCACAAGAAGCATTTGTAGATGTAATTCGTGCTATAGGAGCTATCATGGGTCCTTTATTCATTCGATGGTCAACATGAGTTGCGTTAGAGAAGATAACTGCAGGTTTCCCGCAGAAATCAGGCCTTCCAAACTGCCATGGAGCTATTGACGGTTCACATATATCGATAAAGGCTCCTCCCGCGCGTGAGTTGCCAACTGAGTATTACAACCAGAAGTCATATCATTCATTGGTGTTGCAGTGTGTGTGTGACATTGATGATATGTTCTTTGATGTTAGTTGCGGGAGAGTCGTATCCAACCATGATGCTCGGATGAAGACATCAGCTTTGTAGACGCACATACGAGATGGAAAAGTACTTTCGGAGCCGGTGGTCACACTTCCGAGCAATTTTTGTCATCAACCATACTTGCTAGGCGATTCCGGATACATCATGGAGAGGTGGATGATGTCGCCATACAACTTGGGATCACGGTCTACATGCCAACAGTGTTTGTTCACTAAACGTCAGATTAGAGAAAGAGTTTGTGTAGAACAAGCATTTGGAGTTCTAAAAGCACGGTTCAATATTCTAAATGTCGATATCACTAGCAATGTGAGTAGCGGAAATAGTGAAGGCTTCAGCATACTCCATAACTTTCTGGTGCACCATAGAGTTGTAGCAAATAGAGGGTTCTCGACCACTACTTCTAATGTAAACAGTTCAGGTGGCAACGCTCCTAGAAAATCGAGACAATGGAGATGAGATCAGAGAAGCACTTGCATCATTTTTAGCTTTTTCTTAAGTAGTGGGTTCATGACCAATTTCAGGTATATGTTTCAGGAGACATGATTATGCATGTGCGAGTCTCGATCCAATATGGTCATATATATTATGGATGGAGACAATTACATATCGCATGTGTGAAGAGACAAATGACGAGAGGTATCAAAATTCCAACAGCTCGAGCTCTCATGACCTCACTGCATCGGCTAGAGTTTTTGTTACATGCTTTAAGCTGCCTTTGCTATCCAAACTCACGATGGCAGGACGGTTTGGGTTGTAGAGAAATTCAACTACATCAAGGTTCAGATTTATCAAAAGCAGAAAGAGGTTCGTGCAAGAACTTCTTCGCATGGTCATTCTTCGCATTGCATGCGGTGGTGTTCGAGACAGACGTGATCGTATGTGCCTACCCTTGCTTCTTATGATTTCTTAAAATTCTTTCCTTACTCTACTTATCGCAGCTTGAGGATGAGATTTCTTCAGTGATGAATTTTGGTGTTTTATTTTTTTCCTACGTAGCAGTTACGTCTTAAGTGAGTTGTTGGTCAGAACTTAATGTTGCTTAGAAATTACAAAGCAGATTTCTCTAGAAAGCAGTGAAATTGATGTCAAGATTGGTAGGAAATTCAATTGTTATTTGTATCAGTACGAGTTTGAAGAATTTCTTCCACTTAATAGCTAACACAATCTGCAATATTCAATAATATATAACACAATCGGTAAAATCAGTATGTCGTTCTTCTCGCGTAAAACTTTCTAGAAATCCTTTCACTCCGATTTTGATTCTGGAACTTCATGTCCTTGAGGAAGGAAGTCCTTCAGCTGCTTTTGAGACTAAGCTCGCTCTCTTGCTCTTTCTCTATGCCTATTGCATGGAAGCAGCTGCTTCCTCTGTGCAGTAGTACGCCCATCCATCTGACTATTTATGTAGAGTATCATTAAATTGGACTGGTCCAAACATGGTCCTTTGAGAAGATCTGATCGAGGTAGACCGTAGACGGACATAAAGAGAATATAATAGAAAAAAAGTGATTCTTGCTTTTGCTGGAGTGGTACCTTCGCACATGTTTTGGATATTCATCGATCAGCTAGTTTCTCGAAAGAACGATGTCAACGTTGGTCATTTTATAAGAGACATCGAACTTGATGCTTCTTTCTCTCAAATCCAAATCACCGTTTCTCGATTGTGTGTGTGAGAGAAACCTGGAGATCTAGTCTAGTGTGTCTCATTTGTCCGACCACCTTCCTTGTCATTTGGATCTTGAGAGCCAAATCAAGAAAATATACTCTCTCACATCACGACCAGTGACTTGTTAGCAAGAAGTCAACAAAGTTTTTGCCGTTGTCGCGCTACTTGGCGATTACATGCTTTACTTCTACTCCGACGTTTGAGTTTAATAGTTCTAGAAGTTAGCTCATATTACTTCTAGCCCTTTATACATATGTTCGACACCTTTGCATACGGTGTTGACACTATTGTGTTATATATTTTGAGTCCTAGTAGGTTGATAGTATGTTATCTATCTTGTTCAAGCACTCTTGTGCTTGTGCAAATGATATCATGCTTATCTATGTTGTGAAAGTACATAACTTAGGGTTTCCATGCTGATAAAGATTTAAGCTCATGGGTTGTACTTACATGTCGCCCATGCAAGCTTTCTAGATTGTTTAAGTTATCTTTTAGGGTTACGTGTTATTTTACATGCCTTCGCGTGAATTTTAAGATTTACGTTGGCACTTTAGGGGGCTGACGTGGTAGCCTTTGAGTGAAGTTGAGTAACCACGTGGATTAGGGCACTAAAGGACAGCCAAGTGGAGCTATGAACTCCCATTGGTCCATTTTTGTCTTTTGTAAAATCCTAAATTTAGAAGTAGGGGTCTAAAGGGGAGTTCGAGCATTTGGTAAGAGGAATTCGAAATCTGAGGACACAGGAGGGTAGAGCTCGTCGTGCCAAGCACTTTCAGTGAAATTCTTGATCGATTTGAGGCAATAAAGATGGAGTTATGACCAATTGAAGTTCGGATTGTGCTAGAATTGAATCACTTTTGTTGGATTTAGGGTTTTCAGTGTCACTTGTAGCAGATTTGAGGAAATTGCTTCAAAACTTCGTGGTTGTGTTCTTTGCCAGCAGGGCTACGATTTCCCAAAAAGTTTCATATCGATTGAGTGACTGAGTAATTCAGGGCGGCCGCTGAAGCAGAGGGGGTCTAAAAAGCTCTTAATCTAGAGCAGCGACTTCAGAGAAGGAGATCTGGAGTTCTGTGTACAATCAGGAGTCCTTACTTCATAGGGATGTTCAGCATCCTGTAGACTTCAAATCCTGTAAGAATCTTTGAAAGTGATCGAGCAAATCTTCTGTTATAGATCGAAATAGCCATCTGGGTAACAGAAATTACTGTAATTTTCTTACTTAGAACTTTTCTGTCCACATCTCGGTGCTGGAATTTGATCTCAGGTTGAAACTTCGTGTGTGTGTTCAATAGGACCTTATTTACATGTAGGGGAAGTTTAAAAGTCTAAACCTTCATAGTTTTTCTTTCCGTGAGTGTTGAAGTTCACCGTCCGATCTTATTACTGCTAGTTAGACCTGAATTTCACTTTCTGCGCATATTACAGGATCTTACACACCTGTGTGAGTGTTTATAGCCCCTGTTGTAACCTAAAAGCCAACCTCTTGAGTAAATATCCACAGCTAGAAGCCCGGCGCTTTCCTAGATAGACGGATCACACTCCGACACCGTATGCACAAACTACACACTTGAGATGAGAGAAGAGAGCGCACAAGTCTTCTACTGTGGGGGCATTTGTAGAAGAAGAGCCATAATGCGAGAGATATGACTGTAATTTGGATAAAGTCAACTCCTAGTACCGATATGCACTAACTAATTCTTTGAATGTATGATGAGATACAGTTAAAGCTTGAAAGAGCATGCCACTTCCGTATACATGTAGACACTCACCTCTCAAGTACCTACAGTGAGTGATCCAGAATTGGCACAGGAGGAGCATGTATCAAATTGTGGTGTTCACAATTTGCAAGATTGGAGATTTTCTGAAAATTTTAAGTTAATGACGTGTCTATATAATTCAAGCCCATCGACCGTTCTCCTTATCCTGAATTTTCTTTGAGAAGATTGGACACGGAAGCGCTGTTCAATTTTCGTCAGCCATCTTCTCACTTTTTCCCGAATTGAAATTAAGCTTCCCTGCTTTCCATTCCAAATTCGATGGTCTGACTATCAATTTTCCTATCCTACTACGCTTCTATCCCAGAATCTATGGACAGAAAATGCTTCTGAATGTATGAACATCTTCGGAAGACGAATGTTTGCAATTCGTATCAAGTGATTGGATTGGATCGGAATTTGTGTTGAGAGAAGCTTGATGCGAATCCATAGTGAACTTGAGAGTTGTTTGTTATTGCGAGAAGCAGGATATTGTGAATCAAGCATGTGCCTCCCAATGTTCCTAACTTCTCAAATCCACATCTTTCTAGAGAGACTAGAAGATTGGAAAGGTTGGTAGAATATGCGAGAAGACGTGAGGGTCCTTTACGGATCTCTTCTGTCTGATCCATAACAATCTGTTCCTTCTTCTTCCTGAACTTTAGAAAAGAGTTGTGAGAAGCCTTGCTGGCAGAATTTGGAGAGAATGGTCGAGGATCATGACTTCCTGTTACGCAGCAAGCTTCTTCTGAGAGTGTATGCGAGGTGAGGAGTCGGAAAATAGAGTGTGAATGTTCCATGTCTGTTGCGAGGTTAGATTTTGTGTAGGAAGTCGAAGACAAGTGAGACCAGTGGTGAGAAGTCTGGCTACGGGAAGTCTTCTGAGTACGTCAGTTAACCAGAAGTTGTCCCGAGAGTCTTCCTTGAGACCACTGTCAACGCAGGAGCCCTCAGCCTTCTTTTGAATCTTTCGTAGATTGTACTTCTCATGTATCTTCTCATCTTTTGTTAGAAAGTAGGATGAATTGCAAAGTGGATTGTCTTCTTAGAAATCCATGCGATGTTTTGCTTAGTTAGGATTGCTTAGATATAGCTCGGAAGACGAGATGTACTTAGGAAGCACTGTTAGAATTCTAGAAGACGAAATAGTTGTCTTCTGGAAGACTAGATTCTTCTTCTGAGAGAGGAAGCTGGACTGTGAGGACCTGGTAAGGACTAAGCCTTAGGCTCACAGCAAGTATGTGTGATTTTGTGTAACAGAAGCTAGAACATGTCGATGCATCCTCGAGGGTTGGTGTTACCGCCAGCAGAGTTAGCCGAGGTCAAACTTTTCATCAAGGAGTTGGGCCTCAACTTCTTCACGTGGAACTGGAATCTCATGGACCAGGGTATTCTGGAGGAAGTCTGGGCAGGCCCTCGCAACCGTGAACGTTGTCGCGCCATTTGGCGGCTACATGCTTGACTTCTACTCCGACGCTTAGGTTTGGTAGTTCTAGAAGTTAGCTCATATTACTTCTAGTCCTTTATGTATATGTTTGACACCTTTGCATACGGTGTTAACACTATTTTGAGTCCTAGTAGGCTGATAGTATGTTAGTTATTTTGTTCAAGCATTTGTGCGCTTGTGCAAGTGACTTCTTACTTGTCTATGAGGTTCAATGTACATAACTTAGGGTTTCCATGCTGATAGGGGTTTGAGCTCATGGGTTGTACTTACTTGTCGCCCATGCACGCTTTCTAGCTATTTAAGTTAATTTTCGGGGCTACGTGTCATTTTAGGTAGTTTAAGTTTTACGCTGGCACTCTAGGGGACTTGACGTGGTAGCCTATGAGTGTAGAAAAGTTACCAGGTAGTTTAAGGCACAAAAGGACAGTCAAGTGGAGCTATGAACTCCCATTGGTCCCTTTTTGTCTTTTGTAAAACTCTAAGTTTAGAAACAGAGCTCTAGAGTGGAGTTCAAGCAATTGGTGAGGGATCTTCGAAATCTGAGAACATAGAGAGAGAGAGAGCTCGTCGTGCCAAGCACTGTCAGTGAAATATTTGCTCGATTTGGATCAATAAACAAGGAGTTATGCCCAATTGAAGTTCGGATTGTGCCAAAACTGCATCACTTTTGTTGATTTTGGGGTTTTCGGTGCCAATTGCAGCAGAATTGAGAAAATCACTTCAAAACTTCGTGGTTGCGTTCACTGTCAGGAGGGCTACGACTGTCCAAAAAGTTTCGAATCATTTGAGTAACTGAGTAATTTAGGACGGCCGCTGAAGCAGAGGGGGTCTGAAAAGCTCTTAATCTAGAGCAGCGACTTCAGAGGAGGAGATCTGGAGTTCTGTGTACATTCAGGAGTCCCAACTTCACAGGGATGTTCAGCATCCTGTAGACTTCAAATACTGTGAGAAGATTTGAAATTCATCGAGCCAATTCTCTGTTCTAGGTCAGAATAGCTGTCTAGGTACCAGAAATTGCCATAATTCTCTTACTCAGAACTTTTCTGTCAACATCTTGGTGCTAGAATTCAATCTCAGGCTGGAACTTCGTGTGAGTGTTCAGTAGTACCTCATTTACATGTAGGGGAAGTTTAGAAGTCTAAACCTTCATAGGTTTTCTCTCTTTGAGTGCCAAAGTTCACCGTCTAAACCTATTACTACTAGTGAGACCTAAATTTCGCTTTTTGAGCATATTAGAGGATCCTACACTCCTGTGTGAGTGTTTATAGCTCCTGTTGTGACCTGAAAGCCAACCTCTTGAGTAAACAACCACAGCCAGAAGCCCGGCGCTTTCCTAGGTAGACGGATCACACTCCGACAACGTGTGAAGACAGGGGTCGCTCGAGGAAGACCATCTTCCTGGACGGTGGAGTGATGACGCAGAACTTCACCGGTCAGAAGCAGAGAATCGTGGATATGAGTTGGAGAAGAAGATTCTACTAATGATCTCAGAGAAGTGACATGTACTTGGAAGTACTACGTGCCTCTTCCTAGAAGACAGATAAGGGAAGAACGGATGGAAGGTGGAAGCTTACCAGGAACCGAGAAAGCGTCTTCTGGGGAAGTTGTACCTTCATCTTTTTCCCAAGGGAAAGATCTTGAAGATGAGATACCTTGGAGACCAAGACGTGGAGGTTTTGGAAGCTATCTAGGAAGGACAAGTCGTCAATTGAGGCGCTTTCTTCTACACCTACGTCCAAGCCGAGCTAGTGTACTTGGACACCCCAGCAAGAGGGCATCTTATTCTTTTCTTTTGTTATTTGTACGTGTCAAAGGGGGACCTGAAGGAAGACCAGTTGGCTAAGTATGGACCAGCAAGACAGCGAGAGTTGAAAGAAGAGACCTCGGAAGAAGAAGATCGGACAGCTGCCATGTCTACCCCTCCCACTTTAGTGTCTCAGACAGGACTAGACACTCAGCAGAAGTCGATAACGATGTGAGAAGACGATTCCAATGACACAGAAGACGCGTCATCACTAAGGAGGATGGGACCTAGGAGTGTGCTTCAGAATAATGCATCTTTCTCGATCATCCACTTTGGATTCGAGTCGGATTCACAAGATGACGCGCCTTGCACCATGATCACACGAAAGACAGCTTCTGCGACTACAAGGAGTCTTCCGGAGACTCCATAAGTCAAGACATGGGCTGATGTTCTGACTGTGATCAGAGAAAACGCATAGAAAAGGACTGCTTTTGCGGTGAGAAGAGAGCTTCCACCTCAAAAGATATTGAGGGCAGTGTCTTCTCGTGCGCAGAAGGAGAAGACCACGATGGTGGAAGAGGCATCCATACCTCTGGAAGACAAGGAAGCCGTCGCAGATCGATTTGTGAGGATGAACTTGTTTTTTGCGAGAAGACGGCTGGAAGAGTTCAACGCCTTCTTTAGTTCAAAGATTCATCCAACGACGGAGTTGGTGGAGAAGTGTGCGATGGCTCAGGAGAAGCCACTGCAGCTTGGATTCGATCTTCGAACCTTGATGCGGCAAGAGGAGATCCAAAAGCTGAAGCATGAAGCTCTAGAAACCAACCTCCGCACCACAAAGAAGATGATCGCAAAGTATACTTCTGCTTCTGCCAAGGAGTTGGTCCAGCTGCGGAAGAGCAACCAGGAGTTGTAGATGCGACTTTAGCAGCGCGAGCAAGAGATTCTATGAATCAAGGATAAGTTGACTGATCTCGCAGAAGAAAAGATGACTTGGAGTGCATTGCGAGAAGCCGCAGAAGCTCAGGCCGTAGCAGAGAAGAAGCAGCGAGAAGAAGTATAAGCCTGAGCCAAGGAGATCATGGCACAGATGGAGGAAGCGCTTCGAAAGAAGTTCAATTTCACTGCGGGAAGGAAGCTTCTGACCCTAGCTCATGACTGGGATGACGCTTCCAGGGAGATGTTAGTAGAATGCAAGGAGAGCATGTTCCGCTACCTGGATCGACAGATTAAGGACTTGAAGACTCTTTACGGTTCCCCAGTATGCAGCTATGTCTTCTCGTGCACCAGGACCAGCAATTGGGAAGGATCTCAACCAAGAGGAGTTCAACCTCGCTGTCCACTTGGTGATGACAGCGTTGGAAGCCGAGAAGAAGACAGAAGAAGCCCCGGAAGACATGATGTAGAGGTGTCTTCCCATGTGTTTAGAGTGGAGGAGGTGACTACCTCTTATCACTGTGAGGTCACCCCACCTCCCAATGTTGAACAAGTGGAGCAGAAGAGTCAAGAAGCGCAGGTGGACTCAACTTCCCATAAGTCTCTCCTGGCTTCCGAAGCCATGGTGGAAGTCCACATTACGAGCACTGAGGATGATGTCACCTCAGCCGCATCAGAGGTATCAGTAGGGCCACCCACGATATCAAAATTAGGAGATCAAACATGTGAGGATCTCATGAGGACTACACCTGACGATCAAGAGTAGGCAGTAGAGATAAGCAGTCAGTTGACATGACTATTTTGGGTAAGAATCGAAGTCTACTATTTTAAGAGAGACAACTCTCACTTTATTTTTAGATGATTGTCCATGTGGTAGGATAAGCAACGATAGATAGTAGAAAGCAGTTTCCAAACTGAGAAGAGAACCAAAGCTTGGGAGGTGTTGGTCTTCTGACAAAGCCTCATTTTCCCTGGTTGTGAGTTGTGATTGGAAGAGATCTCCCTCCTGCGACTCAAGGCAAATTGTATAAAGTAAATGCCTAGGGAGGATTTCATACACATTTCTGCATACACATATGCATCATATACACTTATACACGCATGCACTACGGACGTAAAGTTTTAGAGTAGGTCTATACCTCCGCTCCCAATAGAGGATGTTAATATATAATGTTTTATGCTTGATATGGACTTCCCATGTCAAGTTGGACATTGACATACTCTTTTCGTGCGGGGTCAGCTCCGACAAGATAAACACTTGAATCTGTGTGCACATTTTCAGTTTGAACCTAGCGGTAACAAGCAAGTTCACGAGTGGACGCAAAATGTTATTGATCCTTCAATCGATGACAATTCGTTACTATTGGACGGGAACCGATCGACCAGAAGCTTGTTGTACTATTTATGTAAGGTCGTGGATGTGATAAGAAGAGTGTGATTTTGTTGTTCAGTTTTGCAGTTTCATAGTTTTGTCTGTTGTTGATTCGTGTGATGTGAGTGCCAAGGATTTTCCAATGCACGCATGATCAATATTGCAAAGTTTGACCAATACTCTTGTTTGTTCACCTTCACGCTTTGCGAGAAGAGTCTGATTTATATTCTCGATTTGTGATTTGACTCAGTTCCATTCAACTGATTTAAAGTTTTGAAAGACATAATTTATGTGCAAGATATTGCTTTAGAACCGCAATCATTGCTCTATTCAGCATCTTGTTTTTTGTGGGTTGTTGTGGTCTGTGTCTAGACGAGCGAAAGTGCAGATCCATCTTCGAGCCTTTCAAATAGGTTCCAGAGCAGTATCTAGCAGTTGGTTGTTTTCATTCGGATTGACGTCAGGTGATCTCATAACATCTCGAGCTAACTAAAACCGATGTGAATGTAACTTCTCATTCTCCGTTGTTTCTATTTTCCTTGTTGTCCTCGTGAAGATTAGATTTGTATTAGCAAGTTCAGGAAGCTCGACTGTTTGAGATCTTGGAATTGCATATTGCATCAGGTATTGAATCTGATTGAGGGCTCGTCTCCTATACTGAGCAACATAGTATATGATTGAGCTTTTCTTTCCTTCCTTTTTTCCTTTTGGCTATGATGGAGCTGTTATCGGTTCTTGTTAGTAAAATCGAGTTTACCTTTGACTATTGTACATTACTAACGTGTGATGCTATTTTATTAATTGGGTATGTTTATGATCATTTTTTGATGTCGCATTGTGTGGATTTTAGGTTATGAGATGGATGAGTTGGTTTCTGGTCAGTTTTTGGTTATTTGAAACAGACCGAATAGAGGTTCTGCGTTTGCACTCACTGAATAGGAGGTTGGGTCATATGTTTCTATGGATCTAATCTTCTCGAAGTCATCTTTCTCAAACGATTCACAAGTTCTATATCACAGTCAATTAAGTTTGGAAACCGAGTTCATATCCAATCCCACAGACCTTAGGTTTATGACCACATCTCCTTCACACCAGCCAGAAGGTACTACACACCTTGACTTCACTACTTTGATGTCACCGTGCTACCAATGGTCATCGATGACGGGAGAATTAGCACGTGAAGTTGTTCATCGAGCTTAAGAGATGGGAGTGGGGGGAGATTGAAATCTCCTCTAGTCGAGAGGAAATCATCAACTCGAACATTAGATGAAATCATATTGTTGAGAAGTTACTTGCGAGAGGGTTCCATATCGATGAGAAATAGTGCAAAGATAAGTGTGATAGCATTATTCAAGCTTACAAAAAAATTAGAGAAACAACAACGAGTCATTCTTGAGTTTTCTAAAAAATGAAATGTCAAGTGCTTTCTACTATAGTTCGATATGGAGTGGTTCACAATTCTAGAGAGTTTCTTTGGTTCTAATCCTTGCATGACTCCTCCATTTGTAACGTCATTCCTCGCTTCTGCTTGTAAACCTTAGGTGGTTGGTCCCTATTAGGACAAATATCCATTTTACCAAACTTATTGTTGTATCGAAGATGAACTATATTCTAAGGATTTATTACTTCAACCTCATCTTTTTCTATTTCCACCCAAATAATAAGCATGCAGAGTGCAATTCTTGCTTAGGAAAAGAAGAACAAAACGTTTACACAGTCCAAATAATTATCATGAACAATTGGTTGACAATTGGCTTCAAAAACATTTAGTGAAAAATACATTAGACAACATGAAACAAAACGCAGACTAATTGAGAAAAATACAAGAATGATGCTCTATTGACTATACATTATAAAGAGGAAGAGAAGTAAGTGATGGTTTTTCTTAAATTTATCTTATAATTTATATTATTAAAATTGAAATAACTGAACTTAGTTCACTTGATAACATGCGGCCGCTGTAGACACAAAATCCATAAGCAAGTTACGTTAAATGAACATTTTTCTAGTATAAACACCTCTACCTTGAACAAGTATAAATATTTTCAATTTAAGAGCTTTAATTTATAGCTTGATCTTTCCAAGAGCAAAGCTTAAGACACTAATTAAAAAACATGCATATTTCCTCTCTTTCAAACTTTGAAGATGGTGAATATACACGCTTCTAATATACATACCACATGCCGAGGAAAAGAAGATGGAAAACATGGTTTGAGAGACAAAATACAACAAGTGGATTGACGATAAGGTGACATTGGATCAACAATCATTTAAAGATTGTCGTTTAAATTTTCCTCCAACTGTGTGTTATGATTTCTTGTTTATATTATAGAGACATGTGTATATGTTAGATATGAATTTATAATAAATGAAAATTATTAATTGAGTTTTTCTATAAATATTAAGTGTTACGAGAACTAAAAACTATGTCTAGATGCAAAAATAACCCATAAGTACAAAGTGAGAAGACGCACTTCTAGAAAAAGAAGATCGGGTCTTGGCTCGAAAGAATATATTAATTTATGGAGACATTAATTTATTACTTAATCCTTTTCAACGGAAGGATTAAGTAATAAATTAATCATTGAATTCTTATATATACACGCTCCCCACTCGATGATATAGCTATGCATACTCATTGATGATTCATTCATTCATCGATGTTTTTTTGTAATTTTCTGATCCTTGTGTTTGATTTCATGTGAAGGTAGTCATTTCTTCATTTTTATTGAGATTTTGATTTATTATGTAGGTAAAAATATAGCTTTTCATATTTATTTGAGCTTGATATTTTTTCATCATGGAGTTAACTCGATCAAATGTGACATCCATCACAAATGAGAAATTTCAGTCTTGTTCTATTGTTCATGAGCTGAACTCAACCGTCAGCTAGGGTTTTCCTCATCTCTCGGTCAAAGAATTATGTAGGATCGAGTTTAGGTGGAGACCCTCCTTGTCAAGCTAACGCACGATGGTAACTAGAATGAATGGTATATCATACTCTACATTCTATCAATAATTTTGAGCGGTTCGATACGTATTTGACAAGAATGAAGGTACAACAATATACAAATAAATTTAAGGTAGTGTAATTGCATTGCTATTGAACTTGAACAATGTGTTGTGAAAGGTTATGCATTTCGTACCGTAGAAAAAGTGAATATAGTGAAAAAGATAACACATGAATAATAATGAAAATGCATGTGAAATTAAAAGCAGAAACTGATAAACTATTCTATATACTGTCATATGTCATGTTCTTTTCAAATCCACAATTAGTTCCATTAGTCCTTCAAAAACAAACAATTTGTTGTACACATGGAATTTATGAGACTATGCATCTTGTAAAGAGGAGATAGTGAACATGATTAGCAATCAATTCAGAGTGACACGCATCACTAAAACTACATAGCAGGTGAATTCACAGTTTCATATATTGATCTGTTGTGATAACGCATGTGTAGTTATAAAGCAATTGTAAGGAGCCACCTTATAAAAGTGTGTGGTATCCACGATCACCTAGTCCACATATCATGACAACAAGTGAATAGATAAGCCTTTTGTGCATACCTAATCTTCTTCATCATAAGACGTACAAATTACTAACAAAAGGATTAAAGAATATCTTCATGGACCCTTAGACTATGGATTAAACCCCAAGAACATTAGTTCTTAACACCGGTCCGTTTGAGCTATTGGTCGTCGGACGGAGGAAGAAAGTTAGAAGGTATACCATGAAGTACACCCAAACATAGGTGGAACCCACTTTGTGAGGATCAACCACTTGCCAAGAGGACCGCGACCTAGGTCCCATTGGTGCAATACCCATGGTCCACTCACACACTTGGAAGTGTGGCAGTAGATTGAACGATCCTTTTTAAAAATTCTTGAATGTTGTTCTTTCTGAAGAGAAGTGTGTGATCCAGATCCACCTTGAGGTTTGAGCAGAGTTTTCTAATTTGGACGTCGATTGTAGACACGAGGAATGAGAAAAGAGAATATAGATCGTATTGCTATGGCACACATGAGCAATTCCTTCATCTTGGAAGGGAGAGAGCATGGTTGAATTGATGGTGTTGGAAAGGCTTTGAAAAACTCTTTTAGTTGATACCAATTTCTCTCCAAACAGACACTCACAACATAAGTTACACAACCTCAAAGTTTTACTTTTATCAACTCATTGTAAAACCTAGATTTCAGAGTCAAAGTTCAAGACTCCTCTCATATATTTTTCTTGAAGACACACAATCTCAACCTCGATTTCAGAATATAGGTTAAGGTCTCAGATCCAACTGAAAAGTATTTTTGCACTCTAAAGTACCCAAAAACATAATTTATTTAAATAAAAAATTATACATTTAGCTTTAGACATTCACAGTTCTCAGAATATGAGAAAGAAAATAATGATTGAAATATTGTTGAAAAATCCCTCGCCAAGCTTGTTCCAATGACACAAAACGTAAATTTCTAATACTCTTGTAAAAAGTTACAGTTTTTTCTTAATCCGAATACAACTTTGATTTCGAAATTGAAGTTTCTGACCCTTTCTCTCCCAACTTAGATTTCAGAATCTAGGTTGTAGACCCAAAACCTAACTAAGTGCTCCGAGAAACTCGTCGTACATTCCGGTAGCCTGACGGCTCTAGACTCGAAGAATTCTCTTACAAAGTTGAACCTCTAGCTTTTATACCCTACAAGCCGCTTGCTTGCAATCCACCTTTCACCTCCCAAAATGCCATGTGGTAGCCATGCAGCTTGCCAAGTGGCAGCCATGAATGTCATCATGTCAGCATCAACCTGCCATGTCACCAACCAATCACCATGTCATCACCCAAAAGCCACCTCAGCAGTTCAGCCAAATCAGCACAAATATACCACATCAGCAAAAAAGTTGCAACATCAGCAAAAAAGCCATGTCATCAACTTTCTATGTCAGCTTTTCAACACATCATATTTTTAGTGCCACATCAGCAACTATCACGTCATCACTCGGATGCCGGATCAACATTCATCGTCATTCAAATCTTAAAACTTTAGCCCTCCATAACTTTTTTAATATAAAATCGTTTGCGACGATTAAAATACCCACCTTGCTCTACTCGTCGAGTTCTACACACTGATACCCTCATATTCTGAAATTTTTTTGGATAATTTTATTTTCCAACCTCCCTTTCACTCACTAGCCATTGTGCTCACTCCAGTCATAAAATAAATCCGAATATTTTGTGCAGTTGTGCAATTTTCAATTACTATAGAAAAATATAATTTTTTTCCAAGAACTTTTTTGCCAAAATAATCATGTACTCTACTAACTTCAAACTACTAGTTTCCTCTGCCTTTTGCGCACTTCTGGTTCTATCCTCGCCAATAATTTCTCGTCCTCGAAATGTCAACTCGTCCTTTTTTGACCATTGTTTGCATGCATATTCACTTCTTCAGTATGAAAATAAAGAGAGAATATGCAAAGAGGTTAATTTATTACCAAATCTTTCCTCGTGAAAAGATTTAGTTATAAATAAATTTCACTAAAAACAAATTTCCATGGATTCTTTCTCTCACAACGCTTTTTAGCCTTCATAATTTACAAGGTTTTTATTTTTGCTTGTCTGTTCTGTTCACATAAAGACTTCCAAAGTACCAAGAAGAATAATGAACTCGAAGATTAAAAGCAACACTTGGAAGAAGAAAAAATCTAACATGTTAACAAAATGAACTAGTCTGAAACATGAAAAAATTAGCAAATTAAGTTTGGCAACACCTTGAATCTATCAACGGTTATATGGTAATACTTCTAATGATTATTATATAACCACTCGAATTCTAAACGCTCCCTGTTTCTCTTTTCCTTATAGCATAAACAGCCCAATAAACCCCAAAGATTACTACCTGCAACTCTCGGACCCCCCTCCTCTACTAGAAAAGCCCGGTAACATATACATTTCTCTTCTACTGAACGCGAGGAAAGAGTAAGCACTATAAATACCTGTAACCTAACGAAGGCTGCGAGGAAGTGAAGATTATTAAAAGATAACAGGATCTCGAATATGCATGCTGGATGAACTCCTGGGTAATTTTGCTCGCTTAATGTTATCAGGAATATATATATATATTAAATTAAACATATATACTAAGTAAATATAAATAATTAAAATATTCTATAAAGATTATCTATTAACCCATTCCTGGAAACATGAAGAGAGCAGGAGATAAACCATAAATTTTGACTCGCCTGTCTTGTTTTAGAAGATACAAGTCAAATAAGCTATACTCATGAATATATTAAATTATGCAGAATTTAATTCAATACGAAGGGGTAGGTATTAAATTAACGCTTGGATATTTTCCTCCTCCATCGAAAAATAGAGGAGGTGAATATATATGCCATAACTTCCATGTGCCGGGCATGTGACTCCACTACGCTACGCAGATCAAATTCAGGCGGATTCGGTGATATCGATATACTGTAGCACGTAAAGCTAAAGTGCTTCTGTCCACTTGAGTACTTGAGAGATCGGATCTGACCGTGCCTAGTTGCTGGATGAGAATAGAATACACACAAGAATATCACCTCACTGAAAACAAATAATAGGACTTTTATATACAGAAAAGAAACATGGACAAACCGTGTACATGTATACATGACCGTGTACAAATCAGAACAGGTATGACATACGTATGTGTTGTATTTGGTGCGCGGAGAGTTGATATAACTGTAAATTATGGCTACCATCGTTACTGTTTCTGTTGTCAGATCTTCCTTTTATTATGTTAGAATCGGTTCGCGCCGTCTTCTGCCGATTCACCTGAGCATTGAAGGAGTATTACAGTGAGCGGCGTAGCATACTTTCAGTGCAAGCACCGAAGCTAGTGGTCAGGGCAAACATTTTCCGGAGCCGGAAGTTATCTGGTTTCGATTAATTTTAATTAATTATTGATTTATTTAGATTTAACAGATAGTTTCTCGTGTTGTAAAGTTTTAACCTGCAAAAAGTCCAGCTGGTGACCATTTCAACCTGACTTTTCAGAATTCTAGCCGGTTGAGAATACAAAGAAGGACGGTTAGCCCCAAGCACTGACCCAAGGCATATTAGTTCAAAGTGTAATAAAATTATTGCAAAAGGAAAAACACAAAAAAATCATATAGGTTTTTGGTTTCCTCCTAGTCACAGTTTACTTTTGAGAATGAATGTATATTGGATAACTAATGTCTGCACGAAAGCAAAACAGTTCGGAAGGTGGAAAAAGAGAGGCATAGAAGCTTGGAAACCAGAACGACGTGGATGTTTTTTCTGGAAGTTTGATGTAGAATTTATGAACTTAGGCATGTGATGGACAAAATGTTGTAAACCTAAAGAAAAAGTAGTCTTGCAAAATGATCTATCTCGACTAGAAAAGTGACCTGCTAGCAAATGAAATTATATTTTAAAACTACCTTTGATTTATATAAATCTTGTTCTGATAAAAGATGTATTCATAAATTAAAGTCTCTGCATATTGACAAATATGCCCGTCTCCAAAGCAGAGTGCAACTATACCATACCTGCGAAGCAGAGAAGCATGCAGCATAGCTTAAAGAGGTTAACCATTTTCAAGATTTTCAACAGCAAAACGCTTAAGGTATGTCCTACCCGGCCTAAGCCTAGATTCGGAATTCCTTGTAAATTGTTAATGAGACATTTTTGGGAAAAACAGGAGAAGTAAAGCAGGCGCAAGGAGAATGTAAATCTCTCAATAACTGCTAAAATCACTGATTAGACAATAAGCATCCCAAACACGGAGACGCAACTGACTGCGGACAAGAAAGCAACGTAGTTGTCTTTTTTGTGAAAGACCATTGGGTGAAGAACTTGTAGGGTAAAGTATTCGTGCTCGAGGCTTAGCTGAGAGTTCTGAAAGTTATACTTCATATTCTTGTTTCTGGTTATTTCGGCATATACGGATTTTCTTTTTTCTCGAGATTACTCTAGGAACTCTTGCTCTTTTTATGATATGAGAAAAATTATAACTGTTAGTAGAGAAGTCTTATGATAAATTTTAATAAAATTAAAAATTAATTATACTACAATCACAGATGGGTCTGGAGTGAACCCATAAATGAAGGATACAGAAACGTGCTTCTAGGACTATAAGTCCGGCCACTTGTTGATTGATAAAAGAAATAAAATCTGGATATTAATTTCTTACCTACTCCTTCTCGACGGAAGGGTTAGAAAACTTAATTTTTGCTGACCTCTTTCATCTTCAGATGGAAGAGATAAGCAACATTGCTCATTCTCTTTATTCCGGCACACAATAACCATCCCCAACCGTCCACGGTTATTTCAGAGATGACGAGAAATCTAATGGAGAAAATTTATAACGATCATTGGTTTATCATTATTTAGAGTAAGTGCAGAAAACAACAAACATGTATCCATCACACTATTTTCATGTTTAAATATCGATTTGGTAGCATCACCCTCCGACTTCAAACGTTGAGAGATATTGAACCACCATACTTGGAAGGATGGATGGATATTGTTTGCTACCGGCCGTTGTTTTACATATGACCGCTGTTTGCATCTCGTAGAGGTTATGGTCTGCATGATGTTGTTGCTTGCTCGTCACTTGTTACTTGATCTTTCGTCGTCTTGTAATTACATGCTCAAATTTGGGAACAATTCTTTGCATCACGTCAGTCGGTTTTTCATCACCAGAGGTTGTCTTCTTGATTTGTATTCGCTTCGCTGCAACTATACAACTGTTTTGACGTTGCTATCATGCTACTTCTATTTCTTGACATCAAATTATTGCACATTCTTCTCGTCTTATGTCCCTTGTACCGTTTTTCATTTTCTGCAGCAAATGGCCATTTCCAACTAGTCTTGTTATCATGTCGGTCAGGCAACCATTCCTCATTACTAGAGGAGATTTCTTGATTTCTTTTGAAAACAACCGTTCGCTGTCGCTATATCATTGTATTTTTTGTTCTGTACTATGCTACTTTCATGACTTGTAATGAAATTATTCCACATTCTACTCATCTTCTTCCGTTTATCGACATCTGTGGTAGATTTACATTACACAGCTACAAAATCTTCTAGGACGTGCGGCATCAACAGAGAATAGAGTTCAGGCTTTTTTGGGAACATATTCTCACTTTCTTCAGGGAATAAACCACTCTTGCTTCCTTTTCTTCTTGGGGTCATGTCAGAACTTACTATCGCGTTTGAAGTTATCAAAGTTCCGGAGGCTGTTGTAGATGTGTCAGATGTTGCGGTCGATGTTTCAAATCATGTTGTTATTGATGATGTTTCGAATGTATCGGATCATGTTAACGATGATGATTTTATTATTTTGAGTTTCAACTCTATTGAAATCACAATACACTCTTGATATTGAAAGATTATAGATCCAATATAGTCACGGATTGTCTACGTAGTGTCAATTCCACTGATTTCCAATACTCGAGACACCTTCAAACTTCTCTTTGTTTCATACCAGAAGGTCTATTTTGTACAACGAGATCGATCTTTATCACGATAGAGCATATATCTATGTTGAATTTCTACCTAGCCAAGATCATCCTCGATTCTTCATGGACTACTTGGATTACGTCAAGGGTTTTCATTTCTTTCTTGCCTTGAGTTCGCGCATGCAATGTTTGATAGGTCCTTTTCAGTACGAAAGCTCTTTTGACTACTGGCTTATATTACGAGACCGTTTTCGTTCAGTCTTCTCCTATCCATAGTTCTTATAGTCCACAAGTGATCCTACACTCCTCAGAGTGAAGTTCATGATGTCTTTTGGTTTCACTGTGTGCACTTTATATGCTTGAACTAGATCTGAAATTGTATCGTGATGGCTATAAATATCAAAGTTTCTCTCATTTTCTTAGACCAAATGTACATAAGGAGAGCGACTCATGCTCACCGTGTAATCTCGTCGTAGCTGATGTTAACAGATGTCATTTGGAGATATCTCGGACTATGGGTCGAATGAGAAAAGACTTAGATATGGATTTTTTGCTGATGATTACCAAATTTCTACAGGATGAACGCATCAGCGGTCTTGTTTCCATCGTCTTACTCCACCTTCATTTTCAAGGCAGTTGTCTCTAGACACTGTTATAATAAACGAGGTGAAGAAATGTGTCAGTCGCATTCTTAGGTGGATAGGTAGCAGTCGTCCTTTGGGAACCGTGGTTTGTGTGAAACGACTACCAATAGAGGCATTCATACCTTCGTTGGTATGTTAGATTATTGTATGAAAAATCAATCAGAGACTCACCATCGAGCAGCTATGAAGAACATCACGGATATCATGTTGAAAGATGGTCAAGATTTATTTACCCTTCTAGGTGCTCAGTTTTAACAATGCTATGTAGAGAGCATTGCACTATAATAAGTACAAAAGTCGTCACCCGCTAGGTACAAGTCTGCACGGCTGTCTACACTTGATGAAAGTACACATCATCTTGCTGATGATAGACGCAATCTGGTATTCAGCATCCACTATCTGATGCCATTTGGAAGTAGTATGTACATCCTGAAACTGTTACAGTGATTGACATCTAGAAGATCTTCTTCTGGCAAAATCAGAATCGCGGCTGCTACTTCACATACGCCGTTGATGCATACGAGCTTCATGGGAATACCCAATCTGACGAGACTTTTGATCAAGATTCACAGTTTCAAGATGTTCTTCTCGAGTATATACCTCTATGTGACACACTTCGTCGTTCCACAAGAGCAGACAAATGTGCACCTTCCAAACATCTCATTTGACTACTGCTTGTTTTACGTTCTGTTCACTTTGCATTTACTTACAAATGCTATGTTTCTATGTTTTGTAGCTGGGCCTTCCGATTGGACTCCAACCGGCACCCTCTCTCTGCCTTGTGGAAAACTGCAGAAAACACCATGAAAGTACTGCAAACATGAACTTTGTTTGTAATACCTTCTACATTATCAAAAGCATAAAGACAAAGAAATCACCTACAACCTTGTACTTTTCTAGTTTCAGAATCATGTCAGCTTGCTTGCTTCTCTGTTTCTGTATATGCCTCGTAGTCCAAACAGAATCAAGACCGGCCTGTTTTAAGTTTTATAATATAACAGGAACTTTGTTGGCAGTACCTTCTACATTAGCAGAAGCAGAAGGAAAAAATCAGCAATATCTTGTAACTGAATCCATTTTGCAACCTTGTATTTTTCTACTTTCAGAATCATGTCAGCTTGCCTGCTTCTCAACTGTGTATATGGCTCGTAACCCAAAGAGAATAAAGACCAGTCGGTTTTCCGTCTTCGTGTATCTACAATATTCCAGTGATGTTTCAAAATATATCACGAAAAATATCTGCATGCATCAAGCGAAATGATTGAAAGATTACGAGACGTCACCAATATATTGCAATGGAATCCACTATGAAAACAATACCACGTGCCAATCGCACAGTTTCTCCGTGAAGAAAGAACTGTAAGGAAGAAAATGATTTTGGGAAATAAAACTTTGCGTGGGCAGTCAATACTTGGAACGTATGCAGCAGAGGTGAATAAGCATGTGCAGCTTGACAAAAATATGTATGCAACTTGAGGTTGTGAGGAAGAAAAGGAAAGGGTAAGCGGGAAGTGAAGTTGAAAATTCATGTTTACTATTCAGAGCACCTGCATATTCACCTCCTCATTTAGTACCAAACCCTTCCGGCAGGAAGGGTTAGGTATTGAATTAAACTTTACGTAAGTTAATGTATTCATGAGTATAGTTTACCGCACTTGTATTTTCTGAAGCGTGGTAGGCGAGTCAAGACTTATGGTTTATTTTTTGTTCTCCCTGTGTTTCCCGGCATGGACTAATCGATAATGTTTATAGAATATTTTAATTATTTATAATTATTTAGTATATATTTTAGTTAACATATATTATATTTCTGATAACATTAAGTGAGCAAAAGTTCCCAGGAGTTCATCCAGCATGCACATTTAGTTGCAGTATACTTCAAGTAAGAATAGATTGCAATGACATGAAAAACTTAATTCCACTTCAGATAAGGAGTAGATCGCAGTTACATGAAAAATAACTTTTGAGAATATTGGTAAATGGTTTGTAATAAGCAGAGAAGAGGACCAAGAAAGACGAGACTAAATACTATTTACACATCGAATGGTTCAAAGAGAAATTACTTTATATTTTAAAATATAAAAATAACACTTTTCATATAGAGCCGCAAGAATAAAAATAAAACTATAAACCGAAGAACAAAACTGCTCTCGCTTTAGAATAATCATTTTTCTTATCTTTGAAATAAACTATTAGCTGTACTTCATTTTTTTTTACTAATTTCCGGAATAATTCCAAGGTGGTAGGGAGGAAAGAAATGGCAATGAGACATTAGATCTCAGACACGGATCTGATGTGATCTTTCACTGATACGTGTCAGAACTGTTGCCTAACTGTGTACCCCATAATGCTAAGTGTCACCTAACTGCAACCAGGTGTATCATGATTGATTACTTACAGTGCATGCAACTTAAAGCGACCGTCAATTGTCCTAAACCGCCAGAAAATTAAGGTTAAGCGGGATCCTACCAAGGGACTGCGCTAGCAGCATCTAAAAGAAGCAACTTTGAAGCATATCAGAAAGACAATGGGCCAATGAAATCGTTCTTTCGAGAAGCTTAAAATTCTGCCTGCCACTGGCTGAAGACTACCGCAAGTGATGGATTGACCAATGCAAGTGAGGAATCTGCAGGCTTTGGCTGTTGAGGCGGACTGCTGGCAAGCGATCAAGACCTCCACTCGAATTCTGCCCAACAGCCGTACAGTTTGTCGGGTGTTGGCCTTTTTAGTGTACTCACCGTAAGCTGGAGACTGGAGTACAATACTGTAGTAGGAGTACCCGGGATGTTCCAGCTGGTGGGTCCAGCAGCCAGGCTGCTCCAGTGCCTATACCTGGAAAACGGAGCTTTCTACCTCATTATACTACGGTTCCTTTCATTACTTTGCTGACGCTGCAGTAGTGGTGTGTGTAGAAGCTCTCACAAAGCCGAATCATGTGCCCGAGGTTTTCCCGGACATTGTGATTGTGTTTCCCAGGATAGGGAGTAAATAACACGAAGTGGAGAAGGGGGATGGGATTCTGTGGGAAGTATCTCCGCCGTGGAGTTGTGAAAGGTGGTTTCTGGCAGACTTGCCCTTCAAATTGAGTACTGTATGAGCAGACTTTCGCAGTTGTCCTGTCATATCAGATACATACTTCTTGATTGGGGTCGGTCACAGTTTCTCACAGAGGTGGAGCGTGAAGACACTTACCGGTAGAACAGGACTGGCTTGCAGTGTCAGGCCCTGTGTTGATGGATGTTGATAGAGGTCTAATCACTAATGCATTGTGGGTGGGTCCGGCAGATTTGGTGGTTCAGTTCGCGGTGGCGGGCAAATTCTTTCTGCTGTTTACCACCACAGACAAGGTATTGACTAATTGGTCCCTCGCTTCCTCGAGGGCAAGCAGGATTAAAATAAAGAAATTTCTGGAAAACTCCCTCGGCAAAAGGTTCATCAAGTTTGCGTGTCGAGAAGTCGAAGACCTTGAGCTAGTACTTCGAGTTGGCAGAGGAAATGGACGGCTGGATAGGAGCAAAGTCGGGATGAAAGATGGCCCAACTACACCAATATAGGGATGCTGGATTCTGGATCAGGGCGAAATCCGCATGGGATGGTATAACCTATGTGATATGATATGAATCTCAGGGGTTAACCTAATGTTTGGGACAACGGAAAGCCACTGTTTGTGAAATGCAGTCTATGTCGATTCGAGATTGATGCGTGTATTCATTTTTGGAGAAAGAGAGGAAGAATACGTGGACTCTTAGGTGTGAACGGTGTCCGAAGACTGGGGAGCCTGACCTTAGGGAGGAGCAGATTCCGAAAGTTTCTCGGTTCTAATTCATATCCTTACAGTACAATGTGGAGCAAATTATACAGTTAAGACAAATTTTTATTGGAGTTGATGCTGGGGGAAGATGTGTGGACAAGTACAGAGATGAGAGACGGTGATAGTAATCGACTGGCTCGCAACGGAACGGATTCTTGAGCTGAATGGTTTCTTGCTTTTCGGAGGTGAGATAAGTTGAATGGACAAGGGCGCAAGGTACCATTCTGTTTTGGATCTCTAGGCATCTGCTGGACCTTGGAGGGACGCTGGTCCGATGGGTCTTGTCGTCCGCGCGCCAGTTTGGTGCAGCAGAATAGAAGAAACAGAGTCGAGAAAAGACGGGACGAAGAGGGTTGAGCCGGTGATGGAGATTCGAGCGGCGTTGCACAATTGTTTCCTGGAGGTCCCCCTTCTGGCATCGCCGTGCTTTGACGACTCTTTCTGTGACATACCTGATCCCTCTAATTTGACTGGGACAATTGCCACAACTTATGGTGATACGTCCCGTATTCCTCCAGCCCAGCCTCCTCGAAAGTCTCAGTTCCTTACCCACCTGCAGCAGTCCTCCCGTTCGCCCCGTGTCCGCAGGTGGAACAGGCCAGAATCAGCTTTGAATGATCTTCCAGGATGGGTCGAAATGTATGAGTACTCTCTCCATTATCCCCGTTGGTCTTGCGGTTTTGGATCCGCTCTGTGGTGCCCCAGAGTTCATAATCTGACTCAAAGTTAAGAAATATATCTGATTGTGGGCTGACGGATGGATCCCCAGGTGCAGCAGCTTGAATTTCCTTTGAATACGAAGCTGTTTACCAAGTGCCCTTGAAGTGGAATACATGGGAGTGAACTTTTCGCTGCCTGAAAGGCTTCGGGTTGGATGTGGAAGGACTTGAGCTGCGATTGATCATATTCTGCTGTTTTGACGTACTAAGGACTATAAGGCATGTCCCCGAACGGTGGTGATCACGGTGGTGATTATAATCCAGACGAATGGCAAAAGCCAAAGTGGCGCAGTTCGAGACGAACTCGCCAGGGCAACTCCCCCAGATCTCCCCTGCAGGACTTGAGCCCACGGGAACTGGCAAGGAGGAATTCTCTGGCGAGCTGTTGCAGAACTCATGTTGATATAGAGGACGGGGAGCAAGTGCCAGTCGGAAGCACGACTGATATATCTCCCCAGGTGCAGATAGTCACTACCGGTCTTGGAATCCAGGGTTGGTCCTTGCTTCTTGTTTAACTACGGTGTCGGGGATATGACCTAACAACTGACCTGACACAGTTGGTAGGTCACGAAATTCGATTTGCCCTTGTAGATGTTACTAGTTTAGCAAATCTTTGAAACTCAATTCGTACTTTTCTCCATCAGTCGATATGACTGGTGCAGATAAGTCGAAAGTAACTAATGTGCATGAATGGATGTGCAGTGGAATTCCTGCACGAAGCCTGTCAAGCCTGTATCCGAGTTTGGTTATCAAGCAACATGGCGTTCCTCCCGAGCTCCGATCAAAGTCAAAGATAGTATAGAACCTTGCACAGTCTGCCCGACAACTTCACAGGTACTTAACGAGAGCTCTCAGATTTCACCGCCGAGTTTTAAGTCTGATGTACGGAGGAAATGTGGATGTGTGGAGTGTAAAACCACCCCATTTCATACGTTTACCACATGTTTACAACAAGGGATATTAAGCTTGCTTCTGGGTATGACCTTTACTTGTAGCTGATGAAGGTCCTTGCTCCAACTCAATTTCCTCGAGCTCAGATCTCAGATCAGAATCTGGATGACGAGCCTCTTGATGTTCGACCTTTTTCTTTTCTGTCACTGCCATCTTCAGGATTGCTGGGAACGAGTAGTGTTTCGCGCAGATTCATTGCACAAGCACACCGTGAAGGGTAACATAGGACACACGCTTGTATTCCCTGACGAGCTGACGGTTCCCTCTACGCAATCTGACCAGTTCAAACCCTGTCATAAGTACATCGCTACTGGAACTGGAGCTTGGAGCGAGAAGTGGAAAGCAACCAAAAGATACATCAACCCTGGTTTGGGCGAAGAAAGAATGTGGAGACCATCAGTCAAAACCTTTGAACCTAAATTAGGATTTGAAGCAGATTACAAACCTCGAATAAAGCCAGATAAAGCGAACACGGGTGTCGAAACTAATCAAGCCAACTTCAGACCTGGAAGACGACGCTTGGTTCCTGTTACTGCTCTGAAAAGGGAACAGCCTTACACACGAAAGAAACATGTACAGGTGGTGTCAGAGTGGGTTCCACCGTTCAGAATCGCCGGAGAGGACTATAACACGGCTCCCCCGGTAAGTCGTGCCCCACCATATGTCAATGCTGGATGCTGCTGTTGTGAGCTACTTGTTCAAATTGACTGTGCGTGACATTGATACCTTTCATGTTCCAAGTTTCAGCTGCCTCGTTATTGCGATGCAGCTGAAACTTGGAATCCCTATACCCTGAAACAATTTGTGTGTAAACAGAAACGAGACCGAACTAGAGCTACAGTCCCTGAATACTATGAAAAGCACCCTCCTATGTCTCTGGCTTGGCAAGTTCCAACCCTACCCGGAAGACCAAGCACTGCTACGAGCCGACCAGGTGTGATTTTAACCTAAATACTCAAGTTTGCGAAGTATTTCGTTGAAAGTCACCATCAGACTCCATTATAGCCTCCTCCATGTTTCCGTTCTACATCAGAATTTGATCGGCGAAAGAATTTGCGCTATGTTTGCCCATACTGTGAAGAAAATTAAGAAGCGAGGTAGACAAATGTCAATGAAGTTGACAGCCCATCCATTCTGGAGACGGTTAGTTCTTATACTCGGCAATCTTTCTCTTGTAGGTTCCGCGAATATTACTCCTTACGCTTTTGGCATCGTCCCAACGGAGGGTACTGTGCAGCGCTAACCCAAATTATGCCTGAAACTTCCTTTCTGAAGCAAAAAGTTCAACTATGCTTTACATCGTGAATGATTCGTCCATAAAGAAGGTATTTAAATCCGTGGTCTCCGACTGGGTTGAAACCTTGTACGGAAAGTAGCTCATCAGCACGAGTAGGTACGTCAAAGCGTCGTATGACTTGGCTGTATTACAAGTCAAGAGTATAATGTATCGTCCTGGACATACTTAGGGTTGTACACATGTTTTACTTATGCAAATACACAGTTTGTTTCTAGGCAGTACGAGTCGTGGATGTTGCTACAAACCTTCTTATCACAAATAGCTTAGGTATGAACTTCCTTCTTAACTCCAGTGTTTCTTTCTTTGGAAACAGAAGGGGCACGGCCTATGAGGAAGTACATCCCGGAAGGGCACATGAGCCACTTTGAGGGGAACGTTGTAAGTTCAATAAGCGATTTTTGCGAAACAACTGCATTCTGCTTTTCCCTACAACAGCTTTTTGTTTGGCTGTGTTTAACTTACATGTAACCAGTGATGTGTGTACACAGTTTCACAGAGGTCCTACATAGCACCAAATGCTTCAATCAGACAATGTTGCTAGAAGGTGCCGAACTGACACAGGTCAGTTTTGCACGGTATTATATTGTTAAGCAATATTATGAGGCAGACCTTTTGTTCGGGATGTCGCAGTGTTGTGTCTGCAAGCCTGGTACAACAGAGCAGAAGACATTGAAGGGCCGCAAAGCAACTGGTCCTTACTATGAAACAGGTATGATAGTGGAGAAACCAATGGATGACTCAAAGCTCCGGAAAATGTCCTCTTATCTTACAAAACTAGTAACACTGATCACCTTCACTGTCGTCTAATCTAATCTACCACTCTTGACTGCAGCCCAGGAGAGAAATCTTATATCTGGGCTTCTACCACCGACTGATGTTCATCGTCCTACTAAACTTGCACCTGGACCACAACTATATGCCCCTGCTGGCACTCTGAATGTAGATATAATCGACCATTGCTTCTCAGATTTCAAAAGGGTAATGCCCAAATTCTTCACGTCGTGGATTCTTGAGTTTCCAAAACTATTGCAAAAGCTCATAAATCTCAGAACTGGAACAAAAGTGAGTACGTACAACTAACGTAGAGTTACGGAGTCCTGAATTGCAGGTGGGCACTCCGGTGTCGGAGATGAGAGATCAGTACCGCGCACGTGATCGGGCAAAAGACAATGTTGTGTGAAAGCTTTGTTGATAGGCTATGGGGCTCAATTCTTATATCAGAGTGATCTAAAGAGTACGGAGGTCTCAAAGTAAACCTTATACTCCAGATCCTCCATCTACAGTCGAAAATGCGGAGTCTCACACATATTGACTGATAAGTTCTCAAGGCAGCCTGGACCAGAATTGTTCCACGTCGGTCGTACTTATTTTCAACTCATTCGGATAAGCTTTGGATTTTTAAGTATTCGAGTGATTGGCAGATCAACAGATTTACGTGCAGATCAGGTGAAAGGAGAGTTATAGTCAATATTGCTCAAGTTGACGGTGCTCCTCAGGAGCAGAGTCGAGTAAACGGCTACCTGTAGCTCCCTCTGGCCGCGATAGAGATGTTGAAATTTCGTGGAGACCTTTCAGTTTGCTTCCTGGGATCATGTGCAGCTGCGGCATTCGTTCGCTTAGAATTAGACCCTAGTGTCTTGATTGAGTTTACCGTTAGAACCAACAGAACACTCAAATTTTGTAAGCAGTTGTTCGTATATTGATGTACAACTGGAACTGTCCTCCCTGTCACGGGCTCGAATGTTACGATGACCTGCTGACATGAATGTGAATAACAGTCTCTTGAAGTTCAAATATTGAGGTCCTGTGTTTCTCTCGTGCGTGAATCATGATAGAGGTAACCTGAAATTGTCAAAGCATCTAGCGGGTCAAAGTGACCGCATGTCTGTAGCGTTCCGTACGAGCTTATTTAACTCCGTTGTAGCAGTGCAAGTTTAACGACCTGTTCCCGCAAGGTACGTGTACACTACAAGCTCTTTTGTCGTAGGCAAACATCCAGATACCACCTGTGTGTTTTCAAGTTGTCGGAGTGTTTTCTACACCTGTCCTTCACCGTGCTTTTCTTTTGACGGTGCGTCTCAGGAATTGACCGGGAGACTTTAGAACTGCCTGGAGGCTTCAGAGAGGTAGTCTCTCTTTGTCGTCCAACATCCCTTTGGTTAAGTTGAGAACTCGAACCACTTGGCGAAGTGTCGTGCACTCAAAGTCGCGTGTTTTTTGAATTTTCTTCCATCAAGACGTTAGCGGAGACTTTGCAGAGGAGAGTAAAGGCACTGTCATCTTCGGTTAAAAGAAGTCAGTACATTAGCGATTCCGTGGAGGCTCGGGCCTCTTCACTTGAAGAGCTTGTGCAATTATCTAGACATATCTAGTGTTTTTGTTTTTTTTCTCCGCTTTGTGTCCGGTGCTCTTCGCTTTGTATCGCACGGTGTGAGTTTTTCTCACTTGTCCTTTTTGCTATTTCCCTTTCTCTTCGCCTTGTATTTCACGGTGTGGGCTTTTCCCAATTTTCTCTTATGCTCTTTCCCTTTTCTCTTCCATCAGAAAGACTTGGAAGATGACGAACTATTCCCTCAGGCATTGAATATTCTTCGTGATTCCGTCCGTCGTATCGGATAAGTGATTGCGTGTTGGTACTTAGTAGCTGTGTCTGAGCTGGCTACAGTAATTCCTATGACTGAAGAAGAACATCGGATCCTCCGACTTTCCGTGTACCGTGTCCATGTACAGGAAGAATGCTAAGCGCTCATATGCCTCGGAAGCTGAGAAGTAAACCTTTTCCCCCTGATAGAACTCTGTCGTTACGCGCTGAGAAGTAAACCTTTTCCCCCTGATAAAACTCTGTCGTTACGCTGATTTTCGCGCTCCAATCCACTTCCCTCGAAATTCGGCCCCACAGATAACAAAGGACTTATAACATTTTCAATTTCTGCTCAGTGCTTCTCCTTCACCGCGGAATATACACACCACATACGTCCATTCTGGTTTGCATCGTGTCACTTTGCTGCAGATTGCAGTTCATTATGTTCCGGGCACGACCTTCCAAAATGTTCCAAGTCGCCCTTTAGTCATGTCCGATGCTTGATCTAACCTGGAAAACACGTCTCGCTGCCGTTTGGATCCGTTCAGCCGAGACGGGAGACCCTTCGCTCGATGTGCACGGAACCACCGTTCCAGAACACTCGAGCTAAAGCCTCGGGAAACAACACTTATCTTGTCACTTTCCAGGCCCGGTTTGGTTATCTCCGCGGATGTAGTTCAGTCCAAGGCACAATTTACTCAGCGGAAGTATGGAGTCAAGTTCAGTCAACCCAACCGTTGTGACCGACCGCGTAGAAGCCCGTAGAAGCCCGTAGGACACCATAGTACTATAAACGGGCAGTGGAGAAGAGGTCTCGCCTTAACCGTACCGTAGTTTGAGAAGGTGGTAAAAAGTTCCTGCAGGTTGAACACGTTATACGTCACGAGAATGTGGAAGGTCGCAGCTGGGAGCAAATGATATTACAAACGTGCGTACATGTACCGATGGTTCCGGTCTTTGAGTACGGTACTACGGGGTGAAGTGTAAACACCGTGGAAACGGAGAAGTGAGGAGTGGCAAAGTCCGAGCTCTTGGCCGTCTAATGTATAATGCCGTAGTAAGAAGGTGAACGACCGACAATGAGACTCTGACCACGACATAGCATCAGTGACTGACTGTGTTTCGACGAAAGTTGGAGAGCAGCTTCGTCGTCGTTCCTCAACCTTCCCTCTTTCCCTCCTTCCTTCCGTGGACCTGTGGGGGTTTCATAGGCAAGGCTTGTTCGTCGTTCTTGCCTTGACTTAGTTCAGTTTTGCGTTCGCTTGTCTTGGCGTTCTATTCTGGGTCGATCTGTTGGGGGCTGAAATGGAATAGAAGCAGCACGAGCAGAAGCAGACTCCGTCCGTCGTTTCTGACTCTTGTCCCGGAGAGTGAGGGACTTGCGGGCGAGTTCGACTCGACTGGAGTTCCGGAGGTCATCTGCATCCTCATCATTACTAATAGGTCGCAGGATCTCATTCCGCTCAATTATTAGCACGGGGATAGCGATCGAAAGCACACACTGCAGACGGTAGCACTCGAGGGCGTTTTTTGTGGGAAAATCTTTTTGTAGGCAATCGATTGTCGGGACCAGAGTCGCAACAATTATGTTTCTCTCTTGGTGGAAGCGATGGGAATGATTGCCCAAGTCTTTGGAATGTGTCGCGGTTCTTGTCAAAAGAGTTCGTGGAAGGTTTACTTGGATTGGACAGGACCTCAGTCGTCTTCAGAGTGAGAGAGTAGCTCTGGATATCCCGTTGGGTTGAAAGAAGAGGAGGACTAGGAAAGGGGAAGGTGACTGCCATTCTGTTTGCAGAGTCAAGCGAGAAATCATGGGTATGTTAATATCGCGTCTGTGGTATACGATGTTTCCTGCTAAAGAGTACAAGATAGTCGTGGTGGGATTGGACAACGCTGGAAAAACTACCACTCTTTATAAGTTGCACTTGGGGGAGGTGGTCGTGACCCAGCCCACGGTTGGCAGTAACGTTGAAGAACTATCATATAAGAATCTTCGATTTGAAGTTTGGGATCTAGGGGGCCAAGAGCGTCTGCGAGCATCGTGGGCGACTTATTATCGGGGCACCCATGCACTGGTTATGGTGGTGGATAGTACAGATCGACAAAGGCTAGGAACTGTTAGGAATGAATTATCTCAACTCTTGGGGCACGACGATCTTCAAGGAGCAGTCATTCTGGTGTTCGCGAACAAGCAGGATTTGAAAGATTCTATGACACCTGCGGAAATAAGCGAAGGATTGTCGTTGCACGAAATTAAGAAGCATGACTGGCACATTCAGTCTTGCTGTGCCTTGACAGGTGAAGGATTGTGGGAAGGATTGGGGTGGATTGCTCAACATATGCCAGGAAATGGTCTCAAGGAGTGAGATGAAGCAGTTGGAGAATCAGTGCAACTGTTGTGATTTAGGGCTTGGGTGCCGTGCTTTCGAGCTTTAAGAAGTAGGATTTGCAGTCTGGCAGTATCAGGACGAGCCAGTGAGGAAATCCTGCAGGAAGAAGCTAATGATTGTCATTGCACGAAATCGCGAGACGTGGCTGACACGATCGATCGAGTTGTGCTCCGCAGGCAAGACATTCAGGGGAAGGATCTGGGTGGGATTGTACAACACATGCCATGAATTGCTCTCAAAGGAAGTAAGGTGATGTCAACAGTGTCTCAGGTCCAACACCATAGCTGTTCAGGGCATAGTTGCAATGCTAAATTAGAGTAAGAGAGCAGGTTTTGCTGCTGTTGCAAGGCCCAGAGCATTCTGTGTTGCTATGTTTGGTGGCCTGTAATTTAAAGCGATTGCTTCTGTCGTGGCGTTTGCACATGTCGAAAAATGATGGTCTCTTGAGTCGTTGGTAGAAATATTGCCCTCTGAGTTTAGTTGTAGTAGTAGGGATGTTTGCCACAGTCCCGTCATTCCATGGAGGAAGCAGAATGTTCTGAATGTAATGGAGCAAATGTGCAATTCTTTCCTAGTCAATAAACTTATCAACTTGTTTTGTTCAGTTTCTATGAATTCTGTCATTTCTTTCAGCTTGGATGTTCTGCAGCCCTGTAAGTAGGTTCAAGACTTAAAGGATCTCTGATATATATATTGAGTAAGTTTCGTGGTTGCAACGTGGATATATTTGTATCTTTCCACTTGAATATCGTCTGTTCTGCTGTCATTTGAGGCCCATCATGATTAGTACTAGGTTGGTTCACTTTGAATCTCTTAATACGTGGTACACGATCGTCTGAATCCCTTTGGAGCGTACCTTTTATAGACCTTTCACAAACTCAGTTCTTTCAACGGTTAAGTGGTTAAATGTTTAAGTATCTCTTCAAGGTTAAAGTATCTCTCTGGTGGTATGTCTCCCCGGTTTGTGCTGAAAACATCTCTGTATACCAGACGATATCTGCGTACGTGAACTTTTGGCATCACTTCCGCTTTGGTAATGTAGGTTAGATGCGCATAACAGCCATGATAACTGCGTATTTTCAAGGGTGTAAGGATAAATCTGCACCTTCCTGCAGGATATGGACCTTCCGCTTGCATACTATATTTCTTTGTACTGCGTAACTTTACTAACTTAAGTTAGTAAAGTTCTCACTTTAAGTTCCCTTTCAGTCGTCTGCGCAGAGACTGCAGTAATTCTTTAGGTGGACATTCTAGCTTTGGTCCTTCGAGTGGAGTTGCCCACCCGTCCAGCCGGGAGAAGGAAGGATGCTGGTGCATTGAATGTCTTTTCACGGCTGTACTGCCTTGTACTGTCCCTCTGATTTGTCGTCCTACGTGGTCAACGTCGGCAAACCGCTTGTCACGACACGTTATGTGGACGGTCAGGGGATTGGAATGCTCCAGTGCCTGCATAAAGGGGCCCTTGTCCTGGCCGCTCTTCTCTGTGTAGAATTCGTGGGTCGTTCTAGGTATAATGGACTCGAGTGTCCCCTGTTCAGAAACTGGAAGTTTCTTCCGAGATGCTAACATCTAGCTTTGGTCTTTGTATCTGGTGGGGAAGCGGAGTGCAGTACGGGCCCTTATTCAGTTTCGGTTCTGGAATCACTCTGGAGGGATGAAGAGAAACGCCCATCATTCTGAAATCATCTAGCGATCTACTTTGGGTGTCAAGAGCATCCCCCGGGGGCACTGTAAATGCCTCGGACAATAACCTATCCCGGTAGCCAGTCGCCTATTTGGCGTGGTGTGTCATTAAATGTGAATAAAGTCGTTCCTTTACGGTATATCTATCGTGTTTACCGTCCCGCTATATCTTCAAATGAGAAGAAAACTAACTTTCTCCTCGAGCTTGTGTGGTCTCAAAGAAGACTGACAACTAGATCTCACGGGCCGTCTCCAGTGTTGCGAGGGAGATGCTCTGCAGTTAGTACATTTGTTCCGTTCCATTCGGTTTCAAAGGAAGAGAATGTGCCGTTTGTCCTCTCAACCGAATCTCCTAGGAAACGGATACCTAGTAGTAAATTACAGGGGACCTCCTGAGATCCGTCAAATTGTTCGATGACTATACCCTTTCTGTGAGGGTCTCATCTTGCAGACCCTGGAAACCACAAGGTAAGACGAAAACGGCCAAGGAGTTAGTTAGAGACGCAGTCGATTCCTCTTAATACCGTTGCAATGTGATCGACCAAATCGGAGCTACCAACAATCTTCGGTATAACTCCCGATCTGTCTCAGTTGGGCACATCTCAGTTGGGCCGACTTTACGGGTGAAAGTGAAAGTGCAAGTTCCAAGTCTCCTTACTCGGTCTGAAGATTTCATCCTTACCATTCATCAATTTGGGTCATTTTGGCCTTACGAACTGTTGTTTCTCATGTTCCATTGAAGCCTGCCGAACCTAGTTCGCATTTTGCAGGGTCCACCTAAAATCGTATCTGGCATGGGACGAGTTCCATATTCACCACCTATTTTGGTCAGACTTCGTTTTCTTACAAACGCTTTGTTTAATAGAAAGTTTCTTGACAGTATTTGCATTGTCTGGGTTTTTTCTCTGTAGATTTGGGTTTACTGCAGATGTGTTACATCCGGAACTTCATATCACTAGTTCTCGCTTTATCAGTACAATATCCGGAGCAAGTTTCGCTACCGGACCAAGTTTCATTTATCATCTCATAAGAGACAAAGTTATTTTATTTTTAACTCGTAACCTGTTCGACAGTTAATTAGACGCAACTGGAGTCGAGGGATTTGCGTCTCGAAAGACACGATGTTTCCTTCATTTCCTTGAGCCTGAACTGAACATCGGTAACTCTCGAGGAGCTCACCGAGAAATTTTGTTCTTGCAGCGAAGCGAGGAGAAGTAGGCATGTGAAATGGCGGCACAAGAAGCCGCGAATTGGGCGTTAGCTAGCATCAGGCCAGCAGCGGTAGGAACTCCCCCGTTCGCCTCTTTGACGGACGATCAGATTCTCGTGCTTCATTTTCTGTTCAGCAAGACCTTGGACAAGGCGGCGCGCATTATTGAGCAGGGAGGGGTTTACAGGCTCGAGGCCAAACCTAGTGGACGAACCGCGTTCCAGGTGATGGGCAATCCCAAAGAACACCAGCACTACGTGTGTTTCCCTGAGCACTTCTGCTCGTGCCATGCGTTTTTCTTCGATATCGTATCTCGTGGAAAGCAAATCTGTTGCAAACATCAACTGGCTGCGAGATTGGCTTCTGCTCTTCAGCTCTTCAAGCTAATCACTGTCACCGATATAGAACTTACGAAGCTTCTGCTGGAAATGTGAGTAAGGGCAATGCGCCTTACGTGATTCGAGTCATCTCGTTCAGAATTCGGTGATCCCAGTGTCGTCTGATGACGATAAGCGAACATGCAGAGAAGATAAGTTCGCTCACTTGCCTGAGATGCTCGTTTGTCGTCATCAGCTGAAGCACGACTGGGGCAAAGGTTACAGTAGATTGGGAGCCGCCTTCCTTGGGCTTGGCGAGCACAAACATGCGTTGAACGCATACAAGAAGGGGTTCAAGTTTGATTCAAACAACGAGGCGTTGAAGTTCGCTCTCGCAGACTGCAGCTTCATAGGCTTCCCAGACACCTCCTGTAGGTGCGAGACAGTCGCCATTAGGGAATTTCTTCGAAGGACCTCAGGTGAAGAAAAGGACGAGGGAAGGAAAAGCGCTGGCGATGAAGGAGAAGGGCCTGGGCAATTGCTATTACAAGAAGAAACAAACTGAGGTAGCTTTTACTCACGATATCAACTAAGTCTTGTATGATTGTTCAAGAAGTTTGTTAGCCTAGTTATATCGCTTGATCTCGAGTGAGCTGGAAGTTTTATATATCCATACCAGGGAGTCGATAAAGCTGCATGCCAAGTTGAAGTAAATGTGCAAGGGAGATCTGGAGAAATACCGATCACTTCAGGAGTTCACTGAACATGCTTCAACCGGCCAACGCTGTACCCATTAGTTCCTTCCGCGACAATCTGCAGAAGTCTTGTTGCAGTTAGATAGTATCGCGAGAGCTGGTAATATTGCGAACGGTCGACTCATTCCCTCCCTTGTGTGGAAGGATCAGGAACATTGTATGTCAATGTTCCTGATTCTTAGCAAATTAACATTTAACCTACATTTAACCTTTGGTTATACGTTTTGTTCTTCACTAGTCAGTCTAATTACGGGTTACCTCCTGTATAGATCATGCGTTTTGCCACACTAATTAACCAGAACGTCGTGGATAGACTTCTCATGGAATTTTACTATTTATGACATCACTTCTTGTTCCATATTTTGGAGATTGCAGTTTCAGCTTGTGGATTCCACGCATTGCTACTCTCTTAACGGAGTTGTAATCTTGATCATGGCTTCAGTACTTGGAGATATCAGGATGCTTATGCAGAATTGACGTGATTTCGGAACGGGATGCTTCTGCTTAGCACTTGAACCACTAGACAGACATCTCCTGCTACTGGCAATACGGATCGTGAACAGAAACTAGATCACTAGAACAACTGAAATGATTGTTGCTAGTTTCTGTTGACCACACGTATTTCACTGGTTTGCATCTACCAGATAGTAAGCAGAAACTAATAGTTCGATATAAACTCGAAGCTCGGAATGTACATAGAGAACGATAATTGTGACTGACTGAAAGTTCCTATAAGCATCTGCCTCAAGACTCTGTAGTGTAATACGACTAAGTACTTAATTGCTATAAACAGACGGCAAGAGTACTCGGTTTTGGTAAGTTCTGCTTTAAGGTACAGGAACGCTCCTGGTCCAGTAGATGAAACATGAATGAAGCCGACGGTGCTCTGAAACAAATCACCTGATCCGTTTCAGTAAAGCGTTGAGAGCTCTGGATCTAGAGTCAGTTGACTCGGTTTCATCTGTTGTAAAACGACTGTTTAGGAGAAAAAGTTGAACTGAAAACGGACTTAACAGGCTCTTTCCGTCTTCCATTCAAACAGCCTACAATTTCTAGTTAAAGGCAGAGTGATCATTTGCCTCTTTTACACAAACTTCCTACACTTCACCTCTACGTCTACATTTATTGCTAACTAGCAATTTAATTTAGTACAGAAGTAGTATCGGTGAATCATTTCTATGCATACCCTATCTTTCGTTTCCTCCTTCTACACCATAGTCGTTTGACTTTTCGAGGATGACTTGATGCTTAGTACAGATCTGATTCATCCTATAGTCATTCATACTTAGAACTTAACTGTTCTCTCTTTGTAATATACAGTTCATATATTTATTCCTTATATGCGTTGGAAGCCAGGAATATCCACTTATGTTCGTGAGAATTGAAGAATAAATCTTGTTAAATTGTCGGCTATAGATATTGCAGTCCAGTCATTTCTGCAGAGGCAAGAAGGACGCATTGATCAACAATCCCCTAATGCAGCCCTAAAGTATTGCATAGCGTCGAAGCAAGCTTTTCACTTCTGTTGGCTTGCTTTGGTGGTGAAGTCGGGAGCTAGCAGCCCTGAGGGGGGCTTACATACATTATGAAGAATGACAAAGACAGTTGTGGAACTCTAACAAGTTAACCTAGAGTCTAGAGTGAGTAAGTGGAACTTGATACTGTAATAACTCTAACCTAGGGATAGGGGAATCCTTCGAAATTCAATCCTGAGGGTTAAAATATGCATCCAACATGGACTTTTGGCCCCGGGTAAGAAGACAAGCGAATTATATGTACACTAAAAATCTGGACTCCCTATTGCTTATAACTTCTTTAGGCACTGTATTTTCAATGTTGCAGATATAAAAATAGATTATATTTTAGAAAATAATGCAGTCAAAAAAGAAAAAGAAAGAAAAGAGACTATACTTTAGAAAATGATTCAGTAACATCAAAAAACCGTAGGGAAGATTAGATAGTTTTATTCTAAGCGTGCATAATCTTCTCATGAGTTCTGGTCGTTCTTGTAAAATTTAAATTTATATATAATATTTTCAAACCAGTGATTATGTAAGGATCATATGTAAGTACACTGGTTATATCACTGGTTATATGACATATAATCTTCTCATGAGTTCTGGTCGTTCTTGTAAAATTTAAATTTATATATAATATTTTCAAACCAGTGATCATGTAAGGATCATATGTACATACACTGGTTATATCACATATGAAGAATTTATCACAGTGGTTGGTACTTGCATTAAGACTCAAGACGTCAAGACTCAAGACGTCAAGACTCAAGACGGGATATATTATTAATACCAATATCAGCTGGAGCAAGATACTTGTTGCTAGTCTAAGTTAAGAAATGAAGACCAGGTGCTAGTTCATGAGACTCAGCCCATGCATGAAGGATACTTCTTTGGAGGAGCAAGTGGCCGTGCAGATTCCACGCACACATTAAAGAGCTCACTTCAACATGTGATGAAAATACTAGATTAAAATAATAATATCACGATATTCTCTTTTGACTCGCACACGATATCCCTAAAATACAAAAATATGATCTCTCTGCGTATTTGTCGAAAATGAGGAGAAATTTTAATTGAAACTTTTGAGATTCTTACAGTCGTACACTTTTAGAAAAATTCGAATTATGTAACCAATCATTCAACCGTTTCAACAAACAACAAAATATGAATAGTTTAACTTGTTTATTAATACATGTATGGTCATTGATGCTCTCGAAATGAGGAGTGGTGATTTTTGTTCACCATATGTGTTTGAGAAGCAGAGTTAAGAGAGGTAATAATTTTGTAGGCAGGATGCTCTAATATTCAAGAAAAGAATACCATCTGCTGTTACTAGATCCTTGATACCATCTTCTTCAACTATAATGTTGCAATTGTAATATTGTAATGCTTGTTCTTTGAGTGCATTTATTGTGGATAAATATGTCCTTCGTTTATGACCTCGACCTCGAATTATGAAATACTTCATGTGTACAAACTTTTCAATTCTATGCTTGGATGTTTACTTCCGATCTACAACTGAATCTAAACCATAATAGATGGAGAATTTATTGAACCTGTTGATCAGAATTAAAGCATAACAAAGCATAAATAAACCCTTAGAAACATAGCATAACAAATACAACAATGAAACCTTTGTAGAATCATTTCACCAAGCATCACATCAAATCAACACACCCATCGCAGCAAAGTCATATACCAACTCGTTTTGAACACTTTTGATCGCGAATTCATGTTCTTCTCTTATGTATATTCGGCTGACGATCATGTGTGAACCTTACACGGTAGCACATCCAACGCAGTTCCACTTGGCCTAACTTTAACTGCATCCGGTTGTGGCCTGTAAAGCACCGTCAAGCTCCCAGATGAAGACCTGCATAATTTTAAAAGAAAATATATTGTTCAGATTAATAGAAAAGTAGTAATGAGACTGACATGGATGGCAGAACGATTTGGGGAGGATGAAAGAACGTGTGACTTGGAAACATGTGAGCTTACAGGAGGTTGAAGTCTTCTCGTTGTTGCTGCTGGTTCACGATTTGAACGAAGGAGTCGAGGATTTCTGGCGAGGCGATTCGCAAGTTAGGGTAGGGGAGCCGAGCTTTGGCATCGCAACGATTCTTGTTCCAGTGTTGAAATATGACCCAACCTCCAGCAGAGTGAGTTTGCGGTATGATCATCCAACCTGGCTTTTTCTTCATGATTGCAAATAGCTGCTTGTGATGTACAACAGGAGTGTGGGTGGCGTTGTCAACAATGCAAACAACTGGATCCGTAACTTCTCTGTACTGCCTCACATGAGCTTGGCGACTTTTCTCCTCCTGGACGTCCATCGAGCTAATCCCCACGGTTTCCGTCTGCCGACTACAGTAAGAGTGATCCCTCCCCGTGGCCGAGCAAGTTTCTGCTCTTCTCAGCTTCGAATTCCAATCATGAAAGCCTTCTTCCGGGTGATAAGATACTTCGACTTTCTCAGTTGTGGACTTTCGAAGGATATAAGCTTTGGGAGTCACTGGGCCTCCGTGAAGCCATAACTTGCGAAGCGCCTTTGTTTGGGCTTTGAATTTGTCACCGTTGCAGCAACACTGGGGAGTTGACCGAAGTTCGTGGTCCGAAAGCGGGACGGTACTCGGGATACATGGCGCATCCTCAGGAATATCGGGCAGTGGTGCCATTTTATACTCGTGTCGCATTATGTTCGAAACCGAGTTCGGAATCACGGTTTGGCAACTGCAATGTTTCTTCCCTCTGTCACATCTGCAGGTGATCCGCTTGTGCCTTGCCGCAAACCAGGGGAGGAAACACTTCATGTCGCTCTACTTCATCGAAAATTGGCTTCCCTGGTCTTCTGCAGAGACCGACCCTTCCCAGCTGATACAACGACGACCTCCATCCAGACGAGGACGATCGATCGAATCGAGACGAGTTTTGAGACCTCGCCTTCTTCCTCCAGTAGTAAACTGGAATCTTTCATGACTATTTTAACGGTAGGCAAAGTGACCTGTTAGGTTGTCAACGTTTATGGTCCGAACTCGTCTCCTGCTTCTGAGTTCGTAGGTTTGAAAGTATTGACACTCAAAAAGTTGAGACCCGTTACATAGAAGTGCGTGTTACGAGCTTCTCTTAGGAAGACTATAGACTGAAATGTTTGCTGCTCGAATCAACGGACTTTCAACGACTGTCTTCATGTTACTTCAACGGTTGAGTTAAACGTAGTGCATCGGTAAACTCACGCAGCTGCAGTGCTGCTTGCGGTTGTCCTCAGTTTGACGTCCACCGCTGAAGACGGGAGACTTCATTCGTTGATGTCTAGCGTAGAACCTTTTCTCTGAAGACAGCTACTTCTCCTCTCTGTAATGGTCAAATGATGAGAAGATCGCTGATCGTGACGCTGATGGGAACTCAAGTAGGGACTTACAGGATGATGATTGTACTGCTGACGAGTTAAACTGAATCGGGTGGATATGTCCACGATAGGCCTCTACCATGGACATCCGCAACAGGACCATGCTGCTGATCCAGATCAATAGATGCGACGACTGGGAGTTCTGGGAGAAGTAGTGGAAGACGTAGCAATAAGGAAGGGGCCGGGGAAGAAAGAAAACCAAACTGAGCATTTTCATCTCTGCACGCGTTTCCCCGGCGGAGGCACTATCGTTCCGTCACCTGAAAACCAAAGGTGGATTCTCATTATATCTATTCTAGCGTTCTTCGCGTTCTCTAAAGTTCCCTGAACCCCCTTTTGTGAACTTCGACTTCCAATCTGGGCGTTGATGTATCTTAACTTTGAAACACATTTCATGTCATGAAAGCCGCGGTCTCGCAAGTGGCGTGACGAGAGCTAAGTGTATCCCTGCAGCGAATCCCCACAGTTATGAGCTAGTCTTTAGTTCGAAATTCGAACCATGTTAACTGCAGTTTTATGACAGACAAGATTAACGGTGAACTCTTTTAAGTAACGGTGATCTCCGTTTACTTACTTTACCGTTCACCTTATTACGTTTGCTAACTTAAAACATCCGACAATGAGTTGGACATCCTCCTTTGGACTTTGAACCTTTGAACTTTTCCCTTCGGATTCGGATTTTACAGCTTCCCGTTGAAAAATGGACAGGAAGATGCAAGGATATATTTTGCAGCCGGATTTTGCAACATTGTCGAGAATCATTGCTGCGGGGTACGGAGAATGTGAGGCACTCATTTCAGCCTTCCGGCGGAAGCGCACTCGAAGATCTGGGCACCTCACATGACTCTAGACAGCCATATGTATATGACGCCCTCAACCATATGCTCTGTTGTAGATGATTCTGCCATCTTTCACATTCCCTCACCTCTTTACAGGTTTTTTGAACTTGAACTGTCTACTTTTCAAGATGGACTTCGTGTTCCTGATGCTGATTGCAAGAATCTACAGTTGTGGTCTTCTTATCGTACTACAGGTGAGGATATGGATACACTGAGTGCTCTACCAGATGACATGATATACGAAATCTTGAAGCGCCTACGTTGTTCGGACATCCGCAGCTTGCGTACAGTGAGCAGATCTTGGAAACAAGGGTTCCCGAACATTATGCATCAGTTTCTTGGTTGTTCACAACTTCCGAACAGAAAGCCTCTTTGGATATCTAGCCTTCGTACTAAGAACGGTATTGCCTTTCTTTCAAACGACCCGTGCAACCGGAGGAAGCTGTACGGGAAGGTGTTGCGATTCCCAGGGGGCAATATTTTCTATGAGGAAACGACGATGGTTGCATCTGATGCAGGTCTCATATGCATAAAAGCCGATGTAGTTGGACCTCGTGCAGACCTACCACAGGAAGTTGCTCATTTCGGACCTTCGACTACCGTGGTCTCAGATTCGAATGCCAAGTACAAGCTGATTGTGTGGAATCCTGTTCTCATGGATTTCAGAATCCTTCCACCAGCTGGTAACATGCTTCAAGACCCTGAAGCCATGTCTATGACACATTCAAACTTTGGTCTTATGGTCGATAGCCACAGCAAGAGCTATAAAGTGATTGTCACAAGTCCAGATGTAGGTGTCCAAGTGTTTGAGTCTGGTAGCGGTGTATGGAAATCGGGTAGTGCACCTCCAGCAGGTACTTTGTTTTCAGGAGAGAAAAATCCTGTGACACACAGGGGTTACATGTATTTCGTTGCTTATCAGCGAAATGAATTACCGGGATCATCTTTTGGAAAGCGCTGGTTTATCATGCGGTACTGTACCCAGACTGATACTTGGAGGCGCATGTCAGATATCCCGAAAGTTCATCAGATTAACTCATGGAGGATCTGCGAACACTTCGCGCTACCCGATCTCGTGGGAATGTTAGACGGAGTTGTACTTGTTGCCGAAAATGATCATCATACAAACAAACATATTTTCCGGTTCAACCAGACGACACGTATGTGGGACTTGATCTTCCATGTACCCATTTTCAGTCGCTACATTACAAGTCTCGGTCCCGTAAAATGCATCGGAACTCAGATGAATTTGTTCTTGCTGCTTTCCAACTCTCTTCCATTCTTGGAGGTTGATCTTGGTGCAAAACAGTGGGCGTGGTGCCTTCCTGCAGGTCTGCACTCTGAACACGAACTGAAGAGATTTTCAGAGCTTGTTGATGTGAAAGAAACACTGCCATTTGAACCTTCACTGTATCCAGCTTCTGAACCTCTATGACTCTCATACTGGCTTTGATACATAGAATGAAATGCGCTGGAATTTTAAGTTTCGAAGGTTGATCTGGATGTAGGAAGCTGGCATAGTGCCGTCCAATGGGTTTGTGTATTTAACGATCCACATAGGATATAGGAAGTTCTCATGCCAGATCTAGAAAAGCAGTGTCATTTCAGGGTTCATTACATTCAGAGACTGGACTGCATACTTAGACGAGTGCGAATGGGCCGGGTGGTTCGTAATTTACCTTGTAAAGAAGATCCTCAAGGTAAAGAAGATCCTTAGGAAGAAAGTGAAGATTGGTTGTGAAGTTAAAAGTTGCGTGGAATCCCATTTTGGCCTTGGGGATGTTGGCTGTTTCTGAGAAGCAGTTTTCTCGTTTGCACCCATTTTCTCGTTTGCAATAAGCTCTTTCTGCAAAGAAGTTTCTACTTTCGAGTACATATTATGACCATGTGGTGAAGCTGCTGGAGAACTCTTACACCATTCGTTTGCAAGAATGTAGTCTTCTATCATGATCGAATAAGGATAATCTAGTGGAATCACATTTTGACAACTCTCACGCTTGAAATGCATGTGTGGAGGTTTGAAATGTATGTGAGAAAACTGTTATAACATGCTAGCCACTGTTTTCTAAACTCGAGAAGAAGCACTATTTTTTTCTAAGGTATTGTCGCGACCTTCGGTCTAAAAGACCCCTAGTGAACTTGTGTTAGGCTGTGAATGCTGCGAATAAGACGTAACAGTTTGGTCGGGAGTCAGAAACAGATTGGTCGGGAGTCAGAAACAGATGAACTCTAATTGGTTCTCTGAACCAAAATTGAAATATTGGATTAAGACGTAAGGACCCAGATAAATATTGACTTAAAGGAGTAAGTCTGAAAATGGAACAAAACGCAAGTATGAGACATGGATCCGAACTGATTGGGATATGGTTTTGGTGCAACGAACGCTGATCCGAACTACAAGATCTCAGTCTGACGTTGGATCATGGTTCATCTGAAATATATTGAGTGTTGGAGCTCCAATGACGTTTTAGACCATGGACAAAGTTCCAAGTAAGATCTCGAGACGAGTAAAGACCAAGAACTCCCTAATTGACATCGGACTTGAGAATTATGATTGATCTCGTGATTGGTTGTGATACAATCTTTAAAGATCAAAGTGGAGAGTGGGACTGCTGATCCCCATAAGTATATATGAGGGGGGATTCGATGCTTGGGTGGGCCAGGCATGAGTCATCCGACCTTAGAGTTTGACGACAGAATCTGGAGGCATGAGGTGATGGCTGAGCCAATTCCAAGACGCGTTTTGGTCTAGACCTGGACGTCTAGACTTAAGAACCAACCCAAGGGTTGGTGCAAGACTAGAGAACAAGACAACGAGTTTGACCACCGTTCGAGAGTTTGGACCTAGACGGACATCACGTGCGGTTGGGTCTTTAGGTGTGCTGGAGGTACCATTTAGGACCTTGGACTTTATGAGAAGTTCGCCCCAAGTCACATTATGACTTGCTTATGTTTTGGAACTGACCTAGTCAGAGTCTAGGTTGAGACTTAGAGAATGTTGAGCTTGAGAGTTAGGTCCGGCTCTAGTTCAGACCAAACGAGATAAAGATAAGTGGTGCATGAACACTAACGTGTAATTGTGTTTTGCAGGTTAGCGTTGTGAGTTTCGTGATCTACTGAGCAATAGCTTTCGCTGACGCAACAAGACGATAGGTGCGCAAAATGCATAGAGAACTAAGGACCCTAAGCCGACCGCGAAACCGTAGAGTAGCAAACACCGTCTAGTGGAGTCACATTTTGACAACTCTCATGCTTGAAATACATGTGTGGAGGTTTGAAACGTGTGTGAGAGAACTGCTCGAACATGCTACCCACTTTTTTCTAAACCCGAGAGGAAGTACCATTTTTTTCTAAGGCATAGGAAACTAAGCACCTTAAGTTGACGGTCGCACCGTAACGCAGGAAGCACCCTAAGCTTGCGATCGCACAGTCAAAATATATCCAAGAGATTCGAATCCTAGATCTCAAATTCTCAATGTCATCTTCTCGTCACTATGCTATCACGTACTCTTGACATATTGTTCAAACAATAATTGATAAAAGTTACCTTCAGATCTCTTGCTCGGTTTTTCTTCTCTCCTGCTCGGATGTCATTAAGTTCACACATGAAAATGTTGCATTCATTTGTCAAATCGTGATCCCACTTGACAGTACTTGAATAAGAAGACGACGGTGTAACAAGATGAAGCAGTTACTCCCAATCAAAATGAGCTCTTGAGTTGACGAGCTAAAGATTTTATACCAGTAAGTAATCGTAAGTACTAAACAATAAGCAAGTGTGAATATCCTTTATCGAGCTCCATACGCGAAAGAAAAATGAGGAATGATATTGCAATGACCTGCAGAAACTTTAATTTCGGAAGAGTTCTTGCAGGTGTGAGATGTTTCTGACTATCTTCTCCAGAAGACAAAGAGCATTTTGACAATAAGTAGAGGATGCTAACTTGTGGGCATTAAAGTACTTCACATGTCCAATCTAGTAAAATCTCGGAAGCTTGAAAAGATAAGAGGATTCGAAGATACACAATGTTTTTGGTTCTCGATTTATTTCTTGTAAGAAACCATATAAGACCCATCTCGCAACATCCCTCAAGGCCTTGTCAGTCCACGTAGGTTCGGCAAACGGGAAGCTCTCTTTGTAGAGATATGCTGCGAACTTGGACCCACAATCAAAAAGCAAGACATTCATTTTAGAAGAGCAATGCTGGTAGATGTATGAGTAGGAGCTACTATGTTTCATCTTGTGCATGATTTATCGTATTTTCACATTTCAGATTGCTATGGAATTGGTGAGTCTACAGCTGAAGAAATAGTGAAAGAAGTAGTGGATGTTATCGTTATTGTGCTCGGTCCTAAATACGTTGTTTGACTTGCTGCTGCTGACTCGTATAAGTGCTGGATTTTATCAACGATGTGGCCTGCCTAATTGCCAAGATGCGATTAACAATACTCATGTTCATATTTGATCATCTATTGGAGTTACGCTTCTTGCATGTTTTTATAATCAAAAGGAATACTTCAACATTCTGTTATAAGCTATTTGTGATGTGGATGGTGTCTTTCTCGACTTTAGCGATGGACTGCCCAGGAGTGTAAATGATAAAAGATTTTTGAGAGGATCAAATTTCTTTCATTACCTACAATCTGTGAGTACTTAACTGAACCAGTTGTTTGAATTAATCAGCGATTTCTCGTTTCTCTTTTTATTCTAGGAGATAGCGGGTACGTCATGTACCCTTGGCACATGTTGCCCTATCACATTACGCCAAGTCCTCAAACTTGCAAATGTTGTATAATGAGTATCAAATCAGATGTCGCGTCGTCATCAAACAGACCTTCGGATTGTTAAAAGTTCATTTTTGTATCCTCTCTACATGCATAAACTCTTCTATTACTTGGGCAGCTAGGCTGATTCATGCTACATGTGTGTTGCATAATTTTTTAATTAAACATCAAGTTTCGATAAGAAAAACCTCAGAAGTTCATGATAGAGGGATGCATGCATATGTGAATGCTGAAGCCAGAGGTCTTTCACATATGCAACCAAGTGATTCTGGAGGAGAGGTGAGAGGTGCATACAACTTTGGCTGAATTCTTGACTCCTGTTCTTAATTTTTGACGTGTATTTCACAACAGTCACCTCATTTATCTGATTTGCAGGTTGTTTTTTTCTCTTTTATTTCTAACAGCATTGTAAACACTTCTCATGAGTTCTGTCTTGCTGTCAAAATCAAAAAAGAACATAAACAAGTCCATGTGGTCGGACCTTTTTGGCTAAACACGGATGTTTCATCGAGGTTCAACTCTCCAATTAGACCATATCACAATTAAAACGAAACAGAAATCATTGAAGAAACCACGAAGAGGAAACCATTGCAGAACCACGAAGTACTTCCTGTGGTGCTCTCATCAAAAACCCTAGGAACATTCAGAATGAGAACACGTTATCATATTTGTGTGAAGTGTGTCCAAGCATACACTGGGGTATCTGGCTGTGGGAGATGTTGTCGGACCGGAACAAACGCAACCAACACCAAAATCGCCTCCTACAACCTAAAATTGAATTTATTTACACTTATAAGCTTCCTCTACAATGTAATTACAGCAAGACTTTCATAGTCTGTGTTTTGTATGTTCTCACTCTAAATCCAAATCTATCAATCTCAGCGGGAAATACTCAGAAAACTCTTTGTAACAGTATCAAATTTATCTCTAGTGAACTTCCCTAAAAGAATTTATGGTCGTCTCAAAGAAGAAGTGATCCATGGATCACTTCTCTCAACCACTCAAGATACATTAATGGCAAAACTCGCTTCTCCTCAATTGAACTCCAAATCCTGATATCTTCACATCAGCAGAAAGCTCTCAACGCCAACTTTCTAGTGATATCAAATATGCTTCAAATCGGGTCTTACAACCTGAACTATGCAAGGTCGAAGATACATGGTTTTTTCTTCAAAACCTTACGGAATTGACAAAATAAGAACTTTTTGGAGAAGTGATCCGTGTATCACTTCTCAAAATGCAAAATAGATTTTGCCAAAGAAGTGATTGATGACAAAATTAAAAGATCGACCGGAAAGGACCTCCCGGACCTTTCTCTCACCGACAAAACCATCTCTGCACGTGTTAGAAGTGATCAGACGATCATTTCTCGATGAAGACATTCGTCTCTATAAGAAAATCAACTTTTTTTTTTACCGATTCTAGAAGTGATCGATGGATCATTTCTTTTTCTCCTTCATCTCCGTCTTGACACCAAAAAATTCCTAGAAGTGATCAATAGATCACTTCTTCATCAACCTCAAAGAAAAATACAGAAGTGATTGGTGAATCACTTCTCGATCCAACCGTCTATCTTCCACCGCCCGTCAAAAGTGATCGATTGATCACTTCATAGAGTAGACTTGTCTTTCATAGAAGTGATCGGACGATCACTTCTCGCTTGCCATCCTTATGTAATTCTCCATCTTGAAATGATCAATCAATCACTTCTAGCTACACACTACTAACTCGTTCTTCCCGTCTGTTCTCTAAAATCCCAGCAAAAAATACTCAACGTCACCCTGTCAAAACCTTAATTGTCCAGATAATCATCGTCGTCTCTCCGTCTTAAGTAGTCATTGCAAGCACCTCCCTTACGCTGAGGAGTCATCGTCAAGTCAGTTGGGCACGGTGAAGTGATCGGTGGATCACTTCTGGATACATTCCGCTGCATGTCGTCAAGTAGCGCACATGCGCGTAGTCATTTAATCACCACATCATCATATCTCGATCATCTAGCCACGTCACCAATATGACAAATTAGCAGTTGTCACATCATCTTTTTGAGACAAGTCAGCATCCTTACACAACTATGAATACCACATCAGGTGCCATGTCAGCAGCTGCCATGTCAGCAGCACCTACAGTCACTAAATGAAATCTTTGAATCATCATAATTCTTACACGGTAAGTTTGTTTCTACTGATTTAAAGCTTCGTGTGGTGCCCACAAATTACAAGATGCACGAATTTTTGAAATTTTTAAGAATAATAACTTGTTTGTATAACTGAAGAAGCGTTGTTACTTAAGGTTACGTCTTCCTTAACAGGAAGATGATCTTAAGAGCGGTTTGTAATAAGAAGTTGACTTCTTCGGAAGACGACTGTCTTCGGAAGAGCGTCTTCTCAGTTGCGTCTTTGGAAGATGAGAAGACGGCGGAAGACACCTGTCTTCCAGAAGATAGCGACCGCGAAGGACCAACCACGAGTTTTCGGGTAAGACAGTAGGTGTACCTACTGGGGCGCACCGAATAGGTAGGTAGGTCAGGAAGACACCCAAGGTCGAGAACTCCTAATCTGCGGGGAAGATGCGTGAGGAAGCACATTAGGCGCATTCAACTTCCCGCAGCACAGCGCGCTTGAGAAGATCGATTGAGAGAGTGAGCTTCACGAGCTAGCATTGAGAGAGGAATCGAGTAAGACATCGAGGTAGGAGAGAACAAGTTGGTAGCTAGGCGAAGGGTGAAATCGAATCGCTAGAGCACAAACAGCAGAGAGAGCGAAGGCGTTTCTGTGGAGCTTCCGAGAAGTTGACAGTGGAGAGTGGCGAGTAGAAGCGAAGGAGAAATCAAGGTGTGGACCGAAATTGACAGCAGGCGCAGTCGAGAGGAGTCGCATTGGAAGCTAGTACAAGAGCCAGAAGCGCGCGGAGGTCGAAGGCAACTCGGGGAGCCGAAGAAGACTGTAGAGGTTCTTTCCCTTGTTCTTTCCCCTTCCCACCTCTTCTCGCCATTGTCTGGTACTCCCCGCGCTTCCTTGATTGTGTGCAGGCAGTCTGATCGATCACCCCACCCCCCATTCTTTCTATTTGAGACATTGGGCGCGGAAGCGCTGCCCAATTTCTGTCAAGACATCTCCTTGCTTCTTCCCGAGCTCAATTCGAGCTTTCCTACTCCTAGTCTTCAAATTGGAGACCCCAACTATCAATTTCCCTACCCTACTACCTCTCTACCCCCGAAACTTGGAACAGAAGACGATTCGGAAGATGGGAACATCTTCGGAAGACGCTTCTTAAACTTGACCGTCTTCGGAAGACTGTCTTCGGAAGTCGACTGAACACAATTCGTATCAAGAGTGGATTTGCTTTGCTTTTGTGTTTAGAGAGACTTGGTACGAATCCTGAGAGGTGTGGTGAGTTGTTTTGTTATTTCGAGAAGTTGGAAGTCGGGAACTAGGCCTGTGCCTCCCGGTCTTCCAAGCTTCTCAACTCCCCATCTTCCTAGAGAGACTAGAAGACTGGAAGGCTGGCAAAATGAGCGAGAAGACGCGAGGGTCCATTCGGGTCTCTTCTGTCCGATCCATAGCATCCGTTCCTTCTTCTTCCTGAACTTAGAAGAGAGTTGTGAGAAGTCTTGCTGGCAGAATCTGGAGAGAATGGTCGAGGGTCATGTCTTCCCATCATGCAGCAAGCTTCTTCTGAGTGCGTATGAGAGGTGAGAAGTCAGAAGAACAGAGTGCAGTTGTCTTGAGTCTGTTGTGAGGATAGATTGCGCGTAGGAAGACGAATACAGGTGAGACCAGTGAAGGGAAGCCCGACTTCGGGAAGTCTTCCGAGAAAGACATTTAATCGGAAGCTGTCCCGAGTGTCTTCCCAGAGGCCATTGTCACCGCAGGAGCCCGTAACCATCTTCTGAACCTTTCTTATACTCTACTTCTCGTATATCTTGTATCTTCTGATAGGAAGTAGGATGTAATGCAAGGTGGGTTGTCTTCTTGGAAATCCATGCGAGGCCTTGCTTAGATAGGATTGTTTAGATATAGCTCGGAAGACGAGAGCTATCTAGGAAGTACTGTTAGAATCTCGGAAGACGGAGTAGCTGTCTTCTGGAAGACTAGTTTCGTCTTCTGAGAAGTAGAAGCTAGACTGTGGGCATTCGGGAAGGACTGAGCCTTCAGCTCATAGTAGGTGCTTGTGGTTTAGTGCAACAGATCTTCTAGGTATGTCGATGCATCCGCGGGGCTTGGTGTTACCAGCGGCAGAATTGGCCGAGGTCACTCCTTTCCTCAAGGAGTTGGGTCTCGACTTCTTCCTGTGGGATTGGAACCTCGCAGATCAAGGGCTTCTAGAGGAAGTGTGGGCAGCGTTATCACCGCGTAACCGTGTACCTGCGAAGGCAGGAGTAGCTCGGGGAAGACCGTCTTTCTGGACTGAAGACTGGTGGCGTAAGGCGTTTCACAGGCTTGAGTCTGAGAACCGAGGATATTGGTACGAGAAGAAGATCTTGTCTAGGATTGTGAGTTCGTGGCATGTACCTGGGAGCACCACCTGCCTTTTCGTGGAAGACAGGCAGGGGAGGAACGGTTGGAAGATAGAATCTTACCGGGAGCCGAAGAAGCGCCTCTTGGCGAAGTTATTTCTGCATCTCTTTCCCAAGGGGAAAGCGCAGAAGACAAGGTACTTAGGCGATCAGGACGTGGAGTTCCTAGAATCAGTGTGGGATGACAGAGTACCCATCTACTGGGGCGCGTACATCCACAACTACGTACAGACGGAGCTAGCATACTTGGGTACCCCGGCGGGAGGACACCTGACGCCCTTCCTCTGCTACTTGTATGTAGCCATGGGGGATCTTAGGGAAGATCAGCTGGCAGTGTATGGGTCAACGGAGCGACAGGAGGTGAAGGAGGAGACCTCGGAAGACGATGACCGAGAGGCAGCAGCAACGCCCCCTCCCACTCTGATGCCCCAGCTGAGGCCCGGCTCTCACCAGAAGACGCTTCTGGTGAGGGAAGATGAGTCTAGTGGGTCAGAAGACGCCACGTCACTGAGGAAGATGGGTCCCAGAAGTGTACCGAGGACACCCATCACTCAGGATCGGAGTCCGACTCGGAAGAAGACCTGCTGAGTACCCGATCGGAGCAGAAGACTGCTTCTGCAACGCCTGCGAGTCTTCCGAAAACTCCAGAAGACGAAGGATGGATGGGCGCTCTTGCTGCGATGCGAGGAAGCGCAAAGAAGAGAGCCGCTCCTGCCATGAGGAGTCTTCCACCCCGGAAGATGAGAAGAGTAGCTTCTTCTCGTGCGCAGAAGATGAAGGCCGTAGTAGTGGAAGAGGCTTCCTTGCCTCTGGAAGACGAAGTCGACACCATGGAGCGAGTGGTGGAGATGAACTTGTCTTCCGCAGGAAGACGACTGGAGGAGTTCAGTGCCTACTTCCAGAAGGAGATCCAGCCAGCTATGGAGTTGCTGGAGAGGAGAGCGAGGGCACAGGAGAAGCCCTTACAACCTGGATTCGGCCTGCGCACCTTGCTGCGACAGGGGGAGGACCAGAAGAAGACGGAGTCGCTGGAAGCTAACCTCCCCACTACGGAGAAGCTTGCAGCCAGGTACAAGGCGGAAGCAGTCGCTTCTGCCAAGGAGCTGGTACAGCTTCGGAAGAGCAACCAGGAGTTGCAGGCGCGAGTATAGCAGCGCAATCAGGAAGTCGCCCGAGTGCGAGAGAAGATCACCGCCCTCGCAGAAGAGCAGACCATATGGAAGACGCAGCGAGAAGCCGCGGAAGCGCGAGCTGCAGCTGAGAAGACGCAGAGGGAAGCAGCAGAGGCCCGTGCGCAGAAGATGTTGGCACAGTCGGTGGAAGCGCTTCGGAAGAAGTTCAACTACACCACGGGTAGGAAGTTACTTACCTTAGCTAGAGGATGGGACAGCGAGTCCAGAGCGATGTTGGTGGAATGCCGGGAGAGTATCTTCAGGTACTTGGATAGACAGATAGAAGGAGTGAAGACACTTTATGGTCTTCTCTCGCTTCCGACACCTGCAACCGCATCTTCCCACGCTCCAGCACCATCGACTGGATCCGGAATGGAGAAGGAGGAGTTCGATCTCGCTGTGCACTTGGTGGTGACAGCGTTGGAAGACGAGAAGACTCCAAAAGACGCCCCGGAAGACAGGAAGACGAGCCGTCTTCCCAAGTATTCTGCGTGGAGGAAGCGACTTCCTCGGATCTCCATGAGGTCCCCATGGTCCCTAGTCCCGCACCCGTGCCTCAGAAGACGGAAGAAGCACCGGTCGACTCCGCTTCCCAGAAGACGCTTCTGTCTTCCGAAGCAGAAGCCGAAGCCGAGGAAGACGCAGCAGCAGCGACAGCAGAGCCAGCAAGAGACGAAGAAGAAGAAGCCACCTCAGTGACACCCGAGGTAACTGCAGGGCTTTCTAGCTTATCAGAAGTCGCATTAGGAGCTCCGATAGGAGTAGATCAAGTAGAGATTGCCTCCGTACAATCTGAGTAGTTAGTAACTTCATTTCCAAATATAGTAGAATCGAACATGCTATCTTAAGGATGGCAGTTTTCCCATGTAATATTAGTTAGGACACCATGTGGCAGCATAGGTAGCGTAGGAAGGACAAGGTGGATGACCAATTCGGGCAGGGGAACCGCTTGCATGTGAGGTGACAACCTCCTGTCAGCGCCTCTCTCTCCCTGGTGGTCGCCTCCCCTGGTTCTCATGGCAGCAACATAAGTAGGATAGTAGCGTAGGAGAAAGAGCTCTGCCAGTTCTGCCAGTTCTGTAGAATTCTGTAGTAACTGAACATACACACCGATTCTACGGGCAGGCAGGCGAGACACATTAGAGCAGAGACAGTCTTAGCGCACTACACCCGTCGTTGGAAACATACGAATAGTCTTGGAATATACCGGAGGGGTCTGCATACTCGCACCAGTAGTGGGTCGAAGATGTAGATAGAAGTAGTGGACAGTCTAGGAACAGGGAACGGCATCCTCGTGTAGTCCTGTTAGCTAGGCTGGTGTGTCGAGGAGTAGACGCAGGAAGTAGAGGGAGTGAGCTTCCCAATGCCATTATGACTTCTTCTCGAGGAATAGATTGTGGATTTGAGTGCAGAAGCTTTGTCCATGTCTTTTGGATGGTGGGTTCATTGAATTCGCTCCCAATTGTGCATGGGAAGTGTTCTTCTTGAGTGGCGGTGACTGTCAGCAGTTGTGGAAGTGTAGTTTGACTCGTTCAGTAGAGCACTTGGGATCTACGTACGAACGGTCTTCTGGGTAAGGGATCCCAGAAGGCAGAGCAGTCAGAGCAGCGAAGTGAAGAAGAAAGAAGCCTTCTTTCCGCAACAGAAGACGACATCCTCGAGTAAAAGACGGTGCAACAGTACTCACGTTTGTTGTCTTCCTCCCCAAACTATTACAAGCAGGGATGGCTTGTTAGTCAGGATCCGGACTAGAAGCCTGTCGGAATCTTAATTTACTCTTTTCATCTTGTTTTCTCTTGTTTGGCTTTTCTCATCTTCCCCCATCTTCTCCCATCTTCCCCATCTTTTTACCTTCTTCTAGTGAGTTTTCGATACTTCTATTGAGCTTCCGTGGAGGTGAATGTCGTTGTAGTGCTGCAGGAAGACAACTTCCGTAGGCAGAAGCCTAGGAAGGCTACAAGGGGCATACACCATGTGATTGATCTAACCCGTTGGAATGTGAGTGTGAGAATAAGGTGTAACGACCGTTGCTAGTCGACTTCCGCGAAGCAGGACAGCCTTCTGGAGGTGTGAGAAGACGAGTTGAACCCCCAGAAGACGAGAATCGCTTCGGGAAGACGATATCGAGAAGACCGGAAGAAGCAATCTGAAAGCAGGAAGATCGTCTTCCCGAGCTTCTCTGTGAATAGTTGTGTGGTATTGTAATTGGTAGTTGTTTGTTTGGGCCCAGAGCACCATTTGGCGTGTCTGGAAGACGTGTTGTTTTGTGTGGTTTTGTGAGAAGACGGGATTTCTAGGCAAAACCCGTGTGTTTGTGTGTTTGAACAGATCTTAGAACTTAGAGCAGCGTTACTTGTGCAAATCCTCTGTGGGAACGATATCTTGTATACTAAATGGGCAAAAGGAGAAATCCTTCGTCACTACACTTCGTTTTAATCTACTTGGAAAACTCCATCCGATGGTGTTGTCAGAACTGCATGAACTACAAGTGTAAGAATTTTTGTTCCTATACGTCCGTTCTAATGACTGATTGATCCATGACAAGACAACATAGAAGACTGTTGGAGAATCTTCGTTAACACCTTTACGTGTAAATGACGCGAAAGAGTATCTAGTTTGGATATTCATTAGGAGTCTCTTCAACTTGGATGTCATTTTTGCATTATCAATGAGGCTCAAAGAACACAAAAATGATGCTGGATGTAGAGGACTTATGGATAGTGCGAGATGAGCATAAGTCGATTTCGAAACTAAACTCTTGATCATCTTCGAAAGTTTTGCTGTAGAGGAATGAATGGTAAAAACTAATAAAAAAACTAACAAACTCTTGATTATCAAGAGTTGTTTTGTAAAAGAGTGAATAGTAACCAAAAGAAAAAAAAGAAAAGAAGAAGAAAAAAGAGAGAAAAAAATAAAAAATAAATCAAACATGGGTTTAGAATTCCAAGTACCACCATTTCAAACATGATGTGGTCACATTATGATATACCATCATGCTTAATAGATCTCTCGATGATCAAGAGATCAAGAACCATTCAGAATAAAATTTTAAGATTAACTATTATTGTTTTTTTTTGACTTTCAGTGGAACATGTTATTTAAAATATCAAAATAAATATTAGAATATACAATATTTTTATAAAAAATATTTATTGAAAATTTAACTCTTGATATCGAGATTCGGACGAGAGTTGGTCGAGAGTTTAGCATATTTTAATATTTACGGAGACATTTCTACATGCTGCATGTCGAGTGAACGACTTCTCTTATTACCGGTATTTGTTATTTCTCCATTCTGCTGTAACTATACATTGTCATCGTTTCTCGTGTTACCGATAAACTACACGCGCCATTCCAGAACCACATCTGTGTGATTATCACTTTGAACATTGATGAACGGTTCAACTGTTAATTGGGTGCTGCATAACAGTAGTACGGCAATAAGGCGACTCAAACTTCCACTTGTAACAGAAATTACAAGGTTAAGACTGAAGTGTCATCATGTCAAAGGTGGCAAAATCTGTGTAGAGTTCTATCTTCAACTGTAGAAGATCAAGTTTAGGGCTATAGATTCCACACGTCTAATGACCGTGAAATTTACATACCACCTTCCAGAGTTGGTACGTAAAGTTACAGCTGGAATATTTTACAGCAAAGGTGTGAATGACCCTATAAACAAGATGCTGCGATTGCTCAGGCTATGCCTCTGGTTGAGAATCATGATGAATCACATTGTTCTTTTAATGTTAGGTGGAAACCGGACAAAGCCGGTAACAGTTTATTTCCCGGCGTGGAGCCTCATGACACAGATGCAGATTCTGCCATCTTTCTTAAAGCGTGTCAAGTTAAGAGAACAGATTCTTCAACGGGAAGAGAAAAACGGCAATATACAAAGATACCTTTACTGAAGGACATCTTTCTATAGAACTGTAAGCGAGTATAGAACTGTCACTCGCTTACGAGCATACTTGCTTCTTGATAATATTCTTAATTTTTGGAATTTAAATTCATTTTATTAGAGCTCGAGTATTACTGCAAGTGCTCTTGTTGAACCAGAAGATAATATTTTGCGAGTTTATTTCCAGAGAATTGAAAAATTTAACCGTTATGCAAAAAATATTTTTGGTGATTACAGTCTCCATCCTAACATGGAATCTGTGAAATAAAAAATTAAATTAAGACTATTCACTAACTTTACAAGTGTGATTCATCTCGAAACACACTAGTTAGTATTGAGAGAGAAATGCTAAATTAAAAATTTCAAGATTTCTTGAACCAAACAAAAAATCTTTTCTTCAGACTCAAACAACACCGTGAGAAAAAAAAAATATTCCTTTTCATACTTTTATATTCATGCTCGAGATTTATACATTCCCCTACTTCCGGAATACCCTTACAAAATACCTGGAAAAAAAATAAAATAAAAATAGAAATATTCATTGCGTTTTCTTACATAATTATCCGCAAAAAAAAGTCCGACACCTCTTGGCCAAATTCGTAATCGCACCCACGTGCAGAGAATATGTACAAAGATTTTAGCTTTGACAGCTACTATTGTGCTAATCTCTAACATGCTAAAGGTTCTGAAGTTGACTACTATTCGACAGATCCATATGTTATTGCACCTAGTCCTGCTGTTGATCCGGATCTACCCTTGACTAGATCAAAAGGTGAAAAGACGGAAAGCCAAAGATCTAGGAGCTGGACATGGTGACAAGAAGGAGAAGGACGAGGTTTGGATGAGTGGGGAAGGAAGAAAACTCAAACTAGAAGATGAATCTCTTTGTACATTAGAAGCTCGAAAACTTCTTTTAGCTCGAAAAGCATGCTCACCATGCTTTTCGGCTTTTGTCTTTTGCAAAATCACCGGTTAACTATGCAAATAGTGCCAAAAACATAGCATCACAGCGATTTGAAACAATCGAATATCCGTATATTCCATACCTCTTATGGATCGTTGGGGTGCTCGATAATCCACTCCCATCGAGTAAAGTGTTTGATCATGTGTCTTATGCACACCTTATGGAGACGACCAAACGTTTGAGCATTCTGCATTACAGGTTGGTACTAGTACCCCCTCTAAGCAGACACTTGTGTAAAATCTGAAAGTAAGGCAAAGCTCTTCACCATCGCTGGGTATCTCTTTCTACACCACGGTAAGAACTCATGATCAAACGCCAACCTTAGAACTACTGATGGAGAGACTTAGCCCTGATGTTATTCCTCCTTTAGAGGCGTTGGTTGCTTGGCCATTCGTTCCCTCTTTCCCTTGTAATGCTTGATGGGGTCTTTCTATCCGTTGGCTATTCATTACTTCGCGTTTTACTACTTTTATTACCTTTCCCAATAGTTGATTAGTTAAATGCACCTTTTGATATTTACTAATTATCGGAAACTGGAACATTAATAAGATATTAGTCGCAGTGGAAAGAGGTAGACTCTTGTGCCTGATGCTTGCGCTTTTCGCCTCCACTCTCTAGATCTGTGACGCACTCTTTCCTCTCAGACTCCGAGTAAAGACGAAACACGCATCGTAGTATAGAACGCGGAGTTCGTTAGCGAAGACGACAAGTGGATGCTGAGGTTAGTGGACGGATGTAACCGCATACTCTTCGATCGCTCGCACGGGCTAATCTGGTGTGGTCTCGTAGAAAGACTCTTCCGCAGAAGATTTTTCCCTTACTCAGGATGGCACTCACAGATCTTACGATTCGGAGGCCTGGACTCTACAGAAACTCTTGTGTCGCATCCATATCTCCAGACTCGAGCTCTGCAACACCAGAATCACTCTATCCAGTGCCCCGGCAACGATCGCAGCCTACACTGCCCCAGCTTACTACGCAGACTTCGCCTTCGGAATTGCCCATTAAAGAGGTTCCAGGCGACTATGGGCTGCCATTCTTCGGCGCACTTAAGGACAAGCTCGATTACTACTGGTTTCAGAAAATTCCGCAGTTCTACGAGACGAGGAGAGACAAGTACAAGAGCACAGTTTACAAAACGAACATCGCCCCGGGGCCGCCGTTCTTCCCCGACTCCAAGTGCATCGTGCTCTTAGATCAGAAGAGCTTTCCCGTCCTGTTCGACTTGACGAGAGTGGACAAGACTGATATGCTCGTCGGGAACTGGAGGCCCAGTTTAGACTACTGGGGCGGCCACAGGGTTCTGGCCTATCTCGACCCATCAGAGGAGAAGCATGAACGTCTGAAAGCATTCTGCCTTGAAATGGTGAAGTCGAGCGTTCCTCGCATCACTCCGGAATTCAGGACGTTCACTAACAGGCTCTTCTCGGGATGGGATCAGAAGCTGCAGACGGCTGGAGAAGTTAACTATAAGGATGATATGTCTTCGAACATCTTCAGATTCGTGATCACTGCTTTCACTGGCAGAGATCCATCTGCAGCCGGCAAATGCAGTCTCGGAGATAGCGGAGCTACGGATGCTGCAATATGGACTCTGCCTCAGATCGTTCCCGGAGTTGTTGTCCCTGTGTCATGGTTCCTGGCACCACTTGTTGAGGCGTTGGCTCACACATTTCCTCTTCCGCCTCTCTTAGTGAAGCTTCCGTATCAAAGACTAGTGAACTTCTTCGAGATGTACTCTACTGACCTCCTGGATAAGGCAGAGAAGCAGTTTCAGCTGGACCGAGACGAAGCTCTGCACAACTTGATCTACTTCTCTTGCTTCAATGCTTACGGAGGCCTTAATCTTCTTTTCCCTGCCATGGTTGGGCTGATCGGCTCGTTATCCCCTGGCATTCAGCTCGAACTTGCCACTGAGGTTCGCGCAGCTGTGAAGAAATCCGGTGGACTCACGCTGAAGTCTTTAGACGAAATGCCTCTAGTTAGATCTACAGTGTACGAAGTCATGCGGTTCCAACCCGTCGTTCCGAATCAGTTCGGGCGGGCAAAGCAGGATATGATCGTCGAATCTCACGATGCAGCCTTTTTGGTAAAGAAGGGGGAGTTAATGGGAGGATACTTGCGCACTATACAGCGTGATCCTCGTGTCTTCGACAGCCCTGATAGCTTTATGCCCAAAAGATTCCTCGGCGAAGATGGGGAGAAGCTCGTGCAGTACATTCTGTGGTCGAATGAGCGCGAAACAAATGAATCCACGGTTCACAACAAGGCTTGTGGAGGGAAGAGTCTGGTAATTCCACTGGCTCAAATGTTTCTGGCGTCTCTTTTCCAACGCTACGATTCGATTGAGCTCAACCGTGGCAATGTACTAACGACCCTGAAACCTGCTAGTTTCTAATCCCGTAGACAAGCTACTGAGCCCAAAGTGTATAACTGTACTCGTTTGTATGGTGAGTTGAGTCCAGGTTCCTGGATCCCTCGTCGTACATTCCACTCTAAAGATCCCATCGTAGAACAGAACCCGACTCCCTGCTCGACCTTGCGTGTTTCTATCTGCCCAAGGGCGACATTTCCACATTGTTGAACAGACATTCCCAAAACCTTCAGTTTCAGCCTCAGCACTGGACGATGCATTCTGGCTGAACAGGTAGACTCATTTTGGGATGAACTGTAACAAACTGTACACGGTTACTATTCGGAATATATGTACATATATCTGTTCCTTCTGTCGGAACCTGTGGACAGATTTGTTCCAGGACCTATCCTGATACTTCAAACTCTGAACTTCTTGTTTGAGTCTCCTGCAATGATAGCCTGCTGACACCCGAGTAAACACATGAAGAAGATACAGATGCACTTATTACATCTGTGAAGGGAATCAGAGGATCTGAGAAGCCTCTCGTGACTGCATACCAATGATACCATCAACGGAGTTTTATGTGCTGAATGTAGTAACAGTTCTGAACTGGAGATAGATGTCCCAATGCTTTTGTGGATACATGGGTCTCGCCCCTTGCTCTCGTGACAGTAAACCTCATCGCTATCGACATCTGAAGACCTCTTGGCGAAAAGAGAGAGTTCTCAGATAGATCTTTTTCGATTCTTTCGCTATGAGTTTCGTCCTTTTGAGTTCGTTATGGACCTAGTTTGTTGTGTGCGGCTTGTGTTAGCTAGCTTTAGCTAAGAACTTGTACTTGGATGTGGTTTTGACTTGGGTTTCAATAGTGTGATATTGGTGCAGTTTTGTTTATTAACAAAGTGAAGTTTCTCTTGCTTTGAGTTACGCTTCGATGGTTTTGAGCCAAGGTTGAAATTCAAGGGTTCGTTTTAGGGGTTTGAAGTAGATTACAGACCGCGCTGGTTTATTTTTTAGTTTTGTGTTCTTAAGAAAAAAGAACCGACAGTGTACATACGTTTGGAGTTAATATATATTGTAGCATTCGTTTTTGTGGTTATTTTTTTCTGTCTTGTCTTTGTTCAACACACAGCATCTTCATAGCCAAGAACCTCACGTTTTCCTAGAATCCTTCACGCAATATTCGACGTGATACGATGATGAACTCGACGAGAAGGTCTGAGGTGGAGATTTTTGCTGTGTGTGAATTTTGAAGAAGAGATTGGCAATCATGAATGAGGATGAGAAAGGTGATGGAGATGAAGCTAGTGATTCAGGTGGGTTGCCGAAAGTGCAGTTGGATCCGACGACTGCATCGTTGTTCTAAACTTTCACTATGTTCTTACGGTGTCGGAGTGTGATCCGTCTACTTAGAAAAGCGCCGGGTTTCTGGCTGTGGTTGTTTACTCAAGAGGTTGGTTTTCAAGCCACAACAAGGGCTATAAACACTCACACAGGTGTGTAAGATCCTCTGATATGCTCAAAAAGTGAAATTTAGGTCCCACTAGTAATAATAGGTTTAAGCGGTGAACTTTGACACTCAAGGAGAGGAAAACTATGAAGGTTTAGACTTCTAAACTTCTCCTACATGTAAATGAGATACTACTGGACATACACACGAAGTTTCAGCCTGAGATGAAATTCTAGCACCGAGATGTTGACCGAAAAGTTATGAGTAAGAGAATTATGACAATGTTTGATACCCAGATGACTATTTTAACCTAGAACAGAATATTGACTTGATGAATTTCAAATATTCTCACAGTATTTGAAGTCTACATGATGCTGAACATCCTTGTGAAGTTGAGACTCCTGAATGTACACAGAACTCCAGATATCCTCCTCTGAAATCGCTGCTCTAGATTAAGAGTTTTTCAGACCCTTTCAACTTCAGCGGCCGCCCTGAATTACTCAGTCGCTCAATCGATATGAAACTTTTTGGGAAATCGTAGCTTTGCTGGCAGAGAACACAACCTCGAAGTTTTGAAGCAATTTCTTCAAATCTGCTGCGAGTGACACTGAAAACCCTAAATCTAACAAAAGTGATTCAATTCTAACACAATTCAAACTTCAATAGATCATAACTTCGTCTTTATTGCCTCAAATCGATCAAAAATTTCATTGGAAGTGCTTGGCATGACGAGCTCTCTCTCCTTGTGCTCTCAGATTTCGAAGATCTCTCACCAATCGCTCGAAATCCACTCTAGAGCTCTGTTTCTAAACTTAGAGTTTTACAAAAGACAAAAATGGACCAATGGGAGTTCATAGCTCCACTTGACTGTCCTTTTGTACCTTAAATTACTTGGTAACTTATCTACACTCATAAGCTACCACGTCAAGCCCCCCTAGAGTGCCAGCGTAAAACTTAAACTATCTAAAACGACACGCAACTCCAAAAAATAACTTAAATCAGCTAGAAAGCGTGCATGGGCGACACGCAAATACAACCCATGAGATTAAGCCCTATCAACATGGTAATCAACCTACTAAGACTCAAAATAGTGTTAACACCGTATGCAAAGGTGTCAAACATATACATAAAAGACTAGAAGTAATATGAGCTAACTTCTAGAACTACTAAACTCAAGCATGTAGCCGCCAAGTAGCGCGACATCCACCTCCTCTCAACCTGCACATCCTCCGATATGTGCCAGATCCAGATCAAGACTCTTCAGCTTCAACTTCAAACTCATCTTCAACCTCCATTGAGTCTTCAGCTTCATCTTCAGTAAGCTCTGCAATGTTCTGGTCCTCCCCTCTCCTTCTAAAGAGCTTGATTCTCTTCCCTGCGACTGGTATCTTGAGCACTGCACCATCTAACTCTCTCAAAGAGTATGTGGCATTATCATAAACTTCTAACACCACATAAGGTCCGAATCATCTCTTGGAAAACTTTCTGATAGCGCTATGTTGATTATCAAGACTACTATCATAGACTAACACCCAATCACCTTCCTTAACTGGTTTGGGTCGTAATCTATGCGTTCTATCAAATCTGTCTTTGTTTCTCTCTCTAGCAGCCTTTAACCTTTCCACAGCTTTAGCAACATCCTCAGGTCTTCGTTCTAACTGTTGGATCCTTAATGCAAGAAGATCCTCTGTACTTCTACCATCTTCCCATGGCAAAACATTCCAAGTAGGCACAATCTCCTCAATCGGCATCACAGGTTTTTGTCCTAGTATCAACTCTGCTGGCATGTAATCTGTAACGGTACTATGAGTTGTACGATCGGCCCATAAAGCAAATGGTAGCAATTTAGGCCATTCACGGATCTTACCCCTGCAAGCTTTTATCAAAGCTTTGATGATTGACCGATGACCTCGTTCGCTCTTGTCATTTCTTTCAGGATTGTAAGCAGTGGTTAACGCCAACTTGATTCCCAATCGCTTGAAGAACTCAACTGCTTCTTGTGAATCCAGCTCACCCCTATCTGCAGTGATCTTTCTCACACACCCATACCTAGAAATAACATCTTCAAGTAAAAAGCGACAGACATTAGCAGTGGTCTTCGTCCTCAGGGCACGACCTTCAACTTGGTTAGATAGATCTTCTCTAGCCAAGACTAGATACCTCATTTGTCCAAGCCCAAACGGCATAGTTACCAGATCAACTAGCCGTTTATAATGAATGGCTAAAGGATAAATAGGATGCAATCCATCGTGATGACGTACGTTGGAATACATCTGGCAAGGTATACAAGATGAAACAAACTGTACTACATTCTTATACATACCCTTCCACCAATACTTCTCCTTCATCTTGGCAAATGTAACCCAAACTCCTCTATGATCGGCCCATAGACTCTCATGAAACTCCTTGATCAGCTGTTGCTGCAATTCCAAGTCACATACCACCCGTTGCGGTATATCTCTTTGTAGCTTAGGACGCTTCCATAGATGTACTCCATGTAAAAAGTAACCATAAGCTATTCTACATATCCTCTTGAAATCTGCATCAGACCAGCCTTCTTGCCTTTCCAGTGAACTCAAATAGCACCCAAGATCCAACCACTCGTCATCATACACAGTTTCCTCAAAAAACTCCAACGAGGCTGCAAAACAGCTTCTATCTCTTCTAGCAAGAGCACTAGAATAGGACTCTGTTCCCACATCCTCATGATCATCTATCATTTCTTTCTCATCGTAATACTTAGCCCTTGATAACATATCTGTCACAGGATTGTCTTTTCCTGTAATATGTCTAAACTCTGGGTTCAAGGACTTGATATATGCTATCTACCTCAACATAGCAATATTTGGAATTGTACAGCTAGTGATCATTCCCAAGAGAGGTAAACAATCTGTCTCCACAACCACATGTGCTCCTATCAAGTATTCTTTATCACTCTTCATCGCAGTAACTACTCCCCATAGCTCTCTCTTGACCTGAGGGTAGTCTTTCTGCCGTGAACTTAACACCTTAGTTCCAAAACGCACCACATATCTATTTCCATCCTCATCATCCTGTCCTATAGCCCATCCAATGCCAATAGGACTAGTATCAACAGTAATGATAACAGATTTGCCCAACTCATATATTACCTTCCGTAGAGTTGGTGGTGAAGACAACAGATCCTTCAACTTCTTCATAGACTCGCTTTGTTCTTCTTGCCACTGAAATCTTTGCCCCTTCCTCAGCAACTTGCACAACGGATCTGCTACATGTGCAAAGTGTGGAACCCATATATGGTAAAACACACATGCACCTAGAAACCTTTTCACCTCGGTAACTGACCCACATGTCTCCTTCATCCTTCGAATGGCATCAACCTTGTTTGGACAAGGTTTCCGACCATAAGATCCACATAGGTGCCCCACAATCAACAACTCTTGTTCTCCAAATACAGACTTTGTTCCTGATAAAGTCAAATGAACCTCCTCCAGTGGACTCAATATCTTATCACAATCAACTATGTGATCTGCAACAAACTTACGGTACCCTCTCTGATCCATTATCTCATTTTTCTCCTCCTCAGCACACCCTTTGATCGGCACATCATCAAGGAATGGCATAGTTTTTTCAGGAATGAAATCCCTCAAAACTTTGTTCATGTCATTCATCATATATGCTACATAATTGGTAGCACCTTGTGGCAAGGTGCACATCCTTAGTAACCCCAAAGGTGTCCTCATTGTAGCAAGTCTTTACTTTCAGAGGATAATTGAAACTGATCATAACCTGAATCTAAGTCTCCCATTGAATAGATAGCACGACCAGCAAAAGCCTATGCAAACTCGTCTACAATAGGTCCTATACCCATATTCTTGATAGTCACCGTGTTAACTGGCTGCATATCTTGAATGAATCTCAAAGCTCCACTCTTCTTCGGAACAGTAAACCATCTGCTAGAGTAGGGAGCTATAGATGGTTCCAAGATACCCATCCTAATCCTCTCATTGAGCAAGTCTATCAACTTTGGTAGATGAGCTCTAGGTACAAGGATAAGACGTAGATTCCAAGACACATGCGGTATAGTAAAGATTACTATAGTAAAGATTACCATAGGTGCAACTACACTTGGATCTACATCCTATTTCATGTGACTCAAACGCAAATGTCTTACCATGCCTAGATAGCATCTCCCTGAAGCTCTTCTTCTCTTGCTCAGTAAGAAATCCATCACCTCCAATCCTCAGCTCCTTCGGTGTTGTTTCTGTGAACTGGTGCTCAATTCTTCTCGATCCTCTGAGCGTCAGTTCTCGTGCAGCTTGCTCCATCTTCTAATTGTAATCGAGTGGTAAAGACAAAGCCACTGATTTGACTTTTTTTGCCACTGACTTGTATGTGGTCTCCATATACACCTCTTGTCGATTTATAAATTTATCAATTACATCATAAAGCTCCTTGGAGCTCACTCTCACCACTCTATCTATATCATCTACAGAACTTTCTACTATAGATTTCAACTCTCTTATAGTATCTACCAAATACTGCTCTTCAAACACTCCAGATATGTATTCATCTCCGGCTAACTCTCCACTATCCCTCAAAGACTGCTGTACATACCTCACATGTTGCCTCTCAAACCTCTTCAGATTCTCAACCTTCCTATAACACACTGATCCACATGACGTCAATACTAAGAAGCTAGTGGATAAAGCTTCTTGCTCTATTGGATCAGGCGAGAATCCTTTTTCTACTGTACCGTTGAAGTCTCGTTCTTCAATGATACTCTGCCAAAACCCCTAGACTCTCTAAACTCTTGAGTAATCTTAGGTAGTGGACGGTCTCTCAAGCTATCGCGATTTCTCTCATGTTTTGCAGCAACGGTCAAAAATTGAACAGCTCTTCTGTCATCTCTATTACGTATCCTAGCATAGGCTGAACCATCATCCATAACTCGTGTTTCCATTCTAACAGCAGTAATGTAAGGCTGCCCTAGAATGATAGATAGGTTGACATGTCTTGTACAAAGAAATTCTGGACATCACTGATGTCACCCACAATTATCTTGATGTTGGGACAAGCAGCATAGAGTTCTCTCCTCTAGTTGTTGGCAGCACGGATAAGCCATCCATGGTCGGTGTCTATGGGCCACCTTCCACGCTTGTACAGCTCTTTAGACATCAGATTAATCTCTAAACCGTGATCAATCAATGCCATCACAGATTCCTCCAGATCTCCCAACTTCACCAAGGTCTCAGTGGTTGCTCTTGCCCAATGGTTGTGAGAGTAATGGCTCTTCTGCGATGCTTCCACCTCATCTTCAAACCTCACGTGCTGATACGAACTCCCCTCTGATACTTGAGAGCAGTAACCAGCAATCTCATCTTCCTCATCTTCCGATAGTTTGATCCCTAGAGCATTAAGCGTAGCTGCTTCATCCAAAATCTGACGTTTCCTCTTGATGATATCTATGATAACCTCATGGAACTCACGCTTTGCTATCCCAAGAATCTCACCCAAAATAAACTCAACATTCCCATTCAAGATACGATTCTCTAACACCTGCTTCAAGTCTGTAGCAATCTCAATGTCAGACTGAAGTTTGTATGCAGGCATCTTACCCTTCTCTTTGCTTCTCTCCTTCTCCTTTGGTGTTGTAGATGGTGGATCCTCCATAGTTTCCTCCCGAGTAGGTGTTGTCTCATGCCTTGTCTCTGGTCTAGCCCTTTTACTCCTTGTAGCAGGTCGTTTGGCTATAGAAGCCTCACCTGCATCCTCTCTCCTGCGTTTTTCTTCTAGTACAGCTTCATGCTCACTTCTTGCAACATATACATGCACTAACATAGTATCCACAAGGTCATTCCATCCTGTAGTTTCTCGAATTGAGTTGCCAACCCTTCGTAGCACATCCTTGTCTAGCTCTGTTCTAGCTGCGGATCACACTACATCAGACCACAACCCAGTAGTCTCTTTCTCTCTCTCCATCTCCACTTTCACTCCACAGGTAGCAGCATTCACAAGAGAAACAGCATGTGATGCTAATATCTCATTCACAAGTCTTTTCATACCACCCTTGCCAAAGTTGGTTCCCAACATCATCCCAGTCTCTCTCAGATGGATCTTACCATCTTTGAAGAAGATCAGATCCTTCCTCAATGCATCTGAAAACTCCCCACAATCTCTTCTTACATGGTCTAGGCTATCACACCATATACAACGATGAACAAAGCCTTCTCTCATCTGAGGTCTCTGCATAGCAAGCTATACATTCTGCTCCTTCTCTTCTAACATAATGAGCTTAAGCTTAAGCTCCTTCATACCCTTAATCAGCTCATCAAGCGGTGAGTCTTCCTCTCTAGCAATTACCAAAGTGGGCTTAGTAGGCAACTGCTTGACAGGAATTATCAGAGGTGCTGCTTCACTTACCACCACCTTGTCCCTTCTTCTCTGTCTCTTGGTCAGCAAAGAGACAACCTCTTCAACCTCCTTCCAGTCAATCTTCAATCCTCTCTCTTCACTCTTGTCTTCTAGCAACAGCTCAAGCTTCTCCTGAATAATCACGTCCGCTGCTTGTAGGAAAAGCTCGATCTTCTCCAGCTCTAGTGTAAGCTTCTCTGTCCTAGAAAGCTGAGCATACTGACGATCAAACTCCCTTAACAACTCATTTACAGACAAACCTTTGTTAGGCTTCACCACCCACTCCAAGAATGTTCTCTTGGTCACCCTCTCTAAATCTTCAGTGTAGTACTCCTCCTTCAAAGCTCGCATAAAGCTCTCCCAACTCTGTCTTTGCTGCTGCTTGAGCTCCTTCACACGCTCACGAATCTCAGGGACAACAGCAAGCTCAAAGTTCTCCACCATCTCCTTCTCAAGTACCTTGTTCACCTCCATCTCCCTAGCATAGTATCGCACATACTTGGAAATATTTGTACCCTTGAACTGGTCCATCTGGTGCACCACAGATTACAACGCCTTGGTTGCTAACACCTCCTTCCTCTCTGTGCTTTGCTGCTGCTGCATAAACATGTGAAAAGCTTGGAACATCTTCATCGTAGCAACATCCAACTGAGCAGGTTGCTGAGCAGCAGCAGCACCTCCACTTGATGATCCTTGGTTGGCCATGATATTTGATCCTATAACACTCTCAAGAAAACTCCCACCCTAGGTGTTTCACGTCAAGTTCATCAAAAAGAGAGTATGTCGGAGTGTGATCCGTCTACCTAGGAAAGCGTCGGGCTTCTGGCTGTGGTTGTTTACTCAAGAGGTTGGCTTTCAGGCCACAATAGGGGCTATAAACACTCACACAGGTGTGTAGGATCCTCTGATATGCTCAAAAAGCGAAATTTAGGTCCCACTAGTAGTAATAGGTTTAGGCGGTGAACTTTGACACTCAAGGAGAGGAAAACTATGAAGGTTTAGACTTCTAAACTTCCCCTACATGTAAATGAGGTACTACTGGACACACACACGAAGTTTCAGCCTGAGATGAAATTCTAGCACCGAGATGTTGACAGAAAAGTTCTGAGTAAGAGAATTATGGTAATTTTTGGTACCCAGATGGCTATTTCAACCTAGAACAGAAGATTGGCTCGATGGATTTCAAATATTCTCACAATATTCGAAGTCTACAGGATGCTTAACATCCTTGTGAAGTTGGGACTCTTGAATGTACACAGAACTCCAGATCTCCTCCTCTGAAGTCGCTGCTCTAGATTAAGAGCTTTTCAGACCCCCTCAGCTTCAGCGGCCGCCCTGAATTACTCAGTCGCTCAATCGATATGAAACTTTTTGGGAAATCGTAGCACTGCTGGCAGAAAACAAAACCTTGAAGTTTTGAAGCAATTTCCTCAAATCTGCTGCGAGTGACACTGAAAACCCTAAATCCAACAAAAGTGATTCAATTCTAACACAATTTGAACTTCAATTGGTCATAACTTTGTCTTTATTGTCTCAAATCGATCGAAAATTTCACTGGAAGTGCTTGGCATGACGAGCTCTCTCTCCTTGTGCTCTCAGATTTTGAAGGTCCCTCACCAATTTCTCGAAATCCACTCCAGAGCTCTATTTCTAAACTTAGAGTTTTACAAAAGACAAAAATGGACCAATGGGAGTTCATAGCTCCACTTGACTGTCCTTTTGTGCCTTTAACTACCTGGTAACTTATCTACACTCATAGGCTACCACGTCAAGCTCTCTAGAGTGCCAACGTAAAACTTAAACTACCTAAAATGACACGCAACCCTAAAAAATAACTTAAATCAGCTAGAAAGCGTGCATGGACGACACGCAAATACAACCCATGAAATTAAGCCCTATCAACATGGTAATCAACCTACTAAGACTCAAATTAGTGTTAACACCGTATGCAAAGATGTCAAACATATACATAAAGGATTAGAAGTAATATGAGCTAACTTCTAGAACTACTAAACTCAAGCGTCGGAGTAGAAGTCAAGCATGTAGCTGCCAAGTAGCGCGACAACGGCAACAACAATCTGATGAGCGGAAGGAAGCTTTGGCAACAAAGGCGCTACAAGCGATAGTCAACAGGATTGACCAGTTTGATGAGAGAGATGTCTCAAGATATCTGAGGCTGATGGAGCTGAACCGGATCTCAGAAGATGAGATGATTGAGACGTTTGAGTTAACAGCAGTTCTAGAGATTAGACATCATGTTAAAATATTAACGAAGCATTTTAACAAGAATTGAGAGACGTTTGCTCGTGTCTGGATGGATGAGTACTTCTTGGAGAACTCTGATCGAGTCACCAAGAAGTCATTCTTGGAGTGGGTTGAGCAACCAAGGAAGGGTTTACAAGCTATTGAGTTGCTCAAAGAGTTTGAGAAGCAGTTTTCACAACTAACCAGGATGGAGAAGTTGAAGTTGTAGTCCAACAAGATAGAGCTATTTCTTCGGGCTGCAGATGAGAAGTTGCAGGAGAAGCTAGAGGTACTTCTGGAAGACGGGGAGGAGGACGATGGATTGACCAGTAGTTGGAAGAAGGTTGAGGAAGCTGTTGGTCTGCTTACCAAGAGGGAGCGGAGACGAGAGAAGGTTCATGTTAAGAGATTGACGTCAACACCTACAGCTGTAACACCTGTTCTTGTAGTCCGACCAATGGTTTCTATTGCTAGACAAGTAGTACTAGTTGCTCCAGCTGTTCCAGTTGTTCCAGTTATTCCAGTTGTTCAGGCACCTATAGTATCTTCGAAGAAGGATGATTCAAACCTTGAGGAGATTTTGCGTGGAATGCGAGATCTACAGATCAAGCTCACAAGATTGGAAGAGAAAAGGTCTACAAGCGGAGCAAGACCGGTTGAGAAGCAAGGTTGGATCCAGCAGTGTATCTGGTGCGATGATACCGATAGAGATTGTAAGGAGTTCACTGATATCTTACAGCAAGGGGTGATCTTTTGGAAAGATGGGAAGGTAGCGCTGAGGGATACTGGTGCACTTCTTCAGACCAACTTTGATAGAGGAGGAATGAAGAACTTGGTTGAGGACCACCTATCAGCGCAAGCAGTTGCAATGGTGAAGTTGGAACCTATGACACAAGGGTTGAGGCTCAAGCTGAGAGAGATTTTAACAGGCAAATTGAGCCGAGTGGATTGTGGTCATCTGTCATCTCCATGAAATAGAAAGAGAAGATGGCACGTGAGACGTTGCTGAGAACAGCTGCTACGATCCAGAAGGATGCTGGATGGGAGGATTCGATAGAAGCTCTATCGGTGCATGCTTACATCGTCAAGAACCAACACGAAACGTTGTTGGAAGAGAAGAGAAGGCGAGATTCAGAGGATGCAGGGGAAAGAACTTCTTCCAAGAGATAGACTCGAGGAGAGAAGGTTCGTCAAGAGCTTCGAGATGCAGGAGCTCAAGATCTATCGATGGATGATGCTCCTTCTCCATCGAAAGAGAGAGCAAAGGAGTTTCAGAAAGAGAAAGATAAGCCGGCTGCATACAAACTACCTTGAGGGAAGTGTTTGACATTGCTAAGCGTGAGTTTCATGATGTCATCATCGATGTCATCAAACGGAAGTGACAGATTACGAGTGAGACTGGTTTATCACATGCCTTGGATACTAGGATGTCTGTGGATGAGGAGAGAGAGCTTGCAAAGTGCAGTGTTTATTCTTCAAAGGAAGAAAGAGATCGAAGACGCAGGGTACATTTTGAGGATGAAGAGGAGGATGGGAAACAAAGCTCAAGTCATTACAGTCACAGTCACTGGGCTCGAGCTACAACAGAGACGTTGGTGAGAATCGGAGACTTGGATGAACCGGTGGTTGCTCTGATCGATCATGGATCAGAAATCAACATCAAGTCGAAGGAGCTATACAAAAAGAAAAGGTGACCGATCGACACAGAGCATGGGTGGGTCATAAGAGCAGCCAACAACACAAGAGGAGACTTGTATGGAGCTTGTCCAGACATCAGACTGCACGTAGGTGATGTTACTATCGAGCAAAACTTCTTTGTTCAAGAAGCAACATCATACCCGCTCATTCTTGGTCTATCTTTCATCATAGCAACTCGGATGGAGACAAAGGTACAAGACGACGGATCTGTAAGCCGGCCTGTCTCTCACCCAAGGGTACCTCAGATGACTAGGATTACTAGTGCACCATAATTACAAAGATTTAAGTACACCCATGCTCACTTCACTCAACTCTCTGACCCGTATGGTCACATCGGTACCTCTAATAGCGTTCCTGCATACAAGTTCTAATCTCGCTCTCAACATTACATCGCAAAATACTCAAGGACTCCCAAGGTCTCCAATGCTCACTTTACTTACAGTCAGGAAAATGAGAGTGTCTTCCACCTTCTCAACTCCTCCTTATATACTCTACAACTTCTTACCGTGGTAACTTTCACTAAGTTACGTTACCTCATGGTAAGTGCGCAATCCAAAATAGTAAAACTTCTAAAGGCTACTAAGACTTAAGAATAGCACACACATTACTTGTTCTACTTTACTAAAGTAAGAGATTCTCCTACTTTAGCTTTTGTAAAGTGTTAACTTTCCACGCTATCCAGTCGAAAGACGACAACACACTAATACGTCTTTTGATGAGCATCTTTAGATCTTTGTGCATGACTTTTCATCATGCATCCAATCAGCGATGGTCAACAAAGTCACATACTTTTGGAAAGCATTTTTAGAGCTCCGCAGTTGTCCTATAGTGCCATAGTGGAACCTCTAATAGTTTCCTCAACTTAGTTATAACTATCTCATCTAGTTATGACTACTTTTGATTACTCTAAATTTAGATCTTCAAACTAGAGTAACCTTTAAGATAGTCATACCTAATGAAATGTATATAAGCATACACACAAATAATGAGATACTTGTGGTGTGACATTTACCCCCAGACTTAATTTTCACTCCGTCCTCGGAGTGAAGTATCACGTTGATGGAACTTCTTTAGCTTGTCGTGGTTCACTCGGTCGAAGAATGTACCACTCCTTTCTTGAAGATCGTAGGTGCCATTACTCCACACTTTGGAGATGATGAAAGGTCCAAAATATCGACGTAAGAATTTCTTTTGAACTCGTTTGTGCCTAATAGCATCCCATAACATCACCCACTCACCCTCTTGAAATGGCTGTAACTTCGTTTTGTTCTTCGCCCAGCGCTTGTCATAGCTCTTCTTCTGTTGTAGCTGAGCCATCTCAATTCGTTGAGCTGCGTCGTCTCTATTCTCCTCCAGCTCCAACAAGGTTTCTCCCCTCTCTTTCTCAGCTATTGGACCACCCTTTCTCTTCAGTCCAGCTTGCAAGGTCTGAAAGGTGGTTAGGTCGAACTGGATTGGTAATCTTGATTCCAACCCATACACCATCTTGAAAGGTGAATATCCCGTAGACGTCTTCACTGTTGTACGATACTCCCATAGAACCGCATGAAGACGCTTGTCCCAGTTGTGTTTGGCCCCTTCCATGTCAGCATCCTTTGCTAAAGGTAAAGTTTGTCCTCTCTACCAAACCGTTTGAACTAGGTTTATATGAAGTAGTAACCCTCTGAGAAATGGAGAAGTGGGTGCACATAGCAGTAGTCATACCACTCACAAATTCTCGACCCCTATCAGAAACTAACTCCAGAGGACATCCAAACCTAGTAATGATCCTTTCGTACAGAAATCTACCCACCTCAACTTCTCCAATAGTTACAAGAGGTCTAGCTTCTACCCACTTCGTAAGATAATCTGTGGCTACAACAATATACTTACTGTTGCGAGGGGTGCGATTCAAAGGCCCAACAAAATCTATTCTCCATTTCTCGAAAGGTCCAAGAATCGGAATAGATCTAAGAGGAGTGGAAACACTAGATTTGATAGCGAAAGCTTGACAAACATCACAGGTTTTACAATACGTCAAGCAATCTCTAAACATCCCCCTCCAGTGATATCCCGCGTCGAGTATCTTATGAGCCGTCAACTTGCCTGCGAAATGTCCTCCACATACTGGACCGTCATGGAATTCTTCCATGAGTCGTAGAGACTCCTCCTTGCTCGCAGCTCTTCTCAGGACCCCATCAACTCCTTCACGGAATAACACACCTTCCACCACCGAGTAAGGTTGACTTCGTTTCACCAATGCCTTCTTCTCTCTGGTCCGCATCCCATCTGGATAGACACCTTCCGTAACAAAATCCCAAATTTCTTGATATTCTATTGGGATAATAGAGTTGCTCAAGACCATCAAATCTTCGTCAGGAAAGGTGTCATCCACCGGCTCCTCTCCATCGCCATCGTAAGCTCTAGATAGCAAATCTGCATTCGCGTGTTTCTTTCCTGGTCGATCGCAGATCTCATAGTCGTACTCTGACAATAAGAGCTTCCACCTTGCTAATCGTCCTTCGACCATAGGTTTATTGAAGATGTACTTCAATGCCTTATGATCTGTAACGATAGTGAACTTGCCTCCTATGAGATAATGTCGAAATTTTCTCAAAGCATAGATCACTGCTAATCCTTCTCTCTCTGTCACAGAATAATTTCTCTCTGCCTTGACCATTTGCCGACTAGCATATGCGATAGGATGATCTCTACCTTCAACATCATACTGACTTAAAGTACATCCTACTGCTATATTTGAAGCATCCGTATATAGAATAAACTGTTTATTCCAATCGGGCTTAACCAAGATCGGAGCTGAAGTAAGAGCTTTCTTCAGTTCCTCAAAGGCGGCTAGAGCTTCTTCATCTCCTAAAATCAACACGTAATCTACTCCCTTCTTCAGATATGCTGTCAAAGCATATGCTTTATGTGAGAACGAGAGTACAAACCTTCGATAATACCCCACCATACCTAAAAACTGTCGTAGCTTAGTGAGAGTACTAGGAAAAGGGAGCTCTAAGATCTTCTACACCTTCGCTGGATCAACGGCAATGCCGTCCTTGGATATGATATGACCCAAGAGTAACCCTTCCTCACACCCAAAAATACATTTCTCCGGATTGAGAGATGCATTTGCTACATCTAAACATTCTAAGACCTTCACAAGGTGCTCAAAATGCTTCTCCTTACTCCCGTAAACACAAAAGTCATCTATAAAATCTCTCACAAACTTTCCTAAGAAAGGTTCGAACACTTTGTTCATAAACCTTTGGAACGTCGCAGGAGCATTACACAGACCAAATGGCATGACTCGAAATGCAAACGTACCCCACGGAGTAGTGAAAGTGGTCAGGTGTTGATGTTCTGGTGCAATTTTGATCTGGTTATATCCGCTATAACCATCTCCAAAGCTGTACCATTCGTTTCCCGCCACTTCTTCCAAGATCTCGTCAATGAAAGGTAGAGGATAATAATCCTTCTTTGTGACCGCATTGAGCTTCTTGTAATCAACACACACCCTCAATTTGCCATTTTTCTTCTTTACGATCACAATGGGTGATACCCATTCAGAATGCTCCACCTCGTAAATGAACCCGGCAGTGTGCAGCTTCTCGATCTCTTCTTTCACCAGATCCGCAATTGGAGGACTCACTCTTCGTTGCTTCTGTCGCACCGGTTTGACTTCCTTCTCTAACTCGATACGATGTTGCTCCAGTGTGACCTCCCTCAGATCCTTGTAACTAAATGCAAATACATGAATGTATTTGCGAAAGATCTCTTCGAAACAACTCTTCTCCTCTTTAGTAACCTTCGATCCATAACGTAAGGTGGCAATTCTTCTCTCCACCTCCTCGGGAGTCAACGGTTCTTTGTCTCGATCTCTTTGCACTTCCGGAGAAGGAAAAAGATCCACTACATTCACACCCACATTTCGTTCTTCTCTCTCCTCTTCCGACGATGTATTTTCAGATTCTGAATCTGAAGAATTGGTACCTACATCAGAAGTAGTATCAACAACTTCTGACTCCCAGTAGTCCGATGTGGGTCGATCTGATTCCGACGTCCCAACTTGATCTCCGAGCAATGGAACTTTGATCCGGTGGTGATTCGGTCCGATGCGTAAATAACCTTTGTGCCAGTTATCCGTTGCATGTACTGCTCGAAGCAAAGGTCTTCCGAGTAACATTTCATAACTTGACTCTTTCAAGATTTGAAATGTCATGTTTACTTGCACTCCCATTACTGACACACAAACTCTTTCCAGCACTCCCCAATGGTCTAACTCGCTGTCTGTTAGCCATGCCCACCGTGATACTAGAAGGACGAGTTGGTACTAGATCCAACTTCCTCATGAGTCGTTCTGAGATGGCATTTACTGCCGATCCTCCATCGACTAGAACATCCGAGACATCTCTCCCATTGATACGAGCCTCTACTTTTGATGCCTTGTTGCACACCTCTCCTTCACTAGCATCTAAAGCACTCACACCGACAGTAGAAGGATTTACCTTCTTCTTCCGACCTCGTCGGGAGCTTAGACCGCTACGAAGTTCTTTCCTCACCGAAGGATTTAGAGCAATCAACTGTCCCACAGTAATGTTTGCTCGTTGCTTACCCACGTCTTCCACCACGTTGTATTTTGATTGCTCCATCGAAATTGTGAAATCAGTATTTCCCAATTTCTTCCGCCGTTCTTTGGTTTTTGAAGAAGATTTGCTACTCCGAGTATTTTGACTTGGAGAATCTTCCATCACGACTGGTTCTCCCTCGTCGAAATGCGTCCTCATCCTCTTCCTCTCTTGAGCCAACAGCTCTACAGATTGAAAACCTTCTCGTACATCTCGTGGCTCCAAGATGTCAATGCATGCTACACCCTTGTCCTTGCTTTGTGAAGTTGAAGCTCCATCCGCCGTTCCACCATTACGACTTGGACAATTACGTTGGAAATGTGACCCTCCGCACGTAAAACATCCTTGGTTCGTGTAGTTACTTGGTGATCCTTGCGGTGGTCCACCTCTAGACTGATAGTTCCCATAACCTCGTGAGCCTCCTCCAACATTTGGACTGCGGTGTTGCAACAAATTCACCATATTGATCTTCAAATCTGTCAGAGACTCTGTCAAACTTTTCAACTCATCACGAAAGTCAGGAGTAACAGATCTAGATGGTACAGTGACTGTAACCGCACTAGTAGGAGCTACCGGAGTTAGATTCTGAAATCGAACAGTCGGAACACTCGCAAGCGTCAGAGTTGGCATGATCGGCCCTTGCACATCTCCACATGCTGCCCCAACAGTCATTGGTTGCAAGTCGTCTCCATCCAGACTCTCTTCCATCCTGATTGCGATCTTCACTGCATCAGCCTTCGAAGTTGGTCTCTCATACCGCACTTGTGTTCGAATCTCCGGCCTCAATCCCCCAATAAAATTCTTTGTGAGCATTGCTCCAATGCCCACCATCGTTGGTTCTACTACATCTCCACTCTTTCGTAAAACCACCCGAAACTTTTGTTCTAATTTCTCCACCCTCTCGGCGTAAGTCCTTACTTTCTCTTTCTCTCCTTGTTTGAGGTAAGTTACCTCTACCATTAACTTCTCGTAACTTTCATCGGGAAGAAAAGTTTCAATTAAGGCCTCCGTCAATACTTCCCAAGTATCAACTGGAGTCCCCACTACGCTTCTCTTCTTCCTATCCTCATACCATGTCAATGCAGAATTCTCAAGAAATTCAGGTATCAACCCTACCCACTCGCTCTTCTTTCGATCTCCATTGCCAATGCATGCTCTTTTGAAGTCTCTCACAAATCCTTCCACGTCTTCTCCATCCTTTCCGTAAAACACCGGAAGTTTCCCCATTCTTCTCTTCTTTTCTTCTTCTTACTCAAGGAACTGCTTGCGGATGTGAAGATCGCACTTCACCGCAATCCACAATTTCCCCGTTGAGCTCTCTCCTCTCCAAAGGTTGGAATAAGTTTGACCCTCATGGTCATCTTATCTCTCGTGTGACAGACTATCTCCATCCTCGCTAGAGGTCTTCACTCGTTCCGTTTCTACACTCAACCTTCTCTCGAGACCTTCGGCTACAGTTTCTAGCAAAGCAACCACTGCGCTACACTCGTGCTCAACTGGAATCCCGTCCACTCCACATCTAGGACAAAAGGTTGTAGGATTAATGACGTCTTGTCTAGGAGAAGAAGGACCTATGTGTAAGCTTAAGTCGACCAACCCTCTTCGCTCACGCAAAAGTCTATTCTTCGTAGGACACTTGCTCACTTTATGTCCTTCTTCTCCACACAAAAAGCACCTCGAGTTCTTCTCCTGGTTCTTACGACTACTCTCTGCTTCTTCCTCAAATTCTAGTCGAAATTCTCCTTTCGCCAGATCAGCGGTAACTATCACCGCATAGCCTTGAGGGATCTTGCTCAACCTCAATTTCCACTCTTGTTGTCCTTCCATGACGATGATCCGTCATACATCTCTCTCGCTATATAGCTTGTTTGACAGTTTTGATCACTCGACTATCTTCTCACTTAGCAATCTCTCACATTACTAAGTAGAAGCTTAACTTGTCAACCTTGAGCTTAGAGATCGAACATAACCCTCTCAAGAATTCTGAAATTCTTTCACTCTTTTACTTCAGCAAGCGAAATAACAGATTTGACCCCCCTTCACTTCGAATGCCATAACTCCAGTTCTACTCGATCAATTCACGCATGATTTGGGTGCCTAGATAGCTTATCTTCCAAGCTATCAGCATGGAAGATTTCAAGGTCTAACTCTAAAAACTGAAAATATGAAACTGACTGTAAACTCCTTCCCGAGAGCTCACTATTTGATATCGAAAAACCTCCTTAACTTCCGAAAGACATAACTCTCTCCTCACAATTGATCTCTCGGAGATATCAAGCTTATTGGAAAGCTTATCTTGCCCTCTATAACATGGTGTATGTACAAAGGTTCTGAACTCATGCTCAAAAACAGACATGAACTGTACTAACGACTAAATACGAATCTTTGTATCGAGGTCCCGGCAACGGAACCAAAAATGTAAGCCGGCCTGTCTCTCACCCAGGGGTACCTCAGATGACTAGGATTACTAGTGCACCATAATTACAAAGATTTAAGTACACCCATGCTCACTTCACTCAACTCTCTGACCCGTATGGTCACATCGGTACCTCTAATAGCGTTCCTGCATACAAGTTCTAATCTCGCTCTCAACATTACATCGCAAAATACTCAAGGACTCCCAAGGTCTCCAATGCTCACTTTACTTACAGTCAGGAAAATGAGAGTGTCTTCCACCTTCTCAACTCCTCCTTATATACTCTACAACTTCTTACCGTGGTAACTTTCACTAAGTTACGTTACCTCATGGTAAGTGCGCAATCCAAAATAGTAAAACTTCTAAAGGCTACTAAGACTTAAGAATAGCACACACATTACTTGTTCTACTTTACTAAAGTAAGAGATTCTCCTACTTTAGCTTTTGTAAAGTGTTAACTTTCCACGCTATCCAGTCGAAAGACGACAACACACTAATACGTCTTTTGAGGAGCATCTTTAGATCTTTGTGCATGACTTTTCATCATGCATCCAATCAGCGATGGTCAACAAAGTCACATACTTTTGGAAAGCATTTTTAGAGCTCCGCAGTTGTCCTATAGTGCCATAGTGGAACCTCTAATAGTTTCCTCAACTTAGTTATAACTATCTCATCTAGTTATGACTACTTTTGATCACTCTAAATTTAGATCTTCAAACTAGAGTAACCTTTAAGATAGTCATACCTAATGAAATGTATATAAGCATACACACAAATAATGAGATACTTGTGGTGTGACAGATCTGCTTATGCTAGGATCCGAAGCCAAGATGAGACAAGAGCGGTACAATTCTTGACTGTACCGTCCAATCACGAACGCAATCGAGATCGTCTGAGGGAGAAACCACTTCCAAGGGTGAGTGAAGAGTTCAAAGATTTTTGTTGAGTACCACTATAGAGCGAGATTGTGGTGGTGCGCAGGAGAAGGTACTCTCGCTTGATGGAGATAGTGCCTTTTGTACAGGGTTTGTTGGGTTTTCAGAGTGTGAGATTGCTATGTACAAGAAGGTAGAAGAGCTGAGGAAAAAAGAACAAAAACATTTGCGTGATGTTGAGTTGATGATGAAAGAGTTGGGTGAGCTAGAAGGGGATGAATGGATTTTTGGTGTTTATGAAGAGGATGGGTTGGAGGATCCTTTGCGAGAGATCATGTCTATTGGATGGGAGGATATGGATAAAGTTGTGCAGATTCATCCAAGGGAGGTCTATTTGGTGATCGAATCATTCTGTGCACCGGAGGTTCGAGTTGAGACAAGGTACAAGACAGTAGATAAGAAGATAAAGTCAGTTGCTGGTCCTTTGCCGGATGATACTAACCAACAGATGGATCGAGCTTCAAGGGAGAAGAGTTTGAGAGATCCTGCAATGATAAGACAAGTTCACGGAGAAGACCTTTGAAGAGCTGAAGATTGGATTTGATCGGTCTCTTCTACCAGAAGAGAAGATGTGCTTCTAGGAGATGCTTTCACGACATGGGAAAGCATTGCCTTTGAACCACATGAGATTGGGTGTGTAGATCCGTACGTTGTTACCCTGATGATTATCTTCACGGTACCGCATGTGTCATGGAACCTGAGACTAATTCCAGTACCGCGGGCTCACTTGCTTAAACTAGTGGAGTTGCTGAAGGAGAAGATGCGGATGAAGATCTTGGAGCCGCGTTTGCACCGTATTCGAGCAGATGATTTACAATACCTAAGAAGAATGGATTGTTGCGGTTCATCCAAGACATGCAACCGGTGAACGCAATAACAATCAGAAATGTTGGGGTGGGACCGATTGTGGATGAGTTTGCTGAAGCGTTAGCAGGAAGAGCAATTTACTCAATGAGAGATCTTTACTCGTGGTATGATCAGTTTCAACTAGCGGAGGAGAGCAGAAGCTTCACGACAATGAGGACACCTTTGGGGTCGATTAGGATGTGTACTTTATCACAGGGAGCTACCAACTCGGTAGCAGACATGATGAATGGGATGAATCGAGTTCTAAGAGACTTCATCCCTGAAAAGATGATGCCGTTCTTGGATGACATCCTCATCAAAGGATGTGTAGAGGATGAGAAGGATGAAACATTAGATCAGAGAAGGTGTCGACGATATGTCATGGATCACATAGCAGACTGTGAGAAGATCCTATCTCGACTTGAGGAAGTTCATCTCACGCTATCAGGTGCGAAGTCTACATTTGGGTTAGAGAAGTCTTGATCGTCGGTCATTTGTGTGGATCGTTTGGTCGGAAGCTAGACCCGAACAAAATGGATGCAATTGGAAGGATGAAGGAGGTTTGCAACTCGTTGACATTTTAGTACATTTTTAGTGACATTTTTTTGAAGTAAGAAGATTTTTGGGTGCTTGTGTATTCTATCACATTTGGATTTCTCATTATGCGCATGTGGCGGATCCATTATATGAGTTGTTGCGTAAAGGTCATAAGTTCAGGTGAGAGGAAGAACATACTGATGCGGATCTTCGGATCGGATAAGTTGCCCCCGATACTGATGCGGATCAGGATTCTGCTCTGAACAAGAGCAGAATCGAGCTCTAGTATCCCATGAGATGAAAAGATCAACTAAGAGAGCATGAAGAACCTGCTAGAAGTAATGTCTCATCAGAGAGGATGGTAGTCCGTTTGATCCATCAGTAGCTAAGATATCGAACCGGAGATATGTCTCACGTACCTCAAGTGTCAAACTATCTCTTGTCTCACAAAGACACATCTGTAGTGGAGAAGAACCATCCTCCACCTCTATCACATAGCTCTCTAGAACAGATCTATCTTGTACGAGGAAATGACAACAGAGCTAAGGTGTTGAGAGGCCCAACTACCCAAAAAAGCTACCGAAGCAGTCTCCTCCATAGATAATAAATCCACCCTGTCACATGATATCGGTAATGATGTCTACTTACATACGAGAGGTCCTGTCACACACTCAAAGTTCCGTCACCTAAGATGTCGTCAAAGACCTCCATGATCCTCCTATCAAACTCTCGAAGGCGCAAGATGAAGATTAGAGATGAATGTATTGTGCGGAATAAATAACCCAGAAGACGTGCAATGAAAAAGGAAAGGATACCAAGGACAACCTAGGGATCCTCTAACCTAGGAAGATTCTCAATATGAAAACGTCCTCAGCGAGAGCAACATCTAAGAACCAAGAGACAAAGTCCTCTAAACCCACCGATACTCTGAGGATACATAAACCATCTCTAGGTGTTACAAATCTCTTTGGGAGTTGCAGGTTTGACAAAATATCAATGAGAGACCAAGTCTTGCACTTTGACACCTTCACTCTCAATCCTACCAAGGTCAGTTGAGAGACGAGGTGATCAAACACATCACGGACTTGGTCTGTTGGACCTATGATATGCGTGTCATCAGCTAGAGATAGAAAGACACAACCTGGAGCAACCAAGACGGTGGCCAGGAGAGCTCTATGTGAGTTAAGACAACGAGGGGTCCACCCAAAGAGTCTCCCTGACGAGTACCTGCAGTGGAGTTGATCACTGTAACCTCCTCTATCAAAAAATCGTACTAGTAATAAAGATAGGAGGAAGAACTATAGAACTATCGCACGAAGAGAACGAGACTCGTCACAGGTCCATCGTCATTCATGAGCTACTTAAAAATGAAAATGTAAAAAACGCTATGAAAAGTATTTTTTACGTCCACTTGTAGGACAACCCAATCGAGATGGATGTCTAAGAGAATCTTAATGCCGAAGGACATGAACTTACAACCTCTAGGCGTCGCAACTCTAAACTGATGTGGACAAATGTGATCCTGAAAAGTATCTTGATACTGAAAAACAATGATACGACTAGTAAATCATAAGAGAATCTCACCAATGACTATCGGTCGAATCTTTCTTCCATCTTTCATCATGGTCAAAAGTCTAGCTGTCCTCAGTACCTGAGCTATAGAATGTGGAATATATCCCTGAGCTACTGCTGCCGCTACTTGAAAAAGCTCCGTGAAACCACTAGATGGGTCGTCTATCTGAAAATAATCTAGTAAGTGCTCGTAGATCATCCCAGATATACCTCCAGAAGATAGACGTGGAGCTGTACACAAGACCTAGACAAACAAAGATCTACCGAGACATAATGGCTCCTCAAGCTGATAGTCTTGAAACTCAGGTGGTGGAGTATCACTCGATGAGAGATGAAGAAAATACAACGAAGTGATCCTCTCCTCAATAGGACATGCCACTGACAAAAGATACAATGCTCTACCAACTCTACTATACTCTCCAACTTGATCTAACATCCTACAATGTCTTACGCGAGCGAAAGATGAGACGTCACGTGTAGAGACAGATTCACTCATACCTCATGCATCACGTACTGATTCTTCTTACAAGGTCATCCAATCGCCATCACGGAATCTCTGAAAGCGCCGTCATCTCTCGCTGTCTCATTCTGGCACCTCGAGTATAACAATGTCGAGGTGAGAGTTTCCTGGAAAGGACGGAACCTTCTAGCTGTGATACGATCGTGAAAAAAAGGACAAAAAGCACACACAGAACATGGATGCAAAAGAATCTCTATCAGACATGTAAGTCTTCAACTCCAAATCGTTTAGTTTGCAAGTCCTCAACTCCAGATCATCCAGGCTGAAAATCTCACGGTTAAGAATTCAGAACTTCAGAAACTACTCCTTGAAGGACTAGCGGGTTCACCTAGAAACTTCTCATTTTCTATTCAACAAGATATACATACAAGTTGCAATGCTCCTCTCTATTCGTTTCTGCCCTTTAATCTCAATCCCTCGATGTCAAAATTGTCATCAATCAAAAAATTCTCTAGCGTCAATTCCATAAACCTCTCTCCTCGCTCTTCGATAACTCTCCTCGATAATGATAAGAAAAATCCTTCTCATTGCAGTACACCTTGTCTGGGATCTTCTCTCCCCTCTACGTGACATCCGTCGTCACCTAACAGGTGTAAAATTGTGTCAAAGACAAGTGGCAGCAGAAAAATAAATCCTTGGTAAGCAATCAACACGTACTATCTTCTTACGTGTCAGAAAACTTAATCAACAAGTCTTTGCAGATTTATATGTACGGATTGCTATCGAGTCGGTTGTACAATCAGCTTTTGACACCTCCACCCGAAGTAACTCCACCACGGCAATCTCTGACCACCAGAATCATTTGATGCCATCTCGCTACCTCAAGACTTAGAGGACCGCACATCGGATTCATACTAATTATCCAACACCTTGAAGGAGAGTTAGTCCTCTAGCATAAGATCCATTTCGAAATCTGATGATAATCTATAAGATGATTGCACTAGTGTAGGAGTAGATGGAGACGTCTCGCATTCACGATACGTTTAAAAGACATCTAGTGTCCCGCCTCTAGGCAACTTGGTGCCTCACATATTCTCCTGAAGGGACCAGCAGACTCCAAGCCAATTGAAAGTATAAGAGAATTTGGTCTTGAGATATCCTCCCTACAGATATACCCAGCTACCCACAGAAGTCAATCTCACAACTAGTTCTAGAGATCAGTTTCTAAGCTTATATGCTAGTAAAGCGTGTTATTTCATTTTCCCTTCAAGATGCAAATATATACTACACACTACAATCTACATGATAAAAATCTAAAATATGCATTTTGAACTCACTTAGATTTATGATACATTTCTCGATTTCAGAAATCTTCTAAAGAACTCTAAATAACTTTTCGCCTGCAACTCTATTTGTAACTTTTTAACATATCACGGTGATCAGCATAATGAGATTTAAGCCGTGGCTACAACGTTGTGATTGAATATCTAGTCTCTTTCCAGAAAAGCACAGGTCTTTGATCTGATAACGTTGATTTCTTTAGTGACGTTGTAGATGTCATTGGAGTGACATCTTGACGTTACCGAAGATATTTATGTTTTAGCGATTCTTGGAACGCCCTATGAAAGTTCTATTTGGTGACTACCTCTATGGAGTGGTCAAAGGGCCAATTTATGATTTTATCCTTTGAGGAGATAACTCGACGGAAGACCCAAGAGTGACATCCTCCGCTAAGTGCATAACTTGACGGGGAGCCCTTGAGTGACGTTATCCACTGCGTGCGTAATTCGGTGGAGAGGCCTTGAGTGACATCATCCCTCGAGTGTATAACTCAGCGGAGATCCCTTGAAAGACGTTATTCACGTCCTACTGATTCCCTTGAGTTGATGGTTTTAACATAAATTGATTATTTCTGAAAAGCATTTGCATAATTTAGTTTTGATTCAAACGATTTATTGATTGTGTTACAAATATATATTTCAACATATACAGGATTCTAGAATCATTCATATCTATTGGTTTATACCGGTCAAGAAGAGAATTCTAAGAGGAGTTTGATCAAATCCGTGATTCGTTCTGAGGTCCAATCTAGTAAACTTTTGTCGAGACTTAAATTTAGTGTTAATGAATGACATGTAAAGAAAAATGATATGAGAAAAAAATGAAAAGAGTGTTGGACGAGACTCGAGAAAAACATGAGAAAATTGAAGGATTGTTACTTAGAACATAAGAGAAAAAGAGAGATGAATAAGTCTTTTACTGAAAGATCATGATATTAGAGAAGATGTAAAAACTATTAAATATTAAAAATTGAAAATTTACAATAGATGGCGAATGACATAAAGCATATCATGAGTACTTTGCAAGTGTACCACTGGTATGTTGAGATAACACAATAGGAGCGCTTCTGACGTGTGTTGTGTGTGTAAAACAACAAACATACGGATGTCAACTTGATATTCATCTCCTTGCTGCTGCAGATGAGGTAAGAAATCGAATCAAATAGAAACACTAACCTTTACCTTAAAAGACCTAAGCAAGATCAAATCGATGTGTTCATACAAGCAACCGTCGGGTCTCATATCACCAAGGAGAATTATTTGTTGCTAATGAAGCTAAGTATATTATTAGAAGCTCTTTATTGGAAGCTCTTTATTGGAGTCTTTAAAAATTAACTGTTGTTAGCTCTTTCGGAAGTACATGCGAGCGAGCAGTCAACGTTGGACGTACTTGAGTAAAAAATGAAAATTATGTAGAAAAGAGTTACAACTCGATGTGATAACAGAGAATATTTTTCCCCACGGCCTTGTACAATGAATTCTATTTTCTTATTAGAAATGTGTAAATATAATAAAAATTATTATAAAAAAGTATTATAAAAAATTAAATTAAATTATAAATAATATATATTAACCAGTCTCGGATCCAGATATAAACTATAAGTGAAGACCGAACTGATACGTTGCTGGGATATAAATTGATATAGTAATTCTCAAAACAAGTCATTCTGTGAAAAAATTAATTTATAACCTAACTTTTCTCGCCAGAAGAATTAAAATATAAATTAATTTACACCTGATGTACAATTCTAAATTTACATGAGGTGAATATCCTCCTCAGACTATCCTACTATACAAATGAACATTGATGTATTTGTCTAATTTTCCCGAAGTTAGAGACGAGAGAGAATCTGAATCCAGAGAAAGTGAGAGATCGCAAAAAGAGAGTCAGGTATTCACAAGTAATCGTCACTAAGGACCTATGAGAGAAACACGCGACGCAATGAATAGCCAACGGACCCGAAAAGCCAAGCAACCATCCTAGGACCTATGCACACATCGGGGAGATTCTCCTGATACTATGGCTACTACAGTCTGATTGTGTTACCATAGTTGACCGCATGTGTCTGGTATAGCTTTCTTTACCATCTGTTGTAGTGTACAATACCTGTAGGACCATTACCATGTGTACATGTTTATCTCCATTAGATCTTTTTATTTCTAGTACCCGGCACAGAAGCACTGCCCAGATTCTAGTTGATCCAGCTTAACGTGAGTTAATAAACCATAACTAGATCTGAGATCGGATCATGAAGAAGAACCTTAAACTTCCAAAGAGGTTCACAATTATCCATTTAGTTCTCGAATATTGCTATTCTTCCTTAGTTTATTGAGCGATTTTTATAAATCCAACAAAAATATTAGAGCCAAACATATTGTATTACGTTTCCCATAGGTTTAGCATTTCAGTTTGATTGAAAGATCTAAAATAACACACTCATCATGCCTTTAAAGGTTTGTTAGATCACTCTCGCCATTTGTGAAGCAGAAATCAGCTGCATTACTTCCATAGGCCATATTTAGTACGTTTGAGAATGCCTATGGACGCGTTTATTTTATGGGTAATTTTTGAAACTCTGAAACTTAATATTTTCTGTTTAGATAATATAATTTTATAATAATATAAAAACAATATTTGTTCACATTACTTTAATCTATAATTTGTATATACTGGTTATATTTGTTTTATTGACACAAAGCTAACGTTATCTAAAGAGTGATCTTCCTGAGTATATTTAATCATTTATTTTTTACTCATCTGTAATATGTTTGTCGGACTGGTCTCTTTCTTGATTTTACGTTATTTGATATACTACACCTTTGCTGTCTATAGCAGGTTCAGTAGGTCAGAATGTCACATCATCTGAACGAGATGCATGTTATCTATCAGCCTTGTATTTACACGAAAAGTTAAAATTAAAATATTTTTACAAATATTATCAACTCAGATGATCTCTTATTTGTATTAATGTAGTGTCTTTATATAACGATAAATCTGTTCAACTTGTTGATTCCGGTGAGGAGTATTTGGGGTATCAAAGTTCAGAAGAAATATTTTTCAACGGCAAAGAGATAACTGACCGTAAAATTATCACAGATAAGTTTATACGCGACTCATTCTGGATCGCGTTCGTGACTGAAACATCAAGATTTTATCACTGATTAATTTTCATTTGTACACTCAAGATAATGACTCTGAGCAGCAGAGAAGCTATTGCAAAAGAAAGCGGACGAAACCATTGAATAGCCGTTAAGAAAACGCTCGCGGTGTTTTTCTGCGGGAACCTCAAGAGGTGCCCGTTTGAAACACTGGCCGCAGTCTCGCCGAAGCAGTAACTCATGTCCTCGGATTTCGAAAATTTCAGAAATTCCTTAACTTTGACACCTCTAATAGGAGGTTTCAAACATAGATCCGTGACGAGTCACGGACTTGTACGTAATCACTCGAGATAAACTCAACGGCTTAGTCCGACAAACATTTGTCGAGGGTGTCTGTCGTTGATCATGGATTGGATGATTTACTCCATGACCGTGATTAATTACATCGATGATTTAAGACGCAGATGAAAATTCTGTCAGTTTACGTCAAGAACTCGCGTAATCATGTCTGCCACCAGTCCGTATTGCATCTGTGTACGATCACAATGGACTTTGCCACAGAATCCGTATGTATATTACGGAACCTTATGTTTGAAACCTCTAATCAAGTAACTCAAAGTTAAGTGGGGTGGGGTCAAGTCAGAGAAACGTATAAGAGGTGAGGTAAAGTAAATTTCTGCTATTTTTGATATCAATGTACGATCTCTATTCGTGCCCACTGCTCTGCATGAGTTAGCTTCCTGGTTCTTCCCTCTGGCTGAAACTTCATCGCTTCGTTTTTGGACGGTTTACTGAGTTTGTGGTACGATTTCATCTCGAATATCCAGTCGCACTGCAGCCAGAGGATTTTGCCTGGCACTGTTTAGAACTGGCCATGCATGTTTTCACGACGTACCGTACTGACATTTGTATTCACGCAAAGGCAGAGTGAACTCCACTCCATGCAGAAATTTCTGACATGCACCTAATTTACGCGAGATCGAAGTGACATAATTACGAGTTTGGTTCTGTCTGTTTTTGTTGCACCCATGCCTGCGGAATTGCGAGTCCGCGTCGTAAATGTACGATGCAACCAAATAGAATTGTAACAATTGCTAACAAGTGTGTTGATGCGTTCTCTCCTCTAGTGAATTGGACCTTCTGTATGGCGGTAGTAGTAGCACACTCTCAGTGAAAATAGATAGTACTATCGATTTACATACCCAACATAACGGAACGAAGCCAGTATCCAAGGTTGATGTTCCATTGGGTTTCAGACTTGTACATTGTGCGACCTTCAGGTGCGCCATAGAACTCTCATCTTGAATCGGCCAGACACTATACAAGGAGCTTGTAGAGTGCATCTAGGATTAGGTCTGTTACTGCAGATCGAGATAGACTTTTCATGCCAACATCCCCTATCCTATAATGATCGTTCTATGTTTGATCATGAGCGTCTAGCTCTGGTATAGCAATAGCAGTGTCTACCGTAACGTCGATTCTAGTCGAACTCCTGGACTTTCATAGTTAAATTCCCCTTTTGGAGTTCGCCATGTGCATCGGTGAATATATGCAAGAACACGACCTTCCCTCAGTCCACGATACTTGGAGAAAGGGACATGCTTATGCTAATGGACATACATTCTGCACTGCTATGCTTATGCTTCTCAACCTATGCACTAGCCCAAGTTGTGGAGGGTGATAATTATAAGCAAGCCCCACTCCCTGAGCTGCTGTAGAGAGATGCTTCACTGTGGAACAACCTTTCCAGCGTATGAATATGACATCATGGCACTTGGGGAGAAGCGAGGCCATAACCCAGATCTAGAAGATTCGCAACTCGATTCGAACTTCTAAATGAAACGTACCGCACTGAGTTGATGTTGATGAAGGCTCGCCTTTTCTTCCTTCCAGCTCCGTGAGTTCCCTTCCTAGCGCCATTGTGTGCGGTGGGGAGTTCTCCAGCTTCCCACAGCCGTGTGTTTCGCACTCGCTTCTGTAGCCAACAGGTCAGGTCCGCTCAAACGTTGTTTGCAAGGGTTAGAGCTGAATGAATGAGGAGGCACCCATTGCTTATGGATGGACTTGATTTTGATCAGGCTGCGGTTAATTTGAGGCATGCGCACTGCTGTATGTCCACCTGGATATATGGGCTTCATCGTCTTGCCGTGGAATTCCGTTTGACTCATCCCTTACAATCTCATCATCTCGCCGGGTGTTCACTTGGAGACACTTGCAGAGGTGCAGGTTCATGACACTCCGGAGGCTGACTCTTGCCACGCATTCACTTACCCAAGCCTGAAACGAGGAGAAATAGAAATAGGCGCTGCCAATGACGCATATGAAGCTGAAACCGATACAGAATCCAAGCTTAAAGGCCTGGGTAAACGGGTCTTCGTTTCCGAAGGATGCAAGGGATCCGCCACTCGTGTTGGTTGATTCACCGCAACGTATACCCAGCTGGTCACCACATAGTCCCGAGTTAAGTTCGAAACAAGAACGGGGGAACGTCGAGAATTGATTACCTTGAGGGATCGGTCCAGTTAGACTATTGTTTGAGAAGTTCGCAACCGCCAAAGAGTTTAGCCCCGTTAAGTTCCAAGGAATGTAACCACTTAGTTGGTTCCCAGAGACGTCCAAAGACTCGAGGTCTGTGATGTTTCCCAGACCCATGGGGATTCCGCCGGTAAAGGAGTTTCCTGAGAGATTCAGGTGCTGGAGTTGGTGAAGAAGACCCAACTGCGAAGGAATTGTGCCGTTGAGCCTGTTGTTCGCAAGATTGATTGAAGTTTGCATACTGAGCACGTAGCTGAACCGGAGCTTTCTCCCTTTCACAACGAAAGTGATGTCTTCTTCGTACATAGTTTGTTCCTTGAGAGAACTCGGCCAGTTAAAACCCGTGAGGTTAGCCAGATTTCGGGGGATCCTTCCCCGGAAATTGTTGTTCGATAGGTCGAGTATTTGCAGGTACTCCGAATGGGCCAGCGTCGGGGGAAGTTTTCCAACTAACTGATTTGAACTAACTAGAAGTACACGTAAGGTGGTCGTATTAGGCAATCTACCGGTGAGTCGATTGTTCGCCAGATCAAGCAGTTTCAGATACTTGCAGTTACGTATAGAGGTTGGAATTTTACCAGATAGTTGGTTCTCACCTAGAGATAGTGACTGTAGTTGATGATCCCCTTTTTTCTTACAGAATGTATCGGGAATGGAACCACTGAGGGAACTGTTTTGAAGCTTTAGCTGAATCAGCCACTGGAGGTTACCCAGATTTCGTGGTATCTGACCTGCCAAGCTGTTTCCAGACAAATCCAAGACACGCAACTCCGATAAATTCCCGAGTGAATTCGGTATTCCTCCAGTGAGCTGATTATCAGACAGCTTCAGAATTTGCATGCCTTGCAAACTTCCCAACGATGAGGGTATCGATCCGGTGAACTGATTTCTACCCAGACGGAGTAGTTCAAGTCGTGGCAGGCTCGTAAAACTGGGAATGAGCCCGCCGAAATTATTTGAAGACAAACTGATGTGACGCAGAGAATTGTACCTCTCCAGAGCGAAAATGCCTCCGGTCAACAAGTTGGAACTGAAGTCTATGGCGTCGACGAAACTGTTGTTCCCGCTCGGCAAAGGAAGATCTCCCGTGAAATTGTTATGCGACAGATAAAGCTTCGACGAATTCTCGAAAGAGTGGATTGTTCCCACCAAATGGTTGCTAGAGAGATCCAACGTGATGTTCCAACTGAAAAGTACATCAGGAAGGGGACCCGAAAGCTGATTATTTGAGACATTTAATGTGCGTAGGGTGGTCATGTTCAGCAGCGTCGGGGGAACTGGACCAGAAAGCTGATTGTAGCACAGATGGAGCTGTTCGGTATCTAAGTTCACAAGTGCATCTGGAATGGTTCCCGAGAGCACGTTGTTAGATAGATCTATCGAAAACAAGCCGGTCAAATTTCCCAGGAATTCTGGAATCGGTCCAGCAAAGTTGTTGCCACGGAGATCAAGCTCCTCCACCGTCGACAGCCTCCCCACAGTATCTGGTATCCCCTTAAGTTTGTTGTTTCTCAGGTACAGAAATCTCAAGGTCGTCAGGTCCTTCAGTTCAGGAATTTCTTCTATAAGGTTGTTGCTCAGATCCAGGGTCACCAATCCCGAGATGTTGGCGATTTCTTCGGGCACCCCAGTCAACCCTCCGGGCACCCCAGTCAACCTCTTGTTCGCATTCAGAAGAAGCACCTCGAGCTTGCGCAGGTTGCCCACAGACGCAGGAAGTTTGCCGCTCAGTCTGTTGTGGTCCAACTTCAGCTCTTCGAGATTGGACAGTTGTCCGAACCACTCAGGTATCCCTCCTTTCAGACTATTGTACCCAAGATCCAAGCTAACTAAATTTGTCAATGTCGATAGGCCTTTCGGAATTCGTCCTTTCAGTCTATTCCCATTCAGGTGCAAGATAGTCAATCCCCTTAGTTGCCCAAACTCGTCTGGAATCCCCCGCTTAAGTCGATTTCGAGAAAGATCTATCTTATACAGTGAAGTGAGGTTTCCGATTGATGGAGGAATTTGTCCTGACAGTCCGTTGGAGATCAAACTCAAGGATCTCAAGCGGGACGCTGCGCCAAAGTTTGCTGGTAATATGCCATCCAGATGGGCTTTGACAGCACTGTCGAAGATATCAAGGACTTCCAAGCTCGAATTCGGGTGGAATAGATCTTTCCAGTTGAAGCCCGGAACATTAACAGACCTGAACCTCAGAACCCTTAAGTAGCTCAAACCATGCTCGGGAATCCGCGCATGATTGAGAGATGTATGATTCATATCTAATACCCTAAGTCTCATACTCCAGAGACAAACTGGAAATCCCGAGTTAAACTGTGCCCCCGTGATAATAATTCCCCTCAACTCCGTCAGGGTACAAACAGCTGCAGGGAACTCCTGAAAAACTAATGGACGCACCCGCCAATTTGTGGCGATTTGCAGTAGCCTCACAGCACCGGTGCGGTCGTCACACGAGACACCAGTCCAGTCTCTGCAGCAATCAGTATCCTCTTCCCAAGAGTAGAACATATCACTCAGGTCCTCAGGCAGAATCGACGACCGTATTTCGAGGAGAGCCGAAGCTTCGGACGTTAGACATGCATCACACCTATCCAAGGCCAACCATATCATCACGAGAACTCCCAACTCCCAACGCGTCTCATGGCACCGTCTTCTCTGTCCGCACAAGCTGTATCTTCTCACATGGTCCATCTCCCTTAAAGCCGTGGTCCATGCGGAACGTCGTAAACTGCACTGTTTCAACCGGAGTTCATTAGGTCTCATCGTCACTTTTCTTCAGTATCCAGTTGGATAATCTTCGGGATTGGTGAGCCGAAGGTTGAGTTGAACTCAATGAACGATATCAGCAATTGTCCAGCAATGAAGTGATCAAGCTCCATCGCACACAACGGTGAGCACATTGAGATAGACTGTCCCAGCTGCAAACGTGAAACAACCAAGTAATTGTGGCCTGTTCTGTTACCAGGTGTAGAAACGCACGGATTCTAATGTCAGAATTAGCATTCGGGTTTTGATGCATTTGAGTAGGAAGCTTTACAAAATCATGCACATCTGCTCACTGGAGCTACCATACCAAACCGGAAATGCACATGGAGCTCACATGGAGGGTGGCCGAAAATACAAAAAGAAGCCTGCATTGAAGCGCAATTCATTATGAATGATGCGTAGAGAGATTTTCAGTTACCAAGTAGGAAGTCATTTGCGCTCCGGAATGCTAGTGTCCAAGGCATCACAAGTGGCAAAGAATTCATGACCCTAAACCGATAACATCCAACTTCATGAACTGTCAGACGTCCCGTGAACACCCGAGAACAGAACTGCAAGGACCTCGTTTCAATTCCAGAGAGAAAAAGTGTCTGGATATACTCAAAAAGCCGGAGGTGGGAACGACGGAGCCAACGAAACATACCATGTTTAGTGTTTCAGGATACTGAAGCATTGCGCGTGCCAAAACATTTCCCACTGCCCCCTAAAACTAAGATGTACGGTTGTCCTATAATTATGGCGGTGTCTGTATACATTTGTTAAACGACGCATCGACGCCGTCGCGGCACGGTAAGGGGTTTTAACGAAGCTGTGAAGCCACAAGAAGCTCTGGAAATATGATCCCGTGAGCTTGAATGTGTTTTACACCGCAGACAGTCCAACCTGTCGCTTCAACAGGGTTGATTCGAAGTTACCTGTGTACAACATTTTTGATGATCCCAAAGCTGGGATCAGAATCAGAGATACTAATTTATTTTCAGCTTGTTTTCCCCAGTTTCGAGCCTGCTCTGTTAGAAACGAACAACGCGTCTCAACATCTAGTGCTTGTCATGGACGTTGAAAGAGTAGCATGCCACTGTCCGTTGTCTTTACTGATGAAACATCATGCTGCGACGACAAAACTTCCACCTACTGTTTCTGTCTAAGCAAGTCGTTCCAAGAATGGCACAAGAATACGCACGCCCTTGTGCAGCTTGGAGGGAACCACCCATACCGACTCAGGGTAATACGGGATACAGACAAGGATACTCTTATGGCAGCCGTGTTTCACTTGTCCATGAACCTCGCGATCTTTATCCTGAAGCTGCCATGGTAAGCCTGATGGTAGTTGACTCATCGCTTCTCACGAGGTTTGGCACTTCGGTCGTGATGCTCGAAGTTTCGGCAACCGAGGAAGACGACTGCTTCATACATGTCTATATAAAGGAAACTCCCTTTTGGTTCGCTTGCCCTTGCTAAGAATTCTTGCAGGGCCGGGTTGAGCTTTTTCCTGGTGCTGTACTTGTTACTTCACCTTCTTCGATCTCCTGCCTGATTAAGCCTCCGGATACCTCAATTTCTCGGCCGGCAAAGGAAGCAGAAAGCAGGGACTGAACAGCAATTTGGTGCATCAGCCAATTTGAGCAAGCGTTGAGAATCACGAGACTGGTTGGGAATGGCAAAACATTGCCACAGGTGGTTGACAGGAGAGGGATCAGTACTTCAACTTAGGTCTCCCTCAGCCCAGTCTGAAGACCTAAGTAGAAGGTGTGACTCGCGGAACCTTGGATCTCACTTAGTGCAGGAATGTTCTTCCTCAGTCCCCCATAGCAACTGTCTGATCTTCGCAAGTCCCCGAAGTTGGAAATGTTTTCCTCAGTACCCGAACCGGATTCCAACGGTTTCGGTTCCTGGCTGTATTGGTTTAGGTTGAATCGCAGTTGGAGAGCACGGGCACGGGAATTGTAATGAGAAGTGAATATTAGAAACAGGACAATGGAGAGCGACTGAAGACGGGAGTGACAATCTTCGAGAAGACGGGAGACAAAAAGCAAATGTTCACGTGGAACTCATAGATGTGAGATAACATGAAATTGTGCTTGAACCTCTTCTGACAGTCTAGTGAAGCAGTGATTTGAAGCTCGAGAGTAGCAATCTTGTCTGAATCAGAGGTGAGAGAGCTTGAGAACTTGACAGACTCTTGAACGGAAGAGCTTGAGCAAGTTGAATCGAAGACGGGAGAGGTTGAATAGAGGTGCACCTCGCATTATTTGAAATTGTTGTGTCTGCATCAATTTGTTCGTTGATAGAACTTGAAGTGTGTATCAGTAACATGCCTTGCATGTGGGTGGTTGCTTCTATTCAACGGATAATCAAAAATCGGAAGTGGAGTTTTGTATCGTATGTGGCTTGTAATTTTCCAGGGTGTTTCAAGCAAGTGGTAGAACATGCACAGACCTCGTCAAGCTCTGCTAAGAAGGTGCTATATTTCAATCAATCGCAGCCGGACAATAGAAAGACTTGGCACGCTTGTGATCAGAGAGGAAATAGAAGACAATATCGGTTCCATTTAGGATTGATTGATTATAGTGTAAGTGATCGTCTAGAGATAGCATTACTCATAGCTATCATGTGGATTTGAAATGTCTACAATGGGTAATACTGCGGAGCTTGTTGAGGTGGAGCATTTACATCATCGGGTAGTGACACTGGTTGAAAAATCAAAAGAGACTGAACAGAGCTTAGAAGGTATTGCTCGGGATTTGCAAGCTGTAATTGAGCTCCAACGACAAGAGAAGGAAGAGCTGTTGGAGTTAATAGAGGCATTAAGGAAACTGAATGAGTTGTAGGATGATTATAAATCGAACCCAGCGTTGACGGTTCATCGATTTTGTAATAAAGTTGAATTGAATGAGAATGTACTTCTCATACCATGCTATCTTGAGATCTGATTTGCTTTCCGTTGTGCTTTTTAGAGAAAACTAATAATCTTCGTCCCCAGTTCATGTCATCTATCGTGAATACTCCTTCGGAAACATATCCCAGTGGACGAAACAAATATGTTTCGTCCATTTGAGAGACGAAACATACCTGTTTCGTCTCTCGTGTCCTTTGGAAACATACACCAGTGGACGAAACAGGTATGTTTCACTCACTCGAGAGACAAAACATATCTGTTTCGCCTCTCGTGTCTTTCGAAAATAACCTCAATGAAAGAAACATATCTGTTTCTTTCATTGGGGTTACTCGTGAGGGTACCACTTCGTATATGTTCTCAGTGGACGAAACATACATGTTTTGTCTCTCGTGAAGATATGTTTTGTCAATAACCTGAGTGGGGAAACATAATAGTTTCGTCCACTCCAGAAGGGTACCCCTTCAGAAATAACCCAAGTGGACGAAATAGATATGTTTCATCCACTCGAAAGACGAAACATACATGTTTCGTCTCTCGTGAGGGTACCACTTCGTATATGTTCTCAGTGGGGAAACATACCTGTTCCGTCTCTCGTGAATATATGTTTCGTCAATAACCTGAGTGGATGAAACATAATAGTTTCGTCCACTTCCAAAGGATATCCCTTCAGAAATAATCCAAGTGGGCGGAACATACATGTTCCGTCTCTCGTGAAGATATACCCCTAGTGGACGAAACAGACTAGTTTCGCCAACTTGGGTACCCCTTCGAAGATAACCCAAGTGGGCGAAACATAATTGTTTCGTCCACCCGAGAGATGAAATATGTCTATTTCATCTCTCACGATGGTTTCGTGAAGGGTATGTTAAGGTCATAATTCCTATGGACGAAAGAGGTATGTTTCGTCCACGGGAGACTTGCTTTCGCACCGAGAGGAGCAAAATAAGCAAAATGAAATTAAAAAAGATGACTTGGAAGTGACCGAAAACTAAAGCAAGGTATTTTGTTTATGATAGGATGATATATCTATATTTCTAATGATTTTAAAAATAGATATTACTCACTCATATCAAATGATAAGGAAAATAGTCTACCTTGACACTCCTTTTATTGTACAAGGATGTTAAGTAACATTTAGGAATGTAAGTTTGACTTAAATCCTGGGTATGACTATAATGCTCCTGGTAACCTAGAAGATCTCATTCTGCCGATTCAATTTTGGGGATTTTTCACGAAAATTAATCTTTTCTCACCTGAATAGAATCTATGAACCATGGATTTAAATCAAAGCTCTCCACTTAACTCTCCACTTTGCAATTCATTTCTGAACAAACTATTTATTTATTCATTTAAAAATCTTAAAATTAAATTTATAAGATTTTAAAAGAAAATAAATATATTCAATAACCTCAAGTACAGGGTGAAGAAAACAACCCTGCACGGGACAAACTAGTAAACTAGTGTAGCTCACCATAGGATAAAGTAGTAAACTAGTATGTTTCGCTCAGTGCTGAAAGATACCTTCGACAATTTTCAAACAAAATGAATCACATAACGCCAAGAGAATCAAATGAGAATTACAAGCAATAACTGTTTACAAGTAAAAATTATGGACTTCCTCATATAATATTAATATTATTATAGAGTGAGTGTCTCATTAAATATCATATAATGGACGAACAAGAAAGAGAAATATGTCTCACTGGAGTTTAGGGTAGAGATGCATACAAACTCCATGAGGAACGGATCTCCGTACGATATTGACCTCCTCTTTGGTAATATTGATCCAATAGCTTTTAAGGGCTATAAATGGATCTTGAGCAAAAACTTGTGAATATCTACTCTCCACATACGCAGGTGTCTCCTCTGGACTAACACATCAACGAAGAAGCCAAGGCAACAAAGTGATTTCTAAATACAACTCTCTATCACTATCTATAGTGAAAAGAGAAAAATGAGGAGAATGGATAGCATTAAAAGGATGGTTGGTACTGTTTTTGACTGGACTATCATCCACCAACAAAACATCCCTCGTGCTCAAGTTACGGTGATGAAGAATAGCAAAATCTTTCAAGTACCAGTGATTCCTGAATGCAGCTTCTCTCACCGTCTTATATTTGAAACACATGTCTTGAGCAAAAACATGACATACCTACAAATGTAAGAAATTGTTATTAGAACACATATCTTAGACCAAAAACATAGCATATAATACAAAAAGATGATGAAAATATAAATTGAAAATAAGTTCAGAAGAAGTATCATATCTTCCCTCTTGCAACTCCAGGAGGTAAATAATCAGCCTCTTCCATACCGCGTAGTAACATTCCCGTGTTTAACAACGTTCGAGAAGTCCATATGTTGACATGAAACTTATCTAGACGTATCTCCAGAAAAGTTTTCACTCCACGTCTTACCACGTACCATATAGACTGCTTCAATGTAGTTTCTACTACATATCATCTTTCACGCGTTGGCATCAACTCATGCTCGTTTTTCCTTACTTGGACCAACAGATCATTCAAATCAAGGATTAGGGTCTTACGTCAATTTGCAATAGGGTGAACTAGATGAGGGTAGAACTCTTCTGCCGCATGTATCGTGCTCAATTCCTCATTCACTATCATAACTTGATACTCCATATGCTCGAGTTCAACACTTTTGGAATTAAGCTCTTCCTTCTTCTTTTTGATGGCATTATGGAGTTGATTCATTCTCGTTACGAGAATAGCCTCCTCATCTGCATATATACAATAAATAACTAAGTACATTTCAATTAAAGTAATAAAGTAGAACTAAACTAGAACAAAATGAAAATAAACATATTTAACAAGTTGTACCAACAAGTACCAAGACCCCAAACTCGTGAAAAGTTTCAAAGTATAAGTAAACCCGAACTAAACCAAACTAAACCAAACTAAACTATAAAATTTTTACCTGATGACGGAGGAACATGATGCGAAGACTGAGGATCTTCACCATGAGGAACATGATGTGAAAACTTAAGGTCTTGCCCAGGAGAAGAAGAGCACCGTGAGATCTGAAAGCACCATGTTAGATGAGAGTTTAATCTATCAATACTGAAACATAACCCTACCAAAACAAAAAACTAACCTTACCAATACAAAAAACTAAATGATAAATTTAAAAACTTCTTACTTGATGACGGAGGAACATGCTGTGAAGACTGAGGGTCTTGACCATGAGAAGAAGACTCCACTCGAGCTAAAAGTATCATTTTTGAAATGTGAGTTTAATCATTAAGTTTTCAAGGATACTAAACGGAAAGTAAGTAAAAGAAACCTACGACAATATTAGAACAAGAAATAAATGTCTTACTCGATGATGGCTGAAGTCACCAAGAAGAATCCACTCGTCCTCTCTCAGAAATTATACCGACATGGATCATGAGGTGAATCAAGATCATACCCACCCATGTCTCCGGATGTCTCACTACTCTCTCTTTACTCATATGTTTTTTCATAGAAGAGATCTCTGTATCCAAAGAATCTAAAATGAACTCGGTCCAATGTAATCTTCTCCACTCTCATCTACTTTAGTCTTCACGTATAGAGCTAAATGATCATGTACTTCTCTTGGCCGTCGACGAGCCAGAAAGATACAATTAATAAGTTGGAATACGGGTCTCCACTCTGGATACTCACACATCCAAATAAATATCTTTTTCCCTTCTCGTCTTTCTGAGGAAACCAATCATCTATCATGCTCCTATTAATGTGTATGACATACTCCACACCTTCGTTGTCGTCGACAACCCGGAATAGACTTTGCACGCGGGGTCTCACCTAGCTTGAAGTATGTACGCTGATGTGTATGTTTGCTTCAATGTCTATCTGAGTTGACAGAGTAGATAGCATGTGACTCAAGTGCACCAGATTCTCGTCGACCCAATATTCTGACTCAGTCATAGATGATGTTCTATCACCTGTCCTTACTTGCGTACCTCCTCTACGGATTCGAACAACTAGATGTCTATCCTTTCTTCTTGCAACTGGAGGAGCAGCACACTCGAAACATAACATAAGATCGGTTGTAACTAGAGACGGAATTGACTTTCCATATATCCACGATACAATATATTTCCATATATTGTATCGTCTTTCTGAACCATACATAATCCATATGACGCATAGGATTTCTAGTAAACTCAGCATCCCACACCATAGAATGCGCACAAGGCCAACACATTTCTTGAAGTTCCAACTTGGGTATATTGCCATGCCGTACCACATACTATTCCCTCCCACCCGTTTTTTGCACCAGAGCTGTGTTATCATCCGAAACGTGACAAAAGAACTGATCACACATCTTTTCATCCTCTTCGAACCGGTTGTGTGCAAACGGAGTGAGTGCTCCATACATTCGGGCAGCCATGTTTCGCTTCAAAAATGTACTCATCATGTAAGTCCATAAATCACAAACTATCCGAAAAGGAACAAACTCTCTAATTGTCTTCAGAGCAACATTGATTGACGTTGCAACATTTGACGTCACCTTTCCATACCGAGGAAGAGGAAAAATACATCAAGTCCAGAGGTGTGGAGGTATCTTCCGGTTGTACTCTGCTGCTATGAATCTATTACTTCCACTGTTGGTTAAGTTATCCCGTAAAAGATTGAATCTGCAGGAGGTGAGATAACCTTAGCTTCGAAATGCAATCCACAACAGTGAATAAATGAAGTAGTAGAAAATGCATCAGCAAGCAAACAAATGGATGTGGTACTTTCTTTCTTTCTTTTCGAGCATACATGCAACTCACAAATACAATCTCTGCTTGTTTGCCGTAACGCGCCTTCACATTCATCTTGAGATGTTGGGCGTAATGTCCGTGAAGACACTCCAGAAATATGCATTTCACAGCATTCAGCAGTCCCTTACAACGATCTTAGTGTATGACGATATTCTTCTGACCTATTCCAGTAACACTTTGTCTAAGTAGAGAACAAAACCAAGACCAAGTCTCTTCGTCTTCACTAGTCGCCACCGCGAAGCATAGAATAATCGACTGATTGTTCTCATCAGAGCAACTAGCTGTAAAAATTTGACCAGGGAATTTCTTGTTCTTTGTGTGACATGCATCTAGAGTGATAACCTTCTGAGAGAACTGGAATGCATTTCGGCATGCAGACGGACACACAAAAATACGTTGGAAAATTCTAGAACCAAACCACGTACAATATTCCACAACACATCCGGATCTACTTCCTTCATTTGAGCAGGAATGACATGAAATGATCTCGTATGACAGCCTTGAATCCAGTCTCGGACTCTCTCTCTCTTTCTGAATGCAGCTTGATACGTAGTGCGCTTCTCGAAAGTTTGACAAAAGTCATTCACCAGCTTTTCACATTGAACATTTGGGTCAATGACAACTCGGTTAAACATCAGAACTGCGAGATGTTGAGAATTTTGACAAGGACCCCGCCAACTATGCAAATGACCAGGACAAGTGTGATGCAAGTTGCATATAGTAATCTGAAACTCTCCAGACTTCAAACGGCGTTGGCATCGAACCCTACACTCACATCTCTATACACATTCTACGTCTGACTCTGTTCCTTTTTTTTTCAAACTCTCATTTCCAGATCTAACCTCCTCAATGCCGGTCTGAAATTGATCTTTGAAATGGTCTTGCTGATAAATAACGAATACTTCGACCGAACGCACCTGACTGAGATACTTTCCGTGCCTTCTTCAATCTTATTCTCAAGTTGAATCCTTGCTCTTCCTCCACTGCCGTCTGGTTCAAATCTGTACCTCCAACTACACAGCTTTCAGATGCTTGACATTGGACGAACTGAGAAAATGTTCTAAGTTCTAAGTTAGACGTTAGATTCTCCTTATCTGATGCATGATCCACAATTTTATCACATCGCTTCCTGTTCGAAGGATCTTTCCTGAGAGGAAAATCATATATACACGTTCGAACCCAATAAAATTCTCGAGTTTTCCAGTGCTTGTTAATGCGTGAGTTGAACACCGACCAACAATCAAGGACAAATTGAAAATCTTTCATCGGTTCAAACAATGATATCGATATCGTGTCGAATATTGCGTGAAGGATGTCCAGGAAAACGCGAGGTTCCTGGCTGTGGAGATGTTGTGTGCTGAAACATAGACAAGACAAGAAAAACAACCACGAAAACGAACGCTGCGATATATATCAACTCCAAATGTATGTACACTGCTGGTTCTTTCTCCTAAGAGCACAAAATTGAAAAACAGACCAGAGCGGTCTGTAACCTGCTTCAAAGCCCTTAAAAACAACCCTTGATTCTCAACCCTGACCCAAAAACACCGAAGCGTAGCTCAAAGCAAGAGAAACTTCCTTTTGCTAACAAGCAGAGCCACAGCAGTATCACGCGATCCAAACCCAAGTCCAAACCACATCCATGTACAAGTTCTTAGCTAAAGCTAGCTACCACAAGCTGTATATAGCCAACCAGAACTCTAACGAACTCAAAAGAACAAAACCCGTAGCAAAGAAATCGAAAAAGGCTTATCTGTGGACTTCCTCCTTTCGCCGAACGGACTTCAGATGTCGATAGAGTCTCCTCCGCTGACTCCGTTAACCCAAGAAACCTTCAGATCTGACTCCCAACAGCCGAGATATCGTCGATTTTCGGTCGTAGGTGACCGAACCTTCAAACACTCCTCCCTGCGGCTTAAAACCGCACACACCGCACAACCGCACACACCGCGCATCGTCCAAACTGATATCCGTCTTCTCTGGCAGGTAGATCTAGCTATCCTGAACCCAATGAGACTCCAAACAAGTCGTCTGGAGTTCCCTTTGCAAAACCACGCAAGAAATTTGATCGCAGGTTGTAAAAAACTGACGTAAATCAGCTCCCTGCGGCTCAAACTTGCTCACCACACCCAATACCAACAATCCAATTCACGTATAGTCTTCTCCTATGCGTAGATGAAGACTCCCTGATCGCATAGGCACCAAGAACGAAGAGCTTGGCTCACCGATCGCGAAGAACAACCCAATCTCATGTCGCAGACGAATGAAAATCTGATGTAAACGCTTCCCTGCGAGCCAATTTCACTCAAAACTCTCAAACCGCTCGATGAAACTTTGTATCATCTTTAATTTCCTGAAGAACTCGTTGTTCTGATCCCGATGGATCCAAGGACAGCAAGTTTGGACTCCGGAACGGCCCAAACGGTCCAACTCTCCTTCACAGGTAACTGAAGACCCCAAATCTGCTTCCTGCGTCTCAATTTCTCTCAGTACACAAACCTCGGTCCGTCTCTTCAAGAACCGTCTTAACCTGTGCGTAGCCTGCACAGATCTGAACCCAATGACGCCGTGCGTGTTTGCATCGGACCTCTAAATCTCCTGAACCGTCCGTTGACAGGTCGCAGGCGCAAGCTAGCCCCTAAGTTGCCCCCTTGTTACAGTCTCTGTACGTACGAAGTTCTCTCCATAAAAATGAAATAGGCCCCTTGCGTCTTTGATATAACGCCTGAAGCCTCAAATACCCAGTCAGCAAGTAAACTATGACTTAGCTTGATCTTTCTTTTTTTCGAGTCGCATAACTTCTTCACCAGACGTCCAAATGAAGTAAACAAGGTGCACATGGAAAGTTGACAATGACCTCTATCCATCTATGTGATGAAAGTGAAGATCCGAAGTTTTGCCAAAAGCTCGTAAGCTGAGACTTAGCTTGTTTTCTCCATCTTTCGAGTCCTGTAACTTCTCCACTAGGCGTCCAAACGAAGTAAACAAAGTGCCTATGGAGTGTTGACAAAGAGCTCTATCCACTAGTGTGATGAAAATGGAGATCCGAAATTGCGCCAAAAGCTCGTAAGCTGGGGCCTAGCTTGTCTTCTCATGAGTGTCTTTGGAGCGACAAGCATCGAAGTTTGAATTTTAGATAGGAGCCGGTCCACGACACGACAACGTAGTAACTGACTTATCATAGTCGTTACCTGCTCCCCAGCCGATAGGAGACTGAGGAAAACATTTTCAACTTTGAGAGACTTGCGAAGATCGACAGTTGCTACGGGGAACTGAAGAAGAAGTTTTCTGCACTTAGTGAGGGAAAGGTATAACTCATTCCACTTACCTCGAGGAAAAATGCTTAATTTCGAAGGGAAAAACGAATTTTCTAACATTACTAGCTTTTTATCTAGCTTACTAGGTTTTTCAAGAAATTACTGAGCTTGTGGTCATGATGGATATTCTAAGTAGAATCTCAATCCTCTAGATAAAGTTGTTTTTCTTAAAGAACACTCTTTATCGCCTTGCTGTGTTATCTAGTTGGTTAATTAACCGCACTCTTGAGAGTTTCTGGATGAACATAGCTTTTACTGGAAACGTCATATCATGTTCTTGAAGGGAACCTCTTGTATCTTTAGCACAATATTTGTCCTCTCTACTTGCCCGCACCCCTAATATTCTGATATGATTAGCTGTAGACATTCACTTTTCTTTTGCCCGCAACTCTAATATGTTTGTCGGATTTGATCCCACTCATCTCAATTTGGTATTATTTGACCGCATCTTTTACCTGCAACTGCAGGTTCGATAGATTTATCACCACTCGAAAATATTACATAAAATAAATAAAATATTATATAGGTTGATAATTTGTTGTAAAGATATTTTGCATTAAATTTTTTCGTGCAAAATATGATTGGTTGTTGATTTGAAGCATCTCTCATTGAAAAGGAGTGGGATTTTGACTTGCTTAAGCTGTTGTTTCCATTCAAAGGTGCGATAAAAAAATACGAAGTTAAAAAGGGTGGAGTCAAGTCCGAAAAACGTATTAGAGTTGCGGTGAAGTAAATTTCTGTTGTACTCTACACTTTGTGCCCAAATACTCTTCTCATATCTCTTTGTTCTCTCATCTAATCCGATTACAGATCATATTCTCAGGAAAATATCTTAGGTTTTCATATACTAAAGACTACATTTATTTGTTATCCTCTAGAATTATATCGATATGAAAAAGAAGTTTTATTTATACTTTATTTAACCCTGAAATTTTCATTTTAAAATTTTTCTATACCATTACTAAACAGTTTGTTTTGAAAAGTATCACTAACTTCTAGAGTTAGTGAAGAACTTTAAATTTTTTTCTTTATTTCACAAAATCCGTAGTCTGATGAAGAAGTAATAACCAAAACCATTTTCTACCTAATGGTAAAATTTCTGAGTTCTTTGAAGCAGACTTGCGGAAAAAGGTTCTCGAGGTCAGCAGGAGTACTTGTATGCATACAGTCTTTAATTGCTCAAAACCTCGATCTAACTCACTTTTGAGTTAGATCGAGGTTTTGAGCTTGTAAAGAAAAGTAACAACCAATGAGGTTTCTATTAATGACCTCTAAATATGAGAACCTAGTGGCATAAGGATCTCCGCTGACCTAGGGCGTTATTTCGCTATTGTCAGAAGCCGGACCTGACACACGAGTAGTCCAGGCCGGCCAGGCTTTTTGTCAGTCCACAGGTTAAGGATTAGTGTCTTCAGATTATCTCAGTTTTTCTCCCTGATTTTGCGCTAGAAGTGCCATGGTCCAAAATCCCACGAAACTTTCTTACGCCGAGTCCTCTTGTCAATTTGCGTTCCAGACCAGGGGCCAAATACTCGAGCCAAGGGTGAATACCAAGTTCGATTCATGCGCCATTGCAGACAGAGGCTATTTAACGTGTAGTGTGCGGCGTGTACCAATGACGAACTGAGTGAAGTGCAAGAGCTCGATACTGTTTGAGTTTCAAAGTGAAACAGATGAGGATGAAATCAAAGAAGAGTTAGTAACCTGCAGGTAAAGAGCTGGTGTGTATGAGGTTGAGTATTTTTGTAAAATATAGACTCCATTTTATATAAATGCTTGCATTGCATCCGACAATTCAATGAGTCGTTGAACTGTATGCCCGATCCATGTCTTCGAGGCTGAGCTAAACTTCTCTGTTTTGGATTTGTCACTGACCTCTTGTCAATGATGATATGTGCAGCCAAATCTAGATCTCCAAGCTCTTCACAATTTCATGCTTCAAGTGCTTACATGCCTCGAAGTTGTTTCTTTTCAATTCGAGAGTATTCCACGTCCTTTGCACGTAAATGTTAGCTTAAATAGCTCATAGTTTCACATCAGTTTCTCATGCTCAGATGTAGTTCGAGTATTTATTATTTTATCAGCTTCTTGTGCTTGCAGATTTATTTACTGCTCAGTAGCCTTTTTTGTTCTTTTGGGTTTGAAATTACGAATGAAACACATTGGCTGCCCTGCTCTGAGACAGTAGTAACAAACATTTCCTAGTGGATCTGGAAGACAGTTCAACGACTCATTCAATTGTGGGATGAAGACATGGATCTGGAAGACATCTGGTCTTCTCAAGCAAATGGTAGATATTGGATTCAGAATCATTTTGAGTGTGGATATTTATTGGGTTACTCGGATCATACATGCGTGCTGCATATTGCGTAATATATGTATGGAGAGATCTGTCATGGACCTCTCTGAGCAGACAGAAGTGAAGCCTACAGTCACACCGATGCAGGCGCGCATAGAGCGAGCTACTGAAGGAGCACATGAGGTTCAAGAACAGTTAACGACATTCGAAAATGTCTGTCCAGTATCCACATTCGAAATGATTTTAAATCCAATATCTACCATTTAGCTTGAGTAGAACGAATACTCTTTCGATAACTATTCGACCTCTCACATGATACTCATTGTAAATACGTTCACTATCTGGACTAGATGGCCGAATTGAATACGGGATTATCATCCACCGGTTCAGTTGATATCCCGAATCACCCAACAGATAAAGGTGCAAAGGATACCCATCATTTATCCTTACTTGAAGGGAAGCCAAATACTGACCGCTAACTACCTTCTGATAAAAGGTAGAATTGTGCAGCAAACGTTTGTTACTAACGCTTCCAAGCATGCCACGGAAAATTCGATGAAAACTCCATCACTGTCAACTATTGCTTGCATGAGGAGACTATAAAACCCTTTCCTCATGTAATAATCAGCGGCAAGATCTCGGTCAGGAGGTGCCTTATGGGGATAGGGGTCCCGTCTACAGCCCTCTTAATGTTCAGGAGGCCACATAAAGAAAAGAATCCAGAACTCACTTTTTGTATCTCTGAATCAGAGGGCCAAGCTAGATCTCGAGGTCCTAGAACGAATACCAACACTTGAACGCCTTCTCTCACTTTAGTCTTTACTGTCGACTATTCCAGAATGCTCTCCTATCAAAAGTAAGTTGAACGTTGTGCAAGCCTATAGAGAACTATAGCCAAGCGTTGTTCCAGTAGCACTGTCCACCGGAATTTTTTGTGTCTACACACTCTAGAGAAGGTCCGACTTGGTCTAGAAGCCAAAAGAAAGTAGATTTTTGCATTCTCGTAGACCGTAGCCATCGTTCTTCCCCATACACACGCAGAAGGCAGTGATTGAACCAGAGTTAGACCGATGTTTAACCCACCAGCGAACCCCATCTTTGTCGGTAAGACAACATAGTGCTATCGGTGATGCAATGGACTCAATCCCATGTCCAGTCATGACCACCCCTCTCACGGTACGTCTCCTCTTCCACCTCCTGCTTGATATACTCTCGATGATAGACTGGAAAAGAACTCCCAATGACAGCAAAGCTCCAGAGCACAGCAATAGCAATTCTCGCAACGAACCTACAAACATTCAGTTGCGATCACAAGAAAATGAAAATATACACTTACAGATATCTATCCCTTGTCGACAATCTTGTTAAATGCTCCGAACATGGCCCCAAGCACATTACAAATGGATTGACAGTTGACTGAAATCTGGTCCAAAGCTCTGACATCCAGTGCATGTTGCATAGCATATCTCTCAGAATCGGGTCTCGGAATTCTTCGACACTCTTCATTACATTCCCAAGTTCTCGCAAAGCCTCTAGAATAAACTTTCGATTGTCCAATGAACCTCTCGTGCGTTTTCCTTGACGCTTTGAGTTGTCGAAGGGTTCAGCTTCCGATGACTGTCATCCAGCCCTTCCTCTCTCATTGAAGAGTCGGCAAAGGAGGAGGGCTGTGGCCATAAAAAACTAAGGAACGAGGCATTCCTGGAATCCATTCCCACTTCACGGTCAATGTGATCATGAGGTCTCTACTGCTGGAATTCAGTCCCTCATTCCACTGCTCGCGTTTAACCTCTAGAAGGGCAACAATCTGCCATGATTCCCACCGGCGTCTGGACAGACCTGAGCCTACGACAGGGGTAGGAACCGACAGCTGGCATACTGGAAGGTACAGGAAGCGAATTAGAGGTGTGAATGAGTTCAGCATCAGCCAGGAGCTAACTCGCATGAGAATCATAAACATCGGATTCAAAATTTAGATCCATTTTCCTGTACAAGTTCCTGCCCAAAAGCATCATAATCGATGTGACAAAGTGCGTGACATGATGAGCCTCGCTCCACTCTATTCTGCTGTATCATCGATAGTTCTGAACGAGATAAATTATGCACTGCCAAAGTGAAAGATATGGACTGTCAAAACAAGGAACAAGTGCACCGATCAAATGAGGATTCGTTATCACTGTCAAAATGCGAACAAGGAACACGTCGTCCCACACGGCTGTACACAGAGATATCATCATCCGAACTCGGGGGATCCATTAACGCTCGCACTTCGCGAGCGAACGAATGATCTTGACTCAACCCCACACACCCCATACATGTGAGATGCAACAACACGCGGAGATGCGATCAATGGAACGCGATAGAACACCGTCCTTCACCCCTCCAAGAACATATCGAATTCAACGAGAACAAGAGACAGCCTCCACCGATGCTTCACTGAACACTTGCCACTAGTCCGTCATGTCAAGAATTGAGTTGCACACAACGAATGAATCTCGCTGGCCTCGAGTCTCGATTATGTACACAGTGTTCTAACGCTTCGATTTCGAAATAAAAAGGAGGGAAACTTGAAATTTAAAGCTTACCGTTCACTCGAAATGGCGCGGTCAGTGAACCACTGTATTCGCGGACTACAAGAGTCTGACTCAGCTTTCGTGCTTCGCCCTGCCATGTCCACGCAGCAGCCATCCAAGCAAAAACTATGCGAAATATGCAGAAGGGGTGGGGCAGGATACCCCACCCAAAAACTCAGGAGACGCCATATGCCACTGAATATTCGCAAATAAGTAACCGCGCGATGTAGTCGGAAGCACATCGTTATTTCCGAACCTGAGCTTTTGTGTCGAATAAGCTACACAAAGGTCTAGTCGGCAGGGGCCCTAATTCATATCTAACAGTTTACATCGCGATCTGTTAGACAGGAATTATGAATTACATGCCGTTCTATACATGCATTTAACATATGATCTAACACAATGTTCAACTTGAGCTTTTCATCGTGATATTTACCTCCCGCCATCATGCCGTCTCGACGTTGTGTCATTATTTGGTTTGTGGTATTAGCTGCTCTCATGAAACTAACTGATTTAAGGGGATTACACCAGTTGAGCTTACCTTCTACGTGCACATCGACTTAACTATTCATCCTCAGGTCAATTTCGACGCGGCACTGAGAAATCAGTTATTCGGTCAAGTATACATCCGAGCAAGACTTTTACAAACATACTGACCCTGAATACATGCCTTGTGCTTTGGTCCCTTCGGCTTCTTATTAACATGTACTTCGCCTTCATCCCTTTCACAAAAGGAGACAAGGAAGTAAGGGTACAAATATATCACAAAATACAACGGAGTGTAACTACATCTCTATGTTCAATTCGAATTCGTCGGCTCTACATTTTTCTGGTTAGCCTACCCTCCTTCACTCGGGCTCTACATTCGAACAAAAATATCCTTACACGATTGGGATAGCTGGCTGCACATCCCGCTTACACCTTGTCAATACCCTCGATTCTGTCCTCAACATCCGAGTATAACTGCCTCAACCTCTCCAGATTATCCTCGCTAGTTTCCCAGTAGCCACGTCCATTGGCCTCAAGGAAGGTCGCAACCAACTTGCGGAATGAATTCGGATTAGTCTCCAGCAACCTCTTCTGCATTGCCTCGTCCTCGATGAACGTGGAGTTGGCCTCCTCGTAGACCCAGTTGTCGACCTGTCCGGAGGTGGCACTCCAACCCATGGTGTTCGTCAACCTCTTCTCAATCTCGCGTACTCCCTCGTAACCCGAGGAAAGCATTCCCTCGTACCATTTCGGGTTGAGCATCTTCGTCCTGGCATCCAAACGAACTGTTTCGGACAAGCTGCGGACTTGGGCATTAGCAGTAGTTGTGTCGGCAATGTAAGAGTTGGGCTTCTTTCCGTCCTTGCGGAGGTTTTGGACCAACTTGGTTGGATCGGAGTCGAAGTAGTGTGACACGTCAGTGAGCGAGATCTCTGACGAGTCCAAATTCTGGAACGTGGCTTCGGCTGTAGCCAAGGCTGACTCGAAAATCTTGCGGTTCTCGTACATTCCAGCTCCGGGCCTGTCGGAGTTGAAGGCGAACGATTTCCTCGATAGGTACATGTCCTGGAGTTGCTGCTCGTCATTCCAAGATGAGTTCTCCACAGCCAGATTCACGTTCGAGGAGTAGGAGCCGGAGGCGTTGGAGAAAATACGTGTTGCCGCGTCACGGACTGAAACGCCCAGCTGGGCAGCCTGCTCTTGAGCGTGTTTGCGAACGAAGTTCATTTCCAGAGGCTCATCGAGCTCCGCTACCATCTTCACTGCCCTGTCCAGAAGGTTCATCTGCGTAGATTTTGAAACAAAAGGTCATAAGTGCATGGTTGAACCTAGCCTCAGCTGAAATGGTGCACGACAGCACAGACACCCTGCACAAGAGATTGGCGTAAAATTAACCATGCTAAGATGTACTGCTCGCAAATTCGAGACTGAAAATTTTCACTCCAACTCCATCTTCTCTTGTGGATACATAGGGAGAAGCTTCGCAGTAGTTAGATATCAGCAAGCGGACAACTGCGAGAACAAACAATGCAACAGGAGGAGATATTCTTCACGAGGTCAGTACACACCTGGTTGATGAACAGGTCCCTAAACACACCAGAGCAGTTTACCACAACGTCGACACGGGGCCGACCGAGCTCCTCAAGGGGAACTGGCTCGACCTTGTTAACTCGACCAAGGGCGTCAGGAACGGGTCGAACTCCCACCATCCATAGTACCTGGGCCAGAGATTCTCCGTATGTCTTGATATTGTCCGTTCCCCACAGGACCAGCGCGATGGTTTCGGGATATTTGCCACCATTCTCCAACTTTTGCCTCTCTAGAAGACGTTCGACCACGACCTTTGCACTGCCCAACGCTGCCGCGGTGGGAATCGCCTGTGGATCAAGTGCGTGAATGTTCTTTCCAGTAGGCAGAACTTTGGGATTTCGGATGGGATCCCCTCCGGGGCCTGGCTCGACATAGTTTCCATCAAGGGCCTGTTTGAGACCTCCAAGCTCATTATCCGCGACCACTTGCTTCAGACAGAAGTTCAAGAAGTCGAACAGAGTCTTCATTTTGTCCCTATCAGCATCCCTAAATTTCGTTCTCTGCAATGCCTCCACCCAAGGTTCCTTTCTTCCCAAGCCCAAAATGTTAGTGAAGACCTCAGCGACCTTCACCACTTGGCCCTGCTTGTTTGTGGTTCTGTCCACAAAGGCCTTCACCGCTTCACGGCTGGCCATGGTAATGTCGTTCAGCAAAGTCACATCATTGAAGTTGCCCTTGTCACTGCTCCGGTAGACCTCTTCAATCTGCCTACCCACGGCTTCAGCCAAAATTCCAGGCAAACCGAAGATGCTTTCTTCTGGCCTGTCAATAGCAGCAATGTTTACCAAAGTAGCAACCGCCTCGTCCGCGCTCGGAGGTTCGCCAATGACGTGCAGACCACAGGGCAAGAGGCGGGACTCGATCTCCATAACCTTCCCGTAAACCTTGCCCACTACAGTATCCCGCTGGTCAGATGTCAGTTCGGTATTTTCCTCCGGTAGCTCGACGTCCTTGTCTAAGTTGCACTGCCTGGCAGTGGAGATAATAGAGTTCACAATCTGCGGCCCTCTACCCGTGTCCTTCAAAGTCTGGTAGGACGAGATGAGCTCGCTCAATTGCTTCAAACCTTTGTACAATCCGGCATTCTCTGCAGGAGGGGTCAGGTAACTGATGGTGTTTGCGTAACTTCTTCTCTTGGCGATAGTAGCCTCGGAAGGATTGTTGGCGGCATAGTAGTAGATGTTGGGAATATTGCCGATCAAGGAGTCGGGGTAACAGACATCACTCATACCGACCTGCTTTCCGGGCATGAACTCGAGAGATCCGTGGGTACCAAAATGAAGCACAGCATCCGCCTTAAAAATTTTCTCCAAGAAAGTGTAGTATGCAGCAAATCCATGGTGGGGACTGGCTGACTTAGCGAAGAGCAACCTCATGGGGTCACCTTCGTATCCAAAGGTGGGCTGGACACCAATGAAAATGTTTCCAAATTGCTTGCCGTAAACGAGCAAATTCTGCCCATCTGAGTTAAGAGTACCTGGGGCTTTGCCCCAACTCTCTTCCAATGCCTTGGCGTATGGAGTCAATCGCTCGTACTCCCGCACAGGCATTCTGTAAGCAATGTTAAGGTCGGGGCTACTAAACTTGGCCTCTTTGTCATGGATGACTTCTTCTATTAAGGCCTCCGAGGATTCCGGTAAACCCTCTACATTGTAACCATCCTCCTTGAGCTCCGTCAACACACTGTAAATTGAGGAGAAAACGTTGAGATAGGCCGCCGTGCCAACGTTACCCTTATCTGGGGGGAAGCTGAACACAGTAATAGCTAACTTCTTTTCAGCCTGCAGGACATATCGAAAGTGTCAATACTTGTTGGTTGTGTTGAAACATGCTTCAAACCTTGCAGAAGTGCAGGTACCTGAAATTCCTCCTCGCTTTGTCATCATAGAGCATGGGGATAAACGTAAGAGCAGAACTGATCTTAGTTCATGAGTGAGAATGCTAACACTTGCCTTTGTCTTTCTCTTCAAGCTGGCCCAGTTGATAGCACGGGTGCAGAGCTGCTCGACACGGTCGTGAAGAGCGTGAGACTTCCCTGCGAACGGTCAACCTAAGTTAGAAGGTGGACTGACAAAGCAAGAGGTCCAAGACACCAAAAATTCTAAGATGTCAAAATCATCTACCTGCATGCGCAGAACGGCTCGTAGGTTGATATAGAATCTCTAAATCAAACAGGTAACTCACAACACACCAAAAGACGAAAATGATCATTTGATCAATCAACATCAGCGACATACCCGTTCTACTATCCCGTCCAGAGAACACTATTGGCTCCAATCCACCATCGAGCTCTGGAAGCGCAACCTGCAGAGCGACCTGAATAGGATGAAGACCCAGAGAGCTGTCCAACCACTCCTCTGTTGTTTGGAAAACCAGAGGCAAAGCTACCATGTAAGGCACATTTAACTTCCCAAGAGCCTCGATAGCTTTGGGGTGATCCTGGGTTGCGGGTCCTCCAACCAAAGCGAATCCAGTCAAGGAAACGACAGACTGAACCAGGGGCTTTTTGGTGATCGGATCGTAGAAAAATCTTTCCACCGGAGTGGAGAAGTCCAGCCCACCAGCGAAGATAGGAACAACTTTCGCGCCTCTGGCCTCCATCTCCATGACTACTGATGCGTAATGTCCGTCATCCCCAGTTACAATGTGACTTCTCTGAAGAATGAGTCCAACCACTGGAGCGTCTGCCCTTTTCAACTCTGGACTGGCGTCCCTCCTTGTACCGTACCAGTTCAAGTACTCCTTAATGTCATCATACATGGTTGGAGCCATAGGGTGCCAGATACCGGTATCGAGGAACACCACAGGCTCCTTGAAGTCCAAGGCAGTGTCTTTCAAGCTAGGTACGTATGAATTAGCAATCATGACGAGGAAGTTTTCCAAATTCTCAGGAGAACCACCAAGCCAGAACTGCAGACTCATGATGAAATTTCTTGCATCCTGTGCCTTGTCGCTGGGTAGGTACTTCAGAACCTTCGGTAAAGTACGAATCAGCTTCAACATTCCCTCCTCAAAGTTCCCTCCAGACTCTTTACGCTTCCTACGCATAAACTGAGCTATGGCGCTCTTTGACTGACCAAGCTGTGACATGGAGAAGGTTCCAAGCTTGTTCAGCCTCATAACCTCTGGCATGGAAGGGAAAACTAAGATGGCGTCCATCCTGTCTCTCTGGGGTTCTAAAGCTTCCCTCACCTTTTGGGCAAGTTCTTCAACAAAAATAAGTGATCCAATAAAAATGTTGGCATCTTCTATGTCTTTCTTGAAAGTTTCGTAATTCTCAGCATCCCTGAGTTCTTCCACCAAGTATCCAACAACTTCAAAACGGACATCCTTCCTTATCCTGTTAATGTTCCTCACAGCTGCTGACAGGGAAGATTGGTACTGAGCTTCCAAGACCACGTACACCACTTTCACAACCGGGACGCCGGGGCGAGCTTCGGGTATGATACGACGAACTTCAGGTCGGGTAGATGTGAACATACCCCCTCCAATTGCGCTGATCGACTGGAGACAGGAATTCCGTTCACGAGAATCAAAACTAGGACCTTGAGCATGATCACACCGTTTCCCTATGTCCGATCCAAGCGCAAAGTGAGTCAAAGAATCAGCACGGGATGTACAAATATTCGATGTACATACCTTACGAACGCTTCTGCCTGCCACAATAGGCACAGCACTAGACAGCGATTTCTCGACCTGAAAGTAGTGGCAAACGTTTTTTCAGTTAGAGAGGCAACAAACTCACAACCTTTAGCGCAAATGTGAACCGCTATCATACTTACACCTCACGGCAATCTACACCGCAGTATCACAACTGACGTTACTCCAGAAGAATCCAACTAGACAGGCCTTAGGGGTACGGGTGATGTGGAACTCACTGATTTTCCAACACGGTCCACATCGTTGGCAAGGCGAACTCCCTCAAAGTTAGAACTTAAAGCAGCTGCGAATCAACCATCCAGTTACTCAGTTTACGGACAGAGGAAAATTTAACAAGGCCAACACACAGAAATCTCTTAAAAGTGCGCATCACTTTAAGAGGCGAAGAATCTTCAACTATATTAATCTATTTTTTTCCATGTTGCTTCCATTTGGAGAAGACCTTTTCGAACACATCCTTCGGGCAATTCTCCAAACTGACACGATAGACGAGGAAATAGGCACTTGTACAGCTCCTCTTCAAGCTATCGACACTTCCCAATAGGGCGAAAGGGGAGTACAAGACGGTCCTCCATTCCTCGCCTCAGCCGAATGGCCATGTTTAGAAATGATTCCCTACTTTTCCTCGAGCGCAAGCACGGAATCAAAATTTCAGGAAGACAATAACGCAGAAATTTCAGGCTACTTGTCTCCAAAAGAAAGTTAACAACGCGGAGTCGATGCAACATTGCTTAAAATCTCACGCGTTGCGGTGATGGAAAGATTAAGTACCTTTACATTGACTCCTAGAAGTGCGAGCAGATGAGGATCGGTTGTGCACGGCTGGTAATGGTACGGCGGAAGTTGATGCCACAGTCATGCCAGTCGCCGCCATGACTGCCAACCTGTAAACCGAAACCCGAGTTCAGAACAATGTGTAAACTAGCACACCAACCATAACCATCCGAAAACTTGCTCGTTGTTCGTACCCCAGCTTCAGAACAACAACTTCAGCTGTACTGACAGAATCACAATGCCTGCTGTAAACACTCCATTCATTTCACAATATCGTAAAGCAAGGATTCCTCGGGTTAGTGAGATCATCGCACCTCAAAACGATTATTCAAACCTCGGGGAGTTTTTGATGGTCTAACTCGTTCCTTCCTTACTTCAAGGAGACTTCAGCTCCTGTACAAATGCTCCTTCCCTTCCCAGCGATACTATCCGCTACCACCACTCGCTAACCCCCCACTTCTAATCTACATTCACGAATTGGTACGTCCACAGGACTTGTACATAGATAGACCGTGATATGGTCTCGGTTTCCTTCTCACGCCCCGAGTCTAATGCAATGGACGGGAGGAAGCTAGCGGCACGTGGCCGATCCAGTGCCAGTCAGAGCCGGGTATGAATTGATCTTTCCGAAATTGCAATGTACTGCACTCGTCTGTACAATGCACTGCCAGAAACTCGACTGTCACTTCTGACAATCGATCGCACTCTCCAATAGGCTCAAATCCCCCGAGAGACCAGGGCGCGGTCCCCGTTCGGTTTCGAGCGAGTGTCGAGGGCACGAAATGAGTACAAACAACTACTCTCTCATATTCTCTAGCGCTTTTCCCTCTCCGTCAACTCCACCGCCAAAGCATACCCTCACACTCCTCGACCAACAGATTTCTCTACCCAACAGCAAAGCCGTGTCCGTTTCGAAAAGGAAAAAGGAAAGCAGATCGAAACCGTCAACAGAACAATCGGACGGACTCCAATGCGGCATTGATGAAATTCTTCATCTCTCTGCTTTTGCTCCTTTTCCTTTTCCTGCTTCCTCGTTCGTCGGATTTTGCACCGAGACGGTCGCTTCCCGACCGGGAGCAGTAGCGAACCGGGTAATTTGCCGGCAACTCGGTATGGCTGAAGGTGATCTAATGGATGAGCGGATGCGAGATGCTGGATTGGGCATCGAGGCTTATCATTGGTCAGGCTGATCCTCACGACATCCTACAGTACTTCGCTGGAGCCTTTGCGGACCCACTAAAACTTCTCGACACGTGTCGTCATCAGGTATCCTTTCCAGGTCTTGTCTATCGACGTTCTGCATCATGAGTATGCATCTCCATCGCCTCGACTGAAACCATTCCGGACCTCACGAGCATCTTCAACGCTCCACGTCACCTGTCTAAATTTCTATTCGTCCTTAGCTGCCTCGATGTGAACATGATATGAGAGAGAGGGTAACAACCTTTCTCGGCCTCTGCTCTGGTTGTGGATGACTCTGGGACCCACTGCACTTTTCACTTCTTTTTTTAACTCTCCTTTTTCCCCCTACTGCACTTAAGTGAAACAACGAATGAGTCACTTGAGAGCCCTAGAAATAGATCTATTCGGATTTCTATTGCTACTGAAATGCAAGGAATCTGATTTTCGTGTTCTTCTATTTATGCCAGGGTTTGTGAAATCGCAAAGAACTCGACCGTGTACAATTATTTAAAAGTTCGACTTTAGTATAGAGATGAAATTGTAGTGCAGAGGTCTCTGAGTTAACCATGCCATCGAACTCAATACATGGCAATATGTCGCTGAGTTAACCATGCCATCGAACTCAATACATGGCAATATGTCGCATTGATCTGTGATGTACCATAGTCTATTGAGGATGGAAAAACGTTTAAACTCCTAAAAGATGTGTACTCCTAAAAGACTCCTAAAAGAAAAGACTGTCAATACGTGTTCAGTGCGTGATCAGTTAAAGTAAATTATCGGAGAAGATAACGTGCAAGACCTCCATACGTATTAGTACTCGTCTTCAAATGTTTACTACAAATTGACAAATTAATTTCTCTAAGATCTGAATAAATAATTAACTTGAAAGAAAGGGGAAGGATGGAAGAAGCTGAAGGCTTGCTACGTGCATTCACGAGAAGAAGGGAAGTGCAGATTCCAGAGAGGATAGATAGGCAGTCAGTTTCTTTTCACTTTTCACTTTTCACTTTTATGTAAAGCTTCATGAAGATCTTTTCCGGGTTACTCTTGCCCAGATGATATAATAGCCACACGCTTGTCACAGCCAATGGCGTCTTTCCTTTAGATTTTCTCTCTCCAAAATCACATCTGAAGCTGTAAGAGTTATCACATCCAGCAAAAGCCCCGGCTCGAATGACCACAGCCGTGCTTCTTTCAGGAATTCAGCTTTTCTTTTCAGTCGGATCTTTTGGATAAAGTAAACAGGCTAAATATGCATGCACGAGCAACTTCGGGGAACTTTTGCTCACTAGTTCTTACCAGAAAAGATATAAGTATTATGTGAATATTCTGTAACAATTGTAAGTTCACAGGAAAAATAAATTATCTTTAAATATTAAATGATAGTCGAACTCAAAAATGCAAAAAGTCCAGATATAACTCATACAAGAAGTATAGACTCACTCTGAAGCTTTGGATTTTTATTTTATTTATAAATTTTTATTTTTATTAATAAATAGATTAGTTAGCATAGATTACGAGATATAATAGTTTAGTTGGAGTATAAAGTTTATTATACATCGATCTTCTGTAATCAAAGTTGTTATACAACTTTTGTACTTGTAAGTGGAAGATCTTTATCCAGTATATCTTCTTCTTGGCTAGCATCAACTCGATAAAGTGAACCTGTCAATTGATCAAGTACGAAGTCCAATAGGACTTGAAAATGATGTTCAAGGTCTCAACTAACGCTCTTCCAAATAGATCTCCATAACAAGCCTCCTTGACGTCATTCGTCTCAATTGGCATCTTAGTGAACAAGTCTATATACTTCACCACTTCGTCCGAAGTCGACCTTGTGATTCATACATAAAGTCACCCTCCTTGCCTGCTTCATCGATCCCCATGACAAAGCTCTAGTTCTCCAAAGTTTAGTTCTGTGACCTTCTTTGTGGTCTTGACGAAGAATGACCTCGACAAATCAAAATCTCGTTTACGAGGTCCGTCGACACAATGCACCAGTTCTGCAGCAAGAAAGACAACCTCAAGTCCTCGAGTTATCGCGCATACAGCTGAAGATCTTACCACTTCATCACAAAAGACTTGAACCTCGTCGGTGTCTTTCTCGCCGTTTTCATTCCTCGCATTTGCTCAGCAGATGAAGTCCAAAGTAGTTTATCTCGAAATCTCACTTCTCAACCTCGAAGTGTTTGCTCCCAATGACTTCGGCGAAGTCCAACTTCGTCGTCTCTCATCTCTCAACTCAGAGACGGTCTTGTAAATTCGAAAGTGAAAAAGTAAAAAATATAATATTCAGACCCTTCTTATATTCCTGCTCGATCATTCCTCACATGCAAAGTTCCTCCGATCTTTCATCGGTGAAGTTGCCGTAGACGTCACTCTACTTCCGTCATTCTTTATAAGGTCATAACTTCGTCATCCGATATCCATTCTCAGCAAACGAGATAATCTTAGAAAGCTCTTCGTATAAAGACCGAAGAATATGACGACTTCTGCAGTACAGAAGGCATACAGAACTTCAAGATAAAGTTGATGAGGTATGACTTCGTACTTCGTCGTGGAGCTCAATACTTCAAAGAAGGAACTACTGGTAAGACTTTGTATAGAAATGATGACAACAGCAGATCCTTCGAGTATGATAGTTAGAGTAGTTGAACAAATAGTTCGAGAAATGAAGGAGATTAAGAAAACAATTAAGTTATCATTGAGTAGTATAGCTAGGGAATTATAGTTAGGTAGAGTATATACTTCTATTTCGTATACAAGGGGATCTTCATCGGACAGTCCATGTGCACCATCTATTTTATAGGTAGTTATATACGTCATTTTTGGTGAACTAACTATATTTATTATCACTAAAATAATTAAGGAGCCAATGTCACTTTCTTATGAAAATTAATCTAAGACTCTGAACCTCTAAAATAAAGTGTCTTGTGAATAAAAATTTATATTCCATGTCATCGGTATATATATTATGATTTTCTCTAACAATACTCTGTAAACTCCATCTTACACATATTACTCTGACGTTTGTATTAGTTGTTTTAGGATCAAGACTTCATATATAGCCAAATGTCACATTCTTATACACCCTCGGTTTTTCAAATATGAATTACAAGTGAGAGTTGAGCAGATTCACACTATCAAGTAACTATATCTACTATTCGAAAAAATAATTCAGAAGCTAAAGTCAGTTTCAGACATAAATTAATCTAATACTCTAAAGTTTCAACTGTAACATCTCTATGAATTAAAATCATTATTTTACATGGCCTATCTGAGTTTTGTGATTTTCCATCGAATCACCACTTATCAATCAGATCTTTCATGTTTACCGAAGTACTATACTTGCCTATTTAGGATTAATACTTCAAACAAGGTCTTTCACTCTTGTTTATACACTCTGGGTTTTTCATATCTAACTTACTAGAGACAATTGGACATATTTACTCATCAACTAACTATGTAAATTAACAATTAAAATTATTCAGAAACCAATGTCAGTTTCTGCCTAAATTTAATTTCTGCAACATTAAACTAATTTTTTCTGTGAATTAAAACTTATACTTTATATCATTTATGCATTTATATGATTTCTTCATACAATGAGGCTCTATTGATCTTACAACGTTGACTCATACTTTTGCCAAAGTATTATCTTAATTCATGAAACTCATCTCTTCTTTTCAATTGAACCACTCAATCTTTCACTTAAGATTATTGAACATCCGAGCGAAGTGTATATAAGCATTTTGTTGTTTGTTCTCGAGACCTCTTTGTGTTTGTTATTTTGGATTTGTATTTGTTCGAAGTTTACGAACTCATTGTGTGTTTGTCTTCTTCGATCAACAAAGTTTCGTAGATTGTTGTGGTAGGAATGAGATTGGGTGATGAAGTTCTTCGCAACTTACATATGAAATCTGAGTAAGAGTTTGAGGTGAAGTCTGAGAACAGACCAACTACTACGAAGTTAGTTTTGCTATGAAATTAGTTTTGGAGCGAAGTTTATTTGAACGAAGTGTTTATTTCTGGAAGTTTCTTTGGTGGATAAAGTTCTTCTTAGTAGTGCACTTTGTACTTCATGTTGGGTGAGAACTTCATATGAAGTATTTATGAGAGTAAACTATAGTATAACAACTTAGTGTGAACTTATTTAGCATTTATAAATAGGCTAGAGGCTACTTAGTAGCACTTCAGCAGTATATTTCGGTTAAGACATGTTATTCTTGGCTCTATTTTCTTATCGTTTCTATGCTCATGAGGTATTTGACCTGTTTAGTATCCGTTATGTTGATTGTCAAGATTATCAACTCTATCTTGTTGGATAGACTTGAGAATGATTTCTACCCGTGAGAATAAAAGATAACTATAAAAAATCTCCATTGTTACTTGTTTATTGTGTTTGGATAATATTTATTTGCATCTCTCTGGATTCGATCATAATATTACTACTTTTGAGCATCTTTTGGTTTTCTTGTGTGTTACAGTCATGTTGTAAAAATTACATGTGCGATAATTTACTAATGAAATAAAATTATTTAATCATTAGACTAATTTTTATTTAATTTTCTTAACAGAATGATTAAATGATAAACTAAATCTTTGTATAGTATTCACCTCTTTTATCTTTCGATGGAGAAGGCAAATATGCATACAAGATGAACTTTTGGTATTTTTGCTCACTTGTTGTTATTGAGAATTATTTAAGTGTTAAACGAAAATCAGATACCAAGTGGATAAAAAATCAAAATATTCTATAAATATTAATTATTAACCCATGCCTGGAAATGTGTAAAGACCAACCATAACGCATGAGTAAACCGTCGCACTTCTAGAGGTACAAGTCTGGAACATGTAGCTATTTAAATATTAATTTACAATGAGATTAATTTATTATCGGTAATAAATTAAACCTCTAGATATTTGTCTGGAGGTGAATATACAGGTGCTCTGAATTTCTAGTGTATGCAAGGAAGAAGTTTTCTTCCTTTGTGCAGAATTTATTACAGGAATGGCAAAGACGGCTTCTTTTCTGCAAGGAACTGCTTATATAGAGGGACAATAAAACCATACATTGTCAAGCTCTAGGATATACATTATGCATACAAAGTGAAGTTTTGTTGAAACGGGAGAAAAAGACAAACGTGTATAGTGCGAGATAAATCTGAGCTTATAATTGGTTGAAGAAGAAACCTAGCACTTTCCTTATTATATAGAAGTGCCGTAACAATCTTTTAGTTATAAATATTCTAGATATAGCACAATATAAATATTATGCTATGATCCAAGATAATAATAACGTACATCTTATACATCTTGGACCATAGCACAAAACAACGCAGGAGCTAAAAATATATAATTCTTTCTATGATGAACACATTAAATAACGAGCATCTGCTTATACAACATGAGTACTGCAGTGGCAATACCTTGGGTCTGGAGACGCATCTGTCTCGGTTTGAATCCTCAATCCTATGTTTAGAAGAAAATAACTCTATTGGGTACCGTTCACAGAGCAAGTTATCTCGTATTATTTTGTTGATTAAAAAATAATTTCTCGGAGTGACTTAACGGGGTCTGTTTATTATTTATCTTTCACTAAAGCCGTCCATAGTAAAACATGATTGGTTGAGAATGAAAATAAATAATGTATAAATACAATAAGATCCAAATACAATGAATGAACTAGACTCAAGTGATTATGCGAACTTGTTTAATATAATCCCGCATTGTTGCTAAGGTGACTTCCTTAAGAATTGATAATTTTTTTTTCTGGCACACAGTGCCCTTGCTCTCATGCCTGGGTCTTATGCAGTATACATGAACTCTTTCACCATTGATCACTTTTGCAACTTTACTCAAAGGGCCTTAGGGCACCTCCACCCGTATAGCGATCTGAGAAGTGTGAAATTCAGTAGGTGTTAGTTTGAGGTTGAGATACTCTCTACTCCTGAGAGAGATGGAGAGAAATGATTCTCAAGTGTTCGTGTTACACATAGTCAAGTCTTTCACTAATGCATCTCTTGTCCTCTAGCTGTTGTTACTATACCATTTGCATTGCTGCTTGGTACAAGACGTCCTTCTAGTTACGTAAGAGATGATAAAGAAGTGACATCATAGAAGTGACGGTATTCTTCAGAAATGATTATATCTACTCATAGACATATCCAAAGCTTTAGAACAAAGAACAAAGTCAAGAGAAACATATGATGAAAGTAATACTACTAAATTCATCTGGATCACTTTGGTGTATTGTTCATTGAGACTCTAAAAGAGATCGAGATAATACGAGTGATATCCACCAATAAGAAATCACATCTTTGAGAACAAGAAAGAACGAATAGATTCAGAAATAGAAGTAAACCCTTTAATCAGAACTCGTGAAAGGTTCATATTCAACGATGGAGAAAAAAAATCCAGTGTCAATACATTTTTCATCTATTGGCGGACTCATTCGTAAATGTTTAAGAGAACTTATGAGGATGAATGTGCAGTTATAAAAGTTCTTAACAACAGTAGGAAGTGAGAATTTCATGAATGTGAATAGAACAACAAAATGATTTATATAGAGCAATACAAAAAGGTAAAAGTGAGATAATAATTATCTTTCACTATTTGAATTCTTGAAGATGAAGAAAGGGAAAAAGAGCACCAACTAATATAAATCTCTCCACTAAGTGTTGAACGATAAGAGCTCAAGGTCCAAAAAAGAAACTATATGTAGTCGTCAATTATGCATCCAAACTGCACTTTTGCCCCTGCGGAGGAAAAAGATAAAAGTAAAAAGATCTGAAAAATCCTCAAGCGTCATTGGACCAGACACAACAGTGAGGGCGCCATAGAGATGTTAATGAAAATTCTAATATATTAACAATAAAACATTCAATATTTATAAATAAAAATATATTTCTATGTTATATATTAACTACAAAAGTACATTCCGGATCTTCTAGAAAAAAGACTATAAAAAATATGGATTTTGACGCGATGCAAGAACTATATGACCGTGGTGCATTATTGTCAAGAAATAATTTATGTACTAGGTTAATTTATCACCTAACCTTCTCGCCGGAAGGGTTAGTTGATAAAGTAAAAGCCATTGTACATTCCCCTCTTCCGAGTTCGGAAGAGTGGAAAATATGCAAGGAAGTACACAAATCAATCTACCTTATAGATGTGATTTCGAGGTGTTGAGATTATGTGTAAGTTGACAATCATATCTTTATTAAATTTTTGTGTTCCGAGATCATGAGATTCATAACGTCTATTTCGAAAGGATAATCCGTGAACGAAAACCGATTGTTATGAATGCTTGTTAATGCTAGTTTCACTAAATCAGTAGAAAGTTATATAGAACCTACCGGATAGAAAATTGATGAAGTGTATCATCAGTAATATGCAATATTCATTGATTATGGTGATATATTAAATTTCTTCAATGTTTTATAATGTATTTTAGCTAGTTAGATTTTGTTTAGAGTTAGTATAGTCAATTGCTTAAGTAGATGCAGAAGTTTGTATGTTTCAAAACTATATGATATGACGAGTTAAGTGTGGATCATCACGTCAGATATCACATTCTACAGATGTGATGGATGAGATAGAATCCGAATTCTTGTGTGTGGATACAAAAAACTTAAGAGGTATATCCTTCATGTATTATTGTTGATCTGGATTCTTTTGAGTCTTGAGATGTTGAGTTTGGACATTATAGTGATATAGCAAAAGAGTGAATTGTTTCTTCAATATCTTATCAATAACGAAGTCGAGGAGATGTATAGGACTTACTGCAACTATCTTTAAATTTAGGAATGCATGACAAGTATATGTGAGGATTCGTTATCATGAAAGTGCTATAATGGGAATGAATGTATGAAATATTATATCAAAATGGTAGATCTTCATCTTCAAGTTGTATAAGATTCAGTGTCGACTGAAATGAAACAAACGAAATCAAATAAGCAAAATCTTTACAGTCATCTTCATTAGGCAGCCACCTTCTTTACAAAAACAGTTTAGGGTTGTCTGACTATTTCTTTTTGTGAGACAAATATTATATTCGTTTATTTCTCAATTTAATATTTCGATTTTCAGTTCTGAACTATATCATATATAATAAAAGCTATAAAACTACAATCTAGTATTATAGTTTAAAACATTTATTGAGTTTTAGTATTATTAGTTTATTATTACTTAATTATTTCCATAACTAAAAACATTCTTTACATTTTTATTATATAATAAAAATGTAAAGTTCAGTTTTCTCTTTTCTCTTTCCAGATTCTCATTATTTTAGATTTCCTACATTAGCTATTTAATATGTATTATTATTATATATTACAATGTAATTTATTGAGAAGTAGTTATCACATTTTATTAATTATAAATACATATTTAGTTATATTATAGATTATAAACTTCTGAGAAGAAGGCTTTAAATTTTATATAAAATTTTATACATAATTAAACCTTTACAACATAATTTATTGTTTTGTAATTTTGAATAGATTTTATATTATTTATCTCTATATAATAAAACATTAAAATTCAAAAATTATATTTATTTTGTTTGATTGTTTCTGATGTAATATTATAATATATATTTTATTTGTTGATTAATTATCTACAATGCGGTGATCACAAAAAATCTCTAATTAACGATAATAAGAAGTAAAATTCGTAAATGATATCTTGTATGTTTTATGGTTGTGCTACTGCAGTGACAAGAAGATACCAATCCATGAAAAAACTCTACAAACTCAAGAAGTCATGAATGAGAAAAAAGAACTTCATGGATTTCTTATGACAATATTCATTATACAACTGATAATCACAAATAATATGTGGAAATTATGATATTTTTACTAAATAAAATTTAGTAATAAAACTATTACAAATATATAGAAAAATACTGAAACCACCCTAAAGAACAATGAATAAGTCTTCGAGAAAGTTGCTCCGATGGATTCAGAGAATGCAAATGATTTTAACTCTAAACATCTTTGTTAATCTTTGAGATTTTTAATTAGCTTTAGATTCAAATTTTGTACTGAATTATTTTGCCATGAATTGCATGAAAGATCTTAGCACTCATCGTCAAGTGGAAGTTTTGAGATAATTATAAATATTACTGTTACATACTATTGCAGATTGTTAGAATTTATACTCTTGAATCTCTCAAAGTTTCAAATTATTCTTTTTTCATACTGAATTAAGTTTGAAGATATCTGTTTTTCATTTATTAGCTGTTCTTTTCTTGCATGGTTTTCTGGCATTTTTAAAAAGAATATCTTAATTTCTAATATTATGATTCTCGGTCCTAACCACTTCCATTACTTGTAATTGCCTGATCTAGCCCTTCCCAGCTTTATTGTAAGAATCCCGGACCTTTTCGTAAGCACGCCGTGCGACCTGACCTTCCGAATTTGCTATTTTTAATCATTTGCAGCATTTTGATAATAATAATAATAGACTATATATTCACAATATTTTGTGACCCAACTAGGTCAGAAAACGATTGCATTTCAATTTACAACGACTGGTCGCAAGAGCATGGGTCTACTCCGGCCAAATTACAAATGTTAAACCAAATACCAGAGGTTGATGGGACTTGGGGCGTGACCGCCACACTAGCTGAAAATGCATCCAAAAGACCCTGGTAAGAGAGGATGTTGAAGAGGAATCTGAATCATCATTTGCTGTGTGTAGTCTTGGATAATTTTTATATTTTTATGAAAAATTTAGAGAAAAATAAACCATACATTTGATCAATTGATTTCATACACTGAAATCTGAACTAAACTTGATTATTAAGCACCAAGTGAAATCATCTCTGAAATAAATTTAGTATAATATAAATACATACTTTCTTTAGTGTTGAATCATATGCTTGAGCGTTGTACAAGTTGTTTCCATTTCAACGGTTATTATAACACGCTCATATAATATTTATTTTGTTTCTTGCCATGCATGACTATAAACACATATTATCTTTGTTGTTGAATTTACTACACATGGACAGTATGACACAATGAACCGTAAGTTTAGCACATGAAACTAACAACATCTTGTTATAAAAATGTGACCACTGACGAATACCAATATTCATTTAATTATAATTTAAATTTATGACCAAACCCTTCCAAAAGGAAAGGTATGGACTTAAATTTAATAGCCTGCATATACTTTTTCCATCAGGTGATTATTATACAGGCATGCTGAGCTATTGGTACTAAAGAAGAAAAACAACAAGCGGGAAAACAGAGAAAAAGTCCCTAGGGATTGGGAAGTGAAACGAAAGGACGGTGCAGAGAGAAAACCGGTGGTCGAGAATGTGATTATTATCTATAAATATTAATGATAGACCGTGTGTGAAAATTCCATACTTCTCTATGCACAGAAATCTACTGCCTACACGCGAGAAGAAGATTATTTTTATAATTGGGTACCATACTTAAAAAAAATTCCACATAATCATCACTGAGTCCATGCGACTCCTGTTATGAAGCCGAGAGAAAGCAGATGAGAGCATGTGTGGCTACTTTACGTTTGTACATGAATCTAGACAATAAAACTGTAAGTCCCCCTTCTAGAGACAACCCACTTTTGGTACAAATTTATGACCTAACTTTTCCATGAGGAAAGTTAAGTTATAAATTTAAAAGTTACGTAAAATCTTTTCCATCTGAAGATGGAGGAGGTGACTATGCAAGACTATGAATGTTTTATGGAATAATTTGGAGTTGAATATGCCAAGGATAGTCAAGAAAGAGACAAAAAGTTACGTAAAATCTTTTCCATCTGAAGATGGAGGAAGTGACTATGCATGACTATGAATGTTTTATGGAATAATTTGGAGTTGAATATTCCAAGGATAGTCGAGAAAGAGACAAGCAGGGTATGAGAAAAAAATAAAGAGATTGGATTCGTTCCCTGGGTGAGTGGACTCAGGATTATTTTAAAAATATTTTTTGATTTCTTATTTTCATGTTTCTAGTGGTTTTCTTGTTTAGGATATAACGAAAACTATATATGTTAGATAAAGTTTTTAGAGTAAACTAAAATTTTAGTTTTAATTATTCTATAAACACAAGCTGTGTGTGAGTCCAGAGAAAACTCATACGTATAGCATGACTTGTTGCGCTGCTAAAACCATGAACCGAGAGTCTGATCTCAAAATAATCATTAAGTTATAAATGATAATAATTTATTACCTAATCCTTTTCATCGGAAAAGTTAAATAATAAATTAAACCTGCCACCTTCTCTATCTGAAGATCGACTCATGCGTGCTTGCCTACCTAGCTGAATGTCACGCACCAGCTAGTCTCAACCCAAAAGTTCTCCTTACAACTACTGTAGCATTCTTGAAACCCTAAAGTTCTCCTACGAAAGAGGAAGTTGATTTCTTTTGATATATGGAAAAGCACCGGAAACAGTGGGTTGCGTGGTTTAAGAGGGAGCTAGGAACGTTAAGCCACCAACCAGCACCTTTACTCTGCTTCTATCTGCGTAAAGTCTTTCCATCCAAAAATGATACGAAAGTTGGCAGGAGTGATTTCCTTTTTCTTCAAATTGCATCTTTATAGAAAGACTTGGACCAGAAGGCTTTATGGAGTGTTGAATCATATGCTTGAGCGTTGTTCGGTGTACAAGTTTCCATTTCAACGGTTATTATAACACGCTCAATTGATTGTGAACACGCTCATATAATATTTATTTGGTTTCTTGCCATGCATGTTACGCATGCATGTAAATTTAATATGTAAAATATGTAAATTTATTACCTAACCCTTTCATTAGGAAGGGTTAGGTAATAAATTAATATATATTTGTTAACAGTCTCTCGCATTTGGAGTTTCAAAAGCAAGTTTATCGCATTCACTTTATCTGTTATATCTGAACTGTATCATAACTCTAGTGGTATTAGCATTAGCATTTATCGATATATGTATTTTTTCCTAATAATTTAATACGAAATCTGTATATAACCCTTCATCTTTTCTGATAATAAAAAGCGAGCCAAAGTTAATCTTGCATGTACATTATTCAGTTTGTTTCTTTATTTGCTGATTTTACTTGAGTAGGTGTTTCCTAGGCAAAAGAGATGTTATTTACGCGAACATTTTTACAATTCAGAATAAAATGAAAAACTGAGAGCACTGACTTGCCATCCACGGTAGCAGGTTGACGGGTACCAGTCGCGAGACAGTCATCTGACAGCGGGAGATGTCTTTTCTTGATTCTCCTCTCCAGTCACATGCCGGGCGTGAGTTTTTCTACAGACATTACTCGCTATATCAGAAACATAACAGCGCTCAGCTGCGTCAAACGATACGGGGTCTGATTAAGTAACTGCATCCTTCAAAGGTCCGATTAAACTGAAACCCTAAATCATAACCTGGTAGATTAGTACGTGTCAAAGCTGAAAGAGAAGATTGTCTAACGTGCAGTAGGGAAACCGCCATAGTTTATTGAAGGGTAGCTTTGTATAGAGCTATAAAGGTAACTTTGTATAGAGTTGTGAATCGTTTATTTGTGAACTGATATAATAATTTTAATTTTTAATAAATAATTTTTGGAAATCAGAATAAAGTATTTGAATCTTACTCTACTTTGTTACAAAAATTTACGACCGAATTCTAAAGAAAAGTGATGAGAAATGCATGTGAAGTTTTCTTACGAACACCTCTAGAGATGGCGGGAGAAAACGTCCATGAACTCTTGGCCATGGTCGTAACACTCGTGAGCGAACGAAGAATATTGATTGGAGATTCTAGCTTTGACACTCCTTGTTATGATAATAATTCTTCTTTTACAATCCTCGTAAAATAACTTGCTGAAAAGCTTACAAAGCTTGCTTGTAAGTTGATATTTTGATGGATAGTGGATTGTGTTTAGGGAGATCATGTCTAATGCTCCCGAAGGTCTCTTGTGAAAATCGGTATATTTTTCTGGTGGAAGGAAAAGAAAACGGAAAACTTTTTAGTTTAGTCTAAAACTTGAAGTAGTTAACAATGAAAGTATATTTTTCTCTCGGTCGAGAACTTCCCGAAAGATTTGGCTCAAGAACGCGAATTCTGATTAAAAAATCAGAAGTCATAACACTAAATACCGGAACTCCCGGTCATTGACGTCTATATTACAAAAGATAGAGTGAATGTTTCGGCTACACCTTTAGACTGTGGAACCTCTTACCACCAGGACATTAGGCTGCGTAATGTTGAAGAGTAGTTTCCACTCGAGATTCTGAAGTTTAATTCTAGACGCGACTGAATGGAACCCATTTACGCTTTGGGAACCCAAAGTTCGCGCAATTTGGTGCCAACACTCTTCTCAAGGATCTCCACCAAGATGATCAGGATGTCCAGCACCAAAAGCACACATGGTTTGCAAATGGGCGGCGATTAGCACCGTCAGTACATGATGCATCGGCGTCTCGGCATGTCGTCCGCTAACGCTCGCAACCTCAGCTACTGGATTCAGCTCAGGGCCCATTCGCACAGATATTTTTACACGAAGAAGTGAGGGAAATATCAGATCGAACCGGATGACAGCAACAAAACCTTTCCTGAAAAGACGGAGAGTCCGGGAAGCTTGATGTTTGCTTCGTCCATGTGTTCGCCCATGTTGTTGTTAGTGAAAGGGCACTTCTTCCGATGTTATGAGTCAAGGTGGAGATTGGTTCGGATCTTGTGTGTAACAAAAGGGTAAGTAGTGTGCAAGATATTGAATCATGAACAGATGTTTACCAAAGTGTGTAAGGCTCATCGTACGATGAGGTTAAATACACATCTGACTAAGATCAGATGTGAATTACGGGCCACCTTATCCAGATCTTCTGTGCGCGTCCTGACTGGTCTCCATGTGCGAGCCTGCGTCCGCGTGCCTGGAGATCTGGACTGGGTAGATATCATGTGCACTACTCGTGATTACTCTATTCTTGATCCGAGATTTTCTCTGTGAAGAATGATTTGCTAAATCTTTAACATTCCCTCTCAAACCGATTTTCTACTTATGACACCAAGCTGAGTTCGACATGAGAGGAATCTCTCTCGAGACAAAGCTTTCGTAAAGGTGTCTGCTACCATGGATATGCTTGGGATATATTCTAACATTAGCGTACCAGATTCAAACATGTCTCTGACAAAATGATATTGGATCCCTATGTGCTTGCTACGGGAATGTAAGACTGGGTTTTTACAGAGAGATATTGTGCTTTGGTTGTCGCATTTCAGCACAGTTGGACCGTCCATGTTCTCCCCGATGTCAGACAGTACGTTCCTAATCCACACACCCGTGCTGCTGTTGATGCTGCGATGTACTCCACCTCAGTGGAAGACAGTGCTACAACCTTTTGTTTCTTACTGAGCCAGCTTATGGCTCCCCCGCAGACAGAGAAACAGAAACCAGAGGTGGATCGTCTTGTTTCCTCGTCGCCTGCCCAATCCGCATCCGTGAATACTTGCATTTCTAGGCTCTGGGTGCTTCCGTGGTAGAGTATTCCGAAGTCGTATGTGCCCTTCAAGTATCGGAGGATGCGTTTAGCCTGAGCCCAGTGGGGGCATTTGGTTTTGAGACAAATTGACTTAACCCAATGACCGGAAAGACGATGTCGGGACGAGAACATATCATGATGTACATGAGGCTACCGATTAGACTGTTGAAGAGGAAATCCTCATGAGTCTCTTCAGGATGATCATCATTAGAGCTGTGGATCTGAGTACGTGGTTCCATGGGAGTTGCAACGCTGTTGGAGTTCTTCAATCCATATCTGTGCAAGATCTGTTTTACGTAGGCACCTTGGCTGATGTGGAGTTTCCTGCTTGATCTGTTTCTCGTGATGAGCCAACTGAGAAAAAATGAGAGTTCTCCACAGTCTTTCATTTCGAACCGTGCTGCCAATCTGTCTTTCACTGCTCCTAGATGACTCAGACATGAGGAAGCTATAATCAAATCATCAACGTACAAGGCGAGTAGTATGATTGCCTGGTCTACTCTGCGACAATAGACGTTGCCATCGGATCCAAGTGGGTTGAATCTTTCTTCCTTCAGAAAACCATCCATCTCCTTGTACCAAACGCGCGATGCCTGCTTTAAGCCATAGATTGACTTACGTAATCTGCAGACCAGATTTCTGCTTTGCTCAAATCCTTCTGGTTGAGACATGTACACTTCTTCTTGCAAGTCTCCATTCAAGAAAGCAGTGCATACATCCATGTGATGAAGTTCCCAATCATAATGAGCGGCTAGGGTCAGAATGACTCGTACGCTCGTGAGTTTGACGACTGGTGAAAAAGTCTCCAAGTAGTCCAGCCCCTGGACTTGTGAATACCCCTTAGCTACAAGGCGTGCTTTGTACCTCTGTAGTTTTCCTTCCCTGTCATACTTGATCTTGTACGTCCAGCGACATCCCACCACTTTTCTTCCGGTCGGGAGTTGCACCAGGTTCCATGTGTGATTTTTTATCAGAGAATCGTATTCGTCGTGCATCGCCATCTCCCAATGATGAGCGTCATTGCTGCTAACAGCCTCATCGTAGTTCTCCGGGGTGATGCTCAAGTTGGAGACTTTGCTTTCCTCCTCTACTTCCACCGTTCCTGTGAGATTCATTTGAGCGTTCTGTAGGATCTTCATGCTCGGTCTTCGTACTCGAGCAGGCAAAGTTCTTCGGTTCGGAACAGCGGGACATGTGGTGTCAATGGTCTGCCATGTGATGCCGGTGGTTGAACACGGGTGACTTCCATCCTCTACAGGATGGAGACTATCCGCATGAGTTGATCTGTGCCCTTCCATCGTGGACTCTGATGGTTCTTCATCTGTGGTGCCTGCTTCTGATGAGAGATCATCAGCAAGTGGGAAAAAACTTGGGTTTTGGTCAGAGTTTTGAGTTAGAAACTCACTGTCATCATGCGTGGAGTAGAATATTGCCTCATTGAAAGTGACGTCTCTGCTGAGCACGAATTTGTTGGTGGTAGGGTCCCAAAGCTTGTAGCCCTTTGCCTCGAGCGCATAGCCCACGAAGAAGGTCTTGAAACTTCTGTTGTCAAGTTTTTGACCTTTTCTGCAGGGATGTGGGTATACGTTGTGCATCCAAACGCTCTCAAGTGTGACACATTAGGCCGTATTCCCGTCCAGACCTCTTCAGGTGTTATTTCTTCCACGGCGGAGGTAGATGTGAGATTTTGAACGTACACGGCGGTTGCGACTGCTTCTGCCGAGAACCTCTTTGGCAGTCCTGCTTGTGCTAGTATGACCCTGGCGGCGTTGGTGATGCTCCTGTTCTTTCTCTCGGACACACCGTTTTGTTGTGGGCTGTAAGGCAAAGTGAGTTGTCGTTCTATTCCTTCACGCCGACAAAACTCGTTGAACGCCTTGCTGGTATATTCTCCCCTGTTGTCTGAACGAAGTCTTTTGATCTGCTTTCCACTTTGTTTTTCGGCCATGGACTTGAAGTCCCTAAAGCAATCAAATGTTTCATCCTTAGAATGTAGAAAATAGACAACAGTGCGCCGACTGAAATCATCCACGAATATGAGGAAGTACCTTGAGCCGCCGATAGACGGGACTTGCATTGGTCCGCAAAGGTCGGTGTGAACGAGTTCGAGTATCTCCCTTGCTCTCGTGCTGATGTCAGTGAAAGGTTTCCTGTGCTGCTTTCCAAGTAAGCAAGCTTCGCAGATCTTTCTGGTACGGCTATTTTCTATTTCTAAACCGTTAACTATCTTCCTTTTGGACATGTCACGTAGTGTATCATAGTTGACATGAACAAAGCGTTTGTGCCACCTATCTAGTGAGCTGTCATCGGTCGTGGTCAAGAACGAACTATCGGCAGCATCTGTACTATCAAGGAAATAGAGGTGTCCTTCTCTCCTTCCACGAGTAAGGATCTGATCAGTTCCTTGTTCTCTCACGGTGAATCCTTTGGAATTGAATTCTACCGTAGCTCCTAAGTCAGTGATGCGTGCTACTGAGAGGAGATCCTTTTTCAGACATGGGACATGTAGTACGTCGTGGAGTTTTCTCATCTTGCCGATTGCACCTGGGATGTGAATTGTGCCGCTGCCAAGAATCTGTTGTTCCGTGTCATCCCCAAGCTGCACTGATCTCGAATTTGGGCACAATTTGTAAGAACTGAGCCAATCATTGTGGAACGTCATGTGTTGGGTGGCTCCGGAGTCCAAGATTGTTCTTCTGTTGTCTTCACGACATTGATGAGGGCTTGATGTGGTCGCGCTGATCTGCTCCTGTGTGGTCGTTTCTAGGACTGTGAACATCTTGGCTTTGATTGGATGTTCCATTGGTTCTGCTTTGGCTGTGTCAGTGGTCAGGTTGACGTTGACTCTACTCCATTTTTCCTTCTCGAGGACAAGGTCAGCAAGTTTCCTCCGGCATTCAAACTCGTGATGACCATCAATCTTGCAGTAGTGGCAAGGTCCTTTTCTTCGAAAGGTTTTGGATGGGCCAGAGACGTTCTTCCTTCTGTCGTTCTGAGAGCTTGAGTATAGTGCCAAGTTCCCCTCCTGGTCGATCCCTGAGTCGATCCTCATGGTTTGTTCTTCGAGCAGTGCGGTGACGACCTCTTCCCACGTAAGTGATTTGGTTGCCATGAGAGTGCTTTTGAATGCGTGCCATGTGGATGGCAAGGACTGATATAACTTCAGTTTCTGCTGCTCAATGCTGACTTTGTACACATCTCCTGCAGCGGAAGCTGATTGTATATGTCCTTCATGCGCTGGATGTGCTCTCTGAGATTTTCCCCGTCAAAAAGCTTAAGTTTCTCGAGTTGATGGTGAAGGTGAAGGATCTCCACCTCTGACTTCTTTTTGTATCTTGCTACCAGACCATCCCAAAGGATAGAGCTGGATGAGCAATCTGCCTCGAGTAGGATCTCCTCCTTCAAGCTCAAGCCTACGATGTAAGAAGTTTTGTCATCTTTGATCTGCCAGATCTCCAGCTCCTTAGGACTGCATTTGGTGATGTCTGGTTTCTTCTCGATCCCGGATGTAACGTCGTACAGACCTTCTCCTTTGAGGATAAGGGTCAACTTCTTCTTCCAAATTCCAAACCCATCACCAGAGAATACGGGAGGTGATGGTCTGAATCCGCTGCCAGACATTTTGCGTCGTGAATGCCCTTTTCCACAGTGGGTCTTCTGTATGCGGAAGCTGCTGTGAACGGTCTGCTATTGTAACAGGTTTGGATTCGCGATGATGGAATCCCTTTTTCAGACTCGTGAAATGCTATCTCACTATCTCACTAGGGTGTACAGTCTTGGACCTCGCTCTGATACCATGTGCAAGATATTGAATCATGAACAGATGTTTACCAAAGTGTGTAAGGCTCATCGTACGATGAGGTTAAATACATAGTCTGACTAAGATCAGATGTGAATTACGGGCCACCTTATCCAGATCTTCTGTGCGCGTCCTGACTGGCCTCCATGTGCGAGCATGCGTCCGCGTGCCTGGAGATCTGGACTGGGTAGATATCATGTGCACTACTCGTGATTACTCTATTCTTGATCCGAGATTTTCTCTGTGAAGAATGGTTTGCTAAATCCTTAACAAGTAGTATAAGAGGGTTCTTTGACGAGCTTTGGAGTTAGTGCTTGTGAAATACAGACTGGAGTCACGGACTGATGATGCTCCCGGCTTCTTGCTTGCGAGCTGTACCTTGAAACTTGACAACTTCATAGTTTTCAACTCACATTAATTCGAACTTGAACATCCGACGAGCTGGAATCTGGTGGCAGAATTCGATAATCCTCATTCAAGTCGATCCTTCGACTGCAAGTTGCTGAATTTGACGCTTTGGAAGATGTTTTCCATTTCGAGATACATCTTGCAAAGCGTAAGATCTTGTAACAAAGAACACTAATACGAACGCTAAATACAACGTGCTGAATTATGTGAAACAAGGTGGGCATGCCAGTGCCCACCTTGTTTCACAAGACGTGCTTTAACATGCCAGTGCGTGCGTGCACAAAGCTTAACTTGAACAATCCATTTTATGGTAAATCTTCACAAGTCTTTTTTATAATGTGAATGTTCAGAGTGAAGTGTTTATCAAAATTGCAACGTGTCATGTGACTAGGCAACAGACATGTAGTTTCGTATACAACAGGATGTCAATGTTGGAACTTTTGTGTAAGATTCTTCACCTGCGAGAAGGAGTTACGACTTCGGTAAGACTTTGGCGGGTTGTTCTTTTTAATAGATTTTTACTCTTTTTGCTGTTTTTCTACAACATAGAATTTACTATTCTGAATAATTATTCTTATTATCACAATTATAAAAAATTTAATGAAAATATCATAATGTCTACTCACAAGCGCGACCGAGAATGAACCACGGTTCTACACAAAATTATCCGTAAAAAAATTACGGCTTTTTCTCTCTCAACAGTTGAAACCATTATATGACTATAGCGGAGCCATTAGTTATACTTATGGTTCGTTCAGGATACACTTTGTGCTGAAAGGACTGTTCAAGCCAGTCTTTTCTTTGTGCGCAAGATCCTGTTCAAGTCAGATTCCTGTTGAAGCCAAATTCCTGAGTACTGTGAAAATACCAAAGACACGAGAGCTCCGAGCGCCAGGACGTTTAGTGTTAGGAGAACCATCCATAAGCGGAGACTGAGTATGTTACATACGGAGGCTGCAAGAAACCTCAAACTGTCAGTCGTTTTCATTTTAGAGACGCGAAGAAAACCTCCAAGGCACTCGAGCTCAGGGAAGTTGGAATCTGTGCACTATCGGGTTTCCTACTTGACGGAGAGTTTGCTCCGTTCTTGACTGCACAAAATAAACTCCCTGTTTCCTCCAAGTTAAATGTAAACCTTTTGCTGGTATGGCAAGAGAAGGTCGAGAGTTCATCCCGGCTGAGATTTGCACAAAAGTGATGCACCCTTGTATATCCGAAGATTGGTGTCCCAAGTGGTTAAACCTATAGTTCTCTAAGAGAAAAGTCGTGAGTTAAATCCTTTGTGTGCATAGTTGGAGGTGCATGCTGCTACAAACTATTAATGAAGCTTCTGGTCCGAGTCTTGTTGTGATGGATTCACATGGACATTCTCATGGTCCTCAAAGATCCCAAGGGACAAGTAACATCATTTATAATTTATCATATGATAAATATGTAAAAGTTTAGTTTATTATTTAATTTTTATTGTAAGAAAAATTAAGTAATAACTAAACTTATAATAAATTAATAAATTCAAATTCTTTGATTTATATTTTAGTAATATAGTAATTTATGGTTATATTTTGATCTTTATTTTAAATATAAAAATATTAATGGTTAATAGTATAAAATATTTTGATTATTTTTGTTTACTTAATATATATATTTTTATTTAATATTTATATATATTTTTGATAACAACCAACAAACAAAAATTCTCAAAAGTTCATCTAGCATGTATATTTTAGATGGTGAGATCCAGTGGCGAGTGGTGTACCCGAACTCTGGGGACACGCTTACTGCAAGGGGTGGTGTAATCTATATAACGACGAAAAGCTACACTGCGAAAACTGCTTTTAGCCCCTTAGCCCCGCTTTTCTTCCCTTCGGGTCCTTCTTTCCCTTGTTAAGCTTAATGGGGTCTTCCCATCCGTTTGCTATTCATTGGTTCGCGTTATTAGTTTTTAAAAGAAAAAGGGAAATTTTTTGCGTCTTATTCTTCGAGTTTATACACACAGTAAAAGTCTATTGCCTATATTATTCATTGGTTCGCCTTCTTAGCTTTTAGAAGAAAAAGGGAATTTTTTTGCGTCTTATTCTTCGAGTTTATATACACAGTAAAGGTCTAATGCCGAAGATAAAGTCGGGTCAAAGTCAAAGTCAGTCCACTCGTTCGAAGGCAGATTTCGCTTTTCTATTACTTTTACTTTCTTCAGATATTTCACAAATTGCTTGGCCTGTTACTGCCAGACGATGATGGTTGTTGTAGCCGTTATTCCTGCCGTCGCATCAGAAATCGTCTGGTTGGACCCGTTGTTTGTTTGTTCACATCTCATTCCAAGTTCCAGCCCAGAGAACACAATACATATCAGGAAGCAAAGAGGTGGAAAGATGCTACGCAAAGCTTTCTGACAAACGGACGCAGCAGGACATAAAGTGGACAAAAATCAGTATAAAAAACTGCCACAAATGCGAATGTTCAGCTGGGCAAACAAACCAACATGTCTGATCGCGGGATCGAACCGCGGACCTCTAGTGTGTGAGACTAGCGTGATAACCAACTACACCAACCAGACCCATCTGCCAACAATTCGAGCTTCCTATTATTTTGTTCCTAAAGTCTCGAGTATTGCAGGTATAAACTCCGAAATAGTTGTATAATCTGATGAAAGCAAGAACTGATTGATGAGAACGTCCTTTGGAACACCTCACACACGTTGCACGTCGCAGCGAGCTCGAATGAGAAAGAACCGATTGACGTGAAACAGAAGCAGGCATTTCTGCACATGATATACTGCACCTAGTCGGTAGCCAGTCAGTCACATCTTTAGTTGTATGGTGTCACACTACAGAAACAGAGGACAGATCTAGAATATGAGGAATCTTAGCTTACAAGATCTGTGCCATTTGTTTTCAACTCCGTGCCAAATTACGCACACATTTTTCATGTACTACATTATCGATTAGCTCATACAGTACAGCGTGTTAAACAACGCAACGCTTTCGGGGTGTTGGTTGCTTGGCCCTTCGGTCCCTTTTCCCTTTGTTCGGCTTGATGGGTTCTTCCCATCCATTTGGTATTCATTGCGTCGTGTTAAACAAAGAACAAGATGCTTCGCATGCAGTGGAATCGCGAGGCTAGTATGCATTTGGTAGAAAGAGACTGGTGACAGACAATCATTGAATAAGCTGAACATGAACATGTATTTGAGTTGTACAGTAGTAGTTGATACAGACACCCGAACGAACCACCGAATCGTTAACAGCTACCGTTAGGAGAAACCATTCGCAGAACGAGTCGTAGTGCTTAATGCACAGCTGAACATCAAAAGAGCACGAGGCTTCTAAACGAGGGGTCTCCGGAATCAGTTTACATGTAGATGACATGGAGCTGTCTTGTCTCTTCTGTCTCTTCTGTCTCTTCTTTCGCCGAATCTCGTCTTTCTCCATTATAGAGGAAACACTGTTTCCTCCCAGCTTCTCTCATGTTGCTCTCAGTCCGACCACAAACTCTTCCGAAGCCAGTTCGAGGATTCTGTTGTCACACCTATATAGCGCCCAAGTTCACTTGTAACGCGTCCCAGTTCAGTTCGAGTTTTGGTGTTTCTGTCTACTCTCAAGTTTGTCCCGTATTAACATAGAATCCTCGAAACTTGGAAACTTGTCAGAGGTCAATCAGCATATTGTTCGTCTCTGTTAGTCCCAGGTTCGCCCGAAACTCATCCGGGAAAGTTTTCCAGGCCAGATCGAGCATACTGGTTCGTCTCCGACCGTGAGGGCACTGAAGCATAAAAAATGTTAGCGCCTTATATAGCTTATTATAGCTTGAAGCGTTTGACACAGCTGACCCACTCGGAAACACGTCCCTTCGATCACCGAAGCTCCGGCATGCGCTAAGCACTGGAAGCCTCGTTATAATTGCAAAAGGACAACCAAACAAACTGTCCGTCAAACGAAATCATCATGAAAGTGCTACAAGCTGAAACCTATCTGAGAGCAGAACTAACGAGCGAAGCCTGATTTACAGGGAAAGAACACTCGAAAGTGCGCTCAGATGCGAAGGACTATATACTCGCATCGTATCGAACTGATCGCGAGTGTGTTACTACATGCCTACGTATACAGATCTAGAGTCCAGGCGAAACACAAGTGGCCTTGATTTTGATCTTCTGGAATGCGAGGAATGGCACTCCATAGCATCGCTTCTTGGAGTTAGTGTTAGTTTCGGGCATGTGCATATTCCTCAGTTTAGCCCCTTCAACTACCATGCACATGGTCGTCTCCCCTCCTAAGACCTAGGCGGACAATGTACCGAGTGATAATCATCGATTCTGGTGAATAAACAGTTAACATGGTATCATAGCCTGGTGCTCAAATTCTCTCCGGATAGAATTTCTCCATGGCTGGATTAGTTTTTGTCTGATCTCGTGAGCACTGCTCCTTGGTCTCTCAAGCACTATCACTAAGACTTCGTAGAGCACTGCTCTACCTTCTCAGGTCGGAATTTCACAGTGAACTTTGCTCCTATCATTCAGATCTTTTTTCTTCTGATTTATAACCTAATTTGCTTGTTCACTTCTTTTGCTTGTTTTACGATGTCCAGTTCCACGGTCTCCGAGTCGAGTAAACTAGTAGGTCAAGTCAATCTCTCAGTATACAAGTTCAATTTAACTAACATCTTTCGAAGAGAGAAACTCTGAGAATTACTAGATACTGGATACTTTCCAGTTAACGTTAGAGCTAATGAGATGGAAGAACCAGATGTAAAGCTCTTGCACTGATCAACTTGTCCTTTCTAGACAAGATCATAGAACATCTTGAGGACATAGTAGATCCTAGTATTGTTTGGCAGAAGTTAATCAAGTTTAATGGCAGCAACGACTCACCCGCATTGAAGCTTTTGCTTCGGAAGAAGCTCAATTTTTTGAAGATGGAAGAGACCTCTACTGTCTAAGAGTTCGTGGTAAATAATTTCTCTCAAGAATCAACTATCATGACTTGGTGTGAAAGCAGATGAGGTTGAGATAGTAGCTTTTGTGTTCAATGCATTACCACCAAAGTTTGATAAGTTCGTTATCAGTCTCACCACCAAGAAAAAATTTCTGGATCTTGATGCATTTCAGATCAAACTGCAACCGGAGAAACATCAACATACATCAGACCTCACACAAGAACCAGCCGAAGAAGCCTTGTTCGTCAAGTTCAAGAAGTTTGTGAAAGATAGGCGTTCAAAGTCAAATAATGAAGACCCAAAGCTACCGACAGACTTCATGCAACATATGCGAGATCCGTAGGCACTTCTCTCATGATTGTATCATTCCGTAAGAAAAATTCTCCAGTTCCGGAGAAAGAAAGAAATAAACCTGGTCAATGAAGACAATGAAGAGAACAATACTTCAGACGTTGCACTGTTTGAGGCTGCACTAGCATCTCTCTACATCAGTGAGCTTGAGGAAGTAACTGTTGTTGATGATAGTTTAGAATGGTACTTAGATTCTGGAACCACTACTCATGTTACTGATAATTCGGACTGGTTTGAAATTACAATTAGAACACTTCAAAGTGAAATCTGCTGGTAGACATTACCATAGATTGCTGGTAGAGGGGAAAGCTATGTATGATTCAATAAAGATCGAAGACGTTCTATACGTACCAAGTGTGACCAAAAATCTTTTGTCTGTTGGATCTATTGCAGATAACAAAAACATGGCCGTTTTAGATGCTACTAAATGCTTCATTATCCAAAAAGCACCACAGAGGATTCTAGCCAAGGGGACTAGAGTGGGGGACTAGAGTGGGACGTGGTCTGTACAAGATGAACAACCATTCTCTTTTTTCTTTGACAGCTGAAGTCAACTCAATGGAGGATAACGGTCAAGCTGTTTTGTGACACAAGCAGTTTGGATCACTTACATTTTCACAGTCTAAATTTCTTCTACAAAAAGCAGCTACGGGTATCTCTTCAGTACTCTTCATAACCACAGTCTGTATAAGATGTCTTATAGGCAAACAACATCGAGAATATTTTCCTCGATACCGTATGAGTCGTGCGGATGACATTCTCCAACTACTTCATACAGACCTGTTCGGTTGAATGAAAACGACCTCATTGTCAAGTTCTAGATACATCATGACTATGACGGACGATTTCAATAGAAAACATGGACCATTTTTCTCAAACAAAAGGATGAAGCTTTTGAGAAGTTTAGCGCATTTCAGGTCATGCATGATAGAAAAGAAAATGACAAGAAAATCAAACGGTTAAGGTAAGATTGTGGTGGAGAATTTCTTTCAGGTCAGTTCTCGAAGTATCTTCGTTACTGGGGATCCAATGATAGCTTACTCAGGCAAGGATTCCACAACAAAATGGTGTCGTGGAGCCAAAAAATTGATCTCTACTGGAATGCGCAACGAGCATGCTACTTGAAGCAAGACTACCAAAGTTTTTGTGGACCGAAGCAATTAACGTAGCTGCTTTCTTCTTAAACCAGTGCTCTAGTGTTACACCAGAAGAAAAGTTTACTTGTAAGAAACCGACCTCAGTTTGCTACGTATCTTTTGCTGTCCCTCTCATGTTTATATTCGCAAAGAGTCTCATAGTAAATTTGATTCTAAGTCCATACTTTGTTATCTAGTAGGTCATGATTCTCAGTCGAAAGCCTACCGATTTATAATATCGAGACACAAAAAATTCAGATCTCTCGAGATGTAACATTTGATGAGAATTTTTTCCTTCCAATCTCTTTTTTTACTTCATCACCCATAGACCTTGACCTTTTCATAATGATTATTCCGAGAGAAGATTCATCCTTGGTATCCTCACCTGTTAGTCACAGTATTCTATCTCCATCTCTCTCCGATGTGGTTTCTCCACATACTAATCCATCCTTACAAGAAATTACACTCTTTGCATCACCTCTTTCTAACTCTCTTCCACAAACTACTTTGTCTAGTTCATCCGTTCGTCTTCATTTTGACGAGGATTTAGCTTTAGGAGACTCACCCCTTTACAAATGGCTCTACTCCGTCAATGATACAAGCCATTGTTACTCCGTCTCCAGCTGGTCTAGAAGATCTGTCCATTTTAATTTTGATGTCCCATCCAAGCGATACGAAGATTTTATTGGCCTTCTAGAATCAGTGACGGAGTCTCCAAATTTCCACACGGCAAGTCAAGATACTGATTGATGTGAAGCCATGGAGGAAGAAAGGCGATCTATTATGACCAATTCCACATGAAAAAGTTAGTTCTCACATCCCACGGTAAGAAGATGATTACTGCAAAATGGGTCTACAAAGTGAAAAGAGCTGTTGACGGTTGGTCAAACATCTCACAGCTCGAGTGTGTGCACGAGGGTTTGAGCAAACAGAAGGTTTAGATTTCAAAGAAATATTTACGTGGTCATATGATCTACTGTACTGTTGTGGTATATACAACACTACACGTGAAAGATCTTACATCTAGACGTTACGACAATATTTCTTAATGATGAGCTCGACGAAGAAGTGTTATTAGTCAATTAGAGGGATATGTCCAGAAAGGACAAGAGGAGAAAATCTGCTTAGTCCTTAAAGCACTATATGGACTCAAGCAAGCCCTCCTGCATGATACAACTCATACCGACAAGATCAAGAACTTCATCGGAGTGATGTTTATTACAATCTCTACTACTTGGAAGAGAGTCAGCGTTCTTATCATCTATGTAGATGATTTATGATAACAGGTGATCACAGTGTCGAGATTAAGTGGATCATACAACAGCTGAAAGAAGAATTTGACATGACCGATCTCGGTATTATAAATCATTATTTCAGCGTAGAGTTCTTTCACCTTCAGTGCGACATCTTCATGTGTCAGAAAAGTTATCTCCTTCAAATGTTGAAAGAGTTCAACATCTTGAAGCGGAATGCTTATACTGTTCCGATGAGTGAAGATATCAAGGTGTATGTAAACATGGATGCAAAGGAGGTGGATACTCATCTATACAAGAATATAGTAGGAAAATTAATCTTTCTCACAAACACACTTCGAGACATATGCTTCTCTGTTGGTCTAGTGAGCAGATTTATGTCCAAACCACAAGTACCGCATCTCATGCTGTGGAGCAGATATTCGATTATTTGTTAGATACGGTTGATTATAGAGTCTTCTATTGATGTTCACTTGACTCCAAAATCTATAAGACTCTGATGAGGCTCTAGATCTCGATGATCTTCATTCTACGTCAGGATTTATTTTTCCACTCGGATCCAGTGCAATCACCTGGTATAGCAAAAAACAGACAACAATAGCTCTCTCCTCTACTGAAGCGTTGCATTGACCGAAAGTGCAAAAGAAAACTGTCTGGTTACGCTGGGTTGTTTATGAGCTTGGAGAAAATTCTAAGCTTGCTACGCAAACTTATTTCGACAATGAAAGTTATGACAAGATTACCATGAATCCAGTCTATCATGCTCGTACCAAACATATCAAAGACAAGCACCAAAGAATATCGAAGACAAGCATCACTACGTTTATGAGCAAAAATCAAACTGGTGAAATTGAACTTTATGAGATTCAAACCTATGAAAATGTTGTGATCATTTTCACCAATCCTTTGGGAAGATATTCTTAAGAATCCATGGCAATAATCTGGGTGTTATGAACTTGGCTGAAGCAAAACATACATTCAGTTTAATTCACTCTTTCTTGGATCAAGATCGACAAAAATCTTGATTTTGTCTAGTTGTCTTTCAGCATGAGAGGAAGTGTTAGTTTCGAGCATGTGCGAATACCCCAGTTTAGCCCTGGAACTACTATGCACATGGTTTTCCAGTCTATTCCTCGAAGACCATGGTACATTCCCTGCTCCTTCGTCCGCATCGCTCGCCTTGTGCTCGTCTCCTCTCCTAAGACCTAGACGAACAATGTGCCGAGTGATAATCATCGATTCTGGTGAATAAACCGTTAACCGTTAGACTGTTAAAACTAGCCTTGGAACGATTCTCTGTACTATCGGCACCAGCCAGAAATGTTCTGAACAATTTTGCCTTAGGCCAGCAGCAACAAAGTATCTTCAGATATTGGAAATTATCTCCAACAACCAAGATGTGGTTAAGTGACGCGTCAACTGTCATTCTCTCCATTCCATTCGCTACAGAGACAGAAGATCGCAGACACGGCACGTCCTTCTCAACTCATACACGAACCATCTTCTACTGAGATCTCAAACGTACACTACCAGTTTTCAGCTGGGTATATATATGACTTTTCCATAGCTTGGAACTCCTAACCCTTCATGAACGAAAAGCGCAGTGTCTATGGTCAAACACCTTACCTTAGAGTTCTCAAGCTCGGCATGGAGCCCCACAGTACTTACAGTAGTCTCATCAGCCAGTACCCACGATCCACGAAAGATAACCCGAAGATCGCAGTGGAGATCAACTCCTCAGGTAGCTCGTCAATGATCGCAAGCTTAAGGCGGGATGAAAACAAACTTCAAGTTCGATTCTCGTAAAATGTCAGAGCAGAAACAAGACAAGATCGAAGTAACAACGGGCGGGAATGAGAAAGCAGACTTGCCAGCTGTGGAGTTGGTAGGTGGAGATACACAAACTACACAAAAGAAGACTCCCTCGGTGTTAGTACTAGTACTGAAAGCAGTAATGTGAAGTTGCAATTGAGTCCTTGACTGAACATCTTAGTGAACTAAAGTTCAATGAGCCGAGCTCTTCTCAACTATGTACTTACAAGTGCTAGTCTGAGAAAAGTCCTCAGAATGTGTCACTCAATTCAAAGTCTCTCTCTCCTAACAGTCGAAATATTGCACGAGAGGAGTACTAGTACTTAGTGAAAGAACACATAATTCATATGCATGTGTCAGGCAGCGTTCGATCGGATGCCGTAGTGACAACCTATTCCATCGAGCAAACTCGTCAAAAGTACTTATGTAGGTTCTTCGTGAACGCATTGCCAAGGTAAACTTCAAGTAATCCATATTTAGCGAGAATCGTGTTACATTAGAACCATACTTCGCACCATGAAAGCAAGAAAGAAAGTTGTAAAAGATACTTAGAAGTTCACGAGCGAATTCTCCTTGTAAGATAGATGCATGGAAAGAAGAACTTAGATTTTCCAATTATATATAACACAAAAAGAAACACAAACACAACTTTACTTTACTTTACTTATTCAGTACTTTACTGTGGTCCACTCCCGCATGGTTGTGATGTGCTGAATCTTTCGGTTCTTTGACAAGCGGATCCCTTCAGGATATGCAAGCACAAATAGCTAGCGTTCATCTTGCAAGTGCCAGATAGCTAGCTAGCTAGGTTCATGACGAGCTTCGTATTCCTTTCCGGTCAATCGAAGCCATAGGGGTATAGAAATAGAAAGCGTTTGTGGCACTGAACTTGTTGAATTATACAAATAGAGTCATGAATTCCTCGTCTGTTAAAAGAACTTCGAGAACATCTTGTGGCAAGCCAAGATTGAAGACTGCAAGATGGTCTGCTCCTGGAGGTGCGGGTTCGATGATACAGTAACCCAGAGAGAGAAAGTCCCAGTTGTTGGCATTCATCGTGACGAAGAATGGCTTACCACAATCGAATTCTATTTCGTAAAGTGGGAGCCTGTACCAAGACGAGATCACTAGATGGCGACCTTCGAATTTAGAGAATTGCGCTTGATGTTTGAGGGTGTCTCCAACCTTTTCCTTCTGCGAGGAAGCAGTCACTTCCCTCACCGCCGTATGAACGATGCCTCCAGCGGTCGGAATGTCTGGAAGTTCCTCTAGATCTTTCACAGGAAAGTAGAAGGCACAGACGCAATTTCCGAAGAAACTTTCCGGGAGAGGAGGTTCGGAAAATCTGTTCCTGCCTTCTATGAACGTGCAGATCCATGTCTCACGAGAGCTGAAATGTCCTGCCATCGAATCAGGCAGCCTGGCCATCGAGCGCCAGAGGTGAGCACTCATGCAATCTACGGCGGTCAGTTCGATTTGTTTCTCGGCTGCTTCCTTCTTCCAAGCGTGTATGACTTCCTTCTTGACCTTCAGAAATTTGGGAACAGTTTTCGAGATCTTGGGAGAAAGTCTGACTGCTCCAGGATCATAAGTAACTTTCTCGGTGGGCAGCGGGACATAATCAGATAGCTTGATGGTAATCAGTGACCGGTCGTGGCTGGGGACGATTGAACTTTCACCTCGAACTGCTGTTTGAGACCACGCTTGCATGAAGTCCCCCGAAGCTTTGCCATCTGAACTGTTGTGGCAAAAGGTGGCGCACAAGGAGACTGATCCGCATTTGAACTTGGTCACCTAAAGAGTGCAAGTTATGACGAACAGTTAATTTCTAGCTAGGATTTTGATCTCAATTCTCGGGACTATCATGATCAGCAGTACTTGGGAGATCCATCATCAGGCTTCAGTCCGCATATATAATATTCATCTACTCTGGATCTCGACTGTAAGAGTTATAATACTCATGAACATATCGACACTCGTCAACGTGGGCTTCAAGGCTGACGCTGATAACGAGAAGGAAACAATGAACTGCACAGCTTCGAATTCCCGTCTGAATCTCCAACGGGCATCATGGTGTTTATGATCATGATGATCATACTAGTCCGCAGAGTCTGAGAAAGTTTAGAGGGATTCTGTGGGGGGAGACCAATGGAGGTCAATCAAGTAGCAACAAATGATGATTAATTACAGGAACAGTTAAACCTTGCGAACTTATTAACTGGAAGGTGTATCTCCTTCCATCTCTCATATTATTTAGCGGCCATGGGTATCGATGATATATAAGTCTTCGGGTCTAGTTAAGGAAGAGAAAAATCGGCACCTGAATGAAAAGAGGGTGAAGAGGAGATTCGGTATTCGCAGCGAAGAGTGTGGAGTCCAAATTCAGGAGCTCGTAGCCTGACAGCAGGGGACATGGCTTGAAGTCGTTCACGTCCACGACATCGTCTAGCTCAAACTCGTCGACGCATGCCTCGATGAATGGGACCCCTTCGTCGCTGCAAAGCAGCCGCCGTACGGTAGAGTCGTATGTCCTGATCCATCGCCCAGCCAACGGGTAGTAAGAAACGAGGACCTTGCTGAGAGACCGCTTCAGCTGATCTACGAAGCGAGTATAAGCTTTTTGTGAATTCTCGAGCCTGTAGCAAAATAGTTTCGGAACGTAGCAATCGATTGCCACGAGGTCATAGATGGTCGCGTCCATATAGCTTGGATGATCGACTTTCTTCGAAGGTGCAATGACTGTGATTTCTACTTTGCTTAACGACATTACTTTCGGCTCGTGATCAGTGCTCGTCATTCTCACAGCAGTCTGCTCCCGTTTCTCGAGCACACTGAAGCCGCTCCGTTCGTCAGCGCGCTAGCTCTTAACTGAGCAAGTGAAAGAAAGGTTCAGTTCGAATGCATCCAGAGAAGATCAATTTAACAAGAAGTGGGGCCGTGAATTGGCGTTTCAGCGCGGCAGAAACGTTCTACTTCTGTCTCAGTTCAGAGTCAGTAGTAGAGGAGACACTTCTTAATTTGCTTGTTATCCCATATATATATAGTGAAGGATTGAACGTTGACGAGTTAGCAGTCTTCGTTAGAGTTCTCGAGTTCTTGATATTTCGTACCGGGGCGGATAAAATCGACTGAATCTAACGATCCAGTAGAACGCAACACGGAAAATCAGATCGGCATGCAGTTCTCTCGGACTCGGTCAATACTTCTCTTGAATACGGAACACGAACGTTGAGAAATTGCACTATTTGCTGACAGAACGTGACTGCAGTTATGCGTACAGAACTGTCACCCACCAAAATAAGTTATGCTTATATCGTGTTTGTGACTATACCAGGCGTGAGTGTAATGGAATCCATCCATGGTTAGAACTGTTTGAGGTCAATCGGTTATGTTACTACCTTTTTTCTGGCTATTTGTTGGATAGTTGGAAATATCATGTCCACGACAGAATGCATGAGAATTACTGTCACTGTAAGACTAGTATATGCAAATTTCCACAGTGCTGTAAACCCCCGCGCCCAATTATGCAACGATTCTCGTGTAATAATGTTACGATGTATTGCAGCAAGAACCAACACTAATAGCACCACTCCAGCAAGGGAGGAAAAGTTTCCAATAAGGAAGAAAAAGAGGTCCCATAACCTTCTATCAAGAGTAAAAAAAAAGGAAAAAAAATATCATCAAAGGAACTAACCTAGATACAACACACCTTCTCAATATATAAGGAGAGTATAACACATTAGAGGTTGGGTCCGTAACTTAGCAGATCCCTAATTACACTAACTGTATATGTATAGGTTATACATAGTAGCTTCAAGAGATTGTATTAAGTATATTAACAAATACATCACTGAGTCTCATACAGTTATATTACGGATAAAACCAGTAAGAAAAGAAAACAAAGAACCGATTATCATTGAGCTGAAACATAACCAGTCGTGCGTGTACATGACATATTGTCACGCATCTGTGCCATTTGCTTTCAACACCGTGCCAAAGCACACAATTCATGTTTTACATAATCGACTAACTCATAGAGTACATTGTGTTACACAACGCAACAGTCTCTTTCGGGGTGTTGGTTGGTTGCTTGCCCTTCGAGTCCTTCTTTCCCTTGTTCGGCTTGATGGGATCATTCCATCCGTTTGGTATTTATTGCATATTGTTTTAACATTATGTTAAACAAAGAAGAAGTTGTTAAATATTGTGCAAGCTAACTATGTACTGTATTCATGGTTTGCTCTAATTGCTAACCTAATTAATTTAGGATACTGGACTCAACCCCAGTTCACCCTTCCTTGTCTCTTTCTCCTTCTTACTAGTAGAAAGGGACTGATGACCCTCTACTCATTCTCTTGTGTAAACTTACAGACTCTCCACTCTCTTCAGTTTAAGCTTAGGCTATTGCTGTCTAGTTATATAAATGCTTACAGTTCCCTAAATCTCAACAGAAGTTGCTCCGCATGGAATTGAATTAAGAGGCTAGTACTATGCATTTGGTAGAAAGAGACCGGTGACCGATCTAGACCATCTACTCTACATGGAATAAACACAAGCAGATATTAAACGACAATAACTTTCCTTTCTTTGTACTCTTCCATGCCAAATGGAAGGTTATAGTTAGCTAGGCAGATGCATACTTAGTCCAGCAAGAATCACTCCTGCAGGCAATGCCATGCTGTTTGGGTGATCATCTCCCATGTACATATCGATAACCCCTCAAGCATCCCTACACAGCTTCAAATGGATGTGTCTTTACAGGACCTGGTACCGGATGAGAAATCTTTCTAGTTTAGATTATACGTTAATAGCACCACGGTATTTCACATGATAGAAGTTCTGAATCACTTTTCATAGTTATCGATCCTCGAACCCACGGCCAGCAGCTGCATACTGTTGATAAAGCGAGTTGAGTGCTAGGGACCACCATGCGGAAGATAACAAACAAGTCTGTTGTAAAAGAAAGCTTAGTGATAGCATCTCTGAGGAATTAACACAACCAGCATGAAGTGAATAGTTAGGTAGAGTAAGCAAGAAAAAACTGTATCGACTACAAGAAGGAAAATGCTTACATGAGTCAGGTAAAATCAACCTAAAAGATCGGTTGTAAAGCAAGTAAGCAGCAGAAGCTCCACTACTGCTAACAGAGATATCTGGTTAAACTTCTTGCTTCCTTTATAAATTGAACATGAAGCTATATAGACGATTCATTATGTTAAATATCATTAGAGGTCACATCTAAACTCTGCGGAAGGTAAAAAGACAAAAGTAAAAAAAGGAAGAGGTGACTTGTGACATGACTTGTGACGTGAGAAGCACTGGGACAGCAGTTAGGTAAGTCACTTGGAGGTGACAGCAGTTATGTATCATTAGTATATTAACTCACATTCCCTGTAGAGTAGTATGAGTCGGAGGCCCTTTCTGTCTGTACCAGTTCTGAAGTCTAAGTAAAGCTGTGCACATATCATCTCGGAATATTTCTGTTCAGTTCTCCTTCTGATTAGTTTTCACAGGCTGATCTGTTATCAGTTCTAATAGGCTGGTAGTATTCTGTTGTGGGAGATAAATTCTATATTCTGAGAGACTTGAGAGTACAGTTCTCAGTATTGTAACATGGTATCAGAGCACAGGTTGCTCAAGCTAAGGGTTTAAAATTCTGATAATCTGGTATTTAGTTTCTGGGGTTTTTTGGACTCATCTTTTCAGCAAGATAGCATCCATGGCTGCTACTTTCAGTGAGTTTGGTTTGAATGAGAGCACTAGGCTTTCAGGTCCTAATAATTACAGTTCCTGAAAACTGATCATGAAAGCCATTCTGAGTGAGAAGGATCTATGGGGTGTGGTTTCTGGAGAAGAGAAGCTTGCTCCATTTTATGATGAGAGTTCTCCTGAAACTCTAAGATTCATTAAGAAGCAAACTAGAGCATTAGCCAATATTCTGCTTGCTGTGAAGGAGAGTATCAGGCTTACCATTGAGGCTTGTGATACAGGAAGAGAAGCTTGGGAGAAGCTAGCTAGCAGATATGATAATGTGAGCAAAAATAGAGTAGCAAAGTTGAAGAATGATCTACACTCTATCAAGATGGATGAGAGTGCAGATATTCATGAACACCTTGAGAAGATAAATGGTATTTATGTGCAGCTAACCAGAGCAGGAGAGACATATGATGATGAAGATCTAGTTTCTATAACTTTGAATAGTCTTAGTACTCCATATTTTCGTTTTGTTTCTGATATCAACAGAAGGGAGAGTATGCCAACTTATGAGGAGTTGTGCAGTTTACTACATGAAGAAGAGCAGCTGATCAGAAAGTTTTTCCCTCAGAAGAATCAAGGATCTGCTTTTATGGTGAAGACTTACAGAAGAGAGCAGCAGCAATCTCAGAAACATGAGTCTTCCTACTCAGGAAATCAAGGCACAACTTTCTGCTCATTCTGTAAGAACAAAGGTCACAAGATTGAAGAGTGCAGAAAGAAGTTGGGAACTTGTTTCTTCTGTGGAAAGAAAGGTCACAAGATTGAAGATTGCTATGCTAGAAAGGCAAATGAAGGTCAGAATTCTACTTCAAGTAATGTTGCTGCTCAAGAAGATGCACAAGAAGAGAAGGATGTTGGTAATATGTTTATTACCAGCTTGATATCTACAACAACAGAAGACAAGAATTGGTACATTGATTCTGGTGCTTCTAAGCACATGACCAGCCAAAGATCACTCTTGAAGGACTTTTCAGCAACAGCAGGCTCTAAGGTTACTCAAGCTGATGGTACAGGATGTGAAGTTCAAGGTACTGGAGTTGTGACAGTGAAAACAAGTGAAGGGGATCTGAAGAGTATACAAGAGGTACTCTTTATTCCAAAGCTCACTAAGAACTTGCTTTCTGTTGGAAAAATCACAGACCATGGAATGAAGGTGATTTTTGATGATACAGGGTTTAGGTGCAGATACTGGATGGTTCACATAATCAGAGAGTTATTGCTTCAGGGAGGAGAGATCAGAAGTCAGGATTATATATCTTGAATATTGAGCCTCAAGTCCAAGAAGTCTCTATGGTTGTTGATTCTTATAATCAAGCAAGTCTTTGGCACCAGAGATTTGCACACTTGAACTTTGGAAGTCTGAAACATATGATGGATAATCATATGGTAGAAGGACTACCAAGGATGAAGCTACCAACTACTGGAGATATATGTGAAGGATGTATATTTGGAAAACAAAGCAGAAAGAGTTTTCCAAAGGAGGGAGGTGCAAGAACAAAAGAGTTGTTGGCCTTGGTCCATTCAGATGTTTGTGGACCTATGCAAACAAGCTCTATTGGAGGTTGTAAGTATTTTCTGACATTTATTGATGATGTGAGCAGAAAGACATGGATCTACTTCCTAAAACAGAAGTCTGAAGTATTTGAATACTTCAAGAAGTTCAAGGCTCTTGTAGAAAATCAAAGTGGCAAGAAGATTAAAGTTCTCAGATCAGATGGAGGAGGAGAATATTGTTCTAACCTCTTTACTCACTTTTGTGAAGAGCATGATATTCAAAGGCAACTTTCCACAGCTTATACTCCACAACAAAATGGTGTAGCTGAAAGGAAAAATAGAGTGATTGTGGAGAGTGGCAGATCCATGCTGAAGGCCAAGAATCTTCCCAATTATTTTTGGGCTGAAGCTTGCAACACAGCTGTTTACATTATGAACAGAGCATATACAACAGCTGTGCAGCACAAGACACCTGAAGAGACATTTGCAGGAGTGAAACCAGATGTGTCTCACTTCAGGATTTTTGGGTGCACAGCTTACATGTACATCAATGATGAGAAGAGACAGAAGTTGGATGCAAAATCTGAGAAGTGTATATTTGTGGGCTATGCTGAGCAAACCAAGGGTTACAAAGTATACAATCAGTCTACAAGAAAGACTCACATCAGCAGAGATGTTAGATTCTCTGAGTTGGATTCTGATCTGATGGAAGGTGAGAAAGAAACTTGTGATACATTCAGATTTAAGCTACCTACAAGTGAAGATCAGATTGATTCAGAATCTGATAAATATGATATTGAGGTGGACTTGGAGCAGTCAACATCTCTCACTAATCCTAGTGAAGAGCAACTTGAATTTCAACAAAATTCTGAATCTGAGTTACCAAGTATTCATGAAGCTAAAGGAGATGACTTACAACATGCAGCAGATTCTCAAGTAAGGAGATCAGAAAGAGTTAGAAGACCACCAGCAAGGCTTGATGATTACTGTGGACTTGCTGAAAGTATTCAGGAGGATGATCCACTTACATTTGAAGAAGCTAACAAAGATCCTGGTTGGAGACAAGCTATGCAAGAGGAGTATAAAATGCTACTCAAAAATCATACGTGGGATTTGGTTAAGCTACCAGGAGGAAAAAGAGCCATCCAATGCAAATGGATTTACAAAACCAAGCTACAATCAGATGGTTCAGTTGACAAGCTGAAAGTAAGGTTAGTAGCAAGAGGATTTCAGCAACAAGAAGGGATTGATTATGGAGAAACTTTTGCACCAGTTGCAAAATGGGATTCAATCAGACTTGTAATGGCTCTTGCTGGTCATTACCACTGGGAAATACATCAGATGGATGTGAAGTCAGCTTTCCTTCATGGAGAGTTAGAGGAAGAAGTTTACATGGTTCAACCACCAGGATTTGAAGTGAAAAAGAAGAAAGATCATGTGTGCATTCTCAGAAAATCCTTATATGGATTAAAGCAAGCACCAAGAGTTTGGTATTCTGAGATACATGAGTTTCTACACAGCCATGAACTCAGAAGATCAGAGCTGGATCCAAACCTCTATGTCTTGAAAGATGATTCAAAGAGGATCATACTCATCTTATATGTGGATGATATCTTAATCTCAGGAAGTGATAAGGAGTTGGTGCAACTACTCAAAGGAGAACTCAGCAAGAGGTTTGAGATGTCTGATTTGGGTTTAGCAAGATTCTTCCTTGGTGTTTATTTGGCAGATGGAGGACTGTATTATGCTTTCTCAACAAGCATACATAAAGTCTATACTTGGAGAGTTTCGGATGGAAGATTGCAAGTCATCAGCAACACCAATGGAGCAAGAAAGTGGTTTTGAGGAGACTACAGCTGAAAATACCATTGAAGAATATCTGTACAGGAAATTGATTGGTAAACTCAGATATCTCATCCACACCAGACCTGATATTTGCTATGCTGTTGGGAGGCTAAGTCAATTTATGCATTGCCCAAATTCATCTCATTGGGTTGCTGCAAAGAGAATTCTGAGATATCTGAAAGGTACTATCAATCTTGGTCTTATATTTAAGGAGGGGAGAAGTGAACTTCAAGGCTTCAGTGATAGTGATTGGGCTGGAGATACTAGCAGCAGAAAATCCACATCAGGTGCATGCTTCAACTTATGTTCAGGTGGAATTATCAGTTGGAGCAGCAAGAAGCAGAATACAGTAGCAAGGTCTTCAACGGAAGCTGAATACATTGCTCTTAGTGATGGTTCTATAACCTTGATATGGTTAAGGAATTTATTGCTGGAGATGGGAGAAAAGATATCTGGACCAACAGTATTACATGTGGATAATCAGAGTGCAATATTCTTGGCTAACAATAGAGTTATCAGAGAAAGAACAAAAGGTTTGGAGACAAGGTTACATCATATACAGGAGAAAATTGGAGCTAAAATAGTCAAGCTGGAATATTGTCCATCGGAAGATCAGTTAGCTGATATTTTTACCAAACCTTTACCAAAGCTAAGGTTTATACATATTAGAGATTTACTTGGTATGAAAGAAGTGATGCTCTAATGAAAGAGGGTGTTAAATATCATTAGAGGTCACATCTAAACTCTGCGGAAGGTAAAAAGACAAAAGTAAAAAAAGGAAGAGGTGACTTGTGACATGACTTGTGACGTGAGAAGTACTGGGACAGCAATTAGGTAAGTCACTTTGAGGTGACAGCAGTTATGTATCATTAGTATATTAACTCACATTCCCTGTAGAGTAGTATGAGTCGGAGGTCCTTTCTGTCTGTACCAGTTCTGAAGTCTAAGTAAAGCTGTGCACATATCATCTCGGAATATTTCTGTTCAGTTCTCCTTCTGATTAGTTTTCACAGACTGATCTGTTATCAGTTCTAATAGGCTGGTAGCATTCTGTTGTGGGAAATAAATTCTATATTCTGAGAGACTTGAGAGTACAGTTATCAGTTTTGTAACAGAAATGGCGTACGATCGAGGAGAAAAACCTTCAGTCTTAGAGTCAAATGTCACGGGAATGGAAAGACTACAACTTTTAATTACTGTACTAGTATCTGTTCAAGATATTGAAACTGCAAATATATCTTCATCGAAGAATCAGGACCTGATTTTCTAGCGCAATCAACTGTCCAGATCCAACCTTAAAGGAGTCTACTTAAAGTTTTCGTATATATTACCTGGAAGTAGCTTGAGCTCACGCTTACGAACTGATGCGTACCTAGATAACGTCAGCCGCCTCGAGCTCGTGACTGTCTCATGGACTTCAAATAAAACTGTTTGGTGATTGATTTCTCGAGGTACTGTATTCTCTTATCCCAGCGGTTGAAAATCCTATGTCCACGCTCTGCAGATTGTTCTCGCTTGCATTCAGTACGATAGCTGAAACTGAAAGAATAGTTGCATTATATCATGTGCTGAGAGCAGGCCGGGCCCGAATGACGCATACTTGGAAGTCTCAGTAGATTACATCCACGTGAGTCGAAGGTCACTCGAAGTAGTTGATTGGGATTTGCGTCTGAAAGGAAGTCCTTGCGTTGCACATCCGACCCACATGTGCAAAGCATAATCCAAACTGTTCACTCGGCTGCGCGTGCCATCAGCCACAGGTCCAGACTTAGTATTGAGTTGAAATTGCTTTGTTTCATGACGCCCCAGTGAACCATTAACTGGACAAAGCTCGGGTAGTTACGTGCGAACTGAGTCAATCGCCAGCACTCGGAGGCGAATCAATCCATGTGCGACCAGTCCTCTCCTGAGTGAAAGTCGATTAATGTCACATGTAGTTTCGTAACAAAATGGGCAAACAACCATTCCCCAGAAAATATCTGGAAGAGTAGGTTCATACAACCTATTAATTTCGGATTCCTGCCTGATATGATCGTCTGTAATGAAGACCCAGATCTTATAAGAGCTAAACTGGTATGGCAACGTTAACGGATCCGCTAGTCTCGTCCATCGCTGAAGGTGGACGTAACGCCGGTGTGGTGTATCCTGTGGCAACAAGCTTTCCATTTTCCAAGTGTCTTACCTCCTTCTAGATGTTGACCTTCAGAAGTTTGGTGACAGTTTGCAGAATCTATGAGAGTTCCAAAACCCAAGTTCATACAATCTCCTGGACCATTCACCATCCGGATCGGGAACTGTTCCCTCTCTTTTAGCTCTGACGTTACTGTTCAGGTCTCTGTACTTTAGGTGTCATGTTCGTGACGGATTCCAGCCTCCGGAAAAGGAAACCTTGATATTTGCGGTAACATTCTGAATAATATGCATCCTAACTTCCAAAGCGACTTCCGGACAATACGAGCGGGAAAGAACAAGCGGCGAAGGTGGAGATGGTTATTCAGTTACGTGGTGGTCCGGAGAGAAACACGCTATGCAATGAATAGTCAACGGATGGAGAGACCCCATCAAGCCTAACTAGGGAAAGAAGGGCACGAAGAAGCAATCAACGTCTCGAAGGGAAGAAGAACAGCAGAGCTAAGCCTCGCTATCAATAGTTCTAAAGTTGCATCTCGCTCTTAAAATATCACACAAAAATAAATCAAAATTTTTGTTTACAACAAGTACACATGAAGTAGCATTGCAATTGCTAATCGCATCCAATTGCCTAATGCATTGTCTATTGTAATTATTTTCTTGTGGACCTCGTCTGCTAAAGCTCTATATAGAGCAATGAAAACTCGTTGTCAAAATAATGTAATGCAAAAAAAAAAGCAAGTGATATCTCGACACCTCTCAAGATAGACTCTGACACAATCTGGAAAAAAATGTCAAACTCTGAGGCTGTCGATCCATATATCTCCAAGGTTAAAGAGATGAAGCGATGTCTTTCGTGCATACCCCTATACTTGATCATCTCGTTACTGCCGTCACGCTTGTAGCCCATCTTGAGAGATGGATGATCACTTGTGTCTTCATCGAGTCTCGTGTCCGATCCGGTGACAACCACATTTATCATTGAGATCTGATCCTCTCTCATCATGTATAAGTAGGCTCTCATTGACGCTCCCGGCTGAAAAACATACCAACGCTCTCTTCATGTCATGTAACTGCTCTCCCGTGCTAAGACAAACACGACGTCCTTCATCACATCATGGGTAGCTATCCGCTCTTCATCGTGAGGACAACGAGCAAGGTGTTGATTCGAGGTGTCGAGCGAGACACCGCACTTGCAAGGTGACAATGTCAAAGCAACAGGCTGGACCAAGCCTAGACGGAACCTCATCTTGTAGAGAAGATAGTCGGTACAAGTCGACCGTGCATTAGAGTGAAAATGCACAGTCGAGCTATGAGTCAAGAGCTTGCGTCCTTGCTCTAATAAGAGCGAAGTCGAGCTCTAGTATCCTATGAGAAAAGATCAACTAAGAGCGCATGAAGAACTTAGTGGAAGTGGTATCCCATCAGACAGGACTATAGTCCATGAGATCCATCAGTAGCTAAGATATCGAATTGAGGATATGTCTCACGTGCCTCAAGAGATCAAACTATATTTTGTCTCATGGAGACACATCTCTAGTGGATAAGAACCATCCTCCACCTCTATCACATAGTTCTCCAGAATAAGTCTATCTCGCATGAAGAAATGACAACAGAGTCAAGGTGCAGAAGGTCCAACTACTCAAAAAAGCTACCGGAGCAATCTCCTCCATGGATAATAAATCGACCATGTCACATGATGCAGGTAATGATGTCTGCTTATGTGCGAGAGATCCTGTCACACACTCAAAGGTCCCCAGTCCTAAGATGTCGTCAAAAACTCTCATGATCCTCTTATCAAAATCTCTAAGACGCGAGATGAAGGTAGGAGATGAAAATATTGTGCGGAATAAGTAAATCAGACAACGTGCAATGGAAGAAAAAAAGATATCAAAGGTAACTTATGGGTCCTCTAACATAGAGATCCTCGATATGCAAAACGTCTTCCGTTAGGACAACAAATAAGAACTGGGAGACGAAGTCCTCTATACCCACAGGTACTCCGAGGATACGTAAACCATCTCTAGGTGTAATAAATCCTTCCGGAGGTTGGAGGTCCGACCGTATATCTATAGGAGATCAACCCTTGCACTTTGAGACCTTCACTTCAGCCCTACCAAGGTCAATTGAGAGACGAGGTGGAAAAGCATAAAAACTTGGTCCGCCGGACCTACGATATGTGTGTCATCAGCTAGAGATGGAAAGACACAACCTGGAGCAACCAAAGCGGTGGTCAAGAGAGCTCTACAGTGAGCTAAGACAAAGAGGGGTCTATCCAAAGGGTCTCCTTGATGAATATTGTGGTGCTCACAATTTGCAGGATTAGAGATTTTTTGAGATTTTTAAAGTTAATGACGTGTCTATGTAATTGAAGTAATCTTATTACTTAATATTGCACCTTACTTAGCGGGAAGTTGATCTTAAGGACTTTTTGTAAGGAGAAGTCGACTTCTTCCGGGAAGACTTCTTCTGAATCATGTCTTTCGGAAGATGGAAGACGGAAGACGGACGTCTTCTAGGAAGATAGGGACTGCGACTTCAGAGGTACCAACCGCATGTCACGTAGGTGAGGGGTAGGTATACCAACCAGGTAGTCATCGTAGTAATAGGTAGGCCAAGGTAATCGAACCCCTAATCACGCAGGAAAGACACGAGCTGGAGGCGCATTAGCATCAACTCCCTTGCTGCTTCTCGCATTGGAGATCGACTGCGCTTTAAGATCGATTTGCACCTTGGAGAATCGAAGTAACATTAGAAGCGAGGAGAGTTGAAATTGAGAGTACATAGGATCAAATTGTGGCAAGAGAGAGGACGATGTCGATTTTATCAGCTAAGAGCACATTTGAGCTGAAGAAATCCTTGAGGATTTCAAGAAGCAAAAATCGAGGGTTGATTAGGAACCAGAGAGAAGCTTCGAGGCAGAAGCGAGAATCGATTGGAGCAGTAGAGGGTCGCAGCTCAAGATTGACAATAGAAGCAGAGTCGTGGTACCACATCGAAGATGGAAGTGAAGATTAGAAGCGCGTGAAAGACTGACAGTGCAACAGAAGCAGCCGGAAGCAGTACTGAGGTTCTTCTCATGTTCTTTCCTCCTTCTCCACCGCTTCTCGTCTCTGATTTGATGTCTCTCGCGCTTCCCCGTTCGTTTGCAGAAGTCCATCGATTGATTTCTCTATCCTGAAATTTCTTCTGCAAAAATTGGGCGCAGAAGCGCAATTACAGCCATCTTCTCACTTCTTCCCAAGTTGGAATCGAGCTTCCTCATCTCCTATTCCCAAATGCGATCACCTGACTATCAGTTTCCCTACCCTATCACACCTCTGTTCTTGAATCCATGGACAGAAGACGCTTATGAAGATCTAAATATCTTCGGAAGACGCTTCAGAATGTCTGAACGTCTTCGGAAGACGACTGTTTGTAATTCGTATCAAGATTGGATTTGATTGGAATTTGTGTTGAAAGAAGCTTGGTACGAATCTTGAGTGAGCTTGTGAGTTGATTGTTTTTCCAAGAAGCTGGAAATTGAGAACCAGGCCTTTGCCTCCCAATCTTCTCGTCTTCTCAAATCCACATCTTCCTAGAGAGACTAGAAGATTGGAGAGGATGGCAAAATGCGTGAGAAGACGTGAGGGTCCTTTACGGATCTCTTCTGTCTGACCCACAGCAGCCTATTCCTTCTTCTTCCCGAACTTAGAAGAGAGGTGTGAAAAGCCTTGCTGGCAGAATCTGGAGAGAATGATCGAGGGTAATGTCTTCCTGTCATGCAGCAAGCTTCTTCTGAGTGTGTATGAGAGGTGAGGAGTCGAAAGAACAGAGTATGAATGTTCCGTGTCTGTTGTGAGGTTAGATTGCGTGTCGAAAGCCGAAGACATGTGAGACCAGTGATGAGAAGCCTGGCTACGGGGAGTTTTTTGAGTACGTTGATCGGCAGTTGTCCCGGGAGTCTTCTTGGAGGCCACTGTCACCGCAGGAGTCCTCAACCTTCTTCTGAACCTTTTGTATACTATGTTTCTCACACATCTTGTTATCTTCTGTTATGAAGTAGGATGAAATGCAAGGTGGGTTGTCTTCTTGAGAATCCATGCGATGCCTTGCTTAGTTATAGCTCGGAAGACGAGAGATACTTAGGAAGCACTGTTAGAATCTCGGAAGATGGAATAGCTGTCTTCTGGAAGACTAGATTCGTCTTCTTAGAGTAGAAGCTAGACTATGAGGACTTGGGAAGGACTGAGCCTTCAGCTCACAGCAAGTACATGTGGCTTAGTGTAACAGAAGCTCGAACATGTCGATGTATCCTCGAGGGTTGGTGTTACCGGCAGTAGAGTTGGCAAAGACCAAACCCTTCATCAAGGAGTTGGGTCTCGACTTCTTGGAACCTCGCGGACCAGGGTCTTCTGGAAGAGGTTTGGACAGCACTACCTCCGCGCAACCTTGCACTTGTGAAGGCAGGGGTCGCTCGTGGAAGATCATCTTCCTGGATAGTGGAGTGATGGCATAGAGCTTTCCACAGATCAGAATCTGAGAACCGAGAGTACGAGCTCGAGAAGATCTTATCAATGATCTCAAGGAAGTGGTATGTACTTGGAAGTACCACTTGTCTCTTCCTAGCAAACAGACATGAGAGGAACGGATGGAAGGTAGAAGCTTACCGGGAGTCACGAAAGCATCTTCTAGCGAAGCTGTTTCTTACCTCTTCCCCAAGGAGAAAGCGCAGAAGATGAAATACCCTGGAGATCAGGATGTGGAGTTCTTGGAAGCTATCTGGGAAGGAATACCTATCAACTGAGGCGCCTTCTTCCACACTTACATCCAGGTCGAGTTAGCATACTTGAGCACCCTAGCAGGAGGGCACCTCACCCCGTTCTTCTGCTATCTGTACGTGTCCAAGGGAGATCTTACAAAAGATCAGTTGGCGAGGTATGGATCAACATGACAGTGTGAGGTGAAGGCAGAGACATCGGAAGAAGAAGAACGGGCAGCGGTCGTGACTCCCCCCTCTCATTTTAGTCCTCAGACGAGACCGAAAACTCATCGGAAGACGCTTCTGGTGCGAGAAGACTACTCCAGCAGTACAGAAGATGCATCACCGTCGAGGAAGATGGGGCCTAGGAGTGTACCTAGGAAGAGCATCTCTTTCTCGACCATCCATTATGGATCAAAGTCGGATTCTCAAGAGGAGACGCTGAGTACCAAGATCACGCAGAAGACAGCTTCTGCAACTACAGAGAGTTTTCCGAAGACTCTAGAAGTCGAAGTATGGGTTGACATTCCGAATGCGACTCGAGGAAGCGCAACAAAGAGAACCGCTCTTGCAGTGAGAAGAGATCTTCCACTCGGAAGAAGTCGAGAGTAACGTCTTCCCGAGCGCAGAAGCGGAAGATCACAATGGTGGAAGAGGCATCCTTGCCTCTGGAAAACAGGAACACCGTCTCCGATCGATTCGTGGGGATGAACTTGTCTTCTGCGAGAAGAAGGTTGGAGGAATTTAGCACCTTCTTCCAGTCAGAGATCTAGCTAGCCATGGAGTTGGTGGAGAAGCGTACGATGGCTCAGGAGAAGCCACTGCGATCTGGATTAGATCTGTACATACTGATGCAACAGGAAGAGGTCGAGAAGAAGGTGGGGTCGCTGGAAGTCAACCTCCGCACCAAGGAGAAGCTTGCAGTGAAATACAAGACGGAAGCAGCTGCTTTTGCCAAGGAGTCAGCACAGTTAAGGAAAGTTAAGGAAGAGCAACCAAGAGTTGCAAGCAGTCTACAACAGCGTTGTCGTGATGTGAATTGTTTCACATAGTGAATAATTCACCTCTCAGTTAGAAGTTAGCGAAGTTAAGACCTCAGAGAAGTCAATTCTGGAAGAAGTGAGCATTCGAAACTCTGAAAACACCACGGCGTAAGTCTCGTCGCGCTGATCACCGTGGTATGTTCAAAAGTTGCAAACGAAGGTGCAGGCGGAAAGTTACTTGGGGTTCTTCTACAAGAATTCTGATACCGGGAATTTACCATAAATTTGAGTGAGTTTGAAAAATACTTTTTAGATTTTTCTCATGTAAATTGTAGTGTGTAGTATTTGTTTAAAATTCGAAATGCATAAAAAGAGCATTTCTAGAGAAAGTTAGGCACTTCGTGTTAGAAAAGGAAAGACAAAATACCGCACTTTGTTAGCATATTAGTTTAGAAACTGGTTTCCAAAACCAGTTGTGAGATCAACTTCCGTGGTGTAGCTGAGAAACTTGTAGGGAAGAGGTCTCCGGATCAAATCCATTCAAACTCACAACCGGCTTGGAGTAGGCTGGCCCCTTCGGGAGAATATGAGGGGCACCAAGTTGCCTAGAGGCGGGACACTAGATGTCCCTTAAACGTACCGTGAATGCGAGACGTCTTCGTCTATCCGTGCACTAGTGCAGTCACCTAGTGTGCATGCTAGAGGGAGATTACCACAGGATTTCGAAATGGACCTCTCGCCTTCGGGTTGTCGGGGTCACTAGTACAGATTTGGTTGCGGCGCTATAAGTCTTGGAGTAGCGAAATGGCATCAAAGATACTCCAAGTAGGTACCAAATCTTTTGTAGAAAAATGTAGAGCTCGACATATTATTCACTTGAGTCAAAAAATCAAGTGAAACTGATAATTGCGGCAATACTTACGGCCTTTCGAAGTTTAAGGAGGCCGGAAAACGACAATGATGATAACTCGGGCTCCATGTGTCAAAACGAGGTGATTCCGGTGGCCAGAGGTAGCCGTGGTGGAGTTATTTTGGATGGAGGTGTCAAATGTTGACTGTACGACCAACTCGGTGGCCGTCCATACAGATGAACCTGCGAAGCTTAGTGAAATAGTCTTCTTACGTGTAGATTTGTTATCAGTGAATTATTTTTCTGCTGTCATCTGTTTAGGGCGTCTTTTACCCCTGCCAGGTGACACTAAAAGTTACGTAGGGTGGAGGAAAATCCAGAGGGGTGTACTCCGGAGAGGGAGAATTCTCAGAGGATTATCGCAATTTGTCGATCATCGAGCAGTGTAGAGTGTACCGTGCGAAGACTATCGAGTAGAGAGAATCGAAGAGCTAGGAGAGAAGTTTTACACAGAGGTTATATCTGAAGAGATTTTTCTGACTGATTAGAGTTTTGACATCGAGGGATTGAGATTAGTAAACAAAATCGAGTAGAGAGGAGACCTACAACTTGTACGCACACTTTTCTGAAGAGAAAATAGGAAGCTTTTAGGTGAACGCGCTGGTGCTTCACAGGAGCAGTTTTTTGATATTCTGAGTTACTGAACGTGAGATTTGCAGTCTGAATAATCTGAAGTTGGAGATTTACTTGCACGCCGTGTGCTTTATCTTGACCGAACCGAGAACGTGGTGGTGTGTTTCCTTGCGATCCGTTTTCCGTGTGTGATTTTTCGTATTCCTCTTCACGATCGTATCACAGCTAGAAGGTTCCGTCTTTCCCAAGAAACTCTCGCCTCGACAGCGTGAATATGAGGTTCTGCGGGTCAAGGGTAAGATCACCTCTCTAGTAGAAGAGAAGACGACATAGAAGGCACTGCAGGAAGTCGCGGAAGCACAAGCCGCAGCAGAGAAGATGCAGCGGGAAGAAGTAGAAGTCCGAATAGGGACTTATGTTGCAGACGGTGGAAGCACTTCGCAAAAAGTTCAACTTCACCGTGGGTAGGAAGCTTCTCACCCTAGCTAGGGAGTGGGATGACGATTCCAGGACGATGTTAGTGGAGTGCAAGGAGAGCATGTTCTGCTACTTGGATCGGCAGATTGAGGACTTGAAGACGTTCTACGGTCTTCTCTCGATTCCACAGCCAGCAGTGACATCTTCCCATGTGATCGGAGAAGATTTGGAGAAGGAGGAGTTCGACCTCACTGTGCACTTGGTAGTGACAGTGAGCATTGGAAGCCGAGAAGACTCCGGAAGAAACCCCGAAAGACAAGGTGTCTTTTGAAAGACAAGAAGCAGAGTTGTCTTCCCAGGTGTTTTGAGTAGAGGAGGTGACTTCCTCTGACCACTGTGAAGTCACCTCAGCTCTCAACTTCGAACCAGTGCCGCAGAAGAGCGAGGAAGCGTAGGTGGACTCAGCTTCCCAAAAGACACTTCTGTCTTCTGAAGCCGCACCAGAAGTCCACATCAGGATGTCGAGGAGGAAGTCACCTCAGCCACATCCGAGATACCAGCAGGCCTTCTCACTTTATCAGAGGTCGATTTAGGAGTTCAGATAGGAGAGGATCCAGTGTGGATAACATCCGATGATTAGGAGTAGGCAGCAAGTTAAGAAGACAGTTGACTTGCTACTTTTGATAGAAAGGTTTTAGAAAACTAGGGTAGAATTTTTTTAGGGTAGAATTTTGGTAGAAAAGGTCTACTATTTTAAGGAGAGACAACTCCCCTTGTAATTTTAGATGATTGTCCATAGGACAAGATAGACAACGGTAGGAATAGAGAGGGAGCCGACTACATATGAGGTGGTGGTCTTCTTACAACGCCTCATCTCTCTTGGCTGCGAGTGAGGATTGGAGGAGAACTCTCTCTTGCGACTCAGGCAGATGCATAAAGACGAACACAGGATTTAACACACATACGCACAGAATACATTTGATCACACAAGCGCACAGAGTGAGATCACATAGGGTAGGTCTGCACTTCCGCTCTCAACAGAATATCGAAGGATGTAGACAGCAGTGATAGACAACATAGAACAAGGAACGGCATCATCGTGTAGTCTTACTTCTAAGCTGGTGTGTCGAGAGGTAGTGACAGGAAGTGAGCTTCCCAAAGCTAATGCACCTTCTTCTCGAGGAATTGATTTTTAGGTTTGATTGCAGAAGCTTTGTCTGTGTCTTCTACACAGTGAAATTCTTTGAATTCACACCCAATTGTGCATGAGAAGTTTTCTTCTGGAGTGGCGGTGATTGTTAAAACTTCTATTGAGCTTCCGTGAAGATGAATGTCGTTGTAGTGCTGCAAGAAGACCATTTTTGTAAACAGAAGCCTGGGAAGACTACAAGGGGCATACACCTTGTGATTTATCTAACCCCGTTGGACATTGGAAGAGCAATGTATGATAGACTTTGGTAATTTGACGTCTACGAAGCAGGAGCAGTCTTCTGGAGGTGTCAGAAGCCGAGTTGAACCTCTAGAAGCCGAGAATTGCTTCGGGAAGACCGTCATGAGAAGACTGAAAGCCGTGATTTGGAAGCAAGAAGCGTCTTCCCAAGCTTCTCAGTGGGTATTTGTGTGATACTTTAGATAGTAGTTGTTTGTTTGGGTCCAAGGCACCTTTTGAAGGGCTTGGAAGCCGTTTGGTTTTGTGAGAAGATGGGATTTCTAGACAAATCTCGCGTGTTTGTGTGTTTGAACAGATCTTAGAACTTAGAGCAGCGATTACTAGTGTAAAGCTCTTTGGGGAACGAAATTTTTTATGCTAAATGGGCTAAAGGAGAAATCTTGAGACACAACAAATACTTGCAGCAGAGCTGATGATTGTAACCTTCCCTAACGAAAGACCATGCTGGTTATAAAGAGAGGAGGAAGAATCATAGAACGACCGCACGAAGAGAACAAGATTCATCATAGATCCACCGCCATCCATGAGCTCCCTAAAGATGAAAGCACAAGAAATATTATTAAAAGCATCCTTCACGTCCACTTGTAAGACAATCAAATCGAGATGGATGTCCAAGGAGCCCTAATGTCGAAGGACAGAGACTCACAACCTCTAAGCGTCGCAACTCCAAACTTATATGGACAAAGGTGGTCCTGAAAAATATCTCGAAGTTGAAGAACAATGGTATAACTAATAAGTCGTAAGAGAATCTCGCCGATGACTATGGGTCGAATCTTTTCATTATCCTAGAGGGATCATCTGTCATCATCCGCACGTCTGTCATCTGTGCTCGTAGACCATCCTAGACAAACCTCTTGAAGATAGATGTGGACCTGTATAGAAGTCTTGGGCAAACAAAGATTTATCTAGACATAATGACTCCTCATGCTGATAGTCCAGAACCTCAGGTGATGAGAGATCATCTGGTGGGAGTGAAGAAAATACAACGAAGTGATCGTCTCCTCAATAGGACATGCCACTGACAAAGATGCAATGCTATAGCAGCTCTACTATACTCTCCAACTTGACCTAACATCCTACAACGTTGTATGCGAGCGGAGATGAGACATCATGTGTAGAGATAGACCTCACTTCTATCTCGTGTCGCACGTATTGACTCCTCCTGTTAAGCCACCCAGTCACCAGCCATCACCTCCCGATGTCTCATTCTCTCACCTCGAGTATAACAGAGACACCAATGAGATAGTAAGAGGAACAATAACCACGTCGTCTCGTCTCTGGTGTTCTATCTCAATATGTCGAGAGGTAGACCGAATGTCTATCTTATCTCGTCATGGAGAGCAGGGTGTAGCCGATGGAACAAATGCGGACAAGGAAAACTCGTCTCGAAAAAAACCTCAGAATAATATCAGTGTGAACTCTCAACCACTCTCACAATTCAAGAGAAACTCTAGGAAGAAGGATTAATGATGCCATAATGACTACACGTGTAGACCTCCGGTCTTGGCTAATCTGGGCATCTCATGTGGTCCAATCATAGCTCTTGTGCATCTTTCTCACATGAGACTCCTTGCGAAAAAAATAATTGACCGCACACCGAACATGGTGTGTCTCGGATCAGTCTCGATCTCATGAGAGAGAGTGTACTCATAGCTAGAAAAAGGACGATATCCAACCAAACGGCACTCATAATAAGAACACCTCAAAAATATCAATTCAAATAAAGAATCCTGATCTCTAGAGATAAAAAAATACACTTTATGTAGTAAAATAACCCTCAAAAATCTCTCAAAAATCCTAAACAGAAGACTCTGTAATCTTAATAAACCCAAAAGTATTTAATAATCACTCATTTCTTCGTAGGATGCACCAATTCTAGAACCAAAAGTAGCAAAAACAGAAAACGAAGAAAAATATCTAACAAATCTGCAGTAACCGACCCGAACACTCCAACCTCTCAAACTACACTCTCTTCCTCCCCCTCTCCTCTCCTCCCTACATTTCTGCAGTCCGGAGTAGAAAGAAAGATTTTTCTTTGTATTTAAAAAGTAACAGAAAAAGAATTAATTAAAAACTATTATGTATTAAAATGAGTTTAATATTTTCCCGTCTGAAAGTTGCAGAGAAATGTAGAAAGATCAAAATCCCAACAGCATCTCTACAATTGCATTTTTGAAATTGAAATATCCACAATTTTCAACATTTTCGCTCCATTCAGTTTTGCCTAAGGTCTCCTTCCCTGACTCCGTTGACCCAAGAAACGTTTAGATCCAACTCTCGACAGTCGAGATATCGTCGGTTTGTGGTTGCAAGTGACTGAATCTTCAAAAATTCCTCCCTACGGCTTAAAACCGCACACACCGCTCAAACGGATCGTTTGATCTGATATCTGTCTTCTCTGGCAGGTAGATCTAGCTATCATGAACCCAACGAGACTCCAAACAAGTTGTTTGGAGTTCCCCTCGCAAAACCACGCAAGAAATTTGATCGCAGAACACAAAAAACTGACATAAATCCACTCGCTACAGCTCAAACTTGCTCACCACACCCAAACCAACAACCCAATCCACGTACAGTCTTCTCCTATGCATAGATGAAGACTCCTGATCGCATAGGCACCAAGAACGAAGAGCTTGGCTCACCGATCGCGAAGAACAACCCAATCTCAGGTCGCAGACGATGAAAAACCTGACGCAAGCGCTTCCCTGCGGGCCAATTTCACTCAGAACTCCCAAACCGTCCGATGAAACTTGGTATCGTCTTCAATTTACTGAAGAACTCGTTGTTCTGATCTTGATGGATCCAAGGACAGCAAGTTTGGACTCCGGAACGGCTCGAACGGTCCAACTCTCCTTCACAGATCACTGAAGCTCTCAAATCTCCTCTCTACGTCTCAATTTTCCCCAAAACACATCCTCTGATCCGTCTCTTCAAGAACCGTCTTAACCCACACGTAGCCTGCACAGATCTGAACCCAATGACACCTTGTGCGCATGCATTGGACTTCTCAATTCTCCAAAATGTCTATCGACAGTCGCAGAAACAAGCTGACCTCTTAAGCTGCCCCCTTACGTCAGTCTCTGTACGTACAAGTCCTCTTCAATAATGAGGAAGCAGGCCGCTTGCGTCCTTAATATAGCGCTTAGAGCAGCAAATACCCAATCAGCAAAAGTAAACTAGGGTCTAGCTTGATTTTCTCTTCTTTCGTGTCTCGTAACTTCTCCACTAGGCATCCAAATGAAGTAGACGAAGTGCCCATGAAAAACTGACAATGAGCTTTACCCATCGATGTAATGAAAATGAAGATCCGGAGTTGTGCCAAAAGCCCGTAAGCTGAGGCCTAGCTTGTTTTACCCATCTTTCGAGTCTCGTAACTTCTCCACTAGACGTCCAAATGAAGTAGACAAAGTGTCTATGGAAAGCTGACAAGAAGCTCTATACATTGATGCGATGAAAGTGAAAATCCGAAGTCGTGCCAAAAGCCCGTAAGCTGGGACCTAGCTTGTTTTACCCATCTTTCGAATCTCGTAACTTCTCCACTAGGCGTCCAAATGAAGTAGACAAAGTGTCTATGAAAAGTTGACAAAGAGCTCTATCCACTGATGTGATGAAAGTGAAGATCCGAAATTGTGCCAAAAGTCCGTAAGCTGGGACCTATCTTGCTTTCTCATGAGTGTCTTTGGAGCGACAAGCATCGAAGTCTGAATTTCAGGTAGGAGCCGGTCCACGACACGACATCCACCCTGTCTAAACTTGTGCATCCTCCGGTATGTACCAGAGATACCAACCAAGGAGTGGACCGTCATGCACCTCGTCATATCGTCCTACTTCCCATCGTAGCCAACCTCATCTTCAAGGTCTTTTGCATAATCCTCATCCTCAAACTGAAACTCCGTCAAGATATCTGTTAGATCAACCTCTTCATCTCTCTTTTTGAAAATCTTGACACGTTTACCTGCCACTGGTATCTTCAAGCTCGTTCCGTCGAACTCTTGCAGGACATAAGTTGCGTTGTCATGAACCTTCTTCACCACATACGGACCAAACCATTGCCTGGAAAACTTCCGGAGTGCACTATGCTGGTTCCCTAGACTGTTGTCATAGACTAACACCCAATCACCTTCCTTGATTTCCCTAGGTCTCAAACGATATCGTTGATCAAATCTGACCTTGTTCTTCAACCGTGCTTCTCGCAGTCTATCCAAAGCAGCTTGGATATCCTCAGGTCTTCTCTCTAACTGCCTAATTCGAATAGCAAGAAGCTCTTCCCTAGTCAAATTGTCTTCCCATGGTAACACACTCCATGTCAGAACTTGTTTTTCAATCGGCATGATAGGTTTCGGACTTGTGATGAGTTCCACTGACATGTAACCTATCACCGAGCTATGCGTCGTTCGATCTGTCCATAACGCAAATGATAAGAGTAAAGGTCACTCGCGCACCTTCCCGTTGCAGGCCTTCACTAAAGCTTTTACAATGGACGGATGACCGCGTTGTCGTGATGTGAATCATTTCACGTAGTGAATGATTCACCTCTCTGCTAGGAGTTAGTCTCTCTGAGTGAAGTTAAGACGTCAGAGAAGTCGTTTCTGGAGGCTGTGGACATTGACGACTACGGGTTACGCTTCTACTCCGGCACTTAGGAGTTAGTAGTGGTTGAAGTTAGCTTGATGTTATTCCTAGTCCTTCATGCATATATTAACCGTTGTGTTATACGTTTTAAGTCCTAGTAGACTGATAATATGCTAGTTATCTTGTTCAAGCATTTGTGCACTTGTGCAAGTGACTTCTTACTTGTCTATGATGTACAATGTACATAACTTAGGTTTACCATGTTGATAGGGGTTAAGCTCATGGGTGTACTTACGTGTTGCCCATGCACGCTTTGTAGCTGGTTTAAGTTCACTTTTGAGACTGCGTGTCGTTTTAGGTAGTTTAAGATTTACGGTGGCACTTTAGGGAACTTGACGTGGTAGCCTATGAGTGGAATTAAGTTACCACATGGTTTAAGGCTCAAAAGGACAACCAAGTGGAGAAAACTCCTATTGGTCCATTTTTGTCTTTTATAAAACTCTAAATTTAGAAATAGAGGTCTAAAGGAGAGTTTGAGCATTCGGTGAGAACAATGGGAAATCTGACAACACAGGAGGATAGGGCTCGTCGTGCCAAGCACCGTCAATGAAATTCTTGATCGATTTGGAGCAATAAAGAAGGAGTTATGGCTGATTGAAGTTCAAATTGTGCTAGAATTGCATCACTTTTGTTGATTTTGCGATTTTCAGTGTCAATCACAGCAGATTTGAGAAAATCGCTTCAGATCTTCGTGGTCACATTCATTGTCAGCAGGGCTACGACTGTCCCCAAATTTTCATGTCAATTGAATGAGTGAGTAATTCGAGGCGACCGCTGAAGCAGAGGGGATCCAAAAAACTCTCAATCTAGAGCAGCAACTTCAAAGAACGAGATCTGGAGTTCTGTGTACAATCAGGAGGTCCAACTTCACAGGGGTGTTCAACAAGCTGTGAACTCAAAATCATGTAAGAATCTTCGAAAGTGATCGAGCCAATTCTCTGTTCTAGGTCAAAATAGATGTCTGGGTATCAGAAATTGTCATAATTTCTCTACTCAGAACGTTTTGCTCATATCTCGGTGCTCTGAATTGATCTCAAGCTGAAACTTCGTATGTATGGTCAGTAGGACCTCATTTACATGTAGGAGAGGTTCTGAAGTCTAAAACATTGTATGTTTTTTATTCTGGACTGTTAAAGTTCGTTGTCTGATCTTATTACTGCTAGTCTGACTTAATTGTTGCTTCCTGAACATACTGGAGGGTCCATTCGACATGAGTGAGTGTTTATAGTGTTCTCTTTTGATCTAAAGCCTACCTCTGTAGTAAGCAACCATAGCTTGAAGGCCAACGCTTCTCTGAGTAGACTGAACACAGCCTTCAAGATCATATCACAGCCAGAAGGTTCCGCCCTTCTCACGAAAACTCTCAACTCGATAGCGTTCACTCTTAGCATTCCCTTCAGGGTTGTAAGTAGTTGTCAGTGACAACTTCACCCTACACCTTGCAAAGAATTCACGAGCCTCATGTGCATCTAACTCTCCTCGATCTGCAGTGATCTTTCTCACACCTCCATATCGACAAACAACCTCTTCCAAGAGAAATCTACATACTCCTTCAGTGGTCTTTGTCCGAAGCGCCCTACCCTCAACTTGATTTGAAAGATCTTCTCTAGCAAGTACCAAGTATCTGCCACAACCCAACTGGCATAGTCACCAAGTCTACAACCCACTTGAAGTGGATTGCCAACGGATAAGTCGGATGTAATCCATCTCGATGTCGGATGTTCGAGTACATCTAACATGTCAAACAAGACTCCACAAAAGATACGACATCCTTGTACATGTATTTTCACCAATACCGCTCTTTCATCTTCGTAAAAGTGACCCAAATCCCTCGATGTCCAGCCCAAAGACTCTCATGAAAGGCCTTGAACAACTTCTGCTGCTCTTCCTTGTCGCAAATCACTCGTAGCGGTATCCTACTTTTCTGCTTCGATCGCTTCTAAAGAAACCCCTCCTGCAACATGAAGTTGTATGTCTTCCTTCGAACTCTCCGAAACCTCTCATCCATCCAACCTGTCTACTTAGCCATCGTACTAAGGTACCTCCTGATGTCAAGCAAATCATCATCATACAATCCTTCAACAAATAACTCATCTTCCCTTCATGTCTGTGCAATCGAATAGAACTCTACATCCACGTCGTCAATGTCTTCAACCATCTCATCTCCTCATCATAACGAGCTCGAGATAACATATCCGTCATCGGATTATCCTTCCCTGCGATATGTCTAAACTCTGGATTCAATGACTTGATATATGCGATCCATCGTAACATCGCAATATCAGGAGTTAAACAATTTATGATCATCCCTAACAACAACAAGCATTCAGTTTCAACCACCATTATTGCTCCAATCAAATACTCTTTCTCAGTTTTCATGGCTGAAACAATACCCCATAGTTCTCTCTTCACTTGCGGGTAAGCACGTTAGCGAGCACTTAACACCTTCGCTCCGAACCTAACCGCAAACCTGTCTCCATCCTCATCATCCTGTCCTACTGCCCACCCGATTACAACCGGACTTGTATCTACAGTAAGAACCATCGGCTTTGCTCCTTTTTAATCAATCCTTTCCAAAATTGGAAAAGATGATAGTAAAGACTTCAGCTTCCGCACCGCATCAGTATGTTCTTCCTCCCATCTGAACTTGTGACCCTTACGCAACAACCCATATAATGGATTCGCCACATGCGCATAATGAGGAATCTAAATGTGATAGAATACACAAGCACTCAAAAATCTTCTTACTTCTGTTAACGAGTTGCAAACCTCCTTCATCCTCCCAATTGCATCCACTTTGTTCGGGTTTGGCTTCCGACCAAACGATCCACACAAATGATCAACGATCAAGACTTCTCTAACCCCAAATGTAGACTTCAGCGTGAGATGAACTTCCTCAAGTCGAGATAGGATCTACTCACAATCTGCTATGTGATCCACGACATATCCCCGACACCTCCTCTAATCTAATGCTTCATCCTTCTCATCCTCTACACATCCTTTAATGGGGATGTCATCCAAGAACGACATCGTATTTTCAAGGATGAAGTCCCTTAGAACTAGATTCATCCCATTCATCATGTGTGCTACCGAGTTGGTAGCTCCTTGTGATAAAGTACACATCCTAACCAACCCCAAAGGTGTCCTCATTGTCGTGAAGCTTCTGCTCTCCTCCGCTAGTTGAAACTGATCATACCCTGAGTAAAGATCTCCCATTGAGTAAATTGCTCTTCCTGCAAATGCTTCAGCAAACTCATCCACAATCGATCCCACCCCAGCATTTCTGATTGTTACTGCGTTCACCTCTTGCATGTCTTGGATGAACCGCAGTGATCCATTCTTCTTAGGCACTGTAAACCATCCGCTCGAATACGGTACAAACGACGGCTCTAAGATCTTCATCCGCATCTTCTCCTTTAGCAACTCCACTAGTTTAGACAAGTGAGTCCGCGGTACTGGAATTGGTCTCAGATTCCATGACACATGCGATACCGTGAAGATAACCATCGGGGTAATAACGTACGGGTCTACACATCCAATCTCATGTGGTTCAAAGGCAAATGCTTTCCCGTGTCGTGAAAGAATCTCCTTGAAGCACATCCTCTCTTCTGGTAGAAGAGATCCATTAGATCCAATCTTCAGCTCTTCAAGGGTCTTCTCCGTGAACTTATGTCCTATCATTGCAGGATCTCTCAAACTCTTCTCCCTTGAAGCTCGATCCGTCTGTTGGTTAGTATCATCCGGCAAAAGACCAGCAACTGGCTTTATCTTCTTATCCACTGTCTTGTATTTCGTCTCAAAAAATGAACCTCTGGTGCACAGAACAATTCGATCATCGAATAGACCTCCCTCGAATGTATCTGCACAACTTTATCCATATCCTTCCATCCAATAGTACTCTCAAAAAGGATCCTCCAACCCATCCTCTTCATAAACACCAAAATTCCATTCATCCCTTTCTAGCTCACCCAACTCTTTCAACATCAACTCAACATCACGCAAATGTTTTTGTTCTTTTCTTCTCAGCTCTTCTACCTTCTTGTAAATAACAATCCCACACTCTGAAAACACAACAAACCCTGCACAAAAGACACTTTCTCCATCAAGCGAGAGTACCTTCTCTTGCGCACCACCACAATCCCGCTCTATAGTGGTACTCAACGAAAATCCTTGAACTCTTCACTCACCCTTGGAAGTGGTTTCTCTCTCAGACGGTCTCGATTGCGCTCGTGATTGGACGGCACAGTCAAGAATTGTATCGCTCTCTTCCCATCTTGATTTTGGATCTTAGCATAAGCAGACCCGTCATCTAGTACCCTTGTCTCCATCCGAGTCGCTGTGATGAAAGGTTGGCCAAGAATGAGCGGGTATGATGTTGCTTCTTGAACAAAGAAGTTTTGCTCGATAGCAACACCACCAATGCGCACTCTGATGTCTGGACCAGCTCCATACAAGTCTCTTCTTGTGTTGTTGGCTGCTCTTATGACCCACCCATGCTCTATGTCAATCGGTCACTTTTTCCTCTTGTACAGCTCCTTCAACATGATGTTGATTTTTGATCCATGATCGATCAGAGCAACCACTGGCTCATCCAAGTCTCCGATCCTCACCAACGTCTCCGTCGTAGCTCGAGCTCAATGACTGTGATTGTAATGACTTGAGCTTTGTTTCCCATCTCTCTCTTCATCCTCAAAATGCACCCTGCGCCTCCGATCTGTTTCTTTCTCTGAAGAATAAATATTGCACTTTGCAAGCTCTCTCTCCTCATCTACAGACATCATAGTATTGAAGACATGTGATAAACCCGTCTCACCCGTAATCTGTTGCTTCTGTTTGATGATGTCGATGATGACATCATGAAACTCGAGCTTAGCAATGCCCAAAACTTCTCTCAAAGTAAACTTTATCTTCGCATTCAGAATGCGATCTTCCAAGACTCTCTTCAAGTCTGTTGAAGCCTCTATGTCTGATTGTAGTTTGTATGCAGCCGGCTTACTCTTCTCCTTCTGAAACTCCTTTGCTCTCTCTTTCAATGGAGAAGGAGCATCATCCATCGGTAGATCTTGAGCTCCTACATTCCGAAGCTCTTGACGAACCTTCTCTCCTCGAGTCTGTCTCTTTTAAGAAGTTCCTTCCCCTGCATCCTCTGAATCTCGCCTTCTCTTCTCTTCCAATAACGCTTCGTGTTGGTTCTTGACGATGTAAGCATGCATCGGTAGAGCTTCTATCGGATGCTCCCATCCAGTATCCCTTCTGATCGTAGTAGCTGTCTTCAGCAATGTCTCACGTGTCATCTTCTCTTTCTGTTTCATGGAGATGGCAGATGACCACAATCCACTTGGCTCAACCTGCTCGTTGAAACTTCTCTCAGCTTGATCCTCAACCCTTGTGCCATAGGTTCCAACTTCCACGATTGCAACTGCTTGCGCTGATAAGTGATCCTCAACCAACTTCTTCATCCCTCCTCTATCAAAGTTGGTCTTTACAGTTAAGAGACGATAATCGACAATCTTTATCTCAACGTCGGAGGAGTCCAATACCATCTGCGGTGCTTGTCGATACAAGCGCGAGAAGTCAAAGAGCTTTGTATGCAGAACTCGTGAAGATGATGAAGACCATGCAAGAGAGTATTCTAGGGATAAACATATCGCCGAGCTTGAGACAGACCAAGGGAGTTCTTTGTCTACCAAGAAGCTTTGTAAGACGAATTTGTTTATTAACTGAGTTGGACTTATACTTTGATACGCAATAGGCTGAAGAGTCAAACAAAGTGAGAGCGGCGGTTATGTTCTTAAAGGACCATGTGCTTCTCTGATGGACGGAATATAGAGACGAGCATGCCTTGACCGTCTCCACGCTTGGTTGGAAAACGTTCACAGAATTACTCGCATGACGATTCACTCCGGAGTATCAAAGGATTCGGGATGGTGTTGAGTTAGTTAGGTTGAAGCATACAAGGGCCTTGAGAACTTATGTGCACGAGTTTAGTGCTAAGCTGGATTCATTTTCTAAGTGGATTGAGCAAACCAAGATATGTATATTTATTGGAGAAGTCTAGCTCGAAGAAGGCTCTCTTTCGGATGTCAAAGCTACCTGAGACATGTGCTGAACTTTTGAAGCTAACGAAGCGGATTGGAGACGACGAAGTCCAGCAACATAAACCTTTGAACCGCACAACATGGACAAGATTCATAAGAAGAAAAAGGACTTCAAGCGACAATGGGATGGGGGTGAGAAGGATTGGAAGGACTCTTCTGCCTCGGCAGCAAAGCGACAGCATCGAAACCTAAGGGGCAAACACCTCAGAGGGACAATGGTTCTAAGTTTACTTGCTATAACTGTGACGAGGCGGATCATGTTGCTAAGGGGTGTACGAAGCCTAAGGTTAGTAACTGTAGCATGAATGCGTTTGTTGCAAAAGACTTGTTGGAGGATCAAATGACCGTGACCTTAAAAACCATGAAGAAAACTCCGAGACTGATGTTCTTAAGCGTAAAGTTGCTAATCATGACGTTGTCGTGTCGTGGACCGGCTCCTACCTGAAATACAGACTTCGATGCTGATGTCGTGTCGTGGACCGACTCCTACTTGAAATTCAGACTTCGATGCTTGTCGCTCCAAAGACACTCAAGAGAAAGCAAGCTAGACCCCAACTTACGGGCTTTCGGCAAAATTTTGGATCTCCACTTTCATTGCATCAGTGGATAGAGCTCTTTGTCAGCTTTCCATAGGCACTTTGTCTACTTCATTTGGACGCCTAGTGGAGAAGTTATGAGACTCGAAAGATGGGTAAAACAAGCTAGGCCTCAACTTATGGACTTTTGGCACGACTTCGGATCTTCACTTTCATTGCATCAATGGGTAGAACTAGTTGTCAGCTTTCCATAGGCACTTTGTCTACTTCATTTGGACGCCTAGTGGAGAAGTTAAGAGACTCGAAAGATGGGTAAAACAAGCTAGACCCCAGCTTGTGGGCTTTTGACACAACTCCGGATCTTCATTTTCATTACATCGATGGGTAGAGCTCGTTGTCAGCTTTCCATGGGCACTTCGTCTACTTCATTTGGACGCATAGTGGAGAAGTTACGAGACTCGGAGAAGAGAAAATCAAGCTAGGCTCTAGTTTACTTTTGCTGACCGGGTATTTGCAGCTCTAAGTGCTGTACTAAGGACACAAGGGGCCTGCTTCTTCATTATTGAAGAGAACTTTTACGTACAGAGACTGATGTAAAGGGGCAGCTTAAGGGGTCAGCTTGTTTTTGCGATCTGTCGGTGGACGTTTTGGAGAATTGAGAAGTCCAATGCATGCACGCAAGGTGTCATTGGGTATCATTGTGCAGGCTACATATGGGTTAAGACGGTTCTTGAAGAGATAGATCGGGGGATGTGTTTTGGGAGAAGTTGAGACATGTGAAGGAGAGTTAGACCAAGAGAGTTCCGGAGTCCAAACTTGCTGTCCTTGTATCCATCGAGATCAAAACAACGAGTTCTTCAGGAAATTGAAGACGATACCAAGTTTCATTGGGCGGTATGGGAGTTTTGAGTGAAATTGACTCGCAGGGAAGCGCTTGCGTCAGGTTTTTCATCATCTGCGACCTAAGATTGGGTTGTTCTTCACGATTTGTGAGCCAAGCTCTTTGTTTTTGGTGTCTATGCGATCAAGGAGTCTTCATCTACGCTTAGGAGAAGATCGTACGTGGATTGGGTTGTTGATTTGGGTGTGGTGAGCAAGTTTGAGCCGTAGGGAGTCGATTTACGTCAGTTTTTTGTGTTCTGCTATCAAATTTCTTGCGTGGTTTTGCGAAAGGAACTCCAAACAACTTGTTTGGAGTCTCGTTGGGTTCATGCTAGCTAGATCTATCTGTCAGAGAAGACAGATATCAGATCAAACAATCCATTTGAGCGGTGTGTGCGGTTTTAAGCCGTAGGGAGGAGTTTTTGAAGGTTCGGTCACCTGCAACCAAAAACCCGACGATGTCTCGACTGTCGAGAGTTGGATCTGAAGGTTTCTTGGGTCAACGGAGTCAAGGAAAGAGACCCTATCGACACCTGAAGACTGTTTGACGAAAGGAGGAAGTTCTCAGATAGGTCTTTTTTGGTTCTTTCGCTACAGTTTTTCATCTTTTGGAGTTCGTTAGACATCTAGTTGGCTATATACAGCTTGTGGTAGCTAGCTTTGGCTAAGAGCTTGTACATGGATGTGGTTTGGACTTGGTTTCAATCGTGTGATACTGCTGCAGCTCTGTTTGTTAGCAAAGAGAAGTTTCTCTTGCTTTGAGCTACGCTTCGGTGGTTTTGGGTCAAGGTTGAGATTCAGGGATTCGTTTGGAGCTTTGAAGCAGATTACAGACCGCTCTGGTCTATTTCTAAGTTTTGTGTTCTTAGGAAGAAAGAACCGGTAGTGTACATACATTTGGAGTTGATATATATTGCAATATTTATTTTCGTGGTTGTTTTTCTCTGTCTTGTCTCTGTTCAACACACAACATCTCCACAGTCAAGAAGCTTGCGTTTTCCTCGACATCCTTCACGCAAAAAATCTGACATGATTACGGTGGTGAACTCGACATGAAGGTCCGGGGTGGAGATTTCTTCTGTGTTTGAACTTTGAAGAAGAGATTGATAGTCATGAGCGGAGACAAGAACGGTGATGGGAATAGAGCTAGTGGTTCGGGTGTATTGCCAAAGGTGTAGTTGGATCCGGCGACTGCATCGATAATTCAAGCTTTCACGATGTTCTTGCGGCAGCAACAGTCTGATGAGCGGAAGGAAGCTTTGGTAACCAAGGCGCTGCAAGCGGTGGTCAGCAAGATTGACCAGTTCGATGAGAGAGACGTCTCAAGATATCTGAGACATTATGTGAAAGAGATGGAGCTGAACCAAGTATCAGAAGATGAGATGTTTGAGTTGGCAGCCGCTCTAGAGATTAAGAATCATGTTAAAATGCTAATGAAGCATTTTAATAAGGATTGGGAGACATTTGCTCCTGTCTTGATGGATGAGTACTTCTTGGAGGACTCAGATCAGGTCACCAAGAAGTCATTTTTGGAGTGGGTTGAGCAACAGAGGAAGGGTTTACAAGCTACTAAGTTGCTCAAGGAGTTTGAGAAGCAGTTTTCACGGTTGACTAGGATGGAGAAGTTGACGCTGCAGTCCAACAAGAAAGAGTTATTTCTTCGAGCTGCAGATGAGAAGCTACAAGAGAAGCTAGAGGTACTTCTGGAGGATCGAGAGGAAGACGATGGCTTGACCAGTAGTTGGAAGAAGGTTGAGAAAGCTGTTGGTTTGCTTACCAAGAGGGAGCGAAGACGAGAGAAGATTCTTGTTAAGAGACTGACACCAACACCGACTGCTGTAACATTTGTTCCTGTAGTCCGACCAGAGGTTCCTATTGCTAGACAGTTAGTATCAATTGTTCTAGCTATTCCAGTTATCCAGGCACCTGTAGTGTCTTCGAAGAAGGATGATTCAAGCCTTGAGGAGATCATGCGTGGGATGCGAGACCTGTAGATCAAGCTCACAAGATTGGAGGAGCAAGGGTCTACAAGCGGAGCAAAACTTGTTGGGAAGCAAGGTTGGATCCAACGGTGTATCTGATGCGATGGTACAAAAGTTAGCTCGAGGCGATCTGATCCGCATGCCAGCCGTCACTCATTTCTTGATCTTTTCCTTAGAACTGTGTCTTGTGTCGGTGTGTCACTCAGCTACCGAAGATCGGTAGCTGAGTTGGTTGGGTCTCATATCTTTATTGCTCCAAACGCTCATCTAGAAACGTAGATCAGCTTTGTATCTCACATCCCTCCACAAGCGTCCAATCTTCAACCGCTTCGGTGAGTTCTCTTTCACCGGCTCTTATACCACTTTTCGTGCATCTTTCGTCTTGTTGCGTCAACGGAAGCTCTTGCTTAGTAGGTCACGAAACTCACAACGCTAATCTGCAAATCACAATCACACGTTAGCGTTCATGCACCACTTACTTTTATCTCGTTTGGTCCGGACCGGAGCCAGACCGTCTCCCTAACTCTCAAGCTCAACAGTCCTTAAGTCCCAACCTAGATCCGGCTAGGTCGATCTCAAAACATGAGCAAGACACGAAATGACTTGAGACTGACTTTCCATGAAGTCTAGGGTCCTAAACAGTATCTCCAACACACCTAACGCTCCAACCGCCCGTGATGTACGTATGGATCTAGACTCCCGAACGGGGTCTAACCCGCCGTCTCGTTCCTTAGTCTTGCCCCAGCCCTTGGATCGTTCTTAAGTCTAGACGTCCAAGTCTAGATCGGAACGCACCTTGGTACTTGTCCAATCATCACCTCATGCCTTCGGAGTCTGCCTGTTGAATCCTGAGGTCGGATGACTTGTCCTTGTCCACCTAGGCATCGAGCCCTCCCCCCATATACACTTGGCGGCCCACCCTCCTCTTTGGTCCTTGAAAATTATACCACAATCCGAGTACGAGATCCGTCATAATTCTCAGCTCCGAGATCAATTTGAGGAGTTCTGCATATCGCTGGAAAGCTCTCACCGAGACCGTTCTAATGATACTTTACTCGCCTCGAGATCTTACATAGAACTCCGTCCACAATCTAAAACGTCGCTGGAAATCCATCACTTCGGATTTTTTTGAGGAACCGTGGTCGAGCGCCAAACTTGGACCTTGTGGTTCGGAGCAGTACCCGACTAGGGTCCATCTGTGCCGGACTCATGTCTCGATCTCGCATCTCAAATCCACGTCTCGTACCTATGTTTCAGTACTGCGTTTCGGTACATTTCTAGACTTGCTCCCTTAGGTCAGCGTTCGTCTGAGTTCTTCTTGATAAGTCATCACGTCCTAACTCAACTCTAGTTCAGAGAACCACTTAGGGTTCTTCTGTTCCTGACTTACTTATCAAGCCGTTAAGTCCTACCCGCAACGTTCACAACCTAGCACAAGTCCACTAGGGTTCTGTTGTTCGCGTCTACGTCCGATCTTCATACTAAGGGTCACGATAATATATCTGGAAACATTTGGGGGAAGACTAAGACTAGTATAGAAGGCTTTGAGACCAACATGTTCAGTACGGGTAGTACAATTAAAGAACTTTTAGTCGACTATGCGAGACGACTGTATAAATGAATTGTATACTGGTTAGCTGATATGGAGTAGTTAGACAATTAGCATTTTGATCTAACGGGACGAGTTATCGTTGCTGACTGTTCTTTTAAGGAGACCACGGTCTCGGGGATCTTCACTGATCAATCATAAGTGTATGGGGGAACTTTCAATTTCAATCTATAAAGACAATTTGTAGTTTTAGGAGACAATTGTTGCATTTGACTTGTATATGAATGTCTCTTGAAATCTCAAATAAGAGTTATTCTATGAGAACACTGTAGTTCTGGCAGTACTAGAAGTTAGATAGATGTGTCTAATGTCTTGAATGAGTGCACATTCGGAGAACCTATATACATGATTGACAACTAACGTGCACTTCTTGCATTCTGAAGGTGTGACTTTTTGACCTATTGAACTTGCTATAGTTAGTCAAAGAGGTGATAAAGTAACACAAAGTTGAGAGAGGTGGATAAAGTACAACAAAAATATTAGAGTTGCGGTAAAGTAAATTTCTAGAAATCATTTAGTCAATACGACATGGATCATCACTTCTGAAAACTTTCCTTGCACTACTTTGGTTTTTCATACACAAGCTTACCTCCTGTTGCTATCTGAGGTTTTGAGTCGCTGCTGGAGATATGGTTTCCACAACCAATTTCAGCGGACTCCTTTGGTTTTTTCGCTTCATGAGGCGATGCATCTGGCACAGTGATTACACTATGTTTCAGCTTCCTTGATGTATCTCCACTATGTAGATAGTCAGCTCCTACTTCAAGGGTTACACTGTTCGCTACAACAACTTTTGTTGTCTTCATATTGGTGTTAGGATTAAACACAACTTGTGGTCCATTTCACTATCCACTTCGCTACTTGGTTTACCCGGATAGGGTTTTAGGACGTGTAGCAACTGTACTTTTCTTTCACATTTACATCTGTTTCGATAACAAAAAGTGAGCAAAAGTTCTCGAAGTTGATCTACTCTGCATGTTGTTTGTCAAATTTCTCTATGTTTACATTATGTGGTAATAAAGTTTTATGGGATGACTCTACTTTTCTTATATACATTCATATAAACTTACACTAAAAAGATCGTCACTTATGTCAAAATTCTCATGCAGACAGTTTCTAGGTTTGAATGGCTCGTACGGTAACGGAGAAGCGATGACAAATTGCAAGCTATCCACCTAAGCAGAGCATGGTCTGAAGTCGAACTTCCAACGAGCAATCATAACTCAAGCTTCAGTTGGCAATGATCATCGGATTTCATAAACTGTTTCATCTTGAGGTACTACCGTACGATATACATCACCTCCACTTTGCCGTTCAGAAATTGACATGATCATATACCTAATACGAATTTGAGCTTGCCCATACCTTTCTTAACGTTTGATTGTTTGATCATACCCCCAACCTGCCAGCGGCAGTTCTCTCAGTTATTATCCCATGTTAAATCACCATCGAGACTGCCATGTCAAACATGTATACCAAGTGGAGGCTGCCATGTCACCATGTAGTCCAAGTCCACTTTGACATATCGTGGCATTATGATATTGAGCTCATTCTCATCATATCTCTTTCTCGCACTAAGGAGGTGTCAAACGTGACACATCAGACTGGGCTTGGGATACAAGCTGACATGGCAACTTCAATGGCGGTTGACATCTCGCGGTAACCAGGAGAACTATCGCTTGCAGGTTGGGGTATTATCAAACAACCAAACGTTAAGAGGGGTATGATCAAGCTAAGCATTCGTATTAGGGGTATTATCAAGCCAATTCTGCTTTGCCGTTTGCTCGTCTGCAATCATACGAAAACATCACGCTGAACGCAAATTTCTCCTTCCGTACTTCAAGATGAAGCCCTTCCTTAGATTAGTTCGACACACTTGCATTTGGTGATCCGGTAAAATCACGGAGTCAGACAGACTTTCAGAAGATATATTACACTTCAAGTTGGCTATCTTCTCAAAACTGAACTTTGAATTTAAATTGAAAGTCTGCAAGCCTTAGGGTGTCTTTTGGTGTACAAAGATATCCTCCTTGACTATACTGATGTGGATCTAAGTTCACCATATAAAGCATGCAAGTGAAGGAATGCAATGATGCATCAGGTAAATAACTTGTCTGTGACTATTAGTCTCTCTTCTTTCGCATGTGCTGCAATGAAATGAAGCTTGCTTTCTGTATTGTACGAGAGTCTCAGAGATTTCCGCTGAGCTTTCATTCTCAAGGGGCAGCAGAAGAGTTCTGCACGAGATACGTCGAGAAAAGTGATCCAATCAAATCAGCACACTTACATGTAAGCACACAAAGAAGTAATACTGTAACGTTACGTTTTTGGATCGGAGCAGTCTCTTGTGGGTCAGTCTCTTTGCATGGCAGTGCCCTCCAAACGCCGCAGAAACTTTACTGACTCTCGACATCTTCGGATGTGACACTCTCGATGTGACAGTTGAGACTGTCACATCCGAAGAGACCTGCTGCAGACCATCTAAAAACATACGTATAGGAGACGTAAGCGGAAGCTGATCAACAGCTTTGGGAAAGGAGGTTCATGGATGGAGAATGTAAAGAAACATATTATCACCAGCTAGGCTCCAGTTACCATCCCACAAGCATATTAAGACCCACTTCTTGGTTTTGTGGTTGTTGCCTTGCAGTCGCTTCTGGTGGTATAGCTGCACCATTTTCACCTTCAAACAAACATCTTGGGCAAGAAATGACAGAATAGATCAGAATCTTGGTGAGACTTTTAACCAGTCTAGTGTTCTGTTCGTTTCTGGAGAAATATCAAGCAAATTAAGCAGCATGTACGTTGCAGAAGCTCGCAAAGGAAGCGGGATATCTCCCTTATATTGACGATCTTGGGGAATTTGCTTGTCATTCGTTCTTTGCGGTCGTTGGAACCTGCAGTGAAGAGACATGAAGACTTCCAGAGCACGTTCTGCAAGGCATGTAAGAGCAGGGCTGGCCGTGTTGACGATACTGGGAATTTTGGCAGCGGCGCTTCCGATGTGTCACTCGTCGAGTTTCTCCATTCTCAACTCCATGAGCAAAGATGCACTCCGTCTGCACTGCAGATCCGCGGACGATGACATGGGGGAGAGGACGTTGCTTCCCGGCGCACAGGAGCATAATCATTTTCACGATAACTTCTGGTTGACGACTCTCTTCCACTGTTCGTTCGAATATAGCTCCTTCTGTCAAGCTTTTGACGTTTGGAATTACATTCCATGGCAGGATGGGAAACTCTTTCACCGCACCAAGGTTTGTGAATGGCGCGTCACGGAAGCAGGTTTTGATTTCTGGGACCGACAGAACAATAACTGGATCTTCTTTTACCCTTGGAACAGTTGCTGATCTGTTCTGGTCTCGATTTAAGCGATGCGGGGCCACACCTGCGATTCTCAAACAAACAAGTCATCTACTGCTGGCCTTGGTGAACACCTTGGTCTCATTAGTCCGGGGCTACTAAGTTCCATGATCAGGACCAAAACGAGAGCTCCTGAGCTGTCTGGACATGGCATAGCTATTATACCTTCTTCAATATCCGGTAAAGAAATTAGGACTTGTAAGTTATGTACTTCTGTGCTCAAGAACACTCTTTGAGGAATACAAGAATCGAGTATCCAGTCTCTAGTTTTCAACCATCACAGGACCACTTCGTAAAGAGAAGCGTAAAGGTGTATTCGATAGTCTCAGCTACTTTCTTTCGTGTAGTAAGTCTTCGAGTTGATGGATGAATGTAAAAGATCTTGCAATTGGTCTGCTGATTCCACTTTCTCATCAGATGGGGGAGGAAGAATCCTCCTCCTTTAACCACTAGGGGCATATCAAAGAAACTGTAGATCGGTGACAGGCCTCAAAGTCAAGCACCGATAAGCATATACATCTCACTTGTGCGAGAGTCTTACAATTTAGCCATGGCAGGAGGCTGGAATCTAATGCACAAACACAGACGATTAAAACCTAGAGAAACTGATGTGACGAGAGCGCCCGGAATGCATTCTACTGCGTTGGAACTGAGACTCAGTCACTCCGGATCCGATCACATCCAAAGTGATAACCTTCAAACTAGAGAGGAGCGTGCATCCCAGTAAAAATCCATTCAGGAGGACCAGTCACCAAGCAAAGTCAGTATCTTCCCTTGCATCCTCATCCCGGTAAGAACGCCCATCGTTAAAGCGCATACTTGTCGGTAGACCAGGAGAAGCTCCTGCGTTAGGCAATAAAGAACTGAAAGCATCTACAAATTGAAGAGTGACTTGATTACATTTACGGGTTGAAAAGGGCACTGATTTAAGTGGATACATCATACATGACCATTTTATCCTATGACAGGCGCCGAACCGTTTGTCTGCTATTGGGGGATCTCAGGTCTACGACGTGTGAATGTACGACGAAAAGAATATCGACTCGATTGAGCTCCCACACCATCAACACCCTTCTCCGAACATCCAACGCACGTCATTCTTGGCCGCCACAGACTCCACGGCGGCTCTTTCACATCGCCTTTTTACCCACCCTGTTCCGTAACACCACTGGACTCACCATCGACTTGTCTCGATCTCGACTCACCCCAATTTCCCCCACTCGCATTTTGAATTGATCGTGACCTCCTGTGTCCCTCTCTTTCTCTGTTTCTTTCTGTTACTCTTCTCTGTCCCACTAGTCCTTTCATGGCAGTTGGGTTCACTATTGTCTTTCCGCAAAGAGTTGTTCAAAACGTATCAAAGTGGACGAGGTCGGTTGAATGGTTCCAGTGTTTCACCTAACAAAGACTCAAAATCTCTGACGAAACCCTAAACGTGGTTAGATTTCCTAACGTGATACATACGCTTACACACAGTTCACAGTGGAAGTCTCATTTCTCCTAACGTTGGGATGGATGAAGCAGGATTTCTCCCTGTTGAAAGTCCAAATGTATCAGTGGATACGTTCGGCATAGGTGTTTTTCTGCGATTTGACAGACATGTAGGATGTCTATCTTGAGGTGACTGCCGTTTCTCCTCTGTAGAGGGATCACAGTAATTTGGCAATAGTCAATCGCATATCGGTAGGGAAATGCTATAGTTTCCAGTCAGCATCTTTGCTAACTGCGTTCGCATAGAAGATCGACTCTTGCGATGAACTTCAGTCACTGGCGAAGTGGAACTAGAGAATGATGATTCACCCTGTTTTCTCTGTTCATCTGTCTGTGCATGTGATGGATAGAAGAGCTAGCCTGGCGAATAATTCTAGTATTTTCCGTTTCCGTTTTGCTATCGTTCAGAATTTAGAGTTCCAGGCACTCAAGTACAGATTTCGATGACTGAACAAAGCTATAATGTTAAAGATTTCACCTCAAACTGGAGACGGGAACTGTGGACGCAGCGAGACTCACCGAACAGCAAAGCTTTAGCTTACAATCCTGCCCTCGTAGCAACCTCTAATGTAGCATGTAATGTAATGCTTGAAACACAGAGCATTACAGGATATCCGACTGAAAGACGAAGATTCAGAAACTTCTGACTCGAATCTGCAGTAACCAGTTCATCACTACAATGATCAAGCTGAAGAGCGCTGAATTCAACGCATTTGAGTGCCTTGGATTTCACGAGTGTATAAGTAGTATACAGCCCCCCTAAATAAACAGAACTCACTACAGTACAACAGCCATGTCAGCTTATAGTCGTGAAGAACGTGTAACAGACATCAGTTCCTTCCGGATGCCAGTGCCACTGCACGGGCTACCACTTGCACGATGCTAAAGGAAACGGGTACCTGTACAAGTTAAGAAATAGAAGTATTCCGGCAAGATAACCATATCCAGATTTCACGAGATTAGCTTTCGAAGGTGAGATCGGAAGAATGGGACCCTCTAAAGATTGCCAAACAACAGAGCTGTTGGCTTCACGCAGGATCAGAATACCGTTGTCTTGCAGGACAATGTCGACTCCGAGTCCGCTGGTGTTGGTACGGAAAACGATTCTAGCCCCATCGCCTAGAGACTCGAAAGTGTTTTGATCGATAGAAGGCCCGATACCGAACTGGAAATCACCACCTTCGGTTAAACGCAAAGTGCAGCTGTTGGTAGGCTGCATCAGATCAACGGATACAAACCAGTTCAGATCACTCAGAGGATCATCCGAAAGTGCACCAGCATGACCTGGAACCTGGTGCCTTACTCCTGCCCAGCAAAATATGGTCGACTCATTTGGGCAAGTCAGAGCATGTTCCAGAGTGTAGTTCCCGTTCAGAGAATTGAGAAGTACCAAACCTGTTCCTCCGCACTTTTGACCTGGGCTCTCACCTCTCGCAGGAAAGAATGCTGTGGAGTTAAAGGGACCTGCTGTGGAGTTGAAACGACCTAGACTCAAGCCGTGTGTTGTTACTCCCGCTGCAAAACCTCCAGGCATGAGAGTGGCAAAGCTGAGGTACGTAAGAAGCAGACTGACTGATTCCAGCCTCGTCCAAACGGTGACATGAAGTGCTCGCAGAGACATGTCGCATGAGACAGACTGGAGATCTACAACTTCACGGAGAAAGCAGTCACAACTCTTAGTACGTTCAAGCATGTTCAGGCTGCTGCTCGGGGTTCTCGACCTCAAGAGCCTTGATGAGAGAAGGATCTCACTTATTATTGCTCAATGAGATCTAGATCATGCTGTCGAGGCAGCTGTTTGATGGTGTTTGAAAGGATTTGAAAGGACGAGGACAAAAGACAAAAGTACAAGCGAGAAACTATTTGTCGTTTATTTCGTCGAGCTGTTATGCCGTTATCAGCGAAGAAAAGCATGCGCAAAGTGCTGCGCAATGGAGTCGCGAGGCTATGCATTTAATTTCGACCAGCGGAGAAAATTAACATCATGACCAGTGAGCGAGATGAGAGTAAATATGGAAAATGTTATGTGAAGTCAAAACAGAAATCGACGGCATACTTCCATTTCCCTTGTCGTCTTGCGAATTACACGGTTAGCTCTGCAAATGCATACGAGCAAAAAGTCAAGTGCCCATCCTGCTTACCTTCCATTTTAGCCAAGAGACGGAGTCAAGCAGTCGAAAACCTCTCGACGAGCGACATTCAGCTCGATGGAATACAACTGGAGCTTCGGACTGAAAAAATCGATGATAAAGTCCAAAACAACTCGACGACTTTTGATTCATTTACGGAAAGCCAATCCAGTCGTGTACAGTACTTCAGAGAACCTGCCTAGTAAATTTTTGAAGTTCTGTATCCGATTGAAACCGAACTTTTACCGAAGGCCGAGCAAGCGCCAAATTCCATTCCTTGACTTAAAGATTCTGTTCATGGTTAAGGATGACAGTTATATATAGCCATGGATTAAATATCTTGGGAATATCTTTGACTTTAATACCCATGGACTAATGGTTCCACCACCACGTTCACATGTAACTGAAAGGATGGACCTCGTCCTCGTCTCCAGTAATGTCCAAATTTTGACGCGATTTGAATTTAGTTTGATCTTATCAGACTAAATTCGGCGGTCAACAGAAGACCTTTGGACAGTGCCTTTGTTCAGATATTTGATTATGTATGTGAGTTAGTTTGAGATAATGTCTCCTGTTCAGCGCCAGCCTAGATCCGGCATCCCGTGTAATGCCCCCGGTAACTTTTTTTAAAATGCAGGAGAAGTAGAGAATGCGTCGGAAAATTTTTGTTTCAAAACAACCAAAAAAGTGAAATGATATTCGAAATTTACTAAAAATCTCCGATGAATTAACACAGTGGTCCGTTAATTGTAAAAAACCGCCGAGAAATTACACGTAAGCAGGAAAAACCTGGGCCGGGCCTGCTCCTGTTCGTATTTCTATATCAGGAATACTTATTCGTATTCTCGGTTCAACTTTGCTTTTCAAGTAATAAGTGGATATATGCATGTAACATTAACTTCTAGGGAACCTTTGACCTTTGAGTGACTGGAGACATAAATGTGAATAGAAAATTTTATATCAAATTAATAAAAATCAAAATTATTTGTAAATATTAGTTAGATATAAAAATACTAGAAAATCCAGACATAACCCATAAGGATCGCACTTGCAATTTTGAAAATACATGCCATTCAAAAATTACAATTGTATGTGAATAAAAAATATATTTAATTAGTAAATTGATTTATTATTTAACTTTTTTATCCAAAAAATTGAATAATAAATTGAACTTTTGCATGTTTGCTTCCTCCTTGAAAAGATAGAGGAGGTGAAGTTAGACTTTTAGTAAGTTAAACTTAGACAACAACTCCATTGTTATAGACCTCTTTTCGCAGTGTCCCCGTGGAGTTTTCCGTGGCTGAACGCTGTTGACATGAGAGTCAAAAGCTTTGGTACATGACATATGAGAATAAAATCGATAAAAGCAAACAACAAGTTCAAGCCCTTAAACCCCCGGTTTGAATATAAAAGCATGAAAAGGAAAATTTTTTTGCTCGCAATGTACTTTGAGTACGAAGAAAAGATTTTTCCAATTCCAAGAAATCTTGAAATTTTCATTTCAACATTTTTCAGTTAGTACTAAGTTGTTTGTTTTGAGATCAATGTCGTGGCATACACATCGCTATACAACATACATCGTTGTCAAAGATACACCACACACACACACACACATGACACATGGACGATGTCATACACATGCACAAGTGTACCATAATGATAAACCATATGTAAGTACTCCATCATGTCAACGAGCACTAAACAATCACTAAAGTCAAGCCAAATCCACTCTGTGCTTGCAGAGACTCCAGATTGCACTCACCAAGACTATCCATCATAGCTAGGAACTTGAAGGCTCAACTTGAAGAACTAAGGCCTCCAAGCTCTACTTGCGAAGTATACCCCTAGTGGGTCATCCCAAAAACTCGTCCTAACGGCACTAACAGCCATATCGAGATTAGTCACTCTGCACTCGGTCAACCTAGCCGGGGTGCTAAACTGACGTGACAGTTGTCGTGTGCATACACATCGCTACATAACATACATCACTGTCAAAGGTACATCACACACACATAACACATGGACGATGTCATACACATACACAAGTGTATCACAATCGTCCCCTAATTGACGGTTAGGTCCCTCTAACTCCAGATAGCTCCATATCTCAACTACGTGATATACACTTTCATAGGTGCAAGGATCAGGAGGTCGGGTGCTACATCGTCTAATTGTTAGTCGTCTGTCTGCAATCCATATCACGCAAAGATCTAATCGGCTATCTCTGCTATATATATCGAGGACAAACCCATCATCCAATAGGAACGACATTGAGAGATGGAGCCGAACATGACATATGCCAACTTCTTGAACAACCATCATACATCAACATACTGGCTGCTCCATCAGCAAACTCACACAACATACACCTCAAGCCCGCACGTACAACTGCTAAGCTTGGATCAACGGTCTCATCGATGTTGGGAAGATGACATGACGCGCAATTACGTACATGGTCCTTCCAAACAACACCATCACGGTCCTCTAATATGAGTACTTCAGAAGGTAACACCTCACGCACTCGTAAAGTAGTGCGTCTTGCGGTCACACTCAACGTCATCGGTGCAGTCTACTGTAGATAGATATAATCGTCAGGATGAAATGCGAATTGATGATCGATAACCTCCTCCTTGAATAGTCGCATATCGCAACGTGTCTCTATGCTGAGCAATCACTAGGTTCTCAAAAGTCATAGGCATAACTCTCCAAAATATCTCTGCTTGTTGAGAACATGCGTTAACTCACATATCCGGATCATCAAGGTTCAACACCTCAGCAGAATCACGACGAATGACCGAAGATAGATCTGGATCTCGATCATACAATAGAAAATATGATGAGAAGGAAGCCAAAGACGCTTGTCGCTAAAACGATAGCTCATAGTCAACCATGATAATTGCACATCCTAGTCTCCCAAATGGTCTTTCTGCAAGCCATACTTGCGCAATCTTCTCTTCACCGTCTAAACTACCCTCTCCGCCAAACCATCCGCCTCAAGATGATCTCGAGATGTAGTCCGATGATCAATCAGCGCTTGGTCACACAAGGTCTGAAATTCACCAAGGAGCTCTGTACTTTGATATGTCAGCACTTCAGCTGGTGCTCCAAAACGATTCAGCACTCAATCTAAGAGCGCATACGTCGTCCATTCACTCGCCTTGTCCAATAATATCACTAACTCAATCCACTTGAAGAAGTGCTCCACCATCATCAACACATACCGGTGGTGATGTACGATCAACGATAAAGGTCCTGCAAAATCCAAACTCCAACGGTAACCCAACCCCGTAATCGGTAAGGGGTGTAACTATGGAGTAAGAGCATTAAATGATGCTCGTGTTCGATCGCAAATCACACATCGTACGACAAACTACTACACATCGACGTGCATACCACTCCACCAATACTGTCTTTGAAGTAAGCTACGCGTACGCTTCACTCCAAAATGTCTTAACTCCTCATGAGCATGTCGTACTAACTGTACCCTCTAGGATGGAAGTGGCACTATTCGTACTCTCTCATCATTCTACACTCGAAGTATATGTCGTCTTTCTCGTCAAAATATCTTCGCTCATTGAAAGACGCGATCTCGCTCTTTGGCACTTACTGTGTCTACCATCACGCCAGTACGTAAATACTCTATTACAATCACATCGTCAGGATATCTCGTTGGTCTGGAACATCATCTCTACCCTCAAGATCTAGAGACTCACCATCTACTCTCAAACTTGAGAAAGATACGACTTGGCCCTCCATACTAGAGTTCATGGTCAACACACGAAGAAAGACAGATGTATGTCACCTTGGCACTATCTCCTCATCAACCTCATCATGCCATCGAGTCTCAGTCTGATCCTGCTGACTCATGCATGGGTTGTGACTCAACCTATCGACTTCTAGATTTGCAACTCCAGGTCTATGTACTACCTGGAAGTCATACACCTATAAGATAAAAGCTCATCATGCAAGCTTCCATGTAAGCTTGTTGGAATTCATCAACAACTTGAGCGGTTGATGATCAGTGACGAGAGTAAAAGAGTTCTCAAATAGATAACATCAGAAGTGTGCAACAGCCCACACAGTAGCTAAACACTCCCCTCGTACGAACTGTACCTCACCTCCACCAAATTGTTGGAAGGACTGACATACTCCACCACAAACTCCTTTTTCTCATCATCATGCTGAGTTAGCACTGTTCCAAGTCCCAACATACTCTAACCAGTGTGTAGTTGGAAAGGACGCCCCCTAACGGTTCTCCTCAAGATGGGAGCAGATGTCAACTTATCCTTGAGCTCTACAAAAGCTCGCTCTTGCTCATTTTCTCACTGCCACTCCTGGTCCATCTTCATCATCTTGGTCGATAGCTTCACAATTGCACTAGACTCTTTCACATATCGACGATAGAAGTTCATCAAATCAAAAATGTCCGAACTCGACTCACATCTGTGGGACGTGAGATACGTGCAATAACCTCAACCTTCGTCCGTTGAACACCCAATCCACCTGGGTAGATGATGTGACCCAGATACTCTACCAACTCTTGAAAGAACTTACCCCTTCTCAAGGTGTAACTTCAATCCATGAGCTCTCAATCGCTCGAACACATCTCGTAAGTGTCGCTCGTGCTCCTCCACTGTAGCACTATAGACCAAAATGTCGTCAATATAACATCTAACAAAATCCAATCCTGCTAGGATCCTGTCCATCACCCTCTAGAACTCAGCAGGGGCGTTCTTCAACACAAATGATAAGAACCGCCACTGATACAAACAATCCTTGCCGTGAGAGTCAATTCCCCAGAATGTTGTCTTGGACTTATCTTCTTCTCTCACTAGCAACTGATGATACTCTGCTCGAAGATCCAAAGTATTGAGACCCTCACATGCCCCACTGCATCAAAGATTTCCTCAGGTGTCGGCATGGTATACTTATCAGACTTCGTCTGTCGATTGATAAGATGGTAGTCTCCACACATCCGTCTATCTGTGCAGTTGTCATACATATCTTTCTTTGCTGGCATAATTGTGACAAGTGCATACTCTCCATGCGACATCTTCACAACCCAGCCTCCAACAAGTCTTGAGTCCTGTTCTGGATCAAGACTCTCTTCATGTCATTATATTTGTAAGGACATCGAAAGATTGGCGTATCATTAGCCAAGCCGATCCGTATACCAGGTCCCTTCAAGGTACCCAAATCCTTCATACTGAAGCCAAAACAATTCTTGTAGCTCTTCAGGAATCTCTAAACTCTTCCTCTCTCCTCTCTTATAAGCTTGGATCCAATCTCTGACTCCCAAGTATCCTCTGTCACCAAGCTAGAGGTAGAAGACGAAGTCATTGACTGCTATCTTGCAGTCTCTGAGACAGTTTCCTTCTACTCACAACCAACAACCTCCATCGTCATTGTGCGAAAAAATCCTGCAGTCCTAGCTGCAAGCTCTACACTCTCTCCTATGACATCCCATGATGTCCAAGGATGAAAAACTCCACAAGCCTCCCTCTCGGCCTTTGCCTCCATTGACTCAGTAGGCAAAGAGCTCCTAAGTGTCCGAGCAGTAACATCCGTCGATCGCATCTCACGCTGCTCAGCCGATCTAAGACTAACAATCCACGTCAAGGAATTCAAGTCCATCGCTTGATCCAACACCTGACGACATGAAGCCTCCGACACAGAAGCTACTGCTGTCGTACCCGTAGCGAAATCCATCGGTCGCTCTCTCTCATCAACATTGGACTCAACCAACTACCGTAACTGAACATCCCACACAAGCCCAGATCCTCCATCTTTGTAAGCATGTGACACTGAAAAGCTCACCAAAATGAGTAACAATGCCATGGGCCGTCTCACTAGATTCACCACTGCCATGAGTGACCTATCGATAACTCTCACTACTTGAGATCGTCGTCCTGCATCCAAGATGTCATCAACTGTGAAGTGCACTGGTCGTCTCACTGCATCGTGTGCGTGCTTAAGCACCTCTCTCGATAACAAGTTCATCCATCACAACCGTGGACGATGTGCACGAGATCTCACTCTCGCTGCATCCAACAACACTATTGGTGCAATCTAGAACCGCACTTGATGCACACTCATCATCATCTATGTACGAACATCACTCAACAAAGGAACGTTCTCCAAGATGTACGCTGGAGAATCCACTTGATGCATCTGGAGATGTCGTAAGATCCGTAACATCTCCTAGAACATCCTAGATCGTGGATCATGTAAACCCTGACCTCTCCCAGCATGCGTGTGATCTTGACATGGTCACCCGGCTATCACCAAGTGAATGATGTCAACAAACGTGAGATCATGCACCTCCAGCAGCAAAATATTTGACGATAATGCTTGCTGGTATCCTCTAACGGCTGATATGGACAACAACTCATGATATCTCTACACCAAACGTGCCACATGACGCAATGAGATGCGTCTCGCAACCTCATATCTCTCTCCACATACAAGTATCATTGTACGTGTATGCCTGCCTGCAATACCGCAACCAAACCTGTGCTAATCTCTCCAAACAGCTCCAGCACACATACACCCTCCTCTACATACTATCACACGATGAGAGTCGTATCCAACAGTGATAAGATCACATGGTCAGTAGCAGGAACAACCTTTTGTTCCTCTATTGGTGATACAAATGCGTCACTCCAAACCTACTGCACCAACCGACCAGCATACTGCTACAACTCTCCACTCGAACTTCATAATGAAACATCGAAGACAGATGGTACTACCGTAGTCATGCTAGACATGTCCTCAATCTCCTCAAATACCGGAGTATCTTCCGCATGAACATTATCCTCTAACAACTCGCACGGCCAAGTGATGACCAAACTGAACCCTACAACGGATGTCATCGTCTCTGGTGTAGACTTCGTTGTCTCAACTCTAGCACTGAACCGCACTAGTAAGCGGCTCACTCGTCTCTCACCGGACTGCCAACTTGGTTTGTAAGATGTTGTCTCTGTCCAATAGTCGATCACGAACCTCATAAGATATAACACAACACCTCCAACCAATACATCATAGGACTCCGTGGTCGTAACGATGACCTTGACCCTCACCATGGAGCCATCCGTGGGATGATCTGGTCGAACTCTCACCGTTAGCAACTCGCGTGTCATGTGTAGAGTTGTACCTCCTGATCCTCCTAGAGATGGAATGAACATCTCTTCACCTCGGACTTCCTCAAACTCAAACCAATGCACGTCATCTTTCTCAACATCAACGGTTGGGCTCTAGAGTCTAACAAGACTTTCTGTGGTCCATACACCTTCTCTGAAAGTGCCACCAAACAGAAGATATCACTTCTGTTATCCAACAACACCACACTTGGTGCCAAACCAGCACGGTCAATCGCCAGCCTAACTGATAATTCATCTAACCTGGCAGTCGCCGCTTGCCAAGTACCACTGGTAGTTGTCTTGATCCTCGACTCCATGGACATGTCTATCGCCTCTCGTTGAATCACCTCAGTACTAGAGATAACAACATCCTCGCTCTCACTGAACGTAACCGCCAACTGGAACACTAGAGCCAAGTTGACTCCCAAAGCCCTCATATCCATGGCTGAAAATAATGGACTCGGAAAACTGCTGTAGTCGCTCTCAACATCAGATTCGACGTCGCATCCACAGACGTCGAGGATTGTCTCACATCACTCCCACTCCTGGATGTCGATATCTCTAACTCTACTGCACCATCGGAAGGTCGTTTAGGCACCATAGATGTGGTCCTCAACGCCTCCGATAATATGCATGACTGAGGAAGCTTGGTCTGTCTACCAGCCTCCCCGTGTTGTGGATCCAACTCCTCGGATACACCTCGTGGCTCAGAGACACGTACTGCACCTCTAGTCACTTTCGCAGATGTCTCATTTTGCACCACACCAGCCATGAAGTCAAAGTCAACTCCTTCTCCTTCATAAGACGTGGAAGTCTCTGTTCCACCAGACCTCCGCTGAGCCATAGTCATACTAGCTATCCTCTGCTCCAACTGCTCAATTCGAGCATCCTGACGTCGTAGCAGGCGGTGGACCGACTGATCCTCTCTCAGATGTTGGACCTCTACGTCCAGCTCGACCACCATGGCCTCGCTGAGCTCTTTTGTCTTGTCCACGATCAGCCTTCCCTTGCCTTAGCTCGGGATGGAGATCAAAACAATGATCACTTCTGTGACTAGGTCACCCGCAATGCTCACATTGTCTAGGTATCACTTGAGACGTCTCTGACGTCTCATAACTACCTCTCCTCTGTAGACAGTCCTTCTGTTGATGAGGATCATCACACGTCCAGCAAGCACTCGCTTACCGCTGACTAGAGAAAGACGACATGGACTTCTGCCCACCAAGTCTTCCAACACCTCCCTCGGATCGTGACTGTTCAGCACGATCCTTACCACCACCACCACTATCACCACGCTGTTGCGCAGTCTGTGATCCTCGAGAAGAGGTGATAGCTCCGTGTGATGCCTCCTTGCTGAACCTAACATTCACCACCCTCTCCTCCACCATGTTGAGCTCAATCCGCTCAGCTAGACCAAAGACAACCATCAATGTCAGAGTAGAGTCTGTAAGGACAATTGCATCCTTGACTCTCCTACGCAGCTCTCTGTCTAGTATACAGTATCAAAATTGGACTGCCTGTGCTTCCGTCATCTCTTGGGTGACGTTGATCAACCGCCTCATGTGAGTAAACGTCTCGCGTAGGCTCTCCAGTCTTCCGCTGGAACTCCTACAGACTCCTCAACTTGTTGGTCCACACACCTTGATAGTTCTTCCTCAAACACTGGAAGAATTGAACCACAGGGTTAAACCCTAGTGGTATCCCGCTCACACTACCACCTGCTCCACTACTAGTGAACGCACCGCCGGTAATAGATACTCCGTCACCCGCGGATGTATCACTGTTACTGAGACTCAAACTCGCAAGTGCTACGCCTCCAGAAACTACGCCAGTAGTGATAGAAACGTAGTTGAGAGACCAATGTTGTCTCCACAACTCAATCTCAACACCGTAGTCTCACCTGAACTCGTGGTAATCGTCCATCGGCGGTCCTTCCAAGTGTTGGAACAAACTCTTCCATGCCATGAAGGATGTAAACAGCTGTGAATTTCGCATCTGCTGCAGATCGCAACAACTGTTGAACTCTTGGATGAAGTCATCCAGCTCAATAGTATCCACCGTACTTGAATAACGTCGAGGCCTCTTCGTGATCCCATAGATCTCGTCCACGTCTCACAACAACGGTGTGATGACACTATACTCACCATCATAAAACGCACTATATGCGTCTGACTCGTCTTCTGAAACAACCGACGACAATGGTGTAGGTAGTCGGTATCTCATCTCACTCTGTGTATACCCATTGTTCGAGAAGTCTCCACCGAGAATTCCGTGATGATAGAATCTCGAGAACACACTTTCTAACCAGAATGATGAAATCCTCGTCACCACCATAACCACCACTTGCCTAACCCCGCTCCTATTGAGCTCACCTATCTCCTACTAGGACGGTCAAGATAAAAATAACATGTATCTGTCATCACCATAGGCAGCCTCTCACGATCTGTTGGTCGTCAATCCAATCGCACTGTGAGAAAAACAAAGATAGTCTGATTGATCCGCAACTCTAGTCTCACTACCGACAACACACTGGAGTGAACTCACTCCAGAAATCAAGCGCCGACGCAAACAAACGCGGCACACAAACAAGAAGCAGAATATGAAGAGGTTCCAACCACAAGAAGTCTAAACGATAACCCTCCAAGTTCAAACATTCACATAAAGAGAAACCCAGTCCCATCCGAATTGACGTCTTCTCTTTGGTGACCACATGCACAATATATTGTCACCAACTGTCGTATCCGATATTTAAGGTCACTAATTAGATGTCCACACCTCTAGTAGCTCCAAAAATATCTACGTGGTAGCTCTACTACTTAGTTAAGACAACTGCCACCAACTGCCTCCATACGCGTCTCTACGATATAAATGAACACTATCACAATAACAGCTTCCCCCTAGTACTATATGGGATCATCCTACCACTCCTCTAGGAACGTGCGAGAAGATCTCCTACTACGTTAAACAAGTCCATAAGTACTTGCACGTATCTTTAGAAGACACCAAGAGCTATTGGTCTAGTGGTAAAGCCAAAGCTAAGACTGCAGTGTTAAACGTGCAAGTTCAGAAATAGTGTTGAGATGAGTGACTTACTGGTTTTACACTTCTCACACAACTGAAACTTGCATACCTCTCTCACGCACGTCAGCAAGCTGGCTTGCGGCGGGCTCGGACTCGAGCTCTACTCCGCTCCGCCTGTGCACTCTCGCACTCACGCCTCCGCACTCACGCATCTCTGCTCCTCGAAGTCTCTTTAAATGTCTCTTAACACGCACTCCACACCTCGACACTCCTGCTCCACTTCGCTTGGAGTAGAATAGAAACTCAAGCCAAAAATCACAAGAAGGACACGTTGTCGGAGTGTGATCCGTCTACCTAGGAAAGCGCCGGGCTTCTGGCTGTGGTTGTTTACTCAAGAGGTTGGCTTTCAGGTCACAACAGGGGCCATAAACACTCACACAGTTGTGTAGGGTCCTCTAATATGCTCAAAAAGCGAAATTTAAGTTTAACTAGTAGTAATAGGTTTAAGCGGTGAACTTTGACACACAAAGAGAAGAAAACTATGAAGGTGTAGACTTCAGAACTTCTCCTACATGCAAATGAGGTCCTACTAGATACACATATGAAGTTTCAGCTTGAGATCAGTTCAGAGCACCGAGATATGGGTAGAAACTTTCTGAACAGAGAAATTATGGTAAATTTTGGATACCCAGACAACTATTTCGACCTATAACAGGAAATTGGCTCGATCAACTTCAAAGTTTCTTACAGGATTTGCAGTTCACAGCTTGCTGAACACTCCTGTGAAATTGGGACTCCTGATTGTTTGTAGAACTCCAGATCTCCTTCTCTGAAGTCGCTGCTCTAGATTAAGAGCTTTTCAGACCCCCTCTGCTTCAGCGGCCGCCCTGAATTACTCAATCACTCAATGATTCAAAACTTTTTAGACAGTCGTAGCCCTCCTGACAGTGAACGCAACTACGAAGTTTTGAAGTGATTTTCTCAATTCTGCTGCAATTGGCACCGAAAACCCCAAATCAACAAAAGTGATGCAGTTTTGACACAATCCGAACTTCAATTGGGCATAACTCCTTATTTATTGATCCAAATTGAGCAAAAATTTCACTGATAGTGCTTGGCACGACGAGCTCTCTCTTCTTGTGTTCTCAGATTTCGAAGATCCCTCACCAAATGCTCGAACTCCACTCTAGAGCTCTGTTTCTAAACTTAGAGTTTTACAAAAGACAAAAATAGACCAATGGGAGTTCATAGCTCCACTTGACTGTCCTTTTGTGCCTTAAACTACCTGGTAACTTATCTACACTCATAGGCTACCACGTCAAGCCCCCTAGAGTGCCAACGTAAAACTTAAACTACTTAAAACAACACGTAGCCCCGAAAATTAACTTAAATCAGCTAGAAAGCGTGCATGGGCGACAAGTAAGTACAACCCATGAGCTCAAACCCCTATCAGCATGGAAACCCTAAGTTATGTACATTGAACGTCATAGACAAGTAAGAAGTCACTTGCACAAGCGCACAAATGTTTGAACAAGATAACTAACATACTATCAGCCTACTAGGACTCAAAATAGTGTTAACACCGTATGCAAAGGTGTCAAACATATACATAAAGGACTAGAAGTAATATGAGCTAACTTCTAGAACTACCAAACCTAAGCGTTGGAGTAGAAGTCAAGCATGTAGCCGCCAAATGGCGCGACAACGTATGAAAAGAACACACTCAAAATAGCAACTTAGAGGTCAAAAACACACTCCAAAAAGTCAAAATCTGCCAAATTGACACTCGCTGGCGGATTAACGTCAGATTTTGGACCACCCGTGATCTTCTTCGGCTTGTAACTCCTTCGATCCTTCACCAGATCAAACAGTTTTGGTGCGTTAGAATTGTCTTCCTAGCGCGCACCTACTGCACTCTTCAGCACCAGAAATTGCTGACTCATGCCAACTTGACGTCCGCTGATGCACTTCTGTCGACCTCACATTGACATCAAAATCTGTGACAGGAAATTCCAGCAGCGCTTCCGCACTACCTCACCACCAATTCGACCAAGAATGATTCAAACAATCGTAATACACACAACGATCGATCACCCAACCAAAAAGAATCACTCCGTGCACTCGCACGCCCGCAAATTGAAAGTACCACCGGCTGAAATCCGCGACCTGAAAGCTCTCAATCAAACCTCGCAATCTGAGTTCTTCAAGTGATAAAAGGTATGTACTCACTCCATCATGCCAACGGACACTAAATAATCACTAAAGTCGAGCCAAATCCACTCTATGCTCGTAGAGACTCCAGATTGCACTCACCAAGACTATTCACTATAGCTAAGAGCTTGAAGACTCAACTTGAAGAACTAAGGCCTCCAAGCCCTACCTGCGAAGTATACCCCTAGTGGGTCATCCCAAGAACTCGCCCTAACGGCACTAACGACCCTACCGGGATTAGCCATTCTGCACTCGGTCAACCTAGTCGAGGTGCTAAACTGACGTGACATCAATCATAGGTTGTAAAGCTGGTAAAGAGTTTTAATTTGATTATCGCTTTTACAGATTCTATGTTAGGATGATTACATAATCACAATAATCAATCTTTTACATAATGGTTAAATTTCTCAGGTCTCTGGAAGCGGACCTTCAAAATGCCACTTGTATCACAATTTTTTGTCACAAGCGTAAGTCACCTAGATAGCAGAGTCTTAAATAAAGTGTTAGTAGGAAATCTAGAGTTTAAACTAATCCAGATCCGTTAATCCATATACATTAAAAACATAATTGATTACATATAGAACTTAATTACAATAACGATTGAATCATTTCAAAGTGTCTTTCCTCACTGCAAAGTGAAGTTCCTCTGCTTTATGAAGCATACTCTGCGTGATGAAACTATATGGTGGAACCGTTTTTCAGCATATCCTCTAGTTTGACACCCCTATTATAGTGTCAAACTCTTTGGAAATTAAGCATTGTCAGTTCACTAGATAATCGCGTTCTCGCATTCTCCACGAACAAAGATGCCAGAGCGCCACCGCAGAGTCTATCACCGACAGGATACCTAAGAAGACGGGCAGCTGTACAAGACCAGAAACAGAGAAGTATACCAGCAAGACACCCGGATCTCACCGGATGGTTAGAGCATCTCCAACCGTATAGCGATAAAGAGCTCTTTATCTGTTTGCTCTATTTCATTTCTTTGTTCAGACCCCTATAACGAAAGTAGGATCTGATCAGACCTTTCTTATAACTTCTTACTTGATCAGACTTGACCTTTGGTTGGCGGTTATACAAGTCATGTTGCATAGTCACAAAGAAAACTGAGACTTGGCATGTTCAGGTAAGAGCAGTGACTGACGCGTCCTATAACTTTTTACTTTATCAGATCTTTGACCTGGAGTTTGCGGTCATACAAGCGTGTTGCTTAGTCACAATGAAAGCTGAGACTTTGTATGCTTACAGGTAGAATCAGTGACGTGAAAAGAGACCAGGACAGATTACGTTAGATCGTTGTTGACTCCTCTCTACATATGAATAACCTTTTTGGCTAACACGTATTGCTGATTAGACAAAATGATATGTATGACTGGCCACTCCAAGTGAAGGGTCTAATCAAATAAAGAACTATAAGAGAGGTACGATCAATTATAGAGATCGAATAATCTCTACTCATTTACAGATTCAGAATTAATTTATTTTTAAAGATGTCATGCATTCCTTAATTGAATTGTAAAACTAAAACAGAGATCGTAGATATTTTTTGTGAAATAACGATATAATAACAGAAAACCATCTAAGAGTCTGGAAAAGAGCACCAACTCGATGCATGGCGCGACGATGTATCAACTGTAACGGTTATGTATTAAAGAATTTTTGTTCCAATCTTGAAGATAAGGAAGCGCGGTAGCTTCTTCTAGGGAAGGCTGTAAATAAACGGTCTTACAAAGACCCGCGGTGGAGCTGCTTTTAGCTTGCCAAGATGGACGGGAAGAATCTGAGGATTGCCAAACAACAACGCCCATGGCATCAAACAGAATCAGTGACAACTGCGAGAGCGCTGATCTTGCTACTCCATAAACTATTATGGAGTAGCAGTATCGCGGAAACAGAGTCTTTGGATCGACAGGAGGCGGGATAACAAACTGGAAATCTCCATCTTCGCTCAAACGCAAAGCGTAACTGTTGGTAGGCTGAACGAGATCAGATCCGTCAGAGGATTCCCCGAACGTGGACCAGTGAGTTGCATTCTCTTCTGAAAACCGCCCAGCAACTTATGGTTCTGGCATGTTCCAGAGTGTAGTTTCTGTTCACAGAACCGATAATTGTCCAATCTAGTCCTCTGCACTTTTGGTTTGGACTCGTACCTGGCCCGGGGTGCTAAAAGGACCTGGTGGAGAGCCTTCTGCTAATACTTTCTGTGCAGAACCTCCAGGCATGAGAGTCGCAAAGCTGAGGGACATCAGAAGCAGACTGAATGGCACGAGCCTCGTCAAAACGGTGATATGAGGTGCATCCCAGATAAATCGATCGCGCCTGAGAGGGACCGGAGAACTTCAGAGAAGAAACGAATCACAACTCCTAAGCTCGAGTGTAGTCAGGCTGCTGCTAGGCGGTGTACATTGTGAAGGTATCCGACCTGAACAGTCTTGATGAGAGATGTGAGAAGTCAGTTCCAGTGAACTATTTCCGCAGTGAGATGCCATAAGAAGCGCGAAAGAGTGACCTGATTCTGCACTGGATTCCTATACTACGTGCCAAGGTGGTACATCTGGCCTTGATCACTGCAGCTGTTGAAATGGTTCTGATGGCCCGAGTACGATGACTATCTTCGAGATGTCTTTGACTTTGATGGCCATAAAACATTAGCAATGTCTTGCTTTGCCTCGGCTTCAATCCCTCTGTCCACGACCGTGTGCAATGGTAATATAAAAGATGAACCATTCTTCGCTGTATAAAGGAACATTGACATGATTTATGTTGGATCTACATGATATCTATGGATACAGACGAGACCTGCATTTCCTGATTATGAAAGGTCTGCTCATCGGAGTTGGCAGTTCTCGTCAAGTCGAAGGAGCTCCGGGGAAACTTCAAAGACCGAGAAGACACAAATTAACCGAAATCCGCACCGACACCACTTGAAGATAACGTGATGGGTATGGACGCATGAGAAAAACTACAGGATTCTCTAGCTCTGCCCTCGTTTGCGGGAAATATGACAGTGACGTAACTATAATTAGCCATCCGAATGATGAAGATTGTTGTCAACCGTTTCAGTCCAAGAGGAACGGATGGAGTTTCATCCCAAATGTATCGGATCGGATATGCTGAAGGTCGTAAAGTACCAAAGTACCAAAGTAGTCAAACTGTTTGTTTAGCAGCACAGTTTGAAACGAGATGTTCGAGATTCGAAACTGTCAGAAAAGGGAATTTAAAACTGGAATATCTGTTGACGCCAAGTGCTCACCTGCACATTGTTTGCAAAACGGCACCTCTCGAAACCTTTTTCTATTTTTATTGTCTGTTGAAAAGTTGTATATGTCGACGTTATCATGGGTGGTGAATGTGAAAGATATTTTATTCCAGTCTGTCGGACTGCGAGTTACGATACAGATGTTTTAGGTGTATCCATAAATCGCTGCACTTGACCTTCAGGTCGTTAACAAGATATCTGATGACGGACATTAACAACTGCCTAGGTCGAGTGATCGAGAGAAATGAGAGGTTGTTATTAATAACTTTCTATCAGAAGGAACTCTTTGCAATTTTGTGGTGTTCACACTTCTTGCAGGTCAGCTTCTGAAGATTCTATTTTGTACACGAGTCAATGAAATTGATGGATCTTGCCGCATACGCCTCTGGGAAACGAAATTCATCGCTTCGTTACCGATGATGATCGAGTGATCGGTTTATGAAGATGCACCTGATCTAATTTCTGTATTCAAGTAAGAGGTATTTATGGATCAATCAAAGTAGTGTCCTCCTTTCGAATTCTGGTCAACTAAGTCCTCCATTTCTAGGTCGTTCTACGCTGCGTAGAGTTGAAGCTAATATCGATGCTCCGTCGAAGTTTGGATAATTACAAGAACGTAATCCCAACCGCTTAGTGATCCCAACCGCGCTAGTGTACAAGTTTCTGCAAAGATACTAACTACGTGATATGGCGTTTAGCAGTTGCACGCCGGTTTTGTGCATATCGAATCTACTACTTTCTGGTCCATCCATTTCATTCTCGTGCAGGTATGCATGAAGGGGCGGAATTCGGAGATTTAAGATCATGTGTCCCCCGAACGCCTGAGCAAATGCGGGGCAGAGTGCGCAATTCTTGCTCGTTTACCGATATGGACATCGAGATTTACTCATTCTAATGTAGTTCCCGAGGTACAGCCACCACCAGTCAATTCAAGTCACCGAAGGAAGAATTGTTTCGGATCTAGTCTTTCCTCCCGAAGTGTATTTAGTTCCTCAACTCTGTTTCAACGCCTGATTGCCTGCGGGCGATTCGAACATCACGATTCGGCGATGATTGTTGGCCATGGAACTTTTATCGTCTGATAAGCCCCGAAATATTCCAGATCCAGTTTGTGGTGAAATGGCGAACATCTCGAAGAGCGTCAAGACAGTTCATTCGGAAGGAGGAGAACCAACATGCACTTCTGGAGAAACTCAAGCAAATTTCAATTGCAGCTTGACATAATCCTCCACAATTTACTTACTCATCTACGATAATCATGTAGGAAACATCGAGTAAATCATACGGTCCGATAACAGTAACGAATGAAAATCGGATGTGCGAGTTCTATTCTCATACATTTTGCTGTATCCTTGTAATTCCATCCTGTCAATTGAAAGCTTTCTTTCGATGCAAGCGCTTCAAACGTCTCCGCTGACAGAGAGCTCAGGAGATTCATCGATTGCGGGAAGTTCTGGCGAGCAACGCAATCGTGTCGACGTTCCGTTTCCGAAAAAGAAAGTGAAATATCGGAGTCAAATTTCTCCGCGAGAGCTCGGAGGAGATAACAGCGAGCTCTTGGTGTGATGATCTGGAGAAATCCCTTACATGAACTCTTGAAATTCCTTACAAGTTTTCATCGTGGGCTCATTATCGATGGGCCTGATCTTCGTACCGTCTTTTCGTGAAACTCTGCGCAAGAGCTTCCAGAGAGTTTCGGCCGAATCGACGTCTGGAGGGCCCTCCGTAGCCCGTGGGAACAGCTCCAATGACCAGTCTTATCAGTCGTTGGAGGATTTGGTACGGATTTACGACAACCCGGATTCATCGGAGCCTGATATTCTGGATCCCGATTCTGAGAGTAATCCCGAAGGCGAAGCACACCACAGCGGTTCGGACTCCCCGGCTACCGAGCAGGGCGCTAGAGTCCCTGGCGATCATACCCTCTTCTTTCCGCTTCGAAGGCCGACAACTGCTACTCCGGGCTCGATGGCTGTGTCGAGCGTCGACCGAAGGACGGTGAGACTATTGGAGGTGCTATCGGCTTACTACGTTCGATCAGCTTACGATCGAGCTCGAGCCAGCAACACAATCCCACCACCACCTCCGACTGCCAGCACCAGCACCGGAGCGACATCGTCTCCGAGTTCACCTTCGAGCTCTGTCGCCAGAGGTCTGAGTCTTCTGCAGAGTACTCCACCCTCATCGAACATACTCTCCCGACCGGCTCCAGCAGTTCCCGAACGAAATGCTGATAGCTTAGCGCGAGTGTATGACGTTAACCGAAGCACATCTTCACAAACTGAGGAATGGGATCCGGATACACGAAGCTCGCAGTTCATATTCGGACCTGATACAAGAGGAATGTCAACTGAAGAGCTGAGGTTATCGCACTGGCACAATGGCCCGCTGACGTTCCACAGCAACGATGATCAAACCGACTCGAATGGCAGAAGATCGAGAGTTGTAAATCCAAGGCCTGGCCTAGTCAGAGCACGAGAACAGAGACCCGACGACGAGCTCATCCCATCCGTGAGGAGGAGAACGTATCATTTATCGTCCGCCAGCATGCGCAGCTCCAGCTCCAGCACTGGGGATCCTTCCAGCGGGGGTGTTGGTGGTGGGCTTTTTGGATACAGCTCGAACACCGATCGCGACTCAGAGTCGGCTCCCCAAGCGTTTCTTTGGCATAACGAGACGAGGACGAACGTGACCACTCATGGCTGCCTTCGGGTGATCATGCGAAGGCATCAAGGATGGGAAGAGCAGGCAGCTCAAAATGGCTTTCTCGAATACTGGCACTACTCGACAGTCCCACACCGAGAGCCTACGGGCTTCGAAGTGGTTCGAGACGGAGTCGCCCGCCTTCCCTGGCCCATGCTGTCGTTGGCCGAATTGCACACGCTGCGAACCTTCGCCTACCAGGTCAATAGCGTCCACCACCGTGACACTCCCACGACCGAGTACCATGGCAACGTCTTCGACGTTATTCTAGTGCCCAGCATGCAAGTTACCCTTGGAGTGGGAACTGAAATTTGACGTTCATTTCTAGAGTTTCGAAGACATAACGAACCCAATCAATCAGTAAAGCTGAGAGAATTGATGATTAATCGACTCGAAGCCAAACATTGTCCAACAAAGTAGCAGCAAAGCTAGTAGAACTGGACCGTGGAATTAATGATCATCAGTCCTTGGAAGTTTCGTAGTTCAGCAGCAAGGACTACAATCATGGGGTGGGATTGCAGAGATCGACCTTCTGTGAGCTGAAATAACATATTATATTAGAGGCCTTGCAGAATAGTAGTTAAGTTCCACCTCAGCAGGAAAGTCGTTAAAACTTTGCACATTTGTACAGCACTTGTTTTATGGAGAACTAGCTCTAAAGGTCGGGAAGGTTGGCAAGAAACTGTCCGTAGAGAAGTTAGTTGCTATCCACCTTTTAGTGTTATATTCATTCGTTCTCTCCGACATCACTTCTGCCATGCACCCTGGTGCACTCTTTACCTTCTACTCGGACCTCAATTTCATGACTGAACCCTTGATCAGTGAGTCCATGGTGATCTAGTCCTCCACTGACCGATCCTCCACTGACCGATTTAACTGTGTCAGTCGACCGCTGTTTCGACCTGCGATCTGTAGAATGGAGCGCTGCAATCTTGAACGATAAGACTACCATATCCTCTCAGGCTGGTTTGTGGGTTTCTGCCACTGAATGTTCAGGCAGAGCCATAGCACGCTTTCGATCTATCTTCCTAAAAATATTCCCACCAAAACATGTACATGATCGTCTCGAGATTTAGTCTCTGACAACGAGAAAGAGAAATGACAAATGGGCTGACTTTGGCCAGTATATACATCGTTCTGTTGGTCGTTATATGTGGTGACTCTCAAATCAGTGAAGAACAGAAAAGACTTGTTCTGTAGCACAATCGCCACGGGCAACACTCTAACGGCCGTATTCGACAGCACTGCACGTTCAGTTTCACCTTACAGATGCCAACAAGAATCTCTGAAGAATCTGTGGCAAGAATCCCCCAAATTTCACTTCTGTTTGTAATAGAAAACCGTATGAGGTTGGAGAGACTCCACGTCGGCTACTGCTTCATTAGAGTACCGATTGAAAATCGGGCTGAATTTTGTCACAAGCAAATGCAATGCTCCATCAAGAACACTCCCGTCTAGATCGACGCTCTCATTTTCTGGTATCTTGCTTGACACAGAATACTTGGTTATATCATGAAACGACTTCAGATGACATATACGGTAGATATATGGCTACCTCTGGAGGCTCTACAAGTATCGGGGTTTAAGTCACTCCTACAACTCGATTGTATATCTACAGGATCTTCAAGATTCGAACGGCGAAATCCCAACGATTCTGAACTGGCTTGATCGAGAAAAAAATCTTCAAAGAAGATGCACTCATAAGATGTCGCCTCTCGACCACAGACCCCGCGCCCTGGCTGCTAACAAGGATGGGTCGAGAAGTAGCCAAAGCAGATAGACAGCTACCTACCTGAGGCAGAGAAGACTTGAGGAGAAAGGTGACTTAAATCCTTTACTCGTTAAGAGGATTAATCCGCCCAGAAACTTTGAGGACAGACGAATATATCGACAGCTCCAAGTGCTAGAGCTGTGGGGTCCTCGCCTTCCAAGTTTCGACCATGAAACAATCCACAAGATCATGAACAGAACGCTACTTTGTCAAGTTGACCCCCGCAAAAGGAGTTGGAGAACAAGGCAGCTGCTTTTGGGTTGCGTCTCCAGGCGACTGAATCTTGTAAACAGCTCGATGTTACCATGTTTCTTATCTTCCTCCCATCTTCACAGAGAGTATACACCACTAGTCTGGTGGCTTTTCTTATTCCTCTTGGTGTTCAAGGGCATGCTCGCTACACGCTCGTAAACTTGAACTTCAACATGAATGTACCTCGGGTAGGGATTCCTCTAAGGTAGGTCTTGAAGCCATGTTCTTCCGGGTAATGTTCTCTCGTCAACAAGAAACACTAGCTTTGTGAGGCCTCCCATCTGTTTCTTAGATTAGGTCCGGATCCATTGTCTCTTCACAATCTTACTCTTCATTTCGGGTTTCAGAGTAGCAGACAAGCTATCAGTGATGATACTTTCGAAGACTCCGGACTCCTCTTTGTCCAAGGATGCCACGAAATTCCATACGTACGAATGTATACTAGACGACAAGAAGGTCTTATGGAGCTGCTCACACTGTTGACTCGATGAACATCCCCATGGTACTGCAAGATAGTTTCGATCAGGCTGCGTTCTCTACTTGTCCTCACTCCCGACGTAAACCTTACTTACCACATCACATGATCCTCAGATGGTGTGTGTTAGAATTGCTACAAAACTGAGAACTGTACTCCCAAGTATCTCAGAATATAGAATTTATCTCCCACAACATAATACTACCAGCCTATTAGAACTGATAACAGATCAGCCTGTTAAAACTAATCAGAAGGAGAACCGAGATGAAATATGCACAGCTTTACTTAGACTTCAGAACTGGTACAGACAGAAAGGGCCTCTTATTCATATTACTCTACAAAGAATGTGGGTTAATATACTATTGGTACAGAACTGCTGTCACCTCAAAGTGACTTACCTAACTGCTGTCACAGTGCTTCTCACGTCACAAGTCATGTCACAAGTCACCTCTTCCTTTTTTACTTTTGTCTTTTTAGCTTCCGCAGAGTTTTGATGTGACCTCTAATGATATTTAACACCCTCTTTCATTAGAGCATCACTTCTTTCCTATCTAGTAAATCTCTAATATGTATAAACCTTAGCTGTGGTAAAGTTTTGGTAAAAATATTAACTAACTGATCTTCTGATGGACTATTCCAGCTTGACTATCTTAGCTTCAATTTTCTCCCTTATATGATGTAATCTTGTCTCCAAACTTTTTGTTCTTTCTCTGTTAACTCTATTGTTAGCCAAGAACATTGCACTCTGATTATCCACATGTAATACTGTTGGTCCAGATATCTTTTCTCTCATCTTCAACAATAAATTCCTTAACCATATCAAGGTTATAGAACCATCACTAAGAGCAATGTATTCAGCTTCCGTTGAAGACTTTGCTACTGTATTCTGTTTCTTGCTGCTCCAACTGATAATTCCACCAATTAATTTTCTGTACAAATATTCTTCAATGGTATTGTCAGCTGTTGTCTCCTCAAAACCACTTTCTTGCTCCATAGGTGTTGCTGATGACTTGCAATCTTCCATCTGAAACTCTCCAAGTATAGACTTTATGTATGCTTGTTGAGAAAGCATAATACAGTCGTCCATCTACCAAATATCAACACCAAGGAAGAATCTTGCTAAGCTCAAATCAGACATCTCAAACCTCTTGCTGAGTTCTCCTTTGAGTAGTTGCACCAACTCTTTATCACTTCTTGAGATTAAGATATCATCATGATGAGTATGATCTGCTTTGAATTATTTTTCAAGACATAGAGGTTTGGATCCAACTCTGATCTTCTAAGTTAATGGCTGTGTAGAAACTCATGTATCTCAGAATATCAAACTCTTGGTGCTTGCTTTATTCCATATAAGGATTTTCTGAGAACTTTCTGAAATTCTTAGAATCTCTTTTCTGAAAATCTTCTTTTTCACTTCAAATCCTGGTGGTTGAACCATGTAAACTTCTTCCTCTAACTCTCCATGAAGGAAAGCTGACTTCACATCCATCTGATGTATTTCCAGTGGTAGTGACAAGCAAGAGCCATTACAAGTCTGATTGAATCCCATTTTACAACTGGTGCAAAAGTTTCTCCATAATCAATCTCTTCTTGTTGCTGAAATCCTCTTGCTACTAACCTTGCTTTCAGCTTGTCAACTGAACCATCTGACTGTAGCTTGGTTTTGTAAATCCATTTGCATTGGATGGCTCTTTTTCCTCCTGGTAGCTTAACCAAATCCCATGTACGATTTTTTAGTAGCATTTTGTACTTCTCTTGCATAGCTTGTCTCCAACCAAGGTCTTTGTTAGCTTCTTCAAATGTAAGTGGATCATCCTCTTGAATACTTTCAGTAAGTCCACAATAATCATCAAGTCTAGCTGGTGGTCTTCTAACCCTTTCTTGAGAATCTGCTGCATCTCCTTACTTGAGAATCTGCTGCATGTTGTAAGTCATCTCCTTTAGCTTCATGAATGCTTGGTAACTCAGATTCAGAATTTTGTTGAAATTCAACTTGCTCTTCACTAGGATTAGTGAGAGATGTTGACTCCTCCAAGTCCACCTCAATATCAGATTTATCAGATTCTGAATCAATCTGATCTTCACTTGTAGGTAGCTTAAATCTGAATGTATCACAAATTTCTTTCTCACCTTCCATCGGATCAGAATCCAACTCAGAGAATCTAACATTTTTGCTGATGTGAGTCTTTCTTGTAGACTGATTGTATACTTTGTAACCCTTGGTTTGCTCAGCATAACCCACAAATATACACTTCTCAAATTTTGCATCCAACTTTTGTCTCTTCTCATCATTGATGTGCATGTAAGCTGTGAGACACATCTGGTTTCACTCCTGTAAATGTCTCTTCAGGTGTCTTGTGCTGCACAGCTGTTGTATATGCTCTGTTCATTGTGTAAACAGCTGTGTTGCAAGCTTCAGCCCAAAAATAATTGGGAAGATTCTTGACCTTCAGCATAGATCTGCCACTTTCCACAATCATTCTATTTTTTGTTTCAGTTACATCATTTTGTTGTGGAGTATAAGTTGTGGAAAGTTATTTTTGAATACCATGCTCTTCACAAAACTGAAAAAAGAGGTTAGAACAATATTCTCCTCCTCCATCTGATCTGAGAACTTTAATCTTCTTGCCACTTTGATTTTCTCCAAGAGCCTTCAACTTCTTGAAGTATTCAAGAAGTTTCAGAAAATAGATCCATGTCTTTCTGCTCACATCATCAATAATGTCAGAAAATACTTACAGCCTCCAATAGAGCTTGTTTGCAAAGGTCCACAAACATCTGAATGGACCAAGGCCAACAACCCTTTTGTTCTTGCACCTCCTTCCTTTGGAAAACTCTTTTTCTTTGTTTTCCAAATATACATCCTTCACATATATCTCCAGAAGTTGGTAGCTTCATCCTTGGTAGTCCTTCTACCATATGATTATCCATCATATGTTTCAGACTTCCAAAGTTCAAGTGTGCAAATCTCTGATGCCAAAGACTTGCTTGATTATAAAAATCAACAACCATAGAGACTTCTTGGACTTGAGGCTCAACATTCAAGATATATGATCCTGACTTCTGATCTCTCCTTCCTGAAGCAATAACTCTCTGATTATGTGAACAATCCAGTATCTGCACCTTTGTATCATCAAAAATCATCTTCATTCCATGATCTATGATTTTTCCAACAGAAAGCAAGTTCTTAGTGACCTTTGGAATAAAGAGTACCTCTTGTATACTCTTCAGATCTCTTTCACTTGTTTTCACTATCACAACTCCAGTACCTTGAACTTCACATCCTGTACCATCAGCTTGAGTAAACTTAGAGCCTGCTGTTGCTGAAAAGTCCTTCAAGAGTGATCTTTGGCTGGTCATGTGCTTAGAAGCACCAGAATCAATGTACCAAGTCTTCTGTTGTTGTAGATATCAAGCTGGTAATAAACATATTACCAACATCCTTCTCTTCTTGTGCATCTTCTTGAGCAGGAACATTACTTGATGTTGAATTCTGACCTCCATTTGCCTTTCTAGCATAGCAATCTTTAATCTTGTGACCTTTCTTTCCACAGAAGGAACAAGTTCCCAACTTCTTTCTGCACTCTTCAATCTTGTGACCTTCTTCTTACAGAATGAGTAGAAAGTTGTGCCTTGATTTCCTGAGTAGGAAGACCCATGTTTCTGAGATTGCTACTCCTCTCTTCTGTAAGTCTTCATCATAAAAACAGATCCTTGATTCTTCTGAGAGAAAAACTTTCTGATCAGGTGCTCTTTTTCATGTAGTAAACTGCACAACTCCTCATAAGTTGGCATACTCTCCCTTCTATTGATATTAGAAACAAAATGAAAATATGGAGTACTAAGACTATTCAAAGTTATAGAAACTAGATCTTCATCACCATATTTCCCTCCTGCTCTGGTTAGCTGCACATAAATACCATCTATCTTCTCAAGATGTTCATGAATATCTGCACTCTCATCCATCTTGATAGAGTGTATATCATTCTTCAACTTTGCTACTCTATTTTTGCTCACATTATCATATCTGATAGCTAGCTTCTCCCAAGCTTCTCTTTTGTATACAAGCCTCAAATAGTAAGTCTGATACTCTTTTTCACAGCAAGCAGAATATTGGCTAATGCTTTAGTTTGCTTCTTAATGAATCTTAGAGTTTCAGGAGAACTCTCATCATAAAATGAAGCAAGCTTCTCTTCCCAGAAACCACACCCCATAAATCCTTCTCACTCAGAATGATCAGTTTCCAGGAACTGTAATTGTTAGGACCTGAAAGTCTAGTGCTCTCATTCAAACCAAACTCACTGAAAGTAGCAGCCATGGATGCTATCTTGCTGAAAAGATGAGTCCAAAATAAATAAATCCCTCAGAAACTAAATACCAGATTATCAGAATTTTAAACCCTTAGCTTGAGCAACCTGAGCTCTGATACCATGTTACAAAACTGAGAACTGTACTCCCAAGTCTCTCAGAATATAGAATTTATCTCCCACAACAGAAATACTACCAGTCTATTAGAACTGATAACAGATCAGCCTGTTAAAACTAATCAGAAGGAGAACTTAATAGAAATATTCTGAGATGAAATATGCACAGCTTTATTTAGACTTCAGAACTGATACAGACAGAAGGACCTCCTACTCATACTACTCTACAAAGAATGTGGGTTAATATACTATTGGTACATAAGCTGTCACCTCAAAGTGACTTACCTAACTGCTATCACAGTGCATTTCACGTCACAAGTCATGTCACAAGTCACCTCTTCCTTTTTACCTTCCGCAGAGTTTTGATGTGACCTCTAATGATATTTAACAAGAATTAGGCTTTCTAAATATTAACTTCAGTACAGCAACTAGTTCAGGATATTTTTGCTCGTGTACTTTCGCAGGCTTAGCTTGGATCAGTACCTGCCTATAGACCTCCTACCTCATTATTTAGTAAACAATTCACTTACGCATACTTGCTCTCTCTGGCATCGATTCTCCCATTTTCTTATAGTGTGCGTGATGATCGGTGCTCGTGATAACAAATCGTCTTGTGCGCTATCGCGTCGGATATTTTGTGCGTGAAGGATGTCCAGGAAAACGCGAGGTTCCTGGCTGTGGAGATGCTGTGTGCCAAACAGAGACAAGACAGAGAAGAACAACCACGAAAAGGAATGCTGCGATATATACCACTCTGAAAGTATGTACACTGTCGATTCTTTCTCCAAATAGCACAAAACTGAGGAAAAGACCAGAGCGGTCTGTAACCTACTTCAGAAGCCCTAAAACAAACCCCTGAAACGTAACCCTAGTCTGAAATCGCCAAAACGTAGCTCAAAGCAAGAGGAACTTCTCTTTGCTAACAACCAGAGCCACAACAGTATCATGCGATCCAAACCCAAGTCCAAACCACATCCACACACTAGCTCTTTGCTAAAGCTAGCTACCACAAGCTGTATACAACCAACCAGAATTCTAACGAACTCAAAAGAGCAAAACCCGTAGCGAAGAAACCGAAAAAGGCCTATCTGTGGACTTCCTCTTTTCGCTGAACGGACTTCAGATGTCGATAGGGTCTCCTCTGCTGACTCCGTTAACCCAAGAAACCTTCAGATCCGACTCCTGATAGCCGAGGTATCGCTGATTTTCGGTCGCAGGTGACCGAATCTTCAAAAATTGCTCCCTGCGGCTTAAAACCGCACACCACGCACAAACAGATCGTCTAAACTGATATCCGTCTTCCCTGGCAGATAGATCTAGCTATCACGAACCCAATGAGACTCCAAACAAGTCGTTTGGAGTTCCCCTTGCAAAACCACGCAAGAAATTTGGTCGCAGGTTGCAAAAAACTGACGTAAATCGGCTCCCTGCGGCTCAAACTCGCTCACCACACCCAAACCAACAATCCAATCCACGTATAGTCTTCTCCTATGAGTAGATGAAGACTCCCTGATCGCATAGGCACCAAGAACGAAGAGCTTGGCTCACTTATCGCGAAGAACGGTCAAACCTCAGGTCGCAGGCGAACAAAAATCTGATGTAAGCGCTTCCCTGCGAGCCAATTTCACTCAGAACTTCCAAACCGCCCGATGAAAACTGATATCGTCTTCAATTTCCTGTAGAACTCGTTGTTTTGATCCCGATGGATCCAAGGACAGCAAGTTTGGACTCCGGAACGGCCCGAACGGTACAACTCTCCTTCACAGGCAACTGAAAACCCCAAATCTGCTTCCTGCGTCTCAATTTCTCCCAGAACACAACCCCCGATCCGTCTCTTCCCAAACCGTTTGAACCAGTGCGTAGCCTACACAGATCTGAACCCAACGACGCCTTGCGCGCTTGCATTGGACTCCTAAATCTCCCGAACCGTCCGTTGACAGGTCGCAGACGCAAGCTAGCCCCTTAAGCACCCCCCTTGTAACAGTCTGTACGTACGAAGTTCAACCCTCAATAATTAGAAGCAGGCCCCTTGCGTCTTTGATATAACGCCTGAAGCCCTAAATACCCAGTCAGCAAGTAACTAGGGGCCTAGCTTGATTTTGCCTTCTTTCGAATCGCATAACTTCTTCTCTGGATGTCCAAACGAAGTAAACAAGATGCCCATGGAATGCTGACAACGAGCTCTATCCATCTATGTGATGAAAGTGAAGATCCGAAGTTGCGCCAAAAGCCCGTAAGCTGGGGCCTAGCTTGTTTTCTCCATCTTTCGAGTCTTGTAACTTCTCCACTAGGCGCCCAAACGAAGTAGACAAAGTGCCTATGGAAAGCTGACAAGGAGCTCTACCCATCTATGTGATAAAAGTGAAGATCCGAAGTTGCGCCAAAAGCCCGTAAGCTGGGGCCTAGCTTGTTTTCTCCATCTTTCGAGTCTTGTAACTTCTCCACTAGACGTCCAAACGAAGTAGACAAAGTGCCTATGGAAAGCTGACAAGGAGCTCTACCCATCTGTGCGATGAAAATAGAGATCTGAGACTGTGCCAAAAACCCGTAAGCTGGGGCCTAGCTTGTCTTCTCATGAGTGACTTTGGAGTGACAAGCATCGAAGTTTGAATTTCAGGTAGGAGCCGGTCCACGACACGACATCCACCCCCTCCAAACCTGTGCATCCTCCGGTATGCACCAGAGATACCAACCAAGGAGTGGACCGGCACGCACACTCATTCCCATCTTGTTATCCTCCTTCCCATTTCAACCTCATCCTCAAGTCTGCAACTCGATCGTGATCTTGAAGTTGCTATCCTGCCATGATCCTCCCTAGATCCATGCTCATCGATCTTCATCTCGAACCTCCCATCCAATCACCCCCTCTAAATCTACACATCTTCAGTATGCGAAGACATAGAAAGAATAACCCATCATACCATGGAAATGTCTTCCATGCGTCCTGTAGAACCTCACCGTCGAGGTTTGTGAACCAAATGTTGTAGTAGACATCACCAATCGTCCCAATCATCACCGCATATCCTGACTGTAACCTTCAACCTCAAATCTGTACATGTCATCGTATGTATCCAACTCTTCTTTTCTGTTTTTCTGAAAAAAAAGAACCACACCGCTGCAACCAAAATCTTCAACTGCAATCATCATTGTCTCGCTGTAGAATAGTATCTCTTCTTCAACCATCATCCTCCCTGATATCTTCTTCTGAAAACTCTTGCAACCTTCCAAGCATCATCCTCTCAACCTTCTCTTGAAAATATTTACAATCCCTCAAGCATCATCCTCCCAACACAAATCACCTTCAGCAATGGCTTCTCCCCTGTAAGCCATCCTTATCCATCATCCTATACCCGTAGCCTCGAGAGCATCCATCCACTCTCGTTTACCCTCAGCAGGTCGTTCGTCCTTGATGATGTCAATGATGACATCATGGACTCCTGTTGTAGTCGCATCCAAGACCTCCTGTGATAAGAACCCAACCTTTACATCTTGAATGCACTCCTCCCAACCTCCCTTCACATCCATCACTGCATCAATATCTGGTTGTTGTATGTTTGCAACCAGATTAACCATGTCCGCTATCTGCACCTCAACCATCTCCTCCGGTTGTGAAGGATCGCTCTCCATTGCCAGTTCAGGAAGAATAGTTTCCTGTTGAACCTTGTCCTCCGCAGCTTGCTTCCCTGAAGAAGTATCTTGTTGGTCCTTCTTCTCGCACTGCATCGTGGATGCAGTATCCAACTTGAGCTCGTCTGGATCCACGTGCTCATCCAAATCATCCCTATGGAGATCATGTTCAATCTCCTCCACCCTAGCATCATAACTTGTAGCTTCAATAGCTACAACTACATGTGCTGTAAAGAAATCATCCACAAACCTCTTCATCCCTCCTTTACCAACGTTGGCTTGAAGGAGAGTACCCGTACTTGTGAACCGAACATCTCCATCCTCCCAAGAAATAACCTCTCGTTGCAAAGACTCTGCAAAGTCGATGCAATCGTCCCGCTGATGGTCAGTACCATCACACCACACGCACTGATGTACCCAAGCTGGTTTGGGTACAAGCACCATCTCAGTCGATGATCCCTTATCCTCCAACCTAGTAACCTTAGCTTGCAGATCTTGCATCTTTTGCTGTAGGTCCTCAATGGTTGGATCCTTTTCCTCTACAACCACAACTGGAAGTTGAACCTCAGATACTACCTGCACTGGTGTGGTAGTCAACGTTGCAGGTGTCAACCTTGTAACCCTTTTTCTTGTCTGTCTCCGGACAAGAAGCTCAACCGCTTCATGCACAACGTCCCAATTCCTTGTCAATCCTTCTTCTTCCTTCCCATCCTCCAGAAGTAGCTCCAACTGTTCCTGCCATGGTTCATCCGCAGCTTGAAGAAACAGCTCTGTCTTGTAGCTCTCCAAGGTTAACTGGTCCACCCGAGGTAGTTGAGAGAATTGTCTCTCAAACTCCCTTAACAACTCTGTAGGCTGCAAACCTTTGCTGGATCGGTTGACCCATTCCAGAAATGATTTCTTGGTTACTCGATCTGAGTTCCCCAAGAAATACTCCTCCCTCAGCGCATGTGAAAATGTATCCCAGTTCTTCCCAAAACGTTTTGTTAGACCCTTCACATGCTCCCTTATCTCAGGCACCGCAGCGAGTTCGAATGTCTCGATCATCTCCTTCTCGGATACCTGATCCAAATCCATCTCCATCTTGTAACATCTCAAGTACTCAGAGATGTCTTTCCCACCAAAAAGATCAAACTTGTCGATCATCCTTCCAAGCGCCTTCTTCCCCAAAGCCTCCTTTTGTTGGTTCTCTTGCTCTTATCGCATAAACAAAGTGAAGGCTTGAAACAAACGTGCAGTTGCTGCATCCAACTGCATCCCTGGTATCCCCTCTGATCCATCCATCCCGTCCACAATCATGGCTCGTCCCATCCTCCCATCCTCCCATGATCCCAATCGTCTACAAATCCATCATCCCAGGTCCACAGCATCCTCTCGAACAACCAAACCCATCTTCATCCTCGTTCATGATTGATGATCTCTTCTGTCCAGTTCTGACACACAAATATCTCCACCCCGGACCTTCACGTCGAGTTCACCACCTATCGCGTCGGATATTTTGTGCGTGAAGGATGTCCAGGAAAACGCGAGGTTCCTGGCTGTGGAGATGCTGTGTGCCAAACAGAGACAAGACAGAGAAGAACAACCACGAAAAGGAATGCTGCGATATATACCACTCTGAAAGTATGTACACTGTCGATTCTTTCTCCAAACAGCACAAAACTGAGGAAAAGACCAGAGCGGTCTGTAACCTACTTCAGAAGCCCTAAAACAAACCCCTGAAACGTAACCCTAGTCTGAAATCGCCAAAACGTAGCTCAAAGCAAGAGGAACTTCTCTTTGCTAACAACCAGAGCCACAACAGTATCATGCGATCCAAACCCAAGTCCAAACCGCATCCACACACTAGCTCTTGGCTAAAGCTAGCTACCACAAGTTGTATACAACCAACCAGAATTCTAACGAACTCAAAAGAGCAAAACCCGTAGCGAAGAAACCGAAAAAGGCCTATCTATGGACTTCCTCTTTTCGCTGAACGGACTTCAGATGTCGATAGGGTCTCCTCTGCTGACTCCGTTAACCCAAGAAACCTTCAGATCCGACTCCTGATAGCCGAGGTATCGCTGATTTTCGGTCGCAGGTGACCGAATCTTCAAAAATTGCTCTCTGCGGCTTAAAACCGCACACCACGCACAAACAGATCGTCTAAACTGATATCCGTCTTCCCTGGCAGATAGATCTAGCTATCACGAACCCAATGAGACTCCAAACAAGTCGTTTGGAGTTCCCCTTGCAAAACCACGCAAGAAATTTGGTCGCAGGTTGCAAAAAACTGACGTAAATCGGCTCCCTGCGACTCAAACTCGCTCACCACACCCAAACCAACAATCCAATCCACGTATAGTCTTCTCCTATGAGTAGATGAAGACTCCCTGATCGCGTAGGCACCAAGAACGAAGACTTTGGCTCACTTATCGCGAAGAACGGTCCAACCTCAGGTCGCAGACGAACAAAAATCTGATGTAAGCGCTTCCCTGCGAGCCAATTTCACTCAGAACTTCCAAACCGCCCGATGAAAACTGGTATCGTCTTCAATTTCCTGTAGAACTCGTTGTTCTGATCCCGATGGATCCAAGGACAGCAAGTTTGGACTCCGGAACGGCCCGAACGGTCCAACTCTCCTTCACAGGCAACTGAAAACTCCAAATCTGCTTCCTGCGTCTCAATTTCTCCCAGAACACAACCCCCGATCCGTCTCTTCCCAAACCGTTTGAACCAGTGCGTAGCCTGCACAGATCTGAACCCAACGACGCCTTGCGCGCTTGCATTGGACTCCTAAATCTCCCGAACCGTCCGTTGACAGGTCGCAGGCGCAAGCTAGCCCCTTAAGCACCCCCCTTGTAACAGTCTGTACGTACGAAGTTCAACCCTCAATAATTAGAAGCAGGCCCCTTGCGTCTTTGATATAACGCCTGAAGCCCTAAATACCCAGTCAGCAAGTAACTAGGGGCCTAGCTTGATTTTGCCTTCTTTCGAATCGCATAACTTCTTCTCTGGATGTCCAAACGAAGTAAACAAGATGCCCATGGAATGCTGACAACGAGCTCTATCCATCTATGTGATGAAAGTGAAGATCCGAAGTTGCGCCAAAAGCCCGTAAGCTGGGGCCTAGCTTGTTTTCTCCATCTTTCGAGTCTTGTAACTTCTCCACTAGGCGCCCAAACGAAGTAGACAAAGTGCCTATGGAAAGCTGACAAGGAGCTCTACCCATCTATGTGATAAAAGTGAAGATCCGAAGTTGCGCCAAAAGCCCGTAAGCTGGGGCCTAGCTTGTTTTCTCCATCTTTCGAGTCTTATAACTTCTCCACTAGGCGTCCAAACGAAGTAGACAAAGTGCCTATGGAAAGCTGACAAGGAGCTCTACCCATCTGTGCGATGAAAATAGAGATCTAAGACTGTGCCAAAAACCCGTAAGCTGGGGCCTAGCTTGTCTTCTCATGAGTGACTTTGGAGTGACAAGCATCGAAGTTTGAATTTCAGGTAGGAGCCGGTCCACGACACGACAGCGCTTGAATTTCGTGTTGATGATTTGGATGTTGATGATATTTGCAGCTGTGGAGCGAAAGATAATCGATGACCTTTAAAGCTAGATTTAGATCATCACATGGACCCCTCCAGTATATAACGGTTTGACATATGCATCTTTAGTCGATCCTCTTAGTAGACTGGTGCCCGAATATATATGTAGACATTAGTCCTCTTCAATAATCTCATTCTGTTAATTCTCAACTATCGTTCTCTACAAATTATGGACCAAATGGGGAACGATAATCTCACTTTAGATGCATTTGAAAATAAGAACTAGCAGCAGTTCAATTACCCTTACGACTTTACATCTCCTTACGAAATCTCATCACGAAAATGTTTATGAGACCTTATCTCAGGAATTTACGTTCTACTCATCCCTCCTCTTGCCACTACTTCTTCAGGTGCTCACACTCGAGCACTACTTCTGGACTTCAACACTACTGTTTGCTGTTGACTTCAACACTACTGTACAGTTGTGGGAGCAAGTAAATCTTCATACTATGACCACATAATGTATCATCTATGTGGAGAGGCTATGCTCATGGTCCGGTACAAGAAGTCAGTGAAAGAGGTTTGGGACACATTACTTGCATTATTTTATTATGATGATACTACTCATCTCTCTCTTGTTCAACTCAAGAGTGAATTGTTACAGCTTCCCGTGGAGTCCTGTAGAACTCTTGAAGCTTAAAACCCTGGTTGAGGAACTTGGTGAGATGGATGAACCCCAAACAGATCTCAGTCTCAAAGCTCATGTCTTTAGCAAGTTAAATGAGAAATACCGAACCACTGCTACAATTATTCTGTCTTCTCTTAATCCTTCTTTTCAAGCATTGCAAGCTGCTCTTATTCAAGAAGAAAAACAATCACCTCGTCCCATTGAGTCCGCACTTATTTCCACATCCATCTTCTCAACTCCGCAATTTGTTTACCCTCGTGACAAACGTGAATCTCTTTATCATCCTCGTAAATCTAGATCTCTCTCTGACAGACGAGCCATATCTGATAACCGAAACTCTCCAGATCAACGAGAATCAACGTAAGAAATCCTTTTTGTTACATTTGCAGGCAGGATTCACACCTTGCATTTCGGTGCCATGACCGTAAACATTTACGTGAATTCTCTAAATTTCTGAAGTCCAACAACAGTCTAAAGTTTTCTCACTCTTCTTTCTTTGTCAAGATTGATACTTCCACTTCTCCTCATAATGAGCGTGACAGCTCTCCGCCTTCTTTTTTCATGGCCACTGCTTTATCTGTCAATTTTAGTTTTGCTCGTCCTCAGTTTTCCCTTCCCACTTCTTGGATTATAGATAGTGGTTGTTACATACACATTTGTTCCACCCCGGATCTTTTTAACTCTCTTTCCACTATGTCTACGGTCTCCATTCAAGGTATTTGGTCCAGTTTCATCGAGGCTATCGCCCTTGGGACTGTTCAGATCCAGCTAGAGGCTACCACTTGCACTCTTCATCATGTCTACTACACACCAAGCGGGATACATAACATCATTTCTGTCATAGCAACTCTCGGAGACTGAAATAACTACATTCTTTTCCGCTCATCAAGATGCCTTTTATCTACTCCAAGATGATACTCAAATTGCATCAAGGCTTTTCCAGAATTAGCTCTATATTCTTGATTGTCAGCCCAAGAAATGTGACAAAGCTTTTGTCACCTCCAAGTTGATCTCAAGCTCAGCAGATCTCTGGCATAAGCGACTTGCTCATAGACACTCACACGCTACAGATGATGAAGAAACATCATCAAGCGGATGGGCTTCAGTTTCACGGTGATCTTGTCTAACTCTCAAGCTCAACATTCCCTAAGTCCCAACCTAGACCCATCTAGGTCGGTTTCAAAACATGAGCAAGTCACAACATGACTTGGGGAGGACTTCCCATAAAGTCCAGGGTCCTAAACGGTACCTCCAGCACACCTAGCGGTCCAACCGTCCGTGATGCCCGTCTGGATCCAGGCTCTCAAACGGTGGTCTAACCCGCCGTCTCGTTCCTTAGTCTTGTCCCAACCCTTAGGTTGTTCTTAAGTCTATACGTCCAAGTCTCGACCAGAATGCGTCTTGGTACTGATCCAGCCATCACCTCATGTCATCACCAGAGTCTGTCCGTCGAACCTTGAGGTCGGGTAACACGTTCTGGTCTACCCAGACATCTAGCCTCCCTCATATATACTTCTGGGGATCAGCGGCCCCACCCTCCTCTTTGATCACTGAAAGTTATATCATAACCCGATCATGGGATCGGTCATAATTCTCAGCTCTTAGGTCAGTTTGAGAAGTTCTTCTTATCACTGAAAAGCTCTCGTCGAGACCTTTCCAATGATATCTTACTTGTCTCGAGATCTTATGTGGAGCTCTGTCCATGACCAAAAACGTCACTGGAGCTCCAACACTTAGAATTTTTCAAAAAAAAATGAACCAACGCCAAACTTAGACCCTGTGGTTCGGACCAACGTCTGAACCACGGTCCGTCTGTGTCCGATCCATATCTCGGTCTCACATCTCTGACCTATGTCTCAAACTTATGTTTTGGTCAAGTTCTAGACTTGCCTCTTTAGGTCAGCGTTCGTCTAGGATCGTCTTGGAGTAGACCCTTATGTCCTAACCTAATGTTCCAACCTTGGTTCGATGAACCACTTAGAGTTCATCTGTTGTTGACTTCCCGACAAACCGTTAAGTCCTACGCACAACGTTCACAACCTAGCGCAAGTCCACTAGAGTTGTGTTGTTCGCTTTTGCGCGTGACCTTGAGACTGAGGATCGTCACATTCAACCTCACTTTGGAGGTTGATGCCCTCATCAACAATGATCCTTAAGTTGACGTCAAGTTCAAAATGGATAGTCAACCCCTTTGCGTCGGAATTGCGTTCTAGTAGCTAACCTATAATTCTCTTCTTGGCTTGAGTCTTAAGTTGTCGCTAGAACATTTAGAAAATTTCTGTTAGTCTTGGGAATTTTCTAAATGTTTCTAAAGCCTACCCTTTTTAGCCATCCCTAAACAAAACTAGTGGACTTTCTAAGACTCTAACTTGCTAACTTATAAGTATTCATTCTTACTCACACGATCTTCCGAAGCTCACTTTCTCGCAACCTAATTTGAAAAACTGCTCTAGCCACTTTCTTGTTTCCTCCTTCTCCTCAAGGTATACACTCGAGAACTTCTCGTGATGAAAATGATTCGAGCTTCGTCTGCTCTCGAGCATCTCGTGCGATCAATCTAATCAAAGTCATTATTCAGTTTGATGTTCTCTTCCTACTCTCGTTCTAATTTCCTTATAATGCTAAAACTGAACGATCCATCTTCAACTTCTCTCGTTCTTCTTCTCCAGATGTTGTGAAATGAGTTTCGCTACTCAGACTCCCACAATTTGATTCGATTTCTAGCTCCTTGAAATTTGAAATTCTCTCAGTTCTTAGTAGCACTACAATTAAGGACATTCTTTTGTTGTACTTGTTCAATCATCGGCCGCCTTCCACGCATGATTTTGACTTGCATGTGTAACATTCTGTTGTTATTCCTCGGTCGCTCATTCGTGCGTAGTTGGTACGATAGCTAATAACTTGATGTTCTGAGGTTCTATGTTTCAATCGATAGGCTAGCGGTACTTGATTATGTCATGATCTTGTTTGCTCCCACGTGTTCTTATCATATCTTTCTGCCATCCATCGTTCGTTCATCCAGTTCCATTACCTTCGGCTTAATTTCGATTTTCCATTCATTCTTTGTGTTGCGTTTTCGTTATGTCGCTTCCGAATGATCTGTATAGAGAAGGTGTTTACTTCTTAGATTTTTCTCATATCCAGTTGATCCGATTTATTGGTATTCGACTCAATATCCAGTCTTCTCATGTGTCCTTCCTCCTTATCCCGGATTAATTCCATTTGTCTTGTAAGTCAATCTCTTGACCGGTAATAATTTTGTAAAAGGTCTTAGCTTATTTTTGTTTACATATCTGACGTCTGTCGCATCTGATGTCACAATGAGTGTTATCTCATTGGCTAGTGGTTGCTATATCAGATATGATCCTTTCCACCTATACTTTAGCTTCTTCTTTTTAATCTTGCTCGAATGTGTACACCATAGAACTGCATCCCCTTCTTTAAAATGGTATATTTGCCTTTGACCATTGATATTTTTCTTTCTTCTGATCTGGATTTTACACTTGTTGGTATGCGACTCCTCTGGTTTCTTCCAACTGCAATAGTTACTTCATCCTCTGTTCTAAACCTTATCCGAATTATCCTCGTATTCTGTGACAATCTAGAGTGAAGATATTACATATTTCATTAGTAAGACTGCTTCTACTCCGTATGCTAAATAGAATGGAGTGTGCTTCGTAGTCGCTTTGTATGCAATCCTCATTGTCCCTAACACTGATGATACATGTCAGTCTCATGTTCTTGGGTTCTTCTCCACTAGTTTCTGTAAAATGTCCACTAGGATTTTGTTTGTCGATTCTACCTGTCCATTGAACTATGGGTAGTACGGTGTCAAAAAGTGATGCTTCATATGATAATGTCCCGTTAACTCCTCGCACCTTAATTTGATATAAATTTCTTGGACAGCCAAAACGGGTTATAATATTCTCAAAGATAAACTTAACTGTTACTTTAGCCGTGTTTTCTCCGTATGATTGTGCTTCTATCGATTTGATAGCATAATTTGTTGTTGCAATGATATATTGTTTTTGAGTATATCTGGACATCGATTTTATAAATCCAATGCAATCTAAGCCTCACTTTTGAAATACTCCTATTGGAAGGATGGGACGGAGAGGCATACACTCCTTTAACTTAGAGCTTCTTTGGCATTCGGAACATATTTTCACATGTCCATGATAGTCTTTGAATATGGTTGGCCATCATAGTTTTATCCATTCATATACAGGTCAAGTGCGACAGACTCTCGGCTAATCTAACTCTTACTTCTTAATCGGCTATCCTAAACTATTTCTACTAACATTACTCTGAATCAACTCATTTATTCAACTCTATCGTCTGCAACAATCTACAAGAGGAGTTCAATTTAGAATATATTAGAATTGATAATAGATTATCAGCCTAGACTATTCTTATTTTTCTTAATATAGTGTCTTTATATAACGGTAAACTTGCTGAACCTGCTATTGCCAGTCAGGGATGCAATCAAGTAACATAAAGTTAAGAAGGGTGAGGTCAAGTCCGACAAACGTATTAAGGGTGCGGTCAAGTAGATCTCTAGTAAAGCTCTGGTGTTAAAGATACACTTAAGCTAAATGTTACATAGCTGATTATGTATAGCAAGTCACTCATCCTAAGACTCAAGAGACTCCTGTCATATATATATAGTTATGATAGTTATATAAAATATTTGTAGTATTTTCAGTTTCTTAGCTGAGTGTTTTTTTAGACACCCTCGAGGATTATATATGATCACTCTTGGTTCTTGGGATGTGATGGTAATCTGACCCTCATTTTACTTCATTAACACGGGGAGACGACAAGCTAGAATATCCCAAATCGTATCTCTCGTGGAGGAGGAGGAAAACATTTGTTGGAGGAAAACATTTGTAACGGAGGAAAACATTTGTTGAATCCTCGAGGGCAGAACCACAAGCTGCAGAGGCAGTCTTTAAGGGATAAGCTCAATATATATGCATCTCAACTCACTGTCGTCTTGACGGTGCAGAAGAGAACAAGCGCATGGGCCGGATAAATATTGGTGAAAGAAATTAGCCGAGACAGGTCTTGTGTTATTTGATAATAATGGTTCGCACTCTCTTCTCGTTTTACCCTAAGTGGTATAGTAAATTTTCTTCCGTTTTCTTTTCAGACTCTCACGGTAAAACTTAAGGTCTGTTTTGGATTTTTCTCCAGCAAGGGATGCCGCGAACACATAATAACACAGATTTGGTATTAGTTTCGAAAAGTAAGACTCGAGAGATGTTGAGAGGAAACAGGAAGATCCGGTCAATTATATTTATATTTTGTAGATAATTTAGAGCAAAAACAGTAAACATACACATAATCCTTTCAATAAAATTGTAAAAGAATTTAAAAAAATTCTGTTGGATAAGTATATAATATCCCTTTTGATCGAATAGTTAAAATTATAATTTTAAATTACTTATTTGGTCAAAGCTTAAAGACTTGCATAATACCACCTCCATCTATGTTCAGATGTGATTATTCATACATTAGTTTATTATAAGGATCAGATAAATTAAACCCTTTCATATACGCCTCTCCATTAAAAAATAGAGGAAGTAAAATATGCAAAGAAGACGCCTTGCATATTCATTGGACTGCATATATTTTTCCCTTGTTGAATGTACACAGAACTGTACAAACTTCTTGACAGAGTACCAAAGTAAACAGAGCATGATATTACTTCTTGCAGTTTTTAGAGAAACAATGATTGATCTATTTGTGCCTTCTAACTGAAATTCCCTCTTTAACTTATATCTTTATTTAATACACATATACAAACTTTAAGCAGATTTCAGAAGAGAAATCATTGGATTCCTCCAAATCTTTCACTTCTTCATCAAAATGAGATATCATGAACATCCACTTCTTGAGTAAGTTTTTCGTCTTGAGACGTTTTTTCAGAAGAAATTTCTTTCTCTTTCCTCTCTAGCATGTTGCACAATAGGGTAAAACCAAAATTTGTCATGACAAGGATGTTAGTCCATATGGATTAGTTTTCTTCATGACAATGATATGAATATATATATGTCACAAATTTTGATCAGAACTTAACCGGTCGACAGTTTACACCGTCAACTTCAAATGCTTGCTTAGTTCACGAACACATCATCAACTTCAAGAAGGTTTGTATAGTCCCAAGTTTGTAAAGAGATATCTTTACAGTTATATACATATCTTCAGAATTAAATTTTGGATTTGACCTTTATGTTAATAGTGTTATTTACTAAGAATCAAGAAGAAATTAGAATTGGTGTTGGTAACATTAATAATGTATAAGACTATTTTGGATAAAATATGGATAAAACTGAAAAAATATTAACTGACTCAAGAGTGTAGTATCTTCATCCAAATGATTCAGAAACATAATATGAACCCACTATAGCTGTTTTATGATTAACTGTGACTAATATGGTTGATGATAAATCTGAGTGATAATAAATTCACTTTCTGTAGGATAATTCGGATGACTTAATGACGTTTATATGCTAAACCTTTAATGTCAAGATTGATGAACCTTTCAGTTGTATTGGCATATTAAGCGAGTGATATTTTTTTGATGTCATGATATCAGTTTCTCGTTTTGGATTTAATCATGATGAGCTTCTTTAATCATCTTAAGCTTCTGCTACACCGAGACAGTACAAACTCACTTCTTACAAGTTAACCATAGAAGCTATCGATTTCCTTGATAATAGTCTTAAGGTACCTATTTATCCTGCTTGGACATTTCTTGCCTAGATCTTTCTGCTTCACTACAATACTGAATTCTGATAGGCGCATATAAAGGAAGCCGTGAAGGTACACCAAGTACAGAAAGAACAATATTAGCTAAACTTGTATGCTATATATTAACAAATATAGCTAAATTTTGATTTTGCAACACAACAAGAAAATAGAAAAATATAATTGTCATTTTCTACCTTTTCGTCACATGAATTTTGAATATTTATTCTTTATACTTATTTCAGTATTGCAAAAATTCTTTCAGTTTCTCTGCTGTTACCAGAAGCAGAGCCCCCCAACTCAATTTCGCAGTCCTACGGAACTCTTGCCTATAATGTAGCCTGAACTTTTACGCACAAGTTGTTTTCTCCCTACACAAGGATTTCTAGCTTTGCTTCTGTAGGAAGACATGATTGAATGGGCCCTATAGGAACACTTTATCTCTAAAGGTCATTCAGATCGCTTGTCGAGATCTTCACATGAAGCAGTAGCTGCAGTACACGCTAGGGACACGTAGGGAGTCCGGCTGCTCGACAAAGGTGGTAATACAGTAAGGAATATTAGAAAGAATATGCGAGGATATTCATGGTATTGGATAGTAGCAAGGTTTTTGTTACAACCACTACCGGTATTACAGCATCTAAAAGTATCATGCAAGTAAAAGAGAGGAGGTTAGCAGTTTGACAGCGGAGTCGTCAACCTGCTAAGCGCACCGTATTCGCTTGGTTACTGGCTATAGATAGAGGATTAGACTGAAGTTCCTGAGTAGTGAGATCCTGAGTAGTATATAATCGATAGTAAGCAGAGGTTTGACCTCCCCGGCTCAGACCACCGTCCGTAGCTCAGAGGCTGTATGTACTCTGAGCTAGGCATTGAACTCTGAGGGAGGACAGTGTGAAGCTTCTCAGAGTACGTTGCTCAGCTGAACCTAAACCCGACTGTGATCGCAAAGAACTGAATACCACACTGCACTATTCCCATGTGAGCTTACTGTTATCTGAACTTCTGTTTCTCTCGAGGTGGAAAGGAAAGTTATGAGCGCCATGACGAAAAGTTTGGTGTCACTCTGTGTGTGCCTTGTTTTGGGATTAATCTCCCAGCCAGCTTTCGCCAGTCGCAAGATTCAAGGGGACGAACGACCTCCGGTTCCTGACCCCAAGGGTGAGTATGTGCATAACTGCAATATCCGGATGCAATACGGACTCTGACATAGATTTGTGTCTTTATGGCTTCTGGAGGTCTTCTGATTACTAACCGTGCAGACAGTATCGGATGTGCGTCGTTTCATTCACTGACTAGAGAGCTTCTAGTCTTACGTTGCTGCCTACCTTGTGAATGTGAACGTTCTTTGTCATGATCAAACGGTTCTGTTGCCGTTCGTTTGGTATGCTCATGCCGCTAAAACTATCGTGAAAATGTGTAATTCGTGCGAGTTCAGGTGGCGTTGATAGCGGACCCAGCAGTACAGTCGAACCATACTTGATACCCATCACGGATGATAATGGCATCTACATAATAGCCGTCATCACCGTAGGAGATGCTGCGGACAATGGCTACAAGCTGGTCGGTCTCCCTGATGGACTCGGAGCGTACGACAACAATGATGGTACTTTCACGTTGGTGATGAACCACGAGATCGAGAATGGTAAAGGAGTTGTTCGCGCTCACGGAGGTAGTGGTGCCTTCGTCTCTAAATGGACTATCAGGAACGAGGACTTCAGAGTGACCCACGGAGAGGACTTGATCAAGAGAGTTTTCACCTGGAATAGGGAAACCAAAACCTACAATGACGCGTCGACTACTCCATCATCTAACATGAGTAGATTCTGCAGCGCTACCTTGGCTGAACCTTCAGCTTTTTACAACGAGAAAACTGGTAAGGGCACCAAAGACCGAATGTTCATGAACGGTGAAGAGACGGATGTTGACGGCCGCGCCTTCGCACACATCGCCACTGGAGAGTATGCTGGGCATACATTTGAACTTCCTCATTTGGGTCAAGGAAGCTTTGAGAATCAAGCCGCACATCCTGATACAGGTGGGTGTTTTGAAGGATGCAGGATAAGACTGGGCTGTCACAGTGCAGCGAACTACACTGTGACAGCCCAGTCTTATCTTGACTCACTTTTGTTACTGAAGAGTTTTCTATCTACATACGTTATTTTTCCGTCATGTTCTTCTGTTATGAGTTCTGCTCAGACACACCCTCAAGGACTACATACTCAAAACCTGGCAGAGAATGTAACATTCATCCCTTCTAATTTCCAGCAGGGTGCCAGCCCTTGACAACTTCAGTAGATTGAAATTTAAGTTATGTCACAGGTGCTCTCTTTGGGCCTGCAGATAGGAATCATAAACTATTGATCTCAGGCTAGCTTCGTGTTCCGGACTGTCATCTGTTCGTGCCTGATTGGAGTTTCTCTGTATCATGCAGGCGATAAGACTGTCGTGATTGGTCTCGATGATGGTGGTCACAACCGTGTCTTCATTTACGTTGGGGAGAAAAGATACACCGGCAATCCAGCCGAGCGAGCTGGACTTTCGAACGGAAAGTTGTATGTGATCGCTGTGGAGGGAATCTACGATGAGATCATTGATGGCGGAAACTTGAAAGCTCATGAGAAGCGACGATTCAAATGTGAGTTGATAGGAGACGGAGATTTCTCAGGTCTGTCTGGGATTGGAACCGAGGTTCAGAAGCTCTACCTCCCATTCAACAACACAAAGGACGCTACAATTCCGAACACCAAGTTCGATCGCCCGGAAGATGGTACTTGGGATCCATCCCGCCGCAACGACTTCTACTTCGCAACGACTTCTACATTTAATGTGACAGGCCGTCATTCACGTCTGTGGAAACTCGAATTCGACGACCCTACCTTGACTAGCTCACTGGAAGGTATTATTGAGGTGATGATTAATGGACCAGACGGCCAAGACACTAGTGGACCCAAGATGATGGACAATATCGGCATCACCAAGAGAGGAGAGATGATCATCAAGGAGGATCTGGGGAAGAACCCGTTCCTATCTCGTGCTTGGCGCTACAACGTGAGAACAGACAAATTGGACCTCATTGCGCAACATAATCCAGCCCTCTTCAGCGCTCCCGTTCCCGTCTTGACCACTGACGAGGAGTCGTCTGGAGTTATAAGCATGGAAGATTTGTTAGGTGACGGTTGGTACTTGGGAGATGTTCAAGCTCACAGGTCTCTTCCGAACCCCTTGGTCGAGGATGGTCAGCTGTATGCTATGTATGTTCCTCCTCACTCTCAGAAGCGATAACGGATGAATGAAGCTGAAGATATAGAAGGGAATACAGATGGAGGGATTTTGGCTAACCCTTCCATCTGTACTTTTGGTCCATTGGGTGAAGAAGGTATTAGATTTGCGACAAGATGAATACTGGTGCGTTGAGTCCCTTGAGTGCAAATTCAAGGTAACAACATTAGTCTTGATACAGATGAAATACCTTCTTCACCCGGTGAATCAAGAATATAGATGGGGGAATCTGCCATTACCTCTGTATCAAATTTTGAAAGATATAGATGTGTGAGAGAAATTCTCACATCACAAAGTAGGAACGGTGTTGCGCATCCGGACCCTCAGAAGCAATTGGTCTCGTGTCTTCATCGATTGCGTGCAGTTGTATTGTGCATAAAATAGGGAGTGAGATAGTAGCTGGACGTACTATTCCTCGGAATGAAATCCATATGATCAAGAAAAAGGTTTTCCCTTGTCCGAGCATTGAAAAATTTGAAAGTACTACAGACGAAACGTTAAATGCTGATTTTACGGGAAAGTCTCAGTTCGAGGACCAGATTCTCTTACATCGAACTGAGTTTCAGATACTGGATGTGGAAACGATTACATGAATTGACCACATCAACAATAATATGTCATGTACACCTAGCTAGGATGATCACTCGATATTTCTTGTTTAGCACAGTTCCATCATTCATGGAGGCACGCAAGAGTGAAGATCGGTTTGTTGAAAGCTGGACAAGGAATTGGATCGTATTGATAAGACGGAGAAAAACAGGCATGTGTAAATAAGTGTTGACTAGATCTTTAGAAAACTAGCATGAAATGTCCTCCTTCCAGTCGATCGATGGATCCACCTTTATCAATATCTAGTGCTTCTGTAATAATCAAGTGTCTCATGGAATCTAGGGCTTGTACTTCTGGTATTGGTGACCTCCAGTAGGATCAATCATTGCAAACTTAGGACTTGATAAGTGGCATGATAACGATCAGGCTGGAAAGCAAAGCGGTAAGAAACGGAAGGGGATTATGCACGTGCGAGAGTGTTTGAAAGTCGCAAAGTTAGTGCAGACTTGTTACAACGGCAGAGAAAGAAAGCGGTGGTGGGATGGACAAGAAACGCGAGGGTCGACGAGCGAGGGACGGAAGTATGTTCTCTCCCGAGGAACGAAACTAAACTATGCCTGGAGCAGTGAGGGATAGAGTGGACGAGTCAGGAAACGACTCTGTGCGTTGGGGAGATGAGCAAGGCCGAGTCAGTAGTGGCAGCTCGGTAGTTTGGTGATTCTGGTGAGGGCTACACGTTCCGGTGTACTGTAACTAACTACTCGGAGTGAGTAGTTAGTTACAGTACACCGGAGTGAGTAGTTAGTTACAGTACTACTGGAAATAGAAAACTCCGAACTAGAAAAGACTGTATTTCCAGAAGTGGGGGAGTAACTCGAGAGCAGAATGGGCAAACAAATTAAAGAGGAGCATGGGGACTTTACTTCATTGATACGGGAAGTAAGTCCGTCTATTGGATATGGTGGGGTTGCATGGCCAGCATGGATGTCGACTCCGTAATAGTCTAGATGGTTAGGATACCTGGCTTTCACCCAGGCGACCCGGGTTCGAGTCCCGGTTACGGAAGTTCACGGTTGACTTGGATAGCTCAGTTAGGAGAGCGTCAGACTAAAGATCTGAAGGTCGCGTGTTCGATCCACCCTCACCGCACTTCATTATACTTTTTCCGGCGAACCTTCTTCCTCCCTGGTCAGTTTCCAAAAGGATCAGAGCCATGCGGGCAGATCTACGAGACAATGAATCTGCCCGCAGAGTTTCCAGGACTGCGGGGATAGCTCAGTTGGGAGAGCGTCAGACTGAAGATCTGAAGGTCGCGTGTTCGATCCACGCTCACCGCATGATGCACACATTAAATGCTGCCTAGTAAAAGCTGGTATATCGTTTAATTCTCTTTTTTGGAGTTCTTTTTCTGGTTTCACCTAATCCTGAAACTTGGAACTTCCCTTGCTTCCCCTCTCCATTTACACAAAAGCTCCAGCTGGCTGGAGGATTTAACAAGATTGTACAATACATTTAGCATGTAATCTGGATCACTTGGTAAACATAGTACATGGGTTGAAAAATATGTTTGTTGGACTCTTTTGGGTTAATAGTCCCGTTAGTTGACATGAAAACCTCACTTGGAAATTTTACTACGTTTTGTAGGAGTACACTACAAATAGCATCTAAACTTTAGACGTACGTATGTTTTGCACGCAATGATGGGGCAGAACTAGTCTAGTAGTTTAGTTCTTTTAATCTCCAGAGCTTGAGACTATGATCTAATTCTCAATCATCTCTTTCCATATGTGATCTTGTTGAAAGGATTGATCGATCCATATCGGGTTTGGTTTCTATCTCATTCAACAGTGATACAAGAGCTCAAGGTTCACTTCTACTTGGTTTCAAACCACTTGCAAGTCAAGCCATAAGTCAAGTAATTTATTGTACTTTTTAATTAGAAAAGAAAATATTAATAAAATATATCTTTTGAAGTTCTTATGATTTTTATTTACTATAATATTACCAAAAATATAAATTATTTTTATTATTTTGCAAAATAATATTCTACCGTTAGATTCTATTGTTCAGAATTAACATTTTAGTGTTTTTCCTTTAAAATAAAAGTACCCTATTTTAGTTGTCACTATGTATAAAAAAGTAACCTTGTGAACCCTCAGGTATGGGAGATCATGAATTTTAAGATTTTGTTCTGGAAGACCAATAAGGACCATAAATATCTATATCCTTTTGTTCAACACCCGTCAGTTTGAATCAGGAGCACGTCGGTCAAAACAGGAACCCATATTTTAAGAAGGAAAAAGTGAAAATTTACTCCTCAAAACAAGGGAAACATGAGGTACCAAACAAATTTTGAAAAACATGATATATAAATCAAAAAATTTATGTTTTTGAGTGGCAAAATAACATGCAAAACTATACACTACAAATTAAAGGCAGTAAATCAAGATGTTCAAACACGCGTGAATTTTCCTTTCCAACCGGTTACATCAACAATACACAGGCAAAATAAAGTAAACCAAAGCCTAAACATCTGAGGTAACATGTCCTCGTAAACCAAAGAGATCCACAAAAGATGATAACTACAAGACGGCATTTTGACCAAGAGGAACCCATTCTGTCGCTTCTTGGCAAGCATGCATATTATTCACCCTCCTCCGAGTTCGGAAGAGGGTGAAATGCATGTTAATTTAATACCTAACCCTTCCGGCGAGAAGGGTTAGGTATTAAATTAACGCCTGAGTAGAGTAGTGACTTAATGAGTATTAGTCTCTCGGTCTTGTATCTTCTGAAGCGCAGGAGCTGACTCCATGTTTATGGTTTTTCTCCTCCTCTTCTCTTGTTTCCAGGCATAGGTTAACAAATAATGTTTATATAATTTTTTAATTCTTTACATCTACTTAGTATATCTTTTTAACATTTGTATATTTTTGATAACAATAAACGAACAGAAGCTCCCCGAAGTTGAAGTTGCATGCATATCCCTCCGTGCCCTACCGACGATGCGAATTTAAACTTCGTTTCTCACAATCGTCCGTTTTTGCTGCCTGGCCGGAACCGCAACTGCTATGCATATTGACCAATAAGAACCACTACCGAACAGATTGAACATAAGTATGTCGAGACAGTACAAAAAGAGAAGGACATAAGGAAGCACAACATCAAAAAATAGGTTGGATAAATGATCAGAAAAAGACAAGACGGAAGGATATAATACAGAAGATGAAGTCAGCTAAATAACTAGGTAAGGAAGACGTTATACACTTCATGCACAAGTAAGGACGATGGTCACTTATAAGGGCAAAACAGACAGACGACGGAAAGAACATATCAGAAGGAGACACCAGTCAAGGGCATGTCCAGTAACACATAGGCAAATATGAGATCACGAACAGAAAATAACAACAACCTTAAGAGAAAAACATTTGCTTGTAACTGCAAAGTAAAAGAGCATATCGTACCGAAAAAGGTAGTCATTCCAAGAAAGAAGAGAATAAAAGTAGAGCTGAAGGTTCATAAACTTTTGCGCTCATAAGGAACAGTACCAACTTATTAAACTATTATTATTATTATTAAAAAATTATTGAATAAATATAAAAAGGTTGAAAAATGACACAAACAAATAGATTCAAGAAATAAATACTGTTGAAAGCTCTAGATCGTTGAGTATATGCAAAAAGGTGAAGAATAATTATGAACATTGAGGCCAGAAAGGAAAATCGTTTTGCCCTCATAATTTCTTCATCAAGGAAAAGAGATGAAAATACACACTATTTTCAAATGTGTGCAATCTTCTATAAAAACTATGAAGGCGTCTTAAGAATTGTGTTCCATCCAGATCTCCAGACCTCGACCACACAATGCAGACCGTTCACGTCCATCCAGACATCAACCACACATCTGCTACACAAAGATAAGTGGTGCATGAACGCTAACTTGTGATTATGGTTTGCAGGTTATCGTTGTGAGTTTCGTGACCTACTAAGCAAGAGCTTCAACTGGCACAACAAGGCGTTAGGTGCGTGAAGTCTCCACACCTCTTTCGATGATGTTCAATGTCAAATACATATGTGCAATACTCTTGTTTTGGAGCGGGTTTGTTTTTAGATGCTACTCCTTTCTCCTCTAGCCTTGCTAGTTTAATCTACAAGTTTCTCATCTCTTTTATCAATTCCTTTATTGCATCTTTTTGTGATGCAACTGTAGCAACGAGAACTGTAAGAAACGAGATCTATGTAGCACCATGAGATCGGATGATCTTCTTCACATGCTCTCGTAACTCTAGTACGACAACAAGCTCAAATGTACTTATCATCTTCCAGAAGCCGACACCTTACTCAACTCCATCTCTCGAGAATAGTACTTGAGGTACTTGGAGATGTTCTTTTTGTCAAACTCATCTAGCAAACCCACAACAGATTGCAAAGCTTTGGTAGCTATTGTCGCTTTCTATTCAACAGCTTGATGTTTTTGCATTACCAACGTGAATAGAATATCATACCGTGAAAGCTTGGTCATCTTTGGAGTCCCTCCAGACGTAAAAACCTCATCTATGAATTAAGACAAGCTTTCAACGTCCATGATTGCAAAACAAGAATGTATCTCTCAACCTCAGACATTTCACGTTGTTGTCGTGTTGTGGTTCGACTCTTGTGTGAAATTCTTGTGGAACTTAGGTTGTGTTTCTTTTCTACGTTTCATGAACCTTATCATGTAACTTGACAAACGGTGTGATGGATGCCACGATCGCAATTATCTATTTAAGTAATCGAATGGCAATGAAAAGTGCTAAGTCATCAATCTGTGCGCGTTCACTTCAGTGATCATTGTTGTCAAATTTGGATATAAAATGGTTGGTCGAAGAGTTGTGAGACATTCTCTCTTAACAGGTGGTTAGTGAGAGTTCTCCGCGGTCTGCATGGAGGAGCGCAGAAGTGCGAGAGTGGTGGATATGGACGGAGGTTTGATACTAGCTCCAGATCTTCTTTTCTCGAATCCGTTTCACATCAAGCTTTCACATCTACCGTAATTATTTTCGACAATGGCTTGTTTCGTATTTCGGTGACGAGTTCATGAGGAGGGTGATGGATTTATAGCTTCCGATAATCTTTTCGATTGTTACATACGGAGAGACTTGAGATCTGACGGTGTAAAGCTGTGACGAAGAATGAATCTCAACTATCCAATCAACGTTCTTTTCAACGTCTGGGTCGATATCTGGTCTCACTGCAAGTCAAAGATCAATCATGGGGCATGAATCACAAGGAACTTCGGGGAAGATTATTTCAAACGAGTGATAGCTTCACCATTTTTTTTTGTCGTACCTTACACTGTAGATCATTTTCAAGTTGTAATATTGACTCTGTATTAGTCGACGACTCAATTGTTTCGTTCTAGTTGAGCGTTTCTGTGTATTTACGTTAAATAGAGAGTACTTCAATATGTCTCAAGGATTTTTTGGGTTCTTCTAGTCTTATTGATATTTTGTGTCTCCTTGGGTGTTAAAAATCGTTCTAGAGGAAAAGGTTGGATGAAGAAAAGACAAAATCAAATCTCTTTTTGCTCTCATTGGTCTACTTTTGGATCAATGGTGTTCTTGTGACTCATCGTGACGTTTTTTGTGGTTTCGAGAGACTCCGGAGATCCAATCGAGCAATGAAAGATATGGTTAGAAAGCTCTCAACCAGGGCTACAGTCTGGGCTGAATACTCGATTCATTTCATGAAGGATTGAGGGCGTTATGATCGATTGAATGAAAAGAGATGAGATTCGTACTCATTATGACATTTTTGGTTGTTTCGAGAGATTTGTGAGGAGTTTTAAAGATCTGTCAGTGGAGAACTGAAGAGAGGCTGGTCATTTTGATATCAAGTTCAGTTGATTCTTTATCGTTTTGGTCTATCAACCGCGCAATTGAAGTTGAAGAGTGCAAACATAATGAGACGGGTGTTGCGAACTGTGACAGTCAAGGAAGATTAGCTATTGCTCGAGTTCTAGATTGAATTTCTGGGTGAAACTTACCAAGATTAAGGGATGCCTTATCAGTAAAATATCTGGAAAGTTTCATCAAGAATGATAGAATAGATTGTTCAGTGATTGGATCAAGCATACATGGGTCTGTAAAGCTCTGAAGTTAGCATAGATTAAAGTTTGGTCCATAGATGAGAGTTGGATTGAGGTTTTGATCTGAAAATTATTCAAGGTATGAGTGAAGGGTCCAATAAAGCTTCCTGTGAAGCTTTATCATCATTGGTAGATCAGTTTGAGAGAACTGATGTCTCAAATTTCAGAAAAATTTCTATTATTAGATATAATGAGACAGATATTGTGAATTGTGCCAGTCACAGAAGATTAGCTATTGCTCGAGTTTTGGATCGAATTTCTAACTGAAACTTTCTAGGATTGAGGGATGCCTTATCAGTAAAATATCTGAAAAGCTTCATCAAGAATGATCGAATAGATTGTTCAGGGTCTTGGATCAAGCATACTTGGGTCTGTAAAACTCTGAAGTTAGCACAGATTAAGATTTGGTCCATAGATGAGAGTTGGATTGAGGTTTTGATCTGAAAATTGTTCAGGGTATGAGTGAAGGGTCCAATAAAGCTTCCTGTGAAGTTTTATCATCATTGATCGAACAGTTTAAGAGAACCGAGGTCTCAAAGTTCAAGAAGCTTCTGTTATTAGCGGATTCTTGTTTCAGTCAAAACTATTGTCACATTTTGTTCTTTTCGAGCAAATTGGGAGGAGTTGTTGTTGAGACTGCCATACCAACATACAAATCAACATTGTGAAGGTGTGGAGGCTGATTTCAGCTCTAGGTGGCAAAGGAGAAAAGGATCGTGGTGAATCAAAGACCGATGTTTGGAGTTCGAAGCTGACAGGTACCGCCATCATTGGTGCTATGAGTGAACTGAGTATTGCCTTGAGGCATGTATGCTTTATCTTGCTGGATATGTTTAAGAAACCAAGGTGTTCGGCAAGTTGCATTGGGACTTGATTAGCTTATAAACTTGGATACGAAATTTCGTTGAGAGATACTAGAACATCTTTCGATTGTAATAGATATAGTTGGAAGCACTCGAGTTGAAAGATCAAGATCAAGAACTGTTCCAACCACATACCTCTACACAGCCATATACTTAGTGTATTCCTAGACAAAAAACACATATTACGACAACAATCAGTTCATCAACTATCATAGAGCGTGAAGTTTGATCCGAGAATACACGAGGTTCTTACTATAGAGAGATACAACAAGACCTTGGACCAACTCGATGAAATACTAATGCCCTCAGTATCCATTCTATCATGTTTATCTTGGTTTCTACTGACCTAACCTGACTTTAAGTGTAACACATGTGCACCACACAACACAACTGAGCGTTCACCTTTATTCTATGCACAAGAATGATTCATACATGATAAACATATGCTTTAGATCACATAAACACCTTCAAAAAATCCCTTAGGTTGTCTTGTGCACTAGAAATACAGATAAACTGTCTAAAATGCTCAATTTTGACCTTCTATGGTTCGCTGATATGAGCTCCAGTCAAGATAAACCTTACAGCAATGGATGGTCTACTATACAAGCTTTCCAATGATACTCGTAACAAATTGATTGAATCAAGGTAACTCATACCATAATAGATTAAAATTGACTATTTCTAACATTTCTAACTCGAAACGTCTTAACTCTTCTTCCTGACTCGCATGTTTAATCTAAGTTTTGAGTGATCAAACAAGCTCCAAACTAAACATGCAGCACATCACTAGAAATCTGTTCTTCTAGAGCTTCCAACATGATAAGACATGCACGAAGCACGTAACAATTGAGCTTGAGGCGTGGTGCCGAAGACAAAGGTACCTCGCAATTAGAGATTTTCAATTAGCAACCTCGACATAGTATATAGTTTTTTTCTAATTATGATCTCTATGTCAAATTCATAACATAGCTCCTTCATCTCGCTTATAGTACCTCCAAGAAGTTCCACATCCAATCCTCAAGTCGTTTGTTCAAAGTCAACCAAGAGATGTAGGTGAAATCACTCGTCTCTTTCAAAACCTAACACGTTGTAATCTGAACTTCGGCAACCTCTTGCTATCGACTCGAACTTCCAACTGGGTTCAAACTTCAGAAGAAATTCCCTCTAATCTCTCAATACTACTCTTTGAAATTTCAGCTTCAGACCCTAAATCAATTGCCCGAAATGGATCATATCTTCTGTCTGTGCTAACTTATGAGCTTTACATACCTCTGGCTAAAATCCACAAGCACAACACCTTCTATTAACCAAATGAGCTCCAATTTCACATGTAGTAAGCTGATAAGACACATTCCAATCTTGAAAATTTTCACTTAGACATTCGATCCTATGCTCATGAAACAACTCAATAATCCTTGAATCCAAGAAAAAACGGTTTTACATCTATCTCTCGAATGTTACAGTCAACCTCAATCCACCATTTCACAGTCAAATCCAACGTAGGACTATTTTACATCAGTACAACCAGCACAGCATCAACTATCGAATCCACTTGACAATACCAAAAGATCATCTTTGACACACTCGAGATAATTGAAAGCGAGATTTGGGGTACTAATCTTATCCCTTTGACTTTGAACGATCATAACACTCCGCTCAGAACTCCAAATTGATGGACCTTCTCTTTCAGATTGTAGCCCAGCTTGAGAGCTTCAAACGAGATCTCACACTCCGCAAGAATGACCTTGGGAAGACTTCTGAAACCTCAAAATCGTCCTTGGAACTTGGATTGATAAAAAATGGACACATAAGAAAGAAGATTGGAGATCACTTTATCTCCTACTTGGCACTATAGATCGAGTTGTAACTCTAAAACATCCTCACATCTTCAAAGCTTGAACCAAAATACTTCAGACCCCAACCTTAACATAGTATAATCACTCTCGTCGGGCAATAGAGATAACAATGACACAAAAATACACGAGATTCAATACAATGTCAAGATAATGATCTTCAATCGATCTACGATGAAAAGTATGACAAAAAGAAATGAGGAAGTCATCACTTGATTATAATATTTCTCACGAAAGTTCTTCGTGATCCACACACGATGATTGATCTTTCATCGACATTGACATCGGATATCAACCTAGATGTTGAAAAAAATGTTGATCAGAAAGTTCAGGTCCATTCACTCGTCAAAGTAAGATGTACACAATTAGATCTTAATTTGTCTCGTATGTGATGATCGACAAATCATCGGAATAGGCAAGTTCATCACCATCCTCATGAATTCTTTACCAAAGTAGACAACGAATCATTGTGAAAGTGATCGCGATGAATCTAGTGAAGCTTGATATGGAACTGATTTGAAAATGAAAGATCCGAAACTCTGATCAATCCTCCATCCATAAATACAACTCTCATAACTCCTTATCTCATGTAGGACATTAAGAAACACTCCGACACACCATGCAAGGAAAAATACGCCATGAATCTTCGACCCTCTATCTTATATCCAAATTTAATAACATGAGTCACTCACGCAAATGTCCACATATCATTGAGCTAGCACGTCTCATTATCATACGATCTGACATCCCAGATAACCGTGAAGGTGACACCTAATACGCTATCATGCGAGTTATATGAAAAGATTTGTGAAACACAAAAAATAACACAAATACAAGTTCTACGTTAAATTCACATGTCAGATGTGTCACAATATGACACGTCATAAATTTTGTTTCTTCACATTTGTTGTTATGTTACCTGTCTGGTATTTTCTTCTTCTCCTTGAGCTTTAAGTTCCTAACTCTCCGGGCTTCTTTTTCTCACTTAGGATACCAAGCAAATGAAGAAGTTATCCAGGATCATGTGTCTTAAAAAGAAGAACCTTGCACGTGATATGCTTCCTAAAGATCAAGATACGGAACTCCAATCCATTCTACCGGATGGAGTGAATATTGATTGATCCTCGTATTTTCTTCTTTGGTGCAAGAAGGCAAGAGAGTGGAAAGATCGCTGTGATTTTGGAGCGGCTCTAGATGTATTATCACATAATGAGATTTTTCATTACATTCAGGACATGAACATTGTTGATTGGTTTGTCTCCAGCGAAAAGGATGTTTGTCACCTTCATGACTTTATGTCTTCTCGTGACTGTACGTTGTTGTAGAACGTGTTTTTCTTTTTGAGAATACACTGGGTATATGTCTATAAAGAGATTTGAGACTTGAACAAATTGGCTCTGAATCTCGATCTTTCAATCCAAAATGTTTCTCTATCTATTAACTTCTCATCAATCCAACTATCACAACTCTATCTATTACAACCGAAAAATGCTCTAGTGCAGCATTCTCACATGCGCGACTTTTAGAACTCAATCAAACTTTGTATTCACATCTGTAAATCAATCGAGTTCCAATATAGCTTGCTACACACTTGGTCTCTTAAACATTCCATCAAGGTATGGTATGCATGCATCAAGGCAATCCTCAATTTACATCATAGCACCAATAATGGAAGTACTTGACAACTCCAAAAATCTGAATAGCAACTTTTGATTCGTCGTGACTCCTTGCTCCTTTGCCATTTGGAGCTGAAATCAACCCCACACCTTCACAATGTTGTCTTCTATGCTGGAATGGAAGTTTCAGCAACAAACTTCTCTCCAATTGCTAGAAAAGAACAATAGATGACAATAGATATGGTAGAAAACGCTAATAACAAAAACTTCTCTGAAATTTGATAACTCGGTTTCTCAACTTGGTCTGTTAGTGGTGATCAAACTTCACATAAAATTTTATTGTACCCTTCACTCCTACCCTGAATAATTTTCAGGTAGGAACCTCAATCCAACTCTCTGATATGGATCGAACCTTAATCTGTGTTAATTTAAGAGCTTAACAGACCTAGGTAGGTTTGATCCTAGACCTTGGACATCATATTGACCATTCAAGATGAAATTTTCTAGATATCTTACTAATAAACCATCTCTAAATTCAGGAAATTTTCACTCAGAAATTCAACCCAGAACCTGAGAAATAGCCAATCTCTCATGATTGTCACAGTTCATAGTACCGGTCACGTCATGTCTATACTATTCAACTTCAATTAGTTGACAATCCAAAATAATTAGGAATTAGATGAACTTGATATCAAAACATCCAGCTCGTCATCAACTCTCTAACCCAACTTACAACTCCTCAAAACTCCTCACTAGTCTTAAAACAATTATGAATTTCAATCCCCCCTCCACTCAATTGATCATAGTGCTCTCAATCCTCCATGAAGTCATTCATTTTTCCCATAGATAACCCTGCTTGAGAGCTTTCCAGTCATATCTTTCTTTCCTTCAATGACCTCCTAAAACCATAAAGAACGTCGTGAGGAACAGCTAGAACACCGTTGGTCTAAAAGTAGACCAATGAGAGCAAAAAGAGCTTTAATTTTATCTTTTTTCTCACTCAACTTTTTCCACTAGAACGACATGTAACTGTAGTGTCTCAGGATTTCTCCTTTAGCTCATTTAGCATAAAAATATCGTTCCCACAGAGGATTTGCACAAGTATCGCTACTCAAGTTTTAAGATCTGTTCAAACACACGGGTTTTACCTAGGAATCCCGTCTTCACAAAATCACACGGCTTCTAGACCTTTTACAAGGTGACCTGGACCTAAACAAACAACTACAACCTAAAATATCACATAGATATCTACTGAGAAACTCGAGAAGACGCTTCCTGCTTCCAGGTCACGGCTTCTAGTCTTTCCACGATAGTCTTCCCGAAGCAATTCTCGGCTTCTGGGGGTTCAATTCAGCTTCTCACACCTCCAAAAGACTGCTCATGCTTCGTAGACACCAAAGTACCACTGTATATCACACATTGCTCTACCAATTTCCAACGGGGTTAGATCAATTACAAGGTGTATGTCTCCTATAGCCTTCTCATACTTCTGCTTACGGAAATGGTCTTCATGCAGCACTACAGCGACAGTCACCTTCACGGAAGCTCAATAGAAGTCTCGGAAGCTCACTAGAAGAAGATAGGAAGATGGGAAGATGAGAGAAGATAGAGAAGAAGAGAAAATCCAAACAAGAGAAAACGAGATGAAAGTGAGAAATTAAGACTCCGACAGGCTTTTAGTCCGGATCCTGATTAACAAGCCATCCTTGCTTGTAGTAATTTGGAGAAGAAGATCACAAATTGACTTACAGTTACACAGTCTTCTACTCGAGGATGTGGTCTTCTGTTGTGGAAAGAAGGCTTCTTTCTTCTCTGTCGTTGCTCCGACTGCTCCGACTACTCTTTCGTCTGGGATCGCTTATCCATAGGACTGTCCGTACGTGGATCCGAAGTGCTCCACTAGATGAGACAAGCTTCGACTCTGCACAGCTTCTAACAATCATCGCCACTCAAGAAGAATGCTTCTCATGTACAATTGGGTGTGAATTCAAAGAAACCCACTGCCCAGAAGACACAAACAAAGCTTTTGCACTCAAATCTAAAATCAATACCCCGAGAAGAAAGTACATTGGTTTCGAGAAGCTCACTCTCTCCACTTCTTACTCCTACTCCTCGACACATCAGCTTAGAGACACGACTACACGATGATGCTGTTCCTTGCTCTAGGCTGTCCATTACCTCTATCTACATCTTCAATCTACTGTTGGAAGCGAAAGTACAAACCCCTCCGGTGTAATCCAATTCTATTCGTATGTCTCTAGCAACGGACTGTAAAGACCTATGTTACACATAGGAAGTTTGTCTATTAGTAAGGTGTTTAGTTATAACTAAGTGTTGAGAATGTTTATTTGCTGCCAAAGTACTTTAAGGAGGTATCAAGTTAGTCATGACTAGCTAAAAGTTAGTTATGGTTAAACTTAGTTGTACTTTTGGCAGAATTCAGATATTTGCTAAAGAGTGAGCACTACTAACTTGTCATCTTGTCTAAAAGGTAGAAAGGAGGTGGAAAGTATCTCTTATCTCCTTTTTGACTTGATATTAGTGGTTGGATTAAAGTTGTGGACTTTGTGGGCATTAAAAACAAGAAGAGATTCCACATGTTTCCTTTTTAGTGGGTCTAGTGTAGAGGGGGGGTGGAAATTCGAGATTCCTTGAGAATATTCCAGAATCCTTCTAGAAGTTGTTGACTTTGAAGGAATAAGCCCATGTGAAAAAGTAAAAAGCCCATGTGATTAATGCTTTTACCTTAAGTAATATCTTAGTAAAAACCCGGTAAAAGTAGTTACGGCTAAGTTACCGGAGGGTACCAAAGTAAAAACCTAGATATTATCGTAGGTTTGTCTTTTCCTTCTCAAACAAAGCAATAGCTTTGACTATGTACATGAAGAAGGGAGTTGATTTTGACTTGATAGTGCATGATCAGAAGGCAAAGGAAGCATTTGAAGAGCTGAAAAAGGCATTAGTGACAGCTCCTATACTTGCTAAACCTGAGTGGAGTAAAGCATTTATTCTGTATATGGATGCCTCTAATGTAACAATCGGATGTACATTAAGTCAGTTAGATGGAGACGGGCATGATCATCCTATAGCTTATGCTAGTAGGCAGATGGTTCCAGCGGAGAAGAATTACTCCGTGATTGAACGAGAAGGATTAACGGTGATCTTTGGATTGAAGAAATTTTGACACTACTTGCTAGAAGAGAAATTTTCCATAGTCACAGATCACAAGGCTTTAAAGTATATCTTGAATAAGTCTAATGCCGAAGGTCGTATTGCTCGTTGGAAGATCCTTCTAACAGAATACGATTATGTGATCGAAGATAGACCAAGGAAGAAGCATGCGAATGCTGATCTTTTGTCAAGGGCTTATGATGATGAGGGAGAAGAACTGTTTGATTCACAAGCATCGAGGAGATACCGGACGAGTACAAGAAAATCTGGAGTTTCCTTGCAGATGGCTCTTTTCTAGAAGGTATGCATACCCGAGAACATAACGCGTTGATCAAGAGATGCAAACCTTACACCATGGTGGAGGGAATTTTGTTTCATCAAGGAGCAGATGGGTTACTAAGGAGAGCAGTTGGTCAGAAGGAGGCATTCAAGCTAATGCACGAGTTTCACGACGGAACTATTTGCGGAGGTCACTTTGCTGGTAAGATAACAGCTTTCAAGATTTTGGATGCGAGTTACCACTGGAGAGGGATTTTCAAAGAGTGTTTAGACTATTGTAAAACTTGTGACATATGTCAAGCATTTGCTCTAAAGTCTACTAGAACACCTCCGTTAAGATCAATTCCAGTATTAGGGCCGTTTGAGAAATGAGGTATTGACTTTGTAGGTCCTCTTAATAAGACACCTCGAGGCAATAGATACATTGTAGTCGCCACTGACTATTGTACCAAGTGGGTAGAGGCTAGACCTTTGAGAGAGACCAATGAAACAGAAGTCGATAGATTCCTATGAGAGAGGATCATCACAAGATTTGGATGTCCGTTAGAGTTGGTCTCGGATAGAGGAGGAGAGTTTGTAGGGAGCATGACTACTGCTATGCTACAACACTTTTCTATCAAGGCACGAGTAACGACCTCATACAAACCAAATGCTAATGATCTTGCGGAGAAGATCAATCTTACACTTTGTATGATGCTCGTCAAAGATGCTGGTGTTGAGACTGCAAAACATACTTGGGATAAGAGACTACATGCCATCTTATGGGAGTATCGAACGACAACAAAGACTTCTACTGGGTACTCTCCATTTCGACTGGTTTATGGAGTGGAGTCCAGTTGCCGACTGCGACAAGAGGAAGTGCAGCGAAGAGAACCGCTCCTGCAGTGAGAAGAGATCTTCCACCTCGGAAGATGAGAAGAGTAGTGTCTTCCTGCGCGCAGAAGCAAAGACCATAGTGGTGGAAGAGGCATCCTTGCCTCTGGAAGACAAGAACGACGTCTCTGATCGATTCGTGAGGATGAACCTATTTTCTACGAGTTGAAGGTTGGAGGAATTCAGCGCCTTCTTTCATTCAGAGATCCAGCCAGTCATGGAGTTGGTGGAGAAGCGTGCGGTGGCTCAAGAGAAGCCACTACGACCTGGATTTGGTCTGCGCACACTGATGCAGCAAGAAGAGGTCTAGAAGAAGATAGACACGCTGGAAGTCAACCTCCGCACCACGGAGAAGCTTGCAGCGAAGTATAAGACGGAAGCAACCGCTTATGTCAAGGAATCAGCGCAGTTAAGGAAGAGCAACCAGGAGTTGCAGACACGTCTACAGCAGCGTGACCAGGAGGTTTTGTGGGTCAGAGATAAGATTATCTCTCACATAGAAGAGAAGACGCAGCGAGAAGCAGCAGAAGCTCGAGCAAAGGGACTTATGACACAGACGGTGGAAGCACTTCGCAAGAAGTTCAACTTCACCGTGGGTAGGAAGCTTCTCATCCTAGCTAGAGAGTGGGATGACGAGTCCAAGACGATGCTAGTGAAGTGCAAGGAAAGCATGTTCCGCTACCTGGATCGACAGATTGAGGGCTTGAAGACGCTTTACGATCTTCCTTCAATTCCACAGCTAGCAGCTACATCTTGCCATGCTCCAGGACCAGCGATCGGGGAAGATTTAGAGAAGGAGGAGTTTGACCTCGCTGTTCACTTGATAGTGACAGCGCTGGAAGCCGAGAAGATCCCGAAAGAAGCCCCGAAAGACAAGGTGTCTTCTGGAAGACAGGAAGCTGAGTTGTCTTCCCAGGTGTTTCGAGTGGAGGAAGTGACTTCCTCTGACCACTGTGAGATCACCTCAGCTCCCAACGTCGAACCAGTGTCGCAGAAGAGCAAAGAAGCGCATGTGGACTCAGCTTCCCAGAAGACGCTTCTGACTTCAAAGCCGCCCCAGAAGAGCAAGCCACGAACATCGAGGAGGAAGCCACCTCAGTCACACCTGAGGTACTCGCAGGGCTTCTCACTTTATCCGAAGTCGATTTCAGAGTTCAGGTAGGAATCGATCAGGAGGAGATCGCACCCAGCGAATTAGAGTAGGCAGCAAGTTAGGAAAATAGTTGACTTGCTAATTTTGGTAAGAAGCGAAGTCTGCTATCTTGGGAAGTGACAGTTTTCTTTGTATTTTTAGATGACTGTCCATGTGACAGTTTAGGCAACATTAGGAGTAGAAAGTAAGTTTCTAAAATAGGGCAGAGAGCCGAGCCGACTGCATGTGAGGTGGTGGCCTTTTGACAGTGCCTCATCTCTCCTGATTGCAAGTTGGAGATTGGAAGGGATCTCTCCTACGACTCAAGACGATAGTATAAGATCAATGCCTAGGAAGATTTTTGAGCACACTACTGTACACACATGACAAACTACTGGACACACATTACGTCCGTTGCTAGAGACATACGAATATAATTGGATTACACCGGAGGGGTCTGTACTTTCGCTTCCAGCAGTGGATTGAAGATGTAGATAGAGATAATGGACAGCCTAGAGCAAGGAACAGCATCATCTTGTAGTCTTGTCTCTAAGCTGTAGCATGTAAACCCTTCACGATCTCATCGATCAACTACCCCCCGATCTCTCAACCACCACGATCGTCATCGATGAATCTGTAAATGTCGGGCCTGTCTCTCACTCAAGGGTCACCTCTGATGGCTTTGATGGAAGCACACCATGAATCTTGAAGAGAAAAATGCTAAGTTCACTCATTCATACACCCACAAACTTATCAACTAAAAATCTCCATAAACTCATCAACTAAAATCCTCCATTCTAACGACGTCTCTCAAGTTCTCACATGCTAAAAATATCTCACACTCTCTATATTACTCAAGTTGTCATTACGACGATGTGAAAACAAGGATGAGGAGCTCTTCTCTACTCCTCTATTTATACATTCTAGGTTTTTATTTGGTACCCTCCGGTAACTCAGCCGTAACTACTTCTACCGGGTTTTACTAAGATATTACTTAAGGTAAAAGCATTAATCACATGGGCTTTTTATCTTTTCACATGGGCTTATTCCTTCAAAGTCAACAACTTCTAGAAGGATTCTAGAATATTCTCAAGGAATCTCAAATTTCCACCCCCTCTACACTAGGACTCACTAAAAAAAACATGTGGAATCTCTTCTTGTTTTTAATGTCCACAAAGTCCACAACTTTAATCCAACCACTAATATCAAGTCAAAAAGGAAATAAGAGATACTTTCCACCTCCTTTCTACCTTTTAGACAAGATGACAAGATAGTAGTGCTCACTCTTTAGCAAATATCTGAATTCTACCAAAAGTACAACTAAGTTTAACCATAACTAACTTTTAGCAAGTCATGACTAACTTGATACCTCCTTAAAGTACTTTGGCAGCAAATAAACATTCTCAACACTTAGTTATAACTAAACACCTTACTAATAGACAAACTTCCTATGTGTAACATAAGTCGTTACATTTTACCTCGGACTAAATTTTCACTCCGTCCTCTGAGTGAAGAGAGAACTTTCGTCGATGAAACAACTTCAACTTGTCATGATTTACCTGATCGAATCTCCTTCCTCCCAGCTCCTGAAGGTCATATGTGAAGTTGCTCCACACCTTATCTACAACAAAAGGACCAAAATATCTTGGAAGAAACTTCTTCCTAGCCCTCTTGAATATGATAGCATCATACAACATAACCCAATCTCCGACTTGAAAAGATTTTACCTCCCTCTTGCCCAACCGTTTGTCGTAACTCTTCTTTTGATACGCCTGAGCTCGTTCCATCCGGATCATTGCTATCGCTCGGGTCTCTTCCAACTCCTTGAGTTGCTCTCTTCTTGATCTGACCACGTCTTCTCCCCTCGACCTTTTCAACTTTTGTTGAATAGTTTGAAAAGTATCCAATTTTTATCCAACCCATACTTCAACTTCGGGAGTCTTCCAACTCCTTGATGAAGGGTTTGGCCTCTGTCAATTCTACGGCGGGTATCACCAACCCTCGAGGATACATCGACATGCTTCGAGCCTCTGTTACACTAAGCCATACGTACTTGCTGTGAGCCGAAGGTTTGGTCCTTCCCAAGTCTTCACAGTCTAGCTTCCACTCTCAGAAGATAAATCCAGTCTTCCAGAAGGCAACTATTCCATCTTTCGGGATTCTAACAGTGCTTCCTAAGTACATCTCGTCTTCCAAGCTATATCTAAACAATCCTAACTAAGCAAGGCATCGAATGGATTCTTAAGAAGACAACCCACCTTGCATTCCATCTTACTTCCTAACAGAAGATACAAGATATGTGAGAAGCAGAGTATACGAAAAGGTTCAGAAGATGGTTGCGGACTTGCGGACTTGCGGCTTCCCATCACTGCTCTCATCTGTCTTCGGCTTTCTACACGCAATCTAGCCTCACAACAGACACGGAATATTCATACTCTATTCTTCTAACTCCTTATCTCTCATACACGCTCAGAAGAAGCTTGTTGCATGACGAGAAGACATGAGCCTCGATCATTCTCTCTAGATTCTGTCAGCAAGGCCTTTCACAACTCTCTGCTAAGTTCGGGAAGAAGAAAGAATAGGCTGCTATGGGTTGGACAGAAGAGATCAGTAAAGGACCCTCACGTCTTTTCGCGCATTCTGCCAGTCTTTCCAATCTTCTAGTCTCTCTAGGAAGATGTGGATTTGAGAAGCTAGGAAGATCAGGAGGCACAAGCCTGGTTCTCAATTTTCAGCTTCTTGAAACAACAATCAACTCACATGTTCACTCAGGATTCGTACCAAGCTTCTCTTAACACAAAAACTCAATCCAATCCAATCTTGGTACGAACTGAAAACAATCGTCTTCCGAAGACGTCTAGACATTCAGAAGCGTCTCCGAAGATGTTCAAACATTCAGAAGCGTCTTCCGTCCATGGGTTCGGGAACAAAGGAGTGATAGGGTAGGGAAATTGATAGTCAGGTGATCGAATTTGAGAATGAGAGATGGGGAAGCTCGATTCCAACTTGGGAAGAAGTGGGAAGATGATTGTCAAAAATTGGTCAACGCTTCCGCACCCAATTTTCACATAGAGAATTTCAAGGTAGGGAAATCGATCGATGTGCTTCCTGCAAACGAGCGAGGAAGCGCGGGAGACATCAAATCAGAGATGAGAAGCGGTGGAAAAGGAAAAAAACACGGGAAGAACCTCAAGACTGCTTCCGTCTGCTTCTGTTGCACCGTCAGTCTTCCGCGCGCTTTGGTCTTTAATTCCACCTCCAATGTATCACCATGATCTGCTTCTGTCGTTAATCTTGAACTGCGCCCCTCTGCTGTTGCAAACGATCTTGCTACTGCACCAAAGTTTCTCTCTGGTTCCTAATCGACCCTCGATATCTGCTTCTTGAAGTCCTCAAGGATTCCTTACTCTCTCAGCTCGAATGTGCGCTTCCTGACTGGAAAACGGCCTCGGTTTCTCTCTTGCTCCAGTTCGATCTTACGTGCTCTCAATCTCGACCTTTCTCGCTTCCAATGCTACTTTGATTCCCAAGGTGCAATCGGTCCTAATGCGCAGTCGATCTTCCAATGCGAGAAGCAGTAAACGATTATGTGATAATGCGCCTTCAACTCGTATCTTATCTGTGCGATTTAGGTAATGCCTTGGGTTACCTCGAATTATCTACTACTATGGTGACTACCTGGTAGGTACACCTACCCCTTGTCTATGTGGTATGTGCTTGGTACCCATGCAGTCGCGGTCACTGTCTTCCCAGAAGATGTCCCTCTTCAGTCTTCCGTCTTCTAGAAGACACGATCGAGAAGACGTCTTCCCGAAAGATGTCCGTCTTCTTGTCTTCCGAAGAAGTCGACTTCTCTTTACAAAAAGTCTTTAAGATCATCTTCTCTCTAAGCAAGGTGTAATCTTAAGTAATAAGATTATTTCAATTACATAGATATGTCATTAACTTTAAAATTTTCAAAAAATCTCCAATCTTGTAAATTGTGGACACCACAGTAACACCCACGAAAACACTAGACACCAATAAGACTAGAAGAAACTCTAAAATCCTTGAAGACATGTTAAGGATTTTTCTACACAACATAAACACGCAAAGATGTTTAACCATAATGAGACAATTGAGTCACCAACTAATACAGAGTCAATATTAGAACTTGAAAGTTATCTACAATAAAAAGTATGACAAAAGAAAACGGGGAAGCTCTCACTTGGTTAAAATACTCCTCCTCAAAGTTTCTCGTAATCCATGCTCGATGATTGTCTTTGGTCTGCAGTGAATATCGATCTAGACGTTAGCCAGAAAGTTGAGATCTACTTTTTATCACAGCAAGATGTACACCATCAGATCTCAAGTCTCTCCACTGTCATAGAGCGTGAAGTTTGATATGAAAGTACATTGGGTATCTGGATGTAGAGAGATACAGCAAGACCTTGGACCAACTCGATGAAATCTTATTGTCTTCACTATCCAATCTATCAGGCTTTGTCTCGACTTCTATTGATCTAATTTGACCTTAAGTGTAACACACGTGCACCATGCAACACAATTGGACGTACAACTTTATTCTAAGTACAAGAATGATTCATACATGATAAACATATGCTTTAGATCAAAGAAGCACCTTCAAACAATCTCTTAGGTCGTCTTGTGCACTAGCAATATCCTCTTCATTGTTTTTCTCCGAGAAACTATCTAAAATGTGCAATTCTGAACTTCTATGGTTTGCTGATATGAGCTCCATTCAAAATGAAACTTACAACAATGGATAGTCTATTATACAAGCTTTCCAATGATACTGGTAATACATTGATTGGATCAAGATAACACTTATCACAATAGATCAAAATTAATCATTTCTAACACTTCTAACCCGTAGAACTTAGGTTGTGTTTCTTTTTCTACATTTCATGAATGATATCGCGTAACTTGCCGAACGGTGTGATGGGTGCTACGAAATGAGTGATCATATGATACTGAAATGTGTCAAATCAACAATTCTTGTAGGATCTTTACTTCTTTCTTGAATGGATTCTTTCTTTTCAGCTTGCGTGTTAGGACTAATGCGGCTTAGTCAGATGTTGAAAGTTCGCGTTCTTTTCAACATCTGTTTTCAGCTGTTATGTAGGAGTTGATTCTCTTATGAGCGCACCAACAAATCTTGTGAATATTTGTTTTATCGTGAGCTTTTATTTGTCATGAATCTGTGGTTTGCTTATATCTTGTGTCGTGGTTCGAATCTTCTGTTCTCTTCACATCTTCCTCACACTTTTTGCTCTTTTTATGTTTTTAATCTTGCTTGTTGCATGTACTTTTCATACTTTGTCGTTGAAACTATCAGTTTTAACTCCATCGCTTTGCATTTTATTATTCCTGGTCACTTTGTCAAAACCAAGAACCAATAGCAATACATGGTTTAAACTAGCGGATGTGGTTTACATATGTGAAAAATGGAATCAAAAGTGTCTTGGATAATAATGTTAGTCATGTCTCGTAAATAACATGTAGTATTATCATCATATCCTTTGCATAAGAATCGAGATTCATAGAGTATTAGAATTATTCTTTTGACAAATGTGTGGATTATCTGAAGCAAGGTTTCATTTCACATAGAAAAAAAGAGGGTCCAAAAGTAGCAATGTCGTAAACTTTTTGTACAGGAAAATGTCATAAATAATACCACTGATAATAACACGTGTTTTGAAATGATGTAAAGTAAGAAACCACTGGAGAACCACCAGAATTAGAATGTTCTAGACTATCATCTAAAATGGATTTGTTGACTGACTGTCATGTTTTTTTTAATGTGAACTAAGAACACAAACCCTTCACGTTTATCATTTTTGAAATTTTCTGGTATGTCTAGAAAGGTGGTAATACTTGTCCCAATGAATCAGTTGAGAAGAAAGCCAGTTTGGTCCTCGAGTATTATATATGGTAAGACACCTTTCATCCACTCCGGTGGGGCTTGGCAATAATTAATATGTAACCAGAGCATAAGACAGATACTGATCTGTAATTACAATTTTCTGCACAATCTCCGTTTCTAGTATTATAGTAGAATGATGATTATTGTCCTTGTTGTTAATAAAAGTTGATCATTTGTAAAAGCTTTTGGAATCGTATGCATATAAGTATGCTTGACCGATTTCGGGAACTTTTGAGAATCAAAATTAATGTGTACCTATTAATGTTAGTCTATAAGTGAAGTGCAATGAAATTCGCTTCCAATATTATAAGACCAACCATTTAGTACCTAAGAGAAAAATTATAATCAGTAAATTAATTTTATTACCTAACCCTTAGGAGGGTTAGGTAATAAACTAAGCTTGCTGCACTCTTCCATCTTCTTGGAAGAGGTGAATAATAAGCAAGCTAGGGAAGTTTATAAAGAGGCTTTTAGTATTTCCATAACATTTTGTACAGTTTCTTTGAAAAACCGATTTGAAATGTTCTCATAGCTTTTTCTACTTCTTCTGAGATAGAGGTATTCAATTGTCTCTTTGTCCTGGTTAGAGACGGGTGAGATTGTTGATTATGCAGGCTTGCCTACCCTGAAATGAGAAAATTTGAGATTGTTGATTATCCAACGTGAGATGTTGATAAAATGATTGTTTGGACTTGGGATTGAGATTGTGAGATGAAGAGTTGTTGATTTATCCAGTGGTTGTCTTTGCACTTGGGACTGGAATTGTTAATTCTTCATTTGAGTTAGTTTATGACATCCTTTTAAGAGGTTCAGAGATTGGACAAAGAGGAAAGCAAAACAAAACAGGGGCTGTAAAAATATAACTAGGCATAAAATGTGAAACTTGTAGCGAAATTGAATCGAACTCGCGATCTTCCGATCTACAGGCTGATTCTCTTCCAGCTGACCTATCCCCGCAATGGGTTACAATAATTTGCGGGCACGTTCTTTCAGTTTTTGATCTGCCCGCCATCTCTTCAGTCCCTGTTGTAATCTGACCACGGGGCCATAAGGTTCGCCGGGATATCTGATCCTTTTGGAATCTGACCAGGGAGCCAAAAGGTTCGCCGGGAAAAAGATTATGTAGTGCGGTGAGCGTGGATCGAACACGCGACCTTCAGATCTTCAGTCTGACGCTCTCCCAACTGAGCTATCCCCGCCAAACCTCGAATTCCGTAACCGGGACTCGAACCCGGGTCGCCTGGGTGAAAGCCAGGTATCCTAACCATCTAGACTATTACGGAATGGATGCACACATTCTCCTGTGATACTATATCTACTATTAAAGTCTCCCTTACCGTATCCATGAGGTAAAATGCCCATGCTCCATCTCCTTAATCTTCCCATTCTCGAGTTTCTCCCACTTCTGGAGAAACAATCCCTTCTAGTCGCATCTTTATCTTCAATATCTTTTTCAAAAGAGAAATAGGATAAGAGAAAAGTGGGATACAAGACGAGGACCACCACACACAAGAAGGAGCTCGGAACACTAGCTATTTCTAGCTAACTGCTCAACATTCAATACCCACCTTCATATCCATTAGATAAGGGTGTGCCGCTTGATTCTCATCGGCAGAGTCTCTCTGCCTACGGTGATGCCAGCTATTTATGTAGATGTCATTATTTTCCGTGATGGGTACTAAGTAAGCTTCGATTGTAATGCTGGGTCCTTTATCAACGCCACCTGAACTATTACATATTTTCACGACAGTTTTAGCGGCATGAGCTCGATGACGAACGGCTCACACGAACGAAAAGGTTACACATTCACAGCGTAGGCTGCAACGTAAGATTCAAAAGCTGGCTCATGTATCGATGAACTGAACAATGTACGTTTAGTACTATCTGCACTTTTGAGTACTGTAATCAGATCCTCCAGAAGACATAGAGACACAAGTATTTTAAATTCCGTAGTGGGTCCAGATTTTGCAGTTGTGGATAGACTCACCATTGGGGTTAGGAACTGGAGGTTGATGGTCCCGTGGAAGCTTGCCAAGGGCATTGCTGGCTGGGAAACTGATCCCAAACGAAGGCACAGGGAAAGTGACCCCAGCCCATAAGGGCCATGCGGACTTGACGTCAGTATGTCACTGGCAGTTTTTGTGAGTGCAGCACATGGCTTGGAGTGTCAATCATTTTGACTAAGACTGAGGAACTCAGTGTGAAGTGTACAATGCTCTGAGAGCTACCAGAGCTTTCCTATGGCGCTGATAAATTCCCTTTTCACCTCGAGAGAAACAGAAGTTCATATAACAGTAAGGACTGCGGATTCAGGGGGGAATAGTGTAGTGCAGTGTGTTATTTCAGTTCTTTCCGGTCGCAGTCGGGTTCAGGTTCAGCTGAGCAAGGTATACTGCTACTGTACTCTTCAGGAGCCATTAAGCCTCTGAGCTACCGACTATCGTCTGGGGCAATCCAAATTTCTGCTTTACTATCGATAACAGAGTACTAAGGATCTTACTCGGGAAATCCCCACTACAGTCTCATCCTAGCCCGTAAGTAAACGATCCACTGCTTCTTGCCGGAGAAGGATTTCGCTGTTGAACTACTAGGGCCACTCAAACCGAGCTTTTACCGAACTCGGAATTTTGCGTACTGGCGGTGGTACGTAAAATTTACAGTTACTGGAATTATGTACTGTATGCCCGTAAACAACATCTCGCCGATGAAAAGAGTTGAATCGAATTACTACAGACGTTCTGCAATCCCTGAGAAAGCAAGAAAGTTTAGACTTACGTCTTCTCATCAGAACCCTGAAAATTTCGTATCGGAAAAGGTTTGAGTGGCTCTACTAACCTCATCTTTTATCTGTATCATAAGTTTAGAGGCTAAAATTGTAGTAAGGAATTCAATGCTGTTATCCGATGCGAGGAAGATCCGTGATATTCCTCTATGAAGCAACTGCCGGACATCCGACTGTGTACTGATCACGAGATCAGCAAAAGCGTTCTCACATTTTGCTTCTCGACCCTCAGAGATAAAGTGTTCCTATAGGGCCTATTAACTAACACAAGGGAAGCTGAGAAAAACCCAACCTTTATGGAAATGACTGCACCACTCCAAACAAAACACTCTTTCGGTTTTGTCGTTCATTCAACTTTGATCCACGTGCCCGTTAGTCCTCACAAACATCACTTTTCCAACACCTGCAACAACGTTCGTCTCTCCTCGCCAACAACATACACTCTTACTGACCACAACAGTTACCGCGTATGGTCCTCCTCGCAGTCGTCCCTCCCATAAACTGTTAGACTCCTGAGGAGTATCCTCTGGAGATTGACATCCCACGCACAGTTTCTTAATCACGCTGCGCCAATAGTCACTCAGTCCAGCCCATCATGTCAGTGGCCTCAAGACTGACGTCAAGAATGCTGTTTTTGTGTGTCTCATTCATGCGATCCAGGTCGTGATTACGTCCATCTTTCAACACACCGATCAACACGGTTGCCTGTCTCCATGACTGATGCAGCTCTGTTAAGCAAGAAGCCTTACAGGATTACTTTTGCCTCGCTTACAACTTTCATGGTATACATCATGTTCAAATCCTAACTCAGAGGTGAAAGGCACTTCCAGGAAGAAACGGGCTGCGAATATAGCCAAGTGGAAGTCGTTCGTGAGAAGAAACAGAGACAAATGTTCCTCAACTTACAAGGCAGAATAAGGATGCACAAAACAGAAAAGTAAAGGACAAGAGAAGAATCAAACAAGCACCCTCTTATCTCACGACTATGTTCGACATATCTCTTGGGTAGTGTGGCTTTGGCCTCCGGGATGAAAGGTCTCGATCTGAACTCTTGCCATCTTGAGATAGCTAGCGAATTGCCACCAGCAGTAACCTACAATGATGTACAGAAAGGTATTGCTATAACTGATAACTACGGGGTTTAGTCAAAAGTTCCACACCACGATACCACACCGCTGTAGAGTGCCAACTTCAACACCTCTGCTGCAGAATCCAAATGAGTTTAATCGCATACACGGATCAGCTCTCACTATGTAAGTATTTTCCTCTAGGGTGCAGAAAGAATCTGGTTAACAGGTGTTGACAGAGTATGGTGAATGAGAAGCAGTCACAGACACCGGATACACCCACATGGTAATCTTGATTAGTTGGATTTGTCATCAATTATAGTTTTTTTCTGATGAGGTAGCATCAGAAAGCTGGAAAGGGCGAATGAGCAATAAAAAGAAGGTAATGGTCCAGATAGAACCAAATTTCTTGCCTCCTGTTCTGCATGCATCACAACAGCCGTATTGTATGGTCCACCTTCACCTGTGACCGAACTGCACGTTCGGTAGCCCACCAACAAACTGACTGACCAAAAATCAAGCCAAGTTACAACGTAAGATATGTTCATCTTTGTGTAGATGGTGGCTTCGGACATTACTGAAACTGCTAACGTAACAAAGCAGAAGGTGCACCACCACAAGCAAACCAACCTTCAGAACTGGCAGCTGCTATTTTGGGCTTTCTGACGAATTCCAATTCTTCACCTAGACCGGAACATGCGGAAGCACGAATGCAAGAGGAAAGAATTCTCGATTACCGGTAGACATGTGCGAGTGGTAAGTATACCTTTCCAACACACTGAATGCTCAGGAGAGCTCGAGTTTGTTGGACTTCGCAGTTGCTTTTTGGGCTCGAAAATCTTAAAGTTTTACTTGGCAGCTCCTATACGGGGACATCATGTCCGACTAGTTGACGAGGACCCAATCCCGGTCGAATTTCCAACGTGGTATGCATGTAGAAGTTGAAAGTAATTTCGAGGACCAGGCTAAGAAGACACACGCTATGAACAGGAGGCAATGAATATGTGCGCATGCAGTTCAAATGAACACTGAACACGCCACAAGTGTTTTACATTGTCAGATGGCCAGCACGCCTAGCGTGCTTGTATGGCCCTTTGCCTGGGTACTTCAGGTATAAATGGTTTCAACCTTTGCTATCGGCAGGGGGGATTACACGTTGCGGGTGCTCTCCCATGGTGGACTGGAAGTTGCAGATGGTATTGTGACTAGGGTAAGAGCAAAGATTTTGGGGCAACAACAGGTCTGAAAACTACTTTAGAAAAGAAGAATCGTTATCAAAGTGTTGCATGAATGAGAGAAACTGAGATCTTTGCATTTCTTGTAAATGTAGTACATGCTGTAGGTGGAGAAAATCACCAACTACCAAGACCTAAGTGAGTCCTCTCCAAGGACCGAGGTCAGTTCTAAGACGCCGTGTAGAAGTTGTTCGTGAGAATGATTTTGACAGTTAAGTTCTCCAAGCTATACGGGAACAGCGAGTCAGCAGAGAAGGGCCTTCGGAGGTACCATGGAGGCGAAGGCAAGCGTTTCAGGTACGTCCAGACAGTGTTCTCAGAAGCCGACTCATAGTACACTATTTAATCATTCTCATGGCGAGAAAATCAACAACTTCCACAAGAATACTGTACAGAATGCTGTCACTCGGGAACAGCGTGTTCCACCTTCCTGAATTAGCAACACTGACACAGAAAGGTCATGTTGAATAAACACGCTCTCACGAACCTCGCACACGTTCGTTAGAACGAAGGTTCAGAATGTGAATGCTGTATGTCATCTCACTTGGCCAATAATACATACCTGGCCAGAAATCCCTTGTCGGCTGTATGGTACAGGTGGGAGAAACCATTCTTCTTTCAATCAAGCCTGCTCGTGAGTCAGTTCACTAGCAACGTATTAGCTAGGTTTGCAGCAGACTGTGCACAGTTACCTGTGTGTGGCTTCCTTCATTTTCCATGAGTAGCTAATCAAGGCTCTAGAATTGCGAAACACCTGAAACACGGAAGTCAAACAAATTGCAGACTTACTCCTAGCGTATCAAGAGATCTTGAATAACATACCTAGTGCGGAAACTATCGAGCTTTACTGCCTCGTACACATTAACTCACTACTATGCTCGTTTCAGGGCCAATCGTGAGGAAAGATAGCAAACGGCGTTGCGTAGTAAACCAAGAACTTAGGAACAGTATACTTACTTCGAGCGCGATCAACCTTGATCCTTTATAGATATTACCGAGCATAGTACACTTCATCAACCCATCAGTTGTGGTTGACAATGAATTTGTGAGTATACGCACACACACACAGCCTGTATTGTGCAAAAAGTACGAAATTGATATTCCCAGAAACTGAAGTTCTCTCGTCATCGCAGAATTCTACAGCGGGAATTCTAGGTCTGAGGGTTGAAATGGTATGGTGTACTTATATACGGATGTCTAAACAACTCCGATTGGTTACAAAAATTGAGGAATAGACAAAGATCAAACCTTAGTGACTCACTGGTTCACTGGAGTCGGATCTAATGTCTGTCAGATGTGGGGCGCTGGGTCTAATCACAGAGTCTAATCGAGAAGCTCCACGAAACATTGGAACTGTACACGTGAAAGTGGAGAGGGGTTCATATCCCGCTAGCGAAAATCTCATGAACCTCTCACAGGCCTTGTTTACAGGAATTGTCGTGTACGTGCTGCCTACATTTTGCCGCTTACATTGGTCTGACATCCATGGGGTAGCTGCCGAGAACTCTGAGGAAAGTGGCGAACTCTTGAAGGTTACCTAGAGCATTCTGGGCGCGTGGATCAGCCATCGAAGCTTCAAAATCGACGTAGAAGAGATAGTCAAAATACTTGGCTACGCTGCTACCACTCTTCTCATCCACAACGCGCATCGCTTTCCTCCTCTGAGGGCGACTCTCGATCTTGGTCAGGTTAATATCTCTCGAAGCGAATGTTGCGAGTGCTTTGAACAACATTCCAGGGCCCTCATCCAGAGTGAAGACGATGCTAGTCTTGAACGGACGATCATTTCTAGGAATCACCGGCTCCCTCGCCAACATGAGAAACCTTGTGACATTCGCCTTATCGTCTTGGATGCCTTCCGCAAGGATGTTCAGCCCATAGATTTCCGCCGCCCTCGCACTTGCAACAGCTCCCGTGTCTCTAATCCCATGGGCGGCAATGAACTGCGCAGCACCTGCAGTATCATCCACAGCCTCACGAACGACGCCCAACTTCGACAGAGTCTGCTCGCACTGAGCTAGGGCTTGTTGATGGCTGATCACCCGTTTCAGGTGCTCCTTCTGTACTCCAGGCAGGGCCATAAGACAATGGTTCACTGGCAGTTGTACCTCACCGACGATGTGTAGACGATGCCGTAGAAGAAGATCGCAATTTCTGTGGATGGTCCCGCCGAGTGAATTCTCAATCGGGAGAACTGCCCTGTCTACCAACCACAATTCCAGAGACTGAAATGCCGTGTCGAACTGCTCGCAGGGGACTGCCTCGCACCCTGGGTAAGCTTTTGCTGCGGCGGACTCGCTGTAAGCCCCTGGTACTCCTTGATAGGCAACTCGGAGCGTCGATCCGTGACGAGGTTGTTGTGCCAAGTCCGTGTTGGTGGACAGCGCCTTGGGCAAATACACCATTTCTCTTGGTCCGCTAGAGGCGAAGGCTAAATTCGCACTCCCATTCGGACTCTCCTCCTTCACTTCCTGTCCTTCTTCCAGCCACTGGCTCGAAAGGACGGCACAGTAGCTCTGCCACTGAGCTGGTCGCCCGGGTTTTAACTCCTCCATGAATGGGGACTCGTTCAATGGCCATGTGACAGCCCCCATGTTGTAAAGGGCTCGACAACCATCTCTTGTGCCATTGATCTCCTGCTTAATAGCAAGGCGCACAGACTTTGAACCATTTTTTACCGAAGGTAAGCTTCGATCTCCAAGAATGGCAGACTCCGCAAATCCCAAACCGGCGGCCAGACCCAAGTGCAAGGCCATTGCGCCCAAAAAACAATCGGTTAACTTTTAGGGTGATTTGCTCGAGGTCTTCTCAGTGAGAAAACCTCGTGAAGTCACCAACAAATTTGGTCCCAGATACGAGTGATCCGAAGCTTCGCCTAATAGCTGGTCAGAGAACGATTTCTCTCAATCGGTACTTCTGCCCAAGTTCTTCCCGCTCACTGATAAACAATCCTCAAGAGCTTGCGAGTTCTTAGAGTCTCTCTCGGTACAAGATACAGATGCACAGAGGAAGTTCAGGAATTGGATCGTCCCAAAAGAGTTGCCCTTCCACTCGCGAGCTCTTCCTACTTAGTATTTCCCACCACCCTAAGCTTTCGCCTCTTACTTCGAGGACCAAGACTCCAACACACAATGACAAGATTTCGACTGATACTAACTTTTCTCCCAGATAATGGGCCCGACCTCACTGTTTTCTTGTCCAAACAACGAACTACATGTAATTGGTAAACTCAACCACCTTCGGCTTTCCCTATGTTCATCGAATGGTAGTTGAAAGAAAGGATTCTGCTGTCTAGCTCCTGAGCGGTTCCTGTTCCCTGTATCTACACTCTCCAACCTGTGAATTATATGACTCGCTAAACTTTTCAGCACGCTTCAAGGTGTGGTGAGTGAGAACTGAGAAGAGGCGAATCTGAGGAGTAAACGTATGCAGAAACTGCTTGGTATGCAGTCTGCAGGCCACTGACAAGCATAAGTACGATACTAAATTCCTAGGGCAGGGAGCGTCAGCGATGACGCTGACGGATGGAATTATTACCCCGGGTCCACTCCGTTAGGGGAGAACCACCGAATCCGAAGTCGTAGAAAGGTCACATGTCTATCGTCGACACGCGGTCTACAGACTGGTCGATGCTCAATAGTCCGCGCGTGCTGTACTCATTGTTGAAATAGTCTGGCATCTTTACAGCAAAAGAAAAAGCACGCCAATTTGATTCTTGGGGTTCTTGTAGTTCGTGAAGTCACAGCCGCCACAGCAACGCGTGGCCTCCTCCTCCTTCGCTCCCGACCAATCCACGGCAAGGTCCGAGTCCCATACGAAAACGTTGCTAAGTGCAGCACAGGACTGAAGACCGGGGCTATTGACACCCCCTAATAGGGGGTGTCAAAGTTCAGGGGAAAGATTCTTCAACGGCAAAGAGGTAAATGGCCGTAAAATTGTCACAGATAAGATTGTATGTAACCGCGACTCATTCTGGGTCGCACCTGTGAATGAACAACAAAATTTTATCATTGATTATTTTTCTATCTCTACACTCAAAGTAATTACTCTTAGCAGCAGAAAATCCGTTGCAAAAGAAGGCGGATGAAATCAGTGAGTAGCCGTTAAGAAATCGCCACTCCTCAGGAGGTGCCCGCATGAAGAGCGGGCCGCAGTCTGGCCGAATCCGTAACTCACTCCCGCGGCTCTCGAATATTCAGAAGGTTCTTTAACTTTGACACCCCCTATTCTCTCCAGAGTCCAGAGTCCAGTCAAAACAACGGTCCCCGGGCCTGAGGAGTGGCGCCCATTTGCCATAGGAACTGCCATAAGGGGTAGTCTTGGACGTCACTACGACCAATGGTTTTGCTTCGACGGAGAGACCGTCCATCGAATGACCTCGCTAATGTTGTCATTATCCAGGTTGATCCGGTATATAGGGTGCTTGCACATGAATTAGAGTAACTTCATAGTCCGCACCGTGCAGTCCGGAGAAATTCACGTGGTAAGGTAGCCAGTCTGGTAGAACGGTGACCAGGTTTAGTAACATGTGCTAAGTTATCCGCTTGTGACTTTAAGTTCTCTTAAGATTACTCTGTATGAATTCCTAGAGAAAATAAAGCATGTAATAATCAGCATTTTACTATTATCACAAGGCTGGTCCCAGTAACTTATTGCATTCACTTCAGAGTAAAGAAGAAAAGTAAAACAAAATGAAGAAAAAATTAAACTCAAATATGTCAGAGCGCAGCACTTATGAATATCTCGTGTAAGTATGGAGAATCGCGACAAAGAGGAATAAAGATAATTTCATATAAGAGATGATAAAAAGCTTAACTGTTTATCTCAAATAGTTACATTCTAGAGTACAACCCAAAACTAATACTATAGAAATCCCCAAAGAAAATCAAAAGGAAGAAAATGTAATCATATCAATCTACATCGAGTATCACTTACTGGTAGACTTTTGTATCTTTCGAAGAGCCATTGATATGCATTCTCAACCACCCTTGGGGAACTTTTGCTAGTATTTGTCATCGGAAAAGCTGTACTATTATATAGAAATTTTATATTAAATATTTTTGAAAAATTAAATTAAATTTTAAGTATTAAATATTAGCCATACAAAGAACTGCCAAAACGTGAAGTGAAAATCCATAAGTGAAGTCCACAGCAACGCTCCTCCAACTGTATACTCTGGACGGTTCTCGATCATGTAAAATATTCAATAATTACTTTAGTTTATTACCTAACTCTTCTCGTACGAAGAGTTAGATAATAAATTAAGCTTGCAGCACTTTTCCATCGAAAGATGGAAGAGGTGAAATATACTACTATGCACAATTTGGCATGATATACTACTATGCGCAAGCTTAATGAGATGCTCGGGCATAGTAGTATATCATACGGAAAGTAACTACTGAAAATGGAAAACCATTTTGTTGTAAACCATTTTGTACTAAAGTTTATGACATTTTGTACTAAAGTTTTCATGAATCTCTATATGTTGTTGAAGGAAAAGATCAATCGTTTCATAATTATTTGTTAGATTAGTTAGTAAATATGTAATATTTTAATTAATAATTACTTACTAAATACTTTTTAGAGGATAATCAATAATGATACCCAAGAATTTATTAAAATGTAAAATTAATTAATTAAAAGTAGTGAAAGCTCATTATAATCACACACTCGATGTGGTATAGAGATTAAATGCATAATATATTTTTTACATATAAAATATTATAGTTATATTATTACATGACTTAGATTATATAACTTACATTCTTTTATATTCCTTATGTAGTTAAAATATTCATAGTTCAGTTTATATATTATCCTTGATTAGTTAATAATGCATGGAGTTTTCCATGATACAGGAAAAAAGATTTAAAATCTCACACTGAGTACTCTTTCTTCTTTTTGTTTTGCTAATTAGAAACATGTAGAGAAAAATATAAATTTTTTTGTATAATATAAATTATCCTCTTTCTTTTATAGATGCCAGCTAAATGTCGTTTGTTTCTTCTCTCGTTGAGTATATTTATGTATTTTCCTGTCATACAATATTGTCATAATGACCCATTCCGAAATCTTATAATAACTTAATAAGTACTGTTTTCTACTCATTTTATTACTTATAATAATTACCTAATATCATAAATTAATTTTCTAATGTCTTTACTATATCGTACATGGTTTGCTACTGAAGATGAGTAGCCATCCCAAGTTAGTTAAACAATGCACATTACTTGTGGATATTCTTCTTGTTTAAAAAATGAAAAACGTAAGTAGATAATATCTACAATAACTGCAAAAAACTGGTTGAGAGGATCTAGATATAATTATCAAATTAAGTTATTTGTAAAAGTCATTCTTGCTTGTATCGAATAATTAAGTGTCAAACTCTTGAACTGATAGGTTTTTAGGTCAAATCTTTAGATTAATTCCTGTTATAATCTGTAGAGTAGAGACGTGCATATATCACAATTTTAGGGACAAAAAGTAATTATGGATTCCATGATGACTTTTTGTCTAGGGTATAAAACATCAATCGAGTTGTATGAAGACTATATAAAATGGAACATAGTCCACCTGAATCCTAGAAAACTTTTTTATTGAAATAAAACCATTCCGATGATGAAAACCTACGTTGTAATTATCCTTATCAACTCATATAAAATAATGTAACATATCACTTTATAGCCTTTATAAAGAAGGTGCTAGAAATAAGTTTAGTAGAATTATCTGCTTATGAATATGAATATCAAACGCAAAAGCGAATGAGTTGTAACAAATTTGTTCTCTCTGCCGTAAAACTAGATTTATAACTCACTCTATCAGCTTACAATCAGAAAAATATCTATACTATAATATTCTTTCAACATTTAGAAATGAAACCGAAAAATAGAATAGCATATTAAACGCTCCAGTATCGATAATCAAAAGTAGTTTATGTATGTTTTTCTTATCTTGGGTCTGAGTAAACTTTTTTCTTATCATAAGATGAAACCGTATATGTGCCTCTCTGGTGCCTTCTGGTAGTGAAATCCACGCTATCTTAGTAGGAGTTAGATTTTTATGTTTTTCCATGTCTTAGATTTTTTTATGTAATTGTTATATATTAATTTTATTATCTATTATTTGATATTATCGTCAAATCTTATACTCATATTTTAAATACAAACAATGTGAAAAAACTAAAATAAAACTATTGTTTCTTTTTCTTTCACAATAAAACATAGAGGAGAGTCGAGGTCTGGTTTGTACTTGTTTTTCTCCTTGTCTGACCACGAGTCTTTTTTATACTTAGCAGAAAGCCGGAAGAAAAAAGGAAAATTTTTGGTCTGTGTAGCGAGAACGAACGGATGGAACGGAAAAGAAAAAAAAAGGGAAAAGGAAAGGAAGGAGGAGGATTTAGATCCGGATAAATCCCGCAATTCCATCGCAGACGTAGCTCCTTGTTCCTTTCCGTATCTTGCCTCCTCTTCTCTCGGGCTCCCCCTCCATAAGAACCTTTCTCGCTGACATGACTAAAAAGATAGTAGAAATACTGGATCTTCCTAATTCAATGCTCCTTCCAGTCATTTCCACGCCTTGCAATAGACAAGACCCTCATTGTGCACTTTCATCTCATTCATTGACTGCATGAGTCAAAGAAAGTGCTCTCTCATTCTTTATATGCTCCTGTGTTTTCTGTACGCATGATGGTTGTAAAATTGCATGATATTGCTTTTCTCAATATTAGAAATATCATTTGGAGATCATCTAGAAATAACTTAATAGTATACTATCTGTTGTAAATCCTACCACCCTTTTTCCCCTTAGCGAAAAGTAAATTGAAGGAAAAATGTCAAAGAATGCAAAGAGGGAACAATTGTAAAAGGGAAAATTCCAAATTGTTGTCGAGAGAAGAAGCTTACGAAAAGAAACTTCCTACATGTACCCTGTCCCTTTGACGAAGAAACCATGAAAATCTCCATTAATAGTAGGAGATTTATTCACGATGTTTTTCGACTCGACTGGATCATATAACGATTTGTATTTCACATGTTCTTGTTATGAGGAAACCATGAAAATCTACATGAATAGTAGTAGATTTTATTCACAGAACACTTTGATGAGAAAATCATGAAAATCTACATTAGTAGTATTAGTTTTTATTCGCAAAACACTTTTCAGGAGGAATCATGTAAATCGACATTGTAGTAGTGGATTTTATTGGCAAAATATTAAGTTATAAATAAAACTTACATTAGTAATAGTAAATTTTTAATCCATAAGTAATTTTATTCATGATGTTTTGCGATCATACTGAGTCATACAATGAATTCACACATCCATGAATGATCACAATTAACCTGAATCGACTCAGGTCGAGTTGCGAAAAGCGAACCCAAGATGAACGCTCGCTGGAATTTGGAGCGTGACCGCCAGACTAGCGGGGGTCACGCTAGCTAGTCTGGCGTGAGAGTGCGCATAGCGCCCTACGACGACGAAGGTTTAGGCGAGTCTACATCCCATGGACACGTCCATTACACCCCACTTTAGCCCTCCTTTAACTGAGCTGGTCAACGAAGAAGAACTTTACCACTGGACTCTCCTCGAGTCCCGCTCTCTCATACCGATTCCCGGAAGGTAGTAGCTGATGTGCACTAGGAAGTGTTTAAACCACAAGTGGGGGTATAAAAGGAGGAACCCTACATTGTATCAAAAGCGTTGTAGCTCAATGGTTGAGGTCTGAAAGTGGGGAAGCAGAGGTCTCAGGTTCGAATCATGGTTAGATCTAAATTTTTTGCCGGAAACTTTATTTTTTATTATAATTTCCGGCAAATTCTCCCGGAAAATTGAATTCCAGAAAAACGATTTTCATTTCAGGCGAGCCGGTCACTGTAACAAAATATTTACTCACTGTAACAAGATTCATTCGATAGGAGAACTTTTCAAAATTCAAAAAAGAGTATATTCTTTTTTGTGGTCCACATCACAGCTTTCTTTTTTAGTTTATTTCTCAGTCGTCAGATCTCAGTTCGAAGACATCTACGGCTCATTTTGTAGGTCTCAAGATTCTCGTCGTTTTGAGCCCTAGATCACCAACTTTAGACAACAAATAAGAACGTGACAAGTGGGCGCAGTTTCGATGGGCTAGCCCGCCGGAGCTAATCTCTGAAATTTTGAACTGAAACTAATTCCGGTGGGATATCCCACCGTTAATATAGTGCCACCTGTGGTTTAATGGGAAAAGTCATCTGAAGCACGTGATCGTGTTAGAAGATATTGCTAAAGATATGTATGAAGTTAGAAGGAACGAGTAAAACAAGGTTGATGCGGGATCTTTTACTTGCCGTCTTTTACATGTCCTTCACTTGTTCGTCAACACGCGACGCAATGAAATAGCCAACCGACGGAAAGAACCTATCAAGCTTTACAAGGGAAAGAAGTACATGAAGGGCCAAGCAACCAACGCCCCGAAAGGAGGAAGAACACCGGGGCTAAGCCTCGCTAAGCATTCACTTGTTCCCCTTTGCATGATATTGGTGGTAAACTAATTAACGAGATGGACGACGTTAAAGTTGATACGGACTGTTAAAGACAGTTGAAACAGTTGATACGGACTGTTAAAGACTTCCTACTTCTCTAAGGAATATAATCCAGCTCAAAGAGAAAATGCAAGGAAGATCAGTTTCCACGATTTTTCTTTTATTTGTGTTAATGAAAAAATGTAAATATGATATAACAGTTCTGTATTAAATAGTCAAAACATAACACATATTAAATAATAATGACTTCTAGAGTTACAAAATGATCTAAACATAACCCCATGAATATGCAAGTCCCACCAATAAACATGTTCTAAATTATCAAAAATTGCTAATAAATATATATTATTACTTTAAATATACTTTATTATCTAACTTTTTTTCACACAAAAATACATAATAAATTTACATATTTACCTCTCCATGAGCAGATGAGGAGGTGAATATATGCACGCCTAACTTTAAACTATGTCTAATATATCTATATATGGAGTTTTGACTGTTGCTTCTATATTCTATTTTAAGAACGATATCTTTGCAACTTGGTTCACAAGTAAGAAGGGGGTTTGGGCCGCGACGCCATATTTTAGGTCACTTTTTTGCCGTGGGGCTTTCTACGGCCGGAAGCAGCTGCCTTTGCACGGACTGAACCCTCCCGGCAGAGGATTCGACCCCACGCTGCTCCTGCTATGGGCGGATGGGGTTGCCAACGAGCGTTAACTGCGTGACTTAAAGAAGTTTGACTGAGAATGAAATTCTTTTTATTTTGAAGTGATTTAGATCTAAAATTATGAGCCTTTCTATGATATGGACATTTGTATATCCCAAACGAAAGAAAATGTACATGTCACGTCCAAAATTACTTTCATGTTGTCATAAATATCTTTTCTAGGAATAATAAAATAAGAATGAAATTCTTTAATTTATGACCTTAACCTTACCAGAAAAAAAACATAAAGCATAAAATTAGATAGCTTGCATATCTCCCCTCTTCCGGACTTGGAAGAGCGCGAATATATATTCATGCTCAATATAAAGTTCAAAGTTCACAGTGAGGTCCAGACTCCAAACTCGACTGGGATTTTGCTCCCTCTTTCCACTGATGCATGCACTCAACAAGCTCTAACTGCGAACCTAACTGCGGACTCGTAGCCTGACTGCGATCAAGTACAGACTACGTTCTCTATATGTTTCCAGGGTTGTCCTATGCTTTCCTATCCTTCCCCAGCGCTATGAATTCCACCGTTGTTGCTTCCGGATAGCACGAAAATTCAAGGGTCGAGGAAATTTTGTCACTAATGCTCAGAACCGATCGTTCACACATGCACCGCATCGCAAGAAAAAATAAAAATTTGATCCATAATCGTCTTTACCGCACTGCACGAGAAGAACGATAAAAATGATTTATTTTCTTTATTTATTTATAATTTCTTGTTAATTTTCTTGTTTATTAATTACATCTTTATATTTATTTTAATTTCAGGAAGTAAATTCTTTCTCTGATTTTCCAGGGCTCTGACTTATTCACTTCTCAAAATCTCCACTCAGCTATACAAATGCTTAGTGATTTCTTTGCTGATAGAATTCCCTAAGATATCCAAATCTATTAAATAATGAAGATAATCAAAGCTCTTCTAGAGCGTTATGCTATGTGGTTCATTTCACAACTAATTCTGAATATCCATTGAAAAATATCAATATGTGTTTTCTGAAACAAAACAGTATCTTCTGCTTAACATAAAGTACACTAAAGGGATAAAAAAATATTCCTTTCTTTACTTTTATACTCACACCTGAGGTTAAGATGAATTAATCTCTCTATCCTCGACCCGGAGAAATATATAATATAACGAATATTTGAGAAAAAGGTGAAATTTATTATATTCAAACTGGTGTAGGCGGAATCTTAATTGCATTGAGGATTAATTATTGTCCTCTTGTTTATGCTAACCAAAATATCACTACGATACATAACAAACGAGTAATCACTTCGCACATCAATGTGATCGTCTTTTGCAGTGGAGACAGAATCTACATAATCGTTCATTTCTCCTGGATCGCGTTAAATCCCGGACCAATGCGTGCAGGAGGACAGACGCTTTTGTCCGGTTCCACGGACCATGTAGGACCAGCATTTCTGAACTACGTGTATGTCTACGTTCCCAGTCGACGTCCGGAGTGAAAGGCATGGAACGCCTCACGGACCCGCGGTATTACGACGTAGTCATTCAACGGTCCACGAGTAAAGTAAAGCATCATCCCAGCGAAAGAAAGAGTTGGAAAATGTACGTTTCCCAAAAGAGGCTACCTCGTTTCTTTTAGCCCGCTCCAGGAAATCGAGCATGTTGGATACATACATGTCTCCCACGCGGTCCCAAGCAGGGGGAGTCTGAAATATCTCACAGATGGGGACAAACAATAGTAGTACTTCCCGCCGCAGTTCGTGGCTGCATCCCTTGCTCGTACTGGCGGATTAGTCTCCCCTTTGTCCTACTGGAGTGAGGCTCTTGGACAATAGAGAGTGACAAAGTTCAGAAAACAAAACTTCGTTTGCAATGGAATTGAGTGGCTATTAGTGATTTTTCAGATTCATCTCGATTTTCTATTTTTTTAGTATTCACAGCGACTCGATTCTTTGTTTTCGTTATTTTTTCTATTTTTCAGTTTTCATCACGAGTATATTTGTATATTTTATTACATGAAAAATAATTTATTTTCTTTCTGATTTTCATGATCAACATATAACTATACTTTGCATAGCAATAGCTCCGCTTACAATAGAATAGAGAGGCTATGCGTTAACAATTTATCCGAGTCCAAAAAAAGTTTTTTTTTTTCGGGTTTAACAGCGACTCCATTCGTCCGGTTTTTTAACACGTCTGATAATACGACACAATAGGAGGTCTCAAACTTAAGTCGTATCTCTGCACGTCAATTTTCGTAAGGCACGTCACGACAATCTGATGTAAATGTTACAGGGTACCTCTTGAGCTACACTGTAACAAACTTATGTCATTTGACGTAAGTCTCATAATTAGACAGTTTATGACAAGTTTAGTTCAAATTTCGAGAAAGGATACAAAGTCTCTTAAAGACGTAAATCTGTTTACAGACTCCGTTCAAACCTGTCGTCATTTTTTCTTACAACTATGACATAAGCACCTTACATCTACTACCCTATTTCCGTTTTCAATCTGACGGGACATGGTTTGAGAACCTCTAATATCCCATCTTCCTTTCCGGTTTAGCAAATACTCGAACCTCAGCTTCACGGGCAATTAGGAAATTTAGGACGGGTAACTTTGTCCTTGGCTGTATTCTCTACTTGCGGCCGTTTTAGGAAGTTTAAAAGTTAAATTTTTATTTGAACTTGCCCGTCTTAGCCGGAATTTGTTATACCTCATGGAAATTTCAAAGTCTACCCAGAAATTTGAAATTCCTCTGCCCGATCCACTGCCCAACTGCCCAAGCTATCGGGAAGATTCAAAAGGCTGAGATCATTTTATTACCTTTTATAAATATAGCCAGAAATTCACCTTTTCTTTTTCTTGTCAAGTAGAGCTCGATGAGAGCTTTTTATCATTATCAATCACACACGATTAAGTTCAGTAACGGAGACGGACGGACGATCTTCTCACTCGATGAAATATCTGAGATTGCGGCCTGCTCTTCCCAAACTCCGGTGTGTTGGCAGGACGTTTGCAGAAGAAAAAGGCACAAATATAATATGTTTACGGTTTTCCACAATATATCCAAATACAAATGATGTATGGTCTTTACTGAATGTATGTATTTTGAAGATGTTTGTAAGAGCGATAATTCGCCGAAGTAAATATCACCAAAGGTGATTCTGAACCTCATATTATATATATTTTTTGGAAGACCCACGATAATATAGTACATTTTATAGAAAAAGATAGTTCATATATTTATTTATTTTTAAAATACCTGCTCTCAAATATTACTTATAATATTCTTTGTTCAAATCTACGATTATTTATCTATCAATCACGAAAATTGAGTGGATTTCAAAACAGAACAGATGTGACATTAATTCTCTTTGATAATCAACGGTGATCTCAGTGTGATGGATGAACAATCACCGTTAATCTAAGGTATTATAAGTAGTAGCAGAGCATCCAGTATGTTTCTCCTATATATATATATATATATTTACTTTACCATTTCCGATCATACCAACATAAGGAAAAAGCTAAGCAGTACTGGATCTCAAGATTCTCGAATCTCAACTCAAGTTTCTTCAGTTATGTTCTCATGGTCAATCGGAGCTCAACGATCGCAATCCTCATCACATCGAGAACTAGACAAGAGGAAGGTATCATACATTACTGGAATAAGTTCATGAACACTGGACAGAAAAAATTGGCCATACTTCCTTTAAAGAATGATCTTTAATCTTTTTCTCTGCCATATACATTCCACATAATAACCTCAAGTCGTGATCTCTTTCTTTTTTTAAACAATCGCGACCCAATATATAGCCAACGGATGGGAAGACCCCATCAGGCCTTACAAGGGAAAGAAGGACCCGAAGGATCAAGCAATAACCACCCTGAAGGAGAGAACACCGGGGCTAAGCTTTGCTATCAGTAGCTCTAAAATCGCCAGTCGCATCTATAATATCGGAGTCAGTACCTCTACCTACAACAGGTGTACCTGAAGAGACATCGTCTACTGCGATTGCTCTGCTGTGAATAGCCCCTGCTAAAGCTCTCTGTAGAGCAATGGAAACCCGCTGTCTGAGAAACATGGTGCAGAAAAAAAGAGAAAGTGGTACCCCTGGCGCCTCTCATGATAGGCTCTAGCGCACTCTCGTAAAAAGACGTCGAACTCCAAAGCTGTCGATCCGTATATCTCCAAGGCTAAAGGGATGAAGTGATGTCTCGCTTGCATACCCCTATACTTGGATATCTTCGTTGCTGCCGTCATACCTGCAGCCCATCCTGGAGGATGGGTGATCACCTGTGCCGTCACTGAGTTCCGTGTCGGATCCGTAACAACCACATCAGCCACTGAGACCTGATCCTCCCTCATCATGTACAGGTCTGCTCTCACTGATCCTCCCGTTTGAAGAGCTTGGCTCTCTCTCTCTCTCTCCACGTCATGTGACCGCTCTCCCGTGCTAAGGCAAACACGACGTCTCTGATGACATCGTGGATGGCTATTCGCTCTCCACCATGAGGACATCGAGCAAGGTGACGACCTGAGGTGCCGAGCGAGACATCACACTCGTAGGTGGACAGTGCCGAAGCAACAGGCTGGACCAAGCCTAGACGGAACCTCATCGCTGTAGAGAAAATAGTCAGTGCGAGTCGGAACGCTCTAATGCAAGGTCGAGCTATGAGCCAAGAGCCTGTGCCCTTGTCCGAACAAGAGCGGAGTCGAGCTCTAGTATCCCGTGAGATGGAAGGATCCACTAAGAGCGCATGGAGAACCTGCTGGAAGTGGTGTCCTGTCAAAGAAGACGGTAGTCCGCAAGATCCATCTGAAGACAAGGTATCGAATCGAGGGAGTGCCTCAAGTGCCTCAAGAGTCAAACTATCTCTTGTCTCACGGAGACACATCTGTAGTGGGGAATAACCATCCTCCACCTCTGTCACATAGCTCTTCATGATAGGTCTATCTCGCACGAGAAAACGACCACAGAGCCAAGGTGCTGAGAGGGCCTAATTACCCAAAAAAGCTACCGAAGCAGTCTCCTCCATGGATAATAAGCCCACCCCGTCACATGATATTGGAAAAGATGTCTGTCTCCGTGCGAGAGATCTTGCCACACAGTCAAAGGTCCCCGGTCCTAAGATGTCACCAAACACCCCCATGATCCTCCTATCAAACTCTCTAAGGCGCGAGATGAAGATAGGAGATGGGGGTACTATGCGGAGTAAGTAACAAGGACGTCGTGCTATGAAAGAAGAAAGGATACCAAAAGCAACATGTGGGTCTTCTAACATAGGGAGATCCTCGATATGCATAACGTCCTCCGCAAGAGCAGCATCTAAGAATCGAGAGATAAAGTCCTCTGTACCCATAGGTACTCCGAGGATGCGTAAACCATCTGTAGGGGTAACAAATCCCTCTAGGAGCTGTAGGTCCGACGGTATACCTATGGGAGACCAAGCCTTGCACTTTGACACCTTCGTCCTCAGCCCTACCAAGGCTAATTGAGAGACAAAGTGATCAAAGACAACACCGACTTGGTCCGTCGGATCCACGATGTGCGAGTATCATCAGCTAGAGATGGAAAGACACAACCTGGAGCAGCCAAGGCGGTGGCGAAGAGAGCTCTATAGTGAGCTAAGACGAAGAGAGGTCCACCCAAAGGATCTCCCTGGCGAGTCTCCGCAGCAGAGCTGATGATTGTAACCCCCTCTATCGTAGGACCGTGCTGGTAATAAAGAGAACAGGAAGAACCATAGAACAATCGCACGAAGAGAACGAGACCCGTCAGAGATCCTCCGTCATCCATGAGCTCTCTAAAAATAGAAGCACAGGAAATGCTATTAAAAGCGTTTTCCACGTCTATTTGTAGGACCACCCAATCGAGATGGATGTCTAAGAGAGCCCTAATGCCGAAAGACACAGACTCACAACCTCCCGACGTCGCAACTCCAAACTGATATGGACAAAGGTGGTCCTGAAAAGTATCCCGAAGCTGAAGGACAATGGTTCGACTGATAAGTCTCGACTGATAAGAGAATCTCACCGATGGTTATCGGTCGAATCCCTCCACCATCCTTCGTCATGGCCAAAAGTCTAGCTGCTCCTAGTACCTGAGCTATAGACTGAGGAATATGTCCCTGAGCTACTGCTACCGCTACCTGAAAAAGCTCTGTGAAACCACTAGAGGGGTCGTCTGTCTGAAAACAATCCCGTAGGTGCTCGTAGACCATCCCAGACAGACCTCCAGAAGATAGACGTGGAGCTGTACACATGGCCTGGGCGAACAAAGATCTATCGAGACATAATGGCTCCTCAGGCTGATAGTCTTGAACCTCAGATGGTGATGGATCATCCGGTGAGAGATGAAGGAAACGCAACGCAGCGATTGTCTCCTCAGTAGGACATGCCAATGACAAAAGATGCAATGCTCTGGCAGCTCTGCTATACTCTCTCACCTGACCTAACATCCTACAACGTCGTATGCGAGCGGAACATGAGACATCACGTGTAGAGACAGACTCACTCCTACCTCGTACCGCACGGACTGATTCTTCTTGTAAGGCCGCCCAGTCACCTGCTCAGAATCTCCGAAGACGGACCGCCACCTCCCGATGTCTTCCTCTGCCACCTCGAGTATAACGGAAGCACCAACGAGGAAGTAACAAAAATAATAACCACGCCGCCTCGTCTCTGGTGTTCCATGTCGAGGGATAAACGGATGTCTGTCTCACCTCGTCATGAAGAGCACGAGATAACAGATGGAACAAACGCGGACAAGGGGAACTCGTCTGGAACAAACTCAGGATAGTGCCAGAGTGAGCTCTCAACCACTCCCACGACTCTGGAGGGACTCCAGGAAGAAGGACTAACGGTGTCATAATGACTGCACGTGTAGACCTCCGATCTCGGCTAACCTGAGCATCCCATGTGGTCGTATCATAGCTCTTGTGCATCTTTCTCACATGAGATTTTATCCCTTGCGAGGTAAATAACTGATTGCACACTGGACATGGTGTGTCTCGAATTAGTCTCGATCTCATGAGAGAGAGAGTACTCATAGCTAAGAAAAAAACGATATCCGATCAAACGATACTCATAATAAACACATCTCCTAGAAAAGGAAAAATAAGAAAAAGAAAAAAATAAAGAAAAAGAAAAAGAAAAAGAAAAGAAGGAAAAGAACCCTGAACTCCGATATGTAAAGAGGAAGAGAATAAATACACTAGATGTGACAAGAAATCTCTCCAAAATCTCTCAGAAACTCTAAAAAGAACACTATGTAACCTTAAAATCTCAAAAAACTAAAACTATTTAATACTCACTCATTCCTCTACCAGATGTACTAATTCGAAGTGTAAAAAAATAGAAAAATAGAAAAAATATAAAATAAACCTTATAATATCTCTCTATAACACTCTCCCCTCTCTCACAAACCCTCCCTGCGATCTCACTCCCATCCCTCCTCGCTCCGCCTCCCGCCGCTCATCCGCTCCTCCTCCTTCAGCAGTTTGGTCAAATCCTTTCAGTTTCAGTTTTGGTATCTCTTTCTTTCAGTCTCTTGGAAGGGATTTTCGTCGAGGAGGTGGTTGGACTCAAATCCAAGATGACGACCTCGAAGAGAGAATGATCCTACCACTCGACCTATCTATCTCCAGGGCGTGCAGCCATGAGTCATGACAAGTGTAACTTAGGAAGTTAGGGTGTGTGGCAAGATGCGACAGAAGTAGAGACTTTGGATACATACAAATTTGGTCAAAAGCATTTGACCAAAATCTTCCAACACATCTGAGACCGTTATGTGGCCTAACAAGGGCTGTCTTACTTCATACTCGTTTTGCAGATTGACTTTTGAACTTCTTTCTAAAACAAAGAAAGTTGACTGAGATGTTAAAATATTTTATCACTTTCTATTTATAGCATTCTGACACGTTTTTGTCATTCGAACTAACGTCGTGAAATATTAACACTTCTTTGAAAATTGGGAAAAAGTGTCATGTTAATTAAACTCATAAAGCTTTAACTTTAACGTACGCGCGTGTGAATATCGTAGCATGAATTTTATGATAAATGGATGTGGTAATATATTAATATATTGGTCCTAATCCTGGTATTATTATACTTCCTTGACTCAGCTTTGGTCGAGGACCAGGATCACCTACCACGACGTGGTCATCAACCGCGACGTTACCCAAATGTTCTCCACGGACGTGACTACGGTAGTTGAAAAACGGCGAGAGAGAGAACTCAGAATATGCCAGGCACCTGACCTCTTGAAATCGTCAACTGATTCATCTTTTCTTTGTAAATCATGGTCGGAAGTCGTTCCTTCAAAGTGTTGTTTTGTAACATTTCTGCATTGTATAACCTAAACCAGAGTACGCTAATAAGAATAAAAAAGTCCAAACCTAGGGTTAAGTTATACTTATAATTTTAAAGGTTCTCTCATGAAACTTTTGCAAGCACCTATAGATGTTTAAAACAAATTAAAGAATGAGGGAATTTTAGCTTTTTTAACGTTTCCGTTTTGTTTTTAATTTCTGAATTCTGACAACTTATGTACGAAACCGCCTAAATAATATGCATGCAAAATAAATTTCTGGGGAACTGTTGCCCGTTTCCTGTTATCAGAAAAGGCATAAGTGTTAAGTGATAAAATGTTAATACTAAACTGATAATAATTAATTGTATCTCTAAATGTTAACTGATAGTCAAGAAGATCCAAAGATAATGTTGATGACCAAGAGGGGAGCTGCAGTGTAACCTAGGACAAGCAAGAATATATATATTCAGCTAATGCACCACATTGGAGAAGAGTTTCTTGCACCAAAGACATATAATTAATTTTTTCATTTTTTCCATTGTTACTAAAGGTACAAATTTACAAGGTTATGATTATGAGAGCTTCTTGTTACCACTAAAACCTGTAGTTGGAATCAAATAATGTATGGAAACAGTAAGCAGTACTCTTAGAAGAGTGCTGCCTATGGTTTGGCGTATTTGTAATTTTATTTAGTTTCTGCCGGTTTATGTATTTTGATATACGATGGTTGGATTCGAGACGAAAAATATAATCAGATTTGTCTGCTTTTCATCATGATAGATTTTCAATATTGAGCAGGAATGTGTAGGAAATATAAGTGAGAATGTTATTTGAATCCATATTAATATACTCCTTCTAAGTTTCTTGGATCAGTTTGACAATAATGCATGCATATGAGAACACATGGACCAGTCTTGATCTCATACATTCTTAACTTCTTGGGTTTTATAAGTGTCATGTCTCTCTCACCTTTTTCTTTATAAAACCAATCTAATCATTTTCATGACTAGATAGATGGTAAGAGAGCGTCTTAGGCTCGTAAGCTAACTGCGTGCAGTGCCTTCTTGGTGCACAGTGACTTTCCACTACACCAAAGGTGTATAACACCTCCCAACTGCTGTATAATGTTTCCTGAAATCTTGCAGTTTATTGCTAAGTTGAAATCGCTTAAAGTGAGTGCTTTTGCATATTCATCTCTTCCAAAAGTGAGCACCCGTGCATATATATATTCACTTCTTCTAGAGTTCGGAAGAGGAGATGCACAAGAGGTTTAATTTATTACTTAACTTTTTTGTCTAAAAGGGTTAGATAATAAATTAATTTATTGATTAATTAATTATTTGAGCTGAAGAAGGTCTCTAATTTATATTCTCCAAACAGCATCTAGACCTTTTCATCCTGAAGGGTTAGGTAATAAATAATTTTTTTATTATTTGATTATTTGAGTTGAACCGTTAGATAATAAATAATTTGCTGATTATTTGATTATTTGAGTTGAACAGTTAGATAATAAATAATTTGTTGATTATTTGAGTTGAACAGGCTATCGCACTTATATCATCCAAGGTGCATCTGGACCCGCTGTACTTATGGGTCCTTTTTCACTTGTTGGTCCAGCTAACATATAACACTTAGCAAATAATTTAATAGTTTAATCTATTTTAGATATCATTTCTTCTGATAATATATATTTTCCTATATTATTAAAGAAACAAAGGTTCCCCATAAGTTCATGAAGCATGCATATTTCGAGCTTGGGTCTGATTACACGAACTGTAAATATATTTCTCGTCTGGAGTGTACTCACTCATGCGTTTATTGGTCTATCAGTGAGGCATTACATTTGTCTGTTAGTCACTGCATCTCACTATCCACGCGAGATGCAGTCGTGCAAATCCTTATTCCTAAATGAATAATAGGTTTTTTATTAACTATATACTGATTACAAACTAAACTCATTCTACAACGAGAGATTTGATAATAAATTGTGTATTCTGATAGCTGAGTATGCATGCATCTAATCTACTAGGGCACTACGATACTTGTGGGTACCCAAAGCAAGGCATACAAACAACACTCTGCTTCATGACTCGAACTCCGTTCGTCACACTTTACGGATGAATGCAGTTCGAGTCATGGAATGCAAGCTTGCCCTAACCTTTGAGACCATCGCTGGATACCAAGAAACACAATGCATGCAGCACACAGGAAATATCTTCACATTGGAAAGTGATACGAACAGAGTCAAAACTTGATGCATGATTCCTCGTTTTACCCCATTTTAGGTAACCGAGGCAAGTTCTCTTTCTCTTCGTGCCTTGACTCTCAACTTTGGCCGTCTGTTTGTGGGATCTGTGTTCTCATGCTTTATGTATGTGGTGCTTATAGCCAGACGATACCTGGCTGATACGCTGATGTAAGCATTAGGGTAGGGCAGATCTCACCGACCTCCTTATAAGAATTGACGTGCAAATTTTCAGAGTTACGTATGTTTGTTTGGAGCACGTGAGCTCAAGATCAACGAGTGGTTCAATATAAAAAGTTATATATTTGATATTTCAGAAACGATTGGCTACTCTAGAGCTAGAGATTGCGAGGTTTAGCTTCGAGTCGAGGTTCCTTCTACGTCTGGGTCATTTTTCTCCTTCTTCGGTTTGAAGATCCTAAGGATTGGAGCGCTTAGCCTTTCTGGATTTTCTCTTCACCTTCTGGGTGCTTGGCCTTGGGTCGCTTTGTTCGGCTTGATAGGATCTTTCCATCCGTTTGGTATTCACGGGGTCTCGTCGATTGGTTCAATAGAAAAGGTTGTATACCATCAGGTGCAGTTCATGATCCGAGCCAGAAAGAACTTCGAAGGGATGTCCCGATCTCTCTTTATGGAAAGGAATGGCTCGTTTTCGAGCGAGCATTTGGTTCATACTTCATAGATGGCCTTCGACTTCCATTGGACTGTCATACTGTGACTTCACAGAGCTCACAGACTTCACAGTTTTGAATATTTTGCAGCAAAACTGGGGCTTCAGTCCAGAAAAATGGTCTACGAGGTGAAGAACATGGTGACTCTTTTGCACTCTACTACTTTTACTTATGAACGCGTTTGGACAGTTGTGAAAAATTCCCCCCGATCTCTCTTTATGGAAAGGAATGGCTCGTTTTCGAGCGAGCATTTGGTTCATACTTCATAGATGGCCTTCGACTTCCATTGGACTGTGATACAGTTGTGTAAAATTCCCCCCCTTTTAGTGCTTTACTCTAGGGGGATTACATTCCGATGGCTTTATTGCACTGTATTGCCTTTCTGTCACCTTTGGTGCAGTACTACCCCTAGAGGCTATATTGCACTAATGTAGTCATCGTTGACGTAGTAGAGTAATGACGGTCATAGTCGAGTACTAGTAACTTGAGCTGCTGTTTCACAGCTACAATCGAACGTTGTGTTCAGATATTGCCTGAAATATTTTGTTTACAGTCGCATTACTTTTAATATTAATTGTTTTCACAGCAGACTCACCTTATGGATTTTAATGAAAACTCATGAGTCACAAAAGGTAGACGTGTCATGGAACGAGTTAACATGCATAGAGAAAAGAACTCCAAACACAGCAACAAGATATACTTACGAAAACTTCTGTTCGCACCTTAGGAAAAATTTAGAGCATCGATATTCATCTTCCCCTTTTGGATCATGGAGGTAGATATTGATTGTATCAAAATGGCTAATCTCAGTTATTTCGACTTGTCCGAAATTTAGGGTACAAACACTCGATTCTCTAGAATAATATACTTCTATATGTGCATATATGTGACGATAACATGTGACTACCTTGAACTGGAAAATTATTTGTGAAACAGAAAAACATCTTTCATTCTTAACTCTGGTTAGATTATAACCAGAGTAAAAAATAGTACTCTAATATCGCAGTCCATAGAACCCCAAAATGTTCTACTTGCAATGATATGCAAAGGGTCAAAGAATTCGGAAAAGATAGGGTATCTCTCCATCGTACCCTTAGTGGTCAAATATAATATACATCCAAAGCGTACTTCTGGTCAAGTGAGAGAAAACGACAACCATTGATTTAATAAAGTGAATGTAAAAGTTATTGGACTTGAGAAAAATACTTGAAAAAATAAAATGATCATTTTAACTTACTATATTGACTTTACATATTTATTAAGAAGCTGAAATACAACACAGTACTGGTTCAAAAACTGGTTTATAAAGAAACAGGAATACAGTACATGTTCGAGTTGATTATTGCTATTTGTAGATGTCACTAAAATCAACATATTTAAATATATATAACTGTTCTGTACAAAGCACACTTGGATCTTTTCTAAGAAAAAGTCCATAGATAAAGCAAGCAGAATAGCTCTCTTTCAACCATAAAGGAAAGTCTGAGAGCAATAAAAAATCATGTACCACTTTTAAATTTATGAACCAATTCTTTCCACAAGAAAGGTTAGAGCATAAATTAAATACTCTTGCATATTATAAACCTTCTTCCGAACTTGGAAGAGGTGATAATGCAAGAAAGTCATACATGCGAATATTACACTGGAAACTGACTGTTTCGGCCAGGCTACTGCTGGGCTTGATGGGGTCTTTTCATCCGTTGGCTATTCATTGCGTCGCGTTTTCTTACTGCGAAATATAGTAGAGTGCAAAAGGACCACCTTAGAAGAGTTTTGTCAGAAAGGACGGTCGGGAGATAATCAATAAATTTGGTGGGATCGGCTTGTTGCTTCACCTTTTACGGGGCTATTCAGGCACCGACCTCTGATCCACAACATGATAGAAGCTCAAAATGTGGACTACATTTTGCAGTCGACATCACCGCACCGACCACACCATGTCAATGGTGTACCTCATGGATCGCAGTTGAGATCCTCTTCACTGTGTACCAGCGTGAAGAACTACGTACGGTGAAAACTGTCCCATAATCCCATTTCGATCTTCTTGCCTAACTGCAGAGGCCTGCTTGACCTCCACTTCAGTCCAATTGGGTTCTCACAGCATTTCGAGTGTCTTGTCGCATTCAAAGTAAAAAAAGTGTTTGAAATAGTCTTTAGGTGTAAACGCTCGGCCCTTCACGGCTTTCGGTCTCCACATGAAGTTCCCTTCATGCTCGATTAGCTTCTGGGAACTTAGCATTTTCACTCACTTTTTATTATCTAAAATATTTATAAATTATATAATAAATTAATTAGAAAAAACTCATTTTTAGTGTTAAATGATAACCGCACCTAGAGTTACGAGACGATCCGAACTTAACTCATAAAGCAAATACAGACCGACGCACTTTCAAAACTACAAGCTAACAAACACAGACTAAATAATCCAAACATTGATTTATTACATAATTCTTTTAACAATACGAATATGCAAGGAAATCGGGATCAAAAGCCCAAAGAGGCTTATAATCTTAGTAATCACATAATCGAACAAGACCAAATAAAATCTTAAACTGCCCGACAAGAACAAGAACTTGTCACATAAGTTGCCTCGCAGTAAGCAGAGAGAACACAGTTATATTCTAGAATGGACTGCGACTACGCACATGAAGGTGAATGTGCACGACGTTTAGATATCAACACGTGTAACGCGTTCACATACAATTACCATAATATACTCTCATTTATTCCGGAAAATAACAGATTTTATGCTAGAAACAAACGACGAGGCAGACGCGTCTCCATGGTTGCACAATCGAGTCAGCAGGTACAAACCACAACAAAACTCAGAACAACGTGCTAACTCAGGGAAGGAGGTAGCAACTGCACCATTCGCTCGACTTTGAAATTTTGAATGATGAGCTTATGCTCACTGCATGCCGGCCTAGAAACACACGTCGGCTGCTAGGCCAGGGCGAGGACTTCCGAGGGAGTGAGAACAGGATACCAGGAGGTCTTCTGGTATTGTATTCCGGGTCGTACCTTGACTCTTAAAGGGGTACCGTATTACAGCTTGATCACATCCTTGACTGGTTATTGTCTTTGAAACCAATAGCTTTGTGTTTTTTATAATTATATCCCGATATAATTATATATCGGGACTTACGCATCAAGGGTTTCAACATTTATAATATGATACAGGTATGTAATCATGGTTGAAACTAGTGAAATAATGAACAATAAGATAAAATGATTAATTTTATTATCGATAATCAATCAGAGGTGTTATCAAGCAATGCATTGTTAAGAAAAGTGTGATGAAGTTAAAAGTACCTACTAAGATCAAACAAATTTCGAGAACCGTTTTTGGCTTCGAGTGTAGTATGTGTACCAATACTCCACAAACACAAGTAGGTACTGGATACCTCAAGATCAATATTCGAGGCATCAGTGAGTTATTGTGTGAAAAAAGAATTTGGCAATGAGCGAAAATATAGTCATCGGCTAAATCTCTGAAAATCTGAATTTTTAAATAAATAGTGAAGATCAGTCGAATACATCTAGGGCACATGAAGCCTTTTCTCTTCACTACTCTTCAATGGCTAGTCCGATTGCTGACAAAGTAATTTTTTCAGATTTTTAATTATTTTTTGACTATGTGGCATTGCTGCGAAACTTGTTGTTTTCAAGTGAAGTCTACGGACTACGCTAGTCTGTTAATAAGTTTGTATTCATATAGAAAAACTAAGAAGTGTACATAAAATAAGTTTGGCATTTCTTGAGAAGTTTGTTCTCGTTGTTTTCTTCTTTCGCATGTCTTTGTCTCGAGAGGCAATTTGTATGCAATCTTACAAACATGATAAACAAATGAACCACGAACAGTTGAATTATTATTTAAACCGTTGATTGAAATGTAATAGATTTATTCGTTTATGTTATTTTATAGTAAAGAATATCGAATTTATAAATAATTCTATGATTCTACGTTGTATATATAGATATAAAAGTAGATGGATACTATGAAGTATATTCTTTCTCATTTATATTTAAGATTTTATGAGATTACGCGTATGTTCATTTTCAATCCCTTGATAATTGTTCACACTTCTCAGTCTAGTAGTGTATGATTTAATGTAATTTACCATTTGATCATAAGATTTAGTAATTCAAAACATGATAACTAACAAATTTAGATTAATCTAAACTAGTTTCTTACATGAAAAATAATTCTTGAACTTATAAACAAATGATATCCTCAAAATATTATTAATAAACTAAGTAACCAAATAACTTAATTTTATAACAGAAAAATATTGTTTATTGTAAAAAAATCAAAAAATCAAAATGTTTAATAGAGCAACTCTTAGACGTGTTATTTGACTTTTATTCAAGAGTTATCTTCTCTAGTGTCTTGCACACAAGATCTCCTTAGTCAAGAACCCTATGTCATCCGAGACACTTGTCACGCAAGACATGATTATGATACCAATCCACAACAACGTGCTAAAAAGAACTTTACTTTATCATTTTTAATAACAACAATTTATTTATCATCGTGAAGGTGGAATTGCAACATGTCATTCGAGATATTGCTTATTCAGATTATACCACTTGGTTGCTGGTGAGCTTGACGGAGTAAACTTTAGCATTAATAAACCAAAATGACATTGTGTACAACGGCTTCTACATTGTTGTGACCACTCCTATTATTCTACATGCACAATGTATGAATTGTTTCATTATACTTATACTTTCTCTAACTTTTAGCTCTTGATCTATGTTAGGTTTGTTTTCTCTCTCAGTGTTTGAGAATTTCCCTGCAGTATTGTGTACAATCGAGTGATTTATGTCTCAGAGAGACAAGACACTGGAACAGCAGTCTCAGAATTTGAAATCGGTGGATTTAAATTGCACATCTATTGAATCTCTTTTTGTTCTCATGACGTTGGATGTGTTGCTACGTCTTGTACATCTAAAGACGGGGGACTGGTATCCTCCTTAAACGTCAGCGCCTTGGTCTAAGCCTCCGCATGCAACCGAGATTTGAGTTGGGAGATACTTGATACAGCTATTGGAGGGTTGTAAGACTTGTGGGGTGGTATTGTAGCTGTGACCTAGGCTCTAAAATAGTGGCTTGGCTCATAATCTGGGTTGCATCAAGATGGCGTAGAAGGTTGAGAAATTTTTATTTAACAAGAGGTTAGCTTAGTTAAGGACCAGCTTAGTAAAGGGGATGCTTGATAAATGAGTGTGCTTACAAAAACATAAAGATCTCAGCTTAGCTAGGGGGCTGTAGATAAATAGACGGCAGTTTGGAGACATTAGAGAGAACTGAACGAGGAGAGAAGGAAGTGCACGCAGAAGAGAGAAGAGAAGATTTTGATCGCTGATGACCTTGACGATAAAACGTGAATAAAGTTTTTTGAATCTTTGAAGGCTATTTTTCACAGTTTTAGATGTCAGATTGATTTTGGTGGATACAAAAGGTTGTATTTGAGTTCTCATCGCTGACAGCCGTCTGTTTCTTTTTGATCGTTCTCGCAATCTCTCAATCACAGCCAGGAGATCCGTCCTCCCTAAGAAATACTCTCACCGCGACACAGGGAGTCATTGCATTCTGACTTGAACACCAATAGCGGAAGCGCTGCCTAAGTATTGTCCAATCCAAACCCATAACTGTTCTTCTTGTGTTCTGAAATCTGAAATTAAGACTTGAGACTTGCAAAAGACTAGTCGGTTATCTTAAACCAGATAGACAACAAATTTGATTAACTGGATCTGAAAACGAAAATAAAATATAAAGATATTCAGGGAGATTCATGTTAGGAGAATAATTCGTTACTGACGAAGGATTCTATTCCAAGATCTGCGACGGAACGTTTCATGGAGTCAAAGTAGGACCCGGAATAAAATACCAGAATACCTCTCGGTATCCTGTTCTCACTCCCTCGGAAGTCCTCGCCCTGGGCTAGCAGCCGACGTGTGTTTCTAGGCCGGCATGCAGTAAGCGTAAGCTCAACATTCAAAATTTCAAACATACCATATCATCCCACCTTTTAGTTGTAGTCGAGCGAATGGTGCAGTTGCTACCTCCTTTTCTGAGTTAGCACGTTGTTCTGAGTCTTTTTGTGGTTGTTACCTGCTGACGCGATTGTGAAACCATGCGAGACGTGTCTGCCTCGTCGTTTGTTTCTAGCGGTGGAAAGGTCGATGACGACAGTGTATCAAGGATTGAGAGCTTTAAATCTGGTGTTCGGTCTGAGACTCGCAAGAATGTTAAGCTTCTAGCTCGAAAAGCATAAATTCATGAGTTTCCCTGTCAAGCGTTGGGATTATCGAGATGGCGTGTATCCAGGGTAAGAGTTGAGAGCTTTATCTCCGTCGTTTGGTGTAGATTCGCAATTTGATTTAGCCTTCAGCTCGAGAAGCATGGACTAATGATACTCTCTCTCTCTCTCTCTCTAATGTGTAAGTCTCGGCTTTCTGCTGTGCTGCATCGCTCCCCGTTTATGTGTCAACGGCCTAGTTGTGTCGCATATATGTCCTGTTTATGTGTCCAGTTTGCAGTTTTGTTGAATGTTTCTCCTGTCCATGTCTACGGTGCGGGATCCATGGCCAAAAGCTCCACAGTAACGGGGGCTTGTTGGAAGTCCTAACCGACAGTCGTCATCAATATGCTCGGTGAGGTGCGAACTGGAAAATGCCTTACTCCATTCATGGTTTTTCTTCTAAGTGAAGGCGGAACAAGCTCGCATCTTATTATCTTGCAGAAATTTACTTCCTCAGTCCCCTGTATGGACAACTGAACCTCCTCAGTCCCCCGATGTTGAAACTTACTTCCTCAGTCCTTGACCGGCTGGGGCCCCGGTGCCGACTGCAGTAGGGGCGTTACCTGGTTGGCCAGACGCAAGTTCAGGTGAGCCAGAAGCAAGTCCGTGGAGCTCAACACTGGTCTTTCTTTCAGCGCATTAAGTTCACAATGTGACGTTACTCTCACGTAGGCAATCACCGCTGGAGTGCTTGCTGGGAGTGGTCATATGATGGCACAGAAGCTTGCCGGAGCTAAGTCTCTACACTTCAAACGAGCTTTCTTCATGGCAGTGAGTTTACATCATTCCACCAAGTCGCGTTGGTTCTTACAGTGAATTTGCAAGCTCTTGACTTTGTATTGAGCTGAAGGAGTAATAGCAGTATTCTATCCACAGTAGAATTTGATACATATATAACCACTTTTGTCCTTTTGTCAGGAACCTGCTGGAGGACCCTCTGTGCTGTCAGTGCTTGTTATGTCTAAACTAATTCTTGGGTTGGTTGGAACCTAGTTGTACGGGTTGTTGTATGCTGTTCCTTTTGGACATTTCTTTCACAAATTGATGGACAAAATGTTTGCTGGACGACGAGATGGCAAACATCTCACATTGTGCGCTTCAGCATTCACAGTAACCACATCGTGGAAGCTAGTCTGTTGTGATCATCTCTTTTCTCAGTTTTCATCGAAGGAATGTACCTGGTTTGAGATCTTTAATAGGTTCAAGCGACCAGTTCTAACTGATTTGACATTCAGAAGACCATGTACATTCATGCTTTTCATCTTTCGAACTCGCATGCATATCATCCAATCGTTTACTTCGTGGCTACATCAGCAAGAGGTCGAAACGATTGGTTCTGTGTATGATTCTTACGCATAGCAGTTTCTGTGATGCAATGAGCACGTGATGATACTATAATATAGTACTATCAGCACTATATTGTACTTGCAAATTCAGGTCATATTGATCCCAAACTAATAAATCAGCCTTACGTTGCATGGAGGCTGCAGATTTGTAATGAATAGGACCTGGTCCTGATTCATGATCAAGCTGCTTCTAACTCCGTCGACCGCACCTGTGTACTTGATGTAGATATGCCTCGAGCATTCGAGGCTGTTGACAGTGATCACCCATATGATAACGAGGGTTACACTGTGCTGAAGCAGCATTGTTCGTTCTTCGTTCGCAACAGCGATGGAAATATCGTTTCCACAATTGCCGTGTTTTTCATCAAGGGGACGTTCAGCTATGCTACGCTCCCTGTAAGCTAGACGCCACCATGAGTCTCTTACTGTAGCTCCAAGCATTATGCTCTTGCTCCCGCATTCTCTTCAAACAGCACTTGATTCTTCTCGCTTTGATAGTATGAATAAACCCAAACGACTGTGCATTACCGTACCCGTGCCCGCGCAGTTCTCCGATGACTGCGATTCGCTTTCGACCGACTCGACCGGCGTGCTCGACGGTCAATACCCGGTAAGGAGACTGAGGGAGTAAGTTTGAACATCGGGGGACTGAGGAGGTTCAATTGTCCATACAGGGGACTGAGGAAGTAAATTTCTGTATTATCTTGTTGCGAACAAGAAAGGAAGCTTTTCTCGCAGCTACGCACTCTGTTCTGTCTGTAGGCATGTAACGCACTACTGTGTACAGTCTCTCTCTTTCTCTCATATGATTAGAGTTATCGCACTCATGGTTGTCTTTTCTACTCTTCTTACTTCTTGATCGATCCCTGCTTCAAGCACCGTCCAGTCAGCGTGCAGTGTATTCGGTCGAACCGCCACGTCTAGTGAGTAGGATCACCGAAGTCATAACTTCGAGGTTGAAGCATTTAGTTTGGGTGATTAGGGGCGAATCCGGTAGTTTCTGCACCAGAGAGATTATGATAAGGCTTGACCTGATCCCAACAGCTTGGAGATGAGAAGAAATTATTGCACACTGTTTTGTTGACGAGAAACGTATATCACAACCAAGATTACAACTTCTATTCTGGATTCAGGGTTCTTATCGACGAGGCGGTTCCACTTTCTGTTACTCGTTTTCAGCAAACCACGAAAGACTTCTTAGGCTACTACCTTTACCGTGTCCCAGGGTAGACTGTTGGAAATGTACTGCTAGTAGAATAGACTAAGGTAAAACTCTAAGTCACGACATAAGGACAATATGAGAGTGTGGGAGAGCTCCTCAAGATAGTGTAAGCAAAACCAAGTAAGTAGATACTCAATAATGTACAATGGCCTTGGGCCTGAATAATATACCTTGGGGTCTTGGCCTTGGTGACCTTACGAAAGGTCACCATCCTAAAAGCCTGAACTGCTTACTGCTAAGAGGAGTATTCACACTGTGTACGGTATTCTAACACTCCCACTCAGTAACAGTTCGGATAAAAATATTACTTAGCTAGAAAACATTCCTAGCTTCGGTAGTAGATAATCCAACTTGGGAGCTGGTAAACTCTTTGTCAGAATATCTGCAACCATGTCCTCAGTAGGACAATATCTAACTTCTATAACTTTTCCAGCGACGTGATCTTTGATGAAGTGATATCGGATGTCGATGTGCTTCGTACGGTCGTGGAACTTGCTGGTGTCGACAAGGACCATAGCACTTTGGTTGTCACAATATGTAACGGTCGGCTCCTTGTCATGCAATCCGATGTCGGTCAAGAGCTGACGTAACCAGATTGTCTCTGAGCAGCTCGTGCTAAGAGCTACATATTCTGCCTCTGTACTTGACAGGGCAACTGACTTCTGTCTCTTGGAGGACCAGCTGATGGCTCCTCCAGAGTAGATGAAACAATGTCCTGATGTGGATCGTCTTGTCTCCGCGTGTCCTCCCCAATCAGCATCGGTGTAACCGAATAGAGAGTAGGGCTGGGGTGAGTGAGCATACTCAAGGTACAAATTTAAAGTTCCCTTGATGTAACGGAAAACCCGCTTCATAGCGGCAATGTGCTTAGGTCCAGGACTACTCATGAACTGGGAGAGTACACTAATGGGATAAGACAAATCAGGACGAGTACATACTGCAGCCCAATTAATAGAGCCGGCTGCACTCTGGTAAGGATAACTATTACATAGTTTCTTTTCATCCTCAGTGGTAGGAGAGTCATCCGAAGAAAGTTTCTCACCTGTAACTAGAGGGGTGCTTACATGTTTGCAGTCTTGTAAGCCAAACTGAAACAGTTTCTGTGTCAACTACAAAGTTTGACTAAGTTTGATAGTGCCAGAATACGGGTCACGATTAATCTCAATGCTAAGGCAATGATGGATTGGATCGATGTCAGTCATGCTGAACCGTGAGCTCAATTTTCCTTTTACGTGAGACAGTAGAGCCTCACTGCTGCTGGCAATCACAGTGTCATCCACTTAGAGGACAAGGATGACGAAGTGCTGTTTCTGGTGCAAGTAGTAAACGTTTCCGTCTGCACCGGACTTAGCAAATCCAAGAGAAAGCAAGAAGTTGTCGATGATCAAGTACCATTCTCTTGATGATTGCTTAAGACCGTAGAGAGTCTTGAGCAATCTGCATACTTGACTGCGCCTTGCTGTAGTCACGCCTTCCGGAACACTCATGTATATTTCCTCGTTAAGTGTTCCATTCAGAAATGCAGTTTTAACATCCATTTGATGTACATGTAGATTATACTGCGCTGAGATGACAAGGATGAGCCGTATTGACTGAATGCGGACTACAGGGGAAAAGGTTTCTGTGTAGTCCAACCCGTAGATCTGGGTGAAACCACGAGCCACTAGTCTCGTCTTATAACGAGCAATGGACCCATCGGTATTAAGTTTTAACTTAAAGGTCCACTTACATGTTATCGGTCGGCGTCCTTGTGACAAGTCGATGAGCTTCCAGGTGCCGTTAGATTCGAGGGAATCTAGCTCCTCCTCTATTGCTCTTCTCCACTGATCGGCATCAGGAGAAGATACTGCTTCTGTGTAAGAAACATGTTCCATTGGCACTGGTTTAAGAGTTACCATCAATGCACGCTTGGTGTTCTTCCGAGACTTCGGGATCAGCGATGAAGGGTCGTAACCTTCATCTGGGTTCCGTTGTGGAGGAACTGAATGTCGAGCTGATCGTCTCAATGGAGGCGGTGCTGGGAAATCCAATGGAGGAAGAGAGGACTCGCTGTGGGTGGAGCCGGAAACTCGTGGTGAGCGTGGTGATGTGCGCCGAAGGTAAGGATGGCGCGAGCTCAAGTTCTCTGCAGGGGGAGAGTGATTGCTTGAGGAATGAGAACGTGGAGGGCGACTGCTCCCACTGGACTGTGTACTGCTGGTGACTCCTCCGCCAAGGCCATGACTGCTAGGGACTCCTCCTCCAGATCCAAGACCAACGGATGGGGTTGGAGCTGGATTGGCAGGAGATGGCAGAGGAACTCCCACTGAAGGGAAACCGGGAGAGACCGACGAGAAATGAGCTGGGCCGGCTGAAGGGGCGGGCACAGTATGATAAAAATGGACGTCGGTCTCAGGAGATGCTTGAGTGAGTGGGAGATCAACAGAGGGGGTGGATGTGGGAGGGAGAGTCGGAGAAGACTCATCGAAGATAACATCACGAGAAGTGAAGATATGACCGTCAGATTTTCTTTGGAGACGATGTCGTGTCGTGGACCGGCTCCTACCTGAAATACAAACTTCGATGCTTGTCGCTCCAAAGACACTCATGAGAAGACAAGCTAGGCCCCAGCTTACAGATTTTGGCACAATCTCAGATCTCCATTTTCATCGCATAGATGGGTAGAGCTCCTTATCAGCTTTCCATAGGCATCTTGTCTACTTCGTTTGGGTGCCTAGTGGAGAAGTTACAGGACTCGAAAGATGGAGAAAATAAGCTAGGCCCCAGCTTACGGGTTTTTGGCACCACTTCGGATCTTCGTTTTTATCGCACCAGTGGATAGAGCTCCTTGTCAGCTTTCCATAGGCACTTCATCTACTTCGTTTGGACGCCTAGTGGAAAAGTTACAAGACTCGAAAGATGAAGAAAACAAGCTAGGCCTCAGCTTACGGGCTTTTGGCGCAACTTCGGATCTTCACTTTCATCACATAGATGGATAGAGCTCGTTGTCAGCTTCCCATGGGCATCTTGTTTACTTCGTTTGGACATCCAGAGAAGAAGTTATGCGATTCGAAAGAAGGTAAAATCAAGCTAGGCCCCTAGTTACTTGCTGACTGGGTATTTAGGACTTCAGGCGTTATATCAAAGACGCAAGGGGCCTGCTTCTGATTATTGAGGGTTGAACTTCGTACGTACAGACTGTTGCAAGGGGGCTGCTTAAGGGGCTTGCTTGTTCCTACGATCTGTCGGTGGATGTTTTGGAGAATTGGGAAGTCCAATACACGCGCGCAAGGTGTCATCGGGTTCAGATCTGTGCAGGCTACGCACACGTTAAGACGGTTCTTGAAGAGACGGATCGGGGGTTGTGTTCTGGGAGAAATTGAGACGCAGGAAGCAGATTTGGGGTTTTCAGTTACCTGTGAAGGAGAGTTGGACCGTTCGGGCCGTTCCGGAGTCCAAACTTGCTGTCCTTGGCTCCATCGGGATCAGAACAACGAGTTCTTCAGGAAATTGAAGACGATACAAAGTTTCATCGGGCGGTTTGGGAGTTGTGAGAGAAATTGGCTCGCAGGGAAGCGTTTGCGTCAAGTTTTCATCGCCTGCGACCTGAGATTGGATTGTTCTTCGCGATCGGTGAGCCAAGTTCTCCGTTCTTGGTGCCTACGCGATCAGGGAGTCCTCATGTACGCATAAGAGAAGACTGTAAGTGAATTGGATTGTTGGTTTGGGTGTGGTGAGCGAATTTGAGCCGCAGGGAGCCGATTTACGTCAGTTTTTTGCAACCTGCGACCAAATTTCTCGAGTGGTTTTGCAAGGGGAACTCCAAACGGCTTGTTTGGAGTCTTGTTGGGTTCAGGGTAGCCAGATCTACCTACCAGCGAAGACGGATATCAGTTTAGACGATCCGTTTGTACGGTGTGAGCGATTTTAAGCCGCAAGTAGGAGTTTTTGAAGGTTCGGTCACCTGCGACCGGAAATTGGCGATATCTCGACTATCGGGAGTCGGATCTGAAGGTTTCTTGAGCCAACGGAGTCAAGGAAGGAGACCCTATCAACATTTGAAGATCGTTTGGCGAAAGGAGGAAGTTCCCAGATAGATCTTTTTCGGTTCCTTCGCTACAGATTTCGTCCTTTTGAGTTCGTTAAGGACTTAGTTGGTTGTGTATGGCTTGTGGTAGCTAGCTTTAGCCAAGAGCTAGTGTGTGGATGTGGTTTGGACTTGAGTTTGGATCGCGTGATACTGTTGTGGCTCTGGTTGTTAGCAAAGAGAAGTTTCTCTTGCTTTGAGCTGCGCTTTGGCGATTTCAGGCTAGGGTTGCGATTCAGGGGTTTGTTTTAGGGCTTCTGAAGTAGGTTACAGACCGATCTGATCTGTTCCTCAGGTTTGTGTTGTTAGGAGAAAGAAATGGCAGTGTACATACATTTGGAGTGGTACAGTGGAGTACATCTCTGTCTTGTCTCTGTTTGGCACACAGCATCTCCACAGCCAGGAACCTCGCGTTTTCCTGGACATCCTTCACGCACAAAATATCCGACACGATACGGTGGTGAACTCGACGTGAAAGTCTGGGGTGGAGATTTCTTCTGTGTGTGAACTTTGAAGAAGAGATTGGCAGTCATGAGTGGGGATGGAAAAGGTGATGGAGATGGAGCTAGTGGTTCAAGTGGGTTACCGAAGGTGCAGTTGGATCCGGCGACTGCATCGATGTTTCAAGCTTTCACTATGTTCTTACGGCAGCAGTAGTCTGATGAGCGAAAGGAAGCTTTGACAACAAAGGCGCTACAAGCGGTGGTTAGCAGGATTGACCAGTTTGATGGAAGAGATGTCTCAAAGTATCTGAGACATTATGTGAAGGAGATGGAGCTGAACCGGGTCTCAGAAGATGAGATGATTGAGACGTTTGAGTTGGCAGTAGCTCCAGAGATTAGGGATCATGTTAAAATGCTAACGAAGCATTTTAACAAGGATTGGGAGACTTTTGCTCGTGCCTTGATGGATGAGTACTTCTTGGAAGACTCTGATCGAGTCACCAAGAAGTCATTCTTGGAGTGGGTTGAGCAACCAAGGAAGGGTTTACAAGCTACTGAGTTGCTCAAAGAGTTTGAGAAGCAGTTTTCACGGCTGACCAGGATGGAGAAGTTGACGTTACAGTCCAACAAGATAGAGCTATTTCTTCGGGCTGCAGATGAGAAGTTGCAGGAGAAGCTAGAGGTACTTCTGGAAGACCGGGAGGAGGACGATGGATTGACCAGCAGCTGGAAGAAGGTTGAAGAAGCTGTTGGTCTGCTTACCAAGAGGGAGCGGAGACGAGAGAAAGTTCCTGTTAGGAGACTGGCACCAACACCTACAGCTGTAACAACTGTTCCTGTAGTCCGATCAGTTCCTGTTGCTAGACAAGTAGTACCAGTTGCTCCAGCTGTTCCTGTTGTTCCAGTTGTTCAGGCACCCATGGTATCTCCGAAGAAGGATGACTCAAACCTTGAGGAGATATTGCGTGGAATGCGAGATCTGCAGATCAAGCTCACCAAATTGGAAGAGAAGGGATCTACAAGCGGAGTAAGACCGGTTGAGAAGCAAGGCTGGATCCAGCGGTGTATCTGATGCGATGGTACTGATCATCCGCGTAGAGATTGCAAGGAGTTCACAGATATTCTGCAGCAAGGAGTGATCTTCTGGAAGGATGGGAAGGTAGCGTTGAGGGATACTGGTGCACTTCTTCAGACTAACTTTGGTAGAGGAGGGATGAAGAAGTTGGTTGAGGACCACCTATCAGCGCAAGCAGTCGCAATCGTAGAAGCTGGAACTTATGGCACAAGGGTAGAGGATCAGGCTGAGAGGAGTTTCAACAAGCAAGTTGAGCCAAGTGAGTTGTGGTCATCTGCCATCTCCATGAAACAGAAAGGGAAGATGGCACGTGAGACGTTGCAGAGGACAGCTACTACGATCAGAAGGGATACTGGATGGGAGGATCCGATAGAAGCTCTATCGATGCATGCATACATCGCCAAGAACCAACACGAAGCGTTGTTGGAAGAGAAGAGAAGGCGAGATTCAGAGGATGCAGGGGAAGGAACTTCTTCCAAGAGACAGACTCGAGGGGAGAAGGTTCGCCAAGAGCTTCGGGATGCAGGAGCTCAAGACCTACCGATGGACGATACTCCTTCTCCATCGAAGGAGAAATCTCAGAAGGAGAAGGGTAAGCCGGCTGCATACAAGCTACAGTCGGATATCGAGGCTTCAATAGACTTGAAGGGAGTATTGGAAGATCGCATTTTGAATGCGAAGGTGGAGTTTACCTTGAGAGAAGTGTTAGGCATCGCCAAGCGTGAGTTTCATGATGTCATCATCGATGTCATCAAACAGAAACGACAAATTACGGGTGAGACTGGTTTATCACATGCTTTGGATACTAGGATGTCAGTGGATGAGGAGAGAGAGCTTGCAAGGTGCAGTGTCTATTCTCCAGAGGAAGAAAGAGATCGAAGGCGCAGGGTGCATTTTGAGGATGAAGAGGAGGATGGGAAGCGGAGCTCAAGTCATTACAGCCACAGTCACTGGGCTCGAGCTACGACGGAGACGTTGGTGAGGATCGAAGACTTGGATGAGCCGGTGGTTGCTCTGATCGATCATGGATCAGAAATCAACATCATGTCGAAGGAGCTGTACAAGAGGAAGAAGTGGCCGATCAATACAGAGCATGGATGGGTCATAAGAGCAGCCAACAACACGAGAGGAGACTTGTATGGAGCTTGTCCAGACATCAGAGTGCGCGTAGGAGATGTTGCTATCGAGCAAAACTTCTTTGTTCAGGAAGCAACATCATACTCGCTCATTCTGGGCCAACCTTTCATCATAGCGACCCGGATGGAGACAAAGGTACTGGACGACGGGTCTGCGTATGCTAGGATCCGAAGTCAAGATGGAAAGAGAGCGGTACAGTTCTTGACTGTACCGTCCAACCACGAGCGCAACCGAGATCGTTTGAGGGAGAAGTCGCTTCCAAGGGTGAGTGAAGAGTTCAAGGATTTTCGTTGAGTATCACTATAGAGCGGGATTGTGGTGGTGCGCAAGAGAAGGTACTCTCGCTTGATGGAGATAGTGCCTTTTGTACAGGGTTTATTGGATTTTCAGAGTGTGGGATTGCTGTCTACAAGAAGATAGAAGAGCTGAGAAGAAAAGAACAAAAACATTTGCGTGGTGTTGAGTTGATGTTGAAAGAGTTGGGTGAGCTAGAAGGGGATGAATGGATTTCTGGTGTTTATGAAGAGGATGGGTTGGAAGATCCCTTGCGAGAGATCATGTCTATTGGATGGGAGGATATGGATAAGGTCGTGCAGATTCATTCAAGGGAGGTCTATTCGGTGATCGAATCATTCCGTGCACCAGAGGTTCGAGTTGAGACAAGGTACAAGACAGTGGATAGGAAAGTAAAGCCAGTTGCTGGTCCTTTGCCGGAAGACACCAACCAACAGATGGATCGAGCTTCAAAGGAGAAGAGTTTGAGAGATCCTGCAATGATAAGACGCAAGTTCACGGAGAAGACCCTTGAAGAGCTGAAGATTGGATCTGATGGGTCTCTTCTACCAGAAGAGAGGATGTGCTTCAAGGAGATGCTTTCAAGACATGGGAGAGCATTTGCTTTTGAGCCACTTGAGATTGGATGTGTAGATCCGTACGTTGTTACCCCGATGGTTATCTTCACGGTACCGCATGTGCCATGGAACCTGAGACCAATTCCAGTACCGCGGGCTCACTTGCCCAAACTAGTGGAGTTGCTGAAGGAGAAGATGCGGATGAAGATCTTGGAGCCGTCGTTTGCACCATATTCAAGCAGATGGTTTACAGTACCAAAGAAGAATGGGTCGCTGCGGTTCATCCAAGACATGCAGCCGGTGAACGCAGTAACAATCAGAAATGCTGGGGTGGGACCGATTGTGGATGAGTTTGCAGAAGAGTTTGCAGGAAGAGCGATTTACTCAATGGGAGATCTTTACTCGGGGTATGATCAGTTTCAACTAGCGGAGGAGAGCAGAAGCTTCACGACAATGAGGACACCTTTGGGTTGGTTAGGATGTGTACCTTACCACAGGGAGCTACCAACTCGGTAGCACACATGATGAACGGGATGAATCGAGTTCTAAGGGACTTCATCCCCGAAAAGACGATGCCGTTCTTGGATGACATCCCCATCAAAGGATGTGTGGAAGATGAGAAGGATGAAGCATTAGATCAGAGGAGGTGTCGGCGATACGTCACTGATCACATCGCAGACTGTGAGAAGATCTTATCTCGACTTGAGGAAGTTCATCTTACGCTGTCAGGTGCGAAGTCTACATTTGGGGTTAGAGAGGTTTTGATCGTTGGTCATTTGTGTGGATCGTTTGATCGGAAGCCAGATCCGAACAAGGTGGATGCGATTGGAAGAATGAAGGAGGTTTGCAACTCGCTAACAGAAGTGAGAAGATTTTTGGGTGCTTGTGTATTCTACCACATTTGGATTCCTCATTATGCGCATGTGGCGGATCCGTTGTATGGATTGTTGCGTAAGGGTCATAAGTTCAGATGGGAGGAAGAGCATACTGATGCGGTAAAGAAGCTGAAGTCTTTACTATCATCTCCTCCAGTCTTGGGAAGGATTGATTACAAGGGTGCTAGGCCGGTGATTCTTACTGTGGATACAAGCCCAGTTGCAATTGGATGGGCAGTCGGACAGGATGACGAGGATGGAGACAGGTTTGCGGTTAGGTTCGGAGCGAAGGTGTTAAGTCCTCGACAACGTGCTTACCCGCAAGTGAAGAGAGAACTGTGGGGTATTGTTTCAGCTATGAAAACTGAGAAAGAGTATTTGATTGGAGCAGTAGTGGTGGTTGAAACTGATTGCTTGCCGTTGTTAGGGATGATCGTGAATTGTTCAACCCCTGATATTGCGATGTTACGATGGATCGCATATATCAAGTCGTTGAACCCGGAGTTTAGACATATTGCAGGGAAGGATAATCTGATGGCGGATATGTTATCTCGGGCTCGATATGATGAGGAAGATGAGATGGTAGAAGACATTGACGACGTGGGTACATAGTTCTATTCGATTGCACAGACAGGAAGGGAAGAAGAGTTGTTTGTTGAAGGGTTGTATGATGGTGATTTGCTTGATATCGGGAGGTACCTTAGTACGATGGTTAAGCAGACAGGTTGGACGGATGAGAGGTTTCGGAGAGTTCGAAGGAAGGCCTACAACTTCATGTTGCAGGATGGGTTTCTTTGGAAACGACCGAAGCAGAAAGGTGGGGTACCGCTACGGGTGATTTGCAACAAGGAAGATCAGCAGAAGTTGCTCAAGGCATTCCATGAGAGTCTTTGGGCTGGACATCGAGAGATTTGGGCCACTTTTACCAAGATGAAAGAGCGGTATTGGTGGAAAAACATGTACAGGGATGTTGTATTTTTTGTAGAGTCTTGTTTGACATGTCAGATGTATTCGAACATCCGACATCGTGACGGATTACATCCAACTTATCCGCTGGCAATACATTTCAAGTGGGTGGTAGACTTGGTGATTATGCCGGTTGGGTTGTGACAGATGAGATACTTGGTACTTGCTAGAGAAGATCTATCAAATCAAGTCAAGGGTAGGGCGCTTCGGACGAAGACAACTGAAGGGGTATGTAAATTTCTCTTGGAAGAGGTTGTTTGTCGGTATGGATGTGTGGGAAAGATCACTGCAGATCAGGGAGAGTTAGATGCACACGAGGCTCGTGAATTCTTTGCAAGGTGTGGGGTGAGGTTGTCACTGACAACTGCTTACAACCCCGAAGGGAACGCCAAGAGTGAACGTGGTCATCCACCCATTGTAAGGCTTTGGTGAAGGCTTGCAACGGAAGGGTGCGCGAGTGGCCTCGACTCTTACCATTTGCGTTATGGACAGATAGAACGACGCACAGTTCGGTGACAGGTTACATGCCGGTGGAACTCACATCACAGGTCAGAAGCCTATCATGCCAATTGAAGAACACGTTCTGACATGGAGTGTGTTACCTTGGGAGGACAATTTGACTAGAGAAGAGCTTCTTGCTATTCGAATTAGGCAGTTAGAGAGAAGACCAGAGGATATCCAAATTGCTTTGGATAGGCTGCGAGAAGCACGGTTGAAGAAAAAAGTCAGATTTGATCAGCGACATCGTTTGAGACCCAGGGAAATCAAAGAAGGTGATTGGGTGTTAGTCTATGACAACAGTCTAGACAACCAGCATAGTGCACTCCGGAAGTTTTCCAGAAGATGGTTTGGTCCGTATGTGGTGAAGAAGGTTCATGACAACGCAAGAGTTGGATGGAACGAGCTTGAAGGTACCAGTGGCAGGTAAACGTGTCAAGATTTTCAAAAACAGAGATGAGGAGGTCGATCTAGCAGATATCTTGACGGAGTTTCAGTTTGAGGATGAGGATAATGCAGAAGATCTTGAAGGTGAGGTTGGTTACGATGGGAAGTAGGACGATAAGCCGGTCCACTCCTTGGTTGGTATCTCTGGTGCATACCGGAGAATGCACAGGTTCAGAGGGGGTGGATGTCGTGTCGTGGACCGGCTCCTACTTGAAATACAAACTTCGATGCTTGTCGCTCCAAAGACACTCATGAGAAGACAAGCTAGGCCCCAGCTTACAGATTTTGGCACAATCTCAGATCTCCATTTTCATCGCATAGATGGGTAGAGCTCCTTATCAGCTTTCCATAGGCATCTTGTCTACTTCGTTTGGGTGCCTAGTGGAGAAGTTACAGGACTCGAAAGATGGAGAAAATAAGCTAGGCCCCAGCTTACGGGTTTTTGGCACCACTTCGGATCTTCGTTTTTATCGCACCAGTGGATAGAGCTCCTTGTCAGCTTTCCATAGGCACTTCATCTACTTCGTTTGGACGCCTAGTGGAAAAGTTACAAGACTCGAAAGATGAAGAAAACAAGCTAGGCCTCAGCTTACGGGCTTTTGGCGCAACTTCGGATCTTCACTTTCATCACATAGATGGATAGAGCTCGTTGTCAGCTTCCCATGGGCATCTTGTTTACTTCGTTTGGACATCCAGAGAAGAAATTATGCGATTCGAAAGAAGGTAAAATCAAGCTAGGCCCCTAGTTACTTGCTGACTGGGTATTTAAGGCTTCAGGCGTTATATCAAAGACGCAAGAGGCCTGCTTCTGATTATTGAGGGTTGAACTTCGTACGTACAGACTGTTGCAAGGGGGCTGCTTAAGGGGCTTGCTTATTCCTGCGACCCGTCGATGGATGTTTTGGAGAATTGGGAAGTCCAATACACGCGCGCAAAGTGTCATTGGATTCAGATCTGTGCAGGCTACGCACAGGTTAAGACGGTTCTTGAAGAGACGGATCGGGGGTTGTGTTCTGGGAGAAATTGAGACGCAAGAAGCAGATTTGGAGTTTTCAGTTACCTGTGAAGGAGAGTTGGACCGTTCGGGCCGTTCCGGAGTCCAAACTTGCTGTCCTTGGCTCCATCGGGATCAGAACAACGAGTTCTTCAGGAAATTGAAGACGATACAAAGTTTCATCGGGCGGTTTGGGAGTTGTGAGAGAAATTGGCTCGCAGGGAAGCGTTTGCGTCAAGTTTTCATCGCCTGCGACCTGAGATTGGATTGTTCTTCGCGATCGGTGAGCCAAGTTCTTCGTTCTTGGTGCCTACGCGATCAGGGAGTCCTCATGTACGCATAAGAGAAGACTGTAAGTGAATTGGATTGTTGGTTTGGGTGTGGTGAGCGAATTTGAGCCGTAGGGAGCCGATTTACGTCAGTTTTTTGCAACCTGCGACCAAATTTCTCGAGTGGTTTTGCAAGAGGAACTCCAAACGGCTTGTTTGGAGTCTTGTTGGGTTCAGGGTAGCCAGATCTACCTACCAGCGAAGACGGATATCAGTTTAGACGATCCGTTTGTACGGTGTGAGCGGTTTTAAGCCGCAGGGAGGAGTTTTTGAAAGTTCGGTCACTTGCGACCGAAAATTGGCGATATCTCGACTATCGGGAGTCGGATCTGAAGGTTTCTTGAGCCAACGGAGTCAAGGAAGGAGACCCTATCAACATTTGAAGATCGTTTGGCGAAAGGAGGAAGTTCCCAGATAGGTCTTTTTCGGTTCCTTCGCTACAGATTTCGTCCTTTTGAGTTCGTTAAGGACTTAGTTGGTTGTGTATGGCTTGTGGTAGCTAGCTTTAGCCAAGAGCTAGTGTGTGGATGTGGTTTGGACTTGAGTTTGGATCGCGTGATACTGTTGTGGCTCTGGTTGTTAGCAAAGAGAAGTTTCTCTTGCTTTGAGCTGCGCTTTGGCGATTTCAGGCTAGGGTTGCGATTCAGGGGTTTGTTTTAAGGCTTCTGAAGTAGGTTACAGACCGATCTGATCTGTTCCTCAGGTTTGTGTTGTTAGGAGAAAGAAATGGCAGTGTACATACATTTGGAGTGGTATATATCGCAGCATTCTTTTTCGTGGTTGTTCTTCTCTATCTTGTCTCTGTTTGGCACACAGCATCTCCACAGCCAGGAACCTCGCGTTTTCCTGGACATCCTTCACGCACAAAATATCCGACACGATAACGGTAACCCTTACTCTGGCCGCTATAGCCAAGGAAGATACAGTCGTGAGAACGATCATCGAGCTTTGTGCGCTCAACCTCGGGGACCTGGGAAAAAGCGCGACAGCCAAAGACGCGCAGAAAGGAGAGGTGTTGTGGAGGCATAGGAGGTGCCAGAGTTCATAAGGTGTGGTCATAGACGGGATAGCCTTAGACGGACACCGGTTCTGGAGGAAGGTGGCGCAAGTGATTGCTTCACCCCAGAAGGGCTTGATGAGCTTGGAAGTGTAAAGCATAGAACGGACAACATCAAGCAAGCTGCGGTTCTTACGTTCAGCAACGCCATTCTGCTAAGGAGAGTAAGGGACTGTGAATTGGCGCTGGATGCCACGCTCGCGACAGAAAGCGTCAAAAGCAGCTAAACGATATTCCCCGTCATTGTCAGATCGCAAAGTGACGAGAGATTGACCAATGGCGCGCTCAGCAAATGCTAGATAGTCCCGGAAAGCAGCAAAACAGTCACTCTTATAGTAGAGAAGACGAGTGACAGTGTAGCGCGAGTAGTCATCAATAAAGGTGATGAAATACTCATAGCCAGAAAAGGTGCAAGGGGAGATGCGACCACTAATATCAGAATGGACCAGTGCTAGAGGACGAGTGGATCGAGTGGAGCTAGCACGTGAGAATTTAGTGCGTGCATGCTTGCCGTGTGCACAAGCTGGACAAATATCCTCAGAGAGCGGGAAGGAAGGTAGGCCGGTAACATACCTGCGGTGGCTCAGCTCATGAACTCGATGATGGTTGATATGACCGAGTCGCTGATGCCACAAGGTAGAGAGATCGTCCGTCGTAGTAACAAGGGCATAGGGTCTAGGTGGCGTCGGTGGAGGAGTCCGACTGCCAGATGTGAAACCCTGAAGGCCTGCCAACAAATGCGGAGGGGACCGAAGTCGAGAAAAGGAAGGACCCGACTGCTCGCCAAAGAAAATCTGAGATGAAGTCAGGTGAGCATGGTAAGGACTATAGGGACGAGGGGCAAGAAGGCCCTCTGTCCCACCTTGGGGGACTGTAACCTTATTTAGGGGGCCGTCCCCCTGGTCCCTGAGACTGTCCGTGGAGGAGGGACGGCCGTCGGGGGTGTCCTCGGACGGACTGCCGTCGGGGCAGTCGGCGGGGGTTAGATTACCGGCCCCGCGGCGCGGGGAAGCAATATCTCCTGTGCGAGGATATTGCGTATCCCCGCCCGGGAATATTTCCTGTGGCCGGGGAGTCCGGTCCGAATCCCCTGGCCGGGGAGCCCGACGTGGATCTCCAATCCTCGGGGATCCGTGTCGGCCCCTTCCTCCCAGGTCAGCGGGGGTCGAGGCGACCTCCCGCGACCTGGGAGGTGGACTGCCTCCATGCGGAGGCAGTCTGTGGGACGTGATCCCCATCCGTTTCCCACGGATGGGGATCCCGGCCCATCCTCGTGGTCCCATCCTCGTCTCGCCTCGGGGGGTGCGTTGCCCCCGGCGCGAGATCCGGAGGCGAGAGGCTTCCGGGAAGGGGCACCAATGTCAGGAGGCGCGCGTGGGAGTCTCCACTGGCTGCGAGATCCGTGTGTGTACTCAAGGGGTGTGTGGCCCCTGCAGTGATAATTTGGCTTAGAGGTGCGGGGCTTTCAAGAGGTGTGCCTATTGAGTCGATCCGTGTGAAGGGAAGAGGTGTGCTGCCAGTGGACGCGCGCGGAAGAGGTGGAGCACCAAGAGGTGGTGTCCTAACAGGAAATTGACCAAGGGGTGTCATAGTGAGGGGGTAGACCGCGCGCGGACTGAATTTGAGCCTTCATTTTCCAAGTGAGACAATTCCGAATTTTGTGGAGTGATAGGGACTTCTCTAGTGAGAGAGTGCTCCGAATTAAGGATTTGAAAATTCCGTGAGTGACTTGGGTGATCTGGGTGAATTTCAGCTTGGGTGTGCGTATTCTGTGAGGCGAGGCTGGGCCTGGACCGTGGGAAGCGGATCCTGCGCATGTTGCGGTTGAATAGTGAGGTGCTAGTCCGCTGATTAGATTGCGGTCTAGCTCGCAAGCGCGGTCCTGATCTCTGGCTAGGTGGTAGTGTGTGGATTACTGAAGTCCTACCAGCTGTAGCTACAAGCGCGGTTTGGTCAGCGACCAAAATTGAATTGCCGAGCATGTAGAGATCGTCGACGGTGCGGCAGGGAGCAAGCACTTGACCAAATCTGTCTTCAAGGTGACAGAATCCGTTGCCGATTAGGCACCAGCCGCCATTGGCGTCAAATTGCCGAGCTGAGAATAAATTCTTTTGCAAGGCAGGCACGTGAAGAACATCACGTATGTACACATGCTCGCCGTTGAGCAGGCGCACTTCCACCATGCCAGAACCAGCAACGTGGATGGTGGTGTTGTCACCGAGTAGAATCGCATCATTCTCGATGTTCTCACAAGAGACGGGTGAGTATTCGACGAATTGTCGTCGATTATGCGCCATGTGGTGTGTGGCACCCGTGTCTACATACCAGTTAGGATCAGCTGTCTGCACGATTGCAGACGAACATTGTGCCACCAAAATCTGACGAGTGTTGCCGTTGTTGTTCTGAGAACGGCGATTCTTGTTCTTATTCTTGTTACCAGCAGTCGAGTTTTCGTTACTGCTGCTGGGCTTGTCTGGGCACTCAGCGATGCGGTGCCCGGGTTTGTTGCACTGGAAACATTTCTCGTTAGGATCTGACGGTCTCTTCGGTGGCTGGTTACCGTCTTGTCAGTTGCCACCATTGTTGCGCCGGTTGTTGCCATTGCGACCTTCTTGCCGACGACCTGCAAACAAGGCAGTGGATGGTTCCATCGATAGCTTGCGCCCGATCGTTTCCTCCTGAATGAGGAAGGTGATGAGGTCCTATAGCGAGAGATTTGGGTTCGTTCTCATCGCCTGCAAGAATAGATGGTAGTTGTTGGGCATGCTGCCCATCAACGCGAGGACTTGCTCCTCGTTGGCAATTATCAATCCAGCTGAAGTCATCTGCTGGATGAGAGACTTGAAGTTGTTGACATGTTGGGTAACAGTCTCGTTGGGTTTCATCTTTAAAACCCGCAACTCCTCTCTCAAGTGCATCTTGGTCACCATGTCTTGACCTGCAAAGTGTCTGGTCAAGGTGGACCATGCATCGTTCGACGTGGTGCAGGACATTAGATGTCCTGCTACACTGTTCTCGCAACATTCATTGATCGCTGCGAGCGCGGTAACGTCACGTTGATCCCAATCTGCGATGCTATCGGGTCCGATAGCAGGGGGAGGGACGGGTACCGCAGTACCTCCGGGTGTCGTGGCACGTGGTCTCTGCACGTTCCCTTCCACGATATCAAGAACACCATGGGCCTTGAGCCGCAAGGTTGTCTTGTGCGTGAAGTATGTGTCGTCGAACTTGACCCAGCCTTTGGTGTCAAAGGGGGCAGACATTCTGTATCAGATTGATCGCTGGAACGGTGAAATTCTGTTAGCAAAGGTACAGAATATGGGTGCGTGAAGCGTCCTTCTCACAGCAGCTGAAGAGTCCTTCAACTGCTCTCACCTAAGAGCCGAAGACCTACCTAGTGCCTATGCTATTGTGCTAGTGCATCAACAATGCAAAGCTCTGATACCATGTTGGAAATGGACTGCTAGTAGAATAGGCTAAGGTAAAACTCTAAGTCACGGCATAAGGACAATATGAGAGTGTGAGAGAGCTCCTCAAGAGAGTGTAGGCAAAACCAAGTAAGTAGATACTCAATAATGTACAATGGCCTTGGGCCTGAATAATATACCTTGGGGTCTTGGCCTTGGTGACCTTACGAAAGGTCACCATCCTAAAAGCCTGAACTGCTTACTGCTAAGAGGAGTATTCACACTGTGTACGGTATTCTAACATAGACGACTGCAGTGAGATGGTTAATCTGACGTTGGATTTGTAGACGAGCAAGCAGTATTGATGACCTACTTATGTTGATTAAGCTAAACGAAGTATTTGGCTACTCGTCACCGTCAGTCTCATTTCGATTCCTTTGCACGTAGATGTCTCGTGGCTTTCGTCGGTGGACGATTCATCCATCCCTTCTATCACCCAATAGGTGTTTAACTTCCGTTACCATAAGTTTTTGCTTGAGCAGTGTGTTAATTCACACTTTCTCCTTTTATCTTTCGGGGATTACATTCATTCTGTTTTGTGTGATGCGTAATTCCTGTACTTCTAAGATAAATTTTGCATTTGAAGTTAATGGGCCAGTGTCCCCTTGTCTCTCGCGCCCACTCTTTGGTCGAGTTCATATAACAACAGATGCGTGCGCACAAGGGTTCACCTGCCAGTCTTCTGCTCCTCGCTTAGCTTTTCGATCATCTTCATAGCGTTCTTTCAGTGCTAAAGGTTGCGTAGGAGCCTTTAGCACTGCCGACGTCCACTGGGAAGTATTTGTTGGCAGACAAGCGTCATCCCAATCAGATAGTCCCTGGTGAGGATTGGATGGTTTTAAATAAGCAGAATGAAAGCGCGAACCTGCTCACTTGTGTAGGATAGAGCACGAATTAAGATACAGTAGAGCTGGGGTCGTAGCCTGATTCACAGGTAGAATGAAAGATTTGTAGTAGCAGCTGATAGACTGCTGACAGCGAGCAATCGTCACAACCATATTCTTCTGCCACAGTATCTCGTTTTCCGTTCCTACCTGCTGACTAGTAAAGCAATATACAAAATTATCTGCTTGGAACCGTCTGTGAAATTTGTTGACTCTGTATTCGTGCAATAGCATTTCTGTTATCGCAATGGATAGTTACTGGTCTGAAATGCTCGACCAAAGCGAAAGCTTGCGTTTGATGATGGATGTGTACTGTCTTAGAGGAAGAGAGTTGGGAGTGAGTCCTATTTCCATACTTTCCGGCTGGATGACTTCGTGCAACGGGAAAAGAACTATAGCCTTTTGGAATGTATCCTGATCATTAACTACTACAGAACTTACAGGATAAGAAGTGTATCTGTTGTATCTGGAGGCTTGTAGTAGGATACAACAGAAGTAACTTTCAGTGACCTAAATATCCATTAGACACCATAGAGGTGATCTCGGAGCTCGGATTTGACATACATCACGTAAAGAAAAACACGGCACAGGCAAATGTCCTGCCGAGTGAACAGCGAAAACTCATGAGTAAGTAACTTCAGCTTCAGCTCCAAGTGCGAACTTGGATTTTCTCATCCGTGATCTTGGATTAAAGATCTACGACCTACTGCCAACAGCTGCTGAGCAGGAAGTTTGAAACGAGTTTAACAATTTGATTGAATCATGAAAATGATTCACAGAATTTACAGACCACCATAGACGGACTGAGTAACAAGGATAGAACTCCACACTAAATTTTGCAGATTTCAGGATTAGATGTGAACTTCAGAGATTCTTATCCAGACCTTGACGTCTTCATGATCATGAAGGTATACAGGATAGGCAAGCTCTTATAGACCCCCACACTAAATCTTGCGAATTCCGCTATTAGAAGTGAAGTACTGCAAACAACAAACGAACTCTATTCGTGCACAGGTTTCCGCGAAGTACCCTAACCTGACAATGTAATATTCATTATTCGCTGATAAAATGAAAATAAGGTTTAGTGAGAATGTTCATATATTTATTATTAAAATTAAAATTAAAATATAGTTAATTTTTCACCATAGCGAGTATTAAAATTTTACCAATTATTACCAATGTCGGTATTATCGCACAAAAAAGAAATATTATAGTTTTTAGCGTACAGTACAAATTCTTTGTTTTTCTTTCGCTCAACGTTATTGAGCGAAACGTTAGATGAACGAATATAGTTTACGATACCTTAGTTAGAGTAACAAGTCGTTGTTATAATATTCAAAATGTAATCTTTTAATGCTATTATGCTGTTAACGAGATTTTGCAGTAATTTCTTTTTCTTCTCGTGCCATGTCATCGAGTTGCTTAAAATGCATTGACGTTGATGATGGACTTCAGCAGACTTGAACATTAAGAAATTAAATTATTTCCACCTTTATATTTGCTAGTTCCACTGGACGCATAACTCATGTGAGCAGTACTGCGGTGGGTGAAATCACTATTTATCTAGTATTATTTATGTAAATGAATATCCTTAATCCCCACTATCGTCTTCCACCGAACACAACTATAAGATGTTTTAAATAAAATCATATCACTTTTAGAAAAATAAAAGTTGGCTATCATATTCAAACACATCGCATGCTGTAATATAAAGCCTAAGGATTACTTGTGAGCTTTGAAGAATGATATTTCTTTGAATGTCATCTTTTAACCTCAATTGAATCACAATAAAGATTTGAATCTACACATATATATACCAGTTTCTTGCTGATTACATATGATGATTTGATAAACTAAATATTATAAAACTTTATTCAAATAAAATTTAAAATGTGTAACATTCACTTGAAGAAAATACTCAACAAACTAACAATATATTAACAATATGCTAATAAACGTATTTAATTTATTCATTTATAACGCCCAAGAGTTATGTTCAGTAGTTGACTCAAACCAAACCATGGTATCATTCAAACCACACAATAATAATATATTTCGCGCGCAGTTTTTTCAGGGCTTTTCTACATGGAAATCATCATGTGCGCAAATAAGTGATAATGGCAAAATTATCTTCAATGTGCAAAAAGCTTAAAATGACTTAGAAGAGGAGAGAGAGAATTTAGGCTCAAGAATTATCAACAGTTATCTTAATAGTTACGATATCAATCTAGTCTCGGACTGAATCTTTCGAATACAAGGATTTCTGTTAATAAACTTTGGGTTCTTCCAAATTAAATAACAGTTTAGATTCTTGTTGTAACAGTTTATCTTCTGTCTTATTCCACGAGTTTGGTAAATTTCTCACTGTTGGTGAAATGGGTACGTCCCTTGTGAATAAATGCACATTTGATGTACATATAATTCTATTCTCGCACCAACAGAAAAAATAAATAAAGAAAATAGATTCTCACACCAAAAACTTAGAAATAATCAAATGCATTCCGTCCAGGAGCATAAATGTTTTGCGGTTTCAATGGCTTCTGCGATCTATTAGCTTAGATGAAATTCCTTGCACATTCACCCCTTCTATCTTCTTTCCGAGGAGGAAAACATTCAAGGGTTTAATTTATTATTCAAATTTTCTGTGAGGAAAAGTTAAAGAATAAATTAATCTTTTCATTAAATATTCTTTTTTCAGTAGAGGGTTGCACTGGTATTTTTTATGGATTATGTCGGGAACTTCTCATATTTCTAGGTTTGGCTAATTTAATATTTAAAAGATAACTGTGATTTTTCATTTCAGCTTGGTAGAATTTTCATTTAACACTTATGTCTTTTTCGATAACACCAAGTGGACAAAAGTTCTCCGGAAGTTCAGATTAATGCATATTTAGCTGACATAACATTAATAAGTATATGTCATGTTCATAAACATCGCTACACAATATACATGTGATGTCATACACATACACAAGTGTACTACAATAATATTCTATTCATTCATACTGAAATATCAACTGATAACACAAAGATCACTCTAGTCAAAGCAAACCTATTCTATGCATCAAAGAATCAAGGTTATCCTCACTCTGCTCATCTACCCTCAACTCAAAAAAAACGAAGTCTACAAACCCTTATCTCGCATTATACTCCCCAAAGGGATCTGAACCAAGAACCTCTCTTAACACTGCTAACGACTTTAACAAGACTAGCTACCGCACACTGTGCTAACTAACAGAGCCACTAAATATGACATGACCTGTCTTTAACAGAATAATGATAATTCTCTAGTAGGTAACCGTATATCTTTAATTCCCAGTACCACTAATATGAGCTGTGGATGACCCGACATGAAATGAATTAGTATCTCTAGCACTCACTCCAGTTTAGCAAAGATGGAGATCTTCTAAACTCTCGGTGCGGGTATAAAAGCAAGGAAAAGAATTTATTCTTTTTGCTCCGGGTGTAATTTAGGGTGAGAGAGAAGATACTGTAATTTAGGGTGAGAGAGAAGATACTGTTCTGTTCCAGAAAATTCACAGAATTCAGTATTTCTCAAGTGATACACAATCGTGTGTAGTTAAATCATAAACTCTTGGATAGTTTTGATTCAATTCTTCACTTAAAAGATTCTATTCTCACAGGAAACTTCCATCAGCAACAAGTATTTCAGTATGACGGTTAAATTTCTTTGTTCACAAGTAGCCTACCCGCAGAGTTAATGAAGGCCTCGTGATTACCATACTAGGGGCATCGGTTGGTTTAAACCCCAAGTTTGGCTACAATTGCTCTTGGTAATCCAGAACATCTTACTTTGTGAGTTTTTCTGCAAAGAACTGAAAATTTTAACTGTTATGCAGAAAATGATTATGGTGATAAAAATGATCAAGTTTTCATCTCAATTTCAAATATGTGAAATAAGGAATCAAATTAAAACTATTCACTATTTTACAAGTTATGATTCATTTCAAAGCAAACTACTTAGTGTTAGATAGAGAAATGTTAAGATGAAGATTTCGGGTTTCTTGGAGCGAAACAGAATCTTTCTTTCTTTCAGACTCAAAGAACTCTATGAGAAAAACAAGAATATTCTTGTTTATGATTATATCCTCATACATGGGTTTAAGCGGAAATATTCTTTCATTTGCGTACTGCTAGAGTTAAATCATGGATCAAAATTTATGCAAGCATCTTTTCCAGTGCGCGCATTATAATTAATATTCACTCACTATAAAAAATGAAGAGATATGTCTCTAAAATTTTCTAACTTCTTCAATGGTTTAGAGTAGAATAATTCTCAACTTTGAATCTGTTAACTTCAAGGTGTTTCGTGAGAATGGTTCTAATCACAACTGAGCTGCTACTTCCCAACGAGAAGAAACACCTTAGCATCCGTTGTCATCTCAAGATGAATGCGTCATCTCTTCCGTATTATTTCCGATGGTTTAGATGTTCTCTATGAGTGAAACAACGTTTAGTGCATAACACTCTACCAAACAGTCCAGGCAAGAACTGATGATTCACGTCAGCTCATATATATCAGGATGAAAAAGTTCTTCCAGCCGGAGAGATGGTCAGCTGTATTTCAGCTCTCGAACACCCTACCACATATTTACCATGGCTAAGCTGAACGAACAGTAATCAGCTAAACCTCTTGAAGCATGGACTCTTCAGCAAGATGACGATCTCGTAGAACATGTGATTTCAGTTTCTCTAGGTGAAGTGTCAAGTATGAGAAAGGAAGATTTTCCTAGAGTAGATAATGTTGAACCAAGATAATACCTTGGTTTCAAGGTCTCGGAGGGAGAAGAAACATGTTGACTTCAAGACCCGATCTGGGAACAAGCTTGGAATCCTACCTACGAGTTGAACGCACACCGAATCCGAGTCACATATAGATGGTGCCTTCCACTAGCATTAGTTTCAGTAGGTGATGGAAAGGACCTTTCTGTATGTGAGAGTAACAAATATTGCAAAACTTGTCGGTGCTTCTTACCAACGCGTTGAAGCCACACACAATGAAGAATCCTTTTCAAGCATCTGATATTCACATACAGGAAGATGGCTTCCATTACCGTTACTTTCAGTAGATGATGGAAGGGACCTTTCTGTATGTGAGAATAACACATGCTGTAAGATTTGGACGGCGGCATACGGGCGGACGCCGGACGGCTTGAAGACTGATCAAGTCGGAGCAGAAAATCCATGCAATCTTCGATTCCTGATGTCACTGTAACACGATCAGAAGAACAGCAGAGGACCATTGCATACTTGCCCACCTTCACTGATGACAGACACATCTTTTCAACATTACCCCACAGCGAACCACGATTTGAGCAGAACAGCATTCTTGCCAGAACATGACTTTGAGGGGTAGTCTTACACTTACATGGACCGTTACCAAGAGGTGATCATACCATCTTTTTTTGACCCGGAACATCGAGAAGTTCAACAACTCTAAGCAGCAGTGTCGTAAAAGGGATGTTCCTGCCGCTGAGACGTCTTATCGCATTCCTTTCAATCGAGTACGTCAAAGCTGTAGCCTGGCTACTTCAGTAGGGGAGAGTGGCATACAAGTTAAAATTCTTCTTCGAAAGAACTTTCCACCAAAGGTTTCACAAATCTTTGAAACACAAAAAGTTCTCTTCGTCGCTATCATTGTCGTGTCTAGATAAGATATCATGTCGAAATTCTAACAAGAAAGTTTTTTCAGACACATCCAACGACATCAAACAGCACTATGAATCACACCAACGTTACTTGACTATAGCTTGGCTTCAACGGATGACAAACCTGAAGCTCTCCACTACTCCAACCTGGTGGGTTCTACTTTCGATCGAAAGGAACGAGATGCATAAGAGATCGAAGATGGTTGATCCGCCTCTCTGATCGCAGCCCCTCCGATCGAGAAAGTATGCTGAAGGTAATGAGTCTTCACTGTGGTGATAAGCTCAATATATAGCCCTGGATGAAAGAGAAGCAAACTTTAAATTAAGCATCATCTATCTTATTCCTATGTAATGAAACAACGGCAAGACACTGATGGAAACACTTTGGATCCTTGAAACTGCATTATATAAATGAGGTTGTCAACATCAAGGTGAAAAGGAAAGTCTGTGTGGGCTCCGTAACCTAGAGCAGTTAGGGCAATCTCGTGCTTCACATCAAGTTGTCAGAGCTGCTCGTGGATGAATATCCACTCTAATCACTGATCTTGCTAACCTTTGCTTGAGGTAGTTGAATCAGTAACTGTTTTATACTTGAAGGACAATGATAAAGGCAATCTTCGATCAGTAGGGGCTTCAACGATGAACTGATTTAGTAATAACTGTGGTTGGATGCAAAAATCTTTGATTCAACTCAATGAATAATTTCATCATCAAAGTCAACTACTCGCGTCTTGTGGATTACTCAGAGTTTCAGCCGATTGTAACTAGTACCAAAAGCACCAGATCAAAGAAGCCCTATCATTCCTAAGGGAATGATAGCCACCTCTGCACGCAGCTAGGTTAGGTTGCAATCCCCGTGACAAAGTGTTCTGTCAGTGAAATGGTTGGATTTCAGAGAGATTCAGTGCATGTACACCGCTCCAATAGGAGTCAGAGAGCGTACAACAGTGATGACTTCTTCAGATTTTATATGCTTTTCGTATTTCTGGCCCAACAGGACCTGAACGACTTCTTTGAATCGATGGTCAGGAACATCTACTTGAACATGTAAAGTGACTTGTCTCATCAACGTCACATCACGTCAATTGACGACCTTTCAAGAATAGCTACTCCATGGCTCTGAACGCCACCTAGTGATACTTTTAGAAACCGAACACGAGGATTTTGTGTATAGGGCATGAAGCATCAGCAGAAGCCAGAATGTACTGCTTGCTGAGAAACGGCTTTTTCATGTCATATCGACAGAACATATAGTTTGAAGTACGAACTGAAAGTAAGTTTGTTGTCAGACTGAGTAGTTAACATGGAAGAAGTGGTTAGAACTTTCATCAGTTGTTCAGATATCAACATCCAACCGAACTGAGCACCGTCTCAAAAGGGCTATGACCAGTTTATCAGTTTTCAACTTCGTACAGAGGCTTTGGAAACTGCTATCATTTGCTAATCGCTCAACTACCTCTCTTTTGAGTCTGAAATTAGAGTTCTGATGCAGTTTAGAATATGCCGACGAATCCGAAAACAACCACGTCCAAGAAATCTTCAAGTTTGCTGGTGAAGAGTCCCGCTCAGATGCTGTACTCAACCACCAAACCTTCACGGTAACTTGAACAGCGTATACAGAACATGGTTTGTGAGATGTAATATACAGTTTCACTCCTTGACACTATTTTCTGGTGGACCACTTGGCTTGTTCACTGCCTGTTCGCACCCTCCGCAGCCTGAGATATGTACGTTATCGTTTCTATACTTCCCTGTGCTTGCTTCTTCACCATCTGAAGATGGAAGAGGGAAGCAAGCTTAACTTATTATATAACCCTTCCACGAAGTAGGGTTAGGTAATAGCGGGTGTCAAAGTTAGTGAATATTTATGCATCCAAACTCCCCTTTCGGGTCAGAGAAGAAAAAAGACAAGCTATAAGAACCGCAGTTAAAATTCACTAGATCATTGGTTGTAAGATTACTTTATAGGCTTTTTTGGCTATACTAATATTAAATATGTGACAGATTTAATTTAAGTATGTGACATAATTTAGGTATCGCAGATTATGTCACATTACTAGTTTAAAACGGCTAAGGTTGGATAAGTGAAAACTGGGACTACGAAAAACTGTGGCACTGAATCGGAAGACTGGAAGAACTTTTTTCAGAATAGAAGGTTCCATGAAGTATACGTACAACAAAAAGAAGATCAGAACTCATAAGTTTAACGTGAAAAGATAACCTCTCGGGAGTACAAGTCCAAGACTATCAAGGCCTTCACATTCATCAATCATAAGGTAGTAAATTATCTAAGCATTAATTTATTACCTAACCCTTCTCAACTGAAGGGTTAGATAATAAATTAACGTTAACATATTTGCCAGCCCTAGTCAAGGTGAAAAAGATTCTTCCACGGGTGAAAGGAAAAGTCCGTAACTAAGTTGCGGGCACTTTGCGAGAAAGTTATTGCTAACTTTGTTTTGATATCGGATATGTTGTCCATGGGAATTGAAGAGGTTATAAAGTCACCAGTATGAATTTGAAGAAGTGTACGTTTGTTCTAAATAAAGCTCATTTCACTCCGTGATATGAATGTCACATCTACATTCTTTTCGTCACAATCACTCTTCAGACCGACGGCAGCATTTTGAAATTGTGCGAGGGTCTGAACTCCAAGAGGAGACATCTTTAGAGTTGATAGAAATGACTTCTGATTTGAAAAGTGTCACATTCGATACATAAGTGTCGATTGAGACAATCACTTATACTATTGATACCATAGCACCTAGAGTTATAGAGACAAAAAAGAGATGAATTCGTTTGTCTGTCAAGATCGTTATTTATCTTGAGGACATTGAGAGTTTTATGTCTCTACATGGTGCTAGGAGAAAGATCAAGATAAGCAAGAAAAGATGTCTGAAGAAAGCAACTGCTTTTAGCATTATGGCTACTCAGATATATGATCACGATGATTTTCCTGTTGTTACTGGTGAGGAGTTGAAGAAATGCTTTGATCGTTAAGTTGATATGTACAAAAAAGCTCGACAACTGAATGATAGTACGGGAGCACTTTTCAACCTTATCAAGGATCATCTTGTCTTCCAAAACCAAGCTAGAGTGAAACAAGCTCCCATTAGTTTGCAGTTAGCCATGACACTCCACCGATCATGACGACTGAAAAGACACTTTTCTCCATCGATCTTTATTTATTTTTGTGAGGAATTGCTCTTGCAGTATGATGAACTACATTTAAGATGGTCATGATAGCCTTAGAGTCTAGACTAAAAACCAAGTGAAATGACCTTCACGTTAGAAAAGATTTGATTATCCCTCGAGAATTCACAGAGAAGAGATTTCTGTGTTGCATTGAACTGGTAGATGGTTCATTGTTGTCTTTGAGTCAACTACCATGTTATGATGGAGAGATTTATTGGCTACTGTATATCTAAAAAATCCTAAAAAACTGTAACTAACGATCGAAAACTGAGTCTATCCGAGTAAACTTGGTGAAAATGCATAAGGTGATGTTAGGAAATTCTCAGCCTATTGCAACAGATGACAGAACTTGTCGAACTGTACAAGTCCACACTCATTAGACTTGTCAAACTATCGAACTATGGCCATACCTCAAACTTAGTAGAAAAACAGGTGCTACTGACATATAAGTAACTATAGAGTCTCTAAGCTGAGATGCACCATGACTGATGCAGAGTTAGGAAACCACGAGGCTGCTGAAGATTCTTAGGTCAATTCCACAAACTAAAGATGGAATCTGAGGTTATAGACATACATGCACTGTGTACTTTATTAGGATCGTGATCAAAAGTAATCTCTATTTATGGCAATGTCAAAGTTATAACTATGAAGTACTTGAAACCTAACAAAGGGAGAAACTGCTGCAATATGGCATGATTTCAAGCCAACAGTACAATATTGGATAGTGGGGCACTCTGGATCCATCAACACGGGCGGCTCTAGTCAAGACGTCTGATCACTGCTAGTAGCAGTGCATTTATCCGAATGGACTACCACTGTCAAAACTGAACTGGCAGTGGAATCTGCATCTCGAAGTCCGAAGCTCTCTGGGGTGATATGATCTCCTTAGACTCTTGAGAATATTTGGTATGCATGCTTTCACATTCAGCACTCCTAAGCTCTCTCCTGAACAGGTTACTCGAAGTTTTTGCACGCTCATTATCGAAGACAAAGGTTTACGACCGACAAGTTTGCGTCTTCACCGTCCAGCAGAGTATTTCGTCAACGGTGTAAGGTTTCTCTTTGGACTCAGTTCGACCATGAGCTGGTTACTTCGGATATCTGCTTTTAATCCAGCAACTATGAGTCGCTAGCAGTTGTTCTGAGTCGCGCCAGGCCCTGCTGGTACACTAAAGTGGCTTACTGCGCCATACATATGTAATCATCAGTGCCTTGATCAAAGTGAATATGAACTAAAGGCTAAAACATCAGGGACTAAGGTCCCCGGATAGTTGCTTTCATGTATGCTGTGGAGATGCAGATCATGCACAGGTCTGCACGAGGAGAGGTAGCAGTTATCGCTGTGTTATTCCAGTTCGATGCAGATGGTAGTATCTTTCTGGCTTAGGTAATTAACAAGCCCACTATCATGCAAGATGTATAATTATCTTACAGTCAACAATCAGTTGCTCAGAGATATGTGCCTTGAGTTCTTGTTCTGCTAATTCGATGCTGTATTAAACTCATGTTTCGTATCTGTACATATGCAGTCCTTCAATCTCCCTCCACAAATTCCAGCGAAGGTATCAGCACCGGTGACAGTTCAGAACTAGAAGGTAGATCAACCCTTGGGACAATATGTTCGTTATCGCCTCTGACAACCCCGCCCTGTACTAAAGCAGTGATGTGGACTGTCGTGACCACCAAGTGAGTTAGCATCACAGCTGGGTCATATATATTGAGTCACAACTGCCCACTCCAACCTGTTTCCTATGGCGTTCTTCTCTTTCCTGTTTAATTTAACTTGAAGCTACTTGTAGAACTCCACAGCCAAATTGTTTCACTTGTTTTGTATTGCAGGTGAGTATAAGTTTCAGTCAGCTCTGGCAGCAATACTGGTCGAACAATACCCTTATTAGGGTAAGTTGCTTGGATGAGTTGATAAGATTACAAAACATAACGAAGGCGAATAAGCAGATAAAATAATCATGATTCTTCATTCAAATGGCTGGTAGGTGACTGTAGTCCTGTCTTGATCTACAGGACTATAGTACCAGATCAAGGCAGAAATGGAAGACCATTGATAAAGTCTAAGGAAGAGCGATTTAGTCATTGGTGGGAGACCGGTTTACTCGATGCAGTTCATGCTCTTGAAACTAGCCTTGGATTAGGAAACATGAGAAAGAACTCAATACATTATATGGAGGAATTTTTCTTGTTAATCCAATCAAGATTCAGGCCCTCTGTAGATTTTGGAGGAAAATCTTGAAGTAGCCACTGAATCAGAAGTTGATTCAATATGGAGACAACAGGTTAGTGATGGCTTGAGCAGATGCTCACCCATGATCGACCAGCTGGCGTACTATAGATATGATAGTGCTTATATGAATTTCCACAGAAAACTTTACGTGGATTCAGCTCACTCACAGTGGGTTGAATGCGAAGGTATTGAACTACAAGGTTCACATGTAATGGCGTACGTATAGGTACCGGTTATTCTTTTTAACACACGCTGAACCGGAGCAATAAACTTTTGCTGGATCCTATGTATGGTTGATGAGTTCCCAGAACAGAGCGTACAACTTGCATAGAAAGATAGATTCTGGCGAATTGTTTTTATTACAACCAAGTTTACCCAAGCTGTCAGCAGTCAAGAATCTTGCATTCCAGATTCAGTCGCCCAGATAGTATGTGACACGTTCTTGATGGAAGCCACTTGTACTGAAGATTCATTCTGTTTGTGCCTGTGGCATGGTCTGGTTGTCAGAAGTACATTTTGAACTTTTTAAATACGTTAGCGAAAGGACGTAGTGCATTCTCCGTAGTCTCAGCTTTCTCCGTAAGATCCCCTGCTGCATTTTCCTTGCTTTCCAGTTTTCTCTTCAAGGCAGAGTTCTCATTCGTCAAGTTAGCAACCATTTCCTTTTGTTCCTGCAACTGCTCAGCTATCGTCTTGTACAAAGTAAGCTCCTGCTCCATAACATTAGTTTGTCGTCGCAAGTCTTTGATACTTTGCTCCAGCTCCAGAGTTTTCGCTCGTTCAAGTTTCAGTTCTGCTTCTGACAAGTCAGTCTCAGAGTCTTTCTGCTCCACAGTATCAGACATGGTACCGAATTTTCGCTTCTGACTACCTAGATACTGTTTCAACTCTGTTGCTTTCTCCGTCAGACGCATAATTAGCTTCTCCTGTTCCTCAAGCAAATTGCTAATTACCTTCTCGTCATTTGACATCATATCTACTATTGGAACCCGAGGCGATTGTATGGAGGTTTCCAGATCTGTTCCGGTGGTCTCAGCACTTTTCTTCAAACTACTGTCTAGTGACGCGAACTCGTGCAAAGTCTGGTTTAACCGATTCGGTCCACTCGGACCAACGTCTTGATTAACGTCCTGTTTCTTTTCGATACCACCGTCAAATGATTGCAAGAGGTTTCGTGTCAACTGGGGCACATTATTGTCAACGGTTTCATCTGCACTAGTACTGGCAACGGTCTCCGAGTCCAGAAGCATCGCACGGAGAAACCTATGAAACTCGCCGCTCTGTGATTTGTCAGTAAGCGGAGATGTCCTAATCTGATTGTCCATGGGGTCCAGTTCTTGCTGGCAAATCTCCACAGGAGATAACTGATTTTCATCTAGCCTCAACTCCATACCACTATACCTTTCGTGTCTCACCTGCTGCCAGGCTTCAAACTTAGAGTTGAAAGTCGAATCAGTGCATGCACCGCCCATGACCTCCAACTCATTCTCTGTTCTCACCCGCATCCTCGAGTCTTCGTGATACGTTGCAGGTACTCGCACCTCTTTCTGACCATGGAAACGCTTACTTACAGTGCACTTTAACTTGCCGTGAGGGTCGTAATTACGTCCAACAATTACTGATTCGCCTTGTAAATGAGAAACCTTCGGGTTTTGCACCTTGAGGTCTTCATCTTGCTCACTCGGTCGACGTCTGCGTGGTTGTGGACAGTTGTATATTCCTCGTTTGATCTCCTGGTCTTGGTTGGCCAGGTTGGCCAGGTGATCAACCGTCGCCTTCTCTGTTCTGGACCTCCTGTAATAACTTTCCCTCGCTTTCATGTCTTGCATCAAGCCGCAACTTTTTGCCTTGATTCCACCTCGATTCTCGTCAACGGCACCGTCACTGTCCTGATCATTCTCTACCAGCTTAGCCATCGTAGGATCAGATCTAGAGCCAATTTGATTCTCGGCACGCTTTGTACTCTTGAAAACACTCCACCATACTTTGAGATCAGGGTTGTTGTGCGCATACTCAATACCCAACAGAATAGCCAGTAGAAGTGCGGAAAAGTGAGTTCTTCTGATACAGTTTGTCTTCATGGGTTGCCACTGAGTCTGGTAACCCGTGATGCATCTCAAGAGTTGTTCCCACAAAACTTTGCCCCAGGCCACAGGCTCTCCTGCCAGAGCACATTGCAAGTGTTTCATACACTCCAGCGAGACTTGCCAACTCGATGCCTCTCGTAAGTAGATGACATTCACAGCAAACCTGCCAACACTCTTGACAGCCTCTGTGGCAGCAGCAGTCATATCAAAGTAATATTCTCCCTTTAATGGGATCTTTTTCATGGGCCCAAAGTATGTTTCCTTGTACACTTCGTCGGCCGATGCAGAGTCGAAGAAAAGACCATCGAGGTCAAGGCCCAAACACTTGGCCATCTTCTCCATCGTAATGTGAATGGGGGTGCTACAGCCACGAGGGGTATATTCGATAAATCTCTCCTGGATCACGTCGACTCCTCCATAGACGAACCTTGCTTTACGGAGAAAATGCTCTATGTAACTTGCTGGATGCCACTTCCAGTCAATGCGCGAATATATATCATCGAGCCCGGTTTTAACCAGAAGTGCCTTGAGCTCCTCGCCACAGTCGGTGGATCTGTAATCAGGATACCAAAATAGATGCGGTACAACAACGTCTCGTTTCTTACTCTTTTCTACCCTAGCTGGATAAGTCCCTGCTGAAGTTGCGCATTCTTCATGCCCTTGCTTCGCAGGAGTCGGCATCTTATCAAACACAGAAGCGAATCTGCTTCATTCAACAAACTTAAGAAGTTTAAGCTGTGGGTGGATTGTCTGTCTTACTGAGCACGAGATTCAAGGAACTAATCACCAAATTTGCATGCTAATAATTTCTTCAGCGACTGTCAGAGACGTTGTAGAGAGTCAGAATCATGTCAGAAGTTTCAGTCTATAGGACTGGACGACGATAATATGTGCGGGCATAGACGAAGCTGTGGAGTTCACTAACCTTGGAAAGCAATCGACGTCCTTAATTGTCGTCGTACGTACACTCGCCAACTTTCTTCACCTGCTCAGAAAGGAAGTCGCAGTGAGCTTGACCTGCGCAGAAGCTTGTGCCACTCGGTCGCTCAGGATGTCCGCTCGAGTCACTCATGCAGAATCTGTATGCTCTGGGCCTGGACCTGGACCTGGACCAGAGATGATACTGAAGATGCTATTACTCGTATGAAAGCTCACTGGAACGTTCTATCTAGTCGATATTGTGCCATTCGTGTTCGACTTTCAAGGTTGTCTCCCTCTCAACTAGACCAACAGCTCTCCACAGATTTGTACGTAACAAACACTTTGGCTGTGTTTAAGACCTTGAGATCTTCAGTGACTGATGACCTTGACCTTACACGTGAACCTACACTGATATTTGACAGACATTCCTGTTATCAACGTCCAACAAATCTGGATGACATTAATTTGATTGCTGTGAATGTCACATCAAATCATGATCACCGTTGGAGGACCCCTGGCTTCAAAGATGTAAGTAGTACACTAATACTTTTGTAAGTGATGAAGTGGTCTACAGCAGCATAGAACCAGTTGTCCTGCATGAGCTCCATCGCAGTAGTAATTTCATTCTTCAAGCAACAGTTCCTGACAGGGAATTCATGAAGTGGACGTCAGGCATCACACTTGTTCCGGAGATCTTTGTGGTGGGAGGTGACCGCTACTCAAGTTTTAACAGTTCCTTCTTCACAAGGATCTGATTCATAATGAGGGTAGCATACCTTCACGGAATGGAGTGAGTATTGACTAAATAGTAACTACAGTAGCGTCGATATATAACGCACACTGTCAGGGAGGACGTGATTGACTGCCTATGACGGTTGCTGCTGGGAGTTTGTACAGAATGCCAGACTGCGTCCAAATGCAAGCTAGACTTGGTACGCAGTATGACTTTAGGCTACCCAGTAGGCATCTACGCAGTATGATTCTAGGCCGGCACTAAGCTAAGTTACAATGTCCTTCCGGGATAGGCTCAGACGTATGTGGTTTAGGGTTATTTCTACATTTAAAGGGCCAGTATTGTTTCCAAGTTTAGTGTGTTAAGGCTTTTCATATGAAACAAGGAGATACGATGGCTATGCGTTTGCAAGACCCACAATCCTAGAAGGTGAAATCTATGAAAGTGAATCTTAAAAGTGAAATCTATCTCACCTCACGAGTCTTAGAAGGTGATATATGTGAAGATGTAATTCTAGCGATATGGATGAATGTTAAAAGATAGATGAAAATTAATTTAGTCTTTGAAATCCATGATAAGATTATCTTCGGATACTAAAAGAAGTAGTTTATAATTTTATGTAAGTCACAATGTGCATCTTTCAATATGTCTTCATATATTAGTAGTAACATGTTTGCATCTTTTATGCAATATATAGTTGTGAATCTTCGGATTGTTTTGAGCATAGTGATCTTAAGATTATCTTCGGATGTATGATAATGTAGAAGTTTGTGAAATTTTGGACTGATTTGAAGATAGTGATCAGTTGCAATTACAGAAAAGAACATTTAGAATATTGTGGAGGTTGGTAACGATAATTTTAGACTGTGTTATTACATACATTTGAAAATTTATGAAAGTTAAGAAAAGATACATAAATGACATTGTGCTAGTTTTCAATTTGTTATGATGCAATTATTGTTAGAAATATGATGTCATAATTATTGAAATTAGCTTTAATATGATGCATATGAATTTCTATTGAATGGTTCGAATGATGAGCATATGAAGAAAATAAGTAGACTAATTTGTTCAGACAGATGAGAATATATTAACATATGATGATTTTTGAAATGAAAAATTATATAATGGAGAATGTGAGAGATGTTGTGAAAATTATGTACATTGGAGTATCAATCACAAGAAATACAAAAAATGTATAAAATGATTTGAATCTTGAGGTCATCTTGAGAGCAATGATGAATTGTAATTGCAAAGCAAATAATTAGAATGTTATGAATGTTAGAATGAGCATGTTTATATTGAACAGTTGTGGATGCATACATTTAGGAATTTTGTGAAGTCAATAGCTCATGACATGATGATGATTTCTAGTTTATATAAGAAATTTTTTCTCCAAGAAACATACAAGGGAGTACCTTTTCGCAAGTGTTGAAAATCTCTTGAATTTGAAATATATGGTCATGAACATCACTCGTATAGCTCGATTGATGAATACACGAACAAAAAAGATTAGATTCATTTTTCCACGTAAATGATATATATTAACATGTGATAGTTTTTTATAGAGAATAAAAATAGGATCATGATCTGTCTAATAAGCATGTGATGATGAAGAGAGGTTTTCGTATTAGAGAATGTTAGTCCATATTTGATGTAGATTTGATCCATATTTTGTGGTTGGGTTTGTGAAAGTTGGAAAATATTATATGTATTCATGAAAGATGTGAAGGATGTAATTTGATGATCATCAATTTTGAGCAGATCGATATTGAAATCTCCTATGATTATCGCTGGATAATCTTTATGTATGTCATGAATAATGGTAGTAAAATTGATCAAAAACTCATTGAGATGCATACGAGGTGATTTGTATACAACTATGATGTGAATTGCACTACGAGTTCGAATGTTGAAATCTACAGAAATTATTTCCATGTTATGAGTTCTAAAAATATTATGCGCCGAGAGTTGCATTGTGTTTCGATATGTTAGTAGCAAATCTCGACTTGTGTGTGTATGTATATATTGAAAGCGTTCGATGTCTATGAAATGTGGAACAGAACTAAGATTTTATATAAGTGTCTCACTGAAGTACAAAATATCAAATAGTTGTAAATTATGATCTGCTCGAACACAAGGTGATGTTTTATTAATGATCTTGTGTTTAGAAATTGTATGAGCATGTAAGTGGAAGATGAGATATTCATCTGAAGATCATGGATGTGGAGTTGTCATGATGATTTTAGTTTCAACCGTTCCATTTCGAGCGTCACTTTGTTGTCTATAACTATATGATGATGTCCGATCAATTGTAATATATGTAAGTGCTTCAGATTTTTCACTCTGGATAATGCAGTGTATGTCAATCCGTGTCGATTTATGTGCTTGGGATAGAAAGCTACCTGATGCATGGTCAATCCTTGCGATCTGTGAATAATTCGTGCAGATGCTTGTTGAACAGAGAATTGTGTTCTAGTGATCTTATGTTCTCTGATATATTTATTGATTGGAAATTGTTGCAAAATTCTTATAATGGACGTCCAAGATGGATTAATGTTATTTGAATACAAATATTTTTGTTTCTGCCTCGTTTGTGTTCCAATCTTTGGATTAAAGAATTGGATCCAAATGATTTGATCATCGTTATATGTTGTTGTGGATATGAAAACCCATCGCTTTCATTTGTGAGTCCATCTCGTGTGTTATAATTATGACATAATTCTACTAACATGGTAATTTTTAGAGATAAATATCTTGTAATCCAACTATATCTTTTGGATTTATGGATATCTTAAACCATAAGTACCGCTATTTAGCGGTGGGGATCCTCACCGCTAATCACTTTTAACCTTTGCTAAGTAAGTTCTGTACGAACGGGAGCCCTTGAGAGATTTGCGCAACACAGTCACCAACGCAATACGTGATGAAACTTTGTGATCTTGGTAGCGAAATGAGCAGAAGAGAAAGGGCTTCAAAATGAGCCCATGATGAGTTCAGGAGGAATACAGACCGCTTCAAATGAATATTGAGTCACTGAGAACCACAGAAATAGAATATTCTAAATTTTGAATTTTGAAATATTCTACTATCTAGTATATTCTGTTATAATCACTTACCCTCGCGTTACCATGACCCAGTGGGCTCTTTTGAGACAGGGAGCTCAACTGGGGCCTTGGCCTCCCGCACTCTGATTGAGAGTACAGTGAAAAATGACCCACCGCGTGCGAAGTCAAGCCTTTTATACCACTACTAGTGGTTTAATCTTTTTGATATAATAGAGAGAAAATGATCTTTTGCATGGAATAAATATTCGTTCTCATTAGTTATATTAAATATATGTTGATTATGAATTTTTGTATCTTTGTTAGTGTAAAATAAATGAGATATATCGTTTGGTTTAGAATACATTTTTTGATAAGTTGAATTTAAATTATGTAGATCTGAAGATGTTTGTTGGTTGATGCGAATTGTTCTGACGCATAGGTTGAGTCAGTTCATAGTGTTTGAAAAATGAAGACCATATGTTAGTGACAATATTTTGAGAATAAATATTAGATGATTGAAAAATCCATGAATCTTGAACATGTTGTACTTGATAAAAGTCACCGCAAATAATTATATCTATGCCATCGAATGGAAGGTTGAAATTCTGAGTTATTTGTCGTAGTCTTTGGTTTATGTATGAGAACATTCTCGCGCCCACTAGAGAGATTTCATCTATCACTAATAATCTTAATTGGTTATAATATTTGAGGGTATTTATCCAGTCGATCTGGACTTAATTTTGATACGTTCATATCGTAAAAATCTTTAAGGATTGCTAAAGCACTGTGAATAGTCATTCCTCATATGTTATATGCAGCTCGTCCTGTGTATGCTATCTTCAAAACTTTTATTTGTTCAGATCATTAAATCTGGATTTATCATCTTCGTATATCCATAACAATCTTTGTATTATTTTTAATAAGGTGAATCTTTACCGGTTTCTGCTTCTCTCGTAAGAAATAAATGGATTGGTTCATGTGGAAAGTGTTCTTTTTTATACATACAATCATTAAAGATTTAGTTTTTGTTGTTGGTTCAATTGACGTAATTCATCACAGAACGATTCTATTGGTATTAGAGGATCTTTGATCGAGAATGTTTCTTCACGATTTGTAGTCTTAGAAGTATATTTAAGAGTAATTTGTTGTATTAAGTCGACATTCTCCGAATCCAAATTGCTTGAATCGTGTTCCGGTTCGCTTTGTTCGTTATGATATTCTCTTATTTCTTTAAGTTTTGCCACCTCATCCTCAAATTTCTACCAATCTTCGTTTACGTCGTCCGTATTGTACTTAAAAATATACAAATTCTATAACAATAGAATATGTTATTTATGTCTATTATATGTATTTTCCCATGTTTCAGTTAAATCTTTAATGTTGTTCTAGTTGTAAAAGAAAAGAGACAAATAACAGCACTTGCTCTCTGAAATACTCTTCAGGTTGTTTATATTGATCAAAACATATCCACCGAACGACTTTAGATTTTCTCAATCATCTATTTTGTGAAGTATTAAACTTGGCCACGAATTCTATCAAAGCAATTGAATTTGTTTGCAGATGTTGTGGGTGTCGTGCATACTTATCTATGATGGATTGCAATCTTATGTTTGTTGAAGAATCATCTTTAGAAGATAAATGTTTGGCACTTTTGAGGAGGAATGCTCGATTCAGATGGACTACTAGTATCTATGAATTGAAAGGAGCGAGAAGCATGATACAAAGATAATTTTAATATTGTATAGATGACTAAATGAGTCGAAACTTGTCTAGAATTTAGCAATGCATTGCCTAGTTCTTTTATTTATGTGGTTATTTCTTGATTTTCCTCAGTACATTTATTGTTAATTTTCTTCATCTCTTTCGTTATTGTACTGTCTACTTTTGTTAGATATGATGTATAATATTGTGCCGCAGCATGTGGATCTAACACGTTGTCGGAGTGTGATCCGTCTACTTAGGAAAGCGCTGGGCTTCTGACTGTGGTTGTTTACTCAAGAGGTAGGCTTTTCAGGTTACAACAAGGCGCTATAAACACTCACACATGTGTGTAGGATCCTCTAATATGCTCATAAAGCGAAATTCAGGTCTAACTAGTAGTTCAGGCGGTGAACTTTAACACTCAAGGAGAGAAAAGATATGATGGTTCAGACTTCTAAAACCCTCCTACATGCAAAAGAGGCCCTACACACACACGAAGTTTCAGCCTGAGATCAAATTCTAGCACCGAGATATGAACAAAAACATTCTGAATAAGAAAATTACGGCAATTTCTGGCACCCAGATGGCTATTTCGACCTAGAACACCAAATTGGCTCAATCAATTTTGATGATCCTCACAGGATTTGGAGTCTACAGGATGCTGAACATCCTTGTGAAATTCCTGATTGTACACAGTTCTCCAGATCTCGTTCTCTGAAGTTGCTGCTCTAGATTGAGAGCTTTTCAGACCCCCTCTGCTTCAGCGGTCGTCCTGAATTACTCAATCACTCAAATGATATGAAACTTTTTGGACAATTGTAGCCAGGATTTGGAGTCTACAGGATGCTGAACATCCCTGTGAAATTTGGCCTCTTGATTGTACACAGTTCTCCAGATCTCGTTCTCTGAAGTTGATCTTCTAGATTGAGAGCTTTTCAGACCCCCTTTGCTTCAGTGGTCACCTTGAATAACTCAATCACTCAAATGACATGAAAATTTTTGGACAGTCATAGCCCTGCTGACAATGAACGCAACCATGCAGGTTTGAAGCGATTATCTCTTTTCTGCTGGAATTGACACTCAAACCCCCAAAATCAACAAAAGTGATGTAGTTTCAACTCAATCCGAACTTCAATTTGGCATAATTCCTCCTTTATTGCTCCAAATCGATCAAGAATTTCACTGACAATGACTTGCACGACGAGCTCTATCTCCTTGTGTCCTCAGATTTTTCAATGCCTTTACCAAAAGCTCGAAGTATCCTTAAGACCCTTGCTTCTAAGTTTAGAGTTTCACAAAACATAAAAATGGACCAATGGGAATCCATAGCTCCACTTCTTGTCTTTTTTTGTCCTAATCCACGTGGTAACTTAATTTCACACATAGGTTACCACGTCAAGCCTCTAAAGTGCCAGCGTAAATCCTAAACTTCATGCGAAGACATGTAAAATAACACGTAACCCTGAAAGATAACCTAAACAAGCTAGAAAGCATGCATGGACAACATGTAAGTACAACACATGAGCTTAAACTCTATCCACATGGTAGACCTAAAGTTATGTACTTTGACAACATAGATAAGCATAAAATCACTTGCACAAGCGCACGAGTGCTGAAACAAGATAGATAACATATTATCAACCTACTAAGACTCAAAATATATAATATAATAGTGTTAACACCGTATGCAAAGGTGTCAAACATATACATAAAGGACTAGAAGTAATATGAGTTAAGTTCTAGAACTACTAAACTCAAGTGTCGGAGTAGAAATGTAACATGTAGTCGTCAAGTAGCGCGACAACGTATTGACAATCTGTGCTAGTTTGCCAAATGGAAGCATCATTTTTTGGGAAGGAATTAATGTAAATATCGATTGGATGACGTTTGAGATATATGGAAGGTTTTGATAAAGAATAGCTTAAAGCTAATAAATAAGTTTCATATGTAAGTTCTAAATGTTGAAGATACTTATCGAAGTTCATCTCCATTCCAATTTTGAAAGAAGAAATGATGTTTGAAATTCTAATCGATTTAAGTTTTATATCTCTTGTCGTTTCATCATCCAGTTCATCGTTAGTTAAAAGATATAATATTGTTGTTTTTGACATGAGATGCCATGGAAATCAAAATCGACAAGAAGAAGAAGATCTTTTTTTATAGCAAGTTTTTGTATGATGATGAGTTTGATGTTTGATCATCTCTTTGCTCAATAAGTGAGGATCAATAGAAATATACTCGTCTATGAAAGTTGTTATTGATTCATCATGATCTATCTTGAAGACAAGAGCATTTTTATCCATAGTAGTTCATGATCATGTGGACTATTTCTGTTTTGAAATTCAATTATGAAAAAGAAATCTGATACATTTTTCAAAAGTAATTGGTTATGGTGAATAAGTTTACGGAAACATTGTGTTCTATGTTCACAATATCGTGCACATGTGACAGGATCTTGTCTAAGAAGTTGCTATTTTTGTGAAGAACTTAAGGTTTCTTCATTGTCCGGCAATGGTATATGGTTATCCATTTTGTTCAATTTGAAAAAGGTGTTCCTCAATGCCAGTTTTTTTCGTTCGCAGTTAAAGTAATGAAAAATGTAAGTTTTCTTAATTGTCGGATCATCGCGAAAAGATTTCGTCTAACGAGTTGGTAATAGTCTGGAGTGAATTGTAACTAGGACAAACAAGGAAAAGCTTGATCTGATATAAGAAGTTGTTGTTTGAAATTGTCATCCTTGATTTATTTCGTCGTCAAAGGAGAGCCTTGTAGTTTACTTTTTCTTACTCGAATCCAAGAAATGCTTAGAATTTTCTCTATGTAGATTTTGGACAGCTTGAAAAAAATGTTTGGTAAATGTCTAGCAAATTTATGAGTTTTGTATAATAATTCTCATGAAGATAGTTTGTGATATGACATCTTCGAAACGATTTGTTTGTTTCTTCCGTTGCCAAAAAACAAACAAGGAGAATTAGTCTATTCACAAATTCATCTTTGAATAAACTCAAAGGGTGATATCCCTCGCTAGGAGCCACAATAAGTTTATATTTTTCATTAGCGTAAATGATTTCATGATCTAAAAAGTTTGCAATAAATGTATAAGTGTTTGTGTTTGGTTCATGATTATTTTCATCGAACTCGTTATTTGTTTCAGTAGTTTTTACTTCATCGAATCGGAGTTGTTTTTTGAAATAATTGTCGTTGAAAGTGTCACTCCAATTTTCGTTCAGCTTGATATTGTGATGTTTGTATAAGTGTGTATTAATAAGATAATCTAAAGCTCGCATTACTTTCTTAGGTCGAACGTAGCTTGTTTTATAGATTGATTTTCGAGTCAATTTTCTTTTGATTTCCACTATGATAGAACCTTCTTCATCAGCCATACGTGATAAATGTGTTTGGACCATGTTTGTATTTGATGAGATATTAATAACACTACCTCTTAGATGTCATTGTTGGAAACCATTGTATATATGAATGTTTCCGAATATGACTTGAGGTGAGATCCATCTTTCTTCGACTTCGTTTAAACATTCAAGATATGATATCGTATTGTTATTGTAAACTCTAGATATCTCAAATAAAATAGTTGTTATTGTTTATATACTGCATACACATCAAACAAATCCTTGTATTATCTTTAAGTTGTTCGAAAGTTATGTTAGTTGTTTCAACATAAGAGCAAACGAAATCGTAATGAATTTGATTGATATATTTTAAATTCTTCAAGAAATCACGTTTATAGCATATTTCGCATGAATGATATGGAACATCTAGTAAAGACTTGGAGTAAGTATCAACGTGTTTTTCTTCTAATGATAGTTTCTTCCGTTTTTTAGAAGTACGGTTATATGTGTTAATTGAATTAATCTTATTCATTATTTTGTATTGTTTTATTTTATAAGAAAGTGTTTTTTCATTGGAAGAGTTGTATTTCATATTGTTTATGAGATTGTATGAAATTCTTTATGACATCTCTTATGGATAAATACGAATATTTCTAACAGAATAATAAAAGTTCTGAATATAGAATGTTTAATTGGTGAGAGTCAATATCTTGCAAAAGATGGTTTACTTTTGTTTTTTAGAGATTTAGTTTATTTATACCTAGTTTATAAATTTTAGTTTGAATAGTGTTTAAGTCATTCTCATAAGTAGGACTTTTACTTATAAATTTATGTATTAATTGTGCATTCGTACATTTGGATGAATTAATCATAAATCTTGTAGTTGTTTCACTATATACTCCCATTTCTCAATAAGAAATTCATCATGAATCAGTACGATTGGTTCACAAGGATCAGAACTACCTTCATTATCATCATATAGAAGGTTGAAAGTAACATGATAAGAGTTGTTGTTTGGAAACTGAATTATATTATTTCTAGAAGTAGAACTATAGATGTGTATATTTGTCTGTAGTATGGAGGATAAAGCTAAGAGACATAAAGAATCACCCCACACACCACCTTCTTTTGTCATTTTATCAACTTTGGTTATATATTCATCTATAGATTCGACATGATGCGACACTCTCAATTCATCTTCCATGAAATAAGATAATATCAATGGATCATGTGTATCTCTAGCTCTTGAGTAGATATCCTAAAGTTTATTTTGAGTTTAATTCGTAAAGATGCGATAGAAAATTTATGATGCAATAAATATTATATCGAATCAAACATACAATCTCCTGGAGTGCAAAAGAAATCTTCACATTTTTTAAAATTTGGACAAATCTTTAGACATATGAACAGAATAATAAAAGATTATGTATATTGTTTGATAAACTTAGAAATTATAATCCATAAAAATTATGCAAATGTTATAATCCACATACTTGATTATGATAAGCGTAGTGTTGTTCAACTTGGGTTGTTCTATTATGGTTTGATGATGAAGTTTGAGTTCTCTTTCTTTTCCTCCCGGTGTCGTGTCGTGGACCGGCTTATACATGAAAATCAAATTTTGATTGTTATCGCTCCAAAAACACTCATTTGTAAAACAAGCTAGGCCTCAACTTACGGACTTTTGGCACGACTTCGGATCTTCACTTTCATTGCATCAATGGGTAGAGCTCGTTGTCAACTTTCCATAGGCACTTTGTCTACTTCATTTTGACGCTTAGTGGAGAAGTTACGAGACTCGAAAGATGGGTAAAATAAGCTAGACCACAGCTTACGGACTTTTGACACGACTTCGGATCTTCACTTTCATTGCGTCAATGGTAGGAGCTCGTTGTCAACTTTCCATAGACACTTTGTCCACTTCATTTGGACGCATAGTGGAGAAGTTACGAGACTCGAAAGATGGGTAAAACAAGCTAAGCCTCAGCTTACGGACTTTTGACACGACTTCGGATCTTCACTTTCATCGCATCAATGTGTACAACGTTTTGTCAACTTTCCATAGACACTTTGTCTACTTCATTTGTCGTCTAGTGGAGAAGTTACGAGACTCCGAAGAAGAAAAAAATCAAGCTATGCCTTAGTTTACTTTGCTGACTGGGTATTTGCAGCTCCATGCGCTATACTGAGGACGCAAGGGGCCTGCTTCCTCATAATCTGTGAAAACTTGTACGTACAGACACAGACGTAATTGAGCAACTTAAGGGGTTTGTTTACACCTGCGACATGTCAACGGTCGGTTCGAGAGATTTGGAGGTCAAATGCAAGTACGCAAGGCGTCCTTGGGTTCATATCTGTGCAGGCTATGCACTAGTTAAGACGGTTCGTGAAGAGACGGATCGAGGAGTTTGTTCTGAGAGAAATTAAGACGTAGGAGAGAGATTTGGAGTGCTTCAGTGATCTGTGAATGAGAGTTGGACCGTTCGGACCGTTCCAAAGTCCACACTTGCTGTCCTTAGATCCAATGGGATCAGAACATCGAGTTCTTCAAGAAATTGAAGACGATAGAAAGTTTCATTGGGCAATTTGGAGTTTTGAGTGAAATTGGCTCGCAGAGAAACGCTTACGTCAGTTTTTCGTCGCCTACGACTTGAGATTGGGTTGTTCTTCGCGATCGATGAGCAAAGCTCTTCCTTCTTGATGCTTACGCGATCAGGGAGTCTTCACTTACGCATAGGAGAAGACGGTATGTGGACTGGATTGTTGGTTTGGGCGTGATGAGCGAGTTTGAGTCGTATGGAGTCGATCTACTTCAATTTTTTACATCTTGTGATCAAATTTCTTGCGTGGTTTTGCGAGTGGAACTCCAAACAGCTTGTTTGGAGTCTCGTTGGGTTCAGGGTAGCTACATCTATCTACCAGAGAAGACGGATATCAGATCAAGCGATCCGTTTGGACGGTGTGCGTGGTTTTAAGCTGCAGGGAGGAGTTTTTGCAAGTTCGGTCACCTGCGATCAAAAATCGATGATATCTCCTGTCGGGAGTCGGATCTGATAGTTCTTGAGGTCAACAGAGTCAAGAAGGAAGGCCTTATCGACATCTGAAGTCCGTTTGGCGAAAGAAGAAAGTTCTCAAATAGGTCTTTTTTGTTCTTTCGCTACGGATTTCGTCTTTTTGAGTTCGTTGGAGTTCTAGTTGGTTATGTACAACTTGTGGTAGCTAGCTTTAGCTAAGAGCTTGTACATGGACGTTGTTTGGACTTGGGTTTGAATCGTGTGATGTTGGTGCAGCTCTTTTTATCAGCAAAGAGACGTTTCTAGTACTTTGAGCTACGCTTCGGTGGTTTTGGATCTGGATTGAGATTCATGGGTTCGTTTTAGGATTTTTGAAAGGTTACAGATCGCTATGGTCTGTATCTCAGTTTTCTTGTTCTTAGGGTGAAAGAACCGATAATGTATATACACTGGGAGTTGGTATATATTGTGACATTCGTTTTCGTGCTTGTTTCTCTCTTTCTTGTCGCGTTTTAGCACACTACATCTCCACAGTCAAGAACCATGCGTTTTCCTAGACATTCCTCATGCAAAATCTGACACAATACGATGGTGAACTAGACGTGAAGCTCCGGGGTGGAGATTTTTGTGTTGAAACTTGGAAGAGGAGATCAAGAATCATGAACGAGGATGAAGATGGATACAATTTTTGGGGAGGATGTTGTGGACCTAGGATGATGGATATGTAGATGCTTTGGGATCATGGGAGGATGGAATGAGCCATGACAATGGACGGGATGAATGGATCAGAGAGGATACTAGAGGTGCAGTTGGATGCAGCAACTGCATGATTGTTTCAAGCCTTCACTTTGTTTTTGCAAAAAGAGCAAGAGAACCAACAAAAGGAGGCTTTGGGGACGAAGGCGCTTCGAAGAGTGATCGACAAGCTCGATCTATTTGATGAGAGAGACATCTCAAAGTACTTGAGATGTTACAAGACGGAGATGGATTTGGATCAGGTATCGGAGAAAGAGATGATCGAGACATTCGAACTCGCTACGGTGCTTAAGATAAGGGAGCATGTGAAGGGTCTAACAAAGCATTTTGGGAGGAACTGTGATACATTTTCACATGCGTTGATGGAGGAATATTTCTTGGAAAACTCAGATTGAGTAATCAAGAAATCATTTTTAGAATGGGTCAACCGATCCAACAAGGGTTTATAGTCTGCAGAGCTGTTAAAGGAGTTTGAGAGACAATTCTCTCAATTATCTCGGGTGGACAAGCTAACCTTGGAGACCTACAAGACAGAGTTGTTTCTTCAAGCTACGGATGAACCATGGCAAGAACAGTTGGAATTATTTTTGGAGGATGGGGAGGAAGAAGAAGGGTTGACAAGGAACTGGGAGGTTGTGCATGAAGCGGTTGACCTCCCATCCAATCACCCCCTCTAAATATCTACATCTTTGAATATGAGTTCGAAGACATAGAAAGAGTGAACCATCATACTGTAGAAACGCCTCTCATCCACCTAGTTGAACCTCATCGTCGGAGTTTTGTGACCCAAGTGTCGTAGTAGACATCATCCATCATCCCTTCCATCACCATATATCCTGAATGTAACTCTCAACCTCAAGTCTGTACATGTCATTGTACGTATCATTCTCTTCTCTTTTGTTTTCTGAAAAAAAAGAACCACGCTCCTCAATTGCAACCATCATTGTCTTGTTGTACAATGATATCCTCTTCAACCATCATCCTTTCTAATCTCTTTTTCTAAAAACCCTTACAACCTCCCAAGCATCATTATCTCAACCCAAATCACCTTCAGCAATGACTTTTCTCCAGTAAGTCCATCTTTACCCATCATCTTATACTCATAGCCTCGAGAGCATCTGTCCACTCTCCTTTATCATCAGCAGGTCTCTCGTCCTTGATGATGTCAATGTTGACATTATGGACTTTCCTTGAAGTTGCACCTAAGACCTCATGTGAAATGAATCCAACCTTCATATCTCGAATGCACTCCTCCCAACCTCCCTTCACATCCATCGTTATCATCTCAATATCTAGTTGTTGTTTGCATGCAACCAAATTACCCATATCCATTGTCTGCACCCCAACCATCTCCTCCGATTGTGAAGGATCGTCCTCCATTGCCAGTTCAGGAAGAATAGTTTCCTGTTGAACCTTATCCTCTCCAGCTTGCTTCCTTGAAGAAGTCTCTTCTTGTCTCTTCTTCTCGCTCTGCATCGTGGATGCAATATCCAACTTGAGCTCGCTTGGATCCACGTGCTCATCCAAATCATCCCTATGGAGATCATGCTCAATCTTCTCCACCCTAGCACCATAATTTGTAGCTTTGGTAGCTACAACTGCATGTGCCGCAAGATAATCATCCACAAGCTTCTTCATCCCTCATTTACCAACGTTGACTTGAAGAAGAGTATCTGTACTTCTGAACCCAACATTTCCATCCTCCCAAGAAATAACCTCTCGTTGCAAAGACTCTGCAAAGTCGATGCAATCTTCTCGCTGATGGTCAGTATCATCACACCACACGCACTGATGTACGCAAGCTGGTTTGGGTACAAGCACCGTCTTGATCGAGAATCTCTTATCCTACAACCTAGTAACCTTAGCTTGTAGATCTTACATCTTTTGCTGTAGGTCCTCGATGGTTGGATCCTTCTCCTCTACAACCACAACTGGAGGTTGAACCTCAGATACTACCCGAACTGATGTGGTAGTCAGCGATACATTTGTCGACTTTCTAACTCTTTCTCTTGAAGAAAAAAGTCGATGAGCATGGATCTAAGGAAGATCATGGCAGGGTAGCAACTTCAAGATGACGATCAGGTTGCAACCTTGAGGATGAAGTTGACTGAGATGAGAAGGAGGATGATAAGATGATGTGCGTGCCGGTCCACTCTTTGGTTGGTATATTTGGTGCATACCGGAGGATGTGCAGGTTTGGAGGAGGTGGATGTCTTGTCGTGGACCGATTCTTACATGAAAATCAAATTTTGACTGTTATCGTTCAAAAGACACTCATTGATAAAACAAGCTAAGCCTCAGCTTACGCGCTTTTGGCACGACTTCGGATCTTCACTTTCATCGCATCAATGTGTAGAACGTTTTGTCAACTTTTCATAGACACTTTGTCTACTTCATTTGGACGTCTAGTGGAGAAGTTACGAGACTCCGAAGAAGAAAAAATCAAGCTAGACCTTAGTTTACTTTGCTGATTGGGTATTTGCAGCTCCAGGCGCTATACTAACGACGTAAGGGGCCTGCTTCCTCATAATTTGTGAAAACTTGTACGTATAGAGACTGACGTAATTGAGCAGCTTAAGGGGCTTGTTTACACCTGCGATCTGTCAACAGTCGGTTCGGGAGATTTGGAGGTCCAATGCAAGCACGCAAGGCGTCATTGGATTCGTATCTATGCAGGCTACGCACTAGTTAAGACGGTTCGTGAAGAGACGGATCGAGGAGTTTGTTCTGAGAGAAATTAAGACGTAGGAGAGAGATTTGGAGTGCTTCAGTGATCTGTGAATGAGAGTTGGACCGTTCGGGCCGTTCCGGAGTCCATACTTGTTGTCCTTGGATCCAACATGATCAAAATGCCGAGATCTTCAAGAAATTGAAGACGATAGAAAGTTTCATTGAGCAATTTGGGAGTTATGAGTAAAATTGACTCGTAGGGAAGCGCTTACGTCAGTTTTTTGTCGCTTGCGACCTGAGATTGGGATGTTCTTCGTGATCAATGAGCCAAGCTCTTCGTTCTTGGTGCCTATGCAATCAGGGAGTCTTCATCTACACATAGGAGAAGACGGTATGTGGACTGGATTGTTGGTTTGGGCATGATGAGCGAGTTCGAGTCGTAGTGCCATGACCCTCATTCTCAAGATCGGGCGCAGACGCGAACAATAGAACCCTAGCGGACTTGTGCTAGGTTGTGAACGCTGCGAGTAGGACTTAACGGCTTGGCCGGGAAGTCGGGATCAGATGAACCCTAAGTGGTTCTCTGAACCAAGGTTGGAACCTTGGGTTAGGACATAAGGGCCTACCCCAAGAGGACCCCGGACAAACGCTAACCTAAGGGGGCGAGTCTGGGAACGGATCGAAACATGAGTCTGAGACATAGGTCTGAGACGCGAGACCGAAGACGTGGGTCCGAGACGCAGACGGACCGTCGTTCGGACGCTGGTCCGACCACAGGGTTCGAGTCTGGGTCTGGACCACAAGTTTCCGAAAAATAACTAAGTGTTGGAGCTCCATGGACGTTTTAGGTCGTGGACGGAGCTCCACATAAGATCTCGAGGCGAGTGAGGTATCATTAGAAAGGTCTCGTCGAGAGCTTTCCAGTGATATATAACACTCCTCGATCTAACCTCCGAGCTGGAAGTGATGACCGAACCACAATCAGGTTGTGGTATAATTTTCAAGGATCAAAGAGGAGGGCGGGGCCGCCGATCCCCAGAAGTATATATGAAGGGGGTTCGATGCCTAGGTGGGCCAGGACGAGTCACCCGACCCCAGGGTTCGGCGGGCGGACTCTGGGGACATGAGGTGATGGCTGGGTCGGTTCCAAGGCACGTTCTGATCCATACTTGGACATCTGGACTTAAGAACGATGTAAGGACTAGGGCAAGACTAGAGAACGAGTCGGCGCGTTAGACCACCGTTCGGGAGTCTAGACCCAGACGGACATCACGGGCGGTTGGACCACTATGTGTGCTAGAGGTACCATTTAGGACCTTGGACTTTATGGGAAGTCTGCCCCAAGTCATCTTGTGACTTGCTCATGTTTTGGGATCGACCTAGTCGAGTCTAGATCGAGACTTAGGGAATGCTGAGCTTGATGAATAGGGAGACGGTCGGGCTCCGATCCGAGCCAAACTGAGATAAGATAAGTGGTGCATGGACGCTAACTTCTGATTATGTTTGCAGGTTAGCGGTGTAAAGTTCGCGACCTACTGAGCAAGAGCTTTCGTTGGCGCAACAAGGAGGTAGGTGCGCGAAAAGTGGTATCAGAGCCAACGCTTCGGCGAGCGAGAACTTGAGGTAGTGACTGAAGGCTGGACGCTTGAGGAAGGACACGAATCGGATCAACGTTTCTATGTGAACACTTGGAGCGATGGCCGACGTAGGACAGAGTTCCAAGAGGAAGACCAAGAAACGGGGAGCGGCTGACACCGGGACCAGATCGACCCGAGCTAGCCCCGAGGCACAGTCAGGAGACGACAACCGACAACCTTTGTCCCAACGTCAAGGAAGCTCAGTTCCAGCTACGGCACCGCTGCAGCAAAATGGAGTCTTGCCAACGGTGCCCAACGATGCAAGCACGGGAAGTCAAGGAGCCTTGTATGCAGAACTCATCAAGATGATGAAGACCATGCAAGAAGGCATGATCTCCAGGGATAAACGTATCGCTGAGCTTGAGGCAGATCAAAGAAGTTCCTCGTCTACCAGAAAACTTTGTAAGACGAATTTGCCGACTCTGTTTTCAAGTATATGACGGGCTCGCAAGGTTAAGTATTTCTTAATTGAGTTGGACTTATACTTGGAGTCAGACAAAGTGAGAGCGGCGGTTACGTTCCTGAAGGATCATGCGCTTCTCTGGTGGCCTGCATACAAGGATGAGCATGCCTTGACCGTCTCGGCGCTTGGTTGGAAGGAGTTCAAGGTGTTGCTCGCGAGACGACTCACTCCGGAGTATCAAAGGATTCGGGATGGTGTCGAGCTAGTTAGGCTGAAGCAGACGGGGACGTTAAGTGCTTATGTGCGCGAGTTCAGTGTCAAGTTGGATTCGTTCTCCAAATGGACTGAGGAGACCAAAATATGTATATTTATTGGGGGACTCAAGTCAAGCTCGGAGAAGGCTCTCTTTCGGATGCCGGAGCTACTTGCGACAAGTGCCAAACTTTTGAAGTTAACAGAGCGAATTGGAGACGACGAAGTCCAGCAACAGAAACCTTTTGAACCACGCAGCATGGACAAGTTCCAGAAGAAGAACAAGGGCTTCAAGCGACAGTGGGATGGGGGTGAGAAGGACCGGAAGGATACTTCTGCCCCGGCAGCAAAACGGCAGCAAACAGGAGTAAAACCTAAGGGGCAAACACCTCAGAGGGCAATGGTGCTAAGTTTACTTGCTACAATTGTGGTGAGGCGGGCCATATTGCTAAGGGGTGTACGAAACCTAAGGTTAGTAACTCTAGCATGAATGCATTTGTTGCAAAGGACTTGTTGGAGGGCCAGATGACTGTGACCTTGAGAACCACGAAGAAGACGCCGGGATTGATGTTTCTACAAGCCAAGGTTGCTAACCGTGATGTTACTTTTCTTGAGGACACCGGAGCGACTCACTCCTTCATAAGTCCAAAGTTGGTGAAGAAGTTGGGCATGTCTACCTCCAAGGCAGACAAGCCTATTCAGGTGCGCTTTGCCAAGGGCAAGACATATCAAACTTCTGAAGTGGCCTTGGACGTACGATTTGCGTGTGAGAAGTTGGAGTTCACAGAGAACTTCACGGTGTGCGAGATGGATGATATCCATGCGGTTTTGAGGAACACTTTCTTAGCCAGGTTTGAAGTGGAACTTAGGCGGAAACCTTTAAGGTTAAACGTTAGAGTTAAAGGGCGGAAGCTGGAAGTGAGGCTGATCCAGAAGGTGCAGAAAATTGACGACTTTGCAGTGAATTTGATCAAAGATAAACAGATGGACTTCAACGACAGAGTCATGTGTTTAATGCGGGTTGCAGATTCGATGGCGGGTGGTGGACAAGAGGAAACATCAAGAGACGCGATTAAACTTTCGGAGGTGCTTCGCGAAGTGATTAAGGAGTTTGAGGATGTCTTGACGGATGATTTACGTGCTGAGTTATCTCCAAGGCGGGTGGTGGATCACAAGATTGAGGTCTTGCCAGGATTAGAATCACCTTCCAAAGCCCCTTACTGACTCAATCAGGTGGAACTTCTTGAGTTGAAAAGACAACTCAATGAGCTATTAGCGCGGGGATATATTTGAACCAGTAAGTCACCTTATGGAGCCCCAGTTCTTTTCGCAAAGAAGAAGGATGAGAAGTTACGACTCTGCGTAGATTATCGTGCACTCAATAAGGTGACGGTGAAGAATAATTATCCCTTGCCAAGGATAGACGACCTCTTTGATAGGTTAGCGAGTGCAAAGTATTTCAGCAGGATAGACTTGAAGTCATGATATTACCAGATCCGAATAGCTGACCCAGATGTTGAGAAGACCGCTTGTCGAACCAGATACGGATCATTTGAATTCGTGATGAGGCCATTTGGACTCTGCAACCCACCTTCGACGTTCACTACATTGATGAACACATTTTTTCACGAGGAGATGGATGAGTTTGTCATCGTTTACATCGACGACATCTTGATCTACTCCAAAATCTTGGAGTCGCACGCAGAGCAACTAAGAGTGGTGTTGACAAAGCTGCGGGAGCATAAGCTGTTTGCCAACGTTGACAAGAGTGAGTTTGGTTTGGAGCGCATTAACTTCTTGGGACATGTCATTAGTGCAGAAGGAATCGGCTCGGATATGCAGAAGGTGGACGCGATTGTGACTTGGAGCCTCCGACTACAGTGAAGGGGATGCGGCGATTCTTAGGATTGACGCAGTTCTACCGCAAGTATGTGAAGGGGTTTTCAAAGATCGCGAAGCCGCTGACGGACTAGACAAGCAAAGACGCATAGGTAAGTTGGACCAAGGAGGTGGATGATGCGTTTCAAATGATCAAAGCTATTTTGTCAAAGGCGACAGTTTTGAAGCTGCCGGAGTTTGACAAACCATTCGAAGTGCATACCGACGCGAGCGACTATGCGATTGACGGAGTATTGGTGCAGGATGGAAAACCTGTAGCGTACGAAAGTAAGAAGTTATCTGGGACAGAGAGTCGATGGCCGACTCACGAGAAGGAACTGTTTGCGGTGGTTCATTGCTTGAGGAAATGACGGCATTACTTGGGACTTCACAAAACCCAAGTGTATACTGATAACATTTTGCTCAAGTACTTTGAGACACAAGATCGGGTGACGTCAAAGCAACTACGGTGGCACGATACCTTGGCGCTCATGAATGTGGAATTAATCCACAAAGCGGGAAAGGACAATGTGGTTCATGACGCCTTGAGTCGCAAGGAGGAATATCTTCCATCGTCAACACAGATTTTGCGAGCTATGTATCCTAAGGAGTCAGACTTGGAGAGGCGAATACGTGAAGGTTACATGGACGACGACCAAGCGAAGGAGTACCTGAAACAATTCAAGCGAGGAGTGAAGTTACAGAACATGCAGCTAAGACATGGTTTACTCATGTTCAAGCAAAGTCGAGTTTATGTGGGACAAGGAAAACTTAGGACCAAGTTGTTAAAAGAATGTCATGATGCGCCCTTATCAGGCCATAAAGACGAAAAGTCCATTTTAGAAGTGATAGCTAAAAAGTTTTATTGGTCCCACATGAAAGACGATGTCGCCCACTTTGTGAAAACATGCGTAACGTGTCAGGCGAACCGCGTTTCTTATGAGAAGAAACAGGGGTTGCTTCATCCTTTGCCGATTCCAGCCAGACCTTGGGAAAGCATTAGCATGGACTTCATTACCTCTCTGCCTGACTCGAATGGATACAACGCGATCTTTGTGATAGTTGATCGGTTTAGCAAACTAGCGAAGTTTACTCCGACCTTGGATACCGCAACAGCGTTCACAACTTCTCGGTTGTTCCTAGATACTTGGTGGCGTTCACATGGATTACCTCGGAGTATTATTTCAGCTAGAGACTCTAAGTTCACAAGTGCCTTTTGGAAACACTTGTTCCAAAAATTGGAGACTAAGTTAAAATTTAGTACCGCCTTTCATCCGGAAACAGATGGGCAAATAGAACGAGTTAACTCGGTTCTGAACCAATACTTGAGGAATTATGTGAGCGCGGACCAAAGTGATTGGGCGGAGTGGCTCAGTCTTGCAGAGTATTGCTACAATTCCACGAAGCATTCGGCAACCGACGAATCGCCTTTCTTGCTGGCTTACGGACGTGAGTCAGAAGGACCTCTTGACTTGACTCTTGCAAGGAGTTCTACATCGGCACATCCAAGAACACGGCAGACATCAGCTGAAGAGTTGGTGGCGGTAATGCAGCGGCGCGAAGAGCAAGTAAAAAAGAACCTCGAGAAGGCGCAGCAACAATACACAAAGTAGGTAAACAAGCATCGGCGGCAAGTGAAGTTTCAAGTGGGCGAAGAAGTATGGTTAAGTACGAAAAACTTCACACTTCCGAAGGAAATGTCGACGAAGTTTTCATCGAAGTTTGCGGGACCTTTTGTCGTTGTCAAGAATCCGCACGAAGACGTTTATACATTAGACCTTCCTCGCGAGTGGCAGTTGCATCCGACTTTCCATGTTTTTTATTAAAGCAATACTTCAAGGACGATTTGCAACCGAAGCGCAAACAGGTACTCAGGCCTCAACCTGAAGTCGTGCAAGGCGAAGCAGAATATGAGGTAGAGACCATTTTGCGATCGCGGCGCAAGTCTAACCGGATGGAGTACTTGGTCAAATGGCGTGGCTACCATTTGAAGGAAGCAACTTGGTGTCACAGGAGGAGCTAACACGTGCAAGTGAAGTATTGGATCTATTCAAACGGCGACAAGGACAACAAGGACGTTAGCAAGCTGAGGACATCTCCTTCCAGCGAGGAGTGAAGGAACATCGAACCATACGAGTAGCAACTTGAGACGATTTGGGCCGATGGACTTTGTAGCTTTGTCTTGTATTTGGAAATAAAGATTTTGTTTCTGGAAATTTTGTCTAAGTGTATTGGTAGTGCATGGCTATGACTAGTTCTGATCAGATGCCTAGGATGTTGTCAAGAGGAGGAACGAAGCACACTCAAAGGAAGCGAGCTGGTTTGGATAAGCATCTAAATAAAGACTAAGTCTTGATGTCAAGACTTAGATTTGCCGTAACGTTGGCAAAGCAAGTATGAACTTTCATACTTGTCTTGGGGCTTGGGGTGATCTTGCTTTGCGGTTTTCTAACTGCAATAGTAAACTTAGTCGCGCGTCTAAGTCAAATCAGATTGTGACCGGAAAGTGAGTTTCGGGGGACCTCGTAAGTAGGTGTGAATATTTATAGTTAGCAAGTTAGAGTCTTAAGTAGAATGTTAAGAAGTTGTCAACTAGTTTTGTTTAGGGTGGGCCAAAAAGGTAAGGCTTTTCCCGAGACTAGTTGAAATTTTCTAAGTGTTCTAGCGACAACTTAAGACTCAAGCCAAGAAAGGAATTGCGGGTTAGCTACCAGAACGCAATTCAGACGCCAAGGGGTTGGCTACCCATTTTGAACTTGGTGTTAACTTAAAGGATCATTGTTGATGAGGGCATCAACCTCCAAAGTGGAGGTGAGTGTCGCGACCCTCATTCTCAAGATCGGACGCAGACGTGAACAATAGAACCTTAGCAGACTTGCGCTAGGTTGTGAGCGCTACGAGTAGGACTTAACGGCTTGGCCGGGAAGTCGGGATCAGATGAACCCTAAGAGGTTATCTGAACCAAGGTTGGAACCTTGGGTTAGGACATAAGGACCTACCCCAAGAGGACCCCGGACCAACGCTAACCTAAGGGGGCGAGTCTGGGAACGGACCGAAACATGAGTCTGAGACATAGATCTGAGACGCGAGACCGAAGACGTGGGTCCGAGGTGCAGACAGACCGTCGTTTGAACACTGGTCCGACCACAGGGTTCGAGTCTGGGTCTGGACCACAAGGTCCGAGACGCAGACAAACCATCGTTTGAACGTTGGTCCGACCACAGGGTTCGAGTCTAGGTCTGGACCACAGGTTTCTGAAAAATAACTAAGTGTTGGAGCTCCATGGACGTTTTAAGTCGTGGACGGAGCTCCACGTGAGATCTCGAGACGAGTGAGATATCATTAGGAAGGTCCCGTCGAGAGCTTTCCAGTGATATATAATACTCCTCGATCTGACCTCCGAGCTGGAAGTTATGGCCAAACCACAATCGGGTTGTGGTATAATTTTCAGGGACCAAAGAGGAGGACGGGGCCGCCGATCCCCAGAAGTATATATGAGGAGGGCTCGATGCCTAGGTGGGCCAGGACGAGTCACCCGACCTCAGGGTTCGGCGGGCGGACTTTGGAGGCATGAGGTGATGGCTGGGCCGGTTCCAAGGCACGTTCCGATCCAGACTTGGACGTCTGGACTTAGGAACGATGTAAGGGCTGGGGCAAGACTAGGGAACGAGTCGGCGGGTTAGACCACCGTTCGGGAGTCTAGATCCAGACGGACATCACGGGTGGTTGGGCCGCTAGGTGTGCTGGAGGCACCGTTTAGGACCCTTGACTTTATGGGAAGTCCGCCCCCAAGTCATCTTGTGACTTGCTCATGTTTCGACACCGACCTAGACGGGTCTAGATCGGGACTTAGGGAATGCTGAGCTTGATGAATAAGGAGACGGTCCGGCTCCGGTCCGGACCAAACTGAGATAAGGTAAGTGGTGCATGGACGCTAACTTGTGATTATGTTTGCAGGTTAGCGGTGTAAAGTTCGCGACCTACTGAGCAAGAGCTTCTGTTGGCTCAACAAGGCGGTAGGTGCACAAAACGTAGGGAGTCGATTTGTCTATTTTTTGCATCCTACGACCAAATTTCTTGCGTTGTTTTGCGAGGGGAACTCCAAACAGCTTGTTTGGAGTCTCGTTGGGTTCAGGGTAGCTATATCTATCTACCAGAGAAGACAAATATCAGATCAAGCGATCCGTTTGGATGGTGTGCGCGATTTTAAGCCGCATGGAAGAGTTTTTGCAAGTTTGGTCATTTGCGATCAAAAATCGACGATATCTCGGCTGTCGGGAGTCGGATCTGATAGTTCTTGATGTCCGGAAGGAAGGCCTTATTTGAAGTCTGTTTGACGAATGAAGAAAGTTCTCAAATAGGTCTTTTTCGATTCTTTCGTTACGGATTTCGTCTTTTTGCGTTCGTTGGAATTCTAGTTGGTTATGTACAGCTTGTGGTAGCTAGCTTTAGCTAAGAGCTTGTACATGGACGTTGTTTGGACTTGGGTTTGAATCGTGTGATGTTGGTGCAGCTCTTTTTGTCAACAAAGAGACGTTTCTCTTGCTTTGAGCTACGCTTCGGTGGTTTTGGGTCTGGATTGAGATTCAGGGGTTCATTTTTTGAAGCAGATTATAGCCCGCTCTGGTCTGTTTCTCAGTTTTCTTGTTCTTAGGTGAAAGAACCGACAGTGTATATATATTGGGAGCTGGTATATATTGCGACGTTCATTTTCGTGCTTGTTTCTCTCTTTCTTATCGCTTTCAGCACACTACATCTCCACATCCAAGAACCTCACGTTTTCCTGGACATCCTTCACGTAAAATCCGACACGATACCGATAGTATGAGCAAGAACCACGTGGAGCAGAAGCACATTGATCGTGTAATGTTGAATATCTCTATGTTTCATATGTTGCATTTAGTTTAAATTTCATACACTTTCACAGTGCAAAGATGTTTGACGTAATTTGTATAAAATGATGTCACGTTTCAAAAACAATGAACGTTTTAGAAGTATTTATGTTCGAAAGCATCTTGAATTTTACGTTTAATGCAATTAAATTTTACGTTTCGATTTATTTTTGTTCACAAAGATGTTTGTGAATCACATCATGTTTGAATGTTAGTAAATTTCATAAATAATTGTAGTTTCAAAGCGTTTTCTGTTTTCTATTTCTCTCGATTTTACGTTTCTCCGTGAGCTTTATTGTTTTATGCATTTTGCACGTTTATTGAGTTGCACTTGGCAAAGATACAACACGTTTCTAAAGTGTTTGTTGCTTGAAATCATTTGATGTTTATGTTTTTTGTTTTTCAAATTTTGATAATTTGGTTTTACATTCATCTTTTGTTCGCGCCATGGGTTTTTTTTTGCCAAAGAGTTTCATGTTCTAAATATATCATCATAAGTCAGACTCCGTTTGATCATGTGATATAAACCTGAAAAACAACATCAAAGAAAGCACTGTTAGAAAACTTCATGCAATATTGAATTTACCTTGGAATATATACTACTGGTATTGATTTAGTTTAATGTTTAAAGAAAAAGCTAAAAAATAAAAGTTGCAAATGAAATTTATATACATTAAATTAACTACAATGGTAAAATTGAAATTTTGAAAAATATCTGATATGTCAAGAGAATAAATACAAAAGATAAAATAGATCATGAAGTCTTCAACGTTACGTCTATTTGTGTAACAAGATAATTTGGATATAAAAAGTTCTTAGAACTTTATCAATTTTGAAAGATTAAACGGCTAGCATTCTATCTGCAAAAATCTTTGTCTTGTTGCAATTCCACTTCTTCATCTTATCTATATGCTAATTCTTTCGTCTGTAAAGAATACACTTCCACAATTTCTCATTTTGATTCTTCATATGATTAAATCGACATGTTGTCTCTCATTCACTGTCGTTCTTTCTTATTATTCTTTTTCATCTTCCTTCTTGCAGCACTACGACTTCTTCTAGGTTCGTGATTAGTCAATTCACTGTATAATGGGCGCTCGTTATCATTCCTCAACATGATTGATAAAATATTAGTCACGTGGACTCTGTACACCAGAGTCCTTCATGACTAAGTGCAAGAGTGTAAGCTCTTGAGTATTCGGTTGATATCGTAATACATTCAAGACATTCACATTCAATACACTAAAATTATAAATCCTTTAAATTTCTTTTTATTATATTTTTCCATATATAATTGATATCGATCAAAAAACGCAATTCTCAAAAACAAGACCCTTTGTATACTAGTCATTTAGTAATACATTCATAAATTATTATAGTGCTGTCAAGAAATTATCCTAACTGTCAAATTGTCGGATGTATCCTAACTGTCAAATTGTCGAATGTATCCGAGCAATCTATCCCTTATACATCCTATCCGACCAACACCACATCCCTAAATACTCTGAAATAAACTCCCAAAATAATATCGATCTGGAGTTCGTATTCTTATCCGATCGACGTTTCATATCTTCATTTGTCTCTCGTATAGATCCTTTTGGATTTCACTAACTTCCGAATTGTAGGCGAGGTGTGAAGATGACATGTGCGATTCTTGTCATTCTTAACACTTGTCAAAAATAACTCAAAAGTCTCGAAATATTTCTCCTTGATTTCAAATTAAACTTACATATATCTTCAAATTCATCTGTATGGAGATGCATTGAGATCTCGACTCAAAAAATAACTCACAAAGTTTATAGAAGATCCAGGTTTCTTGCTCCCTGAAAATTAAAATAGCTCCGATATTACTTGACCAAGTAATATCATAGCACAAGATATGCCTAATTATCATATTTGTCATATGATCTAATTTGTGAATCTTTGATTGAACAATTAGTGAGTTTTGGATGAACTAAATTCATAGGGTGAATTTTTTAATTTTCAAATCATCTAAAAATCTTGTCATTTTGCAAGACAATGCCATATCTTCAAGAACTTATTTGAGAATATGAATATCAATATTATTCTGATCTAAATTTGTTTAATTTTGTTACAATGTGATTTGGATCGATCAATTTTGTCGTTCTAATCTTGACTCAAAATGTCTTCCAAGGTAACACCTCCATACCACTCAGTGTCGATCATATGTGTCTCTTTCTCTTCAATACTATACTAAAGAGTTTACCAACATCATTTAATTCACAAGCTTTGACTTGTGTTTCATGCTGCCATGCTTTTTGAAAGTCCATTTTTCCCATCGATTTTTTACCGTTTGATGCATCTTGCATAATTGGTTGTAAAATCGTGGAGAGTCAAGGACATAACTGATTTTTTAAAGACATAACCTTAGTCTTTAATAGAGCTTACTTGGACATGACTTCCATCAACCATTTGTTCTCTAAGCTCGTGAACTGTCCACAATCCGAATTGCCGTTGCATTCTACATTTGAAAGGATGCATAATCTGAACATCAACGAGTTGTAGTTGGAGATGTGCAATGCATTGGAACAAAAAGTATGCAAATAGTAGGGTGTCTCTACGTCACCCACTCGTGAAACTATCTTGAGACATGAACAACATAAACGTCAATCAACCACACTGATTTTTGAATTGTTGGATTAAGATGTAATCTCTCGAATGTTGCTCTAATCCACGACACCTTGGCTTGTTTCTTGCGTGGTCTAGTGTGATCTTGATGTCGCCATGTGGAAACCATTTGTCTCAAGAACAAGTACCTCAAAATTTCATGGACACGATCTTGACATCTTATCTTCAAATGATTTACATCATAAAACTTGAGACAATTATCGAGACTTCTCGTTTATCATCTGATCTAGAAATTGACAACTCTTAACGTCACAATAAGCATAACTTCTACCTTGACCATCAAGTATAGATGTAGAGATGTCTCATCTCAATTAATCACAAGATCTCAAAGGATCTTATGTTTGCATACAAAAAATGCAAGATGCAATCATCATAATTTTTCTGGAGAACTTTCAATCATCAAGCAGATTTCATCCAGGTGTTGTAGGTCTCTTGAAACTCCAACCAAGCTTAGACTTCATCCAATGCCAAACATATTGCATTGAAATGATGAATTATTCTCCATTAAAACCTCTAGATATTTCATATGAATGAATGTCTTCATCTGAAACTAAATGCGGATAGAATTCAAAACGGCATTAAGTTCATGTAGCTTTTCAAGTAAGTCAATGAATTCTCTCTCTAACTCCTTACGACTTGATCAAACTTCAGATGCGTCTGTATGAAGTATTGCTCAATATTTTTTCTATCATATTCATCTTTACTGAATCTATTGTTGTTTGAATCTAGGCTTCAATACTTTTCATTGTTGTCTCTGATCATAATGATACCAGCCTTATATCATGCTCTCATTGAGACGCAAGAACAAATTTATTTTGGATGGATCCAAAATTTTTCACCAGAAAATCAGTTGTTTTTCTTGGATTCTTACTGTCCATCAGTTGCAATAATCATCATTTTCTTTTTGGAACTCCCAATCATCAAGCAATTTTCATCTAGGTGTTGTAGTTCTCTTGAAACTCCAACCAAACTTGGACTTCATCCAATGCCAAATATATTGCATTGAAATGAAGAATTGTCTTCCATTCTCAACTAAACATCTGGACTTTCATAATGGGATGAAACATTAAAAAAGACGAAGATATGTAAGTTAGGTCTTATGATAGTCAGTTATTCGAACTGAATCTGGATTGGCATAGGAGAAATCATGAAAGACAATGATGCGCCTAGACTTGAAATTACTATATTCCACCTTCACTAAAAATATCCTTTTGATATTTCTCATGCATCTTCTTTTAGATTTACATCACGTTTTCTAGTTAATGTTATCTTGACTTAAATTAATTGACAAAAATTCATATACAAGATCATAATCTATGGTCACATAGTAGCTTGTCATTGTCATAACAGTATTCACTCTAACATTATTGTTTGGTGGTTGGTAAAGAACAAACAACATCAAATTGTATTCTTCTTTTAATATTCTTGAAATTCTTCTTTATCACGAACTTGCTTTGTATTATTCATTTCTCTTTCATATGTCATTTGCACACAAAGAAAGAACTCGAAGAAAGAGCTTGATAGATACAAATACGCATCCACTGATAACATAGATTTTGAGAATGAGTATCAAAAGCATGAAGTTCATATGTAAGTTACTAGCTTGCAATATCTTTATAAGTGAATTCAGAAGTTATACACTTTCGGACTTTGTTTGACCAAAGATAGTGAAGAAAATCTCATTCTTCAAAATGTACATCCATAAAACTTGACATAGGCTTTTGACTATCTGTATGGACCAATGTTAAACATAGAGGTATTTCAGTTTCATCAATAATTTGATTAGATTCTAAAGTATGGATGAAAGTATCTATATATATTCTCCTCTACTTATGTGAACGAATCACTAAAAGTAAGATTGTTTCCTTGGTTTATGATATAGTCTACTACTTCTTCATTCTCTTGGTTTATAGTGTTATTTATGGCTTCCTCATCTAAGGATGGATATCTCTCATTTTCAGTTTTACTTGTTCTGATTCATCTATCTGGATAATATTCATATCATATATGGTCATCTATGCAGATCATATAAAATAGTTTTACTACGTATTCTATTTTCGTATAAGGATTTTAGGAATTTTTATACTCCAACTTTTGTTTAAGATAAATAACAATGCCCAAGCGCAACTACTTTTTTGCTTCTTTCACAGAAGCAAAAAAGAAGAGTTCTGTCATCTTCTATTCATCTTGAGCATGTATCTTTTATTTCACAAATACATTTATAATACTTCTCTCATTCCTCGTCATCCATAAACTTTGCAGTTTATTGTATAATATTGTATAATACAATAAATATTTTTTTTCTAAAAGTGTTAACATTGCAACACTCACTACACTATCATTTACCTTTATAGATGTAGGCGAAAGAAATTTAGTCACCTTGTTTAAGCATGCACTTCTATCTATAACATTGTTCGCACATCTTGTCCATACAATTCTACTTGTGAAACTTTCTACACCAACCACATCAGTTGATTAATTCATTATTTTAGCATCTTTTCATAAAAATGGTTAGGGATAAAGACATTCACGTGAAACACAAACTTTATTTGGAACACCGTTGATGTTATGCTCCGCATGAGAAAGTCCTCTGCTTTTTATTATATTTTTTTAATTTATATTTTGGTCTTAAATGATAAATGAGTAATTTTAGTTTATCTGAATCAATATTTGCAAACTGAATGTGTCCGTATCACAGATGTTTGCGATATTCATTATCTTTTTATCATTATTAGATATGATATACAGTTGAGTGAGCAAAAATTATCTCGACGTACGTTTTACAATTCCTTTATGATCAATGAATATGTTAACTATCCTAGTCAATCAATTGGATTACAGTTCTCTTCAAGCTATATCTTATCTTCATTTTCTATTCACCTTCTATTTGTACAGAACTGAGAAACGTTATTCAAGTTGCTCGGAAAATAAAAGAAAAAAAGAAAAAGAACAAGAAGGAAAAAAGAAAACAGAGAAAGTAAGAAAAGAAGTTTTCTCATAAGTCAAGAAGAGATATTTTGGGTTGAGGAGGTAAGTGGTTACATGATATTCTTTAGATTATTAGATTATGTCATGAAATTCATATAGTTTTTTGGTTTAGTTCATTAAGTGAGTGTGAAAAGATTGTAAGTTAAAGTCTTGTTAAATAAACTTTTTATTTTGTAACTGAATTTTAACTTTACAATATATTTAATTATATATTTAATAATATCAATACCAATAAAATATAAAATATATTTAAATTAGTGTCACTCACACTAATTTCGCACTCACACTAATTACGTATACACACATAATACGATAGTGTAATGATCCTTTAGCTAGTACATCACTCATCTAGTTCGCGACGCGCATGAACTAAGTAACCAGATTCCAACTGTCCCTGTCTATTATTTAGCAAACCAAACCAAGAGATCTGTATCTAGCAAAACCACGGCCAAAGGAACGTGCTTGGAAGAAGCAGCGGGGAAACAAGACCCTGTTGAGAACGATTATAGTCTTTTCTTTTGAATATGCTAACGATCACGTACAGCAACCGCAGAATTTGCACTTACTGACCCGCGGATCACAGTAGTCAACGGATTTCGTTCTGGTCGAGAAGAAGGCCAGTGCAAGCGCTCGAAGTACATACACTTCCGTCTGCTCCTGAGGAAGAACTAAAGACGCGAGTGTAGCTATCCCGAGACAGATTACTGTACTTCAATCGAATGAGATTCGGGCTGCGATTGGCGAGACGAAGCGGACAGGGAGGTTGATCATCTCTCAGAGGAATTACGTGTAGTTGCTGTCGGGGATTCCAGTTTGCTGGAAGGCATCATACCGGCCCACACTGTAAGTGTATGTGAGTGTTGAGAGATGAACGGTCAACTTTGTGGTCCAGCTTTTGTAGGCATTTTGCAGCTCGATTTATTTGATGTACAGTATACTTAAGCGGCTGTCAAATTGCGAGTGACTTTTAAGTTTAAGTTGAGATGGTTTAAAGGGACACGTATTACTTCATTTGAAAGAGCGTTCGTGCGAGAACGGTTTCGGTTGGTATTGTGAACTGGTATTCACGGCGTTGTCAATGAATTCTACTTCTTACACGGGAAATTGTCACAAGTTTGTTTCATGTGCGGAATCTGAGAACTGGATTCGAATGTAGAACAGACCTAATTTTGACAGCTCATACAAGAGAGAGAGAGAGAGAGAGAGAGAGAGAGAGAGAGAGAGAGAGAGAGAGAGAGAGAGAGAGAGAGAGAGAGAGAGATAAAAGAACGAGTATATGAGGATATTACATTCACAGATTTCTTTCCGTTAGTCAGCAAGAGAGGTTGTGAGCTGTAAAGAAAGCACAAGAGTGAGCAAAACTAGTACGTGCACTCTGACGACAGTGCGCAGATTGTACAGTGGGAACTCTGTTGAATTGTGCTGTTCTGTTCTTAGAATTCTTGGAATAAGGGGAAGGTACGAGGTAGTGTTACTATTGGTATTTGAGTTCTCTGCGACTAAATTTTGCTTCTCGATACGCACAGGAGGAAACAAAAGGGAACAGGTAGAATAAATGGCGCCATCCAGAGATGGCAGGCGAGAAACACACGATCATGCACCATCTTCACCTTCTGAAAATCATCATTATTCTCACTCACACCGGGGTGCATCTCATAAGTCCGAGCTTGATCGCCATGATCAACACTCCTCTAAGCACAAACGAGAGAGCGATCGAACCGAAAATCACTCTCCCACTCGGAGCATAGAACGCGGTGAAAGATCTGAGAGGAAAAGGTCGAGGCGTAGCAGGAGTCGCTCGCTGGAAAGGTCTAGCCGCGACAGGGATCGGAAGGTTTCGCATAGGAGTCGTAGTCGAGAAAGAGAGAGAAAAGACAGGCGCAGTTCTCCGAGAGTAAGAAGTCGGAGCCACAGCCATGATGTCAAAGATAGCCAGAGAAGCAGGAGTCGGAGTCGCGAGAGGAGAGACTCGCACAGAAGCCGAAGCCGGAGTAGAGATCGAAGTCATCGAAGTCGAAGTAGGGATCGAACTCTTGGGAGTAACAGCCATGACAGGAAGGAGTTCAAAGGGAAGGATGGGGAAGATGGCGAATTTAAGCATGGAAAGACGGAAGAGCGCGTAGAGGAAGTCCACGAGAAGAAGAGGGACAGGGAAAAGGATTTTGGGCTTGAGGTGGAAGAAAGTGTGGAGAAGTCAAAAATGGACAATGACGTGGAAGAGGAGGGAGAAATTCACGAGGAAGTCAAGCCGGAATCTTACTTGGAGAAGCAGAGTGAAGAAGCCGGTACCCCGCAGACAGTGGAGGCCAAGAAAGTAGAGGTAAGTAGAATGGGAAAACATGTATAAATCTCTCCTGTTATTTGGAGGACATTAGTATTCTTTTCTGAGATTGTTGCCTTTGTTTCTCGCTTCGCAGCCCCTCTCTTTGGAAGAAATTCTTAAGAAGAAAAAGGAGGAAGCGCTGCAACAAGCCAAGGTGCATAAATCTTATCCATGTGAACTGATTATTTGTGAGGGACTGGTGCCCCCTGTATTGGCAATGGTTTGGTGGGTACTGTGAGACTCCTCTCCGCACCTGGTCAGTCTTCGTTGTCGCTCTAAGAGGCAGGTTTTTCTTGGAACAACGGAGTCAAAGACCTTTCTATCATGCTCTAAGTTCACTGGAAAAGGTCATCCAGGAAGCTACAGTAGTGGAGGGGGTGGATGCACTTGCGCCAAAAATTTGTGAATGGTGAATTATTTATCCGGACAGCACCTCTGTAGTGTGTGATGTTCAGGTGTGAATGTTCACAGGAGAAGCTGGTTGGTTGGAATAGTTTTGGCCATGAAAGTTCTAATTGCGCACGCTACCATAGGCTGGTCCTTCCAAGTGGCAGAGAGTAGTTTACAACATACGGATGTTCCTCCTTGATCTTCTGAACAGGCTTATAGTGCCGAAAAGGAAAAGATGAAGTGTCAAGTAAGCCGTACGTCATAGAAATTCTCTTAGAACTTTGCATGGCCCTCTGCATGGCTACAAAGATATCTTATGGTGTTCAGCCTCAGTAAGATTGTTGCTATGCTTTGGGAAAGCCTTGCAGCAAAATCACTCCATAGAATAGAAGCTAAGCTTGGGGAGGAGGTCATACTACTTCCGTCGCTATGCGAGCAGTTCAGGCATCACATGATGCAGAGCCGTTACACTTTCCACAGTCGATTATACTACCTGAGCCTGCAGAACCGTTACTGGTGGAGGTCCGTTGATTCATCTTCTTGCTGTATTGATCCGTTAGTACGTGAAATTGATTTTCTTTGTTTGTGGGGGACCTCGACGATAGAAAACAAAGGTTTTACCGAAGTACAGTCGGATAGTGCAATATATTAGAATGGATTAGACTGGTGTATGTGGGTATGACAAGAAAGCAAACTTGGTCGGCTTCACTTACAGGTCTTTGCAAGTACCAGGAGCCGAAAGCTCGGTGGTTGAATTCTGCAGGTGTGTAGTTGTGTGTTTCCTTACTACTGTATGAGATTCAGTCAACCAGGTGAGACAGTTCTCTCTAAGCTCGCAACAAGGGGAAGCAACCGAAAGTAACGAAGGCATTTGGCTTGCTGTGTACATTTAGATCAGTCTGTTGAGTAGTTAACTCTGAAATTGCTTGTATGTGGCAGCCCGTGTTCTTAACGAAGGCTCAGAGGACGGAACTTGCACTAAAGCGCAGGCAGGAAGAAGTTACGGAGCAGCGGAGAAGGTAAGTGGTATCATTTTGCAAGTGTTGCTGCAAATACGTTGAATTGGCTCGTGTTGTCCTCTGAACGTCATGGTGAGTTTATGTAGAGTTTATTTCCTTTTTCAAGAAATCAGTACGAGAATGGTCTGACAGGATTCATGGCAGAAAAATTTAGGGTTCTCTGAACTTATGGGCTCATATGCGTAGAAAGCAGAGTACACGAGCTAATAGCAGCTACTACTGAGTGCAAGTTGGAAAATACTGTGTCGTATAAACTCAACCAATCTATGCCATGTGGTCCTAAATTTGTTGACAGATGTACTGCTATGGCGACCACGTAGCGGGGCAATTGCGTTCGTGCTTATTTTCTGGTTGCTTACTGATCGTTTCTTCCACAGACTCAAACTATCCCATTCTTTCCTTCCTGTAATAACCGCTCTCGCTGCACTTTAGGCATTGCTTCCGGTCTTGCATTACAATCATCCTACAATCACATCTGCTCGTACTGCATTTTCTATATGTATATTGCACTTCCATACCTCGGGGAACCATCTCTGGAGATCTGCTTCGCAAGACACATTCCGATAGGTCTGCCCCTTCGTTACAAACATTGGCTAACTCCAGACTTAAAATACTAGAGAGTGGTCCTTGAGCATATCTGCCATTCTCGACGTATGAAGATAACTCCAGACTTAAAATACATGCTCTTCTTTTACTACCTCCGCCTGTATTCACTCGCTAAATCTGTGCTGCTCAACTCACTCTCTTCTGCGCTGGATTCTATGGTTATCTGTATCTACGTTCTGCCTTGATAGCCTTCGCTTCTTTCAACATTGCAGTATACAAATCTACTTTGTCCCCATTTCTGCACTGGGGTTTGCATTAGCCTTTACATTGAAGCGATCAGATTGCATCAGTACATACTGCATTCGTTCTCTTGTCATTGTCCACTCGCATTCGACTTCATACCAAGGAGAACCTTTTCTGGAAATGTGCTTCGTACTACACATTTCCATCTGCACACTCTCCGGTTATAAAATAATTCGCTAACTCCAGTCGGTATTGTTAGCGCACATTCGGCCCCGTATTTTCCCTCTGTACTAGAGAGTGGTCCTTGATAAAATCTGCCATGATCTCTAGCCAAAATACATAGTGAGAAGCCAAGTACATAGTGGATACTTGGCCTCGTATTTTCAAAGTGAAATCTGCCATGACACTCTAGCCAAGTACATAGTGAGAAGCCAAGTAGGCCCCGTATTTTCCGTCTGTACTAGAGAGTAGTCCTTGATAAAATCTGCCATTCTCGACGTATGGATATATGTACTTGGCTGGGCTAATTGATACCTCTATACTAGAGAGTGGTCCTTGAGCATATCTGCCATTCTCGACGTATGAATATAACTCCAGACCTAAAGTTAGCGCACATTCTGCCCCTGTATAAATAAATGTACCTCACCGGATTCTTGCGGGCTACCTAAGTGTGTTGGCTTGGTTCTTCATTCTCTCTGCCACTCTCATGGACGAATATATGCCATGTAGTCCTAAGAGCAACTGAACTGCCTCCGCCTTGGCGGACCACATGCAGTTTTTTGTGTTTCTTGCTGAACTACAAACTGGAGAGATACATCAAGGCTTGTAGCGATACATCAAGCTTGGGCAGACTTTACTCTCGAACTGATCCGTTTTGGTCTACGTTATCAGGGAACAAGAGCAGCGCAGGCTCCTTAGTGTGCACGCAGAGCCTTCGAGGAAAGACCAAGATGGTAGCAAGTTCTCTCTCCCTTGTTCAATATAAGGATACTACTGTTCATTTTCCCCCCAGATCACTTTCCTTTCTGGAGCAGTTTACACTCTTTAAGTTACCCGCGTTATGTTCATCGCTGTGAAATATAAGGAATGTAGTTTGGTCAGAATTTTGGGATATTTCTAACTAGAGCAACTACTTGCAGTAGACCGAGATCGTTCACGTCAAAGAGACCGGGAGCGAGAGCACGAAAGAGAGCGGGATCGTGAACGTAGAGAACGGGAACGTGAGCGAGAAGAGGAGGCAAAAAATCGCGAAAAGGAGCGGGTGGAGAAACAGATGACAAGGGAGAGAGAGAAGGAGTTGGAAGCCATTAAGGAGCAGGTATTAGCTACTTTTTCTTCGTTTTGAACAGTTAGCTCTAAATTCTTATGTGTATGCTGTTATTCGTAAATGGTTGGGAAGCTCCATTTGGCTGATTACTACTGTTGGTTGTTGTCTGTTCAGTATCTTGGAGCCAAGAAGCTGAAGAAGCGAGTTGTTAAGCCAAGTGAAAAGTTTCGTTTCTCTTTTGACTGGGAGAACACTGAAGATACTTCACGAGATATGAATCCGATGTAACTATCGTTCGCTTCCCTGTGATGTCGAGATTAAAGCACCGCTGTAGCATTGGTTTTGTTTTGTAAGGGTTTCCGTGAAGAAATTCTTAGCCCATGACGCAAGATGAAAACTTGATCTACTGCAGAACAAGCCATCTTAGTTTTGTAACGAGGAAAGATAAGAACTGAGATGCCTTGAGTAGAAGAGCCCAGGGGGAATTGACTTTATTTTGTAAGATCTTATTGAGTCTGGTTTATTGTGCCACTTTCTTTTTCTTGTTTCATTTTGGTTTTAGGCCTCTTTTCGCGGTGGGGCTTTCTGGAGTCGTGTGCTGCTGCCCTTGCACAGCATGAGTCCCCCCGGCAGGAGGACTCGACCCCACGCCGCCCGGGCTACAGGCGGATGGGGTTGCTAACAAGCCACTGCTTGTTGGCCTGGTTTATTGTGCCACTACTTTAGAGTATCGTGAAGTAAAGTGTTACGCATGATATTTTAGACGTGGGGTTCTTCGTACTGACCTCTCCATTCGCATTCTCACTCTTGGCTGGATGACAGCTACCAGAATCCTCACGAAGCCCAACTTCTTTTTGGACGCGGCTTCCGCGCAGGAATGGATCGCAGAGAACAGAAGAAGGTCGGTGTAGCATTCATCCTTTTGTAGCTTGCGAAGTGGGTCACTCAGATTTTATGATGTCGTAGATGCATACGTCATGATGTCATTACTGAAAGGAACAATTACCTTATGACATGATAATTATTAGTCTATACGAGTAACCTTATATAGAAAAGGCCTAACAAGTAGAGGATTCCGCAGGCGGTAGATGATGAAACTGCTGCTAACAATAAAATACTGATATAGGTCTATCTAAGTGACGTGGAACTGTGGTTTTTAAGCGTGTAACGGTTGGAGATTTTCTGAACTTGCCGCTGCTGCTACCGCTAAGCTCATATTAGACTGGCTTTTCCTATGCAGCTTGCAGCTAAAAATGAGAAGGACCTGCGAGCTGAGATTCGGGTAATGTTACCGGTGCTTAAAGCCAGTTTCTAGATTGCAGTTACGCGTTTGGCTAGAACACTTTGAATCAGTCTGGTTGTTTGCTGATCCGCTCGTGTACGTCTAATGGGATTGGATTTTATCTTCAGGCCAAAGACGGAGTGGAGGAAAGGCCAGAGGAGGCAGAAGCTCAGAAGCAGAAAGAAGAAGCTGCTAACGTTTATGATACTTTTGACATGCGTGTGGACCGGCACTGGTCCGAGAAGAAGGTCTGGTTTCAAGAGTACTTGTAGTCCATTTTGCAGTAGTAGGTCCCAGTTCATTTGTCTGATATAATGAATTCCATGATAAATTGCTTCGAACAGTTGAGAGATCTGCATTAAGGTCCTGTTGTAACTCTACATTGTTAAGCTACTTTCGTGGTTACACGGTCGACTCAACCCATTGGTTTCACAGATTGAGGAGATGACTGAGAGGGATTGGCGTATTTTTCGGGAAGATTTTAACATATCCTACAAGGTGATCCACGTGTTCCAGATCTGAACGTGTTTTGCTTCTCCGTCAAGATTTCCTCAGCAGATTTGCAGACATGCATGGTGGCTGGAGTGCTTCGCTTTCGTACCCTTCTCAGTTCTCTTGCCTTGCTTGAGTTGAGTGTACTGACGTCGACCAAAAGCTGATTTGGTGGGAAGTGGGTCTGATTCCCTATTACATTTCACTAACAAGTGAGCTGGACTGCAGGGATCTAGGATTCCCCGACCTATGCGGAATTGGGAGGAAGGAAGCTTGAGTCCAGAGCTCCTAAAAGCGGTTGCGAAGGCCGGATACAAGAAGCCCTCTCCAATTCAGATGGCTGCTATTCCAATTGGTCTTCAGCAAAGAGACGTTATAGGAATAGCAGAGACAGGTCAGTAGGCCGGTTGCCTAGTGCGTCTTCCGTTTGTTACTATTCTGCTTGAGAGCCACATGAGACTCGTATAAACCTGATCCGTACATCGTCAGTAGTTAGCGAAAGCTCCAACTTGGGTTTCAAAATTCCTAGCCGTGGTTTAGTGCACGACCTACCTTCCCCGAACTCCTCACCTTTGAGACGCGATTGATTTGATGTTTGTCCATCCCCAAGCGAAGGGCTACAACTGAATGGTGCTCACTCCTCTTAGGGCGAGGAGGTTTCTGGGTGTTGGCTTTGACGGCTAAACGTTTTGTAATTCTTCTTTCAGGTTCTGGGAAAACAGCCGCCTTCGTCTTGCCTATGCTTACCTACATCTCAAAGCTTCCTCCAATGACAGAGGAGATCGAGGCAGAAGGTACGTAGTAGTTGGCGCTTATATTACTATCCAGGTTGCCCCGAACTTGGTGGTCCAAAACCGAAGGCAGGTTTGTTACTCCAGTACAAAGTTGTCATTATGACGCTTTGTTTGAATGCATTGTGTGGAGTACAGACATATACATGTTAACTAAATTGTTCGTATATTCTTCTGACTGATTGGTTCTTTTCATCTTACTCGCCACTTCCGACTTGTATACAGTAACTCATTCTTTGCGGTTTTTATGATCCCATACTTTATTCGCCATTGAGACTTTGTACTGATTTCACTCTTATTGTATTTTAGCCCAGGTTTTCAGTTCTGCATTGATTTCTTGATTTCGTTTCGATCAGCTTGCAGTGCATACTGTACATGTCACTACTTTGGACTTCCAAACCTAGGGGCACCATATCGCGATGTGCGCCGCACTTCTCATTGCCATTGGCCAGTACTCTCAGGTTACAGAATTACGCAACTTGACGCTCCAAGATAACACAAAGGCTACCTTTGTTTTCTGGAACTTTCGATATACTTCAATGGGTTATTCTACTGGGTGTTACCCCTGTCTTTGAGCGTGGTTCTTGCTCCTTAGCTGAGCTGCCATTCTCCCGGACGAATCATACACATGTTGGGAAATCTTGACCTTTGATGTTTAAGTTGATCTCTGACTTAAACACTCGCATCAGAGATACTCCCTTTTTACGTCCTTATCGTGAAGCTATGATGATGTATGAATTGTCGCCTGCATGACGTATGTGGAGTACATATTTATATGTGCAATCCTTGTCGGCCTCATCCTCGACGGTAGAGTCTCTTCCCGGAGGGATCTTCCAGAACTAAATAGGTGGAAGGAGGCTTCGCTGCCCTCGCCATCATCTATAAGGAGCACCCTTCTGGGATCTGTCTTGATATCCATGTGCGTGTAGATTGAGGGTTCTTGTTGCATTATGCCTCCTTACCTTGTTCTGTTCCTTCCTTCTTGATCGCTATTGAGGTACCATGATATGTGGATGTTGTGATGGTATGCACATCCACTCCTCAGTTAACATCGTCATCCTGCCATGTTGTTGCAACGTCGTAGACAGGGACTGAAAACACATAAGCAAGGTGTGCCGAGCAGGTCCATTTGCGTTTAAGTTTAGGTTTGTTGCCGAGGAAGTTACCTTCTTGTCAGGCAGTGAAGTGTCGTGGGGGAATCAAGGAGGGTCTTGGGTTTTCATGTGGATTCCTGGAACCACCTAGGTTCGTGCTAAGTTTAACTTCGGGTTGGAGGTCCTCATGGCCTTCTCCTTGATTATTAAGGCAGGATTTCTTTCTTTTCTTCTCGTTTGATCCAGTGATGTTTGGCTCAGTGGTTACTACTGTTAATTGTTAGTAGGTAGGACCCAAGTTCAAACCCTGCCTCAGACGGAGGGGAGAGCAAGTGTCACTAGGTGGCTGAATCCCAGGTCTGTCGTTTTCCAGGAGGCTTTGTCGTTTACTTCTTCCTTCGGTTGTAGCCTACACTCGACGTGGACTCGGGTACTCAGTTTAGCCTTAACTGAACGTAATCAATATCTTATATCAGAGCTGGGGAATAATGATCTGCAAATCAGTGGCGAATTTAGTTTTGGTAACACTAATTGTGTTTGGGTAGGAGTGTGTCTTTTACGTAACAATACAACTTAGGTAAGTGTTTCGTGAAATGAAAATGCTCTAGAGATACATGAATCTCAGCCAAAATCTATCAGGATCCTACCATTACTCTGTGCTATGAGAATTAGGAGCTCAGCGATCTTAACACTTGCATCATTTTCTGCACACTAGCTGGGCTTACAAATGTAGTTGTTTACTTCTGCTGCAGCTATCAGGCAATAGGCCAAGATATGAAGAGTTCTTATTGCCTTAAGCCTGGGTTTACCTTGTGTGGTCCAGGTCCTTACGCTGTGGTCATGGCTCCTACTCGCGAGCTAGCGCAACAAATTGAGGAAGAAACTGTCAAGTTTGCTCATTACCTTGTAAGCGGGTTCGGCTTCACTTGCTGTTTCAGAAATAACATTTCGGTTTGTTTAATAATTGCGGCGTGAGACCCTTCTATTGGTACTTCGAGGACTTGTATGTTGTAGACACAACTTGGGTTTGAGGTGATCTGGTGATGGTTACCGGTTGTGTGATTCAGGGTGCTTGCAGATAGCAAGCTGATAATAACAAGCGTTATGATTTTCAGGACATTCGAGTGGTATCCATAGTTGGAGGTCAGTCAATCGAGGAGCAAGGGTTCAAATTGCGGCAGGTTCGATGCTCGCCTTTCTTTTTCTCATTTCACTGTTACTTGTCTTATATCAGTTACGTCTACACCTTGAAGCGTAGTAGTCTGTTAATTCTCGTTCCTGCTCCAAAGATTTCATGGGTCTTAGTCTCCAGCAACTCTGTTCGTAATCTTCTCCATCTACCTCTTTGAAATAATGGTCTGTTTGTACTTGTTTTTGTAGGGATGTGAAATTGTCATAGCCACACCTGGTCGACTTCTGGATTGCTTGGAAAGAAGGTATACACGAGTCTTTAGCACTTTAGGAACTCTAGTGCTGGGTGTTAGAAGCAGCGTACCGTTTGCACCATATTGTTCCACGCTGATGACTTGGAAACTAGTGCCATCGGAACTTGCCCCGAAGGGATTTCTTGGTTGGTGACTTCGTTCCTCTGTACTCTTGCAGATATGCAGTGTTGAATCAGTGTAATTACGTTGTTCTTGATGAGGCTGATCGAATGATTGATATGGGTTTCGAACCGCAGGTAACTACATTCTTTTCCTTTATATGCTTGCCTAGCTCATTCTGCGTTTTCCATGTTTTACGTGCGAACCTGATTGTGTGGTCCCTTAGCCTGTAGGGCGATTAGACGACCAGTTAAAGCGGTTTGTACGGGCGGTCAAAAAGCTGTAATGTAGAGCATTGTTCCGGTTTATCAGAGATACGCGGTTTTCTTCGAAAGCAGCGTTGAGACTAACTTTCGTGGTATTGTGGTAGGTTGTTGGGGTATTGGATGCAATGCCGTCTAGCAACTTGAAACCAGATAATGAAGATGCGGTATGTGACCTAACTTCCACTTCTGACAGCCCTGGAATTTGCTCCAGCTTGCCGGTACAACCTTTCTGTAAAGTCGCTCATACATTTACTCTGGAACAATCTTATTTCAGGAGCTTGACGAGAAGAGAATATACCGGACCACGTACATGTTTAGTGCTACAATGCCTCCTGCAGTTGAACGTTTGGCACGCAAGTATCTACGAAACCCGGTTGTGGTAAGTAAATGTAGTTGTCCGGATGCATTCTAATGGTCGCCGTCGAAAGTGTAGCCTATATCTGGTCGAACAAATTGAATGATGAAGTGACTAAGCTGAGATCACATATCTGTCAAAATTGTCAAACTTACATATTTGAGACTGAGGTTTGCGGACAATTAAAATCTTTGCGATGAAATCTCTTGCTTGTCAGGTGACAATTGGGACTGCTGGAAAGGCGACAGATTTGATTACCCAGCACGTGATGATGGTAAAAGAAGGAGAGAAACTGGACAGGTAAGCCTTGTACTTTCAGGAATCATGGAAGTTGAGACGCGAACTGGAAATAGTTACAGACCTAAACTAGGATATGATGTTCCTGTGTCTTCACCATACGCCTCTCTGCCAGCATTTCTGCTCATAGAAGGACGAAGCACTACTTTCCTCTTCGTTGCCTGCCTGTGATTCCAGTAGAACGGAAATAATTAGAGATGTAATAGAGGATATAATGTTCCTGTGTCTTCAGCATACGTTGCTGTCCCTACATTTCCGCTCATAGGAGGTCCCTTTTTCCTGCCTGCGATTCTTATAGAATCACAGCACTGGAAATTGAGCAAGGCCGTGCTGAAATGTAGCCTTCTCCTCTGCTACTGGTACAAGCTACGCTAGTATAATGGCGCTGTGATGGAAGAATGGCTCTTGCTAACAGAACGTCGAATAGTTAACCAGCACCTCTCGTAATGACATACAAAGGATTGACTGAAAGTTTGTTGTGTCTCCAGGTTGCAGCGTGTTGTGAATGACATGGGAGACAAGACAGCGATTATATTCGTCAACAAAAAGAAGTCAGCAGATTCGCTGTCAAGGCAGCTTGATAGGTTAGGTTACCGGGTAACTACACTCCATGGTGGAAAGACCCAAGAGCAGCGTGAGGTAGGACTTCGTCCCAAATTTGATGAGCTACTGTCAAATGAATGCATGCTATTCTTAACTTCTTCTTTTATGTTCGTGACGATCTGTATCTTCTGTTTTGGTCTATTCTCTTGAAAAGGCCAAAATTCTGCGTGAACTTTACTCTCCTGTTTATTACTGTTCGAGGAATATATTTGTGGTGTCTCTTACGATACTCTGTACTGAACTTTTGCTTGTTCGATTGCGCTTTTCTGCAGATAAGCCTTGAGGGTTTTAGAAACAAACGTTACAACTGTTTGGTGGCGACTGATGTTGCTGGACGTGGGATAGACATTCCTGTAAGTAGAATCACCTATTCGACATGTTCCATTTTAGAGATGAGGTTGGGGGTAGTTGAGGCTGAACAACGCTGAATGTTACGAGAGCCCAAAAGTTGGTGCAGTGATTGTCTTGATTATCTTCTAGATGACCTCTATCTGTGGATGGTATGAGTGCTCTGTTAGTAGGTTAACGTGGGAAAAAACAGCAAACATCTCCAAGTGATGGTGAAACATGATGGAAGCTGTGCATATCATGACGAAGGTTCGCGATCTTACCTTAATATGAACTCAGCCTATAACTTAACACAGTCCCAGGCTGATCTTTCCACTGTTTGTTTTGATGAAGGATGTGGCGCATGTGATCAACTACGATATGCCCAATAACATTGAACAGTATACCCATCGGATTGGTACGTTTTCTCTTTCCCAAGTATTTTGCAGTCCCAGCAACAGAAAAAGCGCCCGTCTTGCTAGTGGATGGTTTATGTGCTTGAGTTCAGTGTTCTAGCCTAATCGGATAAATATCCAATTTTGGTATCTATCAGGTCGTACTGGTCGTGCTGGAAAGACGGGAATAGCCACAACATTCTTGACACTAAGTGACACGGAGGTGTTCTATGACTTGAAACAGGTATGAATCTTGTTACTTTGAGTGGTATGTTTCTGTTGTTGGTGAATTGAACCGCAGTCTTTGTTTCTTATGATTAGATTCAACCGTACTAATGGTCCTCAACCATTTTGAACGTTATCTTAGATGCTTATGCAAAGCAACAGTCCCGTTCCCCCTGAATTGTCAAGACACGAGGCCTCCAAGTTCAAACCAGGTTCGGTTCGCCATCTTTCATGACTATCATGACTATCTTTGGTGAGCTTTCTGGATATGGTTGTGATCTCCGTCTTCTTTGTTTGAGATACAGTTTAAAGCGCAATTTTATCACTTATGCGAATATATTGGCGTCTCTGCTGCAAGTGGCTTTTAGATTTTATGCCAGTCAGTCTTGTCGCTTAGATAACATGCAATGCACGAAGTGCACGAAAATGTTTTGACTTCTTTTAGACTCGAAAGTGTATTCCATCATGGTCATTTCTTTCTCGTTCATGTGAGTCCTGACAGCGGATGCATGTCTTCATTAGAGTGTTTTTCACCATGGAAGTGGAAGTTTCCGGACGTCTAATGAGGCAGGGTATGGTGATCCTTTATGATTGTATGCAGGCACCGTACCTGATCGGCCCGCTAGAAGAAACGATATGGTGTATGCCCACTGACTCAGTAGTATAGAGGAATCCACGTTGTGGACTGTGCGCGCTCAGAAAATATGGATTATCCGCGGCAGACGAGTTACTGTATTTTTATATATAGGAGGAACTGGACAGTGTTTTCTTGTCTGTCTGGTAATGGAGAAGAGAGTTACAAAATGGATATTAGTCTACATAGCTTTTCGATAAGAAAAGAGTTCGGACACTCAGAATCATGAGACTGCCGCCCGACTCTCCACTTATCCGGAATGGTGGGCATCGAGATACACTGCTGCACTATGAGCTCCACTTGGAAGATCTGCCAGTGGAGGTTGTGCCTCACCTTGGTGGGTCAACGAGCAATTTGTTCTGAAACGTGTCGACTTGCTTATCAACGTGGAATTCTTTGCTAGCAGAATTACTTGTGGTGTCCACAGACAGCACTTAGAGTGAAAACTCCACCCTTGGGATGGCAGTGTTTATTCGTAGTGCTTCATACTCTGTCTCGTTTAGTAAGGATTGTAACCTCCGGTATGATCCACGTATGTCCTTTGCCATACTGTGTTCCATCTTCTTCTTTCTCTCTCTTCTTTTCTGGCCATTTTGTGTTGTCGCTTTATGTGATTCCCACGGGATCTTGTTTACCCTACAGAGAAGCCTCAAGAAATCGATGGGGAGAGCATGATCTACATGGCGGATCAGTCGCGCACGTCCGGTTCATATTCTGCAAACGGCTACTGGAAGGGTTCCAGACCGTGTCCAGTACAGGGAAATTTCATCCATCGAGTTGGTGCGTGATTCCCTGAGGGGCGAAGATTCCTAAGTTTCCCGTCGTGGTGTGCGCTGCAATTGGGAGGTGAATTCTCCTGCGTTCTTTCGAGATTGGTTCCTTATTGTTTGCATTATTTGAAACCCTCGGTAATGCAGATGTGGAGCCTTGCTTCTTAAGGAGCAGTTCGGGTTGAAGGCCGTCCAACCACCATAAATGAACAGCCTTAATAGAACTTCATTGCTATCAATGACCTGGAACTTGTAACAACAGACTCCCCCTTGAGAGTCGGTTATGGGCACAATGTCGATTCTCTTGTAGCTGACTTTCTCCGAGTATGATCTAAAAGTCTATGGACGTGGCGTCCAGCGGACCTCCGATGTGTCAGGAAAGCTTAAAGAATAGAAACAAAACACTTTAACGAGTGGAGGAAACAGCTTTGCAGGCGTAGAACGTGGATCCATGGTTACAAGGAAATTGGAAGAAGACAGTTTCCTGCCAAATGACCAAGACTTACTGTTCCAAGGCAGAAACAAATCCAGTGTATAAACCAATTCCCAGAAGCTGTGATTGTAAAATAAGATGAAAGCAGACATCATAAGCAGCCTCATTTTATAATGTAATTGATAAGCATATCCAGTTACTTATCCAGCAGTGAACTGTCGTACGGGTAGACGATGAATAATACGTACCCTTAACTACCCGACAAGGAAAGAAGTGAATAAAGATCTTTATTTCATGATTGGAAGAGGGGAATATGCAAAGGAGTTTAATTTATTTACGAAAAAGGGGTTAGGTGAATAAAACTAAATTTAGTACATAAACTATTTTCTGACAGGACTAGAGTTCGATCTTATAGTTCTTGTCCTTGCTGTGCGTTACAATTCACATTCCTTATTGGGTTTTATAGTTCTTGCTGCACGTTATTGGTTACGTCTCCGCTGCACGTTATTATTTTTGCAATATGCCGGAGGGGTTTGGTGATAAATTAAACCTAGTAAATAAACTATTTTTTGACAGGATTGAATTACGGTTTTATAGTTCCTGCTCCGGGTTACAAACCACATTCTTTATGGGGTTTTCTCCGGAGATCCGGGATGTACTTCTGCAGTTAACATATAATATAAATATATTTATATAAATATTGAATAAATCTCTATTAATTAACATCTCTATGGCACTTTCATTGTAGTGTCGAGTCCAATGACGCTTGAGAAAGTTTCAGTTCTCTGTGCTTTTGTTTTTTTCCTCTGCAGGGTCAAAAGTGCACTTTGGGTACATATCAGTAGTATGCATAATCACTTCAGCTAAGTTCATTCAATGTATTTGATTGTCATTGTTTCTATACGTGTTTTATTTTACACTCTAAACCAATCAGGTGTTATTCTAGACGGCTCTGAAAGTTAAATATTAAATAGAACTCTCTAAATCATTTCAAAGCCTCTCTAAATCATTTCAAAGACGCTTCTCCTCATGAATGATTGTTAGAGATAATTATTTCTTCTAAGCTTGAGGGTTATTTTAACTTCTTGTCATATAGAGTGAGGCAAGATTCGAACCTAAAACCATTCTGTCTCCAAACTGAAGCTGTTGTCATTGCGACAAACACTGTATACGTTTATAGTAAATGATGTATCCTTCTTGAGCCAAAAAGATATTCTATTCTAGATTCATACTACCAAGATTAAAATAGTAAAAAGTTCCTATACTCATAGTTTGGATCTTCTTACTATCTCGCGTGAAGAATCATGACAACATATTTTTCTCTACACTTCCAAATAATGTTAGACAAATGAATAGATTTTTTCTATATTAACACTAAATCCTTATCATAGCCAATTATTGTTCAAGATTATCTTTCTGTTTTATATGTTTGTCATTTTTCTTCTGTTTGCCAAAAGTGCACTTTGCATGCATAATCGCTAGTTAAATCCGCTTAGGTTACTGGACGGAAGTACTATTGTCGGACTTTAAAAAACATAAAAGTTCCAACATGACGGTGAGAACTCGACTGCAATTCATGATCACGGAGCAGATCTAGAGACTTATCACACCACCTCTTTAACAAAAAGTTAGGAAGTCTTTTAACTTGAGGGTTTGCGTAATAGAGGGGAGAACTTAAAACTGAAAAGTGCAGGTTATCACCGCACTGTTATTCCTCTTATGCTCATAACTGGATGGATCTCAAAAGTACGTTTACAATTCTTGAGTTTGATTATCTAACTTATTATCTATTCCGTTGGTAAGTGTTAGGTGATAAATTCAAGCATCGTTTAAATTAAATGTGTTTCTCACGTATCCTCATGAGCGGTAAGATCGAGACCAAAAGAATTACTAAATCTCGTTGGTGGTGGATTAAAAGCGAATATACACATGATGTGTTCTACACATAAGAAAGCTAAATCCACATGAGGTGTAGCATCTCGCAATTGTAGTCTATCCGCATTCTCTTCTGGGTTATGTCAGGACCGTCACACAACTCTAGGTGTGATTAATATTTAATATTTATAGTTACATTTATTTTTCTTTATAATGTAATATAGAATTTTCACATAACACTTATATCTTTTACGGTAGCAAGAAGAATGCAAATTCTCCAAAAGTGCATGTTGCATGTATATGTCACTTCTAGCCCTAATGGAAATTTCCTCTAAAGTTTAGTGTAAACGTCTTCGGAGAACAGTGCAACGTCATACGTTTCTACTTTTTATGCCGACCCAGTAATCAAATTTATATTTTCATATAAACTTAACATAACCTCTACATGCATTAAGAAAATTTTTATGCCTACCCAATAACCAAATTTATGACCAGATTTATACTTCACACGGACACTCGTTAATCTGAGAGAGTACTACAAAATGACTGGTAGTGCAAACAGAGTTGTAGTCGTGAACAGATGCAAAGCGTGACAAGTTGGCTTGAAAACTCCCATTAGATTGTAGTCTTGTAACTGCATCCATTCAAAGGTTTGTAGTTATCCTCTATTGAATCATTCCCATGTAGATTTTCACCTTCGGCAGAAAAGAAAAAAGATAAGGAAAAACTGGCTAGAGAAGTTGGATATATTTTATTTCATAGGTTGAAGGGAATGAACTTGGTATTACTAAGAATAATTAAAGTCTGAACCTAGACATTATCTTTAACACCCCTCTTAATGTCACTGGTACTGAATATACACCAAGTTCAAGTCTTAATTTTTGAAACCTGTCTGAAGACAAATGCTTGGTGATATATCAGCAGTTTGGTCATCAGTTGTGTTTTATCACAAGTGTGAATGTCTCTTGAAAATCTTCTCCTCTAGTCTTTTGTAACAAGACAAGCCTTGTATTTCTCAATAGATCCCTCTGCATGTCGCTTGATCTTATAAATCCACTTACAGCCAAGTGCTTTCTTATTAGATGGAAGAGGTATTAAGCTCCAAGTTTTGTTTTTCAGTACTGCAGCGTATTCTTCCTCCATTGCACGTCTCTACTAATTTTTACTGAAAGCTTCTTGAAACAAAATAATTTCTCCATCACCTTGAGCTACAACCATGAGAATATAATCTTCTAGCCTTGCAGGAACCTTCTTCATTCTGACGGGTCTCTTTGGTTGAGCAGCAAAATTTGAATCTGGAGTAGTCTGGTGTACCAGAAGCAAATCTAATGTAGTTGGACATGAATCTATAACTTCAAGTTGTGTATGTGGTGGTTCTTGCTGAGCATTTTCTTCATGATTTTTTGAAATAGGTGTTTGGACTGAGAGAGGTGAAAAATCAAAAGAATGATGCTGTGAAATTCGAGATGGAGAGACATCTAAAAATACTACATCTCGACGGATATTATCTTTCTTGTAACACTCAAGAGCCTATATCCTTTTTCTCTTGTTGGATATCCTGTGAATGTACATATATAAGATCTATCATCAAACTTGTGGAGCAACTTTAGAAGAGTTCTAGCATATACTTTACAGCCAAATACCCGCAGGTTAGAGAGGACTGGTTTCTTTCATGTGAAAGCTTCCAATGGAGTTTTATTTTGAACCATATTTGTTGGAATTCTGCTTAGAAGATAAATAGCAGTATTTACAGCTTTAGCCCAAAGATCTTTTGGTAGATCTTGCTCATTGAGAAGACTTCTTGCCATCTCCACAATAGTTCTATTCTTCCGTTCAAATTTAGTCAAAAGTTTTAGATATTCTTTCTAGTTTGACAAACGTTTTTCAATCCAATTACCTAAAAATAAAAATTATGTTAATTCGTAGCAGGACAGGTAAGGCACTTACCGAAGCGGTGAAAAGTCTTACTAGCTATCTACCTACTTCGTTTTATTGAAGCTGTTGTCGATTCGGAATCCATGGGGTTTGCTCTTTTTTTTTTAGGGGAGTATGCTAATATGATCTTAATGAGTAGTCTATGTACATTGCTTTTTCTAGGAGGTTGGCTGCCCATCCTGGATATTCCTATTTTCCAGGTAATTCCGGGCTCGATAGGCACGTAGTGCTCGACCCGATAGGTTAAGCCCATTCTTGTCGAGCCCTTGTAAGTTCTCCTTGTGTGGCAAAACTGACAACTCTGGAAAAGAGGCTTCACACTCCAATTTGTCGAGACATGTATGATGTAGTCAATTGTTGTAGTATCTCTTTTTCAGCAAAATATTTGTCAGAAGTCTTGGAAGTGAACTCTCCTCCTCTATCACTTTGGATACTCTTCACTGGTTGTCCAACTGGTCGTTCCACCGTGTTAACAAGTTGTTGAAGATGTGAGAGTGCTTCAGATTTTCTGAACCAAAAAAAAATCCAAATATGTCTTGAGAAATCATCAACAATCATAAGTACTTTGAACTTCCAAGCAAAATAGTCTCAGTAGCTCTATAAATATCTGATGCAGCAGTTGAAGGATGTTTGTTGCTTGTGTTGTAGTCGATTTCGAGTTCTTTTTGATCTACTTGGATTTCATACAAACTTCACATAGGGTGTTCAAAGAGGTCAGTTTGGAAATACCAAAGGCCATGTCCTCATGGAACAACTTTCGCACCTTTTGAAGATGTAAGTGTCCAAGTCAAAAAATGTTATAATTGACTCGTATTTGTTACAACAGCTAGAACTAGAGCAACAAAAGATAAGGTTTGTAATTCATACAAGCGGTCAAATGTCACGATCATCAATTTCAAGATCAAGCACAGATGCGAACAACAGAACCCTAGTGGACTTGTGATAGATTGTGAACGCTATGAGTAGGACTTAACGGCTTGGTCATGAAGTCAGAAACAAATGAAACATAAGTGATTTTCTGGATCTAGGTTGAAACATTGAGTTAGGACGTAGGGGCCTATCCCAAGACGACCCCAGACAAATGTTGACATAAGGGGGCAAGTCTAAGTACAGATCGAAATGCAAGTCTGAGACATAGGTCCGAGATGTGAGACCGAGTCATGGATTTGGACGCTGGTCGGAACCACAAGGTCCCAGTCTGAGGCTGGACCACAGTTTCTCAGAAAAGCTGCTAAGTGTTGGAGCTCCACCAACGTTTTGGATCATGGACGGAGCTCCACGCAAGATTTCAAGATGAGTAAAGTATCATTAGAAAGGTCTCGGCGAGAGCTTTCCAGCAATATGCTGAACTCCTCTAACTAACATTAGAGTTGAGAATTATGACGGATCTTGTGATCAAGTTGTGATATAATTTTCAGGGATCAAAGAGGAGGGCAGAGCTGACGATCCCCAGAAGGACTCGATGCCTAGATGGACCAGGACATGTCACACGACCCTAGAGTTCGGCAAGCAAATTCTTGAGGCATGAGGTGATGGTTGGGCTAGCACCAAGGTGCATTTCGGTCCAAGCTTGGACGTCTGGACTTAGAAACGACCTAAGGGCTGGAGCAAGACTAGGGAACGAGACGGCGAGTTAGACCACGGTTCGAGAGCCTGGACCCAAACGGATATCACCAACGGTTGGGTTGTTAGATGTGTAGGAGGTATCGTTTAGGATCTTGGACTTTATAGGAAGTCCGCCCCAAGTCATGTTGTGACTTGCTTATGTTTTGAGACCGACCTAGCCGGGTCTAGGTCAGGACTTAGGGAATGTTGAGCTTGAGAGTTAAGGAGACGGTTTGACTCCGGTCTAGACCAAACGAGATAAAGATAGGTGGTGCATGAACGCTAACATTTGATTGTGATTTGTAGGTTAGCATTGGGAGTTTCGTGACATATTGAGCAAGAGCTTCCGCTGACGCAACAAGGCGATAAGTGCGCAAAATCAACCTTTAGCCTTGTAGCTATCACATGTCTTGGTCGAGAATAGAACAACCCTTGTGCATCAAAAGAGAGTTGAAATCAATTACAGCGAGTTTATCAACACTTAACAAATTATGCATCACACCAAATAAAAACCAAACAACTCTAATGGTTCTGATCTGACTTGAAGGAAGCTTGATACATGTGTTCTTTTCCTTTGACTTGATATCCCTTAGCATCACCTAGTCGTATCTCTAGTCCATCAGATGATGAAAATCTTGAAATCATTCCTTCTTTGATGTTATGTGGTTTGATGCACCATAATCAATCCATCATTGTTGGTTATGAACATCTGTATACATGACAACGAAGAAAAGTTTCTAGTCAAGATCATATGTTTGTACGAAGTTATATAACTCTGTTGGTCTTTGAAGGTTGATCACACATTTTTTTCTGATGCTCATATGCGAAGTGACCATGTTTTTTACAGTAGTTGCAGTTCCTTGATTTTTGTTTGTTGGAATTGTTGAACTTGCCCTCTGAATCTCGTGTAGAATTTCTTCGTGTGTTTTCCCAATGCTCCTTGTGTCTAGATTGCAGATCTTGAGGTCTACCACGTTTTTTATCTCTCTTCGAGAAGAAAGCAACATCAGTGATAGTTGCTTGAGTAGACTTGGTCTCAATGTTCATAGCTTCTTGCAAATCTAGTGTCTGCAGTTCTGCGAATGTGATAAGCTCTTTACGTACATCCACAACTTTGACAAATTCTCATATGGTTCCGATAAACTTTGGAGCACTATCAATATCAAATAGTCATTATTTATAGCTCCACTCCAGATTCTTCAGTTGTTTGTACATGACCTTTCACTATATTCAAATGCTCTTCTAGTGAAATCCTTGTAACCATTTGCAAAGTATTCTCTTCCTCTCACGTGTTGCTCCTTTGTGCTTTTTTTATGAAAGTGTTCAGTTTTAACCTCCAAGATATCTAAGACTTCAGAGTCTTTGATGATGATCTAGATGATCTAGTGTTTGTTGATCTTGATCCAAGATTTGACAACTGCTGGTGATCCAAGAGATCTCTTCTCATCACCTAGCACAATGTCTCACAAGTCGTAATTCTGGAAGATGATTTGAACCTTGAAGCACCATACTGGATAGTTTGTATGTCCAATTTATGATGATCATGAAACAAGTTCCCACTAATGTTAGCCATAGAAAGAATATCAAGTAGCTGAGAAAAATTTGAAACTTTCTAGAGTAGTTGTTGTGGAAATGGAAAACACTAACCCAACTACTTGGGATAACTACTTTCTTAGATTAGTCACTTCTTTAGATTGACACCCTCGTGACAATAGACTACTACTCAGCAAAGCGATCCTCAACAGACGAAGGTTTCTGGCTAAGCCACTTTCTAACAATTCCTTCTAGTTTTACACTTTCTGTTGAATGTGACGTTTCACAGTAGCCGGTAAAGGACGAATGTGTGACATACCTTCCGGTTTTACCTTGCAGGAGGAACTGGAACCTTCTCCTGTTGAACATCGTCCTGCGCTCCCACACTTACGCTTGCACGGGAAACGGTTCCTTGAATGCATTGTGAAGGTACTGACTGATGACATTTTCACACCAGTCTGTGAATGACAAAGATATGACATACCTTCTGGTACTTTTCCTGCAAGAGAAACTGGAAGTCCAGCCTGTTGACCATCGTCCTTCCCTTGCATTCTGTCAGTTGCAAGTTCAACTGACTTGTCGTTCAGCAACGAGAACATCACGCTGATGGGACATGTAGTGCTGAGTAGCACCTCTATCCACAAGCATTGTCATGTTTACAGCAGCAATAAAAGAAAGCTACCCGACACGAGAACCGCTAACCAGAAACTGGCAACCAGGCCAAGCCCGCTTGAATTGCATAGCGAAGAAGTGCCAAAATAGGGACGGGAAGTATCCCGCGCCTCCGGCAATGAAAAGATGGACAATCTTCCTTGGCTGAGAATCTTGCTGCTTCTTGACACTCGGGAGGCTTCAGTAAAAGTATTCGTTTCATTCTTTTCTTAGGGAGTGGATCCTCACCAGGGTTTTCGGCAGATCTAATCTTTTTGTTGAAGCAGATCGACCAAACCGTCTGCGATTCATACTACCGGCGGACATGCCATTGGTTTCCTCACCATCTTTATGGAGGTAAACTAAAGTTTTCCTTCAGATTGTGTATGCAGATTGTGATTACAGCCACAGTTGTCAGTTTCATTCGGGTCCGCATCGGTCGTACAAATGGACCATACGATGACGACAACCTTCTCAGCGGGCAGATGAAGGCTTTTTCATCCGTAACTCTTTCATCCTGAAGGTATGCAACTCGTCCAAGAAACGATCACCGTCGACACGTCCTATATCGTTCAACTCTTCCCAGGCTTCAGCAGCTGTCGTAAAATGAGTAATAGGAATAAGTCCGTAATGAATTGATGTGGTCATCTGCGGCACTGAAGACCTCCATTGCTTGGTCTGCCTTATAACTGCACAACTCGCACGTACTGGTCGAAGATCCAGCCGGAGTCGCTGGTCATTCCCACGTGCCTTGACGAAGCCGCTCAGACCAAGTTTGACAACCTTGTCGAAGACGATGCACCTCATCGCAAATGCTGACGAACTCCCGGAAGCTCTCACGTTCACAAGGTCGGGAAACACCAATCACCCCCTCGATCATGCTTGATGCAAAGAGAGTTGTGACAGGATTGTTCCATACTGCATATGAAAGAAACATTAAACTAAGGGCTTGAGTCCACCCGAACGGATGAACGTAAAGGACTGTTCCTTCCAGATTTTCTCTGAGTGACTAGTAATGTGAACTTGTGAACAGGTAAGTGGTAAAGTGTGACTGTTCAAGTGCAACTATTCCGTATATGACTGGCGGAAGTTCTAATGGACACAACACGGACTATCGAGTCTAGGCTTGTGGTGTTGTGTCGACAAGAACACGTTCCTAATTTCTCTGTGTAACTTGACGTGACACTGAGTGTCAAATGTACGAGAGACACGAATGCGAGCCTTTACGAGGTTAGAAAAGACTTCCAATGAAGGCATAATCTCTGCTTATTGACTTATAAGCATGGAAGCATCCGAAAAGGCCGAACTCGACCAGTTCAGAAGTCCAAAAATGCTCCAAAGTCCCAAGACAATGATATTCTGACTCGAGAAAGCATCAAAGGCGAAACTAGGAAATGAATCATTTGCACCACGCAGAAGCTGATCCGAAAACTTGTTGTGACTTTCTATGCCACGACAGAACTCTACATCCATTTAGAAAGGCATTCAGAGAAAAGAGTATGCTCCTGGAAACTTTCATGTTCCTATTCAAGGTACAAGCCTTGAAGCTGAAGCACGAGACAATTCAGTACTGCAACACAACACAAAAGTGAAACACATGCCTTTCAAGACATGTAAAGCACGTCAAGGTAAGACCGTAAACGAAGCACGAGCACTTCTGGACAGACGCTGTGGCAAGGATGATTTCATGTCCTCCAAGCAAGACGCCACATACTGGATTCAACGGCGACGAGTTAGTCAAAGACACAACGTTAAGTTCTCACTGATGAGATTTGTCTAAGCTATGGCCAGTGCAACATCATAAAGAGTCCAATAAGACATCATATGCAGAAGACTGACTACAATTGACCGACTTGAATTACCTTTACCACAACGAAAGGATTCCGTATGCACTCTGTACGACGACAGTACTGTACTAGCTGGCATCCAAACCCATCCGTAGCTCGCATCACCATGACTGCGACTGTGTTACTGATGCTCCAACCACAGTCTTCACCTTTGCCCATCTCGAGTTTTGGCCCCTACGATAAACCATTTATACATTCATGTTGGTGTTGTTCATGCTCGAAAAGCATACAGCAAGAAAAGAAAACATTTTCATTCCTATAGATAAAGCATGAATGGAGAAAATGGATGACTATAGTCTCATGGCAGGCGGCATGGATAGGCTTACTGGACGCCGACCGGGTGTGCAGTGTGTTCTTCCTCACTTAACCAAAGTCTGTACTGTTGTGGACTCGGTACAAGTACTCGGTAGCCTCGAAACAAGTTCATGGTTAGTTTTATTGGACTAGGTTGTAATGTAGTCGAGACTTGGGACTTGACGCAAAAAATATCTTCTCCGTTTTGTGCTATTTCAGTTGTGGTTAAGGAAAACAGAATTCTGAAGACGATTTAATTTTAGAAGTTCTAAAACATTGTCTGCTCTTGCGAAAATCTGTCCATTTTCTTTTTTCTATCCTATACAAAGCCAAAAATTAAAAGAATAAATTATTGACATGTTACATCAAGCCGTGGAGAAGTCACCATAGAAATACTAGTTTCGAACGAATAGAAATATATATTTCATAGTTTAATTCATGACCAAATTCTTCCACAAAAGTAGGATTTGGCGATAAATTAAAGTGTATGCATATTGCCTTCGGTATCTGAAGATGGAAAAGATGATGCATACCTCCAGAATAAGCAAGTCTAGTTTGATTTCAGTCTATCCGGATTCTCACAAGATCACATCTCGTAGGTAGAGGTATTCCTTCCCCACTGCCTTGTAAATTGAATTTCGTTTATTCTTATCAGAAAAAGTAAAAATATTATAATAAGTTATTGTAAAAAATATAATTATTTCATAATTGTTATATGTTACTCGGTCTCTGAGTTCCCAGCAGATCCAGATATAAGTGAAGGCCAGTCTGATGTACTGCTGAGGGTATAAGTCAAGGACAGTGATTTTCAAAAGACGTCATTCAATCAAGACATTAATTTATGTCTTAACTTTTCTCACCAAAACGGTTAGAGCATAAATTAATGTACACTCCGGCTTTCATGGGTGAATATCTTACATGAATGTCGATATAATAATGTTGATGTAATGATATATAATAATAGAATATCATCTGATATTCATTCAAGTGTTCACAACTCACTTCATCATCAAACCAAAAACTTCCCTAAGATCAATGTATTCACTGGACTACTATATTCGAAATGGAATTTTAGGGAATTATTTTGGATATTTAATTTTTATAATTGCATGTTTTAATTAAACTTTTGTACTTTAGTTTCTTAGAATTTGACTTTTAAATTAAACCTTTGGACTTTTGGTTCTTAAGAACTCATGGACAATTAGTTCTATGTTTTTGGAATTTCAGTTTACTAAAATTCGACGATTAGTTTCTTTTGTAATCTTTTTGGAATATAGATATTTGGACATTTGAGAAGACGATAGAAGAAATATAACATTCAAAAATCATGGCTAAAATGAAAGATCAATTCTTTGCATTTTTCAGATTAACCAAATGCTTACTAGCACATCACGTCAATTAATTAAGCACTATGTAATTGAGCAACATTATGTTTACAATTCTTCTTCTTGTCAAAATCTTTCTAAGACTTCTGAAGCAACATTTCTAATGCTAGTCAGTATCTTCATCTCGTTTGACTTGGCTCTAGATTTTCAACTATTTACACAAGAATTTACGTCACCTCAATTTTATGAACTAGTCTTCGAGAATCTTGGATCTTTCTCTCATTCTTCATTCATCTTCATGCAATCGATGTATGGTTGTAAATCTATAGCGTTTGAAGAATGATGTTTTGGATGCTACCACTGTACACACACTTTGTTGAAAGGAGGTGAATTGTTGTCACGATAAAAAAACACTCATTGCTTTTGTCATTTATAAGCAATCTTGCACTTCGAAATCGTCAGAAGGACGGATAAGCAACATCTAGTCTGGCTTGATATCCAAGAGTGGAACAAAATTCTCATGATCTCTTCCACTTGCTGCTCCAACGTAAATCGCTCTTGTCTTTCAAAACTTCTTGCTCCAATTCTTGTCAAAGCACATCATTCTCATTTGCCTAGTCCTCCTCTGAAGTGAGAGGTTTGTAACATGTACCATGATTCATCTTTGATCAAAATCTATGGAATAGATGCAAACCTTCCATAGTATTCTAACCTTTCTCAACAAAGTCTCAATTCTTTTCCAGTAGTCGATCAAACATGCATCCACATGGTATGCATCATCATCCATAATCACACTTGGTTTGTATCTGCTCCAGATATCGATAGTAGTTCTTGATGTATCTCATATCGGTTGCTTTAGCATGAGAATGTGCTAACCCTGTGGACAAAGGTTCACATCGAGGAGAGATAATAACTATGGAATATGTTTTAGATTTTGGATCTATTCTTTTTGGATGTTATTTTCATATGTTGGATACCATGGCCCTTTGTAAGTCTCTTGAATGAGTACACAGAGATATTGTCTGGCATGTTGAATTGAAAGACCACCGGTGCAGATTAACCTTTAATGCAATTGACTTAATCTTTGGCACGTGACTTGTAATCGGTCACCTCTTGTATCAAAAGAGGCATTGGTTTTTTCCGACTTTGCATCAAGGCATCAATTTTTTTGACTTTCAACTTTTCAAGTTTTGACATGAAATGCGACAACAACGATATATGCTTGTGTTGCAAACCTCAATGTATCATGGAGAAGAGAGCGTCTATGTCTTCATGAGTATGACCTATCATGCAAAAATACATTGTGATTGCTTGAAGGACCCTCATAAACCAGGTTGCGCTGCTGCATATCTGATTTACGACGAAGTCAGGAGAAACAAAGCTCAAACGCTATACCAACGAAAACCACCTCCACAGAAGACAATCAACAAACCATGAATACAGTTGCTGACTTTACGTATAAAATTCACAGGAAAAACAAAAATAGAAAATCAAAACTAAAGTCTAAGCAAAGAAGAGCTAAAGAATAATAAGAGTCAAGGACAAATATAAAGAAACGATTACACTTCTGCAACATCAGCAGCCGGTCACTCTGCTGCTTCTTGCTCCTCTGCGTCAACTAACGAACTCGAAGGATCGGCAACATCAGAAGGATCTGCTGACTCTTGCTCAGAAGGAGTAACTGAGCGAGTCATACACGATAAAACAGTAGAAATCTCGTGATGTGAAACATCATAAACAGTAGCAATAGGCTCTTGGTGATATCCAGCGATAGACACAGTCTCAAAATCGGCAGAAGGAATGGAGTCTATGGTTCTAACACTCTGGAGAATATACATGGACTGGCAGATAGACAGAGCTCGATAGTACCACATTGACATAAGTTCCTCAAGGCGCACGCAGTTGTAGTACCAGAACCAAAGCAAAGATCATGCTCTAGCCAACTCGTTGAAGAATGTCATGACCATCCAGTTCTTGTTGTTCTTGGCGGAGTTATCTAGTTGCATGTACAAGTTCCCCAGAAGCTTTGTCAACTGTTCTCTTGATCATCGTGATTATGATTATCAACATGAGGATTAAGATCATCTTATAAAAACTTGTTTGGTAAAATTCCAAAGAATTCATCAGCAATCTTGTTATGATTTTTCAAGACTGTTTCTCAAAAACATTTTCGTCCATCATTGTCTTAAACAATGGATGGAACAGAGTTTCTTTGAATGCTATATCTCCCCTAAAATCTCATCAGATATTTAGTTCATTTTCAAACTCTTATAGAATAGAAAATTCTATTGCGACCTAAACTTCCTAGACAAACCAGAATTAGTTTCTTAGAACTAAACGAGATTTGAGCCAAACTAAACGCGAAACGGTGGTTTAAAGCGGTTTAGTTTCAGTCAATCATGGTATTGTATGTTTTAGGTTAAACACAATCTATATGGTTCTGTTTATAAACGGTTTTGGTTTAAACAGTTCAGTTTAAAATTTGTTTGGTTCAACACTAAGTAGAAAGGATTCAGTTCAGGTTCAGATGGTTCCAGTTGCAACTTAAACAGTTCAAACTGCGGTTTAAATAACTAATAGTATCATAACATTATGCACCAATTTTGAAAGCAAATTATATATGAAACTTAAACTGGTTTAAACGATTCAAACCATAGTTTATACAGTTTGGTCTAAACGGTATGGTTCAAAGTGGTTCAGGTTCAAGATCATTTTAATTATTTAGTTTATTAATTTTGTGATCTAAATCGTTCTATTTAAATAATTTTATTACTTAAGTGGTTTCATATACGATTTTTGTTTTAAATAGTTTGCTTTCGATTCGGGTTCAGATTTCCTTTGACTAGTTACCTTGCTAACTAGTTTAAGAAAAACTAGTTAGGTCCATAAGGTTAAGTAGGCTAGTTAACTAGTTTTCAGGTTCATTCTGAACCGGTTTGAGCCTTCTTTCGATCGGGCCAGTTTCCATACCGTAGTGAATAACTGCGCGGAGTATAATTACGGTTTAAAATCTACTAACTAAATAACTCATTAAGATTTTAATCGCTCACGTCTATTTTATTAGTAAGAGAATTTTAAAGCGGTATTTAAATCTTGTTTGATTTTGCTACAATATACAGATTTGAGTTCTCTGTGTGAATCATGCACAGTGAAGTAAATTTTCAGAGTAAACAGCACAAATCTCAAATATGGTATTTCCCGTGAAGATGAATAATTATTTATTTAGTGAGTGGAGTTAAATATGACTACGGTGTTGGTTCAGCGGATTCAGCCGTCTCCGGTGACCGACGCATGTCAATCTCTGGTACTATAGCTGCAAAGCATCCTTCAGCGCTTCAGTCGCCAGTCACTGCCGTAAATGATTGTTGGACGGTTTCCCGTCTCGGTAAGGGAAGGATCAAGTGAACAATCGTGAAAGAAAAGACAAGTGGCGACACGGCGTAAGAGTTCTCTTTCCGTGGGGCCGGGGAAGAGAACTTTTACGTCATCTGCTGACGCAAGAGGATGGAACGAGGAAAGGATTGCTGCTGGTGTCACCAGAATGCGCACATGTAAAGACAAAGCTGCTGACGTACTTCGGCGATGAGCCGATGACAGGCAACAAATCTGACGGACTTTCGGATAACAGTTGTAAAGCAAGCAACACCAAAAGATGATGATGCTGGTCTTTACGTGATCACGTGAATCCTTGTCGTTTAGCGGAACGTGTTCCTGAACGTGATCATGCTCAGCTACACCGTTGATGTCGATCGCTACAATCCACGCTCCTTTTTCTCGCGCCTGAAGTGAGTACGGTATTTTAGCACGCCTGCTTTACCAGAGAAGAGAGAAGAGATGAACATGGATACTTCTAATTTAAATACTTAAATTTTGGAAGTCAAAATTAAAACTTCTATTATTTTACTTACTAACGTTATTATATTTCTTACCCTAAACCCTATACCCTATACGAACCTCATTACCTTTCTTGCGTTTGGATGCTAAGAGAACAGAAAACCTACAAGTCATATGTACAGAATTGCCCTCATTCTCTTTTAAAGACAATTCTCATGAACTCGAATAGTATTATTTAATTTTAGTATATATTCATTTATAACTTAACCCTTCCAAAAGAAAAGGTTTGCTCATAACTTAATGAGTGTGCATATACCTCCTCCATCTGAACATGGAGGTGAATATGCATACCTCTAGTAATATACACTAGACGTGAAAACCTTATTGTTTTTAGCAAGTGGCGATTGATTTATTGCAGAAAGTCCAAGAAGTTTGACAAGTATTTATTAAATAATCATATCAAGGAACAGAACTAGATCATTTATTACATTATATTCTTAGTTTACCATATAAGTTCAATTTACAAATTATATATATATATATATCTATAAGTCTATCTATCTTCAGTTTTTTACTATTATAGATTTTTATACCTAAAGTAACACATTCATTGAAGAGTTTTTTCGAGAAGAGAGTTGGAGAAACTCATGGTGGAGCTCACTCATTCGAAAAGACTAAACGATGAGAAAGTTTGGCAATATGTCAAAAAGGTGGATAAGTTAGTGCAAAGATTTTGGACAGTCTTACGAAAGAGTGGAGACAACGTGGAGCTAACGATGATGACGATTGGAGTAGTGCTAACTAAGAACTTGGTGGAAAGATTAAGATCTTCAATTCGAACCCAAATGAGATACGAGAAGATAACAACCAAAGCGGATGTCATCAAGATTACGATAAATATAAAAGAGAGTTTGGATGAAGAGGATCTCATCCAACCTCATCATGCCGCTCTGATATCGACTTTGACTCTTGGTGTAGCCACAACAGTAGCGTGAAGTTTGATCTGAGAATACATGAGGTATTTGACTGTAGAGAGATATAGCAAGACCTAGGACATACTCGATGAAATACTTATGCTCTCAATATCTAATCAATCATGCTTTGTCTTAGTTTCTACAGACCTAACCTGACCTCAAGTGTAACACACGTGCACTACATAACACAGTTGGGCTTTCAACCGTATTCTTAGTACAAGAAGGATTCAAACATGCTAAACATATGTTTAGATCACAAAAGCACCTTCACATGTGCATTATCAATACACTTTTTACTATTTATCTGACAAGCTACTTGAACACTCAATTTCTAACTTCTTACGATTTGTTGATATAAAGATGAGCCTTATAGCAATGGATAGTCTACTACACAAGCTTTCTAATAAAGTAAGGCATGCACGAAACAAGCAATCAGTGAGCTCACGGCGTGGTGCGGAAGACAACGGTGTCTCGCTGTTAGAGATTTCCAATTTGCAACCTCGATATAGCGTGATGTATTATTTAAGTATGATTTTCATGTCAAATTCACAACATAGCTCCTTCATCCCACTTGCAACACCTCCAGGAAGTTCGACCTACAAACCCCAAGTCCTTTGTTCAAAGCCAACCAAGTAGGAGAAATCACTCTTCTCCTCCGAAACTCATCACGCTGTAATCTGAACTTCGCAACCTCTTGTTCTTAACTCCAACTTCTAATTGGGCTCAAACTTCATAGAAAATTCCCTCTCACCCTTCACTACTATTTCTGAAATTTCAGCTTTAGAACCCAAACCAGTTGTCTGAAATGGACCAAAAGTTTCATCTATGCTAACTTATGAGCTTAACAGACCCCGATGGCTAAAATCACGACCCCAACACCTTATTTTAACCAAATGAGATGAAATTTCACATGTAGTAAGCTGATAGGACACACTCCAATCCTGGAAATTTTCACTCAGAGATTCGATCTCATGCTCATGAAACAATTCAATCTTTGATCCAAGCAAAACAAATTTATTTTTATCTCTTAACTGTCATAACCAACTTCAATCGACCATTTCAACCAAAACGTAAGACTATTTTATATTAATGCAACCAACACGACGTCAACTATCCAATCCCATTGACAATACTGAAAGATCATCTCTCGAACTCTTGAGAAATTCAAAAATATGACTCGAGGTACCAATTTGATCCCCTTGACTTTGAACGATCATGACACCCCGATCAAAGCTACACATTGATCGAATCTTCCACTACGTATTGTAGCACGGCTTGAGAGATTTCCAACGAGCCTTACACTCCATGAATGACTCCCGAGAAGACCTCCGAAACCCCCAAAACTGTCTTTAGAACTTGGATGAATTTGATTGGTCGAAAATAGACCAATGAAAAGGAAGATTAGAGATCACTTTATATTCTACTTGGCACCACATAACCAGTTGTAATCCTAAAACACTCTCATCTTTTCAAAGCATAAACCAAAATACTTCAGATCTCAGTCTTAATATAGGATAATCATCCCCATTGAGCGATAGAGATACCGATTACAGGAAAATACACGAGATCCATTACAAAGTCAAGATAATGACCTTGAACTGATCTACGATGAAAAATACGACAAAATAAAATGAGAAAGCCATTACTTGATTGCAGTATTCCTCATCAAAGTTTCTTGAGATCCACGCACGATGAGTGATCTTCCGTTGGTAGTGACATCGGATATCAACTAGACATTGAAAGGAACGTTGGTTGGGAAGTTCATGTCCATTCATCCTTCAAAGTAAGATGTACACAGTCAAGTATCAATTCTCCTCGTATATGACCATCAGCAAGATCACCAGAATAGACAAGTCCATCACCCTTCCCATGAACTATTCACCAACGTAGACAACAAATCACTGTCGAAAGTGATCGCGATGGATGTAGTGAAACTTGATATAGAAGGAATTCGGAATGAAAGATTAGGAACTTGGATTTGTCCTCGCTCCATGAGTACAACTCTCGTAGCTCCTCACCCTCCATGTAAAACACTAAGAAAAACTCATGAAACACCACAAAACAAATCTTCGACCTTCTATGGTATATCCAAATTTGACAACAAGAACCACTCACGTGAATGTTCATGGATCATTGAGCTGACACGTCTCATTGACGTGCGATCTGACATCCCAGATAACCATGGATGTTGTCAAGCGAGTTACATGAAAAGGTTCATGAACACATAAAACAACACAATACAAGTTCTACGTTAAATTCACATGTGAGACGTGTCACAACACGACACCGAGTGAAGAGTAAAACACATGATGCAGTTAAGGACACATGAGAGACGTTGAGTAACACACTCATCGAAAGTTTTTCCAGAAGAGAGTTGTGAGAAGCTCATGGTGGAGCTCACTCATTTGAAGCGACGAGACAATGAGAAAGTTTAGCAATATGTCAAAGAGTGGATAAGTTAGAGTAACGATTTTGGACGAGCTTACGAAAGAGTAGATACAATGTGGAGCTAACGATGAGGACAATTGGAGTAGTGCTAACTAAGGACTTGGTGGGAAGATTAAGACCTTCAGTCCGAATCCAAGTGAGGTACGAGAAGTCAACAACCAAAGCGGAGGTCATCAAGATTATGACAAATATAGAAGAGAGTTTGGATGAAGAGGATCTCATCCAACCTCATCATGCCGCTCTGGTATCAACTCTGACTCTTGGTGTAGCCACAACGGTCACAATTGATGATCACTTCAACGTCAACTCCTACTCTAGCAATGTGACCAAGACCGTTTGTCCTCACATCGATGTCTATTGCCATCTTAGATTTTCATACCGAGTCGAAGAACATCATTGATACTCTTGCTGATCTCAAGATAAACATGGTGTAGTTATGAGAATGGAGGAACAAAAGATAGACAACAATCCTAGTCGAGGAAATCAAGATAACTTCAAGGCAACCAAGGTAACTTTGGAGGAATCACATGTTAGATTTGTGGAGGTTCTCATTTCCAAGAGGATTGTCTTAACGACGAAGCAAGAGGTGTCAAAGCTATCAAAATGAATTTTGGTAGAGAAAATCTATCACAAGCACGAGACAAAGAAGTGATTGCTATTGTTGTAGTGTGAATGTATCTATGAGAAGAGAAAGAGCTCGAACTCTTCTCATGCACCGTTGGAGCTTTAAACTCAAAAAAGATAATGAACTCAATTTTCTGATGAACTTATTTTCATGGAGGAATCACCAAGTAGAAGTACTCGGTCGAGTAATATTTTGAGTACGTCAAGAGAATCAAGAAAAAAATTAGGATGGCAGATTTCACTGTTTCGTCTTCTCAAGCGAGATATGATGTGGTTGAAGATGTGGATGCTCATAAAGTCAACATCACTGTTGGACAACTGATTGCACTCAACTTTAGTTTAGGAAGAGAACTCAAAAGAAGTCTATGGGAGTTGAGTGGTGGATGTGCATGTTTCAGAGCTATGCACATCCACCATAGAGAAACATCCTTAAATGTCGTAGCGAAACTTTTCTTTTGAGAAAGGGCGTACCTTCTAGTTGTGATTAGCGATCGATGCACATCGAATCGACTAGCATCTTATAATTCCTCTTGAACTTCTTGCCAATCTAAGCACTTTCTTTTTCTCAGTAAAATGTCAAGATAACCACACGGAAACATTGAATGATTAGGGGTACAACAAACACACTATGTGATGACATAGTCTCTCGATAGTATTCCTCTCTGAAGTTCCTCACTACTAGGACTTGGTACATGACTTTGGGTTGGCAAGTGTGCTTTATTTCACACTCAATGTTAAAGTTTACTACATGAGTTGATTTAAATCCGTTTCTTGTTAAATGAGGATAAAAGTAGTAAGATTTTATTTTTGACCATTGTCATAGAGCGTGAAGTTTGGTCTGAGAATACACGAGGTATTTTGGCTGTAGAGAGATACATCGAGATCTTGGATCAACTCGATAAAATCCTAGTATCCTCACTATCCAATCTGTCAAGCTTTGTCTCGGTTTCTACTTACCTAACCTGACTCTAAGTGTAACACACGTGCACCACACAACACAACAGAGGGTTCAATCTTATCCTAAGTATAACAAGGATCTATACATGACAAACATATGCATTAGCTCACAAGAGTACCTTCAGGAAGTTTTGCCTTAAAATCCCAAGTCGTTTGGTCAAGGTCAACCAAGAGATGTAGGTGAAATCACTCTTCTACGTCAGATCCCACCACGATGTAATCTGAACTTTGACAACCTCTTGCTCTCAACTCGAACATCGAATTGGACTCAAACTTCACAGAAAATTCCCTTTGACCCTTCACTACTACTCTCTGATAATTCAGCTTGAGACCTCAAACCAATTGCTCGAAATGGATCAAGTCGTTCGTCAGTGCTAAATTATGAGCTTTACATATCCTGATGGCTAAAATTCACGACCTCAACATTTTCTAACCAAATGAGCTGATATTTCACATGTAGTAAGCTGATAGAGCACACTCTAATCTTGGAAATTTTCACTTAGAGATTTGACCCATGTTTATGAAACACCTCATTCCTTGAATCCAAGCAAAATGATTTTACTTCTACCTCTCAATTGTTATAGTGAACTTCAATTGATCATTTTGAGATCAAATCCAAACCAAAGGTAGGACTATTTTACATCAGTGTAACCAGTACGACGTCAACTATCCAATCCTCTTGACAATACTGAAAGATCGTCTTTTAAACTCTAAAAACACTCAGAAACATGGCTTGGGATACGGATTTGATCCCCCTGACTCTGAATGATCATAACATCTCACTCAGAGCTCCAAATCGATCGATCTTCCTTTCCAGATTCTAGTCCTCACACTCCACGAATGACCTCCTGAAAGACCTCCGAAACCTCAAAACTGTCCTTTGGAACTTGGACAAAATCTGGAGTTTCCTTGCAGATGGCTTTTTTTCGTAAGATATGTATACTCGAGAACGTAACGCGATGATCAAGAGATACAAACCTTACACCATGATGGAGAGAATTTTATTTCATCAAAGAGCATATGGTTTGCTAAGGAGAGCAATTGATCAGAAGGAGGCTTTCAAGCTAATGCATGAGTTCCACGACGTCATTGTTTGCGAAGGTCACTTTGCTGGTAAGATAACAACCTTCAAGATTTTGGATGCAGATTATCATTTGAGAGGTATTTTCAAGGACTGTTGTAAAACTTACGACGTATGTCAAGAATTTGCTTTGAAGTCTACTAGAACACCTTGGTTAAGACCAATTCTATTGTTAAGACAATTGAGAAGTGAGGTATTGACTTTGTAGGTCTCCTTAATAAAACACCTCAAGGCAATAGATAAATTGTAGTCGTCACGGACTACTGTGGCTAGACCTTTGAGATAGACTAATGACGCGGAAGTGGGTAGATTCTTATGAGAGAGTATCATCATAAGATTTGGATGTCCGTTTAATTGATCTCAGAGAAGGAGAGTTTATAAGGAACATGACTACTTCTATGCTGCAACACTTTTCTATCAAATCACGAGTAACGACGTCATACAAACCGAATACTAATGATCTTGCGGAAAAAATCAATCTTACACTTTGTATGATGCTCATCAAATATGCTAATGTTGAGACAACGGAACATCTTGGGATAAGAGACTACATGTCATTATATGGGAGTATCGAATGACAACAACGACTTCTATTGGGTATTCCTCATTTCAACTTGTTTATGGAGTAGAGTCCAAGTTGCTGATCCAATTCAAATTGGATATTTTTCAAATTATTCAACGAAAGTTGAAGAGCTCGAGGAGAGAAGACGTCGTTAGATCAAGAAGGGAGCAACTCATGGAGTTGGAAGAGACCCGAGTGGTAGTAATGATTCGGATGGAACGAGCTCAAGCGTATCAAAGAAGAGTTACGACAAACAATTAGGCAAGAGGAAGTTAAAATCTTTTGAAGTCGGAGTTTGGATAATGTTGTATGATGCTATTAGATTCAAGAGGGCTAGGAAGACGTTTTTTCATAGATATTTTGGTCCTTTTGTTGTAGATAGTTATGGAGCAACTTCACATAAGACCTTCAGGAGCTGGGAGGAATGAGCGATAAGATCAATCATGACAAGTTGAAGTTGTTTCATCGACGGAAGTTCTCTCTTCACTCCGAGGACAAAGTGAAAATTTAGTCCAAGGGTAAAATGTAACAACCTATGTTACACATAGGAAGTTTTTTTATTAGTAAGGTGTTTAAACAATTATAATTAAGTGTAGAGAATGTTTATTTGCTACCCAAGTACTTTAAAGAGGTATCAAGTTAATCATGACTATCTCATGCGATGAGAGGTATTGTACTTTTTATCACTAAGGAGAGCCGTCGACGCGTACGAGAGAAAGATAAAGATTGAGGGGATCAATTTTTGAGGATTTAAAGTGTGAGGTTGTCGTAGGAAGAGCGATAAAGTATTGGGAGTTCAAATCTCATCTATTGTTATATTTAGAGGTGAATCTATCTTCTGGTGAATGAGAATCGATCTTATTGAGTAACGATCGATTGTAAAACAAAAATTGATATATGTGGAAGACTTTGGTTGTTGTAGGCAAGATGGTTGGTCCTTATCTTCTCATTCAATCTCTATCTCACAATTAATCACAGTTAGAAGGCTCGCATTTCTTGAGAAAAATACTCTTTGATAACGATGTGATGACTGTCACGATCACAATTATTTATTTGAGTGATCGCACGATAGTGAACAATAATATGTGTGTGTTCTCTTCAGTGGTCCTTGTCGTTGAATTCGTGTATAAGATGATGGATCAAGGATTTGTGAGACATTCTCTCTTAGCGGGTGATTCGTGAGGATTTCTTGGTGGTCTACATGGAGGAGTGAAGAATTACGAGAGTGGTGGTTATGGACAGAGGTTTGTTACCTATCCTTGATCTTCTCTTCTCAAATCCATTTCACATCAAGCTTCATTGCATCCACGATGATCATTTTCGACAGTGATTAGTTTCTTATCTTGGCGATGAATTCATGAGGAGGATGATGAAATTGCCTCTTCTGTTGATTCTTCTTATTGTTCCATACGGAGAGACTGGGATCTGACGATGATCTATATAAGCTTGATCTAGGACCTTAAACAACCTATTCGGTCATTCAAGACGAAACTTTTTAAATATCTTATTGATAAAACATTTTTCAATCTTGAAAAGTTTCATCTATATTTAACTTTCACTTCTCCATCTCTTTTGAACTTCTAAATATCTCTTTTTTTTCATCAGCACTTGAACTATATTCCCCATGAAATATCTTCAAGATCTCTTTGTATGTCACAACGTATATCTCTTAGTCGATAAGAGATCTTTTCATGAGTTTTTGTGACCTCTAGTAGCTCAACTTCCAAGCTACTAACTCATGAAGTTTAGAAATTTCTCTAATAAAAAAAATGGTGCTGACTATATAGATTTCTAAAGAATTGAAATTTGTATGTTTTGATTTCACTATGAATGTTAACCTCTTCAACATTAAAAATTTATATTTTCCTCTCTAGACCTCTTTTTCTTATGAGTTTTGTTGTCATTGATAGCTTATTAGTCAAGCTATAATCTTGGAAATTTTCACAAAGAAATAAAAATACAGAAAATCTTACAGCGGCGGTACAAAATTTCCAAAGAGAAGAAGTTCTAAACTCTCACGAATATCAACCCCCTTAATTTTGAAAAATCACATTTCTCTTTCTAGACCTCATCTTCTCATGATTTTTGTTGCATACCAGCCAAACTACTTGGAAATTTTCACAGAGAAATAAAAAACACAAAAAATCTGACAAGGATTGTGTAAAGTTTCTAGAGAATAGATTTTTTAAGCTCTCAAATTTTCCTTTGGTAGTAACTCTTTTCTCATCTTTTCTCTAGAACTTTTCTTACATCTATTCTTAATTCTCCTCAAATCTTTTCTAAGTAAACAAGATATAAAAAATGATCTCGAATGCATCATAGATCATTATGGGATACATAGAAAGTTCTAAAGTTGCTAACATCGTGTTAGTTCTCTCTCTTCTCAACTCTCTTCTTGTGCTCTTGCATGATCTCATTTCGTCAAATGTAGAACTGAACTCTAAACATTCTTGAAGAGATTGTTGGACATAACCAAAAATGTAAACCTTCTGCGGTCCTACCGATCAACTATCCCTCGATGTCTCAATCTCCACGATAGTCATTGATCAATCTACAACATGTCGGACTTATTTCTCACTCAAGGGTCACCTCTAATGGCTTTGGTTACTTTGGTATTTTTTGGTAACTCAACCATAACTATTTTAATCAATTTTTACTAAGATATTATCTAAGAGAAAATACTAATCACATGGGCTTCTTATTTTTTCACATGAGCTTATTCTTTCAAAATCAACCACTCCTAAAACGATCTTAGCATATTCTTAAAAAATCTCAAATTCTGCCTCTTCTCTGATATGTGAAATCTTTTTTTGTTTTTAATGCTCACAAAGTCAATAACGTAAATCTCATCATTAATATTAAAAAAACAAGGAATGTTTTCCACCTCCTTTTTACATTTTAAAGAAGATGACAAGATAATAGTGCTCATTATTTAAGAAATATCAGAATTCTGTCTAAAAGTACAGCTAAGTTTAACCTTGACTAATTTTGGCTTGATATCTCTTTAAAGTACTTGGGCAACAAATAAATATGCTCCACACTTAGTTATAACTAAACATTTTACTAAAAAATAAATTTCTTATGTGTAACATAGATCATTACAGAACGACCAAAAAATAAATTTTAAAGTTGAATTTCAACCTGAATTTCAAACATGAGAAGTGGACAAAAGAAAAAGTTCAAGCTTACGTGTTTCAACTGAGACTTCCGACAAAGACCTTAAACAAGGTTCTCGATTGAACACGAGTCTTTCTAAACATCCTTTTCTATTTCCTCTAAATCTTCATGATTAAGCAATCTAATCGATTTACATCAAGCACAGTAAGAGGGATAAGAGGTACTCCATATTGTGGTTGAAGGAGCACGTGACTGGTAGGTCTTGCACCGAGTCTCTCGAAACACTTAAACATTGGACTACTAAAACTGTTCATTACCAGTCCTCTCGAATCACTCGACTTACGCATCTTCCACCAAGTTCCACAGGATGTAAACCTGAAGGCTGTATATTCACGCATGTACACTTGAAAGTGTACATGGGCGTAATTTATGAGTTAATTTTTTTCTTAGGAAGGGTTAACTCTAAATTAAAGCCTTATCATTTATTTTGTTTGTGAGAACAATTTGACTTATACTGCTTGAGGTTCCCAGACAGTCCCAGCGCTTATGGGCCTTTTGTGATTTCAAAACGCCACGTGTCTCGTGGATAAAGAAATTTAAATTAAGAATTTTTATATATAGTATTCTAAATTTAACTATGCAAATTTAGATCGTCCCTTCACTTTGACCTGATGATGTAAAACCGGACGCCGTTTTTCTCCGTGACCATGAATATGACACTACAATCTAGCTTTACAACGTCACAGTAAAAGATCAGTAATTTTACACTGCAACCTCCTTTCGTTAATGCTTTATATCGCGGCCTTGCTGCTAAATCTGCTATGACCAACAGATACCCAGGATTTTTGGTATTTTGGTAAACCGTTTTTTCACCTCCACGTTGCCTGTACAAGGCCGTGAGGAAGGATATTGACCATAGGTACAAGAAAGTAAAAAAGATCACTCTGGTGACTCCAAAGCCAAACTATCGCGAGAGAGATATATCCACGTAAAAACCTCCGATTTTTTATTATATCCACGTAATTCTTCTCGTGATTCAAGGCCACAGCACGACCGCTCACGTGCAATCAGGAGAAATCTCTGGTCCTCACAAGAACAGGCAGATAGATGATCGTTGGTGGAGAGGGAGAGGATCAGGTGTGTTCAGTTGAGAAAGCAGTTGTGCGGCTTTCTCCGCTCGACATCTTTCTCTCGCCTCGCTCTTCGCTGCAAGCTCACATCAGCATTACACTGCATCCGTGACGTCAGGAAACCGTTGGTGCACCATGGATTTCCCGCCTTACGTACACTGTACGACCGTGAGCTTCCGGATCCCCACTCCGCGTCATGCTGTTTTGCAGCATTATTTGGCCTCCTCCTCCTTATTTCCAAGCTCAGCAGCAGTTACAGTTTTCCCTCCGCCAGACGAATCTGTCAGTCTTACTGATGATACCTACTGGTAGACGGGATTTGGGAAAGACCGGAGAAACCTACACTTGGAAGTCGGCCCAAGTTCAGTATCGACAAAGGAACGAGCCGGCCAAGTCGGTTTAGAAATAGATTTTATTTAGCTTTTCGTAAATAGTTTTGTAAACAGTCGGTGTTCCCAAACCAATGATCTTTACGTGGTTGGATACTCAACGAAGATGATAATGAAATAGTTTGCTTTTATAATCCAAAAAAAGAGAGATATAATTTAATGGTATACATTTTTTATTATATAATTAATAAATTATGATTATATTAATTACTACGACATCATGTTCAAAGCTGTATGATCAAACAAAATTTTAAATTCAATAAAAATTCCCTGATAATGTAATTAAAATTTTAAAACAAGTTTGATTCAGAAATAATTGAGTTGGATACAAACTTTAGAAAATGCTTTGATCCATAATAATTTGATTCAGAGATTTTCTTTAAGTGGCTCAGTTCAGACTTGGGCTAGACTGCTATCTAGAATGGTAGCCGAGTTACGTGGTCATCGCTTTTCTCACCACAGTTAGGGGAAAAAGTGAGATGAGATGATGTCTAAAGTCCAGGTTCCTTGAGCCGTGGAACACTTTAACCTCCAATCGTTAGGTTAAACCCCAGCAAAGGAAGGCGACTACCGTGGTGAAGAAACCTCTATAGCGGTTGGTGGGGAGGAGAAAGCGGTGGAGGCGCGTAGGTCTGGTAAATATACGGACCTGTAGCGTGGTATTTAATGATATGATTTGGGTGCGAGGATCGTTAAGATCCTTTCCTGTCCCATGCTGACAACAAATACTGTGGGAATGTTGTTGTGTATAGGACCAAGGCGCAAGGATCGATTGTGCGAGAGCGAGCTTTGAAGGTTTTAGTTAGTTCAGTCGGCTCATTCAACGGCGTGCGAGGACTGCACGAACTAGAGCTTCTGATTTGGTGATTCATCGTGGGAGAGGAAGAGATAGCAGGACGTAGTGGAATCGGGGATTCAAAAGGGCAGATTGGGGGATTAACATCGAGAGCATTGAGGGAGAAGGCGGGTGGTGGGTGTATTCTTTTGTAGTGCGGGTGGTTTCGACGATCGAGCTGGGGGGAGCAGTGCAGAGGTGCAGGTCGTTGCGGAGTCGGCATTGGTGGTGAGTGCCGGTGACGTTGCCTCAGACCTAACACCAGATGTCTTGAAGCGTAGTGAAGCACTGAAGCAAAAGGTGGTGAGTGATGTCGAAGTTGAGCGGGGTGAGGAAACGCGTAGTGCAGGCTACTCAGGACTGTTCGGATTACGTCGCTAACGAACCACCACCCTCGGCAGGAAGGAAATACGAAAGCGGTCTTGATTGTTCCGGGAGAGGAAGCGAGCGCAAAGAGTGCCACCGCACGGGAGATGAGCACTGACTTGTCTTCTGCGGATATCATTTCTGTTCCATGGGGAGTTCCACTGAGGTGGGAAGTGCTGCCGGGGTTCGATGTCTTCGGGACCGGGGAATTTGATTTCGAGGTCCAGGAGATTGATTTCATTCTATGTGGCATCCGCTTCGGAAGAGTTAGGCAACCCGACGTGGAGGTCGAGGAGATGGGGAACGAGGACCACGGCAAGAAGTTGAAAAGAATGAGCTGCTTCGGAACTGCGCAATTGGGAATAGCAGCTCCGGTACTTCCTGACGAGCTGGTGGAGACAATTGTGACATCGATGCCATATCCGTACATTCTGAACGCCCGGATGCTGAACAAGGAATGGTACTGGAAACTGACATCGACGAGTTCCGCGAATGCTGGATTTCGGGATCTGATTAAATCAGTTTCCTCTAAATGGCCTAGCTATTTTCCGCTCATTTTCGACAAGTCGCGGGAATTCCTGTCGGGGTTCGATCGCCTAAATCATAGCTGGGTGAAAATTTTCCTGGGACCTTCGCACCTTGAGGGTCAAAGAACGGAAGTCGAAAGCGATCAAGCGCCGTGGGACCGTGCTGTGACAGTGAGTGGAGCCGGTCCTCTCATGTGTGGAATGACTGAAAATTTGCAGATATTTGTCCGCAATAGTTTCACCGGAGACTGGAGGTGGCTTCCAGAACGGGCGAGAATGAGTGGTTCCATATTTTCCTGGATGCACATGTTCCTGGACGGCCCTGATAACTATATAATCCTTTTGATGACGCCGTCGAGGCTGCCAGATGCAGCGGGTGTAGTGTGCACTCAACTGTTCGAGTCCAAGAGCAATTCTTGGAGCATGAAGCTGTCGACAGTAGATTCATCTCCCATCCACGACGGCAACGGCGTGTACATGAATGGAGTTGTGTATTTCACCCATTACGATATCGAGAACAGAGTGCTGGAAGTGTGGGCTTATAACGTCCTGAAAGGGTGTTGGCACCCCATTCCACACTCATTCTTATTGATGATGCACACCTTCAAAACAAGTAAGCTTATGGTGTGCCAGAAGAAACTGGTTCTGCTTGTCCGCCTGAAGCGAGCAGGTTTTGATGATGATGGACCAGAGAGGCCCAGGATACGCAGGAACTCCTTGATACTCTACCTGCTGGATGCTTTTACCGAGAAATTCGTTGAGGTGTACAGGGGTCCTCGGGAGACAATTCGTGGTGCATCGGCGGGCTTGTATGTCAGTGAGGGCGATTCGATCTTCTTCGGCAAGCTCCGAAAGGAGTCAAAGTTCCTCATGCAATTCAATATGCTCCATCGAACTTGGACTTCTTTCCCTTCAGCCTCGTGTCCGGTCGGTAACTTATTATACTCCCCGTTCGCTTTCCATCCTGGAAAGAATCCGTTCATGGTAGTTTAACTCTTTCCAGGTTGGTGAAACTCGTAAACATCAGCTACCTCCCTGTCAATAGGAATGTACATGTGGGAGTTGGCTTCTATAAGCCCTAGGGATAACCTCAAAGTGTATATAGATGCTGAGGTTGGGACCACTGTTAGATTCTCGTGGTGACCGCATTTGCTTATCCTCTGTGTCAATACCGTGCTCGGCCAGACATGCCCATTACCGACCCTCTTTCCTTCATGATCGACTCTCGTCGTGATAAGATACATGAGGTTCACTGTGTATAATTTTTTGTCCTCACAACAACGAATCGGTTCTGCAGTGGCGGTAGTGTTTTCGAGGTTAAGTCATTTAGTTCTCAAGTGCAGTCAGGGAAACTGGTAATAGATTCGGTTGCAGATTCCATAGAAATGACCTTGAGTATCATACAGTTTCAGTTAGTTATCATGGAGAAGTTCAGTAACGACGTCAGAGTTAGATTCAAGCTTGGGCAAATGAATGGAAGCATTCATCGGTTCTGCAGTGGCGGTAGTGTTTTCAAGGTTAAGTCATTTAGTTCTCAAGTGCAGTCAGGGAAACTGGTAATAGATTCGGTTGCAGATTCCATAGAAACGACCTTGAGTATCATACAGTTTCAGTTAGTTATTATGGAGAAGTTCAGTAACGACGTCAGAGTTAGATTCAAGCTTGGTCATATGAATGGAAGCATTCTTTCATAACGTGCCGGAGGATTATACTGCGTATGAGAAGTCACATTTTTAGTCGACAGTGATACAGTGTTCAGCTTAATTACAGCTCTCAGAGTAAAGGCCATTCATTTCTTCAGCTGTGGACTTTTTACTCTGTGTTACTGCATGGGACAGGCTTTTCAAACTGGGTCTGTGCTTTCCCTGCTTGGTGGTCTTGCGTTTTCCATCTTCTATAGTTACTGGATCCTTTCACAATTCCTTGCGTGGCTGTGGTTACACTTCGCTGTCTATCGCACATCCGCTCTGACTCTTGTTGAACGTGTGTCCGTATCATTTTGCTTTCAATTTTCTTATAGTTATTTCGGCTCGTTGTATGTTTTGTGTGATTTGGATTTCTGAAACCAACTAGCTCAGGTAGGTTGAACCTCTCAACCTACAGGTTATGTTGTGAGAGTCCATTTACGATCCTTTGATGAAGTATGTTGTCTTACGCCACTCTTGGTCAGTCAGCATCTCAGCTGATACAGGCTACTTATAGTGATTCCCATACTGGGGTTCCTCATCAGACTCATTTGTACACATCCCCAACATCCTGAACTCCTGGCATACTTCCTGCTAACAGAGCGGACCATTTTAGTGCGCATCCATTCAATGTTTCGCTCGTGATTTTCTTCTCGTGCTCCTTCAAGTGTATCTAGTAAGTTTTTACACTTACGCTGCTAACCACGTTACTGTATGTATTCATTGTTTGTGCCGGTCTTGTTCCTGTGTCCACATGTGATTCAATCTTCCACTTCCACCTGGGAAAGGGGCTGTTGAAGTAGCCATGGAGGTTTCTTACTCATTGGTGCTTGGTCAAGGACAACGCTTGTAAAGTTGCATGAATTAGCGAAACTCTTAGAAACACGAGAATTGCGAAATAGATGTCGAATAGGCCTTCAAGGATCCATTCCCACACACGTGATGGGCCCTGAGGAATTTTCGGAGACCAGGGGATCGAGGGGAATGTCGCAGCTAACTCTGTCGTTTGCTTCGTGTCCACTAGTACCGTATGCATTGGATAGCAAGCACGTGAAGGGCTGCTAGAACTCGATCATTCCGTGTTTCAAGTTCAGATAGGAAATTCAAGAAGAGATGCATGTCGGGTTGGCTTAGTTATCCATATATACTGTATCTGGTTTCTTATGAACCAATATATATTGTATCTTGTTCCATGTTTACATTCTCCATCATGGTATCATGGCGAAAGTTTGCTTCTTGCAGGAGTAATCTGTAGTTAGAAACTCTACTCGGATATCTTTTGCATCAAGTCCGTGTGTAGAAAGAAAGGAAGATCGCTCTGGATTCGGATATCCATACCTTCAACGACACAGCGCTTTTGACACGGTTTGCTAACTTGAGCGCTTTTGGGTGGACGAGTTTCGTTCGGATAAATCATTTAGATTTGCTTGCCGATTCAGTTTCTTACACTCATAGTGATCCAAAGTTTGGATCTCTCTGACTTGCAAAGTGCACAAATCCTTTTGTGTATCTCAGTCGTTCAGTTCACAGTTTGAATGCGCTCACTTCTCCTCAAAACAGTTTCTTCTTTACAAAGTCTCTGCTTCATATGGAGGTGAAACTAAACTTGAGAAAAAGGCGGGAGGGGACTGAACTCGACTCGCGCGGTACAATTATCCCGTCTGTGTGGAGGTCGGAGTTTAGAGGCGTGGCGAGGATAAACGTGTCTAAAGAAAAAGGTAATTATTATGGGTGTAGTACCATGTTCCTCTGGGGTTACTTTTCCTCATAGTTCTTATTTTGCATGTGTTTTCTTTCCCTCATCTGCTTAAATTATTTGATCTGAAGTTTGCTTGGAAATGCTGTTGTTGTCTAGCCGGTACAGTAGACGCACAAACGCACTCGATGCTACTGAAGAGTTTTGAGTCCACCGTAGAGTTGACGTTTCGTTCGAATTCCTCTCGGTTCCTACGTGATGTGGCTTCCCCGGTTCATTCTCAGTTGCTCCAATGTGCTTAAAGCACTAACAAGAGTATAAAAGCGACTGGTCTCCCAGAGTCTTTATTCTGCCAGTTCACAGACAAGGCACCGTAAACTGAGAAATGCTTTTCTTCATGAGCTTCTCATTTGGTAATGGAATTGGACGTAAAGCTCCTTTTAAGAGCTTTACGTTTTGTTTTGTTTCTAATCCACCATGTTAGTACTGACAGAGAACCATAGCGTGGAAATTTGGCCGGTTTGGCCCAAACAAGGAGAATCTCTCTGTGACCTAAAGCACAAAGCAATCCAAAGAGACAGCTTTGTTTTCCTCCTTTTATACCCATGTTTGTGATTCAATTACCTCGTCGGAAGGTCGAAAGTTGCATCCGAGCTCACTTTCTTGCCCCATGGAAAGCCCATCCCGTCAAGGATCAAGCATTAGGGGCACTTGTTCTCCATGTGGGCGACTACGATTCCCAGATCTCAGAGAATCTCAACGAAGTCCTATTGAACATATGGAGTAAGAGAGTCACGAGCAGAGGTTGAAGTCACGGCTGTCAGGCTACTTAATCCCTCCACTCTTTCGTACGAGGTTTGGGCACAGACAAACTACACTGTTTAGCGTAATACAATGTTTATGTTCTAAACAACCCTAGTAATTTCTGGCATATAACGTCAACGACATAAACTTTGTCTCGACAGAATTAGTCTCGGCCACACTGTTTCCCGTAGGTCCAACAACGGAACGACGTTTGAGACTAATGATCTATTTCAGTACTGATTTTCCAAGAAATATCTTGTTTACGTTCAAAATAATCTTATTTTTTATTCTACCCCTCAAAATGGAAGACTAATTATGTATTTCACTATCTATTTTCAAGTAATATCTTGTTTATGTTCTAAATAAACTTAGCTTTTTATTCTTCCACTCACAATGAATGTAATTTAAGGTAGACAACCGCGTAGTCAATTAGTGGCATAACAAAAATAATATAACCTAGATTATTTATGGGAGTTGAAAAGAATATCAAGAAACTCAACTAAAACAACACTTGGATCAACTCGGACTATCGAGTTGGTCCAAAGTCTTGTCATAACTCTCTACAGCCAGATACCTAGTGTATTCTCAAACAAAAATTCACATTCTACGATATCTTGATCATTATCGAGGTCAAAATCTACGCTCATGCAAAAAAAAAAGATCTTCAGATATTATACTCCTGTTACATCATACTTGACTATAAAAGACAATGATGATCGACCCACATGTCTCCACTCCACGAGCAACCACCAATTAATGCATTTTTTCTCTTGCAACGCAGAACGTTGTGCAACCTTCGTATATACCATCTCAACAATCTTCACCAGCTTTTGTAGCACCTCCATTTCATGATGAAACCCTAAAGCAAAGACAATTAGCATCAAGTTTAAGTAATCCATCACTCTTGACTACATCATCCCTTGAATTTAAAGAATTGTTGATGAAATTAGAACAATTATAGTTGGTTCAAAAAGACATCACTCGCTACGCAGTCAACAATGTATCCAGAGGAGATGTTACCTACACCCGTTGTCGTGTTGTGACACGTCTCACACGTGAATTTAGCATAGAATTTGTATTGTGTTATTTTTTGTGTTTCGTGAATCTTTTCATATAACTCGTCTAACAGCGTATTAGGTGCCACGTTCACGATTATCTAAGATATGAGATTGCATGATAATGAGATGTTCCAGCTCAATTGCCCTGGCACATCTCATTATCATTCGCATGAGTGGCTCTTGTTGTCAAATTTGAGTATAAGACAGAGGGTCGAGGGTTCGAAGAGGCATTGTTCCTTCTGTGGTGTTTCGTGAGTGTTTCTTAATGTCTACATGAAAGATGAAGAGTTGCAAGAGTTGTATTTATGGATGGAGGATTGATCTGAGTTCTAGATCTTTCATTCTTGAATCTGTTCCATATCAAACTTCATTACATCCATCACCGTGATGGATGTAATGAAGTTCGACAATGAATTCGTTGTCTACTTTGATGAAGAATTCATGAGGAGGCTGATGGACTTGCCTACTATGGTGATCTTGTCGATCGTCACGTACAGAGAGAATTAGGACCTGACTATGTACATCTTACTTTGATGGGTGAATGGATCTAAACTTTCCAGCCAACATCTCTTTCACCGTCTAGGTTGATATTCGATGTCACTATTGGTGGAAGATCAACCATTGTGCATCGATCTCGAGGAACTTTGGTGAGAAATATTGTAATAGTGATTAGTTCTTCATTTTCTTTTGACGTATGTTTTAATCATAGATCGATTCAAGGTCATTATCTTGACTTTGTATTGAATCTTGTGTATTTTCATGTCATTGTTGTCTCTATCGCTTGGCGAGGATGATTATCTTATGTTAAGGTTGAGGTCTGAAGTATTTTGGTTCAAGCTTTGAAGATGTGAGGGTGTTTTATTGGTTACAAGTAGATCTATAGTGCTAAGTAGGAGATAAAGTGATCTCCAATCTTCTTTCTTATTAGTTCATTTATTGCCAATCAAGTTCATCCAAGTTCCAAGGACAGTGTTGAGATTTTGGAGACCTTCCCAAGGATCATTCAGGGAGTATGAAGTATCGTTGGAAAGCTCTCGAGATGGGTTACAATTTGGAGAGGAAGATCAAACGATTTGGATTTCTGAGTGTGGAGTTATGATCATTCAAAGTCAAGGGGGTTGAATTGATACCTTAGGTCACTTTTTGAGTATGTCGAGAGTTTGAGAGATGATCTATTGGATAGTTGCTGCCGTGCTGATTGCACTGATGTAAATTAGTCTTATGTTTGGGTTGGATTTGATCTTGAAATGGTCAATTGAAGTTGGCTGTAACAGTTGAGAGACAGAAGTAAAATCATTTTGTTTGGATTCAAGGGTTGAGTTGCTTCATGAGCATGAGATCGAATATATGAGTGAAAAGTTTCAAAATTGGAGTTTTCTCTATCAGTTTACTACTTGTGAAAATTCAGCATTTGGTTAAGAGAACGTGTTGGGGTCGTAGATTTAGCCACCGGGGTCTGTAAAGCTCATAAGTCATCACAGACAAAAGACTTGGTTCATTTCAAGCAATTGGTTTGAAGTCTGAAGCTGAAATTTAAGAGAGTAGTAGTGAAGAGTCAGAGAGAATTTCTTGTAAAGTTTGTGTCTAGTTGGAAGTTCTAGGTGAGAGCAATAAGTTGCCAAAGTTCAGATTATTGTGTGGCAAGTTTTGAAGTAGAAGAGTGATTTCACCTACATCTCTTGGTTGACTTTAAACAAACTACTTGGGGTTTGGAGGTGGAAATTCTTGGAGGTGCTGCAAATGAGTTGAGCGAGCTATGTTGTGAATTTGACACAGATATCATAATCAGAGAAGGCGTTACACTATGTCAAAGTTACTGACTAAAAATCTCTAAATATGAGATATCGTTGTCTTTGGCACCACGTCCCAAGCTGAATGGTTGCTTTTTTGCGTGCATGCATTATCTTGTTGGAAGCTCTAGAAAACAAATCTCTAGTGGTATGTTGCATGCTTAGTTTGGAGCTTGTTTGATCACTTAAAACTTCTAGAGCTTCCAACAAGATAAGGCATGTAAAGGTTTTTACAGGTTCCGGTTGTAAATTTTACGTATTATTTCTGAAGGTGATATGTAAATTTTATAGTCATTTGACATAAATACTCTATGTTCTTAAGATTATTTCTTGATTTCCGTCGGAAAAAATTGAATCAAACTAATATTCTCATTTTATGATCCTTGACAATGTCTGATGGTTCACACTTACGTCTCCTCATATAAACCCTGTAAATTCCGTTATAGAAAAAGGTTTGAGTGGCCATGTTAAACGTTCCACAGCTATAAATTAGTATTGTACGTAAGAAATACTATATGAAGCATATTAAATAATTAAAATCCATTTAGAAATTTAGTTATTACGATCGTACTCTTGCCTTGATAACACACATGAAAGGTCCTCTACACGAAGTTGAGCCTAAAGCCATCTCAGAAAACTAATCTCTACTAAATTTTAAGCCTTATCTCTGTGGGGCTGTGAACAGCCGGGCGCTGCTGCCCGCCCATTCACCGCCTGAGACAGCCCGATAGGAGGATTCGACCCCACGCCGCCCCGGCTACGGGCGGATGGGGCTTATTATGAGATAGTGGTGCCGTGCGCATAAACAATGTGCATCGCGTAACAAGATATCACGCCTGGTACACACAAGCCAGTGACTTGCCGGCTGACACCTGTCTTCCTCCCGCTTACTTGTTCATGTGTTGTTCGTCAGCCATTTCTGGGACTCGGAAGGGAATCAGCAGATGTGGCAAGCACAAACGACAAAACGATCCTTTTACATCCCGGAGAGGTGGCCCAGAAGCACACGCGGGTGAAAATTAAACCGTCAAGTTTCCAGGCACGTGCAAGCGTCTTCCATCGTCAGCACTCAGTAGCAGTGCTGACGAAATAGTTAGAGGAAAACGAATGAAGGAGGAGGAGACTCTTGGGACCTTCGCCATTCTAGTTTGTCTGGATTTCGCTTGATCCAAAAACGCCTCCCTCGCAGAGTTGGGAGTCGGGAGTCGGGACTTCGGCTCGGCGGTGGGTGCAACAAGCTGTAGAGGAAAACAACGTGGGGAGTAGTATATTTAGCCGTCTTGTGGCGGTACCAGCTTCACCTAGGACGGTCCCTGACTCCGTGCTTCGGCTCCGCATTGGTTTCTTCAAACAGAGCTGTTCGAAACTGTGACCGAATCCGCCTATGCTTATCGGATCAGCTATAATAGAGGCTCTGTAAACAGGGTTCTAGCGCTTATCCCTCCCCCCATATTTGGCATCGATTCTCTGCGACCTCTACTCTGCAAGACTACAAGCTCGAGAACCGAATTCCATTTCTAGTAAGGACAAAATCCCATCGTCTCTAATTGGGTCCCGAAGCTGCAAAAGGGAGATCCAACTTTTACTGCTCCGAGCTTTACACTAATCCGGCAAACTATCTCGTTCGTATCTGTTTCAAGTGGAGGGTAAAAATGGCAGATGTGCTTCTGACTGCCATTCAGTCCGCTAGTGGTCCTTTCAGCAGCAGGTGGGACGGTAACTCTCACCTGTTGGAATATTGGTTTCCACCGTGGATAAAGAGAATAATGATATATTACTGAGAGTGGGGGAAGGAAAAATGCAGAAAATATAAAATAAAACACGGCCTCAAATGTTTCCCCGATCCACCACTTCGGATGCATCGTTGGCAGCTGACTAGCGCGCTAGTCGTGGGCGCTGCGGCATTGCAAGCGAGCACCTACCGCTCTTGACTGGTGGACCTTTTTGCGCAGGCCCCCTTCGTCGAAACACTTCCTTTCGCGTGCCTTTCGAACAATTTGTGGTGTCGTAGAAGATTTGCAGATTTGTCAATTTGAAGGCGAGTAGAGATGGCTACGACTTTGGATGTTACCAGAATCGAGCTTGCATTTTTGGCCGCGTATCTGAGCAAGGCGGAGACGAGGGACAAGATATGTCGTGCCATTCAGTATGGATCGAAGTTCGTCAGCAATGGAGAGGCGGGAACCGCTGCGATTGTGGATAAGAACACCAGTTTGGCGAGGAAAGTATTTCGTCTGATGAAGACTGTGAATGAATTGCAGGCGTTGCTTGCTCCTGAACCGAAGTCGACTCCATTGCCCTTAGTTCTGTTAGGGAAGTCCAAGAATGTACTCGTTGGTACCTTTTTGGCTCTGGACCAAATTGTTTGGCTCGGAAGAAGTGGTATTTACAAGAACAAGGAGACTACGGATCGGATTTCCAGGATCTCTTTATTTTGCTGGATGGCTGGAACTTTTTGTACTACCTTGGTAGAGTTGGCAGAGATTAGCCGCACCTCTATGGCCGTGAAGAAGGTCGAGAAGGAGTTGCGTAAGGCCGCTCATGATAATGTGCCCGTCACTGACGTTCTGGCCTTGAAAGAAGAGCGGAAAGCTCAGAACAAGAAGTCCAGGGCCAGGACTCTAAACCTCGTCAAGTCGGTGTTGGATATCTTCGTTGCTGCCGGCCTTCTTCAGCTCGCACCAAAGACGATCACGCCCCGGGTTACTGGTGCTTTGGGATTCACCACGTCCCTTATCTCGTGCTATCAACTTCTACCGCCTGCACCTGCAAAGGCCAAGACAAGTTAAATCGGCATCTCGATTACACTGTGGTTCTGTTCTTACAAATCCTAGTGGTTTTGATTGTAGTCACTTAGGTTTAGATTTTGTGTTATTCTTGCTACTATCTCTGCAGCTGTGATATCTATCTACGAGTCGGACCGTCCTTGGGATCACTATATACTTGTCACAGCTCCTACCTCTAGTCAATTAGGGATTACAGCGTCTGTTATTAATTGCCTCTACCCTGGCAACTGTGACCACCGTTGTCACACATGAACCCTCTTGGGGTCTCTACATATGTTCATATTGCGCAGAATATTCATCCTTCTCAAGTACAAGGCTAATTGACACTTGAAGTTATTTCAGGTCTTCCAGTGGTTGTACTTCCTGTCATTCAGAAGAATAATTTCTGTTACATAATAACATCCGAAGACACTGGTAGATTTCAGTGTCTTGTGATGTTCCAGCACTTCTACCGTTTGTGTGTTATGCTTCTGGCGTTAGGACGTTTAGGAATCTGTTATAATTACTGCCTTATGCATTAGGCACTGAAGACCGTTTGCACTTTCTGCTCTGAATATGGTTGGTTTCTGGACTTCCCCACGGCGGGTGTAGTTACGTTAGTTTTCTAGGGTTTGCACCCAGTTCCATCAGCCACCAGCTTGACACAATTGTACACCTGGGTCCATGGATGCGGTTGGATGTTGTCATCTGTTCTGTACGGTGACAGTATCAGGTGTCCATAATTTAGTTTTTTGGTCTGCACATTTGTTTTGATCATGCTATGTACGAGGGTGAAAGTACTGCTATAAGGGCATGATTGCTGATGTCAGTTTTAGCATTTGTCATGTTTAGGAACGGTTTCAGGATCCGTTTCATGTGCTTGTTACACGTCAGAGTAGAGGTTTGGCACCAACATGGTTCGAAGTTACGTGCCTCTGAACCATATTCTGTAACATTTGTTCGAATTTGTCCATCACCTAGATGGGTCGGATTGAGAGGCTACCTAAGTCAGCAACTTCGTGGACCGTAACTCTGTGTCCACGAAGTTGTGAATCGGAATGTGCTTCGTGACATGCTCATCTTAACAACTATGAGTGGACTCGGAGCTTGTCTTATCGCCTGTACAACGAGGATAGAAGTGAAAATGAACCTCCCAAGTCTGGCCAGTTAAGAAGAGAAGAAACAAATACAATTGTAAACGAAGGAAGCAAACGTGCTCTCGATCATGAAAAGTTTTGACTTGTCCCGCACACATTCAAGTTTGTGAAATAATGACTGTGAATGCGGTGAGAGGCACTTGAAGAATTACTCGGGGGTGGTATGATGCTTATGGTTGTCAAATAACGAAAAGTTGATTATCCCGCTCACGATACGTATCTGCTGTCGATGTGTTCCCATGTTGGGTCGGGGAAACTAGATACTCATGCTTGTATCTCCTGCCAGTAAGTGTCCGGAACAAAACGAGCCTTTGAGTGTACCGCTGACCATATCATATATATATTCTTTCCACTTCAGTCCTCTGGCTTCTACTTGTAGGCAGTATTTCCGTGGCTACTGCGGTCACATATTTTAACTAAAACCAGCACTCGATGTCGGGTCGTGAAGGTCACATCCGAGCGTAATGTGTTATAACCAAATCATCCCGTACACAGGACGGCGTGATAGTTGCTACCCAATTAACGTACAATGGGTGCTTTCCTTTCCTTCTTGAGTTTTGGATCGCGTGCTGGCCTGTAAGTTTAATCTGCTGACCCTGTACAAGGCCGAAGGTGTCCGTCGAAGACGGAGAGGATCGCACCCGCAATCTTACACCTGTGACACGATTGTACCGACCAATGCGGTAGCATCCGGGGGTAACTCAAGCGGTTGATCTCTTCTGTGTCATCTCGGTTCATCAGTGAGTCAAACCATGGTCTTGCATTGCCAGACATCCAATGACTCGGACGAGCCGGCCACCTGGTTCTATCGGACGGATTCGGACCTGGTTCAGTGGCGGCTAGTTACTTCCAGATGGAGTCTTTCCATCCGTTTGCTATTCTTTGCGTCGCGTTTTCACGGTTACTTCCAGGTTCCAGAAGGCGGTGCATGAGCAGCTCCATAAGTCGGTACATGGTCAAACATCCTCATGATACAAAGAACGGATAAAAGCACCGGATTTGCGTATACGGGTTACGGCAATGAGTTTTGTTTCTGTCTATCTGTTGATGGTATGAAGATGTGTCCCAGAGGTTCATCAAAGTATCTCGGAAGGGCTCGTAGATGCATGAAACAAAGCACTTTCCGACATATCCTCAGGTAGATCCTTAGGTAGTAGGGTCCTTGCGGATACTTGACGCTGAAGGTATGACCAACCAGAGGAGGCGGTTAGTTTCGGTGCAGCTGATCATCTTTCCAAACTTGGTCAGCTGACACCCTATGGATGCACACCTCATCATCATGTAGCAAACTTGACCTTTCAAGTGTAAACTACCTCCGGTCAAACCTGCAGTAACGACACGAAAGGGATATACTTTTAAGGAAACATATAGCTTTTATTGCTACGTGATTAGAAGTAAAGCGCGCATCCCTTGTTCACTTGTGTTGTAATTTAATTACCCTTCTTGTACAGTTAAATCTGTTAAAATTTTCTAATAAAATGTTGCCTAATTAATACCTTCTCAAACTGAGTTGGGAAATCTTGGTGCATATTATTTGCATGCTAACTTCAATGTATATATTCACCTCGTCTATTTTTCATTGAAAGAGCCAAATTTCCAGAGGTTTAATTTTCCAGAAGGGTTAGGTAATAAATTCATATATTAATAGTTACATGTTCTTGGAGTTGTATTTTTAGTAGCACTGCAGTCTACTCATTCTTTATGATTTATATCATGATCTTTTTGCGTTTCTAGATATGAATTAATAGTTAATATTTATAAAAAAATTCTGATTATTTTCATCTACTTGGTATATAAATTTCGTTTAACACCTATATGTTTCTCGATTCATTAAACGAGCAAAAGTTCATCGATTATGCATATTATTCACCTCTTCCTTATGGAAGAAGTGAATATACAAAGGTTAATGTATTATCTAATCTTCTCGTTGAGAAAGATTAAGCCAAAGTTTAACTGTTATCTGAATGTCTTTTCAACTGAGTTCTGGTCTCTTTCAAGGAATGTAATTTGGTTTTTAAAACACTTATACAATGCTCATTAGCTACCCGAGCATGAACAAGACAAGTGTTGAACTCTTCTCCCTCTCATGATGTCATATCATAAGGTACGAAAGATGTATCCAATTATATATTGAGTATCTGACTGTGAAAAACATGTAGGGTCGAGAAACACGAATTACAACGTACGAGTGTAAATTTCTAACTCAAAATCTTATTTTTATTTTTTTTCAATTATCCGCAATGTTTACACACAGACTCAATGGTCTGTGATCTTTACAGATTCCTAAAGTTGTAATCTAACGTTGCCACTACATAGCCCTCAAAAACCCAAATCCAATGCTATCCAATAAGTCCTCAACAGATTCACGTGGAACAAGTTCAACACTTTTACGCTTAAAGTATTTAATCTTCAAACTGCCCAAACTGTCCAAGTCTATTTATCAAAACCTAAAACTGAAGCGCCAAACACGGTCCTTACAAAAGTTTGATTTTGACAGTATCCAAAATGTCACCAACGGAGCTCTCTACATGAAGTTACGGCTCCTCGAGATAATATGCACAAAACTCCTCCAACAAGGCGAAACTCCACGAGTGCTCGTGCAGTTGTGTATCAAGAGCTAAAACTTCACCTGAACTTCAAACCTCTGTAGTATCGAGAATGCGCTCCAAATCTTATTTTTGATCTTGTTGGAAAGCTTTCGGCAAGTTCTTTTCAATGACACCACTCTATCATCAACTAACTTGCAGAAAATTAATTATGATCGTTAAAGTCTCATATTGACTCGAGACTGGAAGCTTGCAAGGACTCGTACAGTTTTGGAACCCAAGGCTGCAACCCTATCCAAAAAGTGCAAGAACTGCACGAATGCTCGCTTAGTTGAGAAGGAAATTCAAAAAGTTATTGAAAACTGTGACTTGGAATAAAATCTTCCATGTTTTTCAAATCTAGTGTTTTTGGTGTCGCCGGAAAGCTCTTGAAAGGATATTTCCAATGGTACCTAGTATGCATGGATTTGAATCTTGTAAAAATATTTATGACCATTCAAAGATTTTTGACTCCCTCGAGACCTAAAGTATGCAAAGATTCACACACTTTTGAAGTCCTAGATCTTTCGAGCATCTCCCAATGGTGAAACTGTGCGTGGGTTCGTAAAGTTTTGCCAAAAACCTAGAAAAATAGCTGAAAAGTACAAACGACTTTAATTCTTCTCGTTAATTCTAAACTTTATGTTCTAAATATCAGTAGAACGGCTCAAAAAATGTTATCTAATGGTACCAAAAACTCTTGATTTTGAACGTTGTGATACTTTCGTTTTCATTTTAAATTTATGCCGAAAATCGATAGAAAATCTATTTCTGATTGAACAGCTGACCGGTCTTATGGTTCTTGCAGCGTGCTAGAACTCACTTGCCTTATGGGGTTTTTCTAAAAGATTCTACATATAATATGTAGTTAATATATAAAATTTATACTAAATTTATACTTAAATTTAAAAGAATTAATTTTTTCTTTAACACTTATAGAATTTCCACTAACACCTCGATGACACCCCATTGTAGTGTCTAGTCCAGTGATGTTTTTAGATTTTTCTTTATTTATTTATTTATCTTTTTCTGCCCTGCGATCAAAAGTGCACTCTGGATGCATATTCACTTCTTCCATACTCTGATGGAAGAAGTTAATATACAAGGTTTAATTTATTATCTAACCCTTCTGTTGAGAAAAGTAAGTTAATTACCTGTGTCTTTGCTAGTAGTCTCTTGCAGTTATAGTCTCAAAAATGCATCAGTCTTCTTTTCGCTTATGAGTGATGTCAGGATCTTCCCATATCTCCAGGTCTACCTAACATTTTGACATTTGAGATATTTTAATATTTCTTATCAATTTAATATAGAATTCCCAGTTATGTCTTTTTTCATAAGAGCAAGCAGCAACAATTCCCCATGTTGCATCATGCATATTTATTTAAATTCATAGCCTACTTTGATTTCCAACAAGAAAGATACAAAACCCAGAAGGAATCAGAGTCTTTTATTGCTCACTTCCCTTGCTAAACGAAATTCCCACGTATTTGGTCGTCAAATTCTATATACAGCGTGTCGATATCTGGAATGGGAATGAAAGTATGGGATCATTGAGACCCTAATTCTCCCCATATATATTTGTGAAGTATAGGTGTTATGCTATCACATGATGTACAAAAAAGATGAGATGAAAATTCTCTTCCACTTCTAAATTTCTTTCCATTCCTATTTGTGGTAACAATCCTTCAGGCAAATCCTTAGCTAGGGCAATGCCACTGCATGCCCAACACCTTGTTTTACTACAACAAGGATGTCGTCCAGCAGCGTTAGCCTCGGTTGTGGACAGGTTTCAGTCAGTTATGACCCAGGCTACCGGCAGGAGAGAAGTTCCAAAGCAAAACTGTGCACACTACTAACAGATTAAACAAGATAATCATATATAACTCACATGCCATTGGATCTCGTCTCCTCAGACACTTGTAAGTAAGTCTGTGTCCATGGTGCCTCTAACTATATATTAATGCATTCTTTAGGTAATTTTAATAAATAACGTCAATTTTTCAATTTTTCAATTATAAAATTAATTCACTAGCACGAAATGAATTCTGTGAATTATGGCAATGTTTTGAAAGAAACCGTAAAGAGAGAAATTACCGTAAAAAGGTCACTTACGATCGTTCTCTGCATGTACATCTACCCCGTCCCTTATGAAGTCCATCTGAAAAGCCCTTACGAGCGACGGCGCTATTAGGGGTTGTCAAAACTTGCTACACGGGCACTTTCTCCCGTCTAGGTTCGGACGGTGACGTGAAATCTTCTACTGCATTAACTGCTATGGCGGTGTATTTTAAATTTTTCAGTAGATCCAGTGTAGTTTACAATCAAAATTATATACCATTCGATGACTCATGGAACTTTAATTTTTTTCTCTTCCGGTAGCCAAAATTTCGACCGAGCCAATATCACCGGAATTTTTCTGTAAGCTGCGGCATATTTTTCACTTAAGATTTTGACACCCTCTAGTAAAGGGTGTAAAAATTCAAAGGAAAAAATCTTCCAGGACAGAGAGATAACTAGTCGTAAAATTGTCACAAGTAAGTTTGTATATAATCGCGATTCATTCTGGATCATAACTGTGACTGAACATCAAAATTTTATCATTGATTATTTTTCTGTTTGTATACTCAAGATAATTACTCAGAGCAGTAGAGAATTCATTGCAGAAGAAAGCCGACGAAACGAGTGAAGAGTCGTTAAGAAAAAACCCGCGGTATTTTCTTGCGGGTATCTCAGGAGGTGACCGCTTGAAACACTAGCCGCAGTCTTGCCGAAGTCGTAACTCACACTCGCGACTATCGAATATTTCAGAATGTTCTTAACTTTGACACCTTCTATTACACACGTAAACTCGATAGTAGCGGTCAAAGTTAGAACTTTTCAGAAAGATTCTGGACCCGTGAGAGAGAGTTACGACTTCTTCCATGACCTTGGCAGGTGTTTCTTGCGGGCAAGTCTAGAGATTCTCGAAAAAAACACGAGAGTTTTCTTTAACAGATTTTCATTCTTTTCATCCATTCTCTTTTGCGGTAGAGACTCTACAACTCTGAATAATTATTCTCGATATCAAAACTGGAAAATAAATAAATAAATAAAAATATCCATTCACAGAACTACTCAACCGCATAGTTAGCCGCAGTTCAACACAAAATTACCCGTGATGAAATTATGAATTTCTCTCTCTCAACAGTTAAGAAATAATTCCTCAACATTTGGACACCCCTAATATTACGAGGAGATGTTTACGAATCCTGTATGATTCTCTCGTTAGATCCATGACTTCGGCCGACTTCTGATCCATTTCATACGCTACAGTAGAGCATGACTTTCACCGAGTTCCACAAATTTGAGTCAGATCATGTACGGGTTGCGTCACTGTTAGTGTACTTACTGTGATACACAACTAGACTCGGAGTTCAGTGTAGAGGGAGGGTACAGCATCATCGGGAGAACTCGCGTTTGCTTCACGTTTTAGGTAATACAGTTCCTGCAGGAAGAAGATTCTGGAGAAAAGCGACGTAAAAACCACGTCTTTGCATATTCCAAAAGTGTAGTAGGAGAAAACTTCCCACTACGTACTTATCGAGTAACTCAAAACGTAACGATGAATGTGCTCCTGTCTGTCGTAGAGGCATCCTTTTGAAGAAACTAAAGAAGAAGCACGGTGTATGGAAGGGTATGTTTCAAAAGTAGGTCGCAGGACCCAGACATTCTCTCTCTCCGTAGACTCAACCAAGTTCATCATCAGCACCACGTCAAGAGCAAGAGCAAGAGCAATCAAGTGTGACAGACAAGATCAGACAGTTTCGAGCTTCAACAAACAGAAAACATGTCATACTATATTATATACATATAAAGAAAAAGTTCATGCTCATTGTTCTACTTCATCGGATCTGTTCACTACTGTACCTTCATATCATGAGAGCCCGAAGTGGAGGGCCATGGTAACCTTGACTGCAGATTATAGTATGCATCTCCGATCATCCGATACTACTTCACCAACCAGTCGAAGCTACCGAATCAGTGCCAGGGACATGTCTCTGTAAGACTCTCTAGAGTGAAGACGTCTTCAGCACCGCTTCCACCTTGGCTGTTTCTAACAACGGCTTGTTGGCTTCGATGCAGGTGGACCCACAAGAAACCAACGAGAAGCGTAGAAGGATCACTAAATTCTTCCCTCTGAAAAGAACAAAAGCGCAAGCTTTGGATCCACGAAAAGGAAAGGAAATCGAAATAAAAGTTCCAACTTCCCAACGATACAAAACAGTTGCAAGTTGTGGACGGGGGAAATCATGGATAAGATGAGGCAACCCTTATGGGTGCGCCTAGATTCTTGAACCGCACTGTTGCAGGTAAGTTGGGAACAAGTCTTTGAAACATGTGAATCCGTTTACGTTGATAGAAACAAGAAAAGAATGTATGCACAGGGGATGAGGCGGAGCAAATAAACGCAAATTTAAAGAAGCTGCAAGAGAAAATGAACAATAGCTGTGAGTAAACCCCCTTTGCGCCCCAAGTATGCAGTTTTTGCATGATCGACTCAGTTTTAACATCATATCTCTCTTCTTTTATACAAATAGGATAAATCTTGAGTGTAACAGAAAGGATTATGAATAACGAATACAACGGTGTGTCATGATCAAATTTTTGACATCTGGTTGGTGTAAAAATTTGACTGGATATTAGCAGTCCTTATGGATGTTTCAATCTCGAATCTTCTGAGATATGAATAAAAGAAGTTTATTTGCTTTTAGAGTCGGTCATAAATTTCCTATTTTCAGTAATCAACAGTGGGATTATTAAACAGTGTTTATATGATCAAGGTATGTGGTCTGACATCACTGTCCGATTCTCTTATGCTAAGAGCTCCAAAAGGTACTGGGGTTAAATATGCATCCAAAAGTGTCGAGAAGTGAACAAGCACGATAACAGGAGAAATTTGAAAAAGTGGATTTGCTCTCTGGTGGTGGGGGTTCCAGTAATATTTTCAGAGGTTTTTGACTTTTTACTTGATGGCATCTTGTACTGATTTTTCTTCTTTATTAGTATATATAAATAAATAATTTGATTTTGCTTTCCGTATAAATATTAAATGATAAGTGAAACGAGAGTTATGTCCGGATCCAGACATAACCCATAAGCAGAAAGGACTAGAAAACTCTTCTGACAGTACAAAATCAGGCTCTGGGTATCAAAAAGAGATTAATTTATAATAGCATTAAGTTTTACTTAACCTTTCTCGTCAAAATAAATTGGATAATAAATCAATAAGCATACCACCCTCTCCATCTGAAGGTGAAGAATATGAAGAATATGACATATACACGGTTAGAGTTCTGGTTCTCGTCTTCGGGGGAAATTAATAGTTTTAATCGTAGTATAGAGAATAGAGAATTTCTTGGAGATTAATAATCTCCATTAAACTTTTTCTTACGAGGACACAAGGCATTCACTGACGTTATGAGTTTCGGACAGATGCTCTTTCCATCGTTAGCGTGTATCACCTTGACAGAATTTATGGCCATCTCAGAAAACTCTATGATCTAGTTTCTACTTCTGGTACCATAGTGAACGACATATGGGACCAGAGTGTTATCGATTAGGCATGCAATCCAAGATTGAAGCATCCATAATGAACGACATAGAGCTTGCGTGTTTACCTTTTCCCAAGAGCAAGCATGCAAATTAATTTGTTATTTGTCTGGTGATACGTTCCAGACTTATACTTTCTAAAGTGCATTTTTTTTTTTCGTATTAGTCTTATGGGATATGTTTGGAGAATAAGCATGCTCGATCAGCGTTAATAAAAAAACCCATAAGTGGAGTGCATGACTATGCGCTTCAGAAGGTATAAGTGCAAGAGCCTATTGAACTAAAACAATATATTCATAAATATATTAATTTATTATCTATTTTTTTCATCAAAAGAATTAGATAATAAATTAAGCTTGCAGCTCTCTTCCATTTTCAGATGGAAGAAGTGAATAAGGAAAAATAATATATAGATGATTTTGCACTCTGAAATTTGTTAACACAAATAGTTACTCTAAATTTCAAATTTCCATATTGACTTGTCTAGAATTTATAATTTTAATAATTTTAATAACACAGAGCTAAAAAAAGCTTCTGTTGTCTACGAACCAACTCTCACTCTTCTCACCATGACCAGCACCAATCTCCATCTACAGTTTCTTTTCTATTTCTTTGCTTTTTCTCTTCTTTCTTTCCAGAAGTTCATATTCCATCATATTACGTGGCAGGTTCCCATTTACGTCAGTTATTTAAATTTCCTCATCTGATTAGTAACTAATAACTTTCTGTTATCTTCTTGCATACTGGAATTGAAATGTATAGTAAAGACGTCTTCGTCGCATATTCACCTTCTCCATCTTCTAGTGGAATAGCAAATATACAAAGGTTTAATTTATTACTTAATATTTTATTTTCTAGTGGAATAAAAAATATAAAAAGGTTTAATTTATTACTTCATATTTTTATCAAGAAAAAATAGATAATAAATCAAAGTATTACTTAAATAAATTCTTTTCATGAATAGATTTTTGCACTTGTAAAAATTTACAGCGCGTATAATAGTTACAGTATAGATTTCTTTTATGGGTTATGTCTGGATCTTTTGCATCTCCAGGTCCAACATTTAGAAGAATAGTGTATAGTATGTACTCTCAGAGCAGGGTGTAGCTCTGATGGAGATAACTGACGTAATTAACGATGATTTTACTTTATGTAAGATCTTTAACGAAGCTCTCCTTCACATACGAAAGTGATAACATATATTGAGATAATGATAATGTCTCTCATGAAAGATGATATCAACGTGACAATGTCTCGATATAAGCTAAAGAAAGAAAGATTATCCCTTGAGATATATAGATTTCTCATAACGTTGAAGATGATGAGAAAAATATCTAAGAGTCTAACTAAATCGAACCACTTTCATATCTCTTGCTCTTGCAGTAAGAACTTAATAAAGCCGAGATGAAAAAAGCCTAACTTGTAATAAAAACAATCTTTTGACGATAATAAAGTAATTTCTAGTTCGTTTGATAAAATTATTATCTCTTTTTTTCCCTTATATACTCGAATTAGTACTTTCAACTCTCTATTTTACTTTTCGTGTAATTTTAGTTGTTAACCTGCACTGGACTCCATACAAGGAAAATACGTTGGAGAACCCTAATTCAGTCATCTGTGTTTATACTTTCCGGCCATGCTTGAGAAAGGAACCATATAGGACGTTAGGTGTTTGCTGTGCATTTGCTGCATTAGAAAACGTGAAGCAGAGTTTTCTTGTCGTGTAGCAGAATCGAGGGGTTATCTATGCAAAAATCATGTATGCAGACATAATAAGAACTGATACGTGATGAGATAAGCACAAACAAGAGTTGGAGCCTGACTAGTCACGAGCTGTATGGTTTTCCTCCTGCTGCTGCTGCATTCTGTCCGAGCTGGCCCGCCATAAAACTGCCACGAGTATAAAAGTTTAGATACTCTGCCCGTTGCCTCACCAGTACGATGGGCCCGCCTGGCCCATCCCGGCCAAAACCTCCAGTGACCTGCGATTCAACCGTGTTCCAGAGACGGACTACAGTTAAAACCCCTTCACACGTGTCGTAAGGTGGATGGAGAGAAGTCTCGGAACTCCAGCAAGAATGTGTCTCTGCTGGACGCGTGGCGGGAAAGCTGTGAACCAGCAGGTTTGCCCTCTTGGCCGGCCCAACGTATATAAACGCCAGTGCTGTTGTTGTAGTTAGTTGTACGTATGGTCTGGTCCGGAGAAGAGGACGCGCTAGACGACTTGGAGTGAGTTCCAAACAAGTCGAAGCCAATCGCGAAGAGCAGACAAGAGAAGGCAAGCGGAAGGGCAGGACAGGGAAGTGGATTCTGCGTGCGTAGTGAGGAACGTACGACGGGACAGTTGGAGAGCAGCTTCTAGAATTATGTCACAGGTGAGTCGCATTCTCGACTTGTTATCATGGTTTGATCGGTGAGTTGATGAGTGAGCAGATGGAAATCAGGAGAGAGAGTTGATTAGTGTGAGTGAGTGTGTGTAGAAGCGCGGCAGACCTGAATTCCCACCACCTTGTCATTGCTGGATCGTCATGTGGAAGCTCCACCTGGAGTGAAGATGCAAGTATACCTGTTTAGGTCGATATATCGATAGCCACTGTTGATTGAGCGAGGAGGTTCAAGGGACGAAATTTAAGCGGATCGAGGAGAACCGGCTGTCGTAGGATTTTCTCTAGTCAGTGATGCGGTGCGAGGGAGGAATTTTCTGGGGTTTCTTTCCTGGTTATCACTCGGGGAGAACAAGAAATATTGCAGAGAGTATGCAGTACTATAAGATACGGGATTGCTGAGCTTGTGAGAGAGATTAGCTAGGTCTACGCGGATCCGTATAGCAGCAAGAGAGGCCGACAGACAGAAACGATGCGGGAGAGAGAGAACAGACACACGAATCGGTCATCGATGCTTTAGGGAGAGGGAGAGAGAAGAGAAGCACACGAATCGATCATCGATGCTTCTTTCTAGCCTACGGTGTGTAGTTAGTCACTTTCCAACGTGGCAGCAGTCGGCTCTCTGAGCTGGTTGTTGATATGATGCTCGGGAGCGAATTCCCTGTTGACACCTTATCCATGAGTCGTCACTTTCCCTGCTTTTTCGGGAGATCCAGTTCTGGGGAGCAGTGGATCATGAGCAGTCATAACGGTGCACGTGTGTTGTTTTGTCGGTTGTCACTAGGTGGTTTGCTGTGTTTGCGCTTGCCAATGCTTGCAGTGGTGCTGGTGTTTTGCAGGTACTTCTCTAGAGATAGCGAAAATGTCTAGAATGGTGAGTTTACCGGAGCATTTGCAGGGGCAGGCACATCTCCACCACTCTGGTGACAGCGATGTGTCGGAGGCCAGTTACCAAGCCTCACGGCAGTCATCGTTAAATACTGAACCTTTGACACTGGACGCTGAAGAAATCGGAACTGCAAAAGTGAGTGCTCTCTTTCCAGCTGAAGTTTCATTTGCCTCAGTCGATCTGTACCCTTATAGTATGCCCCCATAACATCTACCGACTCGATTTATGGCGTGACTAGAGCAGAAAAGAGAACGAGGGGGGTGGAAAATAAAAAATGCTTTGTTGGGAGGAGACCGACGAACAACGTTGCATCTGAACAGGATTCTCAAGTGAATTGTTGGATCGAAAGCAGACAGTGGCGACTTAAGTGTCCGGACCTCTAGCACTCGGAGGAATAATCATACCTAACACCGTCTGAGGCTCGATGAACCATTCCGTGTGAGCAACTTGAAGAGAGAGAGTGGGACTTATTTCCAGGGCAGCAGCAGAGTACTCTCTCTGTCTGTGTCTCTTAGTTGAGGATATAAGTTTTCTGACAGTCACTTCTTTGACATGTATAGGGCGAGGCAAAACACGTTCTGGAGAGTGTTGGTTCACAAGAAGCTATGAATATATTTACTAAGGTCAGCTGTTACTTGAAGGGGTGTACTACAGTTTTCCACTGGCAAACACTATCTTCCTCACAGTGCTCGTTAATATGGAATACAATAGACACGAGAAAGGAATGTGACAGTTTTACGTCTGGTTGTTACTTGGAAGGGTATACACTGGCACACATATTATTCCTCACAATACTTATTTATATGGAATACGATAGACAGGAGGAGGGAAGGTGACAGATTTAGGTCTGGTTGCTAAACGTCTGTAGCACGAGCGAGGATAGCAAATTGCATGGTCTGCTGACCGTGTTGGTCGATTGTTTTGAACAGGATCTTAAAGTCGAGAACGGAAAAGCTATGACAGAAAGAGAGATGGCGAACAAGATGGTCCCTCAGGTTGACGATCTTCTGGCGGAGAGAGAGCCCATCACAGAAGAAGAGCTTGCTAAGAAGACGGTGGACAACCACTTCGACAACTTACTGCAGAAGACAACACTAGTCGTAGAGGCGAATGAGAAGCTAGCACAAGCCACATCAAAAAGCTCCGGAACTCCTAAGGAGGAGAGTCCAGGGGAGGAATAAGTTGTACAGTAGCAGACGGGAAGTGTGGATATGAAGGAAGAAATATCAGTAGGAGACATGAAGAGAGTAGGTAGAGGGAAAACCCTCCTAAGTCAGCTCTCGAATACAGAATAGAAAATGAATTTGAGTAAGTGAGGAATTTTTCAGTCTGCAAAACTTTGGAGTTGAACTACAGCAGATAGTTCGGTAGGTATGATTTTCAGCTAAAGGTTTAGCCGTCATGTGAAGTGTCTTGTATGATTTTGTAATATTGAGCAATTGAGCACTTAGTTTCAAACCGATTTCCCCCTTCCTTCTGTCCATCAGTCTTCAGTAATTTTTGTAGCGTCCATTCGAAAGTACTCAAATTTTCCTTTGATTGAGTTAAGACTGTCATATGTAAGCTTTTGAGCTGGCAAATGGAAAACCACTTTGACTAGAATGGTGTGGAAAACCACTTCGGTTTCCGTCGAATTGGTTGTACATTCTTCATTTCCTTGTGAAAAACCATGTGTAGTATGTCCGTTCTTCATTTCCTTTGACTAAATGTTGTGAAAAACGATGTGTAGTAATTCTGTCCATTTTGATTTACATTCTTCATTTCTTATTGTCTCAAAAAGTATGAAAACCGTCCAATTTGATTTACAAAAGGAAATGATAAACATTCTTCACTTCTTCTGAGTAAGTGTGAAAACCCATTTTTAATTCAGTCCAATCTGATTTACATTCTGCATTTCTTTTGCCTCAAAAAGTGTGTGAAAGAATGTTGGATTCTAATCGTCATCTCCTTTGATTCGAAACTGTGAGAGTGCTTACGTTCATTGTTTACAAAAGGGACTTCCTCTCCCTCAACTATGAATATTTTTATCATATCTTCAACTCAGGGGACACGTCGCACCTGGACTCTTTATGTACACGAGCGCTTACTTTCAAAACCGATTTTCCCCACGAGTTCCAGTGTTTCCTATCCATTTTCCTTTCGACTCGGATATGTAATCCGTTGATTGTGTAACTACTGTCGTGTCTGCTCTTGGACGGTAACAAACAGCTCAAATGTACACGTAACATTTTCCCCCTTCTTCTCGTGTACCTCCCGCATGGTGTTCGAGATAAAGTCGTACTCTCGGTAGCTAAAGTAGATGTCTTTGGGAGTCTCTTTTCTGAAATTTCAAAAGGACTTATGTCATATCATACAGCGACAGATAACTTCACAGGTACTCTACACGATACGACTACAAACTTACCGCAACAGTGATTGATTTACTGCCCACATACGAGCTGATTTAGTAAAACAGGTAGATATATGAAACAGACGGTTTCAAAAGTCCTATGAATGTGTGCACGCCAGATTAACTCCTTTTATGACACAAGCCTTCAACTCCTCTTATGACACCAGCCTTCCCGTCACTTCTATGACACAAGCCTCCAACTCCTTTTATGACACCAGCGTTCTTGTGAAGTGACGAATGTCAGCGCAGACAGGTGCGTTCTCGGGATGTACGAGAGAGTGAGCACCATGTTTCGACTCTCGAGCGCCTGGAGCCATAACAAGGCTGCCTTCCGCTTGTGCACGTACTGAAGAGCCACAGTGCACTAGTACAAGAAAACAGTACCAGATAAAAGTGTGTAACAGTAGAGAGTCGACTACAGTTCCATATGCAGACAACAATAAAGGACTGCGAAGGTCGAGATTTCTCAGCAGCAGTAAAGGAATCACCTCCAGTCACGGAAGATTCAGAAAGCCAAGACTGCAAGCAGCAAACACGAGGACTCTACGCCGAAAACATCGCTCCCGGCTCCCACTTGGATTTCCAATAAAACTGACATCACCCAGCCAGAAAGCCGGCCACTGAACTGTTCGGTAGTAACACCGAGCGTACTCGTTCCCAACCCTCGGCACTGTCGTGGTCATACATGCTGACAGAAAGTTTACTCCATGGCAAGTGGAGTCTCACGGCGATAGCATCCTGCTGTTAACAATGAAGAAGAAAAGAACAACCATCGTAAAGAAGATAACATGGGCAATAATTGAGGTGTAGAAACGAGACTACAAAATAGGTGGGCACTTTCGAGTACCCTTGGAGGTGTAGAAATCCCCGCTTAAAAGTTCAGACTGCAAACTAGGTGGGCACTTTCGAGTACCCTTGGAGGTGTAGAAATCCCCGCTTAAAACTAAGGGGACATCCGAAGGAGGAACCGAAGAGCAATGAACGGGGATACCAGTGCGGTTTGTTTTGGCCAAGCTCCGTCACTCGGGGGACCTTAAATCGACAGACGACACTACGACCTAAGTTCGATACGGTGTCACGTCTTCTTTAGAATCATGTTAGTGATTGTTGCAAGCAGTTACTTGCTTGCTCCACCCCCCAGAAGGAATGATCGAACTCGATCCACCACTTCTTAGTGAATATCTACTTGATCGACCCTCTTCCCTGCAGCAGACAATTCTCCAAGAGGGTTGACTTGCAATAGACAGTTCTTGATCAACCCTCTGACCTGCGATAGATAATTCTTGATCAACCCTCTGACTTACGAAAGATATTTCTCTAAGTTATCGTAACAAGTGTTATCGTAGAATATCAAATGTAGACTCTGCACTATGGACAATTTGCAAACTGATTCAGATATTCAAAATTCTCATTCCATATCATTCCCGATCATGAGACCTTTTAACACATCCATGATCATCGTGATTTCAGTTAAACTGAATTGTAAGTCTCACTCATGCCTTACGTGACATGGTAACTAGGAGAACTACCTACTACCGATCAGGAGGGTTGATCAAGAAGGTATCCACTACGAGGGTGTAGATCAAGTTACGTAGTGGTGTAGATCAAGTTAGTCATTCATTAAGAATCATTCATTAGAGGCGGGGCAAGTAAATTCCTGTTGCTACAAGCAGCCATTTCTGTATCCGACAGCGCCTAGAATACGTCGTAACTCCTTCCTTTCTGATCCAGTAAGAGAGACTCAAATGGCCTCACGTGATTAGAAACCTCGTAAGAGAGAAACTTTCGCCCTTCCCATCTAACAATTGCGCTCTACCTTGATACTCCTGACAAAAGGGACATCCCATGAGGAGATACCAGGGACGTTTTCTGCACCTCCTACTCTTCTCAGATCAAAGGAAAAAGATACAGTAACGAACAAACCGCTTGCGAAGAGGACGGTTAGCTTCAAGATACTCAAAGGTCACTCGCATCGCCGTGGTGACAGATACAAGTCCACGGTCTCGACAGCACCAGACCATTTAAGTGACATCCGCAGCTTCAAATCTCACACTGGGCCATGTTACAGACCAAATAACGTGGGAAAGAAGGTCAGGAGAAGAAGAGTTCGCTTGCATGAGGTTCGTTTTCTTACCAAGGATGGTGCCCTGACAGTTACACAGGACCATTCATCGACCATGAATTACTCGTTGGTTGTATGAAAACTTTCGCACTAGAGATTGTTACAGATAACTTACGCAGGAACAAGCGTGTTATTCAACTTACCGATCCATCACGACAAATTCTCAAACAGTAGATTACGACACATCAGCTTGAAGCCCGAACGTTTAAATGTTTATCTTGTCCGTTTATCCCTTCAAGGGGCATCGGACTGTCCTTTGTGGATAACTACGGCGTACCCGGATCAATTTCACACTACAACGACTTTGTTGCACCTCCAACCGAGAGCAGGAAAGTTTAAACCCCAGACCTTTCCTTTCACTTAGAGGTCTGGTACTCAACCATCTCAGCTACCGAGCTACCGATCGGTAGCTGAGATCTTTCGATCGATGACACCGGCAGGCTAGACCACTTTCAAGGTCGAAAAAGCAAGTTGAAACCCTGCGTGGTTGTGGAACTCTCATGGACGGAATTTACGAGCATAGGAACCTCCACCGCACTATCACCCAATCCTACAAAATTAAGTTCCTGTACTGTGCTTGTGGCGTCTTGCGAATTAAGCAACTTACAAGCCTACTTCCATCGAACGAGCACTGCAAGGAGAAGACATGCGTTGAATTACGGGTTACACTTGGTGCAGATCGAGAATCTCTGCTCACAAGGTGCTGATAATCTACACACCCTTGACCATACCATGTATCCTCGAACATGCGTCCAGGTGACATCTCGGATGACCGAAGGACTCCCATCGAAAAGAAGGCTATCGCCTCTACGGTACTATAAACATCTGTCGTGCCAACCATGTTCGTTCGTTTGAACGAACACACTTCAAGCGACCAAAACGCAAAGCGATACTTGAACTTAGGGTAGAAAGTACACGATCAATATTACCAGATGACGCTCACAGAAAGTGCAATGCTGAACCCAAAACCCTAAGGGAAGCTACACACATATTGACTGAACACTGAGACATCGGGTCCCTGCAACTGAGAAAGACCAATCCGACAAAACACCACATTCCGCCACACAATCCAGTGACATACGAATCCATGTAAACACTAAAGGAGGGTGTATATATGTGAAGCCACGTATCGGTTTGGTGCCCAGAAACGCCTCAGCAACCATGAAGTGGGGTCAACCACCTCCAAGAATATACAAGGAGCAATGTGTCTTGGAGACGCAAACAGGGATCGACACGAACCTCCTCTGCTCTAATGCAAAAATTCTAACCTAAGAATTTTACATCTGTGTAGTCTAAAATGGGGTACGACGCACCCGCAACTCGCGAGTAATTACAAAAGGAAACGCACTCTTCGAGAATATGTAGAACTACTCTTTTGTAAACGCACTCCTCGAGAATATGTAGAACTACTCGCTGCACAAAAATTTAATATTTCAACCAAGATTGCCCTGAAGTCTGTACTTGCAGACTGAAGTCGAAAGGGAGCGGCAAAACCGTTACAGTGTCCGAGTGCCGTCGGAGGAACCTGCTTTGGGGTGTGATCGTCCATGACTTCGAGGAGATATTGTACATCATCGCTCGATCCAATTTGGGAGAAACAAAAAACAGCTCGTCCCCTTGTCCCACCCAGAACAAATCTTCGTCATACTGAAAGAGCTCTTCAAACTTTTTACCGATTCGGGGAAGTAACGTTTTGACCTCCGTCCAGTTCTTGCTGGACGTGGGCACACAAGTGTACACTGCAGGCAATCCATAAAACTTCTCCGCTTGCTGCACGAGAACGAGAGCGCCCCGTCTCTCAAACAGCAGAATGTGAACCCCGGAAAGCTGTGGCATGACGACATGGGATTTACTCCACTCCCGACGTTTCAAGTTGAAAACCATCATCAGATCGTAATCATCCCTACGAAATCCTACGCAATATAGATTGTCACCGCAGACGGCATGTGTGCGGGAATGGTAACTAGGTTCATTATCTACCCAGGGCAATTCCCCAGCCAATTCCCATCTATCGGTCTTGGAATCGTACACTTCAGTTACACGGCAAAAACACGTGTGTGCGGACCAAGTATGCATGCAACTGCTAGCACCTGCAGCAACAACTTTGAAAGAATTCGACGCTTGATCCACCACCAAAGCCACTAGGATAGGTTTCCACAGCTGTCCCCGAGCAGCTAGTTGGGTGTCGATCCACGTCCTGGGAAGCTCTTTGTATGTCCTCGTAACAGGATTGCAGAGCAGGATCCGCGCAGGCCCAGCGAACCACGTGCTCCGCAAGACCACGCATAGAAGACCCCCATCCGCACATACGGATATCACTTCTCCTTTCATTATAGGTGCAGGAATCTGGGATAAACAAACATACCATCTGTGCAACCAGGGATCGTAGGCAGCCGAACTCTCGGGCTTATGGAATTCAAAAACCATAAAATGTGGTCCGCAATACGGCATCTCTGCTCTCAGCTTCGAGAAGGCCGGGGAGACGATCACCTCGTCCCAGCGTTTGCATACCAACCGAAGCTGCAACAACAGAGGCACGGGCAGACATGCCAAAACTCTGTCCTGCAACTCGTTAGGCAAGCCTTTCCAAACCCTCGGATCCATTTCTTCGTCTCCCCTCTCGGGCTGCAGCAGCACTAAGGGCATACTACTCAGCGCGTCCTCCATATTCCCCTTCTCCGTCTGCACGCTCCCACCACCTGCGCTTTTCCTACCGCCCCCTCCTCTTCCTCGGTCGATCGTCGCCCTCGCCTTGTCCCGCCTCGCTCTCGAGTAGAGAGACAGGCACAGCGACAGACAAGTAGACGAGAGCGTCTGGAGACTCGCCAGATTGGTTTGCGGGTAGGCCCACATTTATGCCTTTCCACACAGGAATGAACGAACGAAGCGATAAACTCCCTCACTCCCTCTCCTCCCCTCTCGTCTCGCCCCGTCCGTCCCCTGCCTCCGAGCCCTCTAGCAGGAAAACTCCCCAACCCAACCCAATTTTTCTCGTTCTCGTTCCCGTTCCCACTCACGCTTCTTCTTCGTCCTCGTCTTCTTGCTTCGCTTCCATTCGCACCTTTCGGCTTCCTCTTCTCCTCGCTGCTCCAAACTCCTCCACAGTCAAGCCAGAACCTGCAGCACAAGGCCCGCCCCGCCCCACATGAGGGCGAATGGAACGAAACACTCCAATGCTGGAGCGATAGCTCGCGTTTTGTACATCAAAGCGCAGCCTTCCTCCTCACTTGCATTCCATCCCTTACCTTCCCTTAGCCTCGCCTTGCTCTCTGCCCGCTCCTCCCTTCTCTTTCCCAGCCAGCCAGTCAGTCGTCGGTCAGTTTCTCGCGATGAAGCTTGATACAGATGGATGATTCCTCGACTCACCTTTGCACTAGCTTCAATTTCCCGCACTATATAGAATGGCGTGAAAGACCACAACTCTTCAGGGACCGACCTCAGAATTCGTCCTCCCTTCCTCTTTCCCCCCTGCTATCTATCTATCTTTCTCTCTGTCTGTCTCCTATCGTCTACAAAGACTACTACAGTACAACTTTTGCTCCAAGTCCCGTCCTAATGCTGTAACTTGTCGCATGCTGTGCTCGGATGATGCCCCATTCCTCCCTTTCTTCCTTCCTTACTCCGCCATCTCCGTACCTTTTTCCTTCGTGCTGCATCTCTAGAGTCGGATAATGAATGACCAAGCAAGAAGCCAAGCCAAGACAAGGCAAATCTCCGTCGAAACATGGACTGACACTCGACATCGTCCCTATCTACTACAGCAGCCGCGGCCTCATCCGCAGTATGATACGGGATAGAAGCAGCGCCAAGTGCGCGTAGTTTACACACATCTGGCCTCACGTCTCCGGCTCATTCCACCGGTTAGGTTGAATTCGAGGTCAGGTGAGGTGGAGGGGCCGGGATTTTGTTCACCTCCCTTTCTTTTCTCTTCTCCTCTCTGTCTGATCCGAAACATTCCCTTTCTCTTCTCTTCTCTTCTCGTCTCTTCTCTTCTCTTTTCCTGTTGCCTTGAAAATCTGGATTAAGATATTGATTAGTTAATTAATTAATCTTGCTTCTCGCTTCCTGTGCACGGCGAGGGAGCTCTCGCATTTTGCTCTACATTTGCTGCGGCTGCTGACCGTTCCCCTTCTCCTCCCGTGGGGCTAAAAGAAAAAAGAAAAGAAAAGATGTTTGGGGCCTTCTCCAAACGTCTGTCTGTCTCCCTCCCTTGCTCGTGTGGCTTGGGAAGTTGGGAGCTGGGCTTCACCCTCGTGGTTATTTAACATCCATCCATAATTAGTACATGTAATGTCGTTTCCGTTTCTTGCCACTCCACTCCACTCCCTCAGACCATTTATGTCTTCACCTGAATGGATCGGTATTCATGTTGCCACATGCTCCTCCCGCTCCGCTCCATCCATCCATTCCTCTTGCACTATGTTCCGTAGAATCCATCCACACCACAACGTTCTCTTGCTTGCTTGATGGTCGTCCCCTCTTCTCTTGATAAACCTCCCTCGTAGCATTTCTCCACCATTTTTGCTATGCATTTGCATAGCTAACCGTCGATTTTGATGAAGTGAAGAAAAGACAACAGTTGGAAGTATGACCTTTTTTGTCAGTTTATAAAGAGATAACTTTATGTTCAAAGCTTTATTGTCTTTGTAAAAATATCTGATAGCCAGAAGACTTCATTCTTCGCACATTGTCTATGAACAAAAAATTTATAAAGAGAGACATTTTGGTTCAAAGCCTAGATGTCCTGTAAATATACTTGATATCCAGAGGATTTCATTCTGCAGGTGGACTATCTGATAATAAATCATTTAAATATATAGTTAAATAATTTTGTTGATAGAATTTACCTATGAGAACCAAAGGTAATTTCAATAATTTAAATCAATGTTCCTCATAGTTTTACACTATGTGATTCACTTCACAATTAATTATTGATAGAAAATTTTATATTCTGATAATATTATTTATTTTCACAAAAGTACTTATCAATATTTAAACCATCAATTTCATCTAGTATGGAAATACTATCTAGTCGACATCTCTACTAGTTTTTAATTGGAGATAATTTTTAAATGAGAGTTAATCGTCGGTTGTGAATCCTCTGAAAGAAATGAGAGTTGTTTGTTTAAAGTTTAGATTGAGATAAATCTCAAATGCATAGCCCCGTAATCCCATTGCAAGCGCAGCACCTTGTTTGCCTTGGGTTCTTCCTACATCCTTTCTCAATTGCATGTTTCTAACGTCAAAGAATAAAAGAGAATATTTTTTCTTCCTCGTCTCTAAAGAGTCTAAAGAAAAGATTCATTTTTCTCCAATAAACTATGAAATTTTCATCTTAATATTTCTCTGTCAATACTAAGTAGTTTGTTTTGGAATGAATAGTAATTTATAAAACTGATGATAGCTTTAAGTTGATTCTTTTTTCACTAAGTCAAAGTTGGGATGTAGAGAGTAGTCACCAAAACTATTTTCTGCATAACGGTTAAATTTCTCTGTTCTCTGAAAGCAAGCCCATAATAGAAGGTCTTCTGGGTCTCCGGAGCACTCGTAGTCACACTCGAGCAAATTAAATGATAGACGATCGAAGTAATATGATATCACCATCCAGAGAGTACAAAAAACCCAAAGACATGGATAAGCTAAGAATCTAATCCTTATTTAAACAATATAGATATCACTTCTCTGAACATAGAGAAACACACATATCTAACGAAGATCAAACAACACAACCATATCCAAAATGTACAAAAGGTAAAGTAAATTTTTCCTCCGAAAAACCACTACTTCAATGGTAGAGTATTATTCTGAGCCTTTTCTTATATTCTTTCTTCCTCATTCTAGTAACCATTTCCTCCTTTATCTAGTATGGTCATTATTGGAGAGAGCACCTGCATATTCACCTCCTCCATTTTCGACGGAAGAGGCAAATATACAAGAGGTTAATTTAGTACCTAACCCTTCCGGCAGGAAGGGTTAGGTATTAAATTAACACTGTAGTATTTTAATGAATTAGCACGTGTGGACTCCCGGACTTGTACCTTCTGAAGCGCGGCACCCAGAGCAAGACTTATGGGTTATCTTCTATTTTCCTGTTCTTTCCAAACATAGATAACAGATATCTTTTATAAAATATTTTAATCCTTTACATCAACTTAATATATATTTTTTATATAACATATATATATATTCTTCATAACATGAAGCGAGCAAAAGTTCCCCCGGAGTTTATCCAGCATGCATATTCGGTTACGCACATTCATTTCGGGTTCGGCTGACCCTCCAGAAATCTTGTCTTTCTCATCTCCCTCCTACTAAATTCCATTCTTTCCTGGAAAGTCTCCTTTCTCTAGTTGGTGACCCTACCACTTTGATGTCGAACAATTGTTCTCCCGACTGGCTACTCTAATCTGGTGATCCACGTCTACGGCAATAAAGACATGGTCCTGTCTTATGTTCTCTCGCCATATTCTCTTTCCATTCCAGTTATGTGTCCGGGGGTCCAGGAGGAGTGAGGTGGAGCCGTCTGGATAAACTAGAATGAACATCTCCAGTGTTCCCGCCTCTAACAATATCCGGACTTTCCACCCTTCCTGGCTATGTTAGTCCCCAGTTCCATTCATTTTGGTCATCCACACCTTGCACTTATCTACATCACTGCAGCTATCTACCATCACTATACGCTAGGTGAAAATATGCACAAGTGCCTCACAAAGTGAAACACCCAGAAGTTGGAGGAGGTGAATATATATGCATTTGATTAATCTTTTAATTAACTTTTTTATTATAAAGGTTAAGAAAATATATATATATATATTATATTAAGGTATATTTATTGACAAGATCTCGGACTTGTATCTTTTGGTAACAGCTGGCCTGCATATGCTTTGTGGTTTATTTCTTTATTTCTTACATCATTCTCTTCAGTTAACATTTAATATTTATCAAAATTTTGAAATTTAGTTATTTTAAATTTTATAATATCTATCAGTTTGTTGATAGCACACATCGAACATATTATCAACTGAGGTTTAGTCGTTCAAGAAACTTTATATATGTCGATATTGCAATCTTCCTTGCCTTATCACTTGGAAGACGTCTAATTTACCGGAACGGTTAGATGATAAATTAATCTTAATTAATATAATTTTGAGATGACAAGAAGCCGCTCTTTTGGCTCTTGGAGTGCGTTTGCACCCACGACTTATAGGTTTTGTATGCAAGTTCCGGCATGCACTTGGCACTAATATAATTTTTTTTTATTAAAACTAAACTTTAATTTCAAGATTATTTTATATTCCATATCTCATATTTATAGAGTTTTCATTAATACTTCATAAATAATATATATCTGAGATTGATGATAAATCCAGACTTCTCAACCTACACTGTCCCGCCCCCATTGCATTGTTTTGTCAATTGTCATTTTAGCTTTTGCTCCGCTTCCCTCTCTTGTTTTTTTCTTCGCTCGAGCATGCATGTTCATTTAACTGTTATTCTTGCATATTTATCTCTTCCAATAAATATCTTCCAAGTTTGGAAGAGGAGAATATGCAAAGAACTTTGATTTATTTCTTAACTTTTTATTTTGGACGGGTTAGGTAATAAATTAAAACTTAGAAAATAAAAATATTTTTATTTGTGAGAGACATAAGTTTTTATACCAGAAAAAGATTTTATTGCGTGAATTACTTATGGATTTTATATACCTCAAGTGACCATGTGTAATCAAGTTACCAAATGGGTTTTAATTTTAACGATTTAAATTTGATACTTTACATTTAATTAAATAAATTTAGAAAAATTTATCACAAGTCACAATTTGCTGATCCATTCGAGTACCACTCTTCCTCGTGACTCTGCACTCCTCTTAGCTGTACTTTTCACTGATTATTTACAGATACAGCGCATATTTCCATTTATGTGGGTTGCACAAAGATGCTGTAGGGACGAAAGCTTTCTCTATATATGTTTTTGTATATTATTATTTCATGAAATAATTAATTTACTACATCCGAGTTGTAAAGGCACCGAAGGAGGTGCCTTCTCTGTCCATGCCCATGATTATTTTGGTGACATGTTTAAATTTTTGTCTTTTTCCTTTATTTTTCTAAAAGTGCACTTTGGATACATATTTTTATTTAATTGTTAGTGGCTTAGGCACGTTATGCGATGAATGACATATTAGCAAAATCATCTACATTATATGCATTTGGCTCAAGGATTCAGTATGAGTTTTTGTTATAAACACGTGCAAGTAAATACAGTATTATAAGTTATATTTAATAAAATTCTAATAATTAATAAAACTAAAATAGACTATTTTTTATTTTTAAATGAATTTTATAGTAAATATAATATAAAAATATTCTTTTTAGTTTTTAAAAATAAAATTTTAAAAAAATTTAGAAATAAAATAAGAGTATTAAAATATCTCTTGACTCGCAAGTGTTATCAGCAAAACATAAATTGCCCCCAGCCATTTGGCTACTGTAGCTTAGATTCCTGCGTCTACAGTGACTTAACGTTCTACCTTCTTAGCTAGAATTATTCCTAGTAGGCACTCCTGCCGATTATCTAAGTATCTAAAGCTCTATCTTACCATTCCTTTTTGTTTCCCTTGAACTTTTTCATCTCTTCATTTCCTTGTCTAACCAAAATATATGCGCAAAGTCTATATATGCCGAGAGGAAAGAAATTAACTATGGAAAACGAGAAGTGAGGGTGAAAATTTATCTCTGTATTGGTTGCAGTTTATTCAAAACAAAACTATACTATATAGATATGAAAAATAAATCCAAATATTATTCTATGATGTGTATTTTGCAGTAAACAAGGAAGAACAAGGAGGAAGGAGGATACGACAAGATCGAGACTGTTTTCGCAATTTGAATTGTTCCAAACGAAAGAACAAATGAAATTTTAATTCTATATTTTTGGGAAATAGAAACAGAGAATCACCTGGAGACATACCTATAGATTGAGGAACAAAAGTTGGAATAATTCCCTTTCTTTTTCTTTGGAACGAACAATTTTGTCTTTGCTTAACAGTCATTTTTCGGAAAACATTTCCAGAGATTCTGTAAATAATTTGCCACCAATAGATATTAAACATGTACAAAGTTTTATAAGAGCTTTGATTTAAATCCTTATTTACATATTTTATTCTCGCTTGAAATTTTTATCAACAAAAAAAGTTTAGGTTTAACAGTTAAACTTCTTGCTCATAGACAATGAACCTGCAAGGTGATTCCCTGGTGGTTACCAGGACTATTACAGGAGCACCTGGGGTTTAACATGGATCTTTTTTTATTCTCTTTTTTAATTCAGAACCCCTCTTTGGAGATAGAGTTCTTTGTGGAGGACCGACAAGTCAGAAACTTAACTAATTGTTTTGTATAATTTTTATATCAGAATAAATATTTAAAAAAAAACCATAGCGCTTTTCAGTTGCTTTGCAGCGATACTTGCAGCATCAATTTTGAAGCTCGAACATAAACATTATGAACATAGCACAAAATTCCCATGACTGGAGGATACATGCACAGACAAAATTACCGTCTGAAATCAGCCAAATTACTTGTTCGTGAAAAGGTATTTGGATTATATTTTTTCTCTCTCGCTAGAGGAAGGTTTTTCTTAACTTTGACCTGGTTGTCCACGACCATGATGAAAGAAGGTGAATATTTCTGTCGTCGTCCAGTCCAATTCCAGTTACTGTAGTTACCCCACTGTACGTTTCTGACCGCGGAAGTTAGGAATATCTACTGCCTATTGATAGCAGTTGCTCGACATAGTTCTCGTACCTTCCATCTCCCTGGATCTGACGAACGGCAGCAAAAGGCCACAAGGAAAGTACATTCTGGCAGGAAGATTTCCTAGAGAGAAGAACTGAACTGCGTGTCCGGCAGACGGAAAAGGAGCTACTGATGAGTGGCGACGTCCTCTCTCATGTCATCATCACTTCAGCAAGCGGCATCCTTTTGTAAAACATGCCATCATGCACAGAAGTAAGCCACTGATTGCCACGGTTTGGACATAAGCTGAGTAACGAATCTCCTCAGCAAACAATGCCTAGCATTTATGATGTCCAAAGCTGAAAGATAGAGGGAAGGAAGAGAAAGAAAATGAGAGAGAGAGAGACAGATGAATAAAGAATAAAGAACGAAGAGAAGAGGACAGAAGATAGAGGAGAAAGAGAAAGAGAGAGGAAAGAAAAGTGCAACACCAGCCACCTACTGAGTTCGAAAGGAGGGAGGGAGAAGTCAAGGGGTCCAAGAAGTTTCTTGACGTCGTCACGCCCCCACTCCCAAGATGCTTCCTTCCACCGAAAGATTGGGTAGAATGAGGACGCTGTAAATTTGAACATGTTCTTCTCTCGCATCGACGATATTCGTGTGCACACGTAAGACAAGATTTCCTCTCTTTGACATGAGTCATGAGTCATGAGCTGACTGAGAGTTTGGCAATACTCTCTCCCCGGACGACTACGTCAACCATGGTCCCACGATGGTCGGACTAGTAGTAGTTAGGTCAAGTCGGTCAAGTCATATCGTGTCACCGCGCCTCTAACTGCCACAACGTCCAGAATAAAGGAGGAGAGATGAGGTCGAAGTTCGGTGTGCTAAACCTTAATTTACTTTGATTAAAAACGAAAAAGTATAAAAATATTAGGATACACTTATCTGATGTTGAGACAAGTCATCATGTGCACAAGCAAGCAAGTTGTGCTCCTCTCTCTTTTCGACAGGAGCTCGCTGGCATGTGCCAGCTCTGTCTCTCTCTCCAAGTACAAGGTCAACTGTCATGATGACGAGGCAGTAAACTTGGCAAGCCACAACGCGAGAGGATCAAACAGTGCCAGCGGTGCAGTTTCATCAGGCTCCAGGTCAGGTGCTACAGCCTTTTCCGGTACTTCCAGGATAAGGCTGCTATTTGCCGAGGATCACTCAACTGTTTATTTAATCTGAAATCGCCTAAAGGGAGCTCGTCAATCATGCTGCTGGCTATATAGAAGTAAATTAAATAATAATAAATATAAAATCTGCAGGATAACGGAAACTCCTGTACTGTATGGAAGCAAAGGCAGCTGGAGAAGTCAGAAAAGCAGTTATAAAAGAACAAGCAGAGGCGTAGGAAATTCCTAGGGGTGAAAAGCACGGGCGACGGGGTTAACCTGTGGTAAGACGATTACAACAGCATGGACAGTGAGGACAAGGAGAGGAGATGGAGAGCGTGCTAGAATGGCAGAGAAGGTGGAGCCAGAGAACAAGAGCATTAGTACGTTCCACAGACGAGGAGGCGAATATATATATATTTATATATATTTATGTTTACTTTTTTTACTTTTTATGTTTTACAGTAGAGACAAGTAGAAAGATGAGGATTTTATGGATTGGTATATTGGCTGGAAGAGGTTTTGGATTCATGTAATATACATAAAGTCTCTTAAGTGGATTAACCTCAGTTGAGAATATGTTAGATTTGTGTTAATAATGAATAAACAAATAGTATAAAATATTTTTAAATACACTAAAATTAAAATTAACAGTTTTGACAAATATTAACTGAAAAGAGTCCACAAAGCATGTGCAAGTTGGCGCGCTTCAAAATCTACAGTCCAGGTCTTGTCACTAAATATACATTAATAGAATGTACATTTATCTTTTTACGTAACCTTTCTGGCAAAAAGGATTAGGTAATTTCGATGGAGGAGATGAATATACATGGTGTTCTGAAAAACGGTATAATATTTTCTTAAATTTTATGTTGAAATTGATATTGTACTGTAATAAACTAATAATTTTATCTCTAACTATTAAATGATAACACTTCAGAGAGTTCCAAGCAGAGCAAAACATAACCCATAAGCGAAACGTAGACTCACGCTCTACAGAAAATATAAGTAGGAGAGTAATCTATTTGGATTCTAGTCTTTCAAGAGAAAGAAAGAGAAAATGTTTTAATAATTATTCTCAACATAAATATTTTCTTTTCCTACAGTATGACTCCAGAGGATGTCACACTTGTACGTACAAAATGCAATAAACCTTTTAATGTAAGACAAGAAGTGTTCCGGTTGTACCATACAGCCTCTCTTCCTTCATCAGCTTTTTCGAGCTTAGGGTCTTTTCACACTTGCATGATATATTATTTCCCATACATCTCCCGAACCTAGAAGATCCATCGTGGAAAAGTCTGTCGTTTGTTTGGGTTTCTGTGCAGCAGAACTTCGCCTTCAGACTTATCAATGAAATTCTTTTTGTTTTATATTCTAAAAAAGACATTTGTGCAATATTGTACATGCTTATGAAATTAATACAAATACGTGGCTTCTTTTTGTTGCTAAGCTTCTCGAAAAACACCTCGGAGCACTCGGACGAGAGCTCTGGACATCCACTTTTGTTAAAAATTTGCATAGTATGAAGATAATGTTTATTCCCGGACCTAACTGACACACTATTGGGTACACATAGTAACGAAATATCAAGCAAGTGTGAAGAGGCTTTTATTTTAGTTTATGAAATTGATTAGAGGGGTAGAGAAAAGTGAATACTGTAATTGTGAAACTCGCATGACATCCTTCATTCTTTAACTTAAAGAAAACAAGATAACAAATGTTTTATTTAGTGCAAACCAGTGTCTAACTTCAGTAGGATGAATATATGCCTGCTCTGTTAACTTCTGGAGAACTTTTGCTCCCTTAATGATATAGAACAAAATTATAGGTGTTAGATAATAACTGTATCTTGATTACTAAGTAGATAAAATAATTAAACTATTCTATAATTATTGTATATTAGCTGGACCAACAAGTGTGAAAAAAGTTAGACTTAACCCATAAGTGCAGAGGGTCCAGACGCTTCATTGAGAATATAAGTGTGACAGCAGGTATGTTCAGTTCAAATAATTAGTTAATTAATAATCTAAAATCAATTTATTATCTAACTTTCTGGACAAAAATATTAAATAATAAATTAAACCGCCTGTGCATATTCCCCTCTTCTGAAGATTGGACGAGGATGAATATATGCAAAGATAGGACTATTGAACAAATAATTTATGACATGGTCCAATGAAAGTTCACATTCGCGTAACATTACCACTGTCTAAAGAGAGAATTATCCAAGTCATCTAGACATCCTCCGAGTCTTCCAGTTCTAAACAAAGGTAGGTCGAAATCCGTCTTACTCTATTTTTGTGACAACTCTTGTTTAAAAAAGAACTAAAACGTATCTGAGAGAAAATTTTATTCTTCTTTTCTTCTGTACCACTTAGGAGAAATCAAGAAGAGATTATGATCCATACTGTCCACATAGCACAAGAGACGTCCCTGCCAATTGCTTTCGTTGAGTTTACCTTTTTGTGTTTAGGCATGTATATTCACCTTCTCCATCGAAAGATGGAGGAGGTAAATATTCATATTTTTAATTTAATATCTACTTTTTTTTGACAAGAAGAGTTAGATATTAAATTAAATTTTGAGTAAATTAATATCATAATGATTACAGCTTCCTGGATCTGTACCATCTGAAGCACAGAAGTCGAGTCAAGACTTATGGTTTATTTCCTGCTCTCTTCGTGTTTCAAGCATGGACTAATAAATTTTTTTATAAAATATTTTAATTATTTACATCCACTTGTTATATTTTATTTAATATTTTATATATTTCTCTGATAACAATAAGCGAACAAAAGTTCCCAGAAGTTCATCCAGCATTCACATTCACTTAGTCTCAGATGCATGGAGTGGGGAATTATTTTCAATCCGGTCCAATGGACCCGCAGGTTTGGCTTCATTATTAGGGGCACGTACCCTTGTAGCTGTGTGGAGAAAATAGGTGAATATATATTTTTATTTCTGCAATCTCCACTATTTCATTTTCACTGGAGTTTTTATAAGCAGATACGAACGAGTCTGAACGTTGAGTGTAAATGCGAACTTTATTTACAATCAAAACCACATTACAGTGTTCTAACATATATTCAAAAGCAGAATTTTATTTACAGTACAATTCAGAGGAGAAATCATGAGTTGCAATGTCTACCGTGTTTGAGCTAAGAAAGAAGCATACGTATATGTGCTCCATGTGGGGAATGTAACTTACAGAAACTATGTGTGGAATGACAAGGTTGCTGATTATTGAGAGAAAGTCTATGAGAAGATTACCGAATTCTATCACTATTACTTAAGCTTGTGTCAAACTTGTTCATAACTGCTCTATCCTACCTCATGCTCGTCAGATAAGATGCTCGCGGGATAAACTCTCCAAGACAGCCTGCATCTTTCCCCTTGTCTTTTTTTGTCCAATCTGGTTCTGTTGGTACGCTCGGTGGTGTTTGATGATCATCGTGGTTGTCGTCTTTCTCAGCACGACCTTGCTCCTCGACGAAGTACTTATGTTTGCAATGGGATAGAGAGCATTTTCTCTGTAAAGAAAGATGTTCTGAATGTCTTCCAGGATCATTTCCTGTGACCTCAAAAAGGAATTCCATAGTGAGTCCGACATGCGCTTCTACAGTCCAAGCTGCATTAGCCAACGAGGAAATGCGGAGTATTTGCTAGACGTTAACATGCTACGACAACGTGCGAAGATATTTCAGAGAGAGAGTGAGACGATTTGTATAAGTTAAACTGTAAAGCCCTAAGCAAAATGCTCATAAAAGTTAGTTCCACTCGATTTTTAGTGTCAGTTGCACCTAGCAGAGTAAACATCGCTTATCATACTCTCACATATTTCCTTCATGCTAGAAATATGGTGCTATTTATTTCTCATCCTTAAGACAATAGCCGACCACGCCAATAAACGTATGTGATCCTCTGTTTGTCAAAATTTGACGTAAACCTCATTGGTAACGGATCATTCGACATCCCATACCAATGTCTGCAAAATTTTTTTCTTGACTTCGATTGAAGATTATACACAGATGAAGCCTTGGAAATGAAGGTGCAACAGACTTCTTCCCCGCTCAATGAAACAAAAGTCCGAGATGTAATATTTATGTAAAAAGTTTGACAATAGAGAGAAGGGAGCAATGTCCATATCGCCCTCGGCTTTACAAACTGTCACTAATGTCTCCATGATGGGTCTGCAGGCTCTCGTTGCTCCCGTAACGACATCCTTTTAATCTAACATTAGTTGTGACGACATAGAAAATGAGCAGAGCTTGGAAGAGAAGTGCATACATGAGAAAATTCTAGTTCTATATAGGGAGTGAACAATGCTGCCATACTGACCTCTCGTGTAAAATGGTTCGGGTAAGAGAAATATGAAAGCGACGGTCTTGTAGATAGAGAGAAAGTCCGTCCAAAGAATAGGAGAAAAATCAGTAGGGTCCGACTAGTATCTATATTGAGATAGGATGTAATTGACAAGGTTGACAAGATTTTCCAATCTTGACACAATCAAATTTACGGAGAGATGGTGGATAAGCTTTGGTACTCTCTATGAGTTACAACTCTAGGTATGCGTACGATCGACTAGAAGCAGGACAACATGTTTTGTCCCTATTTTGTGAAACAGATCTCGCTCCACTCGGGAAACACTTGTTTCACGAGTCACCTGACCGTCTCGAACGGAACAAGGATGTTTCGCGAGTCATCCGACAATCTTGAGCAAAATAGTCATATTTTTCGCTCGAATATCTCACTCGACTCGCAAAACAAGGCTGTTTTGCGAGGTACCTCGAACGAAGCACCTATTTCGTGACAGTATCTCACTCGACTCGCAAAATAAAGCTATTTCGCAAGGTATCTTGAGCGAAACATTAGTGTTTCACGAGGTATTGTTATTCTGTTACTAGTGAGGTATTGTTACTTTGTTATTTTCTATTATATAGCTCGTTTAACGAACTTGTTATATTTCTTTTATAGCTAGTGCAGTTGAAGAGAAAATGAGAGAGAGACCATCCATGTTCAAATATAGTATGAAAAAGATGGAAGATATCATTTGAAATGGTGTTGGGTTCGGAAAAAAAAAGTGGAGAATGCATTACATGGAGTAGAAGAAGAATCCATAAACCGACTCTGGTTACTCATGGTTTTGTCTTTTGACTTCTCTCGTCTTGATATAAATAACTATTATAATAAATCCTTTCTGTAGCTCTTTTTTACTTGTATTCATGTGTAACTTGTATGCATGTAGTTCTTTTAAAATGAAAATTCATGTATTTGATTAGTTTGTAAATTTGACAGATTCATATTGCATAGAGTTCATCCAGTCTTATGACGAAGAGATTCATCGTGCTACTATAGAAGGACATGATATTTTCCTGGATGAGTCTATTATCCGTGATGCATTTATTCTACCTCTGGGAACAACTATCCCTCGTCCTCATAGTCTTAAGAGGACGAGGGATAGATGATTGATTTTCTCAAAAAGATGAAAAAGAGAAACGATATTTGTTATGGACGTGTGGATACTCTGGATGGAAGTCAGTTTGTCAGCTCATCAACTGCATTCTTTTGGCTCATGGACGTCCAAAAGAAGTACATGGGCAATTAGATTTATACGTGAAGACTAGAGTAGAGAAGAGTGTCGAAGATTATGATTAGACAGAGTTCATTTTAGACTCTTTGGATGTCGAGATTTCTTCTATGAAGAAGCATATGAGTAAAGAGAGATTGATGAGACATCTCGAGAATTTGATGGATATGATCTTGAGTCATCTCATGATACATGTTGATATACTTCCCAAGTCGTATATCATTCAGAGTTCAGATCAAGATCACGTGGACTCTTCTATTCAAGACCCTGAGTCTTCTCAATGATATCAAAACACTCAATCGCTGAGAGATCCTCCATCATCTTGTAAGATGTTTATTTTCCACCGTTTTGTAAGTTAGTTTTGAATGTTTAGTGAATTTTAGATACTGACTGATTAGCTATGTTTGGTTATATATTGATTAAACTTAAACTTGTGCATGTGAAGAGGTTATTCTCTTTGAGAGGATAAATCTACAAAAGGAAGAAGTTGGTGTTTTAACTCGTACCATCAAGGAGAAGGAAGATGAGCTTATGAAAAGACTTGGAGAACTGAAGACTATGAAGTATGAGATTATAGTGAGGAAAGAAGAATTGTCTCATATACAAAGGTCTGAAGAGTTCTTGTCTCGTCTCGTTCATCCTACTATCATAAGACGTAAGTCTCTTATCTTTGATTTGAATGATCTTTTGATACAGGTGAGGAGAAACGAGCATGAGTTGATGCAAGCTCGTGAAAGAAGATATGTAGTAGAGACTACCAAGAAGCAGTCCATGTGGTACGTGGATCGGCTTGGAATAAAAGCTTTTCTGGAGATTTGTCTAGATAGTGTTCATGTCCATATGGACATCTTGAACTCTACTAAACATGGGAATTCTACTACGCGCTATGGAAGAAAAGAATTACTTATCTCTTGGAGTTGCAAGTGGGAAGGTATGTTTCTTCTCTTATGATACTTCTTCTATACTTACTTCTTTGTATAGAATTTGATTGAAGTGAAAATTTTATTTTCCTTGAAGTCTACATTTTGTTTCGCTTGAAAAATTGGCAGTTCTAACTTATCTTTATCAAGTATGCAGAGTATTTTTTCAAGACATGTGTTTCAAGTACAAGATTGTTCGAGAAGCAGCATTCGAGAATCATCTATACTTGAAAGATTTCATGATTGTACTTAAGCAAGAGGGTGTTTTGATGATGGATGACAGTCTAGTGAAGAATTTTATCAATCATCTTTTTAATGCTATCCATCCTCCTTCTTTTTTTCTTTTCGCTACAGATAGTGATAGAGAGAGTTATTTGAAACCAGTTTGTTACCTTGGTTTTTTTCATTGGAGATATAGTCCAGAGAAGACAGTTTCTTTTGTGCAGAGTAGATTTTCTCAGGTTTTTGCTCATCCTTTTCTGACCCTAAGAGAGTACTGGAAGAAGATTATCATGGAGGAGGTCAATCTCGTATGGATATCAGTTCCATGTGGAGTTTCCATGCATTCCATACATCTTCTCAAGTCAGACTGAGAAAGATTTCTCAGTTTTTTCATAGCGCAGACTGAGATATACACATTATGACACTTTGATATATTGAGAGTGAAGTTTTGAGTAACTTTTTATTATTATCATGAGTATAAAAGTTCCATGAATCCTATCTAAGAGATTATCTGAACAAAATCCCATAGACTTATCTATTCATCATCTAAATAAGTACTCAGTACTCCACGAACTGTCCCACTATGATTGATTTCACCTTCTATAGGATCTTTACCTATATCTTTGTCTATAATTACCTACCCATCTGCATCTGCTTCAGTCCATTCATCTTTTTGATTCAACAAAAAGTTATGCAACAATGCACAATAGTTTATCCATCTCACTAGAAACTTGTTCTCTTCTTTTGTTTTTAACTTTGTCATCAGTTGTTTCAAAGAATACCGTCTCGATTTCAAAATATCAATGTAATGCTCAGTTGCTACTCTGACATGTGCAACACAAGTATTACATTCTTGTTTTTCTTTTATCTCTAGAAGTCATTCGAAAAGAAGATACAAAAAGACGTAGAGGAGAGTATCTTGAATCACCCAATAAAATACTGATGAGACTCAAAATACTATTCTCTGTATGTAGATGTCCTCAAATGTCAGATTTTGATCTTGACAACTTCCTGGTATACTTGAAAAGATATATAGAATCTTCCTTGGATGATCACATATCACATGAGCATTGATACTCTAATTACATTTAAAAATAAGTCTCTCCATCGTAAAGAGATCTTTGATTTAAAGGAAGTAAAATATCATTGATCAATCCAACACATTCTGAAAATCCTTTTGTAGCAATATGAACTCTTTAAGCTCGTCTCGGTCATTTTACTTGATTTCTTAATCTTGATTCGAGAGCGGTCATCACTCATTTGGTGTAGTTTATCATTCTCCCATGACCAATTCTCCACAAGAAAAGAGATCTGTCTAAACAAGCTCCATCATCATTATGACCTAACCGATCAAGTGCCATTGTAAGCTATAATACCATCGGAGCTTGAGAAATTCTAGACTTATTCATGAATACATGATGATCTTGTACCAAAGAAAGTAACGTCTGGAAATAATGTTTATCCATATGAGTAGCTGCCGAAATGAAGCTTCTGGTAGTTCAGAGAAGAAATTTTGTACAAAATCTTTACTTTTCAAAAAAAGAAAAAAATATTTAGTATTTATAAAATTATTTTATAATGCTAAATATAAACCAAATACTTCATCACCAGAACTCAAATCTGTCTCTTCGGTTGATGTCAATGAATGTATGAATCATCCTCTAAACTCCCAAGAGCCTCTGTTTCTAAAATAAGCTCCATCTCTTGCAACACCTCTATGCGTTCGAACAATGAGGCATCTCAAAAATACACAGAGAATATAGAAAATTTCAAAGAAAATGAGGATTAAAAATTTGAGAATACGAGATCACACATCGACTGTGAAAATAAGAGATCACATCTCCATTGAGTGAGATCACACCTTGATTTCTTGTCCAGTAGCGGACGATTAATTGTTTTAAGAGGAAAATTCTCTCATTCAAACTTACGGTTGGAAAAAAAACCACCACGGTTAATCCTGTAGCTGCTTCAAGAGATAACCATAATACATTCAACTGTGACCGTAACTATAGAAGACGACAAAAAAATATCATCAAAAGATTTTAACTTTGACACTCCCTAATACATTATCTTAGTTGCTGAAATATCCAGATTAGTAAATCCGTCAAAGCTGCTTACCATTGCGATTACTTACTATTAGACCCATCAGGGAGTCAAGGTAGCCCGAAAATAACAACCTATATGAGGTTAAAGTACCGTAGTGCAGTTACCAACACCTGCACTGGTCCTGACGGGACACTATTTCAAAGCACTACTTAGAAGGTAACGACAAAAGTATTCTGAACTTCTGGTCGAGGACTATAAGTGTAAAAAGTTAACATTTAAAACTAACAATTAGATTAGTGGGGCAGGGAGAACTCCGGAACGTGATGAAATCATACCGTCAGAGCCGTAGAGGAGAGAAGTTCAGAGAAGGAGCCGGTAAGTAAAATCAGTTTAATGTAGCATTTAGTCATATGATTAAATAGCCGCCATCGCCATGACACTAGTTCCGACGGCCGTGAGGGTCAACGACCATGGCCATGCATACGGGCCCACCCCATCCTCCTCATATCTTCACACAGGAGGAATTTGATTCAACGGGCAGGACGGGCAGGACTTGAAATTCTCCTTCTACCGACCAAGAGTATGAAGTGGGTCACCTTACTATCTCCTCCAATTCATTTACATTCCTAACCTCTTCGGGATATTTTCAGTTGGAAGACCGTTTTATTTTCTCCTAATTATTCTGACTTGACGTTAAAGTTATCGAATCAGATTCTTGGATAAGTCTTGGATTTGAATTTGAATTTCTAGAGGGGAATAACATTTATTACCAAAGATGCTAAGGGGAACACAGAAATGGCCTTATTTCTCCCTAAAAAAGAAAAAGAAAAAGCGATATTACTCTATCAGTGATGAAGATATGACCCACACGTTGTGGCATGGCAAGAAGGTTGGATCCATATGGACATGGACTAAACGCACAATGGACCTCATCGCTCTCATGACTCGAAGGTATAATATGACATTCAAACCAGCAGTCGTGATCCATCCTCTCCCTTGTGTGTTGAAGAAACTCAAACACCTATGGGAAGTCATTACTAACTACATCATATGGCAAATCTGGTGTTCCTAGAACCATAATCACTTCAGAGACTTACATAAGTTTCTATATTTTATATATTATATTTTTTCTCCATAAAATATAAGAAGGAAGTAAATATCCAGACGTTTAATTTAATACCTAACCTTTCTTACCAGAAGAATTAGGAAAGAACTTGTAGCTTCTGAAGCTTGATAGTGGAGTCAAGACTTATTGTTTATCTCTAGTTCTCTCATGTTTCCAGGCATGGGCTAATAGATAACTTTTATAAAATATTTTAATTATTTATATTTACTTAATATATATATTTTATTTAATATATATTTTCTCAATAACAATAAGCGAGCAAAAGTCCCCAGGAGTTCATCCAGCACGCATATTATGCTGATGCTAGTGGTAAGCATGGTGCTGGATGAAAACTACATGCTAGATCTCGCAAGCTAGTGGTAAGCATGATGAGGTCAAAAACAAGAGAAAGTTCTTGCTTGAGTTTTGATCAAGTGAGCGATAACGGAACTGAACATCATGCATACAGACCAACATGGCTGAAATTCCCATCTCGTCCGTGACATTGCTTAAATAGTGCGTGTCAAAGCTAAAACCAATGGTTCTCTAACGTCCAAAAGAAAAATGACCGTAGGTTTTCCAAGGGCATTTTTATCTGGAACCGTGTATAGTTTAAAGTGGTGTTTTTGAATCGTTATAAATATTTTATTTTTACTTTTGAGAAATATAATAAATTTTCTAAACACTGGACTTGCTTGCTGTTAAAATTCACGATCGATTCAAAAAAAATGTTAATTACGCCGGTGAGTATTTGACCGCAGTCGTGACAATCGTCCACGACCGAAAAATATATACGAAAAATTTTAGCTTTGACACGCACTAATAAACAATGTCACGGAGGACCAAGGAGTAACTACGAGTTTCAATTTCCATTTGAAACTCGTAGAACTGCAACTTGTATGCAAGTGATTTCTTTTTCTTATGCTTTTACGTTTTTGGTTACATTATCCTTGCGAATGACTTGTCATTTTGATCTATGGTCCTGATTGTGGTCGAGACACATGTCTATTTCTCATCCGACGGTTTGTATAAAACTTCATCATGTCACACCTCTCTTAAGTATGAACTGAAGTTTTGAGTGGTATTTTCTGATTATTACTTTAATTTATAAGTTTACCGCTAGTGAGGTAAAGACGGGCCTGGTTAATTTGTTTGAGTGTACAAATTATTGCTAAGTAAGATATAAGCCTCAGGAATAATTCTGCATTGATGGAAATAGGAATAGTATTCCACTATCGTCGTATTGAACGAGACCAATTAAATAATATCACGAGGTTATTATTTACTTATTGAAGTTCAAACAGCGATCAGCATCCTGCATATGTATTTCGGGGAGTGCATATTTCTGCATTCCTCTTATGGTTCATGTTTGGATCGTATCGAGTTTTCAAGTTTAACTAATAATTAATATTTATAAAATCACTTTAATTTTTTTATCAACTCAATATAGAATTTTTATTTAACACTACCAAGAGATACGTGTGAATTTGGGAATCACTTACCAACCGTCTTCACACCTACGTCATAATGATAAGATATTGTCGTAAGGACAAAAAGAAACAATATCACCATGCTAGACTCAAAAGTATTTGTGAGTTGTACAAGCTATTGGGGATAGCCGACATGAAATATATAGTGGAACTAACTTATGCACATATCGTATCAAGAGCCCTACATTAGACGACTAACAGAAATTTGCTTGATCATACCCCCAATAGGTTCCGTGAGCTTGATCATACCCCTCTTAACGTTGTCTGGCTTGATCACACCCCTGACTGGCTATTGCCTGTCAAACCAGTCACTTTGCGATGTTATTCAGATGTGAGACTGCACATATTAGAGGAATGAGAATATATACAGTCTAACGAGTCCTTAATGTCAAATATTTTGAATTACAGTGATATTTAGTCGAGATTGAAAGTACTAAAATGATGAAACAAAAGATAAGATGACTGGTTCTACTGTCAATAATCCGTCAGGGGTATGATCCAGCAACCAAATGTTAAGAGGGGTATGATCAAGCTCACGGAACGTACTGGGGGTATGATCAAGCAAATTTCTGGACGACTAACTACATTACCTTCGACGTAGTAGCACTAACTATGGTTTGCTCCTTCTAGACATCTTACCACTTCCGTCTAGACCACCCAGACACCCTTTATTACCTAACCATTCCGTTGGGAAGGGTTAGGTAATAAATCAGGAGTACGCAAATATACAAGGAAGTTAGACTTTTAAATATTCATTTCATCCTTATAATTTTAATGACGTATTGAATATTTGTAAACATGCAAGAATTTTATCCAGATATTTTTCCTGAACACATATTTCTAAGGTTATTTCTAGATAAGTAAGCTATCCTGGGAAACGCATATGCATAACATTTTCCTCCCAAAACTAGGAGAGGGACAAATACTACAATTTATGATACTTTTCTGCATAATTTGCATATCAGAAATACGTGGCCACATAATGCAAGCTCAGTCTTTTAGGTTTGTTTGTTTTTCGTCTCTTGTTATATATGTCCATTTGTCTTCCAGAACCGAAAGCAAAGAGTACTATACATAGGAGGAGTCACATATGCAAGAGTTTAATTTATTACCTAAATTTTCTATTAGAAAGGGTTAGATAACAAATGAATATTTTAATCAAATATATTCTTTTCATTAGTAGGTGGTTGTACTTATAGTATCTAAAATGCGTATGTTCGTGCTGTTTTATGGGTTATGTCTGGGCTTAGTAACTCTAGGTCGGTGCTCGAGAACGTTTCTAGTGAAAATCGGTGCATTTTCGATGGAGGAGAGAAGAATAAGAAATTTTGTGTTTATATCACAATTTTTTGTATAATTTACATAAAGAAATCAATTTCTTCTCTCGATAATTCTGAAAAAAAGACCAAAAGTCATAACACTATATTCCCGAAACTCTCCAAGTGCGACTAATATTTGATAATTATAACTAATTCTTTTGTCTTATCGTTTAGTATAGAAATTCTATTTAACATTTATATCTTTTCCAATAAAGAGTAGCGGAGAAAAGATCCCCAGATTCATATTCTATGCATATTAATCTGTAAGCCTTCGAACCTTCTGGCTAAACTGCAGTTTCCCATCCCGGCGGAAAGGCATCCTTTGAACTGTACAAAAGAAAAGTTAATCCTACACAATGGGAGGAATTGGTGAAATGTTTGATAAATGATATTACTTGTCCCTTGGAGTCTAAGTGACCCATGAGACTGAACACGGACCAGAAGCTTCGTTAAGAATTTGCAGTGCATGCACCTCCAACAGTGCCAATAAAAAATTGAATCCATAACTTTGTCTTAGAGAACTCTAGGCTAAACCATTTGGAACATCACCAAAAGGCTAAAGCTGATTGGATAAGAACACATTCTAGATGGTAATCTCTTACGTACAAAAAGTTTCAAATTGTATTGTAGGATTGTTTCAGTAATACGGTGAAGGGGGCAAAGCATGAACACCAAAATGGAAGCAAAATGTAAAAAGACGATGAAGAGATAAGTATCAAAGCTAAAATTCCCAGAGAAAGACTTGAACACACCCCTAATGAGTTTGAATGACTTGAGTATATTTTGAGTTCCATTATCACCTCTTTCATATATATTCACGCAATATGCATTTATAACCAAACCGTTCCTCATGGAATGAAGTGGTCATAAATCAAAGTAGAAACAAAAATTAATTATTGATTCATTCATCTTAAATATATATTTTTATAGTTGAACCGGAATGTCTCTTTGTACTCTCTGTGTATGAGTTTATTGTACTTTGAACATAATGTGTCCAAGTTCTAAGCTGACTATGCTGTACCTCACTCAAGCAAGATACACAGAACTATACTTCAGGATTTTCAGATGAAGAAGTGCAAGCTTGCGCCAACTCCCATGGTTACTCTAAGGAGTGACAACATTCTTCTGTTGATAACGATAGTGTAGATGCAACAGAATTCAAGAAACTGATTGAGAAGTTGATTTACTTGGCTGTCACTATTAGATCAGATATCTCGTATGCAGTCAGCAAACTCAGTCACAATATGGAGTGTATCGCAATAATGCATATGAGGGCAGCAAAGAGAGTTTTGTGCTCTTTTGTCGGACAGTATTTTGCTTTTGTGATGTCCGACAAAACCAAGTTTGGGGGCCTAGCTCCAATCTTTCAGTGAGACACAAAAGCTGTTAGAGCAAGTGCAAGTGGTTTGATAGGAAATAGATCCAATCTTTTTCATGTCGGCGTAGCTTTCTTTTAAGAGTTTTAGGTATTCCAAAGTTTGGGCATCCCTTCTATCTTCGTGTTGTCTTAAAGAATTCAATAGAGCATCAGAAAAAAACTGAGAGCCAACATGGACTTAAGAAAAGACCTCAAGCACACCAATCCATCCCGAACTTGGTGGTGAAACTCTATTGCGATGATAATACTTTAGGGGAAGCGCTTATTATATCAATATTCAAAAGCTCTGTTCTTCAGTTCCTCATGAAACTCCTTCAGATATAGCTCATATAAGTCTCTTGGACTTGTCGGATTTACAAATGCTCACTGGGCGTGCGATTCTTCAGATCGTAAATCAATGTCCGGATTTGCATTTATGCTTAGAGGAGGTGGCCATCACTTGGAAGTGTAAAAAGCAGTCAACTATTGCTTTATCCTCTTCTGAAGCAGAATACCGTGGCATGTGTAACGCAACACGAGAGGTCATTTGGCTAAGATGGATGTTGGAGGATATAGGTGTGAACCAGTACACTCCAACAGTAATCTTGACAGATAGCATGAGTGCAATAGCATTGGCGAAAAATCTGATGCACCATGCTAGAACAATGCACATTGAAGTGCAAGTCCACTTAATTAGAGAAAAATAATTTCAAGAGAGGTTGTTACTCAATGGGTAACAACTGATGACCAAACTGCTGATATATGCATCAAGCTTTTGTCTTCAGACAAGTTTCAAAAATTGAGACTTGAACTTGGTGTATATTCAGTACCACTAATATTAAGAGATGGTGTTAAAAATAATGTCTAGATTCAGACTTCAGTCACTCTTAGTACTACAAAGTTCAGTCATTTCTATGATATCAACCTCAGTCTCATCTCTCTATGACTCATCACTGACCTCTTATTGTCTTCTTGTCTATAGGTTATAGTATATAAACAACCCCTCTAGGAGATGATGAGTCTACTGATCTCTTTACTGATATATCTCATCTTAGAGAGAGTAGTCTCTACCTTTGGTTCTCAAACATATATGAAAGTAAAATAATTCTATTTCACTTTTATGTTCGTAATATTATTTTCATCTTTCATGCCATGTTTTTTTTCAAAATATTATATGTTTATATAAACTCTATAATAAAACCTTAGATCAGAGATGACCTCTAACAATCATAAGGAGAGATTTGGACAGGACTTTGTGGGCATAACCGCACTCGGCTTATTGAGTATCTTCTTTTATAGTTTTTCACGAAAAATCTACTCGTACCGAAGTTGCTTCACGTGGGTTGCTTCTCGGAGTTGGTAGATGTAATCAGCTGCTAGCACCACACAGTCCCGAATTTATGTAGCGAGTCTTTAGCACACCTGATGAATTCATTATAGTTCAGCACTTAAGAGCCAAGTAGACGCTAAATGAGTTTGCCACCAGATGGATGGAACTCGAACAAGTTTTCGAAGCATACGAAGGTAAAAATACTACTAATCAGATCTTAATGGGTGAGGTCACAATAATTATTCCATAAACTGTGGAACATGCAATCCAAGTCGAGAAAAGAAAAATGTTATGGAGTGCGGTGTACTGATTATTGCCGATCCTAAACTCCTGAAAACGAGAGCAAAAAACTAGTACAGGGAACTCCAGTGCAGTTATGACCTATTACTATAAGCTGGTTCTACTGTAGTAACCATCTTCAACTTACCTCCAGGGAGCTTCTTCACAAAAGGTATGAAACGAAATTCAAGAAAGACAAATTCCTAGGATTCTCTCCCAGTCAATGGCCAGTCAACGATGAGCTGTCGGTTCGAGGTTACCGAAAGTGCCGGTCATACTCTTCTGTCCAGATTGATTGTGGTACTCTCCAAGAAAGACCCTGCTGAAACGGCTACAGTGTCCAAACTCAACCACAGTATATTTGAAGAAGGTACGGTCATGCAGATCGAACTTTGGGTAAAGGGGAGAGGACCTGGTCGAGGTAAAACCTCGAAAACGGGAATCACTAGAAGGACCGGTTTGCAGAACTGAACTACAGTAGCTCAGCTTACCCCTTACACCAAGCCCAACATGCGCACACTATAGTTCAAACAGTGAGCCAACTAGTCGGTGAACTTGAAGAAGCTCAAGCAGTGCTCGAGCAGGTTTTCAAGCCCAGTACGAGAAGCGGCTGAGGAATATATGTGGGAAAGTTTAGTGTGGGCTGGCTTGCACCGAGCTCGGACGGCCAGACAGACATTCTGGAGCTTTGAGTTCCTTCCTTCCGTCCGTCCCTTCCTTCTCTGTGGCATGTCTTCGTCTGACGTATTGCCGTACTGACTCGTACCCACAGCTCCCCTCCATCTCACGGATCAAATTTTAGGCTGCAGAGCAGAGCAGAGGTCGTCACATCTCGTTTCTTCTCGTGTCACTGCTAGTGGATCTGTCTGCTCCTGACATCTTTGTTCCAGTGGAGCTCGCTTGCTCCAAGTTCCATTCTTCTAGCTTTAGGTTGGAAAGAAGCTCTATTTTAATACCTATGGAACTGTCAAGCACATGCTTCTTGCCATTTCTGTTTTCTGTTTCCCTGCTTCCGAGGTCTTCTGAGAACATGTCTGCTGATGTTCAGTCTGTGGTCTCGGGCCAGCAGCTGAATCATGTAGAGATGGAAATTTTCATTCCAACAGTATTTGGAATTTTGGACCAATCCTTTAAACGTTCATGCTATACCCACAGAGTTTAGTCTTTCCCACTTCAGTTTGGACAGTCGTCCCGGTGCTTGTAGCTTAACAACTTCCCTTCAGCAGCCGCCACACTTTCCCTTCATGTCTCAAAGGATGGATCTATCCACTGGAACTCTTTCTGCAATTCCAACTCATTCTTCACCACATTCGACAACACTCGCTCGTTTCCCAAGTTCTGAAGGTTGTTATTTGTGAACGTGCTTCCCTGGATTTGCTTAGTACTATTAGTTTTGAAGTCCGAAAAGATCAAACTTAAAATATGGAAGTCTCGTCATCATGATCGTCTGTTTGAACTACATAGCTGCCTCACCCTTGATAACAACCTTCTGGTTACCGGTTATCTGGTTCCGAACTCTGAGTGCATGTCCTGTAGTACTATACATCATGATCTCTCTAGATCCAGCTGGAGTTTCTCATGGAAATGTGATTTTCTTTTCACTCTTTTTGCAGACATCTGACAGTGTCACTTGAGGCGGAATACTAATTAGAGGCTTAAGACCTTTGTAGTTCTGACGATTGTTACTGAAGCCAAAACTCCAGTCCCACTTCTCATCACTCTAGCAGGAGCTTTACTGGAATCTTTCTTCCACTCTATTTCAGTCGAGTCCCCCTATTCCCAGTAGCATCCGTCACCTCCACGTTCTGAAGGGCTTTACTCAGAAACACATGCTTTCATTTATGCTTCCATGGTTTTCTGGATTCTTGGTTGCATATAAAATCAACCGTATCCAGATTTATCTGCACACTCGTTCTGACTTCTCCTTGCATATTTGCAGACTCCGACATGTTCACTTGATTGCTTGGTTAAATCTCGGGTACTCTTTGCAGTCTGGGTTAAGCAATTGTTAGCGTACTCGTCGTCGTACCCATAACTTCTTGTGGGTGACGAGTCGCCACCTCACTGCTTCCTTCTTCTCTCCACTGATGAATATCTATTTCTCCATTGATGTTTTGAGTCCAGTCCAGTTCACGATTGTTTCCTCCAGTTGTGTCCCTTGCTTCTCAACTCCACTCAATTCTTCGCCCACATTTTGCTTCTAAACTTCGCTAGCCTAAGGGGTTTTCCGTGCTCTCAAGAGGCTTGATTCGTTCATGAAGTCAGTCAGTCTGTCAATATACAACAGACATGCATGTTTTCTTCCAGTGGAATTCTCCTGAGCATCTCTACATTATCTGGATGGATCTCGTCCGAATGAAGCATCCCTCACATTCTCCTGTATCATGTATTGCAGAATTTCTGACATCTTTTCGTGATTAACCTGGGTTTGAATAAATTGTTACCGAGCTTGGTGGAGTGGTTAGCACCTTTCCTTCACAGTGAGGGTACAAGGTTCGAACCCTGGGACTGCCTCGACGAGCATCTCCGGAGTACAGCCTGCTTCAGCCCGCTTGAGGGTTCACACGCTAGAGAGCTAAAACCCGAGAAAACAAGAGAAAACAAAACCAAAAACATACCGTCTCATTCCGTGAAGTTGCTATTCATTGCGTCGCGTTTTCACCAAGTTGTTTCTTTCATCCTCTTCTTTGTGTTGATGGATGGATGGACGGACGGACTAACTTCTTCCGTTCGAGTTTCCGTCGGATATGCCATACTGTCTGTCACCTCCAAGTTGGGAACAGTATCGACTCCATCTATGACATGCGATCCCCGGAATTCACATTTCCGGGTAAATAGAGAACAGCATATGTAGATTCAACCGGAACCTGATCTGTACTCTCTTCCAGGCTTAGCTTCCACCACTCTGACATCTCCCTTTGCAGCGTGTGAACAGCGAACCCTAAAACTCATGTCCTAAACCCCTTCTGAATACTGGGAGGCAGGCGAGTTCTGCCCTCAACGGTCTAGCCACCGAACCTGCTCCGTAGATCCACCGCGGCCATAACCGTTCCTGAATGGGCAGTCAGTCCTCAGGAGCGAAGAATGTCAAGGGCATATGTACTTCTTCGAGGCAGAATGACGGCGACATTTCACCTTAGTATGACTAGTAAGTATGTTTCTGCCTGATTTCTTAGTATTTGGGATGAACTGCCCAGTTCTTTCTTTCTAGGTCTAAGTACATGTACTTGGCTGAAGGGATGGGGAGTTCAGGTCCAGCATCCTTTGTTAAATCAGCTGGAAATATTTTGAGATGTCCTGTCAGAGGGAAATTCCATCGGACTTTTACCAACCAAAAAAGTAAGTGATATCTAGAAACCGACTACTATGTGCTACTGCCGAGAACGTAAAAATTTCTAATCGAACGCTGGACTCATTGGCTCTCTCAGAATGGTTTTCGTGCTATAGCTCGTGTGTGTACCAGTTGAGAGTTCTTCAGTTGCTTCCAAGGAACATTTCACACGGATCTTGAAAGAAACAAGGAAGTTTTCCGAGGAGTTTCCTGGAGGGATCAGCTTTTGGCAGGTAGATCAGCCTCTGCCTACCAAAAGGTGATCTCTGAAAAAGTTTACACCACTTGACACGATGAATGTACTTCCGTTTGGCTGCTCTGTGGAAAGTGTTTATTGCACCACTTGAAATGTTGCATGTACTTCCGTTTGGCTGCTCTCTGAAAAAGTGTATGCATAAGTTGGATGATGCATAATCGATTGTGCTGTACTCTTCCATCTTCCTGTGAATTCTACTGGCACTCCTACTTGGCTTGCTGTCGTCCTTTCTGGTGTATCATCAACGCGAGGGGTTCCCTCAGGGAGTCTTCCTCCCTCTTTCTTCCAGCAAACAAGGTGTACGAGGTAGTTGCAGTCTGTTGCTAGGTGAATCAACTCTCCCCTTCAGGTAGGTGGTGGTGAACTGAGGGTGAAAATCCCACCCATCTGGTCTGTACGGGCAAACGTGTTGGCAGGGAAAAACAACAACCAATTTTTGTAAGTACTCCTACTCAGATTAAGCTCGAAATAGGTTCATTACCAGTGCCTAGTGCTAGTGCTACCAGGCATTACCAGTGCTATTAGTGCATGCCTCTCGCTGCTGCAGACGCTCAAGAACACCCCTTTGGGCATTTCAGCAATGTCCGGTAAGTGGCTGCCAGTGGAGCTCGTCTGGTTGGTGGCTGCCTGCCTTGTTAATTTTACAAGCAAAGCAAGGCAAATTCCGTCCAATAATCTTTTGCACAAGCAGATTACGTTATCATTAATCGTTTGGATTAGACGTGATTGCAGCACTGTCCGGTCCCGCTCCTGCCTCCAAGGTGTGCATCTGTGCAGACTCAAGCAGCTTTGGCAGAGAGGAGAGGAGAGGCCTGCAAGTAGTAGTCAGGGCGTATAGACTATGTAGAGTAAGGACGTTACAGCTGCAGAAGAAAGCGGAGTAGATGCTCATGATTACACTTCTAGCCTAGGGAGGGGTTTTGTGTGTGGTCTAATCACGGAGGGGAGGGGAGGTCCGAACGAACTGCGATCCCGGTCGTACCATGCAGTTCCATGGAGCGTTAAGTGGGAGGGAGGGAGGGAGGTTGGGAGGCATTGAGCTCGAAGTGAGATTCGAGTGAGTGGAGGGGGATGGATGTCTCGGCAAAGCTTCTGGTCGCGCAGTGTACTGTTTGTTGAGCCCCTCTTTTCGATCGAAAAGCCGGGCCTCTGCCTGCTGAGGGTTGCTTCGCGTGAGATCTACTTTCCTGCCTACTACTACAGGAAGCTGAGCACCGTCGGTCACGTTCGTAGGTCACAAAGGGCATCTTACAGAGGTGAGCTACGATGGAAGGATAGAGGTGAGCTACGATGGATGTAAAGTCCTGCATACTTGGTGGTCACTCGCTCCCTTGTACCGGTGATTGACAGATAGATTCCTCTCCTGGGTAATTGAGCAACCAGAGGAAGTAGTCGATTACCACATGGATGGGAGAAGTTGGTATTCTATGCTCGGTTGCAAGTTGGAGTGAACGAGAGAGAGAGAGAGAGAGAGAGAGAGAGAGAGAGAGAGAGAGAGAGCCAGATGTGAAGTCAGTAAACGGTGGTGAATATCCAGGACTTTTCCCTGCGTACGAGCATCCAGCTAACCAGTCAGTCCGAAAAATCAGAAGAAGAACTGAAGCTGCAAAACCGAACTGCACACTGAAACCTCGATTAGGAAGCATATGCAACTAATTAGACTTCCAGATCACTAGAAACAAGCAAGCGAGCCAGTCAACCTGCTAGCCATGCATGCATTCTTCTGGAACCTCGGTGAGTGTGACATATTGAACATACAGCAGTACACAAGTAGAGAGACTGGTCACTGTGGGGTCAACTGGCAGGCATGTCACGAGACCTTCTAACAGAGCTCGTGGCCCAAGGGTTGAGAGTGCAAACCGCGCCCTTAAATGATGGTGTCTGTGTCAGAACGCGACTTCTTGACGGCTGATTGTTCCCACCGCCCAACGTAGCCACTTAAACATTTGACACGAGAGGAAAGGGAGATAACATCTCCATATGAGATCTATAGAGGCTTAAAGTGGTCCCTGCTTTAGTGGACGGTCTTCGAGATTGTAGAGCTCACTGGTTCCGTTATGTCTGGCTATTGCAAGGTTTTGCTGCTTGAGTTTCGGCACATTGCCTTTGTTTCTGTAGGTGCGTGATTTCTCTCACGAAAGCTGCAGAGAAAAATTTTATGTCCAGTGGAATTGCACGCCAGGTTGGTCGTTCCGTGGATTGCAACACGATACAACTATGGGTTATTCTCCTGTGTGCTTCACAACTTTGGTACCTATCTCGCAAGAATCACTCGCACCTACCTTTGATAGAATCTGCATAAGCTTCAACTGTCCGCGCAGTAACGAACTTGAGCGAGTCCTTTGTGTCTGAATTCTCGTCAGTTGCCGAGTCTCTTGCCCTTCGGCGTTTGATGGGTAGGTCGGGGGTCCTCACTTGACGTACCGAAGCTGACACTCCGATTCCTCAGATTTCTACTCCAGAGTCCTAGACGATATGATCCTTAGTTCAAGAGAAAGGTTGAAACTTCCAAAACAGTAAGCAATCTTGAAGTCTGACCTGCCACATACTTGTCTGAATTAGCTAAAGGAGAGTTCGTCCAGTCAGTCCAGAGGTGGAAGTGCCCATCCATGCTCCATCTACCTAAAGATCTTCTCGTGAAGGTAGAACGGGATTCCAGGACAAAATCATGAAAGTGGAGCGATACGCCTGCAAGAGATAATCCTCTAACACATATATTCATCACCATCACAGAACTCACTTCTCAAAAAGCAGAAACTCTCTGACACTGAATGCTGGTATTCTCATGATCCATCTCGTGTGCTTATCATCATGAGTTTAGGCTTTGGTGCGCATTCAAGGCAAGAACATCACGTTAGGTGGGTCATTCGTACTTACTCACTAATCAGTGACCCAATTATCTCCGTGAGACTGCGCATCGAGATCGAACACACCTCGTTCCAGCGGCCACTGCAGGCCGAACGTGCAAGGTACAGTAGTCCCCAAAAGCACTGGGTACCTAATCTTTTCCCGCCTGAGGCCTGTAAGCGCACTCAGTCAACCTTTCCAGTTTCTGGATCAGATACTTGAGAAGAGAAGCTTTGAAACAACTTCTATCGGTAAAGATTAATGCCCACATCAGACCAGGATACGGTAAGCACACTTTATATAATAGTGTAATAAGGACCGTGCTTCCTTGTAGTGAATTATACCATTAATTTATACCATAAAGAATTCAACAGAGGAGAGCTATTTACTTGTCCTCCCTACTCTCGACCTACTATGGAGGGCACATATCGACAATGGACTCCATCGATGGCAATCAGAAACGCAGTCAGTCCGAATGTAAGATCAAACGAACTGAACAAGGTTGGTGATACGACCTGTCAGTGCAGTCGCAAATTCAAATCTGCATACCTAAGAGGAGGAAGTGCGCATGTCTCTTATGTAATCAACCTACTTTTGTTAGATGCGCACACTATTTGCACCTAGACCAACGTCAAGGGCAAATTAAGAATCAACTTCCTTGATCATAAAACGCTTGAAACTATGTCCGTACCACCCAACACGTCGTAGAGGCGAAAGATACCTTTCCGATCAAGCACATGGCCTTCACATCTTCGATACCCTTCGAATCACGAACTGAGAGTCGGATGACAGTCAACATGCTTCGCAGCATCAAAATTGTAAGTACCGTAAACAGTAAATAACCTCAGGATGAATAAGAAGTCATCTGCACAGCTGCCGGCAAAAGACAATACCTACAGGTGCATGCTCCGCCTGATGTCGATCACCACTTTTGCTACGATAAAAGCCGGGAAATAGTCCCGGTGTCTATCATTTCCTATCTGCATTGGGCATTTGAAAGTAACCTTAGAAAAAGTCTCCTTGCTCGGCTGAACGCATCGCGTGCAACCAATGCGTCACCAAATCCATCCAAGTTGTTGCAGTGTGCATGTTCTTCACTGAAAAACGCCCGTGGCGTTTTCCTGCGGGTACCTCAAGAGGTGCCCGCATGAAGAGCTGGCCGCAGTCCGGCCGAATCCGTAACTCACTCCCGCGGCTCTCGAATATTCAGAAGGTTTTTTAACTGTGACACCCCCTATTGCTTGTAAAACCAACAGAAGGTTCTTTAACTGTGACACCCCCTATTGCTTGTAAAACCAACCGAGATCTGTTTGGTCATGTAGATATTAGGAGAGTAAAAAGAAATTCTAAATCATATTCACTTGCTTTCTTATTCACCTCTTCCATCTATTAATGTATCGTTTGAGGCTCGTAGACTCTTGCACTTGTACCCTCTGAAGCGCGTAGACATGCACACCACTTATGGGTTTTCTACTAACGTTTTCATTGTTCTTGGACTAGCTAACATTTAATGTTATTTAATACTTTTATTAAAGTTATTCTAGAATATTCATATAATAATTATAATATTTCTTATAACATAAAGAAAAAAATATGCCGAAGTTGATCGAGAATGCTTATTCTTTCGCTTTTGCATCCTCAGCCATCTTTGGGAAATTTTTGCTCACTTTCTGTTAGCAAAAATTATTAAATGTGAACTCTTACATCTTCAGATAGAAGATGTGAATAAGCAAGATTATACAAGGTATGGAACAAAACGATCAAATTTAACTTTTATTCCCAGAATTTCAGTCTTTCGCAATTGAATGAAAGTACTGCTTTAGTATGATGGACGTTCATGAAAATTTTCAAAGTCATTTCAGATTCTCTTGCCGTCAAAAAGTTAATTTTTCATGCTAAAACTTTTCAGTTAGTTCACATGCTATAGCATTACATGCATTCGAGACTGCGAAACATTAACAATTAATATCTGAAACGAAGTGAAGTTCATTATATGTCAAGCTGAAGAGGGAAAATCTTAATTTCACTTGAAATTAATTTTTCACTTCTTAACTTAGGCGAATCATAATAGCATTATGGTATGGGATGAAAACTGCAGTTGAGGAATGAACACCTTTTGAGGATTCAACTGTAGTTCGCTTTCCTCTAGAGTCACTAGGATATTATACTTAAATTCTATTTTTTTTGCTATACATTTGCATAACTGAAAGGAGGTTTGAGAAAGTGAATAATATAGATTTCAGAAAAGTGAGAGGAGGAATCTCTTTTTGAAGTGTAATTAGAAATAGCAGTTAGTTACTAAAATGAATGTCGAATTAGCTAGTAAGAAATTCGAGAGAAAGTATAAAGGAACAAAGAAAACAATCGTCTTTGTCGTTCTCCTCATGCTTTGCAGTACATACGGTTGTGGGTCAAAATGTCATTCTTCTCCTGCAGCACGATGCGACAATGGTGGAAATAAGTGTGATGCTATTGATTGAAGCTTTTGATGCGTAGCAATCTCTTATGCTTTTCATCGTCGCTTCAGTGTTGACAGTGGCTGCAATGGAGATGAACGAAAAGAAAAGTGTTGGATAATTGTGACACAGACAATGTCAGAAGTAATTTCTTGTTTATGTTGTTTTCGTAGGATAATGTTTGTAATTACCTCTCGTGTTTGTTGTTTTGATAAGATAATCTTTTTCTACATGATTATGTTTGCATGATGTAGTATAGGTGATAGTCGAGGCTTAGACATGAAAGAAACGCTTTAGATAATCGATAGAGGTTTGGGTTGCATGGTGAGTGATGAGTGATGCAGCAACAACATATAGTATGTATTGTACATATAAACTTATTGTATCGAAATTTACTATTTCGTGCTATCGGCTAGTCAACTCAATTCTCATACTTTGAAACAACTCAATTCTTATACTTTGAAATGGCTCAATTCTCATACTATGAAACAACTCAATATCTTACTTCACATTAATCATTAGTCCCAATGATCAAATCTGTTATTCATGTTATCATAAGCGTTATAGATTCTCTCATCAAACTATCTCAAAATTATAATATCTTCTCTCAAACTATCTCAAAACTGTTATACTTTCCAAAACTATCATAAAACGAACATTCTCTCAAACTACTCAAAATGATAGTACTTTCTCTTAGACTATTTTCATTAAATTGGTTATTTTGTCAAATTGTTCAAAATACAATCTACAACAATACAATTGTTGTAGATTGTATTGTTGGTATTCCTTATGGAAACTATTGTTATATGTTCATACTACATCAAATTGCAAATATTCCATTAGCTTTGAGAAGAAGTGAGAATTTAGGTCCACTTAATGTGTGTGTTTAGACTACTCTAGAGAGAAGTATTCAGTCTTCGTATATAGCATGTTGTTATAGAAGAACTTATTGAATTAGCTCTAAGAAGTTGTGAGAAGTTCAATTTAAATTGAATAGAAACGTACGTGTATGAGTTGATTAGTTCTAATTTCAATTTTAGTTAAGTTAGAATGAAATAACATAGTAAGAAATACATAAATAACTTATGCAGAGTTTCATTATCTATAGTTGAAGTTTAGAGTTAATTTAATTTAGATTGATAAGCTACAACGATAAAAGTTGGAATTAAGGTTAAGTTATATGAAAATTAGGAGCATAACAAATCCTTTTGGATCAAAATTTAATAAAAAATTATGCAATATCATTGATGTCATCGTGCTAATACACAACTTTTATAGATTGATACACATTGAAGTATGATGAAGCTTCATATTTATACGTTGACTCACATTGCACTTAGGGTCTAACCCCTAGATAGATATTAGATATTAAGCTCCAATACGTCAAGATCTCTAGTGGAGACATTGCACAACATGTTTCTCTCTTTTCAGATGCATGTAGTTAAGAGGAGGCGTTGCACAACATGCTACTATTAAAAGGATATCTTCCTCGTCTTTAGGCACAAAGCTCAACATAATCTCCCAAAGGGGTCAACCTACTACGATAACCTTTGTGATGCAGCTGGAAAGCCTCCTCTTAGAGAGCTGTCAAGAGAGAGATATGCACTCGAGATCTTTGACTTCCCAAGGGATACCTTAATCATTGAGCTAGTACCACATCACATTTAAATCATTGTTTCAGTACGTCTTATAATTTTTTCTCATACTTGTTCTTCGTTTTAGTTTTGTCATATTTCATCAATTTTATCCATTGAAAGAATATCTGACTCACATGACAAAGTCTCTATATATTCGATAAGACGATTTCAGTTTCATTTTGTATGTATAAGTAATTCTATAAGTTTAATATATACACATATATCACACATACATATACTTGCATATCATATATATGTATATATCAATTTTAAATTGAATATATAATATATATATATATATATTATTATATTTGAGTTGTATATGTTGTAACTTCTCATATAATTCATTTATCAAATTGTATATTCTATCATAACAATATATCGTCATAGAAAATAAATATGCATGTATACACATACTTCTAAATAGAATAAACATGTACATATATACGTGTACAAATAAATATTATTATATTTGGTTTTATATATGATGATGACATTAATTTTTTAGGTAAAACATTAACCTAACCGGGTGCTACATGTATGCAAGAATATAAAACATGAAGAGCTTTTTAAGATATTTTTCACTGACTCGAAACATGCCTCAAAATTCAAAACATGCCAAATTGCTTGTCGCGACAAATGCATAGCATTCGCAATCCGATTGCAGACGCAGCATCTTGTTGATTATTATATCAGTTAAAAGTCATTAATGAATGAACTTTTGAGTCACCGACTATCAACTGCGACCGATCGTTAGTAAAACAATGATGATGTCAAAACTCTACAGACCATCGATGATAAAATTAATTCATTAAATTATAATACTATAATCTTTATTCCCATTGCAGACGCAACAACTTGTTGATTATTATGTCGGTTAAAAGTCATTAATAAATTAGCTTTTGAATCACCGACTATCAACTGCGACCGATCGTCAAGAAAACAGTGATGTCAAAACTCTACGGACCATCAGTATAAAATTAATTCATTAAATTATCATACTGTAAACTCTATTCAAGCATAGGCCGGTGCAAAGCTTTTAACCTAATCTGAAATTGTAATACTAATTACTTGCGGACAAAAGTGAAATAATGTTTCAGTGCACTCGGATGAAGAAGGTGAGAGACATTGTCAGTTCAGCATTCCAAGGGTGTAGAAGATGTGAGGGTCTCCGATCCGCCTATTTCCGGGACGGCGTGGGTGTCATCTTCCTGCTGCGGGGTCTCATGCTGTGCACGGCAGCAGCATGAGACCCCACAGTGAAAGTTGCCTAAAACCAAATCAAAACAAAAGTCGAATTTTGTACCTTTCATCTCTACTAAATGGTGGGTGGGACGTACCTAGTTTCAGGGAAGTTGAAGTACCGGTAAATGAGTTTTAGTTTTCCCTTGACTTTGGTTCTAGGTGCAGTAGTTTGCGAACCTAACAAAAGTATGTCAGATTACATACCTCGACAATTCGCTCTCTTTACGTATGCAGATTGTGAGTGGATTACTTCTCTGCGACTGGCTGCACTAACAGGTAATAACAGCCGGGACGGCGTGGGTCTCGGGCTGTGAAGCATCAAAACTGTAAGTACGCTAAAAAGTAAGTAACCCCAAGATGAACAAACATCTACATAGATGCCTGCAGAAGATAATACCAAAGGCATGCATGTTCCGCCTATCGTCCATCGGTTTTAGCGGCTAAAACACATGCCGGGAAAATAGATCCGATGTCCCTACATGTTAACTGTCCTCGTTGCGCATGCCCTTGATCATCCGGTAAGCAGTCTCCAGTTAGCTTTTCGTAACTTCAAATTTCCATTAGAAGGGCTTCTCAGCCGGTAGACAATGAACTGCGATTCGAGTTCACACATCAAACCTAATCAGCTGCCATAAAAGCTGAAGTATGGCTTCTGTTATCCTACTCATGTAAATCTGTATATCATGTCTGTCTTTGACTGGAAAGGGGTAACCCGTCGTGCCTACCATCAGGTGAAATTTCAGCAGTAGTTGCAGGCAACCCCTCAGCCAAATTCAGCGAAGGGTTCTTACACTTAAAACACCAATCTGACAGAGATGTAACTCAGGACTCTACACACGTCAGGTAGGCCTCCTGCAAGGCATGTAGCTCGCACCATAAGCCAGTTAGCGTAGTGTGGAGGTGCCTAGAAACTCGACCCACGTCTCGCTGATTTAATTTCCTATGTCCTACTCTATAAAGTACTGATTTCACTTTCCATATGTTACCCCGGTATGTTACGATGACACAACCGTGGGGAACAGATAATGTCTTAATCAATCAAGTAAGAAGGTGCGTGAGTTCCCAGCCAGTCTTTCAACAATCCCACGTTGTTGCTCATGTCTTCAATCGTATCGCTTTGCAGAGGCAACACTATTTCGTGTTTGTAACTTCCTCGTGCCTCTTCCAGAAGAACCTGGAAAATCTCACATTCAATATTGTTCTGCAACTTTTGATCCATATACCCTCTGCAAACAGATTAGACACAAAGTTTAGAACTCATTAGATGTTTTACTGTCTGCCGAGACACATCTCACAAGAAGCTTCCCAGAAAACACTCCCTTTTGCTCCGACCTAATATGCCTCTACACTGACCCACCGATACCCCTAACGACTATGCGCATGAGGCTGTCAGTAATTTCCACGACTGATTCACAAGAGCATTAATATCTTCACGAAGACTTCACGTTTTGATGGTCTGCTCCTCGTGCCTTATCCCTCACAGCGAAGACCGCAAGTTCAAAGTTCTGCCGTTATCTTCTACTGAAGATAACGGCAGAACTTTGAACCTTTCGCAAATGTGAGGAACATTCAGAAGCACTAATTTTCTTCAGTAGAATAAACAGCAAAAACTATCAACAACCGTCGAGCGCAAGTATTTAAATTTTGTAGATTCGCTGAAAGGGGCAGATACGAGCAGTCGTAGGCTCAAAATCTCTCGATTTTGTAAAAGTTACTGTCATCTGATGTACAGTTCTAAGCTGTTCTAAGGGAAGAGCTGGCAACATCAACCTCAATAGTGCTGTGTTCAACTGTGCTGCGTTCGCGCATGTGAATTCTTTCTTTAAGTCCTCCTTGTTCGTTCTGTGTATGTCACCCGATGGATTGGGTTCCTTCTTGGTAAATCAGTGATCACTTTACTAAGCGAGCTGGAAATGAACTGGAAATGAAATCGCCACTGGCATGCACCTGGGTCCTCCCAAGTCAACTAACCCTGAAATTTCCGTTGCCATGTTACCCATGTTACCGAGAGGGATTTGTACTTGAGAGGTTTTAGAAGGTAACAGAATGGCTGGTCATCCGCACTTCTTTAACAGCACACAGAGAAGGTATCGCACCTGTTAGCGAGGCGGTCGTACAAAACTGCAGTTTTTGTCTGTAAAACGATAACGATATCAAACCAGCGCTCCGGAAAGAAGTCGCAGCCATGGTAGTCTATGACATTTCCACCGGCGCTCATTTGGTCCTCCAAGTAATCGCAAACCTACACACAATCATCCAACGACGACGCTTAGCTCAAACACTAAGTATCTCCAGCGTCTCGGGCCCCAAATGTCAGGAACTGGCGAATCGGGAAACTAACGAGGTCCTCGTTGATGACGTAACAGTGAAGCTGATCGTCCCAGCCATCATGCAGCTCCTTGTCCTTCACGAGGTCTCCAATATTGACGTGATTAAGACGAGTAGCTTGAGCCAGGAGCGCACATGTTGAGGTTTTCCCCGTCCCAGGGGTTCCTGTGACGAGGATATTGGGTCCTCTTTGACCGTCGACCATCTCGCTCTCTCTTCGTCTCCCTTCTGCTGCCGCAGCTCCTTAACATGCGCCCGAACACTGCCTACTGTCAGGTGTGATGGGTATCACCTCTTCAGGATAGGGATGTTTATTTCCTTTTACTCGCCCGAAAGCTGCCACGGAGCTTCCAGCCTCCTGCTCTCGTCACCGTTAGGTCTGAAAATTACGGTATATCCACCATCGAATGGAATGTAACGTCACGTTGTGGCACGGATGTGCCCGAAAAGGCTACTCCGTTAGCTCGCTTCGGACTGCTGATCATCGGTAAATGATCGATAGACCTACAAAACTGTTAGTGCAATAGTCGCATGAGTTAAATTCCTTCGGTCGGATAGGGTGAGAAATTTTACCAGAATGATGATGATCAGTCTTTGTGAGGAAGAGTACATCGGAATATTCCTGTTGCATCGGCATTTTGAAATTTTCTTAGCTTAGTAATCTCTTCTCGGAACAAAAATCGTTGTACTTGCCCCTTTATTCCTTTCCAGACTGACCCACGCTCCATTTATTTGCCATTTGTGAACGTTGAATATTATGCAATTGGTGCAAGCACGATTGTACACAGGCTATACTTGGTCGATGTACTGTACCCGGAATGTTTTTCCGCGCGTTCTTTCATAGCGAAAAGTTCCTGAAAATATTGCCCCATTTATGAAGAGGCGACCCCAGTTTTGTTTGTTGTCTACAAGCACTCGTGGACTTAAGATTTGGACCTGCAGTTGATTTGGAGTTGGGCTCAGTCTCGAGTCAACGTCCGAGTACTTAGTTCAAACATTCCGTCGTTGTCCTTGATTTGCATGCCAATTTCTCTGTCAAGCTGTGCATACGATGCGGCTTCTTGCGATTTCCGTGCTTAGCTACAAATGAAACGCATTATCGGGAAACCTCTACACCTCTGTATGAAGCGCGTTCCGTAACCTGAAAGTTTCATCCCTTTCTTCTTTCCATTAAGATATGGCTAACTGCAATTTCACGACTCGGGTGGAAACGGAAACGCATTCAGCACGACTCGCACAACTCCAACAATTCTGCTTCTCTCTAGTGCCTGCTCTGCCACGAGACCTAAAAGTTTCAGTTCGTTTCTACGCAGGGCTGTCAATTGGGATGCTCTCCACTGGTGCGTGCAACATGCACTCTGTTCGGCCACGTCTCCGCTGAGAAAGACAATCAATGGCTAAGTGGATATCAACAGCTTCGCAAATTCTACAGACGAGCGCCGAAAAAATCCGCGCATGAGCATTCGCCTAGCTGCAAGAGAGAACGAAAGGCATAGCGGAGCGATAAATCGAACGCTCTAAGCTGCGAGGACTACGAACCGTGTTCACAGCGCAGTATGGACTCTGGAGACGGCACGGAACCACATCCCCTCGTATGCTGCTGATGATGCACCTTTATTACGTCTCAGCATCACTCATAACTGGACCTCCGCACAGATAGGTTCCATAGAATGTTTTCATTGCTATACTCAGAGGTTTAGCTTCCGCGGTATGTAAAGCGTGAAGAATTCTTCACCTTCGCTCAGTTTGTTCCATATGTTGAGGTGTGAATGTATTATCGGGACGAATTAGTTTCAAACTCGAACAAATAGTGTAATCTCCTCGCCGGGTCTAGAATCAAATCATAAACACATTCTTCTAAACTTAATCCATAAACACACCTTATAAACTTCAGCATTTAAACTTGATTTAAGTCTTTCCTTATCATTTTCATTGACGGGTTTTTTCAGTGTAAGTCAAGGTAGAACTCAGGCAGTTGAGTCTCCACACTCTGACTCTTACCAATACATTAGATGTCTTCTGTATATAAAAAGAGCAGTCCATTATAGTCCACGTAATGTTGCTCTTTAATTCAGTTAACGTCTACACTTTTATGTCTAATCTTAACGTTGCACCTATCCTGGTCTACCGGAACCACGCAGAAATATTAATGATAATTTGTCTTGGAGAATTGAAAGCAACAACAAATATTACAAAAAGTATTCTGTCACTCTCCAATTCTTGTTGAGAATTTAGGTTTCATGCACAAAGCTTGTCTTTTTCCTTCTCTCTGTCAAAACTTCATGTTGCATGTATAGTGAGAGGTTTAGCTTCCGCAATCTAGAGGTAACAAGAGGTAATTGTAATAGAAAATTTCATTTCTTGTGTATCAGTTATGTAGGAGTTTTGATTTATTTACTTTTAATATTTTAAAAATGATAGTGTGATATTTTAGAACTAAAGATAGCAACACTTAACTTCTATTTTCTCATTTTCATCAGGATGCTGGTTGCTTGGCACTTTGAGTCTCTCTTCTCATTGTTCGGCTTGATGGGATCTTTTCATCTATTTCGTATTCATTGCATCAACGTTCTCTCCATTTTGTAGAATCTCTGCACATACTCCACTTCTTTCATCCTTGGAGTCTTAGAGTGCTCTTCCTCCTTGTCTTCGAAATATGAAAAATTGCATTGGCATTATTCGTCCAGCTTAAGGTTTCATAAAGAGGATTGCGCGATTGGTGTCTAGATTATAGTAGTCAAGAACTTGAAAGAAATCAGAAAAGAATGTCTCACGATCTTCTTTATGAAGTCTTGGACATGTGACTGGTAATCAGCAACTTCTTCAAGAAGTAACGGCACTGGGTGTTCCGCTTCAAATTTCTGTCATGAGTGTTGACAACTTCAAAACGTCCTTGTGTCTGATGCAAGTGCGCATTTTGGAAAAAGTTGCATCGATATCTTCATGCGTGTGCACCGTTAGAAAGTTCACCCCGGTGGATTCATAATCTCTTCTTTAAACAAACTCGAAACAACAAGCAAGAAATTTTGATTCTTGTTATTCTTGGCTGAGTTGTCCATTCGAAGAATCAAGTCTGATGGCAACTTCTTGAAGTTGATGTATAATCGTGACTTGTCAAAGACGCGACACCCTCTTTGTGTGGTGGTGTTGGAACCTCCTCTCCCACTTCAGCTGCATTTCTCTTGTGCTTTGACACATCAAACGTCTCACCACTCATGTACGTTGTTAGAAAAACGGCTTGATCCAACAAAGCATAATCTAGTCATGATCTAATCATGATCCTAGATCTTGTTCTCGATAGATCTCCACTATGATCTCTGTCATATCTCGCTAACTCCAAGTCTCTTAGATATTTTGCAATGATCATGAGGAAATGGTAATTTAGAATCACTATGTCAAAGTCTTGTTGGGTTTAGATGACAATATGTTCCGATTCTCATCCATGGGTGAGCATACCCGTAAGACTCACTGATAAAGACATACAACTCGCAACAGACAACTTCTTTAACTTGTGCGCAAGACGAAGAATGTTAGTTTTTGCTTTATCCATCTTATCATGAATAAGACATAGGTATTTTTCTGGAGTTCTCTTTGCCAACGCAAGCTTCATGTAATAAGTATTCTTATGTGACACATGCTCCCGCATGTATTGATCTCTTAAGGCTTCCAACTTGGATCATTCCTTTGATCGTCTTTTTCTCATTAGTGCATCTTTCAAACTCACACAAGTATCATACTTTGCAAAAATGCACCTTGCTTATGAAATCTGAAGTTGGAGAAGAGAGTCTGTCACAAAATCTAGTAGAGAGATCCACTGATCATCACCAATACTCATTAGTTTGGTATTCAGCTCTTCAACAACAACTTCTTAGTGTAACACGAGGGGAGCATGTGTACCATAGTTGTTCGTCCATCCTCCATAATCTGTATGCGGCATTGGTTCTCCTAGAGTTTTGAGAAGTTGAGACAAGAACTTGTTCATAGAAGTATTCCCTCTCGTTTTTTGACATTCTTGTTGTCTCACAACTAACCCTTCTTTTGACATCTCATAAAGCTCTCCGTCGAGGATCGGCTGCATTTCTAATAGTGGAGTTGTAATGTCTCTTCTTCCTAAGTGGTAAAAGATATGGACAACTTGTACTTAGCATAGGATCCAACACCACCAATCTGCTGATCAATCAAAAGTGGACCAAGATCAATATCTTTGTCAGAAGAGGTGTCATCTTTGTAATCGAGATTGACATCAGAATGTGTTTCTTGATTCTTCAAGTTGTGAAGTATAACATAGAGTGTTTTCTCATCTTCTTCACCGTCACTTGTTTAGTATGTCATCTAACAAGCATAAGGACACCTTGTGCGTAACGAGAGAAGAAAGAATCAACAACGAAGAATCACTCTAGTAGCATGGTTGTGACCGCCACCTCTACATAATCGACTCCCAACTTGATGTTATTCAAATATCCATTTAGAAGTGATAAAATGATCAATCCATCAGCAACTAGAGTAATAGTGCACGATGATGACTCTTCATTGGTTTTCATCAAAAGAGATCTCTAAAAGATCTCAAATCGCATGATCTATGTAATCTTTAACCTATAACTTCGACTCTTCTTGAAATCTATGTGCAATGAATCATGTCCTCTTTGACAATGACATGAGAACTAGTCAAATGATATTAAGAGTCATGTACTTTAGAAATGACACCAAAAGAACCGGATTGATTTATGGAAGGTGATTAAAGTTAAAAACCCATTACTTGATAAAACCAACCTGCTGCATTTGAATCTCGAGGAGTAACACTGTAACAATATGACCTGTGCAACATCTCTAAGGTGGAGTTGTGATGTTGAGGAGCGAAAACATAGTGCTGGAATCAGTTTTAGAGTTGACAATAAACAAGATAAACACCAAGTGTCATGATGCAATGGTTTCAGGGTATAGATTGTGGCCTCACGTGTTCTACGCGTTGTTCCATTAGAGACTCTACTGTACTGCAACCCACCGGGTTGTGGCTTACGTGATCCCAGATCTGGTCTTCCCGCTCCCCACTAGAGACTCTATTGTACTCCAACCCACCGGATTGTGGCTTGCGTGATCCCAGATCTGGTCTTCCGCTGATCTGTTAGAGACTCTACTGTACTCCAACCCGCCTCCGTCCGGATCAACTCCAAAAAGGTATTGACTCCTAACTCCATCAAAGTCTTAAATGGTCCCATCTCTGATCCATATCGAAATCTCTGATCCATCTAGAACAGCTTATGAGAAGGATCTCGACATGAGTATCGACCTAAAAGTGAAACTACCATCTCAAGTAACAGAAGTAACGCATGACGTCGACAAACAAGACGAAGTTGTGGAGTCTTTGTCGACTGATGTAGGTGCCAAGAGAGAAGTAGCGAAAGATACTAAAAATCCTATAACTGGAAACAAAAATGAACAAGCAGGTGAAATTTTATTATTCTCGTATGGATTTGAAATTGAATCAAAATTTATATGGATTTGGCTGATCATATGAGCTTGACATTCTTTTTTTTTTTTTGAAATGCAAGAATAGTAAACAACAGAGTTTCATTATTTATGCCAAAATTCCAAATTGAGCAAGTGAGCAAGAGGAGAGCAAGAGTAAACCCATCAGCTTTACAACCAAGAAAGTTATTGATTTTAGACGTGAATGATCTTCTGATGTATAGTGAAAGTATATTTGGATCAGTCACAAAGATGCAAGGTGGACAAACAATAGGTGTCAAATATAAAGTGATCCGTCCTAATATATATCAATTTTTGGATCGATGTCGCTATCTGATCTTGTTGTTGGATGAAGAATTTGGATAAATATCTAACACATCTTTTTCCAGCTGATCTCCTAGAGAAGATAGTCTTCATTTGGGATCAAGAGAAAATCTAAGATTCTAATCAATTTGGAGGAATGATGGAAAGAATGTTCCTTTGTTTTTGAAACCTCTCAATATTGTGGGGAGACATATCCAATGTATAAAACTAGAAATATAGTGTTAGTGGACGATTATATATAAAGTCTCTGCAAACCCTCCATTTTCTAGTATATTCTTTAGACATTTCGGTGAGTCGAAAAAAGATAGACATTACTTGATGTTCTTCTTCCATATTTGAATGCTCTATCTCGGACCTTTGATGTTCGTGATTACATCAGAGATAATCCTCTTAAACATTTCTCTTAACCTTTGACCTTCAGTCGACATACTGCAGGCTTGCCTGATCAATTATATTAATTTTTTTATTATCGACTAAAACTTTTATCCTTGAGCTATTGATCAAAAGACTTGAGATCATTGAGGAAGAGAAAAGAATCCTCGCTCAGATGTCGATGTCGATGATCAGATATAACTTAATCAGATGAAATTATAGGATGGACTCGTCTTCTCGGCTATATCATAGTCTTTCAAGTTAGAAGATACATTTAGAAGTGAAAGTTTAGATGATACAAGTGATAAAAAGGAATTAGACCATAGTATTAGATTCGTCCAACAATTTTTGCTTGATGTAATTCGACTTCGTCCTTGTGATTTCATACATTTTCATATTATATGTTTGAGCAATACAATAACATTTTGTCTATGCAAAAAGAGTTCCGGTACCTTTTCTAACTTCAGGATACATCCTGAAGTTATTGTATTTAAAGTGATCACGACCAATTTGGTGATATATGATCTATAAGTTGTTTTGTCTTCTTCTAATAAGATATGTACTATGATTGTTTATTATAAATCAAACAGAAATGAAATATATATTATTTATATATCATATCTGTTTCTTCTTATGTAATAGTAATTAATTAATTAATTATCGATAAAATAAGATGAGTAAGAATAATATAATCGTATTGATCATATTTCTCATTTCAACACGAAAGTGGGACTTTTGGTGAACACAAGTAGAACATTTGGTGGTCATATTTGGACTATTTGGATGACTATTTTGGGATTAGCTAGTTGGTTATATAAGAGTTTTTACGATAACAATGATAAAATGAAGTTTGAGTTTCTGCTACTTTCTCTAACTTCGTGATGTGTATCATAAGTGAGTGTATAGCATGTTATTTCCCTGGGTTACTCCGCCACACACATACCGACGTATTTCATGGTAACTGATCTTCATGTTGTTTTATTTGTTCAATAACGATTCTTGAATATATATTATTGTTTATGATTGAATAGAGGAATATATATTATGAATTCAATATATGTATCATATCTACATCATTATGGTAAAATTTAAATTAAAGATGGTAAATTTGTAAGAAAAGATTAGTATTATATATTATGAAATCGAATTACTATAATGACCTCCTTTAAAATATTCAAAACAAAAGTGGCACATTTGGAAAACATAAGCAGTACATCTAGTGGACATTTTTAAACTATTTGGATGACAATTTTGAGAATATGCAAAGTCTCATTTTAATGAATAGACTGATATTATGCGAAGTGACTTCTCCAGCTCACTTCTTTAGTTTTGTCATTCCCGAAAGTGGAAAACAAAACAATAGAAAATAGCAAACTCTGAAGCGGTGTAGTTAGAGCTACAAAACTTGGTTAGATGAGACTTTGATATCGTTAGAAAGTTGAGGATGAAATCTTTTCGATGCTATCAAGATATTTCGATTTGAACTTGAATTGAGGAAAGGGACACTTTTTTCATTCTATAATTGGGTTTGTTGAGAGAAGTGATTTGTGAATTATTTCTTTCTTGTGACGCCAATATTTTATTGCAAGGATGTCCGTTGAGGACAAGGTATACCGTCGTTAAGGGTTTTTTGAGTATTTTCCATACAGGCTAAAAGATTTGAGATTAGGATGAGAGCTTTAGAATCACAGAACTTTACTTGTACAAGAAGGATCAAAAGTGTATATAAAATGATTTTGGTTTAGAGAAGACTACTTTGATGTTCATTCTCACTATACGAGATCTTGCACAACCCAAGTACGTGATATGTAACTAGACACCCTTCATGCAAATAGTGATACGATAATATAGAACAATACGATGTCATACATAACATCTATGGTTTATTGGCCGGTCTACATCCAAATGTCGAGTTTTGAACCTTTGTGTAAAGTAACAATTCTTGGTTTAGCACTAGCAAATTAATGCAGCTCATGCTCTAGTCAAATTTGCTCAGTTTGCTCTTCACCTCAGTCAAGAAAAAATAGTAGCATGTGGGAAGTAGCTGAAATCAAGTCATTTAGAAATTCATATCTAACAAAATGAATATTTATTCTGCGATAACTTGCTTTTGAGATTTGAAAATTTTCTGATCTCTTTTGCTTGTCTTCTTCAAAATTCTGATTCCTTAAGTACTGGAACATTTTACAATATGGTAATATAATATATATCAAATATGAGCAAAACACTTTAGAAATTGACCGTATTTAAAACTGAAAATATCATATATAGATTTGGAAACATGCAGAATATGGAAAAAAAGGTGTAAATGGATAATAATTTATAGTTATACGATACAATTGAAACCAATGTTATTTTGTTTAAGTTGCATGAATGGTAAATGAAACTCTAAGAGTTATGATGGAGATAGTGGTGGTTCCCAGAAATTTACTTATTCCATCTCTAAAACGTTTTTCTGATTTGATCCCACCTTTCTTGATGTTGCGTTATTTGACCACACTTTTGACGGGCAACAACAGGTTTAGCAAGTTTACCGTTATATAAAAATAGTGCACTAAGTCAATAAGAGATAATATGAGTTGATAATATGTTGTAAAGATATTTTAAATTAAACTTTCTGAGTTGATATATTGCTTAAGGCTAACATGTATTTCTTGTATTTTGATGATTTCACATTTTTACCTATTGAACCTGCTGTATCCAGTCAAATATGTGGTTAACTAATGTAGTGTTAAGACGGGGGAGACCAAGTCCGACAAATGTATTAAGGAGAAGTAAATATCTGGATGCTTCCAGTTAAGAACAAATGAAAAACGACAAGAACCTGATTTGAAAGAGACACCGCTGGAAACTTTGTCGGTATGCATTAACACGATTAAAAATTGACTACAAGTGCTCTTGGTCTCCCATAATACCTTATTTTGCAGGTTTTCCTTCAGAGAATTAAGAAATCTAACCGCTATGCAGAAGAAGATTATGGTGATTATATCTTCATCTCTTTAGAATATGTGAAATAAGAAATCAAATTAAAATTATCCACTTGCTTCACAAGTTATGATTCACCTCAAAGCAAACTAATTAGTATTGACAGAGAAGGTTAAGATGAAGATTTCTGGGTTTTCTTGGATCCAAACAGAACCTTTTCTTCATATTCAAAGAATACTGCAAGGAAAAAGAAAAAAAGAAGTCTTTTTTATACTTTTAATCTCATACTCGGGGTTGAAATGTCGATGGTGAAAGCAGAAAAAAAAGAGAATCTTTTATCGTGTATTGTATTTTGTTATATTATCAGAAGAAGGATTATCGTGACGCTCAAGAATAAGTTTACACCATGATAAATCGCTAACTCATAACGCCTTAATTCCATTGCAAGAGTAGCTGAATGGCAACATGAAGTTGGGGGAACTATTGCCCGCTAGCTGTTACAGGAAAACACATAAATGTTTTGTTCAACTTTTATCGTAAACTCTTAGGAAAATCAAAGTTAATTATAAATGTTAAATACATTGATCAGACCTACAGCTGCTAGGCGATCCAGATCAAAACGAAAGCGCAGCCAGACGAAATTCCCAGAGAATATAGAACAGATTAACAGAATAATATTAATTCAACCATAAAATCAGTTTATTACTAAACTCTTTTTAACGAATAAGCTGAAAAAATAAAAGACGAAGCATAAAGTCCTAGAAGCTGACGTCTGGTGGGATAATAGGAAGGTCAGAGTTCAGAGGAAAGAATTTTTAACGGTAAAGAGATAACTGGCTGTAAAATTATCATAGATAAGTTTATATATAACCGCAATTCATTCTGGATTGTGTATGTGACGAATATCAAAATTTTATCATTGATTATTTTTCAGTTTGTACATTCAAGATAATTATTCAGAGCAGTAAAGAATCCATTACAGAAAAAAGAGAACGAAACGAGTGAAGAGCCGTTAAGAAAAAACTCGCGGCGTTTTCTTAACGGCTCTTAAAGTGCCCGCATGAAAAAATTCTACAGTCTGACCAAAGTCATAACTCACGCCTGCGATTCTCGAATATTTCAGAAGGTTACTAACTTTGACACCCCTAAGCTCTCTAATATTTCAGAAGGTTATTAACTTTGACACCTCTAATAGCACACCGAACGATCAATAATTGTTTCAGTAAATCACTCAGATTTATAAAAATAAAAACATATTTTATAATGCAATGCTGTTAAATCCCATAAATTATAACCCATTGTTCGTGAACCGAACTCAAACTTAATATCTTTTCCACGAAAGATATTTGATTTAATGCCTAGAAAAATTAAAGAAGTGCCCTATAAATATGCGAGAACAAACCGGTTAAAGACTTAATAAAACCTCTCCCAGAGATTTACACTATGTCCTCACTTCACAGTTAACTATTTGAGTATCCATTTGCTGGTTTTTGGAACAAAACTATGACTTCTCTCTAAGCACTGGAAGGAAAAGGGATATTCTTTCGTTTGATTTCATATCCGCGTCTGGCGTTTCCAGCCCAATCTACCTTTTTAAGAACACGATTGGAGGACTAAAGATTTCAGAACTTGGCGGTTCAAACGGAATTCCCTTTATTAGATTGACCGATTTGTACATGGATGGGGAATTACGGATTCTTCAAGTAAACGAACAATACGCTAAAAGAGGATATACATAGGATACTTGATGGCAAGGATGTAGGTTCGACTTATGTGATACTGCCGAGGTCCTGTAAGTGTGAAGAAGTTGTACTGATATCAGTCTCCTCGTTCCTAAAACTGGGTGTGCACATGCCAATTCCTCGAAGACGTGATTGTCAAGCAGTGATTTCTGGACCCTGATACCGCGTTTTAACACCCCTTGCTCCAGTTCAAGTTCCTTGCTCCAGTTCACGCCTTGCATAGAATACGAGGAGCGTTCCTACGCAATATTCGACAAAGTCTGTTTCTTCTACTGTGAAGGGGTTTGGCTAGGAGCAAATCCTAGACGCTTTTTGGTGTGCACAGAAGTGCCTAAAAGGGCTTCGGCCTTCAGCCCTAGGCACTCATCCTTGTGGGAATATGAAGAGAGTATATTCACCAGCTACGCTATAGCCACGACCACAAACCATTACTCTGGCCTAAGGTCTCTAACTACCAAGTTCCGTGCTGAACTTTACTCTGTTAAGGTCCTCGCTTTTGTAAGTAATGCTTAATCACTAAAAGTTTCAGATTCCGCCAATATCATCACCGTAAAGATGTAACATGGGAAGCAAGTGATATCGAACAGCCCTACCGACCTACATCGCGCCATTCGGGCTAACCTGACTTGGCGGAGGCTCGGACCCCCCAGAACGAAAGCTCAAGGACGCTGTTTGATGACCGACCAAGCATAAGGTAGTAGTCCTCTTCACGCAATACTCGCTCAACACCTTAGGCTCACCCAGCGCGAAACATTCGTTCAACGCTTTCCAAGTGCGTCGCTTTGAAGCACTTCAAGTCCGGTGTTACCTTGTTCACCTTGTCGTGAACTTGTACAAAAGGTAAGAAGTAAAGTTTACACAAGGATTCAAAGATATTAGCCTCTTACCGACCAAGAGTCCTCCGTAATCTTACGGTCAGTACTCGTATGGAAAATACGTCTCGAAGAACATAACGGATAAGGGATGCCGCTTAAACACAACAGGAAAGCTACTAAGCTAGTAATTCTACTATAGGCCATTCAACTGTAAGACCTCGTGTAGAATACTGCGATAACTTGCGTATTCACAGGACGTGCGGTGTCTCCTGAGCTCAAACTCAACGCAAAGCTAGCGAGCGGCGATCTGTAGAACGACACTAGCAACTCTTGTCCAGTAACTCCATCCCAAGCCAATTACACCCTGGAAAACGAGAACATAGAATCACAAACCACAAAACATCCTTACATCCTTACATATATCCATACCACAACGTAAAAGGGAAATCGTAGTATAATGCCTACAAACGTCCTTACATGATTATACTACCTTCGACACATCGATTGCTAGATTTAAATTACTCAAGTATAAGGAGAACTCGATTGCCGAGTAGCAATCGTCTCACAAACAAGGTCCAACCACTTTACTTGAGAAATTGAGTAACTACATGAGCATTAAGAGCTCCTCAGCTTCGTTTATCAAAAATATCACTCTGGATGGTCGGGAATCCCTAGACTGCTCTGAATTTCAGGAGGTAGTTGCTCCACTGCAGAGCTTCAAAGAATGAACTAGATGCTAACAGAAAGTAAAGCCCACCCAAACCATGTGACCCACCAGCTCCCAAGCCTCCCGCTCGATACATCCTAGACTTTTGAATCAGCTTGGCCAGACCCATACAAATTTACAAGGACAATGAGTACTTGCAAGGACAGTGATTTCTCCTAAGGATCCAAGATCCGGGATTTTATTGGGCTCCAGCAGTGAACACTCTATTATGGTGGGTATTTGCACCCATGAACATTCGATACTCTCAATAGAAATAGAATCTACGGCAGAGAAGAACCCTAACTGCAAATCTGCAGACTCAAGTTAACCTCCACATTAAATTCACAAATACTGCGAAAAGACCACCCTGAACTCTCAAACGGCTCCCGCTCTTCAACTTCCGTCCCATAAATAACATTATACTACAACGATTCACCTGACAGGCTGTTGATTGTAGTGATTTTTCTCCTTCTTCTTGGCAGCCGCCAGTTTGGCCGCCCTTGCGGCTGCTTCAGAGGCAGCTGCCTTAGCCGCTGCGTCACTCTCCTTCATCGACTTCTTCTTCTTGAGCGAGGCGAGCTTTTTCAAGATGTCTTTAGGATCTGCCGGGGGCCCGTTTGTATCCACTTCTTCTACAGTGGTCTCCTCCACTGTTCTAGATGAATCTGCATCCGGTGTGGGAGGAACATCCCCATCTTTGCTCTCTTTGAACGACTTTTCCTTCTTTGCTTTTCTCCTTTTCGTGCTCTTGCTTTCTGTCAGAACGGGACCACCACTTCTAGACTCACCTTCCTCGACTACTTGTTCTCCAACATCCTCCGCCGTCTTCTCAACCTCATCGACAATAGGGAGGGGAGTCCCTGTCCAACCCATACACGTATAACAGTCAGTGTGGTTTTGCTCCGACTGGTACTCCACGACGAAAACATGAGATCAATTGCAGCACAAACACTAGAGGCAGTAGGGACAAGGGGAGGATGGTGGCGTTTCGAGAGAAAAATGAACTTAAATATCAAAAAATTCAGCAAACGTGAAGGGAGATAAGACCTTACATAATAAAAGAGAACAAGCAGGACGAGCTTCCTTATCAACATACTAAAATGTTTTGTTCAAAGTATGCAGAAATCGCTAAAGTAAACTTGGTTAATACATTCTTATCACAGACAACGATGTAATGACCATGACAAATACGATCTGCCGAGAGATAAAACTCTCAGATGGTCGACAGACAATGTTAAACAGAAAATGGAGACCATAACCATCATGACTGCCGCAAGTGGAGCAGAAGTAAGAAACTGATCAGAAGATTTGGAGGAAGAACTCCGATGACAAGTTCAGACAGTTGTGATAGATGGAACTTCACGGAAAACTTCAGAGAAAAAGGGCTCTGGAGTTGCTAGAGCAGTATCGGAACTGGTTCAAGGTGAATAAGGTAGTTGAAGTACTAGACCAATTACAGTCCGGCTAGTGGTCTAGTTCACTTCCACAGTCCCTAGTTGCAACATCACAATCACCACTGCGTCTACATGTGTAGTTCACTTCAGAACCTGGACCCACCACTTGGATTTTCGAATTGCACAATGAGTTCCCCCTTCCTGGAACCTACATACCCAAGAAGTTGCACAAGCGAAATGCAGGATGGATGCACAACCGTGCTCACGAAAAGATATCAAAAGGGGATGCAGGATGGATGCACAACCATTCTCCTCCTTTGGGGTGAAGCCGAGTTCCGCCAGTACAGCCTCCAGCTCCGCTAGCTCTTTCTTCTTCAACTCCTTCTTCGATAATTGCCGCTCTGGCTCACGGGACACAATAAGAGGTGCAAGAACTGGTTTTGAGGGAGGAGCCTCCTTAGTTCCTCCTGTGGATTCGTTTTCTTGTTGTTCCTCTTCAGCATCGTCTTCTAATTCCTCCTCACCTTCGTCTTCGCCCTCGGACTCCTGGGAATACAAAGGAAGATCAAAACTGAGAAGCGTACGGTATTTATCCGATTACAGAGGGGAAGGCGTCATGGGTATACGAGCAAAGAAGCAACGAAGTGATGATTTAGCTTATATCGTCGGCACATAATACAGCGATCGCTGTGACACAATTAGATTGTGCATAAGCGGCACACACAGGTCATTACGGGCAAACATATACATCATTACGCTGTCGCAAAAACCTGAGGTAACCCGGGAAAACACAGCCCAACATGATCCTCGCCCTAAAACTTTCATGGGCGAAAACATTCTAGAACCACGATAACTTCAAGAAGGTGCTCAAAAGCAGATGACAAAAGCAAAGAGCATTCTTGCATGACCCAAACAAGTTCACTGCCAATTACCCATATCCTTGACAGTTCCAAGATATGAGCGGACCCACAATGGCTTCGAGAGCTGTGTGTTGTTGACACTGCAAATCTGAACAACAAAACACAATCTACGAATAGTCTACTCTCAGATCTTATGTTTCTCGAGTAAGGTACGTTGAAGCGAAGGAACAAAAGTATCGCTTGCCAAAATTCCCGCATCCGCACACAACACATGAATCGCTACCCCGGAACCCAAGAAGTGACCTTCCCCTGTTAAGGAGGTTGACATAGAGAGATACAGGAGGGGCCCCAAGACAAGGAAGTTGCCAACACGTCTCAAGATCCTCACTCCCCCTACCTTAACAGAAATCACAACGCAAAACAACGGATCAGCGGTACAATCACAGATCTGATTCATCACTAGTAAGAGCGGAACTGCGTGAATGTCACGACAACCAACACAGACACCGACTAAGAGTGCAGGAGTGAGGTCCAAGTATCCCACAGACACGATGCCAGACCCAAACCTAGGAGGAACAACCAACTGGAATAGCGCAACAAGTCAATGACCTAACATTCACCCACAGCAATATCGTGAAAAACCCTAAATGTGGTAGACCTTAATCGTGCTCTCAGATGACACTCCTCTTAGGAAGGCTATGCCAAGGATGCGGAGCAGCGTTGCAATCTCGTTATCCTATACGCTACTGAGTCTTGACTCTCCCAAAAGGCGCCATGTGAAAAGGATGTATGACCGACATCTTGAGTAAGAGCTAGGTCTACAAGACTGTGAAATAGTTGATTAAACGTAATTAGGTCAGTTGACATACTAATGTCCTTTCTAACAAAACTTAACAGCCATGTTCAGACAACCCCTCCGTTTCACTCAGCATCCTCACAGCAACCGAGGGATCGCGTAGTTGTTCGCTTTGCTCTGAGTTAGGTTACCATACGGGATCTGACTGTGGACATAAAAAGGGGAGAAGAGAAGGTTGAAACCGCTGAAAAACAAGGTAGTTACCTCGCCCTGACTCAAACCACCATCCTTAACAGCCGATGCAGATTCCGACGACTGATCGGGAGCCCAAGGAGCGGGTGGCGGAGCAGTTGTTGCGTAGTAATCCTCATCGTCGTCGCAATCAGCCCAAGATTTAACGGTGACCTGACTCGGGGCCCAGAATTGCTCAGGCTCCTCGTCCTTCTTATCCCCCTTGGAGTCCTTGCTTTTGCTGGAAGCGTTATCCTTGTCCGACTTCTTCTTGTTAGATTTGCGGCGCTTCTTCTCGAGTGCGGCAAAAATGTTAGTACTGCTTATCGCCGCCAATCCATCGTCCTTCTTGATATTTCCTCCGACCATCCTAGCTGCTCGTGGCCTGTATTACTTGTTCGCAAACCCCTCTCCTCCTCTGTACCTGAACGATGAAATCCACCTTCAGCCTTCCCAGTCCGCGACCCTAAGTCGAGCCCAGGGCGAGGGAGAGAACAGTCGGGCCCCGCCCTCTCGATCTCAACTGCAAAGTTTGCCAGATTCGGCCCCTGTTCGACTTCCAACAGATACCGCACCTTCTGTCTATCCCGTCTATCTCCTTCTTCTTCACCTATTCACTCAGAGTACACTCAGGTTCTTCGACCCTCCTCTCTGATCTCTTCTACCGTCTACCGTCCTCTCCTATCCTCCTTGAGACAGTCTCTCTGCCTGCTGCGCACGGCGGCAACAACAGCAGAATGCGGTGCAACTACAAGGCTGCGGCAGCGGGCGGGATGGACACACTACCGGGTGAAAGGAAGGAAGAAGAACCCGAGAAAATGAACCCGAACCACTAATACTACTACTACTGCAACACTCGGAACCCCAAGGGAAAGAAGCGACGAGAAGCGGAAGCACAGTGAAGAAAAGACGAGTAGCAGCCAGGGGAAAGCGGAGGGGGATGGGTGAGGGATGGCAGAAGGATGGAGAAAGGGGCTCCGTGAGACAGTAATGAGGATGGAAGCAGGAGGATCGGAGGAGGGAGATTCGAGAACAGGTCGGAAGAGGAACAGGAGTAATAGGGTGAGGGGTGGTGGGGGGGGGGGGATGAGGAAAAGGCCTGAGGGAGAGGACGTTTGATACGAAATGTGGGATTCCTGATGAGTAGTAGAGAGGAGGCGGCCGTCATGAAGCAAATGCCGACCCACCCAGCCCTCACCTCCTTCGCTTCCTTTCCTTTTTCCCCTCTGTGTGTCTAAGCTTCTATAACCAAAGGAGTCGCGATAGGATAGAACGCTCGCGCAGGAACACCCTCTCTCTCCGCCTGTCACCACTCCCACTAATTCACTAGGCCTTCCTAAGATCCTCTGCTTCTTCCCGCTCCCTGCGTCCCGGCAAAGGCCGCAATGCGAAGCAATAGCAATAGCGTTGGTAACAAGCAAGCAACAATAGGGGGGGCTGTTGCCGCCGCGAGCAGGTAGCAGAGCAAACCCCGAAGGGTTTCCAGTTCACCCCTTTCCTCTTCTCCTCTGCTTGCAGGCTTACGCTCTCTCTCTCTCTATCTGTCACCTCTCTTCGCCTCTTTTCCGCTCTCCAATCGCTTCCAGGGTTCCTCACGCCAGGACGACGAGCAACAAAGTACGTGTCCTGCCCAGCCTTCCATCATGGCGGACGAGGTAATGTGGGGAGACGTTCGGGAATACGGTTCCGGAACCTAGTCTAAGGGCCTCTTATGCCCGAAACGCGCTAATGCGTACCTCAGCTGGGGACGGGCCCGTCTTGCGGAACGGCAGGCAGGAGTGTAGGCTGTGTAGGAGGAAGAAATTTCACCTGTTGAAACCGCGCGCGTGACCGAGTGGTGAGGCATCTCATCCGTCCGCGCGTCCGGTCCTTATCCACGCGCCGCACACACAAGTTTCCTCACCGCATATCGCGAGGGCTCGAGTCGGCGTAGCCCGACTCGAGCGAGCCACGGTCGACGAGTCACGGTTGTAGTTGAAGGTGAACTTAATGCCGGGCGATCCTTCCTCCGTCCCGTCTTTTTATGGCTTTTCTCTTCATTCCCCTCAATTCTTGAATATTGTCTCGCTAATATTTGCAGTACGACGTAAGAGATTCATTCACCTATTCTTCCTTCCATATTTTCACCTCTTCCAAGTTCGGAAGAGGGGACTATGCAAAGGTATTTAAGTTATCACATAATATTTCCAAAGGAATTGTATAGTTCTTTTCTGGAAAATCTGATGTGTAGTATGTAATTAATATAATAATATATTTTAATTTAAATATATTGATTTTTTAACACTTATAAAATAATAACATCTTGATGAACCCCTCCACTGTAGTATCTGGTCCAGTGAAGATTTTAGATTCTTTTTATTTTTTATATTTTTCTCTTTTTCTCTTCTGACCAAAAGTGCACTTTGGATACATGTTTTTCTCTAAGTTGTTATGATTAAACCTTTAGAATATGAACACAATTCCTTGCTTCCCAAACTCACAGATGAAATGCACATTTTCGTAGAGAGAATATTAAAGAGTGTCCCAACTATTCACAAGTTCCGGTAGTATAGTTTACACATCCTCCATCTTTTCACGGAGGAAGTATATGCACGTTTTTTAATTTATTTCCTATTGTTTTCTCTTGGAAGGGATAAATAAAAATTAAACAATATTTAAATTGTATTTTATTGCTCACAGAAGAGAGTCTTTATGAAAGAATAAGAGTTGTTCAGAGCACCATTTATGGTTTTTCTTCGTTTTGCCAACATCCAAGTGTAGTTTGCATGGAAAACTAGATTGTAAGTTCACAGTAAGCTGTTAAATTTATACATCTAAATTTAAATACTTAGATTTTAGTTAAAACTAAAAGAATACAAGATTAGATAATTTTAACAAACATCTAAAGTCAGTCAAGTCAGTCTTCTATGTTCAAAACATCATTTTGTATTTTCCAAAAGAATATTTTTTCTGAAAGTTAATTGTGAGTAAATTGTTTTTGACCGTTTTCTTGACTATATCAGCGCTTGTACTTTTCTTCCACTCTTGTGAACTTCATGTTAAATGCATATTCACTCACTGCATCCATATTAGCCTTGCAAGGGAATCAATAATAAATAGTAACTCAAGAAAAATGAGAAAAATCTATGCGATGAATAACACATAGATGGGAAGACCCCTTCAAACGAAACAAGGAGGAAAAAACCGAAATGGCCAAGCATCCAACACCCATAAGTGAACAGAAAATCGCGACTAAACCACGCATTCCCTAGCTCTAACGTCACCAATCGCTCCCTTAAAGATATGAGATCATTCACATTGCTTATTTATTCACCTCCCTTCCATCTGAAGATGGAAGAGAGACGGCAAACTTAACATTATTTTCTCAACTAACCCTTTTGACGTGAAGGGTTAGGTGAGAGATTAATGTATATAATTAATGTATTTTTGTATTTCAGCATACCCTCGCTTTTGTACCCCCAGAAGCACTTGACTTTGCACTTCACTTATGAGTTTTTTCTGACGTTGCTTCTGTCGTGATAATGACTAATATTTAATAATTAAGTTTAATTTTAATATTTATTGAAACTTAGTCTAGATTTTTATATAATATTTATAACATTCTCTGTAATATATCGAGCATGCTTATGAGCTAAAGCAGACTACACTATACCGTAGTGACACATCATAACTTCGTGCACTAATTGTGTGTAACTACGCAAAGTGCTTATTTTCTCATATCACGCACGGTCCAGATTTCGTTTCACACGAAACACGCAACACAACATACTTGTTATTGTGAAAATGCACGGTATGGTTTCAGTAGCAGAATCATGCATGGATGACCTTTTCGAGTTTTACAATACTCTGAATCTGTGAAATTAACCAAGGAATAATTTATCAACAATTAAGAAAAGACCACGAGGGCTATGCTGAAAACTGTTAATGCATCAATGCATGTTTGGAAGAGTACAATTCACTTTACTCTTTCAAAAAATATTTTTTGAATAATATTTTGGTTAAAGAGAAGGATGTGATAGTTTTGTCATCAGATAATGACTTTCTGAATACCAATAGATGTTATTTTTATGGTAATTTAAATTTATTTATCTATCCATTTGTTATTTCGTTAACTTTTCACAACTTGTGAGCTTTGATATCTTCTTGTCGACTTTTAACTCGTACAAACTATGTTATGGTGTATTTTCTTGTCGATGTATAAATCTAATAAAGATGGTATTATAATCTCAAATACCACCATTCTGAACGAAATGTGGTCATATTAGGACCACGCCACCAGATCTCATCAGAACTCTGCAACTAAATGCACTTGGGCTGTAATAGCATTGGGATGTGTGATCCCTTAAGAAGTCCATGTGTACATCTAGTTCTTTTTTTCCTTTCCTTTGGGCAACGATTCAGTCTTATAATGCAAATCAAAGGAATAGTTATCTAGCACTAAGCAATCTGAAAAGTGATTTCTAGTATGCATCCATTTTGTAAATAATCCACCAGACTTGTAGTATTGTTTAATCATGCGGTCCGTCAAAAGACTAATTAATTTGGTAAACCTCTGAATATAATATTTAATCATATAACTATCCAGCACATTTTCAGAATTTCGGCCTCGAGATCTGAATTTCAACACAATTTCTGTCTTTTACATAAAGCATACCTTTCTACTTCTCTCAATCGCACTATTTTACTTAATACTTAGTAGAAATGTACTAAAAAATATATAGCATTTGGATTCTAGTAAGAAATCTGCTTCATCACATCTCTTGTAGGTTTGTTGTGCTAGATTACACATTTATTAACTATGTATTGTTTGATCACACTCTTGACTAGCTATCGACTGCCATGTCATCAAAAGTTGATGACATGACAAGCATGTATTGTTTAACATATGTTTATTTACAATAATTTGAATAAAAAAGACATGATTTAAAATAGTAAATTGATGAATGACAAGCAAAGTGATTGGTTCTACTGTCAATAGTCAATCAAGAATGTGATTAAACTCAGTCCAGAATGTGATTCAACCAATCAAGGATGTGATAAAACACAACAAATTACTAGAGATGTGATCTAGCACATTTTAAGATTATGCCGATATCGTGAACTCGATACTTACTTCCATTTCAAACTTCTTTGTATTCATTTCTTCCAATTTCGAAAGAGGAGAATATGCAAAGAGTTTTAATTTATATCTTAATTTTTTTTTAGAAGAATTAGACTATAAATTAAATTATGAATTAAAATACTTCTATTTGTGAGAATCACAGATCTTTATACCAGAGAAAGTTTTTGTTCATGTGAGTCACTTATAAGTTTTGTATAACTGAAGTGAACATGTATAATCAAGTTACAAAGTGAGTTTTAAATTTAATAATTTAAATTTAGTGAAATTAGAGAACTTTGATATAAGTCACAGTCTTTTAAAGGTTATTGTCCTAGCCAATTACTCATGATTGTTTTGGTTATTTGTTTAAACGTTCGTCTTTTTCTTCCGTTTTTCTAGAAGTAAAGTTTGGATGCATATTTCCATTATACATAATAGCGGGTAATTCAAGGCGGAGAAGAGCTGCTACTGGAGCTGTATCCAAGTACGTGTATGACTGGAGAAGAAGATTCTTCGGTGAAAAAGACACACAAGCAACCGAAACAAAGAACTCTGTTCGCCTAAATAGGTGGCCGGTTATCACTCCTTCTATACTTACTTGACCGGGAATCTTAACCTTTAGCAAGCAAGCAGATATAGTATAACGGATTATGTCACATGTTCCGTGTAACAACTCTCGCTGCTATTTTAGCGACCGTAATTCAAGGCTCAAGGTTTCAGTGATAGCAGTGACCTTCAGTAGAAGTCGAGGAGCTGTGCTTGATAGGAGAGTGAGTTAAACGACATCTGTCGCGATCTGCTCAGAACAGACAAGAGCGCGACTGTTCAAGGCAGCAAGCCCCACCTGTAAGTAATACAACGGCCAACGCTGGAGTAAGACGGAAGACAGTGGAAGACGGGGAAGCCTTGTTATAGAAGTCAAAAGCCAGTGAAGCCCAGACTACCGTAAGGAGCTGGAGAAGTAGTCCAGGAATTTCCTTGTCTGCACGTCTATCTCACTTGACCTTGCGGTTACCTTCACATGTTTGCTGTTACCCGTGTCCACCCAAAAAGGAAACGGAGGATGATTGTGGAAACTGCCTAATATATGTTTGGTTTTGTTAGTTAATTAATTAAACAACTTCCCGTAACCGCCCTATACATTTGGTTAAACCGCAGAAATTTACTTTACCTCACCCTAATACGTTTGTCGAACTTAACCTTACCTTTCTTTAACTTTGCATTAGCTTATCGTATTCTTGATTAGCAATAGTAAGTTTAGCAAGTATATCGTTATATAAAGATATTATATTAAATTAAATATAAAATAATCTAGACTGATAATCTATTATAAAAATATTTTAGATTAAATATTTTATGTATATATATAATTCATGGTTAACATACACTTTTCACATTCTAATGATGTGGAATTTTGATTTACTGAATCTACTATAACCATTCCAAAGTGTGATAAAGTAACGGAAAGTTAAGAAAGGTGATGTCAAGTCCGACATTACATATTAGGGGTGAGGTAAAGCAAATTTCTAGACTCAACCGTTAACCCGTATCTACACAAAAAGTAACATGTTGTGATTACCACCTTAGAAGAAAGTGGTTCATGTTTGGGTTTAGTTAGTTCTTTATACAAGACGGGAGCCAGGCCGCCACCGTAGCCAGGAGATTCACTTGCAAGGATACACTTCCCGGATGCTCAATGGGCCGTTTACGGTGGTCCCAGTAGATCTTCCTCGATTGACACATCTTGCGGATGTGGGGCTTGAAGTTCATCTGTTGCATTTTAATCCGACGGTGCTTCTTTTTCTTTTTCTCCTTTTCGTGTAAATTTAGGAAAACCATATCACGTAGGACAAGAGTCTTGGATTTACAAAAGGTAAATATAAAACACGAACAGGTGGAAAGAGTTCACACCACCTCTTGGATGAAGTTTCACGTAAGTGAGCTACGTCCCTGTCAAGGATAGAGAACGTCCCACGTGGATATTTGATCTCAGCTTACTGGTCGAGCTGAATCTTCTTTACGCAGATAATAAAGTTGAGGAGAATCTGACTCGAGTACCACTACCAAACTCAAGTTCTACAAGTTAGCCCTACTTTCACGGTTTCACCTTTCAATCTCATCTACGCTGTAGTTATTATGTTCCACCGGTGCTTAGAGTCGGAATTAGAGTCAGCTCGGTTACAAACATCTACTTGACCACACCTTTAATACGTTTGTAAGATTTGACTTCACCACTCTTAACTTTGTATTACTTGACTCTATTTATTTTAACTCTACATTATTTAATCTCACCTTTGACTGACAATAACAGGTTCAGCAGGCCAAACTACCACATCATGTGAATATGAAATGCATGTAAACAACTAGCCATGTATCTGCAGGGAAATTTTTAGTTTTAAATATCTTTACAACATATTATAAGCCTATACAGTTTATATATTTATCTTATATAAAGTTTTCATATGAAGGTAAGCCGATTGCTTTCAATCAGAAGTGGAATCAAATAATGCAAAGTTAAGATGGGTGTGATCAAGTCCGATAAAGTTATTAGAATTGCGGTAAAGTAAATCTCTATTTGGGTTAAAACGTTAACGCCTACCGTAGTCACCGGCAAAGAACTCTGATATGTAAGATCGATAGCCAGACAATGCCGGTGGTGGAGTCTGAGATGCTCCCATCGGCTATTCACATGCAGGTCGGAAGGGCAGGTTGTTTCCATCGGAAAAACGCGACACAATGAATAACAAACGGATGGAAAGACCCCATCAAGCCTTTTGGTTGTTTCCATCCGGTTGGAGTGATGAAGAAGGCACCGAACGCCCGTTATGCACGATACATCATCCTCCGCAGTGGATGATCAGATAAAAACATTTGATATCATGGCTAGCTTTCCCGACTGATTTTCGAGAAAATTGGTGGGAACCAGACGTACGTTGGTTAAATAACCTCGTTTAACCTTGTATAACATGTTAGTAGAATTTAAACACTTAAACAATATGGACTAAACTTCATGTATAGCATAAGCCACGGGAGGAATGTTAGGACTGAGAAGTCACAAGTACAATCGTGGTTATTGTAGAGTAAATGATAAAAGAAATATGAAGTTTGGAATGTTTTACGAGAAGATTTTAACGATTGAACTCCGTTCTTGAAATAACGTTTAAAGATTTATTTTATTAATTAAAGCATTATGTGTTGGTATGCCCAGGCTTCCCACAGCTAGTACACTACAAATTTGGATGAGTGACGGCTGATGACTTATGTCTTTCTGGTGTCCTTACCAACTGAACCTTGAGATCTTCAAATTTCTTTAGAAGGTCATCAAGTGTGTGGTCTTTCGTTGGTGTCGATCTCTTCACTATTAGGAGTCTTTTGTCTTCATCTTCCTCTTTCTCTTCTTACGTTTTCCCCTTTCGTCCGAAGAGGAAGAATCTTCGTCTTCCGACGTTGAAGAACTTTCGTCCGAAGAGTCTTCTTCCGAGGACAAAAAGCCCAATATATAAACATAATAATTAATTTACCAATCATTATTGAAAAATGGAAGATATGATATTTGTCTTTTGTCTTCTTAACTTGCTCGAGCTGAGTACGAACTCAAGAAGCATATCAGTTTGTAACTGATTTAATCTTACCTAGGGACAGATGACACCCTAAACAACGGCTGGATCAACTGTTAGAACGAATTAACCCCAAAATTATTCCAAATCCTAAACAGATACTTGAGACTATACCTTAACTGGAGGGACTACTCTATCTAATAGTCCCCTGAGTACTTGCTCTTTAGATTTCCCCTTTACCTTTCGCTCATATTAGCTGTACTTTTATATTTTAGCTTTACATTCATCAAGTTTACAGAGATTCACTTGGTCGCACCTCTAATTTGTCAAAATTGAATCCACCTCTCTTATCTTTGTGTTACTTGATCACACCATGGACTGGCTATAGCAAGTTTACTAAGTCAAATGGTCACATCATCCGAATGCGAAAAGTTCATGTTAACATTCATCTACATGAAAAATTTAATTTAAATTGTCATTTAGTTCAATTTAAAATACTTTTATAACATATTATCAACTAGATTATTTCTTATTTTGACTTAGTACAGTGTCTTTACATAACGACAAACCTGCTATTGCCAGTCAAGGGTAAGTCAAATAACACCAAGTTAAGAAGGGTGGAATGAATTCCTGAAAACATATTAAGGATGGGGTCAAGTAAATTTCAGTTAATTTGAAGAAAGTGTTTCCTATCGTATATACAGATATGAAACGCTGGGACATCTGGAAAGACTACCTCTACCGTAGTGATTTATAACTTGGTGCGTTGCAGAGACTCACTACGTGAACCAAATCCAGTATATTTTCAGAAAAGCATGAAAACTCGTAAACGTTTGTCTTGTTGCGTGAAAGGGTGAAATTTCTTTTTTCTAATGCGTATAAAGCACAAAGTGAAGCATCCTTGCGATGTGACGGTATAAAATGAAGTAAATAAAAATGAATGCAGAACTTCTCAGAAAAAGGTGATACTTTTGTCTCAAATATATCAAATGTGAATGTGGACAAAAAAAAGAACCATAGATTTGAATCTATCGCGATCATGTCTCTTCTTCTTGTAAACAACAATAATACTGTAAACAAAAAGAAAGATAGGTGGCGAAATTTGCTATTGTATTCTATTTGTGGAGGCAAAATGTTAAAAGTATCATATTTTCTGGTTCTTTTATATAAATTGAGAAGTAAGTTATGTGATCTTGAATCCTTGGCAGTCCTGAACAAGACCTTCATTGTTGCTATGCGTAAGAAGTATATTTTCAATGAAAACCAGAAAGGGATGAGAAATTTGTTATCGTGTAGTAAAATGGACGGATGAAATCATTGTAATTTCTGTTCTTCACGAAGAATTTATCATTCTCATTGTAAATAGCAAAAACAGAATGATAAATTCTTCGTGAAGAACAGAAAGAGAAAAGAAGAGGATAGATGCGGATGAATAGCTAACACATATCCCCTCAGTTTCATTAGAAGAGTAATTACTTGTTACCATTGTGCGGATTTCCGTTCTTGTTGGATTATGCACTTGTATCATAAACTTTGTTTTCTTTCCATTTTAATAAGTGGGAAATATAACAGTGAAAATATATTATAGAGATGAATTGTAGAATGGGCTGGATAGAATGAAAGAAAGTGTTTAAGTCATCATCGTCCGTAATCTCGGGGAATAATAATTCTATTTTGGAGATATCATATGGGAGTCAAGAGATATTTTAATCTTTTATTTTCATGTATTATAAAAGAGATATTGTAGGATATTTAAATTAGTAATTATATATTTTAGAAAAGTTATCAAATTTTGTACTAGTTCACATTTAAATAATAATAATAATAATTATTATTAAAGTAAACTATGGTACTATTATTAAAGTAATCTAAAGTACCATAGTTTACTTATATATACTTATAATATAACCCGTTAATGAATCTAGAGTCTTAGCCAATACATCATTCCATTGTATTATTATGTGTCAAAGCTGGAATCTCTAGTCAATATTATTCGCATGCGGACGAATGTCATGATCGCAGGCTCAAAAGTCTGTGGATGTTTTCTATGGATATTTCCGAAGGCACCGTAAGGAAATACAGTGAGCGTTTCTTATCATTTTTGTTTTGAATTCAGCAATAAATTTTTGCAATAAGTAGTTTAAGATTCAATCAATATAATTTAATATACAAAAACTTTTTATCAAAATTATTAATAATTTCACAAACATAATGATAAATGATTCACGACTCTACAAAAATGTTCTCTTCACTGTTTCCTTTGGACGTTAGAGAATCTTCTCTATTAGCTTTGACACACCCTACTGTATAGATTTATTTCAATAGAAAAGAATTAAATAACTTTAGACTGTTTTTAGGCTCATTCCGTCATTTCAGAGTGAAAAGCAAGGGAGCAAGCACATGGTAGTACATAGAGCTTACTGGAATCTTTGAACAGTTAAAAGTTTACCTGCATTCAGACGAAGCATACTACAATTGCTCACCTATACCTTCATTGTAATGCTTGGAATGTACAATTGTCCCCCTAGTCCCAACACTGATGTATCTTCACAGATATGGGCAGCAGCATATCATTGTGATGTCATGTTCTGAATAGATTTTACACAGCAAAAACGCGACCCAATGAATAGTAAACGTATGGGAAGACCCCATCAAGCCTCACAAGGGAAAGAAGGACCCGAAGGGCCAAGCAATAACCACCCCGAAGGGAAAAACAGCAGGGCTAAGCCCCGCTATCAGTAGCTCTAAAATCGCCTGTCGCACCTATGATGTCGGAGATCAGAAAATCAGTACCTCTAGAAACAACTGGCGCACCTGAAGAGGCATCACCTACTGCGATTGCTCTCCTATGAACTGCTCCTGCTAAAGCTCTCTGTAGAGCAATGGAAACTCGCTGCCTAAAAAATGTGGTGCAGAAAGAAAGAGAAAGTGGTACTCCCTGGCGCCTCTCATGATAGGCTCTAGCACAGTCTCTCAGAAAGACGTCGAACTCCAAGCCTGTCGATCCGTATATCTCCAAAGCTAAGAGAATGAAGCGATGTCTCACTTGCATACCCTTATACTTGGTCACCTTCGCTGCTGCCGCCACGCCTGTAGCCCATCCTGGGGGATGGGTGATCACCTGTGCCGCCACTGAGTCCCGTGTCAGATTCCTGACAACCACATCAGCCACTGAGACCTGATCCTCTCTCATCATGTACAAGTCAGCTCTCACTGATCCTCCTGTCTGAAGGGCGTACCAACGCTCTCTCCACGTCATGTGACCGCTCTCCCGTGCTAAGGCAAACACGACGTCTCTGATGACATCGTGGGTAGCTATCCGCTCTCCACCATGAGGACATCGAGCAAGATGGCGACCCGATGTGTCGAGCGAGACACCACACTCGCAAGTGGATAGTGCCGAAGCAACAGGTTGGACCAAGCCTAGGCGGAACCTCATCGCTGTAGAGAAGATAGTCGATGCGAGTCGGAACGCTCTAATGCAAGGTGGAGCTATGAGCCAAGAGCCTGCGCCCTTGCCCGAACAAGAGCGGAGTCGAGCTCTAGTATCCCGTGAGATGGAAGGATCCACTAAGAGAGCATGGAGAACCTGCTGGAAGTGGTGCCCCGTCAGAGAAGACTGTAGTCCGCGAGATCCATCCGTAGCTAAGGGATCGAATCGAGGGTGTACCTCACGTGCCTCAAGAGTCAGGCCATCTCTTGTCTCACGGAGACACATCTGTAGTGGGTAAGAACCATCCTCCACCTCTGTCACGTAGCTCTCTAGAATAGGTCTATCTCGCACGAGAAAACGACAACAGAGCCAAGGTGCTGAGAGGGCTCAACTACCCAAAAAGGCTGCCGGAGCAGTCTCCTCCATGGATAATAAGCCCACCTCGCCACATGATATCGGCAAAGATGTCTGCCTACGTGCGAGAGGTCCTGCCACACTGTCAAAAGTCTCCGGTCCTATGATGTCGCCAAACACCTCCATGATCTTCCTATCAAACTCTCTAAGGCGTGAGATGAAGATAAGAGATGGAGGTACCGTGCGGAGTAAGTAACTAGGACGCCGTGCGATGGAAGAGTAAAGAATACCAAAGGCAACTTGAGGATCCTCCAACATAGAGAGATCCTCAATATGCAAAACGTCCTCCGCTAGGGCAACATCTAGGAATCGAGAGACAAAGTCCTCTGTACCCACAGGTACTCCGAGGATGCATAAACCATATGTAGGGATAACAAATCCCTCCGAGAGCTTTACGTCTGACGGTATACCTATGGGAGACCAAGCCTTGCACTTTGACACCTTCACCCTCAGCCCTACCAAGGCCAATTGAGAGACAAGGTGGGTCAAAGACAACACCGACTTGGTCCGCCAGACGATGTGCGTATCATCAGCTAGAGATGGAAAAACACAATCTGGAGCAGCGAAGGCGGTGGCCAAGAGAGCTCTGTAGTGAGCTAAGGCAAAGAGGGGTCCACCCAAAGGATCTCCCTGACGAGTACCTGCAGCGGAGCTGATGACTGTAACCCCCTCTATCGTAGGACCGTGCTGGTAGTAAAGAGAAGAAGGAGAACCATAGAACGATCGCACGAAGGGGACCAGACCCGCTAGAGATCCCCCGCCATCCATGAGCTCCCTAAAGATGGAAGCGTGGAAAATACTATTAAAAGCATTTTTCACGTCCACTTGTAGGACAACCCAATCGGGATGGATGTCCAAGAGAGCCCTAATGTCGAAAGACACGGACTCACAACCTCCCGACGTCGCAACTCCAAACTGATGTGGGCAAAGGTGGTCCTGAAAAGTATAACGAAGCTGAAGAACAATGGTACGACTGATAAGTCGTAAAAGAATCTCACCGATGGCTATCGGTCGAATCCCTCCACCATCCTTCGTCATGGCCAAAAGTCTAGCTGCCCCTAGTACCTGAGCTATAGACTGAGGAATATGTCCCTGAGCTACTGCTGCCACTACCTGAAAAAGCTCCGTGAAACCACTAGAGGGGTCGTCTGTCTGAAAACAATCCCGTAGGTGCTCGTAGATCATCCCAGACAGACCTCCAGAGGATAGACGTGGAGTAGTACACAAGACCTGGGCAAACAAGGATCTATCGAGACACAATGGCTCCTTAGGCTGATAGTCCTGAACCTCAGGTGGTGAGGGATCACCCGGTGAGGGGTGAAGGGAACGCAACGCAGCGATCGTCTCTCCAGTGGGACATGCCAATGACAAAGGATGCAATGCTCTAGCAGCTCTACTGTACTCTCCAACCTGACCTAACATTCTACAGCGTCGTATGCGGGCGGAAGATGAGACATCACGTGTAGAGGCAGACTCACTCCTACCTCGTACCGCACGGACTGATTCCTCCTGTAAGACCGCCCAATCACCTGCACGGAATCTCCGAAGACGGACCGCCACCTCTCGATGTCCTCCTCTGCCACCTCGAGTATAACGGAGGCACCAACGAGGAAGTAGGAGAAATAGTAACCACGCCGCCTCGTCCTTGGTGTTCCGTGCCAACATGTCGAGAGGTAGACGGAATGCTTGTCTCACCTCGTCATGAAGAGCACGAGATAACCGATGGAACCAACGCAGACAAGAGAAACTCGTCTCGAACAAACTCAGGATAGTGCTAGAGTGGATTCTCAACCACTCCCATGACTCTGGAGGAACTCCAGGAAGAAGGACTAATGGTGCCGTAATGACTGCACGTGTAGACCTCCGATCTCGGCTAACCTGGGCATCCCATGTGGTCGTATCATAGCTCTTGTGCATCTTTCCCACATGAGATTTTACCCCTTGCGAGGTAAATAACTGATTGCACACCGGACATGGTGTGTCTCGAATCAGTCTCGATCTCATGGGAGAGAGAGTACCCATAGCTAAAGAAGAGACGATATCCGATCAAACAATACTCCTAATAGAAGCATCTCCCGAAAGAAAAGAGAAAAGAGAAATTATACTATCTCTCAAGAACGCTTATCATTCATGAAAAGCTCATCATGCAATCCAGACGTTTGAACTGAACTGGATGTAGTGGACTTGATTAATATGGTTTGATATTATCTTCTCAATTCCTTTGATACTGCACGCTGGTTGAATATCTCCAAAAGTCAAAAGCCGTATTCATCTGGCTCTATCAGCAGTTAGGTCCTCGTATACACCGTGGTAACACTCGATGGAGAAAAGCGGTGCTTGTAGAAGTGCGCGTGGTTGCGGTCTTGTTCAGGTTGAGTACCGGTATGAGCTATTTTCATGTAGGAGATCGATTTAGCATTGGAGAAAGTACAGTGCATGAATTCATGGATGAAGTAGTTCAGGCAATCATCGGCTGTTCAAGACGTACGTATCTTGTGTGACCTCAAAGAGAAAAGATGACCAAATTTCCCAAAGTTTTTTCCAAAAGTCTGGGTTATCGAATTGGACGCGGGTTAGTAGATCTTGAGAGATGAGACAGTCTTGTGTCAAGTGCGTAATGCGCAAAATGCATCAAAAAGAGATCAGATCAATATTTCTGAACCGAGTTGTGGGAATGAAAGTCAATGCTACCAAATCCGGAGACACCGCCGAGAGACCTGGAAAGAGTTCTCTTTTCTTTTTAACGACTTGCTCACCCTGAAATCGCATCATGAGGAGATAAGGTCAATCGATCGGTAAAGCGTCACATGGATCTTGCGACGTCCAGTGCATCTCTTTCAGTCTTTGAAAATCTGGAGGAGCGAGTACTCTTCACGCTCGGTCGTACTCATAACCGCATTAGGTCTCCAAGGTGAACAACCTCTAGTCGATAGAACAATCAAGGTAAGAGACGTCGGCAAAATAGATCCGTAACTTCAGGAAAAAGATTAGCTTTGAGTGTCGGACACGGGATCTATGTCTATCCTCGGTGGGTTGTCGGCGGTATGTCCGAGGTGCTCGTGCAGCGAGGGCGGACTATCGCGTGTCTGCGAAGGGCGTAGAATGGAGAGATCTCGACTCCTTCCTTTTTCCTTGGACGGTGAACAGCAAACTCGAAACTGATACGAACAAGGAGAATTCGACTGTTTAATTAAAACAAAGCATCGCGATGATCTTCACGGATGCTGACGTGATGTGATTTCTACCCAATGCTCTGAATGTCAAAGTGAAGAAATTCAACCCATTGATGGCACTCACATTCGGACAATGACTCCCATTGGAGGAAATATTGATGTTGAATACTACAACCGAAAAGGCAATACTCTCTAGTGCTTCAAGGGATAGTTGATTTCGATGGTGTTTTTTTTAGACATAAGCACAAGTATGTCCGAGAACACCAATGATCGCCGAGTCTTGCAGCGTTCTCAATTTTACCCAAGTGCTACATCCGAGTTTGTGCTTCAAGAGCCAACTGTAGTCATAAACTCGGGCTTCCACCTAAAATCTTAATTTTAGACGACTCATGCTACTAGATGGTTCCTTGGTTGCTAGTTCCTTACAGTGTGCGACATGAGAGTTCTGACCTTCAAGAGTTCTTTATCGAATGTCAGATATGAGGACTACTATGCATAGAACAAGCATTCGGGACTTTGAAAGCTTGTTTCTCTATCTTAGCATTGGTATATCATCCTCTGTGTAGTGGGCAGCGAAGTTGATCCACACTACTTGTATATTACATAACATCCGCGTTCGGAAACGAGTGGTTCTCAAGGGTCGTTCTTTAGAATCATTCAGCACACCACCAAGAGTTCATACGGGTGGGATAAACTCACTACGTCCAGGAGATTCAGACGAAGAAGTTCGTAGTGCATTAGCTGAGTACTTGGCACTCTTCGCTTGATATTTCGTGTTTTATCTGAATACTACTGCAGTCTAATAAAATGGTTGAAGGAGGTCAAGCTGAAGCTTCGACTGAGGTTCAATTCCTCAGTTGGTCATAGTATTCTAAAACAATTTGTGTCTCAACGAAATGAATGAACGAAATATTAAAGTTACAAGTGTCATGTGAGTTGTATGTGCGAGAACAAGAACCAAGTCTTCACGTGGATGAATGATGCTACGGGATAATAACTCCATGTACACAATCTATGCTAAAAAATAACTAAATGCGGTGGCGCTATTTGAAAATTGAAAAATATTTTTGATAACAGATCCTTCTCGTTGCCTCCTATCCTTGACACTTGTCACTAAAAACTCGAAAAAACCTGCTGCCAAAACGGTGATGTGGTCCACGGTGTCGTGTCGTGGACCAGCTCCTATCTGAAATTCAGACTTCAATGCTTGTCGTTCCAAAGACACTTATGAGAAAGACAAGCTAGACCCTAGCTTACGGGTTTTTGGCATCATTTCGGATCTCCATTTTCATCGCATAGATGCGTAGAGCTCCTTGTCAGCTTTCCATAGGCACTTCGTCTACTTCGTTCGGACGCATAGTGGAGAAGTTACAAGACTCGAAAGATGGAGAAAACAAGCTAGGCCTCAACTGACGGGTTTTTGGCGCAACTTCAGACCTTCGCTTTTATCGCATCAGTGGATAGAGCTCCTTGTCAGCTTTCCATAGGCACTTCGTCTACTTCGTTTGGACGCCTAGTGGAGAAGTTACAAGATTCGAAAGATGGAAAAAACAAGCTAGGCCCCAGCTTACGAGCTTTTGGGGCAACTTCGAATCTTCACTTTCATCACATAGATGGGTAGAGCTCATTGTCAGCTTTCCATGGGCATCTTGTTTACGTCGTTTGGACATCTAGTGAAGAAGTTATGCGACTCGAAAGAAGGTAAAATCAAGCTAAGCCCTAGTTTACTTGCTGACTGGGTATTTGAGGCTTCAGGCGTTATATCAAAGACGCAAGGGGTCAGCTTCCTCATTATTGTGAGAACTTCGTACGTACAGAGACTGTTGCAAGAGGGCTGCTTAAGAGACTTGCTTGTTCTTACGACCTGTCGGTGGACGTTTTAGAGAATTAGGAAGTCCAATACACGCGCGCAAGGTGTCATCGGGTTCAGATCTGTGCAGGCTGCGCACAAGTTAAGACGGATTGAGAAGAGACGGATCAGGGGTTGTGTTTTGAGAGAAATTGAGATGCAGGAAGCAGATTTGAAGTTTTCAGTTACCTTGAAGGAGAGTTGGACCGTTCCGGAGTCCAAACTTGCTATCCTTGGATCCATCGGGATCAGAACAACGAGTTCTTCAGGAAATTGAAGACGATACGAAGTTTCATCAGGCGGTTTGTGAGTTCTGAGTGAAATTTGCTCGCAAGGAAGCGCTTACATCAAATTTTCGTTCATCTGCGATCTGAGATTGGGTTGTTTTTCGAGATCGGTGAGCCAAGCTCTTCGTTCTTGGTGTCTACGTGGGAGTCTTCATCTATGCATAGGAGAAGACTGTACGTGAATTGCATTGTTGGTTTGGGTGTGATGAGCAAGTTTGAGCCCCGGAGAGCTGATTTACGTCAATTTTTTGCAACCTGCGATCAAATTTCTTGCGTGGTTTTGCAAGAGGAACTCCAAACGACTTGTTTGGAGTCTTGTTGGGTTCGTGATAGCTAGATCTATATGCCAGGGAAGACAGATATCAGTTTAGACGATTCGTTTGTGCGTGGTGTGCGGTTTTAAGCCGCAGGGAGCAATTTTTGAAGGTTTGATCACTTGCGACCGAAAATCGGTGATATCTCGACTGTTGGGAGTCGGGTCTGAACGTTTCTTGGGTTAACGGAGTCAGCGGAGGAGAACCTATCGACATCTGAAGTCCATTCGGCGAAAGGAGGAAGTTCTCAGATAGGTCTTTTTCGGTTTCTTCGCTATGGGTTTTACTCTTTTGAGTTCGTTAGAGTTCTGGTTGGCTGTATACAGCTTGTGGTAGCTAGCTTTAGCTAAGAGCTTATACATGGATGTGGTTTGGATCTGGGTTTGGATCGCGTGATACTGTTGTGACTCTATTTGTTAGCAAAGGGAAGTTTCTCTTGCCTTGAGCTACGCTTCGGTGGTTTTGGATCAGGGTTGTGATTCAAGGGTTGTTTTTAGAGGCTTTTGAAGCAAGTTACAGACTGCTCTGGTCTGGTTCTCAGTTCTGTGTTCTTAGGAGAAAGAACCGACAGTGTACATACATTTGGAGTGTATATATCGCAACGTTCATTTTCGTGATTGTTTTTCTCTGTCTTGTCTCTGTTTCAGCACCCAACATCTCCACAACCAGGAACCTCGCGTTTTCCTAGACATCCTTCACGTAATATTCGACACGATATGATGGTGAACTCGACGTGAAGGTCTGGGGTGGAGATTTCTTCTATGCGTGAACTTTGAAGAAGAGATAGACAGTCATGAGTGGGGATGGGAAAGGTGATGGAGATGGAGCTAGTGGTTCAGGTAGGTTGTCGAAGGTGTAGTTGGATCCGACGACTACATCGATGTTCTAAGCTTTCACTATGTTCTTACGGTAGCAACAGTCTGATGAGCGGAAGGAAGCTTTGACAACAAAGGCGTTACAAGCGGTGGTCAACAAGATTGACCAGTTTGATGAGAAAGATGTCTCAAGATATCTGAGGCATTATGTGAAAGAGATGGAGCTGAACCGGGTCTCAGAAGATGAGATGATTGAGACGTTTGAGCTAGCAGCAGCTCCAGAGATTAGAGATCATGTTAAAATGTTAACGAAGCATTTTAACAAGGATTGGGAGACTTTTGCTCGTGCCTTGATGGATGAGTACTTCTTGGAGGACTCTGATCGAGTCACCAAGAAGTCATTCTTGGAGTGGGTTGAGCAATCAAGGAAGGGTTTACAAGCTACTGAGTTGCTCAGAGAGTTTGAGAAGCAGTTTTCACGGCTGACCAGGATGGAGAAGTTGACGTTGCAGTCCAACAAGACAGAGCTATTTCTTCGGACTGCCGATGAGAAGTTGCAAGAGAAGCTAGTGGTACTTCTGGAAGATTGGGAGGAGGACGATGGATTGATCAGCAGCTGGAAGAAGGTTGAGGAAGCTGTTGGTATGCTTACCAAGAGAGAGAGGAGACGAGAGAAGGTTCTTGTTAGGAGACTGGCGCCAACACCTACAGTTGTAACACCTGTTCTTATAGTCTGACCAGTGGTTCCTGTTGCTAGACAAGTAGTATCAGTTGCTCCAGCTATTCCAGTCGTTCCAGTTGTTCAGGCACCTATGGTATATCCGAAGAAGGATGATTCAAACCTTGAGGAGATTTTGCGTGGCATGCGAGATTTGCAGATCAAGCTCACAAGATTGGAAGAGAAGAGGTCTACAAGCGGGGCAAGACCGATTGAGAAGCAAGGTTGGATCCAGCGGTGTATCAGGTGCAATGGTACTGATCATCCGCGCAGAGATTGCAAGGAGTTCACTGATATTCTGCAGCAAGGAGTGATCTTCTGGAAGGATGAGAAGGTAGCGCTGAGAGATACTGGTGCACTTCTTCAGACCAACTTTGGTAGAGGAGGGATGAAGAAGTTGGTTGAGGACCACCTATCAGCGCAAGCAGTTGCAATGGTGGAAGTTGGAACTTATGGCACAAGAGTTGAGGATCAAACTGAGAGAGGTTTTAACATGCAAGTTGAGCCAAGTGGATTGTGGTCATCTGTCATCTCCATGAGACAAAAAGGAAAGATGGCACGTGAGACGTTGCTGAGGACAGCTGCTATGATCCGGAAGGATACTGGATTGGAGGATCTGATAGAAGCTCTATCGGTGCATGCTTACATCGTCAAGAACCAACACGAAGCGTTGTTGGAAGAGAAGAGAAGGCGAGATTCAGAGGATGCAGGAGAAGGAACTTCTTCCAAGAGACAGACTCGAGGGGAGAAGGTTCGTCAAGAGCTTCGAGATGCAAGAGCTCAAGATCTACCGATGGATGATGCTCCTTCTCCATCGAAGGAAAGAGTGAAGGATTCTCAGAAGGAGAAGGGTAAGCCGGCTGCATACAAACTACAATCGGACATCGAAGCTTCAACAGACTTGAAAGGAGTCTTGGAAGATCGCATTCTGAATGCGAAGGTGGAGTTTATCTTGAAGGAAGTGTTGGGCATTGCCAAGCGTGAGTTTCATGATATCATCATCGATGTCATCAAACAGAAACGACAGATTACGAGTGAGACTGGTTTATCGCATGTCTTGGATACTAGAATGTCTGTGGATGAGGGGAGAGAGTTTGCAAAGTGTAGTGTTTATTCTTCAGAGGAGGAAAGAGATCGAAGACACAAGGTACATTTTGAGGATGAAGAGTAGGATGAGAAGCAGAGCTCAAGTCATTACAGCCACAGTCACTAAGCTCGAGCTACAACGGAGACGTTGGTGAGAATCGGAGACTTGGATGAGCCGGTGGTTGCTCTGATCGATCATGGATCAGAAATCAACATCATGTCGAAAGAGCTGTACAAGACGAAGAAGTGGTCGATCGACACAGAGCATGGGTGGGTCATAAGAACATCCAACAACACAAGAAGAGACTTGTATGGAGCTTGTCCAGACGTCAGAGTGCGTGTAGGTGATGTTGCTATCGAGCAAAACATCTTTGTTCAAGAAGCAACATCATACCCACTCATTCTTGGTCAACCTTTCATCATAGCGACTCGGATGGAAACAAAGGTACTGGACGACGGATCTGCTTGCTAGGATCCGAAGTCAAGATGGGAAGAGAGCAGTACAGTTCTTGACTGTACCGTCCAATCACGAGCGCAACCGAGATCGTTTGAGGGAGAAATCGCTTCCAAGGGTGAGTGAAGAGTTCAAGGATTTTCGTTGAGTACCACTATAGAGCGGGATTGTGGTGGTGTGCAAGAGAAGGTACTCTCGCTTGATGGAGATAGTGCCTTTTGTACAAGGTTTGTTGGATTTTCAGAGTGTGGGATTGCTATCTACAAGAAGGTAGAAGAGATGAGGAGAAAAGAACAAAAACATTTGCGTGATGTTGAGTTGCTGATGAAAAAGTTGGATGAGCTAGAAGGAGATGAATGTATTTCTGGTGTTTATGAAGAGGATGGGTTGGAGGATCCTTTGCGAGAGATCATGTCTATTGGATGAGAGGATATGGATAAAGTTGTGCAGATTCATTCAAGGGAGGTCTATTCGGTGATCGAATCATTCTGTGCACCGGAGGTTGAGTTGAGACAAGGTACAAGACAATGGATAAGAAGATAAAGTCAGTTGCTGGTCCTTTGCCGGAAGACACTAACCAACAGATGGATCGAGCTTCAAGGGAGAAGAGTTTGAGAGAGCTCCTGCAATGATAGGACACAAGTTCACGGAGAAGACCCTTGGAGAGCTGAAGATTAGATCTGATGGGTCTCTTCTACCAGAAGAGAGGATTTGGTTCAAGGAGATGCTTTCACGACATGAGAAAGCATTTGCTTTTGAGCCACATGAGATTGGGTGCGTAGACCCGTACTGTTACCCCGATGGTTATCTTCACGGTACCGCATGTGCCATGGAACCTGAGATCAATTCCAGTACCGCGGGCTCACTTGCCCAAACTAGTGGAGTTGCTGAAGGGAAGATGCGGATGAAGATCTTGGAGCCGTCGTTTGCACCGTATTCGAGCAGATGGTTTACAGTGCTTAAGAAGAATGGGTCACTGCGGTTCATCCAAGACATGCAACCGGTGAATGCAATAACAATCAGAAATGCTGGGGTGGGACCGATTGTGGATGAGTTTGCTGAAACGTTTGCAGGAAGAGCAATCTACTCAATGGGAGATCTTTACTCAGGGTATGATCTATTTCAACTAGCGGAGGAAAGCAGAAGCTTCACGACAATGAGGACACCTTTGGGGTTGGTTAGGATGTGTGGTTTATCACAAGGAGCTACCAACTCGGTAGCACATATGATGAACAGGATGAATCGAGTTCTAAGAGACTTCATCCCTGAAAAGATGATGCCGTTCTTGGATGACATCTCCATCAAAGGATGTGTGGAAGATGAGAAGGATGAAGCATTAGATCAGAGAGGGTGTCGGCGATACGTCACTGGTCACATCGAAGATTGTGAGAAGATCTTATCTCGACTTGAGGAAGTTCATCTTACGCTGTCAGGTGCGAAGTCTACATTTGGAGTTAGAGAGGTTTTGATCGTTGGTCATTTGTATGGATCGTTTGATCGGAAGCCAGATCCGAACAAGGTGGATGCGATTGGAAGGATGAAGGAGGTTTGCAACTCGCTGACAGAAGTAAGAAGATTTTTGGGTGCTTGTGTATTCTACCACATTTGGATTCCTCATTATGCGCATGTGGTGGATCCGTTGTATGGATTGTTGCGTAAGGGTCATAAGTTCAGATGGGAGGAAGAGCATACTGATGCGGTAAGGAAGTTGAAGTCTTTACTATCATCTCCTCCAGTTCTGAGAAGGATTGATTAGAAGGGTGCTAGGTAGGTGGTTCTTACTGTGGATACAAGTCCAATTGCAATTGGATGGGCAGTCAGACAGGATGATGAGGATGGAGACAGATTTGCGATTAGGTTCGGAGCGAAGGTGTTAAGTGCACGACAACGTGCTTACCCGCAAGTGAAGAGAGAACTGTGGGGTATTGTTTCAGCTATGAAAACTGAGAAAGAGTATTTGATTGGAGTAGTAGTGGTGGTTGAAACTGATTGCTTGTCGTTGTTAGGGATGATCATGAATTGTTCAACTCCTGATATTGCGATGTTACGATGGATCGCGTATATCAAGTCGTTGAACCCGGAGTTTAGACATATCGCAGGGAAGGATAATACGATGGCGGATATGTTATCTCGAGCTCGGTATGATGAGGAGGATGAGATGGTAGAAGACATTGATGACGTGGGTACAGAGTTCTATTCGATTGCACAGACAAGAAGGGAAGATGAGTTATTTGTTGAAGGGTTGTATGATGATGATTTGCTTGATATCGAGAGGTACCTTAGTATGATGATCAAGCAGACAGGTTGGACGGATGAGAGGTTTCGGAGAGTTCGAAGGAAGGCCTACAACTTCATGTTGCAGGATGGGTTTCTTTGAAAACGAGCGAACAGAAAGATGGGGTACCGCTATGGTTGATTTGCAACAAGGAAGATCAGCAAAAGTTACTCAAGGTGTTTCATGAGAGTCTTTGGGCTGGACATCGAGGGATTTAGATCACTTTTACAAAGATGAAAGAGCGGTACAGGGATGTTGTATCTTTTGTGGAGTCTTGTTTGACATGTCAAATGTATTCGAACATTCGACATCGTGACGGATTACACCCAACTTATCCGCTGGCAATCCATTTCAAGTGGGTGGTAGACTTGGTGATTATGCCGATTGGATTGTGACAGATGAGATACTTGGTTTTTGCTAGAGAAGATCTTTCAAATCAAGTCGAGGGTAGGACGCTTCGGACAAAGACAACTGAAGGAATATGTAGATTTCTCTTGGAAGAGGTTGTTTGTCGGTATGGATGTGTGGGAAAGATCACTGCAGATCGAGGAGAGTTAGATGCACATGAGGCTCGTGAATTCTTTGCAAGGTGTGGGGTGAGGTTATCACTGACAACTGCTTACAACCCCGAAGGGAATGCATCCATTGTGAAGGCTTTGGTGAAGGTCTGCAACGGAAGGGTGCGCGAGTGGCCTCGACTCTTACCATTTGCGTTATGGACATATCGAACGACACACAGCTCGATGACAGGTTACATACCGATGAAACTCATCACATGTCAAAAACCTATCATGTCGATTGAAGAACACGTTCTAACATGGAGTGTGTTACCTTGGGAGGACAATTTGACTAGAGAAGAGCTTCTTACTATTCGAATTAGGTAGTTAGAGAGAAGATCAGAGGATATCCAAACTGCTTTGGATAGGCTGCGAGAAGCACGGTTGAAGAACAAGGACAGATTTGATCAGCGACATCGTTTGAGACCGAGGGAAATCAAGGAAGATGATTGGGTGTTAGTCTATGACAACAGTCTAGACAACCAGCATAGTGCACTCTGGAAGTTTTCCAGAAGATGGTTTGGTCCGTATGCGGTGAAGAAGGTTCATGACAACGCAACTTACGCCCTGCAAGAGTTGGATGGAACGAGCTTGAAGGTACCAGTGGCAGGTAAACGTGTCAAGATTTTCAGAAAGAGAGATGAGGAGGTCGATCTAGTAGATATCTTGACGGAGTTTCAGTTTGAGGATGAAGATTATGCAGAAGACCTTGAAGGTGAGGTTGGCTACGATGGGAAGTAGGACGATAAGCCGGTCCACTCCTTGGTTGATATCTCTGATGCATACTTGAGGATGCACATGTTCAGAGGGGGTGGATGTCGTGTTGTGGACCGGCTCTTATCTGAAATTCAAACTTCGATGATTGTCGCTCCAAAGACACTCATGAGAAAGACAAGCTAGGCCTTAGCTTACGAGTTTTTGACATCATTTCGGATCTCCATTTTCATCGCACAAATGGGTACAGCTCCTTGTCAGCTTTCCATAGGCACTTCGTCTACTTCGTTCGGACGCCTAGTGGAGAAGTTACAGGACTCGAAAGATGGAGAAAACAAGCTAGGCCCCAGCTTACGAGTTTTGGGCGCAACTTCGGATCTTCGCTTTTATCGCATCAGTGGATAGAGCTCCTTGTCAGCTTTCCATATGCACTTCGTCTACTTCGTTTGGACGCTTAGTGGAGAAGTTACAAGATTCGAAAGATGGAGAAAATAAGCTAGTCTCCAGCTTACGGACTTTTGGGGCAACTTCGAATCTTCACTTTCATCACATAGATCGGTAGAGCTCGTTGTCAGCTTTCCATGGGCATCTTGTTTACGTCATTTGGACATCTAGTGAAGAAGTTATGCGACTCGAAAGAAGACAAAATCAAGCTAGGTCCTAGTTTACTTGCTGACTGGGTATTTGAGGCTTCATGCGTTATATCAAAGACGCAAGGGGTCAGCTTCCTCATTATTGTGAGAACTTCGTACGTACAGAGACTGTTGCAAGGGGGCTGCTTAAGGGGCTTGCTTGTTCTTACGACCTGTCGGTGGACGTTTTGGAGAATAGGGAAGTCCAATACACGCTCGCAAGGTGTCATCGGGTTCAGATCTGTGCAGCTACACACAAGTTAAAACGGTTTGAGAAGAGACGGATCGAGGGTTGTGTTCTGAGAGAAATTGAGACGCAGGAAGCAGATTTGGGATTTTCAGTTACCTGTGAAGGAGAGTTGGACCGTTTGGGCCGTTTCGGAGTCCAAACTTGATGTCCTTGGATCCATCGGGATCAAAACAACGAGTTCTTCAGGAAATTGAAGACGATACGAAGTTTCATCGAGCGGTTTGCGACTTCTACATCAGATTTTCGTTCACCTCCGACCTGAGATTGAGTTGTTCTTCGCGATCGGTGACCCAAGCTCTTCGTTCTTGGTGCCTACGTGATCAGGGAGTCTTCATCTACGCATAGGAGAAGACTATACGTGAACTGGATTGTTGGTTTGGGTGTGGTGAGCAAGTTTGAGCCGCAGGGAGCTGATTTACGTCAATTTTTTGCAACTTGCGACCAAATTTCTTGCGTGGTTTCTCAAGGGGAACTCCAAACGACTTGTTTGGAGTCTTGTTGGGTTCGTGATAGCTAGATCTATATGCCAGGGAAGACGGATATCAATTTAGACGATTCGTTTGTGCGTGGTGTGCGGTTTTAAGCCGCAGGGAGCAATTTTTGAAAGTTTAGTCACCTGCGACTGAAAATCAGCGATATTTCGACTGTTGGGAGTCGGGTCTAAAGGTTTCTTGGGTTAATGGAGTCAGCGGAGGAGACCCTACCGACATCTGAAGTCCATTCGGCGAAAGGAGGAAGTTCTTAGATAGATCTTTTTCGGTTTCTTCGCTACGAGTTTTACTCTTTTGAGTTCGTTAGAGTTCTGGTTGGCTGTATACAGCTTGTGGTAGCTAGCTTTAGCTAAGAGCTTATACATGGATGTGGTTTGGATCTGGGTTTGGATCGCGTGATACTGTTGTGGCTCTATTTGTTAGCAAAGAGAAGTTTCTCTTGTCTTGAGCTACGCTTCGGTAGTTTTGGATCAAGGGTGTGATTCAAGGGTTGTTTTTAGAGGCTTTTGAAGCAGGTTACAGACTGCTCTGGTCTGGTTCTCAGTTCTGTGCTCTTAGGAGAAAGAACCGGCAGTGTACATACATTTGGAGTGTATATATCGCAGCGTTCGTTTTCGTGGTTGTTTTTCTCTGTCTTGTCTCTGTTTCAGCACACAACATCTCCACAGCCAGGAACCTCGCGTTTTCCTGGACATCCTTCACGCAATATCCGACACGATAACGGTCAACCCGAAGAGCAAAGCGACCAACGTGAGGAAGAACATCGGGGCTAAGCTCTTCTTTTGTAGAGCGAGATATAAAATAGAATGAATCCGGAATTACTGATAGCAGGCTGGTGAATGGCACACTTAGATTTCAGCTTGCTGTTTTTCTTGCCCACACTAGTAAAGGTAAACAGCTCAGAGTCTACAGTTTCTTGTATTTTATCTCGCTCCCCTTCAGAGGTCCTGTGCAAAAAATTCAATGATTTATGCCGCTGGCAATAAGTCGTCAGCAGAATAATCTACGGTAGTCCGGGCGAACATGTTATGTTTTTCTAAAGCTGGAACAACTTACCGTTTCGCGTCTGCTCGGAGACTGTAGTTTTTTTGGAAAAGAAAAAGAAAACAACATTTATAAACGAGTTGCAGTCACACCCTAAGAATATCAGTCTCAGCTTGCTATATCCCCACTATGTCCACGTCAGCACAAAGGAAACCAACATGGAATACATGCGCGTGCCACCGCGGATGACAGACAGACAAGAAACATATTTTGGTGTACGTCATCACTGACTCACACTGAGCACAGCCACTGTCAAAGATTGACAGTAGATAAGATATGGAGAGGGTCTTCAAGTTTGTGTAATATATGATTTCTTCATAGCTTCCCTGCACAAAGTGAAATAAATGAGAACTTCAGAACTGCATATGATCTGTAAAATCAGACCCTGAAACTGTTAGAAGTTCTCGGATTCAGATACTGAAGGAAGAAAAGTTGGGGTCAGACAAGAACTCCACGAGGTAAGTAAAATCTATTAAAATCTATCTAGTAAAATCTATGAGACCGCAAGCGCGGGGAGTTGGGACGGAGAGGCAGACTGCGGCGGAGGGGGACTGCGGGAATGAGAGTGAGAGGGGGAGGGTGTTAGAGTGTATTAGACTGATTTTTTTATATATTCTTCTTCACTTTTCTTTTCTGTTCGTATTGATCTTAGATTTGACACATTTGGTGGACAGATGAGTGAGTATTAAATAGTTTCAGATTTTAGGGTCACATAGTGTTCTTTTTAGGGTTTTTTGAGAGACTTTACAGATCAGGGTTCAGGGTTCTTCTCTTCCTTTTGTCTCCTTTTTTCTTTTTCTTTTTCTTCTTTCTTTCTTTTCTGTCCTTTTATTTTTTTACAACAGACATCATCTTAAGTAGCCTCGTCCATTCATCTACGAAGATGCGTACACCACATACTCATTAGCTTAGCTTAAACTAAAATAACCTAGTCCACATGACAAATATGTTTTGAAGTACACCAAGTCTAAAGTACACGAAGCATCCAGCACCGCTGAACTCAAAAGAAGACCAACATTGTTTACTGTGGTGCCCACAAATTACAGGCTTCACGAATTTTTAAAATTTCTATGATTAATAACTTGTTTGTATAACTGAAGAATCGTTGTTACTTAAGGTTACGTCTTCCTTAGCAGGAAGATGATCTTACGAGCTGTTTGTAATAATAAGTTGACTTCCTCGGAAGACGACCATCTTCGGAAGAGCGTCTTCTCAGTTGCGTCTTCGGAAGACGGAAGACGGCGGAAGACATCCATCTTCCGGAAGACAGCGATCGCGAAGGCCTAACCACAGCTTTTTCAGTAAAGAGGTAGTTGTACCTACTTGGTTGCACCGAAGAGGTAGGTAGGTTAGGTAGGTCATCCAAGGTCGAAACCCCTAATCTGCAGGGAAGATGCACAGGAAGCGCATTAGCGCATTCCAACTTCCCGCAGCATAGCGCGCTTGAGAAGATCGATTCGCGAGAGTGAGCTTCGAGAGAAGAAATCAAGAGAGGGAAGCGAGCGAGGTGAGGACCAGTTGGCAGCTAGGCGAAGGACGAGACCGAATTGTTGAAGCGCGGAAGGCAGGGAGCAAAGGCGTTTCTGTGAGCTCCCGGGAAGCTGACATTGGAGAGTAGCTGAGTAGAATCGAAGGTGAAATTGAGACGTGGCCGGGAATTGAACAAGCGGAAGCAGCCGTGTGAAGTCGCATTGGAGCTAGGACCAGAGCCAGAAGCGCGCGGGAGGTCGAAGATAACTCGGGAAGCAGAAGAAGACTGTAGAGGTTCTTCTCACGTTCTTTCCCCTTCCCACTTCTTCTCGCCGTTGTCTGGTATTCCCCGCGCTTCCCTGGTTGTGTGCAGGCAGCCTGATCAATTACCCCCACCGCCATTCTTTCTATTGAGACATTGGGTGCGGAAGCGCTGCCCAATTTCTGTCAGACATCTTCCTACTTCTTCCTAAGTTCAATTCGAGCTTCCCTACACCTCGTCCTCAAATTGACGATCTCAGCTATCAATTTCCCTACCCTACTACCCCTCTACCCCCGAAACCTTGAACAGAAGACGCTTCGGAAGATGGGAACATCTTCGGAAGACGCTTCTTAAACTTGACTGTCTTCGGAAGACTGTCTTTGGAAGTCGACTATAACCAATTCGTATCAAGAGTGGATTTGTGTTGCTTTTGTGTTAAGAGAGGCTTGGTACGAATCCCGAGTGGTGTGGTGAGTTCTTTTGTTATTTCGAGAAGTTGAAAGTCGGGAACTAGGCATGTGCCTCCTGATCTTCCAAGCTTCTCAACTCCACATCTTCCTAGAGAGACTAGAAGACTGAAAGGCTGGCAAAATGAGCGAGAAGACGTGAGGGTCCATTTCGGGTCTCTTCTGTCTGACCCATAGCAGCCATTCCTTCTTCTTCCCAAACTTAGGAGAGAGTCGTGAGAATACTTGCTGGCAGAATCTGGAGAGAATGGTCGAGGGTCGTGTCTTCTCACTGAGCAGCAAGCTTCTTCTGAGTGCGTATGAGAGGTGAGAAGTCAGAAGAACAGAGTGCAACTGTCTTGAGTCTGTTGTGAGGATAGATTGCGTGTAGGAAGACGAAGACAGGTGAGACCAATGAAGGGAAGCTTGACTTCGAGAAGTCTTCCGAGGAAGACATTGAATCGGAAGCCGTCTCGGGTGTCTTCCCAGAGGTCACTGTCACCGCAGGAGCCCGCAACCATCTTCCGAACTTGTTATGCACTTTATGTTTCGCGAATCTTGTATCTTCTGATAGGAAGTAGGATGTAATGCAAGGTGGGTTGTCTTCTTGGTAATCCATGCGAGGCCTTGCTTAGATAGGATTGTTTAGATATAGCTCGGAAGACGAGAGCTATCTAGGAAGTACTGTTAGAATCCCGGAAGACGGAGTAGCTGTCTTCTGGAAGACTAGTTTCGTCTTCTGAGAAGTAGAAGCTAGACTGTGGACACTTGGGAAGGACTGAGCCTTCAGCTCATAGCAGGTGCTTGTGGCTTAGTGCAACATATCTTCCAATATGACGATGCATCCGCGAGGCTTGGTGTTACCAGCGGCAGAATTGGCAGAGGCCACTCTTTTCCTCAAGGAGTTGGGTCTCCACTTCTTCCTGTGGGATTGGAACCCCGCCGATCAGGGACTTCTGGAGGAGGTGTGGGTAGCGTTACCATCCCGCAACCGTGTACCTGCGAAGGCAGGAGTAGCTCGAGGAAGACCATCTTCCTGGACTGAAGATTGGTGGCGCAGGGCTTTCCACAAGCCAGACTCCGAGGACCGAGGGTATTGGTTTGAGAAGAAGGTTTTGCCCAGGATCATGAGTACGTGGCATGTACCTGGGAGCACCACCTGTCTTTTCGTGGAAGACAGGCAGGGTAGGAATGGGTGGAAGATCGAATCTTACCGGGAGTCGAAGAAGCGACTTCTGACGAAGCTGTTTCTGCATCTCTTCCCCAAGGGGAAAGCGCAGAAGATGAGGTACCTAGGAGATCCTGGAAGACAAGGTGCCTCTGGAAGACAAGGTCGATACCTCCGAGCGAGTGGTAGAGATGAACGTGTCTTCCGCGGGAAGAAGACTGGAAGAGTTCAGCGCCTTCTTCTATAAGGAGAACCAGTCAGCTACGGAGTTGCTGGAGAAGTGAGCGAAGGCACAGGAGAGGCCCTTGCAACCTAGATTCGGCCTGCGCACCTTGCTGCGACAGGGAGAAGACCAGAAGAAGACGGAGTCGCTGGAAGCTAGTCTCCGCACCACGGAGAAGCTCGCAGCCAGATATAAGGCGGAAGCAGCCGCTTCTACCAAGGAGTTGGTGTAGCTTCGGAAGAGCAACCAGGAGTTGTAGGAGCGTGTGCAGCAGCGCGATTAGGAAGTCCTTCGAGTGCGGTGTCGTGTCGTGGACCGGCTCCTATCTGAAATTCAAACTTCGATGCTTATCGCTCCAAAGACACTCATGAGAAGACAAGCTAGACCCCAGCTTGTCTTCTCATGGCACAATCTCAGATCTCCATTTTCATCGCATAGATGGGTAGAGCTCCTTGTCAGCTTTCCACAGGCACTTTGTCTACTTCGTTTGGACGCCTAGTGGAAAAGTTACAAGACTCGAAAGATGGAGAAAATAAGCTAGGCCCCAGCTTACGGGTTTTTGGCACCACTTCGGATCTTCGTTTTTATCGCACCAGTGGATAGAGCTCCTTGTCAGCTTTCCATAGGCACTTCATCTACTTCGTTTGGACGCCTAGTGGAAAAGTTACAAGACTCGAAAGATGGAGAAAACAAGCTAGGCTCCAGCTTACGGGCTTTTGGCGCAACTCCGGATCTTCACTTTCATCACATAGATGGGTAGAGCTCGCTGTCAGCTTTCCATGGGCATCTTGTTTACTTCATTTGGACATCCAGAGAAGAAGTTATGCGATTCGAAAGAAGGTAAAATCAAGCTAGGCCCTTAGTTACTTGCTGATTGGATATTTAGGGCTTCAAGCGTTATATCAAAGACGCAAGGGCCCTGCTTCTTATTATTCAAGAGAGAACTGTACGTACGGAGACTGTTGCAAGAGGGCTGTTTAAGGGGCTTGCTTGTTCCTGCGACCTATCGATGGACATTTTGAAGAATTGGGAAGTCCAATACACGCGCGCAAGGTGTCATCGGGTTCAGATCTGTGCAGGCTACGCACAGGTTAAGACGGTTCTTGAAGAGACGGATCGGGGGTTGTGTTCTGGGAGAAATTGAGACGCAGGAAGCAGATTTGAGGTTTTCAGTTACCTGTGAAGGAGAGTTGGACCGTTCGGGCCGTTCCGGAGTCCAAACTTGCTGCCCTTGGATCCATCGGGATCAAAACAACGAGTTCTTCACGAAATTGAAGACGAATCAAAGTTTCATCGAGCGGTTTGGGAGTTGTGAGTGAAATTGGCTCGCAGGAAAGCGCTTACATCAGATTTTTGTTCGCCTGCGACTTGAGATTGGGTTGTTCTTCGCGATCGGTGAGCCAAGCTCTTCGTTCTTGGTGCCTACGCGATCAGGGAGTCTTCATGTAAGCATAGGAGAAGACTGTACGTGAATTGGATTGTTGGTTTGGGTGTGGTGAGCAAGTTTGAGCCGCAGGGAGCTGATTTACGTCAGTTTTTTGCAACCTGCGATCAAATTTCTTGCGTGGTTTTGCAAGGGGAACTCCAAAAGACTTGTTTGGAGTCTTGTTGGGTTCAGGGTAGCTAGATCTATCTGCCTAGGAAGACAGATATCAGTTTAGACGAACCGTTTGTGTGGTGTGTGCGGTTTTAAGCCGCAGGGAGGAGTTTTTGGAGGTTCGGTCATCTACGACCAAAAATCGGCGATATCTCGGCTGTTGGAAGTCGGATCTGAAGGTTTCTTGGGTTAACGGAGTCAGCGGAGGAGACCCTATCGACATCTGAAGTCCGTCCAGCGAAAGGAGGAAGTCCACAGATAGGTCTTTTTCGGTTTCTTCACTACGGGTTTTGCTCTTTTGGGTTCGTTAGAGTTCTGGTTGGTTGTATACAGCTTGTGGTAGCTAGCTTTAGCTAAGAGCTTATACATGGATGTGGTTTGGACTCGAGTTTGGATCGTGTGATACTGTTGTGGCTCTGTTTGTTAGCAAAGAGTAGTTTCTCTTACTTTGAGTTACGCTTCGGTGGTTTTGGGTCAGGGTTGTGATTCAAGGATTGTTTTCAGGAGCTTTTGAATCAGGTTACAGACCGCTCTGGTCTGTTTTTCAGTTCTGTGCTCTTAGGAGAAAGAATCGACAGAGTACATACATTTGGAGTGTATATATCGCAGCGTTCGTTTTCGTGGTTGTTTTTCTCGTCTTGTCTCTGTTTCAGCACACAACATCTCCACAGCCAGGAAGCTCGCGTTTTCCTGGACATCCTTCACGCAAAATATCCGACACGATACGGTGGTGAACTCGACGTGAAAGTCTGGGGTGGAGATTCTTCTGTGTCTGAACTTTGAAGAAGAGATTGGCAGTCATGAGTGGGGATGGGAAAGGTGATGGAGATGGAGCTAGTGGTTCAGGTGGGTTACCAAGGGTGCAGTTGGATCCGGCGACTGCATCGATGTTCCAAGCTTTCACTATGTTCTTGCGGCAGCAACAGTCTGATGAGCGGAAGGAAGCTTTGGCAACAAAGGCGCTACAAGCGGTGGTCAGCCGGATTGACTTGTTCGATGAGAGAGATGTCTCAAGATATCTGAGGCATTATGTGAAGGAGATGGAGCTGAACCGGGTCTCAGAAGATGAGATGATTGAGACATTTGAGTTAGCAGCAGCTCCAGAGATTAGAGATCATGTTAAAATGCTAACGAAGCATTTTAACAAGGACTAGGAGACGTTTGCGCGTGCCTTGATGGATGAGTACTTCTTGGAGGACTCTGATCGAGTCACCAAGAAGTCCTTCTTGGAGTGGATTGAGCAACCAAGGAAGGGTTTACAAGCTACAGAGTTGCTTAGGGAGTTTGAGAAGCAGTTTTCACGACTGACTAGGATGGAGAAGCTGACGTTGCAGTCCAACAAGACAGAGCTATTTCTTCGGGCTGCAGATGAGAAGTTGCAGGAGAAGCTAGAGGTACTTCTGGAAGACCGGGAGGACGACGATGGATTGACTAGCAACTGGAAGAAGGTTGAAGAAGCTGTTGGTCTACTCACCAAGAGGGAGCGGAGGCGAGAGAAAATTCCTGTTAGGAGACTGACACCAGCACCAACTGCTGTAACACATGTTCCTGTAGTTCGACCAGTTGTTCCTGTTGCTAGACAGGTAGTGCCGGTTGCTCCTGTTGTTCCAGTTGTTCAAACACCGATAATATCTCCGAAGAAGGACCCAAGTCTTGAGGAGATCATGCGTGGAATGCGAGACTTGCAGATCAAGCTCACCAGATTGGAGGAACAAGAGTCTACAAGCGGAGCGAAACCTGTTGAGAAGCAAGGCTGGATCCAGCGGTGTATCTGGTGCGACGGTACCGATCATCCGCGCAGAGATTGCAAGGAGTTCAAGACCTACCGATGGACGATGCTCCTTCTCCATCGAAGGAGAAATCTCAGAAGGAGAAGGGTAAGCCGGCTGCGTACAAGCTACAGTCGGATATTGAGGCGTCAACAGACTTGAAGGGAGTCTTGGAAGATCGCATTCTGAATGCGAAGGTGGAGTTTACTTTGAGAGAAGTGTTAGGCATCGCCTAGCGTGAGTTTCATGATGTCATCATCGATGTCATCAAACGGAAACGACAGATTACGGGTGAGACTGGTTTATCGCATGCTTTGGATACTAGGATGTCTGTGGATGAGGAGAGAGAGCTTGCAAGGTGTAGTGTCTATTCTCCAGAGGAAGAAAGAGATCGAAGGCGCTGGGTGCATTTTGAGGATGAAGAGGAGGATGGGAAGCGAAGCTCAAGTCATTACAACCACAATCACTGGGCTCGAGCTACGACGGAGACGTTGGTGAGGATCGAGGACTTGGATGAGCCGGTGGTTGCTGTGATCGATCATGGATCAGAAATCAACATAATGTCGAAAGAGCTGTACAAGAGAAAGAAGTGGTCGATCGACACAGAGCATGGATGGGTCATAAGAGCAGCCAACAACACGAGAGGAGACTTGTATGGAGCTTGTCCAGACATCAGAGTGCGCGTAGGTGATGTTGCTATCGAGCAAAACTTCTTTGTTCAGGAAGCAACATCATACCCACTCATTCTGGGCCAACCTTTCATCATAGCAACCCGGATGGAGACAAAGGTACTGGACAACGGATCTGCGTATGCTAGGATCCGAAGTCAAGATGGGAAGAGAGCGGTACAGTTCCTGACTGTACCGTCCAACCACGAGCGCAATCGAGATCGTCTGAGGGAGAAACCACTTCCAAGGGTGAGTGAAGAGTTCAAGGATTTTCGTTGAGTACCACTATAGAGCGGGATTGTGGTGGTGCACAGGAGAAGGTACTCTCGCTTGATGGAGATAGTGCCTTTTGTACAGGGTTTGTATTGGATTTTCAGATTGTGGGATTGCTATTTACAGGAGGGTAGAAGAGTTGAGAAGAAAAGAACAAAAGCATTTGCGTGGTGTTGAATTGATGTTGAAAGAGTTGGATGAGCTAGAAGAGGATGAATGGATTTCTGGTGTTTATGAAGAGGATGGTTGGAGGATCCTTTGCGAGAGATCATGTCTATTGGATGGGAGGATATGGATAAGGTCGTGCAGATTCATTCAAGGGAGGTCTATTCGGTGATCGAATCATTCCGTGCACCGGAGGTTCGAGTTGAGACAAGGTACAAGACAGTGGATAGGAAGGTAAAGACAGTTGCTGGTCCTTTGCCGGAAGACACCAACCAACAGATGGATCGAGCTTCAAAGGAGAAGAGTTTGAGAGATCCTGTAATGATAGGACACAAGTTCACGGAGAAGACCCTTGAAGAACTGAAGATTGGATCTGATGAGTCTCTTCTACCAGAAGAGAGGATGTGCTTCAAGGAGATGCTTTCAAGACATGGGAAAGCATTTGCTTTTGAGCCACATGAGATTGGGTGTGTAGATCCGTACGTTGTTACCCCGATGGTTATCTTCACGGTACCGCATGTGCCATGGAACCTGAGACCAATTCCAGTACCGCGAGCTCATTTGTCCAAACTAGTGGAGTTGCTGAAGGAGAAGATGCGGATGAAGATCTTGGAGCCGTCGTTTGCACCATATTCAAGCAGATGGTTTACAGTACCAAAGAAGAATGGGTCGCTGCGGTTCATCCAAGACATGCAGCCGGTGAACGCAGTAACATTCAGAAATGCTGGGGTGGGACCGATTGTGGATGAGTTTGCAGAAGCATTTGCAGGAAGAACGATTTACTCGATGGGAGATCTTTACTCAGGGTATGATCAGTTTCAACTAGCGGAGGAGAGCAGAAGCTTCACGACAATGAGGACACCTTTGGGGTTGGTTAGGATGTGTACTTTACCGCAAGTAGCTACCAACTCGGTAGCACACATGATGAACGGGATGAATCGAGTTCTAAGAGACTTCATTCTTGAAAAGACGATGCCGTTCTTGGATGACATCCCCATTAAAGGATGTGTGGAAGATGAGAAGGATGAAGCATTAGATCAGAGGGGGTGTCGGCGATACGTCACTGATCACATCGCAGACTGTGAGAAGATCTTATCTCGACTTGAGGAAGTTCATCTTACGCTGTCAGGTGCGAAGTCTACATTTGGAGTTAGAGAGGTTTTGATCGTTGGTCATTTGTGTGGATCGTTTGGTCGGAAGCCAGATCCGAACAAGGTGGATGCGATTGGAAGGATGAAGGAGGTTTGCAACTCGCTGACAGAAGTAAGAAGATTTTTGGGTGCTTGTGTATTCTACCACATTTGGATTCCTCATTATGCGCATGTGGCGGATCCGTTGTATGGATTATTGCGTAAGGGTCATAAGTTTAGATGGGAGGAAGAGCATACTGATGCGGTAAGGAAGTTGAAGTCTTTACTATCATCTCCTCCAGTTCTAGGAAGGATTGATTATAAGGGTGCTAGGCCGATGGTTCTTACTGTGGATACAAGTCCAGTTGCAATTGGATGGGCAGTCGGACAGGATGATGAGGATGGAGACAGGTTTGCGGTTAGGTGCGACTTATCCGTTGGCAATCCACTTCAAGTGGGTGGTAGACTTGGTGATTATGCCGGTTGGGTTGTGGCAGATGAGATACTTGGTACTTGCTAGAGAAGATCTTTCAAATCAAGTCGAGGGTAGGGCGCTTCGGACGAAGACAACTGAAGGAGTATGTAGATTTCTCTTGGAAGAGGTTGTTTGTCGGTATGGATGTGTGAGAAAGATCACTGCAGATCGAGGAGAGCTAGACGCACATGAGGCTCGTGAATTCTTTGCAAGGTGTGGGGTGAGGTTGTCACTGACAACTGCTTACAACCCCGAAGGGAATGCCAAGAGTGAACTTGGTCATCCATCCATTGTGAAGACTTTGGTGAAGGCTTGCAACAGAAGGGTACGCGAGTGGCCTCGACTCTTACCATTTGCGTTATGGGCAGATCGAACGACGCACAGCTCAGTGACAGGTTACATGCCGGTGGAACTCATCACAGGTCAGAAGCCTATCATGCCGATTGAAGAACATGTCAAACATGGAGTGTGTTACCTTGGGAGGACAATTTGACTAGAGAAGAGCTTCTTGCTATTCGAATTAGGTAGTTAGAGAGAAGACCAGAGGATATCCAAACTGCTTTGGATAGACTGCGAGAAGCACGGTTGAAGAACAAAGTCAGATTTGATCAGCGACATCGTTTGAGATCCAGGGAAATCAAAGAAGGTGATTGGGTGTTAGTCTATGACAACAGTCTAGACAACCAGCATAGTGCACTCCGGAAGTTTTCCAGAAGATGGTTTGGTCCGTATGTGGTGAAGAAGGTTCATGACAACGCAACTTACGCCTTGCAAGAGTTGGATGGAACGAGCTTGAAGGTACCAGTAGCAGGTAAACGTGTCAAGATTTTCAAAAAGAGAGATGAGGAGGTCGATCTAGCACATATCTTGACGGAGTTTCAGTTTGAGGATGAGGATTATGCAGAAGATCTTGAAGGTGAGGTTGGTTACGATGGGAAGTAGGACGATAAGCCGGTCCACTCCTTGGTTGGTATCTCTGGTGCATACCGGAGGATGCACAGGTTCAGAGGGGGTGGATGTCGTGTCGTGGACCGGCTCCTACCTGAAATTCAAACTTCGATGTTTGTCGCTCCAAAGACACTCATGAGAAGACAAGCTAGGCCCCAGCTTATGGGTTTTTGGCACAATCTCAGATCTCCATTTTCATCGCATAGATGGGTAGAGCTCCTTGTCAGCTTTCCACAGGCACTTTGTCTACTTCGTTTGGACGCCTAGTGGAAAAGTTACAGGACTCGAAAGATGGAGAAAATAAGCTAGGCTCTAGCTTACGGGTTTTTGGCACCACTTCGGATCTTCTTTTTTATCGCACCAGTGGATAGAGCTCCTTTTCAGCTTCCCATAGACACTTCATCTACTTCGTTTGGACGCCTAGTGGAAAAGTTACAAGACTCGAAAGATGGAGAAAACAAGCTAGGCCTCAGCTTATGGGCTTTTGGCGCAACTTCGGATCTTCACTTTCATCACATAGATGGGTAGAGCTCGCTGTCAGCTTTCCATGGGCATCTTGTTTACTTCATTTGGACATCCAGAGAAGAAGTTATGCGATTCGAAAAAAGGTAAAATCAAGCTAGGCCCCTAGTTACTTGCTGACTGGGTATTTAGGGCTTCAGGCGTTATATCAAAGACGCAAGGGGCCTGCTTCTTATTATTCAAGAGAGAACTGTACGTACGGAGATTGTTGCAAGGGGGCTGCTTAAGGGGCTTGCTTGTTCCTACGACCTGTCGGTGGACGTTTTGAAGAATTGGGAAGTCCAATACACGCGCGCAAGGTGTCATCGGGTTCAGATCTGTGCAGGCTACGCACAGGTTAAGACGGTTCTTGAAGAGACGGATCGGGGGTTGTGTTCTGGAGGAAATTGAGACGTAGGAAGCAGATTTGGAGTTTTCAGTTACCTGTGAAAGAGAGTTGGACCGTTCGGGCCGTTCCGGAGTCCAAACTTGCTGTCCTTGGATCCATCGGGATCAGAACAACGAGTTCTTCACGAAATTGAAGACGAATCAAAGTTTCATCGAGCGGTTTGGGAGTTGTGAGTGAAATTGGCTCGCAGGAAAGCGCTTACATCAGATTTTTGTTCGTCTGCGACTTGAGATTGGGTTGTTCTTCGCGATCGGTGAGCCAAGCTCTTCGTTCTTGGTGCCTACGCGATCAGGGAGTCTTCATGTACGCATAGGAGAAGACTGTACGTGAATTGGATTGTTGGTTTGGGTGTGGTGAGCAAGTTTGAGCCGCAGGGAGCTGATTTACGTCAGTTTTTTGCAACATGCGATCAAATTTCTTGCGTGGTTTTGCAAGGGGAACTCCAAACGACTTGTTTGGAGTCTTGTTGGGTTCAGGGTAGCTAGATCTATCTGCCAAGGAAGACAGATATCAGTTTAGACGATCCGTTTGTGCGGTGTGCGCGGTTTTAAGCCGCAAGGAGGAGTTTGTGGAGGTTCGGTCACCTGCGACCGAAAATCGGCGATATCTCGGCTGTTGGAAGTCGGATCTAAAGGTTTCTTGGGTTAACGGAGTCAGCGGAGGAGACCCTATCGATATCTGAAGTCAGTCCAGCGAAAGGAGGAAGTCCACAGATAGGCCTTTTTCGGTTTCTTCGCTAAAGGTTTTGCTCTTTTGGATTTGTTAGAGTTCTGGTTGGCTGTATACAGCTTGTGGTAGCTAGCTTTAGCTAAGAGCTTATACATGGATGTGGTTTGGACTTGAGTTTGGATCGTGTGATACTGTTGTGGCTCTGTTTGTTAGCAAAGAGAAGTTTCTCTTGCTTTGAGCTACGCTTCGGTGGTTTTGGGTCAGGGTTGTGATTCAAGGGTTGTTTTCAGGAGCTTTTGAATCAGTTTACAGACCGCTCTGGTCTGGTTTTCAGTTCTGTGCTCTTAGGAGAAAGAATCGACAATGTACATACATTTGGAGTGTATATATCGCAGCGTTCGTTTTCGTGGTTGTTTTTCTCGTCTTGTCTCTGTTTCAGCACACAACATCTCCACAGCCAGGAACCTCTCGTTTCTTAGACATCCTTCACGCAAAATATCCGACACGATAGCGGGAGAAGATCACCACCCTCGCAGAGGAGCAGACCACTTGGAAGACGCAGCGAGAAGCCGCAGAAGCACGAGTTGCAATTGAGAAGACGCAGCGGGAAGCAGCGGAGGCTCGTGCGCAGGAGATGCTAGCACAGTCGGTGGAAGCGCTTCGGAAGAAGTTCAACTTCACCGCGGGTAGGAAGTTACTTACCTTAGCTAGAGGATGGGATAGCGAGTCCAAAGCAATGTTGGTGGAATGCCGGGAGAGCATGTTCAGGTACTTAGATCGACAGATAGAAGGAGTCGGAAGCGAGGGAAGACACTTTATGGTCTTCCCTCGCTTCCGACACCTGCAACTGCATCTTCCCGCGCTCCAGCACCATCGACTAGATCCGGAATGGAGAAGGAGGAGTTCGATCTCACTGTGCACTTGGTGGTGACAGTGTTGGGAGCCGAGAAGACTCCGGAAGACGTCCCGGAAGACAGGATATCTTCTGGAAGACAGGAAGACGAGCCGTCTTCCCAGGTATTCCGCATGGAGGAAGCGACTTCCCCGGACCCCTATGAGATCGCCATGGTCCCTAGTACCGCACCCGTACCTCAGAAAACCGAAAACGCACCACTGGACTCTGCTTCCCGGAAGACGATTCCGTCTTCCGAAGCAGAAGCCGAAGCTGAAGAAGACGCAGCCGTAGAAACAGCAGGGCCAGCGAAGAGCGAGGAGAGGGAAGCTACCTCAGTGACACCCGAGGTAAGTGCATGGCTTCCCAGCCCATCAGAAGCCGAGATAGTAGCTCCGATAGGAGTAGATCAGGTAGAGGCCACGGAACAATCAGAGTAGACAACAACCGAAGTGACACTTCCAGATTTAGTAGGACCAAAACATGCTATCTTAAGGGTGGCAGTTTTTAGTGTAAAAATAGTTAGGACACCATGTGGCAGCATAGGTAGCGTAGGAGCAACAAGGTGGGTGGCTAATTAGGAAGGGGAACCGCCTGCATGTGGGGTGACAACCTCCTGTCAGCGCCTCTCTCTCCCTGGTGGTCGTCTCCTCTGGTTCTCATGGCAGCGGCATAAGTAGGATCGAAGAGTAGGAGATAGAGTTCTGTAGCTACTGCACACACATCGATTCTATGGTGCAGGCAGACGAGACACATTAGAGCAGAGACACAGGATAGATAGTTCTTCGCACACTACACCCGTTGTTGGAAACATACGAATAGTCTTGGAATACACAGGAGGGGTCTGCATGCTCGTACCAGTAGTGGTTCGAAGATGTGGATAGAAATAGTGGAGAGTCTAGGAACAGGGAACGACATCCTCGTGCAGTCCTGTTGACTAGACTGGTGTGTCGAGGAGTAGACGTAGGAAGTAGAGGGAGTGAGCTTCCCAATGCCATTGTGACTTCTTCTCGGAGAATGGATTGTGGATTTGAGTAAAGCAGCTTTGTTCATGTCTTCTGGGTGGTGGATTGTATTGAATTCGCTCCCAATTGTGCATGGGAAGTGTTCTTCTTGAGTGGCGGTGACTGTCAGCAGTTGTGGAAGTGTAGCTTGGCTCGTTCAGTAGAGCACTTGGGATCTACGTACGGACGGTCTTATGGATAAGGGATCCCAGAAGACAGAGTAGTCAGAGCAGCGAAGTGAAGAAGAAAGAAGTGTTCTTCCCACAGCAGAAGACGACATCCTCGAGTAGAAGACGGTGCAACAGTACTCACGTTTGTTGTCTTCCTCCCCAAACTATTACAAGCAGGGATGGCTTGTTAGTCAGGATCCGGACTAGAAGCCTGTCGGAATCTTAATTTCCTCTTTTCATCTTGTTTTTCTCTTGTTTGGATTTTCTCATCTTCCCCATCTTCCTACCTTCTTCTAGTGAGTTTCCGAGATTTCCATTGAGCTTCCGTGAAGATGAATGTCGTTGTAGTGCTGCAGGAAGACCATTTCCGTAGGCAGAAGCCTGGGAAGGCTACAGGAGGCATACACCCTGTGATTGATCTAACCCGTTGGAATGTGAGTGCGAGAAGTAAGGTGTAACAGCCGTGCTGGTCGACTTCTGCGAAGCAGGACATTCTTCTGGAGGTGTGAGAAGACGAGCTGAACCCCCAAAAGACGAGAATCGCTTCGAGAAGACGGTACTGAGAAGACCGGAAGAAGCGACCTGGAAGCAGGAAGATCTTCTTCCCGAGTTTCTCTGTGAATAGTTGTGTGATATTTTAGTTAGTAGTTGTTTGTTTAGTTGTAGAGCACCTTTTGGAGTGTCTGGAAGACGCGTGGTTTTGTGAGAAGACGGGATTCCTAGACAAAACCCGTGTGTTTGTGTGTTTGAACAGATCTTAGAACTTAGAGAAGCGTTACTTGTGCAAATCCTCTGTGGGAACGATATCTTGTATACTAAATGGGCAAAAAGAGAAATCCTCGTCACTACATTTACAATTAAAACATTCACTGTTCCAAGCAAACTGTCGAAGATAGCAATCAAGTACACATTATTCTGAGCTACCATTCCCATTCCGAGCTATCATGACGATCGTCTTAAACACATTAACGATCTCTTTGTGCTGCTCTCTGAGCGAGCTAGCACGTTTGACCTCAATTTGTTACATCCATCAGATTCTACGCTTTTCTCTCTTATCTCTAGAGATCTCTCTCTCGTCTAGTTTGTCCTCTACTTCGATCATTGATGAAGTGAAACGGTCCATGGCATCTACTAGCACAGAAGCAGACCAACTACAATCTTTCTTCCTCTTCACTCTAGAATTTGATCTCATCGTGAAGTCACTAACATCGTCAACCATGCATTCACCGTCTCGAGGTTGGGCATCTACAAGACTCTCTGGAGTCTCTGATGGTGCAGACGACGTTGACTCTGTCATACGATGGATTGACGAATGATTGATGTCCATAAAAAATATCCAACAAATCGCCTTGACTCTCTACAAAATCTAAGGATAAATCATAGATTGAGAGATTACTTGTTTCGCGAGTTGTACTTGCTCTTCTCACATAGGTCTTCTTGTGGTAGGAAATGAAATCGAATTAGATCTAGTATCAGGAGTAGTGAATCTCACAACCGGATGGATGATAGTGATATCGAAGCTGTCGTCCACCGACATAGGTACAAATCTAGACAATAAAGATCGAGGAATTGATAAACGATGAAGGTCTGGCTGAGACGACAGAATGCTGAGGTGTTGAGGTCCACAATGGACTCGTTAAAGAATTGTTGCAGCGAGAATTGAAGTTCGGATTATCACGACGTACCTGCAGACCTTGAACCCTCCTACTTGTTATGTATGTGCTCCTTAAGACTCGAATAAACAACTCCTCTTGCATTCGTTGCAACTAGTTGATGGAACCGACTCCATATGAAAAGAATATGATCGACCAAAACGTGAAAAGTGGACTCAAGAGGAACACATGCATCAAAATTGTTACACAGGTGTTGCAAAAACAAGGTGCGGAACATCCCTTATAGAGTGTCTGCACTGACGACCTCGAATCAAATTTCATGTTTGAATGCCTTCGTGTCACGAGAGAACTCCCCGTGGTGCATTCCACAAACGACAGCCTGGTGAAATTCATCAAGATCGTCCACTCTGTGCACTTCTCGTCCACACATCGTGAAACACCTGACAAGAATCTTTGAAACTATACTAAAATACAATGTTTCGAAAGATTAACAAAACCTAAAGATAATACACAAAAAAATGATTCAAGACTGATTCACGTTTGTGCGATGGTCGATGTTACACTACGTACTTACCGAGATGACATGTATCGCGTTTCACGTCTCAGCTGACACACCGATAACAATGGTGCGGTTCATGCCTAAGGGGTGATGAGGTCTTTCCATCCGTTTGCTATTCATTGCTTCGCGCGTTTGCTCATTGCTGTAGAGAAGATAGTCGATGCGAGTTGAAACGCTGTCGTGATGTGAATCATTTGACATAGTAAATGATTCAATGATCACTGTTGTCGCGTTACTTCTACTCCGACACTTGAAGTTTAGTAGCCTTAGAAGTTAGCTTTGTACTGTTCCTAGTCTTTTATGCCTATGGTTGACACCTTTTGTATATGGTGTTACCTCTGTCATTTATTTTTGAGTCCTAGTAAGTTGGTAGTATGCTATTTACCTTGATCAAGCACTCGTGCGCTTGTGCAAGTGAATTCATACTTATCTATGATATTCAATGTACATGACTTAGATTTATCATGTAGATAGGGTTTAAGCTCGTGGGTTGTACTTACGTGTTGCCCATGCACGCTTTTAGTTGATTTAAGTTTACTTTCAGGACTGTGTGTCATTTTAGGTAGTTTAATTATACGCTGGAACTTTAGGGGACTTGACGTGGTAGCCTTTGAGTGGAATTAAGTTACCACATGGTTTAAGGCACAAAAAGACAACCAAATGGAGCTATGAATTCTCATTGGTTCATTTTTGTCTTTTGTATAACTCTAAATTAAGAAAAAGAGGTCTAAAGAGGATTTTGATCGATTTGGAGCAATAAAGAAGGAGTTATGCCCAATTGAAGTTAGAATTGTGCCAAAACTGTGTCACTTTTGTTGGATTTGGGGTTTTGAGTGTCAATTGCAGCAGAATCGAGGAAATCGCTTCAAACCTTCGTGGTTGCATTCACTGTCAGCAGGGCTACGACTGTCCAAAAAATTTCAAGTCGTTTGAGTGAGTGAGTAATTCAGAGAGGCCGCTGAAGCAGAGGGGGTCTGAAAAACTCTCAATCTAGAGCAGCAACTTCAGCGAACGAGATCTGGAGTTCTGTGTACAATCAGGAGTCCCAACTTCACAGAGGTGTTCAGCAACCTGTAGACTCCAAATCCTGTAAGAATCTTTGAAAGTGATCGAGCCAATTTTCTGTTATAGGTCGAAATAGCTGTCTGAGTATCAGAAGTTGCCGCAATATCTTTGATCAGAACTTTTCTGTCCATATCTTGGTGTCAGAATTTGATCTCAAGCTGAAACCTCATGTGTGTGCTCAGTGGGGCCTCTTTTACATGTAGGAGAAATTTAGGAGTCTGAACCATCATAGTTTTTCTCTTCTTGAGTGTTAAAGTTCACCATCTGATCTTATTACTATCAGTTAGACATGAACTTTGCCTTCCGAGTAAATTAGAGGGTCATACAGACATGTATGAGTGTTCATAGTGCTCTGTTGTAACCTGAAAAGCCTATCTCCTTGAGTAAACCACCACAACCAGAAGCCCAACGCTTCTCTGAGTAGGCACAACACAGCCTTCACGGTTAAATCACAGTCAGAAGGTTCCGTCCTTCCAAGAAAACTCTCAACCCGACAACGCTCTAATGTAAGATTGAGCTATGAGCCACGAGCCTACGCCCTTGTCCGAACAAGAGCAGAGTCGAGCTCTAGTATCATGTGAGATGGAAGGATCCAATAAGAGCGCATGGAGAACTCGTCAGAGAGGACTGTAGTCCGCAAGGTCCATCGATAGCTAAGGTATCGAATCGAGGATGTGTCTCACATGTCTCAAGAGTCAAACTAGCTCTTATCTCACAAAAACACATATGTAGCGGATAAGAACCATTCTCCATCTATGTCACATAGCTCTCCAATAGATCTATCTCGCACGAGTAAAGGGTAAGAAAGCCAAGGTGCTGAGAGGACCCAACTACCCAAAAAGTCTGTCGAAGCAGTCTCCTCCATGGACAATAAGCCCACCCCGTCACATGATATCGGCAAAGATGTATGCCTACGTGCAAGAGGTCTTGTCATACAGTCAAAGGTCTCCGGTCTTACAATGTCACCAAAAACCCTCATGATCCTCCTATCAAACTCTCTAAGGTGCGAGATGAAGATAGAAGATGACGATACTATGCGGAGTAACCAAGATGACGTGCAATGGAAGAGGAAAAGATATCAAAGACAACATGTGGGTCCTCTAACATAAAGAGATCTTCGATATGCAAAACGTCCTCCACCAAAGCAACATCTAAGAATCGGGAGACAAAGTCCTCTGTACTCTCTGGTACTCCGAGGATGCATAAACCATCTCTAGGCGTAACAAATTCCTCTGAGAGGTGGAGGTTCGACGGTATACCTATGAGAGACCAAACCTTGCACTTTGACACTTTCACTCTCAGACCTACCAAAGTCAATTGAGAGACGAGGTGATCAAAGACAACACAGACTTGGTCCGTAGGATCAACGATATGCATATCATCAGCTAGAGATGGAAAAACACAACTTGGAACAGCCAAGGCGGTGGCCAAGAGAGCTCTATAGCGAGCTAAAGCAAAGAAGGGTCCACCCAAAGGGTCTCCTGATGAGTATCTGCAACGGAGCTGATGACTGTAATCTCCTCTATCGCAGGACCGTGTTGGTAATGAAGAGGGGAGGAATAACCATACAACGATCGCACGAAGAGAACGAGACTCGCCAAAGATCCACCGTCATCCATGAGCTCCTTAAAGATAGAAGCGCGAGAAATGCTATTAAAAATGTTGTCCACGTCCACTTGTAAGACAACCCAATCGGGATGGATGTCCAAGAGAGTCCTAATGCTCAAAGATACAGACTCACAACCTCCAAGCATCACAACTCCAAACTGATGTGGACAAAGATGGTCTTGAAAGTATCTCAAAGCTGAAGGACAATAGTACGACTAATAAGTCTTAAGAGAATCTCGTCGATGACTATCCGTTGAATCATCTCGTCATGGTCAAAAGTCTAGCTGCCCTCAATACTTGAGCCATAGACTGAGGAATATGTTCCTGAGCTATTGGTGCCGCTACCTAAAAAGCTCCGTGAAACCACTAGAGGGGTCGTCTGGCTGAAAACAATCCCGCATGTGCTCGTAGACCATCCCAGACAGACCTCCAGAAGATAGTCGTGGAGTTGTACACAAGGTCTGGGCAAACAGGGATCTATCGAGACATAATGATTTCTCAGACTGATAGTCCCGAACTTCAGGTGGTGAGAGATCATCCGGTGGGAGGTAAAGAAAACCCAACGAAGCGATCGTCTCCTCAATAAGACATGCCACTGACAAAGAATGCAATGCTCTAGCAGTTCTACTATACTCTCCAACCTGATCTAACATCCTACAATGTCGTATGCAGACGGAAGACGAGACATCGAGTGTAGAGACAAACTCACTCTTACCTCATACCGCACGTACTGATTCCTCCTGTAAAGCCGCCCAATCATTTACACAGAATCTCTGAAGACGGATCGCCATCTCCCGATGTCTCCTTCTGCCACCTCGAGTATAACAGAGGCACCAACGAGGAAGAACGAGGAACAGTAACCATGTTGTCTCGTCCCTAGTATTCCATGCCAACATGTCAAGAGATAGACGAAATGTCTACTTCATCTCGTCATGAAGAGCACGAGGTAACCGATAGAACAAACGCAGACAAGGAAAACTCGTCTCGAACATCTCAAAATAGTGTTAGAGTGGACTCTCAACCACTCCCACGACTCAAGAAGAACTCCAGGAAGAAGGGTTAAAGGTGCCATAATGACTACACGTGTAGACCTCTGCTCTCGGCTAACATGGGCATCTCATGTGGTCCTATCATAGCTCTTGTGCATCTTTCTCACATGAGAGTTTACTCCTTGCGAGATAAATAACTGATTGCATACCGGACATGGTGGGTCTCGAATCAATCTCAACCTCATGAGAGAGAGATTACCCATAGCTAGAAAAGTGACGATATCCAACCAAACGTACTCGTAATAAGAACACCTCAAAAAAGAACCCACTAAAAAGAAGAACCCTTATATGTAGAGATAACAACACACTAAATGTAGCAAGAAGTCCCTCAAAAGTCTCTCAAAAACTCTAAACAGAAGACATTGTAACTCTAAAATCTCAAAAAATCTAAAAATATTTATTTAGATATACTTACTTAAACTAATAATTGATTTTTTTCTCTTTTCCGTATCAGTTTTCTCGAGAGAGAGTTTGAGAGATTCACCAAGGGATCTTTATTCCAAGAAATCTTTATTTTCCACTTTTGTTATTTTGTTATTTTTTATAGAATACTAAAACTAAAATAAATTCATTTTTATTTTAAATACCTTGTAAAGTACAAATATAGTTCTCCTATATACAAAAATTATTTTAAGATATTCTCTATGTTTATGATTAATTTACTCTAACATAAACTGTTTATGTTTTATACGATGACTAATTATAAGTCCTTTTACATTAAAATATGATACAAAGAGCATTGCCCTTACCCACACTAATAGGTATTAAGGTGTAAAAGAAAAAGAAAGTTACTTGTATAGCAGTTCTGAACTTTTGTTGCTGAAATCTTTATTTTATAGGAGAAAATGGAACTCTATATAAACTATTGTTTCGTGTTTAGAGAACAGATAAATCTCAAGATACGAATGCCTCTGAACAGTCTAGAGTTCCTACCTGGATTTTCAGCTACCGTACTGGTAACTTAATTCGTGGTACCTGTAGACGCAGTCACCAGAGTTTATAACATTATTCAATCCTACTTACCAGTATTAAACGTCTGAAGGAATTTGCTATTAAACTTAATACAAAGATATGTGATAAGAATCTTGAACCTGAATTATTGAGAAGTCTAAATATTTCTGTAAATTATATTTTATAAATTAATTAAAAGATCATTTCACGCATTAATATAAACACGTAAAAAAGCATTTCGCAGTGATAATCTCGCGAATGGAGTTACCAGTACGGTATAACATTTGCTGGAATTTCATGGTTTATATCTTTTCATCTTGATTCTGTTTATATTTAAGTTAATTGCTTATATGTATTTGCTAAGCTTGAACACCGACAGAAGCTTGTCCGAATATGATAAGCATTCTCGATTAACTTCTGGGGAACTTTTGTTTTTGTAATGATATCGGAAAATCTATAGGTGTTAAAGGAAATTCATATAACAAATGGATGAAAATAATCAAAAAATTTTATAAATATAACGGTTAGTCCATGCTTGGAAACGTAAGAATACCAGGATATAAACCATAAGGGATGAGTAGAATTCAACACGTGATAGCTACAGTACCATTCTGCGGTGTTTGAATATCATGTTTCGATCATATAGTTTTATTCATTCTCATTTGTGTCTCTTGGCGAGAGGTTTTGCAGTCCTGCAACTCTTGATGTATCATACCGGTATCTGGTTTTATTTCAAGAATCTCCATCATCTCGATAAACGTCCACGCTAATGCTAGAGCGAATGAGAATAATACACGTGGCTTAAATTTTTTCGAAGAGACTGGGGACTGGATCCTCCCATGATAACTCACCTGACTGAAAAGCCAAATCAAAGTTATCTTTAAATATCAAACGTTAGCTGGACCTGGAAATGCGAAAAAGACTCAACATAATCGATAAAAGAAACATAGACTCGCACACTCCAAAGACTATAAGTATTGCTATATCTATTGATAAAAATAATATCTGTAATCAATAAATTAATTTATAAACTAACCCTCCCGTCAATAAAATTAAACCACGTTTTACATTTTTGTCCACACCCAGCAAGCAGTGTGTCGACAAAATCTAATATGCCTACCGAAAGTTTGTAATGCTTTTCAGACGTATTTGAAGTAAAAGAAATATATGTAAAAGCACTTCCCCGACAAATGGCCAACCCACTCCAAGCAGCATCCGCGATGAACACACATGACTTTAATATTCTGAAAATGTTGGTAGCCAACATGTTCCAAGAAGAGTTAACATCTCTGGTCATTAGAAAATGGTCACTTGAAGAAAATAAAGAGAAGCAAATGTAACCTCATTACTGACAGAACTTGATAACATATTTCAAGATAATATGCATGCTGCATTAACTTCTGGGAACTTTTGTTCATTTTTTGTTATCAGAGAAATATATAAGTGTTAAATGCTAAATATATACTAAATAAAAATAAAAATAATCAAATAATTAGAATATTCTATAAATTTTATCTATTAAACCTATGCCTGAACACAGGGAGAGCAAAAAAAAACCGAAAATGTTGACTCGACTCTCGCGCTTCAGAAGATACAAGATCTTGAAGCTATACTCATGAATACATTAATTTACTCAGACGTTTAATTTAATACCTAATCTTTTTTGTCGGAAGGATTAGGTATTAAATTAAACGAACATGCATATTTTCTCTCTTCCGAATTCGGAAGAAGGTGACTATGCATGCCTATGCCTTTATGCCCTTGAATCTTGCATAAACCATGTCCTACATATACCAAGTACCCCTTGAGACCAAAATGTTATCCCTATGCTTTTGTGAGTACAAAGCATTATATGTGTGCTGAATATTCCGGCATATTCAGGCACCACTTCCATCTGGAGAAGGCAAAAATGCCGGGGGCATGTCATTCATGTAATTATAGAAAGGTTTGGTCATAACTTAAACTATAATTAGAATATATTTCTCTACGTGTCTTTGGACAATACTTCAACTATAGAGTTGGTTCACGTTGAAGAACAACATTTCTGGTTTATTGTTTAATTTACCACTGAATCTTACAAGTAAAGCCTTGAAACAGTAATAGTAGTTAATTACTCAATTGTAAATTTAGGCTATTTAAATTAAATCAGTCCTGGTTATACACGCTCCACAGAACTTGTACTCTCTTTGCAACAGCAGAAAATAATCCGGACGATGATTTTTTATTTTTGTTTGGTAACCGTTGTTTTATTTTCTATTCACGCAAATTTGTTTTTCATCTAGAGTAAACTGCAACCAACCAAGTAATAGAATTTCCTCCCGATCGAATTCTACGTTTTTTTTTTCATTCCCACTTAAAATTAAACAAGGGCATGTTTCTTGCATATTGACCTCCTCTACTTTTGGATGGAGAAAACAAATAAGCAAAAGTTAGATAATAAAATAAAAAATGCAAGAAGGTGTGATGTGTTGTGAGAAGCCTCTCGGGTATGTATTTTTGAAAGTGCTTCCGTTTACATTCCCCTTATTCGTTATGTCTAGATCGTCTCGCAACTCTAGCTGCAGTTATCACTTAATAAGACTTAGAGATAAATCTAATTTTCCTTGATAGCTCAGTGATCATTTCCACATAACACTTTTCTGATAACAGAAAGCGAACAAAAGCTCCCCCAAGTTGATCTTGCATGTATATTTTAGCTTCTTCTGTTTGAAAAGTTCATCCCAAGTAATGGACTTTATGTATCTAAGGAAATTGGGGCAAATATAAGTCAAGATGGTGCATGGGGGCAAAAGAAGAAGGAAAAGTATGAAACATTTATAAGAGCACTTAGGACTTGCTCTCTACTATCCGACTGATTAGTTAACTTAGGTTGAAGTGAAGTGTGCTCTCCTTATTGCTATGTGTGAACTGGCTGGAAATGAACTTATTAAGCAGTGCACAACGAGGACCCAAAGTGACCAAACCCAAGAAGAGCCATCACTGAAGGGATTAAGGTTCAAGATATTGATATCCAGCAGTTGTCAGTCAATGACATAAAGTGAGCCTCACCACAAGCAGCAACTTTAACTAGTGATAATGTTTTGGATTCAACGTTCAAACCTATGCTACATGCTAAAGTCATTTACAAGCAGCACTATATTATGATCATTCTACACATTACACTTTGGTCAGACCTTTTTACAGAAGCTGGGGACATTAGTTTACATGATAAAAAGGACGTGGCAAAGAGATATCTTCAGCGATACTTTACTCTCGATTCTTTTATTTTATTATGCATATTACTGGCTAACAAGGCACTGACTGCAAATCTGACTACAGTTTGACAGAAACTGGACAACGCTTTGACTTATTGAGATAGAAGACTGTTCGTCATTGGCTCAGAGTAAAATAGGTTTGTTTCAATGAGCATGTGCAACTAAGAAAACCTGTCCTCTGGAACATGAAGATTCTACTAAGTAGAATCCTTGTCTACCATTACACACTTTAAACGGTTTACACGTGCTACTCCCAAACTGATTAAAAAAAAAGTGCATCATGAGTGCCTCAAAATTGACCTTTCCTAGACCTTCTGTTGAGTCTTGTGTAATATCTCCTCCCTGGCCATGTAAGAGTACTTGCCATAATTCCCTCACTATAAACCTTTGACGGCGCTTGATCTGGTTACTCTGTGTCCAAATTCTGAACATTAAGTGTCTTCAAGTGCTATTTCCAAAACGATATATTTCTTGCATATTCAACGGAAGGGTAATAGATTAATAACAAAGAGAATGTGATGTGTTTGGTATCAACCATTGGAAATGTTAATTTTGGGTATAAAATTCTTTTGTTTGGTTTTTTTTTAGGCTTTTTTTCAATGTGATGTGTTTGATATCAACCATTGGAAATGTTAATTTTGGGTTTAAATTTTTTTTGTTTGGTTTTTTTTTAGGCTTTTTTTCGCTGTGAGGCTTTCTGCAGCCGTATCACAGCATGAGTCCCCCCGCCAGGAGGACTCGACCTCACGGCGCCCGGGTTACAGGCGGATGGGGTAGCCAACCAGCTATTGCTTGTTGACTAGGGAGTGCGTTTGTTAATACTCCACTTATGAGTTCTTCGGGATCTTTACGCATCTCCAAGCTAGTTATCACTTAATATTTTAAAATATTTGGTTTTATTTTCCAATTTAGTACAAAAAATTCACTTAACAGTTACATATTTTTCCAATAACAAACGGATAAAAGTTCCCTGAAGTTCATTTTGCATGCATATTAAGTTTAAACCCTCGGTATAACTACAAGTGATATGGATGACCAAGTAGATCACATTTTACGTGTTCTCTTTCAATGTGCTGAGAAATTTAACCGTTATGCAAAAATGATTCTCGTGATTACTTCTTGATCTCAGCATAGAATCTACTAAAATAAAAACCAAATAAAAGCTCTTCATTAGATTTACAAGTTGTGATTCATCTCAAAACAAACTACTTAGAATTGACTGAGAAAAGTTAATCTGAAGTTGATCAGCGTTTCTTGGAGCAAAAGAGAATCTTTACTTCAGACTCAAAGTATAGTGCGGAGAAGAAAAAGGATACGAACTGCTTTCATGATTTTATACTCATACCGGAGGTTTAAATAGTCGAAGTCTTTGAGTTTTAAACCCCGCTCCTGATATTTAGGGTCTGGGTTACCCAGACTCCTCACTTTGTGACGTGCGCGGACGTGAAAGACGGACCTCTGGGTTACCTAGAGCAAACTGCATCATAATGTTTGAGTCTGACCTCCGTTGTTGACGTGGTAGGTAGCGTTGGAAAGCGACTGAAAAGCGCTACATTTTTGCAAAAAGAATTTGATTTTCATCTAAGCATTATCAGAACTCAGTTTGTTAAATTCTAAACTTTTTCTGTATTCCAGATTTTGGAGAGGAGATTTTGAATTCAAAAAAGAATCTAGAAGGAATATTCTATCCGAGACCCTTTTATACCAGGAGGAGGGGGTTTAAGGTATAAACGGCTCGAACTTGGACATATAGGCATGGTAGGCTGTACATGGGAGTTTTGTCGCTTCAGAAGGCAAATACTGCAATAATAATCCTCTCATTCCAGTTGACAAAAGAGAAAAAAGAGAAAAAGAGATGTCGAAATTAAGCCGTCCATAGACAGTTCCGAAATGAGAAGGTTTAAGAAACAAATACTGGAAGGGAGAAACTGCAAAATGTTGCTGGCACTTATTGACTGAATTAAAGAAACTATGGTTAAGAAATGAAGAAAACGGGGCACAGCAAACTGGGAAATCTTCCCGACTTCTTATTAGCCCGTCCTGAACTTAGCCCAGCCCGCGAGGTCGATCTTGTCGGCTTTGAGGCTCGTAATCAACGACATGCAGCTATTCCTCACTGCCGAAGCCCATCGAGCGGTCCGGTTCTCACTTCTCAGATGTCGTGCGTAGGTAGCATAGGGTTGAAGTGAAGCTTCTCCATCCACAACTATCCTGTCGAGTTGCCGCGGTTCAAGATTCGGTTGAAGCAGCGGCTGCGAGCAAAGCACAGTCTACCCTTCGAAGCTACTCCACGCGCTCGCTTGCTGCAGGAAGCAAATCGACCATGATTGAATCGATCCACTCGTCAGTGCTTTGCTCTGCCGGCACCCGCACACACAAACTCCAGGTATGTACTTCGATGTGATCCACTCTATGCGAAGACATCGGTCATGATCTTCGTGTTTTCATGACGTATCCCTATTCCGGAATCAAGAGTTATTGAAGACCTATCGCTTAAGAGATTCAACATATCTGGATACTTGAGAGTTTGATACAACTCAGTCCATGATGCCGGTTTGAAAGAACTGACGGATGGTCGAAGGATACAAAACAGCTCGCAAGAGAGTTTAACGCGTACACTTCGTATACATACGCTGGACGACCGTCGTACTCCTCGCAAATATCACTGGACGACACATACACTTGCTAGGCAGTGTATGTGCAGTCCAGTGATATTTCCGAGGAGTACGACGGTCAGTTTTCGACAATAGAGAACAAACTGTAGAGCTCCCTCTTGAAAAAAGTGAGGGAAAGACATGAAGAATGAGGAATGTTTGCCATTGGCGATGATAATATAGCTCCATAACTAAGGCTTCATCTTTCCAGCATGAGGAAATCTAGAACGCCTAGGATATCGTTAACTTAGTCTGGGAAGTAAGGAAGGAACGGAAACAAACGACTTAAGCTTGAAGAGAGTAAGTTGTATGCGTATAAGTGGTGAAACAAACATATTACTTCGCAGGCACTGCTTCTTCAAGTACCATGCGAGAATGTTGCTTTCGAATACATCAGTCGAAAGGAGTTGATCAGTTCAAATGCGGTCGTCTTGGTCATAAGCTATTATGTGGTGCGGTCCTGTATGATTTCTACAGCGTTAAGAGGCACGTGAAAGATGACATGACTAATTTTCACCGAGGAGGAAGAATAAATCTATTAGTTAGAGGAAGAAACTTATGTTGGATACTATGTTGGATATAGGAAAAGATCCATCCTTTGACAATTTCTAGATCATAGCGGTAAACGATTAAAAAGGATTGAGTCGGAAATCCTACTCCAGGCGAGAGCTACAATAGGATTCCAAGAGGTTGCCTACACCCAGGCGACACATTCCAAATGAGATATATATACGAAAAAGATAGAGATGGAGCTTTCAACAAACTTTGTCCAAGGTGGATATAGATCGAATATATATTAGTTGCTAAGTTGTGCATCCGTCATTTCAGATTTCTCCACGTCAGGCAAAATATACAGACGGGAATGAAATGGAAAATGATCGCGGCCTGAGCCCAAGGAGCAGAATCTTTACCTTGGTTATGACCCAACTTCAGCCAAGTACGTTCTCTCATCTCATGTTCGTATGAGCACTGGGGTCTCCACCTTTTCTGTTACTCCAAAATTCTGTGTGCCTGAAAGGTGGAAGACCGAATGTGGAAAAGGTCCGACAACAGCAATCCACATCGATCTTACATTCCAGCTGATGATATCTTGATATGCTGACTTCTTGTTTCTGCATATTCACAATCATCACATCACCCAGCAAAAGCTGTCCCTAGACAATACTCTTCATGATTTTAAATCTTCATCAATACATGATCGGCAAGTGCTTAAAAGGATAATAAGAGAGAGCTACCAGAAGAAAGAAGTGAAGAGGACAACAGAGCTCGAATCAGATTAGAGGTCAAGAGAACTAAACTCTATGCAGACATCACAATACTTTCAGATCTGCTCGGCTTTCTCAACCTTGTTACCCGTACTCATGAAATCTATTTCCAGAATCTTGTTCCATGTGGTCAGGCTAACAGATGACAAATGAAGAAAGAGAGAAGGAATGGCTTAGATTTGTTGTCCTACAGTTCCACTACTCTACTGATCCAAAACAGAGGCACAACAGGGAGACGAAAGAGAAGAAAGCAAAAGTTAATGCCTAATTGGAACAGATTCATTTTCAGAAATTCCTTCATCTTAACCATTATAGAGGTGACATCAGTATTATAGTTCCAGCTGATGCCAGTTTTAAGAGAAAGGAGAAATGAAAAAGAAGGTACGAGAAGAATCAGGAAAACACAAAGAAGATTTGAACAAGAAAAGGAGCAACATGAAAGAAAACAAGAAGAGACAGTTAGAAAAGCAGAAGAGAGAAAGGCGATACGAGCTTAGCCATAAACCATAATGATATTTGGATATTTAGGTAGTTTTTCCTAGGACGAGTATGAGTGAGCAACTGTTTAGAAGAGTAACCGCTCCTAGTAAAATATGGGACCATAGTTGACGGGTGGTCAGGCATTGACCTAAGATGTATTAACGAGTTTCTTCAAGCCTACAAACAGAAGATTCATCGATATCGAAAAGAATGAAACTAGGTGATGCGTTTGCACGAGAATTATGGAACTATGAATTTGGGATTTATCCGAATCTAAACTCTTCTCTTCTTCATCTAATGGTTCTCTAATAAGATAAATACTCTAAAAGACAAAAGTTTTTCTTCTTTCCATGGATTTACAATCGATGGATAGCTATATAGTATATACAGCCTACAATCTCTCCAAGGGAAAACTAGTTTAGACATTTAGTAAATAGCACCTCCATATGAGATGAAACTGTGATTTAAACATATTGGTTCTCTCGTGAGAATAAATAGTGCTATCAGAATGTAAACTTTTCCATCTACGATATACTATCATGACATGATACAGTTCGTATAATTTGCTGACTTTGGTGTACTCTCTGAGCTCTGTTGACAAAATGTTAGTATATGTATTAAATTTTTGATTAAACTACCATGCAAAATCTTCTACTAATAAGATTATGCAAGATGTCAAAAGTTTAAAGACAACAAGTTTGAATGTACATTCTGTACACGTGGTCATTTGACCAGAAATTTGTTATCTTATGACTGCAGATTCACTGAATGCATCTTGCATTAAGCTTCAGAATTATATTTTTAAAACTCAACATAAAAGAGTGTTTTGGAACCATGTTAGAGTGACAATGAAGGTGATATATCTTACAAACCAATGCTATATGATAACATTGGTCTTGTCTTGTATGGAACAAACGAATGCTTCCTCTGGTCTAGCATATTGTAGACCTCATTAAACACAATACTAGCAAGATATGATTCATGATATATATGTTATATATATAAATATAGTCTTCAAATTTTAGACAATGATTCTTCAACTCAGCTTTAGAAGTCAATCCAACACCATATTCTCTACAGGATGTCTTGATAGTTTGCTGAAGCATACTCTACTAAGAAAAAGATGAACCTGTATTAAAAAGTAGAAAATATATTATCAAGAACCACGTAGATGAACAATCAACCAAGGCCTTCAATGAGATATTTCTGTTGTGTTTAGCACTCAGCTTAAAGTTCCAACAATACATTTTTATGTTAGCTTGCTTGTTCTAATAGATATGCTTTATACAAGTGGTTGTTTTACTAGAACGTGTGAACCGGAAGATCTGAAGATTGCAATTCAATTTAGTTGAACTTGAGATTAAGCTTCGGACTTTTATTTTGAAAGTTCAACATCAGACAATGTCCAAAACAAAATGACAATTCGACAAACATGACGCATCGTGCTTGCTTTTTACATGACTAACGTAAGTTTTCTCGGGTCTAGCATGTTGCAGAGCTGTAAACACGACATATGAAAGATTTCATATACTAGCAAGATATCATCTGGGGACAGCTCTTTGTATTTTGTTCCTAACATGTGCGAGTCAGAAGATATTTTAATATTCTCTAATTTTTCTAAATAGTAAACTAAAAAATATGATAGTTTATATAAAAAGAAATATTCTCAAAAATTCACTTGTTTGTATAAAAATAATTTATTACTTTAAAATTCATTTGAAGATTAAAAATAATCTTATTAACTGATATATTACAAATAATATAAAATATCTTATTTTACTTACACGTGTTTATAACAAAAATCGTTAGTGAACCCTCCAAAGATATCATATATACAATAATAGTCTTCATATTCTAGACATTATTTTTTCAGATTAGTTAGGAAGTCAATATAACACCATAATGAATATTTTGTGTAGAATGGCCTAATAGTTAGTTGTAGTCTTGAATATGTATATATAAAAAAATATTCAAGACTTACATCAATGAAATAAACAACCAATGTATTCAATGATATGCTTCTTGTTGTGTTCAGATGTTAGCTCTTCAAAATTTAACAATATCTTTTATGTTAACATGTTTGTTCTATAGACATGTTTTGTATAAGCGTGTGGGATCGGAGAATCTGAGGATTGCAAGTTAAATCTCATTCACTGAGGTTCACTGCCCTGATTTTCTGAAAACAACTAAGTTCAAAAGAAAAGTATTTTTAATTATTCTAGCAAAAATTTAAAAGTCAAGAGATTATAAGAAAGGATATTTTAATAATCATATCATTTATAGAAAAGACATGAATGCTAATGTTTATTTTAGAATCTAGATTTTTTATCAAAAAAACCTCATTATTTTTATATACTGGATTTTCAGAAAATTTATATTACTTTTACTAAAATATGGTATTTTATATTATTTTAAAAAAATCTTATTTTTAGAAAAAAGATGTTATATATTCAGTTTTTGAAAAATAAAGTTATTCTAAATATAAATCTTTAAAAAAATACTATTTTTGTTAGTAGTCACACTCACGTGATTTTGAACTTCTACAATAAGTGATACTCCGTGATCTCAATGTGTCTTTAATTAAGCTTCATAGTTCAACATAAGATAATGTTTTGGAGAGATATGTTTTTATATTAACCATATAATATGATTTTGAGTTGAATCCGTTTCACCTTATTATGCTTATAAAGATAACCTTAAAATTTTAAAGATTATTTCTTCAGCTTAGTTGGAGAAGTCATTTTCAATCTAACAGCATATTTTGTGTAGAATGCTATGATAGTTCGATGTATTAAGAAAAGGATACAAGAACCACATCAATGAAGCAAACAACCAAGATCTTCAGTGATTACGCTTCTTCTTGTGTTTAACAACCATATTGTGACTTCAGGATTCAACAATATTTTATATATTAGCTTTAATATTTAAATAAGCATGCTTTGTACAAATGATCATTTTATCATAATATGTGGACTGGAAAATCTTAAGACTGCAAATTCAATCTCACTATGTCTTGAACTAAACTTCAGATTTTTAGTTTTAAGTTCAACATAAGATAATGATTTGAAAGGGCTATATTAAAGAGAGAGTGAAGGATACATAGTCGGCAATCCGAGGAACATGATAACATTAACTTGCATTCTTTGGAACGAACGCAGACATATGCTACATTAAGCTGAAACGCCTCTCTTGTACAAACGAGAAAAAGGTTTCACTTTCCTTTCTGGCTTTTGTCACGTTCTCACTCCAGCAAATTCGACGGTTGGCTATGCATAGCACAAGAACCGAAACCATATGGCTCTTCTAAAGTGAGTGAAAAAGGGAGTATTTCCCCCCATTATGTTCAGTAGAAAATGTTAATAGTGTGGAGTGTCAATCCGTTGTTTACAACTCATCTTAGATCTTGTGGCTTTGTTGTGCACTCCCAGTGCTCTTACCATGAAGCATTAATCTGTTTGACAATGTGCTGTCTAATCCAAGAAACCAAGAAGACCGGCCAGACTATGTGTAACCTGTTTGGCAAGGTGATCGGTTCATTGCCCGCGTATATCTTACTGACCTGGTACCCCATGCACAGAAACTGTGATATTATTGAAAGGTGGCAATAAACTGTATAGATCAGACTGAAATGTTAAAAAGAGTTTTACCGCAGAGTGATTGTCAGGAACTGTGCTATCTGAATAGACATGAATGAGGTATAAAGTTCTATAGAAATAAAATCTTGCAAGAATGTCAGCCCTAAACCCTAAACCCTGTCATCATTCATCTAAAGTTCCGTGCTGTGGATGCAAGTCTATGTTCGAAGCAAATTACAGCTCCGGCTTGCTGTTGCACATCTGAGGCTGGAAACAGTGCGTTCTCTCCAATCTCGAGCTCTTTAACTGTTCTGAGTCTGTTCACATGAAATATGAGAGAGGGAAATCAGCTGGTGAGGCGACGCTAGATGATGTGCTGCTCACATAATCATGCCGGATTGTGGTTCCTCCTCCTCCTCCTCCTTCTTGTGCTCTCTACGTACCTTCTCTTTTCGGTGGCTGCATACTATAAAGTTCTACAGACTGTCGAACAGATCATCTTACCCATTACAGCCTTCCTCAATCACCTCCATTATGACAGACATTCACAGCTGCCGTGGTACATGTCAGATTATTTCCTATCTGTAGGTTCTCTCAGAATATTGTTTGCACATTCTTGAACCCGGTAACCCTTGATAGCATTGTCACCTGCAGAGTTTGTCTCCATTTTGGAGTTAGTGGACTACAGGAACTTTTTACATAACCCAACGTATCTGCCTCTGCATGGATTGCTTCGCAGTCCTAGATCGACCGACTTCTCTCGCGGGACAAAGAACTGGACACTAACATCAGAATTCTGATAGACCTCTTCTTTGTATATTAGGTTACCAAATTCAGGGTCAAACCAGTTGGGAGAGTGAAAACAGCGAAGAAATGCATAATTATCTTGTTATACAATGTCTGAGAAAGCTGATATGCTAAATCTTTGGGCAAAAAGGTCCACCTCTCGTGATCTTAATCGGCAATAAGATCAGTTCCATAACTAAACTCCTTACTCACGTGATTACAGCGTACCAAATCTACAACTCTTTTTCTCTCTCTTTTTTGACACTCCAGTTACACTTGTACACTTGATGTCATGTGACATTCAAGCACTTAAGAACTCTATCTTAAACTTGGAACCATAGATCAGATAATGGATCTGACCTTCTGCTAAAGCCGCATTGATACAACACCCAGAAACTCCACCTAAATATGGAGTCCATACCTCATCTGTTTAAGTAGTAAATGTTTCTTTCTCACTAATCACAAGTTTCAAATGTTTTTGAGGGTATTTTTTTGCAATACACTAGAATCAAGTTGGAATAGTTGCTAGAGATCGACCGCTTTAATCTTCGCTAAGGAATGTGACGTGAAAATCCGGCTAGACATGGATCGAAGGGAGAGCACTGCATTGGTGGTACCTTACGCTGGCAGGAACTTTTATGCCTACAAACGAATCTCCGTGCCCTGTTCGCTGAAGACTCCATGAAAGTGAAGACTACAGTCAACAGTTTAAACTCAACAAACCAAAACTGATTAGTGGTAGGTTATACCAGTCAACGATAAAAGTTCTTAGAGCTTTGCTTGGTCGAGGGTTTATCAGTCGCCGCCCAGTCTAAGACATATTGCGTTACTTCGATCTACCACTACGTGCCCAGAAGGTTCCCGTTGCGCTGCTGCTGTTAGAAGAAAGACCTCACCGCTCAACTGGTTACAACAGCCTCCTACTGTGCATTCAAAAATGCCTGTACAAGGCTTTGTGCTATCGAGACCTGTGCATGACCGCAAAGAATCATCTCACAAAGTCAGTCTCAGTCGCGTCATCTCGGTCATACCCACTCGCTGGGCCAAGTTCCAAAGACTGTCGAGCATCGCCATTACTGAGAGTTTAATTAGGAGACCGAAGGTATGTATCTGATCCCTGATAACAATTTGAGCATATGAAATTTTCTTCTAACAACTCCTGAAGTACACGCATCAAGGTGGAGATGTTGTGTTTCTTTCGAGGCCATACTACCTGAGCTAAACCAGCTTATACATGAACCTCAAACTTAAAAAACAATCTCAGGTGATTCTGACCTGCTCAGGAGTTCCCTCGATGGAGATTGTTCTCTCTGTTGTGCCTTCCTTCTGTCCACTTACCTGCTCAAGAAACAGCAGAGAAGTGGGAGTTATTTTCGGGTTAAAACCTTTCAATCGGTACAACCTAATTCTATTTTAGTCACTGCGTACGAGACCGACCAACAGTGAGTAAAAGCTTGATCTGACGTTGATTCCTCAAAAGACTCACATAAAGCAAGCCGAGGCAAAAGTTTCAACAAGCAGTATTGAGAAGGCACCAGTCGCAAACTTACAATCGAGGAACATAAACCATCTGGAATTTCAAATGGTAATACAGGGGGTAGCTAGCTACACCTTCACAGCAGCTCCAGATATTGACCTAATCTGGCTTATGTTCCCGCCTCCTCTCCCTATAATGCCGCCCATAAGTGCGCTTGGGATGGCCATCTCTGTACTCAGTTTTGGGATCCCTGTCACTGACGCACCATATGCAGCACCAGGTCCTGCATTTCCAGCTAACATACCGAAAGAAACGCCTCCCACAGATGCTGCTTGTCCCCGGAACCTAGCCGCCGTAGGGTAAGCGGTGAGCCCTGTTTGTGGAATCAACATCTGTGGGTGTGATGTGAGAAAGAAAGGTGCCCTTATCGAGACAGTTTCTTTCGGCGGGTTTTCTCTGCACCGTAAGGGAAACACATGAAACAATTTAGCCTCCACAAACATTGTGATTTTTTCAATATGGTCTGCACCCGGCCTGAAGATACAGATGCAGAAACGCAGCACTCTCTGTGAGAAATGATGAAGAAAATGACATTTGTATTGTTTCCTAGATAACGTCTCTCCCATTCAAGACAGCATTATTTCTTCCATTCTATATCCCTATAACTCCCACTCGGGGTTTAAGAGAGTAGAAGATGGTCTAAATTCTCGGCAACTTGGCTTCACCGCGCACTTTAAACTCTCTGTACAAGAAACCTAAGAACAAGAAGCGAAAAAATCTGGTATCACCTAGGAAGTGCTTACCGGAGCTTTGCACCAATCATTTGCAGTGCTTTCTGGACCTGAGATATGTCACCGGCGATCTGTGGCACACAGTTTAACTTTTAAGTCCCAGGCTCATTAAACTTCAGAAGTGAAAACTGAATGCCAACGTTGTTATCCTCAAAGAAGAGCTTAATAATCTGACAGACCTGAACGAGACGGTCATTGTCCAACGCAGACGAACAAACTGGCAGCTGATCTGGTGGCAAGATCCTGACATTGGCACCGGAGCTCTCTCTTATATCCTTGATTGTCGTCCCCGCTTTGCCAATGAGACTCCCCGCTTGGGAGCCTGCAATTAACAGCCGGGTCAAGTTGGGAGCTATGTGATGCTGAGGCCCAATGCTCGCCGTAGGACCTCCGTCAGTCTTTTCCTGTGCAGGGTTTCGTAGAAGAAGGTAAACCAGAGGAAACGTCAGCGAGCAGGATATGCAAAGACAAGGAGGGTCGAATGATTTTTACCCTTAAGACTCACAGGGAGACCTTATGTTCAAGCAGATGAATGCCGCGTGGTTAGGATTCATAATTACCATAGCTCTAATCGGCCCGATTAATATTAACCCATTACGATCTGTACCATACATGGAACACTTTCAGGGGATATGCTCAATTCTGTCTGATAAATTCCATGCCTAACTATCACAATCGTTTAGCTCTTGGAACGAAAAGCAAGACCATGGATTCGTACGAGTTTACCGCAGAGAATAGAATATCATAGAAACCGAAGAGAGGTCTAAACATCTTCAGCTTAGTCCGAAGAAAGCTGAACAAGACTTCACTCGTAGGCCTAATAGATCAAGTTCCCGGTAACTAGCCGGGTCTTGGACAAGCAGCACGGAAGCGCTACAAGACTCCAAGAATTCTTTTTGAAATCTTTAGCTTTCAAGAACAGCCTGTCGATTTTCGAATTCAAAGCGGGAGCGGTTTGCACAGACCAGGCAAATATTTGGAAATTTCCACGTACGCAACTTTCACAGTCAGGAAATTCTTGGAAGGAAAACGTAAATATCTACGCAGCGACCGGATCTTAGGCCGGAATTGGAAAGAGTTATTCTATTCTCCCGGATGGGCTAATAATTTTCAGTGAGATTTACTGCGACCAGACACGAACGATAGGGTAAAATAGAAGGCTTCGGAGGGATAGTCTCCGCTGGCTGCCTTCCGCGGCTAACAAATTGCCGAATATAGAAGCCATACTGTACTCTACACACAAGGCTGGCGTCCCGCAGACCTCCCGAAGACTTGCAATTCAAATTCCCCGTCGCGATCACAAAAGGATTCCCGCTGAGAGCGTCTAATTCGAACGCCTCAGGACACATCCCATCGATACCAAGACTCACGAATCTTACCAAAGCTGAACTTTTGTTTCAAAATTATAAACTCCTGCAAGAATCGATGGTTGCACGTTAGACCGTATGGGATGCGCTCACGGATCAATCTTGAATCTGCGGGCGGCGGTGGTCGTGGGAATGTTTTGCCTGTCTGGAAGATTTTGGGAAGCTAAAAACCTCTGTAAAACCCGGACTTGTTTCGCCGGGGGAAACTTTAAGAAGAGAGTATGGTGAGACGGTGGGATCAAGAAATTACCTCTACCACTATCGTCGCTACACGGATTAGCGCATCCTCTGCGGCTGAAGTAGACTGGACGGCTTCGTCTCTAGACGAAATGAGCACTACTCGCTCTTCGATCGTCTGCAGCCACTGATAAAATCATTTCGGATTAGACGCGATGCTTTGCAGAATGCACCCCACGAATATGCGTTGAGCTGCGAATTCCATCAGAACGTGCTGAATTCTCCGCCGAAGGCATAGAATTCGCGCTCGGAGAGATGTGAAAAGCTGCCAAGATGCTGAGTATCTGAAGATCTTGCCAGCAGGAAAGAAATTAATGGAATGGAAGGATGAATGGAAGACATGATTAAGAACTTACGGAGACAGGGTCGGCGATCTTAATTCGAGCGCCCGTCTCCTCGCGCAGCTGCTTGATCTGGTTGCCCTGCTTGCCGATTACCTTGCCGATTTTGGTAGCCGGGATGAGTAATCGGAACATGATCTCCGGAGTCCTAGCTGCTCGCTTGCTAAGACCCCCTCCATTTTCACTCTGCTCTTGATGCCTCTTGCGCGACAGCCCTTCAGTCTGCTGCTGCTGTTGTTGTTGCGCGGGAGGTAGCAACACCGGGGACAGATAATGTACCGCCGGACTGTTCTGATCATAACTGCTCACATTTGCACACATCTGTTGCCTCTCTCTTTTATTCCTTCCCCTGCGCCTCGTTCTCCTCGACCTTCAACCAGCCCAGCCCAGCTGCTTGCTGTGCTTGGTCCGGAAGGCTGGCTGGGGTATCCTCTTCAACGACAGCACCAGCACCACTTACCTCACCCAGAACCCAATCTATCTATGGTTGTAGCAGATCACGCACCGGACTATAATCATTAGTCAACGTCCCCGTCCCACCTAAAATAAGGCACTAACCGTTCCTCCTGCGCCCGTCCGGAGTTTTGATTGACACAACAGCCAGCTGCTGCTGCAAGGTGCAAATGAAACTTGCGTCCAAACCGAAAGCCAATTCTGGCCCAATTCTGGATTTTGAGGATGCACAAGAGTGAATGCTGATAACAGATAGATCCCTTGTGCGTGATTTTGGGATCACGTTAAGAATTACGCTCTACGCCCTAATACAGCATCTCTTAGCGACGCTGATTGTTGAATTTACAACCTCCTCCGAAGAATTTGGGGACGAGGATCTGCTGCTGCTGGATCCAGTTTCCTTTCTTCAGATTTGGGAAGGAGAGGTGGACCAAGATTTAAAGAATATATTCAACAAAGCCACTGATGGGTATCAAGGCGGCAAGCTCCGAGCAAATTCCTGGAGTATGGACGGAGACTGATCTGAAATCCACACTCGCTTTATGCAGATTCTGAATTTTACAGGGGAAGGTCTCAAGAGGGCGATTACCAGCCCGGATGTACAGCAGCAGCTAGCCAGCACTGGTCGCTTCGCTCGGGTAGTTTACAGAAACTTGCTTCTTGTTGTCCTGGTCCAGTTCACGAAGCTAGCTAGCTAATGGACCGATCTTCGAGGACAGATCGAAATCATATCAAAAGCCACAGGCCGGAGGAGGAGGAAAAGAAGAATGAAAGAAGGATGAGGTGGAGGAGGATGAGCGGACAGGAAAGAAAGAAACACAAGAAGTGAACTCCTTTCCCTGAAGCAAAAGAGAGAACAGAACAGAAATGCGATTGAGTTGGGAGACAGAAGAGGGGACCGATTGACTGAATTGGACTTTAATTGATTGCGGTACTAGTAGCAAGGAAGATCCAGCCATGAATGCAAAATATGTGCTTTAGTTGTCTTGTCTATGCCTCATCATGGGTCATGCTCCGATAGGGCAATGAAATATACAAATTAGTGCCCCAACTCACTCTCGTCATGTCGCACCAGCCGACAAACTCAAACAGTTCCTCTCTGTTTTAGAATACGTATGTCATACAACCATCAATCACTCTCAAATCCATCATCCACCTTTGGCTCGACTGACTGAGCGGTGACCTCCTACTGTCTCGGAAGTCGGAACTACCTCTTCTCGCTCTCTCGCTCTCTCAGTAAAGAAGACTGCATGGCAGGGCAGTAGAGTACGTGGTCCCCTGCCGATTAAACTTACGAGTGAGTTAGTGTGCACGAACTCGTACATCGCTTTCAACCCAAAGGCTGAGGAGATCCCATTTTGACTTCAAGGAGGTGGCTACAGTGCCGTACCAGAAAGGTCCCCCAGCAGCCAGTCCCCTCCAGGAGTAAAAGAATAGCCAGTGCACCGGATATGACACGTACTTTGGTTCCCCTGACTTCACAGGGACTGAAACTCTACAGCTCTGCTCCCAGATGCCCCATGTATCATGTGTCCGATGGGACGGTCTTTTTAGTATCCACAACTTTGGAAGCTGGAGCAAGCAATTTAAGCTCAGCTTTCCTCCGAATTTCCACTTGAAGAATGTCGGGGAGTACGTCCACTTCGAAGGAGTTGAAGGATGGAATCAGGAGAAAGAAGATCTTCAAGTTTAGTAAGAACAAGTTGATTAAGACGATGAGGGAGCGCACTCTTTCAAGTCTTCCTTGCAGGACGACGAAGATTCACTCGACTTTTAGCTTCCATGCTCGTGTGACGGAATGCCACATAGCATCAGTTCCCGAGGAAGAGAAGGAATCAACGAAAAGTTAGCTGCAAGATCCTGTTGCAGGCTGCTCAGTGCAGCTAGCATGATTGTGCTGCAACTGTCGTCGCGGTGACTCGACTGAGCCGGATTGGAATGCTCTTGAGTTCTTCCTAGGTACCCTCAACTTATTTGTCGGTTTTCAAATGATCAGTCTGAGGGCAAAGAAACAGACATACCTAACCTCATACTCGTGGGCCTGATCCCGGTTACCCTAATAAGGGGAAGGAGGCTCTTTACACTTCGGTTTTCCGGGGTCTGTTTGGTCAAACGTCGTTCGTAAAAGCTTCGTTCGCATCCTGTTCGCTCCAGTCCTACTCGCTCACAAGTGTGTTCTGACTCTTTTTCTCAATTAGACTGGTTAATAGATAAATGCCAGTGGCGACCTCGTGATGGAAAGAGAATTACTCGGACCCACAACATCTTTGACTCTTCCTTGCAGCGACCTTCAGTGTAAGTTCGGAGGGCATCACAATAGACACAGCATAAGTGAGGCGGATATGGGGATTTTTTAGTGAAAGAACCGCATTTTGAGCTGATTGTCCTCCCAAAACTGCAGGAAAGACTCGAATAAAGGAAGCATCCCGGATAGGGGGAAAATATTCTTCTATTGTTAGTTGTCAACCTTCAACAGTACAAGAAGTGTATAAATCACATATTGTTTGTGATAAACAAGAGGTATTCGTTTTGACCTTATCCACCACCCTTTTCCTGTGGGGTCCGGATCAGGAGGTCCAAGCGGTACATTTCTGGTGCTGAATGCTACAAAAGCGAGAGCAACCGCTATAAACACCCGACACTAAGTGGCAAAACTGCAACCTGCATTCCTGAGGACAATCAGCTTGCTGGTGTGCTCGTCAGAAGTACAATAACCTCTCTGCCTGGTAATCTTACTGCTAGTAACCGCAAGGCCCCTCGAGGGCCAAATTCTTTTCTCCAGTAGGAGATACCTTGACCTGATGAAAGTACCTCTGATGAAGGATGCAACCGTAGCAGCATCCACCACGCCTTGATAGATACTCGGTTGTGGTTCAACAGGGTTTAGCCCAGAAGCATTTTGATCTTATCCTTCAGACTATTCTTCTTCTTAGGTTTGAACTCTGCAGAAAAATCCTCTGACTTCTCGTTCGTCATAGCGGTAGTCAGAAGTGGAGCAGCTGATTTCGATGACCATTCCTTGGATGATGAAGAATCTACCGCCCGAAACTTCTCAGCAAGATTGCTTCCGATGTCTACTGCGACTTCTTTTGCAGGGAAGGCACTTTGCGGAACACCACTCGCACTCAGTGAAGAACCAAATATCAGATCCAACATGTCATTAGCGATCGAGTCCTTGTCAGCATCTGGAGCAGTCATACTTTCGTCTTCAGCAGCAGACGTGGTCCGCAAGCTCGGGAATGCTTCATCACCTGCACCTGAAGAGTAAAAAACAGAGTCAAGACTAATTTGACCACTAAATCCCTGCAACATACAAGAACGCCAAGAACGCCTTGTACACTTTTGCTGTGAGTACCGAAAGGGTACCAACAGCAAAAGAATACGAAGACGCGGGCAATCTTACGGGTGTATACTACTCAATTAGCAGAACGAGGTTAATTCTTTGGGGCGGTTGCCGCTTTTTCTTTTCCCTTTTTGCTCCCCGTCGATTCTGTACTTCACGGTGGGGTTTTTTCCCGCCTGTTGGTGAAATACTTTCTCCTTTCTTCCCTAAGAGAATACCAATGCCATCTGTCAATTATGGAAACGTACCAGCGCCCTGAATGTCTAGCTCTTCCAAATGTCGGCACGTGTTCTCTGTGTCCCCTCTGAGTGAGTAGCTCTTCAAGGTTTCCAAATCGAGACTGTCCGCGTTGCCCAAAGGTGCACGTACGTCAACCTGAGAAGACAATTCTTTCCAGTTTCGGAGAGAGGATATGGAAGTCCTCTTCGCGGGCTTCTGCTTCTCCGAAGCTTTCTCCTTTCCAGATGGTATGGAAGATCGGTCTGATTTTTGTGCTAACGCGCCGTTCTCATTGGCCACGTGCTGAAAGTGGAATAAGGAGCAACATCAGAGTACAAACGAAATCACCTGATGCCCATGTCGGGGTAAAATTGGGAATCAAAGTTCAGTGTTACACTAGTATCTCCCACTACTGCTACAGTTCGTTGGAAAAGCGAACACTCATAACGAACTAACTTTCGTATAACCCTGTGCGTTAAACCACTTGTCGTGCACTAGACAGAGTTACAGTCGTAGCCCAGAAGAGCACAATTCACTCTAACAAAGAGAAGAAAAACGTGTATACAGATGCTGGTAGTCATTCGGAGGATGCCTTTCTCATCCTTGTTTCTTTCTTCTTTCTTCATTCTATCGTCTCTATCTTTTCTTTCTCCTATAGAGTTGTAGTGAACTGAAACACGCATACCTCCTGTGCTAAGAGGATCAAGTCTTCGTCAGTTACACCCTCCAAACTACCCCGTTCATTACGAGCAGACGAGGGGCTCCTCTCATTCTCAGAAAGATCACTCTCCACCTCGACCAACTTTCCAACAACCCGGCGAGACTTTGATCCACGCCGAGCTTGACTCCTACCTCTCCGTGAGCCAACATTCTCGTCTCCTTTGTTACTCTCGATTTCCCCTGCATTCTGCTTCAGTAACTGGTTTCCATGCCTTGGCCTTGGGCGTATCGTCTTTACGATGCGAACAGGTCTCCTCTCAGGAACTGGTTCATGAAAGTCCTCACCATCTTCGACAACTGGTTCTTCAGCCTCTTCATCCAGTGGTTCGTCGACGGGTCCTGCAACATCAATCTCACCAGGACCTTCCTCTTGATCAAGGTCGTTTGACACTTTCAGAGGTTGACCATGTCTTCTGGCTCGTTTCGTCGGAGGGGGAGGAGCTCGAGGTGGCTTATGCGCTGGAGCCTTCCTCTTTGATTTTGTTGCTTTAGAAGCTTCTCCACTTTCGACACTTCCCACTACTCCCACCATCCAAGCAGGAAGAGTCCGTTTGGAGCTGGACTGCCCCTGGGCTGCGCGAGGGGTGCCGAGGTTCGATCCATTCTCGTCAGATATCAGCTTTCTCAGCTTGGGTGATGAGGCCACTGCTTCTTTTTCTGGGCTTCCAATATTTTCAATCTGATATTCATCAACGTCTGCCTCCTGTTTCCGACCTCTAATAGAACTCGTTGAGTTCTCCTGGAGTCTGTCGTTACGTCTTAGAAGGAGTGCAACTACATGCTTGCACAGACCGTCTTTCGCCCTCGATGAAGCTGGACAAGAACACTTTCCCGTTGCCTTGTCTCCGATTACACTGACGTTTAGTTTATAAATGTCTGTGCTTGAAGATCCTGACGTAATTCCAAACCCAGATGAGTGTAACAAAACCTTGACTCAAACGGACAAACCAAAATATGGCCATTTGACCATTTGAGGTCAAATTGCCACCTCGCTCAATCTAGCAATTATCTAACACAGAGCAACCCCAGACATAACGAGCAAGCGCAGCCAAGGTCTAGAAGTTATTTACCAATGCATTCTGCGTTGCCCGTCTCCAAATCATCTCCCTCAAAGGAAATACCTAGGAGCGAGTCCAAACTTGCTATGTCCAGGGCACGCTTGAACACGGAGTCGTATACTAATTTCTTGATTTTAGCCACGGAATCCAACCCGGCCATTGTCACAAGATCTGCAATTTATTTCGGTCCTTCACGTCTAGCACACGCAAACAATACTCCGTTTTCTTTCAGAGTCCAAGGGGATTAGAAGCTAAACCCACCATCTACAACTGTTAGTAGATACACTTCACATGCTGTCCCCACTACAGTTTGACAACACGCTCTACATCAAACTCCCCCTAGAGAACATCTGTCTCTTTGCTGGCACGGAGCTCTCCTTGCAAAAATATCCCTCATGCGGTGCTCTGTGACCAAAACAACACGGGCAATCGTTTCCATGAACTGAGACTTTCAAAGTCACAGCACCCTCTTTCCATCGGATCCCTAGCATAATCAGCTCTATGTCTGAAATGAAGCCTCACTGAAACATTACACAACTTCTAGTGCACAATAGATCATTGTCATCAACTCAATATACAGAACAAATTTCTGCCTCGTTTGCATCCTTGCTAGGTGACTCAATCCAGGTGCACAAACCGCTCAATCAGATGACACCTTCCTGGGTATCTGCTTTAGAACTCCTTTGGTTCCACAAAAACTCATAGACTGGTCTCAGTAAACCTGAACATTCCATGGGCACAAAGCAGCCATTGTCCTTGAGCCCCTAAGAGTTGCCGGGAACAAGCTGCTTAGGGAACATAATGCTGAAGAATGAGAATCCTGAGCTCAGACCAAACGCTTTCATCATGTACCTTCGTTAGAAATGAGCATGAATAGGGTTCTACACATACGCTTTCTTCGACCCTTAATCACTCCACTCCTCCCAGACCTCCTCCACGGAACTGCAGAACTTGTACTCTGTTCACTTCTCCCAGTCTGAGGTGCCCACTAGCGAATCCAGCGCCTGCATGAGCAAATGCAAATACTGAGAGTAACTTACAGTCGAACTCACAGCATGCATACCGGAAGATTTTTAGAGTCACCTACTGAGCTCTGCCTCCTTTGGTTATACCTTGAGGAAGTTCATAACATGAACGATTCTAAACACCCGCCAATCTTGACAGTAGAGCTGAACGCTACGTTGGCTTGCGCAACATTTCCTAAAGTGATGTGTATTAAGTTGCACACTTTTCCCAAAGTTGCAACCTTTCGACGGAGAACGAAACTTCCCTCGTTCAAATAGTACGGAAAGACATGAAAGACTTCAATTCCGGCACAGACAAGTGAATGATTCCTCTGCGAGCTCAAAGCTCTCATTCACAGTGCAAGACTTCCCAATTTATTTCGGATCCCGCACACCAGGCCTTATGGTATGCTCAGCAGTTTACACGAAGCGGACAACGATGAAAGGCTGATGTAGTGACCTTACATTTGAACCTTAATTATCATGCCAACACGCGCAAAGACATGACGAGGGTTTCCGCTTCCAATTTCGTACAACAGAACTTGCGGTTTAACGGGCAGGGAGAGATTACCAGGAGCCCGCGTGGGGAAAGGTGTAAACACACCACCACCAGTCAAACTGTAGCTTCCAGCTGGAGCTACTGGTGATTTGAGCAAGGCACTAGAATAACTAATCCGTGAATCGAACAACTGTCGGCAAGGAGCACACTCATCCAACATTTTCCTGTTCGATCCGATATTCCGGAAGCGTTCTTCTCTCAATCGGTCAGGAGCTAACTCGAATACGTCTCAATGCTGGAACCTTCTCTCCTTCATCATCTGCGCCGACGGGGTATCGACAGAAAAATCTATAGTCACAGAAAAGGCTGATGCCAAGGCCCTCTGCAAGTTCCTGGCTCTTCCGGGATCTCCGACAACTTCCTGACTGCGTAACCCAAACTGCAGACAAGTCGAAACTATTCCCTTTTTCTCTTCCCCTGCGAATCTCGTAACTACAAACTTCCACGGACTCTGAAATCGACAACTGACACTGCAGTTGTACGTACCGTACTACTGTAGTAACTCAATTCGCGCAGTTACTGTTCGCACACATCTAACTGCGCGTTACCTTTTGGTGTGTTCCTGGATGCCTGAAATGATCTTTTTGACATGTGTACAAGGATGCGTGAAATGACCGTTTAAATCCAAGGTGCGGCTATAAAAGCCTAGAAGGAATATTCTTGTTTTCTTCCACGTGTACTCTAGGTTAGAGGGGATCCCACAATCTTTTCCAGCAGACCATTATCTTTAATAGATATTCAATATTTTGTTATAAAGGGAATATGCACCAAAGTGCACATATGCAAGAAATGAAGAGAAAAAAACTCTGAAAAGAGTGAAAGAAATTTGGAGGTGCAATTAACCCCGACAAGATAGTGGATTGCTTTAGGTAAGAATGATCTAACTAATCCAGGTGAAGACTTCAACTAATTTTACTTTATAAGTATTCAATTATCAATACAAATAATTTTATAAAAATAAATTTTACATATAAAAATTAAATTTACACATATGCTGCAAATGGTAAAAAGAACTTGAAAGTAATGCACTTTAAGCCACATTCCAAGGGAAATTTAAACAGTGCGTATCTAGTAAAAGAAAACATTTTATGATACGTTTATTATTATCTCACCCTTCTAACGAGAAGAATTAGGAGATAAATTAAACATCTTGCATAGAAGATGGAAGAAAATGAAATCCTCTTGGTTACCAGCAATATTTATAGGGTAACTAGGGCTTTAACCTGTAAGGAAGAAACGGGTTTTTAGTCACAGAATATTAAAAAATTTGTTGTTCACTAATATGTTTAAGGTTCATAGCAGACCTTTTCACACTAAATTTAATATACAATTCTTTCAACTGTACGCGCCAATTCATGTTATATGCTCTCGTCACAGCAGTGAGTGTGAGTTCTTCTAACTCACGCTAAGATACTTACACCACAAGTTCGGCTATATTAGTGGTGGGGATACCCACCGCTAATCATTCTTAATTATTACTAAGTGGATTCGACTCTGACGGGTGTCCCTGTTAATTGGGCATGTAATGTACCTGTCAGAGTATTGAAATGAGCAGCATATGATAAGCTTCAAAACGAGACCATGATGCCTTCATTCTGATACCAAACGGCTGAGGAAAAAACTCTAGAAGCGAGGATGAATGAGAGCTTTGGAAAAAGAATATTCTTTTTTTGAATTTCAAATTGTTCTACTCTATAATAATCTTTGTTACAATGACAATGTTGCGCTCTACAATGATATTTCTCTGTCAGCAAATATCAACTAGTTTGCAGTCCGACTAAACATCGTCGATCTGACCCATTACCGCTATTTTGTTCCGGTACCGGTAATCTTTACTGGAGCCGGCAAAGTTAACTGCGAGAACGGGCCAGCCACTGGCCATTCCTGGCTAGCCACTCGTCACTAGTCAGAAGGCTGGCCAGAAGACTACCGAAGACTCTCTGATAAGAGAGTCGCACTATTGACGGCTCTCCTATCAGAGACTTCTCCGGTTCGAGAGGAGTTCTTCTTCTCAAACCCCCAAGACACTTTGGAAACTTAGATTGTACTCACATTCAGTTTTTTCTCTGATATTTCTTGATCTCTTTTTAGTCTTAGTTTGGTCTCTTCTTTAGTTTCAACCTCGGAAGGTCTTTAGAACATAGAGTTTTCATAGAGGTTTCCTATGCACATTATCACATAGTTCTAAGTAGCACTTAGTCTATTTTGAGACTCTTCTGATATAATATATTTAGTGTAGAATTTGAATATTATCTTTTTCTTTATATTATGTAGATTATTTTTATTTATTTCTTTTTCTCACGTATGAGTATATTGTTTCAGTGATATGAGAACAACTTGGTTATCACCGGCAAGTTTAGTTTGGACCTCTGGACGGATAGGTCAACCTGATCAGCGAGGCTTTTTCAGTGTATAGTATGCCCCCAGGGTTCATCCCCGACGGTCTGAGGATCGACACTTATCTAGAGGATGTCCGGAAGTCTCGGGTGGGAAAGTGAGAGTGCCGAAGTCGTTATTGCTTCGCTATGTGCAGACTATGCGACTTTTAGGACCAGCTGCAGGTCATACCGATGTGTTTCATTTTCTTTTCTCAACCGCCGCTGTTCGCATAGATCAGATGGCGAGAGAAGCTCATAGGGAGATGTTATTCGACCGGAGGATACCAAGTTTCATGCAGACTCTATCATATTGCGAGCTCTTGGCATTGATCCTGCTGAGCATCAGGTCCGGTTCAAGTTCGGCTAAATGTTTCTCTTTCAGTTTATTTATGAATGCGAAGTTGTATACATGACTAAAATTTGAATTTATTTGATCACTAATGTTAGAACTTAGACATGATCAGACTTTGTGTGGTATTGTCATTTCTAGGATTGCTACAATGCTTTCACATCAAACCCGTCTATACTAGATTCAACACTCCTTTCTGAGTCGATCTTTGATTCTCAAGTACCCAACGTCTTAGAGCCGCCCAGACCAGAAGACATAGCTTCAACTACACTAGTGGTCCAAAGTCTAGACTTAGCGGTTTACGGATTTGTAGGCATTTCTAAGTTGATGGAGCTATTCACTCTATTCAAAGTGAGATGTCATCATTATGGATGCGAGTTGACTTTTGATCCTCCGGTAGTTTCATGTATCCATCAAACTTACTCTTGAAGCTTAGATGTCCACAAGGTCACACATTTGGATGGAGATCGACTAAGATGGAGTTATATCACAGTGTTCTCGATGTGACTCATCGTTTTTATCATGCTGGTTTATGCGCCGGATTGGGATACGAACAACTAGATAGTTTATGTCAAGAGGTAGGGTTATCTCCACTTTCGAGGTCCTATTTCTTTGGTTCCAAAACGGAAAAGATCGCTTCATAGGATGGATTCAAGCGACACTTGAAAGACGGGTAATGAAGAAGGAGGAGATCCAATCAGAAGTGCTTGCACGACATTTTCCTGACTTGAACGAGGCTCTTGTGGGTGGTAAGTGCTCGAGCTTGTGGACATTATTGAGGTTCTATTGTGAAGGATTAAAGTTTTGAAGGAGCAGTTTTTTATGAGGATCTGACTTAGTTACCGGGTATTTTAGGCAACTTTGTGGTGTATGCTGATTTGAGATACGACTCGACTAGGAATGGCTACAATGAGACATGTGCTTTCATCTCAGCAAATGAAGATAAGGTGATCGAGATGGTGAACATGACTCGGGTAGAGACCGATAACAACTCGTGGTTGATTGAAGATCGAGCATTTGAGTTGGGTATTCAGCGACTCATCGCCAGGGGCATAGTACTAGATGAGGTTGTACATGATGAAACTCATCTTGTTGATGTCATCTTGTCTCGTCATGGGATTGTCAATCAGAAGGACTTATGACACAAGTGCAAGAATGTAATCAAAAAGTTCTTAGTAGAGGTGCAGAATAAGATGCGTGTACCTACAGGTGTGGAGGAGGCTGAGGTTAGGAATGACCTTGAGCTCCTCAATAAGAGACACTTGGTGACATGGCTGCGTCAACAAAGTGCTTCCATTCAAGAAAACAAACCTGCTTTGGTTGCACGAGTGGCTGAGATGCGCGGGTTGCCTGATGGAGACCCCATTGGTTCTAGACGGTTTATGTATCCTGAGTTGCATACACATGACATAGCCGACAAGTTGAAGGGATGAATATACACATGTTGTCAACTGAATGCGCAAAGAACAGTGGGGTTGGACGGACGTTATCCGCAAGGGGAGGACAACACCACGGTGTTTTTTTTTTGTTTTACTGAACCGGGAGTGGTCTATCCGCTATTAACTTAATTATCATTAAAGTAAAAATACATAGGATCAGAGGAACCAATACTAGGTTTGATACAGATCCGTGTCTGGTCGCTCTTGAAATGACTACGGGTCCTATAGTAGAACCGCTCTCTAATATTGGGAGGAGATCACGTCTTCCTCCTCCTACCGGAGATGAGGCGAGGCTTGCTACTCCTTAACTGAGTAAAGGCCCATTGTGATCGATTACTATTGTCTAAACTGGTATGTTGAAGACTACCGTGGTTGCTCTGGGTCACGCTAGAGAAGGAGCTAGGCAGAATGGAGCGAAAAGACAGCTGTTCGCTGGCTTTAGGGCCGCGCTTATTCCAAGACGTGAATCTGTCGTTTGGTCTACCAATTCTGTTGAGACGATTACCACGCACAACAAGGGTGGTCGGAGTCCGAATCTGATGCATACGCGATACTTTCACCTGAGATCTTCGATGTTCGAATCTGGAGGTACTGTGTGGTTCCTTTTGACGAGTAAATCTCATAGTCGTGGCGTCTCTCCTCACGCGCAGGTGGAATTTGTGGAGTGCAATGATCTGCAGGGGATCGTTGATCTTGGTCTGGAGCTTTTCGTGTCTATATTTGTGCATGACGATGGCTTGTGTTCAGGAGGGGATCGGACCTCGTGCAGCATGACCTGCAGCTTATCCACGCTCGCTTGCAACGTCTCTCGTTTTTCGCAGATGTTTGTTTGTCTTGGAATGTTTCCGCCGCCTTCAGAGCTTCCATCAGAATGTATTGAAGGGGGAATTCTTTGATTTTGTTCCTGAACACCTTTTCATTGCGTTCGATCCAAGCCGCTCGCAGTAGCTTATTCAGAATCAGCATCGTTGATGCTGGCTATCGATCGACTACAGGAGATCCAGCGTCAACAGAGGTTTCGGATAGAATTTGTTGAGGACCAGTATCATCCTACTCCAGCGAGCTAGTATTCGTGGACATTCTAGAAACTGATGTCTAGCATATTCGGTTGTTTCACCGCAGGAGTGGCAGTGACCGTCATGTACTCCCCATAGGACCGCGCGTTCGTGTGAGTAGTAACCGTAGTGTAAGACTCTCCAGATTTTCAACTTAACACCGTATGGGGAGAGCTGCTTCCACTGTGTTTGTCGGAAGGTTAATCTCCATCTGAGTTCTAGTTGTGAAGCGTCCCAAGTAGTTGGAAGAAGCAGTTTGACCCATTGTGCCGTGCTAAGAGACCAAGCCGAAGGAGTCGGGAGGTTTGTTTGTGCTCTCGAGTGCTTACGTCTCCATTGTCAGCCTCCGCTCATTGCCAGGGTATCACATGGAGCGGTGTTGCATTTCGATAGTAATCCTAGGAATTTCGTTACCTGACTGATGATTGTTGGGTGATGGGTCTTGAGAGTTCATGTAACGACTTCGAGCGAACTCCAGGTTTCGTCCTCCGCTTGTAGTTGCTCCATTGTTGAAATTTGTCTTCTTCTCATGAATTCAACTATCGGTCCTTGCTCCAAATCCCTTCCGTGGCGGTGTTTCTTCAGTATCAGCACTAGTTGAATGATGGTAAGGTGTCGAGGAAGTCGGGCACCTTCGACTAGGAATTTTAGGTGGTTGCTAACTTCCTTCCAGCCTTTCAAGAGATTTTTGCACGTTCGGGATGACGTAATTTTCAAGTCTTTTGCTAGCATAAGGCCCTTGTCCATTCGTCAATGTTTCCTTTCTCGTCGGTGGAGATCAGATCTCAGTGCGGTTTGAATGTGGATTCTTGTTATTTGAGCCTACTCCTCTTCGGCACCTTGGAAAAATTGTGCTATCCATCTTAGTTGCATTGCATGAGTCTGTAGTTTAAAGGGTCGGATGTCGAGGCCGTCCTCCTGTAGCATGCGTTTGATCGTATCCCATGCCACCAGCGTCTTTTTGGGTTCTCTTTTTTGGGTCCTCCAGAGAAATTGCCTGCATGTAGCTTCAAGTTCTTTGTATCCACTTTCTAGGAGTCCTAGACATGTGAGAGTACACAAAGGAATTGATCGGAGTGCATGCCTTAGAAGAATCGTTCTATTGGTAAAGTTGAGTAGTCTAGATGACCAATGGAATAGCTTTTGGCGAAGCTTGCTAGTTAGAAATTCAATTTTCTGATTCTCTGTAAGCTTACGCCCCATTGGGCACCTATGTAGATGTGGATCTCACCCACTTGTGCTATGGTGCAGTCTGTTGCTAGTATCCACTCTGGTAATGATTCCATGACGACCGGGATGAGTACCAATTTTTCCACATTGAGCTTGACTCCCGAGATGCTTTCGAAGATCCGAATCGCCTAGCATGCCGTTTGGAAGTTTTCCGGTGTTCTCTCGATGAAGACTCTTGTATCATCTGCGAACAGTTGGTACAGCAGTTCGGAAGGTGCTCTGGACCTAAACAAACAACTACTAACTAAAATATCACACAACTATCCACAGAGAAGTCCGGGAAGACGCTTCCTGCTTCCAAGTCACTTCTTCCGGTCTTCTCAGTACCGTCTTCCCAAAGCAATTCTCGGCTTCTGAGGGTTCAACTCGGCTTCTCACACCTCCAGAAGACTGCTCCTGCTTCGTAGAAGTCGAACTAGCAACATCTGTCACACATTGCTCTTCCAAATCTCAAAGGGTTAGATTAATCACAGGGTGTATGCCCACTGTAGCCTTCCCAGGCTTCTGCCTACGAAAATGGTCTTCCTGCAGCACTACAATGACATTCACTTTCACGGAAGCTCAATAGAAGTCTCGTAAGCTCACTAGAAGAAGGTAAGAAGATGGGGGAAGATGGGGAAAGATGGGGAAGAAGAGAAAATCCAAACGAGAGAAAATAAGATAAGAATAAGAAATTAAGATTTCGACAGGCTTCTAGTCCGAATCGTGACTAACAAGCCATCCCTGCTTGTAATAGTTTGGTGAGGAAGACAACAAACGTGCGTACAGTCACACAGTCTTCTACTTGAAGATGTCGTCTTCTGTTGTGGGAAGAAGGCTTCTTTCTTCTTCTCTCGCTGCTCCGACTACTCTATTTTCTGGGATCCTTTATCCATAAGACCGTCCGTACGTGGATCCGAAGTGCTCCACTGGACGAGCCAAGCTGCGAATCTGCACAACTGCTGACAGTCACCGTCACTCAAGAAGAACGCCTCCCATGCACAGTCGGGAGTGAATTCAAGAAAAATCCACTACTTCCAAGGCACAGACAAAGCTTCTGCACTCAAATTAGCAATCCATTCTCCGAGAAGAAGGCACATTGGTGTTGGGAAGCTCACTCCCTATACTTTCTGCTCCTACTCCTCGACACACCAGTCTAGCCAACAGGACTACACGAGGATGCCGTTCTCTGCTCCTAAACTGTCCACTATCTCTATCTACATCTTCGAACCACTGTTGGCAACGAGCATGCAGACCCCTCCGGTGTAATCCCAATCTATTCGTATGTCTCTAACATCGGGTGTAGTGTGTGTGCGCACAATAGTGTACACCAAAAAATATCAATGTACTTAGTGCGCCTCTCATGTGTATAATGTGTTAATCTGTCTACACCGTAAAATGTGTATGTGTGTGCAGCTACAATTCCTATGCTGCAATCCTACTTAAGCATCTGCCTTGAGACGTAGAGGGAATCCCCTCCAATCCTCGACTATAACCAAGGAGAGATGGGCGCTGTCAGAAGGCTGCCACCCCACATGCAAGCGGTTCCCCTTCCTAATTAGCCATAGACTTTACTACTCTTGTGCTGCCTACTCTGCCACATGGTCACCGATCTAATAATACACTAAACTGCCACCTCCTAAGATAGCATGTTCGGTTCCTACTAGTTTGGACAAGTTTAACTCGTCTTTTGCGCTTGCTACCTACTCTGATTGCTCAGAGGCAATCTCTACCTGATCTGCTCCTATCGGAACTCCTGACTCGGCTTCTGATAAGCTGGGAAGCCTTGCAATTACCTCGGGTGTCACTGAGATGGCTTCCTCCTCAACAATCGTCGCTGGCTCTGCTGCTGCTGCTTCGACTGCTTCTTCGGCTTCAGCTTCTGCTTCGGAAGACGGAAGCGTCTTCTGGGAAGCTGGGTCCACTTGTGCTTCCTCGCTCTTCTGAGGCACTAATTCGACACTGGGAGCCATGGTGACCTCGTAGGGGTCCGGGGAAGTCGCTTCCTCCACTCGGAATATCTGGGAAGACGGCTCTTCTTCTTGTCTTCTAGAAGACACCTTGTCTTCTGGGGCTTCTTCCGAGGTCTTCTCGGCTTCCAACGCTGTCACTACCAAGTAGACAGCGAGGTCGAACTCCTCCTTCTCCAAGTCCTATCCGATCAATGGTGCTGGGGCTTGGGAAGATGCAGTTACGGATGACGGAAGCGAGGGAAGACCGTAGAGTGTCTTCACTCTCTCTATCTGCCGATCCAAGTACCGGAACATGCTCTCCTTGCACTCTATCAACATCGCTCTGGACTCGTCGTCCCATTCTCTAGCTAAGGTAAGAAGCTTCCTACCCGCGGTGAAGTTAAACTTCTTTCAAAGCGCTTCCACCGACTGAGCTAACATCCCCTGCGCACGAGCTTCCGCTGCTTTCCGATGCGTCTTCTCGGCTCAAGGTTTCGGGAGTAGAGGGATGGTAGGGTAGGAAAATTGATAACTGTGATCTCGAATTTGAGGACGATGGACAGGGAAGCTCCAATTGCAACTCGAGAAGAGCAAGAAGATGACTGTCAAAAATTGACCAGCGCTTCCGCACCCAATGTCACAGAAGGAAAAATGTGGAGAAGGAATCAATCGATCGGTTTGTCTGCAAACAACCGGGGAAGCGCAGGGGATACCAACAAAAGGTGAGAAGCGATGGGAAGGGAAGAGAACATGAGAAGAACCTCAAACAATCTTCTGTCTGCTTCCCGAGCTGTCTTCAATCTTTCGCGCGCTACCGGCCCTGATCCCAGCTCCAATGCGACTCCACAGAGATGCTTCTGCCGTCAATTCCTTGCTACACCTCAATCGAACAAGACTCCACCTTCGATTCTTCTCAGCCGTCCTTCAATGTCTGTTTCCGGGAGTCTCCAGAAGACTCCTTCAGCTTGATATGCTTCCTACTCTTAGTGATTCGCTCTCATCTTCTTCCTAGCTGTGAATCGATCCTGGCTCTACTCAATTTCACTCTGCTGGCCCTCCTCGCTCAAGTCGATCACCTTCCAACTCGATCTTCTAGCCAAAAATGAGCTCGATGCGGGAAGCGGTAGTGTTTCTGTGCTAATGCGCTTCCTGCGCATCTTCTCGCGCAGTTTAGGGGTTTTTGACCTACCCGACTTATCTAACCTACTCGGTGCTATCTGGTAGATACACCTCCTTCTTACGTGGTTAAGCTTCCACGGTTGCCATCTTCCGTCTTCCGAAGACACAACCGAGAAGATGCTTCTCGGAAGACGGCCGTCTTCCGAAGAAGTCAACTTCTTATTACGAAAAAGATCGTAAGATCATCTTCCTTCTAAGGAAGCCGTAATCTTAATTAACAAAGCTTCTTCAGTTATACAAACAAGTTATTAACTTTAAAAATTTCAAAAATTCGTGAATCCTGTAAATTGTGGGCACCACAAGCTCCGTCGCCGTACTCTTCTGTTTGCTGCTGCAAGTGCCTTTGCGTACCCTGACGATTCGATGTCAACGCCTACCTTGATCATGCTTCATACCTTGATCATGCTTCATATCAACGCCTACCTTGATCATTGCAAGGGCTCTTCCGACTTGTCTACATTGGATTGTGCCTCCGCCAATACTTCGAACTGGTTGCCCCGCTCCTTAACCTTCTATTGTACTGTTACCTCTTTCATGGTGCTGACTCTTTTTCTTACCTTCTCAACCCTTCCTCGTCTGTCTCCTTCCTCTGTGATGAATATTTCCTGGAGCCTTTGTTGTTGGGTGTGACACCCTGTGCTTTCCTTCTTTGCTCGTACTCCAGTTTGGCCTTCCTTTTCCCGCATTTGCTCATCATGTGGCCTTGCAGCTTACAGATAAAGCATGAGTTGGGTAGGCCGTAATAGACTACCGGTTGCATGTAGAACTTTCTGTTTGTTCTGCTCATCTTGATGTTCCTGACCGGCTCTTCATTGAGGTTCCAGAGTATACAGGCTCTGACCTTCCTAAAGGTTGATTCTTGTGTTGGTTTTGTCACGAACAGCACTCTTCTTAGTGTCTGTAGGACTTCTCTCTGATGAATCTCCATGATTGTATCTACTTGCGGTAATTCAACCCAGACTGATAGGCATTGTACCTTTAGATCTTTCATGTCCAGCGAAGGATCTGAGGAAAAAATGTATACACGTCTTCTCTCCATGACGTGTATATCGTCTGAGAGGATCCTGATCTTACTCGCTTCATCCTCTGTCACTAAGAGGTAGAAATGCTTCCCTAGCTGTCTAATATGCGAGAAGTGAATTCCCTTCATTCGTGTATATACATATGATGATCAGTCTAGGACGTAATCTGGAGAAGGATTGAAGTCTCCAGTGAAAAAGACTATTCCTCTTTTCAGGAGGCTGGTGAACCGGCATTTCAGTAAGTTGTCGTCAACTTTGAATTCAACGTGTCTCTCTTTGAGCTTGCTTGCTTCTCTGGATCTTCTCTGTCGAAAATCAAGTCAAAGTATTCGTCTGAGACCTCTATTTTCGAATCCTTAGATAAGTTGCGTAAATAAGGATTCTCAATGGATTTCTCCTCCTTCTCTTTTGCTGCAGGATGTTTACTGGCAAAGAGTTTTTTTGCCAACGTTAATCTTCTTGAGATATGCGATTGGGCGCCCTGGGTTCTTCCTTTGCTGCTCATGGACTGTTGCTCTTGTTTCCGGTTGAGTTGCTCCTTCCGCCGAGCGTTGGCTGCTGGTGTCCTTGTGCTCCTCCTGTTCGGTGGTGGCAATGTTCCACGTCGGGCTTGTTACTGGAGGTTGGATATCTGTGGAAGGCCTGTCTTGTGTCTCGATTTGACTAGATCTTACTGTAGATTCAGCTGGTGTAGTGGTTTGCTTAGAATTACTTGGTTGTAATTTAGATCTCACATCTTGAATGCCTTTGCTTATGGCTGGAAAATCCTGCAATAGAGTTGTCAGAGTCTATGGTTGTATCCATATTTTGGACCAATTTGCTGTCCATTCAGTGGCTTCACCTTCGCTGAGTAAATCTACCGCTTTCCTGCTCCGTGGGTTGGCTTCGATGTCTAGAGCTTTTGCTAGTGTTTGCTTGCAGATTAGTGGCATTCCTCCGCTCCTCGATCTCGCACTAGCTGCCCTCCAAAGGACCGCTGATACCAACTTCTCCACTGCCAGATCGTATTCAGAGCTTAGTGTTGGTTCTTTCGTTGTTGGCTCTGTCACGGTCTTCTCGGTTGCCATCGTTGAAGCAGCCCCTTTTCGTCTTGGTTTCTCCACTCCACTATTTCTCTGCGCCCCCATAGAGCTTCCTATCGTCGTGCCACTCAAATCTGGTTGACTACCTTGCATCTCAAAAAGAGGATTTACGTCGAGGTTCCTAATTCCATTGGTAATACTTGTCAATGGTCTCTTGGTCGTTTGAGCATTCAGGCTTTTGTCTTTCGCCGACTTTCGAACATTGTTAGATCTTGATTTCATCCGTTAATGTATTCTACCCTACTCGCACTGCGGATGCCGAGAGAGCTATTCTCTCCCGGCCTCAGCTCGTACGTCCTTACTCACTCTTGCACTCGCTCCGCCATAGCTGCTCCTCATCAAGCTCCTCCTTACATCCTCACGACACCACGGTGAGTCATGGACATTAAGAATGCTGCTAACCATTGGACGGACAACAACACACACACTCGAAATCTTCCGGACGAACGATCTTGTTGTAGTGTGCTTGATATGAATCGATAAATTCTAGATCACTACTATCAGAGAGGTAACGTCACTTCTCGTATGCATCTTTGTATCATGTTCCGGAATCTGAACTTTGGCTTATTGATAATCGGCTGTTATTGTTGCAGACTCTCCCACACACATTGTTATGTTGCAGTTTTTGATGTCGGCCAGTACATCCTTGAAGATGCGCTTTTATACCCGAGTGCGAGAAAACTATACGTCTGAGACATTCAACTCTGTGATAAACAAGTTTGCAACAAAATGGATTCATTATGCTAAAACGCACGAGGCATGTTTGGCAGCTTGTTGCTGGATTGGAACGAGAATATCACTCATGAGCCCATCAAGATATTACAACGCTGACCACAACACACTGCTGTGCGGCACAGGACAGCAACCACACGTATATTACCACCCCGGACGGCAGAGTGGAAAGGGGGACTACGCGAGAGAGTCTTTGACTTCCGAGAACCAAATACAGCGTGAGTACTCAATTATTTCTGCAACTTTGATAATTCTATTTATGATCAACTTTTTCTCGATCATTACATGCTAACGATATCTTGAAAAATGTCTGCAGATAGCTGAACCCAAGTTATGTGAGTCGTTTGTCTACTTGTAATGACACTTAAGAGATATCACTTAGAAAAAAGTCTTTGCTTTTCTCTCTATTGTCTTATGCTAAAACCTTCTACGCACAGATATTGCTTCTCGGATTGAAGCTTTATCCAAGGCCTTACCTCAAAAACTTAGTCATGAATTATACCTTGCTTTTTCGTCCAAGGTCTTACCAAATTGTAACCGTCAGTTTGAAAGTAGAGCCTTTTCAGTTTTCTGTTTCTCGAGGCTCAGTTTGGAAGTACAGCCTTTTCAGTTTTCCCAAATTGGAGGCTTTCTTCTCCCATCAAGATATAGCATCAACCGATCGCTTTGTTTCTCATCAATACAACAGAAAAAGTAAAAAGCCCTTACTGGAAAAATAATCAGTTGCTGTTCAAGTAAATAATATGAACGTGGTTCTATTCAAACTGTATTACTGTCCGAAGGTGCTTCGCAAGCAAAAACCTCCGATGAGCAGTGACAGTTAGAGTAGTCTGGTGTCAACTCTGCGCCCTCATGGGAGAAGAACGGAAGCTCACAGTGAAAAGAAGGCAGGCATGGATAGAACATTGATGTGTTCGTCCGTCCCTCTATCCGAGTATTCCGAGCTGACTTCAAAGTTCACAGGCTTGGGGGTTTTGGTGCGTAACGTGATGGCTGTAGAGTTAGCTCCTCCCGTGAGGCTTTGGATTTGGGTAATTATACGAATGGTCCGCACAGTAAAAATCCATGAAATCCACGACAAAATAAGGTTCACAAAAAAAATGATGATACTTGGACGTAGAATCGGGGTTTTAGAGCCTGTGTCCAACTTGTAATTGTACATGCATCTTGCTGAAATTCAATTCATTTGACAAAACATTTCTTACATTTCTTCTGCTTCGGAGGGAAGTTTACGGGAGAGAGAACTAGAAGACTAAGACAAGAAGACTAATCTCTAATTCTTCAACTGATCATGACATACACTTGGCGAGGCCGCTGCAAACTGTACGAGGCCCTTGTACTTCAGCGAGATCCACTTCTTCCACGTATAAAGATATTATCTCTGCTTCGGGATGTTTCCATGCTTTTCCCACTCTGATGTCCAAAGCGGGAATCCACAGGAGAAACTGACATTTCTGCTCTGGATTCAAGAAGCGAAAACTGTATCTAAAACAACTTCGGGGTACACATGGATTCATGGAAGCTTACATGTGTCCACGTCCAAATCAGACTGCAGCTCCAAGCTGAGGTAAGTTTTGAGTTCATCTGCGCATACCGAGACACAATTACAATAGTTACCATATTACCAGTGCGCAGGTCTTCTAACAGACCTGCAACTTCGGTGTCCACAGAACTTCTAGGGCAAAAACCTTTTGCGCTATGCTTCGAGTTTAACATTCTCAAGAGTATTCGAATGAGGAACTCATGTAGGTCTAGAATCATCACCACTTTTCAATTCACGGTTACCTCTAGAAAGCATCCGGCAAGAGTTCCTCCATAGTCTGCTGCTGCTGTTTCTCCTGTTGCTTTGCACTATCGTCAAGAGAGGCAACAATTCCAGTAGAAACCCTGCTTGTGCAATTCCGTGAGAATACAGACGCGCGAACCTGGTGAAAAAATGACTCAATAAATAAATCGGAGCTTACACACTGCTGAAACTCATATCTCTCTGGACGCGCTTGCTATGGACCCTACGGCTACTACTCCGTGCACAACCAACCGCCACCGATACCCAAAAGCTGTCAACTAGACCTCCTCAGTAGATGTAAACTCGTCCAAACAGCTCTTACCGCTGTACACATCGTCGTAATCTGCCCGCACATTGGAGAGCTCTTCCCGCCTCTGTCTCACATTACTGTTCGATATCCATTCGGGTGGTCATACACGCTTTGTACACGCATAAGCAACACGTTTGGAACGCACAAAACTCAATCGAAAGCACCAAAATCACTCTCGAGGGGAGTTGAACCCCCTGGATTGCATCTGTTGCAGCGAGAGTTCACCTTCTCTTCCCATTGACAACTACGGTCAATGGATCCTTGGGAGGGGGAGGCCTACTGCCAAAAAAAGAAAAAACAAGTCACATGTCTAAGCAGCTATGAAGCCTATGTGAACTTCCCCAGGTGACTCCCAAGTTTTCTGTATTGCAATCTGTAAGTCCTCGGGAAAGCAGTATGTTCAACAAAACCCACAGTTTTCGCTAGCTGCCTATAGACTTTGAACCGTTGCCGCTTCGACTCAGTCTCCATGTATGAAAAGCATGCACATGTCAAAAGAGACGCCACATCTATTTGGAGCTCTCTCTCAAAGTTATCGCATGTCAAATAGTAAGATGGAAAGAGTGATCTTAGTCGCTCCTCGTTGAAGAGTCTAGACCTTCGGCTCCTCTCTGTCCTGCTTTCATAGTTTGACCATGCAAATCTCCAAAAATCCTCGATAAGCGTATCAAGTAGAGGCTCGGTCCAAGGATCACTACAAACATCAAGAATATCAGAGAATACCCCATCATCATGGCTCGAAAGTAAATTTGTCTTCATCTTGTGCGGAAAAGACTCTGTCAGCAATAACCAAGAAGAAGCCAAGACTGTGGTACTATGACGAAGTCCAACGGGATAGTCTCCTGCTACCACTAAACTCAGGACTCTTCTACAATAAGACATTGGAGGAGCGTAACAAGCAAGAAGGAAGCCTGTAACGAACAAGAAGGAAGCATGTTTTCTCTTTCGTTACAGTTAGAGACAATCACAGCAACCCAAAGCACCCAAATGACACACTATCGAAGCTGATGAAGAAAGAGATTATGCGTGGGTTACTAACCATTTTTGAGGACAATGCTGCCGCCTATCTTTTGCATCCGAAAGTTGTCCAGACATATAGTGTCACGTACCATCAGTCTCAAGACCTTGCACACTTCATGATTATCGTAGGCTTTGTAAAAGAGGAGAGAACCTTATTAGAGATGATTGGCTTGGTAGTAATTGCATGATGACTCGTGTAGTTTATGTATCTTACAGAGGCCCTTTGTCTTTCTAAAGACTAGATTGAGTGAGACAATTGTCCGAATCTTGAGTTCAGGTGATTGGTGTTTATGAGAATTTATATCTATTGGTCATGCAACTGTGCGAGATCTCGCACAGTTAGACTTAGACTTAGTTTAGATACTTGTCAAACTCCGCTGGTGATCCCTTAGTTTAGCCAATGTCTCATTGTATGTGAAGAAGGTTATGACGAGGTCTTCACATCTTACCAGAAGTTATGTGCGCCACTTAAAACTTATTGTTGTGTTTGCTGTATACTATAACAGATGATTACAAGATACTATTTACAAGCCAAAAGTCCAAGAAGTACCATCGAGGATCCTCTACACCAAGTACCGTGGTACGTGTCTTAAAAGTTCTTGTTTTCTAATACTTTAGTGCATGGAGTTTCAACTTGCAAAAATTATCACCATAGAACTCTTAGTTCATAGTTACGTTATGACAGGAGTTTGAAATGGATCTCCGTTTGAACCTTCAGCTCTTTTATAACAGAGATTATGAGATGGATCTACCGTTGACTTTTATACCGTACGCGAAGGTGGTGATGGTAAAGTCATGGACCATCGACGTCTCTTGTGTTCCAAAAATTCCATACAAAGTGCTTGCTCTCATTGTCAATATGGACATTCCTTGGTCCGTGTTGGAGTGCATGTCCTTGGTTTGGTTTACGGAGCAGTTGACCAAGGGGATTTACTTCGATCACACGAGTTCAAAACTGCACTCGGTCCTTTTATCCATGACAACCTTCAACCCAAACATGTTGTCAAGTGCAAACTCTGAAACTGTTGTTGTCCATGATCTGCATCTAGCAATTGATCAGAAATCTACAACGTATGTCGGAATCATTACGATGTTCCGCATGACTTGGGTACAGAGTGGTCAAAGTTGCAGTTCATATTGGTGATTCAAAAAGATACTCGATGAGTGTTCCGTGGATCCTACGGATCTGGAAACCATATCCAATTGGGTTATTTTTTTTCCCATTGAGGAGATCGCTCAATTCTGGAAGATCCACCAAGAGTTGCAAATGCGACTTCAATCGAAAGAGCAGGAAGTCTTGAGGATCAGGGGCAACCTAACTGACCTGATGGTCGAGAAGAAGACTTGGAGTGTCCAACAAGAAGCTGCAGAAGCCAAGGCTGCCGAAGAGAAGAAACAGCGGTTGGAAGCAGAATACCAAACCAGAGAGATCATGGCACAGATGAGAGAGGCTCTAAAGAAGAAGTTCAACTTCATAGCAGGGAGGAAGCTTCTAACCTTAGCTCGAACATGGGATGTTGCCTCCAAGGTCATGTTGTTAGAATGCAAGGACAACATATTCAGATACTTGGATCGACAGATTGAAGGACTGAAGACACTCTATGGTCTTCTCTTAGTTCTCGTCCCTACGTACGGCTTCCCAAAGTAGTCTTCCGTCTTCCGTGCTAAGTACAGATGAACACATGGCTTCCACTGAGGCAGATGCCACCTCAGCCGCTCCAGAGGTGCCAGCAGAGCAGCACATGACACCAAAAGCTGAATTGGACATACGTACAAGTGCAAGAGGTCATAGACATCGCACCTGATGTACAATTTAGTTGGGTACAAAGCTTTTTATACCTCGTTGACTTTCAAGAAATTCAGATTTTGTTATTTTTAACCTTACAACTTCTTTGTGTATTTTTAGATCACTGCCCATGTGACAGAGTTAGGAAAGACTTTCCAATTTAGAGGAATCGAAGTCCAAAGATGAGGTGGCCATCTTCCAGTGGGCTCTTTTTCATCCTCTAGGCTGTGGTTGTGTTCGAGGGGAGTCACTCTTATGTTTGGAAGGCAGTTTTGCTCGGCTGTTAGTCAGCCCATGCCCATGAACAGTATAAGATATGAGATTGTTGTTTAAGTTATACACATCTACACCCAAGGAGAGCGCGAAAGTGTAAACAGCGATAGATAGAGAATTACATCCTTGTGTAGTCCTATTTAGTTTGGTGTGTTGAGGAGCAGAGTTAGGAAACTGAAGGGGTAGCTATCGACAGCTGATGTAACTTCTTCTCAGGGATTTGATTGACTATTTGTTTACATAAACTTTGTCTATGTCTTCTGAGGATTGGATTTCATCAAATTCATACCCAATTATTCTTGTTGAGTGGCGGTGATTGTTAAAGGTTGTGTAGTGTCAAAGTTCATCTCATCGAGTGCAGCACTTAGGATCCACATATGGATTGTCTGTGGAATATAGATTCTCTAGAACAAATTTTAGTCGAAGATGAGGACAGAAGAAGTCAAAAACTTATCTGTGGTACTTTGGCTGAGTAACAAGTAGAAAGCCAAAGAGTTAGGCGATGAGAGTGTCAACACAGACTTGAAATCCTGTAAAAGCTCATTTGACCAAAGGGGCAATGGGTGGTAATAACTCCAAGTTGTCTCAAGAGGAAAACTTAAGATACACAGAAGTTGGCAGATCGATTCTTATTACATCATAAGATGTCATCCTCAACAACAAGATGGTGTGACTGTAAGTATGTGTTTAAGACTCCCTCATATTACTACACGCAGGGTTGGCTTGTTAGTCAAGATCTGGACTAGAAGTCTGTCGGAAGATTTATTTTTCAATTTCTCTCTCATTTTCTTATTCTTTTCTATTCTTCTCTTTTTCTCTTATCTTCTCATCTTCATTCTATCTTCTACTCGGTTACAGAAGTCTTGTGTGAGCATCATTGGATGTAGAGTGTTGTTGTAGTGCTGTCAGAAGATCATTTCAGTAGGCAGAAGCCTGAGAAAGCTAAGGAGATAGACACCTTATGATTAATCTAATCAGCTCAGCATCCACAAGGATGATTTGCATTGTGTAGTACGATGAGTTCTGCGTATGTGATAAGGACTTAGGGACTCTCAGAAGTCAGGAAGGGGTCATTCGAGGATGTGAGCCTCTAGAAGCCTCGGCTGGACCTGAAAAGTGCAGCATCCTCTCTGCAAGAGTTTGCTGTGTGGAGTAGTAATTGGTAGTTACTTAGCAGTGGTAGTGTTTACGTGTACATTTGTGCTATATTTGAAGTGGTAGTCGTGTGTTACATTCCAGAGCATCTTTTGGAGAGTCTGGAAGCTACGTGATTGTGTGAGTTAGAAAGAACTTTTGAGCAAAACCATTGTGTTTGTGAGTTTGGACAGATCTTAGAACTTAGAATAGTGTAACTAGTATAAATCTTCTTGGAGAACGAAATATTTTATGCTACAATGGTGTAAAAGAGAAATCTTAAGACATTACAGATGTAGTACCGTATAGGGTGATTATCACAAATGGTGTCGAGAAGAAAGTTTTTGTCCACATATCATCGCATGAAGAGTTAACTCAGTTCCTTCAGTCGGGTGGTTCACTTATGGTGATATCAGGACGACATTCAACAAGTGCCATGAAAATGATTATAATGGAATTTTCACATCACACAAATCACATGTACTATAAGCAGTCCTTAAACCTGCACAGTCAAAGGCGTCGGCTTATTGATGAAAAAACACCTAAGGATATTTTGATCAAAATTTCTCAGTTAACAAACGTGTAGAATAAGATCAATTCTTATGAGAGCAATTTTGTCGAAACAGTTCTCCACGGTAAGAATCAGTACAAGACCTTAGATCATCCACCTCGACCAAGACACGGTTGTGTCATGTCCAAGGAATACGAGGTAATGCTTATCTCTCTCTATCTCTTTTTAACTCGCACTCAAGCTCCAGTTTCAATTTGAGTGAAAGGGCTCGCGTACTTGCTCATTAAACCTTTTCCTATTCTCTTAATCTATTTTGCAGGAAAGCTCGAGTACTTGCTCATAGACCCTTCACCTATTGTATGCGATAGCTCGCATACTTGCTCGCATACTTGCTCGCAAGCCCTTCATATATTCCATGTGAGGGCTCGTTTACTTACTCGATGACCTTTCACCTATTATGCGCGTGGGCTTGAGTGCTGACTCGCCAGCTCTTCTCAACACGTTGTCATGATGTGAATCATTTGACATAGTAAATGATTCACTGATCACTGCTGTCGCGTTACTTGACGCATGTTACTTCTACTCCGATACTTGATGTTTAGTAGTCTTAGAAGCTAGCTCTGTATTGTTCTTAGTCTTTATGCTTATGGTTGACACCTTTTGCATATGGTGTTAACTCTATCATATATTTTGGATCCTAGTTGGTTGGTAGTATGTTATTTATCTTGTTCAAGCATTCGTACGCTTGTGCAAGTGAATTCATACTTATCTATGATATTCAATGTATATGACTTAGATTTACCATGTAGATAGGGTTTAAGCTCGTGGGTCGTACTTACGTGTTGCCCATGCACGCTTTTAGCTGGTTTTAGTTTACTTTCAAGGCTATGTGTCGTTCTAGGTAGTTTAGGTTATACATTGACGTTTTAGGGGACTTGACGTGGTAGCCTATGAGTTGAATTGAGTTACCACATGGTTTAAGGCACAAAAGGACAACCAAATGGAGCTATGAACTCTCATTGGTTCATTTTTGTCTTTTGTGTAACTCTAAACTTAGAAACAGAGCTCTAAAGAGGATTTCAAGCAATTGATGAGGGGACTGCGAAATCTGAGAGCACAGGGAGATAGAGCTCGTCAAGCCAAGCACTGTCAGTGAAATTATTGATCGATTTGGATCAATAAACAAGGAGTTATGCCCAATTGAAGTTCAGATTGTGCCAAAACTGCATCACTTTTGTTGATTTTGAGGTTTTCGGTGTCAATTGCAGCAGAATTGAGGAAATCACTTCAAAACTTCGTGGTCGCGTTCACTGTCAAGAGGGCTACGACTGTTCAAAAATTTTCGCATCATTTGAGTGACTGAGTAATTCAGGGCGGCCGCTAAAGCAGAGGGGGTCTGAAAAGCTCTTAATCTAGAGCAGCGACTTCAGAGAAGGAGATCTGGAGTTTTGTGAACAGCCAGGAGACCCAACTTCACAGGAGTGTTCAGCAAGCTGTGTACTGCAAATACTGTAAGAAGTTTCCAAAGTGGTCGAGCCAGTTCTCTGTTCTAGGTCGAAATAGCTGTCTGGGTACCAGAAATTGCCGTAATTTCTCTACTCAGAAAGTTTCTACTCATATCTTAGTGCTCTGAATTGATCTGAAGCTGAAACTTCGTATGTGTATCCAGTAGGACCTCATTAACATGTAGGAGGAGTTCTGAAGTCTGAACCTTCACATATTTCTCAATCTTGAATGTCAAAATTCACCATCTGATCTTATCATTGCTAGTTAAGCCTGAACTTTGCTTCCTGAACATATCAGAAGAGCCAAGAGACTTATATGAGTGTTTTTCAGTATCACCTTGAGACCTGAAGCTTATCCTTTGAGTAAACCAGCCACAGCCTGAAGCCCAACACTTCCCTGAGTAGATTGAACACAGCCTTCAAGCTCAAATCACAGCCAGAAGGTTCGCCCTTCTCAGGAAGACTCTCAACCCGACATCTGGTGCTTCCACTGAGAGCTCTTGGGGTGATTGATTGAGAAGGTTGAGTTGCTACAAGGAGAAGAGATGGATCGCAAGAGCGGAGCTGATGCTGCTGCCTCTGAGGCTGGAGCATCAACGTCTATTGTTGCACCGTCAACTGCATCTGCGTCTTCTACAGCGACATCTGCATCTGGTCTGGACACGGCTGAGATCTTGAAGACGCTTGTGGCCCTGGTCCAACAACATCCGATCGTTGGAGGGATGAGTTAAAGTCCACCAAGGCTTTGCAAGCTATTGTGAACAGATGTGGAAGGTTTGAAGGTAGAGATATTTCTAGATATCCGCGTGAGTATAGAGGAGAGATGGAGCTGGTTAGGGTTACTGATGCTGAGATGATAGCAAGTTTTGAGTTAGCTGTCATTCCTGAGTTGTGGGACCAAGTTAGGGATGTACAGAGAAGAAATCTTGGAATCTGAGTTTTGAGCGATCTCTTCGAGAGGAGTTTCTTGAGGAGGATTCAGAGAGAGTTACTAGAAGGACATTTCTAGACTGGGTTGAGCAGCAACCTGGTCGTATGATGAGCCTGAGTGAGTTGCTGAGAGAGTTTGATCGGAGACACCGGCAACTTTCAACTCTAGAGCGAATAACCCTAGATGCTAGGAGAACAGAGCTTTTCCTGCAAGCTACCGATGATGCTACGACAGATCGGTTATGTTTTATGTTGGCCGATCGATCTGCTGAGGGAGGTGTTACTATGGATTGAGGGAGAGTTGAGGATGCTGTGGCTGTACTGACAAGGCAGAGGAGGGGAAGAGTGGCTGTGGGAGGGCGTCTGCTTGCAGAAGTGGTCACTCCATCTTATGCTGCTCCTCAAGTACAGCAGCCTTTGGTCCCTGCTCCCAGACCTGTTGTCTCAGTTGCAGTTCCTGCACAACGGGTACCTGTTCAGAGGTCTACGGAGAACCATGGTCAACAGAACCAGATCGAAGACCTGATTCGGCAGATGCGAGAGCTGAAGGTAGAGCTAGCTGGATTGCAGAGAGAGCAGCCACCGGTGCCTACCGCTGCACGTTCAGGAGGAGCTCATGTTCGTAGATGTATCTGATGTGACAGTCCTGATCACTTTCGAGGAGACTGTCAAGAGCTCACAGCTGCTTTGCGAGATGGTGTGATTCGCTACCAGAACGGTAGGCTGCACCTTTCTTCTACTGGAGAGCCGTTGAGCACGCAGTTTGGACGAGGAGGCATGAGGAGTCTACCTCAGATTGCTGCAGCTGCAACAGCAACTGCGTTAATGGCACCGCTGGTAAATTCTGATGTATATGCTGGGCATATTGAGGTCTCTTCTAGTCTTACATTGCTAGATAGGACTGCTGAGAAGAGTGTGGCTCCAGTTCTTTCTGAGATACTAAAGAGAGGAGCCGAGTCTATTCGTAGAATCATAGGATGAGGAGATCCTGTAGATGCTGCTTCTATCAAAGCATTCTTGGATGTAGATAGACACGTTCATTCGCAGGATGCTTCTGTGGAGGAAAAGAGGCGTCAAGAAGCCTCTGAACTTGATACTGGAGTTCCTGAGGAGACTGGGGATAGACGGAGAGTCATAAGGAGACGGGCGGCTCTTCCTGAGGACATCCCGTCTACTTCTGCAGCTCCTCCACTTGCACGAGGTCCTATGGAGGACGTGCAGAGATTCCAGCAAGAGCCAATGACTGTTGGTAGGCGGTTTACTGTCCAAGAGAAAGGGAAGGGACCGGCTTACAAGTTGGCAGCTGATATTGAAACTTCTACTGATCTGAAGAGCATCTTGGAGCAGAGGATACTGGATGCACGAATCGAGTTTTCTCTCCGGGAAGTTCTTGGTATTGCAAAGAGGGAGTTTCACGAACTGATCATCGACATCATCAAGCGCAGACAGGTGATGTCCGAGCAGGTAGAGAGTCAGATGATAGATGCAGTAGGAGCTTCTCTGAATGATGTAGAGTTTGGAAAGGTGAATTTTCAGGAAGTTGATGACAAGGGATACCAGCAAGAAGCGTTGGTTGTTGGTACCAACACTATTGAGTTTGATGATGAAGAAGCTGGCGAGGAGAGTCCAGCTACTGATAGTGAATTCAGAAGGAGACATTGGGCTCGTGCTACAACTGCTACACGAGTTCGTCTTGGAAGTTTGGCTGAATCTGTTGTTGCTTTAGTTGATCACGGATCTGAGATCAACATCATGTCACGGGAGGTGTATGAGAGAGGTCAGTGGCATATCGAGCTGAACCATGGTTGGGTGTTACGTGCTGCAAACAACCAGAAAGGTGAGCTATACGGCGCTTGTCCTAACGTGAAGGTGAAGATATGTGATGTGGATGTAGATCAGCACTTCTTTGTGCAATCTTTTGCTTCATATCCTGTGATTCTTGGTCAGCCTTATATCACTGCAATTCGAATGGAGACCAAGGTGATGGATGATGGATCTCATTACGCTAGGATCCGTAGTCCAAATGATAGACGTTCTGTGTAGTTTCTGACCGTTCGTACGAACCACGAACGAAATCGTCAAACTTTGAGAGATTCTCCTGTCTGTAGGAGTAAGGGTTTTTTGAAACCACTCTCGTAAGTTTGTGGTTTGTAGTGAGAGTGATGGATCTATTGCTACTATGATCCCGCTTGAGCAGCCTGAGGGATCACAAGAGGTTGATGGAAAGGCTGCTCAAGATTCAAAAAGTAGTTGCACTGTACATAGTTGGAAATCTGGTTTGATGGCTTTCAATTTTGATGATTGGAGTGAGTTCACGCGGATGGAGGATTTGACTGAGAAGAGTAGAAGGCAGATGGAGAGGTGTGCAGCAAATTTGCGTTGTACAAGAGTTCTGAAGGAAGATGAGATGATTTCTGGTGTTTATGAGGAGTTTCTAGGTGTACAGTCTTTTGTTCTTTGGCTGGATGATGTAGATAAGTTGATGGAGCAGATGGGAGGTAGGGTGGTGATCCCCATCCATTCTCGTGAAGTCTATGAGGAGATTATCTCATACTTGCGGTATCTTCCTCATCCGAGACTGGAGGATGGATGGAAGGATGCAGTATGTTGGTGTGGCTCTCATTAGGAAGCGGAGGTACATGCCAAGTATAAAGCTGTAGCGAGGAAGGTGAAGCCTGTGGTGACTCAATTACTTGTTGATTCTCAACAGCAGATGGAGTTAGCGGCTGCTGAACCTGTGCTTAGAGATCCTACACAGGTAAGACATAAGTTTACTCAAGAGACACTTGAGCAACTCCAGATAGGAGGGGGTGGCTTCTTGATTGAAGAGGAGAAATGAGATTTTGAGCAAATGACAGTGAGCCATGGTAAGGCATTTTCTTTCTCAGTTGAGGAGACTGGTTGTGTGGATCCTTGTGTGATAGCTCCGATGGTTATCTTCACTGTTCTTCACGTATCTTGGGACTTGAAGCCGATTCCAGTCCCTCGTGCCTTGCTACCGAAGGTGATTGAGTTACTGAAGGAGAGGATGCAGATGGGTATTCTTGAACCATCTATGGCTCCGTACTCTAGCCGATGGTTCACTGTACCTAAGAAGAAAGGAGCTCTGCGCTTCATCCAAGACTTGCAGCTTGCCAACAACATCACGATTCGAAACATCGGGACAGGACCTGTGGTTGATGAAGTAGCTGAGGCGTTTGCTGGAAGGTCAATCTATTCTATTGGAGATCTGTTTTCAGGTTATGATCATTTTCAGCTGGCTTTGGAGAGTAGAGACTTGACTACCATGCGTACACCTTTGGAGTTGATGCGGATGTGTACTCTTCCTCAGGGTGCGACAAACTCAGTAGCCCATATGCAGAATGCGATGTATAAGGTGTTACGAGAGTTTGTACCTGAGGTCACTATTCCGTTTCTAGACGATATTCTCATGAAAGGTTGTCCGGTGGAGGACAAGGACGAAGCAGTGACTTCTGATGGTTGCAGAAAGTTCGTTGTAGACCACATTCGAGATGTGGAGAAGATTCTGATGCGTTTGGAGGAGATACACATCACTCTGTCAGGTACCAAATCTCGCTTTGGGATGTCAGAAATTGTGGTGGTTGGTCATCTGTGTGGTACTTTCGGAAGATGTCCGAACCCAGAGAAGGTAGACGCTATAGCAAGGATAGCTGATTGCACCAACATCATTGAGGTTCGACGGTTCTTAGGAGCTTGTGTGTTCTTTCGTGTGAGTATTCCTCATTATGCACACATTGCCGAGCCTCTGTATGCACTTCTGAGAAAAGGAAAGAGGTTTACTTGGCGGCAAGAACATCACGAGACGATGGAGCAGCTGAAGAGGATTCTGAAGTCTCCACTTATACTAAGGAGGCTTAGCTACGAGAGCGGGAGACCTGTGGTACTGACTGTTGATACGAGTCCAAAGACGATTGAATGGGCAGTTGGTCAAGAAGATGCAGAAGGTGTGCGGTTTGTTTCAAGGTTTGGAGCTCGGATCTTAACAGATAGACACCGTAACTATCCTCAAGTGAAGCGTGAGTTGTGGGGAGTTGTTACTGCTATGAATGTAGATCGAGAGTTCTTGATAGGAGCTCGTGTGATACTAGAAACAGATTGTTTGCCTTTGTTGGTTATGATAGCGAACTGCAATACACCAGATATAGCAATGCTGCGATGGATTGCTTATGTCCGTAGTCTGAACCCTGAGCTAAAGCATATAGCAGGGAAGGACAATCCAGTTGCAGATATGTTCTCTAGGGCTCATTATACAGATCAGGATGAGATGTTTGCAGAGGTGGAGAATGAAGAGAGGAGAGACGTTTGGTGCCAAGTTGATCAACGGACTTCAGACTTGGAACCACTACCGTTCAACGAGGAGTTCTACTCAGAAAAGTTCCGCGATATTGGATTTTATCTGAGTTCGTTGTGCAGAAGAGAAGGATGGAGTGATGCGGAGTTCAAGGAGATCAGACGGAAGGCGTACAATTATCTTCTACGTGAAGGTTATCTGTGGAAACGTCCGAAAAGAAGAGATGGAATGCTTGCTAGAGTGGTGGATGATCAACCGACGAAGTTGAATCTGCTGAAAGAGTTTCATGACACCTTGTGGGCTGGACATCGTGGAGTATGGACTACTTACACGAAGATGAAGGAGCGTTACTGATGGAAGGGTTTGTATCAAGACGTGGTGGACTTTGTTGGGTCGTGTCTGCACTGCCAGTTCTACTCTAAGGTCCGTTACAGAGACGGGCTTGTACCTACCTATCCACCTAGTATCCATTTTCAGTGGGTTCTTGATCTTGTGATGATGTCATCGGGGCTATGGGAAATACGTTACTTGGTGTTGGCTCGAGAGGATCTCTCCAACTATGTGGAGGGACGAGCACTACGGACGAAGACTACAGAGAATATCTGCAGGTTCGTGCTTGAAGATATGATCTGTCGTTATGGATCGGTTGGGAGATTACGTGCAGATAGAGACGAGTTGAGAGGCACTGAAGTGAAGGAGTTTTTTGCTCGTTATGGAGTAAAGCTTCGACTTACTACTGCTATGAATCCAGAGGGCATCGTTGGAGCGAAGGGAGGAGGATCTTGCTGATGCGCAGGAGAGGCTGAAGGTGGTTCGAGTAAAAAACAGGAACGTTTTGACAAGACTCACCAACTACGACCGAAGCCAATATATGTTGGTGATTGAGTTCAGGTATATGATAGCACGTTGGAGAATCAGCATTCTACACTTTCTAAGTTCTCTCGAAGATGGTTCGGGCCTTATGTTGTGCTAGATGTGTATGAGAAATGCCACTTATAGTTTACGTGAGTTGGATGGTACTCCTTTGAAGCTATCTGTGGCTGACAAACGTGTGAAACTGTTCAAGAGACGCGGAGGGTCAGTTAAGTTATTCAACTTTCTGGAGTCAGAGCAGAGGACAACAAGAGACGAAGATGTCCCAGTGTCTGAAGAGACTGAGGTGGAGGAGAGCGTTGATCTTCATATAGAAGATTGAGGAGATTGGCACATACAGGAGGATGTGCAGGTTTAGAGGGGGTGGATGTCGTGATGTGAATCATTTGACATAGTAAATGATTCACTGATCACTGCTGTCGCATTACTTGGCGCATGTTACTTCTACTCCGATACTTGATGTTTAGTAGTCTTAGAAGCTAGCTCTGTATTGTTCTTAGTCTTTATGCTTATGGTTGACACCTTTTGCATATGGTGTTAACTCTGTCATATATTTTGGATCCTAGTTGGTTGGTAGTATATTATTTATCTTGTTCAAGCATTCGTACGCTTGTGCAAGTGAATTCATACTTATCTATGATATTCAATGTACATGACTTAGTTTTATCATGTAGATAGGGTTTAAGCTCGTGGGTCGTACTTACGTGTTGCCCATGCACGCTTTTAGCTGGTTTTAGTTTACTTTCAAGGCTATGTGTCGTTCTAGGTAGTTTAGGTTATACGTTGGCGCTTTAGGGGACTTGACGTGGTAGCCTATGAGTTGAATTGAGTTACCACATGGTTTAAGGCACAAAAGAACAACCAAATGGAGCTATGAACTCTCATTGGTTCATTTTTGTCTTTTGTGTAACTCTAAACTTAGAAACAGAGCTCTAAAGAGGATTTCGAGCAATTGATGAGGGGACTGCAAAATCTGAGAGCACAGGGAGATAGAGCTCGTCAAGCCAAGCACTGTCAGTGAAATTCTTGATCAATTTGGATCAATAAACAAGGAGTTATGCCCAATTGAAGTTCGGATTGTGCCAAAACTGCATCACTTTTGTTGATTTTGAGGTTTTCGGTGTCAATTGCAGCAGAATTGAGGAAATCACTTCAAAACTTAGTGATCGCGTTCACTGTCAAGAGGGCTACGACTGTTCAAAACTTTTTGAATCATTTGAGTGATTGAGTAATTCAGGGCGGCCGCTAAAGCAGAGGGGGTCTGAAAAGCTCTTAATCTAGAGCAGCAACTTCAGAGAAGGGGATCTAGAGTTTTGTGTACAGCCAGGAGACCCAACTTCACAGGAGTGTTCAGCAAGCTGTGTACTGCAAATACTGTAAGAATTTTCCAAAGTGGTCCAGCCAATTCTCTGTTCTAGGTCGAAATAGCTGTCTGGGTACCAGAAATTGCCGTAATTTCTCTACTCAGAAAGTTTCTACTCATATCTTAGTGCTCTGAATTGATCTGAAGCTGAAACTTCGTATGTGTATCCAGTAGGACCTCATTAACATGTAGGAGGAGTTCTGAAGTCTGAACCTTCACATATTTCTCAATCTTGAGTGTCAAAGTTCACCATATGATCTTATCATTGCTAGTTAAGCCTGAACTTTGCTTCCTGAACATATCAAAAGAGCCAAGAGACTTATATGAGTGTTTTTCAGTATCATCTTGAGACCTGAAGCTTATCCTTTGAGTAAACCAGCCACAGCCTGAAGCCCAACACTTCCCTGAGTAGATTGAACACAACCTTCAAGCTCATATCACAGTGAGAAGGTTCGCCCTTCCCAGGAAGACTCTCAATCCGACAACATGGGATCACATACTTGCTCGAAGGCCTTTCATCTATTTTGCATATGGACTCGAGTGTTGACTCACCAGCTCTTCACATATTCTGCAAGGGCTCACGTACTTGCTCGCCGGTCCTTCACCTATTCTGCATGAGGACTTGCATGTTTGCTCGCATGCCTTTCACCTATTATGCGCGAGGACGCGAGTGCTAGTCGTCGTCTCTTCACATATTCTGCACGAGGGCTCGTCAGTCCTTCACCTATTTTGCGCAAAGGTTTACATGCCCTTCACCTATTTTGCACGAAGGCTCGCCGACCCTTCACTCTTCACGTACTTTGCTCGTTGGCTGCTCAAGATTTCTCCTCAATGGCTCGCGTACTTGTACATTAGCCACTTATCTTTTTTTTCTCCGTGTTTTCTCTGAGTTTCAAACTCATTTACGATATGTTTTCAAGACCAACAACATTAAAGAGGTGCAGTGGATATGTTGCAAGTCGGATGTTGCATGGACTTGTAGATATCAATGATTAATGATTGATACAATAGGAGACTCCCCGATGGAATGAGACAGACCCTGAGGAAAATACACACTCAAAAAGAGATGACAAAAAACATGATGCGTTGTTTTTGTGACATTGAACATGAAGGACAGATCATAGCGATCCTGCATATACTAACCCTTGCTGTATATGCGGGAACCAGGAGAACATTCAAAGTTGTTATGGCATGTACTGTTCTCTTTAAATGAGATCTGGATTACAAAGAGAAGTTAATTACTTTCGAGGAGATGACCAACAACATCAAAGAAGATGTGAAAACCATCAAGAAAATGACGTCCTTTCTTGAGAAAGAATTCAAAGTTTCTTCGCGGCTGTCCTAAGCCTGGATCAATCGAAGTTGGAGCGGGAGTTTGGCGTAAATTTCAAAGAACAGAGTAACCTCTCGTGGATCTTGAAGACGAAGAATAAAGAAGACAAAAAGTTACAATCTGTTGGACAGAATCCCAAGGGTAGGTGCAGCCAACCCATATTCCAGCGAGGTAAAGCATGCATGCTTTAGGACAATACTCATTTCACAACATAGCACCAACGATGACGGTGCCTGGCAACTCCGAAAACCTAAACAACGACCTTTGATTCATCGTGATTCTTTGCTCTTTTGCCACATAGACTTGAAATCAACCCCACACCTTCACAATGTCGACTTGTATGCTGGCATGACAGTTTTAGCAACAAACTCCTCTCCAATTGCTCAAAAAGAACCAAAAGTTGATAATATATATGACTAAAACTTGAATCCGCTAATAACAAAAGTTTCTCCGAACTTGAGAACTCAGTTCTCCCAAATCAGTCAACCAATGATGATCAAACTTCACAAGAAATTGTATTAGACTCTTCACTCTTACCTTGAATAATTTTTAGATCGAAACGTCAATAAGATCGAAACTTGGTCCACCTCTTAGATATGGATCAAACCGTAATCTGTGTTAACTTAAGAGCTTTACAGACCCAGGTAGGCTTGATCCAAGACCTTGAACAACCCATTTGATCATTCAAGATGAAACTTTCTAGATACCTTATTGAAAAAATATCCTTCAATCCTGGAATGTTTCACTCAAAAGTTTGATGCATAACTCGAGAAATAACCAATCCTCCATGACTGTCATAGTCCACAATATCTATCTCATCACGTCTGCACCATTCAACTTTAATCGACCGGTTGACAATCCCAAATGATCAGAAATCTGTTGGAATTGATATCAAAACGACCAACTCGTGTCAGCTCTCCAATCCAACTCACAACTCCTAAAAGATTCTTACAGGTCTCTAGAAACAACCAAAAATGTAACAGTTTCACCCCCTCCACTCAAACGATCATAGCACCTTCAATCCTCAATCAAAGATCACTTGATTCTTCAATCCAGATTGTAGCCCTGGTCGAGATTTTCCAACCATATCTTTCTTCACTCTAATGGACATCCGAAGTCTCTCGAGACGACAGAAAACGTCATGAGGAACAACTAGAACATCATTGGACAAAAAATAGACCAATGAAAGCAAAAAGAGCTTAAAATTTTATCTTTTCCTCACTCAACTTTTTCCACTAGAACGACTTGTAACACCCAAGGAAACAATAAATACCAATAAGAGACGAAGAAATCATAAAATCTTTGAGACATTTTGAAAGATTTTTTACGAAACGTATATACTCAGAAGCTTTCAACTAGAATGAGACAATTGAGTCGCCGACTAATACAAAGTCAATATTACAACCTGAAAAAGATCTACAATGAAAAATATGACAAAAGAAAACGGTGAAGCTATCACTCGGTTGAAATACTCTTCTCCAAAGTTTCTCACGATCCATGCTCCGTATTGAGTCTTTGGTCTGCAATGACATCGAATATCAACCCAGACGTTGAAAGAAACGTTGGCTGGATAGTTGAGATCTATTCTTTGTCACAGCAAGATGTTCCCTAGTCTCTCCATATATAACAACCGGAAGGATCACCGGAAGTGATAAGTCCATCACCCTTCTCATGAATTCATCACCAAAATATGAAACTAACCACTATCGAAAGTGGATGCGATGAAACTGATTGTGAAATGGATTCAAGAAAGAAAGATCTGGAGCCGGTATCAAACCTCCGTCCATAACCACCACTCATGCAATTCTTCACTACTCTATGCAAACCACCGAGAAATCCTCACGAATCACCCACCATTTTATATCAATATTCGATGACAAGGACCATTGAAGTGAATGGGCAAGATTGCTAATTCAGCACGTTTCACTGTGATACGATCACTTAAATAGATAATTGCGACGTGACATCCATCACATTGTTCGACGAGTTACACGATAAGGTTCATGAGACATAGAAAAGAAACAAGTCCTAAGTTCTACGAGAATTTCACACAAGCGCTATACCACAACACGACACCGTGATCAGAGCAGATGCAGATTGTCCTTGCGAAATTTGTTAGCAAGAGTCATAAGTATAAACTCCTCGAGCGTGATACGATGAAGGAAGAGATTATGCGTAAGTTACTAATCATTTTTTAGGACAATGCTGCCGCCTATCTTCTGCATCCGAAAGTTGTCTAGACATATAATGTCACGTACCATTAGTCTCAAGATCAGACGCATATGATAACGAAACCTTAGTGGACTTGCGCTAGGTTGTGAACGCTGAGTGTAGCACTTAGCGACTTGTCTGAGAAGTCAGAAACATATGAACCTTAAGTGGTTCTCTGAACCAAGGTTGAAATGTTGGGTTAGGACATAGAGGCATATCCCAAGATGACTCCAGACGAATGTTGACTCAAGGAGGCAAGTCTAAAAACAGAGTGAAAACTAAATCTGAGACGTAAATCTCAAACATGGGTCTAAGACGTGGGTTCGAGCGACCCTGAACGTGAGTCTAGACGCTGGGCCGAACCACAAGGTCCTAGTCTGACGCTAGACTACGGTTCCTCAGAACAATATCAAGTGTTGGAGCTCCAGCAACGTTTTGGGTCGTGGACGGAGCTCCATGTAAGATCTCAAGACGAGTAAGATATTATTGGAAAGGTCTCAGCGAGAACTTTCCAATGATACAAAGAACTCCTAGAACTCACATTAAAGGTGAGAATTATGGCTGATCTCGTGATCAGGTTGTGGTATAATTTTCAGAGATCAAAGAGGAGGGCGGGGCCAGCGACCTCCAGAAGTATATATGAGGAGGACTCGATGTCTTGATGGGTCAAGACGAGCCATCCGACCTCAAAGCTCAGCGGGTGGACTTTGGAAGCATGAGATGATGGTTGAGGCAGTATCAAGACGTCTTTTGATCCAAACGTGGACGTCTGGACTTGGGAACAACCTAAGGGCTGGGGCAAGACTAGGAAACGAGACGGTGGGTTTGACCACCGTCTAGAGCCTAGATCCAAACGGACATCATGAGCGGTTGGATCATTAGGTGTGCTAGAGGTACCGTTCAGGACACAAACCTTTATGAGAAGTCCACCTCAAGTCACGTTATGACTTGCTAATGTTTTAAGACCGACCTAGTCGAGTCTAGGTTGGGACTTAGAGAATGTTGAGCTTGAGAGTTAAGGAGACAGTCCAGCTCCGATCCGGACCAAAATGAGATAAAAATAAGTGGTGCATGAACACTAACATGTGATTGTGTTTTGCAGGTTAGCGTTGTGAGATTCGTGACTGAGCAAGAGCTTCTGTTGGTCCCACAAGGCGATTGGTGCATGAAAGATAGACTAGGTTTGCTGAAGAAATCTCTGTCCAAAGCTAAAGCTAGGTTAACTTCGGAGGAAAGTGTGTCAGAAGCTAGAGGTTTCAAAGTTACCCATTGAGAGTTAGTGGTTGACGAAGCAGTCAAAAGACTAGAGGGTCCAAGTCAGTCTTCACGAGTATCAGTTAGTCGGTCGAGTAGAGCTTCATTCAGATCTTCTTTTGTCGGTGATGGATCATCGGGTGAGATTAATCAACCAAGAAGAACTACCCCTACGGACCGTAGAGTGCAAGGAGGGAGTGCACTTACTCGTGAGGACGACAATCGATCACCTGTGCGACGATATTTCCTAGAGCGAAGACAACTTTTCAGATACTTTCGTCTCCACAAGAGATGACCTTCATGCGAGTTCTGAAGAATGGAATTTGGCGTGAAGCCACTTAGCGTTGCCGTGTCACTGACAAGTTGATTCAAGTCTGGATTGATCAATTCTACAAATTAGTGGTTAAAGCAAACAGTGCGTTGTCATTGGAGATAATCACAGTGCGTTGATGAGGATCGAGTTCTTCGCTCAATAGGTTTGTCCAAGAGCGAAGTAGCATTATTTGCGCATGACGACAATGGTGATGTTGATGTCGTCGGAAGAATATGTTTCACTAGAAAGTTGAATATTTTTACCAGAAGTGTATCAAGAGCAAGAAGACGAGAGAAACCTCAAATCAATTGAGGAAACAATTGACTTTGGAAATAGTCAACATATAGACGAGTTACATAAATGTATGTTAACACGGGAAGATACCTTCCAAGTTGCTTTCAAGACCGATCATTTGTGGGGAGTCTAAGAGAGGATGTCTTGAAGTGAGAACGTCATGAAATCAGAGGACATCAACTTATTACCAAAGATAAGAAGGTCAAGAAACATAACGACGGAGAAATGAAAAGAGTGTGGTGACGAGTTGTCCAAAGTGTAACTGACGATAAGAAATGTCCGTTCTTCTTCAAATCGACCAAGACGAGTTGTCTATGGACGAGATGCGAACGGTGTCACGTTATGGATTGTATCTAGATGACTATTGTTCAGATGGTTGGTTTGAAGGACTGGATGGATGCGCATGAGAAGATTGGCTGGTACACCGCGGAAGACCGAGTGCATTTGTTTTCACTGCATTTGATAAAGTGTTGGTATGGTTTTCAAAATCAGTAGAATTTTATATTCTAGAATTATGTTCCATGATTTCATGTTGTGCAGCCCGTGGACTTCATGGACAACATATTTCAAGATGCTTGTTCTAACTATTCAATTCATGTTTTTGTTCTTGTTTTCAGAAAGATCGATCTCATCCGTACGTTCTTTCTAAACGTCTTATTGGCGTTGAGGAGCCAATTGAATCTGGACAGAAGAAAAGATCTTTGAAGATGAAAATTTGTTGGAAATTCTTCCTCTGGAGTTTTTAGATTATTTGGAACACGCTGACGAGTACAAGGAGACGAAGAAAACATGGCGAGACAATTCCGGCAAGGCAGAACATGTTTCGGATGTGGTGTAAAGAAGGAGCAGATTTTGCTTACAACTAGGAAGTATATCTTGCAGATGTACAAAAAATGTCTACTTCGGTTCAGAAGCAAAGATTCACTTTGGTCATTGCAGATATTCTGTATGAGTTTCAGTTGAAGCATAGTATACACAATGACGCTAAATCTTTCACGAAAGCTGATATCGCCAAGATGCTTCTTCATTTTGCACACTCGACTACATCTGATTATTGGACGATGGTTATATTCCATAAGCTTCAACAAGCAAATGATGTTGTAGAAGCATTACTTGATGCGGGTTGTAGAGTTGCGTCAGTATGGGTCAAGATCAATTGTAAAAATGCAGGAGATCCACGCGTTATGATGAACCACGAGTACTGGACGGCGAGCTTTTGGCCGAAGGACAGAAAGATTTCTATGATTCATTTTGGTTCTGGTGCTGGTTATCTAGAAATATGTATTGTGGCTCCAGCTTGTTCATACAAAATGATCCTCTCTGACGCAAACTGGCAACCGTATATAAGAAATCACAGATTGTGATTTCTCATCTGATCAACTATTTTTTGAAGGAAGGAGATTGGATGATGGATCTGTGTTCGAGATCAAGTACTACATTAGTTTGCGCTTTGCAAGCAAGTCTACATTGTATTTCCATTGAGATCGATCGTTGTCAGTTTATGTATATTCTTTTTCGAGTTTTCAACATGAAGCTGCTTCCAGATGCAAAAGCAGAAGCAGAAACTCAGAAAGGAGAGAAACATAGTTTTGACGTATCAGTACCAACGAGAGAAGATGTTACCATGTTCAACGATATGAATTATACTGACAATTTATAAGAATCTGAATGGATTCATTTAGAACCTACAGATGAAGCAGTACCTAGCACCGTTGGTGATGTCGAGCTGTCAATTCTAGACAGTCAAATAGCCTATGAGTCAGTTGAGGATCCTCAATCTGTACCAAATTCTTTGGTTGCTTCTTTTTCGAGCTTATAATTTGCAACATTTGTATTTGATATTCTCAGCAATGAGTTTTTTTATTGATTTTGTGATTATTATTTCATTCTGGAATAATCAATAACTTATTGAATGATTAAAATGATGATGTTTTAGAAAAATTCATATACATTTGTAAAAATTAAATATCAGATATATGAAAACATAATGTTTTTAGAATCTGTTACGAATATTTCTTCTTGAGCTTGAAGACGTATATGCTAGTTCAGCAATTAGTGAGTATCATACGTGTCATGATCAAAAAAGTTGTCCAGAAGACTGAGTACAACGTGTTGACTGATAGATCTCAAAAAATAGCTCTTGTAGATGTACAACAACGGAGGGATTTCAGCAATAATGCGTGCCAAAGATAAAATAAAAGATTCTCTAACTTCCATAAAAAAGGGACCGGAGTTTGTCAACTTTGTCTATATCCGTGTATCGCTTAGGGGGGTGTTTTTGAATAATTATAAATATTTAACTTTTTAATTTCTTAATTTCTAAAAAATTACAGTAAATTCTCTGAATACTAAACTTACTTACGGCTGAACCGCACGTCCGATTTGAAATGAAGGTAAGTTGGAAACGTCCGCGGCCTCTTGGCTGCGGTCGACGAATCTTTTCCAAAAGTTTCAACTTTGACACGCACTAACACATTGAGAACATGAGATTATTGGCAGATCACCTGCCCTATACACTTGTATAATCAGTAAGTCAGTGCTTATCTGCTGATTTCGGAGTGATTTACTTCAGTTGACGCAAGTGTGTTATGACGTCATATTCAAAACTAATCATATATGTATGCATCAAACATCGAATCTACATGACTGTTGTTTGTGCGTAGTATATAGTTTACTCGTAATGCATTTGGCGAATTTCACCTTTCACTAGTAGACAGGAAATTGGCGGTTTTAGCTATGTCTCGATTTTGACATAAGCCTGTCATCATGCTGTGTGCAGACTTAGTACAAGAGAAGGAACTTCGGCGATACGAGAACTCGTTTCAGTGATATAGAACTATATATGTTTCTAATGTGCAGACTGTCAAAATCTTGAACCAGAACGGTTCATATCCACTCGTCTGCTAAAGTACAACGTTTCCCACTTGGTGGCCAGCGAAAGGAAATGCCTTATTTCTGAATGCTCCATTTGAATCTACCAAATGAAACAGTATGACTCCTTTATTAAGAACTTTATTTCGCAAAAAGATGATTTTGCAAATGTTCCTGGCGTTTCTGTGCCTTTAAGTTCAGAATCTGTGCATCTCACTGTAGGAACTACCTCTCAAAGGAACTACGCTTCTAAACTTCTGGAGGAAAAGAATCCTGTAAGCACGACTTGAGATCGATCAGGAGGAGATATCCCTAGCTGCTTAGCAAGCGCAAACGAACATCAGGCTGGAAAGTTACACCCATCATACTTCGGTCTGCTAGCAGCCTACGTATCGTCCCGCGCATGTTCGCAGTCCTATTGCTTGATCCGGCATCTGATCCTTCTGCAGACTTCGGAAAGTAAGTGCTCGAATTTGGCCTGCTCCGAGACACCAGCGTTGAGAAAGGTATTGCCACCCATGCGTCGTAAGGAGCCGCCGTGAAGTTGAAAGCTACGGCAGACTTGCTTCTAGAACTGATGATAATGAGTCGGTCGCCATTTATCTCGTCACCTACGGCAAATACCTTCAAATCTGGATCATCGAGAATGCGTGAAGCATGGGATTGATTAGTGCCAGTTGATGCTACCCCATCACCAGAAACCTCCAGGACCTTGAGGACAGGCGGCATTGTTGACAGCAGCTGCCATGGAGATACCCGTGGAGGCTGCTGGTCGTCCACAAGCAAAGGCAGAGCTGTTCTCCATATCTGTGCTCTCGCTGACCTCGAAGTGTACACTGGATCTCGGTCGACCAACAACAAAATCAGCTCCCAATCTTTTTCGAAGACCTCCCACTGCTGCACAAAGCGTCTTCCACTTTGAAACCCCTGTATTTGATGGGTGATCCACTCGTCCCCATGGACACTGTAATAATGGAACTTCCATTTGGGGTCGTTTAACCTAGTCTGAAACTTGTCGAAGACTACAATCTTGCCATCACTTGTCCCGAAGCTTTTCACCACCTCCGGCAGCCAAATTTCAGCTACCATCAAGTTTGCAACTTCCTCCCATGCTTTGGTCACGGGGTCATATACTTGCAATCTTGTTACACCAGGATACTGGTAGTCTGTAGAGAAAACCAGCAGTTTGTACGATCCTGGCACGGTACGATCATGTCTCCTCACTGCAACCATGTCCAGCACCGAGACAGAACTATGAGGCATTAGAGGGAGCTGGTCATGGCCATCAGTCAGAGGATTGCATTCCCAGATACGGGTGAGTTCGTGAATGTCGGGTCGACAGATGGATACGAAGACAGTGCCGTTCAAACTGGTTACCTTCGGGAAACAATAGGTCTGAGAATCTGCTATGAATGGCCAGAACTTCTTGTGCCAGTGGTAGCAGACATTCCTCTGCACATCGTAGAACAGCACTTCCTGCATCTTGTTGTACAACAGAAGCCATCTTTCGTCAGGCTTATTGTTTGCCCACAGTTCCCTTCTCTGAGAGCACGAAATGATGGACGATATCATCGCATTCCACTGTCTGTTTACCAGGCGGCTGCTGTACAAGCTCACGACAGGCAGTCGCATGAGAAGAGTCTCCACGATGTCTGGCGGCAAGTCTTCGAACTCCAAGCTCAATCCACGCCTGTCCCTTCTTCCATTGCTGTCGTGATTAACCCTCACTCCTCTGACTTCGTCACACTCTCTTCGTTGTGACCTCTCCGCTGAAGTACTGTGTAGCGATGTTTCATCACAGAAGCTCGTATATTCCTCCCTTGCACCTGCACCTGGGGATAATTGACATATGTGAAAGCGCGGGCGCTTAAGATTGTAGCTACTGCCAATTGCAGTGACTTGATCTTGTGTGCAGACAGGCGAGGTATTACTCGCCGAGTGTACAAGTTCCTTACTTCCATTCACGGACCCGAAGTTCCTCTTGAAACCGATCAGCTGGCCTTGGACTTTGTTGCTAGCACAGGAGCTAACACTTAAAGTGCCTGACGAACCCATAATTGCATGTCCGATGATGATCCCGCTTAGAGTTTGAGATATCGTCTCAATACCGTCACCGTGGTTGGTTGCAGTCGGCGGCCTTTTGCATCTTTTGCTTGAAGAGCAAGGCTCACAGCAACTACCTTCGTCCACGAGTTTTCGACGTCGATTGCTTTCGTTGCTCATAGCGTTTAGTTCGTGGCCCCCGGGCATCCCGTCTAATGTATAGCTTCAAAGCCAACCAGTAGTTTCGTAAGAACCACTCTGGAAGAACACTTCAGCTCGATTCGATTATGAGCTGCGAGCTTACAGAAGATGGATTCTCTCCCCTAGACACATTTTCTGCTTAAATGGCTAGATGCCAAATACTGATCTCATGCTCCTCGGGGGACTACCAACGATGTTTCCCGGAGATCCAGCTACGTGTTGTGGGCGTGATGCTTAAATCCTCTGAAGAGGGGCTCTCAACATCGTCACTCGTACGAAGCCAGAGAGAGCCATCAAAAGCGGCCTTCATGTTTAGGTGTAGGTACGAGGCGCTCGACCAGCCATTACGTGTGAGTTACACAAGTTCGAATCACCTTCAGTTATGAACGTTGCGTGCTTGATTCAGCTGCTGGTGGCAAGACTTTGAAAGTCGAAATTCTGAAAGACCTGAGCATTGCTGGTTTGAACGGATAGATTTATGATTATGCGTGTGGCTTTCGTATGGCTGCTTCGGTATGGCATTAAGCATCGTGATCATGAATGTCATAAGCATGAACTCCGAACGGAGTGAACAGAATAGAACAGAAAGCCACGCAGTTCTCCGAGAATTCTCAGGACGAACGTTCTGGCGGCTGTTGGCAACGTTTTCCGAGGGCCTGCTTCAGACCTTCGTGAGGTTCGGGCGAGGGCCAGGTATCTGCGATTATGGTTTCTCTCAACCGCGGCCTTCACGAAATGGATTAACATTTGTCTCAAATATGCTCTTCCTTTCCTTGCCATTTTGAGGTCGTCAGGAAAACAGGGCTCATGAATTCTTCCCTCAAAACGCGTGTTTTGACCATTCCTACTCGATGACCATAGTACTTGCAAAGAACGAACTCGCCCGAAGCCCGATATGATGCTGAAATAAAGATCCAAGGAATCCATCTTGCCAAAAACATTAGGGCTAAAGAATCAGGGCGGTTGGGCTGTGTAATAAATTTGCATCGCCGTGCCATAAGAAAAAATGGAAAGCCAACAAGCAATAGCTTGTTGGCTACCCCATCCGCCTGTAGCCTGGGCGCCGTGGGGTCGAGTCCTCCTGGCGGGGGGACTCATGCTGTGCGAGCGCAGCAGCATACGGCTGCTGAAAGCCCCACAGCGAAAAGAGGCCTAAAAAGAAACCAAATCGTTGTTTATTCCTGTTCACGGACGACGTGTAAATTTCTGAATCACTTTCTAACTAAGGCCCTACTCGGAAGCGGTTGTCAGAGAGGACCAGTGAAGTTTTGTCACCGTCGGAGATACTCATTCCTTAGAAAACAAGGATGAGTATCTCCGACATTTGTTGAGGGCCAGATCATGCAAGAAGTGTGTTAGTCTGGCAGTTTCATCAGTTATCAGTGGAAAGCATGAAAAGCAGATTCATGTGCATAATTCGCTTTGACGCGACATCTCCAAGGTTGATGATAAACTAATATGAATTTACTTCTGTAGTTACGTTACTTCTCATGCTTGTTTGGAATGATAACAAGGAAGCTGTGTGCTATCAATACGGCAGAATACACCAAGAGAGAAGAGACTAACAATCAATGTTGAGAAACTATCACTGTATCAGCGCCGAATGCAGGTCTGGAGTCAAGAAAGTGAGTTGTCAACTACATAAAGCATGAAAAAGGTGCTCGAACGGAAAATGCTTGAGCTGTTCAAATTTCGAAAATGCGAAAGCGACATGCTAGACCACTCACTCGGAGCGCAACTTTCCAAGCGGGACGCAGAGAGCTGAACTTGACGTTGGAAGCTATCGTTTCGGTAATCTTGTCTCTCCGAAGAAAAGCTTGGGCATACATCCCTCTTACTTGCTGCGACTGCGCACTTGAAGACCAACTGCTGTGCGGAAGGTACATCAGTATATCAATCTCCTCGTGCTTACAGTATTTCTACTTCGAGTTAAACTAAAGATCACACCTCTGAAACTGATGCCAACGGCAAAACATGAAGGAGCTAAATGTGTTTCATATGTCCTAAACAACCCTAATGCTTTCAGTTGGGAGCACGACAAGCGCTATGAATGCCGACTCGGAGACTTTTACAGCCATATGTGATATAACAAGAGAATTGAGATTGATGGTGGATCGTTCTCGACACATGAAGCTATGAATGAGAACTATTGAGATCATGATCAACAACTTAAAGTTTTCAATGAACCGATTTGTAGCAAGTGAACTCCGCAGTTTCAAAATGGACGCAACCGCCGGAAACGTTAAACTGAGCAACCATGTACATATATACTGCGGGCGGAGCGGCAAATCACCTAAGCTTTGTAGAGTGAGAACGGCGCACTAAACCGCAAACTTTTTGAACTGCTCGATTTCGAAAGGATAACATCCGGAGTCACCCACTCCGAGCGCGTGTGCCTTGATTATGCAGGCTGTATCGGTTTGAAATCCTGCGTCCCGAGGAAAGACGTGAGTATATAATGGGCATTGCACTTGCTCGAGTTCAGATTGTCGATTATTAGACCACATGCATTTCATCTACCTGCAACACTCCAGTTCCAAACAGGTGCTCAGGTGTAGGTTTACATGTACATACGAGGAGCATCGAACACCTATAAGCTTCAGCAATCACACTACGTTGGCGTAGCGTATGCAGTGTGAGTGATATAGTGTGGGTGATTGCCATTGTGGCGATCAGGGGATTCAACATATACTACCAGATCGAGAGATGGGCAGCGGTCACCCAACTGATCTTCTCCGTGCCAAGCACAAGTGCAACGTGCCTTTTGAGTCATTTTATCCTCCACAAGATCTAGATTCGAGTTGTCAGGCTACAACGATGAGACAGATCTCCACAGATGATCATCATTCTCGCATCTTTACCGGAATTGAAGACATCGACGAATATGCAGAAGAGCTAGTGGAGCGGCTTTCGCCGTCACCAGACCACTCATCAGAGGATATTCATTCTCTGACTCGCTCAACGCAGCTGCCTGATCATGATGTCCGCCTTTGCTTGAGCGGACCTTCACTGTTAGAGTCTTTGCAACTCTGTACACAGCTTAAATTGCAATTGTCTACAGATCTAGACCAGACAACTTCCGGGTGGGGAGAAAATTTGAATAATCAGGGGCTGGAGTCATTGAGTGCATCGTGGGCGCCGTCTTCAAACTCTGTTGCTCCTCCCGGACCAGAATCAGAAACTGGTTCAGACAGCGAGTTACAAGAGAAGAGAAAGTTCACCAACTGCATTAGCTGCACCTCACCGCGGACTGACTCTCCCGTACTGCAGTGGATTATCGCAAGGTTAGAAGATTGGCAGCACCATCTGAACCGCTTCCCCACAGCAGGCGTTGCCTCTCAACATCTGCACAATATTGCAACCGCATTAACGCAACTAGAAGAAGAGGTTAAACTCATTAGATATAACCTTCTTGGCCACACTGCAGAACCTGAACATGATGGTATCAGCGTTGCAGATGACTGTGGCCCCGAGGACTCGAGAACTGTTCCACACACCTTGATTGTCCACGTGAGTTCTAATACATTCTTGTTCTCTTTCGAACAGCTGTGTTACTACATGACAGAACGGCTAGCGTGGAGTCTTGGAAGTGTTCTGGACAATTCTGTGGTCTTTTGGCACTATGAGCAAGACGAGGACGGGTTTTACACGGAGAAACCAGATGCATGTGCAACCCTCCCGAATACTGAGATCATGCGGCTCAGGTGCACAGACGCTTTCAAGTTTGTTAACAGTGTCAACAGAGCCGAAGGCGAGATCATTTTTCGTGTACAAACTGCACTTATCAGAGAGCCGAAAGAACGGCCAGAACCCGAGTAGATAGATACACATATATCCGATTTTGCCTGGCTGAGCATAGATATCTTGATCTATAGAGGTCAGTCTTTGCAAGCTAACTTACTTCCTGTACACAGACGTCGAGTTTCAGTAAAGTTGTTCTATTTTGTTCCATACAGTTTAACATGATCAGATTGGGCACTGCCGAAGCGATTATAGTCACTGTGTTGAACATTTTGAGGTTCTGATCATGACAAAGTGTAACAGAAACGAAAGCCTATAGCTATTAGTGAGACATGAGATTCAGAAAGAACATTACCGTGGGCAAGAGTCATAGATCAGATCCAAGCGCAAAATGACGTTCTGTGCTATGAACCACAGCTTCTCAGATAGATGCAAGAATGCAATGTTTTTAGATTGAAGGAATAAGTTAAGACTGATGGAAAATGATGGACTGATCAAACCAAGCGCGCAACGGAGGTACCATAAACGCTTTTAATCTTTTGCGCTCTGCGACTCCACGGTAGGCAAACCTGGAGTCAATGAGAGTGTTGCTAGTAAAATGGAACTAGATCTGCAGCGGAGCTCAACGATATGACAGAAGCTGCATCGATATGTTCTAGTGTATATGGGAAACCCTCAATTAAGTGAGGAACGACGCTGGGATGGGAAACCTTACCGTTAAGAAGAATCGAAGCATAGTAGAACAAAGATTAATTACTTCCCATGGCCAGCATTTTACATGCTAGCCCTGTATATGTCAACCTCTCATGAAATCTAAGATGAAATGCAGTTCAAGCTGGTCTAGAAGGGCATGCAGTTGAAGCATAAAGTAGAGGAAAGATAAAGTCAATACGATGACATATATAAGTCGCTCTGCCTTTCTTTGCATGCTAACCAGTCTCGAGCACTCTGTTATAGGTACGTAGTCCCTTGTTACAGTGACAGCTATTCCTGCGTCTCTTCTCAACCATATTTATTCTTTAGCCCTAATTAATGGTTAATTTATTTATTTCCATTTTTCTTTTTTTTTCAGAGTTTTAGGCAGCATTCGGTACTTAGGTATTAAAGCTTTAAATTCATGGCTTTAAAATCAAAAGAGCTGGCCGCGCGCAATCCATACGCGAGATAAACATCTGCTCCAAAAACGTAATTTGACTTGCTAGCGAGTTCACGATTTGCCTCCAGTAAATCTTGATGGTACCAAAGAATCTCCATCAAGTGAGTTCCAAATTTGAATTTTGTTTAAGAAATAACGTGATATTCAATAGTGAAAATATTAACATTCTGATACAACCACATTGTACATTATGTGGACAGTGCACCTCAGCAGGTGAGGCTACGATCCCATGGCCTACATGTCAGAATCAGTACTTCAGTATAAAAGGCACAAGAAAGCTCCTGCTTGGTTCGCATGCTATCGGTAGCATGCTACTGCTTACGGTAGCAACTACTCCCTGATCATATAACCTTATGCTATCCCTTATGTTGTTTTACAAGTTACATGCATTACCGACATGCCGTTGACAAAGATATCTCTAAAACTGCTCTATCTTTTCTCCAGAAGATTGGCAGGCTAACTAGTAAGTCTTGTGAAATCGAGGAAACCCACATAAGTACAAGAACATACTGTACCGTTTGCAGTATACATTCATCCTACAACAGAAGTGTCGTCTTTTGCAACGGATGATTGCCACTTGTCATATCAGAGGCTGACAACCCCATGCCAATTGCAACAGTTCAAACTGTTCGAGCTGAGCTGATCAGGTTCATGGTACAGAAAAATGGATTTATCTTAGTGAATTCGTCAGAAGACAATAACTAATTACTTGACTGACCTTGCTAGATATCTATGGAAATGTACAATGTCTAAAATGTCTGTGTCTGTAGCTACTGGGAGTACTCGGGCCTTCCGTTCAAACCAAACCGCTGTCGTACAAGGAGAGTATGTACTCGGAAAATAGTCTCGTCTTCGACTCTGTTGACGCTGTTTACAAACTTGTAAGCCTCTGGACTCTCGAGTTGCGCTATGTCGGTATGAGGTAGAACTGCGCAGGCATCTGGTTTCTCCATGAAAAATCCCTCCTCATCCCGCTCATAATGCCAAAAGATAACAGAATCGCTGAGAACACTCCCCAGAATCCACGCCGGCAGCTCGTCCATGTAGTAACACAACTGGTCGAAAGAAAACAAGAACGTGTTGGAGCCGACATGAATTATTAAGGTATGCGCAACAATTCTCGAGTCGTGGAGTCCACAATCATCTGCAAAGCTGATTCCGTCATGTTCAGGTTCTGCAGTATGGCTGACAAGGTTTCCTCTGATGAGTTTTACTTCTTCCTCCAGTTGAAACAACGCGGTGGCAATGTTGTGAAGATGCTGAGAGGCCGCTCCCGCCGTCGGAAGGCGGTTTAGATGATGCTGCCAGTCTTCTAGCCTTGCTATAATCCACTGCAGTACGGGGGAGTCAGTTCGAGGTGAGTTGCAGCTGTTGCAGTTGATGATGCTTCTTCTCCGTTGTACGTCGTTGGCTGCTTCAGATCCCGGTTCGAATTCGGGTCCCGGTTGAGCCACAGAGTTCGAATCCCACGATGCATTCGCTGATTCCAGCCCTTGACTAAGATAATGCGGTGTACTTCCGGGAGTCGCCTGCTTCGCAAACGTCTCCAGTGTAAGCTGGGTACACAACTCCAAAGACTCCGACCACGAAGGTGCACTCAAGCGAACTTGGAACTCAGGGTCCGCTGTCGTCGAACGAGTGGGAATGGTTGACTCCTCACTAGGCGGCGGTATAAAATCGTCCAATAACCCTCTGGCGTACTCGTGGATATCATCACTTTCAGTAGACACGCGAGAATATTCATCCTTACTGGAACTTGAAGTCTGTTTGACCGCTGAAGCATGAAAGCTTGAATTCTCCTCTGGTAAGAAAACCTCATACTGCACATCATACTTGTCATTACCACTCAGGAAATCAACTGTGCGATCCACGCCCATTTCTTTTCTTAGTATCGCTTGTCGCCGATTCACAATCACAGATCACAAGTACTGCTCTGAGTGCTAGGTGCTCAGCACAGAAGTTTAGGCCGAAGTTTCGCTCAATCGGTGATTTTCCTCGATACTCTGCGTCCCATGAGCATCTGCGGGCACTCGTCAGCGTGGCAGAATTGCGTCTATCTACCGCGGAATATCGTGCGCTGTAGGCAGATGGAATGAAAGTGAGTAGTGACTCAGAGCCATGAACGAATGCGTTGCCCACTATATAGACAAGCTGGTAGTTTCCTCAGAAATGCAAGATTTCGCACCAGAAAAACGCGCACGCGAGATGGACATGCTTGGGGCGATTGGTACGTGGCGGATGCGTCTCTTTGAAATCGAGCGGTTCAAATTAAACTTTTACGGTTTGGTTGCGCGCTGTCATGCTCCAGCAGCTGGACGAGTGATTAGCAGCTGAGTCCACTTTCAATTTCACGCTGTATCACCCTTTACCGTTGGCGGCCAGTAACTGGAACTTCGAAGCTATCCCGTTCTGAATCTCTCAACCCTAGATCCTTACAAGCCCGTAGACTACCAGATACTTTTTGTTGAGCTGACGAGTCGTAGGAGATTGAATTCACGTCAGTAATGTATGTTCTTTCAAGGCATTCAGGACCATCCGTTTCCTTTCAAGGAACTGGAAATTTTAACCTTTTTGGAGAAAATAATTATGGTGATTACAATCATCAACTAAATTTGAGTAAGGATCAAACCGAAGCTATTAACTAGCTTTACAAGTTATGATTCATCCCAAAGCAAACTACTTAGTATTGACAAAGAAATGATCAGCTGAAGATTTGAGGGTTTCTTGGAGTAGAACAGAATCAGACTCAATGAACATTGCGAGAAAAAAGAAATATTCATTTTCATGCTTTACTCATGTAGGTAGTCCTGTTACTCGCGTAGGTAGTCTTGTTACTCGATGGCTGATAACCTCTTCCTCGGATAGTTGCATATCGCAACGTGTCTCTATGATGAGCAATCGCTAGGTTCTCAAAAGTCATGGGCATAACTCTCCGAAATGTCTCTATTCGTTGAGAACATGCTCTCACCCACATATCCGGATCATCAAGATTTAACACCTCAACAGAATCATGACGAATAGCTGAAGGTAGATCTGGATCTCGGTCATACAATAGAAAATACGATGAGAAAGAAACCAAAGACGCTTATCGACTGAAACGATAATCCATAGCCAACCATGATAACTGCACATCCCAATCTCCCAAGTGGTCCTTCTGCAAGCCATATTTGCGCAATCCTCTCTTCACCGTCTGAACTACCCTCTCCGCCAAACCATCCGCCTCAGGATGATCTCGAGATGTAGTCCGATGATCAATCAACGCTTGATCACTCAAGGCTTGAAACTCACCAAGGAACTCTGTACCTTGGTCTGTCAGCACTTCAGCTGGTGCTCCAAAACGACTCAGCACTCTATCTAAGAACGCATACGCCGTCCTTTCACTCGTCTTGTTCGGTAATGCCACCAACTCAATCCACTTGAAGAAGTGCTCCACCATCACCAACACATACCGGTGGTGACGTACGGTCAACGATAAGTGTCCCGTAAAATCCAAACTCCAACAATAACCCAACCTCATAATCGGTAAGGGGTGTAACTATGGAGTAGGAGCATTAAACGATGCTCGTACTCGATCACAAATCACACATCGTGCGACAAACTGTTGCACATCGACGTGCATACCACGCCACCAATACTGTCCTTGGAGTAAGCTATGCGTACGCTTCACTCAAAAATGTCCCAACTTCTCATGAGCATGTCGTACTAAATGTGCCCTCTGGGATGGATGTGACACTATCCGTACTCTTTCATCACCCCACACTCGAAGTACATTTTGTCTTTCTCGTCGAAATCTCTTCGCTCGTTGAAGGACACGATCTCGCTCCTTGGCACTTACTATGCCTATCACAATACCAGTATGTAGATACTCCATCACGGTCACATCGTCATGGATATCTCGCTGGTCTGGAACACCATCTCCACCCTCAGGATCTGGAGACTCATCATTTACTCTCTGACCAGAGAAAGATACGACTTGGTCCTCCATACTAGAGTTCATGACCAACACACAAAGAAAGGCAGATGCATGCCACCTTGGCACTATATCCTCATCAACCTCTTCATGTCATCGAGCCCCCGTCTGATCCTGCTGACTCGTGCATGGGTTACGACTCAACCCATTGGCATCTAGGTTTGCAACTCCAAGTCTATGTACTACCTAGAAGTCATACTCCTGTAAGATCAGAGCCCATCGTGCAAGCTTCCCTGTAAGCTTGTCGGACTCCATCAACCACTTGAGCGGGTGGTGATCAATGATGAGAGTAAAAGGGTTCTCAAACAAATAACATTGAAAGTATGCAATAGTCCACACTGTCTCCAAACACTCTCCCTCGTACGAACTATACCTCGCCTCCGTTGAATTGTTGGAGCGACGGGCATACGCCACCACGAACTCCTTTTTCTCATCATCATGTTGAGTCAGCACTGCTCCTAGTCCCAACATATTCTAATCGATGTGCAGTTGGAAAGGACGCCTCCTAACGGGTCTCCTCAAGATGGGAGCAGATGTCAACCTATCCTTGAGCTCTACGAAAGCTCGCTCCTGCTCATCTCCCCACTGTCACCTTCATCAGCTTGGTCAACGGCTTCGCAATTGCACTAAACCCCTTCACGTATCGACGATAGAAGTTCGTCAAACCAACAAATGCTCGAACTCGACTCACATCTGTGGGACGTGAGATACGTGCAATAGCCTCAACCTTCGTCTGTTGAACACCCAACCCACCTAGATAGATGGTGTGGCCTAGATACTCTACCAACTCCTGGAAGAACTTACACTTCTCACTGTGTAACTTCAATCCATGAGCTCTCAATCGCTTGAACACATCCCGTAAGTGTCTCTCGTGCTCCTCCATTATATCACTATAGACTAAGATGTCGTCAATATAATATCTGACAAAATCCAATCCTGCTAGGATTCTGTCCATCATCCTTTAGAATTCAGCAGGAGCGTTCTTCAACCCAAATGGTAAGAACCGCCACTGATACAAACAATCTTTGCCGTTGTCGTGTTGTGGATTGGCTAGGGTGTGAAACCACCACATATCCTTATCGTACGTGTTTGGTGTTGAGGAGCCACTAGGACCTTATCGTATCAAAAGATAAGGCTCCACGTGGACGATCCGTGTACTCTCCGCTGAGTGGAGATAAGAGTAGTACTCTTGTCGTCACATGCGAGGTTGATGTATAAGAAGAGGGGTGTGCGGAGCTTGAGGAATAGAGTGTAGAGTATCCAAGTCTAGTGTGAGTGTGATCAGTATCGTCGGATGAAGTAAGAGGCAGTACGAGTGAGAGGCATGAACGGAGAGCGCTTTCGTGCTCCTGATCTTCCACTTGCGCATCCATTCGTCACTAAGATCCATTGTTTGTCGCGGGATCACTTCCGAGTATTTATGGTAGCTCATTGAAGAGAGTCGTTTATGACTGCAGTGATGGCTATTCCAGATCTTATCATTCTACCCATTGTCACTTACGACGCTGTTTGAGATCTTATTGTCTACATCTTGCTCTGATGTGGTATGGATCCTCCATTGGATATGAATTTTCCAGCGAGAGTTCCGTTCAACACCTGGGTCGAAATACGTTGTTCCAGTCGACCAAAGGTGGTGCATCAAGAGTTTGTCGTGAGGAACTTCAGAGATTATTACAACCAGATAATAGCTTCATCCGTTTCTTTTGTAGTACCGTTTATTGTCAACCGTTTTAGACGGTTGTTGAGCGTAGATTGTCCTTCGTGTCTACGTGCTTCGTGGTCAACGGTATCGTCAATGACACGTGTTTGTAGTTTGTTCAATATAAGCTTTGAGGCCTTAATGGTACCTTTGGTGAAAAATTCGTTCTTTTTGTGCTTGTCATGTGAGTGAAGACAAAAATTCTTTTGTCAACTCGTTTCTTATTGGTCGAAAGTTTGACCAATCACCCTCCACTAAGTTCCTTTCACGTTTTTGAGGGTTAGAGGCACTTCCCGTGGTCCATTCGCAGAGTGTGAAATATGGTTGGAAAGCTTGGAAGACGAGGATGTTTGTGGACTCAATGGTTGCTTGATTTGAAGCACGGATGAGAACGTTTCGATCAATTGAAGCTGAGGGGGTCAAATTCGTGACCAATTTTGGTTCCGTGAGGTCTTTCTCACTTTCTGGGAGTTATGTGAGGTTGCTGGAGACGAATTGACTGTTTCTGAAAAGCTCTTGAGATGGGCTTGCTGATGGACTCCGAGATCAATCGATTCCAAGTGAAAAAGTTATGGCCGGCTGAAATTCAGAGAAGAGTAAGGGTAGAGAAAGACAAAGCTCCCATGTATAAGCTGCAATTAGACATTGAAGCAGCAACTAACATGAAAAGAGGTGTTGCAGGAGAAGGTGCTCAATACAAAGATTGAGTTTACCTTGCAAGAGATCCTCGAGATTGCGAAGAAGGAGGTTCATGATGTCATCATTGACATTATCAAGCGGAAGAGGCAATTGACGGGAGCGACCGCAGTGTCCAATGCTCTAGACACAATGATTACAGAGGAAGAGGAGCAAGAGTTGGCTCGCTTACAACACTCGCAAAGTTCGGTTTGATGTGGATAAGGAAGAGGACGATAAGATCTCTAGTCATTACACTAGAGGACATTCGGCAAGAGCCACTATTGAAACCTTCGTGAATGTAGGAGAGATGAAAGATCCGGTGGTTGCTCTCATCGATCATGGATCTGAGATCAATATTGTCTCTAAGGACATCTACAAACAAGGTAGATGGCCTGTTGATATAGATCATGGTTGGATGATCCGAGCAACAAACAACACACAAGGAGAACTCTATGGTGCTTGTCCGGATGTGAAGGTGAAGATAGGGAATGTGGTACTTGAACAAAACTTCTTTGTTCAAGATACTACTTCCTATCCGGTTATTCTTGGTCAACCATTCATTACAACTGTAAGGATGGAGACTAAGGTGTTGGATGACGGTTCTACTTATGCTCGGATCAGGAGTCAGGATGACAAAACAACGAGTACAGTTCTTGACTGTGTCTGCTAATCATGAGCGTAACCGAGACTACTTACGGAGTGTTTCTCTACCCAAAGTCACTGAAGAGTTTAAAGATTTTTCTAGAGGGCCACTATAGAGCGAGAGTATAGTGGTACCGATACACAAGAGAAGGTACTCTCGTTAGAGAAGAATAGTGCCTTTTGTACAGGAGTGGTGAGATATTCGGAGAGTGGATTTGTTGTGTATACACAGCTCGCTGATCTTCAGAAATGGGAGAAGAAAGCTGTGCAAAGAACTCAAAAAGATCTAAAAAGAGTTGGTGTGCTTAGTGAGGAGGATAAGATAGAGGGCGTTAACGTGGAGATGGATTTGGATGATCCTTTGGAAGAGCTTCGCAAGGCTGAGCAATGGAATGAAGACCAAGTTGTGTACAAAGAGCTTATGGGCTGGACATCGGGGTATTGGTGGCGTAACATGTACAGATATGTACTGCGATTTGTGGAGATGTGTGATATCCGGCATCGAGATGAGCTTCACCCTACGTATCCACTTGCAATGCATTACAAGTGAGTAGTAGATCTGGTTACGATGCCGGTTGGGATATGACAGATGAGATACTTGGTTTTGACACGAGAGGATCTATCGAACCAAGTCGAAGGACGCGCTCTACGCACAAACACTACAGAAGGGGTGTGTAGATTTCTACTTGAAGATGTGATCTGTAGATACGGATGTGTTGGGAAGATTACAGCAGACCACGGAGAACTGAATGCTCACGAAGCTGATATGTTCTTCAAGAGGCGGGGAATCAAGTTAGCTCTTACCATGGCTTACAACCCAGAAGGAAATGCGAAGAGTGAGCGCGGCCATCCTCCTATCAAGAAAGCCATTGTGAAAGCTTGCAACGGAAGGGTGAGAGAATGACCAAGGCTTCTACCATTTGCTCTATGCGCCGATCGTACAACTCATAGCTCGGTGACCGGATACATACCAGCAGAACTAATGCAAGGGTAGAAACCGATCATATCTATCGAAGAGCAAATACCTACTTGGAGTGTTCTACCTTGGGAGGATAATCTCTCTAGAGAGGATCTTCTCGCTCTTAGGATTCGTCAGTTGGAGCAGAGACCAGAGGATGGAGCTAGCTCTGGTTACGGTTACGAAAAGCTCGCTTGAAGAACAAAGACAGATTTGATAAGCGACATCGACTACGACCTAAGAAGATCCAGGAAGATGATTGGGTGTTGGTATATGATAGCAGCTTGGACAACCAGCATAGAGCGTTGAGAAAGTTTTCTAAACGTTGGTTTGTGCCTTACGTGGTTGTTCGTATTCATGACAATGCCACATACGCACTACGTGAGTTGGATGGTGCACGGCTTAAAGTTCTGATTGCAAGAAAACGGATAAAACTCTTTAAGCGGCAAAATGAAGACCTAGCCATTGAGGAGATCAGTACTGAGTTTGATCTCTCTCAAGATCAAGATGAGAGTCTAGATGAGAGCGTAGAGCTCGAGGGGGAGACTCCCGAAGAAAAAGATGAGGAAGAAGTGATATGATGCCAACCACAACGTATGATTAGGTTGGTGCATACCGGAGGATACATAGGTTTAGAGGGGGTGGATGTCGTGTTGTGGATTGGCTAGGGTGTGAAACCACCACATATCCTTATCGTACATGTTTGGTGTTGAGGAGCCACTGGGACTTTATCATGTCACAAGATAAGGGTTCACGTGGACGATCCGTGTACTCTCCGCTGAGTGGAGATAAGAGTAGTACTCTTGTCGTCACATGCGAGGCTGATGTATAAGAAGAGAGGTGCGCGGAGCTTGAGGGATAGAGTGTAGAGTATCACAGTTCAACACCTAGGTCAAAATACGTTGTTACAGTCGACCAAAGGTGATGCATCAAGAGTTTGTTGTGAGGAACTTCAGAGAGGATTATTACAACCAGATAATAGCTTCATCCGTTCTTTTTGTAGTACCGTTTATTGTCAACCGTTTTAGAGTCGGGACTCTGACTCTATATTGAGCGTAGTTTGTCCTTTGTGTCTATGTGCTTCGTGGCCAACGGTATCGTCAACGACACGTGTTTGTAGTTTGTTCAATATAAGCTTTGAGGTCTAAATGATACTCTTGGTGAAAAATTCGTTCTTTGTGTGTTTGTCATGTGAGTGAAGACAAAAACTCTTTTGTCAACTTGTTTCTTATTGGTCGAAAGTTTGACCAATCATCCTCCACTAAGTTCCTTTCACGTTTTCGAGGGTTAGAGGCACTTCCAGTGGTCCATCCGCGGAGTGTGAAATATGGTTGGAAAGCTCGGGAGACGAGGGTGCCTGTGGACTCAATGGTTGCTAGATTTGAAGCACGGATGAGAACGTTTCGATCAATTGAAGCTACGAGGATCAAATTCGTGATCAATTTTGTTTCCGTGAGGTTTTTCTCACTTTTTGGGAGTTATGTGAGGTTGCTGGAGACGAATTGACTGTTTCTGGAAAGCTCTTGAGATGGGCTTGCTGATAGACTCCAAGATCAATCGATTCCAAGCCCGAGTGAAAAAGTTATGGCCGGCTGAAGTTGGATGTTTCAAATTAGAGGCTATGATAGTAGGTGACTGTAAACAGGAGACATATTGAGAGATATGGAGAGTTTGAGGTCGAATTTCGCTATGAAACCTTCCAAGGTCTGAGAAGGTACAGTCAGCTACCTACTTGTGAAATTTCAGACTATTTGGATTATTGGGTTAAAAGGAAACATTGTTTTCGTGCACAAGGGTCTGCAAATCGCCTTGTGTCATGGACGAAAAAAGCTTGGATCATTCCGAGAGTTTGTTTGAGGATCTGCTGGTGAAATTTTACAAAGTGGTAGTGATGGTGATACATTAGCTTCCTGAGAAGTTTGAGCCATTTTTTGTCGAGTGGTTTGTGAGGAATCGAACAGCAAAGTTCTACCAAAATAGTATCATTTTATAAAAACAGCGATAAGGGCTTGGATCATTTCGAGAGTTTAGTTGAGGATCTTCTTGTGAAACTTTACAGAGTGGTAGTGATGGTGACTCATTAGCTTCTTGAGAAGTTTAAGTCATTTTTATCGAGTGGTTTGTGAGAAATCGAACAGCAAAGTTCTATCGAAATAGTATCATGTTATAAGAAACAGTGAACTTTGGAAGGGCATAGCTGCCTACTCAGAGATGATCTCTCTGCATGTAATACTTTAATAGAGAGATTATTCTACAAGTTATCAACTAACCTTGGTTTCATCTCATTCTGAGCTGTGGTTGAAGAGTGACAGCGAGGTAAAGTTGAGAGGTTTTTGCTTCCGAAAGACGCAAGAGTCAAGATTCTTTGAAGAATAGGTCGACCTGGAGGTTTTGCTAGTGTTTCAGAGCACTTGATCATGAATATGGAGAGTTGTTGACAGTATTACTTGTGTTTGGATCCTCTCCATACTCGCATGCCTGTTTGTACGCCTAGTTGGTTTGATTGGATTGTGTGCGGACGTTGAGCTTAGATTTCTTTTCTATTAGGAGTGTTGGTATTTCTCTTGTGGTGAGGCTGGAGTGATGACCAGCAGATCCAAGAGTGCTTGCGGTGATGGCAGAAACAAGTTGTCCGTGCTTGTTACCCCGGTTCTATTCCTAGTCGAGTAAGAGAGAGATCTGCCGAGAGGACGTGAAGATATCGTAGCGAGATAGGTTCAGAGTGTACTTGGAGGTCAAAGAGAGGTTTGGGTGGTCGCTGGTTCTGAGTCACGGAGTGCGACACGTACTCTCTATAGCTAGATACCCGGTGTATTCTTAGATAAGAAAGCATGTCAAACGACACCGTTGTCGGAGTGTGATCCGTCTACCTAGGAAAGCGCCGGGCTTCTGGCTGTGGTTGTTTACTCAAGAGGTTGGCTTTCAGGTCACAATAGGGCTATAAACACTCACACAGATGTGTAAGATCCAGTAATATGCTCAGAAAGCGAAATTCAGGTCTAGCTGGCAGTAATAGGATCCGGCGGCAAACTTTGACACTCACGGAGAAGAAAACTATGAAGGTTTAGACTCCTAAACTTCCCCTACATGCAAATGAGGTACTACTGAACTCACACACGAAGTTTCAGCCTGAGATCAAATTCTGACACGGAGATATGGACAGAAAAGTTCTGAGCAAGAAAACTACGGCAATTTCTGGTACCTAGATGGCTATTCCGGCCTATAGCAGAAGATTGGCTTGATCAATTTCAAATCTTCTTACAGGATTTGGAGTCTACATGATGCTGAACACCCCTGTGAAGTTGGGACTCCTGACTGTACACAGAACTCCAGATCTCCTCCTCTGAAGTCGCTGCTCTAGATTAAGAGCTTTTCAGATCCCTCCAGCTTCAGCGGCCGCCCTGAATTACTCAGTCACTCAATGGATGCGAAACGTTTTGGGAAATCGTAGCCCTGTTGGCAGAGAACACAACCTTGAAGTTTTGAAGCAATTTCCTCAAATCTGCTGCAAGTGACACTGAAAACCCTAAATCCAACAAAAGTGATTCAATTCTAGCACAATTCTAACTTCAATTGGTCATAACTTCCTCTTTATTGAATCAAATCGATCGAAAATTTCACTGGGAGTGCTTGGCATGACGAGCTCTACCCTCCTGTGCCCTAAGATTTCGAAGATCCCTCACCAAATGCTCGAACTCCTCTCTAGAGCTCTGTTTCTAAATTTAGAGTTTAACAAAAGACAAAAACAGACCAATGGGAGTTCATAGCTCCACTTGGTTGTCCTTTAGTACCATAAACCACGTGGCAACTTAGTTTTACTCATAGGCTACCACGTCAAGCCCCCTAGAGTGCCAGCGTAAAACTTAAATTACTTAAAACGACACGTAGCCCCGAAAAATAACTTAAATCAGTTAGAAAGCGTGCATGGGCGACACGCAAATACAACCCATGAGCTTAAGTCCTATCAACATGGTAATCAACCTACTAAGACTCAAAATAGTGTTAACATCGTATGCAAAGGTGTCAAACATATACATAAACGACTAGAAGTATTATAAGCTAACTTCTAGAACTACTAAACTCAAGCGTAGGAGTAGAAATATAACATGTAACCGCCAAGTAGCGCGACACCGTGAGAGTCAATTCCCTAGAATGGTCTTGGACTTATCTTCTTCTCTCACCGACAACTGATGATACCATGCTCGAAGATCCAAAGTACTGAAGACCTTCACATGCCCCATTGCATCAAAGATCTCCTCAGGTGTCGACATGACATACTTATCGGACTTCGTCTGCCGATTGATAGGACGGTAGTCTCCACACATCCGTCTATCCGTGTAGTTGCCATACATATCCTTCTTTGCTGGCATAACTGTGGCAGACGCATATTCTCCATGCGACATCTCCACCAACCCAACTTCCAACAAGTCTTGAGTCCTACTCTGAATCAAGGCTCTCTCCATGTCACTGTATCTGTAAGGACGTCGAAAGATTGGCGTGTCATTAGTCAAGTCGATCCGTATACCTGGTCCCTTCAAGGTATCCAAATCTTTCATACTAAAGATAAAACAATTCTTGTAGCTCTGCAGGAATCTCTAAACTCTTCGTCTCTCCTCTCTTATAAGCTTGGGTCCAATCTCCGGCTTCCAAGTATCCTCTGTCACCATGCTAGAGGTAGAAGACGAAGTCGTTGACTGCTATCTTGTAGCCTCTGGAGCAGTTTCCTTCTGCTCACCACCAACAACCTCTACCGCTACTGTGTGAAAAACTTCTGCAGTTCTAGCTGCAAGCTCCACACTCTCTCCTACGACATCCCATGATGTCTAAGGATGACCAATTCCACGTGCCTCGCCCCTAGCCTTTACCTCCACCGACCCGGTAGGCAAAGAGCTCAAGAGTGTTCGAGCAGTAGTGCCCGTCGATCGCATCCGACGCTGCTCAGCCAATCCGAGGCTAACAATCCATGTCAAGCAGTTCAAGTCCATTGCTTGACCCAACACCTGACGATGTGAAGCCTCTGACATCGAAGCTACTACCGTCGTATCTGTAGGGAAACCCATCGCTCGCTCTCGCTCATCGACATTGTGTTCCACCAACTGTTGTAACTGAGCATCCCACACAAGCTTAGGTCCTCCATCTCTGTAAGCATGTGACGCTAGAAAGCTCACCAATGTGACCAACGCTGCCATGGATCGTCTCACTAGGTTCACCACTGCCATGGGTGACCTATCGACGATTCTCACTACTTGAGATCGTCGTCTTGCATCCAAAATGTCATCAACTATGAGGTGGGATGGTCGTCTCACTGCATCGTGTGCGCGCTTGAGCACCTCCCTCGATAACAAGTTCGTTCACCACAATCATGGACGATGTGCACGAGATCTCACTCTCGCTACATCTAACAACACTGCTGGTTTGACCCAGGACCGCACTTGGTGCACACTCGTCATCATCTGTGCACGAGCATCATCCAACAAAAGAACGTTCTCCAAGATGTACGCTGGAGAATCCATCTAATGCATCTAGAGATGTCGTAACATCCCCCAAAACATCTTAGATCGCGGATCATGTAAACCCTGACCTCTCTCCGCACGCGTGTGACCTTGACATGGCCACCCCGCTATCACCAAGTGAATGGTGCCAACAAATGTGAGATCCTACGCCGCCAACAGCGAAATATCTGACGATAATGCTTGCTAATATCCTCTAACAGTGGATATGGGTAACAACTCAAGATATCTCTACACCAAACGTGTCACATGACGCAATGAGATGCGTCTCGTAACCTTATCTCTCTCCACGTACAAGTATCACTATACTTGTATGCTTGCCTGCAATACCGCAGCCAAAGTTGTGCTAATCCCTCCAAACAGCTCAAGCACACACACACCCTCTTCTGAATACAGTCATACAATGAGAGTCGTATCCAACGGTGATAAGGTCACATGGTCAGTAGCAAGAACAACCCTTTGTTCCTCTACTGGTGGTACAAAGACTTCACTCCAAACCTGCTGCACTAACCGATCAGCATACTGCTGCAACTCCCCACTCGAACTCCAGAGTGGAACATCCAAGGTAGATAGTACTAACATGGACATGCTAAGCATGTCCTCCACCTCCTCAAAGACCGAAGTGTCTTCTGCATGAGCATTGTCCTCTAACAACTCACCCGGCCAAGTGATGACCGAACTGAACCTTGCAACGGATGCCATCGTCCTTGGTGTAGACTCCGTCGTCCCAACTCTAGCACTGAACCGTACTGGTAAGGGCTCATTCGTCCCTCAGCGGACGGTCAACCTGATCTGTAAGATGCTGTCTCCGTCCAATAGTCGATCACGAACCCCATAAGGTATAACACAGCACCTCCAACCAATACATCATAAGACTCTACGACTGTAACGATGGCCTTGGCTCTCACCATGGAGCCATCCGTGGGATGATCTGATCGAACTCTCATCGTCAACATCTCGTGTGTCATGTGTAGAGCTGTACCCTTGATCCCCCTAGAGATGTCTGCAACTGGAATGGACATCTCTCCACCTCGGACTTCTTCAGACCTAAACCAATACACGTCGCCTTCCTCAACATCAACGGTTGAGCGCCAGAGTCTAACAAGACCTTCTGTGGTCGATACGCCTTCCCTGAAGGTGCCACCAAACAGAAGATACCACTTCTGTTGTCCAACAACATCACACATGGTGCCAAACCAGCACGGTCAATCGCCGGTCTCGTTGGTAACTCATCTAATCTAGCAGCCGCCGCTTGCTAAGTACCATTTGTAGCTGTCTTGATCCTCGACTCCATGGACACGTCTACCGTCTCTCTCTGAATCACTTCAGCACTAGAGGTAACTATATCCTCGCTCTCACTGAGCGTGGCCGTCAACTGGAACACTGGAGCCAAGTTGACTCCCATGCTTTCATATCCGTGGCTGAGAATAATGAGACTCGCAAAACTGCTGCAACCGCTCTCAACATCGGGTTCGATGTCGCATCTACCGACGTCGAGGGTTGATCCGCATCACCTCCACTACTGGATGTCGATGCCTCCAACTCCACTGCACCATCTAATGGTGCAGTGGAGTTGGAGGCATCGTGGTCGATAGGTCGTTTAGAAATCATAGACGTGGTCCTCAACGCCTCCGATAATGTGAATGACTGAGGAAGCGTGACCTGTCTACCAGCTCCCCGCGTTGTGGATCCAACTCCACCGACGCACCTCGTGGCTCAGAGACACATACTGCACCTCGAGTCACTACCGCAGATGTCTCAATCTACGCCACACCCGCCATGAAGTCGAAGTCTCCTCCGTCTCCTCCATAAGACATGGAAGTTTCTGTTCCACCAGATCTCCGCTGAACCTAGCAACCACCACCCTCTCCTCCACCATGTTGAGCTCAATCCACTCAGCCAGATCAAAGACAACCGCCAACGTCAGAGCGGTATCTCTAAGGAGAGTGACATCGCTAACTCTCCTACGCAGCTTCCTGTCTAGTATCTCATACCAGAACTAGACTGCCTGTGCTTCCCTCACCCCTTGGGTAACGCTGATCAATCGCCTCATGCGAGTAAACGCCTCGCGTAGGCTCCTCCGCTTGGGTAGGAGAAGAAACTCAAGCCAAACACCACAAGAAGGACGTGTATGAAGAGGACACACCCAAAGCAGCAACTCGGAGGTCGAAATTGCACTCCAAAAGGTCGAAATCTGCCAAATTGGCACTCGCAGACGAGTTTACGTCAGATTTCAGACCACCTACGACCTTCTTCTACTTGTAACTTCATCGATATTTCATCAAATCGAACGATTTTTGATGCGTTGGAATCGTCTTCCCGGCGCGCACCTACTGCACTCTTCAGCACCAGAAATTGTCCACCCACGACAACTCCACATCCACCGACGCACTTCTGCCGACCTCAAATTGATACAAATTGATCACTAAAACTTGTCATAGGAAACTCCAGCAGCGCTTCCGCACTACCTCACCACCAAATCGACCAAGAACAAGTTCAAATGACAACAATCTCGATCTGCCCACTCCGAAGATACCACCGGCTGAAATTCGCGACCTTAAAGCTCCCAATCATACCTCGCAATCTGAGTTCTTCGAGTGATAAACGATATGTACTCACTCCACCATGCCAACAAGCACTAAACAATCACTAAAGTCGAGCCAAATCCACTCTGTGCTCGCAGAGAATCCAAATTGCACTCACCAAGACTATCCACCATAACCAAGAGCTTGAAGGCTCAACTCGAAGAACTAAGACTTCCAAGCCCTACATTCGAAGTATACCCCTACTGGGCTCTCCCACCAACTCGCTCTAACGGCACTAACGGCCTTACCGGGATTCGTCATTTCGCACTTGATTCAACCTAACCGAGGTGTCAAACTGACGTGACAAGACATCTGGTGCTTCCACTAGGAGCTATTGGGGTGATTGATTTGGAGGATTGATTAGATTGAGTGAGAAAATGGATCACAATGCTGCCGTACAGGGTGTGGCTGCTGCTCAAGGTGCTCCTATTCAGAGGAATCCTGGTCAAGATAGGATTGGCTCTCAAGGAGGACCTACGATATTTCCAACATCAACAGCACAGCATGCTGTAGACACATCTCGGATTCTTCAGACGTTGGCTGCCCTGATTCAACAACAACCTGCAATTGGAGGAGTTGAGCAGAAATCCACAAAGGCGTTACAAGCAATTGTTGCTCGATGTGGGCGATTTGATGGAAGAGTTACTAGGTACATGCGGGAGTATGTGGATGAGATGGAGCTGGTTAGAGTACCTGAAGTTGAGATAATTTTGAGCTTTGAGTTGACTGTTGTCTCTGAACTGAGAGAGAAGGTGAGAATTATACAGAGGAGACATCTAGGTGGATGGACTATGTTTGAACGTGCACTAAGAGAAGAGTTTCTAGAAGAGGATTCTGAAAGAGTCAGCAGAAGAACCCTCATGGACTGGATAGAGCGTCAGCCTGGATGTTTCATGGGACTGAATGAGATGATTCGTGAATTTGAGAAGAGGTACTCTTAGCTTTCTGGTCTAGAGAGGTTGACGTTGTATGCTAAGAAGACGAAGTTGTTCTTAGGTGCTCTAGATGAGTTCACAGTAGACAGACTTTGTTTCATGTTAGCTGATCGTGGAGCTGAATGGGGAGTTACATCTGATTGGAGGAGAGTGGAGGTAGCAGTATCTACTCTTGCTAGACAACGTCGTGGTAAGATGTCAGTGCAGCTAGAAACCTTGCCAGAACAGAGAGTAGCTCCTTGGCTCCCGATAGTTCTTCTTATAATATCTCAGATAATACCTCAGGCACTTATAATGATTCTTCAAGCACATGTAGTGGTTCCCCAAGCGCCTGTAGTGTCTATTACAACACAGAGAGGATCTAGACAGCAGCAACGATCTGTTGAGAACCGAAATTAGAGTAACTTGATTGAAGAGCTCACTCAATAGTTGAGAGATTTGAGAGTTGCTATAGGTGATTTGAGAAAAGATCAACGATCAATCGCACTAGGTGCTCGACCTGTAGGACGAACTTTTACCAAGAGATGTATTTGGTGCGACAACCTAGATAATCTCAGAGGAGACTGTGAAGACTTAGCGGTTGTCTTGCAAGAGGACATAGTCAATTATCAGAACACTGGTTGTATCTAACCACCACTAGGCAACCCTTGAACACATATTTTGGAAGAGGAGAAATGAGAAGTTCGCTTCCAGCACTTATTGGTGTGAACACTACAGTGATGACTGCGGGTTCTGCATAAGCTGATGTATATACTGGGAGAGTTGAGGTGCGTTCTAATCCAACTATGGTTGAGCAAGCTGCTGAAGTCTCAGTTGAAATGGTGAAGAGAGGTGCAGAAAGCATTAGGAGGGCTACTGGATAGAGAAATCCAGTAGATGCAACTTCTATTCGAGCGTTTTTAGAAGTGAGTAGTGAACAAGATGTCATAGTGAAAGACAAAAGACGACGGGATGCAGGGGTACCAGATGATAGTGACCGTCGGAGGGTTACGAGGAGGAGAGCAATGGAACCATCACCATCTGTACCAGCTGGTAGGTTTCCTACTGCAGAGGTGTACCCTCTACCTCTACAACTGCACCACATGCAATAGATCCTATGGAAAGTGTACAGGATTTGTCACAAGAGGCTACTACTACAAATAGAATACGGAGTAAGAGATTTACAACACAGGAAAAAAGAAAAGCTCCAGCCTACAAGTTAGCTGCAGACATCGAAAAAACAGACTTGCGTGTTGTTCTAGAGCAACGCATTTTAGATGTTAGAGTTGAGTTTACTCTTCGTGAGGTACTCGATATCGCAAAGAGAGAGTTTCATGAGTTGATAATTGACATCATGAAGAGAAAGATGCAGGTGTTGGCTGAACAAGTAGGTAGTCAGATGGTTGGAGCAGTAGATGCTATTGGTATTGAGAGGTTTAGAGATGATACGTATGAAGCATGGGTTGCTGGTCTTGCTGTTATTTAGAATGAAGATGAAGAGTTTGAGGAGGATAGGTCAAGCAGAAATCAACATCATTTTCAAGGAGATGTATGAGAAGAGGCAATGGCCGGTCGAGAGAAACCATGGTTGGATACTCTGTGCTGCTAACAATAAAAAAGATGAGTTGTACGGAGCTTGTCCAAATATATGTCTAAGGATTGGAGATGTAGAGGTTGATCAGCATTTCTTTATACAGTCGCCTGCCTCCTATCCTGTCATACTAGACCAACCATACATCACTGCTGTTCAAATGGAGACAAAGATGATGAATGATGGGTCTCATTATGCCAGAGTTCTGAATCTTGATGACAAGTACTCAATACAATTTTTGACTGTTCGTTCAAGACATGAGCAGAATCGATAAACTCTTAGAGATTCTCAAACAAAGAGATGTAAGAGTTTTCGCAGTCTACTCATGTAGAGCTGGAAGACAGGGGTGTAGAACGTACTGCTGAGATCCCGTTAGAGTTGGTACACAAGGTAGAACGATCGAAAGCGAGACAGTACAAGGGCTCGGAGACATGTGCAATGTACAGAGTTTGCAGGCTGGATTGTTGATGTTTGAGGACGATGGGTGGAGTAAGTTTACAAGAGTTGAAAACATAGGAGAAAATACAAAAAGATGGATGGTGAAACAAATATCAGAGTTGTGGCGTGTAGGGGTTCTACTTGAAGATGATGTGATTTCTGGCTTGTTTGAAGAGTTTGTGTTTGTACAATAAGTTGTTAGTTGGTTGGACAGTGTAAGCAGATTGATGGAAGGGCGAGATAGTATGATGATGATCCCTATCCACTCTCGACACATATATGAAGAGATTGCTACGTATGTGCGGTTCTTTTCTCATCCGATGCAGAATAGTGAGAGAAGAGAAATAGTTTGTTGGTGTGCACTCCCTCAGGAAGCAAACGTCCATGCGAAGTACAAATCTGTATTGAAAAAGGTGAGACTGGTAGCAGCTCAACAACCTGTTAACTCCCCACAGCAAGTACAGTTAGTGGGGACTGAGCCTATATTGCGTGATCGTAGACAAGTAGGACATCAGTTTACCGAGGAGACGTTGAAGGAGCTCCATATAGGAGGGGGTGATTTTCTGCCAGAGGTTGAGAAGACAATTTTTGAGCAAGTGATAGTAGATCATGATAAAGTCTTTTCCTTTTCAGCAGGGGAGATAAGTTGTGTGGATCCAAAGATGATAGCGCCTATGGTTATATTCACAATCTCTCATGTGCCTTGGGATCTGAAACTGATTCCAGTTCCTCGTGCCTTGTTGTCTAAACTTATTGAGTTGCTGAAAGAGAAAGTTTAAACGGTACGACATTAACTTTTGCAATCAAAATCTTCTCTAAACAATAGGATATCAATTTCTCCGACCAAAAACTATGATTAAACAGTGGTATATACATTTTTGGATCTTGAACCGAATCTAAACGACTACATATAAAATTTCCAATCCTAAAACTGTGACTAAGCAGTCAGATATCCGATGCAGTTTCATGTACGCTTAGAAGTCAGGAAGGGTTAGAGAATAAATATAAATTTACATGTGGATGAAGTGATGAATTCTAGATAGTAGTCTCCTGCACTTATACTTTGTCTAAATTTTGCTTATGGTTAGGTCTCACTTTACCCGCATCTCATTTAATAGTTAGAGATAAAATTAATTTTAATATATAATTTAAAAATTTAAAAAATATAATACAAAATTTCAACATAGCACTTACATTTTTTTCAGTAACTGGAAACTCTAAACAGTTAGATATACGTACAAAGCCGTGGGGAAGATATTACTCATCATGTGCGTGTAAGAAAGCATTGAGCAATTGAGATTTAAAGGGTTCCAAAGTTACACTAGAATTTGTGGCAAGTTGTGATGAGAAATGTGTTGAAACGAAATGAAGTTGATGGGTAAAGAACAACATTCATGAACCTTGAGGAACAAGCATTTACTTTTAGGAAAAGAATATGAACTAGAACCTGTAGAACCTGACAACCCGTAGAATGCGAGCCGCGACTTGTGCCAATTCCCGAATCTTAACTTCGTCGAAAGTTCTTCAGCGCCTTTGGGATCTGTGGTTTTCCAGGTCTTTTCGAGTCAACAGCGACTGCGTCAGTCAGTCAAACTTCCGTACAGTTTCTTGAAAGTTACATCCAAAGACTTTCGCAAATCCTTCTCAAGTTGGGGTAACTTGGGGATGAGGTTAGTGATCTCGTTTGACTTTACACTCTCATGCCACTCATTCCCTCTGCGATCCTGTATATGTGGACCGTGATCATCTCGAGCTGGTGAATGTTGGTGCCTGTATAATTTCCTAATCATATATTAAGTTCGGTCGCGTGGAACTTGTCGTATATCATGTGCTTGTTGTTCGTGGAGTGTTTCATCGGATTTAACCTCTTCTTCAGTAATCTTCGTACGAGCGGCCACCTGGCCGCCAAGCAATGACTTTGCAGTTTCTTCTGCACTATCCGCGTGAATTACATTATAAAACGAGCACGAACTAACGACTGTTTCCTCTCCTCTTCTCCAATACTGTACAACTCATTCGACGCCCAAGCAATCCGATCCGGACTGCACGGCCTGCGCGCTTCTCTTCACTTCGGATCCTTAGTATCATATATGTATATGTAACATCACTCCAAGGACCTCAAGAAGGGGCAAAAGAGTGTGGAAGCCGGGAGAGTCTAGCAGAAGAGGAGGTCGAGCTCGAGGAGGAGCAGCAGCAACAGCCAACAACATTGTAGACAAGAAACCAGGAGTCGGGACGCGGTGAGAATCTGGCTGGAGACGCTCCTTTCAGGTAACATCGACTGGAGATTTCTAGATCAACGGAGGGTTGCGGAGAAATTGTCGAGTCGATTGGCTGTTTGGTCGAATTTCGGGGGCCAAGCTGTAAGCAACTTTACGAGGAGCAATTCTTCATTCTGCTGGCACTCAATCCCTCATGAGTTTTGGAGTGTGAGTGGAAAGCTCTGCGGAATGGCTCAACCATCATGGCTTCTATGCGTTCGGACCTTGACTCTAGCTTGGCTGCTCGCCGCTCCATTCGAAGCTCTAGCCAATCTTGAAGGCGATGTGCTCTACGCTTTCAAGCAGCGCTTGAATGACCCATCCGGAGTCCTTGGTTCCTGGGATAATAGTACGGTCAATCCATGCACTTGGTTTCACGTTACTTGTGACTTGGACAACAAGGTCGTGAGAATAGATTTGGGCAACGCACAGCTTTCGGGAACGCTCGTACCTGGATTGGGTAATCTGACTTCCCTCGAGTACCTCAACCTGTTCGAGAACCAGATCAGCGGAGCGATTCCTGCCGCGCTGGGCAATCTAGAAAACCTTACGAGCCTTGGTTTGCATGGGAACAATCTGACGGGACCAATTCCGTCAGCCCTCGGGCAGCTCGAGAAGCTGGAGGTCCTACGCTTGGATCATAATATGCTGACCGGAGCAATTCCGTCAGCACTCGGGCGGCTCGGAGAACTGGAGTTCCTACGCTTGGATCATAATGTGCTGAGCGGATCAATCCCAGCAGAGCTGACAAACATTACGAGCTTGATCGTTGTTAACTTGTCCTACAACCAGTTGATGGGCACCATTCCCAAGTTTGCAAGCGATGTTAACACCTGTTTTGAAGGCAACAATTTGATTCAGTAACTAGTGGACCTGCAGATTCATCCACGGAGTATAAGTATGTAAGTTCCTCTTGTGTAGAACAATCGTTACAGCAGCAAGACTATTAATGTACTGAGAATGGAGTTGTACCCACACGGATCTGCACCATGATTGTAAATTCCAGAGATCCCTGCTTCAAAAGTTTGAAGGATATATATATTAGACTTCCAACAAGTTCCGGAGTATCTCTGTATATCTGTAAGAACGTACTTTTGCTGGAGGCTAACTGATATACACTTGACACCTTGCTGCAAACTTCGAGCCGATTATGAACATGAGATGGCCCACAACATTGGGCTGAGGAACTTACGCCCATTGAATTCATAGAAAAGTAAAGAGAAAACCACACAAGAAAACACTCTCCCCAACTGCGCATGCAAGGTTGAGGTCTGTTCTGTCGTGCACATGCTCAGTGTCATCTACATCGTGTCAACACTAAAACTAGAACATATGTGTGATGATTTCTTTCCCTAGTCCACATTGTTGCCATATCCTAGATGTAGATACAGGTCGTTGTACGCTCTATCCTGTGAAGAAAGAGTTTCTCAGAACTTTTTCCATTTTCAGCTCGAAATTGCTGGGCTTCATCCATCGTCCTTTTCATCGTCAAGAGTTACTGCCAGAGAAATGGAATGAAGCGCACCTATTAGTGTCCCCCTGCCACTGTAGAATCTAGACCCTCCCATCAACAGTTAGCAGTATTGTGTTCGCGACTGCACTGATGGGATCTCCACGGCACAGGCGCTAACTGGAGACTTAATAGGGGGTGTCAAAGTTTGAACTTTCCCGAAAGTTCTGGACTAGCAGGAGGGAGTTACGACTTCGGCCAGACCTTTGCTTCCGAGGTGGAACAGAAACAAGCAGCTTCTTAACAGATTTTCACACCTTTCTCCCGTTCTTCAGGTTCACAAAGACGACCAAGAATCAATCACGGTTTTATACAAAATTATTCGTGATAAAATTAAGCGGTTTTTCTTCTCAACCATTGAAGAATATTTCTTCTTTAACTTTGACACCCCTAATAGCAAACTTGAGTGTTCACTCTATGAGTTACAAGAAACATATACCTCCCCACCAGGTCGGGAGTCAGATTATATTGATTATTTCTTGGTTTTTCTAACAGGTAATTTATCATCATGTAATATTTTAGTCTACCATAATATTGTGTATGTTATGATGGGATCTCCACCGGGACAACAACGTCAAGTGTAGAATCCATAAACCAAGTGCACTGTAGTTCACAGTGTAATTGACTGGCTTAAATCTCTTGCACTGCAAATTCATTATGTATCTGTACCTAAGTATGTTGTGCACTTTATCGGCTAAAATGTTACTCCTACAATCCAAAGTTCAACTTGTATTATGTCCAAGTATGAACGGTGTCACGTTAAAGATGGACATAGTCGGTCACATATGTCTCAAGATTACAGTGCTATCTAGCTATATAGCGCGATGTGTATCGGTGGTCGTTTCTTGTCTCAGTTTTGCTGAATCTCAGGATCGACTCCCCCTTTACATTCTTGCACATGTACTAATCTGTATAGGCGCTAAAGGAGAAAATAGATGTGTACTGCGTACAACACTAGTATTGTACATCGCATACTGCAGTATTATATATAACTAAGTACAAACTTCTCGTCTGAGAAAAGAACTTTTACACCACTACTGCAGTTCATGATCCCATCAGTTCACTTCAATTCATCCTCACGTGGCTTTCCAAAACATTTATACATGTGACGAGGTTCTAAAGACCGATATAATTCCTCTCAGAATCAATGTTGTGGCACCCTTCTCTAGACGTTATGTTACAAAGGCAGGTCCAAGCATGCTAGAGGGGGTCCAAGTGTGCAAAAAATTAGAAGTGTACTTGCTTGTACGTTGTTGTCCTTTGCTGTACTTTATCGTACTGTACGGGGTTTGATATTACTGTATTATCATAACATTATTATATTAGATTATTTATTATAACATTATTATATTATCAATTTACAATCTACACCATTAAAAAGGAAAAAGAAAAGATTCGAGGGTTCCTCTGTTTTTCTCGACTTCTACACAGTCGTCTAGTCAGCTGGTGTACTACGTACTATACCATCTCGCTTCTGAAACGATTCTTCATTAAACTAAACTCTCCACCTTTCATTACACTTTCGGCATTTCTCTCGTCAGTTTCAGTGACTTTTCAGAGCTCTCACAAATTGCTATTTGACCTTTAGGTTCACTTCATGCCGGGTGCTTAGTTTTCCCGATCTAGATCTAGGGATCCGATAGAGTATCAGAAGGAATCCTCAATCTTCATCCAAAGGATGGAGTTTATTTCTTGAGTGTATGAGCTCTCGTGAGTGATTCCACCGTGACATGTTCCAACTTTTCAGCTTTCCAAATCTGTTCAACAACTGTCTTCTGTTGACGCTGATATAGTACATGTACCATTCCATACTCCTCGTCAGTACAAGGTTTACTTGAACAACCTAATCGCTCCTTTCATGCACTTGGTCTAGTAAATTTCTTGACACTGTTCAGAAACGCACCATTCTAGTTTCATATCCAGCAATCTCCTCGATAACTTACGTATGTCGCATCAAATGGAAAACCTGCGAAGAACTGCGCAAGGTCATCTTCCGCTAAAGAGATGATAGATGGTTGTTGCCTAGTCTCTTTCAATCCTTTCTTGGACACATTCTGTAATCACGACCTCCAGTGAAGTAAAAGAGTACGGTGATATCCAATGCTTGCTGTGGATCTGGAAGCACGTACTGAATCGAAGTAGAGCCTTGGGACCGCATTCCTCTTTCAGGAGATTCATCTCCAGGTTAGTCACTTCGATTACTGACTGTTGGGAACCTAAGGTGGGGTAGATGGTCGGTGCTGGTGTTTGAAGGCCGATGTGCCATTTGTTCTTGGATATGGATAAGTTGAAACAAGATCAGGAAGCTCGAGCGGAAGACCTAGAGAAAAGTGTTGATGAGGATTTGAAAGGTAGGAAGTCTGTGAAGCGATCGTAGATTCAACAGAAAGACTCTCGAGAAAATCCGGAGGAAAGATTAGAGCAGTTTGCGAAAGATGTCGAAGGAGAGTAAACAAAATTTCTCGATAGAATAGGAAGGACGAAAGATTAGAACAACTTGCGGAAGAGGTAAAGCGAGGGCACCGGCTGGTTCTCTAGATCTTTCTTCTCCAAGTTCGGACAACTTGCCAGGACAACTTGACTCTAGATCTTTCTTCGTTGCCTGTAGCCATGGTACCAAGGGTGTGCAGAAGTCGAAGGAAAGATCTTTCAGAGTTGGACGAGTCGGTACTTCGTTTGTTGAGAGCTCCCATTAATACTCCGTTCCTGCGAAGATGATCATGATCAACGAGAGACTTGTCAGATTTAAAATACTACTCAAAGCTGGATTTCGAGACACGGACAGCGAGTTAATGGGAAGAGAACGGAATGGTTTCTTGAGAGATATTAGAGAACTCAAGAAGAGGGAGAAGCATGGACGCTTTGAGACGAAGAAAGACTAGAAAGAGGAGCGGCGCTGCTGGATCGAGAACTTGGAGACGAATGCCAAATTGTTCTTCAGTTCTAAGCGGCTGAAGAACAATTTCCATGATCGATCTGAGAGACGAGTCCTTTTTAAACGCTTGTTGCAAGTGGGAGCAAGAGCTAGATGACAAACCTCAGGTGGGCAAAGAAAAGAACATGGCGCGGCAAGTTAGTCGTTGCCACATTCAAACATGGTCATGGTGTTCGTTCATTACCTGGAGCCTTTCTTCAAAGATGTGCCGAAGGAGGGGTAAAGTTTCCTCCTCATGAGACTGAAGTTTACTGGCAGGATTGGACTGTCCTTCCGAAATTTGAAAGGCTGTCGATTGAATAAGAGGTAATAAAGTATTTACAGTGCTAATTCAGTTACGTCGGGCTGATGTTTTCTGCTTTATTTCAACTTGAACTTAAAACTTAAATTTCAAACTCATCACTTCGCTCTTCTTGTTTCGAACTTATACGTTAGTTTTGTACATGTACGTTAGACATTCATCTTGGAGGTTGGACGCTACAGATAATAGACGCTTGTAACTTATGTGATTTCTGCTGTACAGACAGCTAATGTAGATATAAAAGTCGACAGAAGAGAATGTCTATAGCAAGTTTTCTACTTTAAAGAGTACTCGTAAGGCGTTAGACTGCAGCGTTATTGATTTCCAAGAGAAGAGTGGTTAGCATTCCCCCGTGCATTAGAGCGCCAAAGTTCAGCAGAGTGCTTTTCTATCGTGTCCTACTGACTATCCGTTTCAGTCTTAGCATTTTGTGATCGTTTTGAGGCAGCTAGTAGTATTGAGAAGATATCGGAGTGCATTGTTACAAAGAGAGGGAGAACAGTGAGTTTGCATGGCTTCTGTGGGTTGTCTAGTTGCATGCACAGCAAAAGTGTGGTTTGTAGTATACAGCATAGCTGCTTACGTGAGTTTGAGTATATGTCCTTTGGGAAGAGAAGACGACCCCGATGAAGAGTTATTATATGTCCCCGTCAAAGCAAAATCCACAGTGGTCTGGAAATCAAACTTGACAGTCATAACGATGAGTCCACTGTGTATGTCAGAGTCTGACGAAGAAGCCGAATTACATTCAAGCTGGCGTGAGAGGTCATGCAACAACACCCTTCATGATGAAGCGGAGACTCATGATCAGTCGATGATAGACATGGGCTATCTAAATCCCATTTGTGAAGCAGAGGAGGAGATATCGACTGGAACGAAATTTACACCTTCATCCGTAAATCCTCTGCCAAGATTGGAGAATGAGCAGAACCTCGATGAAATTAAGACCTTTGTTCATCGATCGGGTCAATGAGGGATGCGAGCAAAATAGAAGGAATCGTCAAGGAAATACAAGGAACTTCGTAGGAGTCTCTAGACAGGAAAGGTCTTTTCATCAAAGACGACCTATTCTAAGTAAACTGAAATTTTCGCATCTATGGATTTTACCATCATGTCACAAGGCACCCTCTTTACTCTAGGATGGTTCCCTACGAGAGAATGCAGAAAGGGGGCAATGTTAAACAGGAGGGCTGGATTCTCTGGTTGAGAGTGCGATTCATCCAAGAACGAGACGCGTGCAGATATCTCGGCTCTAAACATGATATCTCAGCTGGTAAACATGAGATATTTTATACTTGAGTTTGCCATGATTGGCTGCGACCACCGCAGGCTTTTCTCTACATCGGCAACACGAAGATACGACAAAGAGAAAATGTATAGCATCACAGACAAGGACGTCGAGGATCCACTAGGCCCCAAGAAACTGATGGCAGATTGCTTGCTGGAGAATGTACACCAGAGAAATGCGAATCTGTAAACGCGATCCACTCTCAGAAAGCCAACCATGCAGACATGCTTTGGACTCACTCTGTATCGCACTTTTGCGCTCCAAGTATTTGGCAGCAATAAACTATGTCCGATTTCGCGGTGAGCCTGTCAGGTTTGGACCGAAAAGCAAAGTTTTCGTGAGTATGCAACTTTTAGCTGCGGGTTCGAATGGACCCTAAGTCCCAAGCCTGTCTACAAGGCTTGGGATGCATATATCCTCGTAGGATATTCACCATGTACATTCAGAGTTCATGCTGCTGTCGAAATACTGTGGACGGGTTTATTTTTCTGCTAAAGGCCTGCAGGCGTGGTCTCTGTTCACGGAAATGGCATTCATTTTGTTCTTTTGATTTCATTTCTGCTTTCCTTACGCTGAAGAAGGTTATTCTTGCGCATGGCTGGCCTTAACTTTTCATTGAACGTAACCGTGTAACGTGAAATTTTCACGGCATCTTCACATACTCGAAGAGCCATTATTCTTTCATTCAACGGAAGCGTGCAGCATAAAAGTTTTGTATCCGAACCGGACGGAAGTTGAGTTTCATAGAACACGAGACAGTGAACAGTCGGTCTATAAGGTATTGCACTATATTCAAAAATATACAGTTGTACTGGTAATAAACGGACTCTCAGTACCTGCTTAAGATCGATGATCAGATCAGGTAAAGATCAGACTGTAGATGACTTATGGCATGTGGTATTCAAGAAGCCCGCAATGACTCTTTGTAGAAGGCAAAGAGTATATATACGTCCGGAGACTATCATCATGGCAGACGTTGACAATATTTTATTTGCTCAAACATGTGCCAGTTACTATATTATAGAGCAATCCAACTCTGACATTATCGACCAGGAGCAGTCCATTCTCCAACCCTTCACAGGCACAGGACCGTCCTGAACTTCACTAAGTTTTGTAACCTTCCAGCGCTCTAGAATGAAATCTTGGAGCGACAAGAACCTATAAAGATAATAAACTCACTGTACTTCTGACATCGTTGAACTCAATACTGAACTGCTACGTACTAACACTACTAAAAAAAGAGCACTTTGCAGTACATTCAGCATCACAAATACAAAGAAAAACGTTTTTTTATGAAGATTTGCGACAGTTTGAGATGTGAAAATTATCGCATCTGGCACATCGCAAATGCATCTCAAACTTGATGAACATAATCAGTTAAAAATTTGCAACGCATATAGCATCTCACTTGAATATCTTAACACAATAAATTTTTGTAAGATATTAAATCTTACATGTAAGCTACAAGGAAAAATGAACAGAAAAGAATAGAATAATATGAAAGTTACGTCAAAACATAAAAGAAGGAAAGAAGACTTACAAATTTGGCTTTCCATGCTAGGAAATCACCTTGTCCATAAGAATATATGGAGTTCTTTCGTTTGTCGACAAGCTAGGCAGCATCAGCAAATTTCTTGTCCGATTCACCATACTACTAGATCATGGCATGATACTACATCAACTTGTGGGAAAAAATATATGCAAGAGCACTAGTTACGAAATCTATCAAACTATCTGTGAGCTCGTATGATATTCTGCTCCGAGATATCTTTTCAATAAAGAAAAGTGAGAAATATCATGTCTATGACCAACTTCATTGCAGACTAAAATGTGATCAAGGAAAGGCTGATCGGAGACATGAAGCTGTCCAACTCTAACTTAGGTAACCTCTGCTGCTCTCTCACTCTTTGTAGATCAGCTGAACGATCTCTCTGAGACTCCGGACGAGCTTGATAACGAGACTCGTCATGAGGTCTGAACAACCTAGATGTACGTGGAGGAGGAGGAGTAGAATCCAATGTGACCACTTGCGAGACAGGAGAAGGACTCACGCATGGAAGAAGAGGGAGAAGTGTCCATGCTGTAACATCTCGTATATGTGTCCAGCCAAGACATCTGGGTCCATCTCTCTCCTAGATGTTGCGTAGTCACGCATGACACATACTACCTCTTCTCTAAGAGGTGGATCCTGGAGGATGGAAATATCATGATCTGGAGCACCACGTCTAGCTCCACTAGAAGAGTCATATATCTACAACGTCGTCTCACTAAAGATGATTAGAGTGCTTCCCATTACCGGAGGTTTGGAACTAGATGTCTCTGCCAAATTTTACGCCTTGGAGATGCCAGAAGTCATCATGTTGTTCTCAAGAACGATAAATAGAGGTGTTAGATGTGCATAGATACGTTTATTGTAACTAAAGTTTAGAAGGTCGCTTAAGTAAAAAATAATCTTCAATGAGAAATATGTGATGTAGAATGCATCACAAATGTGATGCTAATTGCATCATAAATATATTTGCTATACGTAAGACAGCGCAAAGTTAAGGTTTAGCGTGCGCATGACTCTCAACTCACAGGTAGATGATAGATTTGAGATGTCGTATGAAGAGGATGAGCAATTCGTTGCTAGATTATCCGATGATGCGATGTCTATTTGGTCAACCCATTGCTCTTGAATGCTTGTAAAGGCACCTGAAGTACAGAGGGAGTACAGTAGGTTCTGAACATGCATCTTCTCCTCAACGCATACGTACTAGAACGGCTCCATGTTCTGATAGGTGAGATAGTTTAGTAGTCGTTGAGAGATACCGTGATGTCATACAGAGAGGACGTGCAGCTGAGGTCTTCCACAAATTCCATCCTTCATCTTACGACATGTCTAGTGAGATCTCCGTTGACGTGGAGGTTGTTGTGGGAGGTCATAGATGGATTGTGAGACAAAGCTCCTTGGGTAGTTGTGTAAGATTGAGATTGTTTGCATGTGAGGACATCATTGTATCTCCAAGCACGAGTCCATATTAGTGACCCGTCTTGTTTTACTATTATGGTCCAATCTATTTAAGAGGTCACTAGCAGATTTTAGCAAAGACGCACCCATCATTTTGTGTATATTCTTTGAGTATGGATAGGTTTTAGTGTAGCGATGTTTGACAAGGAGATCTTCGTTATTGTGATGATGATCCAATGAGATGGTCAAACCTTACGAGATACATCAACCGTGTCACATGCATCACTCAATCAAACACGAGTGCATATAGAGGAACAACACGTCAAATATAGTGGTAGGTCTATGAAGTTCCACATCATCACAATGGCCATGAGGAATTAGTAGCTAGATATTCTTATGGTGATGTTGGAACCTAACATGTACTTCCATCATAACATTGATAAGTTGTAAATGTAAAGTTTTGGATATGTCTTATGATTTATAAATTATTGTGACCAAAGTGTATATTTTGTATTATATGGAATAAGATGAAATGGTAGTCATGTGCATGTTGCATAATTTCACATCCAAATGCATATATTGTGTTTAATATTCGTACGGATAGAAGAGGACTGGGTCAAATTTTGTCATGTTGCCGCGTCAAATGAAGGAAAAACTCCGTACGATTGAGTAAAAGTGCCCTCGATCTATATTTCCATCATCATCTTTACACTCGATGTCCTCCACAGATGAGGCTGATAATGATCATGGTCATGAAGAAGCAAACGTCACTTTACAACATGAAGAAGAGAGAATGTCCGAGTTTTTCCAATACTATTTTGGTCTAGAGAAAAATGACGTATGAGATAATGGCAAGGAGGCATTTCACTAAAGCATGGATGATGGAGGAGCACATGTCACAGATAAAGTATGGCAATATGCTTAAAAAGAGGATAGCACACCAATATATCCTAGAGCTAAGTGCAACAACCTTTCTTACTCTCTTTTGATATTGAATCTACAAGCACGTTTTCTTGGGAGCAACCAACTCATCAGTGCCATGTTTCATCTACTCAAAGATAAGATTCTGTCTTGAGCTAGTGAGCAATGTCACTAGCTCAAGACAAGAAGCTAGATCTATATTGAGCTAGAAAGGAAGAAGGAATCGTAGGAACAGAAAGGAGGTAAGGCGATAAGAATGGAAGAGAAGCGAGAAGAATCTTAGAATGTGTTGGTGTCGATGCATTGTGCTTCTACTCGATCTCCAAATGCCTCCTGCGCATGTTCTGTTGTGAGCGCTGCAACTATTACCAACTTACGAGCGATGTTGTGGTGCCCACAAATTACAGGATGCACGAATTTTTAAAATTTTTGAGATTAATAACTTGTTTGTATAACTGAAGAAGTGTTGTTACTTAAGGTTACGTCTTCCTTAACAGGAAGATGATCTTAAGAGCTGTTTGTAATAAGAAGTTGACTTCTTCGGAAGACGACCGTCTTCAGAAGAGCGTCTTCTCAATTGCGTCTTCAGAAGACGGGAAGACGGCGGAAGATGAGAAGACGGCGGAAGACACCTGTCTTCCGGAAGACAGCGACCGCGAAGGCCTAACCACGAGTTTTCGGGTAAGACAGTAGGTGTACCTACTGGGTCGCACCGAATAGATAGGTAGGTCGGGGAAGACACCTAAGGTCGAAAACCCCTAATCTGCGGGGAAGATGCGTAAGGAAGCACATTAGGTGCATTCCAACTTCCCGCAGCACAGCGCGCTTGAGAAGATCGATTGGAGAGAGTGAGCTTCGCAAGTTAGCTTTGAGAGAGGAATCGAGTGAGGACATCGAGGTAGGAGAGAACAAGTTGGCAGCTAGGCGAAGGGCGAGACCGAATTGCTGAAGCACAGAAGGCAGAAAGCGAAAGCGTTTCTGTGAGCTCCCGAGAAGCTGACATTGGAGAGTAGCGAGTAGAATCGAAGGTGGAATCAAGGCGTGGCCAGAAATTGACAGCAGGCGCAGTCGGGAGGAGTCGCATTGGAAGCTAGGACAAGAGCCAGAAGCGCGCTGAGGTCGTAGGCAACTCGGGGAGCAGAAGAAGACTGTAGAGGTTCTTCTCCACGTTCTCTCCCCTTCCCACTGCTTCTCGCCTTTGTCTGGTATTCCCTGCGCTTCCTTGGTTGTGTGCAGGCAGCCTGATCGATTACCCCACCCCCGCATTCTTTCTATTGAGACATTGGGCGCAGAAGCGCTGCCCAATTTCTGTCAGACATCTTCTTGTTTCTTCCCGAGCTCAATTCGAGCTTCCCTACTCCTAGCCCTCAAATTGGAGATCCCAGCTATCAATTTCCCTACCCTACTACCTCTCTATCCCCGAAACATGGAACAGAAGACGATTCGGAAGACGGGAACATCTTCGGAAGACGCTTCTTAAACTTGAATGTCTTCGGAAGACTGTCTTCGGAAGTCGACTGAACACAATTTGTATCAAGAATGGATTTGTGTTGCTTTGTGTTAAGAGAGGCTTGGTACGAATCCTGAGTGGTGTGGTGAGTTGTTTTGTTATTTCGAGAAGTTGGAAGTCGGGAACTAGGCCTGTGCCTCCCGGTCTTCCAAGCTTCTCAACTCCACATCTTCCTAGAGAGACTAGAAGACTGAAAGGCTGGCAAAATGAGCGAGAAGACGTGAGGGTCCATTCGGGTCTCTTCTGTTCGACCCATAGCAGCCATTCCTTCTTCTTTCCAAACTTAGAAGAGAGTCGTGAGAATACTTGCTGACAGAATCTGGAGAGAATGGTCGAGGGTCATGTCTTCCCATCGAGCAGCAAGGTTCTTCTGAGTGCGTATGAGAGGTGAGAAGTCAGAAGAACAGAGTGCACTTGTCTTGAGTCTGTTGTGAGGATAGATTGCGCGTAGGAAGACGAAGACAGGAGAGACCAGTGAAGGGAAGTCTGACTTCGGGAAGTCTTCCGAGAAAGACATTGAATCGGAAGCTATCCCGAGTGTCTTCCCAGAGGCCACTGTCACCGCAGGAGCCCGCAACCATCTTCTGAACTTGTCATGCACTTATGTTTCGTGAATCTTGTATCTTCTGATAGGAAGTAGGATGTAATGCAAGGTGGGTTGTCTTCTTGGTAATCCATGCGAGGCCTTGCTTAGATAGGATTGGTTAGATATAGCTCGGAAGACGAGAGCTATCTAGGAAGTATTGTTAGAATCTCGGAAGACGGAGTAGCTGTCTTCTGGAAGACTAGGTTCGTCTTCTGAGAAGTAGAAGCTAGACTATGGGCACTTGGGAAGGACTGAGCCTTCAGCTCATAGTAAGTACTTGTGGCTTAGTGCAACAGATCTTCCAGCATGACGATGCATCCGCGAGGCTTGGTGTTACCAGCGGCAGAATTGACCGAGGCCACTCCTTTCCTCAAGGAGTTGGGTCTCGACTTCTTCCTGTGGGATTGGAACCTCGCAGATCAAGGACTTCTGGAGGAAGTGTGGGCAGCGTTGCCACCTCGTAACCGTGTACCTGCGAAGGCAGGAGTAGCTCGAGGAAGACCATCTTCCTGGACTGAAGACTGGTGGTGCAAGACTTTTCACAGGCATGAATCCGAGAACCGAGGATATTGATACGAGAAGAAGATCTTGCCTAGAATCGTGAGTTCGTGGCATGTGCCTGGGAGCACCACCTGCCTTTTCGTGGAAGACAGGCAGGGGAGGAACGGTTGGAAGATAGAATCTTACCGGGAGCCGAAGAAGCGACTTCTGGCGAAGTTGTTTCTGCATCTCTTTCCCAAGGGGAAAGCGCAGAAGACCAAGTACTTAGGAGATCAGGACGTGGAGTTCCTGGAATCAGTGTGGGATGACCGAGTGCTCATCTACTGGAGCGCGTACATCCACAACTACGTACAGACGGAGCTAGCATACTTGGGTACCCCGGCGAGAGGACACTTGACGCCCTTCCTCTGCTACTTGTATGTAGCCATGGGGGATCTTAGGGAAGATCAGCTGGCAGGGTATGGACCAACGGAGCGACAGGAGGTGAAGGAGGAGACCTCGGAAGACGATGACCGAGAGACAGCAGCAACGCCCTCTCCCACTCTGATGCCACAGCTGAGGCCCGGCTCTCATCAGAAGACGCTTCTGGTGAGGGAAGACGAGTCTAGTGGCTAGGAAGACGCCACGCCACTGAGGAAGATGGGTCCTCGAAGTGTACCGAGGACACCCATCTCCCTCATTCATTCAGGATCGGAGTCCGACTCGGAAGAAGACCTGCTGAGTACTCGATCAAAGCAGAAGACCGCTTCTGCAACGCCTGGGAGTCTTCCGAAGACTCCAGAAGACGAAGGATGGATGGACGCTCCTGTTGCGATAGGAAGCGCAAAGAAGAGAGCCGCTCCTTCCATGAGGAGTCTTCCACCCCGGAAGATGAGAAGAGTAGCTTCTTCTCGTGCGCAGAAGATGAAGGTCATCGTGGTGGAAGAGGCTTCCTTGGTGGAAGAGGCTTCCTTGTTAGGATACCATGTGGCAGCATAGGTAGCGTAGGAAGGACAAGGTGGATGGCCAATTCGGACCGGGGAACCGCTTGCATGTGAGGTGACAGCCTCCTGTCAACGCCTCTCTCTCCCTGGTGGTCGTCTCCCCTGGTTCTCATGGCAGCGACATAAGTAGGATCGCAGAGTAGGAGATAGAGTTCTGTCTGTTCTGCCAGTTCTAAAACGTTCAGTAGTCGATTCTATTATGCAGGCAGACTAGACACATTAGAGAGAAGACACCTGATAGATAGTTCTTCGCACTACACCCGTTGTTGGAAACATACGAATAGTCTTGGAATACACAGGAGGGGTCTGCATACTCGTACTCGCAATGGTTCGAAGATGTAGATAGAAGTAGTGGACAGTCTAGGAACAGGAAATGGCATCCTCGTGCAGTCCTGTTAGCTAGGCTGGTGTGTCGAGGAGTAGACGCAGGAAGTAGAGGGAGTGAGCTTCCCAATGCCATTGTGACTTCTTCTCGGAGAATAGATTGTGGATTTGAGTGCAGAAGCTTTGCTCATGTCTTCTGGATGGTGGGTTCCTTGAATTCGCTCCCAGTTGTGCATGGGAAGTATTCTTCTTGAGTGGCGGTGACTGTCAACAGTTGTGGAAGTGTAGCTTGACTCGTTCAGTAGAGCACTTGGGATCTACGTACGAACGGTCTCCTGGGTAAGTGATCTCAGAAGACAGAGCAGTCAGAGCAGCGAAGTGAAGAAGAAAGAAGCCTTCTTCCCACAGTAGAAGACGACATCCTCGAGTAGAAGACGGTGCAACAGTACTCACGTTTGTTGTCTTCCTCCCCAAACTATTACAAGCAGGGATGGCTTGTTAGTCAGGATCCGGACTAGAAGCCTGTCGAAATCTTAATTTACTCTTTTCATCTTGTTTTCTCTTGTTTGGATTTTCTTATCTTCCCCATCTTCCTACCTTCTTCTAGTGAGCTTCCGAGACTTCTATTGAGCTTCCGTGAAGGTGAGTGTCGTTGTAGTGCTGTAGGAAGATCATTTCCGTAGGCAGAAGCCTGGGAAGGCTACAGGGGGCATACACCCTGTGATTAATCTAACCCGTTGGAATGTGAGTGTGAGAATAAGGTGTAACGACCATTACTAGTCGACTTCTGCGAAGCAGGGCAGCCTTCTGGAGGTGTGAGAAGACGAGCTGAACCCCCAGAAGACAAGAATCGCTTCGGGAAGACGATATCGAGAAGACCGGAAGAAGCAACCTGGAAGCAGGAAGATCGTCTTCCCGAGCTTCCTTGTGAATAATTGTGTGATATTTTAGTTGGTAGTTGTTTGTTTAGCTCCAGAGCACCATGTGGCGTGTTTGGAAGACGTGTGGTTTTGTGAGAAGACGGGCTTTTTAGGCAAAACCCGTGTGTTTGTGTGTTTGAACAGATCCTAGAACTTAGAGCAGCGATTACTTACGTAAATCCTCTGTGGGAACGATATCTTGTATACTAAATGGGCAAAAGGAGTAATCCTGCGTCACTACAGATGTCTCTTTGGTAAGAAATCTTGCCTCCTCGTACTACTTTGAGCTCTGCTATCTGCAGCCTGAAGCTCTAATCTTTGATTCCATAATTGCAACTATTGAAATCTTCAAGAATTCTTATCTTCGACTACTTCTACTCTCTTCCTGCTGAAGGACGATCGTCCTCACAACCTCTCACTGCAATTCCTCTTTGTGCACCTCTGAAGTCTTCCTCGATGTGGGTTTGAATTCGAGTAAAGGAAAGGAAAAAGACATGACGTTTTTACGCCTCGTCTTGGTAGTTTTCTGTCTACTACCCAACTGCCCATATTTTAGATAAGTGCCCTGTCAACCCTAGCCCTTTTGACTGCTTAGGTGGTTATCATTTAGGTCCACCAACCACCTACTGTGTCTTCCAGTTGGTACTAGGTTGATATCTTTCGTAGTTACAGTCACGGTACTCCACTAGAAGACTCGCACTATGTCTTCTAGATTCTTTCTTCCATAAGACATCTTTCAAGAAGACACCCGTCTTTCGACTTTCAGAAGAAGTCGACTTCTCTTCTAAAAATCTATCTTAAGTTCATCTTCCCGCTAAGCAGGGGGTAAACTCAAGTAACAAGATTAATTCAATGATGGTTATACATGACGTTAACTTAAAAATTTTGAAAAATCTCAAAATTTGTAAACTGTGGGTACCACAATGGGTCATCAGGGTAGCCAATAACACAAGAGAAAATCTGTATGGAGCTTGTCTAGATATTAGAGTGCAAATATGTGATGTTGCTATTGAGTAAAACTTCTTTGTTCAAGAAGTAACGTCATACCCGCTCATCGTTGGATAACTTTTCATCACAACAACTCGGATGGAGACGAGTGTGCTTCATTAACGACAAAAAAGATCAACAGAAATTGCTCAGAGCATTTCTTGAGAGTCTTTGGGCTAGACATCAAAGGATTTGGACCACTTTTACGAAGATGAAAGAACGATATTGATAGAAAAACATATACAGAGATGTCGTATTTTTTGTTAAATCTTGTTTGACATGTCAGATGTATTCAAACATCCACTAACGAGACGGATTACATCCAACTTATCTGTTGGTAATCCACTTCAAGTGGGTCGTAGACTTGGTGACTATATCGGTTGGGTTGTGGCAGATTATGCACTTAGTACTTGCTCGAGAAGATCTTTCAAATCTGGTTGAGGATATGGCGCTTCGGACAAAGACAACTAAAGGGACATGCAAATTTCTCTTGGAGAAGGTTGCTTGACGATATGGGTGTGTAGGAAAGATCACTACAGACCGGAGAGAGCTAGATGCACATGAGGCTCGTGAATTCTTTGCAAGGTGTGGGATGAAGTATCATTGACAACTGCCTACAACTCCGAAGGGAATGCTAAGAGCGAACATGATCATTCATCCATAGTGAAGGTTTTGATGAAGACCTGCAACGGAAGAGCACGAGTGGCCTTGACTTTTATTATTTACGTTATGGACAGATTGACCAACGCATAGCTTGATAACGGATTACTTGTCAATGGAGTTCATGACAAATCAAAAATCTATCATGCCGAATGAAGATCACGATCGGACATGAAATGTGCTTGTGCTACCTTAGGAGGACAATCTAATGAAAGAATAACTTCTTGCTATTCGGATCAGGTACTTAGAGAGGATATCTAAGGATATCCAAGTTGATTTGGATAGGCTACAAGAAGCACGATTGAAGAACAAAGTCAGATTTGATCAACGATATCCTCTAAGACCTAGAGAAATCAAGGAAAATGATTGGGTGTTAATCTAAGACAGCAGTCTAGACAACAGTCTAGACAACAGTCTAGACAACCAGCATAGTGCATTATGGAAGTTCTCCAACCGGTGGTTTGGTCCATATGTGATGAAGAAGATTCAAGACAATGCAACATACACCTTACAAGAGTTGGACGGAACGAGCTTGAAGATACTAGTAGTAAGTAAACGTGTCAAGGTTTTCAAAAAGAGAGATGAGGAGAACAAATATGTTGACAGAGTTTCAATTCGAGGATGAGGATTATAGAATAGAGCTTGAAGCTGAAGTCGATAAGCATGAATCTAGAGAAAATCATAGCAGGGTTGCAACTTCAAGATGATTATCAAGTTGCAAACTTGAGAATGAGGTTGAGTAAGATGGGAAGTAGGATGACAACATGATGTGCGTTGTCGTGTCGTGGACCGACTCTTATATTAAAATCTATTTTTGATACTTATCATTATCGCTCCAAAGACGCTCATAAGACTAAAAATGAGTCTTTTTACACAACTTCAGATCTTCACTTTCATTACATCAACGGATAGAGCTCGTTGTCAGCTTTCTAATGACACTTCCTCTACTTCATTTGGACGTCTAGTGGTGAAGCTACAAGACTCGAAAGATGAGAAAAGCAAGCTAGGCCTTAGCTTAAAGGTTTTTTGCACAACTTAGGATCTTCACTTTCATTACATCAACGGGTAGAGCTCGTTGCCAGTTTTTCATGAGCACTTCGTCTGCTTAATTTGGACATCTAGTGGTGAAATTACGTGACTCGAAAAGAAGAAAAATCAAGCTAGGCCTTAGCTTACTGTTGCTTACTCAGTATTTGCGGCTCCTCGGGTGTAACACACAAGAAAACCAAAAGATGCTCGAAAGTAGTAATTTAAGGATCGAACCCACAGAGATGCAAGTAAAGATCATCCAAAAGTAGTAAACACGTGACAAAGGTGATTCTTTATAGTTGTCTTTTATTCTCACGGACAGAAATCAGTCCCGGTAGAGATCAAACTCAGATCTATCCAACAAGACAGAGTTGATAATCCTGACAAACAAACATAACAGGTACTGAACAGGTCAGGGACCTCAAGAAACAGATGAACAACAGAGAAACAGAGCCACGGACGGAAATGTCACACGAAGAAGTACTGCTGAAGTGCTACTAAGTAGCCTCTAACAACATAAATGCTAAATATCTTCACACTGAGTTACTTTCACTACTACTGCTCTCGGAAATCTCTGGCGAAGAAGACTCTTCTTCCGCCGAAGAACCAGATTGAACTTCTTCCTAAGTGTTCTACCAAAGAACAACTTCTTCCAAAGTCAACTTCGCCCAAAACCGTCTTCGTAGTAAACTAACTCCGCAGATGCTGGTCTATTCTCAGTCCTCGCCGTAAACATTCTACTCTGATTTCAAATGTCAACAGCAAATTCTTCGGCACCCAGACTAATTCCTACCACAGCAAACTACGATACTTCGTAGGTAAATCTTTCGCAGAAGACAAAACACTCAATGGCTCCGCAAACTCAGGAAATAGAAAACTCAAAAATGATAAAACACATAGAGGTCCTGAATACGAACAACACAACGCTTATATACAGATTTCCCCGAAGATGACGGATCTTCTTCCTAAGAAGTCGGGCGTACTTCTGGACCGTCGGATGAAGGTCCTGTGTCTGAAACGACACCAAGAACGACACCGCTTTCTACTGCTAACTCTCTACCTATCTCACAAACTGAGAACTCTACGGTTGCTCTAACCTCCCTAAGCTCTCTAACTACTCGCTGTCCTAACCTAGCTACCCGGTTCCTAGCTGAAGTACCCTCCGCATCTGCAGCTAAGAACTCCTCTCTAACCTGACGGAGAAAACTCAGTTCTTCGGTGTCTAGCTCAACGGCGAAGTAGTTCTTCAACACCGGCTCGACCCTACTCCGAAGTTGAGCGCTCAGCTCCTCGGCCTTGACAGTGCGTCGCTTTAGATCATCGATCTCCTGCGTCATCTCCGCGACGACATCCAGGTTCCTGTCCCGCTGAAGTCGTACTTCGTCCAACTCCTTCTTCATCAGGGAAAGAACTTTCTCGTGCTCTCTCTCTCGATCTAACTTCTGTTGAAGAAGTCCTTCTTTCTCCGATGTCACACTCTTCAGTTCCTCGGTCCTCGTCTGCGTCTCCTTCTGGGCCATGACAAGAGCTGCTCGCAAATTCTCCTTCTCTTCCTTCCAGTTACCTCGGCCGAAGTGCATCGTCTGCACTAACTCCGCGAGATTCAGCTTCCGTCCGACTACTTCCTCGTACGTTCCTCGGTTCCCTTCTAAGCTATACAGCAAGGGTGCGACCACCTCCTGGATGTACTTCGCCGAAGAGGTAAGTTGTTCAATCTCTCCTATCGTCGATAGAGAAAGAGTAGTCTTCGGTGTAGTGTCCATGCTCTTCTCTGTGCGAGGAGTGTCTCCTTCATCAGCTTCCTCAATTACTTCTTCGTCCACTGGCTGATCATCGGCGCGGACTGTCCTCGTCATCTTCATCTTCTTCCGGGACTTCTGCACAGACCTCGGCGTCTCCTCGAGAGGTTTCTTCCTTCCACTCCTGCGAATTGGAGGAGATATCTCGACTACATCTTCGTCCTCGGCCGGAGTAACTGCTTCGGGCGTCTTCTCTGGAGTTGGCGTTGAAGTCGATGCCTCGTTCTTCTTCGTTACCTCCACTACTACTTCGGCTTGTGTTCCTTCGGCCTCGACTTCGTCGAAGAACCTCTCGAGTTGTACATCCCGAGCTGGAGTCTGTACCACCTGAAATTCATCTTCTTCGGCAGCTGCGGTAAAACCTAACTTCGTCTGCTGCTCGTCAGATAGCAACCCCATCCCCATATAGAACACCGATACAAAGGGTCCTATGTATGCCAAGTCATTCGCATTCCAAAGTTTCAGCACATGTCGGTGGATGATCCTCGCCCAATGTGCTCTTCGTCCGGCGAAGAGCTGCTCGATAAAGTTGATTTGCCAATTTGACAAGTATGTCGTTCTTCGTGGCTTGAAGATCGCCATAATCGCATCGGCTACCTCTCTCTTCTTCGGATCGCAGTAATCGCTTGTTCGGTAGCCGTTCCTCCCTAGAGGTAACTCCTTGAACAGATTCGGGAAGGTCTTCACTGCTTCGGGCGAAGCAGCGGCAGAGGTGGTGTCAAACAGAAGATCTCCTTCCCGACCTGCATCGTCGATTCCCAAAACAGCGGACCAGTGAGCTTCGGTCCAGTTATTCGGTCGTCCATAGTGCTCATCGGCCGGATGCTGCTTGCAGACCTTCAACTCGTGCACCAATTTGGAGGAAACCATCCCCCACCAAGGAAGCAAGAGGAATGATAACCCCATTTCCTCGAGCTCTTTGTCGTAGCGGCGAAGAGCTAGTCGATTAACTTCAAAGGCTCGGAGCCTCGGCGCCTTAGTCGTCTGCATCCCGCGCATCCCTAGGATCACTACAACGATCTTCGCTACAAACGGATTCCTCGCTACAATCTCTTCCTCGCCCGTAACTGACGTACTTCCTCGCAAATTGGCTTCCTCGCCGTTCACTCGCGAATTGGCTTCCTCGCCCGTAACTGATGTACTTCGGCGTTCGGTAAATGCGGCTCTCTGCGCCCTGCTATCGCTCGCTCTGGGAGTAGTAAAAGAGTAAAGTAAACAACTTGTTACCTTGCTTATATCCCGCGATAGGCTTTCCTGCACGTGCCAAAGTTAGGGTTTTCCTCTTGACGACTGACATTCTTCCGTCGACTGTAACTTCGTCGTTCGGTCTCCGATTGCCTCGCACAACATACCGTTAGAAAGGTCTTCGCCCGAGAAATTCATTTATGAGAAAATCATCTTTCAGTGTCTCCATAGATTCGATAAATTCCTCCAGAACTGAGATTCTTTCTCTAAACTTCTAATTAACACTATTCTACTCATATTGTTATCTTCTATCATCTATTCTTCTTATTTACTTTACAACTAATCAATTAATTAACAAAAAACGAAAAACCAAGGCTTCACATACTCCCCCTCTCAATTGTGAAGCGACCCCGCGAACACTTAAGAGTAGTATCTCTTGATTCTCCATCCATTGACTCGGGTAGCTAACAATGTTCCATCGAGTTCTTCCAACTGAACCGAACCATTACTATAACGACGCGTTACTTTGTAAGGACCCATCCAACGTAAGTGTAACTTCCCTGGAAATTTAGTGTACCTACTGTCATACAGCAGTACTAAATCACCATCCTTGATGTCCACCTTGCGGATCTTCTTATCGTGCTTCTCTTTCCGCTTCATTTGAATGATTTCCGTTAGTCGTTTAGACTCTTCACGGTCTTCCTCAAGTGTAATCAGACTCTTGAGCCGTAACAGTTGGCTCTCCTCCACTGACAATCTATCTTCAGACAGGATTCTGTAAGTAGGCACATCAAATTCAACTCGCATAATCGGTGTCATGCCATATGTTAGGAAAAATGGTGTTTGTCGAGTTGTAATCTTCTCTGCATTCCGAAATGCCCATAAGACAGCCGGTAACTTTGTATCCCAATCATATGCATGATTCACTGTCACCTTGTTCAGAATCTTGCATAACACTCCGTTAGACTTCTCCGTCAATCCATTAGCTTTTGGATTGTACGGTGTTGTCTTCCGGTGTTTTATACCAAAGTAATCTGTCAGTTCTTCTATCATCTTATTTAAAAAATGTGTACCTCGGTCACTCACCAACTCCAGTGGGCATCCATATCGAGTAATGATCTGTGTGTACAGAAACTCAGCCACAGTGGCTGCATCGTCTTTCTTGGTAGCTGCTGCTTCAACCATCTTCGTTGCATAATCAGTAGCTATCAGTATGTACCTTCTTCTTGTGCGGCGTGTTGCAGGTTGTATAGGTCCTACAAAATCAATCCCCCACTTCTCGAATGGTGCTAATGGGAGTATCGGATGTAACGGCCACTGAGTGGTTGGCGTAGGCTTACCCACTCGTTGACAGTTATCACACTTTTTGATGATCTCCTGAACATCTTTGTACATCGTTGGCCACCAGTATCCAGCTGAGAGGATCTTCTTCACAGTGTTTCTCAGTGCATAGTGTCCACCTTCAGGTTCCGAGTGTAGTGCTCCTACCACTTGTGGTATCTCATGCGTTTCTAGACATCTTCGAAGTTCTTCATCAGGCCCTCTTTTGAACAATATCCCATTCTTCATCTCGTAGGGTCCCGCCTGATGTATGAAGACTGTTCGCTGTTCAGCGTCCATTTCTTCTGGGCACTGCAAAGTCTGTAAATATCTGTACAGATCATAGTACTTCGTAGCAGGTGCTACGGTCAGCTGAAACAATTCCTCATCTGGAAAGTCATCTGCCACTGTATCCACTCGTTCTCCCGTTCTCAGTCGAGACAAGTAATCAGCATTCTCATGATGAATCCCTTGTCTGGTCTGAACTGTGAAAGTGAATTCTTGAAGTAACAACATCCATCTTGCTATCCTTCCTGACAAGTCTGACTTCTGTACTAGATGCTTCAATGCATAATGATCCACATGGAAAACAAACTCATAGCCAAGAAGGTAATGTCTGAACTTCTTTACTGAGTACACCATTCCCAACGCTTCTCGTTCAGTAGTGGTGTAGTTCTTTTCTGCTGCTGAAAGTTGTCTACTCGCATAGTAGATTGGGTGGTCTCTCTTTTCATCATCTTTCTGACTGAGCACCACTCCAATAGCAAACGCAGAAGTGTCTACATACACTTGAAAAGGCCTCTCCCAGTCTGGGGGTCGCATGACAGGTGCTTCTGCCAACTTCTTCTTCAGCGTTTCAAACGCCTCATGCTGTTTCTCGTGCCAATGGTACTCTGTCGTCTTCTTCAGCAATTCTGTCAGTGGCGCAGCAAGTATGGCGTAATCTTTGATGAACCTTCTGTAATATCCAACATGTCCTAGGAAGGCTCTCAACTAGCTGATGTCAGTAGGGGGGTGTAAGGAGAGTATCACTCTAACTTTCTCTACATCTACTTCTATGCCTCGACCTGATACTCTATGTCCAAGAAGCATTCCTTCAGTCATCACGAAGAAACACTTCTCAGGATGTAATGCAAGTCTGGCTTCCCTACACTTCTGAAAGGTCTTGGCTAAACACGCTGCATGTTCTTCACGTGTGCCAAAAACACAAAAATCATCTATAAAGATCTCTAAAAATTTTCGCAAATAATCTTGGAAAATTGAGGTCATCATCCTCTGAAAAGTAGCTGGTGCATTGCATAGTCCAAAAGGCATCTTGTGATAAGCATAAGTGCCCCAATCTGTAGTAAAGGTAGTCTTGTCCTTATCTTGCTCTCTTATGGACACTTGATTGTACCCTGAAAACCCATCCAGAAAACTGTAACATTCCTTTCCAGATACATGATCCAAAATGGTATCAGTAAAAGGTAAAGGGTGATGATCCTTCTTGGTTGCTGCATTCAGCTTTCTGAAATCTTGACAGACTCTTATCTTTCCTGTTTGCTTCTTGGGTACCACTACTATGGGTGCTACCCATTCGCTGCTTAACACAGGAAAAATAATACCTGCCTTTAGGTACTTATCTATCTCGTCTTTAACCATCAAAGAGTATTTTGGGTTGAGGCGGTACTGCCTCTGTCGTACAGGTACTGATCCTTCAATGAGGTCGATACGATGTTCTCCCCACTGTGCAGGTATCCCCTTCATGTCCTCCACAGTCCAGGCGAAGACATCTTGGTAATGGATCAGCATCTGACGATACACTTCCAACTCTTCCCCTTGTACCACAACAGAAATCTTGAGGCTCTTACCTTCGCTTATTAGTAGGTCTTGGGATGCTCCTGGAAGGACTATACCATCTGTATGACTGGTCTCTGCACTCCCGTGACCTAGCTGTGATTGCTATTCGGCCTCGTTCATATCTTCTTCTTCGTCAATTTCATAGCACTGTAGATAGTTGACCATCGAATAAGGGTCTCCTTTCCTTTCTTCTGCGCTGCTTGTTGATGAATCAGATCCTGAAGTATAACCCTCATCAGTCGACTCTGTTTCGCCCTGATGTGTTATCTTCTTCCAGGAAACCATCACAGCCTTATCAGTTGGTTTCTGTGGATCTTTGAACTGTAAACGGTGCCGGTACCAGTCTGTTAGTACTTTGGCACCATACAACCATGGCCTCCCAATCAAAATTTGATAACCAGACTTAACCAAAGGGCGCAGCACAACATAGGTGAGTTTAAAAGAAATTCCGCCTATCAAGGTGGGAATGTTGCGCAGTAGCCCAAGTGGTCGTCTTCTCGTTTGATCTGCCAGCCGTAACACCCGCTGAGTTTCTTCAAACTTACTGAAACCCAACGCGTGTGCCGTGTCTTCTGTCATTATGTTGACTCCTGATCCGGACTCAATTGGCACTTTCCTAATTACACAGCCTGCAACCTCCACTTCCACTTCTGGAGATCCTAGGTCTTCTGCCTCGATGTGAAACAGAGAAGGCAACTTTGATCTTCTTGCTTTAGTGGGTTTCTTCAGTGCTTGAAGTAACAATTTTCTGTAAATTTTATTATCTTCAATCAGCTGTTTGAAACTTATGTTAGCCTTCTGTGTTTCTAGATCAGCTACCACATCATAGTGTGGTACTGCCACAGGTTCTTTCTTCATAGGTTCCGGTCGACTGTGCTTCTTCGGAACCTCCTCGTTCTTGGCTGTAGTCTTGTCTTCAGTGGCCGAAGAACGGAAAATCTTAGGTACGGACGAAGTTGATTGTTCTGGTACTTCGGCCGAAGTTGTATCAGCTTCTCTTGCCGAAGTTCCTGCTCGTAGTAATTCCTTCTTCAGGAGTTCGCGGACTTCGTCCGTAATGTCAACTGGTAGTCTCGGAGGATTTACGCTCTTCAGTATTTCTTCTTCCTCTTCCTCAGTTTCCTCCTCAACAATCTTCTTCTTGGCTTTCTCCGCAGCCTTCTTCTGCTTCTTCAGCTCTTTCTTCGATTGAGTCTTTATGGGCGTTTCTTCTGCCTTTCGCTTGGTCTTGAAAGAGCTTCTGGTGTCCACTTTACAAACCCAAGTTTCTTCTGGTGGCCATCCTTCATCTCCAGCGGCTTTCCATTCTTCCAAGTCTACCTTGTGCAGTTGAGCTTCTCCAGGACGTTCTGTTTTGGGATCAAAGCGCACCCCTCTCTTCTCCACTGGTGGATTGGTACAATCTGCCGTGGCGTGTCCTGGTTGATGACATTTTGCACACAGTGCTACATAGCCTAGATGCTTCTTCGGATGTGGACAATTGGGTGACCAATGTTTTGTACTACCACAATTGAAACAAGACCCATGGGGTGGTGGTTTATTGGCTCCTGCTGGAGTCATTAAGTGTTTCTGAGACACATTTTGTGCCCTCTCTCTTGGTACAAATCTAGAAATGGATATGGGTTGGATAGGGGTTATCGGAGAAGGTTGAGGAGGTCTGGGAGATTGGGGTGGTGTTGCTTGTGGTATGGACTGTACTCCATACACATCATCTGGAGTCTCTATAAAGAATGAACTATAATATGACTCGAATGCGGGTGCCCATTCTACATGTGACGCTTGAAATGACCTTGCGTTTGTACACTCTGTATTGGCATGCCCTTGTTTCCCACAGGTCGTACACCATAAGCTCGGTCGTGATGCCGAAGGTGACTTCCTCCTGTCAGGAGTCCCTATCATCTGCACTTTCAGATCCGCAAACCCTTTTATCATCTCCTCCATGAGTTGATTACTATCTCCCTTTTTCTTCCCCTTCTTTTCCTTCGAGCTTTTCTTTTCCTTGGACGAAGAACTACGTTTCATTCTTCGTTCTTCTTCGCTCGAAGAAGATGAACTCGCCGATGAAGACTCTTCGGCTTCGGCCGAAGAAGACTCGTCGTCAGAAGATTCCTCGGAGGAAGAAGGTTCTCTGCGACCCTTCTTCTGCTTCTTCCTCCGAGTCGTTTTACCTTCCTTCCTTTCTCTCTTTCCTTTCTTCTTCCCTTTTATCCATCCTCCTTTACTTCCGAGGGTGGACGCTTCAAATGCTTCTGCTGAAGCAACAACCTCTTCGATGGCGTCCATCTTTCCTCTACGACACCAGATCTCCATCTCAATCGGTAAGCCTGTAACTAGCCATTCTGTGGCTTGATCCATAGAGTATGGGTTGGCTGTACCCATCCTCGGTATCCTGTCCAGTAGATTGTAGAATCTTTGAACATAATCTTTTAAGCTCTCTTTCTTTCCTCTGATCAGTCTGGTCAGCTTTCCTAAAACTTGACGATTGTACCCAATTTCTCGGAATCGCTCTAGGAACTTTGTCCTCAGCTTGTCCCAAGTATCGATGTCTCCTGGTACTCTATTTGCATGATTGTACCAGCTGCGTGCTCTCTTCCTGAGAAGACTCGGAAAGATTCGCAGCCGATCTGGTTCAGCATCTTCCTTATTAGTGACAGATACAGATTCAAACAGTTTAATGTAAGCATCTGCATCCTCATCGTCATCTGAAGATCCTCCTCTGAACTTTGGGTAACCATGTTTCGTGATGGGTTGGCCTGCCATACTTCGAACAAAAGGAGCCCTTGGAACTTGAGTTGCTATCTTGGCAGGAGCTGGAATCGGCGCTGGTACTGCAGCTTGAACGAGGACAGCAGGGGCAATACCCGCAGCAGCAGCTGCTTGGGCTTGTCTCTTCTTAAATATGGACGGTCCTGTGGTTGGCTGTAAGTAAGGAGCAGCGCTGTCCTTCTGAGTCACTGGAGTTAACGGAAGGATTTCCCGTACCAGTGCTTGAGGAATAAGTTCCTGCGCCTGTAAAAGTTCCACTAAGGTAGTAACAGCTTCTACTGCCTTAGTTGCAGCTTCTTCATTCGAAGAAGTAAACTTATCTTGGTCTGCAGAAGTACTTCCTGCCTCTGGGTCAGGAGTAAACAACTGCGGATATAAAACAGTATTGACTTCGGGGAAAGGTTTCCACCCTACTTCACTTTCTGGATGTTCGTTCTCAGCACTTAGCCGAGTGGTAACTTCTTCGAAGTCAAGTTCTCTTTGAGCAGATTCGAAAGGGGTTGGAGGTAATGACTTCGGTGTCCGGGGTGAACTTGATTCACCAAGGCTTGGTTCCTTCCTCTTCCATTCTTTTGAGTTAGGTGTTCTCCAACCTCGTTCTCTCTTCTTATGCTCTTCTTTCAACCGACGAGCTTCTTCCAGAATTTGTTCTCGATATTCTGCTCGTCTTTCTCGCCTCCTGTCTCTCTCAGATTGCACGTTTCCAGGAGGATCAGGCTTGCCCGTCGACATACATGTCTCTGGACTTCTGTTCACTGATCTTGGATAATTTCAGCATTCGCATCCCCGGCAGCGGCGCCAAAATTTATTCAGTCTTCTATATGTAACACACAAGAAAACCAAAAGATGCTCGAAAGTAGTAATTTAAGGATCGAACCCACAGAGATGCAAGTAAAGATCATCCAAAAGTAGTAAACACGTGACAAAGGTGATTCTTTATAGTTGTCTTTTATTCTCACGGGCAGAAATCAGTCCCGGTAGAGATCAAACTCAGATCTATCCAACAAGACAGAGTTGATAATCCTGACAAACAAACATAACAGGTACTGAACAGGTCAGGGACCTCAAGAAACAGATGAACAACAGAGAAACAGAGCCACGGACGGAAATGTCACACGAAGAAGTACTGCTGAAGTGCTACTAAGTAGCCTCTAACAACATAAATGCTAAATATCTTCACACTGAGTTACTTTCACTACTACTGCTCTCGGAAATCTCTGGCGAAGAAGACTCTTCTTCCGCCGAAGAACCAGATTGAACTTCTTCCTAAGTGTTCTACCAAAGAACAACTTCTTCCAAAGTCAACTTCGTCCAAAACCGTCTTCGTAGTAAACTAACTACGCAGATGCTGGTCTATTCTCAGTCCTCGCCGTAAACATTCTACTCTGATTTCAAATGTCAACAGCAAATTCTTCGGCACCCAGACTAATTCCTACCACAGCAAACTACGATACTTCGTAGGTAAATCTTTCGCAGAAGACAAAACACTCAATGGCTCCGCAAACTCAGGAAATAGAAAACTCAAAAATGATAAAACACATAGAGGTCCTGAATACGAACAACACAACGCTTATATACAGATTTCCCCGAAGATGACGGATCTTCTTCCTAAGAAGTCGGGCGTACTTCTGGACCGTCGGATGAAGGTCCTGTGTCTGAAACGACACCAGGAACGACACCGCTTTCTACTGCTAACTCTCTACCTATCTCACAAACTGAGAACTCTACGGTTGCTCTAACCTCCCTAAGCTCTCTAACTACTCGCTGTCCTAACCTAGCTACCCGGTTCCTAGCTGAAGTACCCTCCGCATCTGCAGCTAAGAACTCCTCTCTAACCTGACGGAGAAAACTCAGTTCTTCGGTGTCTAGCTCAACGGCGAAGTAGTTCTTCAACACCGGCTCGACCCTACTCCGAAGTTGAGCGCTCAGCTCCTCGGCCTTGACAGTGCGTCGCTTTAGATCATCGATCTCCTGCGTCATCTCCGCGACGACATCCAGGTTCCTGTCCCGCTGAAGTCGTACTTCGTCCAACTCCTTCTTCATCAGGGAAAGAACTTTCTCGTGCTCTCTCTCTCGATCTAACTTCTGTTGAAGAAGTCCTTCTTTCTCCGATGTCACACTCTTCAGTTCCTCGGTCCTCGTCTGCGTCTCCTTCTGGGCCATGACAAGAGCTGCTCGCAAATTCTCCTTCTCTTCCTTCCAGTTACCTCGGCCGAAGTGCATCGTCTGCACTAACTCCGCGAGATTCAGCTTCCGTCCGACTACTTCCTCGTACGTTCCTCGGTTCCCTTCTAAGCTATACAGCAAGGGTGCGACCACCTCCTGGATGTACTTCGCCGAAGAGGTAAGTTGTTCAATCTCTCCTATCGTCGATAGAGAAAGAGTAGTCTTCGGTGTAGTGTCCATGCTCTTCTCTGTGCGAGGAGTGTCTCCTTCATCAGCTTCCTCAATTACTTCTTCGTCCACTGGCTGATCATCGGCGCGGACTGTCCTCGTCATCTTCATCTTCTTCCGGGACTTCTGCACAGACCTCGGCGTCTCCTCGAGAGGTTTCTTCCTTCCACTCCTGCGAATTGGAGGAGATATCTCGACTACATCTTCGTCCTCGGCCGGAGTAACTGCTTCGGGCGTCTTCTCTGGAGTTGGCGTTGAAGTCGATGCCTCGTTCTTCTTCGTTACCTCCACTACTACTTCGGCTTGTGTTCCTTCGGCCTCGACTTCGTCGAAGAACCTCTCGAGTTGTACATCCCGAGCTGGAGTCTGTACCACCTGAAATTCATCTTCTTCGGCAGCTGCGGTAAAACCTAACTTCGTCTGCTGCTCGTCAGATAGCAACCCCATCCCCATATAGAACACCGATACAAAGGGTCCTATGTATGCCAAGTCATTCGCATTCCAAAGTTTCAGCACATGTCGGTGGATGATCCTCGCCCAATGTGCTCTTCGTCCGGCGAAGAGCTGCTCGATAAAGTTGATTTGCCAATTTGACAAGTATGTCGTTCTTCGTGGCTTGAAGATCGCCATAATCGCATCGGCTACCTCTCTCTTCTTCGGATCGCAGTAATCGCTTGTTCGGTAGCCGTTCCTCCCTAGAGGTAACTCCTTGAACAGATTCGGGAAGGTCTTCACTGCTTCGGGCGAAGCAGCGGCAGAGGTGGTGTCAAACAGAAGATCTCCTTCCCGACCTGCATCGTCGATTCCCAAAACAGCGGACCAGTGAGCTTCGGTCCAGTTATTCGGTCGTCCATAGTGCTCATCGGCCGGATGCTGCTTGCAGACCTTCAACTCGTGCACCAATTTGGAGGAAACCATCCCCCACCAAGGAAGCAAGAGGAATGATAACCCCATTTCCTCGAGCTCTTTGTCGTAGCGGCGAAGAGCTAGTCGATTAACTTCAAAGGCTCGGAGCCTCGGCGCCTTAGTCGTCTGCATCCCGCGCATCCCTAGGATCACTGCAACGATCTTCGCTACAAACGGATTCCTCGCTACAATCTCTTCCTCGCCCGTAACTGACGTACTTCCTCGCAAATTGGCTTCCTCGCCGTTCACTCGCGAATTGGCTTCCTCGCCCGTAACTGATGTACTTCGGCGTTCGGTAAATGCGGCTCTCTGCGCCCTGCTATCGCTCGCTCTGGGAATAGTAAAAGAGTAAAGTAAACAACTTGTTACCTTGCTTATATCCCGCGATAGGCTTTCCTGCACGTGCCGAAGTTAGGGTTTTCCTCTTGACGACTGACATTCTTCCGTCGACTGTAACTTCGTCGTTCGGTCTCCGATTGCCTCGCACAACATACCGTTAGAAAGGTCTTCGCCCGAGGAATTCATTTATGAGAAAATCATCTTTCAGTGTCTCCATAGATTCGATAAATTCCTCCAGAACTGAGATTCTTTCTCTAAACTTCTAATTAACACTATTCTACTCATATTGTTTATCTTCTATCATCTATTCTTCTTATTTACTTTACAACTAATCAATTAATTAACAAAAAACGAAAAACCAAGGCTTCACATCGGGCTATACTAAAGACGCAAGGGGCCTACTTGATCATTATCTGTGAGAAACTTCATGTACAACAACTAACGTAAGGGGGGTAGCATAAGAGACTAGCTTGCGTTTGTGACTTGTCGTCAAAGTTGTTCAAGAGATTTGGAGGTCCAGTGCAAATGTGCAAGGCGTCATTGGATTCAGATTTGTGCAACCTATGCATTGGTTAAGACGGTTCGTGAAGAGGCAAATTAGGGAGTGTATCTTGGGAGAAAATTGAGATGCAAAGAGAGATTCTGGAGTGCTTCAGTGACATGTGAAGGAGAGTTGGACCGTTCGGACCGTTCTAGAGTCCAAACTTGTTGTCCTTGGATCCATTGAGATCAAAACGCCGAGTTCTTCAAGAAATTGAAGACGATACGAAGTTTCACCAGACGATTTGAGAGTTTTGGATGAAATTGGCTCGCAAGGAAGCGCTTAGGTCAGTTTTTAGTCATCTGCGAGGTTGGGTTGTTCTTCGCGATCAGTGAGTCAAGTCCTTCATTTTTTGTGCCTACACGATAAGGGAGTCTTCACCTATGCTTAGGAGAAGACCTTGTGTGGATTGGATTGTTGGTTTGGGTGTGGTAGCAAGTTTGAGCCGTTGAGAGTCGATTTACGTGTCTTTTTGCTTCCTGCGATCAAATTTCTTGTGTGGTTTCGTGAGGAGAACTCCAAACAACTTGTTTGAAGTCTCGTTGCGTTCAAGGTAGCTAGATCTACCTACCAGAGAAGACGTATCTCAGATAAGACGATTCGTTTGGACGGTGTGCACGATTCTAAGCCGCTGATATCACTTTTTGCGCACTTACCGTCTTGTTGCGTCAACGGAAGCTCTTGCTCAGTAGGTCACGGAATTTACACCGCTAACCTGCAAACACAATCACAAGTTAGCGTCCATGCACCACTTATCTTATCTCAGTTTGGTCCGGACCGTCTCCTTAATCATCAAGCTCAGCAATTCCAAGTCTCGACCTAGACCCGCCTAGGTCGGTCTCAAACATGAGCAAGTCACAATATGACTTGGGGCGGAGTTCTCATAAAGTCCAGGGTCCTAAACGGTACCTCCAACACACCTAGTGGTCCAACCGCCCGTGATGTCTGTCTGGGTCTAGGCTCCCGAACGGTGGTCTAACCCGCCAACTCGTTCCCTAGTCTTGCCCCAGCCCTTACAACATTCCTAAGTCCAGACGTCCAAGTCAGGACGAGAACGTTCCTTGGAACCGGCCCAGCCATCACCTCATGCCCCCAGAGTCCGTCCGCCGAACCTTGAGATCGGGTGACTCGTCCTGGTCCACCTAGGCATCGAGCCCCCCTCATATATACTTCTGGGGATCGGCGACCCCGCCCTCCTCTTTAGTCCCTGAAAATTATACCACAACCGGATCGTGGTTCGGTCATAATTCTCAGCTCGTAGGTTAGTTCGAGGAGTTCTACATATCACTGGAAAGCTCTCACCGAGGCCTTTTCAATGATATCTCATTCGCCTCGAGATCTTACGTGGAGCTCCGTCCACGACCTAAAACGTCCCTCGAGCTCCAACACTTAGTCATTTTTCGAAAACTTGTGGTCCAGACCCATACTCGAACCCTGTGGTTTGGACTAGCGTCCGAACCACGGTCCGTCTGTGTCTCGGACTTACGTCTCAGACTTATGTTTCGGTCTGTTCCTAGACTCGTCCTCTTAGGTCAGCCTTCGTCTAGGATCTTCTTGGGGTAAGCCCTTATGTCCTAACCCAAGGTTCCAACCTGGATTCAGAGAACCACTTAGGGTTCATCTGATCCCGACTTCCCGGCCAAGCCATTAAGTCCTACTTGCAGCGTTCACAACCTAGCGCAAGTCCGCTAAGGTTCTCTTGTTCGCGTCTACGTCCGATCTTGAGATTGAAGGTCGCGACACTCACCCCCACTTTGGAGGTTGATGCCCTCATCAACAATGATCCTTAAGCATTTTTTGTTAATCAAGTAGTGAGGTTGTGGAAAAGTCAGTTAACACCAAGTTCAAAATGGGTAGCCAACCCCTTGGCGCCAGAATTGCGTTCTAGTAGCTAACCCGCAATTCCCTTCTTGGCTTGAGTCTTAAATTGTTCGCTAGAACACTTAGAAAATTCCAACTAGTCTCAGGAAAAGCCTTATCTTTTTGGCCCACCCTAAACAAAACTAGTTGACAATTTCTAAACATTCTACTTAAGACTCTAACTTGCTAACTATAAGTATTCACACCTACTTACAAGGTCCCTTGAAACTCACTTTCTGGTCGCAACCTGATTTGACTTAGACGCGCGACTAAGTTTACTTTGCAGTTTGAAAACCGCAAAGCAAGATCATCCCAAGCCCCAAGACAAATATGAAATTTCATACTTGCTTTGCCAATGCTACGGCAAACCTAAGTCTTGATTTAGATGTTTATCCAAACCAGCTTGCTTCCTTTGAGTGTGCTTCGTTCCTCCTCTTGACAACATCTTAGGCATCTGATCAGAACTAGTCATAGCCATGCACTACCAATACACTTAGACAAAATTTCAAGAAACAAAATCTTTATTTCCAAGTACAAGACAAAGCTACAAAGTCCATCGGCTCAAATCGCTTCAAGTTGCTACTCGTATGGTTCGTCGTTTCTTCACTCCTCGCTGGAAGGAGATGTCCTCATCTTGCTAACGCCTTTGTTGTCCTTGTCTCCGTTTGAATAGATCCAATACTTCGCTTGCATGTGTTAGCTCCTCTTCTGGCACCTACTTCCTTCAAATGGTAGCCACGTCATTTGACCAAGTACTCCATCCGATTAGACTTGCACCGCGATCGCAAAATGGTCTCTACCTCATATTCTGGTTCGCCTTGCACGACTTCAGGTTGAGGTCTGAGTACCTGTTTGCGCTCCGGTCGCAAATCATCCTTGAAGTATTTCTTTAATAAAGAAACATGGAAAGTCGGATGCAATTGCCACTCTCAAGGAAGATCTAATGTATAAACATCTTCGTGCGGATCCTTGACAATGACAAAAGGTCCCACGAACTTCGATGAAAACTTCGCCGATATTTCCTTCGGAAGAGTGAAGTTTTTCATACTTAACCATACTTCTTCGCCCACTTGAAACTTCACTTGTCGTCGATGCTTGTTTACCTGCTTCGGGTAACGTTGCTGCGTCTTCTCGAGGTTCTTCTTGACTTGTTCCTCTCGCTGTTGCATCTCTGCCACCAACTTTTCAGCTGATGTTGCCATGTTCTTGGTCGTGTCGATATCCAACTCTCTGCAAGAGTCAAGTCAAGAGGCCCTTCTGGCTCACGTCCGTAAGCCAGCAAGAAAGACGATTCGCCGATTGCTGAATGCTTCGTGAAATTGTAGCAATACTCCGCAAGACTGAGCCACTCCGCCCAATCACTTTGGTCCGCGTTCACATAATTCCTCAAGTATTGATTCAGAACCGAGTTAACTCGTTCCGTTTGCCCATCTGTTTTTGGATGAAAGACGGTACTAAATTTTAACTTAGTCCCCAATTTTTGAAACAAGTGTTTTCAAAAGACACTTGTGAACTTAGAGTCTCTATCTGAAATAATACTCCGAGGCAATCCGTGTGAACGCAACCAAGTATCTAGGAACAATCGAGAAGTCGTGAACGCTGTTGCAGTATCCAAGGTCAGGGCAAACTTCGCTAGTTTGCTAAACCGATCAACTATCACAAAGATTGCATTGTATCCTTTTGAGTCAGACAAAGAGGTAATGAAGTCCATGCTTATGTTTTCCCAAGGTCTAGCTGGAATCGGCAAAGGATGAAGCAATCCTTGTTTCTTCTCATAAGAAACGCGATTCGCTTGACAGGTTACACACGTTTTCACAAAGTGGGCAACATCGTCTTTCATGTGGGGCCAATAAAACTTTTTAGCTACCACTGCTAAAGTGGACTTCTCTCATTTATGGCTTGATAAGGGCGCATCATGACATTGTTTGAGTAACTTAGTCTTAAGTTTTCCTTGTCCCACATAAACCCGACTTTGTTTGAACATGAGTAAGCCATGTCTCAACTGCATATTTTGCAACTGCACTCCTTGCTTGAGCCGTTCCAGGTACTCCTTCGCTTGGTCGTCGTCCATGTAACCTTCACGTATTCGTCTCTCCAAGTCTGACTCCTTATGATACATAGCTCGCAAAATCTGTGTGGACGATGGAAGATATTCTTCCTTGCGACTCAAGGCGTCAGAAACCATGTTGTCCTTTCCCGCTTTGTGGATTAATTCTACATTCATGAGCGTCAAGATATCATGCCACCGTAGTTGCTTTGGCGTCACCCGATCTTGTGTCTCAAAGTACTTGAGTGAAATATTATCAATATATACTTGGATTTTGTGAAGTCTCAAGTAATGTCGTCATTTCCTCAAGCAATGAACCACCGCAAACAGTTCATTCTCGTGAGTCGACCATCGACTCTCCGTCCCAGATAACTTCTTATTTTCGTACGCTACAGGTTTTCCATCCTGCACCAACACTCCACCAATCGCATAGTGGCTCGCGTCCGTGTGCACCTCGAATGGTTTGTCGAACTCTGGCAGCTTCAAAACTGACGCCTTTGACAAAATAGCTTTGATCGTCTCAAACGCATTATCCACCTCTTTGGTCCAACTTACCTGTGCGTCTTTGCTCGTCCAATCCGTTAGTGACTTTGCGATCTTTGAAAACCCCTTCACATACTTGCAAGAGAACTGCGCCAATCCTAAGAATCGCCGCATCTCCTTCACTGTAGTCGGAGGCTCCCAAGTCACTATCGCGTCCACCTTCTGCATATCCGGACCGACTCCTTCTGCACTAATGACATGTCCCAAGAAGTTAATGCGTTCCAAACCAAACTCACTCTTGTCAACGTTGGCAAACAGCTTATGCTCTCGCAGCTTCGTCAACACCACCCTTAGCTGCTCCGCGTGCGACTCCAAGGTTATGGAGTAGATCAAGATGTCGTGGGTAAACTATTACAAACTCATCCATCTCCTCACGAAAATTTGTGTTCATCAATGTAGTGAACGTCGAAAAGACACTGCAGAGTCCAAATGACATTACCAAGAATTCAAACGATCCGTATCTGGTTCGACAAGCGGTCTTCTCAACATCTGGATCAGCTATCCGGATCTGGAAATATCCTGACTTCAAATCGATCCTGCTGAAGTACTTTGCGCCTGCTAGTCTATCAAAGAGGTCATCTATCCTTGGCAAAGGATAATTATTCTTCATCGTCACCTTATGGAGTGCATGATAATCTACACAGAGTCATAACTTCTCATCCTTCTTCTTTGCAAAAAGAACTGAGGCTCCATAAGGTGACTTGCTGGTTCGAATATATCCCCGCGCTAATAGCTCGCTGAGTTGCTTTTTCAACTCAAGGAGTTCCACCTGATTGAGTCGGTAAGGGGCTTTGGAATGTGGTTCTGATCCTGATAAGACTTCAATCTTATGATCCACCACCCGCCTTGGAGGTAATTCAGCAGGTAACTCATCCGTCAAGACATCCTCAAACTCCTTAATCACTTCGTGAGGCACCTTCGGAAGTTTAGTCGCGTCTCTTGATGTTTCCTCTTGTCCGTCACCCGCCATCAAATCTGCAACCCCGCATCAAACACATGACTCCGTCGTTGAAGTCCATATGTTTGTCTTTGATCAAATTCATCGCAAAGTCGTCAATTTTTTGCGATTTCAAATCAGCCTCACTCCCAGCTTCCGCCCTTTAACTCTAACGTTCAACCTTAAAGGTTTCCGCCTAAGTTCCACTTCAAACCTGTCCAAGAAAGTATTCTCCAAAAGCGCATGAATATCATCCATCTCGCACACCGTGAAGTTCTCTATGAACTCCAACTTCTCACACGCAAATCGTACGTCCAAGACCACTTCAGAAGTTTGGTACGTCTTGCCTTTTGCAAAGCACACCTGAATAGACTTGTCTGCCTTCGAGGTAGACAAACCCAACTTCTTCACCAACTTTGAACTTATGAAGGAGTGAGTCGCTCCTGTGTCCACAAGGAAAGTAACATCACGGTTAGCAACTTTAGCTTGTAGAAACATCAATCCCGACGTATTCTTCGTGGTTCTCAAGGTCACAGTCATCTGGCCCTCCAACAAGTCCTTTGCAACAAACGCATTCATGCTACAGTTACTAACCTTAGGTTTTGTGCACCCCTTAGCAATATGACCCGCCTCGTCACAATTGTAGCAAGTAAACTTAGCACCATTGCCCTTCTGAGGTATTTGCCCCTTAGGTTTTGCTCCTGTTTGCTGTCGCTTTGCTTTGGGATAGAAGAATCCTTCCGGTCCTTCTCACCCCCATCCCACTGTCGCTTGAAGCCCTTGTTCTTCTTCTGGAACTTGTCCGTTGTCGTGATGTGAATCATTTCACATAATAAATGATTCACTTCTCTGTCAGACGTTAGTCTCTTTGAGTGAAGTTAAGATCTCAGAGAGTCCATTTTTGGAAGATGTTATATATTTTGAGTCTTAGTAGGTTGATTACCATGTTGATGCTCATGGGTTGTATTTGTGTGTCGCCCATGTACGCTTTCTAGCCGATTTAAGTTATTTTTCGGGGCTGCGTGTCGTTTTAGGTAGTTTAAGTCTTACGCTGGTACTCTAGGGGGCTTGACGTGGTAGCCTGTGAGTGTAGATAAGTTACCAGGTAGTTTAAGGCACAAAAGGAGAGTCAAGTGGAGCTATGAACTCCCATTGGTCCATTTTTGTCTTTTGTAAAACTCTAAGTTTAGAAACAGAGCTCTAGAGTGGATTTCGAGCAATTGGTGAGTGTACTGCAAAATCTGAGAGCACAGGGAGAGAGAGCTCGTCGTGCCAAGCACTGTCAGTGAAAAGTTTGATCGATTTGGAGCAATAAAGAAGGAGTTATGGCTGATTGAAGTTCGATTTGTGTCAAAATTGAAGCACTTCTGTTGAATTTGGAGTTTTGAGTGTCATTTGCAGCATAATTGAAGAAACCGCTTCAAACCTTCGTGGTTGCGTTCATTGTCAGCCGGGCTACGACTGTCAAAACAATTTCAAGTGATTTGAGTTACTGAGTAATTCAGGGCGGCCGCTGAAGCGGAGGAGGTCTGTAAAGCTCACAATCTAGAGCAACAACTTCAGAGAACGAAATCTGGAGTTCTGTGTACAATCAGGAGGTCCAACTTCACAGGAGTGTTCAGCAAGCTGTGTACTGCAAATCTTGTAAGAAACTTTGAAATTGATCGAGCCAACTCCTGTTATAGGTCGAAATAGCTGGCTGGGTACCAGAAATTGTTATAATTTCTCTGTTCAGAAAGTTTCTACTCATATCTTGGTGCTCTGAATTGATCTCAAGCTGAAACTTCGTATGTGTATCTAGTAGGACCTCATTGACATGTAGGAGGAGTTCTGAAGTCTAAAACTTCACATATTTCTCAATCTTGAGTGCCAAAGTTTGCCGTCAGATCTTATTGTTGCTAGTTAAGCCTGAACTTTGCTTCCTGAACATATCAGAAGAGCCAAGAGACTTGTATGAGCAATTTTCAGTATCACCTTGTAACCTGAAGCCTATCCTTTGAGCAAACCAACCACAGCCATGAGCCTAATGCTTCCCTAAGTAGACTGAACACAGCCTTCAAGCTCATATCACAGCCAGAAGGTTTCGCCCTTCTCGAGGAAAACTCTCAACTCTACATCTGGTGCTTCCACTGAGAGCTCTTGGGGTGATTGATTGAGGAGGTTGAGTTTACTACAAGGAGAGAAGATGGATCGCAAGAGCGCTACTGCTGCTACTTCTGAAGTTGCTGCATCTACGTCTACTGCAGCACCTTCTGTAGCACCTATGACTGCAGCGAGCTCTGTACCTGGTCTGGATACGGCTGAGATTCTGAAGACGCTTGCGGCTTTGGTCCAACAGCATCTGATCATTGGAGGGGGTGAGTTAAAATCCACCAAGGCTTTGCAAGTGATAGTGAATAGGTGTGGAAGGTTTGAAGGAAGAGATATTTCTAGTTATCTGCGTGAGTATAGAGGAGAGATGGAGCTGGTTAGGGTTACTGATGCTGAGATGATAGCAAGTTTTGAGTTAGCTGTCATTCCTGAGTTGCGGGATCAAGTTAGAGATGTACAGAGAAGAAATCTTGGAATCTGGATGAGTTTTGAGCGATCTCTTCGAGAGGAGTTTCTTGAGGAGGATTCAGAGAGAGTTACTAGAAGGACATTTCTGGGTTGAGCAGCAACCTGGTCGTATGATGAGCCTGAGTGAGTTGCTGAGAGAGTTTGATTGAAGATATCGACACTTTCAACTCTAGAGCGGATAACCCTAGATGCTAGGAGAACAGAGCTTTTCTTGCAAGCTACCGATGATGCTACGGCAGATCGGTTATGTTTTATGTTGGCCGATCGATCTGTTGAGGGAGGTGTTACTATGAATTGGGGGAGAGTTGAGGATGCTGTGGCTGTATTGACAAGGCAGAGGAGGGGAAGAGTGGCTATGGGAAGACGTCCGCTTGCAGAAGTGGTCACTCCACCTTATGCTGCTCCTCAAGTACAGCAGCCTTTGGCCCCTCCTCCCAGACCTGTTGTCCCAGCTGCAGTTCTTTTGATGACAGTTGTGCCAGCTCCGGCACAAAGGGCACCGATTCAGAGACCTGCGGAGAACCATGGTCAACAGAACCAAATTGAAGACCTGATTCGACAGATGCGAGAGCTGAAGGTAGAGCTAGCTGGATTATAGAAAGAACAGCCACCGCCTGCTGCTGCACGTTGTCGCGCTACTTGGCGGCTACATGTTATATTTCTACTCCGACGATTGAGTTTAGTAGTTCTAGAAGTTAGCTTATATTACTTCTAATCGTTTATGTATATGTTTGACACCTTTGCATACGGTGTTAACACTATTTTGAGTCTTAGTAGGTTGATTACCATGTTGATAGGGCTTAAGCTCATGGGTTGTATTTGCGTGTCGCCCATGCACGCTTTCTAGCTGATTTAAATTATTTTTCGGGGCTGCGTGTCGTTTTAGGTAGTTTAAGTTTTACGTTGGCACTCTAGGGAGCTTGACGTGGTAGCCTATGAGTAAAACTAAGTTGCCACGTGGTTTAGGGTACTAAAGGACAACCAAGTGGAGCTATGAACTCCCATTGGTCTGTTTTTGTCTTTTGTTAAACTCTAAACTTAGAAACAGAGCTCTAGAGTGGAGTTCGAGCATTTGGTGAGGGATCTTCAAAATCTGAGAGCACAGGGAGAGAGAGGTCGTCATGCCAAGCACTTCCAGTGAAATTTTCGATCGATTTGAGTCAATAAAGACGAAGTTATGATCAATTGAAGTTCGAGTTGTGCCAGAATTGAATCACTTTTGTTGGATTTAGGGTTTTCAGTGTCACTTGCAGCAGATTTGAGGAAATTGCTTCAAAACTTCGAGGTTGTGTTCTCTGCCAGCAGGGCTACAATTTCCCAAAAAGTTTCGCATCGATTGAATGACTGAGTAATTCAGGGCGGCCGCTGAAGCTGGAGGGGTCTGGAAAGCTCTTAATCTAGAGCAGCGACTTCAGTGGAGGAGATCTGGAGTTCTGTGTACATTCATGAGTCCCAACTTTACAGGGAGGTTCAGCACCCTGTAGAATTCAAATACTGTGAGAATATTTGATTTTGATCGAGCCAATCTTCTGTTCTAGGTTGAAATAGCCAGCTGGGTACCAGAAATTGCCGCAATTTTCTTACTCAGAACTTTTCTGTCCATATCTCCGTGTCAGAATTTGATCTCAGGCTGAAACTTCGTTTGTGAGTCCAGTAGTACCTCATTTGCATGTAGGGGAAGTTTAGAAGTCTAAGCCTTCATAGTTTTCTTCTCCGTGAGTGTCAAAGTTCGCCGCCGGATCCTATTACTGCCAATTATACTTGAATTTCGCTTTCTGAGTATATTACAATATCTTACACACCTGTGTGAGTGTTTATAGCCCTGTTGTTACCTGAAAGCCAACCTCTTGAATAAACAACCACAGCTAGAAGCCCGGCGCTTTCCTAGGTAGACGGATCACACTCCGACAACGTCCAGGAGGAGCTCTAGTTCGTACATGTATTTGGTGTGACAGTCCTGATCATTTCTGAGGAGACTGTCAAGAGCTCATAGCTGTTTTGCGAGATGGTGTGGTTCGCTATCAGAATGGTAGGCTGCACCTTTCTTCTACTGGAGAGCCGTTGAGCACGCAGTTTGAGCGAGGAGGCATGAGAAGTCTATCTCAGATTGCTGCGGCTGCAGCAGCAACTGCGTTGATGGCACCGCTGGTAAATTCTGATGTATATACTGGGCATATTGAGGTCTGTTCTAGTCCTACATTGCTAGATAGGACTGCTGAGAAGAGTGTGACTCCGGTTCCTTCTGAGATACTAAAGAGAGGAGCCGAGTCTATTCCTAAGGTCACAGGATGGAGAGATCTTGTAGATGCTGCTTCTATCAGAGCATTCTTGGATGTAGATAGACACGTTCATTGACAGGATGCTTCTGTGGAAGAAAAGAGGCGACGAGAAGCCTCTGAACTTGATACTGGAGTTCCTGAGGAGACTGAGGATAGACGGAGAGTCACAACGAGACGAATGACTCTTTTTGAGGACATTCCGTCTACTTCTACAGCTCCTCCACCTGCACCAGGTCCTATGGAGGACGTGCAGAAATCCCAGCAGGAGCCAACGACTGTTGGTAGGCGGTTTACTGTCCAAGAGAAGGGGAAGGGATCGACTTATAAGTTGGCAGCTGATATTGAAACTTCTACTGATCTGAAGAGCATCTTGGAGCAAAGGATAATGGATGCGTGAATCGAGTTTTCTCTTCGGGAAGTTCTTGATATTGCAAAGAGGGAGTTTCACGAGCTGATCATCGACATCATCAAGCGCAAGAGACAGGTGATGTTTGAACAAGTAGAAAGTCAAATGATAGATGTGGTAGGAGCTTCTGTGAATGATGCAGAGTTTGGAAAGGCGCATTTTCAGGAAGCTGATGACCAGGTCTACCAGCAAGAAGCGTTAGTTGCTGGTACCAACACTATTGAGTTCGATGATGAGGAAGTTGGCGAGGACAGTCCAGCTACTGATCGTGATTTCAGAAGGAGACATTGGGCTCGTGCTACAATTGTTACACGAGTTCGTCTTGGAAGTTTGGCTGAACCTGTTGCTGCTTTAGTTGATCACGGTGTCGTGTCGTGGACCGGCTCATACATGAAATTCAAACTCCGATGCTTGTCGCTCCAAAGACACTCACGAGAAGACAAGCTAGGCCCCAGCTTACGGTTTTTGACACAATCTCAGATCTCTATTTTCATCGCATAGATGGGTCAAGCTCCTTGTCAGCTTTCCATAGGCACTTTGTCTACTTCGTTTGGACGCCTAGTGGAGAAGTTACAAGACTCGAAAGATGGAGAAAATAAGCTAGGCCCCAGCTTACTGGTTTTTGGCACCACTTCGGATTTTCGTTTTTATCGCACCAGTGGATAGAGCTCCTTGTTAGCTTTCCATAGGCACTTCATCTACTTCGTTAGGACGCCTAGTGGAAAAGTTACAAGACTCGAAAGATGGAGAAAACAAGCTAGGCCCCAGCTTACGAGCTTTTGGTGCAACTTCGGATCTTCACTTTCATCACATAGATGGGTAGAGCTCGTTGTCAGCTTTCCATGGGCATCTTGTTTACCTCGTTTGGACATACTGAGAAGAAGTTATGCGATTCGAAAGAAGGTAAAATCAAGCTAGGCTCCTAGTTACTTGCTGACTGGGTATTCAGGGCTTCAGGCGTTATATCAAAGACGCAAGGGGCCTGCTTCTTATTATTCAAGATTCAGGAGAAAACTGTACGTACAGAGACTGTTGCAAGGGGGGTGCTTAAGGGGTTAGCTTGCACCTGCGATCTGTAACCGGACGGTTCGGGAGATTTGGAGGTCCAATGCAAGCGCGCAAGGCGTCGTTGGGTTCAGATCTGTGCAGGCTACGCATTGGTTCAAACGGTTTGGGAAGAGACGGATCGGGGAGTGCATATTGAGAGAAATTGAGACGCAGGAAGCAGATTTGGAGTTTTCAGTTACCAGTGAAGGAGAGTTGGACCGTTCGGGCCGTTCCGGAGTCCAAACTTGCTGTCCTTGGATCCATCGGGATCAGAACACCGAGTTCTACAGGAAATTGAAGACGATACCAGTTTTCATCGGGCGGTTTGGAAGTTCTGAGTGAAATTGGCTCGCAGGGAAGCGCTTACATCAGATTTTCGTTCACTTGCGACCTGAGGTTGGGCTGTTCTTCGCGATAGGTGAGCCAAGCTCTTCGTTCTTGGTGCCTACGCGATCAGGGAGTCTTCATCTACTCATAGGAGAAGACTATACGTGGATTGGATTGTTGGTTTGGGTGTGATGAGCAAGTTTGAGCCGCAGGGAGCCGGTTTACGTCAGTTTTTTGCAACCTGCGACCAAATTTCTTGCGTGGTTTTGCAAGGGGAACTCCAAACGACTTGTTTAGAGTCTTGTTGGGTTCAGGGTAGCTAGATCTACCTGCTTGGGAAGACGGATATCAGTTTAGACGATCCGTTTGTGCGTGATGTGCGGTTTTAAGCCGCAGGGAGCAATTTTTGAAGGTTCGGTCACCTGCGACCGAAAATTGACGATATCTCGGCTATCAGGAGTCGGATCTGAAGGTTTCTTGGGTTAACGGAGTCAGCGGAGGAGACCCTATCGACATCTGAAGTCCGTTCAACGAAAGACGGAAGTCCACAGATAGGTCTTTTTCGGTTTCTTCGCTACGGGTTTTGCTCTTTTGAGTTCGTTAGAGTTCTGGTTGGCTGTATACAGCTTGTGGTTGCTAGCCTTAGCTAAAAGCTCATACATGGATGTGGTTTGAACTTGGGTTTGGATCGCGTGATACTGCTGTGGCTTTGTTTGTTAGCAAAGAGAAGTTTCTCTTGCTTTGAGCTACGCTTCGGTGATTTTGGGTCAGGGTTGTGATTCAAGGGTTGTTTCAGGGGCTTTTGAAGCAGGTTACAGACCGCTCTGGTCTGGTTCTCAGTTCTGTGCTCTTAGGAGAAAGAACTGGCAGTGTACATACATTTGGAGTGTATATATCGCAGCATTCATTTTCGTGGTTGTTCTTCTCTGTCTTGTCTCTGTTTCAGCACACAACATCTCCACAGCCAGGAACCTCACGTTTTCCCGGACATCCTTCACGCAAAACGTCCGACGCGACAACGGATCTGAGATCAACATCATGTCATGGGAGGTGTATGAGAGAGGTCAGTGGCCTATCGAGCTGAACCATGGTTGGGTGTTACGTGCTGCAAACAACCAGAAGGGTGAGTTATACGGCGCTTGTCCTAACGTGAAGGTGAAGATAGGTGATGTGGATGTGGATCAACATTTCTTCGTGCAATCTTCTGCTTCATATCTTGTTATTCTTGGTCAACCTTATATCACTGCAGTTCGAATGGAGACCAAGGTAATGGATGACGGATCTCATTACGTTAGGATCCGTAGTCTAGATATAGACGTTCTGTGCAGTTTCTGACCGTTCGTACAAACCACGAACGAAACCGGCAGACCTTGAGAGATTCTCCTATCTGTAGGAGTAAGGGTTTTCAGAAACCATTCTCATAGGACGGGATAGCGAGAGTGAAGGATCTACTGCTACTATGATCCCGCTTGAGCAGTTTGAGGGATCACATGAGGCTGATGGAGAGATTGCTCAAGATTCAGAAGGTAGTTGCACTGTACATAGTTGAAAATCCGGTTTGATGGCTTTCAGTTCTGATGATTGGAGTGAGTTCACGCAGATAGAGGATTTGACTGAGAAGAGTAGAAGGTAGATGGAGAGGTGTGCAGCAAATCTGCGTTGTACAAGAGTTCTAAAGGAAGATGAGATGATTTCTGGTGTTTATGAGGAGTTTGTAGGTGTACAGTCTTTTGTTCGTTGGCTGGATGGTGTAGATAGATTGATGGAGCAGATGGGAGGTAAGGTGGTGATCCCCATCTATTCTCGTGAAGTCTATGAAGAGATTATCTCGTACTTGCGATATCGTCCTCATCCGAGACTGGAGAATGGATGGAAGGATGCAATCTGTTGGTGTGGCTTACATCAGGAAGCGGAAGTACACGCCAAGTATAAAGCTGTAGCGAGGAAGGTGAGACCTGTGGCGACCCAATTACCTGTTGATTCTCAGCAACAGATGGAGTTAGCGGCTGCTCAGCCAGTGCTTAGAGATCCTACACAAGTAGACACAAGAGACACTCGAGCAGCTCCAGATAGGAGAGGGTGGCTTCTTGACTGAAGAGGAGAAACGAGCTTTTGAACAGATGATAGTTAGCCATGGTAAGGCATCTTCTTTCTCGGTTGAAGAGATAGGTTGTGTGGATCCTAGTGTGATAGTTCCGATGGTTATCTTCACTGTTCCTCACGCACCTTGGGACTTGAAGTCGATTCCAGTCTTTCGTGCCTTGCTACCGAAGGTGATTGAGTTACTGAAGGAGAGGATGCAGATGGATATTCTTGAACCATCTATGGCTCCGTACTCTAGCCGATGGTTCACAGTACCTAAGAAGACAGGAGCTTTGCGCTTCATCCAAGACTTGCAGCCTGCCAACAACATCACGATTCGAAACGTCGGGACAAGACTTGTGGTTGATGAAGTAGCTGAGGCATTTGCTGGAAGGTCAATCTAATCTATTGGAGATCTGTTTTCAGATTATGATCAGTTTCAGCTTGCTTGACTACCATGCGTACACCTTTGGGATTGATGCGGATGTGTACTCTTCCTCAGGGTGCGACAAACTCAGTAGCCCATATGCAGAATGCGATGCATAAGGTGTTACGAGAGTTTGTACCTGAGGTCACTATCCCGTTTCTGGATGATATTCCCATGAAAGGCTGTCCGATGGAAGACAAAGACGAAGTTGTGACTTCTGATGGATGCAGAAAGTTCGTTGCAGACCACATTCGGGATGTGGAGAAGATTTTGATGCATTTGGAGGAGGTACACCTCACTCTATCAGGTACCAAATCTCGTTTTGGTATGTCAGAGATTGTGGTGCTAGGTCATTTGTGTGGTACTTTTGGGAGGCGTCCGAACCTAGAGAAGGTAGATGCTATAGCAAGGATAGCTGACTGCACCAACATCACTGAGGTTCGATGGTTCTTGGGAGCTTGTGTGTTCTTTCGTGTGAGTATTCCTCATTATGCACACATTGCCGAGCCTCTGCATGCACTTCTGAGAAAGGGAAGGAGGTTTACTTGGCGGCAAGAACATCATGAGACGATGGAGCAACTGAAGGAGATTCTGAAGTCTCCACCTATACTAAGGAGGCTTAGCTACGAGAGCGAGAGACCTGTGGTACTGACTATTGATACGAGTCCAAAGGCGATTGGATGGGCAGTTGACCAAGAAGATGCAGAAGGTGTGCGGTTTGTTTCAAGGTTTGGAGCTTGGATCTTAACAGATAGACAGCGTAACTATCCTCAAGTGAAGCGTGAGTTGTGGGGAGCTGTTACTGCTATGAAGGTAGATCGAGAGTTCTTGATAGGAGCTCGTGTGATACTAGAAACAGATTGTTTGCCTTTGTTGGGTATGATAGCAAACTGCAATACACCAGACATAGCAATGCTGCGATGGATTGCTTATGTTTGGAGTCTGAACCTTGAGCTAAAGCATATAGCAGAGAAGGACAATCCAGTTGCAGATATGTTGTCTAGGGCTCGCTATACAGATGAGGATGAGATGTTTGCAGAAGTGGAGAATGAAGAGAGGAGAGACGTTTGGTGCCAAGTTGATCAGCAGACTTCAGACTTGAAACCACTGCCGTTCAATGAGGAGTTCTACTCAAAAAGATTTTGCGATATTGGATTTTATCTGAGTTCGATATGCAGAAGAGAAGGATGGAGTGATGCAGAGTTCAAGGAGATCAGACGGAAGGCGTACAATTATCTTCTACGTAAAGGTTATCTGTGGAAACGTCCGAAAAGAAGAGATGAAGTGCTTGCTAGAGTGGTGATGATCAACCGACGAAGTTGAATCTGTTGAAAGAGTTTATGACACCTTGTGGGCTGGACATCGTGGAGTATGAGCTACTTACACGAAGATGAAAGAGCGTTACTGGTGGAAGGGTTTGTATCAAGACGTGGTGGACTTTGTTGGGTCGTGTCTGCACTGCCAGTTCTACTCTAAAGTCCGTTACAGAGATGGACTTGTACCTACTTATCCACCTAGTATTCATTTTCAGTGGGTTCTTGATCTTGTGATGATGCCACCGGTGTCGCGCTACTTAGCGGCTACATGTTATATTTCTACTCCGACGATTGAGTTTAGTAGTTCTAGAAGTTAGCTTATATTACTTCTAATCGTTTATGTATATGTTTGACACCTTTGCATACGATGTTAACACTATTTTGAGTCTTAGTAGGTTGATTACCATGTTGATAGGGCTTAAGCTCATGGGTTGTATTTGCGTGTCACCCATGCACGCTTTCTAGCTGATTTAAGTTATTTTCCGGGGCTGCGTGTCATTTTAGGTAGTTTTAGTTTTACGTTGGTACTCTAGGGAGCTTGACGTGGTAGCCTATGAGTAAAACTAAGTTGCCACGTGGTTTAGGGTACTAAAGGACAACCAAGTGGAGCTATGAACTCCCATTGGTCTGTTTTTGTCTTTTGTTAAACTCTAAATTTAGAAACAGAGCTCTAGAGTGGAGTTCGAGCATTTGGTGAGGGATCTTCGAAATCTGAGAGCACAGGGAGAGAGAGGTCGTCATGCCAAGCACTTCCAGTGAAATTTTCGATCGATTTGAGTCAATAAAGACGAAGTTATGATCAATTGAAGTTCGAGTTGTGCCAGAATTGAATCACTTTTGTTGGATTTAGGGTTTTCAGTGTCACTTGCAGCAGATTTGAGGAAATTGCTTCAAAACTTCGGGGTTGTGTTCTCTGCCAGCAGGGCTAAAATTTCCCAAAAGCTTCGCATCGATTGAATGACTGAGTAATTCAGGGCGGCCGCTGAAGCTGGAGGGGTCTGGAAAGCTCTTAATCTAGAGCAGCGACTTCAGTGGAGGAGATCTGGAGTTCTGTGTACATTCATGAGTCCCAACTTCACAGGGAGGTTCAGCACCCTGTAGACTTCAAATACTGTGAGAATATTTGATTTTGATCGAGCCAATCTTCTGTTCTAGGTTGAAATAGCCAGCTGGGTACCAGAAATTGCCGCAATTTTCTTACTCAGAACTTTTTTGTCCATATCTCCGTGTCAGAATTTGATCTCAGGCTGAAACTTCGTTTGTGAGTCCAGTAGTACCTCATTTGCATGTAGGGGAAGTTTAGAAGTCTAAGCCTTCATAGTTTTCTTCTCCGTGAGTGTCAAAGTTCGCCGCCGGATCCTATTACTGCCAATTATACTTGAATTTCGCTTTCTGAGTATATTACAATATCTTACACACCTGTGTGAGTGTTTATAGCCCTGTTGTTACCTGAAAGCCAACCTCTTGAGTAAACAACCACAGCCAGAAGCCCGACGCTTTCCTAGGTAGACGGATCACACTCCGACACCGAGGTTATGGGGGATGCGTTACTTGGTGTTGGCTCGAGAGGATCTCTCCAACTATGTGGAGGGACGAGCACTACGGACGAAGACTACAGAGAATATCTGTAGGTTCGTGCTTGAAGATATCATCTGTCACTATGGATCGGTTGGGAGATTACATCTAGATAGAGGCGAGTTGAGAGGCGTTGAAGTGAAGGAGTTTTCTTCTCGTTATGGAGTAAAGCTTCGACTTACTACTGCTATGAATCCAGAGGGCATTGGTAAGAGTGAACGAGGACACCCTTCTATTGTTCACGCTTTAGTGAAAGCATGTGATGGTAGGCCTAGAGAATGGCCGAGACTACTTCCGTTTGCTTTGTGGGCTGATATAACTACACACTGTACTACGACTGACTATATGCCAGTTGAGCTTATGTTGGGTCAGAAACCGATCATGCTTACTGAAGAGTACTTTTCTACGTGGGCTACTCTACCGTGGGAAGACGGTATAGATCGTGCTTCACTCCTAAATTTACGTATAAGGCAGTTGGAGCGAAGGGAGGAGGATCTTGCTGATGCGCAGGAGAGTCTGAAGGTGACTCGAGTCAGAAACAAGGAACGTTTTGACAAGACTCACCGACTACGACCGAAGCCAATACATGTTGGTGATTGGGTTCTGGTATATGATAGCACGTTGGAGAATCAGCATTCTACACTCCAGCTGAGGACAACAAGAGACGGAGACGTCCCAGCGTCTGATGAGACTGAGGCGGAGGAGAGCGATGATGATGAAGAACAAGCAGAAGACTGAACAGGTTGGCACATGCCGGAGGATGTGCAGGTTTGGAGGGGGTGGATGTCGTGATGTGAATCATTCACATAGTAAATGATTCACTTCTCTGTCAAGCGTTAGTCTCTCTTGGTGAAGTTAAGATCTCAAAGAAGTTCATTTTTGGAAGATGTTATATATTTTGAGTCTTAGTAGGTTGATTACCATGTTGACAGGGCTTAAGCTCATGGGTTGTATTTGCATGTCGCCCATGTATGCTTTCTAGCTGATTTCAGTTATTTTTCGGGGCTGCGTGTCGTTTTAGATAGTTTAAGTTTTACGCTGGTACTCTAGGGGGCTTGACGTGGTAGCCTATGAGTGTAGATAAGTTACCAGGTAGTTTAAGGCACAAAAGGACAGTCAAGTGGAGCTATGAACTCCCATTGGTCCATTTTTATCTTTTGTAAAACTCTAAGTTTAGAAACAGAGCTCTAGAGTGGATTTCGAGCAATTGGTGAGTGTACTGTGAAATTTGAGAGCAAAGGGAGAGAGAGCTCATCGTGCCAAGCACTGTCAGTGAAAAGTTTGATCGATTTGGAGCAATAAAGAAGGAGTTATGGCTGATTGAAGTTCAATTTGTGTCAAAATTGAAGCACTTCTGTTGAATTTGGAGTTTTGAGTGTCATTTGTAGTGTAATTGAGGAAACCGCTTCAAACCTTTGTGGTTGCGTTCATTGTCAGCCGGGCTACTACTGTCAAAAAAACTTTAAGTGATTTGAGTTACTGAGTAATTCAGGGCGGCCGCTGAAGCAGAGGGGGTCTGTAAAGCTCGCAATCTAGAGCAGCAACTTCAGAGAACGAAATCTGGAGTTCTGTGTACAATCAGGAGGTCCAACTTCACAAGAATGTACAGCAAGCTGTGTACTGCAAATCCTGTAAGAAACTTTGAAATTGATCGAGCCAACTCCTGTTATAGGTCGTCATAGCTGGCTGGGTACCAGAAATTGTCATAATTTCTCTGTTCAGAAAGTTTCTACTCATATCTTGGTGTTCTGAATTGTTCTCAAGCTGAAAACTTCGTATGTGTATCTAGTAGGACCTCATTGACATGTAGGAGGAGTTCTGAAGTCTAAACCTTCACATATTTCTCAATCTTGAGTGCCAAAGTTCGCCGTCAGATCTTATCGTTGCTAGTTAAGCTTGAACTTTGCTTCCTGAACATATCAGAAGAGCCAAGAGACTTGTATGAGCAATTTTCAGTATCACCTTGTAACCTGAAGCCTATCCTTTGAGCAAACCAGCCACAGTCAGGAGCTTAGTGCTTCTCTAAGTAGACTAAACACAGCCTTCAAGCTCATATCACAGCCAGAAGGTTCCGCCCTTCCCGAGGAAAACTCTCAACTCTACACCGTGCTGTGAGGTTCAGAAGGTTTCTGTTGCTGGAATTCATCGTCCCCAATTCGCTCCACTAGCTTCAAAAGTTTAGCACTTGTCGCAGGTAGCTCCGGCATCCGAAAGAGAGCCTTCTCCGAACTAGACTTGAGTCCTCCAATTAATATACATATTTTGGTCTCGTCAGTCCACTTGGAGAAAGAATCCAGCTTGGCACTGAACTGTAACGACATATGTTACACATAGGAAGTTGGTCCATTAGTAAGGTATTTAGTTATAACTAAGTGTTGAGAATGTTTATTTGCTGCCCAAGTACTTTAAGGAGGTATCAAGTTAGTCGTGACTAGCTAAAAGTTAGTTATGGTTAAACTTAGCTGTACTTTTGGCAGAATTCAGATATTTCCTAAAGAGTGAGCACTACTATCTTGTCATCTTGTCTAAAAGGTAGAAAGGAGGTGGAAAGTATCCTTTATCTCCTTTTTGACTTGATATGAGTGGTTGGATTAAAGTTGTGGACTTTGTGGGCATTAAAAACAAGAAGAGATTCCACATGTTTCCTTTTTAGTGGGTCCTAGTGTAGAGAGGGGGTGGAAATTTGAGATTCCTTGAGAATATTCCAAAATCCTTCTAGAAGTTGTTGACTTTGAAGGAATAAGCCCATGTGAAAAGGTAAAAAGCCCATGTGATGAATGCTTTTACCTTAAGTAATATCTTAGTAAAACTCGGTAAAAGTAGTTACGGCTGAGTTACCGGGGGTACCAAAGTAAAAACCTAGAATGTATAAATAGAGGAGTAGAGAAGAGCTACTCATCCTTGTTTTCACATCGTCGTAATGACAACTTGAGTAATATAGAGAGTGTGGGATATGTTTAGCATGTGAGAACTTGAGAGACGTCGTTAGAATGGAGGATTTTAGTGGATGAGTTTATGGAGATTTTAGTTGATAATTTTGTGGGTGTATGAATGAGTGAACTTAGCATTTTCCCTTCAAGTTCATGGTGTGCTTCCATCAAAGCCATCAGAGGTGACCCATGAGTGAGAGACAAGCCCGACATGTTGCAGATTCGTGGATGACGATCGTGGAGGTTGAGAATCGGGGGGTAGTTGATCGATGAGATCGTGGAGGGTTTACATTTTTGGTCCCGTTGTCGGGACCTCACTTGAAGGGATCATTGAAAATGTTTAGAGTTTCGTTCTATATTAGACAAAAAGAGATTATGAGAGAACACATGGAGAGAACGTTGGGAGGAGAGAGAGCTAACGCGATGTTAGCAACATTAGAACCTTTCGTGTATCCCCCGTAGTGATATATGACGCGTTCGAAGTCATTCTTTACATCTTGTTCACTTAGAAAGGGTTTGAGGAGAGTTGAAAGAGGGTGCAACAAGAGTTGTAGAGAAAGGAGGAGAGAAAAGTTATTAGAGGAGAGAAATTTGTGAGTTTAGAAATTCTGCTCTCTGGAAAATTTGTACAGTCGCTGTCAACTTTTCTGTGAATTTTATTTTCCTGAGAAACTTTCCAGTGTTTTATATTGGCTGATAAGCTATCTAGGACAAAAGAAATCATAGGAAAAGGTGGTCTAGAGAAGGAGCAATGAATTTTCAAAGTTGAGGGGGTTTATTCGTGAGAGTTGAGGAATTATGTTCTCTGGAAAAAGTTTACAGTGAGTGTCAGATTTTTTGTGCATTTTATTTTCCTGAGAAACTTTCCAGTGTTTTAGATGGGCTGATAAGCTATCCAAGACAAAAGAAATCATGAGAAGATGAGGTCTGAAGAGGGAGAAAGAATTTTTCAAAGTGGAGGGGGTTGACAACCATGAGAGAAATGAAAATATACAAATTTCCGTTCTCTGAAAATTTGTACAGTCATCACCATCTCTTCTGATTAGGGAAGTTTCTGTTGAAACTTCATGATTTAGTAGCTTGGAGGTTGAGCTACTGGAGACCACAAAAATCTTGGAGAGATCTCTTACCAACTAAGAGATATACGCTTCGGCATACAAGGAGGTCTTGAAGATACTTCATGGGGAATCCAGTTCGAATGACGAGGTGGAAGAAGAGACGTTTAGGAGTTCGAACAAAGACGGAGAAGCCCAAGTTAAGTATAGATGAGTTACGAACACGCATCTATAGCACTTGGGGTGCCCTCTTTACCCTATACCAAGAAGCTTCCGCGACCATTGGGGCAGATTTGAAGAAAGCCGAGATGAAAGCATCATTCACTGTGGAGGCCACGAATGCTCCTGGTGAAGTAGAGTTGGATCCTTACAAGAGTGAGTTCAAGATGTCTGTTGTGATTAGTCCAAACGAGGGTGATGAGGATCATATCTTCGATAGTTAATTTTAGATTGGATTTTATTTCGTGTATAGCATGTATAATACACGATTTCCAATATAAAGCTCGGAAGAGTTAAGAAAGTGATGTAGAATTATTTTTCTCTATGATATTTTGTCCACTTGATGGTTGAGAAGGTGCAACATGAGTGGAAATTCAAAAGATTGGAAAGTTAGACTTAGAAATCTTCCTCAAGGTTTAGATGTCATAGTAAGTGTCGGAGAAAGTTCGAGAGATATTATCGTCGAGTTTGAAAACTCTAGTACTAAACCTCAAGTAGAATCTCCGAGGAGAAGAGTAGAAACCGACTTGTGGTGTTATTTCTGTAGAGGGTTGGGACACAAAATAGTGAACTGTCCAACTAGGATCAGAGCAGAGAGAGCTAAAGGGAAGCGGGAGTTTACTGATTTAAGTCTTCGAGTGGGTCCATCGTCACCAACGCCAATTCATCTTCTAGGAGAAGATCCTTGTCCAAGTTGTGGAATGGGTGATCTATCAAGAGGACACAAGTGCGTCGATGTGGCCGCCCTACTTACGTCAGTAGTCGAGAAGTTGGAAGAGACTCAAAGAGCTGAGACGGAGAAGTTGTCGACTTCGAAAGAGGACTCGGCTGAGTTGTGATGGAGATCATCATTCGGATGGTGGAGAAGGCGGTGATGCGACTCAGACTCATGATTACCTTGGGAGAAGAGATGGCACAAGAGGTGTTGTTACAACCATTTCCTTTCATTTTACCTATGATAGATTATTCGCGAATGGAATTGGTGATGTTCGTACTCTTTTAGCGAGTAGTTATTGCACAAAAATTAGAAGAGTAGAAAAAATAGTTACAAGATGAGGAAGTTACCAGTGTTGCATGGGAAGGACAATGAAGATGTAGAACCATTTGTACGAGACTTCAAAAGGGGTTGCATCGAAAACAACGTGAGAAGGACGGAAGAATGGGTGTTGTTACTGCCAGAGTTTTTAGAAGATTTTGCTCTTACGTGGTATGAAGACCGAGTGAAGAGCCAGACACTTGGTGCAGTTGAGGACACATGGGAGACGTTGAGTAATGCACTCATCGAAGAATTTCTTCCAGAAGAGAGTTATGAGAAGCTCATGGTGGAGCTTACTCATTTGAAGCAACGTGACGACGAGAAAGTTCGGCAATATGCCGAAAGGGTGGATAAGTTGGAGCAACGATTTCGGACGGTCCTACGGAAGAGTGGAGACAATGTGGAGCTAACGATGGCGGGGATTGGAGCAATGCTGACCAAGAACTTGGTGGGAGGGTTGAGACCTTCAATTCGAACCCAAGTGAGGTACGAGAAGCTAGCAACCAAAGCGGAGGCCATCAAGATTGCGACAAATATGGAAGAGAGTTTGGATGAAGGAGATATCATCCAACCTCATCATGCTGCTCTGGTGTCGACTCCGACTCCTGGTGTAGTCACAACGATCGCGCCTGCACCATTACAATTAGTGACTGCTTCAACGTCACCTCCTACTCCAACGGTGGTGCCAAGACCGTTTGTCCCAACAACGATGTCTACTGCCACCTCTGATTTTCATGCCGAGCTGAAGAGCATCACCGATACTCTTGCGGATCTCAAGATAAATGTGGTGCAATTACGAGAATGGAGGAACAAAGATGGAGGAAGAGGTCAAAGAGGTTACGACAACAATCCCAACAGAGGAAATCAAGATAACTTTGGAGGTAACCAAGGTAACTTTGGAGGAATCACTTGTTGGACGTGTGAAGGTTCTCATTTCCAGCGAAATTGTCCTAACAACGGAGCAAGAGGTGCCGAAGCTGTTAGAATGAATGTGGGTGGAGGAAATCCATCACAAGGACGAGACAAAGGGGTGGCTACTATAGATGTCGTGCGAGATCTCATCTACGAGAAAGGAGAGAGTTCAAACTCTTCTCATGCACCGATGGAGCTTTTAGCTCAAGAAAGGAAAAGAACTCGATTTTCTGATGAACTGGTTTTCATGGAGGACTCAGCAAGTAGAAGTACTCGTTCGAGTAATGTTTCGAGTACACCGAGGGAGCCAAGAAGGAAGCTGGGGATGGCAGATTTCACCATTTCATCTTCTCAAGCGGGATATGATGTGGTTGAAGATGTGGGTGCTCAGAAAGTCAACATCACTGTTGGACAACTGATCGCACTTAATCCGAGCTTACGAAGAGAACTCAGAGGAGGACTGAGTTCTAAGAGAAGCAAGAAGAAGAAACCCAAGAGCAAGACATCAAAGTCTGTGGGAGTTGGTGTGGTGGATGTGCATGCTTCAGAGGTATGCACTAGGGCTTCAAAGATTGAAGTCCGGTTGAATGGTCACTACGTCTCTGACGTATTGGTGGATGGAGGGTCGGCTGTAAACGCCATATCGGAGAGGTTGATGAAGAAGTTAGGGATGGAACCAACTCGCCCGGCTAGCATTGTCGTGGGGATGACTAACAAGCAACGGGTAAGACCTCTTGGTGTGTTAGAGAAGGTGGTCGGTCTGTGATGGGAGTTCAAACATTGATGTCCTTTCAAGTGTTAAAGGACTCTAGTTATGATTTGCTCTTAGGTAGGCCTTGGTTGAGAGTTGTGCGTATCATTGATAGGTGGCACAAGGGATACTTACGGATTGGGCCTAGAGATCATAGAGTGATAGTTCCTCTCTCGGGTGTTGGAGTTGTGACTTTTGACTCTGATAGACCCACTAGTGACTACTGGGAATCTGATACGGAGGATGATCAGAGTGTCTCAGAAGTAGATACCGGAGATTCTTACGATCAAGAATCCTCGTCTGAGGACGAAGGATTTGATCGAGATGAATCATTACATCAGCTTAGTGCTATTGACTTGTTGCCTCGACCAGCAGTGGAGAAAGATCCCGACAAAGAAGAGTTGAGTGAAGTAGAGATTGTGAGAAGACTCTCTATCCTAAAGTTTGGTATCAATGTCACTCAAGAAGAGAAAAGTAGATTCCTAGATATATTTCGAAAATATATCCATGTGTTTGCTTTCAGCTACAAGGATTTGAAGGAGGTGACTCTCGAGACTCATCGAATCGAATTGGAGGAGCACGCAAGACCAGTTCGACAGAAGCAGAGAAGGGTCAATCCCACAACGGCAATGATGGTCAAGGAGGAGATAGACAAGTTGAAGGAGGCAAGTTTCATCTACGAGGTAGAGAACTCAGAATGGGTTTCACCCATTGTGATTGTCAAGAAGAAGAATGGTAAGCTGCGAGTGTGCATAGACTATAAGAAGTTGAATGTTGTTACCAAGAAGGATTATTATCCTCTACCATTTATAGATGAGATTTTGGAGGAAGTTGCTGATCATGAGTGGTACAACTTTGGTGATGGTTATAGTGGGTATAACCAGATCAAGATAGCACAAGAGTACCAACAGTTGACTACTTTCACTACTCCTTGGAGAACATTTGCATTTCGGGTGATGTCATTCGGATTGTGTAATGCTCCGGCCACGTTTCAGAGGTTCATGAACAAGATGTTTGAACCATTCATAGGAAAGTTTGTCCGTGATTTTATTGACGGACGAAAGGAGGATCACTTTGATCATGTGATCAAAGTTTTGCAGCGGTTGGAGCAAGCCAACGCTTCTCTAAATCCAGAGAAGTGCATCTTTGGCTGCGAAGAAGGTCTGCTGTTAGGGCACATCATTTCCAAGAATGGGATTGCGGTAGATCTTGAGAAGGTGAAGAAGATTGTGGATCTTCCATTTCCGATCAACTTGACAAAGTTGAGGCAGTTTCTTGGCATGGTTGGATATTATCGTAGGTTTGTCTTTCCTTCTCAAACAAAGCAATAGCTTTGACTATGTACATGAAGAAAGGAGTTGATTTTGACTTGATAGTGCATGATCAGAAGGCAAAGGAAGCATTTGAGGAGTTGAAAAAGGCATTAGTGACAGCTCCTATACTTGCTAAACCTGAGTGGAGTAAAGCATTTATTTTGTATACGGATGCCTCCAATGTAGCAATCGGATGTACATTAAGTCAGCTAGATGGAGATGGGCATGATCATCCTATAGCTTATGCTAGTAGGCAGATGGTTCCAGCGGAGAAAAATTACTCCATGATTGAACGAGAAGGATTAGCGATGATCTTTGGATTGAAGAAATTCCGACATTACTTGCTAGGAGGGAAATTTTCCATAGTCACCGATCACAAGGCTTTAAAGTATATCTTTAATAAGCCTAATGCCGAAGGTCGTATTGCTCGTTAGAAGATCCTTCTAACAGAATACGATTATGTGATCCAAGATAGACCAGGGAAAAAGCATGCGAATGCTGATCTTTTGTCAAGGGCTTATGATGATGAGGGAGAAGAACCGTTTGATGATTCATTTCCAGACGAGCATCTGATGACCATCACAAGCATCGAGGAGATATCGGACGAGTACAAGAAAATCTTTAGTTTCCTTGCAGATGGCTCTTTTCCAGAAGGTATGCATACCCCAGAACGTAACGCGTTGATCAAGAGATGCAAACCTTACACCATGGTGGAAGGAATTCTGTTTCATCAAGGAGCAGATGGGTTACTAAGGAGAGCAGTTGGTCAGAAGGAGGCGTTCAAGCTGATGCACGAGTTTCACGATGGTACTGTTTGCGGAGGTCACTTTGCTGGTAAGATAACAGCTTTCAAGATTTTGGATGCGGGTTATCACCGGAGAGGGATTTTCAAGGAGTGTTTAGACTATTGTAAAACTTGCGACGTATGTCAAGCATTTGCTCTGAAGTCTACTAGAACACCTCCGTTAAGATCAATTCCAATATTAGGACCATTTGAGAAGTGGGGTATTGACTTTGTAGGTCCTCTTAATAAGACACCTCGAGGCAATAGATACATTGTAGTCGCCACTGACTATTGTACCAAGTGGGTAGAGGCTAGACCTTTGAGAGAGACCAATGAAATAGAAGTCGATAGATTCCTATGAGAGAGGATCATCACAAGATTTGGATGTCCGTTAGAGTTGGTCTCAGATAGAGGAGGAGAGTTTGTAGGGAGCATGTCTACTGCTATGCTACAACACTTTTCTATCAAGCCACGAGTAACGACCTCATACAAACCAAATGCTAATGGTCTTGCGGAGAAGACCAATCTTACACTTTGTATGATGCTCGTCAAAGATGCTGGTGTTGAGACTGCGAAACATACTTCGAATAAGAGGCTACATGCCATCTTATGCGAGTACCGAACGACAACAAAGACTTCTACTGGGTACTCTCTATTTCGACTGATTTATGGAATGGAGTCCAAGTTGCCGATCCAATTCGAATTGGATACTTTTCAAACTATTCAACGAAAGTTGAAGAGGTCGAGAGAGAAGACGTGGTCAGATCAAGAAGGGAGCAACTCATGGAGTTGGAAGAGACTCGAGCGGTAGCAATGATCCGGATGGAACGAGCTCAGGCGTATCAAAAGAAGAGTTACGACAAACGGTTGAGCAAGAGGGAGGTAAAACCTTTTCAAGTCGGAGATTGGGTAATGTTGTATGATGCTATCAGATTCAAGAGGGCTAGGAAGAAGTTTCTTCCGTGATATTTTGGTCCTTTTGTTGTAGATAAGGTGTGGAGCAACTTCACATATGACCTTCAGGAGCTAGGAGGAAAGAGATTCAATCAGGTAAATCACGACAAGTTGAAGTTGTTTCATCGACGAAAGTTCTCTCTTCACTCCGAGGACGGAGCGAAAATTTAGTCCGGGGATAAAATGTAACGACCTATGTTACACATAGGAAGTTGGTCCATTAGTAAGGTATTTAATTATAACTAAGTGTTGAGAATGTTTATTTGTTGCCCAAGTACTTTAAGGAGGTATCAAGTTAGTCGTGACTAGCTAAAAGTTAGTTATGGTTAAACTTAGCTGTACTTTTGGCAGAATTCAGATATTTCCTAAAGAGTGAGCACTACTATCTTGTCATCTTGTCTAAAAGGTAGAAAGGAGGTGGAAAGTATCCCTTATCTCCTTTTTGACTTGATATGAGTGGTTGGATTAAAGTTGTGGACTCCGTGGGCATTAAAAACAAGAAGAGATTCCACATGTTTCCTTTTTAGTGGGTCTTAGTGTAGAGGGGGGTGGAAATTTGAGATTCCTTGAGAATATTCCAGAATCCTTCTAGAAGTTGTTGACTTTGAAGGAATAAGCCCATGTGAAAAGATAAAAAGCCCATGTGATGAATACTTTTATCTTAAGTAATATCTTAGTAAAACCCGGTAAAAATAGTTACGGCTGAGTTACCGGGGGTACCAAAGTAAAAACCTAGAATGTATAAATAGAGGAGTAGAGAAGAGCTCCTCATCATTATTTTCACATCGTCGTAATGACAACTTGAGTAATATAGAGAGTGTGGGATATGTTTAGCATGTGAGAACTTGAGAGACGTCGTTAGAATGGAGGATTTTAGTGGATGAGTTTATGGAGATTTTAGTTGATAATTTTGTGGGTGTATGAATGAGTGAACTTAGCATTTTCCCTTCAAGTTCATGGTGTGCTTCCATCAAAGCCATCAGAGGTGACCCCTGAGTGAGAGACAAGCCTGACATGTTGCATATTCGTGGATGACGATCGTGGAGGTTGAGAGATCGGGGGGTAGTTGATCGATGAGATCGTGGAGGGTTTACAGAACTCGCGTACATAAGCACTTAGCGTCCCCGTCTGCTTCAGCCTAACTAGCTTGACACCATCCCGAATCCTTTGATACTCCGGAGTGAATCGTTTTACGAGCAACATGAGTCCACCCGCCGAACCTTGGGGTCGGGTGACTCGTCCCGGCCCACCCAGGCATCAAGCCCCCCTCATATATACTTCTGGGGATCGGCTGCTCCGCCCTCCTCTTTAGTCCTTGAAAATTATACCACAACCTGATCATGGTTCGGCCATAATTCTCAACTCGGAGGTCAGTTTGAGGAGTTGTACATATCACTGGAAAGCTCTCGCCGAGACATTTCCAATGATATCTCACTCGCCTCGAGATCTTACGTGGAGCTTCGTCCACGACCTAAAACATCCTTGGAGCTCCAACACTTAGTCATTTTTCGGAAACCTGTGGTCCAGACCCAGACTCAAACCCTGTGGTCTTAAGCATAGAAACAGTTGTTCAAACTAGAGCCTCTCTGGAGCTGTTGGAGAGATATGACCTCCAAGCATATGTCGAGGACAAGCTGCTGTTCGGAGCATTGTAGACTCTGTGGTTGTCGAGAGAAAAGAGTCATTCAAGTGGAAGGTGGATGCAGAAACATCGACTTGGCAAGGCATCAATCTGGGAATTAAAACCGAGCTCTGTTGTTGCGGTTGTGGGGAAACCTTGTGATCGGAGCCGTGAAGAGGTCTCTTACCTGCTTGGCAAGGAGGGATGCTCAAACTCTCAGGCAGTACAGTATAGTTCTTTCATCTGTCCGATCATGAGCTGTTGAATGATGATGGACTCCTACATAGCTTATTAGCTTTGAGTGAGTCAGTAGGCTCAGGTTAGTGGAACCGGTAATCAATATGGCAGAAGAGGAAAATCTTGTCCGGACCATCCTCAGGAGCTTCATAAGAGATACTTATAGAACCTCGACATTCAATGGCTAAGGTTTCTGGAAGGTTATATCGACTAATGAAGGGTTACTGTATGAGACTTCATGATATACTGATTAGAATAATAAGCAGTTCATTTGTTCTCTACATTACCGAACCACTAAACTACTACTGAGTTTGAAGCTTCCTACGAGTACCAGTTTATAGCTTCTCTAGAGTGGCAAAAACACAGAGAATGGGATCTCTAATGGCACCCTAACTTTCAGTCATATCTATTGTCATTTTTGGTTATCTCTGAGCAATTGAAGACGAGTTTGTTGTTGAAACTCTATGCTAGCATAGAAGTTTACATTGTGAATGTGTGAGGTTGATCTCAGCTCTAAGTGAGAAAGGAGCAAAAGGTTATGATGTATTAAAAATTGTTTTTAAGTTTCCAGAGCTACAAGATACTATCATCGTTGGTGCGATGTTGTGAATCTAGTACCTTGGAACGTGCATACTATACTTTGCTGGAATGCTCAAGAAACCAAGATGTACAGCAAGCTGTATTGGAACTCAATTGGTTTATAGATGTGAATATGAAATTTGGTTGAGTTTTGAAAATCGTACATGTGAGTATGTGGCACTAGACCATCTTTCAGTTGTAATAGATAGAGTTGTGATAGTTGGATTGACTATAAATTAATAAATCGAGAAACATTTGGGTTGGAAGATCGAGATTCATAGTCAATCTGTTCAATCCACATACATCTTTATAGTCATATACTTAGTGTATTTGTAAACACAAGAACATGTTATATAACAACGGAAGTCCTTAAGCGATGGTTCGATAATGAGGGGTTGACTCCTTCAGACTAACGTCCATGAATGAACAGATGTTCTTAAACGATCATTTGCGGAGAACGACTGATGTCTTTAAATAGATATCCATAAATAAACAATCATTACTTTTATGTTTGACATCCGTATTGTTTATAACTGCAAAATTTTGATATTTACACAAATGAAATAACAACTTATTATTTATATAAACAAAAAATGCCGGCCGCACTTTGAGTCACTGTCTATGACGCTCTTATGCATAGCCTTCATACATTTTCATATTTTGAATCTTGACTCATACGTGGACGTTGCACACCATTCCACAGATTTTCAGAAAGACATAAAATATATATATGATTATGTAAATTCTCTAATATACATCCAAAATTCTTTATATTTAATATTCTACTCTAGTTGAGATTTAAAATCCACAGCAAGCGTTGCTCTAAGAGAAGGTGTTGTCACTCTAGTTCTCTCTACATCTACATCTTCTTGATTACTACATGAACTTGCAATAGTAGATGATGAAGAATGAACCATGACGTCAACTCTCACGTCACTACTACTACTTGGTCTCAAAAGATTAGTACTTGTGCAAACTCTAAATTGAACATCGGTATTGTTACTTGAGTCCAAGTTAGACATCTTCCTCTTCTGGATCGAACTAGGTCCTTCCAAACCGAGGGTGACAATAAGATGAATATACGCCCCCACACAGTCGTCTGCCTCTTATCCTGTCATACTAGACCAACCATACATCATCGCTTTTTGAATGAAGACAAAGATGATGAACGATGAGTCTCATTATGTCAGAGTTCGGAGTCCTGATGACAAGTACTCAGTCCAGTTTTTGACTGTTCGTTCAAGACATGAGCGGAATGCCGAAGGTCGTATTACTCGTTGAAAGATCCTTCTAACAGAATACGATTACATGATCGAAGATAAGCCAAGGAACAAACATGCGAATGCTGATCTCTTGTCGAGTGCTTATGATGATGAGAGAGAAAAACCGTTTGATGATTCATTTCCAGACGAGCAAGTGATGACCATCACAAGCATGGAGAAGGTACATGACGAGTACAAAGAAATCTGGAATGTGTTAGTAGGATATTATCGTAGGTGTAAAGGAAGCATTTGAGGAGTTGAAAAAGACATTGATGACAGTTCCTATATTTGCTAAACTTGAGTGGAGTAAAGCATTTATTTTGTATATGGATACCTCCAATGTAGCAATCGGATGTACATTAAGTCAGTTAGATGGAGATGGGCATGATCATCCTATAGCTTATGCTAGTAGGCAGATGGTTCTAGCGGAGAAGAATTACTCCGTCATTGAACGAGAAGGATTAGCGGTGATCTTTGGATTGAAGAAATTTTGACACTACTTGCTAGGAGGGAAATTTTTCATAGTCACAGATCACAAGACTTTAAAATATATCTTTAATAAGCCTAATGCCGAAGGTCGTATTGCTCGTTGGAAGATCCTTCTAACAGAATACGATTACGTCGAAGATAAGCCAGAGAAAAAGCATGCAAATGCTGATTTCTTGTCGAGGGCTTATGATGATGAGGGAGAAGAACCGTTTGATGATCCATTTCCAGACGAGCAAGTGATGACCACCACAAGCATGGAGAAGGTACTTGACAAGTACAAAGAAATCTGGAGTGTGTTAGTAATTAGTAAGGTGTTTAGGCATAGCTAAGTGTGGAGAATGTTTGTTTGATGCCCATGTACTTAAAGGAGGTATCAAGTTAGTCGTGACTAGCTAAAGTTAGTTATGATTAAACTTAGTTGTATTTTTGAACAGAATTCAAATATTTGCTAAAGAGTGATCACTACTATCTTGTCATCTTGTCTAAAACATAGAAAGGAGATGAAAAATATCTCTTATTTCCTTTTTGACTTTATATTAGTGGTTGGATTAAAGTTGTGGACTTTGTGGGCATTAAAAACAAGAAGAGATTCCACATATCTCTTTTTTAGTGGGTCCTAGTGTAGAGGGGGGTGAAAATTCGAGATTTCTTGAAGGAATAAGCCCATGTGAAAAGATAAAAAGCCCATGTGATTAATGCTTTTATCTTAAGTAGTATCTCAGTAAAACTCGGTAAAAATAGTTACGGTTGAGTTATCAGAGGGTACCAAAGTAAAAACCTAGAATGTATAAATAGAGGAGTAGAGAAGAGCTCCTCATCTTGATTTTCACATCGTCGTAATGACAACTTGAGTAATATAGAGAGTGTATGATATTTTAGCATATGAGAACTTGAGAGACGTCGTTAGAATGAATGATTTTAGTTTATGAATTTATGAAGAATTTTTAGTTGATGAGTTTATAGATGAGTGAATGATTGAACTTAGCATTTTTCTCTTCAGGTTCATGGTGTGCTTCCATCAAAGTCATCAGAGATGACTCGGAGTGAGAGACAGGTCCGACATGTTGCAGATTCATCGATGACTATTGTGGAGGTTGAGAGATTGAGGGGTAGTTGATCGATAAGACTGCGGAGGGTTTACATAACTGAGGAAGAAGGTGAGGATTTTGCAGAGAAGACATCTAGGTAGGTGGACTTTGTTTGAACGTGCACTGAGAGAAGAGTTTCTGGAAGAGGATTTCGAAAGAGTCACCAAAAGAACCTTCATGGACTGGATAGAGGGTCAGCCGAGACGTACCATGGGATTGAATGAAGTGATTCGTGAATTTGAGAAGAAGTACTCTCAGCTTTCTAGACTAGAGAGGTTGACACTGGATGCTAAGAAGATGGAGTTGTTTTAAAGTGCTCTGGATGAGTTTACAATAGACAGACTTTAATTCATGTTAGCTGATGGTGGAGCTGAAGAGGAGTTACATCTAATTGAAGGAGTGTGGAGGAAGCAGTATCTACTCTTGCTAGACAACATCGTGGTAGGATGGCAATGCAGCTAGAAACCTTACTAGAATAGAGAGTAGCTCCTCATGTTCCGATTGTTCCTCCTATAATATCTCATATAATATCTCAAGCACCTATAGTGATTTCTCAAGCACCTGTAGTGGTTCCCCAAGCACCTGTAGTGCCTATCTTAGCACAGAGAGGACCTAGACAGCAACAACGACTTGTTGAGAATCAAAATCAAAATAACTTGATTGAAGAGCTCACTCAACAGTTGAGAGATTTGAGAGTTGAGATGGCTGATTTGAGGAAAGATCAACGACCAGTGGCACCAGTGCTCGATCTGTAAGAGGAATCTTTACCAGGAGATGTATTTGGTGCGACAGCTCAAATCATCTCAGAGGAGATAGTCAAGACTTAGCGGTTGCCTTGCGAGAGAGTGTAGTCAGTTATCAAAACAACATGTTGTATCTAATCCTCACTGGACAACGTCTGAAAGCATATTTTGGAAGAGGAGTTCGCTTCCAACACTTACTGGTACGAACACTACAGCGATGATTGCGGGTTTTGCGGAAGCTGATGTGTATACTAGAAAGGTTGAGGTGCGCTCTAATCCAACTATGGTTGAGTAGGCTGTTGAGATTCCAGTTGAAATGATGAAGAGAGGTGCAGAAAGTATTAAGAGGGCTATTGGATGGAGAGACCTAATAGATGCAATAGATTCTACACCCCTGACACTAGCAATCATGATCTTACACACTAGAAGTGTGTAAAACGAGTTCTACGATACTTGAAGGGAACCAAAAATGTTTACTTTGAGTACAGAAAACAGAATTGTTATCTTATTTCGATTGGCTTCACAGATTCAAGTTTTGGAGATGACAAAGACAACAGTCATTCAGCTAGTGGATACATATTTACTCTGAATGGAGGTGCAATCAGTTGACGGAGCAAACAACAAGCTACAGTGGCTATGTCTACCACTGAAGTTGAGTTTATGACGGCTTCAGCTGCTGTTCAAGAAGCAATCTGGATTGAGTTGAAAGGTTGCTAGAAGAGTTGAGGTATAAACAGGAAGGACCAACTAAACTCCTATGTGATAAAACTGGGAGTATCAGTCTAGCTAAAAACACAGTGCATCATCCCCGTACCAAGCGTATCAGGATCAAAAGACACTTCCTTGAAGAGAAAGAAGAAGAAAATGTGGTTAAGTTGGAGTATTGTTCGATTGCTGATATGGCAACAGATGTATTAACCAAGGTCCTTGATAGAGACAACCATCACAAATGTAGAGAAGAAATGGGAGTAGTTCTAACTCCACATTAATTGGAGTGTTAACAAAATAATGCGTAGTTATCAGTAGAGGATCATTTCCCTAACTCCTGTCTTTAACTGTGACTGAATTTGACTTGGCAGTTGGCAGATGCAGCAAAGTGACATCGTACGGGAAAAGACAGAGCGTGGTTGTTAGGATGATCGCTGGAAATCATTCAAGCACACTATCCCCTGACTGCGCAGAGCGAGAAGTGATCCTCTACACTATCTCTCCGATCTTTTCTCACTTCCGTGGAAGAGGCAAGAGGAGACTCGGCGCTTCAGGTGGGCATGCCCTCCCATCGATCTCATCGGTCCAGATGTCAAAACCTCAGTAAGACCAGAACATATAGTCTTGAAATTGAATGTACCCAAAACATATGGTTTGATCGGTATAAGAGAAGTTAACGGTGGCCAGGACTGAGGCACTATTCATAAGCTCCTTATTGGAGGTGACCTTCCTGACTATACGTTAGAACTATATGACAAGATAAAGTCACAGAAGTCATTATAATTAATTCATTATTAGGCTTTTATAGCTTATATTTAAAACCTAGCATGAGTATTAAGAAGTACACTCGTAGATTGTCTGATTAGTATTCTTGAACCAGTATTAGGCCGAAACGGTTACTATCCATTGCACTTGCACCTCCATGTTTCTGTCTAACCAAAGGTGGACATGAGAACTAAAGACAGAATCCTGGTCGAACCAACGTGAAACAGCCAGTGCGTAGCGTCTGTAAACGACGGATGACAGAATATGACATAATGAAACCGGTGCGAGTTTCCCAGGATCCGAGGAAGAACCCAAGCTCTCCAAGCATGGAAACAGTTGCTCAAACTGGGGTGTCTCTGGAACTGTTAGAGTGATATGAGCTCCAAGAAGATGTCGAGGACAAGCTGCTGTTCGGAGCATTGGAGACTCTGTGGTTCTCGAGAGAAAGGGGTCATTCAAGTGAAAGGTGGATGCAGAAACATAAACTTGGCAAGGCATCAATCTGGAAATTGAACCGGGCTTTGTTGTTGCGGTTGTGGAGAAACTCGTGATCGGAGCCGGGAAGAGGTCTTTTACCTACTTTGCAGGGACGGATGCTCAAACTCCCAGGCAGTCCAGTACAATTCGTTCATCTGTCTGATCATGAGCTGTTCAATGATCATGGCCTCTTACACAGCTTATTAGCTTTGAGTGACTCGGTAGGCTCATGTTAGTGGAACTTCAGCCATTATACTCTTTCTACTAGACCAGGTAATGCACATGGCAGCATGGGAAAATCTTGTCCGGGCCATCCTCTGGAGCTTCATAGTAGATACTCTTAGAACCTCCGCATTCAGTGTATGGTTTCTGGAAGGTTGTATCGACTAATCAAGGGTACGAGACTTCATGAGCTAATGATTAGAATAATAAGCAGTTCATTTGTTCTCTACATTACCGAGCCACTAAACGTCGGTGCTACTGTCTCGCAGATGGAAACGGGCCACAACACAAGAGAGAGCAATGATACAACAAAGATTTTCAGGATGACAGTCTGCTCGGCTGAGGTTTCGAAGATGTACATATCAACTCGTGCTACAGAAATCTGCAGCACAGGCCGCCCAGATACCGTCTGGGGATAACACTGAAAGTGACCGTGGGCTCTTCAAAAGCTCTCCAAACGACCATAGGCCTCTGGTAAGACCAATGTGAAGACGACTATTAATTTCACTAACGCTTCTGTCTGATTTCGTGACCAAACTCTGTTTCTAACAATGAGAACTATGCAGTAATGAAGAATTTTGTTAGAAATCCTAAGACGCTAAGGAAGGAACCAAACAGCTGGAACTGTGAATAACTGGAAATTCTGACGAATGCCAGAAAGCTCCCCAAGCTACACCATAAGCTTCCTACGAGTTCCAGTTTATTGTTTCTCTATAGTGGCAAAAAGACACACAGAAGTTGTAGGCAGCTGGTCACAGAGGGATGATCGCTGGTAAACATTCAAGCACGCTATCCCATGACTGCGTAACTGGAAATTTTGACGAATGCCATAAAGCTCCGAAAGCTACACCATAAATTTCCTACAAGTTCCAATTTATAGTATCTCTAGAGTGGCAAAAAGACACACAGAAGTTGTAGGCAGCTGGTCACAGAGGGATGATTGCTGGTAAACATTCAAGCACACTAAGACGCAAAGGAAGGAACCAAACAGCTGGAATCGTGAATAACTGGAAATTCTGACCAATGCCAGAAAGCTCCGCAAGCTACACCATAAGCTTCCTACGAGTTCCAATTTATAGTTTCTCTATAGTGGCAAAAAGACCACAGAAGTCGTAGGCAGCTGGTCACAGCTGGTCCCGCTTGGGTTAAAGGCAGTCACGACACAGACCAGATATCAAAACCGTCGACGCAAGACCAGACCATGTAGCCTCTGAATTCATATTCACTTCACTTGTGGTTTATATGATATAGCAGAAGGCAACGTTGTCCGGCTGAAACTGAAGCACTATTTATCAGCTGCTTACTGTAAAACCACTGTCATTATTAAGTAGGACATGAGGAGATGGTGAAGTTTACTAGGATTCTTCACCCCTTGATAAACACGAGAGGAAGTTGCGCATAGCACATGAGGAAGGAACATAAAATGGAGGAAAATTGTGTTGAACTGCAGGAGGTGAAATTCCAACGCAAGCTAGACATCATATTCCTCACGCAAGCTGTGATGAATTGTGCCACAGATGAATGGGACTAAGAGCATCTCCACCGGAGCACTGGAAATTCCTGAGGACACTAAATTTTCCGTGTATTCAGTCACCTATTTGTGGCACCCGTGCATATTCAACTCTTCAATCTTTCAATGGAGGAAGCATATGCAAAGGTTTAATTTATATGAATAATAAATTATTTATTATTCTTTTCCAGCTTCTTGCATAAGTACTTCCTAAAGAGCATCCGTCCGCGTTTCCACTATGGACTACCCCGCAAGTCTAGATGCACTTAACATTAACACTTACTATAAAGTTTGATTTGTCTATCAATTTAATACAGAATTTCTCGCATAACGTTATATATTTTCTGATAACATAAAATGAACAAAAGTTCTCGAGCAGGACATGCATTTCCTTATGTAGTAACATAATGCATATTCACCTCTTTCATGTTTGGAAGAAGATAATAATGCACGCAGTTCAATGTATGCCCTAACTTTCTTCTTCGAAGAGTTAGATCATAAATTAGAAGTACTCAAGTTGAATTTTGTTACTCTGCATGGTGATTCTTTATGGCAGCGTGAGAACTGCTCTGCACACAATATTTACTGGTTCTCTCATTCTGTCAACATCCATGTGTAGTTTTGTTAGGAACTGAAAACATATATTAGATATCTTATCATTAGATAATATCAAAAGATATTACTTCTACCAACCAAGAGTGAGATGGTGATCTCAGACGTATCCCTAGTACACTAGATTTTCATTCTCTAGATTCTTGATCAGATTCGTCATAGGTTCAGGAAATTTGCACGGCGCTGTCAAGAGGTATTCTCCTGACCTGACCCGCTTACAACCATGATCAGGTGAGGTTCAACCTTCTTATCCTTCGAATTTCACCGGTGTCGTATCTTCATTTGTGCGAAAGATGCACTTGAGAATAGACGAGGTATTTGGCTGTACAAAATTTACAGAAGTTGATAGTGAAACAACGATGCACAAGTGCGAACAATTTCAACCAAAAACTAAAGTATTTACACTTATTATGCTTCCACAAACACGGAATGTATATGAGACTTGTAATAGTTTGTATGGTGTTTTCCTAAGTGCTATAAATTTTAATTTGACCCTTGCACTGCATAGCCATTGAAAAATCTTTTCCAACCCTACATTCTCAAATATCACTGCATACCCAACATTCTCAAATGGACTTTTCTACAAAGAGTATTTGTCTTAGAAGTCTCCATACACACTATGTAATCTTTAAGTATTATCAAATTTACAGCAAACTTTGCTCCCTCATAAGTTTCGCATCGAGTTCCAAATGTAGTGATTTTAATTGTGATGATAAACGATTCTCCACAGCTTTTCAGTAATACTCATATTGCTACGAACTAACCCTCACACCAAAAGTTATAGCTGTTCAAAGTTCTCTGATTAATTTTTCGTTTATTTTCTCCTCCTCTACCTCGATTTATTTATTTGACAATTTTCAAGACAACAACTTCTCTACCCCTTCAGTTTGTAAGATTCTCAAACACTCAAAGAAGCCATGCAAGAGTTGAAAAGAAAAAAGGTGAAACACGACGACGAGAATGAGGTGGATTCAGATGATGAGAAGAATGAGAATTTTGTAACTAATCTATACATACAGAAATGAGAGATGTTGGAACAGGAGATGAGAGAGTTGGATGCAAAATTCCTTGAGGAAAGATTATCAAAAGTCGCATTAAATGAACTGACATTTGTTCAGAAGAGTCGAAAGCTCTAGCAATTGGTGGGGACGTATATTCATCTTATATGTCACCCTCGGTTTGGAAGGACCCAGTTCGGTGCAGAAGAGGAAGATGTCTAACTTGGATTCAAGTAACAATACTGATGTTCAGTTTAGAGTTTGCACATTAATCTTTTGAGACCAAGTAGTAGTAGTGACGTGAGAGTTGGCGTCATGATTCATTCTGCATGATCTACTATTGCAATTTCATGTAGTAATCAAGAGGATGTAGATGTAGAGAGAACTAGAGTAATATCACCTTCTCTTAGAGCAAAGCTTGCTGTGGATTTTAAATCTCAACTAGAGTAGAATATTAAATATAAAGAATTTTGGCTGTATATTAGAGAATTTACATAGTCATATATACAGTTTATGTCTTTCTGAAAATCTGTGGAATGATGTGCAACATCCACGCATGAGTCAAGATTCAAAATATGAAAATGTATGAAGGCTATGCATAAGAGCGTCATAGACAGTTACTCAAAGAGCGGCCGGCATTTTTGGTTTATACAAATAACAAGTTGAATAGCAAGTGTTATTTTATTTGTGTAAATATCAAAATTTTGCCGTTCTAAACAATATGGATGTCAAACATAAAAGTGACGACTGTTTATTTATGAACATATATTTAAAGACATCGATCATTCATCCACAAATGATCGTTTAAGAACATCCGTCCATTCATGGACGTTAGTATGAAGGAGCCAACCCCTCATTGTCGTTTAAGGACTTCCGTTGTTGTATAACATGTTCTTATGTTTACAAATACACTAAGTATATGGCTATGAAGATGTATGTGGTTTGAAAAGATTGGCTATGAATCTCGATCTTCCAACCCAAATGTTTCTCTATCTATTCACTTCCAGTCAATCCAACTATCACAACTCTATCTATTACAACTGAAAGATGCTCTAGTGCAACATACTCACATGTATGATTTTCAAAACTCAATCAAATTTCATATTCACATCTATAAACCAATTGAGTTCTAATACAGCTTGCTGTACATCCTGGTCTCTTAAGAGTTCTAGCAAAGTATAGTATGCATGCCCCAAGATATTACATTCACAACACGCACCAACGATGATAGTATCTTGCAGCGCTGAAAACTTAAAAAATAATTTTTAATTCATCATAACTCTTTGCTCCTTTCCCACTTAGAGATGAGATCAACCTCACACATTTACAATGTAAACTTCTATGCTACCATGGAGTTTCAACAACAAACTCGTCCTCAATTGCTCAGAGGAACCAAAAATGACAATAGATATGACTGAAAGTTAGGGTGCCATTAGAGATCTCATTCTCTATGTTTTTGCCACTCTAGAGAAACTATAAACAAGAACTCGCAGGAAGCTTCAAACTGAGTAGTAGTTTAGTGGCTCGGTAATGTAGAGAACAAATGAACTGCTTATTATTCTAAGTCGATATAACCTTCCAGAAACCTTAGCCATTGAATGTCGAGGTTCTAAAAGTATCTATTATGAAGCTCCGGAGGATGGTCCGGACAAGATTTTCCTCTTCTACCATATTGATTATCGGTTCTACTAACCTGAGCCTACCGACTCACTCAAAGCTAATAAGCTATGTAGGAGTCCATCATCATTCAACAGCTCATGATCAGACAGAGAACGAACTATACTGTACTGCCAGATTTCATGATCACCATCTCTTGATAATGAGGTCCTGGAAATAGCCATCCAAGAGTTTAATATCGGCGATGAATACTTCGTCGATATATAACAGTCACTTCACACACAGTACGCCAGTGAATAGTGCCTCGGTCATCTTTGAGTAAGCATCCACATGTGCTGATGCTCAAACATCACGAGTCTCGTACCCAAAGTCACTGATGCTAGAGTCCGGGAAGAACTCTCTAAGGATCACATCATCTCTGAGGTGTGGTCTGGCTGGAGCGTATCCTGGTGAGTATTTACCCTAACCTTTCGAACGGACCGATAAACCAACGAACAATCGAGGTCTAGTGATTATCGGGAGAGCAGAGCGGAGGTCGCACGGGAGTATCTCTGCAATCGTGAGACAGTTCAAAAAGCGTTAATAGAGCTCACAGTCTTGCAATTATAGTCTTGTGAAGCACGGAAGCATAAATTAGCAGCATTCTCGGTGGAATGTACTCCTATTTCGGAAGAATTTAAACACGGAACACTACGGATGTCACCCAGTAATCAAATCTCAAACACATACCTCAAAAGTCAGCAGGTTTTATATATCCACCTTGCGCATGAGAACTGGTTCGTCGAGAAATTCCGCTCGTTCTGTACTAAACATCAGGGGTCTCGTACTGGTGCTGGAGTCTGGAAAGAACTCTAAGGATCACAGCATCTCTGAGGAGCCAGACCTGAGGTGTGGTCTGGCTAGCTCCGGATCCTTCATCCCGTGCTAAGTATGGACTCCAAACCGTTCAAACGTACTGATGAAGCGATGAACAGTCGAGGTCTAGTGATTATCGGGAGAGCAGAGCCGAAGTCACATCGCAGAATCTCTGCATTCGTGTGACAGTTCAAAAAGCATTAATAGAGCCTCACAGTCTTGCAATTGTAGTCTTGAGAAGCACGGAAGCATAAATTAGCAGCATTCTTGGTGGAATGTACCCCTATTAGCGAAGGATGTATACACGGAACATTTCGGTTCCATTCGATAATAACATATCAAACACATACACCCATCATGATACCCAAAGTCAGCAGTTCTACATATCCACCTTTAGCATGAAAACAGCTGCGTCGAGAAATTTTACTTGTTGCTGTTGGTCGAAGGAAGTCCGCGCGTGCAGTCTCAGAACTAAGGCGACGAAATAGGAACATGTTGACACTTCGAGGTCGCTGAAGACATATCCTATATCAGTTTGCGAACGATTTCTTCCACGGCAGAGGTCACACTGCAGGTTTTCTGCAAAAAAACGAAAGTTCAAAAAGCTTCAATACAGCCCACGGTCTTGGAATTGTAGTCTTGTCTAGCACTGGACCATAAATTAGCAGCATTAATGGTTGAATGTGCTCCTACTCGCGAGACTTTAAACACCAAGACAGCTTCGGTTGTCGTTCATTAAGCACACATCAAACATGAAACCTTGGAAGTCAGCAGGTTTTATGTATCTCCACCTTGAGCATGAGAACAGGTGGATCGAGAAATTCCACTGCTTCTGTACTCTTGCTGTTGGTTGAAGGAAGTCCGCGCGCAGTTTCAGAACTAAGACGAGGAGTAGGAACAGTTGGCGGTTTAGACTCAAGCGTGAGGTAAGATACAAAATACACTAGTAACTACTTCTCTCTGAGAAGCCCTACTGCAACTGTAAGCTTACACTTTACTCCAACGAGCTGAAACACTTTGAGCAAATTGAATTCTAACTCGCTGTAACAGTTTTTGCTCTGACGTTCAAACGGGTGGAGTTCAGCCTTGGAGCTCCAGTTTCAAAATGCTTTATGAACTCCACCCGTTAGAGCAAAAACTGTTACAGCGAGTTCGAATTCAATTTTCTCACGGGGTTTCAACTCGTTGGAGTAACTCAGCTTGTACAGTTAAAGCTTACAGTTGCAGTAGGAATTCTCAGAGAGAAGTAGATACGAGTGTCAACATGTTCCTATTTCGTCGCCTTAGTTCTGAGACTGCACGCGCGGACCTCCTTCGACCAACAGCAAGGAGTGGAACTTCTCGACGCAGCTGTTTTCATGCTAAAGGTGGATATATAAACTGATGACTCTGGGTATCATGATTTGGGTGTATGTGTTTGATATGTTATTATCGAATCACAACCGAAATGTTTCGTGTATAAATTCTTCGCGAATATGCACCAAGAATGCTGCTAATTTATGCTTCCGTGCTTCTCAAGACTACAATTGCAAGACTGTGAGCTCTATTAATGCATTTTGAAATGTCTCACGAATGCAGAGATTCTGCTCTGCTCTCCCGATAAGCACTAGACCTCGACTGTTCGTCGGTTCATCAGTACGTTTGAAAGGTCTGGAGTCCATACTTACCACGAGATGAAGGAGCCAGACCGCACCTCAGGTCTGGCTCTTGATCAGAGATGCTGTGATCCTTAGAGTTCTTTCCAGACTCCAGCACCAGTACGACACCCCTGATGTTCAGTACAGAAGGAGTGGAATTTCTCGACGGACCAGTTCTCATGCGCAAGTGGATATATAAAACCTGCTGACTTTTGAGGTATGTGTTTGATATTGGATTACTGGATGAGATCTGTATTGTTCCGTGTTTACCCTAACAGTAACAGACCCTAACAGTCCACTCTCAGGATCACAACAAATCGCTGTCAAAAGATTCATATAGAAACTTTAATACTACTGTCTTTAGTCCAGAAAACGAAAACCTGTAACACTGTCCGTTCTTCATGTCAGTTGTGAGTGTCCAAATCACTGGTTGACGTCGTTTGGCATCTTTCGCGAACCTCGGGCTTGGAAGTCGTAATCAGGAACTATCCTTCTTTAGTAGTCTTCTGTCATCTTTTGAAAACGTCATGCATTTTCTTAACTACTCCTTGCGGAATCTGGCCTCTGTTCGTTCAGGAAATTCGACCGCTGGTTCAGATGTGCAAATGCAATGGATGCTTACCTTTTGTTTATCACTTGTTCCTAATAGACTTCACCATCTCCTGATGTCCTGCTTAATAATGTAGAGTGAGCGACACTATGATACACAGGTAACTGATAAACCTTGCTGCGAGAGAATGTATACAGTGAGGAATGAAGTTCAATGAACGTACCCCGCGGTACGATAAAAGAGTTCTGCGGTATGATAAAAGCTAGAAGTGAAGTGATTATTAATTCAAATCTTACATAATCTGGTCCTGCCGTAATCTTAACATCTGGGCGATGTAGTAGCTGCCTGTAAACCAAGCGGGAGTAAGAGAGTGAGGAGTTGCTCCTCTCCTCGGGGACCGCTGGGATCTTGTGGAAGGCATTTCCTGTTTATCACAGGTTGAAGAAACCTACGATACTAAACGTCACCATCTCCTTATGTCCTGCTTAATAGAAACAGTGGTTTCACAGTAATCACCTGATGAATAGTGCTTTAGTCCCAGCTAATTACCTGATGAATAGTGCTTTAGTCCTAGCTGATTATTTGATGAATAGTGCTTTATTCACACTAATCACTTGATGAATAGTGCTTTAGTCCCAGCTGATAACTTGATGAATAGTGCTTTATTCACAGTTATCACCTCATCAATAGTGCTTTAGTCCAAGCTGATTACGTGATGAATAGTGCTTTCTCCACATAATCACCTGATGAATAGTGCTTTAGTCCCAGCTGATTACTTGATGAATAATACTGCTTTATTCACAGTTATCACCTGATGAATAGTGCTTTAGTCACAGATGATTACCTGATGAATAGTGCTTTATCCACAGTAATCACCTGATGAATAGTGCTTTAGTCCCAGCTGATTGCTTGATGAATAATACTGCTTTATTCACAGTTATCACCAGATGAATAGTGCTTTAGTCCCAACTGATTATCTGATGAATAGTGCTTTGTCCACAGTAATCACCTGATCAACAGTGCTTTAGTCCCAACTGATTACCTGATGAATAGTGCTTTAGTCCCAATTGGACAACGCTGCCTTATACTATAGCGTATAAACTACAAGTGAAGTGAATATAAATTCAGTGCCTTCTGCTATAGCATATAACCTACAAGTGAGGTGAATATGAATTCATCCGATACTAAACGTCACCATTTCCTCATGTCCTGCTTAATAGAAACAATGGTCTAACAATTATCACTTGATGAAAAGTGCTTTAGTCTTAGCTGATTACTTGATGAATAGTGCTTTATTCACAGTAATCACTTGATGAATAGTGCTTTAGTCCTAGCTGATTACCTGATGAATAGTGCTTTAGTCCTAGGTGATTACCTGATGAATAGTGCTTTATGCACAATAATCACCTGATCAATAATGCTTTAGTCCCAGTTGATTACTTGATGAATAATACTGCTTTATTCACAGTTATCATCTGATGAATAGTGCTTTAGTCCCAGCTGATTACCTGATGAATAGTGCTTTGTTCACAATAATCACCTGATGAACAATGCTTTAGTCCCAGCTGATTACCTAACGAATTGTGCTTTATCCATAGTAATCACCTAATGAATAGTGCATTAGTCCCAGCTGATTACCTGATGAATAGTGCTTTATCCACAATAATCACCTGATGAATAGTGCTTTAGCCCCAGCTGATTACTTGATGAATAGTGCTTTATCCACAGTAATCACCTGATTAATAATGCTTTAGTCCCAGCTGATTAATTGATGAATAGTGCTTTGGTCCCAATTGGACAACGCTGCCTTATGCTATAGCGTATAAACTACAAGTGAAGTGAATATGAATTCAGTGCTTTTTGCTATAGCATATAAACTACAAGTGAAGTGAATATGAATTCATACGATACTAAACGTCACCATTTCCTCATGTCCTGCTTAATAGAAACAATGGTCTGATAATTATCACTTGATGAATAGTGCTTTTGTCCTAGCTGATTACTTGATGAATAGTGCTTTAGTCCCTGCTGATTACCTGATGAATAGTGCTTTATTCGCAGTCACCACTTGATGAATAGTGCTTTAGTCCCAGCTGATAACCTGATGAATAATGCTTTATTCACAGTAATCGCTTGATGAATAGTGCTTTAATCCCAACTGATCACCTGATGAATAGTGCTTTATCCACAATAATCACCTGATGAATAGTGTTTTAGTCCCAGCTGATTACTTGATGAATAATACTGCTTTATTCACAGTTATCATCTGATGAATAGTGCTTTAGTCCCAGCTGATTACCTAATGAATAGTGCTTTGTCCACAATAATCACCTGATGAACAGTGCTTTAGTCCCAACTGATTACCTGATGAATAGTGTTTTATCCATAGTAATCACCTAATGAATAGTGCTTTAGCCCCAGCTGATTACCTGATGAATAGTGCTTTAGTCCCAGCTGATTACCTGATGAATAATGCTTTATCCACAGTAATCACCTGATGAATAGTGCTTTAGTCCCAGCTGATTACTTGATGAATAATACTGCTTTATTCACCGTTATCACCAGATGAATAGTGCTTTAGTCCCAACTGATTACCTGATGAATAGTGCTTTGTCCACAGTAATTACCTGATGAATAGTGCTTTAGTCCCAATTGGACAACGCGGTCTTATGCTATAGCGTATAAACTACAAGTGAAGTGAATATGAATTCATACGATACTAAACGTCACCATTTCCTCATGTCCTGCTTAATGCAAACAGTGGTCTGAAAATTATCACTTGATGAATAGTGTTTTAGTCCTAGCTGATTACTTGATGAATAGTGCTTTAGTCCCTGCTGATTACTTGATGAATAGTGCTTTATTCACAGTAATCACTTGATGAATAGTGCTTTAGTCTCAACTGATTACCTGATGAATAGTGCTTTATTCACAGTAATCACCTGATGAATAGTGCTTTATCCACAGTAATCACCTGATGAATAATGCTTTAGTCCCAGCTGATTACCTGATGAATAGTGCTTTATCCACAGTAATCACCTGATGAATAGTGCTTTAGTCCCAACTGATTACCTGATGAATAGTGCTCTGTCCACAGTAATCACCTGATGAACAGTGCTTTAGTCCCAGCTGATTACCTGATGAATAGTGCTTTAGTCCCAATTGGACGACGTTGCCTTCTGCTATAGCGTATAAACTACAAGTGGAGTGAATATGAATTTAGTGCCTTCTGCTATAGCATATAAACTACAAGTGAAGTGAATATCAATTCATACGATACTAAACGTCACCATTTCCTCATGTCATGCTTAATAGAAACAATGGTCTATCAGTTATCACCTGATGAATAGTGCTTTAGGCCTAGCTGATTACTTGATGAATAGTGCTTTATTCACAGTAATCACTTGATGAATAGTGCTTTAGTCCCAGCTGATTACCTGATGAATAATGCTTTATTCACAGTAATCACCTGATGAATAGTGCTTTAGTCCCAGCTGATTACCTGATGAATAGTGCTTTATCCACAGTAATCACCTGATGAATAGTGCTTTAGTCCCAGCTGATTACTTGATGAATAATACTGTTTTTTTCCCAGTTATCACCTGATGAATAGTGCTTTAGTCCCAGCTGATTACCTGATGAATAAGTCTTTATCCATAGTAATCACCTGATGAATAGTGCTTTAGTCCTAGCTGATTACTTGATGAATAATATTGCTTTATTCACAGTTATCACCTAGTGAATAGTGCTTTAGTCTCAGCTGATTACCTGATGAATAGTGCTTTGTCCACAGTAATCACCTGATGAATAGTGCTTTAGTCCCAGCTGGACAACGCTGCCTTCTGCTATAGCATATAAACTACAAGTGAAGTGAATATGAATTCAGACGATACTAAACGTCATCATCTCCTCATGTCCTGCTTAATAGAAACAGTGGTCTCACAGTAATCACCTGATGAGTAGTGCTTTAGTCCCAGCTGATTACCTGATGAATAGTGCTTTATTCATAGTAATCACCTGATGAATAGTGCTTTAGTCCCAACTGGACAACGCTGCCTTCTGCTTTAGCATATAAACTACAAGTGAAGTGAATATGAATTCAGTGCATTCTGCTATAACATATAAACTACAAGTGGAGTGAATATGAATTCAGAGCCTAGGTACTCTGGTCTTGTGACGAGTCTAACATCTGGGCCGTGTAGCGATTGCCTGTAACCCAACCCAAGCGGGAGTAAGAGATTACGGAGTGATCATGTGGAAGCATGTCCACCTGAAGCGTGGAGTCTCCGGCTTTTCCACGGAAGTGAGAAGGGTCCTGGGAGGTAATGTAGAAGGCAAAGCGTGAGACGGGTAACCGAGCGCGATCGCCGCTCGCTCTACGCAGTCAGGGGATAGCGTGCTTGAATGCTTGCCAGCTATCACAGAGGGATGATCGCTGACAAGCATTCAATCGATGAGCGATCATCCCTCTGTGAGCAGCTGCCTACGACTTCTCTCTGTTCTTTTTCCACTCCAGAGAAGCTGTAAACTGGAACTCGAGATTAATAGTCATGTTCACAGTGGTCTTAACAGAGGTCAATGGTCGTCTGAAATGACGATAAGGTCACTTCCTCTTACTTCTCATAGGCGGAGGAAGCCGTAGAAGGCACATCGAACGTAAGGACCACTAGCTAAGAAGAGTCCACGGTCACCGATTTCAGTGTTATCCCTAGACAGTATCTGGGTGGCCCAAATGCAGATTCTGTAACACGCGTTGATATATCCGTCTTCAAAATTTCTGCCGAGGAGACCGTGATCTTGAAAGTCTTTGTGTATCATTGTTCTTAGTAAAACGAACCTTACTGTCGTCCGTTTCCATCCGCGAGCCAGTAGCACCGATGTTTAGTGACTCGGTAATGTAGAGAACAAATGAACTGCTTATTATTCTAATCATTAGCTCATGAAGTCTAGTGTTAAATAAGGCGATAGTTAGCAGGAGCTCACACACAACTGAAGCTGCAAACAGAGATCAGACTATAGACCTGTCATCATCTCCAGAGTAGAGGTCATTGGGGGGATGGAGGATCCAAGAGTTTCACATTTGAAAGCAGTGAAACGAGTACTCAGGTATCTGAAAGATACTGCGTTTAAGGGATTGAAGTTTAATTCAATTACTGCTAAAGTTCTAACAGGCTTTACGGATGCTGACTGGGTAGGTGATGTCATAGACCGGAAATCAAGATCTGGTTATGCCTTCCTGCTTGCAGGTGCAGCTGTTACTTGGCAAAGTAAGAAACAAAAGGTTTCTTCTTTGTCATCCACAGAAGCCGAATATCGTGGATTGTGTAATGCAGTTCAGGAAGTCGTGTGGATAAGATGGATGTTGGAAGATCTGGGAGAGGTTCAAAGAGAACCAACTACCATTTTCACTGATAACATGAGTAGCATTGCTCTTGCCAAAAATCCAGTCCATCATGCGAGGACAAAGCACATTGAGGTGCAGGTCCATTTTATTCGTGACAAAATAGAAAGTGGAGAGGTATGTGCCACTTGGGAACATACCAATGACCAACTAGCAAATATATTCACTAAACCATTGTCTAAACCTCAGTTTGATAAACTAAGAAATGGCCTTGATATATGTGAACTACTCGTGATCTTATGAGGAGAATGTTGAAAGATAATATAAGTTCACGTTCTTCCTTCTTGACTATGACCTTTGACTATGACCTCTCAGTTCTTTTCTCCCTCTTCAGTATTTGTTCGTAACTCCCTCTAGTGTAACTGTGTTGTAACTCCTTCTTGTAACACCTCCTTGTAACTCCTTGTTCCCCGTTCCTTCTGCCTGGCCAAGTTTACTTACAACATAAGCTAGATCTGGTCTGGTCGTTACAACCAAGTAGATCAGCTTTCCCACTAGTCTCCTGTACTCAGTTTTATCAATCGCTTCGTCAAATCCATGCTGAGTAGACCAATCCTTCAAAAGTATCGTTGGAGTAGGCACCGGCTTGCAGTCCTGCATTTGATACTCCCTCAATGTATCGTTGATGTACTTATTCTGTACAAGGTACAGATCTTCTCCATCTTCGACTAAATGAACTCCAAGACAGTAGGTAAGTCTGCCCAAGTCAATCATCTCGAACTTTGTAGATAACTGTAACTTCACTAAAGAGATAGCCTCTTCATCGCTGCCTGAAAAGATTACATCATCCACATACAGCAGCAACGCTACTCTCCCTTTTGCTGTAACTAGGATATATAGATTAGGATCTCCCCTTGTAGAAGAGAAACCCTTCTTCCTTAAGAAACTGTCTATTCTAGTAAACCAAGCTCTAGGAGCTTGCTTAAGACCATACAAGGCTTTACGAAGTTTGTATACTAACTGTTCTTTTCCAGCAATCTGAAAACCTTGTGGCTGTTGAATGTATACATCCTCTTGTATCTTACCATTCTGAAAAGCATTCTTCACATCTAGTTGCCATATTTTCTAGTTCTGAAGCATAGAATATGCTATTAGCAGCCTAATAGAGCTCATCTTCGCTACAGGAGTAAACGTCTCATCATAGTCCTCCCCTTGCTGCTGTAGATAACCCTTGACTACAAGTCGAGCCTTATATCTCTGAACTGTATCATCAGCATGGTACTTTGTTTTGAACACCCATTTGGTTCCGATCAGCTTCTTCCCTTCAGGAAGAGTTGTCAAGAACCAAATATCGTTTTTCTGCAATGTTGTGAACTCCTCCTTCATTGTCTTTGTCCACTTCTCAGACTTCATAGCATCTTCGAACTTCAGTGGTTGAAGCACTTGTTCATGTACTGGTGTTGGAACTGTAACTTGTGTGACAGGATCTCGTAAGGTGAGTGCATGATATGTTCTGTTTCAGCAACATCTACACCACCTTTAACAGCTTCTGGTATATTTTCATCATATTGATTATCTTGTAACATTTCAGAAAGGGGAAATCCGAAAGCTAGACTAGTACCATTGGAGGTAGTGGTAGTCTCCTTCTTCTCTACCTCAAGATGAGCAGTATGATTTGCCTCATCAAAGAAAACATCCCGACTAATGATAATCTTCTCTTTACTGTCAAGTAGTCTGTATCCTTTCGTTTGTTCAGAGTAGCCTATGAAAGTGTAAACTTTAGAGCAGTCGTCTAACTTCCTCCTCAACTCTCTAGGCACAAGTACTAGGCCTTACACCCAAAAACTCGAAGATTTGAGATATCATGTTTTATACCTGTGAAAGCCTCTTCAGGGCTTATACCTTCCACCTCCTTTGTTGGACTTTGGTTGAGAAGGTATACTGCAGTGTTAATTGCTTCAGCCCACAACTTCCTAGTTAGTCCTCCATCCTTGAGTAGACATCTGATTACTTCAGCAACCACTCTCTTCTTCCTCTCCACCACTCCGTTTTGTTGTGGAGTGTAAGGTGCACTTAGTTGTCATATGATGTCTTTGGACTTGTAGAAAGCCTCCGCTGCTTTGGACAGAAACTCTCCTCCTCTGTCACTCTTGATTTTTCGAATTTTCCTGCTAGTCTGAAGCTCAACCTCGACTATGAGGTCTTTCATGTGTGTGAAAGCTTCATTCTTTTTCCTCAAAAACCTCACCCACATTTTTCGTGAGTAGTCATCAACTATCAAAAGATAATATTCAGCTCTACCTAATGATGGAGGATCAATGGGTCCTGCTAGATCTATATGTAATAAGTCTAGTGGAGTTGTAGCCCTTCTTGCTGCTGAAGGGAACTTCTTCTGAACCTGTTTTCCCTTCAAGCAGATCTCACATGGCTTGTGCAAAGAATCGAATTTCTGGACTCCATCAACTAGGTTAAACTTGCACAGCAAGTTCATTCTATTTGAACTCATGTGACCTAACCTTCTGTGCCACAAATCTGTCTTCTCTTGTACAGTAGCAGTAAGCAAAACTTCAAGTAAGGAAGTAGCTTCAAGCTCATATAAATGACCTACCACATTGCATCTTGCTACTACACCTTGACTGTCTACCTCTTCAGCAACAACGGGTCTCTCATGTGAACCACTAACAAACTTCCACAAATCATATCCAGCAAGTATGGCCTGTACCTTAGCTCTCCAGATAGGATAGTTCGAAGTGTTCAACTTATGAGAATCAGAAAGTAAATTGTCACTTATGATAACCGATGCCATTGTGCACTGTCACGAACCTGGTCTAACCAAACAGTCTCCAAATGAAATGAAACTTGGTATGCGTGTTGGCAAAGTGAAAGTAGGACCTCTCTGTGCTAGAGGTGTGGGATAGGGATAGACCTCAGAAAATTTTAGTTTTCCCAAAAAAAATCTCTAAGGCCTTCAAATCGACGATCAAAGTTCGACAGAGGTTTTTGACAGTTTCAAAACGAGGTCAGAATCGGAGTGTCTCAGAAGTAGATACGAGAGATTCTTATGATCAAGAATCCTCGTCGGATGACGAAGGATTTGATCGAGATGAATCATTACATCAACTTAGTGTTATTGACTTGTTGCCTCGACTAGTAGTTTTCGCGCACCTACCGCCTTGTTGCGCCAAATGAAGCTCTAGCTCAGTAGGTCGCAAACTTTACACCACTAACATGCAAACACAATCACAAGTTAGTGTCGATGCACCACTTACCTTAGTTCTGTTTGGTCCGGACCGGAGCCGGACCGTCTCCTTATTCATCAAGCTCAGCAATCCTAAGTCCCGACTTAGATCCGCCTAAGTCGGTTGCAAACATGAACAAGTCACAATATGACTTGGGGCGGACTTCCCATAAAGTCCAGGGTCCTAAACAGTGCCTCCAGCACACCTAACGGCCCAACCGCCCGTGATGTCCGTCTGGGTCTAGGCTCCCGAACGGAGGTCTAACCCGCCGACTCGTTCCCTAGTCTTGCCCCAGCCCTAACATCGTTCCCAAGTCCGGACATCCAAGTCTGGATCGGAACGTGCCTTGGAACCGGCCCAGCCATCACCTCATGCCCCCAGAGTCTGCCCGCCAAACCCTGGGGTCGGATGACTCGTCCTGGCCCACCCAGGCATCGAGCGCCCCCTCCTATATACTTCTGGGGATCGGCGGCCCCGCCCTCTTCTTTGGTCCCTGAAAATTATACCACAATCCAATTGTGGTTCGGCCATAACTTCCAGCTCGGAGGTCAGATCAAAGATTTTTATATATCACTGGAAAGCTCTCGACGAGACCTTTCCAATGATACCTCACTCGCCTCGAGATCTTACGTGGAGCTCCGTCCATGACCTAAAACGTCCCTGGAGCTCCAACACTTAGCAGTTTTTTCGAAACCTGTGGTCCAGACCCAGGGTCGAACCCTGTGGTTCGTCTGCGTCTCGGACCCACGTCTCGGTCCCACATCTCAGACCTATGTCTGAGACTCATGTTTCAGTCCGTTCCCAGACTCGCCCTCTTAGGTCAGCGTTCGTCTGGAGCCCTCTTGGGGTAGGCCCTTATGTCCTAACCCAAGGTTCCAACCTTGGTTCAGAGAACCACTTAGGGTTCATCTGATCCCGACTTCCTGGCCAAGCCGTTAAGTCCTACTCGCAGCGTTCACAACCTAGCGCAAGTCCGCTAGGGTTCTGTTGTTCACGTCTGCGCCCGATCTTGAGAATGAGGGGCGCGATACTCACCCCCACTTTGGAGGTTGATGCCCTCCAAAGTTAACACCAAGTTAACACCAAGTTCAAAATGGGTAGCCAACCCCTTGGCGTCAGAATTGCGTTCTGGTAGCTAACCCGCAATCCCCTTCTTGGCTTGAGTCTTAAGTTGTCGCTAGAACACTTAGAAAATTCCAACTAGTCTCGGGAAAAGCCTTACCTTTTTGGCTTACCCTAAACAAAACTAGTTGACAACTTCTAAACATTCTACTTAAGACTCTAACTTGCTAACTATAAGTATTCACACCTACTTACAAGGTCCTCCGAAACTCACTTTCCGGTCGCAATCTGATTTGACTTAGACGCGAGACTAAGTTTACTTTGTAGAAAAATCACAAAGCAAGATCACCCCAAGCCCCAAGACAAGTATGAAAGTTCATACTTGCTTTGCCAACGCTACGGCAAACCTAAGTCTTGACATCAAGACTTAGTCTTGATTTAGATGCTTATCCAAACTAGCTCGCTTCCTTTGAGTGTGCTTCGTTCCTCCTCTTGACAACATCCTAAGCACCTGATCAGAACTAGTCATAGCCATGCACTACCAATACACTTAGACAAAATTTCAAAAACAAAATCTTTATTTCCAAATACAAGACAAAGGTACAAAATCCATCGGCCCAAATCGCCTCAAGTTGCTACTCCTATGGTTCGTCGTTTCTTCACCCCTCGCTGGAAGGAGATGTCCTCATCTTGCTAATGTCCTTGTTGTCCTTGTCTCCGTTTGAATAGGTCCAATACTTCGCTCGCATGGACGAGATCTTCCTCTGGCACCCAAGTTGCTTCCTTCAAATGGTAACCACGCCATTTGACCAAGTACTCCATCCGGTGTGATTTGCGTCGAGATCGCAAAATGGACTCTACCTCATATTCTGCTTCGCCTTGCACGACATCAGGTTGAGGCCTGAGAACTTGTTTGCGCTCCGGCCGCAAATCATCCTTGAAGTATTTCTTTAATAAAGAAACATGAAAAGTCGGATGCAACTGCCAGTCGGGAGGAAGGTCTAAGGTATAGACGTCTTGTGCGGATTCTTGACAATGACAAAAGGTCCCGCAAACTTCGATGAAAACTTCACCGATATTTCCTTCGGAAGTGTGAAGTTTTTCGCACTTAACCATACTTCTTCGCCCACTTGAAACTGCACTTGCCGTCGATGCTTATTTACCTGCTTCGTGTATCTTTGCTGCGCCTTCTCGAGGTTCTTCTTTGCTTGCTCCTCGCGCTGCTGCATTGCCGCCACCAACTCTTCAGCTGATGTTTGCCGTGTTCTTGGTCGTGCCGATGTAGAACTCCCTACAAGAGTCAAGTCAAGAGGCCCTTCTGGCTCACGTCCGTAAGCCAGCAAGAAAGGCGATTCACCGGTTGCCGAATGCGTCGTGGAATTGTAGCAATACTCCGCAAGACTGAGCCACTCCGCCCAATCACTTTGGTCCACGCTCACATAATTCCTCAAGTATTGATTCAGAACCGAGTTAACTCGTTCCGTTTGCCCATCTGTTTTCAGATGAAAGGCGGTACTCAATTTTAACTTAGTCCCCAATTTTTGGAATAAGTGTTTCCAAAAGGCACTTGTGAACTTAGAGTCTCTATCCGAAATGATACTCCGAGGTAATCCATGTGAACGCCACCAAGTATCCAGGAACAACCGAGAAGTCGTGAACGCTGTTGCGGTATCCAAGGTCGGAGCAAACTTCGCTAGTTTGCTAAACCGATCAACTATCACAAAAATCACGTTGTATCCATTCGAGTCAGGCAGAGAGGTAATGAAGTCCATGCTAATGCTTTCCCAAGGTCTGGCTGGAATCGACAAAGGATGAAGCAATCCTTGTTTCTTCTCATAAGAAACGCGATTCGCTTGACAGGTTATGCATGTTTTCACAAAGTGGGCAACATAAGGACCTTTATGACCTGATAAGGGCACATTGTGAGATTCTTTTAACAGCTTGGTCCTAAGTTTTCCTTGTCCCACATAAATCCGACTTTGCTTGAACATGAGTAAACCATGTCTTAGCTGCATGTTCTGCAACTTCACTCCTCGCTTGAGTTGTTCGAGGTACTCCTTCGCTTGGTCATCGCCCATGTAACCTTCACGTATTCGCCTCTCCAAGTCTGACTCCTTAGGATACATAGCTCGCAGAATCTGTGTTGACGATGGAAGATATTCCTCCTTGCGACTCAAGGCGTCAGGAACCACATTGTCCTTTCCCGCTTTGTGGATTAATTCCACATTCATGAGTGCCAAGGTATCGTGCCACCGTAGTTGCTTTGGCGTCATTCGATCTTGTGTCTCAAAGTACTTGAGCAAAATATTGTCAGTATACACTTGGGTTTTGTGAAGTCCCAAGTAATGCCGCCATTTCCTCAAGCAATGAACAACCGCGAACAGTTCCTTCTCGTGAGTCGGCCATCGACTCTCTGTCCCAGATAGCTTCTTGCTTTCGTACGCTACAGGTTTTCCATCCTGCACCAACACTCCGCCAATCGCATAGTCGCTCGCGTCCGTGTGCACCTCGAATGGTTTGTCGAACTCCGCCAGCTTCAAAACTGGCGCCTTTGACAAAATAGCTTTGATCGTCTGAAACGCATCATCCACCTCCTTGGTCCAACTTACCTATGCGTCTTTGCCCGTCCAGTCCGTCAGCGGCTTCGTGATTTTTGAAAACCCCTTCACATACTTGCGGTAGAACTGCGCCAATCCTAAGAATCGCCGCATCCCCTTCACTGTAGTCGGAGGCTCCCAAGTCACAATCGCGTCCACCTTCTGCATATCCGGGCCGACTCCTTCTGCACTAATGACATGTCCCAAGAAGTTAATGCGCTCCAAACCAAACTCACTCTTGTCAATGTTGGCAAACAGCTTATGCTCCCGCAGCTTCGTCAACACCACCCTTAGCTGCTCCGCGTGCGTCTCCAAGGTTTTGGAGTAGATCAAGATGTCGTCGATGTAAACGATGACAAACTCATCCATCTCCTCGCGAAAAATTGTGTTCATCAATGTAGTGAACGTCGAAGGGGCGTTGCAGAGTCCAAATGGCATCACCACGAATTCAAACGATCTGTATCTGGTTCGACAAGCGGTCTTCTCAACATCTGGATCAGCTATCCGGATCTGGTAATATCTTGACTTCAAGTCTATCCTGCTGAAGTACTTTGCACCCGCTAGCCTGTCAAAGAGGTCGTCTATCCTTGGCAAAGGATAATTATTCTTCACCGTCACCTTATTGAGTGCACGATAATCTACGCGGAGTCGTAACTTCCCATCCTTCTTCTTTGCGAAAAGAACTGGGGCTCCATAAGGTGACTTGCTGGTTCGAATATATCCTCGCGCTAATAGCTCACCGAGTTGTCTTTTCAACTCGAGGAGTTCCACCTGATTGAGTCGGTAAGGGGCTTTGGAAGGTGGTTCTGATCCTGGCAAGACCTCGATCTTGTGATCCACCACCCGCCTTGGAGGTAACTCAGCAGGTAACTCATCCGTCAAGACATCCTCAAACTCCTTAATCACTTCGCGAAGCACCTTCTGAAGTTTAGTCGCGTCCCCTGATGTTTCCTCTTGCCTATCACCCACCATCAAATCTGCAATCCGCATCAAACACATGACCCCGTCGTTGAAGTCAATCTGTTTGCCTTTGATCCAATTCACTGCAAAGTCATCAATGTTCCGCGCCTTCCAGATCAGCCTCACTCCCAGCTTCCGCCCTTTAACTCTAACGTTTAACCTTAAAGGTTTCCGCCTAAGTTCCACTTCAAACTTGTCCAAGAAAGTGTTCCTCAAAACCGCATGGATATCATCCATCTCGCACACCGTGAAGTTCTCTGTGAACTCCAACTTCCCACACACAAATCGTACGTCCAATGCTACTTCAGAAGTTTGGTACGTCTTGCCCTTGGCAAAGCGCACCTGAATAGGCTTGTCTGCCTTGGAGGTAGACAAGCCCATCTTCTTCACCAACTTTGGACTTATGAAGGAGTGAGTCGCTCCTGTGTCCACAAGAAAAATAACATCACGGTTAGCAACCTTGGCTTGTAGATACATCAATCCCGGCATCTTCTTCGTGGTTCTCAAGGTCACAGTCATCTGGCCCTCCAACAAGTCCTTTGCAACAAATGCATTCATGCTACAGTTACTAACCTTAGGTTTCGTGCACCCCTTAGCAATGTGGCCCGCCTCGCCACAGTTGTAGCAAGTAAACTTAGCGCCATTGTCCTTCTGAGGTGTTTGCCCCTTAGGTTTTACTCCTGTTTGCTGCCGCTTTGCTGCCGGGGCAGAAGTATCTTTCCGATCCTTCTCACCCCATCCCACTGTCGCTTGAAGCCCTTGTTCTTCTTCTGGAACTTGTCCGTGCTGCGTGGTTCAAAGGGTTTCTGCTGCTGGACTTCGTCGTCCCCAATTCGCTCCGCTAGCTTCAAAAGTTTGGCACTTGTCTCTGGTAGCTTTGGCATCCGAAAGAGAGCCTTCTCCGAGCTAGACTTGAGTCCCCCAATGAATATACATATTTTGGTCTCCTCAGTCCACTTGGAGAATGAATCCAGCTTGGCACTGAACTCGCGCACATAAGCGCTTCAGGTCATAAGGTCATCAGGTCATAAGCGCTTCAGGTCATAAGGTCCCCGTCTGCTTCAATCTCACCAACTCAATACCGTCCCGAATCCTTTGATACTCCGGAGTGAATCGTCCAGCGAGCAACTCCTTGAACTCTTTCCAACCAAGCGCCGAGACGGTCAAGGCATGCTCATCCCTGTATGCAGTCCATCAGAGAAGCGCGTGGTCCTTCAGGAACGCGCGCTCTCACTTTGTCAGACTCCTTAGCTTGTTGCGCCTCAAAGTATAGGTCCAACTCAGTTAAGAAATCCTTAACCTTGCGAGTCCGTCCTATACCTGAAAACGGAGTCTGCAAATTCGTCTTACAAAGCTTTCTGGTAGACGAGGAACTCCCTTGGCCTCTGTGTAGAGAACGATAGTTGAGAATGAACAGAATGAGGTTATTGAAGCGAGCTAGCTTGTACATATATATTCGGGCACCGGACTCGTAGGAGGACCGACTAAACTCGGTGCATGTGCCTGGATGTGTACATGCATTGTGTCCGTTATTCTGTACCTGGTCCGTGAGAATTTGCATGAATCTCTAGTTTCAATTCGAAGCCTGGTGGTTGATGCATGGATTGCAAGGTCCCGATCATGGGAGGGGTAATACGAAGAACGAAGCATGAAGCTGCTTCCTGAGACATCCCTGAATCCCCTCATTGTCCGGACACTTAAAAAGAAGGACTCTTTACGAGTCAGGGCAGCTTGATCGCAGTAAAAGCCATTTTGTCTTGCAAAAAGTAACAGTCGAATCTGAAGAGCTCTGTGTCTTCATAACTGCTTTATGAAGATGCATAGCGGAGACCCGAAAGTATAGAACGAGCCTAGAAGGGCCGAAGGCTGTCCCTTTATTGCTTGATCAGGAGCAGAAATTTATTTCTCTAGCTAGTCATGATCACTTTAAATTCTTCCTACAAGCCTCCCACCACGAGCATCCATGTTCCCGTTTCTAGCTAGCTTAAGCTCCTAGCTGAAATTTAGTCCATTCCGGAAGCAGATCTCGTCCGATCTTGATGCTAGACTCTGAAGAGGATTCTTATCCAAATTCTACCAACAGGACTCTGGATCTCATGATCAGTTGAGTCTAGGATTACTGGGACCACACTGGAAGATGTTGTGGATAAGAGCTCTAGATCCCGGACCTGGCGAGCTTGTGAGCTTGCTGCGTGGCAGCAGCTGAAAACTTACGTTCGCCTACATGTGCAAGAGAAACCACCGGATCATAAGGATGATGAGTATATATATATAATCAAAGGCATCTTGATCATAGCTAGAAGCAAATAATGGAGTATTCATTTTATCTTGATTTTAGATAACGCATGCTCTGCACGTGTGTTTGTAGCTTGTTACGCATCAGCAAATCCGAGTTTGGACGTAGAAAGCCCAGAAGCAGTATCTCACATCACCATGATACAGCTTGAAGATTGCAACTGCAAACAAGCTTGTGGGATACTTTCTAGAGCCGAAACTTGTGAATAAGGTTGGTTGGTCCGGTCACAATTCTTCTGCGGTTCACGTCTCCTCTATCCAATCTAAACTTAAATTCAAGTTAGGTTTTCCTCTTAAGTCTTAAGAGGCAAACCTACAAATTCTGAACTGAAACTTCTTAAACAGGTTGTTTCCACCTCGTGGTCGTGTTTGATATTTCCAAATTCATACATTACATGCCACGTCATCCTATTTAAAAGCACGTTCGTTAGATTCCTCGTCTTCCAAACACGTGGTTCTTAATGAAAAAACCTTTCAAACTTTCTAGACACTTGTTTTAAAGTATATTATAAATATTAAATTCTTTAAATTGTTTTTTATATTCTTTAGGTATTTGATGGATTTAGTGAATAGATATTATAGAGTTTCAATATACCTTGAATTCAGCATTAACTCATAACACTCTGTACACTAATACCACACCTAAGCTTTGAGCAATATTGATGAAATGATGAAGAAACTAGCAAATTTCCTTGAAGGAAGTTTTTGAAAATGATTCATCTATTATTTTTTCTGTTCTAAATTTGAAGACTAACACTTTTAGCTTAGTGTTAATAATATTTTAAACAAATCTAAATTTAAAATTCAAGTTGTCGTCTTTTGAGAGGGAAAACAGACAAAATTTGAACAGAAACTTCCTAAACAGGTTGCTCTCCCCTCGTAGCCGTGTTTGATATTTTCAAATTCTGAAATTACATTCCATTTCATCCTCTTTAAAATCAAAGCACGTATGTTAGATTTCTCGTTGTCAAAAAACGTAGTTTCTAATGAGAAAATGCTTCCAAACTTTCTAGACACATGTCTTAAGGTACATTATAAATATTTAAATTCTTTAAATGACTTTTAGAACTCTTTAGGTATCTCATGATTTATTGAATAGAATTTTATAGAGTTTTTATATCTTAATTCAGCATTAAATCACTTTGTAGAGAAAAGTCAAAATCTCAAAATGTTATAATCTTTTCTCAGTTCTATACACTAGTAACAAATCTAAGCTTGGAGTAATATTGTTCAATGATGAAATAAATCATCATGCTTCTTTAATTATTTGTGCATTCGTGTTTTACTCTCAATTTTGGGTGGAAGAGAATTGGAGATCATGTGAGGCATCTGTTGTATTTTGGTTTGAAACCGTCTCAGGTGCATGTTTGAAACAAATGAGTGAAATGAAAAAATCTTATAAAAATAACCAAGACAAAGTCAGATACTCATGAAACTTTCCAAGGAACAAGAAAGGCACGTTAGGATCCCGATCACAGTTCAAGATTCCAAAAATCCATGTGCACCACCCTACTTTTTGGATGAAGAGCATTTTGGAACGCAAACCAAAGTGACAAAAATTATTATTTTTAGGCATGGATGGATTCACCTTGCAGAGAGCAACTTTTCTTGAAGAACTTTTTTGAAAACATTCTATCTATTATTTTTTAAGCTCAAAATTTTAAAATTATATATTGTCTTAACAAATCTAGCTAAACTTACAATTCAAGTTTTCACGTTCTTTGAGAGGGCAAACAGAACAATTTTGAGTTGAAACTTCTTAAACAGGTTGATCTCCCCTTGTGACCGTGTATGATACTTTCATATTAGTTACTTTGGATTGTACGGCTTTTACTAGTGATGATATTTTTCTTGACAAATTGTGATCTATCACGAGAGATCACTTCTTTTCCGGGTTCGGTATGTTTAGCAATTTTCTTTCGTCACTTTCGCACATGCGTCCAACACTTATCACCATCACTTCTTAGAGAAGTAATCGAAAGATAACTTCTTCTTTCAGTTCTGAAAGTTGTTTCTGATGCTTCTTGGAAAAGTGATCGGTTTGTTACTTCCTTTGGACGATATCAGATTCTGAAAATGTGTCTTATTTTAAGGTTGAATGCAATGTTTGCTGTTAGATATAAGCGCCAAGTGATCTACGGTAGCCATTGATTGCCAAAACATATAACTTTCACAGAAGTTTTCATGTTATTCTTTTCTGAAATACAGAAGTAAGCTCAATCCGCGTTTGTACTTCCCTGTTAATCTGCAATAGTGGTATTGCAGAAGCTTTGTTTGCACTAACTGTTGCAATCTTCAAGCTGAATCATCATGTTAGGTGTAAGACATCGCTTCTGGACTTTGTACATCCAAACTCAGATTTGATGATACGTAACAAGTGAATGAAGATGAAGAAGCCATAACTACTCAAAGACGAGAACAAAGGAAAATCTTTGGATGTAAACTGATGGAGGGGGTGAAATTCTTATCCACTTTGTTTTCAAAGAATGAGGGATATCAAGGAGCTATGAGTTGGCTTGGAGAGCTGAAGATGAGGTGGTCATGTTGAGTGTAGTTGATTCTTGATCATTCTGGACTGTCAATTGACCGACTGAAGTTGAAGAGTGTACATGAGACTCAACTTGCGAACTTCAACAGTGATGTGATTTCCGCTTGAGTTCTAGTTCAAAATTCCATGTGAAACTTTCCAAGGTGTCTTATAAGTAAGATATCTGGAAATTTTCATCTTGAATGGTTGAATATGTTGTTTAAGGTCTTGGATCAAACTTACATGGGTCTGTAAAGCTCTTAAGTTAGCATAGATTAGAGTTTGATCCACATCAGAGAGTTGGATCAGAGACTTCAACTTGAAAATTATTCAGTTTTCTGTGCAGTTTGTTCAACATTGACCGATCAAGTTGAGAGAACTGAGGTCTCAACATCTGAAGTCTCTATTATTAATGGGTTTAGATTTTTAGTCATATCTATTATCTTTTTTGAGTTTTTCCAGCAATTGGGGACTAGTTTGTTGTTGAAACTGTCATGCTAGCATAGAAGACTACATTACAAATGTGTGGGGCTTATTTCAGCTCTAAGTGACAAAGGAGCAAGGAGTTACGATGCATCAAAAATTGTTTCTCAAGTTTTTGAAGCTGCTAGATACTGCCATCGTTGGTGATATGTTGTGAGTCAAATATTATCTTGAGGTGTGCATAATATACCTTGCTGGAATGCTTAAGAGACCAGGGTGTGCAACAAGCTGTATTGGAACTCAATTGATTTACAAATATGAACACGAAATTTGGTTGAGTTTTGAAAGACACACATGTTAGTATGCTGCTCTAGAGCATCTTTTGGTTGTAACATATAGAGTTGTGGTAGTTGGATTGACAAGAAGCTAATAGATAGTGAAACATTTAGGTTGGAAGGTCAAGATTTAGAGCCAATTTGTTCAAGCCACATACCCTTTCATAGCCATATACCCAATGTATTTGTAAACATAAAAGCATGTTATACGACAACGAATGTCCTTAACGGTCGTTCAATAATGAGGGGTTGGCATCTTTAGACGATCATCCATGAATGGACAAATGCTCTTAAACGATCATTTGGGGATGAGTGACCAGCGCCCTTAAATAGGTGCTCATAAATGGATGATCATCATCTTTATGTGGATCATCCATACTGTTTAGAATGACAATATTGTGATATTTACACAAGTGAAATAACAACATGTGTTATTATTTTTATAAACTAAAAACGCCAGGTCACTCTTTGAGTAGCCGTCTTTGGCGCTCTTATGAGTGGATTCCATATATTTTTTATATTTTGAATCTTGACTCATACGTGGACGTTGCACACCATTGGATAGATTTTCAGAAAGACATAAAATGTATATTCAACTGTGTAAATTCTGTACTATACAGTCGAAATTCTTAATACTTAATATTCTACTCTAGTTGAGATTTATAATCCATAGCAGGCTTTGCTATAAGAGACACGAGAATGTGATATCACGTTAGGCCTCTCTCCGTCTACATCCTCTTGATTACTACCTGAAACTGCAATAGTAGATCGTGAAGAATGAACCCCACCGCCAACTCTCACGTCACTACTACTACTTGACTTCAAAAAATTAGTACTTGTGCACACCCAAATTGAACATCCGTAGTGTTACTTGAGTCCAAGTTTGACATCTTTCGCTTCTGAGCCGAACTAGGTCCTTCCAAACCAAGGCTGACAATAGAATGAGTATACGCTTCCACCAACAGTCGGAGCTTTCGACTCTTTCGAACAAATATCATTTCGTTCAATGCGACTTTCACTAATCTTTCCTCAAGGATTTTTGCATCCAACTCTCTCATCTCCTACTCGTCGAGTCTGTATAGATCAATTACAAAATCATCATTCTTCTCATCATCTGAATCCACCTCGTTCTCGTCATCATTTTTCATCATATTTCCTTCCGACGCTTACATGGCTTCTTTGAGTGTTTGAGAATCTTATGAAAAATCGTTGTAATTGAAGGGGTAGAGAAATCGTCGTCTTGTCAATTGTCAGCATATTTTTCTCACGTTCTATATCTTAACCTGTTACTTTCTTATACATCACCTCCTCTTTCAAAGAAATAAATTTACATCAATCGAAGTGCACTAATTTCTGTTTTGACCAGGTTCTCTTCTAGGTAGGTTACTGAAATTCTAGAATCCTCCGAGTTCCTGTTTTGATTAGCAAGTACCTAGTTGTTGTTAGCGGTTGTTAAAAAGAACTAAAAGAAAGATCTGAATCTAACCCTTATCGCACGTAAGTTCAAATATTTTTTATTTGTAACTTTAAAATATTCTTCTCACCAAATATTATGTTTTGATTTTGATCCAGTTCTTGAGAATATCTAACGAAATTTTTTTTTTAATGTCTCAAAAGAAGTGATAATGACACTGCATTTGTGCCCGCTATAGAGGTGAGTTGCAAGCACAAATGCCACATCAGACCTAGTCTACTGCCGAACGTAACGTACATACGCTATGTCTAGATAGAACGTACAATGTCTGTTGTATTCATATATATATATACGCACGTTTCTTCTATACGAAGTAAAATCTGGAACCTTTACAAAAGATATCTATATAAACGGATGATGAAAAAAGTATTAATCAGATTCATTGGTTTAACTAAGTGTCTACTCTAGTTACATGGATAAACATGTTCGGGTATATTGAAACTCGGAGATCAAGAGCATATCGAGAATTTCATCTACTATTATACTTTTATATTCCAACCAAACTTCAAAACTTCCAGGTAACCAGACGCCTATTTCGCGTTGTGAATGATAAAATGCGGTAACGTAGTTGAAGAAAAACTGGCAACTGGATCTCCCTGGGCTGCTTCTCGCGCTGCTCTAAGCTGTAACATGTTATACTACATGGGTCCTGCCTTAGAGAGAAACATCAGCATGAGGAGGTGTGGACCAAGAGCGAAGAATGTAAGCGTGAGTTGTTTCTCTTTCATACTCATTAGCGGACACGGTCTCTGGAAGTACAAATTCTCAATTTTCTTAAACCTTGGGTGCGAGCATATAAACACTACCGTTTTCCCCCCGAACATAACATACATGCGTTATATTAAACTTTTCCGTTTAATAACTGATATTTTAAAAGTTAAGTTTTCAATCCAAATAGAACCTACATTATCTCCTCTGCTAATACTTTAGAATACCCCTCGAACAATCTTTCTCGCTTTCTAGTTACTTCTGACTCTAATTTTCTCAATGATTCATAAGCTGCTTAGTGGGAGGTGACCTTTCAAACTATACGTTAGATGTATATGACAAGATAAAATCACATAAGTCTTATAACTAGTTTATTATTTGGCTTATATAGCTTGTATTCAAACCCTAGCATGACTATTAAGAAGGACACTGGTAGATGGTCTGATTAGTATTCTTGAACCAGTATTAGGCCGATTACTATCCTTTTCACTTGCACCTCCATGTCTCCGCTCTAACCAAAGGTGGACATGAGAACTGCAGATAGAATCTTGGTCGAACCAACGTGAAACAGCTGGATTCCACATGCATTCCAGCGTAGCCTTTGTAAAACGACCGATGACAGAAGATGAACCTAATGAAACCGGAGCTAGTTTCTAAGGATCCGATAATATCGGTTCAAAATCCAAGCTCTCAAGCATGGAAACACTTGTTCAAAGTAGGAGCAGTTGTCCAAGCTAGTTGTTGTCTCTCTGGAGCTGTTGGAGAGATATGAGCTTCAAGCAGATATCGAGGACAAGCTGCTGTTTGGAGCATTGGAGACTCCGTGGTTCTCCAGAGAAAGGGGTGGATGCAATAACATCGACTTCGCAAGGCATCAATCTGGAAGTTAAACCGGGCTCTGTTGTTGCGGTTGTGGGGAAACTCGTGATCGGAGCCGGGAAGAGGTCTCTTACCTGCTTTGCAAGGAGGGATGCTAAAACTCTCAGGCAGTGCAGTACGATTCGTTCATAGGTCTCATCATGAGCTGTTCAATGATGATGGCTGCGTAGCTTATTAGCCTTGAGTAACTCGGTAGGCTCAAGTCAGTGGAACATCTGCCATTATACTCTTTCTACTGAACCAGATAATCAATATGGCAGCATGGGAAATTCTTGTCCGGGCCATCCTCTGGAGCTTCATAATATATACTCTCATTCAGTGTCTATGGTTTCCGGAAGGTTATATAGACTAATCAAGGGTACAAATCTTCATAACCTAATGATTAGAATAATAAGCAGTTCATTTGTTCTCTACGTTACCGAGTCACTAAACGTTGGTCCTACTAGATGGAAACGGGTGACAGCACAAGGGTCGTTTTACTGAGAGCAATGATACACAAAGACTTTCAGGATGACGGTATGCTCGGCAGAGGTTTTGAAGAAGGATATATCAACTCGTGTTACAGAAATCTGCATTTGGGCCACCCACATACCGTCGGGGGATAACACTGAAATCGGTGACCGCGTGCTCTTCTTAACTAGTGGCCCTTATGTTCGATGTGTCTTTTACGGCTTCCTCCGCCTATGGGAAGTAGGAGGAAGTGACCTTATAGTCGTTTTAGATGACCATGGGCCTCTGGTAAGACCAATGTGGACACGACTATTACCAACGCTGTGAACACGACTATTAATCTCACCAACGCTTCCGTCTGATTTTGTGACCAAAGTATGTTTCTAACGATGACAACTATGCAGGATAGTGCTAGGAATCCTAAGGCGCAAAGGAAGGAACCAAACAGCTAAGCTGAGCTCTTTGCTAAGCTTGAATTGAATTTGTTCTTTACAGCTCTTGGCTCTTGGCTACTCGTCTACCTTGGCATTTGGATCGTTCTACTCCACTTTCCAGCAAACAACCACTACGGCACCCAGATGCTAAAGACTGCTGAGATGCATATGGTGGTGCATAAAGCTGGGTTTGGGATTCTGCTTATGCAGTTTTCCTACCACAAGTCTGATACATACTAGATGAAGACCCTTAACGTCTCCCATTCTTCAGCAAATAGAGCCTTCCATCTATCATTTCCCAACCGACAAAGCGGATATTCGGCAGGAACCGACTTGTGGCCTACTGAATCGAATGGGATCCCTAATGGCACCCTAACCTTTCACAATTGAATACAGACTTGAGTCAACAACATCATTGATTCATTGGGCTTGATCAAATAACTGGAAATTTCAACGAATGCAAGAAGCTTCCTAAGAGTTCTACTTTATAGAATTCTTTTGAGTGGCAAAAGAATTCTATAAAAGAAGTCGTAGGCAGCTGCTCACAGAGAGATGATCGCTGGCAAGCATTCAAGCACGCTATCCCCTGACTGCGTTGAGCGAGATCGCTGCTCGATTCCCCGACTCACGCTTTGCGTTCCTCCCAGGACCCTTCTCATTTCCGTGGAAGAGCCCAGAGGAGACTCCACGCTTCAGGTGGACATGCCTTCCACATGATCCCATCGGCCCTCAGAGAAAGTCACCACTCCGCAATCTCTTACGCCCGCTTGGGTTACAGACAGTTGCTACACAGCGCAGATGTTAGACTCGTCACAAGACCAGATTACCTAGGCTCTGAATTCATATCCACTTCATTTGTAGTTTATATGCTATAGCAGAAGGCAACGTTGTCCAGCTGGACTAAAGCACTGTTCATCAGGTCATTACTGTGAAACCACTGTCATTATTAAGCAGGACATGAGGAGATGGTGACGTTTAGTATCATAGGTTTCTTCAACCCGTGATAAACACGAAAGGACCTCCATGTTCAAACTGGACTTGTGAACCAGCACTCCACATCCTCACCGAACCACCAAGCAGATTCCGCAGAATTCCTCTACATGGAGTAGCTCGCAAGCGCATGGCGTTTGTAAAAGAGGACAGAAGATTACTATAAAATTAACTCCGCTAATTACGTATAAGAACAACTCCCTAAAGAATATCCAAGCCCGAGGCTTGTGAACGATGCCAAGCGACACCGTTATTCAATCATTTGGATTCAAGACGAAATGATCATTTAGTGATGCACAGGTGATAGTGTTACAGGCTTTTATTTCGTATGTCCAAACGTCTTCGTGAGAGACGGTGCAGGTGGAGGCAGAGTTAGCCCTTCTGAGAATGAGTTTATCTCATGTCTTTCTCTTCACATAGTCGTTATAGTCCGTCAACCAAGACTTGAAAAACACTGGAAATAATACGCGACGATGAACTCGAAGAACACATGAGCCAGCTAGTCCGGCCTGGAGGTAGCTGATACCAAGCTAGGCTGATTTTATTTCTTATCGATTGATGATACCTCAACACATTTGTTTCTGTCTTTGGAGTTGACTTCCTGGAAGCGCTACTTTCACCAGTCTTGCCGCTTGAGTGAGACGTCGTACTCTACTTTACATCACTACATCACACAGATGTTCAAAGGCTGCGCACATGCATATGCTGGTCCAGCAAATGAGCTGGATAATTGCTTCAGTGTTTCCTAACTTAGTAGATCGGCCAAGAACATCAGTTGGACAACAAGGAAGCTGCTTTGTGTTGAATAAGGTGAGAGTTAGCAGGAGCTCACTCACAGCTGAAGCTGAGTACAGGGGATCAGACAATAGACCTGTCATCATCTCCAGAGTAGAGGTCATTGGGGTGCCTCAGAGAAGGAAACGGGGAACAAGGAGTTACAAGGAGTTGTTACAAGAAAGAGTACCTACATCTACAATGTAGGAGGTACACTAGAGGGAGTTACGAACAGATACTGAAGAGGGAGAAAAGAACTGAGGGGTCATAGTCAAAGGTCATAGTCAAAGGAGGAAGAACGTGAACTTATTATTCTTCAACACCCCCTCGTAAGATCACGGGCAGTTCACATATACCAAGGCCATTTCTCAGTTTATCAAACTGAGGTTTAGACAATGGTTTAGTGAATATATCTGCTAGTTGGTCATCAGTATGTACCCAAGTGACACATACCTCTCTACTTTGTATTTTGTCACGAATAAAATGGACCTGCACCTCAATGTGCTTTGTCCTCGCATGATGAACTGGATTTATGGCAAGAGCAATGCTACTCATGTTATCAGTGAAAATGGTAGTTGGTTCTCTTTGAACCTCTCCCAGATCTTCCAGCATCCATCTTATCCACACGTTCCTGAACTGCATTACACAGTCCACGATATTCGGCTTCTGTGGATGACAAAGAAGAAACCTTTTGTTTCTTACTTTGCCCACTAACAGCTGCACCTGCAAGCAGGAAGGCATAACCAGATCTTGATTTCCGGTCTATGACATCACCTGCCCAGTCAGCATCCGTAAAGCCTGTTAGAACTTTAGGAGTAATTGAAGTAAACTTCAGTCCATGAAACGCAGTACCTTTCAGATACCTGAGTACTCGTTTCACTGCCTTCAAATATGGAACTCTTGGGTCCTCCATCTCCTGGCCAAGCTTGCTTACAGCGTAAGCTAGATCTGGTCTGGTCGTTACAACCAAGTAGATCAGCTTTCCAACTAGTCTCTTATACTCAATTTTATCAACCACTTCGTCAAATCCATGCTGAGTAGACCAATCCTTCGAAAGTATCATTGGAGTAGGCACTGGCTTGCAGTCCTGCATCTGATACTCCCTCAATGTATCGTTGATGTACTTATCCTGTACAAAGTACAGATCTTCTCCATCTTCGACTAAATGAACTCCAAGAGAGTAGGTAAGTCTGCCCAAGTCAGTCATCTCGAACTCTGTAGATAACTGTAACTTCACTAAAGAGATAGCCTCTTCATCGCTGCCTGAAAGGATTACATCATCCACATACAGCAGCAACGCTACTCTCCCTGTTGCTGTAACTAGGATATATAGATTAGGATCTCCCCTTGTAGAAGACAAACCCTTCTTCCTTAAGAAACTGTCTATCCTAGTAAACCAAGCTCTAGGAGCTTGCTTAAGGCCGTACAAGGCCTTACGAAGTTTATATACTAATTGTTCTTTTCCAGCAACCTGAAAACCTTGTGGTTGCTGTATGTATACTTCCTCTTGTATCTTACCATTCAGAAAAGCATTCTTCACGTCTAGTTGCCATACTTTCCACTTATGAAGCATAGAATATGCTATTAGCAGCCTAATTGAACTCATCTTCGCTACAGGAATAAACGTCTCACCATAGTCCTCTCCTTGCTGCTGTAGATAGCCCTTGGCTACAAGTCAAGCTTTATATCTCTGAACTGTATCATCAGCATGGTACTTCGTTTTGTACATCCATTTGGTTCCAATCAACTTCTTCCCTTCAGGAAGAGTTGTCAAGAACCAAGTATCGTTTTTCTGCTATGCAGTAAACTCCTCCTTCATTGCCTTTGTCCGCTTCTCAGACTTCATAGCATCTTCGAACTTGAGTGGTTCTACGTTATTAATCGCCTCTGCTAACCACATCTCAGCAAGTCGAGCAGGTAGCCTCCTGATTCGAGTAGATCTTCTTACTTGATTCGAAAGTGGTTGAAGCACATGTTCAGGTACTGAAGTTGGAACTGTAACTTGTGTGGGAAGTTCTACTACCAACTCAGGTGAGTGCACGGTATGTTCTGTTTGAGCAACATCAACATCTACACCACCTCTAACATCTTCTGGTACGTTCTCATCAGACGGATTATCTTGTAACATATCAGAAAGAGGAAATCTGAAAGCTAGACTAGTACCATTGGAGGTAGTGGTAGTCTCCTTCTTCTCTACCTCAAGATGAGCAGTATGATTTGCCTCATCAAAGAAAACATCCCTACTAATGACAATCTTCTCTTTGCTGTCAAATAGTCTGTATCCTTTCGTTTGTTCAGAGTAGCCTATGAAAGTGCAAACTTTAGAGCAGTTGTCTAACTTCCTCCTCAACTCTCTAGGCACAAGTACATAGACCTTACACCCAAAAACTCGAAGATTTGAGATATCAGGTTTTATACTTGTGAAGGCCTCTTCAGGACTCATACCTTCCACCATCTTTGTTGGACTCCGGTTGAGAAGGTAAATTGCAGTGTTAACTGCTTCAGTCCACCCTTCCTAGGTAGTCCTCCATCTGGTTACTTCAGCAATCACTATGTTCTTCCTCTCCACCACTCCATTTTGTTGTGGAGTATAAGGTGCACTTAGTTGTCGTATGATGCCTTTGGACTTGTAGAAAGCCTCAGCGGCTTTGGACAGAAACTCCCCTCCTCTGGCACTCCTGATTTTTTGGATTTTTCTGCTAGTCTGAAGCTCAACTTCAGTTACGAAGTCTTTCATGTGTGTGAAAGCTTCATTCTTGTTTCTCAGAAAACTCACCCACATTTTTCATGAGTAATCATCAACTATCAAAAGGTAATATTCAGCTCTACCTAATGATGGAGGATCAATGGGTCCTGCTAGATCTATATGCAATAAATCTAGTGGAGTTGTAGCCCTTCTTGCTGCTGAAGGGAACTTCTTCCGAACCTGTTTTCCCTTCAAGCATATCTCACATGGCTTGTGCAAAGAATCAAATTTCTGGACTCCTTCAACTAGGTTGAACTTGTACAGCAAGTTCATTCTATCTGAACTCATGTGACCTAGTCTTCTGTGCCACAAATCCGTCTTCTCTTGTACAGTAGCAGCAAGCAAAACTTCAGGTAAGGATGTAGCTTCAAGCTCATATAAATGACCTATCACATTGCCTCTTGCTACTACACCTTGATTGTCTTGTATGTTGCATCCTTTGTTGCTGAAGTTGATGTAGAAACCAGCTTGGACTAACCACCGAACACTGAGCAAGTTATGCACCACACCAGGTATGTACCAAACTCCCTCAACTCGAAATACTGCTCCAGTAGGTAGTTGGAGGTGAATATCACCTTGTCCCTTAACTTCGTATCTCTCACCATCTCCTAGACCAACTGTTGGTCCATTGGTGATCTCCTGAAAGTTGTGGAACCACTCTCGAATGGAAGAGATGCTCCAAAATCTATCCACCATGGATGATCTAACTTACTAGTGTACATAGCAGTAAAAAACAGCTGCTCATTACCTTCTCCTGGAGACTTAGCCTGAGCAAGATTTGCTCTGTTTTTGCTCTTATCAGTACCTTCGTGTCTTGTCTTCAATCTGCACTCACGAGCAAAGTGGTCTGGTTTATCACAGTAGTGACAGTTTCCATTCTTGCGCTTCTTGTCACCTTGTGCATGTGCGGAAGAGCCTCCTCCTTGGTTGCTTGATCCAGCACTGCTATTCCACCTTTTGTTGAGAGGAAATAGTTTCCTCTTCCCTCGAAAATTTCCTCTCTGTTTGTTGATGTGCAGCAAAACAGATTCGTCACTTGCTGCTTTTCTTTTGTTCTTTTGTTCGATGTTGATTTCTTCTTGTAGCACCAAACTCTCCAGTTCGTCCATCTCAATCTTTCCAGGACGTACTTCCATAGCCTTCACAAATGTCTCATAAGCAGAAGGGAGACTTTCAAGAAACGAATGAATAGCTTCTGAACTCTCAACTCTTCCTCTTAAGGTTTTGATGTCCTGTAAGAGAGATTTGAGGGCCATAAAATGATCCTCAATGCTCTTACCCTCTTGCATCTGCAAGGTTGCGAGCTTACCCTTAAGAACTCTCAACTTCCCCTCTTTTGCCACTTCATGTTTCCTAGTAAAGATATCTCATGCTTCTTTCGAAGTTTCTGTATCTAGGATATCAACTAGTTCAGCATCTTTCACTGTCATCTTGATAACAGAAAGTGCTAACTGATCACGTCTGTCCCAAACAATAGCTTCTTCAGCAACAATGGGTCTCTCTTGTAAACCAGTAACAAACTTCCACAAGTCATATCCAGCAAGTATGGCCTGTACCCTAGCTCTCCAAATAGGAAAGTTTGAAGTATTCAACTTATGAGAATCAGAAAGTAAGTTCTCTGTTATGGTAACTGACGCCATTGTGCACTGTCATGAACCTGGTCTAACCAAACAGTCTCCAGATGAAATGAAACTTGGTATGCGTGTTGGCAACGTGAAAGTAGGACCTCTAGATGAGGAGGATGTATGGCAAAGGTAGACCTCAGAAAATTTTAGTTTTCCCAAAAAAGGTCTCTAAGGCATTCAAAACGACGGTCAAAGTTCGATAGAAGTTTCTGACAGTTTCTGATAGTTCGGAAACGAGGTCAGAATCGGTCGGAAAAAATTTCGTTGGAAAGGTATTCCAAAATCGGAGGTGGAGCCTTTTTCTACCTATAATGTGCCCTCAGAATTCGCAGAAAAAGTCTCTAACCGCCTCAAAATGCTGGTCAAAGGTGAGTTTCGGTAACTTTTCACCATGACGAAAAATCCAAGAAAGGGTGTATCCTACATAATTTGACCCTTCCTGACAAGACACCATAGGTGGGTGCCCTTGAAATCGTCAAAAAATTTCCAGAAACCCCTCAAAAACGAGTTTCAAACTCTCTGGAACTGTCAAATAGTCTAAAAAAACGAAAAATTTGAGCACTCACACTGCCCACATTCGCGTTTTGCTCACACAGTCAAGAGTACTTCTGCATCCTCACTCATACTCTCTTTTCCATAGATGGAACCTTCCGTTCCTCTTGTCAAGCCCCCTTGCAAAAACACTCTCTCTCTTGCTTCTCGCTGCCTTGCTCTGATACCATGTTGAATAAGATGAGAGTTAGCAAGAGCTCACTCACAGCTGAAGCTGCGTACAGGGGATCAGACAATAGACCTGTCATCATCTCCAGAGTAGAGGTCATTGGGGGTGCCTCAGAAAAGAAACGGGGAACAAGGAGTTGTTACAAGAAAGAGTACCTACATCTACAGTGCAGGAGGTACACTAGAGGGAGTTACGAACAGATACTGAAGAGGGAGAAAAGAACTGAGGGGTCATAGTCAAAGGTCATAGTCAAAGGAGAAAGAACGTGAACTTATTATTCTTCAACACTTTGGGTTCGAGTTCTAGGCGCCTCGTTTTGTAAACAGCTCGTATGGTATCAGCGTTTCTATCACTGAATAGTTTTCTTTGAAAACCATGGAACTAATCATCCGACAGGCGCTACATGTCTGAACAATGAACCATTATCCTGCTCGAATGAGTGGAGATAGAAGGTATCAGACAGTCTCACTGCTACCAAAATATGCCTACATTCTACTGTCAGACTCAAAATCGACGTACCTCGTACGGACTTAGGACTTACGGACGAAAAAATTGGACCAATGTGAAGATACCATGTTGTAGTGCTTGTCAAGATGAACGTTCGGATTTATGAAAATAGTCTTCGGTGAAAAAAATCTGTTATTTGTAGTTAAGTAAAAAATGAGTTTTAAAGAATTGTGCGGTTAGTGATAGGAAGTCAGATTATGGACATCAAAGTTTAGAGGCGTATTTTGTACCCATAGACATTTGAATTGACACGAATGGGTCCACGATGGAAAAGATATAAAAGCTAGAAGTAATGAAGGACGCTTAAACTCAAAAAGGTTGAAGCCTTAATCCTTCTTGTGTTTTCTTTCCGTACAATAACTTATAATGGGTTGTTGGTTGAAAGTGAACTCTTAAGGCTTAGCTTGAAAATGAAGAGGTCCAGACTTCAAATCCAATTGTGAGTAAATGATTACCATTCCATATCAAGCCTTGTAAGAGAGATTACAATGAGTGTAATTGCAATTACACTTAAAGACGAGAGACTAACTCTTTTAAATGTAGTATGTATGGGTTGCATCATATGCTGTTCGTTCTATGGTCTTAACATGATACAACATGATGACTTAAAAACCAAAGTGATTGTATATGATAGTAACTCTAACAGCAGTTGCGAAGTAGCAACTATTGTTAAAAATAGTCAAAACTTTGAGAGTTCTAAACTCTCAAACTTTTGACTTCAAAATATATTTTTTTGTGTGTTATGCGAGCTGCTCGTCTACTAGAGCCGTATTGTCTCTTATAACTTAGGTCAGCTACTCATCCACCATTGTCTTCATCTTACGCTAGTTGCTCGTCTACTAAGGTCATAAGACACATTAGCATATAGTTTTATTTTTATCTTTATTTTTAGCATCCATTTGCTTGTTTCACTATTTTATTTTATTGTATCTTTCATTGTAGATCATTTTTAGATTGTAATATTCACTTTGTATTAATTGGTGACTCAATTGTCTCATTCTAGTTGAGCACTTCTGTGTATTTATGTTCCACAAAGAATCTTTCAACATGTCTCAAGGATTTTATGATTTCTTCTAGTCTTAGTCGTGTCTAGTATTTCTTTGAGACGTTGAAGGGTTGATTCTTCATACCTCCTCTTCCAAATTGAGTGCTCAATAGCTCTCCAATAGTGATGAGTTGTAGTATGTTATTTTAATAATGGACCACGTTCTCTCGCAAACGACTGTCAGATCTAGAGACTCATCTCTTAGGTGGTCAAGAATATCGCATCAGATGCATGTATGTAGAGGAACACCTCTTGGACGTCTTGTCATCGGTGTAGGTTCTCTATGCAAGCTAGTTAACTCAATTCTCAAGTCGTGCATATGCCGTATCAAATCATCGATCTGATTTTGCTGCTCTGCAAGCCGTTGTCTAAGTGCCCTTTGTGCAGGAGCAGGTGCAGAAGCAAGAGCAATTGGTACTACAGGTGCCACAACATGTGCAACAGGAGTCAGAGATTGCATCATTAAAAGAGCAACAGCAAGGACAACTGGTGCAAATAGAAGACTTCTCACTATATTCTTCCTCATCGTTGCTTAGTAAGAACTGCAACTGCATCTTCCACCCTTCCTCAGTCCACTATAACGTCTCTTTCTGCTGATTGGTTTGCCAACATAAAACATAGCCTATTTGGTGTTGCATCATCAGTTCTTTTGGCATCCAAAGTCATCCTCTCAAGTGTGGAGAGTTGCTTGTATTGCCTATCAAACTCTCTGATCAGCTCGTTCAGTCCGATCGTGCGCTCAGGTTGTTGTTCAACCCAATCGAGAAAAGTCCTTCCAATAACTCTTTTAGAATCGTCCTCGAGGAAGTCTTCCCTAAGAGCACGCTTAAAGCTCGCCCAATCTCCTAGATGTCTTCTATGTATTTGTTTCACCTGATCCCTCAGCTTCGGGATCACAACCAACTCGAAACTTACAATTATCTCATAATCTGTGACTTTATCAAGCTCCATCTCTCTATATTCGCATAGGTACTTACAAATGTCTTTACTTTCAAATCAAGCACAACGATTCACGATCGCTTGAAGAATCTCGAAGAGCCTTCGCTCACCCCCTCCAACAATAGGATGCTATTGGACTAAGACCGCAAGCGTCTTAGGAATTTCAGTGATATCCATGTTCAATGTCTTCGTTCTCGCAGAAGTAGAAGCTGCCACAGATGATGCGACACTAGCAGCAGTAGCAGGACAGGTATCAGCAAGCACATTAGCATTTGCTCGATCCATATCTCGTTAGCATCATAAATCGTCTCAACAAGATCAATCACCCCAAGGGGCTATGAGGAAGCACCTGATATTATGTTGAGTGAGAGTTTTCTTGAGAAAGACGGGAGCGTCTAGCTGTGAACGATCTGTGTGTCGAGATACACCTGTGAACGATGGAATGATGCTAACACGACTCCCCTCAATGTCAATTTCAATCACAAATCAAAAAAAAATGTTAAAATCAAACATCTTGATACACAGCCAAGACACAAGTCACACGAGTGTGTAATCACGCTCTCATACAAAATTTAAGAAGTCTCCTTCTTTCGATAAGGATCACTTTACTAGTATCGTCTTCTCAAGTACATCAATTTCTCAATTTCCTCCTTCTTAGTATCGTCTTTCTCAGTAGTATACGTATTCTCTCCAGAATGCTCTTTGATCCTTCTGTCTCTCTCTCGCAGCTTCTCTTATCGACGATATTGTGAATGAACCTCACAAACCTCCTTTTCTCTCTTGGCAGTGAGGTACGGCACATGAAATAACCACCAATTCAGTTGAAATACTCTTCTCCAAAGCTCCTCACAATCCATGCACCATGATTGGTCTTTTGTCTGCAGTGACATTGAATCTCGACCCAACCGTTGAAAGAAACGTTGGCTAGATAGTTGAGATCCATTCTTTCTCACAACAAGATGTACACCGTCATATCTCAAGTCTCTCACAAGTCTTTCCCAATCATCGGAAGCGGTAAGTCCATCATCTTTCTTATGAATATCACCAAAATATGAAATTAAGCATTGTCGAAAGTGATCGAGGTAGATGCAATGAAGCTTGATGTGAAATTGATAGGAGAAAAAAAGATTTGGAACTGGCATCAAACCTATGAGGTATATGAAAATGTACCTACTCTTTGTGTGAGTTGGATGGTATTGAATTGAAGCTGACAGTGGCTTGTAATCGAGTTAAGTTATTCAGAAGGCGAGAAAGATCCGTTGAGTTAGACGAGTTCTTACAAAGCGAACATGTGCAAGTTTGGAGGGGATGAATGTCATGTTGCAAACTGTTTTATGTGTGGAAAATGTGCGCTGTTGTATGTGGTTAGAATGCAAGCAAAGCTATTAGGCAGCTGCCCCCTAGCTTAAGCTAGACCTTTGGTTAGCAGCACCTTAAGCTGGGGCCTTGGGCAAGCTACGCCGACGCTTGAAAAAAGAAAAAATTGTACCTACAAAATGTGAAGGTACCATGTTGAGCTGCTCGTTGAACGTAGTGGCATGTTCAAATTTATGAAAATAGTCTCCGATGAGAAAAATCTGTTATTTGTAATTAAATAAAAATACATTTTAGAGAATTGTGCAGATAGTGGTAAGGACATCGGATTATCAATATTGAAGTTCTGAAACGTAAGTTGTAGTACATAGTACCCATAGAAATTTTAAAGGGCAAGAATGGATCTAAGATGGCAAAGATATCAAGACTAGAAGCAGTGAATGATGCTTAAAACTCAAGAAGATAAAAGCTTTAACCCTTCTTGTGTTTCCTTTTAGTACAACAACTTGTAATGGGTTCTTAGTTGGCAAAGAACTCTAAAGATTTAGTATAGAAAGTTGTCAGTTAGTAAGAAAACAGAATTGTTATCTTCATTTGATTGGCTTCACAGATTGAAGTTGGAGAGATGACAAAGACAACAGTCGTTGAACTAGTGAATACATATTTACTCTGAGTGGAGGTGGATTCAGTTGACTGAGCAAACAACAAGCTACAGTGGCTATGTCTACCACTGAAGTTGAGTTTCTGGCGGCTTCAGCTGCTGTTCAATATGCAATCTGGATTGGGTTGGAAGGTTGCTAGAAGAAGAGTTGACGTATAAACAGGAAGGACCAACTAAACTTCTATGTGAAAAAACTCAGTGCATCATCCCCATTCCACGCATATCAGGATCAGAAGACACTTCTTTGAAAAGAATGTGGTTAAGTTGGAGTACTGTTCGATGGCTGATATGACAACAGATGTATTAATCAAGGTCATTGCTAGAGATAACCAAGGTCCTTGACAGAGACAAACATCACAAATGTAGTAGAAGAAATGGGAGTAGTTCTAACTCCACATTAATTGGGAGTGTTAATGGAGTAATGCGTAGTTATCAATAGAGGATCATTTCTCTAACTCCTGCCTTATCGTCCCTTCGATTTCTGTCACCTAGTGTTCTCTTGTGCAGAATCAGTATTTTGTTAATTTATTCTATTGTCTTGAGTTCTGAGTGATGTTGAGTCGTCAGACATGGACATAAGCAGTTCACATATACTCGATGATCGTTATGATCCGGTGGTTTCTCTTGCACATGTCGACGAATGTAAGTTCTGTACTACTGCCACGCAGCAAGCTCGTGAGCTTGCCAGGTCCAAGATCTTTAGCATATATCCACAACACCTTCCAGTGTGGTCCCAGTATTCCTAAACTCAACTGATCATGAGGTCTAGAGCACTGTTGGTAGAGTTTGGATGAGAATCCTCTTCAGAGTCTAGCCTCAGAGATCGAAACGATGAAACATCTGCTCTCGACACGGACTTCAATTTCAGCTGAGCTAGAGGTGAACATGTGCTCGTGGTCTGATCCTGATCAAGCAATAAAGAAACAGCCTTCGGCCCTTCTAGGCTCGTTCTATACTTTTGGGTTCCCGCTATGCATCTTCCTAAAGCAGTTATGAAGACAGAAAGTTCTTCAGTAACCTCACGATTCAGCTGCTACTTTTTGCAAGACCTAATGGCTTTATTGCGCTCAAGCTGCCCCGGCTCGTACACAGTCGTTGTTTTTAGAGTCCGGACAATGAGGGGTATTCACGGATGTCTTAGTCCCCGGCAGCTTCATGCTTCGTATTACCCCTCCCACGTAAGAGACCTTGCAATCCTTGCATCAACCACCAGGCTTCGAATTGAAACTAGAGATTCATACAACTTCGTGCAATCCATGCATCAGCCACCAGGCATCGAAACTAGAGATTCATACAAATTCTTGCAATCCATGCATCAACCACCAGGGTTCGAGTTGAAGCTAGAGATTCATACAAATTCTCGTGGACCAGGTCCAGAATAACGCACATCATGCATGTACACTTCCAAACATAATATGACATGTCTTGGATTGATTGTCTTCAGTAGGTGATCGATCGTCTTGGATTGATAGTCTTCAGTTTACTTTGTTTCTTCACGGGACAGAAGTATGTTTATATGAACGGTTGTAATTGGACGTGCACGAAATGGAGCAAAAGCTCGTTTTTAGCAGATGCAGCAAAGTGAAAGTGACATCGTACGGGAAAAGGCAGAGCGTGGTCGTTAGAATCTACTCTGTGAGGATGATTGCTGGAAATCATTCAAGCACACTATCTCCTGACTGCACAGAGCGAGAAGTGATCGCTGCTCGGTCACCCGCCTCACGCTTTGCCCTCTACACTATCTCTCCGATCCCTTCTCACTTCTGTGGAAAAGACTCGGCGCTTAAGGTGGGCATGCCCTCCACATGATTCCATTGGTCCTCAGGGAGGGTTGCGACTCCTCACTCTCTTACTCCCGCTTGGGTCACAGACGGCCGCTACGCCGCCTAGATGTCAAAATCTCGGTAAGACCAGAAGATGTAGTCTTGAAACTGAATGTACCCGAAACTTATCGTTCGATCGTTATAAGGAAAGTTAACGGTGGCCATGACTGGGGCACTATTCATAAGGTCCTTAGCGAAGATGACCTTCCTGACTGTACGTTAGAACTGTATGACAAGATAAAGTCACAGAATTCACTATAATTAATTCATACTTAGGCTTTTATAGCTTATATTTAAAACCTAGCTTACTATCCATTGCACTTGCACCTCCATGTTTCAGTCTAACCAAAGGTGGACATGAGAACTGAAGAAAGAATCCTGGTCGAACCAACGTGGAACAGCCCGTGCGTAGCCTCTGTAAACGACCGATGACAGAATATGAACATAATGAAACCGGTGCTAGTTTCTCGAACTCTCCTAACCAGAATCCTGTTTAAGAATCCAAGCTCTCAAGCATGGAAACAGTTGCTCAAACTGGGGTCTCTCTGGAACTGTTAGAGTGATATGAGCTCCAAGCAGATGTCGAGGACAAGCTCAGAGCATTGAAGACTCTGTGGTTATCGAGAGAAAGGGTTCATTCAATTGAAAGGTGGATGCAGAAACATCAACTTGGCAAGGCATGAATCTGGAAATTGAACCGGGCTTTGTTGTTGCGGTTGTGGAGAAACTCGTGATCGGAGCCGGGAAGAGGTCTCTTACCTACTTTGCAGGGAGGGATGCTCAAACTCTCAGGCAGTCCAGTACAATTCGTTCATCTGTCTGATCATGAGCTGTTCAATGATCATGGTCTCTTACATAGCTTATTAGCTTTGAGTGACTCGGTAGGCTCAGGTTAGTGGAACTTCTGTCATTATACTCTTTCTACTGGACCAGGTAATGCACATGGCAGCAGGGGAAAATCTTGTCCGGGCCATCCTCTGGAGCTTCATAGTAGATATTCTTAGAACATCCGCATTCAGTGTATGGTTTCTGGAAGGTTATATCGACTAATCAAGAGTACGAGATTATAATAATAATCAGTTCATTTGTTCTCTACATTACCGAGGCACTAAACGTCGTGCTACTGTCTCGCAGATGGAAATGAGCCACAACACAAGGTTCGTTTTACTGAGAGCAATGATACAACAAAGATTTTCAAGATGACAGTCTGCTCGGCAGAGGTTTTAAAGATGTACATATCAACTCGTGCTACAGAAATCTGCAACACGGGCCGCCCCGATACCGTCTGGGCATAACACTGAAATCGGTGACCATGGGCTATTCAAAAGCTCTCCAGACGACCATAGGCCTCTGGTAAGACCAATGTGAAGACGACTATTAATCTCACCAACGCTTCCGTCTGATTTCATGACCAAACTTTGTTTCTAACGATGACAACTATGCAGTAATGAAGAATTGTGTTACGAATCCTAAGATGCAAAGGAAGGAACCAAACACCTGAAACCGTGAATAACTGGAAATTCTGACGAATGCTAGAAAGCTCCGCAAGCTACACCATAAGCTTCCTACGACTTCCAATTTATAGTTTCTCTATAGTGGCAAAAAGACACACAATAGTCCTAGGCAGCTGGTCACAGAGAGATGATCGATGGCAAACATTCAAGCACGCTAACCCCTGACTGCGTAACTGGAAATTTTGACGAATGCCAGAAAGCTTCGCAAGCTACACCATAAGTTTCCTACGAGTTCTAATTTTTAGTTTCTCTAGAGTGGCAATTCTAGCTCCGCAAGCTACACCATAAGCTTCCTACGAGTTCCAATTTATAGTATCTCTATAGTGGCAAAAAGACACACAGAAGTCGTAGGCAGCCGGTCACAGAGGGATGATCGCTTGCAAACATTCAAGCACGCTATCCCCTGACTGCGTAACTGGAAATTTTGACGAATGCCAGAAAGCTCCACAAGCTACACCATAAGTTTCTTATGAGTTCCAATTTATAGTATCTCTAGAGTGGCAAAAACACAGAGAGAAGTCGTAGGCAGCTGCTCACATAAGGATGATCGCTTGCAAACATTCAAGCACGCTATCCCCTGACTGCGTAACTGGGAATTTTGACAAATGCCAGAAACCTCCACAAGCTACACCATAAGTTCCCTATGAGTTCCAATTTATAGTATCTCTAGCGTGGGAAAAAGACAGAGAGAAGTCGTAGGCAGCTGCTCATATAAGGATGATCGCTTCCAAACATTCAAGCACGCTATCCCCTGACTGCGTAACTGGAAATTTTGACGAATGCCAGAAAGCTCCGCAAGCTACACCATAAGTTTCCTATGAGTTCCAATTTATAGTATCTCTAGAGTGGCAAAAAGCTGCAGCTGCTCACATAGGGATGATTGCTGGTAAACATTCAAGCACGCTATCCCCTGACTGAGTAGAGCGAGAGGTGATTGCTGCTCCGTTCCCGCCTCACGCTTTGCTCTCTACATTACCTCCCAGAACCCTTCGCACTTCCGTGGCGACCAAAGGAGACTCCACGCTTCAGGTGGACATGCCTTCAACATGTATCCCTTCGGCCTTTAGGGTAAGTCACCACTCCGCACTCTCTTACTCCCGCTTGGGTTACAGGCAGTCACGGCACGGCCAGGTGACAAAACCGTCGCAACACCAGAGCATGCAGTCTCTGAATTCATATTCACTTCACTTGTGGTTTATATCATATAGCAGAAGGCAACGTTGTCCGGCTGGAACTAAAGCACTATTTATCAGCTGCTTACTGTAAAACCACTGTCATTATTAAGCACGACATGAGGAGATGGTGAAGTTTACTAGGATTCTTCACCCCTTGCTAAACACGAGAGGGAGTTGCACATAGCACATGGGGAAGGAACATTTTCCTCCGTCATGTACTCTACGTCTCATAGTATTAAAGCCTCGATATGTTCCTTTTTTACAGCGATTTTAGTGATCCTGAGAGTGGACTGTTAGAGCCTCTTCCTTACTGTACTTACTGTCACCCACAGGGTCTGTTCATTGAACTTTATTCCTCACAGCAAGTTCATACATTCTCTCTCAGCAAGTTTTATCAGTTACCTGCGTATCATAGTGTCGCTGACTCCAGAAATTATTAAGCAGGACATCAGAGATGGTGAAGTCTACTACGAACACGTGATAAACAGAAAAGGTAAGCATCCATTGCACTTGCACATCTGAACCAGCGGTCGAATTCCCTGAACGAACAGAGCAGCCAGATTGCGAAAGGAGTAGCTCAGAAAGTGCATGAAGCATGGGTCGGTACAAGATTCAACACGGTAGAAAACACATTCGTTTTTGCGCAAACCGCAAACCAGTGAGGATTTGAAGGAGGCTGCGGGAGGAAACAGGTATGGAACGACTGAATTCCCTCAAGTGTTCCAGCAACTTCGACTCGTACTGCTACGCGTGCGCACAGCCAGTTGCGTGTCGTAGAAACCGTTGTAGATGATCAATCTCCAGTAGCACGAGGAGAGTACCAGATTCTTCTGAAGGAAGAGACCGTTTCCGGAAAGTATGCATAATAGTCTGATTTGATGTCTAAGTGCCGTAAGGTAGGGTTCTGCATTTAGCGTACAATTGTTGTTCTCGTCTCGTGTGTAACTACAAGTTTCTATCTTGAAGCGTGGTGCGATCAAGTTTAGTTGTTCAGATACATCTGCACTGAAGCTCTTCCTGAGTAGGAACTTTAACTTACCCTAGAGCCCATTTGAGCAACCATTAGTTGCCTTTAGTTTTAGAAGTTCATGCTTTGATGTTTAAGCTTGTTGTGGTCCATTGTCTGGTTTGTAGCGCTAAGCGCGCGCTAGTGTGTTAAAGCCATCTCGGGGATGTCAACCAACGAAGGGAAGGATAAGAAGGAAGCAAAGTTTAAAATGTCTCGATTGCTACAAAGAAAAATTTTGAAAGGATGGTTCCAAGCTCTACGGCCAATACTCGTCTGAAGCTTCGAGCACTAGGCTTTCTGTCATTTATGTATCTGGTTCGAAAGGAAGTGAGTTGGCTTTAAGTTGCAGTCCAGAAGGTGAGAGCTGTAGAGCAAAATTGCTAGCAGTGAATTATCTAGCTCTAGTTTGAGTTACCACGTCCTAATATACGACTCACTCACTGGATCAAGAAAAAATGATCAGCAGGACAAATACTGCGAGGAGACTGCCAGTATTCAGCAAATTTTAGACCACGATGTGGAATCAACTCAGCAGAGAGAAAGCTGTGTTCCTTCAGCTGTCCGATTTGAGAAAATTGGAGTTTCAAGTAACTAGAAAGCGAGAAAGATTGTTCGAGGGGTATTCTAAAGTATCGGCAGAGGAGATTGATATTCTACAGTAGGGAAAGAAAGAAATGGAATCATGTCCCCGGGATCATAGAGGGAATCGACTGCTTTTAGACCTCGGATCGAAGAGAAGCCTCAACATGGTCTGCTTATTAGCTTTCAAGGTAATTGTGTTGAACTGCAGGAGGTGAAATTCCAACGCAAGCTAGACATCATACTTCTTCGTTTAGAAAGGGTAACAACTGAAGAAAGATCTTGAAGATTCGGAGCAAAGTCTGGAGTTAGCGAGGTAGAAAACGTCGGAAAGGTTTAAACTCAAGACAGATCTTGAGAATTTGGAGCAAAATCTCGAGTTAGAGAGGGAGGATATGCTATGCCAAATATGTTTTGCAAACATGTGGAATGTTCTGATACTACCACGCATGTATTATCTTTATTGCAAGATTGTCTCCCTACCGACCAGAAAAAAGTAACTCTTGTCCTGTTAAAGATAATGTCTAGTATATTAATCTCAGTCACCTCTACAGTCAGATCTCTATGACTAATGACTGACCTCTTGTCCATAAGTTAGAGTATATAACAATCCTTTCTTAGAAGATGATGAGTCTACTGATCTCTTTACTGATATCTTTTCTACAGGAGAGAGTATTCACTTCGTTTGGTTCTCTAAAATGATATCAGAGCTCAGGTTAGAGCATCAGCAAAGAGATTAAGGAACCAGAGAGTGAAAAAGACAAAGAGTGAACATACCACCTTCAACAGAAAAGAGAGAAAGAAGGAGAGAAATTTTCCGGTCAAAACACCTTTGACTGCGTTTTTAGAGGAGAAGGAGATCGAATTAGGCAATTCTGAGAGTAAATTTGGCCTCAGCCTTTTTAAGATGAACTCTCTCCGCTCGGAAGTAGCTTTCCAACAGTTCAACTTTTGACCCAAACGGAGCTCGTATAAAGCGGTTACACTTTGACGAACTCTTGGTGAACGAAACTTTGACTGCATTTTTGAAGACCTTAATGATCGATTTTGGCATTTTTGGCTGGTCAAGATTACAGAGAATTACAATATGGACACTACTTCCACCTCCACAACCACTTTGGGGAGTTCCAGATTTTTCTCAACTACTTTATATTCTATCGATGGCTAACGTTAGTGATAACTTACTTCACGATCATCGTAAGTTGGATAACACAAACTATCCAATATGATGTTTCAAGGTTCAGGTCATCTTCCGGAATTACGACTTGTGAGACATAGTGCTAGGTGATGAAGAAAGACCTTTTGGATCACCAATAGTTGTCAAATCTTAGAACAAACGAGATCAACAAGCACTTGTCATCATCAAGATGACCATCAAAGACTCGGAAGTCTTAGATATCTTGGAGGCTAAAACTTCAAAAGAGGCTTGGGATACATTCACCAAAAGCACGAAGGAGCAGCTCGAGGGAGGAAGAGAATGCTAGGCAAAAAGTTGAATACTTTGCAAATGACATCAAGCATCTCACTTGAAAAGCACTTGAATACAATTAAAAGTTTGGTACAACAACTGAAGAATCTGGGTGGAGGTATAGACGATGATGAGTTGGTGTTGATAGTGCTCCAGAGCTTACCAGAACCATACGAGCATTTTGTCAAAGTTGTGGATGTACGCAAGGAGCCTGTCACATTCAAAGAACTACAGACCTTAGCTTTGCAAGAAGCTATGAAGATTGAGACTAAGTCCACTCAAGCAACTGCCACTAATGCTGCTTTCTTCTCCAAGAGGAGAGATCAGAAACGTGGTAGACCTCAAGACTCACAATCTAGACACAACGAGCATTGGGAGAACAAGCGAGGAAGTTCTACACGAGACTCGGAGGACAACTCCAACAAACGAAAACTTGAGAATTGCAACTACTTTAAGCAATGTGTTCACTTCGCATATGAGTGCCGAAAGAAGGCATTTGATCAACGTTCAAACACCAACAAAGGCATCTTCATACGGACATCTGATCGTAACGAGAACCTTTTCTTCACTACCACGTATACAGACGTTCATGACCAACAATGGTGGATTGATTCTAGAGATCGGGACCACATCACATCAAAGAAGGAGTGATTTCAAGTTTTTTCATCCTCTGAATGGACCTGAGATACGACTAAAAGATGGTAAGAGATATCAAGTCTAGGGGGAAGGTAACATCCGTATTAAGCTACCTTCAGGTCTGATTAGAACCATTGGAGGTGTTTGGTTTGTACCGAGTGTGGTGCACAATGTTTTGAGTGTTGATAAACTTGCTGCAAATGGATTTCAACTATCATTTGAAATCTATTTGATGATAGTTGAAATCCACTTCAGCCCTGTAGCTACCACATCTGTAGTAGCTACAGTGGTAAACTTGTATGAGCTACAAGTCTTATCATTGGTTGCTCCAGTTCTAGCTACTGTAACAGATACAAGTCAATTATGACATCTTCGTCTTGGACACTTACACTATCAAGAAAATACAGAAGTTGTTCCATGAGGACGTGATCCTTGGTGTTTTTCAAACTCGTCTTTGTTAACACTCCGTGTGAAGTTTGTCTCAAGTCTAAGCAGGTTCGAAGAAAGTTCTTCAAATCTATTGCAACACGAGCATCAAAAATCCTTCAGCTACTACATACAGATCTTTGTGGACCTACTGAGACTATTTTGCTTGGAGGTTCTAAGTACTTCATGCTGGTTATAGATATATTTGGATTTCTTCTTGTTAAGAAAGTCTGGAGCACTCTCACATCTTCAACAGCTTGTGAACATGATGGAAAGACAAACTGGACAGCTAGTGAAGAGTCCGCGAAGTGATAGAGGAGGAGAGTTCACTTCCAAAGCTGCTGATAAATATTTTGCTGAGAAGGGAATACTGCGGCAGTTGACTACGGCTTACATGCCTCAGCAAAATGGAGTAGTTGAACGGAAGAACAAAACTGTCATGGAGAAGGCAAGAAGTCCTCTCCTTGAACAAGATCTTCCAAAAGACCTTTGGGCTGAAGCTGTGAATACTGCGATTTACCTTCTAACAGAAGTCCAACAAATGTTGTGAACAACAGAACTCCATTCGAAGCTTTCACATGGAAGAAACCTGACCTCTCTAACCTACGAATTTTTGGATGTAAAGCATATGCTATAACTCCTAAAAAACTACTCCAAAAGTTTGATTATAGATCTCAGATCTGTACATTCATAGGATATCCAGCAAGCAAAAAAAGATATAGGTTCTTGAGTGTTGCAAGAAAGATCATTTTTCAAGGCACTGCGGAGCCCTTGAAAAATATTTTCCAACCATACCCAACATGTCCCAAATGGACTTTTCTACAAACAGTATTTGCCTTAGAAATCTCCATACACACTATGTATCTTTAAGTACTATCATATTTACAGCAAACTTTGCTCCTTAAAAGTTTTGCATTGAGCTCCAAATATAGTAATTTCAATTGTGATGATAAGCGCTTCTCCATAGCTTTTCAATGATACTCATATTGCTAGAAACTAACCCTCACACTAAAAGTTATAGCTGTTCAAAGTTCGCTGATTTTTTTATTTTATTTTCTCCGCCTCGACCCCTATTTATTTATTTGACAATTTGCAAGACATCGACTTCTCTATCCTCTTCAATTCCAACAATTCTCCATAAGATTCTCAAACACTCAAAGAAGCCATACAAGAGTTGAAAAGAAAAAAGGTGAAACACGACGACGAGAACGAGGTGGATTCAAATGATCAGAAGAATGAGGATTTTGTAACTGGTCTATACATACATAGATGAGAGATGTTGGAGTAGGAGATGAGAGAGTTGGATGCAAAATTCCTTGAAGAAAGATTATCAGAAGTCGCATTAAATGAATTGACACTTGTTCAGAAGTGTCGGAAGCTCTGACAATTGGTGGGGGTATATTCATCCTATTGTCACCCTCAGTATGGAAGGACCTAGTTCGGTCCAGAAGAGGAAGATGTCTAACTTGGACTCAAGTAAAAATACGGATGTTTAGTTTAGAGTTTGCACAAGTACTATGTTTTTCAGACCAAGTAGTAGTAGTGACGTGAGAGTTGGCATCATGGTTCATTCTTCATGATCTACTATTGCACTTTCAGGTAGTAATCAAGAGGATGTAGATGTAGAGAGACCTAGCGTGATATCACCTTCTTGTGTATCTCTTAGAGCAAAGCTTGCTGTGGGTTCTAAATCTTAACTAGAGAAGAATAATAAGTATTAAGAATTTTGACTGTATATTAGAGAATTTACACTGTCAGATATACGTTTTATGTCTTTCTGAAATCTGTGCAATGGTGTGCAACGTCCACGTATGAGTCAAGATTCAGAATATGAAAATGTATGGAGGCTATGCATAAGAACGTCATAGACGATCACTCAAAGAGCGACTGGTATTTTTGGTTTATACAAATAACAAGCTGAATAGCAAGTTGTTATTTCATTTGTGTAGATATCAAAATCTTGCCATTCTAAACAACATGGATGTCAAACATAAAAGTGACGATCGTTTATTTATGACAATCTATTTAAAGACATCAATCGCTCATCCGCAAATGATCATTTAAAGACATCCGTCCATTCATGGGCGTTAGTCCAAAGGAGCCAACTCCTCATTATCGAACGATCATTTAAGAACGTCCGTTGTTGTATAACTGATTTTATGTTTACAAATGCACTAAGTACATGGCTGTGAAGATGTACGAGGCTTGAACAGATTGGCTTTGAATCTCGATCTTCCAATTCAAATGTTTTTATCTATTAGCTTCTCGTCGATCCAACTACCACAACTCTATCTATTACAACCGAAAGATGCTCTAGTGTAGCATACTCACATGTGCAATTTTCAAAACTCAACCAAATTTCATATTCACATATATAAACCAATTGAGTTCCAATACAGCTTGCTACACACCTTAGTCTCCTAAGCATTTCAGCAAGGTATAGTATGCACATCCTACCACGATTCACAACATCGCACCAACGACAGCAGTATCTGGTAGCTCCAAAAACTTGAAAAACAATTTTTAATTGATCACAACCCTTTGCTCCTTTCTCACTTCAAGCTGAAATCAGCTTCACACCTTCACAATCTAAACTTCTATGCTAGCAAGGAGTTTCAACAACAAACTCGTCCTCAATTGCTCGGAAATAACCAAAAGATGACAATAGATATGACTGAAAGTTAAGGTGCCACTAGAGATCTCATTCTATGTGTTTAGCCACTCTAGAGAAGCTATAAATTAGAACTATAAGAGGTCGTTTATCTCTTATCGCTAGACCACTTGGTCAAGAGACGAATCCGTCCAAGAAGGATCATATTGTTGTACATCTTCAATATAGTTTCGACTTCGAATCATAGGTTAGTGACGATAATACTTCGGACAAACATCACTCAGAGTGAGAATTGTCTTCGGAGAGAGTTGTACTAAGGTTGACGATGGCTGCAAAACAGTTAACAACACCCAACATCAAGTTGTCTGGATAAGCAACAAAAAAAAACATCATTTCAGTTCTCTCCTACGTCTTCATGTTTACTTATATCTGATGGGTGTAGAACCGAACAAGCAAATGCAGTCAGAAATTTCTCCTCATCTACCGAAGAAATTGACGACGTGGATGATCTACATAATCAAGTAGGCGAGGTTTGTCACCAGAATTAGACTTCGGTCCTTTGTCTGAGAGAGGCAACAACCACAGTTGTGACTGCATCAAATGAGTCATTTATTCTTCCAAGAGATATAAATGACTCATTTGATCAATCAAAGGATTCACACCCTACAAATGGTTCACCAGAGTTGAGAGATGCAATTCTTCAGAGAAACCTTACGAGGCAATTCACTTTCTCAGAGAAGTTCAGATCAACCATCCAAACTTGCACCCCTTAGAAAAGTTGATGAAAACTTCATCTATTGTAAAGTAAATTCTTATATTATAAAGAGAGATGGAAGGAAGTTTTGTTGTACAAAATTATACTTGTGGAGCACAGATTTTGATCGTCTGAAACTAGAACGTGAACGTTATTTTCGTTTGAAACAAAAGAAAAGTCTATTTCTCTAAATTTCAGATGTCCAAGAAGCGACTCCCTAGAACAAGCAAACCAGAGAGTGTATACTCTTTATAGCGGAAGTAATACGTGTCGTCAAGCTTTCAAGCTTTTTTTATGTAGATAATGATTGTCTACATAGAATCCAAAGCGATCTCAGTTGTCATCCAGCCTCTAAACACATTTACTTATTGGAGAAGAGTGCTCAAGGTTTTTTGCTATAAGAATAGTTGGACTTATTTCTTATCGCATTGTGAGAGACAATCCAATGCAACCAAATTACCGTCTTCTCAACAATCTGTCCAAAAGTGATTTATGATTACTACAAGACAAACATGTCCTCTCCGGCTGACGAGGACAAGATGAAGCTTTTGTGTTTTTCTTTGTTAACACGATATTGGCATTAGTAGTATCCTTTGGTGAGAATACCATGACACAATAATTTTCAGGGTGTGAGTTCTACGAGCTAGATGAAGAATAGCGTAGCTTTCAATAATATATATTTACAAGAGCAATCCATGAGGTCCATGGGTGAACATTGTGTCGAGATGTTGTCTGACTTACTATATGTTTTACAAAGTTTGCTATAATTGGTTTAACGATTGATCATCGTCAAAAAGTTGACCAACGTGATACTAGCGCAAAGAGAAAAAAGAAAGCTCTATCTTCATCCAAAGATTATGTAAACTAATCACAGATGAAATGGATCAGGCGAAGGCATGCATTCCATATTTCTCTAAAGTTCCGAAAGCGGTTGATGGTTCTTCTATGATAAGAGTTCATCTTGTAGGTGGATTAATTTTTAATGAGACATTTCAATCCAGAGTCTTCCTTACTTTAAAAAATATTAAGTCTTATTCTAATTGACTATCTCTATTCTACACCGTATGATATCTGAACGGGAAGGTCTTTTTGCCGTTAGTTTTATACTTGCAACTAGATAACACAATATGAGAAACTAAAACAATATATATTTTGCTTATCTTTCTATGTTAGTACATAGGTAGATTTTCAAGAAAATAAAAGTAGGTTTTATCTGGACAAATTCATGATCATGTTGATCGAATGTTTAGTAGATTCTCCACAACTCTCCAGTCAAAGAATGCTTTTACCTTGTCACAACTCATTGTATGTCATCAGACAAGCATACACTCGTGGTCTCAAGTTACTCTTCTGGAGGAAACTTACAACTTCAAGCATTTTATTGAAGAAGCACCTCGTCCAATCTCGACCTTTTCATGATATCACTTACACGTAACTATTGAAAATAAAAAAGATGAAATCGGGGAGGTTCAAATATGGAGTAAAAAGTTCTCGACTAATGCCAACTGGATCCAAACTGAAGGAGTTCGCCAATTGGAATTCTTTCCAACCAGACGAGAAATACATGCATCAGACCTACTACCATTGAAGTCTTACTCGAAAGCAAAATGTGACAAAATTACATTGGAGAGATCAGGGGAAAGAGAAGAAAGTGGACCTAACGCATTACATAATGTCCTCAACATCAAAAGAGATATCCAGAATATCTCTTTTGATGAGTCTGAAAGAACATGATGAAACTATTGATTCTACAATCAAGAGCAAGAATATTAATTGGATGCCCATTTTCATTGATGAGACATAGATCTGGTCTGAAACTCCTTTAGACAATATTAATAATAGAGATATAGTTGTCTCGAACGTAGTGATAACTGCTGGTGGACTGGAACAACGAGTGTTTGGTGAAAGAAGATCATTGTATGCAAGAAAATCGACAAGGGACATCATGAAGCATTGCATATAACTGTCTACACAAGATTGGTGATGTTAAAGATTTAGGAGAGAATCAACTACTTGTTGTCTTGTGGAGGACGACTAGTCCTTTTTGATCTGTAAAGTGTTACTAGTTTTGACTCGTGGTGAGAGAGAAGAACCTTGCAAGATAGAAATCCAGTGGTATGCAACAGAGATGATTGATCCTTACATCATAAAATATTATCCAGAGAGACATAAATTCTCGTGTGGTAGAATAATACATGCACTCTACAACAAGAGTTAGATATTTCAGAAGTAGAAATTTTAGCTTCTGATTTTATTCTCACCACGAATAACCCACTGCGTAAGACAACCGTAATCCAAATAAGGAATGAGTTGTTCAACTAGAACAAGAGATAGTAGTTGAAGCAGACATTTGACCTACAGATGATAATGATGGGGAAGAAGTAGAGGAAAGATGAAGATATCGTTGAAGATCAATATGGACATGAGATAGCAAGTGGTGAAGCATTAAAGAACATTGAAGGCATCGACACTTACTCTTGAGAGTCTTAGTTTCATTTTATTTACGTGAATCATGAAAAGAGTAGAGCATATCTCACTATTCCTTTTTTGTTTTTAATCTTGTTGTTCCATGAATTTCATGAGCTTCCCTTGTAGGTGAACTTTTTCAAAAAGTCTTGAATGTCCTTCAGTGTTGTTAATGTATTGAGCACATTAAGTACAAGCAATAAGCTTGAGTAAATTTAGTTTGGTTCAGTAGTTGAAGTTAATAATTTTCTTATTACATTAATAATTGTTCTAGGTTCTTTATCATTCACATTGTCCTAATATATAATTCAATCTTTGGAGATAAAATATTTTTCTAGTTAGTTATATTTTAATTTTAATTTTATATCTATTGGAAAATAAAATTTTTGCACATTTTGTAATGAATAAATCTGATATATTTCACATTTGATTATGTGGCAGCTAAATTTGCAAGATATTTACATGCTCATCGTCTCCAATAAATGACTGAGGGAGGGAAGCAAACTAAGAATAAAAAGAAGACTCTCGTGGAACCAAAGAAGTATGTTTTTTGTCAGATTGACAAGATGGACCAGAGTAAAATGTTACTCATTTTACTTGTGTTCTGAAAAACATGGATGAAAAGTACTTCATCTAAGTTCACGATGTGGGTTGCTTGGTTTTCAATCGTAACTTCTGTGCAGAAGTATATTCAATTATCCTAATATTCACAATGACTCTAACCTGAAAATTATTGTTCTCCATGATATCATTTCTACTTGAGAAGGTCTACTTCCAAAAGTGTTGTATCTTCAACTCGATAACACTGCAAGAGAAAAACAAGAACAAACATGTTCTTGCTTATCTCATTATGCTAGTTGAGAAAAAGATATTCCAAAGGAGCAAACTTGGATTTCTCTTAGTAGGTTATACACATGGTCAAATTGACCAAATGTTTAGTAGCATTTCTAAACGTTTTGAGTAGGATCAAAGAATTCACACTATCAGCGCTTCAAGAAGTCATTGATAGTCATACACACCACTTCCTACTTGTCATTTGCTGACGGAGATGTTCAACTTCAAATTTTTTTCCGAATGATTCAAGTCCACGCACTATTGAAGTTCTGCACAACGTTAAATTTCAACGACAATTCAAATTCTTGAAAATAGCACAGTCGGAAGAAACCGGATTGTGCGCAAAATGTTTATCTACTACTCAAGATTGGAGAGCTCTTGTGAAATTCCTCATCTACGTTTTGGGGACTATAATTTCAGAAGCCCACTTGCTGCACTGAAGGCAGTGCGACCTGGTGATGAAGATGATGCTTCAAAGATTTTGGAGAGCTACAACAAAGCTTTAGAGGTTGGTAATAGAGGAGGAGAAGATTTGGTATATGTTTTTAAAACAACAGAAGAATATCATTGAAGATTTTATGCAAGAAGGACAATGTAATATTATGTTTCGTTGGCATGAACCACATAATGCAGATTCTGAAGTCCACTCGACAACAAATAATACAGATCAAGTGATTAAAGAAGAACAAGAAGCGGAAGAAGAATTGTTGGAATGAATTGCTGGACAGTCTCTTTCATTGTAATCTAATACAAGACAAAATGATTCACATACCAACACTTGGGGACATCAAAGATTTAGAAGAGAAATCATTAATTGCTCTTGCTCCTTACAAAGATTGCAAAAATATCCATTTTGGTTAGCTACAGTGAATAAAATTCTTACGATTGTTGAAGACATACCGACTTTGATCAAGATTACGGGATACACAACACAAGCAGTGGATTCATTTGATGGTGCTTACTAACCAGAATTAAAAGTAGAATAAGAAAAGAGGAGATTAAATATTGACGAGTACCGACATATGTTGATACTCAAGTATTTATGTACAATATCAAGTTGAATAGAAACAAGACCATTCTCACAAGAGATGTGAAACTTTTGAAAGAAGCCGTCTTTAAGTAGGACAATACGAATCACACTGAATCAGAAGCTGCAGATGATTTGTCTTCTGGTAATGAAAACGACCACATCTGAGAAAAGTTTTTATTAGATCAGAATGGTACGGTTCAGCTTGACATTCTTTAGGCTACATGGATAATGTAGTTTCCAACTTTAACCAATATATTATCTTGTGAAGTTAATTTTTTGACTTTATTAAGTAATGTTTGTTTTTTAATTGTTACTAGTACCCTTACTCACTCTAATTATTATTTACACTCTGTCATTGTTGATCATTTTTATGAAAATTCTTTCTAATCTTCTTTGTTCTTTGACTTTGCGAGATTTAGTGTTTATTTATTATTAGAAAAATTACTTTTTAATTACTTTTGTTACAGATGAAATATCATTGATTGAGCCTCCTGGCATTAAATACTAAGTGCTCGTTTTTTCTCTAAACTTTGTACTTGGCGTCACATTGCACATTCTCCACATAATTTTGAATTGAATCTTGCGATTCCTCCCTTTGTGTAATGAACCACATCGGTTTAGTTAATCTTCGGGGTTATATATTGAACCTTCTTCGAACTGAGTTTCGTGCCGCAAGTTACAATTAATCTACTGTGGTAACTAATTATCTGACTGGGTTATTCTGGACTGTACTGCTTTACTAGTGACGATCTTTCTCCTGATAAATGTGATTAGTGATCTAAGCATCACTTCTTTCCTCGGTTCTTCATGTTTAGCAATTTTCTTTCCTCTTATGTATATTATTTTGTAGCTTTCGCACATGCATCCAACATTTACCACCCATTGCTTCTTAGAGAAGTGATCGAGAGATCACTTCTTCTTTCGATTCTGAAAGTTGTAAATCTTGCTAACGTTCTCTGGTTACGTACTTGCGCATGCGTCTGGATTTTTGCTTCTGATGCTTCTTGGAGAAGTGATCACTTCTCCCGAACATTATCGAATCTTGAAAATGTTCGCGGACGTAATGTTAGGTGTTAAATATAAGTGCCTAGTGATGCATAGTAGACATTGGTCGCTGTACCATATGATTTTCACTGAAGTTTCCATGTCTTTTTCTGAAATACAGAAGTAGTATCAATCTGTGGTCATACTTTCCTGCTAATCGACCATAGTGTTATTCCACAAGCTTGTTTGCAGTTGCAATCTTCAAGATGAATCATGTTGGTGTGACACATCGCTTCTGGACTTTGTACATCCAAACTCAGATTTGCTGATACGTATCAACTGAATTCGTACAAGCTACAAACACATATGCAGAGTATGCGTTATCTAAAATCAAGATAAAATGAATACTCCATTATTTGCTTCTAGCTATGGTCGAGAAAATATCACGCTTCAAGATGCCTTTGATTGTGTATACTTATGATCCGGTGGTTTCTCTTGCACATGACGACGAACGTAAGTTTTTCAAGCACTGCTGCCACGCGGCAAGCTCGCAAGCTTGCCAGGTACGGGATCTAGGAGCTCTTATCCTCCAAGATCTTCCAGTGTGGTCCCAGTAATCCTGGACTCAACTGATCATGACATCTAGGGTACTGTTGGTAGAATTTGGATGAGAATCCTCTTCAGAGTCTAGCATCATGATCAGAGATCGGACGAGGAAAGATCTGCTTTCGGCATGGACTTAAATTTCAGCTGAGATCTTACGCTAGCTAGAAACTTGAACATGCATGCTCGTGGTGGGTGAAGGCTGAGACTTGTAGGAAGAAAGTGATCATGAATAGCTTCAAAAATATACTGCTCCTGATCAAGCAATGGGACAGCCTTCAGCCCTTCTAGGCTCGTTCTATGAAGACACAGAGCTCTTCACGATTCAACGGTTATTTTTTGCAAGACAAAATGGCTTTACTGCGATCAAGCTGCCCTGGCTCGTAAATAGTCCTTCTTTTAAGTGTCCGGACAATGAGGATATTCAGGGATGTCTCAGGAAGCAGCTTCATGCTTCGTTCTTCGTATTACCCCTCCCACGATCGAGACCTTGCAATCCATGCAGGCTTCGAATTGAAACTAGCAATTCATACGAATTCTCACGGACCAGGTACAGAATAACGGACACAATGCATGTACACTTCCAGGGACATGCACCGAGTTTAGTCGGTCCTCTTACGAAACCGGTGCCCGAATATATATGTACACACTAGTCGCTTCAATAACCTCATTCTGCTCATTCTCAACTATCGTTCTCTACACAGTATTCAATAATCCTTTGTGATACTCCTATCAGTTCTGTAAAGTCCCGGAACCTGAATCTCCAACAAACTCACGTTAGTTAATGATGCTGAAACACAGCATTCTACTTTCCAAAGTCTTGAATGGGCAAACGTTGCAAACTGGACTACCTAAACTCTATGAATCATGAATGGCATCAAGCAAAACAAACTTCACATGATGAGGCCAAAGAAAATAGATTGATGCGTTAGTTAATGCATGCATTGTTGGAATGTGACACCCATCCTAGGTGCCACCTTTTTTATAGTATTTGAGACCATACATGTCACCAAGCCGGAATGTCGATCTCGGGAAAATTTGTACAATCCATTCTACTACTCTCTAGCAAGATTTTGATAAATTAAACTCATGTACGTAAAGGATACAGGGCACTTCCCATTTATGCGGGTGTAAATGTAGTGGATGTCTTCTTGAATCGTAGCCTAGAGTCACAAGATCGCCGTGCGTTGCCGAAAAGAAGCGTTACTCTATTAACCAGTAACTGCGTGTGCTGTAGCTGGCGGGGAGCCGCCAGTGACTGAGCGATCCGAATGCTGAAATAGCACTTGTAGGAGATCTCAAGATATGGAATCAGTACGAGCAAAACGCAGCTCCTTCGGGCTTCAGATGATCAAGTTACGGCCTGAAATTTCTTTCTTCGATCTCGGCTAGGTGGGTGGCGTAGAATGTTATCGTATTTGATGCATCTCCACCTGCACTGTGCTAATCAGGGCTGGGCCAGCTGCGCTGGCATGCGTATGTTCAAAGCTCTGGAGCTTGAATCAATGTTCGACTCTACTCTGGCTGGAAGATCGATCCGACGGGTGGTTGCTACTCCACTGGTGCAAGGATCATGACGCCTAGTCACGATCAATACCGTGCATACCCAGAGGTTTGAGCCATAGTCGGAAAGATACTAAAAGTAGGATTTAAATTCATCGTATGCAGAAACTCTTCACTCGGTCCGCAAGGATGATGCCACTCCATGGCCACTGCATTCCAGGCAGCTTGCAACAGATCGAAGAAGTTTGTACATCCTTCTCTTACTCTTCTCTTACTCCAGGTCTTTTATCAGTGCGATGCTTAGAACATTAGAATTCTCCAAGCTCCTGGTGCTTTGGCCAACAGCAACGGGGCTTCCGAGACTGCGTTGCACAAACGGCGATTCAGTGCAAGAGCCATTCGATTTATTCTCGGCAGTAGTGTGGGGATGGACAAAGAGTTGATCCCACAAAGATTTGAACATGCCATTCCTGTGCATTGACACGCTTTCGTTTGTCGGTGAATAGATACCATGAGGTAGAAAGTGTAGAGCACACCGCAGTGTCGATGATAGGGACCCGAGATCCCCTTGCAGCGCAACAAGCAGTGACAGCGTTGTAAGCGCCCCAAGCAATAACAGCGTTGAAAACCAGTTTATGAAGTAGCCATAAACTCATCAAAAGAGGAGAACAAAGCAAAATCTTCGGATGTAAACTGAATCGGAAGATTGTGAGTAAATTAACCACCAATCGCTCTCAAATGAAAGCTGCAGCTGTGTTTCCTTCTGGTCGTGAAATCCTGGAATATATAGGTGTTGGATCCGGAAAGGCGACACACAGAGAGAAGACTGACAGGAGTTCTACAAGCCTTGGAGCTCCAGTTTCAAAATGCTTCATGAACTCCACTTGCAGTCCCTATCATCGACACTGCAGGTGTGCTCTACACTTCCTACCTCATGGCATTCATTCACCGGCAAACGAAAGCGTGTCAATGCCCTGGAATGGCATGTTCAAATCTTTGTCCATCCACTGTGAGTGAGAAACGATCGGACTATCACTTTTCCTTATCCTTTTGCTTTCGAGAGAGGATGGGGCGATCACTTCTCCTATGTCCTTCTCTTTCGTGAATACTTTCATTTGTTCTCATTTTTTGAGCAGTTATGGCTTCTTCATCAACCGGTTTCTGGGCGTTTATAACGCTATGACTGCTTGTTGCGCCGCAAGAGGATCTTGCAATCTCTATCATAGACACTACGGGTATGCTCTACAGCAAACGAAAGAGTGTCATGTGACAAGAAAATGTACAAAAACATGATCCATTGTTGTAGTTTGCTTTTCGGAACAAACATATGTGAGGATTGCAAGATATGATTTTCAAAATGCACATCAATTCAAGCAGAAACTCACAGAAAGAAAGAAGTATCCTAGGGAGGAATAGGTGATGTTTACTCGGGTCTGAAGAAGGAAAATAATCCAGAGGCTGCCCCTTCTATTGGAATAGAATCACAGACTTGAATGCAAACTCCAATCCGCTTGACATTCTTGAGTTTCTCCACCTGTCTAGAGCTTCTCTAGACAAGTAATGCCCGCTCCTTAGTACTGCCACTCTTTAATCCAACTCCCCGACTCTTTCTCTTCGGACGATGCACGTGGACCAGTCGATGATCCTGCGAGTTTTCCTACTCAATACGGAGCACTACTTCCTTTGCGTATTAATTCATGAGCTCCATCCCTAGAGTTTCTATATCTTGGCCACGTCCCTTTATTACTCTTCAATCCTCCTAAAAAGAAAAATCAGGTTGCTTCCTGTCACCTGGGATATCGATCGAGCTTTCCTCGAGAAACTAAAATTTCTTCCCGTCTGCTCTTCAGTTCACCCCTGTGTCTGGCTTGTCCAGTACTACGTCCGTTCATCTGTGCTATACGATACTTCAGGAGTATGACATTTGCTGTGTAGAACGTTCCGTCCACCTTCAAGAAAGAGGCTCGCAGCTATCCCGTTACTGATTGTAGGTAGGTACAAGATCTACTAAGTTCTCTCAGGCGTACTCTCGAAGGTCTCTATGACTCCCTGATTTCAACGAGCACGCGGATTGCCCCGCGATCGTCTTATGAGTAACTGAGAAACGTTCCCAGCTGCAACCTCCCCTTGGCTACGAGGTTTCTTCAAAAGACGTGAACGAGCTGTGAAGTCTCTTCCGCTGCTCAAAAACATTCCTTCTCAAAACGTTAGAAGGAAAACTTCGGAAGCGCCTTCAGCCTGGAGTGTTTAGCTGGAACTACTTCTTTTGAACTGCCTATGTCCAGCATGACATGTGGCAGCTCCCCGTATTACAGCAGCAGCCAATTTGGGTAAAAGGGACGCGCCGCGGTACCGGTCTAAGTGCTTAGAACTCAAGACCAAAGTTCGGTAGGTAGCAAGTGGAGATAGTACAGCTAAGGAGTAAGTGGCCTCTCAGTCGTACGAGGATAGGTGAGTGGCCGCTTATGTCTACTCTCCTTTCGTCTTCACTACGGCTATGGTCCTTCCACCAGCCAGTTGACCTCTCTTCCGCTTACTTATGCACATGCATATGGATGTGTATACATAGATACACCTTGAATTTGTGCTATAATAACTGTGAATTCATAGGACGCGGTCGACTCCTGAGGTCAGTGCCATAGATATAGGAAAACAAAATTTTTAAAGATTTTCTTTAATTGTCGCTAAGTACCCTCCGACGTTTAACCTTTCAACTTGCTTACTTTTGGACGGTAGGTGCTATTTCCGCTTTCTTTGTCCAAGAGGCCATAGCGCCCACCATCCTCACGTAGACGTCACCTTCTGTCGTCTATTTAGTCAGAGGACTTCTCCCTTCCTAGGAAATGCCACCTTAAAATACATAACGGTACATGTGTATCTAGCAATGTTTACTTCCCGGCTAAGTGAGTATCCGAAGATCCTCGTACTGTCTTTAACTCTATGTTTTCCTGTATAGTAATAGGTTCATACCCATGATTTTAATCACTATTCTGTAAAAAATAAAAAATTTGATAAATTTGATAAATGTGGCAACCACATATGTAAACCAAATTGAAGCTCAGACTTTTGAGTTTGAGGTTTAGGATATGGTTGATCCTACTGAAGTAAAAGAAGGAACAGATCTTACAGATCCGACATACCCAATAGATCTCGTAGTATCAACAGTTCAACAAGATGGAGAGATGGCTACTGTCATCACTAGACAAATATATCATGGTTTCAAAGGTGTCTCTGAAGATGAAGATGCTTATGCATACATCACCCTCTTTGAGACACTATCAGTAGCTAATAAAGAGGATGATGTCACGGATCGTATGAGAGTTTTCCTCAGTTTGATGAGGGAAGAGCTCTTCATTGGATGGATATTGCTTCAAAAGATTACATTACGTAGAATACCTTGAAGGCAGCCTTTCTCCAACATTTCAGGGGAGTAGGCTACAACCTGAGGGTGCTCACTAAGTTGAGAACATTGAAGCGTTAGAAGAAGGAAACTCGAGGAGATTATACAGAGAGATACCAGGTGATCTATTTGATAGAATTCTAAAGGGAGGAGGTAACTTTTTATCCTACTGTCCAAAGCAAGCTATATACTGTCTAGAGCAAGCTAGCTATGGTTCATGATTGGGTTATCAAAGAAGATGGAGATATTTTGTAAGAAAAACACCTCCAATGACTTGGATGAAGTGATGCTACACGCAGAAGCTTATGAGGCCTCAGTCCTAAATAGGAAGGCAGTGAGAGACAAGTCTAAGAGATCCAAGGACAAGAAGAAGAAAGACTCTTCAGACTCTAACAACAATAAGTCGTCAGAAAGGAGAGTTCCATCTGAAGATAAGATTCTCTATTCCTTTTTACAAACTTTAATCTGAACAAAACAAACATGAAGATAAATTAGTAAAACACATTTCAATAGAATGTCAAAGCGCTTTAAAGGAAAAATGAAGCATGCAAAAAATTAATACTTACGTGATCTTTGAGAATGAAAACAAAATATTGGAGTCTTTCAAGTTTAGTTTCCTATGGAAACATTTCCACGCACGTTGATCAATTAGGAATATTTGCTTGTTGCATGAAAAAGCACTCCACTTTATTGAACACCTTGAACTTCTCTCTCGTTAGCCATCTCGAGGAGTAAAACTTTCTTGGAGATGACTCGATCCTACATCGATGTCAATTATTCCTTGAAGTGACAGCCAGTCGTTCAACTTGAAATACTCCGCAAGCTTTTGAATACCTTAATTAGAAGCTTTCTTCTTCTTAAGTGAAAGAAACGTCTTCTTTTGCCCTTTTACTTCCAACCGTGGTAAGCGCAGTTGCAATTTGGAATTCATAGAACTTCCAGAGAACCACGAACATAACCTTACTGGAACCTGTTAAAGATAATGTCTAGTCTATAAGTCACATCTATAGTCACCTCTATAAGTCATATCTATAGTCACCTCTATAGGCACATCTCTATGTCTAGTAACTGACTAATGACTAATTTCTGTCCATAGGTTAGAGTATATAACAACCCCTCTTGGGAGATGATGAGTCGACTGATCCCTTTACTGATATAACTTGTACAGTGAAGAGTATTCACTTGGTTTACTTCTTTAACAGAACCAATACTGTATCTTCTGACTTAAGTTTACAGAAGTACCAGGAAATCTGAGCCGAAATCTACTTACCGAGAGGAACCAAGGGTTCCGTTCCAGGACTGAAATACTGTTCTTAGATAATAGTTCTTTTTCAGAAACCGGAGGCTAATTCCCTAGGGATCAGAGCTTGGAGCGATTTAGAATTCCCCACATATGAACGTAATATAGGAGGGAGGATATTCGAATTCTTGTTTTCTGATCTTTTTTTTCCTTCCTTTGTCTATGAACCGAGAGGGAGAGCGGGGAAGGGGACCGTTGTTTGCTTGGTTTGCTGTTTTAACAGGTTCATGTTCTCGAGATATCATTCGACTAGACGTTAGACGCGGATTATTTCAGACATCGGTGTCCTTTTTTCACGATGGACGTTCAGACGTTTTCGTTTACGTCAAGATTTCTGTGGAGAAGTGAGCGTTTACTGCAATACTCTATCCACAATTGCCAATCGTAATGACTTCTTCATCTCCTTCTGCATTGTCTCTCGATTCGTCCTCGAGGGAGTTTCATCATACTCTTCGCCTACCAATTACTCTGAAGCTATTTACACGTCTTCGGATGATGTGCTTCGGGAGGGAGGCCCCGCTGCCTCCCCAACTAGCAGCATGACTTCCCCATCGTGCATCCGAGTCCCTCTCTCGGCTGTAGTGCTGAGTTCATGGAATATTTGAGGTCTCCGTATCCTCCATCGTAAATACGCAGTACGTGCCTTTCTTACTGCTCATCATCCCAAGTTCTTGCGTTGCAGATTTGCCAGCCGCACGGTTAACCTTCCTGATGTCAACTGATACTACATAGTATCAAGTGCTAGCAGCAGATGTTGTAGGGATGAGAGGCGATCTTGCTCGACTTGTACATAATGAGTGTCATGAAGAAATGACTTCCTTCATTTCTTCTCGACTTGTGTGGTGTGTGTTTCGGGTCAACGGGGCTGTTCTGGCGGTGGTCACTATATATGCCTTGGACTGCTCAGCCGACCCGCGTCAGTTCTGGCTATATTTGAGGACACAATTCTCTATACGGCCATGTTTATACTAGGTGACAGGAATTCTGTGGAGTTGGGGGAGGACTCGTCTGGTGCTTCTAACCTCCTCCAAGGCCAAGAAGCTGGGGAATTTTACCAGACATCAGTTTAGGGAAGGTCGGAGCTCCTGGTTAGTGCTGGACAGGGTTGAAATCCGAGGCCCCGTAAGGATTTCAACTGCCCCTTGGTTCAAGTACTAGCTCATCATGCAGATTTCCTAGTTAGTGATCATTTTCCAGTGCTTGTGGTTCTCCAGCATGCGCTCCGTGACTCGGTAAAGCAATTCTCTTCTATGTTTTTTAAGGTGGACGCACGTCTCTTAGCGCTACCCAAAATTAACACTCAGCTTCAAGCCCTCTTGAACAAAATATATCAGGACGACGGGCGGTCGCCTACAACTAACTACTTGCAAACATGGTATCCTTTTTATTCTTACGTTAAGTCCTTTCAGTATGCAGAATCTCGGGAGCTTCCCTTGCTTCATAAAAGAAAAGCAGTGTTCGCTGCGCTCTGGAAATCACCTGTTTGGGGTCCCCGGATCCACTCAGCATTTCTACAATGGCCTAAGATATCCGACGGCTGGAGGCTATTCGGGATCATAAGCTTCGTTTGTGGACCAGGGACCGCTATTTGGCACAAGGGGATACCAAGTGACAATAATTTTTTCGCAAACATCGAAAACAGCGGGCTCGGCTCCACCTCGCACGCCTTAACACGACAAACAGCAGGGAGCTGACCAGCACAGAGGAGGTAGGAGCGGAACTCTATATTTTTTATTCGCAACTGTATGCGCCCCCCCACACTACTACAGAAAACAGCAAGGATTTGAATACGGTCTTAGCCCAGGTCACTGGGATGGTCTCTGCCGCAGAACGTACTTTTCTGATGGAGTGCCCTTCCTTTGAAGACGTGGTTCAGGCTCTCTTGCCATGCCTACGCGTAAGTCCCCAGGCTCGGATGGTTTTAACGCTGATGCCCTTTGCGTGGCATGGCCTATTCTAGGTACTGCCTATTATAACTTAGTACAAGAATGGTGGAAAACTAAAACCTTCCCCCCCTCATTCCTTCAAGGGATCATAGTGCCGCTTCCGAAACAACTTTTCCCATCCTCTTTGCATGATTGGCGGCCAGTTACTTTGCTTTCTCTGCTAACAAGTTAATAGACTAGCATTGCTTCTTCTCCGGTTGGTGCCTATGGGTTCATTACAGGCAGGTCGGTGCATAACTGTAGACTGGCGTTCTACTTGGCACATGAGTACTTGAAGCGGGGTAGGAGAACTGCAGGGATGCTCATGCTGGATTTCGAAAAAGTCTATGACATGCTCTTTCACACATATCTCTGGGAGTTATTACTCCAACTGAGGTTCGAGCAGGAGTTCGTCAACCTTCTGGTCGGGCTCTCCACTGGAGCAACAAGGTGGGTACAATATGCTTGTTGTCTTACATACTCTTTCCCTATATTGAGGGGTGTACGACTCTTCGCCCCCTCCACCATACCGTTCCTTCACATGGTCTCTACTGCAACTCGGCAAGGGTTCCTGCAAACAGTCAACCTCGCTCCTGGTGTAACCCTTGGGCATGCTGTTTTGCTGACGATACTACGTTATACTTGGAGCTGGACCCTCCTTCGTTCCGATTCTTAACTGCTTCGCTTTATTTCAGCCGGCGTCCGGGGCTAAGGTCAACTTGCCCAAGTCTCCGCTTTTACTCACAGGTAAGTACACTTCCCCTCCCGCTTGGTTGTGCCAGCACCCCTACAAGCTTGCGTCGCGCTTCAGCTGATCCGCTATTTGGGCGTCCCCATTGCTTCCGAACTTCGTCTCTCTGACGCTTGGGCCTTTTTGCACCACCATACTTTTTGGATGAAGAGCATTTTGGAACGCAAACCAAAGTGACAAAAATTAGTATTTTTAGGCATGGATGGATTCACCTTGCAGAGAGCAACTTTTCTTGAAGAAATTTTTTGAAAACATTCTATCTACTATTATTTAAGCTCAAAATTCAAAAATTATATATTCTCTTAACAAATCTAGCTAAACTTACAATTAAAGTTTTCACGTTCTTTGAGAGGGCAAACGGAACAATTTTGAGTTGAAACTTCTTAAACAGCTTGTTCTCCCCTTGGGACCGTGTATGATACTTTCATATTTGGTACTTTGGATTGTACGGCTTTTACTAGTGATGATATTTTTCTTGAAGTTTTCACAGAAGTTTTCATGTTATTCTTTTTTGAAATACAGAAGTAAGCTCAATCCGCGTTTGTACTTCCCTGTTAATCTGCTATAGTGTTATTGCACAAGCTTTGTTTGCACTAACTGTTGCAATCTTCAACCTGAGTCATCATGTTAGGGGTAAGACATCGCTTCTGGACTTTGTACATCCAAACTCAGATTTGCTGATACGTAACAAGTGAATGAAGATGAAGAAGCCATAACTACTCAAAAGACGAGAACAAAGAAAAATCTTTGGATGTAAAACTGAATCGGAAGATTGTCAGAAAATTAACCGCCAATCGCTCTCAAATGAAAGCTGCAGCCTTCTGGTCGTGCAGTCCTGGAATATATAGGTGGTGGAAAGGCGACACACAGAAAGAAGACTGACAGGAGTTCTAGAAGCATTGGAGCTCCAGTTTCAAAATGCTTTATGAACTCCACCCGTTAGAGCAAAAACTGTTACAGCGATTTCGAATTCAATTTGCTCACCGGGTTTTCAGCTCGTTGGAGTAAAGTGTCTTCAGCTCGTACAGTTAAAGCTTACAGTTGCAGTAGGGATTCTCAGAGAGAAGTAGATACGAGTGTCAACATGTTCCTATTTCGTCGCCTTAGTTCTGAGACTGCATGCGCGGACCTCCTTCGACCAACAGCAAGGAGTGGAACTTCTCGACGCAGCTGTTTTCATGCTAAAGGTGGATATATAGAACTGATGACTCTGGGTATCATGATTTCGGTGTATATGTTTGATATGTTATTATCGAATGACAACTGAAATGTTTCGTGTATAATTTCTTCGCGAATATGCACCAAGAATGCTGCTAGTTTATGCTTCCGTGCTTCTCAAGACTACAATTGCAAGACTGTGAGCTCTATTAATGCATTTTGAAATGTCTCACGAATGCAGAGAATCTGCGATGTGACCTCCGCTCTGTCTCCCGATAACCACTAGACCTCGACTGTTCGTCGGTTCATCAGTACGTTTGAAAGGTCTGGAGTCCATACTTAGCACGAGATGAAGGAGCCAGACCGCACCTCAGATCTGGCTCCTGATCAGATGCTGTGATCCTTAGAGTTCTTTCCAGACTCCAGCACCAGTACGACACCCCTGATGTTTAGTACAGAAGGAGTGGAATTTCTCGACGGACCAGTTCTCATGCGCAAAGTGGATATATAAAACCTGCTGACTTTTGAGGTATGTGTTTGATATTGGATTACTGGATGAGATCTGTAGTGTTCCGTGTTTACCCTAACAGTAACAGACCCTAACAGTCCACTCTCAGGATCACAACAAATCGCTGTCAAAAGAAACATATAGAAACTTTAATACTACTGTCTTTAGTTCAGAAAATGAAAACATGTAACACTTATAGGAAAAGGAGAGAGAATCGATGTGAGAAAACCAAGTATAGAAAAGCTTGTTTATTGAAATGAATAATGAGGTAGGAGGTCCAAAGGCCAAGTACTTATACTTTGGTACAAGAGCCCAAATAGCCTAAACTAGTTGTTGTACGCACGTTCATACTGTACAGCTTATTTTAATACTCCCACTCAGCGACTAGTTGTTGTAGATTTAAACTTTCAATCTTAGTCTTGGTAGAAGGTAATCCAACTTAGGAGCCGGTAGGCCCTTAGTTAGGACATCCGCTACCATCTCATGAGTAGGGCAGTCCTTCACTTCAATTGTCTTGGATGTAACTTGATCATTAATGAAGTGGTACCGAATATCTATGTGTTTCGTCTTGTCATGAAATTTGGAGGATTCTACGAGTGCTATCGCACTCTGATTATCACAATACAAAGTAGTAGTCTCATTCTCAGCTAAACCTATATCAGTTAAGAGTTGTCGAAGCCACATTGCTTCTGATGAACATGTGCTGAGTGCCATGTACTCAGCTTCAGTACTTGATAGTGCAACAGATTTTTGTCTCTTCGACGACCAACTGATTGCTCCTTGTGAGTAGATGAAACAATTTCCAGAAGTTGAACATCGTGATTCGATGTGACCTCCTCAGTCAGCATCGGTGTAGCCAAATAGAGAAATCGGAAAGGCGAGTACTTGTATTCTAAGTACTGATCTAAAGTACCCTTGATATAGCGAAATGTGCGCTTTATGACCGTGATGTGCTTTAATCCTGGGTTAGTCATGTATTGAGATAATACATTAATGCTAAAGGTTAGATCAGGACGAATGCAGACGGCAGCCCAGTTGATGGAGCCTGTTGCACTCTGATATGGATAAGAAGCACATTGCGCCTTCTCTTCAGTAGTAGCAGGACAATCTTCAGTTGAGAACTTTTCTCCTGATGTCAAGGGTGTACTAACAGGTTGACAATTCTCTACAGAAAACTAGAATAACTTTTGGGTCAGGTACAAGGTTTGACTGAGTCTGATCCATCCTTCTGCTCGATTTCGGTTAATTTTTATACTCAAGCAATGATTGATATTACCGATGTCACTCATCTTGAACTTTACGCTGAGGTTACTCTTAATGTATGTCAGCAATCCTTCGCTGCTACTTGCTATGATTGTGTCATCGACGTAGAGTGCTAGGATGACAAACTGATTATCCTTATGAATGTAGTATACGTTATCATCAGCTCTTGACTTACTGAACCCGAGAGAAAGTAAGAACTTATCTATGATTAAATACCATTCTCTAGAAGATTGCTTCAATCCATAAAGTGTACAAAGTAGCCTGCACACTTTATCAGTTCTTAGGGCGTTGATGTCGTCAAGGATTGCCATGTAGATTTTTTCACTCAGCGTCCCGTTCAGGAATGCTGTCTTCACATCCATCTGACGGACGTGGAGGTTGTGTTGAGCTGCGATTGCTAGTATCATATGTATTATGTCATATGTATCATATGTATTATGTAATATGTACTGCGATTGCTAGTATAATTATGTCACCATCAACATGTGTTTGGACAGAATTCAGATATTTGCTAAAGAGTGAACACTACTATCTTGTCATCTTGTCTAAAAGATAGAAAGAAGGTGAAAAATATTCCTTATCTCTTTTTTGACTTGATATTAGTGGTTGGATAAAAGTTGTGGACTTCGTGAGCATTAAAAACAAGAAGAGATTCCACATGTCTCCTTTTTAATGGGTCCTAGTGTAGAGGGGTAGAAATTTGAGGTTCTTTGAGAATATTCTAGAATCTTTCTAGAAGTTGTTGACTTTGAAGGAATAAGCCCATGTGAAAAGATAAAAAGCCCATGTGATTAATACTTTTATCTTAAGTAATATCTTAGTAAAATTCGATAAAAAATAGTTATGGCTGAGTTACCGAAGTACCAAAGTAAAAACCTAGAATATATAAAGAGAGGAGTAGAGAAGAGCTCCTTATCCATGTTTTCACATCGTCCTAATGACAAATTAAGCAATATAGAGAGAGAGAATGATATTTTAGCATGTGAAAACTTGAAAGACGTCGTTAGAATGGATAATCTTAGTTGATGAGTTTATGGGTGTATGAATTAGTGAACTTAGTATTTTTTCTTTCAAGTTCATGGTGTGCTTCTATCAAATCCATCAGATGTGACCCTTGAGTGTGAGACAGGCTCGACATGTTGTAGATTCATCGATGACAATCGTGAAGGTTGAGAGTGGGGATAGATGAGGTAGCTTGTTGTACTAAATTTGCAGAAGTTGATAGTGAAGCAATGATGCACAAGTGCGAACAATGTCAACCAAAAACTAAGTATTTACACTTATTATGCTTCCAAACGCGGAATGTACAATGAGACTTAAAATAGTTTGTATGGTCTTTTCCTAAGTGCTCTAAACTCTAATCCGACCCTTGTACTGCATAGCCCTTGAAAAATCTTTTCCAACCATACCTAACATGTCTCAAATGGACTTTTCCACAAAGAGTATTTGTCTTAGAAGTCTCCATACACACTATGTATCTTTAAGTACTATCATATTTACAGCAAACTTTGCTCTCTCATAAGTTTCACCTCGAGCTCCAAATGCAGTGATTTCAATTGTGATGATAAACGCTTCTCCACAACTTTTCAATGATACTCATATTGCTACAAACTAACCCTCACACCAAAAGTTATAGCTTTTCAAAGTTCGCTGATTAATTTTTTGTTTATTTTCTCCGCCTCGACCAGATTTATTTATTTGACAATTTGTAGTCTCTACCCCTTCAATTCCAACAATTCTCCATAAGATTCTCAAATACTCAAAGAAGCCATACAAGAGTTGAAAAGAAAAAGGATGAAACACGACGACGAGAACGAGGTGGATTCAGATGATGAGAAGAATGAGGATTTTGTAACTGGTCTATACATACAGAGATGAGAGATGTTGGAGTAAGAGATGAGAGAGTTTGATGCAAAATTCCTTGAGGGAAGATTATCAAAAGTCGCATTAAATGAACTGACATTTGTTCAGAAGTGTCGAATGCTCTGACAATTGGTGGGGGTATATTCATCCTATTGTCACCCTCGGTATGGAAGGACCTAATTTGATCCAGAAGAGGAAGATGTCTAACTTGGACTCAAGTAACAATACGGATGTTTAGTTTAGAGTTTGCCCAAGTACTAATCTTTTCAGACCAAGTAGTAGTAATGACGTGAGAGTTGGCATCATGGTTCATTCTTCATGATCTACTATTGCAATTTCAGGTAGTAATCAAGAGGATCTAGATGTAGAGAGATCTAGGGTGATATCACCTTCTTGTGTATCTCTTAGAGCAAAACTTGATGTGGATTATAAATCTTAACTAGAATAGAATATTAAGTATTAAGAATTTTGACTGTATACTAGAGAATTTACACTCTCAAATATACATTTTATGTCTTTCTGAAATCTGTGCAATGGTGTGCAACGTCCACGTATGAGTCAAGATTCAAAATATGAAAATGCATGGAGGTTATGCATAAGAGCGCCATAGACGGATACTCAAAGAGCGGTCGGCATTTTTGGTTTATACGAATAACAAGTTGTTATTTCATTTGTGTAAATATCAAAATTTTGCCGTTCTAAACAACATGGATGTCAAACATAAAAGTGATGATCATTTATTTATGGGTATCTATTTAAGGACATCGGTCGCTCATCCGCAAATGACTGTTTAAGGACATCCGTCCATTCATGGGCATTAGTCTGAAGGAGCTAACCTCTCATTATCGAATGATAGTTTAAGGACGTCTGTTGTTGTACAACATGTTTTTGTGTTTGTAGATACACTAAGTATATGGCTGTGAAGATGTATGGGGCTTCAACAGATTGGCTCTGAATCTCGATCTTCCAACCCAAATGTTTCTCTATCTATTAGCTTCCCGTCAATCCAACTACCACAACTCTATCTATTACAACCGAAAGATGCTCTAGTGCAGCATACTCACATGTGCAATTTTCAAAACTCAACCAAATTTCATATTCACATATATAAACCAATTGAGTTCCAATACAGCTTGCTGCACACCCTAGTCTCCTAAGCATTCCAGCAAGGTATAGTATGCATGTCCAAAATAATACTCGATTCACAACATCGCATCAACGATAGCAGTATCTGATAGCTCCGAAAACTTAAAAAACTATTTTTAATTCATCACAACCCTTTGCTCCTTTCCCACTTAGAGCTAAAATCAGCTTCATACCTTCTCAATGTAAACTTCTATGCTAGCATGGAGTTTCAGCAACAAACTGTTCTTCAATTGCTCGGAAAGAACCAAAAGGTGACAATAGATATGACTGAAAGTTAGGGTGCCATTAGAGATCTCATTCTATGTGTTTTAGCCACTCTAGAGAAGCTATAAACTAGAACGATAAGAGTTCGTTTATCTCTTATTGCTAGACCACTTGGTCAGGAGACGAATCCGTCCAAGAAAGATCAAACTGTTGTACACCTTGAATCTAGTTTCGACTTCGAATCATAGGTTAATGACGATAATACTTCAGACAAACATCACTCAGAGTTGGAATTGTCTTCGGAGAGAGTTGTACTAAGGTTGATGATAGCTGCAAAATAGTTAACAACACCCAACATGAAGTTGTTTGGATTAGCAACAAAAGGAGCCTCAATTTGATGTCAGTTCCTCATATACCTCATAAGAACTGACATCAAACCTATGAGGTATATGAAAATGTACTTGCTCTTTGTGTGAGTTGGATGGTATTGAATTGAAGCTGCCAGTGGCTTGTAAGCGAGTTAAGTTGTTCAGAAGACGAGAAGGATTTGTTGAGTTAGACGAGTTCTTACAAAGAGAACATGTGTAAGTTTGGAGGGGGTGAATGTCGTGTTGCAAGTTGTTTTGTGTGTGGAAAATATGTGCTGCTGTATGTGGTTAGAATGCGAGCAAGGCCTTTAGGCAGCTGCCCTTTAGCTTAAGCTAGGCCTTTGGTTAGCAACGACAAATGGTTAGATTTGTAGAGACCACATTTCTTGCAGAAGCCGCATCAGCTTCTAAACTCGAGCTAGCAGTGGTACAGCACATCACGGTAGAAGAAGAAGATCTTGGGTATTGTACGGATTATCTCCATATAGAGGAAGACGAACCAGACCCCGAGAAGCGCGAAGAAAAGGAACCTCAGCTGCAGAAGACGAAGTCACTTGAGGCAGCTTCATCTTTCACTTTGGCGGATGACACTATGTGGAGCCCTTGCCCGGATTAAGACATCTGGTCTCCAGAAGAAGTCCTGGATGAAGCAGTATTCAAGGTAAGTACCAGAAGCAAAAAGAAGTCAGAATCCCGTCAGAAGGAGATCAAGGAGAAGAAGCAGCGTAAGGAGAGGTCATCTTTTCCTGAGCGGCCTTCTTCTCTTGCTTATGACAGAGAAGATCCGAAGTACTTAACTCCTGACATTAGGCAAGAAGTTGAAGTGATCATGCAAGAAGTGCTGGAGAAACGACGGAAGATAGTACAACAACTTCCTCCACCGACTACGGCAGCCCTTGTCTCACGAGAACAGCTTCCAGTCGAGGGAAGACACCATTTGGATCTTCCACCCAAGGAAGCAGCTCCTACATCTTCTCTGTTGGAAACACCAGTCACTCTTCTGAAGACTTGTTATCTGTGGCTCAATATTCTTGTTGTTTATTTATTTCTGGAGGTCCTTGACTTGTTTAGTATCTGTTATGTTATTTGTCAAGATTATCAACTCTGTCTTGTTAGATAGACTTGAGTTTGATCTCTACCTGGACAGATTTATGCCCGGGAGAATAAAAGATAACTATAAAGAATCACTTTTGTCACTTGTTTATTACATTTGGATGATATTTACTTGCATCTCAATGGATTTGATCTCTATATTACTACTTTCAAGCATCTTTTGGTTTTCTTATGTGTTACAGTTCTTGCTAGCACAATATATATGATTACATCGATGATGCAGAAGTGTCATCTATGAGGAGGAGGTGAAACCTAGTCAACCTTCATCAGACAATTAGAAGATCACCAACAATCACCCTTACGACTTCTTGCGAGATTTGTGGAATCAGCAGACGGATGTAACCTTCCAACAGCTTTTGGATGACAATGCTAGTTACATAAAACTGTTACAATTTGTCCTTCGAGGATTGAGGAAGAGAAGAACAACAAAACTTCCCAAGAGTACCCCAATCTTAAGGATAGAGCATGAGGACTTGAGAGCCCCAGAACTTGATATGGAGATCCATGACTGTCTTCTGAAGAAGGTATCCATTGATTCCGACTCCGGAGTTAACATCATGACTGAAGAAACTACACATGCCCTAGGCTTCACTGAGGTCCAACCTACTCCGAGAATCCTCAGAATGATGGATCAAACCAGAAGACGACATTTGGGACAATTGAAAGATGTCTTGACGGTAATTGGGGGAGTATCTTTTTACCTCACTTACATCATTTTACGACCTGTAGCTAAGCTTGGATATCAGGTTTTGATAAGAAGACCATGGCTGTATGCTGCAAATGTAAATACCGATTGGAGAAGACATCGTTTGAGGTTTCTCAATCCTACACCCAAGCCGGGTGAGAAGACCAAAGTCTCACTCCCTTGGCTGAAGATTGGACATCAAGGTGAAACTCTCTCTACAACTGAGGGGTACACGTCAGAAGACTCAGCTGCGTCTTTGGACATTGATGAACGATATGATGAATTTGTGGTGAATAACTTGTGTACTACAGAAGTAGCAGAGATAGCAGAAGAAGTGATCTGTGGATACATTGAGTGCTACGAAATTGCGAAGAAGAGCTTCTAGAAGACGAAAGTATCGTCTTCCTTTCGGAAGACCAGTTAGATGATCTTCCATAAGACGAATCTGAACCGGAAGAAGCTCCCAAACTGGAATATTTTGGTGCCAGTCAGTACAGTCACACTGAAGGAATGGTGAACCCTGATGATCTTCAAGAAATGGAGGTTGCTCGAGAAGAAGCTGAAGCTTTCTAAGGTGATCGAGGGCCAGCAGTTGGAAGACTTTTTAGAGAACTTTTGACAGAGTTCCAGGACGTCTTCGCTTGGACCATAGAAGACATGAAGGGCATACCTCGAGAACTGGGAGAGCATCGTATTGACTTGCTGGAAAGGTGTTGTTCCTACACGGTAGAGGCAGTATCGACTCAACCCTTAGTACTCGTTTCTGGTGAAGGATCAGATCGATCAATACCTGAAGGCAGGAGTCATCTTCCCAATACTTAGTAGTGAATGGGTAACTCCTATTGTCATCATGCCGAAGAAGCAAACAAGTAAGATCCGAGTGTGTCAGGACTTCCGAAAGCTGAACTTGGCTACGAAAAAGGATCACCATCCTTTACCCTTCACGGATTCTGTGTTACATTAGTTCTGAGTTCTACAGCTTCCTAGATGGGTATTCTGAGTACAACCAAGTTTCAATCACAGAAGAAGACAAGTCGAAAATCACTTTTATCACTGATTGGGACACAACCAAATGCTGTTTGGTTTATGCAACGCACCCGTCACATTTAAGAGACTGATGATCACGATCTTCAAGGAGTATCTTCGCACTTTCATGGAGATCTTCTTGGATGACTTTTGTGTGTTTGGATCGAAAGAAGATCACTTGATATTTCTGAGGAAGTGTTTTTTGAAGTGTAGAGAGCATCGTCTGGCTCTTCACCCTGAGAAGTGCTTCTTTGGTATGTAAGAAGGAATTTTGCTAGGACATAAGAATTTTGGAAGAGGTATAGAAGTCGACTGTGCTAAGGTGGAAGTTATCATGAAACTTCACCCACCTGCTAACTTGACTCAGGCAACGTTGTCATGTCGTGGACCGGCTCCTACATGAAATTCAAACTTCGATGCTTATCGCTCCAAAGACACTCATGAGAAGACAAGCTAGGCCCCAGGTTATGGGTTTTTGGCACAATTTCAGATCTTCATTTTCATCGCATAGATGGATAGAGCTCCTTGTCAGCTTTCCATAGGCACTATATCTACTTCGTTTGGACGCCTAGTGGAAAAGTTACAGGACTCGAAAGATGGAGAAAATAAGCTAGGCCCCAGCTTATGGGTTTTTGGCACCACTTCGGATCTTCGTTTTTATCGCACTAGTGGATAGAGCTCCTTGTCAGCTTTCCATAGGCACTTCATCTACTTCGTTTGGACGCCTAGTGGAAAAGTTACAAGACTCGAAAGATGGAGAAAATAAGCTAGGCCCCAGCTTACGGGTTTTTGGCACCCTTCTGATCTTCACTTTCATCACATGGTTGGGTAGAGCTCGTTGTCAGCTTTCCATGGGCATCTTGTTTACTTCGTTTGGACATCCAGAGAAGAAGTTATGCGATTCGGAAGAAGGTAAAATCAAGCTAGGCTCCTAGTTACTTGTTGACTGGGTATTTAGGGCTCCATGCGTTATATCAAAGACGCAAGAGGCCTGCTTCTTATTATTGAGGGTTGAACTTCGTACGTACAGATTGTAACAAGGGGGCTGCTTAAGGGGCTTGCTTGCACCTGCGACTTGTCAGCGGACGGTGCGGGAGATTTGAAAGTCCAATGCAAACGCGCAAGGCGTCGTTGGGTTCAGATCTGTGCAGGTTACGTGTGGGTTAAGACGGTTTGGGAAGAGACAGATCGGGGAGTGTGTACTGAGGGAAATTGAGAAGCAGGAAGCAGATTTGAGATTTTCAGTTACCTGTGAAGGAGAGTTGGACCGTTCGGGCCGTTCCGGAGTCCAAACTTGCTGTCCTTGGATCCAACGGGATCAGAACACCGAGTTCTACAGGAAATTGAAGACGATACCAGTTTTCATCGGACGGTTTGGAAGTTCTGAGTGAAATTGGCTCGCAGGGAAGCGCTAACATCAGATTTTCGTTCACCTGCGACCTGAGGTTGGGCTGTTCTTCGCGATCGGTGAGCCAAGCTCTTCGTTCTTGGTGCCTACGCGATCAGGGAGTCTTCATCTACGCATAGGAGAAGACTGTACGTGAATTGGATTGTTGGTTTGGGTGTGTTGAGCGAATTTGAGCCGCAGGGAGCCGATTTACGTCAGTTTTTTGTAATCTGCGACCAAATTTCTCGAGTGGTTTTGCAAGAGGAACTCCAAACGGCTTGTTTGGAGTCTTGTTGGGTTCAGGGTAGCCAGATCTATCTGCCAGGGAAGACGGATATAAGTTTAGACGATCCGTTTGTGCAGTGTGAGCGGTTTTAAGCCGCAGGGAGGAGCTTCTGGAAGTTCGGTCACCTGCGATCAAAAATCGACGATATCTCTGCTATCAGGAGTCGGATCTGAAAGTTTCTTGGGTTAACGGAGTCAGCGGAGGAGACCCTATTGACATTTGAAGATCGTTTGGAGAAAGGAGAAAGTTCTCAGATAGGTCTTTTTCGGTTCCTTTGCTACGGATTTCGTCTTTTTGAGTTCGTTAGGGACTTAATTGGTTGTGTACGGCTTGTGGTAGCTAGCTTTAGCCAAGAGCTAATGCGTGGATGTGGTTTGGACTTGGGTTTGGATCGCGTGATATTGTTGTGGCTGTGTTTGTTAGCAAAGAGAAGTTTCTCTTGCTTTGAGCTACGCTTCGGTGGTTTTGGGTCAGGGTTGCCATTCAAGGGTTGTTTTCAAGGGCTTTTGAAGCAGGTTGCCGACCGCTCTGGTCTGTTATTCAATTCTGTGCTCTTAGGAGAAAGAACCGGCAGTGTACATATATTTGGAGTGTATATATCGTAGCGTTCGTTTTCGTTGTTGTTTTTCTCTGTCTTGTCTCTGTTTCAGCACAGAACATCTCCACAGCCAGGAACCTCGCGTTTTCCTGGACATCCTTCACGCAATATCCGACACGACATCGGTGGTGAACTCGACGTGAAGGTCTCGGGTGGAGATTTATGTGTTTGAACTGGACAGAAGAGATTAGCAATCATGAACGAGGATGGATATTGTTGTTCGGGAGGATGCTGTGGACTTGGGATGATGGATTTATAGACGGTTGGGATCATGGGAGAATGGGAGGATGGGACGAGTCATGAATATGGACGAGATGGACAGATTAGAGGGTATACCAGGGGTGCAATTGGATGCAACAACTGCACGATTGTTTCAAGCCTTCACTTTGTCTATGCGACAAGAGCAAGGGAATCAACAAAAGGAGGCTTTGGAGACGAAGGTGCTTCGGAGGGTGATCGACAAGTTTGATCTATTTGATGGGAGAGACATCTCTGAGTACTTAAGATGTTACAAGATGGAGATGGATTTGGATCAGGTACCGGAGAAGGAGATGATCGAGACGTTTGAACTCGCTGTGGTGCCTGAGATAAGGGAGCATGTGAAGGATCTAACAAAGCGTTTTGGGAGGACCTGGGATACATTTTCACATGCGCTGATGGAGGAGTATTTCTTGGGAAACTCAGATCGAGTAACCAAGAAATCGTTTTTGGGATGGGTCAACGGATCCAGCAAGGGTTTACAGCCTACAGAGCTGTTAAAGGAGTTCGAGAGACAATTCTCTCAACTGCCTCGGGTGGATAAGCTATCATTGGAGAGCTACAAGACGGAGCTGTTTCTTCAAGCTGCGGATGAACCATGGCATGAACAATTGGAGCTACTTCTGGAGGATGGAGAAGAAGAAGATGGGTTAACAAGAAATTGAGAGGTTGTGCATGAAGCTGTTGAGCTTCTTGTCCGGAGACAGACAAGGGAAAGGGTTACCAGATCGACGTCTGTATCGTTGACTACCACACCAGTTCAGGTAGTATCTGAGGTTCAACTTCGAGTTGTGGTTGTAGAGAAGAAGGATCCAACCATCGAGGACCTGCAGCAAACGATGCAAGATCTGCAAGCTAAAGTTACTAGGTTGGAGGATAAGGGATCATCGACTAAGATGGAACTTGTACCCAAACTAGCTTGGGTACATCAGTGCGTATGGTGTGATGGTACTGACCATCAACAGGATGATTGCATCGACTTTGCAGAGTCTTTGCAACGTGAGGTTATTTCTTGGGAGGATAGAAAGGTTGCATTCACAAGTACGGGTACTCTCCTTCAAGCCAACATTGGTAAAGGAGGGATGAAGAAGTTTGTGGATGATTACCTTGCGACACATGCAGTTGTAGCTATCGAAGCTACAAGTTATGATGCTAGGGTGGAGGAGATTGAGCATGATCTCCACAGAGATGATTTGGATGAGCACGTGGATCCAAGCGAGCTCAGGTTGGATACTACATCTATGATGCAGAGCGAGAAGAAGGGACAAGAAGAGACTTCTTCAAGGAAGCAAGCTGGGGAGGATAAGGTTCAACATGAAACTATTCTTCCTATATTGGCAATGGAGGGCGATCCTTCACAACCGGAGGAGATGGTTGAGGTGCAGATAACGGACATGGTTGATCTGGTTGCAAACATACAACAATCAGATATTGATGCGATGATGGATGTGAAGGGAGGTAGGGAGGAGCACATTCGAGATGCACAGGTTGGGTTCCTATCACGGGAGGTCTTGGATGCAACTACAAGGAAAGTCCATGATGCTTACATCGGCTTCATCAAGGACGGACATGCTGAGGACGAAGGAGAGTGGATGAATGCTCTCGAGGCTACGGGTATAGGATGATGGGTAAGGATGGCTTACAAGGGAGAAGCCATTGCTGAAGGTGATTTGTGTTGGGAGGATGATGCTTGGGGGATTGTAAATATTTTCAGGAAGGTTGAGAGGATGATGCTTGGGAGGTTGTGAGGATTTTCAGAAGAAGTTATCAGGGAGGATGATGGTTGTACAGCGAGACAATGATGGTTGCGTTTGAGGATTTTGGTTGCAGCAACGTGGTTCTTTTTTTCAGAAAACAAAAAAGAAGAGTTGGATAGGTACGATGACATGTACAGACTTGAGGTTGAGGGTTACATTCAGGATACGGGTGATGATTGGCAGGATGAGGGATGTCTACTACGACACTAGGGTCACAAACCTCGACGGTGAGGTTCTACAGGACGGATGGAAGATATTTTTATGGTATGATGGGTTATTCTTTCTATGTCTTCGCATATTGAAGATGTGTAGATTTAGAGAGGGTGATTGGATGGGAGGTTCGAGGTGAAGGTCGATGAGCATAGATCTAGAGAGGATCATGGCAGGATAGCAACTTCAAGATGACGATCAAGTTGCAGACTTGAGGATGAGGTTGACTGAGATGGGAGGATGATGACAAAATGGGAATGATGAGTGTGCGTGCCGGTCCACTCCTTGGTTGGTATCTCTGGTGCATACCGGAGGATGCACAGGTTTGGAGGGGGTGGATGTCATGTCGTGGACCGGCTCCTACATGAAATTCGAACTTCGATGCTTGTCGCTCCAAAGACACTCATGAGAAGACAAGCTAGGCCCCAGCTTACGAGTTTTTGGCACAATTTCAGATCTTCATTTTCATCGCATAGATGGATAGAGCTCCTTGTCAGCTTTTCATAGGCACTCTATCTACTTCGTTTGGACGCCTAGTGGAAAAGTTACAGGACTCGAAAGATGGAGAAAATAAGCTAAGCTCCAGCTTACGGGTTTTTGGCACCACTTCGGATCTTCGTTTTTATCGCACTAGTGGATAGAGCTCCTTGTCAGCTTTCCATAGGCACTTCATCTACTTCGTTTGGACGCCTAGTGGAAATGTTACAAGACTCGAAAGATGGAGAAAATAAGCTAAGCCTCAGCTTACGGGTTTTTGGCACCACTTCGGATCTTCACTTTCATCACATGGTTGGGTAGAGCTCGTTGTCAGCTTTCCATGGGCATCTTGTTTACTTCGTTTGGACATCTAGAGAAGAAGTTATGCGATTCGGAAGAAGGTAAAATCAAGCTAGGCCCCTAGTTACTTGCTGACTGGGTATTTAGGGCTCCATGCGTTATATCAAAGACGCAAGGGGCCTGCTTCTTATTATTGAGGGTTGAACTTCGTACGTACAGACTGTAACAAGGGGGCTGCTTAAGGGGTTTGCTTGCGCCTGCGACTTGTCAACGGACGGTGCGGGAGATTTGGAAGTCCAATGCAAACGAGCAAGGCGTCGTTGGGTTCAGATCTGTGCAGGTTACGTGTGGGTTAAGACGGTTTGGGAAGAGACAGATCGGGGAGTGTGTACTGAGGGAAATTGAGACGTAGGAAGCAGATTTGAGATTTTCAGTTACCTGTGAAGGAGAGTTGGACCGTTCGGGCCGTTCCGGAGTCCAAACTTGCTGTCCTTGGATCCAACGGGATCAAAACACCGAGTTCTACAGGAAATTGAAGACGATACCAGTTTTCATCGGACGGTTTGGAAGTTCTGAGTGAAATTGGCTCGCAGGGAAGAGCTTACATCAGATTTTCGTTCACCTGCGACCTGAGGTTGGGCTGTTCTTCGCGACCGGTGAGCCAAGCTCTTCGTTCTTGGTGCCTACGCGATCAGGGAGTCTTCATCTACGCATAGGAGAAGACTGTACGTGAATTGGATTGTTGGTTTGGGTGTGTTGAGCGAATTTGAGCCGCAGGGAGCCGATTTATGTCAGTTTTTTGTAATCTGCGACCAAATTTCTCGAGTGGTTTTGCAAGAGGAACTCCAAACGGCTTGTTTGGAGTCTTGTTGGGTTCAGGGTAGCCAGATCTATCTGCCAGGGTAGATGGATATCAGTTTAGACGGTCCGTTTGTGCGGTGTGAGCGGTTTTAAGCCGCAGGGAGGAGCTTCTAGAAGTTCGGTCACCTGCGATCAAAAATCGACGATATCTCTGCTATCAGGAGTCGGATCTGAAAGTTTCTTGGGTTAACGGAGTCAGCGGAGGAGACCCTATTGACATTTGAAGATCGTTTGGAGAAAGGAGAAAGTTCTCAGATAGGTCTTTTTCGGTTCCTTTGCTACGGATTTCATCTTTTTGAGTTCGTTAGGGACTTAATTGGTTGTGTACGGCTTGTGGTAGCTAGCTTTAGCCAAGAGCTAATGCGTGGATGTGGTTTGGACTTGGGTTTGGATCGCGTGATATTGTTGTGGCTGTGTTTGTTAGCAAAGAGAAGTTTCTCTTGCTTTGAGCTACGCTTCGGTGGTTTTGGGTCAGGGTTGCCATTCAAGGGTTGTTTTCAAGGGCTTTTGAAGCAGGTTGCCGACCGCTCTGGTCTGTTTTTCAATTCTGTGCTCTTAGGAGAAAGAACCGGCAGTGTACATATATTTGGAGTGTATATATCACAGCGTTCGTTTTCGTGGTTGTTTTTCTCTGTCTTGTCTCTGTTTCAGCACAAAACATCTCCACAGCCAGGAACCTCGCGTTTTCCTGGACATCCTTCACGCAATATCCGACATGACAACGTAGGATACTACAGGAGGTTTATTGACAGGTATGCAGAAGTACCAGGAAGACTCACCAAGTTGTTGAAGAAGGACGAACCTTACGTTTGGTCTTCTAAGCAGTAGGAAGCGTTCGAAGAAATGAAAAGACTTCTGTCAGAATCTCCTATCCTAAGACCGCCTGATTGGGAGAGAGTCTTCCACATTTACGTGGATGTTTTTGCTTTTGTCATAGGGGTGGTATTGAGTATTGAGTAGAAGAAGGATTATCCCATCTACTATGCGAGAAGACAACTCAATGATGTAGAGAAGAAGTACTCTACAACTGAAAGGGAGTGTCATGGCATGATTTACTCCTGTAGGAAGTTTAGACACTATCTTCTGGTAAACCCATTTGTCTTCTATGTGGATCTTTTTTCTTTGAAACATCTAGTAAAGAAAGCATATTTGTCTGGTAAGATAGCTAGGTAGATTCTTTTACTCCAGGAATTTACTTACACAGTGGAGTATAGACCTGGAAGACATCATGTTTATGCTGACTATCTATCCATATTGGAGACAGACGACGAGAAGATGAAGTGGAAGACGAGTTCTCTGACGAGAAGCTGTTTTCAGTTTCTGCAGAGACACTCTCATCTGAGGGGGGCGTACCGCCTGCTTCCTAGAAGACGAGACTAGGTCTTCTGATCCGATCTTTGTGATTTCCACAGAGGAATCAATCTTCAAAGACTTGAGGAAGTTCTTGGAAGATCAACAGTACCCCGACGGATTGGATGCCGAGCAGAGGACCGTCTTCTTACACAAGGCAGACCCCTACGTCATCTTCCAGGATATCTTGTTTAGGAAGGGATATGATGAGAAGCTAAAAAGATACCTTGAGCCTTCAGAGATTAAGCCAGTGATCACTGGTCTTCACTACGAAGATGCTGGGGGTCACTATGGGTTGAAGATCACGGTGAAGAAGATGTTGGACGTCGGCTACTGGTGGCCGACCATGTGTATAGAGCCACTTTTCAAGAGATCAGAAAATGTGATGCGTGCTTGAGGGTGGGAAGACCAACAGCTACTACTAGGTGGCCTCTTACTCTCATTCTTCCGCTTGCTCCTTTTGAAAAGTGGGGAATCGACTTTGTTGGGTCTATCACCCCGATGGCTAGAAGAACGCGAGCACGGTACATCTTGATAGCTACCGACCATGCTACCAAGATGGTAGAGGGCGAAGTCAGAAGGAAGAACGACGTCGCAGTGGTGGCCAGGTTCCTTTGGCACAACATCATCACTTGATACAGATGTCCGCTGGAACTAGTATCAGATAAGGGTACTCATTTTTTAAATGAGACTATTTCTCTCCTGACCCAGTACTTCAGGATAAAGCATCGGAAGACGACACCGTACAACCCGAAAGCTAATGGACTGACATGTAAACCCTCTGCGTGATCACCCGGTTGGTTTCTGTCTTCGCCAAAGATTATGCTCGAGATGGAAGGCTCTTCCAACTCTACTGATCGGATCTTCCTGAGCTCTTCTTCTTTCTTTTGGTGTCTCAGCGATATCCGCTGCTCTCTAGAAGCAGTTCGCTGGGGTGAATTTACCCACTCAAGATCTTTATCCGTGCGTCTTCTGCTTCTACCTCTGGTCGGAGGCATCCACCAGAGTACTGAGAAGAGATGTCCCTCTTCTTCTACCACTAGATCCGAGAGATCAGATGACTAAACAACCGATCACAGGTTCAGAACGTCTTCTTCTCCTGCTTCTTGTTGCACTCACTGCAATCTTCCAAGAAGCTCTTGGAAGCAGGGAAGCGGCTTCTTCCAACTCTCCCTGATGTATGTTATCAACTTCTGGTTACGGTTCCTGTCTTCTAGCAAGATAGAATCCCACAACACATTCAACTACAATCGAAGTTAGTTCAAGATGAAACTAACTACTGGCACACAGATCCAGGAAGCTTAGAACAGAAGTTACTAAGTTGAAATCCTCGGCAGCGGCGCCAAAAATGGTGCTCACTATATGTAGTGACGCAGGATTACTCCTTTTGCCCATTTAGTATACAAGATATCGTTCCCACAGAGGATTTACGCAAGTAATCGCTGCTCTAAGTTCTAGGATCTGTTCAATCACACAAACACACGAGTTTTGCCTAGAAATCCCGTCTTCTCACAAAACCACACAAAACCACACGTCTTCCAGACACGCCAAATGGTGCTCTGGAACTTAACAAACAACTACTAACTAAAATATCACACAACTATTCACAGAGAAGCTCGGGAAGACGATCTTCCTGCTTCCAGGTAGCTTCTTCCGGTCTTCTCGATACCGTCTTCCCGAAGCGATTCTCGTCTTCTGGGGGTTCAACTCGTCTTCTCACACATCCAGAAGATTGCCCTGCTCCACAGAAGTCGACTAGCAACAGTCGTTACACCTTATTCTCACACTCACGTTCCAACAGGTTAGATCAATCACATGGTGTATGTCCCCTGTAGCCTTCCCAGGCTTCTGCCTACGGAAGTTGTCTTCCTGCAGCACTACAACGACATTCACCTTCACGGAAGCTCAATAGAAGTCTCGGAAGCTCACTAGAAGAAGGTAAGAAGATGGGGAAGATGAGAGAAGATGGGGGAGAAGAAAAAATCCAAACAAGAGAAAACAAGATGAAAAGAGGCAATTAAGATTCCGACAGGTTTCTAGTCCGGATCCTGACTAACAAGCCATCCCTGCTTGTAATAGTTTGGGGAGGAAGACAACAAACGTGAGTGTTGTTGCACCGTCTTCTACTCGAGGATGTCGTCTTCTGTTGCGGGAAGAAGGCTTCTTTCTTCTTCACTTCGCTGCTGTGACTGCTCTGTCTTCTAGGATCCCTTACCCAAAAGACCGTTCGTACGCAGATCCCAAGTGCTCTACTAAACGAGTCAAGCTACACTCCACAACTGTTGACATTCATCGTCACTCAAGAAGAACACTTCCCATGCACAATTGGGAGCGAATTCAATACAATCCACCACCCAGAAGACATGAACAAAGCTGCTGCACTCAAATCCACAATTCATTCCCCGAGAAGAAGTCACAATGGCATTGGGAAGCTCACTCCCTCTACTTCCTGCGTCTACTCCTCGACACACCAGTCTAGCTAACAGGACTGCACGAGGATGCCGTTCCCTGCTCCTAGACTGTCCACTACTTCTATCTACATCTTCGAACCACTGCTGGTACGAGCATGCAGACCCCTCATGTGTATTCCCAGACTATTCGTATGTTTCCAACAACGGGAGTAGTGTGCGAAGAACTGTCTATCCTGTGTCTCTGCTCTAATGTGTCTTGTCTGCCTGCACCATAGAATCGATGTGGGTGTGCAGTAGCCGCATAACTGGCAGAACTCTATCTCCTACTCTTCGATCCTACTTATGTCGCTGCCATGCGAACCAGGGGAGACGACCGCCAGGGAGAGAGAGGCGCTGACATGAGGTTGTCACCCCACATGCAAGCGGTTCCCCCTCCTAATTAGCCATCCACTGTGTTGCTCCTACGCTACCTACGCTGCCACATGGTGTCCTAACTATTTTTACATGGAAAACTGCCACTCTTAAGATAGCATGTTCGGTCCTACTAAATCTGGAAGTGTGTTATTTCGGTTGCTGTCTACTCTGATTGCTCTGTGGCAATCTCTACCTGATCTGCTCCTATCGGAGCTACTATCTCGACGCCTGATGGGCTGGGAAGCCCTACACTTACCTTGGGTGTCACTGAGGTAGCTTCCCTCTCATCGCTCTTCGCTGGCCCTGTTGTTTCTGCGGCTGCGTCTTTCTCGGCTTCGGCTTCTGGGAAGCAGAGTCGAATGGTGCGTCTTCGGTCTTCTGAGACACGGGTGCGGTACTAGGGACCATGGCGACCTCATAGGGGTCCGGGGAAGTCGCTTCCTCCACGCGGAATACCTGGGAAGACGACTCGTCTTCTTGTCTTCCGAGGCGTCTTCCGAAGTCTTCTCGGCTTCCAACGCTGTCACCACCAAGTGCACAGCGAGGTCGAACTCCTCCTTCTCCATTCCGGATCCAGTCGATGGTGCTGGAGCGTGGGAAGATGCGGTTGCAGGTGTCGGAAGCGAAGGAAGACCATAAAGTGTCTTCACTCCCTCTATCTGCCGATCTAAGTACCTGAACATGTTCTCCCGGCATTCCACCAACATTGCTTTGGACTCGCTGTCCCATCCTCTAGCTAAGGTAAGTAACTTCTTACCCGCGGTGTAGTTGAACTTCTTCCGAAGCGCTTCCACCGATTGTGCTAGCATCTCCTGTGCACGAGCCTCCGCTGCTTCTCGCTGCGTCTTCTCAACTGCAACTCGAGCTTCTGCGGCTTCTCGCTGCGTCTTCCAAGTGGTCCGCTCCTTTGCGAGGGTGGTGATCTTCTCTTGCACTCGGAGGACTTCCTGATCGCGTTGCTGTACACGCGCCTGCAACTCCTGGTTGCTCTTTCGAAGTTGCATCGACTCCTTGGCAGAAGCGGCTGCTTCCGCCTTGTATCTGGCTGCGAGCTTCTCCGTGGCGCGGAGACTAGCTTCCAGCGACTCCGTCTTCTACTGATCTTCTCACTGTCGCAGCAAGGTGCGTAGGTCGAATCTAGGTTGCAAGGGCCTCTCCTGTGCCTTCGCTCTCTTCTCCAGCAACTCCATCGCTGGCTGGATCTCCTTTTGGAAGTAGGCGCTAAACTCCTCCAGTCGTCTTCCTGCGGAAGACAAATTCATCTCCACCACTCGCTCGGAGGCATCGATCTTGTCTTCCAGAGGCAAAGAAGCCTCTTCCACCACAATGGCCTTCATCTTCTGCGCACGAGAAAAAGCTACCCTTCTCATCTTCAGGGGTGGAATATCCCTCATGGCAGGAGCGGGTCTCTTCACTGCGCTTCCTCGCATCGCAGTACGAGCATCCCTTCTTCTCTGGTCTTCTGGAGTCTTCGGAAGACTCCCAGGTGTTGCAAAAGCGGTCTTCTCCTCTGTAAACCCTCCGCGGTCCTATCGATCAACTACTCCCCCTCCCGATCTCTCAACCTCCACGATCGTCATCCACGAATCTACAACATGTCGGGCCTGTCTCTCACTCAAGGGTCACCTCTTATGGCTTTGATGGAAGCACACCATGAACTTGAAGAGAAAATGCTAAGTTCACTAATTCATACACCCACAAAATTATCAACTAACAATCTCCATAAACTCATCCACTAAAATCCTCCATTCTAACGACGTCTCTCAAGTTCTCACATGCTAAACATATCCCACATTCTCTATATTACTCAAGTTGTCATTACGACGATGTGAAAACAAGGATGAGGAGCTCTTCTCTACTCTTCTATTTATACATTCTAGGTTTTTACTTTGGTACCCTCGGTAACTCAGCCGTAACTACTTTTATCGGGTTTTACTAAGATATTACTTAAGGTAAAAGCATTAATCACATGGGCTTTTTATCTTTTCACATGGGCTTATTCCTTCAAAGTCAACAACTTCTAGAAGGATTCTAGAATATTCTCAAGGAATCTCGAATTTCCACCCCCCCTCTACACTAGGACCCACTAAAAAGGAAACATGTGGAATCTCTTCTTGTTTTTAATGCCCACAAAGTCCACAACTTTAATCCAACCACTAATATCAAGTCAAAAAGGAGATAAGGGATACTTTCCACCTCCTTTCTATCTTTTAGACAAGATGACAAGATAGTAATGCTCACTCTTTAGCAAATATCTGAATTCTGTCAAAAGTACAGCTAAGTTTAACCATAACTAACTTTTAGCTAGTCATGACTAACTTGATACCTCCTAAAAGTACTTTGGCAGCAAATAAACATTCTCAACACTTAGTTAGAACTAAACACCTTACTAATAGACAAACTTCCTATGTGTAACATAGGTCGTTACATTTTACCCCCGGACTAAATTTTCGCTCCGTCCTCGGAGTGAAGAGAGAACTTTCGTCGATGAAACAACTTCAACTTGTCATGGTTGACCCGATCGAATCTCCTTCCTCCCAACTCCTGAAGGTCATATGTGAAGTTGCTCCACACCTTATCTACAACAAAAGGACCAAAATATCTCGGAAGAAACTTCTTCCTAGCCCTCTTGAATCTGATAGCATCATACAACATAACCCAATCTCCGACTTGAAAAGGTTTTACCTCCCTCTTGCCCAACCGTTTGTCGTAACTCTTCTTTTGATACGCCTGAGCTCGTTCCATCCGGATCATTGCTACCGCTCGGGTCTCTTCCCATTCCATGAGTTGCTCTCTTCTTGATCTGACCACGTCTTCTCCTCTCGACCTCTTCAACTTTCGTTGAATAGTTTGAAAAGTATCCAATTCGAATTGGATGGGCAACTTGGACTCCACTCCATAAACCAGTCGAAATGGGGAGTACCCAGTAGAAGTCTTTGTTGTCGTTCGATACTCCCATAAGATGGCATGTAGCCTCTTATCCCAAGTATGTTTCGCAGTCTCAACACCAACATCTTTGACGAGCATCATACAGAGTGTAAGATTGGTCTTCTCCGCAAGACCATTAGCATTTGGTTTGTATGAGGTCGTTACTCGTGGCTTGATAGAAAAGTGTTGTAGCATAGCAGTAGTCATGCTCCCTACAAACTTTCCTCCTCTATCTGAGACCAACTCTAGCGGACATCCAAATCTGGTGATGATCCTCTCCCATAGGAATCTACCGACTTTTGTTTCATTTGTTTCATTTGAAGATGAATTGGCGCTGGTGACGATGGACCCACTCGAAGACTTAAATCAGTAAACTCTCGCTTCCCTTTAGCTCTCTCGATTCTGATTCTAGTTGGACAATTCACTACTTTGTGTCCCAACCCTCTAGAGAAATAACACCACAAGTCGGTTTCTACTCTTCTCCTCGGAGATTCTACTTGAGGTTTAATACTAGGGTTTTCAAACTCGACGATAATCTCTCTCGAACTTTCTCCGACACTTACTATGACATCTAAACCTTGAGGAAAGTTTCTAAGTCTAACTTTCCAATCTTTTGAATTTCCACTCATGTTGCACCTTCTCAACATTAAGTGTACAAAATATCATAGAGGAAAATAATTCTACATCACTTTCTTAACTCTTCCGAGCTTTATATTGGAAATCGTGTATTATACATGCTATACACGAAATAAAATCTAATCTAAAATTAACTATCAAAGATATGATCCTCCTCACCATCGTTTGTACTAATCACAACAGACATCTTGAACTCACTCTTGTAAGGATCCAACTCTACTTCACCAGGAGCATTCGTGGCCTCCACACTGAATGATGCTTTAAACTCGGCTTTCTTCAAATCTGTGCCAATGGTCGCGGAAGCTTCTTCGTATAGCGTAAAGAGGGCACCCCAAGTGCTATAGATGCGTGTTCGTAACTCATCTATACTTAACTTGGGCTTCTCCGTCTCTGTTCAAACTCCTAAACGTCTCTTCTTCCACCTCGTCATTCGAACTGGATTCCCCATGAAGTATCTACGAGACCTCCTTGTATGTCGAAACGTATATCTCTTAGTTGGTAAGAGATCTCTCCAAGATTTTTGTGGTCTCCAGTAGCTCAACCTCCAAGCTACTAAATCATGAAGTTTCAACAGAAACTTCCCTAATCAGAAGAGATGGTGATGACTGTACAAATTTTCAGAGAATTGAAATTTGTATATTTTCACTTCCCTCATGGTTGTCAACCCCCTCCACTTTGAAAAATTCTTTCTCCCTCTTCAGACCTCATCTTCTCATGATTTCTTTTGTCCTGGATAGCTTATCAGCCACACTAAAACACTGGAAAGTTTCTCAGGAAAATAAAATTCAAAAAAAATCTGACATTGACTGTAAACTTTTTCCAGAGAACAGAATTTCTCAACTCTCACGAATAAACCCCCTCAACTTTGAAAATTCATTGCTCCTTCTCTAGACCACCTTTTCCTATGATTTCTTTTGTCCTAGATAGGTTATTAGCCAATCTAAAACACTGGAAAGTTTCTCAGGAAAATAAAATTTACAGAAAAGTTGACAGCGACTGTATAAATTTTCCAGAGAGTAGAATTTGTAAACTCACAAATTTCTCTCCTCTAATAACTTTTCTCTCCTCCTTTCTCTATAACTCTTGTTGCACACTCTCTTCAAACCCTTTCTAAGTGAACAAGATGTAAAGAATGACTTCGAACGCGTCATATATCACTACGGGATACACGGAAGGTTCTAATGTTGCTAACATCGCGTTAGCTCTCTCTCCTCCCAACGTTCTCTCCATGTGTTCTCTCATAATTTCTTTTTGTCTAATATAGAACTGAACTCTAAACATTTTCAATGATCCCTTCAAGTGAGGTCCCGGCAACGGAACCAAAAATGTAAACCCTCCGCGGTCCTATCGATCAACTACTCCCCCCCCGATCTCTCAACCTCCACGATCGTCATCCACGAATCTACAACATGTCGGGCCTGTCTCTCACTCAAGGGTCACCTCTTATGGCTTTGATGGAAGCACACCATGAACTTGAAGAGAAAATGCTAAGTTCACTAATTCATACACCCACAAAATTATCAACTAACAATCTCCATAAACTCATCCACTAAAATCCTCCATTCTAACGACATCTCTCAAGTTTTCACATGCTAAACATATCCCACACTCTCTATATTACTCAAGTTGTCATTACGACGATGTGAAAACAAGGATGAGGAGCTCTTCTCTACTCTTCTATTTATACATTCTAGGTTTTTACTTTGGTACCTCCGGTAACTCAGCCGTAACTACTTTTATCGAGTTTTACTAAGATATTACTTAAGGTAAAAGCATTAATCACATGGGCTTTTTACCTTTTCACATGGGCTTATTCCTTCAAAGTCAACAACTTCTAGAAGGATTCTGGAATATTCTCAAGGAATCTCGAATTTCCACCCCCCCTCTACACTAGGACCCACTAAAAAGGAAACATGTGGAATCTCTTCTTGTTTTTAATGCCCACAAAGTCCACAACTTTAATCCAACCACTAATATCAAGTCAAAAAGGAGATAAGGGATACTTTCCACCTCCTTTCTATCTTTTAGACAAGATGACAAGATAGTAATGCTCACTCTTTAGCAAATATCTGAATTCTGCCAAAAGTACAGCTAAGTTTAACCATAACTAACTTTTAGCTAGTCATGACTAACTTGATACCTCCTAAAAGTACTTTGGCAGCAAATAAACATTCTCAACACTTAGTTAGAACTAAACACCTTACTAATAGACAAACTTCTTATGTGTAACATAGGTCGTTACAGACAGAGAAGTCGAATGGTCTTCTTTGTAATATTATGAATAAGGTAACTGTTAACCATGCGTATGATTGGGACACGAAGCTGCCGTCTGTGTTATGAGATTTCAGGATTTCACCTAAGGTCACGATCTAGAAGACACCCTTCTACCTAACTTATGGGATGACACCTGTTGTTCTCATTGTTAGAGGTCCCTACTTACAAGTTAGCCGTTACCGAACGCATGGAAGAAGAGGAAAGCCAAGAGCAGCGTCTTCTGAACTTTGTGGAGTTCGAAGAAGACAAGAATGCAGCTTTGGAGAAGACGTACGAAGTACAAGCACAACGTAAGGTGAACTATGATGACAAACTGAAAAAGGTGAATGTCGTGGATGGAGACTTGGTTCTTCTGCATGACAACAGACATCTCAAGTTGCCTGGGAAGCTTCATCTTTGCTGGATGGGTCCTTACCGAGTCTTGGAGGTCTTCAACAATGGCTCCTTGCAGCTAGAAGAGTTTGATGGTACGTTGATGACCACCCGCATTAATGGGTGGTGTGTCAAGAAATATTGGGTGTGAACCAGCTCTGTTGTTTGCGGGGACGTAAACATGTGAGGGTGAGCGTATGTGGTGCTCATAATTTACAGGATTTACGAATTTTTGAAATTTTTGAAGTTAGTAACATGTCTGTGTAATTGAAATAACCTTGTTGCTTAAGATTACATCTTGCTTAGAAGAAATATGGTCTTAAGAACTTGTTGTAAAAGAAGTCGACTTCTTCTGAGAAGACGTCTTTCCGACCAAGTCTTCGGAAGACGAAAGACGAAAGACGCGTGTCTTCCAGAAGACAGCGACAGCGATCATGACTGCATGGACATCAACCACGCACCACCTAGGAGGGAGGTAGGTGTACTTACCAGGTATCCACCATGGTAGTAGGTAGGTCAAGGAGATCTAACCCCTAATCGCGCAAGGAAGATACGAGAGAAGGCACATTAGCACGAAATGGAAACAGATGAATTTAACCAAGTCCCTTGACACGGACAACCATACAAATGTAGAGAAGAAATATGAGTAGTTCTAACTCCACATTAATTGGGAGTGTTTAACGGAATAATGGGTAGTTATCAGTAGAGGATCATTTCTCTAACTCCTGCCTTTAACTGTGACTGAATTTGAGTTGGCAGTTGGCAGATGCAGCAAAGTGACATCGTACGAGAAAAGGCAGAGCGTGGTCGTTAGAAACTGCTCTCTGAGGATGATCGCTAGAAATCATTCAAGCACACTATCAAAGTCACATCGTACGGGAAAAGGCAGAGTTAGAAACTGCTCTCTCTGAGGATGATCGCTAGAAATCATTCAAGCACACTATCCCCTGACTGCGCAGAGCGAGAAGTGATCGCTGCTCGGTCACCCGTCTCACGCTTTGCCCTCTACACTATCTCTCCGATCCCTTCTCACTTCCGTGGAAGAAGCCAGAGGAGACTCGGCGCTTCAGGTGGGCATGCCCTCCACATGATCCCATCGGTCCTCAGGGAGGGTTGCGACTCCTCACTCTCTTACTCCCGCTTGGGTCACAGATGGCCGCTACGCCGCCCAGATGTCAAAGCCTCGGTAAGACCAGAACATGTAGTCTCGAAATTGAATATACCCAAAACATATGGTTCGATCGGTATAAGAGAAGTTAACGGTGGCCAGGACTGAGGCACTATTCATAAGCTCCTCAGTGGAGGTGACCTTCCTCACTATACGTTAGAACTATATGACAAGATAAAGTCACAGAAGTCATTATAATTAATTTATTATTAGGCTTTTATAGCTTATATTTAAAACGTAGCATGAGTATTAAGAAGTACACTCGTAGATTGTCTGATTAGTATTCTTGAACCATCCATTGCACTTGCAACTCCATGTTTCAGTCTAACCAAAGGTGGACATGAGAACTGAACACAGAATCCTGGTCGAACCAACGTGGAACAGCCAGTGCGTAGCCTCTGTAAACGACCGATGACAGAATATGACATAATGAAACCGGTGCTAGTTTCCCAGGATCCGAGAATCCCGGTTAAGAACCCAAGCTCTCAAGCATGGAAACAGTTGCTCAAACTGGGGTCTCTCTGGAAATGTTGGAGTGATATGAGCTCCAAGAAGATGTCGAGGACAAGCTGCTGTTCGGAGCATTGGAGACTCTGTGGTTCTCGAGAGAAAGGGGTCATTCAAGTGAAAGGTGGATGCAGAAACATAAACTTGGCAAGGCATCAATCTGGAAATTGAACCGGGCTTTGTTGTTGCGGTTGTGGAGAAACTCGTGATCGGAGCCGGGAAGAGGTCTCTTACGTACTTTGCAGGGACGGAGCTCAAACTCTCAGGCAGTCCAGTACAATTCGTTCATCTGTCTGATCATGAGCTGTTCAATGATCATGGCCTCTTACATAGCTTATTAGCTTTGAGTGACTCGGTAGGCTCAGGTTAGTGGAACTTCTACCATTATACTCTTTCTACTGGACCAGTGTATGGTTTCTGGAAGGTTGTATCTACTAATCAAGGGTACAAGACTTCATGACCTAATGATTAGAATAATAAGCAGTTCATTTGTTCTCTACATTACCGAGCCACTAAACGTCGGTGCTACTGTCTCGCAGATGGAAACGGGCCACAACACAAGAGAGAGCAATGATACAACAAAGATTTTCAGGATGACAGTCTGCTCGGCAGAGGTTTTGAAGGTGTACATATCAACTCGTGCTACAGAAATCTGCAGCACGGGCCGCCCAGATACCGTCTGGGGATAACACTGAAATCGGTAACCATGGGCTCTTCAAAAGCTCTCGAAACGACCATGGCCTCTGGTAAGACCAATGTGAAGACGACTATTAATTTCACTAACGCTTCCGGCTGATTTCATGACCAAACTCTGTTTCTAACAATGACAACTATGCAGTAATGAAGAATTGTGTTAGGAATCCTAAGACGCAAAGGAAGGAACCAAACAGCTGGAACCGTGAATAACTGGAAATTCTGACGAATGCCATAAAGCTCCGCAAGCTATACCATAAGTTTCCTACGAGTTCCAATTTATAGTATCTCTAGAGTGACAAAAAGACAGAGAGAAGTCGTAGGCAGCTGGTCACAGAGGGATGATCGCTGGTAAACATTCAAGCACGCTATCCCCTGACTGCGTAACTGGAAATTTTGACGGATGCCATAAAGCTCCGCAAGCTACACCATAAGTTTCCTACGAGTTCCAATTTATAGTATCTCTAGAGTGGCAAAAAACTGTTTGCTTCAAGTTTAAGAGCTGATTACGAAAAGGATGGACAGAGAGAACACAGAGAGAACAGAGAGAAGTCGTAGGCAGGTGCTCACAGAGGGATGATTGCTGGTAAACATAAAATGAACAAAAGTTCCCGAGCAGGACATGCATTTCCTCATGTAGTAGAGCATGCATATTCACCTCTTTCAGGTTCGGAAGAAGAGAATAATGCATGCACTTTAATGTATGCAATCACTTTCTTCTTCGAAGAGTTAGACCATAAATTAGAAAAACTCTAATTGAATTTTGTTACTCTGCAGGATGATTCTTTACGGCAGCGTGAGAGCTGCTCTGCACACAACATTTATGGGTTCTCTCATTTTATCAACATCCATGTAGTTTTGTTAGTAACTCAAAACATATTTATCCTTAGATAATATCAAAAGATATTACTTCTACCAACCCAGGTTTAGATGGTGATCTCGGATGCGTCCCTAGTCCACTAGATTCACTAGATTCTCATTCTCTAGATTCTTGATCAGATCCGTCATGGGTTCAGGAAATTTGCACGGCGCTGTCAAGAGGTATTCTCCTGACCTGATCCGCTTACATCCATGATCAGGTGGGGTTCAACCTTCTCTTATCCTTTGAGTTTCACCGGTGTCGTATCTTCATTTGTGCGAAAGATGCACCTGAGAATAGACGAGGTATCTGGCTGTACAAAATTTGCAGAAGTAGATAGTGAAGCAACGACGCACAAGTGCGAACCATGTCAACCCAAAACTAAAGTATTTACATTTATTATGCTTCCACAAACACGGAATGTACAATGAGATTTATAATAGTTTGTATGAACTTTTCCTAAGTGCTCTAAACCCTCATCTGACCCTTGCATTGCATAGCCCTTGAAAATTCTTTCCAACCATACCAAACATGTCTCAAATAGACTTTTCTATAGAGAGAGTATTTGTCTTAGAAGTCTCCATACACGCTAAGTATCCTTAAGTACTTTCAAATTTACAGCAAACTTTGCTCCCTCATAAGTTTTGCTTCGAGCTCCAAATGTGGTGATTTCAATTGTGATGATAAGAGCTTCTCCACATCTTTTCAATGATACTCATAGTGCTACGAACTAACCCTCACACCAAAAGTTATAGCTGTTCAAAGTTCACGATTAATTTTTTGTTTATTTTCTCCTTCTCGACCTCGATTTATTTATTTGACAATTTGCGAGACAACAACGGTCTACTGTAGATAGATATAATCGCCAGGATGAAACCTGCGAATCGACGGTCGATAACCTTCTCCTCGGATAGTCGCATATCGCAACGTGTCTCTATGCAGAGCAATCACTAGGTTCTCAAAAGCCATAGGCATAACTCTCCGAAATGTCTCTGCTCGTTAAGAACATGCTCTCACCCACATATCCGGGTCATCAAGGTCTAGCACCTCAGCAGAATCACGACGAATGACCAAAAGTAGATCTGGATCTCGGTCATACAATAGAAAAGGTGAGAAAGAAGCCAAAGACGCTTGTCGGCTGAAACGGTAGACCATAGCCAACCATGGTAACTGCACATCCCAGTCTCCCAAGTGGCCCTTCTGCAAGCTATACTTGCGCAATCTTCTCTTCACCGTCTGAACTACCCTCTTCGCCAAACCATCCGCCTCAGGATGATCTCGAGATGTAGTCCAATGATCAATCAGCGCCTGATCACACAAGGCTTGAAATTCACCAAGGAACTCTGTACCTTGGTCTGTCTGCACTTCAGCTGGTGCTCCAAAACGACTCAGCACTCGATCTAAGAACGCATACGCCGTCTCTTCACTCGCCTTGTCTGGTAGTGCCACCAACTCAATCCACTTGGAGAAGTGCTCCATCGTCACCAACACATATCGATGATGACGTACAGTCAACAGTAAGGGTCCCGCAAAATCAAACTCCAATGGTAACCCAACCTCATAATCGGTAAGGGATGTAACTGTGGAGTAGGAGGATTAAACGATGCTTGTACTTGATCACAAACCACACATCGTACGACAAACTGTTGCACATCGACGTGCATACCACGCCACCAATACTGTCCTTGGAGTAAGCTATGCGTACGCTTCATTCCAAAATGTCCCAACTCCTCATGGGCATGTCGTACTAACTGTGCCCTCTGGGATGGATGTGACACTATCCGTACTCTCTCATCACCCCACACTCGAAATACATGTCGTCCTTCTCGTCAAAATCTCTTTGCTCTTTGAAAGACACAATCTCGCTCCTTGGCACTTACTGTGCCTACTACCACACCAGTACGTAGATACTCCATCACGGTCACATCATCACGGATATCTCGCTAATCTGGAACACCATCTCCATCCTCAGGATCTGGAGACTCATCATCTACTCTCTGACCAGAGAAAGATACGACTTGGTCCTCCATAGTAGATTCATGGTCAACACACAAAGAAAGACAGATGCCTGCCACCCTGACACTATCTCCTCATCAACCTCGTCATGCCATCGAGTCCCAGTCTGATCCTGCTGACTTGTGCACGGGTTGCGACTCAACCCTTCGGCATCTAGGTTTGCAACTCTAGGTCTATGTACTACTTGGAAGTCATACTCTTGTAAGATCAGAGTCCATCGTGCAAGCTTCCCTGTAAGCTTGTCGGACTCCATCAACCACTTGAGCGGCTGATGATCAGTGATGAGAGTAAAAGCGTTCCCAAACAGATAACATCGAAAGTGTGCAACAGCCCACACTGCCGCCAAACACTCTCTCTCATACGAACTATACCTCGCCTCCGCTGAATAGTTGGAGCGACTAACATACGCCACCACGAACTCCTTTTTCTCATCATCATGCTGAGTCAGCACTGCTCCAAGTCCCAACATACTCCAATCGATGTGCAGTTGGAAAGGACGTCTCCTAATGGGTCTCCTCAAGATGGGAGCAGATGTCAATCTATCCTTGAGCTCTACAAAAGCTCGCTCCTGCTCATCTCTCCACTGCCACTCTTGGTCCACCTTCATTAGCTTGGTTAACGGCTTCGCAATTGCACTAAATCCCTTCACGTATCGACGATAAAAGTTCGCCAAACCAACAAATGCTCGAACTCGACTCACATCTGTGGGGCATGAGATACGTGCAATAGCCTCAACCTTCGTCTGTTGAACACCCAATCCACCTGGATAGATGGTGTGGTTCTGATACTCTACCAACTCCTGGAAGAACTTACACTTCCCAGGGTGTAACTTCAATCCATGAGCTCTCAACCGCTCGAACACATCCCGTAAGTGTCTCTCGTGCTCCTCCATTGTAGCACTATAGACTAAGATGTCGTCAATATAACATCTGATAAAATCCAGTCCTGCTAGGATTCTGTCCATCACCCTTTGGAACTCAGCAGGGACGTTCTTCAACCCAAATGGTAAGAACCGTCACTGATACAAACAATCCTTGCCGCGAGAGTCAATTCCTCAGAATGTTGTCTTGGACTTATCTTCTTCTCTCACTGGCAACTGATGATACACTGCTCGAAGATCCAAAGTACTGAAGACCTTCACATGCTCCACTGCATCAAAGATCTCCTCAAGTGTCGGCATGGCATACTTATCGGACTTCGTCTGTCGATTGATAGGACGGTAGTCCCACACATCCGCCTATCCGTGTAGTTGCCATACATATCTTTCTTGGCTGGCATAACTGTGGCAGATGCATACTCTCCATGCGACATCTCCACCAACCCAACCTCCAACAAGTCTTGTGTCTGGATCAAAGCTCTCTCCATGTTACTGTATCTGTAAGGACGTTGAAAGATTGGCGTGTCATTAGCCAAGTCGATCCGTATACCAGGTCCTTTCAAGGTACCCAAATCCTTCATACTGAAGGTAAAACAATTCCTGTAGCTCTTCAAGAATCTTTGGACTCTTCGTCTCTCCTCTCCTATAATCATGGGTCCAATCTCTAGCTCCTAAGTATCCCCTGTTACCATGTTAGAGGTAGAAGATGAAGTCGTTGACTGCTATCTTGCAGTCTCTGGAGCAGTTTTCTTCTGCTCACCACCAACAACCTCCACCGCTACTATGCGAAAAACTTCTGCAGTTCTAGCTGCAAGCTCCACACTCTCTCCTACGACATCCCATGATGTCCAAGGATGACAAACTCCACGTGCCTCGCCCTCAGCCTTTGCCTCCACCGACTCGGTAGGCAAAGAGCTCAAGAGTGCTCGAGCAGTAACACCCGTCGATCGCTTTCGACGCTGCTCAGCCAATCCAAGGCTAACAATCCAAGTCAAGCAGTTCAAGTCCATTGCTTGACCCAACACTTGACGACGTGAAGCCTCTAACACCGAAGCTACTATTGTCGTACTTGTCGGGAAATCCATCGCTCGCTCTCGCTCATCAGCATTGAGCTCCACCAACTGTTGTAACTGAGCATCCCACACAAGCACGTTGGAAAGCTCACCAACATGGACAACGCTACCATGGGCCGTCCCACTAGGTTCACCACTGCCATGGGTGACCTATCGACGACTCTCACTACTTGAGATCGTCGTCCTGCATCCAAGATGCTATCAACCGTGAGATGCGCTGGTCGTCTCACTCCATCGTGTGCGCGCTTAAGCACCTCTCTCGATAACAAGTTCGTCCACCATAACCGTGGACGATGTGCACGAGATCCTACTCTCGCTGCATCCAACAACACTGCTGGTCCAACCCAAGACCGCACTTGGTGCACACTCGCCATCATCTATGTACGAGCATCACTCAACAAAGGAACGTTCTCCAAGATGTACGCTGGAGAATCCACTTGATGCATTTGGAGATATCGTAACATCCGTAACATCTCCCATAACGTCCTAGATCGTGGGTCATGTAAACCCTGACCTCTTCCAGCACGCGTGTGATCTTGACATGGTCATCCGGCTATCTATAAGTGAATGGTGCCAACAAACGTAAGATCCTGCGCCCCCAGAAGCAGAATATCTGACGATAATGCTTACTGGTATCCTCTAACAACTGATATGGACAACAACTCAAGATATCTGTGCACCAAACGTGCCACATGTCGCAATGAGATGCGTCTCGCCACCTCATCTTGTAGTGTCGCAGGATTACTCCTTTTGCCCATTTAGTATACAAGATATCGTTCCCACAGAGGATTTGCACAAGTAACGCTGCTCTAAGTTCTAAGATCTGTTTAAACACACAAACACACGGGTTTTGCCTAGAAATCCCGTCTTCTCATAAAACCACACGTCTTGCAGACTCGCCAACAGGTGCTCTGGACCTAAACAAACAACTACTAACTAAAATATCACACAACTATTCACATAGAAGCTCGGGAAGACGCTCTTCCTGCTTTCAGATCACTTCTTCCGTTCTTCTCAGTACCGTCTTCCCAAAGCAATTCTCGGCTTCTGGGGTTCAACTCGACTTCTCACACCTCCAGAAGACTTTCCTGCTACGCAGAAGTCGACTAGCTGTTACACCTTACTCTCGTACTCACATTCCAACGGGTTAGATTAATCACAGGGTGTACGTCCCCTGTAGCCTTCCCAAGCTTCTGCCTACGGAAATGATCTTCCTGCAGCACTACAACGACATTCACCTTCACGGAAGCTCAATAGAAGTCTCGGAAGCTTACTAGAAGAAGGTAAGAAGATGGGGAAGATGAGAGAAGATGGGGAAGAAGAGAAAAATCCAAACAAGAGAAAACAAGATGAAAAGGAGAAATTAAGATTCCGACAGGCTTCTAGTCCGAATCCTGACTAACAAGCATTCCCTGCTTGAAATAGTTTGAGGAGGAAGACAACAAACGTGCGTACAGTTGTACCATCTTCTACTTGAGGATGTCGTCTTCTGCTGTGGGAAGAAGACTTCTTTCTTCTTCTCTTCGCTGCTCCGACTACTCTGTCTTCTAGGATCCCTTACCCATAAGACCGTCCGTACGTAGATCTGAAATGCTCTACTGGACGAGCCAAGCTGCAATTCCACAACTCTGACAGTCACCGCCACTCAAGAAGAACACTTCTCATGTACAATTGAGATCGAATTCAAGAAAACCCACCACCCAGAAGACACGGATTAAGCTTCTGCACTCAAATCAGCAATCCATTCTCCGAGAAGAAGTCACATTGGCATTGAGAAGCTCACTCCCTCTACTTCCTGCGCCTACTCCTCGACAACAGTCTAGCCAACAAGACTGCACGAGGATGTCGTTCTCTGTTCCTAAACTGTCCACTACCTCTATCTACATCTTCGAACCACTGCTGGTCACGAACATGCAGACCCCTCCGATATAATCCTAGTCTATTCGTATGTCTCTAACATCGGATGTAGTGTGTGTGTAACTAACTAGATTTCTTACTCTTCGATCCTACTTATGCATCTACCACAAGGAAACAGAAAGAACCACCACCAGGGAGAGAAAAGCTACCCCTCCACATGCAAACGGTTTCTCCTTCCTGTTCTTGCGCTTCCTATTCTGCCACATGGCTGCCTAACTAATTTTACACTGAAAAACTGCCACCCTTAAGATAGCATGTTCGGTCCTACTAAATTGGGACAAGATTAACTTGTCTGCGGTGCTTTCTGCCTACTCTGATTGCTCGGTGGTAATCTCTACCTGATCGGCCCCTATCGGAGCTCCTAACTCGGCTTCTGATAAGCTAGGAAGCCCTGCGATTACCTCGGGTGTCACTGAGGTGGCTTCCTCCATAGTCGTCGTTGACCCTGCTGTCGCTGCTGCTGCTGCTTCCTCGGCTTCGGCTTTGGCTTCCGACTCTGCTTCTACTTTTGCTTCGGAAGACGGAAGCGTCTTCTGGGAAGCTGGGTCGACTTGCGCTTCCTCACTCTTCTGAGGCACTGGTTCGGTACTAGGGACCATGGCGACCTCATAGGGGTCCGGGGAAGTCACTTCCTCCACGCGGAATACCTAGGAAGACGGTTCTTCTTCCTGTCTTCCAGAAGACATCTTGTCTTTCGAGGCGTCTTCCGAGGTCTTCTCAGCTTCCAACGTTGTCACTACCAAGTGCACAGCGAGGTCGAACTCCTCCTTCTCCAATTTGGATCCAGTCGATGCTGCTCGAGCCTGGGAAGATGTAGTAAGATGACAAGGGGGTGAATAATACATTCTTGTCTTATGCGTGACTGATTTCTATTGGTTATAGAGACTTAAGGTCAAACAATCAAGAGGGTTGTTGACCTTTTTAGCTCAATTATGTGTTAATACTTTGTCTTATAAGGAGCAATCCGAGATTCTTCTTCAAAGATTCCTTTCTACTTCTAGAAAGATTCAAATTATTAGAGTAGAGTCAAAAGTAGAGACATCTACTCTTGACTTAGGACTTTTATCTTTGACTTGGTCTCGGTAAACTGCAATAAATCGAAGACCATAGAGTGTCTTCACTCTCTCTATCTGCCGATCCAAATACCTGAACATGCTCTCCTTGCACTCTACCAACATCGCCTTGGACTCATCGTCCCACTCTCTAGCCAGGGTAAGCAACTTCCTGCCTGCGGTGAAGTTGAACTTCTTCCGAAGTGCTTCCACCAACTGTGCTAGCATCTCCTGCGCACGAGCTTCCGCTGCTTCCCGATGCATCTTCTCGGTTGCAACTCGCGTTGTGTCTTCCATGTTGTCTTCTCCTCTGCGAGGACGGTGATCTTCCCCCGCACTCGGAGAACCTCCTGGTCGCGCTGCTGTAAGCGTGCCTGCAACTCTTGGTTGCTCTTCCGAAGCTGCACCAGCTCCTTGGCAGAAGCGGCTGCTTCCGCCTTGTACCTCACTGCGAGCTTCTCCGTGGTGCGGAGACTAGCTTCCAGCGCTTCTGTCTTCTTCTGGTCTTCTTCCTGACGCATCAAGGTGCGCAGACCGAATCCAGGCTGTAGCGGCCTCTCCGGAGCCTTCGCTCTCTTCTCCAGCAACTCCATAGCTGGCTGGATCTCTGCGTGGAAGAAGGCACTGAACTCTTCCAGTCTTCTTCTTGCGGAAGATAGGTTCATCTCCACAATCCGATCGGAGGTGGCGACCTTGTCTTCCAGAGACAAGGATGCCTCTTCCACTACTATGGTCTTCATCTTCTGCACACGGGAAGAAGCTACTCTTCTCATCTTCCGGGGTGGAAGATCTCTCCCCATGGTAGAAACAGTCCTCTTCATTGCGCTTCCTCGCATCGGAGTAGGAGTATCCATCCATCCTTTGTCTTCTGGAGTCTTCGGAAGACTCCTTGGTGTTGCAGAAGCGATCTTCTGCTCCGATCGGATACTCAGCGGTTCTTCTTGAGAGTCAGACTCCGATCCCGAATGAATGAGGGAGGTGGTCTTCCTAGGTACACTTGTAGGACCCATCTTCCTCAAAGGCGTGGCGTCTTCCGACCCACTGGAGTCATCTTCCCTCACCAGAAGCGTCTTCTAATGAGAGCCGGGCCTCAGCTGCGGCATCAGAGTGGGAGGAGGAGTCATCGCTCCTGCTCGATCGTCGTCTTCCGAGGTCTCCTCCTTCTTCTCCAGCTGCCCTGTTGGCCCATACTTCACCAGTTGATCTTTCATGGCTACGCGTACAAGTAACAGAGGAAAGGTGTCAAGTGTCCTCCTGCCGGGGTACCTAAGTACTCTAGCTCCGTCTGTACATATAATGCACCCCAGTTGACGGGCACTCCTTCATCCCACACTGCTTCCAGGAACTCCACGTCCTGATCTCCAAGGTACCTTGTCTTCTGTGCTTTCCTCTTGGGAAAGAGATGCAGAAACAGCTTCGCTAGAAGTCGCTTCTTCGGCTCCCGGTAAGATTCGATCTTCCATCCGTTCCTTCCCTGCATGTCCTCCATAAAGAGACAAGTTGTGCTTCCAGGCACATGCCACTCGTTCACGATCCTGGGTAAGATCTTCTTCTCGAGCCAATACCCGTGGTCCTCGGATTCTAGCCTGTGGAAGGCCTTGCGCCACCAATCTTCAGTCCAGGAAGATGGTCTTTCTCGCGCTACTCTTGCCTTCGCAGGTACACGGTTGCGAGGTGGTAGAGCTGCCCACACCTCTTCCAGAAGTCCCTGGTCGGCGAGGTTCCAATCCCACAAGAAGAAGTCGAGACCCAACTCCTTGAGGAAGAGTGTGGCCTCTGCCAACTCCACTGCCGGTAACACCAACCCTCGAGGATGCATCGACATACTGGAAGATCTGTTGTACTAAGCCACACGCACTTACTGTGAGCTAAAGGTTCGGTCCTTCCTAGGTGCCCACATTCTAGCTCCTACTTCTCAGAAGACGAAACTAGTCTTCCAGAAGACAGCTACTCCGTCTTCCGGGATTCTAACAGTGCTTCCTAAATAGCTCTCGTCTTCCGAGCTCTATCTAAACAAACCTAACTAAGCAAGGCCTCGTATAGATTACCAAGAAGACAACCCTCCTTGCATTACATCCTACTTGCTATCAGAAGATACGAGATTCGTGAAGTGTAGAGTGCATAACAGGTTCAGAAGATGGTTGCGGCCTCCTGCGGTGACAGTGGTCTCTGGGAAGACTCCTAGGACAGCTTCCGATTCAATGTCTTCTTCGGAAGACCTCCTGAAGTCAGGCTTCCCTTCACTGGTCTCACTTGTCTTCTTCTTCCTACGCGCAATCTATCCTCACAACAGACTCAAGACTCTGTTCTTCTGACTTCTCACCTCTCATACACACTCAGAAGAAGCTTGCTGCTCGGTGGGAAGACATGACCCTCGACCATTCTCTCTAGATTCTGCCAGCAAGACTTCTCACGACTCTCTCCTAAGTTTGGGAAGAAGAAGGAATGGGCTGCTATGGGTCTGACAGAAGAGACCCGAAATGGACCCTCACGTCTTCTCGCGCATTTTGCCAGCCCTTCCAGTCTTCTAGTCTCTCTAGGAAGATGTGGATTTGAGAAGCTTGGAAGATCGGGGGGCACAGGCCTAGTTCTCGACTTCCAACTTCTCGAAATAACAAAACAACTCACCAAGCCACTCGGAATTCGTACCAAGCCTCTCTTAACACAAAAGCAAAACAAATCCACTCTTGATACGAATTGCGTACAGTCGACTTCCGAAGACAGTCAAGCTACTGAAGCGTCTTCCGAAGACACTCTTCCGAAGATGTTCCAATCTTCCGAAGCGTCGTCTGTTCAAGGTTTCGGGAGTAGAGGGGTAGTAGGGTAAGGAAATCGATAGCTGGGATCTCCAATTTGAGGACTAGAGGTAGGGAAGCTCGAATTGAACTCGGGAAGAGACAAGAAGATGTCTGACAGAAATTGGACAGCGCTTCCGCGCCCAATGTCACAATAGGAAAATAGGGATGGGGGAATTGATCGATCAGGTTGCCTGCAAACCATCGAGAAAGCGCGGGGGATATCAAATAAAGACGAGAAGTAGTGGGAAGAGAAAAGAACATGGGAAGAACCTCTACTATCTTCTGTCTGCTTCCCGAGTTGTCTTCTTCTTCCGCGCACTTCCGGCTCTGGTCCTAGTTCCAATGCGACCCCACTGAGCAGCTTCCGCCGTCAGCTCTTGACTACGCCTCAATTGATTAAGCTGTCCACCTTCGATTGCACTCAGCCGTCCTCCAATGTCAGCTTCCGGGAGTTCACAGGAAACGCCTTCCACTCACTATGCTTCTTACGTTTCGGCAATTCGACCTCGTCTTCCTTATAGCTTCTAACCGATCCTAACCTCATTCAATTTCACCTCGCTGCCTCGCTGCCTCCTCACTCAAAGCTCACCCTCCGAATCGATCTTCTCAACCAAGAAGCGCTCCTGCTGCGAGAAGCTGGAAATCTGCTAATCCGCTTCCTGTGCATCTTCCCCGCAGTTTAGGGGTTTCGACCTTAGATGACTTACCCGACCTACCTAGCTTCTTGGTGTTACCTAGTAGGTACACCTATTTTTTTACTTGAAAATCCATGGTTAGGCCTTCGCGGTTCGCCGTCTTCCGGAAGATGCGTGTCTTCCGCCGTCTTCCGTCTTCGGAAGACATCACCGAGAAGACGCTTCCCGGAAGACGGTCGTCTTTCGAAGAAGTCAACTTATTATTACAAAAAGCTCATAAGTTCATCTTCCTTACTAAGAAAGCCGTAACCTTAAGTAACAATGCTTCTTCAGTTATACAAACAAGTTATTAATCTCAAAAATTTTAAAAATTCGTGAATCCTGTAATTTGTGGGCACCACACATCTCTCTCTACATACAAGTATCGATGTACTTGTATGTCTGCTTACAATACCGCAGCCAAACTTGTGCTGATCTCTCCAAACAGCTCCAGCACACATACACCCTCCTCTGGATACTGCCACACAATAGGAGTCGTATCCAACGGTGATAAGGTCACATGGCCAGTAGCAGGAACAACCATTTGTTCCTCTACAGGTGGTACAAAGGCTTCACTCCAAGCCTGCTGCACCAACCGATCAGCATACTGCTACAACTCTCCACTCGAACTCCAGAGTGGAACATCCAAGACAGATGGTACGAATGTAGACATGCTAGGCATGTCCTCCACCTCCTCAAAGACTAGAGCATCCTCCGCATGAGCATTGCCCTCCAACAACTCGCTCGATCAAGTGATGACCGAACTAAACCCTGCAACGGTTGCCATCGTCCCTGGTGTAGGCTCCGTCGTCCCAACTCTAGCATTGAACCGCACTGGTAAGCGGCTGACTTGTCTCTCCCCGGACTGCCAATCTGGTCTATAAGATGCTGTCTCCGCCCAATAGTCGATCACGAACCCCATAAGGTATAACACAACACCTCCAACCAATAATCATAAGACTCTACGGTTGTAACGATGGTCTTGGCCCTCACCATAGAGCCATCCGTGGGATGATCCGGCCGAATTCTCACTGTCAACATCTCACGTGTCATGTGTAGAGCCGTACCTCCAGATCCCCTTAGAGATGTCTGCAATTGGAATGGACATCTCTCCACCTCGGACTTCTTCAGACCCAAACCAATACACGTCGTCTTTCCCAACATCAACGGTTGGGCTCCAAAGTCTAACAAGACCTTCTGTGGTTGATACACCTTCTCTGAAGGTGCCACCAAACAGAAGATACCACTTCTATTGTCCAACAACACCACACCTGGTGCCAAACCAGCACGGTCAATCGCCGGCCTAGCTGGTAACTCATCTAACCTAGCAGCTACCGCTTGCCAAGTACCACTGGTAGCTGTCCTGATCCTCGACTCCATGGACACGTCTATCGCCTCTCGCTGAACTACTTCAGCACTAGAGGTAACTACATCCTTGCTCTCACTAAGCGTGGCCGCCAACTGGAACACTGGAGTCAAGTTGACTCCCAATGCCCTCATATCTGTGGCTGAGAATAGTGGGGCTCGCAAAACTGCTGTAGCAACCCCCAACATCAAGTTCAACGTCGCATCCACAGACGTCGAGGGTGGACTCACATCACACCCACTCCTGGATGTTGATGCCTCCAACTCTACTACATCATCGATAGGCCGTTTAGGAACCATAGATATGGTCCTCAACGCCTCCGATAACGTGAACGACTGAGGAAGCCTGGCCTGTCTACCAGCCTCTCCGCGTTGTGGATCCAACTCCACTGACGCACCTTGTGGCTCAGAGACACGTACTGCACCTCTAGTCACTATCGCAGATGTCTCAATCTACGTCACGCCAGCCATGAAGTCGAAGTCACCTCCTTCTCCTCCATAAGACGTGGAAGCCTCTTATCCACCTGATCTCCGCTGAGCCATAGCCATACTAGCTATCCTCTACTCCAACTGCTCAATCTGAGCAACCATACCTGCTTCTAACGTCGTAGCAGGCGGTGGACCGACCGGTCCTCTTCTAGGTGCTGGACCTCTACCTCCAGCTCGACCACCACGGCCTCCCTGAGCTCCTCCGCCTCCTCCACGAATAGTCTTCCCTTGCCGCAACTCGGGATGGAGATCAAAACAACGGTCACTACTGTGACCAGGTCGTCCGCAATGCTCACATTACCTAGGTACTGCTTGAGACGTCCCTGACGTCTCATAACCACCTCTCCTCTATGGACAGTCCTTTTGCTGATGAGGACCATCACACAAACAACAAGGACCCGCTTGCTGCTGACTAGAGAAGGACGGCATGGGCTTCTGCCCACCAGATCCTCCAACACCTCCTTGAGATAGTGACTGCTCCGCACGATCCTTACCACCACCACCACCACGCTGTTGCATAGCTTGTGATCCTCGAGAAGAGGTGGTCGCTCCATGTGGTGTCTCCTTGTTGAACTCAGCAACCACCACCCTCTCCACCATGTTGAGCTCAATCCACTCAGCCAGACCTAAGATAACCGCCAACGTCGGAGCGGTATCTCTAAGGAGAGTAGCATCTCTAACTCTCCTACGCAGCTCCCGGTCTAGTATCCCATACCAGAACTGGACTGCTTGTGCTTCCATCACCTCTTGGGTAACGCTGATCAACCGTCTCATGCGAGTAAATGCCTCGCGTAGACTCTCTCCAGTCTTCCGCTGGAACTCCTACAGACACCTCAACTTGTCGGTCCGCACACCCTGATAGTCTTCCTCAAACATTGGAAGAACTGAACCACAAGGTTAAACCCTGGTGGTATCCCGCTCACACTACCACCTGCTCTACTACTTGTGGACGCACCACTGGTAGTAGGTACTCCGCCACCTGTGGATGTACCACCGCTATTGGCACCCAAACTCGCAGGTACTACGCCTCCTGAAACTGCACCAGTAGTGATAAAAACGTAGTTGGGAGACCAATGTTGTCTCCACAACTCGATCTCAACACTGTAATCTCGCCTGAACTCATGATAATCGTCCATCGGCAGTCCCTCCAAGTGTTGGAACAAACCCTTCCACGCCATGAAGGGTGTAAACAGCAGTGGATTCCTCATCTACTGCAGATCGTACCAACTGTCAAACTCCTGGATGAAGTCATCCAGCTCAATGATACCAACTGTACCCGAGTAACGTCGAGGTCCCTTCGTGGCCTCATAGATCTCGTCCATGTCCCACAACAACGGTGTGGCGACACTAGCCTCACCACCAAAAAACGCACTGTCTACGTCTGACTCGTCCTCTGGAACAACTGACGACAAGGGTGTAGGTAGTCGGTACCTCACCCCACTCCGTGTATGCCCACTGTCCGAGAAGTCCCCACCAGAATCTCTCGAGAATTTCGTGATGAGAGAATCTCGATAACACACTCCTCAACCGAAATGTCGCAATCCCCGTCACCACCGTAACCACCACTTGCCTAACCCCGCTCCTACTGAGCTCACATATCCCCTACTAGGACGGTCACGGTAAAGATAACTTGTATCTGCCATCACCACAGGTAGCCTCTCACGGTCTGTTGGTCGTCACTCCAACCGCACCGTGAGAGAGATAAAGGTAGTCTGACTGGTCCGCAACTCCAACCTCACTACCGACAGCACACTGGAGTGAACTCACTCTTGAAATCAAGCGCCAACACAAGCAAACGCGGTGCACAAACAGGAAGTAGAATATGTAGGGGTTCCAACCACAAGAAGTCCAAACGATAACCCTCCACACTCAAACATTCACATAAAGAGAAACCCAGTCCCACCCGGACTGACGACTCCTTGTCGATGACCACATGCACAATATATGATCACCAACTGTCGTAACTGATACTTGAGATCACTAACTAGATGTCTACACCTCTAGTAGCTCCAAAAATATCCACGTGGTAGCTCTACTAGCTCACCCAAGACAACTGTCACGAACTGTCTCCATACGCATCTCTACGGTATAAGCAAACACTATCACAACTATAGCTTCCTCCTAATACTATGGGGTCGTCCTACCACTCCTCTAGGAACATACGAGAAAGTCTCCTACTATCTTATACAAGTCCATAAGTACTTGCACGCATCCCTGTATTGGTCTAGTGGTAAAGCCAAAGCTAAGACTACAGAGTTAAGTGTCCAAGTCCAGAAATAGTGTCGGGATAGGTGACCATCTGGTTTTACACTTCTCACACAATTGGAACTTGGATACCTCTCTCACGCACGCCAGCAAGCTAGCTTGCGGCGGGCACGAGCGCGGGCTCAGGCTCCACTCCGCCTCCGCACTCTCGCACTCCGCTCTCACGCCTCCGCACTCACGCACCTCTGCTCCTGAAACCTCTAAACATCTCGACACTCTCGCTCACTCTCCGCTCCGCTCCGCTTGAAGTAGAGTAGAACGGGTAATTTGAACAGAGAATATTCGAGTAATCTGAACAGAGACCATCTCCAACACTACAACATAGATTACTCACAAACGATCAAGCCAAACCCACTCTAAGCACGAAGAGAATCCGGGTTACACTCAACTAGACTATGGAGCTTCAAGGCTCAACTAGAAGAACTAAGGCCTCCAAGCCCTACCTCCGAAGTATATCCCTTGTGGACTCTCCCACCAACTCGCCCTAACGGTCTTATCGAGATGTGTTACTTCGCACTCGGTCAACCTAGCCGAGGTGCCAAACTGACATGACAATTTCCTCATGTAGTAGAGCATGCATATTCACCTCTTTCATGTTCGGAAGAAGAGAATAATGCATGCATTTTAATGTATGCCATCACTTTCTTCTTTGAAAAGTTAGACCATAAATTAGAAAAACTCAAACTGAATTTTATTACTCTGCAGGATGATTCTTTACGGCAGCGTGAGAGCTGCTCTGCACACAACATTTATGGGTTCTCTCATTTTATCAACATGTTAGGAACTCAAAACATATTTATCCTTAGATAATATCAAAATATATTACTTCTACCAACCCAGGTTTAGATGGTGATCTCGGACGCGTCCCTAGTCCACTAGGTTCTCATTCTCTAGATTCTTGATCAGATTCGTCATGGGTTCAGGAAATTTGCACGGCGCTGTCAAGAGGTATTCTCCTGACCTGATCCGCTTACATCTATGATCAGGTGGGGTTCAACCTTCTCTTATCCTTTGAGTTTCACCGGTGTCGTATCTTCATTTGTGCGAAAGATGCACCTGAGAATAGACAAGGTATCTGGCTGTACAAAATTTGCAGAAGTAGATAGTGAAGCAACGACGCACAAGTGCGAACAATGTCAACCCAAAACTAAAGTATTTACACTTATTATGCTTCCACAAACACGGAATGTACAATGAGATTTATAATAGTTTGTATGAACTTTTCCTAAGTGCTCTAAACCCTAATCTGATCCTTGCATTGCATAGCCCTTGAAAATTCTTTCCAACCATATCAAACATGTCTCAAATGAACTTTTCTACAGAGAGAGTATTTGTCTTAGAAGTCTCCATACACGCTATGTATCCTTAAGTATTATCAAATTTACAGCAAACTTTGCTCCCTCATAAGTTTTGCATCGAGCTCCAAATATAGTGATTTCAATTGTGATGATAAGAGCTTCTCCACATCTTTTCAATGATACTCATAGTGCTACGAACTAACATTGACACCAAAAGTTATAGCTGTTCAAAGTTCACTGATTAATCTTTTGTTTATTTTCTCCTCCTCGATATTTATTTGACAATTTGCCAGACAACGACTTCTCTACCCCCTTCAATTCCAACAATTCCCCATAAGATTCTCAAACAATCAAAGAAGCCATGCAAGAATTGAAAAGAAAAAAGATGAAACACGACAATGAGAAAGAGGTGGATTAAGACGATGAGAAGAATGAGGATTTTATAACTGGTCTATACATACAGATATGAGAGATGTTGGAGCAGGAGATGAGAGAGTTGGATGCAAAATTCCTTGAGGGAAAATTATCAATAGTCGCATTAAATGAACTGACATTGTTCGGAAGAGTCAAAAACTCTGACAATTAACGGGAGCGTATATTCATCTTATTGTCACCCTCGGTTTGGAAGGACATAGTTCGGTCCATGTCTAATTTGGACTCAAGTAACAATAACGGATCTTCAGTTTAGAGTTTGCACAAGTACCAATCTTTTGAGACCAAGTAGTAGTGACGTGAGAGTTGACGTTATGGTTCACACTTCATGATCTACTATTGCAATTTCAGGTAGTAATCAAGAGGATGTAGATATAGAGAGACCTAGCGTGATATCAACTTCTTGTGTATCTCTTAGAGCAAAGCTTGCTGTGGATTATAAATCTCAACTAGAGTAGAATATTAAATATTACTAATTTTGACTTTGTATTAGAGAGTCATACAAGAGTTTAATATCGGCGATGAATACTTCGTCGATATATTACAGTCACTTCACACACACAGTACGCATCAGTGAATCGCTCTTCGCTTCCCAGCGATCATTCTTCAGTGAGCAGCTTGGCCAACCTCTCGCTGGTCTTTTGCTAGCCATGGCACTCTATATATTGACTCCCAGCTGCCGTCGCTGTCGCTTAATAAGCTTAGGTCCGGACCTACGCTTCTTATGCTGTTTCACGAGTGTTCTTGAAATGCACTAGCTATTCCAATACTGGGATAAGGTATATATTGAATTCGTTAGAATGTCGGAGAGCTGCATATTTAATCTGAAATTAGATTATATAATGTTAAATGTATATTTGTAGAGAGCTAATATAAAAGTAGGACTCATGCGTCCAATCGGAATATATAAGTCTTTAAGAATGTATCAGAGATCAGGAAGTTCTGATCTCTCGTTCGGAGTCTTGGTATCAGCGCTGCTCGATATCCTTCACCATTCACCAATGAGTGATATCATATCTCCAACAAAGACGGTTACATTTCGGTTCCGCCCACTTCTATGGGAATTAGAGTAGTGTTTGCACAATAAACTTCTTCAGAAGTTCTGCGTGTACTGGTTAAACCAAAACATGTTGAACCCGTCTGATCCAAAGCAGCCGGTCATCTTTGAGTAAGCATCCACATGTGCTGATGCTCAAACATCACGAGTCTCGTACCCAAAGTCACTGATGCTAGAGTCCGGGAAGAACTCTCTAAGGATCACATCATCTCTGAGGTGTGGTCTGGCTGGAGCGTATCCTGGTGAGTATTTACCCAAACCTTTCAAACGGACCGATAAACCAACGAACAATCGAGGTCTAGTGATTATCGGGAAAGCAGAGCGGAGGTCGCACTGGAGTATCTCTGCAATCGTGAGACAGTTCAAAAAGCATTAATAGAGCTCAAAGTCTTGCAATTGTAGTCTTGTGAAGCACGGAACATAAATTAGCAGCATTCTTGGTGGAACGTACTCCTATTTCGGAAGAATTTAAACACGGAACACTACGGATGTCACCCAGTAATCAAATCTCAAACACATACCTCAAAAGTCAGCAGGTTTTATATATCCACTTTGCGCATGAGAACTGGTTCGTCGAGAAATTCCGCTCGTTCTGTACTAAACATCAGGGGTCTCGTACTGATGCTGGAGTCTGGAAAGAACTCTAAGGATCACAGCATCTCTGAGGAGCCAGACCTGAGGTGTGGTCTGACTAGCTCCGGATCCTTCATCCCGTGCTAAGTATGGACTCCAAACCGTTCAAACGTACTGATGAACCGATGAACAGTCGAGGTCTAGTGATTATCGGGAGAGCAGAGCCGAAGTCACATCGCAGAATCTCTGCATTCGTGCGACAGTTCAAAAAGCAAGACAGGATGAATACATGATCTTTTTCATGATCAGCTGACTGCCACCGAAAGAAGATTCGGTTGATCTTTCTGCATTGTTTCACAGCAGTATGAGTTTCAAGAGCCTAAGCCTCACGGAGAATCCTATTATAAATGAATGTTGCTGATGATTGAAGCTGTCGTTCACTTTATCTCGATGAGTAAGCATCGGTTGATTTCGTTGCTTGGAACGTCATGGTATGGACCTTCACTCTCAAACTCTGTCATTTTCCAATCTACTACTTTGACAGTTGAGCTCGCTTGAGTTTCACCACACTTATGCGTCTGGCCGTGGCAATGTTCAGGACATCTGACGATACCCGGCTCTTATGATGCTACAAGCGGAAGAGTGCTCTGACGGAGCTTGAAACAGAGAAAGTATTCGATGTCGAGAAGCACATGCAACCGCGTCGCTACGAGCTCATAGTGAATCAGCTTTACGTTCCAGACGCCGGACACGAGTTAACGACCACAGCAAGGAGAGCTTTTAATATCAATATTTAATTACTTTGACAGACTTATGAAGCAACGAAAGATATGTGGAGCGTACCCAGTGAACAAAAATACAGTCCCGCGTGCTTCTTCGCTTTTTACGCATAATCATGGTGAACCTCTCGAGAAAATCCAAGTCAGACGATCGTTCCTCTTCCCTGAACAGCAATGGTACGTCAGGCCAAGAATCCGCTCGTGCCATTATATTCGAAGCTCGCTTGCGCACTCGTTCTTGCACCTGTCCTCATCTACTTCTTTTACATGTCCAGTCCAGCTGGGCCGGATCCTTTGCCTTCACCGAGCCACAGCGAGACGAAAGATTCAGTCCTTCCTTTCTGTAAAAGTCCCTTCAACTTTCTCTCAGAATACTCTCTCCTCGACTGTGCAGCAAGAACAGCACGCCTCCACGAGAAGATCACGAGGAATGCTGAGAGCAGACTACAAAGACTCGCCTTTCTCTTCATCAGCAGAGACCATCTTCCTCACGAGCACTTATGGCGGCGCTTCTTTCGTGGTCATGACGAGCTCTATTCCATCTACGTCCACACTCGTCCCAGCTTCAAGTTCCCGAACAGCTCTCTGTTCCACGGTCATCAGATACACAGCGAGGCAGTGGAACGCATGTCCATCAGCCTGGTCGATGCCATGCGGCGCCTTCTAGCCTACGCCGTGCTCGATCCTGAGCACGGGCCTGAGAACTCTTGGTTCGTATTCGCTTGCGAGGCTCCTTCCTGTTTACGTATGAATATCTGACGAAGTCACGACACTCTTTCGTCGAGTCGATTGCTCCTGTCCGGAGGTACTACAGGTGGGAGCAGTGTTCGGGGAGGTTGTCAAGGAAAAACTGCATTTCGCCGGAAATATTTACTGGAGATCGGTGGCACCTGTTTTACTTCCGGAACCTTCCGTGAATTTTATCCTGAACCATAAACTTTTCGATGATAATTAAATAGGGTAATTTTTTTTCCGAACATCCTGTTTCCTTCATGTCGACTTTCCGCTCGTTTTTTTTTACAAACTGTTTTTTTCCGTCGTCCCGAGAAATTCTTTCGGTAATTAATTTTTTTTTTTATTTTATTATTTTTATTTTTATTATTTTAAAATTCAGTCGTTACTTTTTTAAACGTTTGGTTTCGCTTTGTTTACTCCCATCTTCTGAATTCCTCCTCCTCGCGAATAGTTTGGGGAATAGTTTGGGGACATGGCTTTCAACCTGGCTATATACCTAAACTCCCATAAGAGACCTCAGAGTTTTAGCAACCCACCGTAGCTAAAACTAAGGTGGGTTGCTAAAACTAAGGTGGGTTGCTAAAATTCTGAAGTCTCTTGCGGGAGTTGAACCCGAGAACCCCCCAACTGGGGCAAGAGATCATACCCCCTCCGAAATACAACTGAAAAACAGTTGTATTTCGGAGAGGGTTCCCAAGAAGTCCCAGACTAAGCAAACACACGACAGAGAACCAATTAACTTTCAAGACAGTGGAGTAGTAACACTAACACTGCATGAAGCCCGATCAAGAACTGCAAGAAGAACTCGAACTCAAGTGCACAGCAGGATGTGCGTAAAGGTGCCTATACTCCACGCTGTTCCTCCAGAGAGAAATAGCTTCCGAAAGAAGATCTTCGTCTCCTCCAATACCTTGTAAACTCACTCGCATTGTAGCTTCAAGATGTTTGGTTTGAAGTTTATTTCTAAACTTCGTCTTGATAGCATTCTGGATAGAAAAAGCTCGTTCGCAGACGGAGGTGGAAACACACTGAATGCGTGCAATATTGGCCAAAGTAAACAAATTCGGATACTGACCTTCGTACACTTCGTCACCAGACAACATAAACCACAAGTCGTTAAACCGCTTCTCTGCCCATTCTGATCTGCAGTGAATCTTAAAGGATCTAAATTCACCTCGAATAGCAGAGGAAGAAATCAAGGCTTTTTGAATACTACCCGAACCGAATGGCAGATCTTGTCCAAAAAAGTCACAAAGCTGCTCTATCTCTCTCGCACCCCATTCTCTTACCGCTAGCGCAGTTGAAGGCATCAGAAGAGGGTTCAAAACCTTGAAACAGCTAATGATAGAATTATCCTCGAACCTCTCCTCCAAAGCAGAGCACACAGCTTGAGAAAACTCTTTCTGGAAAAGTAAAGCACTCTCCAAATCTCTGCCAATGCGATCTCTCTCCAAAGTCACTGAGTGAAACATTTTACCTCTTAGTTCAGACTGAAGGCGCTTCAGATACCCACCTGGAGGACCATACTCTGGCAGAATGTGATATCCTGTGTCCTCGTTCAGAAGACAGGCGTTGAGATCTGTGGTTTCCACTAAGAAGTTAACACCAATCTCAGTTATCGTAGTCCTCACTAGAGGACCTACATTCGAACAGTCTATGGATAGACTCTGGAAAGCTTTGTTCAATCTCGCCAAGCTACCTAGAATATCAGCTAAGTAGTAAAATATATACAACATTTTGAAAGAACCAAGCTTCTGGAACAAAGACGAAGCCACACAGTCATCCGATTTAGCAACATCACGAAAGTAAACCAAGACTGACTCGTAACTATCACAGACACTGGTAACAGCTTGCCAACGGCTTAACCATCGGATCTTCAAGTATCGCTTCATGCACTTTCGTGCATCATTCAATGATTCCTGCAACGACGACAGACTTGCCTTACGCTTGGAGCTGCTCTAGAAATAAGAAGCAAGCGTATTCAGGATACTATCGACATTGTCACTAATCTCTTTGCAGCCAGGACTTTTAGCTGCGGCAAGACTCGCCAAGTTAGTTCGATGTGCAATACAATGCACAGAAAGCATGTGAGGATTAACCGTTCGTTTTAAACGCGCAGCGACTCCATTTCGAACACCGATCATGGTGCTCGCACCATCCGAACCGAATCCCATAAAACGATTAGAGTCTAAGTTACAGTCAGAAACAAGACGAGTTACAGCAGAAGTGATAGCTTCAGAGTCTTTCAACCGCATTTGCAACAACCCAAGAAAAGATGATTTCACTACACCTTCGTCCAAATAGGTAGCAAAGACCACTAGATGACCGGTCACAGAGACGTCAGTCGATTCATCCACCATTATCCCAAAAAATGGAGACTTCCTTACCTTGTCCAAGACACGCTTGTGCAGTATCTGACTTATACAGAAGATAATATCTGCACAACTCTTGTCGTCTTGATACATGGAAGTGGTTATGTCGCCGGTAACAAAATGAAGCATCTTACATAGCTTCAGAAACTTCGAGAAGGAGATACCTTCCTTACCAATAAAGTAAGCAGCACGAAATAATGTTAGAACTGCTTTGTCGCATGTCTCCCTCGCGGTTGTCATGGCTTTCTCTATGGTCTTTGCACCCAGTAATTTTACAGTAAGAATTGCCTTATGCTCATTTGAGGCAGCATGGTCATGGAAAGCAGAAGTCCGCACATTTCTAGATCCTCTCGTAGCAAAGTGCCCTCGCCCCCTACCTTTCTCGCAGAGTTTACAAAATACTCTGCCAATGGAAGGATCGAAGCGGATCCAGTCAAAATCAAGGAGCCATTTATCATTCCATGTCTTACAATTCTGTAAGATTTCTGTCTTCTCCGCGGCAGTGAAACGTTCTGTACTAACGCTCTCATCTAAGCTTGCAGTATCTACCTCGATGGATGGTAACTGTACAGTTACCTTCTCGGAAGTGAAACCTGAATCGAAAAGACACTTCTGTCTCTTCATTGCTCTAAGCTGTAGACTCTCAAGAAAGAACTGCACCACTATTATGTCTAAAGGTAACTTGCAGTATCTGTTCACAATGATTACCAAGAATCGATGCGAGCCGACTCACAGAACTACCACCTCTCGACGCAGACGAGGAAAGACGAGAAGAACTCCGAATGGCCGACTCACAGAACTACCACCTCTCAAAGCAGACGAGGAAAGACGAGAAGAACTCCGAATGACAGACGGACTTGGAGCAGCTCGCACGCAGCGATGCAAAATGTGGTGCAAAATGTGAGAGGAGAGGAAGACGCGTAAGGTATGACGTGAAACAGCGGCGAATGTAGGAGGTGAGGAGGTGAGGAGACACTGAAGCGATTGACAACAAAATCGAAGCGTAAGCTGCGTAGACCCACATCAGTCACTGTGAACAGTCGAGATTTCCCAGTCGACTCGTGGTCCACGGCCCGCCGCCTGCAGCTTCAAGTTCAAAATCGGTAAGAAAAGGGCGCGCGCGGTAGTTCAGTCTCAAGAAGCAACAGAAACATAAACTAATCCGACGAGAAGCATCTGCACAATGAGACAACGGAGAAACAATAAACAAATGCAACGAAAGTACTCGATTGACATGTGCACAATGAGACGGAGACCAGCAATAAACAAATCATACGAACTGAGCCAGCAGCCGTAAATGACAAGTATCCGTCTCCGCTTGGTCCAACATGCCCCGCAAGTTCACTGCACAGCACGCACTGTAAGAACTAGCAAGCCTGACACAAAAGCGGACGATCGAGTACAACCAGCCCTAAACGACGAAATTTCATCTCCGCCTGGTCAAATATGCCCCGCAAAGTCGATTGATTCGCATCATCGCGTCGACCGCGTGCCAGGTCCTCTTCCGTCTTGCCAAGACTGCACAGCACGCACTGCAAGAACAAGCAAGTCGACAGAAAAGCAGACGATCGAGTCCAATCAGCCCTAAACGACGAGAAATCATCTCCGCCTGGTCCAAAATGCCCCGCAAAGTCGATTGATTCGCATCATCGCGTCGACCGTGTGCTAATCTGATATCCGCCTGACCTCGAATGTATGCACTGCAGCCTCAAGACCTCAAATTCCCAATTCCTCAACTGCGAATCTGCGTCGACGATCGACTACGACTCGACGAGAGCACGGAGGACGCGGAGCTCGAAATTGACACTGTCGAGGTCGAGAATGAAGATTAGGGCTCGCAAGCAGCGAGTGCCCGCACCTCATTCCCTGCTACGGACGAACGAGATTCGTTCTCGTTTCTCATCTGCGGTCAGGATTTGTTCACGCTTACATTTAAAAGTACTTAACCCTAAGAATTAGATTACGTGTCATTTTACGTACGTGTCATTTCCGGTCGTGAAAAACGGCCGTCCGTTCTTTTCCGAAAACTTCAAACGCAACCGTAAATACTCCGAAGACAAAATCTGTCGATCGGCCGTTTTTCCGAAATACCCACGAATATTCCCGCAAATTTCCGGCTTCTCTGTGTTCGAACCGTGAATTTCCGATTTTCCGGTTGCAAAGGCCGGAAACGTTTCCGCCGGATTTCCCTCCATGTCGGTAATCGCCAATTTGAACCGGAAATGACACAACGTGTAGCCGGTACTCCCCGAACATTGGGTGGGAGACGCGGCCAGAATTTGAACGCCGGCTTTTGAGCAAGGGGGAGATCTGGATGGCGCTTCGGCTCCGCCATGCGTCTATGCTTCTTGCCGACTGGTCTATATACTTCAAGTTCCGATCACATTGTTCGTGGGGCTGCAATCCGGACGAAGCGTATATGCAGACTTTGCGATCGCTTTGGCTTCAGTCCTTGCATCTGCCCTTTATCCGCCGTGTTAGGGCCATTGTACTCGAAACACCGCAGGAAAGTATGAGCACTAGACGGTAGAACTTATCAGGATGTCCTTTGCTGGTGGATTTCATGGCCACTTGCTATTAAGACTGGCACATCCATCTTGGGAAGAAGCTCTTATATACTTGCATTAAACTATCCCAAAGTATGCTGTTTGTTATGCACCGGTTCTGAATCATCACCTACTCCGGGATCAGTGAATTGTTCGGTCATCATTGGTCACCTCTTCTCACTGCTCAGAATCTGATGCTATTATAGCACATGTGATTAAATAACTAAACATGAAGTAGCTGTAACGAGTCCGTATGTTGCAGAATGAGGTTCAAAATTCTTTCCGTGATCGGAATAGTTACATCTTTACGTCGTAACGTAACCGGAGTTTTCTTTGCAGGTTTAGTGGATCCAGAAGGAATAGCGAACCGAACAATCATGTATGTGGACTGGACTGGTGCGCACAGTTCTTCACCAAAGACATTTCAGGCTCGGGATGTGTCACCAGAATGGGTGCAAGAGATTCAAGCTCGAAGAGTCGACAGCGACGGTCAATATCATGATACCTCATTAGATACGGAACTCACAAACGTGAGCCATGTGACTAGAACATGCTATTATAATGGGGTCGCGGATTCTCCTTGCTTCCTCTTGGTACGAAAAGTGGCAAAGAGTGCGTCTCCCGTACTTGGGAATTTCACTCAGAATATCGTTGGCTATTGAGTTAGAAGCGCACTCTGAACTTCTGCTGCCTATCTACTCCTCTTCTGAAACGTGAGATCCATCCAGCCTCCCGGTCCGATATACTTACGATCAGAAACCGAGATGCCGTCTGAGACATGTAGGGGAGGTAAATATGAGCCCAGTAGAGTAATCGGAACAGCCACTAAAAGCTATCCAGCAAACGAGCAAGAAAGATAGCTGACTAGGCCGGCAAATTAGTGTCTCCTGGTTAGTACTAGTGAAGAGAAATAACCGCCTCCAACTGATGAGGTTCCTGTGTAGATTGAGGCGGGAGATATAGAAGTTGGAGTAAATGTAACGCTAGCAAGACGGCCGTCCTCGGTGATAGAGGTGCAGCTGACCGATTAAATGCCAGGTAGCAACAGAAATTCGAGCACTGACGCCAAGAGACCGTGACCAGCAGTAGCCCGGCTTGTTGCATGAGTAGACTACTAGCCATGAGAGCTTGAAGTAGAAGTGGAAGCGGAGCCCCCGTATAATGGAGGTGACCTCTGTCGTGTAACCTGAGAAAGCTTTCAGCCAAGTATGCCAAAAGCGTTACCTCCAGGGGCAACGGAAGAGGATATGTGAGATATCCTCCACTTGCCCGCCACAAGCAACACATGGATGATCCTGCCCCCGGATACATGAAGCGCGATCATCAGTGAAGTATGTTTTATGCATTACCTTCCATAAGAAATCTTATCACGACGGCGCAGGGCAGACTGATAAATGCATTGTCACAGCTTAGCCCAGTAAGCCGAGCCCCAATCCAGTCCCCAGCGGCGATCCAATAGCAGATTAGTAGAGTCCTGTGCCCGAAGAAGATGAAACTTGTATACTGTTGCAACTGAGAAGTGGAAAGTCGTACGTAGCGAGCTAAGTGCTCCCTTGATTAGTCGTCATGTGGCCGGGTCCGTCCAGTCAGATCCGTGTTTACTGGGTAATGACACAAGTTGGAAAGACAACGAGAGAGAAGAGGACGTATGAAGAGGCCCAGACGCAGACGGGAAAAAGTTGATTTGGCAGAGGCAGAAGTTAAGAGGTGGGTAGTACTAAGAATGTTAACCGCCAAAGCCAAAGGAAGGAACGAGGGTAGATACACCTCATAGGGACTCTAGACCAAGCGAGCCCAAACTAACAGCCACGCTTGCAAAATGTGAGAAGCCGTACAAGATAGGTTCAGCTGCTCCCAGGGAGAGGTCAGCAGAGCTGCTGGGAGAGCAGTCACAAGAGATGAAGGAAGTTGAAGCAATAAGACGGAGGTCCAGGTGGAGTACGGATCACCAGAAAAGAGACTAGAGAGAAGTTAAGCAAATAATGCAGTCTGAATATGCCTCAAGTTGAGTATTCCCAAGCCCCTTTGCATTTCTGGTAGAGTAATGTAATCCCATTTAGCCAGCGCGACTTTCGGTTTACCAGTCTAGGTAGTACTCCATAGAAATTGACGTTGTAGAGGCTGAAGAGACTGCAGCTGAGACGATCGCAAAGCAAGAGTGGATAACGGGAACACCGACATTCCTTGTAATAAGAACCGGAGGAGAACAGCGCAAGCATGAAACTTTAAGGAAAGGAAGAGAAAGTTGAGGGTAATGAGCCGGGTGGCAAGTGAGTGCAATATGGATCTTGAACTGTGGATCGGGATCCTAACGTGCCTTTCTGTTCCTTAGAAAGTTTCATGAGTATCTGACTTTGTCTTGGTTATTTTTATAAGGTTTTTTCATTTCACTCATTTGTTTCAAACATGCACCGGAGACGGTTTCAAACCAAAATACAACAGATGCCTCGCATGATCTCCGATTCTCTTCCACCCAAAATTGAGAGTCGATCACGAATGCACAAATAATTAAAGAAGCATGATGATTTATTTCATCATTGAACAATATTACTCCAAGCTTAGATTTGTTACTAATGTATAGCGAACTGAGAAAAGATTATAACATTTTGAGATTTTGATTTTTTCTCTACAAAGTGACTTTCAACCATCAGATCTTGACGAAATTTTCCACGTGTGCTTTGTGTATTAGTTTCTACAGTGTGGAGGGTCAGATCTTGAGAATTATTTTTCTATGAGTTAATGATGAATTAAGATATAAAAACTCTATAAAATTCTATTCAATAAATCCATGAGATACCTAAAGAGTTCTAAAAGTCATTTAAAGAATTTAAATATTCATATGTACCTTAAGACATGTGTCTAGAAAGTTTAGAAGCTTTTTAGAAACTACGTCTTTTGACAACGAGAAGTCTAATCAACGTGCTTTGATTTTAAAGAAGATGACATGGAATGTAATTCCAGAATTTGAAAATATCAAACACGGCTACGAGGGAAGAGCAACCTGTTTAGGAAGTTTCTGTTCAAATTTTGTCTCTTTTCCCTCTCAAAAGACTTGACAATTTGAATTTTAAATTTAGAATTGTTCAAAATATTATTAACACTAAGCTAAAAGTGTTAATCTTCGAATTTTAGAACAGAAAAAATAATAGATGAATCATTTTCAAAAACTTCCTTCAAGGAAATTTGCTAGTTTCTTCATCATTTCGTCAATATTGCTCAAAGCTTAGGTGTGGTATTAGTGTACAGAGTGTTATGAGTTAATGCTGAATTCAAGGTATATTGAAACTCTATAATATCTATTCACTAAATCCATCAAATACCTAAAGAATATTAAAAACAATTTAAAGAATTTAATGTTGGTAATATACTTTAAAACAAGTGTCTAGAAAGTTTGAAAGGTTTTTTCATTAAGAACCACGTGTTTGGAAGACGAGGAATCTAACGAACGTGCTTTTAAATAGGATGACGTGGCATGCAATGCATGAATTTGGAAATATCAAACACGACCACGAGGTGAAAACAACCTGTTTAAGAAGTTTCATTTCAGAATTTGTAGGTTTGCCCCTTAAAATGAAGTGATAACTTGAATTTAAGTTTAGACTGGATAGAGGAGATGTCAACCGCAGAAGACGAAATTGTGACCGGACCAACCAACCTTATTCACAAGTTTGGGCTCTAGAAAGTATCCCACAAGCTTGTTTGCAGTTGCAATCTTCAAGCTGTATCATGGTGATGTGAGATACTGCTTCTGGGCTTTCTACGTCAAAACTCAGATTTGCTGATGCGTAACAACTGAATTCGAACAAGCTACAAACACACGTGCAGAGCATGCGTTATCTAAAATCAAGATAAAATGAATACTCCATTATTTGCTTCTAGCTATGATCGAGAAAACATCACGCTTCAAGATACCTTTGATTATATATATATACTCATCATCCTTATGATCCGGTGGTTTCTCTTGCACATGTAGACGAACGTAAGTTTTCAGCTGCTGCCACGCAGCAAGCTCACAAGCTCGCCAGGTCCGGGATCTAGAGCTCTTATCCACAACATCTTCCAGTGTGGTCCCAGTAATCCTCGACTCAACTGATCATGAGATCCAGAGTCCTGTTGGTAGAATTTGGATGAGAATCCTCTTCAGAGTCTAGCATCAAGATCGGACGAGATCTGCTTCCGGAATGGACTAAATTTCAGCTAAGAGCTTAAGCTAGCTAGAAACGTGAACATGCATGCTCGTGGTGGGAGGCTTGTAGGAAGAATTTAAAGTGATCATGACTAGCTAGAGAAATAAATTTCTGCTCCTGATCAACCAATAAAGGGACAGCCTTCGGCCCTTCTATGCTCGTTCTATACTTTCGGGTCTCCACTATACATCTTCATAAAGCAGTTATGAAGACACAGAGCTCTTCAGATTCGACTGTTACTTTTTGCAAGACTAAATGGCTTTTACTGCGATCAAGCTGCCCTGACTCGTAAATAGTCCTTCTTTTTAAGTGTCCGGACAATGAGGGGATTCAGGGATGTCTCAGGAAGCAGCTTCATGCTTCGTTCTTCGTATTACCCCTCCCACGATCGGGACCTTGCAATCCATGCATCAACCACCAGGCTTCGAATTGAAACTAGAGATTCATGCAAATTCTCACGGACCAGGTACAGAATAACGGACACAATGCATGTACACATCCAGGCACATGCACCGAGTTTAGTCGGTCCTCCTACGAATCCGGTGCCCGAATATATATGTACACGCTAGCTCGCTTCAATAACCTCATTCTGTTCATTCTCAACTATCGTTCTCTACACAGTATTCAATAATCCTTTGTGATACCCCTATCAGTTCTGTAGAGCCCCGGAACCTGAATCTCCAACAAACTCACGTTAGTTAATGATGCTAAAACGCAGCATTCTAGTTTCCAAAGTCTTGAATGGGCAAACGTTGCAAACTGGACTATCTAAACTCTCTGAATTATGAATGGCATCAAGCAAAACAAACATCACATGATGAGGCCAAAGAAAACAGATGATGATGCAGGCATTGTTGGAATGTGACACTCATCGTAGGTGCCACCTTTTTTCTAGTAATTGAGATCATACATGTCACCGAGCCGGAATGTCTGTCTCGGGAAAATTTGTACAATCCACTCTACTACTCTCTAGCAAGATTTTGATAGCCTCTTCGAATTCGTAATCTACTTCTGTTGCATAAATGGTTCAGACAGATTAAACTTATGTACTTAAAGGTCCAGGGCATTTCCCATTTATCCGGGTGTAAATGTAGTGGATGTCTTCTTGAATCGTAGCCTAGATCGCCTTGCGTTGCCGAAAAGAAGTGAATATGAAGTGACGTTACTCTGTTATCAAGTAACTGCGTGTGCTGTAGCTGGCGGTGACTGACTGAGCGATCCCAATGCTGAAATAGCACTTGCAGGAGATAACCAGATATGGAATCAGTACGAGCAAAACGCAGCTTCTTCGTGCTTCAGATGATCAAGTTACGGCCTGAAATTGCTGTCTACGGACTCGGCTAGGTGGGTGGCGTAGAATGTTATCGTATTTGATGCATCTCCACCTGCACTGTGCTAATAAGGGCCGGGCCAGCTGCGCTGGCCTGCGTATGTTCAAAGCTCCGGAGCTTTGAATCAACTCTGTTCGACTCTGCTCTGGCTGGAAGATCGACAACCCGGGTGGTTGCTGCTCCACTCGTGCAAGAATCATGACACCTAGTCACCATCAATACCGTGCATACCCAGAGGTTTGAGCCATAGTCGAAAGATAATAGAAGTATGATCTAAATTCATCCTGTGCAGAAACTCTTCACTCGGTCCGCAAGGATGAGTTCACTGCACTCCAAGCAGCTTGCAACAGATCGAAGAGGTTTGTACATCCTTCTCTTGCTCTTGTTCCTCCACGTCTTGAATCAGCGCGATGCTTAGAACATTCGAATTCTCCAAGCTACTGGTGATTTGGCCAACAACAACCGGGCAGCTCCCAATACTGCGTTGCACGAACGGGGATTCAATGCAAGAGCCATTCGATTTATTCTCGGCAGTCGAGTGGATGAAGAAAGATTTGAAAATGCCATTCCTGGGCATTGAAACGCTTCTGTTTGTCGGTGAATGGATGCCATGATGATGTAGGAAGTGTAGAGCACACCCGCAGTGTCGATGATAGGGACGCCGAGATCCCTTGGAGCGCAACAAGCAGACACAGCGTTGTAAGCCCCCCAGAAACCGGTTGATGAAGAAGCCATAACTCCTCAAAAGACGAGAACCAAGGAAAATCTTCGGATTGACGAGAACAAAGGAAAATCTTCGGATGTAACTGATCGGAAGTTGTCAGTAAATTAACCGCAAATCGCTCTCAAGTGAAAGCTGCAGCTGTGTTGCCTTCTGGTCGTGAAGTCCTGGAATATATAGGTGGTGGATCCGGAAGGGCGACACACAGAGAGAAGACTGACAGGAGTTCTACAAGCCATGGAGCTCCAGTTTCAAAATTTCATGAACTCCACCCGTTGAACGTCAGAGCAAAAACTGTTACAGCGAGTTCGAATTCAATTTGCTCAAGGGGTTTCAGCTCGTTGAAGTAAAGTGTCACTCAGCTTGTACAGTTAAAGCTTACGGTTGCAGTAGGGCTTCTCAGAGAGAAGTAGTTACGAGTGTATTTTGTATCTTACCTCACTCTTGAGTCTAGACCGCCAACTGTTCCTATTCGTCGTCTTAGTTCTGAAACTGCGCGCGGACTTCCTTCAACCAACAGCAAGAGTACAGAAGCAGTGGAATTTCTCGATCCACCTGTTCTCATGCTCAAGGTGGAGATACATAAAACCTGCTGACTTCCAAGGTTTCATGTTTGATGTGTGCTTAATCAACGACAACGAAGCTGTCGCGAATAGGAGCACATTCAACCATTAATGCTGCTAATTTATGGTCCAGTGCTAGACAAGACTACAATTCCAAGACCGTGGGCTGTATTGGAGCTTTTTGAACTTTCGTTTTTTTGCAGAAAACCTGCAGTGTGACCTCTGCCGTGGAAGAAATCGTTCGCAAACTGATATAGGATATGTCTTCAACGACCTCGAAGTGTCAACATGTTCCAATTTCGTCGCCTTAGTTCTGAGACTGCACGCGCGGACTTCCTTCGACCAACAGCAACAAGTAAAATTTCTCGACGCAGCTGTTTTCATGCGCAAGGTGGATGTATAAAACCTGCTGACTTTTGAGGTATGTGTTTGAGATTTGATTACTGGGTGACATCCGTAGTGTTCCGTGTTTAAATTCTTCCGAAATAGGAGTACGTTCCACCAAGAATGCTGCTAATTTATGTTCCGTGCTTCACAAGACTACAATTGCAAGACTGTGAGCTCTATTAATGCTTTTTGAACTGTCTCACGATTGCAGAGATACTCCAGTGCGACCTCCGCTCTGCTCTCCGGATAATCACTAGACCTCGATTGTTCGTTGGTTTATCGGTCCGTTTGAAAGGTTTGGGTAAATACTCACCAGGATACGCTCCAGCCAGACCACACCTCAGAGATGATGTGATCCTTAGAGAGTTCTTCCCGGACTCTAGCATCAGTGACTTTGGGTACGAGACTCGTGATGTTTGAGCATCAGCACATGTGGATGCTTACTCAAAGATGACCGGCTGCTTTGGATCAGACGGGTTCAACACGTTTTGGTTTAACCAGTAAACGCAGAACTTCTGAAGAAGTTTATTGTGCAAACACTACTCTAATTCCCATAGAAGTGGGCGGGACCGAAATGTAACCGTCTTTGTTGGAGATATGATATCTACTCATTAGAATGGTGAAGGATATCGAGCAGCGTTGATACCAAGACTCCGAACGAGAGATCAGAACTTCCTGATCTCTGATACATTCTTAAAGACTTATATATTCCGATTGGACGCATGAATCCTACTTTTATATTAGCCCTCTACAAATATAGATTAACATTATATAATATAATTTCAGATTAAATATGCAGCTCTCCGACATTCTAACGAATTCAATATATACCTTATCCCAGCATTTCAAGAACGCTCGTGAAACAGCATAAGAAGCGTAGGTCCGGACCTAAGCTTATTAAGCGACAGCGACGGCAGCTGGGAGTCAATGTATAGAGTGCCATGGCTAGCAAAAGACCAACGGGAGGTTGGCCAAGCTGCTCACTGAAGAATGATCGCTGGGAAGCGAAGAGCGAAAGGTTATCGCTGCTCGGTCGCGCGCCTCCGCTCTGCCCAATCTCCCCGAATCGTTCTCATTTCCGTGGAAGGACCCGGAAGAGACTCTGCGCTACAGGTGGACGTGCCCTCCACATGATTTCACCGGTCTTCCAGGAGATCTCGTACTCCTCACTCTCTTATAGTTACTCACGCTTGGGTCACAGGCAGCCGCTACACCGCACAGATGTCAGAGGACCAACAAAACCAAAATACTTAACGGAGTGTACTGATGTCCTTCAACTTATAGTTTCTATCTAGAACAGAAGGCAACGTTGGCCGGGACCGAGGCACTATTCACTGATGCGTACTGTGTGTGAAGTGACTGTAATATATCGACGAAGTATTCATCGCCGATATTAAACTCTTGCATGACTCTCTAATACGCAATCAAAATTAGTAATACTAGGGGTGTCAAAGTTCTAATAGGGGTGTCAAAGTTCGGGGGAATTATTCGATAACGGAGGGTGGAATACTTTCCGTAACTCGACGACGGGCATTGCTTGGGTTTAGCCGCGGGTAATTTTGTAGGCGAACTACATCCTCTAGCTGCGACTATAAGAGGGGGCGTTTCAAACTTACACGTGTTATTTATAAAGTACATTGTGCTTAAATGTGATCATACTTAGAATGATGAGTGACAGGCGAACAGAAGTCCGCATTCAATGCATCCTGAATTAGTGGAGCGAGTGGTAGATCGATCTTCGAGTGAACAAGCATTTGAATAATCGAAGTCTTTTGAATAACATAAGCAACACGATGAGCAGTATACGTGATGAAGTGACCAGTATAGGTGATGAAGGGGATGTTGAAGTAGACTCTATTCGCAGTGTGATGGCTCCGAGAAGTTCAGAGGTGCAAAAGAAATCAAGAATCAGTATGAATCAAGAAGATTATGAGAAGATAGTTGCTTATATCGAGGATGAAGAGAATTTTGCTGCATTGTCCGGAGCAAGTCGAAAAACAAAAGTTGGTGCGAGAAAGTGCTTGAGCAAAGCCACTCCATTTGGTATCATGGCGGCATAACTTTCTGAGAAAATGGATTTCCTGTTGTGACAGGTGTAGAATTAAAAAAACCATTTGACAGACACGCTGACATGTAGAAGAAGGCGAAAGAGATTCAAGATAGTACGGGAGGAGGACTGAATGAAGATGAAATGTTGCACGAATTGACGTAAGAAGAGAAGTTGAACAAGAAGTGTCCTTACTTTTATCGCATCAATGCTGTTTTTGGTGGTCATGCTAACATTGATCCTCCCGCTATTCTTGCATTTGAGATTTCATCAGAAGAAGAATTTATGAGATATGATTCTCAATTTCAAGCAGAGAGTACTCTTCCTCGATCAGACAGTACATTGCAGCCTGAAAAACATGATGGAGATATGGATATTATATGCGACGAGGATGAAATGAGTTCGATCGATGAAGAGAGAAGAATGAATGAAGAAAGAGGTGATGGAGGAGATGAGATGAGCCCGGATCGAGAAGAGGAGATGAGCAGAGGAACAGTATCAAAGTCCATGCAAGAAATGTCTAGAAATCAGAGATCCGGAGACAACAACAGCATGGTCAATATAAAAAGAGGAGTGTTGAATTTGTACGAGGAGAGTATAAGAGAGAAGGCACAGTATAGGAAAGTGTTTGTTGAATACGTGATGGTCTCCTTGGAAGAGAAAAAAGGATCGAGAGAAAGCCACGAGAAGGAACAGAGTAGAAAAAGACATACTTCTTTATTTGTGGAATTGCATAAAATAGGAAAGTCATTCGAGAAAGTGAAACAAATTATCGAGAAACTCGATAACATGTAACTGAGGTTTTCCGGAGTAAAAAGTTTTTGTACTTGTATTCATTTGTACTCTCATGTAAATATTTTTGAACTTTTAGCAGAAGCTTGTCGATAGGATCACCGGAAGATTTCTTGCAGAGGGCGTGTTCAAAGACGAGTTAGAGAGATACGAAAGGATGATATTGTGACCGAAACATATATCGGAGTTTCACAACTTCGACTGTGAGATATCAACACCTTTCCTAGTTCATCTACATTGCTTCTCCAGGAGCACACAACGCTTTGGTAAGCTTTCCAACTGGAGTAAGCTTTGGTAAATTCTCATTGTTTACTGCGATTTATGTTTTAGAGTCGCACTGAGTCGAGAAAGCGGATCGCATTGAGTCGGGGATAAAATCAAAGTGTTCACTGCGATTGAGGTCTTAGGATCGCACTGAGTCGAGGATAAAATCAAAGTGTTCAGTGCGATTGAGGTCTTAAGATCGCACTGAGTCGAGGATAAAATCAAAGTGTTTAGTGCAATTGAGGTCTTATGATTGCACTGAGTCGAGGAAGCGGGAGATAAAATCGAAGTGTTTTGTGCGATTGAGGTCTTAGGATCGCACTAAGTCAAGAAAGCGGGGGATAAAATCAAAGTGTTTAGTGTGATTTAAGGTTAAGTTCGCACTGAGTCCCGGAAGACACAGCAGGTCGCACTGAGTTGGAGAGGTGGGATTTGGATACAACGTGTCGCACTGAGTCAGAGAGGTGGGATTTAGGCACAGCGTGTCGTATTAAGCCTATCTCAGTGCGTGAGATTTAGAGTCGAGAAAGCGTGTCGCACTGAGTAGGAGATAAAATCAATGTGTTTAGTGCGATTTAGTGTTAGGGTCGCATTGAGTGAGCAAGACAAAGCAGATCGCATCGAGTCGGAGAGGTGAAATTTGCATACAGCGGGTTGCACTGAGTCGGGGAAGCGAGCTTTGGGCACAGCGGGTCTCAGATTACTATGAGATTTGAAATTACTCAAGGCAACCTGAGTTTAGGTTTAGGGTTTGTGATTTCAATCGTGCTGTATATCAAAAGTGCGACTGGAGCGGAATCCAGTTTAGGGCTATCAGTGAAGTGCTCTAAATCGCACTAACCTCTGTCGTGCGACCTCGGGTTTGTTGTCATAGTGTCTTGTGTAGATTAGTATTTCTATGGCAAACATGAGAAAAGGAGAAGGATCTTTTCTTATCTTTTTCCAGTACGCAAGACGATATCGAAGATCGCATAAAGTGGCCCCGGAAGGATAAGCATGACATATGGAGAGCCTTGAACGGAGTAGATGAAGAGGAGGTCGAGAAGTTGGGCTTGTTGATAGCCTTATCTTTTGATTTTGCTCCTCCAGATGTAAGGATTATCTTCTTTCTTATGTGTTTTATGTGTTTTCATGCTCTGTTTTGTTCTGCTCTTTCTTATATAATCGAGGAATAGTTAATATATCTTAGATGAGTTTAAGGCTATGTGAATTAACATTATGAATTACATGTTTGTTTGTTAAATCTTTTTTATATTCTTATAATCCTGAAATGAGGATTAAGAAGGTGGGGTGAACCACGATCCAGTTCACGCTGGAACTAATCAGGGAAGCTTTCGCACTCTTTTCTGGTGTTATTCCGATGCCATCGTTTGTGAGACATGTACGAATTGCAGATTGATTTCTTGAGTATGACAGTGTAAGAAAGCGTTATTCCGCAAGAGAATGTGCTTATGAGGGGTGGAGAGCAGTATTTCAATGTCTCAATGCTGTTTTTCTTGCGAGGAAGAGATCCAAAACTGTGATAGGACAATTGGCATTATATGTCAAGTAAAAAGTAGAAAGTCTGGAGATAGATTTTGATTGGACACAGCTCATGTTGGAGAACTTGGAACGAGAGATTTTACATGTTCAAAAACATGTGAAGCAATAGAAGAAAAGCGAAACTGTGGAGACGTTTTTGGGCATGGCTCTAACTCACATCCTGATTCATGTGAGAATCTGTCGGGAAGTAGATTTTGTATCAGTCCCACTTGAGCAATATCAACCTGCAGACGCTCTTCGGCAAACTGAAGTCTCCATGCAAGTTGTCGTCAGAGAAAGTGAAGTCCCGGAAGAGCAAACTAAGCTGAAGCCTGGTTTGGAACCGTCGCCGTTGTATCTTTGAACAAATGAGTGAAATGAAAAAGCGTGTGCATGTGAAGTGATGCTGGTGCTCCTCAAGTTGGAAATGAGCTTGTTTCTTGACAGGACAAGTACAAACAGGGGCTCGCGCCACAGTCTAACGATGGAGCAGCATTAGCATTTCATCACATTCGAGTCCCGGAATCGTTTACCGTCACGGACATTGTGGGAGAAAAGGATGAAGGATCAGGCTCTGCTGACGTAAACTCAGGCTTCTTGTTCATTCTCGTAACCATGGACGATGTGCAGGCTGCTTTTATAGGCCATGAATGACCCGTAAAAGCAGCAACGGATCTTAACGACTATTGTGGTGCAACGGCAGGTGTGTTCTTGTGTTACTCTGGTGGATTCGGCTACCATGCTTATGGACAAGCTGGGTGGCCAACACGCTCAAGGGTCATTACTACTTACCTTCGTGGAGAAGCAGCAAGATGAGAGGACGTTGAATCTATTCGAACTTGGAAGCGACTAGATGATACAGATTTCATCAAAACAGATGAGGAAATCCTGTAGACAAATTCGTTTGTCGAAGAACAAACAAATACGAGGGGATAATAAGTAAAGGACTGAAAGCAGAAGACTTCGTACTTTTGCTAAGAAAGTTAAAAAACTGATCTTTCTAAGAACGGAGCAATAAAGCACATGTTATAGTAATTACTGCCGAAATCGAAAGATACTTCAGAAGAAAGTTGAACTGGGTACTAACAGTACTGGAACGTGCATTTGATACGAAAACAGCAATGGATAAAACATCGATCTTCTCTTCCATACAGACGAAAGATGTGCCATCAGCAACCATGCAACCATGGAAAAGAGAAGTTCGTGGGGATGGACCTCAAGATTCCGACAATCCATGTACACCACCATATTTTTTGGATGAAGAGCATTTTGGAACGCAAACCAAAGTGAAAAAAGAATACATTTTTAGGCATGGATGGATTCACCTTGCAGAGAGCAACTTTTCTTGAAGAATGTTTTTGAAAACATTCCATCTACTATTTTATAAGCTCAAAATTCTCAAATTAAATTTTTCTTCAACAAATCTAGCTAAACTTACAATTCAAGTTTTCACCTTCTTTGAAAGGGCAAACGGAACAATTTTGAGAAAAAAGGTTCTTAAACAGGTTGACGCCCCTGTGACCGTGTTTGATGCTTTCATATTCTAAAATTGCATGTCGTATCATCCTCTTTAAAATCAAAGCACGTTTGTTAGATTTCCCGTCGTCCAAAAGCGTACTTCTCATTGAGAAAAAGCTTTTAGACTTTCTAGACATGTGTCATAAGAACAGCCACAACAACCAGGTACTCTCTAATTGGTTTCTCTAACTCTGTTTCGACTTTCATGAACCTTAACTTCAGTGGGGGTAATTTTTTGAAAAGTACAAATCATATATATTTTATTAACTGATAAAAAAGTGCATCGCATTTCACATATTTCATCATGATCATCAATCACTAAAAAGAATAATCACAACTGATCAATAAAAGTAATCCACATTTGAATACTTCAAATTTAAAAATTTGTATATAAAATGACAACTCATGATACAAGAGTTTGATCAAGAATCTGCAGCAAGTACAAGATTCTTTGCTGGAATATTTAGGAGACCAAGGTGTGCAACAAGTTGTACTGAAACTCAATTGGTTTATAGATATGAACACAAAATTTGGTTGAGTTCTGGAAGTCTTACATGTGACTATGTTGCACTAGAGCATCTTTTGGTTATAATATATAGAGTTATGGTAGTTGGATTGACGAGAAGCTAATAGTTAGAAGAACATAGTTGGAAGATCGAGATTCAAAGTCAATTTGTTCAAGCCACATATCTCTTCACAACCGTATACCCAGTGTATTCGCAGACATAAAAACATGTTATACGCCAACAGACGTCTTTAAACATTCATTCGATAATGAGGGGTTGACATCTTTAGACGATCGCCAATGAATAGACAAATGTCCTTAAACGGTCAATTTGGGATGAGCGACCAACGTCCTTAAATAGGTGCTTATAAATAGATAATTGTCATCTTTATGTGGATAATCTATACTGTTTAGAATGAAAACATTATGATATTTACACAAGTGAAAATAACACATTGTTATTATTTAAAAGCGCTGGTCACTCTTTGAGTAGTTATCTATGACGCTCTTATGAGTGGACTCCATATTGTTTCATATTTTGAATCTTTAATCATACGTGGACGTTGAACACTATTGTATAGATTTTCAGAAAGACATAAAATGTATATGGGACTGTGTAAATTCTCTAGTATACAATCAAAATTCTTAATACTGAATATTCTACTCTAGTTGAGGTTTACAATCCACAGCAAGCTTTGCTCTAAGAGATACACGAGAAGGTGAGATTACTCTAGGTCTCTCTCCATAGAGCGGCTACCTGTGACCCAAGCGCGAGTAACTATAAGAGAGCGAGGAGTACGAGACCTCCTGAAGGACCGGTGATATCATGTGGAAGGCATGTCCACCTGTAGCGCAGGGTCTCTTCCGGGTCCTTCCACGGAAGTGAGAACGATTCGGGTAGATAGTGCGGAGGGCAGAGCGGAGGCGCGCGACCGAGCAGCGATAACCTTTCGCTCTGCACAGTCACAGGGGATAGTGTGCTTGAAAGCTTCCCAGCGATCATTCTTCAATGAGCAGCTTGGCACAACCTCTCGCTGGCCTTTTGCTAGCCATGGCACTCAATATATTCACTCCCAGCTGCCGTCGCTGTCGCTTAATAAGCTTAGGTCCGGACCTACGCTTCTTATGCTGTTTCACGAGCGTTCTTGAAATGCGCTGGCTATTCCAATACTGGGATAAGGTACATATTGAATCTTTAGAATGTCGGAGAGCTGCATATTTATTCTGAAATTAGATTATATAGTGTTAATGTATGTTTGTAGAGAACTAATATAAAAGTAGGATTCATACGTCAGATCCTTGCACGAGTGGAGTAGCAAGAACCCGAGTTGTCGATCTTCCAGCCAGAGCAGAGTCGAACATTGATTCAAAGCTCCGGAGCTTTGGACATACGCAGGCCAGCGCAGCTGGCCCAGCCCTGATTAGCACAGTGCAGGTGGAGATGCATCAAATACGAAAACATCCTACGCCACCCACCTAGCCGAGTTCAGAGACAGAAATTTCAGGCCGTAACTTGATCATCTGAAGCCCGAAGGAGCTGCGTTTTGCTCGTACTGATTCCATATCTGGTTATCTCCTGCAAGGGCTATTTCAGCATTAGGATCGCTCAGTCAGTCACCGCCAGCTACAGCACACGCAGTTACTTGTTAACAGAGTAACGTCAATTCAAATTTTCATTTCTTGTCGGCAACGCACGGCTATCTTGTGAAGGCACTCTAGGCTGCGATTCAAGAAGACATCCACTACATTTACACCCGCATAAATGAGAAATGCCCTGTATCCTTTACGTAGATGAGTTTAATCTGTCTGAACCATTTAAGCAACAGAAGTAGATTACGAATTCTAAGAGGCTATCAAAATCTTGCTAGAGAGTAGTAGAGTGGATTGTACAACTTTTCCCGAGACAGACATTCCGGCTCGGTCACATGTATGATCTCAATTATTAGAAAAAAGGTGGCACCTACGATGAGTGTCACAGTCCAACAATGCCTGCATCATCATCTGTTTCCTTTGGCCTCATCATGTGATGTTTGTTTTGCTTGATGCCATTCATAATTCAGTTTAGATAGTCCAGTTTACAACGTTTGGCCATTCAGAACTTTGGAAACTAGAATGCTGCGTTTCAGCATCATTAACTAACGTGAGTTTGTTGGACATTCAGGTTCCGGGGCTCTACAGAACTGATAGGGGTATCACAAAGAATTATTGAATACTGTGTAGAGAACAATGTTGACAAACTGAGTAAGACAAGCTCATGAAGTCTTGTAAGACCCCGTGCACAAGTCCTGTAAGACTTTGGACTTTGTGCACAAGTCCTGTAAGACAACTATGTCACGGAGACCCAACCTCAAAAGTCTGTTGGCTCTCCCTATATATTGAGAAGGGGCTCTGCCCCATGTAAGTCTCTTTAGTGATACTCTGTTCCTTCTTTTTTCCTCTTGTGAAGGCTGCGAGAGCCTCTTTCCTTGTTTGAAGGTTTTTCCTCCCTTGTTGGAGTGGTGCTATGAATTGTGTTCTTGCTGCCATACATCATAACATGGTATCAGAGCTTGAGTGAAGGAATTAGAGATTGGAGGCATACAGAGGATTCAGATTGCAAGTGGAGGTGCTGCAATCTTTTGCACATGGAGATTTCTCTTGAGGCGAAACTCTAATAGGCGTTGTCACGTCAGTTTGGGCCCCTCGGCTAGGTTGACCGAGTGCGAAGTGGCGCATCCCGGTAAGGCCGTTAGTGCCGTTAGGGCGAGTTGGGGAGAGAGCCCACTAGGGGTAAACTTCGCAGGTAGGGCTTGGAGGCCTTAGTTCTTTGAGTTGAGCCTTCAAGCTCCAGGCTATGGTGGATAGTCTAGTTGAGTGTAACCCGGATTCTCTTCGCGTTTAGAGTGGGTTTGGCTTGACCGTTTGTGAGTAATCCTTGTGGTGGTGTTGGAGATGGTAATCTCTGTATTCAGATTACTCAAAGAACTGAGTGCAGGTCGAGGCGGAGTTCAGTAAGAGCTCGCAGATCTGAAATCGGAAATCGTCCGCTGGTATCTTCGGGCGTTGTTGTTCGTGGTTGATTGTTTGGAGCTGTGATCGAGGTGTGTGGGCGCCGTGCTAAATTGCTGTCGCAGATCGATTTGCTGTTGTTGGGGTCGAGTGGAGATTTCTGTCATGCGGAAGTGCTGCAAAAATTTTGCGGAATGTTCTTGAAGTGTGTTGTTGGAGCCGGATTGCGCGTTTGGGCGTAGCAGCTGAAATACTTGTCAATGTCGGACCGGAGTGGACTCTTTGGAAGTGCATTGGAGAGACGATTCTATCGCACTAAGTTTCGTGGAGTTTGGCCAAGGATTGAAGAAGTTATGGCATGTCGAAGTTCACTGCCGTGAAACCCGCAAGCACTAAAAGGCTAGTTACGTCAGATTTTGGCTCAATTTCGTGAGGAAACTCGAGTTTAGTAGTTGTTTTGTGTGTGTGCATCCGCGAAGTGTGTGTGGTGCATTTGCGAATCTGTTTTGGTGGTGTTCGGGTTGGATTTGGAGGTTCTTGCTGTTTTACGTCAGATTTTGGTCACCCGTGTGCACCCCCAAGCTGTTTTCGCTGTTTTGGAGGCTGTTTTGGTGCAATCTTCTGTAATTCGAGCCTCTTCTGGTGTGTGTGTACCTATTCTACTCTACTTCAAGCGGAGCGGAGCGGAGAGTGAGCGGGAGTGTCGAGGCTTCGAGGAGCAGAGGTGCGTGAGTGCGGAGGCGTGAGAGCGGAGTGCGAGAGTGCGGAGACGGAGCGGAGCGGAGCTGAGCCTGAGCCTGAGCCCGAGCCCGCGCTCGCCGCAAGCCAGCTTGCTGGCGTGCGTGAGAGAGGTATCCAAGCTTCAGGTGTGTGGGAAGGGTAAAACCAGCTGGTCACCCATCCCAACACTATTCCTGGACCTGGACTCCTGACTCTGAAGTCTTAGCTTTGGCTTTACCACTAGACCAATAGCTCTTGGTGTCCTACAGGGATGCGTGCAAGTACTTATGGACTTGTATAAGGTAGTAGGAGACCTTCTCGCACGTCCCTAGAGGAGTGGTAGGGCGACCCCACAGTGTTAGGGGGAAGCTATAGTTGTGGTAGTGTTTGCCTACACCGTAGAGGCGCGTATGGAGGCAATTGGTGGCAGTTGTCTTGGGTGAGCTAGTAGAGCTACCACGTGGATGTTTTTGGAGCTACTAGAGGTGTGGACATCTAGTTAGTGACCTCCAGTGTCAGTTACGACTGTTGGTGACCATATATTGTGCATGTGGTCACCGACAAGGAGTCGTCAGTCCGGGTGGGGCTGGGTTTCTCTTTATGTGAATGTTTGAGTGTGGAGGGTTATTGTTTGGACTTCTTGTGGTTGGAACCCTTCCATACTCTGCTTCCTGTTTGTGCACCGCGTTTGCTTGTGTTGGCGCTTGATTTCCGGAGTGAGTTCACTCCAGTGTGCTGTCGATAGTGAGGCTGGAGTTGCGGACCAGTCAGACTATCTTTGTCTCTCTCACGGTGCGGTTGGAGTGACGACCAACAGACCGTGAGAGGTTGCCTGTGGTGATGGCAGGTACAGGTTGCCCTTACCTTGACCGTCCTAGTAGGAGATAGGTGAGCTCAGTAGGAGCGGGGTTAGGCAAGTGGTGGTTACGGTGGTGACGGAGATTGCGACATTCCGGTTGGGGAGTGTCTTAGCAGGATTCTCTCATCACGGAGTTCTCGGGAGGTTCTGGTGGGGACTTCTCGGACAGTGGGTATATACGGAGTGGGGTGAGGTACCGACTACCTACACCATTATCGTCGGTTGTTCCAGAGAACGAGTCAGACGCAGACAGCGCGTTTTCTGGTGGTGAGTCTAGTGTCGCAACACCGTTGTTGTGGGACATGGACGAGATCTATGGGGCCACGAAGGGGCCTCGACGTTACTCGGGTACAATTGGTACCATTGAGCTGGATGACTTCATCCAGGAGTTCGACAGTTGGTGCGATCTGCAGCAGATGCGGAACCCACAGCTGTTTACACCCTTCATGGCGTGGAAGGGTTTGTTCCAGCACTTGGAGGGACCGCCGATGGACGATTATCATGAGTTCAGGCGAGATTACAGTGTTGAGATCGAGTTGTGGAGACAACATTGGTCTCCCAACTACGTTTCTATCACTACTGGCGCAATTTCGGGAGGCGTAGCACCTGCGAGTTCGGGTGCCAGTAGCAGTGGTGCAGCCACAGGTGGCGGAGTACCTACTACCGGTGCATCCACAAGTAGTGGAGCAGGTGGTAGTGTGAGCGGGATACCACCAGGGTTTAACCCTGTGGTTCAGTTCTTTCAATGTTTGAGGAAGAACTATCAGGGTGTGCGGACCGACAAGTTGAGGAGTCTGCAGGAGTTCCAGCGGAAGACTGGAGAGAGCCTACGCGAGGCGTTTACTCGCATGAGGCGGTTGATCAGCGTTACCCAAGGGGTGACGGAAGCACAGGCAGTCCAGTTCTGGTATGGGATACTAGACCGGTGTCGTGTCGTGGACCGGCTCCTACTTGAAATTCAAACTTCGATACTTGTTGCTCCAAAGACACTCATGAGAAGACAAGCTAGGCCCCAGCTTACGGGCTTTTGGCACAATCTCAGATCTCTATTTTCATCACATAGATGGGTAGAGCTCCTTGTCACCTTTCCAAAGGCACTTTGTCTACTTCGTTTGGACGCCTAGTGGAGAAGTTACAGGACTCGAAAGATGGAGAAAATAAGCTAGGCCCCAGCTTACGGGTTTTTGGCACCACTTCGGATCTTCGTTCTTATCGCACCAGTGGATAGAGTTCCTTGTCAGCATTCCATAGGCACTTTGTCTACTTCGTTTGAACGCATAGTGAAGAAGTTACAGGACTCGAAAGATGGAGAAAACAAGCTAGGCCCCAGTTTACGAGCTTTTGGCGCAACTTCGGATCTTTACTTTTATCGCATAGATGGATAGAGCTCGTTGTCAGCTTTCCATGGGCATCTTGTTTATTTCGTTTGGACATCCAGAGAAGAAGTTATGCGATTCGGAAAAAGGTAAAATCAAGCTAGGCCCCTAGTTACTTGCTGACTGGGTATTTAGGGCTTCAGGCGTTATATCAAACACGCAAGGGGCCTGCTTCTTATTATTGAGAGTTGAACTTCGTACGTACAGATTGTTGCAAGGGGGCTGCTTAAGGGGCTTGCTTCTTCCTGCGACCTGTCGGTGGATGTTTTGGAGAATTGGGAAGTCCAATACACGCGCGCAAGGTGTCATCGGGTTCAGATCTGTGCAGGCTACGCACAGGTTAAGACGGTTCTTGAAGAGACGGATCGAGGGTTGTGTTCTGGGAGAAATTGAGACGCAGGGAGCAGAATTGGAGTTTTCAGTTACCTGTGAAGGAGAGTTGGACCGTTCGGGCCGTTTCGGAGTCCAAACTTGCTGTCCTTGGATCCATCGGGATCAGAACAACGAGTTCTTCAGGAAATTGAAGACGATACAAAGTTTTATCCGGCGGTTTGAGAGTTGTAAGAGAAATTGGCTCGCAGGGAAGCGCTTGCGTTAGGTTTTCATCGCCTGCGACCTGAGATTGGATTGTTCTTCGCGATCGGTGAGCCAAGCTCTTCGTTCTTGGTGCCTACGCGATCAGGGAGTCCTCATGTACGCATAGGAGAAGACTGTAAGTGAATTGGATTGTTGGTTTGGGTGTGGTGAGCAAATTTGAGCCGCAGGGAGCCGATTTACGTCAGTTTTTTGTAGCCTGCGACCAAATTTCTCGAGTAGTTTTGCAAGGGGAACTCCAAACGGCTTGTTTGGAGTCTTGTTGGGTTCAGAGTAGCCAGATCTACCTACCAGCGAAGACGGATATCAGTTTAGACGATCCGTTTGTGCGGTGTGAGCGGTTTTAAGCCACAGGGAGGAGTTTTTGAAGGTTCGGTCACCTGCGACCGAAAATTAGCGATATCTCAACTATCGGGAGCCGGATCTGAAGGTTTCTTGGGCCAACGGAGTCAGGGAAGGAGACCCTATCAACATTTGAAGATCGTTTGACGAAAGGAGAAAGTTCCCAGATAGGTCTTTTTCGGTTCCTTCGCTACAGGTTTCGTCCTTTTGAGTTCGTTAAGGACTTAGTTGGTTGTGTATGGCTTGTGGTAGCTAGCTTTAGCCAAGAGCTAGTGTGTGGATGTGGTTTGGACTTGGGTTTGGATCGCATGATACTGTTGTGGCTCTGGTTGTTAGCAAAGAGAAGTTCCTCTTGCTTTGAGCTACGTTTTGGCGATTTCAGACTAGGGTTACGTTTCAGGGGTTTGTTTTAGGGCTTTTGAAGTAGGTTACAGACCGCTCTGGTCTTTTCCTCAGTTTTGTGCTGTTTGGAGAAAGAATCGACAGTGTACATACTTTCAGAGTGGTATATATCGCAGTATTCTTTTTTCGTGGTTGTTCTTCTCTGTCTTGTCTCTGTTTGGCACACAGCATCTCCACAGCCAGGAACCTCGCGTTTTCCTGGACATCCTTCACGCACAAAATATCCGACACGATACGGTGGTGAACTCGACGTGAAGGTCTGGGGTGGAGATTTCTTCTGTGTGTGAACTTTGAAGAAGGGATTGGCAGTCATGAGTAGGGATGGGAAAGGTGATGGAGATGGAGCTAGTGGTTCAAGTGGGTTGCCGAAGGTGCAGTTGGATCCAGCGACTGCATCGATGTTCCAAGCTTTCACTATGTTCTTACGGCAGCAACAATCTGATGAGCAGAAGGAAGCTTTGGCAACAAAGGCGCTACAAGCGGTGGTCAGCAGGATTGACCAGTTTGATGGAAGAGATGTCTCAAGGTATCTGAGACATTATGTGAAGGAGATGGAGCTGAACCGAGTCTCAGAAGATGAGATGATTGAGACGTTTGAGTTGGCAGCAGCTCCAGAGATTAGGGATCATGTTAAAATGCTAACGAAGCATTTTAACAAGGATTGGGAGACTTTTGCTCGTGCCTTGATGGATGAGTACTTCTTGGAGGACTCTGATCGAGTCACCAAGAAGTCATTCTTGGAGTGGGTTGAGCAACCAAGGAAAGGTTTACAAGCTACTGAGTTGCTCAGAGAGTTTGAGAAGCAGTTTTCACGGCTGACCAGGATGGAGAAGTTGACGTTGCAGTCCAACAAGACAGAGCTATTTCTTCGGGCTGCAGATGAGAAGTTGCAGGAGAAGCTAGAGGTACTTCTGGAAGACCGGGAGGAGGACGATGGATTGACCAGCAGCTGGAAGAAGGTTGAGGAAGCTGTTGGTCTGCTTACCAAGAGGGAGCGGAGACGAGAGAAAGTTCCTGTTAGGAGACTGGCGCCAACACCTACAGCTGTAACACCTGTTCCTATAGTCCGATCAGTTCCTGTTGCTAGACAAGTAGTACCTGTTGCTCCAGCTGTTCCTGTTGTTCCGGTTGTTCCAGTTGTTCAGGCACCCATGGTATCTCCGAAGAAGGATGACTCAAACCTTGAGGAAATATTGCGTGGAATGAGAGATCTGCAGATCAAGCTCACCAGATTGGAAGAGAAGGGATCTACAAGTGGAGTAAGACCGGTTGAGAAGCAAGGCTGGATCCAGCGGTGTATCTGGTGCGATGGTACTGATCATCCGCGCAGAGATTGCAAGGAGTTCACAAATATTCTGCAGCAAGGAGTGATCTTCTGGAAGGATGGGAAGGTAGCGTTGAGGGATACTGGTGCACTTCTTCAGACCAACTTTGGTAGGGGAGGGATGAAGAAGTTGGTTGAGGACCACCTATCAGCGCAAGCAGTTGCAATGGTGGGAGCTGGAACTTATGGCACAAGGGTTGAGGATCAGGCGGAGAGGAGTTTCAACAAGCAAGTTGAGCCAAGTGAGTTGTGGTCATCTGCCATCTCCATGAAACAGAAAGGGAAGATGGCACGTGAGACGTTGCAGAGGACAGCTGCAACGATCAGAAGGGATACTGGATGGGAGGATCCGATAGAAGCTCTATCGGTGCATGCGTACATCGTCAAGAACCAACACGAAGCGTTGTTGGAAGAGAAGAGAAGGCGAGATTCAGAGGATTCAGGAGAAGGGACTTCTTCAAAGAGACAGACTCGAGGGGAGAAGGTTCGCCAAGAGCTTCGGGATGCAGGAGCTCAAGACCTACCGATGGACGATGCTCCTTCTCCATCGAAGGAGAAATCTCAGAAGGAGAAGGGTAAGCCGGCTGCGTACAAGCTACAGTCGGATATCGAGGCTTCAACAGACTTGAAGGGAGTCTTGGAAGATCGCATTCTGAATGCGAAGGTGGAGTTTACTTTGAGAGAAGTGTTAGACATCGCCAAGCGTGAGTTTCATGATGTCATCATCGATGTCATCAAACGGAAACGACAAATTACGGGTGAGACTGGTTTATCAAATGCTTTGGATACTAGGATGTCAATGGATGAGGAGAGAGAGCTTGCAAGGTGCAGTGTCTATTCTCTAGAGGAAGAAAGAGATCGAAGGCGCAAGGTGCATTTCGAGGATGAAGAGGAGGATGGGAAGCGGAGCTCAAGTCATTACAGCCACAGTCACTGGGCTCGAGCTACGACGGAGACGTTGGTGAGGATCGAGGACTTGGATGAGCCGGTGGTTGCTTTGATCGATCATGGATCAGAAATAAACATCATGTCAAAGGAGCTGTACAAGAGGAAGAAGTGGCCGATCGACACAGAGCATGGATGGGTCATAAGAGCAGCCAACAACACGAGAGGAGACTTGTATGGAGCTTGTCCAGACATCAGAGTGCGCGTAGGTGATGTTGCTATTGAGCAAAACTTCTTTGTTCAGGAAGCAACATCATACCCACTCATTCTAGGTCAACCTTTCATCATAGCAACCCGGATGGAGACAAAGGGGACGACGGATCTGCGTATGCTAGGATCCGAAGTCAAGATGGGAAGAGAGCGGTACAGTTCCTGACTGTACCGTCCAACCACGAGCGCAACCGAGATCGTTTGAGGGAGAAGCCGCTTCCAAGGGTGAGTGAAGAGTTCAAGGATTTTCGTTGAGTACCACTATAGAGCGGGATTGTGGTGGTGCGCAAGAGAAGGTACTCTCGCTTGATGGAGATAGTGCCTTTTGTACAGGGTTTATTGGATTTTCAGAGTGTGGGATTGCTGTCTACAAGAAGATAGAAGAGCTGAGAAGAAAAGAACAAAAACATTTGCGTGGTGTTGAGTTGATGTTGAAAGAGTTGGGTGAGCTAGAAAGGGATGAATGGATTTCTGGTGTTTATGAAGAGGATGGGTTGGAAGATCCCTTGCGAGAGATCATGTCTATTGGATGGGAGGATATGGATAAGGTCGTGCAGATTCATTCAAGGGAGGTCTATTCGGTGATCGAATCATTCCGTGCGCCGGAGGTTCGAGTTGAGACAAGGTACAAGACAGTGGATAGGAAAGTAAAGCCAATTGCTGGTCCTTTGCCGGAAGACACCAACCAACAGATGGATCGAGCTTCAAAGGAGAAGAGTTTGAGAGATCCTGCAATGATAGGACACAAGTTCACGGAGAAGACCCTTGAAGAGCTGAAGATTGGATCTGATGGGTCTCTTCTACCAGAAGAGAGGATGTGCTTCAAGGAGATGCTTTCAAGACATGGGAAAGCATTTGCTTTTGAGCCACTTGAGATTGGATGTGTAGATCCGTACGTTGTTACCCCGATGGTTATCTTCACGGTACCGCATGTGCCATGGAACCTGAGATCAATTCCAGTACCGCGGGCTCACTTGCCCAAACTAGTGGAGTTGCTGAAGGAGAAGATGCGGATGAAGATCTTGGAGCCGTCGTTTGCACCATATTCAAGCAGATGGTTTACAGTACCAAAGAAGAATGGGTCGCTGCGGTTCATCCAAGACATGCAGCCAGTGAACGCAGTAACAATCAGAAATGTTGGGGTGGGACCGATTGTGGATGAGTTTGCAGAAGCGTTTGCAGGAAGAGCGATTTACTCAATGGGAGATCTTTACTCGGGGTATGATCAGTTTCAACTAGCGGAGGAGAGCAGAAGCTTCACGACAATGAGGACACCTTTGGGGTTGGTTAAGATGTGTACCTTACCGCAGGGAGCTACCAACTCGGTAGCACACATGATGAACGGGATGAATCGAGTTCTAAGGGACTTCATCCCCGAAAAGACGATGCCATTCTTGGATGACATCCCCATCAAAGGATGTGTGGAAGATGAGAAGGATGAAGCATTAGATCAGAGGGGGTGTCGGCGATACGTCACTGATCACATCGCAGACTGTGAGAAGATCTTATCTCGACTTGAGGAAGTTCATCTTACGCTGTCAGGTGCGAAGTCTACATTTGGGGTTAGAGAGGTTTTGATCGTTGGTCATTTGTGTGGATCGTTTGGTCGGAAGCCAGATCCGAACAAGGTGGATGCGATTGGAAGAATGAAAGAGGTTTGCAACTCGCTGACAGAAGTAAGAAGATTTCTAGGTGCTTGTGTATTCTACCACATTTGGATTCCTCATTATGCGCATGTGGCGGATCCGTTGCGTAAGGGTCATAAGTTCAGATGGGAGGAAGAGCATACTGATGCGGTAAGGAAGCTGAAATCTTTACTATCATCTCCTCCAGTTCTGGGAAGGATTGATTACAAGGGTGCTAGGCCGGTGATTCTTACTGTGGATACAAGTCCAGTTGCAATTGGATGGGCAGTCGGACAGGATGATGAGGATGGAGAAAGGTTTGCAGTTAGGTTCGGAGCGAAGGTGTTAAGTGCTCGACAACGTGCTTACCCGCAAGTGAAGAGAGAACTGTGGGGTATTGTTTCAGCTATGAAAACTGAGAAAGAGTATTTGATTGGAGCAGTAGTGGTGGTTGAAACTGATTGCTTGCCGTTGTTAGGGATGATCATGAATTGTTCAACTCCTGATATTGCGATGTTACGATGGATCGCATATATCAAGTCGTTGAACCCGGAATTTAGACATATCGCAGGGAAGGATAATCTGATGGGGGATATGTTATCTCGGGCTCGATATGATGGGGAAGATGAGATGGTAGAAGACATTGACGACGTGGGTACAGAGTTCTATTCGATTGCACAGACAGGAAGAGAAGATGAGTTGTTTGTTGAAGGGTTGTATGATGGTGATTTGCTTGATATCGGGAGGTACCTTAGTACGATGGTTAAGCAGACAGGTTGGACAGATGAGAGGTTTCGGAGAGTTAGAAGGAAGGCCTACAACTTCATGTTGCAGGATGGGTTTCTTTGGAAGCGATCGAAGCAAAAAGGTGGAGTACCGCTACGGGTGATTTGCAACAAGGAAGATCAGCAGAAGTTGCTCAAGGCGTTCCATGAGAGTCTTTGGGCTGGACATCGAGGGATTTGGGCCACTTTTACAAAGATGAAAGAGCGGTATTGGTGGAAAAACATGTACAAGGATGTTGTATCTTTTGTGGAGTCTTGTTTGACATGTCAGATGTATTCGAATATCCGACATCGTGACGGATTACATCCGACTTATCCGTTGGCAATCCACTTCAAGTGGGTGGTAGACTTGGTGATTATGCCGGTTGGATTATGGCAGATGAGATACTTGGTACTTGCTAGAGAGGATCTTTCAAATCAAGTCGAGGGTAGGGCGCTTCGGACGAAGACAACTGAAGGGGTATGTAGATTTCTCTTGGAAGAGGTTGTTTGTCGGTATGGATGTGTGGGGAAGATCACTGCAGATCGGGGAGAGCTAGATGCACATGAGGCTCGTGAATTCTTTGCAAGGTGTGGGGTGAGGTTGTCACTGACAACTGCTTATAACCCCGAAGGGCATGCCAAGAGTGAACGTGGTCATCCACCCATTGTGAAGGCTTTGGTGAAGGCTTGCAACGGAAGGGTGCGCGAGTGGCCTCGACTCTTACCATTTGCGTTATGGGCAGATAGAACGACGCACAGCTCGGTGACAGGTTACATGCCGGTGGAACTCATCACAGGTCAGAAGCCTATCATGCCGATTGAAGAACATGTTATGACATGGAGTGTGTTACCTTGGGAGGACAATTTGACTAGAGAAGAGCTTCTTGCTATTCGAATTAGGCAGTTAGAGAGAAGACCAGAGGATATCCAAACTGCTTTGGATAGGCTGCGAGAAGCACGGTTGAAGAACAAGGTCAGATTTGATCAGCGACATCGTTTGAGACCTAGGGATATCAAGGAAGGTGATTGGGTGTTAGTCTATGACAACAGTCTAGACAACCAGCATAGTGCACTCCGGAAGTTTTCCAGAAGATGGTTTGGTCCGTATGTGGTGAAGAAGGTTCATGACAACGCAACTTACGCCCTGCAAGAGTTGGATGGAACAAGCTTGAAGGTACCAGTGGCAGGTAAACGCGTCAAGATTTTCAAAAAGAGAGATGAGGAGGTCGATTTAGCAGATATCTTGACGGAGTTTCAGTTTGAGGATGAGGATTATGCAGAAGATCTTGAAGGTGAGGTTGGTTACGATGGGAAGTAGGACGTTAAGCCGGTCCACTCCTTGGTTGGTATCTCTGGTGCATACCGGAGGATGCACAGGTTCAGAGGGGGTGGATGTCGTGTCGTGGACCGGCTCCTACTTGAAATTCAAACTTCGATACTTGTTGCTCCAAAGACACTCATGAGAAGACAAGCTAGGCCCCAGCTTACGGGCTTTTGGCACAATCTCAGATCTCCATTTTCATCACATAGATGGGTAGAGCTCCTTGTCAGCTTTCCAAAGGCACTTTGTCTACTTCGTTTGGACGCCTAGTGGAGAAGTTACAGGACTCGAAAGATGGAGAAAATAAGCTAGGCCCCAGCTTACGGGTTTTTGGCACCACTTCGGATCTTCGTTCTTATCGCACCAGTGGATAGAGCTCCTTGTCAGCATTCCATAGGCACTTTGTCTACTTCGTTTGAACGCATAGTGAAGAAGTTACAGGACTCGAAAGATGGAGAAAACAAGCTAGGCCCCAGTTTACGAGCTTTTGGCGCAACTTCGGATCTTTACTTTTATCGCATAGATGGATAGAGCTCGTTGTCAGCTTTCCATGGGCATCTTGTTTATTTCGTTTGGACATCCAGAGAAGAAGTTATGCGATTCGGAAAAAGGTAAAATCAAGCTAGGCCCCTAATTACTTGCTGACTGGGTATTTAGGGCTTCAGGCGTTATATCAAACACGCAAGGGGCCTGCTTCTTATTATTGAGAGTTGAACTTCGTACGTACAGATTGTTGCAAGGGGGCTGCTTAAGAGGCTTGCTTGTTCCTGCGACCTGTCGGTGGATGTTTTGGAGAATTGGGAAGTCCAATACACGCGCGCAAGGTGTCATCGGGTTCAGATCTGTGCAGGCTACGCACAGGTTAAGACGGTTCTTGAAGAGACGGATCGGGGGTTGTGTTCTGGGAGAAATTGAGACGCAGGGAGCAGAATTGGAGTTTTCAGTTACCTGTGAAGGAGAGTTGGACCGTTCGGGCCGTTCCGGAGTCCAAACTTGCTGTCCTTGGATCCATCGGGATCAGAACAACGAGTTCTTCAGGAAATTGAAGACGATACAAAGTTTTATCGGGCGGTTTGAGAGTTGTAAGAGAAATTGGCCCGCAGGGAAACGCTTGCGTTAGGTTTTCATCGCCTGCGACCTGAGATTGGATTGTTCTTCGCGATCGGTGAGCCAAGCTCTTCGTTCTTGGTGCCTACGCGATCAGGGAGTCCTCATGTACGCATAGGAGAAGACTGTAAGTGAATTGGATTGTTGGTTTGGGTGTGGTGAGCAAATTTGAGCCGCAGGGAGCCGATTTACGTCAGTTTTTTGTAGCCTGCGACCAAATTTCTCGAGTAGTTTTGCAAGGGGAACTCCAAACGGCTTGTTTGGAGTCTTGTTGGGTTCAGAGTAGCCAGATCTACCTACCAGCAAAGACGGATATCAGTTTAGACGATCCGTTTGTGCGGTGTGAGCGGTTTTAAGCCGCAGGGAGGAGTTTTTGAAGGTTCGGTCACCTGCGACCGAAAATTAGCGATATCTCAACTATCGGGAGCCGGATCTGAAGGTTTCTTGGGCCAACGGAGTCAGGGAAGGAGACCCTATCAACATTTGAAGATCGTTTGGCGAAAGGAGAAAGTTCCCAGATAGGTCTTTTTCGGTTCCTTCGCTACAGGTTTCGTCCTTTTGAGTTCGTTAAGGACTTAGTTGGTTGTGTATGGCTTGTGGTAGCTAGCTTTAGCCAAGAGCTAGTGTGTGGATGTGGTTTGGACTTGGGTTTGGATCGCATGATACTGTTGTGACTCTGGTTGTTAGCAAAGAGAAGTTCCTCTTGCTTTGAGCTACGTTTTGGCGATTTCAGACTAGGGTTACGTTTCAGGGGTTTGTTTTAGGGCTTCTGAAGTAGGTTACAGACCGCTCTGGTCTTTTCCTCAGTTTTGTGCTGTTTGGAGAAAGAATCGACAGTGTACATACTTTCAGAGTGGTATATATCGCAGTATTCTTTTTTCGTGGTTGTTCTTCTCTGTCTTGTCTCTGTTTGGCACACAGCATCTCCACAGCCAGGAACCTCGCGTTTTCCTGGACATCCTTCACGCACAAAATATCCGACACGATACCGGGAGCTGCGTAGGAGAGTTAGAGATGCTACTCTTCTTAGAGATACCGCTCCGACGTTGGCGGTTGTCTTTAGTCTGGCTGAGCGGATTGAGCTCAACATGGTGGAGGAGAGGGTGGTGGTTGCTGGGTTCAGCAAGGAGACACCACATGGAGCGACCACCTCTTCTCGAGGATCACAGGCTACGCAATAGCGTGGTGGTGGTGGTGGTAAGGATCGTGTAGAGCAGTCACGATCGCAGGGAGGTGTAGGAGGATCTGGTGGGCAGAAGCCCATGCCGTCCTTCTCTAGTCAGCAGCAAGCGGGTCCTTGCTGGACGTGTGATGGTCCTCATCAGCAGAGGGATTGTCCACAGAGGAGAGGTTATGAGACGTCAGGGACATCAGGGACGTCTCAAGCAGTACCTAGGCAATGTGAGCATTGCGGACGACCTGGTCACAGTAGTGACCGTTGTTTTGATCTCCATCCCGAGTTGCGGCAAGGGAAGGCTGATCGTGGACGAGGCGGAGGAGCTCAGGGAGGCCGTGGTGGTCGAGCTGGAGGTAGAGGTCCAGCACCTGGGAGAGGACCGGTCGGTCCACCGCCTGCTACAACGTCAGAAGCAGGTATGGCTGCTCGGATTGAGCAGTTGGAGCAGAGGATAGCTAGTATGGCTATGGCTCAGCGGAGATCAGGTGGAACAGAAGCTTCCACGTCTTATGGAGGAGAAGGAGGTGACTTCGACTTCATGGCTGGTGTGGCGCAGATTGAGGCATCTGCGGCAGTGACTAGAGGTGCAGTACGTGCCTCTGAGCCACGAGGTGCGTCAGTGGAGTTGGATCCACAACGCGGGGAGGCTGGTAGACAAGCCAGGCTTCCCCAGTCGTTCACGCTATCGGAGGCGTTGAGGACCACATCTATGGTTCCTAAACGACCTACCGATGGTGCAGTAGAGTTGGAGGCATCGACATCCAGGAGTGGGTGTGATGTGAGTCCACCTTCGCGTCTGTGGATGCGACGTCGAACTCGATGTTGGGGGCGGCTACAGCAGTTTTGCGAGCCCCACTATTCTCAGCCACGGATATGAGGGCATTGGGAGTCAACTTGGCTCCAGTGTTCCAGTTGGCGGCCACGCTCAGTGAGAGCGAGGATGTAGTTACCTCTAGTGCTGAAGTGGTTCAGCGAGAGGCGGTAGACGTGTCCATGGAGTCGAGGATCAGGACCGCTACCAGTGGTACTTGGCAAGCGGCGGCTGCTAGGTTAGATGAGTTACCAGCTAGGCCGGCGATTGACCGTGCTAGTTTGGCACCAGGTGTGGTGTTGCTGGACAACAGAAGTGGTATCTTCTGTTTGGTGTCACCTTCAGGGAAAGTGTATCGACCCCAAAAGGTCTTGTTAGACTCTGGAGCCCAACCGTTGATGTTGGGAAAGGCGGCGTGTATTGGTTTGGGTCTGAAGAAGTCCGAGATAGAGAGATGTCCATTCCAGTTGCAGACATCTCTAGGGGGATCAGGAGGTACGGCTCTACACATGACACGGGAGATGTTGACGGTGAGAGTTCGGCCAGATCACCCTACGGATGGCTCTATGGTGAAGGCCAAGGCCATTGTTACAGCCGCAGAGTCTTATGATGTATTGGTGGGAGGTGCTGTGTTGTACCCTATGGAGTTCGTGATTGACTATTGGGCAGAGACAGCATCTTACAGACCAGGTTGGCAGTCCGGTGAGGGACGAGTGAGCCGCTTACCAGTGCGGTTCAGTGCTAGAGTTGGGACGACGGAGCCTACACCAGGGACGATGGCATCTGTTGCAGGGTTCAGTTCGGTCATCACTTGGCCGGGCGAGTTGTTGGAGGGCAATGCCCATGCGGAGGATACTCCGATCTATGAGGAGGTGGAGGACATGCCTAGCATGTCTACGTTAGTACCATCTGCCTTGGATGTTCCACTCTGGAGTTCGAGTGGAGAGTTGCAGCAGTATGCTGATCAATTGGTGCAGCAGGCTTGGAGTGAAGCTTTTGTACCACCAGTAGAGGAACAAAGGGTTGTTCCTGCTACTGGCCCTGTGACCTTATCACCGTTGGATACGACTCCCATTGTGTGGCAGTATCCAGAGGAAGGTGTATGTGTGCTGGAGCTGTTTGGAGGGATCAGCACAGGTTTGGCTGCGGTATTGCAAGCAGGTATACAAGTACAGCGATACTTGTATGTGGAGAGAGATGAGATTGCGAGACGCATCTCATTGCGACATGTGGCACGTTTGGTGCAGAGATATCCTGAGTTGTTGCCCATATCAGCTGTTAGAGGATATCAGCAAGCATTACCGTCGGATATTTCGCTGCTGGGGGCGCAGGATCTCACGTTTGTGGGCACCATTCACTTGGTGATAGCCGGATGGCCATGTCAAGGTCACACGCGTGCAGGGAGAGGTTAGGGTTTACATGACCCGCGATCTAGGATGTTCTGGGAGATGTTACGGATCTTACGACATCTCCAGATGCATCAGGTGGATTCTCCAGCGTACATCTTGGAGAACGTTCCTTTGTTGGGTGATGCTCGTACACATATGATGGCGAGTGTGCACCAAGTGCGGTCTTGGGTTGGACCAGCAGTGTTGTTGGATGCAGCGAGAGTGGGATCTCGTGCACATCGTCCACGGTTGTGGTGGACGAACTTGTTACCGAGAGAGGTGCTTAAGCGCGCACACGATGGAGTGAGACGACCAGCGCACCTCACGGTTGATAGCATCTTGGATGCAGGACGACGATCTCAAGTAGTGAGAGTCGTCGATAGATCACCCATGGCAGTGGTGAACCTAGTGGGACGGCCCATGGTAGCGTTACCCACATTGGTAAGCTTTCCAGCGTCACATGCTTACAGAGATGGAGGACCTGGGCTTGTGTGGGATGCTCAATTACGGCAATTGGTGGAGCCCAATGTCGATGAGAGAGAGCGAGCGATGGGTTTCGCTACGGGTACGACGGCAGTAGTTTCGGTGTCGGAGGCTTCACGTCGTCAAGTATTGGGTCAAGCAATGGACTTGAATTGCTTGACATGGATTGTTAGCCTTGGATTGGCTGAGCAGCGTCGGATGCGATCGACGGGTGTTACTGCTCGAGCACTCTTGAGCTCTTTGCCTACCGGGTCGGTGGAGGCAAAGGCTGGGGGCGAGGCACGTGGAGTTCGTCATCCTTGGACATCATGGGATGTCATAGGAGAGAGTGTGGAGTTTGCAGCTAGAACTGCAGAAGTTTTACACACAGTAGCGGTGGAGGTTGTTGGTGGTGAGCAGAAGGAAACTGCTCCAGAGGCTGCAAGATAGCAGTCAACGACTTCGTCTTCTACCTCTAGCATGGTGACAGAGGATACTTGGGAGCCGGAGATCGGACCCAAGCTTATAGGAGAGGAGAGACGAAGAGTCCAAAGATTCCTGAAGAGCTACAGGAATTGTTTTGCCTTCAGTATGAAGGATTTGGGTACCTTGAAGGGACCTGGTATACGGATCGACTTGGCTAATGACACGCCAATCTTTCGACGTCCTTACAGGTACAGTGACATGGAGAGAGCCTTGATCCAGAGTCGGACTCAAGACTTGTTGGAGGCTGGGTTGGTGGAGATGTCGCATGGAGAGTATGCATCTGCCACAGTTATGCCAGCCAAGAAGGATATGTATGGCAACTACACGGATAGGCGGATGTGTGGAGACTACCGTCCTATCAATCGGCAGACGAAGTCCGATAAGTATGCCATGCCGACACCTGAGGAGATCTTTGATGCAGTGGGGCATGTGAAGGTCTTCAGTACTTTGGATCTTCGAGCAGGGTATCATCAGTTGCCAGTGAGAGAAGAAGATAAGTCCAAGACAGCATTTTGGGGAATTGACTCTCACGGCAAGGATTGTTTGTATCAGTGGCGGTTCTTACCATTTGGGTTGAAGAACGCCCCTGCTGAGTTCCAAAGGGTGATGGACAGAATCCTAGCAGGATTGGATTTTGTCAGATGTTATATTGACGACATCTTAGTCTATAGTGCTACAGTGGAGGAGCACGAGAGACACTTACGGGATGTGTTTGAGCGGTTGAGAGCTCACGGGTTGAAGTTACACCCTGGGAAGTGTAAGTTCTTCCAGGAGTTGGTAGAGTATCTGGGCCACACCATCTATCCAGGTGGATTGGGTGTTCAACAGACGAAGGTTGAGGCTATTGCACGTATCCCACGCCCCACAGATGTGAGTCGAGTTCGAGCATTTGTTGGTTTGGCGAACTTCTATCGTCGATACGTGAAAGGGTTTAGTGCAATTGCGAAGCCGTTGACCAAGCTGATGAAGGTGGACCAGGAGTGGCAGTGGGGAGATGAGCAGGAGCAAGCTTTTGTAGAGCTCAAGGATAGGTTGACATCTGCTCCCATCTTGAGGAGATCCGTTAGGGGGCGTCCTTTCCAACTGCACACCGATTGGAGTATGTTGGGACTTGGAGCAGTGCTGACTCAGCATGATGATGAGAAAAAGGAGTTCGTGGTGGCGTATGCCAGTCGCTCCAATAATTCAACGGAGGCGAGGTATAGTTCGTATGAGGGAGAGTGTTTGGCGGCAGTGTGGGCTGTTGCACACTTTCGATGTTATCTGTTTGGGAACCCCTTTACTCTCATCACTGATCACCAGCCGCTCAAGTGGTTGATGGAGTCCGATAAGCTTACAGGGAAGCTTGCACGATGGGCTCTGATCTTACAGGAGTATGACTTCCAGGTAGTACATAGACCTGGAGTTGCAAACCTAGAGGCCGATGGGTTGAGTCGCAACCCGTGCACGAGTCAGCAGGATCAGATTGGGGCTCGATGGCATGACGAGGTTGATGAGGAGATAGTGCCAGGGTGGCATGCATCTGCCTTTCTTTGTGTGTTGGCCATGAACTCTAGTATGGAGGGCCAAGTCGTATCTTTCTCTGGTCAGAGAGTAGATGACGAGTCTCCAGATCCTGAAGGTGGAGATGGTGTTCCAGATCAGCGGGATATCCATGATGATGTGACCGTGATGGAGTATCTACGCACTGGTGTGGTAGTAGGCACAGTAAGTGCCAAGGAGCGGGATCGTGTTCTTCAACGAGCGAAGAGATTTCGACGAGAAGGACGACATGTACTTCGAGTGTGGGGTGATGGAAGGGTACGAATAGTGCCACATCCATCCCAGAGGGCACAGTTAGTACGACATGCCCATGAGGAGTTGGGACATTTTGGAGTGAAGCGTACACATAGCTTACTCCAAGGACAGTATTGGTGGCGTGGTATGCACATCGATGTGCAACAGTTTGTCGCACGATGTGTGGTTTGTGATCGAGTACGAGCATCGTTTAATGCTCCTACTCCACAGTTACACCCCTTACCGATTATGGGGTTGGGTTACCGTTGGAGTTTGGATTTTGCGGGACCCTTACCGTTGACCGTACGTCACCACCGGTATGTGTTGGTGATGGTGGAGCACTTCTCCAAGTGGATTGAGTTGGTGGCATTACCAGACAAGGCGAGTGAAGGGACAGCGTATGCGTTCTTAGATCGAGTGCTGAGTCGTTTTGGAGCACCAGCTGAAGTGCTGACAGACCAAGGTACAGAGTTCCTTGGTGAGTTTCAGGCCTTGTGTGATCAGGCGCTGATTGATCATCGGACTACATCTCGAGATCATCCTGAGGCGGATGGTTTGGCGGAGAGGGTAGTTCAGACGGTGAAGAGAGGATTGCGCAAGTATGGCTTGCAGAAGGGCCACTTGGGAGACTGGGATGTGCAGTTACCATGGTTGGCTATGAGCTACCGTTTTAGCCGACAAGCGTCTTTGGCTTCCTTCTCACCGTATTTCTTATTGTATGGCCGAGATCCAGATCTACCTTCGGCCATTCGTCGTGATTCTGCTGAGGTGCTGGACCTTGATGACCCGGATATGTGGGTGAGAGCATGTTCTCAACGAGCAGAGACATTTCAGAGAGTTATGCCTATGGCTTTTGAGAACCTAGCGATTGCCCAGCATAGAGACACGTTGCGGTATGCGACTATCCGAGGAGGAGGTTATCGGCCGTCGATTCGCAGGTTTCATCCTGGCGATTATATCTATCTACAGCAGACTGCACCGACAACGTTGGACGTGACCGCAGGGCGCACTATTTTACGAGTGCGTGAGGTGTTACCTTCTGGAGTACTCATGTTAGAGGGCCGTGATGGTGTTGTGTGAAAGGACCATGTGCGTAATTGCGCGCCATGTCATCTTCCCAACATTGATGGTACCGTTGACCCAAGCTTAGCAGTTGTACGCGCGGGCTTGAGGTGTATGTTGTGTGGGTCTGCTGGTGGAGCAGCCCGTATGTTGGTGTGTGATGGTTGTTCGAGAGGTTGGCACATGTCATGTTTGACTCCACCTCTCAGTGTAGTTCCTACTGGACGGTGGGTTTGTCCTCGATGTATATAGCGGAGATAGTCGATTAGATCTTTGCGTGGTATGGATTGCAGACAGGCGACTAACGATGGGGCAATGTAGCACCCGGCCTCCTGATCCTTGCACCCATGAAGGTGTGTATCACGTAGTTGGGATATGGAGCTATCTGGAGTTAGAGGGACCTAACCGCCAGTTAGGGGGGCGATTGTGGTACACTTGTGTATGTGTATGACATCGTCCATGTGTTATGTGTATGTGTGGTGTACCTCTGACAGCGATGTATGTTGTGTAGCGATGTGTCTGCGCACGACACCTATCCCATCTCAGATTTGTGAAGCTTGTCAGTTTGGCAAGCAGGCTAGGCAACCATTTCGCCATCATGGCACTAGAGCTTCCAAGGTGTTGGAGTTGATACATTCTGATGTATGGATTGTATCTCAAGCAAGCTTGAATGGTTCTCAATACTTCGTCTCATTCATAGACGACTTCTTGCGATTTACTTGGGTCTACTTCCTCAAGGCCAAGTCAGACGTCTTTGCTGTGTTTCAAACATTCAAGATCCTAGTTGAGAAGCAGTACAACCATTGCATCCTACGGCTGCGTTCGGATGGAGGAGGCGAGTTCATCTCTCGTCATTTTGACACTTTTTTGCAGAGCATGGGATCAAAAGAGAGGTCACGTGCAGCTACAGTCCGCAACAGAATGGTGTAGCAGAGAGGAAGAACAGACACATTGCGGAGTCAGCATGTGCAATGCTGAACGAGAAGTCCATGCCTAAGTGTTATTGGGCGGAAGCTGTTGTCTGTGCTGTCTATCTCATGAACCGTGCACCAACTGCAGCGGTGTCATGTCGTGGACCGGCTCCTACTTGAAATTCAAACTTCGATACTTGTTGCTCCAAAGACACTCATGAGAAGACAAGCTAGGTCCCAGCTTACGGGCTTTTGGCACAATCTTAGATCTCCATTTTCATCACATAGATGGGTAGAGCTCCTTGTCAGCTTTCCAAAGGCACTTTGTCTACTTCGTTTGGACGCATAGTGGAGAAGTTACAGGACTCGAAAGATGGAGAAAATAAGCTAGGCCCCAGCTTATGGGTTTTTGGCACCACTTCGGATCTTCGTTCTTATCGCACCAGTGGATAGAGCTCCTTGTCAGCATTCCATAGGCACTTTGTCTACTTCGTTTGGACGCATAGTGAAGAAGTTACAGGACTCGAAAGATGGAGAAAACAAGCTAGGCCCCAGCTTACGAGCTTTTGGCGCAACTTCGGATCTTTACTTTTATCGCATAGATGGATAGAGCTCGTTGTCAGCTTTCCATGGGCATCTTGTTTATTTCGTTTGGACATCCAGAGAAGAAGTTATGCGATTCGGAAAAAGGTAAAATCAAGCTAGGCCCCTAGTTACTTGCTGACTGGGTATTTAGGGCTTCAGGCGTTATATCAAACACGCAAGGGGCCTGCTTCTTATTATTGAGAGTTGAACTTCGTACGTACAGACTGTTGCAAGGGGGCTGCTTAAGGGGCTTGCTTGTTCCTGCGACCTGTCGGTGGATGTTTTGGAGAATTGGGAAGTCCAATACACGCGCGCAAGGTGTCATCGGGTTCAGATCTGTGCAGGCTACGCACAGGTTAAGACGGTTCTTTAAGAGACGGATCGGGGGTTGTGTTCTGGGAGAAATTGAGACGCATGGAGCAGAATTGAGGTTTTCAGTTATCTGTGAAGGAGAGTTGGACCGTTCGGGCCGTTCCGGAGTCCAAACTTGCTGTCCTTGGATCCATCGGGATCAGAACAACGAGTTCTTCAGGAAATTGAAGACGATACAAAGTTTTATCGGGCGGTTTGAGAGTTGTGAGAGAAATTGGCTCGCAGGGAAGCGCTTGCGTCAGGTTTTCATCGCCTGCGACCTGAGATTGGATTGTTCTTCGCGATCGGTGAGCCAAGCTCTTCGTTCTTGGTGCCTACGCGATCAGGGAGTCCTCATGTACGCATAGGAGAAGACTGTAAGTGAATTGGATTGTTGGTTTGGGTATGGTGAGCAAATTTGAGCCGCAGGGAGCCGATTTACGTCAGTTTTTTGTAGCCTGCGACCAAATTTCTCGAGTAGTTTTGCAAGGGGAACTCCAAACGGCTTGTTTGGAGTCTTGTTGGGTTCAGGGTAGCCAGATCTACCTACCAGCGAAGACGGATATCAGTTTAGACGATCCGTTTGTGCGGTGTGAGCGGTTTTAAGCCGCAGGGAGGAGTTTTTGAAGGTTCGGTCACCTGCGACCGAAAATTAGCGATATCTCAACTATCGGGAGCCGGATCTGAAGGTTTCTTGGGCCAACGGAGTCAGGGAAGGAGACCCTATCAACATTTGAAGATCGTTTGGCGAAAGGAGAAAGTTCCCAGATAGGTCTTTTTCGGTTCCTTCGCTACAGGTTTCGTCCTTTTGAGTTCGTTAAGGACTTAGTTGGTTGTGTATGGCTTGTGGTAGCTAGCTTTAGCCAAGAGCTAGTGTGTGGATGTGGTTTGGACTTGGGTTTGGATCGCATGATACTGTTGTGGCTCTGGTTGTTAGCAAAGAGAAGTTCCTCTTGCTTTGAGCTACGTTTTGGCGATTTCAGACTAGGGTTACGTTTCAGGGGTTTGTTTTAGGGCTTCTGAAGTAGGTTACAGACCGCTCTGGTCTTTTCCTCAGTTTTGTGCTGTTTGGAGAAAGAATCGACAGTGTACATACTTTCAGAGTGGTATATATCGCAGCATTCCTTTTCGTGGTTGTTCTTCTCTGTCTTGTCTCTATTTGGCACACAGCATCTCCACAGCTAGGAACCTCGCGTTTTCCTGGACATCCTTCACGCACAAAATATCCGACGCGACAACGGTGGTGAACTCGACGTGAAGGTCTGGGGTGGAGATTTCTTCTGTGTGTGAACTTTGAAGAAGAGATTGGCAGTCATGAGTGGGGATGGGAAAGGTGATGGAGATGGAGCTAGTGGTTCAAGTGGGTTGCCGAAGGTGCAGTTGGATCCAGCGACTGCATCGATGTTCCAAGCTTTCACTATGTTCTTACGGCAGCAACAATCTGATGAGCGGAAGGAAGCTTTGGCAACAAAGGCGCTACAAGCGGTAGTCAGCAGGATTGACCAGTTTGATGGAAGAGATGTCTCAAGGTATCTGAGACATTATGTGAAGGAGATGGAGCTGAACCGGGTCTCAGAAGATGAGATGATTGAGACGTTTGAGTTGGCAGCAGCTCCAGAGATTAGGGATCATGTTAAAATGCTAACGAAGCATTTTAACAAGGATTGGGAGACTTTTGCTCGTGCCTTGATGGATGAGTACTTCTTGGAGGACTCTGATCGAGTCACCAAGAAGTCATTCTTGGAGTGGGTTGAGCAACCAAGGAAGGGTTTACAAGCTACTGAGTTGCTCAGAGAGTTTGAGAAGCTGTTTTCACGGCTGACCAGGATGGAGAAGTTGACGTTGCAGTCCAACAAGACAGAGCTATTTCTTCGGGCTGCAGATGAGAAGTTGCAGGAGAAGCTAGAGGTACTTCTAGAAGACCGGGAGGAGGACGATGGATTGACCAGCAGCTGGAAGAAGGTTGAGGAAGCTGTTGGTCTGCTTACCAAGAGGGAGCGGAGACGAGAGAAAGTTCCTGTTAGGAGACTGGCGCCAACACCTACAGCTGTAACACCTGTTCCTGTAGTCCGATCAGTTCTTGTTGCTAGACAAGTAGTACTTGTTGCTCCAGCTGTTCCTGTTGTTCCGGTTGTTCCAGTTGTTCAAGCACCTATGGTATCTCCGAAGAAGGATGACTCAAACCTTGAGGAGATATTGCGTGGAATGAGAGATCTGCAGATCAAGCTCACTAGATTGGAAGAAAAGGGATCTACAAGTGGAGTAAGACCGGTTGAGAAGCAAGGCTGGATCCAGCGGTGTATCTGATGCGATGGTACTGATCATCCGCGCAGAGATTGCAAGGAGTTCACAGATATTCTGCAGCAAGGAGTGATCTTCTGGAAGGATGGGAAGGTAGCGTTGAGGGATACTGGTGCACTTCTTCAGACCAACTTTGGTAGGGGAGGGATGAAGAAGTTGGTTGAGGACCACCTATCAGCGCAAGCAGTTGCAATGGTGGAAGCTGGAACTTATGGCACAAGGGTTGAGGATCAAGCTGAGAGGAGTTTCAACAAGGAGGTTGAGCCAAGTGGATTGTGGTCATCCGCCATCTCCATGAAACAGAAAGGGAAGATGGCGCGTGAAACATTGATGAGGACAGCTGCTACGATCAGAAGGGATACTGGATGGGAAGATCCGATAGAAGCCCTATCAGTGCATGCGTACATCGCCAAGAACCAACACGAAGCGTTGTTGGAAGAGAAGAGAAGGCGAGATTCAGAGGATGCAGGGGAAGGAACTTCTTCCAAGAGACAGACTCGAGGGGAGAAGGTTCGCCAAGAGCTTCGGGATGCAGGAGCTCAAGACCTACCGATGGACGATGCTCCTTCTTCATCGAAGGAGAAATCTCAGAAGGAGAAGGGTAAGCCGGCTGCATACAAGCTACAGTCGGATATCGAGGCTTCAACAGACTTGAAGGGAGTCTTGGAAGATCGCATTCTGAATGCGAAGGTGGAGTTTACTTTGAGAGAAGCGTTAGGCATCGCCAAGCGTGAGTTTCATGATGTCATCATCGATGTCATCATCGATGTCATCAAACGGAAACGACAAATTACGGGTGAGACTGGTTTATCACATGCTTTGGACACTAGGATGTCAGTGGATGAAGAGAGAGAGCTTGCAAGGTGTAGTGTCTATTCTCCAGAGGAAGAAAGAGATCGAAGGCGCAGGGTGCATTTCGAGGATGAAGAGGAGGATGGGAAGCGGAGCTCAAGTCATTACAGCCACAGTCACTGGGCTCGAGCTACGACGGAGACGTTGGTGAGGATCGAGGACTTGGATGAGTCGGTGGTTGCTCTGATCGATCATGGATCAGAAATCAACATCATGTCGAAGGAGCTGTACAAGAGGAAGAAGTGGCCTATCGACACAGAGCATGGATGGGTCATAAGAGCAGCCAACAACACGAGAGGAGACTTGTATGGAGCTTGTCCTGACATCAGAGTGCGCATAGGTGATGTTGCTATTGAGCAAAACTTCTTTGTTCAGGAAGCAACATCATACCCACTCATTCTGGGTCAACCTTTCATCATAGCAACCCGGATGGAGACAAAGGTACTGGACGACGGATCTGCGTATGCTAGGATCCGAAGTCAAGATGGGAAGAGAGCGGTACAGTTCCTGACTGTACCGTCCAACCACGAGCGCAACCGAGATCGTTTGAGGGAGAAGCCGCTTCCAAGGGTGAGTGAAGAGTTCAAGGATTTTCGTTGAGTACCACTATAGAGCGGGATTGTGGTGGTGCGCAAGAGAAGGTACTCTCGCTTGATGGAGATAGTGCCTTTTGTACAGGGTTTATTGGATTTTCAGAGTGTGGGATTGCTGTCTACAAGAAGATAGAAGAGCTGAGAAGAAAAGAACAAAAACATTTGCGTGGTGTTGAGTTGATGTTGAAAGAGTTGGGTGAGCTAGAAAGGGATGAATGGATTTCTGGTGTTTATGAAGAGGATGGGTTGGAAGATCCCTTGCGAGAGATCATGTCTATTGGATGGGAGGATATGGATAAGGTCGTGCAGATTCATTCAAGGGAGGTCTATTCGGTGATCGAATCATTCCGTGCGCCGGAGGTTCGAGTAGAGACAAGGTACAAGACAGTGGATAGGAAAGTAAAGCCAGTTGCTGGTCCTTTGCCGGAAGACACCAACCAACAGATGGATCGAGCTTCAAAGGAGAAGAGTTTGAGAGATCCTGCAATGATAGGACACAAGTTCACGGAGAAGACCCTTGAAGAGCTGAAGATTGGATCTGATGGGTCTCTTCTACCAGAAGAGAGGATGTGCTTCAAGGAGATGCTTTCAAGACATGGGAAAGCATTTGCTTTTGAGCCACTTGAGATTGGATGTGTAGATCCGTACGTTGTTACCCCGATGGTTATCTTCACGGTACCGCATGTGCCATGGAACCTGAGATCAATTCCAGTACCGCGGGCTCACTTGCCCAAACTAGTGGAGTTGCTGAAGGAGAAGATGCGGATGAAGATCTTGGAGCCGTCGTTTGCACCATATTCAAGCAGATGGTTTACAGTACCAAAGAAGAATGGGTCGCTGCGGTTCATCCAAGACATGCAGCCAGTGAACGCAGTAACAATCAGAAATGTTGGGGTGGGACCGATTGTGGATGAGTTTGCAGAAGCGTTTGCAGGAAGAGCGATTTACTCAATGGGAGATCTTTACTCGGGGTATGATCAATTTCAACTAGCGGAGGAGAGCAGAAGCTTCACGACAATGAGGACACCTTTGGGGTTGGTTAAGATGTGTACCTTACCGCAGGGAGCTACCAACTCGGTAGCACACATGATGAACGGGATGAATCGAGTTCTAAGGGACTTCATCCCCGAAAAGACGATGCCATTCTTGGATGACATCCCCATCAAAGGATGTGTGGAAGATGAGAAGGATGAAGCATTAGATCAGAGGGGGTGTCGGCGATACGTCACTGATCACATCGCAGACTGTGAGAAGATCTTATCTCGACTTGAGGAAGTTCATCTTACGCTGTCAGGTGCGAAGTCTACATTTGGAGTTAGAGAGGTTTTGATCGTTGGTCATTTGTGTGGATCGTTTGGTCGAAAGCCAGATCCGAACAAGGTGGATGCGATTGGAAGGATGAAGGAGGTTTGCAACTCGCTGACAGAAGTAAGAAGATTTTTGGGTGCTTGTGTATTCTACCACATTTGGATTCCTCATTATGCGCATGTGGCGGATCCGTTGTATGGATTGTTGCGTAAGGGTCATAAATTCAGATGGGAGGAAGAGCATACTGATGCGGTAAGGAAGCTGAAGTCTTTACTATCATCTCCTCCAGTTCTGGGAAGGATTGATTACAAGGGTGCTAGGCCGGTGGTTCTTACTGTGGATACAAGTCCAGTTGCAATTGGATGGGCAGTCGGACAGGATGATGAGGATGGAGACAGGTTTGCGGTTAGGTTCGGAGCGAAGGTGTTAAGTGCTCGACAACGTGCTTACCCGCAAGTGAAGAGAGAATTGTGGGGTATTGTTTCAGCTATGAAAACTGAGAAAGAGTATTTGATTGGAGCAGTAGTGGTGGTTGAAACTGATTGCTTGCCGTTGTTAGGGATGATCATGAATTGTTCAACTCCTGATATTGCGATGTTACGATGGATCGCATATATCAAGTCGTTGAACCCGGAGTTTAGACATATCGCAGGGAAGGATAATCTGATGGCGGATATGTTATCTCGGGCTCGATATGATGGGGAAGATGAGATGGTAGAAGACATTGACGACGTGGGTACAGAGTTCTATTCGATTGCACAGACAGGAAGAGAAGATGAGTTGTTTGTTGAAGGATTGTATGATGGTGATTTGCTTGATATCGGGAGGTACCTTAGTACGATGGTTAAGCAGACAGGTTGGACAGATGAGAGGTTTCGGAGAGTTAGAAGGAGGCCTACAACTTCATGTTGCAGGATGGGTTTCTTTGGAAGCGATCAAAGCAAAAAGGTGGAGTACCGCTACGGGTGATTTGCAACAAGGAAGTTCAGCAGAAGTTGCTCAAGGCGTTCCATGAGAGTCTTTGGGCTGGACATCGAGGGATTTGGGCCACTTTTACAAAGATGAAAGAGCGGTATTGGTGGAAAAACATGTACAGGGATGTTGTATCTTTTGTGGAGTCTTGTTTGACATGTCAGATGTATTCGAATATCCGACATCGTGACGGATTACATCCGACTTATCCGTTGGCGATCCACTTCAAGTGGGTGGTAGACTTGGTGATTATGCCGGTTGGATTATGGCAGATGAGATACTTGGTACTTGCTAGAGAGGATCTTTCAAATCAAGTCGAGGGTAGGGCGCTTCGGACGAAGAGAACTGAAGGGGTATGTAGATTTCTCTTGGAAGAGGTTGTTTGTCGGTATGGATGTGTGGGGAAGATCACTGCAGATCGGGGAGAGCTAGATGCACATGAGGCTCGTGAATTCTTTGCAAGGTGTGGGGTGAGGTTGTCACTGACAACTGCTTATAACCCCGAAGGGAATGCCAAGAGTGAACGTGGTCATCCACCCATTGTGAAGGCTTTGGTGAAGGCTTGCAACGGAAGGGTGCGCGAGTGGCCTCGACTCTTACCATTTGCGTTATGGGCAGATAGAACGACGCACAGCTCAGTGACAGGTTACATGCCGGTGGAACTCATCACAGGTCAGAAGCCTATCATGCCGATTGAAGAACATGTTCTGACATGGAGTGTGTTACCTTGGGAGGACAATTTGACTAGAGAAGAGCTTCTTGCTATTCGAATTAGGCAGTTAGAGAGAAGACCAGAGGATATCCAAACTGCTTTGGATAGGCTGCGAGAAGCACGGTTGAAGAACAAGGTCAGATTTGATCAGCGACATCGTTTGAGACCTAGGGATATCAAGGAAGGTGATTGGGTGTTAGTCTATGACAACAATCTAGACAACCAGCATAGTGCACTCCGGAAGTTTTCCAGAAGATGGTTTGGTCCGTATGTGGTGAAGAAGGTTCATGACAACGCAACTTACGCCCTGCAAGAGTTGGATGGAACAAGCTTGAAGGTACCAGTGGCAGGTAAACGCGTCAAGATTTTCAAAAAGAGAGATGAGGAGGTCGATTTAGCAGATATCTTGACGGAGTTTCAGTTTGAGGATGAGGATTATGCAGAAGATCTTGAAGGTGAGGTTGGTTACGATGGGAAGTAGGACGATAAGCCGGTCCACTCCTTGGTTGGTATCTCTGGTGCATACCGGAGGATGCACAGGTTCACAGGGGGTGGATGTCGTGTCGTGGACCGGCTCCTACTTGAAATTCAAACTTCGATACTTGTTGCTCGAAAGACACTCATGAGAAGACAAGCTAGGCCCCAGCTTACGGGCTTTTGGCACAATCTTAGATCTCCATTTTCATCACATAGATGGGTAGAGCTCCTTGTCAGCTTTCCAAAGGCACTTTGTCTACTTCGTTTGGACGCATAGTGGAGAAGTTACAGGACTCGAAAGATGGAGAAAATAAGCTAGGCCCCAGCTTACGGGTTTTTGGCACCACTTCGGATCTTCGTTCTTATCGCACCAGTGGATAGAGCTCCTTGTCAGCATTCCGTAGGCACTTTGTCTACTTCGTTTGGACGCATAGTGAAGAAGTTACAGGACTCGAAAGATGGAGAAAACAAGCTAGGCCCCAGCTTACGAGCTTTTGGCGCAACTTCGGATCTTTACTTTTATCGCATAGATGGATAGAGCTCGTTGTCAGCTTTCCATGGGCATCTTGTTTATTTCGTTTGGACATCCAGAGAAGAAGTTATGCGATTCGGAAAAAGGTAAAATCAAGCTAGGCCCCTAGTTACTTGCTGACTGGGTATTTAGGACTTCAGGCGTTATATCAAACAAGCAAGGGGCCTGCTTCTTATTATTGAGAGTTGAACTTCGTACGTACAGACTGTTGCAAGGGGGCTGCTTAAGGGGCTTGCTTGTTCCTGCGACCTGTCGGTGGATGTTTTGGAGAATTGGGAAGTCCAATACACGCGCGCAAGGTGTCATCGGATTCAGATCTGTGCAGGCTACGCACAGGTTAAGACGGTTCTTTAAGAGACGGATCGGGGGTTGTGTTCTGGGAGAAATTGAGACGCATGGAGCAGAATTGAGGTTTTCAGTTACCTGTGAAGGAGAGTTGGACCGTTCGGGCCGTTCCGGAGTCCAAACTTGCTGTCCTTGGATCCATCGGGATCAGAACAACGAGTTCTTCAGGAAATTGAAGACGATACAAAGTTTTATCGGGCGGTTTGAGAGTTGTGAGAGAAATTGGCTCGCAGGGAAGCGCTTGCGTCAGGTTTTCATCGCCTGCGACCTGAGATTGGATTGTTCTTCGCGATCGGTGAGCCAAGCTCTTCGTTCTTGGTGCCTACGCGATCAGGGAGTCCTCATGTACGCATAGGAGAAGACTGTAAGTGAATTGGATTGTTGGTTTGGGTATGGTGAGCAAATTTGAGCCGCAGGGAGCCGATTTACGTCAGTTTTTTGTAGCCTGCGACCAAATTTCTCGAGTAGTTTTGCAAGGGGAACTCCAAACGGCTTGTTTGGAGTCTTGTTGGGTTCAGGGTAGCCAGATCTACCTACCAGCGAAGACGGATATCAGTTTAGACGATCCGTTTGTGCGGTGTGAGCGGTTTTAAGCCGCAGGGAGGAGTTTTTGAAGGTTCGGTCACCTGCGACCGAAAATTAGCGATATCTCAACTATCGGGAGCCGGATCTGAAGGTTTCTTGGGCCAACGGAGTCAGGGAAGGAGACCCTATCAACATTTGAAGATCGTTTGGCGAAAGGAGAAAGTTCCCAGATAGGTCTTTTTCGGTTCCTTCGCTACAGGTTTCGTCCTTTTGAGTTCGTTAAGGACTTAGTTGGTTGTGTATGGCTTGTGGTAGCTAGCTTTAGCCAAGAGCTAGTGTGTGGATGTGGTTTGGACTTGGGTTTGGATCGCATGATACTGTTGTGGCTCTGGTTGTTAGCAAAGAGAAGTTCCTCTTGCTTTGAGCTACGTTTTGGCGATTTCAGACTAGGGTTACGTTTCAGGGGTTTGTTTTAGGGCTTCTGAAGTAGGTTACAGACCGCTCTGGTCTTTTCCTCAGTTTTGTGCTGTTTGGAGAAAGAATCGACAGTGTACATACTTTCAGAGTGGTATATATCGCAGCATTCCTTTTCGTGGTTGTTCTTCTCTGTCTTGTCTCTGTTTGGCACACAGCATCTCCACAGCCAGGAACCTCGCGTTTTCCTGGACATCCTTCACGCACAAAATATCCGACGCGACAGCGGTACATAAGAAAACCCCCTATGAGGTATTGATAGGCAAGAAACCAGACCTCTCATGTCTCAAAGTGTTTGGTTCTATATGTTTTGTACATGTACCAGATGAAAGGCGCAGCAAGCTGGACCCGAGAGCTGAGAAGTGCATCTTCTTAGGCTACGCTTCTGATACGAAGGGATATAGGTGTTATATCCCAACTTCGAGGAGACTGCTCATCAGTAGAGATGTTGTTTTTGATGAGTTGTTATCTTGATATCAGGCTACGTCAAGGTCTATTGCTGTTTCACATGTTCTATCCTCTGTCCAACCTCTTCAGGTTGGTTCTACAACAACTCAAGCCACTAGTTCAGGTAGTGGTAATAGTGTTGTATTTGATCCAGTGCGCGTGAGAACTCCTTGGTCTGGCCAAGTCCCCCGTAGTTGCTATACCTTCAGTTCAGGTCCCTCCACCTGTTGTTCAACCTATACAGGCTGCACATTCCAACAGCTCTCCAGTGTTGCAGCAGATGATCAATGAGCAGTGAAGTGCAGATATTGTGCATGCTTTTGACGACCATGTCAGTAGCTCCCAGTCAAATCAGGAATCTGAAGCTGGACCATCGGGTCAATCTGATTTGCGGAGGTCCACCAGAGCAAGACATCCTGTCCAACGTTTTCAGTGTGAAGGTTTCTTGGCTCAACATCATGCATACATGGTGAATGTTGTACATGAGCAGGAACCGAATTCTCTTGAGGAGGCGATGCATCAAGAAGAATGGGTGCAAGCCATGCAAGTTGAGCTTTCAGCTTTGCACAATCAGCAGACTTGGGAGCTGGTTGATTTACCTTATGGTAAGAAAGCTATTGGTTGTAGATGGGTTTACAAGGTCAAGAGAAATTCAGATGGTTCAATCCACAGGCATAAGGTGAGACTTGTGACTAAAGGATATGCGCAGCAGTATGGCCTTGACTTTGAGGAAACTTTCAGTCCGGTAGGCAAGATGGCTTCGATACGTACCCTTGTGGCATTGGCTACAAGTAAAGGGTGGCAACTACATCAAATGGATTTCAATAATGCTTTCCTAAACGGAGATCTGCAGGAGGAGGTCTACATGATGCAACCCCCTGGATACGAAGACCAAAGGTATCCAAATAAAGTTTGTAGACTCCAGAAGTCCTTGTATGGGCTTAAGCAAGCTCCAAGAGCTTGGAATGCCAAGATTAACTCATTTTTACTATTGCTTGGCTTCCGTCTTTGTAGTTCAGACTCCTCATTGTACTCTTTGCAGGTCGATGATAACACAATACTGATCATCATCTATGTAGATGATCTTGTTATCACTGGTACCTCTAAGAGCCTTATCAAGCAGGTGAAAGATCAACTGAAAGGAGAGTTTGATATGAAAGATCTAGATGAGCTGAAGTACTTTCTAGCTATTGAGTTCATCAAGGATAGAGGTGATACATGGCTGTTACAGAGACAGTGTGCTCTGAATAAGCTAGAACAGTTTGGGATGACAGCTTGTAAGTCTATCTCTACCCCTCTTGCATCTTCTCTGAAGTTGAATGCTGAGGATGGTGAGCTATTAGCAAATCCTAATTTCTATAGATAAATTGTAGGTAGCCTGATCTACTTGACCATTACTAGACCTGATCTAAGTTATGCTGTAGGCCTAGTTAGTCAGTTCGTGCAGGCACCTAGGAAACCTCATCTTGATGCAGTTCGACGGATTCTACGATACGTGAAGTTCATAATCCAGTATGGACTTCACTACGCAGCGGGTGGTCCTCTCTTGTTACATGGTTTTACTGATGCAGATTGGGCAGGAAGTGCTCAAGATAGAAGATCTACGTCAAGTTTTGTCTTCAGCCTTGGAGACTTTGCTGTTAGTTGGCAATCGAAGAAGCAACCTACAGTTGCTCTGTCATCAACTGAAGCAGAATACAGAGGTGCCACTAATGCTACGTGCGAATCCGTTTGGCTTCACACCTTACTGAAAGATATGGGTGTGGAATTTTCAGACCCTGTTGTTTTACACACGGACAATATCAGCAGTATTAAACTTGCTTCTAATCCTGTTTTCCATGCTAGGACCAAGCATATAGAGGTTCATTATCACTTTATTCGAGAAAAAGTATTGGCTGGAGAGATAGATCTAAGATATGTACCTACATGTGAACAAGTTGCTGATATATTCACTAAAGCTTTACCTAGAGATAAATTTGATATTTTCAGATTATGTCTAGGTGTTAAGGATATTGATATGAGCTTGAGGGGGACTGTTGACAAACTGAGTAAGACAAGCTCATGAGGTCTTGTAAGACCCCGTGCACAAGTCCTGTAAGACTTTGGACTTTGTGCACAAGTCCTGTAAGACAACTATGTCACGGAGACCCAACCCCAAAAGTCTGTTGGCTCTCTCTATATATTGAGAAGGGGCTCTGCCCCCATGTAAGTCTCTTTAGTGATACTCTGTTCCTTCTTTTTTCCTCTTGTGAAGGCTGCGAGAGCCTCCTTCCTTGTTTGAAGATTTTTCCTCCCTTGTTGGAGTGGTGCTATGAATTGTGTTCTTGCTGCCACACATCATAACAAACAATAGTTGAGAATGAACAGAATGAGGTTATTGGAGCGAGCTAGCGTGTACATATATACTCGCGCACCGGATTCGTAAGAGGACTGACTAAACTCGGTGCATGTGCCTGGAAGTGTACATGCATTGTGTCCGTTATTCTGTACCTGGCCCGTGAGAGCTCTGTTTCGTTAACTGCTTTATGAAGATGCATAGCGGAGACCCGAAAGTATAGAACGAGCCTAGAAGGGCCGAAGGCTGTCTCTTTATTGCTTGATCAGGAGCAGAAATTTATTTTTCTAGCTAGTCATGATCACTTTAATTTCTTCCTACAAGCCTCCCACCACGAGCATGCATGTTCACGTTTCTAGCTAGCTTAAGCTCTTAGCTGAAATTTAGTCCATGCCGGAAGCAGATCTCGTCCGATCTTCTCAGGGTCCTGAACAGGATTCTCATTCAAATTCTACCAACAGGACTCTAGACTCATGATCAGTTGAGTCTAGGACTACTGGGACCACACTGGAAGATGTTGTGGATAAGAGCTCTAAGTTCCCGGACCTGGCAAGCTTGCGAGCTTGCTGCGTGGCAGCAGTTGAAAACTTACGTTCGTCTACATGTGCAAGAGAAACCACCGGATCATAAGGATCATGAGTATAAATATATAATCAAAGGCATCTTGTAGCGTGATGTTTTCTCGATCATAGCTAGAAGCAAATAATGGAGTATTCATTTTCTCTTGATTTTAGATAACTCATGCTCTGCACGTGTGTTTGTAGCTTGTTCGAATTCAGTTGTTACGCATTAGCAAATCTGAGTTGGAATGTAGAAAGCTCAGAAGCAGTATCTCACACCACCATGATACAGCTTGAAGATTGCAACTGCAAGCAAGCTTGTGGGATACTTTCTAGAGCCCAAACTTGTGAATAAGGCTGGTTGGTCCGGTCACAATTTCGTCTTCTGCGGTTCACATCTCCACTATCCAATCTGAACTTAAATTCTTAATCATTTTAAGAGGCAAACCTACAAATTGTGACATGAAACTTCTTAAACAGGTGGTTTTCACCTAGTAGTCGAGTTTGATATTCCAAATTTATGCATTGCATGCCACGTCATCTTATTTTAAAAATAATGTTCGTTAGATTCCTAGTCTTCCAAACACGTGGTTCTTAACGAAGAAACCTTTCAAACTTTCTAGACACTTGTTTTAAAGTATATTACCAATATTAAATTCTTTAAATGATTTTAGTATTCTTTAGGTATTTCATGGATTTATTGAATAGATATTGTAGAGTTTCAATATACCTTGAATTCAGCATTAACTCATAACATTTAGTACACTAATACCATACCTAAGCTTTGAGCAATATTGACCAAATGATGAAGAAACTAGCAAATTTCCTTTAAGAAAGTTTTTGAAAATGATCCATCTGTTATATTTTCTGTTCTAAAATTTAAAGGTTAACACTTTTAGCTTAGTGTTAATAAAATTTTGAACAAATCTAAACCTAAAATTCAAATTGTCAAGTCGTTTGAGAGGCAAACAGACAAAATTTGAAAAGAAACTTCCGAAACAGGTTACTTTCCTCTCGTGGCCATGTTTGATATTTTCAAATTATGAAATTGCATGCCATGTCATCCTCTTTAAAATCAAAGCACGTTCTTTATTTTCTGTCGTCCAAAAACATAGTTCCTGACGGAAAAAAGCTTCCGAACTTTCTAGACACATGTCTTAAGTTAAATTATGAACGTTTAAATTCTTTAAATGAGTTTAGAACTCTTTAGGTATTTCATGGATTTATTGAATGGAATTTTATAGATTTTTTATATCTTAATTCAGCATTAAATCATAGAAACATGATTCTCAAGATCGGACCGTCCACAATGTAGAAACTAATACACAGAGCTCAGGTGGAAAATTTCGCCAAGTTCTGATGGTCTGAACTCAGTTTGTAGAGAAAAAAATCAAACTCTCGATATGTTATAACTTTTTCTCAATTCTCTATACATTAGTAACACATCTAAGCTTGGAGTAATATTGTTGAAATGATGAAATAAATCATCATGCTTCTTTAATTTTGTCTGCATTTTTTATAGACTCTCACTTTAGGATGGAAAAGAATCGGAGGTCATGTGAGGCATCTGTTATATCGTCTTTTGACTTCGTTTTGTTTGAAACCATTGTAGATGCATCTTTGAAACAAATTACTGAAATGAAAAACCTTGTAAAAGTTGATGTATGTTGCATGATAGTATGTACAATGAAAAATGATAACAAAAAGATTTCTCTTCCAATGTGTACTTCCAATCTGAACAGGGAACAAGACAACAGGGAAACAAGAAGGAGTTACAACACAGATACACTAGAGGGAGATACGAACAGAAACAGAAGAGAGAGAAAGGAACTGAGAGATCATAGGGACAGGTATTCACTACACGGAGATAAATGAACACTCAAAAGAAAAAGAACGTGAACTTATATTATCCTTCCACAGGCAGTCGAGTGAATAGACAAAGATTTGAACATGCCATTCCTGGGCATTGACACGCTTTCGTTTATCGATGAATAGATGCCATGAGGTAGAAAGTGTAGAGCACACCCACAGTGTCAATGATAAAGACGCCGAGATCCCCTTGCAGCGCAACGAGCAGTCACAGTGTTGTAAGCGCCACAGAAATCGATTGATAAAGAATCCATAACTCCTTAAAAGACGAGAACAAAGGAAAATTTTTGGAGATAAACTCAATCGGAAGTTGTCAGTAAATTAACCACCAATCGCTCTCAAATGAAAGCTGCAGTTGTGTTGCCTTCTGGTCGTGAAGTCCTGGAATATATAGGTGGTGGATCCAGAAGGCGACACACAGAGAGAAGACTGACAGGAGTTCTACAAGCCTTGGAGCTCCAGTTTCAAAATGCTTCATGAACTCAATCCGTTGAACTTCAGTGCAAAAACTGTTACAGCGAGTTCGAATTCAATCTGCTCAAGGGGTTTCAGCTCGTTGGAGTAAAGTGTCACTCAGCTTGTATAATTAAAGCTTACAGTTGCAGTATGGCGTCGCAGAGAGAAGTAGATATGAGTATATTTTGTATCTTATCTCAGTCTTGAATTTAGATCGCCAACGGTTCCTGTTCGTCGTCTTAGTTCTGAAACTGCGCGCGAACTTCCTTCAACCAACAGCAAGAGTACAGAACGACTGGAATTTCTCATGCTCAAGGTGGAGATACATAAAACCTGCTGACTTCCAAGGTTTCATGTTTGATGTGTGCTTAATGAACGACAACCGAAGCTATTTTGGTGCTTAAAGTCTCATGAATAGGAGTACATTCAACCACTAATTTATGGTCCAGTGCTACACAAGACTACACTTCCAAGACCGTGGGTTGTATTGAAGCTCTAAAAACTGCAGTGTGACCTAGTGAATGAGGAGTCAAAACTATACTACTCACGAACACTACGCACTCATGTTGTCAGATCATGGATTCGAGTCATGAGCTAGAATCGACAGATTTCTCTCTTTTGCACTTTTTTCAACTTAAGACTTGTACTAACTATCGCCTATAACGCTTTTTCTCAAAACCGGAAGTATGAAGTCGCTCTTCTCGACGAGCTCTGCATTCTAGAACTTTTTGCCTCCTTCAAGGTGATATTTCATCCCAAGTTAAGGGGCAGCTTGTCAAGCACAACCTCAGCTTAGCTCCTGTCCAGCTTGATAAGCTACAGGGCAACTTCCTTCACAACTACGTACACGATGAAAGGAAAATCCTTCTGTTACTAGTCTTCACTATACAAACCCACGTGCAACACGACATTCACCTCCTCCAAATCTACACATCCTCTAGTATGTATCAATCCGTCACTGATCCTCGTGATTCTCCAAGTCGTCTTCACTCTACTCAATTGTCTCAGAAAGGTCTTCATTTGTACTTATTGTCTAGTTTGATCTTAAGAAGTCAACTAGTTCCACTGTCTCCCCTCTCTTTCTGAACAACTTCACTTGTTTTTCAGCAACAAGAAGTCTTAAAGACGTACAATCTAGCTCTCACAAAGAATAGATAGCATTCTGGTGTACATCTGAGACAAGGTATGGACCAAACCATCTCCTCCAAAACTTTCAAACTGTAGAGTGCTAGTTCTCCAATGTGTTGTCGTATACCAACCTCCAGTCTTCAACTTGTATCGGTTTTGATCGAAGGCAATGGTTCTTATCAAACCTCTCCTTGTTCCCAAGTCGAGCCGTCTTCAACCTTCGTTGCACTTCTGCGAGATCCTCTTCTCTAGTGATTCGTAATGAGAGAAGTTGTACAGAATCCATATTGTCTTCTCATGGCAAGGTAACCCAAGTAGGAAAGTCTTCCTCTGCTGACATCATCGGTTTCTGTCCTAGCATTAATTCAACAAGCATATATCCGTACAGAACGTAGAACAATGAGTTGTTCTATCAGCCCATAAAGCAAAAGGGAGTAACCTAGGTTACTCTCTATGCTTATCGTCACACACCTTCACCAATGCCTGAACTATTGATGTATGTCCTCGTTCGCTCTTGCCAATCCCCTCTAGATTCATTGCAATAGTAAGCTTGAGCTTCACACCATATCGAGCAAAAAACTCTTTCGCTTCTATACCACGTAGTTCTCTCCTGTCTGCCCGTAGCCTTCGTACAGATCCATATCTATAGATAATATCCTCAAAAACAAACGTACATATCCTCTCTGTGATCTTCGTCCTTAGAGCTCGTCCTTCCACAAAGTTGGAGAGATCCTCACGAGCCAAAATCAAATATCGCATACCTCATGGCTACGAAAGCATTATCACCAAGTGGAGAACCCATTGAAAGTGAATGCAAGGCGGATAAGTTGACACGAGATCATCCTTATATAGCATCGTTGAGTAGAACAGTAAGATGGAGCTGTAGAGTGAACTCAAAACTCGAATGCCCGTTGTCAAGACGACAGTTTCTTGGGAAGGGTGGAACCTTCTAGCTGTGATACGATCGTGAAGAGGGCGAAAACCATACACGAAATACGTATTGCAAGGAAACACACCACCACGATTTCGATGCGTCCAAGATGAAACACACGGCACGCAAATAAATCTTCAACTCCAGATCAATCAGACTGAAATCTCACACTCAGTAACTCAAAATATCAGAAAATTGCTCTTGTGAAGCACCAGCGCGTTCACCTAGAAGCTCCTCGTTTTTTCTTCAAAAAATGTGCGTACAAGTTGTAAGTCTCATATCTACTCGATTGTGTCTACTAATCTCAATCCTTCGATATCAAAACTCTGATCAGTTAGAACTTCTCTTCAGACGAAGTCTCTGGAAAACTTCTCCTAGCTCTTCGATTCTCTACTCGATGGTCTCTGCACGGTAAGGTCTACACTGCTCGATGATCGATAATTCTCTCATAATTCTCTCCCTCCGGAGTACACCCCTCTGGGTTTTCCTCCACCCTACGTAACCTTCAGTGTCACCTGGCAGGGGTAAAAGACGCCCTAAACAGATGGCAGCAGAAAAATAAATTACTGATAATAAATTTATACGTAAGAAGACTATTTTCCTAAGCTTCGCATGTTCATCTATACGGAAGGCCACCGAGTCGGTCGTACAGTCAGCATTTGACACCTCCATCCGAAGTAACTCCACCACGGCTACCTCTGACCACACCCCGTTCGACACGTGGATCCCGAGTTATCATCATTGTCGTTTTCTGGCCCCCTTAAACTTCAAAATGCCGTAAGTATTGCCTCATGTGTCAGTTTCACTTGATTTTTTGACTCAAGTGAATAATATGTCGAGCTCTACAATTTTCTAAAAGAGTTTTGGTATCGACTTTGAGTATCTTTGATGCCATCTCGTTACCCCAGGACTTAGAGGGGCGCAACCGAATCCGTATTAGTGATCCCGACAACACGAAGGCGAGAGGTCCATTTCAAAATCCGGTGGTAATCTCCCTCTAGCATCCACACCAGGTGATTGCACTAGTGCAGGGGTAGACGGAGGCGTCTCGCATTCACGATACGTTTAAGGGGCATCTAGTGTCCCGCCCCTAGGCAACTTGATGCCTTTCATATTCCTCCGAAGGGGCCAGCCTACTCCAAGCCGATTGTGAGTTTGAAAGGATTTGATCCGGAGACCTCCTCCCAACAAGTTTCTCAGCTACACCACGGAAGCTTATCTCACAATTGGTTTTGGAGACCAGTTTCTAAGCTAATATGCTAACAAAGTGCGGTATTTTGTCTTCCCTTTTCTAACACGAAGTGCCATAACTTTCTCTATACATGTTTTTTCTGCATTTTGAATTTTAAACAAATACTACACACTATAATCTACATGAGAAAAACCTAAAACATATTTTTTGAACTCCCTCAGATTTTTGGTAAATTTCCCGGTATCAAAAATCTTGTAGAAGAACTCCAAGTAACTTTTCGCCTACAACTCCATTTACAACTTTTGAACATACCACGGTGATCAGCGCGACGAGACCTACGCTGTGGTGTTTTCAGATTTTTGAATTCTCACTTCCTCCAAAGTCGACTTCTTTGAGGTCTTAGCTTACTCAATGAGACTAACTTCTAACTGAGAGGTGAATTATTCACTATGTGAAATGATTCACATCACGACATCCATCCCCTCTAAACCTGCACATCCTATGGCATGTGCCAACCTCTTCATCCGTCTATCTGTCCTTCATCATCATCGCTCTCCTCCACCTCAGCCTCTTCAGTAGTCTCGTCTTCGTCTCTCGTCATCCTTTCAGAATCCAGAAAGTTGAACAAATCTACTGATCCTCCACGTTGTCTGAACAACTCACTCGTTTGCCAGCCACAGATAGTTTCAAAGGAGTACCATCTAACTCACATAAACTTTAAGTGGCATTCTTATCTAGCATCTAGCACAACATAAGACCCAAACCATCTTCGCGAGAACTTACGAAGCGTAGAATGCTAGTTCTCCAGCGTGCTACCATACACCAAAATCCAATCATCAACACGTATTGGCTTTGGTCATAGTCGGTGAGTCTTGTCGAAACACTCTTTGTTTCTGACTCAAGCCACCTTCAGTTTCTCTTGCGCCTCAACAAGATCCTCCTCCCTTCGCTCCAACTATCTAGTTCGTAAAGCAAGGAGTGAAGTATGGTCTATATCATCTTCCCACGGTAGCGTAGCTCACGTAGGGAAGTCCTCCTCAGCAAGCATGATCGGTTTCTGTCCCAACATAAGTCCCAATACAGTGAGTAGTTCTATCAGCCCATAAAGCAAATGGAAGTAGTCTCGACCATTCTCTAGGCCTACCATCACATGCTTTTATTAAAGCGTGAATAATAGAAGGGTGTCCTTGTTCACTTTTATCAATCCCTTCTGGATTCATGGCAGTAGTAAGTCGAAGCTTTACTCCATAACGAGCAAAGAACTCCTTCGCTTCTGCACCTCTCAGCTCGTCCCTATCTGCTCGTAGTCTTCCAACAGATCCATAACGACAGATGATATCTTCAAGCACGAATCTATATATGCTCTCTGTAGTCTTCGTCCGTAGTGCTCGTCCCTCCACGTAGTTGGAGAGATCTTCTCGAGCTAACACCAAGTAACGCATCCCCCATAGTCCCGGCGACATCATCACAAGATCAAAGATCCATGAAAAATGAATACTAGGTGGGTAGGTAGGTAGAAGTCCATCTCTGTCGCGAACCTTGGAGTAGAATTGACAATGCAGACACGATCCAACAAAATCCACCACGTCTTGATACAAGCCCTTCCACCAGTATCGCTCCTTCATCTTCGTGTATGTAGCTCAAACTCCACGGTGTCCAGCCCACAAGATGTCATGAAACTCCTTCAGCAGATTCAGCTTCGTCGGTTGATCATCCACCACTCTAGCCAACATCTCATCTCTTCTCTTCGAATGTTTCCACAGATAACCTTCACGTAGAAGGTAACCGTACGCTTTTCTTCTAATCTCCATAAACTCTATATCACTCCAACCCTCTCGTCTGCATAATAAACTCAAATAGAATCCGATATCATGGAACCTTTCTGTGTAGAACTCCTCGTAGAACGGTAGTGGTTCCAAGTCTGAAGTCTGCTGACCAACTTGGCACCAAATGTCTCTCTTCTCTTCATCTTCAACTTTTGCAAACATCTCTTCTTCATCTGTATAACGAGCCCTAGATAACATGTCTGCAACAAGATTATCCTTTCCTGCTATATGCTTCAATTAAAGGTTCATACTCTGGATATAAGCAATCCATCGTAGCATTGCTATGTCTGGAGTATTAGAGTTGCTATCATACATAGCAAAGACAACAGTCTGTTTCTAGTATCACACGAGCTCCTATCGAGAACTCTCGATCTACCTTCATAGCAGTAACAGCTCCCCACAACTCACGTTTTACTTGAGGATAGTTAGGTTGCCTATCTGTTAAGATGCGAGCTCCAAATCTGGAAACAAACCGCACACCATCTGCATCTTCTTGACCAACTGCCCATCCAATCGCCTTTGAACTCGTATTAATAGTTAGTACCACAGGTCTCTCACTCTCGTAGCTAAGTCTCTTTAGTATAGGTGGAGATTTTAGAATCTCCTTCAACTACTCCATCGTCTCGTGATGTTCTCGCCGCCAAGTAAACCTCTTCCCCTTTCTCAGAAGTGCATAGAGAGGCTAAGCAATGTGTGCATAATGAGGAATACTCACGCGAAAGAACACACAAGCTCCTAAGAATCGTCGACCTCAGTGATATTGATACAGTCTGCTATCTTTGCTATAGCATCTACCTTCTCTAGGTTCGGCCGTCTTCCAAAAGTACCGCATAAATGACTCACCACCACAATCTCTGACATTCCAAAACGAGACTTGGTACCTGACAGAGTGAGGTGTACCTCTTCCAAACGCATCAGAATCTTCTCCACATCTTGAATGTGGTCTGCAACGAACTTTTTGAAGTCAGCTTCGTCTTTGTCTTCCACCGGACAGCCTTTCATGGAGATATCATCTAGAAATGGGATAGTAACCTCAGGTAGAAAATCTCGTAACACCTTATGCATCATGTTTTGCATATGGGCTATTGAGTTTGTTGCACCGTGAGGAAGAGTATACATCCGCATCAACTCCAAAGATGTACACATGGTAGTCAAGTCTCTACTCTCCAAAATAACTTGGAACTGATCATAACCTAAAAATAGATCTCCAATAGAATAGATAGATCTTCCAGCAAATGTCTCAGCTACTTCATCAACCACAGGTCCTGTCCCAACGTTTCGAATCGTGATGTTGTTGGCGGGCTACAAGTCTTGGACGAAGCGTAAGGCTCCTGTCTTCTTAGATACCGTGAACCATCGACTAGAGTACGGAGCCATAGATGGTTCAAGAATACCCATCCGCATCCTCTCCTTCAGTAACTCAATCACCTTCGGTAGCAAAGCACGAGGGACTGGAATCGGCTTCAAGTCCCAAGGTACATGAGGAACAGTGAAGATATCCATCGGAGCTATCACACTAGGATCCACACAACCAATCTCCTCAACCAAGAAAGAAAATGCCTTACCATGGCTAACTATCATCTGCTCAAAAGCTCGTTTCTCCACTTCAGTCAAGAAGCCACCCCCTCCTATCTGGAGTTGCTCGAGTGTCTCTTGAGTAAACTTGTGTCCAATCTGTTTAGGATCTCTCAGTACAGGCTCAGCGGCAGCTAACTCCATCTGTTGTTGTGAGTCAACAAATAGCTGGGTTGCCACTAGTTTCACCTTCTTCGCTACAGTTTTGTATTTGGTGTGAACCTCTGCTTCTTCACGAGAGCCACACCAGCAGATTGCATCCTTCCATCCACTCTCTAGTCTCGGATGAGGACGAGATTGTAAGCACGAAACAACCTCCTCATAGACTTTACGAGAGTGGATGAGGATCACCATCCTTCCTCTCATATGCTCCATCAACCTATCTACATCACCCAGCCAACGAACAAAAGATTGTACACTTACAAACTCCTCGTAAATACCAGAAATCATCTCATCTTCACTCAGAACTCCTGTATAGCGCAGATTTTCTCATACTTCTCCATTTGCCTTCTATTCTTCTCAGTCATATCCTCTACTCGCGTGAACGCACTCCAATCATCAGAACTAAAAGTCATCAAACCAGATCTCCAACTATGTACAGTGTAGCAATTTTTAGAATCTTGAGCAACCTCTTCGTCAATCTTCTCTGATCCCACAGGCTACTCAAGCGGGATCATAGTAGTAGCAGATCCGTCACTCTTGGTATCCCGTCCTACAAGAGTGGTTTCAGAAAACCTTTGCCCTTACAGACAGGAGAATCTCTCAAAGTCTGTCGGTTTCATTCGTGGTTTGTACGAACGGTCAGAAACTACACAGAACGTCTATCATCCAAACTACGGATCCTAGCATAGTGAGATCCATCATCCATCACCTTCGTCTCCATTCTAACTGTAGTAATATATGGCTGATCAAGAATGATAAGATATGAAGCCGAAGACTGCACGAAGAAGTGCTGATTTACCTCCACATCACCTATCTTCACCTTCACGTTAGGACAAGCACCGTATAACTCACCCTTTTGGTTGTTTGCAGCTTGTAGCACCCAACCATGGTTCAGTTCGATATGCCACTAATCTCTTTCGTACACCTCTCGTGACATGATGTTGATCTCTGAACCGTGATCAACCAAAGCGGCAACTAGTTCCAAACTCCCAAGGCGAACTTGTGTAGCAGTCGTAGCACGAGCCCAGTGTCTCTTTCTGAAGTCGCTATCAGTAGTTGGACTCTCGTGCCAGCTTCTTCATCATCAAACTCAGCAGTGGTTGGTATCAGCAACCAACGCTTCTTGCTGGTACTCTGTATCATCTACCTCCTGAAAATGCACCTTCCCGAACTCTACATCATTTACAAAAGCTCCTACTACATCTATCATCTGACTCTCTACTTGTTCGGACATCACTTGTCTCTTCTACTTGATGATGTCGATGATCAGTTCATGAAACTCCCTCTTCGCAATACCAAGAACCGCCCGAAGAGAAAACTCAATTCGTGCATCAAGTATTCTCTGCTCCAAGATGCTCTTGAGATCAGTAGAAGTTTCTATGTCAACCGTCAACTTGTAAGCCGGTCCTTTCTCCTTCTCTTGGGCAGTAAACTGTCTACCAACAATCGTTGACTCCTGCTGGGATCTCTGCACGTCCTCCATCGGACCTGGTGCAGGTGGAGGAGCTGCAAAAGTAGAAGGGATGTCTTCGGGAGGAGCCGCTCGTCTCCTCGTGACTCTCCGTCTATCTCCAATCTCCTCCAGAACTCCAGTATCAAGTTCAGAGGTTTCTCGCCGCCTCTTCTCCTCTACAGAAGCATCCTGCTAGTGAACGTGTCTATCCACATCCAAGAATACTTTGATAGACGTAGCATCAACCGGATCTCTCCACCCTGTGATCCTACGTATAGTTTTTGTCCCTCTCTTCAGTACTTCAGAAGGAACGTGAGTAGTATTCTTCTCAGTAGTCTTATCTAGCAACGTATGACTAGAAGAAACTTCAATGTGACCGGCATATACATCAGGATTTATTGTTGGTGCCATCAATGCATGTACAGTTGCAGCCGTAGTAATCTGAGATAGACTACTCATTCCTCCTCGTCCAAACTGCGTGTTCAGCGGCTCTCCGGTAGAAGAAAGGTGCAGCCTACCGTTCTGGTAGCGAATCACACCATCTCGTAAAGCAGCCGTAAGTTCTTGACAATGTCTTCGGAAATGATCAGGACTGTCACACCAGATACATCTACGAACAGGAGCACCTCCTGGACGTGCAGCAGCAGGTGCCGATGGCTGCTCTCTCTGCATGCTAGCTAGCTCCACCTTCAGTTCTCGCATTTGCCGAACCAAGTCTTCGATCTGGTTCTGTTTTCCATGGTTCTCCGTAGGTCTTTGAACCGGTGCCCTTTGTGCAGGAACTAACACAACTGGCATCAGAGGGACTGCAGCCGAGACAGCAGGTCTAGAAGCTAGAGCATGGGGTTGTTATACTTGAGGAGTAGTGCGAGGTTGAGCGGTCACTTCTACAAGCGGACGTCCTCCCGTAGCCACTCTTCCCCTCCTCTGTCTTGTTAGTACAGCAACATCGTCCTCGACTCTTCCTCAATCAGTAGTAACCCCTCCTTCAGCGGATCGATCAGCCAACATAAAGCATAACCGATCTGTCGTAGCATCATCGCTAGCTTGCAGAAAAAGCTCTGTCCTTCTAGCATCTAAAGTTATGCGTTCTAGACTCAAAAGTTGTCGGTATCTCCAATCAAACTCTCTCAGCATCTCATTCAGGCCCATCATACGACCAGGTTGCTGCTCAACCTAGTCAAGAAATGTTCTTCTAGTGACTCTCTCTGAATCTTCTTCGAGAAACTCCTCTCGAAGAGATCGCTCGAAACTCATCCAGACACCCAGATTTCTTCTCTGTGTATCCTTAACTTGGTCTCGCAACTCAGGAATAACAACTAACTCAAAGTTGGTTATCATCTCTATGTCAGTAACTCTAACTAGTTCCATCTCTCCTCGGTACTCACGTAGACATCTCGAAATATCTCTTCCTTCAAACCTTCCACATCTATAAACTATCGCTTGCAAAGCTTTGGTACATTTCAACTCACCCCCTCCAACGATCGGATGCTGTTGGACCAGGGCCGCAAGTGTCTTCAAGATCTCAGTCGTATCAAGACCAGATGTTGTCGTGGCAGGTGCTACCAAAGGTGATGCAGTAGACGTAGATGTAGCAGCCGTAGAAGTAGCAGCAGCAGCGCTTCCGCTCTTTCGATCCATCTTCTTCTTCGTCTTGGAACTCAACTTCACGGTCAATCACCCCAGGAAGCCTCTCAGTGGAAGCACCAGATTGTATGTCGAGGCGAGAGTTTCCTAAGAAGGGCGGAACCTTCTAGCTGTGATACGATCGTGAAGAGGAGGACGAAAACCACACACGAAATACGGATCGCAAGGAAACACACCACCACGATTTCGATGCGGCCAAGATGAAACACACGGCATGCAAATAAATCTTCAACTCCAGATCAATCAGACTGAAAATATCACGCTCAGTAACTCAAAATATCAGAAAACTACTCATGTGAAACACCAGCGCTGTCGTGCTACTTGACGGCTACATGCTTGACTTCTACTCCGACGCTTGAGTTTAGTAGTTCTAGAAGTTAGCTCATATTACTTCTAGTCTTTTATGATTATGTTTGACACCTTTGCGTACGGTGTTAACACCATTATGTTATATATTTCGAGTTGTAGTAGGTTGGTGGTATGTTATCTATCTTGTTCAAGCACTCATGCGCTTGTGCAAGTGATTTCATACTTATCTATGTTATCAAAATACATAACTTTAGATCACCATGTAGATAGAGTGTAAGCTCGTGGGTGGTACTTACATGCCGCCCATGCATGCTTTCTAGCTAAGTTATTTTTCAGGATTACGTGTTGTTCTACATGCCTTCGCATGAAAGTTAGGGTTTTGTTGGCACTTTAAGGGACTGACGTGGTAACTTATGAGTGAAGTTAAGTTACTTATGAGTGAAGTTAAGTTACTTATGAGCAAAGTTAAGTTGCTTATGAGCGAAGTTAAGTTGCCACGTGGATTAGGGCACTAAAAAACAACCAAGTGGAGCTATGAACTCCTATTGGTCCATTTTTTGTCTTTTGTAAAATCCTAAACTCTGAAGCAAGGGTCTAAAGGGGAGTTCGCACATTTGGTGGGGGGACTTCGAAATCTGAGAGCACAGGAGGGTAGAGCTCGTCTTGCCAAGCACTTTCGGTGAAATCCTTGATCGATTTGAGGCAATAAAGATGGAGTTATGACCAATTGAAGTTCGGATTGTGCTAGAATTGAATCACTTTTGTTGAATTTAGGGTTTTCAGTGTCACTTACAGCAAATTTGAGGAGCAAAATCGCTTCAAAACTTTGTGGCTGTGTTCTCTGCTAGCAGGGCTACGATTTCCCAAAAGGTTTCATATCGATTAAGTGACTCAGTAATTCAGGACGGCCGCTGAAGCAGAGGGGGTATGAAAAGCTCTTAATCTAGAGCAGCGACTTTAGAGGAGGAGATCTGGAGTTCTGTGTACAGTCAGGAGTCCCAGCTTCACAAGGATGTTCAGCATCCTGCAGACTTCAAATCATGTGAGAATATTTGAAATTGATCGAGCCAATCTTCTATTCTAGGTTGAAATAGCTATCTGGGTACCAAAAATTGCCATAATTTTCTTACTCAGAACTTTTCTGTCAACATCTCGGTGCTACAATTTGATCTCAAGCTCAAACTTCACGTGTGTGTCCAGTAGTACCTCATTTACATGTAGGGGAAGTTTAGAAGTCTAAACCTTCATAGTTTTCTTCTCCGTGAATGTCAAAGGTCGCCGCCGGATCCTATTATTGCTAGTTAGACCTGAATTTTGCTTTCTGCGCATATTACAGGATCTTACACACCTGTGTGAGTGTTTATAGCCCCTGTTGTAACCTGGAAGTCAACCTCTTGAGTGAACAACCACAGCCAGAAGCCCGGCGCTTTCCTAGGTAGACGGATCACACTCTGACAACGCGTTCACCTAGAAGCTTCCCGTTTTCTCTTCAGAAAAATGTGCGTACAAGTTGTAGGTCTGCTATCTACTCGATTACGTCTACTAATCTCAATCCTTCGGTATCAAAACTCAGATCACTCAGAAATTCTCTTCAGACGAAGTCTCTGTAAAACTTCTCCTACCTCTTCGATTCTCTACTCGATGGTCTTTGCACGGTAAACTCTACACTGCTCGATGATCGACAATCTCTGCTTTGTGATAATTCTCTCATAATTCTCTCTCTCCGGAGTACACCCCTCTGGGTTTTCCTCCACCCTACATAACCTTCAGTGTCACCTGGCAGGGATAAAAGACGCCCTAAACAGAAGGCAGCAGAAGAATAAATCACTGATAATAAATCTACACGTAAGAAGACTATTCCCTAAGCTTCGCAGGTTCATCTATACGGACGGCCACCTTCTACAGTCAGCATTTGACACCTCCATCCGAAGTAACTCCACCACCGCTACCTCTGACCACACCCCGTTCTGACACGTGGATCTCGAGTTATCATCATTGTTGTTTTCTGGCCTCCTTAAACTTGGAAATGCCGTAAGTATTGCTTTAGGTGTTAGTTTCACTTGATTTTTCAACTCAAGTGAATAATATGTCGAGCTCTACAATTTTCTACTCTGTGATAATTCTCTCATAATTCTCTCCCTCCGGGGTACACTCCTCTGGGTTTTTCTCCACCCTACGTAACCTTCAGTGTCACCTGACAGGGGTAAAAGATGCCCTAAACAGATGGCAGCAGAAAAATAAATCACTGATAATAAATCAACACGTAAGAAGACTATTTCCTTAAGCTTCGCAGGTTCATCTATACGGACGGCCATTGAGTCCGTCTACAGTCAACATTTGACACCTCCATCCGAAGTAACTCCACCACGGATACCTCTGATCACACCCCGTTCTGACACGTGGATCTCGAGTTATCATTATTGTCGTTTTCTGGCCCTCTTAAACTTCGAAATGTCATAAGTATTGCCTCAGGTGTCAGTTTCACTTGATTTTTCGACTCAAGTGAATAATATGTCGAGCTCTACAATTTTCTGCTATGTGATAATTCTATCATAATTCTCTCCCTCCAGAGTACATCCCTCTGGGTTTTCCTCCACCCTACGTAACCTTCAGTGTCACCTGGCAGAGGTAAAAGACGCCCTAAACAGATGGCAGCAGAAAAATAAATCACTGATAATAAATCAACACGTAAGAAGACTATTTCCTTAAGCTTCGCAGGTTCATCTATACAGACGGCCACCGAGTCGGTCGTACAGTCAACATTTGACACCTCCATCCGAAGTAACTCCACCATGGCTACCTCTGACCACACCCTGTTTTGACACGTGGATCTCGAGTTATCATCATTGTCGTTTTCTGGCCCTCTTAAACTTCGAAATGCCGTAAGTATTGCCTCAGGTGTCAATTTCATTTGATTTTTTGACTCAAATGAATAATATGTCGAGCTCTACAATTTTCTGCTCTGTGATAATTCTCTCATAATTCTCTCCCTCCGCAGTACACCCCTCTGGGTTTTCCTACACCCTACATAACCTTCACTGTCACCTGGCAGGGATAAAAGACGCCCTAAACAGATGGCAGCAGAAAAATAAATCACTAATAATAAATCAACACGTAAGAAGACTATTTCCCTAAGCTTCACAGGTTCATCTATACGGACGGTCACCCAGTTGGTCGTACAGTCAGCATTTGGCACCTCCATCCGAAATAACTCCACCACCGCTATCTCTGACCACACCCCGTTCTGACACGTGGATCTCGAGTTATCCTCATTGTCGTTTTCTGATCCCCTTAAACTTCAGAATGCCGTAAGTATTGCTTTAGGTGTTAGTTTCACTTGATTTTTCGACTCAAGTGAATAATATGTCGAGCTCTACAATTTTCTGCTCTGTGATAATTCCATCATAATTCTCTCCCTTCCGAGTTCACCCCTCTGGGTTTTCTCCACCCTACATAACCTTCAATGTCACCTGGCAGGGATAAAAGACGCCCTAAACTGATGGCAGCAGAAAAATAAATCACTAATAATAAATCAACACGTAAGAAGACTATTTCCCTAAGCTTCGCAGGTTCATCTATACGGACGGTCATCGAGTCGGTTGTACAGTTAGCATTTGACACCTCCATCCGAAGTAACTCCACCATGGCTACCTCTGACCACACCTCGTTCTGACACGTGGATCTCGAGTTATCATCATTGTCGTTTTCTGGTCTCCTTAAACTTCAAAATGCTGTAAGTATTGCCTCAGGTGTCAGTTTCACTTGATTTTTCAACTCAAGTGAATAATATGTCGAGCTCTACAATTTTCTACAAAAGATTTGGTACCGACTTGGAGTATCTTTGATGCCATCTCGCTACCCCAGGACTTAGAGGGGCGCAACCGAATCTGTACTAGTGACCCCGGCAACCCGAAGGCGAGAGGTCCATTTCAAAATCCGGTGGTAATCTCTCTCTAGCATCCACACCATGTGCCTGCACTAGTGCAGGGGTAGACGGAGGCGTCCCGCATTCACGGTACCTTTAAGAGACATCTAGTGTCCCGCCCCTAGGCAACTTGGTGTCTCTCATATTCTCCCGAAGGGGCCAGCCTACTCCAAGCCGGTTGTGAGTCTGAAGGGATTTGATCCGGAGACCTCCTCCCAACAAGTTTCTCAGCTACACCACGGAAGCTGATCTCACAATTGGTTTTGGAGACTAGTTTCTAAGCTAATATGCTAACAAAGTGCAGTATTTCGTCTTCCCTTTGCTTACACGAAGTGCCATAACTTTCTCTATACATGCTTTTTTTCTGCATTTCCAATTTTAAACAAATACTACACACTACAATCTACATGAGAAAAATCTAAAACATATTTTTGAACTCACTCAGATTTTTGGTAAATTTCTCGGTATCAGAAATCTTGTAGAAGAACTCCAAGTAACTTTTTGCTTGCAACTCCATTTATAACTTTTGAACATACCACGGTGATCAGCGTGACGAGGCCTACGCCATGGTGTTTTCAGATTTTCAAATGCTCACTTCCTTCAAAGTCGACTTCTCTGAGGTCTTAGGTTACTCAGAGAGACTAACTTCTAACTGAGAGGTGAATTATTCACTATGTGAAATGATTCACATCACAACACCGAGGAGGTGCATTCACCTCCGTTATATAGTGAGAGGAATAGTACATGATAAGCTTCCGGCCAATGTTGACCTCTCAAAGTAAGCACACAGATCGCTGACGTGGCTTATATGCAGCCTTAGATCTGAAATAACATCTAGAGGGTTCAGAATGAGCCACGTTAGAGCTCGCTGGAAATTTCTCAAAACTTCCTTCTAAAGCTTCCTTTTGGAAGTTTCCCGATGGACTTTTGGCGCTCCGGTCTATTGGTAGAAGTACTTTTTTGTTGCATGTATTCTCAGGCTAACTTAGTCGTAACTAATTCTTATACCAAAGACTTCTACCTAACCAATTTCTCCTCTTGTTGATAAGTAGAGTTCTACTTATTACAAACCTCCCCTCTTTTAAGAAGCAACGTCCTCATTGCTCAACTGTTGTTCAAAAGCTTTCACTATGAGTGGCGCGTGTGCAAGATTAGTTGCAGGTTCCCATGTTGCTTCATGTAATGGATACCTTTTGCACTTCACCAATCTATCCGTTGATAACGAGTCTCACGGACATGCTTCTTTAAGATGCGTTCCACTTCAAACTCTTCCTCGCCATGGATAATTTGAGGAAGAGATCGTGACTCTTACGAATTGCCAAATTGATGAGGTCATGGTGTATATCGTCGTGATAAAGACACATGAAAAATCGGATGAATCTTCATGTGGGGTGGAAGTTCAAGTTGATATGTCATTGCTCCACTTCTACAAACAATAGAGAAAAGTCCGATGAAACGAGGGTTGAATTTATGGCTGCCGATCAAAGTAAGGTTGGTCGTGGATAGCCAAACTTGATCACCAATCGTGAACTCTTCATGCCAACGATATCCATCGGCAGATTGTTTTTGTCGATTCTGAGCAACTTGTAATTTATCTTAGCTTTTTCCAATCCTTGTTGAATTCATGCAACGAATTCATTGACAACATCCACTTTGGTGTTGACTGAAGATGACGTACCGAATCGTGTCAAACTTGCTGGTGTGAGAGGATGTTCTCCGTACATGAGATAAAAAGACGTATCGCTGGTAGATGCATTGATGGAGTTGTTGTAGGTAAAGTCTACCAAAGGAAGTGAGGTGTCCTATTTCGCTTGCTCCTCTAGAGTAAAGACTCGTAGCATGTCTTCAATTGTGCGATTGACTCTTTCAGTTTGTCCATCGGTTTGTGTGTGATAAGCAGTAGACATGGCAAGTTTAGTTTTGAATAGCCCAAATAGAGTTCTCCAAAATAGGGTGATAAATTGAGGACCTTTATCGGCGATAAGCACCCGAGACAGACCGTGTTGAGCAAAAATGATGTTCAAATATAACTGAGCAAGTTGCGGTGTAGAGACGTCTGTCGTGATTGATCGAAGGTGGATCATCTTGCTGAGCTTATCGACGAAGACGATTATGGAGTCAAAACTGAAACTAGTCATGGGTAGTTCACACACTAAGTCCATGCTAACATGTTCCCAACGTCTGGAAGGGATCGAGAAAGATTGAAGAAAATCGGAGGGTACTTGATTTATAGCTTTATTTTGTTGACACATTGTACAACTCCAAGTGTATACTGCAAAATCCTCTACCATCTTGGACCAATAAAACACTCGTTGGGCTACTTCTAGTGTCTTTTCTGCCCCCCATGTGCCTTGCAATTGCTGAATCGTAACATCCAATTAGTATGGTGGTACGTAGTTCTGGATCTTCTGGGATTCATAACTTCTCTTCATGGAATATCAAACCATGGTTGTGGGTGATGGTTCTTGAAGGTTTGGCTGCTATAATCTGTGCATTTGATCTTGTGTCCTCGATCAGTTTTATCCAGAAGTCAGAATTCACCTTGACTTCAGAGATTATGTTATGCACAGTAGGCATATGGATTAATGCATCAGCAATTTGTTTCTTGCCCTCAACATACGTGATGATCATGTTGAATCTCTGTCTCCATTATGTCAAACGGATTTGTCTTTCTGAGAGATCCTTCTACGTCTCCATATAGACTAAAGGTTTGTGGTCTGTCTTGATCACAAGGTCTTCCCTCCTAGATAGAGCTTTCAATGCTTCATGGCGAGGACTATTGCCAATTCTTCTCTTTTGATGGTGTGATAGTTTTGTTCTGCTGGTAACAACTTCCGGGAGAAGTATGCAATTGGATGCCAATCATCTTCCCATTCTTGTTGCAACATCATCCTAACTGTCGTGCTTGATGCGTTCGTTGCTAACTTTATAGATTTCTTTGAGTCGTACCACTTGAGGATCGGAGCATGTAGTAGTGCGGTCTTCAGTGCTTAGAAACCTACTTTTTGCGATGTTCCCCACATCCATTTCTTTCCTTTGCCTAATAGAGCAATTAGTGATTGTGCAAGCTTGGCAAAATGCTTAACAAATCTAGAATAAAATCCTGTCAATCTTAGGAAGCTCTTAAGTTGAGTCTGATCTTCTGCAGCCTTCTATTGTTGGGTGACAGCTATTTTATCTGCCATTACTTGTTTACCTTCTGCACTCTGTTTACTTTGTGCCCTAAGTAATCCACCTCCGTCTTGCCAAATTCACATTTTGAAATTTTGACGTACAATTTATTTTGACCGAATACTTGGAAGACCTCTCTCAAATGATGCACATGTTCCTTCACAGTTTTGCTATAGTCTAGGATGTCGTCAAGAAATACAACGACTGATCTGTCTAAGTAAGAGCAGAATATGTCATTCATCAGACCCATGAAAGTGGCTGATGCATTTGTAAGATCAAATGGCGTCACTAAGTATTCGAAGTGGTCATATCTTGTTCGAAAGACAATCTTCTCCACATCTTCATCAGCAATTCGAATCGGTTATACGCGCTCCGTAAGTCTTGCTCCTTTGCTCTTTCGAGTTGATCGAACAAGTCATCCATCCGAGGTAGTGGATACTTATTCTTCACCGTCTGTTGATTGAGTGCTCGATAATTGATGCACATTCGTAGGCTGTTATTCTTTTTCTTCACAAAAAGAACTGGAGTTCCATATGATGACACGCGGGACTCGATAAACTGACTGCAACATCTCCTCGATTTGTGTCTTGCACTCCTTTAATTCATGGGTGCTAGTCCTCTATTCTACGAACAATAGAGAAAGGTCCGATGAAGCGAGGGTTAAATTTACGACTGTCGATCAGAGTAAGATTGGTTGTGGATAACCAAACTTGATCATCACTCGTGAACTCTTCATGTCGACGGTGTCCATCGGCATATTGCTTTTGTCAATTCTGAGCAACTTGTAGTTTCACCTTAGCCTTTTTCACTCCTTGTTGAATTCGTGCAACGAATTCATTGACAACATCCACTTTGGTGTTGACTGACGACGTCGTGCCGAGTCGTGTCAAACTTGCTGGTGTGAGGGGGTGCTCGCCGTACATGAGATAAAAAGACATTTCACGCATAGATGCATTGAGGGAGTTGTTGTAGGCAAATTCTACCAAAGGGAGTAAGGTGTCCCACTTCGCTTGCTCTTCCAGAGTAAAGGCTCGTAGCATGTCTTCAATTGTGCGATTGGCTCTTTCAGTTTGTCCATCGATTTGTGAGTGATAAGCAGTAGACATGGCAAGTTTGGTCTTGAACAAACCAAATAGGGTTCTCCAAAACAGGCTCGTAAACTGAGGACCTCTATTTGTTATAAGCACCCGCGATAGACCGTGCTGAGCAAAAATGGTATTCAAATATAACTGGGCAAGTTTGCGATGCTGAGACGTCTTCCGTGGTTGGTCGAAGATGGATCATCTTGCTGAGCTTATCGACGAAGACGACTATTGAGTCAAACCTGAGCTGGTCATGGGAAGTTCACACACTAAGTTCATCCTAACATGTTCCCAACGTTCGGAAGAGATCGGGAGGGGTTGAAGGAGACCGGAGGGTGCTTGATTTGTAGCCTTATTTTTTGACATTGCACAACTCCGAGTGTATACTGCAACATCCTCTGCCATCTTGGGCCAATAGAATACTTGTTGGACTGCTTCCAATGTCTTTTCTGTCCTCATGTGTCTTGCAGTGGCTGAATCGTGACATTCAGTTAGTATGGTGGTACGTAGTTCTGGATCATCTGGGATCCATAACTTTCCTTCATGGAATACCAAACCGTGGTTGTGGATGATGGTTCTTGAAGATTTTGCTGCAATAATCTGTGCATCTGATCTTGTGTCCTCGATCAATTTTGTACAGAAGTCAGAATTCACCTTGACTTCAGAGACTAAGTTATGCACCATAGGCATACGGGTTAATGCATCAGCAATTTGCTTCTTGCCTTCAACATACGTGATGGTCATGTTGAATCGCTACCTCCATTCTGCCCAACGGATTTGTCTCTTTGAGAGATCCTTCTGTGTCTCCAAATAGACTAAAGGTTTGTGATCTGTCTCGACCACAAAAGCCTTCTCCCCTAGATAGTGCTTCCAATGTTTAGTGACGAGGACTATCGTCAATTCTTCTCTTTCGGTGGTGTGATAGTTCTGTTCTGCTAGTAACAACTTCCGAGAGAAGTATGCAATTGGATGCCAACCATCCTTTCATTCTTGCTGCAACACCGCCCTTACTGCCGTGCCTGATGCGTCCGTTGCTAACTTGATAGGTTTCTTCGGGTCGTACCACTTGAGGATCGGAGCATGTAGTAGTGCGGTCTTCAGTGCTTGAAAATCCACTTCTTGCGCTGTTCTCCACATCCATTTCTTTCCTTTGCCTAACAGGGCAGTTAGTGGTTGCGCAAGCTTGGCAAAATGCTTAACAAATCTACGATAAAATCTTGTCAATCCTAGGAAGCTCTTAAGTTGAGTCTGATCTTCTGGAACCTTCCATTGTTCGATGATAGCTATTTTATCTGCCATTACTTGTATGCCTTTTGCACTCACTCTGTGTCCTAAGTAGTCCACCTCCGTCTTGCCAAATTCACATTTTGAAATTTTGGCTTACAATTTATTTTGGCGGAGTACTTGGAGAACCTCTCTCAAATGGTGCACATGTTCCTTCATAGTTTTGCTATAGACTAGGATGTTGTCAAGAAATACAACGACTGATATGTCTAAGTACGGGCGGAATATATCATTCATCAGCCCCATGAAGGTGGTAGGTGCATTTGTGAGACCAAATGACATTACTAAGTATTTAAAGTGACCATACCTTGTTGGAAAGACTGTCTTCTCCACATCTTCATCAGCGATTCGAATCTGGTTATACCCGCTCCGTAAATCTAGCTTCGTGAAGTATTTTGCTCCTTCGAGTTGATCGAACAAGTGTGAAATCTTGATTTTTCATTTTTGTTTATTAGTTGATTAGTTGTAAAGTAAATAAAAAGAAAAGGTGATAGAAGATAGAAGATATGAGTAGAATAGTGTTAATTAGAAGTTTAGTGAAGAATCTCTGTTCTGGAGGAATCTATCGAATCTATAAAGACATTTAAGATATGATTTCCTCTTAGTTGAATTCCTCGGACGAAGAGCTTTCTATATGTTCTACGGGGCAACCGGAGATCGAACGACGAAGTTACAACAGATCAAAGATGCACTACACTTAGAGAAGAAGAACATTATCGCACCTGCGAGCGCCGAAGAGCCGAAGTCGAGAAGGAGGAGAAAACCTAACTTCGGCACGTGTGGGATAGTTACCACGAGATATAACTCGAGTAAACAAACCTATTTGTCTTATTATCTTATTGATTCTAGAGCGATCGCAGCAGCGGAGCGCGTCGCATTTCTTGATCGACGAAGTACAGAGTTACTGACGAAGAAGCAGTTTGTCCGCGAACGATGAGGAATCCGTTTGCAACAAGGAGAAGGTTACTGGCGAGGAACTCAGTTAGTGGCGAAGAAGCGATCTTCTTCGTATCCTCGTTGTAGCTAGTCTTCGGCATATGAGGGGGATGTAGACGTCTAGGCATCCGAGGCTCCGCGCACTAGAAGTTAATCGAGCGAGACTTCATCGCTATGAGAAAGAATTGGAGGAGATGGGTTTGGCATTCCTCTTACTTCCTTGGCGGGGAATGGTTTCTTCAAAGTTAGTGCGCGAGCTGAAGGTCTGCAAGGAGCATCCGGCCAATGATTCGTATGGGAGACCGAGCAACTGGACGGAGGGAAATAGAGTCACGTTCTAGGGATAGATGATGCAGGTAAGGAGGGCGACATTCTTTTTGACAGTGCTTCGGCGGCTGCTTCGCTCGAAGTAGTGAAGAACTTCCTCAACCTTTTCAGGGAATTACCTCAAGGGAGAAACGGATACAGAACGAGCGATTACTGCGATCTGAAGAAGAGGGAAGTTGCCGATGCGATTATGGCGATCTTCAGACCAAGAAGAACGACATACATGTCGAATTGGCAGATCAATTTCATCGAGCAGCTCTTCAACGGGAGAAGAGCACATTGAGCGAGGATCATGCATCATCATGTGAAGAAGCTCTAGGAAGCCGAAGATATGGTTAACATTGGAGCCTTCGTATCAGTCTTCTACATGGGCATGGGGTTCTTAACCAAGCCGATCAGAAGAAGTTGGGCTCCACCGCAGCAGCGGAAGAACATTTCGAAGTTGTACCGACTCCAGTAAGAGATGTGCAATTGGAGAGGTTCTTCGATGAAGTTGCAGCTGAAGACGCATCGGCCGATGAAGCGAGAAATCAGGCAGCGTCTACTTCAGAGGCGGCTCCATCCAAAGCTGCCGAGACAACAGCCCCAGCCGAGGACGACGATGTGGTTGAGGTACCTCCGCCACGGATCAGACGTAGCGGAAGGAAGAAGGTTGTAGAGGAAACTCCAAGATCGGTGCAGAAGTCGCGGAAGAAGATGAAGATGACGAGGACGACCTGTACCGAAGAAGCTGATACTGAGGAAGAAGATACTCCTCAGGAGGAGAAGAAGGACGAGGAAGTTACACCAAAGACTTCTACTTCTTCGTCGACGATGGAGGCAATCGAACAACTCAGTTCTTCGTCGAAGTATCTTCATGACGTTGTGGTACCGTTGCTCTTTGCTTTAGAGAGTAACAAGGGAGTCTACGAGGAAGTCATAGGTCGGCAGCTGAACTTAGCGGAGTTGATGCAGATGATGAACTTCGGCCGAGGAAATTGGCTACATGAGAAGGAGAATTTGCGAGCAACAGTTCTTCAGACGAAGAAGGACATCAAGACGAAGGATGACGAAATCAAGAGTCTGATTCAGGAGCGCGAGGAGCTTCTTCGGCAGAAGTTGGAACAAGAGAAAGAACACGAGAAGGTTCTTTCGCTGACGAGGAAGGAGCTGAACGAGATGCGCCTTCATCGAGACAAGAACCAAGACGTTGTCGCGGAGATGACAAAGGAGATCGAAGATCTGAAGCGGCGATGTATGAGGAGCGAGGAACAGACAGCTCAACTTTGGAGCAGAGTCGAGCCTACGTTGAAGAACTACTTCACCACAGATTTGGATACTTTGGAGCTAACACTTCTCCGAGATATTAGAGAGGAGTTTGTAGCTGCAGATGTAGAGAGTTCTTCGGCGAAGAACCGAGTAGCTATACTAGGACAACGGATAGTTAGAGAACTCCGTGAGGTTAGAGCAACTGTTGAGTTTTTAGTGAGATAGCTAGGGAGTTAGCGATAGGTACTGGTGTCGTTTTAGGCACAATAGCTTCATTCGACGGTCCAGAAGGAGGCCCGACTTCTTAGGAAGAAGATCCGTCGTCTTCGGGAAAATCTGTATATAAACGCTGTGTTGTTCGTGTTCAGGACCTCTATTGTGTTTTGTTATTTTACATTTTCTATTTCTTGAGTTTACGGAGCCATTGCGTGTTTTGTCTTCTTCGGGGATTTATCTACGAAGTATCATAGTTTGTTGTGGTACAAATTAGTCTGGGTGCCGAAGGATTTGCTGTCGACATTTGAAATCAGAGTAGAACATTTGCGACGAGGACTGAGAATAGACCAGCATCTGCGAGGTTAGTTTACCTACGAAGACGTTTTTGGGCGAAGTTGACTTCGGAAGAAGTTGTTCTTTGGTGAACACTTAGGAAGAAGCTCAATCGGGAACTTCAGCGGAAGAAGAGTCTTCTTCGTCAGAGTTTTCCGAGAGCAGTAGTAGTTAAAGTAACTTAGTGTGAAGATACTTAGTGTTTATGGTGTTAGAGGCTACCTAGTAGCACTTCAGTAGTACTTCTTCGTGTGACATTTCCGTCCGTGGCTCTGTTTTCTATGTTGTTTATCTGTTTCTTGAGATCCCTCACCTGTTTAGTATCTGTTACGTTATTTGTCAGGATTGTCAACTCTGTCGTGTTGGATAGACATGAGTTTGATCTCTACCGAGACTGATTTCTGCCCATGAGAATAAAATACAATCATAAAGAATCATCTTTATCACATGTTAACTACTTCTGGATGATCTTTACTTGCATCTCTGTGGGTTCGATCTTTAAATTACTACTTTCGAGTATCTTTTGGTTTTCTTGTGTGTTACAACAAGTCATCCATCCGAGGTAGTGGATACTTATTCTTCACCGTTTGATGATTGAATCCTCGGTAATCGATGCACATCCGTAGGCTGTTATCCTTTTTCTTCACAAAAAGGACTGGAGCTCCATATGGTGACACGTTGGGTTGGATGATCCTTTTTTGCAACATCTCCTCGATTTGTGCCTTGCACTCCTCCAATTCATGTGGTGCTAGTCTGTATGAGGCCTTACAAGGAGGAGTGCTCTCTGGAATCACCTTGATTTTGTGATCAATCCTTCATTTTGGTGGTAACCCTGAAGGAAGATCATCGGGAAAGACATCCCCATATTCTGCTATCACCTCTGTCAAGCTTTCTGGAACCTGCCCGTCGAGCCGTGCACTCGAGACTTCTCTTATTAAACCCAGAAAACAGACATCGCTATTTCGTATAGCACTCGTATCTATTACATACAAAGGCAAGTTTTGTCTTCGAGATCTCACTCTATCTCCGAAGATTTTCCACTGTTTGGTTTTCACCACTTTTCTTCGCCAATCCACTTCGAGATTATACTGCTCCATCCACGGCATACTCAATAGGACATCATAACGGGCTAAATTGATCACTCGCTACTCAATATCTTCACGATATTCGCCTAACGTAAGTTCTATCTTTCGAGGTAGGGATTCAATCTTCTCAATTTGTCCATTGGATAGTTCCACCTCTTCACTCTCATCACTTTCTAACTCCATTCCCACATTCATAGCAGTCGATCGAGATAAAAAGTTTTCTAGAAAATTTTCTAGAAACTCCTAAATTTTCTAAACCCTAAAATTTTCCTAAAAAATTTTCTATACACTCTTTATTAACTTTTCTTATACTAACTTCTCTGTACAACTCCGTTTCTAGTGAGTGGGAAGTCAAAACTATAGTACTCACGAACACTTACGTACTCATGCTGTCAGATCATGGATTCGAGTCACGAGCTATAATCGATAGATTTCTCTCTTTGTTACTTTTTACAACTTAAGACTTGTACTAACTATCGCCTATAACGCTTTTTCTCGAAGCTGAAAGTATGAAGTCACTCTTCTTGACGGAGAGCGACTTCTGCATTCTGGAACTTAACGTCTCCTTCAGGGTGAATTTTCATCCCAAGCTAGGGGCAGCTTGTCATGCATAGCCCTAGCATACCTCCTATTCAGCTCGATAAGCTACAAGGAAGCTTCCTTCACAACTACATACACAATGAAAAGAAAATCTTTCTGTTACTAGTCTTCACTGTACAGACCCCACGTGCAACACGACACCGTGCTCTAGATCACGGATTATGATTGAATGGCAGTAGACTGAGTATCAAGCTAGAATTCACTCATACTCCTTATCGATTTTGCAGCTTTACTCCGATAGTTAAAGAAGTGCACGTACCCAAGCAAGACATTCACTGGGATCACATTCTTGTGGAGCAAAACATGATGCACATGCAATCCAAATGCCTAATTATCAATTCAAGGAGTTGTTTTGCTTAGCATTTATTGGAGACATTCAAGACACACTTTCGCATGATCTATGGAATGAAGCTTGAGAAATGCAGATGAGGTCCATCGCCACCTAAAGAAGAAATTTGACATGTGCAAGAACCTGAACCAACTGATAAGAACAAAGAATCATTTTGCACAAAATGGCAATGAGCGCGAAGATATTAGCTTGAGAAAATGCTATCTCGTGTGTGTATTTGCCAATCAGTTTCACACTATATCAATCATTAATTTCTCTTATTCTCGCATAGTATATGTTATCCTATATGATTTGCATTGCATTGAAACAAGCTCATCACCAATTGATGATCGATGATGCTACGGTTGCTGAGAAAGCAACAGACTGTTATGCAGATTGGAAATCATCACCTGCCGCTTTGAACATAGACGGGAGCTTGCAGAAAACTGCTTCTCAAAGACCAACCATCTTCCACAGACGACAGTAAATCCAAGTCGACATTCCATCTTAGTGACGCCTGACAATTATATACATGCACCTGGTCCGTTTGTTCAGGACCAGCATATCTATATGAACAAGCTGTAAGTACTTGCAAGGCTGGTGGTTGCTGGACTACAACGTGGCTAAAGTATTGCGAAGTCAGTTCCAATACCTGTATTTCCTCTTGAACAGCCAGCTGTTTCCTGAGACAATCAGTGATCACTTCAAATTCAGCTTGAAGCTTCGAGCTAGCTGGACATGTGATCATGAACATGCAGGGCGATTGCAGTTGTTTTGGAATAATATATATTGAAATAAAATTTGTTTGAAGCAATTACAAGCCAAGTCATCTTTTGTCTTCGACCCTTGAGACCGTTTGTGCTAGTTCTATGCTTTTGGTTCCCCTCTATGTATCTTATGCCGAACCTTCAACCCTCTATCTTATACTAAAATTTTATGATCAATGGGCATTCACTCACGTGAATGCTCATGGATCACTCAGCTGACACGTCTCATTATCATGCAATCTCACATCCCAGATAATCATGAACGTGGTACATAATATACCTTCTGGTGAATTACACGAGACGGTTTTTATAACACAAAAAGGAAATACTACTTAAGTCTTACGAGAATTTCACATAAAATTTGCACCACAATACGACTCCGTCTCTTCATGGATATTCGTTGAACGGCGATGTCTTGTCGAATGGCCGTTTATGGAAGTTTATCTAATAGCAGTAGCTGTTCATTACCGGATGATTGTTTAAGGACGCCCGTCCATACAAGGGTGCTCATTAAAGGACGCCAGCCGCTCATTATCGAGTGACTACTTATGACGTACGTCTTATCATGAGTGTCTCTTTATCAGCACCGATCGTTCATTATCAGATGATATGATAAAGACGTCCAACGCTTATTGCTGGATGATCGTTTAAAGATGTCCAACGTTCATGGTAGAGCGATTGGAGATAAAGACGACTGAGGCATAAGATCATCGATCGCTCATTGTAGAACGGCCGAAGTTAACGATGATCCAAATAAGAGCACTCATAGGCGATCATTCAAAAGATCGACGTCTTTAGCTTATACAGATAACAACAACTTGCAAATAACAACAACAAGTTGTTATTTGTATATGTTATTATTATCAATATGTTGTCATTCTAGACAATGTTGTGTGATAATCATGGTTGACTATTGTAATTTCATATAATGTGTGCAATGTTCACTGTGTGAGTTTAATTTGAATATACGTAATACAAGCATGCGTCAAAATTCAGTCAAATTATTTTATAAAGCATCATTTCATCAAAGCTTTAAAATGTGTACTTGATGAAATACTTTTGCACGGAAGTTCAGATAGAGCACATCTTAACCGTAAAGCATCCTCCATCATACTAAGTGTCTAAAGCATTGTTGTCTAAAGCTTCATTTAATTGATCTCGCGCTTCTTCATTTGATGAATCATGATCTTCTGGTCTCCTCGCGGGGCTTGTATCGATACAAGAAGGTTGTAATACCGACGGGCATTTAGACGGTTGGAAGCGGAGCTCCTGCCGATAACTCATGAACTTTGCCGTACCACCCGGAACCTCTGAATTTCTTGTGATTTGATGAGTGTCGTAGGTTCCGAGTTGTGCTGTGGATGAAGCTTGTGACTAGGCCATGGTATTTTTGTCCCCGTTAAGTTCAGCGAGATGCCGCGTTGGCTTCAAGGCCCTCACTTTATGATTGTCTTGTTCTTGACGCTGTTGATCGTCGAGCGAAGTGAATCATTGGATCGGAAAGTGATTTAGGGGCCTCGAGTACGTGAACGCTAGTAACGTGAGTCATGTGCAGTTCGAGTCGTATTGATCCTCTCACTTTGATGGGCGGGATTGCTCGAGATCGGTCAGCCTTTTGGCTGCTGTTCTCGCGTAGTTCCGTCTTGGGAAGACGGCGATGGCAAACGGAGAATCGCTTGGCCGCCCCAGACTTCCTAAGACGGAACAGCATATGAAGATCGCAATCATACATCTTTGCTTGTTGAGACACATGCTCATTGTAAACAATGACCCACCATTAAGAATATTTTCAATAATATAACACGTATTGGATATTAAATATTAATAAACTACAAAAATATATGTCTCAGCCAAATATGTTATATCCCAATGCTTCTTTTGACGAAGATGTTATCAAACCATAGTTCAAGTGACATGACGATCTCTAACCACTTCTCTGTATTCTTGCAAATATCGATCTAGAGATGAATGTCATTTGAGTTATCCATATGATGATAATGATAGTTTTTATTGAATGCATCATTCATATCAATGCTAGGCTCCAATACAAATCTGTAATTGATAAATGTATCAAGATCATTATATACTTCACATGTGTCCACAACTCGATCATTGACCGAATGCCTTTCATCAATCCATCCTAGCAAAGTAGATGAAGATTATTGAATCAACTTGTCCCCAAAGACTCACATATTCAAAGTTCATAGAACTTTTCATAGTAGAATGTGTTGATGAAATGCCATCCTAGCAAAGTAAATATTTTTCGATCATGTAAAAATTGAGAATATTACTCATTAACATTTGGTCAGGTTGGATGGATGCAAATGATGACAAGTGTCAAATTGCAAGGATTTTATTGCAAGGATGCAATAAAAATCTCTTTCTACGAATCAATTTGGTCTGCACTTCTGACTGAACTGAACAATGTCTGTGATGTTAAAATAAGATAGAATGCAAGTCAAAATAAACAACGCATATTAAAATAAAACAATGATGTACACATAATGAAATGCATAATTTTTTTTTGTATAGTATAGAAGAATTCAAGTCTTAAGGTTGAATGAGGAACTATGTAGACTCGAGACCTAAGGACTAATGACTATTGTTGTCAAAGATAAAGTTATTTTAACTTTAAAGTTATCAAGCTAACTTCTGCATGATACTCTGAACAAAAAATGATACAAGAGAAATACAAGACTATGAGGCGTCCATGAACTTCATGGATGACATATGTATCAATATACCTTATGCAAGACATTTGTTCAAAAATTAAGAATATTAGCTCTCATAACTTACGTTCATAAGAACCTAGATGACTGATAATCATCTTTTCTCTTTGGAAGATTTTTCTATTTTACGTTTCTCTCATCTTCTGTAAAATATATGTCTGGTCTTGTTTCTTTCATATTAATCAATTTGGCATACATTGATGAATCTCTAGTTTTTGCAAACAAGATATGTAAGATTTTATCAAGTTTTGACAATCTGTATGAATTAGGGTACTTCAGTTCTTATGACAATAGACCCGATGGTCTAATTGTATTAATCATTTCTATCAAAATGTAATTAAGTTTCTGAAACTGATGGATGAATCTGGTAAAATTTACATCAATCTAAGTACACAAATTTCTGTTTTGACCAGGTTCTCTGCTAGGTAGGTTCCTGAAATTCTGCAATCCTCCTCGAGTTCTCCTGCTTTGGTTAGCGGTACCTAATTGTTGTTATCGGCTGTTAAAAGGAACTAAAAGAAAGATCTGAATCTAGGGTATGTGTCACAAAATTCGAATCTTTTCTATTTGTAAGTTTAAAAGATTCTTCTCACCAAAATTTATGTTTTGCTTGTGATCAAGTTCTTGAAAATATCTAACGAAGAAGAAATTTATATTTCTCAAAAGAAGTGATAATGACACTGCAGTTGTGCCCGGTATCAGACCTAGTCTACTACCGGACGTATCGTACATACGCTATGTCTAGATAGAACGTGCAATGTGTGTTCTATTCATATATATACACAAGTATCTTCTATACGAAGTAAATTTAGAACCTTTACAAAATTAATCTATATCAACGGATGATGAAAAAGTATTGATCAGATTCATTGATTTAATTTACAATATACTAAGACCTTGTTGAGATTCTTGTACCTTTGCACGAGCTTCTTTCGACTCAGACTCCTTCTCTTCGATCCGAGGTCTAAAAGCAGTCAATTCCCTTTGCAGATCCCGGAGACATGATTCCATTTCTTTCTTTCCCTACTCTAGAATATCAATCTCCTCTACTAATACTTTAGAATACCCCTCGAACAATCTTTCTCGCTTCTTAGTTACTTCAAACTCTAATTTTCTCAATGATTCATAAGCTGCTTAGTGGTAGGTGACCTTTCTAACTATGTGTTAGTGGATATGACAAGATAAAATCACATAAATCTTATAACTAGTTTATTATTTGGCTTATATAGCTTATATTCATACCCTAGCATGAGTACTAAGAAGGACAATGGTAGATGGTCTGAGTAGTATTCTTGAACCAGTATTAGACCGAAACGGTTACTATCCTTTGCACTTGCACCTCCATGTCTCCGCTCTAACCAAAGGTGAGCATAGGAATGACAGATAGAATCTTGGTCGAATCAACGCAACAGCCAGATTCCACATGAATTACACAAGTACGTAACCTTTGTAAACGACCGATGACAAAAGATGAACATAATGAAACCGGAGCTAGTTTCTAAAGATCCGAGAATCCCGGTTAAAAAACCCAAACTCTCAAGCATGGAAACAGTTGTTCAAAGTAGTAGCAGTTGTCCAAGCTAGTTGTTGTCTCTCTGTAGCTGTTGAAGAGATATGATCTCCAAGCAGATGTCGAAGACAAGCTTCTGTTTGGAACATTGAGACTCTGTGGTTCTCGAGAGAAAGGGGTGGATGCAGAAACATCGACTTCGCAAGGCATCAACCTGGAAATTAAACCGGGCTCTGTTGTTGCGGTTGTGAGGAAACTCGTGATCGGAGCCGGGAAGAGGTCTCTTACCTGCTTTGCAAGGAGGGACGATTCGTTCGTAGGTCTCATCATAAGCTGTTCAATGATGATGGCTGCGTAGCTTATTAGCCTTGAGTAACTCGGTAGGCTCAGGTCAGTGGAACATCGGCCATTATACTCTTTCTACTGTACCTGGTAATCAATATGGTAGCATGGGAAATTCTTGTCCGGGCCATCCTCTGGAGCTTCATAGTAGATACTCTTAGAACCTCGGCATTCAATGTCGATGGTTCTGGAAGGTTATATAGACTAATCAAGGGTACAAGACTTCACGAGCTAATGATTAGAATAATAAGCAGTTCATTTATTCTCTACATTACGAGTCACTAAACGTCGGTGCTACTGGCTCGTAGGTGGAAACGGGCGACAACACAAGGTTCGTTTTACTAAGAGCAATGATACACAAAGACTTTCAGGATGACGATCTGTTCGGCAGAGATTTTGAAGAGGGATATATCAACTCGTGTTACAGAATCTGCATTTGGACCACCCAGATACTGTCTGGGGATAACATTGAAATCGGTGACCGTGGGCTCTTCTTAGCTAGTGACCCTTACGTTCAATGTGCCTTTACGGCTTCCTCCGCCTATGAGAAGTAAGAGAAAGTGACCTTATCGTCATTTCAGACGACCATTGAGCTCTGGTAAGACCACTGTGAACACGACTATTGATCTCACCAACGATTCAGTCTGATTTTGTGACCAAAGTCTGTTTCTAACGATGACAACTATACAGAAATGAAGGATAGTGCTAGGAATCCTAAGGCGCAAAGGAAGGAACCAAACAGCTAAGCTGAGCTCTTTGCTAAGCTTGAATTGAATTTGTTCTGTACAGCTCTTGGCTACTCGTCTAGCTTGGCATTTGGATCGTTCTACTCCACTTTCCAGCAAACAACCACTACGGCACCGAGAAAGAACAATTCGACGAGTGCCAAAAGCTTCCTACGAGTTCCAGTTTACAGCTTCTCTGGAGTGGAAAAAGAACAGACAAAATTCGTAGGCAGCTGCTCACATAGGGATGATCGCTGATCGATTTAATGCTTGCTAGCGATCATCTCTCTGTGATCGCTGGCAAGCATTCAAGCACGCTATTTCAAGCACGCTATCCCCTGACTGCGTAGAGCGAGAGGTGATCGCACGCGGTTACCCGCCTCACGCTTTGCCGTCTACATTACCTCCCAGGACCCTTCTCACTTCCGTGGAAGAGCCGGAGACTCCACGCTTCAGGTGGACATGCCTTCCACATGAAGAATCCAGATCACTCCGCAATCTTGGATTACAGACAGTCGCTACACAACCCAGATGTTAGACTCGTCACAAGACCAGAGTACCTACGCTCTGATTCATATTCACTTCACTTGTAGTTTATATGCTATAGCAGAGACAGCGTTGTCCAGCTGGGACTAAAGCACTATTCATCAGGTGATCACTGTGAATAAAGCACTCTTCATCAGGTAATCAGCTGGGACTAAAGCACTATTCATGAGGTGATTACTGTGAATAAAGCACTATTCATCAGGTAATCAGCTGGGACTAGAGCACTATCCGTCAGGTGATTACTGTGAATAAAGCACTATTCATCATGTAATCAGCTGGGACTAAAGCACTATTCATTAGGTGATTACTGTGAACCGCTGTTTCTATTAAGCAAGACAGGAGAAGATGGTGACGGTTAGTATCATCTGAATTCATATTCACTTCACTTGTAGTTAATATGCTATAGCACAAGGCAGCGTTGTCCAGCTGGGACTAAAGCACTATTCATCAGGTAATCAGCTGAGACTAAAGCACAATTCAACAGGTGATTACTATGAATAAAGCACTATTCATTAGGTGATAGCTGGGCCTAAAGCACTATTCGTAAGGTGATTACTGTGAATAAAGCACTATTCATCAGGTAATCAGCTGGGACTAAAGCACTATTCATCAGGTGATTATTATGAATAAAGCACTATTCATTAGGTAATCAGCTGGGCCTAAAGCACTATTCGTCAGGTGATTACTGTGAATAAAGCACTATTCATCAGGTAATCAGCTGGGACTAAAGCACTATTCATCAGGTGATTATTATGAATAAAGCACTATTCATTAGGTAATCAGCTGGGCCTAAAGCACTATTCGTCAGGTGATTACTGTGAATAAAGCACTATTCATCAGGTAATCAGCTGGGACTAAAGCACTATTCATCAGGTGATTACTGTGAAACCACTGTTTCTATTAAGCATGACATGAGGAGATGGTGATCTTTAGTATCGTAGGAATTCATATTCACTTCACTTGTAGTTTATATGCTATAGCAGAAGGCACTGAATTCATATTCACTTCACTTGTAGTTTATATGCTATAGCAGAAGGCACTGAATTCATATACACCTTCACTTGTAGTTTATATGCTATAGCAAAAGGCAGCGCTGTACAGCTGAGACTAAAGCACTATTCATCAGTTGATTACTGTGAAACCACTGTTTCTATTAAGCAGGACATGAGGAGATGGTGACGTTTAGTATCGTCTGAATTCATATTCACTTCACTTGTTGTTTATATGATATAGCAGAAGGCGCTGAATTCATATTCACTTCAGTTGTAGTTTATATGCTATAGCAGAAGGCACTGAATTCATATACACTTCATTTCATCAGGTGATTACTGTGAAACCACTATTTCTATTAAGCAGGACAGGAGGAGATGGTGCCGTTTAGTATCTTCTGAATTCATATTCACTTCACTTGTTGTTTATATGTTATAGCACAAGGCAGCTGGGACTAAAGCACTATTCATCAAGTAATCAGCTGGGACTAAAGACTATTCATCAGGTGATTATTGTGAATAAAGCACTATTCATCAGGTAATCAACTGGGACTAAAGCACTATTCATCAGGTGATTACTGTGAATAAAGCACTATTCATCCGGTTATCAGCTCGGACTAAAGCACTATTCATCAGGTGATTACTGTGAATAAAGCACTATTCATCAGGTAATCAGCTGGGACTAAAGCACTATTCATCAGGTGATTACTATGAATAAAGCACTATTCATCAGGTAATCAGCTGGGACTAAAGCATTATTCATCAGGTTGTCAGCTGGGACTAAAGCACTATTCATCAGGTGATTACTGTGAATAAAGCACTATTCATCAGGTAATCAGCTGAGACTAAAGCACTATTCATCAGGTGATTACTGTGAATAAAGCACTATTCATCAGGTAATCAGCTGGGACTAAAGCACTATTCATCAGGTTATTACTGTGAATAAAGCACTACTGTGAATAAAGCACTATTCATCAGGTAATCAGCTGAGACTAAAGCACTATTCATCAGGTGATTACTGTGAATAAAGCATTATTCATCAAGTAATCAGCTGGGACTAAAGCTCTATTCATCAGGTGATTACTGTGAATAAAGCACTATTCATCAGGTAATCAGCTGGAACTAAATCACTTTTCATCAGGTGATTACTGTGAATAAAGCACTATTCATCAGGTAATCAGCTGGAACTAAAGCACTATTCATCAGGTGATTACTGTGAAACCACTGTTTCTATTAAGCAGGACATGAGGAGATGGTGACGTTCAGTATCGTTGGTTTCTTCAACCCGTGATAAACACGGAATGATCCCATCGGTCCTCGAGGAGAGGAGCAAGTCCTCACTCTCTTACTCCCGCTTGGTTAACAGGCAGCTGCTACATCGCCCAGATGTTAAGATTACCGCAGGATCAGATTATGTAGGATCTGACTTAATAATCACTTCACTTCTCGCTTTTATCGTACCGTAGAACCCTTTTATCGTACCTTTTATCATTCCTCACTGTATACGTTCTCTCGCAGCAAGGTTTATCAGTTACCTGTGTATCATAGTATCGCTCACTCTACATTATTAAGCAGGACATCAAGAGATGGTGAAGTCTATCAGGAACACGTGATAAACAAAAGGTAAGCATCCATCTAACCTGTTCTTGAAAATACTTAAAAAACTCGGCCCAGTTACTATGCACTTTGACAACAACGTATCTAGATAACTCATCTTTGACAGGAAATACAGTGAAACCATTCTCTGGAGGTAATCCGTAGAACGAATCCGAATTTACGCGTATGGTGTATAGGTTACAAAATTGACTATTTACGCGACAGATTTGTATATGCAACAGTAAGCATGGTCGCTAGGTACGACACATCAGAAACCGAGCACTGGGCACGCAAACCAACTGGCGACGCTATATGAAACGACCTAAGCATGGAACAATTCAAACGTGTAAACAGCTTATCTGTTCAACGAGGTGAACAACTACAGTCAAATCACAAAGACAGACCTTGGCACATCGAACATAAGAAAGTCCGGGCATGTAACCCCTTAGCAGACTGACCAAACAAACACTGCTCAAAAGGATGGCAGAAAAGTAAGAGAGACTTTTATCGGGTCCGAGAGACTCTTGCTAATCAATTCCCAAGAGGTTAATCGTTAATAAAGAGCACCGAAAACCGCTTGATTTACGGTTGGTCTTACGGTACAACTCATGCACCGTACGATATAAGATGCAAAGTCTTAGATCTTCCAGTGCATGAGTTGTACTCAACAGCAAACATCCTTCTCATAACTCTAATGGATAAGAGCAGAATTAGAGTAGAAACTGTAGACGTCAGTGTACATTAATCAGATCAAGGATACGGCCAGTAGTCCAATCCGGCACGTTTCAACTTGGCGCTGTTTATCTCGAAACCAAGTGGCTGCGCAGCGACAGAACAGTGAATACTAGTTAGAAATAACATCCAAACACCGCATTGGCCACAGTATTCGTCCATGATATAGCAGTTCGAAGCAAGAACTATACTCACGCACACAGGTAAAACGCACGAAATGAACCCAGTAAAGTACATATTTCGGTCCCTGAGTGTAGCAGTTCGATGCAAGAACTATCCTCCTACACTTAAAGTAACCCCAAAAGTTGACCCAGAGAACCCAGTGACTTACATAGTAAGTAGCAAACAGGGGAGAATGTGTGCTAACTTCAAATGTCAAGTTAGAGAAATTCTGTAACCAAAGGGACAGACCAACGGGATGTATAGTACGTGAAATATGGCCACACAGATAGGCAAATACGTGTCACGTAAATAATATCGGCGTATGTGCCAAGTGAAGGTTGAAAGGTGTTAATTTTTCGGCACAAGCACAGCCGGAGTCATGTAGAGTGATCATAATGATCTGCCATTTATGTCACGAGAAGAAGCTGCTGAGCCTCAGCAACACACGATTCACAACTACCGAAATCAGTTTCACCATATATATATACCTTCTGCTTTATCCAAACTAGAGCGGTCCTGTCCTGAGGTCCCTAAAAATGGTGATTTACTGAAGCGAAGAAAAGAAAGAGACATTTTGACAAAACGTCAAAAGAAAGAAAAAATTGAATAAAAGAGAAAATTGTGTAGAATTCGGTTGCTCGCGACAAAAAATGTTAACGTCTAGTCAGTCTGCGCTGTGACTCATAGGGCTGGCTCGGGCCATCACTAGCGAGCGACCTCATCAGCTCCTCCCGCTGGCTTTGGTTAAATGGCAAAGATGTGCAAAAGTTTGATTAGGAGCAGACCTAGACTTCCTTAAAGAGTTGGCCGACGGACTTGCAGGCGATACTTCGAAGGCTTACAAAACATACATAGATCATGTGCAAACACAATTCATTGAGACCCAAAAACACAAGGACAGTAATGAACTTTCAGCCATGCATCACCACAGCGTTGTCGGAGTGTGATCCGTCTACCTAGGAAAGCGCCGGGCTTCTGGCTGTGGTTGTTTACTCAAGAAGTTGGCTTTCAGGTCACAACAGGAGCTATAAACACTCACACAGGAGTGTAGGATCCTCTGATATGCTCAAAAAGTGGAATTTAGGTCTCACTAGTAGTAATAGGTTTAGACGGTGAACTTTGGCACTCAAAGAGAGGAAAATTATGAAGGTTTAGACTTCTAAACTTCCCCTACATGTAAATGAGGTACTACTGAACACACACACGAAGTTTCAGCATGAGATTGAATTCTAGCACCGAGATGTTGACAGAAAAGTTCTGAATAAGAGAATTATGACAATTTCTGGTACCTAGACAACTATTCTGACCTAGAACAGAGAATTGGCTCGATGAATTTCAAATATTCTCATAGTATTTGAAGTCTACAGGATGCTAAACATCCCTGTGAAATTGAGACTTCTGATTGTTTATAGAACTCCAGATCTCTTTCTCTAAAGTCGCTGCTCTAGATTAAGAGTTTTTCAGACCCCCTCTGCTTCAGCGGCCGCCCTGAATTACTCAATCACTCAAATGATTCGAAAATTTTTGGACAGTTGTAGCCCTCTTGACAGTGAACGCAACCACGAAGTTTTGAAGTGATTTCCTCAATTCTGCTGCAATTGGCACTGAAAACCCCAAAATCAACAAAAGTGATGCAGTTTTGACACAATCCGAATTTCAATTGGGCATAACTCCTTGTTTATTGATCCAAATCGAGCAAAAATTTCACTGACAATGCTTGGCACGACGAGCTCTCTCTTCTTGTGCTCTCATATTTCAAAGATCCTTCACCAAATGCTCGAACTCCACTCTAAAGCTCTGTTTCTAAACTTAGAGTTTTACAAAAGACAAAAATGGACCAATGGGAGTTCATAGCTCCACTTGACTGTCCTTTTGTGTCTTAAACTACCTGGTAACTTATCTACACTCATAGGCTACCACGTCAAGCCCCCTAGAGTGCCAACGTATAACTTAAACTACCTAAAATGACACGCATCCTTGAAAGTAAACTTAAACCAGCTAAAAAGCGTGCATGAGCAACACGTAAATACAACCCATGAGCTTAAACCCCTATCAGCATGGAAACCCTAAGTTATGTACATTGAACGTCATAGACAAGTAAGAAGTCACTTGCACAAGCGCACAAATGCTTGAACAAGATAACTAACATACTATCAGCCTATTAGGACTCAAAATAGTGTTAACATCGTATGCAAAGGTGTCAAACATATACATAAAGGACTAGAAGTAATATGAGCTAACTTCTAGAACTACCAAACCTAAGCGTCGGAGTAGAAGTCAAGCATGTAGCTGCCAAGTAGCGCGACAGCGTGAAGCGTAACATACCTCAACAAGGTGCAACCCAACTGCGGCTGCAGCGCAAGTCCGGGCGATGCACCCAGTATTTCCAAGAATCTGCCACAAATAAATGACGTGAACAGAAGTACAATAGATAATCTGGTTTTGCACTTGTAATCTCTTGTCAAACTGTGACTTCGCAGGGCCCATGTGGGCGACATCTTCTCAGAAGAATTACTTAAGATAATGGGTTAATGGTATAAGTAGTATAGCACTACAGCTACACCCCAAGAACACGCACTGAAAAAGTGGGTTGCAAGTACAGCAGCTGAAGAGCAATCAAAAGAGGAAGTTCAACATTGGAAGCAAGAAAATATTCTCTGTTGAAATGGTGACACAGTTAGACTATACAGTATGCACTTTAGTGTCGTCAAGTGCAAAGTCGACACTAAAGTGCATACTTTGCACTTGACCTCTCATCTTGCCGGTAACATAGCACGACCGTGGTTAAACAACGACCTGAAGAGCGAAAGCTTACACTTTAACATTCAATTCTTCTTCAACCTACTCTACAGCAGGACGTGGATAGCAGCGCAATGCAAGAATTACCAACATACACTTAAAGGTAACCCGTGACAGTAGAACCCAGAAAAGTACCTACAACGAAGAATGAAAGGGTGAATGCACGCTAAGACCGTTCATATATTGCGCGGAAATTTCTAACCTGGGACAAGGATGTAGGGAGTGTGTTGCAAACAGCATATCTCCAGGAGCAGGGACCCCTGGTATGGAAGAAGATAGATGACATGTACTAGATGCAGCTCAAACTAACAGGACGTGAATAATATTAAGGAAACCCTAGCTTGTCACGCGGATTTACGACGATGAAATTCTCCTGAAGGTTACAGCAAACCGACCTGTCCAACTCCAAACAAAGAGAAGAGCACACATCCACGAGACGGTGAGATTACCTGTGGTGATACTAAGACAACTTGCAGGTCAACCTTTCTTTGACTCGATTTGGCAGATTCTCCAGTAACTCCTGGTCGAGTATGGAAAGACTCGTCACGTTGGTTGGATCCAAGCTGCAATGGAAAGTTGGGCCATCGAGAAGGAGAAGGTTCAAGCCAGTGCCTTAGCACGGATCTTTCCCGACTTGAACGAACTCCCAGTTGGAGGTTAGTTTATACGATGTCCATACTATGAAGCATTCGCTTGTGAGTTTTTACATGTTTATTACGTGCCATTGTTGCTTATATCCTCTTCTCACGTTCATGTACTGTCATTAGGAAATTTTGTTCTGTATGCGGACTTGCGTTATGATTCAAGTCGCAATGGATACAATGGGACATGTGCTTTCATCGATTCCCATGACGGTCGCGTAGTCGAGATGGTGAATATGACACAAGTTGAATGCGGAAACAACTCATGGTTGATAGAGGACCGTGCGTTTGAGGAAGGAGTGCGTAGGTTGATAGCGCGTGGGTTGGTCCCAGATGAGGTGGTTCATGACGACAAATCATCAGTTGATGCTATCTTGTCTCGCTACGACATTGTTAGCCAAAAAGACTTATGGTACAAGTGCAAGAATGTCATAAAGAAGTTCTTGGTTGAGGTTCAGAACAAGAAGCGTCCTCCTTGTAGCGTCGATTGGTGGACTGGCTCCGTGCTCAAGGAGCGAATGCAGCTAGGAACAAGCCTGATCTAGTCCGTCGAGTGGCCTCCATACGTGGGTTGGAGGAAGGAGAGATCGTCGTGTCACGACGGTTTATGTATCCAAAGCTTCAACAGCATGGGTTAGCCGACAAGTTGAAAGGGTGGATATACACGTATTGTCAGTTGAATGCTAGGAGAACGGTCGGTGCAGATGGTCGTTATCCGCAAGAGCAAGATGATGCGGGAGTATTGGTTTTGGATATAAGAAATGCCATAGACCATTGAGCAGGAGACCATACAGCTTGTAGAGACTTGCCGATGAACTTCGCCTGAAGGTTACAGCAAACCGACCTGTCCAACTCCAAACAAAGAGAAGAGCACACATCCACGAGACGGTGAGATTACCTGTGGTGATACTAAGACAACTTGCAGGTCAACCTTTCTTTGACTCGATTTGGCAGATTCTCCAGTAACTCCTGGTCGAGTACCATTTCCGTCAAGCAGCGCTGTTGGACGAAGACAGTGCAGTTACCAAGTATGTGAACAGAGAAGTGACTCGCTTTCATCGAGTAAGAAGCACGGCCAAAAACTCGAAAGAGCTGGCAGTTGATGAAGTATCTGAGACCACACATTTCACGGAAGTGTAGAAGAAACAACTAGTGCTCCTCGAGGAAACAACAAAAGGCAAAGCCAGTTAGCTTGGAATTTCCGTCAACTGCTGCCGGTTACTTATGTAAATTTCGAGTTTACAAAGCAAACACAAATCCAATAAAAACTCGGTGAGAATACAATTCGACTTCTACTGGTAGGAGCTTGACTCTCAGTTTTCATACCGAATAAGGTGATATCGAAGACAAACCGAACACGGATTAAGAAGTATATACAGAAAGACAGACGAGTTGAAGACCAGCAAATACCTGAAGTAAAAGTCCGCACCACCTCTCTTCTATGAGTTCCCAAAAACTTTGAGAGTCGGGGTGTGACATTACGCCCGTCCACTGTGCACCGCCTCAGCAACTCATTTCCAGAACAAGGAAACTCAAAACTTCTCTTCGAACTGGGAAGTTTGCGTACAGAAGGAGAGTAGGCAAACGATACGCATGGACGTCTTTTCAGAAACTGTAGTGTTGCGGTGGTATCATGGAAAGATGACAACCTGACCTTAGGAGAAAACATGAGTGCAACAACACCACCTTGCACGGCCATACTCAACCAGCCATCAACTGCAGCGCCACAAAGCAGGTTCTACTAAATCGCCGGTGACAGACATGGAACAGATCCTGTCTTGGCTTCGGGTGCTTCAAACAGCAAAAGAATCTTCCGGACTGTTTTTCTGCAGTCGTCTTGTTTGAAATACAGATTCGTCTAGTTAACTACGTCAGTACAGCAGAGTTCGACTTACGTACTACGTCCAGCGAACATGGACACAACAACCCGCATCAAACTTCACCGCGTAATTTAGGGGGTGAAGTTTGAACCGTAAGCCTCGATTTTCAGAGCATGCCGAATGTGCATAAACCTTTGGATCGAAAATGTCGAGCGATCATGGAAAGAGAACACTTCCGGGAAGTGACTGATTACCGCAGTTTTTGTATATTCTTACAGAAATGACATGAGTGCTTTACGTTAAGGTGTGAGACTACACCAGATAGCACTGCTGCTCTCCTGTTTGTATGAGACAGTTAGTTCTGGTAATCTGGGTCAATTTATAGCATGCTCTCATGTTTCTCTCAATACGGTGAACAGAGAATATTTTCACACGTCATATTACTACCACACCGGGATCCTTTGCACACAATGTATTGCATAGCGTTTATTTTCATTTTTAGTATCTATGTTTTTTTTTATTTATTTATTAAAAATGAACCATTTTTATTAGATTTGTGGTTGCACTTGGTAGAGAGGTACAAGATCTGACGAGATGATCAACTGATAAATATAGTATGAATCAATATCAGAAAACACAAAGAATTCACAAGACATGGAAAAGGTCTAAGAAACTGAATTTTTTTCGTAAGACAACATAGATTTCACTACCTTGAGGTCACATAAGCACACATATCTTACGAGAGGATAAGCATCATAGCAATACCCAAGGTGTGAAGACGATCGAGCATTTTTGCTGAAGAGAAACCAGTATTGAAATTCTCCTAGACCGGCCAAATAGAGTAAAATAGCATAAATAATCTCCAAGCACGAGACTCGGACATCAGAATCTCCTTCCAGATCTCCTTCCAAGAGATCAAAAGGTGAAAATTGCAACTGGTACCCTTGAGCTAATGCCCGCAGCATCTATGTTCAGTACCTAAACTGTGAAAGTGTTAATGGAGAAATAAGGAGATGTCATTTCTTCTTCGAAGGTGATGAGAGCGGCAAGAGTATATCATTAGAATCACTCGTGGACCGTGTAGGACACCCGCATGCAAAAAATACTGGGTTAGAGTAGTAGCTGTATTAGATTAAGTGGAATAATTCTCAAAAGTTCTGATCCTCTTCATGTCTTAGTCCATGTTTGGACCACGAGATAAAATTTCTTGTTCACCTCTTTCCATGTTCTGAACTAACGAAATAAACTTTTTCTTGTCCATCCCCTCCCGTGTTCTGATGGCTCGAAAGGTCTTGTCTTGACCCCGAATTTTCATTCCCTCCGGTCATGCTTTATCTGTTCCGATCTGTGCACGAAAAGCACGCTTTGGATGTATATTCACTGTATACATACTTCGTTGCATTATAGTTGTTCCAGAGTTCGACTGGTAAATTTATGTTGTCCTTTTTTTCCGAATGTTGTATTTTCGGGACTCCACCACTCGGCTACGTCCGAAAGAGATCTTTGTTACTTCCGCAAGGAGGGAGTTTTGAATTTAAAGATGAAAGGGGTACGGTGACCCACACGGCTTTATTTATAAAAAAAACCAAGTACAGTACTTTTGGACAAACTACATGCTACTTTCTATACACACTGCTACACTGTGAATAATACTCTCTATATGTAATACTCTGCTTGCTCTACGCTGGTCCTAAGCCCATTTCGTGTCATGTGCTGCGAGTCATAGCATCGGCAAAGAGAATGTATTTCGGAAGCAACTCTACAGTGAACATATCGTCTGCTTCCTCTAAGAGACTGTCAGCGTTGGCGCCCACATCCTCCTACTCGGATACCGCTGGAAGCTCCACTCCCGTCTCATGCTGCTCGCTGGCCGTGCCTGAGCTGTAGTACCTCCGTGAGCAATGAGGGCAGCGACCACTGTCCCTAAAGAAGAAAATGTTATCAATATCGCCTACGGTAACGTCTTGGGATCTGATGAAGAAATTCCATAGAGAATCCGACTAGCTCTTCTGGATACCTGCCTGGGTCAACCAACGGAGAGATGTTGTGTACTTGTCGGACGTCAGCATCGCTCCTAAACAGCGAGGAAAGATAACCGAAAGAGGACTGGGGCTCTTGTATCTGTTGTATTGCAGAGCCCGTGGAAGGATGTTCAAGTAAGTCAACTCGATCCAATTTTTTGTCTCGGCCGCCCCCATGAGCATAAATAGCTCATTGCCGTCCTCTACCATACTCAGTAACATTTTTACTCATAGCCCGGTGATGCTCCTGGTCTTCATCCTTGAGACAATAGCCAACCATGCCAACAAAGGTATGGATATTTTTGTTGGACAGCTGCTTTACACAGATTTCTGCACTGAGTGGTCGCTCCCTGTTCCAACCCAAGGTCTGGTAGATCTGCTTCTTTACCTCCACGGACGACTTCTCATATATGCAGATAACACCCTAGAAGTGGAGATGAAGAAGCGACCCACTCCTCTCGTCGGAAATATGTTGGAGACACACTGCTTTTTCAGAAACTCACAAATAAGAGAAAAATATGCAATATCAAGGTTAGCATCAGTTGTACAGACAATGACAGAAACCTCTAGGTTAGGATGCCTAGCTCTTGCTTCTCAACGAAGAGACATCGCTGGGTCGGAGAGAAATGACGGCACATCACAACACTGTCTTCAAGATCAACCTGAGTACATACACAAAGATGACAATAAAAGCGGAAAACCTCATGCACCGTAGACCTTAAAGAACCATCAGCACGACTAAAATACGCAGGATAAGAAAACATCCGGTACCGCTTGTCCTACATGTACAAATAGAAGTTATCAACCGAATAGGAGAAAAACCAAAATGGTCCAACCAACTTCTGCAATGGAATAGGATGCAAAACACAAAGATGACATGTTCTGCCTATGAGAACATAATCTAATTTCATCAAAAACTCTGGAGGGTCCTGCGAAAAACCCAACTGCAGATAAATGTAAGTGCACGTGAGTTCCAAGAACCGCTGTTCGAACGAAAGCATAGGTGGTGCAGACCACAATGGAGGAAAACAGGGAGTACCACCACTGACATCCAAGAACTCAAAGCTTGAATCCGGATCGACAGTCTGCTCGACAGTGCTCACTTCTTCGCCATTGTCGAGAGTATCACCAACTTCTTCACTGTCAACCACAGCTTCGCAACGCTTGCTAGCCTCAGACATTGCAGACTCAGCAGAAAACTACGACATTTGCAGACTCAGCAGAAAACTACGACAACAATGCAAAGAAAACCGCCATCGTCAACAAAGAAAGCGAAAGAACTAGTATCTACTACGACACCAGCAGGCTAGTCTCATCTTGCATGTCACTACCATTGGATCGCGGTATAGAAACCATCACCGCTCTCACTCATGAATCGCACAATCAGCACCAGCCCCAAACCTCGACAAACCACGCAACACATCCACCACGTCCGCTCGACTGAGTGTCACATGGAGAGGATCCAAAATCATTCGATCCTCGACAAACCGCGCACCATAGCGAACCAAAGCACACAGTCTCGTCCACGAAATCATTATCGCTCCCACTCATGGAGCGGAGCCTCAAACCATTTAATCCTCGACAAACTGCGCAGCACAGCCACGACCCGTCGCATTGACTGTCAACCAGGAGAGCGAAAACCATTCGATCCTCGACAAACCGCACACCATAGTGAGCAAGCGATGACAAACACACCACATGCACGCTACGAAACAAGCAGCAACAACATGCGCAACCGAGCCAGGAATTCAACGCCCAACATAGTAACATGACAACGAACAAATCAAGCACAACGACCGACGTCAAAGCACGAAGAACGAGCGACGAGCGAAATCATCACGCCTAGCAACAGCAAGCAAAATGACCTAACGATGACAATTAAGCCATCGTTAGATCGCAATCAGCCTCCACCGCGAACCCGCTGAAAATAATACGTATTAACTCCATCCGCCGAACGACTAACCCCACAGGGTCCGATAGTCATCATTAGGTCACAAACAGCCTCCACCACGAGCTCATCCAAAATAATACGCGTTAACTCCATCCGCCGAACGACTAACCCCACAGTGCTTATTTTGAAAAAGTGACCTAACCCCTCCTTACACGTGACACACACCAACCGAAAATGACCCGCTCTCCCTGCTTGGCGTTATCAGCCCCCGGCCAGATGTTCGCTTTGGTAGCTTATTTCATGAATCTCTCTACGTTCTTTTGGCTCTTCGTCTTTAACGAAGACAATAGCTTCAGTTAGAGCAACTATGAAAGAGAATGAAAGTTTTACGAGAAGACTAGTCCAAAGTTTCTGGTTTCTTGTTCAGAGAGTTTTTACAGAATGCATATCTTGCCAAAATGCACTCCAGTTCTAATCACTTGAAGTTAGACTGTATATGCATGCTCATATATATACTACTTGGATCTACGTTGTATATCAACGTATATGATATTGAACTCATCTTTGCAGAATAGATCTATTATCCATATATATGATTAAGAGTCTTTTCTTTTCTAAATTTACTTTGTTAAATTATTCATGTTAAACATGATATTTTGACCGATTTAGTACTAATGTTAGATATAGTACTAAACAACAAGCGAAGAAGCATATATTTCGGGTCGAGTGAACCTTAATTAGATTCTACAAGTTAAAACTAAAGTAATAATCCTTTCAAAATATATTTCACTATGAAAATATATTTACAAATCAAAAGTACCTGTCAACCAGAAAGATATACGAACAAGTTAAAGCAAAGAAGTAACTGATGCAGCGGTAAGTAATGAAAAAGTACACTCAAGAACCTAAATACCACAAGATACACGTAGAGCTTGCAATAAAACACTCTCCCGTCGTAAATGAAACCTCAACCTGTTCTCTTACTCCATCTGCACTCAACAAGGAGGATTACTTTTAACCGTGCCTTTCGACATACTAGGCAACAGTTACATTTTACTTTCCTGTTGAATATTAAAATTAGCATTAGAATTCATCAATATTTAAATCTAGCTAGAATTTATTAATTTGAACTTAGGTTAAAAGTTATCTGGTCAAAGAAAGATATTGTTACTTTGACTGTTGTTCAGGATCTCACTTTCTTCATCTCTTTTTGTTTGTATCAATTTTACTTGTCAGAGAAAAGCTTAATAAATGCTTTTCCCAGAATAACTTAACCGATCCCATATAAAACATCAATTATAGACACATTTACACATTACTAACCGTTATTAGGTACATATGACATGTATAGAGTGACCCTTCGTCACAATTTTCTCCAATCACCAACTAAGGTATGATGAAATTTCTTGGGAAATTTCTTGTTTATGTTCGCTCTAGATTCTGGTGAGTTTAAGCACCAGCAAATTAAGTACTCCAGAGTATTGGCTCGATGTTAGTCTATATCTAGCAATTTGTCACCGGTTAAGTCTTCTAACGAGTCATGCACAACTCCTGACCACCAAACCTCAAAGCTAGTCACCGCCTGCAGCACCAAGTGTCAACACACTAGACATCTACGAACTGAAAGAAGGAAGCGTGCCGGCGAAACAGGCGTCGTCCGCAAACCCACGGGCCCTGGCCGAAAGTATCCTTCGACGAGGGCAGAGGTCGAGCCCTGACCTCACACCAGTGAGACATTGTAACTTTCCATGATTTGGAAAATAAGAGAATTCAGCGGCACTACTTAATCCTCTTTAGGGGAATATAGAGATCGCCACTTTGTGACAGGATCACGAGGTATTAGGGGATGTCAAAGTTAAAAATCTTCTCAAAGATTCGACAGCCGCGGGAGTAAGTTACGACTTCGGCCAGATTCCGACATGATACCGACACCTCCGGAAGTACCTGGAGGAAAACGCCGTGGATGTTTTCTTAACGAGGTGCCATCCAGAATACATAAACAAAGTTATGTGTGACAATTTTACGTCCAGTTAACTCTCCCCCATTGAAGAATATTTCCTCTGAACTTTGACACCCCATATTACATAATACATAAGAGATAAATCTCCGGTCTGCAGTTTCCGGTCCCTTGATGATAATGCTGTAGGGAAACATTCGATTGCCTCACACTACTTACAACTTACCATCAACACACGCGCTCCTGACCGACTAAAGCGATGATGATCATCATAATGTCATGGCCTGATAAGCCACTAGAACCGTCATGCACCGCCCGGAGGTTCAAACACGATATAATAAGAAGTGTATAAGAAGTGTATAATATCCACGTGACACTCGTGTCAAGTGTTTCCTCCGGTCACAGCGCACTGACAATCGCATCCTGTATCATGTACCACTCTATTCTTTCAAAGGTGACTTCCACTGGTTCTTGTAAAGGCTACGTAAGTAGACCCAGACTTACAGGTGTACACACTTTCTCCGAAGAAGTGACCAGTGATATCATGGTGGTAAGGTCCAACTCAATTCAATTTGACTTATATACATACAATGCTCACTTTCGTAAGAACATGATGAGAACTAAATACTTACATGATGCCTACTGCACTGTGGCTAGCAAGCTTTATGCACAAATTTCCACCTACTTTTACACGAGGTTACGGGAGGACGTTTTTCATTTCCCAGTCCTTCCGTTAATTGCCTCCGGAGTGTTATTGCGGTCAAAATGTGAACGCAGACCGATCCAACCTTTGTAGTAGTCCAAATCACGCTTAGGAGACTCCATTGCTCGGCCTGTTACTCGAGGCATCAAACACGACTCAAACATGAAAGCAAGAGTATCTCCCTCAATCTTAGCTGGTCTCGGTTCTTCTGAAATTGCTTTCTGCACGTATGGTAGTACGATAATTAGAGCGACTGCACTAGTTTGTTCATCCAAACCGGGTCAAACTGGTAAACCGTTAGACACTGTAGTTGCACTCAATATATCAAACACACCAATAAAATAAGGATTTCCACTCTAGATCCAACGCATATAACCAGAAAGGGATCACCAGAAACAAAGTACCTTTTCTGCGCTGAAGTACTTTGTTAGACTACCCGTGAGCAAAGATATGCCGCAGACAGGGTTTGACCCAAGAACAAAAGTAGTAACCTTACAGACACGAGGAAGCCGCTACATAGAAGCAAGTGTATTACTAAACTGAGTATACTGAGCGGTCCAGTACATGCATAAATAAATGATCTCACCTCGTATGTAGCTGTATCCACACCATGAGGACTCATACAACTGTGCAAGCTAGCACCTCCAGGTAGAAATCCCTCTGCTTTGCCCTGCAACACAGGCCCGTACTGGTTCCAGGTTACTCAGGTTTGTACGCAAGTGCAGGAAACTCTAAGCATTTATAACTAGCATCTTTGACACAAGCACAGACCAGAACTTTTAAGCAGCTATCCGGTTAGAGTTGTACCTCTCAAAACAAAAAGACACTTGTCTATCAGCTCTTCAAATCTGAAGCTAGAGGTAGGAAACCATCCGACCAATGAGCCGGAAGCTGACGCTGACGAAGTAGATCATCGGTTACTTTTAGACAACAACAGTCTAAAAGTAACCGAAGTTCCGTGTCGATAAAGCAGAAAAAAACCGCTGTACTATCGTGGTGTCAAGCTAAGACGGTTATCTTCAACGCACATCCATCTCCTTAACGGTTGGCGCAAAAGCCAAAGGTGAGAATCAAGTAACTTCAGCTGTTCCACGTTTATTCACTTATCTGCCCGATTCTTTTATCTTGCGTTACGCTTTGCGTCTCATGAGAATCCTCCAGTATTGAGGTGAGGCCCAGGACCGTTACCTCGTATGTGCCGCAGATAAGTCCCATGAATTCACTCATGCAATTGCGATGGAAATATGGAGGCCGAAAAGTATGCTCTGCCACCAACCAGCGGGATGGGAACACTACCAAATCCACCACAGCTACTCCAGGTCTTTCTGATGGGACTGTTAAGACTGCATCGAGACAAGTTGATTGACAATAAGCACTATCGAACATCGTATAAACCACGTGGTAAGAGACACTTCCCGGCAACAATGTATTTGACGCAAATAAGGCTAGAAATAACGTTCCAAGTTGGATGCAGAGAAAACTAATTCTCAGTGGTATAAATGTACATTTCAAACGGTGTCCTTGGTGACGAGAAATAGTTCCTCTACCTGTATTTATACTGGGGTCCGCATGATCGAAGAGTACTGTATTGTAAGGACAAAACTTCCTCAAATCATACTGCACAGGTCGTAGAACAGAATATCGTTGGAAACATTCAAACACTTAGTACCATCTAGACGATCATTACTTTCTGACAATATGATGACTTCAGATGAAAGAGCCGGTATTCCCTTTACCGGTAAAGTGCAGATTAAGCCCAATATCACGAAGACAATAAAGATGGGAAATCTCTAGAGCAGAAAACCTCTCTCAGAAACCATATCCTATCTGTCCTAGGACAAACTAACTAAGCGAATGGTGACATGGTCCTTGTACGTGCTAAGTAGTCAAAGGCCGAACTAAAAACCAATATGAATGTTAACAGCTGAGCCGAGCTAGCCGGTACCTTGTACGGTGCATAGTTTCCCTGCCAGGCCACAACGTTGAAGGGTGAGAAGTCTTGTTTGCTCTCAAAGAGTTGTCCACCAAATTTGTGGATAATAGTATACCCCGGAACGCAATTGTCCTCGAACCACGCCACCGGTGAAAAAAAGTCTCTCGGCTCTGCTAAACCATTGGCTCCTACAGAACGTGCGAAGTGGATACCCGTTACTGCCTAAAGGAATGAGCTGCAAGCGCGTAAGTGATAATGGACCACTGTTAACTCACTGCACAGCAGAATAGAGCAACAGGAATGTAAACCTTTGGTAGGTACAGCGATCCATAAGCAAATCGTCAGTCCAAAACGTTAACAGTGAATTCTTCAGCCGTGTATACCTATTGGCCCCAGATCCGGAAGCTGAAAATGACCACTGTAAACCTCAACAATGTAACCCCGAGAAGGTCCATCCGGCAAATCAATGGAAAACCTGAAACCGTGCGGCAGCACAACGACCTCTCCCGGAGAGACTTGTAGTTTTCCACACTCTGTTTTGATCCACAACCCTGGACAAACAATATTTGAGCAATTCAAACTTCACATCAGACGAAGAAAGCGGAGAACGCGTCGAAACTAAGACTCTGTAATAACTAGTCAATTAATGGATCTCTCCTCTATAAGACAACGGAGGGAATCCTGATAAAACCAGACTTTGTTGCATCAACCCTTTGACTCTGCAAGCACCGAAAAATTAAGGAACCTCAAGTTCACCTCAGAACCAAGTGCTTGTAACTAAAGTTGTAACGTCGGTCAAGGCGATTTAGGATTTATCAGACCCTATGGCTTCCAACGCGGATACTAACTGCAATTAACTCAAAAGCCCCGCTTAGTGTCTGCTCTCTCAGTTGCATTTTGGAGGTAGTTATACTCATAAGCTTACTTCCTTGCTGTGGAACAATAAGAAAGTCGCCATCTGCATTTGCCAACGCACAATGTTCCATAGAAGCGTTCGCTGCATACCTGAAAACTCAAATATCTACAGATCAGTACAAATGCACGATCTCTTACAGCCGGTAGATTTCCAGAAGAACAATATGCCTTGAGAATATGATACTTCCTGAAATACCAGATGCAGACATTCGGCTGAACCCCCAATCTCTACACTAAATTTACTGTTCGGACAAAATTCTTACATGTGAACAGCATAACCGTGTCGAAGGAAGGCGCTGCCAGCTCCACAAATAGTGTAGAGTCCATCTATGAAATCTGTTTTCACGTCTGGAATGTCCTCAGGTTTCCAGCGCAACTGGGTAGGCGTCACAAAGGAATTTGACGATTCCGTGAAATCACTGACGAGACTACTGTGGTGAGGTTGCCGAGGAGAGAAGGGCTCATGAGTCACTGATGGCTTTATTCGATACAGCCAACTGGGAACCAAGATTGCAACAACCATCAGTGTCCATAAAGTCACCACCGAAAGTAGAGTATACCAGATAAGAGCCAGTCAAAGTTAATGTGCTACACCGATATGCACAATCCCGTTTGGAGAAAATTTCCCGATACACATTCTACTCACAGTCTCTATGATTCTGCAGCAAATTGTTTCTGAATACATATCCCTCTCTTGCTATTGAACAAATAGAACGTCTTCTGGTTCTATCCGTTTGAAAGCTCCTTTCGGAACAGATTTTGATCGAAGTTTAGGTGTCCCCTTCTTTCGGAACACAAAGACAAGATAAATGTAGGCTGCCTCCCATTCATCATCAGAAATATTGTTTCCTTCCGTCCCGTCGCCAAGAGCTCCAAGTTTTCGCATCAGTTCTCCAAATTCAAGCTTTTGGATGTACTGATTCACAAACTCGTGAAAATTCTGCTTCATCACTAACTCCAACCCGTACTCCTCCGCAAGGGCTACACATTTAGAAAATGGAACGAGCCACTCAGGGCAGTCCACAGCATCCTCGAGATGAAAATGGTACTGTATCCCAAAAGGCGGACTTAGAAACTTTTTTTCGCTGTACATCTCCCCGAATTCTATTTTAAACACGCTGTTCCCAAATTCAAGTCCATCCGCATCCCGCAGCTTCCGAACAATTACGTTGGCATCAGGCATCGTTCCAATGAACATACCTCCAGGCAAAAGCATGTTTGTCACATTATGCAAGGCTTGACGAGCACGTTCCTCGGTCGACCAAGAGTAATGAAGTGTGAACTGGCAGCTGCAGACATCAAATTGTGGAACGTGTTTGAGAGCTTCGTCAAGGGAGACTTCATAACAGTCTGCACAGACAAGGCGCGCTGGAAAGGAGAAAACCTTGCGATTTTGAGCATGATCTGTGTCCCCGTTGTACCTGTTCCTGGCATCCTCTATGGATCCTTCAGCTATGTCTACTCCAACATAGTAACTAATGCTTGCCTTATCCCACTTTATCAGATCTCCACCTTTGCCACAACCTATGTCAAGTACTGCATCCCCTCGCTTGGCGTACAGATGGATCAAAACGCTCTTTATCCAGTTATTCAGCTTCTTCAGATGAATAATAGGGCTCGCCTCACGCTCCTCCCGTGTTTGATTACTGCGATTGCTGTAATGTTCCGCGACCTGACGAATGATTTTCGAGTCGTCCGGCTCCTCACTTGTCGAGATGCGAGCTCGAGAAGCAGCACCAGAAGGAGGAGGCGACTCTTCTCGATCTCTCTTATGGCCGTGTCTGCTCATCGTGAGTACCTGCCAAACAGACTCGTTTTCATTCTATTTGTCGATCAGCGACTAATAAACATTTTCAAACGACTGTGATTCTGAAATCCCTAAAACAACAACCATTCGTGATCAGTCATGATCCTCGGAATCCATAGAGGAAAATCCGCCAAGAGAAGTACATCACTGAAGATTCAGGAGATCACGTTGGGAAAACGAAGGACACACGTTGAAGACAAAGACAACTCTATCCCGGGAGTTAGTAACTGTATTATCTCTATCGTTCCAGTAGATGAAGGTAAACTTACCCTGCTCGTCTGCGAGGACTTTGAATCGCACAATTGTTGCTCCTCCTCTTCCTGCCCTGTCTTGGTTTCACTGACAAGACGGACAAATGCCACGGGACCGTCCTCCCGTTCTATCTGAACTCCTTCCTTCGGGCTCGATTCTCGCCTTCCTTCTCCACCTTCCCTGACCTCTCGACTTAGCTTTAGCTTTAATCGACTTACGTGCAAAGACTCGTAGCGGACTCTAAACTTCTGTTAGGTTTACGTCGGAGACACCTCCGAGTTCCTTCCCGGGAGTAAGTCAATTCATTAATCTGGAATCATCAGAATTACAGTCACCCCTGCATACGTGCATACTCAGATAAGTAATATTCCACCCAATGAATAGCAAACAGATGCTATTGAGATGCAAACAGATGAACTCAGGAGGAGTTTATGATAGTTCAGGACGATGACGACAATGGCCGTGTAATTGTTAGCCTTCGGAAGCTCCAGTATGATATATCTTGGGAGCGCTGCAGGCAACTGCAGGCTGATGATTGTCCAGTAAGAGGGAAGGTAAGATTTTCTCTGAGGGGTAAAGATTGTCTCTGAGATTCCTGTCCCACGTGTCTGTATGAACATGGCAATAGTGTCACTGGTCATTGTTGAAGATAAGCCCAAATCTACAGTGCGGATATGTGTGCCCACGTTTCCCGCATGCCTTTCTTTCTTGAGTGTGGGTTCTTGTTCTCTGGCGGGATTGTCATTGCCTTATGATAGTTTACATGTTCGTTGTTCAATGCACGTTGAGTTGGATTTCGCCCTGACTTGCTTCTAGGACATAATTTCATGTCAACGGGTAGCCATATGAGATGAGTTACAGGCCTTTCTTTCGTCTGTTAGTCCTATACACCATCAGGACTTGCTTCGTTTTAGGTTCTTCTCTTTGCCCTGTTTGCAGTAAATTGTTCGTAGTCACTGAAGAAGGTGGACACTTTCTTGGTCTAACGCAGGTTCTTTCCGCTAACCGGGGCGGTCTCGTCGTGAGAGTGGAGGGGCTGAGAGGTTTTGTGCCCTTCTGTCAGATCTACTCGGTAATTCTTTTCCTATCCTCGCTTTCACGTTCGTTTAATACGAATGAGTGGTTTCTGTAAGCTCGTTGGCGCCACGAACTTGATGACTCCTTTCCTTATGGGTCGGTGGAATCGGCTGTGTTACTTTAAGTGTTGTTGTACTCTGGACTGCACGTGTTGTCGACGCACATGGTAACGAATAGCTCGTACATGCGTGATCGGCAGAATTTGCTTTTAAGGGGCTGTTTCCTACTGATGGTGATACTGATCTTGGGCTCTCTATCGTAGGGAATGAACCAAGAAGATATGGTGGATAAAGATCTCCCTCTTAAGTTCAATGAGGTCGATGAGGAAAGAACGAGACTTGTTTTGAGCAATCGGAAGGCATTAGCTGCCACTCAGTTGGGAGTCGGCATTGGGTCAGTTGTTATTGGCACAGTTCAGTCGGTGAAGCCGTATGGTGCTTTCGTCGACATTGGCGGGACTAGCGGACTGTTGCACATTAGTCAAATTAGTCACGGCCGTATTACCACTGTCGAGAATGTTCTTCACCTGGTGATAAGCTTAAGGTTGGTTGTCCTGCGCTGTATTATGAAGCCGTATATGAGAATTGGTTGTCTATCTTAGCATATAGCATGCTCACCGCGAACACGTCTACTGCAGGTGATGATCTTGAGTCAGGACAGAGACAGGGGAAGAATAAGCCTTTCTACCAAGAAGTTGGAGCCCACTCCAGGGGACATTCTGCGAAATCCAGCTCTTGTCTACGAGAAGGTTGGCCGCTTGCTTATCCATCCAATGTTCAGTGTAATTTAATGTTTGTTGTTTGTGCTGGATAAAGTAAAGACTGGTCGGTGTGTCATGCGCAGCCGATGTTCCTCAGTCTGCAGGCTACTTGATAGTTTGGAGAAGCATGTTGGTAAAGTTCTCTGCCCATTTCCTGACACTAGTGAAAGCCTGTGGGTCTGATATACATGTGTGAGTCTACAGGCTGATGAAATGGCTAAAACATTCCGACAAAGAGTAGCACAAGCAGAGGCGGCAGCTAGGGCCGAAGAGCTGCGACTGCAGAAGGAGGTATGTTTCAGATCATATGCTCGGTCCTTGAGGTTTGGCCATGATTTCTGCGTGTGCACGGTGTGGCACCGAGAACTGCCTACGTGAGCTGGCTCTGGATTGTCCTGTTTTTTATTTGTCTGGTAAACTAATTCAGGCGGAGGAGATTTCAAGTTCCTTACATCCGTTCTTGGAATTCTTGGCAGGGCGGTTTTGGCCTTAGAGACCTCGCGGCTCCAGCTGTGGATGCGCTTGGTTTGGATGAGCTTGAACTTGATGACATTCCTCCAGCAGAAGAAGAGTAACTATGGGGCGTGAGATCTTCTCTCACCCGCGGCCCTTGGTAATCGTCCTAGGACAACCAGGCACGTTCGGTGGAGTGTAGATTACCAATTGCTGCTCTGATATGCGCGATGAACCGATCGATTCTAGGTCAATGCTGGGTAGTGGAGGGAGATATTGCTAGAGGTAGTACGGTAGTACACAGTCGGTTAGCCGAAATTAGGGGGTGTAGGCCCTATTCTTTTTCCCATTCTTTCCTCCAGATGTCCCCCTCCTACTTTTTTCATGATGGGAGTTTTCCGTCTTACCTATTGTTGTGAATTATAATGCAGAAAGTAAACTGAGCAGTTGATATGCAGTGTTGAATTATGGTACTGGTACCGCAGTACGTAAGAGTACAGTATCCTGTTTCCGTGTCCTCTGCTTCTAGAGGGTAAAATTGATCAGAGTTTCCAGCGATGAACTAGGATCGCGAGCGACGGTTCCAGCTCCAGCCAAGAGTGATCGAGAAGTACAGTACATCAGTGCGAACATGAGAGCCACAACCATTGCGCCACACTACTGTAGTTACTGCAAGCGGAAGCCAGGCAGGAATGCTGTGACTTCACATCCATCGGTCCGTTTCTTCTGAGGTGGTTAAAATATCATCGAAGTCCTGTTAAAAGACGCTGTGCGCTAACATAGTAACATGATGAAAATAATAACGCCAAACAAGTGGAAGGAAGAAATTATGTAGAGCGAATGCTGATCAACTCGTGCCATGATTTATTGTATCCGGCACAACCGATGATTGGAATATACACAAATATGTTCAAAATTTGCGTACTAACTCAAATTGTATTGGGATGGGTGCGGTTCACGGAGGACTAATCGAGTTATTAAGTAATTGAATCTACGAGGACTAATCGAGTTATTAAGTAATTGAATCTACGACCTCTTGCTAAACATTGCCAGCTGAAAGAACCCAAGAGAGGACTGTGATGATACTCACTGCCCTTATAACAGATACATCTTCGTGCATGAGGCACTCTGTACCTTAATCCCCGTGCGGGTATAACGACCCGAAGGATACTACTTCGACTTTCCGAAAAAAAAAGCACGGAGAGGAGTATTTCGTACTTTTTCACCTTGTGTATTTTAAATTAGGGAGAGATTTTACTATTTTGGTTAAAGAACATTTCTCAATCAAGACCCAATAATTATATTCGAAGCGAGTTGCAAGGGTGAAAAGATCTCCAATTTACAAGAGTGTAAAACTCTTTGAGAGACTTATATCAAGACTCTCCCAAGAGCTTTACACTCTTGTGAATTGGAGAGTTTTTTTAAGTCTTTATTTGTAAGATAATATTCTCGCAAGAAAATTCTATCAGCAAAGAGAATTTTCTTGCGAGACAAAGTTTTGTTGGCAAGACAAACCTACCCGCAAAAGAGTTTCTCCTGGTTACCAGCAATATTGCTACGGGCACAGGGGGCTTAAGTCTCGCATTATCTGATGATAGAGAATCTCTTCTGCACGTGCAGTACTTTTGTGTCCCCGCTTGTGAAGTACATATTCAGGACTCGCTGGTAATTACACAGTAGTTGTATGTCTGCATTTTACATGTTCTTGTGATCTCTTGCAGATCTTTCGTGTCCGTGTTATGATAATAAATAACGTTCATCCCTTGTCCAGCAAGCTCAAGATGAAGAAAGAAGGAATACAAGAACATGGAAAGAGGAGAAGGGTGTAAGCTCACAGACGACAAGACGCGGAACACATTAAATATAAGAATGTCCCTCTTGCTATTGAACAAATAGAACGTTGTCGTATTGTACATAGGTCTATACAGTGAAAAGTATTGCAGAGAGACTTTTTTCTATATTGTGTAAAGGAAGCTGCCCTGCAGCTTAACAAGCTAGGCAGGAGCTAAGCTGGGGCTATGCTTGACAAGCTGCCCCCAAGCTTGGGTTAGAATATCACCCCTAAAGGAGTCGAGAGACACCAGAATGCAAAGCTCGACGAGGAGAGCGACCTCATGCTTCTAGTTTTGACAGAAAGTGTTTTAAGCAATAGTTAGTACGAGTTTTAGGCTGTGAAATATGTGAAAGAGGGAAATCTGTCGATTCTGGTTTGTGACTCAAACTCAGAATCGGATAGCGTGAGCGTGTAGGTGTTCACAAATACTATAGTTTTGACTCCTTGTTCATTAAAAACGGAGTTGTATAGAGAAGTTAGTGTAGGAAAGACTAGTAAAGATCTTACAGAAAAATTTCTTCAGGTAAACATATGTACAAAAGTTTTTACCTTCTTGAACGAAACCAAAGGCCATCCCAATGATAGGGCGCCTGCCTAGGAGGGAAGTGGTCTCAGGATCAATCCCCCCTGGCCTCTGGTTCCTATTCCGGCATGTTGGCCTCCTGGAAGGGAGTCTATGTTGGATATGCAGCCATGTCCTGCATATCTAGGGGCGGGAGACCGGTATCTCCCTTAATCGTGGGCTTCTTGGCCTAAGCCTCCGCATGCCATCCTGAATATACTATGGGAGATACCTGGTGTGCATATGGGGGGGTTGTGAGCCCTGTGGGGCAGCCTCATAAGTGTTGGGGCTTCGGCTTACATTGGATGGCTTGTAGTATATTCAGGGTGGCATCAAGATGGCATCGAGGGCACGGGAAACTTTTGCTGAATATTATGTACGCATAAGGACAGCAGAGGAACAGCTTTAGATGGGGCCTTAAAATTAAAGCGAAAGATTACAGTTGAAGCGGAATATTACAGCGGAAGCGGAAGATTACCGCGGAAGCTTGAAGCGGAATATTACAACGGAAGCGGAAAACTACAGCGGAAGCGGAAGATTATCGCGGAAGCTTGAAGCGGAATATTACAGCGGAAGCGGAAAACTACAGCGGAAGCGGAAGATTACCGCGGAAGCTTGAAGCGGAATATTACAGCGGAAGCGGAAAACTACAACGGAAGCGGAAGATTATCGCGGAAGCTTGAAGCGGAATCTTACAATGGAAGCGGAAAACTACAATGGAAGCGGAAGATTAAAACAGAAGCTTGAAGCGGAAGATTACAGCGGAGGCGGAAGGAGGAGAATTAGAGTTTAAGAGGGGGGGCAGCTTAGCTAAGGCCCTGCTTCTGATAAGTGACTGCGCTGATAAGGACAGCAGGGGGGCAGCTTAAGCTGGGGTCTTTACTTTTAGGTAAAATACCTCCGGCGACTTGGGATCGAAAAGAGAGTTTTTTTTTGCAAAGGAAGGTTTTCTGAGAGAGCGGAAGCGGAATACGGAGGAGAAGCTAAGAAGCTGGGGGGAGATCAAATTGCTGACAGATTGAATTGGGAGAGCATCGTAAGAGAGAGAGGCATGAGTTTTAGGCTTGGACGTTGTTTAAATAAACTATTCTAGGGAGAAATTACTCTCAGGAGACAGTTCTATTGAGAGATCGTTTGGAAATCTACAGGGTACTTTTGATCGACGTTGGATCAGATTTTTGAGAGTTTCAGTTGGGGCAAGGAGAGGAATAAGATTCAAGGGTCCGAATTTCTCTATTAGGTTCAGATTGAGACGTACTGGGTAGACTTTTGGCTTGACGGGTGAAGACAGGTGCGCAGGAGAGGAAGAGAGAGATTTTCTGTACAGTTGGAGAAATTGATGGTGCAGACGACACTGTAATAAAGTTAATTGAATCTTGAGAGACCTATGTGTGTACCCAGGGTGTGTTTGAGTGCTTGTTTTTGTAATTGGTGAGCACAAGGAGCAGTGTTTTGAGATCACATCGTCAGCAGCAACCTATTTTCTTTTCTGGTCATTTTTCTCTGATCGATCACAGTCAGGAGGTCCGCCCTCCTCAAGAAAGACTCTCAACTCGACATATGGTGCTTCCACTGAGAGCTATTGGGGTGACTGATTTGGAGAATTGACTGAATTGAGAAGATGGATCACAGTGCTGCCGTACAAGGTGTAGCTGCTGCTCAAGGTGCTCCTGTTCAAGGGACTCCTGGTCAAGATGGAATTGGCTCTCAAGGAGGGTCTACAGCGGTTCCAACAGCAACAACACAGCCTGTTGTAGATACGTCTCAGATTCTTCAGGCGTTGGCTGCTTTGATTCAGCAGCAGCCTGCAATTGGGGGAGCTGAGCAGAAGTCCACAAGAGCATTACAAGCAATTGTTGGTCGGTGTGGACGATTTGATGGAAGAGATGTTACTAGGTACCTACGGGAGTATGTGGGTGAGATGGAGTTGGTCAAGGCACCTGAAGTTGAGGTAATTCTGAGCTTTGAGTTGACTGTTGTCCTTGAACTGAGAGAGAAGGTGAGAAATTTACAGAGAAGACATCTAGGTGGGTGGACTTTGTTTGAGCGTGCATTGAGAGAAGAGTTTCTAGAAGAGGACTCTGAAAGAGTCACCAGAAGAACTCTCATGGACTGGATAGAGCGTCAGCCTGGACGTTCCATGGGATTGAATGAGATAATTCGTGAGTTTGAGAAGAGATACTCTCAGCTTTCTGGTCTAGAGAAGTTGACGCTGGATGCTAGGAAGACGGAGTTGTTCTTGGGGGCTCTGGATGAGTTCACAGCAGATAGGCTTTGTTTCATGTTGGCTGATCGAGGGACTGAAGGGGGAGTTACATCTGATTGGAGGAGAGTGGAAGAAGCAGTATCTACCCTTGCTAGGCAACGTCGTGGTAGGATGGTGTTACAGCTAGAAACCTTACCAGAGCAGCAGAGAGTAGCTCCTCCAGTTCATGTAGCTCCTCCTACAATACCTCAGGCACCTATAGTGGTTCCTCAGGCACCTATAGTGGTTCCTCAAGCACCTATAGTGGTACCTCAAGCGCCTGTAGTACCTAATCCAGCACAGAGAAGACCTAGACAGCAGCAGCGACCTGTTGAGAATCGAAATCAACATAACTTGATAGAAGAACTCACTCAACAGCTGAGAGATTTGAGGGTTGAGATGGCAGACCTGAGGAGAGACCAATGACCAGTTGCACCAGGTGCTCGACCTATAGGAGGAACCTTTACCAGGAGATGTATTTGGTGCGACAGTCTAGATCATCTCAGAGGAGACTGTCAAGACTTGGCGGTTGCCTTGCGAGAGGGCGTAGTCAACTATCAGAATAACAGGTTGTATTTAACCGCCATAGGGCAGCCTCTGAACACGTATTTTGGGAGAGGAGGAATGAGGAGTTCTCTTCCAGCACTTACTGGTGCGAATACTACAGCGATGACTGCGGGTTCTGCAGAGGCTGATGTGTATACTGGGAAGGTTGAGGTGCGCTCTAATCCAACTATGGTTGAGCAGGCTAATGAGGTTTCAGTTGAAATGATGAAGAGAGGTGCAGAAAGCATTAGGAGAGCTACTGGATGGAGAGACCCAGTGGATGCAACTTCTATTCGAGCATTTTTAGAAGCGAGCAGTGAACAGGATGCCATGATGGAAGACAAAAGAAGAAGGGACGCTTCTGATTTAGATGCAAGAGTATCAGAGGACAGTAACCGTCGGAGGGTTACGAGGAGGAGAGCAGCGGAACCATCACCATCTGTACCAGCTGGTAGATTTCCTGCTGCAGAGGATATACCTTCTACCTCTACAACTCCACCACCTGCAGTAGATCCTATGGAAGGTGTACAGGATTTGCCACAGGAGCCTACTGCTGCGGATAGAGTGCGAGGGAAAAGGTTTACAGCATAGGAAAAGGGGAAAGCTCCAGCTTACAAGTTAGCGGCAGACATTGAAACAACAACAGACTTGCGTGCTGTTCTGGAGCAACGCATTTTGGATGCTAGAGTTGAGTTTACTCTTCGTGAAGTGCTTGGTATCGCAAAGAGAGAGTTTCATGAGTTGATAATAGACATCATGAAGAGAAAGAGACAGGTGGTGTTGACTGAACAAGTGAGTAGTCAGATGGTTGGAGTAGTAGATGCTATTGGTGTTGATCCGCATTTTGGTGTTGATCAGAGGTGATAAGTATGAGGCATGGGTTGCTGGTCCTGCTGTTATTGAGAATGAAGATGAAGAGTATGAGGAGGATAGGTCAAGCGCGGACAGCGATTTCGAAGAAAAGCATTGGGCAAGAGCGACAACTGAGACGCAGGTTCGACTTGGGGGACTTTCTGAACCAGTACCTGCACTTGTGGATCACGGGTCGGAGATCAACATCATTTCCAAAGAGGTGTATGAGAAGGGGCAGTGGCCAATCGAGAGGAATCATGGTTGGGTACTTCGTGGAGCAAATAATCAGAAGGGTGAGTTATACGGAGCTTGTCCTAATATGCGTGTGAGGATTGGAGATGTAGAGGTTGATCAGCATTTCTTTGTACAGTCATCTGCCTCCTATCCTGTCATACTGGGCCAACCATACATCACCGCTGTTTGAATGGAGACAAAGGTGATGAATGATGGGTCTCATTATGCCAGAGTTCGGAGTCCAGATGATAAGTACTCAGTACAGTTTTTGACGGTTCGTTCAAGACATGAGCGGAACCGACAAACCCTTAGAGATTCTCAGACGAAGAGATGTAAGGGTTTTCGCAGTCCACTCCTGTAGAGCGGGAAGACAGGGGTGTAGAACCTACTGTTGAGATCCCGTCAGAGCTGGAAGCGAGACATGTACAAAGGTCTGGAGACAAGTGTGATGTACAGAGTTGGCAGTCCGGATTGCTGATGTTTGAGGCAGATGGCTAGAGTCGATTTACAAGAGTTGAAGATATGAGGAAAAATACAAAAAGATGGATGGTGAACCAGGTATCAGAGTTGTGGCGTGTAGGAGTTCTACCTGAAGACGAAGTAGTTTCTGGCTTGTTTGAAGAGTTTATGTCTATACAGTCAGTTATTGGTTGGTTAGACAATGTGAGTAGATTGATGGAGGGGGAAAATAGTGTGGTGGTGATCCCTATCCACTCTCGATGCATATATGAGGAGATTGCTACATACATGCAGTTCTTTCCTCATCCGATGCAGAATAATGAAGGGAGAGAAGCAAGTTGTTGGTGTGCACTCCCTCAAGAAGCAGATGTCCATGCGAAGTACAAATCTGTACTGAGAAAGGTAAGACCGGTAGCAGCTCAACTACCTGCTAACTCCCAACAGCAAGTACAGTTAGTGGAGACTGAGCCTATATTGCGTGATCATAGACGAGTAGGACACCAGTTTACTGAGAAGACATTGAAGGAGCTCCAGATAAGAGGGGGTGATTTCTTGACTGAGGACGAGAAAACCGTGTTTGAGCAGATGATAGTGAAGCATGGTAAAGCATTCTCTTTTTCAGCAGAGGAGATAGGTTGTGTGGACCCAAAGGTTATAGCGCCTATGGTTATATTCACAATCCCTCATGTGCCTCGGGACTTGAAACCGATCCCAGTTCCTCGTGCTTTGTTGCCTAAGCTCATCGAATTGTTGAAAGAGAAGGTACAGATGAGGATACTTGAGCCGTCTATGGGGCCATATTCTAGCAGGTGGTTCACTGTACCCAAGAAGTCAGGAGCTTTGCGTTTTATTCAAGACTTACAGCCTGTGAATAACGTAACCATACGTAACGTTGGGACGGGTCCTGTGATTGAAGAGGTAGCAGAGGCATTTGCAGGGAGAGCTATTTATTCGATAGGAGATCTATATTCTGGTTATGATCAGTTCCAGCTGGCTGTGGAGAGTAGAGATTTAACTACTATGCGTACGCCCCTGGGATTGATGCGGATGTGTACTCTTCCACAAGGAGCGACGAACTCGATGGCTCATATGCAGAATGCGATGCATAAGGTACTGAGGGAGTTTGTGCCTGATGTTACCATTTCGTTTCTAGATGATATTCCTATAAAGGGTTGCGCGGTTGAAGACAAGAATGAAGCAGTACTTGCGAATGGATGTAGAAGGTTTGTTACATACCATATCAGGGATGTAGAACGTATCTTGACTCGACTGGAGGAGGTGCATCTCACCCTGTCAGGAGCTAAGTCCAAGTTTGGTGTGTCTGAGATTTTAGTGGTTGGACATCTGTGTGGTGCTTTTGGAAGGCGACCAAACCCCGAGAAGGTTGAAGCTATAGCTAGGATGGCAGACTGTAAAAATATCACGGAGGTTCGACGCTTTCTAGGTGCTTGTGTATTTTATCGTTTATCCATTCCTCATTATGCCCATGTTGCTGAACCTTTGTATGCATTATTGAGGAAGGGTAAGAGGTTTGCATGGACCTCAGTCCATCGAGAAGCTATGAATAGGCTGAAGGAGGCTCTACAGTCTCCACCTGTTCTAAGAAGAGTAGACTACGGATGTGAGAGACCTGTCATGGTCACAGTAGATACTAGTCCAAAGGCGATTGGCTGGGCAATAGGTCAAGATGATGCGGATGGTATGCGGTTTACCTCTAGGTTTGGAGCTAAGATCTTGACAGACAGGCAACGAGATTATCCTCAGGTGAAGCGTGAGTTGTGGGGAGCGGTGACAGCGATGAAGACAGACCGTGAGTTTTTGATTGGTGCTCATGTAGTTCTAGAAACGGATTGTCTACCTCTACTAGGCATGATATCCAACTGTAGCACGCCAGACATAGCGATGTTACGTTGGATTGCCTATATTAGAAGCTTGAACCCAGAGCTGAAGCATATAAAAGGAAAGGAGAATATGGTCGCAGATATGTTGTCAAGAGCTCGATTTATAGACGAGGATGTCATGATTTCAGAAGCTGAGGAAGAGGAGAGAAGGGATGCTTAGTGTCAGGTTAATCGACGGGCTACGAACTTGGAGCCGTTGATGTTTAGAGAGGAGCTTTACACAGGTAGACTTCGTGACATAGGGTATTATCTGAGCTTGTTGGAGAGGCAAGAGAGATGGAGCAAAGTAGAGTTCAGAGAGATAAGGAAACAAGCTTACAACTATCTTCTGCATGATGGGTATCTTTGGAGACGGCCACAGAGGAGAGATGGGATGTTCATACGAGTAGTGGACGATCTGCAGACTAAGCAGCAACTGATGAAGGAGTTCCATGATACTTTGTGGGCCGGACATCGAGGGATTTGGGCTACCTACGTCAAGTTGAAGGAAAGGTATTGGTGGAAAGGTCTGTACCAGGATGTGATGAACTACGTCAGTTCCTGCTTACACTGCCAGTTCTATTCGAAGATGCGGTATAGAGACGGTCTCGTGCCAACTTATCCGCCTTGTATTCACTTCCAGTGGGTTCTCGACTTGGTGGTAATGCCTCTAGGGTTATGGGGCATGCGATATTTGGTTTTGGCTCGTGAAGACCTGTCCAACTTTGTAGAAGGACGAGCTTTAAGGACGAAGACCACAGAAGGGATATGTAAGTTTGTTCTTGAGGATATTATCTGTAGATATGGGTCTGTAGGAAGGCTACGGGCAGATAGGGGAGAACTACGTGGTACGGAAGCGAAAGAGTTTTTTGCTCGATATGGTGTGAAGCTCAAGCTTACTACTGCGATGAATCCAGAAGGGATTGGCAAGAGCGAGCGAGGACATCCATCGATAGTACAGGCTTTGGTGAAGGCGTGTGATGGTAAGCATAGAGAGTGGCCTAGGTTACTCCCTTTTGCTTTATGGGCGGATAGAACAACTCATTGTTCTACTACAGGGTACATGCTTGTTGAGTTAATGCTAGGACAAAAACCGATGATGCCAGCAGAAGAAGACTGTCCTACCTGGGCTACCTTGCCATGGGAGGACAATGTGGACCGTGTGCAGCTTCTCTCACTACGAATCAGACAGCTAGAATGTAGAGAGGAGGATCTCTCTGAAGCGCAGCGACGGTTGAAGGCGGCTCGACTTGGGAACAAGGAGAGGTTTGATAAGACTCATAGACTACGACCAAGGCGATACAAGTTGGGGACTGGGTGTTGGTATACGACAGCACATTGGAGAACCAACACTCTACAGTTCGAAAGTTTTCGAGAAGGTGGTTTGGCCCTTACCTTGTCTCTGATGTACATCAGAATGCTACTTATTCCTTGCAAGAGCTAGATGGCACGCCTTTAAGGCTTCCAGTTGCAGGGAAACGAGTGAAGTTATTCAAGAAGAGAGGGGAGACTGTGGAGCTAGCTGAGTTCTTAGGTTCAGAGCAGACAGGAGCAAATGAAGACTTTTCTGAAACGGTCGAAGAGAGCGAGGACGATTCGGAGGACCACGAGGATCGGTGACGGATTGGCACATACCAGAGGATGTGCAGGTTTGGAGGGGGTGAATGTCGTATTGTACATAGGTCTATACAGTGAAAAGTATTGCAGAGAGACTTTTTTCTATATTGTGTAAAGGAAGCTGCCCTGCAGCTTAACAAGCTAGGCAGGAGCTAAGCTGGGGCTATGCTTGACAAGCTGCCCCCAAGCTTGGGTTAGAATATCACCCCTAAAGGAGTCGAGAGACACCAGAATGCAAAGCTCGACGAGGAGAGCGACCTCATGCTTCTAGTTTTGACAGAAAGTGTTTTAAGCAATAGTTAGTACGAGTTTTAGGCTGTGAAATATGTGAAAGAGGGAAATCTGTCGATTCTGGTTTGTGACTCGAACTCAGAATCGGATAGCGTGAGCGTGTAGGTGTTCACAAATACTATAGTTTTGACTCCTTGTTCATTAAAAACGGAGTTGTATAGAGAAGTTAGTGTAGGAAAGACTAGTAAAGATCTTAGAGAAAAATTTCTTCAGGTAAACATATGTACAAAAGTTTTTACCTTCTTGAACGGAACCAAAGGCCATCCCAGTGATAGGGCGCCTGCCTAGGAGGGAAGTGGTCTCAGGATCAATCCCCCCTGGCCTCTGATTCCTATTCCGGCATGTTGGCCTCCTGGAAGGGAGTCTATGTTGGATATGCAGCCACGTCCTGCATATCTAGGGGCGGGAGACCAGTATCTCTCTTAATCGTGGGCTTCCTGGCCTAAGCCTCCGCATGCCATCCTGAATATACTATGGGAGATACCTGGTGCGCATATGAGGAGGCTGTGAGCCCTGTGGGGCAGCCTCATAAGTGTTGGGGCTTCGGCTTACATTGGATGGCTTGTAGTATATTCAGGGTGGCATCAAGATGGTATCGAGGGCACGGGAAACTTTTGCTGAATATTATGTACGCATAAGGACAGCAGAGGAACAGCTTTAGATGGGGCCTTTAAATTAAAGCGAAAGATTACAGTTGAAGCGGAATATTACAGCGGAAGCGGAAAACTACAGCGGAAGCGGAAGATTACCGCGGAAGCTTGAAGCGGAATATTACAACGGAAGCGGAAAACTACAGCGGAAGCGGAAGATTATCGCGGAAGCTTGAAGCGGAATATTACAGCGGAAGATTACAACAGAAGCTTGAAGCGGAAGATTACAGCGGAGGCGGAAGGAGGAGAATTAGAGTTTAAGAGGGGGGGGCAGCTTAGCTAAGGCCCTGCTTCTGATAAGTGACTGCGCAGATAAGGACAGCAGGGGGGCAGCTTAAGCTGGGGTCTTTACTTTTAGGTAAAATACTTGCGGCGACTTGGGATCAAAAAGAGAGTTTTTTTTTGCAAAGGAAGGTTTTCTGAGAGAGCGGAAGCGGAATACGGAGGAGAAGCTAAGAAGCTGGGGGAAGATCAAATTGCTGACAGATTGAATTGGGAGAGCATCGTAAGAGAGAGAGGCATGAGTTTTAGGCTTGGACGTTGTTTAAATAAACTATTCTGGGGAGAAATTACTCTCAGGAGACAGTTCTATTGAGAGATCGTTTGGAAATCTACAGGGGACTTTTGATCGACGTTGGATCAGATTTCTGAGAGTTTCAGTTGGGGCAAGGAGAGGAATAAGATTCAAGGGTCCGAATTTCTCTATTAGGTTCAGATTGAGACGTACAGGGTAGACTTTTGGCTTGACGGGTGAAGACATGTGCGCAAGAGAGGAAGAGAGAGATTTTCTGTACAGCTGGAGAAATTGGTGGTGCAGACGACACTGTAATAAAGTTAATTGAATCTTGAGAGACCTATGTGTGTACCCAGGGTGTGTTTGAGTGCTTGTTTTTGTAATTGGTGAGCACAAGGAGCAGTGTTTTGAGATCACATCGTCAGCAGCAACCTATTTTCTTTTCTGGTCATTTTTCTCTGATCGATCACAGTAAGGAGGTCCGCCCTCCCCAAGAAAGACTCTCAACTCGACAACGTCTTCTGGTTCTATCCGTTTGAAAGCTCCTTTCGGAACAGATTTTGATCGAAGTTTAGGTGTCCCTTTCTTGCGGAACACAAAGACAATATAAATGTAGGCTGCCTCCCATTCATCATCAGAAATATTGTTTCCTTCCGTCCCGTCGCCAAGAGCTCCAAGTTTTCGCATCAGTTCTCCAAATTCAAGCTTTTGGATGTACTGATTCACAAACTCGTGAAAATTCTGCTTCATCACTAACTCCAACCCGTACTCCTCCGCAAGGACTACAAAATTAGAAAATGGAACGAGCCACTCAGGGCAGTCCACAGCATCCTCGAGATGAAAATGGTATTGTATCCCAAAAGACGGACTTAGAAACTTTTTTTCGCTGTACATCTCCCCGAATTCTATTTTAAACACGCTGTTCCCAAATTCAAGTCCATCCGCATCCCACAGCTTCCGAACAATTACGTTGGCATCAGGCATCGTTCCAATGAACATACCTCCAGGCAAAAGCATGTTTGTCACATTATGCAAGGCTTGACGAGCACGTTCTTCGGTCGACCAAGAGTAATGAAGTGTGAACTGGGAGCTGCAGATATCAAATTGTGGAATGTCTTTGAGAGCTTCGTCAAGGGAGACTTCATAACAGTCTGCACAGACAAGGCGCGCTAGAAAGGAGAAAACCTTGCGATTTTGAGCATGATCTGTGTCTCCGTTGTACCTGTTCCTAGCATCCTCTATGGATCCTTTAGCAATGTCTACTCCAACATAGTAACTAATGCTTGCCTTATCCCACTTTATCAGGTCTCCACCTTTGCCACAACCTATGTCAAGTACTGCATCCCCTCGCTTGGCGTACAGATGGATCAAAACGCTCTTTATCCAGTTATTCAGCTTCTTCAGATGAATAATATGGCTCGCCTCATGCTCCTCCCGTGTTTGATTACTGCGATTGCTGTAATGTTCTGCGATCTGACGAATGATTTTCGAGTCGTCCGGCTCCTCACTTGTCGAGATGCGAGCTCAGGAAGCAGCACCAGAAGGAGGCGACTCTTCTCGATCTCTCTTATGGCCGTGTCTGCTCATCGTGAGTACCTCCCAAACAGACTCGTTTTCATTCTATTTGTCGATCAGCGACTAATAAACATTTTCAAACGACTGTGATTCTGAAATCCCTAAAACAACAACCATTCGTGATCAGTCATGATCCTCGGAATCCATAGAGGAAAATCCGCCAAGAGAAGTACATCACTGAAGATTCAGGAGATCACGTTGGGAAAACGAAGGACACACGTTGAAGACAAAGACAACTCTATCCCGGGAGTTAGTAACTGTATTATCTCTATCGTTCCAGTAGATGAAGGTAAACTTACCCTGCTCGTTTGCGAGGACTTTGAATCGCACAATTGTCGCTCTGCACACATTGCTCCTCCTCTTCCTGCCATGTCTTGGTTTCACTTACAAGACGGACAAATGCCACGGGACCGTCCTCCCGTTCTATCTGAACTCCTTCCTTCGGGCTCGATTCTCGCCTTCCTTCTCCACCTTCCCTGACCTCTCGACTTAGCTTTAGCTTTAATCGGTTTACGTGCAAAGACTCGTAACGGACTCTAAACTTCTTCCCATGTGAACCCCAAAGAGGATTCGCGAGGGAGTAAATCTCCGAGGGTTCGCGCGAGGGAGTATACCTCCCTGCCACGCGAACGCGTGGGGTCGCACGTACAAGGTGCGACCCCGGTCTCTCTTCGCGACTCCCCAAAGGGCTCCCTCGCGTGCGAACCCCAAAGGGGATTCGCGAGGGAGGGAGAGAGGGATCGCACGTACAAGGAAAGGGCGGAGGGCGGGGTCGCACGTACAGGGAAAGGGCGGGGTCGCACGTACTTGGAAACTCCCTCCTTCCTTCTGTTCTTCAGAAGGGAAAAAATCCTCTTTGTGAAAGCACGATAAGGCCTCAAAGGCTCTATACTCACACTTCTTTTGTATTTCTCATTAGCCGGGTGTGACTTCCTTTCACGTTATCACAGGAGAGTGAGGGAGAGTCTTCATAGAGTGTGACACTTGCTTTTTTTCTCTTCAGATTTTCCAGAGTTGGTTATCATTTAGTCCTATATGGACCTCCAGACTGATAGGGTAATCTTTATTTTCTTGTTTTGATTATTTCTATATATTTATTAGTTTTGTAGTCATTTATAGATATTTTTTTATTTTGGATATTTTTATATATTTATTAGTTTTATAGTCATTTATAGATGTCTCCTAGGGTGCATCCTAGGCGACTCGAAGATCGACACTTACCTAAAGGATGTCCGGAGGTCCCGGGAGGGAAAGTGAGGGTCCCGGAGTCATTATTGGTTAGGTATGTACAGCTGATGAGACTCCTAGGACCTGGAGCTGGACACATGGCAATTTTCCACTTCCTTTTTGCGAATGAGAGTGGACGTATAGATCAAATGGCGAGGGAGGCAGAAGCAAGAGTTGTCACGGCTGATGTAATTCCAGAGGAGGGTGATCAGGAGAGGGAAGATGTGGTTGATACAACTGAAGACTTCATAGCTGAACCGGACGTACTCCGAGCACTAGACATTTCGATGGAAACTACCGAGGTATGTTTATTATTAGTGCATGTCTTGACTTATGTATGTTTATATGATGCTTTATTGATTAGTGCAATTTTCTGTTGCATTCAAACAGACATATGTTGATGCTAGAGGGATGAGTGATGGTTTAGTCCCAAGAGTCGCGGATCATGACTCACAAGTCTCAGTACGAGAGTCTCCTACAGCTGCTAGTATGGACACTACAACGAATGTGCTTGTTATGGACTCACAAGACCACATACGTGCACCCCCATTCCAGTTGTGGATGAAACTCTTTCTCGTGATCAGCTACCCTTGGATGATTCACTGTCTATGTATGCCTTTGTAGCTTTGTCTAGACTTAGGGAGTTCTTTCGAGACTTCAAGGTCAGATGTCCTCATCATGGATGCGAAGAGTTCTTCTCGCTTCCGATAATCAATGTCATCCATCAGACGTGGTCATTGAAGTTAAAATGTTCTAGTCGTCACACTTATGGATGGAGATCTTGTGAGATGGAGTTATACAATGACATCCCTGATGTTACCCATCGCTTTTATCATGTTGTATTGAATGCGGGATTGGACTACACTACACTAGATAGTGTTCTTCGAGAGGTGGGATTAGCTCATAGCTCCCGGACCCATTTCTTCAACTTCCAAAATGGAAAGACTCGTCACGTTGGTTGGATCCAAGCTGCAATGGAAAGTTGGGCCATCGAGAAGGAGAAGGTTCAAGCCAGTGCCTTAGCACGGATCTTTCCCGACTTGAACGAACTCCTAGTTGGAGGTTAGTTTATACGATGTCCATACTATGAAGCATTCGCTTGTGAGTTTTTACATGTTTATTACGTGCCATTGTTGCTTATATCCTCTTCTCACGTTCATGTACTGTCATTAGGAAATTTTGTTCTATATGCGGACTTGCGTTATGATTCAAGTCGCAATGGATACAATGGGACATGTACTTTCATCGATTCCCATGACGGTCACGTAGTCGAGATGGTGAATATGACACGAGTTGAATGCGAAAACAACTCATGGTTGATAGAGGACTGTGCGTTTGAGGAAGGAGTGCGTAGGTTGATAGCGCGTGGGTTGGTCCCGGATGAGGTGGTTCATGACGACAAATCATCAGTTGATGCTATCTTGTCTCGCTACGGCATTGTTAGCCAAAAAGACTTATGACACAAGTGCAAGAATGTCATAAAGAAGTTCTTGGTTGAGGTTCAGAACAAGAAGCGTCCTCCTTGTAGCGTCGATGATGCCGAAATCATCCCTGATCTGGAGCTCCTCACGAAGAGACAATTGGTGGACTGGCTCCGTGCTCAAGGAGCGAATGCAGCTGGGAACAAGCCAGATCTAGTCCGTCGAGTGGCCTCCATACGTGGGTTGGAGGAAGGAGAGATCGTCGTGTCACGACGGTTTATGTATCCAGAGCTTCAACAACATGGGTTAGCCGACAAGTTGAAAGGGTGGATATACACGTGTTGTCAGTTGAATGCTAGGAGAACGGTCGGTGCAGATGGTCGTTATCCGCAAGAGCAAGATGATGCGGGAGTATTGGTTTTGGATATAAGAAATGCCGCAAACCATTGGACAGGAGACCATACAGCTTGTAGAGACTTGCCGATGAACTTCGGTTGAAGGTTGAACTTCAGTTGAACTTGCCTGAAGGTTACAGCAAACCGACCTGTCAAACTCCAAACAAAGAGAAGAGCACACATCCACGAGACGGTGAGATTACCGGTGGTGATACTAAGACAACTTGCAGGTCAACCTTTCTTTGACTCGATTTGGCAGATTCTCTAGTAACTCCTGGTCGAGTACCATTTCCGTCAAGCAGCGCTGTTGGAAGAAGACAGTGCAGTTACCAAGTATGTGAACAGAGAAGTGACTCGCTTTCATCGAGTAAGAAGCACGGCCAAAAACTCGAAAGAGCTGGCAGTTGATGAAGTATCTGAGACCACACATCTCACGGAAGTGTAGAAGAGACAACTAGTGCTCCTCGAGGAAACAACAACAGGCAAAGCCAGTTAGCTTGGAATTTCCGTCAACTGCTGCCGGTTACTTATGTAAATTTCGAGTTTACAAAGCAAACACAAATCCAATAAAAACTCGGTGAGAATTCAATTCGACTTCTACTGGTAGGAGCTTGACTCTCAGTTTCCATACCGAATAAGGTGATATCGAAGACAAACCGAACACGGATTAAGAAGTATATACAGAAAGACAGACGAGTTGAAGACCAGCAAATACCTGAAGTAAAAGTCCACACCACCTCTCTTCTATGAGTTGCCAAAAACTTTGAGAGTCGGGGTGTGACATTACGCCCGTCCACTGTGCACCGCCTCAGCAACTCATTTCCAGAACAAGGAAACTCAAAACTTCTCTTCGAATTGGGAAGTTTGCGTACAGAAGGAGAGTAGGCAAATGATACGCGTGGACGTCTTTTCAGAAACTGTAGTGTTGCGGTGGTATCATGGAAAGATGACAACCTGACCTTAGGAGAAAACATGAGTGCAACGACACCACCTTGCACGGCCATACTCAACCAGCCATCAACTGCAGCGCCACAAAGCAGGTTCTACTAAATCGCCGGTGACAGACATGGAACAGATCCTGTCTTGGCTTCGGGTGCTTCAAACAGCAAAAGAATCTTCCGGACTGTTTTTCTGCAGTCGTCCTGTTTGAAATACAGATTCGTCTAGTTAACTACGTCAGTACAGCAGAGTTCGACTTACGTACTACGTCCAGCGAACATGGACACAACAACCCGCATCAAACTTCACCGCGTAATTTAGGGGGTGAAGTTTGAACCGTAAGCCTCGATTTTCAGAGCATGCCGAATGTGCATAAACCTTTGGATCGAAAATGTCGAGTGATCATGGAAAGAGAACACTTCCGGGAAGCGACCGATTACCGCAGTTTTTGTATATTCTTACAGAAATGACATGAGTGCTTTACGTTAAGGTGTGGGACTACACCAGATAGCACTGCTGCTCTCCTGTTTGTATGGAGACAATTAGTTCTGGTAATCTGGGTCAATTTATAGCATGCTCTCATGTTTCTCTCAATACGGTGAACAGAGAATATTTTCACACGTCATATTACTACCACACCGGGATCCTTTGCACACAATGTATTGCATAGCGTTTATTTTCATTTTTAGTATCTATGTTTTTATTTATTTATTTATTAAAAATGAACCATTTTTATTAGATTTGTGGTTGCACTTGGTAGATAGGTACAAGATCTGACGAGATGATCAACTGATAAATATAGTATGAATCAATATCAAAAAACACAAAGAATTCACAAGACATGGAAAAGGTCTAAGAAACTGAATTTTTTTCATAAGACAACATAGATTTCACTACCTTGAGGTCACATAAGCACACATATCTTACGAGAGGATAAGCATCATAGCAATACCCAAGGTGTGAAGACGATCAAGCATTTTTGCTGAAGAGAAACCAGTATTGAAATTCTCCTAGACCGACCAAATAGAGTAAAATAGCATAAATAATCCCCAAGCACGAGACTCGGACATCAGAATCTCCTTCCAGATCTCGTTCCAAGAGATCAAAAGGTGAAAATTGCAACTGGTACCCTTGAGCTAATGCCCGCAGCATCTATGTTCAGTACCTAAACTGTGAAAGTGTTAATGGAGAAATAAGGAGATGTCATTTCTTCTTCGAAGGTGATGAGAGCGGCAAGAGTATATCATTAGAATCACTCGTGGACCGTGTAGGACACCCGCATGCAAACAATATTGGGTTAGGAGTAGTAGCTGTATTAGATTAAGTGGAATAATTCTCAAAAGTTCTGATCCTCTTCATGTCTTAGTCCATGTTTGGACCACGAGATAAAATTTCTTGTCCACCTCTTTCCATGTTCTGAACTAATGAAATAAACTTTTTCTTGTCCACCCCCTCCCGTGTTCTGATGGCTCGAAAGGTCTTGTCTTGACCCCGAATTTTCATTCCCTCCGGTCATGCTTTATCTGTTCCGACCTGTGCACGAAAGTACGCTTTGGATGTATATTCACTGTATACATACTTCGTTGCATTATAGTTGTTCCAGAGTTCGACTGGTAAATTTATGTTGTCCTTTTTTTCCGAATGTTGTATTTTCGGGACTCCACCACTCGGCTACGTCTGAAAGGGATCTTTGTTACTTCCGCAAGGGGGGAGTTTTGAATTTAAAGATGAAAGGGGTACGGTGACCCACACGGCTTTATTTATAAAAAAAACCAAGTACAGTACTTTCGGACAAACTACATGCTACTTTCTATACACACTGCTACACTGTGAATAATACTCTCTATATGTAATACTCTGCTTGCTCTACGCTGGTCCTAAGTCCATTTCGTGTCATGTGCTGCGAGTCATAGCATCGGCAAGGAGAATGTATTTCGGAAGCAACTCTACAGTGAACATATCGTCAGCTTCTTCTAAGAGACTGTCAGCGTTGGCGCCCACATCCTCCTACTCGGATACCGCTGGAAGCTCCACTCCCGTCTCATGCTGCTCGCTGGCCGTGCCTGAGCTGTAGTACCTCCGTGAGCAATGAGGGCAGCGACCACTGTCCCTAAAGAAGAAAATGTTATCAATATCGCCTGCGGTAACGTCTTGGGATCTGATGAAGAAATTCCATAGAGAATCCGACTAGCTCTTCTGGATACCTGCCTGGGTCAACCAACGGAGAGATGTTGTGTACTTGTCGGACGTCAGCATCGCTCCTAAACAGCGAGGAAAGATAACCGAAAGAGGACTGGGGCTCTTGTATCTGTTGTATTGCAGAGCCCGTGGAAGGATGTTCAAGTAAGTCAACTCAATCCAATTTTTTGTCTCGGCCGCCCCCATGAGCATAAATAGCTCCTTGCCGTCCATACTCAGTAACATTTTTACTCATAGCTCGGTGATGCTCCTGGTCTTCATCCTTGAGACAATAGCCAACCATGCCAACAAAGGTATGGATACTTTTGTTGGACAGCTGCTTTACACAGATTTCTGCACTGAGTGGTCGCTCCCTGTTCCAACCCAAGGTCTGGTAGATCCGCTTCTTTACCCCCACGGACGACTTCTCATATATGCAGATAACACCCTAGAAGTGGAGATGAAGAAGCGACCCACTCCTCTCGTCGGAAATATGTTGAAGACACACTGCTTTTTCAGAAACTCACAAATAAGAGAAAAATATGCAACATCAAGGTTAGCATCAGTTGTACAGACAATGACAGAAACCTCTAGGTTAGGACGCCTAGCTCTTGCTTCTCAACGAAGAGACATCGCTGGGTCGGAGAGAAATGACGGCACATCACAACACTGTCTTCAAGATCAACCTGAGTACATACACAAAGATGACAATAAAAGCAGAAAACCTCATGCACTGTAGACCTTAAAGAACCATCAGCACGACTAAAATACGCAGGATAAGAAAACATCCGGTACCGCTTGTCCTACATGTACAAATAGAAGTTATCAACCGAATAGGAGAAAAACCAAAATGGTCCAGCCAACTTCTGCAATGGAATAGGATGCAAAACACAAAGATGACATGTTCTGCCTATGAGAACATAATCTAATTTCATCAAAAACTCTGGAGGGTCCTGCGAAAAACCCAACTGCAGATAAATGTAAGTGCACCTGAGTTCCAAGAACCGCTGTTCTAACGAAAGCATAGGTGGTGCAGACCACAATGGAGGAAAACAGGGAGTACCACCACTGACATCCAAGAACTCAAAGCTTGAATCCGGATCGACAGTATGCTCGACAGTATACTCGACAGTATGTTTGGGTTGGTACGTCATTATCTTTCCTCCATATTCCACAACGCACATGTGTCTCCGGGGCAAGCTGTAGCTATCTGGCCGCACAAATTTCTCACAAAGTGAGTATTGTGAGAAACCACGAGTTGCAGTAAAATTCGGCAGAAGGCCGATCGCCTGGGACATCGATCTACGCTGCTTGCCCGCGCTGTGATCATGCTTCGCATGCGTACCTTTCGGTAAAACTTTAGCACAGAGCCATGCCACCTTTTTATTTGTGATGTAGTTCTCTCGGTTCCAAGTCACAAGTTACCTTACGTATATGTGCTTGTTCTTATATCTCGCTGCTAACCAGATAAATACAGCATATGTCGTGATAAAAACTCTTCTTATGTGGCGTTTGGGTTAAGCTACATCGTATATCAAATGCGCTGATCAGGCATTGAAATGCTGCTGTCTTTCATCCTTTGAGAGTGGGCTTACCTCTTGTTCTTACTGTCCATCTAGGTGATGCGAAAGTTGCAGCGATAGGCGTGCGTGTCTCTCGATGGATTACGTATCATGGTCTAGCTTTGAACGTAAATACCGACCTTGCCCCTTTCCAGAATATTGTTCCCTGTGGAATAGGTGATCGGCCAGTTGGAAGCATCAAGCACCTTCGTCACACCATGGGATTGAGTTGTGCACAAGGTTCCGGACCATTGGAAACTTTTGAAGGCGATGCACGCCACGAGTTACTGAGAGATGCAGAAATCCTCGACCGTGTGCATCAGTCCTTACTTTCTGAATTTGCTGAAGTCTTTCAGATGGATTTGATCGCCCCAATTCACGAAGGTCCCAGGAGTATCCCTCATCCTCAAGCCCATTTGCCGGATGAGAACTTGGAGAAGGCGTGTTGATGGTGCATGTTGCAAGACCTTACCTGTTGGGATGCCTTGTCGGCCAGATGCGTACTGTCCGAAACGTAGAAAATGTTGTTGCATTCGGATACATGTTTTGTTGTAAGGCCCAGTTGAAGTCACCGTCGCAAATTCTCACGTTGCATTCTTTTTGGAGTTCAAAGATGTTAACTCCATTGTCAGACTGAAAGCTCGCTTCTTATGGTCTTGGAGCTGAGCCCAATGCAGTCGGGTAGTTTATGTCCATTGATTGAAGCAGTTGTTTCAAGCTGTCCAAGCGGAGCGTCTGGAGCGGCGTTAGGACAAGTCGCAGGACATCACGTTATAAACATTTCGATCCCAGTCATGTTTAATGTTCGTCAGATTCGTTTCGTGGGTTTACTCTAGAGCACACTTGCAGTCTGTTTACATGAAAGCAAGACACTTTCAGTCACCCCAGAGGTTCTCTTTGCAGAAGGCAAAACCATCTTAAACTGGATTCGTATCATGAGACGGGTTTCAAGGATGTTTTGAGCTCATAGTCCATGGATTGAGGGAGTTTTCCACCCAGGATGTGCTATTGAGCTCTATACCATGTAAAGTACCGAAGAGTTTGTCCTACAGACTATACGCGCAGTTACATATTAGAAACCTGTACTTCCTAGTGGAAGTATCCTTGTTATAGTGAAGTTATCAGGATCATATAGTGTATTGTACATAACAACGTGTAGTCTGAACCATGTCGAGATATCCTTCGTTTTAACGATAAGAGCAAGGTAATTACACTGTTTAGTGTTATATTTATAACACAAGTAAGCATGATTGGTTACAAATCATAACAATCACTCGGATACATTATGTGGACATGAGGAAGAGCCAGCTAACAGATTTGAGCGTTTTGGGCCTGACTACAGAAGTTGTCCTTTTGGCGAAGGAATTCATATGTTCGTATACCATAGAGGATGACAAAGTAAGTAGATTTACTGACGACTAATGGAAGTAATATGACACCAATGAAGAAAGAATCACTTCAGGGTTGTTGATTAACACTACTTCATCCACCGAAGTACTCCGAAGACTCTCCGTACTAGGCGAAATCACTTCCAACTTATATTTTGTCCAAGCTGAAAAGTATGGACTATACATTGCAGCATGTGATTGGGATCAATTCTTTTTAACCGTGATGATCATGTGATAATCTACCAAGGCCTTTTCTAGCTACGCAAGCATCATTACCACCATCACATATAGTGATCAAAAGCAGAAGAGAGATATCAAACGACCTTAGGCTGTTGGATAGAGCTTGTCCACACCGTTTTCCTATTCCTTCGCCATGAAATACGTTGAAGAAGTCTAGCAGAATGTGGTTACCTCTTCTCCCTACCTACCTGTTATTCTTATTAACTCTTAAGATTCCATATTCATTAAGGAACATTAATGAATATGTTGAATGTGAGTTGGTTATCTCATAATTTGTAATGCAAGAGGTCTCGAGATCAAAACTGGAGATTAGTGTTTTGATACTACAGATCATCTAAACTACAGTTTGAGCCGTTTAAACCACAGTTCAATCATCAACCTGAACTGAACCGTATTGACTCAGGATTGAACCGAACTATTTACCTAAATAGTCTAAACCCGAACAAGAATATTTTTGTTTGAATTAAGTCAAATCGAGCCGTCAAAAGAAAAGATGACCATTGTGATTGTCGCGAACTTTAGAGTTATGACCCTTAATGCAAGATCATGCGCAAATGTTCGAAAATAGAACCCTAGCTAACTTGCATTAAGTTCTGAACACTAAGACTGTGACCTCACGGCTTGGCCGAGAAGTCAAGAAGAGATGAACCTCAAGTGGTTCTCTGAACCAAGGTTGGAACGTTGGATAAAGGTATAGATATCTCTCCTAAATGAACCTTAGACAAACATTGATCTAAGGGGACAAGTTTAGAAGCAGATAAAAAATGTAGGTCGGGTCGAGACGGATGCTAGTCGACTATTCTTCCAAACCATAGATCAAAGTCTGCCGTTGGATCACAATTTCTCAAAAAAAACTCGAAATGTTGAAGGTCTAGCAACATTTTAAGTCGAGGACAGAACTCTAGATAGATCTCGAGATGAATGAGATATCATTAGAAAAGTCTTGGTGAGGGCTTTGTAATGATACCGAGAACTCCTCAAGTTTACATCAGAGCTGAAAATTATAGTCAAATATGTGATCAAGTGGCAATATAGCTTTTAGAGACCAAAGAGTAAGACAAGATCGCAGATCCCTAAAAGTATATATCAAAGAAGCTCAATGTCTAAGGGGACGAGTCACTCGATCCTAAGTTTGCTATTCATTGGGTGGCATATTACTTATCTGAGTATGCACGTATGCAGGGGTGACTGTAATTCTGATGATTCCAGATTAATGAATTGACTTACTTTCGGGGAGGAACTCGGAGGTGTCTCTGACGTAAACCTAACAGAAGTTTAGAGTCCGCTACGAGTCTTTGCACGTAAGTCGATTAAAGCTAAAGCTAAGTCGAGAGGTCAGGGAAAGTGGAGAAGGAAGGCGAGAATCGAGCCCGAAGGAAGGAGTTCAGATAGAACGGGAGGACGGTCCCGTGGCATTTGTCCGTCTTGTAAGTGAAACCAAGACAGGGCAGGAAGAGGAGGAGCAATTTGTGCAGAGCGATTCAAAGTCCTCGCAGACGAGCAGGGTAAGTTTACCTTCATCTACTGGAACGATAGAGATAATACAGTTACTAACTCCCGGGATAGAGTTGTCTTTGTCTTCAAAGTGTGTCCTTCGTTTTCCCAACGTGATCTCCTGAATCTTCAGTGATGTACTTCTCTTGGCAGATTTTCCTCTATGGATTCCGAGGATCATGACTGATCACGAATGGTTGTTGTTTTAGGGATTTCAGAATCACAGTCGTTTGAAAATGTTTATTAGTCGCTGATCGACAAATAGAATGAAAACGAGTCTGTTTGGGAGGTACTCACGATGAGCAGACACGGCCATAAGAGAGATCGAGAAGAGTCGTCTCCTTCAGGTGCTGCTTCTCGAGCTCGCATCTCGACAAGTGAAGAGCCGGACGACTCGAAAATCATTCGTCAGGTCGCGGAACATTACACCAATCGCAATAATCAAACACGGGAGGAGCGTGAGGCGAGCCCTATTATTCATCTGAAGAAGCTGAATAACTGGATAAAGAGCGTTTTGATCCATCTGTACGCCAAGCGAGGGGATACAGTACTTGACATAGGTTGTGGCAAAGGTGGAGACCTGATAAAGTGGGATAAGGCAAGCATTAGTTACTATGTTGGAGTAGACATAGCTGAAGGATCCATAGAGGATGCCAGGAACAGATACAACGGGGACACAGATCATGCTCAAAATCGCAAGGTTTTCTCCTTTCCAGCGCGCCTTGTCTGTGCAGACTGTTATGAAGTCTCCCTTGACGAAGCTCTCAAAGACGTTCCACAATTTGATGTCTGCAGCTGCTAGTTCACACTTCATTACTCTTGGTCGACCGAGGAACGTGCTCGTCAAACCTTGCATAATGTGACAAACATGCTTTTGCCTGGAGGTATGTTCATTGGAACGATGCCTGATGCCAACGTAATTGTTCAGAAGCTGCGGTATGCGGATGGACTTGAATTTGGGAACAACGTGTTTAAAATAGAATTCGGGGAGATGTACAGCGAAAAAAAGTTTCTAAGTCCGCCTTTTGGGATACAGTACCATTTTCATCTCGAGGATGCTGTGGACTGCCCTGAGTGGCTCGTTCTATTTTCTAAATTTGTAGCCCTTGCGGAGGAGTACGGGTTGGAGTTAGTGATGAAGCAGAATTTTCACGAGTTTGTGAATCAGTACATCCAAAAGCTTGAATTTGGAGAACTGATGCGAAAACTTGGAGCTCTTGGCGACGGGACGGAAGGAAACAATATTTCTGATGATGAATGGGAGGCAGCCTACATTTATCTTGTCTTTGTGTTCCGCAAGAAGGGGACACCTCAACTTCGATCAAAATCTGTTCCGAAAGGAGCTTTCAAACGGATAGAACCAGAAGACGTTCTATTTGTTCAATAGCAAGAGGGACATTCTTATATTTAATGTGTTTCGTGTCTTGTCGTCTGTGAGCTTACACCCTTCTCCTCTTTCCATGTTCTTGTATTTCTTCTTTCTTCATCTTGAGCTTGCTGGACAAGGGATGAATGTTATTTATTATCATAACACGGACACGGAAGATCTGCAAGAGATAACAAGAACATGTAAAATGCAGACATACAACTACTGTGTAATTATCAGCGAGTCCTGAATATGTACTTCACAAGCGGAGACACAAAAGTACTGCACGTGCAGAAGAGATTCTCTATCATCAGATAATGCGAGTCTTAAGCCCCCGGTGCCCGTAGCAATATTGCTGGTAACCAGGAGAAACTCTTTTGCGGGTAGGTTTGTCTTGCCAACAAAAGTTTGTCTCGCAAGAAAATTCTCTTTGCTGATAGAATTTTCTTGCGAGAATATTATCTTACAAATAAAGACTTAAAAAAGCTCTCCAATTCACAAGAGTGTAAAGCTCTTGGGAGAGTCTTGATATAAGTCTCTCAAAGAGTTTTACACTCTTGTAAATTGGAGATCTTTTCACCCTTGCAACTCGCTTCGAATATAATTATTGGGTCTTGATTGAGAAATGTTCTTTAACCAAAATAGTAAAATCTCTCCCTAATTTAAAGTACACAGGGTGAAAAAGTACGGAATACTCCTCTCCGTGCTTTTTTTTTCGGAAAGCCGAAGTAGTATCCTTCGGGTCGTTATACCCGCACGGGGATTAAGGTACAGAGTGCCTCATGCACGAAGATGTATCTGTTATAAGGGCAGTGAGTATCATCACAGTCTTCTCTTGGGTTCTTTCAGCTGGCAATGTTTAGCAAGAGGTCGTAGATTCAATTACTTAATAGCTCGATTAGTCCTCCGTGGGCCGCCCCCATCCCAATACAATTTGAGTTAGTACGCAAATTTTGAACATATTTGTGTATATTCCAATCATCGGTTGTGCCGGATACAATAAATCATGGCACGAGTTGATCAGCATTCACTCTACATAATTTCTTCCTTCCACTTGTTTGGCGTTATTATTTTCATCATGTTACTATGTTAGCGTACAGCGTCTTTTAAACCACAACTCCCAGTATAAAAGGCCCACCCTCGCACGCGTAGGCCTTTTGGTCACTGTAGCGATTTCTTTTCCAGGAGCCGGAGCGCTGGCCTCAGTTCTCGACGGTCTGTAGTAGGGTTCCGGCCGTGAACTGGTGGGGTCAGATGGACACGGCTTCGGCCTCCTTGTGCACTCGATCATTGTGGATGCTTTCTGGCTAGGCGTCGGCTCTGCACCATGGCGTTTTCCTTTTCTCTGGCTCGGCTTCGGCGATGAGTGCACTCGATCACCTGGCGGCCATTAGTCCATGCACTTTGTTTATTCGCTAACTATTTGCATGCGATGGAATTACCCCGTCTGTGGCTCGGCTTTGGCTCTAAGTGCACTCGATCACCTGGCGGCTGGTAGAGGATGCACTTTGTGACTTTCTATAATCATTTGCTAGCGATGGCATTACCTCTTCTGTTTTCGCTGGTTTTCTCAACTCGTCTTTGATCTATTTTCGTGTGCTTGGCTCCATTTCGCTTGCGTTTACTGTGAGTAACCTCGCTGTTTTCATGCGCTTGGCTCCATTTCGCTTGCGTTTACTGTGAGTATTTTTGCTCTTTTCATGAGTACTGACCATCTCGTTGGAGTTTAGCTAATATTCTCCGAAACTATCTGTCGCTGTTGCCGTCGTTCATCTACACAGTCACAGTGTGGACTTGAGCTATCTGCCGCTGCTGCTACCGCTACCCCTGTATAGGGTACGGCTACGACTTCACCTATCTGCCGCTGCTGCTACCTCGGTACCGCTCTCCGATAGTGTACTGTCATCGAAGTGATTCCTTTTTGGACAGACGGTTCCACAGTTCTGGCTGAAGAGTCTTGGCTTCTCTCGGTGAGGATGATCGAGTCATGACGGTGAGGTCTTTTCTGATTGAGCCATGACGGTGAGGTCTTTTCTGAGGTTCTTGATGTCAGTAGCCGTTCTTGGGCCGAACCCCGACTTGATACACTGATCGACGGTTTTTGGAGATTTTCGTGGTCAAACTATGAGAGCGGGACAGAGAGGAGCCGTAGGTCTAGACTTTTCAATGAGGAGCGACTGAGAGGTCTTTTTCCATCATACTGTACTGCATGCGATAATTTTGCGAGAGAGCTTCAGATCGATGTGACGCCTCTGTTGACATGTGCTTGTTTCTCATACATGGAGACTGAGCCGAAGCGGCAGCGGTTCAAAGTCTATAGGCAGCTTGCGAAAGTTGTGGATTTTGTGGAACGTACTGCTTTCCCAGACGATTTACAGAGTGCAATACAGAAAACTTGGGAGTCACCTGGCGAAGTTCACGTAGGCTTCATAGCTGCTTAGACATGTGGGTTTAGGGTTTTTATTTTGGCAGTAGGCCTCCCCCTCTCAAGGATCCATTGACAGTAGTTGTCAATGGGAAGAGAGGGGTGAACTCTCGCTGCAACCGGTGCAGTCCAAGGGGTTCAACTCCCCTCGAGAGTGCTTTCGATAGTGATTTCGGGTCTTTCCATCGCAGTTAGAAAGTTTAGGTTACAGTCATTGTTTGCAAAATGTTTTTTAAAAGTTTCAAAATCTGTTGAAACAGGTTATGGGAAGATTAAAACTCCCAGTTTCTCTACTTGTCGAAACAGGTTGTGAAAACCTGTTTTGCATTATTAACAGGTTTCGGAAACCTGTTTTGGAATTGGAACAGGTTTAAACCTGTCCAAACACGTTATCGAAACCTGTTTGGAATTGGAACAGGTTTTCGAAACCTGTTTGGGAACAGGTTCATCGGGAGCCATCGCAGCATGAAAGCATCGCTCTATCGGGAGCCGTAGGACACAATCGGGAAAGAAAATTCCATCGGGCTCCACGAAAATAGTTACATGGGGTCTTTAAATTAAGGCTTAAAGGCCCCTGGGCCAAATATTTATTTGCATTTTCGTCAAAGGAATGGGATATCAAGAGCCGTAGCAACATTAACAAATCATGAATATCGAGAGGAGGAGGATGAACAATTGCTCGATCCCCTCGAAGCTAATTGTTTCGCGAGTAAGTGCGAGCCTAGTTCGTATAAGGAAATATTAAAAGGAGATGTTTTGACAAAGATAAAGTTATAGAAGTGACAAAGCAACCTAAAAAGTGAAGAAGAATATTCAATTTATTTTTCTGACAAAGCGTAGAAGGAAATACTGAAAAGATATTAGCAACAAGTAGTTGAAATTATTCCTCTGGAATTTGAGAAATTAGTAGAAGGAAATAGTACAAAGTTATAGCAGTAAACTTGTCCAAACAGGTTTGAACCTTTTTGAAACCTGGCAAACAGGTTTCGAAAACCTGTTTGGAAGCAAAACAGGTGGCATAAACCATCTTAGGCTTATTTAGTAATTTAGCCATGCAAGTATGTACAAATGATTATTTATTTATCTTTATTGTTTTTTGGTTTGAGTACACGTAACCCCGTCATGAAGTATAAGAGGTTAGCGTTTAGGGTAAACCAAAGTTTACCCTAAACGCTAACCTCTTATCCTACCCTCTAAACCCTAATCTCTTATCCTACACCCTAAAAACTTGCCCTAAACCGTAAGAGAAATAGGGGTAAAAGAAGAGTAGCTTCTTTTAGGATTTTGTGATTGACAGTTGGGACCCGAATCTTAAACCCTAATCCATATGGAACCATTATGTTCAGAATTAATTGTAATTATTCATGGACCTATATGCACATTGTGTTTTAATACATCTAAGTGACCCTCAAGGAAATCAGAAATAATGAAGGAGGAAGATCTGAATGAAATTGATGTGAAAGCAAAGAAATAATATATGAAAGAAAATAAATAGTTTAATATTCGAAATATCATAAAAAGAAAGTATTTATCTAGAAAGGGGGCTCAACCCTTCAAATGAAAGATAAATAATATTAAAATTTAAAGTGGTTTAGAACAGTTTAAAAAACTCGGAGATACAACGAACAGGAGGATATCAAAATTTCGTTGTATATATACAACTCTTTACTCCGTATCTTCATTCCTGAAAGTAAACAGAGAAAACATTGGTTCAAAATATTAATGATATAAATTTAGAGTAAACCAAACTTTTAGAATATAATAAATATTTTAAAGAAACATTTAGAATAAATATAACAAGCGCAGTATTTACCTTAGAGATGCCGGTGCATCTGCTGATCTCTCGCCAAATAAACTTTCACGCAGCTCTGCTTTCCACCTCGTTGTCCGTGAGGGTAATACTCGTACTGTTGATGTCCTGTGTCGAACAGCAGTGTGTACAGGTCGACGCTCCAAAATCTTTAGCGACTCACGTGTGATATTCTCATTCCAATCCAACGCGCAAGCGGCGAGTCTAGCCTCGTGTGTCTTAAGATAATGGATCCTTTTTTATGCAAACTTGTTGATGACAGAGTTGAACGTCTCCGACATATAATTCTCACGAGCTCTTGTATAGAATCTCATCTTGGTCGGAGTTATAGCCTTGGCCAAGAAGGACACCATCGTCCGATGGGTGGACGAACCTAATAGTTGTGATCACAATAAATCATCCAATACGGAGATACAAGTTGTCACATTCAGAATCCGTAATTGTAATAAACTCATCCCTAAAGTGTAAATCAAGAGCCACACCTACGATGTAACTCACCTGGTGTATAGTATACGTCAGAGGCTGGGCGGTTGATGTCTGGAATCGTACAACAAGGTCGGTCTCCGGGCAAGTCTCTACAAGCTGTATGGTCTCCTGCCCAATGGTCTGCGGCATTTCTTATATCCAAAACCAATACTCCCGCATCATCTTGCTCTTGCGGATAACGACCATCTGCACCGACCGTTCTCCTAGCATTCAACTGACAACACGTGTATATCCACCCTTTCAACTTGTCGGCTAACCCATGCTGTTGAAGCTCTGGATACATAAACCGTCGTGACACGACGATCTCTCCTTCCTCCAATCCACGTATGGAGGCCACTCGACGGACTAGATCAGGCTTGTTCCCAGCTGCATTCGCTCCTTGAGCACGGAGCCAGTCCACCAATTGTCTCTTCGTGAGGAGCTCCAGATCAGGGATGATTTCGGCATCATCGACGCTACAAGGAGGACGTTTCTTGTTTTGAACCTCAACCAAGAACTTCTTTATGACATTCTTGCACTTGTGCCATAAGTCTTTTTGGCTAACAATGCCGTAGCGAGACAAGATAACATCAACTGATGATTTGTCGTCATGAACCACCTCATCCGGGACCAACCTACGCACTCCTTCCTCAAACGCACGGTCCTCTATCAACCACGAGTTGTTTCCGCATTCAACTCGTGTCATATTCACCATCTCGACTACGCGACCGTCATGGGAATCGATGAAAGCACATGTCCCATTGTATCCATTGCGACTTGAATCATAATGCAAGTCCGCATACAAAACAAAATTTCCTAATGACAGTACATGAACATGAGAAGAGGATATAAGCAACAATGGCACGTAATAAACATGTAAAAACTCACAAGCGAATGCTTCATAGTATGGACATCGTATAAACTAACCTCCAACTGGGAGTTCACAAAGAGGCTGCTTTCACAAAGAGGATTTTTTCCCTTCTGAAGAACAGAAGGAAGGAGGGAGTTTCCAAGTACGTGCGACCCCGCCCTCCGTCCTTTTCTTGTACGTGCGACCCCTCCCTCCCTCCCTCGCGAATCCCCTTTGGGGTTCGCACGCGAGGGAGCCCTTTGGGTAGTCGCGAAGGGAGGCCGGGGTCGCATCTTGTACGTGCGACCCCACACGTTCGCGTGGCAGGGAGGTATACTCCCTCGCGCGAACCCTTGGAGATTTACTCCCTCGCGAATCCCCTTTGGGGTTCGCACGGGAAGAAGTTTAGAGTCCGCTACGAGTCTTTGCACGTAAACCAATTAAAGCTAAAGCTAAGTCGAGAGGTCAGGGAAGGTGGAGAAGGAAGGCGAGAATCGAGCCCGAAGGAAGGAGTTCAGATAGAACGGGAGGACGGTCCCGTGGCATTTGTCCGTCTTGTAAGTGAAACCAAGACATGGCAGGAAGAGGAGGAGCAATGTGTGCAGAGCGACAATTGTGCGATTCAAAGTCCTCGCAGACGAGCAGGGTAAGTTTACCTTCATCTACTGGAACGATAGAGATAATACAGTTACTAACTCCCGGGATAGAGTTGTCTTTGTCTTCAACGTGTGTCCTTCGTTTTTCCAACGTGATCTCCTGAATCTTCAGTGATGTACGTCTCTTGGCGGATTTTCCTCTATGGATTCCGAGGATCATGACTGATCACGAATGGTTGTTGTTTTAGGGATTTCAGAATCACAGTCGTTTGAAAATGTTTATTAGTCGCTGATCGACAAATAGAATGAAAACGAGTCTGTTTGGGAGGTACTCACGATGAGCAGACACGGCCATAAGAGAGATCGAGAAGAGTCGCCTCCTTCTGGTGCTGCTTCCTGAGCTCGCATCTCGACATGTGAGGAGCCGGACGACTCGAAAATCATTCGTCAAGTCGCGGAACATTACAGCAATCGCAGTAATCAAACACGGGAGGAGCGTGAGGCGAGCCCTATTATTCATCTGAAGAAGCTGAATAACTGGATAAAGAGCGTTTTGATCCATCTGTACGCCAAGCGAGGGGATGCAGTACTTGACATAGGTTGTGACAAAGGTGGAGACCTGATAAAGTGGGATAAGGCAAGCATTAGTTACTATGTTGGAGTAGACATAGCTGAAGGATCCATAGAGGATGCCAGGAACAGATACAACGGGGACACAGATCATGCTCAAAATCGCAAGGTTTTCTCCTTTCCAGCGCGCCTTGTCTGTGCAGACTGTTATGAAGTCTCCCTTGACGAAGCTCTCAAAGACGTTCCACAATTTGATGTCTGCAGCTGCCAGTTCACACTTCATTACTCTTGGTCGACCGAGGAACGTGCTCGTCAAGCCTTGCATAATGTGACAAACATGCTTTTGCATGGAGGTATGTTCATTGGAACGATGCCTGATGCCAACGTAATTGTTCGGAAGCTGCGGGATGCGGATGGACTTGAATTTGAGAACAGCGTGTTTAAAATAGAATTCGGGGAGATGTACAGCGAAAAAAAGTTTCTAAGTCCGCCTTTTGGGATACAGTACCATTTTCATCTCGAGGATGCTGTGGACTGCCCTGAGTGGCTCGTTCCATTTTCTAAATTTGTAGCCCTTGCGGAGGAGTACGGGTTGGAGTTAGTGATGAAGCAGAATTTTCACGAGTTTGTGAATCAGTACATCCAAAGCTTGAATTTGGAGAACTGATGCGAAAACTTGGAGCTCTTGACGACGGGACGGAAGGAAACAATATTTCTGATGATGAATGGGAGGCAGCATACATTTATCTTGTCTTTGTGTTCCGCAAGAAGGGGACACCTAAACTTCGATCAAAATCTGTTCCGAAAGGAGCTTTCAAATGGATAGAACCAGAAGACGTTCTATTTGTTCAATAGCAAGAGGGACATTCTTATATTTAATGTGTTCCGTGCCTTGTCGTATGTGAGCTTACATCCTTCTCCTCTTTCCATGTTCTTGTATTCCTTCTTTCTTCATCTTGAGCTTGCTGGACAAGGGATGAACGTTATTTATTATCATAAGCGTCCGAACCACGGTCTGTCTTCGTCTCGGACCCACGTCTCAGACTTATGTTTCGGAAAGAGTTTTTGGAGGTTCGATCACCTGCGACAAAAAATTGATGATATCTCGACTGTCGTGAGTCAGATTTGAGGGTTCTTGACGCCAACAGAGTCAAGAAGGAAGGCCTTATCGACATTTGAAGATTGTTGGACAAAAGAAAGAAGTTCTCATATAGACTTTTTTCGGTTCCTTCGTTATGATTTTTGTTCTTTGGAGTTCGTTAGAAATCTAGTTGGTTATGTAAAGCTTGAGAAAATTTGAGCTCCGAGAAAATTTGAAGACATATTAGAGAGCAGCAGAAGACAAGATTGGAAGAAATGTTGTCCAATTTGTCAAAGTCATATTGACTTCTTCTCGAGTGTGACACCTGCCAGACTTTGTGCAATTGGAGAGGGATATGATTATAGTGAGCCAGATGTGATAAAGATGGTAGAGATGTTTGACTCTTATGCTAACGCAAATGACGACGATGGACCCACCCACTCTTTTGTGGACTAGATCAAACGATCTTGGAAACTACGTATCCTAACACCGAGTGTGAAGACCCAACGTAATGCTCAAACTGGGAAGATGATCTTCCAACGCATGAGAGAAGAGCACTCCATTGAGCACTTTCTGAACCAGTGCTTGAAGATGGAGTTAGCACTCGTTTCTCAAGAGTGCGAGGTCCCAAGATAAACATCACTCTATATGTACATGCTAACATTTCAATTGATAAGTACGACCTTCTACAAGTTAGTGCTCGGTACTACAACCTTCAGTTGTATTTTAGACTATAATACAAAACACATTTTTTTCTGAAAATAGTTAAGAATTTGTAAGTGTGTTGTTAGTCTATTCATCTCTATTGAGTGGAATTGAGACCAATACTCATCAGAAAGTGTATTACTTTTTTTGTATTTTTCTGACGTCTTCTCGCTTCTTCTCTCCAGAGATGAGTTGGGATGTTATTCTACTTCCTTGCATATTCACCTTCCAAGTTCAGAAGAAGGGAATATGCAAAAAGCTTTAATTTATGTCTTAATCCAGAGGTTAGGCTATAAATTAAAACTTACAAATTAAAATAATTTTTACTTGTGGGAGTCCGATATCTTTATACAAAAAAAGATTCGATTCGAGTGAATCACTTATGGGTTTTGTATAACTGAAATGAGCATGTGTAATCAAGTTACCAAGTGGGTTCTAAATTTAATGATTTAAATTTAACATTTAAATTTAGTGAAGTTAATTCAGAAAACTTTCGAATTGACACAACTCACAATTCGCAAACCTGATCCAGCAGTATTTTTCCTCATGACTGTGCGCTTTAGTATACTACATTTTCACTAAATATTTTCTAAAGGCAGTTGTAAGCCAGTTGCTCATGATTATTTTGGTTATCTGTTTAAAGTTTTTCTTTTTCCTTCGTTTTCGTAGAATTGCAGTTTGGATGCATATTCAAGACTGTTCTAGGTTTTGGTGTGGTTGGAGGAAGGTAACCCCTTAGTTACGTGTACAATACGCAAAGCAACTCTCATAGAATGCCCCACGTTCTCAAATCTCTCTGAAGTTATGGAAGTCAGGGCGCTTCGCTTATCTTATTTCACCTATTCTTTAGAGTATATATGCCTTTTCATTTGTGACTAAACCTTACCTGACAGAAGAGTTTTGTCTTAATTTAATTTTATTAATTCTGGATTAATATTTTAAAATGTTTTAAAATGTTTAATGTATTTTACTTATAATTTATTTTCTGAGTCAAGTGTAGAGAGGAGAGAAAGGAAATAGAAGTACCAAGAGAGAAAATGTTTCTCTTTCTTTTCTTTAGGTCTTGATTGTATGAGCTCTCGTGAGTGATTCCACCGTGACATCTTCCAACTTTTCAGCTTTCCAAGTCTGTTCAACAACTGTCTTCTGTTGACGTTGATACAGTACATGTACCATTCCATACTCCTCGTCAGTACAAGGTTTACTTGAACAACCTAATCGCTCCTTTCATGCACTTGGTCCAGTAAACTTCTTGACAATGTTCAGATACGCACCATTCTAGTTTTATATCCAGCAATCTCCCTCGATAACTTACGTATGCCGCATCAAATGGAAAACCGGGGAAAACCTGCCCAAGGTCATCTTCCGCTAAAGAGGTGATAGATGGTTGTTGCCTAGTCTCTTTCAATCCTTTCTTGGACACAATTCTGTAATCACGACCGACTGTCCGAAACCGAAGGTCGTCCTCCAGTGAAGTAAAAGAGTACGGTGATATCCAATGCTTGCTGTGGATCTGGAAGCACGTACTGAATCGAAGTAGAGCCTTGGGACCGCATTCCTCTTTCAGGAGATTCATCTCCAGGTTAGTCACTTCGATTACTGACTGTTGGGAACCTAAGGTGGAGTAGATGGTCGGTGCTCGTGTTTGAAGGCCGATGTGCCATTTGTTTCTTGGATATGGATAAGTTGAAACAACATCAGGAAGCTCGAGCGGAAGATCTAGAGAAAAGTGTTGATGAGAATTTGAAAGGTAGAAAGTTTGTGAAGCGATCGTAGATTCAACAGAAAGACTCTCGAGAAAATCCGGAAAAGAGGAAAGATTAGAGCAGTTTGCGAAAGAGGTCGAAGGAGAGTGAACAAAAAGTATCGAGAGAATAGGGAGGACGAAAGATTAGAACAACTTGCGCAAGAGGTAAAGCGAGGGCACCGGCTGGTTCTCTAGATCTTTCTTCTCCAAGTTCGGACAACTTGCCAGGACAACTTGACTCTAGATCTTTCTTCGTTGCATGTAGCCATGGGTGTGCAGAAGCCGAAGGAAAGATCGTTCAGAGTTGGACGAGTCGGTACTTCGTTTGTTGAGAGATCCCAGTAATACTCCGTTCCTGCGAAGATGATCATGATCAACCAGTGACTTGTCGGATTCAAAATACTACTCAAAGCTGGATTTCGAGACAGGACAGCGAGTTAATGGGAAGAGAACGGAATGGTTTCTTGAGAGATATTAGAGAACTCAAGAAGAGGGAGAAGCATGGACTCTTTGAGACGAAGAAAGTCAAGAAAGAGGATTGTGCATAAGGATGGTAAAGATGAGGGGCGCTGCTGAATCGAGAACTTCGAGACGAATGCCAAAGCAGGTTCTTCAGTTCCAAGCGGCTGAAGAACAATTTCCATGATCGATCTGAGAGACGAGTCCTTGAAACGCTTGTTGCAAGTGGGAGCAAGAGCTAGATGACAAACCTCAGGTGGGCAAAGAAAAGAACAGGGCGCGGCAAGTTAGTCGTTGCCACATTCAAACATGGTCATAGTGTTCGTTCATTACCTGGAGCCTTTCTTCAAAGATGTGCCGAAGGAGGGGTAAAGTTTCCTCCTCTCAATGGATGAGAGTGAAGTTTACTGGCAGGATTGGACTGTCCTTTCGAAATTTGAAAGACTGTCGATTGAATAAGAGGTAATAAAGTATTTACAGTGCTAATTCAGTTACGTCGGGCTGATGTTTTCTGCTTTATTTCAACTTGAACTTAAAACTTGAATTTCAAACTCATCACTTCGCTCTTCTTGTTTCGAACTTATACGTTAGTTTTGTACATGTACGTTAGACATTCATCTTGGAGGTTGGACGCTACAGATAATAGACGCTTGTAACTTATGTCATTTCGACTGTACAGACAGCAAATGTAGATATAAAAGTCGACAGAAGATAATGTCTATAGCAAGTTTTCTACTCGTAAGGCGTTAGACTGCAGCGTTATTGATTTCCAAGAGAAGAGTGGCATTCCCCCGTGCATTAGAGCGCCAAAGTTCAGCAGAGTGCTTTTCTATCGTGTCCTACTGACTATCCGTTGCAGTCTTAGCAGTTTGTGATCGTTTTGAGGCAGCTAGTAGTATTGAGAAGATAGTGCATTGTTACTAAGAGAGGGAGAACAGTGAGTTGCATGGCTTCTGTGGGTTGTCTAGTTGCATGCACAGCAAAAGTGTGGTTTGTAGTATACAGCATAGCTGCGTACGTGAGTTTGAGTATAAGTCCTTTGGGAAGAGAAGACGACCCCGATGAAGAGCTATTATATGTCCCCGTCAAAGCAAAATCCACAGTGGTCTGGAAATCAAACTTGACAGTCATAACGATGAGTCCACTGTGTATGTCAGAGTCTGACGAAGAAGCCGAATTACATTCAAGCTGGCGTGAGAGGTCATGCAACAATACCCTTCATGATGAAGCGGAGACTCATGATCAGTCGATGATAGACATGGGCTATTTAAATCCCATTTGTGAAGCAGAGGAGGAGATATCGACTGGAACGAAATTTACACCTTCATCCGTAAATCCTCTGCCAAGATTGGAGCTTAATGAGCAGAACCTCGATGACATTAAGACCTTTGTTCATCGATCGGATCAATGAGGGATGCGAGCAAAATTAGAAGGAATCGTCAAGGAAATACAAGGAGAACTTCGTAGGAGTCTCTAGACAGGAAAGGTCTTTTCGTCAAAGACGACCTATTCTAAGTAAACTGAAATTTTCGCATCTATGGATTTTACCATCATGTCACAAGGCACCCTCTTTACTCTAGGATGGTTCCCTACGAGAGAATGCAGAAAGGGGGAAATGTTAAACAGGAGGGCTGGATTCTCTGGTTGCAAGTGCGATTCATCCAAGAACGAGACGCGTGCAGATATCTCGGCTCTAAACATGATATCTCAGCTGCTAAACATGAGATATTTTATACTTGAGTTTGCCATCATTGGCTGCGACCACCGCAGGCTTTTCTCTACATCGGCAATATACGACAAAGAGAAAATGTATAGCATCACAGACAAGGACGTCGAGGATCCACTAGGCCCCAAGAAACTGATGGCAGATTGCTTGCTGGAGAATGTTCACCAGAGAAATGCGAATCTGTAAACGCGATCCACTCTCAGAAAGCCAACCATGCAGACATGCTTTGGACTCATTCTGTATCGCACTTTTGCGCTCCAAGTATTTGGCAGCAATAATTATGTCCGATTTTGCGGTGAGCCTGTCAGGTTTGGACCGAAAAGCAAAGTTCTCGATAGTACGCAACTTTTAGCTGCGGGTTCGAATGGACCCTAAGTCTAACAGCCTGTCTACAAGGCTTGGGATGTATATATCCTCGTAGGATATTCACCATGTACATTCAGAGTTCATGCTGCTGTCGAAATACTGTGGACGGGTTTATTTTTCTGCTAAAGGCCTGCAGGCGTGGTCTCTGTTCAAGGAAATGGCATTCATTTCGTTCTTTTGATTTCATTTCTGCTTTCCTTGCGCTGAAGAAGAAGGTTATTCTTGCGCATGGCTGGCCTTAATTTTTCATTGAACGTAACCGTGTAACGTGAAATTTTCACGGCATCTTCACATACTCGAAGAGCCATTATTCTTTCATTCAACGTAAGCGTGCAGCATAAATTTTTTGTATCCGAACCGGACGGAAGTTGAGTTCCATAGAACACGAGACAGTGAACAGTCGGTCTATAAGGTATTGCACTGTATTCAAAACTATACAGTTGTACTAGTAATAAACTGCAAGCTGTGCTAGGCCTTTACACTAGTATGGAAGGGGAGTGTCGTCCAGTCGAAAACTCATGAGTTTTCGAGACGAGACACTGATCAGTGTCTCGTCCTGCAGGGCTGGTGGGCGATCTTCTGGAGGTATTAGTTGCATTCGCAATACATGAGAGAGTTAGTACCAAGCAATTCAGTATTTAATTCAATGATGTTAGAAGTACAGTAAGTTTATTACTTTTGTAGGCTCTTGTTGCTCCAAGATTTCGTTCCAGAGCGCTGCAGAGCGGGATATACTTTGGAAGGTTACTAACCTCAGTGAAGTTCGGAACGGTCCTGTTGTGCCTGTGAAGGTTGGAGAAGCAGCGAGAATGGACTCCTCTTCGTCGGCAACGTCAGAGCCGGATTGCTAGACAGTAAAGTACCAGACGCGTGTTTGGACAAAGAAAACATTGTAAATGTCTGCAATGCTGACAATCTCGGGACGTACAATTCCCTTTCACGTGCACAAAGAATCACTGCAGGCTTTTTGAATACCACATGCCATAAGTCAACAAATAATCATTGCGGGCTTTCTGAATACCACATGTCATAAGTCACCTACAGGAAGATATATATTTACCTGATTTGATAATTAATCTTAAGCAAATCCTGAGAGTTGTACCTAATAGATGTCTGCTGCGGTATTTATTAAACTGGAAAGTGCGTTGAAAAATGTTAGTATAATTTAATTCCACTTGTTCTTTTATATCTACGACTCGAATAGTGTCAATAATTCTTCCCCTCCCTCGAGCCTCAGCTTTGTCCTTCATATAGTAACCAACAAAGGTGTGCAGGACTCTGTTCATTAGTTGCTTGACACAAACTTCTCCTCCTAATGGCTTGTCCGGTCCCTTCCATCCTACAATATTTAGAAGTCGTTGCTTCACCTGGACGCTGCTTGTAGCTTGGAGGGATATCACCCCTTGGACATGGAGATGTAGCAGGCTCCCCCCTCTCTCGACCGAAAGTAGACCGCCGGTATCCTCTTCTTCGAGGAATTTACAAAAAGGTCACCAGTGCTTCTCCATATCCAGGTCCTCGCCCGTGTAGTTGACAGTCAATGAGAGTTCAAACTGTTTCAGAAAGAGTACTCTGCGTGTTCCGGTCAGGACCAACGAGACGCTCGTTCTCTTCGCTCTCACTTAACGACATGCAAGCAAGCCGAAAAGAACGGAGATCAACATCGTAGCAAACTCAATGCAAGCACCTCTGGCGATAAACATGGACAGCTGGTTTGAGGACTGCAATCGATATTAGACTGCAAGAATTTAGGATAGCAAAAGATCATGGACTTGGAATCGTGCAATACAAGCCACGTTTCTTCTAACTGGATATAATAGACGGCCTGAATACAACTACGGGCTCTAAAGAAGGACTTACTGATCAAAACATAGTCGGAATCGGGAAAGAATTTCTACGGGCTCTAAAGAAGGACTTACTGATCAAAACATAGTCGAAATCGGGAAAGAAAAATTCTGGTGATATAGGAGAGAAATCAAAATCTATGCAGACGTAAGCTCTAAGACGATACAGTTTGATATCAGAAAAAGATAGCAAGCTCTTATAGTACATGGGTAGAGCGGTAATATCATCGGTATTCCAAACCGATCGACATTGCATCAAGATGTAATGTCGTGACAGCAAACAGCTTCAAAGAGATCAAAGAGGAGCGGTTCGTGTTGACGGTTGCATTCCGTCGAAAGTGATGGACTGACAGACTCGGCTATGGGGTTACAGGAAAGAATCCAGGTCTTCATCATCGGCTGAAACTGATGAAACTGCATGTCCAGGACGAGTAGGAAGAGTTATCTACACTACCAGACATCGCAAAGAAAACAGATTCCAGAAGCTATGGGCACGAAGTTTGTACCCTTATAAGAATTAGAGTCTTTCTTTAAGTTGGACAGCAGCGTATCGATGGATAATGTCTAGAATGAAATCCACGGTGGTTTGTACATCTTCACGACATATAGAGAGAACGTGGAACAGTTTGATAGAAATGCGAAGGACACTTGCAATGGATGGAATGAAGCATGAATTGTTCACCGCACTGACTGTAGCCATCCTTGGAACCGCTCGATCAGTTCACGCGAGCGTGGTATAAACATAGCGATCAAACGTGAAACGAAGCTTCAGTAATAGCTTGAGGAGCGTATAAGCATTCCATTCTTGGTCACACAGCGCGGTCTCCAAACCTCAGTTCAATAGAATCAAATTGTTGTGCTTGACTAAGTACGCTGAAAAGACATAGAAGAAAGAGACACGATAGTAGCGATAGTAGTGTTAGAACAACACGCAGTGGCACAAGTGATCTGATACTAGCAGCAGAGCAGACGATAGTTGCGTTTGAAACATAAGTGCAGCTGGAATGACGAACTACAGTCATATAACTGAGCTCGAGAGACTCACAGTAACTGACGAGTTCTCGCTGTTCCGACGCCTCTACTCTTCTCCACGTTTTTTGCCTAGTGCGGCTGGAATGACGAACTACAGTCATATAACTGGCTTGAGACGCAGGAACTCGTAGGAGTAAGTAGTGAGTCAAACGGTGTACTTAAATTACACAAGGTCTTGCCTCAGAAGTAGTTCGCGTTGATGTTTACGCGGAAATCAAGAACTCTTCCCTAATTTAATAAGCATGCTCGATATACTTCTGGCCCATACCAAGAAGAAGACAAATGTTAATATAGTCAAAATTATTTTCACATAAGTTTTACACATGGTTAGTGGAGATATGGTGATTAGAAAAATAATAAAATAAATATTTTTCATGAGAATCCTTTAGTGCACAAGAAGAAGCAAAGCAATGTATGTTTAAATATGATGTACTAAATTTAAATCATTATATTTAATATTTTAAATTTCAATAAACTAAAATGGAAAAGCTTACATTTATAATTGACTGACAGAGCCTTAGACTCCTACGCAAAGTTTAACCCGCTCGTGTTTATAAGTTACATACCCCTTGTCACACTTGGCATCTACGATCGTATACATGTATGGTATAAAGATCCAATCATAATCAAATGAAAAATTACAATTTTTAATTCTTCAATTTATTACATATTTTGCCAAATATGCATGTGAATATGCATGCTTGAGGCATGATAACGTGTCCCGGAAGTTTTCGGATGCATCCAAAACATTTTGCGACAAGGGATTTTAAATTGCCGGGTTTCGGGACTGCTTGCCAACGTTGGGTTGATTCTGGCAGTTGAAGAAAAAGAGAAAATGTTACGTAATAAACGATTGAGAAAACTCGTGACTACTTATTTGGCTCATACAATCAACCAGAGTTCATACTGGCGGTACATTTGATTTATCTTCTAAGTAGCCTATCAGTAAATGTGTTCACTTACAGGTTGTTTATGTAAGTAGTTACTTTCATAGTGGCTGTGCGTGAGCATAGTTATACTACTATTGTGAGAACATGGATGGAAGGGGAGACTTTTTCTCGTGTAAGGAACGGTTAAATATGCATGCAACATGAACTTCTGGAGAACTCTTGTTTGTTCTCGGAAATATATAAATATTAAAAAAATAATTTATATTAATTAAAAAAATCAAAATATCTCTAAAAGTTAAATATTATGTTAACTTGCATATGCAAGAAAAATCTCTAAATAACCCATAAAGCAAAAAAAGAAATGCATCTCTCGAGAATATAAATGTGAGATGCTAGAACAAAGAATAAAAGGTTTAATAAATAATTAACTATTATTAAATATTAAATAATAAATTAAACTTTGTGTATGTTTTTCCTCTTTTAAACTTAAAAGAGGTGAATATGCATGCCTAACATAGAGAAGGGCTGGAGGGAAGAATCGCTATAAAATCCGAAAAGGAGAAGAGAACTAATTTAGATTCGAATAAATCATTATCGTATAGCTTCACAATTCTATTGTGAGCGTAACTCTTTGTTGGTTTTCTCTTCATAGATCAATCGAGTTTGACATTGAATTCTTTAATGTTTGAATATGCATGCAACATGAACTTCCGGAGAACTCTTTCCCGCTTGTGGTTATCAGAAAATATATAATATTAACTAAAAAATTTATATTAAAAAAATTTAAATATTAAATATTAAAAAACATAGAGACTCAATATAACTCCAGAGAATATAAATAAAATATTTAAATTTAAAAAAATATTTAATTTATTATTTAACTTTTTTTTACAAAAAAGTTAAGTAATGAATTAAACCCTTGTATATTTGCTTCTATCAGAAGATGGAAGAGGTGAAATATGCATAAGTGCAGAAACTTGAGCATTGAGGATATTATTGCTTTCTGACTCATATCAAATGATTCAAATACCTAGAAGATAAAAAGTTGAAGGTATTATTTGTCAAGGGTTCAGAATAAGAAACTTATGATCTACATCCTAGAGAAGGCTGCTTATTCACCCATGTACACTTCGGAGTGTACATGGAATTTAATATATATTTTAACTTTTTCAACAAAAAAGTTAGAATATATACTAAATGATTCTATTAAATGACTCTTACTGATGATTCCTGTCTCGGACTTATACCCTCAAGAACGCCTCAGTCCGCTCTTCACTTATGGGTTCGGGTTCTATCTGGAACAATTAAAGAAATCAACATATAACATTTATAAATAATTTTAATTTTTTATTATAACTTATTAGAATAATTTTTTATTATTCCTGATAAGAGAAAACGAAATTCACTGTACAAGGTCGTTAGGATGCTTATTCCTCCAACAAGTTGTGCAAATGCTTCGCTGCTGTGAAGATGGTGTTTGTATTTTAGGGCTTGCAAAAGAGCAAGTCACTGTCAGTTACATACTTCCCCAGAGAATGATTTCCTTTTTATGATTCTCTAGAATATATATTTTCCCGCTTGAAAATATTCACTGGAAGTTCAGTCCTATCTGTTGGATATCTATCCGACTTTCCTATCTCTGCCGCAATTACGAGTCCGGATCAACAATGGAATAATTTTTACCCTATCAAGCCCAGGCGAAGCAAATGTACTGAAAAAACTAATTTGGCAGAAACCTGCAAACACAAACTAAAACATATCGACTCGATAAGAAAAACAGCGCGATGGTCGAACAGGGCCAAATGAAGACCATCTGTTGTTCTTCAAAGAAAGCTTACCACGGTTGTGTTTGACCGTGGTAAGCTTCCTTTGAAGAACAAGTGAACGTCTTCCAGCACGGCGGTTGAGTGCATCCATAAGCAGTGAACGTGGTATAGTTCAGATAAGAGTTGTTAATTAAATATCTAGAAGCAAACATTAAGCTCTTCACACTGCAATCTCTACCTGTCCGAACTCGAGTTGGGTTACACTGAAGCATCCACATGTGAAACAGGGGCCAAGGTAAAAAGAACCGCAGAATTTCATGAACTAGCCTGATCAACTGATCAACTTGACATCTCAAAACTTGGTAAGACTTCGTGAAGGACACCAAGAGTCCATGCTCAATGGCGAAAGACTTCAGACGAAAACATGAGCTTCACAGGAATCACTTTTATCAAGATGGGACATTTCAATATGATATATACGATATGAACTTTGCAACCTCAACTCTCATGCTAGCGACTTTAGAGGTTTAGCTTTCAAAGTACCGTAGGCGTTGGGGCCTGGAGTTCCAGAAACAGATATTGAACTTACAGCTGTTACTATCGAGCTTGATATCTACCGGAAACTATAAGCATAACAGAAGTAGCCCTGCTAGCATAAACTTGGGCTAGTTTCTCTTCACTATGTTGCTATTCTAATAGCTGAAGTTGAAGTGAATGCAGGAACGCAGGTTTGTCTGTAAAATATTCGCTATAAGAATCATCATAAGTGCTAATGAAGAAGAATGAAGATGTTCCTAATCTGTTTAGTAAGGGCTAACAATACCTTCACTATTCTGTGAACATAGGTGTGGAGTTACTAGGCAAGTCTGTCTACCCAGACTTCGTTACTGCTAGGGCTTTACAATGAAGTAAACAGAAACTCCACCATCTGTATACAGGGCTAACGGTGAAAGAATGAGCTTCTCCGTTATCTGAAAGTATGAGCATGCTGCTGACAAGGAAGTCGAAGGAAGGCGATTCTCTCTGCTCGACTGCTCTTATCTTCATGCCCCGAGTCGGCCATGCTCACCCAGCTCCCGAGTTTTTTGGCACCAACCGTGATAGCAGTTTTGCAGGTCTGGCCAATCCGACGGGGACATGGCGTATTCTTGAAGCCAGACTGCCAGAAGCACCTCTTGGTCCGATTCTGGAAGACTTCTGATAGCTTGATCGAGAGTTCTTTCCGCCTGTGTCTTCTCCAGGCTGTTGAAGATGACACCATCTCCCCCATGAGTGGCTGCGCAGAATAGGGGGATCCAGTGCACCAAAAGCTTGAACTTGACTTCTCTAGTCACCTCAACTTTTCCCTTGGCGATTTCATGTATGAATAGAGCGGACAGTCGGACCAGAGATCGCTGAACACGCGGATTCGCCGAGACCGCCATTGACGCAAGCAAATGGGAGGAGCTCCACAGACTAATCCCTTCTTCAAGGGCAGAGCATTCAGACAACTTCTGCGCGAGCCAGAGCAGTTCTTGAGCCAGCTTCTCCGCTATGACAGTCCCGTTACCGTCGTATACAACCCTGGAGGAGTGGTACACATGCCCCGATTGTACAATTGGGCCGAGGAAGCCTCCTATAGTTGAACGGACTTGTGACAGGGGAGCAGGGAGTGGCAGTGCCATGCCTGCGCTCGGTAGCATGCGGATAAACCTCATCGGGAAGCTCCATACAGTCCCCAATCTTTTCTGTTGGTGAAGGCCTGCTAAACTCTCGTGGAGTATGGTTAGAGTCCTGTGGAATCCAGCGGACAGAGCCACTCGATTCACCGACTCAAACCCTTGTCCATAAATTGTGTTTTCGGAAATAATCTTCTCCGCCAAATCTCTGGCAAATTCATACTTCATCGACGATGCAGGGAGATCATTCACCAGACTCAAAACTTGCATGAGAGCCCGTCCCACAGCCCCGCTGGACTTGATTCTCGCATGATCTTCTTCACTATCGAAAAACCTCGCTCGAGGTGAATCATTTCCCAAAAATTCCAAAGCATTCGTAATTCCGCACAAATCCATCCGCTGCGGCAATAATATTAACAGCATCCGCGCAGACCAGGCCGTGAAGTAGAGCGTCAACATTCCTACCATCCTCACGCTGTCCATGACTTTCCACTTCAGCAAAAGGATGTTCAGCGTCTCCAGAATCGACTTTACCCTGTGAATGTCAAAACGGCGTGAGGGATGATTCAGCTCCACTCCGAGTAGGTTCGCCAGTAGGCTGATATCCTCCGCCATTTTCTCCCCCTAACCACCCATCTCTGAGCTTCTTCGGTGCTTTTCCTCTCTTAAAGGTTTGGCATCGCGAACCTTTCGCGTTCTCTTCTGCTTTTATTATCCACTTGATTGCGTGTTTGTTTTAGGCTCTTCCCGAAGGTCCTGCAGAACGAGAAAGCTAGTGACCTCCTGCTTTGTCCGAGCGGCGGGCTTGTACGCTCATAGACCGAAATAGCACCGGAGTCAGAAGTTTCCGAGAATTAAGATTTGGAGAGCAGGAAACGAGCTTAATCGAGAAAGATGTTATCTTCATCATTCGTATGCTGAAGTTCTGTGCCGGGGGAGCAACATAGCGTCGGAAGCCGTCATGGAAGTCGTGTTGAACAAGTAAACGGCTTCTAAGACAACGGGTAGCCATTTCAATTCGGGCCGGTGGGGTCCCCACGGCGGACGATTTCGAATGTGATGATGGACTGTGGCTCAGCGACGTCGGCGGTAGATATCATGATTCCTTTCTTTCTCCTCTTGATGAACATATTCGTTAAGAGTATCCTGTATCGCTTCCAAGGCCATATAATCGGCTGCGTGTCTATCTGAATTCTTCAACAGCTCGAGTGTCTCATCATGTGATCTTCTGCATATTGCAGGATCTGGAGTTGGAGTTTGTCGGAAATTCTTCCCTGCAAAAGTTTGTGGTGTAGGTCTCAGAGAATGCTTTGGAACAAACACTTTGGAGGTCACAGATTCTGTTTGATGGTGGGCAGTATTGGTCTGCGTTCTCCTATCCTGCAAGTGCTTGGCGTCTCCTCGCAGTTGTTTGTCAAGAATGCGGGTGCGTACTGGACATGCGTGTGACAAGGTTCACTGTAACCAAAGTTGCACTATTGTAGTTAGGTAACTCAGTACAGAGGATCGCTGTCGGTGCAATCGCATATGCCAGAACTCTCCGAAGGGATCTGCCGATCAAACGAGCAGGTAGTCATTCAGGGTTTTCGCGGTCAATGCCCATCTGCCAGCACCGGTGTGTAACAGACTGCCGCTGACAGATGGTCATTTCGATCTATCTCCTTGAAAGGAAAGCTACAACTATACCTGATTGCGTGAAAGGTGAAACTGTGATCAGGTTGAGTGTGCCTTTGAATCTTTGCGCTCCATGTATTCTTGGTCATAGTAGTGGACCCGGGCCACGGGAAGGGTATATCCTCGGAGATACACATCTCGTTTAAATTACAGTGTTCCTGAGACGGGAAGAGAAGATGGCCGACTAAGAGACGTTTCTAACTTAAGAGACCGTCGGTCTCAAGGATCGAAGTGGTTCACTGGGTGCTAGAATCTTTCTTATTTATGCTTCAGTGCTCGATCGACAAGATGCTCATACTGTCAAACAGAAGTTGTCGCAACCCTAGGCAGTGGCTCTTGGGAACTTCTGTTCTTTTAACAGGGACGCCGCTTTTGTTGTCGGATCTCTTCGCCACCATGATGGTCCTCGCTGCACTCGTTTGAGGGGAGATCAAACATTTGTTCTTCTTCTGTCGAGGCACGAACTGAGACTTGACGCGTTGTTGTCCACTGTGGTTATCCTAGCAGACTGGTGGAGTTTACTCACGCTACATGATCTGCTTCCAGTCAGTGCAGAAGAATGCGAGGAGAAGTAGTCCGAATGGGGGTTTGATACAAGCGAGTAATGTGTTTGACTTGTGTACTGTACACAGTCGTTCCTTCTCATGTGAAAATGTTCACTTCCATATTGGGACTGGATGCTGCAAGGAAGCTCAGCAGAGCAAGGAATCTGTACCTTGTGGAGCAAAAGGCTCAAAAGAGATATATTCTTTGCCTCCCGAATCACTGCAGAACCATACTTACGGATGACTGATGGTTTCTCTAGTGTATGCATATGCTCGTGGTAACGACGGTGGTATACGAATGCATCTAGCAGCGAAGTCCGCATTGCAGAGAAATCGAACTTCTTTGGAGCAGATCGAAAGACCGAACCATGAAGTAGGTTTCGCTCATAGCGTCCCGTGCGATGTGCCGTCAGGCCGGTGATGTCCGTCACGGACGTACTTCCGCTAAACTTGCTCAATTTCAAGGGAAACTGGAAGTTTCATATTTCAGCCGGCTTGTTTCCGGCAAAAGAAGAGATAATTTGGTAAGTTTCCGAGACTTCAAAGGTTTGACTGCTACGTTTCGGATTTTTCTTTCGCCGGCTGTGTTTCTCCCAAAAGCGTTAAATTGTAGTCGGAATTCTCGCCAAAATTCAGAAGTTTTGCCGAGAACTGCCGGAAAGCTCGTAACTAAAACGTCGGATCCTCCGGAGCCCTGGGTTACCAAGAGTCCAGTGAGTAAAGTACTACCAATTCCGCATCCTCGCAGGGACTAAATCGCGAAACAGGTAAACGAAATATCCTCCCCCACGACCTTGTCAATCTAACTGCGTTTTTTTCTCCTCTTCTCATCTGACCTTGCATATTTTTTCATCTAATGTACATCTGAGTTCCGGGGGGTTGACAAGTTAGGAAGAAATATATTCGCCGACGCTGTTATATTTTCTTCTATTCCTGTGGTCTTCGCGCGGATTCCACATTTCTAATTTCGAAATATTCATCGTAACGAAACGCTGAGAGCAATAGAACCGAAAAGAAAAGAACTGCGAGCCCCAACTGCGAGAAAAGAACTGTTTTTCTCGTATTGCTTTCGCAAGTACGTCAGTTTCTAATTTCCAAATATTGGCCGAAACGAAACGCTGAGAGCAGTAGAACCGAAAACAGCGAGCTCGGAACGAATGTCTTTTTTCTATTGCCGGCGCAAGTTCGTGAGTTCTGGTTCTCGTTGGCTCCAAAAGCAGAAACAGCCTCTCAGCAAAAACGAAACCAAAGTTGAGGCGAAAAGTCGTAATTTTATACTTGTGCTGGCTCCGGAAGCTGGGAGCGCAGTTGGAAAACCGCAAGCAAAATTCTATGCCGAACGCCAGAACGATACGTGGTATTTCTGCTGCATTTGATACTTCCTTTGAGGCGAAAGGTAAAGGTGCCGTGCAAAGAAAACCGATATGAAGTGGGGAAAGGTTTCATAAGTGTTCGTACACTTTGGAAAGGTCAAAGAAGAATTTATAAAGAGTGTAACTGTTTACAAATAAGGCAGAACCAAGATGTACAGCAGTTTACTACGTCCGGTGATAGAGTTTGCATATAAGGACTAGCGATACTGAAAACCGAAGAAAGTGTTACAGAACTCAGAACTACACTCCCATAACAGAATACTATCTTCGGTTTAGAATTGATAACATATCAGTCTGTTAAAACAGAAAAAGCCTCGACTCCATAGTACTCTACAAAGAATGTGAGTTAATATACTACTGATACATAACTGCTGTCACTTCAAAATGACTTATCTAACTGTTGTCACAGTGTCTCTCATTTCAAAGTCATCCACAAATCACCTATTTTTCTTTCTTTTGTCTGTTGCATGTTGTAAGTCATCTCTTTTAACTTCATGAATACTTGGTAACTCAGATTCAAAATTTGGTTGAAATTCAACTTGCAATAAATTTTCAAGTACTGAGATCAGAAAGGGTTAGAAGACCACCAGCAAGACTTGATGATTATTGTGGACTTGCTGAAAATATTCAACATGATGATCCATTTACATTTGAAGAAGCTAAGAAAGACCTTGGTTGGAGATAAGCTACAAACTGATCATTTCGAGTGAGAAGGATTTATGGGTGTGGTTTTTGGAGAAGAGAAGTTGGCTGTATTTTATGATGAGAGTTCTCTTGAAACTCTAAGATTCATTAAGAGGCAAACTAGAGCATTATCCAATATTATGCTTGCTGTGAAGGAGAGTATCAGACTTACTATTGAGGTTCGTGATACAAGAAGAGAAGCTTGGGAGAAACTAGTTATCAGATATGATAGTGTGAGCAAAAATAGAATGACAAAGTTGAAGAATGATTTACACTCTATCAAGATGGATAAGAGTGTAAATATTCATGAGCACCTTGAGAAAATAGATGGTATTTATGTGCAGCTCACCAGAGCAGGAGGCACATATGGTGATGAAGATCTGGTTTATGTAACTTTGCATGAAAAAGAGCAGCTGATCAGAAAGTTTTTCCCTCAGAAAAATCAAGGATCTGCTTTTATGATGAAGACTTACAAAAAAGAGGAGCAGCAATCTCAGCAACAGATTCTTCCTACTCAAGAAATCAAGACACAACTTTCTGCTCATTCTGTAAGAAGAAAGGTCACAAGATTGAAGAGTGCAAAAAGAAATTGAGAACTTGATTTTTCTATGAAAAGAAAAGTTAAAGACAGAAGAATGCCGTGCTAGAAATGCAAATGAAGGTCAAATTCTAGATCAAATAATTTTGTTGTTCAAGAAGATGCACAAGAAGAGAAGGATGTTGGTAATATGTTTATTACCAGCTTGATATCTACAACAACAGAAGATAAGAATTGGTACATTGATTATGTATGCTTCTAAGCACATGACTAGTCGAAAGATCTCTCTTGAAGGACTTTTCAACAACTGTAGGCTCTAAGGTTAAGGTACAGGATGTGAAGTTCAAGGTACTGGAGTTGTGACAGTAAAAACACGTGAAAGAGATCTGAAGAATATACAAGAGATATTCTTTATTCCAAAGCTCGCTAAGAACTTGATTTTTGTTAAAAAAATCACAGATCATGGCATGAAGGTGATTTTTCATGATACAAAGATGCAGATACTGGATGCTTCATCTAATCAGAGAGTTATTGCTTCAAGAAGGAGAGATCAGAAGTCAGGATTATATATCTTGAATACTGAGCCTCAAGTCCAAGAAGTCTCTATGGTTGTTGATTCTTATAATCAAATAAGTTTTTGACATTAGAGAATTGCACACTTGAATTTTGGAAGTCTGAAACATATGATGGATAATCATATGGTGGAAGGGTTATCAAAGATGAAGCTACCAACTACTGGAGATATATGTGAAGGATGTATATTTGGATGTTAATGGATATGTCATCCACATCAGACCTGATATTTGTTATGAAGTTGGAAGACTAAGTCTATTTATGCATTATCTAAATTCATCTCACTGGGTTGCTGCAAAGAGAATTCTGAGATATCTAAAAGATACTATCAGTTTTGGTCTTATATTTAAGAAGAGAAGAAGTGAACTTCATAGTTTCGGTGATAGTGATTGGGCTCGAGATACTAGCAACAAAAAATCCAGATCAGGTGCATGCTTCAACTTATGTTCATGTGGAATTATCAGTTGGAGCAGCAAGAAGTAGACTACAGTAGCAAGGCTGAAGACATTGCTCTTAGTGATGGTTCTATAACCTTGATATGGTTAAAGAATTTATTTTTGGAGATGCGAGATCTGATACCATGTTACAAAACTGAGAACTGTACTCCAAGTTTCTCAAAATATGAAACTTTATCTCCCACAACGGATTACTACCAGCTTGTTAGAACTGATCAGAAGGAGAACTTAACAGAAATATCTTGAGATGAAATGTGCACAACTTTACTTAGACTTCAGAACTGGTACAAACAGAAAGGACCTCGACTCATGCTACTCTACATAGAATGCGGATCAATATACTACTGGTACATAACTGCTGTCATCTCGAACTGACTTACCTAACTGTTGTCACAGTACCTCTCACGTCAAAGTCATGTCACAAGTCACTATACTCCAAGTTTCTCAGAATATGGAACTTTATCTCCCACAACAGAATACTATCAGCCTGTTAGAACTGATCAGAAAGAGAACTTAACAGAAATATCCTGAGATGAAATGTGCATAGCTTTACTTAGACTTCAGAACTTGTACAGACAAAAAGGACCTCTACTCATGCTACTCTACAAAGAATGTAGGTTAATATACTACTGGTACATAACTACTGTCATCTCAAAGTGACTTACTAAACTGTTGTCACAGTATCTCTCACGTCAAAGTCATGTGACAATTCATCTCATTTTTCTTCGTTTGTTCTTTTACCTTCCGCAGAGTTTAGATGTGACTCTCTAATGATATTTAACACCCTCCTTTATTAGAGCATCACTTTCTATATACCTAGTAAATCTCTAATATGTATAAACCTTAGCTTTGCTAAGGATTTGGTAAAAATATCAGCTAGTTGATCTTTTGATGGACAATATTCCAGCTTTACTATCTTAGCTTCAATTTTCTCCCTGATATGATGTAACCTTGTCTCCAAACCTTTTGTTCTTTCTCTATTAACCATGTTGTTAGCCAAGAACATTGCACTCTGATTATCCATATGTAATAGTGTAGGTCTAAATATCTTTTCTCCCGTCTCCAACAATAAATTCTTTAATCATATCAAGGTTATAGAACCATCACTAAGAGCAATGTATCAACTTCTGTTTAAGACCTTGCTATTGTATTCTGCTTCTTGCTGCTCCAATTGATAATTCCACCTGAACATAGTTGAAGCATGCACCTGATGTGGATTTTCTGTTGCTAGTATCTCCAGCCCAATCACTATAACTGAAACCATGAAGTTCACTTCTCCGCTCCTTAAATATAAGACCAAGATTGATAGTACCTTTCAGATATCTCAAAAATCTCTTTGCAGCAACCCAATGAGATGAATTTTGACAATGCATAAATTGATTTAGCCTCCCAACAGCATAACAAATTTTAGGTCTGGTGTGGATGAGATATATGAGTTTACCAATTAATTTTATGTGTAGATATTTTTCAATGATATTTTTAGTTGTAGTCTCCTCAAAACCACTTTCTTGCTCCATAGGTGTTGCTGATGACTTGCAATCTTCCATATGAAACTCTCCAAGTATAGACTTTATGTATGCTTGTTGAGAAAGCATAATACAGTCCTCCATCTGTCAAATATCAACACCAAGGAAGAATTTTGCTAAACTCAAATAAATTGCACCAACTCCTTATCACTTTCTGAAATTAAGATATCAGCCATATATTAGATGAGTATAATCCTCTTTGAATTCTCTTTCAAGACATAGAGGTTTGAATCCAACTCCCATCTTCTGAGTTCATGACTGTGTAGAAACTCATATATCTCAGAATATCAAACTCTGGTGCTTGCTTTAATCCATATAAGGATTTTCTAAGAACGCACACATGATCTTCTTCTTTTTTCAATTCAAATCCTTAGTGGTTGACCAATGTAAAAGTTTTCCTCTAACTCTTCATGAAAGAAAACTGACTTCACATCCATCTGATGTATTTCCCAGTGGTAAATGATCAGCAAGAGCCATTACAAGTCTGATTGAATCTCATTTTACAACTGGTGCAAAAGTTTCTCCATAATCAATCTCTTCTTGTTGCTGAAATCCTCTTGCTACTAATCTTCTTTTCAGCTTGTCAACTGAACTATCTGACTGTAGCTTGATTTTGTAAATCCATTTGCATTGGATAGCTCTTTTTCCTCCTGGTAGCTTAACCAAATCCCATATATGATTTTTGAGTAGCATTTTGTACTCCTCGGGAACTGTAATTGTTAGGACCTGAAAGTCTAGTGCTGTCATTCTAACCAAACTCACTACAAATAGCATCCATAGTTGCTATCTTGCTGAAAAAATGAACCAAAAATCTCCAGAAACTAAATATCAGATTATCAAAATCTTAAACCCTTAACTTGAGCAACCTGAGCTCTCATACCATGTTACAAAACTGAAAACTGTACTCCAAGTTTCTCAGAATATGAAACATTATCTCTCACAACAGAATACTACCAGTCTGTTAGAACTGATAACATATCAGCTTGTTAAAACTAATCAGAAAAAGAACTTAACAGAAATATCTTGAGATGAAATGTGCACAGCTTTACTTAGACTTCATAACTGGTACATACAGAAAGGGCCTCTACTCATACTACTCTACAAAAAATGTGGGTTAATACGCTATTGGTAGATAACTGCTGTCACCTCAATGTGACTTATCTAACTGTTGTTACAGTACCTCTCACATCAAAGTCATGTGACAAATCACCTCTTTCTTTTTTTCTTTTGTACTTTCCGTAGAGTTTAGATGTTATTTAACAGAGAGTACATAGGTACATAACAGATCAAGGGGGACAGCTATAACAGTTTACGAAGTCCAGTGATCGAGTTTACATATAAGGTCTGGCGCTAGTGAAAACCGAATCATAAACAAAAAGAACGTACGTAACGAAGTTACATAATAGAGCCAAGGATTGTATGCTCTATAATTCATGTCGAGTCGTCAGTAAGAGGAGGTAGCTCTAGGTCTCCATCTGTGTTGCTTGGTCCTTCTTCTCTGACATTCAAGAAGTGAAGCGAAGAATACAAACAAGAAGAGAGAAAAAGAAGCAAAATAAGATATGTTTTGCACCTTATTTTCAAAATCTATACTGGAGGCGAGGTGGCATTCTAAAGAGCTGCAAATGGACATGTGTTCTGGTAAAGCATCAACATCATGAAAGTTTGGGATGGTTCTAGTTTGTTGCAAAGAGGGGCATGTTGCAAGTATGCATTCCTCCTCTTGAAGATCAGCATCCGGCTGATCAACTGAAAAATATCGTACCCTACTTTGAGCAAAAAAATGTTATCAGTGTCAGTGATTATCACAGTTTCAGGACGGACAATGGATTTCCACATAGAGTCGCTCCGGACCTTCTGGATTCTACACGCCAACAACTATATGCAAGAAGGGGTATATTTATCAGAGTGAATCATAGATCTCAAACAAGTCCTCAATGGACTACCTAAAGATGTGCACTCAGGAATTTATTATACTGCAAAGCGCGCTGAAGTATATTGTTGCAGTTGAGCTCTACTCGGTTTTTCATGTCCGTGGCACCAAATAACGTGAATAATTCTTCACCATCCTGTAGCATACTGTCTGATATGTTTTTCATAACGAATTGGTGATGGGTCTCAGCTCTATTCATAGAGTAGCCTACCATACCGACAAAGGTATGGAGGTCTCTGTTTGACAACTGTTTGACACATACTTGTTCTCCCACCGGTCTCTCAGTTCCTCTCCATCCTAGGATGGTCTTGAGGCGCTGCTATACTTGGACAGTGCTAGTAGCTTGCAAAGAAATTATACCTTGCTTGCACGTGCAGGTGCCGCAGAGTACCTCCTCTCTCGACTGATAGTAACCCAGTATTGCGCTGGTCCTAGAGAAACTTACAAACCGGAGATCAGCATGACATATCCAGATCCCCTCCTATGCAGTTCACTGTGACAGATAATTCTAGTAGGTTTGGAACATGAACTCTCTGTATACTTGTAGGCAGCACCGAGGCACTGATACGTTTAGCTCGTAACAACATTGGAAGGATAAGGATGATGCTTACAACCTAATTTGAACAAATTTGCTTTGACATCCGCACAGACGCAATGGACCCAGTTTAATCGGTAGACAACATGTACAGTTGGCTTGAGAAGATTATTATCTATTGACAATTGAAGAAACTTTGGGTAAGAGAAAAGTCTGAGGTATCGGAGGATTAACCACCTTCCTTCAGACTGAGTATAGTGATATAGTCCGATAAGCGCCGATTTAGTAATCTATAGACTGAAGAGTCAGTTTGACTGAATGATCCATGTACCTCGCCACTTATATCATCTGGATGTCGATGCTTTGAAACAATATATGCTCCTAGTAGAGACACCAAGTTCAGACTTGTTCATAATGAAATCGTGGATCCTACCAATGCTCATGATTATCCTTTAGTTTGCTTGCAACATGAGTCTGACTCAGATTTGTATCTTTGTGTCTGTGAAAGATTCTTCTGAAAATAATAATTGTATATGGATAATATTAGAATTATCTAGAGCTAGGTGTATCAACAACAAGCAGAGATTGGTGTGTCACAATTGGTTCTTCTTCTATAATTTGTGGATATCTTGTGGTATTTTCTTTGACTTTTTGCCGTTATTTTCCTCTATCGTGTTGTTGCTTTTCGATATAACTTGAACTACTATCTGAACTGCGTATTTCCTTTTCTTCATTCAATTCATCTCACAATGTGGGTTCTGAGTGTTATACCCTTGTCATACAACAGAAGAATCAACTCAATGGTCGCATAACTGAAAATAATCTATGATAATTTATTTTCATTCATGACTCTTCTATCACTGCAGATAGTAGAGATCATTTCAAATTTCATCCTCCAACAAGTACATACAGATAAAAGAAGAAAGAAAAAGAGTAAAAGCACTACAAGATAAACACATTTTCAACCGGAATGCACTATTTAACTCCTGGAACTTCTCGAACATTGCTGTAAAATTATTTAAATCGAATATTCTTGCAGATACATAATTGGTTGCTGATATGCACATCTCACATCCAAATGACATGAAATGCTGAACTTGGTGTTTTCAATCAGAGGTGCGATCAAATATGCAACGATAAGAAGAGTGGAGTCAATTCTGGAAAACGTATTAGAGATGGGGTCAAATAAATTCTGCACTTCTAGTATCGTTGAGAACCCGATGAAGAATAGATACCACGGTAGTTTGAAGATAAAGCAGCAGATCTCGTAGCCCTGACCGTAATAGTACAGCTTGCGGAAGAGTTTGTGAACGGACTTTGAGAGCATTTGAATTCTGAATGATGAACTTTCCCTCGTTAGAGACTGGTATGGTAAATATTCTTCTCAGAATCAGCTTTTCTCGTCGATATCGTATATCTGTTGACACAGTCGTCCTCCTTGTCCCTGTTACATTCTCTAATCCCTTGCTACTAAATCGGATCTTGCTGGATGATCCGCAGTACAGTACAAGTATGGTTAGTGTTAAATAAGTCAGTACAGTAGAGTCCATAAACGCACATGGTGGATTCGCATTCCCGAATCCGCCATATGCGTCTTGACGTCCCTTTACGTTAACCTTTGTTTGACTGACGTGTAAGTTAGACATGAACTTAACATGCCAGTTTTATTGGGTATACCTTGTTCTTAGTCGCCTTCTAGCATGAATTCTCTTTGTTTGAACTGCTCTCCATGGATCCATTCCTTTGACTTAGTTTGGATTTGTTTGCCAGTTATGAAACATAGAAGGAATCCATGTAGAAGTGTACGAGACCATGCTTCCTCGATTGTTACATACTTGTTAACTTTAACTTGTTTAACTTACTTGCGTAGTAACTGTTCTTCTTGGTGCAATCATGGGTTTACCGTCAAAGTTCCGGTTCTCGTTATGTCTTCCGGTGACCTGAATTTTGATATCCATTCGCGCACTCGATAATAGTGAGACGTTTCCTTTCTTTGAAGTGGGCATGTATATTCACATGCATGTCCTTTTATTAATGCATTAACCTTTCCTCTTGGGTTAGTGCATTAATTAAAAACATTTGAATTTATAGAAACGAAGCAGTCATTGTGTTTACTGCACTTACAGTTTTATAGTCAAGTGTACAATTTTATGAAAATAAGTATTGTAAGTTGAAGAAAAATTATTAATTTAAATTTAGCTATCTGGACAATTTAACCTTCTGCGCTTTGATGGTTTTCAGAAGATCGTATTTTCTTTTCATCTTCTGTTCTTTTCATGTTCCTTAGGCTGTTTATTAGTCATATTCAGATACTGATCCGTAGTCTGCAAAATTTATTTTCCGGTAACAAAGTAGTTGGCAGCCAACCATTTTTGATAATTTTCTCTACTCAATCAACATTTATCTTTTTTCTTTCCTCAGTTGAAATGTGACTTTGGATGTATATTCAACCTGTTGCAGCCAACCAACCCGTTGAAATTTTGGTCCCCCGGTCTTCTAACCTGTCGTTTTTCTTTTTTTCGACCGGAACGCATCAAGCATACATATTCATCCTTTCTAAATATATACAAGTGCGATAAGTTCTAACATATCGCACTTGCATATTCATACCTTCCAAGTTCATAAGAGAGGAAATATGCATACCTTTCAATTTATACCTTAGATTTTATAATTAAAATAATAAGATAATAATCCAATAGATAATTCTATAGTTATTTTCTTTATATCATGAAGATGAGTGTTTCACATTCATCACTTCTAAGTTTTATGTTCGCAGGAGCCAAGTGTAGTAAAAATAAGTTTATTTATTTTTAATTTTTAACTTTAGTAAGTTAAATTTAGTCTTTTAAACTTATCTGTGTACTAAATCAAGTGCACTTTTTGTAACTATCATTCCGAAAGTAATCGCTATGTCAGCCCTCCACCAGCAGTTTGTGATTAATCTTTTCACTACACCGTGGTTTGTCTTTTCCTTGTCTCAGTCAGAATTTCATATTGCATGCATGCAACATTCTCTTGGTCTACCTAAAATATTAAGTTTGGAAATTCCAGAAAACCGCAATGCCAAACGTTCTTCGTAATAGTAGAATCAGCGTTGAAGGATATGCTTGGAGAAACGAGCCAATCGGGAAAATATATAGGAGCCAAATATGCAAGGAGTTTAATGTATAATCAAACATTTCTTTCCAGAAAGGTTTGATGAGAATATAAATAAATATTTTAAAGTGTATATCATTAATTCTAGTACGAAATAAAATTAGTAAAACCTGATCATATCCACAAACATTCATCATGGTTTTATTCTCGACTTAACACCTAAAAGTCAGACTGAGAGATAATATAGTTTAAGTTAATAATTAATTTTAGATTTTAGATTTTAGATTTTTGTGTTAACCTGTCTATTACCACGAAAGCAACTTATGAAGAAATGGACTGTTGGCTTCAGTCACTTCGGATTCGGATTCTATGTTCACGTCCATACTTTTTGTGATAAGAACAAATTACAAAAACATTTACCCAACTTTGAACCTGACCAAAGAGAACGGAGAATTTGATCCGCTTGTCTTTTCTTTCTCCCTTGGCAAAACTACAAAAGACGTGTGTTGTGATATATTAGTGCGTGTCACAAGCCAAATTATCGCAAGCCAAATTTTGCATATTTTGCGTATGTGGCGTAGTTGTATAATCATATAGCTAGGCGTGCATATATTCTCACTCTTCCAAGTTGAAGAGGGTTGCAGGCTCATTAATGTATTGTCGAACCCTTTTCACCAAAAAGTTTAGGCAACCAATTAATGGGAAGATTAATTTCCTAAAGCGAACCTAGACCCGGATTTATTTTTCTTGATGCATGTTTTCCTGCCCTACCCTTATGGGTTATGTCTGTGAATTTTCTGCTCAATAGCAAGTTAAAATATAATATTTATAACAGACAAAATTTTGTACCAATACCTTGTGTAAGATTTTGGTTTAACATTTAAAACATTCATTATAACACAAAGCAGTAATACATTTCTATACGTATTGACTTAATCGGGGCTTCTCTTCGTGCCACGGTCAGTCTCACTATTCCGTTCGCTTTCTATTTTATCGTTTGTCTTTTTCTCTCCTCCGCCAGATAGCTGAGGTTGCATGTAATACCAATCCTAGAGACTTTTCTTTGAGAAACGTAATCATAAGCTTATAGCTATTCACATCTTAAAATTACATATTACACATATTTTAGCAGTATTTCAAGTTGTATTTTCTGCTGCTCTACCATCTCAGCTCAAGTTCGTATGGAATGAAACTAACTGTATTAGCACCGGATTGTTCATGCATAAAATGTTGAAGAAAATTCTGATCTTGCTTAAAGATTTTACTCTTATTTTTGATAAATATATTCAATATGATATTTTCAACTGTATCCCGATTGTCTACAATTTTTAGAAAATTTTTCTCAATCATCCTTTCACTTCTATAGTGCCCATCTTCTATGAAAATTCTCTCATGGATATCTTTTGGCCTTATTTAGAATATTTAACTTCAAGTTATAACGCGGCAGGTTTTATTAAATTACATCCACCTTCTTGGTATTTCAAGACTAATATAGCTTCACCATTACCAGAAAGCGACTCTAGATTATATCCACAGCTCCTAAATGTGAGTTTGAGCCGCAAGGAGTCGATTTATGTCAGTTTTTTGCTTCATGTGACCAAAGTTCTTGTGTGATTTCGTAAGAGGAACTCCAAAGAACTTGTTTGGAGTCTCGATGGGTTCAAGGTAGCTAGATTTATCTACCAGAGAAGACGGATCTCAGATCAGACGATTCGTTTGGACAGTGTGCGTGATTCTAAGCCCCAGGAAGGAGTTTTTGGAGGTCACTTACGACATGTCAGAGATATCTCGGCTGTCGAGAGTCAGATTTGCGAGTTCTTGAAGCCAACAGAGTCAGAATGGAAGGTCTTATCGACATTTGAAGACCGTTTGGAAAAAGAAGGAAGTTTCTAGATAGATCTTTTTTGATTCCTTCGCTACGATTTTTGTCCTTTGAGTTCTTTATAAATCTAGTTGGTTATGTACAGCTTGTGATAGCTAGCTTTAGCTAAGGGCTTGTACATGGGCGTTGTTTGGACTTGGGTTTGAATTGTGTGACATTGGTGCAACTGTTTTTGTTAACGAAAGGATGTTTCTCTTGCTTTGAGCTACGCTTCGATAGTTTTGGATCTGGGTTAAGATTCAGGAGCTCGTTCTAGAAGAGTTGGTGCAGATTACAGATAGCTCAGGGTTGTTTCTCTATTTTGCATTCTTAGAGAAGAAGAATCGGGAGTGTATATAAAGTAGGAGTTGGTATACCTTGCGAAGCTTGTTCTCGTGATTGTTTCTCTCTGTCTTGTCTTCGTTCGAAACACTACATCTCCACAGCCATGAACCTTGCATTTTCCTGGACAACCTTCACTTAAAATCTGACATGATAACGCTCGCCGTTTTATATTTCTTCATCTGTGGATAACCTCTCTGTGGAGTGCATTTGCGTCGTGCTACTTTCTTGCTACTACTCCACATCTCTATGTCGTTGGAATTAACTCGCTTCTATCTGCAGCGTAACTATTGTAGCCGGACTCACTATGGTTTTGCGATCTCTAATTCCACGCACCTGATCCACATCTCTTCCTAAGAACAATTTCCAGTTTGATGCTCCAAAATGAGAATTGTTACGACGGAATTCCTCGTGCACTCAACTCATTCTTCTTCCGTGATGCCTGCGTCAGTTCTCTCTTCTAGCGTTTGAATGTATCTCAGTCTGCGATTGTGTGTCTACGAGGTAGGGGTTTAGCTGGTGTTTTTGAAAAAGAAAACTCATTCGTTTGTCTCATCCGCTGATAGTTCTCGTTTTGCCAAGTGGTCATAGCTCAGAAATGAGTTCTACCAACTTGACTTGGTGGTTAGTGCTACTGTATCCACTATTGTAAATATATTCTCTCGGCCTACCCGTACTATTCAAGAAAATTTCACTTAGAACCAAGTCCTCTCTCTCGGACCACGGTTATTCCATATCTCTTAGTTGCTTGTCCAGCCGTGACCTCCTATGTACTATATTTCTCTAAGATGGTTTCGTGACCTGCCTTGTAAATCCAAATTTAAGAGCTTTCTTCACAAGCTGAGTTTCCTCACGTTGTCGTGTTGTGGGTTGGTCAAGGTGTGAAACATGTATATATCTTTATCGTACGTGTTTTGATGTTGTGGATCCATCGAGATCTTATCGTGTGAAAATATAAGGCTCCATGTGGACAATTCATGTACTCTCCGTTGAGTGGAGATAAGGGTTAGTACTCTTGTCATCATATGCGAGTTTGCTATATATGAAGGGAGGAGCTTTGGATGTCGAGTGTAGAGTATCTAGGTCTAGTCGTTAGTGTTATGAGTATCGTCAGATGGAGTGAGAGACAGTAAGAGTGGAAAGCATGAACGGAGGACCCTTTCGTGCTCTTGATCTTCCACTTTCGAGCCCGTTCATCATTAAGCTCCATTGTCTACCGCGTGATCACTTTTGTGTGTTTATGAAGAGAGTCGTTATGATCGTGGTAATAGCTACTTCGAGGTCTATCATTCCTCCGACAGTCACTTACGACGTTGTTTGAGATCTTATGATCTACATCTTACTCTGATGTGTAATATATCCTCAATTGGATCTGAACTTTTCAATGAGAGTTTCGTTCAACACTTGGGTCGAAATACATTGTTACAATCGATTAAAAGTGACGCATCGAGAATTTATCGTGAGGATTTAAGAGAGAATGATTACAATTAGATAATAGTCTCGTCTGTTCTATTTGTAATTTCATTTATTTCAACCGTTTTAGGATCGTCATTCTGACCTTATACTGAGGATAGTTTTATCTTTCGTGTTATTGTGTCTATGTGCTTCTTGATCAACGATGTCGTCGTCAACGACACGTGTTCAGAGTGTGTTTAATAAAAGTCTTGAGTGCTCAAATGATAAAAATTCACTCCTTGTGTGTTGGTCATGTGAGTAAAGACAAAAACTCTTGTCAACTTGTTTCCTATTGATCGAAAGTTTGACCAATCCTCTTTCACCAAGTTCTCTTCATGTTTTCGAGGGTTGGAGGCACTTCCTACGGTCCATTCGAGGAGTTCTGGATACGATTGGAAAGCATGGAAGACAAGAAGACTCGTGGATTCAACTACTGCTCAATTCAAAGCTCGCATTAGAGAGTTTTGATCGATTGAAGATGAGAGGGTCAAATTCATGATTAATTTTATTTTCGTCAAGTCTTTCATACTTTTTGAGAGTTTTCTGGGGTTGCTGGAGAGGACTTGACTATTGCTGAGAAGCTCTCGACATGGGCTTGTTGACGGGCTCTGAGATCGATTTCAAGTTGGAGTGATAAAGTTATGAAAGGTTGAAGTTGAGTATCTCAAATCGGAGGTTATGAGAATGAGCGATTGTTATCAGAAGACATTGAGAGCGATATTGAGAGCTTGAGGTCGAATTTGACTATGAAACTTTCTAGGATTCGAGAAGATAGAGTCAGCTACTTACATATGAAATTTCAGACCATTTGGGTTATTGGGTTAAAAGATATCGTTATTTTTGTGCACAAGGGTCTGCATACGCTATCACGTCAGTTTGGCACCTCGTCTAGGTTGACCGAGTGCGGAGTGGCTAATCTCGGTAGGGTCGTTAGTGCCGTTAGGGTGAGTTTTTGAGATAACCCATAGCGCTTGGAGGCTTTAGTTCTTCGAGTTGAGCCTTCAAGCTCCTGGCTATGATGGATAATCTTATTGAGTCTAACATGGATTCTCTGCAAGCATAGAGTGAGTTTGGCTTGACCATTTTGTGAGTAACCGTTGTTGTCGTGTTGGCATTGTGGAGATGATAATTTCTCTGTTGAGATTGCTCGAAGAACTGAATGCAGGTCGAAGCGCAATTCAGTAGAAGCTCGTTGATATGAAATCGTCTGCTAGGATCTTCGAGCATCGTCGTTAGTATTCGATTGTTGGTACCTCTGATCGAGGTGTGTGTGGACGCATGGTATCTTGCTGCTCGCTGATCGATTGCTGTTGTGGGGTTGATTGTGGATTTTCTGTCATGCCAAAGCGCTGTAGAAATTTTGCGAAATGTTGTTGAAGTGACATGTTCGGATCAGAGTGCGTCTTTGGACGTGGCAGACGAAGTATTTGTCAATGTCAGCCCGGAGTGGGCTCATTGGAAGCGTGTTGGAGAGATGATTTCAATGCATCAAGTTTCGTGGAGTTTGGTCGAGTATCGAATAAGTTATGGCATGTATGTCGAAAGTGCAAAAAGATCATTTACGTCAGATCTTTTGCAATTTCGAGTAGAAACTGGAGTGTGTGAGTTTTCTAGTGATGGTTGGTTGCGAAGTGTGAATTTTGCATTCACGAACCTGTTGTGGTGTTTCGGGTTGGCTTTGGGTGTTCTTGTTCATTTACGTCAGATTTCGGTGTAGTCGAGTCTTTTTTGATGCAATTCGAGGCCTAACTCCAAGATACCCATGCGAATACGAGTTCCTCTCCTATCCAAGCGGAGCATAGCGGAGAGTGAGCAAGAGTTTGCAGTATGGAGTGCGTGTTAGGAGACTTCGAGGAGCAGAGGTGCGTGAGTGCGAGAGTGCGGAGGCGGAGCCCGAGCTCGAGCCCGAGCCAGAGCCAACCAGCTTGCTGGCGTGCGTGGGCTAAGCTTAATTTTAGTGGTGTGGGAGTGAGTAAAACCATGTCACCCATCCCAACACTATTCTTTAAGACTGTGCTTAACTACTAGCTCTTAGCTTTGGCTTTACCACTAGATCAATAGCTCTTGGTGTCTTCTAGGGGTGCGCGCAAGTATTTATGGACTTGTTTAAGGTAGTAGGAGATCTTTTCGCACGTTCCTAGAGGAGTGGTAGGATGACCCCTTAGTACTAAGAGGAAGTTGTCGTTGTCGTAGTGTTTGTCTATACCGTAGAGAAGCGTATGGAGGCAGTTGGTGGTAGTTGTCTTGAGTGAGCTAGTAGAGCTACCACGTAGACACTTTTGGAGCTACTAGAGGTGTGGATAAAGGGCCAGCGTATGTGTTCTTAGATTGAGTGCTGAGTCATTTTGGAGCACCAGCTGAAGTGCTGACGGACCAAGGTACAGAATTCCTTGGTGAGTTTCAGATCTTGTGTGATCAAGTACTGATTTATCACTGGACTACGTCTCAAGATCATCTTGAAGCGGATGGTTTGGTAGAGAGGGTTGTTCAGACGTTGAAGAGAGGATTGTGCAAGTATGGCTTGTAGAAGGGCCACTTAAGAGACTAGGATTTGCAGTTATCATGGTTGGTTATGAGCTACTGGTTTAGCCGGCAAGCGTCTTTGGCTTCCTTTTCATCGTATTTTCTGTTGTATGACTGAAATCCAGATCTACCTTTGGTGGCCATTTGTCATGATTCTGCAGAGGTGTTGAACGTTGATGACCCAGATACGTGAGTGAGAGCATGTTCTCAAGGAGCCAAGACATTTCAGAGAGTTATGCCTATGGCTTTTGAAAACCTAACGATTGCTCAACATAGAGACATGTTGCGATATGGGACTATTCGAGGAGGATGTTATCGGTCATCGATTCGCAGGTTTCATTCTGACGATTATATCTATCTGCAGTAGATTGCATTGACGACGTTAGATGTGACCGCATGACGCACTATTTTACGAGTGCATGAGATGTTATTTTTTGGAGTACTCATGTTAGAGAGCCATGATGGTGTTGTTTGGAAGGACCATGTCTGTAATTGCACGCCATGTCATCTTCTAAACATCGATGATATTGTTGATCCAAGCTTAGCGGTTGTACGCGCGTGCTTGAGATGTATAGTTGTGTAGGTCTACTGGTGGAGCAGCACGTTGTCGTGTTGTGATACGGCTCTTGTGTGAAATTCACGTAGAACTTAAGATGTGTTTCTTTTCTTGTTGCGTGAATCTTATTGCGTAACTCATCGAACGGTGTGATAATCTATCTCAGTGATCGCACGGTAGTGAAAACGCACAAATCAGCAATCTGTGCGTGTTCACTTCTGTGGTCTTTGTTGCCAAAATTGGATATAAAATGATGGGTCGAGAGTTCGTAAGTCATTCTCTCTCAACGAGTGATTTGTGAGGATTTTCAGAGGTTTGCATGAGAAGTGAAGAACTGCGGGAGTGGTGGTTATGGATGTAAGTCTAAAATTGGCTCCGGATCTTTCTTTCTCGAATCTGTTTCACATCAAGCTTCATTGCATCCATCGCGATCACTTTCGATAGTGGTTAGTTGCATATTCTGGTGATGAATTCATGAAGAAGGTGATGGACTTACAGCTTCCGATGATCATTCCAAATGTTATATTGTTACATACAAAGAGACTTGAGATTTGACGGTGTACATCTTGTTGTGACGAAGAATGGATCTCAACTACCCAGTCAAAGTTCCTTTCAACCGTATGGGTCGATATTTGATGTCATTGCAGATCAAAGATCAAGCATAGTACTATGCTTGATCTTTGATCCTCACGGCATGGACCGTGAGGAACTTTAGGGAAGAATATTTCAACCGAGTGATAGTCTCATCATTTTCTTTTGTCGTAGCTTTCATTGTAGATCGTTTTCAGGTTGTAATATTGACTTTGTATTATTCTGCGACTCGATTGTTTCGTTCTGGTTGAGCGCTTCTATGTAGTTATGGTCCGCAAAGAATCTTTCGACATGTCTCATGGATTTTCTGATTTCTTCTAGTCTTATTGGTGTCTAGTGTTTCTTTGAGTGTAAAAAATTTGTTCTAGAGGAAAATGTTGGGTGAAGAAAGGACAAAATCAAAGCTCTTTTTCGCTTTCATTGGTCTATTTTTGGACCAATGGTGTTCTTGCTGCTCCTCATGACATTTTTTGTGGTTTCGGGAAGCTTCGGAGGGCCATTCGTGCAAATAAAGATACGGTTTGAAAGCTCTCGACTAGGGCTACAATCTGGACTGAAGAATCGAGTGACTTCATGGAGGATTGAGGGTGCTATGATCGATTGAGTGGAGGGGGTGTAATTCATACCCACTGTGACGTTTCTGGTTGTTTTGAAAGACTTGTGAGGAGTTCTGAGGAGCAGTCAAGTGGGTTGGAGAGCTGACAACGAGCTGATCACTTTGTTATCAATTTCAGCCAATTCTTGATCGAATTGGATTGTGAATAGATCAATTGAAGTTGAGAAGTGCATACATGATGAGAAGGGTATTGTGAACTATGACAGTCATGGAGAATTAACTATTTCTTGAGGTTTGGATGAAATTTCTAAGTGAAACTTTCCATGATTGAGGGATGCCTTATCAATAAGATATCTGAGAAGTTTCATATCAAATGATCGAGTAAGTTGTTCAAGGTCTTGGATCAAATGTACATGGATCTATAAAGCTCTTAAGTTAGCACAAATCACTGTTTGATCCATATCTGAGAGTTGGTTTGAGGTTTTGACATGAAATTTGTTCAAGGTAGAAGAGAAGGGTCCAATAAAGCTTCTTGTGAAATTTGATCACCATTGGTCGACTGAATTGAGAGAACTAAGGTCCCCGGTGGTTTATATCCACATACCAAAAGAAGGATTTGTCATTGGAGCTTCAGCAAGCTGCGTTGTCCGAAACCTGAGGATTAACAACATCCGAGATAAGTTGCAGTTGACACATATCATACAACGCGACAGGAACTCAGTAGCTAGAGGAATGACATTTGAAACAGCTGGATCTCCTCTTCCTTACAGTTTAGTTTCTCGAGTAGCTTACTCAATACTTTTATCACGTCGAGAAAAAGAAGACCTTTCTGTCGCAGATATTTTTCAGAGGTCAAACCATTCATCAATGAGATGACAAACAACATAGTTTGACAACGACATATAGGAACTTGAAATTGTGCGAGTCCTCGTACGATTTCTTCAAACCTTAGATGTCTTACTATGTGAAAGTCTAGAGCGTTATAAGGATATGCAAGAGCTAAGATTTGAAGAAACATGGTGGAGGTCTCCCACAGTTTTGTCTTTTATATTTCTCTACATAACAATGAAACATTTATCGTTCAAGCCGGCGGCTTGGACAACAAGGGGATCAGACGACTAGTCTATCTCTTCCTTTCTACCAACTACACGAGGCTTCGCGCAGTTCTTTTGTGTAAGGAGGAAGCGAACTCTTGCAGGAGAAAGACCAAAAAATCCACATGAGAACAACCTCTAACTTGTGACACTTCTCCATTTTGATATGATTGAGCTGGAGGTTACAAGAAGTTGTATGGAGTTTATTTTATGAAATTTTCTTGTAGAGCTTCACGAAACTGTGCTAGGTCACTCATAGTTCCCTGTAAGTAAAGATGAATACATAGGTCTTGAACTGTGTGAGGCTTAGCACAACTTGCCAAGTACACGTTGATACAAGGGAGATCAGATCCGGCTCTATCGTCCTCATCATAAAATGCATTCTCTCAGAGTTCCATGAGAAAGATGAAAAATCTATATGAAAACTGTCCCAACCGTCAGTAGTCTGTTCCACCTCAACATGATAGAGATGAAAGGTACATGAACTGTGCGAGGCCTCGCACAGTTTGAAGCTTCAAGGAATTGTGCGAGGTCTCGTACAATTCCATAAGATCATCTAAGAGATAGATAAAAGATACTCCATGTGAAAGTCATGTGTACAAAGAGTATCAGATGATCCATCTGTATTATCTTTCCACAAATTGTGCGAGGCCTTGCACAGTTTGACCAAAAGAGTTTATGTGGATTGTGTGAGGTTTCTCATAGGGACATGAACTCTGCGAGACCTTGCACAGTTCTTGTAACGTAGACCCCTATACAATTCTTTTCAGTCAGTTAATCAGATGCTATATCATTTTCTCAGCCGCTTGCCATTTACTATTTCTCTAGTTTAACTCACGTTGAACCAATTCACTTTGTGGACTTTTCGTTTTTACCATGCTTGTCTTCTTTCGAGGATATTGTTTTTGCTTGGGATGCATATTCTCACTTTTCCAAGTTCGGAAAAGAAGGAAATATACATGCAGTTTAATTTACTACCTAACTCTTCTGTTGGGAAAGTTAGGTAATAAATTCTGTTATTTTTTGGTTTTTAGTTTCTATCCTCTTTCACTTTTTTGTCTATCCTCGCTTTATCGGTTATTGAATGATCTTTTTGCATCTCTAGGTTTATTTCACCTCTAGGTTCTATTATAATAAATTTTTCTTTTTAACTTAGTATAAATTTATATATAATATTTATATATAATATTTATATATAATATTTATATATTTTCTGATAACAACAAGCGTACAACAGTTCCCACATGTTGCATGCATATTCACCCATATTAATCTACCTATTACTCTACCTCGTTGTATGACAAGAATTTACCTCAGAAGTTTGAAGGGCCAGCTTGAAAGCTAAATCTTGTCAGCAAAAAGACTACAGTACGCTGGCTTGACTAAACTCCCAGGTTACCGGAAAGCTGCTGACCGACAGTAACTAGACCCCGCAAGTTGCTGGAAGACAAGAATCTCCCAGCTTCCGGGCCTTTCTTCCGCTCATCATATTAAGTGACCACTCACGGTAGTCACCGATCGTCTTTTAGCCTTACGCACCGGCGGCACCGACCGCGCGCGAATCTTCTCGCAAACAGGGCAAATCAACGTCCTGGAGTGCTAGCTTTTATACCGCTGTTAAAGCCAATCGAGTCGTCCACGTTGCTTTTGCTTTTGAACTGTGTTAGCTTCAGGGCTTACATCAAGTTCCTAAACTTTCACGAGAATCTTCTGGACTTACTGGAGGTCTAGTCGTCGAGATCATTTGGTAATCCCTGTAACTGATCGCCTGGAAATCGGTAACTTACAAAGGAAAAGCTGACTGACTTGATTGCGTTCTGAGTAATCGAATGAATCTATAGTATATGAGGTCTCACTGACAGGTCCTTAACATATCCCGGGAATACTGTTGAAAAGTTATAGCTTCAGACGCGTGATGCCGGTAGCAGGATTCGCGGGTATAATTAGATATCATCTTCTGCTCCCATCGGGGCTTTGGGAATTTACGTCGATTCTGTTTTCCTTATAATAGAACACATGCAAGAAAAAGAGTTGCTGTTGTGAAATTGAAGCTCGTTTAGCAAGAAGAGAGGAAGGCAGAAACTTTCCCATCTCTTTGTGAGAACGAAAGCTAGTGGATCGAGTTCTGGTCTGAAGAGAAGCGTTGAATCATGTATCATCAGTATATTGAGCAGGTGCAGGTCATGATCATGCAGGACTGAAGAAGAGATGCCGAAAAAGTCCAACCCAGGACAGGTTTCAGGCCTAGGGGGAGAGAAGATTATGTATGGAAGTAATATGTCTGTCTCGTTACGGCAGCTGTAGTATGGGATGGGATGGGATGACGAAGGCAGGATAGAAAAAAGCTTCAGCTCAATAGTAACTGGAGTGTGAAGGTGTCCACCGAGTTTAGAAGGTCGACTTGGATTTATCCAGAAGACATCCTTGAGTATTTTCGAAGATGACTGTGGACTGACACCGTGATACGCAGTTACGAGACAAATATTCCTCATCGTGGGTTGCAGTTTCAAGGTTCAGCACGACGCACCTCAGAATTTCCGAAATTCTCAATCATCCATCGAAGGTCTGGAATCCGGGGAAGAACTATTCAGTACGAAAAGCAAAGGATTGCTAGGGAAAAAGTCAACGGGCATTTAATTACGCCTATCAGTTGACCCCAGAAATGGGCTTTCCGCAGCTGCTGTTCTGTTCTTCGCTCAGGATCGGATTCTGTGAATCCTTCCATGACTGTTGAAGTTGACACAGAATCTCACTTCCAAAAGCCAATGGACCTTTCTCTACTTTACCTGCTTATTTGTCATCCATCTGTCATCTGTTTTACGGTAAGTATCTCCTTTTACAGTGAAGATTTACGATTTTGTGTTAGATCTTCCTCGCCCAAGTAGATCCGAATTTCGAGGACGCTTGCTGGAACTTACTGTTATCAACTGCAAGGCGACATGAGGAGGACTCGAGGAGAGAGGAATAGCTAGCTCCGCGAAAACCGGCGACTGGGGCGTAACTATGAGGAGAACTGGTGAAAACGCGACGCAATGAGTAGCTAACGGATGGGAAGACCTCATCAAGCAAGGGAAAAGAGGGAACCGAATTTCGAATGCCCCGAAGGGAGGAGGAAGAACATCAGTAGCTCTAATGTAGTCTATCGTTACTAAAACATAAAACAGGTGCATATGAAGTAGCATCGTCTACTACAATTTTTTTGTGGACTGCGTCTGCTAAAATTCTCTATATAGCAATGAAAACTAGTTGTCTAAAAAACATAGTGCAAAAAGAAAGAGAAAGTGATACCTCTATCATCTTTCATGGTAAGCTCTGACACAATCTCGAATAAAAATGTCAAACTCTGAAGCTATCGATCCATATATCTCTAAGGCTAGAGGATTAAGCGATGTCTCACCTACATACCTCTATACTTGGTCACCTTTGCTGCTGCCGTCATGCCTGCAGCCCATCTTGGAGAATGGGTGATCATCTGTGCTGCCACCGAGTCTTGTGTCGAATCCATAACAACCACATCTACCACCGAGATCTGATCTTCCTTCGTCATATACAAGTCAGCTCTCATTGACCCTCTCGTTTGAAGGACATACCAACGCTCTCTCCACGTCATGGAACTGCTCTCCCGTGCTATAGCAAACACAACGTCCTTGATGACATCATGAGTAACTATCTGCTCTCTACCGTGAGGACAGCGAGCAAACTGTCGACCAGAAGTGTCGAGCAAGACACCGCACTCGCAGATGGACAGTGCCGAAACAGTAGGTTGGACCAAGCTTAGACAGAACCTCATTGTTGTTGAAAAGGTAATCAATGCGAGTTGGAACGTTCTAATATAAGGTCGAGATGTGAGCCAAGAGCTTGCGTCTTTGCCCAAACAAGAACGGAGTCAAGCTCTAGTATCTCGTGAGATGGAAAGATCAACTAAGAGCGCATGAAGAACCTGTTGGAAGTGGTGTCTGGTCATAGAGGACTGCAATCCGCGAGGTCCATCAGTAGCTAAGGTATCGAATCGGAGATGTGTCTCAGTGTCTCAAGAGTCAAACTATCTCTTGTCTCACGAAAACACACCTATAGTGGATAAGAACCATCCTCCATCTCTGTCGCATAGCTCTCCAGAATAAGTCTATCTCAGAAACGACAACAAAGCCAAGGTGCTGAGAGGGCCCAACTATCCAAAAAGACTGCCGAGCAATCTCCTCCGTAGATAATAAACCCACTCTCTGTCACATGATATCGACCATGATGTATGCCTACGTGCGAGAGGTCATACCACACACTCAAAGGTCCTCGGTCCTAAGATGTCGCCAAAGACCTCATGATCCTTCTATCAAACTCTTTAACGTGTGAGATGATATTAGAGATGAAGGTACTGGGTGGAATAAGTAACTCGGACGACATGCAATGGAAGAAGAAATTATACCAAAGACAACATGAGGGTCCTTAAGGAGATCCTGAATATACAAAATGTCCTCCGTCAGAGCAACATCTATGAACCGCGAGACGAAGTCCTCTGAACCCACCGATACTCAGATGATACGTAAACCATCTCTAGATGTACAAATCCTCCGAGGAGCTAGAGGTCCAATGGAATATCTACGAGAGACCAAACCCTGCACTTTGATACCTTCACTCTCAACCCTACCAAGGTCAATTAAGAGACGAGGCGATCAAAAGCGTCACAGACTTGGTCGTCGAACTTACGATATACGTATCATCAACTAGAGATGAAAAAAAACAACCCTGAGCAACCAACGCGGTGGCCAAAAGAGCTCTATAGTGAGCTAAGGAAAAGAGAAGTCCACCTAAAGAGTCTCTTTGACGAGTATCTGTAGCGGAGCTGATAACTGTAACCTCCTCTATCGGAGGATCATGCTGGTAATAAAGAGAGGAGGAAGAACCATAAAACAATCGCACGAAGAGAACGAGACTCGCTAGAGATCCATCATCATCCATGAGCTCCTTAAAGATGAAAGCGCGAGAAACGTTTATTAAAAGCATATTCCACGTCCACTTGTAGGACAACCTAGTCAGGACGGATGTCCAAGAGAGCCCGAATGTCAAAGACACAAAACTCACAACCTCCATGCGTTGCAACCCTCAACTGATGTGGACAAAGGTGGTATTGAAAAGTATCTCGAAGCTGACAAACAATGATACGACTAATAAGTCGTAAGAGAATCTCGTCGATGACTATCGGTCGAGTTCCTCCGTCATCCTTCATCATGGCCAAAAGTCTAGCTGCTCCTAGTAGTTGAGCTATAGAATGTGGAATATTACCCTGAGCTATTGTTGTCGTTCCTTGAAAAAACTATGTGAAATCACTAGAAGGGTTGTCTATTTGAAAACAATATCGTAGGTGCTCGTATACCATCCTAGATAGACCTCCAGAAGATAGATGTGGAGTTGTACAAAAGATCTAGACAAACAAATATCTATCAAGACATAATGACTGTTCAAGCTGATAGTCCTGAACCTCAAGTGGTGAGAGATCACACAGTGGAGGTGAAGAAAATGCGATGAAGTGATTGTCTCTTTAGTAAGACATACCATTGACAAATGATGCAATGCTCTAGCAGCTCTTCTATACTCTCCAACATGATCTAACATCCTACAGCGTCGTATGCGAGTAGAAGATAAGACGTCATGTGAGACAGACTCACTCCTACCTCGTGCAGCATGTACTAATTCTTCCTGTACGATCATCCAATCAGCTGGACAGAATCTCCGAAGATGGAGCGCCACCTCCCGATGTCACACTCTACCACCTCGAGTATAACGGAGGCACCAACATGGTAGTAAGAGAAACAATAATCACGCCCTCAGTAGGACCTGCCACCAACAAAAGATGTAATGCTCTAGCAGCTCTTATATACTCTCCAACCTGACCTAACATCCTACAGCGTCGTATGCGAGCGGAAGATGAGATGTCATGTGAGACAGACTCACTCCTATCTCATGTAGCACCTTCTAATTCTTCTTGTAAGACCATCCAATCACCTACATGGAATCTCCGAGGACGGACCGCCACCTCCTAATGTTTTACTCTGTCACCTCGAGTATAACGGAGGCACCAACAGAGTTGTAAGAGAAACAATAATCATACCGTCTCGTCCCTGGTGTTCCGTGCAAACATGTCGAGAAGTAGTAGAATGTCTATCTCACCTCGTCATGGAGAGCACCAGGTAGCTAATGGAACAAACTCGGACAAAGAAAACTCATCTCGAACAATTCCAGAATAGTGTCAGTGTGGACTTTCAACCACTCTCACGACTCAAGAGGAACTCTAAGAAGAAAGACTAACGATGTCATAATGACTGCACGTGTAGACCTCCGCTCTCAGCTAACCTAAGCATCCCATGTGTTCCGATCATAGCCTTTGTGCATCTTTCTCACATGAGATTTTATTTCTTGCGAGATAAATAACTGACCGCACATCGGACATGGTTTGTCTCGGATCAGTCTCGATCTCATGAGAGAGAGAGTACTCATAGTTAGAAAATAGATGATATCCGACCAAATGGTGATCGTAATAAAAACATCTCAAAAAGATAATATTAATAGAAAGTAACGAGACGATTAGGAAAAAAATATCAAGATATAGAGATGAGACGAAAGAAGAGAACAAAATGATGATCTTGACAACAGGTGCCTTCAAATGCCCGATGCCACTAGTAGTCAATGAGGTAGAGCTAGACTTAGAGGAAGATGGAAGGAGGGACGCCAAGGAACTAGAAAGGATGGAATAGACAGATTTAGCAGAAATGAATGAGATCAGGAAAGCTAAGGAAGCATGATATACCAAATCTCCGGTGGGGGAAACTAGCAACACAGAGAGGAAAAACAGTGAAGAAGTTGAGGGGATAAAGTAGTCAAGTGGGTGAGATACATTGCGGAAGATCCACCCATATCAATAGAGTGTTCACATTAATTTCCAAAGGGTTGTAGCTGATCGACTAGGAGTAAACAAACATCATTTTCTTAATCATATAGTATGGGCCACTCAAAAGGATTTTTTTTTATCTCCTTCCGATGCAAAAAATAATCAATTTTCTTGACAGCATTCTCGTTTGCGTTATTCTTATTCCTGGTGTCTGCCTAAATGCGTAGAGATCTAAGGGGAGGAAATGTTTGCAGAGGTGGGGAAGGTCCTATTCAGGATTTGTATGAAGATAGAACAATGATATGTTAATATCAAGGGGTGTGTATTATGTGACATATCCAAGGATCTTGTTGATGTGGTACAGATCGAAGACGAATGAGACATTTTGACGAGTTAGGTGGTCCAATATAACAACATCCTCGATGCGTGTTTCTTTTGTCATGAAAGGGGTCATTGGGTAAGAAATTGCCCAAAGAGGAAGAGGAGTCTTCAAGAGGAAGGGACCGTGAGCAAGCAAGGGCAGACAACATCAAGAGCAAAATGGATAGAGCAGAAGGGGGATGGGTCGACAACAATAGGGTAAAAGGGATAGGGCTGATAGAGGATGAAACGACACAAGAACAGAGAAACCTAAACCAATCGGAGAGTAGTCACAGAGAAGAAGAGATTAAAAGCCAAAAACAAGAGAAAGGGAAGAAATTAATGGATAGTGAAGGTTTCAAAATGGTAACATGGAAAAAGGAGAAGGAGGAAGTAGTGAGAGGGACACCGATACAGCAACAATGCAAGCGGGAATAGAAAAAGATAACTTGTTCAGTGTTCTAGACTCACAAGGGTCCGAAAGAGAAGACGAGATTGAAACTCAAGAGACCAATGATAGAGAATAGAAAAAGATACAAAGTGAGAAGAAGAAGGAAGATGAATCAAGAAGAAATCAAGTCCAAGCGGAGGAAACTTGGGGAGGGAAAATCAAGATAGTAGGAGATCTCGCAAAAAGACTACCAAAGGAGTCGAGTTTCAATAAAGTAGACCTAAATGTACCATGGGGGATGTTGAGTACAATGAAGATGAAGTAATGAGTGAGGAAGTGAGGACTCCAAAAGACAAAATCAACTAGGATAAACTTCTCGATAAGATAGAATAGACGATAGATCTAGAGGTCATGATATACATGGGAGTGCTCTTGGAGGGAGGGCTGAATGGAGAACATGTACCCCTTGTCGGAGAGATGAAGTCTCTTGAAGTCCAGTCGATCACTAAAAAGAGAGGGCTTGAGGAGATGGATGGATTCAGTCGGAGAGCTTCGCTGCATTGTGACACCATTGTGACATTACATCAGAGGAAATACGGGAGAACCTCCTATTGGAGACAACAGACTTGAAGGAAAGTAAACTGAAATTGAAGGACGAAAGACATATGATTTTCCCAAGAATCAAGAAAACGGAAGAGGCAAATGCAGCTGATAACAAGGGGACATGGCAGTGAGGGGAAAACAGGAAGAGGGAGGAATATACCGGGGGAAGAGGAAGAAAAAGATGCGGACTTGGTGTAAGAGAAGGAAAGAAAGACAAGGAGAAGGTACTCATAGAAGAAGATAACTTAGCTGCTGATCAGTTTTTATGCGTATTGCTTCAAGGAAAGTGTACGGCGTGTGTCGTGCGCATACACATCGCTACACAACATACATCGCTGTCAGAGATACACCACACATACACATAACACATGGACGATGTCATACACATACACAAGTGTACCACAATAATCTGAATAGAGAAATTACCATCTCCAACACCACAACAAGGATTACTCACAAACGGTCAAGCCAAACCCACTCTAACCACGAAGAGAATCCGGGTTACACTCAACTAGACTATCCACCATAGCCTGGAGCTTGAAGGCTCAACTCAAAGAACTAAGGCCTCCAAGCCCTACCTGCGAAGTTTATCCCTAGTGGGCTCTCTCACCAACTCGCCCTAACGGCACTAACGGCCTTACCGGGATGCGCCACTTCGCACTCGGTCAACCTAGCCAAGGTGCCCAAACTGACGTGACAACTGTCGTGCGCATACACATCGCTACACAACATACATCGCTGTCAGAGATACACCACACATACACATAACACATGGACGATGTCATACACATATACAAGTGTACCACAATCGCTCCCCTAACTGGCGGTTAGGTCCCTCTAACTCCAGATAGCTCCATATCCCAACTACGTGATACACACCTTCATGGGTGCAAGGATCAGGAGGCCATGTGCTACATCGCCCCATCGTTAGTCGCCTGTCTGCAATCCATACCACGCAAAGATCTAATCGACTATCTTCGCTATATACATCGAGGACAAACCCACCGTCCAGTAGGAACTACACTGAGAAGTGGAGTCAAACATGACATGTGCCAACCTCTCGAACAACCATCACACACCAACATACGGGCTGCTCCACCAGCAGACCCACACAACATACACCTCAAGCCCGCGCGTACAACTGCTAAGCTTGGGTCAACGGTACCATCAATGTTGGGAAGATGACATGGCGCGCAATTACGCACATGGTCCTTCCAAACAACACCATCACGGCCCTCTAACATGAGTACTCCAGAAGGTAACACCTCACGCACTCGTAAAATAGTGCGCCCTGTGGTCACATCCAACTTCGTCGGTGCAGTCTGCTGTAGATAGATATAATCGCCAGGATGAAAACCTGCGAATCGACGACCGATAACCTCCTCCTCGGATAGTCGCATATCGCAACGTGTCTCTATGCTGAGCAATCGCTAGGTTCTCAAAAGCCATAGGCATAACTCTCCGAAATGTCTCTGCTCGTTGAGAACATGCTCTCACCCATATATCCGGGTCATCAAGGTTCAGCACCTCAGCAGAATCACGACGAATGGCCGAAGGTAGATCTAGATCTCGACCATACAATAGAAAATACGGTGAGAAGGAAGCCAAAGACGCTTGTCGGCTGAAACGGTAGCCCATAGCCAACCATGGTAACTGCACATCCCAGTCTCCCAAGTGGCCCGTTTGCAAGCCATACTTGCGCAATCCTCTCTTCACCGTCTGAACTACCCTCTCCGCCAAACCATCCGCCTCAGGATGATCTCGAGATGTAGTCCGATGATCAATCAGCGCCTGATCACACAAGGCCTGAAACTCACCAAGGAACTCTGTACCTTGGTCTGTCAGCACTTCAGCTGGTGCTCCAAAACGACTGAGCACTCGATCTAAGAACGCATACGCTGTCCCTTCACTCACCTTGTCTGGTAATGCCACCAACTCAATCCACTTGGAGAAGTGCTCCACCATCACCAACACATACCGGTGGTGACGTACGGTCAACGGTAAGGGTCCCGCAAAATCCAAACTCCAACGGTAACCCAACCCCATAATCGGTAAGGGGTGTAACTGTGGAGTAGGAGCATTAAACGATGCTCGTACTCGATCACAAACCACACATCGTGCGACAAACTGTTGCACATCGATGTGCATACCACGCCACCAATCCTGTCCTTGGAGTAAGCTATGTGTACGCTTCACTCCAAAATGTCCCAACTCCTCATGGGCATGTCGTACTAACTGTGCCCTCTGGGATGGATGTGGCACGATCCGTACCCTTCCATCACTCCACACTCGAAGTACATGTCGTCCTTCTCGTCGAAATCTCTTCGCTCGTTGAAGGACACGATCTCGCTCCTTGGCACTTACTGTGCCTACTACCACACAAGTACGTAGATACTCCATCACGGTCACATCATCATGGATATCTCGCTGATCTGGAACACCATCTCCACCCTCAGGATCTGGAGACTCATCATCTACTCTCTGACCAGAGAAAGATACGACTTGGCCCTCCATACTAGAGTTCATGGCCAACACACAAAGAAAGGCAGATGCATGCCACCCTGGCACTATCTCCTCATCAACCTCGTCATGCCATCGAGCCCCAGTCTGATCCTGCTGACTCGTGCACAGGTTGCGACTCAACCCATCGGCATCTAGGTTTGCAACTCCAGGTCTATGTACTACCTGGAAGTCATACTCCTGTAAGATCAGAGCCCATCGTGCAAGCTTCCATGTAAGCTTATCGGACTCCATCAACCACTTGAGCGGTTGGTGATCAGTGATGAGAGTAAAGGGGTTCCCAAACAGATAACATCGAAAGTGTGCAACAGCCCACACTGCCGCCAAACACTCTCCCTCATACGAACTATACCTCGCCTCCGCTGAATTGTTGGAGCGACTGGCATACGCCACCACGAACTCCTTTTTCTCATCATCATGCTGAGTCAGCACTGCTCCAAGTCCCAACATACTCCAATCGGTGTGCAGTTGGAAAGGACGCCCCCTAACAGGTCTCCTCAAGATGGGAGTAGATGTCAACCTATCCTTGAGCTCTACAAAAGCTCGCTCCTGCTCATCTCCCCATTGCCACTCCTGGTCCACCTTCATCAGCTTGGTCAACGGCTTCGCAATCGCACTAAATCCTTTCACGTATCGACGATAAAAGTTCGCCAAACCAACAAATGCCCGAACTCGACTCACATCTGTGGGGCGCGGGATACGTGCAATAGCCTCAACCTTCGTCTGTTGAACACCCAATCCACCTGGATAGATGGTGTGGCCCAGATACTCTACCAACTCCTGGAAGAACTTACACTTCTCAGGGTGTAACTTCAACCCATGAGCTCTCAACCGCTCAAACACATCCCGTAAGTGTCTCTCGTGCTCCTCCACTGTAGCACTATAGACTAAGATGTCGTCAATATAACATCTGACAAAATCCAATCCTGCTAGGATCTGTCCATCACCCTTTGGAACTCAGCAGGGGCGTTCTTCAACCCAAATGGTAAGAACCGCCACTGATACAAACAATCCTTGTCATGAGAGTCAATTCCCCAGAATGTTGTCTTGGACTTATCTTCTTCTCTCACTGGCAACTGATGATATCCTGCTCGAAGATCCAAAGTACTGAAGACCTTCACATGCCCCACTGCATCAAAGATCTCCTCAGGTGTCGGCATGGCATACTTATCGGACTTCGTCTGCCGATTGATAAGACGGTAGTCTCCACACATCCGTCTATCCGTATAGTTGCCATACATATCCTTCTTGGCTGGCATAACTGTGGCAGATGCATACTCTCCATGCGACATCTCCACCAACCCAACCTCCAACAAGTCTTGAGTCCGACTCTGGATCAAGGCTCTCTCCATGTCACTGTACCTGTAAGGACGTCGAAAGATTGGCGTGTCATTAGCCAAGTCGATTCGTATACCAGGTCCCTTCAAGGTACCCAAATCGTTCATACTGAAGGCAAAACAATTCCTGTAGCTCTTCAGGAATCTTTGGACTTTTCGTCTCTCCTCTCCTATAAGCTTGGGTCCAATCTCCGGCTCCCAAGTATCCTCTGTCACCATGCTAGAGGTAGAAGACGAAGTCGTTGACTGCTATCTTGCAGCCTCCGGAGCAGTTTCCTTCTGCTCACCACCAACAACCTCCACCGCTACTGTGCGTAAAACTTGTGCAGTTCTAGCTGTAAGCTCCACACTCTCTCCTATGACATCCCATGATGTCCAAGGATGACGAACTCCACTTGCCTCGCCCCCAGCCTTTGCCTCCACCGACCCGGTAGGCAAAGAGCTCAAGAGTGCTCGAGCAGTAACACCCGTCGATCGCATCCGACGCTGCTCAGCTAATCCAAGGCTAACAATCCATGTCAAGCAATTCAAGTCCATTGCTTGACCCAATACTTGACGACGTGAAGCCTTTGACACCAAAGCTACTGCCGTCGTACCCGTAGCAAAACCCATCGCTCGCGCTCTCTCATCGGCATTGGGCTCCACCAACTGCCGTAATTGAGCATCCCACACAAGCCCAGGTCTTCCATCTCTGTAAGCATGTGACGCTGGAAAGCTTACCAAAGTGGATAACGCTACCATGGGCCGTCCCACTACGTTCACCACTGCCATGGATGACCTATCGACGACTCTCACCACTTGAGATATGTGCACGAGATCCTACTCTCGCTGCATCCAACAACACAGCTGGTCCAATCCAAGACCGCACTTGGTGCACACTCGTCATCATCTGTGTACGAGCATCACCCAACAAAGGAACGTTCTCCAAGATGTACGTTGGAGAATCCACCTGATGCATCTGGAGATGTCGTAAGATCCGTAACATCTCCCAGAACATCCTAGATCGCGGATCATGTAAACCTTGACCTCTCCCAGCACGCGTGTGACCTTGACATGGCCATCCGGCTATCACCAAGTGAATGGTGCCCACCAACGTAAGATCCTGCGTCTCCAGCAGCGAAATATCCGACGGTAATGCTTGTTGGTATCCTCTAACAGCTGATATGGACAACAACTCAGGATATCTCTGCACCAAACGTGCCACATGTCGCAATGAGATGCGTCTTGCAATCTCATCTCTCTCCACATACAAGTATCGCTGTACTTGTATACCTGCTTGCAATACCGCAGCCAAACCTGTGCTGATCCCTCCAAACAACTCCAGCACACATACACCCTCCTCTGGATACTGTCACACAATGGGAGTTGTATCCAACGGTGATAAGGTCACAGGGCCAGTAGCAGGAACAACCCTTTGTTCCTCTACTGGTGGTACAAAGGCTTCACTCCAAGCCTGCTGCACCAACTGATCAGCATACTGCTGCAACTCTCCACTCGAATTTCAGAGTGGAACATCCAAGGCAGATGGTACTAACGTAGACATGCTAGGCATGTCCTCCACCTCCTCAAAGACCGGAGTATCCTCCGCATGAGCATTGCCCTCCAACAACTCGCCCGGCCAAGTGATGACCAAACTGAACCCTGCAACGGATGCCATTGTCCCTGGTGTAGACTCCGTCGTCCCAACTCTAGCACTGAACCGCACTGATAAGCGGCTCATTCGTCCCTCACCGGACTGCCAACCTGGTCTGTAAGATGCTGTCTCCGGCCAATAGTCGATCACGAACCCCATAGGGTACAACACAGCACCTCCCACCAATACATCATAAGACTCTGCGGCTGTAACGATGGCCTTGGTCCTCACCATAGAACAATCCGTGGGGTGATCTGGCCGAACTCTTACCGTCAACATCTCACGTGTCATGTGTAGAGCCTTACCTCCTGATCCCCCTCGAGATGTCTGCAACTGGAATGAACATCTCTCTATCTCGGACTTCTTCAGACCCAAACCAATACACGCCGTCTTTCCCAACATCAACGGTTGGGCTCCAGAGTCTAACAAGACCTTCTGGGGTCGATACACTTTCCCTAAAGGTGCCACCAAAGAGAAGATACCACTTCTGTTGTCCAACAACACCACACCCGGTGCCAAACCAGCACGGTCAATCGCCGGCCTAGCTGGTAACTCATCTAACCTAGCAGCCGCCGCTTGTCAAGTACCACTGGTAGCTGTCCTGATCCTCGACTCCATGGACACGTCTACCGTCTCTCGCTGAACTACTTCAGCACTAGAGGTAACTACATCCTCGCTCTCACTGAGCGTGACCGCCAACTGGAACACTGGAGCCAAGTTGACTCCTAATGCCCTCATATCCGTGGCTGAGAATAGTGAGGCTCGCAAAACTGCTGTAGCTGCCCCCAACATCGGGTTCGACGTCGCATCCACAGACGTCGAAGGTGGACTCCCATCACACCCACTCCTGGATGTCGATGTCTCCAACTCTACTGCACCATCGGTAGGCCGTTTAGGAACCATAGATGTGGTCCTCAACGTCTCCGATAACGTGAACGACTGGGGAAGCCTGGCCTGTCTACCAGCCTCCCCGCGTTGTGGATCCAACTCCACTGACGCTCCTCGTGGCTCAGAGGCACGTACTGCACCTCGAGTCACTGCCGCAGATGCCTCAATCTGCGCCACACCAGCCATGAAGTCGAAGTCACCTCCTTCTCCTCCATAAGACGTGGAAGCCTCTGTTCCACCTGATCTCCGCTGGGCCATAGCCATACTAGCTATCCTCTGCTCTAACTGCTCAATCCGAGCAGCCATACCTGCTTCTGACGTCATAGCAGACGGTGGACCGACCAGTCCTCTCCCAGGTGCTGGACCTCTACCTCCAGCTCAACCACCACGGCCTCCTTGAGCTCCTCCACCTCGTCCACGATCAGCCTTCCCTTGTCGCAACTCGGGATGGAGATCAAAACAACGGTCACTATTGTGACCAGGTCGTCCGCAATGCTCACATTGCCTAGGTACTGCTTGAGACGTCCCTCATGTCCCTGACGTCTCATAACTTCTCCTCTGTGGACAATCCCTCTGCAGATGAGGACCATCACACGTGCAGCAAGGACCCGCTTGCTGCTCACTAGAGAAGGACGGCATGGGCTTCTGCCCACCAGATCCTCCAACACCTCCCTGAGATCGTGACTGCTCCGCACGATGTCGTGTCGTGGACCGGCTCCTACTTGAAATACAAACTTCGATGCTTGTCGCTACAAAGACACTCATGAGAAGACAAGCTAAGCCCCAGCTTACGGATTTTGGCACAATCTCAGATCTCCATTTTCATCACACAGATGGGTAGAGTTCCTTGTCAGCTTTCCATAGGCATCTTGTCTACTTCGTTTGGGCTCCTAGTGGAGAAGTTACAGGACTCGAAAGATGGAGAAAATAAGCTAGGCCCCAGCTTACGGGTTTTTGGCACCACTTCGGATCTTCGTTTTTATCGCACCAGTGGATAGAGCTCCTTGTCAGCATTCCATAGGCACCTTGTCTACTTCGTTTGGACGCATAATGAAGAAGTTACAAGACTCGAAAGATGGAGAAAACAAGCTAGGCCCCAGCTTGCGAGCTTTTGGCGCAACTTCGGATCTTCACTTTCATCACACAGATGGGTAGAGCTCGTTGTCAGCTTTCCGTGGGCATCTTGTTTACTTCGTTTGGACATACTGAGAAGAAGTTATGCGATTCGAAAGAATGTAAAATCAAGCTAGGCCCCTAGTTACTTGCTGACTGGGTATTTAGGGCTTCAGGCGTTATATCAAAGACGCAAGGGGCCTGCTTCTTATTATTGAGGGTTGAACTTCGTACGTACAGACTGTTGCAAGGGGGCTGCTTAAAGGGCTTGCTTGTTCATGCGACCTGTCGGTGGATGTTTTGGAGAATTGGGAAGTCCAATACACGCGCGCAAGGTGTCATCGGGTTCAGATCTGTGCAAGCTACGCACAGGTTAAGACGGTTCTTGAAGAGAGGGATCGGGGGTTGTGTTCTGGGAGAAATTGAGATGTAGGGAGCAGAATTGGGGTTTTCAGTTACCTGTGAAGGAGAGTTGGACCGTCCGAGCCGTTCCGGAGTCCAAACTTGCTGTCCTTGGATCGATCGGGATCAGAACAACGAGTTCTTCAAGAAATTGAAGACGATACAAAGTTTTATCGGGCGGTTTGAGAGTTGTGAGAGAAATTGGCTCGCAGGGAAGCGCTTGCGTCAGGTTTCATCGCCTGCGACCTGAGATTGGATTGTTCTTCGCGATCGGTGAGCCAAGCTCTTCGTTCTTGGTGCCTACGCGATCAGGGAGTCCTCATGTACGCATAGGAGAAGACTGTAAGTGAATTGGCTTGTTGGTTTGGGTGTGGTGAGCAAATTTGAGCCGCAGGGAGCCGATTTACGTCAGTTTTTTGTAGCCTGCGACCAAATTTCTCGAGTAGTTTTGCAAGGGGAACTCCAAACGGCTTGTTTGGAGTCTTGTTGGGTTCAAGGTAGCCAGATCTACCTACCAGCGAAGACGGATATCAGTTTAGACGATCCGTTTGTGCGGTGTGAGCGGTTTTAAGCCGCAGGGAGGAGTTTTTGAAGGTTCGGTCACCTACGACCGAAAATTAGCGATATCTCGACTATCGGGAGTCGGATCTGAAGGTTTCTTGGGCCAACGGAGTCAGGGAAGGAGACCCTATCAACATTTGAAGATCGTTTGGCGAAAGGAGAAAGTTCCCAGATAGGTCTTTTTCGGTTCCTTCGCTACAGGTTTCGTCCTTTTGAGTTCGTTAAGGACTTAGTTGGTTGCGTATGGCTTGTGGTAGCTAGCTTTAGCCAAGAGCTAGTGTGTGGATGTGGTTTGGACTTGGGTTTGGATCGCATGATATTGTTGTGGCTCTGGTTGTTAGCAAAGAGAAGTTCCTCTTGCTTTGAGCTACGTTTTTGGCGATTTCAAACTAGGGTTACGTTTCAGGGGTTTGTTTTAGGGCTTCTGAAGTAGTTTACAGACCGCTCTGGTCTTTTCCTCAGTTTTGTGCTGTTTGGAGAAAGAATCGATAGTGTACATACTTTCAGAGTGGTATATATCGCAGCATTCCTTTTCGTGGTTGTTCTTCTCTGTCTTGTCTCTGTTTGGCACACAGCATCTCCACAGCCAGGAACCTCGCATTTTCCTGGACATCCTTCACGCACAAAATATCCGACACGATACGGTGGTGAACTCGACGTGAAGGTCTGGGGTGGAGATTCTTCTGTGTGTGAACTTTGAAAAAGAGATTGGCAGTCATGAGTGGGGATGGGAAAGGTGATGGAGATGGAGCTAGTGGTTCAGGTGGGTTGCCAAAGGTGCAGTTGGATCCAGCGACTGCATCAATGTTCCAAGCTTTCATTATGTTCTTGCGGAAGGAAGCTTTGGCAACAAAGGCGCTACAAGCGGTGGTCAGCAGGATTGATCAGTTTGATGGAAGAGATGTCTCAAGGTATCTGAGACATTATCAGAAGGAGATGGAGCTGAACCGAGTCTCAGAAAATGAGATGATTGAGACGTTTGAGTTGGCAGCAGCTCCAGAGATTAGGGATCATGTTAAAATGCTAACGAAGCATTTTAACAAGGATTGGGAGACTTTTTCTCGTGTCTTGATGGATGAGTACTTCTTGGAGGACTCTGATCGAGTTACCAAGAAGTCATTCTTGGAGTGGGTTGAGCAACCAAGGAAGAGTTTACAAGCTACAGAGTTGCTCAGGGAGTTTGAGAAGCAGTTTTCACGGCTGACCAGGATGGAGAAGTTGACATTGCAGTCCAACAAGACAGAGCTATTTCTTCGGGCTGCAGATGAGAAGTTGCAGGAGAAGCTAGAGGTACTTTTGGAAGACCGGGAGGAGGACGATGGATTGACCAGCAGCTGGAAGAAGGTTGAGGAAGCTGTTGGTCTGCTTACCAAGAGGGAGCGGAGACGAGAGAAAGTTCCTGTTAGGAGACTGGCGCCAACACCTACAGCTGTAACACCTGTTCCTGTAGTCCGACCAGTTCCTATTGCTAGACAAGTAGTACCAGTTGCTCCAGCTGTTCCTGTTGTTCCAGTTGTTCAGACACCCATGGTATCTCCGAAGAAGGATGACTCAAACCTTGAGGAGATATTGCGTGGAATGCGAGATCTGCAGATCAAGCTCACCAGATTGGAAGAGAAAGGATCTACAAGTGGAGTAAGACCGGTTGAGAAGCAAGGCTGGATCCAGCGGTGTATCTGGTGCGATAGTACTGATCATCCGCGCAGAGATTGCAAGGAATTCACAGATATTCTGCAGCAAGGAGTGATCTTCTGGAAGGATGGGAAGGTAGCGCCGAGGGATACTGGTGCACTTCTTCAGACCAACTTTGGTAGGGGAGGGATGAAGAAGTTGGTTGAGGACCACCTATCAGTGCAAGCAGTTGCAATAGTGGAAGCTGGAACTTATGGCACAAGGGTTGAGGATCAAGCTGAGAGGAGTTTCAACAAGGAGGTTGAGCCAAGTGGATTGTGGTCATCTGCCATCTCCATGAAACAGAAAGGAAAGATGGCACGTGAAACATTGATGAGGACAGCTGCTACGATCAGAAGGGATACTGGATGGGAGGATCCGATAGAAGCTCTATCGGTGCATGCTTACATCGCCAAGAACCAACACGAAGCGTTGTTGGAAGAGAAGAGAAGGCGAGATTCAGAGGATTCAGGAGAAGGGACTTCTTCAAAGAGACAGACTCGAAGGGAGAAGGTTCGCCAAGAGCTTCGGGATGCAGGAGCTCAAGACCTACCGATGGACGATGCTCCTTCTCCATCGAAGGAGAAATCTCAGAAGGAGAAGGGTAAACCGGCTGCATACAAGCTATAGTCGAATATCGAGGCTTCAACAGACTTGAAGGGAGTCTTGGAAGATCGCATTTTGAATGCGAAGGTGGAGTTTACCTTGAGAGAAGTGTTAGGCATCGCCAAGCGTGAGTTTCATGATGTCATCATCGATGTCATCAAACGGAAACGACAAATTACGGGTGAGACTGGTTTATCACATGCCTTGGATACTAGGATGTCAGTGGATGAGGAGAGAGAGCTTGCAAGGTGCAGTGTCTATTCTCCAGAGGAAGAAAGAGATCGAAGGCGCAAGGTGCATTTTGAGGATGAAGAGGAGGATGAGAAGCGGAGGTCAAGTCATTACAGCCACAGTCACTGGGCTCGAGCTACGACGGAGACGTTGGTGAGGATCGAGGACTTGGATGAGCCGGTGGTTGCTCTGATCGATCATGGATCAGAAATCAACATCATGTCGAAGGAGCTGTACAAGAGGAAGAAGTGGCCGATCGACATAGAGCATGGATGGGTCATAAGAGCAGCCAACAACACGAGAGGAGACTTGTATGGAGCGTGTCCAGACATCAGAGTGCGCGTAGGTGATGTTGCTATCGAGCAAAACTTCTTTGTTCAGGAAGCAACATCATACCCACTCATTCTGGGTCAACCTTTCATCATAGCAACCCGGATGGAGACAAAGGTACTGGACGACGGATCTGCGTATGCTAGGATCCGAAGTCAAGATGGGAAGAGAGCGGTACAGTTCCTGACTGTACCGTCCAACCACGAGTGCAACCGAGATCGTTTGAGGGAGAAGCCGCTTCCAAGGGTGAGTGAAGAGTTCAAGGATTTTCGTTGAGTACCACTATAGAGCGGGATTGTGGTGGTGCGCAAGAGAAGGTACTCTCGCTTGATGGAGATAGTGTCTTTTGTACAGGGTTTATTGGATTTTCAGAGTGTGGGATTGCTGTCTACAAGAAGATAGAAGAGCTGAGAAGAAAAGAACAAAAACATTTGCGTGGTGTTGAGTTGATGTTGAAAGAGTTGGGTGAACTAGAAAGGGATGAATGGATTTCTGGTGTTTATGAAGAGGATGGGTTGGAAGATCCCTTGCGAGAGATCATGTCTATTGGATGGGAGGATATGGATAAGGTTGTGCAGATTCATTCAAGGGAGGTCTATTCGGTGATCGAATCATTCCGTGCATCGGAGGTTCGAGTTGAGACAAGGTACAAGACAGTGGATAGGAAAGTAAAGCCAGTTGCTGGTCCTTTGCCGGAAGATACCAACCAACAGATGGATCGAGCTTCAAAGGAGAAGAGTTTGAGAGATCCTGCAATGATAGGACACAAGTTCACGGAGAAGACCCTTGAAGAGTTGAAGATTGGATCTGATGGGTCTCTTCTACCAGAAGAGAGGATGTGCTTCAAGGAGATGCTTTCAAGACATGGGAAAGCATTTGCTTTTGAGCCACTTGAGATTGGATGTGTAGATCCGTACGTTGTTACCCCGATGGTTATCTTCACGGTACCGCATGTGCCATGGAACCTGAGACCAATTCCAGTACCGCGGGCTCACTTGCCCAAACTAGTGGAGTTGCTGAAGGAGAAGATGCGGATGAAGATCTTGGAGCCGTCGTTTGCACCATATTCAAGCAGATGGTTTACAGTACCAAAGAAGAATGGGTCGCTGCGGTTCATCCAAGACATGCAGCCGGTGAACGCAGTAACAATCAGAAATGTTGGGGTGGGACCGATTGTGGATGAGTTTGCAGAAGCGTTTGCAGGAAGAGCGATTTACTCAATGGGAGATCTTTACTCGGGGTATGATCAGTTTCAACTAGCGGAGGAGAGCAGAAGCTTCACGACAATGAGGACACCTTTGGGGTTGGTTAGGATGTGTACCTTACCACAGGGAGCTACCAACTCGGTAGCACACATGATGAACGGGATGAATCGAGTTCTAAGGGACTTCATCCCCGAAAAGACGATGCCGTTCTTGGATGACATCCCCATCAAAGGATGTGTGGAAGATGAGAAGGATGAAGCATTAGATCAGAGGGGGTGTCGGCGATACGTCACTGATCACATCGCAGACTGTGAGAAGATCTTATCTCGACTTGAGGAAGTTCATCTTACGCTGTCAGGTGCAAAGTCTACATTTGGAGTTAGAGAGGTTTTGATCGTTGGTCATTTGTGTGGATCGTTTGGTCGGAAGCCAGATCCGAACAAGGTGGATGCGATTGGAAGAATGAAGGAGGTTTGCAACTCGCTAACAGAAGTGAGAAGATTTTTGGGTGCTTGTGTATTCTACCACATTTGGATTCCTCATTATGCGCATGTGGCAGATCCGTTGTATGGATTGTTGCGTAAGGGTCATAAGTTCAGATGGGAGGAAGAGCATACTGATGCGGTAAAGAAGCTGAAGTCTTTACTATCATCTCCTCCAGTCCTGGGAAGGATTGATTACAAGGGTGCTAGGCCGGTGATTCTTACTATGGATACAAGCCCAGTTGCAATTGGATGGGCAATCGGACAGGATGACGAGGATGGAGACAGGTTTGCGGTTAGGTTCGGAGCGAAGGTGTTAAGTCCTCGACAACGTGCTTACCCGCAAGTGAAGAGAGAACTATGGGGTATTGTTTCAGCTATGAAAACTGAGAAAGAGTATTTGATTGGAGCAGTAGTGGTGGTTGAAACTGATTGCTTGCCGTTGTTAGGGATGATCATGAATTGTTCAACTCTTGATATTGCGATGTTACGATGGATCGCATATATCAAGTCGTTGAACCCGGAGTTTAGACATATCGCAGGGAAGGATAATCTGATGGCGGATATGTTATCTCGGGCTCGATATGATGGGGAAGATGAGATGGTAGAAGACATTGACGACGTGGGTACAGAGTTCTATTCGATTGCACAGACAGGAAGGGAAGATGAGTTATTTGTTGAAGGGTTGTATGATGGTGATTTGCTTGATATCGGGAAGTATCTTAGTACGATGGTTAAGCAGACAGGTTGGACGGATGAGAGGTTTCGGAGAGTTCGAAGGAAGGCCTACAACTTCATGTTGCAGGATGGGTTTCTTTGGAAACGACCGAAGCAGAAAGGTGGGGTTACGCTACGGGTGATTTGCAACAAGGAAGATCAGCAGAAGTTGCTCAAGGCATTCCATGAAAGTCTTTGGGCTGGACATCGAGGGATTTGGGCCACTTTTACCAAGATGAAAGAGCGGTATTGGTGGAAAAATATGTACAGGGATGTTGTATCTTTTGTAGAGTCTTGTTTGACATGTCAGATGTATTCGAACATCTGACATCGTGACGGATTACATCCAACTTATCCGCTGGCAATACATTTCAAGTGGGTGGTAGACTTGGTGATTATGCCGGTTGGGTTGTGGCAGATGAGATACTTGGTACTTGCTAGAGAAGATCTATCAAATCAAGTCGAGGGTAGGGCGCTTCGGACGAAGACAACTGAAGGGGTATGCAAATTTCTCTTGGAAGAGGTTGTTTGTCGGTATGGATGTGTGGGAAAGATCACTGCAGATCGGGGAGAGTTAGATGCACACGAGGCTCGTGAATTCTTTGCAAGGTGTGGGGTGAGGTTGTCACTGACAACTGCTTACAACCCCGAAGGGAATGCCAAGAGTGAACGTGGTCATCCACCCATTGTGAAGGCTTTGGTGAAGGCTTGCAACGGAAGGGTGCGCGAGTGGCCTCGACTCTTACCATTTGCGTTATGGGCAGATAGAACGACGCACAGCTCGGTGACAGGTTACATGCCGGTGGAACTCATCACAGGTCAGAAGCCTATCATGCCGATTGAAGAACACGTTCTGACATGGAGTGTGTTACCTTGGGAGGACAACTTGACTAGAGAAGAGCTTCTTGCTATTCGAATTAGGCAGTTAGAGAGAAGACCAGAGGATATCCAAATTGCTTTGGATAGGCTGCGAGAAGCACGATTGAAGAACAAGGTCAGATTTGATCAGCGACATCGTCTGAGACCCAGGGAAATCAAAGAAGGTGATTGGGTGTTAGTCTATGACAACAGTCTAGACAACCAGCATAGTGCACTCCGGAAGTTTTTCAGAAGATGGTTTGGTCCGTATGTGGTGAAGAAGGTTCATGACAACGCAACTTACGCCCTGCAAGAGTTGGATGGAACGAGCTTGAAGGTACCAGTGGCAGGTAAACGTGTCAAGATTTTCAAAAGGAGAGATGTAGAGGTCGATCTAGCAGATATCTTGACGGAGTTTCAGTTTGAGGATGAGGATTATGCAGAAGATCTTGAAGGTGAGGTTGGTTACAATGGGAAGTAGGACGATAAGCCGGTCCACTCCTTGGTTGGTATCTCTAGTGCATACCGGAGGATGCACAGGTTCAGAGGGGGTGGATGTCGTGTCGTGGACCGGCTCCTACCTGAAATACAAACTTCGATGCTTGTCGCTCCAAAGACACTCATGAGAAGACAAGCTAGGCCCCAGCTTACGGATTTTGGCACAATCTCAGATCTCCATTTTCATCACATAGATGGGTAGAGTTCCTTGTCAGCTTTCCATAGGCATCTTGTCTACTTCGTTTGGGCGCCTAGTGGAGAAGTTACAGGACTCGAAAGATGGAGAAAATAAGCTAAGCCCCAGCTTACGGGTTTTTGGCACCACTTCGGATCTTCGTTTTTATCGCACCAGTGGATAGAGCTCCTTGTCAGCATTCCATAGGCACCTTGTCTACTTCGTTTGGACGCATAATGAAGAAGTTACAAGACTCGAAAGATGGAGAAAACAAGCTAGGCCCCAGCTTGCGAGCTTTTGGCGCAACTTCGGATCTTCACTTTCATCACACAGATGGGTAGAGCTCGTTGTCAGCTTTCCGTGGGCATCTTGTTTACTTCGTTTGGACATACTGAGAAGAAGTTATGCGATTCGAAAGAATGTAAAATCAAGCTAGGCCCCTAGTTACTTGCTGATTGGGTATTTAGGGCTTCAGGCGTTATATCAAAGACGCAAGGGGCCTGCTTCTTATTATTGAGGGTTGAACTTCGTACGTACAGACTGTTGCGCAAGGTGTCATCGGGTTCAGATCTGTGCAGGCTACGCACAGGTTAAGACGGTTCTTGAAGAGAGGGATCGGGGGTTGTGTTCTGGGAGAAATTGAGACGTAGGGAGCAGAATTGGGGTTTTCAGTTACCTGTGAAGGAGAGTTGGACCGTCCGAGCCGTTCCGGAGTCCAAACTTGCTGTCCTTGGATCGATCGGGATCAGAACAACGAGTTCTTCAAGAAATTGAAGACGATACAAAGTTTTATCGGGCGGTTTGAGAGTTGTGAGAGAAATTGGCTCGCAGGGAAGCGCTTGCGTCAGGTTTTCATCGCCTGCGACCTGAGATTGGATTGTTCTTCGCGATCGGTGAGCCAAGCTCTTCGTTCTTGGTGCCTACGCGATCAGGGAGTCCTCATGTACGCATAGGAGAAGACTGTAAGTGAATTGGATTGTTGGTTTGGGTGTGGTGAGCAAATTTGAGCCGCAGGGAGCCAATTTACGTCAGTTTTTTGTAGCCTGCGACCAAATTTCTCGAGTAGTTTTGCAAGGGGAACTCCAAACGGCTTGTTTGGAGTCTTGTTGGGTTCAAGGTAGCCAGATCTACCTACCAGCGAAGACGGATATCAGTTTAGACGATCCGTTTGTGCGGTGTGAGCGGTTTTAAGCCGCATGGAGGAGTTTTTGAAGGTTCGGTCACCTGCGACCGAAAATTAGCGATATCTTGACTATCGGGAGTCGGATCTGAAGGTTTCTTGGGCCAACGGAGTCAGGGAAGGAGACCCTATCAACATTTGAAGATCGTTTGGCGAAAGGAGAAAGTTCCTAGATAGGTCTTTTTCGGTTCCTTCGCTACAGGTTTCGTCCTTTTGAGTTCGTTAAGGACTTAGTTGGTTGTGTATGGCTTGTGGTAGCTAGCTTTAGCCAAGAGCTAGTGTGTGGATGTGGTTTGGACTTGGGTTTGGATTGCATGATACTGTTGTGGCTCTGGTTGTTAGCAAAGAGAAGTTCCTCTTGCTTTGAGTTACGTTTTTGGCGATTTCAGACTAGGGTTACGTTTCAGGGGTTTGTTTTAGGGCTTCTGAAGTAGGTTACAGACCGCTCTGGTCTTTTCCTCAGTTTTGTGCTGTTTGGAGAAAGAATCGACAGTGTACATACTTTCAGAGTGGTATATATCGCAGCATTCCTTTTCGTGGTTGTTCTTCTCTGTCTTGTCTCCGTTTGGCACACAACATCTCCACAGCCAGGAACCTCGCGTTTTCCTGGACATCCTTCACGCACAAAATATCCGACACGATAACGATCCTTACCACCACCACCACCATGCTGTTGCGTAGCTTGTGATCCTCGAGAAGAGGTGGTCGCTCCATGTGGTGTCTCCTTGCTGAACCCAGCAACCACCACTCTCTCCTCCACCATGTTGAGCTCAATCCGCTCAGCCAGACTAAAGACAACCGCCAACGTCGGAGCGATATCTCTAAGGAGAGTAGCATCTCTAACTCTCCTACGCAGCTCTCGGTCTAGTATCCCATACCAGAACTAGACTGCCTGTGCTTCCGTCACCCCTTGGGTAACGCTGATCAACCGCCTCATGCGAGTAAACGCCTCGCGTAGGCTCTCTCCAGTCTTCCGCTGGAACTCCTGCAGACTCCTCAACTTGTCGGTCCGCACACCATGATAGTTCTTACTCAAACATTGGAAGAACTGAACCACAGGGTTAAACCCTGGTGGTATCCCACTCACACTACCACCTGCTCCACTACTTGTGGACGCACCGCTGGTAGTAGGTACTCCGCCACCTGCGACTGTACCACTGCTACTGGCACCCGAACTCGCAAGTGCTACGCCTCCCGAAACTGCGCTAGTAGTGATAGAAACGTAGTTGGGAGACCAATGTTGTCTCCACAACTCGATCTCAACACTGTAATCTCGCCTGAACTCATGATAATCGTCCATCGGCGGTCCCTCCAAGTGCTGGAACAAACCCTTCCACGCCATGAAGGGTGTAAACAGCTGTGGGTTCCGCATCTGCTGCAGATCGCACCAGCTGTCAAACTCCTGGATGAAGTCATCCAGCTCAATGGTACCAACTGTACCCGAGTAACGTCGAGGCCCCTTCGTGGCCCCATAGATCTCGTCCATGTCCCACAACAACGGTGTGGTGACACTAGACTCACCACCAAAAAACGTGTTGTCTGCGTCTGACTCGTCCTCTGGAACAACCGACGGCAATGGTGTAGGTAGTCGGTACCTCACCCCACTCCGTGTATACCCACTGTCGGAGAAGTCCCCACCAGAACCTCCCGAGAACTCCGTGATGAGAGAATCCCGCTAACACACTCCCCAACCGGAAGTCGCAATCCCCGTCACCACCGTAACCACCACTTGCCTAACCCCGCTCCTACTGAGCTCACCTATCCTCTACTAGGACGGTCAAGGTAAGGACAACCTGTACCTTCCATCGCCACAAGCAGCCTCTCACGGTCTGTTGGTCGTCACTCCAACCGCACCGTGAGAGAGACAAAGATAGTCTGACTGGTCCGCAACTCCACTCACTACCGACAGCACACTGGAGTGAACTCACTCCGGAAATCAAGCGCCAACACAAGCAAACGCAGCGCACAAACAGGAAGCAGAATATGGAGGGGTTCCAACCACAAGAAGTCCAAACGATAACCCTCCACACTCAAACATTCACATAAAGAGAAACCCAGCCCCACCCGGACTGACGTCTCCTCGTCGGTGACCACATGCACAATATATGATCACCAACTGTCGTAACTGGCAATGGAGGTCACTAACTAGATGTCCACACCTCTAGTAGCTCCAAAAACATCCACGTGGTAGCTCTACTAGCTCACCCAAGACAACTGCCACCAACTGCCTACATACGCGTCTCTACGATATAGACAAACACTACCACAACTATAGCTTACCCCTAATACTATGGGGTCGCCCTACCACTCCTCTAGGAACGTGCGAGAAGGTCTCCTACTACCTTAAACAAGTCCATAAGTACTTGCACGCATCTCTGTAGGACACCAAGAGCTATTGGTCTAGTGGTAAAGCCAAAGCTAAGACTACAAAGTCAGGAGTCCAGGTCCAGAAATAGTGTTGGGATGGGTGACCAGCTGGTTTTACACTTCCCACACACTAGAACTTGGATACCTCTCTCACGCACGCCAGCAAGCTGGCTTGCGGCGGACTCGGGCTCAGGCTCAGGCTCAGCTCCGCCTCCGCACTCTCGCACTCCGCTCTCATGCCTCCGCACTCACGCACCTCTGCTCCTCGAAGCCTCTAACACGCACTCCACACCTCGCCACTCCCGCTCACTCTCCGCTCCGCTTCGCTTGAAGTAGAGTAGAACAGGTACAACACACCAGAAGAGGCTCGGCTCCACCTCGAATTGCAGAAGATTGCACCAAAAGAGGCTCCAAAACAGCAAAAACAGCTTGCGGGTGCACACGGGTGACCAAAAATCTGACGTAATCAGATTTTTGGTCACCTGTGTGCACCCGCAAGATCACCCTAAAACCAATCCGAACACCACTACAACAGGTTCGCGAATGTCCAATACCCACTTCGCGAATGCACACACACACAACACAACTCCTAAACTCTAGTTCCAACACGAAATTGAACCAAAATCTGACGTAACTAGCCTTTTTGCACTCGCGGGTGTCACAGCCGCGAACTTCGACATGCCATAACTTCTTCAATCCTTGGTCAAACTCCACGAAACTTAGTGCACTAGAATCGTCTCTCAAATGCGCTTCCAAAGAGCCCACTCCGGCCCGACATTGCCAAGTACTCCGTCTGCCACACCAAAACGCGCAATCCGGCTCCAACAACACACTTCAAGAACATTCCGCAAAATTTCTGCAGCGCTTCCGCATGACAGAAATCTCCAATCGACCCCAACAACAGCAATTCGATCTGCGACCAGCAATGTAGCATGCGTCCACACTCCTCGATCACAACTCCAAACGATCAACCACGAACGACAACGCCCGAAGATACCAGCGGACGATTTCAGATTTCAGATCAGCGAGCTCTTACTGAACTCCGTCTCGACCTACACTCAGTTCTTTGAGTAATCTGAATAGAGAAATTACCATCTCCAACACCACAACAAGGATTACTCACAAACGGTCAAACCAAACCCACTCTAAGCACGAAGAGAATCCGGGTTACACTCAACTAGACTATCCACCATAGCCTGGAGCTTGAAGGCTCAACTCAAAGAACTAAGGCCTCCAAGCCCTACCTGCGAAGTTTACCCCTAGTGGGCTCTCTCACCAACTCGCCCTAACGGCACTAACGGCCTTACCGGGATGCGCCATTTCGCACTCGGTCAACCTAGCCAAGGTGCCCAAACTGACGTGACACGTGGGGTCTCAAATCTGAGTATCAGTATTGAAGACCTGGATGGACACAATAGACAAGGAGATTAGGATTTTAGCATTACAAGAGCTTAAAGCATTAGATGGTAATCTAGTAAAACAACTAGACTGGATTATGCCTAATGAGAAACACATCGTGGACTATTCCAGCTAAGATAGATTGGGAACAGAAATTGTGTATCACTCTACACTTCCAGTGTCGACCAGCGGAACAAAGCGTGACGATCAAGTAGCATGGATAAAAGTAATGACGGAAATATGAGAAGTAGGTTTTGCAGTGATATACGTGTCCAACGACTCGAGGGGGAGGACAACTCTATGGAGGTCGCTAGATAATATGGTAGCAGAAGAAAGATGGATTCTGTTAGAGGATATGAATATGATCGAAGCTCAACGAGATAGCATGGGATCATCTCTGATAGTTAGAGAGAGAGAACAGAGAGCATGGCGAGGCTGCATGCAAAATAGAGACTTAGTTGATGCTTGGATGAGCTCGGTAAGGAGCAGCGGGCCCTAGTTTACAAGGAGAGCAATACGAGGAAATATAGTTGATATTTCACGACAAAACAAAATCTACCTATCAGATCAGACGGAATGGGTGAATGAGTTGCATATATGGAGCATCATGACGATCAAACACTCTCGGATCACATACGAATAAAACTGGAATTCAAGCTAGAGAATGAGGGGGAGGGCAGGGGCAAAAAAGGAAGACTTACTACAAAATGGAGATAAGTCACCTGCAAAACGAAAGCGTAAAGAAGTAGATAGAAGCAGCTTGGTCGAAACATACTCCACGAGTTATCATAGAAAGCGGTGGGAATTAGCCTGGTGTAGAGTGAAGCAAGTGATGAAGAGAGAAAAGAAGGTAGGAAGTGAAGAGAAAAAAGAAAGAGAGACAAAGATGAGGGACATCGAGGATAGTAGAAGACAACTAGAGTGTCTAAACTCAGAGGAGAATAAGAAAAGATGGATGGAGACAAAAAATAGCAAATTTGACCACGTGGAAGCAGTAAGATGGAGAAAAATGACGAAAGTGAAGTGGATCAGAGAAAGGGATGCCCCCTCCAAGTTTTTCTTCGCTCTGCTGAGTTCAAAACAACAGAGAGAGGACATCAAATTTCTGGTTGCGGAGGAGGGGGAGGAGGAAGATACACATGAAGGAATTCTTAGAAGGATAGGTAAATTCTACAAAGCTATTTAAATCAGAAAGGGAGAGTGAGAGGATACTTACGGAGAGGAAGAGAGTCTTAGAGCACACGAAGAGGACCTTCACTAGCGAAGAGAATGAAAAGCTGAAAGTCGTCCCAAGCAGAGAGGAGGTGAGGATGGTGATATGACAAATGAAACCAGATAAGTCCTTTAGGTTGGATGTGATCATCATAGAGGTAGTAAACTCTCTCTGTCACATAATAGAGGAGGACTGTATGCGCATGTTGGGAGAATTTTGAAAAAGGAGAAAAATACTCCCAACGAATGAGAAAGACATTCTCAAACTATTACGAAGTAGAGTGACGTCAAGCCGTTCACAAACTGGAGACCAGTTACCTTAATGTTGCTTACAGACAAAATAATAAGAAAGGTTGCAGTGAATAGACTGAGAGAGATGCTCTCAGAGTAAAAGGTGTGAAACAAATAAGATTTGTAATAAGAAGAAGTATAATCGACAACGTACTTGGTATGAGACTTAGCCATGACTAGGTTGCAGCCTCGAGACAGAAAGGGTTGTTCCTCAAGCTGGACTTTGTGAAAGCATACGATAGATTAGAACATGGGTTCCTGTGATTGACGATGAAGCAACTAGGCCTAGACAAAGACGTACTTAACATGGTCAAAGACATAGTGTTAGAAGGACATCACAGGTACACACAAATGGAGACTTCACAGAAAAAAAAAAAACTAGACAGAGGGGTTAGACAAGGGTGTCCTCTGGCACCTTTACTGTTTGCAATCAACACTTAACTACTCATGGGTATGTTATGGAAGGCAGAGGAAGAACAAAGAATCCATATGGGGAGAATAGTATGTTAATCCACCAGTTGTTCGCTGATGACACTAGAATCTTCATCATAGTTGATGAAAATTGTTTCCACGAGGTACAAAGGATAGTAGAAAGTTTTGAGTTGACATCTAGGGCTAGACTAAACTTAGGGAAATCAATAATAATGCCGTTAAGGGGAGAAGACACGCCTGAATGGACATTCCAGAAGGAATGCATAATCGTGAAGAAGGGAGACCAGTTCAAATACTTAGGACTGATGATTGGACACCAAATAGATGAAAGAGGAATGATAAAGGATATGAAGAACAATATACTTAGGAGATTAACACATTGGAGTGATAGACTACTATCCTGGCCGAGTAAGGTGGTTTTGTTAAGACATGTACTTGACAGCTCTCCTGATGTATTACATGATGTTAGTTGGACTGACATAAGAAGGAATCAACGAGTTGGAAAGGGTTTGCAGAGGGTTTTTATGGGAGTGGGCGGAAGAAGGAAGGAGAAAAAAGACACTCATATCATGGGAGTCATTTATGCAACCGAGGCTAGCAGGAGGGTTGGGATGGAGAAGCTTCAAAGACAGTGAAGCAGTTCTACAACTAAAAAAAGTAGGAATGATATTGAAACAAAAAGATGTAGAATGGATCCGTCTGGAGAATAAACTGATACATAAGGTCTTCGAAACGGGTCCCAAAAAGGAGAGGAGAAAATGATCAGCTGCAGAAGGCATCCCGTTAGTAAAATGACTAAATGTGAGAGAATCCACTGTGGTAACAAGGATGTCTAACAATTGACAGGAGTGTAGAAGGGTTTAAAATTTGATTTCGAGAGAAGAGATTCCAGTAATACTATCACCAAGTTAGATAGGAGCACTATGTAGTCAGTACGGAGATGGGTTAGAATTCGAAAGAAGAGAACTAACGAGGCTGCTGAAGAAGGTAGGATACAAAAATATGGAGGAGCTAAGAGATCAGAGAGGGGGCTCTTAAGCTTGACAGGGTAAATAAACCGGAAAGGTAGGCCGTTTGTGGGAGAGGAAGCTCAACAAGTGAGGAAGACTGATAGGTGGTTAAGCGGCAAGAAGTTACAGAACAGAGAATTAGAAAAGTGCGAAGGTTGGTTGTGGAATGGCAGGTCTCAAGAACCGGAGAAATGATCGACGACGAGTAAGAGCTAGCAAGTTGCACTCCAGAAACCGACCGGGAATGTTAAGTTAGCTGAACGATGGAGAAATTCAAGAGAGGAAGTGAAGCAGTGGGATTGCACGTGGAAGAAAACTCTAGAATAGCAAGAGCTCGTTGAAAAACAAATTATGGCTGTGGAGGTTGTTACGCAGGGCCCCTTTCACACCGTCTAAGACAAAAAAATGAAATTGGCGGATGAGAGCTATCAAGGTCACGAGAACCAAACGGAGACATTAGAAAATTGTGTGTAGAAGTGTAATCAATTATAGGAGAGAAAGAAATATGTACGATGATTTATATTGCGTGGTGTTGATGATTATTGATAGAACTCAAATATAGGATCTTTTACGTTTCAGCGCGTTAAACTAGTATGGAGATCCAAAGTAACTCCAAACACCGAAAACCTAATGACTGATCTTACCAGCAAGGCGTAATATCAAGGTTCATTGACCTTGTGGCGAGGAAATAACTTCGGTAGTATGAAGAGTTATTCCTTACGTATTTTATTTTCATGTTAGAAAACGTTCTAATGGTGACTTCTAATAATACTTTTATATTATTTGATACTTTTTTGACTAATCACAACTGAATTCCTATGTTTTAGTCGGTTGACCTCTTCTACATTCTCTGTTATTTGCAAGTGTCTAACACTGGATTTTTAAACCCCCCCTCCTAGTATAAAAGGGTCCCAGATGGAATATTCCTCTTAGATTCTTCTTCTGAATTCAAAATCCCTCTCCGGAAATCTGGAACACAGAAAAGCTTAGAATTTAACAAACTGGTTTCTGATAATGCTTAGATGAAAATCAAAAATTCTTTTTGCAAAAATGTAGCGCTTTTCAGTCGCTTTCCAACGCTACCTACCACGCCAACAACGGAGGTCAGAGTCAAACATAATGAAAAGGCGCAGTTTGCTCTGGGTAACCCAGAGGTCCGCCTTTCACGTCCGCGGACGTCGAAAAATGAGGAGTCTGGGTAACCCAGACCCTAAATATCAGGAGCGGGGGTTTAAATATAAAGTCTTTCCTTTCTTTATCAACTCGACTTTTTGATTTTCATCAGAAATCTTCTTTCCTACCACCACATACTATATAGCTATATTTTCTTATAACTGAAAGGTTACTATTGTGAGCCATCAAAGTCACCGAGTCTAAAGCATTAAGCTCGCATGTTGGTTTGACGTTCGATGGGCTCTCTTAGTTGACTTAACATGAGCACAAATACGAAATCATCTAAGTGAGAATCGGGTTAAATATGCATGGACGACCGACTTCACTAACTTTTGCTCTTTTTATGATATCTGAAAAAATATAATTTTTATATATAAATTCTATAATAAGGAAACATACACTCACAAGCTACAAAAACTACAAGCCTAGTAACCTGCTGATAGAAAAATATTTATTTAATGAATAAATCTATTGTTTACCCTAACCCTTCTTCACTAAACAGATGAGCTAAACCAACCTTCTATTCGTAATTCACGCACTAGATGGATAAACTCACCACTCTATGTAAATAATATTATATTTTTTATTAACAGTGAGATGGTAACTAATGTTAGTTGCGGCGGCAAGTGAGTACATGTTTTGTCACCTTCTTCCTTTCATATTCACCTCCTCCATCTTCTATACCACATAACGGAGAACTTGAAATTATTTTTTCCTTAAATTTGCATAGTTCCAAAGGAAAAAAAAGTAGAGACTCTTTATCGAAATGATCTTCTCCCTAAATTTGCATGGGCCATTTGTGCTTGATGCACATGCCAATATCCTTCCCCACGGCCTTGTACAATGAATTTCGTTTTCTCTTATAGGAAACGTGTAATTGTTATAAAAATTTACTTTTCTAAATTAAAATAGAAAATTAAATTAATTCGTAAATATTATATGTTATTCAGTCCCGGAATAGCCAACTCGTCTAGAGAGAACCCATAAGTGAAAGGCGGGTTGCTGCCTTCGGGGGTATAAGTCCGGAGCAATAACTGTAGAATAGTGCTATTTACCTGGGACAGTAAATAATGTCCTAACCCTTTCCGCCGGAAGGGTTAGGACGTTATTTAATGTACACCCATGTACACTGAAGTGTACAGGAGTGAATATGCATGCTTCATTTACATTGAGAGACGAGTAGAACCGATAAGGGACGATTTCATGTAAACAAAATGAACCGAAAAAACTAGAATATCGTGATGGAAACCATAGGTCAAACAAAGTGAGATAGAGAAATAACATGAAAAATGAGATTTGAAGAGACCCTTACTTTTGTTATTGCTGGTTACAAAGAAGGTTGAGTAGTATCCTTTAACATTCTCTTTAACTCCATATCCTGATGTACATTGTCAACATAGCTTATCTTGCTTATTATTCAACTCTTCCATCCGAAGATGGTAGAGGGTTGCAAGCATCATTTATTACCTAACCCTTCTAGTAGGGCTAGGTGATAAATTAATATATTTATTATCGTAATTCTTTTGTTCGGTAGGAAACTGTACGCGTGGCATTGCGTTACCTTGTGTTTCACTTATGGGTTCTTTATGGCTGTTTTTGTTATTTTCTTTTATAACTCATATTTGAAAAGTATATATTAATTATAATTTTTATCTAAGCGCATCTCTAGGTCCGTTATCACTTACATTTAGAAATAAATTTGATTTTTTTATCAGTTAGATAAAATATTTCATATGAAACTTATATCTTTTTGAACACATCAAGCTAGCAAAAGTTCCCCGAAGTGGATCTTGCATGCATATATATTCCCCTTTGGTAGAGTCACTCATAAGACTAATTCAGTGGATGAAAATAATTTGAACGGCTTCTTTAAACTAAGAACTAGAATTTCGCTAAATGGAATGGTCACGAAGATAATGCCATGTAGATAAAGAAGTACAGTGCTATACGTGGTGTTTTCCATACTCCCAACTGCCTTCTTTTCTTCAGAGATTACTGTGATGACGCAGTTGTACTGTACAAGGCAGTTGGTGCTCTTTATGCGCTTAGACCTAGTTCGATCGCTGTTAGAGAAAAAAATTAAACATTATTATTGTGTTTTGACCTTACCTTTGTCCAATGAGAGAACCTCATATATACTTTTGTCACGCCGGTTGTTTCTCCAGACCCCTCTAAACTTCTCCGGATTTTACTTTTCGGAACTTTCAATCTATGATCGTACTGTTCATAGTTTAGTCATAAGTCAACAAAAGGAAGACAAAATTATTTCTTTTCTTGACAAGCCGGAGCTTTATTATCCAGACTGAGTGCTTAGTATTTGTATTGTTTATGAGTTTAGTTCTCTCAAGACCAAGTGTTCAAATAACGAAGTGTTCTCTGGTTTTGTTCGTGTGATTGGAAGCTATTCTATACTTTCTGTAAATAGTATTTTTGTTTTTCTAGTTTTATATTGTCCTTTTCTTTATTTTTATATTGTTTGTTTCTTGTCTATTTTCAATTGTATTCTTACTATTCTCATAATTTTAGACGTAAGTATTCTAGACCTTCTTATAAGAAACATGTCAATTTATTTTGTTCTAAACTTTTTTCTTGTAAATTTTTGTTTTGTCATCTTCAATTTCAATGATTTTAGAACTGTTCTATCAGCTTGCATCTTCTCCTCGAACTTTAGAGAAAAATGCAAGCTGTTTAGAGAAGAATTAGAGAAGAATTTGAGCTCTGAAACTTATTCTAAGTCTCATTAAGAACTAATCAATTTTTTTAATTTTTTTTTTGCATTTAACACTTTTCTTCTTCTTTCTGTTTGCCCAAAGTTCACTTTGGATGTATATTAGCCTCAAATTGCTATGTCCAACAGTTTCAAACTGGATTCTAGAAAAGATCAAATATGTCGTCTTGTAGTTGTATGTAACATAAGAAGCTTTGGGAGAGTGTAGGAACTTTGGGCAAACAGAAAAAGAAATAATAAGATTATTATACTTTTTACGTAAAAATCTCATCCATATCTTGATATGAAAATAATCAATATAGACTTTACTATTATTTAATGATTACTTCAAAATGTTCAAAATAGATTAAGTTTACAATATTTATTCCTTTTCTATTTCTTTTAATATCGATAAATTCATCCTTCAAGTTTTTAATTCCAAACGGCCTTAATTGATGATACATATGTGACCAAATATAAGAATACGTAACTTTAGAATGAAGATAAAAGAGTTTCTTCTGACATCAGAGTATTATTTGTCAGTAAACTGAATTGATCTATCTACTCCAAAATTTATTTTAAGTCCTTCTATTAATTTCTGTGAATATCTAATAACGAAAACTGAAATGAATCAAATTGTCCGGATCTTATCCGCTTTGGCAGAACCGCCTTATGACACGATTGTAGAGATAGTCTTAACGAAGAACTTACGACTCCTCTTTTGTCAGAACCAGCGAACACTTATTGTTCAGAAAGTGAAGTCGCCTTCACGTCCACGTCATACGTCAAGAGCTGTTTACCGACCCGGAGGTTTGCGTGCTTGCACGGATTACACCGCCCTCTGCAGTATCCTAATCACAAGTAGGGGTTCACCACTCGATCACGGAAAACCCTACTAGCGGGTGAGTGTGCGCTTGTCACAACTTCAAGAGACAAGTGCGGGAGGAGAGGAGAGTGTAGGTTGAGAGGGTGAAGTGTGTTGAGGGGTGGGTTAATGTAGAATCTTTTTATAGAGATTTTTTCTTCTTTTTTTTTCTTGTGGTTTTAGAAAAATAAATTTCATGAAAAATGAGTGAATATAAAATATTTTTTGAGTTTTAAGAGTTATAGAGCTTTTTACTTAGAGTTTTTTAGAACCTTTTGAGAGCTTTCTTGCTACATTTAGTGTGTTTTTTATTCTTAGAGGATTAAGTTCTATATGTGAGAATATATTTTTGAGATGTTTTTATTACGAGTAGCGATTGGTTGAATATCGTTCTTTTTCTAGTTAGTACTCTCTCTACCATGAGATCGAGATCGATCTTTGATCCACCATGTCCAGTGTACGATCAGTTATTTATCTCACAAGAGATAAAGTCTCATGTGAGAAAGATGCACAAAAGCTATTGACTGAACGCATGTGATGCACATGTTATCCGGGAGAGGAAGTCTATGCGTAAGATCATTACAACATTGTTAGTATTGCAATGAAATCGTGAGAGTGGTGGAGAGTCCACATTGACACTATTCTAAGATTATTCGAGACAAGTTTTCCTTGTCCGTGCTTGTTCCATCTGCTACAATCAATACTGAAAGCAAAAATAGATTTCCCTAGATTAGAACTTCCACCAGACGGTTGTTGTATGTGAGTAACCTTAAATAAGGTTAATAATCATCACCGAAAGGTTAGAAGGTTAAAAGGCGCCAATACGTTGAACTTTCAATGTCATATATCCATCTGATTCATCTGACTATTACACATGACTCCAAACCCCATGAACATAAACGCAACCGTACACCATGGATATCGCCGATGGGAGAAGAGGCTCGAGACTGTGAGACAATGGCTGTCAAGATAAGCATTAGAATCAACCGTAAGCTTAACTCGGAACTGCTTTCCGTTCCAGTGTCCCTCAGGGAGGAGGCCACCACGTGACAGGGTTTGACACATAGCTGCCCCTGTACCAGTGCATAGGTGAGCTACTGTTTCAGTGCACAGCACCGTGAGGGTCCAATCTCCCCAACTGTCCTTAAACTACAAAGAACTTCTATCCAAGTGCTCCCCTAGTACAGCTGCTAAGCTCTAAACGTGTACATGGCAACACCGTTGAAAAGTACATTTCCTCGTGTGCTGAAAATCACCACTGCACATATTTGCACAACTGTCGGTTTAGTTAGATAAGTATCCCTTCGGTTACTGGTATCATGGGGGATTCCCTGTTCCAAGGTCACCACGGCGAAAATAGAAGTCCACTGTAGCAAAAGACTACGGGTCGCAGCGTTCATGTCAACATCCGGGAGAGGCCAACACTCCAGCAACTTTGGAACGACTAGTGAGGCCAACACTCAGATGACTGAGAACCGGAGACTAGTTGCTTGGGAAAATCTAATTGGAGATTACCAGATGGTGTCAAGACCAGCCAGCTGCAGCTAGACAGTTACTGTAGTTAGTTTAGCAGTTGCGAATCTCGGGTTGACTAAGAATCTTCTCCGGGAGTGTGTGCTTGGATGGGCAAGATTCAGCCCCTGGTTCCGCTTCATTCAGCCCCTGGTTCCCCTGAAGGGGAACCGGTGCTGTCGAAGTAAACTCCTACTCTTAGACTACCTGAAAGGAAACTGCAAGGGGAACGAGGAGGTGCAGTCCTCTCGGCACGGGGTGGGGGTTCCAGCAGGGAAGATTCATCGCCAGCAGGGTACGAAAACTCACAAACAGTCGTTTACACCCGTTCGAGTCGAGCTGGCACGGCCCTGTTGAGAGTAGACGGCAAAAACAGCCGAAAAAACAACTGTGGTCAGCAACAGCAATCTAGAGAGGGTGGGCGGAAACTTCAACGCTCGCACTTTTCGCTCAAATTATAAAGGGCCACCAACTGGAGCTAAATACTCATCTCTTTCGTTTCTCTTCGTCTAAGGCTCCTTCACCTGAAGCGACCTTCCGCAGGTCCCATGTGTGTCGGAGCTCGATGAGAGTAAGTTTGTCGGATTGAGAAGCAGTTAGTTATACATAAATCGATCCCTTCCTCACTCACCCACAGCCCACAGCTCACAGCTCATACATGCGTAGCTCAGAGCTCGTCAGCAGCTTCGCTTAGAGTGCAATTCGACGACTTCATACCAGGCCGGGGATTTGATGTGGATCGACTAAGAGAATCGACTAGGACATATACAGTCTTCGGGTATTAGATCTGTGTAGAAGCGATTCAGGAGCGCAAAGATGGCGGGGTGTGTGGGGAGCGACTTGACTACTCTCACGGGCCTTCTGACCTCTGGAGGAGCAACGGCTGATGCAGCAAATCAAGTGGGAGAGTTTCTGTGCTCCAAATTCAACGACGTCTCATCGACGCTGAGCACTCATACTCTTGCTATCGACAACACGTTTCTTCTCTTCTCTACATATCTCGTCTTCTCCATGCAGATCGGATTTGCCATGCTGTGTGCGGGCTCTGTGCGCGCCAAGAACACCATGAACATCATGCTCACGAATGTTCTCGATGCAGCTGCTGGTGGAATCTCGTTCTACCTCTTCGGATACGGATTTGCTTTCGGACGAAGCTCCAGTAACAATGGCTTCATCGGAAGTAACTTCTTCGCACTTCACGCCATGCCCAACTCGGAAAACGGGTTTGACTTCAGCTTCTTCCTCTTCCAGTGGGCTTTCGCCATCGCCGCTGCTGGAATAACTAGCGGGTCCATAGCCGAAAGGACTCAATTCGTAGCCTACTTGGTCTACTCTTCTTTCTTGACCGGGTTCGTGTACCCGATCGTCGCTCATTGGGTATGGTCCGCGGACGGATGGCTCGGTGCTGCAGCATCGAGTAATAGACTCTTCGGAGTAGGAGCCATCGACTTCGCAGGAAGTGGGGTCGTACACATGGTGGGAGGAATCGCAGGTTTGATGGGAGCGTACATCGAAGGTCCTCGAATTGGCAGATTCGGCCACGACGGAAAGCCAGCGATGGACATGAAGGGGCACAGCGCTTCTCTCGTGGTGCTCGGGAGCTTTCTGTTGTGGTTTGGATGGTTCGGGTTCAACCCCGGCTCGTTTGTGAAGATCGCTGTCTCTTATGACGGCTTCCAGGGCAATTGGACTGGAGTGGGCAGAACTGGAGTCACCACCACTCTCGCAGGATGCGCAGCCGCTTTGACCACTCTCTTCGCTCGTAGATGGATGACAGGACACTGGAATGTGACGGACGTGTGCAATGGTTTGCTCGGGGGATTCGCGGCTATCACAGCAGGATGTGCGGTGGTTGAACCATGGGCTGCAATTATCTGTGGATTCGGAGCGGCTTGGGTGCTTATTGGATTCAATATCTTGGCCGCCAAGTTGAAGTATGATGATCCTCTCGAGGCTGCACAGCTTCACGGTGGCTGCGGTGCGTGGGGACTTTTGTTCACTGGTCTCTTCGCAAGAGAGAAGTACGTCTTCGAAGCTTATGGTGGACCTGGCCGTGGACACGGTCTGTTCATGGGAGGCGGAGGGAAGCTTCTTGCTGCTCAGATAGTCGAAATTCTCGTCGTCACTGGATGGGTCGTGGCCACGATGGGCCCGTTGTTCGTGCTTCTGAACAAGTTCAACCTTCTGAGAATCTCCTCCGAGGATGAGGTCGCCGGAATGGATCTCACTACACACGGTGGTGCGGCCTACTACATAGAGGACAAGCCTCAGTTCATTACGCCTTACAGCAACGACGGCTCCCATAGAGGCAGAACCGTCCCTACTGCAACTCCTTGATTAGACAGTTCTCTAGAAGGTGAAGCAGATCTCTGACTTCTCTCTAAATGACTGATAAATTCGACTCTCGTCGAATTGGATATTAGTCGACCATTCACGTCCGTCACGAGCTCGAGCAAGCATCAGGCTAGTTCATTGATTGATTGATCAATGGATCCATCGATCGAGCTCCCGAATAAGTGACTGCAATTGGAAAAGTCACAACACAACCAACTAGTACCTCTGCCAGAGGTAAGTGATAATCCTCGTCACCATTTGCTGATAATATATAGTGCTGTAATCTGAAGTTCTCGGGGTTCGAAATTTCTTCTGAAAGATGATTACAACTCGCTGACCCTCAAAACGGATACACACCAGCCGGCTGCGGTGTAGTCACGAATGCCAAGTGCATATACAGGATTATGCAGTCACTTGGCATCTGCCATGCATCAGTTGCAATGGCCTGGCCACTCGTGATATCTGCATCGATGCTGTATACGGGTGCTTGACCATAACTGTGAAGCTAGATCTCGATGGGTACAGAATGCATCCTGACCGGTGCTCAGTAACCGTTGAAGGATCCCAGAACTTCGATTCATGAACCTAACTATAGCTAGTACCTATACAAACATCCATCTGGTGGTGCCAAAATTCATCTCGTCTAAATCCAACTTTGCAATTGGCTTTGTTCAGGGCGTATCAGCAAATAGATTTCTAGTTTATCCTAGTGTACTTATTACAGTAACTGCAGGTCTTGCAAGTGGACAGAGCTCAGGCGATTTGTCACTAGCAAGAGTTTTCAGTTGTTGTGGTCGATCTTGAGTTATATAAATTCTTCAGCGGTTTTTCTCCTTCAGTTTTAACCTAAAAGATCTTTTGCCTACGACTCATCACCGCTTTCCTTCGGAAATGTTGATCGGTTCTGCGATGGTTTAGTTATGAAAGCTGAGGGGCCGAGTCAGATCATCCTTTAATGGCCATCTTCGTCGGTAGAGCGTGGTAGCTAGCACTGGGGGCGCGCAGTGGTTTGAAGATGTAACTATCACGTTTGATTAAGAGAGTAGAAACCTCAAGATTTTGGAGTCTCTCACCACGTGCACTCCTCCACTTCGAAACTAATGATTTGTACTGGGACACGATATCTTCTCTATCTTCGCAGCAACCAGAACTGTCGATCGATCAGTAATTCTGCGCGAGTTTCATACACTCCACGTTCGACAACCTTCTGCCAGTTACGGGTCGAGTATAGTAACCTACTGAGAGTTCGAACACGAGCATATTCTCGAATTATGCTTGCTGCATCACGGTCATATCTTCCAGAAGTACTCAGATCAGAAGATCTTCCTAAGACTACCTTCGCTGACGTACACTTGTACGACTGCTGCGCGTAGGGACAAAGAAAGTATTCCCTTTTAAAGTACGCGTTTTATAACTTTCTGAATCTTCTGGAGCCTGGTTTTCACATATTCTACAGCCCATCTTTCCGCAAACGAGTAGCACTTACTGTTCCTAGAATCGAGGTTGAAAGGTTGAAATCAGCCAAGAGAAAACGTCGGGAAAACGGCAGCTGAATCTCTGCCACATGCGATCCGAATATACATGGAGACTGAATCTTTTAGTCGTAAAGTACATATCAAGTACAGGGAGCGCGAAAATCACCACAAGGCAGGGACTGGTCGCTGCATCTTGTAGTCCGGTGCGAGCTACTTCCTACTGCGTGGGCGTGGCAGTGTCGTCTTCAGAAACTGTTTGAGGAGCTTGGAAAGTGAACGTGCCTCTCATTCATCTTCTGGAAAAGTTCTTGTTGCGACCAAGTGTTAAAGGTGCAGTTAAAGCCCAGCGTTACATAGTTGAGTAGGTACATAACAGTCCAGTACTAAGTCACGTTAGTTACTGAAGGGACTCCTGTGCTAAGTACTGTCTATCTACTTAATTGCGTTGGTTCTTCCTTGTAGTCCGTTCATGTTCCTCGTGTTAAGCTTCTCTATCATTTTAGCGGCTCTTTCTAATAAACGAGAATGTAAATAGAACACATCTCCTGGGAACGCCTCACGACCTGGTGGTCGACGTAATAATAATGACATTTTGCGATACGCCACTGATTGCTTACTCAGATCATCATAGATTATTAATGCGTGCATTCCATTATCTCTAAAATATTCTCTCATAGCACAACCTGAATATGGTGCCACACCTCTTGGTCAGGTTTAATAAGTGTAAGGTTCCCGCCGGCCTCCTTCAAGGCCCTCTTGAGGGCGCCCACCAGTAATTTCTCTCCGAGCTTCTTAAGCCCTTTCTGCCACCCATTCGCAAGCTCCAACGCGGCCTTTCGGATTGAGTACTGCTGCGACACATTCGATGACTATGTATTTACAACTTGGGAAATGATGCTACAGTCTGATCCCTTTTCATTTCCAACACCAAGCGAGATGGAAGCTTAGCTCATGACCTGACATGATGAAAGATGCAAGTGTTACGGTGACAGCAGAGATGACGTTATTTTCTAGCTAACAGAAACTCGACAATCATTCTAGCTTCGTAGAACCGCCATATTCAGTTCACAACTAGAATGTTTCCGGACATTCTTGCACTGGTTGAGCAAGTAGTCATGGCGCTCGTCCAGTTCTGGTCCGTTCAGTTTCACAGAAAACAAGTACGTAAGTTCTCACCCAATTCCTCCAGTGGAATTCAAAGTCGGACCCTCAACAGTTACAAGTCTGTGAGATCAGGATTCAGTGAGTAGTAACCAACAGTACTCACTCCTCAGTGACCTTAACAGTGAGCTTTGAAAGCTCAGGGTTGCCTCAACACGCCGTCAAAAGGCTAACCTGATTGCTGTTTCCTTGCCTGTTGCAAACTCAAACGGATGTACTGTTCTGGAGCTGTATCGAAGGCTCGAAGCCAAGCTCTAAACGAAACTCTGGAAGGTCACGGTGACGATCGTACCTTTAGCAGACATTCACGACCCAACGGATTTACCCTTTCTGTGAAAGACTTGTCATGGATTGACGCAGCATGACATCAGCTATCCGCTGGGCCAAGACCACGACAATTCGAGGCCTGTCTCTTCTGTATAAAGACACTATGTCGTTTTGCTTCTCTGTGGATGTTTCCGTCGTATGGGGCTTTTCTGCTGTCCTGCTGCTTACGTTGGGCAACTTCGGCTGGAAATGATGGAGGAGGAATCTTGAATAGTAGGTCGTGATTCCTCCAAGTTTTGTGGGCAGAGAGGACCTGAACCTGAATTACATACATGATTCTCGGAGCTGCAAGTGGGGAAGGCATTAACAGAAATCCCTCGGTAACAATCTCCTACTTCTTGGGTACCACTCAAGTTCGAGGAAAATATGCTCTTCTACGGTGGGACCCCTTTAGTTGGAATCAGGAGGGAGTGGAATGAGCTCCAAGCTCCATCTTCATCATCCGATAGAGCAATTTCCATTGTTGTACAGACGACTTTCTTCAGTGGAAAAAGTGAATTACGCGTTTCTACCGTGTTCTTGATTTATCTCGCACGGGACGAAACAAACTTCTCGTTGATTTGGTGGATTCTTGAGAAGATTCCAGCGTGACGCTACCTGTAGGTATTCAAGGCTACCACGAGCAAATGCGGCAGTATGTGGGGGTTTTACTTTACGTAAGTAATCAGAAGATTACTGCCCAATTTCCACACAGTCGGACTCCATGGCAGCGTATGATGAAGAGCAAGAATGGAACCATTTCAGCAAGGGCATGCTTCAATTCATGAATCACTTCGTCAACTGATCTCTTTTGCAACGACGAATCAGTTGAATGCATCGTTTGATGGCTAAATATCTTGGTTGGAAAGCTCTACGTCGCAGTAGCTAAACTTGGTCAACATTTCCAACATTACTTCCCACTTTCTTAGAAAACTAACGGCAACAAGTGTGGCGCAAGAGCATTCCAGAAGGCAATGATATTAGACGATGTCACCGAAACTCAGGAGAATGGTTGAATAGTGGCTTCGCCAGGCTTCGTCTGGGAGGGTACGTTTTTCCAAGCGGGTACTTTAGGAGAAAGTCCATTTTAGTAGAGTGATGAGATGCAGTTTGAAATGGATAATTGTTATTATTATCAGTATTTATTCAAAATTATATTATATTAAATATAGGGAATATAACGTACTAGATACGCGAATACTACGGTGATTATTTATTCATCACGCCGGGATCACAGTTGATTATCAAAAAAAATTTAAATTTTAAATTTTTATTTTGGGTTGCTAAGTGTGTCAAATATATCCGGTTAAAACTTCTACCAAATCTACTCTACTGACAAATAAACAACCTGACGTCAGCAAAACAAACAAGCAAGTATATTTCACCTCCTCCATCTTTCTATAGAGGATGCAACTATGCAGGTTTTTAATTTATTACCTAACTCTTCCAGCAGGAAGGGTTAGGTAATAAATTAAACAATAATTAAATTAATGTATTAATAGCTATATGTTCCTGAACTTGTAGGTTTAGAAATGAGGTAGTTTATATTCTGATTTTCTCGTGTTTCTAGATATGTATTAACCGTTCATATTTATAAATATTTTGGTTATTTATATTACTTAGATTATGATTTTCATTGAACACTACATATTTCTCCGATAACAGCAAGCGAGTAAAAGTTCATGGAGAATATATATTTATCTTGCTGGTTGAAATTATTTCTCCCGCTTGTCTTCTTGCGCGTTTATGCACCAACGTCACTTTGGATGCATATTTATTTTGTCTGTGTCCAGTTTCTTCATTATATTTCTAAGTCATGATATTTATAAGTGATTTATTTTTCACTCCCAACCAATCATCTGTTGCTCTGACGGCTATAGTGAAACTTAAATAATAAACAGATCTCTCTAAGTAACTCTGAGAAATTATTTCTTTTCTTCTCTTCATCAAGGAATAATCTGAGATAACCTTCTACGTACTATACCCTGTAGAGTTATTTCTCTTGTAACGATAGGATTGAGGATTTGAACCGAGACATACGCTTCTCCAAACCCAAGTTCTTATCACTACAATAGTCATGTTGTATTCTCAGATGCGCTTAACTTTATAATTTTTATAATAGGAACACCGTTACATTTATAGCCTCTTCGTTCTTATGTGCCATGGTCCAAGATAATGATCTTATATTTATAACTCAAGATTATTCTTACCTTACCGTCACATAAAGATTAGAGATATATCTGTTTAACACTTCAGAATGTTCGATATTAAAAATATGATTGTTTTTTCTTTAATTATAATGTTGAACCTTTCAAAACCAATTACAAGTCAGATTTACCTCCCATTTTAAATGCTTTTCCTTTTCTTTGCCTCTGCCAAAAATACCTGTTGGATGCACATTATCTTGCTGGTTAACGTTGGGATTGTTTCCTCCCTAATTTGACACCTTCTCTTGACACTGTGGATACGAACAGAAGCTTGGTGTACAGTAACTTGGTTCCAACTTTAACCAACTGCATCAGGTTAAGTGCTCGTTGCCTTTACTTTTTCGCTTCTTGGAGTCCACCGGCATCCCAAAATGTAACGACAAAATGCTATTAGATTACAGAAAAATACTAAATTAAGAAGATCAACCTACTGTAACAGTTCACACATACCGGACCTCAAGGTAAGATTCGGCACTTGTTTGTTGAATTTATTTTTAAAATAAAAATAAAAATTTAGCACTCAGGTTTGAAATAAAAAAAATTCGGTAAATTTCGGAATCTTTCTTATTCATATTCAGAAATTCAACCTTTTTACATTATTCATTGCTCATTCAAATATATTCTATAATTTTAACAGATTGTAGTTTTCTAAGGTTTTGGAACTTACTCATGTAAGTTTAAAAGAATTGTTCGTGACTTTCTTGTAATATTTTCTGTCGAGTCTAACCCCAAAGTATGGTATATCAAAGCGACGAAACTAGATTTTTGTTCTTTACAATTTAATAACATGAAGTTGGAATCTCTAGTAATCCCAGATAAGCATGTAACGATGAATTACTCAGACCCCGTCTTCATACGATCCGGTATTACTGTTTTGATTTCTTTAAAGATAAGCTAAATCATCAAAAATTTGCCCGGAAATAAATAGATCATGTTGTGTTACTTTTTATTAAAACGAAATTTCTCGTTTACCAGAACCCAACCTTTCTCACGAACAAACTTCTAGAGCACGGCTCGGGCCTTGTGATCAGTGTGTGATGGCACCCCTACATATTGCATATTCACCTCGTGGGCGGGTAGGTTAACAGTAAAACTATTATCAATTCTTGATAGCAGTTTTTGATCTCAGTCAGAAGCTAGCGAATAATATGCAAGGAAGTACACATTCCGCATCCCAAGTGAAGTTTTGCCCCAGAGAAGGCAAAGAACAAGCAGAGAAAGCGGAAGAATATCTTTTACAGTCGACTGGTGGATGTTGCATTTAGAACTTGTTTCTTATATATGTATTCTGTGTAGTGCTTATATTAACTGCAGGAGGAGTTCAATTTTTTGAGAGACTGGCTGGGAAAAGTACGGCAGAAGATTACATTACTGAATTTTCTGCATTAAAGTTAAATTGTTAAATTTAATACACTAAAGTTAAAAACTATAAATGCGTAACACTTGGTACACTTGGAAAAGATGACGTTACTGAATATATTGCACTAAAGTTAAACTGTTAAATTTAATACATTAAAGTTAAAAACTATAAATGCGTAACAGTTGGTACACTTGGCTACTCTCTTGGGAAATTTACACCTGGCTGCTTCCGTCAATAACTTATAAGTACATGATAACCAGTACTCTCTTAAGTTGTATAAAGCCACGATAGTAGGTGAGTAATTATAACTTGTATGTTAATTTATGCACTAATCTTTTCAAAAAGTGTAAGTTAGTGCATAAATTAATGGGTTTGCATATTCCTCTCTTCCGAACTTGGAAGAGGTGAATATGCAAGGAAGTACACTTGAGATGTACTTCTTTGCATATTCTCGGATTTGCTAGCTTAGTTAATGAAATCGCTAGCTTTATTAACTAGTTCTCTAGATGGAGAAAAAACTAGAGTCTAAGAGAGACCGCAAAACTAATGGGTCGAGATGTCGAAGCAATGTCTCTATTTATCCAAGCAAAAAGGAGATCAGCACATATCCTTCCCCACGGTCTTGTACAGTGAAGGAAGCGGGAGAAATATACAGTCTCTCTGTGTTCTAGTGCAGTGTAAATTTAAATTATCCTTCCTCGCGTCTTCTACAATGAAAGAAGCGGGGAAATATACATTCTCTTTGTGTTCTACTGCAGTGTAAATTTAAATTATCCACGACTGGTTTCGTGAATTATTGCAAGTCAAAGACAAATCTGAATCTATATTTAAATGTTTAAGTTTAAGTCGCTAAATTTAAATGGCTATATTAAATCAAATTTAAACTATTCTTAGCGAAACACATGGACTCTGGACACAAGAAAAATCTACAAGCGCAGTGAGTTCAACTGTAACCTATCCTACTATACGTGAAGTCTTATTGACGAATGAAGACAATCTTTTTTGAGATATTAATTTAGAGCTAACCCTTCCCAAGAGAAGGATTAGCTCATAAATTACGCCTCAGGTACACTTCTAAGTGTACATGAGGTGAATATACATATGTATACTAGCTGCATATCAAGTAGTGTAAAGTCACAATGAAGGAGAAGAAGTTAGCTAACTTGAGGCTCACTATCGTCTTGTATGAGATTTTGTATATATTGAATCTAAGGTAGATAACATGTCTAGCTTCATGTAAGAGGTTGTCTATTATGCAAACGCAAGCTATCTAACTTCTACATTATCTATTGTGAACTCCAATGATTGCAAAATACGTGAGAGAATGACTACTATTTTTGTGATTTACAGTTGTTATCCGAAGCTTAAACCCTAATCCTTATGAATATGAAACCATTTGTTGTAGAGATAGCAATTATTCATGGATCTGTATGCATATTGTATTTATTTATCTATGTGAACCTCACATAAATAAAAATAATGAATTTTTAAGATCTGAGTGACATTGATATCTAAATTAAAATTTATAATCAGTTGTATAGTAAATTAAATTTAGAATCAAGAAAGAGACACGAATGATTGAAAAGATACATTGATTAAATATGCCTAACAGACTTTTCTGAAAGCAAAAAAATAGTCTAATAATTAAAAATATCAGAAAAAGATATTTATCTAGAAAGCTGTTTATCTAGAAAAAGAGTATTTATTTAGAAAGGTATTTATCTGTTTAGGATTTATGTGATCATTCTGGAAATAAAATTTCATTAAACCAAATCGAACATGAAATATTGCATACAAAAACCAGTTTTAAAAAATGAGTCTTTATTTTCAAACAACCTTCTTGTAATCTTTACCAGTTGCAAGTAAACATTAATCCAAAATCAAAGATCTAACTCTAAACCCTAAATGCGCTTTTTGAACCCTAAACCTAATCCATAACTATGGAAATATTATTTATTAAAAAAGAATAAAATTACTGTTCAATTATATGATATCCATTTAATTTAAGTGGACATTTTTTTCTAAACACTGATATCCCTAAGCCTTTGGAAAAAAATTGATGCACATGAGATTTCCGAAATCCTTTTATCCCTAAGCCTGTGCAAAAATTGAAGCAGAAAACTGACGAGAGAAAAGAAGTGAGGATCGAAGAAGTTCTTATGTAATGATGTGACAACCTTAGGAAAAAGGTCTCCATGGGTCTAAAACCCATAAGCAAAGCAGGTTTCTTAGAATCAAAAATCGTATATGAGAAATGCAAGAACCCTTATACGAACACATCTTTTGTTAGTTCTAATGGAGCAATGCTCTATTAGATGTTCTCTCTCCACGACCTTAGGTCTTGGAGCTTCTCAAGAACTTCCTTGTGTGTATAGATATTCATCTCGTAGGAAGGCAGTGGGATGCATGTGAGTATTCGTAATGCGGGAACTGTGCAAAGGCTCACACAATTATCTGATTGTCAATGATCCATCAATGCAAGGGATAGAAAGAAACGTGAGAGAGATTATGAGAGACCTCGCATAATTTCAAAGTCATAAGGAAAGAGATTGCTTTCGAGAGAACAGTAAAATGTGCGAGCCCAGTTGCACTTGCACTTGCACTTGCCCAACTTGCACAATTGACTCCTTGGATCATGAAGGAAAAAACTCAATTAGAAACTTAGATGTGAATATAATGATACGGAATTATACGAGCCCTCGCAGAGTATCCCAACAGGAAGAAGGATGGTAGATAGAAAGAGTATACAAGGTCAAAAGAGAAAATTGTACGAGCCCTCACACAGTTTACTTGGCATTCTCTTAACACGAGCAACCAAGACACTTAACACGAAACATTAGAGGCTTGTATGATTTCCAGACTAGAATGGATACACGAGAGAGTAGTAAGGAGGAAGAGATGGACTGTGTGAGCCCTCGCACAGTTCATAGACAAAACAGAGAAGTTTCCTACCATAAAGCTAGACGGTAGAAACTTAGAGAGTACATGATCAAAAGAGTTAACTGTATGAGTCCTTGCACAGTTTACTCTATATTTTATTTACACGAGAAAACTAAACTTCTTAACACAAAAAGATTACAGTGCTGTAACTGTGCGAGGCCTCACACAGTTACCGGGTTATGAAATATACCAAGAGGAAGTAGGAAGAAAGGAGAGACTGAACTATATGGGACCTCGCATAGTTCTTAGACAGATTTTGGACTACCGTCCCTGACAGGTTGTCGATAGAAGTGAACTCTACGAGATCTTGCGTTGTTTGTACAGATAGTATAGAGGAACTGTGCAAACTCTCGCACAATTTACACTTCTTTACAAAGCGAGCGACGGAATAAGGATATCGATACCGACTAGACCGTAGGGAACGCAAACTATGCGAGACCTCGCATAGTTTAAAAGTATACAATATTTGACTCATCTTTAACACATAAAAGATCTCTTTATCTATGCTAACTAAACTTATAAAACACAACTAAATTGTACGAACCCTCGCACAATTCTCTTGTAAAAAAACACAATGGACGGCTAAAAATACATCCAGAAGCACGGTAATGACAAAGTCGTACAACCAAGAGGGTACACTACTATCCGCGAACTATGTAAGGCATCATACAATTCTCCAGTTTGAGACCTCGAGGTTGGTTCAACATATATCCAGTACATGGCATGAGAGGTGTAGAGGACTAAAGAGTTAATACAAGCATGAACACAACCAAGCACAGAACTTTGCAAGGCCTTTCACAGTTCCGGATGGTGTAAGACAGTAGATCCACATAACCACAAGTATATAGTATTTGACTCATCTTTACCACACAAAAGATTTCTTTATTTATGCTAACTAATCTTTTTAAACACAACTAAACTTTGCGAGCTCCCTCATAGTTCCCAATACAAGAACTCAGTGGATGGCTAAAAGTATATCCAGAAGCATGGCATACCGTCCATTATCGGGTCTCGTGGATGCATCAGAGACCTTTATGTAGAAAATTGTTTAGTTTTACAATTTTTGGGGAACAGTTGACAGGGAATTAATATAGTACACTCTTTCTTGAAAAAAAGAAGAAGAAAAACTACTCTTCTTGAAGTTCTTACTTCTCAGTTGTGCTACTTTTTCTCTGTTTTTTATTCTACGTGTTACCATAAGGATTTTTAGCATTCTACAGCCACATGTATTCTCGCCCAAGTGCTCCTGTTTGTTTTATTACACTTCATTACCCTCTTTTTTTTACCCTTGTTGTTTGTATTTACTTCAATCGTATACCGTCTGTTATTTAAGTTTACACAGAATGGTTCCAATGAACATTTCACGCGATCTGTTTTTGATTTTTATTATATTTGTGCAGTTTTGGTATTTGATTTGGTATTTCTCATTTTGAACTTTTTTATTGTATCGGTAAGCAAATCGAGCAGAAATAATCTGTTATTCAAAAGATATATTTACACTTGTGTCAGTAATATTATCCCAAGATTTCGCACAGTTTGAATTTATATTCCCTAAACATTCGTGCAACCTAATAATTATTTAATTTATGAGCAAGTTTAAATAGAGTACGGTACTTGTCTGTCATTTATAATGGATTTCATTGGCTCTCTAGGTTATCTTCACTACAAGAATGTTATTCATTATTAATGATGACATAGCTCCTTTAACTCGCTTGCAGCACCTCCAAGAAGTTTCACCTCCAAACCCCAAGTAAGTTGTTCAAGGCCAACCAAGAGATGGAGGTCAAATCACTCTTCTCCTTCAAAACTCGTCACACTGTAACCTATTGCTCCCAACTAGAACTTTCCAACTAGGCTCAAACTTCACAAGAAATTCCCTCTGATCCTTCACTACTATTCTTTGAAATTTCAGCTTCAGACCCTAAACTAATTGCTCAAAATGACTTTTTGTCTGTGTTAACTTATGAGCTTTACTGACCTCGATGGCTAAAATCCACGACCCCAACACTTTCTCTTAACCAGATGAACTGAAATTTCACAAGTAGTAAGCTGATAGAGCTCTTAATGAAAATTTCTAATCTTGGAAATTTTCACTTAGAGACTGTATTCATGCTCATGGAACAACTCAACACTTGAATCCAATCAAAACAGTTTTACTTCTGTCTCTAAACTGTTACAGTCAACTTCAATCGACCATTTCGAGATCAAACCCAACCCAAATGTAGGACTTATTTACATTAGTGCAACCAACATGGCGTCAATTATCCAATCTTCTTGACAATACAAAAGATCATCTCTCAAACTCTCGAGGGACTCAAAAACATGACTCGAGATATTGATGATCCTTTAACTTCTAACAATCATAATTCAACACTCAGAACTCCAAATCGGTCGATTGTTCCTCCTGAGTGTAGTCCAGCTTGAGAGCATATATATATATATATCTCTCTCTCTCTGGCTCTGGTTGACGAGAAGCTCAATGATTTTGGATTGAGCAACATCACCACCACTAGATCATTTCTCGATTTGTAAAAAATTTTGAAAAACGATTGTGAGGGGGGGTGACAGACGGTTTTACCATCAAATGTTACAAGTTCGTACACGGGATCATATCATAACTTGGTTCTACGTACCTACTACTTCAGCATTACTATTACTATTATTACTAACAAAAAGAAAATACGCGTTCTACCAAGTGTCTGTGCTTGTGGAGACATTAAGCCAATTATGCAAATTGTAATTTGAAAGCAATGGTTCCTACAGACACACAACAACTAACACACAAAATGTTTGAAAGATAACACCGAACTAAAATAATATATTGACTCAAAAATTCATGACTTGTTTGGACAGAAGTCGTAGTACGCGATGATAGAAATAAAATGTTAGGAGTAAACTAAACTGAATGTATGTGTGTTAACAGAATATATAACTCTCTAGTTCTTGCTTCCAGAAGCTGGTTCGTGTCGCTAATGCTCTATCAGTGTCGGCACTACAACGTACAACAATGCTAGTAGATTTGCGTGTTCTCACTGTGTTCACCTCACGTCTTATGTTCTCATTCAAGTCCAGTGCAGTAATAGTTAGACGAGCATAATGTAACTTATCATAATGCATTCTTTTGCTGACATACTTATTTATCGCAGAATGGAACGTCTTTGATATAAAATTTTTTGTGACACCTATGTAAATTTCATCTTCGAGGGCGTGATGTACTTCGTTAGAAAGTTACGCACAGCATGGTGAGACTCACTACTTGCAAAAGGACATAGCAAAAGATAGTGAATACTTCGAACCAACCGTCAATGCCTACGATGATCATAACATAACCAAGAATAATAAAACATGTTCACTTGGTTTAAATATCGTTTCTGCTCAACGTTCCAAGTATCTTCCATGCATTTTCGATTGCCTAGCAGCATCCGGCACATAGAATGATTTCCTGCCTAGTGGCATGCCGCGTCTACTTTGTCTGATGTCAACAGCCAAGACCCTATATCATTCTGCATGCAAACATATAACCATTGTCATTGAGAAAACTAAAGCAAAACCAAGCGCATATCACACGGAAGTCATGTTATCTCTTAGCTGCAGCTTTGCTACACGTATAGATCCATGATTTCAGCTTGTAAGCCAAATCATGCGGCTGCAGCTCAAGGTCACACAAAGGACGGGTTTGTTGAGCACTTCTGAAGACTTACTCAACAGTAACTGAGCAACCGCTCTGGTAAACAGCTCAACTTTTGATCCAGATACTGGTCGTCTTCTACATTGAAGCCACTCCTTCAACTCACACATGTTGAACTACGATATGTCATTCATGTTCTTAGCACAGTCTATACTAGTATCTGCTGCAACCTTTAGACGATCTTGCAATTTCTCTCTGAATTACTCATGATACACTTGCACTTATGCCACATATCTTTCTGTGACATAATCCCCTAGTTTACCAGTATCACATCTAATGTAGTGTTGTCATCGTGGATCACCTCAGCAACCTTAATACCTGAACCCAGTTGACTCTCGATGTCTTTTATGATTACAATTATCATATTGACAACATCAGTTATTAACTCAAGTTATCTCGCATGTATGTTTTATCCATCAAAATATTTATCAGTAGTACCTATGCTTACAAAAATTCCTTAATGATGATAACAAGAAAGAAAAATTTATTACCTTCAAGAGCAAAAGAGAGAAACAAAAGAAATGGGAGGGGAACCTATCATTTTTACAGCTAGTTTGGAGGATATGCATAAGGAGAAGTATCTCTGACGTTATGATGGAGGGTGCAATGGTACTGACAAGGAGAGGAACTACTAGATGGTCGATGCTATCTTTGAAACAATGTGCTTATACTTATATATTATTCAAGTCAAGTTTACTATTCCGATGGGACCAGGTGTCTATGTATATTGGTGATTACCGTAGCTTCGGTTTTATCAAGCAGAATGATGAGGAATAATTTGGAAATCAAATCTTTCGAAAGAAATTAGTTGGGATGTTGTTGAAGAAACAAAAGCAGGTGTTGAGCACTTTAAAGCTACGTCAAATATCCAAAAGGTCAAAGGTCAAAGCTCGCGGAAAGATAAAAGCATGCTACAAAAAGAAGAAGGAAACAAAATCTGCGTGGTAGATAAGGGTCAAAAGACGTAGAGTGATTAGAATTTCTACAAATGCTAGGTCTCATTATGTTCAATATATATACAACACAAGCAACAAAACAAATGCACTTACAGTTGTGGAGCAGCAAGAGCGGGTGCACTGTGTGTGTGCCATAGAGAGTTATGAGAGAAGAGAGAAGTCAAGAAAAGATAGAGCTCCAAACGTTGTTCTCGCTTTCCATGAGGATGAGAATGATGAGGTCTTTCCTATATAACATGAAAATAACATGAAAAATAGAGAAGAGAGAGAGAGAGAATAAAGAGTGTACGAGCAATCTTAGACAACACCAAGTAACAAGCACACATCATACAATAAAGAAAGAAAACATTATACAGAAGTGCTGAATAGAATAACAAGAATGAAATGAAATATTATGGTACTTGATGACGAGAGTGCAGTTTGGAGATCCACCTTATGAAGATCTCATACTGCCAAAGCTGCTGCAATCCATCCAACACCCGTCCCATTGTTTGTGACTTTCTTTTTGCTTTTCTAGAATTCAAAGAAAGTGCTATCGTCAAGGAGCATGTAGTCCAACACAAAGACTCTAGAGTAACATGACCCATGCAACAGCAAAGCGTTGCATGATACAACTTTGTGGTCAACTAGGGAATGCCTCGAGAAGTCTCTAGGTTACTTGTAAGAGATGTATACTTATGATTTGATGAACACAAGAATACCAAACTCCACAATTGTTGAAACTCTGCAACACTCGATGGGTTGCACTACAGACTTCAGCCATTGGCTAGACATTTCACTCTGAACTTTGTAAAAAATTCTATCACCTTGCAACACTCCCACAAGCCACACGTTGCAGGTGGATCTTTTGACAGACATTTACAGATGGCTGCAAATTAGCAGAGTTTTCAGCATGAAACTGAGAATCTGACGCCACGTCAATCCTCTCAGAGGGCAACTGAGAATCCTACACACATTCGTCCACATGCAATTCTTCGTCAACAAATGCATCTTCCATTCCCAACTCGCGAATAATACCATCATCCAATTCTAACTGCTCGTCCTCTGAATCCTCCTCGTTTGCATCATACTCATCTTGGACAGTATCGTCCATCACCACAAGAGCAGCAACTTCAATTGACTTAGCAGAGAGGACTTCTTTGACCGTAATATCAGAAGTATCAAACAAAATTTAGACAATACAAGCGTGAGTGGAATTGCCAACTAAGGCATTTTTTGGTTTGTAATACTTCTCCAATAGATCCTCGGATATCCTAATGTTGTGTATTATGTTTGACTTTCGTCTCTTGTGATAACTGATGGAGTCGGATGGATAATTTGCTCGAGGTGACATTGAGTCTACAGAGGTGAATATAGAACGCGATGCTGTCGCACGGAGAAACACTTTGACAGATTGTAGTATTATAGTACTCTATTACGAATGCCCAGTCTAAACCTCTCAACATCTTGACACCTAAAAAATGATTAGCACACCTGCATCATGAGAGTTACATGCAGTTAGTGGACAAAATTTGCTACAGGACCTAAATCGATCGTTCATGACAGCAAAGACGCAAAATCATTAAGAAAGTCGATGCACACCGACAATAGAGTATTGACTTGCAACTTAGTCTACCAAAAAGCATAAATCTTACTTCATTACCATCGATTGATCGATCGCTGCAGAATAAGAATGGAAAACCACAAGAAAACTTGATGGTATAGTGCTTATTGTTTGAAACTGATTCGGGACAAAACATAAACCCTACAGTCTACGGATCACACGTAGTATAAATTCATAAATATTGCATTACCTGCGGATCATTTGTTATGTTGTTGACAATAAACTAAATATTCCCAACTGCATCCTAGAAGGACATTATAACACTAGAACATATCGTGTCTAGGACTACGTCGAATGAGATTGTGACATGTTTATACCAAATTCACTAACGCGGTCAGGAGGTTGCATGACCACTATCCATCAAAAAACTTACCAAGGAACCCGGGCAAAGATGTTTTGAAAAAACAATCGGACGATTGAGAAGACACCGGCTTTAGTCACCTGCTGCTCCCGTGACAATCACCTTCAGTACTTGAATAGACAGTTATTGGAAAGATAATCTCCACCTTGTCATTTTGATATCGAGATCACCGGCAGCTGATAAGTATTCGGTGAGTTCTCACCAACCGTGAACAAACCGTGTAGCTGCACATAGAGCACTCCGTCATCTCGATTTGTTAATAATAACTAGGTTAGGGCCGCCCGTAGCCTTTATAGTCAAACTCGAGGTTTTTAACCACAAGATTATTTAGAGGGTGATATATTCTACCGTCTTCATTGCATATGCTAGGTTATGGGTTCTTTGTCTTTGATTAGACATTATTATCGTTTTTAACCTAAATTGTATTTGTTGATTACTCGACATTATGTGATAGATCTATCAAACAAGGACTTGAATCAAAGCTCTCTTATCAGTTTATAGTATATATTGTTGTTAATTATAAAATAAATAATGTTTAGAGAAAGATTTAGTGGTTTTTTGTAGCAAAATAGAATATTCTCTTCAACCTGAAGTACATAGGAAAGAAACACTTGCATGTAGCGACTTAATTAAAAACTTCTATTTTGTTTACTAGAATTCTTTTAAGATTTTTTCCAAAAAGTTTATAAAATTATGTCTTTTTAAGGTATAATGTCCTAAAATTGATAAAAAAAAATTTTTTTCTTCTAAAAATAATAAATAAAATTTATGTTATATCTTATCTTAACATGATTAATACAATCTAAAAATTGTATTATGTGTTAAGAAGTCGATTATTTAATTCTTAGAGAAAATTGTTTAGGACTTATAGTTCGCTTATAGTCAAAGATGTGATGTCTTAGGCTTGAGTTAGGCTTGAGTTATGCTTGATATGGATTCTTAAATGAGTTTATTTTAAATTAAAATAGTAAAAATAAGTTATAAATCAATTTTCACAACTTGAAATTAATAACGAATCTTTTTGATAACATAAGGTATTGTAAGCCGACCTGTCTCTCACCCAGGGGTACACCAGATGACTAGGATTACTAGTGCACAATAATTACAAAGATTCAGTTACACCATGCTCACTTCATTCAACTCTCTGACACGTATGATCACATCAATCTCTCTAATAACGTTCATCAAACAAGTTATAATCCCGCTCTCAACATTGCATCGCATAATACTCAAGGACTCCCAAGATCTTCAATGCTCACTTTACTTATAGACAAGAAAAATGAGAGTGTCTTCCACCCTCTCAACCTCCTCCTTATATACTCTACAACTTTTTACCGTGGTAACTTTCACTAAGTTACGTTATCTCATGATAAGTACGCAATCCAAAATAGTAAAGCTTCTAAAGGTTACTAAGACTTAAGAATAACACACACACTACTTGTTCTACTTTACTAAAGTAAGAGATTCTCATACTTTAGCTTTTCTAAAGTGTTAACTTTTCATACTATCCAGTAGGAAGACGACAACAAACTAATACGTCTTTTGAGGAGCATCTTTAGATATTTGTGCATGACTTTTCATCATGCATCCGGTCAACGATGGTCAACAAAGTTACATACTTTTGAGAAGTATATTTAGAGCTCTGCACTTGTCACATAGTGTCATATTGAAACTTTTAATAGTTTCGTCAACTTAGTTATAACTATCTAAGCTAGTTATGACTAGTTTTGATCACTCTAGATTTGGATCTTCGAACTAGAGTAACCTATAAAATAGTCATACCTAATAAAATTTATATAAGCAAACACACAAATAATGAGATACTTGTAGTGTGACATTACATTTCTTGAGGAACTAATGTTATACATCTAAGTGTAATTTAAAATTTATGTTGAGAAGTTAGACTTTGTAACTTCCATGCAAACAACTTCTGTGTCATAGTTAGAATGTTGGCTTATTTCATATGTTATACTTAAGGTTCATAGTTTAGATCAAAGATGACTTAAGAATATTTGTTATAACATAAGAACATATTTGTTTACATTCCTCAACATGTCAAATAATAACTCCCTGTTTTCGTATTATATACTATGATGCGATATATGAGAAGTTTATAAGACATTGTGTTTACATCTAAGCATACTCTTAGTCATGACATGTCAATGTTGTGTCTTTACAACTGAACTTAGTCGTAAATTTGAATTTCAAAACTTCACTTTCTTCTAGCGTCCCTTGGAATGCATGCATTCCCAAGTGCCACATCAGCACATTCAGCCATCATGTTAGAGCCCAAAACTTTAAAGTTATCCGAAATATTTAAAGTTAAGCTAGTTCGTGATAATCCGAAAACAATTCTATTCCTTCAACAAACTCTCCCCATGATGTCATAATATCGATATTGTATACAAGTTTGGACAAGTTGTACTATATAGTCACTCCATCCAACTGAAGTTTAGCTTCTTCTCGCCGGAGGAATTACAAGACGATATTTTCATTATACCATAGTCCCTATAATATACATGAATATCGAAACATTAAATGTTTCTTAAATATTCCTTCTAGGATATTCTCTCTCACATCCATCATCTTCAAAACCATGAAGATTAATCCTTCATTTTAAGTTAGTAAACTCAAATGTCAAGACATTAATTTGTTAGTACATACTCCTTCTAGGATAATCTCTATCATATCCATCAGATTCAGATTCACCACCCTTCTCATGTACAGATAACGTATAGACAGAACATGTTCCTCGCGATGACGGTTTCCCTCGTATAGCAGCAATTAACAGTTTGGTTACAATTGAAATGCATCGCGGAGGATTTAAATAGAATTCTCCTTTGTTTATAATATGATTTGGTAGAGAGTATGAATATACGTCGAAGGTGTTTCTCGCCGATGAATATGTCAACTATAGTAGCCACTCGACATTAGAGTGTATGTTATTCATACAAAGGTGGCCAGAAAGTTCTCTTGTTGGCTCCAGTGCTCTTGGCCGTAAAGTTTACACATATAGCAGATTTTTTTGTTAAAACTATATTTCAGTTATTTTCATATTAATTATATGATTTATTACATGCACCTCTCCAAAACTACAATCGACTCGTCCGGGGTACTAATTTAGGAGGTGCTAATCTAACCTAGAACGGATGAATTGAATCCGAAACATATCGTCCCCTCGAGTATGTTGTCAAAATTATCGCTCTGAGTTCAAACTTTAGAGACTTGGTGGGGATATTCTTTAACAGGAAGTCAAGGTCGCGGAAGAACTCGTCTGGAACTCGGGTTTGAGCCGCACGGCTATGAATCTATGATTCTCTTGTGAAGATGGCCATGGCGGATTATCACACTCGTGGAATTTTAGCTTCTGAGAGAATCTCACGGCTTGGTTGCTGGCCAGGAAAAGTTGAATTGCAGAGACGGATTAGATTTCAGCGGAGAGTCTGTCTCGAAGTGCGAGGTGGTGTCTGGGGTGACGATCAGCAAGAATGTTTGCCGCTGCCGAGCTCTTTTATGCAAGGAAAGCGGCTGAGCGAACTGAGCACGTTTGGGATTGGAGGTCCTGCTACATACTTTGTTGAGGTGCACGATGAGTTCCAAATGTCTACAGTAATTAGGTTTGCTTGATTCCACCTGCTGTCTTCTATTACTTTGACTTTCTGCTATGCTTCAAGAGAGATCATAATGTAATTGCTTCCTTTTGTTCAGTGCAGCAAGCTTCCCATTTTACGCAGCGTTTCTTCTGTGCGTTGACGTCCTTGATTGCTCCCGCAGGTACTGTCAGAAGCACAGTATCCAACACTTCATTTTGGGGAAGGGTTCAAATTGCCTCTTTGACGACAGAGGTTTTGATGGATGTGTTATCCTCAATTCTTTGAAGTTCTTCGAGAGCGATGGCCGTGGAGTTTACAGAGTGGGAAGTGGCTATCCATTCAACATGCTAGGCATTCAAAGCTCCAACGATGGTTTCACGGGACTTGAGTTTGCTTCTGGAATCCCCGGTACGGTTGGCGGTGCAGTCTTCATGAATGCTTCTGCGAACGGGCAGGTGGGCTTGGAGCTTCCATTTTTACTCTTTGATACTTTATGGTATTCACCAGACATATTCAGGTTGTCCTTAAAGATCCGGTGTCCTACTGTTTTCAGTTACTTAGAGCAACGAGTCCTTCCTAGTCCAATCTGCTGACGGATAGTCTCATTCTTTTGACGTCTTTCGAGTTCAACACCCAGGTTATCTAGCGTCTATACTGCTTTATCGGTGTTTATTACTCTCTAAAGCTAGAGCACATGGGATACAGGTTCCAGTCCATTGCTTAGTTCTGGTGTTCATTTGGACTCTGCTGTTTTTCTTTACTAGCAGGTACGAGGTTTAAACAAATGTGACCACTTGAATCTGTAGATTATCGTTCTTTAAAGTTACAAAATAACAATCTATCTGAATTCAGCATACTTCAGAGATTTGTTTGTATGCAGATTTCTTGCTATCCTGTGGGTTCTTCTGGGAATTTGAGAAACTACGTCTCCGTGTATTGTATTTCCGTGTTTCCTGTTTTCTGGAAATCTCACCCAATGGTTTTCTGCGTCAGAGTTTGTAATTCACCATCTTCTTCCAGTTCGTGCACTTCAGTCGTTCTATTGCGAAAGGCTTCTTTTAAGTTTAGATGATTGTTACTGCAACAATCACTGCTGAGCTAGTCACTGTATCACATACATCTTACATACACTATATCACTGGGTTCTCTGGGTGTTTGGGGGTTACCTTAAGTGTATTAGCATAGTTCATGAAACTGCTGTACTCATGTACCTACGTATAAACAGTACATACTTATCGTATCTTCATGGACTCGCATATATTCTAAACATCATTAGGCATCGCATATTGTACTTGCCATCTCTTCTACACTTCCCCACCTGGGGTTACCATCTTGGAAATGTGCTTCTCCTACACATTCCCCTTGGTCCGACTTCGGTTATATACATTCGCTACTTTCTCAAACCAAGTTGGCTGGGCTAATTGCATGTTACCTCTATACTAGAGAGTGGTCCTTGAGAACATCTGCCATTCTCGACGTATGAATATAACTTCTCAGACCAAGTTAGCGAACATGTACACACTCTTTGTTCCTCACTTTGTACTTCCATGGTTTTAAATCTATTTGGGGGTTACCTAAGTGTGCACTGTTTTCTACGGAAACTGCTTTACCCGTGTACCATTATCTATGGTATACATGTATTGCTTGTTCCTGTCCTCATCTTAACACAGTCGTATTTGATTATTAAGTTCATGTTTAGTTGATGGTGTAGGGCACTGCCGACGTGGTAAAATCTGTTGAAGTTTTATGCGCTGATGGAGAGAGGGTTGTTCACACGAGAGAAGACAGCAGCCTCGTGTATGGTTATCGTCTGTCGCCATACCAAACAATGTCGGGGTTTGTGGCTATTCTTGCTGCGACATTCCATCCCAAGCCTTGCTCAGATGCAAGGCAGAGACACAAAAAATTTCTAGAAAGGTAATAGTTTCAGATTGTAAAACTTTATTTGATTGGATGTATCAGCGATCTTGGTTTTATTCGACGTTGGTGCATCTCGTCCTCACTGTCTTTTTCCTAACAGGAGGAGGAAAACACAACCTGTGGCTGCAAAAAGTGCAGGTTGCATTTTTAGAAATCCTGGTTCAGGCTCCCTGTCGGCGGGAGCTTTGATAGAGCAGGCCGGCTTAAAAGGCGTAGCGGTCGGGCGAGCTAAAGTTTCAAATATTCATGCCAATTTTCTGCTTAATGCTGGAGGATCAAGTGCAGCAGATATGATTACTTTGATCGGATTTGTGAAGGAGCAAGTTAAGGATAAGCTAGGCGTTGATCTTATAGAGGAAATAATTTATGTACCTTACAGGTCAGAGAGACTTTGATCATAGTTAGTATGCTAGTTTGCAAGGTTTCCAGAATAGGAAGGTTGGAGTAAGCAATACGAGCAAGCAGGCACCTGTACATGTCTTCTGAATGCTGCTAACGGAGTCCAAGAGTTGCAGTAGATTAACGCTTTGCTCTGCGGCACCTTCACTATAAGTTAGTCTATGTTCCGTGGTAAGTGTTTATGTTTGGTGTTGAACACAACGTCGTTGCATATAGCGAATCAGTTTGGAAGTATCTTCAGGACCATCGTTACTTGTTCCTGCTGATGATATGTGTGCTAGAATTTGTTCTCTATTATTGAGGTAATCTTACCGACTGATGGATTTGAACCATAGAATCTCCTGACGGCCACGTCCTGAGTAGATCCTTTCTCTCCCTTCTTGTCGGAGTTGTTCTGTTTACCCCGTAACTCTTGTGCGGAATCTCTGAACGGACTCGTAGCTACATATTTGATGATCTTGCCGCGGACAGTGCCAGAAGTTGGTCGACGAAACTAACCGCAGTGAAATTTACGGGCCATAGAGACGTTGCCTGTGTTCTCTGCCCATCTGCATAAATACAGAGGTTACGCAGTTTCATACTTTTTACGTCTTCTTTAGCGACGTCCTTGAAGAACTACTCCCCTTAGGTGGTTTGATAAGTTCCACCATTGATTTACAGCCACTGCATGCAGTATGATGCATTAAATGGAAAAGAGTTCGTTCACATTTGTCGTCCAACAAGAAAGGCTCCTCATAAGGATAATCTCGTCCAAGCTGATAATGGATGTCCCCTCGGGCTGACAAGGACATCCATTATCAGATTTTGAGCTTGGGTCAATGCCATGTGGGCCTAACTACTTACTGTCAGTTGGATCGAAGATCTTATACGGCGCCTCGAAGTTTCTTTAGCCCTGGTGGAGCAAGGAGCAAGGAGTTCCATGGGACAACAGGGAAGACGGTATTTCCTTGTACTGCTGGAAGAATCCCGGGTAATGTTTTCGTTGAAAGAAGCCCGGAGAATGTTATCGTCTCTCCATATTTGTATGAATTCTGATTCCGTGTCGTCTGATATAAGTCGCGAAGCCAGGGGAAGCAGCCCAAGGTGCCCAGGGAGAAGGGTAAGTAGTTGAATTACTAGGTTGAGCCGTCAAAGTTTTATTTGTTTTTCTACGTGTGACTTAATATTATTGCATTTCCTAAAGCACTATTGTCACCTGATGGCTAGAACAGCCCGGACTTCGCCTGGTTGTACGCTGACAGCGCAGACAGGGTTCGAGGGCCTCAGATAGGAGCTGCCGGTTTCTTCAGGTCGATACGGGACGGGGAGGGGAGACAAAACAGAGTAAATTTTATTTCAGAAAAATTGAAGAGAACAAAAGTCTGCGACGATCGAGTGGACACCTGCGCGGCAAAAATCATTCTTGACTCATAACGGTTAGCCCTGCGACTGAGTAAGTCCATATACGTGCTCCTTACACACACACACATTGGCCCTAATGTACATGAATTTGAAACCATGATGTATTTTCCGAACATGGCCCTAACGGCATTCCACCAAAACTCCACTTTACTACATTCGACCGACTCTATTCGTTCGTTGCTTCTCTTTCTAATGGGGGAGCACAGAAGTGCAGACTGACTGGCAGAATTCAAGTTTGTATCGAAAATCCTCGAGTGTCAAGCGAAATCCAGTCTGCACCAACAATCTCCACTATATAACTTCCCTCGGCTCCTCAAATAATGCCCTTGCCGTGGTCTCCAAGCTAGCTAGCTTAGCATGCTGCCAAATTTGTGAACTCGAAACGACACCTTCGAAGTCTGAATCATCTGATGCGTGATCTCAGCGCAGCACTGTCAACCTCTCGACTACCACGGCCAGTAGAAGCGTCCTACTATCGTAAAGCTCACCAGTACCACCGCTACGTCCAGGAGTCTGCTTCTCCTTGCAAGAGCTGACCCACACATTCATCCATTGAAAAGTGAGTATGTGCTTGTGTGTCGCAGGATCTTTCAGAATGAAAATGACGATGAAAGAAAAGGAAAACAACAGAGTGCTTCAGTACCTACTCTCCGAAGTGGTACTGAAACAGGTACGTAATGATTTACCATTTCCTTCATCCTCTTTGACAAGAGAAAAACTATAATCTACGCACTGTAACATGTCTAATCTGCTTGTGGAACACGAGCACACGCACAGCCCAGCAGGACTTCACTTCACTTGCTAGACAGTACTGCAGATACCGCATGCTAGATCCCAGAGACCAGCGTGATGAGACTGGCAGTCTGGTCTCTGGGCGAGGAAGAAGTTAGAAATAAGTAGAACTACCCACCAGTTGCGCTAGCTCCACTGGCTGCCTTGCCGCATACACTCTGCAGACGAATCATGCCCATATAGACCGCTCAATAAGTACGATGATAGCATATTCGCGTCACGTCCTCAGCTTGTGTATGTCAATACTGTTCTGTCTCAGTGCCCAATAGCGAGAGAAAAGCTGGAGCTCTAAAACATACATGTTTTCTCGCCACAATACGTACGAAGGCAAAGGACAGCAGAAAAATTAACGAGAAACATGATCAAATGGAGATGGAAGTTAGGACTCCTCTCGGTGTACCACTAAGCTTACAAGGAGATTCCAGTCAAGAATCTTTTCTCCGTAGCCGTGCCGTCAAACGTCTTGAGTTGAAGTTATCTTTTGATTTTTGCAACCATGAGAGGAGGTAGTTGTCAAAGCGAAGAAGAAAAGAGCGAATAGGATTACATTGAGACTGGCTGGAATGAACAGCTTGTCGATTCCCTGAACAGACTGGGTAGACTTGCTGATCACATCTTGCTTGTTGATTTTGGCGGTGACGCCATTGCCGATGATACTGATTTTCCCATTTTTGTTAGTGATGTTGAGCCTTTGACCTGCCAATGCAGTGTATGCCAGCCACGGCAGCTTCATTGTCCGGGACGTGATAGCCGAGTTGGAGTATGCTGCCGTCAGCATATGATACTGCAGAACCCTGCCCGCAATGGACGACTGACTTGGATCTTTCAAGCAAGCGAATTTCTGCAAGTTAAGAGCCTCCGGAGCTTCAGGTCTAGATTCTCACGTGTCCTTGGGCATAAAACTATCTACAGAAAAGCAAAGAGAGCAGAGTTGTTTCTGATCTGCTCGCTTAGAGTTAAAGATCAGAACTTTAGTACTTGCCTAGCCTCAGAATCTATCACATGCTCCGCATTAGTACGCAGGATGTAGGCCACTTGTAATTTCAGAACCATTAACTTACGACGACGATCAGGGAAGATTCAAAGTCTTGATGTCAGAACGATATTGATGCTGTGAGACTGCATGCTGAAAGTGATTTTCGTTTAATTTCTGTAAGTTGAAAGGCGTAAACTGAGAATCGTCCTCTGTAATCTGATACAATCGATCTCTGTATGCCCCAGGTCGACCTGTCCCCAGGCGACGGATGCCTTCTTTAACGTCGGGGCAACGTTCACTACGAGTGTCAGATAAACAGCTCGGTTTCTTACGAGATGACCGCATGAAGAAGTGGAATCTTGTAGTAAAGCACTGATACAGTGCGCCACTCCTTTCGAGTGAAGTGACTTTCCAACTTAAAAGTCGGTTAGAAGTCAACCGTGTTGGCAGTATGTGATCTGGTATGATGAAATCCGATGTCCATATCGTCGGGCCCGCTTTAGGGCCGACTGTAAAGGATCGATGGAAGAATCTTCAAGGCGTCAGCGCTAGAACGACGGACGGACGGACAGTCAGGAAGGTGTAGAGTACATTACTTTGACTGCCCCATTACTGGGCGCAAAGAAGGTGAAGGACGAGGGCCACTGCGTTCTGTTGGCGTTTTGGGCAACCTTGATAATTTCACTGAATGCTCCTTCCCCATCTAGCACAGCGGCCAAATCCACCATGATCGCACTCGTACTAGCAACGCTCAACAAGAGCAGCACCCCGACCACTAGAACCTCTGCTGCTCCCCTTGACCTAATCAACGCCATCTCGTCAAAATTGTCCACTGAAGGACTCGAGTCCTCTCTCTATATCGTTAATCTGTCCACAATCTTCTACTCACTCCGCTTCCAACTCTTCGACGACCTGGCCTTGAAAAATGGCAGATGTCCACCGCGTCCTACAATTCGAACGAGTCTCTTGTGTTTCTATGGTCTCATCCGGCATCGACCGGCGCATTCGTGAGTGAATCTGATGACTGTGTCCGTGATTCGGAAGCATAGGTGGGTTGAAGGTGCACAAGGCGCACCCTCAGAGAGGTGGAGAGGTGAATGGAGTCCCGTAGTTGTAGTACTGGCGATGGAAAGGCTTTCAGAAACGAGTGATCGCAGCGGCGTGAACGATCCAGCACGCCAGTAACGACCTCTAGTAACTGCTAGCATAGGTGGGTTCGCGCTCTGCGGAGCCTCCCGAGACCTCCCGAGCCCTTCGAAGTTCCACCCCACCCCATCTCATTTCATCCTGGTCGGCTGAACTTTCCTCTCCATCATCGCGCGTTCACACCTCGGATCCACTCATTCTAGGCCTGGATCTCTCCCCTCTGACACGATTATCTAGTACCCCTCTCTCTTTCGACGAACGGTCAAAGTGGCTCAGTTTGTAGCTCTGTTCTGTCCACATTAGGATCAACTTCTGGGCAGAAGAACGCCAGAATCCTCGATTTCATACTAGCTTCGAACGCTCAGTTCGGCTCGATCAACCCTCCAACCTCGCTCGCAATATTATCTAGGTAGTATTTTCTCAAAGAGTCCATCCCGCTATTGGAAGCAACATAAGCACGCGTTGGGAGAAAACCGTGCCACTTATTACGTCGTTTTACGTCCAACTCGATCGGATCCTGCGCTTATGGAACGCTAAGCGATGCAAAGCAAAAGTAGATCAGATCACGAGGTGGGTTGTGCCCTCGTTTTGGCCATGGTTTTGGTTGAAGTCAAATTTACCTCGGCGCTACTAACTCACAGGTCGATTTAATAAACAAGCGAGTAGGCACCAAAGCGATTATGACCATCTCCAACTCCAGTGAACCGAATTTCATGAACACCGCCGTCTCATGTATGTGCTCCGTTTTTATCCAATCTACTCCTCGGTTCATGAACTCGACACCTCCGATTCGGTGGAGAAAAAAGATGTTTAACTTAGCGCACGAGCGAATAAGGATCTAGTTATCCCTTCTAGTTCAACAGCAGATCGGAAGGGGAATCAGGTTATAAAATCTCCCTCGCGTGAATGATCGGGACTACAATAGCAACAAGACTGTTTTGTTTGTATACGTCTCGTCCGTCGCTACACTCATTGATCCGTTCAGTGACTGACTCCGGGAAAGCGTAATCACCGTAAATTGCACACGTTTCGAGGTAAACTTGAGGAGCAAAGCCGATCGCACTCCTCTTGTGGACGGGCAATTGAGGTAGAAAGAATCCTATATCTTACTGCTACTTCATATCGGGCTTCGGGCGAGCTCGTTCTTTGCAAGTACTATGGTCATCGAGTAGGAATGGTCAAAACACGCGTTTTGAGGGAAGAATTCATGAGCCCTGTTTTCCTGACGACCTCAAAATGGCAAGGAAAGGAAGAGCATATTTGAGACAAACGTTAATCCATTTCGTGAAGGCCGCGGTTGAGAGAAACCACAATCGCAGATACCTGGCCCTCGCCCGAACCTCACGAAGGTTTGAAGCAGGCCCTCGGAAAACGTTGCCAACAACCGCCAGAACGTTCGTCCTGAGAATTCTCGGAGAACTGCGTGGCTTTCTGTTCTATTCTGTTCACTCCGTTCGGAGTTCATGCTTATGACATTCATGATCACGATGCGTAATGCCATACCGAAGCAGCCATACGAAAGCCACACGCATAATCATAAATCTATCCGTTCAAACCAGCAATGCTCAGGTCTTTCAGAATTTCGGCTTTCAAAGTCTTGCCACCAGCAGCTGAATCATGCACGCAACGTTTCTAACTGAAGGTGATTCGAACTTGTGTAACTCACACGTAATGGCTGGTCGATCGCCTCGTACCTACACCTAAACATGAAGGCCGCTTTTGATGGCTCTCTCTGGCTTCGTACGAGTGACGATGTTGAGAGCCCCTCTTCAGAGGATTTAAGCATCACGCCCACAACACGTAGCTGGATCTCCGGGAAACATCGTTGGTAGTCCCCCGAGGAGCATGAGATCAGTATTTGGCATCTAGCCATTTAAGCAGAAAATGTGTCTAGGGGAGAGAATCCATCTTCTGTAAGCTCGCAGCTCATAATCGAATCGAGCTGAAGTGTTCTTCCAGAGTGGTTCTTACGAAACTACTGGTTGGCTTTGAAGCTATACATTAGACAGGATGCCCGGGGGCCACGAACTAAACGCTATGAGCAACGAAAGCAATCGACGTCGAAAACTCGTGGACGAAGGTAGTTGCTGTGAGCCTTGCTCTTCAAGCAAAAGATGCAAAAGGCCGCCGACTGCAACCAACAACGGTGACGGTATTGAGACGATATCTCAAACTCTAAGCGGGATCATCATCGGAGATGCAATTATGGGTTCGTCAGGCACTTTAAGTGTTAGCTCCTGTGCTAGCAACAAAGTCCAAGGCCAGCTGATCGGTTTCAAGAGGAACTTCGGGTCCGTGAATGGAAGTAAGGAACTTGTACACTCAGCGAGTAATACCTCGCCTGTCTGCACACAAGATCAAGTCACTGCAATTGGCAGTAGCTACAATCTTAAGCGCCCGCGCTTTCACATATGTCAATTATCCCCAGGTGCAGGTGCAAGGGAGGAATATACGAGCTTCTGTGATGAAACATCCCTATACAGTACTTCAGCGGAGAGGTCACAACGAAGAGGGTGTGACGAAGTCAGAGGAGTGAGGGTTAATCACGACAGCAATGGAAGAAGGGACAGGCGTGGATTGAGCTTGGAGTTCGAAGACTTGCCGCCAGACATCGTGGAGACTCTTCTCATGCGACTGCCTGTCGTGAGCTTGTACAGCAGCCGCCTGGTAAACAGACAGTGGAATGCGATGATATCGTCCATCATTTCGTGCTCTCAGAGAAGGGAACTGTGGGCAAACAATAAGCCTGACGAAAGATGGCTTCTGTTGTACAACAAGATGCAGGAAGTGCTGTTCTACGATGTGCAGAGGAATGTCTGCTACCACTGGCACAAGAAGTTCTGGCCATTCATAGCAGATTCTCAGACCTATTGTTTCCCGAAGGTAACCAGTTTGAACGGCACTGTCTTCGTATCCATCTGTCGACCCGACATTCACGAACTCACCCGTATCTGGGAATGCAATCCTCTGACTGATGGCCATGACCAGCTCCCTCTAATGCCTCATAGTTCTGTCTCGGTGCTGGACATGGTTGCAGTGAGGAGACACGATCGTACCGTGCCAGGATCGTACAAACTGCTGGTTTTCTCTACAGACTACCAGTATCCTGGTGTAACAAGATTGCAAGTATATGACCCCGTGACCAAAGCATGGGAGGAAGTTGCAAACTTGATGGTAGCTGAAATTTGGCTGCCGGAGGTGGTGAAAAGCTTCGGGACAAGTGATGGCAAGATTGTAGTCTTCGACAAGTTTCAGACTAATTTAAACGACCCCAAATGGAAGTTCCATTATTACAGTGTCCATGGGAACGAGTGGATCACCCATCAAATACAGGGGTTTCAAAGTGGAAGACGCTTTGTGCAGCAGTGGGAGGTCTTCGAAAAAGATTGGGAGCTGATTTTGTTGTTGGTCGACCGAGATCCAGTGTGCACTTCGAGGTCAGCGAGAGCACAGATATGGAGAACAGCTCTGCCTTTGCTTGTGGACGACCAGCAGCCTCCACGGGTATCTCCATGGCAGCTGCTGTCAACAATGCCGCCTGTCCTCAAGGTCCTGGAGGTTTCTGGTGATGGGGTAGCATCAACTGGCGCTAATCAATCCCATGCTTCACGCATTCTCGATGATCCAGATTTGAAGGTATTTGCCGTAGGTGACGAGATAAATGGCGACCGACTCATTATCATCAGTTCTAGAAGCAAGTCTGCCGTAGCTTTCAACTTCACGGCGGCTCCTTACGACGCATGGGTGGCAATACCTTTCTCAACGCTGGTGTCTCGGAGCAGGCCAAATTCGAGCACTTACTTTCCGAAGTCTGCAGAAGGATCAGATGCCGGATCAAGCAATAGGACTGCGAACATGCGCGGGACCATACGTAGGCTGCTAGCAGACCGAAGTATGATGGGTGTAACTTTCCAGCCTGATGTTCGTTTGCGCTTGCTAAGCAGCTAGGGATATCTCCTCCTGATCGATCTCAAGTCGTGGTTACAGGATTCTTTTCCTCCAGAAGTTTAGAAGCGTAGTTCCTTTGAGAGGTAGTTCCTACAGTGAGATGCACAGATTCTGAACTTAAAGGCACAGAAACGCCAGGAACATTTGCAAAATCATCTTTTTGCGAAATAAAGTTCTTAATAAAGGAGTCATACTGTTTCATTCATGATTCAAATGGAGCATTCAGAAATAAGACATTTCCTTTCGCTGGTCAGCAAGTGGGAAACGTTGTACTTTAGCAGACGAGTGGATATGAACCGTTCTGGTTCAAGATTTTGACAGTCTGCACATTAGAAACATATATAGTTCTATATCACTGAAACGAGTTCTCGTATCGCCGAAGTTCCTTCTCTTGTACTAAGTCTGCACACAGCATGATGACGGGCTTATGTCAGAATCGAGACATAGCTAAAACCGCCAATTTCCTGTCTACTAGTGAAAGGTGAAATTCGCCAAATGCATTACGAGTAAACTATATACTACGCACAAACAATTCGATGTTTGATGCATACATATATGATTAGTTGTAAAGAAGGGTTATCTTCCTCGGTTGAATATGACGTCATAACACACTTGCGTCAACTGAAGTAAATCACTCCGAGATCAGCAGATAAGCACTGACTTACTGATTATACAAGTGTATAGGGCAGGTGATCTGCCAATAATCGCGGACGTTTCCAACTTACCTTCATTTCAAATCGGACGTGCGTTTCAGCCGTAAGTAAGTTTAGTATTCAGAGAATTTACTGTAATTTTTAAGAAATTAAGAAATTAAGAAATTAAGAAATTAAGAAATTAAGAAATTAAATATTTATAATTATTCAAAAACACCACCCTAAGCGATACACGGATATAGATAAAGTTGACAAACTCCGGTCCCTTTTTTATGGAAGTTAGAGAATCTTTTATTTTATCTTTGGCACGCATTATTGCTGAAATCCCTCAGTTGTTGTACATCTACAAGAGCTATTTTTTGAGGTCTATCAGTCAACACGTTGTACTCAGTCTTCTGGACAACTTTTTTGATCATGACACGTATGATACTCACTAATTGCTGAACTAGCGTATATGTCTTCAAGCTCAAGAAGAAATATTCGTAACAGATTCTAAAACTATTATGTTTTCATATATCTGATATTTAATTTTTACAAATGCATATGGATTTTTCTAAAACATCATCATTTTAATCATTCAATAAGTTACTGATTGTTCCAGACTGAAATAATAATCACAAAATCAATAAAAGAACCCATTGCTGAGAATATCTATTCAAATGTTATAAATTATAAGCTCAAAAAGAAAACAACAAAAGAATTTGGTACAGATTGAGGATCCTCAACTGACTCATAAGCTATTTGACTGTCTAGAATTGACAGCTCGACATCACCAACGGTGCTAGGTACTACTTCATCTGTAGGTTCTAAATGAATCCATTCAGATTCTTATAAATAGTCAGTATAATTCATATCGTTGGACATGGTAACATCTTCTCTCGTTGGTACTGATACATCAAAACTATGTTTCCTTCCTTTTTGAGTTTCTGCTTCTGCTTTTGCATCTGGAAGCAGCTTCATGTTGAAAACTCGAAAAAGAATATACATAAACTGACAACGATCAATCTCAATGGAAATACAATGTCGACTTGCTTGCAAAGCGCAAACTAATGTAGTGCTTGATCTCGAACACAGATTCATCATCCAATCTCCTTCCTTCAAAAAATAGTTGATCAGATGAGAAATCACGATCTGTGATTTCTTATATACGTTTGCCAGTTTGCGTCAGAGAGGATCATCTTGTATGAACAAGCTTGAGCCACAATACATATTTCTAGATAACCAACACCAGAACCAAAATGAATCATAGAAATCTTTCCATCCTTCGACCAAAAGCTCGCCGTCCAATACTCATGGTTCATCATAACGCGTGGATCTCTTGCGTTTTCACAATTGATCTTGACCCATACACCTGACGTAACTCTACAACCCGCATCACGTAATACTTCTACAACATCATTTGCTTGTTGAAGCTTATGGAATATAACCATCATCCAGTAATCAGATGTAGTCAAGTGTGCAAAATGAAGAAGTATCTTGGCGATATCAGCTTTCGTGAAAGATTTAACGTCATTGTGCATACTATGCTTCAACTGAAACTCATACGGAATATCTGTAATGACCAAAGTGAATCTTTGCTTCTGAACTGAAGTAGACATTTTTTGTACATCTGCAAGATATACTTCCTAGTTGTAAGCAAAGTCTGCTCCTTCTTTACACCACATCCGAAACGTGTTCTGCCTTGCTGGAATTGTCTCGCCATGTTTTCTTCGTCTCCTTGTACTCGTCAGCATGTTCCAAATAATCTAAAAACTCCGGAGGAAGAATTTCCAACAAAATTTTCATCTTCGATGATCTTTTCTTCTGTCCAGATTCAATTGGCTCCTCAATGCCAGTAAGACGTTTAGAAAGAACGTACGGATGAGATCGGTCTTTCTGAAAACAAGAACAAAAACATGAATTGAATAGTTAGAACAAGAACCTTGAAATATGTTCGTCCATGAAGTTCACGGGCTGCACAACATGAAATCATGGAACATAATTCTAGAATATAAAATTCTACTGATTTTGAAAACCATACCAACACTTTATCAAATGCAGTGAAAACAAATGCACTCGGCCTTCAGCGGTGTACTAGCCAATCTTCTCATGCGCATCCATCCAGTCCTTCAAACCAACCATCTGAACTATAGTCATCTAGATACAATCCATAACGTGACACCGTTCACATCTCATCCATAGACAACTCGTCTTGATCGATTTGAAGAAGAATGGACATTTCTTATCATCAATTACACTTTGGACAACTCGTCACCACACTCTTTTCATTTCTCCGTCATCATGTTTCTTGACCTTCCTGTTTTTGGTAATAAGTTGATGTCCTTTGATTTCATGACGTTCTCACTTCAAGACATCCTCTCTTAGACTTCTCACAAACGATCGGTCCTGAAAACAACTTGGAAGGTATCTTCCCGTGTCAACATACATTTATGTAACTCGTCTATATGTTGACTATTTCCAAAGTCAATTGTTTCCTCAGTTGATTTGAGGTTTCTCCCGTCTTCTTGCTCTTGATACACTTCTGGTAAAAGTATTCAACTTTCTAGTGAAACATATTCTTCCGACGACATCAACATCACCATTGTCGTCATGCACAAATAATGCTACTTCGCTCTTGGACAAACCTATTGAGCCAAGAACTCAATCTTCACCAACGCACTGTGATTATCTCTGATGACAACGCACTGTTTGCTTTCGCCACTAGTTTGTAGAATTGATCAATCCAGACTTGAATCACCTTGTAAGTGACACGACAACGCTCAGTGGCTTCATGCCAAATTCCATTCTTCAGAACTCGCATGAAGGTCATCTCTTGTAGAGACGAAAGTGTTTGAAAAGCTTCCTTCGCTCAGGAGATATTGTCGCACAATCAAGATCTAGAGAAGATGATCAATTGTCATCCTCACGAGTAAGTGCACTCCCTCCTTGCACTCTACAGTCCGTAGGGGTAGTTCTTCTTGGTTGAGTAATCTCATCCGATGATCCATCACCGACAAAAGAAGATCCAAATGGAGCTCTGATCGACCGACTAACTGATACTCATGAAGACTGACTTGGACCCTCTAGTCTTTTGGCTGCTTCGTCAGCCACTAACTCTCGATGGGTAACTTTGAAACCTCTAGCTTCTGAGACACTTTCCTCCGAAGTTAACCTAGCTTTAGCTTTGGACCGAGATTTCATCAGCAGACCTAGTCTATCTTTCATGCACCTATCGTCTTGTGGGACCAACAGAAGCTCTTGCTCAGTCACGAATCTCACAACGCTAACTTGCCAAACACAATCACATGTTAGTGTTCATGCACCACTTATCTTTATCTCATTTTGGTCCGGACCGGAGCTGGACCGTCTCTTTAACTCTCAAGCTCAACATTCCCTAAGACCCAACCTAGACCTGACTAGGTCGGTCCTAAAACATTAGCAAGTCACAACGTGACTTGAGACAGACTTCTCATAAAGATTTGTGTCCGGAACGATACCTCTAGCACACCTAACGGTCCAACCGTTCATGATGTCCGTCTAGGTCTAAGCTCTAGACGGTGGTCAAACCCACCGTCTCGTTCCTAGTCTTGTCCCAGCCCTTAGGTTGTTCCCAAGTCCAGATGTCCATGTTTGGATCAAAAGACGTCTTGATACTGACCCAAGCATCATCTCATGCTTCCAAAATCCACCCGCTGAACTCTGAGGTCGGATGGCTCGTCATGACCCACCCAGACATCGAGTCTCTCTCATATATACTTCTGGAGATCGCTGGCCTCGCCCTCCTCTTTGATCTCTGAAAATTATATCACAACCTGATCACGAGATCAGCCATAATTCTCATCTTTAATGTGAGTTCTAGGAGTTCTTTGTATCATTGGAAAGTTCTCGTCGAGACCTTTCCAATAATATCTTATTCGTCTTGAGATCTTACGTGGAGCTCCGTCCACGAGCCAAAATGTTGCTAGAGCTCCAACACTTGGTATTGTTCCGAAGAACCGTGGTCTAGTGTCAAACTGGGACCTGTGGTTCGGACCAGCATCCAGATCAACGTTTAGGGTCGCTCGAACCCACGTCTTAGACCCACGTTTGAGATTTACGTCTCAGATTTACTTTTCAATCCGTTTTTAGACTTGCCTCCTTAAGTCAACATTCATCTGGAGTCATCTTGAGATATGCCTCTATGTCCTAACCCACATTTCAACCTTGGTTCAGAGAACCACTTAAGGTTCATCTTTTCTGACTTCTCGCACAAGTCGTTAAGTCCTACACTCAGCGTTCACAACCTAGCGCAAGTCCACTAAGGTTCTGTTGTTCATAGGCGCCTGATCTTGAGACTGATGATACGTGATACTATATGTCTGGACAACTTTTGGATGCAGAAGATAGACGGCAGCATTGTCCTAAAAAATGGTTATGTAACCAATGTATAATCTCTTTTTTCATCGTATCACGCTCGAGGAGTTTATACTTGTGACTAACAAATTTTGCAAGGACAATCGGCATCTGCAAGATCACGGTGTCATGTTGTGGTATAGCGCTTGTGTGAAATTCTCGTAGAACTTAGGATTTGTTTCTTTTCTATGTCTCGTGAACTTTATCGCGTAACTCGTCGAACAATGTGATGATGGATGCCACGTCGTAATTATCTATTTAAGTGATCGTATGGCAGTGAAACGTGCCGAATCAGCAATCTGTGCGCGTTCACTTCAATAGTCCTTGTCATCGAATATGGGTATAAAATGGCGAGTCAATGCTTCGTAAGACTTCGTAAGAAACTCTCGTGGGTGATTCGTGAGGATTTCTCGGTGGTTTGCATAGAGTAGTGGACAACTGCATGAGTGGTGGTTATGGACGGAGGTTTGATACCGGCTCCAGATCTTCTTTTCTTGAATCCATTTCACAACTAGTTTCATTGCATCCAATTTCGATAGTGGTTAATTTCATATTTTGGTGATGAATTCATGAGAAGGATGATGGACTTACCACTTCCGGTGATCCTTCCGGTTGTTATATATGGAGAGACTTGGAAACATCTTGCTGTGACAAAGAATAGATCTCAACTATCCAGAACGTTCCTTTCAACGTCTGGGTTGATATTCGATGTCATTGCAGACCAAAGACTCAATATGAAGCATAGATCGTGAAGAACTTTGGGGAAGAGTATTTCAACCGAGTGATAGCTTCACCGTTTTCTTTTGTCGTACTTTTCATTGTAGATCTTTTTCAGGTTGTAATATTGACTTTGTATTAGTCGGCGACTCAATTGTCTCATTCTAGTTGAGCACTTCTGAGTGTATACGTTTCGTAAAAAATCCTTCAAAATCTCTCAAAGATTTTAAGATTTCTTCGAGTCTTATTGGTATCTAGTGTTTCCTTGGGTGTTACAAGTCGTTCTAGTGGAAAAAGTTGAGTGAGGAAAAGATAAACTTTAAGCTCTTTTTGCACTCATTGGTCTATTTTTAGACCAATGATGTTCTAGTTGTTCCTCACGACGTTTTCTGTCATCTCGAGAGGCTTCGGATGTCCATTAGAGTGAAGAAGGATATGATTGGAAAATCTCGACCAAGGCTACAATCTGGGTTGAAGAATCATGTGATCTCATGGAGGATTGAGGGTGCTATGATCGATTGAGTGGAGGGGGTGAAATTCATATCCATTGTTACATTTTTTGTTGTTTCTAGAGACTTGTAAGGATTTTTTAGGAGTTGTGAGTTGGATTGGAGAGCTGACAACGAGTTGGTCGTTTTGATATCAATTCCAACAGATTTTTGATCATTTGGGATTGTCGTTTGGTCGATTAAAGTTGAATGGTGCAGACGTGATGAGATGGATATTGTGGACTATGACAGTCATGGAGGATTGGTTATTTCTCGAGTTCTGCATCAGAGTTCTGAGTGAAACGTTCCAAGATTGAAGGATACCTTTCCAATAAGGTATTAGAAAATTTCATCTTGAATGGTCAAATGGGTTGTTCAAGGTCTTGGATCAAGCCTACCTGGGTCTGTAAAGCTCTTAAGTTAACATAGATTACGATTTTATCCATATTTGAGAGGTGGACCAAGTTTTGATCTGATTGAGGTTTAGACCTAAAAATTATTCAAGGTAAGAGTGAAGAGTCCAATACAATTTCTTGTGAAGTTTGATCATCATTGGTTGACTGATTTGGGAGAACTGAGATCTCAAGTTCGGAGAAACTTTTGTTATTAGTGGATTTTCAAGTTTTTAGTCATATCTATTATCAACTTTTGGTTCTTTTTGAACAATTGGGGAGGAGTTTGCTGCTAAAACTGTCATGTCAGCATATAAGTCGACATTGTCAAGGTGTGGGGTTGATTTCAAGTCTATGTGGGAAAAGAGCAAAGAATCACGATGAATCAAAGGTCGTTGTTTAAGTTCTCGGAGTTGCCAGGCACCGCCATCGTTGGTGCTATGTTGTGAAATGAGTATTGTCCTAAAGCATGCATACTTTAACTTGCTGGAATATGGGTTGGTTGCACTTACCCTTGGGATTCTGTCCAACAGATTGTAATTTTTGTCTTTTTATTCTTCGTCTTCAACATCAGCGAGAGGTTACTCCGTTCTTTGAAATTTATGCCAAACTCCCGCTCCAGCTTTTGTTGATCCAGGCTCAAGACACTCGCGAAAGGAACTTTGAATTCCGTCTCAAGAAAGGACGTCATTTTCTTGATGGTTTTTGCATCTTCTTTGATGTTGTTGGTCATCTCCTCGAAAGTAATTAACTTCTCTTTGTAATCCAGATCTCATTTAAAGAGAACAGTACATGCGATAACAACTTTGAATGTTCTCCTGGTTCCCACATATACAGCAAGGGCTAGTATATGCTGGATCGTTATAATCTGTCCTTCATGTTCAGTGTCACAAAAACAACACATCATGTTTTTTATCATCTCTTTTTGAGTGTGCATTTTCCTCAGGGTCTGTTTGATTCCATCGGAGAGTCTCTTATTGCATCAAACATTAATATCCACAAGTCCGTGCAGCATCCAACGTGCAACATATCCACTGCACCTCTTTAATGTTGTTGGTCCTGAAAACATATCGTAAACGAGTTTGAAACTTATGAAAAATGCAGAGAAAAAAAAGATAAGTGGTCAATGTGCAAGTACGCGAGCCATTGAAGAGAAATCTTAAGCATCCAACGAGCAAAGTACGTGAAGGGTGAAGGGTGAAGGGTCGGTGAGCCTTCGTGCAAAATAGGTGAAGGGCATGCAACCCTTTACAAAAAAGAAGTGAAGGACCGACGAGCCCTCGTGCAGAATATGTGAAGAGACGGCGACTAGCACTCGAGTCCTCGCGCATAATAAGTGAAAGGCATGCGAGCAAACATGCAAGCCCTCGTGCCGAATAGGTGAAGGTCCGGTGGGCAAGTACGTGAGCCCTCGCAGAATATGTGAAGGGCTGGTGAGCCAACACTCGAGTCCATATGCAAAATAGGTGAAAGGTCTTCGAGCAAGTATGCTATCTCACGTGTTGAGAAGGGCTGGCGATTCAGCACTCAAGCCCACGTGCATAATAGATGAAAGGTCATCGAGCAAGTAAACGGACCCTCACGTAGAATAGATGAAGGACTTGCGAGCAAGTATGGAAGCTCTCGCATACAATAGGTGAAGGGTCTACGAGCAAGTACTCGAGCTCTCCTACAAAATAGATAAAGAGAATAGGAAAAGGTTTAATGAGCAAGTACGCGAGCCCTTTCACACAAACTGAAACTGGAGCTTGAGTGCGAGTTAAAAAGAGATAGAGAGATATAAGCATTACCTCGTATTCCTTGGACATGACACAACTGTCCAAGTCTAAAAATGTAACATGACGTGGATCTCATGTCAACACTTCCTGCCCAATCAACATCTGTGTAGTCATGTAACAACAATGATCCACCGTATCGATAGTGAAGTCCGTACTGCATCGAGAACTTCACGTAGCAGAAGATCCGCTTGACAACCTCCAAATGTGATCTCCGTGGTGATTTCATGAACTGACTGATCAAACCGACGGCATAGCTCAAGTCTGGTCTGATGATTGTCAAATAGATAAGACTCACAATCATCTGTCTGTACATGCTTGGATCATCAAGTAACTCATCATCCGCTGCTCCTAGCTTTACCCCTTGCTCTAATGTCGTAGCAATGGGTTTGCAGTCAAGCATACCAAATCTCTCAAGCATACTGAGAGCATATTGTCGCTGTACAAGCCAAACATCCTTCCCATCTCTAATGAACTCCGCAGCAAGGAAGTACTTGAGTTCTCCTAAGTCATCATCTCAAACTCGGATTTCAATGATCCTTGTTATGAGAAATAAGCTCCTCATAGCTACCGGTAATGATCAAGTCATCAACATAGATGATGATCACAACAATCTGGTCTCGTATTCTTAATGAATAAAAGATAGAGTCTAAACTACAAAGGTGGAAACCAAGAGACTACAAGTAATAATTGATCTTTGCATACCATGCTCTTGGTGTTTGTTTCAAACCATAGAGGACCTTCCGCAACTTACACACACGAGAAGGGAACTTAGGATCCTCATAACCTGGAGGTTGCTGCATTTAGACCTCCTTCTCAAGATTGCCATTGAAGAAAACATTCTTGAAATCCATCTGGTGCATCTTCTAACCTTTCTGAGTTGTTATCTTGCTGGAGGTTGTTGTCGTATTGCTGTCTTTGATTGTTCTGTTTTTTGTAGCACTGATTTGCATTGTGGCCTTGCTTCTTGCAGTAGTTGCAAGAACCAGACGCACGTCTCTGATTGTTGGAAGAACTAGACTGTTGCTGGTTCTGCTGATTCTGCTACTGTTGCTACGACTATTGTTGCCGTCCGCTACTCTGTCCACGTCCAGCACCTTTGCCACGACCTCTATCTCAAAATGACATCCACCAAAGTGTTGAGAAGAGGTGTCACTCTTCTCTTCTTCTAGTACTTGACCTCGTAAGCTAAAGTCCTAACCAACCTTTCATATGTCCGGAACGTCTCCTTTTCTTGCTTCATGTTACGCTCGATTGCAGACTTCTATTCCCGTAAGATCAAGTCTTCCAAGAAGCTCTTGAAAGCGAGGAAGCGGTCTCTTCCAGTTCCTCCTGATGTCTCTCATTAGCTTCTGGCTGCGGTTCCTATCTTCTAAACAAGATAGAGTTTCACAACACACTAAAATTTGATCCAAGTTAGTCCAAATGCAACCAACTATTGACATACAGATCTAGGAAGCTTAGAACAATCGTTACTAAGATGAAATCTCCGGCTACGCTGCTCTAAGTTCTAAGATCTGTCTAAACTCACAAACGCTCGGATTTTGTCAAAAAATCTCTTCTCACAAAACCACACGGCTTCCAAACCCTTCAGAAGGTGCTCTAGACCTTAACATACAATTACTACTTAAAATATCACACAATTACCCACTGAGAAGTCCGGGAAGACGATTACTGCTTCCAGGTCACGGCTTCCAGTCTTCTCACGTCAGCTTCTCTCGGCTTCTGGGGGTTCAACTCGGTTTCTAACACCTCCAGAAGTCTGTCTTTGTTTTGTAGATGTCAAATTACTATTCTTTATCCCACATTGCTCTTACGATTTTCCAACGGGTTAGATTAATCACATGGTGTATGCCCTCTGTAGCATTCTCAGACTTCTGTCTGCTAAACGGTCTTTTGACAGCACTACAACGACATTCGCATTCACTGATACTCAAACGAAGCTTCGAAAACCCAATAGAAGAAAAGATGAAAATGGGAAGATGAGAGAAGAGGGGAAAGAAGAGAAAACCCAAACAAGAGGAAACAAAGAGAAAGAGAGAAATTAAGATTCGACATGCTTCTAGTCCGGATCCTGACTAACAAGCTATCCTTGCTTGTAGTAAATTGGAGAAGAAGATCAAAGATCTGCTTATAGTTACACTGTCTTCCGATCGAGGATGACGTCTTCTATTGTGGAAAAAAGACTTCTGACTTTTTCTATGTTTGCTCAGACTACTCTGACTCAAGGGATCAATCTCTCATGGACAGTCCGTGCGTGGATCCAAAGTGCTCCACTGGATGAGACAAGCTTGGACTCTGCACAGCTTCTAACAATCACCGCCACTCAACAAGAAGGCTTCTCATGCACAACTGGGTATGAATTTCATCAAATTCATACTGTCAAGAAGTTACATTGACTTCCCACTCCCGAGAAGACATAAACAAAGCTTCTGGAATCAAAATCTGAAATCCAATCCCCGAGAAGAAGTTACATTGACTTCTGGAAGCTTACTCCATCCACTTTATGTCACTATTTCTCGACACACCAGCTTAGAAGCAGGACTGCACGATGATGTCGTTCCTTGTCTATGCTGTTCACTCCTGTCTACATTCTCACAGTCCCTTGTTGAGAGCGGAGGTGCAAACCTACTCTATGTGTAATCCACTCACGTGTGTGTATGTGTATGTGCTTAAAATTATACCTTGGCATCGATCTTATACAATTGCCTTGAGTCGTAGGAGGGAGATCCCTTCCAATTGCAACTCGCATCCTAGAGAAAAATGGGGCACTGTCAGAAGGCCACCACCTCCTAGGCTTCGGTTCCCTCTCAGTTTGGAAAGTACTTTCTACTCCTACCACTCCTTATCTTGTCACATGGACAGTCATCTTAAGAATATAAAAGGAATTGCTCATCTTAAAATACCAAACTCCGATTTCTTACGAAATAGCAAGATAATAACAACTAACTACCTCTACTACCTATTCTTGGTCACCAGGTGTGATCTCCATGGGATCCTCACCTGCTTGATCTTCTAATTCGGCTTCTGGAATCGTGGATGTCTTTGCTGATACCTCTGGTGCAGCTGAGGTGACATCCTCCTCAGTGCTAGTCATGTGCGCTTTCAATGTCCTCCTCAATTCCCAAATCGAGTAGAGAAGCAGAAAGAGAGCTATGGTGCTGATGCGCCTCTGGCTTCTTTGTCTTCCCTTCACGATTAAGTAATGGCTCGATCTATCCTAGACCTACCTACTGTGATGGTGATTGTACATTAGATATACTTATCCTTATCTAGTCGGTGCGCGGTTGATACTTCTCGTGGTTGTAGTCACCGTCTTCTTGGAAGCATACTCTGTCTTCCGGCTTCCGGCTTCTAGAAGACATCTTCCGGCTTCGGAAGAAGTCGGCTTCTTCTCACAAATTCATCTTAAGATCATCTTCCCGCTAAGCAAGGTGTAATCTTAAGTAATAAGGTTACTTCAATTATATAGACACGTCATTAACTTAAAATTTTCAAAAAAATCTCCAATCTTGCAAATTGTGGGCACCACAAGAAGACATGACACTTGCTTGACCTTCCTCCTCTAAAGTCTCTTCCTTAACTTCTCAATGTCAAGCTGGCCCATACTTGACCAACTGAATCTCCTTCAAATCTCCTTTGGACACATAGAGGTAGCAGAAGAAAGAGGTGAGATGTTCTTTTACCGAGGTGCTGAAATAAGCTAACTCACCGTGTACATAAGCGTGGAAGAAGGCGCCCCAATTGATGACCTCTCCTGCCCAAACAACGTCTAAGAATTCCACATCTTGATCGCCTAAGTATCGGACCTTTTGAGCTTTTCCCCTTGGGAAAAAGGTGAAGGTAAAGCTTCTCCAAAAGACGTCTCTTCGGCTCTCGGTAGGCTTATACCTTCCAACCATACCTTCCCTGTCGATCATCCAGGAAGAGACAGATAGTACTCTCGAGTACATGTCATTTTCCTGAAATGATCGTAAGAATCTTCCCCTTCTCTAGCTCGTAACCCCGGTTCTCAGATTCAGATCAATAGAACGCTCTTCGTCATCATTCCACCGTCCACAATGATGGTCTTCCTCTGACGATTCTTGCCTTGATAGGTACATGGGTTTGAGGAGGTAGGGCTGCCTAGACCTCTTCCAGCAAACCCTGATATGCAAGACTCCAATCTCACATGAAGAAGTCGAGGTCCAACTCCTTGTTGAAGGGTTTGACTGCGTCAGCTCCGCTTGTGGTAACACAAGACCTCGAGGATGCATAGTCATTTCGAAGCTTCTGTTACACTATACCACACATGCTTACTGTGAGCCTAAGGCCCAATCCTTACCAGACCTCACAGTCTAGTTTCCACTCTTAGAAGACAAGTTCAGTCTTCCAGAAGACAACTATTTTGTCTTCTAGGATTCTAAGAGTACCTCCTAATTACATCATGTCTTCTGATCTATATCTACGTAATTCTAACTAAGCAAGGCATCTCATAGATTCCTAAGAAGAAAATCCACTTTGCAATTCATCTTACTTCCTATCAGAAGATGAAGAGATACTTGAGAAGCGAGTCTTACGAATTGATCAGAAGAAGGTTGAGGGCTCCTGCGGTGACGGTGATCTCTAGGAAGACTCCCGAGACAACTTCTGAGTAATACTAACTCTCCAAGAAGAGTATCTATTTGTCTTTGGATTAACACCACGTGTACTTGTATCTTTTCTCAGTAACTTGTATCGAAGTTTAACCGGATCTAATATACAAGACACCATATGATACATACATCAACTAGTCTGATTACAATGATCAGATAAGAATAGACACAACATATCTCAAAGTGGTTCTCGGTAAGTCTTTACTTAAACTTTTTGATTATTTCGTATAACCTATTGGTAGAGAATCTCTCAGAGACGGTCTCACATCACTCCAGCACTTAAACCGATGCACTCACAAATGCCTCGGGTCCTCTATCTAAGTCTCAGAGGAGAGAGATATCGGTAAGCCTTTAGTGATTGTAGTGTCCCAAGATTTCTCCTTTAGCCCATTGTAGCATAAAAGATTTCGTTCCCCAAGAAGATTTATAATAGTATCGCTGCTCTAAGTTCTAAGATCTGTCCAAACTCACAAACACGCGAGATTTGTCTAGAAATCTCGTCTTCTCACAAAACCACACGGCTTCAAGACCCTTCAAAAGGTGCTCTAGACCCAAACATACAATTACTACTTAAATATCACACAAATACCCACTGAGAAGTCCGAGAAGACGCTTTCTGCTTCCAGGTCATGACTTCCAGTCTTCTCACAACGGTCTTCCGACTCGGCTTCTGGGTATTCTACTCACTTCTGACACCTCCAGAAGACTGTCCCTGCTTCGTAGATGTCGAATTATTCTTTTCTATCACACATTGCTCTTACAGTTTCCAATGGGATTAGATTCCTCACAAGGTGTATGCCCCTTGTAGTCTTCCCAGACTTCTGTCTACGACATCGGTCTTCCTGCAGCACTACAACGACATTCATCTCCACGGATACTCAATAGAAGTTTTGGAAGTCACATAGAAGAATGTGGGAGGATGAGAAGATGAGAGAAGATGGGGAAGAAGGGAAAATCCAAACAAGAGGAAACAAGAGAAAAAGGAGAAATTAAGATTCTGATAGGCTTCTAGTCCAGATCCTGACTAACAAGCCATCCCTGCTTGTAGTAATTTGGGGAAGAAGACCAAAAATCTGGTTACAGTTACACAGTATTCCAATCGAGGATGTCGTCTTCTGTTGTGGAAAGAATGCTTCTTTCTTCTTCTGTCGTTGTTCTGACTACTCTGACTTCAGGGACCACTCTCCCATAGGTCAGTCCGTACGTGGATCCAAAGTGCTCCACTAGATGAGACAAGCTTGAACTCTGCACAGCTTCTAACAATCCACCATCACTCAAGAAGAAGGCTTCTCATGCACAATTGGGTATGAATTCGATGAAACTCACTCCCCATACGACATGGACAAAGCTTCTGCAATCAAATCTGAAATCAATTCTCGGAGAAGATGGTACATTGGCTTCTGGAAGCTCACTCCATCCACTTCCTGTCTCAACTCTTCGACACACTAGCCTAGAAGCAGGATTGCACGATGATGTCGTTCCCTGTTCTATGATGTCTGCTCCTGTTCTACATCCTACCGATCCCCTGCTAGGAGCGGAGGCACAAACCTACTCTAAAACTCTGTGCTCGTAACGTCTATGTGTAGAAAAATGTATGCTATCAGTAGAAATGTGCGCATAATGTGTATGAAATCCTACCTTGGCATCTACATTATACATCACCTTGAGTCGCAAGAGGGAGATCTAATCACAACTCACAGCCAAGAAAAATGAGATGTTGTCAGAAGACCATCACCTCCAAGGCTTCGGTTCCCTTCTCAGTTTAGAACTGCTCTCCTACTCCTACAGTTGTCTATCTAGTCACATGGACAGTCACCTAAAAATAAAAAGAGAGCTGCTCACCTTAAAATAACAGACTCCAGTTCTTATCAAAATTAGTCATGTCAACTGACTACTTACCTCTACTACCTACTCCTGATCGTCAGGTGTAATCCCCATTGGTTTCTCACCTACCTGATCTCCTAATTCGGCTTCTGATAAGTCCTGCTGGTACTTCTGGTGCAGCCGAGGTGGCTTCCTCTTCGATGTTCGTAATGTGATCTTTTGGTGTGACTTCGGAAGACAGAAGAGGCTTCTGGGAAGTTGAGTCCACCTGTGCTTCTTGACTCTTCTGCTCCACCTGTTCTGTAACTACCTATGTTGCACATAAGAAGTTTTTCTATTAGTAAGGTGTTTAGTTATAGTTAAGTGTGGAGAATGTTTATTTGCTGCCCAAGTACTTTAATGAGATATCAAGTTAGTCATGACTAGCTAACATTAGTTATGGTTAAACTTAGCTATACTTTTGGGCATAAATCAGATATTTGCTAAAGAATGAGCACTACTATCTTGTCATCTTGTCTAAAAGATAAAAAGGAGGTGAAAAATATCCCTTATCTCCTTTTTGACTTGATATTAATGGTTGGATTAAAGTTGTGAACTTTGTGGACATTAAAAACAAGAAGAGATTTCACTTAGAGGGTTGGGACATAAAGTAGTGAATTGTCCAACTAGAATCAGAACCGAGAGAGCTAAAGGGAAGCGAGAGTTTACTGAGTGGGTCCATCATCACCACCGGTGATTCATCTTCTAGGAGAGGATCCTTGTCCAAGTTGTGGAGTGAGTGATCTATCAAGAGGACACAAGTACGTAGATGTGGCCGCCTTACTTACGTCAGTAGTCGAGAAGTTGGACGAGATCCAAAGAGCTGAGACGGAAAAGTTGTCGATTTCAAAGGAGGACTCGGTTGAGTTGTGATGAAGATCGTCATTCGGATGGTGGAGAAGACGGTGATGCGACTCAGACTCATGATTACCTTGGGAGAAGAAATGACACAAGAGGTGTTGTTACAACCATTTCCTTTTATTTTACCTATGGTAGATTATTCGCGAATGAAATTGGTGATGTTCATACTCTTTTAGCGAGTAGTTATTGCACGACGATTAGAAGAGTAGAAAGAGTAGTTACAAGATGGGAAAGCTATCAATGTTTCATGGGAAAGATAATGAAGACGTAGAACCGTTTATTCGAGACTTCAAAAGAGGTTGCATCTGAAACAACGTGAGAAGGAAGGAAGAATGGGTGTTATTACTGCCAAAGTTTTAAGAAGATTTTGCTCTTACGTGATATGACGACCGAGTGAAGAACAAGACACCTGGTGCAGTTGAAGACACATGAGAGACGTTGAGTAACGCACTCATCGAAGAGTTTTTTCCAAAAGAGAGTTATGAGAAGCTCATGATGGAGCTTACTCATTTGAAGCAACGAGACGACGAGAAAGTTCGGCAGTATACCGAAAGGGTGGATAAGTTGGAGCAACGATTTCAGACGGTTCTACAAAAGAGTGAAGACAACATGGAGCTAACGATGATGGGGTTTGGAGCAGTGCTCACCAAGAACTTGGTGGGAGGATTGAGACCTTCAATTCGAACCCAAGTGAGGTACGAGAAGCCAGCAACCAAAGCGGAGGCCATCAAGATCGCGACAAATATGGAAGAGAGTTTGGATGAAAGGGATATCATCCAACCTCATCATGTCGCTCTGATATCGACTCCGACTCTTGGTTTAACCACAACGATAGCATCTGCACCATCACAATTGGTGATCGCTTCAACATCAGCTCCTACTCCAACGATGGTGTCAAGACCATTTGTCCCTACAGCGATGTCTAACCACCACTGACTTCCATGCTGAGTTGAAGAACATCACCGATACTCTTGGAGATCTCAAGATAAACGTGGTGCAGTTACGAGAATGGAGGAACAAAGGTGGAGGAGGAGGTCAAAGAGGTTACAACAACAATCCCAACCGAGAAAATCAAGGTAACTTTGAAGACAACCAAGGTAACTTTGGAAGAATCACATGCTGGACTTGTGAAGGTTCTCATTTCTAACGAAACTGTCCTAACAACGGAGCAAGGGATGCTGAAGCTGTCAGAATGAATGTTGGTGGAGGAAGCACAAGCACGAGACAAGAGAGTGACTACTATCGATGTAGTGCGAGATCCCATCTATGAGAAGGGAGAGAGGTCAAACTCATCTCATGCACCGGTGGAGCTTTTAGCTCAAGAAAGAAAACGAACTCGATTTTCTGATGAACTCGTTTTCATGGAGGAGTCACCAAGTAGAAGTACTCGCTCGAGTACTGTTTCAAGTGCACTAAGGGAACCAAGAAGGAAGTTGGGGATGGCAGATTTCACCATTTCATCTTCTCAAGCGGGATATGATGTGGTTGAAGATGTGGGTGATCAGAAAGCCAACATCACGGTTGGGCAATTGATTGCACTCAACCCTATTTTACGAAGGGAACTCAGAGGAGGACTGAGTTTTAAGAGAAGCAAGAAGAAGAAACCCAAGAGTAAGACATCAAAATCTGTGAGAGTTGATGTGGTGGATGTGCATGCTTCAAAGGTATGCACTAGGGCTCCAAAGATTGAAGTCCGATTGAATGGTCACTACGTCTCTGACGTATTGGTGGATGGAGGGTCGGTTGTAAATGTCATATCAGAGAGATTGATGAAGAAGTTGGGGATGGAACCAACTCGTCCGGCTAGCATTGTCGTGGGGATGGCTAACAAGCAACGGGTAAGATCTCTTGGTGTGTTGGAGAAGGTGGTCGTGTCTGTGATGGGAGTTCAAACATTGATGTCCTTTCACGTGTTAAAGGACTCTAGTTATGATTTGCTCTTGAATAGGCCTTGGTTGAGAGCTGTGCGCACCACTGATAGGTGACACAAAGGATACTTACGGATTGGGCCTAGAGATCATAGAGTGATAGTATCTCTCTCAGGTGTTCGAGTTGTGACTTCTGACTCTGATAGACCCACTAGTGACTACTAGGAATCTGATACGGAGGATGATCAGAGTGTCTTAGAAGTAGATATCAGAGATTCTTACGATCAAGAATCCTCGTCTAAGGATGAAGGATTTGGTCGAGATGAATCATTACATCAGCTTAGTGTTATTGACCTGTTGTCTCGACCAGCAGTGGAGAAAGATCTTGACAAAGAAGAGTTGAGTGAGGTAGAGATTGTGAGAAGACTCTCTACCCTGAAGTTTGGTATCAATGTCACTCAAGAGGAGAAAAATAGCTTCCTATATATATTTCGAAAATATATCCATGTGTTTGCTTTCAGCTACAAGGATTTGAAGGAGTTGACTCTAGAGACTCATCAGATCGAATTGGAGGAGAACGCAAGACCAGTTCGACAAAAGCAGAGAAGAGTCAATTCTACAACAATAATGATGGTCAAGGAGGAGATAGACAAGTTGAGGGAGGCAAGTTTCATCTACGAGGTGGAGAACTCAGAATGGGTTTCACCCATTGTGATTTTCAAGAAGAAGAATAGTAAGTTGCGAGTGTGCATAAGAAGTTGAATGCAGTTACCAAGAAGGATTATTATCCTCTACCATTTATAGATGAGATTTTGAGGAAGTTGCTGGTCATGAGTGGTACAGCTTTGGTGATGGTTATAGTGGGTATAACGAGATCAAGATAGCACAGGAGTACCAACAATTGACTACTTTCACTACTCCTTGGAGAACATTTGCATTTCGGGTGATGCCATTCGGACTGTGTAATGCTCCGGTCACGTTTCAGAGGTTCATGAACAAGGTGTTTGAACTATTCATAGGGAAGTTTGTTCGTGATTTCATTGACGATTTTGTGTGTACGGAAGAAAGGAGGATCACTTTGATCATGTGATCAAAGTTTTGCAGCGGTTGGAGCAAGCCAACGTTTCTCTAAATCCAGAGAAGTGCATCTTTGGTTGCAAAGAAGGTCTGTTGTTAGGACACATCATTTCCAAGAATGGGACTGCGATAGATCCTGAGAAGGTGAAGAAGATTGTGGATCTTTCATTTCTGATCAACTTGACAAAGTTGAGACAGTTTCTTGGCATGGTTGGATATTATCGTAAGTTTGTCTTTTCCTTCTCAAACAAAGCAATAGCTTTGACTATGTACATGATGAAGGAAGTTGATTTTGACTTGATAGTGCATGATCAGAAGGCAAAAGAAGCATTTGAGGAGCTGAAAAAGACATTGGTGACAGCTCCTATACTTACTAAACCTGAGTGGAGTAAAGCATTTATTCTGTATACGGATGCCTCCAATGTAGCAATCGGATGTACATTAAGTCAGTTAGATGGAGATGGACATGATCGTCCTATAGCTTATGCTAGTACGTAGATGGTTCCAGCGGAGAAGAATTACTCCGTGACTGAACGAGAAGGATTAGAGGTGATCTTTGGATTGAAGAAATTTCGACACTACTTGCTAGGAGGGAAATTTTCCATAGTCATAGATCACAAGACATTAAAGTGTATCTTTAATAAGCTTAATGCCGAAGGTCGTATTACTCGTTGGAAGATCCTTCTAACAGAATACGATTACGTGATCGAAGATAGACCAGGAAAAAAGCATGTGAATGTTGATCTTTTATCGAGGGCTTATGATGATGAGGGAGAAGAACCGTTTGATGATTCATTTCTAGACGAGCATCTGATGACCATCACAAGCATCGAGGAGATACCAGACGAGTACAAAGAAATCTGGAGTTTCCTTGCAGATGGCTCTTTTCCAGAAGGTATGTATACTCGAGAACGTAACGCGTTGATCAAGAGATGCAAACCTTACACCATGGTGAAAGGAATTCTGTTTCATCAAGGAGCAGATGGGTTACTAAAAAGAGCAGTTGGTCAGAAGGAGGCTTTCAAGCTAATGCACGAGTTTCACGACGGAACTGTTTGCGGAGGTCACTTTGCTGGTAAGATAACAGCCTTCAAGATTTTAGATGCGGGTTATCATTGGAGAGGGATTTTCAAAGAGTGTTTAGACTATTGCAAAACTTGCGACGAGCATTTGCTCTGAAGTCTACTAGAACACCTCCGTTAAGATCAATTCCCGTATTAGGACCATTTGAGAAGTGGGGTATTGACTTTGTAGGTCCTCTTAATAAGACACCTCGAGGCAATAGATACATTGTAATCATTACTGATTATTGTACCAAGTGGGTAGAGGCTAGATCTTTGAGAGAGACTAATGAAACAGAAGTCGGTAGATTCCTATGAGAGAGGATCATCACAAGATTTGGATGTCCGTTAGAGTTGGTCTCAGATAGAGGAGGAGAGTTTGTAGGGAGCATCACTACTGCTATGCTACAACACTTTTCTATCAAGCCACGAGTAACGACCTCATACAAACCAAATGCTAATGGTCTTGCGAAGAAGACCAATCTTACACTTTGTATGATGCTCGTCAAAGATGCTGGTGTTGAGACTGCGAAACATACCTGAGATAAGAGGCTACATGTCATCTTATGGGAGTACCAAACGAGAACAAAGACTTCTACTGGGTACTCCTCATTTCAACTGGTTTATGGTGCGACCGGATTCAAGAGGGCTAGGAAGAAGTTTCTTTCACATATGATCTTCAAGAGCTGGGAGGAAGGAGATTCGATCGGGTAAATCATGACAAGTTGAAGTTATTTCATCGACAAAAATTCTCTTTCACTCCGAGGACGGAGCGAAAATTTAGTCCGGAGATAAAATGTAACGACCTATGTTACACCTAGGAAATTTGTCTATTAGTAAATTGTTTAGTTATAGTTAAGTGTGGAGAATGTTTATTTGCTGCCCAAGTACTTTAAGGAGATATCAAGTCATGACTAGCTAACATTAGTTATGGTTAAACTTAGCTATACTTTTGGACAGAAATCAGATATTTGCTAAAGAGTGAGCACTATTATCTTGTCATCTTGTCTAAAAGATAAAAAGGAGGTGAAAAATATCCCTTATCTCCTTTTTGACTTGATATTAGTGGTTCGATTAAAGTTGTGGATTTTGTGAGCATTAAAAACAAGAAGAGATTCCACATGTCTCCTCTTTAGTGGGTCATAGTGTAGAGGGGGGTGGAAATTTGAGATTCCTTGAGAATATTCCAGACTTTGAAGGAATAAGCCCATGTGAAAAGATAAGAAGTCCATGTGATTAATGCTTTTATCTTAAGTAATATCTTAGTAAAACTCGATAAAAATAGTTACAGCTGAGTTACCGAAGAGTACCAAAATAAAAACCTAGAATGTATAAATAGAGGAGTAGAGAAGAGCTCCTCATCTTTGTTTTCACATTGTCGTAATGACAACTTGAGTAATATAGAGAGTGTGTGATATTTTAGCATGTGAGAACTTGAGAGACGTCGTTAGAATGGAGGATTTTAGTTGATGAGTTTATGGAGAATTTTAGTTGATGAGTTTATGGGTGTATGAATGAGTGAACTTAGCATTTTTCCTTTCAAGTTCATGGTGTGCTTCCATCAAAGCCATCAGAGGTGACCTCTGAGTGAGAGACATGCCCGACATGTTGTAGATTCATCGATGACGACCGTGGAGGTTGAGAGATCAGAGAGTAGTTGATCGATAGGACCGCGGAGGGTTTACAGTTCGAGGCTTGGAGCTGAGGTGACCTCACAATGGTCAGAGGTAGTCACCTTCTCCATACACTCTCAGAAGAAGCTTGTTGCGTAATGAGAAGACATGACCGTCGACCATTCTCTCCAGATTCTGTCAGCAAGACTTCTCACAACTCTCTTCTAACGTTCGAGAAGAAGAAGGAATTGTAACACCTAGGGGTTGCATAGTAATAAATATGTGATAAGTTATAACTATGTGTGGTGAGTCTTCTAAATAAGTCCCAAGGCTAGACCATAAAGTCTAGCCTTGGGACTAAGAGTAGTCACAGTTAGAGTTGGAGGTATTTCAGGACAGAACATTAGAATATTCTGAATGTGAGAATCACTATTTTGTTTGGTTATGCATAAGATGACAAGGGGGTGAATAATACACTCTTGTCTTATGCGTGACTGATTTTTATTGGTTGTAGAGACTTAAGGTCAAACAATCAAGAGTGTTGTTGACCTTTTTGGCTCAATTATGTGTTAATACTTTGTCTTATAAAAAGCAATCCAAGATTCCTTTTCAAAGATTCTTTTTTACTTCTAAAAGGATTTAATTATTAGAGTAGAGTCAAAAGTAGAGACATCTACTCTTGACTTAGGACTTTTATCTTTGACTTGGTCTCGGTAACTGCAGTAAATTAGATTTACAAGTAGTAACTGTGGTAAACCTGGAGTAGTATAAATAGAGGGGTTGTGGAATGATCCTTCATCCTCCCTTTTCTTGTATTTGGAAGCCGTTAGGTCATATCTATAAAAGGTGTGTTTTCCATCTCGTTGTCTCCATGAGAGTTCATGTCCCGAGTGAGGAAGTGATATGAATACTTTGAGAGTTGGGTTTAGTTGAGGCCTCCTAGTTCTATGATGCGCCTCATCAAAAGCCATCAGAGGTTTATCCTGGGTGAGAGACAGGACCGGTAGCAAGCTTGAGGGTCACAGAACATGCTGTTATGGGTCAGACAGAAGAGATCCATAAAGGACCCTCACGTCTTCTCGCGCATTTTGCCAGCCTTTCCAATCTTCTAGTCTCTCTATGAAGATGTGGATTTGAGAAGTCAGGAAGACTGGGAGGCACAGGCTTGATTCCCAGTTTCCTGCTTCTAGAAACAACAATCAACTTTCAAGTTCACTCTGGATTCGCATCAGCTTCTCTCAACACAAATTCCAATCCAATCCAATCACTTGATACGAATTACAAACATTCGTCCTCCAAAGATGTTCAGCCATTCAGAAGCGTTTTCTGTCCACGGTATCGTGTCGGATATTGCGTGAAGGATGTCCAGGAAAACGCGAGGTTCCTGGCTGTGGAGATGTTGTGTGCTGAAACAGAGACAAGACAGAGAAAAAACAACCACGAAAGCGAATGCTGCGATATATACCACTCCCAAATGTATGTACACTGTCGGTTCTTTCTCCTAAGAGCACAGAACTGAAAAACAGACCAGAGCGGTCTGTAACCTGATTCAAAAGCTCCTGAAAACAACCCTTGAATCACAACCCTGACCCAAAATCACCGAAGCGTAGCTCAAAGCAAGAGAAACTTCTCTTTGCTAACAAACAGAGCCACAACAGTATCACGCGATCCAAACCCAAGTCCAAACCACATCCATGTATAAGCTCTTAGCTAAAGCTAGCTACCACAAGCTGTATACAGCCAACCAGAACTCTAACGAACTCAAAAGAGCAAAACCCGTAGCGAAGAAACCGAAAAAGGCCTATCTGTGGACTTCCGCCTTTCGCTGAACGGACTTCAGATGTCGACAGGGTCTCCTCCGCTGACTCCGTTAACCCAAGAAACCTTCAGATCCGACTCCTGATAGTCAAGATATCGTCGATTTTCGGTCGCAGGTGACCGAACCTTCAAGAATTGCTCCCTGCGGCTTAAAACCGCACACCACGCACAAACGGATCGTCTAAACTGATATCTGTCTTCTCTGGCAGATAGATCCAGCTATCCTGAACCCAACAAGACTCCAAACAAGTCGTTTGGAGTTCCCCTTGCAAAACCACGCAAGAAATTTGGTCGCAGGTTGCAAAAAACTGACGTAAATCAACTCCCTGCGGCTCAAACTTGTTCACCACACCCAAACCAACAATCCAATTCACGTACAGTCTTCTCCTATGAGTAGATGAAGACTCCCTGATCGCGTAGGCACCAAGAACGAAGAGCTTGACTCACCGATCGCGAAGTACAGCCCAACCTCAGGTCGCAGGTGAACAAAAATCTGATGTAAGCGCTTCCCTGCGAGCCAATTTCACTCAGAACTTCCAAACCGCCCGATGAAAACTGGTATCGTCTTCAATTTCCTGTAGAACTCGGTGTTCTGATCCCGTTGGATCCAAGGACAGCAAGTTTGGACTCCGGAACGGTCCGAACGGTCCAACTCTCCTTCACAGGTAACTGAAAACTCCAAATCTGCTTCCTGCGTCTCAATTTCACTCAGTACGCACTCCCCGATCCGTCTCTTCCCAAACCGTTTGAACCAATGCGTAGCCTGCACAGATCTGAACCCAACGACGCCTTGCGCGCTTGCATTGGACTTCCAAATCTCCCGCACCGTCCGTTGACAAGTCGCAGGCGCAAGCAAGCCCCTTAAGCAGCCCCCTTGTTACAGTATGTACGTACGAAGTTCAACCCTCAATAATAAGAAGCAGGCCCCTTGCGTCTTTGATATAACGCCTGAAGCCCTAAATACCCAGTCAGCAAGTAACCAGGAGCCTAGCTTGATTTTGCCTTTTTCCGAATCGCATAACTTCTTCTTTGGATGTCCAAACGAAATAAACAAGACGCCCATGGAAAGCTGACAATGAGCTCTATCCATCTATGCGATAAAAGTGAAGATCCGAAGTTGCGCCAAAAACTCGTAAGCTGGGGCCTAGCTTGTTTTCTCCATCTTTCGAGTCCTGTAACTTCTTCACTATGCGTCCAAACGAAGTAGACAAAGTGCCTATGGAAAGCTGACAAGGAGCCCTACCCATCTATGTGATGAAAATGAAGATCCGAAATGGTGCCAAAAACCCGTAAGCTGGGGCCTAGCTTGTTTTCTCCATCTTTCGAGTCCTGTAACTTCTCCACTAGGCGTCCAAACGAAGTAGACAAAGTGCTTATGGAAAGCTGACAAGGAGCTCTACCCATCTATGCGATGGAAATGGAGATCTGAAATTGTGCCAAAAACTCGTAAGCTAGGGCCTAGCTTGTCTTACCCATAAGTGTCTTTGGAGCGACAAAAGTCAAAATTTGATTTTCATGTAGGAGCCGGTCCACGACACGACATCCACCCCCTCCAAACCTGTGCATCCTCCGGTATGCACCAGAGATACCAACCAAGGAGTGGACCGACACTGAACCATCTTGTCATCCTCCCTCCCATCTCAGTCAACCTCATCCTCAAGGTTGCAACCTGATCGTCATCTTGAAGTTGCTACCCTGCCATGATCCTTCCTAGATCCATGCTCATCGATCTTCACCTCGAACCTCTCATCCAATCACCTCCTCTAGATCTATATATCTTTCAATATGCAAAGAGATAGAAAGAATAACCCATCATATCATAAAAATGTCTTTCATCCGTCTTGTAGAACCTCATCGTCGAGGTTTGTGATCCAAATGTCGTAGTAGACATCACCCATCCTCCCAATCATCATCGCATATCTTGACTGTAACCCTCAAGCTCAAGTCTGTACATGTCATCGTACCTATCCAACTCTTCTTTTCTGTTTTCTGAAAAAAAGAACCACACTGCTGCAACCAAAATCCTCAACCGCAACCATCATTGTCTCGCTGTACAATGATATCCTCCTCAATCATCATCCTCCCTGATCTCTTCTTCTGAAAATCCTCACAACCTCCCAAGCATCACTCTCTCAACCCAAATCACATGTAAACTTTCACAACCTCTCAAGCATAATCACCATCAGCAATGGCTTCTCCCCTGTAAGCCATCCTTACCCATCATCCTATACCCGTAGCATCCAGAGCATCCATCCACTCTCCTTCACCCTCAGCATATCTGTCCTTGATGATGCCAATGGTGGCATCGTGGACTTCTCTTGCAGCTGCACCCAAGACCTCCCGTGATATGAACCCAATCTTCGCATCTCGAATGCACTCCTCCCAACCTCCTCTCACATCCATAGTCATAACCCCAATATCTGGTTGTTGTATGTTTGCAACCAGATCAACCATGTCCACTGTCTGCACCCCAACCATCTCCTCCGGTTGTGAAGGATCACCCTCCATTGCCTGTTCAGGAAGAATAGTTTCCTGTTGAACTTTATCCTCCCTGGCTTGCTTCTCCGAAGAAATCTCTTCTTGTCTCTTCTTCTCGTTCTGCATCGTGGATGCAGTAGCCAACTTGAGCTCGCTTGGATCCACGTGCTCATCCGAATCATCCATATGGAGATTATGCTCAATCTCCTCCACCCTAGTACCATAACTTGTAGCTTCGATAGCTACAACTGCATGTGCCGCAAGATAATCATCCACCAATTTCTTCATCCCTCCTTTACCAACGTTGGCTTGAAGGAGAGTACCCGTACTTGTGAATGCAACCTTTCCATCCTCCCAAGAAATTACCTCTCGTTGCAAAGACTCTGCAAAGTCGATGCAATCGTCCCGCTGATGATCAGTACCATCACACCACATGCAGTGATGTACCCAAGCTGGTTTGGGTTCAAGCTCCATCTCAATCGACGATCCCTTATCCTCCAACCTAGTAACCTTAGCTTGCAGATCTTGCATCTTTTGCTGTAGGTCCTCGATGGTTGGATCCTTCTCCTCTACAACTACAACTGGAGGTTGAACCTCAGATACTACCCGAACTGGTGTGGTAGTCAACGCTGCAGGTGTCAACCTTGTAACTCTTTCTCTTGTATGTCTCCAGACAAGAAGTTCAACCGCTTCATGCACAACCTCCCAATTCCTTGTTAACCCATCTTCTTCCTCCGCATCCTCCAGAAGTAGCTCTAACCGTTCTTGCCATGTCTCATCAGCAGCTTGAAGAAACAACTCTGTCTTGTAAGTCTCCAAGGCTAGCTTGTCCACCTGAGGTAGTTGAGAGAATTGTCTCTCAAATTCCTTTAACAGCTCTGTAGGCTGTAAACCCTTGTTGGATCTGTTGACCCATCCCAAAAATGGTTTCTTGGTTACTCGATCTGAGTTTCCCAAGAAATACTCATCCATTAGCGCATGTGAAAATGTATCCCAGTTCCTCCCAAAACGCTTTGCTAGACCTTTCACATGCTCCCTTATCTCAGGCACCACAGCGAGTTCAAACGTCTCGATCATCTCCTTCTCCGGTACCTGATCCAAATCCATCTCCGTCTTGTAACATCTCAAGTACTTTGAGATGTCTTCCCCACCAAAAAGATCAAACTTGTCGATCACTCTTCCAAGCGCCTTCTTCCCCAAAGCCTCCTTTTGTTGGTTCCCTTGCTCTTGTCGCATAAACAAAGTGAAGGCTTGAAACAATCGTGCAGTTGCTGCATCCAACTGCATCCCTGGTATACCCTCTGATCCGTCCATCCCGTCCATAGTCATGGCTCGTCCCATCATCCCATCCTCCCATGATCCCAACCGTCTAGAAATCCATCATCTAGGTCCACAACATCCTCCCGAACAACCAAACCCATCTTCATCCTCGTTCATGATTGATGATCTCTTCTGTCCAGTTCTGACACACAAATATCTCCACCCCGGACCTTCACGTCGAGTTCACCACCGTATCGTGTCGGATATTGCGTGAAGGATGTCCAGGAAAACGCGAGGTTCCTGGCTGTGGAGATGTTGTGTGCTGAAACAGAGACAAGACAGAGAAAAAACAACCACGAAAGCAAATGCTGCGATATATACCACTCCCAAATGTATGTACACTGTCGGTTCTTTCTCCTAAGAGCACAGAACTGAAAAACAGACCAGAGCGGTCTGTAACCTGATTCAAAAGCTCCTGAAAACAACCCTTGAATCACAACCCTGACCCAAAATCACCGAAGCGTAGCTCAAAGCAAGAGAAACTTCTCTTTGCTAACAAACAGAGCCACAACAGTATCACGCGATCCAAACCCAAGTCCAAACCACATCCATGTATAAGCTCTTAGCTAAAGCTAGCTACCACAAGCTGTATACAGCCAACCAGAACTCTAACGAACTCAAAAGAGCAAAACCCGTAGCGAAGAAACCGAAAAAGGCCTATCTGTGGACTTCCGCCTTTCGCTGAACGGACTTCAGATGTCGATAGGGTCTCCTCCGCTGACTCCGTTAACCCAAGAAACCTTCAGATCCGACTCCTGATAGTCAAGATATCGTCGATTTTCGGTCGCAGGTGACCGAACCTTCAAGAATTGCTCCCTGCGGCTTAAAACCGCACACCACGCACAAACGGATCGTCTAAACTGATATCTGTCTTCTCTGGCAGATAGATCCAGCTATCCTGAACCCAACAAGACTCCAAACAAGTCGTTTGGAGTTCCCCTTGCAAAACCACGCAAGAAATTTGGTCGCAGGTTGCAAAAAACTGACGTAAATCAACTCCCTGCGGCTCAAACTTGTTCACCACACCCAAACCAACAATCCAATTCACGTACAGTCTTCTCCTATGAGTAGATGAAGACTCCCTGATCGCGTAGGCACCAAGAACGAAGAGCTTGACTCACCGATCGCGAAGTACAGCCCAACCTCAGGTCGCAGGTGAACAAAAATCTGATGTAAGCGCTTCCCTGCGAGCCAATTTCACTCAGAACTTCCAAACCGCCCGATGAAAACTGGTATCGTCTTCAATTTCCTGTAGAACTCGGTGTTCTGATCCCGTTGGATCCAAGGACAGCAAGTTTGGACTCCGGAACGGTCCGAACGGTCCAACTCTCCTTCACAGGTAACTGAAAACTCCAAATCTGCTTCCTGCGTCTCAATTTCACTCAGTACGCACTCCCCGATCCGTCTCTTCCCAAACCGTTTGAACCAATGCGTAGCCTGCACAGATCTGAACCCAACGACGCCTTGCGCGCTTGCATTGGACTTCCAAATCTCCCGCACCGTCCGCTGACAAGTCGCAGGCGCAAGCAAGCCCCTTAAGCAGCCCCCTTGTTACAGTATGTACGTACGAAGTTCAACCCTCAATAATAAGAAGCAGGCCCCTTGCGTCTTTGATATAACGCCTGAAGCCCTAAATACCCAGTCAGCAAGTAACCAGGAGCCTAGCTTGATTTTGCCTTTTTCCGAATCGCATAACTTCTTCTTTGGATGTCCAAACGAAGTAAACAAGACGCCCATGGAAAGCTGACAATGAGCTCTATCCATCTATGCGATAAAAGTGAAGATCCGAAGTTGCGCCAAAAACTCGTAAGCTGAGGCCTAGCTTGTTTTCTCCATCTTTCGAGTCCTGTAACTTCTTCACTATGCGTCCAAACGAAGTAGACAAAGTGCCTATGGAAAGCTGACAAGGAGCCCTACCCATCTATGTGATGAAAATGAAGATCCGAAATGGTGCCAAAAACCCGTAAGCTGGGGCCTAGCTTGTTTTCTCCATCTTTCGAGTCCTATAACTTCTCCACTAGGCGTCCAGACGAAGTAGACAAAGTGCTTATGGAAAGCTGACAAGGAGCTCTACCCATCTATGCGATGGAAATGGAGATCTGAAATTGTGCCAAAAACTTGTAAGCTAGGGCCTAGCTTGTCTTACCCATAAGTGTCTTTGGAGCGACAAAAGTCAAAATTTGATTTTCATGTAGGAGCCGGTCCACGACACGACAATGGATTCTGGGATAAAAGTGCAATAGGGTAGAGAAATTGATAGTCAGACCGTCGAATTTTGGGATGGGAAGCAGGGAAGCTCAATTCCAATTCGGGAAGAGTGGGAAGATGATTGACAAAAATTGGATAGCGCTTTCACGTCCATTTTTCTCAAGAGAAATTCAAGGTAAGGAACATGATCGATGAGCTTCCTGCAAACGATTGAGGAAGCGCGAGAGATATCGAAACAGAGGGCGGAAGCAACGAGGAAGAGGAAAGAACATGAGAAGAACCTCAATATTACTTCCGGCTACGCTTCTGGTTGCTCCTTCAGTCTTCTGCGTGCTTCAACACTTCAATTTCGCCTTCAATGTCCTGCCACGATCCTGCTCCTGCCTCCAATCTCGAGCTACTACTAACTGCTTCCACAATCGATCTCGACTGCTACGCTCCGAAGCTTCTCTCTCAATTTTCCTACTCGACCTTCAATTTCTATTCTTCTAAACCCTTGGAGATTCCTCACTCTTCCACCTCGAGTACGCTTCGTGGTTAGAAGACATCGTCTCCTATTCAGTCCCGTCAATTTGCTCCTACGCGCTTCTAATCTCGACCCTCAATTCCTAAGAAGATCAATAATTGCAATGATCTATTCCCATCACGATGAATTTTGAAAAGATTACCCAGACCTTTCGGTCCAGGTTATAAACTCGTTGAGTCCATCAGTGTAGCGCGCGTGCGGCCCAGAACATCTAAGGGCATCACAGACCTGTTATTGCCTCAAACTTCCGTCGGCTAGACGTCGACAGTCCCTCTAAGAAGCTGACCGTAGGGGAAAAAGAACCCCCGCGTAGCATAGTTAGCAGGCTGAGGTCTCGTTCGTTAACGGAATTAACCAGACAAATCACTCCACCAACTAAGAACGGCCATGCACCACCACCCATAGAATCAAGAAAGAGCTCTCAATCTGTCAATCCTTACTATGTATGGACCTGGTAAGTTTCTCCGTGTTGAGTCAAATTAAGCCGCAGGCTCCACTCCTGGTGGTGCCTTTCCGTCAATTCCTTTAAGTTTCAGCCTTGCGACCATACTCCCCCCGAAACTAAAGCGAGAAGCAGCAAGAAAGCTTTGTGCTAATGCACCTCCAGCTTCGTATCTTCTTCTGCGCGATTAGGGATACCTCGGCCTACCTACTACCATGGTGACTACACAGTATGTATACCTACCCCTTACCTAGGTGGTGCGTGGTTGGTACCCCTACGATCGCAGTCACTGTCTTCCGGAAGACGTCCGTCTTCCATCTTTCGTCTTCGGAAGACACCCTCTTCCCATAAATTCTCTTAAGATCATCTTCCCGCTAAGCAAGGTTCAAGTAATAAGGTTACTTGAATTATATAGACATGTTGTCGTAACGAGAGCCTTTCCTTTGAGCAAGGGCGTACCTTTTGGTTGTGGCTAGCGATCGATGCACAACAGAGCGACTAGTATCTTATAATTTCTCTCTGATTTTCTCTATATCTAAGCACTTCCTTTCTCTCAGTAAAGGGTCAAGATAACCACACGAAAATGTTGGATGACCATGTGTACAACAAACGAGATATGCAATGACATGATCTCACGGTAGTATTCCTCTCTAAAGTTTCTCACTACTAGAGTTTCGTACATGACTTTGGGTCGACATATGTATTTTATCTCACATCAGTGTTAAAGTTTACAGGTGGGAGCTGATTTAGATCCATCCTTCGTTAGATGAGGATAAAGATGATAAGGTCTCACTCTTGGTCGTAAGTGACAACAGGTAAGATCACAGGAACAGACGAGAGCATGACTTGCGCAGTGAAGTTATGTCCGAAGATCTAATCAGAAACTGTTGGAAATGGACTTGTTCCATGTACATCGGTTTAATCTGGAAGGGGTTTCGAAAAGAGAATCTGGGTGGTAAGTAGAGCCTTTCGTCCATCTCTCACAACATTCGCACTCCAACTACAAGATATATGGATCCATAGAACGTCGATACAGACTCATAAGACCACTACAATCTCTCTATGAGCAATCACTTGAATTTTCTTAAGATCGAATGGCCCCACATAGATCACTCTCCTTTGCTTTAAAGATACGAACACAAAAACAAGGATAGGTGCAAGCACACTAACCGATCAACCCAAGCCACACGGACCGATGAGGTGACACACATGCACATCGCATGTTTGGTGCCATCATACTCATCCTCGTGTAAGTCGTCTGGGTGGACGGTTCTAATGCATGCACCGTAACATATCTTAACACAGGTAGTCGACTTTACAAGTCAAGGATCGCACTTTACCATGTTGAGTGCAAAACTGACAACCATATGCGCGGTCAAACGTAGGTCGCTAAAGTCTTATATACGCCTAGTATACCCTCCAAAGCAAACAGACGTCACACTGGATGCTTTTCTGCCAGTTGTCGCTAACAAGCCTCGGGACTTAGCCTAGATACAGTTGCCGATACAACTGGACAAAAAAGACAGTGAAGTTACACACATGATAAGTACAGATCTACAGCTCAGACTCCTCTCAAACTTGCCACGTAGGTAGGATATTATGATCTCTACTTACATGTCAAATTTCAGGAAGATCTGACGGCAAGATCTCTTCCCCTAATTAACACAAATTCTCAGAAACTGACAAGCACTTCCAATCTCAGATTCAAGACAGAAGCTTCCTCGCCTAAATGAACCGTCTACTTCGACTCAAACTTCATGTGCTAGCAATTCAGAAGGTAAACTCACTACTCAAGAAATTTCAGCCAGTCTGACCATTCGGATCATCCTCCATAAATTTGCAAACTTGCTGCTCCAGATTGAAAGCTTTTTACACCCCACCATCTTCAAATCGTCATTGCGCCCAATCCCCAGAACATCCGGTGGTGAAATTTGGAGTCAGAGCTTCAGCAACTGACATGCTACAAGCTCATGAATTCTGGTCTCAATCTGACGGCGCAATCACTCAAACTCCTCAATCTTTCAATCGGAAGAGAAAGCTATGTATTTTCATCACTCTGTGAACTTCAAATGGTCATAACGTGTGCCCTGGACCTCCAAATCGAGTGAAAATCAGGCTCAGGTTGCTCCTCCCGTCGAGAGCTCTCCGTCCATATCCTCTGATCTCCCAAATCTCTCGTGAAAATATCCTGATCCTCCGGAAGCGCACACCTAGGTAGATGACAAGTTATCTCTACTTTTTGATGGACCAATAGGAAGTTAAACGACTCCACCTTGTCCTTTTGCACCCCTGGAGCCCTCCAGCAGAAAATAGAGCATTCTAACCTCATAAGAGCAAGGGTTTTCACCCCATTACTTCACAACTTATACAACTGTGCGCAGAATTCAATTATACGCGTAATTTACGTACTAATTGATTTCACAAAAGGACATTCACCCCCTCCAAACCTGCACATCCTTTGATATGTGCCAACCTGTTACCCATAGTCATAGTCGTATCCATCATCATGCTCTGAATTGTCAGGTTCATCATCATCTTCTCTCACATAAGGTCTGGAAAGATGAGAATCAGACTCGAGAAGTTCATCGAAATCAAGAAATCCTTCACGTCTTCGGAAAACCTTGACCTTTTTACCAGCAATGGGTAACTTCAAGAGTGTACCATCCAACTCCTAGGGTATGTGGGACGTCTCTGCTTATTGTAAGAATTGAACAATTGTGGCTCTAAGATCCTCTAATAGTAAGATGACATCAAAGATGTTGAGTTAGTCTTTCCGAACTGTTGCATGCAAATAGTTCAGACTAAGGTTTTGGCATGCAAGATGTTGATAGTTAAGATTGACACTCAGAAAATGCATGGACTATGAAGACATGCTTATTTGACAAGTGCATCTAGTTTATTCCGAGCATGAGATATGAGTCAAAGAGGCACGTGTTTATTCAAAGAGTAAGGGTTACAATTGGAAGTTATGTTTTCATATAGTCTAGGGACGGAGGACAGAACCTAACATAATAAGAGAAGATAGGGATTTTGGGAAAGAAGATATCAAAACTCAATGGGTGTAGAAACAAGAGGGGAGTACAAGCATTGAGCGTTGGAAGCTCGATTGTACCGCAAAGTGTATACAATTGAGAAAAACATAGAAGATTTTAGAATTCTTAGGACAAAGCACTCTGAAGTTCCTCAGTTTGTCTATACATGATTGAATTTTGCTCAATTTTTCATGTTGAACATCATTCTTCTCAAACTTGACGTTCTTCCACGGCCAAGGACTTTATGCCATCCCGGACACACTTCACGCACAAAATAGTACGACAGCGTGAGGTTTTATCTCGACTTTGTCGTTTCGTACATGATGATTGAGAGTATCTACTAGAGACTTCTTGGATAGTTTGTAAGACAGAGAGGCAAACCATGCAATTTCTCATGACGTTATCGTATCGTCAGTTGCATGAGGGATGTTTGGAAAAACACGGGGTTCATGACTATTGACTTCTCTCGTGAGAAAAAAGTGTGTAAGAAAATACGCAACCAAGCAAAAACCTTGTGCTAAGTGCGAATCTGTTTTTTGATTTAAACTTGCAAACCCAATCTAGTTTAGGAGTTTTTAGCACTCAAAATCCTTAAATTGACAACTTAGACAAGTAGTCCTAAAAACCCTCTCCAACTATATCTCAAACTCCAAAAACCAAGATCAAGAGGTCGAGTTAAAGTAATATAAGCTTTCTAACTCCAAAAAGTTTCCAAGTGTAAAACCCTTTAAAACCAGATTTCTTCTATGCTAACTCCAACACCTGCAATGATTTATAAACAATATAGAGAGAAAGAGAGTTATAGTTTTTCAGGATATATCCTAGTTAGAGGGAGCAGTGTCTTGGTTAGTCGTGACAATCCTTTCAGGAACATTGGCAATAAATCTCATGGTGAATTCTCAGTTTCAAAAAGTTGGGCTAACCGATGACATGTATAAAGACATGGAGATAAAGATGAGGAGAGACCTCGCTAACGAAAGGTATAAAGGAAGAACCACCAAAAGTTCACAACATTGGAAGCCAAACACCAGCCAAATGCAGGTTCAAAAGGAGGACCAAGCACAGAGACAACAACTGGAAGAGAGAGCAGAGGCTACAAACAAGAAAGAAAAAGGACGTAAGAATGAAAGAGAAGAGGAAGACATGGAATAGGAAAATCATGCTCCCAACCATGTTGGACTAGTAGAGCCGCCAGACATAAGAGACTATGGTCTACACTCAAGCTATCGCTGGGGAAGAGAATTTAGTACGCAAGAGACATTTCCCATCCCTAGTCTTGGTGGGCAAGTGGACCTGTGACTTTTGACCTCTCCGCTTCAGAGACTAGAGAGAGAAGCATTGAGAGAGCCGGACAATAATGCGATGATGAAAAGAAGAGCAACAAAGAAAACCAATCCCGCTTTCGCTCCGACCAGATCAAATGGAAGTTTACAAGTGCAAGAGGAAGGCGATCTCAGTAAGAGGGAAAATCTGAAAGCCGGCAAGACCACAAAGGGAGCTAAGGGAGAACTAACAGCTAGCACGAGGACTGTATAAACCAAACACAACCAACCAAATACAGACAAACCTCAAGCTATCCACATGGAACGTCAGGGGTTTCAGAGATCTCCTCATCAAATCTCAATCATTAGATGCTAGATGGGACGAGAAAGAGTACATATGACATCATTGCTCTACATGAGCTAAAAACATAGAAACCTCGTTTAGAATACAACTTGAATCTAATTCTATCCCAAGGTACAAAAATCACATATTATAATGAGGAAGGAAGGAGAGACATGTCATTGTTGTTGAGACCTCACATCCAAATAAAAGACCATGGGGTCAAGGCTCTAAGGGTTTCACTAATGGTTTTTGTTAGAAACATGTGCAAGGAAAAATAAAGTATTAAAATTATAAATTAAAGTAACAATAAGATATTTTATATATAAAATATAATTTTTTGAGAATATTTAATTTTTATAAAATAAAATATTTGAAATATTATTTTTTAGAAATAAAATAAAGATATTAAAATACTTGTTGACTCGTACGTGTTATCAGCAAAATACAACGAGTTAGGATGACCTAAGCTATCATAACTGTAGAAAGATCGATACTTCTAAGAATACACTCCGAAAAGAAAGAGCGAGTAGACAAGGAAGTAAAATAGGAATAAGATAAAGAGAGGTTTTTTCTCTCCATGTATATATAGTTGAGGTGAGTACAAGAGAAACCCTAATGGTGGATTAGAGCTCTAACTAACTGTACGTAATTATTTTGATCACTCTGGCTTATATAAGCCGTCGATCTACTAGAGCTTAGAACTATATCAACATTCCTCTTCAAGTTCGACTCTACATCTTATACTCCTACATAATGTTTGAAAACATCAAACTTATGTGCAAGCAATGCCTTAGTGAAGATATCAGCAACTTGATCTCATGTGTTCACATAACTGAGCTCAATCTCTCTTGCAAGGACTTTCTCTATAATGAAATGATAGTGCACCTCAATGTGCTTCGTCCTAGCATGGAAAGCATGATTACTAGCTAACTTCATGCTGCTAATGTTGTCTGTATATACAACAACAAGATCTATACACTCCACATCAATATCAGATAGCAGACATCGAAGCCAAATTGATTCACATATTGCGTTCGTTGCTCCTCGGTACTCTGTTTTTGTGGACGTCAAAGCAACCGTTGGTTGCTTCTTAGAAGCCAAGCTTATAAACATTTCCAAGTCCAAAAGCATAACCTGACGTGGATCTCATGTCGGCACTCCTTGCTCAATCAACATCAGTGTAATTATGTAACAACAATGATCCACCGTATCGATAGTGAAGTCTGTACTGCATCAAGGATGCAGTACAGACGTAGCGGAGGATCCGCTTGAGAACCTCCAAATGTGGTCTTTGTGGTGATTGCATAAACTGACTGATCAGACCAACGGCATAGCTCAAGTCTGATCTAGTGATGATCAAGTAGATAAGACTCCCAACCGTTTGTATGTACATGCGTAGATCATCAAGTAACTCATCATCCCCTACTCCTAGCTTTATCCTTTGCTCTAATGACATAGCAATGAGTTTGCAGTCAAGCATACCAAATCTCTCAAGCATACTGAGAGCATACTGTCGCTGTACAAGCCAAACATCTTTTCCATCTCTAATGAACTTCACAGCAAAGAAGTACTTGAGTTCTCCTAAGTCCATTATCTCGAATTCGGATTTCAAGTGATCCTTGATTTGGTAAATAAGCTCCACATAGTTATCGGTAATGATCAAGTCATTAACATAGATGGTGATCACAACAATCTGGTCTCGTATTCTTAATGAATACAAGATAGAGCTTGAACTACAAAGATGGAAATCAAGAGACTGCAAGTAAGAATTAATCTTTGCTTATCATGCTCTTGGTGCCAGTTTCAGATCATAGACCATCTTCCGTAACTTACACACACGAGAAGGGAACTTAGGATCCTCATAACCTGGAGGTTGCTGCATGTAGACCTCCTCCTCAAGATCGTTGTTGAAGAAGGTGTTCTTGAAGTCCATCTTGTGCATCTTTCAATCTTTTTGAGTTTCAATTGCAACTGCGGTCCAAATAGTCATCATCTTCGCAACTAGAGCAAAGATCTCCTCAAAAATCCACTCCATGTTGCTGTGCGTAGCATTTGACTACCAATCTGACCTTGTATCGACACACGATATCATCTGAGTTGTGCTTGATCTTGAAGACCCACCTGCAACCAATTGCTTTCTTACTCTCAGGTAAGCACCAACTCCCAAGTCTATTGGTGGTGAAGCATAGCAAGGTCAGCTTCCATATGACTCACTCATTGGACTTTGTGCATCACCTCCTCAAGTGAACTCGGTTCTTGTTCCTGAAGAACATTGACCATATATGCATGATGTGCAGCAAGTAAACCTTTATGCATATCTCTACTCACTGGATGTTTTGTCCGTTGTCGTGTTGTACATGGGTCTGTACAGTGAAAATTAGTTGCAAAGAGATCTTTTCTTTGTTGTGTAAAAGAAGCTGCCATGTAGCTTATCAAGCTGGGCAGGAGCTAAGCTGGGGTGGTGCTTGACAAGCTGCCCCATAGCTTGGGTTGAAATATCACCCTAAAGAGGACGAAAGTTCCCAGAATGTAGAGCTCGTCGAGGAGAGCAACGTCGTACTTCTAGTTTTGACAAAAAGTGCTTTAAGTAATAGTTATCACGTGTTTTAAACTAAGAAATATGCGATAGAGAGAAATCTGTCGATTCTGACTCGTGACTCGAACTCAGAATCTGATTGCGTGAGTGTGTAGGTGTTCACAAGTACTATAGTTTTGACTCTTTATTCGTTTAAAACGGAGTTGTATAGAGAAGTTAGCGTACAGAAAGCTAGTAAAGATCTTACAGGAAGATTTCCTTAGTAAAGCATATGTACAGACTGTAAAAGCTTTTTGAACGGAACCAAAGGCCATCCCAGTAATAGGGCGCTTGCCTAGGAGGGAAGTGGTCTCAAGATCAATCCCTCCTGGCCTCTGGTTCCTATTCTGGCATGTTGGCCTCCCGGATGGGAGTCTATGTTGGGTATGTAGCCATGTCCTGTATACCTAGGGGCGGGAGATCGGTATCTCCCTTAATCGTGGGCTTCCTGGCCTGAGCCTCCGCATCCCATCTTGAATATACTATGAGAGATACCTGGTGCGCATATGACGGGGCTGTTGGGTATGCAGCCATATCCTGTATATCTAGGGGCGGGAGACCGGTATCTCTTTTAATCGTGGGCTTCCTGGCATAAGCCTCCGCATGCCATCTTGAATATACTATGGGAGATACCTGGTGCGCATATGGCGGGGCTGTTGGGTATGCAGCCATATCCTGTATATCTAGGGGCGGGAGACCGGTATCTCTTTTAATCGTAGGCTTCCTGGCCTAAGCCTCCGCATGCCATCCTGAATATACTATGGGAGATACCTGGTGCGCATATGAGGGGGCTGTAAGCCCTGTGGGGCAGCCACATAAGTGTTAGGGCTTCGGTCTACATTGGATGGCTTGTAGTATATTCAAGATGGCATCAAGATGACATCAAGAGCACAGGAAACTTTTGTTAATTTTTTTAAATAACCATCGAGTAAGCTTAAGATGGGGAATGAGACTGTGAGAACCTTTATTAATGAAGAGGTAGAGTTTGTGGAGACAACTGTGAAACTTGTATTAAAAAAGGACCAAACTTGTAAATAAAGCTTTGTATCCATAAGGACAGCAGGGGGCAGCTTAAGCTAAGGTCCTGCTTCTGATAAGTGACTGCGCTTATAAGGACAACAGGGGGCAGCTTAAGCTGGGGCCTTAAAACTTTAGGTTAAATACTGCGGCGGCTGAAGATCGGGGACACTTTTCAAGGGAGTTTTCTGAGAGAACTGTAAGCCGGCCTGTCTCTCACCCAGGGGTATCTCAGATGACTAGGATTACTAGTGCACCTTAATTACAAAGATTCTATCATACCTATGCTCACTTCACTCAACACTCTGACCCGTATGGTCACATCGGTCCCTCTAATAGCGTTCCTGCAAACAAGTTCTAACCCCGTCCTCCACATTGCATCACATAGTACTCAAGGACTCCCAAGGTCTCCAATGCTCACTTTACTTATAGACAGGAAAATGAGAGTGTCTTCCACCTTCTCAACTCCTCCTTATATACTCTACAACTTCTTACCGTGGTAACTTTTACTAAGTTACGTTACCTCATGGTAAGTGCGCAATCCAAAATAGTAAAACTTCTAAAGGCTTCTAAGCTTTTAAGAATAGCACACACATTACTTGTTCTACTTTACAAAAGTAAGAGATTCTCCTACTTTAGCTTTTGTAAAGTGTTAACTTTCCACCCTATCCAATCGAAAGACGACAACAAACTAATACGTCTTTTAAGGAGCATCTTTAGATCTTTGTGCATGACTTTTCATCATGCATCCAATCAGCGATGGTCAACAAAGTTACATACTTTTGAGAAGCATATTTAGAGCTCCGCACTTGTCACATAGTGCCATAGTGGAACCTCTAATAGTTTCCTCAACTTAGTTATAACTATCTCCGCTAGTTATGGTTAGTTTTGATCACTCTAGATTTAGATCTTCGAACTAGAGTAACCTATAAGATAGTCATATCTAATGAAACTTATATAAACACGCACACAAATAATGGGATACTTGTGACGTGACATTTACCCCCAGACTTAATTTTCACTCCGTCCTCGGAGTGAAGTATCACGTTGATGAAACTTCTTCAGCTTGTCGTGGTTCACTCGATCGAAGAACGTACCACTTCTCTCTTGAAGATCATAGGTGTTATTACTCCACACTTTGGAGATGATGAAAGGCCCAAAATATCGACGTAAGAACTTCTTTTGAACTCGCTTGTGTCTAATAGCATCCCATAGCATCACCCACTCACCCTTTTGAAATAGCTGTAACTTCGTTTTGTTCTTTGCCAAGCGCTTGTCGTAGCTCTCTTCTGTTGTAGCTGGGCCATCTCAATTCGTTGAGCTGCATCGTCTCTATTCTCTTCCAGCTCCAACAAAGTTTCTCTCCTCTCTTTCTCAGCTATTTGACCACCCTTTCTCTTCAATCCAGCTTGTAAGGTCTGAAAGGTGGTTAGGTCGAACTGGATTGGTAATCTGGATTCCAACCCATACACCATCTTGAAAGGTGAATATCCCGTAGACGTCTTCACTATTGTTCGATACTCCCATAGAACCGCATGAAGACGCTTGTCCCAGTTGTGTTTGGCCCCTTCCATGTCAGCATCCTTTGCTAGCATCTGACACAAGGTAAAGTTTGTCCTCTCTACCAAACCGTTTGAACTAGGTTTATATGAAGTAGTAACCCTCTGAGAAATGGAGAAGTGGGTGCACATAGCAGTAGTCATACCACTCACAAATTCTCGACCCCTATCAGAAACTAACTCCAAAGGACATCCAAACCTAGTTATGATCCGTTCGTACAGAAATCTACCCACCTCAACTTCTCCAATAGTTACAAGAGGTCTAGCTTCTACCCACTTCGTAAGATAATCTGTGGCTACAACAATATACTTATTGTTGCGAGGGGTGCGATTCAAAGGCCCAACAAAATCTATTCCCCATTTCTCGAAAGGTCCAAGAACCGGAATAGATCTAAGAGGAGTGGAAACACTAGATTTGATAGCGAAAGCTTGACAAACATCACAGGTTTTACAATACGTCAAGCAATCTCTAAACATCCCCCTCCAGTGATATCCCGCGTCGAGTATCTTATGAGCCGTCAACTTGCCTGCAAAATGTCCTCCACATACTGGACCGTCATGGAATTCTTCCATGAGTCATAGAGACTCCTCCTTGCTCGCAGCTCTTCTCAGGACCCCATCAACTCCTTCACGGAACAACACACCTTCCACCACCGAGTAAGGGTGACTTCGTTTCACCAATGCCTTCTTCTCTCTGGTCCGCATCCCATCTGGATAGACACCTTCCGTAACAAAATCTCAAATTTCTTGATATTCTATTGGGATAATAGAGTTGCTCAAGACCATCAAATCTTCGTCAAGAAAGGTGTCATCCACCGGCTCCTCTCCATCGTCATCATAAGCTCTAGATAACAAATCTGCATTCGCGTGTTTCTTCCCTGGTCGATCGCAGATCTCATAGTCGTACTCTGACAATAAGAGCTTCCACCTTGCTAATCGTCCTTCGACCATATGTTTATTGAAGATGTACTTCAATGCCTTATGATCTGTAACGATAGTGAACTTGCCTCCTATGAGATAATGTCGAAATTTTCTCAAAGCATAGATCACTGCTAATCCTTCTCTCTCTGCACTGAATAATTTCTCTCTGCCTTGACCATTTGCCGACTAGCATATGCGATAGGATGATCTCTACCTTCAACATCATACTGACTTAAAGTACATCCTACTGCTATATTTGAAGCATCCGTATATAGAATAAACTGTTTATTCCAATCGGGCTTAACCAAGATCGGAGCTGAAGTAAGAGCTTTCTTCAGTTCCTCAAAGGCGGCTAGAGCTTCTTCATCTCCTAAAATCAACACGTAATCTACTCCCTTCTTCAGATATACAGTCAAAGCATACGCTTTATGTGAGAACGAGAGTATAAACTTTCGATAATACCCCACCATACCTAAAAACTGTCGTAGCTTAGTGAGAGTACTAGGAAAAGGGAGCTCTAAGATCTTCTGCACCTTCTCTGGATCAACGGCAATGCCGTCCTTGGATATGATATGACCCAAGAGTAACCCTTCCTCACACCCAAAAATACATTTCTCCGGATTGAGAGATGCATTTGCTACATCTAAACATTCTAAGACCTTCACAAGGTGCTCAAAATGCTTCTCCTTACTCCCGTAAACACAAAAGTCATCTATAAAATCTCTCACAAACTTTCCTAAGAAAGGTTCGAACACTTTGTTCATAAACCTTTGAAACGTCGCAGGAGCATTACACAGACCAAATGGCATGACTCGAAATGCAAACGTACCCCACGGAGTAGTGAAAGTGGTCAGGTGTTGATGTTCTGGTGCAATTTTGATCTGGTTATATCCGCTATAACCATCTCCAAAGCTGTACCATTCGTTTCCCGCACTTCTTCCAAGATCTCGTCGATGAAAGGTAGAGGATAATAATCCTTCTTTGTGACCGCATTGAGCTTCTTGTAATCCACACAGACCCTCAATTTGCCATTTTTCTTCTTGACGATCACAATGGGTGATACCCATTCAGAATGCTCTACCTCGTAAATGAACCCAACAGTGTGCAGCTTCTCGATCTCTTCTTTCATCAGATCCGCAATTGGAGGACTCACTCTTCGTTGCTTCTGTCGCACCGGTTTGACTTCCTTCTCTAACTCGATACGGTGTTGCTCTAGTGTGACCTCCCTCAGATCTTTGTAACTAAATGCAAATACATGAATGTATTTGCGAAAGATCTCTTCGAAACAACTCTTCTCCTCTTTAGTAACCTTCGATCCATAACGTAAGGTGGCAATTCTTCTCTCCACCTCCTCGGGAGTCAACGGTTCTTTGTCTCTATCTCTTTGCACTTCCGGAGAAGGGAAAAGATCCACTACGTTCACACCCACATTTCGTTCTTCTCTCTCTTCTTCTGACGATGTATTTTCAGATTCTGAATCTGAAGAATTGGTACTACATCAGAAGTAGTATCGACAACTTCTGACTCCCAGTAGTCCGATGTGGGTCGATCCGATTCCGACGTCCCAACTTGATCTCCGAGCAATGGAACTTTGATCCGGTGGTGATTCGGTCTGATGCGTAAATAACCTTTGTGCCAGTTATCCGTTGCATGTACTGCTCGAAGCCAAGGTCTTCCGAGTAACATTTCATAACTTGACTCTTTCAAGATTTGAAATGTCATGTTTACTTGCACTCCCATTACTGACACACAAACTCTCTCCAGCACTCCCAATGGTCTAACTCGCTGTCTGTTAGCCATACCCACCGTGATACTAGAAGGACGAGTTGGTACTAGATCCAACTTCCTCATGAGTCGTTCTAAGATGGCATTTACTGCCGATCTTCCATCGACAAGAACATCAGAGACATCTCTCCCATTGATACGAGCCTCTATTTTTGATGCCTTGTTGCACACCTCTCCTTCACTAGCATCTAAAGCACTCACACCGATAGTAGAAGGATTTACCTTCTTCTTCCGACCTCGTCGGGAGCTTAGACCGCTACGAAGTTCTTTCCTCACCGAAGGATTCAGAGCAATCAACTGTCCCACAGTAATGTTTGCTCGTTGCTTACCCACGTCTTCCACCACATTGTATTTTGATTGCTCCATCGAAATTGTGAAATCAGTATTTCCCAATTTCTTCCGCCGTTCTTTGGTTTTTGAAGAAGATTTGCTACTCCGAGTATTTTGACTTGGAGAATCTTTCATCACGACTGGTTCTCCCTCGTCGAAATGCGTCCTCATCCTCTTTCTCTCTTGAGCCAACAGCTCTACAGATTGAAAACCTTCTCGTACATCTCGTGGCTCCAAGATGTCAATGCATGCTACACCCTTGTCCTTGCTTTGTGAAGTTGAAGCTCCATCCGCCGTTCCACCATTACGACTTGGACAATTACGTTGGAAATGTGATCCTCCGCACGTAAAACATCCTTGGTTCGTGTAGTTACTTGGTGATCCTTGCGGTGGTCCACCTCTAGACTGATAGTTCCCATAACCTCGTGAGCCTCCTCCAACATTTGGACTGCGGTGTTGCAACAAATTCACCATATTGATCTTCAAATCTGCCAGAGACTCTGTCAAACTTTTCAACTCATCACGAAAGTCGGGAGTAACCGATCTAGATGGTACAGTGACTATAACCGCACTAGTAGGAGCTATCGGAGTCAGATTTTGAAATCGAACAGTCGGAACACTCGCAGGCGTCAGAGTTGGCATGATCGGCCCTTGCACATCTCCACATGCTGCCCCAACAGTCATTGGTTGCAAGTCGTCTCCATCCAGACTCTCTTCCATCTTGGTTGCGATCTTCACTGCATCAGCTTTCGAAGTTGGTCTCTCATACTGCACTTGTGTTCGAATCTCCGGCCTCAATCCCCCAATAAAATTCTTTGTGAGCATTGCTCCAATGCCCACCATCGTTGGTTCTACTACATCTCCACTCTTTCGTAAAACCACCCGAAACTTTTGTTCTAATTTCTCCACCCTCTCGGCGTAAGTCCTTACTTTCTCTTTCTCTCCTTGTTTGAGGTAAGTTACCTCTACCATTAACTTCTTGTAACTTTCATCGGGAAGAAAAGTTTCAATTAAGGCCTCCGTCAATACTTCCCAAGTATCAACTGGAGTCCCCCACTACTCTTCTCTTCTTCCTGTCCTCATACCATATCAATGCAGAATTCTCAAGAAATTCAGGTATCAACCCTACCCACTCGCTCTTCTTTCGATCTCCATTGCCAATGCATGCTCTTTTGAAGTCCCTCACAAATCCTTCCATGTCTTCTCCATCCTTTCCGTAAAACACCGGAAGTTTCCCCATTCTTCTCTTCTTTTCTTCTTCTTACTCAAAGAACTGTTTGCGGATGTGAAGATCGCACTTCACCGCAATCCACAGTTTCCACGTTGAGCTCTCTCCTCTCCAAAGGTTGGAATAAGTTTGACCCTCATGGTCATCTTATCTCTCGTGTGACACACTATCTCCATCCTCGCTAGAGATCTTCACTCGTTCCGTTTCTACACTCAACCTTCTCTCGAGACCTTCGGCTACAGTTTCTAGCAAAGCAACCACTGCGCTACACTCGTGCTCAACTGGAATCCCGTCCACTTCACATCTAGGACAAAAGGTTGTAGGGTCAATGACGCCTTGTCTAGGGGAAGAAGGACCTATGTGTAAGCTTAAGTCGACCAACCCTCTTCGCTCACGCAAAAGTCTATTCTTCGTAGGACACTTGCTCACTTTATGTCCTTCTTCTCCACACAAAAAGCACCTCGAGTTCTTCTCCTGGTTCTTACGACTACTCTCTGCTTCTTCCTCAAATTCTAGTCGAAATTCTCCTTTCGCCAAATCAGCGGTAACTATCACCGCATAGCCTTGAGGGATCTTGCTCAACCTCAATTTCCACTCTTGCTGTCCTTCCATGACAATGATCTCATACATCTCTCTCGCTCTATAGTTTGTTTGACACTTTTGATCACTCGACTATCTTCTCGCTTAGCAATCTCTCACATTACTAAGAAGAAACTTAACTTGTCAACCTTGAGCCTCAGAGATCGAACATAACCCTCTCAAGAATTCTGAAATTCTTTCACTCTTTTACTTCAGCAAGCGATATAACAGATTTGACCCCCCTTCGCTTCGAATGCCATAACTCCAGTTCTACTCGATCAATTCACGCATGATTTGGGTGCCTAGATAGCTTATCTTGCAAGCTATCAGCATGGAAGATTTCAAGGTCTAACTCTAAAAACTGAAAATATGAAAATGACTGTAAACTCCTTCCCGATAGCTCACTATTTGATACCGAAAAAACCTCCTTAACTTCCGAAAGACATAACTCTCTCCTTACAATTGATCTCTCGGAGATATCAAGCTTATTGGAAAGCTTATCTTGCCCTCTATAACATAGTGTATGTACAAAGGTTCTGAAATCATGCTAAAAAACAGACATGAACTGTACTAACAACTAAATATGAATCTTTGTATCGAGGTCCCGGCAACGGAACCAAAATGTAAGCCGGCCTGTCTCTCACCCAGGGGTATCTCAGATGACTAGGAATACTAGTGCACCTTAATTACAAAGATTCTATCATACCTATGCTCACTTTACTCAACACTCTGACCCGTATGGTCACATCGGTCCCTCTAATAGCGTTCCTGCAAACAAGTTCTAACCCCGCCCTCCACATTACATCACATAGTACTCAAGGACTCCCAAGGTCTCCAATGCTCACTTTACTTATAGACAGGAAAATGAGAGTGTCTTCCACCTTCTCAACTCCTCCTTATATACTCTACAACTTCTTACCGTGGTAACTTTTACTAAGTTACGTTACCTCATGGTAAGTGCGCAATCCAAAATAGTAAAACTTCTAAAGGCTACTAAGCTTTTAAGAATAGCACACACATTACTTGTTCTACTTTACAAAAGTAAGAGATTCTCCTACTTTAGCTTTTGTAAAGTGTTAACTTTCCACCCTATCCAATCGGAAGACGACAACAAACTAATACGTCTTTTGAGGAGCATCTTTAGATCTTTGTGCATGACTTTTCATCATGCATCCAATCAGCGATGGTCAACAAAGTTACATACTTTTGAGAAGCATATTTAGAGCTCCGCACTTGTCACATAGTGCCATAGTGGAACCTCTAATAGTTTCCTCAACTTAGTTATAACTATCTCCGCTAGTTATGGTTAGTTTTGATCACTCTAGATTTAGATCTTCGAACTAGAGTAACCTATAAGATAGTCATATCTAATGAAACTTATATAAACACGCACACAAATAATGGGATACTTGTGACGTGACAGAACTGAAGCGGAAGGAGGAGGATTAGGGATTGGGGGTTGAGGACACGCATGAGAAGCTAGGAGGCTGGAGAAGGTCAAATTGCTCACATATTGAATTGGGAGAGCATCGTAAGAGAGAGAGGCAGGAGTTTTAGGCTTGGACGTTGTTTAAATAAACTGTTCTGGAGAGAAATTACTCTCAGGAGACAGCTCTATTGAGAGAGATCGTTTGGAAATCTACAGGGGACTTTTGATCGACGTTGGATCAGATTTCTGAGAGTTTCAGTTGGGGCAAGGAGAGGAATAAGATTCAGGGGCCTGAATTTCTCTATTAGGTTCGGATTGAGACGTACTGGGTAGACTTTTGGCTTGACGGGTGAAGAGAGGTGCGTAGGAGAGGAAGAGAGAGATTTTCTGTACAGTTGGAGAAATTGGTGGTGCAGACGACACTGTAATAAAGTTAATTGAATCTTGAGAGACCTATCTGTGTACCCAAGGTGTGTTTGAGTGCTTGGTTTTGTAATTGGTGGACGCAAGAAGCAGGGTTTTGGAGATCTCATCGTCAGCGGCTACTTGTTTTTCTCTTCTGGTCGTTTTCTTGGATCGATCATAGTCAGGAGGTTTGCCCTCGCCAAGAAAGACTCTCGCTCCGACATTTGGTGCTTCCACTGAGAGCAATTGGGTTGATCGATTTGGAGAATTGGCTAGATTGGGTTGAAAATGGATCACAGTGCTGCTGTACAAGGGGTGGCTGCTGCTCAAGGTGCTCATGTTCAAGGGACTCTTGGTCAGGATGGAGTTGGTTCTCAAGGAGGACCTACGGTGGTTCCAACAGCAGCAGCAGAGCCTGCCATAGACACATCTCAGATTCTTCAGACGTTGGTTGCGTTGATTCAACAACAGCCTGCAGTTGGAGGAGGTGAGCAGAAATCCACGAAGGCGTTACAAGCAGTTGTTGGACGATGTGGACGATTTGATGAGAGAGATGTTACTAGGTACCTACGGGAGTATGTAGGTGAGATGGAGTTGGTCAGGGCACCTGAAGTGGAGGTAATTCTAAGCTTTGAATTGACTGTTGTTCCTGAACTGAGAGAGAAGGTTAGGGGTTTACAGAGAAGACATTTAGGTGGGTGGACTCTATTTGAACGGGCACTGAGAGAAGAGTTTCTAGAAGAGGACTCTGAAAGAGTCACCAGAAGAACTCTAATGGATTGGATAGAGCGTCAGCCTGGACGTTCCATGGGATTGAATGAAGTGATCCGTGAATTTGAGAAGAGGTATTCTCAGCTTTCTAGTCTAGAGAAGTTGACGTTGGATGCTAGGAAGACAGAGTTGTTCTTAGGGGCTCTGGATGAGTTCACCGCAGATAGACTTTGTTTCATGTTGGCTGATCGAGGGGCTGAAGGGGGAGTTACATCTGATTGGAGGAGAGTGGAAGAAGCAGTATCCACCCTTGCTAGGCAACGTCATGGTAGGATGATGTTGCAGCTAGAGACCTTGCCAGAGCAAAGACTAGCTCCTCCAGTTCATATAGCTCCTCCTACAATACCTCAGGCACCCATAGTGATTCCTCAAGCACCCATAGTGGTTCCTCAAGTGCCTGCAGTACCTATCCCAACACAGAGAGGACCTAGACAGCAGCAGCGACCTGTGGAGAACCGAAATCAACATAACTTGATAGAAGAACTCACTCAACAGCTGAGAGATTTGAGGGTTGAGATGGCAGACCTGTAAGCCGACCTGTCTCTCACCCAGGGGTACCTCAGATGACTAGGATTACTAGTGCACCCTAATTACAAAGATTTAAGTACACCCATGCTCACTTCACTCAACTCTCTGACCCGTATGGTCACATCGGTACCTCTAATAGCGTTCCTGCACACAAGTTCTAATCCCGCTCTCAACATTACATCGCAAAATACTCAAGGACTCCCAAGGTCTCCAATGCTCACTTTACTTACAGTCAGGAAAATGAGAGTGTCTTCCACCTTCTCAACTCCTCCTTATATACTCTACAACTTCTTACCGTGGTAACTTTCACTAAGTTACGTTACCTCATGGTAAGTGCGCAATCCAAAATAGTAAAACTTCTAAAGGCTACTAAGCCTTTAAGAATAGCACACACATTACTTGTTCTACTTTACAAAAGTAAGAGATTCTCCTACTTTAGCTTTTGTAAAGTGTTAACTTTCCACCCTATCCAATCGGAAGGCGACAACAAACTAATACGTCTTTTGAGGAGCATCTTTAGATCTTTGTGCATGACTTTCCATCATGCATCCAATCAGCGATGGTCAACAAAGTTACATACTTTTGAGAAGCATATTTAGAACTCCGCACTTGTCACATAGTGTCATAGTGGAACCTCTAATAGTTTCCCCAACTTAGTTATAACTATCTCCGCTAGTTATGGCTAGTTTTGATCACTCTAGATTTAGATCTTCGAACTAGAGTAACCTATAAGATAGTCATACCTAATGAAACTTATATAAACATGCACACAAATAATGGGATACTTGTGACGTGACATTTACCCCCAGACTTAATTTTCACTCCGTCCTCGGAGTGAAGTATCACGTTGATGAAACTTCTTCAACTTGTCGTGATTCACTCGGTCGAAGAACGTACCACTTCTCTCTTGAAGATCATAGGTGTTATTACTCCACACTTTGGAGATGATGAAAGGTCCAAAATATCGACGTAAGAACTTCTTTTGAACTCGCTTGTGCCTAATAGCATCCCATAGCATCACCCACTCACCCTTTTGAAATGGCTGTAACTTCGTTTTGTTCTTCGCCAAGCGCTTGTCGTAGCTCTTCTTCTGTTGTAGTTGGGCCATCTCAATTCGTTGAGCTGCATCGTCTCTATTCTCCTCCAGCTCCAACAAAGTTTCTCTCCTCTCTTTCTCAGCTATTTGACCACCCTTTCTCTTTAATCCAGCTTGTAAGGTCTGAAAGGTGGTTAGGTCGAACTGGATCGGTAATCTGGATTCCAACCCATACACCATCTTGAAAGGTGAATATCCCGTAGATGTCTTCACTGTTGTTCGATACTCCCATAGAACCGCATGAAGACGCTTGTCCCAGTTGTGTTTGGCCCCTTCCATGTTAGCATCCTTTGCTAACATCTGACACAAGGTAAAGTTTGTCCTCTCTACCAAACCGTTTGAACTAGGTTTATATGAAGTAGTAACCCTCTGAGAAATGGAGAAGTGGGTGCACATAGCAGTAGTCATGCCACTCACAAATTCTCGACCCCTATCAGAAACTAACTCCAAAGGACATCCAAACCTAGTTATGATCCGTTCGTACAGAAATCTACCCACCTCAACTTCTCCAATAGTTACAAGAGGTCTAGCTTCTACCCACTTCGTAAGATAATCTGTGGCTACAACAATATACTTATTGTTGCGAGGGCTGCGATTCAAAGGCCCAACAAAATCTATTCCCCATTTCTCGAAAGGTCCAAGAACCGGAATAGATCTAAGAGGAGTGGAAACACTAGATTTGATAGCGAAAGCTTGACAAACATCACAGGTTTTACAATACGTCAAGCAATCTCTAAACATCCCCCTCCAGTGATATCCCGCATCGAGTATCTTATGAGCCGTCAACTTGCCTGCGAAATGTCCTCCACATACTGGACCGTCATGGAATTCTTCCATGAGTCGTAGAGACTCCTCCTTGCTCGCAGCTCTTCTCAGGACCCCATCAACTCCTTCACGGAATAACACACCTTCCACCACCGAGTAAGGTTGACTTCGTTTCACCAGTGCCTTCTTCTCTCTAGTCCGCATCCCATCTGGATAGACACCTTCCGTAACAAAATCCCAAATTTCTTGATATTCTATTGGGATAATAGAGTTGCTCAAGACCATCAAATCTTCGTCAAGAAAGGTGTCATCCACCGGCTCCTCTCCATCCCCATCGTAAGCTCTAGATAGCAAATCTGCATTCGCGTGTTTCTTCCCTGGTCGATCGCAGATCTCATAGTCGTACTCTGACAATAAGAGCTTCCACCTTGCTAATCGTCCTTCGACCATAGGTTTATTGAAGATGTACTTCAATGCCTTATGATCTGTAACGATAGTGAACTTGCCTCCTATGAGATAATGTCGAAATTTTCTCAAAGCATAGATCACTGCTAATCCTTCTCTCTCTGTCACAGAATTATTTCTCTCTGCCTTGACCATTTGCCGACTACCATATGCGATAGGATGATCTCTACCTTCAACATCATACTGACTTAAAGTACATCCTACTGCGATATTTGAAGCATCCGTATATAGAATAAACTGTTTATTCCAATCGGGCTTAACCAAGATCGGAGCTGAAGTAAGAGCTTTCTTCAGTTCCTCAAAGGCGGCTAGAGCTTCTTCATCTCCTAAAATCAACACGTAATCTACTCCCTTCTTCAGATATGCTGTCAAAGCATATGCTTTATGTGAGAACGAGAGTATAAACCTTCGATAATACCCCACCATACCTAAAAACTGTCGTAGCTTAGTGAGAGTACTAGGAAAAGGGAGCTCTAAGATCTTCTGCACCTTCTCTGGATCAACGGCAATGCCGTCCTTGGATATGATATGACCCAAGAGTAACCCTTCCTCACACCCAAAAATACATTTCTCCGGATTGAGAGATGCATTTGCTACATCTAAACATTCTAAGACCTTCACAAGGTGCTCAAAATGCTTCTCCTTACTCCCGTAAACACAAAAGTCATCTATAAAATCTCTCACAAACTTTCCTAAGAAAGGTTCGAACACTTTGTTCATAAACCTTTGGAACGTCGCAGGAGCATTACACAGACCAAATGGCATGACTCGAAATGCAAACGTACCCCACGGAGTAGTGAAAGTGGTCAGGTGTTGATGTTCTGGTGCAATTTTGATCTGGTTATATCCGCTATAACCATCTCCAAAGCTGTACCATTCGTTTCCCGCCACTTCTTCCAAGATCTCGTCGATGAAAGGTAGAGGATAATAATCCTTCTTTGTGACCGCATTGAGCTTCTTGTAATCAACACACACCCTCAATTTGCCATTTTTCTTCTTTACGATCACAATGGGTGATACCCATTCAGAATGCTCCACCTCGTAAATGAACCCAACAGTGTGCAGCTTCTCGATCTCTTCTTTCACCAGATCCGCAATTGGAGGACTCACTCTTCGTTGCTTCTGTCGCACCGGTTTGACTTCCTTCTCTAACTCGATACGGTGTTGCTCCAGTGTGACCTCCCTCAGATCCTTGTAACTAAATGCAAATACATGAATGTATTTACGAAATATCTCCTCGAACCAACTCTTCTCCTCTTTAGTAATCTTCGATTCATAACGTAAGGTGGCAATTCTTCTCTCCACCTGCTCGGGAGTCAATGGTTCTTTGTCTCGATCTCTTTGCACTTCCGGAGAAGGGAAAAGATCCACTACATTTACACCCACATTTCGTTCTTCTCTCTCCTCCTCGTATTTTCAGATTCTGAATCTGAAGAATTGGTACCTACATCAGAAGTAGTATCGACAACTTCTGACTCCCAGTAGTCCGATGTGGGTCGATCCGATTCCGACGTCCCAACTTGATCTCCGAGCAATGGAACTTTGATCCGGTGGTGATTCGGTCCGATGCGTAAATAACTTTTGTGCCAGTTATCCGTTGCATGTACTGCTCGAAGCCAAGGTCTTCCGAGTAACATTTCATAACTTGACTCCTTCAAGATTTGAAATGTCATGTTTACTTGCACTCCCATTATTGACACGCAAACTCTCTCCAGCACTCCCAATGGCCTAACTCGCTGTCTGTTAGCCATGCCAACCGTGATACTAGAAGGACGCGTTGGTACTAGATCCAACTTCCTCATGAGTCGTTCCGAGATGGCGTTTACTGCCGATCCTCCATCGACAAGAACATCAGAGACATCTCTCCCATTGATACGAGCCTCTACTTTTGATGCCTTGTTGCATACCTCTCCTTCACTAGCGTCTAAAGCACTTACACCGACAGTAGAAGGATTTACCTTCTTCTTCCGACCTCGTCGGGAGCTTAGACCGCTACGAAGTTCTTTCCTCACCGAAGGATTCAGAGCAATCAACTGTCCCACAGTAATGTTTGCTCGTTGCTTTCCCATGTCTTCCACCACATTGTATTTTGATTGCTCCATTGAAATTGTGAAATCAGTATTTCCCAATTTCTTCCGTCGCTCTTTGGTTTTTGAAGAAGATTTGCTACTCCGAGTATTTTGACTTGGAGAATCTTCCATCACGACCGGTTCTCCCTCCTCGAAATGCGTCCTCATCCTCTTCCTCTCTTGAGCTAACAGCTCTACAGACTGAAAACCTTCTCGTACATCTCGCGGCTCCAAGATGTCAATGCATGCTACACCCTTGTCCTTACTTTGTGAAGTTGAAGCTCCATCCGCCGTTCCACCATTACGACTCGGACAATTACGTTGGAAGTGTGATCCTCCGCACGTAAAACATCCTTGGCTCGTGTAGTTACTGGGTGATCCTTGCGGTGGTCCACCTCTGGACTGATAGTTTCCATAACCTCGTGAGCCCCCTCCAACATTTGGACTCCGGTGTTGCAACAAATTCACCATATTGATCTTCAAATCTGCCAGAGAATCTGTCAAACTTTTCAACTCATCACGAAAGTCGGGAGTAACAGATCTAGATGGTACAGTTACTGTAACCGCACTAGTAGGAGCTATCGGAGTCAGATTTTGAAATTGAACAGTCGGAACACTCGCAGGTTTCAGAGTTGGCATGCTCGGCCCTTGCACATCTCCACATGCTGCCCCAACAGTCATTGGTTGCAAGTCGTCTCCATCCAGACTCTCTTCCATCCTGGTTGCGATCTTCACTACATCAGCCTTCGAAGTTGGTCTCTCATACCGCACTTGTGTTCGAATCTCCGGCCTCAATCCCCCAATAAAATTCTTTGTGAGCATTGCTCCAATGCCCACCATCGTTGGTTCTACTACATCTCCACTCTTTCGTAAAACCACCCGAAACTTCTGTTCTAATTTCTCCACCCTCTCGGCATAAGTCCTTACTTTCTCTTTCTCTCCTTGTTTGAGGTAAGTTACCTCCACCATTAACTTCTCGTAACTTTCATCAGGAAGAAAAGTTTCAATTAAGACCTCCGTCAATACTTCCCAAGTATCATCTGGAGTCCCCCACTACTCTTCTCTTCTTCCTATCCTCATACCATGTCAATGCAGAACTCTCAAGAAATTCAGGTATCAACCCTACCCACTCGCTCTTCTTTCGATCTCCATTGCCAATGCATGCTCTTTTGAAGTCTCTCACAAATCCTTCCACGTCTTCTCCATCCTTTTCGTAAAACACCGGAAGTTTCCCCATTCTTCTCTTCTTTTCTTCTTCTTACTCGAGGTACTGCTTGCAGATGTGAAGATCGCACTTCACCGCAATCCACAATTTCCCCGTTGAGCTCTCTCCTCTCCAAAGGTTGGAGTAAGTTTGACCCTCATGGTCATCTTATCTCTCGTGTGATAGACTATCTCCATCCTCGCTAGAGGTCTTCACTCGTTCCGTTTCTACACTCAACCTTCTCTCCAGACCTTCGGCTACAGTTTCTAGCAAAGCAACCACTGCGCTACACTCGTGCTCAACTGGAATCCCGTCCACTCCACATCTAGGACAAAAGGTTGTAGGGTCAATGACAGCTTGTCTAGGGGAAGAAGGACCTATGTGTAAGCTTAAGTCGACCAACCCTCTTCGCTCACGCAAAAGTCTATTCTGTGTAGGACACTTGCTCACTTTATGTCCTTCTTCTCCACACAAAAAGCACCTCGAGTTCTTCTCCTGGTTCTTACGACTACTCTCTGTTTCTTCCTCAAATTCTAGTCGAAATTCTCCTTTCGTCAGATCAGCGGTAACTATCACCGCATAGCCTTGAGGGATCTTGCTCAACCTCAATTTCCACTCTTGCTGTCCTTCCATGACGATAATCTGTCATACATCTCTCTCGCTCTATAGTTTGTTTGACACTTTTTTATCACTCGACTATCTTCTCGCTTAACAATCTCTCACATTACTAAGTAGAAGCTTAACTTGTCAACCCTGAGCCTCAGAGATCGAACATAACCCTCTCAAGAATTCTGTAATTCTTTCACTCTTTTACTTCAGCAAACGATATAACAGATTTGACCCCCCTTCGCTTCGAATGCCATAACTCCAGTTCTACTCGATCAATTCATGCATGATTTGGGTGCCTAGATAGCTTATCTTGCAAGCTATCAGCATGGAAGATTTCAAGGTCTAACTCTAAAAACTGAAAATATGAAAATGACTGTAAACTCCTTCCCGAGAGCTCACTATTTGATACCGAAAAACCCCCTTAACTTCCGAAAGACATAACTCTCTCCTCACAATTGATCTCTCGGAGATATCAAGCTTATTGGAAAGCTTATCTTGCCCTCTATAACATGGTGTATGTACAAAGGTTCTGAACTCATGCTCGAAAACAGACATGAACTGTACTAACGACTACATACGAATCTTTGTATCGAGGTCCCGGCAACGGAACCAAAATGTAAGCCGGCCTGTCTCTCACCCAGGGGTACCTCAGATGACTAGGATTACTAGTGCACCCTAATTACAAAGATTTAAGTACACCCATGCTCACTTCACTCAACTCTCTGACCCGTATGGTCACATCGGTACCTCTAATAGCGTTCCTGCACACAAGTTCTAATCCCGCTCTCAACATTACATCGCAAAATACTCAAGGACTCCCAAGGTCTCCAATGCTCACTTTACTTACAGTCAGGAAAATGAGAGTGTCTTCCACCTTCTCAACTCCTCCTTATATACTCTACAACTTCTTACCGTGGTAACTTTCACTAAGTTACGTTACCTCATGGTAAGTGCGCAATCCAAAATAGTAAAACTTCTAAAGGCTACTAAGCCTTTAAGAATAGCACACACATTACTTGTTCTACTTTACAAAAGTAAGAGATTCTCCTACTTTAGCTTTTGTAAAGTGTTAACTTTCCACCCTATCCAATCGGAAGGCGACAACAAACTAATACGTCTTTTGAGGAGCATCTTTAGATCTTTGTGCATGACTTTCCATCATGCATCCAATCAGCGATGGTCAACAAAGTTACATACTTTTGAGAAGCATATTTAGAGCTCCGCACTTGTCACATAGTGTCATAGTGGAACCTCTAATAGTTTCCCCAACTTAGTTATAACTATCTCCGCTAGTTATGGCTAGTTTTGATCACTCTAGATTTAGATCTTCGAACTAGAGTAACCTATAAGATAGTCATACCTAATGAAACTTATATAAACATGCACACAAATAATGGGATACTTGTGACGTGACAGACCTGAGGAGAGACCAACGACCTGTTGCATCAGGTGCTCGACCTGTAGGAGGAACCTTTACCAGAAGATGTATTTGGTGCGATAGCCCATATCATCTTAGAGGAGACTGTCAAGACTTGGCGGTTGTCTTGCGGGAGGGCGTAGTCAATTATCAGAATAACAGGCTGTATTTAAACGCCACGGGGCAGCCTCTTAACACATATTTTGGGAGAGGAGGAATGAGGAGTTCTCTTCCAGCACTTACTCGCGCGAATACTACAGCGATGACTGCGGGTTCTGCAGAGGCTGATGTGTATACAAGGAAGGTTGAGGTGCGCGCTAATCCAACTATGGTTGAGCAGGCTAATGAGGTCTCAGTTGAAATGATGAAGAGAGGTGCAGAAAGCATTAGGAGAGCTACTGGGTGGAGAGATCCAGTAGATGCAACTTCTATTCGAGCTTTTTTAGAAGCAAGTAGCGAACAAGATGCTATGGTGGAAGACAAGAGAAGACGAGATGCTTCTGACCTAGACGCAAGGGTACCAGACGACGGTGATCGTCGGAGAGTTACAAGAAGGAGAGCAGCTGAACCATCACCAACTATACCAACTGGAAGGTCTCCTGCTGCAGAGGATATGCCCTCTATCTCTACAGCACCACCACTTACAGTAGATCCTATGGAAGGTGTACATGATTTACCACAAGAGCCTACTGCTACCAATAGAGTGCGGGGGAAAATGTTTACAGCACAGGAGAAGGAGAAAGCTCCAACTTACAAGTTGGCGGCAGACATCGAAACAGCAACAGATTTACGTGCTGTTCTGGAGCAACGCATTTTGGATGCTAGAGTTGAGTTTACTCTTCGCGAGGTACTAGGTATCGCCAAGAGAGAGTTTCATGAATTGATAATCGACATCATGAAGAGAAAGAGACAGGTATTGACTGAACAAGTAGGCAGTCAGATGGTTGGTGTGGTAGATGCTATTGGTGTTGATGGATTCAGAGATGATGAATATGAAGTATGGGTTGCTGGTCCTGCTGTTATTGAGAACGAAGATGAAGAGTTTGAGGAGGATAGGTCAAGCGCAGACAGCGATTTCAAGGAAAAGCACTAGGCAAGAGCGACAACTGAGACGCAGGTTCGACTTGGGGGACTTTCTGAGCCAGTACCTGCACTTGTGGATCACGGTGTCGTAGCGAGAGCCTTTCCTTTGAGCAAGGGCGTACCTTCTAGCTGTGGTTAACGATCGATGCACAGCAGAGCGACTAGTATCTCGTAGATTTCTCTCTAACTTCCTCGATAACTAAGTACTTTTTCTCTCAGTAAAGGGTCAAGATAACTACACGAAAACGTTGGATGATCATGGGCACGACAAACGGGATATGTGATGACATGATCTCTCGGTAGTATTCTTCTCCGAAGTTTCTCACTACTAGGGCTTCGTACATGGCTTTGGGTCGACAGATGTGTCTTATCTCGCACTGGGTGTTAAAGTTTATAGGAGGGAGCTGATTTAGATCCATCCTTCGTTAGATGAGGATAAAGACGGTAAGATCCCATTCTTGGCCGTAAGTGACAACAGGTAAGATCACAGGGACAGGCGAGAGCATGACTTGCGCGGTAAAGTTATGCCCGAAGGATCCTATCAGAAACTGTTGAAAGTGAACTCGTTCCATATACATCAGTTTAATCGAGAAAGGGTTTCGAAAAGGGAATCTGGGCGGTAAGTAGAGTCCTTCGTCCATCTCTCACAACATGTGCACTCCAACTACAAAGGTATCTCGATCCATAAAACTCTGATTCAATCTCATAGGATCACCACGATCTCTCCACGAACAATCTCTTGGATTTTTCCCCAGGTCGAATGCCCCCACACAGGTCACTCCCCTTTGCTTAAAAGTTTCGAACCCAAAACAAGGATAGGTGCAAGCACCCTAACCAAGCAACCCAAGCCTCACGGACCGATGAGGTGGCACACATGCACATCGCATGTTTGGTGCCGTCATACTCATCCACGTGTGGGTCTTCTGGGTGAAAGGTTCTAATGCATGCACCGTAACGTGTCTCAAAAACCAGAGATTAGGCTAGACAGGTAGTCGACTCTACAGGTCAAGGATCGCACTTTGCCACGTTGAGTGCGAACCTAACAACCACATGACGTGGATACAACGTAGGTCGCTAAAGTCATATCTACGCCTAGAATACTCCCCAAAGCAATACAAATGTCGCACTGGATACTTTTCAGCCAGCTGCCGCTAACAACTCGAGACCTAGAGTAGATATCGTTGCCGATACAACTCGGCAGAAAAACCAGCGAACTTTCACACATGATAGGTACAGATCTACAGCTCAGTCTCCTCTCAAACTTGCCACGTAGGTAGGATACTAAAATCTCTACTTGCAGGTCAAATTTCAGGAAGATCTGACAGCTAGATCTCCTCCCACAATTAACACAAATCCACAGAAACTAACACGCACTTCCAATCTCAGATTCAGGACAGAATCTTCTTCGACTAAATGAACCGTCCACTTCCACTCCAACTTCCTGTACTATCAATTCGGAAGGTAAACTCACTACACAGGAAATTTGAGCCGATTTGACTGTTCGGATCATCCTCCATAAATCTGCAAAGTTGCTGCTCCAGATTGAGAGCTTTCTGCACCCCGTCGCCTTCAAATCACCATTGCGCTCAATCCGTAGAACATCCGGTGGTGAAATTTGTGGTCAGAGCTTCAGCAACTACCAGACTACAAGCTCATGAAATCTGGTCTCAATCTGACGGCTCAATCACTCAAACTCCTTAATCTTGCAATCGGAAGAGAAAGCTATGTACTCCCGTCACTCTATGAACTTCAAAATGCCATAACGTATGCCCTGGACCTCCAAATCGAGTGAAATTTGTAGTCAGATTGCTCCTCCCGTCGAGAGCTCTCCCCCCATGCCCTCTGATCTCCAAAATCTCTCGTCAAAGTGTCCCGAACCTCCCAGAGCGCGCACTTAGGTAGAGGACAAGTTACCTTCACTTTTTGGAGGACCAATGAGAAGTTAAAGGACTCAACCTTGTCCTTTTCTGCCCCATGGAGACCCCCAGCAGATAATAGAGCATTTTAAGCTCATAAGAGCAATGTTTTAGATCCCATTACACCACAACTTCTACAACTGTGCGCAAAACGCACTTATATGCGTAATTTACATACTAGTTGATCCCACAACAGGACAACGGGTCGGAGATCAACATCATTTCCAAGGAGGTGTATGAAAAGGGACAGTGGCCAATCGAAAGGAATCATGGTTGGGTACTTCGAGCTGCAAATAACCAAAAGGGTGAGTTATACGGAGCCTGTCCCATTATACGTGTAAGGATTGGGGATGTAGAGGTTGATCAGCATTTCTTTGTACAGTCGTCTGCCTCCTATCCTGTCATACTGGGCCAACCATACATCACCGCTGTTCGAATGGAGACAAAGGTGATGAATGATGGGTCTCATTATGCCAGAGTTCGGAGTCCTGATGATAAGTACTCAGTGCAGTTTTTGACGGTTCGTTCAAGACATGAGCGGAACCGACAAACCCTTAGAGATTCTCAAACCAAGAGATGTAAGGGTTTTTGCAGTCCACTCCTGTAGAGCGGGAAGACATGGGTGTAGAACTTGCTATTGAGGTCCCGTTAGAGTTGGAAGCAAGACATGTACAAAGGTCTGGAGACAAGTGTGGTGTACAGAGTTGGCAGTCTGGATTGCTGATGTTTGAGGCAGATGGGTGGAGTCAGTTTACAAGAGTTGAAGATATGGAGGAAAATACAAAAAGATGGATGGTGAAACAAGTATCAACGTTGTGGCGTGTAGGGGTTCTCTCTGAAGACGAAGTGGTTTCTGGTTTGTTTGAAGAGTTTATGTCTGTACAGTCAATTGTTGGTTGGTTAGACAATGTGAGTGGATTGATGGAAGAGAAAAATAGTGTGGCGGTGATCTCTATCCACTCTCGACGCATATATGAGGAGATTGCTACATACGTGCAGTTCTTTCCTCATCCGATGCAGAATAATGAGAGGAGAGAAGCAAGTTGTTGGTGTGCACTCCCTCAGGAAGCAGACGTCCATGCGAAGTACAAATCTGTACTGAGGAAGGTAAGACCGATAGCAGCTCAACTACCTGTTAACTCCCAGCAGCAAGTACAGTTAGTGAGGACTGAGTCTATATTGCGTGATCATAGACGAATAGGGCATCGGTTTACTGAGGTCGGAGATAGGAGGGGGTGAATTCTTGACTGAGGTCGAGAAGATAGTGTTTGAACAGATGGTAGTAAAGCATTGTAAAGCGTTCTCTTTTTCAGCAGAGGAGATAGGTTGTGTGGACCCGCAGGTTATAGCGCCTATGGTTATATTCACAATCCCTCATGTGCCTTGGGACCTGAAACCGATCCCAGTTCCTCGTGCTCTTGCCTAAACTCATCGAGTTGTTGAAGGAGAAGGTACAGATGAGGATACTTGAGCCGTCTATGGGGCCATATTCTAGCAGGTGGTTCACTGTGCCCAAGAAGTCAGGAGCTTTGCGTTTTATTCAAGACCTACAACCTGCGAATAACGTAACCATTCGTAACGTTGGGACGGGTCTTGTGATTGAAGAGGTAGCAGAGGCATTTGCAGGGAGAGCTATCTATTCAATAGGAGATCTATATTCTGGTTATGATCAGTTCCAGCTGGCTGTGGAGAGTAGAGATTTAACTACTATGCGTACGCCCTTGGGATTGTTGCGGATGTGTACTCTTCCACAAGGAGCAACGAACTCGGTGGCTCATATGCAGAATGCGATGCACAAGGTACTAAGGGAGTTTGTGCCTGATGTTACCATTCCATTTCTAGATGATATTCCTATAAAGGGCTGCGCGATTGAAGACAAGGATGAAGCAGTACTTGCGAATGGGTGTAGAAGGTTTGTGCGGATCATATCAAGGATGTAGAACGTATCTTGACTCGCTTGGAGAAGGTACATCTCATCCTGTCGAGAGCTAAGTCCAAGTTTGGTGTCTCTGAGATTTTAGTGGTTGGACATCTGTGTGGAGCTTTTGGAAGGCGACCAAACTCGGAGAAGGTTGAAGCCATAGCTAGGATGGCAGACTATAGGAATATCACAGAGGTTCGACGCTTTCTAGGTGCTTGTGTATTTTATCGTTTATCCATTCCTCATTATGCTCATGTTGCTGAGCCTTTGTATGCATTATTGAGGAAGGATAAGAGGTTTATATGGACCTCAGTCCATCGAGAAGCTATGAATAGGCTGAAGGAGACTCTACAGTCTCCGCCTGTTTTGAGAAGAGTAGACTACGGATGTGAGAGACCTGTCATTGTCACAGTAGATACTAGCCCAAAGGCGATTGGCTAGACGATAGGTCAAGATGATGCGGATGGATTGCGGCTTATCTCTAGATTTGGAGCTAGGATCTTGACGGACAGGCAACGAGATTATCCTCAGGTGAAGCGTGAGTTGTGGAGAGCGGCAATGAAGACAGATCGTGAGTTTCTGATTGGTGCTCATGTAGTCCTAGAAACAGATTGTCTACCTCTACTAGGCATGATATCCAACTGTACCACGCCAGACATAGCAATGTTACGTTGGATTACCTATATTAGAAGCTTGAATCCAGAGTTGAAGCATATAAAAGGAAATGAGAATATGGTCGCATATATGTTGTCAAGGGCTCGATTTGTGGATGAGGATGTCATGATTTCAGAAGCTGAGGAAGAAGAGAGAAAGGATGCTCAGTGTCAGATTAATCGACGAGCTACAAACTTAGAGCCGTTGATGTTTAGAGAGGAGCTTTACACAGGTAGACTTCGTGACATAGAGTATTATCTGAGCTTGTTGGAGAGACAGGAGAGATGGAGCAAAGTAGAGTTCAGGGAGATAAGGAAACAAGCTTACAACTACCTTCTACGTGATGGGTATCTTTGGAGACGGTCACAGAGGAGAGATGGAATGTTCATACGAGTAGTGGACGATCTGCAGACTAAGCAATAACTAATGAAGGAGTTCCATGATACTTTGTGGGCCGGACATCGAGGGATTTGGGCTACCTACGTTAAGTTGAAGGAAAGGTATTGGTGGAAAAGTCTGTATCAGGATGTGGTGAACTACGTCAGTTCTTGCTTGCATTGTCAGTTCTACTCAAAGATCCGGTATAGGGACAGTCTTATGCCAACTTATCCGCCTTGCATTCACTTGCAGCGGGTTCTCGACTTGGTGGTAATGCCTCTGGGGTTATGGGGCATCGATATTTAGTTTTAGCTCGTGAGGATCTCTCCAACTTTGTAAAAGGACGAGCTTTGAGGACGAAGACCACAAAGGGGATATGTAAGTTTGTTCTTGAGGATATTATCTGTAGGTATGGGTCTGTAGGAAGACTACGGGCAGATAGAGGAGAACTACGTGGTATAGAAGCGAAAGAGTTTTTTGCTCGATATGGTGTGAAGCTCAAGCTTACCACTACGATGAATCCGGAGGGGATTGGCAAGAGTGAGCGAGGACATCCGTCAATAGTTCAGGCTTTGGTGAAGGCGTGTGATGGTAAGCATAGAGAGTTGCCTAGATTACTCCCTTTTGCTTTATGGGCAGATAGAACAACTCATTGTTCTACTACAGGGTACATGCCTGTTGAGTTAATGTTAGGGTAGAAACCAATGATGTCAGCAGAAGAAGACTTTCTTACCTGGGCTACCTTGTCATGGGAGGACAATGTGGACCGTGTGCAACTTCTCTCACTACGAATCAGACAGCTAGAATGTAGAGAGGAGGATCTCGCTGAAGCGCAGCGACGGCTGAAAGCGGCTCGACTTGAGAACAAGGAGAGGTTTGATAAGGCTCATAGACTTCGGCCAAAACTGATACAAGTTGGGGACTGGGTGTTGGTATACGATAGCACATTGAAAAATCAACACTCTACAGTTCGAAAGTTTTCGAGAAGGTGGTTTGGCCCGTACCTTGTCTCATATGTACATCAGAATGCTACTTATTCCTTGCGAGAGCTAGATGGCACGCCTTTAAGACTTCCAGTTGCTGGGAAACAAGTGAAGTTATTCAAAAAGAGAGGGGAGACTGTGGAGCTAGCTGAGTTCTTAAGTTCAGAGCAGACAGGAGCAAGTGAAGATCTTTTTGAGGCGGTCGAGGAGAGCGAAGACGATTTGGAGGACCACGACGATCGGTGACGGATTGGCACATACCAGAGGATGTGCAGGTTTGGAGGGGGTGAATGTCGTGTTGTACATGGGTCTGTACAGTGAAAACTAGTTGCAAAGAGATCTTTTCTTTGTTGTGTAAAAGAAGCTGCCCTGTAGCTTATCAAGCTGGGCAAGAGCTAAGCTGGGGTGGTGCTTGACAAGCTGCCCCCTAGCTTGGGTTGAAATATCACCCTAAAGAGGGCGAAAGTTCCCAGAATTTAGAGCTCGTCGAGGAGAGCAACGTCGTATTTTAGTTTTGACAGAAAGTGCTTTAAGTAATAGTTAGCACGTGTTTTAAACTAAGAAATATGTGATAGAGGGAAATCTGTCGATTCTGACTCGTGACTCGAACTCAGAATCTGATTGCGCGAGTGTGTAGGTGTTCACAAGTACTATAGTTTTGACTCTTTATGCATTTAAAACGGAGTTGTATAGAGAAGTTAGCGTACAGAAAGCTAGTAAAGACCTTACAGGAAGATTTCCTTAGTAAACCATATGTACAGACTGTAAAAGCTTTTTGAACGGAACCAAAGGCCATCCTAGTGATAGGGCGCCTGCCTAGGAGGGAAGTGGTCTCAGGATCAATCCCTCCTGGTCTCTGGTTCCTATTCTGGCATGTTGGCCTCCCGGATGGGAGTCTATGTTGGGTATGCAGCCATGTCCTGTATACCTAGGGGCGGGAGATCGGTATCTCCTTTAATCGTGGGCTTCCTGGTCTAAGCCTCCGCATGCCATCCTGAATATACTATGGGAGATACCTGGTGCGCATATGCGGGGGCTGTAAGCCTTGTGGGGCAGCCTCATAAGTGTTAGGGCTTCGGCCTACATTGGATGGCTTGTAGTATATTCAAGATGGCATCAAGATGGCATCAAGAGCACATGAAACTTTTGTTAATTTGTTAAATAACCATCGAGTCAGCTTAAGATGGGGAATGAGACTGTGAGAACCTTTATTAATGAAGAGGTAGAGTTTGTGGAGACAACTGTGAAACTTGTATTAAAAAGGGGCCAAACTTGTAAATAAAGCTTTGTACGCATAAGGACAGCAGGGGGCAGCTTAAGCTAGGTCCCTGCTTCTGATAAGTGACTACGCTTATAAGGACAGCAGGGGCAGCTTAAGCTGGGGCCTTAAAACTTTAGGTTAAATACTGCGGCGGCTGAAGATCGGGGACACTTTTCAAGGGAGTTTTCTGAGCGAACTGAAGCGGAGGAGGAGGATTAGGGATTGGGGGTTGAGGACACGCATGAGAAGCTAGGAGGCTGGAGAAGGTCAAATTGCTCACAGATTGAATTGAGAGAGCATCGTAAGAGAGAGAGGTAGGAGTTTTAGGCTTGGACGTTGTTTAAATAAACTATTCTGGGAGAAATTACTCTCAGGAGACAGCTCTATTGAGAGAGATCGTTTGGAAATCTACATGGGACTTTTGATCGACGTTGGATCAGATTTCTGAGAGTTCCAGTTGGGGCAAGGAGAGGAATAAGATTCAGGGGCCTAAATTTCTCTATTAGGTTCGGATTGAGACGTACTGGGTAGACTTTTGGCTTGACGGGTGAAGAGAGGTGCGTAGGAGAGGAAGAGAGAGATTTTCTGTACAGTTGGAGAAATTGGTGGTGCAGACGACACTGTAATAAAGTTAATTGAATCTTGAGAGACCTATCTGTGTACCCAAGGTGTGTTTTAGTGCTTGGTTTTGTAATTGGTGGACGCAAGAAGCAGGGTTTTGGAGATCTCATCGTCAGCGGCTACTTGTTTTTCTCTTCTGGTCATTTTCTTGGATCGATCATAGTCAGGAGGTTTGCCCTCTCCAAGAAAGACTCTCGCTCCGACACCGTTCAAATATGCGAGAGGTAGTCAATGCACTAGTCACCTCTCCTTACAACTGATCTGACGTAGATGCCAAGGTATGAGATAAAGTATCCAAGGGATGTGAGAGATCCACATATATGGACGAGTCAAATATACAATGTAATAACACTCTCTCATCATGTGTAGAAATTACACTAGTTCCACTAAGCTATGTTACGTGGACTCCAATGTTAACAATAATTCTATGTGAAACTGATTCTGATATCGAATCAGTGACTTCTCCAAATCCTCCACTCAACATACTACTCTGAGGTATTACAGTAGAATGACTCCTTGGTTCTACAATAGGTTCAGGGATGGCTACGACAAGTGTAGGAGCAAACCAAGATTGTAGCTCATCAAAAATAACATCTCTACTGATATAGAACTGCTTTGATGAAGGATTGTAACATCAATATCCTTTCATATCAGGAGCATATCCAAGGAAGATACATCTATTTGCTTTCGGATCTAGTTTCTTACGTCTCTCATCAAGTATGTGCACATAACAGATACATCCAAAAACTTTAAGAAATGAGTAATCAGACTTACTGTTTGTGAAGACATCTATTAGTGTCTAGTTGTAGACTGCCGCTGTAGACGTCCGATTCATCAAATACACCGCACATGAAACAACTTCTGCCTAGTAAGGTCTAGGTATGGTCTTTTCATTCAACATCGCACGAGCAGCTTCTGCTATGTGTAGATTCTTGCACTCCGCAACCCTGTTTTGCTGCGGATTGCAATTGCAGATCTTCTGATGTCGAATGCCATGCTCATGTATATATGCATCAAACTCTCCAGAAAGAAACTCGCCTCCTCCATAAGATCTCAAACAGAGGATAGATTCTCCAGACTGTTTTTCCACCAACTTGCAGAAAGTCTAGAATGCTGACAGTACTTCGATAGAGGACTTGTTTCTCAACAAATAGATCTAAGTATAATGCGGATGATCATCAATGAATGACACAAAGTATTAGAAATCGGTCATACTTGGTTGAGAAGTAGTCCGTACATCAGTGTGAACAAGCTCTAGAAGCTTGTTCGCTCTGTTACTTGATATGTTAAAGGGCTGTCTAGCTTGCTTGCCGAACTGACATGCTGCATAGACTCCAGTGGACTCACTGGATTCAAATTTGGACAGACCTGTAACCAGGTCCGAACTCAGAAGGCTTTTCAACCTCTGAAAGTTCATGTGCCCAATTCGCTTGTATCAAATGTCAATATCAGACACTATTGGTCCACTCTGTCTATACATGGCAACTTGTAATTTAGGCATAGAGGCATCTAGTTTAAACAACCTACCACTCTTGCTACCTTGAGCTATGACAATGCTATTAGAATCTTCAATAAAACATCCATCTTTATTGACCCTGCTCAATCACTGTCCTATGGATAGTAGGTTTCTAGTCAATGTGGGTACATACACAGCATTCCGTATATCAGTCGCTGAAGCAGGAATGTCAAGTAGAATGTTACCTTTGTGTTGGATCTGGTGCTTGATGTCATCGTCTGTCATCATAAATGGAGGAGTTTCCACAGGCTCGAGTGAACGGAACCACTCTCGATAAGATGTCATGTGACTGGTGGCACCGGAGTCGATCACCCAGTCAATCTATGACTCGAAAGCCAAATAACTCTGATGCATGATAATAAGCAACTGCTCCGAATAGACTTGCTCAGTTACTGCATAGCCTTGCTGGTTGCTGTTACCTTGCTGGGAGTTGTTGTCGTATTGTCTTTGATTGTTTTGTCGCTTGTAGCACTGATTTGCATTGTGGCATTGCTTCTTGCAGTAGTTGTAGGAACCAGGTGCACGTCTCTGATTGTTGGAAGAACTAGATTGTTGTTGTTGCTGCTGCGATTGCTGTTGCTATCTGCGATCCCGTCCACGTTTAGCACCTTTTCACGACCCTTACCTCGAGATCCTCCAGAACCTGCAAAATAGATAGATTCTTGTTGATCCGTTTAAGTAGTACTCTCCAGTAGGCGCACCTCCTCTCCTAACATCATAGGAACAAGTTCATCAAATCGTGGAAGGGGTTCTCTGGTCCAAATCGAGGTAATGAACTGCTTGTACTCAGCATGCAGCCTTTGCAATGTGACCCCGATCAAGATAGTGGAATCAATCTCGATTTGACAGAAGATAACTGATCTACGAGTTGATTGACATGATTCACATAGTCGTTGATGCACATCGACTTCTTCTTCACAGTGTTGAACTGCTGTAGCAATTACATCTTCCGCGTCTCTGTTGCTGATTGAAACAGACGCACGAGTGCATCCCAAGCTTTCTTGGATGTATCATTTTTATGGATGTGATCGATCATCGATGATGAGATTGTCTGCGTGATGTAGTGAATCGTCTGATACGATCACTTCTTCCACTCCTTTAATTTCGTGTCGGAAACGGATACATCATGCACTTTCTCCTCCTCAGTGATAAAACTCCCATAGATCTTGTCCCTGTAGAAAGATCATCATTTGGAACTTCCACACTTGGTAGTTGTTCTTGTGAAGCTTCTCTCCAGTAATCAAGGACACGGACTTCGCCATAGCTACAATTTAAGAAATTGCACTATTATGTATGCAGAAAACCTCACAAAACCACCCTAATCGGATCACTATTTCTTTTGGACTCAAGTCCTAAAATTTTTGTTTTGATAAAAAAAGATCCGACTGAATATCTGCCACTGGAAAGCTCCAAACCGGCTGAAACTTGACTGAGTACACAGTTCGCACCTTCTGAATAAGATAGCCTTTATGGGGCTGATCGACAAATATCAACGAGCAAAAAACATCCAGACCTCGAAATTATGTTCAATGTTTTTTATGACGAAAGAAATAATTTCGTCTCACTCGAACGCATCAGCAAGATAGTGCTCGACATGAGACACAACTCTAGCTGCTCTCTCATGTACTTCTCCATGCATAAATTCCATAATTCTAAAATAGAAAAAAAGGATCTCATGAATATACTTGATTTGATGATAGAACATCATTAATATTTTCATTACATTTTATAGAAATGTAATCTAAAGTATACGATTTATGTAATAAAGAAGACTAGCATAAGCTAAACATTTCATACAATAATAAACAAGTCTCCAAATACAACTCAAGAGAAAAGTGTGATAATCATAGAATACTATGGTAATGTACCAATCACAATCAGTACAAGTAATAATCATTCATCACTTTAATACAATTTTAACGTAATAAAGACATGAATGAGATGATGAGGTCTGTTTGAATCTCATCAGATCAGTTATTGTGATTTAACATCTTTAATTCCTATTTACTAGAGTTAAATTCATCTGGGAACTAGCAAGTAGATTAAAAACTATTATTTCATCTGTCGCGCATATGTGAATCATTGATTATTTATTATCCGCCAAAAGTTAATTCAAAAGCAGTAAGGTATAATGAGCATCACCACGTTGGTGGGACCTTTGTTCATCCCAGCCCTGAACTATAAGCTTCAACCTTTTATGCTTTGTACTCGCCGGTCTGCAACCAAATATAGAGACCTCATTCCTCCACGAAATTAAACACACTAAAGAGCAAGACAATATTAGTGAGGGGGTGTAACGGCACTTTGGGTTCATAGACAACTTGTAGCCGGGACCCATAAAAAGAGAAAAAGGAGAATAGGAAAGGGACCCATTACATAGCCAATTTGATCCTCCATGTTCAGACTTCCGGTCACTACTGCAGGTAAGTATTCGCATTTACGGGTTGTTGGTGAAGGTCTTACCGGTCGTTGCGGGTTCCGGAACCTTGAAACCGGTCCGGGTATCGTACCGTTAGAGTCGTTCTGAGTGGATTCAAACTTCCTGACCGTTAGGCCAGCTTTGCGATTTCTCGACCTCTTTGTGAAGCAGCTAGGGGGACTCTTCTAGTGAAGCAGCTGGCTCGGAGGACGAGGAGATCACATCGATAATTCATCGGGGAAAGACTATTTGAGAGGCTTGATCAGGACGGAGAGACAGAGAAGAGAAGTTGGACTTCGTTGCCATCTCCTTTGGAACGAGACAGTGCGCAAATTTGTGTCAGCTGCATGTAATTACGGAGGGATTTTGCGAAAATCAATCAAGAAATATGCGTTTCTGGGAGCAGGTGAGAGAAGTTCCTGGGAATTCGCATTCAGATTTGTTTACGTTGTTCATTCGAGATTTCGTTACTACTTCAGTGGTGACATTTTGTTACTCTCCGACTAGAATACTCTTCCGCTGAGCGAGGAGTAGGCAGGGGATTCGTTCGTGCATCGCATAAGCATCCGTTTTGTCACATGGGACACAAGACCAGCTTCTGGTCAAAGCTTGAATTGTGCTACAGGCTCGTTTGTCCGCCCTCATTTATTCACAGGAAGGGGGGAATGAGCTTCTCGATGTATTATCATTCGACGACTGACATAGGTAGAGCTGAAACGCGTGGAAGTAGTGACATACATCGAGCGTCAACAAGCTAGTGAATGGAGCCCCTGCTTGACAGAATCACAACCAGTAGTTTTTCGTCCTCTGCTTTCGCAATCTACCTGAGGAATTTCGTGAAGGATCTCCAATGCAGGCATACTCTGTACTGTAAACATTGCTCTAAAATATGTCCTGGACCGTTTTAACGTTATCGTTGTGGACTCTCAGCTAGAAAGGTCTAAGTGATCAGTTAGAAGCTCATCAGTCAGCTGCCGAAGCGAATACTACGAAACAGGATAATTTGTTTCTGTTCCTTCCATCGTTTTCCATTCACTGGGATTTCTCATCAGGTCTCGGGCAGCGGAGCCGAATCGAAGGAGCCGGAAGGCGGCACCTACCAGCAGCTGAAGATGGCGCTAAACCCCACTAATCCGTCAACTCGAAAGATTCAGGTAACTCAATTCATGATTTCAAATTCCGTGGGTGGCCTTGACTGGACAGGAGGATCACTCACCAGCAAGGCGGCGCTTGTCAGGCACAATTCTAGCTTTGGACGATGTTGCTTCTAGACATAATTCTATTCTAAGCACACCGTACCCGCCATGGCCGTAAGCATTTGTGTTACGCGCTGAGTTATGAGTTAGGCATTACTCGTCAAGGCTAGACTGAGAACTCCAGTACCTAAGAGCATTTCTTCAGGTCTTTCGTCATTTTCTGGTGGGATTCTGATGGCAAACAACCCTTTATCTTTACGTGTCACGCTGAGTCATTTGCTCGTCTTAATCGGACAGAGACAGAATGAACACGAAGAATATTGACGTGATTTCATACCTTTTGAACGATACAGGAATCGGCAACGGCGATGCTTAAGAATATGACGCCAATGCTACAGAAATGTCGATCACTGTCAATCAGAAAAATGTTGATGCCGAGCGTAGCTGTCAACCGGAGCTCCCAACAAACAGAGTTAATTAAGTGGCAGCAGGAAATGTTTCATCGCATTCTGAACATGATGTGCCTAGTCGAAGAGGGGCTCATCGAACAGGCAGAGTTGGATGCATTTCGTGTGGATCTTCTGCGAACTCTTACGGCCGTCCACCCTAATGGAGAGTGGGCCGATTTCACTCGAGACAAGCTGCTCTTTCTGCAGGTGGGAGCCCGTGGTCATTTGTGAATCCCTACCCTTAGCGAGCATCTCACTGGTATAACTTTGATTATCATTCCGCCTAGTCCATAGTCTTGTCTACCTCAAGATTAAGCCGACTCAAATGGAAGACGACAGGGCGGCAGGAACAGGAATCCAACCATTCTGTGTGATTGATTCATTTTCGTGTTTCACTTGCGAGAATTCCAGTACACATGGATGCATTTCGCTCGGTCCCGCCTCAACTGTTTAAGAGCAGTCTGCGCATGAGTTACACGCCATAACCAGTCTACAGAAAATTGTTGACAGAAGATACGCTCAAACTTTTGGATTATATTTTTTATGAGTGAATAAAGTCTGAAACTGAAATCGCAGCTTAAAATCTGAGACTCTCGTCCGTATGATTTGCAGGATCTTTACCAATCGAAGTGCGTATCAGCGGAAGAATATCACGCTGCGAAAAGGCCAATTCTATCACGTCTAGCGGATCAAGGAGCTGAACTGGACACTCAAGACTTCAAGTTTGCCCCGAAGGAGTGCAGAAATATTACTGGGGATTCGTCCAAAGCTGAAACAAACTCCACCAGAGAAGTACCGCCAGCCGCAGAAGCCGAGTCACCGGCTGACGCTCTTTCAACTTCAGGATCCGCGAAGAAGACTCCGATCAAACATGTGATGGATGCTGTGGCCCGTCTGAAGAGTGCTGGCAGCGGTGGAAAAAGTGTTCCGGGCTCAGGAAACAATGAGGAGAAGCCCAGAGTGCCTCATGCGCTGGACTTTGTTCGTCACGACCCTCTTGATTGCCCCACCCGTGAAGCACCGGTCTTCGTCAAGAAACCTCAAGAGGTATCTATCGACTCACCTTTGTACTTCGATGCTAGCACTGGGTCCACCAGAGATCTCCTCCCTGAACTATCCAACACCACCTCTCAAGATGCAGATACGCCCCACAGCCCCACCTCCGTTCCTTCCTCCCCGACCATTGCTTCTCTTCTTAGCCCACCTTCAGTCTCCTCCACTACTCTCTCGGAGCAGTCCAAGTCGCTCCTAAAGCCCCCGAGGAAACTTACGTTCACTCCCACCAAGTCGTCACTCACTCCTTCCAAGACCACTCTCGGCTTCACTCGTTCTCAATCGACAAGAGTAGATTCCGCGTCCTCACCCATGGGCAAACCCGAGAGATCCCTTAGTAGGAAGTTCACATCGATGTTTGGAAGGTGGCAAGCGTGGCAAACTGGAGACGGGCAGAAACAGGAGTCTGACGATGACGATTCTGACGATTCTGACGACGGAAAAGAGAAGATGCCGAAGAAGACCAGTGTTTGGAGGAAGCTCGATTTGCTCAGGCCTATTAAGAAACAGCAACAGGACGATGAGGACGACGACGACTTCGGGAAGGAAATCTCGGACAAAGATCCCCTTCTGAAGGCCATTGATAACTATCCCTCTGATTTGATCAGAGAGGGCTACATTCATGGACAGGGTCCCAACGTGAGGAAGCTCAAGAAGAAGGTGGCAGTCAGAACTGCCCCCTCAAACTTTTTCATCGATCAGGTACAGGAACCCTTCCTAACTTCAGTCAATCCCAGAGGAGGTAGTCTGCGGGGCTTCATACGGTGGATTTTTTCTGTTTCCCATTGTGAAGACTCCTAATTCAAAGTTTTCTGCAGGTGTTGGGGGACAATATAAAGACTGAGCTTGCTCGGATACGTACTCAGATGGCACGCAGCAACCCCGTGGACCAAATTTTTACGTGAGTGCTTCAAACTTGACGGCTAGTCGTTCCAGACATCAACATCGATAGTAGCTCAGTCCCGCTAGAGTAACACGTCCAGAATAAAACTGGTAAATCTTAAATCGTGTGACTGGTTTTCTCAGGAATGATCAGATTGAGGCCATCGCAACACGCTTGCCGGTCGACAAGTCAGAGCTCATGCGCTTTTTCCCTAAGTAAGTACTCCGGATTTTATGCGGGACAAGCTGTGGCAGATCAGATCGATCAAGACTCGGCTCCATTGTTTCGTCGGATTTGAACGAAGATTTGAAGTAGAACGAAGTAGAAGAAATGATGATCACTATCAACACGATTCTGTGTGTATCATGACACCTAGTACTGTCCACCAAACCCCTCTTCCAAAAAAGCAGCTGCTGGAAGTGCATATTCCTCAGTGTCCGCTTACATTCTCAACAGAAGACTGAGTAGGTTGAACAAGCAGTTAATCGGCTATCCAAATCAAGTTTCTCCTCAATTGAAAGCTTTCTTCTGTTCTACTTACACGGCTGAATGCTCGGTTGCAGATCTTGGTGCGACAGATATGGCGATATCGTTCTCGAAGTCGTGCATAAAGAGTTTAACTCTCATGTTAGTGAGATGGATGGTCTGCGAAAAGCTGCGAAAGATAAGAAGGCAGCTGGAGTCAAATCCCCTGTCGGTGAGAATGATGAGAACAAGACGTCTGAATTCCAGACCACTCCAGAGAAACCGCCTGTTGCGAAAGCAACACCTAAAAGTAGCACCCCTTCTAAGCCCTTCTTGAGCAGATGCTATACAACGGATGGGTCAGAAATGAAAAGCGCGTCAGTGCATAGGCAGCGGGAGTGTTCTCCCGGGACTACGCCAGGAGGTCGTTCTAGGCGAGGACTGGGCTTCGAGAATGACCTTGATTTGAAGCTCGAAGCGGAAATTTTGAGAATGCCTTTTAGGAACTTCAACGACACTAGAAACGTACGATCGTAGATATCCCCTGACATAGGTGAAGCTACCCGGAGGACTTCACTTCAACAACATCTCAGGACGGCGCAAGCTCTCCTTCACAAACCTATTGTAACAGGTGGTATAGGCAGCTCTCGTGCATACATGGTGTCTACTTTGACAGACTGACAGACACTGGGTGAAGTCAGGTTTCTCGTCACTGCAAGCCTCGATTGACATATCCGACCAGCCTGAACCGAACGTATTCGTTCTGCTTCTTAGTTGGCGAATAAACTGTAGGAAACGCTGAGTTCTGTAACATAGTTGCCGAATGGCCCCCGATTTTTTCTTCCTAGGCACTCAGTAGTTTGTACGTAGTTCTCCACCAACATAGACAACGTTCTGGCGGTGCAGCAGTTTTGAAGTCCTCGTCCCGAAGGCAGTCCTGAAGCATATTGCTTCATGAATATTGTATACACTGTTATATTTCTGTTCATATAGGAAAAATCACCACCCTTCAGTTGGCGGATGGGTGAGTTTCTGGGTTCACTCGAGATTTTTGATGTATCCAACCGTTGTCTTCTATGATGCTGTGATTCATATCTACCTGACTTTAACTTGAATGGCGAGAGCGGTGTTGGTCTTGGTGTATACATTTCTGATTTCCTCATTGTCGTCGTACTTTCGGACGTTCGTCCGTGATCATGGCACATTATGTAAACGCTCATGAACATGTGGTTCATGCACATATCCCAAAGATAAGTCTGTACTTTGATATGGCATCACTTTCGACTCTGTCCGCCTTTATATAGCAGACTGAACACACAGAATTGCGTTCGACTGTCCTACTGGAATACATGCCTGCCAGACTCCACTGTCATACGTAGACTGATCAGTTTCCACGTAAATTTTCTTGTCTCGTAAAACTTGAACATGATCAATCATCAGCCTAAGTGCACTTCGACTAAAGCTGAATAGATCCGCAACTACTAGCAACAGGAAAATATAGCATGGTAGGGATCATTAGGGAGCTTGTCCGACTGACAAAAGCGAAAAGATTTCTTTTCGATAGCGAAAAGAAAAACTTACGAGACGACACCGATCACGAAAATGCCTGTTACAAATGTTTACAGGGAGCTTTTTCCGTAAACCCGGGAAAAGCTCCGTTCGTTTTACGAACAAAAACCATAGATAGTTTACAAGAAGTTACCGGAATGTTTTATAGGAGAGATACGAGTGGCTCAGTTTGCCAGACGTCGTCAGTTGTTGATGGTGTGGGCCACTTTCTGTCCTTCCGATGTGCTGCTCCATTCCTTCACTTCGTACACCACGGTGAAGTTATTCCTTTCTCTTCGTGAATCATATACTCCCTTCCACCATAGCAAGCAGGATGATATCTCGACGACTTTCTGAAACTGAATGGGACGTCGTACGTACCGGAAAGATGTCATGGGGGAATCAACTGATAGCTGGATCGGTCTTGTCGACTGGTTGTTTGATTGACTTAAAATTAGACTTGTCGTTAACCCGCATAAATTTGGTTAAACACCGAAAAATAAGAAAGATAAGAACACTAAACTGGAATTTCCCAAACACTGCACCAATGCACAGAACATGAACTTCTGAAGAACTTTTGTCCGCTTGCTGTTATCAGAAGGAAATAAATATTAAGTAAATTTTTTATATTAAATAGATATAAAAAATCAATCTAAATGTTAAATATTATCTAGATCTTGACAAGCGAGAAAATGCTGACATAACCCATAAGAAAAGCCTAGACTCACGCGTTCTACAGACTACAGTTACAACCATATGAAAGATATAATATACTTAATCAATAAATTAAATCTTTACATATTTTCTTCTTCCATGTTTACGTGGTAAACCATCAGCTTGTTTACCCTCCAACCTTCTCCCTAACAGGATCTACCTAAACTACTACTGCCTCCGATACCTGTGAAAAACCAAGACGCAGACGCCTGAACAAGGTCTGAACGAGATCCGAATCATCCGATACACTAGAAAGTGAATGTACGATAAAGTCGTCGTCGTCGTCGTCGTCGTCGTGGACGTTCAACTTTTCCCCAACATGGTCAAGCTAAGAGTAAGAATCATTGGCGAAGAAGTTCGAAGTTCGAAGGAGACAAGACCTCAGTCTGAGAGTCTACCGTCAGGGACTTCTTATCACTTTGCCTATCTACAGTTCTCCATTCTCATGAACAGTAACTACCCAGATGCGTAAATCTTCCATCACGCTGGTACCAAGATATTATGCTTCCAGAAACACGTGCACTCTTAACCGATGAAGCTTTTAACTTTTATCACCGTCGGTATATATAGCATCGGCCTTGGGCTGCGTATGGGTCTGCCATACCTTCACAGTAATATCTGGAAACATGGAGGGGACCTAATTTCATTTTAAGGCTGGTGCAAATTTCCAGTACTATGTACATTCTGGTAACATACCAGAATATGCAGTTAGAACATACGCTTATGGAGCCGGGCTGCATTATTCCAAGTGGCACTGCTTGAAACCTTAAAAACATATACCAACTAACGAGACTGTAGATACAAGAGTGCCATAGAGGAGAGCTACAGAAACGAATTCCTTGAGCTGTTCTTCTCCAAGTTATGCAGGAAGTATATTAGGGTTATATATATCTGAGTGTTGGGCTATATCCAATGCAAGAAGGGCCGGGGATGATAGCGAGCGTTCATTCATGTGATCAAAATCTCTTTCCTGTTTCATCTCAACCTAAGGTTACTCGAAAATTGAAAAGAGGACTGAATCTCCCCCGTTGGAAACAGCCAGTGATCAAGCGACCACCACCCACGCCGACGATAGTTCACTTTCTATCTGGAAGTGAGTACGCATGCAATAATCTTTAAGGGGCAAAACGACAAGGCAAAGATGGCAGACTTTATACGACAAGCATCTGAGACCTTCAGCACGATATTCTCGTGTAAGTATAGATCCGAAACTGTGCGGTGCTCACTCCCGTTCCCAGTGATCACGCTGCATCGATATCTCAGTTGCTTGACACTGGGAACAGAGGTCTGGTAGCTATGCTCCAAAACGTACCTGAACAGCTTAATCGCCTTTGAGAAGTGACAAGATAAGGTGGGCATGCATGATCCATGGTACTGGAAGAAAGGAAAATTCTAGCTGGGGATGCGGAAGTACAGGAGCCAACCTCTGCTCCTAAAGTACCCAAAGCAAGGTTTAGGCCTAGGGAATGAGTGGACAAATGAGCCTTCTACAGGAGCCAGGACTATATCACATGTCATCCACATTCTACACACTAGAGAGCTAATTAAAAAGCTTGTACCAGTTATATAGAGCTATAGTAGAAAAAACCAAGGAAAGAAATGACCTTGCCCGACTTCTAATTTACTAACGTTTCAGCGCAGCTTCGAGTGGGGAACTCTAGCTAGCTAGGGCCCTAGGCTTGAGAATAGACGTGGATCTCAACTAACACTGTCTAGCTAGAAAAGCAAAGCACAGTAATCTAAGAGCCAATTCGCCGTTGACGATATCGTTGCCGGACATGAGTACTCGAGTGTAGTAGGACTGGTAGCACCAGAGCCAGACACACAGCTGACGAGATCGATATTGTTGGTTGGCGCGCGACTTGAGACTCACCAGCAAACTTGGTATCGAACTTTCTAACAACCGCTAATTGATTAACGTTAAGTGAAGGATAGCTAGCTCTCCCCCCCACCCGGCCGCGCTATGAGATTACTGACGGCGTTGTGATCCGTCGATGGAGGGAATAGAATTAGACTCTCGAGTCTGTTCGAAGCTCTCACCAAACGCATGTGCAGGAGCACACCGACATCAGACATCCTAGATGGAAAAGTACAAGCCCAATACTCACCAAACATACAGCTGTCGACGAAGGATTGGCAGTGGAGATGAGAAGCGTGCGTATGTCCGATATTCACCAAACACACGTATGCGAATTGTTTACTTCGTAAGGCGGATGTAGGAACACGGTTTACAACCTCAAAAGGGCTAGGGAAATCTGGTTTTAGGTTCTAAAAGAAAACGACAATCAGAAGAACTATTTCGCCGTCATAGTCTGGACGGCTCGGAAGATGCACCGTAAAACTGGTGGGATTCCCCTCTGACGTCTTGTGTGCTTGAGGCTACTCAGAAGAAGGCGTCACTCTAAGCTAGCTCGTCGTTAGAACGTGGTGCCGGAGCAGGTCGAGTAAGACTTTGTGCTTTCTTGTTTATCTTGCACTCTTGCGTTACCGTAGAGACTCGTCGTGATCCCTTGATGCCTCCCGGCCCGGGGGTGCATGAAGGCTGCTATATGAGCTGAGCTGGTGCAGTCAGTCTTCCAAGGTTTGCAGTGTGGGCTCGAGCTCAGCAGCGGCTCACTAGCTGAGAAGGTGGACATGCCATGCCAGACAGCCAACTGTATCAGAAGACTTGAAGAATATAGCCTTCAGCTGGCCACCATGTGCAGTGGGGTTCTACCCGAAGAGATACATTCTCAGGGCGACTAGGGACTTTGAGAATGTCCGCTGCGCAGGCCAGAGCAGGACTCGCAGCAACAGTTGCCGGAAAGATCCTCTCAAAGCATCGGGTGTCAGCCTCGGGACCAGTTTAGGCTCAACTGGTATGGCGTTGAGCTGTACCAGTTGAGCCTTCTATCATCTCTAGAGTTATAAGGTGCGTTCTCCTGAGAGCCTAGAACGAATGCTGGCATTGCCTTAGCTTGTGTCATGAAGCAGACAACGTCCCCCTGATAAACCTGCTGGCCCTGGCCATAGTCTGTCCGATGAGTGTTGGATGCTCATGATCAGAATCTAAACTCTCTGCTTAATAGCTTCGTGTGCGTCAGACTTCTCCTTGTTGTAGCACGCAAGTTCGGTAGCTTCCATACGCTTAATTTCTTCGAGCACAGAGTCCACGAAAGCAGCTAGCTGTAGGGTCCAAGCTCTGTCGAGTTCACTGCCTTGTTGTACATTATTTGCCAGGACCTGGTGTGGTATTTCGGAAAAAATAGATCTCATGATAATGATGACAACTTTGATAGGTGCATTCGGACAAGTTAATTACAATGCAGATTCACAAAGTTTCCAGCGAAAAGGCGTCGTACGACTCATGAACCTGCAGGAAACAGTGGACATCAACAACCAATACTGAATACTGAGTATATTCGAGAAGCAGATGCATGTGCATTTATTTTTGCTTCTGGAATATATGCGTGTCTCATACACGTAAATCATCTGTTTGTGGGAAGTTGTTAATCAACTTCTGAGCAGCAGTCCAAGTGGAATCTGGTTTTCCACTACAAACCCTCACCCACTTCGACGTGTTTCTACTGGAGAACCGCATTCCACTTGTACTGTAATTGCTCGATGTTGTGATTATCTAATCTCCATTCAGGACCGGTGTTTTCGTGCAGTGGACTTATCTAGCTAGATAATTATCTTCACTTACTGTCGACTCTGGGAACAGGAGAACTCACTGATAGACATTTAGTTCTTGCGTTCACATCCCATCCGCAACCAATTCAAACATAACTGCAGAATCATGGAATTATAAAGAGGTTTTCCACTCCTGATTTATGGTCCCAGTGTTTCCAAAGACGTCACATCATGATCAGAGGACTTTTTGAGACAGGTAAACTTACTTGACATTTAATTCAACGTATTGATCACCCCATGTACAACCATCTAGTTGAGTGGAAGGAATCCTCATCATTACGATCGTAACCTTCGCTTTACTGCTGCTGAGGTGAATATATGCAGTGTGGTTTTCAGTTGACTGAATAGATATATCGCATTCCAATTTCCATCCTGTTCAGAGCTTTCATTGGACTAAAACATTTGTCGCATCATCTATCAGAACTGTTGTGACTCCTTTAACGACTAATGGAGACTGTGGGTTTCTGTGCCTGCCTGACAGGGAACGCGGAAATATTCTATCCGAGCTTGCTTGCTACCAATGCATAACCTCGTGCAGATAGAAGGATTTTCTAAATATACATTCCTGTTTGACGAAGTCTTTCTACTGAAATCATGCAGCTCTCATGTCAAGAATAAATCTAGCTAAAGTCTCTAGACTAAGTATAAAGAAACGAGTATAAGAGGTTATGTCCGTTTGTAACGTTCGACCGCAGATCACGGAATCGAGTCGTCCGTCTCTAGTCAATGAATTGTCGAACGTGAACCTCCCTGAAGACCTGTGTACTATATTTATGTCTCCAGATCCAGTTCGTTAAACTTCTCACTAACAAACACCAAGGATTGGATAACCGTCGGACGGGTTTAGAATAACCAACTAGTCTTTAGCAGGTTTCTGGTACTGATCTCAGGTTTTACAATGCTATGGAAACTGTTCCAGGCTTAGGTTTGGTAAAATTTGGGCAGCGCTTCCGCTACTGGTGGTCAAGTCGGAACGCAATAAGCCCTGAAGAACCACAGCCAAGACTAAGAAGCCTAGTGGATGTTAGGAAGTAGGAAGGCACACCGAAATAGAGTCAACTCCACATCAGACGCTTCAGTCCAACTTTAGCACTCAATCCAAGCTTGCTTATCATATAACAAAGCAAATCACGGGCTCATATACATTACACAGCGTTTTCTTGCTGACAGGATCTCGGAGAAACGCTCAGACCGGCAATCTTCCCTGCTGCTAGAATTCTCTGATGAGAATTTCACTTCGGGACTAGAACTTCTCCAAAAAGCTTATCTTCTCTCAGGACGCTCTGATCTTCCACTCAGAAGACTAAATCTCAGATTAACAGTCTCACTAACTCTAGAATTCCTCTGGTAACCTCAACCTGCAACTCTTAACCAACGGTTTGTTCCCTGTGTAATCTGATCTAGAGATGCTACTTCTCTGCTTAATTTCTCTATCAGCCACCAGTCTCTCTGCTCAGTCTCTCTGGTCCTGCTCTCTGGTCTGGCTCGTAGAGTAAAAAGGCTACAATGATCTGGTTTAGGGTTCGCGACCCACTAAGTACTTGGAGTGTCATTCAGTCTTCGTTCTCGAGACCCCAGCCAGCGCCGCGTGTTGTCTTCTAATCACTGCCCATATTTGGAAAACGGCGTTACAATCGCCCCAACCAAGAAAAAGCAATTCTTCCACTGAACTGCGGTATGTGCAATACCACGTTAGGAATAACACTTTCTCAAATCCAGAGAAATACTACCCCATCCAGGGTAAGCTCTTTCTCAAAGCTATGCTCCATTACTGAGCATTCATTGAAGCTTTCGGGTGAGACAGAACCCTAGCTTCCAGGTGGTGAACTCGTCAATTTTCTTTTATCCACCTCCTTACTATGATACACACATAGTAGCGTCAGCCTAAACCTGATTGACATCCGACAGTCATAAGAAGTCAGCAGACCACAACTCCACCTTTAGACGAGCAGATTGACCAGATCTACTCGGTTCCAGTGTCCTTGAAGGGTCCTTTGCATGACTCTTCTGACTCGATTCAATCCACCGCTTAGCTGGAAGAGACCACTGCGGACTGTCGTCTCACAAAATATCTACGCAGTGGTTCTTGGAACTTATACAATGCTAGATCATCTAGGTACTCCCAAGCTTCACTTACCAATCGCGGAACTCTACCTGTCCAACGACATAGGTATTGAGTAACGGGTTCTCCAGCTCCATCTGGATTTGGTGATGTCCGATGATTTACTATCTCAATCAACTCAAGATCATCAGCTCTTGGTAATGCTTCTAACACTGGATGCCATTTCTGATATCTTCCTGGCAACGATTATAGTTCTTCACGGAACATTTTCAAGTTAGAAACATGAATGATGGGGTGATAGTGCTTCATACTAGCCGGAAAACGTAACTTATAGGTCATAGGACCTAACTTCTTCTCGATCAAGAACGGACCTGCCCACTTTGGAAGAAGCTTCTTTGCTAAATCCACCCCTGCTGGGATTCTGAAGTTCTTGGTTCTCAAGCAGACTCTCTGTCCTTCTTCGAACTATACGTCTTGCCTACCACGGTTTGCATACTTGGCATACCGTTGTTGCGCCTTCTCCATGTGTTTCTTGGCTTCTTGAAACACAGTACCCTGAACACGTATGAAAGTCTCTAGATCTGGGGGATCCTGGTTCGACCTTCCTGTGTTTTCATGCCCCTTGGTAGCTAAAGCTATAGGAGTCCAAGGTGCATGAGAGCCCCGATAAACCACTTCAAATGGTTTAAATCCTGTACTCGAGTGCTTGGTGTTGTTATATGTAAACTCCACCAAGTCCCAAGTGCTCGCTCCAATCACTCTGATCTCGCATGATATAGTTTCTCAACCCTTGCTCTACTATCTGGATCGTCCTTTTCGTCTGACCATCAGTTTTAGGATGATAAGAGGAACTGAACTTGAGAGTAGTTCCGAGCCTTCGAAACAAACCTTTCCAAAAATCAGCTACAAATCTCCTATCCAGATCTGAAATAATGTCTTTAGGCATCCCATGATACTTAAAAACATATTGTATAAACAGTTCAGCAGCACCTCTTGACGTCACTGTTTCCCTACAAGAGATAAGGTGAGCTTGCTTACTGAAACAATCTATAACAACTAACAGAGCATCAAAACCTCCTGATTCGGGTAAACCTGTGCATAAGTCCATACTTATGCTCTCCCAAGGCCCATCAGGTATTGGCAATGGTCTCAGCAACCCTGCAGGTCTCCTTCGCTCTGTTCGTTGTTGTTGACATGTCAAGCAAGTCTGCACGTACTTGACAACATCTTCCAACATGGACGGCCAATAGAACTGCTCTTTAACTCGTCGCAACGTCCTATTCTGCCCTCCATGTCCAGCTAGTTCACAATCATGACATTCTTGCATGACTAGTGTCCTTAGAGATCCAGCTGGGACATAGACCTTGGTTTGCTTATAAAACCAAAGACCATTGCGAAATGAGAGATTACGTACCAATGGATCTCTCTCTTGTTGGCTGGTCCAACGTTGAACCTGAGGATCATCTGGCAATGCTTGTCTGATTCGATCCAAAAACTCTTCACTTGTGTCCTGGGTTGTTAACGCCTGGACACGTCGGCTTAACACATCCGCTGGAATATTTTCCTTCCTCTTTTGATATCGCCATTCGATATCAAAACGAGCAAGCTCCACTTGCCATCTCTGCTGTTTGCGGGACAAACGAGGTTTACTCTGAAAGTATGTATTACCCTCGCAGTCCGTCACAACAGTAACCTTGCTTGGTAACAAATAATGCTCCCAACGCTTCAGACAATGAACAATAGCGAACATCTCTTGTTCATGAGCATGCCATTTTGCCTCTGTTTCTGAAAACTTGTGACTTTCGTAAATCACTGGATGCTTTCCTTGCATCAGCACTCCTCCAATGACCCATTGGGAAGCATCTGTGTGAACCTCGAAAGGTTCTCCCGTCTTTGGAAGAGCTAGCACGGGCATCTCTGTCAGTGCTTGTTTCAACCCTTGAAACGCTCGTTCAGCTGCTGGATTCCAAACAACTTTGGAAGCCTTGCGCAATAAGCCAAACAAAGGTGCAGCTTTATGCGCAAACTGATAAACAAAGCGCCGAAAATATGTAGTTAATCCAAGAAAAGATCTGAGCTCATGAACACTCTCAGGTCTCTTCCATTCAACAATGGCTCGAATCTTAGCCTTGTTAGGATGAATACCCTGCGCATCGATCAAACATCCTAGAAACACCACACTCTCTTGTCCAAAAGAGCACTTGCTCTTCTTGAGATAGAGTTGATGTTCTTCCAGGCGCTTAAACACCATTTCAACATCTGCTAGATGTTGATCCCAAGTGGATGAGAAGATGATGATATCGTCTAAGTACACGATAACACTCTCATCCAAGAGATCTCTAAAGATCTCGTTCATCAGCCTGCAAAAAATACCAGGTGCATTGGACAATCCAAACGACAACACTGTATACTCAAACAAGCCATACCTCGTTCTCACAACCGTCTTTTCTTCATCACCTTCTTTGATCTGGATTTGATGATATCCAGAACGCAGATCTAGCTTGGTGAAGTACTTTCCTGTGACCAACCGATCGGTGGTTTCATCCATGAGAGGAAGAGGGTACTTGTTCTTGACAGTAATCTTATTGAGTGCACGATAGTCCGCTGTCCTGTTGTGGGACCAGTTAATATGTAAATTACCCGTATAAGTGCGTTTTGTACACAATTGTAGAAGTCGTGGTGTAATGAGATCTAAAACTTGCTCTTATGGGCTTAGAATGCTCTATTATCTGCTGGGGGGCTCCATGGGGTGCAAAAGGACAAGGTGGGGTCCTTTAACTTCTCATTGGTCCTCAAAAAAGTGAAGGTAACTTGTCCTCTACCTAAGTGCGCGCTCTGGGAGGATCGGGGCACTTTGACGAGGGATTTTGAAGATCGGAGGGCATGGGCGGAGAGCTCTCGACGGGAGGAGCAATCTGACCACAAATTTCACTCGATTTGGAGGTCCAGGGCATACGTTATGACGTTTTGAAGTTCATAGAGTGATGAGAGTACAAGAGTTTCTCTTCCGATTGTAAGATTAAGGGGTTTGAGGGATCGAGCCGTCAGATTGAGACCAGATTTCATGGGCTTGTAGTCTGTCAGCTGCTGAAGCTCTGACCACAAATTTCACCACCGGATGTTGTGCGGATTGAGCGCAATGGCGATTTGAAGGCGACGGGGTGCAGAAAGCTGTCAATCTGAAGCAGCGAGTTTGCAGATTTATGGAGGACGATCAGAACGGTCAAATCGGCTCAAATTTCCTGTGTAGTGAGTTTACCTTCTGAATTGATAGCACAGGAAGTTGGAGTGGAAGTGGACGGTTCATTTAGTCGAAGAAGCTTCTGTCCTGAATCTGAGATTGGAAGTGCGTGTTAGTTTCTGTGGATTTGTGTTAATTGTGGGAGGAGATCTAACCGTCAGATCTTCCTGAAATTTGACCTGCAAGTAGAGATTTTAGTATCCTACCTACGTGGCAAGTTTGAGAGGAGACTGAGCTGTAGATCTGTATCTATCATGTGTGAAAGTTCGCTGGTTTTTCTGCCGAGTTGTATCGGCAACGATATCTACTCTAGGTCTCGAGTTGTCAGCGACAGCTGGCTGAAAAGCATCCAGTGCGACATTTGTATTGCTTTGGGGAGTATTCTAGGCGTAGATATGACTTTAGCGACCTACGTTGTATCCACGTCATGTGGTAGTTAGGTTCACACTCAACGTGGCAAAGTGCGATCTTTGACCTGTAGAGTCGACTACATGTCTAGCCTAGTCTCCGGTTTTTGGGGCACGTTACGGTGCATGCATTAGAACCTTTCACCCAGAAGACCCACACGTGGATGAGTATGACGGCACCAAACATGCGATGTGCATGTGTGCCACCTCATCGGTCCGTGGGGCTTGGGTTGCTTGGTTAGGGAGCTTGCACCTATCCTTGTTTTGTGTTCGAAACTTTTAAGCAAAGGGGAGTGACCTGTGTGGGGGCATTCGACCTGGGGAAAAATCCAAAAGATTGTTCGTGTGGAGATCGTGGTGATCCTATGAGATTGAATCAGAGTTTTATGGATCGAGATACCTTTGTAGTTGGAGTGCACATGTTGTGAGAGATGGACGAAGGACTCTACTTACCGCCCAGATTCCCTTTTCGAAACCCTTTCTCGATTAAACTGATGTATATGGAACGAGTCCACTTTCAACAGTTTCTGATAGGATCCTTCGGGCATAACTTTACCGCGCAAGTTATGCTCTCGCTTGTCCCTGTGATCTTACCTGTTGTCACTTACGGCCAAGAATGGGATCTCACCGTCTTTATCCTCATCTAACGAAGGATGGATCTAAACCAGCTCCCTCCTGTAAACTTTAACACCCAATGCGAGATAAGACACATCTGTCGACACAAAGCCATGTACGAAGCCCTAGTAGTGAGAAACTTCGGAGAAGAATACTACCGAGAGATCATGTCATCACATATCCCGTTTGTCGTGCCCATGATCATCCAACGTTTTCGTGTAGTTATCTTGACCCTTTACTGAGAGAAAGAAAGTGCTTAGTTATCGAGGAAGTTAGAGAGATATCTACAGGAAACTTGTCGCTCTGCTGTGCATGGATCGCTAGCCACAGCCAGAAGGTATGCCCTTGCTCAAAGGAAAGGCTCTCGCTACGACATATTTGGTGCTTCCACTGAGAGCACGCTTTGAGGTGGTTGAGTGAGTTGTTGCCGAGGAGCGTCAAGTATGAATCTTCCCGAAGCAATGGGGACGAGTGGAGGAGGAGCGGACGATCTGCTTCGAGCATTGACGATGTTGTTGAGACAACAACAAGGAGGCGATGTTGGGGAGCAGAAGTCTACAAGAGCTCTACAAGCGGTGGTGAAGAAGTTGGGGAGGTTCGATGGAAGGAACATCACGAAGTATGTTCGAGAGTATATTTGTGAGATGGAGGTAAATCGTGTGCCTGAGACAGAGATGATTTCTAGTTTTGAGTTGGCTGTGATACCTGAGATCCGTAGTAAAGTGACAAAGCTGAAGGATGCACGTACGAGTTCTTGGGAGGAGTATGAGCAGAGGTTGAAGAGTGAATTTTTTGATGATGATGCGGATAGAGTAACCAAGAGAACGTTCTTGGAGTGGATAGAGCAGCGTCCGGGGAATGAGATGACGCCAAATGAGTTGCTGCGTGAGTTTGAGAAACGGTTCTGTCAACTGTCTCCATCCGAGAGGACAACGCTTGACTTAAGGAAGAGAGAACTTTTTCTAGAAGCTGCCGATGAAAATCTAGAGGATAAGCTTTTCTTGATGCTAGCAGACAAGGGGGAAGAAGGAGGAGTGAGCACAGACTGGAGAAAGGTAGAGGAAGCTGTTACTATTCTCACGAAGCAGAAACGTGGAAGAGGTAGAGCTGCAACCTTGAGGTCTGATGTCTCTTTAGCTCCATTGCCCAAGCCTGCCAATAGCAAGATTGAAGATTCTGCTATCGATGAGTTGGTTAAGGGTCTGAGAGAGTTAAGGATAGAGATGGCAGAGCTAAAGCATAGTCGGAGTCCTGGTGATACCAATGCATCATCAACTAGCAGAAATTTTGTTAGAAGATGTATCTGGTGTGACAGTACTGAACACCAACGACGAGATTGTGAGGAGTTTTCCGAAGCTCTCAGAACCGGAGTCGTGAATTTTAGAGATGGAAAGATTCATCTCGCCCAAACTGGTGCGCCGTTGAATACCAACTTTGGTAAGGGAGGAATGAAGAGTTTGGTGAGAGGTCAGGTTGGTATAGCTACGGCGATACGCACAATAGAGCCAGAAACATTTGCGATTGAAGTAGATGTACCGGTTGTAGCAGCTATTAAGAGCGATGTAGTTGAAGTTCCACGAGAAGTAATGTTACGAGGTGCGGAGGCAATTCGCCGCATTACTGGATGGGATGATCCTGTAGAGGCAGGGTGTGTCAAGGCTTACTTGGTACAAGAGAAACATGTAAGCTGGCAAGATGCGATTGTGGAAGAGAAAAGGAGATGTGATGATGATGTTGCTGACCCGGAGGAGGCTACAAGGAGAGCTAGAGTCACGAAGAGGAGAGGGCAACAAGAGGCATCACCTTCTGATATCCCTTCGACGTCTCAAGGGGCATCTACATCTGAACCTATGGTTGATGTTCCTATTTATGACACGGAGATGAGAGAGAAAGGCAAAGGAGCTTCTTCAAAGGGCAAAGGTAAAGCACCGACCTACAGACTACAATCAGATATCGAGACCACCACCAACTTGAAGGAGATTCTTGAAGAGAGAATTTTGGATGCAAAGATAGAATTTTCCTTGCGAGAAGCCTTGGGAATAGCCAAACGTGACTTTCATGAGTTGATCATAGATGTGATCAAGAGAAAGAGGCAGATGACTGCAGATACAGTGATGGTGAAAGCATTGGATACTGACATCACTGGGGAAGAAGATGAAGAGTTAGGTCGCGTATTTGCCCAAAAGCATGTACTACAGGCGTCGAAAGGAAGAGAGGCAAGAGTTTCAGACTGTGCTGCAGAATATGGCGACGAGAAGCAGCATGAGAGTCACTATTCTCGAGCATATTGGGCTCGTGCAACCACAGAGACAAGGGTCTGACTGGGTAACTTGTCAGAGGCTATAGTGGCGTTGGTGGATCACGGTTCGGAGATTAATATCATGTCCAAAAATGTTTACGAGAAGGGGAAGTGGCCAATCGACACAGGACATGGATGGGTTCTTCGTGCTGCTAACAACCAAAGAGGTGAACTTTTTGGTGCTTGTCCAGCTGTCAAGACTCGAATAGGAGATGTAGAGATAGAACAAAACTTTTTTGTTCAGAGTGTAGCTGCTTATCTTGTGATCCTTGGTCAACCGTACATTACTGCGTCTAGGATGGAGACGAAAGTAATGGACGATGGGTCTCATTATGCTCGTATTAGAAGTCAAGATGGTACGAGGGCGGTACAGTTTCTTACTGTACGTACGGGTCATGAAAGGAACAGAGAGAAGCTGAGGGACAGTCCTTTAAGGACTGACAAAGAGTTTTCGGATTTTTAGTTAGCACTCCTGTAGAGCGGGAGTATGGGAGTGTTGATAGGAGAAAGAGCCTTCCGCTAGTGCCAGAAGATGAAGAAGAGATGTTTAAATGTGGATTTGCTCAGTTTTCTGAAACATGTGTAAATAGATTTCGAGTGGTAGAAGAGATGGATAGTGTACAAAGACGAAGTGTGAAGAAGCAGGAAGATCTCTTCAAAACTCAAGGAGTTTTGGTAGATCAGGAGTTCATTAACGGGGTGTATGAAGAAGAGGGCTTTGAAGATACTCTTGAGGAGGTTTTGTCGTTTATAAGCACCGATTCTTTGGCTAATGGATTAGTCGCAATCCGTTCGCGTGAGTTACATGAGGAGATTACAAGATTCGTCGAGGATGGCTACAAGGTTCAGCTTCAGATGAAAGGAGATCATGAGTTGGAGTTAGAAAGGAGTAGAGCCATGAAACATCAAGAAGCGCAGGTTCATACAAAATACAAGACTGTGGCGCGAAAAGTGAAGCCGGTGGCTACTCAACTACCTGAAGACTCTAACAAGCAAGTGGAACGAGCATCGACTGAACCAGTTCTGCGGGATTCACAGAGAGTAGAGCACAAGTTCACAGAAGAGACACTCAAACGACTGCAGATTGGAGGGGGTGAGTTTCTCACTGAGGAAGAGAGAAAGCGTTTTCATGAGATGTTGAGAAGGCATGGAAAGGCTTTTGCTTTCAGTGCAGAAGAGATTGGATGTGCAGATACGAGTGTCGTAGCACCCATGGTGATCTTCACAGTACCACATGTGCCTTGGGACTTGAAGCCTATACCAGTGCCACGAGCTATGTTGCCAAAGCTTGTGGAATTGTTGAAAGAGAAGATACGCATGGGTATTTTAGAGCCATCTATGGGACCTTACTCGAGTCGGTGGTTTATTGTACCTAAGAAGTCAGGGGCTCTTAGGTTCATCCAAGACATGCAACATGCTAACAAGGTGACTATTCGAAACATGGGAGCAGGACCCATAGTAGATGAAGTTGCAGAAGCTTTTGCTGGTCGTGCTATCTACTCGATTGGAGATTTATACTCTGGGTATGATCAGTTCCAGTTGGCAATGGAGAGCAGAGATCTCACCACCATGCGTACTCCGCTTGGGCTTGTAAGGATGTGTACATTACCGCAAGGAGCGACAAACTCTGTTGCGCATGTGCAAAATGCAATGAATAGGATTTTGAGAGAATTCATTCCAGAGAAGACCATACCTTTCATAGATGATATTCCTATGAAAGGGTGTGCGGCCGAAGACAAAGATGAGAAGCTGACTGAGGATGGATGTCGAAGGTTTGTGGTTGATCATATTCACGATGTGGAGATGATCTTAACAAGGCTTGAGGAGGTAAATCTCACTCTTTCAGCAGAGAAGTCGAGCTTTGGAGTACCAGAGATTGTTGTTGTTGGTCATCTTTGTGGAGCTTTTGGTCGACGTCCAAACCCATCAAAGGTTGATGCCATTGGGAGGATGAAAGATTGTGTCAACACCACAGAGGTCAGGAGATTCTTGGGAGCTTGTTTGTTCTATCGAGTGTGGATTCCTCATTTTGGTCACATGTCTGAACCGTTGTATGAGTTGCTGAGGAAGCGAAGGAGGTTCACTTGGGGTGAGGAGCAGAGGGTCGCTATGGTGCGACTAAAAGAAGCGTTGAAATCACCACCAGTTCTACGACAGTTGAGCTATGATTGTGATAGACCCATAGTCGTTACTGTTGATACTAGTCCTATCGCTATAGGTTGGGCAATAGGGCAGGATGATGGTGAGGAAAAGAGGTTTGCAACAAGATTTGGTGCTCGCATACTTTCGGATCGACAAAGGAGATACCCTCAAGTCAAACGAGAGCTATGGGGCGTTGTAACTGCAATGAAAGCTGAGAAGGAGTATCTCATTGGAGCACATGTACTACTTGAAACTGATTGCTTACCTCTGTTGGGAATGATAGCAAACTGCACAACGCCTGATATTGCTATGTTACGTTGGATAGCTTACATTAGGTCGTTGAATCCAGAGTTGAGGCACATAGCAGGGAAGATGAACTCGATGGCAGACATGTTGTCTAGAGCTAGGTACTCTCAAGAAGAAGATATGGAGGCGGAAGATATGGATGAAGATGATGCAGAGGAGGGGCAAGTTCTACAACTATCAAGCGAGGACCGGAGTCGCTTGGATGGTGTTCTTCCTTTCAGGGAAGAACTCTACTGTGGGAGGCTCAAAGAAATCGGACGCTATCTAAGCACTCTTCAGAAGTATGAAGAATGGACGGAGAAAGTCTTCAAGGAGATACGACATCAGGCCTATGGCTATCTATTACGAGATGGATATCTGTGGAAGAGGCCAAAGAGGAGAGATGGAGTACCCTTGAGAGTAGTGGATGATGCAGAGACCAAGAAACAAGTACTCGAACAATTTCATGATACCTTATGGGCAGGTCATCGAGGTACATGGACGACCTTTACCAAGATCAAGGAGAGGTATTGGTGGAAAGGATTGTATCGAGATGTAGAGAAGTTTGTTGGGTCATGCATTGAATGTCAATTCCAATCCAAGATTCGGTATAGGGATGGATTGAGACCCACATATCCCTTGTCCATTCATTTCCAATGGGTTTTGGATTTGGTTGCCATGCCACCAGGAATTTGGGGCATGCGTCATTTAGTTTTGGCTCGGGAAGAGCTATCTAACTTTGTAGAAGGGAGGGCTCTACGCACCAAAGCTATTGAACCTGTCTGTCGATTCATATTAGAAGATATAGTTTCTAGATATGGAAGCGTGGGGAGAATCCGTGCAGATAGAGGAGAGTTGAATGCAGATGAAGCACGTGAGTTCTTCAACAGATATGGAATACGATTGAAGTTGACCACTTCGATGAACCCGGAAGCGAATGGGAAAAGTGAACGAGGGCACCCACCAATCATCCAAGCATTGGTGAAAGCGTGCAGGGGGCGTCATGGGGACTGGCCTAGACTTCTTCCTTTTGCGTTGTGGGTTGATAGAACTACTCATAGTACTGTCACTGGTTACATGCCCACAGAATTGATGACCGGTCAAAAACCTATCATGCCAGCAGAAGGAGACGTTCCTACTTGGGTATGTCTACCTTGGGAGGATGGTTTTGATAGGGAGGGACTATTGGCACTACGAATTCAGCAGCTTGAGCGACGTGAGGAGGACCTTGAAGAAGCATTGGTCAAACTCAAGGAGGCGAGGTTGAAGAACAAGGAGCGGTTCGACAAGACACATCGACTGCGGAAGAAGCCGATCCGAGAAGGTGACTGGGTCATAGTATATGACAACAGTTTGGATAACCAACACAGCACTATCAAGAAGTTTGCACGACGTTGGTTTGGTCCTTATGTTGTTGTTGTCGTTCACGACAACGCCACATATGGTTTGCGAGAATTGGATGGTACACTCTTGAAGTTACCCATTGCTGGTAAAAGGGTCAAGGTTTTCCGAAGACGTGAAAGATTTCTTGATTTCGATGAACTTCTCGAGTCTGATTCTCATCTTTCCAGACCTTATGCGAGAGAAGATGATGATGAACCAGACAATTCAGAGCATGATGAGGGATACGATGATGACTATGGATAACAAGTTGGCACATACCGGAGGATGTGCAGGTTTGGAGGGGGTGAATGTCCTGTTGTGGGACTAGTTAATATGTAAATTACCCGTATAAGTGCGTTTTGTACACAATTGTAGAAGTCGTGGTGTAATGAGATCTAAAACTTGCTCTTATGGGCTTAGAATGCTCTATTATCTGCTGGGGGGCTCCATGGGGTGCAAAAGGACAAGGTGGGGTCCTTTAACTTCTCATTGGTCCTCAAAAAAGTGAAGGTAACTTGTCCTCTACCTAAGTGCGCGCTCTGGGAGGATCGGGGCACTTTGACGAGGGATTTTGGAGATCAGAGGGCATGGGCGGAGAGCTCTCGACGGGAGGAGCAATCTGACCACAAATTTCACTCGATTTGGAGGTCCAGGGCATACGTTATGGCGATTTGAAGTTCATAGAGTGATGAGAGTACAAGAGTTTCTCTTCCGATTGTAAGATTAAGGGGGTTTGAGGGATCGAGCCGTCAGATTGAGACCAGATTTCATGGGCTTGTAGTCTGTCAGCTGCTGAAGCTCTGACCACAAATTTCACCACCGGATGTTGTGCGGATTGAGCGCAATGGCGATTTGAAGGCGACGGGGTGCAGAAAGCTGTCAATCTGAAGCAGCGAGTTTGCAGATTTATGGAGGACGATCAGAACGGTCAAATCGGCTCAAATTTCCTGTGTAGTGAGTTTACCTTCTGAATTGATAGCACAGGAAGTTGGAGTGGAAGTGGACGGTTCATTTAGTCGAAGAAGCTTCTGTCCTGAATCTGAGATTGGAAGTGCGTGTTAGTTTCTGTGGATTTGTGTTAATTGTGGGAGGAGATCTAGCCGTCAGATCTTCCTGAAATTTGACCTGCAAGTAGAGATTTTAGTATCCTACCTACGTGGCAAGTTTGAGAGGAGACTGAGCTGTAGATCTGTATCTATCATGTGTGAAAGTTCGCTGGTTTTTCTGCCGAGTTGTATCGGCAACGATATCTACTCTAGGTCTCGAGTTGTCAGCGACAGCTGGCTGAAAAGCATCCAGTGCGACATTTGTATTGCTTTGGGGAGTATTCTAGGCGTAGATATGACTTTAGCGACCTACGTTGTATCCACGTCATGTGGTAGTTAGGTTCACACTCAACGTGGCAAAGTGCGATCTTTGACCTGTAGAGTCGACTACATGTCTAGCCTAGTCTCCGGTTTTTGGGGCACGTTACGGTGCATGCATTAGAACCTTTCACCCAGAAGACCCACACGTGGATGAGTATGACGGCACCAAACATGCGATGTGCATGTGTGCCACCTCATCGGTCCGTGGGGCTTGGGTTGCTTGGTTAGGGAGCTTGCACCTATCCTTGTTTTGTGTTCGAAACTTTTAAGCAAAGGGGAGTGACCTGTGTGGGGGCATTCGACCTGGGGAAAAATCCAAAAGATTGTTCGTGTGGAGATCGTGGTGATCCTATGAGATTGAATCAGAGTTTTATGGATCGAGATACCTTTGTAGTTGGAGTGCACATGTTGTGAGAGATGGACGAAGGACTCTACTTACCGCCCAGATTCCCTTTTCGAAACCCTTTCTCGATTAAACTGATGTATATGGAACGAGTCCACTTTCAACAGTTTCTGATAGGATCCTTCGGGCATAACTTTACCGCGCAAGTTATGCTCTCGCTTGTCCCTGTGATCTTACCTGTTGTCACTTACGGCCAAGAATGGGATCTCACCGTCTTTATCCTCATCTAACGAAGGATGGATCTAAACCAGCTCCCTCCTGTAAACTTTAACACCCAGTGCGAGATAAGACACATCTGTCGACACAAAGCCATGTACGAAGCCCTAGTAGTGAGAAACTTCGGAGAAGAATACTACCGAGAGATCATGTCATCACATATCCCGTTTGTCGTGCCCATGATCATCCAACGTTTTCGTGTAGTTATCTTGACCCTTTACTGAGAGAAAGAAAGTGCTTAGTTATCGAGGAAGTTAGAGAGATATCTACAGGAAACTTGTCGCTCTGCTGTGCATGGATCGCTAGCCACAGCCAGAAGGTATGCCCTTGCTCAAAGGAAAGGCTGTCGCTACGACACCGCACACATGCGATACCACTATCTTTCTTGGCCACGAACAACACCGATGCAGCATAAGGTGGTATACTGGGCCGTAAGATAACTTGAGCTAACAACTCTTTCAGCTGAGTCTTCAGCTCTGTCAGCTCATCAAATGACATGCGTCTTGATGGCACTGCAGTAGGTGTAGCTCCAGGAACCAGATCAATAGCATGATCCAAGGCTCTCCTCGGAGGAAGTCCTGTTGGTAACTGGTCCGGCATTATGTGAGAAAACTTCTCAATCAATGCTTGCATATCAGGATGTATAGGAAGAGCAGCAACACGTTCTTCCTCATCCGTCTCCACCTTGGGTTTAGACATCACTGCAACCCAAGCTTCGTCTACCGACTTGATCTGCTTTCCAAACTGTCTAGCTGTGCAGATCTGAAATGCCACCTTGGCTCGTTGGAACCTACGAGCAGCATGGTTTGGCTCCTTGGGTCTCTCTTTGATGATCAAAGGATGTGGTTGACCCAAGCCCCATCGATCCATGACAATGACATTCCCTTCTTGAACATCTAGCTTGGCCTTGGTCTCTTGTAACCAAGACCACGACAAGATACCCTCCATTCTATCACCCAAGTTCATAACTAGGAATTCATGCTTCCTGGTTACCCCTCCAACAGTAATAGGAACACTCATGAGCTTTTCTGTAACGGTTGTGCTACCTTGCACAAACCTTACCAACAACGGGCTAATGATCTTGGTTCTAGTCATCCCTAAGGTCTTGACTAGCTTTTCATCCAAGACATTCACATCTGCTCCAGTATCTATAAGCAAACAACACTGTTGGCTTCCTAGTTTCACTTCAATCCACGGCAGAAAATCCTCATGTTCTACCAAATGCTCATCAGCACATACCTCTGCTTCAGTAGCTGCCTCAACTGGTTCTTCAACGCTGGTTGTCTCTTCAGCTGTCAACCCACGAACGTTGCTCGCTGTTGAACGTTGAGGACACTCACGAGCGATGTGATCATCCCGTCCGCACGAAAACAAATGATCGTCCTTGAAGGTGTAGCACTGCTAGCGCCACTGCTCCTAGCACCTGAGGTCGAAGCTTGGTTGGATCCTGCATTGGATGCATAGGATCCAGTAGGTCGTGTCTGAGTAGGACCACGAGAAACTCCTTGCTGTTGAGATCCACGAGGTAACCTCCTTCCCGCTGCACCAAATCTTCCACCACCACGTCCTCTACCACCTCTACTCTGAGAGGACGCTATCTGTCCTTGAGGATTGCGTCAAAATCCTCTACTAGGCTCGCCACCACTTGTTCCACGCTGAAACTTGGAAGGCTGCACGGTATAGTTACGCTCTCTAGTGTTCTCTGCTGCTTCCAAAAATGCAAACAAGTCTTGCATGTCCTCAGACTTGTGAAACATAACCCAGCTATCAAACACACTAGCATAGAAACCCTGCAGACCTTTCTTCAAGTGAAACAGCAAGTCGGTGCGATCCACCATGTGCAAACGAGTAACCAACTCAGAAAATCGCTGGAGATACTGCCTGACCCTCCCTGTCTGTCTCAGATGAATGAGCTCCAGCAGAAATTGTGTAGCTTCATCCACTGGTATCAAATGTCGTCGGAGTTCATCCTTCAGCTCCGGCCAAGTGGACATAGGAGTTGTACCGTTCAAACTCCTCATCCGCTGTTGACCTCCATACCATTCCTTAGCCTCTCCTTCCAGTCTACTAACAGCATAGGTGAACCAGCTGCGCTCATCGAAGTTCTCCAAGTAATTCTCCATCTCAGTAACCCATAACTCAAACTTGGAAAAGCTTTTCTCACCATTGAAGACCTATGGCGTTGCTGGTTCAGCCCACTTCACTTTCCGCTTGTGCCCTTCTTTGGCTGAACTGCCTTCCGCAACATTCTCTTGCACCTTCTGTGACCCATCTTCATTCTTATCTGCTTGAGTAGCATCAACTGCTCCTTCACCCAGCAGTGCTAAATCCTTGACTTGCTCAGCTTGCGATACAAGGACCTCTGCTTCTTTCTCATGTGTCGCTTTTGCTTGAGCTAAATCTGCCTTGAGCACCTTGTTCTCAGCTTCCACTTGCTCAAGTCGGCCTTCCAACTTCTTCAGAAATGTCTGCATCTCGTCCATCCCGATCGACACGGCTTCCATTGTCGATGGTGTTCAGCAAAGATTCAACCTGAACCTGCTCTGATACCAACTGTAACGTTCGACCGTAGATCACGGAATCGAGTCGTCCGTCTCTAGCCAATGAATTGTCGAACGTGAACCTCCTTGAAGACCTGTGTACTATATTTATGTCTCCAGATCCAGTTCGTTAAACTTCTCACTAACAAACACCAAGGATTGGATAACCGTCGGACGGGTTTAGAATAACCAACTAGTCTTTAGCAGGTTTCTGGTACTGATCTCAGGTTTCAGAATGCTATGGAAACTGTTCCAGGCTTGGGTTTGGTAAAATTTGGGCAGCGCTTCCGCTACTGGTGGTCAAGTCGGAACGCAATAAGCCTTGAAGAACCACAGCCAAGACTAGGAAGCCTAGTGGATGCTAGGAAGTAGGAAGGCACACCGAAATAGAGTCAACTCCACATCAGACACTTCAATCCAACTTTGGCACTCAATCCAAGCTTGCTTATCATATAACAAAGCAAATCACGGGCTCATATACATTACACAGCGTTTTCTTGCTGACAGGATCTCGGAGAAACGCTCAGACCGGCAATCTTCCCTGCTGCTAGAATTCTCTGATGAGAATTTCACTTCGGGACTAGAACTTCTCCAAAAAGCTTATCTTCTCTCAGGACGCTCTGATCTTCCACTCAGAAGACTAAATCTCAGATTAACAGTCTCACTAACTCTAGAATTCCTCTGGTAACCTCAACCTGCAACTCTTAACCAACGGTTTGTTCCCTGTGTAATCTGATCTAGAGAGGCTACTTCTCTGCTTAATTTCTCTATCAGCCACCAGTCTCTCTGCTCAGTCTCTCTGGTCTGCCTCGTACAGTAAAAAGGCTACAATGATCTGGTTTAGGATTCGCGACCCACTAAGTACTTGGAGTGTCATTCAGTCTTCGTTCCCGAGACCCCAGCCAGTGCCGCGTGTTGTCTTCTAATCACTGCCCATATTTGGAAAACGGCGTTACACGTTCAGCACCGACTTCAGTATTCCGTATTACGTATACGCTTACGACAGTCAAGTTCTAGAGACACGTACATGTTTACCAGTTTCTATGGGGTTGAGCAGGAGAGCTAATTATTTTTATTCAAGTTTCCTGGTCGTGGTTTTGCATGTCAGAAGTTGTTCAGAAGTATCTTTTGAGGAACTCTCTAACGGAATCATGGAAGCATGGAATCGATTCTAAATCTCTACTACAGCTTTTTGCGTAAATGTTCTGACTCTGATTCAGTGTTCTTCGCTTCAATGTTGGCAAGAAATATGTATACTAACTTTTCACCATGATGATTGTATATATGTTCAGCCCATAGCTTATGGGGTTTGTTCAAATTCTTCTGTCGAATTCGTTTGAAGCTTCGGATAGAAGGGATCATCTCTTTTGGACTCTGTTAAGTAAGTTGGAGTAACTAACTATAACCATATGATACGCCAGCTCGAGTGACGATTACCATGAGAGAGAAAATGAAAAAGACTAAGTCTAGTTGTGCCTTCGATCCCTTGGCTTGCATGGCTTGTTCTCTTCGAATTCACGCGCGCCTGGAAAACCATGAAAGCCGTTACGGAACTTCTTCACGAAACGAAGCGAAAAGATCTAGAGAAAATAGACCATAGCTTCCTCGAGCTCGCCAGCGCTCTAGCTAGTAGTACCCAGCAGACTTCATCATATTATGCAATGAACCTGTTAACTATCCTTGGAGGTTAGTTGACGTTCTGAAGTAAAAAAGTGAAGATATCAAAGATAAAAATTGGGTGACTAGTACTAGTGACCGGTGCCAGATTTGACATGGAAAGGGAATGTTATACTTTTGACAGTATTAGATGAGACAGTTTTAAGTGATATCAGGTATGTAATATTCAGTATATTGTCATAGGTTCGTTGTATATGGAGGTATTAAAGTACTAAGAGTGTACTAGATCATATAAGTAATTATATCAGAGTCATCAACAAAGTGAGCATTATTCATCTCAGAATATTTATGTCTGAGTTTTCTTGTTTCTGCAAGTTGAACTCATATATGTTCTAAGCTCTCTTCCTTATCAGCTCTAACAAGTTGATCAATAAGTTGATAATATTCTATTAAGAGAGACAATTCTTGTTATTTTGAGACACTAGAACATTTAATTTATTCTAAGTTTGGAAAAGAACATGAATGCATGTCCATTATAATAGTTCTCCAGCTTCAATATGGATCATCATGTATATAAAGCGGCACAATGTTGTTACAGTTCTCTTGCGTAAGTTCATTGTAGGCGGGAGAATGATCTCGTAACTTACACGAGTCATCTTTATATAAGAAAACATGACCATCCAGTATCTTCAGAAAGGTTGAATCATTGGAGAATCATCAATGGTCAACATGAGAAGAAATTGTATCTTGAAGATACCTGATATACTTCCAATATTTCTTACTGGTAGGAAAATCGTGAGGCTCAAGATCCGGAGAGAAAACCATGGTGATAATTAGCTTTAAGTTAGCGCATAATTTACGTTTTCAACATTAAGCTCAGAACTAAAAATCTGATGAGGTTGACAATGTTAAAATGTCTGAAAAGCACTTGATTATCACTATCTTTCCCACTTGAGGATTTCAATTTCTGCGCAGAAAAGTAATTTGTCATATTATATGAGTTCCAATAACTTTTGTTCTGTTAAATCACTTTCTAATTAGAAGTGTTCGTCATAGTATAATATCAGATTCTACCGACCGATTATAAATGAGAACTCAATATTTTTGAAAATTTAAAGTAGTACTTTAAGATTGGATATTATGTAATAACAACCATTATAAAGATTTTAGAAAGGACTGATAATATGTAACAAAACTGAAAACTGACTAGCAAGTCTCTCATAAACGGAGTGCTTTATCTCTCAACAGAATACTATCAACCTATTAGAACTGATAAAGAGGAGAACTTAAACTGAAATATCTTGAAATGAAAAGTGCATCTTTTACTTATAATTTCTGGATCTGATGCTCTCTAAGAGGGACTCTTTAAGAGGGACTCGTTTGATACTTACTATACAAAGCATGTGTGTTAATGTTTTCACTGGAATATCCCTCTCACGTCAATGTCTTGTCAATAGTCTTTATCTTCTCCTTTAGCAAGAGTTTAGATATGACTTGCAAGGATATTTAACATAATATAGGTTTTTATATAACTAGGAAGATTTTGAAGTAAACTTGGAAACAAGTTGAACAACATTTTGCACTAAAATATACAAATTTTCTCCAGATCGTTCGTGAGATTCAAGGCACGAACTTTAATTTAAAGGTGTATTATTGCGTGTCAAAACTGGAACCTTTGAACAATATTAGTCTCTTGCAGATGAGTGTTATGGCTGCGGCCAAGAGACCGCGGTAGTTTCCTGTGGCCACCTCTGGAGACACCTGCAGGAAACTACCACGGCCATCTCGAATTTATCTTTTGTTCACTTTCGACGTAAGTTTCAGCGCTATTGAAATCTATTGACCCAGGTATACTTTCGCCGTAAGTAAATTCAGTACCTTAAAAATTTATTATAATTTTCAAAATATAAAGAGTCAAAAAATTAAATAGTTACAGCGATTCAAAGACACTACTCTAACCTAAGCGATACACTGCTCTAGACAAAGCTTCTCTTGGACAAACTACGGCCTTTTCTCTTCTTGGTGTTAGAGAATATTTTATTTTAGCTTTGAAACACATTATTACAACTTTCAGTTAATATCATCCCCACGAACTTGTACAGCGAGAAAAATTGGAGACCGTCCGTAACGTTATAACCTGCTGTTATTCGGTAGCGTAAATTTAGCGCTAACTGAATATTGAATGAGGTGTGGTTGCTGATAATTTAAAAACCGCCTAACAGAGTATAATTGAATCCTGAATCATTAAGTAAGTGAGTATAATTATCCTGGCTCAATTCAATCCTGAATCAAGTGTCAGGTTTCGTACAGTAAGAGTCAAAGATCTAAATTTAAAGTATTAAATTTACATCATTATATTTAGATAACTAAATTAAAATATGTATGACCTGAAAAAAACACGTGGACTCTCGAAACAAAAAGAAATCATAATCGATGTGAGTTATGAATTACGTATCTTACGTATAAATCAACTCTCATTGACGAATAACGATAATCTCTGAGACTTAAATTTACAGCTAACCCTTCTTACGAAAAGGATTAGACGTAAATTATACCCCATGTACACTTTCTAAGTGCATGGGTGAATATACCGTCTCAAAGAAACTTAGTTCTACGAGAATACTACTACGGTGGAAAATACGGGGTTTTATCTTTCTCTGTAGAAAATTCCTTCTAGATTCATAGTCCAGATATGTGCAATCATAAATTCATGATTGACCAAGTTCATCTTTAATTTGAATGGGATACCTGATTTCAACGTGAGACATCAATCATGCGCTGAGCTCTGTAATTAAGTAAGGTTGAAGTCGGTTGAATTGGGATAAATTAAACCATGTGGTTGCACGCGAACAACGATCGGGTAACATACAGTTTCGAAGATTTATCCCTGGAAACTTGCCACTGCAAGCATGCTCCAACTCTTTTTCAACACAACTGAGTGAGTGAAAACTCTACTAGGAGATCTATGCATGCCCTAGATTCAAGAGGTATAGATTCTTAGTAGAGTGTCACTGTGACAAAGACTTTGTCATGACCGTCTGTTCCCATATTATAGAACTTGACCTCGTAGCTCCAAGTCGTTATATAAGAACATCGTTACATGTCTTTTCTTACGGAAGTTATTGACTCATATAATTAATGACAGGACTGGCCAGATCCTACCTCCTCCACGGCTCATGGACATTCACTCTAGATCTAGATAATATGCAGAGGCAAGATCTAGGACAAGTGTGATCATGAGCTATCAACTCGAGAATCTCAACTACTGGTTTGGAAATGCGCATGCATGGCTAGGACACCTTCGTTTAAGAATGCCAATCGAGGGCACAGTTTAAGATGCTAGCCTCAGGATTCCGAGTCTGGCAATCTCAACTCGAGAAAACCAACACACTCAAAGAATGCTTATTGGCAGTCAATTTGGAGGATGTCAACTATATAGCGAATTCCAAGGTGTAATTCTGCTATAACTAGAGGATCTGCTGAAAGAGGAACTGGAACACTGGTGTCCGGTGCTGGAACACTTCAGTCCGGTACCGCACGACCAAGACGTGCATGCTTTAATGCTTCAGTTCCAGGACGTCAACTAGCTAGAGATATACATGGTCCAGTACATATATTTCAAGCTTAAGGATGCCACCATTTGAGGGAAGTAGGGAGTGTCAGAATCCTCCATTCGTGAATAATATTGCTAGCACACCTAGCTCGGAACTGCTAGGACCCAACTTAGGGTGGCACCACACCAGACTCCGAATGCTAGGCTAAGCTGACGTTAACATTCGAGAATGGTAAGAGATCACTCGAATACAATTACCGACTTATGATGTTTACGACACATATATACTGGATGGAATCCGATGCCAAAAGCCAACGGCCAACTCAAGAATGTAGAGACCTCCTTGTTTAGGAATGCTAACTTAGAGATACCAAGGCTTAGTTTGGACTACTAGGACACCCAATTCAGAAATACCATCTCAACAAATATCAGAACATTCAGCAAAGACCAGAATCAGTTCGAATTCGATGGTGATACTAGATACATCTCCATATACGCTCAAGTTGTCGCGATTCAAAAGTTGGAAAAGGTGAAGTGAGAATATACGGGACACTTTGATTGCAAAGTACACCAATTGGTCCGCGATCATGACAGACTTCCTCAAACATGTTGTCATGTACTTTCTAAAGGGGAAGATTTCAAAAACTGCTTTAACTTCTACCCGTAGGACCTATTCTTGTCGAGGAACATCATGGATGCAGTTTTATGTCAAGAGATCATCAGAAAGTTGCACCACTCTCGAGTCTTCGGTATCTCCTCTGACAGTGACGTGAAACGCAGCATGCGGAGATGATAAAGGAACATATATAAATTGCAAAGCAACGACGGGGGGAAGAAGTACGGTTACAAGGGGGATCCCCAAGGGACTGTTACGGGAAGGACTGAAAGCGCTACGGTAGGGTTTAGGGTCTACTGTAGCGAGCCATGCGAGAATATGCAACACTATAACCGGAGAGACGGCTGCATGCCGTCGATAGGGTTCTTGTCGACATGGTTGGTACCCGAGCAAAGTTTGCGTACGCTATCCAGTGAAGGGTTTACTCCTTAGAGGTAACACTCGACGCAATGAATAGCCAACAGATGGAAAGACCCCATCGAGCCTTACAAGGGAAAAAAAGGATTCGAAGGGTCAAGCAACCAACGTACCAAAGGGAGGAAGAACACCGGTGATAAACTTCACTATCAGTAGTTCTAAGGTCACTTATTGCTCTTAAAATATCACACACTAGTAAGTCAAAACTTCTGCATACAACAGGTGCACATGAAATAGCATCGCCTACTGCAATTGCTCTCTTGTGGATCGTGTCTACTAAAGCTCTCTGTAAAGCAATGAAAACTTGCTGTCTAAAAAACGCAGTGCAAAAAGAAAAGAAAAGTGATACCCCTGACGTCGCTCATGGTAGGCTATGCCACAATCTTGAATAAAAACGTCGAACTTCGAGGCTGTCGATTAGTATATCTCCAAGGCTAAAAAGATGAAGCGATGTCCCTCCTGCATATCTCTATACTTGATCACCTCTGCTACTGCCATCATGCATGCGGTCCATTCTGGAGACGAGTGATCACTTGTGTCCTCGAGTCTCGTATCGAATCCGTGATAACCACATCTGTCACTGAGACATGATCCTCCCTTATCATGTACAAGTCATTTCTCACTGACCCTCTCGTCTGAAGGGCATATCAACGCTCTCTCCATGTCATGTAACCGCTCTTTCGTGCTAAGACAAAGACAACGTCTTGATGCATAATGGGTAGCTATCTATCCTCCACCGTGAGGACAACGAGTAAGGTGTCGATCCGAGATGTCGAGCGAGCCGTCGCACTCGCAGGTGGACAGTGTCGAAGCAATAGATTGGACCAAGCCTAGGCGGAACCTATTGTAGAGAAGATAATCGATACGAGTCAAAATGCTCTAATGCAAGATCGAGTTATGAATCAAGAACTTGCACCCTTGTCCGAACAAGAGCGGAGTCGAGCTCTAGTATTCCGTGAGATGGAAGGATCAACTAAGAGCGCATGAAGAACTTGCTGGAAGTGGTGTCTCATCAGAGAGGACTATAGTCTGTGAGATCCATCCATAGCTAAGGTATTGAATCAGAGATGTGTCTCATTTGTCTCAAGAGTCAAATTATCTCTTGCCTCACGGAGATCCATCTGTAGTGGTTAAGAATCATCTTTCACTTCTGTCACATAGCTCTCCAGAATAGGTCTATCTCGCACGAGGAAACGACAACAGAGCCAAGGTGTTGAGAGGGCCCAACTACCCAAAAAGCTGCCAGAGCAGTCTCCTCCATGGATAATAAACTCACCCCGTCACCGGCAATAATGTCTGCTTATGTGCGAGAGGTCCTACCATAAACTCAAAGGTCTCCGGTCCTAAGCTGTTGTTAAACCCTCATGATCCTCCTGTCAAACTCTCTAAGGTGCAAGATGAAGATAAGAGATGAAGGTACTGTGCAGAGTAGGATGTCCGAACGACGTATAAAGGAAGAGAAAATGATACCAAAGATAACATGTGGGTCCTCTAACCTAAGGAGATTCTCGATATGCAAACGTCTTCCGTCAGGGCAACATCTAAGAACCGAGGATGAAGTCTTTTATACCCACCGGTACTCCGAGGATACGTAAACCATCTCTAGGTGTAACAAATCCGTTCGGGAGCTGGAGGTATGACGATATGTCTATAAGAGATCAAGCCATGTACGTTGAAATCTTTACTCTCAGCCCTACCAAAGACAATTGAGAGACGAGATGATCAAAGATATCACAGACTTCGTCTGCCGGACTTACGAAATGCGTGTCATCAACTAGAGATGGAAAGACACAACCTGGAGCAACCAAGGCGGTGATCAAGAGAGCTCTATAGTGAGCTACGACAAAGAGGATCCACCAAAAAGATCTCTTTGACGAGTATCTACAGCAGAGCAGATGACTGTAATCTCCTCTACCGAAGGACCGTTGTCGCATCATGGATGAGTTCCTACTTGAAAATCATATTTTGGGGTTCTATATTTTCGCTCCAAAGACGTTCATGAAGAGAAATAACGACTATTTGATATATTTCGGATCTCGACTTTCATTGCACCAAGTTGTAGAGCTCGTTGTTAGGTTCCCAAAGGTACTTCATTTGTTTCATTTTGGTGCTTAATGGTGACGTTATGAGGTTCGAAAGATGAGAAAATCAAGCTAGATCTAGTTTATTGATGCTGACTAGGTATTTGCAGTTCTTGGTGCTATACTAAGGACACAAGGAGGCTGCTTGAAAATAATCGGGAGAAAACTTCATGCGTTGTAACTGACACAAAGGGATAGTTTAAAGGGTTAGCTTATATTTTCAACTTGTCGATGAACGTTTCGTGAGATTGGGAGGTCCGATGCATGCGCACAAGGTGTCATTGTGTTCAGATCTGTGCAGGCTACGCACTGGTTAAGACGGTTTATGAAGAGACGGATGGTAGAGTGTGTTCTGAGATAATTGAGACGTAAGGAAAGAGAGTTGGAGTGCTTCTGTGCATGCGAAAGAGAGTTGGACCGTTCTGGTCGTTCTGGAGTCCAAACTTCAGTGTCCTTGGATCCACCGAGATCAAAATGTCAAGTTCTTCAAGAACTTGAAGACGATACGAAGTTTCACCAGACAATTTGAGAGATGTGAGAAAAATTGACTCGCAGAGAAGCGTTAACGTCAATTTTCATTCGCTTGCGACATGAAGTTGGATTGTTCTTCGCGATCGGTGAACCATGCGCTTCGTTCTTGTGCATATGCAATCAAGGACTCCTTATCTACGCATAGGAGAAGATCGTACATAGATCAAACTATTGTGTTGTGCGTGGTGAGTGAAATTGAGCCATAGAGGAACGATTTACGTCAGTTTTTTACTTCTTGTGACCAAATTTCTTGTGTGGTTTTGCGAGGAGAACCTCCAAACGGCTTGTTTCAAGTCTCGTTGGGTTTAGAGCAGCCAGATCTATCCATCAGAGAAGACTGATCTTAGATCAGGCGGTCCATTTTGCCCATATACGTGGTTTTAAGCTATATGGAGGAGTTTTTAGAGGTTCGATCATCTATGACCAAAAATTGGAGATATCTCGGCTGTAGAGAGTCAAATTTGAAAGCTTTTGGGACCAACGGAGTGAAGAAGGAAGACCCTATCGATATCTGAAGACCGTTTGGTGAAAGAAGAAAGTTCTCAAATAGGTCTTCTTCGATTCTTTCGTTATGGTTTTTGTCCTTTTGGATTCGTTAGAGTTCTATTTGATTATGTACAGCTTGTGGTAGCTAGCTTTAGCTAAGGGCTTGTACATGGATGTTGTTTGGTCTGGGGTTTGAATCATGTGATACTGGTGCAAAGTCTTTTGTTAGCAAAGGGATGTTTCTATTGCTTTAGCTTTCGATAGTTTTGGATCTAGGTTGAAATTCATAGACTTGTTTTAAGAGGTTGGGTGCATATTATAGACCACTCAGGTCTGTTTTTCAGTTCTGTGTTCTTAGAGAAAAAGAAACAAGAGAGTACATAAAGTGGGAGTTGGTACATCTTGCAAAGCTTGTTCTCGTGGTTGTTTTTCTCTTCTTGCTTACGTTCAACACATGATATCTCCACAATCAGGAACCTCTTGTTTTCTTGGACAACTTTCACATAAAATCTGATATGATACAGTGCTGGTAATAAAAAGAGGAGGAAGAACCATAGAATGATCACATGAAGAGAATGAGATTCGTCAGAGATCCACACGCATCCATGAGGTCCCTAAAGATAGAAGCGCAGAAAATACTATTAAAAGTATTTTTCATGTCCACTTGTAAGATACTCCAATCGGGATGGATGTCAAGAAAGCTCTAATGTCGAAGGACACAAACCACAACCTCCAAGCGTCTCAACTCCAAACTAATGTGGACAAAGATAGTCTTGAAAAGTATCTCCAAGCTGAAGAACAATGGTATGACTAATAAGTTGTAAGAGTATCTCACCAATGGCTATCGGTCAAGTCTCTCCGTCATCCTTCATTCATGACCAAAAATCTAGCTGTCCTCAATACATGAGCTATAGAATGTAGAATATATCCCTCAGCTACTACAACCGCTACATGAAAAAGCTCCGCGAAACCACTAGAGTATCGTTTATCTGAAAATAATCCACTAAGTGCTTGTAAACCATCCTAGACAAACCTCCAAAAGATAGACGTGGAGCTGTACACAAGGTATGAGCAAACAAAGATCTATCGAGACATAATGACTCCTCAGGCTGATAGCTGAATCTTAGGTGGTGAGAGATCACCCGGTGGGACGTGAAGAAAATGCAACGAAGTGATCGTCTCCTCAGTAAGACATGCCACTGATAAAAAATGCAATGTTCTAGCAGCTCTCCAATCTGATCTAACATCCTACAGCGTCGTATGCGAGCAGAAGATGAGATATCACGTATAGAGACAGACTCACACCTACTTCTTGTCGCACGTACTGATTCTTCTTGTAAGACCGCCCAATCATCAACACAGAATCTCCAAGGACGAATCGTCACCTCCTGATGTCTCACTCTGCCACTGCGAGTAGAACGGACTGTAGAATTTCAATCGAGAATTCATATGTTAGATTCACGTAGCAAGACAGCCCGAATGCATCAAAGAAGAAAAGCTTGGACGATAGCCGAGGAAGACGTGAACTTCCGTAACTGCTCGTGAGGATTCAACCGTTTCTTTACAGACACGTATTATTGCTTCATGATGATGTCAATCCAAAGATGAAAAAAGTTCCTATTTTTTTAGAATTTAAAACAACTTAAAAACCTATAGTAAACTATGTGCAAACCGTAGCAAAAAATACACTATATGTAATAAGAAAGTTCTGAAAAACTCTCTCAAAAATCTTAAACGAAAAATTCTATAACTCTAAAAGGCTAAAAAGTATTTAATATTTATTTATTTTAATAAAATATATCATTTTTTAGTAGAATTTTTTATAGAAAAAAATCTAGAGTAACCCATCCCAACACACTCCATCTTCTCAAACTACATTCTCTTCCCTCTCCTCTAACCGGCCGTCGATGAAGGAACTCCTGCTGAGGATGAGCACGTACGTGAAGCGGTCAAAACCGGTACCTCCGTATTGGACGGAAGTGGTCCAAGTGTCAAAGATGCCCACTAACTCTAATAAGCCTTGCATGCTCCAAATTCGTGCCCGTCAAAGTCCGAAGTTCAAACCATGTAGAATGGTATCTACATGTAGTTCATCCCAATCATCGCAAAAGCAAACCGGCCGGTCAAGTCTTGCTTGACTGTACGGACGAGCGGGCGTGCCCGGTCGTAGGCACGCACGCACGGACGGCCCTCGGGTTACGTGCGGGAGTGAACGAAGTCATCAATGATCATTCTCGCCTGTGATGAGTGAGCGAGCGAGCGACGGAGGAGTGGTAGCGAATCTGGCGATAGTGCAGGCTTTCTGGTTGTTCACATATCGAAGCAAGTTTACGAATACCTTCTTGAGAAACGTCGCCGCGTGAAGGAAACATTCTCGTCAAGAAGGAATTGCGAGGGAGGGTCGAGCGGGCAGGCGTTTCTGGAAGAGACTACCGTAGACGATTCGTACGTACGTGGACGTGTGCTGCTGAGGCTGAGGCTGAGGCTGAGGCTGCGGCTCCTGGAGGCTGCCGCTTCGACTCTCTTCTCCCCATGATGTGTGAGTGAGTTAATCGCTACCTAGCTGTCCGTGAACATTCTGGTCTTCTTGGCTGCTTGTGCATTTGGGCTCATATCGTCATGACTGCAAGGAATTTAGAGGGGAGGGACGAGTCGACAGGTTCTTCTGATCGTGTGCTAAGACGCGAGGATCGGAGACGATCGGGCCCTTCTCTTTACTTGGTAGTTTGTTTGCGAGAAAGGATGTCCGTTAGCTTCACGCGACTTCATCGAATTTCCGGCTGTACGTACAGCGCCGAAAGTTGAACAGCGCTGACAGAATTTCTATGATCATTTTCGATATGTGAGGCAGAAAAACATTCCTCAAAGTCTCGCCGAGCAGAAGCTAGCCAGGACAAGAGGAGGAGCAGGTTTGTCTGTGACAATCTTCAAAAGGTCTTGAAGAGAGGGACCTACGAGCTCCTGCAGGGAGGTTCTTCTGGTTCCGGCGACTCTGGTAGACCAGAAATCGAGGCCTTTCGGATATTTTTGTTTACTCCGGATCGTTTTGACAGCAGGGAGCGTCCAAGTCCCTGAAAGTCGTATATACTGCGGGTGCTTGGAACGAAGAAAGGCATGCAGGCCATCCGAGAGCTTTAGATCCCCGGGCACTTACCAAGATGCAACATCTGGTGCAGGTAAATCATAAAAAGGAGGATTCAGTTCGTCTCACTCGCCAGTTGCATCCTGCTGGGGGCTTTCAGCGGGATCCCTGTACATGTACTTTGGGTGTCACGGCTTCTTCCAGCGATCCATATGGATGCATCTTTTGGCACCTCACAGTGCGCGGATACTCCGGGTTTGGATTTGGGTCTCGAGCTCGGACCAGGAGCTAGCTAGGGGAGACCGAAATCAAACGAGCGTATCGAAAGCTGGGCTTTAATTTGAAGTAGCATCCAGATCGTATGCAGCTCCATGCTAGCGATTGTCATCTCCGGTTTCTGCATGTCATTTTTATCAATAAGTCGGCTTACCACTCGAGCATGAACACAAGTAATTCTCGGCCTTCATCCCAACCTCATGCAACATGGTTGGGGGAGGCCGGCCTTGCACAACTGAAGATGCTGCAAAGTACGACCCTTTGCTGGGACGTCCGTCCTGGAGCAGTACATGAGCCATGTAAACATACGAAGTGGGATCACCCTGATAGCACGATCGAGAGGGCAAGAGAGATTGTGTCGACGATCGGTTTCTATTTTCCTGAGAAGACTGGTAACTAAAGAAATGTACACAAGATGAAGTGCATGTATCCGAAGTAAGCTTCGGTTCAACTCCTGCAACGCACCCGGAGAGCCATCACGTTCTAATGGTTGAAGAAATGTATTCAGTTGGCAAATTAAATTGTGAGTCTTGTACAGTTCGTAATAAGGGCATACCCTTAATACTACTTGGGTAGTTATACACAAAGATGTACAAGGATTCAGTAATCCTTCTAGTCAAGAATCAACCGGAATGCATATCCAGCTAGTCTAAGAGGAGATGCCTGAAAGAAGACGGCAGTTCACAACATAGCATATATTGATGTCAAGGAAAGACTGAGAAAATTGGCCAGCAGCCAGTTCAAAGCAGAATTAAATCGTTTCATTTCCTGCTTTTGAAATTCCCACAGTGACTGTTTACCGAAAAGCGTGCAGAAGTTGTCACAAACAACAATCAAGTGAAAGGAGTAAGAAAAAGCCGTGGTGAGCAACCCTGAAGGGTTCCACCACCAGAATACTGTAATGTTCAGCAGAATACCTGAAAATTAAAGGTTTAATATCACCGTAACTTCAGTCCCGTTGAACAATTTGTTCAACGGGACTGAAGTTAAATTCCATGAAGTTCATGATCTGAAGGCACTGGGCACCATTCCCTAGACTATGTGAAACTCGGGTACCGGTGAGTAATATGATATCCACAGCCACCAGGACTAAGTCTTCCTTTCCGTGTGTTTATACCTCATGGGAGATCAGTTCATTATCTAGATCTTTCGGCATCCTGGCATCCTCTGCTTTATGCAACGGTATGGTGGCGATGGTGTCTCAGAAGCGGTAGTCAAACTCCCAACACTACTGTCGGCAGAAAGTTTAATAAGGCAACTGCAAGTTCATAACGATCTTTAGAAGTATATTCAGTGATCATGAGACGCAGCTGAGACATTGATCCAGGATCTTCCCCACTACACAAGCATACTTGAACGCTAATTTAAAACAACTGATAAATCGATACCATCCGCAGTGTTCGGTGTGAGATTGCCACAAGATAGAAGTGCAGGCATACGAAGAACTAGTCAGCTACAATGCACTCGCCTAATATGTAGAAAGGTCACCTATTTAATTTTGCCAGGCCCTTTTAGGACACATAAGAGTCCTAAGATCAGTAGGTCTAGGGAATCGATATGGACTGAGTTAAGACTTAGCAGGAGAAAGAAAGTTTCGTGCTTGCTACTTGCTCTTGAAGCTAAGTTCTTGTTTGTTCTGAAGGTATGTTCGGTTCTCACTCATGATACCTCCAAATAAAGGAACAGAGAACACATCTTTAAGAACAGCAATCATTCTTAGTTTGTTAATCATTGTCAACATGGTTTGATGGTTTTGAGTGCGTGAATTCTAAATTTGTCAGGTTAAAATCATAACGAACACAAACTTTAAGCTAAATTATGAAACTCTTACTTTTCAATCAAACTGCCTGACGTTTGGCTGAACTACTGGCATGTAACAGTGCACGATTCCACTGATCAGCTGGAGGTCATAATAATTCTTCACTATACGACTTTACACCTGGTCCATACGTAGATTAATGATCCGAAGATTGAGATGTTCTAGGCCATATCATCAAGTACTTCGAAGGATCTGGAACTTTCATGATTCAACTAAGACGTGGAGGATTCACTATATACGTATAAAGTTGCACTGTATTCGATCGTATGTGACTGGATATTCAAAATGTCAACTCATGATCAAGCATAAGACCCAACTTACACACGCCAAAAAGTTCACTTCAAGTCAAATCCGAAGGACTTGGTTCGACGTAAAACATCAGAGGATCAGTGTTGAGAAAGCGAGGTAATGAGTAAATTAAATTTGCAGATGTACTTCGATCAGAACATCAACTGTTCACCACTGCAGCCTTGGTATCATTAGGACCACAGTCGTCAAGAAGAAATGGAGGTGAGCTGGAAGTGAAGGAACTGCAGATGCTGACTGAATGATGGAGTTAATGTTAAGTTAGGCTTGTTCCCCTAACCGAAGGGCGAGCAGGCCTCTTCCATACCGTCCAATGAGTGGGAGGAGTATCATATCTCAAATAGTGACAGTTCGAAGCTGAAAACGTTCTGTGCTCACTCTAGCTCAAACTCCGCACAAGCTTCAGAGAATCCATGGCCAGCGCTAACGGAGAAATACCACATGATTCGCATATAAAGCCCTACAGGTGAAGAGAATGAAGCGTGCAAGGAGTTCCAGGGCGGTACTTGTGATAAGTATATGGACACGGTGCTTATAGCGTATCATGTTCAAGCATGACTCGTGTGTACCAGTCATACAGCGTATCAGACTTCTTGTATGCTCTATAATTAAAGGCCCGAGACATGAGGGTGATTCCAAGGCACGTAACGGGGTGAAATCGAAACGACGACCTGATCATACAATCCGAAAGTTCACAGGTTGTCAAGCAAAGGAGCTAATTATAGTGGATATTTGCGGAAATGCTACATTTACAAGGACAATACTAATGGTGAGTGCAATCAGCTATAGTCTCCAACATATTGGGCGGAGCCCCAGACAGAGGAAACGGAGAAAAGCTTGGAGCACCGAGTCCGATGGAAATGAATGAGCATCATGAGTTCGCAGAGGTACTTTCCTCCTCGGAAGGAGAAGACGAAGAAGAACACTGGCTGCAAAAGCCAAACACAACTATCACAATAGTAGATTGTACTGCTGCCGGGCTAGTTTCGAGGATGCAAAGATCGAAGACTGAGTCACGAGATCTTCTTACCTGCGAGTATCAATCTTTGGCTCACATGAGCAACAGACTCTAGCGGGCACAGCAGAAACCTCGCCAAGTTGTGGGAGTCCATTATGAATGGTGTTCACACTACATATCGATCGCACAAGTAGAGACACACATGGGCGCCTGAATTATTGCTTTCGCTTCATAATATTAAACTGACAGAATAGTATTTAATCATGTTTCCAACTCGAAAAACAAAGTCAATACCACCATGTTCCACTTTTCTTGGGCGTAGCAGGGGCACGAGTGCAAGCCTGAACAGAAGGAGAGGAAACGAAGAAGCATATAATACCACAAGGCGATTGTTCACTTCTTCAATAGAAGGAAAAAGTGAACGATGGCCTTGTCAGAACAATCATAGGTCTTCTATAGAGTCCTTTTCTTTGGTCTGAGAGGGTGGGGTCAGTTCTGTTTGGACAGACTATATATCCATGTAAACTTGTTTTCTGTTTGCTTGTGGACGCTCACAAATTGAGCTTCGAGTGTCATGTGTCCCCTTACTTATAAGTACATGGAGAACTCTTGGGAAACAAACCAGAATCGCATAGTGCACAAGTTCACTGATCCTGGCTACCTTCCTTGACAGAAGCCCAATACGTCGGAAAGAGTTCATTTCAAACTCTGTTCTTCTCCCTCTGTTCAAATATCGTGAATAAAATACCATATTGCAAGAATAGCACCATCTAGACCTTACGGTGTCCATGCTGTTGTTGAACTGACAGTGTGTTCAGCTACGGTCAAGTATACAGGGGAAAAACGTAGACCATTACAGACCGCTACATACGCTGACTATTTTTAGCATATTTATCAATTAGCCCAGTGACATGGGATATCCCTAGAAGAAAAAGAATTGGAAGTTCTTCTTAGACTTCAAGGGAGGGGTTCAAGGGAGGGGAAAACCTCCAACTTGAAGAAAAGAGCGAGCATCAGTGTTGAAAGTTTCCTCCATAACAAATCTCCTGTTCACCGTTTGGCATGTGGACAAATCAGTCGAACAACGTTCCAGAGTGCAGAAGCTTACAACTTATTAATCCTCGGCCGCAAAGCAAAGTATTTCTTTTCTTTACTCTACTGCAACAGAGGAAACGGTAAATTAGATAACATATATATACGTGTCTATATAACAGATAAAGAGAAGAGTGTTGCGCATGCAATGGCCTTGCCGGAGCTTAGCATTTACCTCAGGGAAGGAGGGAAATGGAAAGAAGTATTTTAGCTGAATACATGTACTGAGGAGATTAAGGTGGATGGTAGAATATTTTTGCTACTTGCAATTGGTATTTTATTTATCGCATTTCATGCATTCAACCTTAAAAATACTCTCAGTGAAAGATATGTTGTTTATTCGTTATCCTCGTACTTCATGAGCAAGAATGATACACCCAATCATGATAATGACATTTGATGAAACGGAACCTAATATATATATGGAACTTGAGAACAAAAGAAATAATCCTGTCAGTGACTTCAGTTTAAGAGGGAGGTGAACAAGGTGCTGTGGAATGAATTGCAGAGCTATGCATTTAGTACAGCAGAGAATTCTTTGCATGGAATTACGAACATATGCAGAGAACGAGAAACTATTTACATGCTTGTCATCTTCTCGGTTCTTTTCAAATCGACTGTTAGCTATGCAATGCATAGCAAGAATACTCCGGAGTTCTCTCGTTTGTTGTTTTCCTTTGCTTTGAAAGTCGTCATTAAGCTATGGACATGTGTAGGGAAAACCAAATTGGCCCTGCTTTTCATGTAAATCCAAAGGTGTCTTTACATGAAGTTGTGCCTAAGGCCTAGGCCATCTTGGAAAGATACTCTCTAGTGTAATCTAGATCGTTGTAAGATTTCTAAGAGTTTCTTGAGGTGAAATTTAACTCTCTCAACCCATCTTACATTTCTTTGTTCCAATCTTACGTTTTTGTTTTTTACTAGCAACCTCAGTTGACAGTCTTAGTCCTCATTTCACATGAACATCTCATAGGCTTGAACCTAGACCACTAAATGACTCAAGGATCAAGTAGTGCACTGAAATATGGAACTAACTACAGCAAGAAAGAAAAGTTCGTGGATAAATAACTGGAATATGCAGTTGACCATGGAGGCCCTTGCTTCGCGTTACAAGAGGATGGCTCGACTTAGCTAACATGACCCTTTCCCAATAAGGTGTGAAAGGTTACTTCCTGCATAAGGCAATGGACTTTGGGCCCAATGTTAAGAAACGTTATTGCTTTGGACGGTTCTGGCCCAACTTCACAAAGAACCCCTAAGATATAAAGCTAATAACCCGTGATAACCTTATAATGTCAATCTTTATGTCTATGGCCACCATTTATTTTACTATTTAGCACCAACTAATCCGAAGTGTACCAGAAAAACTCAAGCTTCCTTGCCATTGTCTATTGTCTATGAGCCAGCCACCAAAGCGAACATAAGAGAATTTGCGAGAGATCAATAATATTCAACTGGATTCTGCAACCGTACTCTTACAGAATGTAAAGTACGTCAAGGTAATGGGGGACACTACATGGTGGACTCTCCTTCGTAAGCTACATGATGTAAAGTACTGAAGTAAACCTCCTGCCAGTGGACATAGAAACAAGTGGCTGTGAATGCAATGTTACAGCTGTGAGGTTATGCAGGCATTTGTTTCGGTTGCCTGAGTTGAGTAGAACAGCGATAATTTACTTACTGGTGTACAACATCACTGGAGTTTGCAAACTTATGGACTTAGTCCAATATGCACATCGTTCTTTGGGAATAAGTATCTGGATGAGAGTTTCATATATTCGCATCATTCTTTGAACCCAAAAAGGAGGCAGAAATAGAGTCCACAGGATATTATGAAAGACGATATCAAACGACAAAGATTTCTCTCTACTTTCTCCTTTCCGAAAGTATGCAAATGCATAACAGAATATTTGAGGAGAAGCACAATGAGACGAGGAATTTCGAGCTAAAATATATACCACGCCAGGGCAATTGGACACTACGGTAGTAGTACGAAGGAGAAGAATGTTAGCTTGCATGCATGCAAGGTGGTTGTTCTACTTGTAGTCTTCAATTATTTCCCATCAACATTGCCGAAAGTTTATTCCATCGTGGTGCAGGATGCATGAGCACAACCAGAATTAGTCACTTCTCGTGTGACAGCAAAGGTCAGTCATGGTCAAATGACAAGACGCTCGGAGAATGTGATCTGCCTAGAGCTGTGTTGTACAGTGATGCATGCGCGGAACATCGAAGTGACTCTCCTGCATTCCCCTCCTCCACCAGCATCGGCAGATCTGACGAGATTCCAGTATCTTTGTAATACCGGTCGCACGAGAGTACGGTACACGATAGAACAGGTTTCGGCAAAAACTTGGTAACATGGTAACCTTGAAAAACTTGGTAAGCTTTGACACTCGATCAAAGAGTCAAGCGTGAAAAGTTCTGGTCCCATGTTTGGAGTACATAACTCTTACAGAATCCCTACAAAGTTTCCCTGAAGAAAGGATGGACGCGCAAGCTCTTCAGCTCCGCCATGGAAAGGATATGCACACGACTTCGGCAAAAGACGCTAAGAGGTTCTAGACAGAATACCTAATGAATAAGTTTTGATTCGTCACTAGATCTCGACTCAAGACTCAAAGATCAGGACACATACCATTTTGATCCGACAGAAACCTACTAGAAGTGGGCGTCTCCCAGTCGAGGCGAGAAATAAATTGCTAGAGGTACGTTCTTCTGTACCCCAGCTGAGTTGTTCCCAGTTCACACATTCCATCCCACTAGATAAACCCATCATCCTGGTCTCCTACACGCCGTCTTCGTTTCGACTGAGCGTCAAAGATGCTAAGGACAATGTGATGTGATTCGTTGACTCAACTATCTATCGCACACTCCATACTTCCATGGAGGTCAATTAGGCCGTATTTGAAATTCATAATATGAAGCATAAGAATGATCGTAACATAGTTTTAGTGTATGAACATGTCTGATTTCGAATTTCGAACTCTAAGTTATTGTCTTGTCAGATGTGCATACTTTATCGTAGAACTCCTCTAAATGCATCTTCTCAGTATGCATACCTTCACTATGCATCAGGTTCTTTTGTCCCTTAGCTCGGTTCTAGGTATTTGTTTACATACTTCTTCTTGCGTAGTCATTTAATAGTACATTCACCAATAAGGTATGTGAGATTATAGAGTATCAGGGTATTTTCAACTGATTTTAGGTTCTAAACTCACAGTGTGAAAATTATGATTTTTTCTTCGTTCCCTCTCAGCTATAAGTACGAACTACCGCAACAATTATGCCTGCATGTGATTTCTAAGATGTTTCTTTTGTATTCTGTTGTGCATATATATACAGTCAAACCTGGCATAGTGTACACGTTTGGTGGTTAGGGCTGAAGTGCATTTTGGCAGGGTATGCATTTTGTCAAAACTTTATAAAAGTGAAAGAAGAAAACGCTGATGTTCTCAATTCGTGTAATATCGTTGGATGAAGTGCTTTCTGAGCATTCGCGAGGTATTGGGTTTAGGTTGTGTAATCCTTGCATGTTGAGAAAGAGGAAGCATACACGAAATCATAACTTTTCGGTACAAAACTGACCTTGTTGTGCCCAGAGTTCGTGATGTTAAACTCAACCCTCCTAAATCTAGTTCTTCCATATTACCAAAAAATCCTGCAAGATTAACAAGACAAACTCTGGAAAGATCATCCCAGTGACAAAATCCAAATTCTGGAAAGATCATCCCAGTGACACCAATTTCAGCTGAAATAATGAAATAATCCATATTATATGTATCAACGTCGTTCATTGATTGTATCATTTACACAGTCACTACTGTTGCTCCAATTGTGAATGCGATAAGAATGGACCAGGTTGATCTTTCGTCCACTCTCTGTAACTCCATCTCATTCAGCTCACGTGGTCACCCTGCTTGCTCCGTCTCTTGAGCCTCCCACTTCAAACCGATCCAAGCTGCTTAGCCATCCCCGTTGGGTCTGTGGGAGACACTTACATATGTCCTTTACATCTTTTAGACGTCCTATATGCTAAAATGTTATTTCAAAAAGTAATATCATCGTTTCATCATTTTTAGTATCACAATTTTAACATATTAATTATATGATTATCATATAAAATCATATAATTAAGAGTAATCACATGTTACAAAATATGTAAATCACAAGTCACGCTCGTTATATTCTTTTAATAAGCTGTATTTTCACTCCAACTCTAATTTGATAATTTTTTTGATTTTAATTGTTCTTCTCTTATTATAGAAGTTTGTATATATTATTATTATTTATTTATTTCTTAGATTTATATTACACCCCATATGGTTCTTATAATTATGTTTAAATATCGCTTCGAGTTTCACCTCGCTTGTCGAAGTTCGCTCGGTTAGTACCTTTAAACTTTAAAAAAGGTAAACAAAGACAAAAAGATCTATACAAAATTTCGTACGGGCATTTTACAAATAACCTAATATAAGCTTGCTTCTTTTACTCTTTTTTTTTTTTTTTCTTTTGGTGTGAGTGCCACTATCATGAAGTAGCCACTTTTGCTCAATTTTGTTCATACCTTGATGTTTCTACTCAATATTTATTAAATCGTGGGGCTAGGTTCTTTTAAACGATAAACACATTACAATTAAGAGATATAGAACAATAGACGATAGACATAGTACAAATCAGTGTCTTGAGAACACACGAAAGTCTGAAGACATGGACAAATTTAAGAATCTCAAGTATTCATTTAGACATATTTTCCATATCACTTGCGAATCAAATCATAAACCAAATATTTATTTTATAATTTAAGTATAAACAAAGAGGTATATTTTTAGATTAAAATATCACTTTCAAATTTTTAGAACTTTTTTTACTTTAAAACTTCAGAAAAGTTATAAAATATCTTAATTCTTACCAAAATGAGCTTTAAATTTTTCTTTTTAAATTAAAATTCCTTATTTGCACCTATGTTAGACAGAATTAACTAATGACCCTTGAGGTAGGAATCCAACATCACTCTGGCCTGAAGACATGGACAAACCTAGAAATCAAATTGATTTTTTGTAAGATAGCATGGATTCCACTACCATGTGATCAAAGAGACACACGTATCTAATAAAGGAGCAAGCAACACTGCAATACCCAAGGTGTGCAGACGACTGAGTATTGATGAAACATCAATACTGGAATTCTCATTGCCCTGGTCAAACAGAGTATAACAATGTACCCAACTTCCAAGTATGGGACCAAGATCTCCTGGAGGACCATAGTTGAACCGTAATGGGAAATTGAGAACCACTACTAGTACCTCTCGAACTATATTCTTCGAATGTGCGCTCATTCTAGACACCAGACACATTTTTTGAACTTCTCATACTGCTAGAAATACCATGCGTCCGTATCGAATAACGCTTCTCACACTTCTTTACAATTGTGAATTCTCTTAGGCATTCAAATATGAAACAAGTATGACAGATCTCTCTCAAAACTGTAACTCCTCTTTATACATTGAAAATAGAAAATTCCCCTATACAATTTCCAGGAAAATGCGAGGTTCATGGCTGTGAAGATGCTGTGTGCTAACCAGAGACAAGACAAAGAAAAACAACCACGGAAATGAATGCTGCAATATATACCAACTTCAAATGTATGTACACTGCCGGTTCTTTCTTCCTAAGAACACAAAACTGAGGAACAGACCAAAGCGGTCTGTAATCTGCTTCAAAACCCCTAAAACGAATCCTTGAATCTCAACCCTAACCCAAAACCACCGAAGCGTAGGGAAGTTTCTTTTACCAAAGTAAAAGAAACTTCCCTTTGCTAACAAACAGAGCTGCACCAGTATCACACGATTGAAACCCAAGTCCAAACCACATCCATGTACAAGCTCTTAGCCAAAGCTAGCTACCACAAGCTATACATAACCAACCAGAACTCTAACGAACTCAGAAAGACAAAACCCGTAGCGAAGGAACCGAAAAAGGTCTATCTGAGAACTTCCTCCTTTCACTGAGCGGTCTTCAGATGTCGATAGGGTCTCTTTCCTTGACTCCGTTGGCCCAAGAAACCTTCAGATCCGACTCTCAACAGCCGAGATATCACCGATTTTTGATCGTAGACGACCGAACCTTCAAAAACTCCTCCCCGCGACTTAAAACCGCACACACTGCACAAACTGATCGTCTAAACTGATATCCGTCTTCTCTGGTAGGTAGATCTAGCTACCCTGAACCCAACAAGACTCCAAACAAGCCGTTTGGAGTTTCTCTTGCAAAATCGCGCAAGAAATTTAGTCGTAGGTTGCAAAAAACTGACGTAAATCGGCTCCCTGCGACTCAAAATCGCTCACCACATCCAAACCAACAATCCAATCCACACATGGTCTTCCCCTATGCGTCGATGAGGACTCCTTGATCGCATAAGCACCAAGAACGAAGAGCTTGGCTCACCGATTGCGAAGAACAACCCAATCTCAGATCGCAGGTGAACAAAAATTTGACGTAAGCGCTTCCTTGCGAGCCAATTTCACTCAAAACTCCTGAACCACCTGATGAAACTTCGTATCGACTTCAATTTCCTGTAGAACTCCGTGTTCAGATCCCGATGGATCCAAGGACAGCAAGTTTGGACTCCGGAACGGTCCGAACGGTCCAACTCTCCTTCATAGGTTACTGAAATCTGTAAATCTCCTTCCTGCGTCTCAATTTCTCCCAATACATACTCCTTGATCTGTCTCTTCACAAACCGTCTTACCCTACACAGATCTAAACCCAACGACGTCTTGCACGCTTGCATTGGACCTCCAAATTTCCCGAACCGTCCGTTGACAGATCGCAGATGCAAGCTAGCCCCTTAAGTTACCCCCTTACGTTAGTCTCTGTACGTACAAGGTTTCTGTGATCATGAGGAAACTGGCTCCTTGCGTCTTTAATATAATGCCTGGAGCCGCTAATACCCAGTCAGCAAGTAAACTAAGGCCTAGCTTGATTTTTCTTTCTTTCGAGTCGCATAACTTCTTCACTAGACGTCCAAACGAAATAGACAAAGTGCCTATGAAAAGCTGACAAGGAGCTTTACCCACTGATGCAATGAAAGTGGAGATCTCAAATTGTACCAAAAGCCCGTAAGCTGGGGCCTAACTTGCTTTCTCCATCTTTCAAGTCTTGTAACTTCTCCACTAGGCGTCCAAACGAAGTAGACGAAGTGCCTATCGAGTGCTGACAAGGAGCTCTATCCACTGATCCGATGAAAGTGGAGATCCGAAATTGTGCCAAAAGCTTGTAAGTTGAGGCCTAGCTTGCTTTCTCCATGAGTGTCTTTGGAGCGACAAGCATCGAAGTTTGAATTTCAGGTAAGAGCCGGTCCACGACACGACAGCTCCTTCCTCTTGGGGAAGAGGTCAAGAAACAACTTCGCTAGAAAACGCTTCCGCGGCTCCCGGTAAGCTTCTACCTTCCATCGATTCCTCCCCTCTCTATCTTCCAAGAAGAGACAAGTCGTGCTTCCAGACACATGTCACTTCCCATAGATCATCGGTAAGATCTTCTTCTCGAGCTTGTATCTTTGGTTCTCATATTCTAGCTTGTGAAAAGTCTTGCGCCACCACTCCTCTGTCCAAGAAGATGTTCTTTCCCGAGCGACCCTTGCCTTCATAGGTACAAGGTTGCGCGGAGGCAATGCTACCCAAACCTCCTCCAAAAGACCTTGGTCCGCGAGGTTCAAGTCCCACATGTGGTGCCCACAATTTACAGGATTCACGAATTTTTGAAATTTTTAAGGTTAATAACTTGTTTGTATAACTGAAGAAGCTTTGTTACTTAAGATTACGGCTTCCTTAGAAGGAAGATGATCTTATGATCCTTTTCGTAATAAGAAGTTGACTTCTTTGGAAGACGGTCGTCTTCCAAGAAGCGTCTTCTCAGTTGTATCTTCCGAAGACGGTGGAAGACGGAAGACACGTATCTTCTGGAAGACGACAACCGCGGAAGCACGTATTTCCACGTATTTCCAAGTAAACAAGTAGGTGTATCCACCAGGTAACACCGAGGTGGTGGGTAGGTCAGGTAGGTCATCTAGGTTGAGAACCTCTAAACTGCACGCGAAGGAAGCGCATTAGTGCAGAACACTACCACTTCTCGTATCGAGGCTGCTTTGACCTAGAAGATCGAATTGGAAGATAATCGAGTTGAGTGAAGGCAGCAGAGTGAAATTGAGTGGAGCCAGGATCGATTCACACCTAGGAAGAAGACGAGGGCAAATCGTTGAGAGCAGGAATCACATCGAGCTGAAGGGATCTTCTGGAGACTCTCGAGAATAGACATTGAAGGACGGCTGAGAAGAATCGAAAGGGAGTATTGTTCGATTGAGGTGGAGCAAGAAATTGACGGCGGAAGCAGCTTCTGTGGAGTCGCATTGGAGCTGAGGTCAGAGCCAGAAGCGCGCAGAAGATTGAAGACAGCTCGGTAAGCAGCAGAAGACTGTTTGAGGTTCTTCCCATGTTCTCTTCCCTTCCCACCGCTTCTCGTCTTTTGCTTGGTATCCCCCGCGCTTCCTCGATTATTTGCAGGCAACCCGATCGATTGATTCTCTCCCCACATTTTTCTTTCTGAGACATTGGGCGCAGAAGCGCTGTCCAATTTTCGACAGTCATCTTCTTGCTTCTTCCCGAGTGCATCCCGAATCTTCCTAGAGAGTCTAGAAGATTGGAAAGACTAGCAGAATGCGCGAGAAGACGTGAAGATCCGTTACGGGTCTCTTCTGTCCGACCCATAGCAGCCTATTCCTTCTTCTTTCTGAACTTAGAAGAGAGTTGTGAGAAGTCTTGCTGATAGAATCTGGAGAGAATGATTGAGGGTCATGTCTTCCCACCGAGCAGCAAGCTTTTTCTGAGTGTGTATGAGAGGTGAGAAGTCAGAAGAATAGAGTGCAAATGTCTTGAGTCTGTTGTGAGGATAGATTGCGTGTAGGAAGCAAAAGACAAATGAGACCAGTGAAGGGAAGCCTGGCTTCGAGAAGTCTTCCGAGAACGGTATTGAATCGGAAGCTGTCCCGGGAGTCTTCCCAGAGACCACTGTCACCGCAGGAGCCAGCAACCCTCTTCTGAACCTGTTACACACTCTACTTCTCGCAAATCTTGTATCTTCTGTTAGGAAGTAGGATGTAATGCAAGGTGGGTTGTCTTCTTAGTAATCCATGCGAGGCCTTGCTTAGTTAGGATTGTTTAGATATAGCTCGGAAGACGAGAGCTACTTAGGAAGCACTGTTAGGATCCCGGAAGACGGAGTAGCTGTCTTCTAGAAGACTAGAATCGTCTTCTGAGTGGAAGCTAGACTGTGAGAACTTGGGAAGGACTGAGCCTTCGGCTCATAGTAAGTACGTGTGCAACAGAGTGCAATAGAGTTTCAAGTATATCGATGCATCCTCGAGGGTTGGTGTTACCGACAGCAGAACTGACCGAGGCCAAACCCTTCATCAAGGAGTTGGGTCTCGACTTCTTCCTGTGGGATTGGAACCTCGCCGATCAAGGTCTTCTGGAGGAGGTTTGGGCAGCATTACCGTCTCGCAACCGTGTACCTGCAAAGGTAGGAGTAGCTCGAGGAAGATCATCTTCCTGGACCGAGGATTGGTGACGTTGGGCCTTTCACAGGTCAGAATCGGAGAACAGAGGTTATTGGCTCGAGAAGAAGATCTTACCCATGATCTCGGGTAAGTGACATGTGCCTGGAAGCACAACTTGTCTCTTCCTGGAAGACAGGCAGGGAAGAAACGGCTGGAAGGTTGAATCTTACCGGGAGCCGCACAAGAGTCTTCTGGCGAAGCTGTTCCTTCACCTCTTTCCCAAGGGGAAGGCACAGAAGACGAGGTACCTTGGAGATCAGGACGTGGAGTTCTTGGAAGCAGTGTGTGCCAGAGAGAATGTCAACTGGGGCGCGTTCTTCCACACTTATGTACAAGCAGAACTGGTATACTTAAGTACCCGGGCAGGAGGACATCTTACTCCATTCTTCTGTTACTTGTACGTGGTCAAGGGAGATCTCACGGAAGATCAGTTGGCGAGATATGGACCAACAGAAGCAGCAATGACTCCCTCTCCCACTCTGATGCCGCAGATGAGACCCAGTACTCATCAGAAGACACTTCTAGTGTGGAAAGACGACTCCAGTGGGTCGGAAGACGCCACACCACCAAGGAAGATGGGTCCTAGGAATGTACTTAGGAAGACCACCTCCTTCCCGATCATTCATTCTGGATCGGAGTCCGACTCACCGGATGAGCCCTTGAGTACCCCAGCTGCGCAGAAGACCGCTTCTGCAACACCAGGGAGTCTTCCGAAGACTCCAGAAGACGAAAGTTGGAAGGATACTCCTACTGCGATGCGAGGAAGCGCAATAAAGAGGACCGCTTCTACCATGGGGAGAGATCTTCCACCTCGGAAGATGAGGAGAGTAGCTTCTTCCCTTGCGCAGAAGCAGAAGACCATAGTGATAGAAGAGGCATCTTTGTCTCTGCAACACAAGGTCGACACCTCCGATCGGATTGTGGAGATGAGTCTGTCTTCCGCGGCAAGAAGACTGGAAGAGTTCAGTGCCTTCTTCCACTCAAAGATCCAGCCAGCTATGGAGTTGATCGAGAAGAGAGCAAAGGCTCAAGAGAAGCCACTACAGCCTGGATTCGGCTTGCGCACCCTGATGCAGCAAGAAGAAGGTCAGAAGAAGGTAGAAGCGCTGGAAGCCAACCTCCGCACCACGGAGAAGCTCGCAGCGAAGTACAAGACGGAAGCAGCCGCTTCTGCCAAGGAGTTAGTGCAATTGAAGAAGAGCAACCAGGAGTTGCAAGCGCGTTTACAGTAGCGTGACCAGGAGGTTCTGCGAGTGCGGGGTAAGATCACCGCCCTTGCAGAGGAGAAAACGACATGGAAGACACTGCGGGAAGCCGCAGAAGCGCAGACTGCAACCGAGAAGACGCAGCGAGAATGTTGAGGAGGAAGCCACCTCAGTGACACCCGAGGTAATTACAAGGCTTCTCGGTTTATCAGAAGCCGAGCTAGGAGTTCAGGTAGATCGGATCGAATGGAGATTGCATCCAAGCAATTAGAGTAGGTAGCAAAGCGCAGAAGACAAGTTGACTTGTCCAAACTTAGTAGGAACCGAACATGCTATCTTAGGAGGTGGCAGTTTAGTGTAATATTAGATAGGTGACCATGTGACAGAGTAGGCAGCGCAAGAGTAGTAAGGTAGATGGCTAATTAGAAAGAGGAACCGCTTGCATGTGGGTTGACAGCCTTCTGAGAGCGCCCATCTCTCCCTGATTGTAGGCGAGGATTGGAGGGGAACTTCCCTTGTGTCTCAAGGCAGATGCATAAGTAGGATCGAAGAGTAGGAATTCGAGTTTGCACACACACACACATTTTAAGGTGCAGGTGGCACATTAGACACATTAACACACTTGAGAGGCACACTAAGTACATTAGTAATTGTTGTGTATTGTGCGCGCACACACTACACCCGATGTTAGAGACATACGAATAGATTGAAATTATACCGGAGGGGTCTACATGCTCGTTGCCAGCAGTGGTTCGAAGATGTAGATGGAGGTAGTGGACAGTCTAGGAGCAAGGAACGGCATCCTCGTGTAGTCTTGTTGGCTAGAATGGTGTGTCGAGGAGTAGGAGCAGAAAGTAGAGGAAGTGAGCTTCCCAATACCAATGTGCCTTCTTCTCGGGGAATGGATTGCTGATTTGAGTGCAGAAGCTTTGCTTGTGTCCTGGCGGTGGTGGGTTTTCTTGAATTCACTCCCGATTGTGCATGAGAAGCGTTCTTCTTGAGTGGCGGTGACTGTCAGCAATTGTGCATATTCGCAGCTTGGCTCGTCCAGTGGAGCACTTCGGATCTACGTACAGACGATCTTATGGTAAGGGATCCCAGAAGACAGAGTAGTCGGAGCAGCGAGAGAAGAAGAAAGAAGCCTTCTTCCCACAGCAGAAGACGACATCCTCAAGTAGAAGACTGTGTAACTGTACGCACGTTTGTTGTCTTCCTCCCCAAACTATTACAAGCAGGGATGGCTTGTTAGTCAAGATCCAGACTAGAAGCCTGTCGGAATCTTAATTTCTTATTCTTATCTTGTTTTTCTCTCGTATGGATTTTCTCAACTTCTTACCTTCTTCTAATGAGCTTCCGAAATTTCTATTGACCTTCCGTGAAGGTGAATGTCGTTGTAGTGCTGCAGAAAGACCGTTTCCGTAGGAAGGAGCCTGGGAAAGCTACAGGGGATATACACCCTGTGATTAATCTAACGCGTTGGAATGTGAGAGAGAGAGAGTAAAGTGTAACAACCGTTGCTAGTCGACTTCTACAAAGCCGGAGTAGTCTCCTGGAGGTGTGAGAAGCCGAGTTGAATCTCCAGAAGCCGAGAATTGCTTTGGGAAGACGATACTGAGAAGACCGGTGTCGCGCTACTTGGCAGCTACATGCTTGACTTCTACTCCAACGCTTGAGTTTAGTAGTTCTAGAAGTTAGCTCATATTACTTCTAGTCCTTTATGTATATGTTTGACACCTTTGCATACGGTGTTAACACTATTTTGAGTCCTAGTAGGTTGATAGTATGCTAGTTATCTTGTTCAAGCATTTGTGCGCTTGTGCAAGTGACTTCTTACTTGTCTATGACGTTCAATGTACATAACTTAGGGTTTCCATGCTGATAGGGGTTTGAGCTCATGGGTTGTACTTACTTGTCGCCCATGCGCGCTTTCTAGCTAGTTTAAGTTATCTTTCAGGGTTGCGTGTCATTTTAGGTAGTTTAAGATTTACGTTGGCATTTTAGAGGAGCTAACGTGGTGGCCTATGAGTGAAGTTAGGTTACCACGTGGATAAGGGTACTAAAGGACAACCAAGTGGAGCTATGAACTCTCATTGGTCTATTTTTGTCTTTTGTAAAACTCTAAATTTAGAAACAGAGGTCTAAAGAGGATTTCATGGTGAGGGGACTTCGAAATCTGAGAGCACAGGAGGGGAGAGCTCGTCATGCCAAGCACTTTCAGTGAAATTCTCGATCGATTTGAGGCAATAAAGACGGAGTTATGAGCAATTGAAGTTCAGATTGTGCCAGAACTGAATCACTTTTGTTGGATTTAGGGTTTTCAGTGTCACTTGCAGCAGATTTGAGGAAATTGCTTCAAAACTTTGAGGTTGTGTTCCCTGCCAGCAGGGCTACAATTTCCTAAAAAGTTTCGAATCGATTGAGTGGCTGAGTAATTCAGGGCGGCCGCTGAAGCAGAAGGGGTCTTAAAAGCTCTTAATCTAGAGCAGCGACTTCAGAGAAGGAGATCTGGAGTTCTGTGTACAATCAGGAGTCCCAACTTCACAGGGATGTTCAGCATCCTGTAGACTTCAAATCCTGTAATAATCTCTGAAATATATCGAGCCAATCTTCTGTTATACATCGAATTAGCCAGCTGGGTATCAGAAATTGCTACAATTTTCTTACTCAGAACTTTTCTGTCCACATCTCGGTGTTGGAATTTGATCTCAAGCTGAAACTTCGTGTGTGTGTCCAGTAGTACCTCATTTACATGTAGGGGAAGTTTAGAAGTGTAAACCTTCATAGTTTTCCTCTCCTTGAGTGTCAAAGTTCACCGCCTAAATCTATTACTACTAGTTAGACTTAAATTTCGCTTTTTGAGCATATTAGATGATCCTACACACCTGTGTGAGTGTTTATAGCCCTGTTGTGACCTGAAAGCCAACCTCTTAAGTAAACAACCACAGCCAGAAGCCCGGCGCTTTCCTAGGTAGACGGATCACACTTCGACATACTCTCTTTTGGTGAACTCGGCGTGAAACACCTAGGGTGGGAGTTTTCTTGAGAGTGCTACAGGATCAGATATCATGGCCAACCAAGGATCATCAAGTGGAGATGTTGCTGCTGCTCAGCAACCTGTTCAGTTGGATGCTGCTACGATGCAGATGTTCCAAGCTTTTTCCATGTTTATGCAGCAGCAACAGAGCACAGAGAGGAAGGAGGTATTAGCAACCAAGGCGTTGCAATCTGTGGTGCATCAGATGGACCAGTTCAAGGGGACAGATATTTCCAAGTACGTGCGATACTATGCTAGGGAGATGGAGGTGAATAAGGTACCTGAGAAGGAGATGGTGGAGAACTTTGAACTTGCTGTTGTGTCTGAGATTCGTGGGCGTGTGAAGGAGCTCAAGCAGCAGCAAGGACAGAGTTGGGAGAGCTTTATGCGCGCTTTGAAGGAGGAGTACTACACTGGAGATTCAAAGAGGGTGACCAAGAGAACGTTCTTGGAGTGGGTGGTTAAGCCCAACAAAGGTTTGTCTGTAAATGAGTTGTTAAGGGAATTTGATCGTAAGTATGCTCAGCTTTTTAGGACATAAAAACTTACATTAGAGGTGGAGAAGAAGGAGCTTTTCCTACAAGCAGCGGACGTGACTATTCAGGAGAAGCTTGAGCTGTTGTTGGAAGACAAGAGTGAGGAGAGAGGATTGAAGACTGATTGGGATGAGGTTGAAGAGGCTGTCTCTTTGCTGACCAAGAGACAGAGAAGAAGGGACAAGGTGGTGGTAAGTGAAGAAGCACCTCTGATAATTCCTGTCAAGCAGTTGCCTACTAAACCCGCTTTGGTAATTGCTAGAGAGGAAGACTCACCGCTTGATAAGTTGATTAAGGGTATGAAGGAGCTTAAGCTTAAGCTTACTAGGTTAGAAGAGAAGGAGCAGAATGTACAGCCTGCTATGCAGAGACCTCAGATGAGAGAAGGCTTTGTTCATCGTTGTATATGGTGTGATAGCTTAGACCATGTAAGACGAGATTGTGGGGAGTTTTCAGATGCATTGAGGAAGGATCAGATCTTCTTCAAAGATGATAAGATCCATCTGAGAGAAACTGGGATGATGGTGGGAACCAACTTTGGCAAGGGTGGTATGAAGAGACTTGTGAATGAAATATCAGCATCACATGCTGTTTCTCTTGTGAATGCTGCTACCTGTGGAGTGAAAGTGGACATGGAGAGAGAGAAAGGGACTACTGGGTTATGGTCTGATGTAGTGCGGTCCGTAGCTAGAACAGAGCTAGACAAGGATATGCTACGAAGGGTTGGCAACTCAATTCGAGAAACTATAGGATGGAATGACCTTGTGGATACTAGGTCAGTGCATGCTTATGTTGCAAGAAGTCAGCATGAAGCTGTACTAGAAGAAAAAAGCAGGAGGGAGGATGCAGGTGAGGCTTCTACAGCCAAACGACCTGCTACAAGGAGTGAAAGGGCTGGACCAGAGGCAAAGCAGGAGACAACACCTACTCGAGAGGAAACTATGGAAGATCTACCATCTACAACACCAAAGGAGAAGGAGAGAAGCAAAGAGAAGGGTAAGATGCCTGCATACAAACTTTAGTCTGACATTGAGATTGCTACAGACTTGAAGCAGGTGTTAGAGAATCGTATCTTGAATGGGAAGGTTGAGTTTACTTCGGGTAAGATTCTTGAGATTGCAAAGCGTGAGTTCCATGAGGTTATCATAGATATCATCAAGAGGAAACGTCAAATTTTGGGTGAAGCAGCTACGCTTAACGCTCTAGGGACCAAACTGTCGGAGGATGAGGAAGATGAGATTGCTGGTTACTGCTCTCAAGTATCAGAGGAAAGATCGTATCAACACGTGAGGTTTGAAGATGAGGTGGAAGCATCGCAGAAGAGCCATTACTCTCACAACCATTGGGCAAGAGCAACCACAAAGACCTTAGTGAAGTTGGGAGATCTGGAAGAACTTGTGGTGGCATTGATTGATCATGGCTCAGAGATTAATTTGATGTCTAAGGAGCTGTACAAGCGTGGGAGGTGGCCCATAGACACCGACCATGGATGGCTTATCCGTGCTGCCAACAACCAGAGGAGAGAACTCTATGGTGCTTGTCCCAACATCAAGGTAACTGTGGGTGACATCAGTGATGTTCAGAATTTCTTTGTACAAGACATGTCAACCTATCCTATCATTCTAGGGCAGCCTTACATTACTGCTGTTAGAATGGAGACACGAGTTATGGATGATGGTTCAGCCTATGCTAGGATACGTAGTAGAGATGGCAAAAGAGTTGTTCAGTTTTTTACCGTTGCTGCAGAACATGAGAGAAATCGCGATAGCTTGAGAGACCGTCCACTACCTAAGATTACTCAGGAGTTTAGAGAGCCTAGAGGTTTTGGCAGAGTACCATTGAAGAGCGAGACTTCAACGGTACAGTAGAGAAAGGATTCTCGCCTGATCTAGTAGAGCAGGAAGCTTTATCCACTAGCTTCTTAGGATTGACGTCATGTGGATCAGTATGTTATAGGAAGGTTGAGAATCTGAAGAGGTTTGAGAGGCAACATGTGAAGTATGTACAGCAGTCTTTGAGGGATAGTGGAGAGTTAGCCGGAGATGAATACATATCTGGAGTGTTTGAAGAACAGTGTTTGGTAGATACTATACGGGAGTTGAAATCTATAGTAGAAAGTTCTATAGATGATGTACATAGAGTGGTGAGAGTGAGCTCCAAGGAGCTTTATGATGTAACTGATAAGTTTATAGATCGACAAGAGATGTATGTGGAGACCAAGTACAAGTCAGTGGCAAAGAAAGTCAAACCAGTGGCTTTGTCTTTATCACTCGATTACAATCAGAAGATGGAGCAAGCTGCACGAGAACCGACGCTCAGAGGACCGAGAAGAATTGGACACCAGTTCACAGAAACAACACTGAAGGAGCTGAGGATTGGAGGTGATGGATTTCTTACTGAGCAAGAGAAGAAGAGCTTCAGGGAGATGCTATCTAGGCATGGTAAAGCATTTGCGTTTGAGTCACATGAAGTAGAATGTGTAGATCCAAGTATAGTTGCACCTATGGTATACTATATCTTTTTGGAATCTACGTCCTATCCCTGTACCTAGAGCTCATCTACCAAAGTTGATAGACTTGCTCTATGAGAGGATTAGGATGGATATCTTGGAACCATCTATAGCTCCATACTCTAGTAGATGGTTTACTGTTCCGAAGAAGAGTGGAGCTTTGAGATTCATTCATATCTCTTTGAGATTCATTCAAGATATGCAGCCAGTTAACAAGGTGACTATCAGAAATATGGGTATACGACTTATTGTAGACGAGTTTGCAGAGGCTTTTGCTGGTCGTGCTATCTATTCAATGGGAGACTTATATTCAGGTTATGATCAGTTTCAGTTGTCCTCTAAGAGTAGAGACTTGACTACAATGAGGACACCTTTGGGGTTACTAATGATGTGCACCTTGCCACAAGGTGCTACCAATTCTATAGCACATATGATGAATGGCATGAATAAAGTTTTGAGGGATTTTATTCTTGAAAAAACTATGCCATTCCTTGATGATGTGCCGATCAAAGGATGTGCTGAGGAGGAGAAGAATGAGGTAAAGGACCAGAGGGGGTGCCGTAAGTTTGTTGCAGACCATATAGTTGACTACGATAAGATATTGAGTCAACTGGAGGAGGTTCATTTGACTTTATCAGGAGCAAAGTCTGTATTTGGAGAACAAGAGGTGTTGATTGTGAGGCACCTATGTGGATCTTATGGTCGGAATCCTTGTCCAAACAAGGTTGATGCCATTCGAAGGATGAAGGAGACATGTAGGTGCATGTGTGTTTTATCATATATGGATTCCACACTTTGCACATGTAGCAGATCTGTTGTACAAGTTGCTGAGGAAGGGGTAAAGATTTCAATGACAAGAGAGCAAAGCGAGTCTATGAAGAAGTTGAAGGATCTGTTGTCTTCACCACCAACTCTACGGAAGGTAACATATGAGTTGGGTAGATCTGTTATCCTTACTGTTGATACTAGTCCTATTAGCATTGGATGGGCTATAAGACAGGATGATGAGGATGGAAATAGATATGTGGTGCGTTTTGGAGCTAAGTTAAGTTCACGGTAGAGAGAGTATCCTCAGGTCAAGAGAGAGCTATGGAGAGTAGTTACTGCGATGAAGAGTGATAAGGAATACTTGATAGGAGCATCTGTGGTTGTGGAGATAGATTGTTTACCTCTCTTGGGAATGATCACTAGCTGTACAACTCCATATATTGCTATGTTGAGGTGGATAGCATATATCAAGTCCTTGAACCCAGAGTTTAGACATATTGCAGGAAAAGACAATCCTGTGGCAGATATGTTATCAAGGGCTAAGTATTACGGTGAGAAGGAAATCATAGATGACCAAGAGGATGTGGGAACAGAGTTCTATTCTAGTGTTCTTGCTAGAAAGGATAGAAGCTATTTTGCAGCTCCATTGGAGTTATTTGAGGAAACTATGTACGATGGCGAGTGGTTGGATCTTGAACGCTATTTGAGTTCATTAGAAAGGCAAGAAGCCTGGTCTGATGCAGATTTCAAGAGGATCCGTAGAACAGCTTATGGGTACTTTTTATATGGAGGACATCTATGGAAGCGCCCTAAGCTACAAGGAGGTGTACCACAGCGGGTGGTATGTGACCTGGAATTGCAGCAGAAGCTGATCAAGGAGTTCCATGAGAGTCTATGGGCCGGTCACAGAGGAGTTTGGGCAACATTTGCCAAGATAAAGGAGAAGTATTGGTGGAAGGGTATGTATAAGGATGTAGTACAGTTTGTTTCATCTTGTATACCTTGCCAGATGTATTCCAACATACGCCATCGTGATGGATTGCATCCTACTTATCCTTTAGCCATTCATTACAAATGGGTAGTGGATTTGATAACTATGCCATTTGGGCTGGGACAAATGAGGTATCTAGTCTTGGCTAGAGAAGATCTATCTAACCAAGTTGAAAGCCGTGCCTCGAGGACGAAGACTTCTACTCCGACGCTTGAGTTTAGTAGTTCTAGAAGTTAGCTCATATTACTTCTAGTCCTTTATGTATATGTTTGACACCTTTGCATACGGTGTTAACACTATTTTGAGTCCTAGTAGGCTGATAGTATGCTAGTTATCTTGTTCAAGCATTTGTGCGCTTGTGCAAGTGACTTCTTACTTGTCTATGACGTTCAATGTACATAACTTAGGGTTTCCATGCTGATAGGGGTTTGAGCTCATGGGTTGTACTTACTTGTCGCCCATGCGCGCTTTATAGCTAGTTTAAGTTATCTTTCAGGGTTGCGTGTCATTTTAGGTAGTTTAAAATTTACGTTGGCATTTTAGGGAGCTAACGTGGTAGCCTATGAGTGAAGTTAGGTTACCACGTGGATAAGGGTACTAAAGGACAACCAAGTGGAGCTATGAACTCTCATTGGTCTATTTTTGTCTTTTGTAAAACTCTAAATTTAGAAACAGAGGTCTAAAGAGGATTTCGTGGTGAGGGGACTTCGAAATCTGAGAGCACAGGAGGGGAGAGCTCGTCATGCCAAGCACTTTCAGTGAAATTCTTGATCGATTTGAGGCAATAAAGACGGAGTTATGAGCAATTGAAGTTCAGATTGTGCCAGAACTGAATCACTTTTGTTGGATTTAGGGTTTTCAGTGTCACTTGCAGCAGATTTGAGGAAATTGCTTCAAAACTTTGAGGTTGTGTTCCCTGCCAGCAGGGCTACAATTTCCTAAAAAGTTTCGAATCGATTGAGTGACTGAGTAATTCAGGGTGGCCGCTGAAGCAGAAGGGGTCTTAAAAGCTCTTAATCTAGAGCAGCGACTTCAGAGAAGGAGATCTGGAGTTCTGTGTACAATCAGGAGTCCCAACTTCACAGGGATGTTCAGCATCTGTAGACTTCAAATCCTGTAATAATCTCTGAAATATATCGAGCCAATCTTCTGTTATACATCGAATTAGCCAGCTGGGTATCAGAAATTGCTGCAATTTTCTTACTCAGAACTTTTCTGTCCACATCTCGGTGTTGGAATTTGATCTCAAGCTGAAACTTCGTGTGTGTGTCCAGTAGTACCTCATTTACATGTAGGGGAAGTTTAGAAGTGTAAACCTTCATAGTTTTCCTCTCCTTGAGTGTCAAAGTTCACCGCCTAAAGCTATTACTACGAGTTAGACTTAAATTTCGCTTTTTGAGCATATTAGAGGATCCTACACACCTGTGTGAGTGTTTATAGCCCTGTTGTGACCTGAAAGCCAACCTCTTAAGTAAACAACCACAGCCAGAAGCCCGGCGCTTTCCTAGATAGACGGATCACACTCCGACACCGGAAGAAGTGACCTGGAAGCAGGAAGCGTCTTCTCGAGCTTCTCTGTGAATAGTTGTGTGATATTTTAATTAGTAGTTGTTTGTTTAGGTCCAGAGCATCTTTTGGAGAGTCTGGAAGACGTGTGGTTTTGTGAGAAGACGGGATTTCTAGACAAAACCTTTGTGTTTGTGTGTTTGAACAGATCTTAGAACTTAGAGCAGCGTTACTTGTGCAAATCCTCTGTGAGAACGATATCTTGTATACTAAATGGGCAAAAGGAGTAATCCTGCCACACTACACCACAGGAAGAAGTCGAGACCCAACTCCTTGATGAAGGGTTTGGCCTCTGTCAATTCTACGGCGGGTAACACCAACCCTCAAGGATGCATAGACATGCTTCGAGCCTTTGTTACACTAAGCCACACGTACTTGCTGTGAGCCGAAGGCTTAGTCCTTCTCAAGTCCTCACAGTCTAGCTTCCATTCTTAGAAGACGAATCTAGTCTTCCAGAAGACAGCTATTCCGTCTTCCGAGATTCTAGCAGTGCTTCCTAAAGGGCTCTCGTCTTCCGAGCTATATCTAAAGAATCCTAACTAAGGAAGACATCGCATGGATTCTCCAAAAGACAATCCACCTTATATTTCATCCTACTTCTTAACAGAAGATACAAGATACGTCAAAGCAGAGTATATGAAAAGGTTCGGAAGATGGTTGCGAACTCCTGCAGTGACAATGACCTCCAGGAAGACTCCCGAGATAGCTTCTGATTAACTGACGTACTCGAAAGACTTCCTGCAGCCAAGCTTTTCATCACTGATCTCATATGTCTTCGACTTCCGACACGCAATCTAACCTCACAACAGACACAAAACGTTCATACTCTGTTCTTCTGACTCTTTATTTCTCATACACGCTTAGAAGAAGCTTGTTGCATGACGAGAAGACATGACCCTCGACCATTCTCTCCAGATTCTGTCAGCAAGGCTTCTCACAACTCTCTTCTAAGTTCGGGAAGAAGAAGGAATAGGCTGCTATGGGTCGGACAGCTTCTGATCGATACGCAAACTTCGCTATAAAAGTGAAGTTTGCGAATCGATCAGAAGAAGGTTTGAGGTCTCCTGCGGTGACAATGACCTCCAAGAAGACTCTCGAGATAGCTTCTGGTTAACTAACGTCTTCAAAAGACTTTCCGCATCTAGATTTCTCATCACTGGTCTCACATGTCTTCGACTTCCTACACGTAATCTATCCTCACAACAGACATTGAACATTCGCACTCTATCTTTCGATTCCCCACCTCACATACACTCCCAGAAGAAGCTTGCTGCGTAATGAGAAGACATGACCCTTGACATTACTCTCTAGATTTTACCAGCAAGACTTCTCACAACTCTCATCTAAAGTTCGGGAAGAAGAAAGAACATGCTATTATGAGTCAGACAGAAGAGACCCGTGGAGGACCCTCACATTTTCTCGCTCATTCTGCTAGTCTTTTCATCTTCTAGCTCTCTAGAAGACTGAAAAGGCTGGCAAACAATCATCAACTCTCAATTTCAGTCTAGATTCACATCAAGCTTCTCACAATTCAAATTCCAATCCAATCCAATCCAAGCTACTTGATGTGAATTTCAAACATTCGGCTTCTGAAAATGTCTAGATATTCAAACGAGTTTTTTGTCCACGGGTTCTGGATAGAAGCAAATAAAATTGATAGATAGAACACAAGCTTTTAGAACAGGAGGAGAAGAAGCTCAAATTTGATTCTTCGAGAAGAGATTGAGAAGAGGGCTGTCAAAAATTAGACAGCGCTTCTGTGTCTAATTCTCTCAAGAGAAATTTTAGGAAAAGGGAGAGATCTACAGACTTCCTGCAAACAATCGAAGAAGCGTGGAAAACATAGGAACAGAAAGACAGAAGCGATGAGGAAGAGAAAAGAAGCGAGAAGAATCTCAGTACTGCGACTTCGTCTTGCCACGATCCTGCTTCTGCCTTCAAATTGTTGCGACTTTGCTTCTATCATCGATTTTGAACTAATGCGATCTTGAAGCTTCCAATCCTCGATTTCCTCCTTCGATTCTCTTCTGGACTCCTGCCTTCTTCTTGTTTGAGTTCTCTTTCTGCTGGAAGACGATTATCTTCAATCTCTCACTGATTTCTCTCTACGTGCCTCCAATGTCTCGTTCGATTTTGAATTGAGTAGAGAAGAAGAAAAGAAAGCTATGGTGCTGTTGCGCCTCTTCTCCTGGCTTTCCTGTCTAATCCTGTGCAATTTTAGGTAAAGGCGCGGTTACTCCTGATCCTATCTACTGCGACGTGGCTATCCTTTAGGTGCATCACACACCTACTAGTTCGTCCTGATTTCCTACCTCGACCCTCGATTCCTGATCTCAGAAATCTTCAAGGATTCCTTACTCTCTCAATTTGAGTGCGCTTCCTGACTGGAAGACACCCTTGCTCTCTCTTGCTCTAGTTCGATCCTTCGTGCTCCCAATCTCAACCCTCAAGAAGTAAGTGGAAGCGAAGTAAGTGGAAGCGAGAAGTAGTGAATGTGTTCTGTGCTAATGCGCCTCGACCCGTATCTTCCTGCGTGATTTAGATAATAGGGCTTCGATTACTTCGACCTACTTACTACCGTGTGTCTACCTGGTTGGTATACCTATCCTTCACCTAAGTGACGCACGGTTGGTACCCCCGAAGTCGCAGTCACGGTGTTCCCTGAAGATGTCCGTCTTCCGGCTTCCAACTTCTGTCTTCCGTCTTCCGACTTCCATCTTCCGGAAGACACGATTCAGAAGACGTTTTCCTAGAAGACGTCCGTCTTCGGGCTTCAGAAGAAGTCGACTTCTCTTTACAAAAGGTCCTTAAGATCATCTTCTCGCTCTGCAAGGTGCAATCTCAAGTAATAAGGTTACTTCAATTACATAGACATGTCATTAACTTTAAAAATTTCGAAAAATATCTAATCCTGCAAACTGTGGACACCACAAAAGCGTTGAGAGAAAGCAAGCAGAAAATAGAGAGGGGATGGAATGCTCAAAAGGAAGAAGTGAATGACGTTAACAAATTTCTCAACCAGAAGTTTAGAAGGAACGGAGAACAAGATTTGGAGATGGATCCGAAGGATGATGAGTTCATTAAAGAAGCGTGTCAACGAGCAACGAAGGGACAACGAATGGATAGAATAAGGTCCAACTCGAATAAAATGGAGAGCTCTAAGACACCAAGAACTGTGCCTAATGGATATCCACCGCCTATGAGAGAGTTCAAACAAATGTTAGAGAGAGCATTTCATAGGAAGCATCAAAGATCATTCCATAACATCATGGAGACAGAGAACGCGTTATTACGTCTGGAGCCGTAGTTAAGAGAGAGATTCGAAGCTCGAGCAGGAAGCATAAATGAAATGTTCAAGATAACATCAGGAATGTTCGGAGTGATGTAGGATTTATTCGTAGCATACGAACGCATCACCAAATTGAAAATCTGGAATTAGGACTTGAGAGACGAAGCAATCCGAGCAGCGGTATCGGTGAGTCACATGAACACGTGGTAAGAGAACAGTGGATGATTCTCTAGATTCATTTTGAAGTTTTGCACATAATCGATTGAGAGGGAGAATATGAGATTCTTCGATGATGTCATCGCTATTCAAAGACAAGAGTTCGAAGTGGAGCTGAAGGAGGATGAAGTGGACCCAAGAGTATCATCCGTAGAGATAGGAGAGCCGAGCCAATCTCCGGAGAAGACTACGGATGCTACTGACGCAATTGCTTTAGACGAGACAATCAACGACGGACGTCCAGTACAGAAGAGGGTAAATGTTACAGGTGGTAGAGTTGAATAGATGAATTGACTTAGAGCCATATTAGTGAAAGTAGTCTTGGATAGTCAACGGAGAAGTAGACGTTAGATTATCCGGGAGTCTCGTATGTGTATACTATTAGAAAATCTCGTATGATAGGTCTAGGGAGCCTCGAGGAGAATAGAGACTAAAGCTAGCATAGAAGACTTTGAGACTAGCGTGTTGAGTACGGATAGAACGATTAAAGAAATGTTAGCTGACTATTTGGGACGATGTCGTCTGACGTGCTTTCTTATCTGGGAATACACCGGGTATCTAGCTGTAGAGAGCACGTGTCGCACTCCGTGACTCAGAACCAGCGACCACCCAAACCTCTCTCTGACCTCCAAGCACACTCTGAACCTATCTTGCTACGATATCCTCACGTCCTCTCGGCAGATCTCTCTCTTATTCGACTATGAATAGAACCGGGGTAGCGAGCACGGACAACCTGTTCCTGCCATCACCGCAAGCACTCTTGGGTCTGCTGGTCATCACTCCAGTCTCACCACAAGAGAAATACCAGCACTCCTAATAGAAAGGAAACCTAAGCGCAACGCCTGCACACAAATCCAATCAAACCAACTGGGCGTACAAACAGGCATGCGGGTATGGAGAGGATCCAAACACAGGTAACACAGTCAACAACTCACCATACCCATGATCAAGTGCTCCGAAGCACTAGCAAATAACCAAACGCTCAGTAGTATGAACGTTTGGTCATGAATACGAACAACCACGTAAGGCCCAAACCAACGTTTAGAAAACTTTCTCAACACTCTATGCTGGTTATACAAGCTGCTATCATATACCAACATCCAATCATCTTCCTGGATCTTCTTAGGTCGTAGTCGATGTCGCTTATCAAATCTGTCTTTGTTCTTCAAGCGAGCTTTTCGTAACCGTTCCAGAGCTAGCTCCACATCCTCTGGTCTCCGCTCCAACTGACGAATCCTAAGAGCGAGAAGATCCTCTCTAGAGAGATTATCTTCCCAAGGTAGAACACTCCAAGTAGGTATTTGCTCTTCGATAGGCATGATCGGTTTTTGCCCTTGCATTAGTTCTGCTGGTATGTACTCGGTCACCGAGCTATGAGTTGTACAATCGGCCCATAGAGCAAATGGTAGAAGCCTTGGCCGTTCTCTCACCTTTCCGTTGCAAGCTTTTACAGTCGCTTTCTTGATGGGAGGATGGTCACGCTCACTCTTCGCATTTCCTTCTGGGTTGTAAGCCATGGTAAGAGCTAACTTGATTCCCCGCCTCTTGAAGAACATATCAGCTTCGTGAGCATTCAGTTCTCTGCGGTCTGCAGTAATCTTCCCAACACATCCGTATCTGCAGATCACATCTTCAAGTAGAAATCTGCACACCCCTTCTGTAGTGTTTGCGCGCAGAGCGCGTCCTTCGACTTGGTTCGATAGATCCTCTCGTGCCAAAACCAAGTATCTCATCTACCATATCCCAACCGGGATCGTAACCAGATCTACTACCCACTTGTAATGCATTGCAAGTGGATACGTAGGATGAAGCTCATCTCGATGCCGGATGTCAGAGTACATCTGACATGTTACACACGTCTCCACAAATCGCACTACATCTCTGTACATGTTACGCCACCAATATCTCTCTTTGAGTTTGGTAAAGACGGCATAAATACCCCGATGTCCAGCCCATAAGCTCTCATGGAATTCTTGAATGAGCTGGGTTTGCATCTCTTGCTTACACACAACCCGTTGCGGCATCTTGCCACTCCGCTTGACGCGCTTCCACAGATAGCCCTCTTGTTGTATGTAGTTGTAAGCCTTCCTCCTGATCTGTTTGAACTGAGCATCATTCCATTCTGGTTGCTTGGTCAGCGAACCAAGATAACGCCCAATGTCTAACCATTCTCCTTCGTATAGCTCCTCCATGAATGAGTTTTGATGTTCATTCATTCCTTTCTGAGCTCTACAAAAGACAGTCGTGTCTATATCCTCTGTGTCTTCTGTCAAATCCTCTTCATCCTCATATCTGGCCCTAGACAACATATCTGCTACCGGGTTATCTTTTCCCGCTATGTGTCTAAATTCTGGATTCAACGACTTGATATAGGCAATTCATCGCAACATAGCGATATCAGGGGTGTTACAATTCGTAATCATCTCTAACAGTGACAAACAATCCGTCTCCACTATCATCGGTGCTCCAATCAAATAGTCCTTCTCAACCTTCATCGCAGTAACTACCCCCCATAGCTCTCGTTTTACTTGTGGGTAGTTTCGCTGTCGTTCACTCAACACTTTGGCTCCAAATCTGATTGCAAACCGGTTTCCATCCTCATCATCTTGTCCCACTGCCCACCCAATGGCTATCGGACTTGTATCAACCGTGATTATCACGTGTTTGTCATCTTCATAACTCACTCTTCGTAGCACAGGTGGAGAAGACAACAACTGCTTCAGCTTCTGCAGCGCTTCGATATGTCTCTCCTCCCATCTGAACTTCGTGCTCTTCCGTAACAGACCATAGAGTGGATCTGATACATGAGCAAAATGAGGAATCCACACATGATAGAACACGCAAGCTCCTAAGAACCTTCGCACCTCTGTTGTCGAGCTACATGTGTCCTTCATCCGCTGTATGGCATCCACCTTGTTAGGATCAGGTTTGCGACCAAACCACCCGCACAAGTGCCCCACAATCACAACCTCACGAACTCCAAACGAAGATTTAGCACCCGATAGTGTCAAGTGAACCTCCCCGAGCCGTGATAAAATCTGATCACAATCTAGAATATGATCAGCCACAAATTTCCGACACCCCTCTGATTGACTCTCTCATTACTATTCTTATCACTACGGTTGTACCACAGCGGAATCAAGCAATGGAAGATTTGGAGAAGAAGATGAGAGACTTACAGATCAAGTTGACAAGGTTGGAGGAGAAGGATGAGGCACCTGAAGGGAGACCTGCACCTAAACAAGGATATGTTCAGAGATGTATTTGGTGTGACAACACCGACCATCAACGGAAGGAATGCGGGAGTTTCACTGATGTCTTGCAGCAAGGCATAATTTTCTGGAAGGAAGGAAAGATCGCCTTGAGAGACAACAGAGAGACTCTGAGGACCAACTTCGGTAGAGGAGGGATGAAGAAAGTTTTGGAGGATCATCTAACAGTGCATGATGTGACATCGGTAGAAGTTTCTACTTATGGAGTCGAGGTGATTAGCAAAAAGGAGGGTGCCTTTTTGAAACATGAGGATACGACTGATATGTGGAGTCACGCCGTGAGCACGAATAGAAAGGAGAAAATGACAAGGGAGGAGTTGCTCATAACAGCCACAGCAATCAGGAGTGCTACTGGATGGGATGATCCCGTAGATGCTATGTCCGTTCATGCCTACGTAGCCAAGGCTCAACATGAAGCTATCATGGAAGAGAAGAGTAGGAGGGACGAGGCTGGTCCAAGTGAGGAGAGCGCGGCTCCCAAGAGGCAACTAAGAGGAGATAGACTCCGACAGGAGACTACACCTCTATGAGAAGAAGCTATGGAGGACGTCTTACCTTCTGGGAGTGCAGAGAAGGGTAAGGGTAGGGAGAAGGGCAAAGCTCCCATGTATAAGCTGCAATCAGACATTGAAGCAGCAACCAATATGAAAGAGGTGTTGCAGGAGAAGGTGCTCAATACAAAGATTGAGTTTACCTTGCGAGAGATCCTCGAGATTGCGAAGAAGGAGTTTCATGATGTCATCATTGACATTATCAAGCGGAAGAGACAATTGACGGGAGAGACCGCAGTGTCCAGTGCTCTAGACACAATGATTACAGAGGAAGAGGAGCGAGAGTTGGTTAATTCTTACAACACTCGTAAAGTTCGGTTTGATGTGGATAAGGAAGAGGACGATAAGATCTCTAGTCATTACACTAGAGGGCATTGGGCAAGAGCCACTACTGAAACCTTAGTGAATGTAGGAGAGATGAAAGATCCGGTGGTTGCTCTCATCGATCATGGATCTGAGATCAATATTGTCTCTAAAGACATCTACAAGCAGGGTGGATGGCCTGTTGATATAGATCATGGTTGGATGATCCGAGCAGCAAACAACACACGAAGAGAACTCTATGGTGCTTGTCCGGATGTGAAGGTTAAGATAGGGAATGTGGTACTTGAACAAAACTTCTTTGTTCAAGATACTACTTCCTATCCAATTATTCTTGGTCAACCATTCATTACAGCTGTAAGGATGGAGACTAAGGTGTTGGATGACGGTTCTGCTTATGCTCGGATCAGGAGTCAGGATGGCAAAACAACGATACAGTTCTTGATTGTGTCTGCTAATCATGAGCGTAACCGAGATTACTTGCAGAGCATTTCTCTACCCAAAGTCACTGAAGAGTTTAAGGATTTTTCCAGAGGGTCACTATAGAGCGAGAGTATAGTGCTACCAATACACAAGAGAAGGTACTCTCGTTGGAGAAGGATAGTGTCTTTTGTACATGAGTGGTGAGATATTCGGAGAGTGGATTTGCTGTGTATACACAGCTTGCTGATCTTCAGAAATGGGAGAAGAAAGCTGTGCAAAGAACCCAAAAAGATCTAAAAAGAGTTTATGTGCTTAGTGAGGAGGATAAGATAGAGGGCGTTTAAATGGAGACGGATTTGGATGATCCTTTGGAAGAGCTTCGCAAGGCTGAGCAAGGGAATGAAGACCAAGTTGTCTACATACGTTCTATGGAGCTTTACTCAGCTATAGAGTCATTCCAGATACCTGAAGTCAGAGTTGAGACCAGGTATAAAACGGTGGATAAAAAGGTGAAGACGGTTGCACAATCGCTACCTAGCGACTCTGACCAACGAGTTCAACAAGCCTCAAAGGAGAAGAGCTTACGGTATCCTGATCAAATAGGTCACAAGTTTACAGAAGCTACGCTCAAGGAGTTGAAGGTTGGTTCTACCGACTTTCTTCTACCTGCTGAGGAGAGGGAGTTCAAAGAGATGTTAAGTAGGCATGGGGAAACTTTTGCTTTTGAGCCTTCAGAAATTGGATGTGTAGATCCAAGCGTTGTAGCACCGATGATCATATTTACGGTATCGCATACGCCTTGAGACTTAAGACCAATTCCCGTACCTAAGGCACATCTGCCTAAGCTTATGGAGCTTCTAAAGGAGAAGATGCGGATGAGAATCCTTGAGCCATCGTTTGTACCGTATTCCAGCCGCTGGTTTACAGTGCCGAAGAAGAGTAGAGCGCTATGGTTCATTCAGGATATGCAACCGGTGAATGAGGTGACCATCAGAAATACGGGGATCGGACCTATCGTGGGAGAGTTTGCTGAAGCATTCGCTGGTAGAGCCATTTACTCGATAGGAGACTTCTACTCAGGATACGATCAGTTTCAGCTTGCTGAAAGGAGTAGAGACGTCACTACTATGAGAACGCCGTTGGGTTTGATAAGGATGTGCACATTGCCACAAGGGACAACAAATTCTGTTGCACACATGATGAACGGGATGAACAAAGTTTTCCGTGACTTCATCTTGGAGAAGACCATGCCTTTCTTAGATGACATTCCAATCAAAAGATGTGTAGAGGAATAGTAGATAGAGGAGCAGTCTGCACCGTTGGTTGCCTTCGTGATATCACAATAGCCGGTGGTCTTGGTGCTTGAGTCACAACCACCTTCCCTCTTCGATATTCTCGCTTTGCAAGTACTCCCACTGCTTCGCTAACGTTCTTCCAATCAGATGTAAGATCATTGTCTTTCGTCCGATCTTCCAACAGCAACTCTAACTCCCTCTGTAGCTCGCTGTTGACTGACTGTAAAAATAGCTCCACTTTGTCATTCTCAAGTGTGAGCTTCTCCATCCGAGATAGTTGAAGAAACTGTCTCTCAAACTCCCGAAGTAGTTCGCTAGCAACTAGTTCCTTGTTGGGTTTGTTCACCCACTCCATGAATGACTTCTTAGTCACTCGATCTGCATCCTCCAAAGAGTATTCCTCCTTCAATTGAAGAGAAAACTCCTCCCAGTTAGCTCCATGAGCTTGAATGAGCCCTTTCACATGTTCCCGTAACTCCGGGACAACAGCAAGCTCAAACGTCCGTACCATCTCCCTCTCAGGTACCTTACTCAGCTCCATCTCTCGAGAATAGAACTTCAAGTACTTGGAGATGTTTCTCCCTTCAAACTGATCCAATGTTCTCACCACTGAATGCAAAGTCTTGGTAGCCATCGCCTCCTTCCGTTGAACAGCTTGTTGTTGATCCATGTACAGAGCAAATGCTTGGAACATTTGCTCTATAGCAGGATCAAGTTGCAGCGGAATCGTGCCCGAAGGGTTTCCAACTCCTTGTCTCTCGGCCATGGTAAAGTTCTGAGAAGAACTTCACTAACTCTCCACCCCAGAAGTTTCACGTCGAGTTCACCAACTGTCGTGTGACATGCTTTCTTATCTGGGAATACATCGAGTATCTAGCTGTAGAGAGTACGTGTCGCACTCCGTGACTCAGAACCAGCGACCACCCAAACCTCTCTCTGACCTCCAAGTACACTCTGAACCTATCTCGCTACGATATCCTCACGTCCTCTCGACAGATCTCTCTCTTATTCGACTACGAATAGAACCGGGGTAGCGAGCACGGGCAACCTGTTCCTGCCATCACCGCAAGCACTCTTGGGTCTGCTGGTCATCACTCCAGTCTCACCACAAGAGAAATACCAGCACTCCTAATAGAAAGGAAACTTAAGCGTAACGCCCGCACACAAATCCAATGAAACCAACTGGGCGTACAAACAGGCATGCGGGTATGGAGAGGATCCAAACACAGATAATAAAGTCAACAACTCTCCATACCCATGATCAAGTGCTCCGAAGCACAAGCAAAACCTCCAGGTCGACCTGTTCTTCAAAGAATCTTAACTCTTGCGTCTTTCGGAGCAAGAACCTCTCAACTTTATCTCGCTGTCACTCCTCAACCACAATTCAGAATGAGATGAAACCAAGGCCAGCAGATAGCCTGTAGAATAATCTCTCTATTAAGGTATTACATGCAGAGAGATCATCTCTGCGTTGGTATCTATGCCCTTCCAAAGTTCACTGTTTCTATAACATGATACTATTTCAACAGAACTTTGCTGTTCGATTCCTCACAAACCACTCGATCAAAACAGCTCAAACTTCTCAGGAAGCTAATGTGTCACCATCACTACCACTCTGTAAAATTTCACCAGCAGATCTTCAACCAAACTCTCGGAACGATCCAAGCCCTTATCGCTATTTTTATAACATGATACTATTTCGACAGAACTTTGCTGTTCGATTCCTCACAAACCACTCGATCAAAACGGCTCAAACTTCTTAGGAAGCTAATGTGTCACTATCACTACCACTTTGTAAAATTTCACCAGCAGATCCTCAACCAAACTCTCGAAATGATCCAAGCCCTTTTCGTCAATGACACAAGACGATATGCAGACCCTTGTGCATAAAAACAACATTTCCCTTCAACTCAATAATCCAAATGGTCTGAAATTTCACAGGTAGGTAGCTGACTGTACCTTCTCAGATCATGGAAGGTTTCATAGCGGAATGCGACCTCAAACTCTCCATATCTCTCTCCATGTCTCATGTTTACAGTCGCCTACTATCATAACCTCCGATTTGAGACACCCAACTTCAGCTGGCCATAACTTTTTCACTCCGGCTTGGAATCGATTGATCTCGGAGTCCATCGGCAAGCCCATCTCAAGAGCTTTCCAGCAACAGTCAATTCATCTCCAGCAACCTCACAGAACTCCCAGAAAGTGAGAAAGACTTCACGGAAATAAAATTGGTCACGAATTTAACCCCCTCAGCTTCAATTGATCGAAGCTTTCTCATCCGCGCTTCAAATCCAGCAACCATTGAGTCCACGAGCATCCTCGTCTCCCAAGCTTTCCAACCATATCTCACACTCCGCGAATGGACCACGGGAAGTGCTTCTAACCCTCGAAAACGTGAAAGGAACTTGGTAGAAGATGATTGGTCAAACTTTCGACCAATGAGAAACAAGTTGACAAAAAGGTTTTGTCTTCACTCACATGACAAACACACAAAGAACGAATTTTTATCCAAGAGTACCATTTAGGCCTCAAGTTTATATTGAACAGATTACAAACACGTGCCGTTGACGATGCCGTCAGCCACGAAGCACGTAAACACGAAGTACAAACTATGCTCAATAGAGAGTCAGAATCTCGACTCTAAAACGGTTGACAATAAACGGAATTTCAAAAGGAACAATCTGGTTGTAATACTCCTCACCGAAGTTCCTCACGACAAACTCACGAGTGGAGGATCCATACCACATTAGAGCAAGATGTAGACAGTAAGATCCCAAACAGCGTCGTAAGTGACAATGAGAAGAACGATAGGATCCGGAGTAGTCATCACCGCAGCATAAACGACTCTCCCCAATGAGCTACCATAAATACTCGAAAGTGATCTCGCAGTAGACAATGGATCTTAATGACGAATAGATGCGCAAGTGGAAGATCAGGAGCACGAAAGGGTTCTCCGTTCATGCCTATCACTCGCACTGCCGCTTACTTCATCCGATGATACTAATCACACTCACACTAGACTTGGATACTCTACACTCTATATCTCAAGCTCCGCGCACCTCTCTTCTTATACATCAATCTCACATGTGACGACAAGAGTACTATTCTTATCTCCACTCAGCAAAGAGTACACGGATCGTCCACATGGAACCTTATCTTTTGACACGATAAGGTCCCAGTGGCTCCGCAACACCAAACACGTACGAAGGATATGTGGTGGTTTCACACCCTAGCCAATCCACAACACGACAACGATTGTACAATTGACTTATGTATTGGTTATCTGATACGGAGTAATTAGACAATTAATGGTTTGAATCTAATGGTTTGCAGCGGATAAGTTATGCTTGTTGATTGTCCTTTTAGAGAGGCTTCTCCTTCACGGAAAATCTGACACGATAGCGCAGAAGACGAGATACCTTGGAGATCAAGACGTGGAGTTCTTGAAAGCTATCTAGGAAGGAATACCTGTCAATTGGGGCGCCTTCTTCCACGCTTACATCCAGGCCGAGTTGGCGTATTTGGGCACCCTAGCAGGAGGGCACCTCACCCCATTCTTATGCTACCTGTACGTGTCCAAGGAGGATCTGAAAGAAGACCAGTTGGCGAGGTATGGACCAACAGGACAGTGCGAGGTGAAGAAAGAGACCTCGGAAAAGAAGACCGAGCGGCGGCCGTGACTCCTCCTCTCACTTTAGTGCTTCAGACGAGATCAGGCACTCATCAGAAGACGCTTCTGGTGTGAAAAGACGACTCTAACGGTACAGAAGACGCATCACCACCGAGAAAGATGGGGCCTAGGAGTATGTCTAGGAAGGGCACCTCTTTCTCGATCATTCATTCTGGATCGGAGTCGGATTCCCATGAAGAGATGCTGAGCACTAGGATCGCACAAAAGACAGCTTCTGCAACTATAGGGAGTCTTCCAAAGACTCCAGAAGCCGAGGTATGGTTTGACATTCCGACTGCGACTCGAGGAAGCGCAGCGAAGAGAACCGCTCCTGCCGTGAGAAGAGATCTTCCATCTCGGAAGATGAGAAGAGTAGTGTCTTCTCGCGTGCAGAAGCAGAAGACCACAGTGGTAGAAGAGGCATCTTTACCTCTAGAAGACAAGGAAGACACCTCCAATCAGTTGGTGGGGATGAACATGTCTTCTATGAGAAGAAGGTTGGAGCAATTCAGCGCCTTTTTTCATTCGGAGATCCAGTCAGCCATGGAGTTGGTGGAGAACCGTGCGATGGCTCAGGAAAAGCCATTGTGACATGGATTCGGTCTACGCACACTCAGCGAAGTACAAGACAGAAGCAACTGCTTCTGTCAAGAAGTCAGCGCAGTTAAGGAAGAGCAACTAGGAGTTGCAAGTAGTCTACAGCAGCGTGACCAGGAGGTTCTGCGGGTCAAGGATAAGATCACCTCTCTCGCAGAAGAGAAGACAACATGGAGAGCACTACGGGAAGCCGCGGAAGCGTAGACCGCAGCAGAAAAGAAGCAGCGGGAAGAAGTAGAAGCCTCCAGGACCAGCGATCGGGGAAGATTTGGAGAAGGAGGTGTTCGACCTCGCTGTCCACTTGGTAGTGATAGCGCTGAAAGCCGAGAAGACTCCGGAAGAAGCCCCAGAAGACAAAGTGTCTTCTGGAAGACAAGAAGCAGAGTTGTCTTCTCAGGTGTTTCGAGTGGAGGAGGTGACTTCTTCTGACCAATGTAAGTCACTTTAGCTCCCAGCGTCGAACTAGTGCCGCAGAAGAGCGAGGAAACGGAGGTGGACTCAGCTTCCCAGAAGACACTTCTATCTTCTGAAGCCGCACCAAAAACCCACATCAGGAATCTTGAAGAGGAAGTCACCTTAGCCACACCCGAGGTACCAGCAGGGCTTCTCACTTTATCTGAGGTCAATTTAGGAGTTCAGGTAAGAGAGGATCCAGTAGGGATAGCACCTGACGATAAGGAGTAGACAGCAAGTTAGGAAGACAATTGACTTGCTAATTTTGATAAGAAGTGAAGTCTACTATTTTAAGGAGAGACAACTCCCCTTGTAATTTTAGATGACTGTCCATGTGACAGGGTAGGCAACGGTAGGAGCAAAAAGTTAGTTTCCAAACTGAGAAGGGAATCGAATGCATGTGAGGTGGTGGCCTTCTTACAGCTCCCCATTTCCCTTAGATGCGAGTGAGGATTGGAAGGGAACTACGACTCAAGTGCAAAAGTATAAAGTAGAACACATAGTAGGATTTTCATACACCCACATTTCTACACATTGTTACACACACATTACACATAGTGCGTAGGTACATGTTACATACGTAGAACACACTACGTCCGTTGCTAGAGACATATGAATAGATTTTGGAGTACACATGAGGGGTCTGCATTCTCGCTTCCAATAGTGAATCAAACTAGAACAAGGAACGGCGTCATCGTGTAGTCTTGTTTCTAAGCTACTGTGTCGAAGGGTAGGAACAGGAAGTGGATGGAGTGAGCTTCCAGAAGTCAATGTACCTTCTTCTCGAAGAATTGATTTTGGATTTGATTGCAGAAGCTTTGTCTGTGTCTTCTGGGCAGTGGTGTTCTTTGAATTCACACCCAATTGTGCAGAGGAAGCTTTCTTCTTGAGTGGCGGTGATTGTTAGAACCTGTGCAGAGTCGAAGCTTGTCGCATCTAGTGGAGCACTTCGGATCCACGTACGGACTGACTAGGGGAGATTGATCCCTGCCGTCAGAGTAGTTGGAGCAACGACAAAAGAAGAAAGAAGTCTTCTTTCCACAACAGAAGAAGACATCCTCGAGTAGAAGACTGTGTAACTGTAAGTCAATTTGTGGTCTTCTTCTCCAAATTATTACAAGCAGATATGGCTTGTTAGTCATGATTCGAACTAGAAGCCTGTCGGAGTCTTAATTTCTCATTTTCATCTTGTTTCCTCCTGTTTAGATTTTCTCTTCTTCCTCTTTTTCTCTCATCTTCTCATCTTCCTATCTTCTTCTCATTGAGCTTCCGTGAAGATGAATGTCGTTGTAGTGCTACATGAAGACCGCTTCCGTAAGTAGAAGCTGGGAAGGCTACAGGGATATACACCTTGTGATTGATCTAACCCCGTTGGAAACTGGAAGAGCAATGTGTGATTGATAGTGATAATTTGACGTCTACGAAACAGGAGCAGTCTTCTGGAGGTGTGAGAAGCCGAATTGAACTCCCAGAAGTCGAGAATTGCTTCGAGAAGACTATCGTGAGAAGACTGGAAGCCGTGACCTGGAAGTATGAAGCGTCTTTCTCAATTTCTCAATAGATATCTGTGTGATATTTTAGGTTATAATTGTTTGTTTAGGTCCAGAGCACCCTTCTGAAGGGTCTGGAAGGCGTGTGGTTTTGTGAGAAGACAAGATTTCTAGACAAAATTCGTGTGTTTGTGTGTTTGAACAGATCTTAGAACTTAGAGCAGCGATACTTGTGCAAATCCTCTGTTGGGAACGATATCTTTTATGCTAAATGGACTAAGGGAGAAATCTTGAGACACTACAAGAACCAAGGTGGAGGTAGGGAAGATCCTGACAATCATTTCAAGGAAATGACATATACTTAGGAGTACTACCTGTCTCTTCTTGGAAGATCGACATGGGAGGAATGGATGGAAGGTGGAAGCCTACCGGGAGTAAAAAAAGCATCTTCTGGGGAAGTTGTACCTTCACCTTTTCTCCAAGGGAAAAGCTCAGAAGGTTTAGAGATACCCCAAAGACAAGGATGTGGAGTTCCTGGAAGCGGTTTGGGCAAGAGAGGTCGTCAACTATGGCACCTTCTTCCATGCTTACATCCACGCCGAGTTAGCTTACTTGGGTAGCCCAGCAGGAGGACACCTCACTCTCTTCTTCTGCTATTTGTATGTGTCCAAGGAGGATCAGAAGGAGACTCAGTTTAGGTTTAGGTTTAGGTCCAAAGCACCTTCTGAAGGGTCTGGAAGCCGTGTGGTTTTGTGAGAAGACGGGATTTCTAGGTAAAACTCATGTGTTTGTGTATTTGAACAGATCTTAGAACTTAGAGCAGCAATACTTGCAAATCATGTGGGAATGATATCTTTTATGCTAAATGGGCTAAAGGAGAAATCTTGAGACATTACATATAATAGCACTCTGTATTTTTGGCACTGCTGCCGGAGATTTCATCTTAGATTGTTCTAAGCTTCATGGATCTGTGTGCCAGTAGTTAGTTGCATTTTGAACTAACTTGGATTGTAGTTGAGTGTGTTGTGGAACTCTATCTTGCTAGAAGACAGGAACCATAGTCAGAAGCTGATGAGACACATCAGGGAGAACTGGAAGAAGCCGCTTCCTCCCTTCCAAGAGCTTCTTGGAAGACTAGAACTTGGAAGACTGCAGTGGGTGCAACATGAAGCAGTAGAAGAAGACGTTCCGAACCTATGATAGGTTGTTCAAATCTCCAGTCTACCAGATCTAGTATTAGAAGAAGAGGGACATGTAGTGTCACGGATTGCTCCTTTTGCCAATTTAGTATACAAGATATCGTTCTCACAGAGGATTTGCACAAGTATCGCTGCTCTAACTTCTAAGATCTGTTCAAACACACAAACACACGGGTTTTATCTAGAAATCCCGTCTTCTCACAAAACCACATGGCTTCCAGACCCTTCAGAAGGTGCTCTGGACCTAAACAAATAACTACCACCTAAAACATCACACAAATATCTACGGGGAAGCTCGAGAAGACGCTTCCTGCTTCCAGATCACTTCTTCCAGTCTTCTCAACACAATCTTCCCGAAGTAATTCTCGGCTTCTAGAGGTTCAACTCAGCTTCTCACACCTCCAGAAGACTACCACTGCTACGTAGAAGTCGAACTAGTCCCAACGGGTTAGATCAATCACAGGGTGTATCCCCCCTGTAGCCTTCTCAGGTTCTGCCTACGGAAACGATCTTCCTGCAGCACTACAACGACATTCACCTTCACGGAAGCTCAATAGAAGTCTCGAAAGCTCACTAGAAGAAGATGGGAAGATGGGAAGATGGAGGAAGATGGGGGAAGATGAGGAAGAAGGAAAAATCCAAACAAGAGAAAATAAAATAAGAATGAGAAATTAAGACTCCGACAGGCTTCTAGTCCGGATCTTGACTAACAAGCCATCCCTGCTTGTAGTAATTTGAGGAGGAAGACAACAATTGTGCTTATAGTTACACAGTCTTCTACTCGAGGATGTCATCTTCTGCTGTGGAAAGAAGGCTTCTTTCTTCATCTGTCGTTGCTTCGACTACTCCGTCTCTGGGATCGCTTATCCATAGGACCGTCCGTACGTGAATCCTAAGTGCTCCACTGGATGAGACAAGCTTCGACTCTACACAGCTTCTAACAATCACCGTCACTCCAAAAGAAGACTTCTCATGCACAATTGGGTGTGAATTTGACTCTACACAGCTTCTAATAATCACCGCTACTGCCCAGAAGACACAGACAAAGCTTCTGCACTCAAATCCAAAATCCATTCCTCAAGAAGAAGGTACATTGGTGTTGGGGTGCTCACTCCCTCTACTGCCTGCTCCTACTCCTCGACACATCAGCTTGGTAGCAGGACTACACGATGATGCCGTTCTCTGCTCTAGATTGTCCATTACCTCTATTTACATCTTCGATTCATTGTTGGAAGCAAGCATGCAGACCCCTCCGGTGTACTCCAAGGTCTATTCGTGTGTACCTACCAACGAGCATAATGTGTGTACTGTGCTAAGATTACAATGTATCCATCTGCACAGCAAAATGTGTCTCTCACATGTGTGTGAAATCTTACTTTTTGCTCTAACTTATACATCTGCCTTGAGACGCATGGGAGATCCACTCCAATCCTCACTTACAACCAGGAGGAGATAAGGCACTGTTAGAAGGCTACCACCACACATGCAGTGTGCTCCCTGCCATGGTTTAGACATTTGCTTTGCTACTCCTGCGCTGCCTACTTTGCCACATGGACAGTCATCTAAAATTACAAGTAAACTGCCACCTCTTCCTACCAAGTTTAGACAAGTCAACTTGTCTTCTATGCTTGCTGTCTACTCTAATTCGCTGGGTGTGATCCCTTCCGGATCTACTCTTACATGAACTCCTAATTCGGCTTCTGATAAGGTGGGAAGCCTTCCGCGAGAAGAAGGTTGGAGGAATTCAGCGCCTTTTTCTATTCGGAGATTCAGCCAGCTATGGAGTTGGTGGAGAAGAGCGTGATGGCTCATGAGAAGCCACTGCGACCTGGATTCGATCTGCACACCTTGATGCAGCAGGAAGAAGACCAGAAGAAGGTAGAAGCGCTGAATGCTAACCTCTGCACCACGGAGAAGTTTGCAGTGAAGTACAAGACGGAAGCAACCGCTTCTGCCAAGGAGTCAGCACAGATGAGGAAGAGCAATCAGGAGTTGCAGGCACGTTTAGAACAGCGTGACCAAGAGGTTCTGCGGGTCAGAGGTAAGATCACCACCTTCACAGAGAAGAAGACAACATAGAAGACACTGCAGGAAGCTGCAAAAGCACATGCTGCAGCAGAGAAGACGCAACGAGAAGCAACAGAAGCTCGCACGCAGGGATTGCTAACACAGACGGTGGAAGCACTTCGCAAGAAGTTCAACTTCACAGCGGGTAGGAAGTTTCTCACCCTAGCTAGGAAGTGGGATGACGAGTCCAGAGCGATGCTAGTGGAGTGCAAGGAGAGTATGTTTTGTTACCTGGATCGACAGATTGAGGGCTTGAAGACGCTTTACGGTCTTCCCTCGATCTCACGATCAGCACCTACATCTTTCCATGCTCCAGGACTAGCGATCGGGACAGATTTGGAGAAGGAGGAGTTCGACCTCACTGTCCACTTGGTAGTGACAGCGTTGGAAGCCGAGAAGACTGCAGAAGAAGCCCCGGAAGACAAGGTGTCTTCTGGAAGACAAGAAGAAGAGTTGTCTTCCCAGGTGTTTCGAGTGGAGGAGGTGACTTCCTCGGACCACTATGAGGTCACCACAGCTCTTAGCGTCGAACAAGTACCACAGAAGAGAAGGGAAGCGCAAGTCGACTCAGCTTCCTAGAAGACGCTTCCGTCTTCCAAAGCTGCACCAGCTGAGCCACCCACGAATATTGAGGAGGAAGCCACCTCAGTGACACCCGAGGTACTCGCAAGGTAGGTTCATCTCCACAATCCGATCAGATGCATTTGCTCTTTTTTTTTTGTGTTGGTCATGAACTCTAGTATGGAGGATAGGTTGTATCTTTCTCAGGTCAGAGAATAGATTGTGAGTCTCTGGATCTTGAGGATGGAGATGGTGTTCCCTACCAGTGAGATATTCATGACAATGTGATAATAATGGAATATCTACTTACTGATCCACATACCCTATCTTTGAAGCTTTAAAAGAAAAAGCTTTTCTACGCATACTCAACATCTCTCTAAACTCTCTCTTTTCAATAAGAAGGAGAAAATCTGTAGATCCTACCTTCAACTCCTTGAGTGTAGCCTCAGTAAACTTATGACTGACTTGACGAGGATCCTTTATGCTCTTCTCCTTTGGAGCTTGCTGAACTTGGTGGTTCGAATCACCAAGTAACGGTTGAGCTACATGCTTAACCTTTCTACCCACCGTTTTGTACATGATTTCAATCTTACTTCATGTTTTTGAAACGACTCTATGATCGAGTAGAGCTCTCTAGAATTTATTCCACCACTTGATCTTCACTCCTTTTCCTAATCTTGGTAAGTTCCTCCAAAAGATCATCTAATCTTATCTCCATATAAACATCCACTATTCTATCCTCTTCATGGATGGAGTGGGTGATCAAGCACACCCACTCTAAGTATTTTTCAACTCTTTTCACAGTCTTCCGCTCCCACTTCTGTAGATCAGCAAGCTGTGTATATATATATATGTATATATGTATGTATAAAACAAATCCACTCTCTGAAAATCTCACAACTCTTGTACAAAAAGTACTTCTTTCTGCTAGCGAGAGTACCTTCTTTTGTGAACTGATATCACTATACCTTCGCTCTATAATGACCTTATGCAAAAATCCTTAAACTCTTCAGTGATTCCAGGAAGAAAATCACTCCGCAAGTGCTCCGATTACGCTCATGGTTAGGAGGTATAGTTAGAAATTGCACTGCTTTCTTATCGTCTCGACTTCTAATCCGAGCATAAGCGGATCCATCATCCAACACCTTGGTCTCCATCCTTACAACCGTAATGTATGGTTGTCTAAGAATCATCGGATACGAAGTAGTGTCTTGAACAAAAAAGTTTTGTTTTGTTACTACATCTTCAATCTTCATTCTTACATCCGGACAAGCACCAAAGAGTTCTCCTCGTGTGTTATTCGCTGCCCGGATCATCCAACCATGCTCTATGTCAATGGGTCACTTCCCTCGCTTGTAAGGGAATGCTAAGAGTGAGCGAGGTCATCCTCCTATTGTGGAAGTCATTGTGAAAGCTTATAGAGGAAGCGTGAAGGAGTGACCGAGGCTCTTAGCGGTTACTCTATGGGCTAATCATTCATCAACTCATAGTTCAGTCACAAGATATATGCTGGCGGAGTTGTTGCAAGAATAGAAACCTATCATGCCCATTGAGGAGCAAATACCTACTTGGAGCGTTCTATCTTGGGAGGATAATATGTCTACGGAAGATCTTCTTACACTTCAGATTCGTCAACTAGAAAAGAAACCAGAAGATATAAAGATTGCAATTGAACGGTTGAGGAAGACACGGTTGAAGAAGAAGGGTAGGTTTGATGAACGTCGTCAATTATGTCCAAAGGAGATTAAGGAAAGCGATTGGATGGTGGTGTATGATAGTAGCTTGGACAGCCAACACAGTGTGCTTAGAAAATTCTCTAAGCTGTGTTTGGACCGTATGTGGTTCTTGTTGTACATGAAAACATTACATATTCGGTTCGAGAGCTTGATGAGTCAAAGTTCAAAGTTCTCATTGCAGGAAAGCGTGTGAAGCTCTTCAAGAAGCAAGATGAAGAGATAAGCATGGAGGAAGTCGGAGTGGAGTTTGATCTCTTGAATGATGACGAAGATAACTTAGTTCTTGAGGATGCTGATAACGACGACATTATTCAAGCACACGAAGAAGTTGTGTGAGCCGCCCACAACTTTTAAGTGTTTGTGACACATCTCGGAGGACGCGTAAGTTTAGACGGGGTGGATGTAGTGTTATGACACGACTCACATGTAAATTAGTGTAGAACTTGTATTGTGTTGTTTTTTATGTCTCGCGAATCTTTTCATGTAACTCGTCTGACGACGTATTAGGTTCATGGTTATCTAAGATATGACATCGCATGATTATGAGATGTGCCAGCTCAATGATGCGTGGACATTCGCGTGACTGGCTCTTGTTGTCAAATTTATATATAAGATAGAGGATCGAGGGTTCATGTGGGCATTCTTCTTTTGCGTGGTGTTTCGTGAGCATTTCTTAGTGTCTTACATGAGGAGCTACGAGAGTTGTACTCATGGAGGGAGGATTGATCCGACTTCCAGATCTTTCATTTTCGAATTCGTTCTATATCAAGCTTCATTACATCCATCATGATCACTTTTGATAGTGATTCGTTGCCTACTTTGATGATGAGTTTATAGAGAAAGTGATGGACTCGTCTACTCCGGTGATCTTGTTGATCGTCACATACAGAGAGAGAATTGAGACTAGACTGTATATATCTTACTTTGACGGATGAATGGACTTGAACTTTCCAGCCAACGTCTGGGTTGATATCTGATGTCACTGTCGACGGAAGATTAGTCATCGCGTGTGGATCACGAGGAACTTTGGTGATGAGTATTGTAACCAAGTGATGACTTCTTCATTTTCTTTTGTCGTGCTTTTCATCGTAGACCGATTCAAAGTCATCATCTTGACTTTGTATTGAATCTCGAGTATTTTCATGTCATTGTTATCTCTGTCGTCTGGCGGAGGTGATTACTCTATGTTAAGGTTAGGATCCGAAGTATTTTGGTTCAAGCTTTAAAGATGTGAGGGGGTTTAAGGGTTAGAACTAGTTCTATGGTGCCATTTAGGAGATAAAATGATCTCTAATTTCTTTTTCCATTGATCCATTTTTTACCAATCAAGTTCATCCAAGTTCCAAGAACATTTTTGGGGTTTCAGAGGCCTTTCCAAAGGTCAATCTCAAAGTTTAAGCTCTCGTTGGAAAGCTCTCGAGCTGGGCTACAATCTAGGGGAGGAAGACTGATCGATTTGAAGCACTGATCACGGTGTTATGTTCGCTCAAAGTCAGGGGGTAAAATTGATACCTTGAGTCACGTTTTTTAATGTGCAGAGAGTTTGAGAGATGATCTTTCGGTGTTCTTAAGGGGAATGGATAGTTGACACTGTGCTGGTTGCACTGATGTAAAATCATTCTATGTTTGGGTTGGATTTGATCGCGAAATGACTGATTGAAGTTGACTTGTGATATTTGAAAAATAGAAGTAAAATCGTTTTGCTTGGATTCAAAGATTGAGTTGTTCCGTGAGAACGAGATCAAATCTCAGTGAAAACTTCCAGGATTGGAGTGTGTCATGTCAACTTACTACATGTGAAATTTCAGCTTATTTGCTTAAGAGAAGGAGTTGGTGTCGTGGATTTTAGCCACCATGATTTGTAAAACTCATAAGTTAGCACAAACAAAAAGCTTGGTCCATTTTGGGCAATTGGTTTGAGATCTGAAGCTGAAATTTCAGAGAGTTGAAGTGAAAGGTCAGAGGGAATTTCATGTGAAGTTTGAACCCAGTTGGAAGTTTGAGCTGGGAGCACGAGGCTGTCAAAGTTCAGATTATAGCATGACGGATTTCGAAGAAAGAGTGATTTCACCTACTTTGTTGGCTTTGAGCAAACGACTTGGGGACTGGAGGTGGGACTTCATGAAGGTACTCTTGTGAGTTATAGCTATTTTCATCATGAATAGATACTTCTTGTACTCAGGATACGATTGAACATCTAATTGTATTGTGTGATGCATGTGTGTTACACTTAAGATCATGTTAGGTCAATAGAAGCCGAGACAAGCTTGATAAGTTGGGTAGTGAGGACACTAGGATTTCATCATGTTGGACCAAGGTCTTGCTGTATCTCTCTACAGCTAGATGCCCTGTGTATTCTCAGACTAAACTTCACGTTCTACGACAACGCTCATTCTACATTCACCACATTGATGAACCCAATTTTTTGCAATGAGATGGACGAGTTTGTCATTGTTTACATCGACGACATCTTGATCTATTTAAAAATCTTGGAGTCACACGCGGAGCAGCTAAAGATTGTGTTGACGAAGCTGTAGGAGCATAAGTTGATTGACAAGAGTGAGTTTTTTGGAACACATTAACTTCTTGAGACATGTCATAAGTGCAAAAGAAGTAGATCTAAATATATAAAAGATGGACGTGATTGTGACTTGAGAATCTTCGATTATAGTGAAAGAGATTTGGTGGTCTTAGGATTAGCGTAGTTCTATCGTAAGTATGTGAAGAGGTTTTCAAAGATCGTAAACCGTTAACAAAATTACGAGAAAAGACACACAAGTTGGTTGGACCAAGGAGGTGGATGATGCGATCTAAACGATCAAATTGATTTTGTCAAAAGCGTCAATTTTGACACTGCCAGAGTTTGACAAACCATCCGAGTTGCACACAGTTGCGAGTGACTATGCAGTTGGTGAAGTATTGATGCAAGATGGAAAACCATATGAAAGCAAGAAGTTATCTGGGACGGAGAATCAATGATCGACTCACGAGAAGGAACTGTTCACCATGGTTCACTGATTGAAGAAATGATGACATTACTTGAGACTTCACAAAAACCAAATGTACATTGATAATATTTTGCTCAAGTACTTCAAAACACAAGATCGGGTGACTCCAAAGCAACTACGGTGGCATGATACCTTATTGTTCATGAATGTGAAATTAATCCACAAAGTGAGAAAATACAATGTGGTTCTAGATGCCATGAGTCGCAAGGAGGAATGTCTTTCATCGTCGACGTAGATTTTGTGAGCTATGTATCCTAAGGAGTCAGACTTGGAGAGAGAAATCTGTGAAGGTTACATGGACGATGACCAAACGAAAGAGTACATGGCGCAGCTCAAGCTAGGAGTGAAGTTGCAAAACATGCAATTGAGACATGGATTACTCATGTTTAAACAAAGCCGACTTTATGTAGGATAAAGAAAACTTAGGACTAAGTTGGTTAAAGAGTGTCATGATGCTCCCTTATCAAACCATAAAGAAAGAAAGTCCACTTTAGCAGTGATAACAAAAAAGTTTTATCGGCCTCACATGAAAAACGACGTTGACCACTTTGTGAAAACATGCGTAATATGTCAAGCAAACCGGGTTTCTTATGCGAAGAAACAAGGGTTGTCTCATCCTTCGCTGAATCTAGCTAGACTTTGAGAAAGCATCAACTTGACTCAAACAGATAAAACACAATCTTTGTGATAGTTGACAGTTTTAGCAAACTAGTGAAGTTTGTCCCAACCTTGGATACCGCAACAGCGTTCACAACTTCTCGGTTGTTCTTAAACACTTGATAGCGTTTACATGGATTCTTTTAGAATATTATTTCAGACCGAGACTTTTCTAAGTGTCTTTCGGAAACACTTGTGTGGTGTCCACAATTTGCAAGATTGGAGATTTTTTCCAAAATTTTAAGTTAATGACGTGTCTATATAACTGAAGTAACCTTATTACTTAAGATTACACCCTGCTTAGCAGGAAGATGATCTTAAGGTGATTTCATGAGAAGAAGTCGACTTCTTTCGAAGCCAAAAGACGGACGTCTTCCGGAAGATGTCTTTTAGAAGCCAGAAGTCGGAAGTCGGAAGATAGACTACGCTTCCGAGAAGATAGTAACTACAACCACAAGAGGTACCAACTGCGCACCAACTAGATAACGGCAGGTATATCTGTTATACAATCATCAATTGTAGTAGGTAGGACTAGGATAGTCGAACCACTACCTAATCGCGAAGAGAAGATAAGGAAGCTGGAGACGCATTAGCACCAGAGCTCTCTTTGCTGCTTCTCGATTTGAGAATTGACCTCGATTTAGGAATTGAAGAGGACATCGGAAGCGCACAAAAGCAAATTGAAGTGAGTGAGTAAGAGAGGACGTCTTCCAGCAGGAAGCGCACTCAAGCTAGAAGAGTTGGGAGTCCTCAAAGGACTAGAAGATTAGAAATTGAAGATCGAGAAAGAAATCGAGAATGAAGCTTCGAAGTACAACAGATCGAGTTTGATTGTGGAAGCAGTGTTGCAACATCTCGAGATTGGAGGCAGAAGCAGGATCGTGTCAAGACATTGAAGACAAAATTGAAGTCTTGAAGCGTACAGAAGACTGAAGAAGCGATCAGAAGCGTAGCACATTGGAAGCAGTACTGAGGTTCTTTTCATATCTTCCCCCTTCCTCATCGCTTCCGCCCTCTGTTCCGATGTCTCCCACGCTTCCCCGATCATTTGCAAGAAGTCTATCAAACCTTCTCCACCTCTGAATTTTCTCTGAGAAGATTGGACTCGCAAGCGCTGTCCAATTTTCGTCAGTCGTCTTCCCCAATCTCTTCTCGAATCGAAACTGAGCTTCTCTTTTTCCTATGCTAAAATTCGATGGTCTGACCATCAATTTTTCTATCCTACCACTCTTTGTCCCGAATTTGTGGACAGAAGACGTGTTTGAATGTCTAGATATTTCCAGAAGCCGAATGTTTGTAATTCACATCAAGTAGTTGGATTGGATTGGAATTGGAGTTGTGAGAAGCTTGATGTGAATCCAAAGTGAACTTGAGAGTTGATTGTTGTTTCGAGAAGCAAGAAAATGGGAATCAGGCTGTGCCTGCCAAACTTCTTGACTTCTCAAATCCACATCTTCCTAGAGAGCTAGAAGATTGGAAAGGCAGGCAGAATGCGCGAGAAGACGTGAGGGTCTTTTACGGTCCTGTGTCGTGGACCGGCTCCTACATGAAAATCAAATTTCGACAATTATCGCTCTAAAGACACTCATTGGTAAAACAAGCTAAGCCTCATCTTACAGACTTTGGCACAATTTTGGATCTCTACTTTCATCGCATAAGTGGATAGAGCTCCTTGTCAACACTCCATAGGTACTTCGTCTACTTCATTTGGACGCCTAGTGGAGAAGTTACAAGACTCGAAAGATGGAGAAAACAAGCTAAGCCCCAGATTACGGGCTTTTGGTACAATTCGAGATCTCCACTTTCATTGCATCAATAGGTAGAGCTCCTTGTGAGCTTTTCATAGGCACTTTGTCTATTTCGTTTGAACGCCTAGTGGAGAAGTTACAAGACTCGAAAGATGGGGAAAACAAGCTAAGCTCCAGCTTACAAGCTTTTGGCACAACTTCGGATCTTCCCTTTCATCGCATCAATGGGTATAGCTCGTTATCAGCTTTTCATAGGCACCTTCTTTACTTCGTTTGGACGTCTAGTGAAGAAGTTATGCGACTCGAAAGAAAGAAAAATCAAGCTAGACCTTAGTTTACTTGCTGATTGGGTATTAGCGGCTCCAGACGTTATATTAAAGACGCAAGGGGTCAGCTTCCTCATTATTGGAGAAAACATGTACGTACAGAGACTGATGTAAGGGGTTGCTTAAGGGGTTAGCTTGCACATGCGACTTGTAAGCGACGATTCATGAGATTTGGAGGTCCAATGCAAGCGCGCAAGGCGTCGTTGGGTTTAGATCTGTGCACGCTACGTGTGGTGTGGTGCCCACAAATTACAGGATTCACGAATTTTTGAAATTTTTAAGATTAATAACTTATTTGTATAACTGAAGAAGCGTTGTTACTTAAGATTACGGCTTCCTTAGCAGGAAGATGATCTTAAGGGCTGTTTGTAATAATAAGTTGACTTCTTCGGAAGACGAGCGTCTTCTCGGTGGTGTCTTCGGAAGATGGAAGACGGCGGAAGACACGCATCTTCCGGAAGACTGCAACCATGGAAGCTTAACCACGTAAGGAGTAGGTGCACCTACCAGGTAGCACCGAATCGGTTAGGTAGGTCAGGAGGGTCGAAACTCCTAAACTGTGGGGAAGACAGCGCAGGAAGCGCATTAGCAAAGAAACCTACCTGCTTCCTGCATCGAGAGACTGGAGATCGAGAAGATCGATTCAGGCAGCGAGTTGATTTGAGTGAGGAAATCAGCGAGTGAAATCGAGTGAGGTTAGGATCGATTTGAAGCTAGAAGAAAGGCGAAGTCGAATTGCTGAGCGCAGAAGAGTGTCGAGCTGAAGACGGTTTTTTGTGAGCTCCCCGAAGCTGACATTGGAGGGTGGCTGAGTGGAATCGAAGGTGGAATTGAAGCGTAGCCAGAAGCTGACCGCGGAAGCAACCTCTTGAGGTCGCGTTGGAGCTGGAACCAGAGCCAGAAGCGCACGGAAGATCGAAGACAACTCGAGAAGTCGACAGAAGACAGTAGAGGTTCTTTCCATGTTCTCTTCCCTTCTCCACTGCTTCTCGCTTTTGTTTGGTATCCCCCGCGCTTCCCCGGTGGTTTGCAGGCAACCTGATCGATAGATTCCCCCATCCTTATTTTCTTATTGTGACATTGGGCACGGAAGCGCTGCCCAATTTCTATCAGACATCTTCTTGCTTCTTCCCGAGTTCAATTCGAGCTTCCCTACCCCTAGCTCTCAAATTGACGATCCCAGCTATCAATTTCCCTACCCTACTACTCCTCTACTCCCGAAACCTTAAACAGAAGACGCTTCGGAAGATTGTAACATCTTCGGAAGACTGTCTTCGGAAGACGCTTCAGTAGCTTGATTGTCTTCGGAAGTCGACTGTGCACAATTCGTATCAAGAGTGGATTTGCTTTGCTTTTGTGATAAGAGAGGCTTGGTACGAATTCCGAGTGGCTTGGTGAGTTGTTTGTTATTTCGAGAAGTTGGAAGTCGGGAACTAGGCCAGTGCCTCCCGGTCTTCCAAGCTTCTCAAATCCACATCTTCCTAGAGAGACTAGAAGACTGGAAGGGCTGGCAAAATGAGCGAGAAGACGTAAGGGTCCATTTCGGGTCTCTTATGTCCGACCCATAGCAACCCATTCCTTCTTCTTCTCGAACTTAGGAGAGAATCGTGAGAAGTCTTGCTGGCAGAATTTGGAGAGAATGGTCGAGGGTCATGTCTTCTCACCGAGCAGCAAGCTTCTTTTGAGTGTGTATGAGAGGTGAGAAGTCAGAAGAACAGAGTGCAAATGTCTTGAGTCTGTTGTGAGGATAGATTGCGCGTAGGAAGAAAAAGACAGGTGAGACCAGTGAAGGGAAGCCTGACTTCGGGAGGTCTTCCGAAGAAGACATTGAATCGGAAGCTGTCCTGGGAGTCTTCCTAGAGGTCACTGTCACCGCAGGAGCCCGCAACCCTCTTCTGAACCTGTTATGCACTCTACGTTTCACGAATCTTGTATCTTCTGATAGGAAGTAGGATGTAATGCAAGGTGGGTTGTCTTCTTGGTAATCCATGCGAGGCCTTGTTTAGTTAGGATTGTTTAGATATAGCTCGGAAGACGAGAGCTATCTAAGAAGCATTGTTAGAATCCCGGAAGACGGAGTAGCTGTCTTCTGAAAGACTAGTTTCGTCTTTTGAGAGTGGAAGCTAGACTGTGAGCACTTAAGGAAGGACTGAGCCTTCGACTCACAACAAGTACGTCACTTCTGCCAAGGAGCTGACCCAACTGAAGAAGGGCAACCAGGAGTTGCAGATGCGTTGTCGTGTCGTGGACCGGCTCCTACCTGAAATTCAAACTTCGATGCTTGTCGCTCCAAAGACACTCATGAGAAGACAAGCTAGGCCCCAGCTTACGGATTTTGGCACAATCTCAGATCTCCATTTTCATCGCATAGATGCGTAGAGCTCCTTGTCAGCTTTCCATAGACACTTCATCTACTTCATTTGGACGCCTAGTGGAAAAGTTACAAGACTCGAAAGATGGAGAAAATAAGCTAGGCCCCAGCTTACGGGTTTTTGGCACCACTTCGGATCTTCGTTTTTATCGCACCAGTGGATAGAGCTCCTTGTCAGCTTTCCATAGGCACTTCATCTATTTCGTTTGGACACCTAGTGGAAAAGTTACAAGACTCGAAAGATGGAGAAAACAAGCTAGGCCTCAGCTTACGGGCTTTTGGCGCAACTTCGGATCTTCACTTTCATCACATAGATAGGTAGAGCTCGCTGTCAGCTTTCCATGGGCATCTTGTTTACTTCATTTGGACATCCAGAGAAGAAGTTATGCGATTCGAAAGAAAGTAAAATCAAGCTAGGTTCCTAGTTACTTGCTGACTGGGTATTTAGGGCTTCAGGCGTTATATCAAAGACGCAAGGGGCCTGCTTCTTATTATTGAGGGTTGAACTTCGTACGTACAGACTGTAACAAGGGGGCTGCTTAAGGGGCTTGCTTGCACCTGCGACCTGTCAGCGGACGGTGCGGGAGATTTGGAAGTCCAATGCAAACGCGCAAGGCGTCGTTGGGGGTTTAGGGTTCGAAAGGAGGAAGTTCACAGATAGGCCTATCTGTGAACTTCCTCCTTTCGCTGAACGGACTTCAGATGTCAATAGGGTCTCCTCCGCTGACTCCGTTAACCCAAGAAACCTTCAGATCCGACTCCTAACAGCCGAGATATCGCCGATTTTTGGTCGCAGGTGACCGAACCTCCAAAAACTCCTCCCTGCGGCTTAAAACCGCTCACACCGCACAAACGGATCGTCCAAACTGATATCCGTCTTCGCTGGCAGATAGATCTAGCTACCCTGAACCCAACGAGACTCCAAACAAGTCGTTTGGAGTTCCCCTTGCAAAACCACGCAAGAAATTTGGTCGCAGGTTGCAAAAAACTGACGTAAACCGGCTCCCTGCGGCTCAAACTTGCTCACCACACCCAAACCAACAATCCAATCCACGTATAGTCTTCTCCTATGAGTAGATGAAGACTCCCTGATCGCGTAGGCACCAAGAACGAAGAGCTTGGCTCACCTATCGCGAAGAACAGCCCAACCTCAGGTCGTAGGTGAACGAAAATCTGATGTAAGCGCTTCCCTGCGAGCCAATTTCACTCATAACTTCCAAACCGCTTAATGAAAACTGGTATCGTCTTCAATTTCCTGTAGAACTCGGTGTTCTGATCCCGTTGGATCCAAGGACAGCAAGTTTGGACTCCGGAACGGCCCGAACGGTCCAACTCTCCTTCACAGGTAACTGAAAATCTTAAATCTGCTTCCTGTGTCTCAATTTCACTCAGTACGCACTCCCCGATCCGTCTCTTCCCAAACCGTTTGAACCAGTGCGTAGCCTGCACAGATCTGAACCCAACGACGCCTTGCGCGTTTGCATTGGACTTCCAAATCTCCCGCACCGTCCGCTGACAGGTCGCAGGTGCAAGCAAGCCCCTTAAGCAGCCCCCTTGTTACAGTCTGTACGTACGAAGTTCAACCCTCAATAATAAGAAGCAGGCCCCTTGCGTCTTTGATATAACGCCTGAAGCCCTAAATACCCAGTCAGCAAGTAACTAGGAACCTAGCTTGATTTTACTTTCTTTCGAATAGCATAACTTCTTCTCTGGATGTCCAAATGAAGTAAACAAGATGCCCATGGAAAGCTGACAGCGAGCTCTACCTATCTATGTGATGAAAGTGAAGATCCGAAGTTGCGCCAAAAGCCCGTAAGCTGAGGCCTAGCTTGTTTTCTCCATCTTTCGAGTCTTGTAACTTTTCCACTAGGCGTCCAAACGAAATAGATGAAGTGCCTATGGAAAGCTGACAAGGAGCTCTATCCACTGGTGCGATAAAAACGAAGATCCGAAGTGGTGCCAAAAACCCGTAAGCTGGGGCCTAGCTTATTTTCTCCATCTTTCGAGTCTTGTAACTTTTCCACTAGGCGTCCAAATGAAGTAGATGAAGTGTCTATGGAAAGCTGACAAGGAGCTCTACCCATCTATGCGATGAAAATGGAGATCTGAGATTGTGCCAAAATCCGTAAGCTGGGGCCTAGCTTGTCTTCTCATGAGTGTCTTTGGAGCGACAAGCATCGAAGTTTGAATTTCAGGTAGGAGCCGGTCCACGACACGACAGCGTCTACAGCAGCGCGATCAAGAGGTTCTCCGAGTGCGGGGAAAGATCACCGTCCTCGCAGAAGAGAGGACAACATGGAAGACGCAGCGGGAAGCCGCAGAAGCGCGAGTTGCAGCTGAGAAGATGCAACGGGAAGCAACGGAAGCTCGTGCGCAGGAGATGCTAGCACAGTCGGTGGACGCGCTTCGGAAGAAGTTCAACTTCACCGCGGGTAGGAAGTTGCTTACCTTGGCTAGAGATTGGGACGAGGAGTCTAGAGCGAGGTTGGTCGAGTGCAAGAAGAGCATGTTCAGATATTTGGATCGGCAGATAGAGGGAGTGAAGACACTTTATGGTCTTCCCTTGATTCCGCCACCTGCAACCGCATTTTCCCAAGCTCCAGCACCATCGACTGGATCCGATTGGAGAAGGAGGAGTTCGACCTCGCTCTCCACTTGGTAGTGACAGCGTTGGAAGTCGAGAAGACACCGGAAGATGCCCCGAAAGACATGATGTCTTCTGGAAGACAAGAAGAAGAACCGTCTTCCCATGTATTCCACGTGGAGGAAGCGACTTCCCCGGACCCCTATGAGATCGCCATGGTCCCTAGTACTGCACCAGTGCCTCAGAAGAGCGAGGAAGCACCACTCGATCCAGCTTCCCAGAAGACGCTTCCGTCTTCCGAAGCAGAAGCAGAAGCCGAGGAAGAAGCAGCAGCAGAGACAACAGTGCCAGCACAGAACGATGAGGAGGAAGCCACCTCAGTGACACCCGAGGTAATCGTAGGGCTTTCTAGCTTATCAGAAGTCGCGTTAGGAGCTCCGATAGGGACAGATCAGGTAGAGATTGCCACCGAGCAATCAGAGTAGATAGTAACCGAAGTTGACAATTCCAGATTTAGTAGACACCGAACATGCTATCTTAAGGGTGGCAGTTTTCAGTGTAAAATTAGTTAGGCAGCCATGTGGCAGAGTAGGAAGCGCAAGAACAGGAAAGGGAAACCGTTTGCATGTGAGGGGCAGCTTTTCTCTCCCTGGTGGTGGTTCCTTCAGTTCTCTTGTGGTGGATACATAAGTAGGATCGAAGAGTAGGAAATCTAGTTCGTTAGTGACACACACTACACCCGATGTTAGAGACATACAAATAGTCGAGGATTATACAGGAGGGGTCTGCATGCTTGTTACCAGCAGTGGTTCGAGGATGTAGATAGAGGTAGTGGACAATTTAGGAACAGAGAACGGCATCCTCGTGCAGTCCTGTTGGCTAGACTGTTGTGTCGAGGAGTAGGCGCAGAAAGTAAAGGGAGTGAGCTTCCCAATGTCAATGTGACATCTTCTCGGTGTCGGAGTGTGATCCGTCTACCTAGGAAAGCGCCGGGCTTCTGGCTGTGGTTGTTCACTCAAGAGGTTGCTTACAGGTTACAACAGGGCTATAAATACTCACACAGATGTGTAAGATCTAGTAATATGCTCAGAAAGCGAAATTCAGGTCTAGCTGGCAGTAATAGGATCCGGCGGTGAACTTTGACACTCACGGAGAGGAAAACTGTGAAGGTTTAGACTTCTAAACTTCCCCTACATGCAAATGAGGTACTACTAAACTCACACACTTTTGCTGATTATTATGTACGCATAAGGACAGCAGAGGAACAGCTTTAGATGGGGCCTTAAAATTAAAGCGAAAGATTACAGTTGAAGCGGAAGGTTACAACGGAAAACTACAGCGGAAGCGGAAGATTATCGCGGAAGCTTGAAGCGGAATATTACAACGGAAGCGGAAAACTACAGCGGAAGCGGAAGATTATCGCGGAAGCTTGAAGCAGAATATTACAGCGGAAGCGGAAAACTACAGTCGAAGTGGAAGATTACAACAGAAGCTTGAAGCGGAAGATTACTGCGGAAGCAGAAGATTACCGCGGAAGCTTGAAGCGGAATATTACAGCTCAAGCGGAAGGTTACAACGGAAAACTGAAGCGGAAGATTACAGCGGAAGCGGAAAACTACAGTGGAAGTGGAAGATTACAACAGAAGCTTGAAGCGGAAGATTACCGCGGAAGCTTGAAGTGGAAAACTACAGCGGAAGCGGAAGATTACCGTGGAAGCTTGAAGCGGAAGATTACAGTGGAAGCGGAAGATTACAACAGAAGCTTGAAGCGGAAGATTACAGCGGAGGCGGAAGGAGGAGAATTAGAGTTTAAGAGGGGGCAGCTTAGCTAAGGCCCTGCTTCTGATAAGTGACTGTGCTTATAAGGACAGCAGGGGGGCAGCTTAAGCTAGGGCCTTAACTTTTAGGTAAAATACCTGCGGCGACTTGGGATCGAGGGACAGTTTTTTTGCAAAGTTTTTACAGAGAGAGTTGAGGACACGCAGGAGAAGCTTGGACGCTGGGGGAAGAGGAAATTGCTGACAGATTGAATTGGGAAGTCATCGCAGGGAGAGGGGCAAGAATTTTAGGCTTGGACGCTGTCTACTAAACGGTTCTGAGGAGAAATTACTCTCAAGGGGCAGTTTTATTGAGAGAGATCGGTTGAGAATCTATAGAGGACTTTTGATCATCGCTGGATAAAATTTCTGAGGGTTTCAGTTGGGGCAAAGAGAGGAATAAGATTCAGGGGTTTGAATTTCACTATTAGGTTTGGATTGAGACGTACTTGGTAGACTTATGGCTGAGAACTGATTGACAGGAGAGAGAGGCACGCAGGAGAGAGAGAGAGAGAGAGATTTCTCTTACGGTTGAAGAGATTGATGGTGTAGTGACACTAGAATAAAGTTATTTCAACTCCTGAGAGATCTACCTGTGTACTTGAGTGTGTATTTGAGTGTTTGTTTTGTAATCGGTGGGTACAAGAGGCTGTGGTTTGAGATTTCATGGTCGGTAGCGACCTATTTTTCTTTCTGGTCGTTTTTCTCTGATCGGTCACAGTCAGGAGGTCCGCCCTCCCCAAGGAAGACTCTCAACTCGACATCTGGTGCTTCCACTGGAGCAATTGGGATGATCGATTTGGAGAATTGACTAGATTGGGTTGAAAATGGATCACAGTGCTGCTGTACAAGGGGTGGTTGCTGCTCAAGGTGCTCATGTTCAAGGGGCTCCTGGTCAGGATGGAGTTGGTTCTCAAGGAGGACCTACGGTGGTTCCAACAGCAGCAGCACAGCCTGCCATAGACACATCGCAGATTCTTCAAGCGTTGGCTGCCTTGATTCAACAACAGCCTGCAGTTGGAGGAGGTGAGCAGAAATCCACGAAGGCGTTACAAGTAGTTGTTGGTCGATGTGGACGATTTGATGGAAGAGATGTTACTAGGTACCTGCGAGAGTATGTAGGTGAGATGGAGTTGGTCAGGGCACCTGAAGTGGAGGTAATTCTAAGCTTTGAATTGACTGTCATTCCTTAACTGAGAGAGAAGGTTAGGAGTTTACAGAGAAGACATTTAGGTGGGTGGACTCTATTTGAACGGGCACTGAGAGAAGAGTTTCTAGAAGAGGACTCTGAAAGAGTCACCAGAAGAACTCTAATGGATTGGATAGAGCGTCAGCCTGGACGTTCCATGGGATTGAATGAAGTGATCCGTGAATTTGAGAAGAGGTATTCTCAGCTTTCTGGTTTAGAGAAGTTGACGTTGGATGCTAGGAAGACAGAGTTGTTCTTAGGGGCTCTGGATGAGTTCACCGCAGATAGGCTTTGTTTCATGTTGGCTGATAGAGGGGCTGAAGGGGGAGTTACATCTGATTGGAGGAGAGTGGAAGAAGCAGTATCCACCCTTGCTAGGCAACGTCGTGGTAGGATGGTGTTGCAGCTGGAGACCTTGCCAGAGCAAAGACTAGCTCCTCCAGTTCATATAGCTCCTCCTCAGGCGCCCATAGTGATTCCTCAAGCACCCATAGTGGTTCCTCAAGTGGTTCCTCAAGTGCCTGCAATACCTATCCCAGCACAAAGAGGACCTAGACAGCAGCAGCGACATGTGGAGAACCGAAATCAACATAACTTGATAGAAGAACTCACTCAACAGCTGAGAGATTTGAGGGTTGAGATGGCAGACTTGAGGAGAGACCAACGACCTGTTGCACCAGGTGCTCGACCTGTAGGAGGAACCTTTACCAGAAGATGTATTTGGTGTGATAGCCCAGATCATCTCAGAGGAGACTGTCAAGACTTGGCGGTTGTCTTGCGGGAGGGCGTAGTCAATTATCAGAATAACAGGCTGTATTTAACCGCCACGGGACAGCCTCTTAACACTTATTTTGGGAGAGGAGGAATGAGGAGTTCTCTTCCAGCACTTACTGGCGCGAATACTACAGCGATGACTGCGGGTTCTGCAGAGGCTGATGTATATACTGGGAGAGTTGAGGTGCGCTCTAATCCAACTATGGTTGAGCAGGCTGTTGAGGTTCCGGTTGAAATGATGAAGAGAGGTGCTGAAAGCATTAGGAGAGCTACTGGATGGAGAGACCCAGTAGATACGACTTCTATTCGAGTGTTTTTAGAGACGAGTGGTGAACAAGATGCCATGATCGAAGACAAAAGAAGACGTGACGCTTCTGATTTAGATGCAGGAGTACCAGAGGACAGTGACCGTCGGAGGGTTACAAGGAGGAGAGCAGCTGAACCATCACCATACTGTACCAGCTGGAAGATTTCCTGCTACAGAGGATATACCTTCTACTTCTACAGCTCCATCACCTGCAGTAGATCCTATGGAAGGTGTGCAGGATTTGCCACAGGAGACTACTGCTAGAAATAGAGTACGGGGAAAGAGGTTTACAGCGCAGGAGAAGGGGAAAGCTCCAGCTTACAAGTTAGCGGTAGACATCGAAACAACAATAGACTTGCGTGCTGTTCTAGAGCAACGCATTTTGGATGCTATAGTTGAGTTTACTCTTCATGAAGTGCTTGGTATCGCAAAGAGAGAGTTTCATGAGTTGATAATAGACATCATGAAGAGAAAGAGACAGGTATTGACTGAACAAGTAAGTAGTCAGATGGTTGGAGCAGTAGATGCTATTGGTGTTGATCAGTTCAGAGATGATAAGTATGAGGCATGGGTTGCTGGTCCAGCTGTTATTGAGAACGAAGATGAAGAGTTTGAGGAGGATAGGTCAAGCGCGGACAGCGGTTTCAAAGAAAAGCACTGGGCAAGAGCGACAACTGAGACGCAGGTTCGACTTGGGGGACTTTCTGAGCCAGTACCTGCACTTGTGGATCACGGATCGGAGATCAACATCATTTCCAAAGAGGTGTATGAGAAGGGGCAGTGGCCAATCGGAAGGAATCATGGTTGGGTGCTTCGAGCTGCAAATAACCAAAAGGGTGAGTTATACGGAGCCTGTCCCAATATGCGTGTAAAGATTGGAGATGTAGAGGTTGATCAGCATTTCTTTGTACAGTCGTCTGCCTCCTATCCTGTCATATTGGGCCAACCATACATCACCGCTGTTCGAATGGAGACAAAGGTGATGAACGATGGGTCTCATTATGCCAGAGTTCGGAGTCCTGATGACAAGTACTCAGTACAATTTTTGACGATTTGTTCAAGACATGAACGGAACCGACAAACCCTTAGAGATTCTCAGACGAAGAGATGTAAGGGTTTTCGTAGTCCACTCCCGTAGAGCGGGAAGACAGAGGTGTAGAACCTACTGTTGAGGTCCCGTCGGAGTTGGAAGCAAGACATGTACAGAGGTCTGGAGACAAGTGTGGTGTACAGAGTTGGCAGTCTAGATTGCTGATGTTTGAGGCAGATGGGTGGAGTCGATTTACAAGAGTTGAAGATATGGAGAAAAATACAAAAAGGTGGGTGGTGAAACAGGTATCAGAGTTGTGGCGTGTAGGAGTTCTACCTGAAGACGAAGTGGTTTCTGGGTTGTTTGAAGAGTTTATGTCTGTACAGTCAGTTGTCGGTTGGTTAGATAATGTGAGTGGATTGGTGAAAGGGAAAAATAGTGTAGCGGTGATCCCTATCCACTCTCGACGCATATATGAGGAGATTGCTACATACGTGCAGTTCTTACCTCATCCGATGCAGAATAATGAGGGGAGAGAAGCAAGTTGTTGGTGTGCACTCCCTCAGGAAGTAGACGTCCATGCGAAGTACAAATCTGTACTGAGAAAGGTAAGACCGGTGGCAACCCAACTACCTGCTAACTCCCAGCAGCAAGTACAGTTAGTAGGGACTGAGCCTATATTGCGTGATCATGGACGAGTAGGGCACCAGTTTACTGAGGAGACATTGAAGGAGCTCCAGATAGGAGGGGATGAATTCTTGACTGAGGACGAGAAGACCGTATTTGAGCAGGTGATAGTGAAGCATGGTAAAGCATTCTCTTTTTTAGCAGAGGAGATAGGTTGTGTGGACCCAAAGGTTATAGCGCCTATGGTTATATTCACGATCCCTCATGTGCCTTGGGACCTGAGACCGATCCCAGTTCCTCGTGCTTTGTTGCCTAAGCTCATCGAGTTGTTGAAAGAGAAGGTACAGATGGGGATACTTGAGCCGTCCATGGGGTCATATTCTAGCAGGTGGTTCACTGTACCCAAGAAGTCAGGGGCTTTGCGTTTTATTCAAGACCTACAGCCTGCGAATAACGTAACCATTCGAAACGTTGGGACGGGTCCTGTGATTGAAGAGGTAGCAGAAGCATTTGCAGGAAGAGCTATCTATTCGATAGGAGATCTATATTCTGGTTATGATTAGTTCCAGCTGGCTGTGGAGAGTAGAGATTTAACTACTATGCGTACGCCTTTGGGGTTGATGCGGATGTGTACTCTTCCACAAGGAGCAATGAACTCGGTGGCTCATATGCAGAATGCGATGCATAAGGTATTAAGGGAGTTTGTGCCTGATGTTACCATTCCATTTCTAGATGATATTCCTATAAAGGGCTGCGCGGTTGAAGACAAGGATGAAGCGGTACTTGTGAATGAGTGTAGTAGGTTTGTTGCGGATCATATCAGGGATGTAGAACGTATTTTGACTCGCTTGGAAGAGGTACATCTCACCCTGTCAGGAGCTAAGTCCAAGTTTGGTGTGTCTGAGATTTTAGTGGTTGGACATCTGTGTGGTGCTTTTGGAAGGCGACCAAACCCAGAGAAGGTTGAAGCTATAGCTAGGATGGCAGACTGTAAGAACATCACGGAGGTTCGACGCTTTCTAGGTGCTTGTGTATTTTATCGTTTATCCATTCCTTATTATGCTCATGTTGCTGAGCCTTTGTATGCACTATTGAGGAAGGGTAAGAGGTTTGTATGGACCTCAGTCCATAGAGAAGCTATGAATAGGCTGAAGGAGGCTCTACAGTCTCCACCTGTTCTGAGAAAAGTAGACTATGGGTGTGGGAGACCTGTCACTATTACAGTAGATACTAGTCCAAAGGCGATTGGCTGGGCAATAGGTCAAGATGATGCGGAGGGTATGCGGTTTACCTCTAGGTTTGGAGCTAGGATCTTGACAGACAGGCAACGAGATTATCCTCAGGTGAAGCGTGAATTGTGGGGAGCGGTGACAGCGATGAAGACAGACTGTGAGTTTCTGATTGGTGCTCATATAGTCATAGAGACGGATTGTCTACCTCTACTAGGCATGATATCCAACTGTAGCACGCCAGACATAGCGATGTTACGTTGGATTGCCTATATTAGAAGCTTGAATCCAGAGCTGAAGCATATAAAAGGAAAGGAGAATATGGTCGCAGATATGTTATCAAGAGCTTGATTTGTAGACGAAGATGTCATGATTTCAGAAGCTGAGGAAGAAGAGAGAAAGGATGCTCAGTGTCAGGTTAATCGACGGGTTACAAACTTGGAGCCGTTGATGTTTAGAGAGGAGCTTTACACAAGTAGACTTCGTGACATAGGGTATTATCTGAGCTTGTTGGAGAGGCAGGAGAGGTGGAGCAAAGTAGAGTTCAGAGAAATAAGGAAACAAGCTTACAACTATCTTCTGCATGATGGGTATCTTTGGAGACGACCACAGAGAAGAGATGGGATGTTCATACGAGTAGTGGACGATCTGCAGACTAAGCAGCAACTAATGAAGGAGTTCCATGATACCTTATGGGCAGGACATCGAGGGATTTGGGCTACCTATGTCAAGTTGAAGGAAAGGTATTGGTGGAAAGCTCTGTACCAGGATGTGGTGAACTACGTCAGTTCCTGCTTGCATTGCCAGTTCTACTCAAAGATGCGGTATAGGGACGGTCTCGTGCCAACTTATCCGCCTTGCATTCACTTTCAATGGGTTCTCGACTTGGTGGTGATGCCTCTGGGGTTATGGGGCATGCGATATTTGGTTTTGGCTCGTGAGGATCTCTCCAATTTTGTAGAAGGACGAGCTTTGAGAACGAAGACCACAGAGGGGATATGTAAGTTTGTTCTTGAAGATATTATCTGTAGGTATGGGTCTGTAGGAAGACTACGGGCAGATAGGGGAGAACTACGAGGGACGGAAGCGAGAGAGTTTTTTGCTCGTTATAGTGTGAAGCTCAAGCTTACTACTGCGATGAATCCAGAGGGGATTGGCAAGAGCGAACGAGGACATCCATCGATAGTTCAAGCTTTGGTGAAGGCGTGTGATGGTAAGCATAGAGAGTGGCCTAGGCTACTCCCTTTTGCTTTATGGGCAGATAGAACAACTCATTGTTCTACTACAAGATATATGCCTGTTGAGTTAATGTTAGGACAGAAACCGATGATGTCAGCAGAAGAAGACTTTCCTACTTGGGCTACCTTGCCATGGGAAGATAATATGAACCGTGTGCAACTTCTCTCACTACGAATCAGGCAGCTAGAATGTAGAGAGGAGGATCTCGCTGAAGCGCAACGACAGTTGAAGACGGCTCGACTTGGGAACAAGGAGAGGTTTGATAAGACTCACAGACTACGACCAAAACTGATACAAGTTGGGGACTGGGTGTTGGTATACGACAGCACATTGGAGAACCAACACTCTACAGTCCGAAAGTTTTCGAGAAGGTGGTTTGGCCCTTACCTTGTCTCTGATGTACATCAGAATGCTACTTATTCCTTGCAAGAGCTAGATGGCACGCCTTTAAGGCTTCCAGTTGCTGGGAAGCGAGTGAAATTATTCAAGAAGAGAGGGGAGACTGTGGAGCTAGCTGAGTTCTTAGGTTCAAAGGCAGACAGGAGCAAATGAAGACCTTTCTGAGACGGTCGAAGACAGCGAAGACGATTTGGGGGACCACGAGGATCGGTGACGGATTGGCACATACCAGAGGATGTGCAGGTTTGGAGGGGGTGAATGTCGTATTGTACATAGGTCTATACAGTGAAAAGTATTGCAGAGAGATTTTTTTCTATATTGTGTAAAGGAAGTTGCCCTGCGGCTTAACAAGCTAGGCAGGAGCTAAGCTAGGGCTATGCTTGACAAGCTGCCCCCTAGCTTGGGTTGGAATATCACCCCTAAAGGAGTCGAAAGACACCAGAATGCAAAGCTCGACGAGGAGAGCGACCTCGTGCTTCTAGTTTTGACAGAAAGTGTTTTAAGCAATAGTTAGTACGAGTTTTAGGCTGTGAAATATGTGAAAGAGGGAAATCTGTCGATTCCGGTTCGTGACTCAAACTCAGAATCGGATAGCGTGAGCGTGTAGGTGTTCACAAATACTATAGTTTTGACTCCTTGTTCATTAAAAACGGAGTTGTATAGAGAAGTTAGTGTAGGAAAGGCTAGTGAAGATTTTACAGAAAAATTTCTTCAAGTAAACATATGTACAAAAGTTTTTACCTTTATGAACGGAACCAAAGGCCATCCTAGTGATAGGGCGCCTGTCTAGGAGGGAAGTGGTCTCAGGATCAATCCCCCCTGGCCTCTGGTTCCTATTCCGGCATGTTGGTCTCCTAGAAGGGAGTCTATGTTGGATATGTAGCCACATCTTGCATATCTAGGGACGGGAGACCGGTATCTCCCTTAATCGTGGGCTTCCTGACCTAAGCCTCCGTATGTCATCCTGAATATACTATGGGAGATACCTGGTGCGCATATGGGGGGGCTGTAAGCCCTGTGGGGCAGCCTCATAAGTGTTGGGGCTTCGGTCTACATTGGATGGCTTGTAGTATATTCAGGGTGGCATCAAGATGGCATCGAGGGCACGGGAAACTTTTGCTGATTATTACGTACGCATAAGGACAGCAGAGGAACAGCTTTAGATGGGGCCTTAAAATTAAAGCGAAAGATTACAGTGGAAGCGGAAGGTTACAACGGAAAACTACAGCGGAAGCGGAAGATTATCACGGAAGCTTGAAGCGGAATATTACAGCGGAAGCGGAAGATTATCGCGGAAGCTTGAAGCGGAATATTACAGCGGAAGCGGAAAACTACAGTGGAAGCGGAAGATTACAACAGAAGCTTGAAGCGGAAGATTACTGCGGAAGCAGAAGATTACCGCAGAAGCTTGAAGCGGAATATTACAGCTCAAGCGGAAGGTTACAACGGAAAACTGAAGCGGAAGATTACAGCGGAAGCGGAAGATTACCGCGGAAGCTTGAAGCGGAAGATTACAGCGGAAGCGGAAAACTACAGCGGAAGAGGAAGATTACCGCGGAAGCTTGAAGGGAAGATTACAGTGGAAGCGGAAGATTACAACAGAAGCTTGAAGCGGAAGATTACAGCGGAGGCGGAAGGAGGAGAATTAGAGTTTAAGAAGGGGCAGCTTAGCTAAGGCCTTGCTTCTGATAAGTGACTGCGCTTATAAGGACAACAGGGGGCAGCTTAAGCTAGGGCCTTAACTTTTAGGTAAAATACCTGCGGCGACTTGGGATCGAGGGACAGTTTTTTTGCAAAGCTTTTACCGAGAGAGTTGAGGACACGCAGGAGAAGCTTGGACGCTAGGGGAAGAGGAAATTGCTGACAGATTGAATTGGGAAGTCATCGCAGGGAGAGGGGCAAGAATTTTAGGCTTGGACGCTGTCTACTAAACGGTTCTGAGGAGAAATTACTCTCAAGGGGCAGTTTTATTGAGAGCGATTGGTTGAGAATCTACAGAGGACTTTTGATCGTCGCTGGATAAAATTTCTGAGGGTTTCAGTTGGGACAAAGAGAGGAATAAGATTCAGGGGTTTGAATTTCACTATTAGGTTCGGATTGAGACGTACTTGGTAGACTTATGGCTGAGAACTGATTGACAGGAGAGAGAGGCACGCAGGAGAGAGAGAGAGAGAGATTTTCCTTACGGTTGAAGAGATTGATGGTGTAGTGACACTAGAATAAAGTTATTTCAACTCCTGAGAGATCTACCTGTGTACTTGAGTGTGTATTTGAGTGTTTGTTTTGTAATCGGTGGGTACAAGAGGCTGTGGTTTGAGATTTCATGGTCGGTAGCGATCTATTTTTCTTTCTGGTCGTTTTTCTCTGATCGGTCACAGTCAGGAGGTCCGCCCTCCCCAAGGAAGACTCTCAACTCGACAACGTAAGTCTAAAAGATAACTTAAACAATCTAGAAAGCATGCATGGGCGACATGTAAGTACAACACATGGAAATCCTAAGTTATGTACTTTCACAACATAGATAAGCATGATATCATTTGCACAAGCGCAGGAGTGCTTGAACAAGATAGATAACATACTATCAACCTACTAGGACTCAAAATATATAACACAATGGTGTCAACACCGTATGCAAAGGTGTCAAACATATATATAAAGGACTAGAAGTAATACGAGCTAACTTCTAGAACTACTAAACTCAAGCGTCGGAGTAGAAGTCAAGCATGTAGCCGCCAAGTAGCGCGACATCGGGGAATAGATTGCTGATTTGAGTGCAGAAGCTTAATTCGTGTCTTCTGGGTGGTGGGTTCCTTGAATTCGCTCCCAATTGTGCATGGGAAGTGTTCTTCTTGAGTGGCGGTGACTGTCAGCAGTGGTGGAAGTGCAGATTGGCTCGTCTAGTGGAGCACTTAAGATCCGCGTACGGATGGTCTTATGGATAAGGGATCCCAGAAGACAGAGTAGTCGGAGCAGCGAAGAGAAGAAGAAAGAAGTCTTCTTCCCACCACAAAAGACGACATCCTCAAGTAGAAGACGGTGCAACTGTACTGCACGTTTGTTGTCTTCCTCCCCAAACTATTACAAGATGGGATGGCTTGTTAGTCAGGATCCGGACTAGAAGCATGTCGGAATCTTAATTTCTCTTTTTCATCTTGTTTTCTTGTTGTTTGGATTTTCTCTTTTTCCCCATCTTCTCTCATCTTCCCCATCTTCTTACCTTCTTCTAGTGAGCTTCTGAGATTTCTATTGAGCTTCCGTGAAGGTGAATGTCGTTGTAGTGCTGCAGGAAGACCATTTCTGTAGGCAGAAGCCTGAGAAGGCTACAGGGGACATACACCCTGTGATTAATCTAATCCGTTGGAATGTGAGTGGGAGAGTAAGGTGTAACAGTCGTGCTAGTCGACTTCTGTGAAGTAGGACAATCTTCTGGAGGTACGAGAAGCCGAGTTGAACCCCCAGAAGCCGAGAATTGCTTCGAGAAGACGGTGTGAGAAGATCGGAAGAAGTGACTTGGAAGCAGGAGGCGCATCTTCTCGAACTTCTCTGTGAATAATTGTGTGATATTTTAGTTAGTAGTCGTTTGTTTAGGTCCAGAGCACCTTTTGGAGTGTCTGGAAGACGCGTGGTTTTGTGAGAAGACGGGATTTCTAGACAAAACCCGTGTGTTTGTGTGTTTGAACAGATCTTAGAACTTAGAGCAGCGTTACTTGTGCAAATCCTCTGTGAGAACGATATCTTGTATACTAAATGGGCAAAAGGAGTAATCCTGCGACACTACATGTGGGTTAAGACGGTTCTTGAAGAGACGGATCGGAGGATGTGTTCCGGAGGAAATTGAGACACAGGAAGGAGATTTCGGGAGCTTCAGTGACTTGTGAAGAGGAGTAGGATTTTTCGGACCGTTCCGGAGTCTAAACTTGCTGTCCTTGGATCCATCGAGATCACAACAACGAGTTCTTCAGGAAATTGAAGACTATACCAAGTTTCATCGGGCGGTTTAGGAATTCTCAGTGAAATTGACTCGCAGGGAAGCGCTTGTATCAAGTTTTTCATCGCCTACGACTTGAAGTTGGGATGTTCTTCGCGATCGGTGAGCCAAGCTCTTTGTTCTTGGTGTCTACCGACCAGGGAGTCTTCATCTATGCATAGGAGAAGACAATACGTGGATTGGATTGTTGGTTTAGGTGATGTGAGCAAGTTTGAGTTGTAGGGAGTCCATTTAAGTCAGTTTTTGCAACTTGCTACCAAATTTCTTGCGTGGTTTTGCAAGGGGAACTCCAAACGGCTTGTTTGGAGTCTCGTTGGGTTCATGATAGCTAGATCTATCTGTCAGAGAAGACAGATATCAGATGAAGCGATCCGTTTGAGCGGTGTGTGCGGTTTTAAGTCGTAGGGAGGAGCTTTTGAAGGTTCGGTCACCTGCGACCAAAAACCGGTGATATCTCGGCTGTCGGGAGTCGGATCTGATAATTCTTGAGGTCAACGGAGTCAAGGAAGAAGACCCTATCAACATCTGAAGACCGTTTGGCGAAAGAAGAAAGTTCTCAGATAGGTCTTTTTCGGTTCCTTCACTACGGTTTCGTCTTTTTGAGTTCGTTAGAGTTCTGGTTGGTTATGTATAGCTTGTGATAACTAGCTTTAGCTAAGAGCTTGTACATGAATGTGGTTTAGACTTGGGGTTGAATCGTATGGTGTTGGTGCAACTCATTCTGTTTGCAAAGAGAAATTTCTCTTGCTTTGAGCTACGCTTCGGTGATTTTGGGTCAGGGTTGAGATTCAGGGGTTCGTTTTAGGGGCTTTAAAGCAGATTACAGATCGCTCTGGTTTATTTCTCAGTTTTGTGTTTTTAGGAAGAAACAACCGGCAGTGTACATACATTTGGAGTTGGCATATATTGCAGCATTCGTTTTCGTGGTTGTTTTTCTCTGTCTTGTCTCTGTTCAGCACACAACATCTCCACAGTCAGGAACCTTGCGTTTTCCTAGACATCCTTCACGTAAAATCCGACGCAGTAACGGGTCTTTTCTGTTTGACCCATGGCAGTCTGTTCCTTCTTCTTCTTGAACTCTAGAAGAGAGTTGTGAGAAGCCTTGCTCAAGAATATGAAGACAACGGTCAAAGGTCATGTCTTCTTGTTACGCAGCAAGCTTCTTTTGAAAGTGTATGCGAGGTGAAGAGTCGAAACACAGAGTGCAAATGTTCCATGTCTGTTGCGAGGCTAGATTATGTGTAGGAAGCTGAAGACAGATGAGACCAGTGATGTGAAGCTTAGCTGTAGAAAGTCTTCTGAAGCCCGTCTATTAACCAGAAGCTCTCCCCGGAGTCTTCTGGAGGTCACTCTCGCTGCAGAGTCCTCAATCTTCTTCTGAACCATTCGTAGACCTTGCTTCTCACGTATCTTCTGCTAGGAAGTAGGATGACTTGCAAGATGGATTGTCTTCTTAAGAATCCATGCGATGTCTTGCTTAGTTAGGATTGCTTAGGTATAGCTCGAAAGCCGTGATGTACTTAGGAAGCACTGTTAGAATTCTAGAAGATATAGCGTCTTCTGAGAGTGGAAGCTGGACTGTGAGGTCCTGGTAAGGATCAAGCCTTAGGCTCACAGCAAGTACGTGTCGTTTAGGCTAACAGAAGCTCAAAATATCGATCGAGTGTTGGTGTTACCGCAAGCAGAAGTTGACCGAGGTCAAACCTTTCATCAAGGAGATGGGCCTCGACTTCTTCACATGGGACTGGAATCTCGCTGACCAAGATATTCTGGAAGAGGTCTGGGCAGCATTGCCTCCTCGAAACCATGTATCTGTCAAGACATGGGTGGCTTGAGGAAGACCATCTTTGTGGACGGTGGAGTGGTGGCGCAGAGCTTTTCACTGGCCTGAAGCAGAGAACTGCGGGTATGAACTGGAGAAGAAGATCTTGCCAATGATCTCAAGGAAATGACATGTACCTAGAAGTACTACATGTCTCTTCCTGGAAGACAGACATGGGTGGAACAGATGGAAGGTGGAAGCTTACCGAGAGCCAAAGAAACGTCTTCTGAGGAAGCTGTATCTTCATCTTTTTCCCAAGGGGAAGGTCCAAAAGATTAGATACCTTGGAGACCAAGACGTTGTCGAGGAGAGTCCTTCTCAAGAAGGGCGAGCCTTCTGACTGTGATCGATCACGAGGTAAAGGTAGGATTGATCAAGAAAACAAGAGCCAACTAGCTCGTCCACAACGGCTGAAGTCATTCACAGAGACTATATTTTTCCTATAGGTCACTTACTGCTCAACAAGGTCAAGTCTCAGCCACCAGAAGACAGATCCACGTCCGGACACAACAGATAAAAGAAATCTGAACTCAAAATGCTTTATTTCTCTTTCAGAGACACTCAGTAGTCCTCCACAGACATCAATTTTACAGACAATCTCTACTCAGCAAGATCTCCTTACGCTGATCACAACAGATCACTCTTAAGTAGTCAATTCTCACTCAACTAATCTTCTCCCGCTCTTCAAATAGCAGATTACTCCTCAAAATCTACAATTGATGAAGATCTGAACCCCAACGTCTTATATCTCTTCTTGCAACAGTTTCACAACAGAAATTTCTCAAAACTCCAACCTTCTCAGTCTCATTCTTCCTCCTCCACTCAAACAGATGTTCTCTGTCCCTCAGATTCACCTCCAAACTAGTCTAGTAGATGAAATTCAGACCCTTAATTCTCATTCCTCTCTCTGCGTCGACCTCCCAACTGAGAACTCTCAGAAATTTGATCCAGCAACGATCAAAAGTCCTTCACAAATTATCAAATCTATCTCCACTCAACAAGACTGCCTCCTGTTCATTCAAAAAGTAATTCTCTCTCCTAACAGTGTAATGGACAAAGCTCAAGCTCCTAAACACCTCGCCCTCTCTTTGCATCGACCTCCCAACTCAATTCTCTCAGAAATTTGATCTCCTCAGTCCCCAAGCTTCTCCTGGGCGTCCTAACGGCTTCCTCTTCAGCAAAAGATAAAATGTCCCTCTTATGTGTTGTTCTTCGCAACATCTTTTGTGTCTTTGAACGTCATGTTTTCCGCAACGTTTTCTAGCTTCGCCCCCGTCCCTGCAGAAAAGGCTACGAAAAAAAAATCGACAGTGTCCTTGAACGTCACGTTTTCCGCAACGTCAATTTTTTTCTCAAAAATCCTAACGACGTACTTATTAGATATGCAGGCCCCTTGCTAAGCTTAGCCCTTGATTAATAAAAGTTTCCCGGCTCTCGATGCCATCTTGATGCCATCCTGAATATACCACAAGTCATCAATGTAGGCCGAAGTCTCAACACTTATGAGGTCACCCCACAGAGCTTACAATCTCCTCATATGCGCACCAGGTATCTCCTATTGTACATTCAAGGTGACATGCGGAGGCTTACATCAGGAAGCCCACGATTAAGAGAGATACTGGTCTCTCGTCCCTAGATATGCAGGACGTGGCTGCATACCCAACATAGACTCTCTTCCAAGAGGCCAACATGCCGGAATAGGAAACACAAGCTAGGGGGAATTGATCCTGAGACCACTTTTCTCCTAGGTGGGTGCCCTATCATTGGGATGGTCTCTGTTTCCGTTCAAAAACGAAATAAAGGTGGTACATATCCTTTTCAAGGAGAATGTTCTATGAAACGTTCACTAGCTTTATCTACTCTAACATTTCTGTACAACTCCGTTTTTAATGAATAAGGAGTCAAAACTATAGTATTTGTCAACACCTACGCACTCGTACTCTCAGATTATGAATTTGAATCACGAGCGTGAAACGACAGATTTCCTTCTTTCACTCTTTTCATGACTTAAGACTTCTGCTAACTGTTACCTAGAATGCTTTCTCTCGAAATTGAAAGCATGAAGTCGTACTTCCTGGTGAGCTCTGCATCCTAGAACTTTTCGCTCCTTCCCAGGATGATATCTCAATCCCAAGCTAGGGGACAGCTTGTTGAGCATAGCCCAGCTTAACTCCTGTCCAGCTTGATAAGCTAAGGCGCAGCTTCTTGAACAAGTGTCGGTTGAGTGTCTTCTGAAGTTCCGTTTCATCATGTGGAATGTCACGCACTACGACAACATGGAGTTCCTAGAAGCTATTTGTGAAAGACAGATCGTCAACTGGGACGCCTTATTCCACACTTACGTCTAGGTCAAGCTAGTATACTTGGGCACCCCAGCAGGAGGGCACCTTATCCCTTTCTTCTGCTGTTTGTATGTGTCCAAGGAGAACCTGGAGGAGAACCAGTGACCAAGTATGGACCAGCGGGATAGCGAGAGGTGCAGAAAGAGACCTCGGAAGAAGAAGACCGGGTAGCCGTTATATCTTCCCCTCCCACTCTAGTGTCTCTGGCGAGACCAGGCACTTATCAGAAGATGATTACGGTGCGAGAAGACGACTCCTGCAACACAGAAGATGCGTCGTCACCGAGGAAAATAAGACCTAGGAGCGTTCCTAAGAAGAGTGCATCTTCCTTGACCATCCACTCTAGATTCGAGTCGGATCCACACAACGACACATCTTGCATCAGGATCGCTAGGAAGACAACTTCTGCAATCGGAGTCTTCCAAAGACTCTAGAAGCCAAGACATGGGTTGATGTTCTGACTGCGACCAGAAGAAGCGCAGAGAAAAGGACTGCATCTACGGTGAGAAGAGATCTTCCACCCTGGATGACATTGAGGGTAGCGTCTTCCGAGCGCAGAAGGAGAAGACCATTGTGGTAGAAGAGGTACCCATATCTCTAGAAGACAAAGAAGCCGTCTCAGATCGATTTGTGGGTATGAACTTATTTTCTGCGAGGAGTTCAACGCCTTCTTCAGTTCAGAGATCCAACCAGCGATGGAGTTGGAGAAGAAGCACGCGAGCTCAGGAGAAGCCATTGTAGCCTGGATTCGATCTTCCAATCTTGATCCAGCAGGAAGAAGTCCAGAAGTAGAAGCTGGAAGCTCAGGAAGTCAACTTCCGGATTGATTGGAAGAGATCTCCCTCCTGCGACTCAAGGTAATTGTATAAAGTCGATGTCAATGTAAGATTTTACACACATATGTGAGCACACATACCCACAGACACTACGTTGTCGTGATGTGAATTATTCCACATAGTGAATAATTCACCTCTCAGTTATAAGTTAGTCTCTCTGAGCGAAGTTAAGACCTCAGAGAAGTCGATTCTGGAGGAAGTGTCCATTCGAAAATCTGGAAACACCACGGCGTAGGTCTCGTCGCGCTGATCACCGTGGTATGTTCAAAAGTTGCAAACAGAGTTGCAGGCGAAAAGCTACAAGATTTCTGATACCGGGAATTTTACCATAAATCAGAGTGAGTTCGAAAAATACTTTTTAGATTTTTCTCATGTAGATTGTAATATGTAGTATTTGATTAAAATTCGAAATGTACAAAAAGAGCATGTATAGAGAAAGTTATGGCACTTCGTGTTAGCAAAGGAAAGACGAAATACCGCAGCTTTCTAGCATATTAGCTTAGAAACTGATCTTCAAAACCAGTTGTGATATCAGCTTCCGTGGTGTAGCTGAGAAACTTGTAGGGAGGAGGTCTCCGGATCAAATCCCTTCAGACTCACAACCGGCTTGGAGTAGGCTGGCCCCTTCGGGGGAATATGAGGGGCACCAAGTTGCCTAGGGACGGGACACTAGATGTCCCTGAAACGTACCGTGAATGCGGGACGCCTCCGTCTACCCCTGCACTAGTGCAGTCACCTAGTGTGGATGCTAGAGGGAGATTACCACCGGGTTTCGAAATGGACCTCTCACCTTCGGGTTGGCGGGGTAATTAGTACGAATTCGGTTGCGGCCCTCTAAGTCCTGGGGTAGCGAGATGGCATCAAAGATACTCCAAGTCGATACCAATTCTTTTGTAGAAAAATGTAGACAACCCGGGGGTAATTAGTATGAATTCGGTTGCGGCCCTCTAAGTCCTGGGGTAGCGAGATGGCATCAAAGATACTCCAAGTCGATACCAATTCTTTTGTAGAAAAATGTAGAGTTCGAAATACTATTCACTTGGTCGAAAAATCAAGTGAAACTGATAACTGAGGCAATACTTACGACACTTCGAAGTTTAAGGGGGCCGAGAAGCTAGAGAGAGATTACCACCGGGTTTCGAAATGGACCTCTCACTTTCGGGTTGGCGGGGTAATTAGTACGAATTCGGTTGCGGCCCTCTAAGTCTTGGGGTAGCGAGATGGCATCAAAGATACTCCAAGTCGGTACCAATTCTTTTGTAGAAAAATGTAGAGTTCGAAATACTATTCACTTGGGTCGAAAAATCAAGTGAAACTGATAACTGAGGCAATACTTACGACACTTCGAAGTTTAAGGGGGCCGGGAAACTTACGACACTTCGAAGTTTAAGGGGGCCGGGAAACGACAATGATGATAACTCGGGCTCCACGTGTCAGAACGAGGTGATTCCGGTGGCCAGAGGTAGCCGTGGTGGAGTTACTTCGGATGGATGTGGCAGATGCTGACTGTACGGCCGAAACGGTGGCCGTCCGTACAGATGAACCTGCGTAGCTTAGTGAAGTAGTCTTCTTACGTGTAGATATATTATCGATGATTTGTTTTTCTGCTGCCACCTGTTTAGGGCGTCTTTTACCCCTGCCAAGTGACACTTAAGGTTACGTAGGGTGAAGGAGAACCCAGAAGGGGGTACTCCGGAGAGAGAGAATTCTCAGTCCATTATCGCATTATCGCAGTTTGTCGATCGTCGAGCAGTGTAGAGTTTACCGTGCGGGAGCTATCGAGTAGAGAGAAACAGTAGAGCTGAGGAGAGAAATTTTACACAGAGGTTACGTCTGAAGAGAACTTCTGTCTGATCAGAGTTTTGACATCGAGGGATTGAGAGTAGAGAGCAGAATCGAGTAGAGAGAAGACCAAGAACTTGTACGTGTATCTTTCTGAAAAGAAAACGGGAAGCTTCTAGGTGAACGCGCTGGTGCTTCACAGGAGCAGTTTTCTGATATTCTGAGTTACTGAACGTGAGCTTTGCAAATCTGAATGATCTGGAGTTGAAGATCTACTTGCACGCTGTGTGTTTTTATCTTGGCCAGATCGAGAACGTGGTGGTGTGTGGTTTCTTGCGATCCGTATTTCGTGTGTGATTTTCGTCCTCCTCTTCACGATCGTATCACAGCTAGAAGGTTCGCCCTTCCCAGGAAACTCTCGCCTCGACATACAATCTGGTGCTTCCACTGAGAGGCTTCTTGGGGTGATTGATCGTGGAGTTGAGTTCTAAGACGAAGAAGAAGATGGATCGGAAGAGCGGAAGCGCTGCTGGTGCTACCTCTACGGCTGCTGCATCTACGTCTGCTGCAGCACCTACTGTAGCCCCTGCGATTGCAGCAACATCTGCATCTGGTCTCGATACAGCTGAGATCCTGAAGACGCTTGCGGCCCTGGTCCAACAGCATCCGATCGTTGGAGGGGGTGAGTTGAAATCTACCAAAGCTTTGCAAGCGATAGTTAATAGATGTGGAAGGTTTGAAGGTAGAGATATTTCTAGATATCTGCGTGAATACAGAGGAGAGATGGAACTAGTTAGAGTTACTGATGCTGAGATGATAGGGAGTTTCGAGTTAGCTGTAATCCCTGAGTTGTGGGACCAGGTTAGGGATGTACAGAGAAGAAATCTAGGTGTCTGGATGAGTTTCGAACGATCTCTTCGAGAGGAGTTTCTCGAAGAAGATTCAGAGAGAGTCACTAGAAGAACGTTTCTGGACTGGGTTGAGCAGCAACCTGGTCGTATGATGAACCTGAATGAGATGCTGAGAGAGTTTGATCGGAGATACCGACAACTCTCAACTCTTGAGAGGATAACCTTAGATGCTAGGAAAACTGAGCTTTTCCTGCAAGCTACCGATGATGCTACGGCAGATCGGTTGTGCTTTATGTTGGCCGATCGATCTGCTGAAGGAGGAGTTACTACTGATTGGGGGAGAGTCGAGGACGCCGTTGCCGTACTAACGAGACAGAGGAGAGGAAGAGTGGCTGTGGGAGGACGTCCGCTTGCAGAAGTGGCCTTTCAACCTCGTGCTGCTCCTCAAGTACAGCAACCTCCGACTCTGGCTCCTAGACCTGTTGTACCGGCTGCAGTACCTTTGATGCCAGTTGTGCCAGTTCCTGCACAAAGGGCACCGGTTCAGAGACCTGCAGAGAACCATGGACAGCAGAACCAGATCGAAGATCTGATTCGGCAGATGAGAGAACTGAAGATGGAGTTAGCTGGTCTGCAGAGAGAGCAGCCACCGGCGCCTGCTGCTGCACGTCCAGGAGGTGCTCTTGTTCGTAGATGTATCTGGTGTGACAGTCAAGATCATTTCCGAGGGGACTGTCAAGAGCTCACGGTTGCTCTGCGAGATGGTGTGGTTCGCTACCAGAACGGTAGGCTACACCTTTCTTCTACTGGAGAGCCGTTAAACACGCAGTTTGGACGAGGAGGCATGAGGAGTCTACCTCAGATTACAGCTGCTGCAACTGTACATGCATTGATGGCACCACCGGTAAATCCTGATGTATATGCCGGTCACATTGAAGTTTCTTCTAGTCCTACGTTGCTAGATAGGACTACTGAGAAGAAACCTGTTCAAGTTCCTTCTGAAGTACTGAAGAGAGGAGCAGAAACTATCCGTAGGGTCACAAGGTGGGGAGATCCTGTTGATGCTGCGTCTATCAAAGCATTCTTGGACGTGGATAGACACGTTCGCTGGCAGGATGCTTCTGTGGAGGAGAAGAGGCGGCGAGAAGCCTCTGAACTTGATACTGGAGTTCCAGAGGAGACTGGAGATAGACGGAGGGTCACAAGGAGACGAGCAGCTCTTCCTGAAGACATCCCGTCTACTTCTGCAGCTCCTCCACCTGCATCGGGTCCGATGGAGGACGTGCAGAGATCCCAGCAGGAGCCAACGACTGCTGGGAGACGGTTTACTGCCCAAGAGAAAGGGAAGGGACCGGCTTATAAGTTGGCAGCTGATATTGAGACTTCAACTGATCTCAAGAGCATCTTGGAGCAGAGAATACTTGACGCGCGAATCGAGTTTTCTCTTCGGGAGGTTCTTGGTATTGCGAAGAGAGAGTTTCACGAGCTGATCATCGACATCATCAAGCGGAAGAGACAGGTGATGTCCGAGCAAGTAGAAAGTCAGATGATTGATGTGGTAAGAGCTTCTATGAATGATGTAGAGTTCGGAAAGGTGCATTTTCAGGAGGTTGATGATACAGAGTACCAGCAAGAAGCGTTAGTTGCTGGTACCAATACTGCTGAATTCGATGATGATGAAGCTGGCGATGAGAGTCCAGCTACTGATAGTGACTTCAGGAAGAGACACTGGGCTCGTGCTACGACGGCTACACGAGTTCGCCTTGAGAGTCTTGAACCTGTTGCGGCTTTGGTTGATCACGGTTCAGAGATCAACATCATGTCACGAGAGGTGTACGAGAGAGGACAATGGCCTATCGAACTGAATCATGGTTGGGTGCTACGAGCTGCAAACAACCAGAAGGGTGAGTTATACGACGCTTGTCCCAACGTGAGGGTGAAGCTAGGTGATGTGGAGGTGGATCAGCACTTCTTCGTGCAATCTTCTGCTTCTTATCCTGTGATTCTTGGTCAACCTTATATCACGGCAGTTAGAATGGAGACGAAGGTGATGGATGATGGATCTCACTATGCTAGGATCCGTAGTCTAGATGATAGGCGTTCTGTGCAGTTTTTGACCGTTCGTACGAACCACGAACGAAACAGACAAACTTTGAGAGATTCTCCTATCTGCAGGAGCAAGGGTTTTCTGAAACCACTCTTGTAGGTCGGGATACCAAGAGTGATGGATCTGATACTACTATGATCCCGCTTGAGCAGCCTGTGGGATCACAGGAGGTTTACGAAGAGGTTGCTCAAGATTCTGAGAACGACTACACTGTACATAGTTGGAAATCTGGTTTGATGACTTTCAGTTCTGATGATTGGAGTGAGTTCACGCGAGTAGAGGATCTGACTGAGAAGAGTAGAAAGCTGATGGAGAAGTATGCAGAAAATCTACGCTGTACAGGAGTTCTGAGTGAAGATGAGATGATTTCTGGTGTTTACGAGGAGTTTGTAGGTGTACAGTCTTTTGTTCGTTGGCTGGATGATGTAGATAGGTTGATGAAGCAGATGGGAGGAAGGGTGGTGATCCCTATCCACTCTCGTAAGGTCTATGAGGAGATTGCCTCGTGCTTGCAATCTCGTCCTCATCCGAGACTGGAGAGTGGATGGAAGGATGCAATCTGCTGGTGTGGCTCTCGTGAAGAAGCAGAGGTTCACACCAAGTACAAAACTGTAGCGAAGAAGGTGAAACCAGTGGCGACCCAGTTACCTGTTGATTCACAACAGCATATGGAGTTAGCTGCCACGGAGCCTGTACTGAGAGATCCTAAACAGATAGGACATGAGTTTACTCAAGAGACACTCGAGCAGCTCCAGATAGGAGGGGGTGGCTTCTTGACTAAAGTGGAGAAACGAGCTTTTGAGCAGATGATAGTTAGCCATGGTAAGGCATTTTCTTTCTCAGCTGGAGAGATTGGTTGTGTGGATCCTAGTGTGATAGCTCCGATGGTTATCTTCACTGTTCCTCACGTACCTTGGGACTTGAAGCCTATTCCAGTCCCTCGTGCCTTGCTACCGAAGGTGATTGAGTTACTCAAGGAGAGGATGCGGATGGGTATTCTTGAACCATCTATGGCTCCGTACTCTAGTCGATGGTTCACAGTAGCTAAGAAGACAGGAGCTTTACGTTTCATCCAAGACTTACAGTCTGCTAACAACATCACGATTCGAAATGTTGGAACAGGACCTGTGGTTGATGAAGTAGCCGAGGCATTTGCTGGAAGATCTATCTATTTCTATTGGAGATCTGTTTTCAGATTATGATCAGTTACAGCTTGCTTTAGAGAGTAGAGACTTGACTACCATGCGTACACCTTTGGGGTTGATGCGGATGTGTACTCTTCCTCAGGGTGCGACAAACTCAGTAGCTCATATGCAAAACGCGATGCATAAGGTGTTACGAGAGTTTGTACCTGAGGTTACTATCCCATTTCTTGATGATATCCCCATGAAAGGCTGTCCGGTGGAGGACAAGGACGAGACTATGACTGCTGATGGTTGCAGAAAGTTCGTCGCAGACCACATCCGAGATGTGGAGAAGATTCTGATGCGCTTGGAAGAGGTACACCTCACTCTGTCAGGTACCAAATCTTGTTTTGGGATGTCAGAGATTGTGGTGGTTGGTCACTTATGCGGTACTTTCGGGAGACGACCGAACCCAGAGAAGGTAGATGCTATAGCAAGGATAGCAGACTGTACCAACATCACTGAGGTTCGTCGATTCTTAGGAGCTTGTGTGTTCTTTCGTGTGAGTATTCCTCATTATGCACACATTGCCGAGCCTCTGTATGCGCTTCTGAGAAAGGGGAAGAGGTTTACTTGGCGGCAAGAACATCACGAGACGATGGAGCAGCTGAAAGAGATTCTGAAGTCTCCACCTGTACTAAGGAGACTTAGCTACGAGAGCGGAAGACCTATCATGCTGACTGTTGACACGAGTCCAAAGGCGATTGGATGGGCAGTTGGCCAGGAAGACGCAGAAGGTGTGCGGTTTGTTTCTAGGTTTGGAGCTCGGATCTTAACAGATAGACAGCGTAACTATCCTCAGGTGAAGCGTGAGTTGTGGGGAGCTGTTACTGCTATGAAGGTAGACCGAGAGTTCTTGATAGGTGCACGTGTGATAGTAGAAACAGATTGTTTGCCTTTGCTAGGTATGATAGCAAACTGTAATACTCCAGACATAGGAATGCTACGATGGATTGCTTATATCCGGAGTATGAACCCTGAGCTGAAGCATATAGCAGGAAAGGATAATCCTGTTGCAGACATGTTATCTAGGGGTTGTTATACAGATGAAGAAGAGATGATTACTGAAGTTGAAGATGAAGAGAAGAGAGACGCTTGGTGCCAAGTTGGTCAGCAGACTTCAGACTTGGAACCACTGCCGTTCTACGAAGAGTTCTACACGGAAAAGTTCCGCGATATCGGATACTATCTGAGTTCATTCTGCAGACGAGAAGGCTGGAGTGATGCAAAGTTCAAGGAGATTAGAAGAAAAGCGTACGGTTACCTTCTACGTGAAGGTTATCTGTGGAAGCGTCCGAAGAGAAGAGATGGGATGCTGGCTAGAGTAGTGGATGATCAACCGACGAAGCTGAATCTGCTGAAGGAGTTTCATGACACCTTGTGGGCTGGACACCGTGGAGTTTGGGCTACATACACGAAGATGAAGGAGCGATACTGGTGGAAGGGTTTGTATCAAGACGTAGTGGATTTTGTTGGGTCGTGTCTGCACTCCCAGTTCTACTCTAAAGTCCGTTACAGAGATGGGCTTGTACATACTTACCCACCTAGTATTCATTTTTCGTGGATCCTTGATCTTGTGATGATGCCGCCGGGACTGTGGGGGATGCGCTACTTGGTGTTAGCTCGGGAAGATCTCTCCAACTACGTGGAGGGACGAGCACTGCGCACGAAGACTACAGAGAACATTTGTAGATTCGTGCTTGAAGATATAATCTGTCGTTATGGATCTGTTGGAAGATTACGAGCAGATAGGGGCGAGTTGAGAGGTGCAGAAGCGAAGGAGTTCTTTGCTCGCTATGGAGTAAAGCTTCGGCTTACTACTGCCATGAATCCAGAAGGGATTGATAAGAGTGAACGAGGACACCCTTCTATTGTTCACGCTTTAGTAAAAGCATGTGATGGTAGGCCTAGAGAATGACCGAGACTACTTCCATTTGCTTTATGGGCTGATAGGACTACACACTGTACCACGACTGGGTATATGCCAGTTGAGCTTATGCTGGGGCAGAAACCGATTATGCCTGCTGAGGAGGACTTTCCTACGTGGGCTACGCTACCGTGGGAAGATGGTATAGATCATACTTCACTCCTTGCTTTACGAACTAGGCAGTTGGAGCGAAGGGAGGAGGATCTTGCTAAGGCGCAAGAGAAGCTGAAGGTGGCTTGAGTTAGAAACAAGGAGCGTTTCGATAAGACTCACCGACTACGGCCAAAGCCAATACGCGTTGATGATTGGGTTCTGGTGTATGATAGCACACTGGAGAATCAGCATTCTACACTTCGTAAGTTCTCACGAAGATGGTTCGGGCCTTATGTTGTGTTAGATGTTTATGAGAATGCCACTTATAGTTTACGTGAGCTGGATGGTACTCCTTTGAAACTATCTGTGGCTGGCAAACGGGTGAAGTTGTTCAAACGACGTGGAGAATCAGTAGATTTGTTCAACTTTTTGGAGTCGGAGAAGATGACGAGAGATGAAGACGCCTCGGCTACTGAAGAGTTTGAGGCGGACGAGAGTAATGAGGATGATGAAACGACAGAAGGATGAAGAGGTTGGCACATGCCAGAGGATGTGCAGGTTTAGAGGGGGTGGATGTCGTGATGTGAATTATTCCACATAGTGAATAATTCACCTCTTTGTTAGAAGTTAGTCTCTCTGAGTGAAGTTAAGACCTCAGAGAAGTCGATTCTGGAGGAAGTGAGCATTCGAAAATCTGAAAACACCACGGCGTAGGTCTCGTCGCGCTGATCACCGTGGTATGTTCAAAAGTTGCAAACGGAGTTGCAGGCGAAAAGTTACTTGGAGTTCTTCTACAAGATTTCTGATACCGGGAAATTTACCATAAATCTGAGTGAGTTCGAAAAATACTTTTTAGATTTTTCTCATGTAGATTGTAGTATGTAATATTTGATTAAAATTCGAAATGTACAAAAAGAGCATGTATAGAGAAAGTTATGGCACTTCGTGTTAGCAAAGGAAAGACGAAATACCGCAGCTTTCTAGCATATTAGCTTAGAAACTGGTCTTCAAAACCAGTTGTGATATCAGCTTCCGTGGTGTAGCTGAGAAACTTGTAGGGAGGAGGTCTCCGGATCAAATCCCTTCAGACTCACAACCGGCTTGGAGTAGGCTGGCCCCTTCGGGGGAATATGAGGGGCACCAAGTTGCCTAGGGGCGGGACACTAGATGTCCCTTAAACGTACCGTGAATGCGGGACGCCTCCGTCTACCCCTGCACTAGTGCAGTCACCTAGTGTGAATGCTAGAGGGAGATTACCACCGGGTTTCAAAATGGACCTCTCACCTTCGAGTTGGCGGGGTAATTAGTACGAATTCGGTTGCGGCCCTCTAAGTCTTGGGGTAGCGAGATGACATCAAAGATACTCCAAGTCGGTACCAATTCTTTTGTAGAAAAATGTAGAGTTCGAAATACTATTCACTTGGGTCGAAAAATCAAGTGAAACTGATAACTGAGGCAATACTAACGACACTTCGAAGTTTAAGGGGGCCGGGAAACTTACGACACTTCGAAGTTTAAGGGGGCCGGGAAACGACAATGATGATAACTCGGGCTCCACGTGTCAGAACGAGGTGATTCCGGTGGCCAGATGTAGCCGTGGTGGAGTTACTTCGGATGGATGTGGCAGATGCTGACTGTACGGCCGAAACGGTGGCCGTCCGTACAGATGAACCTGCGTAGCTTAGTGAAGTAGTCTTCTTACGTGTAGATATATTATCGGTGATTTGTTTTTCTGCTGCCACCTGTTTAGGGCGTCTTTTACCCCTGCCAAGTGACACTTAAGGTTACGTAGGGTGAAGGAGAACCCAGAAGGGGGTACTCCGGAGAGAGAGAATTCTCAGTCCATTATCGCATTATCGCAGTTTGTCGATCGTCGAGCAGTGTAGAGTTTACCGTGCGGGAGCTATCGAGTAGAGAGAAACAGTAGAGCTGAGGAGAGAAATTTTACACAGAGGTTACGTCTGAAGAGAACTTCTGTCTGATCAGAGTTTTGATATCGAGGGATTGAGAGTAGAGAGCAGAATCGAGTAGAGAGAAGACCAAGAACTTGTACGTGTATCTTTCTGAAAAGAAAACGGGAAGCTTCTAGGTGAACGCGCTGGTGCTTCACAGGAGCAGTTTTCTGATATTCTGAGTTACTGAACGTGAGCTTTGCAAATCTGAATGATCTGGAGTTGAAGATCTACTTGCACGCTGTGTGTTTTTATCTTGGTCAGATCGAGAACGTGGTGGTGTGTGGTTTCTTGCGATCCGTATTTCGTGTGTGATTTTCGTCCTCCTCTTCACGATCGTATCACAGCTAGAAGGTTCGCCCTTCCCAGGAAACTCTCGCCTCGACAACGGCCGAAACGGTGACCGTCCGTACAGATGAATCTGCGTAGCTTAGTGAGATAGTCTTCTTACGTGTAGATATATTATCAGTGACTTATTTTTCTGCTGCCATCTGTTTAGGGTATCTTTTACCCTTGCCAGGTGACACTGAAGGTTACGTAGGATGGAGGAAAACCCAGAGGGGTGTACTCCGGAGAGAGAGAATTCTCAGACCATTATCGCATTATCGCAGATTGTCGATCATCGAGCAGAGTAGAGTTTACCGTGCGGAAGCTATCGAGTAGAGTGAATCGAAGAGCTAGGAGATTTTTACAGAGACTGCATCTGAAGATACTTTTCTGTCTGATCAGAGTTTTGATATCGAGGGATTGAGAGTAGAGAGCAGAATCGAGTAGAGAGGAGACCAAGAACTTGTACGCATCTTTCTGAAAAGAAAACGGGAAGCTTCTAGGTGAACGCGCTGGTGCTTCACAGGAGCAGTTTTCTGATATTCTGAGTTACTGAGCGTGAGCTTTGCAATCTGCATGATCTGGAGTTGAAGATCTACTAGCACGCCGTGTGTTTTATCTTGACCAGATCGAGAACGTGGTGGTGTGTTCTCTTGCGATCCGTATTTCGTGTGTAGTTTTTCGCCCTCCTCTTCACGATCGTATCACAGCTAGAAGGTTCGCCCTTCCCAGGAAACTCTCGCCTCGACAACGTGCGCAGAGTAGGTCTACACCTCCGCTCCCAGCAGGGGATAGTAAGGATGTAGACAGTAGTAGACGACATAGACAGGGAACAGCATCATTGTGCAGTCTTGCTTCTAAGCTAGTGTTGTGTCGAGAGATAGTGACAGAAAGTGGATGGAATAAGCTTCTAGAAGCCAATGTAACTTCTTCTCGAGGATTGGATTTCAGATTTGATTGCATCAGCTTTGTCTATGTCTTCTGGGGAGTGTGTTTCATCGAATTCATACCCAATTGTGCATGAGAAGCCTTCTTGTTGAGTGGCGGTGATTGCTAGAAGTTGTGCACAGTCCAAGCTTGTCTCATCCAGTGGAGCACTTCGGATCCACACACTGACTGTCTCATGGGAGATGGTCCCCTGAGTCAGAGTAATCGGAGCAACGACAGAAGAAGCCGAAAGTCTTCTTTTCATAGCAGAAGACGTCATCCTCGATTGGATGACAGTGTAACTGTAAGCAGATCTTTGATCTTCTTCCCCAATTTACTACAAGCAAGGATGGCTTGTTAGTCAGGATCCGAACTAGAAGCTTGTCGGAATCTTAATTTCTCTCTTTTCTCTTGTTTCCTCTTGTTTGGATTTTCTCTTCTTCTCCTCTTCCCTCATCTTCTCATCTTCTCATCTTCCAAACCTTCTCCTATAGGGTTTCTGAAGCTTCTACTGAGTATCAGTGAATATGAATGTCGTTGTAGTGCTACCGGAAGATCATTTCCGCAAGCAGAAGCTTGGCAAGGCTACAAGGGGCATACACCATGTGATTAATCTAACCATGTTGGAAACTGTAAGAGCAATGTGTGATAGGGAGTAATAATTTGGCATCTACGAAGCAGGGACAGTCTTCTGGAGGTGTTAGAAGTCGAGTTGAACCCTCGAAAGCCGAGAATTGCTTCTGAGAGCCGTCATGGAAAGACTGGAAGCTGTGACTTGAAAGCCGTGACCTGGAAGCACTAATCGTCTTCTCGGACTTCTTAGTGGGTAATTGTGTGGTATTTTAGGTAGTAATTGTATGTTAAAGTCCAGAGCACCTTTTGAATGGTCTGGAAGCCGTGTGATTTTGTGAGAAGAAGAGATTTCTAGACAAATCCTGAGTGTTTATGAGTTTGGACAGATCTTAGAACTAAGACCAGCGATACTAGTGTAAATCTTCTTGAGGAACGTAATCTTTTATGCTAAAATGGGCTAAAGAAGAAATCCTGAGACACTACATATAATAACCTCGTATTTTTGGCGTCGCTGCCGGAGATTTCATCTTAGTAACGATTGTTCTAAGCTTCCTAGATTTGTGTGTCAGTAGTTGATTGCATTTGGACTAACTTGGATCAAATTTCAGTGTGTTGTGGAACCTTATCTTGTTGAGAAGACAAGAACTGCAGCCAAAAGCTTATGAGAGACATAAGGAAAAATTGGAAGATACCGCTTCCTCGCTTCCAAGAGCTTCTTGGAAGACTTGATCTTGGTTGATTTTGGTTCCGGTTACACAGAAGACATCTTCCCAAGTGCAGGAGAGGCTTCTCAAGGTGAAGAAAGACTGGAGGGGATCACTCCAGACATCTCAGAGGGTGGAAGCGATAGCAGCTCTGACTCAGAAGATGACGTTCTAGACTCAGACAGACCTTGCCCTTCGAGAAGACCATCTCCACCACCTGGGTTTGATAAAAGAAGAAGTTGACAGTTGCATTACACGGTCGCCAACATGTCTTCCCACACTCGGCTGAAGTACCATCAGTACGACGATGATGCCGATGCTGATGACTTTATCACGATGTTTGAGATCATCTCTCGATCCAACAAGGAAGACACTGATGCTGATAGACTCTGTGTATTTCATAGTCTGATCATAGGAAAAGGAAGGAAATGGATGAATAAAGCGTTGGATGATGATTTAGTTATGGTCACTTGGGCGACTCTAAAGGCCGCTTTTCTGAAGAGATTCAGAGGAGTGAGCTATGACGGATGACTCTCATAGAATTTCAGAGGCTAGAACAGAAGAAGAAAGAACAGTGCGGGATTACACTGACAGGTTTGAAGACCTCCTGGATCATATTCCTCAGAACCAAGGAAGACTCGATTATTGTGCTCAGCAAGCCATGGACTGGTACTTGGGAGGATTGTCTCAAGACATGGAGTTGTATTATAGAAGAGGAGGAGGTGATGATCTAGTAGAGGTATAGAAGTGTGCAGAGCAGTATGAAACCTCGAGCATTACTCGAAATACGACGAAAGCCAGAGAGAAGACCTCGAAAAAGTCTTCTCTCTGTCTTTTTGTCACGAGTCTTCTGACCGTGATTAATTGCGGGGTAGAGGCTGAATAAGAAGACATGATCAATCAACTTGCCTACAACAGCCAAAGTCTCTCACATATTCCATTTTTTGTCTATAAGTTGATTATAGATGCTCAACTCTATCTAACAATCGATCTCTACTCAATAAGATTCTCACCCATCAGAAGAGAGATTCACCTCCAAACACAACAATAGAAGAACTCCGAACCCCCAATGTCTTATTTCTCTTCTTGTGATAGCTAAATGTCTTCCACAGACATCAATTCTTGTTTGACAGTCAATCCTCACTCAATAAGATTATCTCTTGCTCACCAGAAGGTAATTCTCCTCCAAACAGTCTGATAGATGAAATTCAAGCTCCTAAAATCTTATTCCTCTCCTCACAACTGAAATCTCTCAGAAATTTGATCCTCTCAATCCTTGGCGTCCTCCATGCGTCTTGACGGCTCTCCTTGGAAAAAAAATAAAATACCTTACTTCGCACTGCGTCGGCCGTTTTCTCCAAACCCTAACACCTCAACTAAGCTAGGGTCTTTATAAGCGGACTTGCGTATCAATCAAACATGGCATATGCTAAGCTAGAGCTTTCTTATTATTTTCGCGACAATCAAGTAGGTCTTTTAACAAAGTTAGGTCTTTATAAATCGATCTGCGTATCAATCAAGCAAGACCTCTGATAAGCTAAGCCCTTCTTATTATTTTCGTAACAATCAAGCAGACCTCTTGTTAAGCTAGGCCTTTACTTATTAAAAATTTCTCGACTCTTGATGCCATCTCGATGTCACTTTCGTTATACTACAAGCTACCTGATGTAGACAAAAATTACACCTATAGAGTCACCCCACAAGGCTTACAACCCCTCAATAGACGCACCAAGTAACTCTTGACATATAACCGAAGTAGCATGTGGAGGCTTAGATCAGGAAGTCCACGATTAAGATAGATACCGGTCCCAGCGAGAAGAAGAGACAAGAAGAGACTTCTTCAGGGAAGCAAGCTGGGGAGGATAAGGTTCAACAGAAACTATTCTTCCTGAACTGGCAATGGAGGATGATCCTCTACAACCAAAGAAGATGGTTGAGGTGCAGATAGTGGATATGAGTAATCTGGTTGCAGACAAACAACAACCAGATATTGGTATGATGATGGATGTGAAGAGAGGTTGGGAGGAGCACATTCGAGATGCGAAAGTTGGGTTCCTATCACGGGAGGTTTGGGGTGCAACTACAAGAGAAGTCCATGATGTCATCATTGGCATCATAAAGGACGGACATGTTGAGGGTGAAAAAGAGTGGATAGATGCTCTCGAGGCTACGGATATAAGATGATGGATAAAGATGACTTATAGGAGAGAAGTCATTGCTGAAGGTGATTGAGGTTGGGAGGATGATGCTTGGGAGTTCTAAAGGTTTATAGAAGAGAAGGATTGAGATGATGATGCTTGGGAGGTTGTAAAGAATGTCAAAAAAAGACAAGGGAGGATGACGTTTGACAAAGATATCATTGTACAGCAAGACAATGATGGTTGCGGTTGAGGATTTTTCTTGCAGCAGTGTGATTCTTTTTTTTCAAAAAAGAAAAAGAAGAGATGGATATGTATGATCGCATGTACAGGCTTGAGGTTGAAGATTACAGTCAAGATATGTGGTGATGATTGGGATGACGGGTGATGTCTAAGACACTTGGGTCACAAACCTCGACGGTGGGGTTCAACCATCATCTGCTTCTATGTCTTCGAACTCATATTGAAAGATGTAGATATCTAGAGGGGGTGATTGGATGGGAGGTTGAAGAAGAAAGTTGATGAGCATGGATCTAGGGAAGATCATTACAAGATAGCAACTTCAAGATGACAATCAAGATGCAACCTTGAGGATGAGGTTGACTGAGATGAGAAGGAGGACGATAAGACGAGATGCGCACCGGTCCACTCCTTGATTGGTATCTCTAGTGCATACTGGAGGATGCACAGGTTTGGAGAGGATGGATGTCATGTCGTGGACCGGCTCTTACATGAAAATCAAATTTCGGCTGTTATCGCTCCAAAGACACTCATGGGTAAAACAAGCTAAGCCTCAGCTTACGGGCTTTTGGCACAACTTCGGATCTTCACTTTCATCGCATCAGTGGGTAGAGCTCGTTCTCAACTTTCCATAGACACTTTGTCTACTTCATTTCAACGCCTAGTGGAGAAGTTACGAGACTTGAAAGATGGGTAAAACAAGCTAAGCTCCAGCTTACGGGCTTTTGGCACAACTTCGGATCTTCATTTTCATTACATCAATGGGTAGAGCTCTTTGTCAACTTTCCATATGCACTTTGTCTACTTCATTTGGACGCCTAGTGGAGAAGTTACGAGACTCGAAAGTTGGAAAAATCAAGCTGGACTCTAGTTTATTTTTGCTGACTGGGTATTTGTAGCTCCAGGCGCTATACTAAGGACGCAAAGGGCCTGCTTCCTCATTATCTGAGAGAACTTGTATGTACAACGTCTGAGGTAAAGGGACAGCTTAAGAGATTAGCTTGCACTACGACTTGTTAGCGAACGGTTCGGGAGATTTGGAGGTCCAATGTAAACGTGCAAGCATCGTTGGGTTCAGATCTGTGCAGGCTACGCATTGGTTAAGACGGTTCATGAAGAGACGGATCGAGGAATGTGTTCTGGAAGAAATTGAGACGCAGGAGAGGTTTTTTGGAGACTTCAGTTATCTGTGAAGAAGAGTTGGACCGTTCGTATCGTTCCAGAGTCCAAACTTGCTGTCCTTGGATCCATCGGGATCAGAACGCCAAGTTCTTCAGGAAATTGAAGACGATATGAAGTTTCATCGGACGATTTGAGAGTTCTGATTGAAATTGGATCGTAGAGAAGCGCTTACGTCAGTTTTTCATCGTCTGTGACTTGAGATTGGGTTGTTCTACGCGATCGGTGAGCCAAGCTATTTGTTCTTGGTGCCTACAGGATCTAGGAGTCTTCATCTACGCATAAGAGGAGACCGTGCGTGGATTGGATTGTTGGTTTGAATGTGGTGAGCAAGTTTGAGCCGCAGGGAGTCGATTTGCGTCAGTTTTTTGCATCCTACGACTGAATTTCTTGCGTTGTTTTGCTAGAGGAACTCCAAACGACTTGTTTGGAGTCTCATTGGGTTCAAGGTAGCTAGATCTACATACCAGAGAAGACGAATATCATATCAGATGATCCGTTTGGGCGGTGTGTGCGGTTTTAAGCCGCACGGAGGAGATTTTGAAGGTTCAGTCACCTACGATCAAAAATTGACGATATCTCGGCTGTCGAGAGTCGGATCTGAAGGTTTTCAGGGCCACGGAGTCAAGGAAGAAGACCCTATCGACATCTGGAGACCGTTTGGTGAAAAGAGAAAGTTCTCAAATAGATCGTTTTTGGTTCCTTTGCTACGATTTTTGGCTTTTTGAGCTCGTTATAGATCTAGTTGGTCATGTACAGCTTGTGCTAGCTAGCTTTAACTAAGAGCTTGTACATGGATGTTGTTGGGTTTGAATAGTGTGGTATAGGTGCAGCTTTGTTTGTTAGCAAAGAGATGTTTCTCTTGCTTTGAGCTACGCTTCGATAGTTTTGGGTCTAGGTTGAGATTCAGAGACTCGTTTAAGAGGTTTTATAGCATATTACAGACCGCTCTAGTTTGCTTCTCAGTTTTTTGTTCTTAGAGAAAAAGAACCGACAGTGTATATACGTTGAGAGTTGGTGTATATTGCGACGTTCGTTTCGTGCTTGTGTTTCTCTTTCTTATTCTCTGTTCAGCACAGTCAAGAACCTCGCATTTTCCTGGACATCCTTCACGCAATATCCGACACGACACCGAGGTCTTCAGTATGATGCAGTCGTCATTGCTTTCTTCAGAATTTGAAATGCTACCTCACAATCTGAAGTCCATTCAAACTTGATTATATCATCTTTGTTCAGTTGATTGATTGGTTGGATCAGCTTTGCAAATTGATGAATAAACCTTTGGTGGTAGCTAGCCATGCCATAGAATCTCCGTATCTCCTTCTTGCTATTTGGAGATGGTTGTGATAGAATTCTTTCCACTTTTCTCAGATCCATCAATAGCCTTATAACATGTACCCAAGTATTACTCCCAAATTGACCCAAAAGATATATTTCTCCGACCCCAAACTTAGTTGAAATTATCGACAACGTAAGAAACATTTCTCCAATTGTTCTAGGTATTTTTTGGTTGTTTTGTATGCTATGAAATCATCGAGGAATCCAAATAAGCTTGCTTAGTTGTTGCATAGTCTTGCTGGGTATTGTCGTATTGCCTTGGTTGTTCAGTCACTTGTAGCACTGATTTACATTGTGGCTTTGCTTCTTGCAGTAGTTATAGGAACCATGCGCATGTCACTGACTATTGGAAGAACCAGCTTGTTGCTGGTTCTATTGCTGCTGCTGCGATTGATGTTGCTGTTGTTGTCCGCAATCTCGTTCATGTCCAACACTTTTTTCACGACCCTTATCTCGAGATCCTCCGAAACTTGCAAAATAGACAGATTGTTGATGACCCGTTGAAGTAGTACTCCCCAATAGGCGCACCTCGTCTCCTAACATAATAAGAACTAGTTCATCAAATTACGGAAGGGGTTCTCTGGTCAAAATTGAAGTGATGAACTGCATGTACTGAGTAGGTAGTTCTTGCAATGTGGTCGCAATGAAGACAGTGAGATTAATCTCAACTTTGACAAAAGACAAATAATCTATGAGTTGTTTGATGTGGCTCACATAGTAGTCGTTTATGCACATCAATCTCTTCTTCACAATGTTGAATTGCTACAACAATTGCAGCTTCTGTGCCTCTGTTCCTGATTAAAACAGACGTTGACGTGCTACGAGGGACCTCATATGATGAAACGGATCTTCAGGGACAGTTTCACAAGAAGTTGCACCCGAGCTTACCAAGCTAGACAAAAGCTAAGCTAGGGCTGAGCTAGACAAGCTGCCCCTTAGCATGAGTTAAAGTATCACTTAGATGAAGAATGAAAGTACCAGAATGCAAAACTCGTTGAGGAGAGTGACCTCTGCTTTCAGTTTTGAAAAATAACATTTTATGCATAGTTAGAAGTGCGGTTTATAAATTATAAAAAATATGAAGAGAGAAATCTGTCGATTCTAGCTCGTGGCTTGGATCCATGATCTGAAGGTACGAATGCATAGGTGTCATAACTCATTATAGTTTTGGATCTGCATTCATTAAAAATGGAGCTGTACGAAAAGGTTGACGTAGAAGAGATCAGTAAAAAAAGTAGAAGGAGGTTGCTGCTGCTCCCACCACGGCTATGATAATCTGGTTACCTGGACGTTGATGAGAATTCGCTCCTCCCACAAATTCAGTCGGTACAAACCTCCTTGCTGCAAAGTGCTATCCACTGGTCTGAACTTGATACACTTGATCTTCACTCTCTTCCAAGGCGTAAAGTATATCTTCAGGTGCTTCTAACTCTACCTCCTCTATGTATTGTACATTCCTTGCTTGAGGAGCCCTAGACATTAAACACTCTTCCTTCAAATGCACTTGATCGTGACAATGAGTACATCAGACGTTGTGTCTTGTAATGCTGAGGTCCTTATGTTTCTCCAAAGGCACTGCCATTTGAATCTTCAAGTCACATATCTCCTTAATGAGCTGATCAAGCTTAGCGGCTTCTTCCTTCTTCTCTTTAGGCTGAGAGGAAGTCCTCTTCTTCTTATTGTCACATTCAGACGACTAGCACTCTCTTCGCTGCTACTCACTTTCTTCCTCTTAGAGTGACCCTGGCTCCTATGCTTCTTCTTCCACTTAGCACCACGATCACTTTCAACCGGAATCCTCGTCATTTGAAGAGTCCTCAGAATCTGAGGAATCATCCTTCCTACTCTTCTTACTCTTCAATTTACTCCCCTTAGTCTTCTATGTACTCTCAGCCGCTTCAAAAGCTTCAGCGGTAGCAATAACCTCACGAATAGTACTCCTTGGCCCTATCTGCAGTGAACATCCATACGAGGAGAAATACCTCCAACAAATCAATCAGTTTGCTATTAAGTTCCGGACCGGTCAACTAGACTAACCAGGTCCCTAAACCGCTGAATATCCTCCTCAAAGACTCTTTCTCCTTACGTCAGAGATTATTCAACTTACTGAAGACTTTCGAATTAAAATCAAGGTCTCGAAACTCCTGAAGAAAAGCGTCCTCAGTAATCTCCAATCCCTCTTAGTACCGTCTGGCAAATCCTGGTACTATCTGCTAGCTCCTCCCTTTAGCAAAGCTAGAAAAATATGTAGTTGTTCTGCTGACGTATCCTCGTTATTTACTACTTTTTTATATTTTTTAAGGAATGACGGTACACCTTTAGAACTTTATTGATGAAAAAAGAGCTTACAGGATGTCCCTGAAGAGAACCAAACCCCAAGGAACCATCAGCCTCTAGATAATTTATTGTGGTGCTTGTGGCTCTTTGACAAATGAGGAGTGGATCCCGGTGGTTGACAGAAAGTTAATCTAATCGGAAGATGGTCCGGTGACTACTCAACAGTGAGATACTGCGACAGGAGCAGCGAAGTGGTCGCAAATTAGATCAAAATCTTGTCCGAACGAACCTAAACTAAGACTGAATTCGAGAGTAGGAGTAAATTGTTGGCAAAGTGCGGTGCAGCCAGAGAGCTAAGGACGTGTAGAATGTAACATTGAGAATCGTAAATAGAAATAGTGCACGAAGAAACCTAAGAAGGAGGTGCCAAGCCCGAGCTGGTGTAAACTTCTGAACGTTCTGTCGACACATCCAGTTACACATGTGCAGCCAGCATTCCCTCCAGAAAGCAGTAATTAGTAGAAGGGCTAGGTAGCGTTTGAAAGGCAAGAAGACGAGAACAGAACTGATGAGTGTAGGAATAGGTTCCACGTTAGTAACAGACTGAAGGAAATGAGAAAGAGCTGGAAGAGCTGGAAGGCATTTGCCTAGTGTAGTCCATGCAATGGCCCGAGACGGCAATGAAAAGTTAGATGAGTGACATCCTCCGGGGCTTACCCACACGTAGGACAGTGTTGGGGTAGCCTTGTGACCAGTTCCGCTCATTGAATCTTCCCTGTTCGAAATTGTCCCAGAACAACGATCTCATCTCTGATGGGCTGCGAGAATTAAACTGAAGATAAACTGAACTATTTTATTCTATCTAAGTCGAATCACACTAAAGTTGTATTGGATTAACAAGGATATGTACTAAATTTGAAATAGTTTAATTTTAAGTAAGAGGAATTCTATTTACTTATAATTTTTTTATGGAAAAGAGCATAGTTGATTGTTACATGTTCTTGACTAGTGTTAAATGATCTATCTTGAGATAACTGTCAAATAACTTTATTCCAGTCATGACTTGGAAACTTTTTTCTTCATTTTTACTCCTTCTTTCTGTCCATTGTCAAAATGTTAGTGGCATATTTTAGATTGTTAATTTACTATAAATTTCGATTTTCTTTATTCATAGTATCTACAAGTAAATGAAATTTATTTATTTATATTTTAGAAAAAAACCATAGTTTTATTAACAGACATCAGGTGACCTCTCTGATAGTGTAGTGCATGTAAATGGTGTTGAACCAAATACAAATATAAATTTATATGTATAAGAAAAATAATATGACAATATTCAGTCCAATTCGGAAGAAAGGTGTACGTATGCAAGTACTTCTAGAATAATCTTTTTCCTTGTGGTAGTAATGTGGAAACCTGTTTGGAAAGATAAAAGACCAGTACTACAAGCAATAGTGAGAGAGTGTAACTTCAAAGTGTACTCCTAGACAGTACATAACAGCGCCAACAACTGCTTGTGATAACAGTGTGAACTGTCTCTGCTCATCCAGAGAGCACATCATTCTAAACTAATCCAGTTCACTCAGGAAATTCATTAGTTGCAACTCGCAAGATCAAGAAGCTCAGGATCAAGCTTCCTGGCAATCTTATTCGTCATTTCACAGATGTTGGTTTAACGGAGACATTAGAATCGCTGCTCCATATTTCCACCTCTCACTTGCGCACAAGATCGGTAGAATCTTGTCGGCACTCTTTTCTCCCTCCTCAAACTCTGCTCCTCTTCTCTTTCCATGTAAGATGGAACAGAAGGTAAGGATTACCCATCTTCCTGGACGAAGAAATCGAATCAAATCCTATCATATGGGCCTTGTGCTAGGTTCTCGTTGGAATAGGAGTGTGGACGAGGTGACTTTCGCACAGGAGTTGGGGGCCCACAGCCAAATGTGTAGACAATGTCAAGTATCCGCGTATGCATCCACATGAGCGGAGAAGAGATTCCAGATACGATTCCTCGTGGAAGTGAGCTTGCGGCATGTTCCTCCAGAAAATTTCGAACTGTTTATTTCCATCATCTCAAACACATAACGAACATGGTGTTGATTGATTCAGGTTCTCAAGTATATAAATTTAACTACTAACAGAGCACAAACGCTAACTCGATGACATAGTGACATCTCCAGAGCAGAGCTCAAGCCAGAATACCTCCTCGATACTAATGTCAAGCGACATGATCTTGAATCCTGAGGCATGTCGTGAGATTCAGTCTCATTAAACTAAGGCTTCCAAGGTATTGTATTCGTCCCCTCGAAGGAGAATCTTGAGTCCACAAGCACGAAAGAGCCTCATCTCCAGATACCTGCTTCACGCATGGCACACCTTTTGAAGTAAAAGGAACAGCAGCTTTTGGATGCACACTGCTTGTGCTATGAGAACTTGGTGGTGAGAGATAAGTATTCCTCAGGAAAAGAGTTGCAACTTGTTCTGTACCAGTCCGGAAGATCTAACCGTGATCATTTTCCTCTAGGGTATGAGACAGTGAGTAGGAGACTTCAACTCTCCTAAAAGAGGAACTTCACGCAACGACAAGATGAGAGAGACTATGACAGCAGACTTTTCCAGAGAAGGTGGGACTCTCTCAGATTTCCGAAGGATTCCACTGTAAGTTTGGGGACCACCTCACCAGGGAAGGCTGCTGGGACCATGGGTTACCCCCCTTTGGACGGTGTACTTCATCATCAGGACTCAAGGGTTAGGTCCCATTCTAGACACTCAGAAGTGAAGAAGAAATCAGTGACTAGAGTGTCCACTAGGGAAATACATTGTTTCTTCTCTCAGTTGCTTCAGTTTCTTCCGTCCGTTGGCGGCGGAAAGAAGAGGTCCTGTCACCTGTGTCGGGTCCGCTTCTTCTCGTCAGAGCTCAATGCTATTAGGGGTAAGTAGGACTGGTTTTGACGAAATGGCATATCAGATGAGGGGAGAAGGAGAGGGTCGGTTCCTTCTTCGGAACTTTCATTTACGTGCACATCTCATTCGCATTTCATTTCCTTATATTATATTGTTTGTGGGGCGGCGAAAGGAAGAGGTGGGGGGAACCAGTACACATGCTTGCTTATTTCTTCACCTCTTCTATCTTTGAAAACAAATACTTTTAAACGAGCCCGAAGTTCTGCGCCGGAATGGACTCCATTCAAAGCTTCTCCTAGTATTGAAGCTATCAACCGGAAGTTCGGAACAGGGCTGCTCTGTTCTTGTACTGAAGTAGCCGTAAGTTCGTAACGTTTCAAGTCTGTATTGACTCTGTACGCTATGCCTAGCCAATAATATATAGTCAACACATGGTTATTCCAATCGGAACAGAGATTTGACTTCCCCCTATTGGGTGACCATTCGGTCCGTTCGAACTTTGACGTGTGATCATGTCTAGCTTGAAACTAGCAGCCGTAGACTTATCACATGGTGTAAGTAAGACTTCGAAGTTCGAGTAGGGACAAAAGATGGTGAGCCCTTGAGAAAGTCGAGTGTCTTATTGCTTAACCATCTTTGATGAGGTAGAACTTATCTTAAGACTGAATCCTAAGGCTAGAAGTTTAGCTTTAGATTCTCTCCTAATATGAAGGCGACGGATTTAGGACAGATCCTGAGGATGAAGACAGACGGAAGCTGTTATGATATCCTGAATCCCAGGCTGAGGAGAGAGATTAGGATTGGAGAAACTCCTGTGCAGTCTGAGCTCAGCCTGTGGGGAGGCATCCCTTGTATTATATTCATTAACACACTTACCCGGCCAGGTGACCATCTTCCTCTCCACAGGATGTTAAATATTTTGAACTTACAGAGTTCAAAATTAGAAAACTTATGCATGCAAAGTGCACTTCTGCCGGAGGAGAAGACAAAGTATCAACAAACAATTGGTTGGAAATTTGCTTGAAAAAATTCTATCAAAAACATATTAGACCATCTAAAATAAAGACGTACGGGGATGCAAAGACTAATAGTCGATACATTCTAGAGAGGAAGAGAGAAGGACAATTGTTGGTTAGATTTATTTATTAAATTTATATTACTAAATTTAAGTGACTAAACATAAAATCTATACTCAATTTAGTGTATTTCATAACATTTGACTGCTGCAGTTAGAAAACCCATATTTTGTACTACTAAATTTAAGTGATTAAACATAAAAATCTATACTCAATTTAATGTACTTCATAACACTTGGCTGCTTAAGTTACAAAACCCATAAACGATTCACGTAAACTGATCCTATTCTTAATATAAACCTCTCTGCTGTCTTTAATTTAAGAGGTTTAATTTATAGCTTAACCTATCCAAGAGGAAAAGTTATGACATAAATTGAACTGTTTTTGCATATTTCCTTCTTCTGAACTTGGAAGAGATGAATATGCATACTCTGCTCTACAAAAAATATATTTATCCTATTAGATGGATATGCTTTCAGAGAATTGATAATTTAATCATTATGCAGAAAAAAAATTTGGTGACTACTTCTTCATTCAAACTTGAAATCTGTAAAATAAAGAATCACCCTATAGCTATTCATCAACTTTACAAGTTATGATTCACTTCCACAGAGTTTTCTTGGAACAAAAGGAAATCTTCTCTTTAGACTCGAGAATATTTGTTTTTATGTTTTTATACTCAAACTCGAGGTTTAAGGCGTTGTTATCTAATTATTTTACCATAACAATCTTCAAGAACAGTATACATTATGTTGTATTTGTATTCCCTTAACATTTGTTCTAAAACCTTCCGTGCGAGTTTCTCTCTAATACGCACTTATGTGCATGAAGTATTATTGGGAGCGTGCATATTCATTTTCCTTCGGATGGAAGAGGAGAAATATGCATGCAAGATCAACTTTGGAGAATTTTTGCTCGCTTGTTGTTATAAGAGAGATATGTGTTTATTATAAGAGAGATATATGTTAGGAGATAGGCTGTAACTAATTGAAATAAATATTAAAAGGATGTTAAGTGATAGTTGGATCTGGACGCAAAAAGATCCCCTAAAGGAACATTGACAAACACATTTACGAAACTATATATCTCAAACAAATCATATTTTCTTTGTAGTTTAATTTATTATCTAACTCTTTCCAACTGAAAGTTTAGGTAATATATTAAACTTTTGCATATTTACCTATTCCACTAGAAGATGGAGGAGGTGAATATGCATCTGCAAGGAAGTTACACTTTTAGATAGAATTAAACCAGTATGTAAAGATTTTAATTTGTAACTAAACCTTTCTTCGTGAAAAGGTTTGGTCAGATTTGATTAATAGAGCTTTTCTCTTCAAGGAAGTTGATAGTTTTTCGTGTTTGCATGAATTTAACTTCTTTCACACGACGTGTGTCTGAATGCGCTTTAAATTTGTGCTCTTCTAAACTCAATGCGAAGTGCACTTTCTTGGGGTAGACATATATGTTTGACCAAAAAGAAAATGTTCGAATCATTCCTTGACTTACATATTTTTGGTGCACACTTTTCTTGGAGACAGACGTACACATGATTTTTTGCGGGTTTCCAGATTTTTCAGTTTTGTACTTATGCACCAATTATTTTCTTAAGTTTGTAAAAACCTTTTCTGAAGTATTTTTTGCCAATAAAAGAATTAATTTTCATATGACTTTTATATTTGATATTTGTGCTTCTTCGCTCTGAAGAAGCACTTGCTTTACTTATGGGTTTTATCTGGCCACTTCCGACATGCACTTAATATTGTATATCTAAATTTTATATTTCCTATGAAAATTTTCTATAATATCAACTTTATATTTATTAAAATTCTCATTAACAATCCGTGGATAAGAGTGTCACTTTGGTTGAATTCAGGTAGCATATTCAGCTATTGAGCCATGTTTATTCACGCTCAGGTGACTCTATTATTATATATCTTGAGCATGCATATTCACCTCTTCCAAGTTTGGAAGAGGGCAAATATGCAAATCCTTCTCTTGGAAGAGTTAATGCGTCTATTAACATTAACATAAAAATTATATTTTTTATTCACTGAGGGTCAGCGGCTTTATACGACGAAGGAGATACTTCTCCATCTTCTACTATGGGTTTTTGATTCAAACTAATATATGTACAATAGAAAATATTTTTTATTTATAGATTTTAATTTTAGCAATTTAACTTTAACTATTTAAATAAAATTTTAAATTTTGTACACTAAATTTAATTAATATTTTAGTTCCTCTTTGCACCTTTTCATTTTACAGTTTTTTTAGAATCTGCATATCTGATTATTATTTTTAAACTTGTCATCTCTAACCATCTCCAAACCAATTATTTTCGGTTATTTTCAGTAACCACATGAATGATTGTCCTTTTCTTTGTGTTAGCTATAACTGCAATTTGCATACATAGTATTTAGGTTGCCGCGAATGCTATAATGCATCTTGATATCCAAGCGCATTAGGTACTTCGGCCTAATTAATTATACTTGTAAACGGTTTAGCTTTATGTGGCTAGTCAACTTAAGGATCAACCAACAACCGGAGGAGTTTTACTTTTGTGATGCAACGAACTCCTTACGTTGTGGTAAGGAGTTCACCCGATTTCTCGAGACGGAAAAGTTCTCGTGCAGATACTAAACTGGCAAACCTGGACGACTGTGTACGTTAACCTTCAGTAAATTAGAATCTTATCTCACTGACTCATGTGGACATAACTTTGTCTCAGATGACGAGAAAAAAATACATTTAAAGGTCAACGAGGTATGAAAGAATTTACCAGATAGAACACTGGAAGACTTCGAGTCACACCTTATCAGTTCCATGGATAAAATCACTATCTTTCACAGGTAAAGGTAATAGTATAAGTAGATGTCAGGAGATGAAGCAATTCAACTTCTACCTTGCTTTGAATGGATGGCCTCAAACCGGAGGCAGAGGGAATCTATGAATTTGAGACGCTTACAACTTGAAGGACGTAGCGCTTACCAAGTTCTGTGGTGTAAAGAACAAGCAAGAGACGAGATGATGCTAAACTCACAGCAAAAACAACTTTGGATAAGGACATGATGAAAGCTGAGGAGGTCCAAAGTTTGGGAGAAGCTCAAGAAACTCTTACAGTGCAGATACTGCTTATGTCATTTGTTCCGTTGCATAGGGTGCCTCTTTAGGGGTCACCTTACGGTACCCGACCCTACCTTACGGTTTTATCTCAGACCTCTCCGAGGCTCCTCCCACTGACTCGACTTTAAACATTCCAGGGTCTGCTGCAAGTTTCTTTCTGAGCTAGAGATATATAACGAATTCTAGTTTTAAGTTGGAAAATTCTGTGACCGCCAACAGAAATAGAAGTAAATCAGATTGGCGCAAATGTAGATCTGGGTACGTGGTCGGACGTTATGCAAAGATTTGGAATATAGAGATTTTACGCACAGCCGTAGGAACAGGAACGCTTTTCTGTTCTCTTCACTTGTTTCGTTCATTCTTGTGTTCAGTGAGTCTCTGTCTGGACTTGAGGAACTCAACATCATTACAAGTCTGGAATGGAATGAGGCACAACCTCTGCTCTCCAAAGTGGGTTGCGCCATCATATGACGTCACTGGACTTACGTCACGGTCGTCGGAAGCTCGTGTTTATCCATTTTATCACATCATCTCTCTCAGTCCACGCTGGTGGTTTCCCCCACCTGTTCGGGTAACTTTTATTCCTTTTCCTCTCTCCCGACTCCCCAGTACCGTGATGGCAGCTTCGATCATCCCGCTGGAGAACATCATGACCAGACATGACTCCTCGTATGACCTGGCCCTTCCGACCGGATCCGACGGGGGTTTCTTCAACGAGTCCGTCCGGCCGTTCTGCAGATCCGGCCGGTGCATGCACATTGCAGTTCTGTTGTTGTCCACCATCGCCATGTCTAGCTTCCATTCTCCGAGCTGAAATCAGCAAAGTCTGTTCCCGAGAGACAGAAAGAGAACGAGCTCGATTGCTTGACCTGATCTGCCCCGCCTTTTCATGCTGAGGGCAGACATTGTTGCTCTGTGACTCTATGGATGCACAAAGTGTTGTTAACATACAGTGAAAAATGTCGTAACTATTAAGACAAATACCGTTTCCAAAAGTCGTTTGAAAAGTAAGAACGGACTGGAAAAGGAAAGCCAAGGCTTCTCTTCTTTCATTCTTCCTTCATTAGTATATCTGCAGCTTTTCTACTGGCTGCATTGTGTACGAGGATTCTTCTCCTGTGAAGTAAGTACAAGTCTTACACAATCGGAGTAAAAGGACGGAGTTAAAGTGGTTCCAGATAGTCGACACTTAACTGTAACTTGGCGGACAACACCTGTATGTCCGTTTGACTTAAGAGAATGGCTCAGAATGAGCTTGAGCCTTGAGTTTCACGATGTTCTGCGAGATCCTGCATGTAGACTTTCAGGATTTAGTATATAAACAGAATTAGTCACTTTTTTACTTCCATCTAGTAAAAGAGAAAGGGAAAGTGCGTAAATGCTCCGATCGAGATGTGAAACAGCCGGGAATGTTGCCGAGGAAGTAGAGGGGGAATGATACCGAGGAAATGGAGAACGGAAAATAACGGTAGTGTTGTGGAGGAATATTCACTTTCTAAGTGCTTCTGAAGAATAAGACTAGGTCTCTTTTTATATATTAAGCATGCTCGATCAGACATCGGGAACTTTTGTTTTTCTATATTATCGGAAAAATGTATATATTATATGGAAATTCTAAACTATGTTATGAAAAAATTAAATATATCTATAAATATTAAGGATGGTAAACATACATTCGCAATAACGTGCAGAGAAACACATACGTTGAACGCAGAGAAACTCACCTATGGGCGTTCAAGTGCAGCACCTTACTCAAGAAAAGAATTACTTTAATTCTTTTCTTGAGTAAGCTTGTGTCGATCCATGGAATTGAAGCACCTTTGTATGTCAAATTCAACGGGAGTCGAGTAGGTTACGCCTACCCTGCAGTTCTAAACAAGAAATAAAAAACATAAGAAACACCGGATGGCCTTTATGGGCTGGGCTACACAGCAGGTCATGATGAATCTTAATACATTAATTTATCACTAAACTTTCTAACCAACAGGTTAGATAAACAATTAAACTTGCTACCTCTTCCATCTTCAGAAGCAACTGATACTGCAGCTGGGTGATTTCCGAGAGCTCTTCACGTTGGGACGTTTTGACATATTTATGTGGACATAATGGTTTCTATATTTCGAAGCTATCAAGATGCAAATGTTACGTAAGTCCTTGCAGTACTGGACTATGTCTCGCTTAAACTATCTAGCAACGTGTCATACGAGGCTAATGTACGGGAGTGGTGGTGTAAAGAGAGTTGCTTTGTGAGTACTTCGAATATGTATAGCATCAGAAGCTTTAGTGACAGTAACCGTCCAAACTGAAAGTTTATATGAATATACGTTCAGAACATTCCATCATGAGGAACTCAAAAAAGTTCTTTGGCATCTCCAAATATTTTATTTACAGTAGTCTAATAAGAACTTTTCTGGGAAATTTTAGTTGTCATTTCTATACATATTATTTTCATTTTGAGTACATTAATGTATACATTTCAGATGAGGCTTGAAAGACAAACACATTTGATATATTCACCTATGCTGCAAGTTCTCCTCGTCGGATGGGTTAGGGGATAAAATAGTTGATTTGACAAAGTTAAAGTTAAAGTTTGACATTCTGTATTAAACTTTAGAGAATGTCAAGGGAGTTGAGGATTTTTTCCTATGATGATAGATTATTAAGGCATAAGGCATGTTTATTCATTGTTTGAATTTTCTACTCCAACATAGTATATACAGTTTTATTATCAATCAAAGTATTCTTTCTTTTACGTCTGATAAGAATGGTCACTTCATTAATATGTTTCTTTTTGTTTGTGTAAGATCTCCACATGGGAGTAGTCACCACGTTGTTATGACTTCGGGAGATTGTTTTTGTCAACAAGCTATGGGTGTGCCAGACCTGAAAACGAATTTCTCTAAGGGATCGACGGAGTGGTGCACTTAAGAAATTAGCTAGCAGATCTCGATGTAAAGATTTACACAGTATTTGTAATGATAGGGAATAGGGGAATAACATGGGAACGCAATGGGAATAAACTTCAATAAAGGGAACGTCTCATATCTCCCGCTGTGTTAGGCTAAGCAATTTTTTACTAATAAATAACAACATTATGAGAAATTGGAGACGAAAATTGCTATCAACACTATACAAATTATATTTAATTTCATTTAATTTCATACTTCTAAATAACAACAGAAATAACATAATGCATTTAGACGGTAATCACGGGTTGCTTAGGTGATGGAAAATTAAGAGCCATACATCATTCAATTCTTCAAGCTAGGTGTATGCTGTCTACACATGACGAATATATATTCAGCTATAAAATTTATCTGAAAACTGCCAAATTAGATTAAGAAGTTAATGAACACATAGGTAAAGTAATGTGAAAATAAACTAATAAATTAATTAACTCCTGAAAGTAAATTCCTCTTAAATTTTGAGCTCAAGCAATATTCACATATTTAGAAATATGAAAACCCGGCAAGTGAACTGTTTACACCGAGATGTATATTGAAAAAAAAAGAGAAACATGAACAACTAGATGGATGTTCATATGTGGAGAAAGTTATAGTTTATATGCTCCAACACTAGACTAAGTACGTTGTCGGAGTGTGATCCGTCTATCTAGGAAAGCGCCGGGCTTCTGGCTGTGGATGTTTACTCAAGAGGTTGGCTTTCAGGTTACAACAGGGGTTATAAACACTCACACATGTGTGTAAGATCCTGTAATATGCTCAGAAAGTGAAATTCAGGTCTAACTAGCAATAATAGGATCGGACGGTGAACTTCAACACTCACGGAGAAGAAAACTATGAAGGTTTAGACTTCTAAACTTCCCCTACATGTAAATAAGGTCCTACTGAACACACACACGAAGTTTCAGCTTGAGATCAAATTCCAGCACCGAGATGTGGACAGACTAGTTCTGAGTAAGAAAATTACAGTAATTTCTGGTACCCAGGTGGCTATTTCGACCTATAACAGAAGATTGGCTCGATCACTTTCAAAGATTCTTACAGGATTTGAAGTCTACAAGATGCTGAAAATCCTTGTGAAGTTGGGACTCCTGATTGTACTCAGAACTCCAGATCTCCTTCTCTGAAGTCGCTGCTCTAGATTAAGAGCTTTTCAGACCCCCTCTGCTTCAGCAGCCGCCCTGAATTACTCAGTCACTCAATCGATGCGAAACTTTTTGAGAAATTGTAGCCCTGCTGGCAGAAAACACAACCTCGAAGTTTTGAAGCAATTTCCTCAAATCTGCTGCAAATGACACTGAAAACCCTAAATCCAACAAAAGTGATTCAGTTCTGGCACAATCCGAACTTCAATTGCTCATAACTCCGTCTTTATTGCCTCAAATCGATCGAGAATTTCACTGAAAGTGCTTGGCATGACGAGCTCTACCCTCCTTTGCTCTCAGATTTCGAAGTCCCTCTCACCAAATGCTCCTTAAGACCTCTGTTTCTAAATTTAGAGTTACACAAAAGACAAAAATGGACCAATGAGAGTTCATAGTTCCACTTGGCTGTCCTTTAGTGCCCTAATCCACGTGGTAACTCAACTTTACTCAAAGGCTACCACGTCAGCCCCCTAAAGTGCTAGCGTAAATCTTAAACTTCACACGAAGGCATGTAAAATAACACGTAACCTTAAAAGATAACTTAAACAATCTAGAAAGCATGCATGAGCGACATGTAAGTACAACCCATGAGCTTAAACCCTTATCAGCATGGAAATCCTAAGTTATGTACTTTCACAACATAGATAAGCATGATATCATTTGCACAAGCGCAGGAGTGCTTGAACAAGATAGATAACATACTATCAACCTACTAGGACTCAAAGTATATAACACAATTGTGTCAACACCGTATGCAAAGGTGTCAAACATATACATAAACGACTAGAAGTAATATGACCTAACTTCTAGAACTACTAAACTCAAGCGTCGGAGTAGAAGTCAAGCATGTAGCCGCCAAGTAGCGCGACATCCACTCCTCTGAACCTGCACATCCTCTGGTATGTGTCATCCAGATCAAGACTCTTCAGCTTTGGCTTCAAACTCATCTTCAACCTGCATGGAGTCTTCAGCTTCACTCTCTGTAAACTCTGCAACGTTCCGGTCCTCCCCTCTCCTCCTAAAGAGCTTGATCCTCTTCCCTGCGACTGGTATTTTGAGCACTGCACCATCTAACTCTCTCAAGGAGTATGTGGCATTATCATAAACTTCTAACACCACATAAGGTCCAAACCATCTCTTGGAAAACTTTCTGACAGTGCTATGCTGATTATCAAGACTACTATCATATACTAACACCCAATCACCTTCTTTAACTAGTTTGGGTCGTAATCTATGCGTTCTATCAAATCTGCTTTTGCTTCTTTCTCTAGCAGTCTTCAACCTTTCCACAACTTTGGCAACATCCTCAGGTCTTCGTTCTAACTGCTGGATCCTTAATGCAAGAAGATCCTCCGTACTTCTACCATCTTCTCATGACAAAACATTCCAAGTAGGCACAACCTCCTCAATTGGCATCACATGTCATTTGCCCTAGTATCAACTCTGCTAGCATGTAACCTGTAACGGTAGTATGAGTTGTACGATCTGCCCATAAAGCAAATGATAGCAGTCTAGACCATTCACGGATCTTACCCTTGCAAGCTTTTACCAAAGCTTTGATGATTGGCGGATGGCCTCGTTCGCTCTTGCCATTATCTTCAAGATTGTAAGCAGTAGTTAACGCCAACTTGATTCCCAATCGCTTGAAGAACTCAATTGGTTCTTGTGAATCCAACTCATCTCTATCTGCAGTGGTCTTTCCCACACATCCATATCTACAAATAACATCTTCAAGTAGAAAGCGGCAGACACTAGCAGTGGTCTTCATCCTCAAGGCACGACCTTCAACTTGGTTAGATAGATCTTCTCTAGCCAAGACTAGATACCTCATTTGTCCAAGCCCAAATGGCATAGTTATCAGATCCACTACCCATTTGTAATGAATGGCTAAAGGATAAGTAGGATGCAATCCATCACGATGGCATATGTTGGAATACATCTGGCAAGGTATACATGATGAAACAAACTGTACTACATCCTTATACATACCCTTCCACCAATACTTCTCCTTTATCTTGGCAAATGTTGCCCAAACTCCTCTATGACCGGCCCATAGACTCTCATGGAACTCCTTGATCAGCTTCTGCTGCAATTCCAGGTCACATACCACCCGCTGTGGTACACCTCCTTGTAGCTTAGGGCGCTTCCATAGATGTCCTCCATATAAAAAGTATCCATAAGCTGTTCTACGGATCCTCTTGAAATCTGCATCAGACCAGCCTTCTTGCCTTTCCAATGAACTCAAATAGCGTCCAAGATCCAACCACTCGTCATCGTACATAGTTTCCTCAAATAACTCCAATGGAGCTGCAAAACAGCTTCTATCCTTTCTAGCAAGAACACTAGAATAGAACTCTATTCCCACATCCTCCTGGTCATCTATCATTTCCTTCTCACCGTAATACTTAGCCCTTGATAACATATCTGTCACAGAATTGTCTTTTCTTGCAATATGTCTAAACTCTGGGTTCAAGGACTTGATATATGCTATCCACCTCAACATAGCAATATCTGGAGTTGTACAGCTAGTAATCATTCCCAAGAGAGATAAACAATCTGTCTCCACAACCACATGTGCTCCTATCAAGTATTCCTTATCACTCTTCATCGCAGTAACTACTCCCCATAGCTCTCTCTTGACCTGAGGGTAGTCTCTCTGTCGTGAACTTAACACCTTAGCTCCAAAACGCACCACATATCTATTTCCATCCTCATCATCCTGTCCTATAGTCCATCCAATGCCAATAAGACTAATATCAACAGTAAGGATAACAGATCTGTCCAACTCATATGTTACTTTTCGTAGAGTTGGTGGTGAAGAGAACAGATCCTTCAACTTCTTCATAGACTCGCTTTGCTCCTCTTGCCATTGAAATCTTTGCCCCTTCCTCCGCAACTTGTACAACGGATCTGCTACATGTGCAAAGTGTGGAATCCATATATGATAAAACACACATGCACCTAGAACCTTCTGACCCCGGTGATTGACCCACATGTCTCCTTCATCCTTCGAATGACATCAACCTTGTTTGGACAAGGTTTCCGACCATAAGATCCACATAGGTGCCCTACAATCAACACCTCTTGTTCTCCAAATACAGACTTTGCTCCTGATAAAGTCAAATGAACCTCCCCCAGTCGACTCAATATCTTATCGCAGTCAACTATATGGTCTGCAACAAACTTACGACACCCCCTCTGATCCTTTACCTCATTCTTCTCCTCCTCAGCACACCCTTTGATCGGCACATCATCAAGGAATGACGTAGTTTTTTCAGGAATGAAATCCCTCAAAACTTTATTCATGTCATTCATCATATGTGCTACATAATTGGTAGCACCTTGTGGTAAGGTGCACATCCTTAGTAATCCCAAAGGTGTCCTCATTGTAGTCAAGTCTCTACTCTCAGAGGATAACTGAAACTGATCATAACCTGAATATAAGTCTCCCACTGAATAGATAGCACGACCAGCAAAAGCCTCTGCAAACTCGTCTACAATAGGTCCTATACCCATATTCCTGATAGTCACCTTGTTAATTGGCTGCATATCTTGAATGAATCTCAAAGCTCCACTCTTCTTCGGAACAGTAAACCATCTACTAGAGTAGGGAGCTATAGATGGTTCCAAGATACCCATCCTAATCCTCTCATTGAGCAAGTCTATCAGCTTTGGTAGATGAGCTCTAGGTACATGGATAAGACGTAGATTCCAAGACACATGCGGTATAGTAAAGATTACCATAGGTGCAACTACACTTGGATCTATACATCCTACTTCATGTGACTCAAACGCAAACGCCTTACCATGTCTAGATAGCATCTCCCTGAAGCTCTTCTTCTCTTGCTCAGTAAGAAATCCATCACCTCCAATCCTCAGCTCCTTCAGTGTTGTTTCTGTGAACTGGTGCCGAATTCTTCTCGGTCCTCTGAGCGTCGGTCCTCGTGCAGCTTGCTCCATCTTCTGATTGTAATCGAGTGGTAAAGACAAAGCCACTGGTTTGACTTTCTTTGCCACTGACTTGTACTTGGTCTCCACATACGCCTCTTGTCGATCTATAAACTTATCAGTTACATCATAAAGCTCCTTGGAGCTCACTCTCACCACTCTATCTACATCATCTATAGAACTTTCTACTATAGATTTCAACTCCCCTATAGTATCTACCAAATACTACTCTTCAAACACACCTGATATGTATTCATCTCCTGCTAACTCTCCACTATTCCACAAAGATTGCTGTACATACTTCACATGTTCCCTCTCAAATCTCTTCAGATTCTCAACCTTCCTATAACACACTGATCCACATGACGTCAATCCTAAGAAGCTAGTGGATAAAGCTTCTTGCTCTACTGGATCAAGCGAGAATCCTTTCTCTATTGTACCGTTGAAGTCTCGCTCTTCAATGGTACTCTGCCAAAACCCCTAGACTCTTTAAACTCCTGAGTAATCTTAGGTAGTGGACGGTCTCTCAAGCTATCGCGATTTCTCTCATGTTCTGCAGCAACGGTCAAAAACTGAACAGCTCTTTTGCCATCTCTACTACGTATCCTAGCATAGGTTGAATCATCATCCATAACTCATGTCTCCATTCTAACAGCAGTAATGTAAGGCTGCCCTAGAATGATAGGATAGGTTGACATGTCTTGTACAAAGAAATTCTGGACATCACTGATGCATCCACAGTTACCTTGATGTTGGGACAAGCACCATAGAGTTCTCCCCTCTGGTTGTTGGCAGCACGGATAAGTCATCCATGGTCGGTGTCTATGGACCACCTTCCACGCTTGTACAGCTCCTTAGACATCAGATTAATCTCTAAGCCGTGATCAATCAACGCCACCACTTCCTCTAGATCTCCCAACTTCACTAAGGTCTCTGTGGTTGCTCTTGCCCAATGGTTGTGAGAGTAATGGCTCTTTTGTGATGCTTCCACCTCATCTTCAAACCTCACGTGCTGATACGATCTCCCCTCTGATACTTGAGAGCAGTAAGCAGCAATCTCATCTTCCTCATCCTCCGACAGTTTGGTCCCTAGAGCGTTAAGCGTAGCTGCTTCACCCAAAATCTGACGTTTCTTCTTGATGATATCTATGATAACCTCATGGAATCACACTTTGCAATCTCAAGAATCTCACCCAAAGTAAACTCAACCTTCCCATTCAAGATACGATTCTCTAACACCGGCTTCAAGTCTGTAGCAATATCAATGTCAGACTGAAGTTTGTATGCAGGCATCTTACCCTTCTCCTTGCTTCTCTCCTTCTCCTTAGGTGTTGTAGGTGGTAGATCCTCCATAGTTTCCTCCCGAGTAGGTGTTGTCTCCTGCCTTGCCTCTGGTCTAGCCCTTTCACTCCTTGTAGCAGGTCGTTTAGCTGTAGAAGCCTCACCTGCATCCTCTCTCATGCGTTTTTCTTCTAGTACAGCTTCATGCTGACTTCTTGCAACATAAGCATGCACTGACATAGTATCCACAAGGTCATTCCATCCTGTAGTTTCTCGAATTGAGTTGCCAACCCTTCGTAGCACATCCTTGTCTAGCTCTGTTCTAGCTACGGACCGCACTACATCAGACCACAACCCAGTAGTCCCTTTCTCTTTCTCCATCTCCACTTTCACTCCACAGGTAGCAGAATTCACAAGAGAAACATCATGTGATGCTGATATCTCATTCACAAGTCTTTTCATACCACCCTTGCCAAAGTTGGTTCTCAACATCATCCCAGTCTCTCTCAGATGGATCTTATCATCTTTGAAGAAGATCATAGCCTTCCTCAATGCATCTGAAAACTCCTCACAATCTCTTCTTACATGGTCTAGATTATCGCATCATATACAGCGATGAACAAAGCCTTCTCTCATCTGAGGTCTCTGCATAGCACGCTATACATTCTGCTCCTTCTCTTCTAACCTAGTGAGCTTAAGCTTAAGCTCCTTCATACCCTTAATCAACTCATCAAGCGGTGAGTCTTCCTCTCTAGCAATTACCAAAGCGGGCTTAGTAGGCAACTGCTTGACATGAATTATCAGAGGTGCTACTTCACTTACCACCACCTTGTCCCTTCTTCTCTGTCTCTTGGTCAGCAAAGAAACAGCCTCTTCAACCTCCTTCCAATAAGTCTTCAATCCTCTCTTCTCACTCTTGTCTTCCAACAACAGCTCAAGCTTCTCCTGAATAGTCACGTCCGCTGCTTGTAGGAAAGCTCGGTCTTCTCCACCTCTAGTGTAAGCTTCTCTGTCCTAGAAAGCTGAGCATACTGACGATCAAACTCCCTTAACAACTCATTTACAGAGAAACCTTTGTTAGGCTTAACCACTCATTCTAAGAACGTTCTCTTGGTCACCCTCTCTGAATCTTTAGTGTAGTACTCCTCCTTCAAAGCTCGCACGAAGCTCTCCCAACTCTGTCCTTGCTGCTGCTTGAGCTCCTTCACACGCCCACGAATCTCAGGCACAACAACAAGTTCAAAGTTCTCCACCATCTCCTTCTCAGGTACCTTGTTCACCTCCATCTCCCTAGCATAGTATCGCACGTACTTGGAAATATCTGTCCCCTTGAACTGGTCCATCTGATGCACCACAGATTGCAACGCCTTGGTTGCTAATACCTCCTTCCTCTCTGTGCTCTGCTGCTGCTGCATAAACATGGAAAAAGCTTGGAACATCTTCATCGTAGCAGCATCCAACTGAACAGGTTGCTAAGCAGCAGCAGCACCTCCACTTGATGATCCTTGGTTGGTCATGATATCTGATCTTGTAGCACTCTCAAGAAAACTCCCACCCTAGGTGTTTCACGTCGAGTTCACCAAAAAGAGAGTATGTCGGAGTGTGATCCGTCTACCTAGGAAAGCGCAGGGCTTCTGGCTGTGGATGTTTACTCAAGAGGTTGGCTTTCAGGTTACAACAGGGGCTATAAACACTCACACATGTGTGTAAGATCCTGTAATATGCTCAGAAAGTGAAATTCATGTCTAACTAGCAATAATAGGATCGGACGGTGAACTTCAACACTCACGGAGAGGAAAAATATGAAGGTTTAGACTTCTAAACTTCCCCTACATGTAAATAAGGTCCTACTGAACACACACACGAAGTTTCAGCTTGAGATCAAATTCCAGCACCGAGATGTGGACAGAATAGTTCTGAGTAAGAAAATTACAGTAATTTCTGGTACCCAGGTGAGAATTTCGACCTATAACAGAAGATTGGCTCGATCACTTTCAAAGATTCTTACAAGATTTGAAGTCTACAGGATGCTCAACATCCTTGTGAAGTTGTGACTCCTGATTGTACACAGAACTCCAGATCTTCTTCTCTGAAGTAGCTGCTCTAGATTAAGAGCTTTTCAGACCCCCTCTGCTTCAGCAGCCGCCCTGAATTACTCAGTCACTCAATCGATACAAAACTTTTTGGGAAATTGTAGCCCTACTGGCAGAAAACACAACCTCGAAGTTTTGAAGCAATTTCCTCAAATCTGCTGCAAATGACACTGAAAACCCTAAATCCAACAAAAGTGATTCAGTTCTGACACAATCCGAACTTCAATTGCTCATAACTCCGTCTTTATTGCCTCAAATCGATCGAGAATTTCACTGAAAGTGCTTGGCATGACGAGCTCTACCCTCCTGTGCTCTCAGATTTCGAAGTCCCTCTCACCAAATGCTCCTTAAGACCTCTGTTTCTAAATTTAGAGTTACACAAAAGACAAAAATGGACCAATGAGAGTTCATAGTTCCACTTGGCTGCCCTTTAGTGCCCTAATCCACGTGGTAACTCAACTTCACTCAAAGGCTACCACGTCAATCCCCTAAAGTGCCAGCGTAAACTTCACACGAAGGCATGTAAAATAACACGTAACCCTAAAAGATAACTTAAACAATCTAGAAAGCATGCATGGGCGACATGTAAGCACAACCCCATGAGCTTAAACCCTTATCAGCATGGAAACCCTAAGTTATGTACTTTCACAACATAGATAAGCATGATATCATTTGCACAAGCGCAGGAGTGCTTGAACAAGATAGATAACATACTATCAACCTACTAGGACTCAAAGTATATAACACAATAGTGTCAACACCGTGTGCAAAGGTGTCAAACATATACATAAACGACTAGAAGTAATATGACCTAACTTCTAGAACTACTAAACTCAAGCGTCGGAGTAGAAGTCAAGCATATAGCCACCAAGTAGCGCGACAACGTTTGAGAATAAAAATAGTTTTTGAAGCGAGGGTTAAGCTTTTTAGCTCAAAGCAATGAAATATGTTGTTAATGACCAAACTCGATCTCTGTTGCTAACTCCATGTCACGAAGAGGAGCATCCGTATATTACTTTTGATGATGCTGTGCAATTTATAGTTTCTCTGCCGTATGATGAATGCCTTGTTGGATTTGTTGCACGAACTGGTTCACTATAACCACTTTGGTTCTAGACTCCAAATGTTTGGTCGTGTCGATCAAACTAGAAGGAGTTAGTGAATGTTCTTCATATGTAAGATGAAAGAGTGTCATCTTTACAGAATACAACACTTCGTTCTTTAACGAGTTGTTGTATGGAAACTCTAATAAAGAAATGAGTGTATCTTAATTTTGTTTATTTCATAAATATGGAAGTTCGTAATATATCTTCTCTAGTTATATTGGCTCAGTTTATCCATTCATTTGAGGATAACATATCATGGACATGACAAGTTTAGTTTTGAATAAATAAAACAAAGTTTTCTACAACAAACTATTGAACTGTGTCCCTCTATCTATCATGATAAGCAAAACCTGCATCCAAACAAAGACAAACTAATCGGGAAGTTGTTACAGATTTTATTGTCAGCCAGATGTGAATCATATTGCTCCACTTGTCTACAAAAATGACAATATAATTGAAAATACATGATCAAATCATATGTCATCTTAGACCAATTTGTACAGCCTCCAAGATGTTCTCAACACCTTCAATCTAATGTTGTTGAATCGTGACACCTGATAGTATCATGGTTTGGAATTCTTTATCATCAAGAATCACAGTTTATCTTTCTAAAATACCAATCTACATAGTATTGTGATTTATCCTCAGGTTCGTTGATTGATGGCTGATCTTAGTGTCTCCTTTGGTTGTTTCTTTCAAGTTTCAACGTCTCCTACCATATGCATTTTACAATGCAATCAATTCTGCATGTAATCTGATCTGTTGTGTTGAAATAAGGAAACTTAACTTTGTTATCATTGTAACACTCGCATACTCATAAGCAGATTGAAGATAGAATGCTCAACAAGGACATCTTCATCCTTTATATACTAGCGAGAGGAAGTTAAGATAAAGTTCTACACTCTTTCTATCTTCACAAGTATCAATGACTTGGAACATTCACATCACACGTTCAACTACATTGAATATGGATACATTGATTCTTTTGATGGATGACATGGATCTTATCTCCTCCTATCAATAATTATGCAAGGTAATTGGAGATAAACAACTATTTTCTCTCGTGAATAAAGTGCTAGTCTTAGTTCTAACTAGCTAAAGATGACTACACCAATCCAAACCAGAACTCACTTGTTGATCAATATTACATTCACTTTTAGTATTATTTTGATTCTATGCATGTTATTTATTTTAATTATGAGGGTGTTGGTTCTTTTCTTCATCTATATAACAGCTGCGTGTGTTGATAGATTGCATAATGACTATGGTATTTCACACAATGTATCATATTTTAACATTACTATGGTGTTTCGAATAAACTTGAAGACATATTAGAGCCACTAATATGTCAGTTTGGCTTATACTAAACTGATATTGTGAGGACATAAATTTATGCCCTAACCCTTCTTGTCGGAAGAATGAGATCATAAATTAATGTAGACCTCATGTACTTAAGTGTACATGAGGTGATCCTCAAGAAAGTGTTTGAAATATGTGACAAGCTAGAAAACCACGCTACAAGCATTGTGATGCTCTTGTTCCTCAAAATGCAAGAATCTGATTCTCAACAGTAGTGCTCCAGTAATATCGACCGCAGGAAAATCTGAAAATAAACAAAGGAAAACATTCTGCTCAATTCGGTCAATCTGATCATCTCGTCTTTGGAGTGTTCCTACTGATGCTCACCTCTTGGCAACCGTGGGTGGATGTGAGCTGCCATAGCCATGGTTAATCAGTAAGAATGTAGGAGTAAGTTTACTTGTCTTTCTTTTCCTTCAAATATTACTCCTATATTTGACTTCATTTGTCTCAAATTTTCCTACCACAAAAGAAAGCAAGTGGGACAACCTTGACTGGTTCAAGTTGCTATCATATCTCATAGTCCACTTCACAAGGTATTATTCTTCTCTCCAAAAGAGAATTCTTTTTATTTTTATTTTTTGAGAGAGGTGGCTACACGCAAATGAAAATATTCTCTGAAAGTTTTCCTCTCATGAATAACAAAAGGAGAGTTTAGTAGAGAGAGAGAGGGGTAGTAAGTTCTCCTTTAAAACTGTTTTCTCCTAAAAAAGAAGAGGAGAAATTAACAGAGAGAGGAAGACAACCAGACAAGGGTAGAGTTAATAAATCTGAGAAAGGAGAAAAAAACTATTTAACTACAGTGATTCTTTGGTTCTCGGGTCAGTCCGCTCCATCGTACTGCTCACAGTTCTCTCTCTGAAAACTTTTCCCAAAAGAATTAAACTTTGCAACTCATTAGGGTAAACCTCATTCTTACTTTCCCCTTAACAGACTTTTCTTGGTATGAGAATGGAGAAGACACTTGATGACAGGAAATTTACTTGGACACACCTTCGAAAATATTTCTTTCTTGGTCGTCCCCGTGACTTATAGAGCTCAACTTGGTCATATTGCATGGCAGTCTACTGGTAGTCTGTCCGACGTGGAGTCCAGCACAACAAACAATCACGGATGTAGTATTTAGAAATAGTTTGACAGGGCAGTGTATACATCGCAGTGCAAGAATTTGAACGAGGCGCGTCGAGACAATGAACAGATCATCGAGTGAGTATTTTTGACACAATCGTGCACGGTGGTAGACAGTGAGTTCGATCCATTTGCAATCAGAAATGAGTTCTCCTCTAAGTAATGTTGGAGAGAAGACGAAGGCTGTTGAGAAAAGATGTTCATCCAGAGTAAGTATGAATGTTCACTCGGACAAGGCATGTTTTTGCTCATGTGTCGAGGCAGTATTTCAATCTGTTGCATGTTTGGTTGTTTTACAAGGGTTCGGTTACCAGCATTAAATCTGAAGGAGTAGAAGCAAAGATCCAATTGATCTCAACAAAGCTGTTACCTTGGTATTTGCAAGACCAGTCAACATAATAAACCTAGAGACGAAATTGAAGACAGTACATTTGAAGGCATTAAAGTTAGAAGAAAGCTTTGTCGATTTGAAGAACCCCCATGTTCGAATTCTAGGTGTTCCTCTATCCAGATTGGGTGGTGCACAACGGAGAAGAAAGTGACATCAACAACAATTTTCCATGTGCTACCTGCTCCTCATTGCGTAACGAGAGTGACTGAGACGAGAAAAAGATCAGATTTTGTCATGTGGAGCTCTTTTGAGTAATAAACTTTGTTGCTTCGTGTTAACAAAATTGGCATGTGTTTACAAGATAGACATTATCTGAGACAGTCTACTGGAACCTGGATCTTGGATCCTGCAGCCCACATGCTAGAACTACTTACTATTTGACTCATCTATGATCCTACTCCTAGTGACTATTCCAGACGGACCAGCGAGGATATTATCATGAACCTGGGCTCTTCTGGTGGATAGTGTCAAATCTGAAATTTCCTTTGCTGCTGGTGTCAAGCTTGTTGCACATCCCCAACTCCTTCTTTGGAAATGAAGCTTTCGTCGTTCGAAAGGACCAATTTGCAGTTCATGCCCTTTAGGAAACATAAAATGATCTTCTACTACGAGTTATGGTTATGGTTCTGCTCCAGTATCTGATGTGCTGTCACTTTCAAATTTGACTTCACCTTTCTTTTGTATCTCAGATATAATTCCGATCCACAACTTGGGAGAACCTTGTGAAGTCTTATAGCATTCATTTGCATTGTCCACACTCTATACATCATTGTTCTCACTCTGGACAAGACTGTCATCCATATCTAAGTGAAATGATGAGATAATACATTTGATATTTTCCTCATCATCTTGAGTAAGAACTGCATCCTCTATTGTATCATCCGTCATTGCATCTCCGGTAGCATCATCTTCATCAAGACCCATTTCTTTCTCAAAGATGTCATCGACATCCACTATACAATCATTATAGTCCTCTTGATGTTGTGGCTCAGTGTCCTCCTTGTTGGAACTACTGACCTCTTCCACCTCTTTACCATGCACCTTCAGACCAACCTTAAATGTTCTGTTCTTCCCTCGCTTGACAATTGATCCATCTCTGTCCAAAATTTCACTCTCAAGATCAGTGGGCACTTCTATCTTATCCCTTGCACTTTTGATAGAGACACCATCATGGGTCTAGAACTTGACCGCTCTTTCTGCAAGCGCGCCCATGCATATCTAGTGCATCAGTAGAAGACTTTCACTCGCTGTAGTAGGTTGTAGTCCGCTCACCGATCAGCTAGAAGTCTATAATTCCATCGTGATTATATTGTTTCATGTCTGCACATCATACACGAGACAGAACGTAAATTTCTAACATCTTAAACAATAATGGATCAGTTAAAGCAAAACATGTAAGAGCATAAAGCAACATAAAGCATAATACACTTACAAGAGAGACTGTTCTCTTCAGGTGGTACTTCCTTACCCTTTGTCATTTTGTAACAAAATGACCTCCACTCTTCTCATTTGCATTTGGATCTTTCACAAGCACCATTTCTTATCTTTTGGTGATGCGCGACCACATTTACATTGCTCTAGAATTATCCCATGTACATTTAAGAAATGTCTCATGAAGAAGATTACACTCTGTCATGACAAGCACGAGTGCGACCCTCCTACTAAACAACGAAACTATAGTCTCTTCAAGTTGCACTCAACAAGCATCTTGTCCCAATGAACATCTTGTAAGGCAGCAGTTGGTTCAGGATTCGTCTTCATGCTGATTTTACCGGTTGGCTGCAGTAGACACAGGGCATGTAAATGTACATATATGTATGTAAATGTATATTTTACAGTCATTCTGTGTTGTAGAGGACCAAAAATGCGAATCCAACCAACGTTCTAAACAAAAAGCTCATAAGCATCCCATAAGAGCAAGTATATGACTTTGTGATAAAAAACTGACTACATCTGAAATGTACCACATCAGAAATTGATATCAAGTAGCTACGTAGTTCTTGAAACTCCTGTAGGTTGGGCGTTGGCACGGGAGTTGGTGCAAGGATGGAGATCGATACAAGATGAACAGTCAAAGGGATCGACTATCCTTAAATCCCTACACATATCTTACGAATCATTCGTAAGAAAATTCACCACCTTCCAACGAAGTGCCAAACACTCACATAGAAATATATAACTGAGAGCTTAGAGACAAGATACCACAACCCTCAAATAGTCCTCAATCCAGGATGCACTGAAGCTTCACATTTCTAATTCAGAGAGACAGTTCAGATGTTGCGGATCATATTGAGCTGTTTTCAATCGTTGTACAAAAGACTAAAGGCGAAGGTTTATGTCAGTACTAGTCGACCTAATGTGCTATAAAGTTGTGTGGACCCCGAAGTAAGTGAACCTCAATCTGCAATGAGGGAATGACCAATTATTGTCATTTTGGTATGAACATTTTCCACATTCATGAAAGATTGATAAATTATTGTCATTTTTCTTATGAATATCTGCAATGAGGGAATGACCAATTATTGTCATTTTGTTATGAACATTTTCCACAGTCATGAAAGATTGACAAATTATTTTCATTTTTGTTATGAATATTTTCCATAGTCATGAAATATTGACAAATTATTGTTATTTTGTTATGAATATTTTCCACAGTCATGAAGGATTGAAAAATTATTATCATTCTGTTGCTTTATATCATTGACATACCAAAACGATTGAAAGATACTTGTTATTCCGATGGCAATATGTAACAATATATCGAGCTAGCAAATGACATATTCTTATTTTTTGTATCAAAACAACTATGATATAATACAGAAATTGACACGGTATTGTCATTCTGTTCAGAGTCTATGATTTAATTTTAAACCGGGTTGACAACATATCAACTCACTCGCTTGTTGCAAAGTCTGACTCTAGTTCTGATCTTGAGTAATCAAAATTGACAGAGTAATATAAGATGCCATCATTAAGATCATCCTCACTCGGTCAATGATGTGCACTAATGCTAAATGTGAGAACACTACTCTCACTTTTTACAAATTGAATAGGACATTCTTGTCTTGCACATGTCCGTATGTTATGACCTATTCCTTGACATGTGCTGCACACTTGAACACCTGTACTGCTTGGAACTCTTCGAACTCTCTAGACCGAAGGTAAACTAGTTCTGACTTTCATTGACTCTTCTTCATCATGGAGAGGATATACCAACATGCCTTCATCGCTAGAGCTGCTACAACTAGATTCTCAGACTGAACCATCGCATGAGTGTTGTTGGGAATTAAGACGATCTTGTGTCTACCTCAATGAATAGCTATCGGTGGAGGGTCACATCCAAACACTGGTTGAAGTTTTTGTAGAGCAAATGTAGGTAAGCATTGCATGTAAATGTTCACTAGACTACTCTAGTACCAAATGGTATCAAACTTATTGGTTGGACACTCCCCTAGCTTCATATCTCAACAAATAACATGCGAGTTAGGCCAGCACATCTCTTGGAACTCCTGACATGTGCACTCAACCTTCATCGCGTCTCCAACCCTCATAATAAAATTATCCTTGCTATTCAATGCTTGTATCGACGCCTCTGTACGACCAGAGACGATGCACTGCAACGTCACAGCCAACCTCCCGTTCTGCAACCTCCGCTGTGGAAACTCAGATAACAGATTGTTCCTTCCCTCCAGCTCTTAACGACATTGTGAGAACTTCTGCAGATTGTATAACCAGATATCATATAATATCCTCAGAGGAGAACTATGACGGATGCGTTTTAGACTAGCGTTCATACTTTCAGTCAGATTTGACGCAGTTTCTCATAACGGGGGTGATGGAACACACACTTTGCAAAGCGAACTGGGAAATCATTCAGATGTGCGCGGCCAAAGCTTTATAATTCTCTCCGCTTCTGTCCAACCTATCCAGCAACTGATTGTACCTGCAGCAAGGAATGACATTTCTCTATCATTTTTCATAAAGAAGTGAAACTCTTATGTCAATCTAAGTCATGAAATAACTAACGCAAACATCTCATTTTACACAACTCATACACAATAAGCAAGAGCAACAATACAAAGAAAATACCGATAAGAAACTCAACCGTGAAAAAGAACTAACATAAATCAGCTCCTTAAACAAAGATTCGGCATGTTTCCCAAACCGACTACTAACGTTCATCTGTAGATGATAGATACAATATCCATGAACGGTGTTTGGAAAGACCTCTGCAATAGCAACTTCTAGATCTTTTTGTCGGTCCGATATTATAACTGTTTCTGCAGTCATCGATGATCCGATCGCTTCTCAGAAAAATAGACAAAACCATCACCAGGTTGAAAAGTTCTCAACAAGGACCACTACATAAGCTAGGACTCTCTACTTGTTACCTCCATACAGAACTGATGCTATCAAAATCTGACAAGGGAACTTTTTGTTTTTGCTATGGCATGCATCAATCGCTATGTTCTTTTGACAGAATGGAATGATAAACTCACAAGCACCAGGAGCGATAAAAGCTCGACAGAATGACTGAGGGTGTTGTCCCAGTTCTCTTATGCAACAGCAGCAGTGAGATCAATGCTCGAGACGCGGGAGCACAATACATGTATGTAATGGAAGGAGTCACTTTGCTCCTCGTGCATCCACCCCCTAGTGATGTATGTAGTACGTTTCTGGTAAGAGCTGTGTATTTCTTCTTGCAGATTTTTTACTCGAATGTTAAGTTCTACGACAACTTTGCTGCTCAGAACAATGCAAAGGAACTTTGAATCCGAAGGTGATCCTCGTCAAAGAGCCAAGAGCTCGGACAAGTATGCAACAAATCACAGACTGTAACCTTTATTCTTTCATACAACTTTCCTCGTTGGGCTCTCACTCCATTGACAACGATTTATCACCATCTCAGACGCAGGTCCAACACTACCATCACGAAACACTATGTGTCCAGCAGTGAGGTAGCGCATTCTCTCACCGGCTCTATCATTTCCACTTCTAACAAAAACATTCAAATGAGCTATTTCAGTCTCATTAGTTTCATGTGAAGGTGCAGTGATATGTCTACGGCGATAGTACGCTTTTCGATAAAGTCAGTAAAATTTCTCGATTCATACAATGGTTGTTGATGAGAGTTGGGGCGTGACAACATCCACACTAAGGTCAAAATATTGTTTCAGAACTTTCATCTTCGATCCATATCAACACACGTGAAGTCTGCAAGATGTCGTGGATTTCAGCCTATGGAATCTCCGGCTGTGCAAGAAAGACCAGCATTCTACTGTCCAATCAAACTCGACAGAGCATTCGAACTCCTCGTCTAATCTAAGTGGACTAGCTGCTTCTCATACCTGCTCTAGACTCTTCTCATTCAAATCATGCTGCTGACTAATTACTCTTCATTTCGACTCTCCATCTATCGATTGCGGTTTCATTTTCGTTGGGCGTGATGCGGAAAAGAAATTCTCATCTCGTCACTCGAGAAATGAAGTTGATGAGCAATCTGTTCAGGCAAGTCTTCATCCTCGTGCTCACCTAACAGTTCTATATTTTTCTATTGATCGAGAAATCTGTCGCAAAAATACTCACTCATCATGTTCACGCAACACTTCACGCAGATCACTCGGCGAGCCCCGTTCAAATTATCACGCTGCGATGTATACATTGCATGTCATGCTATCTCTAAACACCACGTCCGTGATCGTTTGCTGTGCTGGACTCCACGTCAGACAGACGACTTACAGACTGCAATGCGCTATGACCAAGTTGCGTTCTATAAGTTAGGGGGACGAACAAGAAAGAAAATTTTCCAGAGGGTGTACCCAAGTAAATATCCCCTTAAGGATTGATAACATGCAAAGTGAAGTTTGGGAAATGGACGGGAAACGATAAGTTGCTATCTTCTGGCAGTACAAGTTGGCCGTTAATGCTAGTATGCAATTAATGTTGCAGGCGAAATATCAAGTCTTCCCTATAACGGGAGCGTTCCATTTAGAAAAACCCATTTTCTTGTGTAGCAAAAAGGAAATTCATGTTGTGAGGTTGAGAGAGACCTTAGTAGTACTGCAGAACACAGTGTAGACATTCCACGGTATTTGAGCTTGTGCAGAACGCCTATTCTTATCTAATACAGTTTTAGGACTATACTTGAAGAGACATATATAAGGGTCTGTTGCCAAAAATAAATAGATAGATTGGTAGATAAATAAATAAATAAATAAGATACTCTCATAAACCTATATTCTTTTTCTCGTAATTTTGTTATGATAGTCATTTACGTTTATCGACCTAACTCTTGTAACAAAATGTTGAGTGACCCTAATATCGTAATGACAAACGTCACACGACACACTTTTTCTCTTTAGATTAGATTTAAAAACAAACTTTAGGATGTAATTTTCAGATATAAAATTAGTTTAGGTTTTAAAGTTAAAATTACGTCAATTCTATAATTAATCAGTCATTGTCTCAAAATACGATGTAGAACGACCTCAATCTAAAGGTGATGCATTCACAGGGTAATATAATGAATACCCAAACGGATATGTTTAGAGGACTCTAAAATGGTGTGATGTACGCCATTACTTGTGTATACTAGTCACTATTTGATATTCTGAAATTTGAATCGCTATCAGGGGAATTTTGGATCCATTGATCTCTCTTGCCTTCGCATAGTAATATCTATTTGTTTTACCATTTCTATCAATGATGTTTGAACTTAGAGCTTATCTGCATCTGCAGTTTTGAAAATGTTTTCCGTGCAGTTTTCATAATTTTCGCTGCAGTTTGGTTTCTCGAACTGATCTCAGTTTGAATATAACGTTACATTTTCGATCATTTTCTTTGCACTCAACTTTACCATTCCATGAAATCAGTTTCAATAGCGTACAATATCCAAAACTGCAAAAATTTACTGAAAATGATTTGTTTTGAAACCATCTCTTAAAATATAAAAAACTGTAATTTGCTGCTCCAAAAAAAATTCGTGAAACTGAGTAAGTTTGGACACCCTGTTTATTACCAACCCCAACTCGCATGCGTCTGATCCCTATCTGTAGTTTCAAATCTGTAGATGCAGATCAGCTCTTTTATTAGATATGAGATGAAATAATATGATAAAGCTAGCTCGTCAGACAGTCCTGCAATCCTTTCTAACTTGGGGTACAGATCCATTATGTATAAGATAGTGCACTCTTACAAATGAACTATAATATTTACTCTTTCAGGGTTACCCCGATGAGGTAGCTAGGTGGAAGATTTCGAAAAATGCACAATGTACTACGTAATGTAATATGTAGTTAAATTCTATACTTTGTTATTTTTATTCACATTTATTAAAACTTGTCCACAGCTGCCGTAATAATGTCTGATAAGCATCTCTCTAGGTAAATATTTTCCAATGAGAAAAATTTCCCAGTGGGATAGTGAGATTATGAAACGCAATGTCACCAGTGTAACAATTGAAATTCAAAGCCTAACTAGCCTTATTACTTTTAGAACTAATAAAAAGTACCTGTAGAATGGGAACGTGAAAACTGGATGTTTTACTTATAAGATAATGTAGTCAAAAGAATGGATTGTAAGATTTATCGTTCCGATGTAACCTGAAAATACTACAATACACTCTTCTTAGTGCATTATTAGTCTTCACAGGGCATTTAATGTAATTTTTGCAGTGGACGATCTAGCACATTTGAATTACTGAAAGTGAGATTATACTCCATAATTCACTAGTGAGACTATAAAACTACATTTTAACGTTAATTTAATTATTGTATTAAATATATTTTAATCAAATCATCAATACAATTTCACAGTTTTAGCTCGCTGTAAATACTCACAAAACGATCGCGGACTAAACCATAAATGCTTTACGTTAAAGAACAACGTTAATTAGATTCGACGTTCAGAGCCCAAATCTAGCGTTCGGAAGTCAAACTTTAAGCTAAGTATGAAACATTCCAAATTCGAATTTGACTGAAATTAATTGCAGGAGAAAATAAGAAATTCTGTTTTTTATATCCGGCTACGGATATCCAAAATAGAAGTCCAACTCTTGTCGGAGTAAAGGTAAGTTTCTACAAGAAGCCCGCCGCTGACGTGAAAAGCTACAACCGGAGAATATATATTTCCCGCAAAACCAGAAAGCATCGAGATACAAATACAACAATAATACGAGTTGGAGCCATCAATCGTGAAGAACTGTAGCGAGGAAAGCTGTAAGGACCTTCTCGGGACGCAACCTAGCCGCCTGTAGGGTTGTGAGTTGTAACCCGCCGGGCCCCACAGTACCGTAGTATGCAAAAGTTCACGGTCGGGTGGGTCCTCCCGGACACATGGGTGAGATCCACTCGGCCCCACGGGTGCTCATTTCCGGGCCCACGTCCGCCAGGGATTACGTCACTGACGGACATTTTCCACAGGAAAGAGAAAAATATTGAACGGTGGTTAGAAATTTACTTTGTCCTAAGGAGAGCGAACCATGTTATAACGTTTAACAGACGGGGGTGTGGCACGAGTCGTCGAAGCTCCTTCCTTTGTTCCTTCCTTTCGAGCGTCCAACTATTGGATAGCTGCAGCAGGAGCTGCAACCCGCAGACGCACACCACACCACACGCACTCGCTACACATTAGACTCACTCACTAGTGTAGTTCACAGTCCCGAGTCCGAGAGGGAGTCGTCAGAACTCGGGTTGGTCGAACAAGGGAAGGAACGGGCAATTGCATTCAGCGAGCCCCGCACACACGTTTGCTACTGTTTGCCGGGGACTTGGTGGACTTCCGCCTGTGTCTGTCAAAATCACGAAATAGTTTCTCTCCTCTCCAGTATCACTGCGACCACCTCGTTGTTCGCCGGATCGCTCGTATTGTCAGTTATATGTACATCCTGGCTTGGGCAGTTTCCTGCACTGCTACCCTTTAATTTTCTGACATGACCCTCTTAGATTTTCTGTTTTCCATCAGGTGTGACCGTGGGAGGGACGTTCGATAAGTTGAATCTGGCTTGTAAACTCTCGCAGTTCAAGTTGACCTCGTTCATGATCACTTTCTTTGTTCCTGGCTGCGATACGCATCTTAGAGTCGAGTGTGAGGGTCTCGTCGGCTGCTGGGTCTTTTGTGTCTTGTTTACTGGTTGAAAAGAGAGAGAGAGAGAGAGAGAGAGAGAGAGAGAGAGAGAGAGAGAGAGAGAGAGAGAGAGAGAGAGAGAGAGAGAGAGAGAGAGAGTGTGTGTGTGTGTGCTGGTCTCTTTGTATGATCTCTTGGCCTACGATTTTCTGAGTGGATCGCTCATTATTTTTCCTTGGAGAGTTTGAAGTGCTCATCTGCTGAGCCCCCCCAGTTGTACTTGATGCTGGAAGCCAGTCAAGACGTAGAGCGTTTGATGAGCGAGGACAGGCTAGATCCCAATCCGTTCATCAGTCGCCCTGAAACTTTCTGGTCGTTAGAGAAATCTCGCTCGCGGTGTACTCGTGTCGGGCCGTGCCGTCAACTTGATGACGCTTGGCCAGCAGCAATCAAAACTTCTCTTTCCGTCTTGAACTTCGCGAATCTTGCAGAGAGCAGGTATTTCTCTTTGCAGTGACTGTCTATGTTTGGTAACTAAGATTCTGAAATCTTATCTCAAGATTACCATCCCGGATCTCTCATAGATTTCAAGAATAACTCGTCTTCGCAGATCAAGAATTTAAATTTATACACTGGAATCCAGTAATGAACACTTTTGAGTTACTGATCGTTGAATTTCCTCCCTACGCATGCCTTGTTAACGCGGGTTTAGAAATAAGCGCTTACAACACTGAATTGAATTACTAGATTGTAACCCTCAATCTTTTCTTGATATGCGCAGATCAGGTGGGGGTTAGTCTCTTGGGGGATCTATTCCCTTAAAAGGATATAGACTTTTTGATCTCCGTGGAACTGCGAAATGGCAGATTTTCCTCACTTTCGCCAGAAGATGGAGGACCCGTCACACCATCCGTTTCCCTCTTCAGCTGCTGCTAATATGAACTTCTCCATCGGACGAATGCATACACAGCAGACCCATAGCCAGGGTCAGCAGCCTATTATGCGCCAAACCTTCTCGCAGGTTCATGCTAGCTCGAATGCGAGTGCTACTGGAGGCAGGACTGCTGGACGACGACTCGAAGTTGGAAATATGCAGGATGGTACGAATCCTCAACTTCGGCATGGACATCCTGGAGGAGTCCATGGTAGCCTTGGGTTGAACCAACAACACCATCAGAACTCGCAGCAGCAGTTCATGGAGCTGGGTCAGGTTCACATGGTACCGGGTGATGGTGGAGCTAGTAGTGGGGCTCTGAAGGTTGGGCAATGTGGAGTAGGTGATCCAAATCTCCATGCGGCGTTGACAGACATCCAACACAAAATCGAAAGAATGCAAGAATTTGTGAGAATGAATGGGGAAGGAGGGCAGGCGAATCTTCAGCAACAACAGCAAGTGGCTTCTGCCGTCAGCCTCATCTCGCAGGTTACTGCTGCAATTCATGAAGGGATGCTAAAACAAAATCCAACGCAGATTCTGTCCATGTCTGATTCCTCCCAGCTCAACCATCTCTTTGGGGCATGTTCTTCTCCTGGATTTAATTTCTTGGACCATCATCATAGTTCATCTCCAGTTAATGCTGATATGGTTGTAGGGAACAACAATGCCTTCTCATCTCTCCCAGGTTGTATGGGTGGGAACAACCACGCCCAGAAAGCGAACAATCAAAATGGTCTTGGTCAGGGTCACAGCCTCCCGGGAAACCCTTCATCCTCAAGTGGGGACCATGTCTATGGATCAGTACCTACAGTTCCTGGATCTTCAGTTCTCCCAAGCGAGACTGTTGGTATCGGTAATTTGCGCCATCCGCAGGTCATCAATCGTATGCACAATCGAGCGGGAGCAATTTCTGGGATGAATGGTTCAGGAAAATCTATTTTCAACCGCTCTTCTACAGGAGTTCCTGCAAGCTCAGGTTCTGGCTCGCATGGTTCCGATGAACAGGAAATGGGTGGGGTGAGATCTAGAGGCCAGCGTGACGAGTATGATGATGGTGACGGGGAGTTTCTGGCCGCTGGTTCTTATCAGCTGGTGGAGCTGGATGATCATGAAATTCTAGCCGAGCATACTCACTTCTGTGAGTTATGTGGAAAGGGTTTCAAGCGAGATGCGAACCTCAGGATGCATATGCGAAGCCACGGAGATGAGTACAAAACTCCAGAGGCTCTCGCTCGGCCTCCAAAATCCAATGATGAGCAGACTCCAGAGATTCCGAAAAGGTTTTCTTGCCCTCACATTGGATGCAAGCGCAACGTGAAGCATCGCAAGTTTCAGCCACTCAAATCTCTTCTCTGCGTTAAGAATCACTACCGGAGAAGTCACTGTGCTAAGAATCTGGCCTGCAGCAAGTGCAAGGTCAAGAAATTCTCCGTTGTCGCGGATCTCAAGACCCATGAGAAACATTGTGGATGCGACAAATGGCAGTGCTCATGCGGCACAACTTTCTCGAGGAAGGACAAGCTATTTGGCCATGTGACTTTGTTCGCTGGTCATTCGCCTGCCGCCTTGCCTCTGCCTGACTCGCTCCCTGAGAATTCAGCTGGCTCTCTAGATATCGTGGACATGGCTCCAGTCGGTGGTGCGAACATCGAAAGCGGAGTAACCGACTCGGCAACAATGGTTCACCAGGATATCGATTCGCAAGTATCTGCCGGGGTTTATGTGCACTGGACCCAGCAGCTTTTCTGAATAATAAATCCTACTGGTTCACGTTTTCTTGGTTTTCTTATACTGTAACCTAAAGGGTGGAACTGGGCGGCTCGGCTCATGATGACGGCCAAGTACTTACACATGCGCCTGTGGACCTAGTTCGCTCAGCTTTTCACAGTCTTCTCTGGAGAAAAGCTATGTCTTCGGATTGGATTGTACTACCCAGTAGATTGAAGGGATATTCCGGGATATCTCCATCAGTTCTTTGCACCGGCTAGTTATATCATCGATTGGGGTATCAGAAGGAACCTTATTCACTGGCCAACGTAATCCTGTACTGTTGCTTCCACCGATGAAACTCGCTGCAAGCTCGGCCTGTCGATGTCTAGAGGAAAGCGAGTGGGACTAATAAAAGGTATTTGTTTTCACTAGCTAATGGGTGTCTTGTACAGTACTCTTATCTTATTGGTGCATGGTCAATAGTGCGGTCGTGAACTTTCCACGTGCATGAGCGTTCCAGTTGGATATATACAAATAGCTCGAGTGTAATGCGAAGACCTGAAAGAAGCTTCAGTGGGGAATCGCTCGCCGGACGTACTTTGGGATACTAGAACGTTCGAGATTTAAAGTGAATATTCCCCCTGTTGACAACTTCTCAACTGGAATTTTCGTTCTTGTGCCTAGACCAGTTGAAGCTCTCGTTACACTTTCTTGGAGCTGGCAAACTGAAGTCAGTCGTCATGATCATGAAGGGAAACAGGGACCGATATCTATGCTCTTCACGATTACTTCCGTTGTTCAGCGCGCCATGCTGCACGAGAAGAACGACTTGAAATCTGATCCTACCCTCACTCAGAACATCACGCATTTAGCAGTTAACTGCTTCTCAAGTCAATATGGAGCGCAGACCCAAACGAATATTATACTGATGCAACGGGTTTGGAAAAGTTGCTTGCGGTGCGCAGGTCACATGTCTGCTGTGGCTAATTAAGAATCGGAAGTTCCGCACTGCTCGAAATTAGGTGTTCGTCAGTGACCAGTGTCTATAGCTAATCCCATTCAGCTAGGCGGTACTAATTAGTGCTACCGGTGCCCTAGGCCTGCGCACTTCCATCTTCTCGGGGTTCCCTCATCCAAAGCATTCGAGGAAACACTCCTCGACGAGTACTACATTTTCCTCCATAACGGCCTCGTTCATAGGATTGACTTTACGTCTGGTCCATTGACGAGTCATCGCGAGTCATCGGTATCAGACCCTCGATCTATGAACGTTTTAACCGAAACCAAAACATACTCGTATCTAAGCTAGAAGTGGTGAAAGTTCTTAGTCCTTTCCACAACAGAACTTGGGGATTAAAGGCTCCGTTTGCTTCAGCCCTAACGTGCCTCAAACTGGAAGGTCCCTGGTGAATGCCCGAGACGTGTCCTTACAACTTGGTCAGCAGTTCTTTCGTAGGTGGCAAGAGGAGCATGCGAACAGTAATCAACTATCGAAAGCCGGTTACACTTTAACCTAAAGCCATTGCGGCTGTCGTCGTCCTAGACGATTTAGCTGGTTACTATTGCAGATGCAGAGCTCACGTGGACGGCTCCAGTATATCTAGAACTTCGCAATGACTGTGTTCAGGTAATCTGTCATCTGTAACTGAAGTCCTTTTCCGCTGTTAAGGAACTGTACACTGAAATCTTTCATCTCTCGTTGAAATCGGGAGAAGTGTCAACTCTTGAGGAGTGATGATCATGAGAAGAGGGTTTGGCTCATCGGGTGCTCGAATGTGAACAGGAACGTTTCGAAGGAGCAGGGATCGTAGAATAAACTTATTTCATTCGTGAGCCAGAAACGTGGGAATCTGGAGTTGCAGCTGATCATGAAAGCTCCCTCCATCATGCAGCGGACTGTTCACTGGACCTACTTGACACACATGCTCGAGTGTCGGGCGAGTTTCGGGTCAATTGTCAACTGATCAGTTTAGAGGCGCCGGCGTTATGAGGTTTGGACATTAATCCAGCTGAGAAACAACAGATTCCTGCCTCTCTCCTCTCCTTCTCTCTCCTCTGCTCAAATTCATCTGAACCCGCTGTTCACAGTCGCTTCATACGATAATCGTAGCTGATGCTTCAAGATGGTTGGTGCATGCGCAAGTCGCCACTGTCTGCTGTGGCTAATGAAGCAGAATTCGAAGTTCCGCACAGCTCAGCAGATTGTGTGTTTGTCAGTGACCCAGTGTATAATCCATTAAATTTAGCTAGGCGGTAATCTACAAGACATTATTCACTGTGAAAGCAGCCTTATTATCTTGTTCGCACATGTACATTCTGGATTCGCACTGTTGAGGTGTGTATAGTTTTTGATATTGTTACATTTCCGTCCAATTTTAAGGGAACTGTTTCATGCAAGAGAGGTGCGCGAAGTAAAAAATCAGTACGGTTTACAACGTCTGATAAACTGAGTGACTACTTCGATCCTGGAACATTGTTTCTTTTTAGTGTATGTACAGCCCAGTCGTATGGGTAATTATCCGAGGAATGAAGACTAAGACAGGGAGTCTTAGTCTTCCTAGCGCTGCTGTAATGGGGGCAATTTCAACTGAACTCTCGCGAAATTAGCACACAGGAGACATCAGAAGCACCTGAGCTGCTGTTACGAGTATAATTACTAACCTTGCAGCCAGAACGGCTTCAGGATTCCTCTGTCTCTTTGCTGGACTGCACCCCGAACACATAGTTTCTAAAGAGAACTCTCGGTCTGGGATTCGTGTCGGTACTCGGGAGTACGCTACAGTGAGACTTGGAACAGACGGGGGGCCCTATCTATTGTAAGAGAGAACGCTCCTGTCCTCGCGCCACTGTGGCTGCAGGCTTTCGGCAGGCAGGACGGTCACAGTCCTGCCTGCCTGGAAATAGGACATACAGTGAGCAGTGACTGTACTACGAAGGTCCTTTCTTCATCAAGGACGACGGAAAGCGAGAATAGGAGGTGCAATGTAGTCCCAACAGAAGTTTTAGTGTTTTGACCGTGCTTTGTAATAGATATCACCTTGTCCGGTCCTGATCGAGAAAGTAAACTTTCCTAGTCCGTATGGATTTACATGATATTCCCATTGTAGTCATGAATGCAGTGAATACGACCATGATGAAACTCTGCATTATGTCGCAGAGGCGCTCTAATTCGCGATCCGTCTTGTGAAGAGCCGAAGCTGAATCCGTAATTGGACGATTGCTAGACACAAAGCTTGCTCCCTCTTCTCCTCTTGGCTCTGTGGCGACCCGGAATGCAACAGTCAAACTGTCGCTGATAGATATCTATGAGCTGCAGATTTGCCTCTCGTCTTTTTAATAGAAGGGAGACGTCTGCAGACATCTCCGTAATCAGAGGGTGCATCTGTCACCTGCTGCACGAGAACACAACTTGGCAGAACATACAGGAGTTCTAATGAAATTGTGAATTTGTATCTGTAGCTCAAACATCAACTCATCATGTCCGAGTCCATTCTTCCCTTAGTCAATCAAATCCAAACGGGAAGCTGTCAGTTGATAATATCGTTCCCCAAGAAATTTGAATTGTTGAGTCGAGAATCTCTGTAGATGTAAACACATTCGTGAAGAACGAAACTTGAAACTATTTTCAACCTTCCTGGCCAGGAGAGTCACCATATGACGATATGTGCAGCGCCAGGCGCAGTAATGAGCAGCGATGACGAAAAGGTGAAGTGTGCAGAGACTTGCTGGCATTCCGAAGTTCAACAGAATTTAGCTGTTCCTAAATGTTGGAGAATACGTATCTACGAAGGCGTTCAGGAGGAACAGTTCAATTTCATCACCCTAACGTGAACTTCAGTTGAACGATTGCAATTCTCGTAATGAGAAAATAGAGTACATCTACAACGAGGGAAGTTGATCAGGTGTACCCCTCCAGGGCCGTCTTGCGGAGTCCTGCCGGACTGTGTCCTGCCCACAGTGCCTGTTCTTCTTGCGTGATCGGTCTCTGCATGCTACCACAAGTCAACTTCATTGCTGTCTGCTTCTATAGAGCTTCTGATTCGCTCGTTGTGGCGATATTTGAGAAAGTCTGGTCTCCAACGTAGTCTCGACAACAGAAATATTTGCGGCATACACTTGCAACTGTCCACAACGATGCATGCGTTAACCGTAACCGATTCATGTCATTCTGTATCCGGAGTGATATCAGATTCTGTTATAACTATTTCTCTGAGCATACTAGAGTTCCCATAGAGAAACTGGTAAGTACCACTGGCCAGAATCTACGAACTTGCCTGAGTGTAAGTGCATAGATGTGTGGACAGTGCTCATATGTGGCTTGAACTCCATATCTTGTGCAACGCTTGTGCATGCGCATCAAACGATATTTCCTGTCTGCTGAGGTTCCATCATGATCACCCCTGATCATTCCTGGGGGTATGGAATCAGTTCTTCCGTTCCGTTCGTATCAGTAAGCAGTCTTGAACGTTCTACTCAGTTCTTCTCCTCTGTCAAATAGCACGCTCAAATAGAATTAGACACATTGTCAAGCGTAATTACGCAGCATCCTGTCTAATTCCATATGTAGTAACCAGCGGCTTATTCCCCCTTGAACTCTTTGACGAAACAGGTTTGTATCTTCAGAATGCCTTAAACTTACATAAGGGAAGAATTTCAGTTCACATCTGAGATACCATGATTCATCCTGTTGAGACAGTAAGATTATCGGAAAAAGAAAGACAGAGCATGAACGATACATTCATGCTGCAATGTATGCAGTGGATTCAGATCATCGTGGGCATCATACTCGTTACACACCCATACGAAACGCCCAAATTGTAGTCATCGTGGGCATCTCGCAGTAGCAGCAAAGTATCCGACGACGACGAGCTCAAGGCGCGTGGCCCTGCTGGAATGGAATTATGCTTCGAGCCAGGCGGAACGACGGCCTCGTGGGCACAGCACATGCTTCTGATCCGAACCGTCTTCTTTACAAGAGAAATCTCTTCACTCAAATTCGGGGCTTACGACTTCCTGGCGTATTTAGTCAAAGGTTTCTTGTCGCAACAGCACTATTCGCATAATAAAGAACACCGATCTGAGCTTTGAAGATGCTCGGGCGCAAGTATTCGAGAAAGTCTATGCACGTTAAAGGGTTCTCTTGAACCGGTCAGTTGACCACTTCTTCTTGAGCGGTCAACTGACCGGTTCTTTCAAAAGGCAGGAAAGATGAGGATAACGACCCATTGAATTGAGCTGCTCTTGCGAATACCTCTTGTGTTCATGAATGCCTATATTAAGTGTACCGTGCATTGTCATCCCTCTCGAGCTCTGGAGTAACAGCTGCGTTGCTAAATGTATCACCTAATGTATTTATCTGCCGAGCCCGAGCAGTCTGTAGAATCCGAAGCCGACATGTTCATTTTCAGTATCTGTAGTCTTTGCAGCACATGGTCTAATTTTAAAACAGTGAAAGAATGAAACTTTCCAGCTATTGAGTATTGAAAAGCAAAGTGTGATTTCATCATCTTTCTCGCTGCTCTATTTCCGATGTTTTCTCATAAACAAGTTGGATTGTGTCATGCGCATACACGTCATCATGCAACATACATCGTTTTCTAAACTACAAAATACATACACATAATAAGCATAAAGGGTCATACACATACACAAATATACTACAATAATTTAAGAACACATGCATAAACATTTGCCGACTCACAATATATTTACTCACTAAGCACATCTACCATAGCTAGGAGCTTGAAAGCTCAACTCGAGAAAAATGAGAGACTACAAACTCCAACTCGAAATATTTCTTTGATGATCTCAACCTAAGAAACTCCTCTAACGGTACTAACGGCACTATCGGGACTAACAGTACTAACGACACGCGACACTTCGTACTCGATCGAACTAGCAAATGACAAGAATGACGTGACAGTTGTCGTGCACATACACATCGTTATACAACATACATCGCTGTCTAAACTACAAAATATATACACATAACAAACACAGAGTGTTATACACATACACAAGTATACCACAATCACCCCTTAGTTGACGATTTGATCCTTCAAACTCTAGATAGTCATATGATCCAACTACGTGATATGCATCTTCTTCGATGCGAAGAAAACAAGCTTCACAAGATCTATCAACTCTCAGTTCATGTACTCTCTCTTTTCTTTCTCTCTAAGAACACAAAACTGAGAAACAGACCTGAGTGGTTTGTAATCTATACCCTATCTCCTAAAACAAGTCATTGAATCTCAACCTAGACCCAAACTACCGAAGCGCAGTTCAAAGCAAAGAAAACATCCCTTTGCTAACAAAAAGCTTCACACCAATATCACACGATTCAAACCCCAGTCCAAACAACATCTATGTACAAGCCTTTGGATAAAACTAGCTACCACAAGCTGTACATAACCAACTCTAATTCTAATGAATCCAAAAAGATAAAAATCATAACGAAAGAATCAAAGAAGACTTATATGAGAACTTTGTTCTTTCGCCAAACGACCTTCAAATGTCGATAGGGTCTTCCTTCTTGACTCTGTTGGCTCCAAGAACTTTCAGATCCAACTCCAGACAGCCGAGATATCTCCAATTTTTGATCGTAAGTGACAGAACCTCTAAAATTTTGCGCACCTATCTCCTTGTTGCATCAGCGGAAGGTCTTGCTCACAACGCTTACATGAACCACAATCACACGTTAGCGTTCATGCACCACTTACCTTTATCTCGTTTGGTCCGGACCTCAAAGACCAGAGTATCCATGCGGAAGATATTTTGGTCTTTGAGGAGATAGAGGACATGCCTAGCATGACTATGGTAGTACCATCTGCCTTGGATGTTCCACTCTAGAGTTCGAGTGGAGAGTTGCAGCAGTATGCTGATCTGTTGGTGCAGTAGGTCATCCATGGCAATGGTGAACCTAGTGGGACGATCCATAGCAACGTTGCTCACTTTGGTGAGCTTTCCAGCGTCACATGCTTACAAAGATGGAGGACTTGGGCTTGTGTGGGATGCTTAGTTACAGTAGTTGATGGAGCTCAATGTTGATGAGAGAGAGCGAGCGATGGATTTTTATATGAGTACGACGGCAGTAGTTTCGATGTTGGAGGCTTCATGTAGTCGGGTGTTGGATCAAGCAATGGATTTGAATTGCTTGACGTGGATTGTTAGTCTTGGATTGACTGAGTAGCGTCGGATGTGATCAACTGGTGTTACTTCTCAGACACTTTTGAGCTCTTTGCTTATCGGATCGATGGAGACAAAGACTGAGGACGAGGTGTGTGGAGTTAGTCATCCTTGGACATCATGGGATGCAGTAGGGAAGAGTGTGGAGCTTGCAGCTAGGGCTGCAAAAGTTTTTCCTATAGTGGAGGTGGAGGTTGTTGGTGGTGAGTGCTCTAAAGACTACAAGATAGCAGTCAACGACTTAGTCTTCTACCTCTAGCATGATGACTGAGTAGTATGAAGCGGATTTGGGTACCTTGAAAGGACCAAGTACACGGATCGACTTGGCTGATGACACGTCAATCTTTCGACGTCCCTACAGATATAATGACATAGAGAGAGCCTTGATATAGAATAGGACTCAAGACTTGTTGGAGGTTGGGTTGGTGGAGATATCGCATGGAGAGTGTCCATCTGCCATAGTTATGCTAGCAAAGAAAGTTTGATGTTATATTGACGACATCTTCGTCTACGTGCTATAATGGAGGAGTACGAGAGATACTTACGAGATGTGTTTCTTTCTTCTTGTCTCTGTTCAGCACACGATTTCTCCATAATCAAGAATCTCGTGTTTTCCTGGAAAATCTTCATGCAAAAACTGATACGATAACGTGATATGGATTGCAGACAGACGACTAACGATGAAAAGCAACGTAGCACTTGACTCGAACTGACACCTTGAGAAGTGTAAGTTCTTCCAGGAGTTTGTAATATATTTGGGTCACACCATCTACCCAGATGGGTCGGGTGTTCAACAGATGAAGGTTGAGACTATTGCACGTATCTCACGTCTCATAGATGTGAGTCGAGTTTAGAGATTTGTTGGTTTGGTGAACTTTTATCGTCAATACGTGAAGAGGTTTAGTGCAATTGCGAAGCCATTTGACCAAGTTGATGAAGTTGGATCAGGAGTGACAGTGGAGAGATGAGCAGGAGCGAGCTTTTGTAGAGCTCAAGGATAAGTTGACATCTGCTCTCATCTTGAGGGGACCCGTTAAGGAGCGTCTTTTCCGACTACATTCTGATTGGAGTATGTTAGGACTTAGAGCAATGCTGACTCAGCATGATGAGAAAAAGTAATTTGTGATGACGTATGCCAGTCGCTTCAACAATTCGACAGAGGTGAGATACAGTTCGTACGAGGAGGAGTGTTTAGTTGCAGTGGGGCTGTTGCACACTGATGTTATCTGTTTAGGAATCTCTTTACTCTCATCATTGATCACCAGCCGCTCAAGTGGTTGATGGAGTCTGACAAACTTACAAGAAAGCTTGCATGATGGGCTCTGATCTTATAAGAGTATGACTTCCAAGTAGTGCATAGACCTGGAGTTGTAAACGTAGATGTCGATGGGTTGAGTCGCAACCCATGCAGGAGTCAGCAGGATCAGGCTGTAGCTCGATGACATGAGAGGTTGATGAGAAGATAGTGTCAGGGTGGCATGCATCTGCCTTTCTTTGTGTGTTGGTCATGAACTCTAGTATAGAGGACCAGGTCGTATCTTTCTCATGTTAGAGAGTAGATGGTGAGTTTCTGGATCTTGAAGATGGAGATGGTGTTCAAGACCAACGAGATATCCATGACGATGTGACAGTAATGGAGTATCTACATACTGACGTGGTGGTAGAAACAGTAAGTGTCAAGGAGCAAGATCACGTCCTCCAACGAGTAAAGAGATTTCGACGAGAAGGACGGCATGTACTTCAAGCGTGAGATGATGAGAGAGTACGGATAGTGCCACATCCATCTCATAGAGCACAGTTAGTACGACATGCCCTTGAGGAGTTGAGACATTTTGGAGTGAAGCGTATGCATAGCTTACTCCAAGGACAATATTGGTGGCGTGGTATGCACATCGATGTGCAGCAGTTTGTCACACGATGTATAGTTTGTGATCGAGTACGATCATTATTTAATGCTCCTACTCCACAGTTACACCCTTACCGATAATGGGGTTGGATTACCGTTGGAGTTTGGATTTCACGAGACCTTTATCGTTGAGAGTAGATCACCATCGGTATGTGTTGGTGATGATGAAGCACTTCTCCAAGTGGATTGAGTTGGTGGCATTAACAAACAAGACGAGTGAGGGGACATCGGATGCATTTTTAGATCGAGTACTGAGTCATTTTGGAGCACCAGTCGAAGTGCTGACGGACCAAGGTACAAAGTTTCGTAGTGAGTTTTAGACTTTGTGTGATCAGACTTTGATGGAACATCGGACTACATCTCGAGATCATCTTGAGGCAGATGATTTGACCGAAACAGTTGTTCAGACGGTGAAGAGAGGATTGTGCAAGTATTGCCTGCAGAAGAGTCACTTGGGAGACTAACATGTAACAACCAAGTAGCGCGACAACTCTTCCTCAAGTGGCTTCGTCTTCTGAGCTACAGTCGTCTTCTGCAGTTGAGGCTCCTTTCCTACGCGCTTCTCAAGGTCTAGTTCGTCTTCCTCTATGTGTAGACAATCCGTGCAATCCTCAAGATCTTCTCTTCTACAGAGATATGTTGTACCGCTGCTAGCTCGAGCATAGAAGCTGATGCGGCTTCTATAGGAGGTGTGGTATCTGCAAATCTAACGATTTGTTGTGGGCGTAGATCTGAGGACAATTTCTTGTGAAATGACATGCTTCCTTACAATTCCCGCACAAGGGCACTTGCTCAATCTGTCTTCCGGATGAGGACAAGTGGACCACCAATGTCCTGTCTCTTCACAACTGTTACATGCTCCAGGAAGAGAGTTTAGAGATCGTTGTGATGAAGAAGGTTGCAAGGGCGTCTTGGTCTATACATTACTAGCCCTGTCTCTAGGTGTATAACGATTATATTGATCGCCAGAAGGTTCGCCCTTCCTGGGAAGGGCGAACCTTCTGGCTGTGATATGAGCTTGAAGGTTGTGTTCAATCTACTAAGGGAAGCGTTGGGCTTCAGGCTGTGGCTGGTTTACTCAAAGGATAGGCTTCAGGTCTCAAGGTGATACTGGAAAACACTCATATAAGTCTCTTGGCTCTTCTGATATGTTCAGGAAGTAAAATTCAGACTTAACTAGCAATGATAAGATCAGATGGCGAGCTTTGACACTCAGGATTGAGAAATATGTGAAGGTTCAGGCTTCAGAACTCCTCCTACATGTCAATAAGGTCCTACTGGATACACATGCGAAGTTTCAGCTTCAGATCAATTCGGAGCACTAAGATATGAGTAGAAACTTTTTGAGTAGAGAAATTACGGCAATTTCTAGTACCCAGACAGCTGTTTCTACCTAGAACAAAGAATTGGCTCGATCACTTTGGGAAATTCTTACAGGATTTGCAGTACACAGCTTGCTGAACACCCCTGTGAAGTTGGGCCTCCTGATTCCACACAGAACTCCAGATCTCGCTCTCTGAAGTTGCTGTTCCAGATTGAGAGCTTTTCGGACCCCCTCTACTTCAGCGGTCGCTCTGAATTACTCAGTAACTCAAATCACTGAAACTTTTTTGACAGTCGTAGCCCGGCTGACAGTGAACGCAACCACGAAAGTTTGAAGCGATTTCCTCAATTCTGCTGCAATTGACACTCAAAACCCCAAAATCAACAAAAGTGATGCAGGTTTGGCACAATCCGAACTTCAATTGGGCATAACTCCTTGTTTATTGATCCAAATCGATCAAGAATTTCACTGACAGTGCTTGGCTCGACGAGCTCTATCTCCTTGCGCTCTCAGATTTCGCAGTGTCCTCACCAATTGCTCGAAATCCACTCTAGAGCTCTGTTTCTAAACTTAGAGTTTTACAAAAGACAAAAATGGACCAATGGGAGTTCATAGCTCCATTTGGTTGTCATTTTGTGCCTTAAACTACCTGGTAACTTATCTACACTCATAGGCTACCACGTCAAGCCCCCTAGAGTGCCAGTGTAAAACTTAAACTACCTAAAACGACACGCAGCCCCGAAAGATAACTTAAATCAGCTAGCAAGCGTGCATGGACGACATGCAAATACAACCCATGAGCTTAAACCCCTATCAACATGGTAATCAACCTACTAAGACTCAAAATATATAACATCATCCAAAAATGGACTTATCTGAGGTCTTAATTTCACTCAGAGAGACTAACGCCTGACAGACAAGTGAATCATTTACTATGTGAAATGATTCACATCACGACATCCACTCCCTCCAAACCTGCACATCCTCCGGTATGTGCCAATCTCCTCAGTCTTCTGTTTGATCTTCATCATCATCGCTCTCCTCCGCCTCAGTCTCTTCACACACAAGGACATCTTCGTCTCTTGTTGTCCTCTGCTCTGACTCCAGAAAGTTGAATAACTCAACTGACCCTCCGCGTCTCTTGAATAGTTTCACACGTTTGCCAGCCACAGATAGTTTCAAAGGAGTACCATCCAACTCACGTAAACTATAAGTGACATTCTCATACACATCTAGCACAACATAAGGCCCGAACCATCTTCGAGAGAACTTACGAAGTGTAGAATGCTGATTCTCCAACGCGCTATCATATACCAGAACCCAATCACCAACATGTATTGGCTTCGGTCGTAGTCGGTGAGTCTTGTCAAAACGTTCCTTGTTTTTGACTCGAGCCACCTTCAGCCTCTCTTGCGCATCAGCAAGATCCTCCTCTCTTCGCTCCAACTGCCTAATACGTAAAGCAAGGAGTGAAGCACGATCTATATCATCTTCCCACGGTAGCGTAGCCCATGTAGGAAAGTACTCCTCAGCATGCATGATCGGTTTCTGCCCCAGCATAAGCTCAACTGGCGTATAGTCAGTCGTAGTACAGTGTGTAGTTCTATCAGCCCATAAAGCAAATGGAAGTAGTCTCGGTCATTCTCTAGGCCTACCAGCACATGCTTTCACTAAAGCATGAACAATAGAAGGGTGTCCTCGTTCACTCTTACCAATGCCTTCTGGATTCATAGCAGTGGTAAGTCGAAGCTTTACTCCATAACGAGCAAAAAACTCCTTCACTTCAGCGCCTCTCAACTCGCCTCTATCTGCACGTACTCTCCCAACCGATCCATAACGACAGATGATATCTTCAAGCACAAACCTGCAGATATTCTCTGTAGTCTTCGTCCGTAGTGCTCGTCCCTCCACATAGTTGGAGAGATCCTCTCGAGCCAACACCAAATAACGCATCCCCCATAGCCCCGGTGGCATCATCACAAGATCAAGAACCCACTGAAAATGAATACTAGGTGGATAAGTAGGTACAAGCCCATCTCTGTAACGGACCTTAGAGTAGAACTGGCAGTGCAGACACGACCCAACAAAGTCCACCACGTCTTGATACAAACCCTTCCACCAGTAACGCTCCTTCAACTTCGTGTATGTAGCACACACTCCACGATGTCCAGCCCATAAGGTGTCATGATACTCTTTCAGCAGATTCAGCTTCGTCGGTTGATCATCCACCACTCTAGCAAGCATCCCATCTCTTCTCTTCGGACGTTTCCACAGATAACCCTCACGTAGAAGGTAACTGTACGTCTTTCGTCTGATCTCTTTGAACTCTGCATCACTCCATCCTTCTCTTCTGCATAACGAACTCAGATAAAATCCAATATCGCGGAATTTTTCTGAGTAGAACTCCTCATTGAACGGCAGTGGTTCCAAGTCTGAAGTATGCTGACCAACTTGGCACCAAACGTCTCTCCTCTCTTCATTCTCCACTTCTGCAAACATCTCATCCTCATCTATATAACGAGCCCTAGACAACATATCTGCAACTGGATTGTCCTTCCCTGCTATATGCTTTAGCTCAGGGTTCAGACTCCGGACATAAGCAATCCATCGCAACATTGCTATGTCTGGTGTATTGCAGTTTGCTATCATATCCAACAAAGGCAAACAATCTGTTTCTAGTACCACACGAGCTCCTATCAAGAACTCTCGATCTACCTTCATAGCAGTAACAGCTCCCCACAACTCACGCTTCACTTGAGGATAGTTACGCTGTCTATCTGTTAAGATCCGAGCTCCAAACCTTGAAACAAACCGCACACCTTCTGCATCTTCTTGACCAACTGCCCATCCAATCGCCTTTGGACTCGTATCAACAGTCAGTACCACAGGTCTCCCGCTCTCGTAGCTAAGCCTCCTTAGTATAGGTGGAGACTTCAGAATCTCCTTCAGCTGCTCCATCGTCTCATGATGTTCTTGCCACCAAGTAAACCTCCTTCTTTTTCTCAGAAGTGCATACAGAGGCTCGGCAATGTGTACATAATGAGGAATACTCACACGAAAGAACACACAAGCTCCCAAGAACCGTCGAACCTCAGTGATGTTGGTGCAGTCAGCTATCCTTGCTATAGCATCTACTTTCTCTGGGTTCGGACGCCTCCCAAAAGTACCACACAAATAACCCACCACCACAATCTCTGACATACCAAAACGAGATTTGGTACCTGATAGAGTGAGGTGTACCTCCTCCAAACGCATCAGAATCTTCTCCACATCCCGAATGTGATCTGCAACAAACCTTCTGCATCCATCAGAAGTCACAGCTTCGTCTTTATCTTCCACCGGACAGCCTTTCATGGGAATATCATCCAGAAACGGGATAGTGACCTCAGGTACAAACTCTCGTAACACCTTATGCATCGCATTCTGCATATGGGCTACTGAGTTTGTTGCACCCTGAGGAAGAGTGCACATCCGCATCAATCCCAAAGGTGTACGCATGGTAGTCAAGTCTCTACTCTCCAAAGCAAGCTGATCATAACCTGAAAACAGATCTCCAATAGAATAGATTGACCTTCCAGCAAACGCCTCAGCTACTTCATCAACCACAGGTCTTGTTCCAACGTTTCGAATCATGATGTTGTTGGCAGGCTGTAAGTCTTGGATGAAGCGTAAAGCTCATGTCTTCTTAGGTACTGTGAACCATCGGCTAGAGTACGGAGCCATAGATGGTTCAAGAATACCCATCTGCATCCTCTCCTTTAGTAACTCAATCACCTTCGGTAGCAAGGCACGAGGGACTGGAATCGGCTTCAAGTCCCAAGGTACGTGAGGAACAGTGAAGATAACCATCGGAGCTATCACACTAGGATCCACACAACCTATCTCCTCAGCCGAGAAAGAAAATGCCTTACCATGGCTAACTATCATCTGTTCAAAAGCTCGTTTCTCCTCTTCAGTCAAGAAGCCACCCCCTCCTATCTGGAGCTGCTCGAGTGTCTCTTGAGTAAACTTGTGTCCTACTTGTGTAGGATCTCTAAGCACAGGCTCAGCAGCCGCTAACTCCATCTGTTGCTGAGAATCAACAGGTAATTGGATCGCCACAGGTCTCATCTTCCTCGCTACAGCTTTATACTTGGCGTGTACTTCCGCTTCCTGATGAAAGCCCAACCAACAGACTACATCCTTCCATCCATTCTCCAGTCTCGGATGAGGACGATATTGCAAGTATGAGATAATCTCCTCATAGACTTCACGAGAATGGATGGGTCGCGTAGCAGTTGTGGCACGAGCCCAATGTCTCTTTCTGAAATCACTTTCACTAGCTGGACTCTCCTCACCAGCTTCCTCATCATCGAACTCAATAGTGTTGGTTCCAGCAACCAACGCTTCTTGCTGGTATCCTTTGTCATCCGCTTCTTGAAAATGCACCTTTCCAAACTCTACATCATTCAGAGAAGCTCCTACTGCATCTATCATCTGACTCTCTACCTGCTCGGACATCACCTGTCTCTTGCGCTTGATGATGTCGATGATCAGTTCGTGAAACTCCCTCTTTGCAATACCAATAACTTCCCGGAGAGAAAACTCGATTCGTGCATCCAGTATCCTCTGCTCCAAGATGCTCTTCAGATCAGTAGAAGTTTCAATATCAGCTGCCAACTTGTAAGCCGGTCCCTTCCCCTTCTCTTGGGCAGTAAATCGCCTACCAGCAGTCGTTGGCCTTGCTGGGATCTTTGCACGTCCTCCATAGGACATGGTGCAGGTGGAGGAGCTGCAGAAGTAGACGGGATGTCCTCAGGAAGAGCCGCTCGTCTCCTTGTGTCTCTCCGTCTATCCCCTATCTCCTCAGGAACTCCAATATCACGTTCAGAGGCTTCTCATCGTCTCTTTTCCTCCACAGAAGCATCCTGCCAATGAACGTGTCTATCTACATCCAAGAATGCTCTGATAGAAGCAGCATCTACAGGATCTCCCCATCCTGTGACCCTACGAATAGACTCGGCTCCTCTCTTCAGTATCTCAGAAGGAACTGGAGCCACACTCTTCTCAGCAGTCCTATCTAGCAATGTAGGACTAGAAGAGACCTCAATATGCCCAGCATATACATCAGAATTTACCAGCGGTGCCATTAACGCAGTTGTTGTTGCAGCCGCAGCAATCTGAGGTAGACTCCTCATGCCTCCTCGCCCAAACTGCGTGCTCAATGGCTCTCCAGTAGAAGAAAGGTGCAGCCTACCGTTCTGGTAGCGAACCACACCATCTCGCAAAGCAGCTGTGAGCTCTTGACAGTCTCCTCGGAAGTGATCAAGACTGTCACGCCAGATACATCTACGAATCGGAGCTCCTCCTGGACGTGCAGCAGCAGGCGCCGGTGGCTGCTATCTCTGCAATCCAGCTAGCTCTACCTTCAGCTCTCGCATCTGTCGAATCAGGTCTTCGATCTGGTTCTGTTGACCATGGTTCTCCGCAGGTCTTTGAACAGGTGTCCTTTGTGCCGGTGCTGGCACAACTGGCATCAAAGGAACTGCAGCTGGGGCAACAGGTCTGAGAGCAGGAGCCAAAGGCTGCTGTACTTGAGGAGCAGCATAAGGTGGAGTGATCACTTTTGCAAGCGGACGTCCTCCCACAGCCACTCTTCCCCTCCTCTGCCTTGTCAGTACAGTCACAACATCCTCAACTCTCCCCGGATCCATAGTAACACCTCCCTCAGCAGATCGATCGGCCAACATAAAACATAACCGATCTGCTGTAGCATCATCGGTAGCTTGCAAGAAAAGCTCTCTTCTCTTAGCATCTAGGGTTATCCGCTCTAGAGTTGAGAGTTGCCGGTATCTCCGATCAAACTCTCTCAAGAACTCACTCAGGCTCATCATACGACCAGGTTGCTGCTCAACCCAATCTAAGAACGTCCTCCTAGTAACTCTCTTTGAATCCTCCTCAAGAAACTCCTCTCGAAGAGATTGCTCAAAACTCATCCAGATTCCAAGATTTTTTCTCTGTACATCCCTAACTTGGTCCCGCAACTCAGGGATGACAGCTAACTCAAAACTTGCTATCATCTCAGCATCAGTAACCCTAACCAACTCCATCTCTCCTCTATACTCACGCAGATATCTAGAAATATCTCTACCTTCAAACCTTCCACACCTATTCACTATCGCTTGCAAAGCCTTGGTGGATTTTAACTCACCCCCTCCAACGATCGGATGTTGTTGGACCAAGGCCGCAAGCTTCTTCAGAATCTCAGCCGTATCCAGACCAGGTACAGAGATCGCTGCAGTCACATGTGCCACAGAAGGTGCTGCAGTAGACGTAGATGCAGCAGGCGCAGAAGTAGCAGCAGTAGCGCCCTTGCGATCCATCTTCTCTCCTTGTAGTAACTCAACCTTCTCAATCAATCACCCCAAGAGCTCTTAGTGGAAGCACCAGATGTCGGGTTGAGAGTCTTCCTGAGAAGGGTGAACCTTCTGGCTGTGATATGAGCTTGAAGGTTGTGTTCAATCTACTAAGGGAAGCGTTGGGCTTCAGGCTTGTATACCCTCCGCGGTCCTATCGATCAACTACCCCCCCCCCCGATCTCTCAACCTCCACGATCGTCATCCACGAATCTGCAACATGTCGGGCCTGTCTCTCACTCAGGGGTCACCTCTGATGGCTTTGATGGAAGCACACCATGAACTTGAAGGGAAAATGCTGAGTTCACTCATTCATACACCCACAAACTTATCAACTAAAAATCTCCTTAAACACATCAACTAAAATCCTCCATTCTAACGATGTCTCTCAAGTTCTCACATGCTAAAAATATCCCACACTCTCTATATTACTCAAGTTGTCATTACGACAATGTGAAAACAAGAATGAGGAGCTCTTCTCTACTCCTCTATTTATACATTCTAGGTTTTTACTTTGATATCCTCCGGTAACTCAGCCGTAACTACTTTTACCGAGTTTTACTAAGATATTACTTAAGGTAAAAGCATTAATCACATGGGCTTCTTAACTTTTTGTGAAGCCTTGGTTTTTCGTTTTGTTAATTAATTGATTAATTGTAAAGTAAATAAGAAGAATAGATGATAGAAGATAAACGATATGAGTAGAATAGTATTAGTTAGAAGTTTAGTGAAGAATCCCAGTTCTGGAGGAATTTATCGAATCTATGGAGACACTGAAAGATGATTATCTCAAAGATGAGTTCCTCGGGCGAAGAGCTTTCTAACGATATGTTGTGCGAGGCAATCGGAGACCGAACGACGAAGTTACAGCCGACTGAAGAATGTCAGTCATCAAGAGGAAAACCCTAACTTCGGCACGTGCAGGAAAGCCTATCGCGAGATATAAGCAAGGTAACAAGTTGTTTACTTTACTGTTTAACTATTCCCAGAGCGAGCGATAGCAGGGCGCAGCGAGCCGCATTTACCGAACGCAGAAGTACATCAGTGACAGACGAGGAAGCCGTTTGAGGCGATTACTGGCGAGGAAGCCAAATTGCGAGGAAGAACTCGATTACGGGCGAGGAAAGGATTGCGACGAAGAATCCGTTTGTGGCGAAGATCGTTGCAGTGATCCTAGGGATGCACGGGATGCAGACGACTAAGGCGCCGAGGCTCCGATCCTTTGAAGTTAATCGACTAGCTCTTCGTCGCTATGACAAGGACCTCGAGGAAATGGGATTATCGTTCCTCTTGCTTCCTTGGTGGGGGATGGTTTCCTCCAAATTGGTGCATGAGCTGAAGATTTGCAAGCAGCATCCGACCGATGATCACTATGGGCGACCCTGTAACTGGACCGAAGCTCACTGGTCTAGTGTCTTGGGAATCGACGATGCAGGTCGGGAAGGTGATCTTCTTTTCGATGCCACAGCTGCCGCTGCTTCGCCCGAAGCAGTGAAGAACTTCCCGAATTTGTTCAAAGAATTATCTCTAGGGAGGAATGGCTACCGAACAAGCAATTACTGCGATCCGAAGAAGAGAGAAGTAGCCGATGCGATTATGACGATCTTCAGGCCACCAAGAACGACATACATGTCGAATTGGCAAATCAATTTCATCGAGCAGCTCTTCGCCGGAAGAAGAGCACATTGGGCGAGGATCATCCACCGACATGTGCTGAAGCTTTGGAATGCGAATGACTTGGCGTACATAGGACCCTTTGTATTGGTGTTCTATATGGGGATGGGGTTGCTATCTGAGGCACAACAGACGAAGTTAGGCTTTACCGCAGCTGCCGAGGATGAGGAATTTCAAGTAGTGCAGACTCCAGCCCGAGACGCGCAACTTGAGAAGTTCTTCGATGAAATCGAGGCCGAGGAAGCAGCGACCGAAGTAGCGGCTGATACTACGCCGAGGCAGGAGGCATCGACTTCAACACCAACTGCAGAGAAGACGCCGAAGCAGTTACTCCGGCCGAAGACAAAGATGTAGTCGAGGTATCTCCTCCGATTCGCAGAAGTGGAAGGAAGAAACCTCTGGAAGAGACGCCGAGGTCTATGCAGAAGTCTCGGAAGAAGATGAAGATGACAAAGACGGTCCGGACCGACGATGAAGCAGTTGAAGAGGAAGCCGAGGAAGGGAGTACTCCTCGGATGGAGAAGGACGTTGCCACTACACCGAAGAGTGCTGTTTCTCCATCGACAGTTGGTGAGATCGAACGATTAGCTTCTTCGGCGGACTACCTCAAAGATGTAGTTGTACCGTTATTGTACAGCTTGGAAGCGAACCGCGGGACCTACGAGGAAGTCGTCGGTAGGAAGCTGAACCTGGCAGAGTTAGTGCATACGATGCACTTCGGCCAAGGCAACTGGAAGGAAGAGAAGGAGAATTTACGAGTAGCACTTCGCATGGCCCAGAAGGAGGCGCAGACGAGGACCGATGAACTGAAGAGTGTAACATCAGAGAAGGAGGAACTTCTTCGGCAAAAGATTGATCGCGACAACGAGCATGAGAAGGTTCTGTCTTTGATGAAGAAGGATTTGGATGACATGCGCGGACAACGAAACATGTATCAGGACACTGTTGCTGCCATGACCAAGGAAGTGGAGGATCTGAAGCATCGCGTCATCAAAGCCGAGGAACTGAACGCTCAACTTCGGAGTAGGATCGAGCCGGTACTGAAGAACTACTTCGCCGTTGAGCTGGACATCGAGGAAGCGGGATTTCTTCGCAAGGTTAGAGAGGAGTTCTTAGCTGCAGATGCGGAGGATACTTCAGCTAGGAACCGGGTAGCTAGGCTAGGCCAGCGAGTAGTTAGAGAGCTTAGGGAGGTTAGAGCAACCGTAGAGTTCTCAGTTTGCGAGATAGGTAGAGAGCTAGCAGTAGGAAGCGGTGTCGTTCCTGGTGTCGTTTCGGACACAGGACCTTCATCTGACGGTCCAGAAGTACGCCCGACTTCTTAGGAAGAAGATCCGTCATCTTCGGGAAAATCTGTATATAAGCGTTGTGTTGTTCGTATTCAGGACCTCTATGTGTTTTATCATTTTTGAGTTTTCTATTTCCTGAGTTTACGGAGCCATTGTGTATTGTTTTCTTCGAAGGATTTACCTACGAAGTATCGTAGTTTGCTGTGGTAGGAATTAGTCTGGGTGCCGAAGGATTTGCTGTCGACATTTGAAATCAGAGTAGAATGTTTACGGCGAGGACTGAGAATAGACCAGCATCTGCGGAGTTAGTTTACTGCGAAGACGTTCTTGGGCGAAGTTGACTTCGGAAGAAGTTGTTCTTTGGTGGAACACTTAGGAAGGAGTTCAGTCTGGTACTTCGGCGGAAGAAGAGTCTTCTTCGCCAGAGTTTTCCAAGAGCAGTAGTAGTGAAAGTAACTTAGTGTGAAGATACTTAGCGTTTATGATGGTAGAGGCTACTTAGTAGCACTTCAGCAGTACTTCCTCGTGTGACATTTCCGTCCGTGGCTCTGTTTCTCTGTTGTTCATCTGTTTCTGGAGGTCCCTGACCTGTTCAGTACCTGTTATGTTTATTTGTCAGGATTATCAACTCTGTCTTGTTGGATAGATTTGAGTTTGATCTCTACCGGGACTGATTTCTGCCCGTGAGAATAAAAGACAACTATAAAGAATCACCTTTATCACGTGTTTACTACTTTTGGATGATCTTTACTTGCATCTCTGTGGGTTCGATCCTTAAATTACTACTTTCGAGCATCTTTTGGTTTTCTTGTGTGTTACATATAGAAGACTGAATAAATTTTGGCGCCGCTGCCGGGGATGCGAATGCTGAAATTATCCAAGATCAGTGAACAGAAGTCCAGAGACATGTATGTCGACGGGCAAGCCTGATCCTCCTGGAAACGTGCAATCTGAGAGAGACAGGAGACGAGAAAGACGAGCAGAATATCGAGAACAGAATCTGGAAGAAGCTCGTCGGTTGAAAGAAGAGCATAAGAAGAGAGAACGAGGTTGTAGAACACCTAACTCAAAAGAATGGAAGAGGAAGGAACCAAGCCTTGGTGAATCAAGTTCACCCCGGACACCAAAGTCATTACCTCCAACTCCTTTCGAATCTGCTCAAAGAGAACTTGACTTCGAAGCAGTTACCACTCGGCTAAGTGCTGAGAACGAACATCCAGAAAGTGAAGTAGGGTAGAAACCTTTTCCCGAAGTCAATACTGTTTTATATCCGCAGTTGTTTACTCCTGACCCAGAGTTAGGAGGTACTTCTGCAAATCAAGATCAGTTTACTTCTTCGAATGAAGAAGCTGCAACTAAGGCAGTAGAAGCTGTTACTACCTTAGTGGAACTTTTACAGGCGCATGAACTTATTCCTCAAGCACTGGTGCGGGAAATCCTTCCGTTAACTCCAGTGACTCAGAAGGATAGCGCTGCTCCTTACTTACAGCCAACCACAGGACCGTCCATATTCAAGAAGAGACAAGCCCAAGCAGCTGCTGCTGCGGGTATTGCCCCTGCTGTCCTCGTTCAAGCTGCAGTACCAGCGCCGATTCCAGCTCCTGCCAAGATAGCAACTCAAGTTCCAAGGGCTCCTTTTGTTCGAAGTATGGCAGGCCAACCCATCACGAAACATGGTTACTCAAAGTTCAGAGGAGGATCTTCAGATGACGATGAAGATGCAGATGCTTACATTAAACTGTTTGAATCTGTATGTGTCACTAATAAGGAAGATGCTGAACCCGATCGTCTGCGAATCTTTCCAAGTCTTCTCAGGAAGAGAGCACGCAGCTGGTACAATCATGCCAATAGAATACCCGGAGACATCGATACTTGGGACAAGCTGAAGACAAAGTTCTTAGAGCGGTTCCGAGAAATTGGGTACAATCGTCAGGTTTTGGGAAAGCTGACCAGACTGGTCAGAGGAAAGAAAGAGAGCCTAAAAGACTATGTCCAAAGATTTTATAATCTACTGGACAGAATTCTGAGGATGGGTACAGCCAACCCATACTCTATGGATCAAGCCACAGAATGGCTAGTTACAGGCTTACCGATTGAGATGGAGATCTGGTGTCGCAGAGGAAAGATGGACGCCATCGAAGAGGTTGTTGCCTCAGCAGAAGCGTTTGAAGCGTCCACCCTCGGAAGTAAGGGAGGATGGATAAAAGGGAAGAAGAAAGGAAAGAGAGAAAGGAAGGAAGGGAAAACGACTCGAAGGAAGAAGCAGAAGAAGAGTCGCAGAGAACCTTCTTCCTCCGAGGAATCTTCTGACGATGAGTCTTCTTCGGCCGAAGCCGAAGAGTCTTCATCGGCGAGTTCATCTTCTTCGAGCGAAGAAGAACGAAGAATGAAACGCAGTTCTTCGTCCAAGGAAAAGAAAAGCTCGAAGGAAAAGAAGGGCAAGAAAAAGGGGGATAGTAATCAACTCATGGAGGAGATGATTAAAGGGTTTGCAGACCTGAAAGTACAGATGGTACGATCTCCTGAAGGGAGAAAATCACCTGCTACATCCCGTCCGAGCTTATGGTGTACGACATGCGGCAAATCAGGACATGCTAATACGGAATGTAAGAACAACAGAACATTTCAGGCACAATCTCTTGAATGGGCACCAGCATTCGAATCATATTATAGCTCATTCTTTGTGGAAACTCCGGACGAAGTATATGGAGTATTAACGAATCCACCCCCAACACAGCCAGCAATTACCCCAATTCAACCCATACCAATTCAAAGGTTTGCACCAAAAGAGAGGGCCCTGAATGTATCTCAGAAACGTTTGATGAGTCCGCCAGGAGCAAATAAACCACCACCCCATGGGTCTTGTTTTAATTGTGGCAGTTTGGAACATTGGTCACCAAACTGCCCTCACCCAAAGAAATCGATGGGATATGTAGCACTTTGTGGAAGGTGTCATCAGCCAGGACATGCCACAGCAGATTGTACTAACCCACCCGTAGAGAAGAGAGGGGTTCGCTTTGATCCCAAAACAGAACGTCCTGGAGAAGCACAACTGCACAAGGTGGACTTGGAAGAATGGAAAGCCGCTGGAGATGAAGGATGGCCACCAGAAGAAACTTGGGTTTGCAAAGTGGACACCAGAAGCTCTTTCAAATCCAAGAGAAAGGCCGAAGAAGCGCCCATAAAGACTCAATCAAAGAAAGAGCTGAAGAAGCAGAAGAAGGCTGCGGAGAAAACCAAGAAGAAGATAGTTGAGGAGGATACGGAGGAAGAAGAAACACTGAAGAGCGTAAATCCTCCGAGACTACCAGTTGACATTACGGACGAAGTCCGCGAACTCCTGAAGAAGGAGTTACTACGAGCAGGAACTTCGGCAAGAGAAGCTGATACAACTTCGGCTTAAGTACCAGAACAATCAACTTCGCCCGTACCCAAGATTTTCCGTACTTCGGCCACTGAAGATAAGATTGCGGCCAAGAACGAAGAGGTTCCGAAGAAGCACAGTCGATCGGAACCTGTGAAGAAAGAACCTATGGCAGTACCACACTATGATGTGGTAGCTGATCTAGAAACACAAAAGGCTAACATAAGTTTCAAGCAGCTGATTGAAGATAACAAAATCTACAGAAAATTGTTACTTCAAGCACTGAAGAAACCCACTAAAGCAAGAAGATCAAAGTTGCCTTCTCTGTTTCACATCGAGACAGAAGACCTGGGATCTCCAGAAGTGGAAGTGGAGGTTGTAGGCTGTGTAATTAGGAAAGTGCCAATTGACTTCGGATCAGGAGTCAACATAATGACAGAAGACACGGCACACGCGTTGGATTTCAGCAAGTTTGAAGAAACTCAACGGGTGTTACGGCTGGCAGATCAAACGAGAAGACGACCACTTGGGCTACTGCGCAACATCCCCACCTTAATAGGCAGAATTTCTTTTAAACTTACTTATGTTGTGCTACGCCCTTTGGTTAAGTCTGGTTATCAAATTTTGATTGGGAGGCCATGGTTGTATGGTGCCAAGGTACTAACAGATTGGTACCGGCACCGTTTACAATTCAAAGATCCACAGAAACCAACTGATAAAGCTGTGATGGTTTCCTGGAAGAAGATAACACATCAGGGCGAAACAGAGTCGACTGATGAAGGTTACACTTCAGGATCTGATTCATCAACAAGCAGCGCAGGAGAAAGGAAAGGAGACCCGTATTCGATGATCAACTATCTACAGTGCTATGAAATTGATGAAGAAGAAGATATGAACGAGGCCGAATAGCAATCACAGCTAGGTCACGGGAGTGCAGAGACCAGTCATACAGACGGTATAGTCCTTCCAGGAGCATCCCAAGACCTACTAATAAGCGAAGGTAAGAGCCTAAAGATTTCTGTTGTGGTACAAGGAGAAGAGTTGGAAGTGTATCGTCAGATGCTGATCCATTACCAAGATGTCTTCGCCTGGACTGTGGAGGACATGAAGGGGATACCTGCACAGTGGGGAGAACATCGTATCGACCTCATTGAAGGATCAGTACCTGTACTGTAAACCCTCCGTGGTCCTATCGATCAACTACCCCCTCCGATCTCTCAACCTCCATGATCGTCATCCACGAATCTGCAACATGTCGGGCCTGTCTCTCATTCAGGGGTCACCTCTGATGGCTTTGATGGAAGCACACCATGAACTTGAAGGGAAAATGCCGAGTTCACTTATTCATACACCCACAAACTTATCAACTAAAAATCTCCTTAAACACATCAACTAAAATCCTCCATTCTAACGACGTCTCTCAAGTTCTCACATGCTAAAAATATCCCACACTCTCTATATTACTCAAGTTGTCATTACGACAATGTGAAAACAAGGATGAGGAGCTCTTCTCTACTCCTCTATTTATACATTCTAGGTTTTTACTTTGGTACCCTCCGGTAACTCAGCCGTAACTACTTTTACCGGGTTTTACTAAGATATTACTTAAGGTAAAAGCATTGATCACATGGGCTTTTTACCTTTTCACATGGGCTTATTCCTTCAAAGTCAACAACTTCTAGAAGGATTCTGGAATATTCTCAAGGAATCTCGAATTTCCACCCCCCTCTACACTAGGACCCACTAAAAAGGAAACATGTGGAATCTCTTCTTGTTTTTAATGCCCACAAAGTCCACAACTTTAATCCAACCACTAATATCAAGTCAAAAAGGAGATAAGGGATACTTTCCACCTCCTTTCTACCTTTTAGACAAGATGACAAGATAGTAGTGCTCACTCTTTAGCAAATATCTGAATTCTGCCAAAAGTACAGCTAAGTTTAACCATAACTAACTTTTAGCTAGTCATGACTAACTTGATACCTCCTTAAAGTACTTTGGCAGCAAATAAACATTCTCAACACTTAGTTATAACTAAATACCTTACTAATAGACAAACTTCCTATGTGTAACATAGGTCGTTACATTTTACCCCCGGACTAAATTTTCGCTCCGTCCTCGGAGTGAAGAGAGAACTTTCGTCGATGAAACAACTTCAACTTGTCATGGTTGACTCGATCGAATCTCCTTCCTCCCAACTCTTGAAGGTCATATGTGAAGTTGCTCCACACCTTATCTACAACAAAAGGACCAAAATATCTCGGAAGAAACTTCTTCCTAGCCCTCTTGAATCTGATAGCATCATACAACATAACCTAATCTCCGACTTGAAAAGGTTTTACTTCCCTCTTGCCCAATCGTTTGTCGTAACTCTTCTTTTGATACGCTTGAGCTCGTTCCATCCGGATCATTGCTACCGCTCGGGTCTCTTCCAACTCCATGAGTTGCTCCCTTCTTGATCTGACCACGTCTTCTCCTCTCGACCTCTTCAACTTTCGTTGAATAGTTTGAAAAGTATCCAATTCGAATTGGATTGGCAACTTGGACTCCACTCCATAAACCAGTCGAAATGGGGAGTACCCAGTAGAAGTCTCTGTTGTCGTTCGATACTCCCATAAGATGGCATGTAGCCTCTTATCCCAAGTATGTTTCGCAGTCTCAACACCAGCATCTTTGGCGAGCATCATACAAAGTGTAAGATTGGTCTTCTCCGCAAGACCATTAGCATTTGGTTTGTATGAGGTCGTTACTCGTGGCTTGATAGAAAAGTGTTGTAGCATAGCAGTAGTCATGCTCCCTACAAACTCTACTCCTCTATCTGAGATCAACTCTAACGGACATCCAAATCTCGTGATGATCCTCTCCCATAGGAATCTACCGACTTCTGTTTCATTGGTCTCTCTCAAAGGTCTAGCCTCTACCCACTTGGTACAATAGTCAGTGGCGACTACAAAGTATCTATTGCCTCGAGGTGTCTTATTAAGAGGACCTACAAAGTCAATACCCCATTTCTCAAACGGCCCTAATACTGGAATTGATCTTAACGGAGGTGTTCTAGTAGACTTTAGAGCAAATGCTTGACATACGTCACAAGTTTTGCAATAATCTAAACACTCTTTGAAAATCCCTCTCCAGTGATAACCCGCATCCAAAATCTTGAAGGCTGTTATCTTACCAGCAAAGTGACCTCCGCAAACAGTTCCGTCGTGAAACTCGTGCATTAGCTTGAATGCCTCCTTCTGACCAACTGCTTTCCTTAGTAACCCATCTGCTCCTTGATGAAACAGAATTCCCTCCACCATGGTGTAAGGTTTGCATCTCTTGATCAACGCGTTACGTTCTCGGGTATGCATACCTTCTGGAAAAGAGTCATCTACAAGGAAACTCCAGATTTCCTTGTACTCGTCCGATATCTCCTCGATGCTTGTGATGGTCATCAGATGCTCGTCTGGAAATGAATCATCAAACGGTTCTTCTCCCTCATCATCATAAGCCCTTGACAAAAGATCAGCATTCGCATGCTTCTTCCCTAGTCTATCTTTGATCACATAATCGTATTCTGTTAGAAGGATCTTCCAACGAGCAATACGACCTTCGGCATTAGGCTTATTAAAGATATACTTTAAAGCCTTGTGATCTGTGACTATGGAAAATTTCCCTCCTAGCAAGTAGTGTCGAAATTTCTTCAATCCAAAGATCACCGCTAATCCTTCTCGTTCAGTCACGGAGTAATTCTTTTCCGCTGGAACCATCTGCCTACTAGCATAAGCTATAGGATGATCATGCCCATCTCCATCTAGCTGACTTAATGTACATCCGATTGCTACATTGGAGGCATCCGTATACAGAATAAATGCTTTACTCCACTCAAGTTTAGCAAGTATAGGAGCTGTCACTAATGCCTTTTTTAGCTCCTCAAATGCTTCCTTTGCCTTCTGATCATGCACTATCAAGTCAAAATCAACTCCCTTCTTCATGTACATAGTCAAAGCTATTGCTTTGTTTGAGAAGGAAAAGACAAACCTACGATAATATCCAACCATCCCAAGAAACTATCTCAACTTTGTCAAGTTGATTGGAAATGGAAGATCCACAATCTTCTTCACCTTCTCAGGATCTACCGCAATCCCTTTCTTGGAAATGATGTGTCCTAACAGCAGACCTTCTTCGCAGCCAAAGATGCACTTCTCTGGATTCAGAGAAGCGTTAGCTTGCTCCAACCGCTGCAGAACTTTGATCACATGATCAAAGTGATCCTCCTTTCTTCCGTACACACAGAAATCATCAATGAAATCACGAACAAACTTTCCTATGAATGGTTCGAACACCTTGTTCATGAACCTCTGAAACGTGGCCGGAGCATTACACAGTCCGAATGGCATCACTCGAAATGCAAATGTTCCCCAAGGAGTAGTGAAAGTAGTCAATTGCTGGTACTCCTGTGCTATCTTGATCTGGTTGTATCCACTATAACCATCACCAAAGCTGTACCACTCATGACCAGCAACTTCCTCCAAAATCTCATCTATAAATGGTAGAGGATAATAATCCTTCTTGGTAACTGCATTCAGCTTCTTATAGTCTATGCACACTCGCAGCTTACCATTCTTCTTCTTGACAATCACAATGGGTGAAACCCATTCTGAGTTCTCCACCTCGTAGATGAAACTCGCCTCCCTCAACTTGTCTATCTCCTCCTTGACCATCATCGCTGTTGTAGGATTGATCCTTCTCTGCTTCTGTCGAACTGGTCTTGCGTTCTCCTCCAATTCGATTCGATGAGTCTCAAGGGTCACCTCCTTCAAATCCTTGTAACTGAAAGCAAACACATGGATATATTTTCGAAATATATCTAGGAATCTACTTTTCTCCTCTTGAGTGACATTGATACCAAACTTTAGGGTAGAGAGTCTTCTCACAATCTCTGCCTCACTCAACTCTTCTTTGTCAAGATCTTTCTCCACTGCTGGTCGAGGCAACAAGTCAATAGCACTAAGCTGATGGATTCATCTCGACCAAATCCTTCATCATCAGAGGAGGATTCTTGATCGTAAGAATCTCCGGTATCTACTTCCGAGACACTCTGATCATCCTCCGTATCAGATTCCCAGTAGTCACTAGTGGGTCTATCAGAGTCAGAAGTCACAACTCCAACACCCGAGAGAGGAACTATCACTCTATGATCTCTAGGCCCAATCCGTAAATATCCCTTGTGCCACCTATCAGTGGTGCGCACAGCTCTCAACCAAGGCCTACCTAGGAGCAAATCATAACTAGAGTCCTTTAACACTTGAAAGGACATCAACGTTAGAACTCCCATCACAGACACGACCACCTTCTTTAACACACCAAGAGGTCTTACCCGTTGCTTGTTAGCCATCCCCACGACAATGCTAGCCGGGCGAGTTGGTTCCATCCCCAACTTCTTCATCAACCTCTCCGATATGGCGTTGACAGCCGATCCTCCATCCACCAATACGTCGGAGACGTAGTGACCATTCAATCGGACTTCAATCTTTGAAGCCCTAGTACATACCTCTGAAGCATGCACATCCACCACACCAACTCCCACAGACTTTGATGTCTTGCTCTTGGGTTTCTTCTTTTTGCTTCTCTTAGAACTCAGTCCTCCTCTGAGTTCCCTTCGTAAGCTGGGATTAAGTGCGATCAGTTGTCCAACAGTGATGTTGACTTTCTGAGCACCCACATCTTCAACCACATCATATCCCGCTTGGGAAGATGAAATGGTGAAATCCGCCATCCCCAGCTTCCTTCTTGGCTCCCTTGGTGTACTCGAAACATTACTGGAACGAGTACTTCTACTTGCTGACTCCTCCATGAAAACCGGTTCATCAGAAAATCGAGTTCTTTTCCTTTCTTGAGCTAAAAGCTCCACCGGTGCATGAGAAGAGTTTGAACTCTCTCCTTTCTCGTAAATGGGATCTCGTACGACATCGATAGTAGCCACCCCCTTGTCTCGTCCTTGTGATGGATTTCCTCCACCCACATTCATTCTGACAGCTTCGGCACCTCTTGCTCCGTTGTTAGGACAATTTCGCTGGAAATGAGAACCTCCACACGTCCAACAAGTGATTCCTCCAAAGTTACCTTGGTTGCCTCCAAAGTTACCTTGATTTCCTCGGTTGGGATTGTTGTCGTAACCTCTTTGACCTCCTCTTCCACCTTTGTTCCTCCATTCTCGTAACTGCACCACGTTTATCTTGAGATCCGCAAGAGTATCGGTGATGCTCTTCAGCTCAGCATGAAAATCAGAGGTGGCAGTAGACATCGTTGTTGGGACAAACGGTCTTGGCACCACCGTTGGAGTAGGAGCTGACGTTGAAGCAATCACCAATTGTGATGGTGCAGGTGCGATCGTCGTGACTACACCAGGAGTCGGAGTCAACACCAGAGCAGCATGATGAGGTTGGATGATATCTCCTTCATCCAAACTCTCTTCCATATTTGTCGCAATCTTGATGGCCTCCGCTTTTGTTGCTGGCTTCTCGTACTTCACTTGGGTTCGAATTGAAGGCCTCAACCCTCCCACCAAGTTCTTGGTCAACACTGCTCCAATCCCCGCCATCGTTAACTCCACATTGTCTCCACTCTTCCGTAGGACCGTCCAAAACCGTTGCTCCAACTTATCCACCCTTTCGGCATATTGCCGAACTTTCTCGTCGTCCCGTTGCTTCAAATGAGTAAGCTCCACCATGAGCTTCTCATAACTCTCTTCTGGAAGAAATTCTTCGATGAGTGCATTACTCAACGTCTCCCATGTGTCCTCAACTGCACCAGGTGTCTTGCTCTTCACTCGGTCTTCATACCACGTAAGAGCAAAATCTTCTAAAAACTCTGGCAGTAACAACACCCATTCTTCCTTCCTTCTCACGTTGTTTCCGATGCAACCCCTTTTGAAGTCTCGTACAAATGGTTCTACATCTTCATTGTCCTTCCCATGAAACACTGGTAACTTCCCCATCTTGTAACTATTCTTTCTACCCTTCTAATTTTTGTGCAATAACTACTCGCTAAAAGAGTACGAACATCACCAATTCCATTCGCGAATAATCTACCATAGGTAAAATGAAAGGAAATGGTTGTAACAACACCTCTTGTGCCATCTCTTCTCCCAAGGTAATCATGAGCCTGAGTCGCATCACCGCCTTCTCCACCATCCGAATGACAATCTCCATCACAACTCAGCTGAGTCCTCTTTTGAAGTCGACAACTTCTTCGTCTCCGCTCTTTGAGTCTCGTCCAACTTCTCGACTACTGACGTAAGTAGGGCGGCCACATCTACGCACTTGTGTCCTCTTGATAGATCACCCACTCCACAACTTGGACAAGGATCTTCGCTTAGAAGATGAATTGGCGCTGGTGACGATGGACCCACTCGAAGACTTAAATCAGTAAACTCCCGCTTCCCTTTAGCTCTCTCGGTTCTGATTCTAGTTGGACAATTCACTACTTTGTGTCCCAACCCTCTACAGAAATAACACCACAAGTCGGTTTCTACTCTTCTCCTCGGAGATTCTACTTGAGGTTTAGTACTAGGGTTTTCAAACTCGACGATAATCTCTCTCGAACTTTCTCCGACACTTACTATGACATCTAAACCTTGAGGAAGGTTTCTAAGTCTAACTTTCCAATCTTTTAAATTTCCACTCATGTTGCACCTTCTCAACCATTAAGTGGACAAAATATCATAGAGGAAAATAATTCTACATCACTTTCTTAACTCTTCCGAGCTTTATATTGGAAATCGTGTATTATATATGCTATACACGAAATAAAATCTAATCTAAATTTAACTATCGAAGATATGATCCTCCTCACCATCGTTTGTACTAATCACAACAGACATCTTGAACTCACTCTTGTAAAAATCCAACTCTACTTCACCAGGAGCATTCGTGGCCTCCACAGTGAATGATGCTTTAAACTCGGCTTTCTTCAAATCTGTGCCAATGGTCGCGGAAGCTTCTTCGTATAGGGTAAAGAGGGCACCCCAAGTGCTATAGATGCGGGTTCGTAACTCATCTATACTCAACTTGGGCTTCTCCGTCTCTGTTCGAACTCCTAAACGTCTCTTCTTCCACCTCGTCATTCAAACAGGATTCCCCATGAAGTATCTTCAAGACCTCCTTGTATGCCGAAACGTGTATCTCTTAGTTGGTACGAGATCTCTCCAAGATTTTTGTTATCTCCAGTAGCTCAACCTCCAAGCTACTAAATCATGAAGTTTCAACAGAAACTTCCCTAATCAGAAGAGATGGTGATGACTGTACAAATTTTCAGAGAACTGAAATTTGTATATTTTCACTTCCCTCGTGGTTGTCAACCCCCTCCACTTTGAAAAATTCTTTCTCCCTCTTCAGACCTCATCTTCTCATGATTTCTTTTGTCCTGGATAGCTTATCAGCCACTCTAAAACACTGGAAAGTTTCTCAGGAAAATAAAATTCACAGAAAATCTGACAATGACTGTAAATGTTTTCCAGATAACAGAATTCCTCAACTCTCACGAATAGACCCCCTCAACTTTGAAAATTCATTGCTCCCTCTCTAGACCACCTTTTCGTATGATTTCTTTTGTCTTAGATAGGTTATCAGCCAATCTAAAACACTGGAAAGTATCACAGGAAAATAAAATTCACAGAAAAGTTGACAGCGACTGTACAAATTTTCCAGAGAGCAGAATTTCTAAACTCACAAATTTATCTCCTCTAATAACTTTTCTCTCCTCCTTCCTCTACAACTCTTGTTGCACACTCTTTCAACTCTCCTCAAACCCTTTCTAAGTGAACAAGATGTAAAGAATGACTTCGAACGCGTCATATATCACTACGGGATACACGAAAGGTTCTAACGTTGCTAACATCGCGTTAGCTCTCTCTCCTCCCAACGTTCTCTCCATGTGCTCTCTCATAATCTCCTTTTGTCGAATATAGAACTGAACTCTAAACATCGTTCAACGATCCCTTCAAGTGAGGTCCCGGCAACAGAACCAAAAATGTAAACCCTCCGTGGTCATATCGATCAACTACCCCTCCGATCTCTCAACCTCCACGATCGTCATCCACGAATCTGCAACATGTCGGGCCTGTCTCTCACTCAGGGGTCACCTCTGATGGCTTTGATGGAAGCACACCATGAACTTGAAGGGAAAATGCCGAGTTCACTCATTCATACACCCACAAACTTATCAACTAAAAATCTCCTTAAACACATCAACTAAAATCCTCCATTCTAACGACGTCTCTCAAGTTCTCACATGCTAAAAATATCCCACACTCTCTATATTACTCAAGTTGTCATTACGACAATGTGAAAACAAGGATGATGAGCTCTTCTCTACTCCTCTATTTATACATTCTAGGTTTTTACTTTGGTACCCTCCGGTAACTCAGCCGTAACTACTTTTACCGGGTTTTACTAAGATATTACTTAAGGTAAAAGCATTGATCACATGGGCTTTTTACCTTTTCACATGGGCTTATTTCTTCAAAGTCAACAACTTCTAGAAGGATTCTGGAATATTCTCAAGGAATCTCTAATTTCCACCCCCTCTCTACACTAGGACCCACTAAAAAGGAAACATGTGGAATCTCTTCTTGTTTTTAATGCCCACAAAGTCCACAACTTTAATCCAACCACTAATATCAAGTCAAAAAGGAGATAAGGGATACTTTCCACCTCCTTTCTACCTTTTAGACAAGATGACAAGATAGTAGTGCTCACTCTTTAGCAAATATCTGAATTCTGCCAAAAGTACAGCTAAGTTTAACCATAACTAACTTTTAGCTAGTCATGACTAACTTGATGCATCCTTAAAGTACTTTGGCAGCCAATAAACATTCTCAACACTTAGTTATAACTAAATACCTTACTAATAGACAAACTTCCTATGTGTAACATAGGTCGTTACAGTACGATAGAGGCAGTACCGACTCAACCCAAATACTCTTTGATGGTTAAAGACGAGATAGATAAGTACCTAAAGGCAGGTATTATTTTTCCTGTGTTAAGCAGCGAATGGGTAGCACCCATAGTAGTGGTACCCAAGAAGCAAACAGGAAAGATAAGAGTCTGTCAAGATTTCAGGAAGCTGAATGCAGCAACCAAGAAGGATCATCACCCTTTATCTTTCACTGATATCATTTTGGATCATGTATCTGGAAAAGAATGTTACAGCTTTCTGGATGGGTTTTCAGGGTACAATCAAGTGTCCATAAGAGAGCAAGATAAGGACAAGACTACCTTTACTACAGATTGGGGCACTTATGCTTATCACAAGATGCCTTTTGGACTATGCAATGCACCAGCTACCTTTCAGAGGATGATGACCTCAATTTTTCAAGATTATTTGCGAAAATTTTTAAAGATCTTTATAGATGATTTTTGTGTTTTTGGCACACGTGAAGAACATGCAGCGTGTTTAGCCAAAACCTTTCAGAAGTGTAGGGAAGCCAGACTTGCATTACATCCTGAGAAGTGTTTCTTCGTGATGACTGAAGAAATACTTCTTGGACATAGAGTATCAGGCCGAGGCATAGAAGTAGATGTAGAGAAAGTTCGAGTAATACTCTCCCTGCAACCCCCTACTGACATCAGCGAGTTGAGAGCCTTCCTAGGACATGTTGGATATTACAGAAGGTTCATCAAAGACTACGCCATACTTGCTGCGCCACTGACAGAATTGCTGAAGAAGACGACAGAGTACCATTGGCACGAGAAACAGCATGAGGCGTTTGAAACGCTGAAGAAGAAGTTGGCAGAAACACTTGTCATGCGACCCCCAGACTGGGAGAGACCTTTTCAAGTGTATGTAGACACTTCTGCGTTTGCTATAGGAGTGGTTCTCAATCAGAAAGATGATGAAAAGCGAGACCATCCAATCTACTATGCGAGTAGACAACTTTCAGCAGCAGAAAAGAACTACACCACTACTGAACGAGAAGCGTTGGGAATGGTGTACTCAATAAAGAAGTTCAGACATTATCTTCTTGGCTATGAGTTTGTTTTTCATGTGGATCATTATGCGTTGAAGCATCTAGTACAGAAGTCAGACTTGTCAGGGCGTATAGCAAGATGGATGTTGTTACTTCAAGAGTTTACTTTCATAGTTCAAACGAGACCAGGGATTCATCATGAGAATGCTGATTACTTGTCTCGATTGAGAACGGGAGAACGAGTGGATACAGTGGCAGACGACTTTCCAGATGAGGAATTGTTTCAGCTGACAGTAGCACTTGCTACGAAGTACTATGATCTGTACAGATATTTACAGACTTTGCAGTGCCCAGAAGAAATGGATGCTGAACAGCGAACAGTCTTCATACATCAAGCGGGACCCGAGAGATGAAGAACGGGATATTGTTCAAAAGAGGGCCTGATGAAGAACTTCGAAGATGTCTGGAAGTGCATGAGATACCAAAAGTGGTGGGAGCACTACACTCGGAACTTGAAGGTGGACACTATGCACTGAGAAACACTGTGAAGAAGATCCTCTCAGCTGGATACTGGTGGCCGACGATGTACAAAGATGTTCATGAGATCATCAAGAAGTGTGATAACTGTCAACGAGTGGGTAAGCCTACGCCAACCACTCAGTGACCGTTACATCCGATACTCCCATTAGCACCATTCGAGAAGTGGGGGATTGATTTTGTAGGACCTATACAACCTGCAACACGCCGCACAAGAAGAAGGTACATATTGATAGCTACTGATTATGCAACGAAGATGGTTGAAGCAGCAGCTACCAAGAAAGACGACGCAACCATTGTGGCTGAGTTTCTGTACACACAGATCATTACTCGATATGGATGCCCACTGGAGTTGGTAAGTGACCGGGGTACACATTTTTTGAACAAGATGATAGAAGAACTGACAGATTACTTTGGTATAAAACACCGGAAGACAACACCGTACAACCCAAAAGCTAATGGATTGACGGAGAAGTCTAACGGAGTGTTGTGCAAGATTCTGAACAAGGTAACAGTGAATCATGCATATGATTGGGATACAAAGTTACCGGCTGTCTTATGGGCATTTCGGAATGCAGAGAAGATCACGACTCGACAAACACCCTTTTTCCTAACATATGGCATGACACCGATTATGCGAGTTGAATTTGATGTGCCTACTTACAGAATCCTGTCTGAAGATAGATTGTCAGTGGAGGAGAGCCAACTGTTACGACTCAAGAGTCTGATTACACTTGAGGAAGACCGTGAAGAGTCTAAACGACTAACGGAAATCATTCAAATGAAGCGAAAAGAGAAGCACGATAAGAAGATCCGCAAGGTGGACATCAAGGATGGTGATTTAGTACTGCTGTATGACAGTAGGTACACCAAATTTCCAGGGAAGTTACACTTACGTTGGATGGGTCCTTACAAAGTAACGCGTCGTTATAGTAATGGTTCGGTTCAGTTGGAAGAACTCGATGGAACATTGTTAGCCACTCGAGTCAATGGGTGGAGAATCAAGAGATACTACTCTTAAGTGTTCGCGGGGTCGCTTCACAATTGAGAGGGGGAGTATGTGAAGCCTTGGTTTTTCGTTTTGTTAATTAATTGATTAATTGTAAAGTAAATAAGAAGAATAGATGATAGAAGATAAACGATATGAGTAGAATAGTATTAGTTAGAAGTTTAGTGAAGAATCCCAGTTCTGGAGGAATTTATCGAATCTATGGAGACACTGAAAGATGATTATCTCATAGATGAGTTCCTCAGGCGAAGAGCTTTCTAACGATATGTTGTGCGAGGCAATCGGAGACCGAACGACGAAGTTACAGCCGACTGAAGAATGTCAGTCGTCAAGAGGAAAACCCTAACTTCGGCACGTGCAGGAAAGCCTATCGCGGGATATAAGCAAGGTAACAAGTTGTTTACTTTACTGGTTTACTATTCCCAGAGCGAGCGATAGCAGGGCGCAGCGAGCCGCATTTACCGAACGCAGAAGTACATCAGTGACGGGCGAGGAAGCCGTTTGAGGCGAGGAACTCGATTACTGGCGAGGAAGCCAAATTGCGAGGAAGAACTCGATTACAGGCGAGGAAAGGATTGCGACAAAGAATCCGTTTGTGGTGAAGATCATTGCAGTGATCCTAGGGATGCGCGGGATGCAGACGACTAAGGAGCCGAGGCTCCGATCCTTTGAAGTTAATCGACTAGCTCTTCGCCGCTATGACAAGGACCTCGAGGAAATAGGATTATCGTTCCTCTTGCTTCCTTGGTGGGGGATGGTTTCCTCCAAATTGGTGCATGAGCTGAAGATTTGCAAGCAGCATCCGGCCGATGATCACTATGGGCGACCCTGTAACTGGACCGAAGCTCACTGGTCCAGTGTCTTGGGAATCGACGATGCAGGTCGGGAAGGTGATCTTCTTTTCGATGCCACAGCTGTCGCTGCTTCGCTCGAAGCAGTGAAGAACTTCCCGAATCTGTTCAAAGAATTACCTCTAGGGAGGAATGGCTACCGAACAAGCGATTACTACGATCCGAAGAAGAGAGAAGTAGCCGATGCGATTATGGCGATCTTCAGGCCACGAAGAACGACATACATGTCGAATTGGCAAATCAATTTCATCGAGCAGCTCTTCGTCGGAAGAAGAGCACATTGGGCGAGGATCATCCACCGACATGTGCTGAAGCTTTGGAATGCGAATGACTTGGCGTACATAGGACCCTTTGTATCGGTGTTCTATATGGGGATGGGGTTGTTATCTGAGGCACAACAGACGAAGTTAGGCTTTACCGCAGCTGCCGAGGATGAGGAATTTCAAGTAGTGCAGACTACAGCCCGAGACGCGCAACTTGAGAAGTTCTTCGATGAAATCGAGGCCGAGGAAGTAGCGACCGAAGTAGCGGCTGATACTACGCCGAGGCAGGAGGCATCGACTTCAACACCAGCTGCAGAGAAGACGCCGAAGCAGTTACTCCGGCCGAAGACGAAGATGTAGTCGAGGTATCTCCTCCGATTCGCAGAAGTGGAAGGAAAAAACCTCTGGAAGAGACGCCGAGGTCTGTGCAGAAGTCTCGGAAGAAGATGAAGATGACAAAGACGGTCCGGACGGACGATGAAGCAGTTGAAGAGGAAGTCGAGGAAGGGAGTACTCCTCGGATGGAGAAGGACGTTGCCACTACACCGAAGAGTGCTGTTTCTCCATCGACAGTTGGTGAGATCGAACGATTAGCTTCTTCGGCGGACTACCTCAAAGATGTAGTTGTACCGCTTGGAAGCGAACCGCAGACGATGCACTTCGGCCAAGGCAACTGGAAGGAAGAGAAGGAGAATTTACGAGCAGCACTTCGCATGGCCCAGAAGGAGGCGCAGACGAGGACCGATGAACTGAAGAGTGTAACATCAGAGAAGGAGGAACTTCTTCGGCAAAAGATTGATCGCGACAACGAGCATGAGAAGGTTCTGTCTTTGATGAAGAAGGATTTGGATGACATGCGCGGACAACGAAACAGGTATCAGGACACTGTTGCTGCCATGACCAAGGAAGTGGAGGATCTGAAGCATCGCGTCATCAAAGCCGAGGAACTGAGCGCTCAACTTCGGAGTAGGATCGAGCCGGTACTGAAGAACTACTTCGCCGTTGAGCTGGACGCCGAGGAAGCGGGATTTCTTCGCAAGGTTAGAGAGGAGTTCTTAGCTGCAGATGCGGAGGGTACTTCAGCTAGGAACCTGGTAGCTAGGCTAGGCCAGCGAGTAGTTAGAGAGCTTAGGGAGGTTAGAGCAACCGTAGAGTTCTCAGTTTGCGAGATAGGTAGAGAGCTAGCAGTAGGAAGCGGTGTCGTTCCTGGTGTCGTTTCGGACACAGGACCTTCATCTGACGGTCCAGAAGTACGCCCGACTTCTTAGGAAGAAGATCCGTCATCTTCGGGAAAATCTGTATATAAGCGTTGTGTTGTTCGTATTCAGGACCTCTATGTGTTTTATCATTTTTGAGTTTTCTATTTCCTGAGTTTACGGAGCCATTGTGTTTTGTCTTCTTCGAAGGATTTACCTACGAAGTATCGTAGTTTGCTGTGGTAGGAATTAGTCTGGGTGCCGAAGGATTTGCTGTCGACATTTGAAATCAGAGTAGAATGTTTACGGCGAGGACTGAGAATAGACCAGCATCTGCGGAGTTAGTTTACTGCGAAGACGTTCTTGGGCGAAGTTGACTTCGGAAGAAGTTGTTCTTTGGTGGAACACTTAGGAAGGAGTTCAGTCTGGTACTTCGGCGGAAGAAGAGTCTTCTTCGCCAGAGTTTTCCAAGAGCAGTAGTAGTGAAAGTAACTTAGTGTGAAGATACTTAGCGTTTATGATGGTAGAGGCTACTTAGTAGCACTTCAGCAGTACTTCCTCGTGTGACATTTCCGTCCGTGGCTCTGTTTCTCTGTTGTTCATCTGTTTCTTGAGGTCCCTGACCTGTTCAGTACCTGTTATGTTTATTTGTCATGATTATCAACTCTGTCGTGTTGGATAGATTTGAGTTTGATCTCTACCGGGACTGATTTCTGCCCGTGAGAATAAGAGACAACTATAAAGAATCACCTTTATCACGTGTTTACTACTTTTGGATGATCTTTACTTGCATCTTTGTGGGTTCGATCCTTAAATTACTACTTTCGAGCATCTTTTGGTTTTCTTGTGTGTTACACTTTTCACATGGGCTTATTCCTTCAAAGTCAACAACTTCTAGAAGGATTCTGGAATATTCTCAAGGAATCTCGAATTTCCACCCTCCCTCTACACTACGAGCCACTAAAAAGGAAACATGTGGAATCTCTTCTTGTTTTTAATGCCAAAGTCCACAACTTTAATCCAACCACTAATATCAAGTCAAAAAGGAGATAAGGGATACTTTCCACCTCCTTTCTACCTTTTAGACAAGATGACAAGATAGTAGTGCTCACTCTTTAGCAAATATCTGAATTCTGCCAAAAGTACAGCTAAGTTTAACCATAACTAACTTTTAGCTAGTCATGACTAACTTGATACATCCTTAAAGTACTTTGGCAGCCAATAAACATTCTCAACACTTAGTTATAACTAAACACCTTACTAATAGACAAACTTCCTATGTGTAACATAGGTCATTACATTTTACCCCCGGACTAAATTTTCGCTCCGTCTTCGGAGTGAAGAGAGAACTTTTGTCGATGAAACAACTTCAACTTGTCATGATTTACTAGATCAAATCTCCTTCCTCCGAGCTCCTGAAGGTCATATGTGAAGTTGCTCCACACCTTATCTACAACAAAAGGACCAAAATATCTCGGAAGAAACTTCTTCCTAGCCCTCTCGAATCTGATAGCATCATACAACATAACCCAATCTCCGACTTGAAAAGGTTTTACCTCCCTCTTGCCCAACCGTTTGTCGTAACTCTTCTTTTGATACGCCTGAGCTCGTTCCATCCGGATCATTGCTATCGCTCGGGTCTCTTCCAACTCCATGAGTTGCTCCCTTCTTGATCTGACCACGTCTTCTCCTCTCGACCTCTTCAACTTTCGTTGAATAGTTTGAAAAGTATCCAATTCGAATTGGATCGGCAACTTGGACTCCACTCCATAAACCAGTCAAAATGGGGAGTATCCAGTAGAAGTCTTTGTTGTCGTTCGGTACTCCCATAAGATGGCATGTAGCCTCTTATCCCAAGTATGTTTCGCAGTTTCAACACCAGATCTTTGGCGAGCATCATACAAAGTGTAAGATTGGTCTTCTCCGCAAGACCACTAGCATTTGATTTGTATGAGGTCGTTACTCGTGACTTGATAGAAAAGTGTTGTAGCATAGCAGTAGTCATGCTCCCTACAAACTCTCCTCCTCTATCTGAGACCAACTCTAACGGACATCCAAATCTCGTGATGATCCTCTCCCACAGGAATCTACCGACTTCTGTTTCATTGGTCTCTCTCAAAGGTCTAGCCTCTACCCACTTGGTACAATAGTCGGTGGCGACTACAATGTATCTATTGCCTCGAGGTGTCTTATTAAGAGGACCTACAAAGTCAATACCCCATTTCTCAAACGGCCCTAATACTGGAATTGATCTTAACGGAGATGTTCTAGTAGACTTTAGAGCAAATGCTTGACATACGTCACAAGTTTTGCAATAGTCTAAACACTCTTTGAAAATCCCTCTCCAGTGATAACTCGCATCCAAAATCTTGAAGGCTGTTATCTTACCAGCAAAGTGACCTCCGCAAACAGTTCCGTCGTGAAACTCGTGCATTAGCTTGAATGCCTCCTTCTGATCAACTGCTCTCTTTAGTAACCCATCTGCTCCTTGATGAAATAGAATTCCCTCCACCATGGTGTAAGGTTTGCATCTCTTGCTCAACGCGTTACGTTCTCGGGTATGCATACCTTCTGGAAAAGAGTCATCTGGAAGGAAACTCCAGATTTCTTTGTACTCGTCCGATATCTCCTCAATGCTTGTGATGGTCATCAGATGTTCGTCTGGAAATGAATCATCGAACGGTTCTTCTCCCTCATCATCATAAGCCCTCGACAAAAGATCAGCATTCGCATGTTTTTTCCTGGTCTATCTTCGATCACATAATCATATTCTGTTAGAAGGATCTTCCAACGAGCAATACGACCTTCGGCATTAGGCTTATTAAAGATATACTTTAAAGCCTTGTGATCGGTGACTATGGAAAATTTCCCTCCTAGCAAATAGTGTTGAAATTTCTTCAATCCAAAGATCACCGCTAATCCTTCTTGTTCAGTCACGGAGTAATTCTTCTCCGCTGGAACCATCTGCCTACTAGCATAAGCTATAGGATGATCATGCCCATCTCCATCTAGCTGACTTAATGTACATCCGATTGCTACATTGGAGGCATCCATATACAGAATAAATGCTTTACTCCACTCAGGTTTAGTAAGTATAGGAGTTGTCACTAATGCCTTTTTCAGCTCCTCAAATGCTTCCTTTGCCTTCTAATCATGCACTATCAAGTCAAAATCAACTCCCTTCTTCATGTACATAGTCAAAGCTATTGCTTTGTTTGAGAAGGAAAAAACAAACCTACGATAATATCCAACCATGCCAAGAAACTGCCTCAACTTTGTCAAGTTGATCAGAAATGGAAGATTCACATTCTTCTTCACATTCTCAGGATCTACCGCAGTCCCATTCTTGGAAATGATGTGTCCTAACAGCAGACCTTCTTCGCAGCCAAAGATGCACTTCTCTAGATTTAGAGAAGCATTGGCTTGCTCCAACCGCTGCAAAACTTTGATCACATGATCAAAGTGGTCCTCCTTTCGTCCGTACACACAGAAATCTTCAATGAAATCCCGAACAAACTTCCCTATGAATGGTTCAAACACCTTGTTCATGAACCTTTGAAACGTGGCCGGAGCATTACACAATCCGAATGACATCACCCGAAATGCAAATGTTCTCCAAAGAGTAGTGAAAGTAGTCAACTGTTGGTACTCCTGTGCTATCTTGATCTGGTTATACCCAACTATAACCATCACCAAAGCTGTACCACTCATGACCAGCAACTTCCTCCAAAATCTCATCTATAAATGGTAGAGGATAATAATCCTTCTTGGTAACTGCATTCAGTTTTTTATAGTCTATGCACACTCGCAGCTTACCATTCTTCTTCTTGACAATCACAATGAGTGAAACCCATTCTGAGTTCTCCACCTCATAGATGAAACTCGCCTCCTTCAACTTGTCTATCTCCTCCTTGACCATCATTGCCGTTGTGGGATTGACCCTTCTCTGCTTCTGTCGAACTGGTCTTGCGTGCTCTTCCAATTCGATTCGATGAGTCTCGAGAGTCACCTCCTTCAAATCCTTGTAACTGAAAGCAAACACATGGATATATTTTCGAAATATATCTAGGAATCTACTTTTCTCTTCTTGAGTGACATTGATACCAAACTTCAGGGTAGAGAGTCTTCTCACAATCTCTGTCTCACTCAACTCTTCTTTGTCAGGATCTTTCTCCACTGCTGGTCGAGGCAACAAGTCAATAGCACTAAGCTGATGTAATGATTCATCTCGATCAAATCCTTCGTCCTCAGACGAGGATTCTTGATTGTAAGAATCTCCAGTATCTACTTCTGAGACACTCTGATCATCCTCCGTATCAGATTCCCAGTAATCACTAGTGGGTCTATCAGAGTCAGAAGTCACAATTCCAACACCCGAGAGAGGTACTATCACTCTATGATCTCTAAGCCCAATCCGTAAGTATCCCTTGTGCCACCTATCAGTGGTGCGCACAGCTCTCAACCAAGGCCTACCTAGGAGCAAATCATAACTAGAGTCCTTTAACACTTGAAAGGACATCAATGTTTGTACTCCCATCACATACACAACCACCTTCTCTAACACACCAAGAGGTCTTACCCGTTGCTTGTTAGCCATCCTCACGACAATGCTAGTCGGGCGAGTTGGTTCCATCCCCAACTTCTTCATCAACCTCTCCGATATGGCATTTACAGCCGATCCTCCATCCACCAATACGTCAGAGATGTAGTGACCATTCAACCGGACTTCAATCTTTGAAGCCCTAGTGCATACCTCTGAAGCATGCACATCCACCACACCAACTCCCACAGACTTTGATGTCTTGCTCTTGGGTTTTTTCTTCTTGCTTCTCTTAGAACTCAGTCCTCCTCTGAGTTCCCTTCGTAAGCTGGGATTAAGTGCGATCAGTTGTCCAACAATGATGTTGGCTTTCTGAGCACCCACATCTTCAACCACATCATATCCGGCATGGGAAGATGAAATGGTGAAATCCGCCATCCCTAGCTTCCTTTTTGGCTCCCTTGGTGTACTCGAAACATTACTCGAACGAGTACTTCTACTTGCTGACTCCTCCATGAAAACCGGTTCATCAGAAAATCGAGTTCTTTTCCTTTCTTGAGCTAAAAGCTCCACCGGTGCATGAGAAGAGTTTGAACTCTCTCCTTTCTCGTAGATGAGATCTCGCACGACATCGATAGTAGCCACCCCCTTGTCTCGTCCTTGTGATGGATTTCCTCCACCCACATTCATTCTGATAGCTTCGGCACCTCTTGCTCCGTTGTTAAGACAATTTCGCTAGAAATGAAAACCTCCACACGTCCAACAAGTGATTCCTCCAAAGTTACCTTGGTTGCCTCCAAAGTTACCTTGATTTCCTCGATTGGGATTGTTGTCGTAACCTCTTTGACCTCCTCCTCCACCTTTGTTCCTCCATTCTCGTAACTGCACCACGTTTATCTTGAGATCCGCAAGAGTATCGGTGATGCTCTTCAGCTCGGCATGAAAATCAGAGGTGGCAGTAGACATCGTTGTTGGGACAAACGGTCTTGGCACCACCGTTGGAGTAGGAGCTGACGTTGAAGCAATCACCAATTGTGATGGTGCAGGTGCGATCATTGTGGCAACACCAGGAGTCAGAGTCGACACCAGAGCAGCATGATGAGGTTGGATGATATCTCCTTCATCCAAACTCTCTTCCATGTTTGTCGCAATCTTGATGGCCTCCGCTTTGGTTGTTGGCTTCTCGTACCTCACTTGGGTTCGAATTGAAGGCCTCAACCCTCCCACCAAGTTCTTGGTCAACACTGCTCCAATCCCCGCCATCGTTAACTCCACATTGTCTCCACTCTTTCGTAGGACCGTCCGAAACCGTTGCTCCAATTTATCCACCCTTTCGGCATATTGCCGAACTTTCTCGTCGTCCCGTTGCTTCATTGTTTTGGACTCATCGTCCCACTCCTTAGCTAAGATAAGCAACTTCCTACCCGCGGTGAAGTTAAACTTCTTCCGAAGTGCCTCCACCGAGTGAGCTAGTAAACCCTGCGCACGGGCTTCCGCTGCTTCTCTGTGAGTCTTCTCGGCCGCAACCTGCGCTTCTGCGGCTTCCCGCAGAGTCTTCCACGTCGTCTTCTCTTCTGCAAGGGCGATGAGCTTATCCCGTACTCGTAGAACCTCCTGGTCACGCTGCTGTAAGGGCACCTGCAACTCCTGGTTGCTCTTCTTCAGCTGCGCTAACTCCTTGGAAGAAGTGACGTACTTGTTGTGAGTCGAATGCTCAGTCCTTCCCTAAGTCCTCACAGTATAGCTTCCACTCTCAGAAGACGAATCTAGTCTTCCAGAAGACAGCTACTCCGTCTTCTGAGATTCTAACAATGCTTCCTAAGTAGTGCTCGTCTTCCGAGCTGTATCTAATCAATCCTAACTAAGCAAGGCCTCGCATGGATTCCTAAGAAGACAACCCACCTTGCATTACATCCTACTTCCTATCAGAAGATACAAGATATGCGAGAAGTAGAGTATAAGAAAGGTTCAGAATATGGTTGCGGGCTCTTGCGGTGACAGTGGCCTCTGGGAAGACACCCGGGACAGTTCCCGATTCAATGTCTTTCTCGGAAGACCTCCCGAAGTCAGGTTTCTCTTCACTGGTCTCACCTGTCTTCGTCTTCCTACGCGCAATCTATCCTCACAACAGACTCAAGACATGTGCATTCTGTTCTTCTGACTTCTCACCTCTCATACACACTCAGAAGAAGCTTGCTGCATGATGGGAAGACATGATCCTCGACCATTCTCTCCAGATTCTGCCAGCAAGACTTCTCACAACTCTCTTCTAAGTTCGGGAAGAAGAAGGAATAGGCTGCTATGGGTCGGACAGAAGAGACCCGTAACGGACCCTCTCGTCTTTTCGCTCATTTTGCCAGCCTTTCAGTCTTCTAGTCTCTATAGGAAGATGTGGAGTTGAGAAGCTTGGAAGACCGAGAGGCATAGGCCTAGTTCTCGACTTCCAACTTCTTGAAATAACAAAACGACTCACCACACCACTCGGGATTCGTACCAAGCCTCTCTTAACACAAAGCAACACAAATCCACTCTTGATACGAATTGTGTTCAGTCGACTTCCGAAGACAGTCTTCCGAAGATGGTCAAGTTTAAGAAGCGTCTTCCGAAGATGTTCCCATCTTCCGAATCATCTTCTATTCCAGGTTTCGGGGGTAGAGGGATAGTAGGGTAGGGAAATTGATAGCTGAGATCTCCAATTTGAGGGCTAGGAGTAGAGAAGCTCGAATTGAGCTCGGGAAGAAGCAAGGAGATGTCTGACAGAAATTGGGCAGCGCTTCCGTGCCCAATGTCTCAATAGAAAGAATGGGGGGTGGGGTAATCGATCAAGCTGCCTGCACACAACCAAGGAAGCGCGGGGAATACCAGACAATGGCGAGAAGAAGTGGGAAGGGGAAAGAACGTGGAGAAGAACCTCTACAGTCTTCTTCAGCTCTCCGAGTTGCCTTCGACCTCCGCGCGCTTCTGGCTCTTGTCCTAGCTCCAATGCGATGCCTCCCGACTGCGCCTGCTGTCAATTTCTGGCCACGCCTCGATTCCACCTTCGATTCTACTTGCTACTCTCCAATGTCAGCTTCTCGGGAGCTCACAGAAACGCTTTCGCTTTTCTGCCGTTTGTGCTCCAGCAATTCGGTCTCGCCCTTCGCTTAGCTGCCAACTAATTCTCTCCTACCTCGATGTCCTCACTCGATTCCTCTCTCAAAGCTCACTTGCGAAGCTCACTCTCTCCAATCGATCTTCTCAAGCGCGTTGTGCTGCAGGAAGTTGGAATGCGCCTAATGTGCTTCCTTACGCATCTTCCCCGCAGATTAGGGGTTCTCGACCTTAGGTGTCTTCTCTGACCTACCTACCTATTCGGTGCGACCCAGTAGGTACACCTACTGTCTTACCCGAAAACTCGTGGTTGGTCCTTCGCGGTCGCTGTCTTCTGGAAGACAGGTGTCTTCCGCCGTCTTCTCATCTTCTGCCGTCTTCCCGTCTTCCGAAGACACAACTGAGAAGACGGTCGTCTTCCGAAGAAGTCCACTTCTTATTAAAAAGCTCATAAGATCATCTTCTTGTTAAGGAAGACGTAACTTTAAGTAACAACGCTTCTTCAGTTATACAAACAAGTTATTATTCTTAAAAATTTCAAAAATTCGTGCATCTTGTAATTTGTGGGCACCACATCCACCATCTGAATGACGATCTCCATCACAACTCAGCCGAGTCTTCTTTTGAAGTCGACAACTTCTCCGTCTCAGCTTTTTGAGTCTCGTCCAACTTCTCGACTACTGACGTAAGTAGGGCGGCCACATCGACGCACTTGTGTCCTCTTGATAGATCACCCACTCCACAACTTGGACAAGGATCTTCGCCTAGAAGATGAATTGGCGCTGGTGACGATGGACCCACTCGAAGACTTAAATCAGTAAACTCCCGCTTCCCTTTAGCTCTCTCGGTTCTAATTCTAGTTGGACAATTCACTACTTTGTGTCCCAACCCTCTACAGAAATAACACCACAAGTCGGTTTCTACTCTTCTCCTCGGAGATTCTACTTGAGGTTTAGTACTAGGGTTTTCAAACTCGACGATAATCTCTCTCGAACTTTCTCCGACACTTACTATGACATCTAAACCTTGAGGAATGTTTCTAAGTCTAACTTTCCAATCTTTTGAATTTCCACTCATGTTGCACCTTCTCAACCATTAAGTGGACAAAGTATCATAGAGGAAAATAATTCTACATCACTTTCTTAACTCTTCCGAGCTTTATATTGGAATTCGTGTATTATACATGCTATACACGAAATAAGATCTAATCTAAAATTAACTATCGAAGATATGATCCTCCTCACCATCGTTTGTACTCATCACAACAGACATCTTGAACTCACTCTTATAAGGATCCAACTCTACTTCACCAGGAGCATTCGTGGCCTCCACAGTGAATGATGCTTTCATCTCGGCTTTCTTCAAATCTGCACCAATGGTCGCGAAAGCTACTTGGTATAGGGTAAAGAGGGCACCCCAAGTAGTATAGATAAGTGTTCACAACTCATCTATACTTAACTTTGGCTTCTCCGACTCCGTTCGAACTCCTAAACGTCTCTTCTTCCACCTCGGCACCCGAACTGTATTCCCCATGAAGTATCTTCAAGACCTCCTTGTATGCCGAAACATATATCTCTTAGTTGGTAAGAGATCTCTCCAAGATTTTTGTGATCTCCAATAGCTCAACCTCCAAGCTACTAAGTCATGAAGTTTCAACAGAAACTTCTCTAATCAGAAGAGATGGTGATGACTGTACAAATTTTCAGAGAACTGAAATTTGTATATTTTCACTTCCCTCATGGTTATCAACCCCCTCCACTTTGAAAAATTCTTTCTTCCTCTTCAGACCTCATCTTCTATGATTTCTTTTGTCCTGGATAGCTTATCAGCCACTCTAAAACACTAGAAAGTTTCTCAGGAAAATAAAATTCACAGAAAATCTGACACTGACCGTAAACTTTTTCCAGAGAACAGAATTCCTCAACTCTCACGAATAAACCCCCTCAACTTTGAAAATTCATTGCTCCTTCTCTAGACCACCTTTTTCCTATGATTCCTTTTGTCCTAGATAGCTTATCAGCCACACTAAAACACTCGAAAGTTTCTCAGGAAAATAAAATTCACACAAAATCTGACAGCGACTGTACAAAATTTTGAGAGAGCAGAATTTCAAAACTCACAAATTTCTCTCCTCTAATAACTTTTCTCTCCTCCTTTCTCTACAACTCTTGTTGCACCCCCTCCTCAAACCCTTTCTAAGTGAACAAGATGTAAAGAATGACTTCGACCGTGTCATATATCACTACGAGATACATGAAAGGTTCTAATGTTGCTAACATCGCGTTAGCTCTCTCTCCTCTCAACGTTCTCTCCATGTGTTCTCTCATAATCTCTTTTTGTCTAATATAGAACTGAACTCTAAACATTTTCAATGATCTCTTCAAGTGAGGTCTCGGCAACGGAACCAAAAATATATATCCTCCGCGGTCCTATCGATCAACTACCCCTCCGATCTCTCAACCTCCACGATCGTCATCCACGAATCTGCAACATGTCGGGCCTGTCTCTCACTCAAGGGTCACCTCTGATGGCTTTGATGGAAGCACACCATGAACTTGAAGAAAAAATGTTGAGTTCACTCATTCATACACCCACAAACTTATCAACTAAAAATCTCCTTAAACACATCAACTAAAATCCTCCATTCTAACGACGTCTCTCAAGTTCTCACATGCTAAAAATATCTCACACTCTCTATATTACTCAAGTTGTCATTACGACAATGTGAAAACAAGGATGAGGAGCTCTTCTCTACTCCTCTATTTATACATTCTAGGTTTTTACTTTGGTATCCTCCGGTAACTCAGCCGTAACTACTTTTACCGGGTTTTACTAAGATATTACTTAAGGTAAAAACATTAATCACATGGGCTTCTTACCTTTTCACATGGGCTTATTCCTTCAAAGTCAACAACTTCTAGAAGGATTCTGGAATATTCTCAAGGAATCTCGAATTTCCACCCCCTCTCTACACTAGGACCCACTAAAAAGGAAACATGTGGAATCTCTTCTTGTTTTTAATGCCCACAAAGTCCACAACTTTAATCCAACCACTAATATCAAGTCAAAAAGGAGATAAGGGATACTTTCCACCTCCTTTCTACCTTTTAGACAAGATGACAAGATAGTAGTGCTCACTCTTTAGCAAATATCTGAATTCTGCCAAAAGTACAGCTAAGTTTAACCATAACTAACTTTTAGCTAGTCATGACTAACTTGATACATCCTTAAAGTACTTTGGCAGCCAATAAACATTCTCAACACTTAGTTATAACTAAACACCTTACTAATAGACAAACTTCCTATGTGTAACATAGGTCGTTACAGGCTGTGGCTGGTTTACTCAAAGGATAGGCTTCAGGTCTCAAGGTGATACTGGAATACACTCATATAAGTCTCTTGGTTCTTCTGATATGTTCAGGAAGTAAAATTCAGACTTAACTAGCAATGATAAGATCAGATGGCGAGCTTTGACACTCAGGATTGAGAAATATGTGAAGGTTCCGGCTTCAGAACTCCTCCTACATGTCAATAAGGTCCTACTGGATACACATGCAAAGTTTCAGCTTCAGATCAATTCGGAGCACTAAGATATGAGTAGAAGTGTTTCTTCGTGATGACTGAAGGAATACTTCTTGGACATAGAGTATCAGGTCAAGGCATAGAAGTAGATGTAGAGAAAGTTCGAGTAATACTCTCCTTGCAACCCCCTACTGACATCAGCGAGTTGAGAGCCTTCCTAGGACATGTTGGATATTACAGAAGGTTCATCAAAGACTATGCCATACTTGCTGCGCCACTGACAGAATTTCTGAAGAAGACGACAGAGTACCATTGGCACGAGAAACAACATGAGGCGTTTGAGACGCTGAAGAAGAAGTTGGCAGAAGCACCTGTCATGCGACCACCAGACTGGGAGAGACCTTTTCAAGTGTATGTAGACACTTCTGCGTTTGCTATTGGAGTGGTGCTCAGTCAGAAAGATGATGAAAAGAGAGACCACCCAATCTACTATGCGAGTAGACAACTTTCAGCAGCAGAAAAGAACTACACCACTACTGAACGTGAAGCGTTGGGAATGGTGTACTCAGTAAAGAAGTTCAGACATTACCTTCTTGGCTATGAGTTTGTTTTTCATGTGGATCATTATGCGTTGAAGCATCTAGTACAGAAGTCAGACTTGTCAGGAAGGATAGCAAGATGGATGTTGTTTCTTCAAGAGTTTACTTTCATAGTTCAGACGAGACAAAGGATTCATCATGAGAATGCTGATTACTTGTCTCGACTGAGAACGGGAGAACGAGTGGATACAGTGGCAGATGACTTCCCAGATGAGGAATTGTTTCAGCTGACCGTAGCACCTGCTACGAAGTATTATGATCTGTATAGATATTTACAGACTTTGCAGTGTCCGGAAGAAATGGACGCTGAGCAGCGAACAGTCTTCATACATCAGGCGGGATGAGATGAAGAACGGGATATTGTTCAAAAGAGGGCCTGATGAAGAACTTCGAAGATGTCTGGAAGTGCATGAGATACCACATGTGGTGGGAGCACTACACTCGGAACCTGAAGGCGGACACTATGCATTGAGGAACACCGTGAAGAAGATTCTCTCAGCTGGATATTGGTGGCCGACGATGTACAAAGATGTTCATGAGATCATCAAGAAGTGTGATAACTGTCAACGAGTGGGTAAGCCTACGCCAACCACTCAGTGGCCGTTACATCCGATACTTCCATTAGCACCATTCGAGAAGTGGGGGATTGATTTTGTAGGACCTATACAACCTGCAACACGCCGCACTAGAAGAAGGTACATTCTGATAGCTACTGATTATGCAACGAAGATGGTTGAAGCAGCAGCTACCAAGAAAGACGACGCAGCCACTGTGGCTGAGTTTCTGTACACTCAGATCATTACTTGATATGGATGCCCACTGGAGTTGGTAAGTGACCGAGGTACACATTTTTTGAACAAGATGATAGAGGAACTGACAGATTACTTTGGTATAAAACACCGGAAGACAACACCGTACAATCCAAAAGCTAATGGATTGATGGAGAAGTCTAACGGAGTGTTGTGCAAGATTCTGAACAAGGTGACAGTGAATCATGCATATGATTGGGATACAAAGTTACCGGCTGTCTTATGGGCATTTCGGAATGCATAGAAGATCACAACTCGACAAACCCCCTTTTTCCTAACATATGGCATGACACCGATTATGCTAGTTGAATTTGATGTGCCTACTTACAGAATCCTGTCAGAAGATAGACTGTCAGTGGAGGAGAGTCAACTATTACGACTCAAGAGTCTGATGACACTTGAGGAAGACCGTGAAGAGTCTAAACGACTAACGGAAATCATTCAAATGAAGCGGAAAGAGAAGCACGATAAGAAGATCCGCAAGGTGGACATCAAGGATGGTGATTTAGTACTGCTGTACGACAGTAGGTACACCAAATTTCCAGGGAAGTTACACTTACGTTGGATGGGCCCTTACAAAGTAACGCGTCGTTATAGTAATGGTTCGGTTCAGTTGGAAGAACTCGATGGAACATTGTTAGCCACTCGAGTCAATGGGTGGAGAATCAAGAGATACTACTCTTAAATGTTTGCGGGGTCGCTTCACAATTGAGAGGGGGAGTATGTGAAGCCTTGGTTTTTCGTTTTGTTAATTAATTGATTAGTTGTAAAGTAAATAAGAAGAATAGATGATAGAAGATAAACGATATGAGTAGAATAGTGTTAATTAGAAGTTTAGTGAAGAATCTCAGTTCTGGAGGAATTTATCGAATCTATGGAGACACTGAAAGATGATTTCCTCATAGAAGAATTCCTCGGGCGAAGAGCTCTCTAACGATATGTTGTGCGAGGCAATCGGAGACCGAATGACGAAGTTACAGCAGACTGAAGAATGTCAGTCGTCAAGAGGAAAACCCTAACTTCGGCACGTGCAGGAAAACCTATCGCGGGATATAAGCCAGGTAACAAGTCATTTACTTTACTCTTTTACTATTCCCAGAGCGAGCGATAGCAGGGCGCAGCGAGCCGCATTTTCCGAGCGCCGAAGTACATCAGTGACGGGCGAGGAAGCCAATTTGAGAGGAAGAACTCGATTACGGGCGAGGAAGAGATTGCGACGAGGAATCCGTTAGTGGCGAAGATCGTTGCAGTGATCCTAGGGATGCGAGGGATGCAAACGGCTAAGGCGCCGAGGCTCCGATCCTTTGAAGTTAATCGAGCGGCTCTTCGCCGCTATGAGAAGGAGCTTGAGGAAATGGGACTAGCGTTCCTCTTACTTCCTTGGTGGGGGATGGTCTCCTCCAAATTGGTGCACGAGTTGAAGGTCTGCAAGCAGCATCCGGCCGATGATCACTATGGGCGACCACGTAACTGGACCGAAGCTCACTGGTCCGGTGTCTTGGGAACTGACGATGCAGGTCGGGAAGGTGATCTTCTGTTTGACACCACATCTGCCGCTGCTTCACCCGAAGCAGTGAAGAACTTCCCGAATCTCTTCAGGGAGTTACCTCTAGGGAGGAACGGCTACCGAACGAGCGATTACTGTGACCCGAAGAAGAGAGAAGTAGCCGATGCGATTATGGCGATCTTCAGACCACGAAGAACGACATACATGTCGAACTGGCAAATCAATTTCATCGAGCAGCTCTTCGCCGGAAGAAGAGCACATTGGGCGAGGATCTTCCACCGTCATGTGCTGAAGCTTTGGACCGAGAACGACTTGGCGTACATAGGATCATTTGTATCGGTGTTCTATATGGGGATGGGACTGCTGTCGGACGAACAGCAGAGGAAGTTGGGTTTTACTGCAGCTGCCGAGGAAGATGAATTTCAGGTGGTACAGACTCCAGCATGAGATGTACAACTCGAGAGGTTCTTCGACGAAGTCGAGGCCGAAGGAGCACCAGCCGAAGTAGCAGTGGAGGCAACGAAGAAGAACGAGGCATCGACTTCAACACCAACTCCAGAGAAGGCGACCGAAGAGATAACTCCGGCCGAAGACAAAGATGTAGTCGAGGTATCTCCTCTGATCCGCAGGAGTGGAAGGAAGAAACCTCTGGAGGAGACGCCGAGGTCTGTGCAGAAGTCCCGGAAGAAGATGAAGATGACGAAGACGGTCCGGAACGATGATGAAGCAGTTGAAGAGACGACTGAGGAAGCCGATGAAGGGAGCACTCCTCGGACGGAGAAGGACGTTACCACTACACCGAAGAGTACACTTTCTCTGTCGACGATAGGAGAGATCGAGAAACTAGCTTCTTCGGTGGATTACCTCAAGGATGCAGTCGTTCCGCTACTGCACAGCTTGGAAGCGAACCGCGGGACCTACAAGGAAGTCGCCGGTAGGAAGCTGAACCTGGCAGAGTTAGTGCATACGATGCACTTCGGCCGAGGTAACTGGCAAGAAGAGAAGGAGAATTTGAGGGCTGCACTTTGCATGGCCCATAAGGAGATGCAGACGAGGACCGATGAGCTGAAGACTGTGACATCAGAGAAGGAGGAGCTTCTTCGGCAGAAGATAGATCGTGAGAAAGAGCATGAGAAGGTTCTTTCTCTGATGAAGAAGGATTTGGATGACATGCGCGGACAACAAAACAGGTATCAGGACACTGTCACCGACATGACGAAGGAAGTGGAGGATCTGAAGCACCGCGTCATCAAAGCCGAGGAACTGAGCGCTCAACTTCGGAGTAGAGTCGAGCCAGTACTGAAGAACTACTTCGCCGTTGAGATGGACGCCGAAGAGGCGGGATTTCTTCGCCAGGTTAGAGAGGAGTTCTTAGCTGCAGATGCGGAGGGTACTTCAGCTAGGAACCGGGTAGCTAGGCTAGGCCAGCGAGTAATTAGGGAGCTTAGGGAGGTTAGAGCAACCGTAGAGTTCTCAGTTTGCGAGATAGGTAGAGAGCTAGCGTTAGGAAGCGGTGTTGTTCCTGGTGTCGTTTCGGACACAGGACCTTCATCCGACGGGCCAGAAGTAGTCCCGACTTCTTAGGAAGAAGATCCATCATCTTCGGGAAAATCTGTATATAAGCGTTGTGTTGTTCGTATTCAGGACCTCTATGTGTTTTATCATTTTTGAGTTTTCTATTTCCTGAGTTTGCGGAGCCATTGAGTGTTTTGTCTACTTCGGGGATTTACCTACGAAGTATCGTAGTTTGCTGTGGTAGGAATTAGTCTGGGTGCCGAAGGATTTGCTGTCGACATTTGAAATCAGAGTAGAACGTTTACGGTGAGGACTGAGAATAGACCAGCATCTGCGGAGTTATTTTTCTGCGAAGACGTTTTTGGGCGAAGCTGACTTCGGAGGAAGTTGTTCTTTGGTGGAACACTTAGGAAGGAGTTCAGTCTGGTACTTCGGCGGAAGAAGAGTCTTCTTCACCAGAGTTTCCCGAGAGCAGTAGTAGTGAAAGTAACTTAGTGCGAAGATACTTAGCGTTTATGGTGTTAGAGGCTACCTAGTAGCACTTCAGCAATACTTCCTCGTATGACATTTCAGTCCATGGCTCTGTTTCTCTGTTGTTCACCTGTTTCTTGAGGTCCCTGACCTGTTCAGTACCTGTTATGTTTATTTGTCAGGATATCAACTCTGTCTTGTTGGATAGACCTGAGTTTGATCTCTACCGGGACTGATTTCTGCCCGTGAGAATAAAAGACAACTATAAAGAATCACCTTTGTCACGTGTTTACTACTTTTGGATGATCTTTACTTGCATCTCTGTGGGTTCGATCCTTAAATTACTACTTTCGAGCATCTTTTGGTTTTCTTGTGTGTTACAAAACCCCTAAACTGTGAGAAAGATGCGTAGGAAGCGCATTAGCATATTACGACTTCCCGCAGCAAGAATATTTCTTGGTTAGAAGATCGATTCGAGGGTGAGTCTTGAGTGAGGAAGCAGCGAGGTGAAATTGAGTGAAGTCAGGTTCGATTTGAAGCCAGAAGGGAGGCAAGGTCGAATTGCTGAGCGCAAGAAGCGTATTGAGCTGAAGACGTTTTCTGTGAACTTTCGAAAGCTGACATTGGAGGACTGCTGAGTGAAATCGAAGGTGGAAGTCTTGATCGATTATGGTATAGTAAGGAGCCTTGAGTGAGGAAGCAGCTCGGTGGGGTCGCATTGGAGCTGGGGTTGAAGTTGTAAGTGCGCAGAAGACTGAAGGAAGGCCGGGAAGAAGACAGAAGACTGTAGAGGTTCTTTCCATGTTCTCTTTCCTTCCCACTGCTTCTCGCCCTTTGTTTGGTATCCCCCGCGCTTCCCCAATTGTTTGCAGGCAACCCGATCGATCAATTTCCTCCCCACGTTTTTCCTTCTAAGACATTGGCTGTGGAAGCGCTGCCCAATTTCTGACAGCCATCTTCTTGTTTCTTCTCGAGTGCAATTCGAGCTTCCTTACCCATCGTCCTCAAATTGGAAATCCCAGCTATCAATTTCCCTACCCTACCATCCCTCTACTCCCGAAACCTTGAACAGAAGACGCTTCGGAAGATTGGAACATCTTCGGAAGACGCTTCTGAAACCTGACTGTCTTCGGAAGACGCTTCGGAAGCCTGACTGTCTTCGGAAGACGACGGTATACAATTCGTATCAAGAGTGGATTTGCTTTGCTTTGGTGTTAAGAGAGGCTTGGTACGAATCCTGAGTGACGTGGTGAGTTGTTTGTTATTTCGAGAAGTTGGAAGTCGGGAACTAGGCCTGTGCCTCCCGGTCTTCGAAGCTTCTCAAATCCACATCTTCCTAGAAAGACTAGAAGATTGGAAAGGCTGGGAGAATGAGCGAGAAGATGTGAGGGTCCATTACGGGTCTCTTTTGTCTTACCCCTAGCATCCTAGTCCTTCTTCTTCCCGAACTTAGAAGAGAGTTGTGAGAAGTCTTGCTGGCAAAATTTGGAGAGAATGGTCGAGGGTCATGTCTTCCTATCATGCAGCAAGCTTCTTCTGAGTGTGTATGAGAGGTGAGAAGTCAGAAGAACAGAGTGCAAACGTCTTGAGTCTGTTGTGAGGATAGATTGCGCGTAGGAAGCAGAAGACAGGTGAGACCAGTGAAGGGAAGCCTGGCTTCGGGAGGTCTTCCGATGTCGGAGTGTAATCCGTCTATCTAGGAAAGCGCCGGGCTTCTGGCTGTGGTTGTTCACTCAAGAGGTTGGCTTTCAGGTTACAACAGGGGTATAAACACTCACACAGATGTGTAAGATCTAGTAATATACCCAGAAGGCAAAATTCAGGTCTAGCTGGCAGTAATAGGATCCGGCGGTGAACTTTGACACTCACGGAGAGGAAAACTATGAAGGTTTAGACCTCTAAACTTCCCCTACATGCAAATGAGGTACTACTGAACTCACAGACGAAGTTTCAACCTGAGATCAAATTCTGACACGGAGATATGAACAGAAAAGTTTTGAGCAAGAAAACTACGGCAATTTCTGGTACCTGGATGGCTATTACGACCTATAACAGGAGTTTGGCTCGATCAATTTCGAAGTTTCTTACAGGATTTGCAGCTTGCTGAACACTCCTGTGAAGTTGGGACTCCTGATTGTTTGTAGAACTCCAGATCTCCTTCCCTGAAGTCGCTGCTCTAGATTAAGAGCTTTTCAGACCCCCTCGGCTTCAGCGGCTGCCCTGAATTACTCAGTCACTCAATCGATATGAAACTTTTTGTGAAATAGTAGCCCTGCTGGCAGAGAACACAACCTCGAAGTTTTGAAGCAATTTCCTCAAATCTGCTGCGAATGACACTGAAAACCCTAAATCCAACAAAAGTGATTCAATTCTAGCACAATTCGAACTTCAATTGGTCATAACTTCATCTTTATTGCATCAAATCGATCGAAAATTTCACTGGAAGTGCTAGGCATGACGAGCCCTCTCTCCTTGTGCTCTCAGATTTCGAAGATCCCTCACCAAATGCTCGAACTCCACTCTAGAGCTCTGTTTCTAAATTTAGAGTTTAACAAAAGATAAAAACAGACCAATGGGAATTCATAGCTCCACTTGGTTGTCCTTTAGTACCCTAAACCACGTGGCAACTTAGTTTTACTCATAGGCTACCACGTCAAGCTCCTTAGAGTGCCAACGTAAAACTTAAACTATCTAAAATGACATGCAGCCCCGAAAAATAACTTAAATCAGCTAGAAAGCGTGCATGGACGACAAGTAAGTACAACCCATGAGCTCAAACCCCTATCAGCATGGAAACCCTAAGTTATGTACATTGAACGTCATAGACAAGTAAGAAGTCACTTGCACAAGCGCACAAATGCTTGAACCTGCACATCCTCCGGTATGTGCCAGATCCAGATCAAGACTCTTCAGCTTCAGCTTCAAATTCATCTTCAACCTCCATTGAGTCTTCAGCTTCATCCTCAGTAAGTTCTGCAATGTTCTGGTCCTCCCTTCTCCTTCTAAAGAGCTTGATTCTCTTCCCTGCGACTGGTATCTTGAGCACTGTACCATCTAACTCTCTCAAAGAGTATGTGGCATTATCATAAACTTCTAACACCACATAAGGTCCGAACCATCTCTTGGAAAACTTTCTGATAGCGCTATGCTGATTATCAAGACTACTATCATAGACTAACACCCAATCACCTTCCTTAACTGGTTTGGATCGTAATCTATGCGTTCTATCAAATCTGCCTTTGTTTCTCTCTCTAGCAGTCTTCAACCTTTCCACAGCTTTGGCAACATCCTCAGGTCTCCGTTCTAACTGCTGGATCCTTAATGCAAGAAGATCCTCCGTACTTCTACCATCTTCCCATGGCAAAACATTCCAAGTAGGCACAACCTCCTCAATCGGCATCACAGGTTTTTGTCCTAGTATCAACTCTGCTGGCATGTAACCTGTAACGGTACTATGAGTTGTACGATCTGCCATAAAGCAAATGGTAGCAGTCTAGGCCATTCACGGATCTTACCCCTGCAAGCTTTTACCAAAGCTTTGATGATTGGCGGATGACCTCGTTCGCTCTTGCCATTCCCTTCAAGATTGTAAGCAGTGGTTAATGCCAACTTGATTCCCAATCGCTTGAAGAACCCAACTGCTTCTTGTGAATCCAGCTCACCCCTTCTGCAGTGATCTTTCCCACACACCCATACCTATAAATAACATCTTCAAGTAGAAAGCGGCAGACACTAGCAGTGGTCTTTGTCCTCAGGGCACGGCCTTCGACTTGGTTAGATAGATCTTCTCTAGCCAAGACTAGATACCTCATTTGTCCAAGTCCAAATGGCATAGTTACCAGATCAACTACCCATTTGTAATGAATGGCTAAAGGATAAGTAGGATGCAATCCATCACGATGACGTATGTTGGAATACATCTGGCAAGGTATACAGGATGAAACAAACTGTAATACATCCTTATACATACCCTTCCACCAATACTTCTCTTTCATCTTGGCAAATGTAGCCCAAACTCCTCTATGACTGGTCCATAGACTCTCATGAAACTCCTTGATCAGCTGCTGCTGCAGTTCCAGGTCACATACCACCCGTTGCGGTAAACCTCCTTGTAGCTTAGGGCGCTTCCATAGATGTCCTCCATGTAAAAAGTAACCATAAGCTATTCTACGGATCCTCTTGAAATCTGCATCAGACCAGCCTTCTTGTCTTTCCAATGAACTTAAATAGCGCCTAAGGTCCAACCACTCGCCATCATACATAGTTTCCTCAAATAACTCCAATGGAGCTGCAAAACAGCTTCTATCCTTTCTAGCAAGAACACTAGAATAGAACTCTGTTCCAACATCCTCCTGGTCATCTATCATTTCCTTCTCACCGTAGTACCTAACCCTTGATAACATATCTGCCATAGGATTATCTTTTCCTGCAATATGTCTAAACTCTGGGTTCAAGGACTTGATATATGCTATCCACCTCAACATAGCAATGTCTGGAGTTGTACAGCTAGTGATCATTCCCAAGAGAGATAAACAATCTGTCTCCACAACCACAGGTGCTCCTATCAAGTATTCCTTATCACTCTTCATCGCAGTAACTACTCCCCATAGTTCTCTCTTGACCTGAGGATAGTCTCTCTGCCGTGAACTTAATACCTTAGTACCAAAACGCACCACATATCTATTTCCATCCTCATCGTCTTGTCCTACAACCCATCCAATGCCAATAGGACTAGTATCAACAGTAAGGATAACAGATCTCCCCAACTCATATGTTACCTTCCGTAGAGTTGGTGGTGAAGCCAAAAGATCCTTCAACTTCTTCATGGACTCGCTTTGCTCCTCTTGCCACTGAAATCTCTGCCCCTTCCTCAGCAACTTGTACAACGGATCTGCTACATGTGCAAAGTGTGGAATCCATATATGATAAAACACACATGCACCTAGAAATCTTCTCACCTCAGTAACCGATCCACACGTCTCCTTCATTCTTCGAATGACATCAACCTTATTTGGACAAGGTTTCCGACCATAAGATCCACATAGATGTCCCACTATTAACACCTCATGTTCTCCAAATACAGACTTTGCTCCTGATAAAGTCAAATGAACCTCCTCCAGTCGACTCAGTATCTTATCACAGTCGGCTATGTGATCTGCAACAAACTTACGGCATCCCCTCTGATCCATTACCTCATTCTTCTCCTCCTCATCACACCCTTTGATCGGCACATCATCAAGGAATGGCATAGATTTTTCAGGAATGAAATCCCTCAAAACTTTGTTCATGCCATTCATCATATGTGCTACAGAATTGGTAGCACCTTGCGGCAAGGTGCTCATCCTTAGTAACCCCAAAGGTCTCCTCATTGTAGTCAAGTCTCTACTCTCAGAGGATAACTGAAACTGATCATAACCTGAATATAAGTCCCATTGAATAGATAGCACGACCAGCAAAAGCCTCTGCAAACTCGTCTACAATAGGTCCTATACCCATATTTCTGATAGTCACTTTGTTAACTGGCTGCATATCTTGAATGAATCTCAAAGCTCCACTCTTCTTCGGAACAGTAAACCATCTACTAGAGTAGGGAGCTATAGATGGTTCCAAGATACCCATCATAATCCTCTCATTGAGCAAGTCTATCAGCTTTGGTAGATGAGCTCTAGGTACAGGGATAGGATGTAGATTCCAAGGCACATGCGGTATAGTAAAGATTACCATAGGTGCAACTACGCTTGGATCTACACATCCTACTTCATGTGACTCAAACGCAAACGCCTTACCATGCCTAGATAGCATCTCCCTGAAGCTCTTCTCTTGCTCAGTAAGAAATCCATCACCTCCGATCCTCAGCTCCTTCAGTGTTGTTTCTGTGAACTGGTGCCCAATTCTTCTCGGTCCTCTGAGCGTCGGTTCTCGTGCAGCTTGCTCCATCTTCTGATTGTAATCGAGTGGTAAAGGAAAAGCCACTGGTTTGACTTTCTTTGCTACTGAGTTGTACTTGGTCTCCACATACACCTCTTGTCGATCTATAAACTTATCAATTACATCATAAAGCTCCTTGGAGCTCACTCTCACCACTCTATCTACATCATCTATAGAACTTTCTACTATAGACTTCAACTCCCCTATAGTATCTACCAAATACTGCTCTTCAAACACTCCGATATGTATTCGTCTCTTACTAACTCTCCACTATCCCACAAAGACTGCTGTACATACTTCACATGTTGCCTCTCAAACCTCTTCAGATTCTCAACCTTCCTATAACACACTGATCCACATGATGTCAGTCCTAAGAAGCTAGTGGATAAAGCTTCCTGCTCTACTGGATCAGGCGAGAATCCTTTCTCTACTGTACCGTTGAAGTCTCGCTCTTCAATGGTACTCTGCCAAAACCCCTAGACTCTCTAAACTCCTGAGTGATCTTAGGTAGTGGACGATCTCTCAAGCTATCACGATTCCTCTCATGTTCTGCAGCAACGGTCAAAAATTGAACAGCTCTTTTGCCGTCTCTACTACATATCCTAGCATAGGCTGAACCATCATCCATAACTCGTGTCTCCATTCTAACAGCAGTAATGTAAGGCTGCCCTAGAATGATAGGATAGGTTGACATGTCTTGCACAAAGAAATTCTGAACATCACTGATGTCACCCACAGTTACCTTGATGTTGGGACAAGCACCATAGAGTTCTCCCCTCTAGTTGTTGGCAGCACGTATAAGCCATCCATGGTCGGTGTCTATAGGCCACCTCCCACGCTTGTACAGCTCCTTAGACATCAGATTAATCTCTGAGCCGTGATCAATCAATGCCACCACAGGTTCCTCCAGATCTCCCAACTTCACCAAGGTCTCTGTGGTTGCTCTTGCCCAATGGTTGTGAGAGTAATGGCTCTTCTGAGATGCTTCCACCTCATCTTCAAACCTCACGTGTTGATACGATCTCCCTTCTGATACTTGAGAGCGGTAACCAGCAATCTCATCTTCCTCATCCTCCGACAGTTTGGTCCTTAGAGCGTTAAGCGTAGCTGCTTCACCCAAAATCTGACGTTTCCTCTTGATGATATCTATGATAACCTCATGGAACTCACGCTTTGCAATCCCAAGAATCTCACCCAAAGTAAACTCAACCTTCCCATTCAAGATACGGTTCTCTAACACCTGCTTCAGGTCTGTAGCAATCTCAATGTCAGACTGAAGTTTGTATGCAGGCATCTTACCCTTCTCCTTGCTTCTCTCCTTCTCCTTTGGTGTTGTAGGTGGTAGATCCTTCATATTCTCCTCCCGAGTAGGTGTTGTCTCATGTCTTGTCTCTGGTCTAGCCCTCTCACTTCTTGTAGCAGGTCGTTTGGCTGTAGAAGCCTCACCTGCATCCTCCCTCCTGCGTTTTTCTTCTAGTATAGCTTCATGCTGACTTCTTGCAACATAAGCATGCACTGACATAGTATCCATAGGGTCATTCCATCCTGTAGTTTCTCGAATTGAGTTGCCAACCCTCCGTAGCACATCCTTGTCTAGCTCTGTTCTAGCTACGGACCGCACTACATCAGACCACAACCCAGTAGTCCCTTTCTCTCTCTCCATCTCCACTTTCACTCCACAGTTAGCAGCATTCACAAGAGAAACAGCATGTGATGCTGATATTTCATTCACAAGTCTTTTCATACCACCCTTGCCAAAGTTGGTTCCCAACATCATCCCAGTCTCTCTCAAATGGATCTTACCATCTTTGAAGAAGATCAGATCCTTCCTCAATGCATCTGAAAACTCCCCACAATCTCTTCTTACATGGTCTAGGCTATCACACCATATACAACGATGAACAAAGCCTTCTCTCATCTGAGGTCTCTGCATAGCAGGCTGTACATTCTGCTCCTTCTCTTCTAACCTAGTGAGCTTAAGCTTAAGCTCCTTCATACCCTTAATCAACTCATCAAGCGGTGAGTCTTCCTCTCTAGCAATTACCAAAGCGGGCTTAGTACGCAACTGCTTGACAGAAATTATCAGAGGTGCTGCTTCACTTACCACCACCTTGTCCCTTCTTCTATGTCTCTTGGTCAGCAAAGAAATAGCCTCTTCAACCTCCTTCCAATCAGTCTTCAATCCTCTCTCCTCACTCTTGTCTTCCAGCAACAGCTCAAGCTTCTCCTGAATAGTCACGTCCGCTGCTTGTAGGAAAAGCTCGGTCTTCTCCACCTCTAGTGTAAGCTTCTCTGTCCTAGAAAGCTGAGCATACTGACGATCAAACTCCCTTAACAACTCATTTACAGACAAACCTTTGTTAGGCTAAACCACCCACTCCAAGAACGTTCTCTTGGTCACCCTCTCTGAATCTTTAGTGTAGTACTCCTCCTTCAAAGCTCGCATAAAGCTCTCCCAACTCTGTCCTTGCTGCTGCTTGAGCTCCTTCACACGTCCACGAATCTCAGGCACAACAGCAAGTTCAAAGTTCTCCACCATCTCCTTCTCATAGTACCGTTACAGGTTACATGCCAGCAGAATTGATACTAGGACAAAAACCTGTGATGCCGATTGAGGAGGTTGTGCCTACTTGGAATGTTTTGCCATGGAAAGATGGTAGAAGTACGGAGGATCTTCTTGCATTAAGGATTCAGCAGTTAGAACGGAGACCTGAGGATGTTGCCAAAGCTGTGGAAAGGTTGAAGACTGCTAGAGAGAGAAACAAAGGCAGATTTGATAGAACGCATAGATTACGACCCAAACCAGTTAAGGAAGGTGATTGGGTGTTAGTCTATGATAGTAGTCTTGATAATCAGCATAGCGCTATCAGAAAGTTTTCCAAGAGATGGTTCGGACTTTATGTGGTGTTAGAAGTTTATGATAATGCCACATACTCTTTGAGAGAGTTAGATGGTGCAGTGCTCAAGATACCAGTCGCAAGGAAGAGAATCAAGCTCTTTAGAAGGTGAAGGGAGGACCAAAACATTGCAGAACTTACTGAGGATGAAGCTAAAGACTCAATGGAGGTTGAAGATGAATTTGAAGATGAAGCTGAAGAGTCTTGATCTGGATCTGGCACATACCGGAGGATGTGCAAGTTCAGAGGGGGTGGATGTCGCGCTACTTGGCGGCTACATGCTTGACTTCTACTCCGACACTTAGGTTTAGTAGTTCTAGAAGTTAGCTCATATTACTTCTAGTCCTTTATGTATACTATTTTGAGTCCTAGTAGGCTGATAGTATGCTAGTTATCTTGTTCAAGCATTTGTGCGCTTGTGCAAGTGAATTCTTACTTGTCTATGACGTTCAATGTACATAACTTAGGGTTTCCATGCTGATAGGGGTTTGAGCTCATGGGTTGTACTTACTTGTCGCCCATGCACGCTTTCTAGCTGATTTAAGTTATTTTTGGGGGCTGCGTGTCGTTTTAGGTAGTTTAAGTTTTACGTTGGCACTCTAGGGAGCTTGACGTGGTAGCCTATGAGTAAAACTAAGTTGCCACGTGGTTTAGGGTACTAAAGGACAACCAACTGGAGCTATGAACTCCCATTGGTCTATTTTTGTCTTTTGTTAAACTCTAAATTTAGAAACAGAGCTCTAGAGTGGAGTTCGAGCATTTGGTGAGGGATCTTTGAAATATGAGAGCACAAGGAGAGAGGGCTCGTCATGCCTAGCACTTCCAGTGAATTTTTCGATCGATTTGATGCAATAAAGACGAAGTTATGACCAATTGAAGTTCGAATTGTGCTAGAATTGAATCACTTTTGTTGGATTTAGGGTTTTCAGTGTCATTCGCAGCAGATTTGAGGAAATTGCTTCAAAACTTCGAGGTTGTGTTCTCTGCCAGCAGGGCTACTATTTCACAAAAAGTTTCATATCGATTGAGTGACTGAGTAATTCAGGGCGGCCGCTGAAGCCGAGGGGGTCTGAAAAGCTCTTAATCTAGAGCAGCGACTTCAGGGAAGGAGATCTGGAGTTCTACAAACAATCAGGAGTCCGAACTTCACAGGAGTGTTCAGCAAGCTGCAAATCCTGTAAGAAACTTCGAAATTGATCGAGCCAAACTCCTGTTATAGGTCGTAATAGCCATCCAGGTACCAGAAATTGCCGTAGTTTTTTTGCTCAAAACTTTTCTGTTCATATCTCCGTGTCAGAATTTGATCTCAGGTTGAAACTTCGTCTGTGAGTTCAGTAGTACCTCATTTGCATGTAGGGGAAGTTTAGAGGTCTAAACCTTCATAGTTTTCCTCTCCGTGAGTGTCAAAGTTCACCGTCGGATCCTATTACTGCCAGCTAGACCTGAATTTCGCCTTCTGGGTATATTACTAGATCTTACACATCTGTGTGAGTGTTTATAGCCCCTGTTGTAACTTGAAAGCCAACCTCTTAAGTGAACAACCACAGCCAGAAGCCCGGCGCTTTCCTAGGTAGACGGATTACACTCCGACATACTATCTTTTTGGTGAACTCGACGTGAAACACCTAGGGTGGGAGTTTTCTTGAGAGTGTTACAGGATCAGATATCATGGCCAACCAAGGATCATCAAGTGGAGGTGTTGCTGCTGCTCAGCAACCTGTTCAGTTGGATGCTGCTACGATGAAGATGTTCCAAGCTTTTTCCATGTTTATGCAGCAACAGCAGAGCATAGAGAGGAAGGATGTATTAGCAACCAAGGCGTTGCAATCTGTGGTGCATCAGATGGATCAGTTCAAAGGGACAGATATTTCCAAGTACGTGCGATACTATGCTAGGGAGATGGAGGTGAACAAGGTACCTGAGAAGGAGATGGTGGAAAACTTTGAACTTGCTGTTGTGCCTGAGATTCGTGGGCGTGTGAAGGAGCTCAAGCAGCAGCAAGGACAGAGTTGGGAGAGCTTTATGCGAGCTTTGAAGGAGGAGTACTACACTGAAGATTCAGAGAGGGTGACCAAGAGAACGTTCTTGGAGTGGGTGATGAAGCCTAACAAAGGGTTGTCTGTAAATGAGCTGTTAAGGGAGTTTGATCGTCAGTATGCTCAGCTTTCTAGGACAGAGAAGCTTACACTAGAGGTGGAGAAGACAGAGCTTTTCTTACAAGCAGCGGACGTGACTATTCAGGAGAAGCTTGAGTTGTTGTTGGAAGACAAGAGTGAGGAGAGAGGATTAAAGACTGATTGGAAGGAGGTTGAAGAGGCTGTCTCTTTGCTGACCAAGAGACAGAGAAGAAGAGACAAGGTGGTGGTAAGTGAAGCAGCACCTCTGATAATTCCTGTCAAGCAGTTGCCTACTAAGCCCGCTTTGGTAATTGCTAGAGAGGAAGACTCACCGCTTGATGAGTTGATTAAGGGTATGAAGGAGCTTAAGCTTAAGCTCACTAGGTTAGAAGAGAAGGAGCAGAATGTACAGCCTGCTATGCAGAGACCTCAGATGAGAGAAGGCTTTGTTCATCGTTGTATATGGTGCGATAGCCTAGACCATGTAAGAAGAGATTGTAGAGAGTTTTCAGATGCATTGAGGAAGGATCTTATCTTCTTCAAAGATGATAAGATCCATTTGAGAGAGACGGGGATGATGCTGAGAACCAACTTTGGCAAGGGTGGTATGAAGAGACTTGTGAATGAGATATCAGCATCACATGTTGTTTCTCTTGTGAATGCTGCTACGTGTGGAGTGAAAGTGGAAATGGAAATGGAGAGAGAGAAAGGGACTATTGGGTTATGGTCTGATGTAGTGCGGTCCGTAGCTAGAACAGAGTTAGACAAGGATGTGCTACGGAGGGTTGGCAACTCAATTCGAGAAACTACAGGATGGAATGACCTTGTGGACACTATGTCAGTGCATGCTTATGTTGCAAGAAGTCATCATGAAGCTGTACTAGAAGAAAAACGCATGAAAGAGGATGCAGGTGAGGCTTCTACAGCCAAACGACCTGCTACAAGAAGTGAAAGGGCTAGACCAGAGGCAAGGCAGGAGACAACACCTACTCCGGAGGAAACTATGGAGGATCTACCACCTACAACACCAAAGGAGAAGGAGAGAAGCAAGGAGAAGGGTAAGATGCCTGCATACAAACTTCAGTCTGACATTGAGATTGCTACAGACCTGAAGCAGGTGTTAGAGAATCGTATCTTGAATGGGAAGGTTGAGTTTACTTTGGGTGAGATTCTTGGGATTGCAAAGCGTGAGTTCCATGAGGTTATTATAGATATCATCAAGAGGAAACGTCAGATTTTGGGTGAAGCAGCTACGCTTAACGCTCTAGGGACCAAACCGTCAGAAGATGAGGAAGATGAGATTGCTGGTTATTGCTCTCAAGTATCAGAGGGAAGATCAGATCAGCACGTGAGGTTTGAAGATGAGGTGGAAGCATCGCAGAAGAGTCATTATTCTCACAACCATTAGGCGAGAGCAACCACAGAGACCTTAGTGAAGCTGGGAGATCTAGAAGAACCTGTGGTGGCATTGATTGATCACGACTCAGAGATTAATCTGATGTCTAAGGAGCTGTACAAGCGTGGGAGGTGGCCCATAGACACCGACCATGGGTGGCTTATCCGTGCTACCAACAACCAGCGGGGAGAACTCTATGGTGCTTGCCCCAACATCAAGGTAACTGTAGGTGACATCAGTGATGTTCAGAATTTCTTTGTACAAGACATGTCAACCTATCTTATCATTCTAGGGCAGCCTTACATTACTGCTGTTAGAATGGAGACACGAGTTATGGATGATGGTTCAGCCTATGCTAGGATACGTAGTAGAGATGACAAAAGAGCTGTTCAATTTTTGACCGTTGCTGCAGAACATGAGAGGAATCGTGATAGCTTGAGAGACCGTCCACTACCTAAGATTACTCATGAGTTTAGAGAGTCTAGGGGTTTTGGCAGAGTACCATTGAAGAGCGAGACTTCAACGGTACAGTAGAGATAGGATTCTCGCCTGATCCAATAGAACATGAAGCTTTATCCTCTAGCTTCTTAGGATTGACGTCATGTGGATCAGTGTGTTATAGGAAGGTTGAGAATCTGAAGAGGTTTGAGAGGCAACATATGAAGTGTGTACAGCAGTCTTTGTGGGACAGTGGAGAGTTAGCAGGAGATGAATACATATCTGGAGTGTTTGAAGAGCAGTATTTGGTAGATACTATAGGGGAGTTGAAATCTATAGTAGAAAGTTCTATAGATGATGTAGATAGAGTGGTGAGAGTGAGCTCCAAGGAGCTTTACGATGTAATTGATAAGTTTATAGATCGACAAGAAGTGTATGTGGAGACCAAGTACAAGTCAGTGACAAAGAAAGTCAAACCAGTGGCTTTGCCTTTGCCACTCGATTACAATCAGAAGATGGAGCAAGCTGCACGAGAACCGACGCTCAGAGGACCGAGAAGAATTGGGCACCAGTTCACAGAAACAACACTGAAGGAGCTAAAGATTGGAGGTGATGGATTTCTTACCGAGCCAAAGAAGAAGAGCTTCAGGGAGATGCTATCTAGGCATGGAAAGACGTTCGCGTTTGAGTCACATGAAGTAGGATGTGTAGATCCAAGTGTAGTTTCACTTATGGTAATCTTTACTATACCGCATGTGTCTTGGAATCTACGTCCTATCCCTGTGCCTAGAGCTCATTTGCCAAAGTTGATAGACTTGCTTAATGAGAGGATTAGGATGGGTATCTTGGAACCATCTATAGCTCTCTACTCTAGCAGATGATTTACTGTTCCGAAGAAGAGTGGAGCTTTGAGATTCATTCAAGATATGCAACCAGTTAACAAGGTGACTATCAGGAACATGGGTATAGGACCTACTGTAGACGAGTTTGCAGAGGCTTTTGCTGGTCGTGCTATCTATTCAATGGGAGACTTATATTCAGGTTATGATCAGTTTCAGTTATCTTTTGAGAGCAGAGACTTGACTACAATGAGGACACCTTTGGGGTTACTAAGGATGTGCACCTTGCCACAAGGTGCTACCAATTCTGTAGCACATATGATGAATGACATGAATAAAGTTTTGAGGGATTTCATTCCTGAAAAAACTATGCCATTCCTTGATGATGTGCCGATCAAAGGGTGTGCTGAGGAGGAGAAGAATGAGGTAATGGATCAGAGGGGGTGCCGTAAGTTTGTTGCAGATCACATAGTTGATTGTGATAAGATACTGAGTCGACTGGAGGAGGTTCATTTGACTTTATCAGGAGCAAAGTCTGTATATGGAGAACAAGAGGTGTTGATTGTGGGGCACCTATGTGGATCTTATGGTCGGAAACCTTGTCCAAACAAGGTTGATGCCATTCGAAGGATGAAGGAGACATGTGGGTCAGTTACCGAGGTGAGAAGGTTTCTAGGTGCATGTGTGTTTTACCATATATGGATTCCACACTTTGCACATGTAGCAGATCCGTTGTACAAGTTGCTGAGGAAGGGGCAAAGATTTCAGTGGCAAGAGGAGCAAAGCGAGTCTATGAAGAAGTTGAAGGATCTGTTGTCTTCACCACCAACTCTACGGAAGGTAACATATGAGTTGGGTAGATCTGTTATCCTTACTGTTGATACTAGTCCTATTGGCATTGGATGGGCTGTAGGACAAGACGATGAGGATGGAAATAGATATGTGGTGCGTTTTGGAGCTAAGGTGTTAAGTTCACGGCAGAGAGACTACCCTCAGGTCAAGAGAGAGCTATGGGGAGTAGTTACTGCGATGAAAAGTGATAAGGAATACTTGATAGGAGCACCTGTGGTTGTGGAGACAGATTGTTTATCTTTCTTGGGAATGATCACTAGCTGTACAACTCTAGATATTGCTATGTTGAGGTGGATAGCATATATCAAGTCCTTGAACCCAGAGTTTAGACATATTGCAGGGAAGGACAATCCTGTGGCAGATATGTTATCAAGGGCTAGGTATTACGATGAGAAAGAAATGATAGATGATCAGGAGGATGTGGGAACAAAGTTCTATTCTAGTGTTCTTGCTAGAAGAGATAGAAGCTGTTTTGCAGCCTCGTTGGAATTTTTTGAGGAAACTGTGTATGATGACGAGTGGTTGGATCTTGGGCGCTATTTGAGTTCACTGGAAAGACAAGAAGGTTGGTCTGATGCAGATTTCAAGAGGATCCGTAGAATAGCTTATGGTTACTTTTTACATGGAGGACATCTATGGAAGCGCCCTAAGCTACAAGGAGGTATACCGCAACGGGTGGTATGTGACTTGGAATTGCAGCAGCAGCTGATCAAGGAGTTTCATGAGAGTCTATGGGCCGGTCATAGAGGAGTTTGGGCTACATTTGCCAAGATGAAGGAGAAGTATTGGTGGAAGGGTATGTATAAGGATGTAGTACAGTTTGTTTCATCTTGTATACCTTGCCAGATGTATTCCAACGTACGTCATCGTGATGGATTGCATCCTACTTATCCTTTAGCCATTCATTACAAATGGGTAGTTGATCTGGTAACTATGCCATTTGGACTCGGACAAATGAGGTATCTAGTCTTGGCTAGAGAAGATCTATCTAACCAAGTTGAAGGCCGTGCCTTGAGGACGAAGACCACTGCTAGTGTCTGCCGCTTTCTACTTGAAGATGTTATTTGTAGGTATGGGTGTGTTGGAAAGATCATTGCAGATAGGGGTGAGCTGGATTCACAAGAAGCAGTTGAGTTCTTCAAGCGATTGGGAATCAAGTTGGCGTTAACCACTGCTTACAATCCTGAAGGGAATGGCAAGAGCGAACGAGGTCATCTGCCAATCATCAAAGCTTTGGTAAAGGCTTGCAAGGGTAAGATCCGTGAATGGCCTAGACTGCTACCATTTGCTTTGTGGGCGGATCGTACAACTCATAGTACCGTTACAGGTTACATGCCAGCAGAATTGATACTAGGACAAAAACCTGTGATGCCGATTGAGGAGGTTGTGCCTACTTGGAATGTTTTGCCATGGGAAGATGGTAGAAGTACGGAGGATCTTCTTGCATTAAGGATTCAGCAGTTAGAACGGAGACCTGAGGATGTTGCCAAAGCTGTGGAAAGGTTGAAGACTGCTAGAGAGAGAAACAAAGGCAGATTTGATAGAACGCATAGATTACGACCCAAACCAGTTAAGGAAGGTGATTGGGTGTTAGTCTATGATAGTAGTTTTGATAATCAGCATAGCGCTATCAGAAAGTTTTCCAAGAGATGGTTCGGACCTTATGTGATGTTAGAAGTTTATGATAATGCCACATACTCTTTGAGAGAGTTAGATGGTGCAGTGCTCAAGATACCAGTCGCAAGGAAGAGAATCAAGCTCTTTAGAAGGTGAAGGGAGGACCAAAACATTGCAGAACTTACTGAGGATGAAGCTAAAGACTCAATGGAGGTTGAAGATGAATTTGAAGATGAAGCTGAAGAGTCTTGATCTGGATCTGGCACATACCGGAGGATGTGCAAGTTCAGAGGGGGTGGATGTCGCGCTACTTGGCGGCTACATGCTTGACTTCTACTCCGACGCTTAGGTTTAGTAGTTCTAGAAGTTAGCTCATATTACTTCTAGTCCTTTATGTATACTATTTTGAGTCCTAGTAGGCTGATAGTATGCTAGTTATCTTGTTCAAGCATTTGTGCGCTTGTGCAAGTGAATTCTTACTTGTCTATGACGTTCAATGTACATAACTTAGGGTTTCCATGCTGATAAGGGTTTGAGCTCATGGGTTGTACTTACTTGTCGCCCATGCACGCTTTCTAGTTGATTACGACCCAAACCAGTTAAACAAGGTGATTGGGTGTTAGTCTATGATAGTAGTCTTGATAATCAGCATAGCGCTATCAGAAAGTTTTCCAAGAGATGGTTCGGACCTTATGTGGTGTTAGAAGTTTATGATATTGCCACATACTCTTTGAGAGAGTTAGATGGTGCAGTGCTCAAGATACCAGTCGCAGGGAAGAGAATCAAGCTCTTTAGAAGGAGAGGGGAGGACCAGAACATTGCAGAGCTTACTGAGGATGAAACCTAAGACTCAATGGAGGTTGAAGATGAATTTGAAGCTGAAGCTGAAGAGTCTTGAACTGGATCTGGCACATACCGGTGTCGCGCTACTTCGCGGCTACATGTTATATTTCTACTCCGACGCTTGAGTTTAGTAGTTCTAGAAGTTAGCTTATATTACTTCGAGTCGTTTATGTATATGTTTGACACCTTTGCATACGGTGTTAACACTATTTTGAGTCTTAGTAGGTTGATTACCATGTTGATAGGGCTTAAGCTCATGGGTTGTATTTGCGTGTCGCCCATGCACGCTTTCTAGCTGATTTAAGTTATTTTTCGGGGCTGCGTGTCGTTTTAAGTAATTTAAGTTTTACGCTGGCACTCTAGGGGGCTTGACGTGGTAGCCTATGAGTAAAACTAAGTTGCCACGTGGTTTAGGGTACTAAAGGACAACCAAGTGGAGCTATGAACTCCCATTGGTCTGTTTTTGTCTTTAGTTTCACTCTAAATTTAGAAATCGAGCTCTAAAGGAGAGTTCGAGCATTTGGTGAGGGATCTTCGAAATCTGAGAGCACAGGGAGAGAGGTCTCGTCATGCCAAGCACTTCCAGTGAAAATTTCGATCGATTTGAGTCAATAAAGACGGAGTTATGAGCAATTGAAGTTCGGATTGTGCTAGAATTGAATCATTTTGGTTGGATTTAGGGTTTTCAGTGTCATTCGCAGCAGATTTGAGGAAATTGCTTCAAAACTTCGAGGTTGTGTTCTCCGCCAGCAGGGCTACGATTTCACAAAAAGTTTCATATCGATTGAGCAACTGAGTAATTCAGGGCGGCCGCTGAAGCTGAGGGGGTCTGAAAAGCTCTTAATCTAGAGCAGCGACTTCAGAGGAGGAGATCTACAGTTCTGTGTACATTCAGGAGTCCCAACTTCACAGGGATGTTCAGCACCCTGTAGACTGCAAATCCTGTAAGAAACTTTGAAATTGATCGAGCCAAACTCCTGTTATAGGTTGAAATAGCCAGCTAGGTACCAGAAATTGCCGTAGTTTTCTTGCTCAAAACTTTTCTGTTCATATCTCCGTGTCAGAATTTGATCTCAGGCTGAAATTTCGTCTGTGAGTTCAGTAGTACCTCATTTGCATGTAGGGGAAGTTTAGAGGTCTAAACCTTCATAGTTTTCCTCTCCGTGAGTGTCAAAGTTCACCGCCGAATCCTATTACTGCCAGCTAGACCTGAATTTCGCCTTCTGGGTATATTACTAGATCTTACACATCTGTGTGAGTGTTTATAGCCCTATTGTGACCTGAAAGCCAACCTCTTGAGTGAACAACCACAGCCAGAAGCCCGGCGCTTTCCTAGGTAGACGGATTACACTCCGACACCGGAGGATGTGCAGGTTCAGAGGGGGTGGATGTCGCGTTACTTGGTGGCTACATGCTTGACTTCTACTCCGACGCTTAGGTTTAGTAGTTCTAGAAGTTAGCTCATATTACTTCTAGTCCTTTATGTATATGTTTGACACCTTTGCATACGGTGTTAATACTATTTTGGGTCCTAGTAGGCTGATAGTATGCTAGTTATCTTGTTCAAGCATTTGTGCGCTTGTGCAAGTGAATTCTTACTTGTCTATGACGTTCAATGTACATAACTTAGGGTTTCCATGCTGATAGGGGTTTGAGCTCATGGGTTGTACTTACTTGTCGCCCATGCACGCTTTCTAGCTGATTTAAGTTATTTTTCGAGGCTACGTGTCGTTTTAGGTAGTTTAAGTTTTACGTTGGCACTCTAGGGAGCTTGACGTGGTAGCTATGAGTAAAACTAAGTTTCCACGTGGTTTAGGGTACTAAAGGACAACCAAGTGGAGGTATGAACTCCCATTGGTCTGTTTTTGTCTTTTGTTAAACTCTAAATTTAGAAATAGAGCTCTAGAGTGGAGTTCGAGCATTTGGTGGGGGATCTTCGAAATCTGAGGGCACAGGAGGGTAGAGCTCGTCATGCCAAGCACTTCCAGTGAAATTTTCGATCGATTTGAGGCAATAAAGACGAAGTTATGACCAATTGAAGTTCGAATTGTGCTAGAATTGAATCACTTTTGTTGGATTTAGGGTTTTCAGTGTCACTTGCAGCAGATTTGAGGAAATTGCTTCAAAACTTCGAGGTTGTGTTCTCTGCCAGCAGGGCTACGATTTCCCAAAAATTTTCGCATCGATTGAGTGACTGAGTAATTCAGGGCGGCCGCTGAAGCAGAGGGGGTCTGAAAAGCTCTTAATCTAGAGCAGCGACTTCAGAGGAGTAGATCTGGAGTTCTGTGTACAGTCAAGAGCCCCAACTTCATAGGGGTGTTCAGCATCGTGTAGACTCTAAATCTTGTTAGAATATTTGAAATTGATCGAGCCAATCTTCTGTTATAGGTCGAAATAGCCATCTAGGTACCAGAAATTGTCGTAGTTTTCTTGCTTAGAACTTTTCTGTTCATATCTCCGTGTCTGAATTTGATCTCAGGCTGAAACTTCGTATGTGAGTTCAATAGTACCTCATTTGCATGTAGGGGAAGTTTAGAAGTCTAAACCTTCATAGTTTTCTCTCCGTGAGTGTCAAAGTTCACCGCCGGATCCTATTACTGCCTGCTAGACCTGAATTTCACTTTCAGAGTATATTACTAGATCTTACACATCTGTGTGAGTGTTTATAGCCCCTGTTGTAACCTGAAAGCCAACCTCTTGAGTGAACAACCACAGCCAGAAGCCCGACGCTTTCCTAGGTAGACGGATCACACTCCGACAACGTGTGGTTTAGTGCAACAGATTTTCAAGTATGTCGATGCATCCTCGAGGGTTGGTGTTACCCGCAGCAGAGTTGGCCGAGGCCAAACCCTTCCTCAAGGAGTTGGGTCTCGACTTCTTCCTGTGGGATTGGAACCTCGCCGACCAGGGTCTTCTGGAGGAGGTTTGGGTAGCCTTACCGTCTCGCAACCGTGTATCTGCGAAGGCAGGAGTAGCTCGAGGAAGACCATCTTCCTGGACTAAGGATTGGTGGCGCAGGGTCTTCCACAGGCCAGAATTTGAGGACCGAGGTTATTGGCTCGAGAAGAAAATCTTACCCAGGATCTCAAGTGAGTGGCATGTGTCGGGAAGCACAACTTGTCTCTTCCTGGAGGACAGACAGGGAAGAAACGGCTGGAAGATCGAATCTTACTTGAGCTGCAGAAGCGTCTTCTGGCGAAGCTGTTCCTTCACCTCTTTCCTAAGGGGAAGGCGCAGAAGACGAGGTATCTTGGAGATCAAGACGTGGAGTTCTTGGAAGCAATGTGCGCGGGAGAGAATGTCAACTGGGGCGCGTTCTTCCACGTATATGTACAGACGGAGTTGGTGTACTTAGGTACCCCGGCAGGAGGACATCTTACTCCATTCTTCTGTTACTTGTACGTAACCAAGGGGGATCTCACGACAGATCAGTTGGCAAGATATGGACCAACAGGGCAGCAGGAGGCGAAGGAAGAGACCTCGTGGGAAGACGACCGAGCAGCAGCGATGACTCCTCCTCCCACTCTGATGTCACAGATGAGGCCTGGTATTCATCAGAAGACGCTTCTGGTGAGGAAAGACGATTCCAGTGGATCGGAAGACGCGACACCACCAAGGAAGATGGGTCCTAGGAGTGTGCCTAAGAAGACCACCTCCTTCCCGATCATTCACTCTGGATCGGAGTCCGACTCACCGGAGGAGTTCTTGAGTACCCGAGCTGCACAGAAGACCGCTTCTGCAACACCAGGGAGTCTTCCGAAGACTCCAGAAGGCGAAGGATGGATGTATACTCATATTGCTATGCGAGGAAGCGCAGTAAAGAGGACCGCTTCTACCATGGGGAGAGATCTTCCACCCCGGAAGATGAGAAGAGTAGCTTCTTCCCGTGCACAGAAGCTGAAGACCATAGTGGTGGAAGAGGCATCCTTGCCTCTAGAAGTGTGAAGCCTTGATTTTTCGTCTTGTTAATTAATTGATTAGTTGTAAGTAAATAAGAAGAATAGATGATAGAAGATAAAAGATATGAGTAGAATAGTGTTAATTAGAAGTTTAGTGAAGAATCTCTGTTCTGGAGGAATTTATCGAATCTATGAAGACACTTGAGAGATGACTTCCTCATAGTTGAATTTCTCGGGCGAAGAACTTTCTAACGATATGTTGTGCGAGGCAATCAGAGGTCGAATGACGAAGTTACAGTAGGCTGAAGAATGTATCGCAGTTGCAAAGGAAGAACATAGCCGCACTGTGAGCGCCGAAGAATGACAGTTGTGAAGAGGAAAACCTTAACTTCGGCACGTGCGAGAAAACCTATCGCGAGATATAAGTCAAGTAACAAAGCTATTTGTCTTATTGTTTTACTAATCTCCAGAGCGATAGCAGGAGCGCAGCGCGCCGCATTCTCTGATCGCCGAAGTACTTCTGCTTCGTCGAAGTCAGTTACTGACGAGGAAGCCAATTTGAGAAGAAGAACTCGGTTGCGAGCGAAGAAGCGAGTTGTGACGAAGAATCTGTCTTCACCGAAGTCTGTTGCAGCGATCTTAGATACATGCGAGGGATGTAGACATCTAAGCCACCGAAGCTCCGAGCACTAAAAGTCAATCGAGCAACTCTTCGCCGCTATGAGAAGGAGCTCGAGGAGATGGGATTGGCATTCCTCCTACTTCCTTGGTGAGGGATGGTCTCCTTGAAGTTAGTACATGAGTTGAAGATCTGCAGACAGCATCCAGCGGATGAGTCGTATGGGCGGCCTTGCAACTGGACCGAAGCGTACTCGTCCAGCGTCTTAGAGATCGACGATGCAGGCCAGGAGGGCGATCTTCTTTTTGACAGTATTTCAGCCGCAGCATCGTCCGAAGCAGTGAAGAACTTCCCGAAGCTCTTCAAGGAATTGTCTCAGGGGAGGAACAGTTACAGGACGAGCGATTACTTTAACCCGAAGAAGAGGAAGGTTGCTGATGCGATCATGGCGATCTTCCGGCCACGAAGAACGACTTACATGTCAAATTGGCAGATCAACTTTATCGAGCAGCTCTTCGTCGGGAAAAGAGCCCATTGGACGAGGATCTTTCATCGTCATGTGCAGAAGCTCTGGAAGGAGGAAGACATGGTTTACATAGGAGCGTTTGTCTCGGTGTTCTACATGGGGATGGGGCTGTTATCGGACGAAGACCAAAAGAGATTAGACTTCACCGCAGCAGCCAAAGAAAACAAATTCGAGGTGGTGCAGACTCCAGCCAGAGATGCACAACTGGAGAAATTCTTCGACGAAGTCATCGTCGAGGAAACAGCGACCGAAGAAGCGGTCGAGGCAGCGCAAAGGCACGACGCGTCGACTTCAGCAGCAGTTCCAGAGAAGGCAATCGAGGAGGTGAATCCGAACGAGGATGAAGATGTGGTCGAGGTATCTCCTCCGGTCCGAAGAAGTGGAAAGAAGAAGTCTTTGGAAGAGACACCGAGGTCTGCACAGAAGTCAAGGAAGAAGATGAAGATGACCAAGACAGTCTGTGTCGATGGAGAAGCAGCCGATGAAGAAGCGACTGAGGAAACCGAAGAAGGGGACACTCCTCGGACGAAGAAGAATGACGATTCTGCGAAGAAGACTACTCTTTCCTTATCGACAATAGGAGAGATAGAACAACTTGCTTCTTCGACGAAGTACATCCAGGAGGTAGTCGTGCCACTACTGCACAGCTTAGAAGAGAACTGAGAAACATACGAGGAAGTTATCGGTCGGAAGCTGAACTTAGCGGAGTTAGTGCAGACGATGCACTCTGGCCGAGGTAACTTGCAGGAGGTAAAGGAGAACTAACGAGCAGCACTCCTCATGGCACAGAAGGAGACCCAAGCGAAGACCGAAGAACTCAAGACAGTGACTTCGGAGAAAGAAGAACTTCTTCAGCAGAAGTTGGATCGAGAGAGAGAATACAAGAAGGTTCTTTCTCTGACAAAGAAGGAGTTGTAGGAGATGCGCGGGCAACGGAATAGGAATCAGGACATCATCGCGGAGATGACGAAGGAGGTCGAGAACTTAAAGCGCCGCATCATCACGGCCGAGGAGCTGAGCGCTCAACTTCGGAGTAGGGTCTAGCCGACGCTGAAGAACTACTTCGCCACCGATTTGGATACTTCGGAGCTAGATTTTCTTCGGTAGATTAGAGCGGAGTTTACTGCCGTAGATGTAGAGGGTTCTTCGGCGAAGAACCGGTTAGCTAGACTAGGTCAGAAGGTAGTTAGAGAGGTTAGGGAGGTTAGAGCGACCGTTGAGTTCTTAGTTAACGAGATAGGTAGAGAGTTAGCGATAAGAAGCGGTGTTGTTCCTGGTGTCGTTTCAGGCACACGACCTTCATCCGGCGGACCAGAAGTACTCCCGACTTCTTAGGAAGAAGATCCGTCATCTTCGGGAAAATCTGTATATAAGTGTTGTGTTGTTCATGCTCAGTACCTCTTTATGTTTTATTATTTTTGGATTTTCTATTTCCTGAGTTTGCGGAGCCATTGTGTGTTTGTCAACTTCAGGGATTTATCTACGAAGTATCGTAGTTTGCTGTGGTAGGAATAAGTCTGGGTGCCGAAGGATTTGCTGTCGACATTTGAAATCAGAGTAAGACGTTTACGGCGAGGACTGAGAATAGACCAGCATCTGCAAAGTTAGTTTGCTACGAAGACGTTTTTGGGTGAAGTTGACTTCGGAGGAAGTTGTTCTTTGGTGAGAACATTTAGGACGAAGTTGAACCTGGCGGAAGAAGAGTCTTCTTCGCCAGAGTTTTCCGAGCGCAGTAGTAGTGAAAGTAACTTAGTGTGAAGATACTTAGCGTTTATGGTGTTAGAGGCTACCTAGTAGCACTTCAGCAGTACTTCCTCGTGTGACATTTCTGTCTGTGGCTCTGTTTCTCTGTTGTTCATCTGTTCTTGAGGTCCTTGACCTGTTCAGTATCTGTTATGTTAATTGTCAGGATTATCAACTCTGTCTTGTTGGATAGACCTGAGTTTGATCTCTACCGGGATTGATTTCTGCCCGTGAGAATAAAAGACAACCATAAAGAATCACCTTTGTCACATGTCTTCTGGGTGGTGGGTTTTCTTGGATTCACTCCCGATTGTGCATGGGAAGTGTTCTTCTTGAGTGACGATGACTGTCAGCAGTTGTGCAGATTTGCAGCTTGGCTCGTCCAGTAGAGCACTTCGGACGTACGTACGGACGGTCTTATGGGTAAGGGATCCCAGAAGACAGAGTAGTCGGAGCAGCGAGAGAAGAAGAAAGAAGTCTTCTTCCCACAGCAGAAGACGACATCCTCAAGTAGAAGACGGTGCAACTATACGCACGTTTGTTGTCTTCCTCCCCAAACTATTACAAGCAGGGATGGCTTGTTAGTCAGGATCCGGACTAGAAGCCTGTCGGAATCTTAATTTCTCCTTTTCATCTTGTTTTTCTCTTGTTATTTTCTCTTCTTCCTCATCTTCTTACCTTCTTCTAGTGAGCTTCCGAGACTTCTCTTGAGCTTCCGTGAAGGTGAATGTCGTTGTAGTGCTGCAGGAAGACCGTTTTCGTAGGCAGAAGCCTGGGAAGGCTACAGGGGGCATACACCCTATGATTAATCTAACCCGTTGGAATGTGAGAGTGAGTAAGGTGTAACAGCCGTGCTAGTCGACTTCTGCGAAGCAGGAGCAGTCTTCTGGAGGTGTGAGAAGCCGAGTTGAACCTCCAGAAGCCGAGAATTGCTTCGGGAAGACGATATTGAGAAGAACGGAAGGAGCGACCTAGAAGCAGGAAGCGTCTTCCCGAGCTTCTCTGTGAATCGTTGTGTGATATTTTAGTTAGTAGTTGTTTGTTTAGGTCCAGAGCACCTTTTGGCGTCTGGAAGACGCGTGGTTTTGTGAGAAGACGAGATTTCTAGACAAAACTCGTGTGTTGGTGTGTTTGAACAGATCTTAGAACTTAGAGAAGCGTAACTTGTGCAAATCCTCTGTGGGAACGGTATGTTGTATACTAAATGGACAAAAGGAGTAATCCTGCGACACTACAATCTTCTTGAGCTCTTCTTCTTTCCTTTGGTGTCTCAAGGATATCCGCTGCTCTCCAGAAGCGATTCGCTGTGGTGAATATACCCACTCAGGGTCCTTACTCGCGTGTCTTCCGCTTCTTCCTCTGGTTGGAGACATCCACCAGAGTGCTGAGAAGAGAAGAAGACGTTTCGAACCTATGATAGGTTGTTCAGACCTCCAGTCTACCAGATCTAGTATTAGAAGAAGAGTGACATCTATTGCTTCATGTTGCACCCATTGCAGTTTTCCAAGATCTAGTCTTCCAAGAAGCTCTTGGAAGCGAAGAAACGGCTTCTTCCAATTCCCCTTGATGTGTCTCATCAGCTTCTGGCTGTGGTTCTTGTCTTCTAGCAAGATAGAGTTCCACAACACACTCAACTACAATCCAAGTTACTTCAAAATGCAACTAACTACTGCACACAGATCTAGGAAGCTTAGAACAATCGTTACTAAGATGAAAATTTACTAAGATTTTTGGTAACGGCGCCAAAAATACGAGTGCTACTATATGTAATGTCTCAAGTTTTCTCCTTTAGCCCATTTAGCAAAAAGGATATCGTTCCCACAGAGGATTTGCACAAGTATCATTGCTCTAAGTTATAAGATTTGTTTAAACACACAAACACACGGGTTTTATCTAGAAATCTCGTCTTCTCACAAAACCACACGGCTTTTAGACCCTTCAAAAGGTGTTCTGGACCTAAACCTAAACATTAAGAATCTTGAGGAAGAAGCCACCTCAGCCACACCCGAGGTACCAGCAAGGCTTTCCACTTTATCAGAGGTCGATTTAGGAGTTCAGGTAAGAGAGCATCCAGTAGGGATAGCACTTGACGATCAGGAGTAGGCAGCAAGTTAGGAAGACAATTGGCTTGCTAATTTTGGTAAGAAGCGAAGTCTATTATTTTAGGGAGAGACAACTCTCCTTGTAATTTTAGATGACTGTCCATGTGGCAGGGTAGGCAACGGTAAGAGCAGAAAGTTAGTTTCCAAACTGAGAAGGGAACCGAATGCATGTGAGGTGGTGGCCTTCTGACAGTGTCACATTTCTCTTGGCTGCGAGTGAGGATTGGAGGGGAACTGCGACTCAAGTGCAGAAGTACATAGTAGAATTTTGATACACACACATTTCTACGCATTGCTACACACGTTACACATAATGCGTAGACACATGTTATATACCCAGAACACACTACGTCCGAGAGACAAACGAATAGATTTTGGAGTACACAAGAGGGGTCTGCATTCCCGCTTCCAGCAGTAGATCGAACTAAAATAGAGAACGGCATCATCGTGTAGTCTTGTTTCTAAGCTGCTGTGTCGAGAGATAGAAATAGCCTAGAACAGAGAATGACATCATCGTGTAGTCTTGTTTCTTAGCTGATGTGTCAAGGAGTAGGAACAGGAAGTGGATGGAGTGAGCTTCCAGAAGCCAATGTACCTTCTTCTCGGAGAATTGATTTTGGATTTGATTGCAGAAGCTTTGTCAATGTCTTCTAGGCTGTGGGTTTCTTTGAATTCACACCCAATTGTGCATAGAAAGCTTTCTTCTTGAGTGGCGGTGATTGTTAGAAGTTGTGTAGAGTCTAAGCTTGTCTCATCAGTGGAGCACTTCGGATCCACGTATAGACTGACATAGGAGAGATTGGTCTCTGACGTCAGAGTAGTCGGAGCAACGACATAAGAAGAAAGAAGCCTTCTTTTCACAACAGAAGACGACATCCTCGAGTAGAAGACTTTGTAATTGTAAGTCAATTTGTGGTCTTCTTCCCTAAATTATTACAAGCAGAGATGGCTTGTTAGTAAGGATCCGGAATAGAAGCCAATCGGAGTCTTAATTTCTCATTTTCATCTTGTTTCCTCTTGTTTGGATTTTCTCTTCTTCCCCATCTTCTCTCATCTTCCCATCTTCCTATCTTCTTCTAGTGAGCTTCAGAGACTTCTATTGAGCTTCCGTGAAGGTGAATGTCGTTGTAGTGCTACAGGAAGACCGTTTCCGTAGGTAAAAGCCTGAGAAGGCTACAGGAGGTATACACCATGTGATTGATCTAACCTCGTTGGAAATTGGAAGAGCAATGTGTGATAAACAGTGGTAATTTGATGTCTACAAAGCAAGAGCAGTCTTCTGGAGGTGTGAGAAGCCGAATTGAATCCCAGAAGCCGAAAATTGCTTCGAGAAGACTATCGTGAGAAGACGGGAAGCCGTGACCTGGAAGTATGAAACGTCTTCCCGAGTTTCTCAGTAGATATATATGTGATATTTTAAGTTATAGTTGTTTGTTTAGGTCCAGAGCACGTTCTGAAGGGTCAGAAAGCCATGTGGTTTTGTGAGAAGACGAGATTTCTAAGTAAAACCCGTGTGTTTGTGTGTTTGAACAGATCTTAGAACTTAGAGCAGCGATACTTGTGCAAATCTTCTGTTGGGAACGATATCTTTTATGCTAAATGGGCTAAAGGAGACATCTTGAGACACTACAAGAACCGGGGTGGAGGTAGGAAAGATTCTGATAATCATTTAAAGGAAATGGCATATACTTGGGAGTACTACCTGTCTCTTCTTGGAAGATCGACAGGAGAGGAATGGATGAAAGGTGGAAGCCTACCAGGAGCCGAAGAAGCGTCTTCTGAAGAAGCTGTACCTTCACCTTTTCTCCAAGGGAAAAGCTCAAAAAGTCAGATACCCCAGAGACCTGGAAGCGATTTGGACAGGAGAGGTCGTCAACTCGGGCACCTTCTTCCACGCTTACATCCACGCTGAGTTAGCTTACTTGGGTACCCCAGCAAGAGGACACCTCACCCCCTTCTTCTGCTATATGTATGTGTCCAAGGAGGATCAGAAGGATGTGGGCTTCTGGTGCGGCTTCAGAAGACAAAAGTGTCTTCTGGGAAGCTGAGTCCACCTGCGTTTCCTCGCTCTTCTGCAGCACTGGTTCGACGCTGGGAGCTGGGATGACTTCACAGCGATCTGAGGAAGTCACCTCCTCCACTCAAAACACATGGGAAGACAACTCTGCTTCTTGTCTTTCGGGGCTTCTTCCAGGATCTTCTCGACTTCCAACGCTGTCACTACCAAGTGGACAGCGAGGTCAAACTTCTCCTTCTCCCAATCTTCTAGCATGTGAAGCTTCTTCTGGACTTCTTCCTGCTGCATCAGTGTGCATAGACCGAATCCATGTCACAGTGATTCTCCTGAGCCATCGCACGCTTCTCCACCAACTCCATGGCTGACTGGATCTCCGAATGAAAGAAAACGCTGAATTGCTCTAACCTTCTTCTCGCAGAAGACAGGTTCATCCTCACCAATTGATTGGAGGTGTCTTCTTTGTCTTCTAGAGGTAATGATACCTCTTCTACTGCTGTGGTCTACTGCTTCTGCACGCGGGAAGACACTATTCTTCTCATCTTCCGGGGTGGAAAATCTCTTCCCACTGCATGAGCGGTTCTCTTCGTTGCGCTTCCTCGAATCATTGTTGGAATGTCGTCCCATACCTCGGTGTCTGGAGTCTTCGAAAGACTCCTTGTAGTTGCAAAAGTTGTCTTCTGTGCGATCTTAGTGCTCAACGTCTCTTCTTGAGGATCCGACTCCGATCCAGAATGAATGATCAAGAAAGAGGCGCTCTTCCTAGACACACTCCTAGGCCCCATCTTCCTCGATGGTGATGCCTCTTTTGTACCGCTGGAGTCGTCTTCTCGCACCAGAAGCGTCTTCTGATGAGTGTCTGGTCTCGTCTGAGATACTAAAGTGGGAGGAGGAGTCACGGTCGCTGCTCGGTCTTCTTCTCCGAGGTCTCTTTCCTCATCTCGCACTGTCTTGTTGACCCATACCTCGCCAACTGATCTTATGTCAGATCTCTCTTGGACACGTACAGATAGCATAAAAACGGAATGAGGTGCCCTCCTTCTAGGGTGCCCAAGTACACCAACTCGGTCTGGATGTAAGCATGGAAGAAGGCTCCCTAATTGACAGGTAGTCCTTCCCAGATAGCTTCCAGGAACTCCATGTCTTGATCTGCAAGGTATCTGCGCCTTCCCCTTGGGAAAAAAAGGTGAAGAAACAACTTCGCCAGAAGACGCTTTCGTGGCTCTCGGTAAGCTTCTACCTTCCATCAATTCCTCCCTTGTCTATCTTCCAAGAAGAGGCAAGTCGTGCTTCTAGGCACATGCCACTTCCCAGAGATCATCGGTAAGATCTTCTTCTCGAGCTCGTATCCTTGGTTATCAGATTTTGGCTTGTGAAAAGTCTTGCGCCACCACTCCTCTGTCTTGGCAGACGGTCTTTCCCGAGCGACCCCTGCCTTCACAAGTACAAGGTTGCGCAGAGGCACTGTTGTCCGAACCTCCTCCAAAAGACCTTGGTCCGTGAGGTTCCAGTCCCACAAGAAGAAGTCGAGACCCAACTCCTTGATGAAGAGTTTGGCCTCTGTCAATTTTGCGGCGGATAACACTAACCCTCAAGGATGCATCGACATGCTTCGAGCCTCTGTTACACTAAGCCACACGTACTTGCTATGAGCCGAAGGTTCAGTCTTTCTCAAGTCCTCACAGTCTAGCTTCCACTCTCAGAAGACGAATCTAGTCTTCCAGAAGACAGCTATTCCGTCTTCCGAGATTCTAACAGTGCTTCCTAAGTAGTTCTCGTCTTCCGAGCTATATCTAAACAATCCTAACTAAGCAAGGCATCGCATGGATTCCTTAGAAGACAACCCATCTTGCATTTCATCCTACTTCCTAACAGAAGATACAAGATACGTGAGAAGCAGAGTATACGAAAAGATTCAAAAGATGGTTGCGGACTCCTACGGTGACAGTGCCTCCAGGAAGACTCTCGGGACAACTTCCAATTAACTGACGTACTCGGAAGACTTCTTGCAGCCAGGCTTCTCATCACTGGTCTCATTTGTCTTCGGCTTCCGACACGCAATCTAATGCGAAATGTTCATACTCTGTTCTTCTGACTCCTTATCTCTCATACACGCTGAGAAGAAACTTGTTGCATGACGAGAAGACATGACCCTCGACCATTCTCTCTAGATTCTGCCAGCAAGGCTTCTCACAACTCTCTTCTAAGTTCGGGAAGAAGAAGGAATTGGCTGCTATGAGTCGGATAGAAGAGATCCGTAAAAGATCCTCACGTCTTCTCGTGCATTCTGCCAGCCATTCCAACCTTCTAGTCTCTCTAAGAAGATGTGGATTTGAGAAGGCGGGAAGATTGAGAAACATATGTCTGGTTCTCAATTTCCAACTTCTCGAAACAACAATCAACTCACAAGGTCACTCAGGATTCATATCAAGCTTCTCTCAACACAAATCCCAATCCAATCCAATCTTGATACGAATTGCAAACAGTCGTCTTCCGAAGACATTCAGACATTCAGAAGCGTCTTCCGAAGATGTTCAGATCTTCAGAAGCGTCTTCTGTCCATGGATTCGGGAATAGAGGTGTGGTAGGGTAGAGAAATTGATAGTCAAGTGATCTAATTTGAAGATGGGAGATGAGGAAGTTCGATTCCAACTTGAGAAGAAGTGAGAAGATGGTTGTCAAAAATTGGATAGCGCTTCCACGCCCAATTTTTGTAGAAGGAATTTCAGGATAAAGAAATCGATCGATGGGCTTCTTGCAAACGAGCGGGGAAGCGTGAGGACATCAAATCAGAGACGGGAAGCGGTGGGAAAGGAGAAAGAACACGAGAAGAATCTCAGTACTGCTTCCGGCTGCTTCTGTTGCACTGTTAGTCTTCCACACGCTTCCAATCTTCACTTCCACCTTCGATGTGGTACCACGATCCTGCTTCTGTCGTTAATCTTGAGCTGCGGCCCTCGGCTGCTGCAATCGATTCTCGCTTCTGTCTCGAAGCTTCTCTCTGGTTCCTAATCGACCCTCGATGTCTGCTTCTTGAAATCCTCAGGGATTCCTTCAGCTCGAATATGCTCCTAGCTGGTAAAATTGACCTTGCTCTCTCTCTTTGCCTCATTTCGATCCTGGATGTTCTCAATTTCACTCTCCTTGCTTCCACGACCTACTTCGATACCTCGGTTGCAATCGATGCCTAAGGCGCGATCGTCCTTCAGTGTGGGAAGCAGACGACCGATTCTGTGCTAATGCGCCTCCAGCTCGTGTCTTCTCTGCGTTGTCGTGATGTGAATCATTTCACATAGTAAATGATTCATCTCTCTGCTAGGAGTTAGTCTCTCTGAGTGAAGTTAAGACGTCAGAGAAGTCGATTCTGGAGGCTATGGACATTGACGGCTACGAGTAACGCTTCTACTCCGACACTTGGGAGTTAGTAGCGATAGAAGTTAGCTTAATGTTACTCCTAGTCCTTCATGCATATATTAACACCGTTGTGTTATACGTTTTAAGTCCTAATAGGCTGATAGTATGCTAGTTATCTTGTTGAAGCATTTGTGCGCTTGTGCAAGTGATTCTTACTTGTCTGTGATGTTCAATATACATAACTTAGATTTATCATGTTGATAGGGTTTAAGCTCATGGGCTGTACTTACGTGTTGCTGCACGCTTTTTAGCTGGTTTAAGTTTACTTTCAGGGCTGGTGTCATTTTAGGTAGTTAAGATTTACATTGGTATTTTAGGGGAGCTAACGTGGTAGTCTATGAGTGAAGTTAAGTTACCATGTGGATTAGGGTACTAAAGGACAACCAAGTGGAGCTATGAACTCCCATTGGTCCGTTTTTGTTTTTTATAAAACTCTAAATTTAGAAACAGAGGTCTAAAGGAGAGTTCGAGCATTTGGTGAAGACACTGCGAAATCTGAGAGCACAGGAAGGTAGAGCTCGTCGTGCCAAGCACTGTCAATGAAATTCTTGATCGATTTGGATCAATAAACAAAGAGTTATGCCAATTTGAAGTTCGAGTTGAGTCAGAATTGCATCACTTTTGTTGGATTTGAGGTTTTCAGTGTCAATTGCAGCAGAATCAAGGAAATCGCTTCAAACCTTCGTGGTTGCGTTCAATGTCAGCAGGGCTACGACTGTCCAAAAAGTTTCAAGTCATTTGAGTGAGTGAGTAATTCAAGGCGGCCGTTGAAGAAGAGGGGGTATGAAAAGCTCTCAATCTAGAGCAGCAACTTCAGAGAACAAGATCTGGAGAACCGTGTACAATCAAGAGTTCCAACTTCACAAGGATGTTCAGCATCCTGTAGACTCCAAATCTTGTAAGAATCTTCGAAAGTGATAGAGCCAACTTTCTGTTGTAGGTCGAAATAGCTGTCTGAGTACCAGAAATTGCCGTAATATCTTTACCCAAAACTTTTCTGTCCATATCTTGGTGCCAGAATTTGATCTCAAGCTGAAACTTCGTGTGTGTGCTCAATGGGGCCTCTATTACATGTAGGAGAAGTTTAGAAGTCCAAACCTTCACATATTTCTCAATCCTGAGTGTCAAAGTTCACCGTCTGATCTTATCATTGCTAGTTAAGCCTGAACTTTGCTTCCTGAACATATCAGAAGAGCCAAGAGACCTGTTTGAGTGTTTTACAGTGTCACCTTGTAACCTGAAGCCTATCCTTTGAGTAAACCAGCCATAGCTAGAAGTCTAGTGCTCCCTTGAGTAAACATATCACAGCCTTCACGGTTATAACACAGCCAGAAGGTTCCACCCTTCCCAAGAAAACTCTCACCTTGACATCTGGTGCTTCCACTGAGAGCTCTTGGGGTGATTGATTGAGAAGGTTGAGTTTACTACAAGGAGAAGAGATGGACCGCAAGGGCGCTGTTGCTGCTACTTCTACGGCTGGTGCATCTACGCCTACTGCAACACCTTCTGTTGCACTAGTGGCTACAACAACATCTGCATCTGGTCTAGATACGGTTGAGATTCTGAAGACGCTTGCGGCCCTGGTCCAACAGCATCCGATCGTTGGAGAGGGTGAGTTAAAGTCCACAAGGCTTTGCAAGCTATTGTGAACAGATGTGGAAGGTTTGAAGGTAGAGATATTTCTAGATATCTGCGTGAGTATAGAGGAGAGATGGAGCTGGTCAGGGTTACTGATGTTGAGATGATAGCAAGTTTTGAGTTAGCTGTCATTCTTGAGTTGCGGGACCAAGTTAGGGATGTACAGAGAAGAAGTCTTGGAATCTGGATGAGTTTTGATCGACTCTTTGAGAGGAGTTTCTCGAAGAGGATTCAAAGAGAGTTACTAGGAGAACGTTTCTGGACTGGGTTGAGCAGCAACTTGGTCGTATGATGAGCCTGAATGAGTTGCTGAGAGAGTTTGATCGGAGATATCGACAACTTTCAACTTTCAACCCACACGTAGCCTGCACAGATCTGAACCCAACGACGCCTTGCGCGTTTGCATTGGACTTCCAAATCTCCCGCACCGTCCGTTGACAGGTCGCAGGCGCAAGCAAGCCCCTTAAGCAGCCCCCTTGTTACAGTCTGTACGTACGAAGTTCAACCCTCCACAATAAGAAGCAGACCCCTTGCGTCTTTGATATAACGCCTGAAGCCCTAAATACCCAGTCAGCAAGTAACCAGGAGCTTAGCTTGATTTTACATTCTTTCGAATCGCATAACTTCTTCTTTGGATGTCCAAACGAAGTAAACAAGATGCCCATGGAAAGCTGACAACAAGCTCTACCCATCCATGTGATGAAAGTGAAGATCCGAAGTTGCGCCAAAAGCCCGTAAGCTGGGGCCTAGCTTGTCTGCTCTATCTTTTGAGTCTTGTAACTTTTCCACTAGGCGTCCAAACGAAGTAGATGAAGTGCCTATGGAAAGTTGACAAGGAGCTCTATCCACTGGTGCAATAAAAATGAAGATCCGAAGTGGTGCCAAAAACCCATAAGCTGGGGCCTAGCTTATTTTCTCTATCTTTCGAGTCCTGTAACTTTTCCACTAGGCATCCAAACGAAGTAGACAAAGTGCCTATGGAAAGCTGACTAGGAGCTCTACCCATCTATGCGATGGAAATGGAGATCTGAAATTGTGCCAAAAACTTGTAAGCTAGGGCCTAGCTTGTCTTACCCATAAGTGTCTTTGGAACGACAAAAGTCAAAATTTGATTTTCATGTAGGAGCCGGTCCACGACACGACAACGCCCCCTCCCACTCTGATGCCACAGCTGAGACTCGGCTTTCACCAGAAGACGCTTCTGAGGAAGATGGGTCCCAGAAGTGTACCGAGGATACCCATCTCCCTCATTCATTCAGGATCGGAGTCCGACTCGGAAGAAGACCTGCTGAGTATCCGATCGGAGTAGAAGACTGCTTCTGCAACGCCTGGGAGTCTTTCGAAGACTCCAGAAGACGAAGGATGGATGGGCGCTCCTGCTGCGATGCGAGGAAGCGCAAAGAAGAGAGCCGCTCCTGCGATGAGGAGTCTTTCACCCCGGAAGATGAGAAGAGTAGCTTCTTCTCGTGCGCAGAAGATGAAGGCCGTAGTGGTGGAAGAGGCTTCTTTGCCTCTGGAAGACGAAGTCGACACCGCGGAGCGAGTGGTGGAGATGAACTTGTCTTCCGCAGGAAGACGACTGGAGGAGTTCAGTGCCTACTTCCAGAAGGAGATCCAGCCAGCTATGGAGTTGCTGGAGAAGAGAGCGAGGGCACAGGAGAAGCCCTTACAACCTGGGTTCGGCCTGCGCACCTTGCTGCGACAGGGGGAAGACTAGAAGAAGACGGAGTCGCTGGAAGCTAGTCTTCGCACCACGGAGAAGCTTCCAGCCAGGTACAAGGCGGAAGCAGCCGCTTTTGCCAAGGAGCTGGTACAGCTTCGGAAGAGCAACCAGGAGTTGCAGGCGCGGGTACAGCAGCGCAATCAGGAAGTCACCCGAGTGCGGGAGAAGATCACCGTCCTCGCAGAAGAGCAGACCATATGGAAGACGCAACGAGAAGCCGCGGAAGCGCGAGCTGCAGTTGAGAAGACGCATCGGGAAGCAGCAGAGGCCCGTGCACAGAAGATGTTGACACAGTCGGTGGAAGCGCTTCGGAAGAAGTTCAACTACACCGCGGGTAGGAAGTTACTTACCTTAGCTAGAGGATGGGACAGCGAGTCCAAAGCGATGTTGGTGGAATGCCGGGAGAGCATGTTGAGGTACTTGGATCGACAGATAGAAGGAGTGAAGACACTTTATGGTCTTCCCTCGCTTCCGACACCTGCAACCGCATCTTCCCACGCTCCAGCACCATCGACTGGATCCGGAATGAAGAAGGAGGAGTTCGACCTTGCTGTGCACTTGGTGGTGACAGCGTTGGAAGCCGAGAAGACTCCAGAAGACGCCCCGGAAGACAAGATGTCTTATGAAAGACAAGAAGACGAGCCGTCTTCCCAGGTATTCCGCGTGGAGGAAGCGACTTCCCCGGATCCCCATGAGGTCCTCATGGTCCCTAGTCCCGCACCCGTGCCTCAGAAGACGGAAGAAGCACCGGTCGACTTCGCTTCCCAGAAGACGCTTCTGTCTTCTGAAGCAGAAGCCGAAGCCGAGGAAGACGCAGCAGCAGCGACAGCAGGGCCAGCAAGAGACGATGAGGAGGAAGCCACCTCAGTGACACCCGAGGTAACTGCAGGGCTTTCTAGCTTATCAGAAGCCGCGTTAGGAGCTCCGATAGGAGCAGATCAGGTAGAGATTGCCTCAGTGCAATCTGAGTAGTTAGTAACTCCATTGATAATTCCAAATATAGTAAGATCGAACATGCTATCTTAAGGGTGGCAGTTTTTCCATGTAATATTAGTTAGGACACCATGTGGCAGCATAGGTAGCGTAGGAAGGACAAGGCAGATGACCAATTCGGGCAGGGGAACCGCTTGCATGTGAGATGACAACCTCCTGTCAGCGCCTCTCTCTCCCTGGTGGTCGCCTCTCCTGGTTCTCACGGCAGCAACATAAGTAGGATAGCAGAGTAGGAGATAGAGTGCTGCCAGTTCTATAGAAGTCTGTAGCAACTGAACATACACACCGATTCTACCGGCAGGCAGGCGAGACACATTAGAGCAGAGATAGGATAGGCAGTTCTTCGCACTACACCCGTTGTTGGAAACATACGAATAGTCTTGGAATACACCGGAGGGGTCTGCATACTCGTACCAGCAGTGGTTCGAAGATGTAGATAGAAGTAGTGGACAGTCTAGCAGAGGGGGTCTGAAAAGCTGACAATCTAGAGCAGCAACTTCAGAGAACAAGATCTGGAGAACCGTGTACAATCAAGACTCTCAACTTCACAAGGATGTTCAGCATCCTGTAGCCCCAAATCCTGTAAAAGTCTTCAAAAATGATAGAGTCAACTTTCTGTTGTAGGTCGAAATAATTGTCTGAGTATCAGAAATTGATGCAATATCTTTGCCCAGAACTTTTCTGTCCATATCTTGGTGCCAGAATTTGATCTCGAGCTGAAACTTCGTGTGTGTGCACAGTGGGGCCTCTTTTACATGTAAGAGAAGTTTAGAAGTCCAAACCTTCACATATTTCTCAATCCTGAGTGTCAAAGTTTGCCGTCTGATCTTATCATTGCTAGTTAAGTCTGAACTTTGCTTCCTGAACATATCAGAAGAGCCAAGAGACCTGTATGAGTGTTTTACAGTGTCACCTTATAACCTGAAGCCTATCCTTTTGAGTAAACCAGCCACAACTAGAAGTCTAGTGCTCCCTTGAGTAAACATATCACAGCCTTCACGGTCATAACACAGCTAGAAGGTTCCGCCCTTCCCAAGAAAACTCTCACCTTGACAGCGTGATTAAGGGTTCGACTACCTTGGTCTACCTTCTACTATGGTGACTACCTGGCTGGTATACATATCCCTCACCTACGTGGCGCGCGATTGATATCTCCAAAGACACAGTCACCGTCTTCCGTCTTCTGAAAGATGTCCGTTTTTCGTCTTCCATCTTTTGTCTTCTGGAAGGCATGATCGAGGAGACGTCTTCCCGGAAGATGTCCGTCTTCCGGCTTCTGAAGAGGTCAACTTCTCCTTACAAAAAGCCCTTAAGATCATCTCCTCTCTAAGCAAGATGTAATCTTAAGTAATAAGGTTATTTCAGTTACATAGATATGTCATTAACTTTAAAAAATTTAAAAAATCTCTAATCCTGTAAATTGTGGGCACCACAGAACTCTGATTCAAGTCAGTGAAAAGCTCTATGTCACCATTCCACCGTCCACAAGGCTGATCTTCCTCTGGTGACTCTTGCATTGATAGGTACATGGTTTTGCGATGATAAGGCTGCCCTGACTTCTTCTAGCATACCCTGGTCAGCGAGATTCCAATCCCATCCAAGCAGGGATGGCTTGTTAGTCAGGATCCAAACTAGGAAACTGTCGGAATCTTAATTTACTCTTTTCATCTTGTTTTCTCTTGTTTGGATTTTCTCTTCTTCCCCATCTTCCCTCATCTTCCCCATCCTCTTACCTTCTTCTAGTGAGCTTCCGAGACTTCTATTGAGCTTCCGTGAAGGTGAATGTCGTTGTAGTTGTGGTGCCCACAAATTACAGTATTCACGAATTTTTGAAATTTTTGAGATTAATGACTTGTTTATATAACTGAAGAAGCGTTGTTACTTAAGGTTACGTCTTCCTTAACAGGAAGATGATCTTAAGAGCTGTTTGTAATAAGAAGTTGACTTCTTCGGAAGACGACCGTCTTCGGAAGACCGTCTTCTCAGTTGCGTCTTCAGAAGATAGGAAGACGGCGGAAGATAGGAAGACGGCGGAAGACACCTGTCTTCCGGAAGACAGCGATCACGAAGACCTGACCACGAGTTTTCGGGTAAACAAGTAGGTGTACCTACTGGAGCGCACCGAATAGGTAGGTAGGTCAGGAAGACACCAAGGACGAGAACCCCTAATCTGCGGGGAAGATGCGTGAGGAAGCACATTAGCCACCTTCCAACTTCCCGTAGCACAGTGCGCCTAGAGAAGATCGATTGAGAGAGTGAACTTCGAGCTAGCATTGAGAGAGGAATCGAGTAAGACATCGAGGTAGTAGAGAGTACGTTGGCAGCTAGGCGAAGGGTGAAATCGGATTGCGGGAGCACAAACAGCAGAAAGAGCGAAGGCATTTCTGTGGAGCTTCCGAGAAGTTGACAGTGGAGAGTGGCGAGTAGAAGCGAAAGAAGAATCGAGGTGTGGACCGAAATTGACAGCAGGCGCATTCAAGAGGAGTCGCATTGGAAGCTAGTACAAGAGCCAGAAGCGCGCGGAGGTCGAAGGCAACTCGGGAGCCGAAGAAGACTGTAGAGGTTCTTTCCCCTGTTCTTTCCTCTTCCCACTTCTTCTCGCCATTGTCTGGTACTCCCCGCGCTTCCTTGGTTGTGTGCAGGCAGCCTGATCGATTACCCCACCCCCCATCTTTCCTATTGAGACATTGGGCGCAGAAGCGCTGCCCAATTTCTGTCAAGATATCTCCTTGCTTCTTCCCGAGCTCAATTCGAGCTTCCCTACCCCTAGTCTTCAAATTGGCGAACCCAACTATCAATTTCTCTACCCTACTACCTCTCTACCCCCGAAACTTGAAATAGAAGACGATTCGGAAGATGAGAACATCCTCGGAAGACGCTTCTTGAACTTGACTATCTTCAGAAGACGCTTCTTGAACTTGACTGTCTTCGGAAGACATCTTCGGAAGACTGTCTTTGGAAGTCGACTGAACACAATTCGTATCAAGAGTGGATTTGCTTTGCTTTTGTGTTTAGAGAGACTTGATACGAAGCCTGAGTGGTGTGGTGAGTTGTTGTGTTATTTCGAGAAGTTGGAACTCGGGAACTAGGCCTGTGCCTCCCGGTCTTCCAAGCTTCTCAACTCCACATCTTCCTAGAGAGACTAGAAGACTGAAAGGCTGGCAAAATGAGCGAGAAGACGTGAGGGTCCATTTCGGGTCTCTTCTGTCCGACCCATAGCAGCCGTTCCTTCTTCTTCCCGAACTTAGAAGAGAGTTGTGAGAAGTATTGCTGGCAGAATCCGGAGAGAATAGTCGAGGGTCATGTCTTCCCATCATGCAGCAAACTTCTTCTGAGTGCGTATGAGAGGTGAGGAGTCAGAAGAACAGAGTGCACATGTTTTGAGTCTATTGTGAGGATAGATTGCGCGTAGGAAGAAGAAGACAGGTGAGACCAGTGAAGGGAAGTCTGACTTCGAGAAGTCTTCCGAGAACGACATTGAATCGGAAGCTGTCCCAAGTGTCTTCCCAGAGGCCACTGTCACCGCAGGAGCCCGCAACCATCTTCTGAACCTTTCTCATACTCTACTTCTCGCATATCTTGTATCTTCTGATAGGAAGTAGGATGTAATGCAAGGTGGGTTGTCTTCTTGGTAATCCATGCGAGGCCTTGCTTAGATAGGATTGTTTAGATATAGCTCGGAAGACGAGAGCTATTTAGGAAGCACTGTTAGAATCCCGGAAGACGGAGTAGCTGTCTTCTGAGAGTGGAAGCTAGACTGTGGGCACTCGGGAAGAACTGAGCCTTCAGCTCATAGTAGGTGCTTGTGGTTTAGTGCAGCAGATCTTCCAAGTATGTCGATGCATCCGCGAGGCCTGGTGTTACCAGCGACAGAATTGGCCGAGGCCACTCCTTTCCTCAAGGAGTTGGGTCTCGACTTCTTCCTGTGGGACTGGAACCTCGCAGATCAAGGGCTTCTGGAGGAGGTATGGGCCGCGTTACCACCGCGTAACCGTGTACCTGTGAAGGCAGGAGTTGCTCGGAGAAGACCATCTTCCTGGACAGAAGACTGGTGGCGTAAGGCGTTTCACAGACCTGAGACCGAGAACCGAGGATATTGGTACGAGAAGAAGATCTTGCCTAGGATTGTGAGTTCATGGCATGTACCTGGGAGTACCACCTGCCTTTTCGTGGAAGACAGGCAGGGGAGGAACGGTTGGAAGATAGAGTCTTACCGGGAGCCGAAGAAGCGACTTCTGTCGAAGTTGTTTCTGCATCTTTTCCCCAAGGGAAAAGCGCAGAAGACGAGGTACTTAGGAGATCAGGACGTGGAGTTCCTGGAATCAGTGTGGGATGACAGAGTGCCAATCTACTGGGGCGCGTACATCCACAACTATGTACAGACGGAGCTAGCATACTTGGGTACCCCGGCGGGAGGACATCTGACGCCCTTCTTCTGCTACTTGTATGTAGTCATGGGAGATCTTAGGGAAGATCAGCTGGCAGTGTATGGGCCAACGGAGCGACAGGAGGTGAAGGAGGAGACCTCGGAAGACGATGACCGAGAGGCAGCAGCAACGCCCCCTCCCACTCTGATGCCACAGCTGAGGCCCGGCTCTCACCAAAAGACGCTTCTGGTGAGAGAAGACGAGTCTAGTGGGTCGGAAGACGCCACGCCAGTGAGAAAGATGGGCCACAGAAGTGTACCGAGGACACCCATCTCCCTCATCCATTCAGGATCGGAGTCGGACTCGGAGGAAGACTTGCTGAGTACCCGATCGGAGCAGAAGACAGCTTCTGTAACACATGGGAGTCTTCCGAAGACTCCAGAAGACGAAGGATGGATGGACACTCCTACTGCGATGCGAGGAAGCGCAAAGAGGAGAGCCGCTCCTGCCACGAGGAGTCTTCCACCCCGGAAGATGAGAAGAGTAGCTTCTTCTCGTGCGCAGAAGATGAAGGCCGTAGTGGTGGAAGAGGCTCCCTTGTCTCTGGAAGACGAAGTCGACACCATCGAGCGAGTGGTGGGGATGAACTTGTCTTCTGCAGGAAGACGACTGGAGGAGTTCAGTGCCTACTTCCAGAAGGAGATCCAGCCCGCTATGGAGTTGCTGGAAAGAAGAGCGAGGGCACAGGAGAAGCCTCTACAGCCTGGATTCGGCCTGCGCACCTTGCTGCGACAGGAAGACAGCCAGCAAAAGACGGAGTCTCTGGAAGCTAGTCTCCGCAGTACGGAGAAGCTTGTTGCCAGGTACAAGGCGGAAGCAGCCGCTTCTGCCAAGGAGTCGATGCAACTTCGGAAGAGCAACCAGGAGTTGCAGACACGAGTACAGCAGCGTGATCAGGAAGTTCTCCGAGTACGGGAGAAGATCACTACCCTCGCAGAAGAGCAGACCACTTGGAAGATGCAGCGAGAAGCCGCAGAAGCGCGAGCTGCAACAGAGAAGACGCAGAGGGAAGCAGCGGAGGCCCGTGCGCAGAAGATGCTAGCTCAGTCGGTAGAAGCGCTTCGGAAGAAGTTCAACTTCACCGCGGGTAAGAAGTTACTTACCTAGCTAGGGAATGGGACAGCGAGTCCAAGACGAGGTTGGTGGAATGCAGAGATAGCATGTTCAGGTACCTGGATAGACAGATAGAAGGAGTGAAGACACTTTATGGTCTTCCCTCACTTCCGACACCTGCAACCGCATCTTCCCAAGCCCCAACACCCTCGACTGGATCCGGAATGGAGAAGGAGGAGTTCGATCTCGCTGTACACTTGGTGGTGACAGCGTTGGAAGACGAGAAGACTCCAGAAGACGCCTCGGAAGACATGATGTCTTCTGGAAGACAGGAAGACGAGCCGTCTTCCCAGGTATTCCGCGTGGAGGAAGCGACTTCCCCGGACCCCTATGAGATCGCCATGGTCCCTAGTACTGCATCTGTGCCTCAGAAGACCAAAGACGCACCATTCGACTCGTCTTCCCAGAAGACCATTCCGTCTTCCGAAGTCGAAGCCGAGGAAGACGCAGCCGCAGAAATAGCAGGGCCAGCGAAGAGCGAGGAGAGGGAAGCTACCTCAGTGGTACCCGAGGTAAGTGCAGGGCTTCCCAACCCATCAGAAGTCGAGGTAGTAGCTCCTGTAGGAGCAGATCATGTAGAGATTGCCACCGAGCAATCAGAGTAGTTAGCAAACTCAATCGACACTTCCAGATTTAGTAGGATTAGACATGCTATCTTAAGGGTGGCAGTTTTCCATGTAAAAATAGTTAGGACCCCATGTGGCAGCATAGGTAGCGTAGGAGTAATACAGTGGAGGGCTAATTGGGAAGAGGGACCGCATGCATGTGAGGTGACAACCTCTTGTCAGCGCCTCTCTCTCTCTCCCTGGTGGTCGCCTCTCAAGGCAGATGGTTAAGTAGGATCGCATGGTAGGAGAAAAGCTCTCTGAGAGCTCTGCCAGTTCTGTAGAATTCGGCAGTAACTGAACATACACACCGATTCTACAGGCAGGTAGGAGAGACACATTAGAGCAGGGACAGTCTAAGAACAGGGAACGACATCCTCGTGCAGTCCTGTTAGCTAGACTGGTGTGTCGAGGAGTAGACGCAGGAAGTAGAGGGAGTGAGCTTCCCAATGCCATTGTGACTTCTTCTCGGGGAATAGATTGTGGATTTGAGTGCAGCAGCTTTGTCCATGTCTTCTGGGTGGTGGAATGTATTGAATTCGCTCCCAATTGTGCATGAGAAGTGTTCTTCTTGAGTGGCGATGACTGTCAGCCGTTGTGGAAGTGTAGCTTGACTCGTTCAGTAGAGCACTTGGGATCTACGTACGAACGGTCTTCTGGGTAAGTGATCCCAGAAGACAGAGCAGTCAGAGCAGCGAAGTGAAGAAGAAAGAAGCCTTCTTCCCGCAACAGAAGACGACATCCTCGAGTAGAAGACGGTGCTACAGTACTCACGTTGTCGCGCTACTTCGCGGCTACATGTTATATTTCTACTCCGACGCTTGAGTTTAGTAGTTCTAGAAGTTAGCTTATATTACTTCGAGTCGTTTATGTATATGTTTGACACCTTTGCATACGGTGTTAACACTATTTTGAGTCTTAGTAGGTTGATTACCATGTTGATAGGGCTTAAGCTCATGGGTTGTATTTGCGTGTCGCCCATGCACGCTTTCTAGCTGATTTAAGTTATTTTTCGGGGCTGCGTGTCGTTTTAAGTAATTTAAGTTTTACGCTGGCACTCTAGGGGGCTTGACGTGGTAGCCTATGAGTAAAACTAAGTTGCCACGTGGTTTAGGGTACTAAAGGACAACCAAGTGGAGCTATGAACTCCCATTGGTCTGTTTTTGTCTTTAGTTTAACTCTAAATTTAGAAATCGAGCTCTAAAGGAGAGTTCGAGCATTTGGTGAGAGATCTTCGAAATCTGAGAGCACAGGGAGAGAGGTCTCGTCATGCCAAGCACTTCCAGTGAAAATTTCGATCGATTTGAGTCAATAAAGACGGAGTTATGAGCAATTGAAGTTCGGATTGTGCTAGAATTGAATCATTTTGGTTGGATTTAGGGTTTTCAGTGTCATTCGCAGCAGATTTGAGGAAATTGCTTCAAAACTTCGAGGTTGTGTTCTCCGCCAGCAGGGCTACGATTTCACAAAAAGTTTCATATCGATTGAGCAACTGAGTAATTCAGGGCGGCCGCTGAAGCTGAGGGGGTCTGAAAAGCTCTTAATCTAGAGCATTGACTTCAGAGGAGGAGATCTACAGTTCTGTCTACATTCATGAGTCCCAACTTCACAGGGATGTTCAGCACCCTGTAGACTGCAAATCCTGTAAGAAACTTTGAAATTGATCGAGCCAAACTCCTGTTATAGGTTGAAATAGCCAGCTAGGTACCAGAAATTGCCGTAGTTTTCTTGCTCAAAACTTTTCTGTTCATATCTCCGTGTCAGAATTTGATCTCTGGCTGAAATTTCGTCTGTGAGTTCAGTAGTACCTCATTTGCATGTAGGGGAAGTTTAGAGGTCTAAACCTTCATAGTTTTCCTCTCCGTGAGTGTCAAAGTTCACCGCCGAATCCTATTACTGCCAGCTAGACCTGAATTTCGCCTTCTGGGTATATTACTAGATCCTACACATCTGTGTGAGTGTTTATAGCCTCTGTTGTAACCTGAAAGCCAACCTCTTGAGTGAACAACCACAGCCAGAAGCCCGGTGCTTTCCTAGGTAGACGGATTACACTCCGACATACTCTCTTTTGGTGAACTCGACGTGAAACACCTAGGGTGGGAGTTTTCTTAAGAGTGTTACAGGATCAGATATCATGGCCAACCAAGGATCATCAAGTGGAGGTGCTGCTGCTGCTCAGCAACCTATTCAGTTTGATGCTGCTACGATGAAGATGTTCCAGGCTTTTTTCCATGTTTATGCAGCAGCAGCAGAGCACAGAGAGGAAGGAGGTGTTAGCAACCAAGGCGTTGCAATCTGTGGTGCACCAGATGGACCAGTTCAAGGGTACAGATATTTCCAAGTATGTGCGATACTATGCTAGGGAGATGGAGGTGAACAAGGTGCCTGAGAAGGAGATGGTGGAGAACTTTGAGCTTGCTGTTGTCCCTGAGATTCGTGGGCGTGTGAAGGAGCTCAAGCAGCAGCAAGGACAGAGTTGGGAGAGCTTTATGCGAGCTTTGAAGGAGGAGTACTACACTGAAGATTCAGAGAGGGTGACCAAGAGAACGTTCTTGGAGTGGGTGGTTAAGCCCAACAAAGGTTTGTCTGTAAATGAGTTGTTAAGGGAATTTGATCGTCAGTATGCTCAACTTTCTAGGACAGAAAAGCTTACATTAGAGGTGGAGAAGACCGAGCTTTTCCTACAAGCAGCAGACGTGACTATTCAGGAGAAGCTTGAGCTGTTGCTGGAAGACAAGAGTGAGGAGAGAGGATTGAAGACTGACTGGAAGGAGGTTGAAGAGGCTGTCTCTTTGCTGACCAAGAGACAGAGAAGAAGGGACAAGGTGGTGGTAAGTGAAGCAGCACCTCTGATAATTCATGTCAAGCAGTTGCCTACTAAGCCTGGTTTGGTAATTGCTAGAGAGGAAGACTCACCGCTTGATGAGTTGATTAAGGGTATGAAGGAGCTTAAGCTTAAGCTCACTAGGTTAGAAGAGAAGGAGCAGAATGTACAGCCTGCTATGCAGAGACCTCAGATGAGAGAAGGCTTTGTTCATCGTTGTATATGGTGTGATAGCCTAGACCATGTAAGAAGAGATTGTGGGGAGTTTTCAGATGCATTGAGGAAGGATCTTATCTTCTTCAAAGATGGTAAGATCCATTTGAGAGAGACTGGGATGATGTTGGGAACCAACTTTGGCAAGGGTGGTATGAAGAGACTTGTGAATGATATATCAGCATCACATGCTGTTTCTCTTGTGAATGCTGCTACCTGTGGAGTGAAAGTGGAGATGGAGAGAGAGAAAGGGACTACTGGGTTGTGGTCAGATGTAGTGCGGTCCGTAGCTAGAACAGAGCTAGACAAGGATGTGCTACGAAGGATTGGCAACTCAATTAGAGAAACTACAGGATGGAATGACCCTGTGGATACTATGTCAGTGCATGCTTATGTTGCAAGAAGTCAGCATGAAGCTCTACTAGAAGAAAAACGCAGGAGGGAGGATGCAGGTGCGGCTTCTACAGCCAAACGACCTGCTACAAGGAGTGAAAGGGCTAGACCAGAGACAAGGCAGGAGACAACACCTACTCGGGAGGAGACTATGGAGGATCTACCATCTACAACACCAAAGGAGAAGGAGAGAAGCAAGGAGAAGGGTAAGATGCCTGCATACAAACTTCAGTCTGACATTGAGATTGCTACAGACCTGAAGCAGGTGTTAGAGAATCGTATCTTGAATGGGAAGGTTGAGTTTACTTTGGGTGAGATTCTTGGGATTGCAAAGCGTGAGTTCCATGAGGTTATCATAGATATCATCAAGAAGAAACGTCAGATTTTGGGTGAAGCAGCTACGCTTAACGCTCTAGGGACCAAACTGTCGGAAGATGAGGAAGATGAGATTGCTGGTTACTGCTCTCAAGTATCAGAGGGAAGATCAGATCAGCACGTGAGGTTTGAAGATGAGGTGGAAGCATCGCAGAAGAGCCATTATTCTCACAACCATTGGGCGAGAGCAACCACAGAGACCTTAGTGAAGCTGGGAGATCTAGAGGAACCTGTGGTGGCATTGATTGATCATGGCTCAGAGATTAATCTGATGTCTAAGGAGCTGTACAAGCGTGGGAGGTGGCCTATAGACACCGACCATGGATGGCTTATCCGTGCTGCCAACAACCAGCGAGGAGAACTCTATGGTGCTTGCCCCAACATCAAGGTAACTGTGGGTGACATTAGTGATGTTCAGAATTTCTTTGTGCAAGACATGTCAACCTATCCTATCATTCTAGGACAGCCTTACATTACTGCTGTTAGAATGGAGACACGAGTTATGGATGATGGTTCAGCCTATGCTAGGATACGTAGTAGAGACGGCAAAAGAGCTGTTCAGTTTTTGACCGTTGCTGCAAAACATGAGAGGAATCGTGATAGCTTGAGAGACCGTCCACTGCCTAAGATTACTCAGGAGTTTAGAGAGTCTAGGGGTTTTGGTAGAGTACCATTGAAGAGCGAGACTTCAACGGTACAGTAGAGATAGGATTCTCGCCTGATCCAGTAGAGCAAGAAGCTTTATCCACTAGCTTCTTAGGACTGACATCATGTGGATCAGTGTGTTATAGGAAGGTTGAGAATCTGAAGAGGTTTGAGAGACAACATGTGAAGTATGTACAGCAGTCTTTGAGAGATAGTGGAGAGTTAGCAGGAGATGAATACATATCTGGAGTGTTTGAAGAGCAGTATTTGGTAGATACTATAGGGGAGTTGAAATCTATATTAGAAAGCTCTACAGATGATGTAGATAGAGTGGTGAGAGTGAGCTCCAAGGAGCTTTATGATGTAATTGATAAGTTTATAGATCGACAAGAAGTGTATGTGGAGACCAAGTACAAGTCAGTGGCAAAGAAAGTCAAACCAGTGGCTTTGCCTTTACCACTCGATTACAATCAGAAGATGGAGCAAGCTGCACGAGAACCGACGCTCAGAGGACCGAGAAGAATTGGGCACCAGTTCACAGAAACAACACTGAAGGAGCTGAAGATTGGAGGTGATGGATTTCTTACCGAGCAAGAGAAGAAGAGCTTCAGGGAGATGCTATCTAGGCATGGTAAGGCGTTCGCGTTTGAGTCACATGAAGTAGGATGTGTAGATCCAAGTGTAGTTTCACCTATGGTAATCTTTACTATACCGCATGTACCTTGGAATCTACGTCCTATCCCTGTGCCTAGAGCTCATCTGCCAAAGCTGATAGACTTGCTTAATGAGAGGATTAGGATGGGTATCTTGGAACCATCTATAGCTCCCTACTCTAGCAGATGGTTTACTGTTCCGAAGAAGAGTGGAGCTTTGAGATTTATTCAAGATATGCAGCCAGTTAACAAGGTGACTATCAGGAATATGGGTATAGGACCTATTGTAGACGAGTTTGCAGAGGCTTTTGCTGGTCGTGCTATCTATTCAATGTGAGACTTATATTCAGGTTACGATCAGTTTCAGTTATCCTCTGAGAGTAGAGACTTGACTACAATGAGGACACCTTTGGGGTTACTAAGGATGTGCACCTTGCCACAAGGTGCTACCAATTCTGTAGCACATATGATGAATGGCATGAATAAAGTTTTGAGGGATTTCATTCCTGAAAAAACTATGCCATTCCTTGATGATGTGCCGATCAAAGGGTGTGCTGAGGAGGAGAAGAATGAGGTAATGGATCAGAGGGGGTGCCGTAAGTTTGTTGCAGATCACATAGTCGACTGTGATAAGATATTGAGTCGACTGGAGGAGGTTCATTTGACTTTATCAGGAGCAAAGTCTGTGTTTGGAGAACAGGAGGTGTTAATAGTGGGACACCTATGTGGGTCTTATGGTCGGAAACCTTGTCCAAACAAGGTTGATGCCATTCGAAGGAGACATGTGGATCGGTTACTGAGGTGAGAAGGTTTCTAGGTGCATGTGTGTTTTATCATATATGGATTCCACACTTTGCACATGTAGCAGATCCATTGTACAAGTTGCTGAGGAAGGGGCAGAGATTTCAGTGGCAAGAGGAACAAAGCGAGTCTATGAAGAAGTTGAAGGATCTGTTGTCTTCACCACCAACTCTACGGAAGGTAACATATGAGTTGGGCAGATCTGTTATCCTTACTGTTGATACTAGTCCTATTGGCATTGGATGGGCTATAGGACAAGATGATAAGGATGGAAATAGATATGTGGTGCGTTTTGGTGCTAAAGTCTTAAGTTCACGGCAGAGAGACTACCCTCAGGTCAAGAGAGAGTTATGGGGAGTAGTTACTGCGATGAAGAGTGACAAGGAATACTTGATAGGAGCACTTGTGGTTGTGGAGACAGATTGTTTACCTCTCCTAGGAATGATTACTAGTTGTACAACTCCAGATATTGCTATGTTGAGGTGGATAGCATATATCAAGTCCTTGAACCCAGAGTTTAGACATATTGCAGGGAAGGACAATCCTGTGGCAGATATGTTATCAAGGGCTAGGTATTACGATGAGAAAGAAATGATAGATGATCAGGAGGATGTGGGAACAGAGTTCTATTCTAGTGCTCTTGCTAGAAGAGATAGAAGCTGTTTTGCAGCCTCGTTGGAGTTTTTTGAGGAAACTGTGTATGATGGCGAGTGGTTGGATCTTGGGCGCTATTTGAGTTCACTGGAAAGGCAAGAAGGCTGGTCTGATGCAGATTTCAAGAGGATCCGTAGGATAGCTTATGGTTACTTTTTACATGGAGGACATCTATGGAAGCGCCCCAAGCTACCAGGAGGTATACCGCAGCGGGTGGTATGTGACTTGGAATTGCAGCAGAAGCTGATCAAGGAGTTCCATGAGAGTCTATGGGCCGGTCATAGAGGAGTTTGGGCTACATTTGCCAAGATAAAGGAGAAGTATTGGTGGAAGGGTATGTATAAGGATGTAGTGCAGTTTGTTTCATCCTGTATACCTTGCCAGATGTATTCCAACGTACGTCATCGTGATGGATTGCATCCTACTTATCCTTTAGCCATTCATTACAAATGGGTAGTTGATCTAGTAACTATGCCATTTGGACTTGGACAAATGAGGTATCTAGTCTTGGCTAGAGAAGATCTATCTAACCAAGTCGAAGGTCGTGCCCTGAGGACAAAGACCACTGCTAGTGTCTGCCGCTTTCTACTTGAAGATGTTATTTGTAGGTATGGGTGTGTGGGAAAGATCACTGCAGATAGGGGTGAGCTGGATTCACAAGAAGCAGTTGAGTTCTTCAAGCGATTGGGAATCAAGTTGGCATTAACCACTGCTTACAATCCTGAAGGGAATGGCAAGAGCGAACGAGGTCATCCGCCAATCATCAAAGCTTTGGTAAAAGCTTGCAAGGGTAAGATCCGTGAATGGCCTAGACTGCTACCGTTTGCTTTGTGGGCAGATCGTACAACTCATAGTACCGTTACAGGTTACATGCCAGCAGAGTTGATACTAGGGCAAAAACCTGTGATGCCGATTGAGGAGGTTGTGCCTACTTGGAATGTTTTGCCATGGGAAGATGGTAGAAGTACGGAGGATCTTATTGCATTAAGGATCCAGCAGTTAGAACGAAGACATGAGGATGTTGCAAAAGCTGTGGAAAGGTTGAAGACTGCTAGAGAGAGAAATAAAGGCAGATTTGATAGAACGCATAGATTACGACCCAAACCAGTTAAAGAAGGTGATTGGGTGTTAGTCTATGATAGTAGTCTTGATAATCAGCATAGCACTATCAGAAAGTTCTCCAAGAGATGGTTTGGACCTTATGTGGTGTTAGAAGTTTATGATAATGCCACATACTCCTTGAGAGAGTTAGATGGTGCAGTGCTCAAGACACCAGTCGCAGGAAAGAGAATCAAGCTCTTTAGAAGGAGAGGGGAGGATCGGAACGTTGCAGAGTTTACAGAGGATGAAGCTGAAGACTCAATGCAGGTTGAAGATGAGTTTGAAGCCGAAGCTGAAGAGTCTTGATCTGGATGGCACATACCGGAGGATGTGCAGGTTCAGAGGGGGTGGATGTCGCGCTACTTCGCGACTACATGTTATATTTCTACTCCGACGCTTGAGTTTAGTAGTTCTAGAAGTTAGCTTATATTACTTCGAGTCGTTTATGTATATGTTTGACACCTTTGCATACGGTGTTAACACTATTTTGAGTCTTAGTAGGTTGATTACCATGTTGATAGGGCTTAAGCTCATGGGTTGTATTTGCGTGTCGCCCATGCACGCTTTCTAGCTGATTTAAGTTATTTTTCGGGGCTGCGTGTCGTTTTAAGTAATTTAAGTTTTACGCTGGCACTCTAGGGGGCTTGACGTGGTAGCCTATGAGTAAAACTAAGTTGCCACGTGGTTTAGGGTACTAAAGGACAACCAAGTGGAGCTATGAACTCCCATTGGTCTGTTTTTGTCTTTAGTTTAACTCTAAATTTAGAAATCGAGCTCTAAAGGAGAGTTCGAGCATTTGGTGAGAGATCTTCGAAATCTGAGAGCACAGGGAGAGAGGTCTCGTCATGCCAAGCACTTCCAGTGAAAATTTCGATCGATTTGAGTCAATAAAGACGGAGTTATGAGCAATTGAAGTTCGGATTGTGCTAGAATTGAATCATTTTGGTTGGATTTAGGGTTTTCAGTGTCATTCGCAGCAGATTTGAGGAAATTGCTTCAAAACTTCGAGGTTGTGTTCTCCGCCAGCAGGGCTACGATTTCACAAAAAGTTTCATATCGATTGAGCAACTGAGTAATTCAGGGCGGCCGCTGAAGCTGAGGGGGTCTGAAAAGCTCTTAATCTAGAGCATTGACTTCAGAGGAGGAGATCTACAGTTCTGTCTACATTCATGAGTCCCAACTTCACAGGGATGTTCAGCACCCTGTAGACTGCAAATCCTGTAAGAAACTTTGAAATTGATCGAGCCAAACTCCTGTTATAGGTTGAAATAGCCAGCTAGGTACCAGAAATTGCCGTAGTTTTCTTGCTCAAAACTTTTCTGTTCATATCTCCGTGTCAGAATTTGATCTCTGGCTGAAATTTCGTCTGTGAGTTCAGTAGTACCTCATTTGCATGTAGGGGAAGTTTAGAGGTCTAAACCTTCATAGTTTTCCTCTCCGTGAGTGTCAAAGTTCACCGCCGAATCCTATTACTGCCAGCTAGACCTGAATTTCGCCTTCTGGGTATATTACTAGATCCTACACATCTGTGTGAGTGTTTATAGCCTCTGTTGTAACCTGAAAGCCAACCTCTTGAGTGAACAACCACAGCCAGAAGCCCGGTGCTTTCCTAGGTAGACGGATTACACTCCGACAACGTTTGTTGTCTTCCTCCCCAAACTATTACAAGCAGGGATGGCTTGTTAGTCAGGATCCGGACTAGAAGCCTGTCGGAATCTTAATTGCCCTTTTTTCATCCTGTTTTCTCTTGTTTGGATTTCTTCTTCTTCCCATCTTCCCTCATCTTCCCCATCTTCTTATCTTCTTCTAGTGAGCTTCCGATACTTCTATTGAGCTTCCGTGAAGGTGAATGTCGTTGTAGTGCTGCAGGAAGACAACTTCTGTAGGCAGAAGCCTGGGAAGGCTACAGAGGGCATACACCCTGTGATTGATCCACCCCGTTGGAATGTGAGTGTGAGAATAAGGTGTAACGACTGTTACTAGTCGACTTCTGCGAAGCCGGACAGCCTTCTGGAGGTGTGAGAAGACGAGCTAAACCCCCAGAAGACGAGAATCGCTTCGGGAAGACGGTATCGAGAAGACCGGAAGAAGCAACCTGGAAGCAGGAAGTTCGTCTTCCCGAGCTTCTTTGTGAATAGTTGTGTGATATTGTAATTGGTAGTTGTTTGTTTGGGTCCAGAGCACCATTTGGCGTGTCTGGAAGACGTGTGGTTTTGTGTGGTTTTGTGAGAAGATGGGATTTCTAGGCAAAACCCGTGTGTTTGTGTGTTTGAACAGATCTTAGAACTTAGAGCAGCGTTACTTGTGCAAATCCTCTGTGGGAACGATATCTTGTATACTAAATGGGCAAAAGGAGAAATCCTTCGTCACTACAGTAGTGCTGCAGGAAGACCATTTCCGTAGGCAGAAGCCTGGGAAGGCTACAGGGGGCATACACCTTGTGATTTATCTAACTCGTTGGAATGTGAGTGTGAGAATAAGGTGTAACGACCGTTACTAGTCGACTTCTGCGAAGCAGGACAGCCTTCTGGAGGGGTGAGAAGACGAGCTGAACTCCCAGAAGACGAGAATCGCTTCGGGAAGACGGTATCGAGAAGACCGGAAGAAGCAATCTGGAAGCAGGAAGATCGTCTTCCCGAGCTTCTCTGTGAATAGTTGTGTGATATTGTAATTGGTAGTTGTTTGTTTAGTTCCAGAGTACCATTTGGCGTGTCTGGAAGACGTGTAGTTTTGTGTGGTTTTGTGAGAAGACGGGATTTCTAGGCAAAACCCGCGTGTTTGTGTGTTTGAACAGAACTTAGAGCAGCGTTACTTGTGCAAATCCTCTGTGGGAACGATATCTTGTATACTAAATGGGCAAAAGGAGAAATCCTGCGTCACTACACTGTACTTACATGTTGCCCATGCATGCTTTTTAGCTGGTTTAAGTTTACTTTCAGGGCTGCGTGTCATTTTAGGTAGTTTAAGATTTACATTGGTATTTTAGGGGAGCTAACGTGGTAGCCTATGAGTGAAGTTAAGTTACCATGTGGATTGGGGTACTAAAGGACAACCAAGTGGAGCTATGAACTCCCATGGTCCATATTTTTTTTTTATAAAATTCTAAATTTAGAAACAGAGGTCTAAAGGAGAGTTCGATCATTTGATGAGGACACTGCAAAATCTGAGAGCCCAGGAAGGTAGAGCTCGTCGTGCCAAGCACTGTCAATGAAATTCTTGATCGATTTGGATAAATAAACAAAGAGTTATGCCAATTTGAAGTTAGAGTTGAGTCAGAATTGCATCACTTTTGTTGGATTTGAGGTTTTCAGTGTCAATTGCAGCAGAATCGAGGAAATCGCTTCAAACCTTTGTGGTTGCGTTCACTGTCAGCAGGGCTACGACTGTCCCAAAATTTTCAAGTCATTTGAGTGAGTGAGTAATTCAGGGCGGCCGCTGAAGCAGAGGGGGTCTGAAAAGCTCTCAATCTAGAGCAGCAACTTCAGAGAACAAGATCTGGAGAACCGTGTACAATCAAGACTCTCAACTTCACAAGGATGTTCAGCATCCTGTAGCCCCAAATCCTGTAAAAGCCTTCAAAAATGATAGAGTCAACTTTCTGTTGTAGGTCGAAATTGTCTGAGTATCAGAAATTGATGCAATATCTTTGCCCAGAACTTTTCTGTCCATATCTTGGTGCCAGAATTTGATCTCGAGCTGAAACTTCGTGTGTGTGCACAGTGGGGCCTCTTTTACATGTAAGAGAAGTTTAGAAGTCCAAACCTTCACATATTTCTCAATCCTGAGTGTCAAAGTTTGCCGTCTGATCTTATCATTGCTAGTTAAGTCTGAACTTTGCTTCCTGAACATATCAGAAGAGCCAAGAGACCTGTATGAGTGTTTTACAGTGTCACCTTATAACCTGAAGCCTATCCTTTTGAGTAAACCAGCCACAACTAGAAGTCTAGTGCTCCCTTGAGTAAACATATCACAGCCTTCACGGTCATAACACAGCTAGAAGGTTCCGCCCTTCCCAAGAAAACTCTCACCTTGACAGCGTGATTAAGGGTTCGACTACCTTGGTCTACCTTCTACTATGGTGACTACCTGGCTGGTATACATATCCCTCACCTACGTGGCGCGCGATTGATATCTCCAAAGACACAGTCACCGTCTTCCGTCTTCTGAAAGATGTCCGTTTTTCGTCTTCCATCTTTTGTCTTCTGGAAGGCATGATCGAGGAGACGTCTTCCCGGAAGATGTCCGTCTTCCGGCTTCTGAAGAGGTCAACTTCTCCTTACAAAAAGCCCTTAAGATCATCTCCTCTCTAACCAAGATGTAATCTTAAGTAATAAGGTTATTTCAGTTACTTAGATATGTCATTAACTTTAAAAAATTTAAAAAATCTCTAATCCTGTAAATTGTGGGCACCACAGAAGTCTGATTCAAGTAAGTGAAAAGCTCTATGTCACCATTCCACCGTCCACAAGGCTGATCTTCCTCTGGTGACTCTTGCATTGACAGGTACATGGTTTTGCGATGATAAGGCTGCCCTGACTTCTTCTAGCATACCCTGGTCAGCGAGATTCCAATCCCATGTGAAGAAGTCGAGGTCCAACTCCTTGATGAAAGGTTTGGCCGCGATCAACTCCGCTTGTGATAACACAAACTCTCGAAGATGTATCGACATTTCGAGCTTCTATTACACTATACCACACATACTTGTTGTGAGCCTAAGGTCCAATCCTTACCAGACCCTCACAATCTAGCTTCCACTCTCAGAAGACGAATTTAGTCTTCCAGAAGATAACTATTCTGTCTTTCAGAATTCTAACAGTGCTTCCTAAGTGCATCACGTCTTTCGATCTATATCTACGCAATCCTAACTAAGCAGCATCTCATGGATTCCGAAGAAAACAATCCACCTTACAGTTCATCCTACTTCCTAACAGAAGATGAAGAGATACTTGAGAAGCAAAGTTTGCGAATCGATCAGAAGAAGGTTTGAGGTCTCCTGCGGTGACAATGATCTCCAAGAAGACTCTCAGGACAGCTTTTGATTAACTAACGTCTTCGGAAGACTTCTTGCATCTAGGTGTCTCATCACTGATCTGACATGTCTTTGACTTCTTACACGCAATCTATCCTCACGACAGACATTGAACATTCGCACTCTATCTTTCGACTCTTCACCTCGCATACACTCTCAGAAGAAGCTTGATGACCCTTCACATTACTCTCTAGATTTTGCCAGCAAGACTTCTCACAACTCTCATCTAAAGTTCGGGAAGAAGAACGAACATGCTGTTATGAGTCAGGACATAAGAGACTCGTGGAGGACCCTCACATCTTCTCACTCATTCTGCCAGTCTTTTCATCTTCTAGCTCTCTAGAAGACTGGAAAGGCTGGCAAACAATCATCAACTCTCAATTTCACTCTAGATTCACATCAAGCTTCTCACAATTCAAATTCCAATCCAATCCAATCCAAGCTACTTGATGTGAATTTCAAACATTCTGCTTCTGGAAATGTCTAGATATTCAAACGAGTCTTCTGTCCACGGATTCTGGATAGAAGCACAATGAGATAAGGAAATTGATAGACAAAACACAAGCTTTTAGAACAGGGGGAAGAAGAAGCTCAAATTTGATTCTTCGAGAAGAGATTGCGAAGAGGGTTGTCAAAAATTAGACAGCGCTTCTGCGTCCAATTCTCTCAGGAGAAATTTCAGGGAAAGGGAGGGATCTATAGACTTCTTGCAAAAAATCGAGGAAGCGTAGAAAACATAGGAACAGAAGGACAGAAGAGATGAGGAAGGGAAAAGAAGCGAGAAGAACCTCAGTACTGCAACTTCGCCTTGTCACGATCCTGCTTTTGCCTTCAAATTGATGTGACTCTGCTTGTATCATCGATTTCGAACTAATGCGATCTTGAAGCTTTCAATCCTCGATTTCCTCCTTCTATTCTCTTCTAGACTCTTGCCTTCTTCTGGTTTGAGTTCTCTTCCTGCTAGAAGACGATTATCTTCAATCTCTCACTGATTTCTCTCTACGCGCCTCCACTATCTCGTTCGATTTTGAATTGAGTAGAGAAGAAGAAAAGAAAGCTATGGTGCTGTTGCGCCTCTTCTCCTGGCTTCCCTGTCTAATCCTTTGTATTTTTAGGTAAAACGCGATTACTCTTGATCTTATCTACTACAATGCGACTGTCCTTTAGGGTGCATCACACACCTACTCGTTCACCCAATTGTTGTGAAGTCGGTGCTTCCCGCAGTTATAGTCACCGTCTTCTTGGAAAGCACACTATCTTCCGGCTTTGGAGAAGTTGACTTCTTCTCATGAATTCATCTTAAGTTCATCTTCCCGCTAAGTAGGGTGTAAACTTAAGTAATAAGGTTACTTCAATTATATAAAGTGCTTATGTTCGAACACAACTTGGAGTTTCTGAGTGGAGTGGAGCTACCGATCTTAGCGCAATTGGACATGTAGTGGCAGACGTTCGAGATGAAGGAAAGGTACCACTGACCTTATTAGAATTGATGGATTCAATCTACTTCAGACGTAAGGGTTGGTTAGAGGAAAAACATCAGATGATGACGAAGTTAGAAGAAGTTTCGGAGGAATTGAAACGAATAACTTCTGAGAAGGAAGCTCTCTACTAGGCCAAGTCCGAAGAACAGATGAAATCTTCACAACAGATACAAGACCTTCAAGCGAAGTTGAACTTGATGACTTCCTGATTTCATGATATGAGGTCAGAGGGATGAGTTGCACTGCAAGGCAGTGGAGTTGGAGGACAAGGTTGTGAAAGTCGAAGAGGTGAAGACTTCGGTGGTGCAAGAGGTCGACGAGGTCCTAACTTTGTACTTCGTCACCGAGGTCGATTCTTTGGAGAATGAGCTTCCGACACGCCTTCGAGCAGAGATGACAGCAGCACCTGAGCCTTTGACAAAGAGTAGAATAGTTAGAGTAGCCGAGAGAATAGTCAAGGAGATGAAGGAGATCCGAGAGATTGTCAAGCTAACTTTGTGTAGTATAGCTAGAGAACTACGGTTAGGTAGTGTAGGCACTTCTATCTCATCTTCTATGAAGACATGATCTGACAACGAAGGAAGTGAGATCTGTCATCTTTGGACGAAGTTGTATAGAAAATGTTGTGTCGTTCGTTCTCAGTACCTCTATATGTTTGTTATTTTGGATGTATACTTTTCTGAAGTTTACGGAGTCATTGTGTGTTTATCTTCTTTGGAGTTTTATCTACGAAGTTCTGTAGTTTGTTGTGGTAGTAGTTAGTGCTTTGCTGTTTACATCCGAAAGCATAGTAAGAAGTTTGAGAAGAAGTTTGAGAATAAACCAGCAACTACGAAGTTAGTTTACTATGAAGTAGTTTTAGGGCGAAGTTATTTTAGAGGAAGTTGTTCTACTTAAGAAGTATCTTCGTGGTGAATTTCTTCTTAAGAAATCACTTCGGAAGAAGTTGTACTTCGTATTTCAGCAGAAGAAGAGTCTTCTTCGCCAGAGTTTCTGAGAACAGTAGTAGGTGAAGATAACTTAGTGTGAAGATACTTAGCGTTTATGGTGCTACTTAGTAGCACTTCAGCAGTACTTCTTCGTGAAGACATTTCCATCCGTAGCTTTATATCTTTGTTGTCTTTTTCTTGAGGTCCCTCACATGTTTAGTATCTGTTATGTTATTTGTCAAGATTATCAACTCTGTCTTGTTGGATAGACATGAGTTTGATCTCTAACGGGACTGATTTCTACCCGTGAGAATAAAAAACAACCATAAAGAATCATCTTTATCACTTGTTTATTACATTTGGATGATATTTACTTGCATCTCTGTGGGTTTGATCCTTAAATTACTACTTTCGATCATCTTTTGGTTTTCTTGTGTGTTACAAGACGATAAAGATAAACGTTGGGGGCGAGGCAAGGAGAGATCGGCATCTGTGGACGTCGTGAGATGTGACAAGGGATCATTTGGAGGTTGTAGCTAAGGCTGCTGAGGACGTACGTACGTGTAACACACAAGAAAACCAAAAGATGCTCGAAAGTAGTAATTTAAAGATCGAACCCTCAGAGATGCAAGTAAAGATCATCCAAAAGTAGTAAACATGTGACAAAGGTGATTCTTTATAGTTGTCTTTTATTCTCACGGACAGAAATCAGTCCCGGTAGAGATCAAACTCAGGACTATCTAACAAGACAGAGTTGATAATCTTGACAATTTAACATAACGGATATTGAACAGGTCAGGGACCTCAAGAAACAAGTGAACAACAAAGAAACAAAGCCACGGACAGAAATGTCACATGAGGAAGTACTGCTGAAGTGCTACTAGGTAGCCTCTAACACCATAAACGCTAAGTATCTTCACACTAAGTTACTTTCACTACTACTGCTCTCGGAAAACTCTGGCGAAGAAGACTCTTCTTCCGCCGAAGTACTAGATTGAACTTCTTCCAAAATGCTCTCACCAAAGAACAACTCCTTCCGAAGTCAACTTTGCCCAAAAACGTCTTCGCAGCAAACTAACCTCGCAGATGCTGGCCTATTCTCAGTCCTCGTCGTAAACATTCTACTCTGATTTCAAATGTCAACAGCAAATCCTTCGGCACCCAGATTAATTCCTACCACAGCAAACTACGATACTTCGTAAGTAAATCCCCGAAGTAGACAAACACTCAATGGCTCCACAAACTCAGGAAATAGAAAACTCAAAAATGATAAAACACATAGAGGTACTGAGCACGAACAACACAATGCTTATATACAGATTTTTCCTAAGATGACGGATCTTCTTCCTAAGAAGTCGGGAGCACTTCTGATCCGTCGGATGAAGGTCCTGTGCCTGAAACGACACCAGGAACAACATCGCTTCCTATCGCTAACTCTCTATCTATCTCGCAAACTGAGAACTCTACGGTTGCTCTAACCTCCCTAAGCTCCCTAACTATCCGTTGGCCTAGCCTAGCTACCCGGTTCTTTGCCGAAGTACCCTCTGCGTCTGCAGCTACAAACTCCTCTCTAATCTGGCGAAGAAATCCCAGCTCCTCGGTATCCAATTCGACGGCGAAGTAGTTCTTCAACGTTGGCTCGATCCTACTCCGAAGTTGAGCGCTGAGCTCTTCGGTCGAAGCTAGTCGACGCTTTGAGTCCTCGATCTCCTTAGTCATTTCCGCAACCACGTCCTGAGCTCGATCCCTCTGAGTGCGCATCTCGTCCAGTTGCTTCTTCATCAGAGAAAGTGCTTTCTGATGTACTTTCTCCAGATCCAACTTCTGTCGAAGAAGAACCTCTTTCTCTGATGTCTTGTTCTTCAATTCCTCGACCTTCACTTGGGTCTCTTTCTGCCCCATGAGCAGTGCTGTGCGTAAGTTCTATTTCTCCTCCTTCCAGTTACCTCGGCCGAAGTGCATCGTCTGCACTAACTCTGCTAGATTCAGCTTCCGATCGATAACCTCCTCGTATGTTCTGCGGTTCTCTTCGAAGCTGTGCAGAAGTGGCACGACTACCTCCTAGATGTACTTCGCCGAAGAAGTAAGTTGCTCTATCTCTCCTATCGTTGATAGAGAAAGAGTACTCTTCGGTGTAGTGTCAACGTCCTTCTCCGTCCGAGGAGTGTCCCCTTCTTCAGCTTCCTCTTCATCAGCTGCTTCATTATCGGCATAGATTGTCTTCGTCATCTTCATCTTCTTCCTCGACTTCCGTGCAGACCTCGGTGTCTCTTCCAAAGGTTTCTTCCTTCCACTTCTGCGTATCGGAGGAGATACCTTGATCACATCGTCATCCTCGGCCGGATTCACCTCTTCGGTCGTCTTCTCTGGAACTGCTGCTGAAGTCGATGCGTCTTGCCTCTGCGCTATATCCACCGCTACTTCGGTCGCCGCTTCCTCGGTGAAGATTTCGTCAAAGAACTTCTCGAGTTGTGCGTCTCGGGCTGGAGTCTGTACCACCTGGAATTCGTCTTCTTCGGCTGCTGCGGTGAAGCCCAATTTCTTCTGCGCTTCGGTCGATAACAGTCCCATCCCCATGTAGAACACCGAGACGAATGGTCCTATGTACACCATGTCCTCCTCGTTCCAAACCGTCTGCACATGACGATGAAAGATCCTCGTCCAATGCGCTCTTCTCTCGACGAAGAGCTGCTCGATGAAATTGATCTGCCAATTCGACATGTAAGTTGTTCTTCGTGGCCGGAAGATCGCCATGATCGCATCAGCAACTTCTCTCTTCTTCGGATGAACGTAATCGCTCGTCCTGTAACTGTTCCTCCCCTACGGTAGTTCCTTGAAGAGCTTGGGGAAGTTCTTCACTGCTTCGGACGAAGCTCCGGCAGATACGCTGTCGAAGAGAAGATCGCCTTCCCGACCTGCATCGTCAATTCCCAAGACACCAGACCAATGATCTTCGGTCCAGTTACAAGGCCGCCCATAGTTATCATCCGCCGGATGCTGTTTACAGACCTTCAACTCGTGTACCAATTTCGAGGAGACCATCCCCCACCAAGGAAGTAAGAGGAATGCTAATCCCATCTCCTCGAGCTCCTTCTCATAGCGCCGAAGAGCCGCTCGATTAACTTCTAGTGCTCGGAGCCTCGGTGCCTTAGTTGTCTGCATCCCTCGCATCCCTAGGATCACTGCAACAAGCTTCACCGAAAATGGATTCTTCGTCGCAATCCCTTCCTCGCCCGAGTTCCTCGCCCGAGTAATCGAGTTCTTCCTCTTAATTTGGCTTCCTCGTCAGTCACTGACTTCGGCGAAGTAGATGTACTTCGACGATCAGAAAATGCGACGCGCTGCGCTCTTGCTATCGCTCTGGGAATAGTAAAATAATAAAGTAAATGACTTTGTTACCTAGCTTATATCGCGCGATAGGCTTTACCGCACGTGCCGAAGTTAGAGTTTTCCTCTTCACGACTGTCCTTCTTCGATCTACTGTAACTTCGTCATTCGACCTCCGATTACCTCGCACAACATATCGTTAGAAAGCTCTTCGCCCGAAGAATTCATCTATGAAGAAGTCATCTCTCCAGTGTCTCCATAGATTCGATAAATTCCTCCAGAACTGAGATTCTTCACTAAACTTCTAATTAACACTATTCTACTCATATCGTTTATCTTCTATCATCTATTCTTCTTATTTACTTTACAACTAATCAATTAATTAACAAAACAAAAAACCAAGGCTTCACATACTCCCCCTCTCAATTGTGAAGCGACCTCGCAAACACTTAAGAGTAGTATCTCTTGATTCTCCACCCATTGACTCGGGTGGCTAACAATGTTCCATCGAGTTCTTCCAACTGAACCGAACCATTACTATAACGACTCGTTATCTTATAAGGGCCCATCCAGCGTAAGTGTAACTTCCTTGGAAATTTGGTGTACCTATTGTCATACAGCAGTACTAAATCACCATCCTTGATGTCCACCTTGCGGATCTTCTTATCGTGCTTCTCTTTCCGCTTCATTTGAATGATCTCCGTTAGTCGTTTAGACTCTTCACGGTCTTCCTCAAGTGTCATCAGACTCTTGAGTCGTAACAGTTGGCTCTCCTCTATTGACAATCTATCTTCAGACAGGATTCTGTAAGTAGGTACATCAAATTCAACTCGCATGATCGGTGTCATACCATATGTTAGGAAAAAGGGTGTCTGACGGGTCGTTATCTTTTCTGCATTCCGAAACACCCATAAGACAGCCGGTAACTTTGTATCCCTATCATATGCATGATTCACTGTCACCTTGTTCAGAATCTTGCACAACACTCCATTAGACTTCTCCGTCAATCCATTAGCTTTTGGATTGTACGGTGTTATCTTCCGGTGTTTTATACCAAAGTAGTTTGTCAGTTCTTCTATCATCTTGTTCAAAAAAGATGTACCTCGGTCACTCACCAACTCCAGTGGGCATCCATATCGAGTAATGATCTGTGTGTACAGAAACTCAGCCACAGTGGCTGCGTCGTCTTTCTTGGTAGCTGCTGCTTCAACCATCTTCGTTGCATAATCAGTAGCTATCAGTATGTACCTTCTTCTAGTGCGGCGTGTTGCAGGTTGTATAGGTCCTACAAAATCAATCCCCCACTTCTTGAATGGTGCTAATAGAAGTATCGGATGTAACGGTCACTGAGTGGTTGGCGTAGGCTTACCCACTCGTTGACATTTATCACACTTCTTGATGATTTCATGAACATCTTTGTACATCGTTGGCCACCAGTATCCAGCTGAGAGAATCTTCTTCACAGTATTCCTCAGTGCATAGTGTCCGCCTTCAGGCTCCGAGTGTAGTGCTCCCACCACTTGTAGTATCTCATGCACTTCCAGACATCTTCGAAGTTCTTCATCAGGCCCTCTTTTGAACAGTATTCCGTTCTTCAACTCGTAGGGTCCCGCCTGATGTATGAAGACTGTTCGCTGTTCAGCATCTATTTCTTCTGGGCACTTCAAAGTCTGTAAATATCTGTAGAGATCATAGTACTTCGTAGCAGGTGCTACTGTCAGCTGAAACAATTCCTCATCTGGAAAATCATCTGCCATTGTATCCACTCGTTCTCCCGTTCTCAGTCGAGACAAGTAATCAGCACTCTCATGGTGAATTCCTTGTCTTGTCTGAACTGTGAACGTAAACTCTCGAAGTAACAACATCCATCTTGCTATACGCCCTGACAAGTCTGACTTCTGTACCAGATGCTTCAACGCATAATGATCCACATGAAAAACAAACTCATAACCAAGGAGGTAATGTCTAAACTTCTATACTGAGTACATCATTCGCAACGCTTCACGTTCAGTAGTGGTGTAGTTCTTTTCTGCTGCTGAAAGTTGTCTACTCGCATAGTAGATTGGGTGCTCTCTCTTACGCAGAAGTGTCTACATACACTTGAAAAGGTCTCTCTCAATCTGGTGGTCGCATGACAGGTGCTTCTGCCAACTTCTTCTTCAGCGTCTCAAACGCCTCATGCTGTTTCTCGTGCCAATGATACTCTGTCGTCTTCTTCAGCAATTCTGTCAGTGGCGCAGCAAGTATGGCGTAGTCTTTGATGAACCTCCTGTAATATCCAACATGTCCTAGGAAGGCTCTCAACTCGCTGATGTCAGTAGGAGGTTGCAGGGAGAGTATCACTCTAACTTTCTCTACATCTACCTCTATGCCCCGACCTGATACTCTATGTCCAAGAAGTATTCCTTCAGTCATCACGAAGAAGCACTTCTCAGGATGTAATGCAAGTCTGACTTCCCTACACTTCTGAAAGGTTTTGACTAAACACGCTGCATGTTCTTCACGTGTGCCAAAACACAAAAATCATCTATAAAAATCTCTAAAAATTTTTGCAAATAATCTTGAAAGATTGAGGTCATCATCCTCTGAAAGGTAGCTTGTGCATTGCATAGTCCAAAAGGCATCTTGTGATAAGCATAAGTGCCCCAATATGTAGTAAAGGTAGTCTTGTCCTTATCTTGCTCTCTAATGGACACTTGGTTGTACCCTTAAAACCCATCCAGAAAACTATAACATTCTTTTCCAGATACATGATCCAAAATGGTATCAGTAAAAGGTAAAGAGTGATGATCTTTCTTGTTGTCGCATTAAGCTTTCTGAAATCTTGACAGACTCTTATCTTTCCTGTCTGTTTCTTAAGCACCACTACTATGGGTGCTACCCATTCGCTGCTTAACACAGGAAAAATAATACCTGCCTTTAGGTACTTATCTATCTCGTCTTTAATCATTAAAGAGTATTTTGGATTGAGTCAGTACTGTCGCTGTCGTACACGTACTGATCCTTCAATGAGATCGATATGATGTTCTCCCCACTGTGCAAGTATCCCCTTCATGTCCTCCACAGTCCAGACGAAGACATCTTGGTAATGGATCAGCATCTGACGATACACTTCCAACTCTTCTCCTTGTACCACAACAGAAATCTTTAGGCTCTTACCTTCGCTTATTAGTAGGTCTTGGGATGCTCTGGAAGGACTATACCATCTGTATGACTGGTCTCTACACTCCCGTGACCTAGCTGTGATTGCTATTCGGCCTCGTTCATATCTTCTTCTTCATCAATTTCATAGCACTGTAGATAGTTGACCATCGAATAAGGGTCTCCTTTCCTTTCTCCTGCGCTGCTCGTTGATGAATCAGATCCTGAAGTGTAACCCTCATCAGTCGACTCAGTTTCGTCTTGATGTGTTATCTACTTCCAGGAAACCATCACAGCCTTATCAGTTGGTTTCTGTGGATCTTTGAACTGTAAACGGTGTCGGTACCAATCTTTTAGTACCTTGGCACCATACAACCATGGCCTCCCAATCAAAATTTGACAACCAGACTTAACCAAAGGGCGCAACACAACATAGGTAAGTTTAAAAGAAATTCCGTCTATTAAGGTGGGAATGTTGCGCAGCAGCCCAAGTGGTCGTCTTCTCGTTTGATCTGCCAATCGTAACACCCGCTGAGTTTCTTCAAACTTGCTGAAATCCAACGCGTGTGCCGTATCTTCTGTCATTATGTTGACTCCTGATCCGGAATCAATTGGCACTTTCCTAATTACACAACCTGCAACCTCCACTTCCACTTCTGGAGATCTCAGATCTTCTGCCTCGATGTGAAACAGAGAAGGTAACTTTGATCTTCTTACTTTAGTGGGTTTCTTCAGTGCTTGAAGTAACAATTTTCTATAAATTTTGTTATCTTCAATCAGCTGTTTGAAACTTATGTTAGCCTTCGGTGTTTCTAGATCAGCTACTACATCATAGTGTGGTACTGCCACATGTTCTTTCTTCACAGATTCCGGTCGACTGTGCTTCTTCGGAACCTCCTCGTTCTTGGTCGCAGTCCTGTCTTCAGCAGCCGAAGTATGGAAAATCTTGGGTGTGGACGAAGTTGATTGTTCTGGTACTTCGGCCGAAGTTGTATCAGCTTCCCTTGCCGAAGTTCCTGCTCGTAGTAACTCCTTCTTCAGGAGTTCACGGACTTCGTCCGTAATGTCAACTGGTAGTCTCGGAAGATTTACGCTCTTCAGTAGTTCTTCTTCCTCTTCTTCGTTATCCTCCTCAACTATCTTCTTCTTGGCTTTCTCCTTTGCCTTCTTCTGCTTCTTCAACTCTTTCTTCGATTGAGTTTTTAGAGGTGCTTCTTCCGCCTTCCTCTTAGTCTTGAAAGAGCTTCTGGTGTCCACTTTGCAAACTCAAGTTTCTTCTGGTGGCCATCCTTCATCTCCAGCGGCTTTCCATTCTTCCAAGTCCACCTTGTGCAGTTGTTTCGCAGGACGGTCTGTCTTGGGATCAAAGCGAACCCCTCTTTTCTCTACGGGTGGGTTAATACAGTCTGCTGTGGCATGTCTTGGTTGATGACACTTTTCACAAAGTCTTACGTATCTCAACGATTTCTTTGGGTGAGGGCAGTTTGGTGACCAATGTTTCAAACTGCCACAATTAAAACAAGACCCATGGGGTGGTGGTTTATTTGCTCCTGGCGGACTCATCAAACGTTTCTGAGATACATTCAGGGCTCTCTCTTTTGGTGCAAACCTTTGAATTGGTATGGGTTGAATTGGGATGATTGCTGGCTGTGGTGGGGATGGATTCGTTTGTATTCCATATACCTCGTCCGGAGTTTCCACAAAGAATGAGCTATAATATGATTCGAATGCTGGTGCCCATTCAAGTGATTGTGCCTGAAATGTTCTGTTGTTCTTACATTCCGTATTAGCATTACCGCATGTCATACACCATAAGCTTGAACGGGATGTAACAGGTGATTTTCTTCCTTCAGGAGATCGTACAATCTGCACTTTCAGGTCTGCAAATCCTTTAATCATCTCCTCCATAAGTTGATTACTATCCCCTCTTGCCTTGCCTTTCTTTTCCTTCGAGCTTTTCTTTTCTTTGGATGAAGAACTGCGTTTCATTCTTCTTTCTTCTTCGCTCGAAGAAGATGAGCTCGCCGATGAAGACTCTTCGGCTTTGGCCGAAGAGGACTCATCATCAGAAGATTCGTCGGAGGAAGAGGGTTCTCTGCGAATCTTCTTGTGCTTTCTCCTTCGAGTCGATTTCTCTTCCTTCTTCTCCTTCTTTTCTTTCTTCTCTTACTTCTTCCCTTTTATCCATCCTCCTTTACTTCTGAGGGTGGATGCTTCGAATGCTTCTGCTGAAGCAACAACCTCTTCAATGGCGTCCATCTTTCCTCGACGACACCAAATCTCCATTTCAATCGGTAAGCCTGTAACTAGCCATTCTGTGTCTTGATCCATAGAGTATGGGTTGGCTGTACCCATCCTCGGAATTCTATCCAATAGATTGTAAAATCTTTGGACATAATCTTTTAGGCTCTCTTTCTTTCCTCTGACCAGTCTGGTCAGCTTTCCCAAAACTTGACGATTGTACCCAATTTCTCGGAACCGCTCTAAGAACTTTGTCTTCAGCTTGTCTCAAGAATCGATATCTCCTGGTATTCTATTTGCATGATTGTACCAGCTGCGTGCTCTCTTCCTGAGAAGACTTGGAAAGATTCAAAGACGATCTGGTTCAGTTCGATCTGGTTCAAAGACCCTCCGCGTCTCTTGAACAGTTTCACACGTTTGCCAACCACAGATAGCTTCAAAGGAGTACCATCCAACTCACACAAACTATAAGTGGCATTCTCATACACATCTAGCACAACATAAGGCCCGAACCATCTTCTAGAGAACTTACGAAGTGTAGAATGCTGATTCTCCAACGTGCTATCATATACCAGAACCCAGTCACCAACATGTATTGGCTTTGGTCGTAGTCGATGAGTCTTGTCAAAACGTTCCTTATTTCTGACTCGAGCCACCTTCAGCCTCTCCTGCGCATCAGCAAGATCCTCCTCCCTTCGCTCCAACTGCCTAATACGTAAAGCAAGGAGTGAAGCACGATCTATACCATCTTCCCATAGTAGCGTAGCCCATGTAAGAAAGTACTCCTCAACAGGCATGATCGGTTTCTGCCCCAGCATAAGCTCAACTGGCATATAACCAGTCGTGGTACAGTGTGTAGTTCTATCAGCCCACAAAGCAAATGAAAGTAGTCTCAGCCATTCTCTGGGCTTACCATCGCATGCTTTCACTAAAGCGTGAAGTATAGAAGGGTGTCTTTGTTCACTCTTACCGATGCCCTCTGGATTCATAGCAGTAGTAAGTCGAAGCTTTACTCCATAATGAGCAAAACACTCCTTCACTTCAACGCCTCTCAACTCGTCTCTATCTGCACGTAATCTCCCAACGGATCCATAACGATAGATGATATCTTCAAGCACGAACCTGCAGATATTCTCTGTAGTCTTCGTCCGTAGTGCTCGTCCCTCCACATAGTTGGAGAGATCTTCTCGAGCCAACACCAAGTAACGCATCCCCCATAACCCCGGTGGCATCATCACAAGATCAAGAACCCACTGAAAATGGATACTAGGTGGATAAGTAGGTACAATTCCACTCTGTAACGGACCTTAGAGTAGAACTGACAATGCAGACACGACCCAACAAAGTCCACCATGTCTTGATACAAACCCTTCCACCAATAACGCTCCTTCAGCTTCGTGTATGTAGCCAAGACTCCACGGTGTCCAACCCACAAGGTATCATGAAACTCATTCAGCAGATTAAGCTTTGTCGATTGATCATACACCACTCTAGCAAGCATCCCATCTCTTCTCTTCTCTTCGGACACAGATAACCTTCACATAGAAGGTAGCTGTACGCCTTCCGTCTGATCTCTTTGAACTCTGCATCACTCCATCCTTCTCTTCTGCATAACGAACTTAGATAAAATCCAATATCGCGGAACTTTTCTGCGTAGAACTCCTCATTGAACGGCAGTGGTTCCAAGTCTGAAGTCTGCTGACCAACTTGGCACCAAACGTCTCTCCTCTCTTCATTCTCCACCTCTGCAAACATCTCATCCTCATCTGTATAACGAGCCCTAGACAACATATCTGCAACTGGATTGTCCTTCCTTGCTATATGCTTTAGCTCAGGGTTCAGACTCCGGACATAAGCAATCCATCGCAGCATTGCTATGTCTGGTGTATTGCAGTTTGCTATCATATCCAACAAAGGCAAACAATCTGTTTTTAGTATCACACGAGCTCCTATCAAGAACTCTCGATCTACCTTCATAGCAGTAACAGCTCCCCACAACTCACGCTTCACTTGAGGATAGTTATGTTGTCTATCTGTTAAGATCCGAGCTCCAAACCTTGAAACAAACCGCACACCTTCTGCATCTTCTTGGCCAACTGCCCATCCAATCGCCTTTGGACTCGTATCAACAGTCAGTACCACAGGTCTCCCGCTCTCGTAGCTAAGCCTCCTTAGTATAGGTGGAGACTTGAAAATCTCCTTCAGTTGCTCCATCGTCTCATGATGTTCTTGCCGCCAAGTAAACCTCCTTCCTTTTCTCAGAAGTGCATACAGAGGCTCGGCAATGTATGCATAATGAGGAATACTCACACGGAAGAACACACAAGCTCTCAAGAACCGTCGAACCTCAGTGATGTTGGTGCAGTCAGCTATCCTTGCTATAGCATCTACCGTCTCTAGGTTCGGACGCCTCCCAAAAGTACCACACAAATGACCCACCACCACAATCTCTGACATACCAAAACGAGATTTGGTACCTGATAGAGTGAGGTGTACCTCCTCCAAACGCATCAGAATCTTCTCCACATTTTGAATGTGGTCTGCAACGAACTTTTTGCATCCATCAGAAGTCACAGCTTCGTCTTTGTCTTCCACCGGACAGCCTTTCATGGGAATATCATTCAGAAACGAGATAGTGACCTCAGGTACAAACTCTCGTAACACCTTATGCATCGCATTCTGCATATGGGCTACTAAGTTTGTCACACCCTGAGGAAGAGTACACATCCGCATCAATCCCAAAGGTGTACGCATGGTAGTCAAATCTCTACTCTCCAAAGCAAGCTGAAACTGATCATAACCTGAAAACAGATCTCCAATAGAATAGATTGACCTTCCAGCAAACGCCTCAGCTACTTCATCAACCACAGGTCCTGTTCCAACATTTCGAATCGTGATGTTGTTGGCAGGCTGCAAGTCTTGGATGAAGCGCAAAGCTCCTGTCTTCTTAGATACTGTGAACCATCGGCTAGAGTACGGAGCCATAGATGGTTCAAGAATACCCATCTGCATCCTCTCTTTCAGTAACTCAATCACCTTCGGTAGCAAGGCACGAGGGACTGGAATCGGCTTCAAGTCCCAAGGTACGTGAGGAACAGTGAAGATAATCATCGGAGCTATCACACTAGGATCCACACAACCTATCTCCTCAGCCGAGAAAGAAAATGCCTTACCATGGCTAACTATCATCTGTTCAAAAGCTCGTTTCTCCTCTTCAGTCAAGAAGCCACCTCCTCCTATCTGGAGCTGCTCGAGTGTCTCTTGAGTAAACTTGTGTCCTACCTGTGTAGGATCTCTAAGCACAGGCTCAGCAGCCGCTAACTTCATCTGCTGCTGAGAATCAACAGATAATTGGGTCGTCACAGGTCTCACCTTCCTCGCTACAGCTTTATACTTAGCGTGTACTTCCGCTTCCTGATGTAAACCATACCAACAGACTGCATCCTTCCATCCATTCTCCAGTCTCGGATGAGGACGATATCGCAAGTACGAGATAATCTTCTCATAGACTTCACGAGAATGGATGAGGATCACCACCCTACCTCCCATCTGTTCCATTATCCTATCTACATCATCCAGCCAACGAACAAAAGATTGTACACCTACAAACTCCTCATAAACACCAGAAATCACCTCATCTTCTTTCAAAGCTCCTGTACAACGCAGATTTGCTGCACAACTCTCCATCTGCCTTCTACTCTTCTCAGCCAAATCCTCTATCCGCGTGAACTCACTCCAATCATCAGAACTGAAAGTCATCAAACCAGATTTCCAACTATGTACAGTGCAACTACATTCTGAATCTTGAGTAGCCTTTCCATCAGCCTCATGTGATCCCTCAGGCTGCTCAAGCGGGATCATAGTAGAAGTAGATCCATCACTCTCGTTATCCCGTCCTATGAGAGTGGTTTCTGAAAGCCCTTACTCCTACAGATAGGAGAATCCCTCAAGGTCTGCCGGTTTCGTTCGTGGTTCGTACGAACAGTCAGAAACTGCACAGAACGTCTATCATCTGGACTACGGATCCTAGCATAATGAGATCCATCATCCATCACTTTGGTCTCCATTCTAACCGCAGTGATATAAGGCTGATCAAGAATCACAGGATATGAAGCAGAAGACTGCACCAAGAAATGTTGATCCACATCCACATCACCTATCTTCACCTTCACGTTAGGACAAGCGCCGTATAACTCACCCTGCTGGTTGTTGGCAGCACGTAACACCCAACCATGGTTCAGCTCGATAGACCACTGACCTCTCTCATACACCTCCCCTGACATGATGTTGATCTCAGATCCGTGATCAACTAAAGCAGCAACAAGTTCAGCCAAACTTCCAAGACGAACTCGTGTAGCAGTTGTAGTACGAGCCCAATGTCTTCTTCTGAAATCACTATCAGTAGCTGGACTCTCCTCGCCAGCTTCCTCATCATCGAACTCAATAGTGTTGGTACCAACAACCAACGCTTCTTGCTAGTATCCCTTGTCATCAGCTTCCAGAAAATGCACCTTTCCAAACTCTACATCATTCAGAGAAGCTCCTACTGCATCTATCATCTGACTATCTACCTGCTCAGACATCACCTGTCTCTTGCGCTTGATGATGTCGATGATCAGTTCGTGAAACTCCCTCTTTGCAATACCAAGAACTTCTCGGAGAGAAAACTCGATTCGTGCATCCAGTATCCTCTGCTCCAAGATGCTCTTCAGATCAGTAGAAGTTTCAATATCAACTGCCAACTTGTAAGCCGGTCCCTTCCCCTTCTCTTGAGCAGTAAACTGCCTACCAGTAGTCGTTGGCTCCTGCTGGGATCTCTGCACGTCCTCCATAGGACCTGGTGCAGGTGGAGGAGCTGCATAAGTAGACGAGATGTCCTCAGGAAGAGCCGCTCGTCTCCTTGTGACTCTCCGTCTATCCCCAATCTCCTCAGGAACTCCAGTATCAAGTTCAGAGACTTCTCGTCGTCTCTTTTCCTCCACAGAAGCATCCTGCCAATGAACGTGTCTATCTACATCCAAGAATGCTCTGATAGAAGCAGCATCTACAGGATCTCCCCATCCTGTGACCCTACGAATAGACTCGGCTCCTCTCTTCAGTATCTCAGAAGGAACTAGAGCCACACTCTTCTCAGCAGTCCTATCTAGCAATGTAGGACTAGAAGAGACCTCAATATGCCCAGCATATACATCAGAATTTACCAACGGTGTCATTAACGCAGTTGCTGTTGCAGCCGCAGCAATCTGAGGTAGACTCCTCATGCCTCCTCGCCCAAACTGCGTGCTCAACGGCTCTCCAGTAGAAGAAAGGTGTAGCCTACCGTTCTAATAGCGAACCACACCATCTCGCAAAGCAACTGTGAGCTCTTGACAGTCTCCTCGGAATACCAAATACATCTACGAACAGGAGCTCCTCCTGGACGTGCAGCAGCAGGCGCCGGTGGCTGCTCTCTCTGCAATCCAGCTAACACTACTTTCAGCTCTCGCATCTGCCGAATTAGCTCTTCAATCTGGTTCTGTTGACCATGGTTCTCCGCATGTCTCTGAACAGGTACTCTTTGTGTCGGAGCTGGCACAAATGACATCAAAGGAACTGCAGCTGGGACAACAGGTCTAGGAGCAGGGGCCAAAGGCTGCTGTACTTGAGGAGCAGCATAAGGTGGAGTGATCACTTCTGCAAGCGGACGTCCTCCCACAGCCACTCTTCCCCTCCTCTGTCTTGTCAGTACAGCCACAGCATCCTCCACTCTCCCCCAATCCATAGTAACACCTCCCTCAGCAGATCGATCGGTCAACATAAAACATAATCGATCTGCCGTAGCATCATCGGTAGCTTGCAAGAAAAGCTCTGTTCTCCTAGCATCTATGGTTATTCGCTCTAGAGTTGAAAGTTGTCGGTATCTCCGATCAAACTCTCTCAGCAACTCACTCAGGCTCATCATACGACCAGGTTGCTGCTCAACCCAGTCTAGAAATGTCCTTCTAGTAACTCTCTTTGAATCCTCCTCAAGAAACTCCTCTCGAAGAGATCGCTCAAAACTCATCCAGATTCCAAGATTTCTTCTCTGTACATCCCTAACTTGGTCTCGCAACTCAGGAATGACAACTAACTCAAAACTTGCTATCATCTCAGCATCAGTAACTCTAACCAGCTCCATCTCTCCTCTATACTACGCAGATATCTAGAAATATCTCTACCTTCAAACCTTCCACATCTGTTCACAATAGCTTGCAAAGCCTTGGTGGACTTTAACTCACCCCCTCCAATGATCGGATGTTGTTGGACCAGGGCCGCAAGCGTCTTCAAGATCTCAGCCGTGTCCAGACCAGATGCAGATGTCGCTGTAGAAGGCGCATGTGCAGTTGACGGTGCAGCAGTAGACGTTGATGCTCCAGCCCCAGAGGCAACAGCAGCAGCTCCGCTCTTGCGATCCATCTCTTCTCCTTGTAGCAACTCAACCTTCTCAATCAATCACCCCAAGATCTCTCAGTGGAAGCACCAGATGTCGGGTTGAGAGTCTTCCTGGGAAGGGCGAACCTTCTAGCTGTGATATGAGCTTGAAGGCTGTGTTCAATCTACTCAGGGAGGCGTTGGGCTCCTGGCTGTGGCTGGTTTACTCAAAGGATAGGCTTCAGGTCTCAAGGTGATACTGAAAAAACACTCATATAAGTCTCTAGGCTCTTTTCATATGTTCAGGAAGCAAAGTTCAGGCTTAACTAGCAATGATAAGATCAGATGGTAAACTTTGACACTCAAGATTGAGAAATATGTGAAGGTTCAGACTTCAGAACTCCTCCTACATGTAAATGAGGTTCTACTGGATACACATACGAAATTTCAGCTTCAGACCAATTCAGAGCACTAAGATATGAGCAGAAACTTTCTGAGTAGAGAAATTACGGCAGTTTCTGATACCCAGACAGCTATTTCGACCTATAACAGGGAATTGGCTCGATCACTTTTGGGAAATTCTTACAGGATTTGCAGTACACCGCTTGCTGAACACTCCTGTGAAGTTGGGCCTCCTGATTCCACACAGAACTCCAGATCTCGCTCTCTGAAGTTGCTGCTCCAGATTGAGAGCTTTTCGGACCCCCTCTACTTCAGAGGTCGCCCTGAATTACTCACTCACTCAATTGACATGAAAATTTGGAGACAGTCGTAGCCCTGCTGACAGTGAACACAACCACGAATGTTTGAAGCGATTTCCTCGATTCTGCTGCAAATGACACTCAAATCCCCAAATTCAACAGAAGTGCTACAATTCTGACACAAATCGAACTTCAATCAACCATAACTCCTTCTTTATTGCTTCAAATCGATCAAACTTTTCGCTGACAGTGCTTGGCACGACGAGCTGTATCTCCTTGTGCTCTCAGATTTCGCAGTACCCTCACCAGTTGCTCGAAATCTCCTTTAGACCTCTGTTTCTAAACTTAGAGTTTTACAAAAGACAAAAATGGACCAATGGGAGTTCATAGCTCCATTTGGTTGTCATTTTGTGCCTTAAACTACCTGGTAACTTATCTACACTCATAGGCTACCACGTCAAGCCCCCTAGAGTGCGAGCGTAAAACTTAAACTACCTAAAACGACACGCAGCCCCGAAAATTAACTTAAATCAGCTAGAAAGCGTGCATGGGCGACACGCAAATACAACCCATGAGCTTAAACCCTATCAACATGATAATCAACCTACTAAGACTCAAAATATATAACATCTTCAAAAAATGGACTTCTCTGAGGTCTTAACTTCACTCAGAGAGACTAACGCCTGACAGAGAACTGAATCATTTACTATGTGAAATGATTCACATCACGACAACGCCAAAATTTATTCAGTCTTCTATATGTAACACACAAGAAAATCAAAAGATGCTCGAAAGTAGTAATTTAAGGATCGAATCCACAGAGATGCAAGTAAAGATCATCCAAAAGTAGTAAACATGTGACAAAGGTGATTCTTTATAGTTGTCTTTTATTCTCACGGACAGAAATCAGTCCCGGTAGAGATCAAACTCAGTTCTATCTAACAAGACAGAGTTGATAATCCTGACAATTTAACATAACTGATACTGAACAGGTCAGGGACCTCAAGAAACAGGTGAACAACAGAGAAACAGAGCCACGGACAGAAATGTCACACGAGGAAGTACTGCTGAAGTGCTACTAGGTAGCCTCTAACACCATAAACGCTAAGTATCTTCACACTAAGTTACTTTCACTACTACTGCTCTCGGAAAACTCTGGCGAAGAAGACTCCTCTTCCGCCGAAGTACTAGATTGAACTTCTTCCAAAATGCTCTCACCAAAGAACAACTCCTTCCGAAGTCAACTTTGCCCAAAAACGTCTTCGCAGCAAACTAACCTCGCAGATGCTGGTCTATCCTCAGTCCTCGCCGTAAACGTTCTACTCTGATTTCAAATGTCAACAGCAAATCCTTCGGCACCCAGACTAATTCCTACCACAGCAAACTACGATACTTCGTAAGTAAATCCCCGAAGTAGACAAACACTCAATGGCTCCGCAAACTCAGGAAATAGAAAACTCAAAAATGATAAAACACCTAGAGGTACTGAGCACGAACAACACAACGCTTATATACAGATTTTCCCGAAGATGACAGATCTTCTTCCTAAGAAGTCAGGAGCACTTCTGGTCCGTCGGATGAAGGTCCTGTGCCTGAAACGACACCAAGAACAACACCGCTTCCTATCGCTAACTCTCTATCTATCTCGCAAACTGAGAACTCTACGGTTGCTCTAACCTCCCTAAGCTCCCTAACTACCCGTTGGCCTAGCCTAGCTACTCGGTTCTTTGCCGAAGTACCCTTTGCGTCTGCAGCTACAAACTCCTCTCTAATCTGACGAAGAAATCCCAGCTCCTCAGTATCCAATTCGACGGCGAAGTAGTTCTTCAACGTTGGCTCGATCCTACTCCGAAATTCAGCGTTGAGCTCTTCGGCCGAAGCTAGTCGACGCTTCGAGTCCTCGATCTCCTTAGTCATTTCCGTAACCACGTCCTTAGCTCGATCCCTCTGAGTGCGCATCTCGTCTAGTTGCTTCTTCATCAGAGAAAGTGTTTTCTCATGTACTTTCTCCTGATCCAACTTCTGTCAAAGAAGAACCTCTTTCTCTGATGTCTCGTTCTTCAACTCCTCGACCTTCACTTGGGTCTCTTTCTGCGTCATGAGCAGTGCTGTGCGTAAGTTCTCTTTCTCCTCCTTCCAGTTACCTCGGCCGAAGTGCATCGTCTGCACTAACTCCGCTAGATTCAGCTTCCGACTGATAACCTCCTCGTATGTTCCGTGGTTCTCTTCTAAGCTGTGCAGAAGTGACACGACTACCTCCTGGATGTACTTCGCCGAAAACAAATTCTTCATCGCAATCCCTTCCTCGTCCGTAATCGAGTTCTTCCTCTCAATTTGGCTTCCTCGTCAGTCACTGACTTCGGCGAAGTAGATGTACTTCGGCGATCGGAAAATGCGACGCGCTGCGCTCCTGCTATCGCTCTGGGAATAGTAAAACAATAAAGTAAATGACTTTGTTACCTGACTTATATCCCGCGATAGGCTTTACCGCACGTGCCGAAGTTAGGGTTTTCCTCTTCACGACTGTCCTTCGGTCTACTGTAACTTCGTCATTCGACCTCTGATTGCCTCGCACAACATATCGTTAGAAAGCTCTTCGTCCGAGGAATTCATCTATGAGGAAGTCATCTCTCCAGTGTCTCCATAGATTCGATAAATTCCTCCAGAACTGAGATTCTTCACTAAACTTATAATTAACACTATTCTACTCATATCGTTTATCTTCTATCATCTATTCTTCTTATTTACTTTACAACTAATCAATTAATTAACAAAACCAAAAACCAAGGCTTCACAGTACGAACGTGGTTGAGTCTGTTGATTGTGAGCAGGATAGGTCTGCTCATGATGTTGCTCAATAGCAACCAATTTCTTTGTCCTCTATCGCTGGTGTGATGACAGAGAATACTTGAGAACCTGATATTGGAGTCAAGCTTATAGAAAGAGACAGACTGATAATACACAATCTCTTGAGAGGTTACATGAATTCTTTTACTTTCAGATGGAGGATTTGAGACCGAGTATACGGATTGAGTTGGCTAGTGACACGACAATCTTTCGACACCCTTATAGGTACAATGATATGGAGAGAGCATTGATCCAGAGTCGGCCTCAAGACTTGTTTGAGATTGGTTTGGTGGAGATATCTAATGCAGAGTATGCATCTGTCACTGTTATACCAACCAAGAAAGATATGTATAGCAACCACAATGATAGATGGATGTGTGGAGACTATCATCGTATCAATCAGTAGACGAAGTCCTATAAGTATGTCATGCTTACACCGGAAGAGATCTTTGATCTGGTTGGGTATGCAAAGATCTTCAATACGTTGGATCTTCAAGCAAGATACCATCAGTTGTCAATTATGGAGGAAGATAGGACCAAGACAACATTCTGAGAGATTGATCCTCACGATGTCACCTCGTGGACTGGCTCTTACTTGAAAATCATATTTTGAGGTTCTATATTTTTGCTCCAAAGATACTCATGGAGAGAAATAACGACTTTTTAATCTATTTTGGATCTCGACTTTCATTGCACTCGAAGTTGTAGAGCTCGTTGTTGGGTTCCCAAAGGCACTTCATCTGTTTCATTTGAGCGCTTAATGATGACGTTATGAGGTTCGAAAATGAGAAAATCAAGCTAGACTCTAGCTTATTGATGCTGACTGGGTATTTGCGATTCTTCGCATTATAGTAAAGGCACAAGGAGGCTGCTTGGTCATAATCTGGAGAAAAATTCATGTACTGTGACTGATGTAAGAGGGTAGCTTAAGGGGTTAGCTTGTATCTACAATGAACGTTTACGTTTGGTGAACGTTCTGGCACATGCAATTGCAGCTCGCGAAGCTACAAGCTATGATGTTGAGCACGTGCTCAAGTTGGATACTACATCCTTGATGCAAAATTAGAAGAAGGGGACAAGAAGAGACTTCTTTAGAGAAGCAAGCTCGGGAGGATAAGGTTCAACAAGAAACTATTCTTCCTGAATCGACAATGGAGGACGATTCTTCACAACCGGAAGAGATGGCTGAAGGACAAACAATGCAAATGGATGAACTGGTTGTGTATAAACAAAAATTTGATATTGGGATGATGACAAATGTGAAGAGAGGTTGGGAGGAGCGGATTCAAGATGCGAAGGTTGGGTTTCATTTCACGGGAAGCTTGTATCTATGATCTGTCGATGAATATTTGGGAGATTGGGAGGTCCAATGCATGCGCACAAGGTGTCATTGTGTTCAAGATCTGTGCAGGCTACGCGCTGGTTAAGACGGTTCGTGAAGAGATAGATCGAGGAGTGTGTTTTGGGAGAAATTAAGATGTAGGAAAAAAAAATTGGAGTGCTTCAGTGACCTACGAAGGAGAGTTTGACCATTCTGACCGTTCCGGAGTCTAAACTTGTTGTCCTTGGATCCATCAAGGTTAGAACACCAAGTTCTTCAGAAAATTGAAGACGATACGAAGTTTCATCGAGCAATTTGGGAGATGTGAGAGAAACTCATTTACAGGGAAACGCTTACGTCAGTTTTATGTTCACCCGCGGCTTGAAGTTGGATTGTTCTTCACGATCAGTGAGCCAAGCACTCCATTCTACGCACATGAGAAGATCGTATGTAGATCAAACTATTGTGTTGTGAGTGGTGAGTGAAGTTGAGCCGTAGAGGAATGATTTACATCAATTTTTTACTTCTTGTGATCAAATGGTTTTGCGAGGAGAACTTCCAAACATCTCATTTGGGGTCTCGTTCGGTTCAGAGTAGTCATATCTATCTATCGAAAGATATGGTCACAGATCAAGCTATTCATTTGGACGGTGTGCGTGATTTTAAAGTCGCAAGGAGGAGATTTTAGAGATTTGGTCACTTGCGACCAAAAATTGGAGATATCTCAATTGTCGAGGGTCAGATCTGAAAGTTCTTGGGGTCAACAGAGTCAGGAAGAAAGATCCTTCTTCGGTGAAAAAAGAAAGTTCTCAGATAGGTCTTCTTTGGTTTCTTCGCTACGGTTTCCATCTTTTTGGATTCGTAGAGTTCTATTTGGTTATGTAGAGCTTGTGGTAGCTAGCTTTAGCTAAGAATTTGTACATGGATGTTGTTTGGACGGAGGTTTGAATCGTGTGATACTGGTGCAAAGCTTTTTGTTAGCAAAAAGATGTTTCTTTGGCTTTGAGCTACGCTTCGTTCTAGGTCTAGGTTGAGATTCATAGACTTGTTTTAAGAGGTTGGGTGCAGATTACATACGACTTAGGTATGTTTCTCAGTTTTGTGTTCTTAGAGAAGAAGAAACGAGAGTGTACATAAAGTGAGAGCTGGTATATTTTGTGAAGCTTGTTCTCTTGGTTGATAGCTAAAGCTTGCTGAAAATCAGGTTGGGTCTACGAAGAATGTGCAGTTTAGTGGGAAGGGTTCATATAATTCCTCGGGGGTTAGAAGAACTAGATCCTCTTTATCTTCAATATTAAGCAGAGAGATGCGTCTATATTGATGATGAGGCAAGAGAATCCTCAAATAATGAGAAAGATTTTACTCAATATATTTTGAATAAATTGGAAGATGTAGATATAGTCGTATGCTTAGACTCTTCAGTTGAGTGATTCAGTTGACACTCTATTATCTTACCATTCCATCTTGTATGTGTTTGTAAAAGTTTGAAGAACTGCTCACGGTCAGATGCATATTCACTTTTAGTTTAGTGCTAGCGAGATGTTTAGCTTATCAAAACGTTAAGACTCACTCATGCACTCAACTAGTTTCTGTAGCAAACAGAGCACTTAAACTTAGCACTCATTGTATAACCGAAAGGTTATCTTCTTCATTTACTCCTCATAATTGCACACTTTAGACACTTCTTTTTTCTTTGAATTGAATGGTGCGTTGGTTTCATTTAATCAGCAGATTATATAACAAGACAAAATGCAACCGCGAGCGGTTGGATTATTATTAGTCTCTAAATTAAAATTATCTTCAAATTACATCAAATTAGTAAGAAAGTATATAAGAAATTACAAGTGCAAGAATTAATCTCTGGTTCCTTGGAGGTCTCTATGGGAGCTTGGATGTCACATGCAGTTTAAGCAACGACTGTTGGGAACATGTTAATTCTACTCATATTAATGGCCTTGCTGTGGATGGAAATAACAATATATCATAATTTAGTAGTTCATCGAACAGATCAAGATTTATGCAAACTCGCACAACATCAAGTAAGATGAGTAGAGTTAACTATGAGTGACTGTTGCATCCCACCATTCTCACACCGTTTCTCCATGCATGTCATATGATGTGCTGTTTGTTGTTCAAAATGGATGAGATTTTTTATACAGAAAAACGTACTCGCCGTTATCATTTCTACTATGAGAATGATATCACGGAGAATACTCAGATGTTGTTCAATTATACAACATGTATCTTCAATCTGATGCAGGAGTTGTTCATGACATACTTACATCACGAAAGAGGATGAAGCTCTCAACCGACTATGAGAAGAGTTAGTGCTTACAATCGGAACAATCGCACACCTAACTAATTAAATAGCAGATACCAGAATACTTGTTGGAGCACTATACGAGTTGATAAATTTGATGGATCTAAAGGGGATCACGAGGAAGAGCTATCAGAAATCATCTAACAGATCATTCGAAGACATAAGAGACGAAACGATGAAGAAACCGGACTCTCCGAGCGACCAAAACTTCTTTCATCAACAATTTGACTTACTTTCCTGTCCGTCTCTTTCTATCGTTTGTAATGATCGTCTGAATCTCGAGATAAGATCTCTTGTATGTAGTTAATTAACGCTGATTCCGTATTTCCTTCTGAATCAGTATAAATTCTCACCTTTAGATTCGGTATAAATTCCCATCTTCAGATTTAATTTACTGACCGTTGTATCTAAAAACAGCTGAGTACTTAGTCTAGCAAGATGGGTTCTAAGAACCATCATCAATTTCAAAGATTAGAATTTCAAGTGTAAAATCCATTGATTGGTATTCGAACTAAAGTCAAGACTTTCGAGACTTATTAACCTAGTTTCTACAGGCCTGTTACACCAGGTCCTGGGAACTTTACAATAAGTGTGTGGGAACTTTACAATAAGTGTGAAGAGTTCGACAAGTTGTGGCGTTAAGGTCCTTGGCTGAAGGACTTCAGAAACAAGAAATCTGAGAAGTGTTTGAAGGTTGGTCACGGTAGGAGTGGGATCACAATAAGGTTAGTTTAACGAACGGAATTAACAAATCCACCTTCTTATAATCTACTAATTTGGGTAGTTTAAGCTGCTCTGAAGTTAACCTAGTAACTGGATAGGGACAATGATTATTTCGTCGTAAACAGCTATTGGAAGGCAGGCTGGTCGATCAGGAGTAGCATACCAGTCAGTGACTAACTGAAAGTAGAAAAACTCTCACTGTTCCCTTCGGACCCAAAAGGTAAGCTTCGCTAAAGCTGTTTCAACTTGTAACAACTTATATGATATATATTCACATTGCTTATTATTGGAAGAGGGTAGCAAGTTTTCATTTATTACGAACCTTTTCGTCAAGAGAGGTTAGGTAATAAATTAATGTATCAATTGATTATATTAATTTTTCTAGTCAGTAACCTGCCGCACTTGGCCCCTTGGTGTACACTTCACCCTATACTTTTTGACGTTTCTATAATTCCCTGTATGATTATCATTTAATAATTATACATTAATTCAGATTTTGATTTTATAATTTACTAGAGAATTTCTATATAACATATACATTTTTTTGATAACAGAAACTGAGCAAAAGTTCCCCAAAGATGGTTGAGCATGAATGAGCCTAGGTGCTGGTTTCAGATCTGAGGGTATGCAGCTACAAATATGTTGAAATCATTTCTTTAGCTTGGAGTTAATCGAAATTATCCATTTGGAAAAATCTATTTTCACTATGTTTACACTGCTTTCCTCTACGTGTGCGATCAGTTCAATGCGCCTTTACGGGAATCTATAACAGGGCTTCACTATACTAAATACAAACTCGGTCTTCTATTATGCTAACTCATAGCCTAAGGCTATTTTTGTTTATACTCTTCCTCAGAACCTGCGTGATATCTCTCACGACAAGTAATCTCGCGAATTTCACATGTAGCAGGATTTCTCATGAAAAACGTTCCGCTCTGGTGGTTTTCTCTGTGTTCTCGCTGTTTTAGCAGAGAATATTTTTCCCCACGGACTTGTACAAGAAACAGGAAAAAGACAGAAATGGTATAAATACTTCGCCGTTCCAAAGGGGATTGCAGCCAGCCAGGAGTTTGATTATTGGGGGGTGTATTTTTGGTGGGGGAGGGGGTGCACAGTACATTTAAATATACATTTAAATGTACAAATGAAGGAACTTTAACGCTCGGGGTGCAATGAAAGACGACAAATATCTAAATTTAAAGGCCTAAATTTAAAACACTAAATTTAAAAAATCTAATTTTGATTATCACATAGAAATGAAACACATGGCCTTCTGAAAACCCATAAGCATTGTGATCACACTTAGAACCAGCCGACTATAAGTCGATCTCTGTTATGAACCGAGTCAATCATTGAGGCTATAATTTAGAGCTAACCCTTCCTAAGAAAAGGTTAGCTCTAAATTATACCCATGTACACTCTCTAAGTGTACATGGATGAATATACAGCCTCAGCAAAGTGGGCTGTTTGGCCAGGAGGGGGAAGTGGACAAAAATGAAAAAAGAAGAAGGCAGAAGATGCAGCGTAATCTATCTATCCATTCTCGAGAACTTTTGTTCTTTTGATGTTATAAATAATATAATAAATGTTAAAATCAATAAAAATCATAATAATTATATATACGTTATATATTAGTTGTTTCTGAAAACCTGAAAACAGGATTAGAGAACCCATAAGTGAAACGCAGTACTTTGCGCTTCAGGGAGTACAAGTGCGCGAGCCAACTTCACAACAATCATTTTTTAATTAACATATTAGTTTATTACCTAACCCTTCCCGTCGGAAGGGTTAGATAATAAATTAATGATTAGCACCTCATCAGATTCAGAACTCAGTCATAATGCATAATGCAGGCTTGACTGAGTTCTGAGAATAGACCTGTGATCCCTCGAGTTCACAGGAAATATATTTGGCTAAATTCATGGTAGAGAAGAACAAGACTTAGAACAAGAAAACTATATTTCTGAAATTTGTGCAAATAGAAATACAGTCTCCAGACCCTTCTGGAAGTAAATATTAATATAGAGTTTGACATACTCTGTCCAGTGGTCGTTTTACTACAACTTGTGGACAGAAATTTAAAATCTTAGACTGTAAATTCAGTCTGACTGCATCTCGAATTACACTTACGTTTTTTGTCTAAGAATTCAAGAAAAAAGGATAGTTTTCGAAGAGTCATGTTGATGGGAGATATGATGATTTAGGTATTTAATTTGATCTTATGGACAGATATTTACGAAACAATGAATTGATGTGAAACATATGGTTGCATAAGAACCTCTTCCAGTTCCGTCTAGCCCAAAACCAAAAACAGTAACCAAAAGTTAATTCTTTAGAATACAGTGAACACCTAACATATTATGCAGTAACTACGTTCAATTATACTACTGGGAACACACACGTACATAATTCCTTTTCTTACTTCTTCCCAATGACGTGAATTCCCTCTATCAAGAAAAAGAATCAGTTCTCATCTAAAAGCCACGAACAACATCTCTTATTTCATTGAACCCCATGCATGACATTGATATTGTGATCTCATCATATATATTCATAGAATGGCTTCTTTGCATTATCACTGCTTCCAAGTTCGGAAGCAGTGATAATGCAAGGATAGTTTAATTTAATACCTAACCCTTCCGGAAGGAAGGGTTAGGTATTAAATTAACTAAGTATATTTTAGTGTACTAACGAGTGTACATTCCCGGTCTTATACGTTTTGAAGCGCAGCACTCTGGCTAAGCTTTATGGGTTATTTCTTACTCTCCACGTGTTCCTAGGCGTTTCCAAAATAGAAATTAAATAATAAATATTATATTATTTATATTATATATATATATAATATTTTAATGTATATCCTATAATCTGGTGCGTCTGGTACTATTTTCTGTTTGACATGCCCCCGAATGAATTTTTTTTTTTTTTGCATGCAAGGAAGTGAACAATCTGGTAATAAAGCAGTGCAGTGGACAAAGCCGGCGTGCGTCTGGAATGAGAGAGAATAAATTTTATACGTTTGTCTTTTTCCTCCGCTTTCCTGTTTGTGTACTTTGGATGCATATTTCATCCGATAACAGTTCAGTCAAGCATTGTTTGCCCTTTACTTCGCCACTCTTCTATCGCAACACACAACAGTACAACTTTTCTGGGTAAAAAGAAAATACAACAATACGAAGAAACTAGCCTTGACTCTTTTACAAAGGAGTCCTAGATACTTTAGGTTCGAATTCAGCAGATGGCATTAATAATTAAAATGTTGTCTTGGTGCAGAATGTTGTGAAGTGAAACAGCTGTTCGAGTCGTGTCAAATGTGTACGGCTCTTACTTTTCTCTATTATACTGGGTCCTGCACGTTGTGTACGAAATATTCCACGATATAGTCATGTTTTACTTCCACATCAGGTCCTGTCGGTGGCTGCCCATGTGTTATATGGAGAAAAAACGACATGCGCGAGTCGATGTCATCACAAACATGGGACTTTTGTCTCATGCAGGCAATGAGCCAAAAACTCCTGGAAAAATAATAAAATAATGATAGAAAACAAAATTGGGTGGGGACTTTTGCCTTGACGTGAATCTGCATGGGATTTCGCAAGCGTACGTTAAAAAGTTTCTATCCCGAGTAAAGGCGACCTCTTTGCACCAAAGTTTCATCACGTCAACTCTACTCCTATCAATTGCCGTGTCGTACATCGTAACAAGAGATCTTCGTTGTTCGCAAGTTGATCGGAAGATGCAGATTCATGCAGACTCGCACGCCATCTTATTGACTCGAAGAATCAGATTCCCACGTACAGTGATCTCCAGTGATCGATGAAATAGCAATGCTGAGAAGCTCAGAACACGGATTGTGACCCAGAGAGTTCGTATGTCCTGGTGGTCTATATGCTAGTATACATGCGTGTAGGCGACTGCACTTCTAGTTTCTAGTCGGCCGACGAGCTCTGTTGATTGTCATGCGTGCTCTCGTCAGTTTCTGGGTGTCCCTTTTGAGTTCGATCGACTCGACAATCTCCATAAACTTGAGATCAACCGACCAGAAAAGGGTTCTCCTGAGGTACGATTGTTTCTCTCGGAGTAACAGCTTTCCAGATCCGGAAGTTACATTTGATCTACTCACAAGTATACAACACACCAAGAAAATGTTGTCTAGGTTAAGAATTCAGTCACCTCTACAGTAACATTTAGTATATTAACCTCAGTCACATCTCTCAATGACAAGACTAGTGATTGACCTCTTGTCCATAAGTTAGAGTATATAACAACCTCCTCTAGAGAGATGATGAGTAGACTGATCCCTTTACTGATATCTCTTCTATAAGAGAGAGTATTCATTACATTTGGTTCTCTAACATGGTATCTGAGTTCAAGTTAAAGCATTAGCAAGGAGATTGAAGAACCAGAGAGTGAAAAAGACATAGAATGAGCACACCAGCTTAAACAGAAAAGAGAGAAAAAGACTAAATTTTCTAATCAAAACATCTTTGACTGCATTTTTGGAAGTAAATGAGATCGAATTTGGCATTTCTGAGAGTTCTTTTGGTCTAATGTTAGGATTTCAGAAGGAGCTTTCCAACGGTTCAACTTTCGATCCAAACAGAACTCGTATAAAGAAGTTACACTTTGACGAAATCTTGATCAACATAACTTTGACTGTGTTTTTGAAGGCTTTAACAATCAAATTTGACGTTTTTGAGATTTTTCCCGTGCTTGACTAGAATGCAGAAGATAATTTAAACATTATTTCCACTTCCACAACCACTTTGGGAAGTTTCAAATTTTTGGCAGCTACTTTGTATAACATTAGTGATAACTTAGCTTCATGATCATCATAAGTTGGATAGCACAAACTATCCAATATGGTGTTTCAAGGTTCAGGTCATCTCTCAGAATTATGACTTGTGAGACATTATGCTAGGTGACGAAGAAAAATCTTTTGGATCATCACTTGAAATCCATTCACAGCACGTTTATCAACACTTAACAGATTGTGCACCACACCAGGTACAAACCAAACACCTCCAATGGTTCTGATTTGACCTGAATGAAGCTTGATACGAATGTTATCTTTCCCCTTGACTTGATATCCCTTATCATCATCCAGTCGTATCTCTGATCCATTCTGAGGATGGAAATCTTAGAACCACTCCTTCATTGATGTGATGTGTTTCGCTGCTCTAGAATCAATCCACCATTGTTGGTCATGAACATCTGTATACATAGCAGTGAAGAAAAGCTTCTCATCATGATCACATGTCTGAACGAAGTTATCTCTGTTGGTGTTTGAACGTTGATCAAACGCTTCTTTCGGCACTCATACGCGAAATGATCACATTTCTTACAGTAGTTGCAATTCTCATGTTTCGTTTGTTGGAGTTGTTGAACTTGCCCTCTGAATCTCGTGTAGAACTTCCTCGCTTGTTCTACCAATGCTCCTTGTGTCTAGATTGTGAATCTTGAGGTTACCATGTTTTTGATCTCTCCTCTTGTAGTGGCAGTTGCTTGAGTGGACTTGATCTCGATGTTCATAGCTTCTTGCAAAACTAGTGTCTACAATTCTTCGAATGTGACAAGTTGTCAAATCTTGGAATAAATGAGATCAACAAGCACTTGCTATCATCAAGGTGACTATCAAAGACTTTGAAGTCTTAGATATCTTGGAGGCTAAAACTTCAAAGGAGACTTGGGATACATTCACCAAAAAGCACGAAGGAGCAGCTCGCGAGAAGAAGAGAATGCTTCGCAGAAAGTTGAATCCTTTGCAAATGGTTGCAAGCATTTCACTCGAAGAGCATTTGAATACAGTGAAAAGTTTGATACAACAACTGAAGAATCTAGGTGGGACTATAGACAACGACTTGGTAGTTTACCAGAACCATACGGGCATTTTGTAAAGGCACAAGGATTTGATGCACAAGGATGTTCCATTCTCGACCAAGGATCTGTGGTAACCACAGGGTTGAAGGTTGGCCACTTGTATGTATTACAAGCCCAACCTTTAGTTGCTCCAATACTAGCTGCTGTAAAAGATACGAGTCAATTAAGGCATCTTTGACTTTGACACTTACATTATCAGAAAAATGCAGAAGTTGTTCCATGAGGACTTGGCCCTTGGTATTTCCAAACTGGTCCTGTAAACATCCCGTGTGAAGTTTATCTCAAATCAAAGTAGACCCGAAGGAAGTTCTTCAAATCTGCTACAACAGTACAAAATGATAGAGGAGGAGAGTTCACTTCCAAGACTTCTGACAAATATTTTGCTGAGAAGGCGATATTGTGGCAGTTGACTACGGCGTACACGTCTCAGCAAAATGGGATGGTTGAACGGAAGAACCGAATTGTCGTGGAGATGGGAAGATACGACATGTTGTACCTCACTCAAGCAAGATACACAGAAGGTATACTTCGGGATTTTCAGATGGAGAAGTGTAAACCTCAGCCTACTCCCATGGTTATCTCTAAGGAGTGGTAACGTTCTTCTGTTGATAACGAGCATGCAGATGCAACAAAATTCAGCAAACTGATTGGGAAGTTGATTTACTTGCCTGTCACTACTAGATCAGATATCTCGTATGCGGTCAGCAAACTCAATCAGAATATGAAGTCTCTCACAATAATGCATATGAGGACAACAAAGAGAGTTTTGCGCTATCTCAGAGGAACTACTAGTTATGGGTTCAGATATAGCTCAGATAAGTCACTTGGACTTGTCGGATTTAGAGATGTTGATTGGGCAGACGATTCTTCAGATCATAAATCAATGTCTCTGAAGCAGAATATAGTGGTCTGTGTAATGCAGCACGAGAGGTCATTTGACTAAGATGGATGTTGGAGAATGTAGGTGTGAACCAAGATACTCCAACAGTAATATGGACTGATAGCATGAGTGCAATAGCATTGGCAAAAAATCCAGTGCACCATGCTAGAACAGAGCACATGGAAGTGTAAGTCCACTTCATTAAGAGAAAATAATGTCAAGAGAGGTTGTTACTCAATGAGTAACAACTGATGACCAAACTGCTGATATATTCACCAAGCTTTTGTTTTCAGACAGATTTCAAAAATAGAGACTTGAACTTGGTGATATTCAGTACCACTGACATTAAGAGGAGGTGTTAAAGATAATGTCTTGGTTCAGACTTCAGTCACCTCTACAGTCATCTCTAGTATATTAGTCTCAGTCACATCTCTCTATGATTAACTAATGACTGATCTCTTGTCCATAGGTTAAAGTATATAACAACCCCCTCTTGGAAGAGGATGAGTAGACTGATCCCTTTACGTATATCTCTTCTATATGAGAGAGTATTCATTACATTTGGTTCTCTAACAGAAAAGACTTCTGATCATGATGACTTTTCAAGTGTAACAGGAATCTACCTTGTCAAGTTGCGCAAATTGGATTATTCCCGAGAACCGGCTAGAGTTCATGTCTAGACAGTACTTGCCTGTCTGTTGAGTCCAGTCAGATTCACTGTAAGCAATGCTGTCCACATACGTGATGGGAACTTGGAATATAAAACAAGTCGGACGAGGCTTGCTGAACATATATATCTTCTACCAACTTTTGGTGCTTTTGTGCATGTGTGTCATTCACGTGGATGCGAATTTCCCCTCTTGGTGCAGGACGCTGAAAACGATCGACTGTTAGCATACTGCGAAAGCTACAGACTGAGGCCCAATCTTAGGGAAGGCTCGAACAGCAACTCCTTTCTAAACAAGCTGTTAAGCGACGAAGAACCCACGACGATTTCTACATCAAGAATCAATTATCAAGAGTCTGAACCAGTTTCCGGCTCTGTAAGGACAGTAGACCAGGTCCAGAACTCGGGTGTGATGTCTTGTTTGGTATCCTTGACATTCACAAGATCAAGTGCGAACACGGCTACAGCATGTGGCTTGCAGCAGAGCACGAGATGGACGAATACTTCCGAAGCAACAAGGCTTAGCCAGCTTTTCACAGGTAAAACATCAAAGGTGAGCACCTCTCACCCATTGCCGAAACGGTAAATGTGGACAGTGGTTCCTACTTGCATTGATGGACAAGCTTAAGGAGCAACGTCATTCGCAAAGTATCGTCAGATCTTCGGGTCGAGACGTGCATGTATTCACGCTGAATCTAATGTTTGGTCTGAAACAGCAGCAAGTTCTGGACGATCGGCGGCTCAGCCAGATTGCGGTCCGAGGCACATCGCTTAGCGAGGTAGAAAATGTGGGGACGACTTCTTACCCGCTGACTGATGCAGTTCGAAGTAAGAAGGCATCTACGATGCATATCCCAGGCTACTGTCCTGATTTTCCATTGTCAGATTCTTTGAAGGTAATCATGCTCATAGTTGTGTCCACCAAGGAAGTCTATCCGGATCCACAATAAGCCATGGGAATTGTTTGTTGTCAAATGATCTTCTCACAGACAGGAAAGTCGTGTCGGTTCCATAATTTGCATAAATCAGGAGCCCACGAGAGACAAACGATATGTAACTTATCTAGCACGAAGCACTAAGTCTTACGTACGAGTGCATACTGGTCATGTAATTGACTTGATTCGTCGATGCATTTACCTTTCCCCCAGTTAAAAGACCTCTGAGTCAAAACAAATGCAGCAGTATCGTCCATATGTACACTTCAGCTTCTTCTGGCATGCTTTCAGGATTCTTAATATTAAGCAGCCCAGTCCACAATCACATTAATTCTACCAGCTCCCCCCAGCATATTCAACACTCTTATGTAATGGGAAATTCGAACTGCAGATCTGCATCTACTTGAACAGTGTCATGTCGCATTCTAGATCTCTAGAGATGTAGAATGCAGCTGTAGCTGTGCAATGTAAACGTGACGAACCAGATCAGAACAATATCTGGTTATCACGTGACTCTGTTTACAAGCGTACTGCCCTTGGCAAAGAATGTTATGCTTTTCTGTGACGGTTGTAGTGTAGAAGGCGAGATATTTTCCTTTTCTAGGTGACAGTACTGTCGCTTGGTTCACGCTTATATATCTATCTCGTGGGGTTTATGCAGAAGTGGGTCCAAGAACACAGAGAATCCGCAGACTTGGTGGCGAGGCAAGTTGGCAGAGCGTACCAGCTTGCCATGACTCATATTATTGACCACTTGTACATACCATCAGACGAGGCAGTCCCCTTCATACAGGTGAAACTTTCTGCTTTTGCAGTAGATCGGGTTTTTCCTTCTCTTTCCTGTTACCACCACCTTCATTTCGCGGTGGAGCTCGAGCTTCCGCCCTGCCGGGGGAATCCGCAGGAACTCATATTTATACTGAGTGAGCCTCCTGGCACTATCCCACGACTCGTCGTGTAAGATGGTGGTAAGATGGTGTGGGGTGATACTATATGCGTGCTTGTATACCCATACCGGGGTTTAATTGATTAGGGGAGCCTTTAAAGAGATGCGGTGGAGATCTCTAAGCACTTATTATAATCATGTGAAGCTAGCAAGCGTGGAGTTTGAAGACACCACCGTTCAGAAACGAGCTCCTGGTTCGGAGCCAAAACTGTGTTCGAATGACAGAGTATAGAAACTTTGCTCAGTACTTGTTTGCTGGCTATCGCAGGGAAACTTTGCACCAGTGCCCGAGATTGGTGAGAAAGTACGGCTTGAACTTGTGGAAGGACACGTCCCAAAAGACTTTCCACCAGGCTGCTTCATTCGGAATGGTAATACTGTAGCCAGTCGTTTGATATCGATCCCGATGGTTGTCCCCTACCTTTCAGTACCCTTCAGATTACACATTCATGACTGCACATTGAATCATTTCGGGACAATGAATCACTTCTCTTTGCTTGAGCCAGTTGGACAAGCGCTAATCGGGTTCTTGCAGAATTTGGTTCAGATATCCCCATCTTCAGCTCAGGGAGTAGAATCAATTAAGCATCTTCGAATATGAAGAGTTAGGACTCCAATCTTTATCCCGTAGTTCACCACGGAGAATATGAAGCACGTTACTAAAGTCGGAAATCGAGCTCTTTGACTAGTACTGACATTTCGCCGCATGTGTCGGTATACGTGCAGGACCCAACCCAAGATTTGGTGCTCACCAAAATCTTGATTCGCCGCTGTTTGGAGGCAAGACATTATACAGCTGGTTTGAGGGTGAGGGAATGCTTCACGCAACTTACTTCGAAGAAGATGGAAGCATCTGGTATAAGAACAAGTACATCGAAACCGAGAGCTTCAAGATGGAGACAGAAATGGGGCGAAGCGTCTATCTTCCAACAATGGATGAACAGTCGTCTCCTGGTGCTCGATTCAACCGCATCTTGAATTTTGTGCGTGGTAATTTCGGTTCTTCACGTTGTTAGCACCCTGCCGGAAATTTATTGGTATTCAGCAATTCCAAAGCACTTCTATTTGACATTTGGAGGTAAGTCAGCAATTGCAGTACGTACATTCCTTTGTATGACAAGGGAGCTGATTATGGTACAGATAAGATTCGGGAATCCCCAGCGTAACCCGGGTAACACGTCCATATTTGAGCATGCGGGGCGTACGGTGGCAGCTGTCGAAGGCGGTAAGCCCTTCGAGATTGACATTTCGGACTTGAGTACGAAGGGTGAATACAGCTGCAATGGTCATTGGAATCGGAGATTCTTTAGTCCTCATCCTAAGGTCGGTGAACTGTAGCCTCACTATTCGTAATCAGAAAGCCGTAACTTCTACATAGTTCTTCTCTAGTTGGTTTGGACATTGATTTCCCCTCGCAATTCCAACCTTGTCAAGCACGCGAATATGTTCAGCATTGGTCCAGTCTTCTAACGATAACTTCATGATACCGTCAGAAAGCTTAGGCTGGCCGGTCGTGAAACATCCAGTTAATGTATTTTTATGATTGTGAGCGGTTCTGTACTTCTCGATGATACCTTTTCTTCTGCATTCAGATATACCCAGATACAGACCAGATGGTGGTATACGGCTTCGATATTGTGAAGCCATACTACGTCATGAGTGTCATTTCAGGTACATTCTGACTTGTCTAACACCTTGAATCTTTCTCCGATCGCCTATAAATTGCCCGGTGATAAGTAGACATGAGTCGACGTGTACATCTTCTGGCCTATGGCCCTTGCTCGCTTATTAGCTCAGAGTCTTAAACTTTTGAAGCTTGTATCCATTAATAAGCTAACTAAAACCCCTGCTTCTGACGAGCTCTGTTTCTGGCTGGCAGCTGATGGTGAACACTTGCTGAATATGATTGATCTGGGGTTGGACAGGCTTGTTCTGATGCATGACATCGGAATCACAGAAGGGTAAGTGAGAGAGAATTACTGAAATATTTGGGTGCTTGCAGAGTTTATCGTTTTGAGCGTTTTGATGTGGTTTTCTGCCGTCCATCGTCGATCGCTTGACACCATCAGGTTGCAGCTTACACTCTGATGTCCTCTGAATCTGCAGCCATATTATTGTGTACGACTTTCCCATTGTCATGGATGTTTCCAAGATGCTTCTGAAAGGAGAATCGTACGTCAGCTGAACTAGCTCAATGTTCTCTCAAAGTCCCCTTTTGTAAAGACCGAAAGAACTCCCTTCAAAACTCAGGGCGAGTATGATCTACTGATTCCAAAATTTATAAGTCCCTTATAATCATAATCACATAAATCGCTCTGCACTGCATAACGTTCTGTCAGCCATATTGCATTTAGATGCCAGAGGGAACAATCTTTGGAAATGTGCTCTGTGCTACTCATTCCCGTCTGTCTGTCCCCTGATTAGAAATATTCGCTAACATTATGCTTCAAGTTAGTGCACATTCACGGCCCTAGGCCTCTATCTTAACCCTGTAATTCTCTGGGTTCAGTTCTTTCGATTACCGAAAGTGTGTATCAATAGTTCTTGCATTTTCCACCCTTGTGTACCGGGATAACATAATCACGTATATCCTACAATGAAGTTGAGAGTATTGCCGAAACTGTTCCATTGTGTTTCGGCAATACTCTATGTCTTCCTTTATGTTTGTTGTAATTTCGCAACATGTCCTAGAACGTTGTGGCTACAAATCCGCTGTCAAGAAAAGACTGACGTGCTGTACCGTTCTAACTCGTATCCATGCTACAACTTGCAGTATTGTATCTTTAGATTCCAAAAAATACTCGCGAATCGGAGTGGTACCTCTCATGGGCAATCAAGAGTCAATCAGGTGGTTTGACGTAGACACCGCATGTGTTTCTCACCACTGTAATAGCTATCAAGACGGAGATGAGGTGATCGTTCAATCTCGTAACTGATTATATATTTCGGTTCAGAACTTTGTATATGCTGGAATATAGCCACCTGTTATGAAACTGAAAGTGAACTACACAGTGCAGTTGATAGACTGATGAGATTCTGTACTTTAATAGTAACTGTACAAATTCTTGTAGTGCATATATACGTATTGAGATAGAGAGATCATTAGTCTGCTCCTAAAAACAAAAGAAAACAAAAAAAGAGAAAACAAAAAGAAAAAGAAGAAAAATCATTAGTCTGCTCAAGACTAAATCATGATCATTGGTCTGACTTTTGGATCATGTGATCTACAGATAGTGGTTCACGGGTTGGTAACGTGCAATCTCCTTCTACTGGCCGTACCCAACGAGTTTGATAAGCTTGAATGGTATTCAAGGGGGATGACGCTTGAGCATCAAAATAGTTACGAGGTCAAACATCCCTCCGTAGATGGATTACTATATGAGCGTCTATACGAATGGCGGCTAAATCTTACAACAGGTATTGTCTCTGTATCATTGCACTGTAGAAACACTTGGTCTTCCTCTTTTCGCATGATGCTTTTCGGAGGAATAAACGAATGATTACAGCTACTCGTGTCTTCAGAAAATCTGCCACAGTGCTACCTTTCGATGAATTCAGAAATGATTGACAACTAGTAATATAACAACAATATATTTTCCGTGGTACTCTGACAGGAGGAGTCGTTGAACGCGACATCTCTCAGTACAAGTTCCCACTAGAACTACCCAAAATCAATGACAAATTTAATGGGAAAAAGTATAAGTATGTCTATGCTTGTTCTGAAGACATTGAAGCAAGCAAGGCAGTTGGTATGACATCGTCCCCTTTACGCCTTTTATGTTGCTAGGTAACAAACTCTGAATCAGTTTTAATATAAAGGTCTTTGTGTACATTCGGCTGACCCGGAACCATCGGGTTAATACACCTTCGAGTAGTCATATTTGCTTCCATGTCAAGTTTCAAACATGGTGCTCAGTACTGAGTATGTGTTTTGCAGGATATCTAGTTGCCGGAAGCTTAGTCAAAGTCGATGTCTCTCCGGGCGGAGAACAACTGGTAAAGACTTTTAGATCTACAAGATCTGGTGATAAACACGACTGTCTTAGCAAACTGTCTTATCCATCTTGAGTAACTGGAAGTTCTACTCATGATGTCAAATAAACTAGTGACTTCTGGTTGCAACAAAGAGGTTACATTCACTAAGGTCTGGTTTTTGTGACTCTGTGGAGCTCCAGTTTCATGATGTAGGAGAAAACACATTCACCTCCGAGCCTATTTTCGTAGCTAGACCAGGTTCAACAGAAGAAGACGATGGATGGATAATAACATACGTCCACAATGAGATAACAAATTTATCTGAGGTAAGTCATCTTCTAAGAAGTTTTCTGAATCCGTGCAACTGCATATGTGATTTCGGCTGTTCAAGATTTGAAGGCCACCCGAAAGATTGGCATTGTGTGAAATAAGTATGCAAGTTTCTGGATATCATTGGCATAGCTCTCATTTCATGCGGATTTTCTCGATCCAGGTGCTTATCATCGATGCTCAAAATTTTGACAAGAAACCACTAGCCAGACTGCGACTACCCCAAAGAGTTCCTTACGGTTTTCATGGAACATATATTCTGCAGAGATGAACCAACTCTCAGAATCGGGTCCACTATCCCGATAACGTGTTGAAACCTTGCTCTTCACCGGTACTAGTGTAGAAATTACTGTATATCAGTCTTCCCTACCATGGGAAGAACTTACACAAAGGTTAGACCCCCTTAATGTTGTTACAAAACTGAGAACTGTACTCCCAAGTCTCTCAGAATATAGAATTTATCTCCCACAACAGAATGCTACCAGCCTATTAGAACTGATAACAGATCAGCCTGTTAAAACTAATCAGAAGGAGAACTGAATAGAAATATTCCGAGTTGATATGTGCACAGCTTTACTTAGACTTCAGAACTGGTACAGACAGAAAGGGCCTCCGACTCATACTACTCTACAGGGAATGTGGGTTAATATACTAATGATACATAACTGCTGTCACCTCAAAGTGACTTACCTAACTACTGTCACAGTGCTTCTCACGTCACAAGTCATGTCACAAGTCACCTCTTCCTTTTTTACTTTTGTCTTTTTATTTTCCTCAGAGTTTTGATGTGACTCTCTAATGATATTTAAAACCCTCCTTCATTAGAGCATCACTTCTTTCATACCAAGTAAATCTCTAATATGTATAAACCTTAGCTTTGGTAAAGCTTTGGTAAAAATATCAGCTAATTGATCTTCCAATATTCCATCTTGACTATCTTAGCTTCAATTTTCTCCCTTATATGATGTAACCTTGTCTCCAAACCTTTTGTTCTTTCTCTGATAACTCTATTGTTAGCCAAGAACATTGCACTCTGATTATCCACATGTAATACTGTTGGTCCAGATATCTTTTCTCCCATCTCCAGCAATAAATTCCTTAACCATATCAAGGTTATAGAACCATCACTAAGAGCAATGTATTCAGCTTCCGTTGAAGACCTTGCTACTGTATTCTGCTTCTTGCTGCTCCAACTGATAATTCCACCTGAACATAAGTTGAAACATGCACCTGATGTGGATTTTCTGCTGCTAGTATCTCCAGCCCAATCACTATCATTGAAGCCTTGAAGTTCACTTCTCCCCTCCTTAAATATAAGACCAAGATTGATAGTATCTTTCAGATATCTCAGAATTCTCTTTGCAGCAACCCAATGAGATGAATTTGAGCAATGCATAAATTGACTTAGCCTCCCAACAGCATAGCAAATATCAGGTCTGGTGTTGGATGAGATATCTGAGTTTATCAATTAATTTCCTGTACAGATATTCTTCAATGGTATTTTCAGCTGTAGTCTCCTCAAAACCACTTTCCTGCTCCATAGGTGTTGCTGATGACTTGCAATCTTCCATCTGAAACTCTCCAAGTATAGACTTTATGTATGCTTGTTGAGAAAGCATAATACAGTCCTCCATCTGCCAAATATCAACACCAAGGAAGAATCTTGCTAAACCCAAATCAGACATCTCAAACCTCTTGCTGAGTTCTCCTTTGAGTAGTTGCACCAACTCCTTATCACTTTCTGAGATTAAGATATCATCTACATATAGGATGAGTATGACCCTCTTTGAATTGTCTTTCAAGACATAGAGGTTTGGATCCAACTCTGATCTTCTGAGTTCATGGCTGTGTAGAAACTCATGTATCTCTGAATACCAAACTCTTGGTGCTTGCTTTAATCCATATAAGGATTTCCTGAGAATGCACACATGATCCTTCTTCTTTTTCACTTCAAATCCTGGTGGTTGAACCATGTAAACTTCTTCCTCTAACTCTCCATGAAGGAAAGCTGACTTCACATCCATCTGATGTATTTCCCAGTGGTAATGTCCAGCAAGAGCCATTACAAGTCTGATTGAATCTCATTTTGCAACTGGTGCAAAAGTTTCTCCATAATCAATCCCTTCTTGTTGCTGAAATCCTCTTGCAACTAACCTTGCTTTCAGCTTGTCAACTGAACCATCTGATTGTAGCTTGGTTTTGTAAATCCATTTGCATTGGATGGCTCTTTTCCTCCTGGTAGCTTAACCAAATCCCACGTATGATTTTTGAGTAGCATTTTATACTCCTCTTGCATAGCTTGTCTCCAACCAGGATCTTTGTTAGCTTCTTCAAATGTAAGTGGATCATCCTCCTGAATACTTTCAGCAAGTCCACAGTAATCATCAAGCCTTGCTGGTGGTCTTCTAACTCTTTCTGATCTCCTTACTTGAGAATCTGCTGCATGTTGTAAGTCATCTCCTTTAGCTTCATGAATACTTGGTAACTCAGATTCAGAACTTTGTTGAAATTCAACTTGCTCTTCACTAGGATTAGTGAGAGATGTTGACTGCTCCAAGTCCACCTCAATGTCAGATTCTGAATCAATCTGATCTTCACTTGTAGGTAGCTTAAATCTGAATGTATCACAAGTTTCTTTCTCACCTTACATCAGATCAGAATCCAACTCAGAGAATCTAACATCTCTGCTGATGTGGGTCGTTCTTGTAGACTGATTGTATACTTTGTAACCCTTGGTTTGCTCAGCATAGCCCACAAATATACACTTCTCAGATTTTGCATCCAACTTCTGTCTCTTCTCATCATTGATGTGCATGTAAGCTGTGCACCCAAAAATCCTGAAGTGAGACACATCTGGTTTCACTCCTGTAAATGTCTCTTCAGGTGTCTTGTGCTGCACAGCTGTTGTATATGCTCTAATTCATAATGTAAACAGCTGTGTTGCAAGCTTCAGCCCAAAATTAATTGGGAAGATTCTTGGCCTTCAGCATGGATCTGCCACTCTCCACAATCACTCTATTTTTCCTTTCAGCTACATCATTTTGTTGTGGAGTATAAGCTGTGGAAAGTTACCTTTGAATACCATGCTCTTCACAAAACTGAGTAAAGAGGTTAGAACAATATTCTCCTCCTCCATCTGATGTGAGAACTTTAATCTTCTTGCCACTTTGATTTTCTACAAGAGCCTTGAACTTCTTGAAGTATTCAAATATTTCAGACTTCTATTTTAGGAAGTAGATCCATGTCTTTCTGCTCACATCATCAATAAATGTCAGAAAATACTTACAGCCTCCAATAGAGCTTGTTTGCATAGGTCCACAAACATCTGAATGGACCAAGGCCAACAACTCTTTTGTTCTTGCACCTCCCTCCTTTGGAAAACTCTTTCTGCTTTGTTTTCCAAATATACATCCTTCACATATATCTCCAGTAGTTGGTAGCTTCATCCTTGGTAGTCCTTCTACCATATGATTATCCATCATATGTTTCAGACTTCCAAAGTTCAAGTGTGCAAATCTCTGGTGCCAAAGACTTGCTTGATTATAAGAATCAACAACCATAGAGACTTCTTGGACTTGAGGCTCAACATTCAAGATATATAATCCTGACTTCTGATCTCTCCTTCCTGAAGCAATAACTCTCTGATTATGTGAACCATCCAGTATCTGCACCTTTGTATCATCAAAAATCACCTTCATTCCATGGTCTGTGATTTTTCCAACAGAAAGCAAGTTCTTAGTGAGCTTTGGAATAAAGAGTACCTCTTGTATACTCTTCAGATCCCCTTCACTTGTGTTCACTGTCACAACTCCAGTACCTTGAACTTCACATCCTGTACCATCAGCTTGAGTAACCTTAGAGCCTGCTGTTGCTGAAAAGTCCTTCAAGAGTGATCTTTGGCTGGTCATGTGCTTAGAAGCACCAGAATCAATGTACCAATTCTTGTCTTCTGTTGTTGTAGATATCAAGCTGGTAATAAACATATTACCAACATCCTTCTCTTCTTGTGCATCTTCTTGAGCAGCAACATTACTTGAAGTAGAATTCTGACCTTCATTTGCCTTTCTAGCATAGCAATCTTCAATCTTGTGACCTTTCTTTCCACAGAAGAAACAAGTTCCCAACTTCTTTCTGCACTCTTCAATCTTGTGACCTTTCTTCTTACAGAATGAGCAGAAAGTTGTGCCTTGATTTCCTGAGTAGGAAGACCCATGTTTCTGAGATTGCTGCTCCTCTCTTCTGTAAGTCTTCACCATAAAAGCAGATCCTTGATTCTTATGAGGGAAAAACTTTCTGATCAGCTGCTCTTCTTCATGTAGTAAACTGCACAACTCCTCATAAGTTGGCATACTCTCCCTTCTGTTGATATCAGAAACAAAATGAAAATATGGAGTACTAAGACTATTCAAAGTTATAGAAACTAGATCTTCATCACCATATGTCCCTCCTGCTCTGGTTAGCTGCACATAAATACCATCTATCTTCTCAAGGTGTTCATGAATATCTGCACTCTCATCCATCTTGATAGAGTGTAGATCATTCTTCAACTTTGCTACTCTATTTTTGCTCACATTATCATATCTGCTAGCTAGCTTCTCCCAAGCTTCTGTTCCTGTATCACAAGCCTCAATGGTAAGCCTGATACTCTCCTTCACAGCAAGCAGAATATTGGCTAATGCTCTAGTTTGCTTCTTAATGAATCTTAGAGTTGCAGGAGAACTCTCATCATAAAATGGAGCAAGCTTCTCTTTTCCAGAAACCACACCCCATAGATCCTTCTCACTCAGAATGGCTTTCATGATCAGTTTCCAGGAACTGTAATTATTAGGACCTGAAAGCCTAGTGCTCTCATTCAAACCAAACTCACTGAAAGTAGCAGCCATGGATGCTATCTTGCTGAAAAGATGAGTCCAAAAAACCCCAGAAACTAAATACCAGATTATCAGAATTTTAAACCCTTAGCTTGAGAAACCTGTGCTCTGATATCATGTTACAAAACTGAGAACTGTACTCTCAAGTCTCTCAGAATATAGAATTTATCTCCCACAACAGAATGCTACCAGCCTATTAGAACTGATAACAGATCAGCCTGTTAAAACTAATCAGAAGGAGAACTGAACAAAAATATTCCGAGTTGATATGTGCACAGCTTTACTTAGACTTCAGAACTGGTACAGACAGAAAGGGCCTCCGACTCATACTACTCTACAGGGAATGTGGGTTAATATACTAATGATACATAACTGCTGTCACCTCAAAGTGACTTACCTAACTGCTGTCACAGTGCTTCTCACGTCACAAGTCACCTCTTCCTTTTTTACTTTTGTCTTTTTATTTTCCGCAGAGTTTTGATGTGACTCTCTAATGATATTTAACAAATGTGGCCTCCAAAGTACGTTCAATTTACTGTACATCTACTTGAGTCAATGCACTTCTAGTTCAAAAGAAGTTCACCTTAGAAGGCTACTTTCATGCCTGACCATCCAGGTTCTCATAAGTTAGTGCTACACTTTATTTACAATTGTTCAAGTGACGTGCAGATCGCTAGTACATAGTAATTCTTAATGCAGTCTGAGGCGATCTGCTTCACATGACATATTTGTCCATCACATGTGTATTATGGAAGTTTGTTACCTGTGTGTTTGGCATAGAATCTATGACAAGAAATATTCTTATACATTTAGTTGTTAGCGAAGAATTCAAATATTTAAAATGTCTTTTGATCATTGAGCTGGTTAGTCCGGTGCAGACATGATACACAAATCGAGAGGGTCCTCCATGAATTTCATGGATGTCCTCGTATTGACGAGTTTTCTTCTTTCTCTCGGTTAAACATCACGTTTGATGATATGGGTGCGATTATGCCAGTTTGTAAGAGCATCCTCTAAGTGATTATTTTTAAGATTTATGAATTTAAAGAGTATTTGGCCAGAAATTAAATTTTAACTCCAAATGACCAAATGTTTCTATAATCTCAAAATTTCACTCCACGCATGATCGCAAATTTTTAAGTGAAAAAGAAAATTAGATTTTTTTATTTCGACCGCATTTTAATTGTCAAATTTGCATTCTTTGATTTAATTGATTCTTTGATTCTTTGTTTTAATGAGTTATTACTTGTTTTTTTTTTAGCGGATGTTATGTATGGATGTAATTTTCTCCTTCTTTCGTTTCAAGGTTCAGGATACGTCAAAATTACAAGAAAAAAATAAATTTTTAAAAATTATCAAAATGTTAATGGTATATATTTCAGTTAAAAAGTTAATAAAATTTTAAAGAGAATGAAATTATCGAAATATACATAGCTCAGACTGAAATTTCATCATCGAGATTCTGTTGTAATGAATCCTGTCACAACCTTGTTTCAATTCCTTTAAACGGAAATGAATGTTTCGTTGGTTTCATTAAACAACAGACTTTACATGGAAAAATTCAATAGTCGAATTTAGGCTGAACCCTGAACACTATTATCTTTAAACCCTTGCTATTGATACTTAAGGTCTGGGTTAGCTAGACCTTTGACATAAGTGGATGAGAAATATGATCATCTGGATTACTCTGAGCAATTCGTTGCTGTTCATAAAGATTTTGTCTAAGATCCAACCTGACGTGGAAAGTAACATTGGAAAGCGACTAAGAAGCGCTATATTTTTGCAAACATAAATATTTTAGTTTTCATAATTCTCATAAGGTCCCAAATCATATAACCTTGTCACCAGAAACTACTTTCTCAGATTCAAGGCATGTTCCGCCTAGCTCAACGAATTTTACGACATGGCATTCACAACTTTTTGTTTCTAAAATATATATATTTTTAAACACTTGCACAACTTATCTAAACCTCATCTTAACATCAAGCTTAGTGAGGTATATTTGAGTGCGCTTATCAAGCAAAAGGCTAGTCTGTTTCATATCCTCGTACACTTTCAGAATTATATAAAATCATCTACTACGTGAAATCACTCTCAAGTAACAACTTATACTCGTAAACCCACTGCGCACAAAACTTTTCGCTGTACATAGCAAGTGGATCAATGGCTACTCAGATCGTTATGTTTTATACTCTAGAAGCTTAATATTTCTAGATACAGAGTTTCCATATCCAACGAAAGAGATATTTTTTCAAGGCGTTAGTGAAGAAAAGAATCTAAACAATTATTGATATATCAATTTAACAGTCAATTTATGTTTCTTGATTTCATTGACAACATTTGCCAATATAATAGTTTGTCCTCAACTAAGAATCGACTTTGTTCCATCTCGACTCGTACATGAGGAACCGTTTAAATCGTGCTCAGATTCGGTTCAAATCGGATAGATTCAAAAGCATTTTGATTTCAATTTTCTAAACTTACTCAGTTTTCAAACGATTCGATATTTCACATAAATAATCTAGTTATTAAATAGATGGTCCTTAAAGCCCGAGTTTTACTACAAGAAGACCTTATTTTGCGGGCTTATTTTCAGGAACTATAAGTTTTAACGGTTATCAAAAATACTTTTGGTCATTACGTATTCATCCCTACTTGGAATCTGCAAAATAAAAAATCAACTTAAAGTTATTCACCAACTTTACAAGTGATTATTGACAAAAAAGAATGTCCAGATAAAAATTTAGAGGTTTCTTGTAACAAAAGAGAATCTTCCATCAGACTCGAAGTACACTGGGAGGGAAAAAAAGTTTTGTTTTCATGCTTTTATGCTCAAACTCGAGGTTTAAAAAGATAAGTTCTACGATCTCAACCAAAAATAAATGATAGTGTTCTTTGGCTTTTAATAATCTGAAGTTTTTCTTTTAATATTTTAAACAAAAAATATTATTTTACAATAAACACAACTTTAAAATTATTGATGAGACTAACGGTTCATGCAATTCAAGTATTTCAAAAGCGGTTCACCTCGTAATCGATTTGATCCGATTCAGTTTTTAGACATACGTTCGATTCATAAACTATTTGGTTCAACTTAGACGGAATTATAAAAACGATTTAATCATGGTTAGTTCAGTTAGGTTAAAACGGTCCGGTACGAAACCGGGCGAAAGCTACTCGCGCCGCCGCTTTCTCTCGATTTTCCACTGTAGAAGCAAACAACGTCTTGGTCAGAAAATGTCACTCTCTCGAGACTTTCCACTAGGGAACAAACCACTCGGTTCGAAATATCCCCCCAGTTTTCGAAGACATACTCTGGTTTGCAACCAAATATATACATACAAGATGAAAAATTCTGGTAACTTTTGCTCGCTTGCTGTTGTTGGAGAAAGATGTGAGTGTTAAAGAGAATTTTATATTAAATTAATATACTTTTATAAATATCAACTGTTAACCAAAGCGACAAATGCGAAAAAACCCATACATAAACCATTGAGGGAGCGCCGACAGACGCGCAGGTAGGTACATAATATCTGTCTTTACAGGGAAATGGAAGAATCTAAAGTAATAGCTTTTTCAGGAGCGCGTGTCACGGAACTAATAAATAATAAATCGAAAATATAGTTTATTCTCTACTCCTTAGGTAATAAATTAATCCCTTGAATATTTGCATATTTGAGGAGGTAAATATTATGCAGGGAGAATTAAGTCGAGTCTAAATTGCCTCACAAGCGAATAAAGTATAGAACTACAGGAACGCAAAGGAAGTGAATATCCATGCTGATGGAGTGCGGAGGCAATGGAAGGAAAAGGACAAGCGGGGTTATCGGATTTGAAGTCGAGAAGTTGATTGGCTACAATCCTTAAGTCCCGACCTAGACCCGCCTAGGTCGGTCCCAAAACATGAGCAAGTCACAAGATGACTTGGGACGGACTTCCCATAAAGTCCAAGGTCCTAAATGATGTCTCCAGCACACCTAGCGGTTCAACCGTCCGTGATGTCCGTCTGGGTCTAGGCTCCCGAACGGTGGTGTAACCCACCGACTCGTTCCATAGTCTTGCTCTAACCCTTACATCGTTCCTAAGTCCAGACGTCCAAGTCTGGACCGGAGCATGTCTTGGAACCGGCCCAACCATCACCTCATGCCCCTAGGGTCCATCCGCCGAACCGGATCGGGTGACTCGTCCTAGCTCACCCAAGCATCGAGCCCCCCTCATATATACTTCTGGGGATCGACGGCCCCGCCCTCTTCTTTGATCCATGAAAATTATACCACAATCCGATCACGGATTCTGTCGTAATTCTCAGCTCGGAGGTCAGTTCGAGGAGTTCTACATATCACTGGAAAGCTCTCGCCAAGGCCTTTTCAATGATACCTTACTCGCCTCGAGATCTTACGTGGAGCTCTGTCCACGACCTAAAACGTCACTAGAGTTCTAACACTTAGCCGTTTTTTCAGAAACATGTGGTCCAGACCCAGACTCGAACCCTATGGTTCGGACCAGCGTCCAAACCACGGTCTGTCTACGTCTCGGACCCATGTCTCGGTCTCACATTTCAGACTCACGTCTCAGATCTATATCTCAGACTTGTCTCTTTAGGTCAGCGTTCGTCTAGGATCGTCTTGGGGTAGGTCCCTATGTCCTAACCCAATGTTCAAACCTTGGTTCAGAGAACCACTTAGGGTTCATCTGATCTCGACTTCACGGCCAAGCCGTTCAGTCCTACTCGCAGCGTTCACAACTTATCGCAAGTCCACTAGGGTTCTCTTATTCGCGTCTGCGCCCGATCTTGAGATTGAGGGTCGTGACACAGAAGTCTGTGCGACTGAAAGCGGCGGTAGTTTGGCACGGTGTTCAACACCGTTCAAGGCTGCCGCTGGCCTACCGAATATTTCATTAAGCGCGGATTTCCTCTCCATCCGACCCCTCCATAACAATCAATAGTCATTTCAGCACCCGCACATTAATATGACATCGTCATCTTCAATCATATTTATTACATTAATATCTTCCGTCTAATTAGGAAAACGGTCCGACTCCGGTCCGGACCAAACAGAGTAAGGTAAGTGGTGCATGGACGCTAACTTGTGATTGTGATTTGCAGATTAGCGGTGTGAATTTTGTGACCTACTGAGCAAGAGCTTCCGCAGACGCAACAAGGCGGTAGAGGCGCGAAAGTCTGTTCGCTGCTGCTGCCGTTGTAGCTGCTGCTGACGGCCGTCCCGCAGTTTTTCTCTCGTTGCAAGTGGTGGTGACGACCGTCCCGCTGTGATGGTGTTATTTTCCTCCCACAGCGGTGTTCTTTTCGTTGCCACAGCGCCGGTGTTCGTGATCATGGTGTTGCTGCGTTGCCGCAGCGGTGTTGTTTTCCTCTCGTGGCGGTGCTTTTGCTGCTTTCGTTGACTTTGGCTCCCCTCGGCTCCCTACGGCGGTGTTGTTTTCGTCGCACAGTGTTCGCTGCTTGGAGTAGGCGATCGGTTGGACAAGTTGCTGGTTGGGTGGTGTTCGCTGTTGCGAATTGCATCTTCGTCGTGCATTCGGCTGGCTGTGGGTGGTTTTTGGTCTGTTGCTGTTTGCTTTTTGCTGATACAGTTTTCATTGTCATATGGATATTGGCTCTTGGATTGTGCGATCCGGACTGCATGTTGATTCATTTCAATTTTCAGTTTCGGAGGGACCGACTTCGGTTCGAGAAGTCGGTCCCTTCGATTGAAGTTTGGATGCAACTGCACATTGTCCATTTTGTTGGCTTTGGCTTCGCGCCGCGGTGTTTGCTGCTACGAATTGCATCTTGCTGGACTAGGCTGCGGTAGGGTTTCGACAATCGTCTCTGCTCCGGGCTGTGGAGCCGTCAGCGAGCGGAGGTGTGGGTTGCGGTCTCCTTTGTTGTGAGTGTCGCTTATCTTGTGGGCTTTGGTTGTTGCTTGCTTGCCCGCTGTCTCTGATGCAGCTCTGAGGTGTGGACAGGCGGTCTAACAGCATGGATATTGAGCTACATGTTGTCTTTTGTTGAACCTGCTCTCGTTTTTTCATCACATTGTCTCCAAAGTAAAGTTTCAACATTCGTTTGTGCTGCGGGCTCTGGAGCGGTCAGCGAACGGGGGTGTAGGTTGCTTGCTTGCCTGCTGACGCTGATGCAGCTGTGGGTTGTGGGTACGCGGTCTAACAGATTGTGTTCAACCTGCTCTCGTTTTTTCATGACGTTTGTTTCACAAGTGAAGTTAGTGTACTCTGTACACGTAGACATCGACTGAATATGAGATGACTTTCTATCATTCTGTAGTTGTTGTTTTTGCTCGATGATGAGAACGTTGGAAACGGTGGCTAGTGGTACTTCTGAAGTTGATCCTCCTAGTCCAGAAACAACTCCTCTTGTTGTTGCGAGCCCTCAACCTGAAGTTGTTCTTGTTAGTCCTGAGGTTTCAGTTACTGGTTCTTCCTTCTTGGGTGAAGATTTTCTGAGATTCCTTTAGGTTTCTCACCTCTCTTTCCTACCTTGGACGAGGTCTGCCATCTAGGGTTTAATGATCACGGATTGGAAGCACATCGCTTCTATATCTACTTAGATTTCAAATTTTCGGACTATATACCACAGTTTTATTTGATACAGATTTTGTAAAAGTAGTTCGAGTCTTTGCAGCTCTATCTGGGTCTTTTATGTACTTGGCAACGACAGGATACATTTTGGCTGGTACTAGAGGGTCCGGACACAAAGATGTCTACGTACCTAAGTTTATTCATTGACTGTTGTTCCGAACTCTTATTCAAGCCTACAGTACGAGCGATATACATGATACGTACTCTGCCTTGCATCTGTCTTGCGCTTGATCCGTCCAAGTTATGTACGTTTGTCCCCACTTTCCTGAGCCGTCTCGCCTCAATGTCTATGCGAAGAGAAGCCAGGGCGAAGAAGACGAATCCGTCGAATCCTGAAAGGCTCTTGAACTGTCCATCACTGTTTGTAAGACAGGAGGCGATTTGGACTTAGAGTTGTTTTCGTTGTTATGACTATTTCTACAGCAGTGTATTCCAGGTCTATTCTATGTGGAGCGTGAGGACGCTCTGCTCCATCTGCATTTCCAGGGAGTTGTGTGTATCCATGCCAAGAATTGCCCGCAGGTGAAGAGGTTGGTTACGAGTGCTTTGGATTGATAACGCGAGAAACCTTTGGGGGTGAGATTTGTGTCAAGGCTTTGACGAACCGCGGGTTGCACACTTACGTTGGCAGGTTGGGTTACTATATGAAGGATGAGAAGGAGGAGTATCACCATGTCACCATGAAAAATGTTTCTGAGAACATGCTAATTGACGGGAAGGATATGTATGTTCTTCTAGGTGCTGCGGACACTAAAAATCGTGTTGAGCTCACTTATGCAAATATATTTGCTCGAGCACTGCAATTTAATAAGTACGGGAATTCTCATCCCTTGTCTACTACTATCCGCACCTGTTTGAGGACGATGCTAACCTCTTTGAAGTACAATGCTTCTCCACGGTGGCTCATTCAAAGTGGAATGCAAGAACGGAGGCTAGACTCGCTGTGGAAGTCTTTTCCCCATCCTGCTGAAGTCACTGCAGAGAATGTTCATAATATCTTTTTTTGACAAGACAACAGACGTTGTGCGCAATGCAAGATGAGGTATACCGAAGGAAATCCAGCAATGTGGAATGAGATGCCCGTCGCAGCTGCTCAAGCGCAGGCAGAAAATGAACTACCGCAGATAATGTCTCCTGTTCGTGCAAAGCCTGTTATTCCGGCTGGCAATCGTCATCAAGACACAACGGAATATATTAGACTGTTGAATACGTTTCTAAGAAGTGTGGATGTTGGAAGAGACTCTTTCCGTTTGATATTTACACAATAGAATAAAGTGTGCATTAGAATACAGTGATGTACATGACAGTGTTCAAGTTCAGTTAACGAGTTTTTGTTATTGCAGGGACGTTGAGAAAAGCACCCCAACTGTATAGATGCAAGGACCATGTACAGAAATTCTTCGAGTCATAATAAAAACCATGGTCCACCGTGATCTTTTTATTACACATACTAGTAGAACATGTGTTCCCGCGAACTGGAGACAAGAAAAAAAGGTGCGGAGAGAGTCGTCAACATAGTAATACTACGTGGACGTAAAAAAAGTGTAGACAACCAGCTGGTGTTCGTCAATGGTGGAAGACTGCAGCCGGGTTAAATAAATAAAGTCGAGCAAGTAATGAACCCCAGCGAAGACGGGTTATGAAGGCGTGGAGGAAGTAATTTAATTTAAGCCCCACTTTAATTATAAAGTGCAGCAAGTAATGAAGCGCAGCGAACAGGGGTTGTAACGGCCTGAAGCAAATAAGCCCACTTTAATTTAAGTCAGAAGCGGAAGGCGCGCCACCGGAAGGGATAGGAAATAAATAAAGCGCCCGCAGAATACCGGGGGCTCCTCCATCGAAAGATGGAGGAGTTAATACATTTTGCCAAAGAGTTTCCGAACAATTTTGAACACAACGGTCACTGACACAGCTGTAGATAATGAGTAGGTGTACCCTCAAGAACCTCACTACCACAAGTTACCAAATACACCAGAAAATTACCTTTTGCCAAAGAGTTTAGGAATACTTTTCAACGCAATGGTCACTTCCACAGCTGTAGGTAATGAATAGGTGTACACTTAAGAACTTCACTACCAAAAGTTATGCGCAGAGCATGCAGGTAGAAGACCACTCCGCTGCATGCACCTCCGGCTTCATGAGCACTGAGCTCATGAAGCACTGAGCAGAGAGGTTACAGATGAGTACGAAACGTGATCAACCGAGATTGAAATCTTTTCCAACTCAGGAAAGCCTCGTCGCAACAGGAGTCTCTGGTCAGACATCCCATACTTCCATTAAGACAAGAAAAGCATATGTTTTCATTATACCAACATATACTTATCTGTATCTAAGTAAACTTGAATTAGCCACCGGTTCCAATTATTCGTACTAAAAATCTATGATTTTCGAACTCTCCAAACTGGTGTCGGGGGAGAGTGAATAGAATGGAAATCAACTATGAAAACGGGAAACTAACAGCAGATAAAAAGAACTCGAGTCTTCTTACCTGAAGTCTCCGAGTCTCTTTGGAACTTTCATCCATACAACGAACTTTCACACATAGAGAAGATATGGAGAGAAAGCACAACCCTGTTCCATGTAACTGGGCTACAAGTCAGAACGAATCCAGCGTGTTGAACAAATATTCCGTCAAGGCCAGAGAGTAGGCGGTGGTGGGACATCAAGTCTTCGAATCAGCGAACTATGCGGTAAGGCAGTTCCTGAAACACCAACTGATGAAGCGTGTTGGAATGTAAAACGACCTTGCCCTGACTTCCATGCGACAGCAACTTTCCTGGTTGGGTACGCTATGTGAACCTTTCAGGCATGACTCCGAAAAGGTAAGTTGACTAAAACCCCGCTGACCGACATTTGCTGCTAATATAACTTCCAGAGGTTTCAGTCCTTGCACTTGTCAACTTACAGAAGCCGCTGGATGACAATCTACACTTGTCAACTTACACAAGCCGCTTACCCAAGGGATGGTGGAGACGAACAATCAGTTGATATAATTTACAATTTTAAGGACTCGATGATACAATAAGGACAAGTAGACCCTCTCAGTAAAATAGGGTACTTGCAGAAAGAAAATGTTGGGAGCCTTCCCGCTGATGCCTCAAACTCTCAGCCGCCAATAGTATTCCGCGAGCCGTTAAACCCCACTCCTGCTGAACGGGGCCAGTTCAAGTTGAAACTCCACTGATGTGAGCGTCATCATCTTGACATTGCAGAGAATCAACAGGTGGTAATAAATATGCCCTTTGGACACCAACCGACATGGACGTCCTTATGGCCACTACCACTCACACCCCTTGAACCTTTTGACTGCAGCACATGAAGATTTTCCTGGATTGACGTGCAGTATAACTGTCATCTACTTCTTTCCCCTTTTTTTCCTGGGTTCCGGGACGGCAGCTTCTTGTTCTTTTACTGAAGGCAGCTCCCGCTTGATCGGATCAATGATTTGTCCAGCACTCTTGATAACCTGTAAACGCAGACCAACAGAGACTTTGAGGTCAAACACATAAGCTTCGACTTGCATCTGAAGAAGATGTCCGCATTCGCACGCCCCGGTATATATACAACGCTCTGTACAAGCTCAATTCACGCCGAGGAATGCGTCACTTACCGCAGGCCGAATCTTATCCCGGAAACCTTGATCAGTGTTGTACTCGCGTCCAATTGGCATCCTGAGACTCCGTTCATAGGCCCCTCTCGACTTAAATGGGAATGGAACGCTGGGAACAGCAAACTTTGAAGCCTGGACACAGAACAAAACAGAGTAAATATTCAACCATGCTCGTCGACAGAAGAAACCTCCGAAGCAGAACGAAACAAAGACGAAAACTAGTAAATTATAACATGCCTCGAGAACCACGTTATCCAACTCAGGTAATATTCATGTCTCAAATGTTCAAATTTGTCAGTTAAAACGCGAACTACACACACCTTCTTGTCCGTCTTTTCGCTGATGATAACGTGCTTCAGCTTGGCGTCCTTCCTCTTGCTCAAGGCATCTTCCCTCTGCTTCTTGATCTTTTCTTGTTCCTTTAGAATCCATGCAGGTTGGCCTTTTCTCTGTTGAACATGGGCCCACTGGCCCCATCCCGGAAGTGATACGGGAGCTTCACCTTGAGGTGCCTCTAGATCAAGGGCTTTAGCTTTCATTTGCTCAAACTCCGCTTCCACGTCATCTCCTGCAAATGCCTGCCTGATGAGCGCTTGCTGAGACATCAAGTCAGCGGGAAAGTCCATTTCTTGCGCATGGTCACTGTCATCATCACTGAATGAGCTGGGCACTGCTCTTATAGCTACTACATCCTCCTCGGTTTCTCTATTTGACACTTCATTTGACGTTCCTACACTTCTCTCTCCTTTAGCCTCTCCTTTCGGAGGCTCAACGACACCATTACTGGTTGCACTCTTCGTGGGTCTTCCCGCAATGCCCACAACAATCTTCTCCACAGAACTATCCTGATGCCCGTTACTATCCGGATGCCCATTACTGGTCACTGATCCTACGTTACTTTTCTTCCTTGATTTCTTCGTGCGCTTGCCGCCGTGCCCACTGGCCATTTCCTTCACGAAAGCCTCATCCTTCTCGTCGTTCGTAGATGTCCCATCGTTACGCAATGGCTCAACATTGGTTCCATCGTTCGACTCTATCTTCCTGCGCTTCTCAGCTTGCCCAGCTTCCGCTGGAACCTCCTTATTCCCGTTGCTTATTGCAGCACTACTCATAACCGCCACTCCATTGCTTTTCTTCGATTTTCGTTTCCTGCGTTTCCCAGGTTGCTTGACAGTAACACTTTCCTCCAACACCTCGTCGTTCGTATTGCTAGTGTGTTGTCCTGAGACAGTAAGAAATCGTTTGCATGCTCAGCAAACGTATACAGAAACAAGTCATCCCAAAACTGGGAACCCAGGAGATGTCCCGGTCAAGTTCGTCAGGGAAGAGCACATCCGTGTAAAGAGGACAAAAGCGAACCGCTACAGCATACACAACAGAAGGACAGAGTAAGGAGGGACGACGTACATAGGTGGTACAACTTGTTAGGCACGAGATTTGTGGAATGTTTGAAGGAAAGTTCAAGATTTTAAGCTCATATGAAATGAAATCATGACGAGCTAAGCACACTAACAGATTAGTCACAGTGAAGTCACAACCACAGAAGGAAAGGATATTTTCACGCGGAGACCAGACTCTACAGACCCATTCGGACTCTCTGAATTTACCGGCATATTCCGCAGCAGCTTCCTCCGATACTGAAATCGGAATCCCCTTACTTGTGAGAGGCTCAGCTTCAGTTACGCATTTCGCGGACTCTTCCGGTTTACCCGCATGCTCCACGCCGAGCTGCTCCGCAGGAACATCCACATCTTCCATACCTGTAGAAAAAGCTCTCCTGTCTAGATTGGCTAAGAAATCAAGTCCAAAGTCATCCCCAATAACGTCAGCAGATTGCTTACGGCTGCTCTGATCAATTCTGGTACTTCCATTTGGAACTCCGAGTGCGGTTTCGCCCATATCGACAGCGCAAGCAGCTGCTCTTTCCAAACGCTCATCTTCACTATCGTCAACATCACTTAACTCGTCAACTGCCTTTCGGGCCTCCTTCTCACTTTCCGAGGGCCGATTAGAATCTCCAAACGAAATTTTTCCACGGTGCATCGTCTCGTTTTTCTCCGCGTTCTCAAGTCTGTTATAATCATCATGCAGCGCGAGAATGTCACCATCCACTTCAGCTTGCTGCAATTGCTCAAGAACGGCCATGGCCTCCATTTCTGCAGCCTTTTTCTTCTTTTCGATGGCTCGGGCCTGTAATTCAAAAGTAACGAGCTTAACAATAGCTGGATGGACAAAGTTTTGAAGTTTATTTCTAATGCACACCGACAGCTACCACACTAGAAAACAGTGATCCACATTTCTAAACAGCTAGAATACTCACCATGAAAGGAATCGCAAACAATCCTGTCTTCGGGAGCTCGTCTTCTTCACCCTCCTCTAATGCTTTCAGAGTGGCCACTTTCGCCTTGGCTAGAACTTTAGAGTTGGCCTTCCCAAGAATAAGGCCAGTTGGCTCATCATCATCGGCTTCCTCCTCATCACTGCTACTTGAATAATCATCACTGCTACTTAAAGTTGCAGAGTGAATCTTCCTAGTCAGCACTGCGTGCGTCCGAAGCTGGTCCGCAATTGCGTCTCTCGTTCCATCATTCTCTTCACCTTTCAGGCCACGCTTTAGTATTCTCTTAGCCCAGCGGGATTGATTCTTATGTTTTAGAGTCATGCGCTCCTGTAGCAAACAGCCCACATTTAGATATTAGTAGTACCCCAACATGACTCGTGGAAGGATTAATATCTTAGTGATTTACTTATAACTAACTCGCAACACGATCCATGGAGGGATGAATATATTAGTAACGTAAATGGAAGGTCTCAGTACACAAACAGTTGACAAAATACTTAGAATGGACACATATCATGATAATCTCTCCAATACAAAGCCCAATATAAGCTCAGACGTACTTCCGCTCTCAAAAATTCCTGTTTAATTGCTGCCGCTTTTGCAGCTTCTGGGTCTGCTTCAGACAGTGCGATATCATGTTCAGCTTTTGCTTTCTCAGACTTTTGTAGCAACCTATGGTAAGTCTTCGACTTTATTTTCCTGACGCGCTTCGCCTTAAGTTCATGCCGGAATAAGAGGTTCCGCATCTTCGCAAGCCTTGCCTGTCGTTCTCGAACTTCGTCGACCGTCAACTGACACACAAAATAAGCCGTGAGAAATTCTAGGACGGAACTCGTAACACTAGGAATTAATCCTGTAAAAAATGGAAAGACCATGATAAGCCAAGAGAACGTCGGCCAGCCAACGCCGACGTATGCAGACTCTCAACAAGCTTCAAGATAGCACAAGTGCTTCATGGACGTCAGAATTAAGCGTGAAAGATACTTAGCAAGTGAGACAACAGCAAGTTCAAAGAACAAAATGAACACATACAACAGCTGAGGACTAGAAAAAGATTCAACCTTATTCAGTTGCAGGTTTTCCGCCTCTTCTATGTCCTTTGCCTCCACCAATTTGCTCTTGTTTAAAAGGTTCTTTATTTCCTTCTCGAAATCGGTGGTGGCCTTAAAGGTTGAAGCCAATGTAGCTGTCGTGAGTGCGGGTACTGGTTCCCTTCTATTGAGAACCAGAGTTGGAGCTTCCCTATTCCTCCTGACAATGGGTACCCACCCACTTATGTCCTTAGTAGTTTGCTTGTAACCTGCTTGCCTATCTACCCTATCTTGGACGACTTTAGGCAACGGTGCTTGTACAGGAGCTCCCCTTCTCTGCAACTCTTGCATTCGCTTGCGAAGAGTACCAAATCCCGTCGCATCATGGAGGGGATTCATCAAGTCTTGCACTGTAATGGGAGCCTTACCACTGGAACTTGCACCAGGATTCAAGTTGAACTCGGATTCGGGATATGCTTCAGTGACCACGTACTCCTTCCTTGATCTTCCCTCCCGATCTGCACAAAAGGTGCTGTTAACAAGGGGTGACCGGATCAGGGTAAGTAAGAGAAACATTCCAAGGAGGTTTAGTTGGTCAGGGGTCGAGGACTAAGTTCACCTGGTCTAGCTGCCCTGCCTGTCACAGCCTCAATCAAACGCTGATGGCGTTCTTCATCATCCTCTTCATCACCTTCTTCGTCCTCCTCGTCCTCAGAACTCTCCGAATTGATCTCTCCACGTTTCCCCCCTCTGACCTCGTCTTTTTCTTCTCCTTCTTCTTCTTCTTCTTCACCGTCTTCTTCCTCCACATCCTCATCTTCTTCATCCGAACCCTCGTCATCGCCATCACTGTCAAGACTGATCTCCTTCTTCGTCTTCGAACGGTGTGCACCGTGAAAATCCTCTTCCTCGCTCTCCTCTTCTTTCTCCTCTCCACCAGAGGCTTCAGCCTCATCAATTTCTTCGTCCTGGAATTTTCCAATCATTCCCATAGGCGAGACAGCAACTTAGGCAATTGTATGCACAAGTCCGGAATGTAGCGCTTTGCAAAAGCTGACGGGGTACACTGAAGTTAACCACTGAACAGAAAAAACCAACTGAAGTACATAACTAGGGGGAAACGTATGAATGTCCGCGAAGTTACTACTTAGTAGCATGTCAGTCCTAAGGATAGCCGTTCGGTGCAGGAACTATCCTCACACACTGGAGATAACCCGACAAAATTGAACCCAGGGAAGTACATATATTCATACGTCGAGAATGGCAGATTTTATCAAGGACCACTCTCTAGTACAGAGGTTAACACGGGGCCAGAGAAGTACATAGTAAAAAGTACAGAGGGATGTGAAGTTGTCTCCCTTGGGACGAAAGTCGGTGGAATATAGAACTTTACCTGGTATAAAGACCTTAATTCTGGAGAACCTTCTACAGGCTGGACCATATGTAACCTAGCACTTCCAGATAGTACCCTAATTGAATTTGTACGAGCAGGAGAGAGCGTGGAAAGCAACGTTGTGATATGAAAGAAGACAAACCCGGGAGCTCCCAAGAGGTGACTTTAAATTGCCAAATTCAACAATGATGATGCGGACGGTAATCACTTAAGCAATAATCTGCATATCGTGACTAATCATGTAGATACTGGTACCTAGTGAAACTTTGGTGTAACTCTTACTGTACGACTAGAAGAATTCGACTGGTCAGCAGCTACAGGAGGCAGCAGGATCCCAAAATGTTCTCAAAATATTGAATAAAGAACAGAACTAATTGATTACTCAGGCGAACTTCCTCTGGACCAAAATCCGGTTTCAGCAAAGAAGCTAAGAACTAAACCAAACACCTTCCTAAAGAGCTGCGGAACTACAGTTTCGCATCCAGGGAAAATCGCATCTCAAGACCTGCCTAATCTCCGATAGCCGCACGTTCGGAACATCCACATCTAGGGATAATTCGAGAGTACCAGCAGACGGAGTTCCATAAAACTCTGTCTGCTGGTACTCTCATAAAAGAGCTGGGATCGACTTCAGGTTGCATCAGATTACAGACGAACTGTTTAGGTTTGAATAATATTAGGCAACTCAATGTGATTGTCTCTCGTGGCCTCCACGGTTCTTCTGAAACTTGCTCGTCCTTGAGAACTTCAGAGTCGTGGTGAAATTACTGAAGATTTGATCTGAGTGACGCTCAATTCGAATGTCCTAGCGACGGGTTCGAACTATACAGAATCTACATAGCCCTGAAACTATATGCCTCCACTTGACAGCCTCCCAGAGATAAGGCTTTTTCCATGTTGAGAGCTACACTTGAACCTAGCCTAGAAGTCGATCTCTGGTTGCGGCTGGTTCAGAGCCATCCAGCACGAAGGTCTGTAAACTAAATCACAGACTACGGAGAGAAACCTTTGTATGTCACTTCAAGGGCGGCCCAGGACTTCCGCGTAACCATCAAACCTCGAATGGACAAACTGACCTCGAAATCGGATGGCAGCTCATACTCCATTCTATCAATATCGTCGAAACGCTTGTTTTTTCCTCGCTCCTCCTCAGGAACTTCCTCCTCGTACTCGTAAACATCTCCTGCAACCTCTTTATCCGACTCATCTGAATCTTGATTTTGCCTATCCGCAGTCACACCAATTGCTCTCAGCAATGTGTTCGACAACCGAGGACCCTTTCCAGAATTTCCACCAGCATTATTTTCTCCCTTCCTAGCTCCTGCAAATTTTCCACCCTTTCGTCCCTGACCTCTACCCCCTCTATTTCCTCCCCGAACTCTACCAACTCCGCCCCTGCTTCCAGCTCGTGTCATCGCTCCGCCTCCTTCCCCTCGTCGCGCCATCACGCATCCCAATATCTCACTTACTGCATTCTCGTCGACCACGTTGTGTATGCTATTTCAAATCCATAACAATCTCTCAATTCTGCACAACACTCCTCGATTCACATCGCACTCTGCATATTCGACATATCCGGTTGGGCTAGGACCAGTCGAACGAAGCACCTCTGGCTGCTCCACCGGATGATCTGCGAGGATCCTTTCCGTGATTATGTGTATTAGGGCGTGTCAAACTTAGGGGTTTCGGACGGTATTCGTTTTCCCGGAAGATGATCTTAGGATTTCACCCATCGAGCCTCCACGGGTAGCAGATTCTGAGGTGAAATCAGACGGATTTTCTCTCTAATCACGTCACATATCCAGCACATATTTAGACGTGCAAGAAAATCTCTAAGAGGTCTGGGCAAGTCAAACCCTAATATTACCACGAGATTCTCTTAAACCCCAAGGATGAGTACAGAAGGATGAAAGAGAATATTCTTTTTCCCCTCGCAGCGTAATTGGAGTCTGAAAACGAGATTCCTTTTCGTTCCAAGAAACCATGAAATCTTCATTTTAACATTTATGTGTCAATACTAAGTCGTTGGTTTCAAGATGAATCTAAACTTGTAAAGCTGGTGAATCTAAAAAAAGATTAAAATTTTAAAAAAAGAACATTACCTGGTGAATATACACGGGGGTTTCAAAAAAGTTGATTCATTATTTCGCAGATTCCAAGTTGAGAGGACTACGTAGTCACCAAAAGCGTTTTCTGTGTAATGGTTTAATTTCTCAGTTCTCTGAATGCAAACCCGTAAAATAAAATTTTCTGGATCACCAAGAGCACTTGTAGTCATATTCAGGGTTTAAAAATATATTCTTCTTGAGGTTTAACACGCTATTGAATATAAGCTCACTTATATATAATATAATATGGATTAATATAATATATCACAGAAATAAAATACTAGAAAAAGTTTAATATGCAATCCCGGGTTTGGAACCCTTAATTTTGCATCAGAACTAAACCTCAACGTAAATCTTAGTTCGTAGAGTTCATTGCTAATCAGCAACTATTAATAAACCACGACAATACAGAGGTGCTGAAGCAAAGTGCCACAGTAGTTAAACTCTATTTTTCATCCCCATTTAGCTTTCCATGGATTTAATCGGCATGTCTTGAACATCATCCATTGGATACAGATATGTATGCTTTCCTCATTGTCGATAGTATATGAGATCTAAGAGTGCATTGCACCGTTAGCAGATCTTGTCTCATTTTCGTTCTCATTTTGAGAGAGCCATGAGGGATGAAAAATAGAGTTTAATTGTTACAGCAGTTCGTTGCATCATCTCGGCAATGCTCTCTTTATCCATGTTGTTTATAGCAAAGATCTCTATGAACCGAAGTTTAGGTTTAAGTCGGATGAAAATAACAGATTTCATATCCTTGATTGCTCATTACTCTTCTCTAATAACTATTGCTTGTTATACATTATATTAAACTCTATTGGAGGAGTCCACAACAATCCCACCGAATTGCAAATAAATGTATCTCAATTATGTGTTAACATGTTAGATTATCCTCGTCTTAAGTGCATGTCTTTCCCCTGTCTATCATGTTCGGTTCTTTGGAGTTCGTTTCTCCTCCAATTCGTAAACGGAACTTCAAACGTGAAGGAGCAGCTATTGCATTCACTCACGAATATGCACGACTACAATCCGTTTTGATGACTTTGGTGAGTATGGACGGTGTATTACAGACGATTGTGTACCACGCATCACGTCTAATCGAGCAATTTTGAATTCAAATAAATGCGACGTTCTTCATTTGTTCGAGGTGAAAATGCTCATGTCCCATGAGTGACATGAGATGTTTGTTAAAACACACACAAGAGAGTTATGGAGAGATCATCAATGAGCAATGGTCAAGAAATTTCACAGTTTAGCAGATATAATGAAATTGTTCGATAACGAAGAGTCGGATCGTATGTCTCTTTGAAAATCCACATTGTACAATTCGTTGATGGAGGTTTTTGTTTGTATGAGGATGTGTTTTTTTTAGCAAGAAGATCACACAAGCAGGTGACAAATACTCTAAAGTTATACTTTTTGATTAAAAATTGCTTCTTGACGACAACAACGCAAGCGTTTGAGTCATAGCATGGAATAACACAAAGGATTTTGTGAGAATGAGTCCCATAGCATACAGTTTGTGTGAGTTACGAGGAGAGGACAAAAACATAGTCCAGAAGATCTTGAGACATCGGTTGAATGTTTCAATGATTGTCACGACAAACAAACAAACGGATAGAAATATATATGGATTGATCAAGAAGAGCTTCCATCGAGTACCTTCATAAATTCTTAGTAGTTCTTAAGAATATAAGCTAGGGCAGCTTGTCTACCTTGGTCTTAGCTTAGCACCTGCCTAACTTAACAAGCTATAGGGCAACTTCCTTTACAACTACGTATACAATGGAAGAAAAACTCTTTTGTTACAATGTTTCACTGAATAGACTATCTTGCAACACGACAACGTTGAGACTAGTGAGGTCGTTTCATTTATTGATTGTACTTGGGTTCTTGCAACTCTAATTCGTTTTGGTCATATCATAAAGTTGCATATAAGAGAGAGATAATTCAGATGATTTCTAAGCACTTTAACTTGAACTCATTAATCGTGACTGCTTCATGTATTTATCATTATGCTGAGTAGTCATATTTCAGTGTTTTGAAAGAGAGTTATGATTGTTGTCGTGAGAAGATTATCTGCTACTTATGGATTGAATGGTATTCTCTAAGCAAATGATAATGGTTTAGGAGAGCTGCAAAGCCGCTCATCATTCTCAACAAGACCACTAATATTATAGAGTGAAACAAGAGAAAACTAAAGTATGACTATAAATATTCATGCAACATGCTACGTCTTGATAAACTTACTCACTTTATTGCTGGAAGTTGTACAAAAATGGAGCTCACTATATGTAGTGTCGTAAGATTTCTCCTTTTGCTCATTTAGTATAAAAGATATCGTTCCACAGAAGATTTGCACAAGTATCGCTGCTCTAAGTTCTAAGATCTGTTCAAACACACAAACACATGGGTTTTACCTAGAAATCCTATATTCTCACAAAACCACACGGCTTTCAGACCCTTCAAAAGATTTCCTAGACCCAAACAAACAACTACAACCTAAAATATCACCCAGATATTTACTGGGAAGCTCGGGAAGACGTTTCTTGGTTCCAGGTCACAGCTTTTGGTCTTCTCACGACAGTCTTTCCGAAGTGATTCTCGACTTCTGGGGGTTCAACTCGGCTTCTCACACCTCCAGAAGACTGCTCATGCTTCGTAAACGTCAAATTATCACTGTCTATCACACATTGCTCTTCCAGTTCCCAACGGGGTTAGATCAATCACAAGGTGTAAGCCCCCTATAGCCTTCCCATGCTTCTGCTTACGGAAACGATATTCTTGCAGCACTACAATGACATTCATCTTCACGGAAGCTCAATAGAAGTCTCGGAAGCTCACTAGAAGAAGATAGGAAGATGGGAAGATGAGGGAAGATGAGGAAGAAGAGAAAATCCAAACAAGAGAAAACAAGATGAAAATGAAAAATTAAGACTCCGACAAGCTTCTAGTCTGGATCCTGACTAACAACCATCCCTGCTTGTAGTAATTTAAGGAAGAAGACTACAAATTCGCTTACAATTACACAGTCTTCTACTTGAGGATGTCGTCTTCTGCTGTGGAAAGAAGGCTTCTTTCTTCTTCTGTCGTTGTTCCGACTACTCCGTCTTCTGAGATTCGCTTATCCATAGAATCATCCGTACATGGATCTTAAGTGCTCCACTGGATGAGACAAGCTTCGACTCTGCACAGCTTCTAACAATCATCGCCACTCCAGAAGAAGGCTTCTCATGCATAATTGGGTGTGAATTCGAGGAAACCCACTGCCCAGAAGACACAGACAAAGCTTCTGTACTCAAACCTGAAATCAATTCCTCGAGAAGAAGGTACATTGGTGTTGGCAAGCTCACTTCCTCTACTTCCTGCTCCTACTCCTCGACACACCAGCTTAGAAACAGGACTACACGATGATGCCGTTCCTTGCTCTAGGCTGTCCATTCTCTCTATCTACATCTTCGATCCACTGCTGGAAGTGAGAATGCAGACCCCTCCGGTGTAATCCAAATCTATTCGTATATCTCTAGCATGGGCGTAATGGATGTACATTGTGTCTCTCACATGTGTGTCCAAGGTGTGCACCGTCAAATGTGTGTGTGTGTGCTTTCCCACATGTGTCTCACCAGTGTGTATGAAATCCTACTCTGTATCCTAACTTATACTACTGAACTGAATCGCATGAGAGAGTTCTCATCCAATCCTCACTTGCAATCAGGGAGATGGGGCGCTGTCAAAAGACCACCACCTCACATGCAATCGGCTCCCTGCCTTGGTTTAGAAACTTGCTTTCTACTCATGCGTTGCCTACTCTGCCACATGGATAGAGAGCTAAATTTACAAGGAAAACTGTCACTTTCCAAGATAGTAAATTTCAACTCTTACCAAAATTAGATAAGTCAACTGTCTTCTTAACTTGCTGCCTACTTTAATTCGCGGGGTGTAATCTCCTCTTGATCTTCTCCTACCTGAACTCTTAACTCGATCTCTGATAAGGTGGGAAGTCTTGCGAGTACCTCGGATGTGACTGAGGTGGCTTCCTCCTCTCTGTTCGTGGCTTGCTCTTTTGAGACAACTTCGGAAGACGAAAGCGTCTTCTGGGAAGTTGAGTCTATCTGCGCTTCCTCGCTCTTCTGTGACACTAGTTCGACGCTCGGAACTGGGGTGACTTCGCCGTGGTCAGAGGAAGTCATCTCTTCCACTCGAAACACCTGGGAAGACAACTCTAATTCTTGTCTTCTAGAAGACACCTTGTCTTCCAGGGCTTCTTCCACGATCTTCTCGGCTTCCAACGCAGTCACTACCAAGTGGACAGCGAGGTTGAACTCCTCCTTCTCTGAATCTGTCACGATCGCTGGTCCTGGAGCATGGGAAGATGTAGCTGCTGGTCGTGGGATCGAGGGAAGACCTTAAAGTATCTTCAAGTCCTCAATCTGCCGATCCAGGTAGCAGAACATGCTGTTCTTGCATTTCACTAACATCGCCTTGGAATCGTCATCCCACTCCCTAGCTAGGGTGAGAAGTTTCCTACCCGCGATGAAGTTGAACTTATTGCGAAGTGCTTCCAACGACTACGTCATGAGTCCATTCGCTCGAGCTTCTGCTTCTTCTCGCTGCCTCTTTTCTACTTCCCCTTGAGAAAGAGATGAAGAAACAGCTTCGCCAGAAGACGGTTCCGTGACTCCCGGTACGCTTCTACCTTCCATCCATTCCTTCCTTGTCTATCTTCCAGGAAGAGATAAGTCATGCTTCTAAGCACATATCACTTCTCTGAGATCATGGGTAAGATCTTCTTCTCGAGCTCGTACTCTCGATTCTCGGATTTTGATCTATGAAAGGCTCTACGTCACCATTCCGTCATCCAAGAAGATAGTCTTCCACGAGCTACCCCTGCCTTCGCAAGTACAAGGTTGCGAGGAGGCAGTGCTGTCCAAACCTCCTCCAGAAGATCCTGATCCACGAGGTTCCAGTCTGATGGGAAGAAGTCGAGACCCAACTCCTTGATGAAGGATTTGACCTCTGCCAAATCTGCTACCGGTAACATCAACCCTCGAGGATGCATCGACATGCTTCGAGCATGTGTTACACTAAGCCACACGTAGTTGCTCTGAGCCGAAGGCTCAGTCCTTCCCAAGTCCTCACAGTCCAGCTTCCACTCTCTCAGAAGACGGATCTAGTCTTCCAGAAGACAGCTATTTCGTCTTCCGGGATTCTAACAGCGCTTCCTAAGTACCTCTCGTCTTCCAAGCTATATCTAAACAATCCTAACTAAACAAGGCATCGACTGGATTCCCAAGAAGACAACCCACCTTGCATTTCATCCTACTTCATAACAGAAGATACAAGATATGTGAGAAGCAGAGTGTACAAAAAGTTCAGAAGATGGTCGCAGACTCCTGTTGTGACAATGGTCTCCAGGAAGACCCCTCGGACAGCTTTCGATTAACTGACATACTCGAAAGACTTCTCGCAACCAGACTTCTCATCATTGGTCTCACATGTCTTCGTCTTTCGACACGCAATCTAGTCTCACAACATACACGGAACATTCATACTCTGTTCTTCCGACTCCTTATCTCTCATACACGCTCAGAAGAAGCTTGCTGCATGACGGGAAGACATGACCCTCGACCATTCTCTCCAGATTCTGCCAGCAAGACTTCTCATAACTATCTTCTAAGTTTTGGAAGAAGAAAGAATATGCTATTATGGGTCGGACAGAAGAGACTCGTAAAGGACCCTCACGTCTTCTCGCACATTCTGCTAGCCTTTCCAATCTTCTAGTCTCTCTAGGAAGATGTGGATTTGAGAAGCTCGGAAGATCGAGAGGTCTGATTCTCAACTTCCAGCTTCTCGAAAACAACAATCAACTCACCAAGTCACTCAAGATTCGTACCAAACCGCTCTTAACACAAAATCAATCCAATCCAATCTCGATACGAATTGAACTTAGTCGTCTTCCGAAGACGTTCAGACATTCAGAAGCGTCTTCTGTCCATGGGTTCGAGAACAAAGGTGTGATAGGGTAGGGAAATTGATAATCAGGTGATTGAATTTAAGAATGAGAGGTGAGAAAGCTCGATTCCAACTTGAGAACATGGTTATCGAATATTTGACAGCGCTTTCGCACCCAATTCTCGTAGAAGGAAGTTCATGGTAGAAAATTGATCGATGAGCTTCTTGCAAACGAACAGGGAAGCACGAGGAACATCAAATCAGAGACTAGAAGCGGCGGGAAGGAGAAAGAACACGAGAAGAACCTCAGTACAGCTTCTGACTTCTTCAATGCTTCTTCAATCTTCTGCGCGCTTCTGCTCGTCAATCCCATCTCCAATGTGATCCCACGATCCTACTACTGTCGTCATTCTTGAACTGCGCTCCTCGGCTGCTACAATCGATCTTGTTCCACCTTCGAACCTCTCTAATCGACCCTCAATGTCTACTTCTTGAAATCCATAGAGATTCCCTCAGCTCGATTGTGCTTCTAGCTTAACAGAATCGATCTCGCTCCTTCTCTAACTTCAATTCGATCTTGTGTTCACAATTTCACTTTCTTTGCTTCCACCACTCAATTCGATACCCCGATTGCAATCGACCTTCAAAGCGCGGTGAGTATTCAGTGCGGGAAGCAGACGATTGATTTCGTGCTAATGTGCCTTCTCTCGTATCTTCTCTGCGCGATTAGGGGTTCAACTTCCTTGACCTACTTACTACCATGTGGCTACCTGGTAGGTACACCTATTCCTCTCCTAGGTGGTGCGTGGTTGGTACCCCTGTAGTCGTGGTTGCTGTCTTCTGGAAGACACAATCGAGAAGACGTCTTCCCGGAAGATGTCCGTCTTCCGTCTTCCGAAGAAGTCGACTTCTTCTTACAAAAGACCTTAAGATCATCTTTTCTCTAAGCAAGGTATAATCTTAAGTAACAAGGTTATCTCAATTACACAGACATGTTATTAACTTCAAAAATTTCAAAAAATTGTAAATCATGTAAATTGTGAGCACCACAGAAGTCTGATCCTTGATATGCTTGTTCACCAGCAGCAGATCAAAAGTGGACGTCTTCATCCTTCATAATGGTAGAATTTCTGCTCAAAATGAAGAAAAGTCTTGACTTGCACCATTGTCAACAATGTGAATGTTTTTCTTGACGTGGATAAATGGATTTGTGCGTGTCATTCTTTCAACAATGACAAGTATCTATTGTGCAAACATCTAGTGCTAACACACGCTCAACATATTGTTAACTTTCTCACATTTAGATGGTTTATACATCATCTTAGATCTGATTCATCAACAAGCAACACATGTGAAAAGAAAAGAGACCCTTATTCAATGGTCAACTATCTACAGTGCTATGAAGTTGATGAAGAAGAAGATATGAACAAGGTTGAATAGCAATCACAGCTAGGTCACGGGAGTGCAGAGACCAGTCATACAGACGGTATAGTACTTCCAAGAGCATCCCAAGATCTAGTGATAAGCGAAGGAAAGAGTTTAAAGATTTCTGTTGTAGTACAAGGACAAGAGTTGGAAGTGCTGATTGTCAGATGCTGATCCATTACCAAGATGTCTTCGTCTGGACTGTAGAGGACATGAAAGGGATACCTGCACAATGGAGAGAACATCGTATCGACCTCATTGAAGGATCAGTACCTGTGTGACAGAGGCAGTACCGACTCAACCCAAAATACTCTTTGATGGTTAAGGACAAGATAGATAAGTACTTGAAGGCATGTATTATCTTTCCTGTATTAAGCAGCAAATGAGTAGCACCCATAGTAGTGTACCTAAGAAGCGAACAGGAAAGATAAGAGTCTATTAGGATTTCAGAAAGCTTAATGCAGCAACGAAGAAAGATCATCACCTTCTATCTTTTACTGATACTATTTTGGATCATGTATCTAGAAAGGAATGTTATAGTTTTCTAGATGGATTTTCAAGATACAACCAAGTGTCCATTAGAGAGCAAGATAAGGACAAGACTACCTTCACTACAGATTGGGGCACTTATGCTTATCACAAGATGCCTTTTGGACTATGCAATGCACCAGCTACCTTTCAGAGGATGATGACCTCAATTTTTCAAGATTATTTGCAAAAAATTTTAGAGAGTTTTGTAGATGATTTTTGTGTTTTTGGCACACGTGAAGAACATGCAGCGTGTTTAGCCAAGACTTTTCAAAAGTGTAGGGAAGTCAGACTTGCATTACACCCTGAGGAGTGTTTTTTCGTGATGACTGAAGAAATACTTCTTGGACATAGAGTATCAGGTCGAGGCATAGAAGTAGATGTAGAGAAAGTTCGAGTAATACTCTCCCTGCAACCCCCTACTGAAATCAGCGAGTTGAGAGCCTTCATAGGACTTGTTGGATATTACAGAAGGTTCATCAAAGACTATGCCATACTTGCTGCGCCACTGACAGAACTCATAAAGAAGACAACAGAGTACCATTGGCACGAGAAGCAGCATGCGGCGTTTGAAACGCTGAAGAAAAGTTGGCAGAAGTGTTTGGCATGCGACCACCAGATTGGGAGAGACATTTTCAAGTGTATGTAGACACTTCTGCGTTTGCTATTGGAGTGGTGCTCAGTCAGAAAGATGATGAGAAGAGAGACCACCCAATCTACTATGCGAGTAGACAACTTTTAGCAACATAAAAGAACTACATCACTACTGAACGTGAGGCGTTAAGAATGGTGTACTCAGTAAAGAAGTTTAGACATTACCTCCTTGGTTATGAGTTTGTTTTCCATGTGGATCATTATGCGTTGAAGCATCTGGTACAGAAGTCAGACTTGTCAGGACGGATAGCAAGATGGATGTTGTTACTTCAAGAGTTTATCTTCACAGTTCAGACCAGACAAAGGATTCATCATGAGAATGCTGATTACTTGTCTCGACTGAGGACGGGAGAACGAGTGGATACAGTGGCAGATGATTTTCCAGATGAGGAATTGTTTCAGCTGACAGTAGCACCTGCTACGAAGTACTGTGATCTGTAAAGATATTTACAAACATTGCAGTGCCCAGAAGAAATGGATGCTAAACAGCGAACAGTTTTCATACATCAAGCGATTGCCGTCACCAACTCTTCAGCTGATGTTTGCCGTGTTCTTGGTCGTTGACGTGACGAGAGTCTTTCTTGGAGAGGGCGGACCTCCTGACTGTGATCGATCAGAGAAACAATCAGAAGAGAAAAATAGGTAGTCGTTGACGATGAGATCTCCAAAATCCTGCTTCTTGCGTCCACCGATTACAAAAACAAGCACTCCAACACACCTTGGGTACACAGATAGGTCTCTCAAGATTCAAATAACTTTATTTCAGTGTCGCTGCACCATCAATCTCTTCAACTGTAAAGAAAATCTCTCTCTCTCTTCCTCTCATGCGTGCCTCTCTCTCCCATCAATCAGTTCTCAGCCAAAAGTCTACCAAGTACGTCTCAATCCGAACCTAATAGTGAAATTTAGGCCCTTGAATCTTATTCCTCTCTTTGTCCCAACTGAAACTCTCAGAAATTTGATCCAGCGTCGATCAAAAGTCCTCTGTAGATTTTCAAACGATCTCTCTCAATAAAACTGCCTCCTGAGAGTAATTTCTCCTCAGAACAGTTTATTAGACAACGTCCAAGCTTAAAACTCTTGCCCTTCTCCCTGCGATGACCTCCCAATTCAATCTGTCAGCAATTTGATCTTTCCCCCAGCCTCCTAGCTTCTCCTGCGTGTCCTCCACCCCAATCCTTAATCCTCCTCCTTCCGCTTCAGCCCTCTCAGAAAAATCCTTTTCAAAACTGTCCTCGATCCCAAGCCGACTCGATGGTTATTTAACTAATTAGCAAAAGTTTCATGTGCTCTTGATGCCATCTTGATGCCACCCTGAATATACTACAAGCCATCCAATGTAGGCCGAAGCCTCAACACTTATGAGGCTGCCCCACAGGGCTTACAGCCCCCCCATATGCGCACCAGGTATCTCCCATAGTATATTCAGGATGGCATGCGGAGGCTTAGACTAGGAAGCCCACGATTAAGAGAGATATCGGTCTCCCGTCCCCAGATATGCAAGACGTGGCTGCATATCCAACATAGACTCCCTTCCAAGAGACCAACATGCCGGAATAGGAACCAGAGGCCAGGAGGGATTGATCCTGAGACCAGTTCTCTCCTAGGCAGACGCCCTATCACTGGGATGACCTTTGGTTCCGTTCAAAAAGGTAAAATTTTCTGTACATATGTTTTCCTGAGGATATTTTCCTGTAAAGTCTTTACTAGCCTTTCTTGCGCTAACTTCTCTATACAACTCCGTTTTTAATGAATAAGGAGTCAAAACTATAGTATTTGTGAACACCTACACACTCACGCTATCAGATTTTGAGTTCGAATCACGAGCCAGAATCGACGCATTTCTCTCTTTCGTATATTTCTCAGTCTAAAACCCGTACTAACTATTGCTCAAAACACTTTCTGACAAAACTGGAAGCATGAGGTCGCTCTCCTCGTCGAGCTCTGCATTTTGATGCCCTTCGACCTCTTTCAAGGTGATATTTCAGTCTAAGCTAGGGGGCAGCTTGTCAAGCATGGCCCCAGCTTAGCTCCTACCCAGCTTGATAAGCTATGGCGCAGCTTCCTGAACAATGCTGGTTGAGTGTCTTCTGAAGTTCCGTTTCATCATGTGGGATGTCACGCACTACGACATCATGCCGATGTAGAACTCCCTGCAAGAGTCAAGTCAAGAGGCCCTTCTGGCTCACGTCCGTAAGCCAGCAAGAAAAGCGATTCGCCGGTTGCCGAATGCTTCGTGGAATTGTAGCAATACTTCGCAAGACTGAGCCACTCCGTCCAATCACTTTGGTCCGCGCTCACATAATTCCTCAAGTATTGATTCAAGACCGAGTTAACTCGTCCGTTTGTCCATTTGTTTCTGGATGAAAGGCGGTACTAAATTTTAACTTAGTCTCCAATTTTTGGAACAAGTGTTTCCAAAAGACACTTGTGAACTTAGAGTCTCTATTTGAAATAATACTCCGAGGTAATCCATGTGAACGCCACCAAGTATCTAGGAACAACCGAGAAGTCGTGAACGCGGTTGCAGTGTCCAAGGTCGGAGCAAACTTCGCTAGTTTGCTAAACCGATCAACTATCACAAAAATCGTGTTGTATCCATTCGAGTCACGCAGAGAGGTAATGAAGTCCATGCTAATGCTTTACCAAGGTCTGGTTGGAATCGGCAGAGGATGAAGCAACCCTTGTTTCTTCTCATAACAAACGCGGTTCGTTTGACATGTTACACATGTTTTCACAAAGTGGGCAACATCGCCGAAGGTGCGTAAGCACTTTTTTTGTCAAAAGGGTCTTTCATGTGGGGCCAATAAAACTTTTTAGCTATCACTGTTAAAGTGGACTTTTCTCCTTTATGACCTGATAAGGGCGCATCGTGACATTCTTTTAACAACTTGGTCCTAAGTTTTCCTTGTTCCACATAAACCCGACTTTGCTTGAACATGAGTAAACCATGTCTTAGCTGCATGTTCTGCAACTTCACTCCTCGCTTGAGCTGTTCCAGATACTCCTTCGCTTGATCGTCGTCCATGTAACCTTCACGTATTCGCCTCTCCAAGGCTGACTCCTTAGGATACATAGCTCGCAAAATCTGTGTTGACGATGAAAGATATTCCTCCTTGCGACTCAAGGCGTCAGGAACCACATTGTCCTTTCCCGCTTTGTGGATTAATTCCACATTCATGAGCGCTAAGGTATCGTGTCACCGTAGTTGTTTTGACGTCACCCGATCTTGTGTCTCAAAGTACTTGAGCGAAATATTATCAGTATACACTTGGGTTTTGTGAAGTCTCAAGTAATGCCGTCATTTCCTCAAGCAATGAACCACCGCAAACAGTTCTTTCTCGTGAGTCGATTATCGACTCTCCGTCCCAGATAACTTCTTGCTTTCGTACGCTACAAGTTTTCCATCCTACACCAACACTCCGTCAATCGCATAGTCGCTCGCGTCCGTGTGCACCTCGAATGGTTTGTCGAACTCCGGCAGCTTCAATACTGACGCCTTTGACAAAATAGCTTTGATCGTCTGAAACGCATCATCCACCTCCTTGGTCCAACTTACCTGTGCGTCTTTTCCCGTTCAGTCCGTCAGCGGCTTCGCGATCTTTGAAAACTCCTTCACATACTTGCGGTAGGACTGCGTCAATCCTAAGAATCGTCGCATCCCCTTCACTGTAGTCGGAGGCTCCCAAGTCACAATCGCGTCCACCTTCTGGATATCCGGGTCGACTCCTGCACTAATGACATGTCCCAAGAAGTTAATGCGCTCCAAACCAAACTCACTCTTGTCAATGTTGGCAAACAGCTTATGCTCCCGCAGCTTCGTCAACACCACCTTTAGCTGCTCCGCGTGCGACTCGAAGATTTTGGAGTAGATCAAGATGTCATCGACGTAAACGTTGACAAACTCATCCATCTCCTCGCAAAAAAATGTGTTCATCAATGTAGTGAACGTCGAAGGGGCGTTGCAGAGTCCAAATGGCATCACCACGAATTCAAATGATCTGTATTTGGCTCGACAAGCGGTCTCCTCAACATCTGGGTCAGCTATCCGGATCTGATAATATCTTGACTTCAAGTCTATCTTGCTGAAGTACTTTGCGCCCGCTAACCTATCAAAGAGGTCGTCTATCCTTGGCAAGGGATAATTATTCTTCACCGTCATCTTATTGAGTGCACGATAATCTACGCAGAGTCGTAACTTCCCATCCTTCTTCTTTGCGAAAAGAACTGGGGCTCCATAAGGTGACTTACTGGTTCGAATATATCCCCACGCTAATAGCTCACCGAGTTGTCTTTTCAACTCAAGGAGTTCCACCTGACTGAGTCGGTAAGAGACTTTGGAAGGTGGTTCCGATCCTAGCAAGACTTCGATCTTGTGATCCATCATCCGCCTTGGAGATAACTCAGCAGGTAACTCATCCGTCAAGACATCCTTAAACTCCTTAATCACTTCGCGAAGCACCTCCGGAAGTTTAGTCGCGTCTCCTGATGTTTCCTCTTGTCCGTCATCCGTCATCAAATCTGCAACCCGCATCAAACACATGACTCCGTCATTGAAGTCCATCTGTTTGCCTTTGATTAAATTCACCGCAAAGTCGTCAATTTTCCGCGTCTTTCGGATCAGCCTCACTCCCAGCTTCCGCCTTTTAACTCTAACGTTTAACTTTAAAGGTTTTCGCCTAAGTTCCACTTCAAACTTGTCCAAGAAAGTGTTTCCCAAAACCGCATGGATAGCATCCATCTCGCACACCGTGAAGTTCTCTGTGAACTCCAATTTCCCAAACGCAAATCGTACGTCCAAGACCACTTCAGAAGTTTGGTACGTCTTGCCCTTGGCAAAGCGTACCAGAATAGGCTTGTCTACCTTGGAGGTAGACAAGCCCAAGTTCTTCACCAACTTCGGACTTATGAAGGAGTGGGTCGCTCCTGTGTCCACAAGAAAAGTAACATCACGGTTAGCAACCTTGGCTTGTAGAAATATCAATCCCGGCGTCTTTTTCGTGGTTCTCAAGGTCACAGTCATCTGACCCTCCAACAAGTCCTTTGCAACAAACGCATTCATGCTACAGTTACTAACCTTAGGTTTCGTACACCCTTTAGCAATATGACCCGCTTTGCCACAATTGTAGCAAGTAAACTTAGCACCATTGCCCTTCTGAGGTGTTTGCCCCTTAGGTTTTGCTCATGTTTGTTGCCGCTTTGCTGTCGGGGCAGAAGTATCCTTCCGATCCTTCTCACCCTCATCCCACTATCGCTTGAAGCTCTTGTTCTTCTTCTGGAACTTGTTCGTGCTGCGTGGTTCAAAAGGTTTCTGTTGCTGGACTTTGTCATCTCCAATTCACTCTGTTAGCTTCAAAAGTTCGACACTTGTCTCAGGTAGCTTCGGCATCCAGAAGAGAGCCTTGTCCGAGCTAGACTTGAGTCCCTCAATAAATATACATATTTTGGTCTCCTCAGTCCACTTGGAGAACGAATCCAGCTTGACACTGAACTCGCACACATAAGCACTTAAGGTCCCCGTCTGCTTCAGCCTAACTAGCTCGACACCATCCCGAATCCTTTGATACTCCGGAGTGAATCATCCCGCAAGCAACACCTTGAACTCCTTCCAACCAAGCGTCGAGACGGTTAGGGCATGTTCATCCCTGTATGCAGTCCACCAGAGAAGCGCATGATCCTTTAGGAACGTAACCGCCGCTCTCACCTTGTCTGACTCTTGAGTCTGTTGCATCTCAAAATATAAGTCCAACTCAGTTAAGAAATCTTTAATCTTGCGATCCAGTCCTATACCTGAAAACAGGGTCGGCAAATTCGTCTTACAAAACTTCCTGGTAGACGAGGAACTTCCTTGGCCTGCCTCAAGCTCAGCGATACGTTTATTCCTAGAGACCATAGCCTCCTGCATGGTCTTCATCATCTTGATGAGTTCCGCATACAAAGCTCCTTGACTTCCCGTGTCTGAATTGTTGGGCACCGCTGGCAAAACTCCGTCTTGCTGCATCGATATCGCAGCTGGTACAGGGCTCCCTTGACATTGGGGCAAAGGTTATCGATTTTCGTCCTCTGACTGTGCCTCGGGGTTAGCTCGAGTCGATCTGCTCCCGTTAGCCGCTACTCGTTTCTTGGTCTTCCTCTTGAAACTCTGTCCGTCGTCGGTCATCGCTCCAAGTGTTCACCTAGAAACGCTGATCCGCTTCGTGTCTCGCGTCTCTCCTCAAGCGGCCAGCCTTCAGCCGCTACCTCAAGTTCTCGCTCATCGAAGCGTCGGCTCTGATATCATTTTTTGCGCACCTACCGCCTTGTTGCGCCAGCGGAAGCTCTTGTTCAGTAGATCACGAAATTCAAACCGCTAACCTGCAAACACAATCACAAGTTAGCGTCCATGCACCACTTATCTTATCTCAGTTTGATCCGGACCGGAGCCGAACCGTCTCCTTATTCATCAAGCTCAGCAGTTCTTAAGTCTCGATATAGACCCATCTACGTCGGTCCCAAAACATGAGCAAGTCACAATATGCCTTCGGGTGGACTTCCCATAAAATCCAGGGTCCTAAACAGTGTCTCCAGCACACTTAGCGGTCCAACCGTCCGTGACGTCCGTCTGGGTCTAGGCTCCTGAACGGTGGTCTAACCCGCCGACTCGTTCCCTAGTCTTTGCCAGCCCTTACATCGTTCCTAAGTCCAGACATCCAAGTCTGGATCGGAACGTGCCTTGGAACGGCCCAGCCATCACCTCATACCTCCAGAGTCCGCCCGTCGAACCTTGGGGTCGGATGACTCGTCCTGGTCCACCCATGCATCGAGCCCCCCTCATATATACTTCTGGAAAACGGCGGCCCCGCCCTCCTCTTTGATCCTTAAAAATTATACCACAACCCGATCCTTGTTCGGTCATAACTTCCAGCTCGGAGCTCAGATCGAGGAGTGTTATATATCACTGGAAAGCTCTCGATGAGACCTTTCCAATGATACCTCATACCTCTTACGTGGAGCTCCGTCCACGACCTAAAACGTCCATGGAGTTCCAACACTTAGCCATTTTTTGGAAACTTGTGGTCCAGACCCAGACTCGAACCCTGTGGTTCGGACAAGCATCCGAACCACGGTCCGTCTGCGTCTCGGATTCACGTCTCGGTCCCACGTCTCAGACCTATGTCTCAGACTCATGTTTGATCCGTTCCCAAACTCGCCCCCTTAAGTCAGCGTTTGTCTGGGGTCCTCTTGGGGTAGGTCCTTATGTCCTAACCCAAGGTTCCAATCTTGGTTCAGAGAACCACTTAGGGTTCATCTGATCCCGACTTCCCGGCCAAGCCGTTAATCCTACTCGCAGCGTTCACAACCTAGCGCAAGTTCGCTAGGGTTCTGTTGTTTGCGTCTGCGCCTGATCTTGAGAATGAGGGTCACGACACGAAGAAGGTCGTAGATGGTCCAAAATCTAACGTAAACTCGTCTGCGAGGCCAATTTGGCAGATTTCGACCTTTTGGAGTGCAATTTCGACATCTGAGTTGCTGTTTTGGGTGTGTCTTCTTCATACGCGTCATTCTTGTGGTGTTTGGCTCGAGTTTCTTCTCCCATCCAAGCGGAGCGAGAGCGGACCGGAGAGTGAGCGAGAGTGTCGAGGTGTTTAGAGACTTCGAGGAGCAGAGGTGCGTGAGTGCGGAGGCGTGAGAGAGGAGTGCGAGAGTGCGGAGGCGGAGCGGAGCCCGAGCCCTCGTCCGCCGCAAGCCAGCTTGCTGGCGTGCGTGAGAGAGGTATGCAAGTTTCAGTTGTGTGGGAAGGGTAAAACCAGCTGGTCACTCATCCCAACACTATTCCTGGACCTGGACACCTAACTCTGTAGTCTTAGCTTTGACTTTACCACTAGACCAATAGCTCTTGGTGTCTTCTAGAGATACGTGCAAGTACTTATGGACTTGTTTAAGGTAGTAAGAGACCTTCTCGCACGTTCCTAGAGAGGTGGTGAGACGACCCCACAGTATTAGGGGAAGCTATAGTTGTGGTAGTGTTTGTCTATACCGTAAAGACGCGTATGGAAGCAGTTGATGGCAGTTGTCTTGTATGAGCTAGTAGAGCTACCACATAGATATTTTTGGAGCTACTAGAGGTGTGGACATCTAGTTAGTGATCTTAAGTAGCATTTACGACGGTTGGTGATCATATATTGTGCATGTGGTCATCGAAGAGGAGGCGTCAGTCTGGGTGGGACTGGATTTTCTCTTTATGTGAATGTTTTGAGTGTGGAGCGTTATCATTTGGACTTCTTGTGGTTGGAACCTCTCCATATTCTGCTTTTTGTTTGTGCGCCACGTTTGCTTGTGTTGACGTTTGATTTTCAGAGTGAGTTCACTCCAGTGTGCTGTCGGTAGTGAGGTTGGAGTTGCGGACCAGTCAGACTATCTTTGTTTCTCTCACGGTGCGGTTGGAGTGACGACCAACAGACCGTGAGAGGCTGTCTGTGGTGATGACTGGTACAGGTTGTCCTTACCTTGACTGTCCTAGGAGCGGGGTTAGGCAAGTGGCGGTTACGGTGGTGACAGAGATTTCAGCATTCTGGTTGGAGAGTGTGTTACCGAGATTCTCTCATCACGGAGTTCTCAGGAGGTTCTGGTGGGGACTTCTCGGACAGTGGGTATACACGGAGTGGGGTGAGATACCGATTACTTACACCATTACCGTCCGTTGTTCTAGAGGACGAGTCAGACGCAAATAGCGCGTTTTCTGATGGTGAGTCGAGTGTCATCACATTGTTGTTGTGGGACATGGACGAGATCTATGGGGCCACGAAGGGACCTCGACGTTACTCGGATACAATGGGTACCATCGAGCTGGATGACTTCATCCAAGAGTTTGATAGTTGGTGCGATCTGCAACAAATGCGGAACCCACAGCTGTTTACACCCTTCATGGCATGGAAGGTTTTGTTCCAACTACATTTCTATCACTACTGACGTAGTTTCAGGAGGCATAGCACCTACGAGTTCGGGTGTCAGTAGCAGTGGTACATCCACAAGTGGCGGAATATCTACTACCGGCGGTGCGTCTACTAGTAGTGGAGCAGGTGGTAGTATGAGCGGCGTACCACCAGGTTTAATCCTGTGGTTCAGTTCTACCAGTGTTTGAGGAAGAACTATCAAGGTGTGCGGACCGACAAGTTGAGGAGTCTGCAGGAGTTCCAGCGGAAGACTGGAGAGAGCCTACACGAGGCGTTTACTTGCATGAGGCGGTTGATCAACGTTACCCAAGGAGTGACGGAAGCACAAGCAGTCCAGTTCTGGTATGGGATACTAGATCGGGAGCTGCGTATGAGAGTCAGAGATACCACTCTCCTTAGAGACACTGCTCCGACGTTAGCGGTTGTCTTTGATTTGGCTGAGCGGATTGAGCTCAACATGGTGGAGGAGAAGAAGGTGGTTGTTAGGTTCAGCAAGGAGACACCACATGGGACGACCATCTCTTCTCGAGGATCACAAGCTACGCAACAGTGTGGTGGTGGTGGTGGTAAGGATCGTGGAGAGCAGTCACGATCCCAAAGAGGTGTTGGAGGATCTGGTGGGCAGAAGCTCATGCCGTCCTTCTCTAGTCAGCAGCAAGCGGGTCCTTGCTGGACGTGTGATGGTCCTCATCAGTAGAAAGACTGTCCACAGAAGAGAGGTGGTTATTAGACGTCAAGGACGTCTCAAGCGGTACTTAGACAATGTGAGCGTTGCAGACGACCTGGTCACAATAGTGATCATTGTTTTGATCTTCATCCCGAGCTGCAGCAAGACTGATCGTGAACGAGACGGAGGAGCTCAAGGAGACCGTGGTGGTCGAGCTAGAGGTAGTGATCTAGCACCTAGGAGAGGACCGGTCGGTCCACCGCCTGCTACGATGTCAGAATTAGGTATGGCTGCTCGGATTGAGCAGTTGGAGCAGCTAGTATGGCTATGGTCCAGCAGAGATCTGGTGGAACAGAGGCTTCCACGGCTTATGGAGGAGAAGGAAGTGACTTCGACTTCATGGCTGACGTGGCGCAGATTGAGACATCTGCGACAATGACTAGAGGTGCAGTACGTGTCTCTGAGTCACGAGGTGCGTCAGTGGAGTTGGATCCACAACACGGGGAGGTTGATAGACAGGCCAAGCTTCCCTAGTTGTTCATGTTATCAGAGGCGTTGAGGACCACACCTATGGTTCCTAAACGATCTACCGATGGTGCAGTAGAGTTGGAGGTATCGACATCCATGAATGGATGTGATGTGAGTCAACCCTCGACGTCTGTGCATGTGACGTCGAACTCGATGTTGGGGGCGGCTACAACAGTTTTACGAGTCTCACTATTTTCAGTCACGGATATGAGGACATTGGGAGTCAGCTTGACTCTAGTGTTCCAATTGGCGGTCACGCTCAGTGAGAGTGAGGATGTTGTTACCTCTAGCGCTGAGGTGGTTCAGCGAGAGGCGATAGATGTGTCCATGGAGTCGAGGATCAGGACAGCTACCAGTGGTACTTGACAAGCGGCGGCTGCCATGTTAGACGAGTTACCAGCTAGGCCGACGATTGACCGTGCTGGATTGGCATCAAGTGTGATGTTGTTGGACAACAGAAGTGGTATCTTCTGTTTGGTGGCACCTTCAGGGAAGGTATATCGACCGCAGAAAGTCTTGTTAGACTCTGGAGCCCAACCGTTGATGTTGGAGAAGACGACGTGTCTTGGTCTGGGTTCGAAGAAGTCCGAGGTGGAGAGATGTCCATTCCAGCTACAGACATCTCTAAGGGGATCAATCCAAAATTCAGACATGTCTTACGAAAGGAGGCATATCAATAGTGCCAGCTGGTATCACAAAAGCTTCTCGTAGTAAATCAACATTCAGCAAAATCTTCTCTTCACCGATGGTAGAAATTGAAGTCTCCACATCGTAAGACTCGATAAATTTTTTACATAATCCAACCTTAAACATACAATCATAAAGTCAAAAGAAACAACAGTAAAACCACATGTAACACTCGTAGGCCTAGAGACCTAAGACTAACAAAGCAACACAACCTGACGAGCACCGGTGTAGCAAGAGCAAAACAACAAAAGTCACACAAGCATAAACCCTGGCGAGCACCCGTGTAGCAAGAGCAAAACAACAAAAGCAAAGAAAGAGAAGCACAACAAAAGCTGAGAACCACAATAGCAAAACCACACAACATTCTTACACGATGAACAAGATTTAAAGATAAGTTACTTACGTCATGCGGTGTAAAATCGAAAGACAGTGCTATAAGCAAGCTTAGCTTATCTAAGGCTTCTTTCTCGATTTCGCTCACTGTCATCCGTATATCTTCTTTCTCCATCCACCTCCATTTAATCCGAGATTGTTCATCATCGTGTGAGGAGAAAGATATATAATACGGTCCTTCTTTCCTTGGTATTCGCTTCACTCTTTCTTGTCCTCCCTCGTTTTGAGTAGCCATCCTAACAGATAAAACACTTGCATGAAATTACAATTTCTCAAACAACTTAAATACGATTTGAGCACGTTAATTACAAGCACCCTAATCGCATGGTGTCTCTATCGGAGTGTGATCCACAGAGATCGCATTGATATCTCGGTGTTATATACGGTGTACGATCATTGCGGTTCGCAGACCTCACCTGAGCAATGCGAACCGCACTGAGCGAACGGAGTGCGACCAGTGCGGTTCGCAGACCGCCTCGAATCGCACTGAGCTCGCACACCGTACTAGACGAGATCAAATCGCACTACGAAATTATGAATTGATCTCCGAGCGACTCGATCGTACTGAGATAAACTCGCACTACTCTCAATACGGTTCTTGACGTACTACTCGAAGCCGCACTGAGAGATGGGAACTTACTTGACAATCCACTACTCGAAGTCGTACTAAGAGATGAGAACTTACTTGACAATCAGTTTGACAATCCGTTCATAACGAGAACGATCTCTTCTTCCAAGTTCTCGACAAGTCTCTCTCATAACAAAAAGATCTCTTGTTCCTCAGGCAAAAATCATCGCTTCTCTCATGACCAAGTTCAGTGAAGTCTTCTACTTCTCTCATGACATCTACGACAAGAGACTTCACTCAAGTTCTCTCTTGTGACCTCCAGGTTCTTTCCTCTCGTGCTCGAGAACCCACATGAAGCTCTCACCTTAAACACGAGCTAGAGAAAACACGAAAACCCACACGAAGCTGTTACCCTATATCTTTTGCACGAGAGTAGACCCCAACCTAAACGCGAATACACTACACCTTAAACCGAAGATGTGTAAACACATCTACAAAAAAAAAATATCTCGGAACCATAGTAAGATTTGAAAACATACACAACACTTCATAAACGTGAGATTTACTCTTTATCTATAAAAAATTACATAGTATCGAGCTTCTCGGTAATTTCTTTTATCTCCTCAAAAGACTTGTCTGCTTTATGCAACTCAACAAACAAAGACGTGTGTCTTTTTTACTTTTCTTCTTCTCGTGGCTTTCTCGCGCTCGTTTCTTTTCCTCCAATGTAGTCATACGATATTCTACATACATTTTTCTATATTGGATTTTCTTTCTGATACTTTCATACAAATTCAAAACTCCGACTTTTACATTACGATTGACTCTATGATGTCGTGATGTCTTCTATGCAGATCGAGCATGAGCAAGATCAGGGACAGCTCCTCCTTTTGTTTCTCCGTGAATACCTTCTTCTTCCTCCTCTTCATTATAGATCTCTCCTCTGCATTTGGACTTTCTTCCTGGTAGGCTTGATATCCACATTGAGAGATATCCATATCTTCGTCATCTTTCTCATACCGGGGCAGTGTACTCTCAGCTTGAAATTGAGAGTCGTAACCCAAGACTACTTCTTCCGATGGTATAGAATATAAAGCGAGAGGATCAATGTTTGCTCTACTGCCAAAAACCGCATTCATTCTAAAATAATGAGGACATTTTTCATCCATTTTCTCCTCCAATGTCATACCTCTAACCATGTCATCTTCCGTAAGATCTCCTCTTGTGTTGTCTTGAATCTCTTTAGCTTTTTTGTACATATCCACGTATCTCTCGAACCGTTTCTTGAGTTCTACGTCTATAACAACTGGAAACTCATTATTCCTTGAAAGTTGTGCCGCCATAATTCTGAAAGCTGTAGCTTTACTCAAACACTTTCTCACACCAACTTTTGTTTTCCGACCCGCTCCATGAAGTGATGCAAAATTCTCCTTGTCCTCGATATAGACAACAATCTTCTCATAATCGTCACCATTTAGACGAATAAGGGTTCTCTTCAAAGAGTCAGTCGTCTTTGGAGCCATATCACTCTCAGATCCTCCTATACTATTTATCTATGATTTGATCTCTTCACAACTCTCGCAACTGTTTGTATGCGATTTCAACTTTTCAAAGTTACCGCTCATCTTGGAGTGCATCCTCTCACATGTATCAGTCATTTTTGACGTGAATCTTTCCACTACTTCCACTTCCACTTCTTCTACTACTTCATGCATATTCAATGTTGGAGTTCTTGCTACGCAGAATATCATCTCAATTTACACGTACTTAAATGACAAGTATTGTTAGTGAACCACGGTTAACTTTGAGACATTCTCCTAATTACTCGCGACCATATGAGGTGGGTACTTGTCAATGTTGGACGCCGATGGCTCTACTGAATGATCGTCCTCGAGTTATGACAAATATTCTCTTATCTATAAGAGAATATATTTTTTTAATTTTGACACCCCCTATTATCTATTCATAAATCACTAGGGTTCGAGATTGAGTTGCATACATTGCACAGAAAAAAAATCAATTCTTGATTCACATAAACAATAAACATCCAACAATGTTCTAATTGCACCATCACTAAAGCCAAACCTCGAAACGGAACGATACATAACAGAGTTCTAACCAAAAAAACATTGAGCTTGAAGAGACCGCATGTTGTTGATCAGAACAAATTATCTATATTTAAACCATAATGTACTACTTTGCATTGTGCATACTTTCTGAATCATCAAGTTCTGTAATTTATGTTCTCACGCCCATGATAATCTACCATGATCAGATAGCAAACGATAACAAAACTCCCAAAAAGAAACCAACAAAGAATGACATTGCTAAATCTTTTTATGGCCTATTTGTGTCTCTAGTACCATGATTATCGTTAACTAATGGAGATAATAGAGATGTATGTAATGCATTGAGAATGAGAATTCTGAATACCCATTTTTGTTGAATTTGAAAACTCTTCGACAATCGAGTGCATGTTTGAGATAGATGAGTTTCAGGATAGATGATCGCAACTTGGGGCGCTGAGTGATGAAGCTCCGAGAACACTACATGATGAACCTCCAGGAAAAAGCACTCCCTTCAAGATCATTTTAGTCCTAAAACATACATGTGTTTTCATTTATGCGAAACAATGTTATACATAGATGTTCGCATCATTTCTAGTTTAAGAAAATGACAAAAGAGAAAACTTTGTCATTTTCTGCTGATGACTCAGATTCTTTATCTGCTAATATTGTAGTGTAGGTGTTCTTGGGTATTATATTTTTGGTTCTTTCGTTACTAGAGACATAGATATACAATAAAAGTAACACTCGAAAAGCCATCAAAGGAGATAAAAGCAAGTTTTATAAGTTTATATACATGTTTATTTACTTTGTTAAACAGAAATAGGAGCCACTTAAGTGGAAGAGGAGATCCTATCAAGTCCTCTTGGCTTATGGTTCCTATCTCATCATATTTACCTCCCGGATGAGAGTCTATGTGTGGTGCCCACAATTTGCAAGATTGGAGATTTTTTCAAAAATGTTAAGTTAATGACGGTCTATATAATTGAAGTAACCTTATTACTTAAGATTGCACCTTGCTTAACGGGAAGATGATGTTAAGGGATTCAAAGAATTTGGGTGAAGAAGTCGACTTCTTCCGAAGCCGGAAGTTAGAAGACAAAAGACGCTTCCGGGAAGATAATGATTGTAACCACGAGGGTACCAACCGCACACCAACTAGATAAGAGGTAGGTGTACATGTCATGCAGTCACCATTGTAGTATGTAGGTCAGTGATAGTCGTATTACTTAATCGCGCAGAGAAGATACGGAAGCTGACGGCGCATTAGCACCAGAGCACTCCTTGCTGCTTCTCGATTTAGGAATTTACTTCGATTCATGAATTGGAGAATATCTTCGAAGCACGCATGAGCGAATTGAAGGGATTGACGTAGGAGAAGACGTCTTCTAGTCAAGAAGCGCACTTAAGGAGGAAGAGTGAAGAATCCTCGTGAGACCAGAAGATTAGAAATTGAGAGTCGAGGTGAAAATCGAGAGAGAGGCTTCGGAGTGCAGCAGACCGAGCTCGATTGTGAAAGCAGTGTTAGTAGCAGCTCGAGACTGGAGGCAGGTAGGATCGTAGCAAGACATTGAAGGTGAAATTGAAGTGCTGAAGCGTGCAAAAGACTGAAGGAGCAATCAAATGCGTAGCTGGAAGCAGTACTGAGGTTCTTTTCCATGTCTTCTCTTTTCTCCATCGCTTCCGTCCTCTGTTTTGATGTTTCTCGCACTTCTCCGATCGTTCTGCAGGAGGTCCATCGATCGTTCTCCCTACCCTGAAATTTCTCTGAGAAGATTGGGCGCGAAAGCGTTGTCCAATTTTTGTAAGCCATCTTCCCACTTCTTCCCGAATAGACTTACGAAGCGGTTACAACCAGATCTGAATTGTCGATGAAGATGTGAAGAACATTGCTTTTCAAACAAAATATGGTCACTTAGAATACTTACAGATCTCACTCAGTCTCACAATTGCACCGGTCATTCTCATGGATCTGATGAATAACATATTCAGTCTTTACTTAGATAGACAAGTCGTTGTATTTTTTACGATATTCTAGTCTATAGCAAAACCATGAGATAACATAGATAGAAGTTGAGAGAGGTCCTCTAAGTCCTCTACAACAATCAATTGTACGTCAAAATTTCAAAGTGAAAAAATAGAGGTGGATTAGTTGGGACACAGAGCAAGTGTAGAAGGCATAAAAGTCATGATAGATAAGATAACAGTCATTGAACTTTGTAAGGATCGAAATGATCAAACTCAACTTGAGAGTTTCTTGGGACTGACAAGATTCTATTGAAGATTTGTTAAGAATTTTGTCAAGATTGCACATCCACTAACCGTGTTGTTAGGCAAAGGAAAACAACACAAGGGGGGAGCAACACAAGAAATAGATTTTCAAGCATTGAAGGTCACACTATAACATGCTCAAATCCTCAAGTGGTACGACCCGAAGAGACTTATTTATGAAGTTGGCAACAGATGCATCAGACACGACAGTGGAGGCTATGTTGCAACAAGAATGAGAGTTACATAATTACCAGCATGACAAAACTACCACACCACTGGTCAATGTCCACGCATGAAGCATTTAGGCACTATTTAGAGGATAAGGCTTTTGCGATCGAGACATACCACAAGTACTTTACTCCTTTGAGTTGGTCAAACATGTCATCGATCCGAGGTAGTGGGTACTTATTATTCACCATCTGTTGATTGAATGCTTGAAAATCAATGCACATTCGTAGACATGTGACTCCAAAGACTTTTCACTATTTGCGTTGTCGTAGTGCATGACGTTCAAGGTGCGGAAATGGAACTTCAGAAGACACTCAACCTGCATTTGTTCGGGAAGCTGCGCCCTAGCTTATCAAGCTGGGCAGGAGCTAAGCTGGGGCCATGCTTGATAAGCTGCTCCCTAGCTTAGACTGAAATATCACCTTGAAAGAGGTCGAAGAGCATCGGAATGCAGAGCTCGACGAGGAGAGCGACTTTGTGCTTCCAGTTTCGACAGAAAGTGTTTTAAGTAGTAGTTAGTACGGGGTTTAGACTGAGAAATGCATGAAAGAGGGAAATCTGTCGATTTTAGCTCGTGGCTCAAACTCAGAATCTGATAGCGTGAGCGTGTAGGTGTTCACAAGTACTATAGTTTTGACTCTTTATTCATTAAAAACGGAGTTGTATAGTGAAGTTAGAGTAGGAAAGGCTAGTAAAGACTTTACAGGTAAACTTCTTTGTAAAAGCATGTGTACAGAAAATTTAACTGTTATGAACGGAACTCAAGGCCATCCCAGTGATAGGGCGTCTGCCTAGGGAGGAGGAGGTCTCAGGATCAAATCCCCCTGGCCTTGGGTTCCTATTCCGGCATGTTGGCCTCCCGGATGGGAGTCTATGTTGGGTGTGCAGCCATGTCCTGCATATCTAGGGGCGGGAGACCGGTATCTCCCTTAATCGTGGGCTTCCTGGCCTAAGCCTCCGCATGCCATCCTGAATATACTATGGGAGATACCTGGTGCGCATATGGGGGGGCTGTAAGCCCTGTGGGGCAGCCTCATAAGTGTTAGGGCTTCGGCCTACATTGGATGGCTTGTAGTATATTCAGGGTGGCATCAAGGGCACGGGAAACTTTTGTCAATCTGTTATTTATCCATCGAGTCGGTTTAGCAATGGCGAGGGAAGCAGTGTGGCATTTTACAGTGAAGGAGTCTGCTTTACAGAGGTAGCTGTGTACTTTTATTTAAAAGAGAGTCAGTTTTGAAAGAAGAGTTTTGTACGTAAGGACAGTAAGGGGGCAGCTTAAGCTGGGGGCCTGCTTGTGATAAGCGACTGTGCTTATAAGGACAGTAGGGGGGCAGCTTAAGCTGGGCCCTTAGCTTTTAGGTTAAGTACCTGCGACGGCTGAAGATCGGGGGACACTTTCTGAGGAGATTTTTTTTACAGAGAGAGCTGGGAAGCTGAAGCGGAAGGTGAAGCTTGGAGGCTGAGGGAGATCAAATTTTTCAGACAGAACTGAATTGAGGAATTGGGGTGATCGCGACAGAGGGACGGACAAGTATTTGGGGGATTGAGAGCAGTTTGGAAGCAGAATTTCTTCTGATCGGACAGGAGGCAGTTTTATTGAAGGAGAATGTTTTGATAATCTGCAAGGGACTCTTGATTGACGCTGGATTAAATTCTTGATAGTTTTGAGTTGGGAGGTTGACGCAGAGAAAAGATTAAGAGTTTGGGGTCTGAATTTCACCTACCAGACTTGAGTTGAGGCGAATTTGGTGGAAAGAGAGCATTAGTTGAGCGGAGGGACTGGAACTGAGACTGAGAAGGTCAAGTTTCTTGAGAAATTTCAGTGCTGAAGCTGTCGTAGGGAGGGCTACAAGGCGTTGGAGTTTCAAATCTTCATCGGTTGTAGGTTCTGGAGAGAAATCTGCTGGAGAAAGTACTAGTTGAGTGGGAATTTGCTGTTTGACATCTGCGGTGATCAACGTAAGGAGTTGAGTAGAGATAGGTTGTAAATTGATATATGTGGAGGACTATTGAGTGTGTTTGGAAGAGAAATAAAGCATCGTGAGTTCAGTATTTTCCTATCTGTTGTGTCTGAAGGTGGATCTGTCTCCTGAGACTTGAGACTTGATCTGTTGATTAGTAAGTGACTTATAGTCATAGTCACTGTGGGTGACTTCAGCTGTTGCGATCTCTTGCTTGGCTCTTGTCTTGGTATACAATCTCTACTTCTATCTCGCGATCTATCACAGCCAGAAGGCTTGCCCTTCCTGAGAAGGACTCTCTTCGACATAAATTTGGTGCTTCCACTGAGAGTCATCTTGGGGTGATTAATCGCTGAGGTTGCTGAGGTTGAGATTTGCATATCAAGGGAAGATGGATCGCAAGAGCGGGAGTGGTGCTACTGCCTCTACGGCTGGAGCATCGGCGTCTACTGCTGCACCTTCGGCTACACCTATGTCTTCAGCAGCCACTGCAGCATCAGGCCTGGATACTACTGAGATACTGAAGACGCTTGCGGCTTTGGTTCAACAACATCCGATCGTCGGAGGGGGTGAGTTGAAATCTACAAAAGCTTTGCAGGCGATTGTGAATAGGTGTGGAAGATTTGAAGGCAGAGATATTTCCAGATATCTTCGTGAGTACAGAGGAGAGATGGAGCTTGTGAGGGTGACCGATGCAGAGATGATTGGAAGTTTTGAGTTGGCTGTGATTCCTGAGTTGAGAGATCAAGTCAGAGACGTACAGAGGAGAAATCTTGGTGTTTGGGCAAGTTTTGAGCGAGCTCTCCGAGAGGAATTCCTGGAGGAGGATTCTGAGAGAGTTACTAGGAGGACTTTTTTGGATTGGATTGAGCAGCAACCTGGCCATAGGATGGGGTTGAATGAGTTGCTAAGAGAGTTCGATCGAAGATACCGACAGCTTTCAACGCTCGAACGGATAACTTTGGATGCTAGAAGGACAGAGCTCTTCTTGCAAGCCACCGATGAGGCTACAGCAGATCGATTATGCTTCATGTTAGCAGATCGATCACCTGAAGGAGGTGTTACTATGGATTGGGGAAGAGTGGAAGATGCTGTGGCCGTTCTAACAAGACAGAGGCGAGGGAGAGTGGCCGTAGGAGGACGACCACTTGCAGAGGTGATCCATCAACCTTATGCTCCTCAAGTACAGCAGCCCCCGGCTCTTGCTCCTAGACCTGTTATTCCTGTAGAAGCGCCTCCAGTGCCAGTTGTGCCAGTTCCTGCACAGAGGGTACCTGTTCAGAGGGTGGTTGAGAACCAGGGTCAGCACAATCAAATTGAAGAGTTGATCCGACAGATGCGTGAATTGAAAGTAGAGCTGGCTGGTTTACATAGGGAGCTCCCACCAACGCCTGGTGCTGCTCGTCCAGGGGGTGCTCCTATCCGTAGATGTATCTGGTGTGACAGTCCAGATCATCTTCGAGGAGATTGCCAAGAGCTTACAGCTGCTCTACGAGATGGTGTGGTTCGCTACCAAAATGGTAGACTGCACCTTGTTTCTACCGGAGAGCCATTAAACCGCAGTTTGGACGAGGAGGTATGAGGAGTCTACCTCAAGTCGCTGCAACTACAACAGTAACTACAGTAACAGTACCGCCGATGAATCTTGATGTGTATGCTGGGCATATTGAAGTTTCTTCTAGCCCTACTTTGCTGGATAGGTCTCTTGAGAGGAGCAGTACTGAGGTTCCTTCTGAGGTGTTGAAAAGAGGAGTCGAGACTATCCGTAGAGTCACAGGGTGGAAAGATCCCGTAGATACAGCGTCCATTAAAGCTTTCTTGGACGTAGATAAGCATGTTCATTGGCAGGACGCTTCTGTAGAGGAGAAGAGGCGACGAGATGCCTCTGAGCTTGAAACTGGGAATCCAGAGGAGACTAGAGAGGGACAGGGACGGAGGGTCACTAGAAGACGTGCAGCTCCTCCAGAGGATGTCCCGTCTACCTCTCAGGCTCCACCACCTGCTCCAAGTCCAATGGAGGACGTATAGAGACAACAGCAGGAACCAACGACTGCTGGCAGAAGGTTCACTGCTCAAGAGAAGGGGAAAGGGCCTGCTTACAAGCTGGCTGCAGATATTGAGACCTCCACCGATCTTAAAAGCATTCTGGAGCAGAGGATATTAGATGCACGGGTTGAGTTTTCGCTTCGAGAAGTTCTTGGTATCGCAAAGAGAGAGTTTCATGAGCTGATTATTGATGTCATCAAGCGAAAGAGGCAAGTCATATCTGAGCAGGTAGAGAGCCAAATGATAGATGTGATAGGGGCTTCTGTAAATGATGTGGAGTTTGGGAAGGTGCATTTTCAGGAGACTGGAGACAAGAGGTACCAGCAGGAGGCGTTAGTTGCTGGAACTAGCACTATTGAAGCTGATGATGATGAAGTTGATGGGGAGAGTCCAACGGTTGACAGTGACTTCAAGAAGAGACATTGGGCTCGGGCTACAACTGCCACACGGGTACGTCTTGGGAGTTTGCCTGAACCTATTGCTGCTTTAGTTGACCACGGGTCTGAAATCAATATCATGTCACGAGAGATATATGAGAGAGGACTGTGGTCTATCGAGCTGAATCATGGATGGGTGCTGCGTGCTGCTAACAACCAGAAGGGAGAGTTGTACGGAGCTTGTCCTAACGTGAGAGTGAGGATAGGTGATGTAGAAGTAGATCAGCACTTTTTTGTGCAATCTTCTGCTTCGTATCCAGTCATTCTTGGTCAACCCTATATCACTGCAGTGCGTATGGAGACCAAAGTGATGGACGATGGGTCACACTTTGCTAGGATCCGTAGTCCTGATGACAGATGTTCTGTTCAATTTCTGACTGTTCGGTCAAATCACGAGCGAAACAGGCAGACCTTGAGGGACTCCCCTATTTGTAGAGGTAAGGGTTTTTAGAACCCACTCTTGTAGAGCGGGAAAACAAGAGTGAAGTATCAAAGACTACTATGATCCCGCCTGAGCAGCCCAAGGGATCACAGGAGACTAATGAGGAGGCTGCTCGAGGTTCTGAGAATATATATAGAGTACCAAGTTGGAGATCTGGTTTGTTGAGTTTGAGTTGTGAGGATTGGAGTGAATTTACAAGAGTAGAAGATCTTACTGAAAGGAGTAGGAGGCAGGTGGAGAAACATATAGCTGATCTGCGCTGTATAGGAGCTCTGGAGGAAAATGAAATGATTTCTGGTGTGTATCAAGAGTTTATCGGTGTACAATCTTTTGTTCGTTGGCTAGATGAAGTAGGTAGGAAGGAAGAACAGTTGGGAGGTAGGGTGGCGATCCCCATCCATTCTCCTGAAGTCTATGAGGAGATTGTCTCGTACTTGCGATATCGTCCTCATCCGAGACTGGAGAATGAATGGAAGGATGCAGTCTGCTGGTGCGGCTCTCGTCAGGAAGCAGAAGTACACGCCAAATATAAAGCTGTAGCAAGGAAGGTGAAGTCTGTGGCGACCCAATTGCCTGTTGATTCGCAACAGCAGATGGAGTCAGCCGCCACTGAGCCTGTACTCAGAAATCCTGGACGAATAGGGCATCAGTTTACTCAAGAAACACTCGAACAACTCCAGATAGGAGGGGGTGGTTTCTTGACTGAAGTAGAGAAGAAGGTTTTTGAACAGATGATTGTCAGTCATGGTAGAGCATTTTCTTTTTCAGCTGAAGAGATTGGTTGTGTGGATCCTGGTGTGATAGCTCCGATGGTTATCTTCACTGTACCTCATGTGCCTTGGGACTTGAAGCCGATTCCAGTCCCTCGTGCCTTGCTGCCAAAGCTCATTGAGCTATTGAAGGAGAAGATGCAGATGGGTATCCTCGAGCCTTCCATGGCTCCGTATTCCAGCCGATGGTTCACGGTGCCTAAGAAGTCAGGAGCTTTGCGCTTTATCCAAGACTTGCAGCCTGCCAACAACATCACGATTCGGAACGTGGGAACAGGACCTGTGGTTGATGAGGTAGCTGAGGCGTTTGCTGGGAGGTCTGTCTATTCTATTGGAGATTTGTTTTTGGGTTATGATCAGTTTCAACTTGCCTTGGAGAGTAGAGACTTGACTACCATGCGCACGCCCTTGGGATTGATGCGGATGTGCACTCTGCCTCAGGGAGCAACAAACTCTGTAGCACATATGCAGAACGCGATGCATAAGGTGTTGCTAGAATTTGTACCTGAGATCACTATCCCATTTCTGGATGACATTCTCATGAAAGGCTGTCCAGTGGAAGACAAGGATGAGACTGTGACTTCCAATGGTTGCAGGAAGTTTATTGCTGATCATATTCATGACGTGGGTAGGATTCTAACACGTCTGGAGGAGGTACATCTCACTCTATCAGGTACTAAGTCTCGTTTTGGGATGTCAGAGGTTATGGTGGTTGGTCATTTGTGTGGCACATTTGGAAGAAGACCGAACCCAGAGAAGGTAGATGCTATAGCAAGGATAGCAGACTGTACGAATATCACTGGGGTTCGACGTTTCTTAGGAGCTTGTGTGTTCTTTCGCGTGAGTATTCCTCATTATGCACACATTGCCGAGCCTTTGTATGCGCTTCTGAGAAAAGGGAAGAGGTTTACTTGGCGGCAAGAGCATCATGAGACAATGGAACGACTGAAGGAGATTCTGAAGTCTCCACCCATACTGAGGAGACTTAACTATCAGAGAGGAAGGCCTGTGATACTAACTGTAGACACGAGTCCAAAGGCGATTGGATGGGCAGTTGGTCAGGAAGATGCAGATGGTATGCGGTTTGTTTCTAGATTTGGAGCCCGAATTTTGACAGACAGACAACGTAACTATCCTCAAGTAAAGCGTGAACTATGGAGAGCTGTTACTGCTATGAAGGTAGATCGGGAGTTCTTGATAGGTGCTCATGTGATTTTAGAAACAGGTTGTTTACCCTTGCTTGGTATGATAGCAAACTGCAGTACTCCAGACATAGCAATGTTGAGATGGATTGCTTACATCCGGAGTTTGAACCCTGAGCTGAAACACATTGCCGGGAAAGAGAATCCAGTTGCAGACATGTTGTCTAGGGCTCGCTACACAGATGAGGATGAGATGTTTGTAGAGGTGGAGAACGAAGAGAAGAGAGATGTTTGGTGTAGTCAGCAAACTTCGGATCTGGAGCCACTGCCATTCAAAGAGGAGTTCTACACGGGAAGGTTACGTGACATTGGATTTTATCTGAGTTCTTTGAACAGACATGAGGGTTTGAGTGATGTAGAGTTCAGAGAGATAAGGAGGAAGGCGTACGATTACTTGTTGCGAGATGGATATCTTTGGAAACGTCCAAAGAGAAGAGATGGAGCGCTTTTGCAAGTTATAGACGATCAGCAGACCAAGCAACGACTGATGAAGGAGTTTCATGACACCTTGTGGGCCGGACATCGGGGAGCTTGGGCTACCTATACAAAACTGAAGGAGAGATATTGGTGGAGAGGGCTTTACCAGGACGTGGTGAATTTTGTAAGCTCATGCCTGCACTGTCAATTTTATTCAAAGGTACGTTACAGGGATGGTCTGGTACCAACTTATCCGCCCAGTATCCATTTTCAATGGGTTATTGATTTGGTAGCAATGCCTCCTGGGTTATGGGGTATGAGGTACTTGGTGTTGGCTCGGGAAGACCTCTCCAATTTCGTGGAAGGACGAGCTCTGAGGACGAAGGCCACAGAATGGATATGTAGATTTGTTCTTGAAGATATTATTTGTAGGTACGGATCTATAGGAAGATTGCGTGCAGACAGAGGAGAGTTACGTGGTACGGAAGCAAAAGAGTTCTTCGCCCAACACGGAGTGAAACTAAAACTCACTACTGCTATGAATCCGGAAGGGATTGGTAAGAGCGAGAGAGGGCATCCGTCGATTGTTCAAGCTCTGGTAAAGGCTTGTGATGGTAGGCATAGACAGTGGCCTAGGTTGCTTCCTTTTGCTCTGTGGGCTGACAGGTCGACTCATTGCACTACTACTGGATACATGCCCACTGAACTGATGCTGGGTCAGAAGCCGATTATGCAAGCAGAAGAGGACTTTCCTACATGGGCTACTTTACCATGGGAGGAAGAAATGGATCGTGTACAACTTCTGGTGCTTCGAATCAGACAGTTAGAACGTAGGGAGGAGGATCTTATAGAGGCACAACAGAAGCTAAAAGAGGCCCGTCTCAAGAACAAAGACAGGTTTGACAAGACCCATAAGCTCCGGCCGAAGCCCATACATGCTGGAGATTGGGTTTTGGTGTATGACAGCACATTAGAGAATCAGCACTCTACAGTTCGGAAATTTTCTAGGAGGTGGTTTGGTCCGTATGTTGTCTTAGAAGTGTATCAGAATGCTACTTATTCTTTAAAGGAGCTTGATGGTACACATCTAAGACTTCCTGTTGCTGGCAAGCGGATCAAGTTGTTCAGAAGAAGGGGAGAATCCGTTGAGCTAGGCGAATTTCTAGAGTCATATCAGATGATGGATGCCGAAGCAGATCTGCTATCCGAAGAAGACGAAGTGAACGTTGAAAAAGACGACGGCGATTTAGAGAACCTTGGAGACTAGTGGAAAAGTTGACACATACCGGAGGATGTGCAGGTTTGGAGGGGGTGAATGTCGTAGTGCATGACGTTCAAGGTGCGGAAATGGAACTTCAGAAGACACTCAACCTGCATTTGTTCGGGAAGCTGCGCCCTAGCTTATCAAGCTGGGCAGGAGCTAAGCTGGGGCCATGCTTGATAAGCTGCTCCCTAGCTTAGACTGAAATATCACCTTGAAAGAGGTCGAAGAGCATCGGAATGCAGAGCTCGACGAGGAGAGCGACTTTGTGCTTCCAGTTTCGACAGAAAGTGTTTTAAGTAGTAGTTAGTACGGGGTTTAGACTGAGAAATGCATGAAAGAGGGAAATCTGTCGATTTTAGCTCGTGGCTCAAACTCAGAATCTGATAGCGTGAGCGTGTAGGTGTTCACAAGTACTATAGTTTTGACTCTTTATTCATTAAAAACGGAGTTGTATAGTGAAGTTAGAGTAGGAAAGGCTAGTAAAGACTTTACAGGTAAACTTCTTTGTAAAAGCATGTGTACAGAAAATTTAACTGTTATGAACGGAACTCAAGGCCATCCCAGTGATAGGGCGTCTGCCTAGGGAGGAGGAGGTCTCAGGATCAAATCCCCCTGGCCTTGGGTTCCTATTCCGGCATGTTGGCCTCCCGGATGGGAGTCTATGTTGGGTGTGCAGCCATGTCCTGCATATCTAGGGGCGGGAGACCGGTATCTCCCTTAATCGTGGGCTTCCTGGCCTAAGCCTCCGCATGCCATCCTGAATATACTATGGGAGATACCTGGTGCGCATATGGGGGGGCTGTAAGCCCTGTGGGGCAGCCTCATAAGTGTTAGGGCTTCGGCCTACATTGGATGGCTTGTAGTATATTCAGGGTGGCATCAAGGGCACGGGAAACTTTTGTCAATCTGTTATTTATCCATCGAGTCGGTTTAGCAATGGCGAGGGAAGCAGTGTGGCATTTTACAGTGAAGGAGTCTGCTTTACAGAGGTAGCTGTGTACTTTTATTTAAAAGAGAGTCAGTTTTGAAAGAAGAGTTTTGTACGTAAGGACAGTAAGGGGGCAGCTTAAGCTGGGGGCCTGCTTGTGATAAGCGACTGTGCTTATAAGGACAGTAGGGGGGCAGCTTAAGCTGGGCCCTTAGCTTTTAGGTTAAGTACCTGCGACGGCTGAAGATCGGGGGACACTTTCTGAGGAGATTTTTTTTACAGAGAGAGCTGGGAAGCTGAAGCGGAAGGTGAAGCTTGGAGGCTGAGGGAGATCAAATTTTTCAGACAGAACTGAATTGAGGAATTGGGGTGATCGCGACAGAGGGACGGACAAGTATTTGGGGGATTGAGAGCAGTTTGGAAGCAGAATTTCTTCTGATCGGACAGGAGGCAGTTTTATTGAAGGAGAATGTTTTGATAATCTGCAAGGGACTCTTGATTGACGCTGGATTAAATTCTTGATAGTTTTGAGTTGGGAGGTTGACGCAGAGAAAAGATTAAGAGTTTGGGGTCTGAATTTCACCTACCAGACTTGAGTTGAGGCGAATTTGGTGGAAAGAGAGCATTAGTTGAGCGGAGGGACTGGAACTGAGACTGAGAAGGTCAAGTTTCTTGAGAAATTTCAGTGCTGAAGCTGTCGTAGGGAGGGCTACAAGGCGTTGGAGTTTCAAATCTTCATCGGTTGTAGGTTCTGGAGAGAAATCTGCTGGAGAAAGTACTAGTTGAGTGGGAATTTGCTGTTTGACATCTGCGGTGATCAACGTAAGGAGTTGAGTAGAGATAGGTTGTAAATTGATATATGTGGAGGACTATTGAGTGTGTTTGGAAGAGAAATAAAGCATCGTGAGTTCAGTATTTTCCTATCTGTTGTGTCTGAAGGTGGATCTGTCTCCTGAGACTTGAGACTTGATCTGTTGATTAGTAAGTGACTTATAGTCATAGTCACTGTGGGTGACTTCAGCTGTTGCGATCTCTTGCTTGGCTCTTGTCTTGGTATACAATCTCTACTTCTATCTCGCGATCTATCACAGCCAGAAGGCTTGCCCTTCCTGAGAAGGACTCTCCTCGACAGCGTTTTACTACTTTTCTTCTCCAAACTATTTTAATATTGTATTGCTCCATCACGACATACTCAATATGATATCATAACGAGCTAATTTGATTACTCATCATTCGATCTCTTCTTGATATTCACCTAAAGTAAGTTTTATCTTTTGGAGTAAATACTCAATGTTCTCTGTCTATCCATTAGGTAGTTCCACCTCTTCACTCTTATAGCCTCTAATTCTATTATTAACTTCATGACAATCGATCGAGACAAAAAGTTATTTGTTGCGCCAAGATCAATCAGTACTCTCACCTTGGTCCCTTCCAAGACTACATCTGTGACAATCAACTACGCATTATTTTTCGTCAATCTCTTTCTCCTTCTCTCGCTTTTCTTCCTCCTCCTTGGACAAGTAAGACCACGATGTGCATTTACTGATGTTCTTCATTTTTTGATGTTGCCTCGACTTCTTCATTTTCTTCTCCCTCATTTAGATGATTCAAAGGTTGATGATAGGGAGGTCTCATATATCTTGGGAAGCGAATTCGGCAGTTTGTAGCTATGTGATCAAATCTTCCACAGTTGTAACATCAACATTGCTCTGGTTGAGGTACAACGTTTCTAACACCTTCTCTTCTAAGAGCTATCTGACGTCTTTCATCTGGTCGATATTGATGATCTCTCTCTTGAAACTATCGTGGTTGATAGCGAATGATACCCAACTCCATAAACGTCGACTGATTTGCACATTAGGAGGTGGAATCATCACTTCTCCTCCTCCTAATGGTTCAGTAATTTTTTGAGTGCAAGTAATGGCTTCAAAAACTGTGTGTGGATTTTGCATCATTACTTCTTGTCGGATTCGCTCCTTTAAACCTCTCTTGAAATTATCAAAGACCTCCGCTAGACTTATGTTGGTGATTGCAACTTGCAAGTCGAGGAATGTCTCTACATACTTGAAGGCTTCCCTTCTGTTTCAATCTCCACATCTTCGTTTGAACCATTTGCACAAAATCCACAAACTGAAAATTCTTTGACAAACTTTTTATTGTGATCTAGGTTATTACTCTCTCTTTTGTCAACATAGATCTTTCTCATACATCATATATCATAAGATCTTTCTCATTCGAGTATCCACATGCAAACACTCCCGTTACGTGACCAGTTATTCGTTTATTGAAGTGTCACAAATAACGATTCATTTGAGAAATCCAGATCTCGACTACTTTCATGAGTCATTGACCTTTGTAAAGTTCAATGTTACAAGTTTTCTTCATATGTAGTAACATAATACTTTCATCATCGATTGGAATTCTAACGATAGGCGCCACAAGTTTCTTTGGTGCAGCTTGCTCTCCCACCACTGATACTCCTTGAAGCTGTCCTCCACCTCTCACGTCTATCAATACTTTGACCCTCGAGGCTCAACATCTTGCTTTGTAATCCTTCGATTGTCATCATCATCTCATGAAACTCGTTCAACATTCCTTGCATCAATTCTTACATTACCAACTCTAGGTTCACGGGTTGGAGATCCATGATCTCTTTCTTTCTCTCCCTCTCTCTATAATAACATCGAAAATCTTAGTTTTTCTTAGTATAGTGTTATGACAACCACCTTAAAATAGTCATGTACTATAGGTATTACAAAAGGACGAGTGAACCGATTATTTCATTATAGGAATCCTCACCAAAATTTCTAACCACGAACTCTCTTTTTAACGATTTCGGTCTACAAACATACTAAATCTTGTTGAAATGAATGAGAGCAAGTAGATTTAGGTCCATGCTCGACTAAATCAAGATATAGATTATCAAATCTCAGTTGGTCGCATATGTCAATCCTGAAAATATCAAATGACTACTGGAAGAATCACAAGACTATTAGCGAATTCATCACTTGACTCATGAAATTCTCATCGCAATAGTAGACAAGGTACACTCGAAAGTGCTCATGACCTAGATACATAAGCTTGATGTGAAAAAAATTCAAGAATGATCATTCCGAAGCTAGAAATCTACTTCCATCAATAACATAGCTCACTAATATTCTTCCTACGCTCGAGATTAACCTTCCAACGCATTCGGAGTTGTAATTACAAGGCACTCCGATCAGAGGCTCTTCCAAGAGAAGTAATTCGTTCTCTTGGAATTCCTTGCTCTGATACCACTGTAAGACAAGGCTAAAGAGTGAACTCAAACTCGAATGCCCTTGGAGATGCATTTTCATACTTTATGTACCGAGAGGAGTACAAGATAAAGTTCAGCCCTTTGCTGACCATCTAAAGTGAGTATATGGACCGTTGACGTGGTTTACATGTAGTCTTAGATATGAAACCCCAAAATAATGTTTAGGGGTCTTAGAACTAGACAAATGAATGAGCTCTTGAAACGTAAGAACTATGACATTAAGGCGTGCTTTAAATTTGGAGAAGCCCTACCCCTAGCATGTCTTAAGCCCCTAGTCGATGTTTTTTAGGTCAAAAGAACATCATTTCGATCCTCAAATTCCTCTCGGAAAGTTCTAGCAATTTTTTGGTGCTCTCGTTTATTAGTAGTATCATTTTGTTGAATCTATTCTCATATCGACTTAGACATAACTGATTATTATAACAAAGAGCTTTACCAAATTAATTTTCATCTCTGATCGATAAGTAGAACTCTATTTATTACAAGTTTTTTTCCAACCAACAACCCATCACATGTTATAGCAAAAGAAAACACAATAAAGTTAAGGCTTTTGCCTTTGTAACTTTTCATGTCCTTCACTACTTCCGGTCTTCATATCTTGACCATTGCAGATCCATCCTCATCAATACAAATTCTTACAAGTACTATGTACTCCAACCTACGTCTCAGAACTTTAGTATTCACAATCCGACCTCCCTACCGCTTACTTCACAATTCTCTAAACACATTTTTTAACTAAACTATAACTAATAGAATTTTCTCATTGTAGATTATTTTCATTAATTTGAACATGCCACGGTGCTAAACTCGACGAGCACCACAACATCGTATCTTCACATCGTATCTTCACATCTTCAGTTTTTTTTCAAGCAGCGGCCCAACTTGCCCAAAGCCCCAATTTAACCTAAAGTGTTGATAACCAATAGCCTAGCTTTACCTAGGAGGAAGTTGTCTAAAAGCTATGCTTGCGTTCTAGATGCAGACAACTCACATTTTTCAACACAAAACGACTTGCAACATGACAACGTACCTCGTCCCAATGTCAACATTCTTACCTCAATAGTTGCTTGAACGTGCTGGGGGCAAAACTGAATGTGAGTTTACAGAAATACAACAACCACGGTAGAAACTGCCTCATGAGTCATGAAGGCACACACGAGTCAAAGACCTCTAAGAAAATGTATTGTGAACCGACAGAGTCAAGATATCTTTTCTTATCTGCTCTTGGTTAATACGGCTAGATTTTTTCTCCTCTATTTGTTACAAGTAGAAAAGGTATTACAGAGGTGATCCGAACCCACCACCGTTTGCTATAATCACAAAAGGCTCTAAACGCATAGAGTTAGTTAGGTAGAATCCATCACTATTTCTTTCACAATGTCAACTCGTGCAGAAAAAGAAAAGTGAATGCAAAGGCGTTATAGTGTGATGTCTGTAGGTACAAAACGACCTTAAAACCCTTCACTAGAAAATCGATCACTTGTGATTAACAACCCTGCATTTTCCACTTGATCGTGAATCTCACGCATATAGATCCTCGCATAATTCTCTAACACCTAGAAATATACTTGTGCTGGAGTTATGCACGTAGGATCGATAATACTGTTCTCATACATCATTCTATACACCTCCGGATTTGTGAGATTAAACTCTGCTACTTGCTCCAAAAAAGAAATAACTTTTGGTGGAAAAAATGTTCTACTTATAAGCAGGCTTCGATAGGGGGTTCGATTTTCTCTTCATCTTCGGAGTGTTGGGTGCTTGGCACTTTGGCTCCCTCTGTCACTTTGTTATGCTTGATGGGTCTTCCTATCCGTTTTGCTATTCATTGCGTCGCTTTTACTTTGTATAGCAAATATAATGTACATAATCATATATATATAGAAGATTACTACATTGTATAACGGGAATTATCTCTTGGGAAATGGTTAAACGGGGAATCAAGGGCCTGGAACCTGTTATTTTCATCTGACCTCGACCTAAACAGTAGTTCGCGGCGACAACGGTGAAAGAAGGCGCTGTCGAAGTGATGCAGCAAATTGCCGCCGCAGTTAAACCCTAGTTTTCATCCGGGCGTCCCGTCCCATGGAACGAGTTCATGTCGCCGCTGGAAACCTCGTTCCAGGACAATCTACTTGTTATGTAGCGTGGCGAGAAGCTGGAGTGCAGAGCGGATGGGTGTAGGGTTTTGTGAGTAGATGGTGGAAGTCGAGGCGGTCCACTGAGAGAGGCTTTAGAGAGAAAGCGTTTTGTGACGAGATGTGGAAGTGAAGGCGGTACACTGAGAGAGGGTTAGAGAGAAAGTGAGCTATGGCGTCCTTGCAGCAAAGGCTGGTGGTACCCGCATGCATGCACTGCAGGATGTGTTTGCCTTCAACCTCTGCTGTTTCCTCTTCCCTGTACAACAATGCGAGTTCGGCTTTTGTTTATGGAACAATTCGTGGATATGGCGTTCCGATTAGAAGTCAGAGAGAACAGGCGGCTGGCAAGGGTTGGATGGAATGTAGTGTAGTGAAGGGAATGTGCCTGGTTTTCTCTAGAAACCTTGCAGAGAGAGCGCAGTACAGGGCTGCCACCAGTGCGAGACTAGCGCCGGTGGAGTTCGTAACTGAAGAAGCGAAGTTGGTAGATGACGATGTGAGGGAAACTCTAGATGGAGTGGAGGTCGATCCTTCAAAGAAGCTTGAGGGAAATATGAGGAGACTCGCGGGTTCGAACATTATTATGGATATGAGTCTAGGTAGACATCATCTGGTTAAGTCAGCTGAATTTGTAAAGAGTAGTCCCAGGGAGTTCGAGTGTCCTAAGGACGGTCTTCCTGAGTTCGCTCTCGTGGGGCGATCAAATGTGGGAAAGAGTTCCCTGATCAACGCCTTAGTCAACAGAAAGGAGCTCGCACAGACCTCTAAGAGACCTGGTATGCTTTCCATCTTCCCTCCTTCTTCTCTTTTGCCTTCACGCTTACTATAAGCTTCTTCTCTGGCTATGTAAACCAAGGCGGAGCACAGGAGCAGAGCAGTTCCCTGAAGTCTGCACGCTCTGCGAGATCTTACTGACTCGAGTTAGGAAAGGTGCTCCAGCCGTTGCCGCCAGATTGTTATGACAGCACCAAGAAACTTAACAAGTGAACTTAGAACCGCTGTTAGGATGTGAAGTCGTGATTATAATCAATTCCACTGGCTGTGGTTCTGACCATAAAAGATGGATGAAACCGATCGTATGAACTTCCATTATTGTTCTGTGTCCATTTTCCTTCGGTCTGGCTGGTTGGCAGCAGGAGCCGCGTGATAGTTTCGCATCAGGAAATTCAATTAGGCCCCCTTGTCCAGGTCTGTGAATATCAAGTCACACGTGCTGCTATCGCTCTCAACTGCACTGTCGGCAAGACTAATGCCGTTTTTCTAGTTCTAACAACACCCCTTACAAGGCAGAGCAGAGGTTCTCCTGCCAGATCGTTTTTACAGCAAGAAGAAAAATCTCTTCTTTTGCGATGTGAAGTGATGATTATAATTAATTCCACTGGCTGTGGTTCTGACCATCAGAGATGGATGAAACTCATCGTATGAACTTCCATCATTCTGTTGTGTCGATTTTCATCATCTGGCTTGGTAGGCACGAGTCGCGTGATAGTTTCGCATCATAAGTGCATTTAGGCCTCCCTGTCCAAGTCGTGTATATACCAAGTCGTACCTGCTGTCGTCATGCCTCTCAATTGCACTCTTGGTAGGCTAACTCCGTTATATCCCTTTATTCGAAATCTCCTACGTCAAACCCCCTAACCCACATCACCCCTTTCCCCTCGGGTGATTTCAGTGGAAGTACCACCCACACCCAGTAAAAGAATATCTGGAGAGTTCGCAGCTTAGGCGTTCTTAAGGTATGTTTTCAGGCTTTTCCTTTGTTGTTTCTAACGAATTGAAACCATTTTGCTGCACGAACTAACCGGGCGTTGGATCAAAACCCGGCTCTAAGAAAGGCTTTCTCAAAGCAAGGCTTTGATCCAGCACTCGGGTGGTAAATTCAGCAAATCCAAACGTAAAACAAAATCTCTTGGATGGGGTCGAGGACCCTTTCCCGGACACTTTCCCCGTATGGTCAACGTTGATTCAAACAGTGCGACATGCTCTTCGGAGCCAAGCCAGACAACTGATCCATTCAAGGGGTCTATTCAGTATCTGGGATTATCGTGTGAAGACGCATGAGGGAAGCTGATGTGTTGGTTTTGCGGGTACTTAAAAGTTTCTTGTCGTGCTGGATCCTGCGGGGGAGCTGTAGAAAGCAGTATCGATAATTTATCCGCCAGTTAACACAATCGTGTTTGAGTGGTTTTGAAGCATCCCTCTGCTTTCGTTCATGTGCCAGGCAAGACTCAACTTATCAACCACTTCCGCATCAACAACAATTGGTATCTCGTGGATCTACCAGGTTACGGGTACTTCCCAAATAAAACTCTTCTTGATCGAGTAATAGTAATATATTACTGAGGTGTGTTTTACCGATTGGCGATTCGTGTGTTGTGTTCTCCCTTTGGCTTTTTACTAACCGTTGCCACATCGATATTACAGATTCGCCAAAGCCCCGACTGCTGTGAGGACAGATTGGAATGAGTTCACGAAATCCTACTTTTTGAGTCGCAAAACTCTAGTATCAGTTCTGCTACTCGTTGATGGTAGCATCCCGCCCCTTAAGATCGACCTCGATTGTGCCGACTGGCTCGGGCGAAATAAGGTTAGGACCGGAATTCAGTATACATAATATCTTCAGGAATGTAAACAGTCATGCGGATGTTAGAGGGAAGATCTCATGCCTGAGAAGATAGCCATTGATCCAAGAAGTCGATATTTGAGGAAATGAAGTACACTGTCAATCGCTCAGGTGTCATTCGCAAACTTTTCTGATGGGTACTAAAGCCGCAATATGCATCTTCTTTCTCCTTGTGCAGATACCTGTCACGATAGTATTTACCAAGTGTGACAGGAGAAAGAAGAAGAAAAATGGAGGGAGACCGCCGGAAGAGAATGTTAGAGACTTTGAGAAACAGTTGCAGGAATCCTTCCAGCAGTCTCCCCCTTGGATAATGACGAGTTCTGCGACTGGACAAGGAAAGGATGAGATGTTACAACATATAGCCCGACTCAGAGACTACTGGAACAATTAGGGCGGTCAGCACAGCTTGTAGATACTGAAGATTGTGGTTCACGGGGAGGTAGTCCTACCTCCGGGCGCGAATATTATTAAGTTTGCTGTACGTGAATATTGAATAGTGATGGGGACCATCGCACAATCTCCTCAGGCTACGAAGGAGCGAAGATAAATGTAAAGAAAACTCTCTAACGTATAGTTCCTCGAACACGGGAAAACAGTGAATTTCGAGCAACGCAATTAGAAACCACTGGAGTAAAACGGCCGCTATTCCTCCGCACTGTAGTGGTATGTATGTCTAATGAAACTACTGGAGTAAAACAATCGCTGACCCTCCGTAAAGCAATGGATGCCAATGAATGAAAGGTTTTGCAAAGTTTCGTGTGAAATGTCGGCAGTGCAAAAGTTCAATTCCGAAAGAAAATCGGAAACGACAATTTTTCCATCGATATGTCAATACGTAGCAAATATCTTCTCTTACTGGAGTACTGAAAAGATGAACGGAAGAAAGGAAAACGAAAGGAAAAACGGAGAAAATAACTTTCTTGATTATCATTTGTAACCTGTTCATCATCTCAAGCTGAAAATCAGCAATAAAGTCGTCTCGTCGAATATTACAAGCTGTCCAAATAGGGATGTTAAAAACATTAACTTGGGAAAAAAATTGACTACGGTCGAGAGAGAAGCAAGAACCGCTTAGCAGGTAATACCGTATAATACCGCAATTTCGGAATATGTCAGCGTATATTTCATATATAACCGCTTCACATTTGGGTCCACTTCTATGTGTAATCATTTACCGGCTAACTCCGTTTAACGCCGCTTCTCGAAATTTCTTAGCAGAGAATAACCGAGCCACGATTTGGATTGTCCCTTATGGAATTTCTTAGCGGCTAACATCGTATAGCACTGCAGCTCGGATTTTCGTAGCGGATAGAAAATTTCTAGCGGGTAACATTTTGGGGGTCGCCTTTGTGAGAGAACATAAGATTTTATTCTTTACTTTTTTTTTTCCAAAGTAATAGATTTCTCTAATGCAAAAGAGAAAACGAAAGAAGTAAAGATAAACATTATGTCGTGTCCAGCGAGTCCAGGATCTTAAACGAAGGTTCCAACATTGGCACCCCTAAATAGATGGATAGAAGAGAAAAGTCCTATCTTAACTGGCAGCAACTGATATAAGACAAGATAGACAGCTGACCAAGATCATCAGCCCACAATAAACCAACCAGGATATAAAATCAACGATGGTACATATATAAGTACGCCACCATGTCCGTAAGTACCTCTATCATGCGAGAGGAGGGACATGACATTGCACGGTTTTCCACCTAACACATGATGCGTAAAACTTCCCGCTTCTTTTACCTGCGTTTACCTTTTAGCGCCATCCCTCGCCTAACTACTTGTCAATATAATTTTCTCCCGCTATTGTCTGCAAAATCCTTCTAAAGATAATCCATTATCTTAGGAGAAGGCGCTAGCTCTTCTGTAGATGTTGGGCAAAACTTTTTAGTGACTTTCTTCAAGCCTTGCTGACAGTGTGCAACAAATACCTCTTGAGTGAATAATGTTGGTAAAGTACTCAGCCAAACAATTTTTTCAATCGCTCAGCGGCCTCAAGAATGTTCTCCCTGTGACCGAAAGCACTGATCCTGACAAAACCTTCTCCTCCAGGCCCGAAGCCACTTCCCGGGGTGGTGACAATGTGAGCTTTCTCCAAGATTTTAGCGAACACATCCCACGAGCTTTCGCCGGGGAAGTGAACCCAAACGTAGGGTGCATTCTCGCCTCCGTACGTCGTTAACCCCACGGATTTCAAAGCAGTCACAATAATCTTCACATTTTCTCTGTAGAAAGCAACCAGTTCTTCCATCGCCTGTACACATGGAACAGGTTCAGTCCAATCAAGAAATCAAACAGAATGGTTAAGACCCGCCTACAGGAGAAACGGGAAGAATTAGATGAAATACTTGCTCAACCTTCAGTTCTCTAAACCATGTGACGTGGGTTTCAACCTAGGTTCAAAATAGAACAAAAGGTCGGCATTCCTAGCTCGTGAATCCAGCTCCAAAGCTGACAACATCCTGCCAGTCTTTCAAGACCCTCCCCGAAAGTAGAGACACAAACAGATTAAAGTCCTCAGCGCTAACGCCCCCAGGTACAGGCGACATGCAGTAAACTGGAACCACCTTGCCAAAAGACATCACCCTGACTTCCTGCTTAAGAAACGAAGTAAACCCTTACCTCCCATCCGTCGTCAGATAGACAAGCGAGACCCCCAGCTTGGGCGATGTTGGATGCTCCATTAAAAGATGTGGTCATTACGCGATTGAAGTCCTTGATAACCGGGAATGGCTCACCAACGGGTGATCCATTATCAGCATACATTAACTCCTCAGGAACAACAGTCCATCCCAGTCTTACTCCAGTGAAACCAGCAAACTTCGAGAATGACGAGATCTCGATAGCCACCTACAAATCGGAGGAATAAGGAGAAACATTTAGATGAGCATTTCCCGGCTGATCCCTTCACGGTTGAAAAAGTTAGTATGAATAAAAGTATACCTCTCTCATACGGTCCATCACTGAACCTTTGTCTAAGAAGGTGCTCCCGTGAATCCCCAGAGAAACAAACGTATGTGAACGCACTCTCTCATTTTCAACCTGAAAACTTGCTTACGAGAATATGGAAGGAAGTTAAGTTAGTCAGACTTATCACCTCTCTAGCACCCGGAATCTCGTATATCGACTTCGGTCGAGACTCCTCCGTGATGTAAATCGAATAGGCAGAGTCATACACAATGATCGATCCATTCTTCTTCGCGAATGCTACTAACTCTTCCAGCTGCTTTCTTGTAGCAGTAGCTCCTGTTGGATTGTTGGGAGAACAAAAGAAGATGATGTCTGTGCGGGGAGCTGAAGCTAGATCGGGGAAAAAATCATTCTCCGGTGTGCACTTCATGTAGTGAATTTTACTGTACTGCTGTGAGTCTGCTTGATAGAGACCAGTCTGCCCCATCATAACGCTGGAATCTACGTAGGCCTGGTGAAACCATCCCGTCGAGATACTTAGGACTCATCGGATTTTATTTTAAAGCATAATGCACAAGCACTTACTGAATATTCCGTTTAAAATAGGCTTCACTCCAAGCAGAGAGCTCAAGAAAACACGATGTCTGTAGTGAGCCTTACAGGGTAAGAAGGATCTTGCACGGCGATCGTTACAGCAGAACCAAACATCATCTGCGGCAAGAATTGATAACAGTTTTATAACAAGTCATAACATAACATAATAACTGATAACAGATTTAAACAAGTCAGCGAAAGGCACCCAGTAAAGGAAGCCCTAAGGAAAGCACCGTGCTGAAATCCAGAGAGGAACAAGGGATCCACCTGGAGCCTGGCAATGTCGCACTTAGCTCCATCTGAAACAAAAACCTCGTTTGCTTTAACACCTGTATCAGGGTGGATCTTTAAGTAGAGTTTCTGGATAGCAGCTCGGAGTGGCTGCAAAAGCGCGAAGCAGAGTCAACAACAGAACTGAAGAATCTATTGTGGTAAAATCTGACTCTGCTACAAGGACCTTTCAAAGTTTCTAATGGTAGTTTGTAAAGATTTCAACGCAGGCAGTCAGTCAGCTGCCTCCTGCACATATCGCGGAACTAAAGTCAGAGCTTACCCCTTCACCCTGCTCAGCGCCATAACCAGAGTAGCCTTCCACGGTGCTCAAAGCTTGGGCTTTCTACAGGTCAGATAATCAGTAATTCAAAAAAACTTTTAACAGACGTGGATCAAGTTTCAAACAAGAACGCGGTTGCTTCGCTTACTGCATGACACGAAGGACACATCTTCAGAATGAATGCATCTTTAGACCTTGGACAATTCATGAGGTATACAGCCACCAATTACGCAACTAACTTACGGTTCAGCCGACGTACGGATCAGGATTCAGTTTTTTATTGATTGCAGCTTTCTTCACGAATTTCTTAAGTTTGGAGAGCCATCAGAGGAAAACCGTTGCAAGGTTTACATCTTACTGGTATTCCATTGCAGAACTGAGAAGTGTAGAGATCTTATGCAAATCGCTGGAGTGAATAAAACTGTCACGCAGAACGAGATTGTAACAGTACATACGTCTTTCATTCCCTCGGTGATGACGGAAGGGATGGGTTCAGTTGTGTCCCCGATGCCAAGACTGATAACCTTAGCATCTGGATTCTTCGCAATATGTGCTGCGCGTCTTCTTCCAATCTAGTCAGACATAATCTCCGGTTACTGATAGAATCTGTAATGACGAGTCGAGAATGTTGCACTCTATTGCTGTGAATCAGGCATGTCACGACAGAAAGTAAGGTCTGTAAGGAAATGTAGAACAGCGCAGACTCACTTCAGGGAAAAGGTAGCCAGCCAGAAGTTTCGCGAAGTTGGGATTACGCTTCACCTTAGTGGCGTAAGCTGCGCATTCAGCATACGACGCGTGAGTGTAGTGCATTGTGCATCTACACGATCGAGACTCCTTGACACGTACAAGTTCTTTCTAATTACATCCTTAAGATAAACTGGCACAAGTTATCGAGGTTGATGCGAATGCCAATACGAACAAGATATCAAATAAAATGCGGCACAGAGTAATGGCAGGACAAACAGCGTACCTTGCTTTTGCGTCTCAACATCACATCGTACGACTTGTGTTCTCTGTGTCAAATTCTGCCTGTCAAATGCAAGGATCTCGTCAAAGAACTAGCTTGTAATTCGCGACTTGCAACAACGCCCACGCCCACGCCCACGCCAATGCCGAATTTGAGGTGCTCAAACTCGTACACAGAATGACACATTCCAGAAAACCAAAAGAAATCAGAAACGGCTGGATATACACACCAGGTGGATCTGTTACGAGAAGTAGTAGCGAACTGAAGAGCCGCCGGGGAGAAGGCAGAGGAAAACGACACATCCCTCGCACAATCGACATTTGCAATAGACGATGAAAGTGATAGTGCAGCAACAACCGACGAGACGCGCATGGCGGCAGCCATAGCTCTGTGCCTGATTTTAAAAATCACTGTAGTCAGGATCTAAACTCGCAGTTCGTGGTTAGCAGTGCGGCAATTCCTCGCACACACTTTCCGCCGAGGGTTTTGGCAGGCACCGTACCACACATCGACTTCGAAGTTCGAAACCCTCGCTACTCTGATTCTGACTCACCACTCCGGATAGGACGTTGGGTTAGAAAGGACATGAGAAGAAGTGTCTGAAATAGTACTAACCGATCGTACTGACGGTCCGATTTTCTCGACCTTCTCGAAGTTTGAACGCAAAGTTTAGAAATACTACGTACAACTAGAGTTCCATCCCTTCTGGAAAACAGCAGAAATTGGCTTGATCACACCCCCAGTAGGTTCAGTGAGCTCGATCATACCCCTCTTAACTATGTATGACTTGATACACCTCTGACAGGCTATTGCGTGTAAAACCAGTCACTTTGTGATATTATTCACATGTGAGACTGCACATATTAAAAAAATGATAATATGGATAATCTAACGTGTATTTTAATGTTAAATATTTTGACTTACAGTGATATTTAGTCAAGGTTGAAAGTACTAAAATGATGAATCAAAAATTAAAATGACTGGTTCTGGGTATGATCAAGCAATAACCCGTCATGGGTATGATCAAGCAACCAAACGTTAAGAGGGGTATGATCAAGCGCAACAATCATATTGGGGGTATGATCAAGCAAATTTCTGAGAAAACAATGATATAATCTACCGCATAGCAATATGTCAACCGTGAAAACCGAAAAGAAAGAGGATGAACTTTTTTTCGTGCAGTGAAACGTAGTCGTGAAACCGAAAAGTGAAAGGAAGTAGCAGTAACCGTTGTAAAAAATAAAAATGAGAAAAAAATATTAGAAAATCACTAACGTATAGCATGAAAATTCTATTGCAAGTGGAGCTCTTTGTTTATTGTTGTGATGAAATGGTTAGGCTCACGATTCTATTATTTGAACTTCTTTTCACCGAATACTATTGTCTTTGCACTGACTGAGCTCTTCGCTGTAGAAAGACTCAACCACACGTTGCTTTGACTATGGGCGGATGAGGCTGCCAACAAGCTAATGCTCGTTGACAAAAACAGTGATATGATAATATTTTGATCATTTACTTAGATATTTTTGGATCTCCAAATAAATAAATAAATATTTCGAGTCAATGTTAAGTTTTCATTTACATATATTCTTATTATAAAATATTGATTGGTTGAAGAAAGAAAGCACTATTATTCACTCTGTGGTGGTTTTATTTCCTATAGTGAACATCTAAATATAAAAGATGTACAACAAGTGCATGGGTTCATCTAGCTTACAAGGATGATATTCAAGATCTATAGCATATCAAGTACAAATAAAGTTGCAAAACATGCAGCTAATACATATGTTACTCATGTTCAAACAAACTCAAATTTATGCGGGTAAAAAAACACTAAGGCCCAAGGTGCTCAAAGAGTGCAATGATATCCCTTACCAAGTCAGTGAAGGTAACTTTAGTTCTGATAGCTTAAATGTTATACTGACCCTACATGAAATGCAATGTCACCTACTTTGTGAAAACATGTGTTACATGTCAATGAAATCTAGTTTATTACATGCAAAGAAACAAGAGTTGCGCATGCTTCACTATTTGGATTCCATAGAGACATTGAGAAAGTATTAACATGCACATCATAACATGTCTATTTGACTCATATGAATAAAACACAATCTTTGTGATAGTTGATCTCTTTAATAAATCAGAGAAGTTTGCTCCGATCTTAAATATCACAATGATATTTACGACTTCTTGGTTGTTCTTAGATATTTTGTAGAGCTGACATGGATGACTTCAGAGTACTATTTTGGATCTAGACACTAAATTTATAAGAGCTGTTGTGAAGAGAGCCTTTCTTCAAGAAAGTTCTAGATGTGATCAATTAAAACAAGCAAGATCACTAGAAAGTATTAATTGCATGTATGGATCATATCTTTACTCCTCGAAACTCCAATAAAAATGCAATATGCATTGATTCAAGCTCTCTCTCTCTCTCTCTCTCTCTCTTCTTCTTCTTCTTCTTCCTTTAACTCATAAGTTTGTCTACGCCAGTGAGTTTTTAGAACCTTAAATCATCTTAAATACATGAGTACATTATGGTCTAATTTGTGATCGAATTATAGTATAAAGACCAATGAAGAAGACAATCTTATAGATCCTAGAAGTATATATGAGGAGGCTCCAATGCTTAGAGGATCAAGAAAAATCAATCAATCTAGGATTAGACGGACAACCTCTAGAGGCATGAGATGATATATTGGTTAAACAAAGACACATTTAGGTATAGACATAGATGTTTGAAATTGGATTCAACTCAAGAACGATGGCAAGACTAGAGAACGAGATATAGATTTGGACAACTCGTTCAAAAACTTAGAGATAGATGGACATCACGATCAGTTGAACCGTAAGATGTGATAAACACATTATTTATGATCATGGACTTAAAAGGGAAGTCTATCTCAATCACATTGTGATAAGCTCGCTCAGGTTTCGAGATCAATCTAACCGAGAGTTAAGGAATGTTGAGCTTGAGAATTAGGGAGATGGTATGATCCTAGTTCAGACCAAATGGAAAAAAGATAAGTAGAGCATAAATGCTAATGTGTTCTTGTTGTTTATATGTTAGTGTTGTGAGTTTGTACCTACCAAGAAAGAGTTTTTTCAAGTTGGACACATAAAGATGATAGGTGCGTAAAGTACTTCTCACACACGGTCGTATGTCCAACATCACTTCTGAAGTTTGATACATCTTATCCTTAGCGAACCACACTTGAACATATTTTCTCTGACTTGGTGATTGACAAGTCCAACTTCTTCACTCAACTTTGGACTCACGAAGGAATAGATCTTTCATGTATTCACAAGAAAGATAATATCACAATAAGCAATTTTGGCCTAAACATCAATCCGAGATTCTTCTTAAGGTCGGAGGCACGTGACCTCCAACAAATTCTTAACAACAAATGTGGATTCACGCTATAGTTATTTTCTACACCCCTTGGTGATATGACCAGCCTCACCACAATCTATTGCAAACATTAGATCCATTATCCTTCTCAAATGTCTGTCATACTGGATAAGGTCTTCATCTCTTCTAGTATCGGAGTATCATCCGCATGTGCATTGTCCTTCAATAACTGATCGCATCAAGTGACAATTGAAGTGTATGCTGTCATAGTCTTTTACACTAACTCTCCCGCTAAACCGTATGCACACCTCTCTCACCGGACTGCCAACTTGTATAAAAAGTAGTCTCCTCTCAATAGTCAATCATGAAACTCATAAGATACAACACCGTCCCACCAATCACTATGTCATAAGACTCTGCACACGTTACAAAGACCTTAACTTTCATCATCGAATCATTTGTGAGATGGTCCGGCTGAACTCTCACTATTAGCTCCTGACATGTCATGTATGTGTTCGACCTCGTCGATCCTTCGAGAGATGTCTGAATCTGGAATGAACATCTCTATATATCAATCTTACGTAGGCCCATAACAATAGATACTACCTTCTCTAACATCAAGAGTTTCAATCCAAAGTCCATCAAGACTCTTGCGGTCTATACACTTGCCCAGAAGACTCAACTATGCAAAAGACACTGTTGGTGTTGTCCAACAACATCACACCTGTATCAACTTAACACACTCAATCGCCGATCTAGTTGATAACTCGTCTAGCAGCCGTCGTTTACCATGTGCCACTAGTAGCCGTCTTTATTCTTGAGTCTATGAACGGGTCTACTAAATCATCATCAATCACCTCCGTACTGGAGGTGACAACATCCATGTTCTCACAAAGCGTGATCGCCATCCAAAATATTGAGGTTAGGTTGATTCCCAGAATCCTCATATTCGTGGCTGAAAATAGAGAGACCCGCAAGGTAGACATGGTCATCATCTAACAATATGTCTTGTCCTGCATCCGTGGATCTCGAAAGCTGACTCGTCTCTGCTCCACGGTGTGATGTCCGTGCATCTAATTGATCTACATCATCAACAGACGATTAGGAATCATAAAAGAGGTCATAAATATCTCTAATAATGTAAATAAATGAGTAAGCCTAGTCTGTCTACTAGCCTCCCTTCTTTATAGATCCAACTCCATTGATGGTCCTTGAGGGCTCTAGAGCACATTCTGCTCCTCGAGTAATCGTCAGTTTGCTGCGATGTACTGCAAATAAACTCATGCGGATTTGGTTCTCCTGCATAAGATGTGGAGGTACCCACCCTAGAACCAGATTCTTTCGACTTTGGATGTCTCACTTTGGAGTGTGAGTGAAGAATTACAACAATATGCTGATCAGTCGATACAAGAGGTTTGGAAGGAAGCTTTTGTACTGTCTATGGAGGAGTTGAGTGATATTTCGACCACTAGACCTATCACTTTCTTGTCCTTGGATACCACACTCATTGTTTGACATTATTCTCATGGGGGTGTATGTGTGTTGGATCTATTTGGAGGGATCAATACTAGTTTGGCAGCGGTGTTGCAAGCCGGCATATGAGTACAGTCACACTTGTATGTGGAGAGAGTTGAGATAGCGAGGCGAGTCTCATTGCATCATATGGTGCGATTGTTACAGAGATATCTCGATCTACTGCTGATGTAAGTAGTTTGAAGATACTAGTAGGCGTATCATTAGATATTTCACGGTTGGAGACTCAAGACTTAGTACGAGACGACTCTATACATTTTGTGATTGCGGGTTGGTCATGTTAGGGGCTATACACGTGTAGGGACAAGATAAGGTCTACATGATCCACAATCTCGAATGTTCTATGAGATGTTGCGGATTCTATGACATCTTCAACATACATCTTGGAGAATACGTCGTTGTTGGATGACATTCATCCATAGAGGATGACGAGTGTGCATCAAGTGCGGTTTGGACCAGCTATTTTGTTGGATGCAACGAGAGTGGGATCTCGTGCACATCATCTACGGTTGTGGTGGACGAACTTGTTATATAAAGAGTTGTTGAGATGGACATATGATGGAATTCGACGTCCAACACATCTTAGAGTGGATAGCATCTTGGATGCAAGACGAAGATCTCAAGTAGTGAGAGTTGTTGACAGGTCACTCATGATCGTGGTGAACCTAGTGGGACAACCTAGAGCGGCATTGCCTACACTTTTGAGCTTTTATGGTTCTCATGCATACAAAAAAAGAGATCATAGACTAGTATGGGATGCTAGTTTGTAGTTGTTGGTGGAGCTCAACACCAATGTGAGAGGAAGTGCGATGAGATTTCTTACAAGTACGACGGTTGTGTCTTCGGTGTCAGAGATAGCACTCTATAATGTGTTGGATCAAGCAATGGACTTGAACTGCTTGATCTGGATTGTGAGCCTTGGTTTGGCTGAGCAACGTCAGCTGCGACCGACGGATATTACTGCTCAGACTCTTGTGAGCGCTTTGCCTAATGAGACGATAGAATCAAAGACTAAGAGTGAAGCAAGGAGAGATCGTCATCCGTGGATATCGTGAGATAAGACAAGAAATCATTTAGAGGTTGTAGCTAAGACTACCTAGGTCATGTGTGCGGACCCGGTTGAGTCTGTTGATGATGAGCAAGAGAGACATGCTCATGATGTTGCTCAATAGCAATCAATTGCTTCGTCCTCTGTCTCTGATGTGATGATAGAGAATACTTGGGAGCCTGAGATTGAAGCCAAGCTTATAGGAGGAGAGAGATGGAGAATATGCAGTCTCTTGAGTATGAAGGATATGGGTACCTTGAAGGGACTAGGTATATGGATTGAGTTGACTAGTGACACTTCAATTTTTTGACATTTTTATAGATACAATGACATGAAGAGAGTCTTGATCCGGAGTCAGACTTAGGACTTGTTTAAAGCTAGTTTGGTGGAGATATCTATGGAGAGTATGCATATGCCACTGTTATGCCGACCAAGAAGGATATGTATACCAACTACATTGATAGGTTGATGTGTGGAGACTACCGTCCTATCAATTGATAGATGAAGTCTGATAAGTATGCCATGCTTATACCAGAGGAGACTTATGCGGTTGGGCATGCAAAGGTCTTCAGTATGTTGGATCTTCGAGCAAGATGTCATCAGTTGTCGATCATAGAGGAGGATAAGATCAAAACATCGTTATGAGAGATTGATCCTCACGACAATGATTGTTTGTATCAATGATGATGCTTACCATTTGGCTTGAAGAATGCACCTACCGAGTTCCAGAAGGTTATGGACATAATCTTAACAGGATTGGATTTTATTCGATGTTACATTGATGACATCTTAGTCTATAGTGCTATAGTGGAAGAGCACGAGAGACATTTATAGTTGATGTTTGAGCGTTTGAGAGCTCATGGTTTTTGCATCCTGAGAAATGTAAGTTCTTTCAAGATCAAGTGGAGTATTTTGGTCACACTATCTCTCCAGATGGGTTGGGAGTACAACAAACAAAGGTTCAGACGATTGTACGCATGCCACGTCTCACATATGTGAGTCGAGTTCAAACATTTGTTGGTTTGACGAACTTCTATCGTCTGTATGTGAAGGGATTCAATACAATTGCAAAGCCTTTGACCAAGTTAACAAAGGTGGACCAAAAGTGGCAGTGGAGAGATGAGCAAGAGAGAGCTTTTCTAGAGCTCAAGGATAAGTTGACATCTGCTCCCGTCTTGAGGAGACTTATTAGGGGATGTTCGTTCCAACTGCAGACTAATTGGAGTATGCGAAGACTTGGAGCGGTGCTGGCAAAAAAAGATGATGAGGGAAGGGAGTTCGTTGTGGCTTATGCGAGCCGCTCCAACAATTCAATGGAGTCATAGTATAGTTCATACGAGAGAGAGTGTTTGGCTGTAGCGTGGGCTGTGAGACACTTTTGGTGTTATCTGTTCGAAAACTCTTCACTCTCATTACTGATCACCAATTGCTCAAGTGGTCATTGGAGTTTGACAAGCTTACGGTGAAGCTTGCACTTTGGGTTCTGATTTTGCAAGTGTACGTCTTTCAGGTAGTTTACAGACTTAGGATATCAAACGGAGATGTAGATGGTTTGAGTAGAAATCTATGCACAAGTTAGAAGGATGATACATGAACTCGTTGACATGTTGAGACAGATGAGGAGGTGGTGTCAGGTTTGCATGCATTGATCTTTTTATGTATGTTGATTCTAGAGGATCATGTGACAACTCTCTTAGATGGTGAGTTTTCAGATTCGGAAGATAATGATATTTCGACGGATCAACGAGATATCCATGATGATGTAATGGTTATGGAATATCTACGTACTTGCGTCGAGGTGGCACAATAAGTGCCAAGGAGCGAGATCGTGTTCTTCAGCGACCCAAGAAGTTTCTATATGAAGAGAAACATGTTCTTCGTGTGTGGAGGATGATAGGATGCATGTTGTATCACATTCATCGTAGAGAGCACAATTAGTTTGGCATGTCCACGAGGAGTTGGGGCATTTTGGAGTGAAGCGCACGTATAGCTTACTCCAAGGATAATACTATGACGCGATATGCACACCGATGTGCAGCAATTTGTGATACGATGTACGATATGTGATCGAGTACGAGCATCAATCAATGCTCTTACTTCATAATTACATCTCTTATCGATTACAGGGTTGGGTTATCGTTGGAGTTTTGATTTTTTGAGATCTTTATCGTTGATCGTATGACACAACCGATATGTGTTGATGATGGTGGAGCACTTCTCCAAGTGGATTGAGTTAATGACACTACCCGACAAGAAAAGTGAGGGTGTAGTCTATGCTTTATCGAGTGTTGAGTGTTGACTGACTAAGGTATAGAGTTTTGGGGGTGAGTTTCAGGCCTTGTGTGATCAAGCGCTGATTGATCACCGTATTATGTTTCATGATCACCTTGAGGCTGATGGCTTGGCAGAAAGAGTGTTCAGACGGTGAAGAGAGGATTGCGCAAGTATGGCTTGCAGAAGGATCATCATGAAAACTGAGATCTTCAGTTACCATGGTTGGCTATGGATTTCGTTCCAGTCAAGAATCATCGTTGGCATCCTTCTTACCATACTTATTGCTATATAATCAAGAACCAGATTTACTTGCGGCCATTCGTCGTGATTCTATTGAGGTTATGAATCTTGATGATCCGAATATGTGGATGGGAGTATGTTTTCAACGAGCTGAGATGTTACAGCGAGTTATGTCGATGACATTTGTGAATTTGTCGATTTCTCAACATAGAGATACGTTACGATATGCGATTATTCGAGGAGGAGGTTATCGATCATCAATACGCAAGTTTCATCCTGACGATTTGCATCCTTTACGTGTATTTGCAACAAACAACATCGACGACATTGGATGTGATTGCAAGATGCACTATCTTACGAGTGTGTGAGGTGTTATCATCTGATGTTCTCGTGTTAGAGGGCCGTGATGGTGTAGGTCGGAAGGATCATGTGTGTAATTGCACGTCATTTTTCTAAACATCGACAGTTTTGTGGATGGTGTATGTTATGTGGATCTGCTAGTGGAACGATCACTATGTTGTTATGTGATGGTTTTTTGAGAAGGTGGTACATGTTGTGTTTGACACCACATCTCATCATAGTTCTTCAAGGGCGGTGGATATGTCCTCGTTGCAGTTAGCGAGGTAGCTCATTCGACCTTCATGGTATGGATTGCATACAAGCGATTAACGATGGGGTGATAGAGCACTCTATCGCTTGATCTTCGCATCAAAGAAGGTGCATATTACATAGTTGGATCAGATGACTATCTGGAGTTCGAGAGATCAAACTGCCAGCTAGGGGGACGATTGTGGTATATTATGTATATAACTATATGTATGATATTACACTCTGTGCTTGTTATATGTATGTATTTTGTAGTTTAGACAACGATGTATGTTGTGTAGCGATGATATGCGCACGCAGTTCTCACGTCATTTTTGTCAGTTGCGAAGTGACGCACGTCGTTAATGCTGTTCGTTTTGATAGTCATGTTAAGACCGTTAACGGAGTTTCTTGGGTTAAGACCACCAAGGAGTATATTTCGAATTGGAGCTTGTAGTCTCTCACTTTTCTCGAATTAAACCTTCAAGCTCCTAGCTATAATAGATGCGCTTAGTGAATAGAACATGTATTCTTTGAGAACACAGAGTAGGTTTGACTTGTTTCGTGAGTGGTCTGTTGCTAGTTGAAAATGTTTATGCATGTGTTCTCATATTAATTCTAGTATACTTTTGTATAAACATGACACTATGTGCTTGTTATCTATATATATTTTATAGTTTAGACAACGATGTATATACGCACGACATCTCATACCAAGCCGAAACATGCATACGCTACGATAGTAGGTTGGGGGGTTATTGCAACTTGGGTAGGTTAAGAAGATCTCTCCACAAGAAATATTAGCACCAGTTCAACAGCATCCGAGGACAGACTTCCTTGAGGTATCCATTAATTTGGTCTATTTTGACTAGGAGAATTATCATCTTGGCAAGATAAGATAGATCTTGTTCAGCAAGCGCATGGAGTGAAACTCTTCGATGCTGGAGGACTGATTCTGAAAAGTTTCTCATCAACTTCAGGCTCATACTAATTACTAGGCATATGTGGTTAGCACCTTACGGTGAGATTAGAAGGCAAAAGAGAGACTTTTGTGCCTCTAGTAGAAGCTTCTTGTGCATTACTTGTTTTTATGACTCTCACAACCGTACAGTACTAGTTGTATGGCGGGACATGATCAGAGCACCATCTCGCAATTCAGCCTGACAAAAAACAAGATGAAGCGTCAAACATAAAGGACAACCTCAACTCCCACGCACTGCACAGAGTTGGAGAACAGCTTAATGCACTTAAGATTCTTATAGCCACTGCCCTGGTCGAATGGCTATGACTATGAGTACTATATAGTTGAAACACGGAATCTGAATCAAGTTCCTACTCACAAGATTGTTGTGCTGATCGCATGACTTTAAGGAATGTCTTCACTGTCACAACTTGCATCACCAAGGACGTAAAACCACCGAACTATAAACCCGCGAGACCGTAAGGAATAAATCTCGGAATCATGTCCACTCCTTTTCAGGACTCAAGTCTTCTACCTATCGGAGTTGCGTGAACTACTCTTTCGGTGTCAGCGTGCAATACAGGAAGTGGACGTACCCTTGGCATGGGCTGTTGGTGATTCTCAATCCTAGTTAAATCAGAATCAAGCTGTCGTTCAGTGATTTTGCTGAAGGCTTAACTAGAAGGTTTGCTTCCGGTTTCACTATGAAAACCGGAATCCACGAGGACTGGGAGGAAAAAGACTCTGAGAGCCCTTTATGGCACTGTAAAATCTGGATTCCATCGTGGAAGGGTGAGTGTAGGCCTTGGATTTGGCTCTCAACGTGCACACGTACAGAAAAGAGCAGCACCCTAGCACCCATGCGTAGTTTGAACTACTGCTCTACCCTGAAGCGAAACTATCAAATATCCAAGGTGCTTCAAACACCAGACCTGGAGCATCGCCAAGTCTTGCAACACTACACACTCGTGTATCTAACTCAAAAGCATCGCCAAGTATTGCACACAAGCAACAGGACATGATCACTTACGTATCTCGGAAGTACGGAGGCTTGGCGCACCTAGCAATGAACACCTGAAAAAACTGCAAGCATGAAAGTTCAATTCGGCCCCAAACTGGGAATCGCCCTCAACAGTCTGCACCGCCTTCACCCTAACCAGAAGATGACGCTGGGACACCTGATGGGGCTCAGCAGAGTTAGCAACTAATCCGACAGGGGTTGCCAACCAAATATATAACCAATCACAGACCTGAATGACTCGCAGGCACTCAGAGGGGCTCTGACGAACACCTGAAGTATCGAAGGATTTGAGGACCCAACCGGTCGGGGATGAACGCAGTAAGACGATCCGTTTATCTCCAACACACTATGAACCTTGTGGGATCATAGTAGCAAGCACATAAAAGCTGTGAGCTCGCATCAAGCCTTAAGTACCCAATCGCTGGGGCTTGGCCCACCAAGTGTGAAGCACCCCGTTCAAGCCAGTTATAATATTAAGCACCTTGTGCGCTTGGACCACTACGGTAGTTTCACAAGCTTGATCGGTTACAAAGCACTTCAGTGGAAAGCACACAGAAAGTGCTTGGCACGTACAACGGGGGTCCGAGCACGTGTTATGAAAGGTGGTCGAGGCGGTAGGTGTTCGATGTTAATCGCCCCAGACCTCGGCCCCGAAAACGCTATAATAATCAGCACGCTGTGCGACCAGTCTCTTAGGCCACTGCGGTGCTTGATAACAATTATAAGCAAAAAACATGCACACTGTACTATTTATTCCTCGTACCGGAGTGCTTCTAGCGTCAAGGCAGGCCTAACTGAGAGCTGCAATTTCCAGGTCTCAGTTAGTTCAGCTAGACTGACTCCACATTGCACGAATAACTTCCAGATGATGTTTTAATCGATTCCTTACTAGTTCGGGAAAGATGCAGCGCCCAAGAACGAATACTTCATAGTAAACAAGGGAAAATATCCAGGCGACGAAACTCATCCTCATTGGGGACAAGCTAAAGTCAACGAGTTATGTGACTAGCAAAGAAATAGAAACGTTTGTGGATTGCCGACTCATCCGACTTCATTCGGATAAGAGGCATTGACTGGATGGTTCAAACTGACAAGGAAAGTCTGGAAAGCACACAGAGTTTCTCTATGTGCTTCAAACGTGATCATACATGAAGCTGGCACACATATCTTCTTCGGCCACATTAAAAAGCGAACAGTCCTAATTCTGTCGAATCTTCACTTCTGAGAGTGTTTTAACATAGCGTGGTGAGTTGTACATAGAACTGGTGACAGCACGGTAGGTCAGGTTAGAACCTAGATCTTATTCGTTTGACTTCACGGCAGTGATAAGCTGAAGCTATTATGTTCGAATCTGGGATCTGGCCTTTAATCAAAGCATGGATCATGATTTCAACATGTTCCCTGTATCTTTCCATCGAAATATTCAGATTGAAGGTCACTGCCACTTGTCAGAATGATCTCTTTAATCTCTTGTGACACTCAGTCGAGAATCGAGATGCACCCGACCTTCACAACAAAGGATAGGTCTCTGTCTTGAATACAGACTCTAAAGCTACGGTAAACTCAGTGATTGGTGATACCATATGAGATGGCAGATCGACTAACAATTTTAGTGCACCATCCTTATTTCATTTATTCCATGCACGAAAGTGATGATCCCGTAGTGATAAACGCTTAATCATCAACCCAACTTGTAGAACAAGATTTTCTGGTTTTCTTGCCGACATCAACCCTCCATCTGAAGCGGTGTACGGTGATAGTATGAGTGAACCATTGTAGTCTCCCGTAGTGTGGTGCAGCTGCGTCCCAAATCCGTACAGCAATTCCATATATGAGTGCGAAATCAGAATGGATTACCGTGTCATGAGTCCCAAAGGGAGCCTTTGCTCCTACGAGTCCTCTCCTAACTTTGGTACGACACGGCGGGCGTTTTTCTTTCTACGGTGCTCATGACAAAGATTGGAGAAGGAGAGCATGTACCTCAGTCCAGGTCCAGGTGAGTCGTTCAAAGGTCACATCACGCTTTTGAAGGTGTGGAAAGTGGAGAAGATTTGATGATGACCACTGCTTAAGAGTGGCTAGCCTCATCCTTCCTTGGTCCACAACGGAACACACAAACAGTACGCATTTACTACAATCTATCAGAACTAAGGAGCAGGTATGGAGGATCCGAGGTAGGTAAAGGATGAGGATGCTTTGAAAGTGAGACTCACGCTCTTTACGCAGACGTGGTGCCACAGATAAATGAAACAGTGTTCTCCATTTAAGAAATATATCTACGAACCAAATAAAATATTGTGAACCTTGTGGGCGGGAAATGAAGAAATCGTCATCTTAGACGAACGCCCGGAGTGTAAACAGGATAAATTATTGGAGGAGTTGTTGCCATCATCATAAAATTCCGTACGAAACCTCACCTGTGGACTTCCAGGTAACGCAAAATTCGTTATCGACGCTAGATCGTTTGCACTACCGTTGCCCTCGACAAACACAGATGCGGTAACCCGCGTTACCCGGCCTTCCAGAGGGCCAGAAACGGAAGTGACGGCCAGATGACTGTTCTGATCGTGAGAAGTCCGCCACAAGTGGGGCTGGTAGCTCAGTTCAGAAATCTATCATAGCAGGCATACACTGGACATACTGGACATACTGGGAACAATCACGCGTACTGTATTTATTATTTTCACTTTAATAGCCGAACACGGCTGTCGCACCGTCAGATACGTATAAATTTGTTTATGCTATTTTCGAAAGCTATTTATAGTTACCCAGAACAACGGTGAGGGGTCTTGAAGACATCAGAAAGCTCTTCTGTCCTTATCAGAATTCAATCCAGGTCAATAAGCAATTCCGAGATTGACTATCATTTATCTCATCCGAGCGAAACAGATCATGAACCCGGCCTGGTCGTCTGATAAGAGTCAAGGTGAGTCGACTACAAGCTCCATTTCAGTAATGATTATGCGAGAAAAGTGCCGTATCCAGCAGAGGAGGAAAACGACAAAAAATATATTACGGCAGAGAAACGGCGTTCGACGGCAAGTCGAGAGATGGAGTTTAGATTACGACGAGATCGTTTTCATTCACGCTCGACGGCAACTCGAGATTTTTGAGAAAGAGAGCACATTCGGAGGTGGAGTTTTCTTTTTGGGGGACGAGGTACGATCGGGGGATTTTCGTTTTGAGAGACGAGTTGGAGCACGAGTCGAGAGCACGGTCGAAAGTGCGATCGAGAGCACAGTCGGGGAGGGGGAATTTTCATTTTGAGGGATGAGTCGAGAGCACGGTCGAGAGCACGGTCTGCGAAGAGTTTTAATTTTGAGTGCCTGTAGCGAGTCAAAATTTTGAATGGCGACTCGAGTGCACAGTGGATCGATTACCGTCGAGAGCATGATTGGGAGCGAGGTCAAGGCCGAGTTAACATTTTGGAGGACGAAACGAGAGCACGGTCCATGGCGAGTAGTGTGTTTCAGTCGGTGCAGCATGTCCGTATCATTTTGAGTGGCGGCCTTTGTGATTTGGCAAGGCTGGAGTGGTGTTCTTTTCATCATTGATGCTGTCGCGAGCGTCGGCTGGTTTTCATGTGTGGAGATGGTCGCAGCGTCGTGGTGCTTTCGTCTTTTGTTTACTTTGCATACAAAAGCTCTGTAAAAGCCATACAAAAGCCATGCCTGCAAGCTCTGTCGTGCTTGCAGGCATGGCTTCGGTACAGACGGTCGGCTGTTCTACTCGTCCAGGTCTGAGGTATAGGTACACCGATGTTTTCTTCTGCTTTTGTGTAGGGATGGGTGCTGTCGATGATGAGCAGAATGTCTGTTATGTGAAAGCGTTGTCATGTCCTTCTATAACGAGGAGCAGTGTGCTGATCCGCTGCTCGAGACCCATACATTTCCATCTGTTTCACCTGTTCCTGGCAGTTTCGATGTTCTGCACTTAGCTATAGAATGCACCAAGGTTTCCTTTTCTCTGTTCAAAACGGCCGATGATCGGTTTCGATGTCTCTCTACTGCAGCTCAGTAGGTCGTATAGTTATCTCGAACTTGATTATTCCCAGGAGCTTCAGCCGTTCTTACTAGAGTTTGACTACGAGTTGATAGCAAAGTCTTGCTACCCCTGTCTTGTACATGATCCTCCACTCCAGACATTAGTCGGCCCTTATCGCTTCTTTAGATACTCTTCAGATAAGTTCTGCTTATATCTCCAAGATAAGAGGTTCCGTATGTTTTCTTATCCGGCTTATTTCATCCGAGACGATGATTTTCTAAAGCATACTGTCCAATGCTTGTATCGTAGCAACGGTCTACCTTGTACCTATGAAAGTATGGGTGGAAAACGAAACCGAAACAGAAAACGAAATGAAATCTATGAAAGTCTGTGTCCTCATTTCCTTAACTTGCAAGAGCAAGATGTCGCTCCGGCGGCAGACAAGAGCCAAGAGGTCGTCGATTGAGACTTTTGTTACTGTCTGTAAGACAGAAGCAGATTTGGACTTGGAATTGTTCCCTCTCTTGTCTGATCTTGCATGGTAAGTGTTTATCCGGCTTATTCTCAGTAGAGAGGGGGGTACTCTTTTGCACCTCCATTTCCAAGGTGTTGTTTGCATGTATGCGAAGTCTGCTGCAGACATCAAGAAACGTGTAGTTGAGGCTTTGGGTTGAGAGAAAAGTAGACCTCTTGGTGGAGAAGTTTGCATCAAGGTTCTTTCCAACAAGTCTGCATACCTTTGTTGGCATGATTGGCTATTGATGGAAGAATGACAGTGAACCGCATCACATTGCAACGAGCAAGAACATCTCTGAGACCATGAAGAATGATGGACGAGAACTGCTGACTTTACTGGACGCTGCAGATACGAAAAACAGGGTTGAGCTTGGATATTTGAACATTCTTCCCAAAGAGTTACAGTTCAATCGGTATATATCTTCACATCTCTTTTCTAACACACTTGCTAGCTGTCTGAGTAGTATGCTTGTGTCTGGGAAATACAGTGCTTCCCTCAGGTGGTTGATGCAAGGCGGCATTCAAAAGCATCGATCTGATGCTCTCTGGACTTTATTTACAAGACCGCACGACGTAACGGCAGAGGATGTCTCTTTAGCTTACGCAACGAACAGTGTAAACCGTGGATGGTTATTCCACATCGTGAGAAAATAAAGCGGACAAGCGCACCGACGTCTTTTATTCTTGAAACATTTTTAAAAAACAAACATCCCCAAGAGACAAGGGAAAAAAAAACCACCAAAGGACCCGAGGCGAGCAAAAACATTGGCCGCGGAAAGAAAATACAACCCAAAAAAACTTTAATATTTCAAAGAATAGGGACGTGAACTGTCGTTAAGTGATAATGCAAGCATAATGAGTATCCTCATTTTAGTCATCATGAACTCGGAAGAATTACACTGAAAAGTGCGTTTACATGGAGTTTAGTTCTTGCACAGATTAAAGAGATGTGGCGCTGCCCACCGTGTCAGGGAACGTTCAGTATCCAATTCAAATGAGGGCGCGTCCTCTTCACCTTTCATCCTTCTTCAGAAACTAATATTTAAAATGAAGAACTACAGTATAATTTCAAATAAATGAAAAGGAAACGTAAACAACTGAACTGCTGTCATTTCTCATTCATTTTAAAAGACCCGCCATTTCTGAAAACATGAAACTAGCTAATTTCAACAAAGCTAGTTTAAACTAGCACTGGTATGCATGCCCTTTGATATACATATTGGTCAAGTTCGATAGCAGCTACTCTATCATTAATCTACTTTGTAAACATGGTAAAGTACAGCAGTGGAGTGGCATAAGTTTTTTACTGTTGATACTGCCCTCTGAAATAAGTGTTCCGATCAGCTGGCAACTCCAAGACCAGCTAACATACATCAATTATGAATTAATTTGTTTTTTCACAATAACTTATTATAATATTTCTTTATATTATTTAAACTTTTTCTAATAAGAAAAAAGAAATTCATTGTACAAGGCTGTGGTGAAAGATATTCGCTATACAAGTATATAGTGTATCACTATTTCATCTACCTATGGCGATGCTCTAAGGGTTCGCATTCTCAAATGTAGAACAGTTCGTTGCATTACTAAAAACGGATTTAAATCCTTAATAATTTAGGACCAAGCATATCACCATATCCAGAAATCTGCCGACTAACACATCACATTTTATGGCAGTCTAGTTTATTATCTGCACAGAAAGAGTAGGTAGTAAATTAAACCTATGTATATTTACCTCCTCCATCTCAGATTGAGGTGGAGGATGTGAATATCCTCCCCCTGGCCTTGTACATCAAAATTCATTTTTTCTTACCGAGAAATATATATAGGTTATATAAAAATATTATATAAAAATATTATTAAAAATTAAAAAATTTTAAAACTGACATGTGTTAACTAACCTGGCTTAGAGTTGCCAGCACATCCTGACATAATCCATAAGTGAAGCAGGGACTAACGCGCTGCTAGGGGTATAAGTCTAGAACATCGTTAAACAAAAAGTGTCATCTGGTGAACACATTAATTTATGCCATAACTCTTCTCACCAGAGGAATTTCAGCATAAATTAATGTACACTTGGAAATCCCGTTGGCTTTCTAAGTGTACATCAGATGAATATGCAAGGAAGTAGACATATGAGATATGCACGGGTGCCTCGCTATACTTACCTGAGTGCACTTTTACTTATAAAATATCATACTGAGTAATTTCTATAAGTAAAAGAGTGCACTTAATAGGTTAAAAGTAGGTTAGAAGTTCTTCGTTGCGCGTCAAGACCGTTTAGATATATGTATTTTCTGAAATGTTGCACACAACTTCATTTTCTGCACACGACCTAGAGAATCTTTGATCACGACCTAGAGAATTAAAATTTCACGATTCCTTCCATCGCTCTTTCAGATTTTCACCCAGAAAAGATTGCCCAAAAGCACCACTGCCTCTTTTATTTATTTGATTTGTTTTGAAGAGCGGTTTTTCACCATAGATCTTTTTGCTTTTACGTGGATTACACCACCTTTGCATTACTTTGCTCACGAATATGCGTGCCAAGTGCGCGGGCGGCGAACAGGAGGATAACGACAAGCGGGAGACACGGGAACGGGGTGTTAAAGTGGCGGGCACTGGCGTAGGCATATGTTTGGTGTAGCGGAGGTGAGCGAGGTGGTGGCTTTAGGTTTCGTTGTTCGTTTGGTGCGTTTGAAATCAAATCATCGACGGATCTCTTTTTCTCCTTGTGCTTCTTCTCTTCTTTTCTCATGCTTATTCGTTGTGCTGCCTGTTTGGGTAATCTCACGAAATCAAATCATCACTTTCTCACTTCTTCGTGAGTTTCTCGGGGTTAACGTGCGTGCAGTTGGCGTGGATATGGCGTGCGGTTGTCTTTGGTCGATGGTATGTACCGTCTTTGTTCGTGCTTAATTCTGCATGTTCTCGTGTTGGAATGGGGATGGGTTTAGTTTGGCAGTTTCTCTACTTCTGGTTGCGGACAGGATGGTGGCTGACGGAAGAGAAGTAGGTTGTGTATTGGGCTTGTTTTTTCTCGTCTTGAAGGGAAGTGTGTGGCTAGCTGCGGGATAGCCCTCGTGTTGTCGTTTTTGGTTCGCCTAGGACGGAAGTGTTCAAATCGCGTGGAAACAAGGTAGGTGCGTGTTTTGATTCTCATCATTTTACGGTTTGCTCCGGCAGTCTCTTCTTGGGCCTGCTAAAGATTTCCGGCCTCTATAAGGATTGTGGCTGCTGGAACCGATGCTTCTTTTTGGCTGTCTATTTTACGCTTTGGTCTGCCACTGTTTTCTTCCGGCTGCTGGTACACGGATTGGGGTTGGTGGAGCCGATGCTTCTTGTTTGGCAGCGTGTTTGGGCACTATCATGCTGCTGGAAGGAAGGTACGTGTTGTTCTTGTTTCAGTGCATTCGACTCTCTGCGCATTATGGTCTCATTTCTTCTGTTGCCTTCTGTTCCAGAGACAGTTTTGGAAGCTGCTTACTTTGGCTCGCTTCGCACGGGTTGACGGAGTTGTCAGTATTGGAGAGAAAGGGGTTGGGTTGTTGTGATCACGGAAGCTGCTTCCTTCCTGTTCCAGCCAGTATGACAAGGAGGCCAGGTACTTCTCTGTACATGCTTGCTGCCACTTCAATTGGATTTCCACGCAGGCTTCCGTGTGGGTGGTGTCTTTGCTCGCTGTTAGCAATGTATATGTTTCTCTATACCGCTCCGTTATGCTCGATGATGAGATGGTATGTCTCGAAAGATGTCGGTAGATCCCGACCTCCTCCTCCTCGTTGCTGACATAGAAGAGGAAGAGAGCCAGGCAGAAGCAGATAGCCGAAGAGAGATAGAAGGGGAGAACAGATCGGAAACTGAAATTGGAAGTGCTTCGGTCCCCGATAGCGAGTTAGAAACACTCTTTATTCCAGAGACTGCTCCTAAATACCCTTTTTACTCTAGCAAGAAACCAATGATTAGTTTCTATGATAATGTCTTCCAGTTAACACGATTCTATATGTACCTAGAACTATAGAATTCCGAGCCCGGGAACTTTCTGCTGAAGTTTGATTTCATCAAGATCGAGAAGACCTGTCTCTTTGCATCCTTCACAGTACCCCAATCTTTAGTTTGGATGGGTCATATCGATTTTTTTCTTATTCCAAGGACAACCTTGGCCTATACATGCAGGATAGACGATTCCGTATGTTTACTTATCCCGCATTCTTTACACGCGGACCAGGTTTGAGACGTTCCACTGTGCATTGCATTTATAGAAATTATGGTTTTCCTTGTCTTTGCACCCAGCTAGATCTTTCTGTCCACAGATTTGCTTGTCGGCACCATCCCAATCTGAATCGTGAATATGTCTCTGCGGAGGCAAGCGAGAGCCAGAGGTCCAGTTTGGAACTGTCAGTGACAGTTTGTCGGACAACAGTGATCTTGACGCGTCTCTGTTTTCACTACTATCTACTTTTCTGCATAAGCAATGTCTCACAGGAATGTTCTCTGTGGAGCGAGGTGATAGCCTTTTACACTTGCACTTGCAGGGTGTAATTTCTATCTACGGGAAGTCGTGCTTAGAGGTGAGAAAGAAGATCTTTTTGGCACTTGGCTGGGATCGGCAGCGTCCGGTAAGGACAGAGGTCTGCATAAAACAGTTATCTAACAGAGGCATGCACACGTTTGTTGGGATGGTGGGGTATTGCTTGAAGGACGAGAAACTTCAACATCATCACTGCGTGATGAAAAACATCACTGAGAGCATGGTAACGGACGGTAAGGAATTGTTCATGTTGTTGAGGGCTGCAGAGATCAAGAACCGTGTAGAGTTGACTTAAATGAACATTCTTCCCAGAGCATTTCAATTCAACAGGTACAAGAGCTCCCACCCACTGTCGAATACTTTGTCTCGCAGTCTCCGTCAAATGTTGCTGTCAGAGAAGTACTCGGCTTCCCCCAGATGGATTATGCAAGCAAGAATCCAGAAAAGGCGATCAGACTCCTTGTGGAATGCTTGAAGAGGACGACCCGGTACAGGAGCGGACGACTGGAGTGGACGAAGTTGTGCAGGAGCGGGAGCTGCCTGAGTTCATCCCATTGGCGGACGTCCTCTTCAGGACTACAGGATACGATGATCACCATCCTATCTAAGTCGATTAGCAAACACATTCGTTTGGAGCGGAGTCGTTATGGCTGATGACGTTATCGAGGATAGTATAGTTGGTTGTTGTGTTCAGACTGTGGCTTGTACTACTGTGGACTCCCCGCTGTTAGTACCAGCATTTATGGCTGCTCATAGTTTCTACTGTTACTGCTACCGCTAGCCTGCCAGGTAGCACAGTGGACCCCCCGCTGTTAGTAGCAGCATTCGTTGGTGTTCATTGTTTCTTGTTTCTGTTTGAGGCACCGTGGTGTTTTCAGTTTTCAGTTTTATCGCTTCGGTTTCAGGCAGCGCGGTGTACTTTTTCAATCGTTCTATTGCTATTTCTTTCAGGTAGCCCGCTGTAGCTGTTTAGCGTTGTACAGAAATCATATTAAGGAAGCATGCTTCCTCCAGCTGTTATCTATTGAACACTTGTTCTGAAGAGAATAAAAGAGTTGGTTCATTTTCAGTGAAGAGTATTACTCTTATGTGCGATGATGGAAGGAGTGACCAGGACCGGGGAAAAAAAGGACAACGAAATAATCACAAACATCGGAAAGAAGAAGTGCAGCAGAAGAAAAATAAATATTAAGAAAAAGAAAGTATTCATGCTTCCGCCAAGAGGGGTACACGGTGGAATTGCATGACGTCCGACGCTGCGAGACGGGGCTGAAACGGCAGACGAGTGGACGAGGGAGGAAAATAATCCTCGAATCCCGTTAAATGAACTCTTCGGCTGTGCCCGAACCTGCTTCAGGTGAATATATATGCACGCTATCCATAGATATGCACGAGTATCTGGGTCATCTATGGGATCAAGGTTCACCATCCGACACTGGATCGTCATAAACCAACCCCAGACACCGATAAGGGTTGGGTCCACGACACGGACTTGCCAAGCCAAGTGCAAGACTATAGTCTTTGTTGCTTCCAATGACGTCACCAGATTTCATTCCGTAAGTGATGTTTGTCCTCTGAAAGTATTTCTCTCCAGCCAAAACCACAAGAGGCATTAGGGAGAATCCAAGTTCAGTGAGTTCGCCGGAATGGAGACGAGGCATAAGAAAACCAAGGTCATCTATGTCTACCTAACGGTAAATTTTGTTTGTTATCAATTTTTAGTATCGTGGGTTTTTATTTGAGGCTGCTTATTTATTCACCCATGTACACTTTGGAGTGTACATGGGATTTAATATATATCCTAACCCTTCCAGATGTATATTAAATGTCTCTGTTAAATGACGCCTATTGATTATTCCTCTCTCGGACTTAGACCCCAGGAACTTCTCAGCCCGCTCTTTACTTATGGGTTCTGTCTGGATCAATTAGCTGTTCCCGGAGAGATTAACATATAACATTCACAAATGATTTTATTTTTTTATTATAGCTTATTTGAATATAATTTTATAATATTTAGACATTTTCTGATAAGAAAAAACGAAATTCACTATACAAGGCCGTTGGGGATGCTTATTAAGAGAAATAAAACACGAAGAAACGTAAATCCATGGTTGAAATGAAAAACTACCACGGCTTCACTCGAGGAGACCGCCATCAAGATTTGACCGGGAGCACCTTCGTGACTTCAAAAATATTCGGAAAACATTTTAATTTTGACACCGCCTCTATTAAGTTGACTCTACGAGTAATAGCGAGTTATTTGAAAAAGAGCTTGTCGTTCAACATGAATCGTGTCCCCCAAGGCATTATGCAAGGCAGTTTATCTCTTTCATCCTTGAAGAAAGCAACGACGATGTCGTGTCACCTTCATACTCCGAGTAAAATATGCATATAGAGCGACCTCTGTATGTAGAGAGGAACTGGAAAGGACAAACGCGATTCAGCTGATCCTTTCCCAAATTATTTTAGAAAAATATAATTTACAATATTTTGAAATTTGACGGTAGAGTTTGCACCCCACTACTATCGCTAAAGCTTACCGCGGCTCGCACATACTATAGAACTCAGTATATTCATTCGTTGGTATGACTATTACCAATCAAACCCTAACCGAAACCTAACCTATGCATCGCCTTGGTTCGGTTTTCCCGGATTCACTTACTTCAATGGGTAAATTTTTGTTCTTTTTCACATTTTAACAAGAACCTTCCAGATTTGTGACATTTTTTCTCGCAAATACATTGGTATTTGCAGCACACAAAAAAAGCACTGCAATTAGCAAAATCATAATTAAAATTAAAATTGTCTGATGATCATCACCTTTATACTCTAACCGGCTTGTCTAAGTGGTTATTAAATATTCAAGAATCAAAATTTAACTCCACAACTGAGTTGGCATACGAGTCTTTTCAGAAACTTGTATGCTTCCTTGTATACTACCTCTTCCATCTTCGAAAGAGGAGAATAATGTAGAGCTGTTTAATTTATCACCTAACTCTTCTCACGCTAGGGGTTTCTAAAGGTTAGGTGATAAATTAAACTTAAAAAAAAATTTATTTTTCAAGACAAGAATCCATCCTTACGGTTATGGTTCTTACTGTGTATTTTTTCTACATCTCTTATATATTTTCACCTGCAGTTCCGTAATGCACGTTGTATATAATATATTTTTAAATATATTTTTTATTTATAGAGTTAAATCTAATAATCCATAAACAGCCATTAATCTAACATTAATAATATGACTTAGAAATTTGATAAAATCCCACTGCCCTGTCCGGTCCAATTGCACCACTAGATTATGCTCCTCTCTGCACGTTTTTCTTCTTTCATAATTCAGAGAAATTTGAAATTTTAGATTTTCACACGGACACATTTTTGTTCAAGTCGAAAGCTAGACTAAACCCTTCTTATGGAACTTCCCGGATGTTGTTACGGATATGATTTATCATATCCTGTTATCATATTCAACCGATTTTACTATATACAAACCGTCCTTTCAAAGTTAATCTTCCACGCAGTAACCGAATCTCGAATTCAGTAAACGAGTCTTCAAGCTAACCCGGAAAAGAACTGACACTGGACCCCATAGGTTCGGGCGAGTGCAGATCCGTGCAGAGCTCTGGTCTACGGCAAGAAAACCTATGAAAACAAAAAAACGGGAAAAGACCTTAAACCACAAGTTCGATTATATTCGGATTCCACCGCTAATCACTTTTAATCTTTGTTAAGTAAGTTCGGCACGGATGGAGGTCCCTGAGAGATCTGCGCAACGCAGTCATCATCGCAGTCCGTAATCAAACTTGTGATCTTGGTAGCGGATTGAGCAGAAGAGAAAGACTTCAAAATGAGCCCATGATGAGCTCAGGAGGAATACAGACGGCTTCAAAATTATCAAGTAAATCCTCGATCACTGAGAACTACAGAAATAGAATATTTTGAATTTTGAATTTTGAAATGTTCTACTACCTAGCATACTTTGTTATAATCACTTATCTCTCGCGTTATCATGACTCATCGAGCTATTTTGAGACAGTGAGCTCGACTGGGGTCTTGGTCTCCCGCACTCTGACTGAGAGAACAAAAAAAGTTATAGTGAAAAAAATCCACCGCGTGTGGAGTGAAGTCTTTTATACCCCTACTAGTGGTTTAATCTACCAAGGGGAAATGCCCAAGATCATTGGTTCACTGCAGAATTCAATCGTATAAAAAGTATTATAGAAGCTGCATATTAATTGTGGTAATATTATTTTGGTCATCATGTGTTTGAACCGAACTAGTACCCTCCTCATATGATCAAGAGTACTTGGTGGTGTTTTCTACGTCTAAACTATCATCAAGTCACGAAGATTTTGTGCTGTCCATGTCGAGGTATATTCATCATTCACTTGAAAGTTGAAACTTTCTTGGAGGTTACTTTTATACAGCATATAATCTGTGTTTTGCTGTTGTATAACTCTCTAATCATTTTTTTCACTGTTTGTAAAGCAGGTAGAGACCTGGACGTCAAGCACTCATTCCGATAAGTACAACACTGAACTGTAGTGAAAATGATGAACGCCACAAGAGAATAATAGTTGTTTGGGCAGTGTACCGTGCAAAGATAAAGGAAACCGCTCATGATTGTGAAGGGTAAAAAAAAAACAAGAAGTATGAAGCACGATACTGGTTCTTGGATATTTCGAGCAATGAGATCTTCCCGGACTGTACATGTCCTAAACTAGGAAAACAGAAAACACAATGGAGAGAACAACCGGGAAGCATTTGTCACGTACAATAATGCCTAGTACTTCAGGTGAGGTACTACAGAAATCAGGGCAAATTTCCAGGCCGCAAAGTGACGTCTGAATGACTAGTAGCTGACATTCTTGTTCAGGCAAGGAAAGACTTTCTTTTCTTTTTCTTCAGGCAAGAAAAACACTCTACCATCACTCATTGTAAAAAATAATATAAAGTAGTGCAATGTACTTCGTATTACGTCCATGTCTGTAGTGGCTGGTTTCTACTAGAGACACGTTTTCGCTCTCTTCGCAAAACACACTATCTTCGCCAAGTTGAACGTTTAATCATACATAAGATGATGCAGTTGATGTCAAACTGTACGTGATCTTCTGCAGTTTGTTTCCAGCACCGAGATGTTGATCTTTTGCACATATTCCTCTGATGATTACAGATGACGTCTAATTAATCACTTATGGACACAACAGGTTTCTTAAAGATGCTACTCGTCATCAACGGTGCGCAAACGTACTTCAAGCTGTTTTAACAACATTTCCGCGCTTAAATGTGAAAGGACATCGGCGAGCTTAAGGTTGTCGCCTTCAGGACGACGAACTGGTGAGTTGGAAGAAGTCTTCTGTTATTGTTGATTTACAAAAGAAGAAGAACGAAAGAGAAAGTATAGAGGATTTCTGAATTTCTTTTCCTCTTCAAGTAAACAAGTAACCCAAAACAGTCTATATGATATATATATTTCATTTCATCCTTTACCAAAACCAAGACGTGCCTGAAAATATACAACCCCACTGTACCATGCCCAATTATCATCCCTTTTAAATAAAAACAATTATTAAGTTAATATTTTTAATCTTCTAAATAATGATTACTTTAAATTATTATAAAATCAACAAATATTATTTTTTAAACTTTTAGTGCTAAATCTGCAGATGTGTCACTATATGGATTCACTGTAAGAAAAAATATTGAAATTGAACTTGATATCTCATAAAAAGTATCCACTTGTTACAACCATAAAACTTACAAGTCAAATATTAGATTCATCCACATTATATCTATGATGAGTTAAATTTTTCTCTATTAATTGTTTTTTTAGAATTTTTGAGTCTCTTTAATATTTTTACTTGTTATAATAGAAGTTCATTCTATAAATTTTTAATAGTCTTTATTATATTTTAATATTATATAATATAAAATTTTTTCTTTTTTAAGACCTATAAGTATATTACGCCGCACATGGTTTTATAGTAACATTCAACTGTCCCTCCGGGTGAAGACATTAATTTATACCCTAACCCTTCTCATCATCAAGATTAAAGAACAAATTAATGTACACCTCATATACACTTCTAAGTGCGCATGAAGTGAATATCTTCCTTAGATATGCATACAACATTGACTTTGGCCCAAGGAAGGAAGAAGACAAGCGGATTATATGCAAGAAAAATCTGGACTTCTTATTGCTTATCACCTCGTTAAGCATTGTACTTTTAGTCTGCGGATATAAAACTGGACTATATTTTAGAAAATCATGCAGTCAAAGAAAGAGAGAGATGCCTAGTAAGGAAGATTAGATATCACTAAACTTCCTTGCATTATCACTGCTTCCAAGTTCGGAAGCAGTGATAATGCAAGGACAGTTTAATTTAATACCTAACCCTTCCGGCAGGAAGGGTTAGGTATTAAATTAAACTAAATATATTTTAGTGTACTAACGAGTGTACATGCCCGGTCTTATATGTTTTGAAGCGCAGCACTCTGGCCAAGGTTTATGGGTCATTTCCTACTCTCCCCGTGTTTCTAGGTGTTTTCAAAAATAGAAATTAAATAATAAATATTATATTATATTATATTATTTATATATATAAATATTATTTTAATATATATTGTATAATCTGGTGCGTCTGGTACTCTTTTCTGTTTGACATGCCCCCGAATGAATTAATTTTTTTGTTTGCATGCACGGAAGTGAACAATCTGTTAATAAAACAGTGCAGTGGACAAAGCTGGCGTTGCAGTCTGGAATGAGAGAGAGAAAAAAATAAATTTTATACGTTTGTCTTTTTCCTCCGCTTTCCTGTTTGTGCACTTTGGATGCATATTAGATAATCCTATTCTAAGCATGCATAATCTTCCCCCGGGTTCCATTAGTCCTCGTAGTATTTTCAAACCAGTGGTCACGTGAGGATCATATGTACAAGCATTGGCTATATATATGACACATGAAAAATTTAGCATAGTGGTTGGTGTTTGCTTTAAGACTCCAGAACGTAAGGAGTTCAAAATCCAATGTGACTCTCAGAGAGTGAGTTATTTTTTCTACTCTGTACAGCGGAAATGGGACAACAATAAATCCAAACAAGTGAAATTCTTTAATAAAGATGTAGAGAGATAAATGATTCTTATTAAGAAAATTTAAAAGGTTTAGAGGGGTAGTCTAAGAATTAAAATATATTTAAAGTACTCCAAGATGGTATTTGATTTGTTTTCAAAGTAAACTATTGTATCTTAAAAAGAACTATTTTAATACATGAAGTGAAACGGAAATGGGACAGCAATAAATCCAAACAAGTGAAGATTATTAAGTAAAGATGTAGAGAAATAAATGATTCTTTTAGAGGGGTAGACTAAGAATTAAAAGATATTTAAATTACTCCAAGATGGGATCTGATTTGTTTTCAAAGTAAAATATTGTATTTAAAAAAACTATTTTAATACATGAAATGAAGCGAACTCAGGTGATTATTATGCACGCTTCTCTAATGTTTAGAGAGCGAATATATTTAGTGGTTCCAAGCCAAACCGTCACATGCATTTTACCTACAAAATAAAGATCTACCTCAAAGCTGTAGATTCACGCGATACACAGTAAAGATTCAAAATCATTCGATTTTAAATGCTATCGTGATTGACAACATAGATCTTAAAGGATGACTGAAACACATGAATGATGATTAATCAAAATACAAAACTTAACCAAATGAACTGTTTTATCATATATTACATTCGCAGTGGATATTTAAAATGTTTTCTATTTTATCTCTTAAATGTTTAAAAACGAATAGCACGTGATTTCCGAGCTGGAAAGTGTGACAAATTCAACAGGGATCTAGAAGTGTTTCATGGACCGAATCTGGACTATTATCAGTCCAGATTTAGGCCAAGCCGCGGAAACGTCAAGCCACGTTCCCAGTGGGGAAAATGTCGTAAGCTCTGGACTTCTGAAGTTCCAGCAAACTCCGAGGGCACTACGTCAATGTCAAATGTGTCACGTGCACGAAATATCGGTCTCACTTTCACGGTTTTTGGATTTCTACTTCAAATCCCTCAATGCATGCTTATCCTCTTACAGTTTAGTCGCACATGATGATTGATCGTTGTATTGCGCGATGATTGGTCTCAGTGTTTGCTGCGAACTCGTGTCTAGGTCATATCTCGATCACAGTATCGTACTTACGCTTCGACGACGTGAACCTCTTGGAAGAGCAGGAACCTTCACGTCTAAACTGCTTTACGTAGGTGAAAGTTCAATGGTCACATTGCAGGGCGGATGGTAGCCATTCCTTACCAAATAGGCGTCCAAAATGGACGATAAGAATCGAAGCACTAAGGACGGAAAGTAAGGACCTGTACGAGAAAGAAACCTGTGTGTGTCACTCGAGAACACCAACAGACCTTCACAGTATCCATCAGGTCGGCTTCGTGTATATATCTCATCCCGATGGTTTGGTTTCAAAGCAACTAACGAGACATGTACTTCTAGTCTAAAGGCTTTGTTCCGTGTACACTGTTCAGACTCATGTTCAGGTTTCGCACTGAAAGCGGAGAACAATAGCTTGTAACCTCAGGTGAGGATCAGAGCTTACTAAATCTTTACGTTTGTGTTCCGTAATTTCGAACTTCCGTTTAGTGACAATTCACGATGACAGTTACGTTGAGGCCTGCTCCTCGACAATTTACACATCGAATTCACGAAAATTTGGATCTCATCAGAGTAACAGAAATCCTCTAGCATGTAGAAATGCGAAAGTGACATAAACACTTGAGGAAGGTGGGGGTAATCCACCACTGTTGTTTAATGCGCAATTCAACTGATTCTGTCCGTAGGGTGAGAACTCGGAAGTGAATGAGTTCAATGTGTTTAAACATTTCCCAGGCCGAGCATACAAACTGAATTAGGTCGAGGTATCTGATGGACATTCAGGATGTCCGATTTATTTCACGTTATCACATGAATTCTCGATTATTACGTAAACGTACTTTTGTGAAAATTCCTGCTGTTAGATGTATGTTAGGTTTATGTTAGATTTAGAACGCATCGGATTCCTGGATTTGACTCTTCAAGAGAGTATGCCAACACTGAAAGGTACCTAAAAGGTGCCAACAGCTTTAAAACGGATTGAGTTCCTGAACCAACATACATTCCAGGAATAAGCTGAATTCGAATGGATCGGATAATTCAGATGCAATCTTTCAGCATCGCACTTGCAGTCACCTTGCAGCTCCTGAAGCAGACCCGGACGCAAACTTTCATGATTGTTTTCATGCTTTCAAGGCTTGCATCTGATGGGAGCTTTGGATGTGCACCAGGGAACAGTTACTACTTTGAGTCTTTGACATTCTTCCAGAAATTCTAACTCTGGAAGAGAAGGTACGTCCTTCACACACACATGCAAATTTCTGGAACAGTTCTTGAGGTACCGTCTCCTTTTTGCTTTGACACGCGAGAGCTCGCGGAGTGGGTCGGCCGGGGGACTAAATCCCTTTGTGTGTGTGAGAGAGAGAGAGAGAGAGAGAGAGAGAGAGAGAGAGAGAGACAGAGACAGAGAGCGTAGGAAGAGAGGAAAAGAAGAGGAACGGGGTCGAGCGAGTCTACGGGATTTTTTAAGTGTTTCTAGAGCTAAGAGAACGGGAGGGTGGGGAGCGGCGCAGTTCTTTCATCCCTCCGCCTCACAGCACGCATCCTTCAAACCAAGAGAGATATACAGTGCACGGGTCATAAGTCATTTGTCAGAATATGCGATCAGGTTTCTATCTTAGGCCTTAGTTATGTAAGACACTGTACAGACCGTAGGGCCATGGCACACCGCTTTCTGCCTTTCACCATGATAACTTCTGTAGTCTGATAGCAGGTGAATGTTAAAGTTAGACAGCTCTAAAACTCGTGGGGCAGCCTGTCGCTTCATGCGATACACAAAAGCGCCGACGAATTTAAGAACGGCAATCCACATATCGCCAAAGAATCATAAAGCGGAGACTTTTTCACCCGACTACCCCATCCTCATGCGCTGTCCGGGGCCCAAATCATAGTTTCATTCTTGCTTGTATGGGCAACTCTTTTAGTAGATATGCATCACCATTGGACCAGATTCACCAACTCCAGTCAGTGAACCTAAAGCCGAGCTTCAAACAAAAGTTGAAACGAGTTTGATGCTCAGTAAAATGGATAGTGTGCCATGACGATAAAAAGTGGAAAAGTTCAAGTAGCGGTTCTAAAATCCGGTGCTGTCGGCTATACAAGCACATAAGCATCCAAATCTTTAATGGATACCTATGTAGGCGTGACGTGCAGCACAGGACTTGCGAGGGATGGTACCATTAGACTGGTCTTGATCAGCTTGAACCTTTTCTTTTGTGTGTGTGTAAAGCTCAGCCTTGAACCTTACGACGTCCATCAGGTGGAGGATTATCTGAGGCTACTTCCGACATCTGTTCCAAAGGCAAGTCACAAAAAGTGTCACGTGAAATTATCCTGTTCACCTCTCCTGGGTCTACTTCGAGGGCATTATGTACTCCAAGCAACGAGAAGACCACGAACGGAAGACAAAGTCTGCATCCTAACATGTTTCCCGTTTAAGTTACAATGTTTCTGATAAATGGCTCCAAAACAAATGGGACCACAAATAAGAGGAAAGTGTGGAGGCTCCCTCCTAGATCACCCACAACTGGAGCTTGTAAGTACAATATATGAGATTTCTATTTAGTATCAGATTCGTTGCGTTGTCCTTGGAGTTTCAAAGTTGTTTGCCAGCCGTTTAGTGCTCAGTTTGTATAATATATGACCAGTTTGTACTCACATTGGGGGACCCATGGTTACTTGGTTTGAAGGTTTCAGCGTAGGTGATCTTCTACAATCAAGTCTGTCGCCGCTCGAGAGGCAGAAGGTTGTCCAATGTCCCCATCGCCCTCCTAGACACTTCAAGACAGAAAGGTTCTGAAAGGATCGTCAGTAGGGACTGATGTGACACTTGGAGAAAAGACCAAACGAATGGTTTGGCGTATGCTCATAGCGCGGGGGCAACTACGTTCCTGCACAAGCATAATCCAGTTCCACGTTATCTATTATTGAGTGTGGTGATTCTAAGTTGTTGCTACGCAGTTGCATAGCATAGCTAACCGTTGATTTGAAAAGAACCCGGTAGATGCCAAAACATGGTAATAGCTTTTTCTTCATATCCATTTCGTGCCATTCACTATATTCAGTTTCTCTGCTGTACCAAATGCATAGCCCCGCAATTCCATTGCGCAGCACCTCGTTTCTGATACCATGAGATCAATCCACTGGAAGCTGGCTCCCAGGTGAGGTGTACAGCCTCGTGTCTAGAACGCGAGGCGATCGCTGATCCCCATTCTCGATCGGAACCAAAATCGGTTATCTGTGTGACAAGAGATTTAAATAGACTACGGTACAAGTTTACAACAGATGAACATCTCTTTTCTTTGATATAAGGAGATGGATGGCCCATGGGAAACGACGTGGGGATGGTGCCACGTAGAGAATTTGGGATGCGGCGGCATGGAAAGAGAAAAATTACTGACTCTCCTCAGAAGTCAATGACAAGGTGCACGACCTTCCCTCACGCCGCTCCTTCTCACTCCATTCGTAAGCAGGACAACATGCAGGGCCGATATAGCGTGTACAGTGAAAGTTAGTATGGAGATCCAAGTCTTCATAAATGGAATCTTCCGTGAATCCTTATCCAATGTATCCAAACTTTCAGTGGTTCCGACTGAAAGGAGCTGTTTCATCTCCACTGCTTCTCCAGAGTGTCAATTTATCTTGTGCTGTCAGCAATAAATGCTTTTAATATCTCGGAGTAATGACAAGTTTTTGTCTCAACTGTAAGGATGTGTCATGTTTAGGTTTCCAAGTGGACTGCAGAAAACTTTCGGAATTGATCTAAAGTTCTACTAGTTTCATGGGACCCGCCCACCGTCGAGCATGTGGTTATGAGTGTTTGACTCTGGGAGGCAGTTGGAAGTCGGAGAGAAACGAACAGCGCGTTGCTGGACATTCTTCAGAAAAGTGAGGCTACTGAGTTTAGGTAAATTGTTTAATATTTCCGTCTTTTGATGTCGTGCTGAGTGTGTTGAGCCTGTAGAAACTCCAAGGTTTGAAAATCCTCAACTTAATCCGGAATAATTAACGCGATTCTTCGACCCAACAACAAATTGCATACGTCACCGAAAAACACTAAAGTACTACTTGAGGTGGGCCCTTACACTTTTGTGTGCACATCTGGCCTAACATGTTCGTTTGTTCACCAATCTGATTCTGCCATATATGTCAGGAAGTGACGTAAACGCATTCGAGACCTCGTTCTAAACTCGGCACCGTACTGGCACTTCTAATCAATGTCTAGTGTCTCCATTCCTGTCCGATAGCGCGAGTGTGTCAACTAATTTGATTCTCTACTATGCTCTTTCTACTAGCAGCCGCTGGTACATGATCGGCTTCGAAAACCCGCAGTCAGCTATCTCAGTATTTCTCTCTTGGGTCTCACCCCAACTTTTAGCCCCTCGCTGCTTCTCACATGACGTTTGTGGGGATGGCACTGCAGGTATGGTGAGGTGAACTCAGAAGTGGGATCCCCACGGACCGCCTTGTACGCGGTGCCAGGTACCGAGGCTGTTACTTGGATAATTCTTCCAAGATCATCCGGCCGTGAGACACAGCTGTGAAGGGAAGAATATATTCTTGTATCAGTTCGTTGAGTGAATCCGGTCGATTGCTGCGGACACTCATCAGGAAGTCCCCACTCCATACGACCAACTCTCCGCCCGACAGTAGGGGGGCATCATAGCAGGAACGTTTAGTATGGTCGTATCTGGCTCTTTTAGGGTCCACTTACAATAGTCAACCCCTGGTATCAGAGATCATCGGTATGTGGGTCTAACGATAGAACATACTCGCAAACAGGAATCCCCCTGACAGCATGATCTACCCTCCAACAGTTGTTCTTTGTCGATGTTCGCCTCGTTCTACAGTTAGTGGGCTAGTCGCTCGCTGCCATGCGGCCGGTATAGCATACTCACGAACATTAACGGAAATTCCGCCTCATGTCTGAGAAGCACAATCGCTGGCTTGCAAGTGGCGTATCCTGCATACATGCGGAGGTCGAGGCGATGGTCTAGCGAAAGGTCTTTTTAGAATATTTATGCCGCTGCAATAAATGTTCTCCAACCTTGTAGCGGTGTTTATCAGATCTGACAACTACGAACTGTCGGGGTCACGGGCCCTAAGCCCTGAAACTCCTCCTGGGAGCTGAATCCTTGGGATCATCTCAAAGGTTTCGTTTCCGAGGGAATCAGAACCCGTGGCTTCGAACACTCTGTCATTTCCTCTACTTTCGCATTTTCATAGGATTGTGGCTAGGTCACGCGGTCAGTGTCTCAACATATTTATTTTGCCACGTTGATCGGCTGCAATCTATACTGCTTGTGTGGATGGCTGGGTAGGTCGTTGGACTTGATTCAAGACAAGTTTCTAACTTCCCTCCCGGTCAAACAGTTCTTTTCTATGTACCATGCGCTTAACGCTGGATATGAGCTTGGGATTGGTGGTTTTGCTCGTGTATCTCATGACGGGTAACCTTCGACTTTGACTGTGAAACTTGGCAACAGCCTGGACACATGGCAGCAACTTTTTAGGACGTTGGGCCTTACAAAAGTTAAGTCGACTCTCCATCCCCGCAGAGGTGGATGTGGGTGCGTCAGGGAGCAGTCACCCCCCTGGAGTAGCAAGTTGGGGACTGTTCCTTATTTGGTACTCAATCCTTTCTTCCTGTACAGCGATTGCAGCTGTTGGATGTTAGTGCTAACGGGGGGCGCACCAATGCAGCGATTGAAGCGTCTTCATCATTGTTCTAGCAACTTCAGTAAGCTCTGGTGTCAAATCTGGGCCACGAGTGCCTCAAAGTACAGCATAGGTCCTTGTCTGCTCAAGGATACGGACGTGAAACAGGTTAGCTCTCTCCAGTTCGAGAGGAATCCTCACTACGGGCATCACTACGATCTGGAAATTAATGGTTACTGACATCTTAATGTGCGGATGTCTCATCATTGATCCTTAACCCCGTCATAGTTCGTTTGAAGCTCGTTGCTTTCCTGGAGTCTCAGGATGAAACCGTAGTGAAGCGTTCTCATTACGTTAATCTTTTATGTCCTACTTACGGATGCAATCCCAGCCGTGTTTTCTGCTGAAGTCGTATTGTGAAGCAGTCGTAGTCTGATGTCAGGCTGATTTCCTACAGAGTGACAGTACGTGGGTGTTTCTCTTGCTGCCGGGATGTCACTTTGATCGATAGTGTTCTCAAAATCTTGTTGTGTACTCGAACGGACACAAACTGGCCTCGTCCGTCACCAATGATCCACCAGTTTAAATGGAGAATTCCTTGGAACATCATTTCATGTGCTGTCATGTTATTTCATGGTCCGCAATCTGAATCATCCCTTTTGCCTCTCTTGGCGAAGTTGTGGGAGTTATAAGGTTGTCATCATGAGGAAATAACACGTGACACTATGGATAGAAGTTTACAACTAAACGTTACTTTGGATCGGATCGTGTGTCGCTGACGAGGCCTCGGTAAGATTTATCTAAGTTTCCACCTAGTTCTTGCTTTCTCTTGTTTCACGGTGTACTGTTAACAGGTTTGCCTTATCCCTGAGGAAAGTTTCGTCATTGTTGTTGTGGCATAGCGGGGAACATCGTCGTACACCACTTCTGCTCAGAATCGTGACCGCGCATTGCTGATCATTGTCAGAAACAGCTCTCTTGCATCCATTTGATGCCGCAACAGGTGTCCTATAATGCTCCGCGGTTGTCTGTACAGGATCCCGCAGCCTGTTGCTAGTCTTGTGACTACTCGAAACCCCAATCGAACTTGCATCGGCTGGCTGTAGTCGACTATTCTGCTTACGTTTAAGGAAACGAAGAGTCATTTAGCGTGGTTATATACCTCCACTTATTATAAATGACTTTTCGTTTCTTTCACTGTAAGCAGATTACTCGACCGCAACCAGGGTGTCAATACTATCAGTCAGGAATCTGCCTGTGCGATGACCGTGAATTCCACACAATAGGGTTGGAGATGTAAGGTTGGAATCAGGTTTGCTCATGAGGATCGCTGCGTTGTCGATGTGTTTCTCTTTGATTCGAAGGATTTGCCAACGTGATTTTTCTTTCGGGGTTTGTGTGTTGTGCAAGACTATAGTTCCGCCAGCACCTTTGACGGTTCAAGCTCCACAAGGACCAACACTGGACCAAAAGATACTCTTGAGGAGCAATACTTCGGTCAGGTCTTGGATCCTACTGATGGTATCGTGCAGTATGGAGTTCGTTTCGTTGATCCTCTAGAATCAGTGGAAGAGCGAATCTGGGTGAAGTTTTGAAACTGAACATGTCTATGCAGATTCAACTCACGGTCTAGACTCGGCATGATCAGCCTGAGGGCCTTACGACTGTGAGGGAGCTGCATTGTCCAGGCAATTAGAGTATGGGAAATATGGTATCGAAGTCCACTTTCATTATTTCAATAGTCACTGTGGGTCGCGCCATTTGAGTACTCATCGAAAGTCCGATCATGAGTAATGGAAATTCCCTGTGGAGATCGGATGGTGTCACAGTCAGGTGTTCATCTGATCTGTTATGTTCACACTCTTTGCAGGAACGATGAAAAGAACGGTCGAGTGTGCCTAAAACGCCTGGGCCGGGTTCAGCGAACTACTTTCAGCTTGTGAACAGCTGCAGAATCTGTCAGTTGGGGCAGTGTGAAGAAATACCTCCGCCTCGGAAGGACCAAGTAATTGTGCAAAACATTTCGTAGCTAAATACGTTACTCTAACGTTGCAAAGACAGCGAGAGAATGGGTTTACGTGTTGCAAAGTCGGCGACATATCTACTCTTGGCCAAGCGTAGTTAAGTGCCTGCGAGTGAAGTGCTGGCTGGATGATTCAGAAGGACGAAGTCTCATCGATACTGAATTCACAGGCAAACTATGTATCGTGCGGAGTCTCAGTTGCCAAGGACTGCCCGCCCATGTTTCAGTCATGGAGAAAGCCGACTGGAAAAGGCGGGTCCCGAGGGTGGATGAAGTGTGTTTAATGGAGAGGGTAGGTAGACAACACTTTGGTTGCAACTTGGAGATTTCAGCCCGTGATTGCTCGACTGTCATTTCCCACGCGTTGCCCGGCCCTTGAAACCTCTAAATTTGCTCTTAAATACATGCTCCTTTGTGCTCTCTCCTGTGTGCTTGACGCCTGGCATATTGCCCTGTAACAGCTGTCTTGATGGAGGATCATGTGTGTGGGGTCTTTCCATCCGTTGGCTATTCATCGCGTGGCGTGTTTTCCTTGACGTACGATACACCGCCTCATTGTCTTTTTCGTTTTAGTCAGTAACAAGTAACAAGTAACTGTAACTGAGTCGGGAGCTGATTCCAGAGAGAATGTAAGCCAAAATTCACCTGACACAAGAAATTCCCCGGGTACAACGACTGTTCCCAGTAGAATCCTTCTCGTATTCATGGCTAGGGGAGTGACTATCACGCCTCTACGTTTACCTCCTCTCCGTGTAGGCGTGGGCGTACTAGGGGAACGTAAATTTACGCAAGACTTGGCCACAAGAGCAACCCCTGACTTCTACAGATGTCTCCAGCTACACCTCATGGAGCAGACCAAGAAATACGGTTGTAAATGCGTACGAATGATTAACTCTCCTTCTGCCTACGAACATTAAACACACAGCGTAATTTCATGCGTCGTCCTGTGGTCGGGAAAATTTATTCAGCTCCACAAAACCTTGCAAACACCAGACACGAGGTCGAGAAAAGAAGCAAACACGGAAGGTGACCATATCTACGTATAGGCATACTCGGAGACTCAGATCCTGCATAACTGCACACCAAGAGGGGTAAAACCCTTAGACGGAGATGCTTCATCGCAAGTCCTACCCAGGAAAGAGAAGAGAAACTGTGATTAAGAACCCCTTTACACAATTACAATGTAAGATCATCACTGATGCACATCGTCGGTAAATGATTCTCGGTTTGATTTTACGTAACTTAGTATTTTAGTTCATATTTCACAAATCCTACGTCTGGCCTAAAGCTGGCATCTATGTGGGTGGTTTGAATACTAAAGAAGGACTTATTATTTCAAACTCATGTCAGCAATTCCACACGTGTCCAGTTATAACTAGATTTACTTTTACACGTGAAACACTCATCGAAAGGAAAAAGAATCGGTGCGTCGAGATGGCAGTTTTCCACCCGCCCACGTATGTTCGAAAATATTGAAACGATTCGATCTGCTCTTCTCTTTCAAAGAAACGAGAAGTTAATCGAAGAAGTTCTTCTTGGAGTAGATAGTGGAGAAGCAAGTTAATAGCTTCATGCTTCATAATAACACGGACATGGAGGAGTGGATCTCCTACTACTACGACAAGAAAAGAGTAGCAGCTAACACATCTCACGTACAATATTCATCCTCTAGTTGGAATCTGTTTGATTTGATCAAAGTTTATATGTAATAATTTCTCTTATGTCATACTCTTCTATTGAATGTTTCTTGTGGTTCCTCGTTCTCAACAATCTTTTCCACGGATAATTCTTGACGGATATGATGAAAATGATTAACTAGCATGCATATTCACCTCACGCTAGAAAGTGGGTTTGAATTATCCGAGGATCGTCTCAAACGGCATGGCGCTATGCCTTGACTAGGCTCTTTGTTTTCGTTGTATGGTTCACGACTTTCACCTTTCGAGTTTATCCTATTCTAGCGTTAAATACATGTGGCTAGTGCGTTGGAACGCGATTAAAACTCGTTCCCTGTTTGACCTCCGTTACTTTCGGATTTAATTCCCCCTGTACAATATGAAAATCTCATGCCCAGCTTTCTTCCTGGACGCCGTTTTGGTCATTTTCTGTTTCTGACCACTACCTTTTTTTCCCTTCTGCTTCGTGAGGACTACCTCTTTTTTATGAGAAAAGACCACGGTGGGCGAAAAGTTTATAGCCAAAATTTTTTTTTCATGCAGAAAATAACTTTCACCGTTAACTTGTATTGCTTCTCGTTCATCAGCATTACCTTCTTTTCATGAGAAATGACCAGGTGGGCCAGTATAACTTTATAGCCAAAATTTTTTGTACATCGACGAGCGCTACTGAACATGTTTCGTTCTTATCACTCTTATCTCTCTTTCTATGTACACAGTCGTGAATCCTCTGTATCGATATCTTCTACACAGCGGACGACAACAACACTACTGTTAACGTCTTCAAACTTAGGTGCTATACTCCGAATGCTATCATACGTAAGTCGAACGAGAAAACACTACTGTAAACCTCTTAAAACTTAGCCACAATAGTCCGCAGGCCACAAGTGGCCTTCAACCCCTTAGCACGAACATGAACTGCTGCTGCACGTACGCTCTACTCCGAAGCGTAACCTATACTCCCAAGGCCGTAAGTGGCCTCGTTTGACAGTTACTGGATCCCTCGACCGGAACATCTGCTGCTGCTGCACGCAAACGTCATGTCAGTAAGGAAACAAGACGGTCCGAACGTTCGAGCATAAAGAAGCCAGCAACTCACCTTCCGTGGCTAGCAATGAGCTTCTGTCTCGAAGAAGAGCATTGCAAAGGAGAATATACTCAGGAAAACATCGAACAGCTTCGAACAGTGGACACGCATCGATCGCTGGAGAAGGGAGATCCAGAGATCGCTCCTCCTCCTCAAGAGTTACAGTTGTGAAGTAACGTTGGCGATCCTATCGCTTGGAGAAGAAAATTATGTCGATATCTGCCATCGTCACTGTCTCGAGATGTACAATGGACTTCCATAGAGCCTCACTCCTTACCCGCTGTATGCCAGTGTCCATCAACTATTTACACGATGGCGAATACTTGCCGGAGCGCACCATAGACCAAAGACATGTGCGGAGGGTACTGCCCAGAGGATGATGACACCTATATTTGTTAAACTGTAGAGCGTGCTGGAGAATATTGTTGAAGTTAAGTTCCACCCTGTTCTTCATGTCGGCTGCACCCAAAAGTGTAAAAAGCTGATCCCCATCTGCGAGCATACAGTCAGAAATATTTTTATATCCTATCATACCTACAAAGGTATGAAGTCTGTTATTCAGTCTCTTCACACAGACTGCGCCCCCAAAGGTCTACTACTCCCCTTCCAACCGAGGACAGTGACTAATCTGTTCTTTACATTGATAGAACTGGTTGCCAGCAAAGACATAACGCCTTGGACATGCAGATGCAGCAATGCTCCTCCCCGCTCTATCGAGATGAGGCTAGACTCACATTCTCGCTGTAGAAAATCACACAACGACCCCCAACAACAGAGGTCGAGATCCCCACCAGTCTGACCGATGGTCACGGAGACTTCAAGACTCTTGAGGGAGAGTCTTCTGCTGCGAGGAAGAGGTGGGTTGTTGTTGCATCGCGTGGCACGAGCTGCCTGTCGCATCTGCATCGGATGGAAATTTCAAATGCCTGCAACCTATCCTATAAAGTCTGGTATTGAAACTTGTGCAGACGCAAGATAAAAACTTCAGTCTATACACAGAAGAGACAACAGGTTTGAGAAGGTTGTGCTCATCCTCGTGTTGAAGAAACTTGGGATAAGAGAACAAGGTACAGTTTCTATCCTTGAGGATAAGCCATAATTCTTTGAATTTCACATACAGAAAAGGTTCGATAATGCATTGAAAGCACTGACTAGCCCCAGAGAAAGCGTATGAAACCTTCACGTAGTCGGAACCTGGCAAAAGGAAGTCGGGAGGTTTCAGACAGGAGCGGAAGTCTATATAGACGCACGTTCTGGTCAAATAGAGATCTGTTTCAAAAAAGGAGAGGTACCTAGAAGGAAGTAAAGGATGCGGAGGAAGAACAGTTGGCCGAGCAAATTGTAATAGTCGGCATCTGTATCCTTGGATGTGGTGGAGACAAATTGGCTCGATACGTTCTAAGCACAGTGGCAGTGACGAGGAAGACGATGAGGCTGAAACATGAGTCGACTGGGACGGAGGAGTCGAACATACAAAGAGAGGACTGGGAGAACGGGAAGACGGAAATGGACTGGAAGATTTCTCATCATCGGAGACTGTTTTCTCTTCATCGGAAACGGTAATAACATTATCATCGTCGGAAACGATGATAACATCGTCAACATGCGATTCGCTAGACATTGCGTTAAGAGTATAGTACCTCAATCGCACGAAGCTTACGGAAGACGTCACAAACAAAGTTGCATGCAGCGAAATGCGAAGAATATCGACGACGATCGGCCGAAGGTAAAGATGAGATATGAAGTAGCGAATGTACGTACAACATCCACATGTAGTAGGCGTCTCTCCATGCGGGCAGACGAAGGTCGTCTAAGGTGATTCATCGTCGAAATGACTGAGCAGACAGCGACAGACCTGAAGAGAAGACAGACAGAAAGATAATAGAAAAGAACACCGATGTCCGTTGACGTACTGTTGACGATCGAACAAGCGACAAACAGAACATCGAAAACAAAGAAAACTGCGAACAAGAAACAAGAAGAGAATACTAGATTTAAGAAACATCGGAGGTAAGAAAGAGACGAAACATGATAAGGAGAATGAGGCGGTGTAGTGTCGCAAGATTACTTCTTTTGCCCATTAAGTATACAAGACATCGTTCCCACAGAGGATTTGCACAAGTAACGCTGCTCTAAGTTCTAAGATCTGTTCAAACACACGGGTTTTGTCTAAAAATCTCGTCTTCTCACAAAACCACGCGTCTTCCAGACTCGCCAAAAGGTGCTCTAGACCTAATCAAACAACTACTAACTAAAATATCACACAACGATTCACAGAGAAGCTCGGGAAGACACTTCCTGCTTCCAGGTCACTTCTTCCGATCTTCTCAGTACCGTCTTCCCGAAGCAATTCTCGGCTTCTAGAGGTTCAACTCGGCTTCTCACACCTCCAGAAGACTGCTCCTGCTTCGCAGAAGTCGACTAGCAACAACTGTTACACCTTACTCTCTCTCTCATTCCAACGGATTAGATTAATCACAGGGTGTATGCCCCCTGTAGCCTTCCTAGGCTTCTGCTTATGAAAATGGTCTTCCTGCAGCACTACAACGACATTCACCTTCACTTCGGAAGCTCACTAGAAGAAGGTAAGAAGATGGGGAAGATGGGAGAAGATGGGGAAGAAGAGAAAATCCAAACAAGAGAAAAACAAGATAAGAATAAGAAATTAAGATTCCGACAGATTTCTAGTCCGGATCCTAACTAACAAGCCATCCTTGCTTGTAATAGTTTGGGAAAGAAGACAACAAACGTGCGTATAGTTGCACCGCCTTCTACTTGAGGATGTCGTCTTCTGCTGTGGGAAGAAGGCTTCTTTCTTCTTCTCTCGCTGCTCCGACTACTCTGTCTTCTGGGATCTCTTACCCATAAGACCGTCCGTACATGGATCCGAAGTGCTCCACTGAACGAGCCAAGCTGCGAATCTGCACAACTGCTGACAGTCATCGTCACTCAAGAAGAACGCTTCTCATGCACAATCGGGAGTGAATCCAAGAAAATCCACCACCCAGAAGACATGGACAAAGCTTCTGCACTCAAATCAGCAATCCATTCTCCGAGAAGAAGTCACATTGGCATTGAGAAGCTCATTCCCTCTACTTCCTGCTCCTACTCCTCGACACACCAGTCTAGCCAACCGGACTGCACGAAGATGCCGTTCTCTGTTCCTAAACTGTCCACTACCTCTATCTACATCTTCGAACCACTGCTGGTAACGAGCATGCAGACCCCTCCGGTATAATCCCAATCTATTCGTATGTCTCTAACATCGGGTGTAGTGTGTGTACGCAGTAGTGTACACCAGCAACTACTAGTGTACTCCGTGCGCCTCTCCTGTGTAGAATGTGTAATGAGTCATGTGTGTGTCCAAAATCTTACTCTTCGATCCTACTTATGCATTTGCCACGAGAAAAAAGAAAGAATCGCCACCAGGGAGAGAAAAGCTGCCCCTCACATGCAAGCGATTTCCCTTCCTATTCTCGTGCTTCCTACACTACCACATGGCTGCCTAACTAAATTTACACTAGAACTGCCACCCCTAAGATAGCATGTTCGATTCTTTGTTAAGTTTAGAAATGTCAACTTGTCTCCTACGTTTGCTACCTACTCTGATTGCTCGGAGGCAATCTCTATCTAATCTGCTCCTATCGAAACTACTAACTCGGCTTCTGATAAGTTGGAAAGCCCTGCAATTACCTCAGGTGTCACTGAGATGGCTTCCTCCTCGACATTCATTGCTGGCTTTGCTGCGACTGTTCCGGCTTCTACTTCTACTTTGGAAGACGGAAGCGTCTTCTGGGAAGTTGGGTCGACTTGTGGTTCCTCGCTCTTCTGAGGCACTAGTTCGACATTGGGAGCCATGGTGACCTCATAGGGGTCCGGGGAAGTCGCTTCCTCCACTCGGAATACCTGAGAAGACAATTCTTCTTCATGTCTTCCAGAAGACATCTTGTCTTCCAAGGTTTCTTCCGGGGTCTTCTCGGCTTCCAGCGCTATCACTACCAAGTGGACAATGAGGTCGAACTCCTCCTTCTCCAATTCGGATCCAGTCGATGGTGCTGGGACTTGGGAAGATGCAGTTGCAGGTGACGGAATCAAGAGAAGTCCATAGAGTGTCTTCACTCTCTCTATCTGCCGATCCAAATACCTGAACATGCTCTCCTTGCACTCTACCAACATCGTCTTGGACTTGTCGTCCCAATCTATAGCTAAGATAAGAAGCTTCCTACCCACGGTGAAGTTGAACTTCTTCCGAAGCGCTTCCACCGACTGAACTAACATCTCCTGCGTACGAGCTTCCGCTACTTCTTGCTGCGTCTTCTCGACTGCAGTCTGCGCTTCTACAGCTTCCCGCAATGTCTTCCATGTCGTCCTCTTCTCTGTAAGAGCGATGATCTTTCCTCGCACTCGTAGAACCTCCTGGTCATGTTGCTGTAAACGCGCCTGCAACTCCTGATTGCGTTAACTCCTTGGCAGAAGCGGCTGCTTCCGTCTTGAACTTCGCTGCGAGCTTCTCCGTGGTGCGGAGGTTGACTTCCAGCGCTTCTTCCTTCTTCTGGTCTTCTTCCTGCCGCATCAGGGTGCACAGACCAAATTCAGGCTGTAAGGGCTTCTCCTGTACCTTCGCTCTCTTCTCGATCAACTCCATAGCGGGTTGGATCTCTAAGCGGAAGAAGACACTGAACTCCTCCAGTCTTCTTCCTGCGGAAGACAGACTCATCTCCACAATCCGATCGGAGGTGTCGACCTTGTCTTACCGAGGCAAGGGTGCTTCTTCCACCACTATGGTCTTCTGCTTCTGCGCGCGAGAAGAAGTTACTCTTCTCATCTTCCGGGATGGAAGATCTCTCCTCAAGGTAGAAGCGGCCCTCTTTACTGCGCTTCCTCGCATCGCAATAGGAGTATCCATCCATCCTTCGTCTTCTGGAGTCTTCGAAATACTCCCTGGTGTTGCAGAAGCGGTCTTCTGCGCAGCTCGAGTACTCAGTGACTCATCCGGTGAGTCGGACTACGATCCAGAGTGAATGATCGAGAAAGAGGTGGTCTTCCTAGGCACGTTCCTAGGACCCATCTTCCTTGGTGGTGTCGCATCTTCCGATCCACTGGAATCGTCTTCCCTCACCAGAAGTGTCTTCTGATGAGTACCGGACCTCATATGCGGCATCAGAGTGGGAGGGGGAGTCATCGTTGCTGCTCGGTCGTCTTCTTCCGAGGTCTCCTCCTTCGTCTCTTGCTGCCCTACTGGTCCATATCTTGCCAACTGATCTGCCATGAGATCCCTCTTGGCCACGTACAGGTAACAGAAGAATGGAGTAAGATGTCCTCCTGCCGGGGTACCTAAGTACACCAACTCTGCCTGTACATACGCGTGGAAGAACGCACCCCAGTTGACATTCACTCCCGCGCACATGCTTCCAAGAACTCCACGTCGTGATCTCCAAGATATCTCGTCTTCTACGCCTTCCCCTTAGGAAAGAGATGAAGGAACAACTTCGTCAGAAGGTGCTTCTGCGGCTCTCGGTAAGATTCGACCTTCTAGCCGTTTCTTCCATGCCTGTCCTCCAGGAAGAGACAAGATGTGCTCCCCGGCACATGCCACCTACTCGAGATCATGGGTAAGATCTTCTTCTCGAGCCAACAACCTTGGTTCTCAGATTCTGGTCTGTGGAAGGCCCTGCGCCACCAATCTTCGGTCCAAGAAGATGGTCTTCCTCGAGCTAGTCTTGCCTTCGTAGGTACACGGTTGCGAGGCGGTAAGGCTGCCCAAACCTCCTCCAGAAGACCTTGGTCGGCGAGGTTCCAATCCTAGAAGAAGAAGTCGAGACCCAACTCCTTGATGAAGGGTTTGGTCTCGGCCAACTCTGCTGCTCGTAACACCAACCCTCGAGGGTGCATCGACATACTTGAAACTCTGTTGCACTAAACCACACGTACTTACTGTGAGGCGAAGGCTCAGTCCTTCCCAAGCTCTCACAGTCTAGTTTCCACTCTCAGAAGACGAATCTAGTCTTCCAGAAGACAGCTACTCCGTCTTCCAAGATTCTAACAGTGCTTCCTAAATAGCTCTCGTCTTCTGAAACCTAACTGTCTTCGGAAGACGCTTCGGAAGCTTGACTGTCTTCGGAAGACGACTGTATACAATTCGTATCAAGAGTGGATTTGCTTTGCTTTGGTGTTAAGAGAGGCTTGGTACGAATCTCGAGTGGCTTGGTGAGTTGTTTTGTTATTTCGAGAAGTTGGAAGTCGGGAACTAGGCTTGTGTCTCTCGGTCTTCCAAACTTCTCAAATCCACATCTTCCTAGAGAGACTAGAAGACTAGAAAGGCTGGCAGAATGCGCGAGAAGACGTGAGGGTCCGTTATGGGTCTCTTATGTCTGACCCCTAGCAGCCTATTCCTTCTTCTTCCCAAACTTAGAAGAGAGTTGTGAGAAGTCTTGTTGGCAGAATCTAGAGAGAATGATCGAGGGTCATGTCTTCCCATCATGCAGCAAGCTTCTTCTGAGTGTGTATGAGAGGTAAGAAGTCAGAAGAACAGAGTGCAAATGTCTTGAGTCTGTTGTGAGGATAGATTACGCGTAGGAAGCAGAAGACAGGTGAGACCAGTGAAGGGAAGCCTGGCTTCGGGAGGTCTTCCGGGAAAGATATTGAATCGGAAGCTGTCCCGGGAGTCTTCCCAGAGGCCACTGTCACCGCAGGAGCCCGCAACCATCTTCTGAACCTGTTATGCACTCTACTTCTCGTAAATCTTGTATCTTCTGTTAGGAAGTAGGATGTAATGCAAGGTGGGTTGTCTTCTTAGGAATCCATGCGAGGCCTTGCTTAGTTAGAATTGTTTAGATTACAAAAGAAAATGAAGAAGCCATCACTTGATTATAATACTACTCACCAAAGTTCCTATGATCCACTCTCTATGATTGATCTTTTGTCCACGTTGACATTAGATCACCTAGATGTTGAAAGAAACGTTGACTAGAAAGTTCTAGTCCATTCACCCGTCAAAATAAGATGTACACATTCAAGTCCCAATTCTCTCTGTATGTAACAGTATGCAGGATAAGAGAGATATAAGTCCATCATCTTCCCCATGAATTCTTCACCAAAGTTGACAACGAACCACTGTAGAAAGTGATCCCGATGGATGTGGTGAAGCTTAATATGGAATGGATTTGGAAATAAAAGATCCGAAACTCGAACTAATCATCCGTCCATGAGTAGAACTCTCGCCGTTCCTCACCCTCTATGTATGACATTAGGAACACTAGCGAGATATCACGCAAGGAAGAATACCCTCACGGACCTTCTATCTCTATCTTATATTCAAATTTGACGACAAGAGCCACTCACGCAAATATCAACGGATCACTGAACTGACACATTTTATTATCGTGCGATCGCACATCTCAGATTATCGTGAACGTGACACCAAATACGCAATCAAGCGAGTTACACAAAAAGATTCATGAAACATAGAAATGAACAATACAAATTCTATGCTAAACTCACATGTGAGTCGTGTCACAACACGACATCCACCCCTTCTAAATATATGCATCCTCCATCATACGCCATAAACACTTACAAGTTGTGGATGACATCACTCAACTTCTTCGTCCTCTTGAATGATGTTGTCGTTATCAGCATCCTCAAGAACTAAGTCTTCTTCGTCGTCAATTGTAATCTCTACATCCTCTTATCTTCTTTCCAGTTTTTGAATCCGGAGTGCGAGAAGATCTTCCGTAGACATATTATCCTCCCAAGGTAGAATGCTCAAAGTAGGTATCTTCGATGAGCACGATAAATTTTCCCTTGCACTCCGGATGCTCTGTTGGTATGTACTCTGTCACTGAGCTATGAGTGTAACGATCAACCAATAGAGCAAACGATAAGAGTCTCGATCACTCCTTCACCTTTTCTCTATAAGCTTTCACAATGACTTTCACAATAGAAGGATGACCCACTTGTAATGGATTGCAAGCATATACGTAAGGTGCAAATCGTCTCGATGCATAATCTTCTGAGTACATTTGACAAGTTTGACACGATTCTACAAACCTCACAACATCTCTGTACATGTTACGCCACCAATATCTCTCCTTGAGCTTTGTAAAGGTTGCATAAACATCTCGATGTCCAATTCATAAGTTGTCATGAAACTCTTGGATAAGTTACGTCTGCATGTCCTTCTTGCACACAACTCTTTGCGATAAATCGAAATTTTGCTTAGATCGCTTCTACATATAACCACCTTGTAGTAGGTAGTTGTAGACCTTTTGTCAGATCAGTTTGAAACGTGTATCACTCTATTAATGGTGCTTCAATAGTGTTAAGATAGCGTCCAATATTTGTCCATTCAGCCTCATACAACTCCTCTTCGGATGATTTTGGATACATTGCTTCTCTTAGAAAAGACGATAGTGCCAACATCTTTGATAATTTTCGTCATATCTTCTTCTCTCTCATATCTTGCTCGAGATAACATATATGCTATTGGGTTATCCTTACCTGCTATGTGCTTGAATTCAGGATTCATTGACTTGATGTACACTATCCACCTTAGCATGGTAGTATGAGAAGTGTTACAGTTTGTAATCATTCCAACAACGATAAACAATCAATTTTCACTACCACCGATGTCTTAATCAAGTAATCTGTCTCAACCTTCATAGCTATAATTGCTCCCTATAGTTCTTGCTTCACTTGTGGGTACTTCCTCTGCTGCCCCTCAACACCTTTCGTCGAATCGCACAACAAACATATTTCCTTCTTCATCATCTTGTCCCACAGTCCATCCAATGACTATAGGACTTCTAATATCAACGGTTAGAACTAGAGAGGAAAACAACAATTCTTTTTGTCTCCGAATTATCTTTGTGTGCGTCTTGTCCCACTTAAGCTTCTTGTCCCTTCGAAATAAGTAATACAAAAGATAAACAACATGTGCGAAGTGAGGAATCCAAACATGATAGAACACACAAGCTCTTAAGAACCTCTGTACTTTTGTTTGAGAACTATATGTATCTTTCATTCGTTGGATGACATCTACCTTGCTTGGATTAGGTCTACGACCTAACCATCCACACAAATATCTCACAATCACAACCTCTTGCACTCCAAATGAGTACTTAGCTCTTGATAGCGTCAAATGGACTTCTTCAAGTCGTGACAATGTCTTATCAACATTTGCAATGTGATCAGCAATAAATTTGCAGCACCCCTCTGATATATCGCTTCATCCTTCTCTTCCTTTGACAACACTTAATTGGAATATCATCCAAGAACGGCATTGTCTTCTCTGAAATAAAATCTCGTAAGATTTTATTTATTCATTTATTCATTTATTTATTCATCATGTACGTCATTGAGTTTGTAGCCCCTTGTGGCAATATGCACATCCTTATCAATCCCAACGAAGTCCTCATAGTGGTGACATCCATGTTCTCTTCAGCAAGTTGAAATTGATCATATCTAGAGTAGAGATCTCCTATTGAGTAGCTCACTCTTCCAACAAATGCTTCAGCAAACTCTCTTACAATCAGTCTTATCCTTGTATTATTGATGGTCATTTGGTTCACTGGCTGCATGTCTTGAATGAAACGTAACGCTCCATTCTTTTTGGGCATTTTAAACCAACGATTAGAATATGACGCAAATAAAGGTTTAAGAATCTTCATCTGCATCTTCTCCTTCAAGAGCTCCATAAGCTTAGGTAGATGAGCCGTAGGTACAAGGATTGGCCTCAAGTCCTAAGGAGCATGTGGAATTAAAAAGATGATCACCAGAGCTGCAACGCTCGAATCCACACACCTTTTTTTGTCTGTACTAACTTATGAGCTTTACGGACCCTGGTGGCTAAAATCCATCAAATTTTAACCACCAAGGTTAACACCTTCTCTTGGTCAAATGAGCTAAAATTTCACAAGCAGTAAGTTGATAGAGCACATTCCAATCCTAGAAATTTTCACCTAGAGGTTCAATCCCATGCTTATGAAAAAACTCAACCCTTGAATCCAAGAACAACGGTTTTAGTTCTATCTCACAACTGTTATAGTCAACTTCAATCGACCATTCTAAGATAAAAAATGACCCAAACATATGACTAATTTACATCAATGCAACCAACACGGCATCAACTATCTTTATCCTTTCAACAATACCAAAAGATCATCTCTCAAACTCTCGAGGCACTCAAAAGCGTGACTCGAGATATCAGTTCTATCCTCTTGACTTTAAACAATCATAACTCAACAATTAGAACTCCAAATCGATTGATCTTTTCCTCTTGATTGTAGCTCAGCTTGAGAGCGTTGCAACGAGATCTCACACTTTACAAATGATCCTTGGGAAAATCTCTGGAATCCCAAAATCATCTTTGGAACTTGGATAAATTTGATTGATACGAAATGGACCAATGAGAAAGAAGATTGGAGATTTGACACTATAGATCGAGTTGTAACCTTAAAATACTCTCACACCTTCAAAGCTTAAACAAAAATGAATTTGGGCCTCAAACTTAACACAAGATAATCACCATCGTCAGACTTAGAGATAATACTGACATGAAAATACACGAGATTCAATACAAAGTTCAGATTATGACCTTGAATTGATCTAAGATGAAAGGTAAGACAAAAGGAAATGAGGAAGCCATCACTTGATTATAGTACTCCTCACCAAAGTTCTTTGTGATCCACGCACGATGATTGATCTTCTACTGGCAGTGACATGAGATATCAACCTAGACTGAAAAAAAAGGTTGGTTGGAAAGTTCATGTCCATTCACCCGTCAAAATAAAATGTACATAGCCAAGTCTCAATTCTCTCCGTACATGACGATCGACAGGATCACCAGAATAAGTAAGTCCATCACACTCTCCATGAACTCTTCATCACAGTAGACAATGAACCATTATCGAAAGTGATTGCGATGGATGTAGTGAAGCTTAATATGGAATGGATTGAGGAATGAAAGATCTAGAACTCGAATCAATCTTCTGTCCATGAGTACAACTCTCGTAGCTCCTCACTCTCCATGTAAGACATTAAGAAACACTCACGAGATATCACGCAAGAGAGAATGCCCTCACGAATCCTTGACCCTCTATCTTATATCCAAATTTGACAACAAGAGTAACTCACATGAATATCCACGGATCACATAGCTGACACGTCTCATTAGCATGCGATCTCACATCTCAAATAACCGTGAACGTTGTCATGTTGTGGTTCGGCTCCTGAGTGAAATTCCCGTAGAACGTAGGTGGTGTATTTTTTCTATATTTCGTGAACCGTATTGCGTAACTCGCCGAACGGTGTGATGGATGTCACGTTTATGATTATCTGTTTAAGTGATCATATAGTAGAAAAACATACCAAGTCATCAATATGTGCGCTTCACTTCAGTGGTCCTTGTTGTCGCATTTGAGTTTAAAATGGTGACTCGAGGGTTCATAAGACATTCTCTCTCAATGGGTGATTTGTGAAAGTTCTCGGAGGTCTGCATGGAGAAGTGAAGAATTGCAAACGTGATGGTTATGGACAGAGGTCTGATACCGGCTCCGGATCTTCCTTTCTCGAAATCTGTTTCACATCAAGCTTCATTGCATCCACTACGACCACTTTTGACAGTGGTTAGTTGCGTACTTTGACGATGAATTCATGGGGAGGATGATGGAGTTATAGCTTCCGGTGATCCTTCCGATTGTTACATACGAAGAGACTTGGGATAAGACGGTGTACATCTTGTTGTGAGGAACAATGGATCTCAACTGTCCATCGAACGTTCTTTTCAATCTTTGGGTCGATATCCGATGTCATTGTAGACCGAAGATCAACCATGGAGCTTGGATCGTGAGAAACTTCGGAGAAGAATATTTTAGCCGAGTGATAACTTCACCGTTTTCTTTTGTCGTATCTTTTATTTGTAGGTCGTTTCCAAGTTATAATATTGACTTTGTATTAGTCTGTGACTCAATCGGTCCATTCTAGTTGAGCGCTTCTGTGTAGTTACGGATCGCAAAAAATCTTTTAACATGTCTCAAGGATTTTTCTGAGGTCTTAGAGTCTTGTTGATATCTTGTGTTTCATTGGAAGTAAAAATTAGTTCTAGGAGAAAAAGTTGAGTGAAGAAAAGACAAAACTAAAGCTATTTTTGCTCTTATTGGTCTACTTTTGGACCAATGGTATTCTAGCTGATCCTCGTGATATTTTTGTGATTTCTGGAGGCTTCGGAGGGCCATTTGGAGAAAGAAGGATATGGTTGGAAAGCTCTTGACCGGGGCTACAATCTGAACTGAAGACTCGATCGATTTGATGGAGGGATGAATGTGTTATGATTGATTGAGTGGAGAGGGGTGAAATTCGTACCTATTGTTACATTTCTGGTTGTTTCGAGAGACTCGTGAAGAGTTTTGAAGAGCTGTCAATTGGGTTGGAGAGCTGACGACGTGCTGGTCGTTTTGATATCAATTTCATCAAATTCTTGATCTATTTGGATTTTGAACTAGATAGATTGAAGTTGAGAAGTGCAGACGTGATAAGACGGGTACTGCGAACTGTGATAGCCATGGGGAATTTGCTATTGCTCGAGTTCTGGGTCGAATTTCTGAGTGAAATTTTCCAGGATTGAAGGATGTCCTATCAATAATATACCTGGGAAGTTTCACCTCAAATGATCGAATAGTTTGTTCAGAATCTTGGATCAAATGTACCTGGGTCAGTAAAGCTCTTAAGTTAACACAGATTACTGTTTGATCCATATCTGAGAATTGGTTTGAGATTATGACCTGAAAATTGTTCAGGGTAGGAGTGAAGGTCCAATCAAACTTCATGTGAAGTTTGATCATCATTGGTCGACTGGTTTGGGAAGATTGAGATCTCAAAGTTCAGAAATATTTCTATTATTAACGATTTCAGATTTCAGTCATATCTATTGTCACTTTTGGTCATTTTCGAGCAATTTGGAAAGGAGTTTGTTGCTGAAACTACCATGCCTGCATACAACTCGACATTATGAAGGTGTGAGGTTGATTTCAGCTCTTGGTGGTGAAGGAGAACGGAGTCGTCATGAATTATAAGCCGTTGTTTGGGTTCCTAGAGCTGTCAGATACTACCACCGTTGGTGTTATGTTGAGATCTGAGTAGTGTCTTGGAGCATATATGCTTTACCTTGCTGGAATGCTTGGTAGACCAAGGTGTACATCAAGTTGTATTAGGACTCTATGAAGTTGATTGAGTGACCTTGTAGCATCTTTCGGTTGTACTACGTAAAGTTGTGACAGTTGGATTGATGGGCAATAGCGTCGCTGGGGAGCTATTAAGTCATGTTTCCAATGATATAGAGGAATTACTTCAGTTAGATAGTATAGAGTTGAGTATTTCAGTTAGAGCATGAAAAGATCTGTTTGTAACACAAGTTCTACAACCTATACGAATCCTTGGATCATAGCAAACTTTAAACTTGAGTCGAGTAGGTACAAGGTCACTCGGACTAGAAGAGTAGATAGTGAAACATTTGAGTGGAGGCATTCAGATCTAAAGCCAACCTTGTCAACGGCACATACTTCTGCACACCCATATACCCAATGTATTCTTAGACAGAAAAACACGTTATACGACAACGTGGCACCTAATACGCGGTCAAGTGAGTTACACGAAAAAGATCGCAGAACATAGAAATCAAAATGCAAGTTCTATGCTTAATTCACATATGAGCTGTGTCACAACACGATAACGAGTTAGAGTTCAGAGATATTCGAGTAAGTTCGATATGTGGGTTTGAGATGTGAGTCCAAAGCGGATCGAGACTTGAGTTTGGTACAGACAGGTGCTAGTGTAATGCTGGTCCGAACAATAGGAGCTCAATTTGACATTGGACCACAGTTCTTCTGAAAAACACTAAGGGTTAGAGCTCCAGCAATGTTTTCGATTGTAGAAGGAGCTCTATGTAGGATCTTGAGACGAGTAAGATATCATTGGAAAGGTCTCGACGAGAGCTTTCCAATGATATCAAGATATTCTTGAACTAACATCAGAGTTGAGAAGTATCACCGATTCTGTGATCGAGTTGTGGTATCAATTTTAAAGATCAAAGAGGAGAGAGGGTCCCCCGATCTCAGAAGTATATATGAGAGGACTCGATGCTTGGATGGACCAAGACGAGTCATCCGACTCCAGAGTTCGACAACGGACTCTAGAGACATGAGGTGATGGTTGGACTAGTACCAAGGTGCATTATGATTGAAACTTGGACATCTAGATTTAAGATTAATCCAAGGACTAGGACAAGACTAAGAAACGAGATCGTTAGAAACTGATCATTCGAGAGCTTGGACTCAGACAGACATCATGGGCGGTTGGATCGCTAGATGTACAAGAGGCACCGTTTAAGATCTAAGACTTGAGAAGTCCGTCTTAAGTCACGTTATGACTTGCTCATGTTTTGAGATCGATCTAATTGAGTCTAGGTCGAGACTCAGAGAATGCTAAGCTTGAGAGATAGGAAGACGATCCGGTTCCAATCAGATTCTATTCAAGATCAAATTGAGATAAAGATAAGTGATGCATGGACGCTAACGTGTGACGATGGTTTGCAAATTAACGTTATGAAGTAAGTGAACTACTACTAAATAAGTGTTTCTGTTCACGTAACAATGCGACAGGTGCGCAAAAATACCTTAGTTTGAGATTCCTTAATTCAATGATTCCACATTTTGCGAAACGAATGGTGAATCCTCCGTTCGAGCTTCTATGACCTTGAGTAGTCTCCCATCCGAGACATCGTGAGCGAGAATTTCTCCACCTTTCGTCACGGTGCATTTCTTCTCAATGTCAGAGAAATGTACATCAAGTCCATTCTCCATGAGACGATGCACCGACACCAGATTCTTGGTGTAATCAAGTACGTACAGTACTTTCCGGAGTACTCCTTTACAGATTTTGCCTTCCGCACTGTTGAATGTGAGTTTCACATTCCCGATGCCCAATCCAGGACTTAAGTATTCTTGCCCACACCTAATCGCCTTCGGTGTTCTTATCGGATGCAACTCTGAAAAGAGTTTTCTCTCGTGGCAAATATGAGAAGTTGCAGCTGAATCAAGGTACCAACCTTGATCATCAGATACCGTGAGATACTAACGCCCTCTCACAATCTTTACTCTCATTTCTTGCCCTTCGGACGGCATAGCCATGCCAAAATGCAACTCGAGAATAGTCTAGAAGTCGGGGACTTGACAGAGACTGACAAGAACAGTCTCGAAGCTGATCAACCTAGAGAATAGAATCTCTATTCCCTAACTAAGCATTACACCATTAACAAAGTAAAACAGAAACGCATCAAAATATTACTTTCCAATCATTCGCTAGTCAAAACAAGAATTCCAATTCAAAAAATCCTGTAAAATTCGAAATATCAAGCCTAAATCAATAGGACAAAACCGTACAGTTTAAAATCCTTGGTAGTCACTACAGTTTTGTTCTCTTCATGAATAACTTAGAGTTACTAAAGCAAATCTTTGTGGGTCAGTATCATAACAAGCTCAGTATACAGGTGATACTTTTGTTTTCTGAGCTGGTGTTCAAAGTTCATACATAGCTATTGTGACGCAGACAAAAATAGCATGATCATCCTTGAAGTCAACTTATTTCTGCTGCAACTGCAGTACTATTCGAGCAGTGATTGCAATCGCGAGAAAACGTTAGTCACTTCTGATCGAGGCTTAATCAAACCACGACAACTGTAACCCGCATATCTTAGAGTTAACAAAAAGGCGAACCTGCAGAGCAAGCAATGAGAGTCAACAAAAGGAGTCGATTGCAAGGTCAAAAGAATGGATCTCACTCAAACCACCACTGCGACAACTGTAACACCTAAATCACGAGCTTGCCAGGCGAATCTATACCGCAGGCACTGAGAACCAACAGAACAAGTCGACAAGGAGACCAAAGAACGAGCCACAATCGAGTCACCATAACTCCAACATCAAAATCTCGAGCTTATAAAAAAGACAAGACCTGTAGCACAAGCAGCGACAGCCAACAGGACAAGTCGATAGTGAGGTCAAAAGAACGAGCCAACAGCGAAGCCAAAAGGACGAACCTCAAACAAGGTTTATGAAAGAGTAGAAGCGACAATGAACCACCTGTAATAAGCGAACCAGAAAGAGAACTCCACCAGCAACGAGCGATAACGAGGGGATGGGAGCGAGCGAGAACTATGGGATAAACGAACGAGCCAGAGAGAACACGGAGCGAGGAACCCAACGAGGCGGAGGAGAGATAGCGACAACCTTTTGTTCAAAAGTTCTAAAGGGCCAAAATGTTACTTCCGTACACTCAGAAACAGAATTAGCCGTGCTCTGCCAGTCCTCGCTACAATGAGCGAAAAACTGTTACCTTCAACATGCAAGATCTGCACCAGAGAGGCTTTTCCTCTGCTTTAACTTTTCTTCTTGGCAAAACCAACTCTGACAGCGCTGCATACTTTCTGGCAGTTTATCACAAATGACAGCTGCCGGTTTCACAAGAATCACTAAAACATGTCTGAAACCTTTGGTTACACTAGTTATACGACAGGTATCACTTTGTTCTGTAGAGACTGAAGTGAAGAAAGCCATATTGCTGAATTGATACCATTGCAGCACCTACTACTCTTTCGCTGGTTTAAATATTGGCATATCCATGTGAAATATCTGCGTTAAATGTTTTAGTCTGAAAGTACTTAGTCGGCCATTGAAGAAACTGACAGTTCGTATCCACTGAAATGCCCCTGTATATTCTTGACAAATCATACTGAGGTGAAGCTATCTGTGCCAAAAGAATAGCAAGCATACCTCGTCTTCAAACAGGATTCGGTAAAGCTCACTAGACACCTGCTTGTCCTTTGCACGAGCACTTCCGTAATAAGGTGGTCTGAGGTAAAGTAAGAAGATTTGCAGATAATGGGTTTACCGAGCTAGGTTTCGGTGCATAGGCAAGGAATGCAGTGGCGAGATGTATCTCGCAAGAACTCGTGTGATGTTCACCCCCTAGGGTGTCGAACTTGAGATCTTTGGGTGTTTCATTCCGATTCGAGTCAAAATACAAACACTCAGGTCACTTTTCTGTGATATCATCATCCGTTCGCGTGTTACATTCACAAGCTGATAGGCAGCAGGTGTTATTCGCGACTTACTTAAGCTTGTAGGTGGAGAATTCGACGGGAAGCAGACCAAAGCATCCGCTGTTAAAATCCGATTCCTCAAAACACTCTACGGCCTTATCAGCATCTTCTCGAGCTCCAGCGTCGTCCTCGAGGAGGAACTTCACGCAGGCGCGATGTTTTAGACACTCATAATCGTCACGTTCTAGCTCTAAAGCTCGGTTTAGATCCGTTAACGAGCTGATATAATCACCCATTAGTCTTTTAAGTACACCTCTCTCCCGCCAGCTTATAGAATCCGATGGATCCAGTTGGACTGCGTGATCAGCGTCCACCATCGCCTCGTCCCTTTCGTCAACTGAAAATCTTATGAAGCTCCTCAACCGCCAGTATTCCGAAACAGCAGGTGCTAGTTCCAATGCAGCATTAGCATCTGCCAAAGCTCCGACGTAGTCTTGCAGCAGCTCTTTTAGACGTGACCTCCTGGCCCAGTTGGAAGCGTCTGCTGGAATTAGTTTCAGTGCTCGGTCTGCGTCAGCTAGAGCACCGAGATAGTTTTTCATCTTGCGCTTCACGTCACTCCGGAACTGCCAGATGCCACAGACTGATGGCGCTAGGGAAATTGCTTTGTCAGAATCAGCTACTGCCCCCTTGTAGTCGAGCAGCATATCTTTCAGTAAGGATCGAGTTCTCCAGTACGAAGACTCTGTGGCTTCAAGTTCTATGGCTTTGTTAGCATCGATCAGCGAGCCCGTATAATCACCCATATGGAGCTTTAGGAGGCAACGATCATGCCAAGGCCATGCTTTTGTCGGTTCAAGGGAGACCGTCATCCCTGCGTCGGCAAGTGCGCCCTCATAATCCCCCAACAACTTCTTCATACAAGACCTTCTGGACCAGTTTTCAGCCTTATATGGTTCCATCTCGACGACCATCAATGCATCAGACAATGCATCCTCGTATCTTCTCAACTTTCGTTTCAGATCGCTACGAAGCTGCCAGATCTTACAGTCTGAAGGAGCAAGCGAAATGGCCAAATCGGCGTCGGCTATTGCACCTTCGTAATCTTTCAGCATTCCCTTCACTATTGATCGCGTTCGCCAGTTTGCAGCTTCTGATGAATCTAACTCCACGGCCTTACTAGCGTCGTCCAGTGCTCCGGTGTAGTTCTGCAGGTGCATTTTCAAAAGAGCCCGATCATGCCAAATCCAATCTTTTAGAGGTGCCAAAGCAACAGCTTCATCAGCATCAGAAATTGCTCCCTGATAATCTGCGATCAGTAACTTAAGAAATGCTCGTCTCCAGTGGTTTTCAGCCACGGAAGGTTCGAGCGCCAAAGCCTTGTCGATATCAGCGAACGCTCCTTTGAAATCCATCAACTTGCGCTTCATGTCACTCCTTGCTTGTAGGTAGGTATACCTGGAGGGCTCCAAAGCAATTGCTTGGTTTATGTCTGCCATAGCTCCATCGTCATCTTTCATTCGTTCCTTCACTTCTGACCTTCTTTCCCAGTTTTCAGCATCTGAAGGTTCCAGTTTAATCAATGCATCTACATCAGCCAGGGCTCCGGCTAAGTCTTTTAGTTTGAGTTTCACATCGCACCTGAGTTGCCAACTTCTGCAATCAGAGGGATCTACGTAAATGGCTTTGTTCAGATCCGCCAACGCTCCAGCATTATCTCCAATTAATTCTCTCACTTCGGCCCGTCTGTGCAAACATTCGGCCACCGAGCAGCCGAATTCCAGGGCCTTTCCAGCATCTGCCAATGCTGCTCTATGTCTTCCGAGCTTTTGGTTCATGAGACTTCGAAGCATCCAACTTTTGTAATTAGAAGGTGCGAGACTAACTGCCTTATCTAAGTCAGCCAAAGCTCCAGTGCAATCATCAAGCAGGTCTTTCAACAATGCCTGCCTCCAGTAGTTATCAGCCAACAAAGGATCACATGTTACAGCTTCCTCGATGTCTCTCAACGCTCCCGAGTAGTCCTTCGTCTCCTTTTTCAGCTCACATCTGTGCAGCAGCGTCCATGAATCGCCTGGTACTAGTGACAGAGCTTGGTCTGCATCAGACAAGGCCCCGTTGTAATCCTTTCGCAACAGTTTTACCCAGGACCGCCTCCTCCAGTATCTCGGATTCATGGGTTCGATTTCGATCAGATGATCAGCGTCAGCCAACGCTCTTCTGTAGTCCTTCAGCTTTTCAAGCAGAACACAACGATAATGCCAGTTGAATGCGTTCCACGGTGCTACTTCGATGGCCTTATCAGCATGGCGCAGTGCTCCATCATAGTCACCTAATTGCATTTTTGCCATTGAGAGGCATCTGCATCACAGTTGGTCATGATCGAAATTTATTCAGAACAGCGAAGACACTCAGAAGACAGAGCGTCAACGAAAGCCAGTGAGGTGTAACCGTCCGAAGCACTTTTAAGCAGGGACAATGAATCAACACCACGTATATTAGTCGCCCAGCTGCAAGCTCAAGGCTTGGTCGGGAGTTTTGCTATGAAGCTTTAAAATTCACCCCTGAAGACAGGGTGCAACTCGATGAAAATTGTAGCAAGACATGTGAACCCCTGTTCCCGTCAGATTTCAATCCTATCGTTTTGACAGCACGTCATTCTTGGAGCATGGTTGACAATGTATAGACCAGGAACTCTGAAACATATCAGTGAACTAAAACTGGAATCACCTCTGGGTACAAGCATCATCCGGTTGAAGTAACGAGGCCTTTGCGAGGTCTGCAAGGGCATCTTTGTACAAACCCAGCTTAAGTTTCGCTCTTCCGGATCCAAGATGTACATGACCAGACGGAAACACACTTCGCTTCTGTCTCTTCGTGCCATTCCGTAATTCAGTGCCCCCGGTATGATGTTGACATTCGTTGTCAACTACTGCTCCGTTGCAAGTGCTTGAAGACTCCTCCGTCGGTGTGAATGGAACTACCATCATCTCGCCAGAATTTCAGCCCTGACTTTACGACAATGATGAGAGTATCTACTTCCCAACTGAAGCTTCGTCAATTTAGGACTTGATAAGAATGCATGAACTGAACAGTTCAAAGACCAAAAAGATTGATCTTCTCAAGCACAAAGGCTCTTTGTGCGGATTCTGTAATCCTGTCCTCCTTCAGAAGGAAGATACAGTAAAGAAGCAGATATCTTCGACGAACTTAATCCCGGCCCTTATACTGTCACATTGTAAGATAGAAGCTAAGTTGAAGGCATCTTCTTTCTTGCACAAGGACCCAAATCTTAAGCATGATTTCCTAACAAGAAGCATACTTGGACATCGGTTTGATCCTGTTTTTCTTTACAAACAAATGCCACGGCCAAACCTATACCTATCTAGCATATATCCTTCTGCTTATCACGATCATTACGACTGGCCTTAACGAACTTCAGGCTTAGACTGATCGAGAACTATCATTTTCACACTGCAGTACAATCCTTGTTAACTTCGTGTTGCTCTGCTTAAAACTCTCACGCACCTGTCCAACTTTCCGAAAGCATGAATCGCTGGGTCACTGATCATGAAATGGACTTGGAACTCACTACACTACTAGAACCTGCAACTTGCTGAAGAGGCTTCGGTGGGTGCGGGGTATACATCATTCCGATCTAGACTTGCCTCCGGAGGTGACCAGAAGTTCATTCGGTTCAGAGAAAGGGCGTTACAGTCAGTCGAACCAACCATCTGTTACATGATGTGACGTGGTGGGCCTCAATATGAGGTTACGCAGTTGTAGACAGAGACGCCTTTTAGATGTCCTTGTTAATACCGTGAAAGCGACTGCACCTGCAACAAGACACCGAGTACTTCTGGAGCTCCTGGATGCGAACAGGGGTGGCACCAGTAATTCCACGAATCAAAGGGAGTTCCAAAAAGGTTAGACTCTATTGAGCAGATAGTTTCAGAACATTGCTTTGCTTGTGGTCCACAAGCGCCTTCAGCACATTAGGGTTTTGAGGGTTTAACCCTAAGCCCTGATCCTTGAACGCTATGTCCTTCCAGTTTTGCAAGATTGAATATATGTGGAAAAGATCATCAGCATTTGTGTTATGTGCTTCACGAATGCTTACAAGCAACATCTGATGGAACATAGCTTACGCGACTGATTATCTGCAACTCTGTTTCCAGTTCTCAGTCGCCAGAATCTCAGCGTTTCTACCCTTCCTGCGTCATAAGCATTCAGGGTGCACCACGTGTTAGCCCTCAGTTTCTCTCTTCAGCTGTTCTAATAACAGTAGCATCAGTTAGCGTTTACTTCACTAGTTTTCGAGATACCGTGGAAGAGCGCTACGATGTTATATTGACAAGAAGGAACTCTAGATACTTCGTTAAATGGCTACGTTGTCTGCTCGGATCTGTCAGAGAGTACGTATAGTTGTAACGACCAAACATGCTATGCAACACGGAGAAGTTATGAGACTCAACACTATTCTCTTCACTCCGCGCCCCGCTGGTTGCCGCAAATGATAACTCTGAAGTCCACAAGTAATCATGTATCCTAGTTTCAATGTTCTCCAACCTGTCTCGATGATCAAAGTTCAAACGTTGGATTTGAGCCCATGGATCAGCGACTCAAGCGTGTTATTGTTCCTGGATAGAAGCGGTTTGATACAAGCATGCTAAGCACTCTCTGCACTACTTTCACGTCCTTGAAGGTCTTTTTAAAGTTATCATATCCGTGAGGAATGGCATTTGCTTTATGTAATTGTCCTACGGCGAGATTTAATTATTAGCTATATGGTTTGTCTATCATAACACTTCCTGCAACCATATACGCTAAGTTACACTTTCAAGACTGTGGAAAATCCAAAACTCAACCAAGAGTGAAATTATTCTGACTAGATTTCCATCCACGGGAAGTTCAAAAATATGGATGCAATGATTAAGTCTAAAATTCTAACTTCTTTGCATATTATCTCTTCCATCATAAGATGGAGGCGATATATGAAAGGTTTAATTTATTACCTAACCTTTCCGTTAAAAAATTTTAGATAATAAATTAAACTACTAGTAAAATGTGATGTGTTAATGAGCAAATTCTCAGATATATAACCCCGGATGTGCGTCTTTCTGCGCTCTTCTTATGGATTATCTGGATCTTTCTGCATCTCAATGTCAAGCTACCACTTAACATTTAATGATAATTTTGACTTTTCTTATCAACTTAATATAGAATTTCTGTTTAACACTTATGTCTTTTTCTATAAGAGCAAGTGGGCAAAAGTCCCCCGAAGTTCATGTTGCATGTATATGAACTTTAGGATTTCTTTGTGTACTTTAAGGTTTTGTTACTAGTTTCATTTCATTTTATATTTTCATAATATAATATTGCGTAGGATACTTTTTCTCTATTTTCATAAAGAGAGCTGGCATTTCAACCTTTGTTTTAGGTAAAGAAAAAGAAACAAAACAAGAACGTCAATCTGTAACACTAGCATGTCTTTTGTTTAAAACCTGAGCGCCGAGTATAAAACCAGAAAAATTATTATCTTTTGCATCTTCCTGTGTACTTTCACACCCCTCTTAACATTATATTGCTTATCACATCACACCCTTGATTGGATATCAGTAGAAAAACCATTCACTTTGTCTTGTCGTCTTTGATTTCATGACTGTCGAATGTGACTCAATGTTTCTGTAATCCAAATAGTTTAACAATTAAGTACACATCAGACAATACATGCTAAAGAGTTGACATGTGAAATCTTAAATATCATTAACATAAAGAAGTGACTGGTTTCACAGTCTAAAACCAGTCAAGAGTGTGATCAAGCAATACATTCTTAAGAGAAGTGTGATCAAGCTAAACTAACTTGACTAAGTATGATTCTAGTTTGAAATTTATTGTACTTAAAATAGTAAATTTAGAGAATGAATCATCACTCCAGTGTCTATCACAACTATACTTACAAAACAATACCAATTTCATTCAGATTTACTATCATAAATGTGTACTTCCTCACTCCCAATTCCAGCCACAAACAAGTAGAACCAATAAAGAATGAAAATGCAAACATTTATGATTATAGTTTTTTATTCATCTAGCCCTTATGCAAGCTGAGTGGTGCATTAACATCTTTTTCAGATCTAAATTTGATTTCTCCACTACCACATCTTGTACAACACTAAAAGAAGTAATCGTATACAAATATTTTCCTGTCAAACAACAGACATGAGAAATTATATCATCACATGCTTGGACAGTTCTCCTTACTTGCGGTCAAACTAATTCAGCGCTTTCGATCATGCTCCATTTTGACTTTCATTGATACTCTTGTCAATCATGCTTATCCGAGAATAGTACTTGCTTGAGCTAAAACTATCTCCATGCTTTCTACCATCTCTTCGATCTCTAGCATATGAGCTCGTGGTCGTCGTGTCTCAAACTAACACTCAGCTTCACAAATGCATAGCAAAAATTATAAGATTAAAGTAAGATGATATAAAGTCTATTTTCGGATTGAGTCAGAGAACGCAAAACATCTATAGACATCCAATTCAAAAGACTCCAAAAGATCGACGAGAATCACATTTATCAGCATAGAATATGGATTTCTATTGAAATAAATATTTACGCATCACCTCCAGAAACTGTAAAAAGTTTTACGGAAGTTTCAAGAAATCTTTACGTCTAAGGTTGAGGTGGCCCTATTTTTCCATCGTTTGTGCAAATGGGCACGCACTCAAAGAACACTATACACATGTCCGATAAAACACGATTCTTTAACAGTCTGTTTTATTCTTTTGTATACACTTTTCTGATGAACGATGTAAATCATCCGTGAAGCCGTTATTTTCGTACGGATTGTCCGTCTTTCCGTGAACGAGAAGAAGGTGGTGAGAGTAAAGAAGCTTCAGGACCGAGTAGGGGTTTCAAATATAGTCCCGTGGCTAGTCACGGGCTAGTCCGTAATGACTCGAGACAGACTTAACGATTTAGTCCGATTGGTATCTGTAGAAGGTATCCGTCGTTTGATCATGGATTGGATCGCTTGGTCCATCGTCGTGATTAATTACGTTGATAAGACGTATATGAAAATTTTGTCAATCTACTTCACGAAATGTAATCATATCTGTCATCGGTCCGTTTTACGTCCGTGGCAAAGTCTGTCTCTGTATTACGGATTTCTATGTTTGAAACCCCTCGTGGTCAAGGTGAATTATGGATTTGTTTCCATGAGACGTTCCACGTGCGTTTCTTACTTTTGTTTCTGATTTCTTTTCACTCGTTTTGCATTTGGCAGTAGAGAAGTTTAATATTTAAAGGAATAACTCCAGTTTCAGAACCCAAAAAAATATAGAGATAAAATAGTATTGTAAATTCACAAGGCACGCATAACGGATCCATAGTTCTGTACATAGTTATCTTTTGGTAAACCACTGTTCGTCACTTTTCTTCCAGGAATGTAAGTTCCTAATATACCTATATACTAATATACTAATACTAATTTCTTAATATCACCAAAATATTAAAATAACTTTGACTAGTAACAATTTAATGTTAAGCCTCCAGTGCCCCTAGAAATAGTCCTGGTAACCATAGGACTTCATTTTGCGACTTCACGGTCAGTTAGCAAAGTCATTTGACCGTTAAACATAAACTGCTTTTGCTTACAGAACTTTCTTACGAGAATAGAATCAATTAAGTAAAGACAAGAGTTCCCTAAAAGCTTTACAATCTGCAATTCACTCCAAAGTCAACTATTCAGGATCGATTGAGAAATGTTCAAAAAAAGTTTTTGTTGTTTCTGGGATTATTTTCCATCAAGCTCAACGGACCTATTGACGGTGTGATTAAGCAAATTTCTGTCAGGAAGGACTTTCGCGACGTAAAAATCGTAGCGAAATAATTTTCCGTTACCCGTAATCGTATGCTGCCAAAAGAAAGTTTTCTATTGTTTTTACGAGGAACTGAGTTTTTTTCTATGCGTTAGCATAGCTATACGTCTTTTGTGAAAACTCGAAAGAAAGGGGAATTTTTGTGTTGTGTAGCAAGAATTGACCTATAGAATCGTTGTGAAAAGCGGAAGAGAGAGGAAGGATTTAGATCCGAATAAACCTCGAAAAGGAACGTGGGAATCTTTGATCGTGTAGCGCGAATTGACGGATGAAATCGTGGTGAAAAAAGAGAAAGATTTCGATCCGGATCAATGGCTAATGCTGCTAATGCATAGCCACGCAATTCCATTGCAAGCATAGCTCTTTGTTTGAATTCACGTAGTGTAGGGTTTCATATTCCGTTGATGGACTAAATCTGTCCGCGCAACTAGAATCCAGATCTTCAGGAGGGAAGACGAGTGTTATGTGGCAAGTATTCCCACTTTAGGATTTCTAGAGTGTATCATATTATCACTGTTTGGTCTAATCAACAGCAAGACGGGAAGTCATCTCCGGTTACAAGTAGTTACAAGTTGTGCCTCTCGTCGTGATCAGATAATCTTGGATTTATTTAAATTGTAGTCCGGACTGACTAGTACTGGATACTCGGAATCCAGAAAGCATATATGATGCGCTTGGGATTCACTCGTGTTCACAAGCGCATCACAGACAGAATGTTCCAAACATGACTGTCACCAGTAAGGACTATCACTATCATCGAAGCAATCGTCGACACGGACGAGCTCGAAGCCCTTTCCGCGAATAAGTGTAATCAAATCCGGGAGGACTTGGGCTGTCGCAGGCACGACGTCATGGGATAGAGAGAGTACGTTGTCTATAGCTGGGTCGCTGTTCTCCACTCTTTCTTCAAAAGCCTCGAAGATTATAGCTGGGTCTCGGCTTTTCCAGTCGTAAGGATCCATGTTCCAAATAACGACTTTGTACTCTTCCTCCTTCAGTACTTCCTCCACTTGCTCGTTAGTATAGCCGTAGGGTGGTCGAAAGTATTTGGGTCTTCGCCCAATCACACCATAAAGAGCATCAGACGTCTTCGACAATTCTTCTCTCACGTCGCTCTTATTGAGTTGCGTGAAGTCTGGATGAGTATAGCTGTGCGAACCTATGAGATGTCCTTCTTCAAATGCGCGTTGAGTAGTCCTTCTACTTTCTTCATCTTGAACGAGGTTTTGACCGATTACGAAGAACGTGGCGTGAATCTTGTCTGCCTTGAGCGCGTCAAGAACCACGGGGGTTAACAATGTCGATGGACCGTCGTCGAATGTGAGTGCCCATATGCCTGGGCGTTTGCAGCTTGTCAGCCGTATACCAGTTTCCACTGGCCCTCGTCCACGTCCACTCGGACTTGGAGTAGGGGTCAGACTACCGCCATATTCGATGACAAACAATTCTCGAGCGCTACCAAAGCCAGCCCTGACCAAGAAAAGGAATACAACAACCACGTTGAACTTTCTCATCTTGCAATCAATCGATCCCGTTGTTAAGATCGGATCCAGACCTTCGAAGTGGTGAGTGCTCGCACAAGCTTAGTTTTCAGTGCAAGATTTCAATCTCAGATACTGTCAGTGAGCCGACTTCGAAAGGCGACGTCGAGTTGATCTATTATCCACCCATGGTTTCAATCCCCTTTATGAGAAAGCGCAGCCCAGATCAGCAGTGCACCAAAGATTTCCTTCGGAATCCAGGAGGAGCAGGAACATCTGTGTGCATAATGCGGTTCTCTCCGTGCTATAGAGAGTAGAATTGGCGGAAATATCCAAGAGACGTTGATTTCCGGCTTGAATTCCAGTTCATTCGGACGGTCTTTTAAGGAGGAAAACTTTACGCCTCGTCGTGGGCGCCCAGTTTGTTGTATTCAAACTCTATCTGACCTGGCAAGAAGGCGGGGGACAATCCAAGGACATGCAAGACAAATGTTGCAAGACAAATGTGCCCTTCGAAGGATGAGCTTCCGGAAACAGACAGACTCGGCGCTCGGACAGTAACGGCTGTCTTCGTATACTCCGTAGGCAATAACGTTTTATTGCCGGTTGAGTTTTGATTTCTTCTGACGGAAAATATCCGATATGGATAATTATTCGTAAATTTGATTTAGAAAACGATAATCTGGGTGAATAGATAATATGCATGCTGGATTAACTTCTGGGACCTTTTGTTCGCTGATTGTTATTAAAAATATATATAAATATTAAATGAAAATTATAAACTATATGTAAATCGTTAATATTTTATAATTATTAATTATTAATTTATACTTGGAAATGCAAGAAGACGAAGATATATACCAGAAGACATGAATGGACTACCGTGATTCTAATGCACAAGTCAGAGAACTTGAACTATGTATACATTAATTTAATATGAACTTTCAATGGAGGTGAATATATTCAAGTGCTCTGAAAAATAACCGGCTAATTACTTACTATCGCCGGCAATTTTACCAGATGGAGGAGGTGAATATATGCAGGTGCTCTGAAAAATAACGGGCTAATTACTTACTATCGCCGGCAGTTTTACCAAAACCCAAGAAACCTATCAGAACGTGAATTGGTTTATGACCTTACAGAGATCCTTGGGATCCCACGTTCGGAGTGTCACTCCAGCAATTCTTTAGCGTGTGTCAGTTCTTCGTTTTGGCCAGAATAGTCCCGTAATTTCTGAAGGTATACAATGCGGGTGTTAAAACCGAAATATTTATTCTGTATTTAAGTGACTTGCGTATAACGTTCACTAACTAGGATATTCTCATCGATGCAAATTTGATCCATTTTTAAGTTCGGAAGAGGAGGAATATATAAGCTTTTTGATTTTTTTTCCTAATTTTTTTGGAAAATTTTAGATTATAAATTTAAGTTTATAAATTTAAAATATTTTTATTCATGCAAAGCATACATCTTTATACTAGGACAAGGATCACTTATGTACCTTGTTTATGAATTTTGTAAATACAACGGCCATGCGTAGTCAAGCTAACGAAGTTGAGTTCTAAATATTTTAATAATTTAAATTTTAGAAATTCAATTTAGTAAAGTAAATTTAAAGAAATTTATCTCTTATTCTCCTCTTGTCTAAAATATATTTTACAAAGCCAGTGGAGCATCGTTCTTCCCCTGATCGCTGTAACGGAAAACCAACCGCCAATCCACACTATTAATTAATTCTTATTACCATGCTTTTCATCTTCTTTTTCTCTTGCAAGAAGTTCATCTTACATGCAATATCACCTCATACATACACACTTTGGTTTAGTCAAAGACACCCATCCAAAGACTTGAATCAAATCAAATTATTTCTTCTGTTTAAGTGTCTCTTTTACCTGCTTTTTATCTACTTTGAACAGACGAATCTTCTTTATATATGAGTTTTCCTGCAGGGAGATTAGAACCGACGCTACCAAGTCCCTAGGCGCAGCCCATTTGTACTGGGCTATTCACTTGGTCTTGAAAGTTTTACTATATATCATTTCTATTAGACAGATCGACCGTATGTCAGTGCCTCAAACTGTTTTCCCAAAGAACCAGGCCAGAATCCGGATCTGATATTCTAATAAAACTCAACACCTCCACACATGTGTAACTGAACGAATATTCTTTATTGATTTTTTTCTAGGTGTCGGCCAGCTGGTGTTTTCTGTCCCGGCACTCTACCGACGACGAGAATTTAATTTCTGTTTTTTCAGTTTGTCCATTTTCGCTCCCCGGACGGAACGACGACTTGCACGAATAATCACCTGATACACAGTTAGAAAGCCAAATGACTTTCATTAATTTATACTCTAACCTTTTTGACAGAAAAGATTATACTATAAATTACTGTAAAAATGAAATGACTGTGTTTTTTGAACTCGATCTAGGATTTATATTCATAGTAGCACGAGAGTAAACCTCACACTTATAGGTTCTGTCTGGATCTGGTGGCAACTCTAGGGCCGTTTAACACTTCATAATTATAGAAAATTGATTTTTTACAACAATTTATTATAGAATTTCTACATAATATTTATGTATTTATCAACAACATAGAACGCAGCTCGATGTACAAGGTCGTTGGGAAAGATATTTCTGCAAGTAACTTCAGAAGTGTTCGTAGAAAACACCACGCGCGGTTTTTACTTGGTCGCTATAGAAATGTTTTATTCACACTGAATCAATGATTCCAGTTTCAGAAGTTGACAAACTTTTAGGACGAAACAGTATTATTTTCAACTCAGAAGGCCGCTCATCAGCAATCCACGATAACCGTTCTATACTAAGTTACCTTTGGATAAACTTTGGCTTACTCCTTCCAGAAAGAACTTTCTTTTGTACCTTATGACACCCCTTCGTGTTTATGCTGATGGTCAACGTAGTCGAAGCCAGAAGAGTGGTCAGGTCTACTTAAATAAGCTTTTCGTGCTGTCTACTGTGGTAATATACGTCGAGAAAGAGAATTTGATGGACAAGAGCCGCGGTTCCTAACTCGTAGTGACTTCCACGCGGCATGACCTGACGCGTTTCCACGACCAAATGTGCTTAGGCACTAGAGGAGACGTGTTTCAGAAAATGACACCCGTTAATTGTTTTTTGTCTACAAGATCCGTATGGAAAAACTTGACGGGTGCTACCGGTTCCTGCAAACAAAGACCTACAGTAGCTGTAGATCTGAAACCGTCAGTTCCAGTACAAGGGCTTCAGGCCACCGAGAATCTCATTTCTCGATTTCACGATAAGGCGGCAAAGGAAAACAATGGTTGACGTTAAATAATATTTTTATCAGAGAGTTCTCATTCTATTATGGAATCAGAAGAATAACAAACAAAAATTTACAAGCTTTACACTTTATGATTGCTTTCACTTGATTATAATTAGAAATGAGTGAGATCTATGGAATTAAAAGTTGACTAAATTTTTGGAAAATATGATACTATTGACATGACGTACAAAGAAACAGAAACTATAGTGATGATACAAATATGCATACAACATGAATTGTTTCTCGAGAAACAAAATAAGTGTGAAAAGAAGAGCAAAATCTAGTGATGCAATTGGACTAGACAGTGCAGTGAGATCTGATCGAACTTCTGGGTCATATTAATTAATATTTGCTTATGAGAAATATAAAATAATATATATTTTTTAAATAAATATTACATATTAGATACAACGTGTATGCAGAAACTGTCGAAGAGAACCTATAAGCAATGTAAGAGAAGTGAGCTCCAAGAACCCTAAGACAAGTCTCTTGTACCGTTTAAAAAAATAAAGTTTGTTATAAGTTTAATTTACCACATAATCTGTTTTCGTGAAAAAGGGTTAGATGATAAACTAAACCGCTTTGCATTATTTCCCTCTCCTAAGATAGATGAGATGAATATGCATCCAAAGCGTACTTCTGGGCGGGTGGAGGAAGACAAACGTGAAAAAAAAGTTAAAATATTTTCTTTTTCTTTTTCTCTTTTTTTTTTCTTCTTCTCTTCTCCTGGGAACTGGCACGGCAAATTATGAGATGAAATAGAAAAATAGGGTCATAGGACCAGACGGACCAGCACGTGTGCCTTCGAGATTATGGAATATAAATGATATTATATAAATATTATAAATAAAATTTTATTATTTATTTATTTATTTCTATTTTTATTTCTATATACATTATATGTTAACTCTGAAGTACATGCCGGATGTTGCGAAGAAAATCAATAAGCAAAGTGGGTTGGAGCACGCAAAGGAAGACATAAACGGGGCTACAAGCTTCTCATAATAATATTCATGTACGCAGTTTCATTTATCACCTAACCTTTCCAGCCAAAAAGGTTAGGTGATAAATTAAACGCCCTTGTATATTCCCCTCTTCCGAACTTGCAAGAGGTGAATATGCAAGGAAGTACACAAGATGTGAATATGCAGTCTTCCGAAGAGATGGATATGCAAGGAAGTTAGATCGATTCTTCACTACTCACAGATATGATATGAACTGACTCGCATTGTGCTTCACGTTAGTTTCCCATGTCTACATTACCGTAATGCTATATCAATTAGCGCATATGTATTTGCATATTTTTCACACAGGAGTCGTTTAATGTCAACGCACAATAAGTAAGTAATGGACTTGGTGTTCCTCATTTATTGGATTAGCTTTTATGCACAATTACTTCTTTCTTATTCTCGTTCAAGCTTGTGCATGAATTGACTTAGCACCACGATAACTTCCCTACTTCTATTTATCTTTTATATCCATGCCGTAGTGATCATCTTAAATGGAACAAGGCATGTACAAGATCATGAGAAGAAAAACTAGATGAGAAAGGAGAAAATGGAGCTGCGAGGCTTAGGTTGTAACTGCACCAGGATGAACAAAACAAGTTTTACGTCTAGTGTGTGTGGATGCTAGGGTCAAGATTAAACTTGTACGCTTCACTCAAACCCGTTTCATTTTCTGAAGCCGGTGTAGCAGTGTCGTATTCATTTCTCTTTGTCCGGGGGCTGGTTGGCGTAGGGGCATGTTTGGCAAGAAGGTGAAGATTTTCCACTGTAGCACGCATGAGTTTTCTGCCATTGTAATAATAATCTGTTGTAGCAAACAAACAATAGCTTGTTGGCTATCACATCCGCATGTAGTCCAGACGCCTTCGGGTCGAGTCCTCTTGACGGGGGGACTCATGCTGTGCAAGGTGCTACGCTGATGCCCTTGCACAGCAGAAAGCCCCATAGGTTGCAGAAAGCCCCATAGCAAAAAGAGGCCTAAAAACAAAACTAAATAAATAATAATCTGCTATAATAATCTACGGTGCAAAAACATTAATTGATAAAAAATGGATCTGTTAAATCCTCCTCCTGGTACTAATGCTATGGGTTTCCCATAGTGTTTATTTAGCTTACGAACTTAGCAGAAGCCAAAATCTAGGCTACGTAGAGCAATTCGTGGTACTAGATTGCGTCGCCGGCTAATTGTCATTTCTGGTGATATAAGGTCTATCGATAGATTATTTCCAGCCAAAATCTGAGCTACTCAGAGCAATTTGTGGTACTGGATTACGTCACCGGCTGATTGTCATTTCTGGCGATATTAGATCTATCGGTAGATTATTTCCAGCGCTAACTTTCTGAGAAAAATAACAGATTTCTGACATCTCAGAAATCTAAATGAGTCAAAGAAATCTGAGCCATAGGCTGACGCACGGGCATGTTCATTTTGAATTTTGAAATTATTTTTTTCTGGGCAGCTGCTCAAATGAAGAGGGGAGCAGGGGCAGCTGCCTACTGTCAACGGTCAGGGGCACTGCATGAGAGAAGCTGCTGCCCTCTCCTCCTCGAACGCAAGAGGGGCAAAACCTCCATCCTTATGTGTTTTCGTCTCATTGTGCATTTTGCACTTTGTGTGTAACTTCTTTGTTCCAAAGATAGACTTCGTCTCCTTCTCTTGGATTTTGCACTTAGCACTTAGTTTATTTTTCAGTTTTTCTTAGTCAGTATCAGTTAGGCATGCATATTCAATTGTATTAAATATTTATTAGATTATTTTCTGTTTATATATGATATCTTTATTGGTCTGCCATTCGTGATATATATTTTGAACTTGATGTTTTGTTTACTAACATATTTCTATTACCGTTGTCGTGTTGTACATGGGTCTGTACAATGAAAACTAGTTGCAAAGAGATCTTTTCTTTGTTGTGTAAAGGAAGCTGCCCTGTAGCTTAACAAGCTAGGCAGGAGCTAAGCTGGGGCCATGCTTGACAAGCTGCCCCCTAGCTTGGGTTGGAGTATCACCCCTAAGGGAGTCGAAAGACACCAGGATGTAAAGCACGACGAGGAGAGCGACCTCATGCTTCTAGTTTTGACAGAAAGTGTTTTAAGCAATAGTTAGTACGAGTTTTAGGCTGTGAAATATGTGAAAGAGAGAAATCCGTCGATTCTGGCTCGAGACTCGAACTCAGAATCTGATAGCGTGGGTGTGTAGGTGTTCCTGAATACTATAGTTTTGACTCCTTGTTCATTAAAAACGGAGTTGTATAGAAGAGTTTGCACAGAAAAGGCTAGTAAAGACTTTGCAGGAAGATTTCTACAGTAAAAGCATATGTACAAAGTTTAAATCCTTTTAGAACGGAACTAGAGGCCATCCCAGTGATAGGGCGCCTGCCTAGGAGGGAAGTGGTCTCAGGATCAATCCCTCCTGGCCTCTGGTTCCTATTCTGGCGTGTTGGCCTCCCGGATGGGAGTCTATGTTGGGTATTCAACCATGTCCTGATTACCTAGGGGCGGGAGACCGGTATCTCCCTTAATCGTGGGCTCCTGGCCTAAGCCTCCGCATGCCATCCTGAATATACTATGGGAGATACCTGGTGCGCATATGGGGGGGCTGTAAGCCCTGTGGGGCAGCCTCATAAGTGTAGGGGCTTCGGCCTACATTGGATGGCTTGTAGTATATTCAGGATGGCATCAAGATGGCATCAAGAGCACAGGAAACTTTTGCTAAATAGTTAAATAATCATCGAGTAGGCTTGCGATGGAAAATGAGGTTATGTGAACCTTTATCAGTGTAGGGATAGAGTTTGTAGAGACAACTGCGAAACTTATATTAAAAAAGAGTCAACTTTGTAAAAAATGCTTTGTACGCATAAGGACAGCAGGGGGGCAGCTTAAGCTAGGGCCCTGCTTGTGATAAGTGAGTGCACTTATAAGGACAGCAGGGGGGCAGCTTAAGCTGGGGCCTTAACTTTTAGGTTTAATACCTGCGGCGGCTGGAGATCGGGGACACTTTTTCAAGGGAGTTTTCTGAGAGAACTGAGGCGGAAGGAGAAAAAAAGAGCAGAATTAGGGATTGAGGAGAGGAGACGCGGAGAAGCTTGGAGGCTGAGCAGGGATTGATTTTTCTGACAGAATTGAGTGGATTGAGGAGAGGAGACGCTGAGAAGCTTGGAGGCTGAGTGAGGATCGATTTTTCGGACAGAATTGAATAGAGTGAGCAGGGGAGATCGTGAGAGAGACAGGAAAGTGTTTTGGAGGCAAGAACCTCATATGTTGCACAGTTTTGAGGTTTGGAGGTAGAATTGAACGGACAGGGCGGTTTAATTGAAGGGGATTGTTTTTGATAAGGATTTGGTTGTCGTGAGATCAAATTCTTTGGAATTTTCAACTGAGACGGACTTAGGAGAGGAGGAGAGAGATATTTTCTTAAACAGTGAAGCAGTTGACACTGAAATAAAGCTATTTCTACTCCGGAGAGATCTATTTGTGTACCTTAGTGCGTGATTGAGTGTTTGTTTTGCAATTGGTGAGCACAAGAGGCTGTGTTTTGAGATTTCATCTTCTGCAGCGACCTGTCTTCCTTTCTGGTCATTTCTTTCTGATCTATCACAGTCAGGAGGTTCGCCCTCCCCAAGAAAGACTCTCAACCCGACATCTGGTGCTTCCACTGAGAGCAATTGGGGTGATTGATTGGAGAATTGACCAGATTGAGAGAGAAATGGATCACAGTGCTGCTGTACAGGGTGCGGCTGCTGCTCAGGGTGCTCCTGCCCAAGGGACTTCTGGTCAGGATGGAATTGGCTCTCAAGGAGGACCTACGGTGGTTCCAACAGCAGCAGCACAGCCTGACACGTCTCTGATTCTTCAGGCGTTGGCTGCCTTGATTCAACAGCAGCCTGCAATTGGAGGAGCTGAGCAGAAATCCACGAAGGCGTTACAAGCAATTGTTGGTCGATGTGGACGATTTGATGGAAGAGATGTTACTAGGTACCTGCGGGAGTATGTGGGTGAGATGGAGTTGGTCAGGGCACCTGAAGTTGAGGTAATTCTAAGCTTTGAGTTGACTGTTGTCCCTGAACTGAGAGAGAAGGTTAGAGTTTTACAGAGAAGACATTTAGGTGGGTGGACTCTGTTTGAACGTGCACTGAGAGAAGAGTTTCTAGAAGAGGACTCTGAAAGAGTCACTAGAAGAACTCTCATGGATTGGATAGAGCGTCAGCCTGGACGTTCCATGGGATTGAATGAGGTAATTCGTGAGTTTGAGAAGAGGTATTCTCAGCTTTCTGGTCTAGAGAGGTTGACGCTGGATGCTAGGAAGACGGAGTTGTTTTTGGGGGCTCTGGATGAGTTCACAGCAGATAGACTTTGCTTCATGTTGGCTGATCAAGGAGCTGAAGGAGGAGTTACATCTGATTGGAGAAGAGTGGAGGAAGCGGTATCTACTCTTGCTAGGCAACGTCGTGGTAGGATGGTACTGCAGCCAGAGACCTTGCCAGAGCAGAGAGTAGCTCCTCATGTTCATGTAGCTCCTCCTGCAATACCTCAAGCACCTATTGTGATTCCTCAAGCACCTATAGTGGTTCCCCAAGTGGTTCCTCAAGCGCCTGTAGTACCTATCCCAGCACAGAGAGGACCTAGACAGCAGCAGCGACCTGTTGAGAACCGAAATCAACATAACTTGATAGAAGAACTTACTCAACAGTTGAGAGATTTGAGGGTTGAGATGGCAGACTTGAGGAGAGATCAACGACCTATTGCACCAGGTGCCCGACCTGTAGGAGGAACCTTTACCAGGAGATGTATTTGGTGCGATAGTCTAGATCATCTCAGAGGAGACTGTCAAGACTTGGCGGTTGCCTTGCGAGAGGGCGTAGTCAACTATCAGAACAACAGATTGTATCTAACCGCCACTGGGCAGCCTCTGAATACATATTTTGGAAGAGGGGGAATGAGGAGTTCTCTTCCAACACTTACTGGTGCAAATACTACAGCGATGACTGCGGGTTCTGCGGAGGCTGATGTATATACTGGGAGAGTTGAGGTGCGCTCTAATCCAACTATGGTTGAGCAGGCTGTTGAGGTTCCGATTGAAATGATGAAGAGAGGTGCTGAAAGCATTAGGAGAGCCACTGGATGGAGAGACCCAGTAGATGCAACTTCTATTCGAGCATTTTTAGAGACGAGTGGTGAACAAGATGCCATGATCGAAGACAAAAGAAGACGAGACGCTTCTGATTTAGATGCAGGAGTACCAGAGGACAGTGACCGTCAGAGGGTTACAAGGAGGAGAGCAGCGGAGCCATCACCATCTGTACCAGCTGGAAGATTTCCTGCTGCAGAGGATATACCTTCTACCTCTACAGCTCCACCACCTGCAGTAGATCCTATGGAAGGTGTGCAGGATTTGCCACAGGAGACTACTGCTACAGATAGAGTACGAGGAAAGAGGTTTACAGCACAGGAGAAGGGGAAAGGTCCAGCTTACAAGTTAGCGGCAGACATCGAAACAACAACAGACTTGCGTGCTGTTCTAGAGCAACGCATTTTGGATGCTAGAGTTGAGTTTACTCTTCGTGAAGTGCTTGGTATCGCAAAGAGAGAGTTTCATGAGTTGATAATAGATATCATGAAGAGAAAGAGACAGGTATTGACTGAACAAGTAAGTAGTCAGATGGTTGGAGCAGTAGATGCTATTGGTGTTGATCAGTTCGGAGATGATAAGTATGAGGCATGGGTTGCTGGTCCTGCTGTTATTGAGAATGAAGATGAAGAGTTTGAAGAGGATGGGTCAGGCGCAGACAGCGATTTCAAGGAGAAGCACTGGGCAAGAGCGACAACAGAGACGCAAGTTCGGCTTGGAGGACTTTCTGAACCAGTACCTGCACTTGTGGATCACGGGTCGGAGATCAACATCATTTCCAAGAAGGTGTATGAAAAGGGACAGTGGCCAATCGAAAGGAATCATGGTTGGGTGCTTAGAGCTGCAAATAACCAAAAGGGTGAGTTATACGGAGCTTGTCCCAATATGCGTGTAAGGATTGGGGATGTAGAGGTTGATCAGCATTTCTTTGTACAGTCATCTGCCTCCTATCCTGTCATACTGGGCCAACCATACATCACCGCTGTTCGGATGGAGACAAAGGTGATGAACGATGGGTCTCATTATGCTAGAGTTCGGAGTCCTGATGACAAGTACTCAGTACAGTTTTTGACGGTTCGTTCAAGACACGAGCGGAACAGACAAACCCTTAGAGATTCTCAGACGAAGAGATGTAAGGTTTTTCGCAATCCACTCCTGTAGAGCGGGAAGACAGGGGTGTAGAACCTACTGTTGAGGTCCCGTCAGAGTTGGAAGCGAGACATGTACAAAGGTCTGGATACATGTGTGGTGTACAGAGTTGGCAGTCTGGATTGCTGATGTTTGAGGCAGATGGGTGGAGCCGATTTACAAGAGTTGAAGATATGGAGGAAAATACAAAAAGATGGATGGTGAAACAGGTATCAGGGTTGTGGCGTGTAGGAGTTCTATCTGAAGACGAAGTGGTTTCTGGTTTGTTTGAAGAGTTTATGTCTGTACAGTCAGCTGTTGGTTGGTTAGACAATGTGAGTAGATTGATGGAGGGGAAAAATAGTGTGGTGGTGATCCCTATCCACTCTCGATGCATATATAAGGAGATTGCTACATACCTGCAGTTCTTTCCTCATCCGATGCAGAATAATGAAGGGAGAGAAGCAAGTTGTTGGTGTGCACTCCCTCAGGAAGCAGACGTCCATGCGAAGTACAAATCTGTACTGAGAAAGGTAAGACCGGTAGCAGCTCAACTACCTGCTAACTCCCAGCAGCAAGTACAGTTAGTGGGGACTGAACCTATATTGCGTGATCATAGACGAGTAGGGCACCAGTTTACTGAGGAGACATTGAAGGAGCTCCAGATAGGAGGGGGTGAATTCTTGACTGAGGTCGAGAAGACAGTGTTTGAACAGATGGTAGTAAAGCATGGTAAAGCATTCTCTTTTTCAGCAGAGGAGATAGGTTGTGTGGACCCGCAGGTTATAGCACCTATGGTTATATTCACAATCCCTCATGTGCCTTGGGACCTGAAACCGATCCCAGTTCCTCGTGCTTTATTGCCTAAACTCATCGAGTTGTTGAAGGAGAAGGTACAGATGGGGATACTTGAGCCGTCTATGGGGCCATATTCTAGCAGGTGGTTCACTGTGCCCAAGAAGTCAGGAGCTTTGCGTTTTATTCAAGACCTACAGCCTGCGAATAACGTAACCATTCGTAACGTTGGGACGGGTCCTGTGATTGAAGAGGTAGCAGAGGCATTTGCAGGGAGAGCTATCTATTCAATAGGAGATCTATATTCTGGTTATGATCAGTTCCAGCTGGCTGTGGAGAGTAGAGATTTAACTACTATGCGTACGCCCTTGGGATTGATGCGGATGTGTACTCTTCCACAAGGAGCAACGAACTCGGTGGCTCATATGCAGAATGCGATGCACAAGGTACTAAGGGAGTTTGTGCCTGATGTTACCATTCCATTTCTAGATGATATTCCTATAAAGGGCTGCGCGATTGAAGACAAGGATGAAGCAGTACTTGCGAGTGGGTGTAGAAGGTTTGTTGCGGATCATATCAGGGATGTAGAACGTATCTTGACTCGCTTGGAGGAGGTACATCTCACCCTGTCGGGAGCTAAGTCCAAGTTTGGTGTGTCTGAGATTTTAGTGGTTGGACATCTGTGTGGAGCTTTTGGAAGGCGACCAAACCCCGAGAAGGTTGAAGCCATAGCTAGGATGGCAGACTGTAGGAATATCATAGAGGTTCGACGTTTTCTAGGTGCTTGCGTATTTTATCGTTTATCCATTCCTCATTATGCTCATGTTGCTGAGCCTTTGTATGCATTATTGAGGAAGGGTAAGCGGTTTGTATGGACCTCAGTCCATCGAGAAGCTATGAATAGGTTGAAGGAGGCTCTACAGTCTCCACTTGTTCTGAGAAGAGTAGACTACGGGTGTGGGAGACCTGTCATTGTCACAGTAGATACTAGTCCAAAGGCGATTGGTTGGGCGATAGGTCAAGATGATGCGGATGATATGCGGCTTACCTCCAGGTTTGGAGCTAGGATCTTGACAGACAGGCAACGAGATTATCCTCAGGTGAAGCGTGAGTTGTGGGGAGCGGTGACAGCAATGAAGACAGATCGTGAGTTTCTGATTGGTGCTCATGTAGTCCTGGAAACGGATTGTCTACCTCTACTAGGCATGATATCCAACTGTACCACGCCAGACATAGCAATGTTACGTTGGATTGCCTATATTAGAAGCTTGAATCCAGAGCTGAAGCATATAAAAGGAAAGGAGAATATGGTTGCAGATATGTTGTCAAGGGCTCGATTTGTGGATGAGGATGTCATGATTTCAGAAGCTGAGGAAGAAGAGCGACATGATGCTCAGTGTCAGGTTAATCGACGGGCTACAAACTTGGAGCCGTTGATGTTTAGAGAGGAGCTTTACACAGGTAGACTTCGTGACATAGGATATTATCTGAGCTTGTTGGAGAGGCAGGAGAGGTGGAGCAAAGTAGAGTTCAGGGAGATAAGGAAACAAGCTTACAACTACCTTCTACGTGATGGGTATCTCTGGAGACGGCCGCAGAGGAGAGATGGAATGTTCATACGAGTAGTGGACGATCTGCAGACTAAGCAACAACTAATGAAGGAGTTCCATGATACTTTGTGGGCCGGACATCGAGGGATTTGGGCTACCTACGTCAAGTTGAAGGAAAGGTATTGGTGGAAAGGTCTGTATCAGGATGTGGTGAACTACGTCAGTTCTTGCCTACATTGTCAATTCTACTCAAAGATCCGGTATAGGGACGGTCTTGTGCCAACTTATCCGCCTTGCATTCACTTCCAGTGGGTTCTCGACTTGGTAGTAATGCCTCTGGGGTTATGGGGCATGCGATATTTGGTTCTGGCTCGTGAGGATCTTTCCAACTTTGTAGAAGGGCGAGCTTTGAGGACGAAGACCACAGAGGGGATATGTAAGTTTGTTCTTGAGGATATTATCTGTAGATATGGGTCTGTAGGAAGACTACGGGCAGATAGAGGAGAACTACGTGGTACAGAAGCGAAAGAGTTTTTTGCTCGATATGGTGTGAAGCTCAAGCTTACTACTGCGATGAATCCAGAAGGAATTGGCAAGAGCGAGCGAGGACATCCATCAATAGTTCAGGCTTTGGTGAAGGCGTGTGACGGTAAGCATAGAGAGTGGCCCAGGTTACTCCCTTTTGCTTTATGGGCAGATAGAACAACTCATTGTTCTACTACAGGGTACATGCCTGTTGAGTTGATGTTAGGGCAGAAACCGATGATGCCAGCAGAAGAAGACTTTCCTACTTGGGCTACCTTGCCATGGGAGGACAATGTGGACCGTGTGCAGCTTCTCTCACTACGAATCAGACAGCTAGAATGTAGAGAGGAGGATCTCGCTGAAGCGCAGCTCCGGCTGAAGGCGGCTCGACTTGGGAACAAGGAGAGGTTTGATAGGACTCATAGACTTCGGCCAAAACCGATACAAGTTGGGGACTGGGTGTTGGTATACGACAGCACATTGGAGAACCAACACTCTACAATCCGAAAGTTTTCGAGAAGGTGGTTTGGCCCGTACCTTGTCTCTGATGTACATCAGAATGCTACTTATTCCTTGCAAGAGTTAGATGGCACGCCTTTAAGACTTCCAGTTGCTGGGAAACGAGTGAAGTTATTCAAGAAAAGAGGGGAGGCTGTAGAGTTAGCTGGGTTCTTAGGTTCAGAGCAGACAGGAGCAAATGAAGACCTTTCTGAGGCGGTCGAAGAGAGCGAAGACGATTTGGAGGACCACGAGGATCGGTGACGGATTGGCACATACCAGAGGATGTGCAGGTTTGGAGGGGTGAATGTCGTGTTGTACATGGGTCTGTACAATGAAAACTAGTTGCAAAGAGATCTTTTCTTTGTTGTGTAAAGGAAGCTGCCCTGTAGCTTAACAAGCTAGGCAGGAGCTAAGCTGGGGCCATGCTTGACAAGCTGCCCCCTAGCTTGGGTTGGAGTATCACCCCTAAGGGAGTCGAAAGACACCAGGATGTAAAGCACGACGAGGAGAGCGACCTCATGCTTCTAGTTTTGACAGAAAGTGTTTTAAGCAATAGTTAGTACGAGTTTTAGGCTGTGAAATATGTGAGAGAGGGAAATCCGTCGATTCTGGCTCGAGACTCGAACTCAGAATCTGATAGCGTGGGTGTGTAGGTGTTCCTGAATACTATAGTTTTGACTCCTTGTTCATTAAAAACGGAGTTGTATAGAAGAGTTTGCACAGAAAAGGCTAGTAAAGACTTTGCAGGAAGATTTCTACAGTAAAAGCATATGTACAAAGTTTAAATCCTTTTAGAACGGAACTAGAGGCCATCCCAGTGATAGGGCGCCTGCCTAGGAGGGAAGTGGTCTCAGGATCAATCCCTCCTGGCCTCTGGTTCCTATTCTGGCGTGTTGGCCTCCCGGATGGGAGTCTATGTTGGGTATTCAGCCATGTCTTGATTACCTAGGGGCGGGAGACCGGTATCTCCCTTAATCGTGGGCTTCCGGTATCTCCCTTAATCGTGGGCTTCCTGGCCTAAGCCTCCGCATGCCATCCTGAATATACTATGGGAGATACCTGGTGCGCATATGGGGGGGCTGTAAGCCCTGTGGGGCAGCCTCATAAGTGTAGGGGCTTCGGCCTACATTGGATGGCTTGTAGTATATTCAGGATGGCATCAAGATGGCATCAAGAGCACAGGAAACTTTTGCTAAATAGTTAAATAATCATCGAGTAGGCTTGCGATGGAAAATGAGGTTATGTGAACTTTTATCAGTGTAGGGATAGAGTTTGTAGAGACAACTGCGAAACTTATATTAAAAAAGAGTCAACTTTGTAAAAAATGCTTTGTACGCATAAGGACAGCAGGGGGGCAGCTTAAGCTAGGGCCCTGCTTGTGATAAGTGAGTGCACTTATAAGGACAGCAGGGGGGCAGCTTAAGCTGGGGCCTTAACTTTTAGGTTTAATACCTGCGGCGGCTGGAGATCGGGGACACTTTTTCAAGGGAGTTTTCTGAGAGAACTGAGGCGGAAGGAGAAAAAAAGAGCAGAATTAGGGATTGAGGAGAGGAGACGCGGAGAAGCTTGGAGGCTGAGCAGGGATTGATTTTTCTGACAGAATTGAGTGGATTGAGGAGAGGAGACGCTGAGAAGCTTGGAGGCTGAGTGAGGATCGATTTTTTGGACAGAATTGAATAGAGTGAGCAGGGGAGATCGTGAGAGAGACATGAAAGTGTTTTGGAGGCAAGAACCTCATATGTTGCACAGTTTTGAGGTTTGGAGGTAGAATTGAACGGACAGGGCGGTTTAATTGAAGGGGATTGTTTTTGATAAGGATTTGGTTGTCGTGAGATCAAATTCTTTGGAATTTTCAGCTGAGACGGACTTAGGAGAGGAGGAGAGAGATATTTTCTTAAACAGTGAAGCAGTTGACACTGAAATAAAGCTATTTCTACTCCGGAGAGATCTATTTGTGTACCTTAGTGCGTGATTGAGTGTTTGTTTTGCAATTGGTGAGCACAAGAGGCTGTGTTTTGAGATTTCATCTTCTGCAGCGATCTGTCTTCCTTTCTGGTCATTTCTTTCTGATCTATCACAGTCAGGAGGTTCGCCCTCCCCAAGAAAGACTCTCAACCCGACACCGTAACAGATATTTTGGAAGCATAAACTATTTCATGTAAGAGTAGGTCCAGTTTCCAGCGCAAACTTGGTGTTAGGTAATTCAGTCGTGACTTCCACATTATTTCTTCGTGCTTTTTTGAAATATTCAGAAATAGATGTTTTTCCATAATCATGATATTTTTCTATGGTATAGATATTTTTTGGACAAGAATTTAAAAAGTCTATTTCTTTTGTCATCTCCTTTCATAATTTTGAATATGTAAATGTGACAATTGTTGATAATTATGATTATAGTTGCAGCCATGGCTGAGAGGCATTGGGGACAATTTCTTTCTGACCAGAACAACTACCATGTTAGAAGAAGACCGAATACCTTTAGGAGAGGGGTAATCCAGAGGAATTTTTTTCGCTAAACATAGTTAGCAAATTTACTTCGAGTTAACATTCAGACTCTTCTGAGTTGTTCATTCACAATTTTCCTTCTCCAGAATAGGGAATAATGGAAAGCGATTTAATTTATCACCTTTACTCTTTTTTCTAGGAAAGGTTAGGTGATAAACTAAACCTATAATACAATTTAGTTTTTTACAGGACAAGAAACTGGTCTTATGGCTCTTGGAGCGCTTCAAGGTACATGGCTCATAGGTTTTCTCCTCAAGTTCAGCATGCACTATGTATATAATATATGACATTGCTTTTTAAAATATATTTTGATTTTGAGGTTACTTTGTATTTTTTGTTTAATATTTATGGAATTACAACTAACAATTCATAAACACTGATTAATAGGTCCAGAAGTTTCACAAAATCCCACTGCACTATTTGGTCCAACTGCGCTACTAGATTTTACTCCTCTTTTCTTGCTTATACTTCTTTTTTTGGGGCAAAAGTTCATGTTGCGTGCATATTCATCCATTTTGACACTTCAAAGCTTCCGTGTTATATCAATAAATCCAACATCAGGGAACTACAGGTGGGAAAACAACATGGGGAAGCACACTCGGCATGCAAGACATGCGACATGTCTCGGATGACATACATAAGTCTCAACAAAAATATCCGATTATTCGAATGAGTCGTCAAAAATAACTTATTTTTCTGAAATCACTTGTTAGATCTTATGTTAAAATAGTTGATAGAGAACGTAGAGGGCTGTCTCAAATATCGACCGAATAACTCGCTAGCCTAGACGGATAGTTTATAACATATTACCTCGCACATCTCATAGTCATCTTAGCAATATTTCTGTGTCATAAATTAATTTAGAAGTAAACTTTCAATGGTCAAGAGTTTACGTACCATACATACGCAATAACATGTTGTGACGGGCTCCCAATATTTAATTACTTTGACTCTGAAGACCCCCGATATTCCATTTTGATGACTTAAAATTCAGGAGCCTTTAAGTCTTTCTTTTTTACACGATGTCACTATCTTTCATGGACCCCAGTTTATTCTCTTTGATAGTTTCCTCCTGCTCCTGACGTAGCGATGCTTTTAATGTTACGACGCGCTCGTGAAATTTAATTAGTTTGACTGATACTTTTACGTGACGTAACTATTTCCGTGGACCTGATGGTTTAATTCTTCCTGATGGTTTTCTCCTCCTCCCAATAGACAAATTTATCAATGTCGAGAAAGCTCTCGATATTCCATTCCAATTATTAAAATGCAAATATCGATTTAATTCAGGAGCCTTTTAGCTTTACTTTTTGACACGATGTAACTATCTTTCGACAACCCCAATGTTTAATTCGTTCTGATGGTTTCTTCCTGAAATTTAATTTCTCTGACTTCAACTCAAGAGATGATTTTATTCAGGGCCTTTAGACTTGATACTTTAACCTGACATAACTATTTCCGTAGACCTGATGGTTTAATTCTTCTGATGGTTTTCCTCCTCCTCCCGTTAGACAAATTAATAATGTTACGAAGGCTCTCGATATTCAGTTCTGATGACTTAAACGCAAATAATATACATCCAAAGTGTACAAACGTCCCAGGGAAGGAAAAAGACAAGCGTTAAGTAAGGAAAAAAATTCATAGAATTGATTAGTTCTCAATGAGACTTAGAATAGACTTGAGAAATGAAATGATTTATTTTTTTCCAAAGTTCAAAGAGAACAGTTCTAAAACCCGTTGAAATCGAAGGTGACATAACGAGAGTTTAGAACAAAACAGTTTAGAACAAAAAAAGAACGAAATGTTTCTTATATAAAACGTCTAGAATACTTACGTCTAGAATAGTAAGAATATAATACAGAATAGACAAAAAAGAACAATGTTAAAATAGAAAGAATAGAAATACTATTTAGAGGAAGTATAGGATTAGCTTCACACGAACCAAACCAGATTACGTTATTTCAACACTTGGCAGTGAAAAAACTAAACCTATAAATAATGAACTAGTAAGCACTGAGTCTGGATTATAAAGCTCCGGATCTATGATTAAACTATTAACAGTTTTGTCATAGAATGTAAATTGTTTACGGGGGTCTGGAGAAACAACCGCCGTGACAAAAGTATATATGCAGTTCTCTCATTGGACAGATCAGGTCAAAACATATTAATAACGTTTAATTTTGTTCTTTAACAGCTATCGAACCAGGCTTGAGTGAGTATACATAGTGATATCACTCAAATATCAGTTTAATTCAGGAGCGTTTAAGCCTTTTCATTTGATCCGATGTAACTATTTCCGTGGACCTGATGGTTTTATTCTTCTCGATGGTTTTCCTCCTCCTCCCGATAGGCAAATTTATTAATGTTGCGAAGCCTCCCGATATTCTATTCCGTTGACTTAAACGCAAATATTGATTTAATTCAGGGGTCACTAAGTCATATCTTTTGATCCAACGTAACTATTTTTGTGGAGCCTGGCGGTTTAATTCTTTCTTGATTGTTTAAAGAGTTGGGCCACGACGTTGTGATATCTGCCCAATACTTCAATGCCAAAGTGAAGAAATTCAACCAAGCTGGGGTAAACAACGAGAGTGACTCTCCCAAGATATCATGAGTCATGTAATTAGTTACGCGCATGAATGGATTAACTCTTCCTTCTTTCCCATTGTCACTATTTACCATTTATCGAGCTTGGAAGAATAAGCAGGAAAAGAAGACCATGTTTAGCTCTGAGTGTCAAGTGAAGAAATTCAACAAAGCGAGGCTAAATTGCCCGAGTAACTATGACTCTCTTAAGGTAGCCAAATGCCCAGTCATCTAATTAGTGGTTTCGGGTCGCTTGGGTACAACTAAGACTAGTTCATGGCTAACAGGACCCTCGTCAGCTAATAAATGAGCTCTGCGGCTCAGGTGAGGAAACAAGGTGATACAAGTTCAACTAGTCAAGAACTTAGTCACTGAAATATAACAAGGGACCCGGCTGGATATTGGTCTTGCATTTCTCATCCTTTGGGCGACAATTTCTCATAGTCTGATTAGTGACGTGCATGTATTAATTAACGAGATTCCCATTGTCCCTATCTAATATCTATCAAAACCACAGCGAAGAGAACGAGCTTGGAAGAATCAGCGAGGAAAGAAGACCCAGTTTAGCTCAGGGTGTCAAAGTGAAGACATTCAACCAAGCAAGGATAAAAAGGTCCAAGTAACTATGTCTTAAGGTAACCAAATGCCAAGTCATCTAATTAGTGGTGCGCATAAATGGATCAACGAGATTCTCACTATCCCTATCTACTATCTATCAAAACCACAGCGAAGAGGATGAGCTTGGAAGAATCAGCGAGGAAAGAAGACATTGTTTAGTTTTGAATGTCAAAGTGAAGAAATTCAACCAAGCGAGGCTAAACGGCTCGAGTAACTATGACTCTCTTAAGGTAGCCAAATGTGTTAGAACTGACTGTACAGTATGAACGTAAAGTACAGCAACTAGTTTAGACTATTTGGACTCATGCCTTTTCGCAGGCTCTGCCTGCCCTTGTACCAAAGTATAAGTACTTGGCCTTTGGGCCTCCTACCTCATTATTATTCATTTCAGTAAACAAGCTTACTCATACTTGGTCTCTCACATTGATCCTCCTCTCTCTCTTTTTCCTATATGGTATCAGAGCTACGGGTTGTTATTTTCCCAGCACAATAACGTAGGCTTCAGGTAGACCCTAGGCACAGGTGAAGTAGCAATCAGAGGACGCCTTGATTGCTAAAGCGCGAAGGACGCTTCTCGCTTAGACGATCGCATCGTTCAATAGAACCTCAGTAGTTCAGCGACACATCTGCGATGACGAACACGTTCAGCACTAAAGGCTGGGCAAAGTTCGATGGGACGTACTTCACATACTGAAAACACAAGATGAAACTCCAGTTAGACGCTGAAGGCGTTCTAGGAATTGTCGATGGTAGTGAACCTCGATCAGTAACCACTGCCGCTAACCCCCTACCTGCCACCGGACCAGGTAGCACTGCGGAGTGGGATCGTCAGAGCAAGAATGCTCTGACGGCAATAAATCAGTGTTGCAAGAACACTGTCATCGGTCACATTATTTCTTGCCGCTCGGCAACAGAAGCTTGGAACACATTGACTTCTAACTTTGCCGCGCAAGACACAGTGACCCAGATGCACTTGAAAGAAAAGCTACGAACGCTCAAGATGAAGGCGAATGACACAGTCACATCGCATGTAAACACTTTCAAGTCGATAGTCGAGCAGCTGACGTCTGCAGGCATACAAGTAGGCGCACAAGAGCAGCTGCTCACACTCATGGGTAGCATGCCCGACAGCTACCAAATGTTCCTACAAGTGATGAGATGCAACACCAACTTGACGTTGCAAGATCTCATCTCGTTTCTTCTCACTGAAGAAACTTTTCGTCGAAGAATGCAGCATGAACCTTCGACCGCATTGTTTGCAAGAAAGAGGCAACCACCCAAGCAAGGCAAGAACGGCAACCGTTCTAAGAAGCGGACACCAGATTCCAACATTCAGTGCTTCGAGTGCAATTTAACTGGACATCGTGTCCAGAATTGCCCAAATCAAGCTTCAAGCAGCAGCGCTCCGTCCAATCAACCTCAGCAACAAGGTGGAAATCAGAAGAACCGCAACCAGAAGAATCGCCAGCGCAACAACAACAACAACACTAGGCGAGTACTGATGACCCAGCTCTACAATGAATTTGCACCTCGAACTGTGGACCGTCATTGGTACGTTGACACCGGCGCCATCCATCACATGGCATTCGACCGCGATCAATTTTGTAAGTACACTGACCGAGAAAGTGCTCTTCAAGATCAGATTCTCTTAGGAGATGACACTACAGTTCAAATTGAAGGTCACGGCGATGTTGAAGTTAAACTTCTCAACGGCGAAAACGTCTTAATTAAGGACATCTTGCACGTCCCTGCACTACGAAAGAACTTGTTTTCAGCTCGAATGTTTGACTCCAAGGGTGGGTGGTGCATTATCGGTAATGGTACTTGCCATCTAGAGGACAAGAACAGACGTCCAATTGCCCCATGCCCCCTAAGCAACGATCTTTACTTGCTAGGCTCATCTGTAATTCCCGTGCACACTATGTCACTCCCGCAAGCACACCATGCCCAGCTGAAGGTAGAGCACTCCCAATCCCTGCTTCCAACAATGCCCCTGAAACGCCCTCTCGGAAAAGACTGGGGGATCCGGAAGGTGGCCGTGGTGGCAGATCGACCAACCGTGGTCGACCACGGCTGATCCTCTTCTTACACCCCTTCGCACAGTCGCAGTCAACAAACACAATCACACTCCCTGAAAACTCACGCACATTTCTCGCACCCCTTCTGGCACCGAATTCTCAGGGAGGCACGGATCGTCACGAGGGCGATCCGTGGTCCCAGACCAGGGTGCAAACCTCGACCCAACACGGCTCACTAATCGGCACGCTCCCCCATGGAGGGGCGATGCCCCTATAATCAAGGAGGGCACGGATCGCCACCAGGGCGATCCGTGCCTCGAGGCAAACGGCACGTCCCCCTATGGGGACGCGCCCCCATCAAGGCGAGCCAAGGGGCACGGCCCCACATGTGTGACCACACCCCCTCAACTTCTCGGGGCGGCCCCCAAGACTGGGGCACGAACCCCCGGAGTATTAACTCCTCGGGTCCCGCCTCCCATCCCGCCCTTCTCGGAAGGGCGGCGGCGGCGGCTGCCCAACCCCCCTTCTTCGGAGGAGCTCCCAGCTCCTCGGAGCTGGGAAGCTCCCCCGACGAGAGAGTCAACCCGCGCGGGGTTGACTACCCTCCAAGGGGAAGGACTGGAAGTCTCTCCCCCACGGGAGGAGTAATTCTCCCCGCGGGAGAACTCCCCATGGAAGTACTCCCCTACAGGAGTATTCCCTCCAGCATTATTCCTTCCGGTAATTTTCCGTTAGAAGAAAATTCCTCTCTTGCAGGTCTTTCAGCAGGAATTTTCGACTCTACAGTGGGCACTTCGCTATCAGCCCGTCACATACACGACGATGACTCATCCACTCCTACATGTCTTGCACCTACACCTTACATAGTCGATGAGTCTAACACGCCTATTTCCACTCTTTACCGATCTGTCACCCGCCCGCGCTTTGTCTATCTTACATTCGCCACTCCTATCGCCGACCTCTGGCACAGACGGCTTGGTCACATCAGTCTTACTCGGCTTGACCAACTCCGTCGCCATCAATCTGTTATTGGTCTAAATCTGCTCACCATTCACGATTTCACTTGCCCCTCGTGCTTGCATGGCAAGCAAGCCTGCACAAAATTTCCACGTGCTGTCACTATCCGCGCCACCGAAATTCTCGAAATCGTCCACTCTGACATCAGCGGCCGCATTTCTCCTTGCACTTTTTCCGGCTATGAGTACTTCATGACCATGACCGACGACCACTCCCGTTATATCTTTGTCCGCCTACTGCACTACAAGAGCGACTGCTTCACAGCATTCAAGGAGTTTCACACATTTGCCGAGCGTCAGATCGGCAAGAAGCTCAAGACTCTACGCTCCGACAACGGTGGTGAGTTCCGATCCACCCTCTTTGATGCCTATTGTCAGGAACACGGTATCCAACGTCAGCTGACCGTCCCTGACACTCCTCAGCAAAACGGGGTAGCTGAGCGTAAAAATCGCACCCTCTTAAACTCTGTCCGCGCTATGATGTTTTCAGCAGGACTAGACAAACAATTTTGGGGTGAGGCTATCAATCACGCCACTTATGTTCTAAATCGTTGTCCCACCAAGGTCATCGATCCTGCCACCACTCCCTTTGAACTATGGCATGGCCGCAAGCCCACCATCTCACATCTTCGAGGTTTTGGCTGCATAGCTTTTGCCAACATTATAGAGACTCACCGCTCTAAGCTAGATAGTCACTCCCACGAGTGCCTTCTTCTCGGCTACAGCAGTCAAAGTAAGGCATACCGTCTCCAACGTAAATCTGACGGTCATACTTTTGTTTCTCGTGATGTTATATTTGATGAGTCTCTCCCTGCATCAACATCATCCCCTCCCAACCCTGCTCTCACTGCTATCACTGAGGATGAAATTCAGAATGATGTGCACTTCTTCCATCACCATCCTCCTACTTCGGGTCCAGCCCCTAGCCCTTCAGTGGGAGCTACTCTTCCCCCTCTGAGTTCGTCTGTTCCGCCTCCTTTTGCACCATCTCCCGCCTTCGGTCCTTCCGTTGACCCTGATCCCGGCCATCCTTCAAGCAGTAGTCTTGTCCCGGGTCCCGTTCTTCTCCTACCCTCAGCAAGATATGGAGGAGGAGGAGTTAGCGGAGGCACATTACACACACCAACTCAATATGTGGCCAGCTCATCCACTAGTAGCCCACAATCTCATAGTCGATATCCGTTCTCAATTTATTCTACCATGAATTTATCTTCTCCAATCCGAACCAGACATAGCACAGATGTAGAAAACAACTACACCCATACCTACATCGTTCACCACCGCAGTCTCCACCACCGCACTCTAGTGACTTTGAGATGGCATCGTCTCCTCCCACTGAGATCCAAGCACCACCACCACTCCGGCGATCAACACGTCAGTCCAACCCTCCTAAACGCGATCCAGCTGAAGGTTACGACACAACGACTTTGATCTCGAAGACACGAACGAGTAAGAAGCGTGCACTAATGGTGACTTTGAGACGAGTCCCGACGGAGCCCAACTCCTATCAGGAGGCCCTATCATCTCCAGATGCTGCTCGATGGTCCGAGGCCATCACCGAAGAGCTCAAGTCTCACGAGGAAAACGGTACATGGACACTCACAGATTTACCACACGGATGAAGGCCCATAACCAACAAGTGGATCTTCAAGCTGAAGCTGAATTCAGATGGGTCCATCGCCTGATACAAGGCACGGTTGGTGGCCCGAGGATTCACTCAAGTGTATGGGCTCGACTACACTGACACCTTCTCTCCTGTAGTCCGTGTGCAATCAGTGCGATTGATACTAGCGATCGCAGCTCAACACAACCTCCACGTCCATCAGATGGATGTGAAGACAGCCTTCCTGAATGGAATGCTGAGTGAAGAAATCTACATGGCAGTCCCTGACGACATCAACGCCCCAGGAACTGATAAAGTGTGCAGGCTACTTCGTACACTTTATGGATTGAAGCAATCTTCTAGAGAATGGTATTTGATCATAGATAAGTTCTTACTTTCTCTCGGGTTTAGTAAGTCAGGAGCTGATGATACGTATATTACATTCATAAGGATAATCAGTTTGCCATCCTAGCACTCTACGTTGATGATACAATCATAGCAAGCAGCAGCGAAGGATTGCTAACATACATCAAGAGTAACCTCAGCGCAAGGTTCCAGATGAGTGATATCGGTAATATCCACCACTGCTTGAGTATAGAGATTAACCGAAATCGAGCAGAAGTATGGATCAGACTCAGTCAAACCTTGTACCTGACCCAAAATTTATTCCAGTTTGGCTTAGAGAATTGTCAACCTGTCAGTACACCATTGACCCCATGAGAAAAGTTCTCAACTGAAGATTGTCCTGCTACTACTGAAGAGAAGGCACAATGTGCTTCTTATCCATATCAGAGTGCGACAGGCTCCATCAACTGGGCTGCCGTCTGCACTCATCCTGATCTAGCCTTTAGCATTAGTGTATTATCTCAATACATGGCTAATCCAGGACTAAAACACATCACGCCATAAAGCGCACATTTCGCTATATCAAAGGTACTTTAGACCAGTACTTAGAATACAAGTACTCGCCTCAACCAATTTCTCTATTTGGCTACACTGATGCTGACTGGAGAGGTCACATCGAGTCACGACGTTCAACATCTGGAAATTGTTTCATCTACTCACAAGGAGCAGTCAGTTGGTCGTCGAAGAGACAGAAATCTGTTGCACTATCGAGTACTGAAGCTGAGTATACGGCACTCAGCACATGTTCATCAGAAGCAATGTGGCTTCGACAACTCTTAGCTGATATTGGTTTAGCTGAGAATGAGGCAACTACTTTGTATTGTGATAACCAGAGTGCAATAGCACTCGTAGAATCGTCCAAGTTTCATGACAGGACGAAACACATAGATATTCGGTACCACTTCATTAAGGATCAAGTTACATCCAAGACAATTGAAGTGAAGTACTTCCCTACTCAGGAGATGGTAGCGGATATCCTAACTAAGGGCCTACCGGCTCCTAAGTTGGATTACCTTCTACCAAGACTAGGATTGAAAGTTTAGATCTACAACAACTAGTCGTTGAGTGGGAGTGTTAGAACTGACTGTACAGTATGAACGTAAAATACAGCAACTAGTTTAGACTATTTGGGCTCATGCCCTTTCGCAGGCTCTGCCTGCCCTTGTACCAAAGTATAAGTACCTGGCCTTTGGACCTCCTACCTCATTATTATTCATTTCAGTAAACAAGCTTACTCATACTTGGTCTCTCAGATTGATCCTCTCTCTCCTTTTCTTATAATGCCCATTCTTATAATTAGTGTTGAATGGATTAACAAGATTCCCACTATCCTTATCTACAATCTATCAAAATCCAGCCAAAAGAACGAGCTTGGAAGAATCAACGGGAAAAGAAGACCATATTTAGCTCTGAGTGTCAAATGAAGAAATTCAACCAAGCAAGGCTAAATCGTCCGAGTAACTATGAGAGAGTGCATAAAAAATGTCAAAACAAAATTGGAAGGATTATTCATCTTTTTTAGAATATCAGTTCACAAAACACATGCTCAAAATTATCTTTTTGAAAATTTCTAAATCCTAGTTTCATGTACTCTAATCTTCTCGAAAATTTCAGAGATGGTGTACAGAGAGTTCGAATCCATTCGAACGAACTCTTGAAAACAAAGTTGAGGGTAGTCTAATGGGATCTACATTTTCTCTAGAAATTAAGTTTAAACTATCTAGTAATATGGTTATCATCGATTGACAAAAATGAACATCAAAGAGATGATGAGCTGAACGACATGTACATGAAGCTCACTTCTCCTCGTGGGATACGAATGCATTGATTTGGTCTTGGTCCTCCATACGTAACTCTCCAAGTGATTGATGAATTTGAACAATACGACCATTGTGTAAGAATCGAATGATTGAGACGTCCAACTCCACCTTTCTCGCAACATACATCATCGTTGTTTTGAAACTTCAAGTTCCCTTATGACAAAAATTCCACTTGGTTCTATCTGAGAGACGACTGTGAACAAAAGAAAGATATTACGAGGATCTCTCTAGTCAAACTGTTTGTCATTCACTCGTCCATGTTCGAGATAATTCTGTTAGAATACAGTACACAGTGTGAATACTCCTCTTAGCAGTAAGCAGTTCAGGCTTTTAGGATGGTGACCTTTCGTAAGGTCACCAAGGCCAAGACCCCAAGGTATATTATTCTGGCTGAAGGCCATTGTACATTATTGAGTATTTACTTACTTGGTTTTGCCTACACTCTCTTGAGGAGCTCTCCCCACACTCTCATACTGTCCTTATGCCGTGACTTAGAGTTTTACCTTAGCCTATTTTACTAGCAGTCCATTTCCAACATGGTATCAGAGCTTTGCATTGTTGATGCACTAGCACAATAGCATAGGCACTAGGTAGGCCTTCGGCCCTTAGGTGAGAGCAGTTGGAGGACGCTTCAGCTGCTGCGAGAAGGACGCTTCACGCACCCATATTCTGTACCTTCGCTAACAGAATTTCACCGTTCCAGCGATCAATCTGATACAGAATTTCTGCCCCCTTTGACACCAAAGGCTTGGCCAAGTTCGATTGCACATACTTCACGCTGTGGAAGCACAAGACAACCTTGCGGCTCAGGGCCCATGGTGTTCTTGACATCGTGGAAGGGAACGTGCAGAGACCACGTGCCACGACACCCGGAGGTACTGCGGTACCCATCCCTCCCCCTGCTACCGGACCCGGTAGCATCGCAGATTGGGATCAGCGTGACGTTAACGCACTCGCAGCGATCAACGAATGTTGCGAGAACAGCGTGGCAGGACATCTAATGTCCTGCGCCACATCGAACGATGCATGGTCCACCTTGACCAGACACTTTGCAGGTCAAGACATGGTGATCAAGATGCACTTGAGAGAGAAGTTGCGGGTTTTGAAGATGAAACCCAACGAGACTGTTACCCAACATGTCAACAACTTCAAGTCTCTCATCCAGCAGATTACTTCAGCTGGACTGATAATTGTCAACGAGGAGCAAGTCCTCACGTTGATGGGCAGCATGCCCAACAACTACCATCTATTCTTGCAGGCGATGAGAACGAGCTCAAATCTCTCGCTACAGGACCTCATCACCTTCCTCATTCAGGAGGAAACGATCGGGCGCAAGCTATCGATGGAACCATCCACTGCCTTGTTTGCAGGTCGTCGGCAAGGAGGTCGCAATGGCAATAACCGGCGCAACAATGGTGGCAACCGACAAGGCGGTAACCAGCCACCGAAGAGATCGCCAGATCCTAACGAGAAATGTTTTCAATGCAACAAGCCCGGGCACCGCATCGCTGAGTGCCCAGACAAGCCCAGCAGCAGTAACGAGAACTCTAATGCTGGCAACAAAAACAAGAACAAGAATCGCCGTTCCCAGAACAACAACGGCAACACTCGTCGGGTTTTGGTGGCACAATGTTCGTCTGCAATCGTGCAGACAGCTGATCCTAACTGGTATGTGGACACGGGTGCCACACACCACATGGCGCATAACCGACGACAATTCGTCGAATACTCACCCGTCTTCGCTGAGAACACCGAGAATGATGCGATTCTACTCGGTGACAACACCACTATTCACGTTGCTGGTTCTGGCATGGTGGAAGTGCGCCTGCTCAACGGTGAGCACGTGTACATACGTGACGTTCTTCACGTGCCCGCCTTGCAAAAGAACTTATTCTCAGCTCGGCAATTTGATGCCAATGGCGGCTGGTGCCTAATTGGCAATGGATTCTGTCACCTTGAAGACAGATTTGGTCAAGTGCTTGCTCCCTGCCCCACCGTCGACGATCTCTACATGCTCGGCAATTCAATTTTGGTCGCTGACCAAACCGCGCTTGTAGCTACAGCTGGTAGGACTTCAGTAATCCACACACTACCACCTAGCCAGAGATCAGGACCGCGAGGTGCTAGACCGCAATCTAATCAGCGGACTAGCACCTCACTATTCAATCGCAACATGCGCAGGATCCGCTTCCCACGGTCCAGGCCCAGCCCCGCCTCACAGAACGCGCACACCCAAGCAGAAATTCAGCCAAGTCACTCACGGAATTTTCAAATCCCTAATTCGGAGCACTCTCTCACTAGAGAAGTCCCTATCACTCCACCAAATTCGGAGTTGTCTCACTTGGAAAATGAAGGCCCAAATTCAGTCCGCGCGGGGTCTACCCCCCTCACCATGACACCCTTTGGTCAATTTCATGTGAGGACACCACCTCTTGGTGCTCCACCTCTTCCACGCGCGTCCACTGGCAGCACACGGATCGAGTCCATTGAGAGCACACCTCTTCACTCTACGCGGATCGATCCAAGTCCAACAAGTCCAACTTCCTTAGTGGTCCCCGCCGATTGGGAAGACCCTAGAAACTTCCTCGCGCGCCCCCTTGTAAACGCGCCCCCACGCGAGCTAGATACCCCCGTGCTAATCGGAGATGGGGTCGGGGACCCCATCCGGATGAGGATGGGATCCCTATCCGTGCATGGTGCACACGGCGCGCAGGCGCCGGCACCCCGCAACGTGCGGGGACATCTGAATTATCCCCGCACAGGGGATAACCCTTCCCCACACAGTGGGGATCTGGATGGGGATGGGGACCCCATCCGGATGGGACCATCCCCACCCGGATGGGGCCATCCCCCACATCATGACACCCCTACATCGGGGGTGCCGCCCCCTCCTCACCCCGTCAGCAGAGGCAGCGGCGCGGACCTCGCGACGCTGCTCCTGCACCTGCTGCACACCCCAACATCGGGGGTGCAGCTCCCGCATCTCCGGAGTGGGGATGCGAGCGTCATATCTCCACCGCCGCGGGGATATGATCATGAGGATGCGCATCCCCGCGCGGAGGGACCCGCAGCCCAACCCCCGCGGACTGCCCTGTTGGCAGTCCGTCCGGGGCCAGCCCGGACGGCCGTCCGTTCCCCACGGACGACCGTCCGCCCAGGGACAACGGGGATAAAAGGGACATTGTCCCCCAAGGTGGGACAGAGGGCCTTCTTGGCCCTCGTCCTTACAGTCCCTATTATGCTCGCTTGGCCTCATCCCAGTTCCTCTTTGGCGAGCAGTCGGATCCTTCCTTTTCTCAGCCTCGGTCTCCTCCGCATTTGTTGGCAGGCCTTCAAGGTTTCACATCTGGCAATCGGACTCCTCCACCGATGCCACCTAGACCCTGCGCTCTTGTTACTACGACGGGCGATCTCTCTACCCTGTGGCATCAGCGACTCGGACATATCAACCATCATCGAGTTCATGAGCTGAGCCACCGCAGGTATGTTACCGGCCTACCTTCCTTCCCGCTCTCTGAGGAAATTTGTCCAGCTTGTGCACACGGCAAGCATGCACGCACTAAATTCCCACGTGCTAGCTCCACTCGATCCACTCGTCCTCTAGCACTGGTCCATTCTGATATTAGTGGTCGCATCTCCCCTTGCACCTTTTCTGGCTATGAGTATTTCATCACCTTCATTGATGACTACTCGCGCTACACTGTCACTCGTCTGCTCTACTATAAGAGTGACTGTTTTGCTGCTTTCCGGGACTATCTAGCATTTGCTGAGCGCGCCACTGGTCAATCTCTCGTCACTTTGTGATCTCACAATGGCGGGGAATATCGTTCAGCTGCTTTTGACGCTTTCTGTCGCGAGCGTGGCATCCAGCGTCAATTCACAGTCCCTTACTCTCCTCAACAGAATGGCATTGCTGAACGTAAGAACCGCAGCTTGCTTGATGCTGTCCGTTCCATGCTTTACACTTCCAAGCTCATCAAGCCCTTCTGGGGTGAAGCAATCACTTGTGCCACCTTCCTCCAGAATCGGTGTCCGTCTAAGGCTATCCCGTCTATGACCACACCTTATGAACTCTGGCACTCCTATGCCTCCACAACACCTCGTCGACCCGATCTCTCCTTTCTGCGCGTCTTTGGCTGTCGCGCTTTTTCCCAGGTCCCCGAGGTTGAGCGCACAAAGCTCAATGATCGCTCTCACGAGTGTATCTTCCTTGGCTATAGCGGCCAGAGTAAAGGTTACCGTCTCCAAAGAAAATCTGACGGTCATACCTTCACTTCTCGTGATGTTATCTTCGATGAGTCTTCTCCGACTCTCCCTCCCACATCCACCCTCTCTGCTGATCTCCCACTCACTCAAGCATCTCCTGAGACCGACGTCCATTTTTATCACACTGTGCCCGCCCCTTCAGCTGGCCCAGCTCATTCCTCGTCCGTCTCTCCCGGTTTCCCTTCAGTGGGAGTTCCTCTACCATCTCCTGCCAATCCAGCTCCAACCCCATCCGTTGGTCTTGGATCTGGAGGAGGAGTCCCTAGCAGTCATGGCCTTGGCGGAGGAGTCACCAGCAGTACACAGTCCAGTGGGAGCAGTCGTCCTCCACGTCCTCATTCCTCAAGCAATCACTCTCCCCCTGCAGAGAACTTGAGCCCGTGCCATCCTTACCTTCGGCGCACATCACCACGCTCACCACGAGTTTCCGGCTCCACCCACAGCGAGTCCTCTCTTCCTCCATTGGATTTCCCAGCACCGCCTCCATTGAGACGATCAGCTCTACATTCAGTTCCTCCACAACGGAACCCAGATGAAGGCTACGACCCTTCATCGCTGATCCCGAAGTCTCTGAAGAACACCAAGCGTGCATTGATGGTAACTCTTAAACCAGTGCCAATGGAACCTGTTTCTTACACAAAAGCAGTATCTTCTCCTGATGCCGATCAGTGGAGAAGAGCAATAGAGGAGGAGCTAGATTCCCACGAATCTAACGGCACCTGGAAGCTCACCGACTTGCCACAAGGACGCCGACCGATAACATGTAAGTGGACCTTTAAGTTAAAACTTAATACCGATGGGTCCATTGCTCGTTATAAGGCGAGACTAGTGGCTCGTGGTTTCACCCAGATCTACGGGTTGGACTACACAGAAACCTTTTCCCCTGTAGTCCGCATTCAGTCAATACGGCTCATCCTTACCATCTCAGCGCAGTATAATCTACATGTACATCAAATGGATGTTAAAACTGCATTTCTGAATGGAACACTTAACGAGGAAATATACATGAGTGTTCCGGAAGGCGTGACCACAGCAAGGCGCAGTCAAGTATGCAGATTGCTCAAGACTCTCTACGGTCTTAAGCAATCATCAAGAGAATGGTACTTGATCATCGACAACTTCTTGCTTTCTCTTGGATTTGCTAAGTCCGGTGCAGACGGAAACGTTTACTACTTGCACCAGAAACAGCACTTCGTCATCCTTGCCCTCTACGTGGACGACACTGTGATTGTCAGCAGCAGTGAGGCTCTACTGTCTCACGTAAAAGGAAAATTGAGCTCACGGTTCAGCATGACTGACATCGGTCCAGTCCATCATTGCCTTAGCATTGAGATTAATCGTGACCCGTCCTCTGGCACTATCAGACTTAGTCAAACTTTGTATTTGACACAGAAACTATTTCAGTTTGGTTTACAGGACTGCAAACCTGTAAGCACCCCTCTAGTTACAGGTGAGAAACTTTCTTCGGATGACTCCCCTGTCACTGAGGATGAAAAGAAGCTATGCAATAGTTATCCTTACCAGAGTGCAGCCGGCTCTATTAATTGGGCTGCAGTATGTACTCGTCCTGATTTGTCTTATCCCATTAGTGTACGCTCCCAGTTCATGAGTAGTCCTGGACCTAAGCACATTGCCGCTATGAAGCGGGTTTTCCGTTACATCAAGGGAACTTTAAATTTGTACCTTGAGTATGCTCACTCACCCGAGCCCTACTCTCTGTTCGGTTACACCGACGCTGACTGGGGAGGACATGCAGAGACAAGACGATCCACATCAGGACATTGCTTCATCTACTCTAGAGGAGCCATCAGCTGGTCCTCCAAGAGACAGAAATCAGTAGTCTTGTCAAGTACAGAGGCATAATATGTAGCTCTTAGCACGAGCTGCTCAGAGACAATCTGGTTACGTCAGCTCTTGACCGACATCGGATTGCATGACAAGGAGCCGACCGTTACATATTGTGACAACCAAAGTGCTATGGCCCTTGTCGACACCAGCAAGTTCCACGACCATACGAAGCACATCGACATCCGATATCACTTCATCAAAGATCATGTCGCTGGAAAAGTTATAGAAGTTAGATATTGTCCTACTGAGGACATGGTTGCAGATATTCTGACAAAGAGCTTACCAGCTCCCAAGTTGGATTATCTACTACCGAAGCTAGGAATGTTTTCTAGCTAAGTAATATTTTTATCCGAACTGCTACTGAGTGGGAGTGTTAGAATACAGTACACAGTGTGAATACTCCTCTTAGCAGTAAGCAGTTCAGGCTTTTAGGATGGTGACCTTTCGTAAGGTCACCAAGGCCAAGACCCCAAGGTATATTATTCTGGCTGAAGGCCATTGTACATTATTGAGTATTTACTTACTTGGTTTTGCCTACACTCTCTTGAGGAGCTCTCCCCACACTCTCATACTGTCCTTATGCCGTGACTTAGAGTTTTACCTTAGCCTATTCTACTAGCAGTTCATTTCCAACAATTCTTCACAGAAGAAGTGGACTATGAATCACTCATATAATCGTTAGAAGTATCCTTTGTCGTGTCATCCGTGTAGCTATCTTGCATCGATGTGTCACTAGTGGAGGTGGACATACTCTTTGTGAAGATTACTTCAGCTGGTAACACTGGGTTATCAAACTGTGCAAGACTGGTCTCAAGTTGAAGATCGAACTGAACAGTAGTATCACGTCTTGATCATCAAAAGAACAGAAATTTCCACAAGCTTCGAAGTGCAAAGTTGTAACGATAAATTTAAAGTTATCAATTTTTGCATAACACGGCAAGTTCAAAGTAATAGATGGCTGAAGTAGATGTGACTTTGAAATTAAGGTTATTTTAACATCTATTAGTCAGTGAGTCAGCGTTCCACCGGACATATTCAGCAAGTTAGTTAGTGTAACTATCAAATAGTCTTTGGAAATTGAACCTACTAAATGCATTTCGGAACTATTAATGGTATGATTAAACTGGAGTTAATACTATATTTAATGAGAATCAACTACTACTCCATCGATCACACCAGAACTACTGCAAAGACTTCTCAATGAAGAGTACTAAACAAAGAATACCGATACCGTGTATAACCATGATCGATGAGTACTAAATCACTAAACTACTAATACCATTTATAAATGGCAGAGTAGATTGGTTAAGTAATATGTCACTGTACACGACGGACTTAGGTATAAACATATATATGCAGCTAAAAAAGTTCAAAATCTATTCCACCTCGGTTTGCTTTTATCGATGAGTTTAGATTCCACCTCATTTTATGTTTACCGATGATCAAACACCGCTAATCCACAACCACTATAACATAGCAGGCAGTTAAGTATATTTAGTAAGATGACATTGGAGGTACTGTCGATCATCGAGAGTTAAAGCACTCGTTGAAACAATTCCATGTTTGATAGTCTTTTCTTTTTTGGTTTTTTCTTTTTTTTCTTTTTTTCACTTTTCACTGTGGGGCTTTCTGCAGCCTTATGCTGCTGCCCTTGCACAGCATGAGTCCCCCCGCCAGGGGGACTCTACCCTACGGGCTACAGGCGGATGGGGTAGCCAACAAGCTAATGCTTGTTGGCGTGTTTGATAGTCTTGACGTACCGTTAGTTTACCTTGTTCAGAAGCAGTTAAACGAATTGCTTTCTGGTCTTAATATATAAGCGGAACAATAGATAATGAAATGATATTTATTGACAGAATGGGTGCACTAAATTATTAAAACAATCTTAGTTCATTAATTATAACTATTTAAGTTTTAGTGAAGAGGATACAAGGAAGAAGTTGAGGAGAAAATATACTATGTTGCAAATGTAACATTGAAAATCAGGGAAGCAATGGAACAAGTTGCAATAAAAGCCGGTTATCGAAGACCGGTGAAAGTTTGACTCGATGTCACCTATCAACTTTTACACGAAGGACTGTTTTTTAACAAAAGGATGGAGACGATCACACCAAACAGGAAAAAAGTCAACTTCCCAGCATTGTTTCATCTTGCTGATGCAAATGCTTTTCGTAATCTCTTGAGATCCATTAGCAAGAATCTGGTGTTTGAAGTTGTCACGCATGAACAAGAGGAGCATGCAGTAATGCAGTTGGATGCATTCTGCGGTACTCTTACATCCAACGCAACATGCGGATAAATCAACAAGAGAGAATCATAGTTCCATATGTTTTCAAAAATGTCGATCCAAGGACCAAGATCTCGCGTAGATCTGTTGTAGAAATTGGACGTGACTTTGTAAGGAGCATGGATATGTTTTGATATTATCAAAAGATGTACAAATGGGTGGAATAGTCTGGAGGTTCATGCGTATGACTGGGTGGAGTGCACAATGAAAACTATTTTCATATGTGAAATCTGCAGTGAGACAACCGAACATATGATGATATGTTGGAGATATATGAATGTCATCTACTTAGAACACACTGGACACGAGTCGAACATACATGAATTCATGTGTGATGCAGCACAAGTTGGCATCAATGCAGTTGTCAACGTCTACTGGAATGGAGAAGTGAGGAGCGAGCGTATCCAAATATGTAGAATCTATTGAGATCAAGTCAGAATGCGTCTCATGAACAAATGTATAAAGCCTCATGCTAGATCTGAGTTCTTGCAGCGAATCGAGAATTCTCTTAAGTTCTTTGATTCTTACGAACACTATAACAAATTGATAATAGACTATACAATGAATATACATACAATGAGCATTTCAAGCATATCCGAGATCATGTTGTGTTTTGATAGATTCATTTTTGATTATGGAGGAACTTCTAGAAACTGATAAGTGGCATTACTCTTCTTTCTCCATTTCCAACTACTCATGTTTGTAATTATCGATGGTCGAGATTGTATCAATGTCGGTGGTATTGTTGTCTAGGTTGGGTACATAATGCGGAGTATGCTTGTTCTTGTACTTATGAGAATAGATTGATCGTTTTCTTTTTTTAAGAACCTTGATCTTGAGGAGACGGCTAAGATATCAACAACAAATATCTCGGAGATGGTGCCAATCAATGGTGTGCAACAATGCTTATCAATCTCATGTCACTATATGAGATTACACAACAAGATATGTCTCGAACGGTTCTTCACTCTACAGACTCTTGGTTACTTAGTCAACGATTTTCTCTCGGTAGAGATCCTTCACTCAAGGTTGTAGAGAGATACGGCAAGACCTTAGACCAACTTGGTGAAATCCTAGTGCTCTCGCTATCCAATCTACCGGACTTTGTCTCGATTTCTATTGACGTAACCTGACCTTAAGTGTAACACACGTGCATCACACAACACAACTAGACGTTCAATCTTATTCTAAGCACATGAAGGATCTATACATGATAACATATGCTTTAAAACTTCACAAGAGTACCTTCAGGGAGTTTCACCTTGAAATCACAAGTTGTTTGTTCGAGACCAACCAAGAGATGTAGAGAAATCTCTGCTCTCTTTCAAAATCCGACATGTTGTAGTCTGAACTTCGGCAACCTATTGTTCTCAACTCAATCTCCAACTAGCCTCAAACGTCATAAGAAATTCCTTCTGACCCTTCACTACTCACCTCTTTGAAAACATAACGTTCGAACACAACTTGACAATACTTATGAAAACATGAGGAAAATCTTTTAACGATAATTTTCTTTCTTTAGCTATTTGATTTACTATAGCTATATGATTAAAGGAAGCTAAAGAAATTCTATCAGTAATATCACAGTAAATATCACTTTATCTCTTACTTGGTGTCGTAAGTAGAGTTCTACTTATCGATTAGAGATGAAAATTGGGTTGCTAAAAGTCTTTGGTATAACAATCAGTTACGTCTAAGTCGGCTTGAGAATAGATGCAGCAAAAGAGTACTTCTACTAATAGATGAGAGTGTCAAAAGATCATCAAAACTTTTCTAAAGGAATTTGAGGGTCCAAATGATGTTTTTTTGACTTAAAAATGAACTGCTAGAGACAAGACTCAAGGCATATCTTAAATGCTCTGGTTCATACTCTTCGAGAGCTTTCCAACGAGTCTTTGTTTAGCTCATTCAGAGCCCTCTAGATGTTGTTTTGGAGTTTCAGATCTAAGGTTGCATATAAACCACGTCAGCGATCCGTGCGTTCACTTTGGGAGGTCAGCTTTGGTCTGAACTTTATCATTCACTCCTTCTCTCACCTTATAATGTATGGAAATGTAACTCCAAAGGCATTTGAGTTTCAGTTCACTCTAGAGCTCCGTCTTACAACAATATCAGAGCAAGGAACTCTAAGAGAGCGGATTACTCTTCTTAGAAGGATCTTTAATCGACTTCGTAACTGAAACTCTGAGTGCATCGGAAGGTTAGTCTCGAGTATAAGAAGTATATAAGAGAGCTATGTTATGGACGGAGGTAGATTTCCAGCCCCAGAATTATCATTCTTGAATCCTTTTCACATCAAGCTTATGTATCTAAGTCGTGAGCATTTTCGAGAGAGAGAATACACTGAATTTCTACACACAATTCTACCTTCTTGTAGTGTCGCAGGATTACTCCTTTTGCCCATTTAGTATACAAGATATCGTTCCCACAGAGGATTTGCACAAGTAACGCTGCTCTAAGTTCTAAGATCTGTTCAAACACACAAATACACGTGTTTTGTCTAGGAATCTCGTCTTCTCACAAAACCACGCGTCTTCCAGACACTCCAAAAGGTGCTCTGGAACTAAACAAACAACTACTAACTAAAATATCACACATCTATTCAAAGCGAAGCTCGGGAAGACGCTCTTCCTGCTTCCAGGTCACTTCTTCCGGTCTTCTCAGTACCATCTTCTCGAAGTAAGTCTCGGCTTCTAGGGGTTCAACTCGGCTTCTCGTACCTCCAGAAGACTATCCTGCTTCGCAGAAGTCGACTAGCACGGCTGTTACACCTTACTCTCGCACTCACATTCCAGCGGATTAGATTAATCACAGGGTGTATGCCCCTGTAGCCTTCCTAGGCTTCTGCCTACAGAAATGGTCTTCCTGCAGCACTACAACGACATTCACCTTCACGGAAGCTCAATAGAAATCTCGGAACTCACTAGAAGAAGGTAAGAAGATGAGGAAGATGAGAGAAGATGGGGAAGAAGGGAAAATCCAAACAAGAGAAAAACAAGATGAAAAGGAGAAATTAAGATTCCGACAGACTTCTAGTCCGGATCTTGACTAACAAGCCATCCCTGCTTGTAATAGTTTGGGGAGGAAGACAACAAAAGTGGGTACAGTTGCACTGTCTTCTACTTGAGGATGTCGTCTTCTGTGGTGAGAAGAAGGTTTCTTTCTTCTTCTCTTCGCTGCTCCGACTACTCTGTCATCTGGGATCCCTTACCCATAAGATCATCCGTACGCGGATCCTAAGTGCTCCACTGAACGAGCCACTGTTCCTAAACTGTCCACTACCTCTATCTACATCCTCGAACCACTAGTGGTAACAAGCATGCAGACCCCTCCGGTATAATCCTCGACTATTCGTATGTCTCTAACATCGGGTGTAGTGTGTGTCACTAACGAACTAGATTTCCTACTCTTCGATCCTACTTATGCATCCACCACAAGAGAACAGAAGGAACCACCACCAGGGAGAGAAAAGCTGCCCCTCCACATGCAAACGGTTTTCCTTTCCTGTTCTTACGCTTCCTACTCTGCCACATGGCTGCCTAACTAATTTTACACCAAAAACTGCCACCCTTAAGATAGCATGTTCGGTTCCTACTAAATCTAGAGATGTCAACGTCGGTTACTATCTACTCTGATTGCTCGGTGGCAATCTCTATCTGATCTGCCCCTATCGAAGCTCCTGACGCGACTTCTGATAAGCTAGAAAGCCCTGCGATTACCTCGGGTGTCACCGAGGTGGCTTCCTCCTCATCGTTCTGTGCTGGCTCTGCTGTCGCAGCTGCAGCTGCTGCTTCTTCCTCGACTTCTGCTTCTGCTTCGGAAGACGGAAGCGTCTTCTGGGAAGCTGGGTCGAGTGGTGCTTCCTCGCTCTTTTGAGATATTGGTGCGGCACTAGGGACCATGGCGACCTCATAGGGGTCCGAGGAAGTCGCTTCCTCCACGCGGAGTACCTGGGAAGACGGTTCTTCTTCCTGTCTTCCGGGGCATCTTCCGGTGTCTTCTCGGCTTCCAACGCTGTCACTACTAAGTGAACAGCGAGGTCGAACTCCTCCTTCTCCAATCCGGATCCAGTCGATGGTGCTGGAGCTTGGGAAGATGCGGTTGCAGGTGGCGGAGTCAAGGGAAGACCATAGAGTGTCTTCACTCCCTCTATCTGTCGATCCAAATACCTGAACATGCTCTCCTTGCACTCGACCAACCTCGCTCTGGACTCGTCGTTCCAGTCTCTAGCCAGGGTAAGCAACTTCCTACCCACGGTGAAGTTGAACTTCTTCCGAAGTGCTTCCATCGACTGTGCTAGCATCTCCTGCGCACGAGCTTCCGCTGCTTCCCGCTGCATCTTCTTGGCTGCAACTCGCGCTTCTGCGGCTTCCCGCTGCGTCTTCCATGTTGTCCTCTCTTCTGCGAGGGCGGTGATCTTCCCCCGCTCTCGGAGAACCTCTTGGTCGCGCTGTTGTAAACGCGCCTGCAACTCCTGGTTGCTCTTCCTCAGTTGGGTCAGCTCCTTGGCAGAAGCGGCTGCTTCCGTCTTGTACCTCGCTGTGAGCTTCTCTGTGGTACGGAGACTAGCTTCTAGCGCTTCTGTCTTCTTCTGGCCTTCTTCCTGAATCCAGGCTGAAAAGGCTTCTCCTGAGCCTTCGCTCTCTTCTCCAGCAACTCCATAGCTGGTTGGATCTCTGCGTGGAAGAAGGCGCTGAACTCTTCCAGTCTTCTTCCTGCGGAAGACAGATTCATCTCCACAGTTCGGTTGGAGGTGTCGACCTTGTCTTCCAGAGACAAGGATGCCTCTTCCACCACAATGGTCTTCAGCTTCTGCACACGGGAAGAAGCTACTCTTCTCATCTTCCGGGGTGGAAGATCTCTCCCCATGGTAGAAGTGGTCCTCTTCACTGCGCTTCCCCGCATCGCAGTAGGAGTATCCATCCATCTTACGTCTTCTGGAGTCTTCGGAAGACTCTCTGGTGTTGCAGAAGCGGTCTTCTGCTCCGGTCGGGTACTCAACGGCTCTTCCTGCGAGTCAGACTCCGATCTCGAATGAATGAGAGAGGTGGTCTTCCTAGGTACACTTCTAGGGCCCATCTTCCTCAGAGACGTGGCGTCTTCCGACCCACTGGAGTCGTCTTCCCTCACCAGAAGCATCTTCTGATGAGAGCCGGGCCTCAGCTGCGGCATCAGAGTGGGAGGGGGAGTTGCAGCAGCTGCTCGATCGTCTTCTTCCGAGGTCTCCTCCTTCGTCTCAGGTTGCGCTGTCGATCCGTACTTCACCAACTGTTCTTCCGTGAGATCCCCCATGGCTACATACAAGTAGCAGAAGAAAGGTGTCAAGTGTCCTCCCGCCGGGGTACCCAAGTACGCTAGCTCCGCCTGTACATATATGTGGAAGAATGAGCCCCAGTTGACAGGCACTCCTTCATCCCTCACTGCTTCCAGGAACTCTACGTCCTGATCTCCAAGGTACCTTGTCTTCTGCGCTTTTCCCTGGGGAAAGAGATGCAGAAACAGCTTCGTCAGAAGTCGTTTCTTCGGCTCCCGGTAAGATTCAATCTTCCACCCGTTCCTTCCTTGCCTGTCCTCCAAGAAGAGACAAGTTGTGCTTCCAGGCACATGCCACTCACTCACGATCCTGGGCAAGATCTTCTTCTCGAGCCAATACCCTCGGTCCTCGGATTCTGGCCTGTGGAAGACCCTACGCCATCAATCTTCAGTCCAGGAAGATGGTCTTCCTCGAGCTACTCCTGCCTTCGCAGGTACACGGTTGCGAGGCGGTGTCGCGTCATTTGGCGGCTACATGCTTGACTTCTACTCCGACGCTTAGGTTTGGTAGTTCTAGAAGTTAGCTCATATTACTTCTAGTTCTTTATGTATATGTTTGACACCTTTGCATACGGTGTTAACACTATTTTGAGTCCTAGTAGGCTGATAGTATGTTAGTTATCTTGTTCAAGCATTTGTGCGCTTGTGCAAGTGACTTCTTACTTGTCTATGACGTTCAATGTACATAACTTAGGGTTTCCATGCTGATAGGGGTTTGAGCTCATGGGTTGTACTTACTTGTCGCCCATGCACGCTTTCTAGCTAATTTAAGTTAATTTTCGGGGCTACGTGTCGTTTTAGGTAGTTTAAGTTTTACGCTGGCACTCTAGGGGGCTTGACGTGGTAGCCTATGATTGTAGATAAGTTACCAGGTAGTTTAAGGCACAAAAAGACAGTCAAGTGGAGCTATGAACTCCCATTGGTCTATTTTTGTTTTTTGTAAAACTCTAAGTTTAGAAACAGAGCTCTAGAGTGGAGTTCGAGAATTTGGTGAGGTATCTTCGAAATCTGAGAGCACAGGGAGATAGAGCTCGTTGAGCCAAGCACTGTCAGTGAAATTTTCGATCGATTTGAGGCAATAAAGACGAAGTTATGCCCAATTGAAGTTCGGATTATGTCAAAACTGCATCACTTTTGTTGATTTTGGGGTTTTCAGTGTCACTTGCAGCAGAATTGAAGCAATCGCTTCAAAACTTTGTGGTTACGTTCTCTGCCAGCAGGGCTACGATTTCCCAAAAAGTTTCATATTGATTGAGTAACTGAGTAATTCAGGGCGGTCGCTGAAGCAGAGGGGGTCTGAAAAGCTCTTAATCTAGAGCAGCGACTTCAGAGGAGGAGATCTGGAGTTCTGTGTACATTCAGGAGTCCCAACTTCACAGGGATGTTCAACATCCTGTAGACTTCAAATACTGTGAGAATATTTGAAATTCATCGAGCCAATTCTCTGTTCTAGGTCAGAATAGCTGTCTAGGTATCAGAAATTGCCATAATTCTCTTACTCAGAATTTTTCTGTCAACATCTCGGTGCTAGAATTCAATCTCAGGCTGAAACTTTTTGTGTGTGTTCAGTAGTACCTCATTTACATGTAGGGGAAGTTTAGAAGTCTAAACCTTCATAGTTTTCCTCTCTTTGAGTGCCAAAGTTCACCGTCTAAACCAGTTACTACTAGTGAGACCTAAATTTCGCTTTTTGAGCATATTAGAGGATCCTACACTCCTGTGTGAGTGTTTATAGCTCCTATTGTGATCTGAAAGCCAACCTCTTGAGTAAACAACCACAGCCAGAAGCCCGGCGCTTTCCTAGGTAGACGGATCACACTCCGACAGCGGTAATGTTGCCCAAACCTCCTCCAGAAGTCCTTGGTCGGCGAGGTTCCAATCCCACAGGAAGAAGTCGAGACCCAACTCCTTGAGAAAGGGTGTGGCCTTGGCCAACTCTGCTGCCGGTAACACCAACCCTCGAGGATGCATCGACATACTGGAAGATCTGTTGCACTAAGCCACACGCACTTATTGTGAGCTGAAGGTTCAGTCCTTCCCAAGTGCCCACAGTCTAACTTCTACTTCTTAGAAGACGAAACTAGTCTTCCAGAAGACAGCTACTCCGTCTTCCGGGATTCTAACAGTACTTCTTAGATAGCTCTCGTCTTCCGAGCTATATCTAAACAATCCTGACTAAGCAAGGCCTCGCATGGATTCCTAAGAAGACAATCCACCTTGCATTACATCCTACTTCCTATCAGAAGATACTAGATTCGCGAAACGATGTCGTGTCGGACGTTTTGCGTGATGGATGTCCAGGAAAACACGAGGTTCCTGGCTGTGGAGATATTGTGTGTTGAAACAGAGACAAGACAGAGAAGAACAACCACGAAAACGAACACGCAATATATACCACTCCAAATGTATGTACACTGCCGTTTCTTTCTCCTAATAGCACAAAACTGAAGAACAGACTAGAGCGGTCTGTAACCTACTTCAGAAGCCCTAAAACAAACCCCTGAATCACAACCCTAGCCTGAAATCGCCAAAGCGTAGCTCAAAGCAAGAGAAACTTCTCTTTGCTAACAACCAGAGCCACAACAATATCACGCGATCCAAACCCAAGTCCAAACCACATCCACACACTAGCTCTTGGCTAAAGCTAGCTAGCACAAGCCATACACAACCAACTAAGTCCTTAACGAACTCAAAAGGACGAAACCTGTAGCGAAGGAACCGAAAAAGATCTATCTGGGAACTTTCTCCTTTCGTCAAACGATCTTCAAATGTCGATAGGGTCTCCTTCGCTGACTCCGTTAACCCAAGAAACTTTCAGATCCGACTCCTGATAGCCGAGATATCGCCGATTTTTGGTCGCAGGTAACCGAACTTCCAGAAGCTCCTCCCTACGGCTTAAAACCGCTCACACCGCACAAACGGATCATCTAAACTGATATCCGTCTTCCCTGGCAGATAGATCTGGCTACCTTGAACCCAACAAGACTCCAAACAAGCCGTTTGGAGTTCCCCTTGCAAAACCACTCGAGAAATTTGGTCGCAGGTTGCAAAAAACTGACGTAAATCGGTTCCCTGCGGCTCAAATTCACTTACCACACCCAAACCAACAATCCAATTCACTTACAGTCTTCTCTTATGCGTACATGAGGACTCCCTGATCGCGTAAGCACCAAGAACGAAGAGCTTGGCTCACCGATCGCGAAGTACAGCCCAACCTCAGATCGCAGGTGAACGAAAATCTGATGTAAGCGCTTCTCTGCGAGCCAATTTCACTCAGAACTTCCAAACCGCCCGATGAGAACTGGTATCGTCTTCAATTTCCTGTAGAACTCGGTGTTCTGATCCCGTTGGATCCAAGGACAGCAAGTTTGGACTCCGGAACGGCCCGAACGGTCCAACTCTCCTTCACAGATAACTGAAAACTCCAAATCTGCTTCCTGCGTCTCAATTTCACTCAGTACGCATTCCCCGATCCGTCTCTTCCCAAACCGTCTTAACCCACACGTAGCCTGCACACATCTGAACCCAACGACGCCTTGCGCGTTTGCATTGGACTTCCAAATCTCCCGCACCGTCCGCTGACAAGTCGCAGACGCAAGCAAGCCCCTTAAGCAGCCCCCTTGTTACAGTCTGTACGTACGAAGTTCAACCCTCAATAATAAGAAGCAGGCCCCTTGCGTCCTTGATAGAACGCCTGAAGCCCTAAATACCCAGTCAGCAAGTAACTAGAGACCTAGCTTGATTTTACCTTCTTTCGAATCGCATAACTTCTTCTCTGGATGTCCAAACGAAGTAAACAAGATGCCCATGGAAAGCTGACAGCGAGCTCTACCCATCTATGTGATGAAAGTGAAGATCCGAAGTTGCGGCAAAAGCTCGTAAGCTGGGGCCTAGCTTGTTTTCTCTACCTTTCGAGTCTTGTAACTTTTCCACTAGGCCTCCAAACAAAGTAGATGAAGTGCCTATGGAAAGCTGACAAGGAGCTCTATCCACTGGTGCGATAAAAACGAAGATCCGAAGTGGTGCCAAAAACCCGTAAGCTGGGGCCTAGCTTATTTTCTCCATCTTTCGAGTCTTGTAACTTTTCCACTAGGCATCCAAACGAAGTAGATAGAGTGCCTATGGAAAGCTGACAGCGAGCTCTACCCATCTATGTGATGAAAGTGAAGATCCGAAGTTGCGCCAAAAGCCCGTAAGCTGGGGCCTAGCTTGTTTTCTCCATCTTTCGAGTCTTGTAACTTCTCCACTAGGCGTCCAAACGAAGTAGATGAAGTGCCTATGGAAATTTGACAAGGAGCTCTATCCACTGGTGCGATAAAAACGAAGATCCGAAGTTGTGCCAAAAACTCGTAAGCTGGGGCCTAACTTGTTTTCTCCATCTTTCGAGTCCTGTAACTTCTCCACTAGGCGTCCAAACGAAGTAGATGAAGTGCCTATGGAAAGCTGACAAGGAGCTCTATCCAGTGGTGTGATAAAAACGAAGATCCGAAGTGGTGCCAAAAACCCGTAAGCTGGGGCCTAGCTTGTCTTCTCATGAGTGACTTTGGAGTGACAAGCATCGAAGTTTGAATTTCATGTAGGAGCCGGTCCACGACACGACAACGTAGAGTGCATAACATGTTCAGAAGATGGTTGCGGGCTCTTGCGGTGACAGTGGCCGCTGGGAAGACCCCCAAGACAGCTTCCGATTCAATGTCCTTCTCGGAAGACCTCCCGAAGTCAGGCTTCCCTTCACTGGTCTCACCTGTCTTCTTCTTCCTACGTGCAATCTATCCTCACAACAGACTCAAGACATTTGCACTCTGTTCTTCTGACTTCTCACCTCTCATACACACTCAGAAGAAGCTTGCTGCATGATGGGAAGACATGACCCTCGATCATTCTCTCCAGTTTCTGCCAGCAAGACTTCTCACGACTCTCTCCTAAGTTCAGGAAGAAGAAGGAATGGGCTGCTATTGGGTTGGACAGAAGAGACCCGAAATGGACCCTCACGTCTTCTCGCGCATTTTGCCAGCTTTTCCTGTCTTCTAGTCTCTCTAGGAAGATGTGGATTTGAGAAGCTTGAAAGACCGGGAGGCACAGGCCTAGTTCCCGACTTCCAACTTCTCGAAATAACAAAACAACTCACCAAGCCACTCGGAATTTGTACCAAGCCTCTCTTAACACCAAACCAAAGCAAATCCACTCTTGATACGAATTGTGCATAGTCGACTTCCGAAGACAGTCAAGCTACTGAAGCGTCTTCCGAAGACAGTCTTCCGAAGATGTTCCAATCTTCCGAAGCGTCTTCTGTTCAAGGTTTCGGGAGTAGAGGGATGGTAGAGTAGGGAAATTGAGGGCTAGGAGTAGAGAAGCTCAAATTGAACTCGGGAAGAAGCAGGAAGATGTCTGACAGAAATTGGGCAGCGCTTCCGCGCCCAAGATCACAATAGGAAAATAGGGGTGGGGGATTGATCGATCAGGCTGCCTGCAAACAACCGAGGAAGCACGGGGGATACCGAACGAAGGCAAGAAGCAGTGGGGAAGGGAAGAGAACATGAGAAGAACCTCTACTGTCTTCTGTCGACTTCCCGAGCTGTCTTCGATCTTCCACGTGCTTCTGTCTCTGGTTCTAGCTCCAATGCGACCCCACGAGGCTGCTTCCGCGGTCAGCTTCTGACTACGCCTCAATTCCACCTTCGATTTCACTCAGCCACCCTCCAATGTCAGCTTTCGGGAGCTCACAGAAAACCGTCTTCAGCTTGACACTCTTCTGCGCTCAGCAATTCGACTTCGCCTTTCTTCTAGCTTCGAATCGATCCTAACCTCACTCGATTTCACTCGCTGATTTCCTCACTCAAATCAACTCGCTGCCTGAATCGATCTTCTCATTCTCCAATCTCTCGATGCGGGAAGCAGGTAGGTTTCTGTGCTAATGCGCTTCCTGCGCATCTTCCCCGCAGTTTAGGAGTTTCGACCCTCCTGACCTACCTAACCAATTCGGTGCTACCTGGTAGGTGCACCTACTCCTTACGTGGTTAAGCTTCCACGGTTGCCGTCTTCCGGAAGATGCGTGTCTTCCGTCGTCTTCCGTCTTCCGTCGTCTTTCGTCTTCCGAAGACACCACCGAGAAGACGCTCTTCGGAAGACGGTCGTCTTCCGAAGAAGTCAACTTAATATTACAAACAGCCCTTAAGATCATCTTCCTGCTAAGGAAGTCGTAATCTTAAGTAACAACGCTTCTTCAGTTATACAAATAAGTTATTAATCTCAAAAATTCGTGAATCCTGTAATTTGTGAGCACCACACTTCCAATGAGAATTTCATGGGTCAAGTGATGAGTTTGCTAGTCTTGGTGATTCTTCCAATAGTGACATATGCGACCAATTGGGATTTGACTGTCTATATCTTGATTTAGTTGAGCATGGATCTAATCTATATGTTCTTGTTTTTTTCGACACATGGGTGGAAATCCGCTATGTCTGTAGACCGAAATCGTTACATAAAGAGTTTATGATTAGAAATTTTGGTGAGGATTTCTGTGATGAAATAATCGATTCTCTCGTCCCTTTTGTAGTACTTGTAGTGTATGAACATTTTTGGGTGACCGTCATAACTTTATACTAAGAAAATCTGAAACTTCCGTGCTATCAGAGAGAGAGAGAGAGAGCAGAGAGAGAGAGAGAGTAGAGAGAGATCATGGATCCGCAACTCGCCAACCCAGAGTTGGTAATACAGGACTTGATGCAAGGCATGCTGAACGAGTTTCCAGAGACAAAGATGACAGTCGAAGCATTACAAGGTAAGATGTTGAGCCTCGAGGGTCAAATTATGACAAACATGGAAGATGGAGGACCGTCTCAAGGCGTACTAGTGGTGGAAGAGCAAGCTGCACCAAGAGAACCCGTGGTATCTATTGTCAGAGCTCCTGTCGATGATGAAGATATGTTGTTACTATGGACGAAGAAGACATGTAACATTGAATCGTACAAGGTCAAATGACTCATTGGAGTAGTCGAGAATTGGATTTCCTCGGATGAATCTTTATCTGTGATGTTTCAGTACGCAAATAACTAATCACATAGCGAGAATATTTACATGTGGATACTTAAACTATAAAGCTCTTACGTCGTATGATGCATGGGAGAGATCGGTGTTGGCTGACAAGAGAACAATGACATGGACTGCAATGCAAGAAGGTCTGTTAAAGAATTTCTGATCTGTGGATTTTGTGCAAATGACTCGAACAAAAATATGGGGATTGAAACAGAAGAAAAGTCTTCAAGAGTATGTAGAGACGTCCTTCGACCTGCAAGCTGCAATCATCGATATGAGTCAAGCGGAGGCTCTTGATAATTTCAAGAGAGATTTAAAAGAACAAATTTGACAAGAGGTGATGGTGCAAAATCCACGCACTATTTTTGAAGCCATTGCTTGCACTCAGAGAATTGCTGGAGCATTAAGAGGAGGAGAAGTGATGATTTCATCGAATCATCAGAATCGACTCGAAACATAATATGCAAACAGATGGACATCTATGACAACATCCGCTATCAACCACGACAGTTTCAAGGTGGAGATCGCCCAGTTTGACAAGAAGAAAGACGTCAAGGAGCTCCTAGAGGAGAAGGTGTCAAGAATGCCGCACCTCAACTAGAGCAACGTCGATGTTACAACTGTGGATGATTTGATCAAATAGTTACAAATTGCCAAACCCGCTTTCCAAGAGATCCAAGACCTCCATATCATCGATCTCTAGATCACCTGAACGAGAGGGAAGAAAATGAGAAAGTCGAGGCAACACCAAAAAATGAAGAACATCAATTAATGCACCTCGTGACCTTATTGATTCAAGGAGGGAGAAGAAAAACGAGAAGGAGAAAGATATTGACAAAAAATAATGTGTAGTTGATTGTCACGGATGGAGTCTTAGAAGGGACCTAGGTGAGAGTACTAATCACTCCTGATGCAACAGAAAACTTTCTGTCTCAATCGACTGCTATGAAGTTGAGAATGAAATTAGAAAGTAATGAGATAGAAGAGATAGAACTACCCAATGGAGAAACCGAGAAGATTGAATCTTTATCTTGAAAGATAGAACTTACTTTAGGTGAATATCAAGAAGATATTGAGAGACAAGTGATCAAATTAGCTCGTTATGATGTCATATTAGATATGTCGTGGATGGAGCAGTACAATCCTGAAGTGGATTAGAAGAAAAGTGGTGAAAACAAAATAGTGGAAAAGCTCCGAACATAGAGTGAGATCTCGAAGACAGAACTTGTCTTTGTATGTCATAGGTACGAGTGCTATACATGGACGGACAAATTCTAAAAAGCTTGACAAATGTGGTAACGGAATATATGGATATCTTTCTTGATGATCTTTCTCCAGGGCTACCACCAAAACAACGAATTGATCATAAAATCTAGGTGATTCTAGAGAGTACATCTCCTTGTAAAGATCTATATAGACTAGCACCACAAGAATTAGAGGAGTGCAAGATACAAATTGAGGAGATATTGCAAAAAGAGTTTATCCCAGTCCATTGTGTCATCATATGGAGTTCTAGTATTTTTATGAAGAAAAAAGATAACAGTCTATGGATGTGCATCGATTATCGAGGACTCAATCAACAGACGGTGAAGAATAAGTACCCATTAACTCGGATGGATGACCTGTTTGACCAACTTGAAGGAAAAAAGTACTTCATAAAGCTAGACTTACGAAACGATTATACGGATTGCCGATGAAGATGTGAAGAAGACTACTTTTCGAACAAGATATGGTCATTTCGAATACTTAGTGATGTCATTTGGTCTCAAAAATGCACCAGCCACCTTCATGGGTCTGATGAATGACATATTCCGTCTTTACTTAGATAGGTGTGTCGTTGTGTTTCTTGACGACATTCTAGTCTATAGCAAAATTATGAGTGAACATGTGTATCATTTGAGAAAGGTTCTCCAAGTACCCCCCCATAATAAATTGTACGTCAAAATTTCAAAGTGTGAATTTGACAAGATAGGGGTGGATTACTTAGGACACAAATTGAGTGCAGAAGGTATACAAATAATGGCAAATAAAATATGTCGTGATCATTGTCACGTCAGTTTGGCTACTCAACTAGGTTGACAGAGTGCGAAGTGGGGAATCTCGATAAGGCCGTTAGTGTAGTTAGGGCAAGTTGGTGGGAGTGCCCATAAGGGGTATACTTCGCAGGTAGGGCTTGGAGACCTCAGTTCTTCAAGTTGAGCCTTCAACTGGCTATGGTGGGTAGTCTTGTGAGTGAGATCTAGATTCTCTGCGAGCACAAAGTGGATTTGGCTCGACTGTAGTGATTGTGTAGTGCCTGTTGACATGATGGAGTGAGTACATACCTTGTTATCACTTGAAAGAACTCAGATTGCGAGATCTGGTTGAGAGATTTCAGGTCGCGGATTGCTGCCGGTGGTATCTCCGGAGTTGACAGATCGTTGGGCTTCGAGGTGCAGAGGTGCGTGAGTGCGGAGTGCGAGAGTGCAGAGGCGGAGCGGAGCCTGAGCATGCGCCCGCTGCAAGCCAGCTTGCTGGCATGCGTGAGAGAGGTATCCAAGTTTCAGTTGTGTGAGAAATGTAAAACCAGTAGGTCACCCATCCCAACACTATTTCTGGACTTGGACGCTTAACTTTGTAGTCTTAGCTTTGGCTGTACCACTAGACCAATAGCTCTTGGTGTCTTACAGAGATGCGTGCAAGTACTTAGGGGTTGGTTTAAGGTAGTAGGAGATCTGCTCGCACGTTCCTAGAGGAGTGGTAGGGCGACCCCAGAGTACTAGAGGGAAGCTGTTGTTGTGGTAGTGTTTGCTTATACCGTAAAGACGTGTATGGAGGCAGTTGGTGGCAGTTGTCTTGGATGAGCTAGTAGAGCTATCACGTTGATATTTTTGGAGCTACTAGAGATATGGACATCTAGTTAGTGACTTTATGTACAGGTTATAACAGTCGGGGATCATATATTATGCATGTGGTCACCGAAGAAGACACGTCAATCCAGGTGAGGATGGGTTTCTCTTTACGTGAATGTTTGAGTATGGAGGGTTATCGTTTAGACTTCTTGTGGTTGGAACCCCTCCATATTCTGCTTCATGTTTGTGCGCCGCGTTTGCTTGTGTTGGCGCTTGATTTGGGAAGTGAGTTCACTCTAGTGTGTTGTCAGTAGTGAGACTGGAGTGATGACCAGTCAAACTACCTTTGTTTCTCTCACGGTGTAGTTGGAGTGACGACCATCAGACCGTGAGAGGCTGCTTGTGGTGATGGCAGATACAGGTTGTCCTTACCTTGACTATCTTAGTAGAGGATAGGTGAGCTCAGTAGGAGCGGGGATAGGCAAGTTGTAGTTACGGTGGTAATGAGGATTTCGACATTCGGGTTAGAGAGTGTGTCCGTGAGATTCTATCACCACGGAGTTCTCGGGAGGTTCTTGTGAGGACTTCTCGGACAGTGGGTATACACGGAGTGGGATGAGGTACCAACTACCTACACCATTGCCGTTGGTTGTTCCAGAGGACGAGTCAGATGCAGACAGCGCGTTTTTTGATGGTGAGTCTAGTGTCGCCACATCGTTATTGTGGGACATGGACAAGATCTATGGGGTCACAAAGGGGCCTCGATGTTACTCAGGTACGGTAGGTACCATTGAGCTGGATGACTTCCTCCAGGAGTTTGGCAGTTGGTGCGATCTGCAGCAAATACGGAACCCACAGTTTGCGTGGAAGGGTTTGTTTCAGCACTTGGAAGGACCGCCGATGGACGATTACCACGAGTTCAAGCGAGACTACGGTGTTGAGATTGAGTTGTGGAGACAACATTGGTCTCCCAACTACGTTTCAATCACTACTGGTGCAATTTCAGGAGGCGTAGCACCTACGAGTTCGGGTGTCAGTAGCAATGGTACATCCACGAGTGACGGAGTACCTACTACCAGCGGTGCGTCCACTAGTAGTGGAGCAGGTGGTAGTGCGAGCGGGATACCATCAGGGTTTAACCATGTGGTTCAGTTCTTCCACTATTTGAAGAAGAACTATCAAGGTGTGCGGACCGACAAGTTGAGGAGCCTGCAGAAGTTCCAGCGGAAGACTGGAGAGAGCCTACGCGAGGCGTTTATTCGCATGAGGCGGTTGATCAGCGTTATCCAAGGAGTGACAGAAGCACAAGCAGTCCAGTTCTGATATGAGATACTAGACAAGGAGCTGCGTAGGAGAGTCAGAGATGCCACCCTTCTTAGAGACACCGCTCCGACGTTAGCAGTTGTCTTTGGTTTGGCTGAGCGGATAGAGCTCAACATGATAGAGGAGAGGGTGGTGACTGCTGGGGTCAGCAGAGACGCATCACATGGGGCGACCTCCTCTTCTCGAGGATCACAGGCTGCGCAACAGCGTGGTGGTGGTGGGGGGTAAGGATCGTGCTGAACACTCACAATCTCATGGAGGTGTTGGAGGATCTAGTGGACAGAAGCCCATGCCGTCCTTCTCTAGTCAGCAGCAAGAAGGTCCTTGCTGGATGTGTGATGGTCCTCATCAGCAGAAGGGTTGTCAACAAAGGAGAGGTAGTTATGAGACATTTAAGACATCTCAACCGGTGTCTAGGCAGTGTGAGCATTGCGGACGACCAGGTCACAGTAGTGACCGTTGTTTTGATCTCCATCCGGAGCTATCACAAGAGAAGACTGATCGTGGACGAGGCGGAGGAGCTCAAGAAGGCCGTGGTGGTCGAGTTGGAGGTAGAGGTCCAGCACCTGGGAGAGGACCAGTCGGTCCACCGCCTGCTACGACGTCAGAAGCAGGTATGGCTGCTCGGATTGAGCAGTTGGAGCAGAGGATAAGTAGTATGACTATGGCTCAGCGGAGATCTGGTGGAACAGAAGCTTCCACGTCTTATGGAGGAGAAAGAGGTGACTTCGACTTCATGGCTGGTGTGGCGCAGATTGAGACATCTGTGGCAGTGACTCAGAGTGCAGTACGTATCTCTGAGCCACGAGGTGCGTCAGTGGAGTTGGATCCACAACGCGGGGAGGCTTGTAGACAGGCCACGCTTCCTCAATCGTTCACTCTATCGGAGGTATTGAGGACCACTTCTATGGTTCTTAAACGACCTACCGATGGTGTAGTGGAGTTGGAGACATTGACATCCAAGAGTGGGGGTAATGCGAGTCAACCCTCGATGTTTGTGGATGCGACGTCGAACCTCATGTTGGAGACGGCTACAACAGTTTTGCGAGCCCCACTATTTTCAGCCACGGATATGAAGGCATTGGGAGTCAGCTTGGCTCTAGTGTTCCAGTTGGCAGCCACACTCAGTGAGAGCGAGGATGTGGTTACCTCTAGTGCTGAGGTGGTTCAGCGAGAGGTGGTAGATGTGTCCATGGAGTCGAAGATCAAGACAACTACTAGTGGTACTTGGCAAGCAGCGGCTGCCAGACTAGATGAGTTACCAGCTAGGCCGGCAATTGATTGTGCTGGATTAGCACCAGGTGTGGTGTTGTTGGACAACAGAAGTGGTATCTTCTGTTGTCCAACAACATAAGGAGACGATGGCTACCAAGGCTTTGCATTCGGTGGTGGAGACATTGGATCAGTTTGAAGGGAGAAACATCTCCAAGTACCTGAAGTTCTATTCTCGATAGATGGAGCTGAGTAAGGTACCAGAGAGAGAGATGATAAAGATGTTTGAGCTTGCTGTTGTCTCGGAGTTACGGGAGCATTTGAAAGGGCTCATTCACACTCATGGAGCTAATTGAGAGAAGTTTTCTCTTCAGCTGAAGGAGGAATACTCTTTGGAGGATGCAGATCGAGTGACTAAGAAGTCATTCATGGAGTGGGTGAACAAACCCAACAAGGATCTAGTTGCTACTGAACTACTTCGAGGGTTTGAGAGACAGTTTCTTCAACTATCTTGGATGGAGAAGCTCACACTTGAGAATGACAAAGTGGAGCTATTTTTATAGTCAACCAACAACGAGCTACAAAGGGAGTTGAGTTGCTGTTGGAAGATCGGACGAAAGACAATGATCTCACATCGGATTGGAAGAACGTTAGCGAAGCAATGGGAGTACTTGCAAAACGAGAATACCGAAGAGGGAAGGTGGTTGTAAGTCAAGCACCAAGACCACCGCCTATTGTGATACCACGAAGGCAACCAGCGGTGCAGACTGCTCCTCTACCTACTATTTCGATTCCTACTATTCTTATCACTACGGTTGTACCACAGCGAAATCAAGCAATGAAAGATTTGGAGAAGAAGATGAGAGACTTACAGATCAAGTTGACAAGGTTGGAGGAGAAAGATGAGGCACCTGAAGGGAGACCCGCACCAAGACAAGGATATTGTCAGAGGTGTATTTGGTGTGGCAACACTGACCATCAACGGAAGGAATGCGGAAGTTTTGCTGATGCTTTGCACCAAGGTATAATCTTCTGGAAGGAAGGGAAGATCGTCTTGAAAGACAACGAAGAGACCCTCAGGATCAACTTCAATAGAGGAGAGATGAAGAAAGTTTTGGAGGATCATCTAACAGTGCATGATGTGACATCGATAGAAGTTTCTACTTATGGAGTCGAGGTGATTAGCAAAAAGAAAAGTATCTTTTTGAAACATGAGGATACAACTGATATATAGAGTCACGCTGTGAGCACAAACAGAAAAGAGAAAATGACAAGGGAGGAGTTGCTCAGAACAGCCACAGCAATCAGGAGTGCTACTGGATGAGATGATCCCGTAGATGCTATGTCTGTTCATGTCTACGTAGCCAAGGCTCAACATGAAGCTATCATGGAAGAGAAGCGTAGGAGGGATGAGGTTGGTCCAAGTAGGGAGAGAGCGGCTCCCAAGAGACAACTAAGAGGAGATAGACTCCAACAGGAGACTGCACCTCGAGATTGCGAAGAAGGAGTTTCATGATGTCATTATTGACATTATCAAGCGGAAGAGGCAATTGACGGAAGAGATCATAGTGTCTAGTGCTCTAGACATAATGATTAGAGAGGAAGAGGAGCAAGAGTTGGCTTATTCTTGCAACACTCGCAAAATCCAGTTTGATGTGGATAACGAAGAGAAGGACGATAAGATCCCTAGTCATTACACTAGAGGACATTGGACGAGAGCCACTACCGAAATCTTAGTGAATGTAGGAGAGATGAAAGATCCGGTGATTGCTCTCATTGATCATGGATCTGAGATCAATATTGTCTCTAAGGACATCTACAAGCAAGGTGGATGGTCTGTTGATATAGACCACGGTTCGATGATCCGAGCAACAAACAACACACGAGGAGAACTCTATGGTGCTTGTCCAGATGTGAAAGTGAAGATCGAGAATGTGGTACTTGAACAAAACTTCTTCGAGATACTACTTCCTACCCGATCATTCTTGGTCAACCATTCATTACAGCCGTAAGGATGGAGACTAAGGTGTTGGATGACGCATTAGCGCATTAGCGCATTTCAGCTTTCCGCAGCAAGAGCGCTTCTTGGTTGAGAAGATCGATTCAAAGGTGAGCTTTGAGTGAGGAGGCAGCGAGGTGAAATTGAGTGAGGTTAGGATCGATTAGAAGCTAGAAGGAAGGCGAGGTCGAATTGCTAAAGCGCAGGAAGCGTATTGAGCTGAAGGTGTTTCATGTGAACTCCCGGAAGCTGACGGCGGAAGCAGCTCAGTGGGGTCGCATTGGAGCTGAGACCAGAGCCGGAAGCGCGCGGAAGAAGAAGACAACTCGAGAAGCAGACAAAAGATAGTAGAGGTTCTTCCCATGTTCTTTTCTCTTCCCACTACTTCTCGCCTTTGTTTGGTATCTCCTGCGCTTCCCCGATGGTTTGCAGGCAACCTGGTCGATCAATTCCCCCATCCCTATTTTCCTATTGTGACATTGGGCGCAGAAGCGCTGCCCAATTTCCATCAGACATCTTCTTGCTTCTTCCCGAGTTCAATTCGAGCTTCCCTACCCCTAGCTCTCAAATTGGAGATCCCAGCTATCAATTTCCCTACCCTACCATCCCTCTACTCCCGAAACCTTGAACAGAAGACGCTTCGGAAGATTGGAACATCTTCCGAAGATTGTCTTTGGAAGACGCTTCTAGAACCTGACTGTCTTCAGAAGCCTGACTGTCTTCGGAAGTCGACTGTACACAATTCGTATCAAGAGTGGATTTGCTTTGCTTTTGTGTTAAGAGAGGCTTGGTACGAATTCCGAGTGGCTTGGTGAGTTGTTTTGTTATTTCGAGAAGTTGGAAGTGGGGAACTAGGCCTGTGCCTCCCGGTCTTCCAAGCTTCTCAAATCCACATCTTCCTAGAGAGACTAGAAGACTGGAAGGGCTGGCAAAATGCGCGAGAAGACGTGAGGGTCCATTTCGGATCTCTTCTGTTCGACCCATAGCAGCCCATTCTTTCTTCTTCCCGAACTTAGGAGAGAGTCGTGAGAAGTCTTGCTGACAGAATCTGGAGAGAATGATCGAGGGTCATGTCTTCCCATCATGCGGCAAGCTTCTTCTGAGTGTGTATGAGAGGTGAGAAGTAAGAAGAACAGAGTGCAAATGTCTTGAGTCTATTGTGAGGATAGATTGCGCGTAGAAAGAAGAAGACAGGTGAGACAAGTGAAGGGAAGCTTGACTTCGGGAGGTCTTCTGAAGAAGACATTGAATCGGAAGCTGTCTCGGGAGTCTTCCTAGAGACCACTGTCACCGCAGGAGCCCGCAACCATCATCTGAACATGTTATGCACTCTACGTTTCACGAATCTTGTATCTTCTGTTAGGAAGTAGGATGTAATGCAAGGTGGGTTGTCTTCTTGGTAATCCATGCGAGGCCTTGCTTAGTTAGGATTGTTTAGATATAGCTCGGAAGACGAGAGCTATCTAGGAAGCACTGTTAGAATCCCGGAAGACGGAGTAGCTGTCTTCTGGAAGACTAGTTTCTTCTTTTGAGAAGTAGAAGCTAGACTGTGGACACTTGGGAAGGACTGAGCCTTCAGCTCCCAGTAAGAACGTGTGGCTTAGTGCAAAAGATCTTCCAGTATGTCGATGCACCCTCGAGGGTTGGTGTTACCCGCAGCGGAGTTGGCCGAGGCCACACCCTTCCTCAAGGAGTTGGGTCTCGACTTCTTCCTGTGGAATTGGAACCTCACCGACCAGGGTCTTCTGGAGGAGGTTTAGGCAGCCTTACCGCCTCGCAACCGTGTACCTGCGAAGGCAGGAGTAGCTCGAGGAAGACCATCTTCCTCGACTGAAGATTGGTGGCGTAGGGCCTTCCACAAGTCAGAATCCGAGGACCGAGGTTATTGGCTTGAGAAGAAGATCTTACCCAGGATCGTGAGTGAGTGGCATGTGCGTGGAAGCACCACTTGTCTCTTCAGAGAGGACAGGCAGAGAAGGAACGGATGGAAGATCGAATCTTACGGGGAGCCGAAGAAGCGACTTCTGACGAAGCTGTTTCTGCATCCCTTTCCCAAGGGGAAAGCGCAAAAGACGAGGTACCTTGGAGATCTGGACGTGGAGTTTCTGGAAGCAGTGTGGGATGAAGGAGTGCCCGTCAACTGGGGCTCATTCTTCCACATATATGTACATGCGGAGCTAGCGTACTTAGGTACCCCGGCAGGAGGACACTTGATACCTTTCCTCTGTTACTTGTAAGTAGCCATGAAGGATCTCACGGAAGATCAGTTGGTGAAGTATAGGTCAACAAGACAACATAAGGCGAAGGAGGAGACCTCGGGAGAAGACGACCGAGCAGCAGCCGTAACTCCCCCTCTCACTCTGATGCCGCAGTTGAGGCCCGGCACTCATCAGAAGACGCATCTGATGAGAGAAGATGACTCCAGTGGGTCGGAAGACGTCACGCCTCCGAGGAAGATGAGTCCTAGAAGTGTACCTAGGAAGACCACCTCTCTCATTCATTCAGGATCAGCGTCTGACTCGCAGGAAGAGCCGCTGAGTACCCGACCGGAGCAGAAGACCGCTTCTGCAACACCATGGAGTCTTCCGAAGACTCCAAAAGACGAAGGATGGATAGATACTCCTACTGCGATGCGAGGAAGCGCAGTAAAGAGGACCGCTTCTACCATGGGGAGAGATCTTCCACCCCGGAAGATGAGAAGAGTAGCTTTTTCTTGTGTGCGGAAGCTGAAGACCATTATGGTGGAAGAGACATCCTTGTCTCTGGAAGACAAGGTCGACACCTCCAATCGAATTGTGGAGATGAACCTGTCTTCCGCAAGAAGAAGACTGAAAGAGTTCAGTGCCTTCTTCCACTCAGAGATCCAGCCAGCTATGGAGTTGCTGGAGAAGAGAGCGAAGACTCAGGAGAAGCCCCTACAGCCTGGATTCGGTATGCGCACCTTGATGCGTCAAGAAGAAGACCAGAAGAAGGCAGAAGCGCTGGAAGCTAGTCTCCGCACCACGAAGAAGCTCGCAGCAAGGTTCAAGACGGAAGCAGCCGCTTCTGCCAAGGAGCTGACCCAACTGAAGAAGGGCAACCAAGAGTTGTAGGCGCGTTTACAGCAGCACGAACAAGAGGTTCTCCGAGTGCGGGGGAAGATCACCGCTCTCGCAGAGGAGAAGACAACATGGAAGACGCAGCGGGAAGCTGCAAAAGCGCGAGTTGCAGCTGAGAAGATGCAACGAGAAGCAGCGGAAGCTCGTGCGCAGGAGATGCTAGCACAGTCGGTGGAAGCGCTTCGGAAGAAGTTCAACTTCACCGCGGATAGGAAGTTGCTTACCTTAGCTAGAGAGTGGGACAATGAGTCCAAGGCTATGTTGGTAGAGTGCAAGGAGAGCATGTTCAGGTATTTGGATCGGCAGATAGAGGGAGTGAAGACATCTATGGTCTTCCCTTGATTCCATCACCTGCAACTGCATCTTCCCAAGCTCCAGCACCATCGACTGGATCCGAATTGGAGAGGGAGGAGTTCGACCTCGCTGTGCACTTGGTAGTGACAGCGTTGGAAGCCGAGAAGACTCCGGAAGAAGCCCCGGAAGACAGGAAGAAGAACTATCTTCCCAAGTATTCCGCGTGGAGGAAGCGACTTCCCCGGATCCTTATGAGGTCGCCATGGTCCCTAGTATCGAACCAATGCTCCAGAAGAGCGAGGAAGCACCTCTCGACTCCGCTTGTCAGAAGACGCTTCCGTCTTCCGAAGCAGAAGCAGAAGCAGAAGCCGAGGAATAAGCAGCAGCAGCGACAGCAGGGTCAGCAAAGGACGATGAGGAGGAAGCCACCTCAGTGTTACCCGGGGTGTTCGCAGGGCTTTCTAGTTTATCAGAAGTCGTGTTAGGAGCTCCGGTAGGGACAGATCATGTAGAGATTACCTCCGAGCAATCAGAGTAGATAGTAAACACAACCGACGTTGACAATTTCAAACTTAGTAAGACCAAACATGCTATCTTAAAGGTGGCAGTTTTCAGTGTGAAATTAGTTAGGCAGCCATATGGCAGAGTAGGAAGCGCAAGAACAGGAAAGGGAAACCGTTTGCATGTGGAGGGGCAGCTTTTCTCTCCCTGGTGGTGGTTCCTTCTGTTTCCTTGTGGTAGATGCATAAGTAGGATCGAAGAGTAGGAATTCGGGCTGCTGCACGCCCATACACATTTTTCGGTGCAGACAGAGACACATGAGTTACACACACACTACACACGATGTTAGAGACATACGAATAGACTAGGATTATACCGGAGGGGTCTGCATGCTCGTTACCAGCAGTGGTTCGAAGATGTAGATAGAGGTAGTGGACAGTTTAGGAACAGGGAACGGCATCCTCGTGCAGTCTTGTTGGCTAGATTGTTGTGTCGAGGAGTAGGCGCAGGACGTAGAGGGAGTGAGCTTCCCAATGCCAATGTGACTTCTTCTCGGAGAATGGATTGCGGATTTGAATGCAGAAGCTTTGTCCATGTCTTCTGGGTGATGGGTTTTTCTTGGATTCGCTCCCGATTGTGCATGAGAAGCGTTCTTCTTGAGTGGCGGTGACTGTCAGCAATTGTGGAATTGCAGCTTGGCTCGTCCAGTAGAGCACTTCGGATCTACGTACGGACGGTCTTATGGGTAACGGATCCCAGAAGACAGAGTAGTCAGAGCAGCGAAGAGAAGAAGAAAGAAGCCTTCTTCCCACAGCAGAAGACGACATCCTCAAGTGGAAGACGGTGCAACTATACACACGTTTGTTATCTTCCTCCCCAAACTATTACAAGCAAGGATGGCTTGTTAGTCAGGATCCGGACTAGAAGCCTGTCTGAATCTTAATTTCTCCTTTTCATCTTGTTTTCTCTTGTTTGGATTTTCCCTTCTTCCTCATCTTCCCTCATCTTCCCCATCTTCTTACCTTCTTCTAGTGAGCTTCCGAGACTTCTATTGAGCTTCCGTGAAGGTGAATGTCGTTGTAGTGCTGCAGGAAAACCAATACCGTAGGCAGAAGCCTGAGAAGGTTACAAGGGGCATACACCCTGTGATTAATCTACCCCGTTGGAATGTAAGAGTGAGTAAGGTGTAACAGCCGCTGCTAGTCGACTTCTGCGAAGCATGACAGTCTTCTGGAGATGTGAGAAGCCGAGTTGAACCCCCAGAAGCCGAGAATTGCTTCGAGAAGACGGTACTGAGAAGATCGGAAGGAGTAATATGGAAGCAGGAAGTGTGTCTTCCTGAGCTTCTCTGTGAATAGTTGTGTGATATTGTAGTTAGTAGTTGTTTGTTTAGGTCTAGAGCACCTTTTGGAGTGTCTGGAAGACGCGTGGTTTTGTGAGAAGACGAGATTTCTAGGCAAAACCCGTGTGTTTATGTGTTTAAACAGATCTTAGAATTTAGAGCAGCTTTACTTGTGCAAATTCTCTATGGGAACGATATCTTGTATACTAAATGGGCAAAAGGAGTAATCTTGCGACACTACATATAGTGAGCACCATTTTTGGTGCCGCTGCTGGGGATTTCATCTTAGTAACTTCTGTTCTAAGCTTCCTGGATCTGTGTGCCAGTAGTTAGTTTCATTTCGAACTAACTTCGATTGTAGTTGAATGTGTTGTGGGACTCTATCTTGCTATAAGACAGGTATCGCAACCAGAAGCTGATAAGATACATTAGGAAGAACTGGAAGAAGCCGCTTCCCCGTTTCCAAGAGTTTCTTAGAAGACTGCAGTGAGTACAACAAGAAGCAGGAGAAGAAGACGTTCCGAACCTGTGATCGGTTGTTCAGTCATTCGATCTATCGGATCTAGTATTAGAAGAAGAGGGACATCTCTTCTCAGCACTCTGGTGGATACCTCCGACCAGAGGAAGAAGGCATCCACCAGAGAGAAGGGAAGGAAATGGATGAGTAAAATGTTGGATGATGGGTTGGTCTGAGCAGCAGGAAGCATTCGAAGAAATGAAGAGACTTCTGTCGGAATCCTCTGTCCTAAGACCACCTGATTGAGAGAGAGTCTTCCATATTTATGTGGATGTTTCTGCTTTTGTCATAGGGGTGGTATTGAGTCAGAAAGATGAGAAGAAGAAGGATTATCCCATCTACTATGCGGGAGGACAACTCAGTGATGCAGAGAAGAAGTACTCTACAACTGAAAGGGAGTGTCTCGGCATGATTTACTCCTGTAGAAAGTTTAGGCACTATCTTCTAGCCAACCCATTTGTCTTCTATGTGGATCATTTTTCTTTGAAACATCTTGTGAAGAAAGCAGATTTATCTGGTAGGATAGCTAGGTGGATTCTGCTACTCCAGGAATTTACTTACACAGTTGAGTAGAGGCCTGGAAGACAGCATGTTAACGCTGACTACCTATCCAGATTGGAGACAAAATGACGAGAAGACGAAGTGGAAGACGAGTTCCCTGACGAGAAGCTGTTTTCAGTTTTCGCAGAGACACTTTCATCTGAGGGGGGGCGTACCGCCTGCTTCCCAGAAGACGAGATTAGATCTTCTTACTCAGTCTTTGCGACTTCCACAGAAGAGTCGATCTTCAAGGACTTGAGGAAGTTCTTGGGAGACCAATAGTATCCTGAGGGATTGGATGCGGAGCAGAAGACTGTCTTCTTACACAAGGCCCCTATGTCATCTTCCAAGATATCGTGTTTAGGAAAGGACATGACGAGAAGCTAAGGAGATGTCTTGAACCTTCAGAGATTAAGCCAGTGATCACGGGTCTTCACCACGATGTCGTGTCGTGGACCGGCTCCTATCTGAAATTCAGACCTTGATGCTTGTCGCTCCAAAGACACTCATGAGAAAGACAAGCTAGGCCTTAGCTTACGGGCTTTTGGCATCATTTCGGATCTCCATTTTCATGGCATAGATGGATAGAGCTCCTTGTCAGCTTTCCATAGGCACTTCATCTACTTCGTTTGGACGCCTAGTGGAGAAGTTACAAGACTCGAAAAATGGAGAAAACAAGCTAAGCCCCAGCTTATGGGCTTTTGGTGCAACTTCGGATCTTCACTTTCATCACATAGATGGGTAGAGCTCGTTGTCAGCTTTCCATAGGTATCTTGTTTACTTCGTTTGGACATCTAGTGAAGAAGTTATGCGACTCGAAAGAAGGCAAAATCAAGCTAAGCCCTAGTTTACTTGCTGACTGGGTATTTGAAGCTTCAGGCGCTATATCAAAGACCCAAGGGGCCTACTTCATAATTACTGAGAGAACTTAGTACGTACAAAGACTGTTATAAGGGGGCAGCTTAGGGGTTAGCTTGCACCTGCGACCTGTCGGTGGACGTTTTGGAGAATTGAGAAGTCCAATACATGCGTGCAAGGTGTCATCGGGTTCAAATCTGTGCAGGCTACGCACAAGTTAAGACGGTTCTTGAAGAGACGGATCGGGGGTTGTGTTCTGGGAGAAATTGAGACGCAGGAAGTAGATTTGAAGTTTTCAGTTACATATGAAGGATAGTTGGACCGTTCGGGCCGTTCCGGAGTCTAAACTTGTTGTCCTTGGATCCATCGGGATCAGAACAACGAGTTCTTCAGGAAATTGAAGACGATACGAAGTTTCATCGGGCGGTTTGGGAGTTCTGAGTGAAATTGGTTCGCAAGGAAGTGCTTGCGTCAAGTTTTTCATCGCCTGCGACCTAAGATTGGATTGTTCTTCGCGATTGGTGAGTCAAGCTCTTCGTTCTTGGTGCCTACGCAATCAGGGAGTCTTCATGTACGCATATGAGAAGACTGTACGTGAATTGGATTGTTGGTTTGGGTGTGGTGAGCAAGTTTGAGCCGCAGGGAGCTGATTTACGTTAGTTTTTTGCAACCTGCGACCAAATTTCTTGTGAGGTTTTGCAAGGGGAACTCCAAACGACTTGTTTGGAGTCTTGTTGGGTTCAAGGTAGCTAGATCTATCTGCCAGAGAAGACGGATATCAGTTTAGACGATCTGTTTGTGCGGTGTGTGCGGTTTTAAGCCGCAGGGAGGAATTTTTGAAGTTTCGGTCACCTGCGACCGAAAATCGACGATATCTCGGCTGTTGGGAGTCGGATCTGAAGGTTTCCTGGGTTAACAGAGTCAGCGGAGGAGACCCTATCGACATCTGAAGTCCGTTCAGCGAAAGGAGGAAGTCCACAGATAGGTCTTTTTTGGTTTCTTCGCTACGGGTTTTGCTCTTTTTTTGAGTTCGTTAGAGTTCTGGTTGGCTGTATACAGCTTGTGGTAGCTGGCTTTAGCTAAGAGCTTATACATGGATGTGGTTTGGACTTGGGTTTGGATCGCTGATACTGCTATGGCTCTGTTTGTTAGCAAAGGGAAGTTTCTCTTGCTTTGAGCTGCACTTCGGTGGTTTGGAATCAAGATTGTGATTCAAGGGTTGTTTTTAGGGGCTTTTGAAGCAAGTTACAGACTGCTCTGGTCTGGTTCTCAGTTCTGTGCTCTTAGGAGAAGAACCGGCAGTGTACATACATTTGGAGTGTATATATCGCAGCGTTCGTTTTCGTGGTTGTTTTTCTCTGTCTTATCTCTGTTTCAGCACACAACATCTCCACAGCCAGGAACCTCGCGTTTTCTTGGACATCCTTCACGCAATATCTGACACGATACGGTGGTGAACTCGACGTGAAAGTCTGGGGTGGAGATTTCTTTTGTGTGTGAACTTTGAAGAAGAGATTGGCAGTCATGAGCGGGGATGGGAAAGGTGATGGAGATGGAGCTAGTGGTTCAGGTGGGTTGCCGAAGGTGCAGTTGGATCCAGCGACTGCATCGATGTTCCAAGCTTTCACTATGTTCTTACGGCAGCAACAATCTGACGAGCGGAAGGAAGCTTTGGCAACAAAGGTGCTACAAGCGGTGGTCAGCAGGATTGACCAGTTTGATGAAAGAGATGTCTCAAGGTTACTGAGACATTATGTGAAGGAGATGGAGCTGAACCGGGTCTCAGAAGATGAGATGATTGAGACGTTTGAGTTGGCAGCAGCTCCAGAGATTAAGGATCATGTTAAAATGCTAACGAAGCATTTTAACAAGGATTGGGAGACTTTTGGTCGTGTCTTGATGGATGAGTACTTCTTGGAGGACTCTGATCGAGTCACCAAGAAGTCATTCTTGGAGTGGGTTGAGCAACCAAGGAAGGGTTTACAAGCTACTGAGTTGCTCAGAGAGTTTGAGAAATAGTTTTCACGGCTGACCAGGATGGAGAAGTTGACGTTGCAGTCTAACAAGACAGAGCTATTTCTTCGGGCTACAGATGAGAAGTTGCAGGAGAAGCTAGAGGTACTTCTGGAAGACCGGGAGGAGGACGATGGATTGACCAGCAGCTGGAAGAAGGTTGAGGAAGCTGTTGGTCTGCTTATCAAGAGAGAGCGGAGACGAGAGAAAGTTCCTGTTAGGAGACTGGCGCCAACACCAGCTGTAACACTTGTTCTTGTAGTCCGATCAGTGGTTTCTGTTGCTAGACAAGTAGTACCAATTGCTCCAGCTGTTCCAGTTGTTCTAGTTGTTCAGGCACCTATGGTATCTCCGAAGAAGGATGATTCAAACCTTGAGGAGATATTGCGTGGAATGCGAGATCTGCAGATCAAGCTCACAATATTGGAAGAGAAGGGATCTACAAGCGGAGCAAGACCGGTTGAGAAGCAAGGTTGGATCCACCGGTGTATCTGGTGCGATGGTACTGATCATCCGCGCAGAGATTGCAAGGAGTTCACTGATAGAGCGAGAGTATAGTGATACCAATACACAAAAGGATGTACTCTCGTTTGAGAAGGATAGTGTCTTTTGTACAAGAGTGGTGAGATATTTGGAGAGTGGATTTGCTGTGTATACACAGCTCGCTGATCTTCAGAAATGAGAGAAGAAAGTTGTGCAAAGAACTCAAAAAGATCTAAAAAGAGTTGGTGTGCTTAGTGAGGAGGATCAAATAGAGAGCGTTTAAGTGGAGATGGATTTGGATGATCTTTTGGAAGAGCTTCACAAGACTGAGCAAGGGAATGAAGACCAAGTTGTGTACATACGTTCTATGGAGCTTTACTCAGCTATAGGGTCGTTCCAGATACCTGAAGTCAGAGTCGAGACCAGGTATAGATCAATTCTCGTACCTAGGGCACATCTGCCTAAGCTTATGGAGCTTCTAAAGGAGAAGATGCGGATGAAAATCCTTGAGCCATCGTTTGCACCGTATTCCAGCCGTTGGTTTACAGTGCCAAAGAAGAGTGGAGCGCTACGGTTCATTCAAGATATGCAATCGATGAATCAAGTGACCATCAGAAATACACGGATCGGACCTATTATGAGAGAGTTTGTTGAAGCATTCGCTGGTAGAGTCATCTATTCGATAGGAGATCTCTACTCTGGATACGATCAGTTTCAACTTGCTGAAGGAAGTAGAGACGTCACTACTATGAGGACGCCGTTGGGTTTGGTGAGGATGTGCATATTGTCGCAAGAGGCAACAAATTCTGTTGCACACATGATGAACGGGATAAAATAAAGTTCTTCGAGATTTCATCCCGGAGAAGACCATGCCTTTCTTAGATGACATTCCAATCAAAGGATGTGTAGAGGAGCAGAAGGATGAGAGAGTCGATCAGAGGAGGTGTCAAAAATTTGTGGCTGATCATATTCTAGATTGTGATCAGATTTTATCACGGCTCAGGGAGGTTCACTTGACACTATCAAGCGCTAAATCTTTGTTTGGAGTTCGAGAGGTTGTGATTGTGAGGCACTTGTGCGGTGGTTTGGTTGCAAATCTGATCCTAACAAGGTGGATGTCATACAGCGGATGAAAGACACATGTAGCTCGACGACAGAGGTGCGAAGGTTCTTAGGAGCTTGCGTGTTCTATCATGTGTAGATTCCTCATTTTGCTCATGTATCAGATCCACTCTATGGTCTGTTACGAAAAGGCACGAAGTTCAAATGAGAAGAGAGGCATATCGAAGCGGTGCAAAACTGAAGCATTTGTTGTCTTCTCCACCTGTGCTACGAAGGGTGAGTTATGAAGATGATAAACACGTGATAATCACGGTTGATACAAGTCCGATAGCCATTGGGTGGATAGTGGGACAAGATGATGAGGATGAGAACCAGTTTCCAATCAGATTTGGAGCCAAGGTGTTGAGTGAGCGATAGAGAAACTACCCACAAGTAAAGCGAGAGCTATGGGGAGTAGTTACAACTATGAAAGTCGAGAAGGACTATTTGATTGGAGCACCGATAATAGTAGAGACGGATTGTTTACCGTTGTTAAGGATGATTACTAATTGTAACACCCTTGATATTGCTATGTTGCGATGGATTGTCTATATCAAGTCGTTGAATCCAAAATTCAGACACATAGCGAGGAAAGATAACCTGATGGCAAATATGTTGTCTAGGGTCAGATATGAGGATGAAGAGGATTTGATGGAAGACACATAAGATATAGACACGACCGTTTTTTGTAGAGCTCAAAAACGAATGAATGAGCATCAAAACTCATTCATGGAGGAGCTATATGAAGGAGAATGATTAGACATTAGGCGTTATCTTGGTTCGCTGACCAGGCAACCAGAATGGAATGATGCTCAGTTCAAACAGATCAGGAGGAAGGCTTACAACTACATACAACAAGGGGGCTTGTGGTGCCCACAATTTACAGGATTCACGAATTTTTGAAATTTTTAAGGTTAATAACTTGTTTGTATAACTGAAGAAGCGTTGTTACTTAAGACTACGGTTTCCTTAGAAGGAAGATGATCTTACGATCTTTTTGTAATAAGAAGTTGACTTCTTCGGAAGACGACCGTCTTCCGAGAAGCGTCTTCTCAGTTGTGTCTTCCGAAGACGGAAGACGGCGGAAGACAAAAGACGGAAGACACGTATCTTCCGGAAGACGGCAACCGCGGAAGCTTAACCACGTAAGAAGTAGGTGTACCTACCAGGTAGCACTGAGTAGGTTAGGTAAGTCGGGTAGGTCGAAAACCCTTAAACTGCGCGAGAAGATGCGCAAGAAGCGCATTAGCACCAAAATACTACCGCTTCCCGCATCGAGCTCGTTTTTTTTTTGACTAGAAGATCGAATTGGAAGGTAATCGAGTTGAGTGAAGGCAGCAGAGTGGAATTGAGTAGAGCCAAGATCGATTCGTAGCTAGAGAAAGGGCAAGGACAAATCGCTGAGAGTAGGAATCACATCGAGCTGAAGGGGTCTTCTGGAGACTCTCGGGAACAGACATTGAAGGACGGCTGAGAAGAATCGAAGGTGGAGTATTGTTTGATTGAGGTGTAGCAAGAAATTGACGGCGGAAGCAGCTTCTGTGGAGTCGCATTGGAGCTGGGTCAAAGCCGGAAGCGCACGGAAGATTGAAGACAGCTCGAGAAGCAACAAAAGACTATTTGAGATTCTTCCCATGTTCTCTTCCCTTCCCGTCGCTTCTCATCTTTTGCTTGGTATCCCCCGCGCACCAAGTTGTTTGTTAGCCATCTTCTTGCTTCTTCCCAAGTGCAATTCGAGCTTCTCTACCCATCGTCCTCAAATTAGAGATCACAGCTATCAATTTTCCTACCCTATCATCTTTCTACTCCCGAAACCTTGAACAGAAGACACTTCGGAAGATCTGAACATCTTCGGAAGACGCTTCTGAAACTTGAACATCTTCGGAAGACGCTTCGGAAGCCTGACTGTCTTTGGAAGATGACTGTATGCAATTCATATCGAGAAGTGGATTGGATTTGCTTTTGTGTTAAGAGAGGCTTGATACGAATCCCGAGTGGCTTGGTGAGTTGTTTGTCGTCCCAAGGCGCATGCGGTACCGTAAATATGATCATCGGTGCTACAACACTTGGATCTACACACCCAATTTCTGAAGGCTCAAAAGCAAAAGTTTTCCCATGTCTACTTATCATCTTCTTGAACTCCCTCTCCTCAGCAAGTAGAAGAAAGTCGGTAGAACCAACCTTCAACTCCTTAAGTGTAGCTTCTGTAAACTTGTGACCTATTTGATCAAGATATCGTAAGCTCTTCTTCTTTGAGGCTTGTTGAACTCGTTGGTCAGAGTCGCTAGGTAGCGGTTGTGCAACCGGTTTCATCTTTTTATCCGTCTTCCGGAAGATACGTGTCTTCCGTCTTCCGCCGTCTTCTGTCTTCCGAAGACACCACCGAGAAGACGCTTCTCGGAAGACGGTCGTCTTCCGAAGAAGTCAACTTCTTATTACAAAAAGCTCGTAAGATCATCTTCCTTCTAAGGAAACCGTAATCTTAAGTAACAACGCTTCTTCGGTTATACAAACAAGTTATTAATCTTAAAAAATTCAAAAATTCATGAATCCTGTAATTTGTGTCGAAGGAGCTGTACAAGAGAAAGAAGTGGTCGATCGACATAGAGCATGGGTGGGTCATCAGAGCAGCCAACAACACAAGAGGAGACTTGTATGGAGCTTGTCCAGACATCAGAGTACGTGTAGGTGATGTTGCTATCGACCAAAACTTCTTTGTTCAGGAAGCAACATCATACCCGCTCATTCTTGGTCAACCTTTCATCATAGCAACTCGGATGGAGACAAAGGTATTGGACAACGGATCTGCTTATGCTAGGATCCGAAGTCAAGATAAGACGAGAGCGGTACAATTCTTGATTGTACCATCCAACCACGAGCGCAATCGAGACCGCTTCCAAGGGTGAGGGAGAAACCGCTTCCAAGGGTGAGTGAAGAGTTCAAGGATTTTCGTTGAGTATCACTATAGAGCGAGATTGTGGTGGTGCGCAAGAGAAGGTACTCTCGCTTGATGGAGATAGTGCTTTTTGTACAGGATTTGTTGGGTTTTCAGAGTGTGGGATTGCTATCTACAAGAAGGTAGAAGAGTTGAGGAGAAAAGAACAAAAACATTTGCGTGATGTTGAGTTGATGATGAAAGAGTTGGGTGAGCTAGAAGGAGATGAATGGATTTCTGGTGTTTATGAAGAGGATGGGTTGGAGGATCCTTTGCGAGAGATCATGTCTATTGGATGGGAGGATATGGATAAGGTTGTGCAGATTCATTCAAGGGAGGTCTATTCGATGATCGAATCATTCTGTGTACCGAAGGTTCGAGTTGAGACAAGGTACAAGACAGTGGATAGGAAGATAAAGTCAGTTGCTGGTCCTTTGCCGGAAGACACTAACCAACAAATGGATCGAGCTTCAAGGGAGAAGAGTTTGAGGGATCCTACAATGATAGGACACAAGTTCACGGAGAAGACCCTTGAAGAGCTGAAGACTGGATCTGATGGGTCTCTTCTACCAGAAGAGAGGATGTGCTTCAAGGAGATGCTTTCACGACATGAGAAAGCATTTGCCTTTGAGCCACATGAGATTGGGTGTGTAGATCCGTACGTTGTTACCTCGATGGTTATCTTCACAGTACTGCATGTGCCATGGAACCTGAGACCAATTCCTGTACCGCGGGCTCACTTGCCCAAACTAGTGGAGTTGCTGAAGGAGAAGATGCGGATGAAGATCTTGGAGTCGTCGTTTGCCCCGTATTCGAGCAAATGGTTTACAGTGCCTAAGAAGAATGGGTCGCTACGGTTCATCCAAGACATGCAACCGGTGAACGCAGTAACAATCAGAAATGCTGGGGTGGGACCGATTGTGGACGAGTTTGCAGAAGCGTTTGCAGGAAGAGCAATTTACTCAATGAGAGATCTTTACTCAGGGTATGATCAGTTTCAACTAGCGGAGGAGAGCAGAAGCTTCACGACAATGAGGACACCTTTGGGGTTGGTTAGGATGTGTACCTTACCACAGGGAGCTACCAACTCGGTAGCACACATGATGAACGGGATGAATCGAGTTCTAAGAGACTTCATCCCAGAAAAGACGATGCCGTTCTTGGATGACATCCCCATCAAAAGATGTGTGGAAGATGAGAAGGATGAAGCATTAGATCAGAGGGGGTGTCGGCGATACGTCACTGAGCATATCGCAGACTGTGAGAAGATCTTATCTCGACTTGAGGAAGTTCATCTTACGCTGTCAGGTGCAAAGTCTACATTTGGGGTTAGAGAGGTTTTGAGCGTTGGTCATTTGTGTGGATCGTTTGGTCGGAAGCCAGATCCGAACAAGGTGGATGTGATTGGAAGGATGAAGGAGGTTTGCAACTCGCTGACAGAAGTAAGAAGATTTTTGGATGCTTGTGTATTCTACCACATTTGGATTCCTCATTATGCGCATGTGGCGGATCCGTTGTATGGATTGTTGCGTAAGGGTCATAAGTTCAGATGGGAGGAAGAGCATACTGATGCGGTAAGGAAGCTGAAGTCTTTACTATCATCTCCTCCAGTTCTGGGAAGGATTGATTACAAGGATGCTAGACCGGTGGTTCTTACTGTGGATATAAGTCCAGTTGCAATTGGATGGGCAGTCGGACAGGATGATGAGGATGGAGACAGGTTTGCGGTTAGGTTCGAAGCGAAGGTGTTAAGTGCTCGACAACATGCTTACCCGCAAGTGAAGAGAGAACTGTGGGGTATTGTTTCAGCTATGAAAACTGAGAAAGAGTATTTGATTGGAGCAGTAGTGGTGGTTGAAACTGATTGCTTGCCGTTGTTAGGGATGATCATGAATTGTTCAACTCCTGATATTGCGATGTTACGATGGATCGCATATATCAAGTCGTTGAACCCGGAGTTTAGACATATCGCAGGAAAGGATAATCTGATGGTGGATATGTTATCTCGAGCTCGATATGATGGGGAGGATGAGATGGTAGAAGACATTGATGACGTGAGTACAGAGTTCTATTCGATTGCACAGACAGGAAGAGAAGATGAGTTATTTGTTGAAGAGTTGTATGATGGTGATTTGCTTGATATCGGGAGGTACCTTAGTACGATGGTTAAGCAAACAGGTTGGACAGATGAGAGGTTTTGGAGAGTTCGAAGGAAGGCTTACAACTTCATGTTGCAGGATGGGTTTCTTTGGAAGCGACCGAAGCAGAAAGGTGGGTACCGCTACGAGTGATTTGCAACAAGGAAGATCAGCAGAAGTTGCTCAAGGCGTTCCATGAGAGTCTTTGGGCTGGACATCGAGGGATTTGGGCCACTTTTACAAAGATGAAAGAGCGGTGTTGGTGGAAAAACATGTACAGGGATGTTGTATCTTTTGTGGAGTCTTGTTTGACATGTCAGATGTATTCGAACATCCGACATCGTGACGGATTACACCCGACTTATCCGTTGACAATCCACTTCAAGTGGGTGATAGACTTGGTGATTATGCCGGTTGGATTGTGGCAGATGAGATACTTGGTACTTGCTAGAAAAGATCTTTCAAATCAAGTCGAGGGTAGGGCGCTTCGGACGAAGACAATTGAAGGGGTATGTAGATTTCTCTTGGAAGAGGTTGTTTGTCGATATGGATGTGTGAGAAAGATCACTGCTGATCGGAGAGAGTTAGATGCACATGAGGCTCGTGAATTCTTTGCAAGGTGTGAGGTGAGGTTGTCACTGACAACTGCTTACAACCCCGAAGGGAATGCCAAGAGTGAATGTGGTCATCCACCCATTGTGAAGGCTTTGGTGAAGGCCTGCAACGGAAGGGTGCGCGAGTGACCTCGACTCTTATCATTTGCAGAGCAGATCAAACGACGCACAGCTCGGTGACAAGTTACATGCCGGTGGAACTCATCACAGGTCAGAAACCTATCATGCCGATTGAAGAACACGTTTTGACATGGAGTGTGTTTACCTTGGGAGGACAATTTGACTAGGGAAGAGCTTCTTGCTATTCGAATTAGGCAGTTAGAGAGAAGATCAGAGGATATCCACACTGCTTTGGATAGGTTGCGAGAAGCACGGTTGAAGAACAAGGCCAGATTTGATCAGCGACATCGTTTGAGACCTAGGGAAATCAAGGAAGGTGATTGGGTGTTAGTCTATGACAACTGTCTAGACAACCAGCATAGTGCACTCCGGAAGTTTTTCAGAAGATGGTTTGGTGAAGAAGGTTCATGACAACGCAACTTACGCCCTGCAAGAGTTGGATGGAACGAGCTTGAAGATACCAGTGGCAGGTAAACGGGTTAAGATTTATCAAAAAGAGAGATGAGGAGGTTGATCTAGCAGATATCTTGACGGAGTTTCAGTTTGAGGATGAGGATTATGCAGAAGACCTTGAAGGTGAGGTTGGCTACGATGAGAAGTAGGACGATAAGCCGGTCCACTCTTTGGTTGATATCTCTGGTGCATACCGGAGGATGCACAAGTTCAGAGGGGGTGGATGTCGTGTCGTGGACCGGCTCCTATCTGAAATTCAGACCTTGATGCTTGTCGCTCCAAAGACACTCATGAGAAAGACAAGCTAAGCCCTAGCTTACGGACTTTTGGCATCATTTCGGATCTCCATTTTCATCGCAAAGATGGATAGAGCTCCTTGTCAGCTTTCCATAGGCACTTCATCTACTTCGTTTGGACGCCTAGTGGAGAAGTTATAAGACTCGAAAGATGGAGAAAACAAGCTAGGCTCCAGCTTACGGACTTTTGGCGCAACTTCGGATCTTCACTTTCATCACATAGATGGGTAGAGCTCGTTGTCAGCTTTCCATGGGTATCTTGTTTATTTCGTTTGGACATCTAGTGAAGAAGTTATGCGACTCGAAAGAAGGCAAAATCAAGCTAAGCCCTAGTTTACTTGCTGACTGGGTATTTGAGACTTCAGGCGCTATATCAAGACGCAAGGGGCCTGCTTCATTATTACTGAGAGAACTTAGTACGTACAGAGACTGTTACAAGGGGGCAGCTTACCGGTTAGCTTGCACCTACGACCTGTCGGTGGACGTTTTGGAGAATTGAGAAATCCAATACACGCGTGCAAGGTGTCATCGGATTCAGATTTGTGCAGGCTACGCACAGGTTAAGACGGTTCATGAAGAGACGGATCGGGGGTTGTGTTCTGGGAGAAATTGAGACGCATGAAGCAGATTTGAGGTTTTCAGTTATCTATGAAGGAGAGTTGAAGTTTCGGTCATCTGCGACCAAAAATTGACGATATCTCGGCTGTTGGAAGTCGAATCTGAAGGTTTCCTGGGTTAATAGAGTCAGCGGAGGAGACCCTATCGACATCTGAAGTCCGTTCAGCAAAAGGAGGAAGTCCACAGATAAGTCTTTTTCGGTTTCTTCGCTACGGGTTTTGCTCTTTTGAGTTCGTTAGAGTTCTGGTTGGCTGTATACAGCTTGTGGTAGCTAGCTTTAGCTAAGAGCTTATACATGGATGTGGTTTGGACTTGGGTTTGGATCGCGTGATACTGCTGTGGCTCTGTTTGTTAGCAAAGGGAAGTTTCTCTTGCTTTGAGCTGCACTTCGGTGGTTTTGGGTCAGGGTTGTGATTCAAGGGTTGTTTTTAGGGGCTTTTGAAGCAAGTTACAGACTGCTCTGGTCTGGTTCTCAGTTCTGTGCTCTTAGGAGAAGAACCGGCAGTGTACATACATTTGGAGTGTATATATCGCAGCGTTCGTTTTCGTGGTTGTTTTTCTCTGTCTTATCTCTCTTTCAGCACACAACATCTCCACAGCCATGAACCTCGCGTTTTCCTGGACATCCTTCACGTAATATTCGACACGATGACAAAGATGCTAGGGGTCACTACGGGCTGATGATTACTGTGGTGCCCACAAATTACAGGATGCACGAATTTTTGAAATTTTTAAGAATAATAACTTGTTTGTATAACTGAAGAAGCGTTGTTACTTAAGGTTACGTCTTCCTTAACAGGAAGATGATCTTAAGAGCTGTTTGTAATAAGAAGTTGACTTCTTCGGAAGACGACCGTCTTCGGAAGAGCGTCTTCTCAGTTGCGTCTTCAGAAGACGAGAAGACGGCGGAAGATGAGAAGACGGCGGAAGACAGCGACCGCGAAGGACCAACCACGAGTTTTCGGGTAAGACAGTAGGTGTACCTACTGGGGCGCACCGAATAGGTAGGTAGGTCAGGAAGACACCCAAGGTCAAGAACCCCTAATATGCGGGGAAGATGCGTGAGGAAGCACATTAGGCGCATTCCAACTTCCCGCACCACAGCGCGCTTGAGAAGATCGATTGAGAGAGTGAGCTTCGCGAGTTAGCATTGAGAGAGGAATCGAGTGAGGACATCGAGGTAGGAGAGAACAAGTTGGCAGCTAGGCTAAGGTTGAGATCGAATTGCTGGAGCACAAACGGCAGAGAGCGAAGGCGTTTTCTGTGAGCTCCCAAGAAGCTGACATCAGAGAGCAGCGAGTAGAATCGAAGATGGAATCGAGGCGTGGCCGGACATTGACAGTAGGCGCAGTCGTGAGGAGTCGCATTGGAGCTGGGACCAGAGCCAAGAAGCGCGCGGAGGTCGAAGGCAACTCGGGGAGCAGAAGAAGACTGTAGAGGTTTTTTCCCCTGTTCTTTCCTCTTCCCACTTCTTCTCGCCTTTTCCTGGTATTCCCCGCGCTTCTTTGGTTGTGTGCAGGCAGCCTGATCGATTACCCCCACCCCCCATTCTTTGTATTTGAGACATTGGACGCGGAAGCGCTGCCCAATTTCTGTCAAGACATCTCCTTGCTTCTTCTCGAGCTCAATTCGAGCTTCCCTAGTCCTCAAATTGGAGACCCCAACTATCAATTTCCCTACCCTACTACCTCTCTACCCCCGAAACTTGGAACAGAAGACGATTCGGAAGATGGGAACATCTTCGGAAGACGCTTCTTAAACTTGACTGTCTTCGGAAGACCGTCTTCAGAAGACTGTCTTCGGAAGTCGACTGAACACAATTCGTATCAAGAGTGGATTTGCTTTGCTTTGTGTTTAGAGAGACTTGGTACGAATCCTGAGTGGAGTGGTGAGTTGTTTTGTTATTTCGAGAAGTTGGAAGTCGGGAACTAGGCCTGTGCCTCCCGGTCTTCCAAGCTTCTCAACTCCCCATCTTCCTAGAGAGACTAGAAGACTGGAAGGCTGGCAAAAGCGAGAAGACGCGAGGGTCCATTCGGGTCTCTTCTGTCCGATCCATAGCAGCCGTTCCTTCTTCTTCCTGAACTTAGAAGAGAGTTGTGAGAAGTCTTGCTGGTAGAATCTGGAGGGAATGGTCGAGGGTCATGTCTTCCCATCATGCAGCAAGCTTCTTCTGAGTGCGTATGAGAGGTGAGAAGTCAGAAGAACAGAGTGCAGTTGTCTTGAGTCTGTTGTGAGGATAGATTGCGCGTAGGAAGACGAAGACATGTGAGACCAGTGAAGGGAAGTCTGACTTCGGGAAGTCTTCCGAGAAAGACATTGAATCGGAAGCTGTCCCGAGTGTCTTCCCAGAGGCCACTGTCACCGCAGGAGTCCGCAACCATCTTCTGAACCTTTCTTATACTCTACTTCTCGCATATATTGTATCTTTTGATAGGAAGTAAGATGTAATGCAAGGTGGGTTGTCTTCTTGGTAATCCATGCGAGGCCTTGCTTAGATAGGATTGTTTAGATATAGCTCGAAAGACGAGAGCTATCTAGGAAGTACTGTTAGAATCCTGGAAGACGGAGTAGCTGTCTTCTGGAAGACTAGTTTCGTCTTCTGAGAAGTAGAAGCTAGACTGTGGGCACTCGAGAAGGACTGAGCCTTCAGCTCATAGTAGGTGCTTGTGGTTTAGTGCAACAGATCTTCCAGGTATGTCGATGCATCCGCGGGGCTTGGTGTTACCAGCGGCAGAATTGGCCGAGGCCACTCCTTTCCTCAAGGAGTTGGGTCTCGACTTCTTCCTGTGGGATTGGACCTCGCAGATCAAGGGCTTCTGGAGGAGGTGTGGGCAGCGTTACCACCTTGTAACCGTGTACCTGCGAAGGCAGGAGTAGCTCGGGGAAGACCGTCTTCTTGGACTGAAGACTGGTGGTGTAAGGCGTTTCACAGGCCTGAGTCCGAGAACCGAGGATATTGGTACGAGAAGAAGATCTTGCCTAGGATTCTGAGTTCGTGACATGTGCCTAGGAGCACCACCTGCCTTTTCGTGGAAGACAGGCAGGGGAGGAACGGTTGGAAGATAGAATCACCGGGAGCCGAAGAAGCGCCTCCTGGCGAAGTTATTTCTGCATCTCTTTCCCAAGGGGAAAATGCAGAAGACAAGGTACTTAGGAGATCAGGACGTGGAGTTCCTGGAATCAGTGTGGGATGACAGAGTGCCCATCTACTAGGGCGCGTACATCCACAACTATGTACAGACGGAGCTAGCATACTTGGGTACCCCGGCGGGAGGACACTTGACGCCCTTCCTCTGCTACTTGTATGTAGCCATGGGGGATCTTAGGGAAGATCAGCTGGCAGGATATGGACCAACGGAGCAACAGGAGGTGAAGGAGGAGACCTCGGAAGACGATGATCGAGAGACAGCAGCAACGCCTCCTCCCACTCTGATGCCACAGTTGAGGCCCGGCTCTCACCAGAAGACACTTCTGGTGAGGGAAGATGAGTCTAGTGGGTCGGAAGACGCCACGCCACTGAGGAAGATGGGTCCCAGAAGTGTACCGAGGACACCCATCTCCCTCATTCACTCAGGATCGGAGTCCGACTCGGGAGAAGATCTGCTGAGTACCCGATCGGAGCAGAAGACTGCTTCTGCAACGCCTAGGAGTCTTCCGAAGACTCTAGAAGACGAAGGATGGATGGGCGCTCCTGCTGCGATGTGAGGAAGCGCAAAGAAGAGAGCCGCTCCTGCCATGAGGAGTCTTCCACCCCGGAAGATGAGAAGAATAGCTTCTTCTCGTGCGCAGAAGATGAAGGCCGTAGTGGTGGAAGAGGCTTCCTTGCCTCTGGAAGACGAAGTCGACACCATGGAGCGAGTGATGGAGATGAACTTGTCTTCCGCAGGAAGACGACTGGAGGAGTTCAGTGCCTACTTCCAGAAGGAGATCCAGCCAGCTATGGAGTTGCTGGAGAGGAGAGCGAGGGCACAGGAGAAGCCCTTACAACCTGGATTCGGTCTACGCACCTTGCTGCGACAAGGGGAAGACGGAGTCGCTGGAAGCTAACCTCCGCACTACGGAGAAGCTTGCGGCCAAGTACAAGACGGAAGCAGCCGCTTCTGCCAAGGAGCTGGTACAGCTTCGGAAGAGCAACCAGGAGTTGCAGGCGCGGGTACAGCAGCGCAATCAGGAAGTCACCCGAGTGCGGGAGAAGATCACCGCCCTCGCAGAAGAGCATATATGGAAGACGCAGCGAGAAGCCGCGGAAGCGCGAGCTGCAGCTGAGAAGACGCAGAGGGAAGCAGCAGAGGCCCGTGCACAGAAGATGTTGGCACAGTCGGTGGAAGCGCTTCGAAAGAAGTTCAACTACACCGCGGGTAGGAAGTTACTTACCTTAGCTAGAGGATGGGACAGCGAGTCCAAAGCGATGTTGGTGGAATGTCGGGAGAGCATGTTCAGGTACTTGGATAGACAGATAGAAGGAGTGAAGACACTTTATGGTCTTCCCTCGCTTCCGACACCTGCAACCGCATCTTCCCACGCTCCAACACCATCGACTGGATCCGGAATGGAGAAGGAGGAGTTCGATCTCGCTGTGCACTTGGTGGTGAGAGCGTTGGAAGACGAGAAGACTCTAGAAGACGCCCCGGAAGACAAGATGTCTTCTGGAAGATAGGAAGACGAGCCGTCTTCCCAGGTATTCCGCGTGGAGGAAGCGACTTCCCCGGATCCCCATGAGGTCCCCATGGTCCCTAGTCCCGCACCCGTGCCTCAGAAGACGGAAGAAGCACCGGTCGACTCCGCTTCCCAGAAGACGCTTCTGTCTTCCGAAGCAGAAGCCGAAGTTGAGGAAGACGCAGCAGCAGCGACAGCAGAGCCAGCAAGAGACGAAGAAGAGGAAGCCACCTCAGTGACACCCGAGGTAACTGCAGGGCTTTCTAGCTTATCAGAAGCCGCATTAGGAGCTCCGATAGGAGCAGATCAGGTAGAGATTGCCTCCGTGCAATCTGAGTAGTTAGTAACTCCATTTCCAATTCCAAATATAGTAGAATCGAACATGCTATCTTAAGGATGGCAGTTTTCCCATGTAATATTAGTTAGGACACCATGTGGCAGCATAGGTAGCGTAGGAAGGAAAAGGTGGATGACCAATTCGGGCAGAGGAACCGCTTGCATGTGAGGTGACAACCTCCTGTCAGCGCCTCTCTCTCCCTGGTGGTCGCCTCCCCTGGTTCTCACGGCGGCAGCATAAGTAGGATAGCAGAGTAGGAGATAGGGCTCTGCCAGTTCTGCCAGTTCTGTAGAATTCTGTAGTAACTGAACATACACACCGATTCTACAGACAGGCAGGCGAGACACATTAGAGCAGAGACAGTCTTAGCGCACTACACCCGTCGTTGGAAACATACGAATAGTCTTGGAATATACCAGAGGGGTCTGCATACTCGCACCAGCAATGGTTCGACGATGTAGATAGAAGTAGTGGACAGTCTAGGAACAGGGAACGGCATCCTCGTGCAGTCTTGTTAGCTAGGCTGGTGTGTCGAGAAGTAGACGCAGGAAGTAGAGAGAGTGAGCTTCCCAATGCCACTGTGACTTCTTCTCGGGGAATAGATTGTGGATTTGAGTGCAGAAGCTTTGTCCATGTCTTCTGGATGGTGGGTTCATTGAATTCGCTCCCAATTGTGCATGGGAAGTGTTCTTCTTGAGTGGCGGTGACTGTCAGCAGTTGTGGAAGTGTAGCTTGACTCGTTCAGTAGAGCACTTGGGATCTACGTACGAACGGTCTTCTGGGTAAGGGATCCCAGAAGACAGAGCAGTCAGAGCAGCGAAGTGAAGAAGAAAGAAGCCTTCTTCCCGCAACAGAAGACGACATCCTCGAGTAGAAGACGGTGCAACAGTACTCACGTTTGTTGTCTTCCTCCCCAAACTATTACAAGCAGGGATGGCTTGTTAGTCAGGATCCGGACTAGAAGCCTGTCGGAATCTTAATTTACTCTTTTCATCTTGTTCTCTCTTGTTTGGCTTTTCTCATCTTCCCCATCTTCTCCCATCTTCCCCATCTTCTTACCTTCTTCTAGTGAGTTTCCGATACTTCTATTAAGCTTCCGTGAAGGTGAATGTCGTTGTAGTGCTGCAGGAAGACAACTTCCGTAGGCAGAAGCATGGGAAGGCTACAGGGGGCATACACCCTGTGATTGATCTAACCCGTTGAAATGTGAGTGTGAGAATAAGGTGTAACGACCGTTGCTAGTCGACTTCTGCGAAGTAGGACAGCCTTCTGGAGGTGTGAGAAGACGAGTTGAACCCCCAGAAGACGAGAATCGCTTCGGGAAGATGGTATCGAGAAGACCGGAAGAAGCAATCTGGAAGCAAGAAGATCGTCTTCCCGAACTTCTCTGTGAATAGTTGTGTGATATTGTAATTGATAGTTGTTTGTTTGGGTCCAGAGCACCATTTGGCGTGTCAGGAAGACGTGTGGTTTTGTGTGGTTTTGTGAGAAGACGGGATTTCTAGGCAAAACCCGTGTGTTTGTGTGTTTGAACAGATCTTAGAACTTAGAGCAGCGTTACTTGTGCAAATCCTCTATGGGAACGATATTTTGTCTACTAAATGGGCAAAAGGAGAAATCCTTCGTCACTACAATTACAGTGAAAAAGATGTTGGACGTCGGTTACTGATGACCGATCATGTACAGAGACACTTTTCAGGAGATCAAGAAATGTGATGCGTGCTAGAGGGTGGGAAGACCAACAGCTACTACTAGGTGGCCTCTTACTCTCATTCTTCCGCTTGCTCCTTTTGAAAAGTGGGGAATCGACTTTGTTGGACCTATCGCCCCGGTGGCTAGAAGAACACGAGCATGATATTTTTGATAGCTACCGACTATGTTACCAAGATGACCTCAAAACTTATCATAAGAAATTCCAGCAGCGCTTTCTCACTATCTCACCACAAATTTGATCAAGAACAGATCCAATCACTACTAATCCGCACAGCAATCAACCACATGACCAAAAAGAACCACTCTGCGCACGCGCGCATTCGCAAATCGAAGATATCAACGATCAACAAACTCCGGAGATACCACCGGCAGAAATCTGTGATCTGAAAGCTCTCAATCAGACCTCGCAATTTGAATTCTTCGAGTGATAAACGATATGTACTCACTCCATCATGCCAACCGGCACTAAACAACCACTAAAGTCGAGCCAAATCCACTTCGTGCTCACAGAGAATCCAGATTGCACTCATCAAGACTATCCACCATAGCTAGGAGCTTGACGACTCAACTCGAAGAACTAAAGCCTCCAAGCCCTACTTACGAAGTATACGTCTAGTGGGCTATCCTAAGAACTCGTCCTAACGACACTAACGGTCCTACCAGTCAGCCACTCCGCACTCAATTAACCTAGCCGAGGTGCTAAACTGACATGACAACATAGGGAGAGAAATCAATGAGGAAAAGGAAAGTGTTGTGCAAGAAACAGGTGCGAAAGTATGTGAAGAGAGAAATGAGAGAAATGGATATCAAACACGGGAAGACCCATCAAGCCGAACAAGGAGAAAGCTAAAGAGCCAAAGTAACTAACACCTAGAGGATGAAGAGAAAATAGAGGTTAATATTGCCTTGATCTTTTCTATTATTGAAAAACAGATAAGCGGTATGTAGAAATGTTGTACCAAGTTGTTATAAAAGATCAAATTTATCTATAACTATTAATTGTGAAGCAATCTCAGAGTTGTCAATAGATCTGGACATAACCTGTAAGTGAAGTGCTGACTCACTCACTGCAAGGAATATAAGTCTGGGACCTTGTTAAAAAAATGTTATTTCCTCTATACATCAATTTATTCCTTAACCCTTCATGTTGGAAAAGTTAGAGCATAAACTAATCAAAAACCCTCTGCTTTCTAAGTGTAAATGAGGTGAAATACTAAGTGGGAGTACTTCTCGAGTTCAAGAGAGTTGTTTACTGGGGTAAAGTCCCGGCTAGAAGGCTTTATGCCATTTGAGGTGTCCCAAATTACGTAGTTCAGTGATCAGTGAATGTCGGATCAAACAACGATGCATTTCTTAGTTGTCAAATTTGCTTGATGTGATACTAAAATAGAGTTTATCAATAGTGCATCCATTTGAACGGTATATTGACGATCTTGCACAACGAATCAAGATGTTCTAACTGAGAATTCATTCACTCTTAAATTTCTTAAATTTCTTAACAAGATGTGTTGAGAGGTGGATTCTCCCTTCTAAATAATAAAAGACATATATAAACCATAAATGCACATACATTAACTCTGAGTGGTCCGAAACACGTCACTTGAATCGTGAAGAATCATGAATGTGGAAATCTCCGAGTAAAATGCGCATAGGTTTAACAATAACATATAGAAGTCGTAAGAACTTTACTGTGTATCACGATATTTTGTAGGAGAATATCTCTCTAATGCACTAAATATCAATCATTCTCATGAAGAGATGGTAAATAACAACATTTCTTGTTCGTTCATATTTGGACCCATATAAGCACAAAATGATGAAGCATCAATCAGTACAGACTAGAAGACCAGAAGGCTCTTTCACATAGCATTCTGGTTGAGAATGAGGGTGGACTCATAATAACTGGAGTTATTATGAGTTTTATATTCAACACTCAGTCTTGTGATTAAACCCCATTGTTCCTTAAGACTTAGTACTCCGGGTGACCTAAAGTACCACTTTTGGGCGTAGTTTTCAGAGAACACCAAAATCCAACTGTTTAATGATTTTGATGATAAACATTTTTATGCAAGAATACGAAATATAGAATTAAATCAAAACTCTCCACAAGCTTTACACTTAGATGAAGTTTTAGGATTTCTTGGAACATAGAGAGTGTTCTCATGTAGTTAATGGTGAAAAAATGAATATTGCTTTTCCTGCTTTTAAACTGGCACTGGGGTTTAAACCGCTTGCAGTTACTTAACATGCTAATACCAAGAGCATACACTTGAAGTTCATTAACCTACGAACAAAGATTTCTTTCTGTGAAGAAACTCTTGCTATGGACAGAGAGGACCCAGGAACCTGTATATGTCTCTCTTCGGAGTGAAACTTTTACAACGTTATTGCACAAAAAAAGGAAATTGCCCTTGGTCACCAAACTCCTTGTTCTTGCCATGAACTGATTTAGTTGCTCACTATCATTGCGAGTTGAGGCGAGATTCCATGGTTCTTGTGAAATATTTATGTGCTCGCCCACAACTAATGCTTAAATGTAAGTCCATTTAACTTAGCGGTTAAGGAATATGCTAAGCTGACTTAGCAACAAGCTTGGGATGGAGCTCATGCACTTCTGATAGTACCATCCACTAAATTTGGACTATTCTCTATCGAAAGGAATCCTGTACTAAGCTGGAGAACCATGGGAAGTGGGTTCCATACAAAGTGGAACTGGCTCATACAAGCAAAGTCATATTGAAGTTTTGTTCATACTATCAACTGAATTTAGACTTCAAGTAAGAAGAAATCAAATATTCTTTTGATGCATCTTTCTGCCCTGCCTCTTAAGACTCACTGTTGGTTGTCCAATGCATTCTGCTCACTGAGATTCATGAGGAAGGCCCCTTCTAGTTTACCGCGTTGTTCCATGAAATTCTCCATCATATGAAGGGTTGGTTATGACAAAGCAAGAAAAACCCTACTTTTCTCTAAATTAGCCCAAATTAGCCGTAGATGGTAGGTGCGGCTAAGAATAAAGCCCCTGGCCAAGACACAGTTCAGCATCTATGGAGTCCAAGAAATATGATGGTTCCGCTTGTCTAATCATCATCTCGTTCCACAGTGTATGAATGATGTGCATGAAAGAAGATTCCAGCCTTTGACAACATCTTCTCTGTTTATGTTCCTAGAATCTGGATTTCTTATTACTGTAACAAGCATGTAATCATTAACATTACAGTGACTTTGGGACATTTCTCTAGTTTCAGTTGTTAATTTCCATTATGGTATATTGAACGAATAAGCACTATTCATAGATTCAACTTGCTTATTCACTCGATTATTACCTTACATGATAACTTCATCCCTCAGTTTTACTTTTAGAGTAGTTGAGAGCACTAATCTTTTTTTTCACTCGCTAAATTTTTGACTCTTTTCACCAAATCTTCAAAAAATGACATTCTCAACCGGAACTCACTACTTTATCTTCCATAACTCCCCAAATATTGCTCAAGGTCTCACTTCTAGAAGAATCATATGTGTTTACTTACTTTAAATCATGCGTTCATCTACTTAACCTAAGTACGGTTCACTTGTACATCATGCTTTCATTAACCTTCATCTACGTGACCTAAGTACGGTAAGTGAACATGGTTTAATCGAGTTCCTAATACCTCGAGCTCTTCGATAACAGTGGCTTCCCGGAAGGTGGTTCAGATGAAAGGTCAGTTGACCAGCATCCTTCAAATACGTACATGAATCGATGTGTGGTCCCAAACCATTACAGTAGAGCGGAGGATGGCACATATATTATTCAAGGTACATCCATCAGATGAAGAGCTGCATAGATCGAGATGAGTAATCTTTTCTTGCCGTTTTCACAACTCAAAATTTGAAGCATACAGATCATGATCAAGATTCGAGGATTAGAGGTGAAAATGAGTAGTACTCCCGTTTGCTACCTATACTAGAATGGTAGTAGAATCTGATAGCTAGATCATAGAGTAGAGCCAATTAAACATCCTGCATGGAGCAATCTCCAGAAGTAGCCTATGGTACGATCTTTCTTCTTTGGATGTCTTGAAGGTAATGTCGGTGTGGAACCGTTATGGTGATCTAGTTTGATATACAGTATGACTGAGACTTCAAAATCTTGTATTCTAGTTTGGTTTAAGTACACTTCCACACCTGGTCCAATCGCAAATATTCGGAAGTAATCTAGTTGGTGTTTTGACGACTTAATTCTGATGCTTCATTTTATCTATGCATTGTAAGATGACGTCAAAGACGAGGTCTCATTGACAAAACATAATATGCTGTCTGGCAGTCAGGAGAAGTCATGGTTCTGAAACCTTCTCCCGACCTCGATCGGAAGGTTATGTTACAATTAACTTAAACAAGTAGTTCTGATCAGATTCTGTACTTCCAATACATCTGAGGGGAATATGGAGTTCCTCATCATTTGCAGTCGGTTTCCTCATGGGTCTACTATTTATGTTTGATCCTAGATAAAACAAACATAGCCCTGACAAGATAGATCTATAGCGGATACATGTTTTCGAGTCGTATTCTCATGCATTTCTGATCATTACAAGTACGAACTTTTATCATCAGTCACAGTGTTCTATCTATACACTATATCCTTTCTTTTACTTCCAAATCTCTTTATAATTTGTAATATGTTCACATAGTGAGGGTCAGGGAACCAACCCAGGCCTGCAGCAGTTCTCGTTTATCTGTCACAGTGACTCTGACAATGAACACTCAAACATATGAACTGCATTTCGTCTACTTTGTTCTAAGACTTCAAGAATGAAAGCTTAAAGAATTTTTGAAGCTTAAAGAAAGCTCACCGATGAACTGATCAGGAGGAGAGCACATAGATCGACAAGTGAACAAGAGGGTAGAATATACAAAAGGATGATGAGGAAATCAGCCTTAAAGTTAGTTCTTCTGGGCCTTTTTTGCCAATGCACGGCATGCGAGTAGTTTAGATTCGGAAGCAAACTTCCGATCTTACGTGATACTGTTCTTTCCGTTCTAGTTAGCAATGTCCTATAAGGCAATTCCAGTGGCAAGAGCTGTAGTAGCTAGAGTGTTGGAGGCAAACAACAGTTGACTCTTGCTTCCGCCATTACATCGAGAGAACCTCTCATAACTCATTCAGTTCTTTTCCTTCCTTCAAGTCACAGTATCTACATCCAAGCTCATTCCAGATTAGCCCTCGATTGAGATAAGGCAAATACGAATCTGAACAGAAGAATTCGAGAGGCAATCAAACGCACGGAGGAGGATATGCACGAGAAAAAGTCATCATGAAAATGGTTGTCACAGATGATCATCCTTGGATCTCGAGTCTTCTTATAAATAAATCACGATATAATGTACACAAGATCGTAGAATGAGACGAAAAGGAGTCAGGAGTCAGGACTACTGTGAACTTCTCAAGTGAATGTGGACTCCAGGATATCACACGTGGATACTCATGAATGGACTAGCTTTTTGCAGTATACAGTATTTGCATGATCGTACGGGATGATAACTGGATCTCAAAGAGTCAAATCTCTAGTACCATATGTACTAGAGTACATGGGCCGGGTCTGTTAACTTCGAGCTGCAACGGGATCAGTCTAGGTTCGGAAGTTGGAATATTAGTTCCAGGACGTGAAACTTGGATGCTTCAACTGATCATGCATGAGCATGACTGAAAAGTTTGCTGGGTTTCAGCTGCAGGTGGACTGGGGGCCATTAGGAGCAGCGTGGGGCTGCAAAGATATGTGACTCGGAGACGGAGAATGAACGGAGTGCCCATTGGGTGGAGTCAACCGTCCTATTCTTTGCAGAATCAACTTCGTACCCAAATTTTGTTGAGAATCTTCCACAGCAGGGCACAGAGAAAAACGCACTAGCACTTGTGAAACAAGTTGCTGCTGATCAGGAGGTCAAAGCCACGATCGCGACCTTCATTCTCTGAATGTGAATAGTCTGATTAGTATAATGTAAATGAGAAGAGTTTAACTGTATATGAGCTATTCTCATCGAGGCAGCCGACTGGCCAGTTGCAGAGATGCAATCGGCCTAGAACTGTAGAAATGAAGTGCAAATGACTGTACATTGCTGATTGATGCACGCATGAGTTAACTTCGGTCTGGTGTACACTTTCTTTTCCTGCTCTGCTTCTGGTCATGCATGTGGTTCGTTTTGATTCCTGACAATCAGGCAGAGCTACAGTTGACGTGCGGAGTCTCCGGTTTCGAAGTCAATTGTTCTAACGTTCCTTATAATGATCAGGTGTATCTTAGTCGTACTCTCCAGTACTTAGTGATCTGCTTGACGCTCGACGTGGTAACCTTCTGGCATGGGAGAATTCCAAGATCGGGAGCTACTGCCAGGGTATGTGGTACGTTTGCGTCGGGTAGATCAAGATAGGGTAGATAGGCATTGCTTGTAAGGGCGTGAGGGTCGAGCTCACTGCTACTACGGCTACTCACTCCAGTCATTAGAAAAACTTCTTCACACGCTTCTCTGAATCGGGTCAGGGCCAAGGGGTGGATACTTGAATACTTTGTGCATGTTAGAAATTAAACATTTAGCATTCTGTTCTTACTTGACAAGTGAACCGACACTTTGTGTCAAGTGCTGTAAGGCCTAGGCAGTAGGATTTAGATTCTGAGCAATTTAGATCTACAATACGCTCATAGAGAAAATTGAGTATTTTGTTGAGCAGCATCGTAGAAGAATGGAAGAGAAGTTTTGGTGCAGATATAGAGGTCATGGACGACGCATCGCAGCTGCACTTACCCCGTTGTAGGTTCAAGGGAATCACAGGTGTGTGGTCCACGCCCAACAGCGCTGTGCATGTGAAGAAAAGGTCATCTTGAAGAATTGCGGTGTAAGACCTCGGGAAAATAAGACATTCTCCATTCATGGAGAATGTTAGCCGCAGGGCACAGAGAAGCACCTCAATCTTCATCGTTACTTTATGGTTGATCGGTCTTGTGCAATCTGATGGGGGCGCAGTAATTGCAAATGCTACTAGGACCGATCACCAACACGGGGCATTTTATCCTCAAGTAGGAGGAGAAACTTTTAATCTCAGGGAGCACAATGCACAATCTGCCACCAATCATGTACATGTCATCAGGAGTTCGACAGATCAGTTGCTGGAATCCGAAACCGCCACTGCCATCTCTGGACAGAGTAACCGGAAGGAGGAGAAAGAGGAGAGTGCGGAATGGATGATCAGTTCCAAGGATGAATTTTACACCATCAGTCACAGCTCTGGAATATTAGGGCCAAGGCGTCAGCTTCTCACCGGAATTCAACATGCCTTCCCCAGAGCGAATTCAAGGATCCGGAAACTTCTCCGCACTCAGCATCAGTTACCCGGGATCCGGACAGTGAAGCTGTCAACTCTGAAGGTGGCATCCATGGATGCGCTCATACTTCTTGAGTTCAAGAAGGGAGTAGTCGAGGACCCTATTGGTGCTCTGTCCAGTTGGGATTTGGGAAAGACCGGTGATGTCTGTGAAGGCTGGTATGGAGTGCGATGTGATCCTGTGTCTGGTGGAGTGTCTGAGATCAGTCTGGCGAACTCCAAACTGGTGGGGACTATTTCGGCAAAGCTTGGTGAACTCTCCTCATTGCTAGAGCTCGTTCTGTCGAACAATAGCTTCACGGGAGTTATTCCGGCCTCTTTAGGTGATGCTTCTTCTCTTCACACTGTCCGGCTTGATGGCAACAATCTGGAAGGTGAGATTCCAGAGTCATTTGGTCAGTTGACAGGGCTCCTTACCTTAGATCTTCACCACAATATGATCGAGGGCAACATTCCAGTGAATTTAGGTAGTTGCTCCGGCCTGACGACCTTGTCACTTGGAGGAAACAAACTCACCGGAAGAATTCCGGACAGTTTGGAGGGATGCCTGGGACTTCGAGTTCTGAGTGTGGACAACAATCAGCTGACAGGTCCTATTCCTGCATTTGTCAACATTTTGGAGGAGCTAACTCTTCTACAAGTCTCAGGAAATATTCTTTCCGGCTCGATTCCGGACTTCACACCGAGGTGCTCTCACCTTGTGACACTAGCAGCGTCACATAATACATTAACGGGTGAGATTCCTAGCTCCATCGGAAATTGCTCGAGTCTCCAGACACTTGTGTTGGATGACAATAATCTGACAGGAAGTATACCCATGGAGATGGAGAACCTGAAAAACCTTTCAAGACTTTCCCTCAGGGGTAACAGTCTCACTGGACTGATTCCTGACTTCCTGGGGCAGCTGACAGCACTTGCAGAGTTACAGCTTGATAAGAACTTGCTCAATGGACTAATTCCTGACTTCCTGGGGGAGCTGCCCGTTCTACAGACTTTGAGCCTCACGCGTAACGAGTTTAGTGGGGAGATTCCATCGACATTGTGGTCTTCGACAAGCCTGGAGTTCTTACACCTGGAAAGCAACAGTTTATCGGGTTTCCTCTCCGTCCCCACGGACTCTGCTACCTCACCGTTGAGAGAACTTGTGCTAACTGACAATCATCTAAGTGGGCCCATACCACTTGACTGGACAACTCTGCTGAACCTAGAGGTACTCGGCCTGGGAGCGAATAGATTCACTGGTTCGATTCCTTCATCTCTTGCGAACCTCACGATGCTGCAGGTGCTTGATTTGACTGCGAATATGCTGACTGGGACGATTCCGTCAGAGTTGGGACTTCTGACTCAACTACGAAGCCTTCAACTGTCAGACAACTCCTTCGTCGGAGAAATTCCGTATACTTTAAGTAACTGCTCGGAGCTCGTGGATATTCAACTCAGCAGGAATTCTTTGAGTGGCTACATCCCGCAGGGTTTCAGTTCATTGCGGCATTTAAAGACGCTTTCACTGAAAGACAATAAATTCGGGACTACATTTCCTGACTTTTTGGACGGCATGGACAACTTAACGAGGATCGACCTTTCGGGGAACCATCTCACTGGTCCTATCCCGGTCTCCATCGGTAACTTCACAAATCTTCAGAGCTTGAATTTGGCAAACAACAAGCTGACGGGTCCCATTCCTCTAGAGGTGTTCAGTCTGGTGGCACTAGAAGAGTTGATCCTGACGAGTAATACCTTGGAGGGTGAAATCCCCTCTGAGATAGGACAGCTTAGTCGTCTGTCAGTCCTTCTGTTGAACAACAATAACTTCACAGGCCCTATTCCCAGCAGCATTGGCAACTGCTCCAATCTTGTAGAATTGAACTTGGCTGACAACAGATTATCAGGTGAACTCCCAGGATCGGCGATCGCCAACCTCACCCGTCTTACCGTAAGGCTGAGTCTTGCCAGTAATCATTTCTCTGGCCTTCTGCCTCAAGAATTAGGATATCTAGTTTCAGTGCAGACGATGAACCTGTCGTTCAACGGCTTCGTGTTGAGGATTCCTGCCAGTATAGGAAACTGCACAGCTCTGGAGGCCCTGGACTTGTCTCACAACCATCTCTGCGGAGAAATCCCTGCTACACTGGCCCTGATGACAAACCTCGTCTACTTCAACGTTTCTTACAACAATCTGGAGGGACCCATCCCCGTGGCCGGTATCTTCCGTGACAACCTCACTTCAGATTCCCTCACGGGCAACCCTCGGCTTTGCGGCTACCAGATAGACAGGAATTGCTCGACTGCAAGTCAGGACGACAAGTGCAACGGCTTCGACTGTACCTGGTTCGCCATCACGTCCGGTGTGATCGGGATCGTACTCGTCGGTATCGGAGTTACAATTTGGTACTGTCTATTCACGAAGGTCATCGAGTACCATCGCAAGACGCTGGGACCGGAAATGCCCCACGTGCAGCAGCTGAAAGTCACAGTGCACGATCTGACGAAGGCCACGGATGCCTTCAGCTTGGCCAACATCATAGGAGTCGGCACTCGAACCACAGTGTTCAAAGGCACCTTACCTGGAGGCGGCCTCATCGCCGTGAAGAAGCTAGAGAAGGAGAAAAGTGGTGCGAACCTCTGGGAGAAGAAGGACCAGTACAGAGAGATAGACTTCCTCGGTAAGTTACGGCACAAAAATCTGATGAGAACTCTCAGCGTCTGTTGGAATCTGGATACGAAGGCTCTGGTTTTCGACTTCATGAAGAATGGTACTTTGCAGCAACTCTTGCATGAGCTTCAACCGGATCAAGAGTGCAAATTGACATGGGAGATTCGTCGGGACATAGCTCTGGGTATCGCTCAGGGGTTGGTTTTTCTCCACCATGACTGCGCGGACAAGCGTGGTGCAGAGCCTAGGCCTGTAATTCACGGCGATCTCAAGCCCGGAAATGTATTCCTGGACGACTGCTTTCAAGCGAAAATAGCTGACTTCGGTTTGGCTCGATTGATGATGCCGGAAGAAATCAACACCGGAGATGAAGAAGCTATGGAGATTGCCCTCACCATCGGTACCAGAGACTACATCGCCCCAGGTACGCGTTCTAACAACTTGAAGCTCCCACACTATTGACTTGCACATTTGGCTATCGATCGATCAGTCCTGGATGACACTGCTCGGTCATTCCCCTGCTAATTCATTCTGGTGCACGTTCTCATCGTGCATTCAACTTGGTCTTTGTACATCGACAGAGTGTGTCAACCCCACCGCTAGATTTTCCACCAAGGGAGATGTGTACAGCTTTGGTGTCATCCTGCTAGAGCTCGTGACTGGGAAGCCACCAAGAGGAGACGCTGAAATCTATGGTGAAGAGAAGTCACTGGTTGAGTGGGTACGGGAGGCGAGTATGCCGGAGTACGTTGTGGACCCAAATCTGAGCGACGAGTTCGAAGAAGTGGCGAAGAAGAACCAAATACTCTTGACTTTGCAAGCAGCGATGCTGTGCACTCAAGATTCACCCCAAAAGCGTCCAGATATAAAGGAAGTCCTTGAAATTCTGAACCGTATGAAGGAACGGACTCACAATGGTGAACCCTCTGCATGTTAGTGTTCTCGAAGCGTGGTGGAGATCAGTGAAAGTCTTGGCTTCAAGTCCGATCTACTCCACATTTTTACTCGAGATCAGGTTCGGCATCTACCATTAATATATCACATATAATATATCGATGTACTTAAGAGTTATGAGCCTCGTAGGATCAACTTTGTTTGCTGGAAGTTTGCTCAGGCTTCCAGCAAACATGGTCCAAAGGTATTTCTGGGATAGGTTGTCAAAAGCATCTGTTACTATACGTTTTTCTCTTTTTCCTCTATGTAACCATCGCATGTCTTTGTGAAAAATATATACATATCACGAGATCACGAACTTTCGCAGTTTGCTGTTTCAAGTTCGTAACGCATTTAGTTTTTAGCTTTCTGACAGTCTTCTTGGTGATCTTTCTTATGATTTCCAGCTTTCAGTCCATCATGCTCTTTGATGTTCTGCAAAATTCGGACGTACGCGTGAGGTGAAAGGATTACCTGTTACAAAGGCCCTGCTAGTACTGCACGCTGTTCAACACTCGTTACATAATGGACAGGAATCATATCATGGTCATCCTGCTACCCATTTTGATCTATTTGACCTCACAGAAAGCCTGCTCACTTTGAGTGCAGCCCTCGACCTAAGGCTTAGCTCTGAGGCCCGGACGGCATGCAGGAGTACGCTTAATATCACTAGATATAAACGAGATCATTTGAGTATCAGGAGAGTCACAAGCATCAGCATGTGGGAACGCCAGTGTGAGCCCTGTTTAGAAGAAAAAGCTGAGTGTAGTAGATTGCTATCGGAAGTTGTTCACGGCCAACTTCCAAAATGTTATAATCTAAAAGCCAATATAAGCCAAAATTACTCATCACTCTATCTCCATCAACCAGAGGACCTTTAATTCTTGTTCAAGTGCGAGAAAGCATGGTTTGAAGGAACTTCATAAACAAGAGAGTCCCATCATCATTGCTGAGAAAGCTAGCTCGTGCACTCCACTGTAACTAGGAAATACAGGACCCTGACTAAGCGTTCGTGAGCTAGGCTGTGGACGGTACTTCATGCCGTGAACGTCCACTCACGTCATAGTGACGATCAGCTTATACTGTCCCAATCGTCTCTCTTTGTTACCCTCACAAAAATCAGCGTACACCTTCAAAGCGTTGTTTAAATCTCAATCTATGCTTCGGGCAGACAGTGTGCAGCAATACACTGAGATTTCGATCACCGTGAAGGAGACAAAGCTAGCTTTGGGTACCACCACAGCCTACGTTCCAAAGTGTGGGCATGACGTATGGGCATAAAAAGGGTAGAATAGAATTTGTATAAAAATAAGTAAACACGGTGATGCGAATGGAATTGCGGGGCTATATATTTGGTATAGCAAAGAAATGAACACAGTGTGACTAGAGAATAAATACCGAAAATTGAGTTGAGTCGAGTCGAGGTCTTTTCTTTCTGTACCAGTTTTGAAGTCTAAGTAAAGCTGTGCACATATCATCTCAGGATATTTCTGTTAAATTCTTCTTCTGATCAGTTTTAACAAGCTGATCTGGTATCAGTTCTAACAGACTGGTAGTATTCTGTTGTGGGAGATAAAGTTTCATATTCTGAGAAACTTAGAGTACAGTTCTCAGTTTTGTAACATAGTATCAGAGCTCAGGTTGCTCAAGTTAAGGGTTTAAGATTTTGATAATCTGGTATTTAGTTTCTATGAATTTTTGGACTTATCTTTTCAGCAAGATAGCAACTATAGCTGTTATTTTCAATGAGTTTGATTTGAATGAAAGCACTAGACTTTCAAGTTTTAACAATTACAGTTCTTGGAAAGTGCCATTCTGAGTGAGAAGGATTTATAGGGTGTGGTCTAGATTCTACATCAAATAATATTGTTAATCAAGAAGATGCACAAGAAGAGAAGGATGTTGGTAATATGTTTATTACTAGCTTGATCTCTATAACAACAGAATATAAGAATTGGTATATTGATTTTGGTGCTTCTAAGCACATGACCAGCCAAAGATCACTCTTGAAGAATTTTTTAGTAACTACAGGCTCTAAGGTTACTCAAGCTGATGGTAAAGGATGTGAAGTTCAAGGTGCTGGTTGTCACAGTAGAAAAAAGTGAAAGAGATCTGAAGAGTATACAAGAGGTACTCTTTATTCCAAAGCTCATTAAACTTGCTTTCTGTTGGGAAATTCACAGATCATAGAATGAAGGTGATTTTTGAGGATACAAAGGTGCATATACTGGATGTTTCACATAATCAGAGAGTATTGCTTCAAGAAGGAGAGATCAGAAATCAGAATTATATATCTTGAATATTGAGCCTCAAGTCTAAGAAGTCTCTATGGTTGTTGATTCTTATAATCAAGCAAGCCTTTGGCATCAGAGATTTGCACACTTGAATTACGAAAGTCTGAAACATATGATGCCTTTCAGATATACTGATATATCTGAAAGGTACTATCAGTACTGGTCTTATATTTAAGGAGGGGAGAAGTGAACTTCATGACTTCAGTGATAGTGATTGGGCTGGAGATACTAGCAACAGAAAATTCACATCAGGTGCATGCTTCAACTTATGTTCAGGTGGAATTATCAGTTGGAGCAGCAAGAAGCAGAATATAGTAACAAAGTCTTCAACAGAAGTTGAATACATTGCTCTTAGTGAAGGTTCTGTAACCTTGATATGGTTAAAGAATTTATTGTTGGAGATGGGAGAAAAAATATATGGACCTACAGTATTACATGTGGATAATCAAAGTGCAATGTTCTTAGCTAACAAAAGGGTTATCAAAGAAAGAACAAAAAGTTTAGGGATAAAGTTACATCATATCAAGAAGAAAATTGAAGCTAAGATGATCAAGCTGGAATATTGTCCATCAGAAGACCGAATAGCTGATATTTTTACCAAAGGCAAGATTTATACATATTAGAGATTTATTAAGTATGAAGGAAGTGATGCTCTACGAAGGAGGGTGTTAAATAACATTAGAGGGTCACATCTAAACTCTGCGGAAGATAAAAAGACAAAAAAAAGTGGTGACTTGTGACATGACTTTGACGTGAGAGGTACTGTGACAGCAGTTAGGTAAGTCACTCTAAGGTGACAGCAGTTATTTACCAGTAGTATGTTAATCCATATTCTTTGTAGAGTAGTAAGAGTCGAGGTCTTTTTGTCTGTACCAGTTCTGAAGTCTAAGTAAAGCTGTGCACATTTCCCTCAGGATATTTTTGTGAACTTCTCCTTCTGATTAGTTTTAACAGGATGATATGTTGTCAGTTCTAAGAAGCTAATAGTATTCTCTTGTGGGAGATAAAATTTCATATTATGAGAAACTTGGAGTATAGTTCTCAGTTTTGTAACAGAAGCACGCTAGAGTTCATTTTTTGGCTCACAATGATGTCGTCGAGAGAAGAACGCCTGCTTGACTTTGATGAGGTTGGAGATGAGGATTTTGGTATTGCCAACGAACGAATGTTATTTGTTTCCTTAGACTCGTAGCCTCTATTGTTTCTTGACGGTGCATCCAGTTTGAGGCTATTCAGTCGGATGGTCGATGGTGCCTCCTATTGCCTCTTGAATTATTTTTCGCTTCAAGCTTGGGAATGCTATTGCTAGCGTGAAGATGAAGGATGAGTGGTTCGAAATCACCGTTCTACTACTTCTATTTTGTGTGTGTCTTTATCTCCTTCTGCTCGGATGCCGAATTAAATTGAGCCATGTTCATGTAATCAATCTTCAAATGACAACTTTCATGGGACACGTGGATGATTACTGCACTTGTAGAGTGCGGAAAACAAGAAGTTGAGGATGCTGAAGAGCAGACACAACGCGAAGCAATGATAACTTCTGACAATAAGTGAAAATCATTGTTGAGCAAATGCAAGAGAATGGAGTTGTCACCGAACAAAATAAGTATGAGCAAGTATTAGGCTTCTACGAGCGCATAAAAGATTGGAATCGGATGACGGTGAACACACCATACAAGAGTTTGAGTCAAACTAAGAGGAAGAATGCTAAATTAGTGTTTGATTTCTCCGATGTATAGATGGAACTCTTTGAATCGTTTCGTGGAACATCGTCTTAGTATGAACCTGTCTTATGTGACAGAATCGTTTATGGACCCTCAGCCTGATGCAATCGAGGATCATCCCTGATCAGAACAAGGAGAATCCTCGAGTGGAAGAGTCTGAAAGATCACAAGGATCTCCATTATGGACAAACTCAAAATGTACAGTCGTTCAAATTTGGGCGTGAAGCATCAAAAGTCTAGATCGAAGTCTAACATAAATATGGTCTATTGTATGACTTCATTTTGTGGCAGTTATGTGGATGTAGAAACGCATAGGCAAAGATGGTTGGAGGAGGCTGAAGAACGTAGACTTTCTGCAAGGAACCAGTGCAATGAAAACCTATGTTTTGTCTAATTACAAATGGCTAAATCTTTGGATAAGATTGCTGATAAAATACATGATAGCAGACATGATCCAGAGGACAGTGAATGAATGAAAAATAGCCATAGTTTCGCTGAGTGTGTATCGTGTGGATGATCACATCAGTCCACAGCACTACGCTCCATATCGTGTATCCTCAACCTTCATCTAGTGTTACTGGTTTGTAAAGTTGTTAAAGCTTTGTGCATCCGTACTGTAAACCATGACCTTCATACTGGTCCACTGTTTTTATATCTATGTACATTACATTATGCATGAATACATTTTGTGCTTTGGAAAAATTGTATGCACTAATTGCTATAGTGAGCCATTTTTTTCATTCAAAATTAAGTTTAGATATTCTCCTCTATGCAAAATTTCCATTAGTTGGATGTGGGGGTCGTCCACTTGAGTTTAGGTGTTCTCCTCTATGCAGATTTCCAGCAGTTAGCTGTGGGGTAGTCCACTCGGCATGCAAGGCATGTAACATGCGGTCTATGGTATGTATAAGCGTCGACAGATTCATGCAAATATATGAAATTGTCGATGTCGACATAAAGATATATCATGATCAACGCATACGTCTGCAAGTAGATAAATAAAAAATTTAAGCAAAATATTATGAATGTTGAATGTGAGCTTGGATGTCTGGGAAAAGAAAATCATCATCAAATTCAATGTTAAATAAGTCATTAATTGGATAAATAATTACACTTTTATCAAACATCAAAAGTTGATACTCTAGTTCAATATTAATGTAAAACAATGATTTCTATATAGTGTTCTAAAATCTTGACCATCAGATGACGTGAAGATTCATTATAATTCTAACATCAATAGATGAAAATGGTACAACATAAACTGAAGTTCCAACAATATGTCAAAATGAAAGATGTGGATGTGCATCTTCAATTTATGTATATACAAAGAAGTATATTTGAAAGTGAAATTTGTAACTATTGTTGTAAGATATCAATTATTACGTATTATTTATAGTACAGTTATTCTTCAAATGTAATATGTCTAATGTCTCTCTAATTACATTTTAATTTTTGCTTGTTTACAAAAAATGTAAAATTTAACTGTTGAAATGAGATACGTCAAGAGTTGGAATAAAAAAGCTATCAACAGTTAGGATATAACAATGAATATAGGACAATAAAAAAATATAATATATTCTAAATCTCTACCATCGAAAGATGTGAAGTACATCCGTTTTTTTATATTTATTCTTTTTTCTAAGGAGAAGATTTAGACGTCCAAGTTTCTCTCGATCATTGAGAGATGTGGATTACATCTTGGATATCGAAAGTAAACTTGTAGTCAAAATCTGAAAGTTTCAATATACAATATACCCAAGGAGTCCAAGTTTGATTTATATAACATTTATATCTATGATGGGTATGAACTCTCGGCCATCGCAAGTAGTGGTTGGTAATATACATACTCGAGATCATGTAATTAAAACTAATAGAGATCATTAAAACTAATAGAGATCATGTAAAGTAGAGGTACTCTCGATGATCAAAAGTTATCTTCTGTATGATAAAATAATAAAATTTATATTTTTAGTGATATTTATTTATCTTGAGTCCATAATTTGTAACTCTCGATAGTCGAGTGTTGTAATTTTGTGCACAAAAAAGTTACTTAACAATAATTATGACTAATCAACAACTTTATCATCAAGACTTCAAGCTTACGAAACAATAAAATATATTGTATCAAGAACTTTCCATCATCGAAACTTAAGTTTGTGGTAAAATAATTTAAGGATTTTGATGAAACTTAAAAATAAAAAGAAAAATGCTCAATGTATCTAAATAAGTCTTGATGATAGAGAGTCCATTCCATAACATTTTTACTGAATGGACTCTCGATCATTGAGAAAAAAAATAACTCTCGATCATCGAGAGCTGTATTGGTAAAACAGTTTTCTTTTGTCAATCATCTAGAGGAAATTACCATGTAACTGGAACATATTTACACTTCTATTCCTTTGATAAAGCAATTAAATGTCGGGGCATTATACCACTTTTGAACTATAACAGTCTTATCTTTCGCCTTGATCACCATTACCACACTTGTCCATCTAGAGTTCTACTTTCTCCTCCATATCTTTGTTTAAATAAATAAACAAAAAAAAATTATATAATGTTAACTCTCGATCATAGAGAGTTGTATTGGAAACATTTTGACTAACCAAATTTTTGGCTTGTTGGCTCAAATTAAAGACTAATATTTGTATAGATGATGGTTTTTCAAATCTTTTTCTGAATGATAAATTTATAAGTTGTTCACATGATATCCATCTTAATCATCGAGAGTGATCTTGATATCTGATTTTACTCGATAGCATCATATTTTTTTATTCTCTTTTTTAAGCTTTTTAAATAACTTCGAAGTTCAAAACTCGGTTCTTAATTAGAAATTCAACTGCTCGCTCACTCAACTCTTCACAACGATATTTGACATATTTCACTTAAAATTCATTGTGATTTTACTATTCACAGATATATGTATTGACCATGATCCATCTTTGTGTCGACATCGACATTTTTATATATTTATATTAATCTATGGACACTTATACATGTCGCAGACCGCATGTTGCATACCTTGCATGCAGAGTGGACGAACTCTTGGCTATGGTGATAATTTAAGCTTGTTGGTTGATTACCACTGTAGTGACTGAAGCTATGAAGGACATGGAATAAGCTGACGAGGAGACCACATTTGTCATTACCAACGTCAGAGCATCTTGAGCTCGTTGTTTCCACACTCTGCATTTGCGTCGATCAGGATCACCGATATGATCGACTCATGGTGGGTGAAGGAGAAGAGTCTAATTTCGTATGATTACTACCTTACTCATTCTTATGATGAGAGTTGGTGGATTAGCACACTCCGAACGCCGAAGCACATTTTCTTGCAAATAGTTGAAATGCTCACCCTTGCTATTTGCAAGGAGGACACGAGATTTAAGAAGGTAGTGTCTCCAGACGTTCGTGTTGTTGCTGTAATTTATCGTTTGGCAACTAGGCATAACTACTGTCATGTTTCAAAGAAGTCGGTACAGGAGTTAGCATCCTCAAGGAGATCATGTTTGATGTTGTTATTGCTATAATTCGAGTCATGAGACCTCTGTACTTACGCTGGCCACGAGGTACAGATACGAAACGTGTTTCTGAATCTCTTAGATGTGTGAGCTCCCTAACTTCTAGGGGGCCATCGATGCAGCATCGATGAGACCCATATACGTATCAAAGGGCTTATTCCTCTAGGAGAAGCTGGGGACGGGAGAGAAGAAACACGCGACGCAATGAATAGACTTATTCCTCTAGGAGAAGCTGGGGGAGGAATTGGCTTGATCACACCCCCAGTACGATCGCTGCGCTTGATCACACCCCTCTTAACGTTTGGTTGCTTGATCACACCCCCAACCTCCCATCGTCCGTCCTGCCGGTCGACCGCGCCATGTAGATCAAGCCGTTATGCCAGGTCATAACGACAGTTCGACGTGGAACGTGCGCCATGTCATATTGACAGTCTGACTTGGCAGAATCGCCACGTCACAGTTGGGTAGTCTGACGTGGTGTGTTCACATGGTGACGTGGCCATGTCTGACTGGGGGCATGCAAATGTACAGTCTGACGAGTGGGTGTGTTTCGCGGGAAAGAACTGGAACGAGACAGTGACAAATTTTATCCTAAAAGAGATCATAACACATTTGAAATAGATCCTAACAGTTCCCGCACATTAACAATGGCGAAGATCACAGAGAAAAATCGGAGAGTATTGATCAGAGCGAAGCGAAGTGGAGAGTGAAGAGTGATAAGAAGTGCGGGGCGGTGGAGAGTGGAGAGTGATCAGAAGTACGGGCGGGTGGAGAGTGATAAGAAGGACAGATTCAGAGATAACAATATGCCGACCGAACGATACAATGTTATGAATCTCGATATTGAGAGCGACAATGATGATTGTTTAGACGGATTGCATTTCGAAGATGAAGAAAGGAGCTTCACTATGGATGTACGTTCTGAGGATCTTACTGAGGAGAGCGTGCTAGAAAGATGGCGACGAGAAATGGCCGATGCGAGAGGAGTGAATCGGTTACTCCAAGGCAAGACTTTGGAGTCCTTGAGAGCTCTTGCATGCAAAGTGTGTCTCGGGTCAGAATTTGAATCCTTTAAGGAGTTCGATTTCGCAGTTGACTGTTGGTGTTTTTTGAATAGCCGAGCGAGTCATAAATTGAAAAACTCTCAAAACTATAGAGTTAGAGTGTGCAGGTATGGAGCGAAGGCTCGTTGTAGAAAATTATTCGAAGATAGATCTGTAACATCAAATAGTGCTGAAACGAGTCACAGAAACAGTCAGCCTCGCAGCTTCCACGAATATACACAAAGACGTAGAGCCTCAGTAAGGCAGCTTGCAGCTGGTCGGTCAGAACCTCCACAAGGTCAATCAAGAAGAGAATCAGTTAACGGTCACTGTGATGAAAGACTTCGATATCAATCCGCTGGGAGAACTACCTTTTATGGGGCTAATGCTCGGGATAGTGATATGGAGCATCCATGCAAATGGAGAGTTAGAGCACAGAAGGGCAAGTTCACAGGCCGAATTACTATTACTATTTGTGATTTAGAGCACAGTTGTCCTAGTCAGATCGGATACTGGCGTGGACCTGCATCAAACTCGAAATTTCTTGCTGCAGTCATGTGTAACAGAGTCGCTATTGACCCCAACACTCCCATACAAAATCTCATGGAGGATCTTCGAACTACATTCAATAAGAGGGCTCCTTACTATCAGGTGTGGAGGAGTCGAGAGCATTCTCGAGACTGGTTGGAGGGTAATCAAGCATCATCCTTCTATTACATTCCTTCTGTATGTAGACGCATACTTGAAGTAGATCCCATGGCAGTTGTGGATTGGGGTACTTGGGAATGTAACACAACAATATTTAGTAGATATTATGTGTGTCCTAGTGCCACTCGTGATATATTTCTTTTGTGTCAGAAAGTGATATGTTTGGATGCTTGTCATAGCAAGTCCAGAAAGTTTCCATGCCAAATATTTCTAGCTTCAGTGTTGGATGGTGCAAATGAAGCAATCATTTTAGGCTTCGCAGTGGCACCACAAGAAGACACTGTAAACTGGACATGGTTCTGTCAACATCTCCGCAACTCTATACATGGTATTATTTCTCCTCAGACAGTGATAATCAGCGATAGACAGAAGGGCTTAGAAAGAGCTGTTTCAGATGTATTCCCTGAAGTTGTCCACGGGCATTGTGGACAACATATCCGAATGAATGTACGGACGAGGTTTGGCAAAGAGGCGGAGAGACCATTTCTGAATTGCTTGTACGCCAAGACGAGAGAAATGTAAGACACTCTATACTTTTTTCTTTTCTCACTCAATCCTTTTCTCACTGAATTATTGAAGTTTTTTGTTGGTTGAGTTATAGCTATTATCTCATTTGTATGTATAATGTCTCATCTGTAGGTACAATGAAGTGCTTGACAAGCTCGATGCATCAGGGGAAAGAGGTAGACACCTGGCTGAATATTTGAGGAATATACAACCAGAGAGGTATAGCCGATATGCGTTTCCTCTACCACGTTATGGGAAAGTCACATCTAACTTGGCAGAGAGTATGAATAGTGCTCTGAGACCAATCCGCTGGAATGCTCCATTGAAGATCCTGTTGGATTTATGGTATTATATTATGCAGCAGTTCACTAAGCGGAGGATACAGCTTCAGCAAGAAACAAGTGTATTGACTCGTTTTGCTAGACTTCGGCTCATGGAAAATGAACATGCTGCAGAAGGTTTTCTCTGTCAAGTGTCTTCTCCATTCGAGGCTACCATCCGTGACCATACGAATGGAGTAACACATGTGGTGAAACTAGCACAAGATGGTTCAGGAAAGTGTACATGTACAGAACTTCAAGAGATGAGATGGCCATGTGGACATGTCATTGCTTTCGACAGAGAGACTGGTGGGAACCCAACAACGAGATTGGATAACATCTGGCATAGCTCCTCGTTATTTTCAATCTACGGACATAGTGCGTTGCCAGCTGTTTTCACTGATGATCTTCAACCGGTGTACAGTTGCGGACCTCCGCCAGTGGCAAGACGAAGGGGAAGACACAGAGTGGTGAGGATCGATAACAACACCCAATTCACTCAATCTACAGCAACAGCAGATGGCAATGAAGATCTACCTCCCACGAGCAGTACCCGTGTCTCTTCACCAATTGAAACTAGTCACCTTACTGAACCCACATCCATTGAGAATGAGTATCCTATTAATGATGAGCAGATATTACATTTTGCCTCTGAGACAATGTGCCATCGAAGACGAAGAAGAGTCCAACAAACAGTTCCACATCATGACTTGGGACATATTCCTCGGTCTACTCCAGGGAAGTGCAGTCTCTGTGATCAACCAGGCCACAATAGAAGAACATGCCCTAGGCTGTATGCACCCACGGATGATGAAGGGATGTTCACTGAGGTGACAGATGAAGTAGAAGGAAGTGGAATTCGTGTGGCGATTACTGCTTCTTCTGAAGGAGAAGTTTCATTGAGTGAACCAGATCCCCTGTAGAGAGTAGTTACATTACCAGCTGCTACAGATTCATTAATTATTGTGTTGATACATCTTCGGGTATTACTAGTTTGTTATAGGTAGTAGTACATTGTTCTTTTTCAGTTCATATACATTATTTCCCAACAAACACATATGATGATTAACTCATTATCAATTCTCAAATTCGTCCATCATGATCATTTTATAAATAGCTCTCTATTTGTGACAGTAGCAGTGTGAAACACAAGAGCAGTGTGAAACAAAGAGCAGAAGTTCTGTATATATTAGTTGAATAGACTGGATAGAAGTACACTATCTCCTTGTAAAAAATATGTGGACAGATCTGCAATATATCGCTCGCCTTATGTTCAATCTCTCTTGTTTTGAACTTCGAAAACATGAAACTACTTACCTATACACTATAAAGAAAGAACAGCTGGCGAGGTGAAGAGGGGAGAGAAAGGGCGCGGAATCTTCTTGGACATGGTTGAGTAACGGGCGGGTAGCATGTTGAGAAGTCGAGTTGAGGAGCGTGTTGAGAAGACGAGTGGAGTTCTTCTTGAGAATGTCGAGTGGAGTTCGCACACGTTAAGACAGTTTTTACAGTAGAGGAGAGTTTTAGGGTGAGTTTAGAGAGTGATACTTCAGCAACGACTGTAGAGAGGAGAGGAAGGACGAGGTGAGTGAGGAGAGAGAGAGGAGGAGACTTGTTCGAAGTGATCGAGTAATGCTGTAGGTTTTTTAGAAGTTTAAGAGAAACCTGTAATCTCTGATCGATTCTTTCTTGAATCGGAATGATGAAAACGAGAGGTAGTAAGAGCAGAGGAGGTGGTAGAGGAAGTGGCAGACGAGGACGAGGTGATGGACGAGGACGAGGTGATGGAAGAGGACGAGGCAGGGCACCAGATGCAAGAGAGACACATCGCAGAGACGAGGAGGCTGATCCACGTAAGTTTCGAATCAAAGTTTATCTCTGTGAAATGTCGTGAAATGTTTAAATTCGGGTGTAGATAGTGTGCGATTCAACATGCATCGCACGAAGTTAAGGCGATTCAGGTGGTGTCGCGTCGAAACGAGTAGAAATTTAGGGGTTTCAGAGCGATACTGCATGTATCGCCGCAAAAGAGCAGCGATACATGCAGTATCGGGCAAGATTAGCGCGATGCATGGTGAGTATCGCTCCGCGTAGTGTACTCCTTGGCCGAGCGGGACGACGCAGGCTGTATCGCCAGGAAAGAGAGCGACACATGCGATGTTTCGCTCCCTTCTGGCGATACAGCCTGTGTAATGCCCCTCGGGGTGGAAGAGACTTCCACCCTGAGGCGATGCAGGCTGTATCGCTGTATAGGGGCGAAACAGTTACTTGTTTCGCCCCCGTGTATGAAAATTGTTCCTCGCCATCGGGGCGACGCAGGCTGTATCGCCAGGAAAGAGAGCGAAACATGCGATGTTTCGCTCCCTTCTGGCGATACAGCCTGTGTATCGCCCCTCGGGGTGGAAGAGACTTCCACCCTGAGGCGATGCAGGCTGTATCGCCCCGAAGCGGGGCGATACACGCCATGTATCGCTGTACAGGGACGAAACAGTTACTTGTTTCGCCCCCGTGTATGAAAATTGTTCCTCGCCATCGGGGCGACGCAGGCTGTATCGCCAGGAAAGAGAGCGAAACATGCGATGTTTCGCTCCCTTCTGGCGATACAGCCTGTGTATCGCCCCTCGGGGTGGAAGAGACTTCCACCCTGAGGCGATGCAGGCTGTATCGCCCCCTTGAAAATTGTTCATCGCCATCGGGGCGATACAGCTTGTGTATCGCCCCTCAGGGTGGAAGCCTGAGGCGATGCAGGCTGTATCGCCCACTAGCTGGGCGATACAGCCCATGTATCGCCCCTCAGGGTGGAAGCGACTTCCACCCTGAGGCGATGCAGGCTGTATCGTCCACTAGCTGGGCGATACAGCCCATGTATCGCCCCCTTGAGATTAGTTCATCGCCATCGGGGCGATACAGCCCATGTATCGCCCCGATGGCGAGGAACATCGGGGCGACGCAGGCCCTAAACGCCAGGAAAGGGAGCGAAGCACGCCATGTATCGCTCCCTTCGGGCGATACAGCCTATGTATCGCTCCCCCGGGGCGAAGCAGGCTGTCTCGCTTATTACTTGGTTGCGATACACGGGCTGTTTCGCCCGTCGGGTACTGTACTCCCTTACCGATACTCTCCGTTGTCTGCTATTTTCCAGTTGCTATGGAGAAAATGAGAGAATGACCTTCGATGTTCAAATATCATTCAAAGGAAGATGATCGGTATCATTTAAAATGGTGCTGGGTGCTGAAAGAGGACATTGAAAATGCTTTATCTGGAGTTGAAGAAGAGGCTATAGATCGAGTGGGATTACTTGTGACATTCTCCTTCGACTTTCCTCGTCCAGATGTAAGTCTTCATAAATTGTCCCTTCTTGTATATGAAAGCTTTTCTTTTCACACATGCAAGTGTACTTAGTGCACTTCCTCTTCTTGTAATGTATGTGTGTGTCATGTATGTAAACTCTAAACCCTAAACCCTAAACCCTACAATGTATGCAGATATCATATTGTCTACAATTCATAGACACTTATGATCCAACTATTCATCGTGCCACCGTTGAAGGACACGAGATATTATTGGATGAGTCTTTTGTTCGTGAAGCATTAGTTCTACCCATGGGAACTACAGTACCTCGTCCCCACAATGTTAAGAGAGCTTTGATAGATGATTGGTTCCCAGAAAAAGATGAGAAAGGGAAAAGATATTTGTTATGGATGTGTGAATATCCAGAGTGGAGACCTATCTTTCAGCTCATCAACTGCATACTTCTAGCTCGTAGACGTCCTAAAGAGGTACATGGACACTTGGCTCTTTACTTGAAGAGTAAAGTAGAAGAGAGCGGAGAAGACTATGATTGGGCTGAGTTCATCTTGGACTCTTTAGATGCTGAGATCTCCGCCCTGAAAAAGCATATGAGTAAGGAGAAGTTGGTGAGGCATCCAGAGACTTGGGTGGGTATGATATTGACCCATTTCATGAGACATGCGGGTATACTTCCGGAGTCTCGCATCTTCTTGAGTTCCCAACAAGTGGAGGAGCCGATCCAACATGCTGGGTCTTCGCAAGGAGGTACTCTAGGTAAGATGTCTGCTTCCTCCTCTATAGGGTTTATTACGTGCATTTGTTTATGATTTCAAAGATTTCTAGTAGTATTTTTTAGTTGTCTTTCTAATCAAGTACAACTTTCGGTTGAAGATCCATCGTCTTCTCAACAAACTCAAGACCCTCAATCTTCACAGAGAGCTCCTCCACCTCCATCATACAGTGAGATGCTCTTTTACCTCCGTTTTGAATTCTAGAATTATTTACGGTTTTCTGCTCACATTACTGTTTAGAAACATTGTACTGATTTCATAAGAAGTCTTGGCTGTGTAAGGGCATGTACAATGTTTACAAGTCTAAGATGATTTTGGCAGGTGAAGAGATTATTCTCTACGATAGCATCAAGAGGAAGAAGGAGGAACTTGCTGCATTAACCACTACCGTCGATGAGAAGAAAGCACAGCTTGCAGAAAAGCTTTTGGAACTAGGAGCTATCGACTACGAGATAATGGTGGGAAAAGAAGAAATAGCTCGTATACAAGAGACCCCTGAGTTCTTACCTCGTCTTATTCATCCTACTACCATAAGACGGAAGACTCTTATTCTTGATTTGAATGGTCTTTTGGTTAAAGTTGGGAGGACTGAGGAGGAGTTGATGCAGGCTCGTGAGAAGGGATATGTAGTGGAGAATACCCCTAAGCCTTCTGTATGGTACGTCACTATCCATTCATCTTGGTGTAAATAGCAATCTAGACATGTTTAGATCTCAAATTTGAGTTGAAACACCTAAACTTTGTTTACCATATATGTTTCCTACAGGTATGTGGCTCGACAAATTTGAGTTTAATCTCTTACTTTGTTTACCATATATGTTTACTACAGGTATGTGGCTCGACCTGGAGTGAAATCATTTTTGGACATTTGTCTCGATAAGTTCCAGGTTATTATATGGACATCCCGTACTTTGGTCAACACTGCAACTCTACTACATGCAATGGACGCCAAGCATTATTTACCCCCTGCAGTTGCAACTGGGAAGGTATTTGCATCTACGCAACACTTCTATCCTCCTTCCATTCATGTTCAGATTTTTTGTTATTTATATCAAATTTGCCATACTTCTTATACAGTCCATCTTGCCTTCTTTTCTTATCAGGTATGTAGAGTGTTGGCTCAGGAGTCGTGTTTCAAATATAACACAGAGAGGGAAGCAGGGTTCGGGAATCATTTATACCTGAAAGATTTCTCGTATCTACATCGCTACAACTTGAGCACGAGAGATGTTCTCCTGGTGGATGATAGTCCAGTGAAGAATTCTACAAATCATCCCTTCAATGCTATCCACCCTCCTCCTTTTTCTCCTTTCACCATCGAGTGTGATAAGGAACAGTATTTAGAGGCAACTTTGTTGCCTTGGCTTCTTCATTGGGGATGTACTCCAGAGGAGACAGTCTCTTATGTGGAGACTAGATACTCTCAGATTCAAGCTCAAGATCCTATTAGGGCTTTACAAGAGTATTGGAGCAATATTACCAAAGAGGAAGTACATATAGTATGGAGGTCAGTACCACACAGTATGTCTATGGGTTACCTCCATCTTCTCAAGTGAGAATAGTGATAACTTCAAGTTTCTACTCTTTGCAAGTAAAGTTATAAAAATTTTGATAAAAGTTTCGCATCAATGGTTACAATATTATTATTTTGAATTCTTATATATTATGGTTATAAACAAACACCAGAACAGAACAACACAGGGCGAAGGGTACTTGTTCGGTGCGATATAGCCTGTTACGCTCCGAACACAAGCGAAACATGTGTCATGTCTACATTATTTATCACCTTGTATCGCCTCGTCTAGGGTACTCGATAGTCGAGCGATACAGGTTGTATAGCAAAGACACAGCGATACAAGATGTTTCGCTCCATAACTGTGCGACACAGGCTGTATCGCCTCGAGCAGTGTACTCGATCGTCGAGCGATACAGGTTGTATCGCACCGTCAGGGCGATACATTTCCTGTATCGCCCCCTATCAGTGCGACACAGTCTGAATCGCACCGATCAGAGTGGCTAACCCTTACCCTTACCCTGGTCGGGGCGATACAACCTGTATCGCCCCGAGCAGTGTACTCGATCGTCGAGCGATACAGGTTGTATCGCAGAGGCCGGGCGATACATTACCTGTATCGCCCCCTCTCAATGCGACACAGCCTGTATCGCACCGATCAGGGTGGCTAACCCTTACCCTTACCCTGGTCGGGGCGATACAGCCTGTATCGCCCCGAGCAGTGTACTCGATCGTCGAGCGATACATGTTGTATCGCAGAGGCCGGGCGATACATTGCCTGTATCGCCCCCTCTCAATGCGAAGGCGCCTGTATCGCCTCCCCCGAGCAGTGTACTCGATCGTCGAGCGATACAGGTTGTATCGCAGAGGCCGGGCGATACGTTACTTGTATCGCCCCCTCTCAATGCGACACACCCTGTATCGCCTTGATCAGGTGCGATACAGAGGATATTTCGCACAATGATGCGATACAAGCTGTATCGCCCCGCAGTAACGAAACATTACGTGTATCGTTCCTTCTCTGAGCGATACATGCGTTATTTCGCACATCGAGTGCGATACATAGTGTATCGCTCCGAGGGATAAGACAACGTCGAAGCGATACAGACTGTATCGATCAGCAACAGTGCGATACAAGATGTATCGCCTCTGAGTTGGTGAAGGTAACACTAAGAACATTACACACTGCTAGGGGAAACATCATGCACAAACACGAGTGGCATACAAGAGTAAACTCATTGACTCCCAGTGCAATTAACCATTCATTGCAACAATGCACCATGAAAATAACATTCTTCTCCATATCCAAATTTGAGTTTTCACAACCACACTCCTCCTGATGTCTACTAAGTCTACAACTGTCTAAGTTTACGAAGTGCATCTCCAAATTCAGAAAGGTCCTCTCTTTGTTCTCTCTGCAGTTCGATTACAGTGTTCATTTCTCGAACAATGTTTTCTGCAACTACATCTATCTCATTTGCTCTCCCCATCAGTAACAAGGCCATGTCATGTAGCCTCTCTATCTCGACAAGTTGAACGTTCTCGGATATGCACTTAGTATCTTCCTTCGATATGCACTTAGGATCTTCCACCATAGATGGATAAAAAGTACAACAATCCATTGCATTCGCAAGATCTTCCACAGCATCTTGAAATTCATCCGGTTGTTCCATCTCAAGCTCCACATCAAACACTGTATAGCGATTCTGCTGTGCATTCAATCCAATTTTAAAACGCCACTTCTCTGAGCACACAGTGTTCAATATTTCATCTTGCTTCTCTACTGTTAGTGTCTCGAACTCCTCTGCTGTCATGCCCAATAGTTTCTCTCCAACAGTCCACACAATTACTATTGGTAATGCGGTTTCTGCACGGTCCTTCACACTGTGATCAATCAATCCTAGATGAAATCGATATTGTCTCCTGCTTCCTCTTTGACCACATGGGTGCCACGTCTTTCGCCCCGGCTGGGTATGACTGAAATACAACACCTTCCTGGTTGAGCTCGTTGTCATGCTTGGTTCACTTACACGCTTATAACACCCCGGGAAGTTGCAGGCAACATAAGAGACAGAACCAGACAGCTTGTTCTTGATTATTCGTTGAATGGAAGCTGAAACCCACTGAGAAGAGACATTGCCGATACATTCTTCGAATTCTGCAAGTGAACACATCGTTTCTATAAACTACTCAGCTCAGCGCACAAATACCTTACACACGGCTGTGTACACTCTGTAATCAACACGTCTAACGGTAACAACAACTGCTTTTGCCTTCGTCTTCGCTCGTAACTTTTCACCCGTCTCCTCGATCTCACATCACCCTCATCTCTTCGATCTCGCATCACCTCGCATTTTGAGTGCGGAAAATCTATAAATGCATCTCGCGCGTTACTGTGAGACTGGCCGGACGATACTGGCGCCATTTTCGCATTGCCCCGTCTTTCCCGCTCATTTCCGCTCCACATCATATAAATCGCTCGTTTACACACCACGTCAGACTACCCAACTGTGACGTGGCGATTCTGCCAAGTCAGACTGTCAATATGACATGGCGCACGTTCCACGTCGAACTGTCGTTATGACCTGGCATAACGGCTTGATCTACATGGCGCGGTCGACCGGCAGGACGGACGATGGGAGGTTGGGGGTGTGATCAAGCAACCAAACGTTAAGAGGGGTATGATCAAGCGCAGCGATCGTACTGGGGGTGTGATCAAGCCAATTCCTGGAAGCTGGGGACTACTTCAGTAGGCACAACTACTACAGTATTTGATGGGGTCTTTCCATCCGTTGGCTATTCATTGCGTCGCGTGTTCTCTACAGTATTTTGTTGCAAGGGGTGTGCGATCCGGATGGTTGCTTTTCAGACATTTCTTGTGAGTTCCCTGGTGCTACTAAAGATAATTGGATGCTTTGATGGTCTCAGTTTTATCAGAAGATTGAGAACCACTAGATTCTTAATCCAACTAGCATTAGCTTATGACAGTCCCATCCGCACGTAACCGGGCTGCGTGGGTTGAGTCAGGGCAAGGGGAAGCAGCATTCTGCTGCAGAAAGTCCCACGGCCAAAGATATCGGAATAATGACTTTAAAAGGGAAAACGGAAAAACATTACTTTCCAGACTAAAACTATTCAGAATTATTCACCGTAGAGTTTCGCGTCACGTAAAGATATAGAATAAAATAGAGAATTTCAGTTTTATATTTACTCTCATGTTGTAGGTTCAATCTTTTGTGGGTACGGTTGGAGGTGCATGTTGCTACAAATTGTTATTGAAACTGAGTCCCTCTGTGATAGACTCATATGGACAGTCTCATAGTCCTCTAAAATCTCAATAAACAGATAATATCATTTATCATTTTGTTCCCTACCATGCACACCTTTTTTTCTTTTCAGTACCAAATGAATAACCTCATAACGCAGTTATGCATTTAATAAAACATAACTTGTTCACTTCACCTTGTGTTGTCCATTCATATCTCCAGCACTCTAATTACAAGCTTGAAGAACCATCAATTACGATAACTCTATTTGACCCAAAGAGTAGAAAGAGTTTAGAAAAAATATGCATCCAAAATGCATTTCTAGTCCAACGGAAAGAAAAGAAAAAACTTTGAAAAAGAAGAAAAACGTTTAAACAGATCACAAATGACCATGGGCTGCTTTCAAAATAGTTCAATAAAAATATAATTTATTAAAGCGTGAAGGTACGGAGAAGAATGGTGTTTCGATTAGATTTTCTGAGACAATATAACAGAAGTTTTTTGTGATTGCTTTTAACTTCACTTCACTAATTTAAAATTTTAAAATTAAATCATTAAAATTAAAATCCACTTGAAAATTTTAATTACACATTATCACACACAAACCTAAAAATAACTCATGCAGACAGAATCTGTGTCTGGTATAAAAACCTGTGCCTCAACAATAAAAATATTTTTAATTTAAACTTTAATTTATAACTTAACACTTCTAAGAAGAATAATTAAAACTTTTTGCATTCCTCTCTTCCAAACTTTTAAGAGGTGAAATATGCAAGAAAGTCTGAATTACACAACCGGTAAGTAATTTACATAAACCGGGTAACTGTTTATTCTGTTTGCAGTTACTCCTCAACCGTTTGCCATCTCTCGCTCAACGTGTCCCCAGCATGTAAACTGTACACTCAATTCAGTCTCGCATTCTTTACACACAAAACTCCTTACCACTACACTCCTTACGACATTTACTTGTGGGTAATATTATTTCATTGTCGCATTGAAGAAAATCGTCATGACAAGAATCTTTCTCAGAAAAAGTGTATAAATATTTATAAAATTATTTTAATCAAAAGTTAATGTTCAAAGTATCCACCATCAACTTCACAAACTTTTGTTTAGTTCAGAAACACACATCATCACCTCAAGAAATCCATCAACTCCATAAACGTTTGTTTAATTCAAGACACACATCACCTCAAGAACGTTCGTACAGTTAGAAAAAAAGAGACGAAGATGTGTTACATTTATCATTAGGTGCATATTTTTAGTTTTCAAATTTAACATTGATACTAAATAGTGTTATTTAACCACAAATCAAAATAATTTGAAAATTAATATAAATAACACTAATGAATATATAACACTACTTCCGATATAACACTACATGTCGTAAAGAGAGTAGTTCCTTGTTGATGGTTCCACACTAATACTTACTAAAGTCATCGCTAAGTAAAACTGAATACTAAATTTCGCTTCTCGGATTAACTTAGCCCCGCAGGGCTTTTTTTCGTAGAAATTTTCGTTAGGCTTAATTCTTTCATTTACAGTTAATTAAAGTGCAGTTCTTCCATTTTCTGCAGGCTGTAAGGGATCGCCTTTATAAGTTAGTCTAATAGCCACACCAAAAAGTATGAGAAATCTAAAGTTCTGTATTAAGAAAAGGAGTTTAGGCAAACAAAAAAGTATGAAAAATAAAAAGTTGTTATATTAGGAAAAGGATTTCAGGCATGTGTACGCGCGGTAGGCTTGTGGTTATCCTTGGAACTTCGTAACTATGAGGTTTAAAAGTTAACCGGCTTCTAGTCGTATGTACACTGACCCCCCGATATAGAACAATAAAATCCCTCCTCTACAAGAAAATATTTTCTTCTTCCCCGTCCCCAGTGTAAATATCCAACGAAAACAATACAGAAACGACCCCATGCTTCTAAAGCTTGTCGGATTGCGCTCCGAACTCCCCCTCCTCGCTTCGGATGCATACTAAATTTTTCTCCTACAGAAGAATCATTCGGTTCTGACCTGGCTTTTCTATCGTTACTGGCAGTGCATTTGGCCATATGCAGTACGACAATTACATGGCTCAAAGATTTCTGGTTCTCACCGAAGGGAGGCAAAATATCCAATAATTCCGCGGGCTTGCACAGAGAATGAAGGACTCGATTCCTTTCGACCTGCTTTGCTGACACAGACTTGGAAAAGGAACACAGAAAAAGACACAAATAGTATAATTAATCATTTCCAAGTTGTGAATTCACATGCAAGTTTATTGATTACTCGGAATTCTCTTGCTATATTCGCTCTCCCTTTCTCAATGCACAGCCCCGCAACTGAATTGCCCAGCAATGGTTTAGTGCACAACCACTACCACCATTTTCCAGAGGGACAAAACCGTAAACAACAGGATGCTCTAGGCACGTCCTACGCAAGATAGCTAATAGCCTTTGGGGAACAACTCACTTTATTGTACAATTTCATCAACAAACAAGGTAAATATGCACATTAATCACGGGTATCATGCTAGTAATATTCCTGCCCTAATAGACTACTTCAGCTCTGGTTCAGTACTGGGAGACCCGACCATGCTCAGTTTTGTTATAACATAACGGTCCCCGTTACATACGGGAAGTACGACATGTATCATTCACCACAACCATTCTCTTAACATTCTGCCTCAACTAATTCTTTCGCGAGAAAGGTTAGAAGCCACTACGACATGCGAGCTTAGGCCTACGGATCTGACCTATATTCTAGCTCTGTTGACTCGAATGTCTACTTCTCGTTCGGGTATTTACTCACCGAATCCTGAACTGTTCCTGTTCTGCGGATCCGTCGGTTTCTTCCAAATAATTCAAAGGCAAAAGCGGAACGTATGAAGAGAAGGGAAGCTGACTATCACGGTACGTGAGGAGCACTTGGTTCAACTTTTCAGCACCCATGCGAGCGGTCCCCACCGCCTGAGGAACCAAAGGAAGTGACTGCACAGATCGCCATGCTTGGCTGCCGTACGCTTGGGCAACTGGTTCGACCTGGGAGATATATGCTCGTGCGGTACTGTATACTCCTTTCTCCTGCAAGTCATTAACAACACAACTCACAACGTTCCTGGCGACGTCTGTCGCTTGATGGGACTTCTCCCTCACCGTTTGCGGCAGAAAAGCATCCAACAAGTGAACTGTATCATCAACCTGCAGCCCCAGCACTCGGGACATATTAGGGACACAAACCAAGGTGCAAGAACAAGAAGGTCAAATGTCCAAATCGACAAACATTATTACCCATAATAAGAACGGGACACATACCCTTCTATCCACAAACTGCAGGATCTCATACGGCTTCCCATCAACCTTCTGCACCAATGACTTCACAGTTCCCTCAACTTCCTCCACTCTGGACTTGAGTGAGCCTGTATGGTCCTTTCCGACCTCATACAGGTTCATAGCAAAGGCTGTTCCGTAGATAGCAGCGACACGAACAAAATCCAGATACTTGAGATCTGTTTCTGCAACCTGTAAACAAAACTATTATTACAGATCTTGAAGAAGCACAAGGCATGAAATCCCGTAAACCTGCCGACTATCAGCCAAAAATTTTATACGAAGAACTTATCGACCAATCAAGCAATACGGCAAACCCATCACGATTACCCTACAAATCTCTAACAGAAGTGCTCTACATGGACTCTCAACTTCACGATCTCCAAACATATCACCTGATGGAAAAACCCACTTTCTTATCTACTGCTCCAAAACCTTAGGAAACTGAGTTATAAAGGTCATCACCCACTCATGACCATGAATTATACCAATTGACAATCTTTTCTATATGTCCTTAGAGCATAAACTAGTAATGAATCCATCCGCCACCAAGAGGCATTCGTCAACAGTTTTCTTAACAACCGTGTAATTAGTCACTCGGACATCCCTCGGCGATCGAGGGATTGAGGCTTACAAAGATTCGAACACAATACGTCAGTCTCCAATCCGCTTAGGGCTAAAACACCTCAAGCACTAGCCCTAACTGCCCGAGAACCTGCTACGGAACCACTTCTGCGAATCGACTGCTGAAACGCCAGCTCTCGTCGTGACTGCTCATGGGTGCCCCGTCTACTCTGAAAACAAAATGAACCAATATCGCAGTATGCATTTCAAGCACAGCTTACCCCATGGAAGATCTATCCACAACATTCTTCGCGACTTCTGATTCCTCACTACTACAGACAGCATTGTTACAGCAAAGCAAAAAAAGGATCATGCTGCGCCTCTGTACCCTTGGTGACAATCGAAACACCCACCTGCTCATAACCCTGTCCCGACGTTTCTGCTGATGTAACTTCTTGACTCGCCATTTCTCCACCCATACACGTACTGGAAATTCCTTCCCAGATGCTGCTCGAAGATGTCACAGATCACACGACCGAAATTCCTGAACGCCCAAAATCAAACTGAAACTGAGGACAGCGATCAATCCAACGGACTGCACAACAAATTTTGGCTCCTTACAATTCCAGGACTGAGGAGAGAGGCTTGCTTGTACAACAAGAGAACTCTGCAATTGATGGAGTACGGGACAAGCTGAGGAGGAGTTGAACCTTAAGGAGCAAGAGCAAGAAAGCCGCGGCGTGACACTTCAACGACGTCAACGCTTACTCGCGGGTATGTGGCGCGCTTCGCTGCGCGGCCCACCTCCAGCGTTCCGCTCCGCGGTACTTGACTGTCAGTGCCGTGTGCTGGATAGCCGCGAGTGGGACCGGAATGCAAGTGCGTACGTAGCAACCCCGTTGACACTTTGCACTAGGCTGTTCTAGAAATTGCACGAATCTACTCAGGCCATCCCTCTAGTCTCCATCTTGGTCTCCATACCATGGTTTTACCATGGTTTACCTCCCTTGAAAAGAACAGAAAAGAAAAACACCATGGTTTACCATGGTATTTGTTCAAGATAAAAGGTTGACGAGGTACCGTCAATTTTCTTCTCAGAGACAGCGAGCGACAATGTCAGGTGAAGGATGTAGTATACCATGTTGGTCATCATGGTAAATGTAATTTGCTATATCTTTTGCTCCCGAGCAATCTTTATGTTCAAGATCACTACAGTTGTGCTTGAGGCATTTTGGAGGTTCTACAAGAAGGATAACATCAAATTATAAAATCTATGTATACGAAATAGCGAAACCCGCGACGCAAGAATAGCCAACGGATGGAAAGACCCCATCAAGCCTTAGGGCATCACCGCACCACGCTTTTTGTTTCTGCTTATTTGAGTTTTTTAGGGAAAACAACGATCACCGATGCAACTCCACGTGTGTGATGTTTTTTGTTGTTTTTTTAGTCTACAAATCTAACAGTAACTCATCAATATTTTGTCAAAGACCTCAGATTTTGGGACCAGTGATATAGCCGAACTGACCTAGCACAAGTCCCGATATACTCACTTAAGCAAAGACCTCAGATTTTGGGACCAGTGATATAGCCGAACTGACCTAGCACAAGTCCCGATATACTCACTTAAGCGTGCGACTCCAAAAAACTAATAATCAGATGCTAACGGGAGGGGTCACACAGATTATTCCCTAATCTGTGGAGAGGTCCAGACTAATCGAAAAAACAATAAGCGGACATGGTGCAGTGATACTGTTATTATCGACCCTAAACTCCGAGAAGCTTGGATCAAAAAACAATAGTGAAAAAACTTGGTGCGGTGACGCCCTTACAAGGAAAAGCCTTACAAGGAAAAGAAGTACCCGAAGGGCCAAGCAACCAACGCCCCGAAGGGAGGTAATTCCTTTTGTGTCGGTTCAAATTTGCATCCAGGTTCACATAAGTTCCAGGAGTATGTTGGAACTTCTTCCTCTGAATAATATACACACTGTTGATCATTGTTGCCGAATAAAAAAACAAGGCTAACCTTCTTTTTAACCTACCCACACTGATTGTGATTTTAGGGCTCCGAGTTAGAAAGAAGAAAGATTCTATTGTGTTGTAAAGGTTAGTTCCGCTATTACTATATACACCTGATGTCTCACTGTGAGACTACACCAAGACGAAAGAAAGCGTGCCACGTAGCATAAGAGCCGCTGAATACAAGAGCCACGTTGCACCCGGAAACACAGAAGATACTTCGCGAACGCTCCAGATACATTGCTCAGGGTAATGCACTCCTAAACACGCGTTACGCCTGTTTCGAGCCTTCGCCCCGGTTCGTGACCCTCACTCCTAGGAATTCATGATCCTGATACATAAAAGACTGCTTCTCCGGCGATCCAATAATTGACAACAACGTTGTAAAACTGCGGCGTTGTTTCACATCTGTTGTTGCTCTGTGTTAACATCGTTATACGTCGATTGTGAAAACCGGAAAGGAACCGGAAAGAAGGGGAGGTTTGGTATTTTTAGAAAAATTGAGAAAGCGACGGACTCGACAAGTAACCCGAAACCCGAAAAAGAGGGAGGAAGGAGTTTAGATCCTCATATCGCTAACGTTTAGCCTCGAACTGTCCCCGCAGTTCCACTGCAACCTAGCTTTGCTCCTACTTGTGAAAACCAGAAAGGAAGGGGAAATATTTTGTCGTGTAGCCAGAACAGACGCATGGACTCGTTGTGAGAACTGCCGGAAAGAGAGGGAAAACATTTAGATCCGGATGAATCAAATACGCATAGCCACGCGATTCCTTGTTTCACATCTATTAATTTGAACATAATTCCTCAGTTTACAACTCCTCTAAATGTCTATATGTATCTTAAGTGCACTATTGGCCGGAGAAAAGAAAAAGATAAACAGAGAAAGAAGAGGAAAATCTAAAAGCGTCAATGGACCGAACACTATACCACGGATACCATCAAGGTGTTAGTGGGAATTTTATGAATATTAAAGGAAAATATATATATTTTTAGATCAAATATATATATAATATTAATACTACATATTAATTGCATACTACATGCCGGATCTTCCAAAAAATTGCATATGAGTTCCAGCGGGCAGCAGGAACCATAAGACCAGTCTACTGTCTCGTCAGAAATCAATTTTCTAAAAGATTTAATTAATTCTTCTCGTCGAAAGAGTTACGTGATAAATTAAATGCCTTTGCATATTCTTCTCTTTTGAACATAAAAGAGATGAATACACAAGAATAGTATTTCTTTCAACACTTACAAAATCATCACTAACATGATAGAACCCCATTGTAGTGTCCGGTCTAGTGACACTTTTAGATTTTTCTTTTTTCTCTATGTTTTTCTTTTTCTCCCTCTGGCCAAAAGTGCACTTTGGATGCATATTACACCTGAAAGGAGATGGGATTCAAATTTTGATCAGTATGGTTGTAGATCGTTGTCAGGTTTACCTCGAGTAGTCTACTCAGCGACTCTATTGTAGCTTGCACCTCTGATATAACAGTCGTCTCCGAAGATTACGGAAGAATAGTCAACGCTCAAAATCTGATTGGATGACTGCAAACCTCTCTGGGAGTTGCAAAGCTATTCTTCAGCTCTCGAATCTAATTCTAGTTTACTAACTTTTGCTAAGCTATTCTGAGTAAATTTGGGCAGCCTTTCCGCACCAAGTGCTAGAAAAAGGAACTTCTAACTAAGGGACAACTTGCGCACAAGACAACAAACTATAGGTGCAAGTGACAAAGCAAGTTGTAACTGAAATTTGGTAACTTAGGTGATGCGATCAGACTTTTGTCTAAATAGATCTCATATAGATATCTTCGATAGATCAGTTCAAGGTGTACGTAAGTACCCATCACATCTAGCCTGCAAAACAGATATTCATCAGTTCTCACTACACTGTTGACAAGTATTAGTGTAGGTCACACTAATTCTGAAGTTAACTTTTTAACCCAAAACTGTATATAACGTGGGCCACATTAGTTATGAACCCACACTATAAGTAGTGAAAATTTAATTAGTGTAGCCCACACTGATAATAATATGAAGATATAGTGTGGATAAAAGATATTTTATGATTCAACAATTATAAGATAAATAATATTCAGTTCTTAACATAATATTTTTATAATATAATTTATATAAAAAACTGAAACTAATCACTCTTTATTGATTTGAATCCAAAATGAATTCTCTACATAGCGGGAACAATTTCTTCGTCTACTGTAACATCTTGATTGACAGTACATTCTAGCACAAGTTCACCATCAAAAATGATGTTTATATTGTTTAATTATCTCTTGAAGGTTTCCAAGAAGTAATGTAGATGATTTCAAATATTTCACGCTTACAACAAATATTGTAGCTATCTTCTCTCTCTACTCTCTCCTTGTCTTAGTCACCGCTTGGTAGAACGTCTAATTGTCCAAAAACCTTCTCCTCTATTCCTCTCTATTCTTTCTTGTCCACTTGTCTCTGATCCTTCACTCTTCTCGCATGTGTTCTGATCCTCTCTCCATGTTTCTTTTCTTTCTCTTCTCTATACCTTGGGCTGTCCTCTAAAACTGTTCATTTACCCCATGTCGTCTATTCCTTCATGCTCCAACAGTAAATCCGATATCGTATTGTTGAACGTAAAACATGTGATCCGAAATACGCGAGGTATCTGGCTGTGAAAAGTGTGTGCGACCAAAAATGAAGATGAACAACTCACGAATGTCAAATATCTGATGCCATTCTTCAATAGTTGTGTCTTTATACATAAATTTTCAACTAGACGTCAGACGTCTAAGAATTATCCACATAACTACCCTTAACTAAAACTTGCCAATCTCTTTTTGTAGCCCACGGAAATACCTTTGCAACGTGCCTGGAGAGAACCTCTCAATCAACAGTTACGTCCCTTCAAAGATTTCAATCTTCTTTTCTTCTATCTTCCCCTATCGTCTAACTTCGAGATGCATTCTGAAGTTCAACTGTCAAAAAGTTGATCCAATTTCCTAAATCTGAGTTTCCCAACTCCTCGTTCTCAGAAAGTTGATTCCAATGATACCCTTCACACTCCAAACAGACACATGTGCAAGAAGTTATGTTGCATCAAGCTCGTGTCATCCTCTTCTCTCTCACTTTAACTTTGACGTGTCCTGAGGTTCAATTAATTTGTGCTTGGTGATTTTTCCAAATTGAGCTCTCCAACTCGTCCCTCTCGCCAAGCTGATTCTGCCGATATCCAGCACATCTCAAATGGACTCCCAAGCAGGAAGTTATGTCTTCTCAAGTGCAGATCCCCAAAGTTCACTTGTAAACTTGTCAACACTTTCTCGGCTCTCCTACACACTCCTCTTGCCGAGTCGGTTCTAAAGATATCAAACTCGCGTGAAATGGAGTCTCGAGTAAGGAGTTATGTCTCTCCAAAGACTTCTCTTACTTCCTCCCAAACATTTAACTTCGAGACGCATGCCGAAGTTCAACTTCTATGAACATCATGAATTTCAAGATGCATCCTGAAGTTCAACTTCCCAAACATCACAAACTTTGGGATGCGTCAACAAGTTCACTCAAGTTTCATCTCTTCGTCTACATGTAAGTGATCAGCTAACTTCGAGATGCGTCTCGAAGTTAAAAAAGTTTGACTTTGTGGCTTAAAGTTGATTAGAGAAATGGATGTAGAACTTCATGACACGTCTCGAAGCTCTATAATTGTATCAGAATATTGTCTTACAGCTTCAAAAAAAAAACGATTTCTGCTGTATTCCTACATGTTTACAACACATTTAGGACATGCTTTTGACAGTGACAAATGTTGTAGTAGTGGAATTCTCCGACATGATTTTGACATCTTTAATACTTTTGTGCGACATATTTGCTGTGAGAATTTGTACTGTTAGTCATAAAATTTTTGATATTCCGAGATGTTCTTGACAAGTTTCCCACACATGTTAATATCTCAAAATGGTTATTTTTTGACAACTTTCTAATAAGTTTATGACATATTCCAACATGCTTTATGTCAAATAAATATCTTGAATGATCTAGAATACATAAAGTCTTGTTTTTGATATTTTTTTGGACATATTTTTATTGCTACATTATGATTGTTCTCTTTAAACCCTCTGATATATCTTTCCAATGGAGAAAACTAAAAAGAGAAACAGTTAGGTGACCGGAGGGGCTCTAGATCATAAAAGGGCGGATTCTTTTGAGAGCAATCTAGATACCTTAAGAGTGCACCTACGACCGGAGGTCAACTTGGGATACACAGACCTATGGTATGTGGACCTCCGGTATACAATACAGTGGTGGTTACTGAGGTTCTGAGTTGCAGTACCCTCTCGTCAACGTCCCGAGCCTACCTTACACCCTATCACCATGTCTAGTCATTATCTTCGCCGTCTAAAGCTTCCAAGTTCTGAACCTGAAAGACTTCACACGGTTGGGTCTAGATTTCTTTCACTTGGAGTGAAGGTACTATAGCAATGACTTACTGGAGGAGATTACTGGATCTCCTATCCCTTTCTGACTAGTATAGAGTGAGAGGTCGTCATTGGGAGTAGACCTTGACAATGTGGAGAAAGACCTTACACAGACCCGAGACTGAGGCTGAGGACTTTTCTCTAGCTAAGATCTTTGTAACAGAGCGTCAGGTGTTAGATAGGTACCTATTTATCGAGGAAAGTACCACCTCTTGGATCTTAAGTTAGAGATCACTGTCATGTTTTTCTAGCCTTCTTCTACGATGAGAAGAAGACGTTTATCTATGGATAGGAGATTCTGTTCTTGAAGAGAGTGTTAGCTGAGGACCTGGTAGATTGGAGGTGCACCTTCCACAAGTACACTCAAGAGTTAGCTAGGAAGGTAGGTAGTGCTTCCACTAGACATTTACCTGCATTTCTAGTACTCATGTATCTTGATCAGCATGAGATGATCTTAGAGGAGACAACGCTCCTCTTATCCACTACATCCTCTTCTATTACACGGACTGTTCTTGGAGATGACTCATACGGAGTAGAGGTTGAGGGAGCTCCTGCCACTATGAGCAAAGAGATCTTAACTTTGATACATTGATAGACTCCTTGAACCTTCCCAAGGATAGGAGGACATACCGGAGCAGCAGTAGTTGGAGGTCATTGCCCACCTGACACTCCAACATAGTCTTCAAGGAGACTATATGCTCCAGCTGAGCTCTCATCCTCAATACAACCTCTACCTTAGCCTTGTCGGCTGTTTCTCTCTGCTGATCAGCTACATCTCTGTTGCGCTTATTGCTGTCACCTACTTCTGTTCTAGAAGGACCAAGCACTCCATGTCCTTCATACATTGACGTTGCATATCTAGATCTGTCTCCAGAGCAGTAATCCTCCTCTGTCATAACTGTCGGACGTCGACCTCCTTCTGTTCCAAGTGATGAAGAACTGTCTTCCCTATTCCCAAGCTTGCAATGTTAATGCTCTCTCTCACTACTATCTTCTGTAACTCCCCCATGGTGGAGATTATCTCATGCTGTAGGTAATCTTTCCATGATGCATAAGAGATCACAAGAGGTGGAGAAAAGAGGATGGAGGTCAGTGTAGGAACAGAGAGGGTAGTCACAGAGGTAGGAGCCCTACTGCTACCTGCCATAGAAACACCTTTGTTCTTGGTTCTCCTTCGGGATGTGTGAGAGGAACTCTCCCCAAGCTGGTAGAGTCCTCAACTCAAGAGAGAGTGAGAGAGGTTTGGAGACTCTGCTGCAAGTTTCTTTTGAGCTCACTCAGAAGAAGATTAGGGAGGTTGCTAGCAAATCAAAGGACTCAAGACGGTTGTTGAGGGACTTTCTACTCTGCACATTCAGTCTTCAAGAGAACATCAGGGTAGAGAAGAGAGACATTGCTCTGTCCTTTGATCCCTTTGTGGAGCAGGAGGGGTCATCTTATGAGAACCAAGAGGATGCACCTAGTCTTACACCTTATGTGGTGAGTCTGAGACAGCACCAATAGGACCAATAGGTCATCTCTTTTTTATCTTCTCCCATCCACTAGGACGTCAGATCTAGAGGTGGATACTATTTAGAGATCGACCTACCAGATGTCATCATATAGAAGATCAATGTCAATTGTAGGTTACATGTGCTAGATTTCTCAGATTAGACTTCTTTTTACTTTTTTTAATGATTGTTATTTTGAAGCACCATTTGGCAAGTCAAAGAAGGACTCAGATTACCTTTTTGTTTTTAGTCAAGGTTTTGCACCTTGCGGTGTCTTCTCTTAGCCTTTGGTGGTCTAGAGTGTGTCCATGGGTGCGCGTGTGTGTGCACGCGCTTGGAGATAATAAGGGCTTGCTCGCCTTGTGCCTCCTTTGGGACATGTTAGGTACTACACCTACTTGCTAGCAAGTTATAGAGGAAGTTTGAGGATCTAGGAGTAGCCAGAGGAAGGAGTCAAGTCTGGATTACAACTCTTATGTGTAATCTTGAGTCTATCCTCCTCACTAGTGGATTTTATACATGTAGACCTTTTGTGGATTTTTCATGCATATCTCTGAGTAATCTATATGTTTGCTTGGAAGTCAACTATGTGCGCACAAGGTTGAGGGTGTGCTAACCATAAAAGGAAAGGAGAGAAGCAAAGAGGGGTTGAGAGTCTCTACAATAAGATGCTAAGTACCATGAGTGTTGTTAAACCAACATTTTGTTCAGCCAAAAGGAGTGGTAGGTGTAAAGATAGATTATCAAGAAGAAATGCCTCTATTTGAGAGGACTATCACACACTCGTGGTCTTGATGTATTCATCCACTCAGCAAGAGGAGTGAATCATCAATCTGCACACAAGAGAGTCACAAGGTATTAGTAGAGGAGTCTACTGCCCCATCATTCTGGAAATCTATCATTTTGATGTATATAGAGAGGCAGCAAGTAGTATACGAGAGAGAAATGACAGTGAGGAGTTCTTAGGAACTGAAAGTAGTACGTTGTGGAGACGAGAGTTTCTCTGAGAATGACGGGACCTTCTAGCTGTGATACGATGGTGAAGAGGAGGACGAAAATCACACACAAAATACGGACACAAGAAAACACACCATCACGATTTTGATCCGGCCAAGATAAAACACGCGGCACGCAAGTAAATCTTCAATTCAAGATCATTCAAACTATAAATCTCACATTCAAAAACTCAGAATTTCAAAAAACTGCTCCTGTGAAGCACCAGATTGTATGTCGAGATGAGAGTTTCCTGAAAAGGGCGGAACCTTCTAGTTGTTATACAATCGTGAAGAGGAGGACAAAAATCACACACATAATACGACCGCAAGAAAACATGTTCTCTTCTCTCAATCCCTCAATGTCAAAAACTCTGATCAGTCAGAAATTCTCTTCAGACTAACCTCTGTGTAAAACTTCTCTCCTAGCTCTTCGATTCTCTACTCGATAGTCTTTGCACGATACTTCAATAATTCGATAATGCCCTGAGAATTCTCTCTCTTTGGAGTACACCCCTCTGGGCTTTCCTCCACCCTACGTAACCTTCAGTGTCACCTGGCAGAGGTAAAAGATGCCTTAAACAGATGGGGGCACAAAAATAAACCACTAAGAAGACTAATTCACAAGTCTTCGTAAGTTCATCTGTACGGACGGCCACCGAGTTTACTGTATAGTCAGCATCTGACACCTCCACTTGAAGTAACTCCACAATGGCTACCTCCAGCCACCGGAATCACCTCGTTCTGACACGTAGAGCCCGAGTTACAGCTATTGTCGTTCTCCGACCTCCTTAAACTTTGAAATGTCGTAAGTATCACCTCAAGTATCAATTTCACTTGATTTTTCGACCAAGTGAATAATATGACGAGATATACATTTTGGTACCAACTTGGAGTATCTTTGATGTCATCTCTCTACCCTAGGACGTAGAGGGCCGCAACAGAATTCGTAGTAGTGACCTCGACAACCTGAAAGCGAACTTAGTCCTCTAGCATAAGGTCCATTTCGAAATCCGGTGGTAAACTCCCTCTAGCATCCACACCAAGTGATTGCACTAGTGCAGGGTAGGCGGAGACGTCTCGCATTCCGGTACGTTTAAGAGACATCTAGTGTCTCGTCCCTAAGCAACTTGGTGCTCCTCATATTTCCTCGAAGGGACCAGCCTACTCCAAGCCGGTTGTGAGTCTGAGTGGATTTGATCTGGAGATCTCCTTCCTACAGGTTTGCTCAGCTACCCAAGGAAGCAAATCTCACAACTGGTTCTGGAGACCAGTTTCTAAGCTAATATGCTAGTAAACTACGGTATTTCGTCTTTCTTTCACTAACACAAAGTGCCATAACTTTCTCTAGACATGGTCTTTTTGTGCATTTCGAAATGCAAATAAATACTACATACTACAATATACATGAGAAAAATCTAAAATATATTTTAGAACTCACTCAGATTTATGATAAATTTCCCGGTATCTGAAATCTTGTAGAAGAACTCCAAGTAACTTTTCGCCTGCAACTCTGTTTGCAACTTTTGAACATACAATGATGATCAGCGCGACAAGACCTACGCCGTGGTGTTTTCAGATTTTTGAATTGCTCACTTCCTCTAGAATTGACTTCTCTAAGGTCTTAACTTCACTCGGAGAGACTAACTTCTAACTGAGAGGTGAATTATTTACTATGTGAAATAATTCACATCACGACAACGTGTCTTCAAAGGTCACACTTGGAACTAATGATAGAGGACGTACGACCTACAGAGATGCAATTTTCTACCTAACATGGGACTGATGACATATTTTTTTGAGTGAAGAAAGTGTTCATGACACCAACTGAGTTTAGGTATAACGTCAACCTCCACTCCCACTGTGAGATCTGCATGACGCAGATCTCACAATGGGAGTGGAGGTTGACCTTAGCGGATATTGTTGGGTCCGAACCGCGCTCCGGCACTAGGAGGTCAGCATTTGGAGGTTCACGTCTTAGAGGTCGACATATTGGAGACCAACATCTACTCTTAGTTGAGAGAACTCTTAGTGGATTTTCAGAGTGAGATCAGGTTACTAAGTAGCTTAGGAGGGCTTTGTGACAGAGGGTTGCTTGCTTAGTGTTTTTTGCGGGTTTTGGTTGTGTTTAAGAGAGAATTGCGAGTTTGACCTCCACGATAAAGTTATGATCAGTTTTACTGTAAATTACAACGCTTTGACTCCAATTCTCATGAGATCTATATCTTTGTACTACTAATGGTGTAAAAAGACAAACCTTGTGCTTTATAGATGCCTCAAACACCTTGGATCTTATTCTTCGAGAGCTTTCCAACGAACCTTTGTTTGTCTCATTCTGGAGAGCTCTAGATATTATTTTGGGAGTTCGGATCTAATTTTATAAGTAAACCACGTCAAAGATCTGCGTACTCATTTTCGGTGGTCAACAAGGCCTGAACCTTATCTTGTACTCATTCTTTCATCATATAAAGTGTGTGAATTTACCTCTAAGGGTATTCAAGTTTGCCCCATCTTACAAGAATGCTCCTATTTCTTTCTCAATGCTCTTGGTTGGAGATGTCTGTTTGGAAAGAGATGAGGTATTCTAAGAAGGTGTTTTATAATCTGCATTTCACATCTCGTCTTCAAAGATACGGAGCAAACAATAGTAACTAGAACCTCTCCATTAGTTTGAATTAATTTTAACATAAAAGACTACCACTACTAATTATTTCTACCTCCAACCTACTCAACTTCATTTTCTTCTTGGAAGCATCTTCTCCTTCCGAGACTCTCCATCCTCATGATGACATTCACCACCTTCAACTTGTTTTTTTCTAAAGTGAGTTTAGTAATAGTCAGCTGTAATGATTTCACTTGATTTCCTTATTCTTGTCTCATTGCAACCCATTCTTGTAGTTCCTCGCTTGAGTTGATTGATTTTGAACAAGACCGTCCGAGTTTTCTCTATCTTCAAACTTACCTCCAAAGCTTGAGTCCTCTCCTTTGCAATGTCAATCAGTTGCTGGGAAGATTGATCTTCTCCTTGTCTACTACTTCCATTCAACTCCAAATGTTTAAGATGCACCTTATGGACCTTGAGCTCATTCTCATGCTTCACCTTCTGAAGACTCTTCACTTTTTGTATTCCTCAATATATTCTACCATCCTTAGGGTCAAGCCTTGATACAAACCATCCCCGAGTTCATAACTTGATTCTGCAACCTACCCGTGACTCTATTGACTTTTAAGTGAATCCATTGTTGTATCTCTGCCAGTTGAGCATCCAAACTAGTTCGCTTCCAAAAGAGATGGGTGCCTTCATCTTGGAAGATCCTCCTCTCTATTGTGTTTGAATTGGTTCCTCTACATGTAATTTGTTTGCATATCATTCAAGATCATGAAAATTGTCCAATTGATGATTCATGTAATTTCTTAGAGTCAATCTTCTAGATCGATCTTACATCGTCTTCTGATGTTTCACCAATGTTTTCTCACCGATCCGTGATTTGTCGATCTGATTTATAGTTGCTTGACGGTTGAGACATAAGCCTAGTAGAATGCGATACAGTTCAAACATAACCCATTGGCGCTGTCTAACCAAACATTTGTTAATTAATCTGTTTAATTTATGTAATATTAAACTTACTACTCTTGTTCTTTTTATTAACCTGTTTAATATATGTAATAAATGGAACTTGCTTCCCTCTTCCATCCAGATGGAAGAGATGAATAACGATATGATTCAATCTTCGTGAATAGAGAAAGTATCTATGCACTTGTCATGCACAAGCAACTGAAACACTATGAATTTTGAACTCTCGTGAAAAGACTTGTGCATCAACGTTAACGCAAACACATTACACTCTCATAACATACTGCGTTCAGTTAGTGCTTACACTGAATGTGTGTTTAGTATTAGGTTGAATTAAATTATTTTTCTCGATTATCCATAAATTAATGTGTATTCTAGGTTTAACCATACTCAACCGCTTTTGGGGAATTTTTGCTCAATATTTGTTATTAGAAAACATATAAGTGTTATGTAAAGTTCTATAGTTGAGTTTTGTGAAACTTTTAATTTTTCTATAAGTGCTAAATGATCCTCAGAGCTAGTCTTGCAAGAAGACCAAATATAACATATAAAGAAACACACACTCACACGCTGAAGAAACTACAAGTTCTGCAACATGCTAATGAAAAGCATTAATTTGATCACAGATTAATTTATTATCTAATCCTTCTTGACAGAAGGGTTAAGTAATAAATTCAGTTTGCTGCCCTCTGGTTGTTGTTACTTGCACACTCCGTGCAAAGAAGTAAAAAAACCTACGAAAGACCACTGGATTAGCTTTAGTTCCATGAGTTCTATATCTAGAACATCTTAGACCCGGATGATCTCCAAATTGTAATTAAGTCGGATAAGATATGTACTAGATAACGATGGATAGGATATATATGGCAGTTAAACAATTTCTTGACAGTACCATGTAGTATGCGTTCGGATTGCTTCATGAGTATATGTGCTTATTTCTCTCTAGCGCGATATGTCTTTAATATCCTATTCTCCTTTAAAACCTGAGTGTGAATACAAGTGCTCCGGATAACCCAGAAGATTTTATATTTCGAATTTGTTTTCAGAGAACCAAAAATTTAACCGGTATGCAGATTTTGATAACTACATGTTCATCCCAACTTAAAGAATCTGTGAGATAAGGACTCAACTTGAAGCTATTCATCAACTTTACAAGTTACTTACAATCTAAGAGATAAAGATTGAACTTAAACTATTCACCAATTTTACAAATTATAACTACTTACAATCTAAGAGATAAAGATTATGATTCATCTCGAAACAATCGTATTGTATTATAAATATTAAGGGTTCAACTTAAAGCTATTCACAAATTTTACAGAGTTATGATATCTCGAATAATTATTCGAATAATTATATTATATTGAAAGAGAACGTTTTTCATCTTATCGCATAGATTTCATTCTATTGAAAGAAATGTTCAGGTTTTCTTGGACCAAAAGAACTTTTCTTCTTCAAAATACACGAGAAGAAAAAACACTCTTTTCATGCTTTTACTAGGGTTTAAGTGTAACAGTCTTGAAATCAGAAATCCCAAGTAGTGACTGATAGTTCAAAGTTGTAAGTAACAATTTTGACTGCAGAATAAACTGTGAATGTTTCAGTATACAACAATAGTTTATTCTGTTTCTATTTTACAACAGTGAGTGCAGCATCAACTGAGACGTTCCCACTTACACCGAGACAGTCACCACACTGTCAAGAAACCAGCTTTGAGGGGCCATTAACCCCTAAACCCACTGGGGAAAACTCACGTTTTTTCCAACATACACAACAAAGCAATGCAACAATAGTTCGTTCTGTTTAAATTTCACAACAATGAGTGCAGCATCAAGTGAGACGTTCCTTGCACTTATCCCGAGAAAGTCATCACGCTGTCAAGAAACCAGCTTTGAGGGGCCATTAACCCCTAAACCCAATAGGGAACCGACATACACAACAATGCAACAATGCAAAAGAAGACTAAGAAGTTCACCAGTAGACTTTCTTATGAATCACGACAGAAAATGGTTCACATTCGTACACAATGCACAGAAACTAACTTTCAAGGACTTGGTTCCTAACATACTGAGGAAAATCACTTCATCCCAACAAACACAACAGAGCCAACAACAAGTAGAAGAAGTTCCACTGAAATTCTTACGATTCATGACGGATAATATTTCACATTCATACACAATTGCATAGGTAGTGCACTACCTGCTTTGATCTACTGCATCGGAGTGAGATCCTATGATATCATTCAGCTACGGCCGTCACAGTCCTACTGTACATACACTAAAGCTGAACCTAATGTTTCAAATCTCTTGCGGCATTCTCTGTCTTCCTGGACGCATCATCCACTCCAGACTTGACTTTCTCCGACGCATCATCAATACCAGACCGAGCTGACCTTCCTGCATTTCTGGCAGATCTATCCACCTGGCCAGCAGCGTCTTGAAAGCCAGATTGTGCTGAGCTACCAGCGTCGTCAGCTTTGGATCGAAGATCTTTTCCGGCGTCTTGTGCTTTGTCCGTAGCTTTATCGAAGTTCTTCTTCAAATCGTCTCCAGCATTCTTGGCATTGCTCTGTAGATCCTCTCCCACATCTTGTGCCTTGTCTGTAGCTTTGTCAAAGTTCTTCTTCAGGTCATCTCCAACGTTCTGCGATTTCGAACGCAAATCATGTCCTGCGTCTTGTGCTTGTCCAGTGGCGCTGTCTGCTCCTCTCTTCAAGTTGTCTCCAGCCTTCTCAGCTTCTCCTTGAACATTGTCCTGCTCAATATAATACATACAAAGCACTGTGAAATATGAACTGCAAAAGAAGAGATTCCACTTGGCAACTAAAAGACACCCCAGAATATTCTGCGAAATACTGCAATAACATTTTGTTCATGATCAGTTGCGCTATTGTACCTTCAAGTTCCCGGCCTTCTCCTTCAGGTCGCCTGTTGAATTCTTGGCTTGACTGCTTACATTCTCAAACTGCTCGCGTCCAGCCCTGGCCGCATCATTGGCTTTATCTTTGGCAGTCTCCGCAGTATTCTGAGCGCCATCTCTAACATTCTCTGCAGCCCCAGATACCATTTCACCGGCCTTGTTGAATCCGCCCTTTACATTCTCTGCAGCTTTGCTGGCGGCATCCTTCAAAGAATCCAAAACACCGCTGGGCTGCTCCCGCACACAGTATCAAAACAATCGGGTGTCATTATTTGCGGTTAGACTAAAACTGCTATTTGTCAAATCATTTGTAACTATGATCGATATGCTGCTAGAATTTCAAAGGACGCAGAAGAATTCCAAGAGTGCCCACCTCGTCCTCGGCTCTAACGACAAATGGCCTCGAAACTCGAGTGCGAGGGGTGGCCACCATCCTCAAATTCGACCCTCCAAGGTGAGCAGCGGAACTCATCTTCACCGTCTTCGAGGAAGAGACGGCGGATGCATGGCTGCAGTACGAGACACTTCCGACCTGCAAAGCTGCTGAGTTCATAGCGCTGATGGACGCCATTATTCAAAGCTATTGAGAAAAGTGGAACGTAAACAATGTATAAAATTGAGAAAAGTGGAACGTCAAGAATGTATGCTTCAATGGATGATAAATCGCTCGGAGGAAACACTCAAACTGAATAAGCTGTATAATGTGGAGAGAAACGTCGCATTTTATGTAGAGCGAGATTTTATGTCCCGTTCACGTATGGACTGTCTTCGCGTTAGAAAGCACCACGTGTCCCACGGGCACTCTTGTCCATGCACGATAATAAGAAGTGGTGATGATGCTCCAATCCGCCATGTGTCGAGATAACACTGCGGCGGCTCGATTCTGTTCAAGATGACGCGCTGAACGACACGTGTTTCGTCAATTACGATACGATGCCGGTATTGCTCGTGCCAAAATTTACCACCCCACCCCGGCAGAGTTGCAGAGATGGTCATTCCCGGATTTCGAGAGCCTAGGTCGTGAGCTCAAATCCCTCATGCTCCTATCACTACCAAAACATGAACTGCTTTGGTCTCAAGCAATCCCCGAGAGAATCCGGTTCTCGTTGTAAAGGCTAGGTTTTGAGACTTCCCGGTGCTGAACCAAATTTGTCAGAAAGGCGAAACTTGTCCTAAGTCTGCCGACTAGACTACACAATTCCCATTTCCTTTTCCTTCTACCGGAAATTTGCCGGTTTCACCCCAAATCTTCCCCAACACTGATTCTCAAGTTCGCAACTTCCTGGGGTGGGCTCGACGCTCGAGTATGTAGGATTAGGTCTTCGTGGGTATGGTCGCTTTAGGTGTTGTTCTGAGAGTACGTGTCAGCTGCAGAAGCTCGTGTTGTCACACTTGTGTTGTGAGTAGCTGTGACGCGAGAACCGACCTCAGGGGCACTCATACTCGTGAACTGATTTCAGCTGTTCGTGAGTTATTCTCAGGGTAATTCACGTTACTTTACCTTTAGACTTTTCCGGGGACAGTCAGAGATAAAATATCCAGGTCTCGGTACCTAATGGCATGTTTTTCCAGCATCCTGTTCGTGGATTACTTCTTGCAGATCGATCCCCATAGGTAAATAAAATAATATGCATAGAAGATTAACTGGTCCTATATATGAGGGAGGATATTCACCTCATGTACACTGAAGTGTACATGAGGTGTAATCTATATCCTAACCCCTTCTGCGGAAAGGGTTAGAATATAAATTAGTGTCCACCCAGAATGACACGTATTGACAAGAAAAATCTCTGACTTATATCCCCAAGAACGCATCAGCCAGCTCTTCCCTTAAGGGTTCTCTCTGGATGAGTTGGCTACTCCGAGACTGATTAACATATAATATTTATGAGTTAATTTAGTTTTATATAATAGCTTATTAGAGTAATTTTTTATAACACTTCCACATTTTCTGATAAGAGAAAACTGGATTCACTGTACAAGGCCGTGGGGAAGAATATGAACTTTTGCTCATGGAGAAGAAAAAGACAAGAATGGAGACAAGACGAAATCTAGTGGTGCAACTGGTCCGAGAAGTGAGATCATATCAAACTTTCTGGTTTGTTATTTTATCATTTTTTTTTACCTAAAATTAATTAATGTGCAGTTATTATTTATATATAAATTATACTTATAATTATAGAGAATATAGAATATAAATAACTTCAACATAAATATATTTGGTAAATAAGTGTTCAATATTGTATGCAGAAACTTCCAAACAAAACTTATAAACAATGTAAGATACAAGAACCATAGGAGATACATCTTGTCTCGTAAAAAATAATAAGTTTGGTTATATAACCGAAGATAGAGGTGAATTTCTTCTTTAGCTGAATTAATAACCAAAATGACTCGATAGTTCAAGATAACAGTCGATGTCAAAATAAACAAGTTGTTGCGACTGCAATGGGATTGTGAATACTATGCAATTGCCGAGATAAGCAGTTATTGAATTGTAGGACTTGTTACATTGGTAATTATAGAGAAAGTGTTTATATGACATATTTCGTATCAGTGAAAAGTATCTTGATGAACTCTTCATATTTATATTCTTCCATGTAGCAACCGGTTGGACTAATGTTTGTCAAAAAATGTAATATCATCATCATATATTAAACTAAATATAATAACATTTGTTTGTACACATGTACATGTTTATTACATTTGAGAGTTTCTATATATGTATATTTATCTTGTCAATATATTATTATGATAGAATATACAGTTTGATAAATGAATAATATGTGGAGTTATAATATATATAACTTAAATATAATACCATCTTTTTTAGGTATATAAATATTTATTACAAGTTCAATTTAGAGTTGATATATACATGTATATGATGTGCAAAGCATATGTACGTGTGATATACATATATTGAAATTACAGAATTCATATATGAAGCTCCGTCAGGTCACAACGTGGTATCAATCTATAGGGCCGTATGGTAACATGGTGACATCGACGATCTTGCGATAATCTTTTATTAAATTTTGATCCAAATGATTTGTAATGCTTCTAATTTTTGTCTAACTTAACTTTTAATTCTAGCTTTTATCATATTACCTTATCAATCTAAATTAAATTAGCTTCTAAACTTCAACTATAAGTTCATAACTTCAACTATAAATAATAAAACTCTACATAAGATATGTATTTTCTTCTAGGTTATTTCACTTCTCATTCTAACTTTACTCAACCTTAAATTAGAACTAATCATTATATACATGAATGACTCTATTAAATTTAAATTGAACTTCTCATTGCTTCTATTTAAATTGAACTTCTCGCTAAAACCTAATTCAATATTTGTTTATGTAACAACATGCTCTTTACGAAGATTTGATAATTCTCTTAGTCTAACAACTATAGATCACTTTATGAATTATTCAAATTCTCACTTCTTCTAAAAGCTAATGGAATATTTGCAGTTCGATGTAGTTTGAACAATATAATAATAGTTTCTTGAAGAAAACCAACAATACAATCTACAACTATGTCAAAAAAGTTGATTTAAGATAATTTAGCAAAACAACTAATTTAATGAAAATAGTTTGAGAAAAGATATTATTTTTTGGGTAGTTCGAGAAAAGATATATACATTTTGAGACAGTTTCAGAGAAAGTATAATTCTGAGAAATTCTGAGATAGTTTGAGAGAAGGTATAACAGTTATGAGAATAGGAATGGTAGTTTTGATTCTTTGATGTCAATGATCAATGTGAAAAAGGATATCAAGTTGTTCCATAGTAGGGGAATTGAGTCATTTTAAAGTACGAGAATTGAGTTGTTTCAATGAGTTGAGTAGCTAATTGCATGAAATTTACTATTTACTACAGTAAGTTTATATGTATATTATATTTTATACATAAATATGTATTGCATCACTCACCATACAACGCAACCCTATATCGATTATCTAAACTGTCTCTTTCATATCTAAACCTCAGTTATCACGTATTCTATAGCAATATAAAATATAATCGTGTAGAATCATTATCTTATCAAAACAACAGATGCGAGAGACAATTACAAGCATTGTCCTACCAACAACATACACGAGAAATTACCTCTGGCATTGTCTATGATAAAACTCTACCCATGCTTTTCATCATCACCTCGAGCGTTAACATTTTTCTTGTTTTTCTTGTAGTCAAACTCTACCCATGCTTTTTCTTTCATCCATCTCCATTTCGGTCATTATCAAGATTGAGACGATGACAAAAAGAGTGGAGGCACGAGTTTAGATGATCGAAATTATCCAGTGCTTTCTCTTTCATCCATTGTCAAGATTTAAGCGCTAGCAGAGAACGTGGAGGCATGAGCTAAGACAGTCAAATTTACCTAACATTTTCTTTTTGTCCATCTCCAATGCGATCATTGTCAACATTGAAGCGATGATAGAAAGCATGGGAGATCGCTATGGATCAAAGGCTCAGATCCATAGCTCTTCACACCTATCTCTACCATCATCCGTAGTGCACCACACCATACGAGAAGAAGGACAAAGACATTTCATTTCTTTTGTTCTTTAGACATATGTGTACATCTACTTTCTACTGATTGATCATTTATTTTTTAAAAGACAATGATTAGTCCTGCAGTTAACAAAAATAATACACATTTTTCTGTCAAAATAATGTTATTATTAATACGTAATAATATCGTTCACTACAAATCTTAAGTGCGTTTTATTGAACTCGTGGTTTTCACTATGTTGACTATAGAGAACCAAAATGTAGATTGCAATACGGAGTATTTGAGTTAAAGCATCAATGGATTGCATCGATGACCATCTGATAAGATTTGAGATTGCTCTTGACAAAGTCTAGATTTGACAAAAAACATCACAGAAATGCTTCGTGTTTACTCTTCAGCGTCATGGTGTTCCCTAGTTTCATTACTGATTCATCTTTATTCTCTTCTGAGGTTCCAAAAATTAAATTAAATGTTTAACGTTCCAAGAAACATATTTGATTCAGAAAATCATTTTTTGCAAGAAGATCATCTTCAAGTTAGACAAACTCATAACGAGTGTCGAATTGTCTTTGTTCCAAATAAATTTAGATGAACATAGTTAAACTGACAAAGTTGTCATTTTGTTCAAATCAACTTAAATTTTGGTGTATTTGGTTTATGACCTCACTGCCAGCTCTTACATTTTTTGAAGTTATTTCATAAATACGTCGAGTTTACATCTCTTTTGAGTTTGAAAATGAAAAAAAGTCCTAAATTTTGCTATTTTTCAAAATTTGGATTTCCATATTATCCGGAAACGTTTGTGAGTTCTTGATATGACGAGCAAGTACATCGATTATTGTGAACGATTGTTTTCTATACTTTCCGTAAAAGTTATTATTAGCTAATTCACTTTCTCAAAACTTTCACTCAACTGTGCAAATGCATAGCAAAAACATTTGTAGTTTTGAGATTGCATAAGCAAGAACCACGTTAGGATCTATATTATCATCGAAATTTTAGATAAATATGAACAAAGTAAAAGGACAAAATAGTGTTCTTATTAAATTCCCAATGAGGTTAATAAATATACCATGGGTGGTTAAAGCAATTTATCAGTCTCCTGAATATGGTATGGAAATCCAATAGCATTTGCTAGAACGATGAATTTTGGCTCAGTTCATCTATTCACTATTTTGCCACTAAATGAAATTTGTCCCTCAAGATCACGTGTATAATATATGAAGAAATATATCTTTTTTTATCTTTAGAGTTGTTTCACCGTTGAACTTTGTGTCCTTGCACTGATCATATCACGCACTGCAATAGCCCACTCTCGAGTACCTCGATCATCTATGACGACAGATTTAGATTATATCTTATATATTTTAATATAGTGTCTTTATATAATAATGAATTTGTATTGACAGTCAAGGGTGTGATCAAGTAATGTAAAGTTAAGAGGGAGTTCCACAAACGTTTCAGGGGTGAAGTCAATTAAATCTGAGAAGGATGTGATCAAGCAAAACAAACTTATTGAAGATTTTTGTGATTAACATCATACTGTACTGGGGATTCTATTTTATCTTTGCAAATTTCTTTTTAAATAAGAAACAAAAACTTTAAAGGAAAATTTCTTAAAAAGCCAAAAAATAGAATGAATAATTGAAAATGAGCGAGAACTGTACATGTTTTCACGGTCAATGATAAAATGTTTTACTTCTCTACTTTCGGTACATCAAAATTTGTCTTTACTATTATACATGCTTTCATTGAAAAGGTTAAATCTTTTTTTTATTCATCGCTACAAAAAAATATACAGAATAGGATCAGACAGATAACTTATAAAGTAAAGATATCGATCACTCTTTTGTTACAGTTGTTCGTAGGACAAAAGTCAGAAATTTCTTGACATTCTTCTGGTTCAACTTCTGATACTACATCTCTAACTAGAATTCTTAGAAGTTTGGACATAATAACATCTGCGGGTTCCAGCTAACCACTCCGCTTCAGCAAGGGAAGACTCTTGAATCAACTGATTCAATGTTTTGAACGGTTTGGAAAAGTGCCTTCTGTGCTTCTAAGTGTATGCATTGGCTCTAACCTTGAACTATACATCTTTTGTCTCATATAAATATACTGTGAACCAGTAAAAGGACCTTCAATGGTTACTTTCGAGGACTTAAATTTATTGAATTTATTTTGTCTTTCGCGCTAAAACTATCCTCGTAACGTAAAACATGCATAAGATACAGGATGTATTTTTCCGGTGTTCAGCACATACTCCTTCGCAAATCCTGAATTGTTAGATTATTTATTCAAGTAATTGCCCATCAAGTTACATGAGTTGAGTTCTGAGTATGGTACTCTTTTTTTTTTTTTTTTTTTTTTTTTTTTTTTCTTTCTTTCTTTTTTTTTAGATAAAGGAGCGACGGTACGCTCGCAAGAAACTTTATTAAAAGCTGTGGAGAAATACCTTGGTCCCCACACCCGGGTCCCTGGTCTTTTGGCTACCGTGGTCGTCGACCATCTGCAGTATGTGACCAACGCCGTAGGCGATAAACTCCCGACTCTGAGTACGGTACTAAACATACATTAAATCAAAATAAATTATCTAACAATTCAGATAAATAAATAAATATGCAGCCAAAGTGCCCCGGCGACCGTAGACCGAGAAGAAGACCAGCGCGATAACAAGAGGGAAATCAAGAAAGTCGACTGCTTCTGTGGTGAGATGAATTCGGAGAGGTTTTGACTTTTGGTTTGACGGCCTATTGTACTGCCTCTGCTATTTGTTTTCTTTTTTATAAATATAAATTGTTTAATTTATAATATGAGCAACGTATCAGCCTCTACTACACTTATGGGTTATATTTTGATGAGTTGACTACTACGATACTGGCTAACATTCATGCAAGCACTTTGTGAACTCTACTGCTCCCTAGAATACAATACTGGCATATCTTGCTTCTGTTCTCACTTCCCAACGAGTTCTACTAAATCACTAAACTATGTATACAACTCACGTAAGGAAACATTCAATAAAAAACAAGGTAATAAACAATACTAAAAAAAGGATGATAGGTTTCTTTCTAAATTAGATAGAAAGGGCGAGAGTACACCCATGATAACGATGATAGGTTTCTTAATCTTCCTAGCAAGAGAGATATTTTTTCTTTTCTCCTTTATATGAAATCTTTTTTATTAAACTTGGTACATGATAAAGGAACTGACAATAAAATGAAGGATAGATGATAGAAAAAGTATTTTGAATTAGAGTCTCAAAAATATATAAAAATCTGAAGACATGAACAAACTTGAGAATCCAACTAGTGTATGAATTAATAGATTCTATTACCGTGAGACTAGAAAGACACATATATAGCAAGAGAATTACAATTGCTTATTTGATGATGGATGATATTTTTTGCTTATTTGACATCTTCTATCTGAAGATGAAAGAGTGCATTTTTGGTTTTGGAACGCACCTTTCTTATGGTTTATGTCTTACTTCCCCGCATCAATCGCTTTCGTTAACATTAAATATATATCAAAACTATTAATTTCTCATTTTAGTGTATTCTTAAATTTTTTTTAAGATAGTTAATTTTTTCTTTGATAATACACATCGAACAAAGTAACATTGGGATTAATCTATTCTAAGAGACTTTCTATATATGACCTGAATGTACAGAAATACTTGAATACCTACTCCTGGACCAGCCATGAGCGGAACCAATTTCCATCATACTCTTTTCCTTTTGCTTCTCTCAGCTCTGAAAGTCAGGAATCATACATAATTATTCATCTCGCCATTCTCTACTGAGAGCAACGTATAAACGAGCAACTTCCCAATCTCTCTTGCGTCAGTATTTTTCGAAGTAAAATTTAATATTTTTCATGGAGTCCGATATAGTTTTATATCACCTAGTGAAAATGTATGCTCTATATGTTTTCAAGCAAGCCAGCGGAAAAGAATAAACTAATAAAAGGAGTCAAAATTCGTTGTGTTTAGTGGGTGAAATAGTGTTTTGCGTAGACGGTCCAGTTTTCTCTTTCTCTGCTCGGCCTGGAGGGCACAGGATTTTGTGCCATTGCACTCATAAGGGAATTGTCTTTCGTTTTCTGTAAACAGGGAAGACCAGAAATTTGCTTGATCATACCCCCAATAGGTTCCGTGAGCTTGATCATACCCCTCTTAACGTTTTCTGGTTTGATCACACCCTGACTGGCTATTGCTGTCTAACCAGTCACTTTGTGATGTTAGTCAGATGTGAGAATGCACATATTAGAGAAATGAGAATATGGATATTCTAACGCGTCCTTAATGTCAAATATTTTAAATTATAGTGATATTTAGTCGAGGTTGAAAGTACTAAAATGATGAACCAAAAAATAAGACGACTGTCAATAATCCGTCAGGGGTATGATCAAGCAACCAAACGTTAAGAGAGGTATGAACGTACTGGGGGTATGATCAAGCAAATTTCTGCAGGGAAGACAAATATATCCTATACGTATCTTAAAAAAAAACGTAGGTATCACTAGGTAATAAATTAATGTTCTGATTAAACTATTAATTTTTGTAACTAGGCTGTCTCTTCATCTGTCCCCCTTCATTTGGGTTAGACTAGACTTCCAGAACTCCAGCTATCACTTTAACAATTGTACATAAATTTCAGATTTTCGTAAGAGCTTACGATAGCGTTCTGCATAACACTTATATCTTTTCGGATAACGGAAATTGGGCAAAAGTTCCCCAGAGGTGACATGCTCATTTCGTGTGATCATAACCATTCAGGTATAGAGTATATACTCAAAATTTGCAGCATTGCCACAGCTATTTTATTGATCGTATATTGTACATCTTCTACAAAGTTCCTCCTCCGTTCCCTTGCGGATCTGAGAAAGGTTACTTTAGCTGTCTTGTGCTACGAACCAGATCACCTCGTAAGATCGAGAGGTCGACTATTGTTACATGTACAAGTAGGTCTTGCAGCATAGATCTAGACAAGACCTGACTTGAGACTTCGGTTCAAACAAACACCGATTTTCAGTTCTCCAATCCCTGACTACCCTCTACAAAGATATGCTGACAGTATTCACTTTCGCATGTCGTCGGCTGAATCCTGGGCTTTGCCCAGAGCCTGATCGAACTGCTTCTTCAAGCTGTCTCCAGCGTTTTTCAAGTTTGATTGCAAATCATTTCCAGCTTCTTGAGCTTGGCTAGTTCCCTTGTCCGCTCGCCCCTTGAGATCATCTCCAGCTTCCTCAGCTTGTCCAGTCACCTTCTCGAGTTGCTTCTTCAGGCTGTCTCCAGCATTTCTCAGGTTCGCTTGCAAGTCACTGCCAGCACCTTGAGCTTGATTTGTTCCCTTGTCAACAGTCTCCTCAGCCTGTCCTGTCACTTTACCAAACTGTTTCTTGAGGCTGTCTCCAGCATTTTGCAAGTTACCTTGAAGATCGCTACCGACGCCTTGGGCCTTGTTAGATCCTTGTCGGGCATTCTTCTTCAGCTCGCTCTCGGCGTCTTCGGCTTGTCCGGTCAACTTGTTCTGTATGGACATGCCAAAGTTAGAATTTGAACGTTCCAAAGTCCCAACACAGAAGGAGGAGACACTGACAAGAACAGAATGCCTAAGATCTCGATGGTTCCATCGCAACAATGTTAAGAAGTCTGTAGCCTCTATGAAAAGCATACGGTGACTTTGTGCAGACTATACCTTCAAGTTTTCAGCCTGGTTGCCGAAGTCTTGGCTGGATCTCTTGATGTTCTCTGCTGTCTTGTCCGCTGACTGCTTCAATGAGTCAAGCACGTTGCTTGGCTGTTTGGAAACATCACACAACAAATGATCACTAAACTTGTTGCTTGACACCAATTATCTAAAGATACAACGACAATGTGGTCATTGGACCGGAGAAGGCGACTTTGCTTTCCATTGCATCACTAATCGGTCCTTTGGCGCCTGCTCGTCAGGATTGAAAGACTGGTTCACATTGTGTTGACAAGGGACATCTCAGTATTACATTCAGCCTAAATCCTTTGCATCACAATAGGTCCTTGTCACTGGGGCCTTGGGGATTGAGAAATCAGTCCCATTATCGTTCGTCCCGAAAGAGCCCTTAGATCGAATGGATCTTGACACCATGATCACTGCAATGTAGACGAACTCCTAAATAATGATACAACGTAATGTGCTTTTGCAGGACTGAATTCGACTAAAAAGAATCACTACATAAGATTAAAATCATAGACCGAAAATCCAAAGTTAATTTCCCATTCATCCTTATGCTCACATCGAACGACAGTAATACTAATATGACCACTGCATCCCTCCTGTGTCAGCAATGGCAACATGTATCTTCTTCCTACACGAGGATCCAACAGGTAGGGGCGGCGGTTCCGAATTCTGTGAAGAAGTTCAGGGCCAAAGGACTGATTCAACTCAACAGCACAGAGTGCAAAAGTTAAAACCTGTTGACTCCAGAGGATACATGTTATAGAACAGAGCGAAATACAATTAGATTTTCCTTCTTACTACTCATTCCACCATCAACTGTCAGTCACAACCTTTAATGCGTTCCACCTGTGGGACTACGAGAGAGATATCCAAACTGCTTTACCTCATCTTCAGCTCTGATCTCCAAGGACCGCGGTGCACGCGACCGAGGAGCTGCAGCTGATTTTAGACGTAGTCCACCGAAATGGACAGCAGAGCTAATTCTGACGGACTTAGACGTGCAGGTGGTAGACGCAGCTCCTTGCAGACTGCAACAGGCCTGCAAAGCTCCGGCGGTGTTCACTGCGCTGATACTGGCCATTGTGTCTAGCTGAAGGAGGTCGATCGAGTACAATTGCTTGAACTTCTGAACTTGCTTGAACTTCTGAACTACGAAACGAGAATACAGGCGAAAATGATGGTGCAAACACTGATTTCGAGCGTGCTCTAAATACCAATTGCTTATCTCGCAGTAGTAACCAGGTGTCGTTGCCAAGTGGAATGAACAGAACTGCAGCATCAGGTTCATCCGGTGTATCTATTCACAGCAGTCTCTGATTGCCACGTGCGGCAAGCCTGATGCTTGGTATCTAGCGTCCCGAAAGCTACTTAGTACGTGACGCGTGTAAAGACTTCAAGTTGGCACGCTCGCGTTGGTCTGAGGCATTCCTCGTCCCTACTTCCCATTTTGAGCTGCATGTGACGGTAACTTACAGTATGCATCTTATGGACCATTTTACTCTTTCTTTTTTCAAGTTTCGGATGTAAAAACACCTCCTGTCTCTAGTGAAATTGTCATCGAACTCCAACTTCTTTGAAGACCGTCGTTAATTTTCATCTTCAGATCCAATTCTATTTCATCATCGTTTCAAGGTACGTGTTTTTCAAGATCTATGAGGTGGTAAAGAACACATGGACTATATTTAAATACCAGACTAGTCTTTAACGAGATTTCAGGTTATGGTTTTATACTTAGAGTAAGTCAAGGATCTTTGATTTGGACTGAATTTGGGCAGCCTTTCCACTATCGAGTATAGATTCGAAACCCAAGCACAATACAACAACCACTCTACGGAACTCTACAAAAGACCTTGACGCGATAAATCATAGTAATGAAAGAGAAATGAAGCTTCTAACACACTGGCGCAAGTCCAGTTGAGATGTGTACACAAATCCAAGCTTTATTAAAAGCATTCACAGCAAAAAATGGGTTAATATAGCTTACACATGTCTTCACAATCATTGAACAACGATTTGGCAGATCTCTGAGGTCGATCATCATCTCATCTTCGAGACAAAAGCTATGAAATCTCCCACTAGAAAGTATTTTCTCTTTGTGACGGTCGTCTCTAGCCTAATCAAGTAATTAAATACTGAATACTTGTCTCATGTCCTCACATCACAGACTCGGATAAACAATCTAGTAAAATCAAACTCCAGATCTCAACTTCAAGTGGTATGTCTCAACCTCTTTTTTGGGCTCTTTGTGCGCTCTTTGTCCTTCTGCTCGTGACAGTCTCCTTCCTCTCGAAGTGAAAACCAAAGCCCTAAACTTTTTCTCTTAGGCTTGAGACATCCTCCCGATCTCTTGGTCCTGTTCGTGACATCCACGTGCGATTAAATCATTGTTCGAGGTAGGTGGATAAAGAGGTTATATAAAAATCATTTGTGACACTTTTCTAGAAGTGTTGATCTTCTTTAGCAAACCATTTATCACTAAATTCTTGCTAGACCGACAAATCTGAAACATCAGTGCATTAGTTCGTCCATTAACATTCCAACATTACTACTCGAGAGGACAATATCTCTATCCTAGTATGTGACGTGTAATTATCTCGTCCAAAATGTTCTCATATTCTCTAAATTGAAGCAGTGGAGAGATTTTGCTCAAAGTTGATACATTACCGCAAGTTGTCAAGTTGTATACATTGTAGTTGAAGATATCCTTGCTGTTTGTTATCTTATTCCTCCTAAGCTAATCTAGTCTATATTTTCTAATGAACTCTAGAGTTTCAAGTATCACATATTGACTTGATATATTTCCAAGATTAATATCTCTATAACACAGTGTTGAACACCAAGTTCCGATTGAATGTGGTCATGAAGAAGCACGAGGACACAACATTACAAGGAACCTTTCTTACTAGGAACTATCGAGCATTACTTCCAACTGAGAAGACTAGATGGTAACAAACTGTTTAATGACAACTTTCAAGGAAGTCATTTCTGTGTTGTGATCTCCGGTGCTAGTAGAAATTTACTTGACCACACCCCTTGTACGTTTGTCAGACTTGACGCCACCTTATTACTTGACTCCACCTCTGATTGACAACAACAAGTACAATAGATCAAAATGTCACATCATCTAAATATTAGAAGAGCATGTCAACACCAACCATCTATTTACACGAAATGTTTAGTTTTAAATATCTTTATAATAGATTATCAGTCTTTGCGGTCTCTTTATTGTCTTCTGCAACATATCATATGACGATACGATACTTGCTGAATCTGTTCACATTGTTTGATGTAATAGAGAGTTGTATGCGTTCTTTAAAGTTCATATTGTTTTAGTACATTTCACGGCGCCTATACTTTCTAGCACAAGGGTTGGCTACCCATTTTGAACTTAACGTTAACTTAAAGATCATTGTTGATGAGAGCATCAACTTTCAAAGTGGAGGTGAATGTAGCCATCATCAGTCTCAATATCAGACATAGATGCGAACAATAGAATCCTAACGGACTTGTGTTAGATTGTGAATGCTACGAGTAAGACTTAATAGCTTGACGAAAAGTCAAGAACACATGAACCTTACGTAGTTTTTTGACTAAGGTTGGAACATTGGATAAGGACGTAAGGGCATATCCTAAGAGGATCCAGATGAACGTTGACTTAATGGAGCAAGTCTAGAACGAAATGAAATGCAAGTTTGAGATGTAGGTCTGAGACGTGGATCTGGCACAATATGGTCCAAGTCTGACACTGGACCACAAGTCCTTGGAAAAACGTAAGTGTTGGAGATCCAATGATGTTTTGGATCATGGACGGAGCTTTATGTAAGATCTCAGACGTATCGAAGCGAGTGAGGTATCTTTAGAAAGGTCTCTGCGAGAGCTTTCTAATGGTACCAAGAACTCCCTGAATCGACATTAGAGCTGAGAATTTTGACCGAATTAGTGATCAGGTTGTGATATAATTTCCAAGGACCAAAGAAGAAAACGATGTGTCGATCTCCAGAAGTATAGATGAGGAGAGCTCGATGCTTGGGTGACCCAATCATGAGTCATCTAAACCCAGAGTTCAACCAGCAGACTCTCGAGACATGAGGTGATGGTTGGGTCAGGACCAAAACGTGTTCTGATCAAGACTAAGACGTTTGGACTTGAGATCGATCCAAAGCTAAGACAAGACTAGAGAACGAGACTGCGGATTACCGTTCAGGAGCTTAGAGTCAGACGGACATCATGGGCAGTTTTAAGTGTGTTGGAAGCACCGTTTAGAATCCTGGACTTTATGAGAAGTCCATCCTAAATCGCGACAGTTGTGACTTGCTTATGTTTTGGAGTCTATCTAACCGATTCTAGGTCGAGATTGAGAGAATGCTGAACTTGAGAATTATGGAAGTGGTCCGACTCCATTCTGAAATAAACTAGATTAAGATAAGTGCACATGGGTGTTAATTTGTGATCGTTATTTTACATGTTAAAGTTGTAAGTTTCATTATTTATTGAATAAGAGCTTCCATTGAAACAACAAGCGATAAGTGCGTTAATATTACTTTTCGCATAGATCACGAAATTCACTACTGCGAACGTACTCTGACTGTGATTGATCGTGATCGTGATTTACACGGTTGTTGCATACTGGGATAGTCTATTTTTGTTCTTTTCTCTTTAAAGAGCAGTATCCCCGTGGATCTTTTCGCTTTTAAACCACCCGCTCGCGAATATCCGGTCGCCCATGAGTACCACGAAGTCGGGGGTTATCATCCGACGCTGATTCCCAGCCTACCGCGGGATTGAACCCCGACCTGGACTTGCCAAGCCGAGCAAACTCGGACAGTGCCTGGCTGCCTCGCTAGTCTGTCGAATGAGCAGGAGCGATGTGGCGAGCTATGAGCACATACATCATTCGAGCTGCACGCGTTGTTGAGCAATCTAGACGTGGAAAGAAAGGTAGAAATTCCACTGAGAATCATGATGCGAGGTTGCAAACCGCAGCGTACATGGAACCTCTCAGTACGGACAGATTGGCGGCTTCTTCCCACATATCTTCTCACAATGTTGTCATGTGACTCGAGTCTCAACTCCACCTATGACTTACATTCATCACCACGATTCACTCCGTCGTTCTGGAGCTTCTCCTTATGTGACAGGGACGGGTAGAGTCTTCTGTGCTTTTCGCAGACGGCCTTTCACAAGAACGCAGCTACACATGACATGGTGATGAAGACAGACCGCTCCAAAACAGCAAAGCTTACATCCATCGATCATTCAAAATGAAATTATAGAAAACTTTACAGGAAACATCAACAAGCACAATCTCTTCATTGTGATGGATTGAAACTCGAATGTATCTCGCTTATAGCACAGTCTGAAACATAGAGTTCTTTTTCCGCCTTTCAAGGTCTTTGTCACATCGCCGTTGCATTGCAGCGTCTATTCTCGCGCGTACGCAGTTGCTGTGATTCCACCCATCCGGTTTCAAACGTTCGTAAATAGACGATAGGCGGTCATAGGACTGAGGAAAACAGTTTTGACTTCGAGAGCCGAGAGAGCTCTAATGTTGTTGCGGGTGTTGATAGAGTAAAAAAGTTGACTTTCGTTTCCCCTAAATAGGACTAGGAAAGCAGTTTAGACTTCGAGGGACGAGGGAGCTCGAATGTTGTTGCGGGCTTTGAGAGAGTAAAAAGTTACTTCCGTTTCCCCTGAGTCACTTGTTCAAACTTGCCATTATTATCTTACTCCTGAGTAGATTTGAAGTGTTATCTTGGATAGAGTACGTGCTTTGGCTAACAACGGCGGACTCACCTTGGTTCATATTTTTCCAATCACAACTAATCACATGAACAAAGTGTATGAAAATGATGTTTGAGTGATACACAGCACAACTCATAGAACTGTTCAAAAGTTCATGAATTAATTTGTTAAAGAGTTTAGCTTCCAACTTGTTTGCAACTGGAGTAACAAGACAGTAAAATGATGTTGAAGTTAAAAAGATCAGACAGAATATTAACACAGTGAATAGGTTCAGATTTGTTCTCAGTAGCCATGATCTTTTTCATCAGAATTTGTCTTTTCACTGTCACTCTGAACAGAACATGCCGTCTTTCCTTAACCTTTATACTCTTTTGTTATGTTATAAACTATTTAACGGTCAACGTGAAAATCCGCGCCACCTCTCGCTCGTTTGAAATTGCATGGTACAGTTTATATCAAACAAGTTAAACCCCGAGTGTGGGTATAGAAGCTTATTCTCTTGTCTTGTTCTTTGAATATGAAGAAGAATATCTGTTCTGCTCCAAGAAAACCCGGATTATTAGTGTTAACATTTCTCTGTTAATGCTAACTAGTTTGGTTTGAGATCAATCATAACTTGTAAACGTAATGAAAAGTTTTAATTTGATTTTTAATTTGATAAATTTTAAATAAAAATAATATAATCAACATAATTAACTTTTTAAATACCGATTAAAATTTTCAGTTCTCTAAAGAGAAACTCGCAAAATAAAGTATTCCCGGTTACCCGGAGCACTTTTAAGTACATACTTAAAACGGAGTAAGCGGTGCATACTTCGGGTAAAAACTTTCAGGCAATGAACGGGAGTCGATTTATATCGCTCATCTGCTGATTTTTCAGTTTTTCAATAGATAATTTGACGTCATGTAATATTTTCGACTGCAAAAAGTCCAACTGTTCACCCTTTCGGAATTTGTACCGGTTGAGAATACAGATAATGCCGGTTAGCCCTGAGCATGGAGGCAGTGCCTGAAACCACTTACGATAGTGGATTGCTTGATAACTTAATACGCAATCCACCTCAAATTTCCTTAACTAGTGAAACTGCGGGTCATCGAGGTGATAACCAGTAGATAACAAATGTGGGTAATCAAATTGATTCCCATACAAATGGCCTGTGTTAAATGTTACAAAACTGAGAACTGTAATCGAAGTCTCTCAGTATATAGAACTTTATCTCTCACAACAGAATATTACCAGTCTAATAGACTGATAACATATCAACCTGTATTCTACCAGTCTAATAGACTGATAACAGATCAACCTGTTAAACTAATCAGAAGAACTAATCAGAAAGAGAACTTAATTGAAATATTCTAAGATGAAATATACACGACTATACTTAGACTTCAGAACTGGTAAAAAAAAAGAACCTCGACTCATACTACTCTACAAAAAATGTGAAAATGTGAGTTAATATAGTACATGTACATAACTACTGTCACCTCAAAGTGACTTACCTATCTGAGATGAAATATGCACAGCTGTACTTAGACTTCAGAACTAGTACAGATTAAAAAAAGGCCTCTACTCATACTACTCTACAAAGAATATGGGTTAATATACTACATGTATATAACTGCTGTCACCTCAAAGTGACTTACTAACTGTTGAGGTCACTTACCTAACTGCTTTCACAATGCTACGAAAGGTAGAAAGACAAAAGAGAAAAAGAACAGAGATGACATGTCACAAGTCATCTCTGTTCTTTTTCTCTTTTGTCTTTCTACCTTCCGCAGAGTTCAGATGTGACACTCTAATGATCTTTAACATAAAAAGGTGATTTATCCCGAATAACCCACCTCTTTCCCTACACGATTTAACATATAACTACTATAATAACCCCCGGCAAACTACAAAGAGAAAAACTTCTAAAATGGTTTAACTTGCCCTAACTTATACTATCTAGTCGATTAGAGTAGAGTATAGTACCGTACATGGTAGAATGCGGTGGTATGCGCATTAAACCCTGAACATGAGTAAATCCGGATCTAGGCCTTCTGGAATATGCCGCAAAGGCGGTTGGTCGGGGAGAGAATCAGCTATGCATTCTGCTACTTGCATGTAGTGAATATAATTGGGGTTCCACTTGCGGTCCAGACGTCCTTGCGATGAAGTGGGGTTAAGACTGAAGCAACTTGTATGCGGTGCAGACGTCGCCGAGTTATGTAAAGACCACCAATGATGTTTCTCTTTCCTAGCAACGCGCTTTTCCGCTTCCACAATCATTGCTTTAAAGTCTTCTCTGAAAGTCCAGTCGCCTGTCTTCCAGTCGAAGTCATACAAGTGGAGAAACTTTTGCCCACAAGCAGCGATAAACTCGATTGCTGCGATGAGAAACTCAAACTCTTCAGTTGTAGTGTAGAATCCGAAGCTCACTCTGGCCCAGCCTGGCTTAACACCTCCCCATCCCTGAGAATGACACCATGGGGAAGTTAGTTTATCACACACGCAAGGCCCGAGTGAGCCATCTTGTACTGCTGTTCAACTGCAAAAATGAACTGTCGTTGCATACCTTCATCATGGCGTCGCGTATAGATAACGAGAGCTCCTCGTCAACGCCGAGAAGTTTATGGGCGTACGGTCCGGCACATGAACACCCTCCACGTCCTTGAATCCCAAATAGATCGTTCAGAAGCTTGGTTATGAAACGACCATGCAGAGGTTTTCCTCTTGGTGGTCCTTGTTCCTCCTTCAAGCTCAAATGCTGTTTAACTCGATGATTCCCAGGTCCATATTTCTTGATGGAAGTGATGAAGGGGTTTTGCCTTCCTACTTTTACGGACAGTCGGAAAGGATTGGTTTTCCCTTTCCCCATATTCGAGCTTCGGTTACTCCGGCGAAAGCTTGTGTACGGTTCTTCTCCATGACTCAGACTGGTGTCAACGTTGAAGGATAAGATGGCAATGCGCTTGGCTTTTGTGCTACCATAAATCCTGATGTTGGGATTGCAGGTGAGCCTAGACATAGCCATCTCAATAAGCAGCGTTTCTCGGGCTGAAACGAGGTCCGTACCGATGAGCTCTTTCACCCAAAACGCCAAGGCAGTTCGAACGTTCTGAATATTCCCAGGAGTTCCCGCATTCTCCCGCGTCTCGATGTCTGCGTAGTAATGTGTATCCTGATGGATCACAAACAGTGGTCTGATCTGAGTTCCTATGTCTATGTTCCTATGTCCTCATAAAACAAAAAGGAGTTCATCTGTCTGTTTCTCTAATGCACTGTGCTACGTTAATACCATCTAGTGATGCAGAACAAGAGTTCTATGTTTCTTATCAGTTCCCACAAGTGGTCATGGTACCGAGGCCATGGAGAGGTTAATGCACCTGTTTCCAGGTCAGTACTTCAAGACACTTAGGCAATTTGCCTTTCGCTACTCACCTGTTCAGAGTGGTTAACGAAGTCGACTGTGCCTCCTCCGCACGTAGAAGGTGGACCCGTCCCTAATATGTAAAGTTTCTTCGTCATCAGCAAAACTCCCGAAGTCCCAGGGCCGCCCATAAACTTGTGAGGACTCAGGAAAACGACATCGTATCCGTCTGGTTCCTCTGAGCGCATATCAATCTCGACGTATGGAGCACTGCATAGACATGGAAAACGTTACTACAGACTAAATAGCTTTAGGCAGCCGCAACTAATTTATAGATCCCGATCGTTATCGAGTTTCAAGTGATAGAAATTTCCCTGTCAATACCATTCTTTGGGCCTAAACCCAATTGTGTCGTTAGAACTCAACAGACATAAATTTAAAATACAATCGACGAACCCAATCCTTATAAGTACATGACGAACCCAATCACAGACTACATTGCACTTAACCTTAACGAATCATACCTGGCGGCAAAGTCGAAGCAAGCGAAACATCCGTGTGCATGCAGAAGCTTGGATATAGTCCGGGTACTGGTGACAATGCCGGTGACATTACTACAAGCAGAGAACGAGCCCAACTTTGGACGGCCATTGTACTTCGGGTTTTGCAAAGCTGATCGCAATTCATCCATGTCGATGGACCCATCTTTACTCAGTGAAAGTTCAACTACCTATGTCCAAAATGCATGCAGAGAAAGCTAGTAACGAGTCAATCCAGATTGCTATTGTCAAAGATACACGACAGCGAACTTAGCATTCAACTCAAATACAACCCAAACACAGCGAAAAAATGGGACGACTTTCGGGTTTGATACACACTCTCAAGTCAGCCCGTAGAAAGAGCCTGACAATTGTCGCTGAATCCCCACAGACCAATAGAAGTAGGAGATGATTCTGACGAAAATTGATGGACTCCGATGGGTTCAACAGTTCAAATTCAACGGCCCACTCTTGACTATGGTTGATATATATCATCAAGCAAGTCCTAGTCATGAATCATAATCAAAAGCCGGTTTTGAATACGGTAGCATATCTGCTGGGTGATTACGGTACGTGTTCAACTGAATCCCGCTGAACTGCCAGATGATGAGTCATTGATGACTGAAATCCGGGTTGCCGGAACCACTGACTTCTCAGATGTTAGTATCGTCAAGCTTTAAGGACCAAGCACCTTCTTGTTCTCATGGGCGACCCGGGTACTCGTGAGCGGGTACTGCAGGGGGTGGTGTAATCCGTGTAACAGTAAAAAGCTCCACGGCGAAAACAACTAAAAGAAAAAACTATAATACAAAACGGACCAAGCCCCACAAGCACTGACCGCGAGAGTATAGTACTGCCCTCGGGGGTAGGAATGGTTGGTACTACACCCGTCCCTCAATGACTCTGGATCGTGGTTATGAAAACAAAAAACTACAAGGCAGCGAAGGGCAAGAAGAGAGTCAACACCCACGGATGTCATGGAGACATTGTGATCTAGACAGGCGAAGTCCTTGAGAAGTCAATGCGTCTCGAAGTGTCCGGACTCCAAACTGTACCCAGGGAAGCTTCATGTAAGGTGGAAACAACACCCGTTACTTTCGTAATGAGTGGACATTCTTATTGTGAGGCTTTCTCGTTTTTCTCTCATCACTTTCCAGATCATCTTCTCTTTTCTTTTCTTTACTTTTATTTTCTCTTTTAGCTCTCTCTCTCCGAAGAGAACACAAGACATACACACTGGAATCAGGATTCAGGGTACGAGGAGAGGGGAGACACGGGGATGGAGGTGGGAAACGGAAACGGTCGACGCTTGGCGGGAAGTTCCAACTGCAAGCAGGAAGATACCTTTTCCTTCACAAACATGTGGCTTCGCACTTTAATGTTCTCAGATTTTAAACTTCTTTCGGCGCACATACACTACATTCTTCCGTTTGCTCACAGAACTCGCATCATACCTTCCAATCGTTTCCACATTGAGTTCACAGTGCACTCGCATCCTCTTAACATCTTTTATCTCCTAACTCCATCCCATCACTCCACCTCACTTCTCTCGCGAGTGAATCTCCAAATTTCAACAGATTACATGTTTCCCCATCCAATAACGAGAGAGCACTCAGGAACGCTCTCCATCTGGTTGCTATGGTTGGGGATCAAGCACGAAAGTTGTACAAGAAACTTTTCAAAGACAGGATGTTGTTTGCTGCTGTTAACATTTACGGACTCGATTTCTACGATTCTGTCTGATGTTAGCCGGCTAACATCAGACAGACTGTAACAATGTTGGTTCCAAGGGCCGACGAGTTGTTATATAATGTAGCAGAGTTCTTCTTCAATCGGTTGGAAGAGTCTTACATAAAGAAGTGATCACCAAGGAGAGACACACTACGCTAAGGGCAGTCACTCGGACTGAAAGAGAGTCTTTCATCACAAAAATCATTGTTCCTCTAGCAGGAACATCCGGATTTCTTTATTGCTCAACTACGAGGGCCTCTACCTCGGTTGTTTCTGTTATAGTGCACTCACACATAAAGCAGAAGATTTTCCGATCATGCACAAACAGCAGGCTGCTCAAATCCAGGATCTCAACCAGCGTCTGGTGCTCACAACAGAGCACAGACAACCAACTCAGGTACTGAGCTGACCAAGGATTTCCTTTCCCCTTCAGGTTCCTCCGCTTCTTCTGACTCTGTTGCGAGAATGCTAAAGTGGTTTAGGGCTACTGCAAGAAAAGAGTTTTTCCTGGAAGGTACAGGTGTATCATCAAGGCCAAGCGGTGAATCAGTAGAAGCTGCTTCCAAAGCTCTATACGGTCTCTCTGACAAAGCTCTCTCCACTTTGTTCAACAAAATGAAGAACACACAAGTGCAATCCACTTCTGCAAGAAAAGTGAATCGTTCTCAAGATTTTGCTTGCACTACTACAGCCTCCGTTCCAGAAGCTAGTTTTCTGCTGCTACTTGCATCTGTTCAGACTATTGCCGCGCTGCTCAACACAAGGATTCTGACACCATCTCAGTATACTAAGGTATATTGAGTTTACGCAACAAGTTTGGATGCTGATTGCAAGGGGATTTGTCACTTCACCCTTGGGCAGCAACTGCATACATACAGAAAACACCACCAAGAAGCCTCACAAAGATAAGAGGAAGAATGACAAATCTCAACAGGCGAAACAAGAAGCAGCAAAGAAACAAAACCAAGAAATTCACTGTGGCTTCTTACAGTGTGCGAGGGTTATGCACTCGAGTTGCAAGGACGAGATTGAGAGACACTATAGGGCAACTAAAGCCAGCAACCGATCTTATTGCAATACAAGAACATAAGATCAGAGCAACTCATCTCCACTTCTTCACCAAAATCATCTGGTCGGGGGCCTCCATCCTCTCTTTACCTGCTGAGGATGGAACCTATGCACTCCGTCACCCAAACGTCCCAGGTGGTAGAGGAGAAGTGTGTGTGGCTTGTGCTCTATAGTTGGCCAAGCTCATCACCAGATCTGGGTTACTCCTGCGACAAGCCGGACTCTGGCTAATGCTTGATGATTTTGAAGGAGTTTCTCTAGGAATAACAACAATCTATGCTCCACACACAGCACTACATAGAACTTGATCTGGAATGCTTTAACAGATTTCTTTGACTCAAATAGGTCATGGATTCTACTAGGAGATTTTAACATGATTCTCAAAGAGGATGATCAGATTGGAGGTAACCCCTCATTCATCAGTACAGATGATAACAGACATGGGATACACTCAGCTTATGTTGCAATCTCCAAGACACATTCTTGCTCACGGCTAAATGAACCCGCTTCTACTGAGACAACAAGAGACAAAAGCTACTCAGACACAGCATTCCAGCAAACATACAAGCCTCAGAGCATATTGAGTACCACTAGATTCTCGGTTATGTTGTTGGAAGACCTCGTTTGGGTGTAGCTTGCTCAACCGCGTGACAATGATAGTTAAAGCTTACGACAGAGAACAATCAGCGAACGTGAAAGACGAGCTGAGCCTAATCGAAGCGAGCCAGCGCATGGTGACACCATGAATTTCTAGACCTGAAAGAGAAATGAAGAGAAGTAGGATCCGGAACTGACCTCAGCCAAGCTTTGTCTCCAAGAAAGCAAATTGGAATGATGCTCGTAAGGACCGACGAAAACGACCCATCTTCTTTTCTCTTCTATCGTCTCAAGAGTTTGTTTCCGGAGAGGCGGCGAAACAGCAACTCCAATAATCTCTTGCAACCTCTTAATCGCCGCCGTCGAGCCTGTCCCGCAAAATAAAAGCGCGTCACGATCTGTGCCTCCCAAACACCTTTTCACGTAAGCACTCGCTTCTTCTACTAGATGAGTCGTCCTTTGGCCCACATAACTGTCATCCGTGTGTGTATTCCCTGCTCATGGCAAAGAAAAACCGAAATGTCTCAGCTGCGTGACTGACTCAAAACACACCAAACCTGAGCGTAGTCTTCTAAATCATACGAGACATCTGCAACCAATCAACCATCAATCGTCATCATACCAGCCTGCTACAAAACAGTCAACCTTCTCAAACGACACTCCCACTACGAGTACCAGCTAGTCAGAATCTGGAAGTTATGATTTTAGCAAAGGTAGAAAAGTACTACTGTAGTAGTTACTAAGGTCTTCGCCATGTGCGAGCAGACTCTGAGTCTGTTAGCACTCGGGGCTGAAAGCTGTACTGGACAAATCAGGAGTTGAAAGAGAATGACAGCCAGTTCTTATCAGCTTGTGGTGCTGCACCAAGTGAAATGTTCACGACATGGATAAGACCTTACCGTAAACTGGAAGCATGTGTTGCAAGATATATGTCTCTATAAACAACAAGCTTCGGCCGGAGGCGGTATGATCTGCGTAGTATATGAGCCTCTTTCCAAATGGAGTAACGAACTCGATGTCATTCCCAATTATCTGCGTCCGCAACCATTGCAGCTTCCGTGCAGATGATGCTTTCTGGATATTCGGAGGGAACTTGTGTGATTTCGTGGCCTCCAACTCATGAACCCAAAGCTGAACGCTACCACCTTTGCCGCCCCTATGCACTGGATTCTTCAGCGTTGTGATCTTCATGCTCGATAACTCAGATTTCTGTCCTCAAGACGCATGGATCCTTGTTTCCTTAACAACCGAAACGTTTTCAAAAAAAAACACGCGACGCAATTAATGGCCGACGGATGGAAAGAACCAATCAAGCCTTACAAGGGAAAGCAGGACCCGAAGGGAGGAAGAACACCGGGGCTAAGAAACGTGTGAGCGGGGCTTAGCCCCGCTCAAACGCTCTTCATACCGTGGGACGTCAAACGAGTGTTAGCTCGCGTCAACAATAGTCGACACCGACACTCACGACTGTTTTGACAGTTCCACACAGGCAAAGTTCAGTGCAATGGAATTGCGAGTCTATGTCTATTCGGTACAGTAGACAACATGATGAGTTATGACAGATGTCATGGAAACAAATCCAGGTGAAGTTAGAAGCAGAAAGCGACAAGCTTTTTGCTTTTGTCATATTCTGTGGTTTTTCTTCAGATGTTACCTATGCGTATCATACGGATACATACTATCCTCCATACTGTATGAATGAAATCCAAAAATTAGATATTCGTTTTGGATCGAAGACCCGTTTTCTGCTCTCAGTTGTTGATGTAGTGATTGAACAGTTACATGTTCATATATATATGTATCCACCTTTTCCATCTTCAGACAGAGAGGAAAAACATATGCTCGAATAGGTCTTTTGTGGAAAATTGGAATAGTTGTTGTTAACTGAATCTTGTAAACGGAAAGTAATTCTTCCACCGAATATGCATGGTGGATGAACTCCGGAAATTTTTGCTCGTTTAATATTATCAGAAATATATATATATATAATATAATTTATACTAAATAAATATAAATAATTAAAATATTTTATAAAAAATATCTTTTAGTCCATACTTGGAAATACGAGAAAAGGAAGAAATAAACCATAAATATTGACCAGAGTGTCGTGTTTTAGAAAATACAAGTCTGAAAATCTATACTCATTAATATATTAATATATACTAAGATTAATTTAATACTTAACCCTTCTTTCCAAAAAATTAAGTATTAAATTAAGCTACTGTATATTTTCCTCCTCTATCGGAAGATGGAGAAGGTGAATAATATGCATGCGGATCAACCTAATTTCGGTTATTCATACTTGCTTTCCTCAAGTATCTACAAATATCCGTTTTGGGAGTATCATGTTACCGACCGTTTCTGGTTTTCTTTGGTTTTCTATGATAAATTTCTAAAGTTTTTGGGAAATAAAAGTTTTTATTTTGGCTCTCATTGGTAGTAAGGATTTTATACGAAAAAGATTTATGACTGCAGGAAACGTGGACTCACTTCAGCCTTTTATAGTTTGTATAAGATGATTTCATTCTTAGACTAGCAGCATTGAAATCATGTTACACACCAGAAAACAGTATTTTAAGATATCAGAAGAGAAACAAATTAAACAAAAAAGACCAAGAGAGCAGAACGTCCATTGATGCGTTGTGCTCCTATCACTCGATAATGGTGGTGATATGGTAGGACCTTAACCACGTCACTTTTACTAGATATTCTACCGTTTGAACCGGCGATGTTCCTTAAAGTGTTACATCGTCCCGGCGGTATGCTTGTCTAAGGAAGTTCTTAACGAGATGTTTCAGAGCACCTGCATATTCCCTTGGAGGAGGAAAATATACAGGTGGTTAATTTAATACCTAACCGTTAGGTATTAAATTAACATCACTGTATATTAACGTATTAACGAATGTGGACTCCCGGACTTGTATCTTCTAAAGCGCGGCACTGAGGGCAATACTTATGGATTATTTCCTACTCTTCCTGCGTTTCCAGGCATGGGTAACAGATAACATTTATAAAATATTTCAATTCTTTATATCTAGTTAGTATATATTTTTTACTTAACATCTATATATATTCTTAATATCATTAAACGAACAAAAGTTCCCGGAGTTCATCCAGCATGCATATTAACCTAGTTTTCTTACCTGTAATGTTGAAATCCATAATTTCTTTAATTTCTTTCTATACTCTTTCTTGAACTGATCGACAAACACGATTTTCTAAACGGAAATACTACTCGTACCTCTGGAAGTGCCCGAATAACTGATATGTGCAACATGAGCTTTTGGAGAACTTTTGCCCACTTGTTGTATTAGAAAACTTTAAGATATAAATGAAACAAGAAAATATATACTGAGTTGACTGGAAAGATCAAAGTTATCTTTCCATATATAATGTTAAGAGAACCTAGAGATGCGAGAAATCTCTACATAACCCATAAGTGAAGCAAAGATAGACTCACTTTCGAGAGTATAATTATGAGAGATTATTAACAAAAAAAGACCATTAACAGATTAATAAATTGAACTCTTGCATATTTACTCGTTAATCAGGAGTAGCTGCAAATATACAAAGAAGACGTCTTTTAAACCCCCGCTCTCTATATAAAAATCAGTCTGAAAATATTTTTGGGCTGGTCATTTGCCAAGGAGGCCACGGGCAGATGAGATCTCTGGCGGTAGCATGCTGCCCTGCCAGTCTGGGCTCTGGTGAGCCATCTCTCACCTCCTGTCACTCGTCTCCTCGCTCGCCGCTCAAGTTTCACTCCTCGCTAGTCGCTCGCAGCGTTGCTCTCGTCTCTCGCCTCCCGCTCTCCATCGCTCGTCACTCGCTCTGTGCACAACTCGCATGCAATTTCTCATTCTTGCTGGCTCTTTGCTCGTTCGCGTGCACTTCCTCGCTCGCTCGATCGCTCGTCGTGCCTAGTTTGCTCGTTCGTGTAAGACATTTTGGAATCGGTTCGTTGCGAGCTCGTTTTCCCCGGGAGTTTTGCGAGCTCGTCTTTGGTGTAAGACATTTTGAAATCGGTTCCTCGCTCGCTCGTTTTCCTCGGGAGTTTTTTCGCTCGTCTTTCCTGTAAGACGTTTTGAAATCGGGGAGGGTTGTCTCCTCGTTTTCCTCGTGAATCTTCGTGTAAGACGTTTCGAAATTGGGGAAGTCGCTCGCTCATTTTTCTCGCTGCTGTCAGTTTTTCTCGCTCTTTTTCCTGTCTCGCTCTTCTTCCTGTCTTGTCTGCTATCATGTTTTTCTCTAACTTCTTTCTCGCTCTTCTTCCTGCAGTAGCACAGCTTGACGCACAGCTTGCCGTGGTGCATTATCGCTTTTCTTGTCAGTTTCTGTCTCCTGATCTTTTTCCATCTTGTCACAGCGTTGTGGAATCGAGCCTGCCTCCCGATCTTTTCCATCGCGTGCACTGTTTCTTCTCGACTGCGATCTTGCACATTACTTGCATTACTTGGTTGCAAGCCGTTAGGTGTTTCAGTTCGGGCATTTTGAACTTACAACATGACTAATCAAGTTAGTCATACAGCAAGTGTCAAATGAGATTCTAATGAAGGTGCCGACGGTTTCTAACGAGTGAGTGGAGGTAAGCTGGAGAAGTCACTTTCTGTCACTCCTGAGGACATTCGACTACAGTTTCCTATTTTTTCGATGCTTGCTCGGAGTTTGCATCTGACAAGATCCTTGTTCCTCGTACCACGATCTGGAAAGACGCACTTTGAATGCACATTTTTGGTCATTGAGGACATTTGGTATTTATCTAACTCCAAGCTATCATTGACTCTACTTTATATATTAGCTCCATCAGCAGTTCATTTTTTTTTGAATAGCTTCATGACGAATGTTCTCGTTCCAATCCATAGCGGTGCAAGCTAAACGACCCTTGTGCGAGCTATCCCAATGGATCCGCTTTATCGCAAACTTGTTGATGACAAAATGGAACGTCTCGCTCATGAAGTTCTCCCTCGCACGTGTGTAAAAACGCATCTTCAACCCATTGAAATACTTCTCGAGAAATGTGGCTACTGCAAGATGCGTATGTCCTCCATGAGGATATCGTGCTCCTTCTCCAAACTCTAATGAGATACATCGACGGTCACCAGGGAGTATACGACAATCCATGTGGTCACATGCTCAATGCTTCACCGATGTGAGGATATCAAAGACCATCAAATGCAGACTCTCGTCGCCCTTACAAAACAAGCTCACATTAGCAATGATTAAATAAAATCATGAAGTCGAAGGATAATTTGCATAGTATGATAGTGAATACATGTCACGTGCAGCACAGACACAGGCACGTGCAAGTGTAAATCCATGACTTCAACTTGTATGCTATATCATGTACTACCAGCTCAGGATACTTCAACCCTCGAGCTCGTTCAGATGCCCACTAGTCTTCGACAGATAGTCATAAGCCCTCAGCTACGTGATTTACAAAGTCCGTCTTACTGCCACTACGAGGTAGACTCTTCATACGACAATATGCTTTCAACTAGGCTATCAAGAATACGGCTAGCTCCCTCCTGCTCCTATCTCCTCAATATTCCGATCTCCGGATGACATCTTCATCTCTTACAACTCCTCCTTGAATTTTTGCACAATGTTTTTTGCCTTGTGCCAAAGATCTTTTTGATTGCAAATTCTATTTCTACATAACAAACATATATGTGGGTTACTTGTGAAAATAATGTACATGAAATACACTCATAATAAATAAAAGCACAATGGAAAGAGACTCACGACTCAATAATGATGTCCACGATACGATTGTCGTCGTGGATGATCTCCGAGATAGTCAAACCTTTGTTGTCAGCGTGGCAATACCTTTCTCCACGGCTGCTGTCTCTATCTTCCAAGAACCAGTGGCCTCCACCCTGGTCATGGTTATCACCTTGATAACTCGATTATCAGCAACATTGATGAATGGCACAGTTTCATGGTACCCGTTGCGAGACGAGTCTCATATAATCAACATATAATACCAATGGCTCAGCACACCAAATTATATGAGTAAGTACGAAAAGCTGACATTAATACTTGATTCAAGTCAAACACAATGAGGAATATGAGGTCCAACCCGTGGATGTCAATAGCTCGGACTGCAACGATTCTTTTTGCTCGGTCCATACTTCCTCCGCTGCGTTGTACCAACCAATGGTTCGACCGTTGCCACTTTGAAAGTCATACCAATGAGACTCAGTGGGCACATTCAACCTCATCGTCTCCAACATGTTCGCAACATTCGTGTAACTCAGACCGGCACATAAAGCAACATGATACATCTGACCAATCACGTCAAGTGATCTTCGATTTCTCTCCATCTCTCCGGACGTAAACACGGTGGTGTGACTCTCATCACAACTAAACTTCAGCTGCCAACACTGTTGGTAAGCTCTGAAAACAGACTTGAGACAGTAAAGAGTGCATCCTAGTCTTGGGCACTTCACACGAAATACATCACAGAACTCCAAAATCTTCCCATGTCCCCATAACCCATACTTAACCTCTCTATGCTCTATAGGTGCCTCCTGAACGTCGTCAAGAGCCTCCTCCGACAACTTGACTATCTGCAACTATAGCTTGACTATCCTCGGCAATCATAACCTCTACATGTTCAACGTCATCATCAGTAACATTGTCCTCCATGTGGATATCCTCGATTGGCTGGGCTACACGAACGGCACGTGCTCTCTCTAGACCGTCTATACGGTCTACAGCTCCGTCCAACAACCATCTCAAACATTGAGCGTGTGTTGCAGCAGGTCGTGACGTAAGACTTAGTGCACGGCTCAATCGGCTGTAACAGTCTAAGAGGTCCTCAGGAATCCTAATGACCTGGACGGTATTCGGTCTTCTTCTAACATGATAGTTGTTCCGGTCAGAAGGATATTGTCCCCATTGTCTCTCAGCCATGGCTGCAACTATAATCAATAATTATCTATAATTAATCATATTTACATATTCAAAATTATGAGAAAAGATGACAACAGAAATAGACATTTTAAATTCTTGTCCAAAAAATATCTATATCATAGGAAAAATATCATGAATACAGAAAAAGATCTATCTCTGAATATTTATAAAAAGCACAAACAAATAATGTGGAAGTCATGACTGAATTACCTAACACCAAGCTTGCGCTGAAAACTGGACCCACTCTTACAAGAAATAGTTTCTGCTCCAAATATATGTGACAGTAGAAGAAATATGTTAGTAAACAAAACATCAAGTTCATAGTATATATCACAAATGGAAGATCAATAAAGATATAATATGTAAACAAATAAATATTTACTAAATATTTACTAAATATTTACTAAAATTGAATATACATATCTAATTGATCATGACTACAAAGAACTAAAAATTAAACTAAGTGCTAAGTACAAAATCCAAGAGAAGGAGAGAAGTTTATCTTTGGAACAAAAGAGTTAGAGCCTCACTGTGCAAAATGCACAATGAGACAAAAACGCATAAGGATGGAGGCTTTGCCCCTCCTGCGCTGGGAGGAGGAGGGAGCAGGAGCTTCCCTCCTGCAGTGCCCCTGCTCCCCTCTTCATTTTCGCAGCTGCTCAGAAAAAAATGTTTGAAAATTCAAAATGAACCTGCATGCGCGTAAGCTTGTGGTCCAGATTTGTTTGACTCATTGCAACTTTTTATATGTCAGAAATTCAAAATTTTTTCCCTCTGAAAGGTAGCGCCGGAAAATATATACCAAAAATGATTAATTTCACCGGAAATGACTCACAGACGGCGATGCAATCTTGTATCGCGAAATGCTCTGGGTAGCCCAGATTTTCTGTTCCGCTAAGTCCGCATGCTGAAAATGAAACTCTAGGTAACCCAGAGCATTAGTACCAGAGGGGTGGTTTAAGAGCAGATATGCGAGTTTTAATTTAGTATCAAATATTTCTTTGTAAAAAGGCTTGATAATAAATAAATTCTAGATAAATTAATATTCTTCATTCGTTCGTGACCTCACTTTAATCCAGTGTGTGCATGCTTCAGTTCGTCCCATTTATAGTTTTTTTTTGCTGTTTCTCATCTGATTTCAGTATTGGATGTAAAGTTTATCCCACCTGAACAGTGAAGTAACATCTAGATATTAAAGACTTTCGTACACATGTATTTCAGGAGGTATGTAAATTAAGTCTTTTTATTTTGTGGAAAACGACCACTAATTATACATGACTAATATGCATGAGAAGTGCGTTATGGAACGTGGAGTGGGAAAACAACGAACAAGGAAATAGGAAGAAATTCTTGGGGTGGTTTGCTTCTGGTGTAGGTGGGAAATGGTTTATTTATTATGTGTAATGTAATCCAAATAGAAATAAAAATTTACATTCTCCAGAAGAGAAAAAAGCAGTAAATCTTAACACGTGTTCCACCTGTATCAAGGAGAGTGCTAACGTTTCCGCGGTTAGAGAAAGGGACCTAACCGTTCGCTTTCAGTTGCGTACTAATTTATTATAAACTGACTATAAAAAATTAAGATTATATATCCTCACATCACAAGTCAATATGCATGGCAGTTGTGGTAATGGTCGATAGCGGCATGACGACAAGCGGGAGAGGCGGACGGTGAAAATACGGTGACCCGAGAGGCTGGCTGAGAGGTTAGGGCGGGCGCGCGAAGGAGAAAAGGGATGGAGGCGGCGACGCGGAATGTGGCGGCTGCTGGCACATTTGCATATCGTGCTCTTGCTGCTGGGCGGGGTTCGTTTTGGGTTTATCGTGGTGTTGCTGCTGAGCGGGGTTCGTTCGTCGTTTACGTTAGGACTGCACGAGGTGATTTTTGTTTCTGCCATTCGCGCGACGTTTAGTTTCATCCGGGTTGCACGAGCTGTCTGACGAGTTGCTTCCTGCTTCTGTCATTCGCATGGCGGGGCTGCACGGGATTTGGAGGTGTGGCTAGTCTCGTTTTGACTCCACGCGGGCGCTCGATTGTTTACTCGCGTTTCCGACTCGACGCTGTCGCCATGCGACTTCTTCCTTGTTTTTTTTCTTTCTTGCATGTGCTTCTCGTCATGTCGGTTCCCTGTGTTGCTAACTTGTGGGGTTGCTAGTGGCTGCTGACTGATGGAAGTGGTCCAGATCTGTGTGGAGGTGTGGGTGTCGCGTCATGTAGGTGTGGTCGACTATTGCACTTGCATCCGGAGAAATAGCATCGTCGGTGCTCTAGTTCGGTAATGTTGCCAGTCTCTCGTTGTCTTCTTTTGTCATATAGAGCAAGAAGTGGTCAGTGATGAGAGAAAGGTGACTGGCTGCTGTATGCTCCCGGTCTAATGTTTGAGAGTGAGGGTCCAGACTTGGTACCTAGTTCCTATGATTCATTTGTTTCTGTGTCACCTCCTATCGAACGATCGTTTAGTCCTTTTGATTCTCTCCATGTAGTTGTAGATCTGTCGAGGTTCCCCTTTCTTTCTTCGGAGCGGCCAATGATCAATTTCGATGAATCTGTGTTAGAGCTCACCCGCTGTTACTCCTACCTGGAACTTGATTTTGAAGAGGATGTTGTGTCATTTCTAGTTAAGTTTGACTATGTGTGCATAGCTAGAACATGCTATCCGTGTCCTATACATACCATTCCTCTGCAGACTCTAGCCGGTCCTTATCCTTTTTTTTTCTTACTCCCTCGATAAGCTCTGTCTATACTTACATGATCGGAGATACCGTATGTTCTCGTATCCTGCTTATTTTCTACGAGGTGATGATTACCTGAAGTCTACTATGCATTGCTTGTACCGTGGATGGGGCATTCCTTGTATCTGCAAGACCTTGGATCCACAGCAGAATCGCTTCTTGTGTCGTCATTTTCCGCACTTTGACAGATCAGATGTCATTGCGGAGACAGGCCAGGGCGAAGAGGTCCTCACTTGAGGTCTCTATCACAGTTTGCAGGACAGGGAATGACCTAGACTTAAGTTTGTTTTCCTGCCTGTTCGATTTTCTCCATGCAAAATGTCTATCTGGTTTATTTTCCGTGGAGAGAGGCGGCACCCTTCTACACCTTCATTTCCAGGGGTTATCTGTCTATACGCAAAATCTGCTTTGGATGTGAAGAAACGCTTGCTTGAATCATTAGGTTGGGACAAGCAGAGGCCTGTTGGAGGTGATGTGTGTGTGAAGGTGCTGTCAAATAGGGGTCTCCATACGTTTGTTGGAATGGTGGGTTACTGTTTGAAGGATGAGAAGGAAGTACATCATGCTGCAACCATGAAAACTATTTCTGAGGCCATGATTGCTGACGACCGTGAGTTATTGACTTTGCTGGGGGCTGCCGACACGAAGAATAGAGTAGAGCTTAGCTACATGAACATCTTGCCAAGAGCCTTGCAATTCAATCGCTACAAGTCTCAGCATCCGCTTTCTAATACGCTTGCTTGCTGTTTACGTAGCATGCTTGTCTCTGGGAAGTACAGTGCTTCTCCACGGTGGTTGATGCAGGCAGGGATCCAGAAGCGCCGATCGGACTCCTTGTGGACTTTCTTCGTGAGGCCCCAGGACGTGACAGCAGAAGACATTGAAAATATCTTTTTCTTCAAAGAGAACAGGCGTTGCCCCCACTGTCAGCACCGGTACTTCAGTGCAAAGGGAAATCCAGACGAACAGGTGCCTGACTGCGAGATGGCTGCTACAGAACGTAACCGAAATCCAGAGGTGGAGTTGTGTGGAAGAGAACTCCCAGACTTCATTCCGCTCGCGGGTCTTTTTTGCAGGAGTACTGGTTCTGATCGATGTTTCCTCATCGACGTTTCCTCATCCCCACTATAATTACGTTTAGACAGTTATTGTATATACAGTTACTACTCTTAGCTCGTTTGTAGCGTTTCAGGTCACAGAGTACACACAGTTTTCAGAGGTTAGGAGAGTACACACAGTTTTGAGAGGTTAGGAGAGTACACACAGGACGGCAACGTTCCCTTGTAATTGTCACGTTTTGACCATAAGAGAATAAAGAAACAAGGCGTACCGTCGCCTTCTTTGCCCCCCAAAAATTGGACGGAAACGAAAACTTGTAGGCCTGTCCAGAAAATACTGCTTGGCAGTCACCAGGGGCCGAAGCGAGGACCTGGTTGGCCGTGTGACGGAAAATACATTTTGATACGGCATTGAAAAATAAAGACACTCCAGTGAACGAAGTCCTGGTGATTATGCGTCCAAAGCGTCATTCCGGCCGGGGGCCGAAAAATGCCAAGCGGGAAGAGCGGGTGAGAAATTCGAAGTTTTGGTTCGTTGTTTGACATGTTTGAAAACAGTCATTTTCAAAACAGATTAAATACAACGTGAGAGTGAATATATATGAGGGTCAGTTTCATACGTACGGATAATTTTTACCAGTATATATAGTTATAACTGATATATAGTTGTAACTAATATAAGTTTTTGTGTCTCGATCTCATGTATGGATGAGTCACACGTCAATATAAGACATTGGTCCGTCAGACAAGATATTAGACTGGAATGTACTCTTCTGTCTCTGTATCGAACTTTATTACACTGGCAAAACGTTTCATTTAGAGCTGAAGTATCCAGAGTTCGAATCTGGGACAAGTACTCATGTTCATGATCTGTGATCTGAACTTAAATAAATTAATAATACACATAAGAAGTGAAACTGCAATCGAATTTACACGAACTAGCTAGAGGGGTCTCTAATGACAACCATGTGCCCAAACCTCGTTCATGATTGGACTAAACCAAAAATAATTCTGCTGAATGTAAAAATAATACACTGAAAACCGTCTCAATCGAAAGATGAGTCATTATGCAGTCAGTATGAATATGCATGGCAGTTCAGAATATGAAGTCAAATATGCATCCCAAGTTCATTGCGGTGAGACACATACAAGAAGACAAGCCTCGTAATAAGATAAAAATTAGTGAAGGTGGATACCTGTGTTTGCTTTTTTTAGTATATGAAATGCCATGTTCTTTTCAGAAAACTAATATATATTGTCGGAGGCGCGATATGTATGCCTTGGTAAAATCCCTCTAAATCTGCCCAGGAAGCGTACAAACCAACATCGAGGACTTTTCTTCTCTTCTATTAATGATAAAATAAAGATCAAAAATAAAATTATATTACTATTATATCATCGTAAATTAATTAATATTCAATAAGCTTGTATAACAGTAAATATCACGCGTATCAATAGCTACAAGGAGACCCATACATAACCGAAAACTTGTTCTCAAACTTGTTACGTGGAAAATTTCTTGCAAACACCTAGCGGGTACCGCAGAAATCATCCGTAAGTGTCTGGTCGAAGTCGTAGCACCACTTTGCGAGGGAAGAACATACAGAGAAGGTTCCAACTTTGACTCCTCTGTTGCATTGTGAAATAAGACTTCGTCGCTCCGGATCAGATCTCAAAAGACCGCGTATATCTTTTTCCGGGTAAGTCAAATCTGAATAACGTGATAAAACAAAGCTTCGTGCTCCTGCGGCCGCGTAACAAAAGACCGTTTCCAAAGGACCGGTCTTCCTTCTAGACAATAGGCCGTCAGAATCTCACAGGACTTTGAGGCTAAAGGTCAACGTCACGTGTTCTAGCACCCTGGTCTTCCGGGTTTTGCTCGAGGCTTAGGTTCGGGAATATGGATTACATCGATATTCCGGAACACCGGTTACATTGCATTCGTGGTTTTTTATTTACCATGTTATGATTGATTAAAAACGGTACGCGACATTGGAACGAGTGATTGCAAAGTTTAGCTTCGATTTTCTCTTCAGCCATCTGGGTGTTGCGGGTATTTTTTATATTCACCTCTTTTATGTTCAGAAAAGAGAAATATGTAAAAGCATTTAATTTATTATCTAATTCTTCTGAGTTTCTGACAAGACAGCAGTCCGGTCTTATGGTTCCTGTTACGCTTTGTAACTCACATGCCTTATGGGAGATCTAACATGTACTCTGCAGTTAAATCTAGAATATTATAATAAATATATATATTAATTTGAAAATATTATATATTTTGTTTTAATACTTATAAGATTCTCACTAACATCTGGATGAAACCCCCACTCCAATATCCAGTCCAGTGACGTTTTTAGATTTTTTATTTATTTATACTTTTGTCTTTTTTCTCCGCTTGGTCAAAAGTGCACTGTGGATGCATATTTTCACTTCTTTCATCAAAAAATTGGAGCTTATAGATATGTAAGAGTTTAATTTATTATCTAACATTTTTGTTGAGAAAGATTAAGTAATAAACTGAATTGTGATGTGTGGAGGATCCGTCTCTCAGATATGTAATCTTGAGAATGTGTCTGTTCCCCTATGGATTATTTCTAGATCTTTCCGCATCTGCAGGTAAAGTTATCACTTATCATTTAATATTTACAATTTTTTGATTTTACTATTTAACTCAACACGGGATTTTCATTTAACAGTTATATATTTCTCTGATATTAACAGTAAATGAGCAAAAGTTCCCCGAAGTTGATCCATGGAAGCATATGCACACCCTTAAAATTTATGACCAAATTATTTCTCTCGGAAAGTTTAGGACATATGTACAAAAAAAAATATAACTACTCGTCCATGACAACTATGTTGATCGTAAGATGTCGATCATTTCGCACACTTCACTTACAAGTCTTGTGTTTTCACAGCAGCCAAGTATAACAAAGATAATCGTTATAATGCTAACTTTTATTTATGGAATACCGATTAGAGCTATTTAAATTTAACAATTTAAATTCGAATAGCTATTTCTCAGGTTACTTCGATGGTTATTACTTCGTCTCCCCCTTCTAAACTTTTCAGTCAGTTAATCAGATGACATAGAATATTTTCAGCTGCTTGCAATTTTCTACTGCCCGAAGTCAACCTACATAAAACAAATCCAGTTTGTCAATTTTCCCCTCCCATTCCTCTTGTCCTTTTCTCGAGCCACGTTAGGCTGGACGCTTGGGACACATTTTGGATCTTTTTGTCCTCTTGTTCAGTTTGATGGGGTCTTCCCATCCGTTTGCTATTCATCGCGTCGCTTTTGCTGATTCATTCCGTCAATAATTAGTTTTTATTTTGTTTCATATTCATAAGCTGTTAAAAATGAAAGACAGCTTATGTCTTTATCGACACAAGCGACCTTGTTAAAAGTCCTGTTGAACAAAAACGACCAGCAACGAAAGAAAAATATCATGACTGTATATTCACCTGGTTTATCATGACTGTATATTCATCTCATGTACACTTAGAAGTGTACATGAGGAATAATTTATGAGTTAACCTCAATTTAAAGAAGGGTTAACTCTAAATTATGTCTGGACAGTCTGTTTTCATTCGAAAAAACAACTTTACTTATAGTGGTATACTTACAATCAAACCCACAGCAATTAAGGGTTTTTGGTTTTCCAGAGGCAATGTGTTTCGCTGAGGTGAATTCGGATTTTAAATATAGAAATTTAAATTTAGTATTTTTAATTTAGACATCTAAATTTAACTTCAAATTTATCTTTGCACGAAAGCAGCCGCGAGTATAGCCGAGACTGTATAGTCCCTCGCTTCCTTCAGTTTCAATTTTCTCGAACCCAGCCACTGAAAAATTTAAAATTATACTGCACTGTATACCCTGCTTCCTTCTTCACTGTACAAGCAAAAATTATACTGTGACTGTATTATTTCCCCGGGTTTCTTCACTGTACAAGGCCATGGAGCCTTCCGCGGTGGTATTTTTAAAAATTTTTGTCCTTTTCTTTCTATTTGTACAATGCCGTGGGGCAGGATATTCTGTCCAATATGTTGTTAGAGCTTGCATCACTGTTGTTAAAGATGATACATGCATGAAACAAGTGAAGACATCTTCCACTCTTTTGATGCATAGAGAACATGACTAGCCATTTGTACATGTACATGTCTTTCCAAGTGAAGCAATCCTTTTATGTATCCACTTCGGAGCTACTTGAATGACAAGACGTCATTTTGTATATTATGCGTAGTCTACAAATCAAGGGTTTTCATATTTTCATTAGAAATATAAATATTTTGGGTTGATGAGTATTACTACTTTCCTCTATAAGCACGAATGAGGAAACTAGCATAAGCACCATTATCTAAAAGATGGACCAAATCATCTAAAACTACACCGAATAAACAATAATACTATAGATAATTCTAGCTAGCAAGGAACTCGTGATTTAATGCTTCAATACTTTTAGTTTGTATTTGCAGTAAATTATGTTAACATTCAAATGCATACAAATAACATATAGTGAAATATGTTTTTTGTGATATTTTTAATGTTATACATCTATTAGCACATGATTATATTTTATAATGATACATTCTTTTTACATTTGTAAGTTGATATAATTCCGTTGCAAATCATTTTATACTCCATAACAGTTATAGTTGTTGAGACTGACTACCTTGTCTTACAAGTTTATTTGCATCACAATATTTGTTATATATCAAGTTAAAATTTAAATCATTCGTATAAATTTGTGTTTCTACGAATACATATAATGATGATCATCTAATTGTTGTACTATTCCGACAACGTGATTATTACTTCTCAAAAATATCCCATATTAGACTCTTTGTGATGAATGAGAAAAATATTAAAATTATATTTCAGCATTTCCATGTTTCACTTCATAAAATTAAATTAAGTATTATAAATTTAGCTTTGTTCAGTAACTAATATTCTCAAGTAGTTCAACGATATCTCGAGTATATTAGGGATGAACGAGTTAATTATCTCTAAAGATAATTAACTATTGAATTTTAATGGGAAAGATATATATATCCAAGGTATTAAGAATTACATCAAATATGATATCTTGGCCCGTTTTTATCTCTTCCTTTTGTGCTTAACAGAGTGAGCACAAGAGGACTAGAGCATCCATAAGTTAGATACAACAGTATTATCAGCGTGCATATTCACCTCTTCCAAGTTCAGAAGAGGGGAATATGCAAGGGAGTTTAGTTTATCACCTAACCCTTCTGGCGGAAAGAGTTAGATGATTAATTTAAATTATATTTTATTATTCCGCAAACGGGATCTTTTAAGATGGGATGAGAGTCGTCTCGCGTACAACGTTTACGATTTTATTCTTTATCAAGATCCAGGTGTTCAAAACGTAAAACGTACTACACGAATGATTATTTATACTTTGACCTCTCTTGGTCGTCAAGACCTGTTGATAAGATCCGTTGATAGTCTGTTGTCTAATAACGAGTCCCGTATCTCTTGGTTTCTCTCATTGTTGAGAATCATCTGAAAGTTTTTTTATCTCAAGTTGTACAAGTCTTCTATTATTAAACTAGAATTCTATTTTTCAATTCTGGTTTTCTATGAAGTTCCTCTCGAAGCTTCTTATGAACCAATAACATTTGATTATTTATTTTACTTCACTAGTTTTTTTCGTTTTCTTTCACTGGAACAAAAGGGCACTTTGGATGCATATATATTGACTAACATTGTCAAACAAACCAGACTATAGAATGAGGGAGGATATTCAACACCGATATTTCAAGATATGTCCCACATTATTTGAATGTTGACAAAAGTACTACTGAGCTGGTGTCGCTATTAACTGATAATCATGATCTGGTGTAAAATATCAGAACCTACGATTATACTCTCCAAATGGCACGAATACAAGTTTAACCATATGTCAGACAGTGTAACAAGAACAATAGTCAAGGAATAAGATTATTTGTCTACAATGTTTATTTAATTTTTTCATGTTTAATTACCATATATGAACATTACTCACATACTTTACGATTTCATTGTTGTAGTTATATGCAATTCGGATATGAAAACCAAGTCTCACGTGAATGAACATATTTAACGATTAAGAAGTTGACTGAGAAGACAAACTGATGAGAAGCTGTTTTTGATTGAAAGCAAGAATATCTTCCCACAACAATTTGTAACAGTTTAATTTTAGTTTTTTGGTTCTACGCAAAAAAGTACAAATACTAATTGGTGAGTGCGAAACTTATCATCAAATGAGTGATAAGTCAAATGACTTGAAATTACATTATTCATTCATTGGCACTACAATATCTTACACAATGCATATAACGATGCACCTGGATTTCACCAAAAGTCTCTAGATACAAGAACACAAAAAGTTCTCACCTTCTTTTCCGAGTTTTGTCTTGTTCATATTTCAGCAGGATCGATGGTTAGCTACGCATAGCAACAATGATATATTTATCAAAATCATTCAGAGATCTATCGCCCAACGTGCAAAACATTTCCAATCGTTGGGTTGGAACTCCTTTTGTAAATGGAACAAGACTTTTTTGTCATGCAACTTTTTAGTTGCAAAGTCTATCAACCAGTGACATGATATGTCACATCTCAACTTCTCAAGCAAGGTTTGGGGTAAATCAAAATCACAAAGCAAAAAATCGAATTTCTAAAATATCTAATAAAATCAATTTTATTATTTATATTAAGTTAAACAATTCATGTAACTTTAAAAAATTTAAATGTATATTTCAAGTATAAATATAGCTATGGTTGAGAACAAATTTATCCCCAAAAATTTTATTATAATTTCAACTTGGAATTTTGTTCAAACCTTGATGTGAAGTCCTCATCGCCCAACCATTCTTGTGGTAATACTAGAAACATTAAGGATCCCATCAAAATTGTGAATAATTGGATTCATATCACCTTTCATCTTCTTCTCCTCCAAAATAGATACATATGCATGTTTGGAAGGTGCTCATATACACCTTATGACAATCGCATGTATAATATAATATCTTGTTTAGATAGAACTATTACATCTATAAAATTGTGATTGTAGTATTCGAATGAAGATCTCGATTGAGTTCTTTTGAAATGATATGAAAATGCGATGTATAGTAGTTAGATTCACATAAGGGATATTACGTTCGAAGACGCAGTCAAATTGAAAAGAATGAAGTATGAATACGTAAAATGATTTGTACCAAAAGATAAAGAAATTTCTCAAAGACTTCCATAAGGATATATCTTCAAGGGATATGAAATGCATTGTATAGTAGTTATATTCACTTAGGGGATATCATATTTGAAGACACAATCAAGTTAAAAGGGAATGGAATGTGAATACACTTAACGGATAATACCTAAAGATAAGACTCGGAAAAGACTATCTTAAGGATAAAGACAACGAAATACATTTTGTTATTTATCATTTGATTATTACTCCGAGATGACTTACCATCGAAGGAAGTCATCCTCCTAAATAGAAATCATTCCAAGGGTAACTTACCGTTCAATGGAAATTACCTTCTTTGATTAAACTCACATCGATGACGATATCTCTTCATGATGTCACAAAAGAAAAAACTACATCATCCATAGGATTATTACGTCACACACCATTCACATATCCCAAACATAGAAAGATGGGATGCCTTGGGATTTCAAATCACACAAGGGACTAAATGGACAACAGTGGAATTATTACTATAAAGGTGTCGAAGACATTTCAAATATCTCCATAGAAAGTTTTACCATTGAAATTGATGATCGATGAGGAATAACGCCTAAGATGTCTTCTAGGTAGACAGGTTGAGAGAAGTACCTTATTTAATGCACGTCTCTTCTGATAACTGATATCTTAGTTTCGTCCTTTGACCACAATACCATGTTTTCATTACCGAATCTCTAGCATTAGTGAGAACTGTCGATTGAGAAGGTCATGTTTTCAAACTATATGCTCTTTAAAATTAATTTAGATTAAATATTGATCATCAAATCGGGTTGGATATGCTAAACCCCTCATGAAACGAATCGAGCTCAAGTGATCATGCACGCTTCTCAAGTGAGAAGTAACATACATCTCATATAATAAAACAAAACGAGGTCAATCGAAAACAAAAGCCAAAACTAGTAGTATGTCAGACGTCCATTTGCAAAATCCAACAAAACAGCGACACGGCGGAAAACGCTACTGTCTAGCGACCTTGAGCAAAACAGAGCAAGACACGGCCGCCACAACAAAAATAATCTTCACGAGCATCGTAGAGACCCGGTCAAACGTTGAGCAAAACGACAAGCAGCAAGATGAAGGTGATGTGAGTCAACTCAACAATGATTCGATAAAAAGATCCCAAAAGACAAAAAGACCGCAAAGCAAGAACCCTCATACACAACAAGAACCTGCATATATAGTGAAAATGAAATACATGAGATAATGGCTCAACACGTTAACAAGTTATTAACATCTAAAAAGTGTATTACTACACTTAGAATCATTCTTCCGTATTAATCATATAAAGAAATAAAAAGTATCAATCGGTTTGAAACTCTTGGTTTATAGTTTTATGATGACTTTTGAGCTTTATGGGTTGAGAAATGCACGTCAAGAACTCACCACTTCTAGAACAAGGTTTGATTAAAGTTGTTTGATGATGCACTCTTAAAAGATAGCTTAGGTACATTTGTTAGTATGATCCAAAAATATTAGTTTGTTCCGAATATCTTTTTAATAAATTTGTTTCAAATCTATTTTGTACAAGATGCAAGGTGAAATATGAAACATATAATGTCTAATATTGTCATTATACAATAAATTAAAAAAAAACCTATTGCATGTTATTGGTCGGTTTATTCCTGATCTGGTTATTTTTGCATATTCATTTCTTTTAAATATAGAACAAGAAAATATGTAAAAAGTTTTAATTTATATTTTATTTTGGGAAAATAAAATTATAAATTAAGAGTACTATTAATCATGGGAGTGGCATGTTCGCTTCCAAGTACGAAAAAAATGATTATGCAAAGAGCTATAATTTATGTTTTTATTTTTTCCTCTTGGAAAGATAAGTCTATAAATTATATATTAAAAATTAAAATATATTTTTAAATTTTAAAAGTTTAGATTGTATTATTTGTTTTTAAACCATTGTTTAAACGAAAAAGTACATGATAAAAGTTATTTTAACTAATTCCAAAAAATAAAACCTTTATCGTTGACTTTCATATAGTACTTTTCATTATTTTCGTATTGGAAGTGATTGTGACTAGTATTCATGTTGAGTTTAATCGTTGAAAAATTGAAAATAGGGTTATATCTAGAAAGAAAGCTATGTATTGTAACAAAAATACTCTTTACAATGAATATGCACATCAAGTGAATTACATGAAGTTTGAAAATAAAAAATGTACAAATAAAGGAGAACCAGAAGAGTATGTTTTGACATTTTCACATCATCAAAATCTTCAAGAAAAATAGATGCAGTACATAATTACATAAAGAAAATGGTTGTCTAGATACTATTGGTAAAGTCATTTTGCAAGTGAAATGTGAAAATTGAATATAATTAAAATAATATAATATTGAATTGAATATTATTTATATTATTTATTATTTATTGCAAGCAAAACAACGCATTGGACTTAGATAAAATCAAAAACTTTTTGATTTCACCAATGATTGCCAACAATTAGGAGGAAGGAAAGAAGGAGTCGCTGTGAAACTTGGAAAAGAATAGAAGAGGAGTGTGGTCCGTATAAATCGTTAACAGATAACCTTGTAATTTTAGAAATTTAATTTATCATATTTTTAACACCCACTTCTCTTAACTTTGCATCATTTGATAGACAATCCAACGGGTCACATATGTTAAGATGAGAAATGAATCACTACAGCTAGCCATGTATAAGCAAGAAAATTTCAATTTTAATTATTTTTATAACAAATTATCAACCTCTACAATCTTTGATTTATCTTGTATAAAGTGTTCACATAGTAGTAAACCTATAAAGTATTCACATAGAAATAAACCTGCTGCTCACTTGCTAAGGCCATTCAAAGGTGAAATCAAGTCCCACATACCGTATTAGAGGTGCGGTCAAGTCTCTGCCCGCAATTCCACTGCAATCGTAACTCCTTGTTTTACTCCGGTGTTGATGATGTTTTCGATGGCCGAACGGACGGATTGACTTCATACTCCAAATCATCCGGTCCGTAAGTCACGGACTCCGGTAAGACAACCGGAGAGGGCTTTTAAGTACATACGAATAACGGATATGCATTGTTACTCGTTTGATGAACCCGGATATGCATCGTTAGTCGCCGAGCCCACAATGAATAACAAGTCTCAAAGGACCCGTTTGATCGAAGTTGACCGGAATGAGCACTCTGAACAACAACCAGCCGTTCCTCTTCTACGAGCTATGGAGTGTAAGTGATCGGTGGTGAGAACCGCCCGAGCAACTCACGATGAGATAGGGCTTCCCTGGCGATGCTCTTTGTATGTTCGCCTACTGTTCAGCAGTTCGAATGCACAGGCTGGGTCGTCATGTGCATATATATCATAGGGAGCCCTCGGTCCTTCTCGTCATATGGTCATTCGACCGGCTTCCTCTATCTCTGTCATGTCAGTTGCGTTGACAATCACCTTGAAGTTCAGGTCGCAACTCCTCAGACGTCCACGTTTTCCGTGTCCAGGGAAACTACTGCAGCCCGAGGATCCGGAGAGCCTGTATTCCCGATTGCTCCCTATGTACGCTTCCGTGAGCAGAACTTGACCGAAATCCAAGCGCGAAGCGCTGGAAGTTGGGTCTCTCCAAATCGGATCAGAATGTAGAACATTGTTCGATAGCCGATGGCCATTAACAACAGAATGACCAAATTCCACCATTTACTGCGGCTGACTGTCACTTGATATAGCTCTCGGAGGATGTAGTGGCTGTCGACGCGGGGAAACGTGGGCCCGTTGATGTTTTCAAACGTCAGACCCTTAAAATCGTTTTCCAACATCCCCTACAACAATCAGGGAGCACATATATGTCATTATGCGAGTAACCAGTTTCTTACAGGTCGCTTTGCATGCCTCGACACTGGACATGTATCATTTAATGTCACCACGGTTCGTATCTCAAGTTCCTACAATCAGTTACTAATAACTACAAGTGAATGGGGATCAACATACAGTACGATCCCGATACCGTTCCCATGATCAGAGCAAGCACATCTCACTGCAAACAAAGTACTACGGTTCGATTTTACCTGAAACGCGTATGGATGGAAAGCGATGTAGAACATAGGGTACTTCCAAACTGGATCCGGAAGATCATCGGGAAGTCTGTAGAAACCTGCGACGAGGATAAACATTCCCTGCGCGCCAAGACATTCGCTTCCTGGAATCAGTAGAAATATTAGAACCTAGGAAATAAGCTGAAACCGATTACTGAAAGACATATGGAATTATCGATTCCAACGTGATTAATTTAGGTGATGTCTAGCATGTGAATCGAACCTGTATTCCAGCACCGATGATGATGCCCATCAGGAAATTGGGCACCAGGCTAGCGATGGCCATCATCAGACTCTCCACCACAAGAAGGCAAGCAAAGAGACTCAAGACGAAGTAGAAGAAGTATTCTGCTCCGTGATGAAGGTCAACCAGAAAGTAGACTATAACTGTGGACATGAGCGAGATGAGAAACAGGAAAGGTATCGACGAAAGAGTGTTCCCGATCACAAACGCAGCTACACCGTAATGCCCATTCAGCCTTTCCATAGTGAAGACCTGCATCAAGAAGAAGAATTTGCTCAGTTACAGCTTCTGTTCCGTCATATCTATACAAAATGTAAGAAAAAGTAGCTCGACTAGGATACTCCAGTAAAAGTAAAGGACTGTGTTCAAGTTATACATAAATCATACCTTCATATCTTCGATAAAAGATGGGAACCCTCCTACTGACATGAAAGTTAGGAAGGCAACAACGAAAGACATGCAAGCGGCTCGGGCCTGCAAGACAGATCAGAGCTTAGTCCTCAAACGACGAGACTATATCAGGATTTCAAGCTTGCAGATATGTACACGAAAGCTTCCTGATCATGACACTCACCGCGATTGCAGTATACGAATCTCCTGCCTTGAAGTATATCGTTCCAATGGCTATGCAGAGGACAATGTACATGCCCAGCCTCAGCCAGTAGTACCCGAAGTCTCTATTCATATTTGTGAATGATCTCATCGTTAGAGTTAAAGCCTGCGTGAAAAAGCCGGCCTCGCTACCTCTAGAATCCAGCTCAGCACCCTCCTGCACTCACGTTGCACGTACGCGTCTCCAACATTAGAGAACTCATGATATCGATCTGCACAAGATTTAACATTGCAAGCGGCAGTGAAAGCGATCTCTACGTCCAATTACTGCACTACCCACATGTTTGTTCATATGGTCGATGTGTGATACAACTGCGAGCTTGTAATCCGAATTTTTATACGATTCCGTCAGGGCCTTAACAACATCCGATACGCTTTGTACTGGCAGATAAATATTCTCCACTTCATCGAGGTCATGTTTGGGGTGTGAGAGGATAGTCTCCAAGGATTTCTGAACTCTGTCAAAGTCGGAGTTGGTGCACAGTAAATAATGATCCGCAGGGTTCTGTAATGGGGGGCACGGAAAGCCTGCGTTGTCGAAAAACTGCAAAAGGCATAATACGTCATGAGAGACCAGTAAAGTGTTCTAGTTCTAGACAATCTCCAGATTTCTAGACTGGAACGAGGCATCGTTCGAACTATAAATTGCTCGAAAGATATTTCGCAGGTTTGTGAAGGATTTCCTCGCTACAAGATTCTATCCATATCTCAGATCATCAGCATCCCTGCTAAGACCAGAATTTGACTTCTGAATTCCCGAATACTGAAGCTGTACTTCACTAACCTTCAGAGCCCCGGGTAAATCTCCGAAGTATACTTGTTTCCCACTTGAGAGCAAGCAGAGACTGTCAAACAGTTGAAAGACCTGACTACTTGGTTGATGAATCGAGCACAACACGGTACGCCCGTCGTGAGCCAAGTTTCTGAGAGTGCTCACGACGTGGAAAGACGAGGCGCTGCGTTGTCAAGAAGAGAATGGAGGACAAGGAATTATACTTCACTTAAATATAGAGAACCTGGAGTCAAAACGTGAGGCTGGAATCGCTGTTGAAGAAACAAATATAACATGTACGTACCTGTCCAGGCCACTCGTAGGCTCGTCAAGGAACAGCAACCGAGGCCGAGTGAGCAAAGCAATAGCGATGCTCACCCTTCTCTTCTCACCACCACTGAGTCCTCTCTGATGCCAGTTTCCTATGCGTGTGTTGATGGAGTCTTGGAGACCTACTTCGTCAATAGTATTCTTCACAATACGTTTCATCTCTAGCGCACTCGTACTGCTCGGAAGCCTAAGTTTGGCGGAGTAGTAGATGGTCTCAGCGACCGTCAGCGTTCCTAGGAGGTCGCACTCTTGTGCGAGGTAGGCCTATCACGACCAATCCATGAACCCGACTTGTAAGGAATCACACAACTGTAGAGTCTAGAACAGGTTAATTCTCGCATCATCAAACATGATGCAACAGAACCGATTCTTCCAGTACAGCTCTTACTTTCACACCTTAGCTACTACACTTGAAACACGCAGTGTATATACGACATCATTCACTCACCACAGGATTGGGGTGACTGTAGATTGTACTATACAACTAGTAGCTTGACATATTGACATGAAAGCATCGACAATTGCTGATGCTGATACGTTTCAAGCCGGTTGCTCACCGCAGTACCGTAGGATATTTGTTGGTTCCTGCCATTGAGCCGAATGTCGCCCGTCACACTAATGCTTCTCGAGATTCTCCCTGAACATCACAAAGTTGCTATACGGATCAGATTTGGTCGACGGGGCGTGTCTAACAGTCATCGGTTCAGGGTGTACCTGCGAGACAGTCGAGAAGAGTAGACTTCCCACATCCCGACGGGCCCATGATGGCACAAACTCGCGCTGCATGAACATAACCAGAGAGTTCATCCAGGACCCTAATGTCATTGTTAACATACACTGACAGATTTTTCCATAACAGATGAGCACGAATGTCGCCATCCACACTTCCATTGTCAACCGCCTCTAGTTCATTCGCTCTTCCGCCGTCGTCCATGGCAGTTGCCTGAAGAGCTGCGCGATTGCCAATAAGTCCGATCACTCGTGGAGCTTCGAGGTGAAGTCTTTTGAAGTGTGGAGCAGACTTAATTACGCTTTCTTCGCCAACCACTCTGTGTTCAAAAGCACACCAGGACCTCCAAGGACAACCAATGAAGCCCACCTCATTCTCTGCTACTCTGCCTGTTATGAAGCCCGCAGGCTGGAGGTGGGAGCCCACAGAGTGAACGATCGTGAAGATTTTTACCCGTCTGTGCTCAAACGGAGTCTGGGCACCTCACTTGGTCTGTGGTGACATGAGCCTTTCTCACAGGCTACAAAACAATGATGGAGCAACACCGTTTTCCTTCTCTACTTTTTTTCTGCTGTTTTTCTTAAAAATATTTTTTATGGTCGCCGTGCCGTGCATGGATACAGGAACATATCGTTATTTGGCGCTTCATCGGACGGTAAGAATTCATGCAGAGCGCACGAGAGCACGACATCCATTAATATGAGTCCAATGGATGTAGCTTGGATTGGATGGGATTTACCACGACACATACAGAGAAGGAAGAGACTACTGTGACTGACGTAACCAGCACGTACGCTAGCGCTCAATCGCAGTCTATTTTGCTACTGCCCACAGTAAAGTGAGGACCTCTTTACATGCGGTTGTAAAAGGAATCTTGGCAAACGGTAACCATTTGGCCAGGACGTAGAATCCTCGTATGATACCGTACAGATACGTGCCTACATAGTTTAAGTTGACTTTCAGCCTGTTTCTCGGTTCTAGCAAGTGATCTTGTTGCTATGCGTTTTGCAGTAGTACAAGAAAATATAAGTTAAATATTGTTTTATTTTGTTTTACTTCATAATAACTTGGACCATACGTGACAACTTTCATAAACATCTATGTTACTAAAAATGAATAAAACGTGCTTATTACTTTTAATTCCAGTATTTGAAACTAAGAATCCTCTTGACTCTAGATCTATACATACTAGATGAAGAAAACTTTGGATGATATAGAGAAAGTTGTAGACTAAATATATCTCCAAACTATGGTTTAAACTTTGATTTGTTTGGTGTGGTTGGGATGCCCCGTTTGATGTGAACCAAGCTTTTTATCGATTTTATGGTTCCTTTTAATTCATAAAAATAAATTATAACAGAATGACTCTCTAATAGTGGCTCATTTAATAGTCCAGCAAATCAACTTCACTGCTTATGGCCGAATTTCACGTGTGAATCTCGCTTAAACATCACTAAATATCATAAAGCTCAATCCACGAGGTAGAGCAATATGGTGCCGACATAGTGCAAAAATGGAGTTTTAGTATTTGATATTTTATTTTAAATGAACTTTTAATAATTAGCACCTTCGGGGTTCTATAGTCACTCGCAAATGCATCTCCAAAGGATAAAATCATAGTGCTAAAACCAATGTTGGTAGTCAATGCATATGGGACGAGGAACTTGGGGTTTTAAGTTCACCTTAATTAATTAAGATTTGATGGATTTAATTTTTGGTCTAGCTTGCATAGCAAGAAAGGAAAAAAATCCAAAATGAAAAGAAGAATCTACTTCTCTAAAGAGGAAAGGGACGGTTAGTGCACCCATCAAATTAAAACTTTAGCTATTGGGATAGTGAGTGGAGTCCACTTACTAAGTAGTTGGCATATCGCAAAAATATGAAATTCATTGACTTACCGAGAGAGATCTAGTGATTCAAATGCACGCGTGTCACTTGTGGATTCAAGACCAATAAACAATTTATTTTTATTTATGTTTTTGCTAAAGCTCTTGGTGCGCTATGAATCAGTGAAGGAAAAAGTGAGCTAATGCACGATACCAGATTGATCACAGTGATGGGAGTATGTACGACATATCAAATTTCTCACTTAGACCTCGTTTTCCAAGTTTTTGGGGAAACTAGAGATACGCGAGAGTACTGAAAGAAGAGCAATGGTCAAATTTTGAGAAGAGAAAGGACCTCAGCATCCGATGGTGACTAGCAATACGGCTAGAATCAATCTATTCACTAAAATGAGATTTTGCATAGTCTCAAAAGTCTCATCTGATTAGATCAAATATCTAAATAGATCAAATATGATCACTAAATTTTGTTTTCCAATATGCCTTCGTGGTCGTATTCAACTGTAAGTGACAGAAAATTTCTTTTCGTTTCTATTTGTTGCAGCATATAGCAGAACACATCGCATACATTTCAGTACATGTGTTCGAGTTTTCATAAGAAGTAGCTTTAGATAAGTGTCTTATTGTACAATTAGTATGTATTCTTGTATCTATTAAACACACAGCATTTACAGTTCCACATGTTCTATAGTAAATTTTCTTAATTTTATTTTAGTATTTTACATGTGTGAATATTGTATAAGGAAGCGCACACAAAGACAATGACGGCCAAACCTGCTCGGTCTATCAAATAAGTTCTTTCAAGTTATACTACGACTCTCGGGTCCACAAAACATGGCTACCTTGATTGCACTTTCCTCGTGTTCAAATCCAAGAGTAGGATTACTAGAGAGAAGTGTATCCAAACTTGAAGTAGTCGTCAAACTCATATTGAAGAACTCGAAAAAGACTAATCTGAGGACTTTCTCTTTTTCTCAAGCGGTCTTTTGATATGGATAGGGTCTGCCCTCCTGACTCCAACGGCTCAAAGCACCAAATCGGATGTTCAACGGTCGAGATAACTTCAACTTTCGATCGCATGTGATCGAATCTCCAAAACCTCATTACTACGAGCTAAAATTGTTCATACCGTCCAAACGGATTGTCTGAATCGAGATCTGTCTCTTCTCATAGGTACATCTGATTATCCTGAATCCAACGAGACCTCAAACAACTCGTTTGGAGTTCTTCTTGCAAAACCACACCAGAAATTTGACCGTAGAAAGTAAAAAAAAGAGATGTAAATCGATCCGTTATGACTCAATCTCTCTCATCAGACCCAACACAACAATCCAATATGAAGACTCCCTGACCACATAAGCACCAAGAATGAAGAGCTTGATCCATCGATCGCAAAGAACAGCCCAACCTCAAGTCGCATGTGCACAAAAACCTGACGTAAGCGCTTCCTTGCAAGTCAAATTTGTCCAACACTCCTGATCCGTCCGATGAAACTTCATAACATCTTCAATCTCTTGAAGAACTCAATGTTCTGATCCCAATGAATCCAAGACAGCAATGACTCAAGAACGGTCTGAACGGTCTAATTCTCCTTCGCAAGCAACTGAAAACTCCAATCCTCCCTTCTTGCATCTCAATTTCTCTCAAAATGCATAACCTCATTCGTCTCTACATGGACCGTCTATTCTCTACGTAGCTAAGACAAATCCAAACCCAATGACACCTTACTAGCATGCATTTGATCTCCTAATCTCACGATACGTGCACTTACAGGTCATAGGTACAAGCTGACCTCTTAAGCATCCCTCTTAAGTCAGTATACAGTCCATGAAAACTCTAGAATCCTCCTAGAAACTTTTTATTTTCTTTTGGACATAGAACTTATTTTCATGAAATAATAATAATTTGTTATTATCTATATAAATAACAGCTTCCTGCTAATTTTTTCTCTCCACCAGTGATCCATTTACCGGTGGTCCACCATAAATAACAACATGTTGTTATGTAACCTACCCACCGAAGGTCCGTCAGTCCACGATTGGTCCAAAAATCCATTAAAGTTAAAATCATTGTGACTTCTTCGTCTTTATTCTGTCTTTATTTCTTTATTTTTACTTTATTCCACTACTATTTAGCATTCCCTAAAGGAATTTTCATCGAAGAGATTTTAACGTTATTATAGTGTTAAGCTCTAGCTCCATGTATTTATGCTTTGGATTATCTGGAGCTGTCATTTCGCTAATTACAACTAGAAGAAAATGCTAATTTGAGTAACCCAAAGTCAAAACTTGACGAGTAGAGTAGCATTAGACAGCGCTGATCGATCTGTACATGTTAGCAACAAAATGTTTGGTCTCCATTTGAAATGAAACCAATAAGAAAAGTTTTAACCCATGTATCCATGTAGACATAAAAATTTAATTTGAATTTTAAATCTTGTTTCAATACGATTAGTTGCTCGAAGATAGGTTGGGCAGCTGTTCAAATCTGATGGATTTGTCAGAGGGTTTAGGGATTCATTGTGCATGAGACACAATGAGTTTTCGGTTCTAAGATACTCAAGAAAGTAGATTAGGACACAACTGCACTACTCTCTGGATTACCCAATACGTCAGCTTTTTTGATATGTTCCAACCGACTCTGACCAACCATCTTTTTGATGTTTGCGCTGCAGCATGGTCAAATGCTAAGTCGATCCCACCACCTAAGTTTTATATACTTGTAATTTGTTAGGGTTGAGTGTAATGTACGTGAAGAGCTACTTTCTCACAAGTCATGAGTAGTTTCTTGACACTATTTTCTTCTCAGAATGTTTTGTGTATATGTATGTATTGTTTAGTTTCATGGACTCTGAAACTTGTGACCATATGGTGAAACTTGTGAACTAGAAAACAAGCTGCAGCCATGCAAGGAGTTGAACGTCACACAATGCATCTAAGTTGTGAGAATGCAATATATAACTTGTAGAATATTGGATAACAAGTTGATATCACAAAATATTGGAAAACTATTTCCACAATAGTTGTATGCGAATCAACCATCCTGAAGCTAACAATTTTATTAAGTTACAAGTGCCAAAACTTTGCCAGTTTCATGAGCACTTTAGTATCAGTGTTGTCTGATTTGTTGCATCAGTGTCGTCTAGTTTGTTCATGTTAATACTAGGTACCGAGGCTTGAAGAACATGCCGAACAACTACTAAACTTATTCAGAGTATTGTGCAAGACACAAGTCACCTGAACTATTTTTGTTACTTAAGGTACATACGAGGAGATACCTAATGACGGAATCTGAAACTGATTCTTTAGCAAACCAAAAACTTGTTCTATAATCAAACGACCGCGGATGTGTTTTTCCATATAAGAAACTTGCAAGTTAGTAGAATTAGGATTCGAATTGAACGGCATCATAAGTCAATGATCCATCACATTTCCAGATCACCTATAATGTAAGAGAAAGATTAAAACCAGCATTTCATGGTGCACACGCTATCGTAATATACGACCAGACTGAAACTGCTGATAAAATGAAGGGACATGTAAAACACATTTGTCATTGACACACCCTAGCATCCTACAACTAATCTCTAAAATCATTTCATCTGCATCACATATATCCTATAAAATTATGTAGTGATATCCCTTTTGATTATAATAATCAAGAACATTGACTTTCTCACAGGAGCTCTTATTCGGATGTAAGTTCTATTTATTGCTCCCATACAGTTGGGCAATCTGAATCGACCAGAAAACCCAGCTGAAACATCCACAACCTCTTTCTCTCTCTGAACTCCAGAAACCGAGACTCAAGACATCAATGATGACAATTACGTAATTTCCAGTAACCTTTTGACTTGTAGATTCACCAATTCCAAACCGATCTCCCATATGAAAAATAATTAATCCAACTGCGAGCTTAAATATACATGCTTCTACCCAGATTTCAACAAGGATTACCTTTCGGAAATATGTATCAGCCTTAACAATATGCGGATCCAAATCGGAATAAATCCAGAACCAAAATCTCTTTAGACATGCACATCACTTTGCCCCATAGTTGGGTCTCATAAGAGTTCTATAGATAATTATCGAATCATATCATTGACCTCTCCTTCATCCACCAACACCCATCAGTACAATGTGAATAAAATGAGAGTACAGAGTGTGTCATTGATACAACACCGACCCAAGTCTGAAATAATTATGTGCTCGTATCCAACGAACGAACATAACACGTAAAGAAGATAACCTACCAGACTCCTCCAAGAAAACATCGATCACTCTATGAACATAACCATCATCAATAGGATAACAATGTCATCATTTGCACATTGAAATCAAAAAAACCGATGGACACAAGCAAGGAAGCACCAATGAGCAAGAAAATCATGAGCTCATATGATGTTTACACATCCAATGTTAAATGATCGTACAGTAATATTGGCAAGAATAAAAAACTAGACATTCATTAAAATGAAACATTGCCACGTATACAATCACCATGCACTTATCTTCATACTATATAGTCGAACAATCATTTAAACATCTACTGACAAGAAAAAAATCAAGTCAAACTAGATCGTGCAAGAAATTTTCCAGCGATGTCTACAAAAGGTCTCTCCACTATGTTAAGAACATCTACAAGCTTATTCTACCTTCCATACTCGTCATCTAGTCTCCTTCCTAGTTATATACAACATGTGATGGATTGTTGGTTGGGATAGAATCTTTAAGACTTGACCAGGGAAAATAGAGATCCAAGGTTCAAATCCAGTTGTGAGCAAATGGTTACCATGCATACCGGTCCTCGCAAGAGAAATTATGATGGGTGTAATTGCGGCTGCACTTAAGGACAGGAAACGTGATCTGTCTTAAATGTAACTTGTATGAACGACGTCTCCGTATGCTATTAGTTTCATGATCTTACATTCTAAAGTTCTCAAAACAAAGTGACTGTATATGACCATGACTTCAACAGCTGCTAGTAAGCATCGCGTACAACAGGGTTGCAAACTTGTGGAATTTTGATTTCATTATTTTTACTTTTTTTCCTTTCACATTAGGCAAATTGCTTGCTTACTAAGGTTGCCATGAATCCTATAGCTTGACGTCGAGAAGTTACAAACTTGCGGAATTTAGATTTCATATTTTTATGTTTTGTCCTTCACACTAGGCTAATTGCTCGCTTACCAAGGTCGCAATAACTCCAAGAGCTTGACGTAGCTGCTCGTCTACCAATGAAAATAAGCATTACACACAATGAGGTTGCAAACTTGTGGAATTTTTATTTCATTTTATTTACTTTTTTTCCTTCACACTAGGTTAATTGCTTGCTTACCAAGGTCGCAATGACTCCTACAGCTTGACGTAGCTACTCGTCTACCAGTGTCTTCACATTAGATTAGTTGCTCGTCTACCAAGGTCAGAAGGCACATCAGCATATAATTGTCTCTAGTTTTAGGTTCCATTTGCTTGTTTGGTACAGATATATACTTCACGTGGCGTAACCTCGTCGCAAAAGGAGTACAAGAGATTTGGGAGGCTCATTCTTGATATCGACGACGAGGAGACTGAGAATAAAAGACTGAGAGATCAGAGGATAGTTTTAGAGAGGATACATATACTACTGAAAGGAGGACATTGAGAAGGAGAGAAGTCGAGGAATTGATGTGTTGGAAGAGAAGATGCTAGTAAAGTAACCTATATCGCAGGAAATGAAGCTTCTGAAATTTGTATATGGAGAAGTGTTTACACTTGTATGACTTTGTGTTCTGGTCGTGTATCTAGATGTTCGATCTTTCATTCGTGATCGAATTCGACATTGAAGAGAGTCATGTTATCATAGATCTATCGTTCCACGTGCGTATCTTATCACATTTATCTCTTCATAGCTAGAGGGTCCTGTCTTTCTTGAGAAAACTCTCGCTCGACAAAGAACCGCCGGCAAACATGACAAGTTGGCTCGCAGATGACAAAGAACACTAGGTTGTTATTTAGGAAGGATCATCAACAGAAGTGATAAATAAGAACAAATTGTTATTTTATAGAAGACCATCGATAGACAGACTACTAGTAAACAGCAGAACGTCGATGGATGTATGAAAGATGACAAGAAGTTGTTATTTAGGATGGACTATCGATGAAAATAGAAAATAATGACAGATTGTTATTTATGGATCACTTGCTCCCAACAGATCATCGGTGGTGCAGATTAAATAACAACATGTTGTATTTATGAGGGACCGTCGACATGCATATCGCTAGTGGGGAGTCAAAATAACAAACAGTTGTTATTTACGTGGAAAATAACAATTTATTATTATTTTGCAAAATAAGTTCTACGTTCAAAAGACAGAAAAAGTTTCTCGGAGGATTCTTAAGTTTTTATGGATTGTGTATTCACGCAAGGGGATGCTTAAGAGACCAGCTTGTATTTACGACTCGTCGGTGGACGTATCGAGACATTGAGAGATCCAATGCATGCACATTATGTGTCATTGGATTCGGATTTGTCTTTGCTATGTAGAGGATAAGAAGGTTCATGCAGAGACGGATGGGCCTGTGCGTTTTGAGAGAAATTGAGGTGCAAGGAAAGAGGATTGAATTTTCATTTGCATACGAAAGAGAGTTGGACCGTTCTAGAGTCCAAACTTGCTATCCTTGGATTCATTTGGATCAGAACATCAAGTTCTTCAAGAAATTGAAGACGTTACAAAGTTTCATCAGACGGATTGGATGAATTTGGCTTGCAAAGAAGTGCTTATGTCAATTTTTTCGTGCATCTACGATCTGAGATTGGGTTTTTTTTTGCTATCGGTGAACCAAGATCTTCGTTCTTGGTGTCTACGCGATCAAAGAGTCTTCATCTACGCACAAGAGGAGATCACACGTAGATTGGATTGTTGTGTTGGGTGTGGCGAGAGAGATTGAGTCATAAGGGGTCGATTTATGTTAGTTTTTTGCTTCTTACGACCCAATTTCTTGTTTGGTTTTGTGAGAGGAATTCCAAACAACTTGTTTGGGGTCTCGTTCGTTTCAAGATAGTCAGATCTATCTATGGGAGGAGATGGATCTCAGTTCATGCGATCCTTTGGACGGTGTGAGGGATTTTAGCTCATAGAGAGGAGGTCTTTGAGGTTCGGTCACTTTGGAGTTATCTTGACCATTGGGGATCAGATTTGGTGATTCTCTGGGCCCTAGGAGTCAAGAGGGGAGATCCTATCCATATCAAAAAATGAATTTGAGGAAAAGAGAAAATACTCATGCAGATCTTTTTCGAGTTCTTCAATACGAGTTTGACGTCTACTTCAGTTTTATGTTTGACGTCTACTTCAGTTCTCTCTATACCGCTAGCTATGTGGTCTTCAATCATGACCTTCATTTGGATTAGGGTGACCTGATCATCGGACTAGTCGTATACTAAGTGGTGACGGAATGCAGTTTTTGTTCTAACATTGAGTTGTGTTTTTTATATTGTTAGCTAAGTGGGCTGCTCTCACGAGCCTCATTGGGTTAAGATGATCTGACAATTTGGTCTCGGGATGTATTGAGACACAACATCGATATAACGGTATTGCGGTTATTGTCGATACAAGGTATTCAGGGGGTTGGTTCAGAGGTTGGATTGGAGATTTGGGATAAAGTTTACAGAAGATTGTGTCTGTTCTTCAATTTTAGAAAATATTACAGAAGTGTACATAAAGGAGGTTGGATATTTGAAGGACTTGTTCTCATGATTATGTTTTTCTCTCTCTTGTCTTGTTCTTGCACACGATATCTCCATGATCATATACCCCACATATTCCTGGACAATGTTCACGTGCAAAATTCAAAATGATACGATGTCGTCCGCTAGTGATCTTCCAGAAATAACAACTTTTTATCATTTTCTATGTTCACCGGCAATCCGTCCGCTAGCGATTCATAAATAATAACTTATTGTTAAAAATCATCTCCTTGCTAGCAAGTTTGGAAAAATATTTTTCTCAAAATATTTATTTCATGTCATAGCCGATTCACAACGTAACAACAGTTGATGTGTGTTTGTCGACTTCTACATTCTTAGCATCTGTTCATTTAGGAATGTAGTCTGCCTCCTTCTTTTACTCATGTTGCTGTTTATTTTTCTGTTTATTTTTTCAGAATTTTTTCTTATGTTATACAAAATCACCTTGATGCATATATGCACGATGTTTGTTATGTTCTTTTGCGTGTATGATTCTTTCTATGATTTTTGTTATATTATCGTGTTTAGCTACTTAGATCTTTATTTCATGTTATATTTTCTGTTTCGTTGATTAGTTTAGTGAGAACAATATGGTTTAAGTCTTTGTCTACTACTTTGGTTTATGGATTATTATGACTCCATGTCATATTAGCACCCGAGGACCTTCTGCTGAGAGACATATACTTCGTATTCTTGTTTATCTTGTAGTCATTCATTTGCGGTGGGTAGACCCAATACCAACCATGCCCATACTTGTCAAATGTTAGATTGAGACATATGTCTTTGACTGTTACTCAATCTCATAGTATCACTTCTTTCGTAGTTTTCTCTAGTTGAGATAACTAGAGGTTGGATTTGGCTACGTCCACATACATCTTCTATTTTAGATTTTTTCTTCATCGACATCCACCTCATCTGTTTCACTCTCTTCAGTCCAGGGTGTGAAGATGATACGATCTAAGAGATGTACTAGATAGGACGATCCTCTGGGAGGTCCACTATTCGTCATGACTCATTTTTTGACGTTTTTTGACGTTTGGATTCTTCATTCATCACATTGGAGGGCTTTCTCGTCTCACGTGATGACAGTAGAGTCTTGGACACCTCTTTTGGTTCATCCAAATTTGTGTCCTCTTTCTTAGATGAGCATAAGTTGGAGCGTGTGACTCCTCTCTTATCTCGACTTGAAGATCCGCATATTACATTGTTCATTTTATCTTCTTGTTTTGCGAGGAGATCATCATTTTTGCAGAGATGTGTGACACCTATTCCTACTTTCATCAAGGAGTGTTGATGATTTTTGAAGATATTATAGGACCATGAGCTTTTCTTTGTCTTTTCTTTGGGAGAATTGACCAAGGAGCATGTTACTTGATCTCATAGGCATGTGGAGTAGGTCTTCTAACTTCTAACTTCTAAGGTCTTTGTCCCTTTGGTTTTCTTGGGTAGTTGGGCTCTAGTCTCATCTTTGGCACTACATTTTCACGTACCTCATGTTTCATTATTGCGATAGTTTGTTATGCATATAGCTCTTATAGTCATCCTCTTATAGATAGCATTACGTCAGTATAGAGATGATTTACTTGACTTAGTCTCTGTTACCTCTTTTTGATGTCCTTGCTAGAGATGAGATATCTTCACTCCAGAGGACTCTCAATCATAGCTTCTATTCGCATCTTGTCCTTCATCGTCTCTAGTCAGATGAACTTTCAGATCATATTATAGCTCATCTTTGTTCTTACACGGATCTCTATGCTGGTGCTTGACTTTCTATTTTTCTTCTTTGGACTATGCATCGCATCTTTCATCTTATGTTATAACGATGCGTCTACAATTATGTCTCCCTCAACCTCTAGTTGAAGGTTTCTCGAGGTGTAGTTGTGACAAGGCTATCTCTGTTACATGAAGGCATCTTTTTGATGTAAACATGGAAGAGATATCATTGCTGAGCATGACATCATTCGAGATATTGTATTTTCTCTCATGAGAGAGACCAATCTTCATGTGAGAAAAGAGTTAGAGGTCTTCTTCTCTCCTTCTCCATGGATGTTTCTTGATGACAAGTAGATTTAGATTTCAGCCATGAGAGAGTGACAGATGTGATTATTGTGGATCTGATGGCTGACTCTTTTGTTTGTCAAACAAAACTTATTTTGAGACATGCAGCTTCTTTGATGGTTGAACGGAGATCTGGGACTACTCAGACAAGGATGCTTCTGTGAGAGTTTTTCTCTTGTGATTGAGACCTTTAGATGTCTTGATCTAAAGTTTACTGACTTATTGAGTTCGGTAGCACGCATGCAAACTAAGATTCTAGGGAGATTACGTTATCTTTAAGATGATATGTCATTTATGTGCAACATTGGAGCAGTATGACATTACAGAAGACGTTAGCGAATGTTTTGCAGAGAACAGTCGAGACACTTTTTTGTCCTTTAGGAGAGTTGGTACATAAGTGACTCAGCTATGACTTCCTTACTTGAAGAGGTTATGCGGTTAGCTAGACATAAGTAGGTTTGGAGTTTTTTCTTTCTCTGTTGTTCCTCGCATTGTATCCAGCTGGGGTTTTCCCACTTGTCTGTTATGCTATCTTCCTTTTCCTAAAACGGTTCGGAGTAGAGACTGAACCAGGGACGACTCTTGCCTCTGTCAAGGTCCGTACTGCGGCCCTGCCCTAAGCGAGTTTGTCACCCACTTTTCTAGTCAGGACTGAGGAGCTTCCATGCGAAACGCGCAGCTACCTGGAAGATGACACTAGGGTTACAGGCAGCATTTTGACGAAGTAGTTTCCCGCGTGCACCCTTATGAATTAAATATGTGGAAGCACGTATTCAAGTAGCAACTGCTGTCTGTGAAGATGTCAGTCGAGCTAGATGCATTTTCATTGTAATAATGAATAACTTGTAGATACTCGGCTTCCGGCCTGTACAAACTTTTATAGTCATTGTCAGTTTGTGTAATTAGTGTAGTTTCTCCTGCGGTTTCTCCCTGGACTATGAGATTTGAAGGTTTAGCGTCAACCAGCGATTGTATACTATGGGGCACTATCATCTGTTCAGGATCATTGTCGTGGCATTGTTGAGGGCATTCGCTACGTAGACCAGGTCTTCGTCATGCTCATCTCGAACGATGTTGCAAATGCGAGAGAGTTACGAAAAGTCGTGTGGAATGGCCACAGCCTTCAGGAGTCTTTCGAGATCCTCCTTTTGTTGCAAGCACAACCTGTACTCGTTCTCTATGTCTGAATTTTGCTGTTTTGCACTCTGGTACCTTTTCTCTGTACTCTTTTGTAGCTGCGATACTTCTTGCAGTTTCTTTTCAGTCTCTTTCTGCAGTTGGAGGGTTTCCTGCAACTTCCTTTCCGTTCTCTCCTGCTGCTGCATGGTGACTTGAAGCTTACTGGCCATTTCTTCCATGTTTCTGGATCTCGTTTGCAGATCCTTCTCCCGTTCGCCTGTACTCCTGTGAAGGAGTTCTACTTGACGGTGCAGCCCTTTTACAGTATCCAGAGCTGTCACCAGGTAGTGATAATTCACTGGAGCACTTACCTCCGCGCCTTGATATGTTTCGGAAGCGGTCCACCTCCTGCTCATACTTGTAGTAACCGAGTTCGTTATTGAACGCGAGCCATCTAGATCTTCGAAACTGGAGCTGTCAAACCTTTTAGGACAAGAGCTCACTGGATCAGTAGTCAATTTGCGAAACGGAAATCTTGAGCTCTTGTCTCTTTGATCTCGTTTGGCTAAATTACTTTCTATCAGATCGTTACCCGTCGAACCTGAAGATCCTACAGCCAATCCAGCGTCCTTCCCCTTACTGTTTGTTTTGGTTGCAGCCTCGAAGACGAGAAACTCGTCCTTGGTTTCTCCTGCAAATCCGGCAGGAGAAATTGGCCTTTGACATCGGCCGAGTGGGGACACCGGGGCGTCGAAATTCCCATCTGATTTCACGACTTCTTCTAGCACTGTCTCGATGTCTTCCATGTCGTGGGCCAAGGAAGTCACCTCAGGCACGCTCGCGGACGATACTCCTTCATCCTGTGACGTGATAGTCGTGAATGTGAGCAGTAAGATTCCTCTGCCCACTCACCATTTTTTCCTTCTATTGAAAGGAAATCTTGACAAGATCTGACTTTAGAGACAATGTATCTAACTCTCCACCAGTTGATGTCGACCTTTCTCTAGCTAGTAATAGGTGCTCGAATCTTGGGATCTACGAGATTCGCATGGAGTTGAGTTCTGATGTTAAAACAGTGAGAGCAGTGAAGAATGCAATAGTGTCAGAGGAAATTACAGCATAGTTGGAGGTTGTCGTTGAATGGCAACTCAGATCGGCGGTTGATGATGAAGTGGATCCACCCAGGAGCTGGAAGGGACCCTTCGGTGATGCACTTTCTCTGAATCTGAAGCTCGTCCTGGGCGATTCCTTCGTCAGTCTCATACTAGACTCGCTGCTCGATCGAGACAGACGCTTGTGTATCGTATCACTCGACCTGGAGGAAGTCGTCACCAGCATCACATACACCTGATTGGACAAATTTCCCTCAATACAGTGAATACAGTGAAAGTGGGAGATTGATCTAGATATCCTGCAATCGAACATGGGGTACGTAGAACAATTCTGATACACAGAGAAATAGAAAAGAATATCCTTAAATCCTAGAGCGACTGAGTAGTTCGGCATATGATTTTAACCTCGAAGTAAGAGCCCGACCTGATTGCTAAGTAATGTCCCGTGGCCTCCAAAGGCCACCAGATAATCTCTCTCGTCTCTCTGGAGTCGTACAACACTCAAGCCCTGTGTACAGCAGACGGATGAATGAGCAGGCCGCTGAATAACAGTAACTTTTTTCTGGTCTGAGTCCAGAGTCCTGTCAACGCTGAGCCGGTTGTGACATGTCATCGACGTCAAATTACATATACACAGCATCTACACTGTCAGAAGGCGACAGGTGAAGGAGGCAATGAGTCTTACATCATGTGCAAGCGGGGACATAGACTCGATCATCGTAACAATCGACCACTCTCGTCTCACGACATCTAAGACGAGGGTGTCCACCATCTCTGCCGATAACACGCATACAGACAACGGCAGTCAGGTACAGAAGTTCCTTCAAATACTCCATTTGATATATACATGTATAAGTGTTCCCCAGAGTCGTGGGAATTGGGTAGAAAGGTTGGCAGGCCAAGGTCTTCTTACCCTGACCACGATTCTCTCCACCTACGATGTAGAAGTTTCCTCCTACCATTGCTCCTACATGCCGAGCGCGTCCGATCTGTGGTGCTGAGCCCTTCGTTTTCTCTTTCGTCCACACCATCTGCCCATCAGAAATACGTCGGTCATGATCATATATCATAACAGCGCTAGCCGAAACGAGTCTATCTGATGGTTGAGGCCACGTCTCCCAAGTAGTACTCATGCACGGATCGGAGATGAATCAGACGACAACAAGTAGTCTTCAGCTAAATATATCACTGCCAGTACCGTAATGAGGTCCAGGCAGAAAACATCTCGGTAGTAGGTTGCATAGGACTTGCCACCAAAGATCCACAGATATCGCCCAGCATGACATCCTGCTGCATGGTATTTCCGAGGTGCCGGCTTCATGCCCCTGCGCAACGGATACAACCAGATCGGTCGATTCATCGAGGATTATCATCACTGAAGACTAGATTGTGCACTAGTCTCTAAACTTTCAGCGTGGACTGGAGAACTCTTGGATATCAAGGTCAAATGGGCTACGTACTTAATTCCTTAATTTCTTGGCAAAATCGGCACATGTTCTTTATCTACGGACTATAATCTGAACGACATCTGGACAAAGATGGTTCTCAGAAAGTCACGCGCAGTTCAGCAGTATTCTAGAGTTGAAAGGACTGACCCTGTTTTTGGAGATTCCCATGCAAGGGATTCCAGATCAAGGACATAGAACTCGTCCAGCATCCTGCCGCTCGCGTCTTCGCCCCCGAACATCATCAATTTGCTCTCTATTTGGACTACACTTGGCCCTACTCGAGCTAACTGCATATGCACGACTTAGCAGAGTTAGTTTAAGAAAGTCAGTGATTTCTTGTCTCACAAGAGGAAGTTGAAGAGAAAGCTCGCTTCGGTGAAACTGCTACAACTTAAGTACAATAAAACCAAGTGCTACTCATCTCGAGTGGAGAAGGTCCACTGTACCTACGCTTCCATCTTATGGTTCTAAATTTTCTACTCATGATTCGGAGTATATATCTAGAGAGAAGAAGATGCTGGTCCAGAATATTTCTCTCCCCGAAATCAGAAGAGGTAATCTTTGACATACCGGAATATCACCACTCGGAGTAAGAGATGACCAACTGTCGGTTTCGATGTCAAATGCATAAACTGTCACAACCACGACAACAGTTCACCGACAGGATGGAAGAACTGGTACTGCTAGCCAAGAAAGATATCACATTCAACCACGTAGAAATAGGACCTAGGAATTCTCTACTGTTAGGCTGTGCGCTAATTAAGCCTTTACACTCGAGTCTGGTAGTTTGGAACTTACTAACCTTCTACCACAGAGCCCTGACGATGAGATTCCCCTCCCAAAACCACCAGCATGCTGTTCCATATCGCCTGTTGAAAGCATGCATGCGTTATTAAAATCGCTTGGAAGGGTAAGGACCTACGACCGCAGGACGTTGAACATCAAAGATTCTTCTCTCCGTCGGGCTTAGAAGAAAGGATATATCAGAGAAAGTAAATAATAATAATGAAATAATCAGCAGAGCAAAACAGCAACTGCCTTATGTACTGTCCAAGGTTAAGCGAAGGTATGTCCGCCTTGTACCACAAAATGTCCGACAAAGTGAGGGGCGGCTCCATTTTTTATGGCTCTCGCATCGTTGCAATTGGTGTCCGAACTCCACAGCAATGCACGTGTATCCAGTACCTTGATATGCATATTCATAGTCAGGCTGAGCGTGACTTCCATCATATTTTGCACCGGAAGAATAGCCAACGCAATCTTAAACTACCGGCTTTCTGGCTAGAAACAGTCCTTTTCCTTACATCCAGATCAAACACTTCGCTAATCACGATGGAGATGGCTGCTCTGCAGGATCTCCACACTTATTAAGCAACAACACGTATAAGTGCGTAACCGGGGAAGTTCGTGAAGAAGACCTGGATGTCTCCGAGAACTCCATCTGCTGATCTGCCGCCAATTACGAACATTCGTTCGCCAACTGCCACCGCTGCATGCTGCTCAATTTCACCCACGAGAGGTGATCTTAGATATTAGCTCCGCGCGTTATAGCACAAGTGAACTGCCGAAAGCTGAGCGCATGTTAAGGGACTGGATGAACGTCCCCAGCGCAAGATTAGGACGAACAAGTTCTAAACATCCCGCACTTTCAAACTTCACTTCAGAACTATCAGATAATGGGCAAAGCATCAGAATACGAGGGACTGGTTATACAGCAGCTTCAACTGAACTTTCGAGCAAGGATTGTACAAGTTGGGGAAACAAAATTATGCCGAACACGAATAATATATGAAGAAAAGTATCTGAACCCCAGATGTTAAGTGGTGAACGATGCGAAGAAGTCTTACATGCTGTGGGTGAAGAAAAGTACGCTTCCACGAGAACTAACGGTAGAAATTCTGCTCGATTGTAGCACGATACTCAAAGTAAAGGTTGCCGATTTGCATTTGCATAGTACGTACCTTCGAGCGAGGACTAGGCAATGGCTCGTCGATATGTAGGCGAACCCATTCGTGCTCAATACTTATGTCTGACAGAGTCCTGGCAACGTTGTAGTCTTCGAGTCTGCTGCTTATTGATATTCTTTGAGGATCATCCTCGGACGACAAGCTTCTCCGAATTCGGTCCTTCAGTTTAGAGCTTGATGAGCCATGGCTACCACGTTCACGGTGACCCTGCAGTCCACAGAAGAAAAGAATGTCTAAGCAAACATATTCAGTAATCACGTCTAGAACAACATCAATCTCCACCGGAATCCGGAGTGAAGCTGCACATCCTAAACAAACCTGGAGTAGACACCAGGAGAGGTGGATTGATCAGTGCTGTTACAGTATAGAAACAAATGGTAGAACTCATCCCAGAGACCACATGCGCTGAGCAGGGTAATATAATACTGCAGAATCTGGGAGTATATATCGTTTTCATATGCCCAATTGTTCTTCGGATCACGCGATATTCCTACAAAACAAGTCTGAGAGTGCAGAATACAATAGCTGCGGACATATGGTCGCTATCAGATTATGCACGGCAGTTACTATAATATCACGTTCTTGACAACAAACGGATAGTGGCTGAAGAATCCGAATATCTCACCGATGTTAATCGCCGTGGCGGGAGAAGAGCTCTCACGATGCACTTCATGTCACCTCAAGGAAGTTCCCTTCAGATTGTTACTCGTAGTGATCAGAGAAGAGAAATAATACGCTCAATATACCAGCACCGACTTCGAACTTCCAGCATGGTGTTGACCTTATCTGCAATGTTTGAACGCTTCCAGTAGTAGTTCAGAATCACGTGTACAGATTGTGTGGTAGTTATCCGAACAAGAGTATACAGGGGGAAGGTGGTCGCAAGTGACCTGTCCGTGAAAATAAAGAACAGTACTGATTGAACAACGCTACGTTGCCTTAGAGTGTGATGCGATGTGAGTCAAGTATGCATATATAGAATTCAGTTGTACCTCAAGAACCTTAAAAGGTCAGAATGAATAATCTCGAACGTTTGCCCGATTGTCGTTTCAGTTCTGTCGATAACACTGGCCATGCATATGCATTTGGTGATCTCTTCACTATCAAGACTTTCACGGAACTAAACCAGATGACCGAAACGTAGACTACGTGAAGATTAGATCAAGAGTTCCAGTTGTTTGCAATTGGCTGCTGGAGAAATCCGCACTCGTTCCTGTAGTCTCCAGGCAGAAGTCAGTATCTCCTTTTCATGTATAATCATATATTAAGGAATAAAAATTGAATAATAAATTGACATACCGTCACGATAGTACTAACTACCTGAACTTCGAACAAAAGAAATTCATGGTCGGAACAGATCTTCACAAAATAACACAGTTCAGAGCAGAATCTTGAATATCCTTGTGATATGTCGCCGTGGCAGGATCACGTCACTGTCATTGGAACTGTCTTCACTTGAAATCGCCTTTCCAGCTTTTGTCATTTTCTTGCTCCTATCGGATATTATGAGGAACAAAGGTTCTCCAGACAAGGAAGTCTGTTGGCTTCAGTGATCTTTCGAGTGAGAAGACTTCTTGACTGACTCGGTTCCTGGTCTAAGCCCATCGATCTTCCCATAACGCTGGTGTTGTCATCTTGTACTAACAAGCCAGTTAGGCGTGGGAGAGTTTGACACTGAGTTGTTCATAGACGGATTTCCACGCACAGACCCGATCGAAGAATGCCGCGGTGGCCACTGAGATTCAACATAGTACTGTACTCTGGGTTGCATAAATGCTGCCAATTCTGGAGGCAACCAGTCAATGCCATGCCAGCGCCACGCTTCAGTTAGCTAAAGAATGACCCGCTTGGGAAGAATGCACACTAGGTACTAGTCTTAACCCTGGTAAACCTTAGCACGCTTTAACGTTTAAATAATGTATCGATAGACGTTGAGAACTAGAATCCACCTTGCATAAGCATTTATTCTTCGTATTCAATCTACTTTCCTGTTCGTCCATGGAATTCAGAAGCAGGATCACAGACACCAAGATGTACGTAGAGCTTTTTCTACAATACAGTGGCAGACACTCTGAATGATCCTCATCGATGATCTCTATGAGGATCTTACTCGATGGGTTTAACGGCAACCTGCAGATTCAGATGCTGATTCCAGTGAATAGCCTCCGGAATTAGAGAATACATAGTGTAAACTACAAACAAATAATACGGGCTATAACTTTTCGTCACTTTCTTAACATCACACAGAGAAAAGGCTATCATTTTAACATTCAAAAGTTAACTCGAGTTAAGCGAGGTACCTATTCTGCATTCGTCCCGAACGGCTAATTATCAGGTCGTTTCTTCCCTGGGACATCGACCCGTCTGGACACGAAAGAATTCTCCAGCGATATACCACAATTGACGGCATGCTGCAGCAAACCGGATTTGCTGCAGTCAGTAGTGGTCGGAATCTACACCAGCTTCATGGCAAAGAGCGGTAACAACGCCGCAGGTTACTAGTAAAGCTGGTCGCTGAAGTTGTGAAGAAAGGGTCGCGAGAGATGTTAATGTTGAAACTCCCTCGAAGATTGCTGCACTTATGAGCGGAGCAAGTGGGACCGGTCGGCTGTTGCTGTTAATTTTCTGAATTTCGCAGAACCCGCAAACCAACTCGATCGTTCCCGTCTCCCTGTTTGATCCGCAGCCTAACATCGTACAGATCTGCTGTTCGAAGCACCGACTGGCCCGTCTCATGCCGAAGAGCTCATCCAGGAACTGGCCATGGGCAACATTTTTCTAAGAACAGTTGAACGGTGCTGCTTTGATATCACAGCTTATCAGGAAGAAGACACCAATTTCCCGAAATTGCAACTGGACCCCTTAGTTCCGTTCACTGACAGTTCGAATGTAGTTCTCGCGATCGGTATGCGTTGCAGTAAATTGGCAGTTACCTTTGTACGGATATAATCTAGTCTTTAATTTCTTGTGCTTCTGTTCGCGAAAACAAGTCCCACTCTAATCTCGTACTTGAGCAAAGAGGGCTTCCGAGCAAGCTTTAGGTTTTGGGGCTGTCTTGAGCAACAATTTATAACACACCTTTAAATAGCTGAGAACAGGAGAAAGGTGCGACAAGCATCGTCTCCAAGTTTTCATCTTCACAAACTGGGCTATAGTAGCTTAAGATGTGTAAGGATTGAACAGTATAAATCTCCTTAACGAGCTTCCAACTTATGATACCATGCACTCAGCCCTAGATAACTTCTCTAGCTGCCTGATCCATTCATCATTTCTATCGATAGTTAGATATTCATAATTCGCACCAACTGAGTGACAGTGTGGAGCCTTGTTTCTGTAATTCTAGACAATGGTTCAAACTGCTGTATATGATGCACGCAATTGATCATACCATGAAAGGTTATCTCGGATTATCCCAGATTCTTGGAAGAAGTGGATAGCTCACCATGGACAAGTCTTCAGGAAGTTCAAGCTGTCCTTTTGTTCCTATGCTCCACTCCTTTTGGTGCTTATCGATCAAGAAGCGTTAGCTTCGTCCCTATTGCCTAGGAACAGTAGTACTTATTTACTGGATGTTGAAACCTTCATTTTTATTATCTTATGATCCGAAGTCTAAATCTGTTTTCGCACTTGCGGAATAGTTACCAAGCTTCCAGATGGAGATAAGCGTTCTCTGATGCAAAACTTTCGAGAATGGACCTGCTCCATTCATCTGCCGCCTGTCGGCTGCACAGATATGTGCACTTAATTACGATCGACTACAAAAGTTGGAGTAGAGCTCCCGTGAAAACGGTGATGCGGGATCACTCATCATCTCCCTCAAGGTATTGTTTCTGGGTAAATATGTCACAGACAGAAAAATACAAAACGGAACGAGAACCAGACGGCAGGCGCCAAACATACAAACTCAAGAAAAGTGAAGTGACAACGAAAATTGCTCAGACCAAGTTGCTCTAGAAACTGTTGAGCAGCTTTGCTGGTGAGCAGTCAATCTAGTCAGCATACATCATGTTAGATTAGACGTTTGCATGCAATGCCATTCGATTAAGTACTCGTCCACTCTGAAGACCGCATGGAGCTACTACTGTACTTTAGCTTTGAGCCACATGATTCCCTCCTACTTTGCAGTCCTACTGACAATGATTCATCCAAGGGAGAAAGATTTTCAGAATGGGACAACCTTAAACCACCAGTGACCCTATAAAAGTGGCGTAATGGCCCGGAGCTTACATGGCATTCAGCCCGCGTGCAGCTTGGCTTCACCCAACAGTGACCATTACTTCCGGCCGGGGTTAAAACTTAGGCATGAGTGCGTGAGCGAGGACAAATGTTCACGCTAGGGTTCGAGACTTCTTGAGATCGCATCATGACTGCAATCGCTGCGGTTCTTGTTCTTTGTGCAGGAGGATGTATGTTCAGAGGTGAGGCTGCGGCTCACGTTCTTTTTGCAGACGGGTGTATGTCTGGTGGTTGGATTGAGTTCGCATGGTGCATTGCAGGTTTCATTCGTGGTGGACCTCGACTTCTTTACGGTGTTAAATCAGTCCGAACACTCATTTCATCCGTGAAGAAACACAATATTTTATATTTTTCAGTTCTTTCATTTGGACGACTCAGTCTTTTTCTGAGTTTTGATCATACACAGATTCTTGGAGACACAGTGCGCGGTTCTTTCAAGTTTTCATTGAGTCGACGTCTGTCTTCGGTGTTCAAGGTTCTGTTTTTATTTTTCAGACTCCCGGTACTCTTGTTTCTAGTTTTCGCACAGCTTTGAAAACCACCGTTTGAACTTGACGGTGTCTATTTTCTTGCGTTCTTGAATCTTTCTGTTCGTTCAAGAGTTCAGACGGCTGGATTCAGATCTTGGGAAGTCACTCTTAGATCACTTGGGGATCTAAGGGATACATTGTGAGTGCTTTCTTCCGAAGAGTTTTTCTGGACAGGTGGTCCAGTGGTCTGTTTCAGTTTCGTCCTTGAATGATAAACAATACCAATGAATAAAAAGAAAAAAGGAATTCTCGGGATTCCTTCTTAAACGGCGCAGACCTTCCTACGTTAGGCGGCCAGCGTCCGGAGAAAGTGAAATCTTTCATCTGAAAAACGACGGAGAGTTTGAAGGGTTGGAGTGGAGGAGAAAGGCACTCACCGAGTATTCTGCGGGAAGAAAGGACGCTGGTTCGCTTCATACATCGTGCTGGTAGGAATCCTTATGGACAGGACAGGACTCAGATTCAAAAGGCTGCTGATGACAGCTACTTCAGCAGTGCTCGTTCTGCAACAGGTTACAATGGTATGTCGACCGACTTAAGACGCTGAAGAAATCATTGACAATGGACCACAGAAACTTCATACAAGACCTAAAAGGGATGGAGACACATTTCAACCATTTTAGCCGGGGGTGAGGATGTCGGTGAAGTTTGTAAAGGAGAAAGCGAGGAGGAACCTGTTGTCAAAGTGGGCATGACGAGTGCTCCGGAATCACTGAAACTAGCCGGTGCAATGGCGGATCTTCGAGGGCAGCTATTGGCGACCATCGAGTCCTTCAATAACGAATGCTTTGTTCAGAGTTGGACTTGAGCTCCAGATAGATGTGGCTCCGGGAGTGGAGTGGACTGCTATTCTAGCTATGAGTGCTGGCGCCAAGAAGGAGGGGCTTCTCTTTCCACCGTCCACGTTTGGTGAAGCAATGTTGGCTGCACGTGCTACGGGAGAAGTAACAGGAACAGCTTTGGACAGCTGAGAGCTAACTGTATCGCTCGCTCAGTAACAGTAACTAACAGTTGTTGTCGCCCTAATCGATGCACTATAAAGTGAAGACTAGCAGAACGCTGAAAGTCCTTTTCTGTTTGATTTGTTATTGATTTGTTATTAGAGCTCTCTTTGCCCTGGAGCTTTGCTCTTTTCCGATTACACCACCCCGTGCAGTTCCCCTGTCGCCCATGGGGAAACCGCCCGACTTGGCGTGACCACCTTAAGGCAACTACCGCAGCGGGACCACCCACCTGAATTTCCCAGGTCGTAGGCCAGACCAACATGCTGAAAGTTGGTGTAAATGGACAATGACAGAATTATAGCATTTGAAGCTACAATGCGGTGGAAGTATTAGAGTAAGTACTTACTAAAGGTAGTTTCTAGATAGCTTTGCAAGATAATGACTATCTTCATATTCAATGTCGCATTCCTCAAGCTGCAAGATACAGGATGAAGAGGACCTTATTCGTTCAGCGTGACGACAAAATGACGGCAATAAGAGTTCAGGGTGTTAGGGAGAAAGGGAGAAAAATAGGTGCGCAGTGGGAATGGCAGTTCTGAAATTTGTATCTGTAGATTCTCTTGTAACAACCAACTCAATACGACTTGAAAGACGGCTTCATTTGTACAAGACGTGGATAACTAGGCGTTAACTTTAACCACAATCACTAGGTGTGGCATCTTCATTCGCTTCCAACATGTTTAATTATCTGAAACGCCAAGGCGCTGATCCTGCATGTTAAGATGAAAGAGGAATCATAAGAACGCGCTGATTCGTTTTCACGGGCTTCTCGTGACGTTACGATTGATAATTACTTCAGCAAATACGATATTTCTTCAGTGTTGAAAAGATTCTACGGTCTCATCAGAAACCGAGTGCACAAATCTTTACTGGACGATGGGATATTAAACCACAAGTTCTGCTATATTAGCGGTGAGCTAATCATTTTTAGTTCTGACTAAGTGAAATCAGGTCTCGCGAGGGCCCTACGAGAATTATGCATCGTTGTCATGTTTGCAATACAACACAGAATTGACCGATCAGGGTATCAAAAGTATCAACATCAGTAGAGCTTCAATATGCAACCATGATCGGGGCCAATCTGACCACGGACGGTTCAAGAATGATCACCTGAAGAGTCGAAGATTGAAAGTCATGTAAAAAAAATATTCTACAATTTGAAATTCAAATTGTTCTTATATCTGATAATATTTCATACAGCGCATGACATACTCCAATACAAGAGCCAGACTGGAATCCTCGAAATCTCGAGATTCAAGAGGGAGCTTGTGTTACGGCGGCCAGTGTACAAGCCGACTGTTTTCACAGTCGGCTTGTACACCACTGTCGTTTATCCGGCGCCAGAAATGGAGAGTTTTCTGATAACTGCCAGAGAAACTCTCTATTTCTGGCAGTTTCCTATGATCCATATGGACTTGGAGGACTGCTGACAGCTCGTGTAGACTAAGAGAGCTGCTGACGGCCATCCTGTCAGCAGCCCTCTCTTCCTTGCTGACAGCCCAAGCTTCCTCTCGCTATCCCTCAAACCCAAGCCCAAGCTCACTTTCCCTCTCATTCTAACTCTTTGTATTTTCGGTTCAGCTTATTTCTCTTACTTGCTAGAATCCTGCTTTCTTAGTTGTCCCACTGTTTTTGAGCCTTAGTTTGATTTAAGATATGTGATCCTATTGAAATAGGATCAATATAGCTAAAATATATAAATGAAGCTATGTGAGAAAAATCTACTAATATCCTAACCTATAAGAAATGCAAAATCTCAAATATCCATTACAATACATAAAAGTCACAGTGCTATGACTTTGATATGTGATCCTATTGAATAAGATATTTTGGATATTTGAGATTTTGCATTTCTATAGGTTAGGATATTAATAGATTTTTCTCACATAGCTTCATTTCTTTTATACGTTATCTAGATTATTTTTATTCATTTCTTTTTCTCACATATGGGTCTAGTTTTTCAGTGATATATTTTCTACAGCTTGGTTATCACCGATAAGTTTAGTTCAGACCTCTGGACGGGTAGGTTAGACTTGATTAGTGAGGGCTTTTTCAGTGTATAGTATGCCTCCCAGGGTTCATCTCCGACGGTCTGGGGATCAACATTTACTTAGAGGATGTTTGGAGGTCCCAGATGGAAAAGTGAGAGTGCCGGAGTCATTATTGCTTCGCTATGTGTAGACTATGTGACTTTTAGGACCACCTGCAGGTCATATTGATGTGTTTCATTTTTTTCTCAAAAGTCGCTGTTCGCATAGACCAGATGGTAAGAGAAGCTGAGGTCAGGTTGGATGAGCAAGATGTAATTTCAGAGGAGGATGATCTATAGGGAGATGTTATTCGGTCAGAGGATACCAAGTTTCATGCATATCTTATCATATTGCGAACTCTAGGCGTTGACCGTGCTGAGCATCAGGTCAGGTTCAAGTTCAGCTGAATGTTTGTCTTTCAATTTATTTATGAATGCAAAGTTGTATATATGACTAGAATTAAAATTTCTTTGGTCGCTAATGTTAGAGCTTAGACATTAGACTTTGTGTGATATATCATTGTGACACAAAGTGTTATCTAAATATATCGTATTATGACCGTTGTATTTCTAGGATCACTTTGATATTTCCACATCAAACCCTTTTATACTAGATTCTCAACTCCTTTTGAGTCGATCCTTGATTCTGAAGTACCCAACATCTTAGAGCCGCCTAGACCAAAGACCATAGCTTCAGCTACACTAGTGGTCCAGAGTCCAGAGTTAGCTGTTTATGGATTTATAACTATTTCTAAGTTGATGGAGTTATTCACTCTATTCAAGGTGAGATGTCATCATTATGAGTGCAAGTTGACTTTAGATCCTCCGGTAGTTTCATGTATCCATCAGACCTACTCCTTGAAGCTTAGATGTCCACAAGATCACACATTTGGATGGAGATCTACAGAGATGGAGTTATATCACGGAGTTTTCGATGTGATTCATTATTTTTATCATAACGGTTGTGTGTTGGATTGGGTATGAACAACTAGATAGTTTATGTTGAGAGGTAGGATTATTCTCACTTTCTAGGTCCATTTCTTTGGATTCCAGAACGATAAAGATCGCATCATCGGATGGATTCAAGCGACGCTTGAAAGATGGACAATGAAGAAGGAGGAGGTCCAATCAGAAGTGCTTGCACGATATTTCTCTGACTTGAACGAGGATCATGTGGGTGGTAAGTGCTCGAGCTTGTGGACAATTTTGAAGTTCTATTATGAGGGATCCAAGTTTAAGTTCTGTAGTGTTTGAGGAGGATCTAACTTAGTCCACAGGTTTTTTAGGCAACTTCATGGTGTATGCTGATTTGAGATACGAGTCGACTAGGAATGGTTACAATGAGATATGTGCTTTCATCTCAGCAAATGACGATAAAGTGTTCGAGATGATAAACATGACTCGAGTAGAGATCGGAAACAACTCGTGGTTGATTGAGGATCGAGCATTTGAGTTGGATATTCAGCGACTCATCGCCAAAGGGATAGTACCAGATGAGGTTGTGCATGAGGATAAGTCATCGATTGATGCCATCTTGTCTTGTCATGAGATTGTCAGTCAGAAGGACTATGACACAAGTGTAAGAATATCATCAAAAAGTTCTTAGTAGAGGTGCAAAATAAGAAGCGTGTATGTACCAGCGGGTGTGGAGAAGACTGAGGTTCGGACTGACCTTGAGCTCCTCACTAAGAGACACTTGGTGACATGGCTGCCTCAACAAAGTGCTTCCAATTTAGTGTTGGTTGCACGAGTTGTCTGATGAAAACCCCATTGGTTCTAGACGGTTTATGTATCTTGAGTTGCAGACACATGACATAGCCGACAGGTTGAAGAGATAGATATACACATGTTGTCAATTGAATGTGCAAAGGGACAGTGAGGCCGGACGGACGTTATCTGCAAGTCGAGGACGACAACATGGTGTTAGTCATGGACAATCAGAATGCTGCTAATCATTGGACGGACGATCACACACTTTGCCGAAATCTATCAAACGACATACCTTGTTGTAGTGTGCTTGGCTTGAATCGACCAGCCCTAGATCAGTACTATGAGAGAGATAATGTCATTTCTAGTATGCATTCTTTGATGATGTTCCGGAAAAGATGTTTGGCTTAGTGTTAATCGTCTGTTATTGTTACAGACTCCTCCATACACATTGTTATGGTGCAGTTTTTTACGTCAGTCATTACACCCTCGAAGATGCGGTTTACACCCGAGCGCGAGAGAACTCTATGTCAGAGACATTCAACTCTATGATAAACAAGTTTGCGACAAAATGGATTCATTATGCTAAGACGCGCGAGGCACCTCTGACCGCTTGTTGCATGGATTGGAATGAAAAAATCACTCGTCAGCCCATCAAGATCTTGGAACACGGACCACAACACACTACTGTGCGACACAGGATGACAACCACACGTATATTGCCGTCCTGGAAGACATAGTGGAAAGCAAGACTACGCGAGCAGCTCTTTGGCTTTTGAGAACGTGATCAGATTGCTTAGGTGTTTACTTTGCAAAATTTTTTTGAAGACCATCTCCGAGGGGTGTGGAAGACTGTGTGAAAGACCAAGTTGAACGAGGCTATATTCAGCGTGCAACCAGCGACATGATGGTAAGAATCTTTTAGTAATCTAGGTTATTTTAAAATTTGATTCTCAGTCCTCGTATTTTATTATTGATTTCTTCCAATATTTTAAAAATATTAAGTTTCTTTATGCACTTTGATTTAATTTGTAAATATTTATGTTGTGGTCCAAATGTACGACAAAGGAGACTTACATGGTGTCTATATCTAGAAATAATGCTAGTTTTACCCTTTAGCTTATTTGTATATTTTCCTAAGACTCAATGGCGAGCTCAGACACTAAATTCTGGAAGTCTGATTTAATTCTTGGTTTTAGAATACTAGTTTTACAACACTCGGTTATATTTTCAGAGTTCTGAGGTCTTGTTTTTCACGAAATAGGTTTACCAAGACAGTTTCATGAGAAACAAGTTTGTCCTCTCGTCTTCTGGTTTGAAATCTTATATCATTTCAGAAGAGTTGAATTTTTCATCTTTTTTCTAATTTATTTCTGGTTTTGAGCTACTCTTTCCCGCGGCACAAGTAGAACATATCTGTTTCGAGAGACAACCGGTGTACCTTCTGGCTTTTTCCTAATTCTTATTCAGGTTTTGAAACTATGTTTCTCACGAAACAAGTAAAAATACATGTTTTGAGAGAAACAGGTTTACCTTACCAATTTTTGGCTATTTTTTCTGGTTTTGTAACTTACAAACTTGTTTGTGACAGCGGACTAATAGCAGTTCAGAACTCTCTTATACAATGCACTGCTCGTAAACCTGCATATTGCTCGTACATGACTTTTCCCGACATTACAGAGTCGATCCAAAGACCCAAGACAAGACTTGCCCTTCCGAGCTATGGCATGCAGCTTCTTCTCTGAGGCTTCTTCTCTGAGAAGCTAGGGACCACGACTGTAGGTTACCTCGTCGGGTTTGGAGAAAAGGAGACGAAGACTCGAAAACTCAAGACAACAAGCAGGAGTATCGTTCTAGTTGTCAAACTTCAGAGTCTACTGTATCATTCATAATCACATTCTTTGACTTATCCTTCGAATGCTTGTAGACTCTAGAGATGAGCTCAAAGTCCATCCAAGTCTCTAATCAGTCCGTCAAAGAGACCCAAGTCTCACACAGAAGAAAACATAAATGTGGTTCAAACGTGACAACAGATCATCTTAGAAATACATACAGACATGCATGCACGACAGATATTATCGAGCTCCTTGTCTCACAAGCACTTGAAGTAGTACGTGAAACATCAGCTTCAGTGAATCCGATAAATCTGAACCATCCTTTCTGTCCACATTGCTGGTGGAGAGTTCCAGTCAAGTTACTGTTCTACGAACTTCATGACATGTTACAGGAGGTTGAACCCTTGAAAGCCCTCATCTGGACATAACATTTCATAGGAGCTGATTCAGCAACTCTTGGACTTGCTATTTGGGATGCATCATGCATGCAGCTAAGAAAAAAAAGAGGTATGAGAAACAAAATGTACTTCATAAAAAAAACAAGAAAACAAGTTCTGAAAACCAAAAAACTTCACTGTGATCATGAAACTCGCGTTTTACTGCAGCTTCAAGGAGTTCAAACAATTGCTTCCGATATACATAGCCAACAAGAAAGGAGAGCTCTTTGTAAATGACGAAACGTTTCTTTTTGGAGATTTTCTCAGTGTAGGAGACAGAAACGTAAGCTATCAGTTCAGTCTCAAAGTCCCACATGTATGCACCTCCATCAGAGATAACGAAGGCCACCACAGCTGCATAATCGGGAAAAGCTTTCAGTAATTCTTGTGTGGTGAAAGTTAAAAGACGATCATCAAGACAGCTGCCCGGGACTGTCCAAGCATCTTTGAATTCTTCGTCAGCCATCACTCTCCATCTCTTGACCGTATGTGGCATGGAGCCTATCTGAACCCAGATAAGATAGCCCAAATCGAACTAAGTCCTCTATCAAATAATACAACACTTAAAGCCGCTTCGCATGGAAGTGTCAATTCGGGCTTCACCTGAAATTGGAAATCGTTCATTAGACTGCCCTTGCCCATCGAACTTTGCTTGCTTTGTGTCTCACTCAATGTCCTCAAAGAACACAAGCCGCAGAATTCCAGCAACCTGGCTACACTTGACTACGGAGATGTCAAAGGCTGTAAAATTCAGCACATTGGGATCAATGTTTAATGCGCGTATTAGCTGGATTCCTTCTGATATCTGGATTTCCTTCTGATATCGGATCTGGATTACAATCTGTGGAGTGTAACCGAGGGCCAAGTACTTCATGCATCTAGTGAGTCAGTGATATTGTTAGTCAGTTTTCCATGGATTCACCGATGCTTGGTCAAATTCCATGTCTGACGCACTGAACACGAGAAGACGCTTGACCAGATTCTCCTTTATCAGATTGTTTTGAGCCATGTCTAAGATTCGACCGCTACATTCTTCTCTTCGTGTATAGTGGCAGATTTCCGTGGAGATTATCTGTTTTGCGCTTCAACCTCTTGGATTATCTAATCCTGAATACGTTTGGTTCGCCTGGATGTTTTGCAGTCTTTCGTTGTGGTGCTTGATCAAGGTATAATATAACTTGTTGGATATGACAAGACAATCTTGGAAGGAGTCGGTTGGGAGATTTAACTTCAGTTCAGTTAGAAGTGAAGATCGTTACAACCATTGGTTATGCAAAGGTTTAATTTATTATCTAACCTTTCCTGACGGGAAGGGTCATATAGTTTTTAGGGTGAGTTTACAAGCACTTCACGTATAAGTTCTCTTTGAAACTCTCGTTGAGATGTAATATTTAATAGTTACATTATATTTTGATTTATCATGTCTATTTAGTTTATAATTATCTTTTACTACATATATGTGTTAGTAACATTTACTGCAAAAACCGTTCTACTGAAGTAACTTGCATGTATATTTTAAAGTGATTCAAGATTTCCACCTGAATTTAATCCTCCCGTAGAACATGTATAGCGAGATCTCCAGCCAACCATTACCCTTGTGATTTTACTTCCTGACGCTACCACTTCTCGATTTTCCACTAAGATCTCTCGAGCAAAAACACCAGGTTGCATGCACTGATTTCTCTCTTCTTAGTTGAAAAAGTGAGGCACCTGTGTATATTATTCTCTCCATTATCACCGGTACAATATTAAAGTTTAAGTTCCGTGCATATTATTTCACCTTCTCGACGGAGAAAACTTTTGATTCAACTAAAGTTTCAAGAGTTTGATCAAAATAATCGTAATGACACTAAATTTTATTTTATTTAGATTTTAATATACAATTTTAGATTTATAAATTATTAACAAAACAATGGCAGAAATGGAAGCATTTCGTGATTGTAGTACCTATTGCACAATTCATCGACGATTTGTAAGTGAGTCCATCGTTGACGATCGTCTGTCGATGAAAGATGGACCGTGTTCTAGCGGACGTCCGTCGGGGCTCGCTATAAGTTGACAGACGAGCGCCGACGAATGAAAATCCGCCCGAGGACCATCGGATCACTCGCTGGCGAAGACTGTTCTCCGGCGGACCATCGATTTAATTCTCGATGAACACCTGCTGACGAAAGATGGACGACCGCTAGCGAGAGACGGTCTGCCGAGGTGCGCAACGACGAACACCCATCGATGATCCATCTCTGACCATGCAAAATATAGCTGTCATATCAATCCAAGGAACAAATAGAGAAGAGGGTAGCAACTTGCATTGTATTTTTTAACTAAGTTTTTCTTACATTATCAATATTCTCATATTGATAATGAGAATATTTGGGTAGTTGACACTATTAGAAACCACTAAAATTCATGAAATTAAGATTAACTAATAATTTTAAAGGTGAGTTGATATTGGACATTGAAGACATTTCTGTCATTGATTAACACTCTTGCCTCTCCTAGTATAGAAGAGCTCTCAACCTTGGTGTTCATTATTCGTTTTCTCTACACAATCCTCCATTTCATCACTCTTTCATTCCTCTCTTGGCTTCATACCCATCCTTGATACACTTAGCATATATTAGTATGCTAAGTGGAAATAATATATCATCTGGATAATACGTGGAAATAATATATGGAAACTTATATTGTTTTCACGTAGCAAACAATATAAGTGCTAGATAATTGTTTGCTACGTGAAAACAATATATCATCTGGATAAGAATGATCTGACCATTTAGATCATCGTTATTTATTATTGAGGATTAGTGGGCAACATCCCAAGACATAAGTGACTTTATCCACTGAGTAGAACTAACTAACTATGTGAACTTGTCCGAAAATCACTTGTGATTTGCAATACTTGATAATTCGGGTTAGTTGGTTATACAATGTGGAGGTCCTATTCTGTTGACCACTTGATGATGAAGAAGATAAAACTCGAGGGAGGAGAAGCCTTCATACATCAATCAATCATCAAGGCTGGTGAAGATACGCCACATCGAAGAGTATACAAGCAATCGAGCAATTACCAGACCCAAAGATGAATGTGAAAAGTTGACACAAGAATAATACTTGATATTGACGAACGGGAGTAGAGGAGACTGACAAACCACAATTCAGTACAAACATTACAAAGCGATGGTGGCATACAACATTTTGAGGATGAAATATCACTTTATAAGAACGAAAGTCCATGCTAGTCGTAGCGAATTTGGATTTCTCCAGAAGTCATTTGTTAAGGATGTATCAACATGTCCAAGTGCTCCTTCGCATTTGGTTCGGGAGATTTTTGCAACTAATGCAAATCAAGGAGAGAATAAGTACTTTTGAAGTACTATGGAGGCTTTAGAAGATTCACGAGTTGAACTTCTTAACAACTGGAGAAGAGACTCTTGATCTCTACCATCTTTTGACACTTCAAGTCTCGAAAGAACACCGGAACTTGACTTGAACTATGGTCCAATTTCACAAGGTTCTAATATGTTATTCTCTGTTACTTCTAAAAAAGTTGTCTCACCAAGAAGACTTGGTTGTCATGAGCAAGATCACATGTAGACATGTCGAGAATCTAACAAGGAAGAATTCTCAGTTTGTTTGCGGTAGAATCTAGATAACACGAGGACGATCTCTGGAGCATGGCAGTGGTAGCAACAAGATGGTCCTTTTAATTCATCGTCATCCAGCAGTTGCGGAAGCATAATTTATTCGAAAACCATCCCTGGTTATATTCTTCCAAGTGAGTACAAGTTATGGACTACTCTTGTACTCACTTGGAAGAGTAGTCCATAACTACTCTTCCAAGTTAGTTGAAAGTCAAAACAAGAACATGATGTTTCTGAAGGGAGTGGATAGCAAGATGATAGTATCTTGTGATGGTTGGACCAATGTGCAAGAGAGACCATTGATGAATACCATGATCACAAACACGTTTGGGGAGATGTCGAGCGTTGAATGACAGCAACATTGTGAAGAATGCAAGATGGTTGCAGATAGCATCATCTCAGATATTGAGAAAGTCGGGTTAAGACAAGTGTTGCAATTTGTGGCAAATAATGCAACAATGAACATTTTGGCTAGAAAGTTGGTCAGAGAATATTTCTCTCACGTCATATTTGGAGGTTGTGTGGCTCACTGTTTGGGCTTGGTGTGTGAAGACATATGAAAGTTTGACCGGGTGAAAGATAAATTTGACAAATGCAAGATGGTGATTCAATGCAACCATTCACACCATAGATCATATTGTATATAACATACATATATATTTTTATCAAGCTCTTACGAACTTCTTCAAACAATTATAACTTATATATTTCAAATGGGTTCTATCTTTTCACAACACTCCCACACAAACTTGGAGTATTCTTTGTAAATTATACACTAAAATCCCAAACTTGCTTCAAATCTCATTGTGTTGATGGTTGACTTTCAGTTATCGGTGAATGTTATAAAAGTCACAGAACATTCAAGTTGATAAATACCCAACTTGGACGATATAAAAAAAACATGAATCTGTAAGAGGTAAAGCGCAAAAGTATATTATTCATAATTTACAAATATTCACAAGGACGAGTTTTATAAGTTCATAAAGGCCGAACAACAAATGTTCAAATGTATTATCATACTAATATGTATTATGTATTACGTAACAATGAGGTTTTCTTGTTATTTAACGATCTATGCTTTATATTTTAATATTCACACTATTTGCATTCTGGCCCAGTCTGACATATATTAGTCCTCAAAATCTTAATATCTATCCTCTTTGTATTTGTGGTTGTTTTGAATTTCGTCTCCATTTATATGGTAAGCTCAGACCTTTGTCTAGAGTCCCTAACGTACTTCCTCCTGTTGTCTCTTGAGTTCTGCCTGTTCCTTTGTTTTTTTTTGCCTCTCCATTTGATATAAGCGCCGTGGCTCCTGAATCCATTATCTGGTGGGCGTTCATGCGTTGGATCATCCTGCTGCTTCGCTGCTTTTGGTTTTTTTGACTTAGTCGCTGGTGGTCCAGGAGGCTTGGTAGCTTTATATTTGGTCCTACTCTTTGCTACATTTGGACTTGGGTTTGAGCGCACCTCCGACTGAGCATAAACTTTGACTGATTCTTCTTGCACAAAGATTATTATTATATTTTTGTATTAATGTATCTTTAGTGATGGGATTTCAGACTTGTATTTCTTGAAGTGCGTCGGGTGCCTCTATATGCCTTACGTGTTATTTCTTTCTTTCTCGCATCACTCTCTTTAGTTAATATTATTTAATTTTTTGTTTTACTTTACTTTAGATCTTTTTATAATATTTATCTATTTATTATTAACACATATAAGACATACTACCAATTGAAGGTAATCCATTCAAGAAGACTTTATGTGTGTTACGAGGATCAAGAACCTCCTGCAGCCACCACCGGAAGTAGTCTACATCCAGAATTCTATCTCTATCTTTCTGCTTGTCTCTGCTGTAATCCTCAAGAAGCATGCATATTATTCAGTAGGAAGTGTATCCCATTATCATCAATGTAGTTACGTTAGTTTCTCCAAGTAGTCTCTCGTGCTTTCCATCTAAGTAGGGTTGAGACACCCTCAAGTACTATATATATTCACATCATGGATATGATGTATCATTGATTTTCTTTTCTTCTCCTTACACCTGAATTTTGCTAACTCTAGTTGCATTACATAAACCAAAGCCAAACTAAAACGAAGATAACCATTTGTTTCAGAATGAGAGATAATCTCAAAGTCGGGAACAACTCTACATGCTTTATTTAATAGCTTTATGAATCGAAAAAGATCTGGCATAAAGGCAAGGTCGTCTAGAGTCAAAAAACACCATATGAATATGCATCCCAAATGAGTGTCGGAGCAAAGAGACAGAAAAAGATAAACTGAAATATAAGCTTATAATTATTCGTAATGTTTTGCTGTAGATTATGATTTTCAGGAAAATTTATTTTTAAAAAAAGTAGAAATAAGTATGCAGTAAGCAAACATGAGCAATTTTTGCTTACTGCGCACATTGCGCATAACAGAGAAGAGTTGAAATCTAAATTTAGATTATTATTTAAATATTATTTTTAAATAATTCTAAGCTGAATGTAACATATGGATTCTAAGAAGAAGGTAACCTGTAAGTGCAATGAGTTAAAACATGAATCCTTCGACTATAAAGACATGTTCTCTTGATGAATTAAATAGTTAATATTTTAATACACATTAATCTATGACCTAATCCTTCCAAGAGGAAAGGTTTGGTCATAAATCAATTGACATGCAAATACCTCCAAACATCTGAAGATTGAGAAGGTGAATCAGCATCCTCAACTGCCTTTGGGGAATTGCTGTTGGAAGAGGAGAAGCGTAGTTTGTGGGTAAAAATATATTGTTGTTGATTGGTGGGGTCTTCTTTCTTGATCGAGGTAAAAAATGACCCAGCAATCCGTACTTTTTAACTTAGTTGCGTTATATTATACTGATACCGTTACACATCTAATTATAAACTGATAAAAGAATTTAGAAAAGACGAGTCAAGTATAAAAACTAAGATGCCAACCGTAATCCGTGTTATACGTTGCAGAGTATAAGACAAAACACCACGTGGAAGTATAACCTGATATTAATAATCAGTTCTCGGAGTTTATTTATACACACCATCTAGGACATTGATAAGAACTTCAGTTTAGACGTAAGAAGACATGAGCTCGAATCTCTCATCTCTACTATAAGATTCACCGACGGAGAGTTTCTCAGGAATTAGATCACATGCATGCACGTTGGAATCAAATCACATGCACATGCACATGGAAGGAAAACTGAAATTGGATTTAATTTCTGAAGAATTTAGACTGCTGTATTAATTATTCATTTCTCACCTGATCAAGCAAAGACATCGCATGATTGGTTCTGCTGTAAAATAATTCATGTCTTAAAAAGAATAACATCCAAATACAAAGATCGAAAGGAGCATAGATGAATCAGCATACTTCCAAAATAGCATCCATATATTGTGACAACGGGATTGCAATTGAAAAGAACACATCATCTATTGTTTCTTTACAAAGGACCTGTGTGTCCTTTGTAAAGAAACAAATTAAAGAGTCTCAAAACAAAGAGCTTATGGTGACCTTATTGCACAGGTTGCGTTATCTAGAATACGTTTCTAAAATCGTAATTTTTTTTGTACAATAAGACCTCGTACTACCTTTTCTAGTTTTTGTGACTTGAAAGTTGAAGAGTTTGGCTCGATAAGAAGTTTGTTTACTAGGTAACTTTTTCGATATCTGAACTACGTTATAATTCTAACGTGGTTAGAACTTAATTAAAGTAGATTAATTTTAGTCATGTTCTTATATACATAACTGTGTGCTAAAACTTCAAAGATAGTACACTTTATTCACACATCTCAATGCCATTTAGCCTATTTTTGTTGAAGGACAGTCAGAATGCTCGGATTGTGACTGCCGCTTCAAAACCCGTTACATACACTACTATTTGTTTTGGTTGCAGCTTACTGTACATCCCAGATGTCCAAACTAGAACTTCCACCTCCGCAAGCATTGTAAAAGTGAAAACAAAAGAACGTTGTAATCTGCTGGTTTCAGAGGGCAATAGTGACAATTTAATGACAATAAATTAACTTTAATATGATAATCATGATTACACATGACCATGTGATTATACTAACGTAGTATAACTATTGACTATGTTGGTGCAATAAATCCACAAATGATCATACTGCAAATATTTGTTTGTCTTCTTGTGATTATTACAGATCTAGTGCAAGAAAGCCACCACTAGTGAAGTTATGCACTGGGGCAAAATTTTGATGTACAAAAAAACTTGTATTGCACAGAAAAAAATAAGAAGTCATAAGGACACCATAGGATCTACGCTTGCAATGAAATTGCAGGACTATGCGTTAGTCATTTAACCGCATCTAGTCACTCTTCCATCTCTCTCTTTCATTAACTATATGTTAAACCACAAGTTCTACTACTTAGACGATGGGATAGTCAAGTAATTTAATCAAGAACTAAGTATGATTGAAGGTGGTAGGCTAGTCCACCGGATCTGTGCCTAGTTCGTGCAGTCTGATATGTGTCGCGCCCCTCATTCTCAAGATCGGACGTAGACGCGAACAACAGAACCCTAGCGGACTTGCGCTAGGTTGTGAACACTGTGAGTAAGACTTAACGGCTTGGACGGGAAGTCGGGATCAGATGAACCCTAAGTGGTTCTCTGAACCAAAGTTAGAACATTGGGTTAGGACCTACCCCAAGAGGGCCCCAGACGAACGCTGACCTAAGGGGGCGAGTCTGGGAACGGGTTGAAACATGAGTCTCAGACATAGGTTTGAGACGTGGGTCCGAGACGTGGGACCAAGACGTGGGTCCGAGACGCAGATGAACCACAGGGTTCGACCTTGGGTCTGGACCACAGGTTTCAGAAAAATTGCTAAATGTTGGAGCTCCAGGGACGTTTTGGGTTGTGGACGGAGCTCCACGTAAGATCTCGAGGCGAGTGAGGTATCACTGGAAAGGTCTCGTCGAGAGCTTTCCAGTGATATATAACACTCCTCGATCTGACCTCCGAGCTGGAAGTTATGGCCGAACCACAATCGGGTTGTGGTATAATTTTCAGGGACCAAAGAAGAGGGCGGGGCCGCCGATCCCCAGAAGTATATATGAGGGGGGCTCGATGCCTGGGTGGACCAGGACGAGTCACCCGACCCCAGGGTTCGGCGGGCGGACTCTGGAGGCATGAGGTGATGGCTGGGCCAGTTCCAAGGCACGTTTTGATCTAGACTTGGACGTCTAGACTTAGGAACGATGTAAGGGCTGTGGCAAGACTAGGGAACGAGTCGGCGGGTTAGACCACTGTTCAGGAACCTAGACCCAGACGGACGGTTGGGCCGCTAGGTGTGCTGGAGGCACCGTTTAGGACCTTGGACTTTATGGGAAGTCCGCCCCAAGTCATATTGTGACTTGCTCATGTTTGAGACCGACTTAGGCGGATCTAAGTCGGGACTTAGGATTGCTGAGCTTGATGGTTATGGAGACGGTTCGGCTCCGATCCGGACCAAACAGAACTAAGGTAAGTGGTGCATGGACGCTAACTTGTGATTGTGTTTGCAGGTTAGCGGTGTAAAGTTTGCGACCTACTGAGCTAGAGCTTCCGCTGGTGCAACAAGGCGGTAGGTGCGCGAAAAGTGGTATCAGAGCCGACGCTTCGGTGAGCGAGAACTTGAGGTAGCGGCTGAAGGCTGGACGCTTGAGGAGGGACGCAAGACACGAAGCGGATCAGCGTTTCTAGGTGAACACTTGGAGCGATGGCCGACTATGGACAGAGTTCCAGGAGGAAGACCAAGAAACGAAGAGCGGCTAACGGGAACAGATCGACTCGAGCTAACCCCGAGGCACAGTCAGACGACGACAACCGACAACCTTCGCCCCAACGTCAAGGAAGCCCCGTACCAGCTGCGGTATCGGTGCAGCAAGATGGAGTCTTGCCAGCGGTGCCCAACGATTCAGGCACGGACAGTCAAGGAGCCTTGTATGCGAAACTCATCAAAATGATGAAGACCATGCAGGAAGGCATGGCCTCCAGGGATAAACGTATCGCTGAACTTGAGGCAGGCCAAGGAAGTTCCTCGTCTACCAGGAAGCTTTGTAAGACGAATCTGCCGACCCCGTTTACAAGCATAGGACGAGCTCGTAAAGTTAAGGATTTCTTAACTGAGTTGGACCTATACTTTGAGGCGCAACAGGCTAAGGAGTCTGACAAAGTGAGAGCGGCGATTACGTTCTTGAAGGACCATGCGCTTCTCTGGTAGACTGCCTACAGGGATGAGCATGCTTTGACCGTCTCGGCGCTTAGTTGGAAAGAGTTCAAAGAGTTGCTTGCAGGACGATTCACTCCGGAGTATCAAAGGATTCGGGACGGTGTTGAGTTGATGAGACTGAAGTAGACGGGGACCTTAAGCGCTTATGTGCGCGAGTTCAGTGCCAAGCTGGATTCGTTCTCCAAGTGGACTGAAGAGACCAAAATATGTATATTCATTGGGGGACTCAAGTCTAGCTCGGAGAAGGCTCTCTTTCGGATGCCAAAGCTACCAGAGACAAGTGCCGAACTTTTGAAGCTAGCGGAGCGAATTGGGGACGACGAAGTCCAGCAGTAGAAACCCTTTGAACCACGCAGCACGGACAAGTTCCAGAAGAAGAACAAGGGCTTCAAGAGACAATGGGATGGGGGTGAGAAGGATCAGAAGGATACTTCTGCCCCGGCAGCAAAGCGACAGCAAACAGGAGTAAAACCTAAGGGGCAGACACCTCAGAAGGACAATGGCGCTAAGTTTACTTGCTACAACTATGGCGAGGCGGGCCATATTGCTAAGGGGTGTACGAAACCTAAGGTTAGTAACTGTAGCATGAATGTGTTTGTTGCAAAGGACTTGTTGGAGGACCAGATGACTGTGACCTTGAGAACCACGAAGAAGACGCCGGGATTGATGTTTCTACAAGCCAAGGTTGCTAACCGTGATGTTACTTTTCTTGTGGACACAGGAGCGACTCACTCCTTCATAAGTCCAAAGTTGGTGAAGAAGTTGGGCTTGTCTACCTCCAAGGCAGACAAGCCTATTCATGTGCGCTTTGCCAAGGGCAAGACGTATCAAACTTCTGAAGCAGCCTTGGACGTACGATTTGCGTGTGGGAAGTTGGAGTTCACAGAGAACTTCACGGTGTGCGAGATGGATGATATCCATGCGGTTTTGGGGAACACTTTCTTGGACAGGTTTGAAGTGGAACTTAGGCGGAAACCTTTAAGGTTAAACGTTAGAGTTAAAGGGCGGAAGCTGGGAGTGAGGCTGATCCGGAAGGCGCGGAAAATTGACGACTTTGCGGTGAATTTGATCAAGGGTAAACAAATGGACTTCAACGACGGGGTCATGTGTTTGATGCGGGTTGCAGATTTGATGGCGGGTGACAGACAAGAGGAAACATCAGGAGACGCGACTAAACTTCCGGAGGTGCTTCGCGAAGTGATTAAGGAGTTTGAGGATGTCTTGACGGACGAGTTACCTGCTGAGTTACCTCCAAGGCGGGTGGTGGATCACAAGATCGAAGTCTTGCCAGGATCGGAATCACCTTCCAAAGCCCCTTACCGACTCAATCAGGTGGAACTCCTTGAGTTGAAAAGACAACTCGGTGAGCTATTAGCGCGAGGATATATTCGAACCAGCAAGTCACCTTATGGAGCCCTAGTTCTTTTTGCAAAGAAGAAGGATGGGAAGTTACGACTCTGCGTAGATTATCGTGCACTCAATAAGATGACGGTGAAGAATAATTATCCTTTGTCAAGGATAGACGACCTCTTAGATAGGCTAGCGGGCGCAAAGTACTTCAGCAGGATAGACTTGAAGTCAGGATATTATCAAATCCGGATAGCTGACCCAGATGTTGAGAAGACCGCTTGTCGAACCAGATACGGATCATTTGAATTCGTGGTGATGCCATTTGGACTCTGCAACGCCCCTTCGACGTTCACTACATTGATGAACACAATTTTTCGTGAGGAGATGGATGAGTTTGTCATCGTTTACATCGACAACATCTTGATCTACTCCAAAACCTTGGAGTCGCACGCGGAGCAGCTAAGGGTGGTGTTGACGAAGCTGCGGAAGCATAAGCTGTTTGCCAACATTGACAAGAGTGAGTTTGGTTTGGAGCGCATTAACTTCTTGGGACATGTCATTAGTGCAGAAGGAGTCGGCCCGGATATGCAGAAGATGGACGCGATTGTGACTTGGCAGCCTCCGACTACAGTGAAGAGGATGCGGCGATTCTTAGGATTTGCGCAGTTCTACCGCAAGTATGTGAAGGGGTTTTCAAAGATCACGAGACCACTGGAACCTGAACCAAGGTTAGAACCTTGGGTTAGGACATAAGGACCTACCCCAAGAGGGTCCCAGACGAACGCTGACCTAAGGGGGCGAGTCTGGGAACGGGCTGAAACATGAGTCTCAGACATAGGTCTGACATTTGGGTCCGAGACGTGGGACCAAGACGTGGGTCCGAGACGTAGACGAACCACAGGGTTCGACCCTGGGTCTGGACCACAGGTTTCGGAAAAACTGCTAAGTGTTGGAGCTCCAGGGACGTTTTGGGTCGTGGACGGAGCTCCACGTAAGATCTCGAGGCGAGTGAGGTATCATTGGAAAGGTCTCGTCGAGAGCTTTCCAGTGATATATAACACTCTTCGATCTGACCTCCGAGCTGGAAGTTATGGCCGAACCACAATCGAGTTGTGGTATAATTTTCAGGGACCAAAGAGGAGGACGGGGCCGCCGATCCCCAGAAGTATATATGAGGGGGGCTCGATGCCTGGGTGGGCCAGGAAGAGTCACCCGACCCCAGGGTTCGACGGGCGGACTCTGGAGGCATGAGGTGATGGCTGGGCCAGTTCCAAGGCACGTTCTGATCTAGACTTGGACGTCTAGACTTAAGAACGATGTAAGGGCTGGGGCAAGACTAAGGAACGAGTCGGCGGGTTAGACCACCGTTCGGGAGCCTAGACCCAGACGGACATCACGGGCGGTTGGGCCGCTAGGTGTGCTGGAGGCACCGTTTAGGACCCTGGACTTTATGGGAAGTCCGCCCCAAGTCATATTGTGACTTGCTCATGTTTGGGACCGACTTATGCGGATCTAAGTCGGGACTTAGGATTGCTGAGCTTGATGGTTAGGGAGACGGTTCGGCTCCGGTCCGGACCAAACAGAACTAAGGTAAGTGGTGCATGGACGCTAACTTGTGATTGTGTTTGCAGGTTAGCGGTGTAAAGTTTGCGACCTACTGAGCTAGAGCTTCCGCTGGCGCAACAAGGCGGTAGGTGCGCGAAATATGCAGACCAAAATTGACAAAGATAGGTTTAAAGAAAAGAGTAGGTTGTACGCTACATTTGGAGCCCAACGTGGCAACTAAGCGACATCATATGATCACAAGACATCTTCCATAAAATCAAGCTCATGTATATCACAAATAGAGAATATTCTATAAATTTAAATTTTGAAATGTTCTAAAAATGAATAGCTCTGTGCTAGAAGGATGAAAATTCATTACAGCAGAACGTCAAACCAGAACCCATGCATATAGTGTGAAGGGTCAAAAATGGAGAACCAGCCAACCGATAGATGATCTGCAGGTGGGCAGCCCGGACTCATGTCCGGCTGTAGTTGTCGGTCATGAGGAAGGAGATGTGCTCTCTTGTCACCACGCTGAACAGTGCTATCAAGAGGATTTCTCCGTCCATGGTGGAGAGAGCGGCCTCCCTCCATAGACCTAAAATCCAACTCCCTTCCTATTCAACTTGAACTTCCTTCTCAACATCTCTTTTACTTTTTTCCCTCCCATATTTTTTATTTAAAGAAGTCCCTACGGATATCCGGAGGTCCCTACTGTAAGTTTTCTCGCACGGTATGTCTAGTTGATGAGACTTTTGAGACCTGGAGCCGGTCACGCTGCAGTTCTTCGGTTTATTTTTCTATTGCTGATGTCCGAATAGACCAGATGGCGAGGGAGGTTGAGGTGATTCCAGCAGATCCAAATGTAATCCCAGAGGAGGGTGTTCTGGAGACTGATGTTGGAAACACGAATGGAGGAGAATTTGATGCAGATCTGGATGTCTTATACGCTCTTGGTGTCCACTCAATCTTGACTCAGGTATACTTTGAGCATAAGTGCTTGTTGTTTGTTCTATGTTCTGAATATCGATGATGTTATCTAATCGCGTATTTATATGACGTTAAACATTAGCTGCTCAAGTTTCAAACTCGCATGCTCCTTCTGATTCGATTCTTGACGCTCCATCTTGAATGTCAGAGTGCCATTAGAGAGTGAGAGTGTAACCTCTACTTTAGTTGATCCGCTCCTCGTATATGGATTTGTAGCACAGTCCAAGCTAAGAGAGTTATTTCATATCTTTAGAGTGAGATGTCTTCATTGCGGATGCGAGCACTTTTTCTTATCTCTCATTATTTTGTCCATCCATCGATCTGATCTCTGAAGCTTGTTTGCCCCGATCGTCTCAGGTACGGATCGCGATCTACAGAGATGCAAATTTACAGTAATGTCTCCGACGTCACTCACCGGCTTTATAATGCTGCATTATATGTCGGTTTAAGGTTTTCCCAGTTAGACTTTGTGTATAAAGGAGGGTTGGTTCCAGTATCTCGGACTTTTTATTTCTAGAGCGAGAAACATCATGAGGTTAGGTGGGTAGAGGTAACATTGGGTCGATGGACTAGACTGAATGATGAGATAAAGATTGAGATGATGAGGAGGCATTTTCGTGACCTGAATGGGACTCCTGCAAGAGGCAAGAAAACAACATGTAAATTTAATATATAAAATCATAATTTATCATATATTTTGTCTGATAATTCACTCCGGAAGATGATCTATCATACATTAAACCACTTAGAAACAATAAGGTGGAGATGCTTTCTATTTCCAAAATCCTTTATGTCTCATGTACATAACAGCTTCGGGTGCACTTTGGTTTCCAAGTTGACGGACTGCCTCCACCCAGATTGGCTTTTCCTTCTACCCTGTTGTGGATGAGGCGTTGTAAAGGGAAAAAAAAGGAGAAAATAAGTCAGGTGGTTATCGAAATAAAGCCAATGCTTAGGAATAGTGACGCTATTTCGATAAATCAAAAGCGTCAAAAGCTTTATGTGCTTAAAATCATATATGTTTTTTCTAATTTGAGACATTACTCTTACATTAACGTAAGCAAGTAAATTAATCTTTTGTTGATATGTTCTTGCTAATGACTTTTTGATGAATATTTTTCGGAAGAAGGTGATTTATGTGTTTTTAAGTTCATTTTGTGATTAAATTATTCATATGTTTTCCAGAATAGTTTTCAGTAGGCTGTGACTACTGTCTTCCAGACTCAATTGTAAATCCTGGTGCATTGATGATTTATAACCTTTTTATTCAAATATTGTTTCAAATATTTGAACAATATTTGAAAAAAAAAATTGAACAATATCAAAAAATACAACGATAATATTGAAACTACGACTTGAAAGATTTTTACTTGGTAAACCATCGTCCGCGATACACAATAATCTCAACCATAACCCCCACCCCGATTATGCTTAAACCACAAGTACCGCTATATTAGCAGTGGGGATCCCCACCGCTAATCATTTTAAATCTTTGCTAAGTAAGTTCGGGACGGGCAGGGGCCCCTGAGAGATTTGCGCAAAGTAGTCACCAACACAGTATAGCCTCAAACACTGTGATCTTGGTAGCAAAATGAGCAAAAAAAAATAGCTTCAAAATGAACCCATGATGAACTCAGGAGGACTACGGATGACTTCAAAATTATCAAGTGAATCCCGGGTCACTGAGAACCACAGAAATAGAATATTCTGAATTTTGAATTTTGAATTTTGAAATGTTCTACTATCCAACATATTTTGTTATTATCACTTACCCTCGCGTTATTATGAACCAACTGCTCTTTTGAGACAAGGAGCTCCACATAGACCTTGGCCTCCCGCACTCTGAGAAAAAAAAAGCAACTACAGTGAAAAGAGTCCGCCGAGTGAGAAGTGAAGGCTTTTATACCCCTACTAGTGGTTTAAAACTTCCGCAATCTGCGAAGCGATTATCAACTATAAACCTCAGGAGCTTCTAAAGAACGCAAAAACAAAATCTAACGTGCACGGGACAAAGACAACGAATATACTCTTTTTTCCCTTTATACCCGCGCATGGGTTTAAAGGTATAAACTGTCGTTTCGTGCATAGCACCAACTTCTGTATCGAAACCGACCTCTAAAGGTGCGCGCTCGTGGAGCTGACGTCAGTATACCAAACTAGGAAAGGACTGCAACGAAACGTACAAGGAATCGCCTCCGTGACATTCCTCAGTTCTGACCGAGAAGACAAGCCACAATCATCACTGTGCCTGACAAATGTTAATACCCCGGACCATAAAAAAAGGTAAGTAATTATTGTTCTGATCGCCTCGGATACGATTCATGTGGAGAGAGTGCTCCCAAAGGAAGCGCAATTCCTAGACTGCGAGCTTCGAAACGTGCAAAGTGCAAGGTCCAACCACATTCTCCCTTCGGGGATGGGCGAGCGATAGGTTCCAGATAAGTCATATAGCCTTGCGGACCACACGATGACCGAGGCCTATCTTTACGCTACAGGTCCACGGTGCAAGTCCACAGGAGACGGACCAGGCCCCCCGCCAACCTACATATACAGACAAAGACGCATACAACATACAGTTCATATATGGATCTCCCACACAACTTCATGGTAGGTACCATAAGGCCAGTTGCGTGCGAAGTGGGTTACAATGTATCGACCGGTTCCTGGATTCTACAATAGGCACATCCCTCGTTCTCATCAGTCAAACGTGCACAGTGTTTCAGACTGTTTACAATGATTTTGTACCTATCCAGTATTTGGCTTCTCCTATTAACCCCATCGCAGGCTTGGAAAGTCACTCGATTCATCACTCTGAAAATTGTGAAAACTGTACACCGCAGTAGTTTCTGTCCACCGACTAGCCAGACTAAGCATTGTATAGCCAAAGACGCACGTGGGACACCTCTAATGATAAAAATCGATCATTCCGATCAGTTACATCCGTGTACAGCGTACGTATTTAACTTTTCAGAGATCGTCCACCATAACATCCGAAGAAGAGCAAGAGGTCTAGCATGATACCCTACAGAGGAAACTGTTAGTACCACGAGCTTGGACTAGACGGAGCTTGCTGGGCGGGAGTGATATCATACAACCATGACTTCGACACTTTACTAAGCCGCCACGAGCTTGGACTAGACGGAGCTTGTTGGGCGGGATCGATATCATACAATCATGACTTCGGCTCTTTACTAAGCCGCCAAATCGAAACCTGTTGCTGCTATAATACCTAAAACACAAGGGTAGCGATGACGTTCATCCAAGAAGTTATCCGATCAGGTTTATTGTGGATACTGTTGCCAGGTTTGGCTCTCATTCAAGAGTTGCATTCGTTTGGTACATGTACATGATTCTTAACAAAACGTACTACTTGGTCCAGTACAAACTGCTAGAAAATTCGTTTCCGACAGTATTATAACAACACACCTTCCCGAAACAGCTGATCGGAGATGAACTATCTCATATCGCCATAGACCTCCCTCGCCTGTACCGACTTACGTCCAATGACATTAGAGCACCGAGCAATTCGAATTGTTACTACTACTGACAATCATATCTTCTCTCTTAGTCAAAAAGGTGCTGAAAAATTCTGTCACTTGTCACCACCTTTTGCATGGTCAAGTTGTGGGTTGATGTGGTTTTTGTTAGACTACGTCGAAATCAGGTAACTCCAGGAAAGTACGAGGGAGTGAGTGAGTGTGTACGAAGAGTGTCGCTCTTATCTCTAAAGTTGGCTACCACCCACAGCTGAACTTGTGAGCATAACACCTACAGAATTTCCTTGGCCTTGGCAACCACATTCTCGGGAGAAATTCCATACTCCTTGTAGATGATGTTGGCAGGAGCAGAAGCTCCAAAGCGGTCAATACCAACCTGCCTTCCCTTAGATCCGGTATACCTCTCCCATCCGAAAGTGGCTCCAGCCTCGACACTAACTCTGGCTGTCACAGCTTCTGGCAGAACACTCTCCTTGTACTCAGCGCTTTGCTCCTCGAACAGCTCCCAGCAGACGAAAGACACCACTCTGACGCTCTTGCCCTCGGCCACGAGGGTGTCAGCAGCCTTCAAGGCGATCTCAACCTCTGAACCTGAAGCCATGAGGATCACATCCGGCTTGTTCCCGGAGGAGTTATCGCTAACAGCATATGCTCCCTTGGCTACATTCTCGATCGATGTGCCGGCGAGGTGTGGGAGTTTTTGCCTTGACAGAGCCATGACGGATGGAGTCTTGCGTCTCTCTACAGCGATCTTGTACGCTCCTGACGTTTCATTACCGTCAGCAGGTCGGAACATCAAAATGTTGGGCATGGCCCTAAAGGAAGCTAAGTGCTCAATAGGCTGGTGGGTAGGACCATCCTCTCCAAGACCAATAGAGTCGTGGGTCATAACATAGATAGCTCCGGCCTCTGACAAAGCAGATATACGCATGGCAGGACGAAGATAGTCGGTGAAAATAAAGAAGGTTGCGCAGTATGGAATCAGACCGCTTGCATGGAGGGCAATTCCATTCACAATGGCTCCCATGGCGTGCTCACGCACACCAAACCGAAGGTTCCTCTCCCCGGGGGTGGCCTTCTGGAAATCACCGAACATTTTCATCAAAGTCATGTTGGACGAGGCCAGATCGGCTGATCCTCCAATGAGACCAGGTAACACCCGGGCCAAGGCGTTCAAGACGGTCTGGGACAAGTTACGGGTGGCATCGCCAGGGTTCTCCGGAGTGAAGCTCTGCATATCAGGAGCAATGGGTAAACATGAGACAGTGGCGGAACATAGCTTTCGAAGGTACGCATTCCAAATTGTGTAATGTAACATGATTAACATTTAAAGCATACGATGTCCCCTATGCCACATAGCTACAGTCTATGAGAAACAGCTACAAGGTCATCAGGTAATCAATTCAATCGGGGATTGAGTTCACTACACTTGGGAGTTCCAACTTACAGGAAGAGCCTTCTCCCATCCCGCTGGAAGCTCCTGAGAAATGAGCTGCTTGAATTCAGCTGCCTCCTCTGGGTACTTCTTCTCATAAGCTGCAAGCTTCTCCTCCCAATCGGCTTCAAAGGCGGGTCCGGTAGAAAGGTGCTTGCTCCAATGGCTGACATCACACAAAAACAGTGTGTTATACGTCACTATACTGACCCTAATATCCCTTCGGTAGCATGATCAAAATTAAAAAATACATAAAGTCAGGCTGGGTAAGCCTATGAAACTTACGCTGAGACCTCCTCTGGAACATGAAAAGGTGGGTGTTCCCATCCAAGGTTCTGTCTGGTCGCATCAACCTCCTTGGCGCCGAGAGCGGAACCGTGGACGGAATAAGAGTTGGCCTTGTTTGGTGATCCGAATCCAATCGTGGTGGTCACCTGGACGTGAGAATGTGTAATCAGTAGCTGAGAAACTTTGCAAGCTAAATCCTATCTCTACGAATCATGAACCATGACCATAGACGATACGTGACCATGGAAGAAGCAATATTGCCTAGTGTCTCCAAAGAACAGTCCAAGCACCGTTCATCCATATCACCAAAGTGAGCCCTAACTCTAACTGACTTGCGAGTGCGACATCTCCACGCGCTCAGTACCTTGATCATGGTGGGTCTGTCAGTGACCGACTTAGCTTCCTCAATGGCGGCACGGATTGAGTCGTAGTCGGTGTTACCGTTCTTCACCCATATGGTGTGCCATCCCAGAGCCTCAAACCTGGCGTCTACCGATTCGGTGAAGGCAATCTCGGTATCACCGTCAATAGATATGTGGTTGTCATCGTAGAGGGCAATGAGCTTGCCGAGACCCCAATGTCCGGCGAGTGAAGCAGCCTCGTTGGAGATACCCTCCATGTTGCATCCATCACCAAGTATACAGTAGCTGAATGCAGGAAAAAAATCCTCAGATGCCAGACCACCCACCCCGCACAAGAACTGTACTGTTCCCTTAGATGCAGTAGAGCCAGAATAAATCCTAGTTAAACGTAGCATTCACAGGTGTACATTCAGTCGGGCGCCACATACCATGCAACAATACGGCAAAAACTGAAGGCAATTCCTTAAAGTAAGAAAAGTACGTGTAGTGGTCGACAATCTTAGCGTCTGGCTTGTTGAATCTGGCGGCCAAGTGCGCTTCCGCAAGGGCCAAACCGACAGCGTTGGCAATACCCTGTCCAAGAGGACCAGTGGTGACCTCAACTCCGGGAGTTTCAAAGTTCTCAGGGTGACCCGGGGTCTTGCTGCCCCACTGTCGAAACTGTTTCAAGTCTTCCATCTGCAAACATGATTCACCGTGTAAGACTAGACCTCGCAAACCTACGATGGCTTCATGGCCAATTTAAGAACTTGCTGGTGCCGGCTTCAGGTGATACGCAAGAGGAACAAACAGACAAAAGGGAGTGTACAAGCAATGACGGGACTACGTAGCGTTGGAAATGAAAAGTAAATTTCGATCCGCTGTGATCCCCAGCGTACGAAGAATCCCGAAAAGAGTCATAGAAATATCTCTCTGAAGAACAACAAATGATTATAGGCACACAGGAACTAAACGCTAAAACAATTGGCCTGGATATCTAGCAAATGATGTAACAGGAGCTTACTCGGAGACGAAGGCAGGAAACTGTGCATCGACAAAAGACATAAGTGTCTAGGGACCGACAAATCTCCACTCGTTATGTGAAACACTGAACTAATTAAATCCTTGTAATTCATCACAGCAAAAACATCCTCGGTAGACAGAAACCGTAGGAGCAGAAAGTGAAGATCTTTCACTCGATATGTTTGCACGGAGATAATGAAGGACTTAGGCGTTTCGATATATACCCTGACGGCGTCGTAACCGGCCAAGTGCAGAAGCGCATACTGGAGCATGCACCCATGACCAGCTGAGAGGACAAATCTGTCACGGTTGAACCAGTAAGGATTCTTCGGGTTGTACTTCATGACTTCATCGTACAAAATGTGACCCATAGGTGCACAACCCATGGGAAGACCAGGGTGTCCGGAATTAGCCTTCTCGACTGCATCGATGGCCAGAAATCGGATAGTGTTGATGGATTGCTCGACCAAGGCGGTGTCGGTCTTCTCCAAAGTCTCCACCGCCACGGCCTTGGTGGTGACAGCGCTCTTCTGGGCGACTCTGCCCACGGGTACGGGAACAGAGCGAGCATTGTTCAACTTCTTCAAACCAAAGAACTTGCCGAGTGAAGCACCAGGAGTGGCCACACCCACAGCCCTCTCTGCTCCAGCGGCTGCTCTAGCCACTCCCGCCACGGGGGCCACCGCTGCCACATTACACCTGAGCGCGGCCATGTCTCCTGCTGCTGCTACAAGTGAACCGATCGGCTCTGCTGCAGGACCTGCGGGGAATGAATGAGATCTTGCTCCCCTAGTTCGCTCCTTTAGATGAGGAGCAGGAGAGTGGTGTATGACAGAGGGAGGAGAAGAAGAGAGAAAGATGTGGGTGATCGATTGCCCTGCCACTACTCTCTTCTCCTTCTCACCTGTACTAGTTGATGCGGTTGCTCTCCGGCTGGGGATGGCGCGGGGACGGGAGCCGGAAGATAGATTGTGCCACCTCGTTTACCACTTCTATCCACAGCCGAACGACGGAAAAAAGAGAGCCACGGAGCACCACAGAAACTGCACTCACCACACAAGAGGATAAATGAGCCCAATCTGCTTCCCTACACCTCTCTTCCTTCGGCCGTGGCGAGCAGTGCTGGGAGAGAAACTCTTAAATCACCGGTAAATATCCCACTGTAATAACAAGTAATAACCGGTTTTGTCATTTAGTATCCGGTTTTTGTTCTCGAAACTAACGAGTAATTTGTCAGTATCTGTTAGATTTTGCCCGTATAGATCCGGTTGAATACAAATTCAATTTTCAACTCGTGTTTTCTAGAAATCTTCGGGTTGATCTTCCAAATAACTCCGGTTAGCCCGAGCGCAGGTGGCGAGAAACGCATTAGATGGTTGGTCGGTCGGTCTAAACCGGAGTGGTCTCTGTTTACCTCGTACCCGCAGTCATGACGACAGCCCGCCCTCCAGGTGCGAAAACCCGCCCGGTGACGACAGCCCGCCCTCCAGGTTTCTACAGCGAAAATACGAATCGGCCCGAACCGACAATAGACCATGTCTCATGAGAATTTGGACAGCTCATACAGGAATTCCCGCAATGTGCGCTCTATCCTCTTGGTTGAAAAGCTTGAGTTCCTACTATCTAGTCAAGAAGTCCGCCTCCCTGACCTGTTCTTTACCTCTCAGCTCTATATTTCGCCTTTCAAGAGAAAATTGAAACTCTCACACGCAACTTGTTTCAGAACTGGGTCAAAAGGAATCAATTAGAGTTGGTATGTGTTTGCGTCCTCCTTTCCCTTCCTGTGTGTCCCCATGCGTTGTCGGTTTTGGATTCCCATGCGGGGGCATACCTAACCTTCAAGCGGAAAGTAGACCACCATCTACCAAATGTAAAGAGGAATTTTGACTCATTTCCGTTCCGTTTTGTTCGTTCGTTTCGAACTCTGTCGGTTGCGGCTTTTCTTCGCTTTTCTGTTATACCACTAAACCTCGTTATAATCACCGTGGTCATGAGAATACATTTTTCTTCTGGAAGACTCTCTTTATGTCACTGTTATACTCTTCTATAAAAGAGTGATGGAAAGCATATAAATGTACTTAGAACAGAATTTACTATATATCTGGTTGTCTAGAATAAAATTGTAGAGTAGGAGGAGAGCTCAACCTCTCCCAGTAACCAGTTTCGATCTTCCTAGGAACCATGTTAATTTTTCAAATTTTCTTATTAATCAATAATTTTAGTTCCCACTAAAAAGATATGAAAAGAAAACATCAGATTTCTTTTCATGTCTTTTCTTTCAAAATTACTTGATTATCAGTAGCGCAACTGAATATGCATGCAACGTGAACTTCTGGGTAACCGTTGTCCCCTTGTTGTTATCAAAATATATTTATATATTAAATTATTTTTTATACTGAATTTAAATAATATATGAAATTATTTATAAATATTAAATATTAGATAACTTGGATGCGAGACATAATCCATAAGGAAAGGAAACTGAAATGCACTTCTAACAGAATATATCCAGGAGTCTGGAAACAAAGGTTAAAGAAATTAAATGAGATATAATTTATTATCTAATTTTTCCCAGCAAAAAGATTAAGTAATAAATTAAATCACATACATATACCCCCACTTCTGAACTGGGAAGAGAGGATGTGCACGCTCCCAGTCGTGAATAACTAACTCATATGAACCAAATCAGTCACTAGAGAGGACTAATATTGGTCCACATTATTGAGGGAGGAGAGATCTCATTTCTACCCCTGAGGTACTAGAAGTGAAAACTTAATGGACTGTAACATAAAAAGGGTTTCCAAATATTATTTCATTAAACCCCAAGCGGGTATAAAAGAGAGGAAATAAATATTATTCTTTTCATCCCATTTGCTTTAGGTTAGAAAGAAGATACTGTTTTATTCCAGAAACCATGAAGACTTGGCTGCAATGTTTCTGAGTCCCGTAATGTGCACATTCAAAGTCCTCTGATGGAGGAGGCAAATATGCAAAATTTTAATTTATTACTTAACTTTTTTTTGTTTAAAATAATTAAATATAAATTAAATTTTGTATTGGGATCAACCCTCATATATAGTTCCGGAAGCACGTTTGTTAACGTTCTCCTTATGGGTTCTTTCTAGAGATTCTCGTGTCTCTAGGCTAGTTATCACTTAAATTATAGAATACTTTCTTTTTTCAATACGGTTTAGAAATTTCACTTAACAATGATATATTTTGTTCGCTAACAACAAGCGGGTATAATTTTCAAGAAGTTGATTTCGCATGCATATTTTCTCAAGTGATACTCAACAATTAGTTTGAAATGAATCACATCGTGTAAGCTCTTGCTGAGGATTGAAATCTTTACTTAACAGATTCTATATTTCACAGATATAATCTTTCAGATAACGGTTAAAAAGTCTTCGTTCGCAGATAGCCCATCCTTAGAAAGAAGTCCTCCTGGTTACCAAACATATTAATAGAGCCCCTGGGTTTCAACCGGAACTTAATGATGAGATTATTACTTTGGTTAATCTATGTTTTTACTGAAATCCCACATCCGTGTCCCATATTCTATGGTAATCACGAGGTTTTACTGTCGAAATTGTAAGAGGATCAACCGGCATGACACCATCTTTCCACCGCTAGTAGATGACTTGGACCTCGCTTTCGGATCCAAGTGTTACAGTAGATCAGCTGGGGCTGTCACCGCGATTGCCGCCGTCTCGGCTCATTCGCCTGTTAGAGTTTGGTACGAGCGTCCCTGAGGAACCACTCGTTTGGACTTTTTCTATGAGGACAATTCACAAACTTGGTCCGGTTACTGACCGGTTTTTACCTGATTTAACGGTTGATGTTTCCACAACCACCGGTTATACTGGACAGCTTGGGTGAAGGTTACCGCTGACATCCTTTTTGGCTTTTCTACCTATACACTGGGAAAAGCACAACATGTCCTCAGCTTAACCGGAGCCAACGGGTCAAATGCTGCTTAACCAAGATCACGGGACCAGCTTCTCATTCCCAGTAACCATCCGGTTTGCAAGGAGGCAGGATGGCTTTCTCGTATAGGTTCTATCTTTGTCTTACCCTACTAATGATCCTATTTACGCAACTAAGTATTCTTCCGAAGCATTGAGTGAAAGCAGAGAAAGAGGATAGATGTATAGTTGAGCAAAATGTTAAAAAGAAGAGACCTTGCGAGCAAAATGTTTCTGTCCAACATCCATCTGACAAATGACACCAAATGCCTGTAAAGAGAATATAAAGTTATAAAGTTATAAAGTTATGCATTAAAAAAATATTATATACCTCAGAATATACCCTAAAATAATGAGATAACTAAAGTACAAAAGTTATAAACTTGATCTTATCTATGATTTTCAAAACATGCTTGATTATATAGTACGAGAATACTTGAATCCATCAAGTATTTTTTTGAATTTACTATACCCTGTCTATTACTCACTATGCAGAAATATGTGTGTGTATTTAATTCGAACCGTCAAAGTGAGCGGTTTTTTGGTCAGATTGGTTTCATGAGATGTTCGCATATCTAAATGATGTGCGCCGTTTATGAAAAATTTGACGAGCGTGAAAGCTTCATACAAAAGAATAAAACTGACATGTGATGCAATTTAGATAGCTTCCGGTGATCCATATCAAATGTTTTAATTATAAATCTGATTCACTAAAAGTTAAGAGCACTTGTACTATTTTCCCATGTATTGCTTTGAGGGGAATACTATATTACACATATAGATTCATCACATAAATATCATAATCTTTCAAAAACTAAACTATATTATCTTTCAGTGATTAAATCACTCTTTGAACATACATAGAAAATATAGTAGTCAGAGCTCATGAAATCACTTAAAACATTATTCACAACCTATTATGAGAGCGATCAATGAAAAGAAAAGACCATCGAGGAAAATAACAAAAATAACAAAAATATAATATTTCATATATGCCTAATATCTCAAATATAAATTTCATAGTACACCTCAGTATACTACTAGCGTCCAAGCGCTGCAAAATGTTCTTTCCCTCTCGATCTGAGTAGTTTGTTACCTAACTCCGTGTTCGATCGAATGTCCAAAGTCATGTTTCTTGAAATGATCGCGTAACGACAACTTTATATGTAGGGGATGAAAATAGTGGATGGGTATAAGGTGTGTGGTGCTGTAGAATGCTTCATAGATTATGGCCGTTGGGTTTGTTTTAAAAGGAGCGCCACGAGTTTTGAGATAAAATATGTGAAACTTTCTTTCTCTATCGACCTTGACAAATGGCTACTAATTCTGCGTTCGACTAGGAGAGTTGATGCTACTTGTCTTCGAGACTTGTTTGCGACGAATTATTTCTCACATTCGAGTTCTATTCATTTTGTTATCATGTGCTTGTTAGGCTGTAGAAAACGATAGACAAATCCAGAACGGGATATGTCAATAATCCTATGTCATCACCGTAGCAGAATCCAAAGATGAGCATGTGGCACTAGAGTTATATTCATTTGCTATGTTTCTTTCTTGTATTCTCCTTATTAGGCCATAGACAATGAGAGACAAATCTAGAGACAACCTGTGACGGCAAGTTTGTTCATTTGCAAGCTTTAGAGCTTACGCGCTTGGGGACATGCAACGAACAAGAATAGACAAAACTAAATGTCCTTATCATGCAACCTTCTATTTCTATATTTCGCATCAATGGAAGGCAACTCCAAAACTGATCAAGAGGTTCTAGACTCCTTGCCAACTGACTGCTTAGATGAAATTTTAGAGAATGGAGAAAAAGAAGCTAGGGAATCCAGCGAGGAAGCGATCTTCATTTCCTTGAAGCACCATCCAGATTTCCCTTTCTTTCTGCAAAAAAACCTATGATATCATTCGACAACATAGCCTTGCCAGCTCACCCAAACACATACTTACCTGGACATATAATTCAGCCAAGAATGTATATCTTTCGTACATAAATTCAATTACATCAAAGCATTTTTCATTCTCATTTGAACCCATCTCTTGCGGATCCGTTGTCATGTTATGACACAACTCACATGTGAATTTAGCGCACAACTCATATTGTGTAGATTTTTTGTGTTCCGTGAACATTTTCGTGTAACTCGCCAGACGACATGTTAGGTGTCACGTTCACGATTATCTGAGATGCGAGATCGCATGTTAATGAGATGCTCCAACTCAATGATATGTGGGCATTCGCGTGAGTGACTCTTGTCATCAATTTTGGATATAAGATAGAGGGTCGAATGTTCATGAATGCATTCTTCCTTACTTGGTGTTCGCTAAATGTTCTTAGTATTCTACATAGAGGATGAGGAGCTGCGAGAGTTGTACTCATGGATGGATGGAGAATTGATCCGAGTTTCAGATCTTTCATTCTCGAATCCATTATATATCAAGCTTCATTACATTCATATGATCACTTTCGACAGTGCTTTGTTGTCTACTTTGGAGAAGAATTCATGAGGAGGGTGATGGAATTGTCTACTCTAGTGATCTTATCAATCATCATGTAGAAAGAGAATTGAGACGTGATTGTGCACATCTTACTTTGACGAGTGAATGGACATAAACTTCATAGCTAATACTTCTTTCAATGTTTGGGTTGATATCCGATGCTACTATCGACTTAAAATCAATCATTGTGTATGGACGATGAGAAACTTTGGTGAAGAATACTGTAATCAAATGATGACTTTCTCATTTTCTTTTGGCGTATCTTTCATCGAGATCGATTCAAGGTCATTATCTTGACTTTGTATTGAATCCCTCGTGTATTTTGTGTCATTATTATCTCTATTGCTCAGTGAGGATGATTATTTTGTGTTAAGTTTGAGGTCAGAAGTATTTTGGTTCAAGCTCTTGAAGGTGTGAGAGTGTTTTAGAATTACAACTCGACCCATAGTGCCAAGTAGAAGATAAGGTGATCTCAAATCTTCTCTCTCGTTTGTTTATTTTTTACCAATCGAGTTCAACCAAGTTCCATGGACGATTTTGGGATTTCGAAGATCTTACCAATGGTCATTTGTGGAGTGTGAGTTCTCTTTGGAAACCTCTTGAGCTGGGCTAAAATCTGGAGGGGTGTCGACTGATTTAGAATTCTGAGTATGGAGTTATGATCGTTCAAAACCAGGGAGATCAAATTGGTACCTCGAGTCACGTTTCCGAGTGCCTAGAGAGTTTGAGAGATGATCTTGCGGTATTATCAAATGGATTGGATAGTTTACACAGTATGGTTGCACTGATGTAGAGGTTTCCTACATTTGGATTGGGTTTGATGTTGAAATGGTCAATTGAAGTTGGCTGTATAGTTGTGAGACAGAAGTAAAACCGTTTTGCTTAGATTCAAAGAATTAGTCGTTTCATGAGCATGGGATTGAATCTCTGAGTAAAAATCGTTAGGATTGAGGTGTGCTCTATCAACTTACTACTTGTGAAATTTCAACTCTTTTGGTTAAGAGAAGGTGTTGGGGTCGTGGATTTTAGCCACCATGGACTGTAAAACTCATAAGATAGCAAAGAGGAAGGGCTTGGTCTAATTCGAGCAATTGGTTTGGAATTTGAAGCTGAAATTTCATAGGATAGAACTGAGGGATTAGAGGGAATTTCTTATAAAGTTTGAGCCCAGTTGGAAGTTCGAGTTGGGAGTAATAGATTGCAGAAATAAAATACTCAACTTTGATCTTGCTAATATGAACTCAGTTCAAGATGAATCTTACAGCAGCTGAAAGCATATTGTACGAGCTTCTCAATGATACATATAACACCTTGATTGGATCAAGATAACTCATTCCACAATTACTAACACATCAACTCGAAACGTTTCATATACTCATCATAATCTTAATGTTTGAGCTAGGTTTTGAGTGATCAAACAAGCTCCAAACTAAACATACAACATACCACTAGAAAGTTTGTCTTCTAGAGTTTCCAACAAGGTAAGGCATGCACGTAGCAAGCAATCATTGAGTTCGAGATGTGGTGCCGAAGATAACAATATCGTGTAGTTCAAGAGTTTTTACCTCGACACAACATAACACCTTCTCTGATTATGATCTCCGCACCAAATTCACAATATACCTTCTTTTACTAACTTGCAACGCCTTCAAGAAGTTCCATCTCCAAACCCCCAATCGTTTTCTCAAGACCAACCAAGACATGTGAGTGAAATCTCTCTTCTCCTTCAAACCCGTCACGTTGTAATTTATTCGAGAAAAATAGTGAAGAAGACATTGTTAGTGCACAAGCTGACATAAGAGATTGTTTGATGGTGCTTATGTGAACTAAAGCGTATGTTTATCATGTATGAATCATTCATGTACTTAGCATATGATTGTACGCCTAGTTGTGTTGTATGATGCACTTATGTTACACTTAAGGTCAAGATAGATCAGTAAAAATCGAGACAAATTCATGTAAGAGTAGAGATAAAGATCAATTGACTAGATAGTGAAGGCACAAAGGTTTTACCGAGTTGGTTCAAGGTTTTGCCTTACCTCTTTACAGCTAGATAGCTAGTGTATTATCAGACAAAAATTTACGCTTTGCGACAACATACTTCTCATACTCTCTCAATTCTCTATGTTAGTATTTACAAGATTGGAGATTTCGGATGTTTGCTTATCCAACATACTTCACGAAACCTTGATATCCCTTCAATGTGTATGCTCCACCCTTGATCAGAAAGTCTTTTGATTACTTTGCAAGCACCATCCTTCGATCGGATGTCATTGAGGAGGGAAGCGAGAGCTAGGAGATCGAACCTAGAAGTGTCGATGACAGTTTGCCGGATAGGGATTGTCTTCAAAATTTCTCTATTTTCGTTGCTGATCGATTTTCTACACAAGCAATGTTTATCTGGTATCTTTCTTGTTGAACGTTGTTGTGTCATGGACTGGCTTCTACTTGAAAGTTGAAATTCAAGGTTCCATATTTTCGCTATAAAGATTATCATGAAAAGAAATAGTGACGTTTGATATATTTTTAGATCTATATTTTCAAAACACCAAGTGACAGAGCTCATTGTAGTGTTCCCAATGACACTTCATTTTTTTCATTTAGACACTTATTGACGATGTTATGAGATACAAAAGATGAGAAAACATGTTAGCTTGTCGATGTTGACTAGATATTTACAGTTCCTGGCGCTATACTCAAGGTTCAAGGGTCTGCTTGACCATTATTAGTGCAAAACTCGCGTATTGTAAACTGACATAAGGAGATGCTTAAAGAGGCAGCTTGTGCCTGTGACCTGTAAGCGGATAATTTGAAAGATTAGAAGGTCCAATGCATGTACATAAGTGTCATTGGGTTTAGATCCGTGTAGGCTACGCATTGGCTAAGATGGTTCGTGAAGAGGCGGATCAGGTTGTGTGTTCTAGGAGAAATTGAGATGTAGAGAAGGAGAATTTGAGTGCTTTAGTGAACGCGGAGGAGAGTTGGACCGTTTCGGTCGTTTCGGAGTCTAAACTTGCTATCATTTGATCCATCAATATCAAAACATCAAGTTTTACAAGAAATTGTAGATAGTTTGAAGTTTCATTGGGTTGTGAGGGTAGGCTCGCAAGGACACGCTTATGTAAGATTTTTGTTCGTCTGGGACCTAGTTGGATTGTTTTTCACGATCGTTGGACCAAGATCGTCATTCTTGATGCTTACGAGATCAAGGAGTCATATCCACACAAAGGAGAAGACCGTACAAAGATTAGATTGTTGTGTTGTGCGTGATGAGTGAAGTTGAGCCGTAACGGAATGCTTCTTGCGACCAAATTTTTCATCATTCTTTGCTAAAAGAACTCCAAACTATTTGTTTGGGGTGTCATTGGGATCAAGATAGCCATATCTATCTACAGAAGAAGACGGATTTCAGATAAGATGATATATTTACAGTTGTACTGGTTTTAAGTCGTAAGAATGAGGTTTTGGAGATTCGATCACTAATGACAAAAATCAGAGATACTTCGACTATCGAGTATCAGCTATGAAAGTTCCTAGAGCCAACAAAGTAGAAGATCATATCGATATCTGAAGACTGTTCGACAAAAGTAAGAAGTTCTCATATAAGTCTTCTTCGATTTTTTCGCTATGATTTTCGTCTTTTTAAACTCGTTAGAGTCCGAATTCATTATGTATGGCTTGTGGTAGCTAGTTTTAGCTAAGGACTTGTACATGGATGTTGGTTGGATTAGGGTTTGTATCATGGTGATACTGCTGCAAAGCTTTTTGTTAGCAAAGGGGTGTTTCTCTTGCTTTGAGCTACGATTCTGTAGTTTGGGTCTAGGTTAGGATTCACAAACTTGCTTCAAGAAGTTGGGTGCAGATAACAGACCACTCATGTCTATTTATAAATTTTGTGTCCATAGAGAAAAGAGAGTGTATATAAAGTGAGAGTTGGAATATAATGCAAAGCTTTCTCTCTTTCTTTCTCTTTCTCTCTCTCTCTTTCTTTCTCTTTCTCCCTCTCTCTCTCTTGTCTTGTTCAGCACACTATATCTCCACAGCTAGATCCTCGCTTTTCCTATACAGCCTTCACGCACAATATGATATGATGACGTGGTGGCTCTCTCTTCCATCTTCACTTTTCGGGTGTCGTATGTATTTATAAGAAATTGACTATTGTTGTGAATAAGATAATCATCCAGATCCTCGGTGGGAGAAGGACAAGTCGGTTGGAATAGAAGTCTGAGTGAAACTTCTAACAAGCAAGGGCATTCATATCTTCGTAGGTATGGTAGACTATTGCTCCAAATATGACTTATTAGAGAACCACCACACGGCAACCAAAACATTATAGACACAATGATTACGGACGATAAAGAATTCTTCCTTGTAACCACAAACACCAAAAATAGAGTAAGCTCACATACTACAACATTCTGTCTAGAGCCCTCCATTTCAACAGGTACAAGAGTTCTCATCCCGCATCCACTACTTTTTCTCATTGCATTCACGTCATTATAGACACAATGATCACAGATGGTAAGGAACTCTTCACCCTCTTTGGAATCGCAGACATCAAAAATCGAGTTGAGTTCACATACTATAACGTCTTGTCTAGAGAACTCCAATTCAACAGATACAAGAGTTATCATCCTTCTCCACTACTTTTTCTCACTATTTTCGCATCAAGTTGATATTTGATAAATACATGACTTCACCCATGTGGCTGATGCAGCATGGAATATAGAGTCTCTCTGGAGCTCTTTGGTTAAAACGAGATAAGCCTTGAGGACATAGAAATTATTATTTTCAAAGACAGTAATCGTTGCAAGAATTGTAAGGCGAGACAAGTAGACAAGACTGCTGAGGACCATCCAGCCGAGCCTGATACAAACTGCAGCCGAGAGCTTTCAGGTGATAAAATCGACACATGATATGCCATCCTCTCTCAGTACATTTCGTTCACTGAGACACTCATCCGCTCCAAGCAAGAAACACTAGAAAAGTAATATATTGCAACAAGTGCGGGTAGACTACATACAAACATTACGTCTTGCAGCAGATTAGAGAATTATATAAGATCTAGAAATTGAATCTGTACATAATCATCTTCAAATATGTGTTACAAACGTTACGAGTCTATATCAAACGTCCATGAACGCTTCTCTCCAACTGTATCTCCACTAGTTCAATTTTGAATATAGAAGAGCATCATTCTGCTTCACCCAAATGGTTTTTCTAAATTCAATTTTCTATTTTTAACTTATACGTCCAAATTTTTTTCCGCTCCACAACGACGCTAGGTAACAAAGAGTCCATGTAGGACGCGAAAAAATGCACGCCCGTGCACGAAGCTCATTTGTCCCCACCAAAAATAAACCCAGAACGGAAAAAATAATTCCACCTCAATCACACCGCGATCTACCGCAAGTGAATATACCAGTAGAAAGAGTTTGAGTAGTCGATCATTTCTGTTTGGTAATGAAAAACTCATAAATACATAACGAAAAGAAATAGATAGAACGCATGTCGTCTAAGTTCGTGACCAAGACTGAAAACAGTAATACTGTTTGATAGTACAGATTATTTGCTAACCAAAATCCTATATGCTAATTTTGATCTTAAATCTATCTCACAGATAATCTCATATCCACGCCGATGGTACAATTTGGATAGTGACGTCAAATTTTCTCACCTTTATAGTTAAAACCAGTTGCATTGCACTGATTTATTATTCCCTTACCCAAAAAAAGGAACCTGTTACAGTTCTAATGCCGTTGGAGTAACAATAAAAAAGATATAAAAAAGTTGAATTTCTTAAGATTAATAGAAAAGCTTCAGAAATTTGTCGAGTTGTTTGTAATTTGCATTCTTGATTGCGTAACCTCATTTTAGAAAGTAAATATTCGGCAAACAAGTGGCGCATCTGAGCTCGAGGTACGGTAGTCATGCTAGGTCCAAACGAAGGGTTCTGGTAACATGATAACGACGAATATAGGATTGTGTGGGCGAATATTCCGATGGACATTCTTTTGATCCTCTACTGATGGGGTGCTCTTTCGGCACCTATGACTTCAAGCGTTACCTAACTACGCTAGTGCTCACTTAGTTGGACGTAGTTAGATTCTGACTATGATTTTCTCCACAGCTTGTGGTTTCCCTTGGTACCTTGTACTCCACGACAACATCTAAGATGATTTGCAAGAGCTTGAGATTTCCGACAAAGTTCTATAATGGTGCTCCAAGGTAGGAAATATTCTCACCATTCCGCGTTTAGGCATGGTTCACTACCAACTACGGTTGATACATGGACGGATGCATTCCCCAAATTTACAACCAAGCATGCATATTCACCCTCGCCCAGTTCGATCGTTGTAATGAATTATTTTTTGTTCTTGAATCATTTACTTGTCTCGTGTGGTTTATGGACAACTAAATTACAAAGAGATTATTCTAAGTCTTCACTATTCATTTTAATTTTTAGAATTTTTGTAAGCAACCAAATTACAAAGAAAACCTCTCTACTATTAATTTCCAATTTTATTTTCAGTTCTTAGTTCTAAATGACGAGTGGGAATTATTATATTTTTCTCATAGAGTCAACATTCATTTTCTTCTTTGAACACTGTGGGATTCAAGCTCACGTGGATTGAATCCCGAGACACATTCTATTACCAAGAAGTCACTATACTCTACAAGTACATATGTAACAACCAAAGTTCTTAGATACATAGTGTCACATGGAAAGAGTTCGACAATAGATAGTGCTATTCTATTTTGCAAAGTATAGAATAGAATTGAGAAAATAGAAGCAGCGTTCTTCTATACATGAGAAAAATCGTAATGACCAAAAAATGAACTGTTTCTAAGACATAAGAAAATTTAAAACTGCCCAAAAATCCTGCTGCTGCATATGACACACTCAGATTTTTATCCCATGGTTCTAGTTGATCATTTTTCTTTTTTCCCTAGAATTGAACTTTGGATACATATTCATCCTCTTCCAAGTTAGAAAGAGGAGGAAATATTCATGCTCCTTTGATTCATTACGTAACCCTTATGACATGAAGGGTTAGATAATAAATTTAACTCATATTTAATGAATGCATTAAATGACTACTGCTTCCCTGACTTGTATCTTTTGAAGCACGACTGTCAACTCAACACTTATGGTTTATCTCTTGCTCTTCTCGTGTTTTCAGGCATGGACTAACAACTAATCTTTCTAAACAAATTTTATTGTTATTTTCTACTTGATAAATGGATTTTTAACACATTAATTTCTCCTATAACAATAAGCGAGCAAAAGTTTCCAGAAGTTCATCGAGCATGCATATACAACCGATAGTGAGTTTAACTCATAAAAAACGAAGTAGACGTTCATAATAATCTTGCTCTAAGCTAATCACAGCTAAAGCTTGAGAGGATCCTAATTTTAATAGTAATTTGTTACTGCTAAGGAGATGGCAGAAATAGATCCGGATTTTATCGTTGTAAATTTGAAACACAACTGATCTTCAAGATCAAAGTCTAGAAAGTATGCCGTTGAAAGTTACATGATAGAGGAAAACTTTTGCTCCGATGAGACAACAAATAATTAACTCTACAACATTATATTCGTATTTTTGCTATGCATTTGCATAGTTGAGTGAGGGTTTTGTGAAAATGAATAAAACAAATCTCGGAAAAATTGGAGGATGATTTCACTTTTTGAAGTATAATTCGATGTGGGAGTTAGTTACTAAAATGAATATGAAGGTGGAATCAGCTAATAAGAAATTTGACAAAAATTTAAAAAGAAAAAAGAAACAAATCATCGTCGTTCTCCTCATGCAGTTCGATACGGACAGTTGTGGATCAAATTGTCATTCTTTTCATGTAATGCAGTGTGGTGCACATGATGATGGAGATAGGTGTGATGCTAGGGATTGAGTTTTTTTTTTATCTATAGCAATCCCTCACTCTTTCTATCATCACTTCAATGTTGACAATGACCGCAATGGAGATGAACGAAAGAGAAAGTGTTGGATAATTTGGACCGTTGAGCTCTTAACCCCACGCTCTCTACTAGTGCTTCAATCTTCACAATGATCACAATGGAGTTGGATGAAATAAGAAGCGTTCGAAAATTTTGACGGTTTGAACGAGTGTCTCCATGCTTTCTACCATCATCTCAGTCTTGATAGTGGTTGCAATGGAGATGGACAAAAGAGAAAGCAGTGGATAATTTTGACTGCGAAGTCATAAAAATGTGAACCTCTGAAGTGATGGTCAAAACCATGGGTATAGTTTTAGAAAAAAATGTTAGAGTTAATTTCTTGTGTATGTTGTTTTGATCGAATAGTAATAGTCTCTCGTGTATGTTGTTTTGATATGATTATGCTTCTACATTATTACTTTTTGTTATAGAATATGTTGTAGCTGAGGTTTAGATATGAAAGAGATGGTTTATATAATCGATGATGTTTGTGTTGCATGATGAGTGTTGTAGTACATATAAAATTATTGTATCATAACAGTACGTTTCATGCAATCAGCTACTCAACTTAATTCTTGTACTTTGAATTGACTCAATTTTCCTACAATGAAACAACACAATATCATATTTCACACGGTCATTGTATCAATGATCAAACTTTTACTCATATTCTCCTAATTGTTACACCTTCTCTCAAACTGTCTCAGAATTGTTATACATTCTCTGAAATTATCTCAAAACGGATATATCTTCTCTCGACTACTCAAAACGGTAATACTTCCTCTCAAACTATTTCCATTTAATTGATTGTGTTGTCAAATTATTCTCAATCAGCTTTTTTTGACCTAATTATATATTATATTGTATATTTTCTTCACGTGAACTATTGTTATATGCTCATCTATGTTTTAGACAACAAATATTCTATTAGCTTTGAGAAGAAATGAGAATTTTTATTTAACTTAATCAAGACAGTGATCTATAGTTGATTAGACTTAGAGAGAAGTCACATGTCTTTGATGAAAATTAGGAGCATTATAAATTCGTTAGATCAAAATTTAATAAAAAGTTATAGCAATATCATTGATATCACCGCATTACTAAACAGCCTTATAAATTTATACACGTTGTTTTATGCTTCATATTTATGCATTGACTAATATTGTATCGAAGGATTAACCTCGAATGCCTTCAAAGTAGATATTAAGCTTCAATATGTCAAGATCTCCCGTTTTGGATGCATGTAGTAAGCAGAGGCATGCACAATATGCTACTATTAAGGGATATCATCCACGCCCTTAGACACAAGGCTCAACATAATCCTCCAAAAGGATCAACCTACTACAATAACATTCAAGATGCAACTATAAAATCTCATCTTAGACAAATATCGGTAACCTTCAAGATGCAGCTTGTAACATGACACTTATAATTAACATACTCGTGCGTTGTAATAAATAAAGTTTGATCCCAAGAGAATAAAGATAATGTGTGGAAAAATATCCAAAAAGTGTTATTTAATCTCTAAAGCTTGTTTTTCCTTGAGTCGTCACGCCCAAGTCCCTCCAGCTATATGGTCAAGTTTTTCCTCGAGGAAAATACTCTCATAAATGTAATTAATATTTTATATAGTAACGTGCAAGGGTTGGTATTTAACCTCCCAACGTAGAGGAGCACCCTTCTTTGCAAGATAGGCTAAGTCCTGTGGTATACACCCCTAAAACACCAAGAATTGACCGCAAAGAAAACTATCAAATTCTATTCCTAACTATAACTCCCGTGTGTAAGTTACAAAGTTGACCCTCATACTTATCCAAAGGTTTCCATATGGTACTTTTCCTCGAAGAAAATTTTCCGCAGTTGTACTGCCTACAACTTTCTTGAGAGTCTGCTCCTTCCCCTTACACACGATAGTTTCTCCGTGAGGAGATCAGCTTCTCAACATGTCTATTAACTACAAGGTTTTTCCACTCTCACTTCGTGTTACTAACGTACTCTCGGATCATGATGATCGATCTATGTTCCCACCGTCCCTTCCTTTCTTGAGACTTCACACGAAGTCATATGTACTTTTAGAACTTGTCAAGTTCTAAATATGGAAGTTTGATGATGGTGAGGTTTTGGTTTAATATATGATGTTGATATTAAATTTTTTGGCATAACATTAACCAACCAAGTGCTGCATGCAAGAATATAAAATACGAAGAGCTCATCAAAATACTTTTAACTGACTCAAAACATGCCATGTAAACATCTTTTGTATAACTACTCATGAAACAAAGTCCACAAATGTCCGATTTTATTATCTCCGCAAATGCATAGGATTCACAATCTCCGTTGCGGGTGTAACAACTTGTTTTTTTTTGGAATTTTTTATCTCATAAGCATTTACATAGTTTACTTAAGTCATAAGTTACCTCCAGTCTGGCTTACTTGAGACGCAATCGCAACTTAATCTCAGACACATCTTACTTACATGCAACTTATCGAGCAAAGTACTAGTTCGATTCACATCCTTGCATACTTACTTGTTACATTACAAAATCATCTATAACATTACAATGTATGCAACCTTCAAACGTTGGATCTTGACAGTTGACTTTGACAAATACTTTCAAAGAATAATATTACCGATGCTTGTGGTGCCCACAATTTACAAGATGTACAAATTTTTGAAATTTTTGAAGTTAATCACATGTCCGTATAATTGAAATAACCTTGTTGCTTAAGATTACATCTTGCTTAGAAGAAAGATGGTCTTAAGAACTTTTTTGTAAGAAGTCGACTTCTTCCGAAGACGAAAGAGAGACATCTTTCGAGAAGACGTCTTTCCGACCAAGTCTTTGGAAGACGGAAGACGCGTGTCTTCCAGAAGACAGTGACAACGACCGCGACTGCATGGACATCAGCCACGCACCACCCAGTAGGAGGGTAGGTGTACCTACCAGGTAGCTCAAGATAGTAGGTAGGTCAGGTAGGTCGAAGAACCCCTAACTGCACAAGAAGATACGAGAGAAGCGCATTAGCGCAAAACCATCGATTGCTTCCCGCATCGAAGGCATTAGCGCAGAAGATCAAATTAGGAGGTGCCGAATTGAGTGAGGAGGACCAGCAGAGTGAAACTGTGGACATCAAGGATCGAATTGTAGCTAGAGAGAAAGCAAGGACGATTTTTTAAAAGTAGGAAGCATCATCGAGCTGAAGGAATCTCCTGTAGATTCTCGGAAGCAGACATTGAAGGGCGATTGAAGAAGAATCGGAGGCGGAGCACTGATCGATTGAGAAGTAGCAGGACGTGACGCCAGATTGACGATAGGAGTAGTTCTGTGGGGTCACACTGGAAGCAAGGGTGGAGCCAGAAACGCGTAGAAGACTGAAGGCACTACGGGAAGCAGCCAGAAGATTGTTTGAGGATCTTCTCATGTTCTTTCCTCTTCCCACCGCTTCTCGCCCCTGGTTTAGTCTTCCACGCGCTTCCTCGATTGTTTGCAGGAAACCTGTCGATCGTTCTCTCCATTTTCCCGCTGTGAAATTGGACGCGGAAGCACTGTCCATTTTTTGTCAGCCATCTTCTCGCTTCTTCCCGAGCTATAATTGAGCTTCACTGTCCGTCGTTCTCATATTCGATCCCTCAGCTATCAATTTCTCTATCCTACCGCCCCTCTACTCTCGAATCCTTAGATAGAAGACGTTTTGGAAGATTTGAACACCTTCGGAAGACACTTCTGGATGTCTGAAGTCTTCGGAAGACGGCTGTGTGTAATTCGTATCAAGAGTGGATTGGATTTGCTTTTGTGTTAAGAGAGGCTTGGTACGAAACTTGAGTGACTTGGTGAGTTGTTTGTTGTTTCGAGGAGCTGGAAGTTGGGAATCAGACCTGTGCCTCCCGATCTTCCGAGCTTCTCAAATCCACATCTTCCGAGAGAGACTAGAAGACTGGAAAGGCTGGCAGAATGCGCGAGAAGACGCGAGGGTCCTTTACGGGTCTCTTCTATCAGACCCATAGCAGCCTGTTCCTTCTTCTTCCCAAACTTAGAAGAGAGATGTGAGAAGTCTTGCTGGCAGAATCTAGAGAGAATGGTCGAGGGTCATGTCTTCTCATCATGCAGCAAGCTTCTTCTGAGTTTGTACGAGAGGTGAGGAGTCGGAAGAACAGAGTGTGAATGTCTTGTGTCAGTTGTGAAGTTAGATTGCGTGTCAGAAGCAGAAGACAGGTGAGACTAGTGAAGGGAAGCCTGGCTGCGGGAAGTCTTCTGAGAACATGATTGGATTAGAAGCTGTCCCAGGAGTCTTCCTGGAGGCCATTGTCATAGCAGGAGCCCACGACCATCTTCTGAACTTTTCATACACTCTACTTCTCGCATATCTTGTATCTTCTGTTAGGAAATAGGATGAAACGCAAAGTGGGTTGTCTTCTTAGGAATCCATGCGATGTCTTGCTTAGTTAGGATTGGTTAGATATAGCTCAGAAGACGAGAAGAACTTAGAAAGCACTGTTAGAATCCCGGAAGACGGAGTAGTTGTCTTCTGGAAGACTAGATTCGTCTTCTGAGAGTGGAAGCTAGACTGTGAGAACTTGGGAAGGACTGAGCCTTCAGCTCACAGTAAGTGCGTGTGGCTTAGTGTAACATAGCTTGAAGTATGTCGATGCATCCTCGAGGGTTGGTGTTGCCAGCAGCAGAGTTGACCGAGGCCAAACCCTTCGTCAAGGAGTTGGGTCTCGACTTATTCCTGTGGGATTGGAACCTCGCAAACCAGGGTCTTCTAGAGGAGGTTTGGGCAGTATTACCTCCCCGCAACCGTGTACTTGCGAAGACAGGAGTTGTCCGGGGAATATCATCTTCCTGGACAGCAGAATGGTGGCGTAGGACTTTCCACAGGTCAGAAGCAGAGAACAAGGGGTACGAATTAGAGAAGAAGATCCTACCCATGATCTCGGAGAAGTGACATGTGCCTGGGAGCACATCTTGTCTCTTCTTGGAGGACAGGCAGGGAAGAAACGGATGGAAGGTCGAAGCTTACCGGGAGCCGCAGAAGCGTCTTCTGGCGAAGTTGTTCCTTCACCTCTTTCCCAAAAAGAAGACACAAAAGACGAGGTACCTTGGAGACCAAGACGTGGAATTCCTGGAAGCCATTTGGGAAGGGCTGCCCATCAACTGGGACGCGTTCTTTCACGCATATGTGCATGCAGAGCTGGTGTACTTAGACACCCCGGAAGGAGGACATCTTACTCCGTTCCTCTTCTACTTGTACGTGGTCAAGGGGGACCTAACAGAAGATCAATTGGCGAGGTATGGGTCAATAGGGCAGCACGAGGTAAAGGAAGAGACCTCGGGAGAAGACGACCGAGCAGCGGCCATGACTCCCCCTCCCACTCTAGTGCCGCAAATGAGGTCAAGCACTCATCAGAAGACACTTCTGGTGAGGGAAGAAGACTCCAGTGGTTCGGAAGATACGACACCACCGAGGAAGATGGGACCTAAGAGCGTGCGTGAGAAGACCACCTCCTTTCCGATCATTCACTCTGGATCGGAGTCCGACTCACAAGAGGAGCCACTAGTGCCCGAGCTGCGCAGAAGACCACTTCTGCAACTACAAGGAGTCTTCCGAAGACTCTAGAAGATGAAGGTTGGATGGACACTCCTACTGCGATGCGAAGAAGCGTAGTGAAGAGAACCGCTTCTACCGTGGGAAGGGATCTTCCACTCCGGAAGATGAGAAGAGTAGCTTCTTCTCGCGCGCAAAAGTAGAAGGCCACATCAGTGGAAGATGCATCCTTGTCTCTGGAAGATAAGGAAGACACCTCCGACCGGATTGTAAGGATGAACCTGTCTTCCGCGAGAAGAAGGCTGGAGGAGTTCAGGGCCTTCTTCCATTCGGAGATTCAGCCAGCTATGGAGTTGGTGGAGAAGCGCGCGATGGCTCAAGAGAAGCCACTGCGGCCTGGATTCGGTCAGTGCACTCTGATGCAGCAGGAAGAAGTCCAGAAGAAGGTGGAAGCGCTGGAAGCCAACCTCCGCACCACGGATAAGCTCGTAGCGAAGTACAAGACGGAAGCAGCCGCTTCTGTCTAGGAGTTAGCGCAGCTGAGGAAGAGCAACCAAGAGTTGCAGGCACGTTTACAGCAGCATGACCAGGAGGTTCTGAGGGTCAGAGGTAAGATCACCACCCTCGCAGAGAAGAAGACAACATGGAAGACGCAGCGGAAAGCAGCAAAAGCTCGCGCGTAGGGATTGCTAGCACAAACGGTGGAAGCATTTCGCAAGAAGTTCAACTTCACCGCGGGTAGGAAGCTTCCATCATAGCTAGGGAGTGGTATGACGAATCCAGAGCGATGCTAGTGGAGTGCAAGGAAAGTATGTTCCGTTATCTGGATCGGCAGATTGAGAGATTGAAGACACTTTACGGTCTTCTTTCGATTCCGCCACCAGCGACTGCATCTTCCCAAGCCCCAAGACCAGCGATCGAGATAGATTTCCACTGTTCAACCTCGCTATCCACTTGGTAGTGACAGCGTTGGAAGTCGAGAAGACCGCAGAAGAAGTCCCGGAAGACAAAGTATCTTCTGGAAGACAAGAAGAAGAGTTGTCTTCCCAGGTGTTCGAGTGGAGGAGGTGACTTCCTCGGACCACTACGAGGTCACCATGGCTCCCAGCGTCGAACCAGTACCTCAGAAGAGCGAGAAAGCGCAAGTCGACTCAGCTTCCCAGAAGACGCTTCCGTCTTCCGAAGCAGCACCAGCTGAGCCAGCCACGAATGTTGAGGAGGAAGCCACCTCAGTGACACCCGAGGTATTTGCAGGGCTTCCCACCTTATCAAAAGCCGAGTTAGGAGTTCAGATAGGAGCAGATCAGGAGCAAATCGCATCCGAGCAATTAGAGTAGACAACAAGCACAGAAGACAAGTTGACTTGTCTAAACTTAGTAGGACCCGAATTTGCTATCTTAGGAGGTGGTAGTTTTCATGTAATTTTAGAGGAATGTCCATGTGGCAAAGTATGCAGCATATGAGTAGCAAAGCACATGTTTAATCAAGGAAGGGAGCCGACTGCATGTGGGGTGGCAGTCTCATGACAGCGTATATCTCCCTGGTTGTAGTTGAGGATTGGAGAGGATCTCCCCTACGTCTCCAAGCAGAGGTATAAGATGGACTACAGTGTAGGAATTCGAGGCATATACATGCACACACGCATATATTCTTACGGTGCAGGAGAGGTACAAAAACTGCACAGTGTGCACACTAGACTTGATGTTAGAGACATACGAATCGATTTGGATTATACAAGAAAGGGGTCTGCATTCTCTCGTTGCAAGCAGTGGTTCGAAGATGTAGATAGAGATAGTGGACAGTTTAGGGACAGGGAACGACATCGTCGTGTAGTCGTGCTGTCTAAATTGGTGTGTCGAGGAGTAGGAGCAGGAAGTAGAGGGAGTGAGCTTCTCGACACCAATGTGCCTTCTTCTCGAGGAATTGATTTCAGATTTGAGTGCAGAAGCTTTGTCTGTGTCTTCTGGGCAGTGGGTTTCCTCGAATTCTCTCGCAATTGTGCATGGAAAGCATTCTTCTTGAGTGGCGGTGATTGTCAGCAGTTGTGCAGATTCGCAGCTTGGCTCATCCAGTGGAGCACTTCGGATCCACGTACGGACGGTCCTATGGATAAGTGATCCCAGAAGATAGAGTAGTCGGAGCAGCGAGAGAAGAAGGAAGAAGACTTCTTCCCACAGCAGAAGACGACATCCTCGAGTAGAAGACTATGTAACTGCACGTGAGTTTGTGGTCTTCCTCCCCAAACTATTACAAGCAGGGATGGCTTGTTAGTCAGGATCCGGACTAGAAGCTTGTCGGAGTCTTAATTTCTCATTCTTATCTTATTTTCTTTTGTTTGGATTTTCTCTTCTTCCCCATCTTCCTACCTTCTTGTAGTGAGATTCCATAAAGGTAAATGTCGTTGTAGTGCTGCAGGAAGATCGTTTCCGTAAGCAAAAGCATGGGAAGGCTACAAGGGGCATACCCTGTGATTAATCTAACTCGTTGGACCTTGGAAGAGCAATGTGTCACCGACGTTGCTAGTTCGACTTCTACGAAGCAAGAGCAGTCTTTTGGAGGTGTGAGAAGCCGAGAATTGCTTCGGAATGCATGTGCTGAGAAGACCGGAAGAAGTGATCTGGAAGCAGGAAGCGTCTTCCCGAGCTTATCTGTAGATAACTGTATGATATTTTAGGTAGTAGTTGTTTGTTTAGGTCCAGAGCACCTTCTGAAGGGTCTGGAAGCCGTGCAGTTTTATGAGAAGACGGGATTTCTAGGTAAAACCCGTGTGTTTGTGTGTTTGAACGAATCTTATAACTTAGAACAGTGTTACTTGTGCAAATCTTCTGTGGGAACGATATCTTGTATACTAAATGGGCAAAAGGAGAAATCATGCGTCACTACAATGCTAAAAGTGGATGCAAGAGTTTTAATATTGCAAATCGTGCATGAGCATAACCTTCTCTTTCATACCGTACTACCAGCACACAAATTGTATAGATCCAATTATCACAAAATTGTATATTTCAATACATATGAATAAAATATTTATTAAAAATATGTATACAACATACTCTCATTCATAATTTAACTATACAAATCATGAAAAAGTCTGTATACGAATAATCAGCATAAAGCTATATGTTCTTCATAGATGTTTAAATATCTGTTGATGGAAAAAACTTATCTTATAATATATGCTGATTTTTGTATATATACCTTAGATGATTCAGTACACGGATTTATATTTAAATGACATTGTCTTTCCTACGCAGAAGCTTCAAAAAGATTATAGATTGAACTACGATTATAAAATATTTTCTTTCTTATTGTAACTTATTTTGCACTTTGTTAAGATAATTTTACGTAAATTGGAAAAGTTTGTGATCATCACCTTATGTGATATTCAGTTTGTGTCTTACAGTATCTTTGGAAATATGGAAGTGAGGCTTCAGAACTTTGTATGTTCATATTTTAATTTAATTTATTTTTATGTTTCTAAGTATATATATATATATCTTCTTCATTTGACAACCAATGAATTCAAAATAATTTGTTCAATATCTTAAAAAATGTACAACCTACTACCTTAAACCTATAACTCCTTCATGGCTCAAGTTGCACTTGTTCATAACTTACTTTGATTATTTTGTGTATGCGTGGTGCCCACAATTTGCAAGATTAGAGATTTTCTGAAATTTTTAAAGTTAATGACATGTCTATGTAAGTGAAATAACCTTATTACTTGAGATTACACCTTGTTTAGAGGGAAGATGATCTTAAGGGCTTTTTGTAAAGAGAAGTCGACTTCTTCCGAAGTCAGAAAACGAGCATCTTCTATGAAGACGTCTTCTCGATCGGGTCTTCCAGAAGACAAAAGACGGAAGACGGACATCTTCCGGGAAACGGTGACCGTGACTTCGGGGGTACCAACCGCGCGTCACATCATCAAAGAGTAGGTGTACTATCCAGTAGTAGGTAATTCGAGATAACCGGAGGCATTAACCTAAATCGCATGGAAGATACGGGACGAGGCGCATTAGCACAAAATCGGTCGTCTGCTTCTCGCACTGAAGGACGACTGCACCTTGGACATTGATTGCAATCGGGATATCGAAGTAGGTCATGGAAGTAAGGAGAGTGAAACTGGGAGCACTCAGGATCGAATTGAGGCAAAAGAGAGAGCGAGGCGGATTTTACCAGCTAGCTAGAGCACATTCGAGCTGAAGGAATCTGATTTCAAGAAGCAGACATCGAGGATCGATTAGGAACCAGAGAGAAGCTCCGGGGTAGAAGCGAGAATCGATTGCAGCAGCAGAGGGGTGCAGCTCAAGAATGACGACAGAATCAAGATCGTGGTACCACATCGAAGGAGGAAGTGAAGATTAGAAGCGCATGGAAGACTTACGGTGCAACAGAAGCAGCCGGAATCAAGTTCCTCCCGTTGTCACGCTACTTGGCGGCTACATGCTTGACTTCTACTCCGACGCTTGAGTTTAGTAGTTCTAGAAGTTAGCTCATATTACTTCTAGTCCTTTATGTATATGTTTTGACACCTTTGCATACGGTGTTAACACTATTTTGAGTCTTAGTAGGTTGATAACCATGTTGATAGGGCTTAAGCTCATGGGTTGTATTTGCGTGTCGTCCATGCACGCTTTCTAGCTGATTTAAGTTATTTTTCGGGGCTGTGTGTCATTTTAGGTAGTTTAAGTTTTACGCTGGCACTCTAGGGGGCTTGACGTGGTAGCCTATGAGTGTAGATAAGTTACCAGGTAGTTTAAGGTACAAAAGGACAGTCAAGTGGAGCTATGAACTCCCATTGGTCCATTTTTGTCTTTAGTAAAATTCTAAGTTTAGAAATAGAGCTCTAGAGTGGATTTCGAGCAATTGGTGAGGGGACTTCGAAATCTGAGAGCACAGAGAGATAGAGCTCGTCATGCCAAGCACTTCCAGTGAAATTTTCGATCAATTTGAGGCAATAAGGATGAAGTTATGACCAATTGAAGTTCGGATTGTGCTAGAATTGAATCACTTTTGTTGGATTTAAAGTTTTCAGTGTCACTTGCAGCAGAAACTTGCTTGCAGGGAAATTGAAATTGCTTCAAAACTTCAAGGTTGTGTTCTCTGCCAGCAGGGCTACGATGTCCCAAAAAGTTTCCTATCGATTGAGTGACTGAGTAATTCAGGGTGGCCGCTGAAGCTGAGGGGGTCTGAAAAGCTCTTAATCTAGAGCAGCGACTTCAGAGGAGGAGATCTGGAGTTCTGTGTACATTCAGGAGTCACAACTTCACAGGGATGTTCATCATCCTGTAGAATTCAAATACAGTGAGAATATTTGAAATTGATCGAGCCAATCTTCTGTTCTAGGTTGAAATAGTCATCTGGGTATCAGAAATTGCTATAATTTTCCTACTCAGAACTTTTCTGTCTACATCTCGGTGCTGGAATTTGATCTCAGGCTGAAACTTCGTGTGTATGTTTAGTAGGACCTCATTTACATGTAGGAGAAGTTTAGAAGTCTAAACCTTCATAGTTTTCCTCTCCTTGAATGTCAAAGTTCACCGCCTAAACCTATTACTACTAGTTAGACTTAAATTTCACTTTTTGAGCATATTACAGGATCTTACACACCTGTGTGAGTGTTTATAGCCCATGTTGTGACCTGAAAGCCAACCTCTTGAGTAAACAACCACAGCTAGAAGCCCGACGCTTTCCTAAGTAGACGGATCACATTCCGACATACTCTCTTTTTGATGAACTCGACGTGAAATACCTAGGGTGGGAGTTTTTTTGAGAGTGTTACAGGATCAGATATCATGACCAACCAAGGATCATCAAGTGGAGGTGCTACTGCTGCTCAGCAACATGTTCAGTTGGATGCTGCTACGATGAAGATGTTCTAAGCTTTTTCCATGTTTATGCAGCAGCAGCAAAGCACAGAGAGGAAGGAGATATAAGCAACCAAGGCGTTGCAATCTGTGGTGCATCAGATGGACCACTTCAAGGGGACAGATATTTCCAAGTACGTGCGATACTATGCTAGGGAGATGGAGGTGAACAAGGTATCTGACAAGGAGATGGTGGAGAACTTTGAACTTGCTGTTGTCCTTGAGATTCGTGGGCGTGTGAAGGAGCTCAAGCAGCAGCAAGGACAGAGTTGGGAGAGCTTTATGCGAGCTTTGAAGGAGGAGTACTACACTGAGGATTCAGAGAGGGTGACCAAGAGAACGTTCTTGGAGTGGGTGGTTAAGCTTAACAAAGGTTTGTCTGTAAATGAGTTCTTAAAGGAGTTTGATTGTCAGTATGCTCAGCTTTCTATGACAGAGAAGCTTACACTAGAGGTGGAGAAGACCGAGCTTTTCTTACAAGCAGTGGATGTGACTATTCAAGAGAAGCTTGAGCTGTTGTTAGAAGACAAGAGTGAGGATAGAGGATTGAAAACTGATTGGAAGGAGGTTGAAGAGGCTGTCTCTTTGCCGACCAAGAGACAAAGAAGAAGAGACAAGGTGGTGGTAAGTGAAGCAGCAGTGATAATTCCTGTCAAGCAGTTGCCTACTAAGCCCACTTTGGTAATTGCTAGAGAGGAAGACTCACCGCTTGATGAGTTGATTAAGAGTATGAAGGAGCTTAAGCTTAAGCTCACTAGGTTAGAAGAGAAGGAGCAGAATGTACAGCCTGCTATGCAGAGACCTCAGATGAGAGAAGGCTTTGTTCATCATTATATATGGTGTGATAGCCTAGACCATGTAAAAAGAGATTGTGGGGAGTTTTCAGATGCATTGAGGAAGGATCTGATCTTCTTCAAAGATGATAAGATCCATCTGAGAGAAACTGGGATGATGTTGGGAACCAACTTTGGCAAGGGTGGTATGAAGAGACTTGTGAATGAAATATCAGCATCACATGTTGTTTCTCTTGTGAATGCTGCTACCTGTGGAGTGAAAGTGGAGATGGAGAGAGAGAAAGAGACTACTGGGTTGTGGTCTGATGTAGTGCGGTCTGTAGCTAGAACAGAGCTAGACAAGGATGTGCTACGAAGGGTTGGCAACTCAATTCGAGAAACTACATGATGGAATGACCCTGTGGATACTATGTCAGTGCATGCTTATGTTGCAAGAAGTCAGCATGAAGCTGTACTAGAAGAAAAAAGCAGGAGGGAGGATGCAGGTGAGGCTTCTATAGCCAAACGACCTGCTACAAGGAGTGAAAGGGCTAGACCAGAGACAAGGCAGGAGACAACACCTACTCGGGAGAAAACTATGGAGGATCTACCATCTACAACACCAAAGGAGAAGGAGAGAAGCAAAGAGAAAGGTAAGATGCCTGCATACAAACTTCAGTCTGACATTGAGATTGCTACAGACTTGAAGCAAGTGTTAGAGAATCATATCTTGAATGGGAAGGTTGAGTTTACTTTGGGTGAGATTCTTGGGATTGCAAAGCGTGAGTTCCATGAGGTTATCATAGATATCATCAAGAGGAAACGTCAGATTTTGGGTGAAGCAGCTACGCTTAACGCTCTAGGGACCAAACTGTCGGAGGATGAGGAAGATGAGATTGCTGGTTACTGCTCTCAAGTATCAGAGGGGAGATCATATCAGCCCGTGAGGTTTGAAGATGAGGTGGAAGCATCACAAAAGAGCCATTACTCTCACAACCATTGGGCAAGAGCAACCACAGAGACCTTAGTGAAGCTGAGAGATCTAGAGGAACATGTGGTGGCATTGATTGATCACGACCTCGAGATTAATCTGATGTCTAAGGAGCTGTACAAGAGTGGGAGGTGGCCCATAGACACCGACCATGGATGTTTATCCGTGCTGCCAACAACCAGAGGGGAGAACTCTATGGTGCTTGTCCCAACATCAAGATAACTGTGGGTGACATCAGTGATGTTCATAATTTCTTTGTACAAGACATGTCAACCTATTCTATCATTCTAGGGCAACCTTACATTATTGCTGTTAGAATGGAGACACGAGTTATGGATGATGGTTCAGCCTATGCTAGGATACGTAGTAGAGATGGCAGAAGAGCTGTTCAGTTTTTTACCGTTGCTGCAGAACATGAGAGAAATCGCGATAGCTTGAGGGACCGTCCACTACCTAAGATTACTCAGGAGTTTAGAGAGTCTAGGGGTTTTGGCAGAATACCATTGAAGAGCGAGACTTCAACGGTACAGTAGAGATAGGATTCTCGCCTGATCCAATAGAGCAGGAAGCTTTATCCACTAGCTTCTTAGGACTGACATCATGTGGATCAGTGTGTTATAGGAAGGTTGAGAATCTGAAGAGGTTTGAGAGGCAACATGTGAAGTATGTACAGCAGTCTTTGTAGGATAGTGGAGAGTTAGCAGGAGATGAATACATATCTGGTGTTTGAAGAACAGTATTTGGTAGATACCATAAGAGAGTTGAAATCTATAGTAGAAAGTTCTATCGATGATGTAGATAGAGTGGTGAGAGTGAGCTCCAAGGAGCTTTATGATGTAATTGATAAGTTTATAGATCGACAAGAGGTGTATGTGGAGACCAAGTACAAGTCAGTGGCAAAGAAAGTCAAACCAGTGGCTTTGCCTTTACCACTCGATTACAATAAGAAGATGGAGCAAGCTGCACGAGAACCAACGCTCAGAGGACCAAGAAGAATTAGGCACCAGTTAACAGAAACAACACTGAAGGAGCTGAGGATTGGAGGTAATGGATTTCTTACTGAGCAAGAGAAGAAGAGCTTCAGGGAGATGCTATCTAGGCATGGTAAGGCGTTTGCGTTTGAGTCACATGAAGTAGGATGTGTAGATCCAAGTGTAGTTGCACCTATGGTAATCTTTACTATACCGCATGTGCTTTGGAATGTACGTCCCATCTCTGTACCTAGAGCTCATCTACCAAAGCGGATTGACTTGCTCAATGAGAGGATTAGGATGGGTATCTATAGCTCCCTACTCTAGCAGATGGTTTACTGTTCCGAAGAAGAGTGGAGCTTTGAGATTCATTCAAGATATGCAGCCAGTTAACAAGGTGACTATCAGGAATATGGGTATAGGATCTATTGTAGACGAGTTTGCAGAGGCTTTTGCTGGTCGTACTATCTATTCAATGGGAGACTTATATTCAGGTTATGATCAGTTTCAGTTATCCTCTGAGAGTAGAGACTTGACTACAATGAGGACACCTTTGGGGTTACTAAGGATGTGCACCTTGCCACAAGGTGCTACCAATTCTGTAGCACATATGATGAATGGCATGAACAAAGTTTTGAGGGACTTCATTCCTGAAAAAACTATGCCATTCCTTGATGATGTGCCGATCAAAGGGTGTGCTGAGGAGGAGAAGAATGAGGTAATGAATCAGAGGGGGTGCCGTAAGTTTGTTGCAGATCATATAGCTGACTGTGATAAGATACTGAGTCAACTGGAGGAGTTTCATTTGACTTTATCAGGAGCAAAGTCTGTATTTGGAGAACAAGAGGTGTTGATTGAGGGGCACCTATGTGGATCTTATGGTCGGAAACCTTGTCCAAACAAGGTTGATGCCATTCGAAGAATGAAGAAGACGTGTGGATCAGTTACCGAGGTGAGAAGGTTTCTAGGTGCATGTGTGTTTTATCATATATGGATTCCACACTTTGCACATGTAGTAGATCCGTTGTAAAAGTTGTTGAGGAAGGGACAAAGATCTCAGTGGCAAGAGGAGCAAGGCGAGTCTATGAGGAAGTTGAAGGATCTTTTGGCTTCACCACCAACTCTACGGAAGGTAACATATGAGTTGGGCAGATCTATTATCCTTACTGTTGATACTAGTCCTATTGGCATTGGATGGACTGTAGGACAAGATGACGAGGATGGAAATAGATATGTGGTGCGTTTTGGAGCTAAGGTCTTAAGTTCACGGCAGAGAGACTACCCTCAAGTCAAGAGAGAGCTATGAGGAGTAGTTACTGCAATGAAGAGTGACAAGGAATACTTGATTGGAGCACCTGTGGTTGTGGAGACAGATTGTTTACCTCTCTTGGAAATGATCACTAGCTCTACAACTCCATATATTGCTATGTAGAGTTTAGACATATTGCAGGAAAAGACAATCCTGTGACAGATATGTTATCAAGGACTAGGTATTACGATGAGAAAGAAATGATAGATGATCAGGAGGATGTGGGAACAGAGTTCTATTCTAGTGCTCTTGCTAGAAGAGATAGAAGCTGTTTTGCAGCCCCGTTGGAGTTTTTTGAGGAAACTGTGTATGATGACGAGTGGTTGGATCTTGGGCGCTATTTGAGTTCATTGGAAAGGCAAGAAGGCTGGTCTGATGCAGATTTCAAGAGGATCCGTAGAACAGCTTATGGGTACTTTTTATATGGAGGACATCTATGGAAGCGCCTTAAGCTACAAGGAGGTGTACCACAGCGGGTGGTACGTGACCTGGAATTGCAGCAGAAGCTGATCAAGGAGTTCAATGAGAGTCTATGGGCTGGTCACAGAGGAGTTTGGGCTACATTTGCCAAGATAAAGGAGAAGTATTGGTGGAAGGGTATGTATAAGGATGTAGTACAGTTTGTTTCATCTTGTATACCCTGCCAGATGTACTTCAATGTATGCGATCGTGATGGATTGCATCCTACTTATCCTTTAACCATTCATTACAAATGGGTAGTGGATCTGGTAACTATGCCGTTTGGGCTTGGACAAATGAGGTATCTAGTCTTGGCTAGAGAAGATCTATCTAACCAAGTTGAAGGTCGTGCCTTAAGGACGAAGACCACTGCTAGTGTCTGCCGCTTTCTACTTGAAGATGTTATTTGTAGGTATGAGTGTGTGGGAAAGATCACTGCAGATAGGGTTGAGCTGGATTCACAAGAAGCAGTTGAGTTCTTCAAGCGATTGGGAATCAAGTTGGCATAACCACTGCTTATAATCCTGAAGGGAATGGCAAGAGCGAACGAGGTCATCCGTCAATCATCAAAGCTTTGGTAAAAGCTTGTAGGGGTAAGATCCGTGAATGGCCTAGACTGCTACCATTTGCTTTATGAGCAGATCGTACAACTCATAGTACCGTTACAGGTTACGTGCCAGCAGAGTTGATACTAGGATAAAAACCTGTGATACTGATTGAGGAGATTGTGCCTACTTGGAATGTTTTGCCATGGGAAGATGGTAGAAGTACAGAGGATATTCTTGCATTAAGGATCAAACAGTTAGAACGAAGACCTGAGGATGTTGCTAAAGTTGTGGAAAGGTTAAAGGCTGCTAGAGAGAGAAACAAAGACAGATTTGTTAGAACGCATAGATTACGACCCAAACCAGTTAAGGAAGGTGATTGGGTGTTAGTCTATGATAGTAGTCTTGATAATCAGCATAGTGCTATCAAAAAATTTTCCAAGAGATGGTTCGGACCTTATGTGGTGTTAGAAGGTTATGATAATGTCACATACTCTTTGAGAGAGTTAAATGGTGCAGTGCTCAAGATACCAGTCGCAGGGAAGAGAATCAAGCTCTTTAGAAGGAGAGGGGAGGACCAGAACCTTGCAGAGCTTACTGAAGATGAAGCTGAAGACTCAATGGAGGTTGAAGATGAATTTGAAGCTGAAGATGAAGAGTCTTGATCTGGATCTGGCACATATCGGAGGATGTGCAAGTTCAAAGGGGGTGGATGTCGCGCTACTTGACGGATACATGCTTGACTTCTACTCCGACGCTTGAGTTTAGTAGTTCTAGAAGTTAACTCATATTACTTCTAGTCCTTTATGTATATGTTTAACACTATTTTGAGTCTTAGTAGGTTGATTACCATGTTGATAGGGCTTAAGCTCATGGGTTGTATTTGCGTGTCGCCCATGCACGCTTTCTAGCTGATTTAAGTTATTCTTTGAGGCTGTGTGTCGTTTTAGGTAGTTTAAGTTTTACGCTGGCACTCTAGGGGGCTTGACGTGGTAGCCTATGAGTGTAGATAAGTTACCAGGTAGTTTAAGGCACAAAAGGACAGTCAAGTGGAGCTATGAACTCCCATTGATCCATTTTTGTCTTTTGTAAAACTCTAAGTTTAGAAATAGAGCTCTAGAGTGGATTTCGAGCAATTGGTGAGGGGACTTCGAAATCTGAGAGCACAGGGAGATAGAGCTCGTCATGCCAAGCACTTCCAGTGAAATTTTCGATCGATTTGAGGCAATAAAAACGAAGTTATGACCAATTGAAGTTTGAATTGTGCTAGAATTGAATCACTTTTGTTGGATTTAAGGTTTTCACTGTCACTTGCAGCAGATTTGAGGAAATTGCTTCAAAACTTCAAGGTTGTGTTCTCTGCCAGCAGGGCTACGATGTCCCAAAAAGTTTCCTATCGATTGAGTGACTGAGTAATTCAGGGCGGCCGCTGAAGCTGAGGGGGTCTGAAAAGCTCTTAATCTAGAGCAGCGACTTCAGAGGAGGAGATCTGGAGTTCTGTGTACATTCAGGAGTCACAACTTCACAAGGATGTTCAGCATCCTGTAGACTTCAAATACAGTGAGAATATTTGAAATTGATCGAGCCAATCTTCTGTTCTACGTTGAAATAGCCATCTGGGTACCAGAAATTGCTGTAATTTTCCTACTCAGAACTTTTCTGTCCACATCTCGGTGCTGTAATTTGATCTCAGACTGAAACTTCGTGTGTTTGTTCAGTAGGACCTCATTTACATGTAGGAGAAGTTTAGAAGTCTAAACTTTCATAGTTTTCCTCTTCTTGAGTGTCAAAGTTCACCGCCTAAACCTATTATTACTAGTTAGACTTAAATTTCGCTTTTTGAGCATATTAAAGTATCTTACACACTTGTGTGAGTGTTTATAGCCCATGTTGTGACCTGAAAGCCAACCTCTTGAGTAAACAACCACGGGCAGAAGCCTGGTGCTTTCCTAGGTAGACGGATCACACTCCGACACCATGTTCTTTCTCTTTTCACACCGCTTCCCGCCTCTGATTTGAAGTCTCTCGCGCTTCTCCGCTTGTTTGCAGGAAGTCCATCTATCGATTTCCTTACCTCGAAATTCCTTCTGCAAAAATTGAGCGCAGAAACGCTGTCCAATTTTTGACAACCATCTTCTCACTTCTTTCCAAGTTGGAATTGAGCTTCCATGTCTCTCATTCCCAAATTTGATCACCTGACTGTCAATTTCTCTATCCTACCGCGCCTATGTCTCCGAATCCATAGACAGAAGATGCTTCTGAAGATCTGAACATCTTCGGAACACGCTTCTAAATGTCTGAACGTCTTTGGAAGACGATTGTTTGTAAATTCTTATCAAGATTGGATTGGGTTGGGTTTTGTGTTGAGAGAAGCTTGGTACGGATTCTGAGTGAAATGGTGAGTTGATTGTTGTTTCGAGAAACTGGAAACTAAGAATTAGGCATGTGTCTCCCAATCTTCCCGCCTTCTCAAATCCACATCTTCCTAGAGCAACTAGAAGGTTGGAACGGCTAGCAGGATGCACGAGAAGACGTGAGGGTCTTTTACGGATCTCTTATGTCCGACCATAACAATCTATTCTTTTTTCTTCCCGAACTTAGAAGAGAGTTGTGAGAAGCCTTGCTGACAAAATCTGGAGAGAATGATTGAGGGTCATGTCTTCTCGTCATGCAGCAAGCTTCTTTTGAGCTTGTATGAGAAATAAGGAGTCAGAAGAACAGAGTATGAACGTTCCGTGTATGTTGTGAAGTTAGATTGCGTGTAGAAAGCTGAAGGTGAGACCAGTGATGGAAAGCCTGGCTGCGAGAAGTCTTTCGAGTATGTCAGTTAATCGGAAGCTGTCCCGGGAGTCTTCATGGAGACCACTGTCACCGCAGGAGTCCGCAACCATCTTCTGAACTTTTTCGTATACTCTGTTTCTCACGTATCTTGTATCTTCTGTTAGGAAGTAGGATGAATTGTAAGGTGGGTTGTTTTCTTAGGAATCCATTCGGTGCCTTGCTTCGTTAGGATTGTTTAGATATAGCTCGGAAGACGAGAGGAATTTAGGAAGTATTGTTAGAAACCCGGAAGACGGAAAAGCTGTCTTTTGGAAAGACTAGATTCGTCTTCTGAGAGTTGAAGCTAGACTGTGAGAACTTAGGAAAGACTGAGGCTTTGACTCACAACAAGTACGTGTGGCTTAGTGTAACAGAGGCTCGAAGCATATCGATGTATCCTCGAGGGTTGGTGTTATCCGCCGTAGAATTGATAGAGATCAAATCCTCCATCAAAGAGTTGTGTCTCGAGTTCTTCATGTGGGACTGGAACCTCACGGACCAGGGTCTTCTGGAGGAGGTTTGGGCAGCACTACCTCCGTGCAACCTTGTACCTGTGAAGGCAAGGGTCGCTCGTGAAAGACCGTCTTCCTGGATGGAGGAGTGGTGACATAGGGTCTTTCACAGATCAGAATCCGAGAACCGAGGATACGAGCTCGAGAAGATGATCTTACAGATGATCTCAAGGAAGTGGCATGTGCTTGGAAGCACGACTTGTCTCTTCCTGGAAGAGAGACAAGGGAGGAATGGATGGAAAGTAGAAGCTTACCGAGAGCCGCAGAAGCGTCTTCTGACGAAGCTGTTTCTTCACTTCTTCTCCAAGGGAAAGGTGCAGAAGACGAGATACCTTGGAGATCAAGACGTGGAGTTCCTGGAAGTCATCTGGGAGGGACTGTCTGTCAATTGAGGCGTCTTCTTCCATGCTTACATCCAGGCAGAGTTGGTGTACTTGGGCACCTCAGCAGGAGGGCACCTCACCCCGTTCTTCTGCTATTTGTACGTGTCCAAGGGAGATCTGACAGAAGACCAGTATGGACCAACAGGACAGTGCGAGGTGAAGAAAGAGACCTCGGGAGAGGAAGATCGAGCAGCGCCGTGACTCCCCCTCCCACTTTAGTGCCTCAGACGAGACCAAGCACTCATCAGAAGACGCTTCTGGTGCGAGAAGACAACTCCAACGGTACAGAAGACGCATCACCGCCGAGGAAGATGAGGCCTAGGAGTGTGCTTAGGAAGAGCGTCTCTTTCTTGATCATTCATTCTGGATCGGAGTCGGATTCCAAGGAGAAGACGTTGAGCACCAAGATCACACAGAAGACAACTTCTGCAACTACAAGGAGTCTTCCGAAGACTCCAGAAATCGAAGTATGGGTTGACATTCCGACTGCGACTGGAGGAAGCGCAGTGAAGAGAACCGCTCTTGCAGTGGGAAGAGATCTTCCATCCCAGAAGATGAGAAGAGTAGTGTCTTCGCGCACGTAAAGCAGAAGACCACAATGGTGGAAGAGATATCTTTGTCTCTAGAAGATAGGAACGACGTCTCTGATCGATTCGTGGAGATGAACCTGTCTTCTGTGAGAAGAAGGTTAGAGGAATTCAGCGTCTTCTTCCATTCCGAGATCTAGCCAGCCATGGAGTTGGTGGAGAAGCGTGCGATGGCTCAGGAGAAGCCACTGCGACTGGATTCGATCTACGCACATTGATGCAGCAAGAAGAGGTCTAGAAGAAGGTGGACACGCTGGAAGTCATCTTCCGCACCACGGAGAAGCTTGCAACGAAGTACAAGACAGAAGCAGCCGCTTCTACCAAGGAGTGATCGTAATTAAGGAAGAGCAACCTGGAGTTGCAGGTACGTTTACAGCAATGTGACCAGGAGGTTCTGCGGATCAGAGGTAAGATCTCTCTCTCGTAGAAGAGAAGACGACCTAGAAAGCACTGCGAGGAGCCGCGGAAGTACAAGCCGCAGCAGAGAAGACGCAGCGAGAAGAAGTAGAAGCCCGAGTAAAGAGACTTATGGCATAGACGGTGGAAGCACCCCGCAAGAAGTTCAACTCCACCGCGAGTAGGAAGCTTCTCACCCTAGCTAGGAAGTGGGATGACTATTCCAGGACGATGTTAGTGGAGTGCAAGAAGAGCGTGTTCTGCTACTTGGATCGGCAGATTGAGGGCTTGAAGATGCTTTACGGTCTTTCCTCGATTCCACAGCCAGCAGCTACATCTTCCCATGCTCCAAGACCAACGATCGGAGAAAATTTGGAGAAGGAGGAGTTTGACCTCGTTGTCCACTTGGTAGTGACAGCGTTGGAAGCCGAGAAGATCTCGGAAGAAGTCCCCGAAGACAAGTTGTCTTCCCAGGTGTTTTGAGTGGAGGAGATGACTTCCTCTGACCACTGTGAAGTCATCCCAGCTCCTAGTGTCGAACAAGTGCCGCAGAAGAGCGAGGAAGCTTAAGTGGACTCAACTCCTCAGAAGACGTCTCTGTCTTCCGAAGCCGTCCCAGAAGAGCAAGCCACGAACATCGAGGAGGAAGCCACCTTAGTCACACCCGAGGTACCAACAAGACTTCTCGGGTATGCATACCTTCTGGAAAGGAGCCATCTGCAAGGAAACTCCAGATTTCCTTGTACTCGTCCGGTATCTCCTCAATGCTTGTGATGGTCATCAGATGCTCGTCTGGAAATGAATCATCAAACGGTTCTTCTCCCTCATCATCATAAGCCCTTGACAAAAGATCAGCATTCGCATGCTTCTTCCCTAGTCTATCTTCGATCACATAATCGTATTCTGTTAGAAGGATCTTCCAATGAGCAATACGACCTTCGGCGTTAGGCTTATTAAAGATATACTTTAAAGCCTTGTGATCTGTGACTATGGAAAATTTCCCTCCTAGCAAGTAGTGTCGAAATTTCTTCAATCCAAAGATCACCGCTAATCCTTCTCGTTCAGTCACGGAGTAATTCTTCTCCGCTGGAACCATCTGCCTACTAGCATAAGCTATAGGATGATCATGCCCATCTCCATCTAGCTGACTTAATGTACATCCGATTGCTACATTGGAGGCATCCGTATACATAATAAATGCTTTACTCCACTCAGGTTTAGCAAGTATAGGAGCTGTCACTAATGCCTTTTTCAGCTCCTCAAATGCTTCTTTTGCCTTCTGATCATGCACTATCAAGTCAAAATCAACTCCCTTCTTCATGTACATAGTCAAAGCTATTGCTTTGTTTGAGAAGGAAAAGACAAACCTACGATAATATCCAACCATGCCAAGAAACTGCCTCAACTTTGTCAAGTTGATCGGAAATGGAAGATCCACAATCTTCTTCACCTTCTCAGGATCCCATTCTTGGAAATGATGTGCCCTAACAGCAGACCTTCTTCGCAGCCAAAGATGCACTTCTCTGGATTTAGAGAAGCGTTGGCTTGCTCCAACCGCTGCAAAACTTTGATCACATGATCAAAGTGGTCCTCCTTTCGTCCGTACACACAGAAATCGTCAATGAAATCCCGAACAAACTTCCCTATGAATGGTTCAAACACCTTGTTCATGAACCTTTGAAACGTGGCCGGAGCATTACACAATCCGAATGGCATCACCCGAAATGCAAATGTTCCCCAAGGAGTAGTGAAAGTAGTCAACTGTTGGTACTCCTGTGCTATCTTGATCTGGTTATACCCACTATAACCATCACCAAAGCTGTACCACTCATGACCAGCAACTTCCTCCAAAATCTCATCTATAAATGGTAGAGGATAATAATCCTTCTTGGTAACTGCATTCAGCTTCTTATAGTCTATGCACACTCGCAGCTTATCATTCTTCTTCTTGACAATCACAATGGGTGAAACCCATTCTGAGTTCTCCACCTCATAGATGAAACTCGCCTCCTTCAACTTGTCTATCTCCTCCTTGACCATCATTGCTGTTGTAGGATTGACCCTTCTCTGCTTCGGTCGAACTGGTCTTGCGTTCTCCTCCAATTCGATTCGATGAGTCTCGAGAGTCACCTCCTTCAAATCCTTGTAGCTGAAAGCAAACACATGGATATATTTTTGAAATATATCTAGGAATCTACTTTTCTCCTCTTGAGTGACATTGATACCAAACTTCAGGGTAGAGAGTCTTCTCACAATCTCTGCCTCACTCAACTCTTCTTTGTCAGGATCTTTCTCCACTGTTGGTCGAGGCAACAAGTCAATAGCACTAAGCTGATGTAATGATTCACCTCGACCAAATCCTTCGTCCTCAGACGAGGATTCTTGATCGTAAGAATCTCCGGTATCTACTTCTGATGCACTCTGATCATCCTCCGAATCAAATTCCCAGTAGTCACTAGTGGGTCTATCAGAGTCAGAAGTCACAACTCCAACACCCGAGAGAGGAACTATCACTCTATGATCTCTAGGCCCAATCCGTAAGTATCCCTTGTGCCACCTATCAGTGGTGCGCACAGCTCTCAACCAAGGCCTACCTAGGAGCAAATCATAACTAGAGTCCTTCAACACTTGAAAGGACATCAACGTTTGAACTCTCATCACCGACACGACCACATTCTCTAACACACCAAGAGGTCTTACCCGTTGCTTGTTAGCCATCCCCACGACAATGCTAGCCGGGCGAGTTGGTTCCATCCCCAACTTCTTCATCAACCTCTCCGATATGGCGTTGACAGCCGATCCTCCATCCACCAATACGTCAGAGACGTAGTGACCATTCAACCGGACTTCAATCTTTGAAGCCCTAGTGCATACCTCTGAAGCATGCACATCCACCACACCAACTCCCACAGACTTTGATGTCTTGCTCTTGGGTTTCTTCTTCTTGCTTCTCTTAGAACTCAGTCCTCCTCTGAGTTCTCTTCGTAAGCTGGGATTAAGTGCGATCAGTTGTCCAACAGTGATGTTGGCTTTCTAAGCACCCACATCTTCAACCACATCATATCCCGCTTGGGAAGATGAAATGGTGAAATCTGTCATCCCTAGCTTCCTTCTTGGCTCCCTTGGTGTACTCGAAACATTACTCGAACGAGTACTTCTACTTGCTGACTCCTCCATGAAAACCGGTTCATCAGAAAATCGAGTTCTTTTCCTTTCTTGAGCTAAAAGCTCCACCGGTGCATGAGAAGAGTTTGAACTCTCTCCTTTCTCGTAAATGGGATCTCGTACGACATCGATAGTAGCCACCCCCTTGTCTCGTCCTTGTGATGGATTTCCTCCACCCACATTCATTCTGACAGCTTCGGCACCTCTTGCTCCGTTGTTAGGACAATTTCGCTGGAAATGAGAACCTCCACACGTCCAACAAGTGATTCCTCCAAAGTTACCTTGGTTGCCTCCAAAGTTACCTTGATTTCCTCGGTTGGGATTGTTGTCGTAACCTCTTTGACCTCCTCCTCCACCTTTGTTCCTCCATTCTCGTAACTGCACCACGTTTATCTTGAGATCCGCAAGAGTATCGGTGATGCTCTTCAACTCGGCATGAAAATCAGAGGTGGCAGTAGACATCGTTGTTGGGACAAACGGTCTTGGCACCACCGTTGGAGTAGGAGCTGACGTTGAAGCAATCACCAATTGTGATGGTGCAGGTGCGATCATTGTGGCTACACCAGGAGTCGGAGTTGACACCAGAGCAGCATGATGAGGTTGGATGATATCTCCTTCATCCAAACTCTCTTCCATATTTGTCGCAATCTTGATGGCCTCCGCTTTGGTTGCTGGCTTCTCGTACCTCACTTGGGTTCGAATTGAAGGCCTCAACCCTCCCACCAAGTTCTTGGTCAACACTGCTCCAATCCCCGCCATCCTTAACTCCACATTGTCTCCACTCTTCGTAGGACCGTCCAAAACCGTTGCTCCAACTTATCCACCCTTTCGGCATATTGCCGAACTTTCTCGTCGTCCCGTTGCTTCAAATGAGTAAGCTCCACCATGAGCTTCTCATAACTCTCTTCTGGAAGAAATTCTTCGATGAGTGCATTACTCAACGTCTCCCCTGTGTCCTCAACTGCACCAGATGTCTTGCTCTTCACTCGGTCGTCATACCACGTAAGAGCAAAATCTTCTAAAAACTCTGGCAGTAACAACACCCATTCTTCCTTCCTTCTCACGTTGTTTCCGATGCAACCCCTTTTGAAGTCTCGTACAAATGGTTCTACATCTTCATTGTCCTTCCCATGAAACACTGGTAACTTCCCCATCTTGTAACTATTCTTTCTACCCTTCTAATTTTTGTGCAATAACTATTCGCTAAAAGAGTACGAACATCACCAATTCCATTCGCGAATAATCTACCATAGGTAAAATGAAAGGAAATGGTTGTAACAACACCTCTTGTGCCATCTCTTCTCCCAAGGTAATCATGAGCCTGAGTCACATCACCGCCTTCTCCACCATCCGAATGACGATCTCCATCACAACTCAGCTGAGTCCTCTTTTGAAGTCGACAACTTCTCCGTCTCCGCTCTTTGAGTCTCGTCCAACTTCTCGACTACTGACGTAAGTAGGGTGGCCACATCTACGCACTTGTGTCCTCTGGATAGATCACCCACTCCACAACTTGGACAAGGATCTTCGCCTAGAAGATGAATTGGCGCTGGTGACGATGGACCCACTCGAAGACTTAAATCAGTAAACTCCCGCTTCCCTTTAGCTCTCTCGGTTCTGATTCTAGTTGGACAATTCACTACTTTGTGTCCCAACCCTCTACATAAATAACACCACAAGTCGGTTTCTACTCTTCTCCTCGGAGATTCTACTTGAGGTTTAGTACTAGGGTTTTCAAACTCGACGATAATTTCTCTCGAACTTTCTCCGACACTTACTATGACATCTAAACCTTGAGGAAGGTTTCTAAGTCTAACTTTCCAATCTTTTAAATTTCCACTCATGTTGCACCTTCTCAACCATTAAGTGGACAAAATATCATAGAGGAAAATAATTCTACATCACTTTCTTAACTCTTCCGAGCTTTATATTGGAAATCGTGTATTATACATGCTATACACGAAATAAAATCTAATCTAAAATTAACTATCGAAGATATGATCCTCCTCACCATCGTTTGTACTAATCACAACAGACATCTTGAACTCACTCTTGTAAAAATCCAACTCTACTTCACCAGGAGCATTCGTGGCCTCCACAGTGAATGATGCTTTAAACTCGGCTTTCTTCAAATCTGTGCCAATGGTCGCGGAAGCTTCTTCGTATAGGGTAAAGAGGGCACCCCAAGTGCTATAGATGCGGGTTCGTAACTCATCTATACTCAACTTGGACTTCTCCGTCTCTGTGCAAACTCCTAAACATCTCTTCTTCCACCTCGTCATTCGAACAGGATTCCCCATGAAGTATCTTCAAGACCTCCTTGTATGCCGAAACGTGTATCTCTTAGTTGGTAAGAGATCTCTCCAAGATTTTTGTTATCTCCAGTACCTCAACCTCCAAGCTACTAAATCATGAAGTTTCAACAGAAACTTCCCTAATCAGAAGAGATGGTGATGACTGTACAAATTTTCAGAGAACTGAAATTTGTATATTTTCACTTCCCTCGTGGTTGTCAACCCCCTCCACTTTGAAAAAATCTTTCTCCCTCTTCAGACCTCATCTTCCCATGATTTCTTTTGTCCTGGATAGCTTATCAGCCACTCTAAAACATTGGAAAGTTTCTCAGGAAAATAAAATTCACAGAAAATCTGACAATGACTGTAAATTTTTTCCAGATAACAGAATTCCTCAACTCTCACGAATAGACCCCCTCAACTTTGAAAATTCATTGCTCCCTCTCTAGACTACCTTTTCCTATGATTTCTTTTGTCTTAGATAGGTTATCAGCCAATCTAAAACACTGGAAAGTATCACAGGAAAATAAAATTCACAGAAAAGTTGACAGCGACTGTACAAATTTTCCAGAGAGCATAATTTCTAAACTCACAAATTTATCTCCTCTAATAACTTTTCTCTCCTCTTTCCTCTACAACTCTTGTTGCACACTCTTTCAACTCTCCTCAAACCCTTTCTAAGTGAACAAGATGTAAAGAATGACTTCGAACGCGTCATATATCACTACGGGATACACGAAAGGTTCTAACGTTGCTAACATCGCGTTAGCTCTCTCTCCTCTCTCTCCATGTGCTCTCTCATAATCTCCTTTTGTCGAATATAGAACTGAACTCTAAACATCGTTCAACGTGAGGTCCCAGCAACGGAACCAAAAATGTAAACCCTCCGCGGTCCTATCGATCACTACCCCCCGATCTCTCAACCTCCACGATCGTCATCCACGAATCTGCAACATGTCGGGCCTGTCTCTCACTTAGGGGTCACCTCTGATGGCTTTGATGGAAGCACACCATGAACTTGAAGGGAAAATGCTGAGTTCACTCATTCATACACCCACAAACTTATCAACTAAAAATCTCCTTAAACACATCAACTAAAAATCCTCCATTCTAACAACGTCTCTCAAGTTCTCACATGCTAAAAATATCCCACACTCTCTATATTACTCAAGTTGTCATTACGACAATGTGAAAACAAGGATGAGGAGCTCTTCTCTACTCCTCTATTTATACATTCTAGGTTTTTACTTTGGTACCCCCGGTAACTCAGCCGTAACTACTTTTACCGGGTTTTACTAAGATATTACTTAAGGTAAAAGCATTGATCACATGGGCTTTTTACCTTTTCACATGGGCTTATTCCTTCAAAGTCAACAACTTCTAGAAGGATTCTGGAATATTCTCAAGGAATCTTGAATTTCCACCCCCCCTCTACACTAGGACCCACTAAAAAGGAAACATGTGGAATCTCTTCTTGTTTTTAATGCCCACAAAGTCCACAACTTTAATCCAACCACTAATATCAAGTCAAAAAGAAGATAAGGCATACTTTCCACCTCCTTTCTACCTTTTAGACAAGATGACAAGATAGTAGTGCTCACTCTTTAGCAAATATCTGGATTCTGCCAAAAGTATAGCTAAGTTTAATCATAACTAACTTTTAGCTAGTCATGACTAACTTGATACCTTCTTAAAGTACTTTGGCAGCAAATAAACATTCTCAACACTTAGTTATAACTAAATACCTTACTAATAGACAAACTTCCTATGTGTAACATAGGTCGTTACAGATCATAGAGTAGATGATGAGTCTCGAGATCTTGAGGATGGAGATGGTGTTCAAGAATAATGAGATATCCACGATGATGTGACCGTAATGAAGTATCTACGTACTGGCGTGGTGGTAGGCACAGTAAGTGCCAAGGAGCGAGATCGCGTCTTTCAATGAGCGAAGAGATTTCGACGAGAAGGACGACATGTACTTCGAATGTGAGATGATGAGAAAGTACGGATAGTGTCACATCCATCCTAGAGGGCACAATTAGTACGATATGCCCATGAGGAGTTAGGACATTTTGGGATGAAACGTACGCATAGCTTACTCCAAGGATAATATTGATGGCGTGGTATGCACATCGAGGTGTAGCAATTTGTCGCACGATGTGTGGTTTGTGATCGAGTACGAGCATCGTTTAATACTCATATTCCACAGTTACACCCCATACCAATTATGAGGTAGGGTTACCATTGGAATTTGGATTTTACGAGACCCTTACAGTTGACTGTACGTCACCACCAGTCTATGTTGGTGATGGTGGAGCACTTCTCCAAGTGGATTGAGTTGGTGGCATTATCGGACAAGACGAGTGAAGGGACGACGTATGCGTTTTTAGATCGAGTGCTGAGTTGCTTTGGAGCACCAGCTGAAGTGCTGACGGACCAAGATATAGAGTTTCTTGGTGAGTTTTAGATCTTGTGTGATCAAGCGCTGATTGATCTACTTGAACTCTTAACTCGGCTTCTGATAAGGTGGAAAGCCCTGCAAATATCTCGGGTGTCACTGATGTAGCTTCCTCCTCAACATTCGTGGTTGACTCAGCTGGTGCGGCTTCGGAAGACGGAAACGTCTTCTGGGAAGCTGAGTCACTTGCGCTTCCTCGCTCTTCTGCGATACTGGTTCGACGCTAGGAACCATGGTGACCTCGTAGTGGTCCGAGGAAGTCACCTCTTCTACTCGAAACACCTGGGAAGACAACTCTTCTTCCTGTCTTCCAGAAGACACCTTGTCTTCCGGGGCTTTTTCTGCAGTCTTCTCGGCTTCCAACGCTGTCACTACCAAGTGGACAACGAGGTGGAACTCCTCCTTCTCCAAATTTGTCTCGATCGCTGGTCCTGGGGCTTGAGAAGATGCCGTCGCTGGTGGTGGAATCGAAGGAAGACCATAAAGCGTCTTCACATCCTCAATCTGCCGATCCAGGTAACGAAACATGCTTTTCTTGCATTCCACTAGCATCGCTCTGGACTCATTGTCCCACTCCCTAGCTAGGGTGAGAAGCTTCCTACCAGCGGTGAAGTTGAACTTCTTACGAAGTACCTCCATCGTCTGTGCTAGCAATCTCTGCATGCGAGCTTCTGCTACTTTTCGTTGCGTCTTCTCTACTGCAGCCTGTGCTTCTGCGGCTTCTCGTAGTGTCTTCCACGTTGTCTTCTTCTCTGCAAGGGTGGTGATCTTACCTCTGACCCGCAAATCCTCTTGGTCACGTTGTTGTATACGTGCCTGCAACTCCTGGTTGCTCTTCCTCAGCTGTGATGACTCCTTGGCAGAAGCGGCTGCTTCCGTCTTGTACTTCGCTGCGAGCTTCTCCGTGGTGTGGAGTTTGGCTTCCAGCACTTCCACCTTCTTCTGTACTTCTTTCTGTTGCATCAGGGTGCGCAGACCGAATCCAGGTCGCAGTGGCTTCTCCAGAGTCATCGCGCGCTTCTCCACCAACTCCATAGCTGCTCCGAATGGAAAAAGACGCTGAACTCCTCCAACCTTCTTCTCGCGGAAGACAGGTTCATCTCCACAATCCAATTGGAGGTGTCTTCCTTGTCTTCCAGATGCAAGGATGCATCTTCAATCACTGTGGTCTTCTGCTTCTACGCGTGAAAAGAAGCTACTCTTCTCATCTTCCGAGGTGGAAGATCCCTTCTCACGGCAGAAGCGGTTCTCTTCATTGCGTTTCCTTGCGTCGTAGTAGAAATGTCCATCCAACCTTCGTCTTTTGGAGTCTTCAGAAGACTCCTTGTAGTTGCAGAAGCGGTCTTCTGCGCAGCTCGGGCACTCAGTGACTCCTCTTATGAGTCGGACTCCGATCGAGAAGAAGGTGGTCTTTCTAGGCACGCTCCTAGGTCCCATCTTCCTCAGTGGTGTCGCATCTTCCGAACCACTGGAGTCGTCTTCTCTCACCAGAAGTGTCTTCTGATGAGTGCTTGGTCTCATCTGCAACACTAGAGTGGGAGGGTGAGTCATGGCCGCTGCTCGATCGTCTTCTCTTGAGATCTCCTCCTTTATCTCGTGCTGCCCTGTTGGCTCATACCTCGCCAACTGATCTTCTGTCAGATCCCCCTTGGCCACATACAAGTAACAAAAGAACGGAGTAAGATGTCCTCCTGCCAGGGTGCCTAAGTACACCAGCTCTGCCTGCACATATGCGTGGAAGAACGCACCCAAGTTGATGAATAGCCTTTCTCAAATGACTTCCAGGAATTCCACGTCCTGGTCTCCAAGGTACCTCGTCTTTTGCACCTTCTTCTTGGGAAAGAGGTGATGGAACAATTTCGTCCGAAGACGCTTCTGCGGCTCTCGGTGAGCTTCGACCTTCCATCCGTTTCTTCCCTGCTTGTCCTCCAGGAAGTGACAAGATGTGCTCTCACGCACATGTCACTTCCTCGAGATCATAGGTAGGATCTTCTTCTCTAATTCGTACCCTTTGTTCTCTACTTCTGGCCTGTGGAAAGCCCTATGTCACCATTTTGCTGTCCAGGAAGATGGTCTTCCCCAGACAACTCCTGCCTTCGCAAGTACACGGTTACGGAGAGATAATGCTGCCCAAACCTCCTCCAGAAGACCCTGGTTTGCGAGGTTCCAGTCCCACATGAAGAAGTCGAGACCCAACTCCTTGATAAAGAGTTTGGCCTCGGCCAACTCTGCTGCCGGTAACACCAACCTTCGAGGATGCATCGACATACTTCAAGCTCTGTTACACTAAGCCACATGCACTTACTATGAGCCGAAGACTCAGTCCTTCTCAAGTCCTCACAGTCTAGTTTCCACTCTCAAAAGACGAATCTAGTCTTCCAGAAGACAGTTACTCCGTCTTCCAGGATTCTAACAGTGCTTCCTAAGTTCCTCTCGTCTTCCGAGCTATATCTAACCAATCCTAACTAAGTAATGCATCACATGGATTCCTAAGAAGACAACCCATCACATGGTTTCCACAGAAGGTACAAGATATGCGAGAAGTAGAGTGTATGAAAAGTTCAGAAGATGGTCGTGAGCTCCTGCTATGATAGTGACCTCCAGGAAGACTCTTGGAACAGCTTCCGATTCAATGATGTTCTCGGAAGACTTCCCGCAGCCAGGCTTCTCTTCACTGGTCTCACCTATCTTCTGCTTTCGACACGCAATCTAACCTCACAACAGACACAAGACATTCACACTACGTTCTTCCGACTTCTCATCTCTCATACACACTCAGAAGAACCTTGCTGCATGATGGGAAGACATGACCCTCGACCATTCTCTCCAGATTCTGTCAGCAAGACTTCTCACATCTCTCTTCTAAGTTTGGGAAGAACAAGGAACAGGCTGCTATGGGTCTGACAGAAGAGACTCGTAAAGGACCCTCACGTCTTCTGACGCATTCTGCCTGTCTTTCCAATCTTCTAGTCTCTCTAGGAAAATGTGGATTTGAGAAGCTCGGAAGATGGGGAGGCACATGCTTGGTTCTCAACTTCCAGCTCCTCGAAACAACAAACAACTCACCAAGTCACTCAAGATTCGTGCCAAGCCTCTCTTAACACAAAAGTAAATCCAATCCACTCTTGATATGAATTACACACAGTCGTCTTCCGAAGACTTCAGACATCCAGAAGCGTCTTTCGAAGATGTTCAGGTTTCAAAGACGTGTTCCGAAGATGTCAGATCTTCCGAAGCGTCTTCTGTCCAGGTATTCGGGAATAGGAGACGGTAGGGTAGGAAAATTGATAGCTGAGAGATCGAATTTGAGAACGACGGACAGGGAAGCTCGTTTACAGCTTGAGAAGAAACGAGAAGATGGTTGTCGAAAATTAGGTAGCGCTTCCGCGTCCAATTTCACAGTAGGAAAATTTGAGATGGAGAAAACGATCGATGGATTTCCTGCAAACAATTGGGGAAGCGCGGGGGATACTAAACAAGAGGTGAGAAGCGGTGGGAAGGGAAGAGAAATAGTCTTCTGGTTGCTTCCCGTAGTGCCTTCAGTCTTTTGTACACTTCTGACTCCACCTCAGCTCCAACGTGACCCCACGGAGCTGCTTCTATCGTCATTCTTGTGCTATGCCCTGCTGCTTCTTGATCGATCAGGGCTCCACCTCCGATTCCTCTTCAATCACTCTTCAATGTCTGCTTCCAGGAATCTACAGGGGACTCCTTTAGCTCGGTAGTGCTTCCTACTCTCAGAAATTTGTCCTCGTCTTCTCTCTAGCTGCAATTAGATCCTTGCTGTTCACGATTTCACTCTGCTGGCCCTCCTCACTCAATTCGGTTCCTCCTAATTCGATCTTCTATATCAATGCCTTCGATGCAAAAAGAAGGTGACGATTCTGCGCTAATGCGCTTCTCTCGTATCTTCTTGCGCAGTTAGGGGTCCGTCGACCTTTTTGACCTACCTACTACCTTGGTGCTACCTGGTAGGTACACCTACTCCTTTTCTAGGTGGTGCGCAGTTAGGCCTATGTAATCGTTGTCGTTGTCGCTGTCGCTGTCTTCTGGAAGACACGCGTCTTCCGTCTTCTGAAGACCTGGTCGAGAAGACGTCTTCTCGGAAGATGTCCTTCTTCCGTCTTCGGAAGAAGTCGACTTCTCTTACAAAAAGTTCTTAAGACCATCTTCCTTCTAAGCAAGATGTATTCTTACGCAACAAGGTTATTTCAATTACCCGGACATGTGATTAACTTCAAAAATTTCAAAAATTCGTACATCATGTAAATTGTGGGCACCACAATCCCTGTGGATTTCAGGAAGCAGACATCGAGGGTTGATTAGAGAGGGTTCGAAAGAAGAGTAAGCATCGATTGTAGCAGCAGAGGGGTGCAACTCAAGATTGACAGCACAAGCAAGATAGTGGTGCTACATTGAAGGTAGAATTGAAGGTTGGAAATGCACGAAAGACTGACGGTGCAACAGAAGCAACCAAAAGCAGTACTGAGGTTCTTCTCATGTTCTTTTTTCCTTTCCCACCGCTTCCTATCTCTGATTTGATGTCCCCCGCGCTTCCTCGCTCGTTTGCAGGAAGCCCATCGATTGATTTCCCTATCCTAAACTTTCTTCTATGAAAATTGGGCACGAAAGCGCTGTCCAATTTTCAACAGCCATCTTCCCACTTCTTCCCAAGTTGGAATCGAGCTTCCCCACCTCTCATTCCTAAATTTGATCACTTGACTATCAATTTTCCTACCCTATCATATCTTTGTTCTCAAATCTCTGGACAGAAGACGCTTTTGAAGATCTGAACGTCTTTAGAAGACGCTTCTGAATGTCTGAACGTCTTCGGAAGACGACTCTGTTCAATTCGTATCAAAGATTGGATTGGATTGGGTTTTGTGATGAGAGAAGCTTGGTACGAATCTTGAGGGACTTGGTGAGTTGATTGTTGTTTCGATAAGTTGGAAGTTGGGAACCAAGCTTGTGCCTCCTGATCTTCCGAGCTTCTCAAATCCACATCTTCTTAGAGAGACTAGATGATTGGAAAGACTGGCACAATACGCGAGAAGACGTGAAGGTCCTTTACGGGTCTCTTCTGTCCAAACCATAGCAGCTTATTCCTTCTTCTTCTTGAACTTAGAAGAGAGTTGTGAGTAGCCTTGCTGACAAAATCTGGAGAGAATGGTCGAGGATCATGTCTTCCCGTTGTCGTGTGACGTGCTTTCTTATCTGAGAATACACCGGATATCTGTCTATGGAGAGTACGTGATGCTCTTTGTAACTCAGAATCAGCGACCACCCAACCTCTTTCTGACCTCTAAGTATGCTCTGAACCTAACCCGCTTCGATATCCTCACGTCCTCTCGGCAAATCTCTCTCTCACTTAACTAGAGATAGAACCGGGATAACAAACATATGCAATCTGATCCTGCCATCACCTCAAGCACTCTTGGGTTTGCTGGTCATCACTCCAACCTCACCACAAGAGAAATACCAGCACTCCTAACGGAAAAGAAACTAAGCGCAACGTCCGCACACAAATCCAAACCAAACCAACTCGACGTACAAACATGCATGCGAGTATTGAGAGGATCCAAACACAGGCAATACTGTCAAGAACTCTCCATACTCATGATAGAGTGCTCTGAAGCACTTGCAAAACCTCCAGGTCGACCTGTTTTTCAAAGAATCTTAAATCTTACATCTTTCGGAGCAAGAACTTCCAACTTCACCTCGCTGTCACTCCTCAACCACAGCTCAGAATGAGATGAAACCAAGATCAATAAGTAGCATGTAGAATAATCTCTCTATTAAGGTATTACATGCAGAGAGATCATCTCTGGGTTGGCATCTATGCCCTTTCAAATTTCGCTGATTTCATAACATTCATGATACTATTTCGACAGAACTTTGCTATTCGATTCCTCACAAACCACTCGACCAAAACGGCTCAAGGAAGCTAATGTGTCATCGTCACTACCACTCTGTAAAATTTTATCAACAGATCCTCAACCAAACTCTCGAAATGATCCAAGCCCTTAGTGTCAATGACACAAGACGATATGCAAACCCTTGTGCACAAAAAATAGTGATATCCTTATATCCAATAATCCAAATGGTGTGAAATTTCATAGGTAGGTAGCTCACTGTACCTTCTCAGACCTTAGAAGTTTCATAGCGAAATTCGACCTCAAACTCTTCATATCAATCTCAATGTCTTCTGTTTACAGTCGCCTACTCTCATAATCTCTAATTTGAGACACCCAACTTCAGCTGGCCATAACGTTTTCACTCCAACTTGGAATCGATTAATCTCGGAGTCCATCAGCAAGCGCATCTCAAGAGCTTTCCAGCAACAGTCAATTCGTCTCCAACAACCTCACAGAACTCCCAAAAAGTGAGAAAGACCTCACAGAAACAAAATTGATCATGAATGACCTCCTCGATCGAAAGGTTCTCATCCGTGCTTCAAATCGAGCAACCATTGAGTCCACGGGCATCCTCGTCTCCCAAGCTGTCCAACCATATCCAACACTCAGCGAATGGACCACTGGAAGTGCCTCTAACTCTCAAAAACATGAAAGGAATTTGGTAGAAGGTGATTGGTCAAACTTTCGACCAATAAGAAATAAGTTGACAAAAAAGGTTTTGTCTTCACTCACATGACAAACACACAAAGAACGAATTTTTATCCCAGAGTACCATTTGGACCTCAAAGCTTATATTGAACAAACTACAAACACGTTGGCCTGTGACGTGCTTTCTTATCTGGAATACACCGGGTATCTAGCTGTAGAGAGTACGTGTCGCACTCCGTGACTCAGAGCCAATGACCACCCAAACCTCTCTCTGATCTCCAAGTACACTTTGAACCTAACTCGCTACGATATCCTCACGTCCTCTCGGCATATCTATCTCTTACTCGACTAAGAACAGAACCAGGGTAACAAGCACGGGCAACATGTTCCTGCCATCACCGCAAGCACTCTTGGGTCTGCTGGTCATCACTCCAGCCTCACCACAAGAGAAATAACATCACTCCTAATAGAAAAGAAACCTAAGCGCAATGCCCGCACACAAACCCAATCAAAACCAACAGGGCGTACAAACAGGCATGCGGGTATAGAGAGGATCCAAACACAGGTAATACAGTCAACAACTCTCCATACCTTTGATCAAGTGCTCTGAAGCACTAGCAAAACCCCCAGGTCGACCTGTTCTTCAAAGAATCTTAACTCTTGCGCCTTTCGAAACAAGAACCTCTCAACTTTACCTCGCTGTCACTCCTCAACCACAGCTCAGAATGAGATGAAACCAACGCCAGCAGATAGCCTGTAGAATATAATCTCTCTATTAAGGTATTACATGCAGAGAGATCATCTCTAAATTGGCATCTATGCCCTTCCAAAGTTCGCTGTTTCTTATAACATGATACTATTTCGACAGAACTTTGATGTTCGATTCCTCACAAACCACTCGACAAAAATGGCTCAAACTTCTCAAGAAGCTAATGAGTCATCATCACTATCACTCTGTAAAGTTTCACCAGCAGATCCTCAACTAAACTCTCGAAATGATCCAAGCCCTTATCGTTGTTTTTATAACATGATACTATTTCGGCAGAACTTTGCTGTTCGATTCCTCACAAACCACTCGACCAAAACAGCTCAAACTTCTCAGGAAGCTAATTTTCACCATCACTATCACTCTGTAAAATTTCACCAACAGATCCTCAACCAAACTCTCAGAATGATCCAAGCCCTTTTCGTCAATGACACAAGACGATATGCAGACCCTTGTGCACAAAAACAACGTTTCCCTTCAACCCAATAATCCAAATGGTCTGAAATTTCACAGGTAGGTAGCTGACTGTACCTTCTCAGACTATGGAAGGTTTCATAGCGAAATTCGACCTCAAACTCCCCATATCTCTCTTAATGTCTTCTGTTTACAATCGTCTGCTATCATAACCTCCGATTTGAGACACCCAACTTCAGCTGGCCATAACTTTTTCACTCCGGCTTCGAATCTATTGATCTCGGAGTCCATCAGCAAGCCCATCTCAAGAGCTTTCCAGCAACAGTCAATTCATCTCTAACAACCTCACAGAACTCCCAGAAAGTGAGAAAGACCTCACGGAAACAAAATTAGTCACGAATTTGACCCCCTCAACTTCAATTGATCGAAACTTTCTCATCTGCGCTTCAAATCCAGCAACCATTGAGTCCACGGGCATCCTCGTCTTCCAAGCTTTCCAACCATATCTCACACTCCGCGAATGGACCACGGGAAGTGCCTCTAACCCTCAAAAACGTGAAAGGAACTTGGTAGAAGGTGATTGGTCAAACTTTCGACCAATGAAAAACAAGTTGACAAAAAAGGGTTTTGTTTTCACTCACATGACAAACACACAAAGAACGAATTTTTATCCAAGAGTACCATTTAGTCCTCAAAGTTTATATTGAACAAACTACAAACACGTTGTCCTGTTGTGGGACCAGTTAGTATGTAAATTACGCGTATAAGTGCGTTTTGCACATAATTGTAGAAGTTGTGGTGTAATGGGATCTAAAACATTGCTCTTATGAGCTTAGAATGCACTATTATCTGCTGGGGGTCTCCATGGGGCAGAAAAGGACAAGGTTGACTCCTTTAGCTTCCCATTGGTCCATCCAAAAGTGAAGATAACTTGTCTTCTACCTAAGTGTGCGCTCTGGGAGGTTCGAGGCACTTTGACGAGGGATTTTGGGGATCAGAGGGCATGGGCGGAGAGCTCTCGGCGGGAGGAGCAATCTGACCACAAATTTCACTCGATTTGGAGGTCCAGGGCATACGTTATGGCGATTTGAAGTTCATAGAGTGATGAGAGTACAAGAGTTTCTCTTCCGATTGTAAGATTAAAGGGTTTGAGTGATTGAACCGTCAGATTGAGACCAGATTTCATGAGCTTGTAGTCTGTCAGCTGCTGAAGCTCTGACCACAAATTTCACCACCGGATGTTCTGCGGATTGAGCGCAATGGCGATTTGAAGGCGACGGGGTGCAGAAAGCTGTCAATCTGAAGCACCGAGTTTGCAGATTTATGGAGGACGATCAGAACGGTCAAATCGGCTCAAATTTCCTGTGTAGTGAGTTTACCTTCTGAATTGATAGCTCAGGAAGTTGGAGTGGAAGTGGACGGTTCATTTAGTCGAAGAAGCTTCTGTCCTGAATCTGAGATTGGAAGTGCGTGTTAGTTTCTGTGGATTTGTGTTAATTGTGGGAGGAGATCTAGCCGTCAGATCTTCCTGAAATTTGACCTGCAAGTAGAGATTTTAGTATCCTACCTACGTGGCAAGTTTGAGAGGAGACTGAGCTGTAGATCTGTACCTATCATGTGTGAAAGTTCGCTGGTTTTTCTGCCGAGTTGTATCGGCAACGATATCTACTCTAGGTCTCGAGTTGTTAGCGACAGCTGGCTGAAAAGTATCCAGTGCGACATTTGTATTGCTTTGGGGAGTATTCTAGGCGTAGATATGACTTTAGCGACCTACGTTGTATCCACGTCATGTGGTTGTTAGGTTCGCACTCAACGTGGCAAAGTGCGATCCTTGACCTGTAGAGTCGACTACCTGTCTAGCCTAGTCTCCGGTTTTTGGGACACGTTACGGTGCATGCATTAGAACCTTTCACCCAGAAGACCCACACGTGGATGAGTATGACGGCACCAAACATGCGATGTGCATGTGTGCCACCTCATCGGTCCGTGAGGCTTGGGTTGCTTGGTTAGGGAGCTTGCACCTATCCTTGTTTTGTGTTCGAAACTTTTAAGCAAAGGGGAGTGACCTGTGTGGGGGCATTCGACCTGGGGAAAAATCCAAGAGATTGTTCGTGTGGAGATCGTGGTGATCCTATGAGATTGAATCAGAGTTTTATGGATCGAGATACCTTTGTAGTTGGAGTGCACATGTTGTGAGAGATGGACGAAGGACTCTACTTACCGCCCATATTCCCTTTTCGAAACCCTTTCTCGATTAAACTGATGTATATGGAACGAGTCCACTTTCAACAGTTTCTGATAGGATCCTTCGGACATAACTTTACCGCGCAAGTTATGCTCTCGCCTGTCCCTGTGCTCTTACCTGTTGTCACTTACGGCCAAGAATGGGACCTCACCGTCTTTATCCTCATCTAACGAAGGATGGATCTAAATCAGCTCCCTCCTGTAAACTTTAACACCCAGTGCGAGATAAGACACATCTGTCGACCCAAAGCCATGTACGAAGCCCTAGTAGTGAGAAACTTCGGAGAGGAATACTACCGAGAGATCATGTCATCACATATCCCGTTTGTCGTGCCCATGATCATCCAACGTTTTCGTGTAGTTATCTTGACCCTTTACTGAGAGAAAGAAAGTGCTTAGTTATCGAGGAAGTTAGAGAGAAATCTACAGGAAACTTGTCGCTCTGCTGTGCATTGATCGCTAGCCACAGCCAGAAGGTACGCCCTTGCTCAAAGGAAAGGCTCTCGCTACGACATATTTGGTGCTTCCACTGAGAGCACGCTTTGAGGTGGTTGAGTGAGTTGTTGCCGAGGAGCGTCAAGTATGAATCTTCCCGAAGCAATGGGGACGAGTGGAGGAGGAGCGGACGATCTGCTTCGAGCATTGACGATGTTGTTGAGACAACAACAAGGAGGCGATGTTGGGGAGCAGAAGTCTACAAGAGCTCTACAAGCGGTGGTGAAGAAGTTGGGGAGGTTCGATGGAAAGAACATCACGAAGTATGTTCGGGAGTATATTTGTGAGATGGAGGTAAATCTTGTGTCTGAGACAGAGATGATTTCTAGTTTTGAGTTGGCTGTGATACCTGAGATCCGTAGTCAAGTGACAAAGCTGAAGGATGCACGTACGAGTTCTTGGGAGGAGTATGAGCAGAGGTTGAAGAGTGAATTTTTTGATGAAGATGCGGATAGAGTAACCAAGAGAACGTTCTTGGAGTGGATAGAGCAGCGTCCGGGGAATGAGATGACGCCAAATGAGTTGCTGCGTGAGTTTGAGAAACGGTTCTGTCAACTGTCTCCATCCGAGAGGACAACGCTTGACTTAAGGAAGACAGAACTTTTTCTAGAAGCTGCTGATGAAAATCTAGAGGATAAGCTTTTCTTGATACTAGCAGACAAGGGGGAAGAAGGAGGAGTGAGCACAGACTGGAGAAAGGTAGAGGAAGCTGTTACTATTCTCACGAAGCAAAAACGTGGAAGAGGTAGAGCTGCAACCTTGAGGTCTGATGTCTCTTTAGCTCCATTGCCCAAGCCTGCCAATAGCAAGATTGAAGATTCTGCAATCGATGAGTTGGTCAAGGGTCTGAGAGAGTTAAGGATAGAGATGGCAGAGCTAAAGCATAGTCGAAGTCCTGGTGATACCAATGCATCTTCAACTAGCAGAAATTTTGTTAGAAGATGTATCTGGTGTGACAGTACTGAACACCAACGACGAGATTGTGAGGAGTTTTCCGAAGCTCTCAGAACCGGAGTCGTGAATTTTAGAGATGGAAAGATTCATCTCGCCCAAACTGGTGCGCCGTTGAATACCAACTTTGGTAAGGGAGGAATGAAGAGTTTGGTGAGAGGTCAGGTTGGTATAGCTACGGCGATACGCACAATAGAGCCAGAAACGTTTGCGATTGAAGTAGATGTACCAGTTGTAGCAGCTGTTAAGAGCGATGTAGTTGAAGTTCCACGAGAAGTAATGTTGCGAGGTGCGGAGGCAATTCGTCGCATTACTGGATGGGATGATCCTGTAGAGGCAGGGTGTGTCAAGGCTTACTTGGTGCAAGAGAAGCATGTAAGCTGGCAAGATGCGATTGTGGAAGAGAAAAGGAGACGTGATGATGATGTTGCTGATCCGGAGGAGGCTACAAGGAGAGCCAGAACCACGAAGAGGAGAGGGCAACAAGAGACATCACCGTCTGATATCCCTTCGACGTCTCAAGGGGCATCTACGTCTGAACCTATGGTTGATGTTCCTATTTATGACACGGAGATGAGAGAGAAAGGCAAAGGAGCTTCTTCAAAGGGCAAAGGTAAAGCACCGACCTACAGACTACAGTCTGATATCGAGACCAGCACCAACTTGAAGGAGATTCTTGAAGAGAGAATTTTGGATACAAAAATAGAATTTTCCTTGCGAGAGGCCTTAGGGATAGCTAAACGTGATTTTCATGAGTTGATCATAGATGTGATCAAGAGAAAGAGGCAGATGACTGCGGATACAGTGATGGTGAAAGCATTGGATACTGACATCACTGGGGAAGAAGATGAAGAGTTAGGTCGCGTATTTGCCCAAAAGCATGTACTACAGGCGTCGAATGGAAGAGAGGCAAGAGTTTCAGACTGTGCTGCAGAACATGGCGACGAGAAGCAGCATGAGAGTCACTATTCTCGAGCATATTGGGCTCGTGCAACCACAGAGACAAGGGTCCGACTGGGTAACTTGTCAGAGGCTATAGTGGCGTTGGTGGATCACGGTTCGGAGATTAACATCATGTCCAAAAATGTTTACGAGAAGGGGAAGTGGCCAATCGACATAGGACATGGATGGGTTCTTCGTGCTGCTAACAACCAAAGAGGTGAACTTTTTGGTGCTTGTCCAGCTGTCAAGACTCGGATAGGAGATGTAGAGATAGAACAAAACTTTTTTGTTCAGAGTGTAGCTGCTTATCCTGTGATCCTTGGTCAACCGTACATTACTGCGTCTAGGATGGAGACGAAAGTAATGGACGATGGGTCTCATTATGCTCGTATCAGAAGTCAAGATGGTACGAGGGCGGTACAGTTTCTTACTGTACGTACGGGTCATGAAAGGAACAGAGAGAAGCTGAGAGACAGTCCCTTAAGGACTGACAAAGAGTTTTCGGATTTTTAGTTAGCACTCCTGTAGAGCGGGAGTATGGGAGTGTTGATAGGAGAAAGAGCCTTCCGCTAGTGCCAGAAGATGAAGAAGAGATGTTTAAATGTGGATTTGCTCAGTTTTCTGAAACATGTGTAAATAGATTTCGAGTGGTAGAAGAGATGGATAGTGTACAAAGACGAAGTATGAAGAAGCAGGAAGATCTCTTCAAAACTCAAGGAGTTTTGGTAGATCAGGAGTTCATTAACGGGGTGTATGAAGAAGAGGGCTTTGAAGATACTCTTGAGGAGGTTTTGTCGTTTATAAGCACCGATTCTTTGGTTAATGGATTAGTCGCAATCCGTTCACGTGAGTTACATGAGGAGATTACAAGATTCGTCGAGGATGGCTACAAGGTTCAGCTTCAGATGAAAGGAGATCATGAGTTGGAGTTAGAAAGGAGAAGAGCCATGAAACATCAAGAAGCGCAGGTTCATACAAAATACAAGACTGTGGCGCGAAAAGTGAAGCCGGTGGCTACTCAACTACCTGAAGACTCTAACAAGCAAGTGGAACGAGCATCGACTGAACCAGTTCTGCGGGATTCACAGAGAGTAGGGCACAAGTTCACAGAAGAGACACTCAAACGACTGCAGATTGGAGGGGGTGAGTTTCTCACTGAGGAAGAGAGAAAGCGTTTTCATGAGATGTTGAGAAGGCATGGAAAGGCTTTTGCTTTCAGTGCAGAAGAGATTGGATGTGCAGATACGAGTGTCGTAGCACCCATGGTGATCTTCACAGTACCACATGTGCCTTGGGACTTGAAGCCTATACCAGTGCCACGAGCTATGTTGCCAAAGCTTGTGGAATTGTTGAAAGAGAAGATACGCATGGGTATTTTAGAGCCATCTATGGGACCTTACTCGAGTCGGTGGTTTACTGTACCTAAGAAGTCAGGGGCTCTTAGGTTCATCCAAGACATGCAACATGCTAACAAGGTGACTATTCGAAACATGGGAGCAGGACCCATAGTAGATGAAGTTGCAGAAGCTTTTGCTGGTCGTGCTATCTACTCGATTGGAGATTTATACTCTGGGTATGATCAGTTCCAGTTGGCAATGGAGAGCAGAGATCTCACCACCATGCGTACTCCGTTTGGGCTTGTAAGGATGTGTACATTACCGCAAGGAGCGACAAACTCTGTTGCGCATGTGCAAAATGCAATGAATAGGATTTTGAGAGAATTCATTCCGGAGAAGACCATACCTTTCATAGATGATATTCCTATGAAAGGGTGTGCGGCCGAAGACAAAGATGAGAAGCTGATTGAGGATGGATGTCGAAGGTTTGTGATTGATCATATTCACGATGTGGAGATGATCTTAACAAGGCTTGAGGAGGTAAATCTCACTCTTTCAGCAGAGAAGTCGAGCTTTGGAGTACCAGAGATTGTTGTTGTTGGTCATCTTTGTGGAGCTTTTGGTCGACGTCCAAACCCATCAAAGGTTGATGCCATTGGGAGGATGAAAGATTGTGTCAACACCACAGAGGTCAGGAGATTCTTGGGAGCTTGTTTGTTCTATCGAGTGTGGATTCCTCATTTTGGTCACATGTCTGAACCGTTGTATGAGTTGCTGAGGAAGCGAAGGAGGTTCACTTGGGGTGAGGAGCAGAGGGTCGCTATGGTGCGACTAAAAGAAGCGTTGAAATCACCACCAGTTCTACGACAGTTGAGCTATGATTGTGGTAGACCCATAGTCGTTACTGTTGATACTAGTCCTATCGCTATAGGTTGGGCAATAGGGCAGGATGATGGTGAGGAAAAGAGGTTTGCAACAAGATTTGGTGCTCGCATACTTTCGGATCGACAAAGGAGATACCCTCAAGTCAAACGAGAGCTATGGGGCGTTGTAACTGCAATGAAAGCTGAGAAGGAGTATCTCATTGGAGCACATGTACTACTTGAAACTGATTGCTTACCTCTGTTGGGAATGATAGCAAACTGCACAACGCCTGATATTGCTATGTTACGTTGGATAGCTTACATTAGGTCGTTGAATCCAGAGTTGAGGCACATAGCAGGGAAGATGAACTCGATGGCAGACATGTTGTCTAGAGCTAGGTACTCTCAAGAAGAAGATATGGAGGCGGAAGATATGGATGAAGATGATGCAGAGGAGGGGCAAGTTCTACAAATATCAAGCGAGGACCGGAGTCGCTTGGATGGTGTTCTTCCTTTCAGGGAAGAACTCTACTATGGGAGGCTCAAAGAAATCGGACGCTATCTAAGCACTCTTCAGAAGTATGAAGAATGGACAGAGAAAGTCTTCAAGGAGATACGACATCAGGCCTATGGCTATCTATTACGAGATGGATATCTGTGGAAGAGGCCAAAGAGGAGAGATGGAGTACCCTTGAGAGTAGTGGATGATGCAGAGACCAAGAAACAAGTACTCGAACAATTTCATGATACCTTATGGGCAGGTCATCGAGGTACATGGACGACCTTTACCAAGATCAAGGAGAGGTATTGGTGGAAAGGATTGTATCGAGATGTAGAGAAGTTTGTTGGGTCATGCATTGAATGTCAATTCCAATCCAAGATTCGGTATAGGGATGGATTGAGACCCACATATCCCTTGTCCATTCATTTCCAATGGGTTTTGGATCTGGTTGCCATGCCACCAGGAATTTGGGGCATACGTCATTTAGTTTTGGCTCGGGAAGAGCTATCTAACTTTGTAGAAGGGAGGGCTCTACGCACCAAAGCTACTGAACCTGTCTGTCGATTCATACTAGAAGATATCGTTTCTAGATATGGAAGCGTGGGGAGAATCCGTGCAGATAGAGGAGAGTTGAATGCAGATGAAGCACGTGAGTTCTTCAACAGGTATGGAATACGATTGAAGTTGACCACTTCGATGAACCCGGAAGCGAATGGGAAAAGTGAACGAGGGCACCCACCAATCATTCAAGCATTGGTGAAAGCGTGCAAGGGGCGTCATGAGGACTGGCATAGACTTCTTCCTTTTGCGTTGTGGGCTGATAGAACTACTCATAGTACTGTCACTGGTTACATGCCTACAGAACTGATGACTGGTCAAAAACCTATCATGCCAGCGGAAGGAGACGTTCCTACTTGGGTATGTCTACCTTGGGAGGATGGTTCTGATAGGGAAGGACTATTGACACTACGAATTCAGCAGCTTGAGCGACGTGAGGAGGACCTCGAAGAAGCATTGGTCAAACTCAAGGAGGCGAGGTTGAAGAACAAGGAGCGATTCGACAAGACACATCGACTGCGGAAGAAGTCGATCCGAGAAGGTGACTGGGTCATAGTATATGACAACAGTTTGGATAACCAACACAGCACTATCAAGAAGTTTGCACGACGTTGGTTTGGTCCTTATGTTGTTGTTGTCGTTCACGACAACGCCACATATGGTTTGCGAGAATTGGATGGTACACTCTTGAAGTTACCCATTGCTGGTAAAAGGGTCAAGGTCTTCCGAAGACGTGAAGGATTTCTTGATTTCGATGAACTTCTCGAGTCTGATTCTCATCTATCCAGACCTTATGCGAGGGAAGATGATGATGGACCTGACAATTCAGAGCACGATGAAGGATACGATGATGACTATGGATAACAAGTTGGCACATACCGGAGGATGTGCAGGTTTGAAGGGGGTGAATGTCCTGTTGTGGGACCAGTTAGTATGTAAATTACGCGTATAAGTGCGTTTGCACATAATTGTAGAAGTTGTGGTGTAATGGGATCTAAAACATTGCTCTTATGAGCTTAGAATGCACTATTATCTGCTGAGGGTCTCCATGGGGCAGAAAAGGACAAGGTTGAGTCCTTTAGCTTCCCATTGGTCCATCCAAAAGTGAAGATAACTTGTCTTCTACCTAAGTGTGCGCTCTGGGAGGTTCGAGGCACTTTGACGAGGGATTTTGGGGATCAGAGGGCATGGGCGGAGAGCTCTCGGCGGGAGGAGCAATCTGACCACAAATTTCACTCGATTTGGAGGTCCAGGGCATACGTTATGGCGATTTGAAGTTCATAGAGTGATGAGAGTACAAGAGTTTCTCTTCCGATTGTAAGATTAAAGGGTTTGAGTGATTGAACCGTCAGATTGAGACCAGATTTCATGAGCTTGTAGTCTGTCAGCTGCTGAAGCTCTGACCACAAATTTCACCACCGGATGTTCTGCGGATTGAGCGCAATGGCGATTTGAAGGCGACGGGGTGCAGAAAGCTGTCAATCTGAAGCACCGAGTTTGCAGATTTATGGAGGACGATCAGAACGGTCAAATCGGCTCAAATTTCCTGTGTAGTGAGTTTACCTTCTGAATTGATAGCTCAGGAAGTTGGAGTGGAAGTGGACGGTTCATTTAGTCGAAGAAGCTTCTGTCCTGAATCTGAGATTGGAAGTGCGTGTTAGTTTCTGTGGATTTGTGTTAATTGTGGGAGGAGATCTAGCCGTCAGATCTTCCTGAAATTTGACCTGCAAGTAGAGATTTTAGTATCCTACCTACGTGGCAAGTTTGAGAGGAGACTGAGCTGTAGATCTGTACCTATCATGTGTGAAAGTTCGCTGGTTTTTCTGCCGAGTTGTATCGGCAACGATATCTACTCTAGGTCTCGAGTTGTTAGCGACAGCTGGCTGAAAAGTATCCAGTGCGACATTTGTATTGCTTTGGGGAGTATTCTAGGCGTAGATATGACTTTAGCGACCTACGTTGTATCCACGTCATGTGGTTGTTAGGTTCGCACTCAACGTGGCAAAGTGAGATCCTTGACCTGTAGAGTCGACTACCTGTCTAGCCTAATCTCCGGTTTTTGGGACACGTTACGGTGCATGCATTAGAACCTTTCACCCAGAAGACCCACACGTGGATGAGTATGACGGTACCAAACATGCGATGTGCATGTGTGCCACCTCATCGGTCCGTGAGGCTTGGGTTGCTTGGTTAGGGAGCTTGCACCTATCCTTGTTTTGTGTTCGAAACTTTTGTGGAGATCGTGGTGATCCTATGAGATTGAATCAGAGTTTTATGGATCGAGATACCTTTGTAGTTGGAGTGCACATGTTGTGAGAGATGGACGAAGGACTCTACTTACCGCCCATATTCCCTTTTCGAAACCCTTTCTCGATTAAACTGATGTATATGGAACGAGTCCACTTTCAACAGTTTCTGATAGGATCCTTCGGGCATAACTTTACCGCGCAAGTTATGCTCTCGCCTGTCCCTGTGCTCTTACCTGTTGTCACTTACGGCCAAGAATGGGACCTCACCGTCTTTATCCTCATCTAACGAAGGATGGATCTAAATCAGCTCCCTCCTGTAAACTTTAACACCCAGTGCGAGATAAGACACATCTGTCGACCCAAAGCCATGTACGAAGCCCTAGTAGTGAGAAACTTCGGAGAGGAATACTACCGAGAGATCATGTCATCACATATCCCGTTTATCGTGCCCATGATCATCCAACGTTTTCGTGTAGTTATCTTGATCCTTTACTGAGAGAAAGAAAGTGCTTAGTTATCGAGGAAGTTAGAGAGAAATCTACAGGAAACTTGTCGCTCTGCTGTGCATTGATCGCTAGCCACAGCCAGAAGGTACGCCCTTGCTCAAAGGAAAGGCTCTCGCTACGACAACGTGCCGTTGACGATGCTGTCGGTCACGAAACATGTAAACACGAAGTATAAACTACGCTCAATAGAGAGTCAGAATCCCGACTCTAAAACGGTTGACAATAAACGAAACTACAAAAGGAACAGATGAAGCTATTATCTGGTTGTAATAATCCTCACCGAAGTTCTTCACGACAAACTCACGATGCGCCACCTTTGGTCGACTGTAACATCGTATTTCGACCCAAGTGTTGAACGGAACTCTCGCTGGAAAGTTCAGATCCAATGGAGGATCCATACCACATCAGAGCAAGATGTAGACAGTAAGATCCCAAACAGCGTCGTAAGTGACAATGGGAAGAACGATAGGATCCGGAGTAGCCATCACCGCAGTCATAAACGACTCTCTCCAATGAGCTACCATAAATACTCGAAAGTGATCTCGCGGCAGACAATGGATCTTAATGACGAATGGATGCGCAAGTGGAAGATCATGAGCACGAAAGGGCTCTCCGTTCATGCCTACCACTCGTACTGCCGCTTACTTCATCCGATGATATTGATCACACTCACACTAGACTTGGATACTCTACACTCTATATCTCAAGCTCTGCGCACCTCTCTTCTTATACATCAACCTCGCATGTGACGACAAGAGTACTACTCTTATCTCCACTCAGCGGAGAGTACACGGATCGTCCACGTGGAGTCTTGTCTTTTGACACGATAAGGTCCCAGTGGCTCCTCAACACCAAACACGTATGATACGTTTCACACCCTAGCCAATCCACAACACGACAACGTGCCGTTGATGATACCGTTGGCCACAAAGCACATAGACACGAAGGACAAACTATGCTCAATATAAAGTCAGAATCCCGACTCTAAAACGGTTGACAATAAACGAAACTACAAAAGGAACGGATGAAGCTATTATTTTGTTGTAATAATACTCTCCGAAGTTCTTCACAACAAACTCTCGATGCGCCACCTTTGGTCGCTGTAACAACATATTTCGACCCAAGTGTTGAACGGAACTCTCGCTGGAAAGTTCAGATCCAATGAAGGATCCATATCACATCAGAGTAAGATGTAGACATTAAGATCCCAAACAGCGTCGTAAGTGACAATGGGAAGAACGATAAGATCCGGAGTAGCCACCACTGCAGTCATGAACGACTCTCTCCAATGAGCCACCATAAATACTCGAAAGTGATCTCGCGGCAAACAATGGATCTTAATGACGAATCGATGCGCAAGTGGAAGATCAGGAGCATGAAAGAGTTCTCCGTTCATTCTTACCACTCGTACTGCCCCTACTTCATCCGACGATACTGATCACACTCATACTAGACTTGGATACTCTACACTCTATATCCAAAGCTCCGCGCACCTCCCTTCTTATACAGCAACTTCGTATATGACGACAAGAGTACTAACCCTTATCTCCACTCGCGGAAAGTACACGGATTGCTCACGTGGAGCCTTATCTTTTGACACGATAAGGTCCCAATGCCTCCATAACATCAAAACACGTAAGATAAGGATATGTGCTAGTTTCACACCCTAGCCAATCCACAACACGACAACATCATACAGCAAGCTTCTTCTGAGTGTGTATGAGAGGTAAGGAGTCGAGAGAACAGAGTATAAATGTTTCGATTGCATGTCAGAAGTCAAAGACATGTGAGACTAATGATGAGAAGCCTGGCTGCGGGAAGTCTTTCGAGTATGTCAATTAATCAAAAACTGTCTCGAGAGTCTTTCTGGAGGTCACTGTCACTGCAGGAGCCCACGTTCATCTTCTGAACTTTTCGTACACTCTACTTCTCACATACGTGTATCTTCTGTTAAGAAGTAGGATGAAATGCAAGGTGGGTTGTCTTCTTGGGAATCCATGCGATGCCTTGCTTAGTTAGGATTGTTTAGATGTAGCTCGAAAGACGAGAGCTATTTAGGAAGCACTGTTAGAATCTCGGAAGACGGAATAGCTGTCTTTTGGAAGACTAGATTCGACTTCTGAGAGTGGAAGCTAGACTGTGAGGACTTGGGAAGGAGTGAGTCTTCGGCTCACAGCAAGTACGTGTGGCTTAGTGTAACAGAGGCTCGAAGCATGTCGATGCATCCTCGAGGGTTGGTGTTACCGGCAGTAGAGTTGGCAGAAATCAAACCCTTCATCTCGACTTCTTCATGTGGGACTGGAATCTCGCGAACCAGGGTCTTATAGAGGAGGTTTGGGTAGCACTGCCTCCTCGTAACCTTGTATCTGCGAAGGCAGGGGTCGCTCGTGGAAGACCATCTTCCTCTACGACGGAGTGGTGGCGCAAGGCCTTTCACAAGTCAGAATTCGAGAACCGAGGGTACGAGCTGGAGAAGAAGATCTTACTTATGATCTCAGTGAAGTGGCATATGCTTGGAAGCACGACTTGCCTCTTCCTGGAAGATAGACAGGGAAAGAATGAGTGGAAGGTAGAAGCTTACCGAGAGCCGCAGAAACGTCTTCTGGCGAAGCTATTTCTTCGCCTCTTTCCCAAAGGGAAAACACAGAAAACGAGATACCTTGGAGATCAAGACATGGTGTTCCTGGAAGTCGTCTGGGAGGGACTGCCCATCAATTGGGTGCCTTCTTCCACACTTACGTTCAGGCAGAGTTAGTGTACTTGGGCACCCCATCAAGAGGACACCTCGTCCCGTTCTTCTGTTATCTGTACGTGTCTAAGGAGGACTTGACAGAAGCCCAGTTGGCAAGATATGAGCCAACAGAGAAGTGCGAGGAGAAGGAAGAAACCTTGGGAGAAGACGATCGAGCAGTAGGTGTAACTCCCTCTCCCATTGTAATATCTCAGACGAGACCGGGCACTCATCAGAAGACGCTTCTGGTGCGAGAAGACGACTCCAGCGGTACGAAAAATGCTTCACCGCCGAGGAAGATGAGGCCTAGGAGTGTGTCTAGAAAGAGCGTCTCTTTCTCGATCATTTATTTTGGATCGGAGTCAGATTCTCAGGAGGAGATGCTGAGCACTAGAACTGCGCAGAAGATAGCTTCTGCAACTACAGGGAGTCTTCCGAAGACTCTCGAAGTCGAAGTATGGATTGACATTCTGACTGCGACTCGAGGAAGCGCAGCGAAGAGAACTACTCTTGCAGTGGGAAGAGATCTTCCACCCCGAAAGATAAGAAGAGTAGCGTCTTCCCGCACACAGAAGCAGAAGACCACATTGGTGGAAGAGACATCATTGTCTCTGGAAGACAGGGAAGATACCTCCGATCGGATTATGGAGATGAACTTGTCTTCTACGAGAAGAAGGTTGGAGGAATTCGGTGGCTTCTTCCATTCACAGATCCAGCCAGCCATGGAGTTGGTAGAGAAGCGCACGATGGCTCAGGAGAAGTCACTACGGCATGGATTCGGTCTACGCACCCTGATGCAGCAGGAAGATGTCCAAAAGAAGATGGACGGGCTGGAAGTCAATCTCCGCACCACGAAGAAGCTTGGAGCAAGGTACAAGACGGAAGTCGCCGCTTCTGCCAAGGAGTCAGCACAGCAGAGGAAGAGCAACCAAGAGTTGCATGCACGTCTATAGCAGCGTGACCAGGAGGTTCTGCGGATCAAGGGTAAGATCACTGCCCTCGCAGAAGAGAAGACGACATGGAAGACACTGCGGGAAGTCGCAGAAGCTCAAGCTGCAGCAGAGAAGACGCAGCGGGAGGAAGTAGAAGCCCGAGCGAATGGACTAAGGACTAGTCGGTGAAAGCACTTCAAGAGGTTCAACTTCACCGCGGGTAGGAAGCTTCTCACCATAGCTACAGTAGAGAGTGGGATGACGATTCCAGAGCGATGTTAGTGGAGTGCAAGAACAGCAAGTTCCGCTACCTGGATCGGCAGATTGAGGATTTGAAGACACTTTACGGTCTTCCCTCAATCTCACCATCAGTAGCTACATCTTCTCATGCTCCAAGATCAGCGATCGGGACAGATTCGGAGAAGGAGGAGTTCGACCTTACTGTCCACTTGGTAGTGACAGCGCTGGAAGCCGAGAAGATCACAGAAGAAGCCCCATAAGACAAGGTGTGAAAGACGGGAAGTAGAGTTGTCTTCCCAAGTGTTTCGAGTGGAGGAGATGACTTCCTCTGACCACTGCGGAATCATCTCAGCTCCCAACGTCGATTCAAACGGTTTGGTAGAGAGGACAAACTTTACCTTGTGTCAAATGTTAGCAAAGGATGCTGACATGGAAGGGGCCAAACACAATTGGGACAAGCGTCTTCATGCGGTTCTATGGGAGTATCGTACAACAGTGAAGACGTCTACGGGATATTCATCTTTCAAGATGGTGTATGGATTGGAATCCATATTACCAATCCAGTTCGACCTAACCACCTTTCAGACCTTGCAAGTTGGATTGAAGAGAAAGGATGGTCCAATAGTTGAGAAAGAGAGGAGAGAAACCTTGTTGGAGCTGGAGGAGAATAGAGACGATGCAGCTCAACGAATGAGATGGCTCAGCTACAACAGCTGAGATGGCTCAGCTACAACAGAAGAAGAGCTATGACAAGCCTTGACGAAGAACAAAACGAAGTTACAGTCATTTCAAGAGGGTGAGTATGTGATGTTATGAGATGCTATTAGGCACAAGCGAGTTCAAAAGAAGTTCTTATGTCGATATTTTGGACCTTTCATCATCTCCAAAGTGTGGAGTAATAACACCTATGATCTTCAAGAAAGGAGTGATACGTTCTTCGACCGAGTGAACCGCGACAAGCTGAAGAAGTTTCATCAACGTGATACTTCACTCCGAGGACGGAGTGAAAATTAAGTCTAGGGATAAATGTCACATCACAAATATCTCATTATTTGTGTATGTGCTTATATAAATTTCATTAGGTATGACTATTTTATAGGTTACTATAGTTCGAAGATCTAAATCTAGAGTGATCAAAAGTAGTCATAACTAGCTGAGATAGTTATAACTAAGTTGAGGAAACTATTAGAGGTTCCACTATGGCATTATGTGACAAGTGCGGAGCTCTAAATATGCTTCTCAAAAGTATGTAACTTTGTTGACCATCGCTGATTGGATGCATGATGAAAACTCATGCACAAAGATCTAAATATGCTCCTCAAAAGACGTATTAGTTTGTTGTCGTCTTTCGATTGGATAACGTTATCGTATAACGTGTTTTTCTGTCTAGGAATACACTGGGTATATGGCTGTGCATAGGTATGTGGATTGACAAGGTTGGATCTAGATCTGGATGTTTCCACTCAAATGTTTCACTATCTACTCTTCTAGCACGAGTGACCTTGTATCCGTTCGGCTCAAGTTTAAAGCTTGTTACGACCCAAGGTTACGTATAGGTTGCATAAACTTGTGTTACAAACAGATCTTCTGAACTCTAACTAAAAGTACTCAGCTCTGTACTATCTAAGTGAGGTTATTCCTCTATATCACTTGAAGCATGACTTCTGAATAGCTCCCCAGCGACGCTAACTGCCCATCAATCCAACTATCACAATTTCATAGTACAACCAGAAGATGCTATAAGATCACTCAATCAACTTGATAGAGTATCAATACAACTTGTTGTACACCCTGGTCTACAAAACATTCCAGCAAGGTAAAGCATGCATGCTCCAAGATACTACTCAGATCTCAATATAGCACTAACAGCGATAATACCTGGCAGCTCCGAGAACCCAAACAGCGGCTTAAGATTCATGACGACTCCGTTCTCCTTAATTACCAAGAGCTGAAATCAGCCCCACACTCTCCAATGTCGAGTTGCATGCAGGCATGGCAATTTTAGCAACAAACTCCTCTCCAAATTGCTCAAAAATGACCAAAATGGCAATAGATGATACCGAAAAACCCAAAACTGCTAATAACAGAAGTATTTTTGAACTTTGAGACCTCAGTCCTCCCAAACCAGTCGACCAATGATGATCAAACTTCACAGGAAGCTTGATTGGACACTTCACTCCTACCTTGAACAATTTTCAGGTCGAAATCTCAAACCAATTCTCAAATATGGATCAAACCGTAATCTGTGCTAACTTCAGAGCTTTACAGACCCAGGTACATTTGATCCAAGATTCTGAACAATCTACTCGACCATTTGAGGTGAAACTTCCCAAGTATCTTACTGATAAGACATGCTTCAACCCTGGAAAGTTTCACTCAGAAATTCGACTCAGAACTTAAGCAATAGCAAACTATCCATGGCTATCACAGTTCGCTGTCCTCGCCTTATCCGTCTGCACTTCTCAACTTCAATCGGTCGGTTCAGAATCCAAATCGATCAAGAACCTGACGAAATTGATATCAAAATGACCAACACGTCGTCAACTCTCCAACCCAACAGACAGCTCCTCAAAACTCCTCGCGAGTCTCTCGGAATAACTAGAAACGTAGCAGTAGGTACGAATTTCGCCCCCCTCCACTCAATCAATCATAACGCGCTCATCCCTCCATGAAATTGACCGATTCTTCAGCCCAGATTGTAGCCCCGGTCGAGAGCTCTCCAACCATACCCTTCGTTTCGCGAATGGACCTCCGAAGCCTCCAAAAACCACAGAAACGTCGCGAGGATCAGCTAGAACACCATTGGTCCAAAAATGGACCAATAAGAGCAAAAAGAGCTTTACTTTTTGTCTTTTCTCCTCTTAACTTTTCCCTTAGAATGAATTTTTACTCTCCAAGGAGACACAAGACATCAACAACACTCTAAGACCTCAGAAAATCCTTCAGATATGTCGATGGATTCTTCGCGGTCCGTAACTACACAGAAGCGCTCAACCAGAATGAAACCAGTGAGCCGCAGACTAATACAACGTCAATATTACAACTTGGAAACGTTCTACAATAAAAGGTACGACAAAAGAAAACGGTGAAGCTATCACTCGATTGTAATATTCTTATCCGAAGTTTCTCACGATCCAAGCCCCATGATTGATCTTCGGTCTGCAATGGCACCGGACATCGACCCAAAGGTTGAAAGGAACATTCGATGGATAGTTGAGATCCATTGTTCCTCACAACAAAATGTACACCGTCATATCCCAAGTCTCTCCGTATGTTACGATCGGAAGGATCACCGGAAGCTGTAACTCCATCATCCTTCCCATGAATTCATCGCCAAAGTATGCAACTAACCACTGTCGAAAGTGATCGCGGTGGATGCAATGAAGCTTGATGTGAAACGGATTCGAGAAAAGAAGATCCGGAGCCGGTAACACACCTCCGTCCATAACCACCACTCCTGCAGTTCCTCACTCCTCCATGCAGACCACCGAGAATCCTTACGAATCACCCGTTGAGAGAGAATGTCGTATGAACCTTCGACCCACCATTTTATACACAATTGCGGCGACAAGGACCACTGAAGTGAACGCACACAGATCAATGACTTGGCACGTTCCTCTATCGTGCGATCACTTAAACAGATAATCACAAACGTGACACTCATCACACGGTTCGGCGAGTTACACGACACAGTTCACGAAACACAGAAAAGAAACACAACATAGGTTACACAGGAATTTCACCCAAGAGCCGAACCACAACACGACATCCACCTCTTCTAAACTTGCGCATCCTCTGGTATGCGTCAACACTCACAAGTTGTGGTCGGCATCACACTATATCTTCATCTTCTTCACTGATGTTGTCGTTAGCAATATCTTCGTCATCCAAATCTCCTCCATCATCATCCAAGATATCAAACTCTGCTCCGACTTCCTCCATGCTTATCTCTTCATCTCGCTTCTTGAAGAGTTTCACACGCTTGCCTGCAATGGGAACCTTGAGCTCTGCCCCATCAAGCTCTCTTAGTGAATATGTGGCATTGTCAAGCACGACAAGAACCACATACGGGCCAAACCATCGCTTAGAGAATTTTCTTAGCGCACTGTATTGGTTGTCCAAGCTACTATCGTAGACCAACACCCAATCTCCTTCTTTAATCTCCTTCGGTCTTAATCGATGATGCTTATCGAATCTGTCCTTGTTTCTCAAGCGCGCCTCTTTCAGCTTCTCCAATGCAATCTCTACATCTTCAGGTCTTCTCTCTAGTTGACGGATTCGGACAGCAAGAAGATCTTCTGTAGACATACCATCCTCCCAAGGTAGAACACTCCAAGTGGGTATGTGCTCCTCAATGGGCATGATAGGTTTTTGCCCCTGCATCAACTCCGTCGGCATATATCCCGTAACTGAACTATGAGTCGAACGATCAGCCCATAATGCAAACGGAAGAAATCTTGGCCATTCTCTTGCCCTCCCCTTGCAAGCTTTCACAATAGCTTTCGCAATAGGAGGATGACCACATTCACTCTTCGCATTACCCTCCGGATTGTAGGCTGTGGTGAGAGCTAACTTCACACCACACCTCTTGAAGAATGCTTTAGCCTCATCATTGTTCAGCTCCCCTCGATCAGCCGTGATCTTCCCAACACAACCATATCTACAAATCACATCTTCCAACAAGAATTTGCAGACTCCTTCTGTGGATTTTGTCCGTAAGGCTCGCCCTTCCACTTGGTTGGACAAATCCTCACGTGCCAAAACTAAGTATCGCATTTGCCATATACCAACTAGCATAATAACAAGATCCACTACCCACTTATAATGCATTGCAAGTGGATAAGTAGGATGTAATCCATCTCGATGCCGAATTCCTGAATACTCTTGACAAGTTTGGCATGTCTCCACAAATTGAACTACATCTCTGTACATGTTACGTCACCAATATCTCTCCTTCAGCTTTGTAAAGGTGGCATAAATACCTCTATGTCCTGCCCACAAGCTCTCATGAAACTCCTGCATGAGTAACTTCTGCATGTCAACCTTACACACAACCCTTTGTGGCATCTTACCACCTTGCTTAGCATGTTTCCACAAATAACCACCTTGTAGCAAGTCGTTATAAGCCTTCCTCCTGATTTGTTTAAAGTGGGCATCACTCCATCCTGGCTGTCTAGTCAACAAGCTTAGATAGCGTCCTACGTCTATCCATTCTCCTTCATATAGCTCCTCCATGAACGGTTTCAAATGCTCACTCTCACCTCGTTGAGCTCTACAGAAAACAGTAGTACCAACGTCTTCTGTATCTTCTATCATCTCCTCCTCATCCTCATACCTCGCACGAAATAACATATCAGCTACTGGATTGTTCTTCCCCGCTATGTGTCGGAACTCAGGGTTTAAGGACTTGATGTAAGCAATCCAGCGTAGCATAGCAATATCATGGGTGTTACAATTTGTAATCATCCCTAATAGTGATAAAAAATCTGTTTCTACTATTACTGGCGCTCCAATCAAATAGTCCTTTTCAGCTTTCATAGCTGTAACTACTCCCCATAACTCTCTCTTCACTTGAGGATAGTTTCTATGTCGTTCACTCAACACCTTTGCTCCAAATCTGACTACAAACCGATTCTCTTCTTCATCATCCTGTCCTACTGCCCATCCAATGACTATCGGACTAGTATCAACAGTAAGTATCACTGGTTTGCTATCCTCATAGCTCACACGACGAAGTACAAGTGGAGAAGATAACAATTGCTTCAATCTCTGAATCGCCTCAGTATGCCTCTCCTCCCATGCAAACCTCTTGTGCTTTCTCAACAGATCATAAAGAGGATCAGCCACATGTGCAAAATGTGGAATCCACACATGATAGAAGACACAAGCTCCAAGAAACCTTCTCACCTCTGTTGTTGAACCACAAGTATCCTTCATCCGTCGTATAGCATCCACTTTATCAAGATCAGGCTTACGTCCAAGCCATCCACATAGGTGCTCCACAATCACAACTTCTCGCACTCCAAATGAAGACTTAGCACCTGATAGTGTCAAGTGCGCCTCTTCAAGTCGTGATAAGATTTTATCACAATCTGAAATGTGACCAGCAACAAAGTTTCTACACCCCTTCTGATCCATTGTCTCATCTTTCTCCTCCTCAACGCATCCCTTAATTGGAATGTCATCCAAGAAAGACATGGTCTTCTCAGGAATGAACTCACGGAGAACCTTGTTCATCCCGTTCATCATGTGCGCTACCGAGTTCGTTGCTCCTTGTGGTAGCTTGCACATTCTGACCAACCCCAACGGTGTCCTCATGGTGGTGATATCTCTACTCTGTTCAGCAAGTTGAAATTGATCGTACCCAGAGTAAAGATCTCCTATAGAGTAAATAGCTCTCCCAACAAACGCTTCAGCAAACTCTCCGACGATAGGTCCTATATCTGTATTTCTGATGGTCACTTGGTTCACAGGTTGCATATCTTGGATGAACCGTAATGCACCACTCTTCTTTGGTACGGTAAACCAACGACTAGAGTATGGTGCAAATGATGGTTCCAAGATCTTCATCTGCATCTTCTCCTTCAAGAGCTCTATGAGTTTCGGTAGATGCGCTCTAGATACAGGAATTGGCCTCAAGTCCCAAGGAGCATGTGGAACTGTGAATATAATCATTGGTGCCACAATGCTAAGATCTACACATCCGATTTCTGAGGCTTCAAAAGCAAAAGCTTTCCCGTGCCTAGTTAACATCTCCCTAAACCTATTCTCCTCCACAGGCAAAAGAAAATCTGCAGAACCAACCTTCAACTCCTTGAGCGTAGCTTCAGTGAACTTGTGACCGACCCGGCTAAGATCTCTTAAGCTTTTCTCCTTCGAAGATTGTTGGACTCGCTGGTTAGAATCATTAGGTAATGGTTGAGCAACAGGTTTTACCTTCTTGTCTACCGTTTTGTACCTAGTGTCAACTCTAACTTCAGGATCTAAGAATGACTCTATAGCTGTATAGAGCTCCCTAGAGTGTACTTCCACCACATGATCCTCATCTTCTTGCTCATGCATAGCAAGCTAATCGATGAAATCTCCCAATCCTAACTCCAAATAAACACCTTCTATCTTATCATCCTCTTCAAGCACACCAACTCTCTTTAGGTCTTTTTCAGTTTTTCGCACAACCTTCTGCTCCCACTTCTGCAAGTCAGCAAGTCGTGTATGTGTAGCAAATCCACTCCCAGAAAATTTCACAACTCCTGTACAAAAAGCACTTTCTTTCTCTAGCGAGAGTACCTTCTCCAGTGTACCACTATGTCCTCGCTCTATAGCAGTACTTGTCAAAAATCCTTGAACTCCTCCGTGACCTTAGGCAAGGAGCCACCCCTCAGATAATCTCTATTCCGCTCGTGGTTTGCTGATACAGTTAGAAACTGTACCGCTCTCTTGCCATCTGACTTCTGATCCGCGCATAAGCAGATCCATCATCCAAAACCTTGGTCTCCATCCTCACAGCTGTAATGTAAGGTTGACCGAGTATCACCGGGTATGATGTACTATCTTGAACAAAGAAATTTTGTTCAATAGTTACATCTCCCACCTTCACTTTCACATCAAGACAAGCTCCATAGAGTTCTCCTCGTGTGTTGTTCGCTGTTCTGATCATCCAACCATGATCTATATCAACAGGCCATCCATCTTGCTTGTAGATGTCCTTAGATACAATATTGATCTCTGATCCATGATCAATAAGAGCAACCACCGGATCTGTCATCTCTCCTACTTTCACTAAGGGTTCGGTAGTAGCTCTAGCCCAATGTCCTCTAGTGTAATGGCTAGGGACCTTGTTATCGTTATCATCCTCAAACCGAACCTTGCGGTTGATGCAACATTGAGCTAGTTCTAACTCTTCCTCTCTTGATATCCTTGTGTCTAATGCATTAGACACAGCGGTTTCTCCTGCCAATTGCCTTTTTCGTTTGATGGTGTCAATAATGACATCATGAAACTCCCTCTTGGCAATCCCAAGAATCTCTCGCAAAATAAACTCGATCTTGGCATTGAGTACTCTCTCTTCTAGTACTCCTTTCAGATCCGTAGCAGCTTCAATATCAGACTGAAGCTTGTATGAAGGAGATTTACCTTTCTCCTTACCTCTGCTCTTCTCTGACTTCTCGGGAGTAGAGGATATGACCTCTTCCATAGTCTCTTCTAGTAGAGACATAATCTCCGGTCTGAACTTTTCTCCTCTTGTTTGCCTCTTAAGAGCTGTTCTCTCTTCGCTAGGGCCTGCTTCATCTCGTTTGCGCTTCTCCTCCATGAGAGCCTCATGTTGACTCTTCACCAAATAAGCATGTACAGACATTGTATCCACGGGATCATCCCATCCAGTAGCACCCCTGATTGCCGTGGCTGTTCTGAGCAACTCCTCCCTTGCCATTTTCCCCCTTTTGTTTGTGCTTACCGCGTGACTCCACATATCATGAGTATCTCCATGCTTCTTAGAAGCACTTATTTCTCGTACTACCTCAACTCCATAAGTAGCGGCTTCTACCGACGCAGTAGCATGCTGAGATAGATACTCCTCCAGTACTTGCTTCATTCCTCCTTTCTCGAAGTTGGTTCTAAGAATCTCTCCATTATCCTTCAGAGCAATCTTTCCTTCCTTCCAATAGACTACTCCATCTCGTAGAGTTTTGGCAAAATCACCACACTCTCTTCGAGCATGATCAGAACTATCACACCAAATGCATCTTTGTACATAATCTTGCTTAGGAGCAAGTTTGGTATCATGTGCTCCTCCCTTCTCTTCCAACCTTGCTAACTTGATCTGCAAGTCCCTCATCCCTTTTACCAACTCTTCCATAACATCTCTTTGCGGTGCAACTTTCGGGACAGGAATAGTAGGAAGTGGAACTTGAGGTACATGCACAATAGGTGCTTGCACATTGGGTACCATTGGTTGCCTACGAGGTACTATGATCGGTGGTGGTCTCTCTTCTTGTCTTACCACCACCTTCCCTCTCCGATACTCTCGTTTGGCAAGTACACTCACGGCTTCAGAGACTTTTCTCCAGTCAGTTGTGAGTCCGTTGTCTTCCATCCTATCTTCCAAAAGCAGCTCCAACTCCCTTTGTAATTCATTGTTGGCTGCTTGCAGAAACAACTCCACCTTGTCGTTCTCCAATGTGAGCTTCTCCATCCAAGACAACTGAAGGAATTGTCTCTCATACTCCCGAAATAGCTCTGTGGCAACAAGCCCTTTGTTGGGTTTGTTTACCCACTCCATGAATGACTTCTTAGTCACTCTATCTGCATCCTCTAAAGAATACTCTTCTTTCAGTTGAAGAGTAAATCCTTCCCATGTAGCACCATGAGATCGGATGATGTCTTTCATGTGCTCTCGTAGTTCAGGTACGACAGCAAGCGCAAATGTACTCACCATCTCTCTTTCAGGCACCTTGCTCAACTCCATCTCTCGGGAATAGTACTTTAGATACTTGGATATGTTCTTCCCGTCAAACTGATCTAGCAACTCCACAACTGATTGCAAGGCTTTAGTAGCCATTACTTCTTTCCGTTCAGTGGCTTGCTGTTGTTGCATTACCAACGCGAATGCCTCAAACAATCGCATATCAGACCGTGAAAGCTTGGTCACCTTTGGAGCCTCTCCAGATGTAGAAGCCTCATCTATGTAATGACCCAACCCTTCAACGTCCATGGTGGCAAAACCACGCACGTACCTCTCACCCCAGACTTTCACGTCGAGTTCACCAGCTATAGTATAACGTGTTTTTCTGTCTAGGAATACACTGGGTATATGGCTGTGCAGAGGTATGTGGATTGACAAGGTTGGATCTAGATCTGGATGTTTCCACTCAAATGTTTCACTATCTACTCTTCTAACACGAGTGACCTTGTATCCGTTCGGCTCAAGTTTAAAGCTTGTTACGACCCAAGGTTACGTATAGGTTGCATAAACTTGTGTTACAAACAGATCTTCTGAACTCTAACTAAAAGTACTCAGCTCTGTACTATCTAAGTGAGGTTATTCCTCTATATCACTTGAAGCATGACTTCTGAATAGCTCCCCAGCGACGCTAACTGCCCATCAATCCAACTATCACAATTTCATAGTACAACCAGAAGATGCTATAAGATCACTCAATCAACTTGATAGAGTATCAATACAACTTGTTGTACACCCTGGTCTACCAAGCATTCCAGCAAGGTAAAGCATGCATGCTCCAAGATACTACTCAGATCTCAATATAGCACTAACAGCGATAATACCTGGTAGCTCCGAGAACCCAAACAGCGGCTTAAGATTCATGACGACTCCGTTCTCCTTAATTACCAAGAGCTGAAATCAGCCACACACCCTCCAATGTCGAGTTGCATGCAGGCATGGCAGTTTCAGCAACAAACTCCTCTCCAAATTGCTCAAAAATGACCAAAATGGCAATAGATGATACCGAAAAACCCGAAACTGCTAATAACAGAAATATTTTCGAACTTTGAGACCTCAGTCCTCCCAAACCAGTCGACCAATGATGATCAAACTTCACATGAAGCTTGATTGGACACTTCGCTCCTACCCTGAATAATTTTCAGGTCGAAATCTCAAACCAATTCTCAGATATGGATCAAACCGTAATCTGTGCTAACTTAAGAGCTTTACAGACCCAGGTACATTTGATCCAAGATTCTGAACAATCTACTCGACCATTTGAGGTGAAACTTCCCAAGTATCTTACTGATAAGACATGCTTCAACCCTGGAAAGTTTCACTCAGAAATTCGACTCAGAACTTAAGCAATAGCAAACTATCCATGGCTATCATATCCCGCCTTATCCCGTCTGCACTTCTCAACTTCAATCGGTCGGTTCAGAATCCAAATCGATAAAGAACTTGACGAAATTGATATCAAAATGACCAGCACGTCGTCAGCTCTCCAACCCAACAGACAGCTCCTCAAAACTCCTCGCGAGTCTCTCGGAATAACCAGAAACGTAGCAGTAGGTACAAATTTCACCCCCCTCCACTCAATCAATCATAACGCACTCATCCCTCCATGAAATCGACCGATTCTTCAGCCCAGATTGTAGCCCCGGTCGAGAGCTCTCCAACCATACCCTTCGTTTCGCGAATGGACCTCCGAAGCCTCCAGAAACCACAGAAACGTCGCGAGGATCAGCTAGAACACCATTGGTCCAAAAATGGACCAATAAGAGCAAAAAGAGCTTTACTTTTTGTCTTTTCTCCTCTTAACTTTTCTCTTAGAACGAATTTTTACTCTCCAAGGAGACACCAGACATCAACAACACTCTAAGACCTCAGAAAATCCTTCAGATATGTCGATGGATTCTTCGCGGTTCGTAACTACACAAAAGCGCTCAACTAGAATGAAACCAGTGAGCCGCAGACTAATACAACGTCAATATTACAACTTGGAAACGTTCTACAATAAAAGGTACGACAAAAGGAAACGGTGAAGCTATCACTCGATTGTAATATTCTTGCCCGAAGTTTCTCACGATCCAAGCCCCATGATTGATCTTCGGTCTGCAATGGCACCGGACATCGACCCAAAGGTTGAAAGGAACGTTCGATGGATAGTTGAGATCCATTGTTCCTCACAACAAAATGTACACCGTCATATCCCAAGTCTCTCCGTATGTTACGATCAGAAGGATCACCTGAAGCTGTAACTCCATCATCCTTCCCATGAATTCATCGCCAAAGTATGCAACTAACCACTGTCGAAAGTGATCGCGGTGGATGCAATGAAGCTTGATGTGAAACGGATTCGAGAAAAGAAGATCCGGAGCCGGTAACACACCTCCGTCCATAACCACCACTCCTGCAATTCCTCACTCCTCCATGCAGACCACCGAGAATCCTTACGAATCACCCGTTGAGAGAGAATGTCGTATGAACCTTCGACCCACCATTTTATACACAATTGCGGCGACAAGGACCACTGAAGTGAACGCACACAGATCAATGACTTGGCACGTTCCTCTATCGTGCGATCACTTAAACAGATAATCACAAACGTGACACTCATCACACGGTTCGGCGAGTTACACGACACGGTTCACGAAACACAGAAAAGAAACACAACATAGGTTACACAGGAATTTCACCCAGGAGCCGAACCACAACACGACAGCGTGGAAAATTAACACTTCACAAAAGCTAAAGTAGGAGAATCTCTTACTTTAGTAAAGGAGAACAAGTAATGTGTGTGCTATTCTTAAAATCAGTAGCCTTTAGAAGTTTAACTATTTGGGATTGCACGCTTATCATGAGATAACGTAACTTAGTAAAAGTTACCACGGTAAGAAGTTGTAGAGTATATAAGGAGGAGTTGAGAGGATGGAAGGCACTCTCATTTACCTGTCTATAAGTAAATTTTGAGCACTGGAGACCTTGGGAGTCCTTGAGTACTATGTGATGCAATGTGGAGAGCGGGATTAGAACTCGTTTGCAAGAACGCTATAAGAGGGACCGATGTGATCATTCGGGTCAGAGTGTTGAGTGAAGTGAGCATGGGTATAATTGAATCTTTGTAATTAAGGTGCACTAGTAATCCTAGTCATATGAGGTATCCTTGGGTGAGAGACAGACCGGCTTACAAGTCTGCACGAGCTGCTCGCACGACGAGGACAGATTATCGCGTACTTGTCGAGCAAAGGGCGTAGAATGGGATGGTCGCTTCGGCTGTCTCCTCCTTTTTCCTCGGGAGGTGAACGGCCACCTCAGAACTAGTACGGACATTTGAGAATCCAACTGTTTAATTAAAACAAAGCATCACGATGGTCCTCGTGGATGTTGACGCGATGTGATTTCTGCCCGATGCTATGAATGTCGAAGTGAAGAAATTCAACCAAGCGTGGATAAACTGAGGAGTAACTATGACTCTCTTAAGGTTTTGTTTTTTGTTTATTTGTTTTTTAAATAAATTTAAAACGGTCACAGTGGACCATGTCATATTTTATTTCTGACTAACGAGTGCCACCCAAATACACTTGCTCGGCCCGTTATCCTCGCAGGTATCCAGTCTCGCAGCGTCCGGCATACCCGGAGCCCTCGCCTCACCCTTGCGCTTTTTCTCAAGTCTACCCACTATCGCTTTTAACCTATCGCGCTTCCTGTGCTCGAAGCACTCGTCCGTCATCGTCACACCCCCATTCTGACGGTTAACAAGGTGACTATCAGGAATATGGGTATAAGACCTATTGTAGACGAGTTTGCAGAGGATTTTGCTAGTCGTGCTATCTATTCAATGGGAGACTTGTATTCAAGGTATGATCAGTTTCAGTTATTCTCTGAGAGTAGAGACTTGACTACAATGAGGACACCTCTGGGGTTACTAAGGATGTGCACCTTGCCACAAGGTGCTACCAATTCTGTAGCACATATGATGAATGGCATGAACAAAGTTTTGAGAGATTTCATTCCTGAAAAAACTATGTCATTCCTTGATGATGTGTCGATCAAATGGTGTGCTGAGGAGGAGAAGAATGAGATAAAGAATCATAGGGGGTGCCGTAAGTTTGTTGCAGACCATATAGTTGACTGCGATAAAATATTGGGTCGACTGGAGGAGGTTCATTTGACTTTATCAGGAGCAAAGTCTGTATTTAGAGAACAAGAGGTGTTAATTGTGAGGCACCTATGTGGATCTTATGGTCGGAAACCTTGTCCAAACAAGGTTGATGCCATTGGAAGGATGAAGGAGACATGTAGGCCAGTTACCGAGACGAGAAGGTTTCTAGGTGCATGTGTGTTTTATCATATATGGATTCCACACTTTGTCCATGTAGCAGATCCGTTGTACAAGTTGCTGAGGAAGGGGCAAAGATTTCAATGGCAAGAGGAGCAAAGCGAGTCTACGAGGAAGTTGAAGGATCTTTTGGCTTCACCACCAACTCTACGGAAGGTAACATATGAGTTGGGCAGATCTGTTATCCTTACTGTTGATACTAGTCCTATTGGCATTGGATGGGCTGTAGGACAAGATGATGAGGATTGAAATAGATATGTGGTGCATTTTGGTGCTAAGATATTAAGTTCGCGTCAGAGAGACTACCCTCATATCAAGCGAGAGCTATGAGGAGTAGGTACTACGATGAAGAGTGACAAGGAATACTTGATAGGAGCACATGTGGTTGTGGAGATAGATTGTTTACCTCTCTTGGGAATGATCACTAGATGTACAACTCCAGATATTGCTATGTTGAGGTGGATAGCATATATCAAGTCCTTGAACTCAGAGTTTAGACATATTGCAGGAAAAGACAATCCTGTGGCAGATATGTTATCAAGGGCTAGGTATTACGGTGAGAAAGAAATGATAGATGACTAGAAGGATGTGGGAACAGAGTTCTATTCTAGTGTTCTTGCTATAAAGGATAGAAGCTATTTTGCAGCTCCATTGGAGTTATTTGATGAAACTATGTATGATGGTGAGTGGTTGGATCTTGGGCGCTATTTGAGTTCATTGGAAAGACAAGAAGGCTGGTCTAATGCAGATTTCAAGAGGATCCGTAGAATAGCTTATGGTTACTTTTTATATGGAGGACATCTATGAAAACACCCTAAGCTACAAGGAGGTGTACCACAACGGGTGGTATGTGACTTGGAATTGCAACAGTAGTTGATCAAGGAGTTCCATGAGAGTCTATGGGCAGGTCATAGAGGAGTTTGGGCTACATTTGCCAAGATGAAGGAGAAGTATTGGTGGAAAGGTATGTATAAGGATGTAGTACAGTTTGTTTCATCCTGTATACCTTACCAGATATATTCCAATATATGCCATAGTGGTGGATTGCATCCTACTTATCCTTTAGCTATTCATTACAAATGGGTAGTGGATCTGGTAACTATGCCATTTGGGCTTGGACAAATGAGGTATATAGTCTTGGCTAGAGAAGATCTATTTAACCAAGTCGAAGGTCGTGTCTTGAGACGAAGACCACTGCTAATGTTTGTCACTTTCTACTATGAGTTGTACGATCTGCCCATAAAGCAAATGGTAGCAGTCTAGGCTATTCACGGATCTTACCCTTGCAAGCTTTTACCAAAGCTTTGATGATTGACGGATGATCTCGTTCGCTCTTGTCATTCCCTTCAAGATTGTAAGCAGTGGTTAACGCCAACTTGATTCTCAATCGCTTGAAGAACTCAACTGCTTCTTGTGAATCCAGCTCACCCCTATCTGCAATGATCTTTCCTACACACCCATACCTACAAATAACATCTTCCTACAGGTTACATGCCAGCAGAGTTGATACTAGGACAAAAATCTGTGATGCCGGTTGAGAAGATTATGCCTACTTGGAATGTTTTGTCATGGGAAGATGATAGAAGTACGGAGGATCTTCTTGCATTAAGGATCCAGTAGTTAAAACGAAGACTTGAGGATGTTGCTCAAGCTGTGGAAAGGTTAAGAGTGAGAAACAAAGGCATATTTGATAAAACGCATAGATTACGACCCAAACTAGTTAAGGAAGATGATTGTGTGTTGATCTATGATAGTAGTTTTAATAATCAGCATAGTGCTGTCAGAAAGTTTTCCAAGAGATGGTTTTGGCCTTATGTGGTGTTAGAAGTTTATGATAATGCCACATACTCTTTGAGAGAGTTAGATGGTGCAGTGTTGAAGATACTAGTCGTAGGGAAGAGAATCAAGCTCTTTAGAAGGAGAGGGAAGGACCAGAACATTGCAGAGTTTACTGAGGGTGAAGCTGAAGACTCAATGGAGGTTGAAGATGAGTTTGAAGCTGAAGCTGAAGAGTCTTGATCTGGATCTGGCACATACCGGAGGATGTGTAAGTTCAGAGGGGGTGGATGTCGCACTACTTGACGGCTACATGCTTGACTTCTACTCCAACGCTTGAGTTTAGTAGTTCTAGAAATTAGCTCATATTACTTTTAGTCCTTTATGCATATGTTTGACACCCTTGCGTACGATGTTAACATTATTATGTTATATATTTTGAATCCTAGTAGGTTGATAGTATGTTATCTATTTTGTTCAAGCATTCGTACGTTTGTGCAAGTGATTCATATTTATCTATGTTGTAAAAGTACATAACTTTAGGTCTATCATGTGGATAGAGTTTAAGCTCATGGGTTGTACTTACATGTCGTCCATGCATGCTTTCTAGCTTGTTTAAGTTTTCCTTCAGGGTTACGTGTTATTCTACATGTCTTCGCATGAAGTTTAGGATTTACGCTAACACTTTAAAGACATGACGTGATAGCCTATGAGTGGAATTAAGTTACCACATGGTTTAAGACACAAAAGGACAACCAAGTGGAGCTATGAACTCCTATTGGTCTATTTTTTGTCTTTTGTAAAACTCTAAATTTTGAAACAGAGGTCTAAAGAAGAGTTCGAGCATTTGGTGAGGACACTGCGAAATCTGAGAATACTGGAAGGTAGAGCTCAACATGCCAGTCATTGTCAATGAAATTCTTGATCGATTTGGAGCAATAAAGAAGGAGTTATGCCAAATTGAAGTTCGGATTGAGTTGAACCTGCATCACTTGTTGATTTTGGGGTTTTGAGTGTCAATTTCAGCAGAAAAGAGATAATCGCTTCAAACCTACGTGGTTGCGTTCACTGTCAGCTGGGCAATGATTGTCCAAATAGTTTCATGTCATTTGAGTGATTGAGTAATTCAGGGCGACCGCTGAAGCAGAGAGGGTCTGGAAAGCTCTCAATCTAGAGCAGCAACTTCAAAGAACGACATCTGAAAAACTGTGTACAATCAGGAGGTACAACTTCATAAGGGTGTTCATCATCCTGTAGGCTCCAAATCCTGTAAGAATCTTTGAAAGTGATCGATACAATTTTTTGTTCTAGGTTGAAATAGCCATCTGGGTGCTAGAAATTGCCGTAATTTCCTCACTCACGATGTTTTTGTTCATATCTCATTGCTAGAATTCGATCTCAGGCTGAAACTTTGTGTGTGTGCTCAGTAGGGCCTCTTTTACATGTAGCAGAGTTTTAGAAGTCAGAACCATCATAGTTTTCCTCTCCTTGAGTGTTAAAGTTCACCGCTTGATCCTATTACTACTAGTTAGACTTGAATTTCGCTTTCTGAACATATTAGAGGATCCTAAACACCTGTGTGAGTGCTTATAGCGCCCTGTTGTAACCTGAAAGGTCTACCTCTTGAGTAAACAACCACAGCCAGAAGTCCAACGCTTTCCTAGGTAGACGGATCACACTCCGACACCGTAAAGGACCTTCACATCTTCTCACGCATTCTGCCAGTCTTTCCAATCTGGAAGTCAATAAGCTTGGGAGGCACTGGTCTGATTCTCAATTTCTTGCTTCTCAAAACAACTATCAACTCTCAATTTCACTCTAGATTCACATCAAGCTTCTCTCAAAACAATTTGCATCTGACATGGTAAAGATGTTGATGAAGAATTCCTAAGAAATTTCATAAGCCCATCAAAATCTTCATCAAAGAGACAAGTAAGATATGCTGATAGTTTGAGCATTGAAGCGAGTGAATATGAAGGCATGACTCAACAACAAATATAGAAACTCATTACTGAGCAACAACAAGATCAGAGTGACTTTATGACAATTCATCGTGACAAGCCAGCTACATGTTATTATCTTCAAGAAACTATTAACCTTTTGTTGTTATAGATGTGTAGTATAACAAGTGTTGTGTAGTATGGTCTATTCTTCTTCTAGTTGAACAAGTATGCACAAAAAAGTGTTGCGTCACAAAGGTGTTCAGTTTGATAGTCAGACTTTGACAACGAAAGCAGCAGATAAGGTATGGAACATACATACGGGAGATATAAAGTTATATCAACTCAAAACTATGGTGTTGGAATTCATGATCGATACTGAGGTCTACGTTGACTTGAACAAGATGACATCTATCAATACGTAGATGAATTAACAATAGCAAGAGATGCATACGCTTTAACTAATGTCCATAACATGAAGACTATGAAAGTACTTCATCAGTCTGAAGGAGTGATGTTTGATCTCATGCAAAACGTCCGTGTGTTTAGATTGACATTTATGTCACTAATTTTTATTAGTCACATTTGTTTTTGATATTTCAGTGGAAACTCTTTGTAGTTTTATATTATCACCTCATTGAGGTTTAATCTTTAAGTAATATTTTTGTTATTTCTAGTTTGTTGTTTTTGTTCATGGCCATAGACTCCATGACAAATCACAATAATTGTCATGAAGTCATTATGATAATGCTTGGTTTAAGTGGTTTTCTTTGTTTGTTGATTAGACTTCTAACATAAATTATGTTGTTTATGGTGTTGACTGTATTCTTGTACAGTTCTTTGTTCTCCTAAAGGAGTTGAATTATATACTATTCAGATCATGTATGAAATTTCTTTGATGCTATGGATATGGTTGTAATAGTAATGAAACATGGTTTAGGTAGTCTGACGTGATAACATCAAATAATCATTAGAAGACTTTCACTCTTAAGTCTATGGCTGTTTCGTTGAGATGGCAATTGCTTTTGATAATTATTGTATCATCATGAACTTCTCTCAAACATAATTTTCAAGTATTCGTATTGTGGAACTGTGTAATATTATGATATGAACTTTTTGCAGCATGGACTTTTGGACCGATTGGTTATATATTTGCTGCAAAACTGATATAGGAATGAGTTATTTGTGAAACTACATCATATGTTGCGTCAAACATTTCTGGATGTTGGTGAAACAAATGAGCTTGGATTCTGCTGCTAGCATGTTAGAAAGAGACAAATGATGAAAATGTCACATTATTTCTCGTGTGTTTAGTGACAGAGTGACCGGAAGATCATTTGCTTTAGCTTTTTGCATTGTATAGACTCTAACATATTTTCTCTATCATATCAAAGTTTTGAACCGAAATTATATATACTATTAAAATACAAAAAAGTAAAACATTGTGTAGTTTTTCAATAGATCATAGACCCACATGCTAATTCATAAGAATAGCAAGTGGTTCTGCATCAAGGGATGGTCGGGTGCTAGCGGCAACGGAAATAAGACTGCAGGTTAAGTACATCTCAGTCATAAAACAATAAGACTGAAAGAATTAGAAACTTTTTTAATTTATAATTTGATTTATTATCTAACCTTTCTTCAAATAAATATTTAGTTATAAAATGAAAGACATCCAAAACTCTTCATGAGGAGAATTATGGATACTTCCATATAAAGATAGGGGATAATAGTTTTGTTGGAAATCCAACAATTTAAAACAAATATTTCTGGAGTAAATACGACGGCTTTGGTTACGAATAATCATCTAAAAGTAGGAACAAAATTTGTTCTCTATCATGGTTGAGGAAGTACTGAAGGTCCAGAGGAAAACTTAATTCGCTTTTAACTGGAAAAAATGCATCCACAATCAAGTTTTGGCCAAGTGAGGGAAAATTCAAATGAGGGAAAACGCTAACCATTTATATAGCGAAGTAAACTTGTAGAAATGATTGATTATGGCTTTTAAGAAAATTTATGTGGAAAAACTGAATGGTGGTTAAAGTGAGTACACTAGCTTTACATGTTTCTGGGGAAACTGGAATACAGTACTGGTTATAAGACGTACATGTTTTACTTGAGAATTGTTATTTTTGAAAATAATTAGAATCGAATTGTCTAAATATAAATAAATATTTCTGTACAAAATACACATGGATATTGTGTAGAGAAAAAAACCACGAATGAAGCAAGTGAAATGATCCTCAAGCTGCAATAAAGACAAATTTATGAGTAATAAAAAATAAAAGATAAAATTAAATTGATGATACAACTTTTACAAGAGGAAGAGTTAAAGCATAAACTAAAAGGTACTCATATTTTTCCTCTTTTTAACTTGGAAAATGATGAATATACATGCTTACATGCAAATATGCATGTAACATGAACTGGAGAAGTTGTACCTACTTGTTATAGAAAACATATAAATGTTAAGTAAAAATTCAATATAATGAATTTAATAAATAAAAAATATGTATTTAAATATTGAATATTGACCAGACTTGAAGATGCGAAAAGATCATTACACAACTTATAAAGGGAATGTAGACTCACGCACTTCAAAGATACAAATGCAACTATCTACTGAGGAAAGAATAATATTTATATAATAAGTTATTATTTATCACAACTAACAAAAATCAAATAAAAAATTAGACCATTTGCATATTTGCCTATAAAAGATGGAGGAGTTGAATACGATATGCAAGGAAGTTAAGTTAGACTTTATACTTTGATGTTAACGGAGTATGGGTCGGAATGTTGTTGAGTTAAAGGTCAAGTGAACCAAATCTGGAAACGAGTAACAACATCGACGATGCGAACCATGGTTCAGGTACAGGTGCTATATTTCTGTCCATGATTCAAAACGAGTAAACCGAACGCTACAAACCGCTACAAGTCTACTTCTGTCCAGGATTCAAAATTCGCAAGGTAAGCGCGCCACTGTGGAGAAGTGCGACGTCATGAAAGTACAGCGGTCCCAAAGTCCACGGAGTACAGAAGTCAGTACTACGTCCGAAGCTTTGAAGGCTACGGACGGAAAATGGCGCCAAAGAAAGTGTGACAGGCGGCCCTAAATAGGTTTCGTTCGTCGTGAACGCTATGCCCGAGCACTAGATGCAAGCACCTGAATGATCGAGACCGTGTAACGTCCACCGGGTCGAATGGACGGACGGTTGTCCCTCTCTTGCAGCCCCGACGACCACCGCGACCTGAGTCAGGAAAGACATGCGGCATGAAAGATGAAAGGTAAATGAGCAGTCCCCTTGGTGCCCGGCGCTGGCATGTCTCGAGGTTCTTCCACAATTCAGGGCCGGGGCCTCGCTCACTAAATGTGTGTGACTCGAGCTTCTGTTGGTGTGAAGCGCGGGGGTTAGGGTTCTATAGAGGTAGTGGAGGTTTCCGTCTTGTTGTGTTGTTTCGAGGATTCTTTCTCGTTCACTCGTCGTCGGTATTTTGGTTTATAAGTCTTCCCTTGAAGGTTTGAAAGTTTTGCAGACGTGTATCATACCAGGTTTGAGATTCTGTGTGCGTGTGAGCGTCTGTTTCGTGGGGTTTGGCGTGGTGCGTGAAGGTGGAAAAACCGGAAGAAGGTGGACGTTGTCGAAGTTGCATGTGGTTTGTGTGGTAGTCTTCGTAAGGTAGCATTTTGTGGAAAGAGGGATTTGGAACGGCGGAAGGAAAGACTGAACCTGTGAAGGTTCTTGGAGCTCCTCTACACATTTCGAATTTTGTGTTTGCCGGGGGCGGTTTGAAGTGGATATCGGGAAAACGGATTTGGAGGTAGGAAAGGAAGAGGTAGAGGACACAAGCAGGGCAGGATGATGCAGTCACCGGTAGGAGTTGGGCCGCCGACTCCACAGTCCAGTGATGGGCAGCAGCAGTGGATGATGATGCAGCAGCAACAACAGCATCCGGGTATGCAGCAGCAGATGCAGCCTGGACAGCAGCAACCGCATGAAGAAGTGAAGACTCTCTGGGTTGGGGATTTACAGTATTGGATGGATGAAACATATTTGCACGGGTGTTTTGTACACACTGGTGATGTAAGTGATACCTCTGCGGTTATAGTATGTCTCGGTGTTGTCCCCACGTCTAAAACTTGTCTTCAACTAGTTGTATGATACCGTCGAACTGGATCGGGACACTGCAGTTCAGAGTTAATGTGCAATTTGCATTGCTAGTTCTTCGAGGTGTCGTTATAGCTTCACATGAGCTCGCGGAATCTGCCTAGCATCAACCAGGTATAATTGTTCTGTTCAAGAGACTAATTAAAGACGTGAACGTGAAGGTTGCCTGTGCAAGTTATTGAAAGGCATTTTCTCGAGAGTATATAGTTATCTCCTACTCTCAACTGAGTCTGTTCAAGAGAGTTGTACGAGGAGATTGAAGTTTTCAGGGGGAAGCGAAGGGTGGGTTGAGAAAAGAGGACCAGTAGTACGAGTGGAGACGTACCGAAACTTCTTAGGATTACGTTCTTTACGTTTCTTCGATTAGCGAAGAGCCTTCAGTGTATGAAATCCATCGTCTTGGGAGCTGGGATAAAGGTCATGCTTGGGGTATTAGTAATAATAGCTTACAGGCGGTTACAGCTTATTGAACGTAAAGGATACGTGCTTCTCATTTGCATTCGTAACCGGTCCCCACAGTGACGACCACATATGGTCCTGGTCTCGTACCTCATGCTACAGCGACCGCTTCAGTCATTCTGTAGAAGGCAACTATTCAGTAATTCCCTACCAATGCAGGCGTGATTTCCAGCCATTTAGGTCATTATAGATTCCTGGAGTTTCAAGATCGGAAAAAATTTTTGAAATCGGGTCGAGCAGGGCTTGTCAGAGTCTATGGATAAATTAACTAGTGTTTCGTTGATAGTATCTGTATCTTGTCCTCTGCCCTTCGTTCCTTAGCCGCTAGAATTCAGAATAGTTATACGGCAGTTCTACCGGATAGTAAATACTAGACATGTGTCCATTTAAGTGATCAGAGTCTGGTTTTTAGCTTTTTAAAATGACTATTTGGTATCGCCTTTCGGGCTGCAGGACGTAATGTTCCATGAAAATGCTGGTTGAGAAGACATTGAATGATTGATAGCTCCAGATGTTCTTAGTTTTACCTCAGTAGGCTGGCCGGGTTGATTGAAGCAACAAGGTCGCGGTGAAGGTAGCCAGCTTAGAAGCTGGCATCGCCGTAGTTCTCTCAGTGGGCCCCATGTTTCATTCTTCTGATACAACATCATCGACTGCTTCTTTTTGCTTGAAAGTTACCTTTTTACGGTATTTGTCACCTTTTCAAGTCGACGGTGCTAGCAAGCTAGTATACGATGAGTTTATCCACTAGTTATGAGGATAGATGTTTGAAGGATAAGTCTTTGGTCGTATAGTCGGGCCCTTGGATTGTCGTACCTGCTTTCAGTCCCCTGTCGCTGAGACATGTCTTATACTGGTACCTTCTGTCCTGCTACCTTTGTTACAATGTAGATATGAATCCCTCATTCACTTTCCAGCCAGGAAGGGGTTGCCCCTACTTCGAGACCAATTGCAAGAAGAGTGCCCCTTAGAGGCGAAGAGTCAGCATGTTGCACTCATCTTCCGGGAGCTGGAAAAGACATCTTGAGTTTTCCATGCGAACATTTTTCTGGAAGAGGTCATCGAGACGAGCTGAGTACGAAGAAAGATTCCTCGTCTTGGTCATGCTCTTGGTAGACGTGTCCATTGGAGCACAGTCCCTCGAGGACACAGGTGTTCAGCCACTTCCACTCAAGTGTTTGTTACTGATGTGACTCTTCGGAACGATAGTCAATTCTTGCCTGCCTTATCTAAAACGTGGGGTATCTGTTTGTAGGTATGCACCGTAAAAATCATACGGAATAAGCAGACAGGATATTCGGAAGGGTATGGGTTTGTGGAGTTCACTTCACACGCAGCCGCGGAGAAAATACTCCAGGGTTACAACGGTTCATTGATGCCACAGACAGAGCAGCCATTCAGACTCAACTGGGCATCCTTTGGGATTGGTGAAAGGAGACCAGAGGCAGGCCCAGAGCACTCTATCTTCGTGGGCGATTTGGCGCCAGATGTAACGGACTATATGCTTCAAGAGACATTCCGGACCCGCTATCCTTCCGTGAAAGGAGCGAAGGTTGTAACTGATGCTAATACAGGACGATCCAAGGGTTATGGTTTTGTCCGCTTTGGAGATGAGATGGAAAGAAATCTCGCCATGACCGAGATGAATGGTATTTACTGTTCCAGCAGACCAATGCGGATCAGTGCTGCCACACCCAAAAAGTCGTTGGGACCTGCCCAGCAGATAAACCCGAAAGGTAACGATCAGTACGTTGGGTGTCGTCTGGTGGATGTGTAATGGATCCTGCCTGTTCTTCCATCCGCTACGAGAAGTGCCGCCACTTAAAAAGATTGCAGTATCTGGGACAGTCATCAGTCGCTAGTTCAACTAAGGCAGTAATCTCCAGGGGATACTGATAAAGCCTTTGATTTTGTTTCAGTTTGCTTGAACTAACGAACCCGGTGGACTTACTCTCGAAGTGATCTCGTACTTTAACCTCAACCTCCTCTCCCCTGGTAGCACGACGTTGGGTCTCACCAGGACCTGCCGCCAGGCGTATGCCTTGCCGCGCTCACCTCCCACACTGTTCATGATGGTTCTTGTCGAACTTCACACAAACCTTAGCCAAAGGCGACCTCTCCTTTAATAACTCTTCACATTGCGAGCCTACAACCAACTTATGTTTCCCTTAGGTACTGATTCTCTTTCACATGGTGGTCTCCGTCTTGTGTTCCACTTGTTATATACCCCTCTGTTTGGACATTTGCTCCGGAGTTTACAATTCCTTTAAATTCTGCTCTGCCACTGTTCTTTGTCCTTTCAAGTTTGGTGCATCCTGCTCCAGCATGTGGCTCCTTTCCGAACTCGTCACATGGTCATTGTTAAACTTGCACCTAATTATCGCCTGTGAAAAGCTTATAAGGCTCTTTTGTCTCAAAGCAGGAGGGCAAGAGGCTTTCTACACAAAGGGCCCTGGAACAAAATCCTTCAACTGGAAAGCACCCTCTATTAGTGGGTGGCTTCTGACGTAGGTCAGTCTTCATGTTTACGTGATTTCTCTGCACTCTACGCATTTATGCTCCTTTACTGGAATATGACTGAGCCAGCTATATCTTTTCGCATGAGGTTTGTCATAATCTTCCTGTTCCTACCGAAGGACCATGTCTGCCAGTACTTTTCCTGACAAACCCAATCCTTAATCCCTCAGCTGTCGGATTTGTTTCAGTGGGGCAGTTTTAACTGTTTGAGTCCGGTCCTCCAGTGGGAGAGTGGAAGTGGACTACTTTTCTACAGAAGTAGTACCTTACTGGGAGCTGTGGAGTAGCTAGATTACTTCGTTCTGTCCGAACGGTGACTTGTACTATCTATACTGATTTTCTGTACCTACGCGTACATGATAATCCTCTTGAAGCTAGTGGTTGCAAGGTTTACACTGTAGATGGACACCCTTCCGTCCCTGGGTGTCATGTTTGGTATGCTGTTTGATCCTGCGGATGAGACCGAGCATGATATTCATTTCACTAATATGTTGGGTCTCCTTCGGTTTTTGTGCTTTGACAGCTTCACCCGCTGCTGCCCCTTATCAAACCCCTCAATCGTATGGTATACCTCCAGCTGCACCTGCGTTTCCAACTGACAATGACCCTAACAATACAACTGTAAGTGCTGGCTTGGAGCTCCTGCCATCTGCTTATTATTTTCCGACTCGAATGAAGGTTTCAGTTACGGTTCTGTCCAGAGTGAGCGCTTGTTGGACGTTTGTCTTCTTTCTTTTTCTAGGGAGCTCATTGTGATTGGCATGTGTCATTGCAATTCTGTTTGCAGATTTTCGTCGGTGGACTTGATCCCAGTGTAACAGATGAAGATCTTAGACAGGTGTTCTCTCAATTTGGAGATCTTGTCTACGTGAAGATCCCTGTTGGAAAGGGTTGTGGATTTGTTCAGTTCACTCACAGGTATAGTTCACGCTAAAATCGTGTAATAGATTGCACTCCCTATAGTACAGGTAATCTACCTTGTCGTTTTATACCTCAGGGCCCTGTTTCTTAGTAAATGGGTTGTTTTGCTACACTTTCCTAGCACTCTGCTGGCACGTTATACATTTTCCACTAAAACTTTACAGTCTTGGCTTAGATTATTTTCCTTCATTCTCGTGGCTACGTACTTCTACGGGTTTATTTTTTGCGAGTTACCTTCAAGTGTGTTGATGGCTGTTGTATTAGTGCTGCTACAAGCATAGACCGTTAAATAATTCACGGTAGAAGTTCTCAGTCACCCTAGATAGTTAGCTAGTGTGACCGAAAAGCTGAGGGTTTCAGTCTGTTGGAGTTGAAATATATATCCCTTTCAGAACAGGTCGAAGTTCCGGTAGTTAATTATACCATCCTGACGGTCTGGATCCATGTACATTCCCCGCAGCCTGGACCTCTGGCCACTCTCTTGCTGGAAGAAGTGATATTAGCGTCTTCTATCCTTTCTTTAAATTTCATTTTGCACGGGATGTAATACGTGTGTTTGTGCGAGAGTGTTTATTCTTGCAGTGTTAGAACTTAGTGTCTATACAATTTTCCAGATATTGCATCTTACTTGAGGTTAGGAAGGTGGTAGGAGGTAATACTTTCTGATGTCCGACAGCGCGAGAATCAAGGTAGGTGCTGGTGGTTAATACTCTTCTTGTCCGCGAAAGGATCTAAGGTTCTTACTCTTGTAACGGCATAACTTACTTCATATAATTTTTCGCAGAGCTTGTGCTGAAGAAGCACTGCAAAGGCTACATGGAACCGTCATTGGACAGCAGGCTATCCGGCTCTCATGGGGTCGAAGTCCGGGCAACAAGCAGGTGTCACAAGATGTGGGTATTCTTGAACGTTCATTGTACATTTTTTGTTTGCGGATTTCGTCTCCTCGTGCATCCTCTCTGCATGCCAGTCGCCATCGAGTGCAAGGTTCTGTGCCCCTAACAACCGCTTACCAGATTTCCGTTCTGTATTGTCGCACATAAACTGTGCGTCTTTGTTGTGGAATGCGTCATCAATGGATCTCTATCCCCTTTCCGAAGTATATGCACATTCGAGTGTCCGAGATCCTTCCTTCCTGGATGAAATTTTGTTTTGAACGACGGCAGCGTTTTATTAATAGCTATCACGGTTAAATAAAACTAGGTGTAACTCAATTAACTCAGTCCGATTCACAAATACGCCTCGGATTGCAACTTTTAGTACGGACCTAGTTCATGGATCATGATCCTGTTGTCACGTTTTTATTTACCGTCTACATCAGATTTGAGTCACCATGACAGCCGGCAGCCTAGCTGCTTATCTAGACGAGGTCAATTCAAGACTAAATAGGTTGATGATATAGATGAGTTTATGATGCTGCGCTGTAGATCCTTCTTCGGGAGCACCTTTCCAGCTTTGCGAAATGCGTGTCGTTAGCTGGTGTGTAGCAGTAGATTCATCTCGGAGACTGGACATGTTTTTGTTCCCTAAGACTTTTAGCGTGTTCCGTTGAGCTCTCACACTTGAGACTATTGTCGCAGAGGCAGTCGCCCGCAGGCTGGGGACAGCCCCAGCAAGACCCAAATCAATGGAATGGCGGATACTATGGATATGGTCAAGGATATGAAGGTTATGGGTATGCACCACCTCCACAGGATCCTGGTGCATATGCTTACGGCAGTTACCCTGGTTATGGTAATTACCCTCAGCAGGTAAGCTAGATTTCAGGCCGAAGCATTTGGCTGGGTGTGAATTGCCCTAAGATTGATGGACAGTTCATATCAGGTCCTGAAGGACTTTTAAGTTTCAATCGTGTCTTCTTATCTTGGGTTGAGGTTGAGACACCTCGTTGGATGGTAGAAACATAGAGTAGTTGTGGTTGGATCGACGAACTTAGTGTAAGCGTCATCAAATGTTGTGAATGAAATCTGAAGGAGAATCTGGGGGATAGTGCAACCCCAGTCGGCTGGGAAAAGTGGGCTGAGCTTGTTTCTGGCCTATTCTCGTACCTCCTTGTTACTTGGGAACTTATGAGTAGCACCGAAGCGATACTGTCTATAGTAGGCTATCTGTTGTCCATGGATCGTGTCTAGTTTACTTTTGTTATAGATACGGCTCAAAAACTGTTATATCACTATGCTCTGAGCACCTGCGAGTATTCATTTTGAGGTGGTCTGAATGTGTTTTCACCGGATCTTATAAGAAGTGAAGCTTTTATGAACAGAAGGTAGCATTCGTGTGTTTTGCGATTTGGATGTTTTTTGTGGTGATGAATGCAGAAGTGTAAGTGGTTAGAAGTCGTGAAAGTGCCAGCAGATGTATTTAGTTCTAGCTGAGCGTATATTTTCCACCCTCGGAAAGTACATACTGTTCCTCATGAAATCTGCATGATTTATTGAGGAACAGTATGTACCCTCTTATATGGATTTCTCGAAGTCACATAGTGCAGAATATTCCATCAAGAAAACGCCCATTTAGAACATGATGGTGCGTGATCTCCCGGGGTTTGGTTATAACTTCTTAGCTTGTCTGACGCTAGATGCAGAGTTATGCATATTGAGATTTGTATTTGGTTTGCAACTTCATTGCTGACATCTAAATTCAGGAGTATTTTGTATTCACCAAATGATGACGATAGCGAGTAGGTGTGGCTTACTTGCTTCTGCTTAGTGGTCCTAAGATCGCCATTTGGCTGTTTCATGAAATCACAATGATAAGGGTTTCACATGAAGCAATTTTGCTCTCTGTTTCTCTGTCCTGCTCTTTCTGGCATGTAATTAGACTGAGATTCAGGCTGGGATGGCTCCTGCCGGCAACAACTCCGCCCAAGCTGAGCAGAAGGAAGAAGAAGTTTTCGACCCTTTGGCTCTTCCTGATATTGACAAGTGAGTTGAGGAAATGGCCTCCTTGTGATGTCGAGAACAGCCGTTCTGGTTTTGCTTTCTTGGTGGATATGCCTGCTCATGCATCTGTTAAAACTTTATCTGTGCGTACGATATATCACCCAAATCAATGCACTGGACCTCTATGTATCTCACGGCGGTGATACTCTAGTACTTTCTTCAGCCAGCTTTGTGAGTTTTGTTTTGAGTTGTTGCGCAAGTATGTTTGCGTGGGCTGCGCATATATGGGAACATTAGTTTCATTAGTGCAGACATGTGAACATTAGTCGCCAGTTTTAAGTTCTAGGCCATCCAAGGACAGATGAACGTTTTGCTGAGTGTGATGGTGACGTGGCATGTGCCTTATGTTTGGCGTTGCTTTCTCCAGATTGAATGCTGCGTACATTGCCGTACATGAGGCTCCATTGTTGGGTCGGCACTTATGGCTGAAGACATCCGAAGGACAAGCTGCATAGTCAAGTCATCTGAGGTTCACGAAAGGCCTAATGGAAGTCGCAGGGGTCCACTTTTTAGGCTTAAGGTAATATGTTGATGTAGTTACGTGAAATTAGTATCTTGCCTGTACCATGGTCAATAGCTTGTGAGTCTGTGAGAACACGGTAGAGCCAGAGTTCCACACCTAGTAGTAGCCTAGAGTTGTTACAGGAAGAGGAAATAGTCCGCTGACAGTGCTTTGTATCCCGTGGGCTTTAGCGCCAAGTATTCTGAGGGGCTGTATCTTCATCGTCTCCTTCCTGCAGAAGAGACCTATGGTCGGCTCAGAGTGAATTAGGAAACCAGTTTTGTGGTGATATGCTGCATTTACGCTGTCGTGCATGACTTGCATGTCAGGGCATGCGTCTGTGGGAAAAACGAGTTTATAGGGAATCCACGGTCAAGCAGTATTTTGTGTACTGATGTAGTCTTGGTTGTCTACCCTGGCTTATATGGTCAGTGTATATCCAGTAGAAAGTTTGTTCAGCATAGTGTAAATACTACATTGACAGTACGAGTGGGTTTAGGGAAACACTGAATGGTAAACTTTTGTCTTCGTCTTGTGGAGTTTTCCAGAGATTTTCATGACTGTTAACATTGAGCTCTTCTGAGTCAGTTTTTGGGGAGTCATGCTAAAGTCTTGGAGTCTTCAGAGAATTGGTTGGACCTATGATTGAGTGTGCTTTCTGTTTTTTGGCGGGGAGTGTTTCGTGGATGGAAGTGCTATGGTTAGTTTGCTGGGACGCTACTGACTGTGACACAATGCTCCTCGATTAAAGGCTCTGTCGAAGTACATATTCGACGGAAATGTTCTCCATTGACCCCTCTGCATGCCTCTTGGTGAACAGCCGTCAACCATATTCCATGCTGCGCTGAGGTTCGGAAGCCACCCATCATCTTTTCTCGTCGAGCCTTCTGGAACTAGAGTACTCAGAATACTGAACAGAGTCAATGACAAGACGGTAGTAGTCTTGATGACACCGGCTTCACCAAGAGAACAGTACAAGCGAAAACGAGTTGAGAAATTGCGGGAGCCCAGATATCCTTTGATGGGAAAATCGAACTCCGAAGTTTAGTATGCTAGTGGAAGTTGCACAAGGGTAAGCGGTACTTACCTGTTGGCCACAGTTTTCTAAGTCACAAGACCACAGTTTTCTAAGTCACAAGACTGTAAAATGGAAACAGGATGTCTAGAACATGTGTTGGTGAGAGTAACTCGAGAAAACTGCCGTTGTGGCTCGGATAGCATCGTGTCCCCAAACAGTCTATACAAGCGTACCCAACATTGTCGAGAATTGAGTAAGCCCTAGTTGGGGTCAGCAAAAAGTAACGGGTGTTGCGAGGAAATATGTATACGACATTCTAGAGACCATGCGAGAGCAGGCAACCCCGAGGATCTTCGACTTCTAGCTGAATCACCCAGTATCTCGCTAGTGTCAGTTCATATCGAGAGAGACCAGCAACGTCGGAGTATTTTAGCTTTAAACGAGTTCACTTAGTAACTTACCCAGTATAAGATGAGTACATATTCAGTTACGTGAATCACTAGTGGGTAACCCAGCTGGCTAGAGTGAAACGAACTTAGCTTTTAGTTATTAAGCTGAGAGAATGAGTGGAGAGGAAGAAATAGGGGCCCTGAGGTACTTGTAAGGTCAGAACTCGTCGAGCCATTTGACTATCACGTGTTTTTTGTTTGAGTCCAATTGTCTTCAAGGGCGTTTTGAGATGTATCGTTAGTTTTCATGATATATAAAATGTTTATCTGTCTGAGAGTGTTGTATGTGTGGAGGATTACTTAGATCAAATGGAAAATAAAGACATATTTTTTAAAAATTGAATACGGAAGCGTTGTTCATATCTTTTCTTAATCCAGTCGGTCTGAAATTATAACATCAGAAGTAGACCTGAGAGAAGGCGAACAACCTTAACATTCATAGAGGTATACTTAGGTTGATAGATTAGCATGGAATCTTTGATTAATTTAATCTGAGGTATGTTATTATAGTTGCCTGGCTAATGTAGAAAGTGCGTCGTGGGTACTAAAGAAAACGTCAATTATTTGAAGAACCGATAGAATAAATATGCAGGTTAGAAAATATTTAATTTGCAAACAAAGAACACCTGATAATACATTTCGAGTGTACCACCTTCATAATCATTCTGAAAACACGAGGCAAAAACCGGGAGATTAAACCGTTACATTCTTCACGTGGAATTTTCGGTGCATGACCCAATCGACATGCATCGAGCGCTGGGGGTGAGAATCAGAGCGTGATATTGGTGAGTGAGAACCTCGTGAAAGGTCCTGAATATTTTTATCATATATCTAAATGCTCGTTGAGAGGTTACAAAATGCATCGGTTTCACTCTACGCAACTCTAGAATCCACACATGGGTGGATTCTAGAACTCTATGCGATCTATCAAAGGCATTAATAACTTGTTTCCATAGAATAAAATATATTACATACATCATACGTGGAGAATGGCAAAAATTCTCAAGGGATTACTCTCTAGTATAGAGGTAACATGCAGTCACCCCGGCCAAGTACACAGTAATAAGCGATTAGGGGTCAAACGTGCACTTGACATGCCAAATGATGTTAGCCAAACTTTTTGGTAACCGGAGGGTGTGCAGATGGGAATGTGTAGTAAGTAGACAACATATTAACTTTATTCATCTTAATCTTCTGCCGTGCATAGAATAGTAACATATCGATATATTTTCACCTCATCGGAGGATCAAAATCATACAAAGTCTCATGACAACAATTGGTATAAGTCGAATTAACTTTGAGTGTAATTTATACGAGTCGAGTTAACTTTGAGTGGAAGTAGCACCTTTCCAAGAAAGGTTCCCTTGGTATAAATTCAGAATGCGAGTGACCAATGAAAATACACAAATGTAGTATGTAATGATGCAATCTGATCGATTCTACTGTAAAAGCTAGTGTAAAAAGACAACGGAGAAAAAAAGATAACTGGATTTGTGGAATACAATAGTGAAATAAGCGAAATTCCATCAAGGAAAACATATATAGTTAAACCCCAAGTTTGAGTATAAAAGCATGAAAGAAAGTATTCTTTTTTACTTCCCAATGTATTTTAAGTCTGAAGAAAAGATTTCTTTTTGCTCCAAAAAAATTTCAAATTTTCATTTTAACATTTTTTGGTTAGTACTCGATATTTAGTTTCAAAATGAATCATAACTTGTAAAGATGATGAATAGCTTTAAATTGATTCTTTATTTCACAAATTCCAAGTTGGGATGAATACGTCGTCACCAAAATCATTTTTCTACGTAATGGTTAAATTTTCCAGTTCTAAACACCTGCAAAATAAGATCTTCGGGGTCACCTGGAGCACTTGTAGTCAAACTTGGGCTTTAAAAGAACCCCACGAAGAGGAGAGTTAGTTTATGTGAGTTGAGAAGCATTGATTTAGCGAGTGAAGAGAGAGAAGACAAAGATAGTAGAAGAAGAACAATATTTGTGCTAGTGAATAACTGATGTATTCAAAGTCAAAACATACAGAGAAATAAATAAATAAATAAATGAATGAATGAATGAATGAATAAATAAATAAATAAATAAATAAATAAATAAATAAATAAATAAATAAATAAATAAATAAATAAATAAATAAATAAATAAATAAATAAATAAATAAATAAATAAATAAATAATTATCGCACCCATCTTTCACACCATGTGTAATGGCTCTTCTAGTTAGCAGAGTGGGTGATAAATAGTCCCATTAAGGTCGTTCGTGCTGTTAGGAAAGGTTCTTGGTTCTGATCCCTTTGGGGAGTATAGTGCGAGGTAAGAGCTTGTAGGCTTCACTTTTTTCGAATTTAGCTTTCGAGCTCTTGGTTATGATAGATGAGTCCAGTGAGAGTAACTTGGATTTTGATGCACAGTGTGGGTTTGGCTTGATTAGAGTGATCTTTGTGTTGATGGTTGACATTGCAGTATGGATGAATCAAAGATTACTCGAAAAAAGTGAGTCACGAGGTTTGATTTGAGTGATTTTAGATCACAAAGTTCTGCAGGTGGTACCTCCCGAGTGCGTATATCGATGATCCCTTTGATATGCGAGTGTGCGGTGTGCATGAAGTCCAGTTTCAAAGATCTGATTGCTTGCTGATCAGATTGCTGGTTCTTGTACAAGTTCTTTTGAGTATTTGGTGGAGAGGTGGTGCAGAAGCATTGCCAAAATTAACTATGATAGTCAAATTTCTATCATAGTGGGTCGGCTGATTCGTGTCATCAATTGTTGATGGCGTTCTTGTTCGAGTTTGTTGTTGACGAGCTGTTGTTCGACGCATGTCGCATTGCAATTGTTTATGATTTCTTTCTACAAAGGATGCAGAAGGAATGTGTTGACGAACGGTTCTAATGTAACCAAAACCATCCGATTTGGGAGGTTGAGATTTGAGTTTGCAGCAGCGGTTTCGTGTCACGAAAGTTCCACGGGTGCCGTTTCTACGCGCGTGCGAGTTTTTGATATGGAATGTTGCATATTTTGACCATTTCTGAGTTAAACGCAACGTAGCGAAGCATGATAGAGTGTGTGGGGAGGTGCCGCTATGTGAAGCGCGATTTAGAGACTTGGAGGTATAGTGGGCTGTGGACTAGAGAGACTTTGAAGAAAACTTTCTCAAACTTAGAGTTCTTGTCTCATTTCTCATACTTAGGGTTCTTGTCTCTTCCTCAAGTAGGAGATCATCGAGTTCAGGAGATAGTGTTTATAAAGAGGTTTTGGGTTCGAATCTTGAAGAGATTTTTCTCTCTTTGTGTTACTTCCGGTCGCGGTTTACTGTCTTTGTTCCCTAAGTAAACTTTCTCATACTTAGGGTTCTTGTCCTCTCTCCAAATAGGAGACCATTGGGTTTAAGAGATAATGTTTACAAGGAAGTAGAAAGTTAATTCACGAGCAGCACTGAAAGGCAAAGTACTTGGTCACATTGATTGCGATTAGTAATCAATTTACGGAGGACAAATAGACCTGAGAAAAGTAATGATTGTATCAAAAGTTTATTACATGAATTCCTAATGAATGAGCAGTGAGTGTGCATTGCGATTTCTTCCTATTCATCCTCCAATAAGTAGTAATATATGTACCTACCGAGTAGGCGGCAAGAGACGGGTAGGAGATATGACTATTGACGACTGTGCTCAGAAGATTCAAGGCATGATAGATTATAAATGCATGTGATAGTTATTTTTTGAATCAACGTGTTACCATAATGATGAGAGATCTCAATTAGAGGGAGGAGGTCTCATGTTCGATTCTCTCAGCTGATAAGTATTTTAACTCTATGCACCGCACAGTAAAGGTCCAAGGGTCTTGCTTAAGATCCTTGAGCCCTTACGATGCAGTAGCAGGCCGCGGACTTAGAATTCTTGGAAAATATTGATATCTTACGCAATCTTGATTTAGGTAATAGCGGGCAAACAAGATGATATTTTAGATATATGCTGTATGATTCTTGTATTGGCGGATGAATAGACGTAAGCTGCATTGTGTAGGATTTCTTAAGATCCTTGGCAGCATGCCGTAGACTTGGAGTTCTTGGAAAATATCGATGTCTTAAGCAATATGGATATAGGTAATAGCGGGCAGTAAACTGCAGATAGATGATATTCTGGATATATGCTTTATGATTCTTGTATTGGAGGATGGATAGACCTAAGCTGCATTATGTAGGATAGCAGAGTGGATATTCTAAACCCTAAAAAGATCTTAAATATTTCATATATGAAACTAAATGATTAAACTTACAATAATAGTAAAGAAGAGAAATTTCTCGAAGGTTAGAAAGAGTACAATTACTATATTGATTTATTTCTATTTGTAATAAAATAATATAGAATTATATATATTCAGTTGATTACTAATACTTTAAGATAATAAAATGAATTGATAATAAGCATGTTCATCATGTGGTTGTTTCAACAGCTTGCTCAAGCAGAGTTAGGTTAGAGCGCGCTTCAACTGTTCTTGTATAAACATCAACGTCTACAGTGCTCGCAATCATTGCTTTAGTGTTCACACCAGTAAGTGCTGGAAGTAAACTCTTCATCTCTTCTCTTCTAAAATGCATGTTAAGAGGTTGCCCAGTGGCAGTTAGATGCAACCGGTTGTTCTGATAGTTGATCACGTTCTCTCGCAAAGCAATTGCTAAGTCTTGGCAGTCCTCTCTGAGAATGATCTGGATTATCTCACCAGATACATCTCCTAGTAAATGTTCCTCCTACAAGTCAAGCACCCGACGTTGCTGGTCGTTGATCTCTCTTCAGATTTGTCATCTCAATTCTTAAATCTCTCAATTGTTGAATCAACTCTTCAACCAGATTGTTGATTCTGATTCTCAACATGTCGCTGTGTAAGACCTCTATGTGCTAGAACAGGTACAACAAGTGCATGAGGCATCACAACAGGTACTTGAGGAACCACTAGAGGAACTACTAGGACTTGGAGAACCACTCGTTGTTTTGGCAAAGTCGTTTTATCTTGTTATCCAGCTACTACCATCTTGCCACGATGTTGTCGTGTCGTATGTGGACCTGTACAATGAAAACTAGTTATAGAGAGATTTTTCTCTATTGTGTACGTAGTTGTAGAAGAAGCTGCACCTTAGCTTGGCAAGTTGGGCAAGAGCTAAGCTGGGACGATGCTTGACAAGCTGCATGAAATATCATCTTGAAGGAGGCGAAAAGTTCCAGAATACAGAGCTCACCGAGAGGAGCGACTTTGTACTTTCGGTTGCGAGAAAAAGCGTCTTAGGCAATAGTTAGTACGAGTCTTAAGTCATGAAAAATACGAAAGAGAGAAATCTGTCGATTCTAGCTCGTGACTCAGGCTCATGATCTGACAGCGTGAGTGTGTAAGTGTTCACGAGTACTATAATTTTGACTCTTCATTCACTAAAAATGGAGTTGTACAGAGAAGTTAGTGTAGGAAAAGCTAGTAAAGACTTTACGGAAAATTTTCTTCAGAAATAAAGATATGTACAAACTTTGTTTATCTTTTTAACGGAAGCACAATCCATCCCAGTGATAGGACGCTTGCCTAGGAGGAAAGTGGTTTTAGGATCAGCATGTTGGCCTCTTAGAAAAGAGTCTATGTTGAATATGCAACCACGGGGACAAGAGACTAGTATCTCCTTTAATTGTGAGCTTCTTGACCTAAGACTCCGCATGCCACCTTGAATATATCATAAGAGATATTTGGTGAACTTTGATTCGGTTTGATTCCAAACCCACCAATGAAAAATAAAACCAAACCAAAACTTTCAAATTTAGAACCCAATCATTTTAAACTCAACTAAACTAGAACTGAACCGGAAAATACTATTCCGTTCTAGTTGGTTTGGGTCGAGGCGACCCTTAGTTTCTGCGCCGAGAACTATGATAGCGCCTCTGGTTACAACCAAGGTCGAAATCTCCACATTCGCTGTAGTTCCAAAAACGACAAGCTATATTTTCACTGTTTTTTATTATTTAATATTTAAAATAATCTCTTTTTGCTGTGGGACTTTCTGTAACTGTTTGGTGCTGCCGTTGCATAGCATCAATCTCCCGGCAAGAGGATTCGACTTCACGCCGCCAGGGCTATAGGCGAATGGGGCCGCAAACAAACTACTGCTTGTTGGGATATATTATCACCGTAAAATCTCACTCTCGAGCCTAAAGTCCGATGTGAGTCACGTGAGTGGCCCATGGCTGTCTGAACTCTGGTGGCTGGCTGCGCCAAAGTGCTCGGCCCGCCATAACGACGTCCCTCGTGGGCTTTTAGGTGATGTGTCGAAGTATGAAGTTTGAACTTTCCAACAAACGGAAGGTAGTTTCTCGGAGTCGAATTTATATATCATTTTTCTGTATATCCATCTATTAATTTTATTTTTAAGTATATTATACCCTTCATAAAAATCATTTTCACTGTAAAAGAACTTCTGATGAAAACAAACAGACTATTACAAAAAATAGGTTTTATATTATAACTATAAATGAAGTTTTATATGAAAACATATAATTCATACATAACACTTATCAAATTTATAGCTCCACGTTTGGTTAAATTTAAGGACTAAAAGAAATTTCTGAAAGTTATGTGAAAAATAGAATCTTTTGATTAGTTCAAAATAGTTTTTATCTTTTTAGTTTACAGTTATGATTATATATTTTACTCTCTTTATTTCTATTAATGTTAGATTTTTTCTACACCTTGCTTCATTATATCTTTTGGAACCATATTCTTTATATTTTATATTTATTTTATAATATTATATAATTAATAACTAATTATTTTAAAAATTATATACTTTAAGAACTTTATTATGTTATACATGGTTCTGTACTAGAGACTGTGACATCCCGAGAATATGGAACATTCTTGTTGCAATCTTTGAATGCAACTACACTGAATGGTTATATCATACCAAGATAATACTGAATGGTTAGAGCATCTCCACCCCTATAGAAATAAAGACCTCCTTATCTCTAATTTACATATGAAGAGTGAAAGATTTTTATCTTTAAGGGAGGAATTTCTCCACCACACTCCTTAAATGAATATCAGAAACTCAAACATTTTCAAAACTACAAAAAACTGTTCCTCAAACTGTTTGATATGGGTTAAGGGGTCTTTATTGCAATCTTTAAGTTAGGGAAACGCAATAGCTTTTAGTGAATTCCGTAAATTAATGACTAGTATAAAGATCAGCGATGGGAAGATTTTCTCCTAACTGGCTCCCTAACGGTTAAGAGAGCCTTTAAAGACCACAGGTGGAGATGCTCTTATAACCCTTGCAAATCCAGTGATGAAAATGACATGATCTTTTCTTGGCAAGAGAGATCATGTATGTCCGGTCATTTGTAGAATCTTACAGCTCTGTGTGAACTGATTAATCATTATCGTGTCAAATTTTGCGTGAATGATGTCTAGGAAAACGTGAGGTTCCTGGCTGTGGAGATGGAGTGTGCTGAACAGAGACAAGAAAGAGAGAAACAAGCACGAAAACGAGTGTCGCAATATATACCAACTCCCAATGTATATACACTGCCGGTTCTTTCTCTCTAAGAACACAATACTGAGAAACAGACCAGAGCGATCTGTAATCTGCTTCAAAACCTCCTAAAACGAGTCCTCGAATCTCAACCTAGATCCAAAATCACCGAAGCGTAACTCAAAGCAAGAGAAACATCCCTTTGTTAAAAAAAAGAGTTGCACCAGCATCACACGATTGAACCCAAGTCCAAACAACGTCCACGTACAAGCCTTTAGCTAAAGCTAACTACCACAAGCTGTACATAGTCAACTAGATCTCGAACGAACTCCAAAGGACGAAAATCATAGCGAAGGAATCAAAAAAGATCTATCTGGGAACTTCTTTCTTTCACCAAACGGTCTTCAAATGTCGATAAGGCCTTCCTTCATGACTCCGCTGGCTTCAAGAACTCCCAAATCCGACTCTCGATAGTAAAGTCATCGTCGATTTTTGGTCGCATGTGATCGAACCTTCAAAAACTCCTCCATACGGCTTTAAAACCGCACACACCGTCCAAATGGATTGCCTGATCTGATATCCGTCTTCTCTGGTAGGTAGACCTAGCTACCTTGAACCTAACGAGACTCCAAACAAGCTGTCTGGAGTTCCCCTCGCAAAACCACGCAAGAAATTTAGTCGTAAGACATAAAAAACTGACGTAAATCGACTCCCTACGGCTCAAACTTGCTCACCACACCCAAACCAATACATTGACCTCCACTTAGAATATTCACACATCCATAACAAGTATTGCTTCTTTTTTCATCTTTTTGAGAAAACCAATCGTCTATCAAACTCCTCTTAACACTATGAGGATGCGGGATAGTTGTTCCCATGGGTAGAACAAATGTCTCACGGACAACAAATTCATCAACGTCATGCGCATACACATTCCTACATAACATACGTCGCTGTCGGAGATACACCACACATACACATAACACATGGACAATGTTATACACATACACAAGTGTACCATAATAATAAGAAGCGCTTCGAAAGAAGTTTAACTTCACCGCAGGGAGGAAGCTTTTGACCCTAGCTCGCACATGGGATGACGCCTCCAGGAAGATGTTAGTGGAATGCAAGAAAAGCATGTTCCGCTACTTGGATCGGTAGGTTGAGGACTTGAAGACTCTCTACGATCTTCCCTCGATCTTCATCCCTATAGCCTCGTCTTCCGGTGCACCAGGAGCAGCCCATGTGGAAGACCTCGACAAGGAGGAGTTCGATCTCGTCGTCCACTTGGTGGTGACAACATTGGAAGCAGAGAAGAAGTGCAAGAAAACCCCGAAAGACAGACATGAGATGACTTCCAAGGTGTTCAGAGTGGAGGAGATGGTTAGCTCTGATCCCTATGAGATCGCCCCAACTCCCATCATCGAGCAGGTCGTGCAGAAGAGTCAGGAAGCGCAGGTGGATTCGACTTCTCAAGGACATCTTCAACTTCTGAGCTCATGGCAGAAGCCGAAGCACATGAATGTCATTGAGGTGGATGCCACATCAGCTGTACCAGAGGTACCAGCAGAACCACCCACAGTACCAGAAGCCGAATTAGAGTATCATGCAGGTGCGGATCCTATGGAGATCACACTTGGTGATCAAGAATAGGCAATAGACTAGTTATATGTTTATACATTGTTATTTTGTAGAAAATCAGAATTAGCTATTTTAAGCAGAGCAACTCTCTCTTTATATTTTTTGGATAACTGCCCATGTGGCAGGATTAGCTACGATAGGAGTAGAAAGTACTTTCTAAACTAAGAGGAGAACCGAAGTCTCGGAGGTGGTGGTTTTTTGACAGCGTCTCATTTTTCTTTGGGTTGTGGTTGAGATTGCAAGGGATCTCCCTCTTGCGACTCAAGATAATTGTATAAGATCGATGACAATGTAGAAAATTATAAACACATATCACAACTTCACGGGAGGTTACACATAGAGTACATATGCACCTCCGCTCCCAAGAGAGGATCGTACAGGAGTAGACAACATAGACAGAGAACGACATCATCGTGCAGTCCTGCTTCTAAGCCGGTGTGTCGAGAGGTAGTGACAAAATGCTGATGGAGTAGCTTCCAGAAGTCAATGTAACCTTCTCGGAGATTGGATTTCAGATTTTGGTTGTAGAAGCTTTGTCTATGTCTTATGAGGAGTGAGTTTCATTGAATTCATACCCAATTGTGCATGGGAAGCCTTCTTGTTGAGTGGCGGTGATTGTTAGAAGCTGTGCAGAGTCCAAGCTTGTCTCGTCCAGTGGAGCACTTCGGATCCACGCTCGGACTGTCCATGAGAGATTGGTCCCCTCAATCAGAACCTTTCAGAAGGTGCTCTAGATCTTAACATACAATTACTACTTAAAATACCACACAAATACCCACTGAGAAGTCCGGGAAGACGATTACTGCTTTCAGGTCACAACTTCCAGTTTTCCCACGTCGACTTCCCGTAGCAATTCTCGGCTTCTGGGGGTTCAACTCGACTTCTGATACCTCTAGAAGATTGACTCTGCTCCTCAGATGTCGATTCCTACTCCTTATCACCAATTGCTCTTACAATTTCCAACGGGTTAGATTAATCACAAGATGTATGCTCCATGTAGTCTTCCCAAGCTTCTGCCTGCTAAAATGGTCTTTTGGCAGCACTACAACGACATTCACATTCAATGATACTCAAACGAAGCTTCTGAAACCAAATAGAAGAAAGGACGAAGATGGGAAGATGAGGAAGAGAGGGAAGAAGAGAAATTCAACACAAGAGGAAAATAAAAAGAAAAGAGAGAAATTAAGATTCCAAAAGACTTTTAGTCCGGATCCTGCGTAACAAGCCATCCTTGCTTGTAATAAATTAGGGAAGAAGACCAAAGATCTACTTACAGTCACAATGGCTTCTGGTTGAGGATGATGTCTTATGCTGCGGAAAGAAGGCTTCTAGCTTCTTCTATCTTTGGAAGTCGTGTGCTTTTGTGAGAAGAAGAGATTTCTGGGTAAAACCCGGATGTTTGTGAGTTTGGACAGATCTTAGAACTTAGAGCAGCGTAACTAGTGTAAATCTTCTTGGGGAACAAAATCTTTTATGCTATAATGGGCTAACAAAGTCATCCTGGGACACTACACAACACCCCCAATGACCCATGTGTGGAGACTTTTTCAGGAATTAGTAAAACCACCCACTTCCAAACGAAACATCTTGGGAGCATATGCAATTTAGTGAATTTGCCATTTTATGGAACAATAAAGACTTGATTCATGTGCAAAATCTCGGATGGACGTGCAAGACTTAGTCTGTTGGATTTCCAATTTCCTTTAAATTATTATTATGATTTCTTGCTTATAAGTTTCTAATGGACATGGTGCTCTTGAGCTTGTCCATCGATTTCATATCGTTTTTGTGTCCTACATGTTACGCTATCATATAGCGTGAAGTTTGACCTAGCAATACACAAGGTATCTGACTGTAGAGAGATACAGCAAGATCTAAGACCTACTCAATGATCCCTTCTGACATTCCAAAGAAGCACTTCTCAAGATACAGAGCCAAACAATGTTCCCTACACTTCAAAAGCCACTTCTTCAAAATTATCAGATGATCTACCTTGGATCCAAACACACAAAAATCATCTAAAAAGATCTCCATGAAAGTCCAAAGATGTTCCTTAAAGATCGTAATCATCAACCTCTGGAATGTGACAAGAGCGTTGCATAAACCAAATGGCATTTGGTTATAGACGTAAGTTTTCCAATCAATAGTGAAAGTGATCTTCGACTTGTCTTCTTCTCTGATTGATACTTGGTTGTATCTAGAATACCCGTTTAGGAAGCTATAGCACTCATGTCCTGCTACCTGGTCTAACACAAAATCGGTGAATGGTAAAAGATGATAGTCCTTCTTCGTGGCCAAGTTCAGCTTCCGGAAGTCCTGGCACACTCTGATCTTACATGTCTGCTTCTTAGGAACGATGACAATTGGAGCTACCCACTCACTGCTAAGCACTAGGAAGATGACTCATGCATTCAGATACTGATCGATTTGATCTTTCACAAGAAGCGAGTACTTGAGGTTAAGCCGACACTGTCTCTGCCATGCAGGAACAACGTCTTCTAGCAAGTCAATTCGATGTTCTCCCAATTCTCTGAGTATGCCCTTCATGTCTTCTATGATCCATGCGAAGACATCTTGAATTGAGAATATAGTTACAGAACAGATTTTTTTGTTCAAGACACTACTTCGTATCCGATGATTCTTGGATAATCAAACATTATGGTTGTAAAGATGGAGATCAAAGTTTTGGATGATGGATCTACTTATGCACGGATCAGAAATAAAGATGACAAGAGAACGGTGCAGTTTCTAACTGTATCAACAAACCATGAGCGGAACAGAGATTATCTGAGGAGTTTCTCCTTGCTTAAGATCAGAGAGGAGTTCAAGAATTTTTAACAAGTACCGCTATAGAATGAGGATATAGTGGTATACTAGAGAAGGTACTCTTGCTTGAGAAAGAAAGTGTCTTTTGTACATGAGTTGTGAGATTATCTAGGAGTGGGTTTGCTACACATACATGACTTGCTGACTTGCAAAAGTGAGAATAAAAGGTTGTGCAACAAATTGAAATAAACATAAAAAGAGTTGGTGTGCTTGAAGAGGATGATAGGATAGAAGGTGTATATTTGGAGTTGGGGTTGGGAGATTTTCTGAAGGACCTTGCTATGGTTGAGCAAAAGATGAGTATCAGGTGGTGGAAATACCAAAGAAAAAACAGATTGCTGCAGGTGATGAGAACTCCAAATTCTACCTCTTGCGTCCACCAAATACAAATCAAACACTCATATACTCAAATAGGCCTCTCAAGACTCAAATAAACTTTATTTCAATGTCGATTCCACCATCAAAATCTTCAATCATAAAAAACTCTTCCTTCTCTCTCTTGCGCGTGTCTCCTTTCTCCTCTATCAGTTCTTTGTAAAAGTCTTCGTCGAAACCCGCCGCAAGTTTATTTACCTAAAAGGTAAGCCCTTAGCTAAGCTACCCCTTGCTGTCCTTATAAGCACAACTACCTATCAGAAGCAGCCCCCTAGCTAAGTTGCCTCCCTGCTGTCCTTATGCGTACACAACCCTCTTTGCTAAGCTGACCTCCTTTTTTAATAAAGGTTACTCAACTTCCTTTGCTAAGCCGACTCTTTTTTTAATGAAGGTTTCACAGCTTCTTTTGCTAAGGCGATCCCTTGATTAATTAGTTTGATTAATAAAAGTTTCTCGTGCTCTTGATGCCATCTTGATGCCACCTTGAATATACCACAAGCCATCCAATGCAAGCCAAAGCTCCAACACTTATGGGATTGCCCCACAGGTCTTACATCCTCCCCATATGCGCACCAAGTATCTCCCATGGTATATTCAAGGTGGCATGCGGAGGCTTAGGCCAGGAAACCCACGATTAAGAGAGATACGGGTCTCCCGCCTCTAGATATGCAGGACATGGCAGCATATCCAACATAGACTCCTTTCCAGGAGGCCAACATGCCGGAATAGAAAACAAGCCAAGGGGAATTGATCCTGAGACCACTTTCCTTATCACTGGGATGGCCTGTGCTTCCATTCACAAAGGTAAAACATTTTGTACATATTTCTATTCTTTACTAGGTTTTTCTACACTAACTTCTCTGTACAACTCCATTTTTAGTGAATAAAGAGTCAAAACTATAGTACTCGCGAACACTTACACACTCAAGCTGTCAGATCATAAGTCTGAATCACGAGTTGGAATCGACAGATTCCCCTCTTTTGCATCTTTCACAGCTTAAAACGTATACTAACTATTACCTAGAACACTTCCTGTCGAAACCGGAAGCATGAAGTCGTTCTCCTCGACGAGCTCTGCATTTTGGAACTTTTCGATCCCTTTAGGGTGATATTTTAATCCAAGCTAGGGGGCAGCTTGTCAAGCATCGCCCTAGCTTAGCTCCAGCCCAGCTTGATAAGCTACAAGGAAGCTTCCTTTACACAATAGAGAAAAAATCTCTCTGCAACTAATTTTCACTGTACAAGCTCACGTACAACACGACATTCACCCCCTCCAAACCTGCACATCCTCTGATATGTGTCAATCCGTCACTGATCCTCGTGATTCTCCAAATCGTCTTCACTTCCCTCGATCGTCTCAGAAAGATCTTCATTTGTACTTGTTGTTTCCTCAGAACTTAAGAACTCAGCTAGCTCCACTGTCTCCCCTCTCTTTTTGAATAACTTCACTCGTTTTCCAGCAACAAGAAGTCTTAAAAGCGTGCCATCTAGCTCTCGCAAAGAATAGGTGACATTCTGGTGTACATCTGAGATAAGATATGGGCCAAACCATCTCTTCAAAAACTTCCGAACTGTAGAGTGTTGGTTCTCCAATGTGTTGTCGTATACCAACACCCAGTCCCCAACTTTATCAGTTTTGGTCGAAGCCTATGAGTCTTATCAAACCTCTCCTTGTTCCCAAGTCGAGCCGCCTTCAACCTTCGTTGTGCTTCTGGGAGATCTTCTTCTCTACATTCTAGCTGTCTGATTCATAGTGAGAGAAGTTGTACACGGTCCATATTGTCTTCTCATGATAAGGTAGCCCAGGTAGGAAAGTCTTCTTCTGCTGACATCATCGGTTTCTCTCCTACATTAACTCAACAGGCATGTACCCTGTAGTAGAATAATGAGTTGTTCTATCTGCCCATAAAGCAAAAGGGAGTAACCTAAGTCACTCTCTATGCTTACTGTCACACGCCTTCACCAAAGCCTGAACTATTGATGGATGTCCTCGTTCGCTCTTGCCAATCCCCTCTGGATTCATTGCAGTAGTAAGCTTGAGTTTCACACCATATCGAGCAAAAAACTCTTTTACTTCTGTACCACGTAGTTCTCTCCTATCTGTCCGTAGTCTTCCTACAGACCCATATCTACAAATAATATCCTCAAGAACAAACTTACATATTCCCTCTGTGGTCTTCGTCCTTAGAGCTCGTCCTTCCAAAAAGTTGGAGAGATCCTCACGAACCAAAACCAAATATCCTATACCTCATAACCCAGACGCATTACCACCAAGTCAAGAACCCACTAGAAATGAATGCAAGGCGGATAAGTTGACACAAAGACCGTCCCTATATCGCATCTTTGAGTAGAACTGACAATGCAAGCAGGAACTTACATAGTTCACCACATCTCGATACAGACCTTTCCATCAATACCTTTCTTTCAACTTGACGTAGGTAGCCCAAATCCCTCGATGTCCGACCCACAAGGTATCATGAAACTTCTTCATTAGTTGCTGCTTAGTCTGCAGATCGTCCACTACTCGTATGAACATCCCATCTCTCCTTTGCGGCCAAAGATATCCATCACGTAGAAGATAGTTGTAAGCTTGTTTCTTTATCTCCCTGAATTGTACTTTGCTCCACTTCTCTTGCCTCTCCAACGAACTCAGATAATATCTTATATCACGAAGTCTACCTGTGTAAAGCTCCTCTCTAAACATCAACGGCTCCAAGTTTGTAACCCGTCGACCAACCTGACACCGAGCATCCTTTCTCTCTTCTTCCTCAGCTTCAGAAAACATGACATTCTCGTCTACAAATCGAGCCCTTGACAACATATTTGCAACTACATTCTCCTTCTCTTTTATATGCTTCAGTTCTGGATTCAAGCTTCTAATATAAGCAATCCAACGCAACATCGCTACGTCCGGCGTGTTACAATTGGATATCATGCCTAGTAGAGGTAGACAATCTGTCTCTAAGACTACATGAGCACCAACTCACGATCTGTCTTCATCGCTGTCACCACTCCCCACAACTCACGCTTCACTTGAGGATAATCTCGTTGCTTGTCTATCAAGATCCTAGCTCGAAACCTAGAGATAAATCGCATACCATCCGTATCATCTTGACCTATCGCCCAGCCAATCGTCTTTGGACTAGTATCTACTGTGACAATGACAGGTCTTCCACACCCGTAGTCTACTCTTCTCAATACATGTGGAGACTTCAGAGCCTCCTTTAGCCTATTCATAGCTTCTTGATGGACTGAGGTCCATACAAACCTCTTACCCTTCCTCAATAATGCATAGAAAGGCTCCGCAACATGAGCATAGTGAGGAATGGATAGACGGTAAAATACACAAGCTCTTAGAAAACGTCGAATCTCCGTGATATTCTTACAGTCTGTCATCTTAGCTATAGCATCAACCTTCTCCGGGTTTGGTCGCCTTCCAAAAGCACCACACAGGTGTCCAACCACTAAAATCTTAGACACACCAAACTTGGACTTAGCTCTTGACAGGGTGAGATGTACCTCCTCCAGGCGAGTCAAGATACGTTCTACATCCTTGATATGATCTGCAACAAACCTCCTACATCCATTCACAAGTACTGCTTCATCCTTGTCTTCAACCGCACAACCTTTTATATGAATATCATCTAGAAATGGAATGATAACATCAGGCACAAATTCTCGTAGTACCTTATGCATCGTGTTCTGCATATGAGCCACTGAGTTTGTCGCTCCTTGTGAAAGAATACACATCCGCATCAATCCCAAAGGCGTACGCATAGTAGTAAGATCTCTACTCTCTACAGCCAGCTGGAACTGATCATAACGTCCTTCTGTCTGATGTAAAACTGCACGCGAAACATATCTCTCAAGCCTCCTAGTGAGGTCCCGGCAACAGAAACAAAAATGCTCCCTCAAGCTTGCTACCGGTCCTGTCTCTCACCCAGGGTAAACCTCTGATGGTCTTTGATGAGACGCATCATAAAACTAGGAGGTCTCGACTAAATCCAACTCTCACATTCTCATATCTCTTCCTTACTGGGAACGAGAACTCTCATCGAGACGCAGAGATGAAAAACACACCTTTTATAGATATGGCCTAACGGCTTTCAAATACAAGGCAAAGGGAGGATGAGGGATCACTCCACAACCCTTCTATTTATACTACTGCAGATTTACCATGGTAACTATTTGTAAATCTGATTTACTACAATTTATCAAGACCAAGTCAAAGGTAAAAGTCCTAAGTCAAGAGTAGATTTCTCCTCTTTTGACTCTACTCTAATAATTAGGATCCTTCTAGAAGTATAAAGGAATATTTGAAAGGAATCTCGGATTGCTCCTTATAAGACAAAATACTAACACATAATTGAGCCAAAAAGGTCAACAACCCTCTTGATTGTTTGACCCTTAAGTCTCTACAACCAATAAAAATCAGTCACGCATAAGACAAGAGTGTATTATTCACATCCTTGTCATTTTATGCACAACCAAACAAAATAGTAGTTCTCACATTTTAGAATATTCTAATATTCTGTCTTCAAATACCTCCAAGTCTAATTGTGACTACTCCTAGTTATCTGTCACTAACTTAGAGTATGGTCTAGTCTTGGGACTTATTTAGAAGACTCACCACACATAGTTATAACTTATCACATATTTACTACTAAGCAACCCCTAGGTGTTACAGTACGGATGGTGATGGTTTCGCTGCTCTCCTCCTCGTAACTCTCTGACGGTCACTGTCATCTGGTATCTCTGCATCTAGGTCGGAAGCATCCCGTCGTCTTTTGTCTTCCACCATGGCATCTGGTGAAAGACAAAAGATAATGGATGTAGTGAAGCTTGATATGGAACGAATTCAGAAATGGAAGATCCGGAACTCGAATAAGTCCTCCATCCATAAATACAACTCTCTAAGCTCCTTACACTCCTTGTAAGACACTAAGATATACTCACGAAACACAATGCTAAGAAGAATGCCTCCATGAACCTTGACCCTTTGTCTTATGTATAAATTTGACAACAAGAGTCACTCACGCGCATGTCCACAGATCACTGAGGTGACACGTCTCATTATCATGCGATCTCACATCCTAGATAACAGTGAACATGACACCTAATACACTCTCAAGCGAGTTACATGAGAAGGTTCATGAAACATAGAAAAAACACAAAATATGAGTTTTATACTAAATTCACATATGAACCGTGTCACAACATGACAACGTCACCGCCCCCATCTATACATGTTACGCCACCATGTTGTTCTCTGTCTTCTTGAGTTTTGTAAAGGTTGCATAAATACCTCCTTACCCTGCTCACAAACTCTCATAAAACTCCTGCACGAGTAACTTCTGCATGTCAACCTTATCCACAACTCTTTGTGGCATTTTATCATCTTGCTTAACTTGCTTCCACAAATAACCACCTCGTAGCAAGTAGTTGTGTCTTCTTATCATCGTTCAAAGTCAGGGGGATCGAATCTGTATCTCGAGTCATGGTTCTCAATGTCTCGAGAGTTTGTGAGATGATCTTTTGGTTTTGTCAAGGGGATTGGGTAATTGACACTGTGCTGGTTACACTGATGTAGACTAGTTCTACATTTGGGGTTGGATTTGACCTTGAAATGATCAATTGAAGTTGGTTGTGACAGTTGAGAAATAGAAGTAAAACCGTTTTGCTTAGATTCAAGAATTGAGTTGTTCCGTGAGTGCGAGATAGAATCTCTGGGTGAAATTTTTTAAGATTGGAATGTGCTCCATCAGCTTGCTGCATGTGAAATTTCAGCTCATTTTGATAAGAAGAGATGTTGGGGTCGTGGATTTAGCCACCGGGGTCTATAAAGCTCATAAGTTAGCACAGACAAAAGGCTTGGTCCATTTCAGACAATTGATTTGAGGTCTGAAGCTGAAATTTCAGAGAGTAGTAGTGAGAGGTTAGAGAGAATTTCGTATGAAGTTTGAGCTTAATTGGAAGTTCAAGTGGGGAGCAAGAGGTTGTCAAATTTTGGATTACAATGTGACGGGTTTGAAGGAGAAGAGTGATTTCTCCTACTAGAGATGAAGGAGCTATGTTGTGAATTTAGCACAGAGATTGTAGAAAGATCGATACTTCAAGGACACTCCAAGAAGAGAGAGAGCGAGTAGACAAGAAAGTAAAATAAGAATGAGATGGGAGAGGCTTTGCCTCTCTCTGTATATATAGTGGAGGTGAGTACAAGGGAAACCCTAATGGTGGGTTAGTCCTCTAACTAACTCTAACAACCCTAACCACTCCGGCTAATGTTAACCGTCGATCTACTAGAGCTTGGGACTATATCAACACTTCTCTTCAAGCTCGTCTCTACATCCTGTACTCCTAGACAATGTCTGAAGCATCAAACTTATCTCTAGGCAATGTCTTAGTGAAGATATCGGCAACCTGGTCTCCTGTGCTCACATAACTGAGCTCAATCTCTCATGCAAGGACCTTCTCTCTAATAAAGTGATAGTGCACCTCAATGTGCTTCGTCCTAGCATGGAAAACAAGATTACTAGCTAACTTCATCCTCCTAATGTTGTCTGTATATACAACAACATGATCTGTACACTCCACACCAATATCAGATAGCAGACACCGAAGCCAAATTGATTCGCATGTTGTGTTCGTTGCTCCTCGGTACTCTGCTTCTGTGGATGACAAAGCAACTGCGGGTTGCTTCTTAGAAGCCCAGCTTATAGCAGCGCTTCCAAGTCCAAAAGCGTAACTTGACGTGGATCTCCTGTCGGTACTTCCTGCCCAATCAGCATCTGTGTAACCATAACAACAATGGTCCACCGTATCGATAGTGAAGTCCGTACTGCATCGAGAACTTCACTTAGCGGAGGATCCGCTTGACAGTCTCAAAATGTGGTCTCCGTGGTGACTGCATGAATTGACTAATCAGACCGACGGCATAGCTCAAGTCTGGTCTGGTGATTGTCAGGTAGATAAGACTCCCAACCATCTATCTGTACATGCATGGATCATCCATCCTCTGCTCCTAGCTTTACCCCTTGCTCTAATGACGTAGCAATGGGTTTGCAGTCAAGCATACCAAATCTCTCAAGCATATTGAGAGCATACTGTCGCTGTACAAGCCAAACATCCTTCCCATCTCTAATAAACTCCACAGCAAGGAAGTACTTGAGTTCTCCTAAGTCCATCATCTCGAACTCAGATTTCAAGTGATCCTTGATCTGAGAAATAAGCTCCTCATAGTTATCGATAATGATCAAGTCATCAACATAGATGGTGATCACAACAATCCGGTCTTGTATTCGCAACGAATACAAGGTAGAGTCTGAACTACAAAGGTGGAAACCAAGAGACTGCAAGTAAGAATTGATCTTTGCATACCATGCTCTTGGTGTCTGTTTCAGACAGAGAGAGCCTTCCGTAACTTACATACACGGGAAGGGAACTTAGGATCCTCTTAACCAGGAGGTTGCTGCATGTAGACCTCCTCCTCAAGATCGTCGTTGAAAAAGACGTTCTTGAAGTCCATCTGGTGCATCTTCCAACCTTTCTGAGTTGCAACTGCAACTGCAGTTCGAATAGTCACCATCTTCGCAAATGGAGCAAAAGTCTCCTCAAAATCCACTCCATGTTGCTGTGCGTAGCCCTTAGCTACCATTTTGACCTTGTACCGACACACAGTACCATCCGAGTTGCGCTTGACCTTGAAGATCCATCTGCAACCAATCGCTTTCTTACCCTGAGCTAAGTCTACCAACTCCCAAGTCTGTTGGTGATGAAGCGCAGCAAGTTCAGCTTCCATAGCACTTACCCATTGGACCTTGTGCATCACCTCTTCAAGCGAACTCGGTTCTTGTTCCTGAAGAACATTGGTCATATATGCATGGTGCGCAGCAAGAAAACCTTCATGCATATACCTACTCACTGGATGTTTTGCCCGCTCAGATCTACGAGAGATAATTGGTGCACTAGTCACCTCCCATTGCAACTGATCTGACGTAGACGTCAAGGTTTGGGACAAAGTATCCAGTGGATGTGGAAGATCCACATATCTGGATGAGTCAAACATATGCTCCAATAGCACGCTGTCGTGTCGTGGACCGGCTTCTACCTGAAATTCAAACTTCGATGCTTGTCGTTCCAAAGTCACTCATGAGAAGACAAGCTAGGCCCCAGCTTACGGACTTTTGGCACCATTTCGGATCTTCACTTTCATCACATGGATGGGTAGAGCTCGTTGTCAGCTTTCCATAAGCACTTCATCTACTTCGTTTGGACGCCTAGTGGAGAAGTTACAAGACTCGAAAGATGGAGAAAACAAGCTAAGCCCCAGCTTACGGGCTTTTGGCGCAACTTCGGATCTTCACTTTCATCACATAGATGGGTAGAGCTCGCTGTCAGCTTTCCATGGGCATCTTGTTTACTTCGTTTGGACATCCAGAGAAGAAGTTATGCGATTCGAATGAAGGTAAAATCAAGCTAGGCCTCTAGTTACTTGCTGACTGGGTATTTAGGGCTTCAGGCGTTATATCAAAGACGCAAGGGGCCTGCTTCTTATTATTCAGGAGAGAACTGTACGTACGGAGACTGTTGCAAGGGGGCTGCTTAAGGGGCTTGTTTGTTCCTGCGACCTGTCGGTGGATGTTTTGAAGAATTGGGAAGTCCAATACACGCGCGCAAGGTGTCACCGGGTTCAGATCTGTGCAGGCTACGCACAGGTTAAGACGGTTCTTGAAGAGACGGATCAGGGGTTGTGTTCTGAGAGAAATTGAGACGCAGGAAGCAGAATTGGGATTTTCAGTTACTTGTGAAGGGGAGTTGGACCGTTCGGGCCGTTCCGGAGTCCAAACTTGCTGTCCTTGGATCCATCGGGATCAGAACAACGAGTTCTTCAGGAAATTGAAGATGATTCAAAGTTTTATCGGGCGGTTTGGGAGTTGTGAGTGAAATTGGCTCGCAGGGAAGCGCTTACATCAGATTTTCGTTCGTCTGCGACTTGAGATTGGGTTGTTCTTCGCGATCGGTGAGCCAAGCTCTTCGTTCTTGGTGCCTACGCGATCAGAGAGTCTTCATGTACGCATAGGAGAAGACTGTACGCGAATTGGATTGTTGGTTTGGGTGTGGTGAGCAAGTTTGAGCCGCAAGGAGCTGATTTACGTCGGTTTTTTTGCAACCTGCGACCAAATTTCTTGCGTGGTTTTGCAAGAGGAACTCCAAACGACTTGTTTGGAATCTTGTTGGATTCAGGGTAGCTAGATCTACCTACCAGAGAAGACGGATATCAGTTTAGGCGATCCGTTTGTGCGTGGTGTGCGGTTTTAAGCCGCAGGGAGCAGTTTTTGAAAGTTCGGTCACCTGCGACCAAAAATCAGCGATACCTCGGCTATCAGGAGTCGGATCTGAAGGTTTCTTGGGTTAACGGAGTCAGCAGAGGAGACCCTATCGACATCTGAAGTCCGTTCAGCGGAAGGAGGAAGTCCACAGATAGACCTTTTTCGGTTTCTTCGCTACGGGTTTTGCTCTTTTGAGTTCGTTAGAGTTCTGGTTGGTTGTATACAGCTTGTGGTAGCTAGCTTTAGCTAAGAGCTTATACATGGATGTGGTTTGGACTTGAGTTTGAATCGCGTGATACTGCTGTGGCTCTATTTGTTAGCAAAGAGAAGTTTCTCTTGCTTTGAGTTACGCTTCGGTGGTTTTGGGTCAGGGTTGCGATTCAAGGGTTGTTTTCAGGGGCTTTTGAAGCAGGTTACAGACCGCTCTGGTCTGTTTTCCAATTTTGTGCTCTTAGGAGAAAGAACCGGCAGTGTACATATATTTGGAGTGTATATATCACAGCGTTCGTTTTCGTGGTTATTTTTCTCTGTCTTGTCTCTGTTTCAGCACACAACATCTCCACAGCCAGGAACCTCGCGTTTTCTTGGACATCCTTCACGCAATATCCGACACGATAACGCGCTCATCATGTGTAGAAACTACACTAGTTCCACAGATTCTGATATGGAATCAGTGACTTCTCCAGATCCTCCACTCAACGTACTACTCTGAGGAACTACAGTGGACTGACTCCTTGGTTCTACAGTAGGTACAGGGATGGCTAAGATAGGTGCAGGTGCAAACCAAGACTGTAGCTCATCAAAAACAACATCTCTATTGATATAGAACTGCTTGGACGAAGGATTATAACATCTATATCTTTCGTATCAGAAGCATAGCCAAGGAAGATACATCTATCTGCTTTCGGATCTAGTTTCTTACGTCTTTCATCAAGTATGTGCAAATAACAGATACATCCGAAAACTTTAAGAAAAGAGTAATCAGGCTTACTACCTATGAAGACCTCCATCGGTGTCTTGTTGTGGATTGCCGCTGTAGGCGTCCGGTTCATCAGATACATCGCACATGAAACAGCTTCTACCTAGTAAGGTCTAGGCATGGTCTTCTCGTTCAACATCGCACGAGCAGCTTCTGCTATGTGTCGATTCTTACGCTCCGCAATCCTGTTCTGCTGTGGATTGTAACTGTAGGTCTTCTGGCATCGAATACCGTGCTCACGCAGATATGCATCGAACTCTCCAGAAAGGAACTCGCCTCCTCCATCAGATCTCAAACAGAGGATAGATGCTCCAGACTGTTTCTCCACCAACTTGCGGAAAGTCTGGAATGCTGACAGTACTTCGGCAGAGGACTTGTTTCTCAACAAATAGATCCAAGTATAACGCGAATGGTCATCAATGAACGACACGAAGTACTGAAAACCGGTCATACTTGATTGAGAAGCAGTCCATACATCAGTGTGAACAAGCTCCAGAAACTTGTTCGCTCTACTACCTGATCCCTTAAAGGGCTGTCCAGCTTGCTTGCCGAATTGACATGCTGCACAGACTCCAGTGGGCTCACTGGATTCGAATTTGGACAGACCTGTAACCAGGTCAGAACTCGGAAGGCTTTTCAGTCTCTGAAAGTTCATATGCCCAATTCGCTTGTGCCAGATGTCAATGTCAGACAACCTATCATTCTTGATACCTCGAGCTATGACAGTGCTATTCGAATCTTCAATAAAGCATCCATCTTTATTGAAGCGCACTTGCAGATCATGCTCTATCAACTGTCTTACAGATAGCAAGTTTCTAGTCAATGTGGGTACATGTAAGACATTCCATATACCAGTAAACGTTGAAGCAAGAATGTCAAGTGGAATGTTATCCTTGTGCTGGATCTTGTGCTTGGTGTCATCTCCTGTTATCATAAACTGTGGAGTCTCCATAGACTCGAGTGAACTAAACCACTTCCGATGAGGAATCATGTGACTGGTGGCACCGGAGTCGATCATCCAGTCAGTCTGTGGCTCAAAAGCCACACAACCCTGATGCGTAGTAATCAGCAACTGCTCCGAATAGACATACTCAATGACTGCATAGCCTTGCTGGTTGCTGTTACCTTGTTGGGGGTTGTTGTCGTGTTGCTGTCTTTGATCGTTCTGCTTCTTGTAGCACTGATTCGCATTGTGGCCTTGCTTCTTGCAGTAGTTGCAAGAACCATGCGCTCTTCTCTGATTATTGGTTGGAACCAGACTGTTGCTGGTTCTGCTGCTGCTGTTGCTGCGATTGCTGTTGCTGTCCGTGACCTCGTCCACGTCCAACACCTTTGCCACGACCCCTACCTTGAGATCCTCCAGAACCTGCAAAATAGACAGACTTTCGCTGACTCGTCGAAGTAGAACTCCCTAGTAGGCGCACCTCCTCCCTTAACATCATAGAAACAAGCTCATCAAATCGCAGAAAGGGTTCTTTGATCAAAATCGATGTTATGAACTGTTTTTACTCAACAGACAGTTCTTGCAATGTGGGCTCCGATCAAGACAGTGGAATCAATCTCGACTTTGATAGAAGATAGTTGATCCGAGCTGCTTGACATGGTTCACATAGTCGTTGATGCACATCGATCTCTTCTTCACAGTGTTGAACTGCTGCAGCAATTGCAGCTTCTGCGTCTCTGTTCCGGATTGAAACAGACGCGCGAGTGCATCCCAAGCTTTCTTGGGCATATCGCAATCCTGAATGTGACCGATCATCGATGATGAGACTGTCAGCGCGATGTAGTGAATAGTCTGATATGAGCGCTTCTTCCACTCCTTTAATTTCGGATCAAAAATTGATACTTCAGGCGCTTTCTCCTCCTCAGTGATAGATCCCATAGATCTTATCCCTGTAGGAAAGTCTTCATCCAGAACTTCCACACTTGGTAGTTGTTCTTGTCTAGCTTCTCTCCAGTGATCAAAGATATAGACTCCGTCATAGCCGCAATGTCGAAATTGCTCTGTTCTGTATGCGAAAAAAAACTCACAGATCCTTCACGAAACTTGTCTCTCCACACCGTGCGATCAAGAGTTGTCAAAAGTCATAACGAGACGACTCCCCGAACTCCTCCTGCAGCGACAACGAAAAAAGAACTTGTCCGTGAACTGTAGGTGTACAAAACACGACAGAAACGTCAAAAGAACACACCAAGAAAGGTGGAAACTAGACCAAACGAGGTCAGAAATGGGTGTGCGACCTCTCAAAATTTTCCAAATTTTCCAAATCGCTAGGGGTGGGTCCACCCATATTCGGAACAGGATTTGCTGTAGACTCAAGTCCTAAAACTTTCGTTTTGGTCGAAAAAGATCCAATTGAAAATCTGCCGCTAGAAATCTCCAAATCGACTGAAACTTGACCGAGTACACAATTCACACTTTCTAAAGAAGACAGCTCTAAAAGGGCTGGTCGACAGATTTTAGTGAAAAAAATTGTCTAGGTCTCCGAAATCGCGTTCAAAGTTTATGGTGGCGAAAGAAACAGTTTCGTCTCATCCGAACACATCAGTATGATAGTGCTCGACATCACGCACAACTCCGACTGCTCTCTCCTGAACTCTAATCTCCATCTTGCTCATCAGCAAGGGACACACGCTCTCACCAGCTCTGATACCGTGTAGAAGATCGATACTTCGAGGAACTCCAAGAAGAGAGAGAGCGAGTAGACAAGGAGTTTGATGCAAATATGCATCAAACTCTCCAGAAAAGAGCTCACCTCCATTAGATTTCAGACATAGGAGATTCTCCAGACTATTTCTCCACCAACTTGCGGACAATATGGAATGATAATAGTACTTTGGTAGAAAATGGTCGATTGAAGTTGGCTGTTACAGTTGAGAGATATGAGTAAATCCGTTTTCTTTGGGTTCAAAGTTTGAGTTGCTCCGTGCACATGGGATTGGATCTCTGAGTGAAACTTTCCAGGATGAGAGTGTGCCCTATCAGCTAGTCACATGTGAAATTTCAGCTCATTTGGGTAAGAGAATGTGTAGAGATCTAGGATTTTAGTCATCAGGATCTGTAAAGCTCTTAGGTTAGTACAAGCGGGTGGCTTGATCCATTGCGGACAGTTGGTTTCAGATCTGAGGTCAAAATTTCATATTGTAGTAGAGAAGGGTCAGAAGGGTTTTCCTGTGAAGTTTGAGCCCAATTGGATGATCGAGGTGGGAGCACGAGGTTGTCAAAGTTCAGTTTACAGCGTGACGAGAAAGATGTAGAGAGATTTCGCTTAAATCTCTTGGTTGGTGTTGAACAAAACGACTTGAAGATTGGAGGTGGGCTTCTTGGAGGTGTTGCATGGATAACAAAGAGGCTGTATTGTGAGGTTGGTACTGCGACCACGTTCAATGGAGGTGCCACGTCTTGCTGAAACTGAGGTACCGTTATCTTCGGAGTCACGCCCCGAGTTTTCTGGTTGTTTGCTGCCGATATGCCTTGAATCGTTGGGAAGCTTGTGTAGTAGGCTGTCCTTTGCTGTGGACATCTTCTTGAACGAAGTTCGTATCAGCGAACAATAGAAGACCAAAGTTTAGCATTTGGGTAGTTTGTCGAGAAGAAGTAGCGAAGCAGATATTGCTGAAAGATTGTATGAAAAGTGCTTGGGATCTAAAGCAGACATGTATCGTGTATGAGCCCTGCTTTTACCTAGAATGAGATCGAGCTCCGAGTCGTTTGTGCGATGCACATGTGTTGCACTTGGGTCAAGTTAGATCGATAGTAACCAAGACAAAAGACGGATAGATGAGATAGTGAAAGCGTAAGTTTTTATCGGTTAGGTCGTAGATCCTGTTGTATCTCTCCACAGCAAGATACCCCGTGTATTTCCAAACCACATTTCACGTCCTATGACAGTTGGTGAACTCGATGTGAAAGTCTGGGGTGAGAGATACCTGCGTGGTTTTACCACCATGGACATTGAAGGGTTGGGTCATTACGTAGACGATGCTTCTACATCTAGAGACGCTCCAAAGGTGACCAAGCTTTCACGGTCTGACATGCGGTTGCTTGAGACATTCGCGTTGGTAATGCAACAACAACAAGCCACCGAACGAAAGGAGGCAATGGCTACTAGAGCCTTGCAATCTGTTGTGGGTTTGTTGGATCAGTTTGACGGAAAGAATATCTCCGAGTACCTTAAGTACTATTCTAGGGAGATGGAGTTGAGTAAAGTCCCGGAGAGAGAGATGGTCAACACATTTGAGCTTGCTGTCGTACCAGAGATCCGAGAGCATGTGAAGGAGATCATCCACTCTCATGATGCTACATGGGAAGAGTTTACTTTTTAATTAAAAGAAGAATATTCTTTAGAAGATGCAAATCGAGTGACTAAGAAGTCATTCGTGGAGTGGGTAAACAAATCCAATAAAGGGCTTGTTGCTACAAAGCTATTTAAGTAGTTCGAGAGACAATTCCTTCAATTGTCTCGGATGGAGAAGCTCTTTATTGGGTGGAGCTGTTTCTGCAAGCAGTTAACAATGAGCTACAAAGGGAGTTGGAACTATTTCTGGAAGATAGGATGGAAGATACTGGACTCACGTCTGAATAGAAGAAGGTTTCTGAAGCAGTGGGTGTACTTACGAAGCGAGAAAATTGAAGAAGGAAGGTGGTGGTAAGGCAAGAAGTGAGACCACTGCCAATTGTACTACCCCGTAGGCAGCCAACAATGCCTAATGTACAAGCACCTACGGTACAAGTACCTCATATTTCATTTCCTGCTGTTCTTGTCTCTATGGTTGCACCTCAAAAAGATACAATAGAGGAATTGGTAAAAGGGATGAGAGACTTGCAGATTAAGGTAGCAAGGCTAGAGGAGAAAGAGGGAGTACTTGAGAGCAAAACCGCTCCAAAGCAAGGATATGTGCAGAGATGTATTTGGTGCGATAGCACTGAACATCACCGGAAGGAATGCGGAGATTTTGCTGACATCCTACGGCAAGGAGTGATTTATTGGAAGGAGGGGAAGGTTGCCTTGAAAGAGACAGGCGAGATCCTCAAACTAACTTTGGAAGAGGAGGAATGAGGTAAGTTTTAGAGGATTATCTTTCACAGCATGCCGAGGTATCAGTACAAGCCGCTACCTATGAGGTTGATGTAGTGAAAGATAGAGATGGTACTTCTGAAAAAGAAGTAAAGATGAGTGAAATATGGAGTCATGCTGTGACCACAATGGAGAAAGGAAAAGCAACAAGGGGCGAGTTACTCAAGGTGGCCACGACAATCAGAGGTGCTACTGGATGGAGTGATCTAGTAGATACAACAGTCTGTACACGCCTACTTGGCAAAGAGTCAACATGAGACTCTCATGGAGAAGAAGCGTAGGAGGGATGATGCTGGTCCTAGTTAGGAGAGAAGTACTCCTAAGAGGCAGTTACGAGATGAGAAACTTCGGCTAGATATAACACTGGTGCGAGAGGAGACTATGGAGGAAGTCTCACCATCTACCACAGAGAGGTCAGAAAGGAGTAAGAAAGGTAAGTCTGCTACCTACAAGTTGCAGTCTGATATTGAAGCAGCTACAGATTTGAAGGGGTGTTAAAAGAGAGAGTGCTCAACGCGAAGATTGAGTTTACTTTACGAGAGATCCTTGGAATAGCAAAGAAGGAGTTCCATGATGTCATTATTGACACCATCAAGAGGAAGAGGCAGTTGACAAGAGAGACTGCTATGACTAATGCTCTAGACACGAGAATAACGAAGAAGGAGGAGCTAGAGCTAGCTGAATATTGCACCAACCATAAAGTTCAATTTGCTGTAGATGAAGATGAGGGAGATGATAGAGTTCTCAGTTATTATACTAGGGGACATAGGGCTAGAGGTACTACGGAAACCTTGGTGAAGATAGGAGATCTCGCAGATCCGGTCGTTGTTCTCATTGACCATGGATCTGAGATTAACATTGTATCTAAAGATGTCTATAAGCGAGGGAAGTGACTCATTGACACAGAGCATGGTTGGATGATCCGGGCAGCGAGGAGAACTCTATGGTGCTTGTCTGGATGTAAGGGTAAAGATTGGAGATGTAGTCATAGAGCAAAACTTTTTTGTTCAAGACACTACTTCGTATCCAGTGATTCTTGGACAACCATACTTTACGGTTGTAAGGATGGAGACCAAGGTGTTGGATGATGGATCCGCATATGCTAGGATTAGAAATCAAGACAATAATAGAGCAGCGCAGTTTTTGACCGTTGTCGCGCTACTTGGCGGCTACATGTTATATTTCTACTCCGACCATCTTTCGACAGTTTGGTCCCTAGAGCGTTAAGCGTAGCTGCTTCACCCAAAATCTGACGTTTCCTCTTGATGATATCTATGATAACCTCATGGAACTCACGCTTTGCAATCCCAAGAATCTCACCCAAGGTAAACTCAACCTTCCCATTCAAGATACGATTCTCTAACACCTGCTTCAAGTCTGTAGCAATCTCAATGTCAGACTGAAGTTTGTATGCAGGCATCTTACCCTTCTCCTTGCTTCTCTCCTTCTCCTTTGGTGTTGTAGATGGTAGATCCTCCATAGTCTCCTCCCGAGTAGGTGTTGTCTCCTGCCTTGCATCTGGTCTAGTCCTTTCACTCCTTGTAGCAGGTCGTTTGGCTGTAGAAGCCTCACCTGCATCCTCCCTCCTGCGTTTTTCTTCTAGTAGAGCTTCATGCTGACTTCTTGCAACATAAGCATGCACTGACATAGTATCCACAGGGTCATTCCATCCTGTAGTTTCTCTAATTGAGTTGCCAACCCTTCGTAGCACATCCTTGTCTAGCTCTGTTCTAGCTACGGACCGCACTACATCTGACCACAACCCAGTAGTCCCTTTCTCTCTCTCCATTTTCACTTTCACTCCACACGTAGCAGCATTCACAAGAGAAACAGCATGTGATGCTTATATATCATTCACAAGTCTCTTCATACCACCCTTGCCAAAGTTGGTTCCCAGCATCATCCCAGTCTCTCTCAAATGGATCTTACCATCTTTGAAGAAGATAAGATCCTTCCTCAATGCATCTGAAAACTCCCCACAATCTCTTCTTACATGGTCTAGGCTATCACACCATATACAACGATGAACAAAGTCTTCTCTCATCTGAGGTCTCTGCATAGCAGGCTGTACATTCTGCTCCTTCTCTTCTAACCTAGTGAGCTTAAGCTTAAGCTCCTTCATACCCTTAATCAACTCATCAAGCGGTGAGTCTTCCTCTCTAGCAATTACCAAAGCGGGCTTAGCAGGCAACTGCTTGACAGGAATTATCAGAGGTGCTGCTTCACTTACCACCACCTTGTCCCTTCTTCTCTGTCTCTTGGTCAGCAAAGAGACAGCCTCTTCAACCTCCTTCCAGTCAGTCTTCAATCCTCTCTCCTCACTCTTGTCTTCCAGCAACAGCTCAAGCTTCTCCTGAATAGTCACGTCCGCTGCTTGTAGGAAAAGCTCGGTCTTCTCCACCTCTAATGTAAGCTTTTCTGTCCTAGAAAGCTGAGCATACTGACGATCAAATTCCCTTAACAACTCATGTACAGACAAACCTTTGTTGGGTTTAACCACCCACTCCAAGAACGTTCTCTTGGTCACCCTCTCTGAATCTTCAGTGTAGTACTCCTCCTTCAAAGCTCGCATAAAGCTCTCTCAACTCTGTCCTTGCTGCTGCTTGAGCTCCTTCACACGCCCACGAATCTCAGGGACAACAACAAGCTCAAAGTTCTCTACCATCTCCTTCTCATGCACCTTGTTCACCTCCATCTCCCTAGCATAGTATCGCACATACTTGGAAATATCTGTACCCTTGAACTGGTCCATTTGGTGCACCACATATTACAACGCCTTGGTTGCTAACACCTCCTTCCTCTCTGTGCTCTGCTGCTGCTGCATGAACATAGAAAAAGCCTGGAACATCTTCATCGTAGCAGCATCAAACTGAATAGGTTGCTGAGCAGCAACAGCACCTCCACTTGATGATCCTTGGTTGGCCATGATATCTGATCCTGTAACACTCTTAAGAAAACTCCCACCCTAGGTGTTTCACGTCGAGTTCATCAAAAAGAGAGTATGTCGGAGTGTAATCCGTCTACCTAGGAAAGCGCCGGGCTTCTGGCTGTGGTTGTTCACTCAAGAGGTTGGCTTTCAGGTCACAATAGGGCTATAAACACTCACACAGATGTGTAAGATCTAGTAATATACCCAGAAGGCGAAATTCAGGTCTAGCTGGCAGTAATAGGATCGGCGGTGAACTTTGACACTCACGGAGAGGAAAACTATGAAGGTTTAGACCTCTAAACTTCCCCTACATGCAAATGAGGTACTACTGAACTCACAGACGAAATTTCGGCCTGAGATCAAATTCTGACACGGAGATATGAACAGAAAAGTTTTGAGCAAGAAAACTACGGCAATTTCTGGTACCTGGCTCTCCCTATAACAGGAGTTTGGCTTGATCAATTTCGAAGTTTCTTACAGAATTTGCAGTCTACAGGGTGCTGAACATCCCTGTGAAGTTGGGACTCCTGAATGTACACAGAACTGTAGATCTCCTCCTCTGAAGTCGCTGCTCTAGATTAAGAGTTTTTCAGACCCCCTCAGCTTCAGCGGCCGCCCTGAATTACTCAGTTGCTCAATCGATATGAAACTTTTTGTGAAATCGTAGCCCTGCTGGCGGAGAACACAACCTCGAAGTTTTGAAGCAATTTCCTCAAATCTGCTACGAGTGACACTGAAAACCCTAAATCCAACCAAAATGATTCAATTCTAGCACAATCCGAACTTCAATTGCTCATAACTCCGTCTTTATTGACTCAAATCGATCGAAATTTTCACTGGAAGTGCTTGGCATGACGAGACCTCTCTCCCTGTGCTCAGATTTCGAAGATCCCTCACCAAATGCTCGAACTCCACTCTAGAGCTCTGTTTCTAAATTTAGAGTTTAACAAAAGACAAAAACGGACCAATGGGAGTTCATAGCTGCACTTGGTTGTCCTTTAGTACCCTAAACCACGTGGCAACTTAGTTTTACTCATAGGCTACCACGTCAAGCCTCCTAGAGTGCCAGCGTAAAACTTAAATTACTTAAAACGACACGCAGCCCCGAAAAATAACTTAAATCAGCTAGAAAGCGTGCATGGGCGACACGCAAATACAACCCATGAGCTTAAGCCCTATCAACATGGTAATCAACCTACTAAGACTCAAAATAGTGTTAACACCGTATGCAAAGGTGTCAAACATATACATAAACGACTAGAAGTAATATAAGTTAGATGAGGTGGAAGCATTGCAGAAGAGCCATTATTCTCACAACCATTGGGCGAGAGCAACCACAGAGACCTTAGTGAAGCTGGGAGATCTAGAGGAACCTGTGGTGGCATTGATTGATCATAGCTCAGAGATTAATCTGATGTCTAAGGAGTTGTACAAGCGTGGGAGATGACCCATAGACACCGACCACGGATGGCTTATCCGCGCTGCCAACAACCAGAGGGGAGAACTCTATGGTGCTTGTCCCAACATCAAGGTAACTGTGGGTGACATCAGTGATGTTCAGAATTTCTTTGTGCAAGACATGTCAACCTATCCTATCATTCTAGGGCAGCCTTACATTACTGCTGTTAGAATGGAGACACGAGTTATGGATGATGGTTCAGCCTATGCTAGGATACGTAGTAGAGACGGCAAAAGAGCTGTTCAGTTTTTCACTGTTGCTGCAGAACATGAGAGGAATCGTGATAGCTTGAGAGACCGCCCACTGCCTAAGATTACTCAGGAGTTTAGAGAGTCTAGGGGTTTTAGCAGAGTACCATTGAAGAGCGAGACTTCAACGGTACAGTAGAGATAGGATTCTCGCCTGATCCAGTAAAGCAGGAAGCTTTATCCACTAGCTTCTTGGGATTAACGTCATGTGGATCAGTATGTTATAGGAAGGTTGAGAATCTGAAGAGATTTGAGAGGCAACATGTGAAGTATGTACAGCAGTCTTTGTGGGATAATGGAGAGTTAGCAAGAGATGAATACGTATCTGGAGTGTTTGAAGAGCAGTATTTGGTAGATACTATAGGGGAGTTGAAATCGATAGTAGAAAGTTCTATAGATGATGTAGATAGAGTGGTGAGAGTGAGCTCCAAGGAGCTTTATGATGTAATTGATAAGTTTATAGATCGGCAAGAGGTGTATGTGGAGACCAAGTACAAGTCAGTAGCAAAGAAAGTCAAACCAGTGGCTTTGCCTTTACCACTCGATTACAATCAGAAGATGGAGCAAGCTGCACGAGAACCGACGCTTAGATGACCGAGAAGAATTGGGCACCAGTTTACAGAAACAACACTGAAGGACCTGAGGATTGGAGGTGATGGATTTCTTACTGAGCAAGAGAAGAAGAGCTTCAAGGAGATGCTATCTAGACATGGTAAGGCGTTTGCGTTTGAGTCAAATGAAGTAGGATGTGTAGATCCAAGTGTAGTTGCACCTATGGTAATCTTTACTATACCGCATGTGTCTTAGAATCTACGTCCTATCCCTGTACCTAGAGCTCATCTACCAAAGTTGATAGACTTGCTCAATGAGAGGATTAGGATGGGTATCTTGGAACCATCTATAGCTCCCTACTCTAGCAGATGGTTTACTGTTCCGAAGAAGAGTGGAGCTTTGAGATTCATTCAAGATATGCAGCCAGTTAACAAGGTGACTATCAGGAATATGGATATAGGACCTATTGTAGACGAGTTTGCAGAGGCTTTTGCTGGTCGTGCTATCTATTCAATGGGAGACTTATATTCAGGTTATGATCAGTTTCAGTTATCCTCTGAGAGTAGAGACTTGACTACAATGAGGACACCTTTGGGGTTACTAAGGATGTGCACCTTGCCACAAGGTGCTACCAATTCTGTAGCACATATGATGAATGGCATGAATAAAGTTTTGAGGGATTTCATTCCTGAAAAAACTATGCCATTCCTTGATGATGTGCCGATCAAAGGGTGTGCTGAGGAGGAGAAGAATGAGGTAATGGATCAGAGGGGGTGTCGTAAGTTTGTTGCAGATCACATAGCTGACTGTGATAAGATATTGAGTCGACTGGAGGAGGTTCATTTGACTTTATCAGGAGCAAAGTCTGTATTTGGAGAACAGGAGGTGTTAATAGTGGGGCACCTATGTGGATCTTATGGTCGGAAACCTTGTCCGAACAAGGTTGATGCCATTCGAAGGATGAAGGAAACATGTGGGTCAGTTACCGAGGTGAGAAGATTTCTAGGTGCATGTGTGTTTTATCATATATGGATTCCACACTTTGCTCATGTAGCAGATCCGTTGTACAAGCTGCTGAGGAAGGGGCAAAGATTTCAGTGGCAAGAGGAGCAAAGCGAGGCTATGAGGAAGTTGAAGGATCTTTTGGCTTCACCACCAACTCTACGGAAGGTAACATATGAGTTGGGCAGATATGTTATCCTTACTGTTGATACTAGTCCTATTGGCATTGGATGGGCTATAGGACAAGATGATCAGGAAGGAAATAGATATGTGGTGCGTTTTGGTGCTAAGGTATTAAGTTCACGGCAGAGAGACTACCCTCAGGTCAAGAGAGAGCTATGGGGAGTAGTTACTGCGATGAAGAGTGATAAGGAATACTTGATAGGAGCACCTGTGGTTGTGGAGACAGATTGTTTACCTCTCTTAGGAATGATCACTAGCTGTACAACTCCAGATATTGCCATGTTGAGGTGGATAGCATATATCAAGTCCTTGAACCCAGAGTTTAGACATATTGCAAGAAAAGACAATCCTGTTGCAGATATGTTATCAAGGGCTAGGTATTACGATGAGAAAGAAATGATAGATGATCAGGAGGATGTGGGAACAGAGTTCTATTCTAGTGCTCTTGCTAGAAGAGATAGAAGCTGTTTTGCAGCCTCGTTGGAGTTTTTTGAGGAAACTATGTATGATGGCGAGTGGTTGGATCTTGGACGCTATTTGAGTTCACTGGAAAGGCAAGAAGGCTGGTCTGATGCAGATTTCAAGAGGATCCGTAGAATAGCTTATGGTTACTTTTTACATGGAGGACATCTATGGAAGCGCCCTAAGCTACAAGGAGGTATACCGCAACGAGTGGTATGTGACTTGGAATTGCAGCAGAAGCTGATCAAGGAGTTCCATGAGAGTTTATGGGCCGGTCATAGAGGAGTTTGGGCTACATTTGCCAAGATTAAGGAGAAGTATTGGTGGAAGGGTATGTATAAGGATGTAGTACAGTTTGTTTCATCCTGTATACCCTGCCAGATGTATTCCAACGTACGTCATCGTGATGGATTGCATCCTACTTATCCATTAGCCATTCATTACAAATGGGTAGTTGATCTGGTAACTATGCCATTTGGACTTGGACAAATGAGGTATCTAGTCTTGGGTAGAGAAGATCTATCTAACCAAGTTGAAGGCCGTGCCTTGAGGACGAAGACCACTGCTAGTGTCTGCCGCTTTCTACTTGAAGATGTTATTTGTAGATATGGGTGTGTGGGAAAGATCACTGCAGATAGGGGTGAGCTGGATTCACAAGAAGCAGTTGAGTTCTTCAAGCGATTGGGAATCAAGTTGGCGTTAACCACTGCTTACAATCCTGAAGGGAATGGCAAGAGCGAAAGAGGTCATCCGCCAATCATCAAAGCTTTGGTAAAAGCTTGCAAGGGTAAGACCCGTGAATGGCCTAGACTGCTACCGTTTGCTTTATGGGCAGACCGTACAACTCATAGTACCGTTACAGGTTACATGCCAGCAGAATTGATACTAGGATAGAAACCTGTGATGCCGATTGAGGAGGTTGTGCCTACTTGGAATGTTTTGCCATGGGAAGATGGTAGAAGTACGGAGGATCTTCTTGCATTAAGGATCCAGCAGTTAGAACGAAGACCTGAGGATGTTGCCAAAGCTGTGGAAAGGTTGAAGATTGCTAGAGAGAGAAACAAAGGCAGATTTGATAGAACGCATAGATTACGACCCAAACCAGTTAAGGAAGGTGATTGGGTGTTAGTCTATGGTAGTAGTCTTGATAATCAGCATAGCGCTATCAAAAAGTTTTCCAAGAGATGGTTCGGACCTTATGTGGTGTTAGAAGTTTATGATAATGCCACATATTCTTTGAGAGAGTTAGATGGTGCAGTGCTCAAGATACCAGTCGCATGGAAGAGAATCAAGCTCTTTAGAAGGAGAGGGGAGGACCAGAACATTGCAGAGCTTACTGAGGATGAAGCTGAAGACTTAATGCAGATTGAAGATGAGTTTGAAGCCGAAGCTGAAGAGTCTTGATCTGGATGGCACATATCGGAGGATGTGCAGGTTCAGAGGGGGTGGATGTCGCGCTACTTGGCGGCTACATGTTATATTTCTACTCCGACGCTTGAGTTTAGTAGTTCTAGAAGTTAGCTTATATTACTTCTAGTCGTTTATGTATATGTTTGACACCTTTGCATACGGTGTTAACACTATTTTGAGTCTTAGTAGGTTGATTACCATGTTGATAGGGCTTAAGCTCATGGGTTGTATTTGCGTGTCGCCCATGCACGCTTTCTAGCTGATTTAAGTTATTTTTTGGGGCTGCGTGTCATTTTAAGTAATTTAAGTTTTACGCTGGCACTCTAGGGGGCTTGACGTGGTAGCCTATGAGTAAAACTAAGTTGCCATGTGGTTTAGGGTACTAAAGGACAACCAAGTGGAGCTATGAACTCCCATTGGTCCGTTTTTGTCTTTTGTTAAACTCTAAATTTAGAAACAGAGCTCTAGAGTGGAGTTCGAGCATTTGGTGAGGGATCTTCGAAATCTGAGAGCACAGGGAGAGAGGTCTCGTCATGCCAAGCACTTCCAGTGAAAATTTCGATCGATTTGAGTCAATAAAGACGGAGTTATGAGCAATTGAAGTTCGGATTGTGCTAGAATTGAATCATTTTGGTTGGATTTAGGGTTTTCAGTGTCACTCGCAGCAGATTTGAGGAAATTGCTTCAAAACTTCGAGGTTGTGTTCTCCGCCAGCAGGGCTACGATTTCACAAAAAGTTTCATATCGATTGAGCAACTGAGTAATTCAGGGCGGCCGCTGAAGCTGAGGGGGTCTGAAAAGCTCTTAATCTAGAGCAGCGACTTCAGAGGAGGAGATCTACAGTTCTGTGTACATTCAGGAGTCCCAACTTCACAGGGATGTTCAGCACCCTGTAGACTGCAAATTCTGTAAGAAACTTCGAAATTGATCGAGCCAAACTCCTGTTATAGGTTGAAATAGCCAGCTAGGTACCAGAAATTGCCGTAGTTTTCTTGCTCAAAACTTTTCTGTTCATATCTCCGTGTCAGAATTTGATCTCAGGCCGAAATTTCGTCTGTGAGTTCAGTAGTACCTCATTTGCATGTAGGGGAAGTTTAGAGGTCTAAACCTTCATAGTTTTCCTCTCCGTGAGTGTCAAAGTTCACCGCCGATCCTATTACTGCCAGCTAGACCTGAATTTCGCCTTCTGGGTATATTACTAGATCTTACACATCTGTGTGAGTGTTTATAGCCCTATTGTGACCTGAAAGCCAACCTCTTGAGTGAACAACCACAGCCAGAAGCCCGGCGCTTTCCTAGGTAGACGGATTACACTCCGACACCGTATCTCCTAACCATGAGCGCAATCGGGAATAGTTACGGAGTGGTTCTCTTCCTAGAGTCACTGAAGAGTTTAAAGATTGTCGCATAAGGTCACTATAGAGCGAGGGTATAGTGATACCAGTACACAAAAGGAGGTACTCTCGTAGACGAAGGGAAGTGCCTTTTGTACAAGAGTTGTGAGATTTTCTGAGAGTGGATTTGCTTTACATACATAGCTTGTTGATCTACAAAAGTGGGAGCGGAAGGCTGTGGAAAGAGTTGAGAAAGATCTAAAAAGAGTGTGTGTGCTTGACAAGGAGGATAGAATAGCGGGTGTTTACATGGAGATGGGATTAGAGTATCCTTTGGAAGAACTTATCAAGATTGAGAAAAGGAGTGAAGATCAACTGGTGGAAATAAATTCTAGGGAGCTCTACTCGATCATAGAGTCATTCTAGAAACCGGAGGTCAAGGTTGAAACCAAGTACAAAATGGTAAACAAGTCAACTCTATACATTGCACATGTCTCACTTTCGATCGTTCTACCTTGTGTACCAACTCTGACGAGATCTCAGCAGTAGGTTCTATACCCCTGTCTTCCCATGCAAAAACCGTTACATCTCTTTGTCTCTAAGGGTTTGTTGATTCCGCTCATGTCTTGAACGAACAGTCAAAAACTGTACTATGTACTTGTCATCAAGATTCCGAACTCTGGCATAATGAGACTCATTGTTCATCATCTTTGTCTCCATTCGAACAGCGGTGATGTATGGTTGATCTAGTATGACATGATAGGAGGTAGGCAATTGTACAAAGAAATGCTGATCAACCTCTACATCTCCAATCCTTACACATATATTTGGACAAGCTCCGTACAACTCACCCTTTTGATTGTTAGCAGCACGGAGTATCCAACCATGGTTCTTCTCGATCGACCATTGCCCCTTCTCATACACTTCCTTGGAAATGATATTGATTTCCGACCCGTGATCCACAAGTGTAAGTACTGGTTCAGAAAATCCTCCAAGCCGAACTTGCGTCTCTGTTGTCGCTCGCGCCCACTACTTCTGTTTGAAATCGCTGTCTGTGCTTGACCTATCCTCCTCAAACTCTTCATCTTCATTCTCAATAACAGCAGGACCAGCAACCCATGCTTCATACTTATCATCTCTGAACTCATCAATACCAATAGCATCTACTGCAGGTGGTGGAGCAGTTACTGAGGATCTGACTACCTACTTGTTCAGCCAACACCTTCCTCTTTCTCTTCATGATGTCAATTATCAACTCATGAAACTCTCTCTTTGCGATACTCAGTATTTCATGAAGAGTAAACTCAACCCTAGCATCCAAAATACGTTGCTCAAGAACAGCACGCAAGTATGTTGCTGCTTTGATGCTAACTTGTAGGCTGGAGCTTTTTCTTTTCCTGTGCTGTAAACCGTTTACTCCGTACTCTATCTGTTGTAGTATCCTCTTGTGGCAAATCTTGTACACCTTCCATAGGATCTACTGCAGGTGGTGGAGCTGTAGAGGTAGAGAATACATCCTCTGCAGCAGGAAATCTACCAGCTGGTACAGATGATGATGGTTCCACTGCTCTCCTCCTCGTAACCCTTCGACGGTCACTGTCATCTGGTACTCCTGCATCTAGGTCGAGCATCTTGTCGTCTTTTATCTTCCATCGTGGCATCTTGTTCACAACTCGCTTCTGAAAACACTCGAATAGAAGTTGCATCTACTAGGTCTCTCCATCCAGTAGCTCTCCTAATGCTTTCCGCGCCTCTCTTCATCATTTCAATTGAGACCTCAGCAGCTTGCTCAACCATAGTTGGATTTGAGCGCACCTCAATTCTCCCAGTATACACATCAGCTTCTGTAGAACCCGCAGTCATCGCTGTAGTGTTTACATCAGTAAGTGTTGAAAGCGAACTCCTCATTGCTCCTCTTCCAAAATATGCGTTCAGAGATTGTCTAGTGGCGGTTAGATGCAGTCTGTTGTTCTGATAATTGACTACACCCTCTCGCAAGACAACCGCTAAGTCTTGACAGTCTCCTCTGAAATGATCTGGGCTGTCGCACCAAATACATCTCCTTGTAAAGGTTCCTCCTATAGGTCAAGCACCCGGTGCGACTAGTCGTTCGTCTCTCCTCAAATTAGCCATCTCAACTCTCAAATCTCTCAACTGTTGAGTGAGCTCTTCAATCAAGTTATTCTGATTTCGGTTCTCAACAGGTCGTTGCTGCTGTCTAGGTCCTCTCTGTGTTGAGATAGGCACTTTAGGCACTTGAGGAACCACTACAGGTGCTTGAGAAATCACTACAGGTGCTTGAGGAATTATAGGAGGAACTATCCAAACCTGAGGAGCTACTCTCTGTTCTGGCAAGGTTTCTAACTGCACCGTCATCCTACCATGACGTTGTCGGAGTGTGATCCGTCTACCTAGGAAAGCGCCGGGCTTCTGGCTGTGGTTGTTTACTCAAGAGGTTGGCTTTCAGGTCACAACAGGAGCTATAAACACTCACACAGGAGTGTAGGATCCTCTGATATGCTCAAAAAGCGAAATTTAGGTCTCACTGGTAGTAATAGGCTTAAGCGGTGAACTTTGACACTCAAAGAGAGGAAAACTATGAAGGTTTAGACCTCTAAACTTCCCCTACATGCAAATGAGGTACTACTGAACTCACAGACGAAGTTTCAACCTGAGATCAAATTCTGACACGGAGATATGAACAGAAAAGTTCTGAATAAGAGAATTATGGCAATTTCTGGTACCTAGACAGCTATTCAGACATAGAACAGAGAATTGGCTCGATGAATTTCAAATCTTCTCACAGTATTTGAAGTCTACAGGATGCTGAACATCCCTGTGAAGTTGGGACTCCTGAATGTTTGTAGAACTCCAGATCTCCTTCTCTAAAGTCGCTGCTCTAGATTAAGAGCTTTTCAGACCCCCTCTGCTTCAGCGGCCGCCCTGAATTACTGAATTACTCAAATGATTCGAAACTTTTTGGACAGTCGTAGCCCTCCTGAAAGTGAACACAACCACGAAGTTTTGAAGTGATTTCCTCAATTCTGCTGCAATTGGCACCGAAAACCCCAAAATCAACAAAAGTGACGCAGTTTTGGCACAATCCGAACTTCAATTGGGCATAACTCCTTGTTTATTGATCCAAATCGAGCAAAAATTTCACTGACAGTGCTTGGCACGACGAGCTCTCTCTTCCTGTGTTCCCAGATTTCGAAGATACCTCACCAATTGCTCGAACTCTCCTCTAGAGCTCTATTTCTAAACTTAGAGTTTTACAAAAGACAAAAATGGACCAATGGGAGTTCATAGCTCCACTTGACTGTCCTTTTGTGCCTTAAACTACCTGGTAACTTATCTACACTCATAGGCTACCACGTCAAGCCCCCTAGAGTGCCAGCATATAACTTAAACTACCTAAAACGACACATAGTCCCGGAAAATAACTTAAATTAGCTAGAAAGCGTGCATGGGCGACAAGTAAGTACAACCCATGAGCTCAAACCCCTATCAGCATGGAAACCCTAAGTTATGTACATTGAACCTTATAGACAAGTAAGAAGTCACTTGCACAAGCGCACAAATGCTTGAACAAGATAACTAACATACTATCAGCCTACTAGGACTCAAAATAGTGTTAACACCGTATGCAAAGGTGTCAAACATATACATAAAGGACTAGAAGTAATATGAGCTAACTTCTAGAACTACCAAACCTAAGCGTCGGAGTAGAAGTCAAGCATGTAGCCGCCAAGTAGCGCGACATCCACCCCTTCTGAACCTGCACATCCTCCGGTATGTGCCAGACCTAGATCAAGACTCTTCAGCTTCAGCTTCAAATTCATCTTCAACCTCCATTGAGTCTTCAACTTCATCCTCAGTAAGCTCTGCAATGTTCTGGTCGTCCCCTCTCCTTCTAAAGAGCTTGATTCTCTTCCCTGCGACTGGTATCTTGAGCACCGCACCATCTAACTCTCTCAAAGAGTATGTGGCATTATCATAAACTTCTAACACCACATAAGGTCCGAACCATCTCTTGGAAAACTTTCTGATAGCGCTATGCTGATTATCAAGACTACTATCATAGACTAACACCCAATCACCTTCCTTAACTGGTTTGGGTCGTAATCTATGCGTTTTATCAAATCTGCCTTTGTTCTCTCTCTAGCAGTCTTCAACCTTTCCACAGCTTTGGCAACATCCTGAGGTCTTCGTTCTAACTGCTGGATCCTTAATGCAAGAAGATCCTCCGTACTTCTATCATCTTCCCATGGCAAAACATTCCAAGTAGGCACAACCTCCTCAATCGGCATCACAGGTTTTTGCCCTAGTATCAACTCTGCTGGCATGTAACCTGTAACGGTACTATGAGTTGTACGATCTGCCCACAAAGCAAATGGTAACAGTCTAGGCCATTCACGGATCTTACCCTTGCAAGCTTTTACCAAAGCTTTGATGATTGGCGGATGACCTCTTTCGCTCTTGCCATTCCCTTCAGGATTGTAAGCAGTGGTTAACGCCAACTTGATTCCCAATCGCTTGAAGAATTCAACTGCTTCTTGTGCATCCAGCTCACCCCTATCTGCAGTGATCTTTCCCACACACCCATACCTACAAATAACATCTTCAAGTAGAAAGCGGCAGACACTAGCAGTGGTCTTCGTCCTCAGAGCACGACCTTCAACTTGGTTAGATAGATCTTCTCTAGCCAAGACTAGATACCTCATTTGTCCAAGTCCAAATGGCATAGTTACCAGATCAACTACCCATTTGTAATGAATGGCTAATGGATAAGTAGGATGCAATCCATCACGATGACGTACGTTGGAATACATCTGGCAGGGTATACAAGATGAAACAAACTGTACTACATCCTTATACATACCCTTCCACCAATACTTTTCCTTCATCTTGGCAAATGTAGCCCAAACTCCTCTATGACCAGCCCATAAACTCTCATGGAACTCCTTGATCAGCTTCTGCTGCGATTCTAGGTCACATACCACCCGCTGCGGTATACCTCCTTGTAGCTTAGGGCGCTTCCATAGATGTCCTCCATGTAAAAAGTAACCATAAGCTATCCTACGGATCCTCTTGAAATCTGCATCAGACCAGCCTTCTTGCCTTTCCAGTGAACTCAAATAGCGCCCAAGATCCAACCACTCACCATCATACATAGTTTCCTCAAAAAACTCCAACGAGGTTGCAAAACAGCTTCTATCTCTTCTAGCAAGAGCACTAGAATAGAACTCTGTTCCCACATCTTCCTGATCATCTATCATTTCTTTCTCATCGTAATACCTAGCCCTTGATAACATATCTGCCACAAGATTATCCTTCCCTGCAATATGTCTAAACTCTGGGTTCAAGGACTTGATATATGCTATCCACCTCAACATAGCAATATCTGGAGTTGTACAGCTAGTGATCATTCCCAAGAGAGGTAAACAATCTGTCTCCACAATCACATGTGCTCTTATCAAGTATTCCTTGTCACTCTTCATCGCAGTAACTACTCCCCATAGCTCTCTCTTGACCTGAGGGTAGTCTCTCTGTCGTGAACTTAACACCTTAGCTCCAAAACGCACCACATAGCTATTTCCATCCTCATCGTCTTGTCCTACAGCCCATCCAATGCCAATAGGACTAGTATCAACAGTAAGGATAACAGATCTGCCCAACTCATATGTTACCTTCCGTAGAGTTGGCGGTGAAGCCAAAAGATCCTTCAACTTCCTCATAGACTCGCTTTGCTCCCCTTGCCACTGAAATCTTTGTCCCTTCCTCAGCAACTTGTACAACGGATCTGCTACATGTGCAAAGTGTGGAATCCATATATGATAAAACACACATGCACCTAGAAACCTTCTCACCTCAGTAACCGATCCACATGTCTCCTTCATCCTTCGGATGGCATCAACCTTGTTTGGACAAGGTTTCCGATCATAAGATCCACACAGATGTCCCACTATTAACACCTCTTGTACTCCAAACACAGACTTGGCTCCTGATAAAGTCAAATGAACCTCTTCCAGTCGACTCAGTATCTTATCACAATCAGCTATGTGATCTGCTACAAACTTACGGCACCCCCTCTGATCTTTTACCTCATTCTTCTCCTCCTCAGCACACCCTTTGATCGGCACATCATCAAGGAATGGCATAGTTTTTTCAGGAATGAAGTCCCTCAAAACTTTGTTCATGCCATTCATCATATGTGCTACCGAATTGGTAGCACCTTGCGGTAAGGTGCACATCCTTAGTAACCCTAAAGGTGTCCTCATTGTAGTCAAGTCTCTACTCTCAGAGGATAATTGAAACTGGTCATAACCTGAATATAAGTCTCCCATCGAATAGATAGCACGACCAGCAAAAGCCTCTGCAAACTCGTCTACAATAGGTCCTATACCCATATTCCTGATAGTCACCTTGTTAACTGGCTGCATATCTTGGATAAACCTCAAAGCTCCACTCTTCTTCGGAACAGTAAACCATCTGCTAGAATAGGGAGCTATAGACGGTTCCAAGATACCCATCCTAATCCTCTCATTGAGCAAGTCTATCAGCTTTGGCAGATGAGCTCTAGGCACAGGGATAGGACGTAGATTCCAAGGCACATGCGGTATAGTAAAGATTACCATAGGTGCAACTACACTTGGATCTACACATCCTACTTCATGTGACTCAAACGCAAACGCCTTACCATGCCTAGATAGCATCTCCCTGAAGTCCTTCTTCTCTTGCTCGGTAAGAAATCCATCACCTCCAATCTTCAGCTCCTTCAGTGTTGTTTCTGTGAACTGGTGCCCAATTCTTCTCGGTCCTCTGAGCGTCGGCTCTCGTGCAGCTTGCTCCATCTTCTGGTTGTAATCGAGTGGTAAAGGCAAAGCCACTGGTTTGACTTTCTTTGCCACTGACTTATACTTGGTCTCCACATACACCTCTTGTCGATCTATAAACTTATCAATTACATTATAAAGCTCCTTGGAGCTCACTCTCACCACTCTATCTGCATCATCTATAGAACTTTCTACTATAGATTTCAACTCCCCTATAGTATCTACCAAATACTGCTCTTCAAACACTCCAGATATGTATTCATCTCCTGTTAACTCTCCACTGTCCCACAAAGACTGCTGTACATACTTCACATGTTGCCTCTCAAACCTCTTCAGATTCTCAATCTTCCTATAACACACTGATCCACATGAAGTCAACCCTAAGAAGCTAGTGGATAAAGCTTCATGCTCTACTGGATCAGGCGAGAATCCTATCTCTACTGTACCGTTGAAGTCTCGCTCTTCAATGGTACTCTGCCAAAACCCCTAGACTCTCTAAACTCCTGAGTAATCTTAGGTAGTGGACGGTCTCTCAAGCTGTCATGATTCCTCTCATGTTTTGCAGCAACGGTCAAAAACTGAACAGCTCTTTTGCCATCTCTACTACGTATCCTAGCATAAGCTGAACCATCATCCATAACTCGTGTCTCCATTCTAACAGCAGTAATGTAAGGCTGCCCTAGAATGATAGGATAGGTTGACATGTCTTGCACAAAGAAATTCTGAACATCACTGATGTCACCCACAGTTACCTTGATGTTGGGACAAGCACCATAGAGTTCTCCTCGCTGGTTGTTGGCAGCACGGATAAGCCATCCATGGTCGGTGTCTATAGGCCACCTCCCACGCTTGTACAGCTCCTTAGACATCAGATTAATCTCTGAGCCGTGATCAATCAATGCCACCACAGGTTCCTCCAGGTCTCCCAACTTCACCAAGGTCTTAGTGGTTGCTCTTGCCCAATGGTTATGAGAGTAATGGCTCTTCTGCGATGCTTCCACCTCATCTTCAAACCTCACGTGCTGATCTGATCTTCCCTCTGATACTTGAGAGCAGTAACCAGCAATCTCATCCTTCTCCTTGCTTCTCTCCTTCTCCTTTGGTGTTGTAGGTGGTAGATCCTCCATAGTCTCCTCCCGAGTAGGTGTTGTCTCCTGTCTTGGCTCTGGTCTAGCCCTTTCAGTCCTTGTAGCAGGTCGTTTGGCTGTAGAAGCCTCACCTGCATCCTCTCTCCTGCGTTTTTCTTCTAGTACAGCTTCATGCTGACTTCTTGCAACATAAGCATGCACTGACATAGTATCCACAAGGTCATTCCATCCTGTAGTTTCTCTAATTGAGTTGCCAACCCTTCGTAGCACATCCTTGTCTAGCTCTGTTCTAGCTACGGATCGCACTACATCTGACCACAACCCAGTAGTCCCTTTCTCTCTCTCCATCTCCACTTTCACTCCACAGGTAGCAGCATTCACAAGAGAAACAGCATGTGATGCTGATATCTCATTCACAAGTCTCTTCATACCACCCTTGCCAAAGTTGGTTCCCAACATCATCCCAGTCTCTCTCAGATGGATCTTACCATCTTTGAAGAAGATCAGATCCTTCCTCAATGCATCCGAAAACTCCCCACAATCTCTTCTTACATGGTCTAGGCTATCACACCATATACAACGATGAACAAAGCCTTCTCTCATCTGAGGTCTCTGCATAGCAGGTTGTACATTCTGCTCCTTCTCTTCTAACCTAGTGAGCTTAAGCTTAAGCTCTTTCATACCCTTAATCAACTCATCAAGCGGTGAGTCTTCCTCTCTAGCAATTACCAAAGCAGGCTTAGTAGGCAACTGCTTGACAGGAATTATCAGAGGTGCTGCTTCACTTACCACCACCTTGTCCCTTCTTCTCTGTCTCTTGGCTAGCAAAGAAACAGCCTCTTCGACCTCCTTCCAGTCAGTCTTCAATCCTCTCTCCTCACTCTTGTCTTCCAGCAACAGCTCAAGCTTCTCCTGAATAGTCACGTCCGCTGCTTGTAGGAAAAGCTCGGTCTTCTCCACCTCTAGTGTAAGCTTTTCTGTCCTAGAAAGCTGAGCATACTGACGATCAAACTCCCTTAACAACTCATTTACAGACAAACCTTTGTTAGGCTTCACCACCCACTCCAAGAACGTTCTCTTGGTCACCCTCTCTGAATCTTCAGTGTAGTACTCCTCCTTCAAAGCGCGCATAAAGCTCTCCCAACTCTGTCCTTGCTGCTGCTTGAGCTCCTTCACACGCCCACGAATCTCAGGCACAACAGCAAGTTCAAAGTTCTCCACCATCTCCTTCTCAGGTACCTTGTTCACCTCCATCTCCCTAGCATAGTATCGCACGTACTTGGAAATATCTGTCCCCTTGAACTGATCCATCTGATGCACCACAGATTGCAACGCCTTGGTTGCTAACACCTCCTTCCTCTCTGTGCTCTGCTGCTGCTGCATGAACATGGAAAAAGCCTGGAACATCTTCATCTTAGCAGCATCAAACTGAATAGGTTGCTGAGCAGCAGCAACACCCCCACTTGATGATCCTTGGTTGGCCATGATATCTGATCTTGTAACACTCTCAAGAAAACTCCCACCCTAGGTGTTTCACGTCGAGTTCACCAAAAAAGAGAGTATGTCGGAGTGTGATCCGTCTACCTAGGAAAGCGCCGGGCTTCTGGCTGTGGTTGTTTACTCAAGAGGTTGGCTTTCAGGTCACAACAGGAGCTATAAACACTCACACAGGAGTGTAGGATCCTCTGATATGCTCAAAAAGCGAAATTTAGGTCTCACTGGTAGTAATAGGCTTAAGCGGTGAACTTTGACACTCAAAGAGAGGAAAACTATGAAGGTTTAGACCTCTAAACTTCCCCTACATGCAAATGAGGTACTACTGAACTCACAGACGAAGTTTCAACCTGAGATCAAATTCTGACACGGAGATATGAACAGAAAAGTTCTGAATAAGAGAATTATGGCAATTTCTGGTACCTAGACAGCTATTCAGACATAGAACAGAGAATTGGCTCGATGAATTTCAAATCTTCTCACAGTATTTGAAGTCTACAGGATGCTGAACATCCCTGTGAAGTTGGGACTCCTGAATGTTTGTAGAACTCCAGATCTCCTTCTCTAAAGTCGCTGCTCTAGATTAAGAGCTTTTCAGACCCCCTCTGCTTCAGCGGCCGCCCTGAATTACTGAATTACTCAAATGATTCGAAACTTTTTGGACAGTCGTAGCCCTCCTGAAAGTGAACACAACCACGAAGTTTTGAAGTGATTTCCTCAATTCTGCTGCAATTGGCACCGAAAACCCCAAAATCAACAAAAGTGACGCAGTTTTGGCACAATCCGAACTTCAATTGGGCATAACTCCTTGTTTATTGATCCAAATCGAGCAAAAATTTCACTGACAGTGCTTGGCACGACGAGCTCTCTCTTCCTGTGTTCCCAGATTTCGAAGATACCTCACCAATTGCTCGAACTCTCCTCTAGAGCTCTATTTCTAAACTTAGAGTTTTACAAAAGACAAAAATGGACCAATGGGAGTTCATAGCTCCACTTGACTGTCCTTTTGTGCCTTAAACTACCTGGTAACTTATCTACACTCATAGGCTACCACGTCAAGCCCCCTAGAGTGCCAGCATATAACTTAAACTACCTAAAACGACACATAGTCCCGGAAAATAACTTAAATTAGCTAGAAAGCGTGCATGGGCGACAAGTAAGTACAACCCATGAGCTCAAACCCCTATCAGCATGGAAACCCTAAGTTATGTACATTGAACCTTATAGACAAGTAAGAAGTCACTTGCACAAGCGCACAAATGCTTGAACAAGATAACTAACATATTATCAGCCTACTAGGACTCAAAATAGTGTTAACACCGTATGCAAAGGTGTCAAACATATACATAAAGGACTAGAAGTAATATGAGCTAACTTCTAGAACTACCAAACCTAAGCGTCGGAGTAGAAGTCAAGCATGTAGCCGCCAAGTAGCGCGACAACGTTGTCTAGCAAGAGTAGATACTGAATCAGATGTAACTTCTCCTTCAGCTCCACGATCAGCTAATATGAAATAGAGCCTGTCTGCTGTAAACTCATCCAGAGCACCTAAGAACAACTCCGTCTTCCTAGCATCCAACGTCAACCTCTCTAGACCAGAAAGCTGAGAGTACCTCTTCTCAAATTCACGAATCACTTCACTCAATCTCATGGAACGTCCAGGCTGACGCTCTATCCAGTCCATGAGAGTTCTTCTGGTGACTCTTTCAGAATCCTCTTCTAGAAACTCTTCTCTCAATGCATGTTCAAACAGAGTCCACCCACCTAGATGTCTCCTCTGTAAAATTCTCACCTTCTCTCTCAGTTCAGAGACAACAGTCAACTCAAAGCTCAAAATTATCTCAACTTCAGGTGTCTTGACAAGCTCCATCTCACCCAGATACTCCCGCAGATACATAGTAACGTCTCTTTCATCAAATCGTCCACATCGATCAACAATTGCTTGTAACGTCTTTGTGGATTTCTGCTCAGCTCCTCCAATCGTAAATTGCTGCTGAATCAGGGCACCCAACGCTTGAAGAATCTAAGATGTGTCTATAGCAGGCTGTGTTGTTGCTGTTGGAACTACCATAGGTCGTCCTTGAGAGCCAATCCCATCTTGACCAAGAGTCCTTTGAATAGGAGCACCTTGAGCAGCAGCCACACCTTGTACGGCAGCACTGTGATCCATTTTCTCACTCAATCTAATCAATTCTCCAAATCAATCACCCCAATAACTCTCAGTCGAAGCACCAGATGTCGTGACGAGAGTCTTTCTTGGGGAGGACGGACCTCCTGACTGTGATTGATCAGAGGAATGATCAAGAAGAAAACAGGCTGCTGCAGGCGATGATAACTCAAAATTCTACCTCTTGCATCCACCAAATACAAATCAAACACTCAGATACACAGATAGGTCTTTCAAGACTCGAATAAACTTTATTTCAATTTCGATTCCACCATCAAAATCTTCAATCGTCAAAAATCTCCCTTCTCTCTCCTGCGTGCATCTCTTCTTTCTTCCGTCAGTTCTCTGTAAAAGTCCCCGTCGAAAACCACCGCAAGTTGATTTACCTAAAAGATAAGCCCCTAGCTAAGTTGGCCCCCTACTGTCCTTATACATACAACTACTTATCAAAGCAGCCCCTTAGCTAAGCTGACCCCTTAATTATAAAAATTTCCCGTACTCTTGATGCCATCTTGAATATATCACAAGTCATCCAATGTAAGCCGAAGCCCTTACACTTATGGGGCTACCCCACAGGGCTTACAGCCCCCCATATGACTATTAGAGGTTGGTGTAGCTAATGTGATACTGATCTAATCTTTTATTCTTTAGTTAAATCTGCTTGGAAGAAAGTTAATTTAATTGGTATGATATAGAAGAATAAATAAATAACAATATGCATGCAAGATCAACGTCGGGAACTTCTGCTCGCTTGTTGTTATCACGAAAGATTAAATATTAAATAAAAATTCTATATCAAACTAAAAAGAAAAATCAAATTATTTCAAAATATTATGTAATAACCAGACCCTGGAGATGCCAGAAGACCCAGACATAACCCATAAAGAGAACTCCCAAATCTACATATCCAAGAGGTTTACCACAAACCCATCATATTTTACTTACCGTTATAATTTATTACTTAATCCTTCCCAACTGAAAGGTTAGGTATCAAATTAACTATTGCATATTTCGCCTATATAACTATGTCTGGTCAATAATGACAAGCCAAAGCATCATCGGCTCCAGATGCTTGATAGCGAAGGAAATTAAATAATAAGCAATTGTTCTACTTTGGTACATTCAACACTAGAACTGTTTAGCTTAGTTCTTCTTCAATATTTCCCTCTCCTCGGTAATTTTACTCCTTGCGTGCTTATCGGTAGACTCGTGTCTATTGCTAACCAGCAGTCTCAATAACCAGTCAGGGGTATGATCAAGGGATACATCGCTAAGAGGGGTATGATCAAGCTCAAGGAACCCACTGGGGGTGTGATCAAGCCAATTTCTGTCAAACTAATGATCTGCATTCATGAAAACATGGTGAGCGAACGTACAGAAAACTAGCAAAAGAAGGAGGCTTTGGAAGCCGTACTTTTGTTCAGGTAATTTTTGCATTATGCTGACATGCTTAAGCTAATCCCTCGTACGGTGCACAGAAATTCCTGTTCTGTTCCAATGATGCAGTAAATCATACGAAAGCAATCTAACCTGCTCCATCTCACCACTCACATAAACTATTCTCGAGATACACCCTCTTTATGTAGCAGACTAAGGAACGACTAATTGACCAGAACATAATGGTCATGCCCTTCTTACCGTACAGCAAATCAGCTTCAGTAGTACCTTCACTGATACTAAATGGCTTAGATTATGCTTTTACTCAAAGAGAAGATGGACTTTTCATTCCTTCATGAGTCATGGAAGATATGCATCACGGATGAAAAAGATATTGAAAAACTGAAGTACTACTGCGTCTAGTGTCAGTGGTAGACTGAGTGCGTCATCGATGCTCACAAATTGTATGAATGTTTCTGGCTTCCCTGCTTCTGCCAGTACGGTCCAGTCTTTTCCTAGTTCTCCGAGAGGGTCACAGAGGTTCAACTTCTCTCTGTCTCTCGGGAGTCTCAGCGTTATTTTCTCCCACTCTGATCATTGGTTCATGGGAAAGTCATAGACTGACCACCAAATTTGTAAGAATTACTGTGTGCTGTAAAAACTTTCTATGCTACAGAAACACATCCAACAAGCAATCGAGCAATCCCATTACCAGAGTGCTCTTCAAGAATCAATATTCTAACAGCATGCTTGTTTTCAAAGTGGTTTAGTAGATTCTGCGAAAGCTCTGCCGGTGACTGTATCCATCCATCTATCTATCGAAGTATATAAAGCAAAGCAAATCTAATTCAGAAACTATGAAACGACTCTTGTTTAGATAACTTCACACATTTTATGTAATGAGGAAGAACAGAAAATTACCAGTGGTCCACCATGTTTCTTCTATGCTGACATATAATTTGAGGGTTGGATAAGAGTACGTCATAGAGTGGATCAAGTGTACCTACTCTTTATGGGCAGACTTATTTATTTATTCATTGTTGTAGAAAACGGTGACGGGACACCGGAAGCTTTATCATCACTGGAAAACAGAGATATATATCGAAAGAGAGAACGCGAAACCAGTACCGTAAACCCACTCGCAACACCATTTATGTGGATGGAAACAAGGGGTTGAATCGTAGTAAATGTGACCCCTACTACACCTATGTATATTGACATCTCTTAGGCCATGTGCGGACTAGCAGTTTCAGAACTTGTGCATTTCGGGACAGAGTGGTTCGATAATACTCTTGGGGGTTCACTAACAGCTTTTGTTATAAACACATGCAATTATTTCTAGTTATTTTTGGTAAAGGCTGCTTGGGAATCTGATTTTTGGTTGCGAAGGTTGCTTGGGAATCTGATTTTTGCTATGCATTGAACTATGAGCAGGCTGGTTCTTTTGATCCCTAAACCAGATCCATCTGAACTTGGACGAGAGAGTTATAGTGATTCGCATATTGTTCAGGATATATATATTTCTAGGTTTGTTCTCCAGCATAAAACTGTCATGTTGAAATGCTAGTGTTTTGCTTCGCATGAACTTAAATAGGGAGACTAGAGGTTTAAGCATTTTGAATGAACTTTCTTAAGCTGTTACGAAGTTTATCTAACATTAGCTAAAGATACTACACGTAGTAATTTTCGCATGGATTCACAAGTTTTAGGGTATCGTATTGCTATTTGTGTGAAGTGTGCCTGGATATTAGGTGGATATGTAGCTGTAGAAAATATCACACAGTCAAAATGAACACAACGAACACCAACATTGTCTTCTCCAACCAAAAATGAATTTATTCACATATCTTATGTTTCTTTTACAAGTATAATTATAGTTATTCAGAGTCCGTGGTTCCTAGCTCTCACCCTAAAGTCAAATCTTTTAGTCTCAATGAGAAGTACTCAGAAAAACCTTCTCGGTGGTATCAAATCTACTTCCAGTGGATTTTCCTACAATAATATATGACAGCCGCAAAGAAGAACCACCACAACCACTCAAAATAAAGTAATGGAAAGATTCATCTCTCCCTTAATTGTAACAATTTTCTCACTAGGTTTGAGGATCAGAGATTGCTACACAAGATTAACTCCTAGTTGATTTGCAACACCCAAGGCATCTGTCTGTCACACAGAAACTATTACAAATCTACTAACAACCCCTTATATCAGCATTGTAACTTCAAATCGTCAAATCAATTTCATCAAGTACTTGAAACATATACATATCTTTCGATCATTTTTACTTCACTACATCAAACCAGATACAAACTACATGGACTTTCTACACAAGGTTCTCTATAACATTCAATTGACAGTCATTCCTAAGTTGCGACTGATGTTCAAGCGCATGAGGTTATGAAGACTAATTAGATCCAAACCCTATTCTCCTTACACCTCTCCTAACCTTGTCTAATTTCATCCAACTAGTTTCGGCAGTGTTGTACTACAATCCATCAATTGATCGATCTCGTGTGTTTCAGAAGATCCTGCTTTTAGGATCTTCTGCCTCCATTCTCATTGATCTTCTTTACAAGTGGAGCATTCTTAGCTTAAAAAGACTTTTTACGCCTTGAGTTGCAACATCCATTTTTTAATACCAAGTCTCTTTTTAAAAGAGCACATGTCATCGTTTGGATAACTTCATCATCTTGATGTCACATACATGAGGACATCGAGAGTCAGATTGGCTCTAATGTTTCAACTGGCTATCACACTCTGTGAGAGCGACGATATTATTACTTCCAGTATGGAAGTGGTTGAGAGTGATAAGTTCAGCCGAACCACCCGATGGATGGCTCGATGGAGAAAGCCAAGGCCATTGTTATGAGTACAGAGTCTTATGACGTCTTCGTTGGTGAGATCGCGTTGAACTCTGTGAATTTCATGATCGTCTATTAGGAAGAGATAGCCTCCTATAGATCAAGATGGCAGTCCAATGACAAACGGATGAGCCGTTTACTTGTTTGATTCATGCACAAAATTAGATCCACGCAGCCAAGGACCATGACGTCAATTGCTGCATTCAATTCGGTTGTCACTTGGTCCGATGAGTTGTTGGAGGACAACGTCCATGCGGAAGATACTCCGGTATCAGAGGAGATGGAGAACTTACGTAGTATGAGTGGGGTGGTTCCCTCTACCTTAGATGTCCCAGTTTGGAGTTTGAGATCAGAGTTGCAGCAGTACGTTAACGAGTTGGTACATCAAGCTTGGAGCGAAGCTTTTACCACCAGTAGTGGAGTCGAGTGATGTTCCTACTGTTGGACTTGTGACGTTATCACTTTTGGATACAACGCCGATTGTATGACAGTATCCAAAACAAGATGTACGTCTGCTCGATCTATTCGGTGGGGTCAACACTGGTTTGGCTGCAATCTTACAGTTTGGCATACGAGTACAATAGTACTTGTATGTAATGAGAGATGAAACTGCAAGACGAGTCTCATTCCGTCATGTGGTACAATTGGTACAGAGATACTCGGATCTACTACAGATATCAGCAGTTAGAAGATACCAGCATGCATTATCGTTAGATATTTTGCTGCTGATTGTGCTAGACCTTGAGCGAGTTGATATCATTCATTTTATGATTGCAGGGTGACCATGTTAGGACCACACATGTGCATGACAAGGTCAAGGTTTACACGACCTGCGGCTATCATGTTCTATGAGATGTTCAGGATATTGCGACATCTATATTTACATCAAGAATGTCCTCCAACGTATATATTGGAGAACGTTTCTTTGTTAAGTGACTCTCATGCATAAGTAGTGACGAGTGTATATCAAGTGCGATCATGGATTGGACCGGCAGTTTTACTGGATGTAGCACGAGTGGGATCGCATGTACATCATCCACGTCTGTGGTGGATGAACTTGATACCTAGGGAGGTGCTAAAGCATACATATGATGGAGTTCAGCGACCAGCACACCTTATGGTGGATATCATCTTGGATGCTAGGTGATGGTCTCAAGTAGTAAGAGTCGTAGATAGATAACCAATGACAGTGGTGAACTTAGTAGGACAACCTAGAGCAACATTGCCTACGTTGTTGAGTTTTCTGGCTTCTCACACTTATAAGAAGAGGGGTCTTGAGCTTGTATGAGATGTCCAATTATAGTAGTTGGTGGAGTCCAACGTCGATGAGAGAGAGCGAGAGATGAGATTTCTTACCGGTGCTATGACGATACATTCAGTGTCGAAGACTTCATGTCATCAAGCGTTAGGTCAAGCAATGGATCTGAACTGCTTGATTTAGATTGTTAGCCCTGGATTGGCTGAGCAGCATCGGATGTGACTGATAGTATGACTACTCAAGCACTCATGAGCTCTTTGCTTTCTAGGATGGTAGAGGTAAAGATTAAGGACGAGGTATGAGATCGTCATCCATGGACATCATGGAATGTGACAAGGTGCATGTGGAGCTTGCAGCCAAGATTGTAGGGGTTATTCAAGAAGACATGGTTAAGTCCATTGGTGATGAGCATCAAAGCACTACTCTCAAGGTTACTAGATAGCAACCAAAGATTTCATCTTCGATCTCTAGTGTCATGACAAATGGTACTTGGGTGCTTGAGATTGAGATCAAGCTTACAGGAGGAAAGAGACGAATGATACATGAGTTCCTGAGAGGTTACAAGAACTATTTCACCTTCAGCATGAAGGATTTGGGTATCTTAAAAAGGCGGGTATACAGATTGAGTTGACTACCGATACGTCAATCTTTCGGCTCCCTTACAAGTACAATGATATGGAAAGAGGCTGTATCTAGAGTAAGACTCAAGACTTGGTGGAGGTTGGATTGGTAGAGATATTGCTTGAAGAGTATGCATCTGCCATAGTTATGTCAACCAAGAAATATATGTATGACAACTGTGTGGAGACTATCGGCTTATCAATTGACAGACGAAGTCTGATAAGTATGCCATGCCTACGCTTGAGGAGATTTTTGACGCAGTTGGACAAGCAAAGGTCTTCAGTTCATTGGATCTTCGAGCAAAGTATCATCAGTTGCTGGTTAGAAAGGAGGACAAGACCAAGATAATGTTTTAGGGGGTTAATTCTCACGACAAGGATTGTTTGTGTTTGTATCAATGACGATTCTTATCATTTGGGTTGAAGAATGCCCTTGCTGAGTTCCAAAGAGTTATGGACAAGATTCTTGCATGATTGGATTTTGTCCGATATTACATTGATGACATCTTGGTCTACGGTCCTACGGTGGAGGAGCATGAATGACATTTACAAGAGATTTTTGAGCTACAGAGAGCTCATGGACTGAAGTTGCATCCCGGGAAGTGTAAGTTCTTCCAAGAACAAGTGGAGTATCTTGGTCACACACCATCTATCTATGAAATCTTGGAATACAACAAATAAAAGTGGAGGTAATTTCACGCATTCTACGTCCTACAGATGTAAGTCGAGTCTATGCATTCCTTGGACTGGTAAACTTCTATCGACTATATGTTAAAGAGTTTAGTGGGACTGTGAAAGCTCTAACCAAGCTGACAAAGATTGACCAAGAATGGCAATGGAAAGATGAACATTTAAGCAAGCTCTTGTAGAGCTCAAGGATAGATTGACATCCGTTCTCATTTTGAAGAGACACATTAAAGGATATCAGTTCCAGCTGTACACTGATTGGAGTATGTTGAGACTTGGAGTAGTGTTGACACAAAAGGATGATGAGGAAAAGGAGTTCGTGGTGACGTACGCTAGTCGTTCCAACAGGTCAACAGAGGCTAAGTATAGTTCGTACGAGAGGGAGTGTTGGCTGCAGTGTGGGTTCAGATGTTACCTATTTGCGAACCTCTTTACTCTCATCATTGATCATCAACAACTCAAGTGGTTAATGGAGTCCAACAAACTTACACGGAAACTTGCACGATGAGGTCTTATTTTATTTGAGTATGACTTTCAAGCCTACGTAGATCTAGGGTGGTGAACAATGATACAAACGGTTTGAGTCAAAACTGCACGAATCAGCGAGATGCGAAGAGAGTCCGTTGGTATGGTGAGACAGATGAGGAGGCTGTACTTGGGTGACATACCTCTAGCTTTTTGTGTATGTTGGCTTTAGATGGCCATGTTATATCTCTCTCAAGTTAGAGAGAAGATGATGAGTCCTCAAACCTTGAGGGTTGAGATGGTTTAACTGACCAGCGTGATATTCATAAAGATGTGATGGTTATGAGATATCTCCGTACTAACGTAATGGTGGATCTCCAAAGAGCGAGATCGTGTCCTTCAGCGTGCTAAGAAAGAAGACAAGAAGGAAGACATGTACTTAGGGTGTGAGAGGATGGAAGAAAGTGTGTGATACGCACTCATCGCACAGTTAGTGCGACATGTCCATGAGAAGTTGGGACTGTAAGACCTAAGGGTTGCATAGTATTAAATATGTCATAAGTTATACCTATGTGTGATGAGTCTTCTATATAAGTCTCAAGGCTAGACGACACTCTAAGTTAGTGACAAATAACTAGGAGTAGTCGCAATTAGAGTTGATTGTATTTTTGGACAGAATATTAAAATATTCTAGATGTGAGAACCACTATTTTTTGTTGTGCATAAGATGACAAGTAGGTGAATAATATCTTTTTGTCTTATGCGCGACTGAATTTTATTCGTTGTAGAAGCTTAAGGTAAAGAATCAAGAGTGTTAACGTTGTTGACCTTTTTGGCTCAATTATGTGTTAGTACTTTGTCCTATAGAGAGCAACCGAGATTCTTTTTCAAAGATTTCTTTATGCTTCTAGAAGGATTCAAATTATTAGAGTAGAGTCAAAGGTAGAAACATCTATCCTTGACTTATGACTTTTATTTTTACTTAGTCTCGATAAATTATAGTAAATCAGATTCACGAGTAGTTATTGTGATAAATCTGGAGTAGTATAAATAGAGGGGTTGTGTAGTGATCCCTCGTCTTCTCTTTCTTTTGTATTTGGAAGCCATTAGGCTATATCTATATAAAGGGTGTGTTCTTCATCTCTATGTCTCCATGAGAATTCTCGTCTCGAATGAAAAAGCGATATGAGTATATTGAGAGTTGGGTTAGCTAAGCCTTCTTAGTTCTATGATGCGCTTCATCAAAGGCCATCAGAGGTTTACCCTGGGTGAGAGATATGACCGGTAGCAAGCTTGAAGGTCACATGATATTTTGGAGTTAAGCATACGTATACCTTACTCCAAGGACAATATTGATGACGTGTGTATGCACACCGACGTGTAGTAGCTTGTAGAACGATGTGATCGAGTACGAGCATCATTCAATGCTCCTACTCCACAACTACATCTCTTATCGATTATAGAGTTATCATTGGAGTTTGAATTTTATGAGATCCTCAACATTGATTATACGTACCATCAATATGTATTAGTGATGGTGGAGCACTTCTCCAAATGGATTAAGTTGGTAGCGTTTCCAGACAAGGCGGGTGAAAGGACATCGTATGCATTCCTTGATCAAGTGCTCAGTCATTTTGGTGCTCTAGTCGAACCAAAGTATAGAGTTTCTTGGGGAGTTTCAGTCCTTGTGTGATCAGGTACTGATTGATCATCTTACTACATCTCGAGATCATCTTGAGACAGATGGTTTGACAAAGAGAGTTGTACAAAAAGTGAAAAGAGGATTGCGCAAGTATGGCTTACAAAAAGGACATTGAGGAGACTGAGATCTTCATTTATCGTGGTTGACTATGAGATATTCGATGTAGTTAGCAAGCATCATTGACATCTTTTACATGTACTTTTTGATATGTGATCAAGAACTTGATTTACTTGCGGTCGTTCGTCATTCTGCTGAGATTTTGGACCTTTATGACTCAGCATGTGGGTGAGAGCATGTTCTCAACTTGCGGAGGTGTTTCAAAGATGACGTTTGAGAACTTAGCAATTGTTCAACATTAGGACACATTGCAATATGTGACTATCCGGGGAGTAGGTCATTGACCGTCCATACGTAAGTTTCATCTTGACGATTATGTTTATTTGCAACACATTGCATCAACGACCTTGGATGTTATCGTGGAGCGCACTATTTTACGTGTGCGTGAGGTGTTATCTTTTGGGGCCTTCATGTTAGAGGGTCGTGATGGTATTTTTTGAAAGGATCATGTGTGAAATTGTGCACCATGTCATCTTCTAAACATCGATGATACAATGGATCTCAGCTTAGCAGTATTACGAGCTGGCTTCAGATGCATGTTATGTGGATCTGCTAGTGGAGCAACTAGCATGTTATTGTGTGATGATTGTTCAAGAGGATGACACATGTTACGTTCGACTCCACCCTTCAATGTAGTTCCTTCAGGTCGATGGATGTGTTCATGATGTATATAGCGAGGTGGTCGATATTGACCTTCACGTGATATGATCAATATCACTGATCGGAGAGATCCATTGATTGATATTGACCTTCACGTCGATATTGATCGATATTGACCTTCACGTGATATAGATTTCTACTTTGAAAGTACAATCACCTCCAGCTTATGATAAGAAATTTAAGTAACTTGAAAAGTTTAGGCATCTTCTTTTTCCTTCTTGTCCAAAACCTTTTAGAAACCTATTTTCACTTGCTTACTTGAATCACACTCGGAGGAAAAAACAGAAATTTACTTGGACTTGACCTCACCTCTTTAAAGATTACATTACTTGAGTGTATCTTTCACGGACAATGACAAGAACATCAGGTTTATCGTCATGTGAAGACACTACACAAGACAAGTGAGATCACAGGAGTTGATAATCTATTGTACAACACTTAAAACTGAAATTTTAGTGTAAATACATGATCGGTTATTGACATCTTGGTCTCGCATTCAGATGACATGGCAGACTTGCTGAACCTACAGTGCTAGTCAAGGGTGCGGTGAAATAACACAATCTTAAGAGGAGTGAGGTCAAACCCAACAAACGTATTAAGGATGAGTTCAAGTAAAATTCTGCAGAAAAAAAGAAAAAGACTGTACATTAGCATAAACAAATAGCTAGCTGTAAAAATCTTTCCACTTACTATTTTAATAATAGAAGCATAGAAAAGCTCTCAAGGACTTGAAAATCACTCTTTTCTCCCATAACTTATCTCTTTGTCTATCACGAGGATCTCATGACATACAAAAAGATGATGGTATTTGGGATGAGTCGTCATATTTCGTACTTCTTCTTTGTAAGTCAAAACCAAGTAAGCCTTAAAAGCCATACTTGTCAACATGACATCTGACTTTGGAGCTCCATACCTAATAATCGACTAGAATTGGAATGCAATACTTGAGATTTTACTACTCTTTGTAACATGCATATCATATAAAGTAGCACAACGGAAAGCGAAAGAGTAGATAAGATTGGAAATCAGATGAACCTCTCCTTATTCAATTGCTCTCGTGTTCTCCATATCCTACTCTACATATTATATATGGTAGATCATATATGACGACTCCAAGACAAATTGTCAATCCTTCATTGGACCACTTTTGGTGTTCACTAAACTACATCCTCCTCATTATATAAAGAATGACAAGGTGCGTCAGCCCAAGTAAGACTGAGATGGAATTGAAGTCCATCTCTGAAACTCTCATTGTAGTACATATTTGCAATTTGAGAAGAGGAAATTGTCACAAACTTGACTAAAGCAAGTGGTAGTATGTTTTGAACATCCATGGAATGCAGTATAAGACAACATGAAAACAAAAATGGAAGACAATGATGCATTGGAAATGCTCTAGTATACAATAGATCTACGAGCTTGACTAAAGCAAGTTACAGTTTCTTTTCAACATCCACAAAATGTGATATAAGACAACACTGAAATCAGAATGGAAGATATTGACTCATTAGATATGCTCTAGTATACAATAGATGTTCTATCATTTTCCTCTGAGACCCACTTCTAGACTTTACTCTCCCTAAGCTTTGTTGTGACAACAAGCGGATCTTGGATCAAAATGTTGTGGTTTCTAAGATATAACTGCTATATCATGAGGAAGTGGACACAAGGATTCAATCTCAGCCTATAATAGAGGAATACCAAAGTGCACGACATTGTAAGTTGATAAATTGTTTTACAGGAGTCATCCGATTGATGGACGCATTACATATAGAGGTACTCGAGTCGTCTCTCTTTGTCATTCTTGTTCATTTGAATCTCCAGAATGTTTAATGTAGATTCAAAATGCTCGTCTTTCAGTCTATCAAATTATGCATATGTACTACTTGACCGTCTTAGACGTGAACGTGAAGTAGATTATCATATGTAGCTCTACTGATCATGCACCATTGCTAAGAGGTCTTCTGCGATCATGCCTAAAAAATCAAAGAGATATTTGAAAAAGCTTATCGGATTCGAGATACTAGAAGGCAGATATTATAAATTTGAACTGCCAGAGTCTGATGCAGATAGCATTCTCTAGAAGACGAGGGGAACAACGACGACATGAACCAGAAGAAGAAATGAGCGACGTAGATATAGGAGAGCTTGATTTGAAAGAGCTTGACACAGATGTAGATGTAGATGTAGATGAAGATGAGCTTGAAGGAGATATGATGGAATTAAATATATTCTTTCACAGTAATAGATATGTCATAGAGCGAGGTGAATACAACAAGAGTCATGATTTTGTGGATAATTCTTTTATTCACCTTCCTGCAAAATCATTTTGATAATTGACAAGGATGGACAAGAGTTCTTTCTTCGAATTAGTACAAATGATTGAGGATCACTCTGTGTTCTACACTCCCACCAATAACTTTCAAGTGCTGAGTGAAAACTTTAATGCTTGTTTGCACATACAAGAGTAGTGAATGAACATTGTATTGATGTATTTAAGTCACGGTGACATTCTCTTAAAGAGTTGAGAAGTGAATTACAAGATGCTTCAAATAATGAGAGGATCTCTGCTATATACACCGAGGACAAATCCACCGTCCAGTAAGAACGACAATGAGAAGTGGAGTCAAACACAACATGTGTCAATCTCTCAAACAACTATCACACACCATCATACGGGCTGCTCCACCAGTAGACCCACACAACATACACCTCAAGTCCGCACGTACAACTGCTAATTAGATCAATGGTACCATCGATGTTTGGAAGATGACATGGTGCAAAATTACGCACATGGTCCTTCCAAACAACACCATCACGGCCCTCTAGCATGAGTACTCTAGAAGGTAACTCCTCATGCATTCGTAAAATAGTGCACCTTGTGATCATGTCCAATGTCGTCGGTGCAGATAAACAGATAGATAGATAGATATAATCGTCAAGCTTAAACTTGCGAATCAATGATCGATAGCCTCCTCCTCGAATAGTCACATATCGCAACGTGTCTCTATGTTGAGCAATCGCTAGGTTCTCAAAAGCCATAGGCACAACTCTCTGAAATATCTCTGCTCGTTGAGAACATGCTCTCTTTCACATATCCGGATCATCAAGGTTCAACACCTCAGCAGAATCATGACAAATTGTTGAAAGTAGATCTGGATCTTGACCATACAATAGAAAATACGATGAGAAGGAAGCCAAAGACGCTTGCCGTCCAAACCGGTAGTTCATAGCCAACCATGATAACTCCAAATCTCAGTCTCTCAAGTGGCCCTTCTGCAAACCATACTTGCGCAATCATCTCGTCAGCGTCTAAACAACCCTCTCCGCCAAACCATCTGCCTCAGGATGATCTCGAGATGTAGTCCGATGATCAATCAGCACTTGGTCACACAAAGCCTGAAACTCACCAAGAAACTCTGTACCTTAGTCCGTCAGCACTTCATGTAGTGCTCCAAAACATCTTTGCACTCGATCTAAGAACGCATACGCTATTCCTTCATTTGTCTTGTCCGGTTATGCCACCAACTCAATCCACTTGGAGAAGTGCTCCACCATCACCAACACATATCAATGATGAAGTACAGTCAACGAGAAGGGTCTCATAAAATCCAAGCTCCAATGGTAACTCAAACCCATAATCGATAAAAGGTGTAACTATGGAGTAGGGTTCGATGGCATAACGAAGTTGATGAAGAGATGGTGTCAAAATGCCATGCATCTGTCTTTCTTTGTGTGTTGACCATGAACTCTAGTATGGAAGGCCAAGTCGTATCTTTCTCAGATCAAAGAATAGATGATGAGTCTCTTGAGTATGAAGATGGTGTTCCATACTAACAAGATATCCATGACGATATGACAGTAATGGAGTATCTACGTACTGACGTGGTGATAGATACAATAAGCACCAAGGAGCGAGATCACGTCCTCCAACGAACGAAGAGATTTTGACGAGAAAGACGATATGTACTTCGAATGTGAGACGATGAGAGAGTACGGATAGTGTCACATCCATCTCAGAGGGCATAATTAGTACGACATGCTCATGAGGAGTTGAGACATTTTGGAGTGAAGCGTACACATAACTTACTCCAAGGACAGTATTGGTGGCATAGAATGCACATTAACATGCAGCAGTTTGTCGCACAATGTGTGATCGAGGACAAGCATTACTCCAATCTGATCCTGTTGACTCGTGCATGGATTGCGACTTAACCCATCGACATCTAGATTTGCAACTCCAGGTCTATGCACTACTTGGAAATCATGCTCCAATAAGATCAAAGCCCATCGTGCAAGCTTCACTGTAAGCTTGTCGGACTTCATCAACCACTTGAGCGACTGATGATCAATGATGAGAGTAAAGGAGTTCTCAAACAGATAACATCGGAAGTGTGCAATAGTCCATACTGCAGTCAAACACTCTCCTAATACAAATTGTACCTCGCCTTCGCTGAATTGTTGGAGCGACTGACGTATACCACCACGAACTCTTTTTCTCATCATCATGCTGAGTCAGCATTGTCCAAGTCCCAACATATTTGGGACTTGGAGCAATGGGTTGGATAAATCACATGGTGTATGCCCCCTGTAGCCTTCCCAGGCTTCTGCCTACGGAAGTTGTCTTCCTGCAGCACTACAACGACATTCACCTTCACGGAAGCTCAATAGAAGTATCGGAAGCTCACTAGAAGAAGATAAGAAGGTGGGGAAGATGAGGGAAGATGGGAAGAAGAAGAAATCCAAACAAGAGAAAACAGGATGGAAAAGGGCAATTAAGATTCCGACAGGCTTCTAGTCCGGATCCTGACTAACAAGCCATCCCTGCTTGTAATAGTTTGGGGAGGAAGACAACAAACGTTATCGTGTCGGATATTTTGTGCGTGAAGGATGTCCAGGAAAACGCGAGGTTCCTGGCTGTGGAGATGTTGTGTGCCAAACAGAGACAAGACAGAGAAGAACAACCACGAAAAGGAATGCTGTGATATATACCACTCTGAAAGTATGCACACTGCCGATTCTTTCTCCTAACAGCACAGAATTGAAAAACAGACCAGAGCGATCTGTAACCTGCTTCAAAAGCCCCTGAAAACAACCCTTGAATCGCAACCCCGACCCAAAACCACCGAAGCGTAGCTCAAAGCAAGAGAAACTTCTCTTTGCTAACAAACAGAGCCACAGCAGTATCACAAGATCCAAACCCAAGTCCAAACCACATCCATGTATAAGCCCTTAGCTAAAGCTAGCTACCACAAGCTGTATACAGCCAACCAGAACTCTAACAAACTCAAAAGAGCAAAACCCGTAGCGAAGAAACCGAAAAAGGCCTATCTGTGGACTTCCTCCTTTCGCTGCACGGACTTCAGATGTCGATAGGGTCTCCTCCGCTGACTCCGTTAACCCAAGAAACCTTCAGATCTGACTCCTAACAGCCGAGATATCGCCGATTTTTGGTCGTAGGTGACCGAACCTCCAAAAACTCCTCCCTGCGGCTTAAAACCGCTCACACCGCACAAACGGATCGTCCAAACTGATATCCGTCTTCGCTGGCAGATAGATCTAGCTACCCTGAACCCAACGAGACTCCAAACAAGTCGTTTGGAGTTCCCCTTGCAAAACCACTCGAGAAATTTGATCGCAGGTTGTAAAAAACTGACGTAAATCAGCTCCCTGCGGCTCAAACTTGCTCACCACACTCAAACCAACAATCCAATTCACACACGGTCTTCTCCTATGAGTAGATGAAGACTCCCTGATCGCGTAGGCACCAAGAACGAAGAGCTTGGCTCACCGATCGCGAAGAACAGCCCAACCTCAGGTCGCAGGTGAACGAAAATCTGATGTAAGCGCTTCCCTGCGAGCCAATTTCACTCACAACTCCCAAACCGCCCGATGAAAACTGGTATCGTCTTCAATTTCCTGTAGAACTCGGTGTTCTGATCCCGTTGGATCCAAGGACATCAAGTTTGGACTCCGGAACGGCCCGAACGGTCCAACTCTCCTTCACAGGTAACTGAAAACCCCAAATCTGCTTCCTGCGTCTCAATTTCACTCAGTATGCACTCTCCGATCCGTCTCTTCCCAAACCGTTTGAACCAATGCGTAGCCTGCACAGATCTGAACCCAACGACGCCTTGCGCGCTTGCATTGGACTTCCAAATCTCCCGCACCGTCCGTTGACAGGTCGTAGGCGCAAGCAAGCCCCTTAAGCAGCCCCCTTGTTACAGTATGTACGTACGAAGTTCAACCCTCAATAATAAGAAGCAGGCCCCTTGCGTGTTTGATATAACGCCTGAAGCCCTAAATACCCAGTCAGCAAGTAACTAGGGGCCTAGCTTGATTTTACCTTTTTCCGGATCGCATAACTTCTTCTCTGGATGTCCAAACGAAATAAACAAGATGCCCATGGAAAGCTGACAACGAGCTCTATCCATCTATGCGATAAAAGTAAAGATCCGAAGTTGCGCCAAAAGCTCGTAAGCTGGGGCCTAGCTTGTTTTCCCCATCTTTCGAGTCTTGTAACTTTTCCACTAGGCGTCCAAACGAAGTAGATGAAGTGCCTATGGAAAGCTGACAAGGAGCTCTATCCACTGGTGTGATAAAAACGAAGATCCGAAGTGGTGCCAAAAGCTCGTAAGCTGGGGCCTAGCTTGTTTTCTCCATCTTTCGAGTCTTGTAACTTCTTCACTATGCGTCCAAACGAAGTAGACAAAGTGCCTTTGGAAAGCTGACAAGGAGCTCTATCCACTGGTGCGATAAGAACGAAGATCCGAAGTGGTGCCAAAAACCCGTAAGCTGGGGCCTAGCTTATTTTCTCCATCTTTCGAGTCCTGTAACTTCTCCACTAGGCGTCCAAACGAAGTAGACAAAGTGCCTTTGGAAAGCTGACAAGGAGCTCTACCCATCTATGTGATGAAAATGGAGATCTGAGATTGTGCTAAAAACCTGTAAGCTGGGGCCTAGCTTGTCTTCTCATGAGTGTCTTTGGAGCGACAAGCATCGGAGTTTGAATTTCATGTAGGAGCCGGTCCACGACACGACAACGTGAGTACTGTAGCACCGTCTTCTACTCGAGGATGTCGTCTTCTGTTGCGGGAAGAAGGTTTCTTTCTTCTTCACTTCGCTGCTCTGACTGCTCTGTCTTCTGGGATCCCTTATCCAGAAGACCGTTCGTACGTAGATCCCAAGTGCTCTACTGAACGAGTCAAGCTACACTCCACAACTTTTGACATTCACCGCCACTCAAGAAGAACACTTCTCATGCACAATTGGGAGCGAATTCAATACATTCCACCACCCAGAAGACATGAGCGAAGCTGCTGCACTCAAATCCATAATCTATTCCCCGAGAAGAAGTCACAATGGCATTGGGAAGCTCACTCCCGCTACTTCCTGTGTCTACTCCTCGAAACACCAGCCTAGCTAACAGGACTGCACGAGGATGCCGTTCCCTGTTCCTAGACTGTCCACTACTTCTATCTACATCTTCGAATCCACTGCTGGTGCGAGTATGCAGACCTCTCATGTATATTCCAAGACTATTCGTATGTTTCCAACGACGGGTGTAGTGTGCTAAGACTGTCTCTGCTCTAATGTGTCTCGCCTGCCTGCCTGTAGAATCGATGTGTATGTTCAGTTACTACAGAATTCTATAGAACTGGCAGAACTGGCAGAGCTCCATTTCCTACTCTACGATCCTACTTAACCATCTGCCTCGAGAGTCAGGGGAGGCGACCACCAGGGAGAGAGAGAGGCGCTGACAAGAGGTTGTCACCTCACATGCATGCGGTCCCTCTTCCCAATTAGCCCTCCACTGTGTTACTCCTTCACTACCTATGCTGCCACATGGGGTCCTAACTATTTTTACATGAAAAACTGCCACCCTTAAGATAGCATGTCCGATCCTACTAAATCTGGAAGTGTCGATTAAGTTTGCTAACTACTCTGATTGCTCGGTGGCAATCTCCACATGATCTGCTCCTACCGGAGCTACTACCTCGACTTCTGATGGGCTGGGAAGCCCTGCACTTACCTCGGGTACCACTGAGGTAGCTTCCCTCTCCTCGCTCTTCGCTGGCCCTGCTGTTTCTGCGGCTGCGTCTTCCTCGGCTTCGACTTCGGAAGACGGAATGGTCTTCTGGGAAGAAGAGTCGAATGGTGCGTCTTCGGTCTTCTGAGGCACAGATGCAGTACTAGGGACCATGGCGACCTCATAGGGATCCGGGGAAGTCGCTTCCTCCACGCGGAATACCTGGGAAGACGGCTCGTCTTCTTGTCTTCCAGAAGACATCATGTCTTTCGGGGTGTCTTCTGGAGTCTTCTCGTCTTCCAACGCTGTCACCACCAAGTGTACAGCGAGATCGAACTCCTCCTTCTCCATTCCGGATCCAGTCGAGGGTGCTGGGGCTTGGGAAGATGCGGTTGCAGGTGTCGGAAGTGAGGGAAGACCATAAAGTGTCTTCACTCTTTCTATCTGTCTATCCAGGTACCTGAACATGCTATCTCTGCATTCCACCAACCTCGTCTTGGGCCCGCTGTCCCATTCCCTAGCTAAGATAAGTAACTTCTTACTCGCGATGAAGTTGAACTTCTTCCGAAGCGCTTCTATCGACTGAGCTAACATCTTCTGCGCATGGGCCTCTGCTGCTTCCCTCTGCGTCTTCTCCACTGCAGCTCGTGCTTCTGCGGCTTCTCGCTGCATCTTCCAAGTGGTCTGCTCTTCTGCGAGGGCAGTGATCTTCTCCCGCACTCGGAGAACTTCCTGATCGCGCTACTGTACTCGCGTCTGCAACTCTTGGTTGCTCTTCCGAAGTCGCATCGACTCCTTGGCAGAAGCGGCTGCTTCCGCCTTGTACATGGCTGCAAGCTTCTCCGTGGTGCGGAGACTAGCTTCCAGCGACTCCGTCTTCTGCTGGCTGTCTTCCTGTCGCAGCAAGGTGCGCAAGCCGAATCCAAGCTGTAAAGGCTTCTCCTGTGCCCTCGCTCTCCTTTCCAACAACTCCATAGCGGGCTGGATCTCCTTCTGGAAGTAGGCCCTGAACTCCTCCAGTCGTCTTCCTGCGGAAGACAAGTTCATTTCCACCACTCGCTCCATGGTGTCGACTTCGTCTTCCAGAGGCAAGGAAGCCTCTTCCACCACTACGGCCTTCATCTTCTGCGCACGAGAAGAAGCTACTCTTCTCATCTTCCGGGGTGGAAGACTCCTCGTGGCAGGAGCGGCTCTCCTCTTTGCGCTTCCTCGCATCGCAGTAGAAGCGCCCATCCATCCTTCGTCTTCTGGAGTCTTCGGAAGACTCCCAGGTGTTACAGAAGTTGTCTTCTGTTCCGATCGGATACTCAGCAAGTCTTCCTCCGAGTCCGACTCCGATCCTGAATGAATGAGGGAGATGGGTGTCCTTGGTACACTTATGTGACCCATCTTCCTCACTGGCGTGGCGTCTTCCGACCCACTAGACTCGTCTTCCTTCACCAGAAGCGTCTTCTGGTGAGAGCCGGGCCTCAGCTGTGGCATCAGAGTGGGAGGGGGCGTTGCTGCTGCCTCTCGGTCATCGTCTTCCGAGGTCTCCTCCTTCACCTCCTGTCGCTCCGTTGGCCCATACACTGCCAGCTGATCTTCCCTAAGATCCCCCATGGCTACATACAAGTAGTAGAAGAAGGGCGTCAGATGTCCTCCCGCCGGGGTACCCAAGTATGCTAACTCCGTCTGTACATAGTTGTGGATGTACGCGCCCCAGTAGATTGGCACTCTGTCATCCCACACTGATTCCAGGAACTCCACGTCCTGATCTCCTAAGTACCTCGTCTTCTGCGCTTTTCCCTTGGGGAAAAGATGCAGAAACAACTTCGCCAGAAGTCGCTTCTTTGGCTCCCGGTAAGACTCTATCTTCCAACCGTTCCTCCCCTGCCTGTCTTCCACGAAAAGGCAGGTGGTACTCCCAAGCACATGCCATGAACTCACAATCCTAAGCAAGATCTTCTTCTCGTACCAATATCCTCGGTTCTCGGTCTCAGGCCTGTGAAACGCCTTACGCCACCAGTCTTCAGTCCAGGAAGACGGTCTTCCCCGAGCCACTCCTGCCTTCGCAGGTACAAGGTTACGCGGTGGTAACGCGGCCCACACCTCCTCCAGAATCCCTTGATCTGCGAGGTTCCAATCCCACAGGAAGAAGTCGAGACCTAATTCCTTGAGGAAAGGAGTGGCCTCGGCCAATTCTGCCGCTGGTAACACCAAGCCTCGCGGATGCATCGACATACCTGGAAGATATGTTGCACTAAACCACAAGCACCTACTATGAGCTGAAGGCTCAGTTCTTCCCGAGTGCCCACAGTCTAGCTTCTACTTCTCAGAAGACGAAACTAGTCTTCCAGAAGACAGCTACTCCGTCTTCCGGGATTCTAACAGTACTTCCTAGATAGCTCTCGTCTTCCGAGCTATATCTAAACAATCCTATCTAAGCAAGGCCTCGCATGGATTACCAAGAAGACAACCCACCTTGCATTACATCCTACTTCCTATCAGAAGATCAAGATATGCGAGAAGTAGAGTATGAGAAAGGTTCAGAAGATGGTTTGCGGGCTCCTGCGGTGACAATGGCCTCTGGGAAGACACTTGGGACAGCTTCCGATTCAATGTCGTTCTCGGAAGACTTCTCGAAGTCGGACTTCCCTTCACTGGTCTCACCTGTCTTCGTCTTCCTACACGCAATCTATCCTCACAACAGACTCAAGACAACTGTACTCTGTTCTTCTGACTTTTCACCTCTCATACGCACTCAGAAGAAGCTTGCTGCATGATGGGAAGACATGACCCTCGACCATTCTCTCCAGATTCTGTCAGCAAGACTTCTCACAACTCTTCTAAGTTCGGGAAGAAGAAGGAACGGCTGCTATGGATCGGACAGAAGAGACCCGAATGGACCCTCGCGTCTTCTCGCTCATTTTGCCAGCCTTCCAGTCTTCTAGTCTCTCTAGGAAGATGGGGAGTTGAGAAGCTTGGAAGACCGGGAGGCACAGGCCTAGTTCCCGACTTCCAACTTCTCGAATTAACACAACAACTCACCACTCCACTCAGGATTCATACCAAGCCTCTCTAAACACAAAAGCAAAGCAAATCCACTCTTGATACGAATTGTGTTCAGTCGACTTCCGAAGACAGTCAAGTTCAAGAAGCGTCTTCCGAAGATGCTCCCATCTTCCGAATCGTCTTCTGTTCCAAGTTTCGGGGGTAGAGAGGTAGGGGGGTAGAGAAATTGATAGTTGGGGTCTCCAATTTGAGGGCTAGGAGTAGGGAAGCTCGAATTGAGCTCGGGAAGAAGCAAGGAGATGTCTCGACAGAAATTGGGCAGCGCTTCTGCGCCCAATGTCTCAATAGAAAGAATGGAGGTGGGGTAATCGATCAGGCTGCCTGCACACAATCAAGGAAGCGCGGGGAGTACCAAGAAAAGGCGAGAAGAAGTGGGAGGGGAAAAGAACAAGGGGAAGAACCTCTACAGTCTTCTTCGGCTCCCCGAGTTACCTTCGACCTCAGCGCGCTTCTGGCTCTTGTCCTAGCTTCCAATGCGACTCCACACGACTGCGCCTGCTGTCAATTTCGGTCCACACCTCGATTCCACCTCTGCTTCTACTCGCCACTCTTCACTGTCAGCTTCTCGGAAGCTCCACAGAAACGCCTTCGCTTTCTCTGCTGTTTGTGCTCCCGCAATTCAATCTCACCCTTCGCCTAGCTGCCAACTTACTCTCTCCTACCTCGATGTCTCACTTGATTCCTCTCTCAATGCTAGCTCGCGAAGCTCACTCTCTCAATCGATCTTCTTCAAGCGCGCTATGCTGCGAGAAGTTGGAAGGTGTCTAGTGTGCTTCCTCACACATCTTCCCCGCAGATTAGGGGTTCTCGTCCTTGGTGTCTTCCTGACCTACCTCCCTATTCGGTGCGCTCCAGTAGGTACACCTACTGTCTTACCCGAAAAATCGTGGTTGGTCCTTCGCGGTCGCTGTCTTCTGGAAGATAGGTGTCTTTCGCCGTCTTCCCATCTTCCGCCGTCTTCTCGTCTTCTGAAGACGCCACTGAGAAGACGATCTTCCGAAGACGGTCGTCTTCTGAAGAAGTCAACTTCTTATTACAAACAGCTCTTAAGATCATCTTCCTGTTAAGGAAGACGTATCCTTAAGTAACAACGCTTCTTCAGTTATACAAACAAGTCATTATTCTTAAAAATTTCAAAAATTCGTACATCCTGTAATTTGTGGGCACCACAAAGAATAAGTGGTAGAAGATAAAAGATATGAGTAGAATAGTGTTAATTAGAAGTTTAGTGAAGAGTCTCTGTTCTGGAGGAATCTATCGAATCTATGGAGACACTTGGGAGATGACTTCCTCATAGTTGAATTCTTCGGGTGAAGAGCTTTCTAACGATATGTTGTGTGAGACAAATGGACGCTGGACAACGAAGTTACAGCAGGTTGAAGATGTGACGAAGATGGAGAAGAACAACTTCGCCGTACTGCGAGCGTTGAAGAAACTCAGTCCAAGCTGAACAAATCCTAACTTCGGCACGTGTGGAGGAGCCATCGCAAGATATAAGTAGGAGAATTCAGGTCATTTGTCATTGTCAAACACTATTTAGAGGGACGGAGTGCAGCGCATTCTCTTACCTACGAAGTACAGTGACTTCGCCGAAGTGAGCTGGCGGTGAGGAAGCGAGTTACTAACGAAGAAGCTGTTTTCTTCGTACCTTGTTGCAGCTATCTTCGATACATGCGAGGGATGCAGACGTCCAAGCCATCGAGGCTCCGAGCACTAGATGTCCCGAGCGAGACTTCGTCGCTATGAGAAGGAGTTGGAGGAGATGGGCTTGTCGTTCCTCTTACTTCCTTGGTGGAGAATGGTTTCCTCGAAGCTGGTGTACGAACTGAAGGTGTGCAGACAGCATCCGGCGGATGAATCGTATGGGAGGTCTTGTAATTGGACCGAGGCGTACTGATCTCATGTTTTGGGGATAGACGATGCAAGCAAGGAGTGCGTTTTTCTTTTCGACAGTTCTTCGGCAGCAGCCTCACCCAAAGCTGTGAAGAACTTCCCTAAGCTGTTCAAGGAAGTACCGCAGGGGAGGAATGGCTACAAAACTAGCGACTATCGCAATTCGAAGAAGCGAGAAGTTGCTGATGCGATAATGACAATCTTTCTGCCGAGGAGGACAACTTACATGTCCAACTAGCAGATCAACTTCATCGAGCAGCTCTTCATCGAGAAAGAGCACATTGGACAAGGATCATCCATCTCCATGTACAGAAGCTCTGGACGGAAGAAAACATGGTCTACATCAGAGCATTCGTCTCAGTCTTCTACATGGGTACGGGACTATTGTCGAACGAAGATCAGAAGAGGTGAGGTTTGACACAGCCGCCACCGACGAGTTCGAAGTTGAGCCGACTCCAGTTAGGGATGTACAACTGGAGAGGTTCTTTGACGATGTTGCCGCCGAGGATGCAGCAGCCGAAGCAGCTACAAGTCAGACCGTGGCCGTAGCACAACCCCCGAAGGAGAAGATACCTGAGACAATAAATTTGGACGATGATGCGGATGTCGTCGAAGTACCTCCGTCAGTAAGACGCAGCGGGAGAAAGAAGATCTTAGAGGAAACTCCGAGGTCAGCGCTGTCGAGGAGAGTCCTTCTCAGGAAGGGCGAGCCTTCTGGCTGTGATAGATCGCGAGATAGAAGCAGAGATTGTATACCAAGACAAGAGCCAAGCAAGAGATCGCAACAGCTGGAGACGCTCACAGTGACTATGACTATAGATCACTTACTAATCAACAGATCAAGTCTCAAGTCTCAGGAGACAGATCCACCTTCAGACACAACAGATAGGAGAATACTGAACTCACGATGCTTTATTTCTCTTCCAAGCACACCCAATAGTCCTCCACATATATCAATTTACAACCTATCTCTACTCAGCTCCTTACGTTGATCACCGCAGATGCAAAACGGCCAATTCCCACTCAACTGATCTTTTCTCCAGCAGATTTCTCTCCAGAACCTTCAACTGATGAAGATCTGAACTCCAACGCCTTGTATCCCTTCCAACGACAGCTTCAACACTGAAATTTCTCAGAAAAACCTGACCTTCTCAATCTGAGTCCTCCTCCTCCGCTCAAATAATGCTCTCTTTCCACCAAATTCACCTCAACTCAAGCCTAATAGGTGAAATTCGGACACCAAACTCTTAATCTCCTCTCTGCGTCAACCTCTCAACTGAAAATTATCAAGAATTTAATCCAACGTCAATCAAGAGTCCCTTGCAGATTATCAAAACGATCTCCTGAATAAAACTGCCTCCTGTCCGATCAGAAGAAATTCTGCCTCCAAACTGCTCTCAGTCCCCCAAATACTTGTCCGTCCCTCTGTCACGATCACCCAAATCCTCAATTCAGTTCTCTCCTGAAAAATTGATCTCCCTCAGCCTTCAAGCTTCTCTTTGCGCTTCAGCTCCCAGCTCTCTGTAAAAAAATCTCCTCAGAAAAGTGTCCCCGATCTTCAGCCGTCGCAGGTACTTGACCTAAAGGCTAAGGGCCCAGCTTAAGCTGCCCCCCTGCTGTCCTTATAAGCACAGTCGCTTATCACAAGCATGGCCCCAGCTTAGCTCCTGCCCAGCTTGATAAGGTAGGGTGCAGCTTCTCGAACAAACGCAGGCCGAGTGTCTTTTGAAGTTCCATTTCCGCACCTTGAACGTCATGCACTACGACATTCACCCCCTCCAAACCTGCACATCCTCCGGTATGTGCCAACTTTTTCAGTAGTCTCCAAGGTTCTCTAAATCGTCGTCGTCTTCTTCAACGTCCCCTTCGTCTTCTTCGGATAGCAGATCTGCTTCGGCATCCATCATCTGATCTGACTCTAGAAATTCACCTAGCTCAACGGATCCTCCCCTTCTTCTGAACAACTTGATCCGCTTGCCAGCAACAGGAAGTCTTAGATGTGTACCATCAAGCTCCTTTAAAGAATAAGTAGCATTCTGATACACTTCTAAGACAACATACGGACCAAACCACCTCCTAGAAAATTTCCGAACTGTAGAGTGCTGATTCTCTAATGTGCTGTCATACACCAAAACCCAATCTCCAGCATGTATGGGCTTCGGCCGGAGTTTATGGGTCTTGTCAAACCTGTCTTTGTTCTTGAGACGGGCCTCTTTCAGCTTCTGTTGTGCCTCTATAAGATCCTCCTCCCTATGTTCTAACTGTCTGATTCGAAGTGTCAGAAGTTGTACACGATCCATTTCTTCCTCCCATGGTAAAGTAGCCCATGTAGGAAAGTCCTCTTCTGCTGGCATAGTCGGCTTCTGACCCAGCATCAGTTCAGTGGGCATGTACCCAGTAGTAGTGCAATGAGTCGACCTGTCAGCCCACAGAGCAAAAGGAAGCAACCTAGGCCACTGTCTATGCCTACCATCACATGCCTTTACCAGAGCTTGAACAATCGACGGATGCCCTCTCTCGCTCTTACCAATCCCTTCCGGATTCATAGCAGTAGTGAGTTTTAGTTTCACTCCGTGTTGGGCGAAGAACTCCTTTGCTTCCGTACCACGCAACTCTCCTCTGTCTGCACGCAATCTTCCTATAGATCCGTACCTACAGATAATATCTTCAAGAACAAACCTACATATTCCTTCTGTGGTCTTCGTCCTCAGGGCTCGTCCTTCCACAAAATTGGAGAGGTCTTCTCGAGCCAACACCAAGTACCTCATACCCCATAACCCAGGAGGCATTGCTACTAAATCAAGAACCCATTGAAAATGGATACTGGGCGGATAAGTTGGTATCAGGCCATCCTTGTAACGTACCTTTGAATAAAATTGACAGTGTAGGCATGAGCCTACAAAGTCCACCACATCCTTATAAAGTCCTCTCCACCAATATCTCTCTTTCAGTTTTGTATAGGTAGCCCAAGCTCCTCGATGTCCGGCCCACAAGGTGTCATGAAACTCCTTCATCAACCGTTGCTTGGTCTGTTGATCGTCTATAACTCGCAAAAGCATTCCATCTCTTCTCTTTGGACGTTTCCAAAGATATCCATCTCGCAACAAGTAATCGTATGCCTTCTTCCTTATCTCTCTGAACTCTACATCACTCAAACCCTCCTGTCTGTTCAAAGAACTCAGATAAAGTCCAATGTCACGTAACCTTCCCGTGTAGAACTCCTCTTTGAATGGCAGTGGCTCCAAATCCGAAGTTTGCTGACTACACCAAACATCTCTCTTCTCTTCATTCTCCACCTCTGCAAACATCTCATCCTCATCTGTGTAGCGAGCCCTAGACAGCATGTCTGCAACTGGATTCTCTTTCCCGGCAATGTGTTTCAGCTCGGGGTTCAAACTCCGGATGTAAGCAATCCATCTCAACATTGCTATGTCTGGAGTACTGCAGTTTGCTATCATACCGAGCAAGGGCAAACAATCTGTTTCTAAAATTACATGAGCACCTATCAAGAACTCCCGATCTACCTTCATAGCAGTAACAGCTCCTCATAGCTCACGCTTTACTTGAGGATAGTTACGCTGTCTGTCTGTCAAAATCCGGGCTCCAAATCTAGAAACAAACCGCACACCATCTGCATCTTCTTGACCAACTGCCCATCCAATCGCCTTTGGACTCGTGTCTACAGTTAGTATCACAGGTCTTCCTCTCTGATAGTTAAGTCTCCTTAGTATGGGTGGAGACTTCAGAATCTCCTTCAGCCGTTCCATTGTCTCATGATGTTCTTGCCGCCAAGTAAACCTCTTCCCTTTTCTCAGAAGCGCATACAAAGGCTCGGCAATGTGTGCATAATGAGGAATACTCACACGAAAGAACACACAAGCTCCCAAAAAACGTCGAACCTCAGTGATATTCGTACAGTCTGCTATCCTTGCTATAGCATCTACCTTCTCTAGGTTCGGTCTTCTTCCAAATGTGCCACACAAATGACCAACCACCATAACCTCTGACATCCCAAAACGAGACTTAGTACCTGATAGAGTGAGGTGTACCTCCTCCAGACGTGTTAGAATCCTACCCACGTCATGAATATGATCAGCAATAAACTTCCTGCAACCATTGGAAGTCACAGTCTCATCCTTGTCTTCCACCGGACAGCCCTTCATGGGAATGTCATCCAGAAATGGGATAGTGATCTCAGGTACAAATTCTCGCAACACCTTATGCATCGCATTCTGCATATGTGCTACAGAGTTTGTAGCTCCCTGAGGAAGAGTGCACATCCGCATCAATCCCAAGGGCGTGCGCATGGTAGTCAAGTCTCTACTCTCCAAGGTAAGTTGAAACTGATCATAACCCGAAAACAAATCTCCAATAGAATAAATAGACCTCCCAGCAAACGCCTCAGCTACCTCATCAACCACAGGTCCCGTTCCCACGTTCCGAATCGTGATGTTGTTGGCAGGCTGCAAGTCTTGGATAAAACGCAAAGCTCCTGACTTCTTAGGCACCGTGAACCATCGACTGGAATACGGAGCCATGGAAGGCTCGAGGATACCCATCTGCATCTTCTCCTTCAGTAGCTCAATGAGCTTTGGCAGCAAGGCACGAGGGACTGGAATCGGCTTCAAGTCCCAAGGCACATGAGGTACAGTGAAGATAACCATCGGAGCTATCACATTAAGATCCACACAACCAATCTCTTCAGCTGAAAAAGAAAATGCTCTACCATGACTGACAATCATCTGTTCAAAAATCTTCTTCTCTACTTCAGTCAAGAAATCACCCCCTCCTATCTGGAGTTGTTCGAGTGTTTCCTGAGTAAACTGATGCCCTATTCGTCCAGGATTTCTGAGTACAGGCTCAGTGGCGGCTGACTCCATCTGCTGTTGCGAATCAACAGGCAATTGGGTCGCCACAGGCTTCACCTTCCTTGCTACAGCTTTATATTTGGCGTGTACTTCTGCTTCCTGACGAGAGCCGCACCAGCAGACTGCATCCTTCCATTCATTCTCCAGTCTCGGATGAGGACGATATCGCAAGTACGAGACAATCTCCTCATAGACTTCAAGAGAATGGATGGGGATCACCACCCTACCTCCCAACTGTCCTTCCATCTTACCCACTTCATCTAGCCAACGAACAAAAGATTGTACACCGATAAACTCTTGATACACACCAGAAATCATTTCATTTTCTTCCAGAGCTCCTATACAGCGCAGATCAGTTATACGTTTCTCCACCTGCCTCCTATTCCTTTCAGTAAGATCTTCTACTCTTGTAAATTCACTCCAATCCTCACAACTCAAACTCAACAAACCAGATCTCCAACTTGGTACTCTATATACATTCTCAGAACCTCGAGCAGCCTCCTCATTAGTCTCCTGTGATCCCTTGGGCTGCTCAAGCGGGATCATAGTAGTCTTTGATCCTTCACTCTTGTCTTCCCGCTCTACAAGAGTGGGTTCTAAAAACCCTTACCTCTACAAATAGGGGAGTCCCTCAAGGTCTGTCTGTTTCGCTCGTGGTTTGACCGAACAGTCAGAAATTGAACAGAACGTTTGTCATCAGGACTACGGATCCTAGCAAAGTGTGACCCATCGTCCATCACTTTGGTCTCCATGCGCACTGCAGTGATATAGGGTTGACCAAGAATGACTGGATACGAAGCAGAAGATTGCACAAAAAAGTGCTGATCTACTTCTACATCACCTATCCTCACTCTCACGTTAGGACAAGCTCCATACAACTCTCCCTTCTGGTTGTTAGCAGCACGCAGCACCCATCCATGATTCAGCTCGATAGGCCATAGTCCTCTCTCATATATCTCTCGTGACATGATATTGATTTCTGACCCGTGGTCAACTAAAGCAGCAATAGGTTCAGGCAAACTCCCAAGACGTACCCGTGTCGCAGTTGTAGCACGAGCCCAATGCCTCTTCTTGAAGTCACTGTCAACCGTTGGACTCTCTCCATCAGCTTCATCATCATCAGCTTCAATAGTGCTAGTTCCAGCAACTAATGCCTCCTGCTGGTACTTCTTGTCTCCAGTCTCCTGAAAATGCACCTTCCCAAACTCCACATCATTTACAGAAGCCCCTATCACATTTATCATTTGGCTCTCTACCTGGTCAGATATGACTTGCCTCTTTCGCTTGATGACATCAATAATCAGCTCATGAAACTCTCTCTTTGCGATACCAAGAACTTCTCGAAGCGAAAACTCAACCCGTGCATCTAATATCCTCTGCTCCAGAATGCTTTTAAGATCGGTGGAGGTCTCAATATCTGCAGCCAGCTTGTAAGCAGGCCCTTTCCCCTTCTCTTGAGCAGTGAACCTTCTGCCAGCAGTCGTTGGTTCCTGCTGTTGTCTCTGTACGTCCTCCATTGGACCTGGAGCAGGTGGTGGAGTCTGTGAGGTAGACGGAACATCCTCTGAAGGAGCTGCACGTCTTCTAGTGACCCTCCGTCCCTGTCCCTCTCTAGTCTCCTCTGGATTCCCAGTTTCAAGCTCAGAGGCATCTGTCGCCTCTTCTCCTCTACAGAAACGTCCTGCCAATGAACATGCTTATCTACGTCCAAGAAAGCTTTAATGGACGCTGTATCTACGGGATCTTTCCACCCTGTGACTCTACGGATAGTTTCTGCTCCTCTTTTCAACACCTCAGAAGGAACCTCAGTACTGTTCTTATCAAGAGACCTATCCAGCAAAGTAGGGCTAGAAGAAACTTCAATATGCCCAGCATACACATCAAGATTCATCGGCGGTACTGTTACTGTAGTTACTGTTGCAGTTGCAGCGACTTGAGGTAGACTCCTCATACCTCCTCGTCCAAACTGCGTGTTTAATGGCTCTCCGGTAGAAACAAGGTGCAGTCTACCATTTTGATAGCGAACCACACCATCTCGTAGAGCAGCTGTAAGCTCTTGGCAATCTCCTCGAAGATGATCTGGACTGTCACACCAGATACACCTACGGATAGGAGCACCCCCTGGACGAGCAGCACCAGGCGTTGGTGGGAGCTCCCTATGTAAACCAGCCAGCTCTACTTTCAATTCACGCATCTGTCGGATCAACTCCTCAATTTGATTGTGCTGACCCTGGTTCTCAACCACCCTCTGAACAGGTACCCTCTGTGCAGGAACTGGCACAACTGGCACTGGAGGCGCTTCTACAGGAATAACAGGTCTAGGAGCAAGAGCCTGGGGCTGTTGTACCTGAGGAGCATAAGATTGATGGATCACCTCTGCAAGCGGTCGTCCTCCTACGGCCACTCTCCCTCGCCGCTGTCTTGTTAAAACGGCCACAGCATCTTCCACTCTTCCCCAATCCATAGTAACACCTCCTTCAGCTGATCGATCTGCTAACATGAAGCATAATCGATCTGCTGTAGCCTCATCGGTGGCTTGCAAGAAGAGCTCTGTCCTTCTAGCATCCAAAGTTATCCGTTCGAGCGTCGAAAGCTGTCGGTATCTTCGATCGAACTCTCTTAGCAACTCATTCAACTCCATCCTATGGCCAGGTTGCTGCTCAATCCAATCCAAAAAAGTCCTCCTAGTAACTCTCTCAGAATCCTCCTCCAGGAATTCCTCTCGGAGAGCTCGCTCAAAACTTGCCCAAACCCCAAGATTTCTCCTCTGTACATCTCTGACTTGATCTCTCAACTCAGGAATCACAGCCAACTCAAAACTTCCAATCATCTCTGCATCGGTCACCCTCACAAGCTCCATCTCTCCTCTGTACTCACGAAGATATCTGGAAATATCCCTGCCTTCAAATCTTCCACACCTATTTACAATCGCCTGCAAAGCTTTTGTAGATTTCAACTCACCCCCTCCGACGATCGGATGTTGTTGAACCAAAGCTGCAAGCGTCTTCAGTATCTCAGTAGTATCCAAGCCTGATGCTGCAGTGGCTGCTGAAGACATAGGCGTAGCCGAAGGTGCAGCAGTAGACGTCGATGCTCCAGCCGTAGAGGCAGTAGCACCACTCCCGCTCTTGCGATCCATGTTGCCTTGTATGCAAATCTCAACCTCAGCAACCTCAACGATTAATCACCCCAAGATGACTCTCAGTGGAAGCACCAGATTTATGTCGAGGAGAGTCCTTCTCAGGAAGGGCGAGCCTTCTGGCTGTGATAGATCGCGAGATAGAAGCAGAGATTGTATACCAAGACAAGAGCCAAGCAAGAGATCGCAACAGCTGGAGACGCTCACAGTGACTATGACTATAGATCACTTACTAATCAACAGATCAAGTCTCAAGTCTCAGGAGACAGATCCACCTTCAGACACAACAGATAGGAGAATACTGAACTCACGATGCTTTATTTCTCTTCCAAGCACACCCAATAGTCCTCCACATATATCAATTTACAACCTATCTCTACTCAGCTCCTTACGTTGATCACCGCAGATGCAAAACGGCCAATTCCCACTCAACTGGTCTTTTCTCCAGCAGATTTCTCTCCAGAACCTTCAACTCATGAAGATCTGAACTCCAACGCCTTGTATCCCTTCCAACGACAGCTTCAACACTGAAATTTCTCAGAAAAACCTGACCTTCTCAATCTGAGTCCTCCTCCTCCGCTCAAATAATGCTCTCTTTCCACCAAATTCACCTCAACTCAAGCCTAATAGGTGAAATTCGGACACCAAACTCTTAATCTCCTCTCTGCGTCAACCTCTCAACTGAAAATTATCAAGAATTTAATCCAACGTCAATCAAGAGTCCCTTGCAGATTATCAAAACGATCTCCTGAATAAAACTGCCTCCTGTCCGATCAGAAGAAATTCTGCCTCCAAACTGCTCTCAGTCCCCCAAATACTTGTCCGTCCCTCTGTCACGATCACCCAAATCCTCAATTCAGTTCTCTCCTGAAAAATTGATCTCCCTCAGCCTTCAAGCTTCTCTTTGCGCTTCAGCTCCCAGCTCTCTGTAAAAAAATCTCCTCAGAAAAGTGTCCCCGATCTTCAGCCGTCGCAGGTACTTGACCTAAAGGCTAAGGGCCCAGCTTAAGCTGCCCCCCTGCTGTCCTTATAAGCACAGTCGCTTATCACAAGCATGGCCCCAGCTTAGCTCCTGCCCAGCTTGATAAGCTAGGGTGCAGCTTCTCGAACAAACGCAGGCCGAGTGTCTTCTGAAGTTCCATTTCCGCACCTTGAACGTCATGCACTACGACAGCGCAAAAGTCCCAAAGAAGATGAAGATGACAAGGACAGTCTGCGCCGAAGGCGAAAAGCCGAGGTCGACATCGAAGACGAGAGTACTCCTCAGGAGGAGAAGAAGAAAGAAGATACACCGAAGGCCACTACTTCTTCGTCGACAATCGAAGCGGTAGAACAATTAGGTTCTTCGGGGTAGTACATGCAGGATGTAGTCGTACCGTTGCTCTACGTCTTAGAGAGTAACCGGGGGTCTTATGAGGAAGTTGTCGGGAGGAAGCTGAACTTAGCAGAGTTAGTTCAGACGATGCACTTTGACCGAGAGAATTGGCTACAGGAGAAAGAGAACTTACGTGCAGTAGTTCTCGAGGCGAAGAAAGAAGTAGCGACAAAGATCGAAGAAGCCAAAACTTTGACTTCGGAGCGTGAGGAGGTACTTCGTCAGAAGTTGGAGCAATGAAAGGAACGTGAGAAGGTTCTTTCTCTTTTAAAGAAGGAGTTAGATTAGATGCGTTAGCATAGGGACCGGAACCAAGACATCGTCGCGGAGATGACCAAAGAGATTGAAGATCTGAAGCGACGATGTGTGAAGACCGAGGAGAAGGCAGCACAACTTCGGAGTAGAGTGGAACCGACCCTGAAGAACTACTTCGCCACAGATTTGGATTCTTCGGAGCTAATATTTCTTTGACAGATTCGACGGGAGTTAGGAGCAGTAGATGTAGAGGGTTCTTCGGCGAAGAACCGAGTAGCTAGATTGGGACAGAGAGTAGTTAGAGAGCTTAGAGAGGTTAGAGCGACTGCTGAGTTCTCAGTTAGTGAGATAGCTAGGGAGTTAGCGATAGGATCTAGTGTTGTTCCTGGTGTCGTTTCGGACACAGGACCTTCATTCGACGGACCAGATGTACACCCGACTTCTTAGGAAGAAGATCCGTCATCTTCGGAGAAATCAGTATATAAGCGTTATGTTGTTCGTGCTCAATACCTCTATGTGTTTGTTATTTTAGATTTTCTATTTCCTGAGTTTACGGAGCCATTGTATGTTTGTCAACTTCGGAGATTTATCTACGAAATATTGTAGTTTGTTGTGGTAGGAATTAGTCTGGGTGCCAAAGACCTTACTGTTTGACATCCGAAATCAGAGTAGGAGTTTGAGGCGAAGTTTGAGAATAGACCAGCACCTTCGAGGTTAGTTTACTACGAAGAAGTTTTTGGACGAAGTTGACTTTGGAGGAAGTTGTTCTTTAGTGAAGACACTTTGGAAGAAGTTGAACCTTGTACTTCGGCGGAAGAAGAGTCTTCTTCGTCAGAGTTTTCCGAGAGCAGTAGTAGTAGAGATAACTTAGTGTGAAGATACTTAGCGTTTATGATGTTAGAGGCTACTTAGTAGCACTTCAGCAGTACTTCTTCGTGATGACATTTACCTCCGTGGCTCTGTTTCTCTGTTGTTTATCTGTTTCTTGAGGTCCCTGGCCTGTTTAGTACCTGTTATGTTATTTGTCAGGATTATCAACTCTGTCTTGTTGGATAGACCTGAGTTTGATCTCTACAAGGACTGATTTCTGCCCGTGAGAATAAAAGACAACTATAAAGAATCACTTTTGTCACATGTTACTACTTTTGGATCATCTTTACTTGTATCTCTGTGGGTTCGATCTTTAAATTACTACTTTTGAGCATCTTTTGGTTTTCTTGTGTGTTACAAACATACACAAAAAGAGAAATCTAGCCCTTTCCGGATTGACTCTATCTCCATTCGGTAGTCATATGCATAATATATAGAAACCTATAATTATGAACAGTGTATAGAATCACTAACTAGGTAACCTACTAGCTAGTAGCCTCCACTGACATCTGCTACGATGCATCTAGTATTCACACCACCAAACATCTTCTCACATGTACTACTCATCCATCTAACGCGTAGAATATGCTATTGCAACGCTATCTCTCCCTACCTAGAATGAGGATCATCACACCACCACTCTCCGCATGTCCAACATGTGCTTCTAGAGTCTTTAGAAAGTGTGTAAATACCTACACGCTTCCCAATGTAACACCAAGAGCAAGTGGTTTAGTGGTAGATGAACTACAAGCTACGAGCAGATAAGCAACTTCACTAAGAATAGTTTAGAGATGGGTGACATGATTTTGGGACTTCCCACACAAGTACAAAGTTATCTCTAACTCATATGCAAGCAAGTTGGCTTGTTGGTTTCGCTCTGCTTTGCAGACCACAAACAGACAAACGGACAATTACGCAATCAGCTTTATTTACTTAGGGAACAAGGACCGTAAACCAGTCAGAGGTAACACCAAGAGAGAAAAATTCTTCAAGATTCTAATCCTAAATCTCATTGTAAACATTATCTCCTAGACCTGATGGTCTCCTATTTGAAGAGAGGACAAGAACCCTAAGTATGAGAAAGTTTACTCAGGGAACAAGGATCATAAACCGCAGCCGGAGGTAACACCAAGAGAGAAAATATCTTCAAGATTTGAATAACCTCCTTGTAAACACTATCTCCTAAACCTAATGGTCTCCTATTTGGAGAGGGGACAAGAACTCTAAGTATGAAAAAGGGACAAGAACCCTAAGTATGAGAAAGTTTACTTAATGAACAAAGTCATAAACCGCGACCGGAGGTAATACCAAGAGAGAAAAATCTCTTCAAGATTCGAACCCAAAACCCCATGCTCTTACGACAAATCTTCGTTGTATTACGCTACCGCACAGCAATTTACTTGATCACACCCCGAGTAGGTTCCTTGAGCTTGATCACACCCCTCTTACGATGTATGGCTTGATCACACCCCTGACTGGCTGTTACCGGTAAACCAGTCACTTTATGATGTTACTCACATGTGAGACTCCACATATTAAATTTCAGAGAATGTATAGTCTAACTATTTTGAATTACAGTGATATTTGATAAGGTTGAAAGTACTAAAATGAGGAACCAAAAGATAAAATGACTGGTTCTACTGTCAATAACCCGTCAGGGGTATGATCAAGCTTAAGGAACCTAAGAGGGGTATGATCAAGCTCAAGGAACCTACTGGGGGTGTAATCAAGCAAATTTCTGCGCTACCGCATCAACCCGAGATATACTTTTCCGATGTTATGTATATACAGTTTGCCGCCCTCCTCCCTCATCCATCTGCCCCGCGCGACTGCTCGCACCCGCGGAAAAAGAATAGACTGGAGCATTGCTTTTCGAGAAGTTTTAGAGAGTGTGATCTTTTGGTTACACTTCTTCGGTCGTCATGCTGAGCCTAAGAGAAGTCCATCCATGCTCGGATATCGAAACTGCTTTACTGTCCCTTCAGGGGATGTAAAGTTGATAATCATGCTTACCGCTATGGTACAGTACTGACTGCCACAAGGCACCAGAGTCTAGAAGTGCTGCAGCTAGTCAGTCAGGAGAAGGAGAAGAAGAATTAGTATGACGAGACTTGCCACTTTATGCTTCTAAAGATGTGATTAGAGAGAGAAAGCGAGTGACAGAGCACTTTCGAGGTGTACTTCCCAAGAAACGCAAATAGTTCTATACTGTACAGTGTACTGCACAAGAAAAATATTGCGATGATTGACTCTGCAAGTCCTCGTTGATCTGACGGGCTTTAGCACTAAAGCGGCGTCTCGTCTGCTCATGCAAAGCATGACAGAGGAAATGATCTCTGACCGCAGTTTTCCAGTACTGTATGCGCAGTGCACAGTTTCTAGATTCTTTCGTCTGGGATAAAAGTAAACGGGTATAGAGAGCTACAAATGAGTAGTGCTCTACCCTAAACAAACTCAAATGTGTGCTGTTACAACAAGTCTGCGTTAGCCGTCCTCGTACTATGTCCGTGCGTCGCCAGGTCTTTGCCTGAAATCTTAGATTAGAAGTCAGATCGCTGTCTGAACTGATCATTCTTACCAATACCTTCGTTGGTCAACTGCTTTGCTTAGCCTACATCAATCACACTCTCTCTCTGACAATGGAAGTACATATGATAGTCCTCCCATGTACTGTAATAAGATTTATGTCACGTGAATAGTTTCCTCTACTGTATCGTAAATTCGTAATCGATGATCCCTTCCCCCCTCTCTCCTGTCCTGTCCTGTCCTGTCCTCTCCGCGCAGCAAGTTCGTCATAAAGTCTGCCCTCTTTCTTTTACCTCCGCTTCCCTTCACTTCACTTCTCCGTAATGGAACGAGCTAAGTATGTGTCCGTGAGTTGTACCAATAATTCTTGGTTTGTACTTAGGAAGCGAATTCTGGTGCGTTGAGCAAACAAGTGGCGCTTCCTGTAAACTTGATTAACTTGTTCATTAATGGAGAGGTATTCGATAGAACTTAACAGTGAGATTCAATAGGATGAAAGTCTTATCTCGACAGATCAGATAACAGATGAGGAGTCATAAGCGTTATACCTTCTCGCCTGTCAGCAACCATTCTTTGGGCTTCGAATGCAGTTTTGTACTACCGGCTGATGCATGTCATTCCGCTTTCTCCCTTGCTCTTGATTTTTTCCCTTCCGGGTCTGTACAGCATCCTTCACCCTAACATACACTACGGACCACAAAGTGATCAGTACCCGTGGAATGAACCTCGATAAGATCACTCGACTGAGAACCTGTCAGCACCTCAAATTAGGCTTTAGCTCTACTTCGTCTAAGTCACATATCTCCGTCCAAATGTCATCCGATGAAACAAGATACTTACTCCCCTTTGATGACGCATGTCATTCAGAGAGGATAATGGTCACTTCCAGTAGTGACAAGAAGACCAATATGCATCTAGGTGTCACATCTAGTCAATCTCTTTACCAGAGATGATTAAGTTCAACTGTCTTCGATATTCTCATTCACTAACTATGAGTTGTCATTACACATTCATAAAAGTTCTAGAGGATTTGGTGGTGAAGAAGTCGTATTTGTGAAAGAGTGATCGAGACGTGAAAGTAAAACTGTTCTCGTTCTTTAAATGCATTGATTTTTTCTTGTTAGCACAAGGAAATGAACCTTTTTACTCTATTCGTTTTTGGTTTTGCTTGTCCCTGTCCCCTTAAGCTTCGCTGAGGTCTACGGTAGTTCTCATCTAAAAACGCAATGTTTACGCGAAACCGGGCAGACCACGAAGCGAGTTGGACAGGGGGGGGTATGTTTATGCTAGGTATCTTGTTATAATAAAGCTTTTTGCTTGATCCCCGCCAGCGGAGGGTTGTAGGCTAGCTGTGATATCTCCAGCCTAGGTATTGTAGATTTGGGGTTCGATTCTTGTAAGACGTTTCTTGAACTGTGCTATCTGGTTTAGAAATTAGTTGTTTCTCTTAGCAGATGGTCACTAACGGGCTGCATAGCAGTTAGACTGTTTCACATGTGCACCATCAGTCTTGAATTAAGTGAAGCGATTCATCTCAAGTCAAACGACTTAAGGTACACTATGGAAGGAGGAATATTCTCTTCCATGCTCTTATACTCATACTCGGGTTCTACCAACAATAGTAGTGAATGCTTACAAAATAAATAAAGCAAGTGCTTTGCCTTCCGTGAACTTGGCTAGCTTAGCCTTGTGTTATCATGAAATATATAATGATTATGTAGAAGTTCTGAACTAAATTCATCTGAAAAGTTAAAGTTTTGGTAAATGCTAAATCATAACCAGACTAAGAGTTGGAGAGAAATCTGGACATAACCCATAAAGGAAGTACACACTCCCGGAAAAATACAAGTGCGAGATTCTGGTATCAAATCGATATTATTTATTACGTAACTTTTCTTGACAAAAAAATTAATCATATTGAGCATGTTGCACTATGGACGAAGTGAATATATAAGTAAGTTTGAATAATGAACCTTTTTGGTCCGCTGTTCAGACATTGTTGAGTGAAGAAATGTCGCTTAAAATCCCTTTTTCTTTTCGTCTCATGTTCCTTTTATATTGTACCCACACGAGGGGTTTAATGCTAGAATGTATAGAAATCAAAACTTGACTCCATACCTTTAAAACGTAGACCGGACTGATGTTGATTAGCTCGCACAAGACGAACATGAACTGTATATCATTATGTGTCCCATACGTTGGAATGTCATCTTCGAGATTATCTTCTTAAAACATCAATTCATCAACAAGCTAATGTGTGTTGGTAGCCCCATCCGCATGTAGCCAGGCGACATGTGGTTGAGTCCTGTTGTCAAGAAGACTCAACTCCATTTGCAGTTGATTATAAAATATTGTTTATCATTAATTTATTTATTTAATACAAAACACTTATTCACTACCCTTTTGTTTATGGAGAAAAATTTAGCTTTCCGTATGTCTACCACTTGTTAAAACCAGACATGTTACAGTACTAAAAGAGTTTATGAACCAACCCTGTTACAGAACTGTACTTAGTCTGGAAACGTGTTCGCCCAAACGTAGTGGGTGGCTCAACCTGGTAGAATAATTAATAAATAAATGGATATGTTCATATAAATGAATTATAGAAATACTTTCAAATGCATTCGTCGAGGTCCGTGCATGCACCCTGATCAGACCCATCAGGAGGCGACAATATGCATAGACTCACATTTCCAGATTCCAGCCTTATGGGTTTTGTCTGACATGGCACGCGAAAGGCACAATCAAGCACGCGATCAGAGTTTGGTGGGGGCGAGGGAGTTCCTTTCTCCTTTTCTTTCTTTCTTTTTACCCTAATCCTACGTCGAGATAGACGTTCGTTCCAAGATGATCAGATAAGAACTGATGTGACGCATGCATAATATCCCCGCCGCGCACGCCTATCGCCATGAGCGACTCTTCATGATAGTCTTTTAACGCTTAGAGCTAGGGATACTCATCGTTCAGAGAGAAATCGCGTCTCTTGCTGGTAGCAACCCGCTTCATGATGATCATCATCTGAACATGGTGGAGGATATAATGATCAGCGCTCGACGGCAATTCGTGGTCCTGTCAATCATCGCAAGAATTGATGCTGGGGAAACAACACTAAAGTACTACTATTCTTGCAGCAGCATACCTCGAGAGTTGTAGGTGGATAACCAAGTATATTTAAGTCATGAGCGAGGCTGTCAGTTAGCGTATTCCTTGGCTTCGAGTCTTGGACGGCAGAAAGGGGCTCTCCGTGTGTGTGTGTAGACTGATGAAACAGTCCGGAAACACTGCTGAACGTAATCAAGACGCTGTGCATCCTCACGCAATCATCACTTGGCAAGCCCGGCCCCTTTCTCGGCTTTCCAAGAAGCAAGAGGTCCGAGAGTCGACACTACGAGAAAGTGATCTTCGATGAAACAGCTCGCGGTTTTACCACGATTCTCGAACGTCGATGCGGGCCGGATCGCTTCCGCGACGAGCGTAAACTCTTAACTTCCACGACGGAGCCATGACGACGTCGGTAATGCGAGGTAATCAAGTGCGCGAGAGTCTCTAATACGAGTAGAAATAAGTTCAAGCTTTCTCATTCGTTAGACGTGGGGAAAGTTGGCATTCCCGAAGAAGATCTAGCTAGAGGAGCGACCCACAAATATGCCCATGCTTGTTCAAAATGCATCGTATATTTAAACAGCATAATATTTTAAGAGTAAGAGAATGTCACGAGCAAAGTGTGACAGCGACCCGCAGTCCAACTTGGAATTCCGCAATCCCCAGAAATAGTACGTTGGGCGAGGCGATCCCGCCGAGCCCCGGCCTTTACCATTTCAACTCAAGCCGCGGTGGGTCATATTAGAGCGAGAGAGAGGGAGAGAGAGAGTCCATGGCCAGCTTCCGTCCATGGCTGGAGCTGAAATCTGGACTGTGGAGTAGGGGTCGGGTCTATCGGTGGCTACAGCGGGAAGGGAAGGTCCACTGCTAAGGTAGCGCTGCTGCAGGATGAAGAGAATTGGCGAACGGTATTTGACATGCAGATGATGAGAAGGTGATTAGGAAAGAGCCACTGACTTGTAGCTCATGCTAAGCATCTTTGCTTTGTGGGCGGCACCAGTCCATGTCAGGTATACAAGACCACTTGTCTCGTGTCCATCAGTTAGCCCTCGACTCCCACCTGTCCATGCAGTGTAGAGTAAGCGACCAACAGACAAAAGGAAGGGCGGGCGGGGCGGGCGGGCCGACAAACCCACCATCTAACATGCGCCTCAATTGTCGTCGTGATAGCGTCTACCGCTGGCATACCACCGTTGCTTTGCTTCACAAGCCAAGAGGACGTCGCTTCGAGTCGGACATGTCCTCCTTTTCCACAGTTGCCGAGCTTTCCCGGGATGCTCGCTCGGACGCTATTCTGGCTTTTTTGGCAGCCAGTGATCTGTGAACACGGCTTTCACTATTCATGAGTCGACACAAAGCTTTTACATCACTCAGAGCCAGTTGACGGCCCTTCGAACATATCGCCTTCTGTGCGATTCACAACTGAACGATGCGTTAATAGTCAGATCGGGCATGTCTCAGTCCATCGCTGCGGCGCACGCCCCCGTCTGTCGGTCTGGAGACTCGTGCCGCCTCTTTGCTGAATTTTCCAGTCCCTACTTTCGACAGTCGCAGCGGTGAGGTCTCCAGTACCAGTATGAGCAAGGAAGTCCGTGAAATCGGTAGTCTGACAGGGAGCCGTCTGTATATACGGTTAATCAGGGTCAGTAGTTCAACTGTTACTCTCCAGTTATCAAGAGTTCGTGTATCGAAGACTTGGAATCGCGTTACACGAGTGAATCAGTCGTCTCGAGCACGTGCAAAATGAACAACTAAAACAAAACGTTTCCAAAGTAGGTTCTGAAGGACTCTACTGGTCAAAAAAACTGGTCGTCGTGCGCACACAAACGCCTTCAGGAAGCGGTGGAAACCAATGGTAAACCAGGTGCGCGGACTGATGGATGCATCCAGAAATTCTCCGCTCACCCTACAAGTGGAAAACAGCAATATATACTCAATCATAATTCGGGATTCTCTAGATCCTTACAGAAGGTCGACGCGGCAGCAACAAAGGACCCATCCAATGTAGAAGTGGGAGACGAACAACACACTACACACTCCAGTGGCCAAAGAGTCACTTCCAGTTACATTTTATTAAGCGATACAATAATTTTCCTACAACATCCACGACAACAGCGCGCCGGGTCTCCGTCTGTACGAAGGCTGAATTCTATGACATGTATCGAGGTGGATGCGCTAAGCATTTGAATCTTATTTGGTAAAAAATGAGGCAGAAGGTTTACTGCCGGCATGCTCAGAAACTAAATGTGGCCGAAAACAATATATCTCAATTTTGAGCACCTCCTCTATAGCTAACGAAAGGCCCGTGAGGTCCGGATCCAATCCTCCACAGATCTGCTGTCACGACCGCGGGAGTCCTGCAGTAATCACCAACAGTAACGATATGTCAATACATGTACAGACTGTAAGCACGACATCGGTAAATGATTGATCTAATGACGCCGGTAAGGTAAACGTTCCATAGTGGAGCTGCTACTGGTAATGCTCAGTAAACTGATTTGAAGGCCATGCGGTGGAGAGTGGGAACGCATAGACACTTTGAGATGACAAGGTTACGGGCAAGTTCTAGAAGAACGAGTCTCGGCGATCAGTTCGGTCATTTGGTGTGCTCCAGACAGCCCAATACTTCAATCGACTAAATAAACTGTTACTCTCTGATCAAAGCTTATATCCCCAGATTGTCTGTAGCCTTCACAGTAAAGAGCCAAGTTACCACATATCACATTTGATCACATGAACCCGTAGCCCCTAGCAGTACCCTCCATAAAACGCCTTTGGCGTGCTGTGTTGAGTAAACTGACATGATCATATTGTCACAGTAGTACAGCGACCATCGACCGCGTTACTGCCGAGCCCTAGGCTTCTCCCTGATAGTCAGTGCGTGGCTCAACAGACTCTTGAAGGAAGGGAGCGCGATCCATGCTACTGCGCGGTTTGCAGGAACATCAGGATGAACACGCACTATAGATCTCTTTCAAATTTAGCAGTTGATCGCGCTGTGATGCAGGATGGACTCTGAAATCTGAACGTTTTGGCAAGAATGACAGGAAGTGCCGTACATCCGACATACATACCCTTAAACGACAATCAGGAGCGTCGCACCAAAATCAGTATCACGATCTGTACCGCTGTCGTACATCTACCATGCTGAGCTAGGACAGGTACTTACCATTTGTCCGGCAGGCATCCTCCGACGGACATTGGCAGCGATCGAACACGGTCAAGTTTTCTAACACAAACCCAGCTAAACAACCGAGAAGAAGGCACATCTACGTAATTCAGAAGGAAATGAGGCCGTAGCACACGTGCACTTGTACCGGTAAATCACTTCTCTCGTTTTAGAACTCGTGAACCCCGGCGTTTGAGCTCTTAGATCCTACATGTTCTCATCTGAAGTCTACAGTAGATACCAAGGCTACAGATGGTTGTTCGTCGTACCAGCAGGTGGCTTGAAACTGATCTTTGAGGAAGACACGATCCTTATTCGCTTCGCCACTCGGATAAAATCCCTGCAAATCACATTCAGAGATGAAAATCAGACAGAGTTTAATGAGCTCGCTGCGGAAGAGTGCCGAACAAATTTGATCTATGTCCCTAACGTCACTGCAAATAGCGACCTTTATTGTAAGAACACTGTTGATATAGAAAACAGCTACCTAATTTCCTGCTGGTGAAAAGTTCCGGCGTAATAGAAATGGATTGCAAGGTAATGCACCTCCAAGGAAGATCCCCCGCTAGAAGAACATCCCCTTCCTCGTCCTCATATGCAATAACATATCCTGGAATGGCATTGGCAAGAGTGCAGCTGCTCTCTCCATGTGCACGAGGTTCCTGAGACGAAATGTTACTCTCGAACATGGACCTCATTGCTGCGGCAAAATTTTCGTAACCGTCGTACTCCTGGAGGAGTAAGCGTCGACCAACGGATCGTCCCTCGATAACAACCGTCACGGGCGTCGGAGCATTAGGACCTTGCAAAGACAGATTGGTAGGGAGCTCCATGGCCGCACTGAAGCCATGGGAGCCCACAGCAAGACCCCTCCCTTGTCCTGTAGAGAGTGGACCTTGAGGAGACAAAAACTCTCGGATACCTGCTGAGGTCTGCAGTCCCGGTTGAGCGCGAGGTGGAAGAGAGAGATTCAATTCCGCGGACAAGCTGTGGTGTGACGGTGGCGGAGCACTCAGGTATGTAAATTCTTGCTGTGGCTGGTGAACTCCGATCATCTGACCCCCGGGGGGGCGACTGTACCTGTCGCTTACTTGTGGAAACGTTTGTCTTTGTAAAGACTGCAAAAAGTCTAAGGAACTAATGTTTGGGAAGCTCAACCGAGCAGGATCTGGAGTTTGGATTTGGGACATGAAGGGAGCAAGGGACGTCATGCTAGGATGAGCAGCAAGAAGATTGCGCATCACCTCGCTATTGACCTGTTGTTGTACAAGGCTCGGATTTGCTTCCCCGCCGAAGTGAACAGGACCAACACCTAGGTGCGAGTTAACCCTCGCTGACTGTCCTGGAACATTGAAACTAAGACCGGCCGGATTAAAAGTACCCAGAAATCCTGTTTGTGAAAATGGACTCGACACAGGCTGTTGAGCTGCGTCCAGTATACGAGCGTAAAAGCTAGTGTTCGCATTACCACCACCAGAGGGACCTTGCAGACTCGGGCCTTGCTGTAAACTCCGTAGCTCCTGGCCTTGCTGCCTACTGAATGCGCCTTGCTGAGGATGTTGTTGCTGAGCTTCCCTATCGAGACCTCCTTGCTGCTGCGGTTCGGACGCGGATGGGTGCCTCCTCCTCCCACCTTGAGGCTCAAAAGAATGTTGAGGACTGAGCTGAGGGAAAACGGGGCTAGTTTCGTGTAGGGATGCTCCCTCTCGATTCTTCGCGAAGAAAGTCAAGCTGGACCTTGGAGCAGTCTCTTCGCTCACCGTAGAAGCACTACTTACTCTAGACGTCGAAGCCTCTTTTCGAGAGAAGAACAAATGCTCCGGCGGATCCTGCAGTTGTGACTGCGGACGCCCTTGGTCTGATGATGACCTAGAAACGGCACTAAAAGGAGCATCCTCACCCCTTCTGCTGTGGTCAGATTCCATACTACTTAACATGTTAGGAAAAAACGATGGCTCCTTAAATAGGTAATCCCGTTCCTGTAAGGTAGTTCCCAAATTCGTACCTCGTCCCTCAATTCCAAAATTGGCACGGGCTGCGTCTTGGGCGGAAGGATATTGCTGCGAGTCGGTGGTCGAACCAGAAGTCTTAGGCATTAACCACCACGATGTTCCCGGTTTACTTCCACCTGCAGAACCTCTGCTTGGACTAGGACTGGGTTCCCTTTCAGTTCTAAAAGTTGGCAGAGATCTGCTTGGCATCAAACCTTGGAGGCCCGTAATATCACTACCCGAAGACAATGAAAGATGTCGCTGTAATTGCTGTTGTTCTCGTGTACCTGTTTGACTTTCCTCTAGACTGAACCCCAAGGAACTCATCCTCGCTCGCTTCCTAGGGGGTCCTGTAAATGATGATTCCTCCTCCCCACCGCCAGGACCACCAAATGCTTCATCTCTACCAGTGCTAGTCGAAGATGGATCAATTTCCTCCTTCACAGGCCTTAACCTTGGAGGTCCAGTAGCCTGAATGTTTCTCTGTGCGTCGTTCAAGCTGGAAATAGATAGTTCTAACTCGGGACGTTGTAGAGATGGGTCACGAATGTTGGATTGTTTCGATTCTGAAGTGTTCGGAGGTTGAGATGATCCAGAATCGTCCGGATCGTTGGAGTCGACCATAGTCGAAGAAAGACAAGACGAAGCTTGAGCTTCAGTAACAGTATCCCGAAAGTGGAGAGGTTTTCGCGCAATTCCCAAAGAGTGGCCTAGGCAAGAGTCCATATCAGGTTGAATGGGGAACACACAGAGCATTGATAACAATCCACAAACGGCCATGCTCTGTTGTTGCAATGCTGGCCGCTTGTGGAATGTCGTCAGTGCCCTCTGTGTAGCCCATTCAGCATGATAATCGCTCTCGCCTCGCCTTTTCTTTTAACCCTGCAACAGAGCATTGCCCGACAGCACCTGCCTTAATCCTGTAGCATCATGAGGCTTGGCCACTTTGTTTTTCCAACGACTCGCGGGAAAGGTTATGCTCTCGCATCTATCTATCTGTATGCTTACTCCCAGTAACTCGCTTAGTGGAAACGCGAACAGGATACAGCACTGGGCCTTTGACTGCTCCACCTCGTTCCCCACACGCCCCGAATGCTGCAAAATCCAGTGTTTAGAAGTTCAGGAAAGTAAAAAATCATTTCTTGGGTGGTTCACCATCCTAACGGTGCAAAAGTACATCCGAATAATCATCACTTTCAAGCTGGAAGCCTAAAGCATTTTCGCCCAAGATGTAGATTTCGCACCTAGTGTCCCCGCTGTGCTAACATACTATATCACGAGCATACGTGTAATCCAGGAAGCCAAGAATGTCGCATCCGCAGCGAACTTTGCTAGTGGCAGCCATCAAAGCTGTCCAGAAAAAATGGTTCCCAACCAAGAGTTACACAAGCTTAGTCAGATCGCACAACCTTTTCTCCGGGGGACCTGCTATGCAGTCTATTCCGTGACTTTGTTTCGGATCTACCAGTAAGGAAGTCAATACGAACAGATGATGGGTGTCGCTTGTGAACCGGTGTATGCTATCCTCTTGACAGTCATGAAAACACATGCAATGGTCTCCAACTTGTGGACAAATTAATCCTCATACCGGGACTTACTTCTTGTCTCATCCTACATGGTCGACCCTTTACAGCTTCCTTCGTCTCTTCAACGCGAATGAAAGTTCGTCGTTACAAGCAAACATAAAAGGACGTAGCAGTGAGACGTCCTATCCTTCATAGCTGTACCCAATCCTTCTTCCTCGACCGACACCGGCGACGTCCCCGGAGGGCGACAAAGATGGCAAAAAAGGTGCTGCTGACTCACTTTCGGGCGGCTATCTACATACAAGTCTGTCCTGGTATGATCGACTGATCCTTCAAACCAAGCGTCCCGTACAGGTATGACTGCCCGAGCAGACTGAATCCGTGTTTCGAGGACCAGCGTTCTCGAGAGTGTGTTTCCGTGGAGTTAGACCTTATTCTCCTTCTGTACGCTCATCGCTTCTCGTCAGTGTGACACCATATCAGCCTCAACGGTGAGGAGCCCTGGAGGCCTCAGCATCCAATCTGGTCCAGATGTCTAAGAAACCGAAGGCTTCAAGCTCTAAGCCAATTGCTGCACCAGAGATCTATGAGTTCGAGCCTATCTGTCACCTGCTCCGACCAATACTCGAGCTCTCCCCATGAGCGTAACATCAACAACTGTTGAGGAGCAAGTTCATGACAGCTGATTCACGATGAACAGCTGCCTAAAGCCTCCCCCCCCCAAGAGCTGTCAGGCGCCACGGTAACCAGAACATACTTATGTGTACTGTACGCTATACTTAAGTCGCCGACTTCTAATAAAGCAGGTATTCACGGATACATCAGTTTAATTGGATCTCAACCAAACCAACAACTCAACCAACCGCAGGTTCACGAGGAACAGATATCCGAGAGAAAGTGCAAAGAAGTAGGAAGGCGACGTAACATCAAGGAGAAACAACAGCCGTATATTGATGACCAAGGATTGTGCCTCCTTCTCGTCGATCGACTTGTAGTAAACTGGCCGATTATAAACTGCAGCGCGTTATCATCCCAGACTAGACTAATCTAAAACAGTTTTGCTGAAAAGGCGATGTGTTGCGGATTGAAGATGATAAGAAAGAAGCTGTACGAAAGCCAAAAGCAGGAAAGGCGCACGCAGGGGCGATGGATGTGCAATCGCAGGCACAGGCAGCAGCATGGAATGATGAAAGGGAAGACGAGAGAATCCGGGTGGTGGCCGAGAAGCTGCTCAGCTCGGTGGAGTTACCTCCGTCCGTCGAGATGGGGCAGGAGCAGCAGTGAAGCCAGATGAAGCACGAGGTGTACGAGGAAAAGAAAGAGCTTGGCTATGGCTGGTCCGGGCCGAGAAAAGGTGTCCGAGACTCCGGGGCCTTGGTGTGGGGGACCCGGAGAAGGTGGAGCGGGCCGGGCCAACTACAGTCGTTGCTGGCAGTGACCATGGCGTACGATCGATAGGACTCACAGGAGAGAGCGTGCGCGGTAGTGTGCGTGGGACCCGGCCGCAGAGCAACCGTAAATTATGCAAGTGCGATACTCTCAAGGTTAATTTTCAACCCCACCAGACTTCTCCCTACCAGTAGCCTTGCCGGCACATACTAAATCCCAGTTACACATACGCTCTTGTGGTCGTCTGCGCTGGCCCCAGTCACGTGGAACGTGGACACCCAACTGTACCCCATCTATCTCAAGCTACAAGAGACGGAAGGGAAAGTAAGACGGCGAGAACATCAAGACGCGGTGCTCTGGAGGAAGAGGAGCCGTATTAGGTGGCTGAAAGAGGGGGAGGCGCCCTCCCGTTACTTTTTCGCCCAGCTGAAGACGAAACACAAACGTGAAGAGCTGAAAGGGGTGGCTCTGGAAAATGGTACGACCACAGAAGACCACGGAGAAATCTTAGATAGGGTGCACAGGTTCTATGCGGAGCTGTTTAAGGAAGATGCAGAGGTCGCCAAAAACAAAGTGAGGAGAAAGGAAGTGCTACAACTAACCTCCAAGTGGATCACCGAGGAGGAGAATGCTGTCCTAATTGCTCCACCGACCCAAGAGGAAGTAGAGAGAACGGTTCTGAACTTTCCTAAGGAAAAATCGCCCGGCATCGACGGGGTCACCTACGAGATCCTCCAAGTGTGTTGGCCTTTCATCAAGGAAGAGTGCACCGCCATGGTCAGGGAATTTTGGAGAACTGCTAAGATTGATGATAAAACACGGCAGGGAGTAATTAAGCTGATTCTGAAAGGAGGAGATAAAAAAGACCTGGGCAACTGGAGGCCTATTACTCTGCTCACCGCCACTTACAAGATTCTAAGCAAGATAATGGCGGAGAGGCTGAAAATGGTCGTGGGGAACGTTGTGGACGAACAGCAGACTCGCTTTATAAAAGGTCGGGACATCTACGATAATATTCTAAGCTTTAAGCTGGCGCAGGAGATGGCTGAAGCTACGGGCTGGGAATCTCTATTCTTAAAGATTGACTTTATGAAGGCGTACGACCGCGTGTCCCAGATCTACCTATGGGAAACCATGGAGCACATGAGGTTCGACGCTCACTTTGTTCAACTGCTAAAAGGCCTGGCAGAAGATGGGAAATCTAAAGTGCACATTAATGGAGGATTTACGGAAGAAATCGACCTTGGAAGGGGAGTACGTCAGGGGTGCCCGGTAGCCCCTTTCCTGTTCGTCATAGCCACTCAGCCCTTGATGAATATGCTAAAGAAGGCTAGAGAACAAGGGAAAATCGAAGGGCTATGGTCGGGAGAAGCGCCCCCCCTACTGCACCAATTGTTTGCCGACGATACTGGGATTGTTATAGAAGGTACGGAGGAATGTTTCAAGGCCACGAAAGAAGTACTACACAGATATGAGGAAATATCAGGGGCAGCGCTAAACCTGGGGAAAACGAAGATAATACCGATGGGGATGAAGGAGACTCCTAGATGGTTAGAGGAGACAGGCTGCGACCTAGCTAGACCAGGACAGATGATTAAGTACCTTGGTGCCTGGATCGGAAGGGGAATAGCAGAAGGTCAAGTGATAGAAGAGATCGTTAAAAGAATTCAAGGCAAACTCCAACATTGATCAAACAGGCTCCTTTCTTGGCCTAGCCGGGTGGTCCTTCTGACCCATGTCCTCCGGGCTATCCCTGCCTATCAACTGCTAGGGGTTGACTGCACAGCTAACGGCCTCAAGAAGCTAGAAGAGGTATGTAGAGTCTTTCTTTGGGGGAGGAACTCGGAAGGGCGTCCCAAGATATCGGTGGTGGCATGGGAGACGATTACGAGGCCCAAGAAGGAGGGGGGGCTGGGCATAGTCCCTTTCAAGGAAGTGGCTCAGGCTTTAAAGCTTAAATACGTAGCCAAACTTATGAACGGTGGAAAGCAGGACTGGGTAAACATAGCGAGGTGGGGCTTCCAAGACAGTATGAAGAAACGAAGAAATAAGAAGGCTACGGAAGGATGGACCTTGGAGGAGTGTTTATTGTTGCTGTCGAGCTTCAGGGTTCGGAACCTTCCGACCCTAGATAAGATGCTAAGGTGTTGGAAGTCTGTGGTCGGAAAGCTCGGGTTCGAGGGAGGGAGGATTCAGCTTCCAGGGAACCTTTTATCCAGGCTGGTGGTGGAGGTGTGGTCGAAAAAGGAAAGGATAGAGGACCACGTGAAGAGGGACGTGCTAAGGGAAATCAAAAGAAGCCAACTAACCTCCCTCAACTCCCTCAAACTAAAAGATCTATATGACTCGATGGGGGGGGGTCTCCCTAGCGAGACATCCTGAAGAGCAGAGAAGGGCGGAGACCAGCAACCTAGAAAGATTAACAAGATGGGCGGGTGAGACGCAGGCTATCGAAGGTGGACTGCAAGACAGCGAGAATTGGCAGTGGAAGATAGGGGATAGATCGATACAGGGTTGGGAGCTTGAGTTTAAAACATGGAAAGTGCTTCTGCCGAAGAAGATGGTGAGCCTAGACTTGCTAAATGCAAGATGGAGAATAAACGACTCAGAAGAGCAATGGGGCACCAGATGGAGGAGAGTATGGGAAGCAGGGGGTAATATGAGGAATAACCTATGGCTTTGGAGACTACTCAATCACGGCTTCTTCACAAACAGACGAGCAATGCAGATGTCGGTCGGAGATGGGAGATGCACGAAGGGATGCGAAGAGGTGGAAACCATCGAGCATTTATTCTGGGACTGCCCGGTGGTGAAAAAGAGGTGGGAAAGGTTCAGATTACAGGATCAGGAATGCGGGATTGGCTATGTGGGTGGAAGAGGAATGCTAGAGACGATCGACAAGGCCCTCACCCTAAGGAAACGCAACCCGGCCCTTCTGTATCTACTGATAGAACACTCCCAAACTGCGTGGATCGAGAGAGCTGACAGAATTTTCAGAGGCAGCAGAACAGAAAGGCCGGCGGCCAGGATTCTGGCTGAGGCCAGCCGAGCGTTATGGGCAGGGCTGCAGGAAGACGCAGGGAAAAAACAGAAAGAGGTCTGGGCGGCAGCGATGGGAACTCTAGGGGCAATACAAACGATCTGGCAGACACAAACGACGAGCAATTAAGGGCTATGCTACCTTCTGACAAGCAGCATAGGAAAATTCATGGGAAAGGAATGATGGAGCAGCAGACTTCCGATACCTGGAGGGGAGTGCTGCACTTAAGCGAGGGCGAGGAGCCTGCGAAGGTGGGAGACCCTCCTTACCTGATCGCCTACGTCGTCGACAACGCGAAGAGTAATGATGAGACTAGGAAGAGCGATGACCTCCCACGGAGGTGGGACCGCCTCATGAAGAAATCGGCGAGGTATGAGCAGACTGCGTCGAACCTGCGTGACGACAAGGGTAAGATTAGCGATGAGTGGCAGATTAGGGCGGCGACGTCCACCTCGAAGAAAGAGCAGAAAGATAATAATGATGTTGCGGGGTCGGGAGGGATAGACGGCGTCTGCGCGAAGAACTCGGGTAACAGCAGATGGCAGAATCGGCCTGCGGGGAGGCAGCTGCAGAGAATCTGTCAGGAGAGAGGGAACAAAGACGTCGAGTGCACGAAGGGGGAGAGGAGAACGAGAGGGAGTCTTCGTCGTGGTCGTCGGGGAAGAGGACGAATTAGGGCGGGGGGCGGGAAGCACGAATGTGCGGGGCCTAGCCTTTGGATGGAGTGTAGCGGGTCGAGGTCGGGTCGCCGGGCCGGGACGGCTAGGTGGACCCGGCCGGCTTTGAGCTATAGGTGGGTCCCCGGCGGGGTCTCTAGTGCCCGGGCCGGGGTCATCGTTTTGTATGGGTGGCATTACGGGGCTGTCCTTAAATTTTAATAAAGTTTTGCGTGGTCCTCCGCGGCCTTAAAAATAAATAAATAAATAAATAAATAAAAAATAAAAATAAAAAATAAAAAATCTCAAGCTCATTTCAAATTGCGTAGTTTTCCCGGAAATACTCCGTTTTTTGGAGACCTCCGGGGAAGTCTGTAATCGAAAACCTCCGGAAACGCGTTCTCATAGAGAATAGAATACAACATGCATGCCACATCAGCTTTGAGGAAGTTTTGTACACTTTTTGTATTGAAAGAATGTAAGTGTTAGGTGAAAATTATATATCAAATCGGAAATTATATTTATTATATATAATGAAATATAATCACCCGTAGAGTTACGGAATGATCCAAACATAACCTATAAAACAAACACGGACAAATGTGCTTCCAAAGTTACAAGCGCGAGAGGTTACTAACAAACACACTTTAATTAATTAAAGTTATACTTTAATTTATTACCTAATCCTTTCCAATGGAAAGGGTAGGTAATAAATTATATCATTACATTCACCTCCTCCATGAGAAGATGGAGGAGGTGAATATATATGCAAAGAAAATACATCAGAGATTGTGTGAAAATAAAAACTAGAAAATTTTTAAAAAAATAATCAAGTTAAGAAATATAATCGGATCATGTCGCTGATGATTCACCTCCAAGTTATTAAGTCACCATTATCTACGAAAGAGATATAAGCAGAAATTAATGTTTTTAAAATAATTAAATATCCGATCATCCACAATTCTTTTGTTCAAACCGTGAAAAGAACATTCATACGAAATGAAATGAGATTTCTTATGAAGTTGCCCTAGAAGAGGATTTGTCTCCAAGTTCTCATTTTTTCCCTAATCCTTATGTGTTTGATATGAGCCAAAGTTGTCGAGGTGAGAGCTTTCTTAGAAATAGTAGAACCTTTTGGTTGTGATACAATCTTGAAAAGTAGCAAGCAGTTACACATGGAACGGGTCTCACAGGATTTTCACAAGTTTCTCATCAAAAATATCAGCTGAGTATTCTTCAACTTACTATAAATACAGAATATCTTGAAGACATTGGAGTGCTCATAATTTATTCTCTGGTTGCATATCAGAGTCTTACCGAGGATCTTTGTCTATCTGTCTGCAAGAATTCCCTGGGTATTTCGGCTGGCGTGATATGAGACCCGAAAGACTCTTCCATTCTATTGTTGTGCATACTGCGTCAGGACATGGTCTCTGATGTGGACGACCATGGTGTGGAGACAGTGTGTTGACCACTCGGTGAGAATGAGAATCAATATGAGAAAAAAGAAACATGGGAATGTTTCTTCCTGAACATGGGAATGTTCGTGTATCCTTCTGGATTGAAACTTGGAATAATAAAGTACTTTTGCAACATAAATTGTTAAGTTTGTGTTGCAAAAGTACAAATATATATTCCTTACAAATATATATTATCGAACATATATTTGTAAGGAATATAGACTAGGTAAATATCTAACATGATCTGTTTTGTAAATATATCGATAGAATAAATGTATTGCAAATGAAATTAATGAAATAACTCCTTGCTAAATTGCATATAGCAAGGAGTTACATACAAGGACTACGAACAGATATTGCACAATACTAAACTATACTAATACAATACTAAGTACTATATCATGCATAGATCCACCCAGTATAAATAAAAAAAAGCTAATCTAAATATATAAAGTATATTTAATTCATATCTGGTAGGGAGATCTTTAGATCTTCCTACCAGAAGAACTTTTCAATCTCGATCACATTTTAATACTCTAAACGTAACAACGATAACTTCAGAAAATAAAATTATGAAGAAATAAGCAAAAGAAAATGTTATGTAATGTAATCAAAAAATCTATACAAAAACTTCTTAACAATAAATTATAAACAAATCATTTTAGTTATATTTTTTAACACTAACTACTTATAGAAATTATCACGAGGATGTCACTAAATACTGTATATGACTCTAACGTGTCAATAAATTATACTTATTCGGTATATGTAAAAATAATACTTTTTAATTTTACTTTTCAACCCTTACTACTTCTAAAAATGTATTTGATACGTACTTTTAGTATCGTATAATTTTTATTTGATAAATTTCTATACTTCTGAAAATAAATAGAATATTCTTTGGAATCTATATTGATTATATCGTGTTATGGTATATTATTATTTTCTATCGTCAAATGATCTAGTCAATGAATGAAGTAATACTGATTTTTTTGAATAGTTAGATGACAACTCATAGAAGTTATTTAAAAAGTGTTTTATCACTAAATTTATATATGTTTTTAAAATGTATACAGAACTTACCACTTAAAACAGCATAGACAATTTTGTTGTGATACTTTGTTTCCATACCTTCGAATTCCACTACGGATGCATAAGTTTCAGATTCTTAACTTTCTAAAGTATACAAACTATCATCCCACGTTTGCTATGAACGTAAAATAGCAAATGATAGATAATTAAAAAAATTATGTATATAGACTAAAAAGCCAAATAAAGAATTGAACTTCATTTATAACTCCATCTTCGTGAACAATTTAGTAGTAATAATTCTCAAACAAAAGACTACTTCAAAATTAAAGTAAAGCGAAACCTATAAATAACAGATGGATGATATCCCACGTATCAATTCCAGTACCTTCATTATTCAATATGATTTATAACACTTTATGTTATTATAGTGTGAAATGAAGTTTTAATCATACTTTGGTTAGTTATTAATAATTAAAAAGATTCTATTCATGTAATTATTTATGAGTCTTTATTAGTTCGAACATGTTTTCATAATGTACTCTTTGTGACATCCCTTTGCAATTTATATTTCAGAAAGTAGACTCTTGATCAACAAATCTCTAAAAGAAACATTCTAGACAACACTGGGTACCAAAGAAAACCAAATTTTAGTCTTGAAAGTGTTTATCATATATCAGGGTTCTCCAGAAAAAAAAGTTCCATTAAGGAACTCAGAAAAAATTCGACGTTAGGCTTTGAGGTTCTATGATGGTACTGGTTGGTCTATTGCATACACCTACTACCGTGTGCAGTTGGCTTGTGTAGGTGGTTTTCAAACTGTGCAATAGGCATACGCGGTTGTACATGACGGACGCTAAAGACAAACACTATATTCAAATATGTTAGATTTGCATTTACAAGTTAGTTCATCTATGTAAAATAATGTTGAAGAAGGTACGTAACGATTATTAATAGTTCCGCAAAAATAAATGTTTATGATTATGAGCAATATTTATACATAGCTTCACATAAGAATAATTCGTCTAGAAGAAGTTACACTTCATAAAACTGTAAAATCACGTATGCATATCAAATCTACTTATAATAAAATATAGAAATAAGTTTTCTCATAAAAGATATTTTAAAAGAATATATGTAGAAGATCTTGTTTCTAGATCATTTGTAAAAAAATTTATTTTTCTGCTTCAAAATGTCGTGCATGAAGTATAAAACATATGTTTAATGTCCACTGAGCAAAAAGTCTCAACTAAGTTGCAGATTACACATTTTAGTCTTTTGGTTGTTTTAGTTGAACTAGTTGTTAGCAAGTTGATTTCCAAAGACGTCACAGAACCCTTGAACTCTTGCAAGGAAACTCTTTGTATCTTGCTTATAACACTTGCGTGTCATGAGATATTTAAATACCCTTGTCACATGTGTTTATATAACAAATTCTCTTAGTGAATCTCTCAAGCTTATTTGTAAGACCATACCAAAACAATATGGTTGGACATGAGTGAGAAATTACACAAATAATGATTTTTATGCTTTTTGTAGGTCTACTTATCTATGCAAGAATCTGAAAGCGGCAAGAAATATTCTCAGAACTAGCTTTAGAAGGAACTCTTGAAGCACAATAGCCACATACATCATCATTCAAATATCATAGATGTTTTTCATTAGCACTATTGGTATATACACCAGGTCGATGTTGATTTGATAGTGTTGTGAAATGCACTCTAGAACTTACTAGTTTGTGTTTATATGCTTTCAATGTCGTTGACCCAATTTAAGTCTACCAGCTACCTTCCTAACGTCATTTAATGAGTGATATTTCATATGAATTAAATAGCGATGCTCTTGATTTTTGACATATGCTTTTACTTCAGAAGTTTGAATTTACAGTGAAAATAAGAAAAATATATAACACGTTAACATGGATTTCTATTGACTGAAGGAGGAAGAATGGTCAGAATCCCAAATGTCGTGCCCACTTGATATAATTCCTGCAACACAAAGAAGAAGATTTTCTCACAACGTAGGGAATAAAGATGGTGTGCAACGTTTCATCTTATCCATTCTTGCGAGGTCTGTTGGCTTCTGCCTCCACTTGTTGAGAAGAAGGTCAATGTATATTCCTACCCACAAAAGGTGTATATCCATATTTCGAATTATCAGTTTGGCAGAAGAGAAAACAAAGTATGCCGTCGGAAAACTGCTCCATCGAGAGAACTCATGAAAAAAATATAGAGTGCTCGAACTATCATTATGAGAGTCCTTCAGAATCTCAACTTTCAGGAAGCAATGGATATAAGTGATCAGACTCATGATTCATGAAAATAATGAGCTCGTCATTATAGAGTACGTGGTGCAGATTTATTTCTTTCCTTTATGTTCCTGTGCAGATTTTCATAACAGTGAAGTCCAATTAAAAACGTAATGTGCTTGCAAGCACATCTACTAGGTATTTCTTAATCCATTTCTTTGGATCCCACCCCCAAATTATAGAGATCCATCAAACCATCTTGATGTTGGAGGATGTAGATCTGTTAGTGAAGATGGAGTACATGTCGTTGTCTAAGAAAGCTATTACATGCAATAGAATAATGTGACCTTTAAGTGATGCTTTTTAGAAATAAGAATTATGTAATTTGGTTCGTTCATTAATGATTTTATATTTCAAACGGCTACTTTGCAAAACTAAAAATAAATTGACTCTTGATTCTTGTCTCTTAAAGTTCATCGAGTTCGAGAAATGACGCATTACATCTGGCTAGTCTCGTCGAGTATAGTTTCTATAGACCTCATACCTTCGTTTCATCTCCCATGTTCAACTTCCCCTCAACCTTGAGAATGATTGAATTTAACACTTGTGGAGGTCACATGATGTTCATGATATCAGCAAAAATCTGTTGATATCAATTCTTATACTTTTCCTCAGATTAAACTACTTTATGGATATGTAGATTAGAATTGCATCTAGTATGTGTATTCTCTGTCACAATATTATTAAAACATATTTTTTACTAGAACATCATTCGATACATAAGAAACATACTAAAAATAATTTATTTATAAAGTTTGGTAGAATATACTCTTTTAAAATATCAAAATATAAAAAGTATCTTGTTACAAATAAGTTGCTATGAGTATGTTGTCGAGGCGAGAGTTTCTTAAGAAGGACAAAAACCTTCTAGTTGTGATACGACCGTGAAAAGGAAGGCAAAATTCACACACGAAACATGGATCACAAAAGAATCTCCATCACATTCTCGATCCAAACAAAACACACGACACGCACATAAGTCTTCAACTCCAAATCAGTCAATCTTCAACTCTAGACCATCCAGACTGAAAATATCACATTCAAGAACTCAAAATTTCAAAAAATTGCTCTTGTGAAGCACTCGTGTATTCACCTCATCGACATCATTAAATGAATGCGGCAAATTACGAGAGAGGTTGTTTTGACACACGCTTTGGATACAAGGGTATCCAAAAACAAGGAAAAAGAACTTCCAAATTGCAGTGCAATCTTGCAATGAAGAGAGGGTGGAGGTCGTCGAATGTATTTTGACGATAGGAGAATTACGAGAAGTAGAGCTCGAACCACTACAATCATAGTCATTAGGCTCGAGTAACGACATTCTCGTTTGGGTGGGAGGTATGGAGTAACTCATCATTGATCATGTGTCTAAGATAAACATTATGTCGAAAGACTTGTACAAGAATCGATGATTGTCTATTGACACTAAACATGGATGGGTCATAAGGACTGTCAAGAACACATCAAGAGATCTGTATGAGACATGTTCGGATGTTCGAGTGTGGAGCGGACGAATTGACTATCGGACATAACTTCTTCGTGCAAGAAGCCACATCATATGCGTTGATCCTTAGACAACCATGCATTATAGCTACGCGAATCAAAACAAAGATTTTGGACGACAGATCTGCATATGCGAGGATCCAAAGTCAAGATGGGAGGAAGGCAATACAGTTCTTAACTGTACCACCAAACCACGAGCGTAGTAGAGATCGCATGAAGGAGAATCTTCTTCCAAAGGTGGGTGAAGAATTCAGAGATTTTTTATAGGTGCCACTATAGAACAAGATTGTAGTGGTATCCAAGACAAGGTATTCTTGCAAAGATGAAAGTGCATTTTGTACAAGGTTTGTCAAGTTTGCAAAGTGTGGGATCGCTGTATATATGAAGGTTGAAAAATGAAAAGGAAAGAAAAAAGTAGTGTGCATGAGGTTGAGGTTGGATTACGTGAGTTGGGTGAGTTAGAAGAGGATGAGTGGATTTCGAGTGTTTATCAAGAGAATGGATTGGAGGATCCGTTGAAGGAGAGTGCATCGATTCGGTGGAAGGATGATGACGAGGTCATGCAGATTTATTCGAGGGAGATTTATTCATTAATAGAATCATTTCTTGCACTAGAGGTTTGGATTGAAATGAAGTACAAGACCATTGACAAGAAGGTTAAATCAGTAGCTAGACCTTTATTAGAGGATTCGAGAGGTCAGGTTGAACGAGCATCGAGAGAAAAGAGTTTACGAGATCTTCGAAAACAACTCTTGAAGAACTTAAGGTTGTGACAGATAGTTCACTTCTATCAGAAGAGATGGTGTGTTTCAAAGAAATGGTTTTATCACACATACCTTGGAACTTGAGATCGGTTATTGTACCACGAGCATATTTACCGAAGTTGGTAGAGTTGCTGAAAGAGAAGATGAGAATGAGGATTTTGGAATCATCTTTCTCGCCGTATTCTAATCAACGGTTTATGATGTCGAAGAAAACTGGATCATTATGGTTTATTCAAGACATGAAGCCTGTGAATGTCGTAACAATCAAGAATGTTGTTGTTGGACCGATTGTGGATGAATTTGTAGAAGTGTTTGCAAGGAGATGATCTACTTAATGAGAGATTTGTATTCTGGATACGACCAATTTCAGTTGGCAGAGGAGAGCAAGGACATTGCAGTGATACGTGCACCGTGGGATTGGTTAGGATGTGCATATTGCCACAAATGGCTACAAATTCAGTAGCACACATGATGAACGGATGAACAAGATGTTGAGAGATTTCATACTCGAGAAAACTATACTATTCTTGGATGATGCTTCTATCAAAGGGTGTAGGGAGGACAAAAAGGATGAAGCTTTAGATTAGAGGGGGTGTCCATGATACGTTGTCTATCACATCAAGGATTGTGAGAAGATCTTATCTCAACTGCAGGAAGTTCATCTCACGTTATCAAGAACGAAGTCCACACTTGGAGTTCAGGATGTTTTGATCGTAAGTTATCTCTGTAAGTCAGATTCGGACAAAGTAGATACCATTGGGAGGATGAAAGAGATTTGCAACTACTTGATGGAAGTTCAAAGATTTTTGAGTGCGTGCATATTTTATCACATTTGGATTCCTCATTATGCACATGTGACGGATCCGTTATATTGAGTTGTTGCATAAGGGTCACAGATTTAAATGGAAGGAGGAGTATATAAAAGCAATATGAAAACTGAAGTCTCTGTTGTCGTCTCCTTTTGTGTTGGTAAGGATTGACTACAAGTTTAGTAGATCGATGGTTCTTACGATGGATACCAATCTACTTGCAATCAAACTTTTAGCAATTTGAATTCGTCAATTCGAACCAAGACTCGAGGACTTTAATGTTGCTTTGGATAGATTGAAGAAGACATGATTGCGGAACAAGATGAGGTTTGATGAGCGATATCGGTTGAGACCTTGAGAGATCAAAGAGGATGATTGAATTCTTGTATACGACAATAGTCTAGACAATCAACATAACGCTTTAAGAGAGTTCTCGAAGTGGTGGTTCGGACCGTATGTGGTAGATAAGATGTTTGGCAACGCTACATATGGATTATGGGAGCTTGATTGAGCAAAGCTGAAGGTATCAGTGGAGTGAAGAATAACGAGTGAAGATCTTCAAACAACAGGATAAAGACATAGATCTTGAAGATCTTGACATTGAGTTTGGATCTGAGGATATTGAAGATGAGGAAGATGAGGATGGGACAAGAGAAGATGATGAGGTTGTCTGAGATGCCAGTCCACTTCTTAGTGATGTCTCTTTTGACGCATGCTAGAGGTTTTGCAGGTTTAGAGGAGATGGATATTATCGTGGACCAGCTAGGATGTGAAAATAAGATTCTAAGAATATTATTTTCTCAACATACTATAAACATAGTTCTGACAGCAACATTGGATAGACCTTCGTAAAGAGATCAACATTGGAGTTTTTATCGTCGTAAACAAAGCAAAGACGAGGTAGTTACGAACAATTTCACTTTTAAGTTTTAACACATTGTGACGCTGATGTGACAGATCACGAGCTGACATGGCATTTTCTCTGACGCATCAGAAAACAATTGTTATTGTGGAAATTTAACACATGTTCAATTTCACTGATGTGGTACTATTCGCTGAGGTGGTAGTTTGCTGATTGGACATATATGATGACATGGCGTGTCCATGCATGCAGACATTGTGTTGACAAGTGGTAATATGTCGTTGATGTGGCACTTTGTGGATAAGACAACGTGATGATTGTTGATTGGATGGGTGTAGAAATGAGTCGAGTTGTTGATGTAGTAGTGCATGAGCACGACATGTGATATCCTGTATGGATGTCATGTCAATCCATGCATGTGCACATGTGGCAGAACTTAGAGGTAACACGTGGACCTAAGTAGATTGCTTGTCAAAAGTATAAAAGTTGTGCCGTCGAGGTCATTTTAATAGGATTTTGTGTCAAGATGCCAAGAGGCTACTAGATTTTCTTCATGATTTTTGAGAGGGTTGGATTTGGATCAGATGCGTTTGGAAAATCAGTTGATCACGGGTGAACTTCGAGATACATCTCGAAGTAAACCTGGAGAAAATTAGTCATTTTTTGTCAAGGGTAACTTTCTGTCAAGCAACTTCCGGGCGCATCCTTAAGTTAGATTGGGACAAAAGGGTAAATTTTTATGAGTTTGAGCATCACCACCCACAAGTTTACACAAGAACTTCGGGACGCGTCCCGAAGTTAAACCGGGAGGAAACAGAGAAAGTAGAGGAGAAAAATACTTAAATCTTTGAGGAGACGTAACTGTTGGTAGAAAGGTCCGTTTGGAACACTTTGGGTAACATTAGAAAGATATTTTTGAGAGAAGACGGACACATTTCGGTTAGGATCACTTGTGTGCAAAATTTCCAGACATCTAAAGTCTGGTTGTAAACTTTGTGTATAAAGATAAAAATACTAAAGGTTGGATTGAATATTTGACGTACGTGCATTGTTGTTCTTCTTTCTAGATCCCACACATATACGATACAGCTAGATACTCCATGTATTCCTGATCACCTCTTTCGCATCTTACAATATGACAAGGAGTGAATGGAGCTAAACTTTCCAGTAATGACATATCAACCAGAATGTTTTTTCAACGTTCGGGTTGATATGTCATTACTGACGGAGGATCAATCATCATGCGTGGATCATGTGGAACTTTGCTGAGGAATACTGCAATCAAATGATAGAGCTAATAACTAAAAATCAAATGATGACTTCCTCTTTTGTCGTATCTTTCATCATAGATCAATTCAAGATCATTATCTTGATTTTGTATTGAATCTCGTGTATTTTTGGATCGTTACTAGCTCTATCATTATACGAGGGTGATTATCTTGTGTTAAGTTTGAGGTCTAAAGTATTTTGGTTCAAACTCTTGAGGATGTGAGAATGTTTTAGGCTTACAACTCGACACATAGTGCCAAGTAGGAGATAAGGTGATCTCCAATATTCTCTCTCATTGATCAATTCTTTACAAGTCAGATTCAGTCTAGTTCCATGGACGGTTTTGGAGATTCGAGCGTCTGTCTGGAGGTCATTTGCAGAGTGTGAGGTTTGTTGGAAAGCTCTAGAGCTAGGCTACAATCTGAAGGAAAGGTCGGTTGATTTGGAGTTCTGAGCATGGAGTTATGATCGTTCAAAATCAAGGGGTCGAATCGCTACTCTTAGTCATGTTTTTTAGTGCCTTGAAAGTTTGAGAGATGATCTTTTGGTATTGTCAAGGAAATTGCATAGTTGACATCATGCTAGTTGCACTGATGTAAATTATTCGTACGTTTGGGTTGGGTTTGACCTCGAAATTGTCTATAGAAGTTGATTATAACATGTGAGAGACAAAAGTAAAGCCGTTTTGCTTGGATTCAAAGATTGAGTTGTTTCATGAGCATTGGATCAAATCTTTGAGTGAAAATATCTAAGAGTGAAATGTTCCTTATCATCTTACTACCTGTGAAATTTCAACTCTTTCGATTAAAAGAAGATGTTGGGGTCGTGGATTTTAGCTACCGGGGTCTGTAAAGCTCATAAGTTAGCACAGACAAAGGGCTTGGTCCATTTCAAGCAATTGGTTTGGGGTCTGAAGCTGAAATTTTAGAGGATAGTAGTGAGGAGTAAGAGGTAAGCTCTTGTGAAGTTTGAGCCCAATTGGAAGATCGAGTTAGGAGCAATAGATTGCCGAAGTTCATATTACAGCATGATGAGTTTGAAGGAGAAGAGAGATGTCACCCATATCTCTTGGTTGGTTTTGAGCAAACGATTTGGGGTTTGGAGGTGAACTTCCTGAAGGCGATGCAATTGAGTCAAGAGAGCTACATTGTGAACTTGGTATGGAGATCATAATCAAAGAAGATGTTACACAGTGTCGAGAATACTAACCGAGAATCTCTAACTATAAGATATCGTTGTCTTCGACACCATGTCTCGAGTTAATGGTTGCTTGCTGCGTTGTCGTGTGACGTGCTTTCTTATCTGGGAATACACCGGGTATCTAGCTGTAGAGAGTACGTGTCGCACTCCATGACTCAGAACCAGTGACCACCCAAACCTCTCTCTGATCTCCAAGTACACTTTGAACCTTTCTCGCTACGATATCCTCACGTCCTCTCGGCAGATCTCTCTCCTACTCGACTAGGAATAGAACCGAGATAACAAGCACGGGCAACCTGTTCCTGCCATCACCGCAAGCACTCTTGGGTCTGCTGGTCATCACTCCAGCCTCACCACAAGAGAAATACCAGCACTCCTAATAGAAAAGAAACCTAAGCGCAACGCCCGCACACAAATCCAATCAAAACCAACTGGGTGTACAAACAGGCATGCGGGTATGGAGAGGATCCAAACACAGGAAATACAGTCAACAACTCTCCATACCCATGATCAAGTGCTCTGAAGCACTGGCAAAACCTCCAGGTCGACCTGTTCTTCAAAAGAGTCTTAACTCTTGCGCCTTTCGGAGCAAGAACCTCTCAACTTTACCTCGCTGTCACTCCTCAACCACTGCTCAAAATGAGATGAAACCAAGGCCAGCAGATAGCCTGTAGAATAATCGCTCTATTAAGGTATTACATGCAGAGAGATCATCTCTGAGTTGGCATCTATGCCCTTCCAAAGTTCGCTGTTTCTATAACACGATACTATTTCAACAGAACTTTGCTGTTCGATTCCTCACAAACCACTCGATCAAAACAGCTCAAACTTCTCAGGAAGCTAATGTGTCACCATCACTACCACTCTGTAAAGTTTCACCAGCAGATCCTCAACCAAACTCTCGGAATGATCCAAGCCCTTTTCGTCAATGACACAAGGCGATATGCAGACCCTTGTGCACAAAAACAACGTTTCTCTTCAACCCAATAATCCAAAATTTCACAAGTAGGTAGCTGACTGTACCTTCTCAGACCCTGGAAGGTTTCATAGCAAAATTCGACCTCAAACTCCCCATATCTCTCTCAATGTCTCATGTTTACAGTCGCCTACTATCATAACCTCCGATTTGAGACACCCAACTTCAGCTGGCCATAACTTTTTCACTCCGGCTTGGAATCGATCGATCTCTGAGTCCATCAGCAAGCCCATCTCAAGAGCTTTCCGGCAACAGTCAATTCATCTCCAGCAACCTCACAGAACTCCCAGAAAGCGAAAAAAAGACCTCACGGAAATGAAATTGGTCACGAATTTGACCCCCTCAGCTTCAATTGATCGTAACTTTCTCATCCGCGCTTCAAATCCAGCAACCATCAAGTCCACGGGCATCCTCGTCTCCCAAGCTTTCCAACCATAGCTCACACTCCGCGAATGGACCACGGGAGTGTCTCTACCCTCGAAAATGTGAAAGGAACTTGGTAGAAGGTGATTGGTCAAACTTTCGACCAATGAGAAACAAGTTGACAAAAAGGGTTTTGTCTTCACTCACATGACAAACACACAAAGAACGAATTTTTATCCAAGAGTACCATTTAGGCCTCAAAGTTTATATTGAACAAACTCCAAACACGTGCCATTGACGATGCCGTCGGCCACGAAGCACGTAAACACGATGTACAAACTACGCTCAATAGAGAGTCAGAATCCCGACTCTAAAACGGTTGACAATAAACGGAACTACAAAAGGAACAGATGAAGCTATTATCTGGTTGTAATAATCCTCACCGAAGTTCCTCACGACAAACTCACGATGCGCCACCTTTGGACGACTGTAACATCGTATTTCGACCCAAGTGTTGAACGGAACTCTCGCTGGGAAGTTCAGATCCAACGGAGGATCCATACCACATCAGAGCAAGATGTAGACAGTAAGATCCCAAACAGCGTCGTAAGTGACAATGGGAAGAACGATAGGATCCGGAGTAGCCATCACCGCAGCCATAAACGACTCTCCCCAATGAGCTACCATAAATACTCGAAAATGATCTCGCGGCAGACAATGGATCTTAATGACGAATGGATGCGCAAGTGGAAGATCAGGAGCACGAAAGGGTTCTCCGTTCATGCCTACCACTCGCACTGCCGTTTACTTCATCCGATGATACTGATCACACTCCACTAGACTTGGATACTCTACACTCTATCCCTCAAGCTCCGCGCACCTCTCTTCTTATACATCAATCTCACATGTGACGATTACTGGTCTGAGTGCTGTTATGTGCTGAGTGGAGATAAGAGTACTACTCTTATCTCCACTCAGCGAAGAGTACACGGATCGTCCACGTGGAGCCTTATCTTTTGACACGATAAGGTCCCAGTGGCTCCTCAACACCAAACACGTACGAAGGATATGTGGTGGTTTCACACCCTAGCCAATCCACAACACGACAGCGTGCATGTCTTATCTTGTTGGAAACTCAAGTAGACAAGTTTCTACTGATATGTTGTATGTCTAGTTAAGAGCTTGTTTGATCACTCAAAATCTAGATCAAAACATGAAGATCAAGATGAAGATATGAGTCGTTTTGAGTTATAAGTGATAGAAACTGTCAATTTTGATCAATTGTGATATGAGTTGCCTTGATCCAATCAAGTTGTTATCAAGGATGTTATCAAGGATGTCATTGAAAAGCTTGTATTATAAGCTTTCGACTGCTGTAATATTCATCTTGAATGGAGTTCATATCAGCGGATTGTAGAAGATCAAAGTTGAATATTTTAGTTAATTTGTCGTAAAAAACTATGAAGAAGACACTGTTAGTGCACAAATCGACCTAAAAGATCGGTTGATGATACTTCTGCGAACTAAAGCCTAGTTGTGTTGTATGGTGCACTTACGTTACACTTAAGGTCAAGATAGGTCGATAGAAATCGAGACAAATAGATGTTAGAGTCGAGATAAAGACGGATTGATTGAGTAGTGAGCGCACAAGAGTTTTATCGAGTTGGTTTAAGATTTTACTGTATCTCTCTATAGTCAGATATCTCTTGTATGCCCAGACCAAAATTAATGCTCTATGACAACGTACTTGAGTAGCAGTCGTAGCACGAGCTCAATGAAGTTACTATCAATAGTTAGACTCTCCTCATCAACTACCTCATCATCAAACTCGAGTGTGTTGGTACGAGCAACCAATGCTTCTTGCTAGTACCCCTTATCATCAACTTCTTGAAAATACACATTTCCAGTCTCTGCATCATTGACAGAAGCTCCTACCACATCTATCATCTGACTCTCTACTTGCTCTGACATCACCTGTCTCTTCCATTTGATGATCTTCGTGATATCAAGAACCTCTCGAAGAGAGAACTCAACTCGTGTGTTGCTCAAAAATTGCTCTTCAGAATAGTAGAAGTCTCAATATCGACAACCAACTTGTAGGTTAGGCCTTTTCCTTTCTCTTGGGCAGTAAATCACCTACCAATAGTTGTTGGCTCCTGCTAAGATCTCTACACGTCCTCCATCGGATCTGATGCTAGTGGAGGAGCTTGAGAAGTAGATGAAACATCTTCTGGAGGAGCTGTTTGTCTCCTGATGACTCTCCTCATATCTCTCATCTTCTCTAGAACTCCAGTATCAATATTAGAGATATCTCGCCGTCTCTTTTCTTCCACAAAAGCATCTTGCCAGTGGACGTGTCTATCCACGTCCAAGAATAATGTAGTGTCTACAAGATCCATCCATCTTGTGACAATACGTATAGTCTTAGCTCCTCTCTTCAACACCTCAAAAGGAACTTCAACACTACCCTTCTCAATAGTCCTATCTAGCAATATAGGACTAGCTTCAATATGTCCAACGTATATGTCAAGATTCAATGGAAGTATGATTAAAGCAGTAACTGTTATAGGTGTAGCGATCTACGGCAGACTCTTCATGCCTCCTTGTCCAAACTACGTACTTAACAGCTTCCTGGTAGAAGCAAGATGTAACTTACCGTTCTGATAGTGTATGACACCATCTCGCAAAACGACGTAAGTTCTTGACAATCTCCTCGAAGATGATCTAGACTGTCGTACCACATATATCTACGAACAAAAGCACGTCTCAGACGTGCAGCATCAGGTGTTGGTTGCTCTCTTTGTAAATCAGCTAACTCAACCTTCAACTCACACATTTGTCGGATCATATCTTCAATCTGGTTCTGCTGATCCTGGTCTCTGCAGGTTGTTGGACAAGTGCTCTCTGTGCAAGAACTGACAGAACTGACATCAGATGGACTACTACCAGAACAATAGGTTTGGGAGCAAGAGCTGAAGGCTACTGTACTTAAGGAGCAATGAAAGGTTGAGTGACAACCTTTGCAAACGGACATCTCTCTACAACCACTCTTCCTCGTCTTTGTCTCGTTAGAATAGCCACAGCATCCTTGACTCTCCTCCAATCAATAGTAACATCCTCCTTCAGCCGATCGATCTGCCAACATGAAATATAACCAATATGTCGTAGCATCATCGGTAGTCTATAGAAAAAGCTATGTTCTCCTAGTATCCAAGGTTATACCTTCAAGTGTTGAAAACTACTTATATTTACGATCAAATTTTCTCGACAACTCGTTCAACTCCATCGTACGGCCAGGTTGCTGCTCAACCCAGTCCAGAAATGTCCTCCTAGTAACCCTCTCATAATCCTCTTCCAGAAATTCCTCTCAGAGAGCTCGCTCAAAACACCAAGATTTCGACCAAGGTCGCATGTGTCTTCAAAATCTCAATACTATCAAGACCCATTGTTGTTGTCTCTGTAGTCGCAGGTGCTGCAAAAGATGCGGTAGTAGACGTAGATGCAACATCTGTAGTGATAGCAGCAACAACACTTTCGCTCTTACGATCCATCTCTTCTTCGTGTGATAACTCAACCTTCACGATCAATCACCTCAAGACACTCTCAGTGAAAGCACTAGATAATATGTCGAGGTGATAGTTTCTTGAGAAGAGCGAAACCGTCTAGTTGTGGGTTGTGAAAAAGAAAAAGAAAATCACACACAAAACATGGATCGTAAAAGAATCTTCATCATGTTCTCAATCGAAGGAAATATATGACACGCACATAAGTCTTCAACTCCAAATCATTCAATCGGTAAGTCTCATTCTCTAGATCACCCAGACTGAAAATCTCACGCTCAAGAACTCAGAATTTCAAAAAACTGCTCTTGTGAAGCACTCGCGCATTCACTTAGAAGCTTCTCATTTTTATTCAAAAAGATATGCGTACAAGTTGCAGGTCTCTTCTCTACTCTTCTGTCCTCTATTCTCAATTCCTTGATAACATATGGTAACAGAAAAATAAATCTCTGCTAAAAATTTCAACACGGAATATCCTCTACAGAGTCAGCTGCAACCTGCAGAATCTGATGCAAAAAGCGATATCTCCTCGTGTAGAAGAGAGTAACTTTGAGATATACTTGACTTCAGATCAGAAGAGTACCGGTAATCTCTGCTTCCTCAGAAATGAGTAAAAACCCAGCTCTTACTCCAACTGGTTCTGAGGTGGAGAATCGAGCATGCACGTTGTGACCAAGTCTGCAAAGGTGCGATCCTTAAGATGACTCAGTGTTCAATGTGATTGAACTTGGGGAGTGAAAAGCGATAGGATTGGGTTAGCCCTTTCCTCCAAACAAGGTAATATAAAATGTTCACTCTGAAAGCCGACACAAAGTTACTGAAAGCCAACAGAAAGTTTCCCACTGAGGAGAAGCGTTCAGATTCCTTCCTACGGTCAGTGCCCTCACCATGCATGGATTAGAATAATAATGTGGGGGGTTTTGAGAATAAGTAACCCACAACTACACCCTAAGTTACTGGCAAGAACAATACGGAGAATGTTATGCATCTAAAATCTGAACAGCCCACCGTTACATTTGAAATTCACAACCAATGAACCATAAGACTTTTGATAGCATGTTGCAAGTTCCGATGAAGTATGATGACTCGCCATCATAAGATAATGATCAACACTTCTCGTTGTTATTACCACCAACCAGAAGAGATCAACCTTGTGAGATATACTTTAGTGCATTTGCTACTGATGTACTGGTGCATGAGCTGAATAGAATCTATTGACTGCAGAGTGATTATATGTCTGGGATCAATTCATGGCATGTTGCACTAAGAATCTGAATTATAACCTTCTCTGAAGCCATGGCAAAGCACTCACTCTCTCGGGAATCATTGCGAAATGTAGAATGCTAACTTTTCCGTAGCATGTTTCATACTACCACTAATACAAGAGCGCTTTACACTATAAATGTCTCCTCTCTAAAGACTAGTCTAGCTACTAACTCAAGTTAATTCACCTCGAAGCAAGACTGGAATCGACCTTTCAGCAGCATTTCACTAGTCTGTCTAACATTAGATTGAGTATGGCTTAGTGTGAGAGTTCAACCACAACTCCAGACCCTGGGTTCCCATTACCCAACCCTGTGCAGCTCTTGCCAGCGTTTAGAACCCATCTTGCTTGCCATCGTCATACTAGAAGCGGCTACCTTATCCGTCCGTAACCGGGGCCGCGTGAGGTCGACTCTTCCTGCCGATAGAGTTAAGTCTGTGAAAGGGCAGCTGCAAAGAGCCCCACAGGGAAAAGAAGCGTAAACTTTGTGGGCTATTTTCTCGCGTTTAATAATAAAAATTAAATTATTTACTAAAAGCGGCTGGTCCGAATGTCCGAAAGCAGGATCTTTGCGGACAGGGAGTTGATAACACTTGCACCTGATTGAATCCTCTCAAAGAAAAGTATAGACTTGATCGTTTCCTTGTGCCATTCTTTTCCCTTTTCTCAGTCAGACCTTTCTTTATTTTGCTTCTTTAGATCAAGCCCTGACCGTTTGCCACATCCACAGCAGGTTCCCGTAGTCACGTTCATTATAAATAAAGAACGTGACTGCTCCATGTAAACGTGTGATGGAGGGTAGTCTGTCTGGACTCTGGAGCCTGATCACAGACGAGCCGTGAGTAAAAGCTTGATCAAGGGAAAGACAAGGGCCTGATCAAGTAGTCTATGCCTGCTTTCCTCTGAGTGAGTGGGTTTTCTTTGAAGTATATCATCCGTAAGGGGCGTAGTTGGCTCTTCATTCTTGTTGAGGACTTCTGAAAAGATTCATGGAACTGGAGCTCAATGATTGAGTTCGTTTAACCTCAACTACCAATCTAGCACTTGAGGACCCAACGACCACGGTCAGCCACGTATGTCACACCTAGCAAATTCCTCTCATACAATCCTTGCATACTACTCTATACGATATTTTACGAGCGATAGAGGATTTTAGAGCTAGGGATTGCGAGACTTAGGGCCCAGGTGCACCTAGCAATTTTGTACTTACAGTTTATTGGAGAATCCGGGTCAGTAATAAGTGTTGTCACCGCATCTCGCTTATCAACCAGAGCTAATAAACTGAGAGAGCATATTCTATTTTATTCTTCTAGTTTTAAAGATGTTTGTGAACACACCTTCTTATGACTTTTTCTATATATCATAAGCTGAACTGATGTGCAGGAACTGAACGCAAAGAAGCTAATATTCTTCATGGTGAGCCCTCTTGGTTTGGACTGACAGGCTTCTTACAAGCTTTTCAGCTAAACGCCTGTGCGCATGGACGCTTAGCTCTGATTTTCTCTTTGCTTCGGGGTGTTAATTGTTTGGCGCTTCGGGTCCTTCTTTCTCTTTGTTCGGCTTGATAAGGTCTTCACATCCGTTGTATCGCTCTTTCCCCGTCCTTGCAGTACTCGTCCAGTTAAATGTGTATATATGGAAGAGGTACAACATAGTCTTGACTCCGAACATTTCTATCAGGTTGTAAACAACCCAGAATGTCTCATCCTCCATCGATCGAAGTCTAGTATTGTTTCTACCATTTTCCTTCTCTTTCTTCTTCTCAACAAGTCACAACTTGTTGCTTGTTTTCTCGAGTTCTAACTTCTTCCCGAGTTGTTGTTTCTTGTTCACTTCGTCATGATAGGAAGGAAATTAAGGTTCCAATTCCTTAGATCATAATGCCGCATGCAACTTGGAGTTCTAGCCAGAGGGAAGGAAGAGGACAGAGCAGAGTTCGGAAGCTATCATGAGGTGTAATTGACACGAATAGGAACAGGGTCCGGATCTTGTGACTGAAAATGGAGGGTTAAATATAAGTATGTTTGATTAACTTTAAGTAGCGTTTGTTTTGTGTTAATTAATTTATAATTTATAATTTTAATTAATTAATTAATTCATTCATTTTTATTATGGCAAAATAAAAATGAATTAATACATTATCCCCTCTCCTATCCAAAGATAGAAGAAGTGGTAATAAATACAATGAAGATGGATAATAAAGCTACAGTAGCTTCTCCTTAACTCTATGTTTTAGTAAACTATATTTTTCACTAAAAAAATTTAAGGCGATTGTCAACCAGTTGCTCATGTTAATTTTGTGGTTAAATGTTTATCCTCTTCTTTTCTTTGGTCAGAAGTTCACTTTGCATGCATATTCATTTATATTTTTTGATATTATTTAATAAAGACCATCGAAAGTCTCTTTACTCTTTCTTACATAACATAGAAGATATGAAAGATTTACTGGACCGCACCCTTAATACGATTGTCGGCCTTGAACCACTCTCTTAACTTTATGTTAATTGATCACACCTTTGATGGATAATAGCAAGTTCAGCAAGTTTACCACTATGTAAAGAAATTACACTATAACAAATAAGAGATAATCTAGGCTGATAATCTGCTGTAGAAATATTTTAATTCAAATTTTTTGTGAAGATAAATTACGGAGGATTAACATGCACTTCTCTCATTTCGATAATGTTGCATTTTGACCTCTAGATTTTGACTTACTGAATCTACTATAGCCAGTCAAGTCAAGAGGGGTAGAATCAAGTCCGACACACGTATTAAAGATGCGGTCAAGTAAATTTCTGAAGAAGATTTTCATCATTTACAAGTGTAGCATTATGTGATCAAATGTCGTTATCATAATATGTCATCTGTAGTGACGAACATCCGTATTTGACCCTGAAATGATTTCTCGTTTGAGAAGATTTTGGCTTCAGAGTGGCTTGACCGTTGGGCATGCGGAGTCTAAACTCATATAGTTTTATTTCTAAAAATTTACATGGTCACACTCTCAATAAGTTTGGTTACGCTTGATTACACTCTTCTTAATAATATATTGCTTGATCACACCTAGTTACTTTGCCATGTTAGTGACATATCGCACTGCAATATCAGTTTTCTGAGTATGTAGCATTTGACGTGTATTTTATTATTGAAACTATTTGAATAACAAAAAAAATGTGGTCATGATCGAAGATAATGAAATGATGAAAGACATGACAAAACGACTGGTTTTACTGTCGATAAACAATCAGAGATATGATCAAGCACTACATCGTTAAAAAGTGTGTGATCCAAAATATAACTAACATGTGATCAAGCAAATTTCTGCTTCATTTCTGGCGATTTGGTGGTATGTCACGTATAGATTCGACAGAATCTAGCCGCGAAATTCTCTTTGCAATTAGTCCAGTGCGCATAATGACATTTCTGTCTCGTAGATGTTTTCCCTCTCATTTTGGGTCAAACCCTGAAAACGTGCTTCTGATGGACATGGATTCTAATCCTGACAACAACAGAACTAAATCAACATTACTGATATAAGACGAAAATGTATATCGGCGGTCACTTCATATCCCCGGTTTTACTTTGTGAAGGAACCGGGGTATCGTAGGTAAAGTCATCGCAAAGTCGTAAACTCTTAATATGACTAGGAAGATTTTGGAAGGAGGCTTGACGAAAAGGATGCCCTCGTCTTTGCTGATGGTTGTGGTGCCAGCAAGGACGCTCCACAGGAGTAAGAGTTCCTCAACCTGGGCGTCAGGTCTTCCTTGAACCACTTCGATGAAACCAAGGACGATATAACAGATCTGGAAGCATAAGTTGATAAGAATTACACTCTAAATTCCTGATGATAAATGTCGGACCTCTGCTCCCGTTCCTAATCCAGTTCCTTACAAATGCTTTATATGTCCAACCGTTTGGATATTACTTCTTACATATGCTTCTTAAGTGGGTTGATCTTTCCTTGCCTGCTTATGACCAACAGAGCCAAAGCATATAATACTGTTGATTTACCCATGCGGCTTGTATAGTGAGACTTACTGGGTCACATTCTGGGCACCTCTGGAACTTGTCGTGATTCTCTAGCTTCAACGAGTCATGTGCAAAGAATCCTCAACGTACAAGAGTCAACGAACGAATGATACCCTTAGCGATAAACCCAGTTTGGGCATCTTCTGGATTACATTTCTCTTGTATTTGTAGATGTGCCCAAAGGTCTAATAAGCTTCTGCCTTACCCCCAGTAGCCACGCCCAGGAAAGAAAAGCAAAACAATCCAAAACGCAAGCGGTGAGTTGTCGAGTTATATAATTGGTCGTTTGTATTTGCAGATGAGTTTAGTTGCCACAAGAGATTGCCGATAGATATGATATCCCCATGTTTGACCGTAGCCGGCTATCTAAGTGGTTCTTCCGGATGTTGCCGTCATAATCTGGAATTGTATCTTTGAAGGTCGTCTCAGTTTAGCATGAACGAATGGTTCACTACCCTCGCAGTCTTGCTTGGTATCTGTGCCGACCTCTAACTTGTCACTTGTACATACATCTGTATCGGCGCTTTGGGTTGAATTTGACGTTTCGAGCGCATGAGATAGAAGAAGCTTGATGGTGAAGTATCATCAAGTACGCAGCTTTCCTTAGATCTCTTGCTTCGACGAAGCTACATAAACTTCATCCTTGTTTCTCCAAGAAATATCAGCTCGACTAACACATTTAGGCAAGGCCGATATATCACTTGACGAGGTTCTAATCGAGTGATTCATTTGTGTTGTGATCATATCCAAGCTTGCGCTGGCATGAGCTTGCTCTAATCCAGATCAAGATTTGCAGTAGGACAGGAAGCTTGTTCTAACATGGCTTCGCAGAGAGTGCTGAAGTGTTACATCATTTTTATATCATTTACGGTATTGGAACAGGTTCTAGTCAGGTGCTCATTCTCAACTTGGCAGCAGGACGGTAAAATGAGAGAATTCAGAAAACGGGTGGAAAAAGTGAGTCAACTCGATTGTCTACATAAAGCTCACCCGCTGGTAGTCAAAGCAGTACCAATTCACCAAACCGTTTACAAAGATACTAGAATCATACTTAACGATGAGCGTGTTCCATTTTTAGGTGACATACTAACAGATCTTGAGGTCGGGTAGAGTTTGTTGTTTGAAAGTGTTACCAACTACGCTACTTTACCTTCTGTCTTTGATCCAGGTCTGCATTTTCCCGCCCCTGATATCCTTTCGACATGACGATCAAACATCAATCTCACTTGTCCTGGCCGGTTCAGGTCACGAGGTTCCAACAATATACTTCTATCCCATATGTAGACTGGCCTGAAGCTTGAGAGTTTACTGACTCTGTTTAGTGAGCAGATTATTGGCTTCGGTCGCTCATCTCCACAAAACAAGTTCAGTTCAAGGGTCCCATCAGGTGTGAGCCAAGCCAGACTCACACGAAGTTTCAGCATGATACTTAGACCGGGAGCAAACCAAGCACGGGAGACCAGCTTATTTGGCTCACCATATGGACGAGATGAAGGGATGGAAGGTAAAAAAGGGAGTGATCATGCTGGAACCCAGCACCACCAAGTACTTCAACAATTTCCCCTTATAAGTCACAGCATATTACCTTCATATTACCGGCTTTTCCACATGGGAGATGTCATCAAAACACCCACCCACCTCCAAGCCAAAGCGAAGTCAGTGACCGAGGGCTCCCATGGGGGGGTCTCATCTCGTCCCGAATACACTCACACAATCCTTGTCTCCGCCAAAAGAGAGTTGCAGACAAAGGAGGAGGACCAGCAAAAGCGGTTACATCATCTACGTATTTGTAACAACCCTATACCTGGAGGGTAGGGGGGTAGGTTTGTCGAGTTCCTCCATTCACATCTGTAAGGCTAGTACAACCACATGAATGGAAAGATAGGCAGATTGTCATTATCCAGGCTACCTCTAAATATAAACTCTTGATGATATATACATTCGGATAAGGAGGCAATCTTTATGGATAAAGTGGACTCTTTTTGCAGTCCCTCCCCCCCAGCCTCACCCAGTTGTCAGATTGTGTGCATGGCCAACGCCCCCACTTTGTACTCTTGCACTGAGCGCTGGACGAATGTTATTACCTCACCTCACCTCACCTCATTCTTTGTTCTTTGCTTTAGACCATCTGAGCAGAGATCGAGATGAGATGTTTGGACATGAATCCGTCTCGTTAACTACTTCTAGCACACTACATTAAAGGTTTCACCTTTCAAATGATTCCGCAATATTCGTGTGTGTGGACCACGAGTGGAGTAGGTGGGTTTGACCATGTAACTCTCGCCAAAGACTTGAATAGATTTAGACTTTAGTCACTTGCGGTGTTGTAGACGATGGGTTCGTTCCGGTGTCCAAAAAGTGACGCTCCGACGCACGTCTGCATCTGCATCTTCTGTGGTAACCATCCAACCTTGCAGATTAAACAATGAACCCGATTCCAATTTATTTATTGGTTTGTTATGGTGGGGACCTCTATGAGAAGAGAAGATCCATGTTCTATCTCGCTCGCCCAGATTGCAGAAGCACTTCCTCCCGTCTATTTGTTCGTGAGGATGCCTCAGGAAACCCCGGAAGTGTTTGAAGGTTTGGTCCAACAATTCTGTCATACATTTGCACCAAAAGTCATAGGTGATGATGATTGGTTCGGTTACGAATTTTACCTTCACATCGTACTGTTAGGAAGTATGATAAGGAGGGGTACATAAGGCTGTGAAACATATTTCCTATTGGATGCTTACTGGTAACCGTCCCACTCCTGTTCCTCATCTATAGATGCTTATTTTTCCTTCTCTTTTCTGTTTACTAAGTCCAATCAGTACTACTACTATTGTTATCGATGAGATCAGAGGTACATTCAGGTAAACAAGTTTCTTTAGTTCCACAGCAGAAACGATCTGTTCCTGTCTCCCTGAGGTAAATTTCAAGCTTGGATTTTGTTTCCTCGTTCTTTTCATGTTCCCAAAGCTCCTTTTCATTTTAAAAGAGAGAACTGAGAAAGTATGGTGGGTCAAAGGTGTTTGGTTCTAGCGTTGCAGTTGTTCTTCACCCGGAAGGAAAAAGAAAACGGGAAAGAGCCCGAGATCGAGATCGAGATCGACTACGGTCATATCAATGTAAATGAGATATGGAGATTTAAAAATAGACATTTCAGTACCTTTAAATACAATAATTCTTACGCGTCTATTCGTTTTTCACTTTCTGATCCTGTGTTTGGAGGCAAGTGAGCAGTGAAAGTCTTCGTCCATGTCGTGAGATCTTGGGTGGAACACAAACTCTAACTACATGTCACTTTTACGGATTCAAGTACAAGAGTACGCATTCGACTGTTTTGTTTCTTCAGCATCTCTGTTATAACTACTGAGGCTCAGCTCCTTCTTTTAGATGGATGATTACCCCCTACCCTACACGTACAAACAGAACTGAGTGTAACGTGCCCTGAATTTCCATCAGTACCTGATTGATGTACTGTAGTACGTACGGGGAGCTAGAGAGATTTACAGACATTTACTTTACAGCACCCCTAACACGTTTTCTAGACTTGACCCCACACCCATTAACTTTGCATTACTTGATCACACCCTCGACTGACTATTGCAGGTTTAGTAGGTCAAAATATCACGTCGATCATAATGCGGAAAGTGTATGTTAGCCGTCAGTCATGTATTTACACAAAAAGTTCAATTTAAAATGCTCTAACAGTAGGTTATGAGCCCAGATTATTTCTTATCTGTCCTAGTGTAGTGTCTTTATATCCCGGTAAACCTGCTGAACCTACTATCGTCATTCAGGGGTGCAGTCAAGTAACACAAAGTGTAGGAGGGATGGAGTCAAATCCGAGAAGCGTATTAGGGGTGCGTTCAAGTAAATCTCTGGAGAGATTTATACATTTCTATCTCTACTTGCTCGGTCGTCCTGCCTGGTACCGGTCCATGAATGAGACTATCTCGTCCACCTAATTCCCCTGGTCAATATGTCCTCGTCATAAGAACACAAATCCTTTCTTCTCAATTCATCTATGTAATATGTGCTGAAACGGAGAAGATTCACATATGCTTTTAAAAGCTTTGCATTCAAGTGCCATACACACATTCCATCCCTCATGAGTTTTTGGACACTAACCACAATCCCTCGTACCGTGAACCTAACAGATCGGATGGAACATCCTGCACCCACCACCAGGCCTTCCTATTAGTCAGCAAACCTCAGGTGGATAATATGCAACAACAACTAGCAAGTCATATGCAGATGAGATGATATATTGTCTGTCGTCATGTCTTCTGTTACAGTCTCCCGCAAGAATGTCTTGCCACTCTAAACAGTTGAGCTCTACAGATCTCACGCGGTTTTGGTTCCAGGCATGGTACATATCCGCAAACTCTACACTTCTTCAGTTCAGTTGCAAGCTATACTATCTTAGAACTGAACGATGGAAAATCCTGTGGCATCAATAAACAAAAGTAAAATACTAGATATCATGTATGACAAGAGGACAAGTCTTCTTTGTATTTAACAATAAACCAGGAAGGGATATGACACTATCCTTCATTGATGAAAACTCTATCACTTGCAGTTTCCAGTAGATATCACAGTCACTGATGAGTCACTCCCACATTACAGAAAATGATGCATACTAGCTTGCACTCTTTTCCACTCCTTGTGCATTGCGTATACCGTGCAGTATATGTTATCCAGGCGTAGAGGAGATTATATAATCTGTAAGATACGAATTCATTCGGTCCTCAAAATCGACGCCAAGACACAAATTCTGACACGGTCTAAACAAGTTTCGTACGAAGTGTTTTCTGACACGGTCTATCAAATCGGGTATCTAGGAGACTCTCAAGATGTGATCGCTCAAGATTCAAGACTTCGTTGTAGTTTGAACTAGTCACACGAGCAACAGTGACGACATCCTTTAGATCAGAATCCTTATTACTACCGGTAACTGTGTCCGCTTTGCTCTGCTGTGCTCCCCAAACAGCACTTATCCTTTGTTCAAGAATTCTGCGATGCGCCTTGAGCGTGTGAGAAATGCTGTAAGTAAGTCACCTTCGTTTCCACAAGTGTTGTCGGCGTGCTGCCGACAACACTCAAGCGTGCCATTGTAGGGTTTTCAGAACGATGTCAAGACAAGTAAGTGATGGAACCATGATTCTTGCCACTGTTTTCTTGAGAAAGTAAAATCTCGCTCTTAGTTGATACGCTGGTACGTGGGGTTTTGTTTCATCCCCGAAATGGAACCTAGCTGGATGATGTCATGGGCCAGAGAAAGGAGTTAGAGACTGGTAATCAGATTGCCGAAACTTATGTGTTATATGAGGCACTCCTACAGTATTTACTCCGGACAAGCAAATCCCAAGTGGAGACCGAAGTAATAAGGACAAGTACGAATTCTCCTAACTTGGAGTGCAGCCTGAGCTGGGAGTCAAATTTGGACAAGACGAGTTCCAGATCCGGCGAGAATAAGTCGACGAGATCTGACTCAAGAGGGTAGGTTTCGAATAAGAAAGTGAAACGTGGAGCATCATCCGTCAATCCCGAGCTGAGGCAGGAAAAACAACTCATTGATACTCTTCGCATGTGGTGTTTTGACCTAAGTGATGTCTTGGCGATCTCTCGACTTCTAAACTTCCTCGCAGCATCTCCGTGCTTTCCAGTTAATAGCAGCCAACGAGGGTCAAGGTCCTCCTATTGGTTATCATGTATAGTAAGGTTGTTAAGACTTGGATCAAGTGAGATGTCTGGACGATTCCCTCTTCCATTCTCGGACGGGAACTACATCATCATTCAGGTTTCTTCTAGTCAGCATGGAGGTAAGGCAAAGGCATCATCTTAATTTGCACTGCGAACCAATCCTGCTTGAAATGTAGGGAATAGGCGGATTTCAAGGAGGATTAGCGATGTCTGGATGATTCCTCTTGGCTAAACTCTGGCTATCATCTCGGATTCTTCAGGACGGAAATTAAGTCGTTGTGGATATCTTAGGATCAAGACAGTTTGCCATTCTGTGGAATCTGTGCTCGTGTTCCAATTTACCATCTCTTTGAGAGGGTTTAGGGTATGACCGAACGACCTAGTCGGACCGAACGATGTCTGGACGATTCTTACTTCATGTGCTAAACCCGGACGTATTAAGGATTAGGAGAATTTAGGACACGAGGAACTCGGACCGTATTGATACCAGTGGATCTATGGTTCTTTTCGCATCTTGAATATCGATAAATCAGGAGTGAATGAGGTACAAGAGTAACCAGCATGGAGACATCCTGACCCTAAAATTGAGATGAGTTGAATTCGTCGACAAAGGAAGGGAGAGAAATCCTCCGGCTCTCGAATTTGATTCACTGACGAAACTTTCTGTGCCCTGTTTGAACTGTTCAGTCAGATAACGAGGTCTTCAAATAGCAATCACCGAAGATGGAATGAGATGACGATGGCATTGAGGTATGTTCTTTTCTTCTTTTCTCGCAGGAAAGAAGCGGGTTGAGCCCGAGACTTCTAGCATTACAAAACTTTAATGAAGGGAGTTGCATCCGGGGGCCCTCGTGTGTAACGGGCCGACCGGGGCCGTGAACCAATGCATGTTTGGGCCAGCTATTATGGCCCTGTCATTCTCGCACTCACTACCCTCGCAAATAATCAATGCCGCAGAAGGGATTGAGGTTTTGTAACCCGCAGAAGAGAAGAAACGGTACAAGGAAGACCGTTTCTGGCAAAGGATGACTAGAGGGCACACATGGATAGAGATTTTGCAGATGAGATGGTCGAATGAGACCGACATGACGGATTCGCTGCGAGCTTGGAACCCGACGTCGACAGCTGATTTCCCCATTTTCTTGCACTATTCGAGTCTCTTCCATCAAGATGGGAGTGGAAGCCACTACATCAGCCAGCCCGGCCTTCGAGTTTCAATCTGCATTTATGTGGTGCTGGATTTGCAAAATTGCTTTTGAAAGCCAACTATAGTCCGTGCAACTTGGATTCGATTGTACCACCGTTGAAAACAGACGCCAAGACCTTTCCCCTGGTCTGCAGAACATCGAACAGTCCCCTAGTTACGTTGTTCCAGTACCTCCTGAGTCCCAACTTCCAAGCCATGTTCCACTGTTTCCAGAAATGTGGTTTGCAAGACATATCTATGTAAGAGTTTTTCTTAGGTCTTCTTCTTATACGTCTCCAGGTTTACTCTCATCGCACTATTATTCGTTTTACGTATCTGGGTTCGGTATATCTCGGTATTCGCTTCTTAATCCATTTTCGTTTTCGGAAATCACGACTACCGATGATTGTTCGTATCGAGCGTGTGTTGGAGAGGACATTAACAAGTAATCATCGATAAAATAGAACTGGCAAGAAAGAAGAACCAAGATCACCTTCAAACATGGACGAATCCTGTGTTGTACTGCTAAACTTGTAAAGGTGATTTCTTTTTCATATTGGCATCCGGTTCATTCACGTCGAATGTACGTTTTAACGTGAAAAATGCTTAGCTACATTTTTTTAAGTTAAGCTACCGAAAAAAGTTTCTTGGCTACAGAAGGGTACGGAGCTTGCCGAGATCATAGACGTAACTGGTAAAACGAGAAACGGTGCCCATAATAACCCTTCCACCTCCAACCTGGATGTGCACTTTTTCCCCGAGGATAAAATAACTTTAGCTCGTTATTGAGATCCAGTTCATGAACAACAGAACTAGAGTAATATGTTCATTTCTCGTGTAGGAACTTTAGTCTGCAACTGGGATTCAGGAAAGTAAATTTCTCATTTCTCTGTCTGTGTTGGGTACTACATTTAGTCCTCTAAACTCTCTGAGGAAAAAATGTCAAGTTAAAAATAACTTTAAAAAAATTTGAAAGAAAAAAGCTCTTTCTACCCCCCGTTTTCTCCAACTTTGTGACGTACACGAAGACAATCCTGGTTTCGCTCGTCTGCTTCCCTTGGGTGAAAAACTGTTGGCTGCTCAGTTTCCGGCTGAGTTTCTTTCTTTCTCCTTTCTGAGCTAGCGTGCATGATTGAATGGGAATTTCCCTTGCCACCTTGACGTTAACTGAAATGTTGATATTGATGTTGCAGGTTGCTATACAAGAGATTAATTAACAAAAGGAATCAAACAGGTAAGTCTGGCTTATGTCCTTCCATCGAATGGAATTATTACTTACGTTTATAATTCGATTGAAATTTAACACGAGGAATAATAAACGGAAGTAAAAGATTATACCCATTTAACTTGCTAGAAATCCTAGTATGTCATCATAAGCGTGCATAATCACTTGAGCTCAGTTCATGAAGCAGTTCATTTTATGTATTAGAGTGTTCTTATTTTTGCAGATGAAGTATTTTGGCTTGAGAAAAGAATCAGAGGTTATCTTCGCGTGCTGTACTTCATTGCTCATTCAAAAGAGTGGAAGCCACTACTGACTGCTTACGCTCGTGAAGGCAAAATGCCCCATGAATCCGTTAGAGTGTTGGAGAAGTCGTATCAGGTTTGTACCGTGTGCTCAACAGATTGCAGCCTTATGTGACACCTTCCTGCTTGCCTTCTGGAGATGAAGCCGTGAATTTGATGTCGAGGAGTTATGTGAGATGAAAAGATTTTACTAGTTCGATCTGATTGTATCATTGACTAGTACTGGTTGAATGTTGTGTCACAGTGCAGTTTCTAGGATCGAATAGAGTGGAAGTATAGATATGATTTTAGACTTAATTACCTCTTTAAGTCTTGAGCACTGAAAAGAAAGAGGGTCCTTGAAGGAGGAGCTGGATTATGATGTTATATTATTGCTATTATGCGGTCGGTGAGTTCACTCTAGTCCATATCTCGGTAAGGTATTGTAAGCATACGGTAGCATAGAGAATTTATAACCAAGTGCTTCCCTTGGATTCATCACAATATATTATGTCTGCAGAGAAGATGAGGCGCTGTTTGAGGTAGGAATTGATTGAAGATAATTAAATACGAAGCCACCAACATGTACCCCTCCCTGTACATCATGGCAAAGATATCAATCATAAGCACGGATACTCCTCCATTATTTCAGTATCATGATAACAACGTTCTCCTTCACGTCTTGTTGCCTTCGAAGAAGTTATAAGCAGCTCCAGAGTAGTGCCAAGAACTAGACGTTCGGTTGAATCTTGAGGTTTCAATCTTGAAGTTCTCATTTTTGACCTCGAAAATGCTTAATGCATCAATGCGTTCATCACAGAAAGCATTTCCCTCATTCATGACATGTATTTGTGGTGAATACAGAGTTGGTGAAGAGTTGTGTTGAGCAACACATTTTGTTTTGCTATTCATGATACTTGTAATGAACGAGAAGTTGGTGAAGAAGTGTATTCCTCGAGGGGCTCTAGAGGGATATGTGGTAAAGATGAAGTTGAATGTAGAGTTGGTGGTGGAGAGATCTCTCTATATCATCAAACGTGTCCTCCTCATACAGGAGATGAGATGAGACGTATGACAATGTGTGGTGGTAAGCGCGGAGTTGGTAAAGCTGAAAAGTGCTCTCAACAAAAGATAACGATTCATGGATACCACGAAAGGTCAATTCCAATTCTTAGTTCGATCATCTCTCAGCTCTCTCTTGTTTCATTGTCATCCTTATATGGAAGTGGTTATCATCTGAATCTCTTCCTTCCATAAGCTGGAAATGTACGTAGCTTCTGTGTAAGTAGTTAGGAGTTGGAGGGAGGATTGAACTCCACTATACATAACTGATGGACAAAATGTACAGGTAAATATCACGTTCTTTCCCAGTGGTGCAATTTAAAATAGTAGAAAACCCTATTTTATATATCGGATGAATGTATAGATCCTTTATGATACCAGAAAATATTCCTCCGAGATCCAGTTCTATGGATTCTCTCCATTATTGAAGAGAATTATTCATTCTTTCTTGTGTTCAGCTTCGACTGAGGATGTTCTTTTTGCCTTACGAAAGAAGAATAATAATATGCATGCTTCTTGAGTTTGAGAACGGAGGTAAGCAAAATGACAAGCAAAAGAAATAGAGACATAACTCCTGATGGAGATTGTTCTCGTCATGGCTGAAGTAGGTTCTGCATTCAGATAGTATACAGAAAGTCTCTTGAGTAGGTTAATTTCTAGGTTTAGGTTGTGTTAACACTTTTTGATTTGTGTTATCAGCAAATAGATACATATTATAGAAAAAATTTAGAATACTAAAATGAAAATTTTATTTTTTATAAATATTAAATGTTAACCGAGGACAGTGCTGCATGAAATCAAAACATAACCTATAAAGCATTAGCATATTGATGCGTTTCAGAAGGTATAAGTCCGTGGTCTTCTTATTCATGATATATTGCTATAATGTATATTTAATTTATTACCCACCCTTCCCAATGAAAGAGTTTGGTAAGAAATAAAACCCATGCATACTTGATCCAACCAACATCCATGTACATACCTTTAGCTAAAACTAGCTACCACAAGCCACACGTAACGAATTGGAACGCTAATGAGTTTAAAATGATAAAAATCATAGCGAAGTAACCGAAGAATATAGATTTGAGAACATCCTCGTTTCTCCAAACGGTCTTCAGATATCGATAAGGTCTTCTTTCTCACACCGTTTGCTCCAAGAATCTTTCAGTTCTCGGTAGTTGAGATATCTCTGATTTTTTATCGTAGACTAAACCTCCAAAACCTCCTCCTTGCGACTTAAGACCATGTACACTCGCAAAACGAATTGTCTGATTTGAGATCTGTCTTCTCAAGTTGATAAATCTGACTATCTTGATTCCCATAAGACTTCCAAACAAGCAGTTTGGAGTTCGCTCTCGCAAAGAATCATGAGAAATTTGGTCACAAGAAGCAAAAAACTGAAGTAAATCATTCCCGTGCTACTCAACTGCACTCACCATGCATAACAAACATTGTGTTATGCATGATGCATGATCTTCTCCTATGCATAGATAAAGACTCTTTGATCGTGTAGGCACCAAGACCGAAGAGCTTGGTCCATCGATTGTGAAGAACAACCCAACTTTAGGTCTTAGGTGAACAAAAATTATGACATAAGCATCTACGAGCCAATTTCTCTCAACAACTATCAAACCACCCGATGAAACTTCAAATCATCTTCAGTTTCTATAGAACTCAGTGTTTTGATCTCGATGGATCCAAGGATAATAAGTTTAGACTCCAGAACGGCTCGAACGGTCCAACTCTCCTTCGTAGGTCATTGTAGCACCCCAATTTCTCTTCCTTACGTCTCAATTTTTCTCATAATACTTAACATGATCCACCTCTTCACGAACCGTCTTATCTTATGTGTAGTCGTCATAGATCTGAACCCGATGACACCTTGTGTGCATGCATTAGATCTCTCAAAATGATCCACCGATAGATTGTAAAAAACCAACTAACCGCTTAAGTTGTCCTCTTATGCCAATTCACAGTACGTGAGTTTTGCACAAATTCCCTCCTTCTGGTATACCTTAATGTGAGTATTTCATTTCATTTGCAATGTATGCAGGTGTAGGAGATAAAACTCAGACAAATGATGGTATCCTTATAGGCGGTCTGGAGTTTTGCATTTTGCTTAAGATGCAGTTGTAAATTGCTTGGTCAATTCTGCTACCTTTGCCTTCAATTGCTTGACTTCTTCAAGAGCGACATCACATTCCTTTCTTTGAACTTGTGCTGCTTTTTGCTCTTGTGCCCTTTTGGCTAGCATCAAATCAAGTTGAGCTTGATATTCAGTATGAGTTCTCAAGTGCCCCTTGTTTTGATTATTTATAGTCGACAAGAGTGCTCTTGATCAATAGTATGTTGCTGGAGAACCCAAATTTTCTCTTGAGAGATGACATTTCCTCATTTACCAAGTGTTGTATACGATCGTAGAGTCCTGAACTGAACTCATTAACTAGAAGTTGTATTTTGGTAATTTCTCCACCCATCTCCATCCACGGGTAAGAGATGTGACATTTATGTAACCACTATCGTGACGGATGAATTTACAATGAGTTCCTTGTCTTAGACAAAGATAGATCCACCATAGTGATGGATTCATCTATCCGATGGATATGTGTTACAATACTATCCACCATCGTGGTTCCTTAAAAATTGAGAACAATATATGTAGAAGCAAGTGATCTATTCGTCATGACAATTGTTATTGTCATGCTATTCAACGTATATGGTTCTTCGAGAACCATCGTTAGATTAGGTGGATTCCTTAATTCTTGAATCAACATCCTCTCCGATGGATCAATCTCATCGGTAAGATTGATTAGCGATACGTCGAGCTCATTATGAGCTTTAAGTTCAGCTGCCACCATATTTTCAATGGATGAGATTTGTTTCTCGGCAGTCTTGAGGAATTTAGTCCGTTTAGCGGTTTGTTTGTCAATCCCTTGTCGAGTAACAGAGACGACGGTTGAAGATACTTGAGCAGTAATCACATGTGGTGCTACAGCACTAGGTTTAACTTTAGAAGGAGTATCGTCCTTCTGTGTGACTTATGACGATCGTCTTTTCTTGGTCCACTTCCTTCTTGCATCTTCAACTACATCCTCAAATGGATATTTAACGCCGACTAGTATGAGTGGATGAAAGTGGTAATGACTCTGGAAGCTCTATTTTGTCCTCTTGTAAGGATCCCATCTTCTTAAAAATCCTCACACATTGCTCAAGAATTGATGTGATGAACCGCAATAGTATTTTCTCAATCAGATGTGGAGAGAAATTGGTATGGATTGACAATTTACGGTACTCCAATTGATAAATTGGTAATACCGCTGATGGTGGAACATTTTCTATGTGATTGTACATCTTCGAGATGTCACTTGTCCACAATCCTTGGTACATCAACAACAACATCATCAAAGGTCTCATATTAAAGCTTGAGCTTTTTCCTTTCTTCAACTTGTTATGAAACATAGAAATGACGTGTACCAGGACCGCCAAAAGATCGTGACTAAAATTAGAAGGAGTTCTCAGGAATAATACTTCCAATAAACTTCTCAACAATGAATTCAAACAGTAGGAGGTGTTGGCAATGCGTCCGAAAATGATAATGTAATTTTTTAGCATTGCATACATGAGAGCCTCAAGCAACTTTCTGAAATCTGATACCCATTAGTAGTTAAGGTTTGTTGAGCCTTAGGCCTAGTCACTTGATAAAACAGTATCGTAGGTGAAAATACATTATCAAGCTAGAATCTGAACATGTGATGATCATTGCTTTGTCGATATGAATCACCTTTTGTTGTGTTTCATTCTCAATAGAGATTTCTGTTTTGGAAACTTCTGCCTTACTTAACAAACACAAAAATGTCGCATCACGTGCTAGTAGATAATATGTGTGATTTAGAAACTCAAACAACCATCCATGACTCAAATGAATTTTGTATAACTTTGGTAGATTATCGAGGCTATATATAATATGTGAGAAGCAAATCTCATATTCTTTAGTCAATAATGGAGCAACCACGTCCCTTTCTGGTAAGCGTTCGTAATCTACCACATCAAGTTCGGTCATTTTTCTCTTCAATGTCTGCTTTTGTCTTGGATCTCTTATCGACCATCGATTCATATACAACCTTTTGTGTGTTCGAGGACTCAAGCACTTCTGTGTGAGAAATAGCAATCAATTTCTCTACTGCTGTTGGTGACGACCCAATGTAACGTCTAAGCGCATGAAGCAATTTCGAACACTAGAGAGCACTAAGCGTTCAGATAGGATTTTGGTGGTTGGATCAACTAACATTCATTGGTCCTCTTGAGGTTTAGGGGGCTCCAAGAGCCTCACTGTTTAAGGCATGTCGATTCATGTCTTAAAGTCCACCGTCTTCTTCTCGTGATCTTCTCTTATCATCGTACACAGGGAGTATTTCTTTGTCTTATGTCATCTCTTGTGCAATGTAAGGAGTGAACGTCCCCTAAGTGATGTTATCCTTGGGGTGTTCTCGTAGTGTTGTACACAAAGAGTGTTTCCTTGTCGGACGTCATCCTCTGTGTCGTGTAAGGAACTAACATCCTTTGAGTGACCTCATCTCTTACGTGTTCACTGGTTGTCTTGTGTGACGTCATTCCTTGGGTTAGGAACACAAAGCCATGTACGTATTAAGGACATCTTAATGTCATAATTTGAGTATATGTCTTTTAGTCCATACTCAAGCATATCAATACTCTGTCTTTACACAATTTTAGGAATCTCATATGAGATTTCCTTAACAAGATAAATGGACTTAGTCCCCTTAGGTATCACAAAAGTGATAATGACTTTCAATATCAGATGCGGATGATAGGATCGACATTTAATCTGATTAGTGTATGACTGCAGTAATTCATCCTTAAGGATCTTAAGTTGTATTGAACCATTTTCATATATAGTCTCTACTATATATGGTCTTAACCATAGAAGAGAAAACTTACCAAGAAATTGTTTGATTTTGTCATTCCATTTGAGGACTAAGTCTCCTTCCTGTAATGATAACTCTGTGGTTTTTTTCTTCGAAATGTCTTTTCTCCTGACTGATTAGTATATTTGTTATACAATGCTTGTAACCTCTTCTTGGTGTCATAAGGAGAGTTTTCTCAGAGGAGGACGGATCTCATGTATGTGATTGATCATAAGAATGACCGAAAGAAAAACAGAATGCTCCCAATATTCATAACTCAAATACAGTCGCTTGTAGCCATCAAGATCAATCAGACACTCAAAATTGTGCAAATAGATCTTTCAGAAAACTTTATTCATGCTTCAATTTTACAATCCATGTCCTCAGCGAACAGAATCTCCCCACCTTCTCTCAGGCGCACACTGTCTACTGTACTCCCTTGAATGTCTTTCGAAATTTGATCCATACATTGATTTACCTAAGAGACAAGCCTTTTGCTAAGCAGCCCCTTAGCTAAGCTGTACATTTATGTCCTTATCATAATTTACGTATCAAGCAGCTCCTTAGCTAAGCTGACCCTTTGCTTAATAAAAATTTCCCAATCCTCGATGCCACCCAAATTATAAACTAAGCCATGATTTTATGACCGAAAGCATAGCTACAAGACCACCCCATAGGGCTTCTAGTCCTCTCATAGCTAAATCATGTATCTTCCAACCCCTAATCACGATTGCATGTAAGAGGCTTACTGAAGAAGATGAAACATGTAACAACTTGACTACTTGCTAACTCGCAACAACAAGTACAATTAGTAAGCATTGAGTCCATACTGCGTGATCACAAACAAATAAGGTATCAGTTTATTGAGAAGACGTTGAAAGAACTTCAGATAGGAGGAGATGATTTTTTGATTGAGATTGTGAAGATTGTTTTTAGTAGATGATACTGGTCATGGTAGAGCATTTTCTTTTTCAGCAGAGGAGATAGGTTGTGTGGATCTAAAGATAATAGCACTTATGGTTATATGTACAATCCCTTATGTGTCTTAGGATCTGAAACCAATTACAGTTCCTCGTGCCTTGTCGTCTAAGCTATTAAGTTGCTAAAAGAAAAAATACAAATGAGAATACTTGAGTCGTCTAGGGGGCCATACTCTTGCAGGTGGTTCTTTGTACGCAAGAAGTCAAGAGCCTTGCGCTTCATTCAAGACATGCAACCTGCGAACAACGTGATCATTAGTAACGTTAAGACAAGTCCTGTGATTGATGAGGTTGTCGAGGATTTGCATGGAGAGCTATTTATTCGATTGGAGATCCAGCAATGATCAATTTCAGTTGGATATTGAGAGCAGAGATCTGACCACCATGCGTACACGTTTGGGATTTGTAGATGTGTACTATTCCTCAAGGTGCGACGAACTCAGTAGCTCGTATGCAAAATGCAATGCATAAAGTATTACGGGAGTTTGTACTTGAAGTTACTATCCCATTTCTAGATGATATTCCTATGAAAGATTACGCGCTAGAAGAGAAAAATGATGTAATGCTCGTGAATGCTTGTAGGAGATTTGTTGCAGATCATATCAAAGACGTAGAGCATATTTTGACACGTATGGAGGAGGTACATCTCATCTTGTCAAGGTGCTAAGTCCAAGTTTGGTGTGGTAGAGATTTTGGTGGTTGGTCATTTGTGTGGTGCTTTTGAGAGATGATCAATTCTAGAGAAGGTTGAGGATATAGCTAGGATGACAGACTATACAAACATCACAAAGGTTCAATTTTTCTAGGAGCTTGTGTATTTTATTGCTTATCTATTTCTCATTATGCTCATGTTGCGGAGCCTCTATATGCATTATTGAGGAATGATAAGAGGTTTGTATGGACTTCAGTCCATCATGAAGCTATGAACAGGTTTAAGGAGACACTGAAGTCTCCACCTGTGTTGAAAAGAGTGAACTATAGATGTGGAAGACCTGTTATTATCACTGTGGATACTAGCCCAAAGGTGATTGGCTAGGCGATTGATCAGGATGATGCGAGTGACGTACGATTTACCTCCAGGTTTGAGGCTAGAATCTTGTCAGATAGCCAACGAGAGTATCCTCAAGTAAAACGTGAGTTGCAAGGAATGATCACCACGATGAGGTCCAGAAGGTGAGATACCTTGGAGACCAAGACGTGGAGTTCTTAGAAGCTATATGAGAAGATAGATCGTCAACTGAGACGTCTTCTTCCACACTTACATCCAGGCCGAGTTAGTGTACTTGGGCACCCCAGCAGGAGGGCATCTTACTCTCTTCTTCTGTTATATGTACGTGTCCAAGGGGGACCTGAAGGAAGACCAATTGGTCAAGTATGGACCAGCAGGACATCGAGAGATGAAGGAAGAGACCTCAGAGGAAGAAGACCGGGTAGTTGTCATGTCTTCTTCTCTCATTCTAGTGTCTCAGGCAAGACCAGCCACACAATAGAGGTTGATCACGGTGCGAGAAGATGACTCCGATGACACAGAAGACGCGTCGTCACTGAGGAAGATGAGACCTAGGAGTGTACCTCGAAAGAGTACATCCTTCTCGACCATCCACTCTGGATCCGAGTCGGATTCATAGGATGACATGCCTAGCACCAATATCACGCAGAAGACAACTTCTGCGACTATAGAGAGTCTTCTGAAGACTCTAGAAGTCAAGACATGGATTGATGTATCGACTACAACTAGAGAAAGCGTAGTGAAGAGGGCTGCTTCTGCGATGGGAAGGGAGCTTCCACCCCGGAAGACATTAAAGGTAGCATCTTCCCGTGCGCAGAAAGAGAAGACCACAGTGGTAGAAGAGGCATCCATGCCTCTAGAAGACAGGGAAGACGCCTCAGATTGATTCGTGGGGATGAACTTGTCTTCTGCGAGAAGACGGCTGGAAGAGTTCAGTGCCTTCTTCAGTTTGGAGATTCAGCCAGCCATGGAGTTGGTGGAGAAGCGCGTGATGGCTCAGGAGAAGTCACTATAGTCCGGATTCGGTCTTCTAACCTTGATGCAGCAGGAGGAAGTCCAGAAGTAGAAGCTGGAAGCTCTGAAAGTTAACCTCCGCACCACGGAGAAGATCACAATGAAGTATAAGACGGAAGCTTCTGCTTCTGCCAAGGAGTTGGCACGGCTGCGGAAGAACAACCAGGAGTTGCAGATGCGACTCCAGACGCGCGAGCAGGAGATTCAGCGGATTAGGGGTAAGTTGACTGATCTCGCAGAAGAGAAGACGGCTTGGAGTGCACTGCGAGAAGCCGCAGAAGCTCAAGCCACAATAGAGAAGAAGTAGCGAGAAGAAGCAGAAGCTCGAGCCAAAGAGATCATGGCACAAATGGAGGAAGCGCTTCGGAAGAAATTCAACTTCATTGCGAGAAGGAAGCTTCTAACCCTAGCTCGTGAATGGGATGACGCTTCCAAGGAGATGTTAGTGGATTGCAAGGAGAGCATGTTCCGCTACTTGGATCGGCAGTTTGAGAGCCTAAAGACTCTTTACGGTCTTTCCTCAATTCTCCAGCATGCAGCTACTTCTTCTCGTGCACCAAGACCAGCTATTGGGAAGGATCACGACAAAGAGGAGTTCGACCTCGCTGTCCACTTGGTGATGACAGCACTGAAAGTCAGAAAGAAGAGCACAGAAGCCCCAGAAGACAAGATGTCGTCTGGAAGACCAGAAGATAGGAATCAGAGGTGTCTTTCCAGGTGTTTAGGATGGAGGAGGTGACTACCTCTGACCACTGTGAGGTCACCCCAGCTCCTAGTGTTGAGCAGGTGGAGTAGAAGAGTCAAGCAACACAGGTGCACTCAGCTTCCTAGAAGCCTCTTCTGGCTTCCAAAGCCATGGTGGAAGACCACATCACGAGCACTGAGGAGAATGTCACTCAGCCGCACCAGAGTTACCAGCAGGGCTTCCCATGATATCAGAAGCCGAATTAAGAGATCAAGCAAGTGAAGATCTCATAAGGACTACACCAGACGGTCAAGAGTAGGCTGTAGAGATAAGTCGTCAGTTTATTATATTAAGAGAGACAACTCCCACTTTATTTTTGATGACTGTCCATGTGACAGGATAAGCAACGATAGGTTGTAGAAAATAGTTTCCAGACTGAGAAGGGAATCAAAGCCTTGGGAGGTGGTGGTCTTCTAACAGCGCTCCATTTTTCTTGGCTGTGTGTTGTGATTGGAAGGGATCTCTCTCTTGCAACTCAGCAATTGTATAAAGTAGATACCTAAGTAGGATTTCAGGGCACACATTTCTACACACATGCGGGCGCATACTCATAGCATTTAGTGAAGAAAGCAGATTTGTCAGGTAGGATTGTTAGGTGGATTTTTCTACTTCAGGAATTCACTTACACTGTTGAGTACAGACCTGAAAGACAACATGTCAATGCTGACTATCTATGTAGTGTCTCAGGATTTCTCCTTGAGCCCACTTTAACATAAAAGATTTCGTTCCCTAAGAAGATTTACAATAGTATCGCTGCTCTAAGTTCTAAGATCTGTCCAAACTCACAAACACGAGGATTTGTCTAGAAATCCAATCTTCTCACAAAACCACACGACTTTCAGACCCTTCAGAAGGTGCTCTGGGCCCAAACATACAAGTACTACCTAAAATATTCCACATTTATCGACTGAGAAGTCCGAGAAGACGCTTCTTACTTCTAGGTCACGGCTTCCAGTCTTCCCACGACGGTCTTTCTGAAGCGATTCTCGGCTTCTGGGGGTTCAACTTGGCTTCTGACACCTGAAGAAGACTATCACTACTTCGTAGATGTCAAATTATCAATGCTTATCACATATTGCTCTTCAATTTCTAACGGGGTTAGATTAATCACATGGTGTATGTCTCCTGTAGCCTTCTCATGCTTCTGTCTACAGAAACGGTCTTCTTGCAGCACTACAACGATATTCGCATTCACTGCTACTCAATAAAAGTCTCGAAAGTCAAGTAGAAGAAGATGGGAAGATGGGAGAAGGTGGAGAAGAAGAGAAAATCCAAAAGAAAAAAAAAACAAGAAAAAACAAGAGAAAAAGGAGAAATTAAGATTCCGACAGGCTTCTAGTCCAGATCCTGACTAACAAGCCATCCTTGCTTGTAGTAATTTGGGGAAGAAGATCAAAAATCTGCTTACAATTATTTCCAATCGAAGATGTCGTCTTCTGCTATGAAAAGAAGACTTCTTTCTTCTTATGTCTTTGCTCCGACTACCCTGACTTCAGGGACCAATCTCCTATAGGACAGTCTATACGTGGATCCGAAGTGCTCCACTGGATAGGACAAGCTTGGACTCTGCACAACTTCTAACAATCATCGCCACTCAAGAAGAAGGCTTCTCATGCACAATTGGGTATGAATTTGAGGAAACCCACTGCTCAGAAGACACGGACAAAGCTTCTGCAATCAAATCTAAAATCCAATCCTTGAGAAGAAGTTACATTGGCTTCTGGAAGCTCACTCCATCCGCTTCTTGTTACTATCTCTCGGCACACCAGCTTAGAAGCAAGACTGCATGATGATGTCGTTCCCTGTTCTATGTTGTCTACTCCTGTTCTACATCCTTTCGGTCCCCAGCTGAGAACGGAGGTGCAGACCTACTCTAAAACTCTACTTCAAAGAAAAATGATCCACATAGAAGACAAACGGATTAGTCAGAAGATAGTGCCTAAACTTCCTAAGGGAATAAATCATGCCAAGGCACTCCCTTTCAGTTGTCGAGTACTTCTTCTCGGCATCACTGAGTTGTCTTCTCGCATAGTAAATGAGATAATCTTTCTTCTTCTTGTCTTTCTGGCTCAATACCACCCTTGTGGCAAAAATAGAGACATCCACATAAATGTGGAAGATCTTTTCTCAATCAGGTGATCTTAAGACGGGGGATTCCGACAGAAGCTTCTTCATCTCCTTGAAAGCTTCATGCTGCTCAGAAGATCAGACGTAAGGTTCGTTCTCCTTCAGCAGCTTGGTAAGTCTTCTTGCCACTTCTGCATATTTGTCAACGAACCTCCTGTAGTATCCTACGTTGCCTAGGAAGCTTCTCAATAGTTAGGTTAGCAGGTGGTTGAAGTTTCATGATAACTTCCACCTTGGCACAGTCGACTTTTATGCCTCTTCCAGAAATCCTATGTCCACTGAAATTCCAAATTATTTAAGTGAATGTCATTATGTCAATAATTTTTAAGAATCATTTTGAAGAACATAAAGAACTCAATGAGAGCTAGTGAAATTATTAATCAAGGATCTGCTCTAAGGATGTTTCAGAATGCAGCAGTTGTTTTTGTCATCATCCACATCATTTTTCAAGATAGTGTGACATCTTGAATTATAAAACCTTCTGCATACACTCACACTGGGTACCCGTCCTCCTGAATTAAAGAGTGTGATTTATGAAACAGCGATAATACTCAAAAGGCCTTACTTTAATAATAACCCACTCGTGGAAAATTCATGACCAAAATTCATAACAAAACCACTCGCGACCGTATTTAAAAACCTTCTAATGTTACACGACTTGGCTTGCATACATCATTGTGGGGGTTTAGTCGTGTAATATTTTCGGTTTCATAGCGTACAGAAACTAAGAGTGGCAAAAGGAAAAACCAAGAGTGACATCACGTCATGCACTTGTCTGAAGTTTTAAACCTCAGGTGTGGATATGAAAGAAAATTAAGAGGAATGCACATAAGTGTAGAGGGTCTAGATGTGCCTTTGGATATAATTGTGATAGCTTGTTCAACTCAAATAATCAATTGATCGATAAATAAATTTATTGTTTAATTATTTTAGATTAAAATATAATTAATTAATTAAACCTCTTGTGCATATTCTCTTCTTCTGAACTTTGGAAGAGATGCATGCGCATTCATCTTTTCCAACAAGTAGAACACTGCGCAATGAATAATCAATGGATGAAAGACTCCATCAAGCCGTACAAGGAAAAGAGGGACCCGAAGGACTAAGCAGCCAACACCTCGAAGACATGAGGAACATCGAGGCTAAGCTCAACTATTTGTAGCTCTAAGATCGCTTATCTCTCCTAAAATATGACACATCGGTAAATCAAAACTCTTGCATACAACCACATTACGCGAGACAAAAGAAATAACTATCAAAAAGAGATACATATAGCACATTTGCACGCTTTCATGATTCATGCACTAGATCGAGATTCATGTATGCTTTCATTTCAGTGTTGAAAATCATTGCATTAAGGTTCGATGATAACGTTGTGGACGGATCATAGTGGTGAAAATTTGAGAGCGGTGTGACAAGGATTGGCATTTGAAAGCAAAAGAATTGGATCGATCTAGTCAATGGGAGAGCTCAAATCCACGATTTGCAGTTTTATCGTCTAACTCCATGGAGTAAGAAAATTCAAACTATAAAGAAAATATTTGTCATTGTCCACTAGGATAATCCATCTTTTAACTTTGCATGTGTTACGTGAAATATTAAAAGTGACCATGTCAAATCCCTCTACGGGGTTATTTTAACGGATTTTTACTCTTTTTGTCCGTTCTTTTTTGCAGTAGAGAATCTACTGCTCTGAGTAATTATTATCAGTTTCAGAATTGAAAAATAAATAATAGACCATAGACTCCATTACAGAGGTTATAGTCTCCATGCATCCACATATGTTTCTTACTTGTTTTACTCGTTTCTCACGTGAATTTTCCAGTAAGAAACTTTAATACTTCAAGTAATGATTTCAAGTATCAGAGACAAAAAAATTTAAATGATGAAATCGTACTGTAAACTCACAAGGACGTCCGTCAACGATCCGCAGTTCTATACTAAGCTATCCTACGAGAAATTATGGTTTTTCTCAGTCCTCTTGTTTATAAATGTTTTTGTTTAACTTTTACGCTCGCTGATAAGATTCTCAACTTAGGAATTTTTTCAACATAGTATCTCCGCAAGCTGGAGTTGCGAGTGGGCCCAAGCAGTGTTCGGGAAGGACTTTTGAGAGAACCGGGGATTTTCCGGCACAACCTGGCATCAACCGGCAATTTTCTAAAAGATACTGGAAATTGCTTCACTTTTCGAGTATCGAGAGTACTATCTTCATTTTTTAGTCGGTCACTTTCCGACTCTTTTTTCTAAACTTTCGGAAATTTACATTCTCAACCGGTTCTCACTACTCTATCAGCCGGAACTCCCCGAACATTGGGCCCAAGTCAACTTCGTGAGAAAAAACAAACGCATGGGAATATCTAATCAAACCGAACAAGAGAAAGGAGGGACCCAAAGGGTGGATTTATTCTTTCATCTGTTTGCCAGATATTTTTCTTAAATTTTGACTACAAGTGCTCAGAGTAACCCAGAAGATTTATTTTGAGGGTTTACTTTCAGAGAACTAAGAAATTAACCATTATGCAGAAAATAATTTTGATGAGTAGAAAATACTTTAGTGATTAATTCTTCATCTCAACTTAGAATTTTTGAATTAAAAATCAAATAGAAACTATTCACCGACAAGTTATGATTCATCTCAAAACAAACTAGTCAGTATTGACAAAAATATGTTAAGATGAAAATTTGGAGGTTGATTGGAGCAAGAAGAAATCTTTTCTTCAAACCGAAAGAACACTGTGAGAAAAAAAGTATATTTTCTTTCATACTTTTATATTTAAATTCGGGGTTTAACTTTTACACCCGCTAATGGCAACTACTACAGTTTCCATTATCCTCGTAAGCGAAAGTGATGAAGTCACAAAGTTCCAACGCTACTCCAGACATGAGAAAGCAACATTTCCGACAAATCAAAGCGACTTTACAGCAATAGCTGCTGCCGGAACTTCCTACGCGAACATATCACGGGAACATACACTATTCTCGTGGCGTTGGTGTGCTGTTTCCATTTCCTTGAACTTATACTAAATATTTTATTTAGAATTTACTCGTGAGAACAATTGATTACAACTTTTTTAAAATCAAAGCTCTCCCAGAGGTTTACACTACGTTATTCACTTCACAACTAATCGATGAGAGAAATACAAGAAAGAAGGTCGAGTGGTTTTTACGAACATAACTGTATCTTCTCTCTAACCTAAACTTAATTCTAGTTCCTTCCGTACTTGTTTGCCCAGCTAACATATAATAATTAGAGAACAGTTTAATTACTTTACCTACTTAAGATATAAGTACTATCTGACGCAAATATTTTTCCCCATATTCTTAAAAGAACAAAAGTTCCCCAAAAGTTCATCAAGCATGCATATTTCTCATGTGCACTACTCACTGGTTCGGGTAAAAACTTTCCAGCTGTGGAAAATATTCGAGGGTATTGAAAAAGTGCAGGTTTATTCTAATTATTTATTAACTTTTTTGGTTTTTCTAACAAATAATTTGCCATCCCACAAAATTTTAGCTTGCAAAAACTCAGGCTGGTAACCATTTCAACCCGATTTTTCAGAATTCCAACAAGTCGAGAATACAAAGCACTGGCACTACTCTCAGCTTCCTTGCAATTTGTCCAAACATACCATGTTAACTCTCGATCTACTTGACGGCACGTCTAACGTGCTGGTCTGACCCTCTGCCTGGAAAGTCCAGATTAGGGGTTCAATCCTGACGGTGGGAATCAGTGTAAGTTGTAAAAAATAAACTTTGATCTCTTGGTTCTCATGGATGACCCGAGTACACGTGACCGGGTACTACACGAGGTGGTATAATCCGTGTAAGAGCAAAAGTTCCATTGGGAAAACAGCTCCAGAAAAAATAAAAACTCCAGATCTTCTTCGTGAGAGTTTTGTACATGAACGATTGGGTTTAACCTACGTGTGAAAATTTTCTCTTGTTTCCAAATTCTTTCGACTTGTAAAATTCCTAAACTAAGTAGTAAGCTATGCACAAATGTATAGCAATATTAGATAGCATTTTGTATAGTAATATAACACATTATATATGCAATATAAAAATTTCAATAAGATAATGTAAATCAGTTATGTTCTAAAGGGGTTTCCTAACTTGCTCAGGGTGAATACGCTATCATAAAGATGGCAACGCAACATGAAGGAAAGGTTTTATCTTAAACAGTGACCAGAGGTTGCAGTTGTTGCCATGCATTTGCATAGCTAACCCTAAGAATTAAGAAATTAATTGTAATTAAGAACTCCAACACTTGTGAGAAAAGTACAATCCTTGTCACAGAAAGTTGAATACCTGGTAGATCACATAAGCTGTTCAGAGTAACCCTTCGCATATGCGAAGTTGCGAACCTTCAACACCCCAGCACTTAACCAGAAAATTGAACCGAGGATTAGTGTGTGATGACAGGTTCCGGTGGTGGTTTGTTGTAACTACAGTAGCTTCACGCGGGCGGAAGCTGGTTAAGGATTCCTTCCTCAAGACTGCAGATTCTTCTAGTTGGCTAACACATCGCCAAGGAGATAAAAGACGTCTTTATATCGAGAAGCTACGATCAACCTAAGCTTACGCTTAGCTACTAGGGGTGTCAAAGTTAATGGCCGTGGTGATTATTCTGCTCCCCGTGGACATGAGTTCCGGACAACGGTCATTTCGGTTGCGAGTAACTCTTGAGGTACTCGCAGAAACTAGCCGTGGCTGTTTTCTCATTGCCCGTTCTAGTTTTGGCCGTGAAATAAATACGCTGGGTAGTACATGGTTACTAAATGCGCTGTCGTGCTACCTGGCGGCTACATGTTATATTTCTACTCCGACGCTTGGGTTTAGTAGTTCTAGAAGTTAGCTCTTATTACTTCTAGTCGTTTATGTATATGTTTGACACCTTTGCATACGGTGTTAACACTATTTTGAGTCTTAGTAGGTTGATTACCATGTTGATAGGGCTTAAGCTCATGGGTTGTATTTGCGTGTTGCCCATGCACGCTTTCTAGCTGATTTAAGTTATTTTTCGGGGCTGCGTGTCGTTTTAGGTAGTTTAAGTTTTACGCTGGCACTCCAGGGGCTTGACGTGGTAGCCTATGAGTAAAACTAATTTGCCACGTGGTTTAGGGTACTAAAGGACAACCAAGTGGAGCTATGAACTCCCATTGGTCTGTTTTTGTCTTTTGTTAAACTCTAAATTTAGAAACAGAGCTCTAGAGTGGAGTTCGATCATTTGGTGAGGGATCTTCGAAATCTGAGAGCACAGGGAGAGAGGTCTCGTCATGCCAAGCACTTCCAGTGAAAATTTCGATCGATTTGAGTCAATAAAGACGGAGTTATGAGCAATTGAAGTTCGGATTGTGCTAGAATTGAATCATTTGGGTTGGATTTAGGGTTTTCAGTGTCACTCGCAGCAGATTTGAGGAAATTGCTTCAAAACTTCGAGGTTGTGTTCTCCGCCAGCAGGGCTACAATTTCACAAAAAGTTTCATATCGATTGAGCAACTGAGTAATTCAGGGCGGCCGCTGAAGCTGAGGGGGTCTGAAAAGCTCTTAATCTAGAGCAGCGACTTCAGAGGAGGAGATCTACAGTTCTGTGTACATTCAGGAGTCCCAACTTCACAGGGATGTTCAGCACCCTGTAGACTGCAAATCCTGTAAGAAACTTCGAAATTGATCGAGCCAAACTCCTGTTATAGGTTGAAATAGCCAGCTAGGTATCAGAAATTGCCATAGTTTTCTTGCTCAAAACTTTTCTGTTCATATCTCCGTGTCAGAATTTGATCTCAGGCTGAAATTTCGTCTGTAAGTTCAGTAGTACCTCATTTGCATGTAGGGGAAGTTTAGAGGTCTAAACCTTCATAGTTTTCCTCTCCGTGAGTGTCAAAGTTCACCGCCGAATCCTATTACTGCCAGCTAGACCTGAATTTCGTCTTCTGGGAATATTACTAGATCTTACACATCTGTGTGAGTGTTTATAGCCCTATTGAGTGAACAACCACAGCCAGAAGCCCGGCGCTTTCCTAGGTAGACGGATTACACTCCGACAGCGCTTAGTAGTACATGTTTACTGGAAAGCATTAAAAATCTCGCTTTTTATTTCAAAATGAAAAGGAACTCCACACGCAACATCTTTAGCGCCTGAGAGCATTTCATTTCAGCATCGCGATCTAGCAAAAGTTACAGCTCCTTTAGCGCCTGAGAGTCTTTCAGCATGTGTCGTTTCAACATCTCTGTCCTAGCACTCGAAGTGAGCAATCTCACCATCTCCACCATGCCTCGTATTTCAGCGAGAAAAGATTTGTTAGCAACTTTGGAAGAAATTTTAGAGATGCGGGTGATGTTAGCATCATCTAGCTCCGATTGTTCAAGCGATTTGGGTGAAGATGAGAGGAAAATGCTAGAGAGGTCGCAGAGCGAGTATTTCATTGAGGATGAGAGGAGAAGACCCGAGAGTAGAGAGAGTAAGAACTTCACTAGCTCTAGTGAGGACGATGATGATTCGGATGATGAATTCTTGGAGCTCTACAGGATTCTATCTACTTTGTGCTATTTAGAAAGACCGCAACAGTTTACGTTCTTCAAGAGTCAAGATTTTTATTAGAATTATTTTGAAAATCTTCCTGCTGATGCTTTCCTTCAACTCACAAGGATGGATCGGAGAAGTTTTGCTACGTTGGTAGCTTTGGTTGAAGAACATCCTATTTTTCACAATAGAGCTTGTGTGAAACAGGCTCTTGTGTCATTACAAGTTGCTATGACACTCGACCGATTGGACATGATGAGAATGGTGCTGCACTTGGACGGTCTATGTTCCTGTGGGGTATAGGGTATGGAACGATAGTTCTATATACTCAAAGAGTTATAAAAGCTCTGGAGTCGACTCTGAAATCATCAATACGATGGCCGAATCGAGAAGAGAGGAAGGTAAACTCCGAAGCTTTTGCAGTGAAAGGATTTCCCAGATGTATAAGATTGATAGATGATACATTGTTATCTTTATCACAAAGATCTAGATATGATGGAGAAACATATTATGACAGAAAATGCAACTACTCGATAAATACACAAGTTGTATGTTGTCACAGGAAGAGGATTTTCTTTTTATTCTCAGATATGTCCAAGAGCTATCAAGATATCACATGTTTGCGAAAGTCTTTTCTTTGGAAACATATGGACAGTGCTGGTCCTTTATTTGATCTTGATCAGTATTTACTTGGAGATTCTAGATACTCTCCTATGCTTCACCTCGTTCCTTCTTTCAGGATGGCCACCGGAGATAAGGAGAAGCAAGATTTCAATACCTGCTTAGCACATGCAAGAGTTGCAAATGAGCATTGTATTGGTTTACTGAAATCGAGATGATACTCCTTGAAACAAGTGAGAACACAACTGAAAAATAGATCAGAGAACCGATTTTTAGTTAGATGGGTAGTATGTTGCGCTATGTTGCAAAATTTTCTAAGCAAGAATCCAGACGAGTGGACAGAAGACGATGGAGAATTAATCATAGAGGCAGAAAGAGATACGGAATCACCTCTTAGATACAGCGGAGCTAACACGACCTCGGGAATACAACAAAGAACTCGAGTTACAGAAGACAGAACAGAAATCCAAGAGGTTTTTTATTTAAACCGTGATAAAAGTCATAGTTGTTTCATTGCGATATCTCGATGATTTCTTTTCTTTCATTAAAGTTTATATTTGTTGTATGATCTGTTCTCTCTGATTTACGTGAGTTTAGTATGATCCCTTTTCTCGCTAAGAAGGAGAGTTATATGCTTCACCAAAGTGTATAAAAGGTAGTGTTATCTTTTTCTCTCCGAAAAGTATCAGTGCTTGTCTCGTGCATGAATGTTTGTGTTATCTGCGACAAAGACAAAGAGATCGCACTTGTATCACAGTGTGTAGTGTCAGTAAAATGCGTTGCTGAGAAGTAAATTGCGATACAAAGAATTGATCAATGTGGTACCCACAGTGCGTCATCGGATCGCACTTGTGTTCTCAGTAAAGTGTAGTGTATCGAAGTATGTGGTATGAGTCCATCTGAGTGCGATTAAAACAGATCTCAGTGCGATATCGATTATTGAGAGTACGATACCGGATCGCACTATGTTAATATAACGCGATTTAAAACAGATCTCTAAACGATATCGATTAAACTGAGTGTGATACCGAGTCGCACTATGTTCAATACCGATTAAGCTGAGTGTGATACCGAGCGTACTATGTTTGTATTTAGCAACAGGGTGTCGCATTGAGTGCGATGTGAGACGAGTCAATATCACTCAATGCAAAACGAGTCATACTGGACTATTTGTGCATTAATCACATCACACTGAGACCACCTCAGTGCGACGTGAGATGAGTAAATAAAGACCATTAATCGCATTGCACTGAGGTGGTCTCAGTGCAACTGACAGTCCTAGTGCGACCCAAAACTTCCTCACATGTCGCATTGGACCTTGCACTTCCTCGCGGGTCCCAATGCGACCATAAACTTCCTCTGTGCGATCCGTGATGACCTCACTATGAGTATATGGGTGATTTGTTACACAAGTGCGACTTGTTCCATCTCAGTAAGATACGAGTCGCACTAAAACTACGACAAGATAACACATTCTCTTTATGTGATAGAATCACATTAACATAACATACCAAGAGAAGAGATTGCACATTACACAAAGAGAATAGAATAGTCCTCAGTTACTTGAATCACTTCTTTATCGTTCCAAAGTTACAAAGCCATCGAGGGCACGAAGAAAATAGCGGCATGTAGTACATAAAAAGGAATCCTGCCTGTATTACGTAAACTTACAAGTACTCTCAAGGAGTACTTTTAAGTTTTCTGATAAACTCTAATTGTTGCTCGTGAAATAAAGACCTCCACGTTATCTCAGTAACTTCTCGAGTCACCTCAACCCAATACTTCTTCAATGCAAGAAAAGGATCTCGTGTGAAAGCTTACGAGTACCTAGTTTGAACATACACGGGAGTTTCTCATGTATTCTTTCCCCATCCTCTCAACCAGGGCAAAAGAACACTTAACAAATAATCGTCTCGGTCTAGATCGGTTGAGTCTAGAGAGAACGAAGGAGGATGAAGTGCGCTATATGAGTGATTGGTGATGTTTTTCTCAAGAGAATCATCTATCAGAAGACAATCTCGTGTACAAAGATTAAAAACATATAAACGTGCAAAGTCTTTCAAGTAGAGATAATTCTCTGTGACAGCTTCTCGTATCATTTTGAATCTCACGTACATGTTTTGTGCCCATACTTTGCACACCTGCAAAAGAGAAAAGTAAGACAAAACATGTTTTAGATAACTCAAATAAAGCATATATGATCAATGCAAAACAATATTGAAACAGTTCAACTAAATATAAGCAAAACAAACTTTGAATTATCACTTACTTGACCAGAAGTGACTCCATGAGGAAAATATTCCTTCCGTTCCATATCTCAGAGGATGGCGTTACAGTTAGTCTGAGTCCGTGAGGTCCAGATCATAAGATGAAACTCGATGCAACATGCTTCCATGAACTCTCTCACGCCTTTTCGAACTACATAACAAAGAGGACTCTTTTGGCACATCTCTACCTTGTATCCTCTTTCTTTAGTCCCCTGGAGTTCCATGTTATTGCGGCCTATTTTTATTAACATTTCATTCAAGTCCACTATCAAAGTTTTCTTCTTGCAAATGCTAGAATCCACCAAGTGGAGAAAAAAACTCTCAGAAGCTTGGACACGCGAAGCCTCCGCTCTCAGTCTTGACACCTCCTCGCGTATCCGTGTTAACACCTTCTCTTGGACGGAAACTCTCTCCTTCACCTCATACTCTTCCTTCTTTGCTTCAACGATCCTTCTTTCTATTTCTGCTTCTTCTTGTCTTCTCGTGGTTAGACGCCTGTCCAACTCTTCTTCTCTCTTGTCCTTGTCAGTCGTGCTGCATCTTCCCCTCTTGTAGGAAACAATCCCACTATAAAGAGTCAAAAGTGCTCGTTAAGGACTCATAAGGGTTATGAAATCAAGGAGAACCTCACTGAGACTTCTCAGTGCACTATGAAATCACAGAGACCGCACTGAGACTTCTCAGTGCGGTCCACAGTCGTAACAACCCATGACCGCACTAAGCGACCTATGGTCGCACTGAGAGATCTCAGTGCGGTCCATAGTCGCACTGAGACTCCCATGGCCGCACTGACCAACCTATGGACGCACTAAGCGACATATGATGCACTGAGACTATCAGTACGACTCACAGTCACACTGAGCAACCCACAGCCGCAGTGCAAACACGCACTGAGCAACCCATGACCGCACTGAGACTCTCAGTGCGGTCTACAGTCGCACACAGCCGTAATGCGAGCAAGCACTGGGCGAGTGCTCGATCAGTGCGACCCTGAGATTCTATCATGAGAGAAACTATGCAGAAATTATGCAACTAACAGAACAAACATAATGTTGAAAGAGAATGTACAAACAAACATATTTTTATCTGTATTTTGTCCATGATGCTGGATTACAACTTGGCGACGAACGATGTTTAGAACATGGATAGTTTTTGGCCTTGACAGACCGAGATGAATGAACACATGAGTCAAAGCTATTCCGGCAAAAGTCTCCAAACTCCCAACTTTTCTCGTCTGTCCCATGTGTTTTTGGATATGTAAGATCTCTCTCTCCAAATTATCCACCATGAGTTGCGCAAAGTCGTAATCTACATCCATTTCCTCGACTTTGGATTTGACTAACAATGCAAGTTGACCAGTGACTGTCTTAGGTCTTTTCCTCGCAAGAAATACAGCATTAAGACACTAGAAAACTGAAATCTATTCTGGATAAGTACACTCTCTTGCGAAATATCTCTTTCTGACATCCTAATCTGAAAACCAGTCTGATATTCGGACATGCCTTATGAAAGGAGGTATATCAACAATGCCAGTTGGTATCACAAATGCTTCTCGTAGTAAATCAATGTTCAGCGAAATCTTCTCTTCGCCGATGGTAGAAATTGAAGTCTCTACGTCGTACGACTCAATAAAAGTTTTACATAATGCAACCTTACACAAACATCATAAAGTCAAAATAAACGAACATACCACATGCAATACTCGTCTATCCATTTCAAAACAAAAAAAGAAATAAAAAGAAGCAGAAAAGTTACTTACATCAGGCGGTGTAAAATCGAATGATAGTGATATAAGTAAGCATAGCTGATCTAAGGCTTCTTCGCCGATTTCGTTGACTGCACTCCGTATCATCTTTCTCCATCCACCCCCACTTATTCCGAGACTCTTCATCGCCGTGTGAAGAAGAAGATATATAATAAGGTCTTTCTTCCTTGGGTGTTCGCTTCGGCTGCACTTCTTCTTGAGTAGCCATCTTGAACAACAAAGTCACCACACGAAATTATAATTTCTCAAACTCTGAACACCATCCGAGCTTACGAAATTACAATCTCTGGACCCTTAACACGATCCGAGCCTACCTAATCCTACTCTCAGCGTGTCTGTAACCCTAAACCGCACTGAGTGCGATCTGTAGGGTTCTCTTGAAATGACATCGCGAGCAATGTGAACCGCACTGAGTGCAATTAGCGACGGGTTCTCTTGAAATGACATCACTCAGTGCGGTTTGCAGGTCACGCTGAGCGATGTGAACCGCACTGAGTGTGATACTCACTAATCGCATTCTCGTGACAATGCTCAGTGCGTTTTAGGGTCGCCTTGAGCAATGCGAATCGCACTAAGTGCGATCCTCACTAATAGCATTCTTCTGACTATGCTCAATGCGGTTTAGGGTCGCGCTGAGCGATGCGAACCGCACTAGTTTGCTGAGAACCGCACTGGTTGATATTTGCACGTCGCACTGAGCGATAATAAAGTTAAAACAAATCGCACTGAGCTCGATCAGCCGCACTTCGAACCACACTGAGCTCGATCGAGCTTACTAGAAATGCTCTCAAAGCGACTCTCTGCCGACCGCACTGCGAACCGCACTGACCTCTCTCGGTCACACTGAACCGAGCTTGATCAACCGCACTGAACTGAGCTCGATCAACCGCACTAGGAAATGCTCTCAAAACGACTCTCTGCCGATCACACTGACCTCAAAGTGACTCTTTGTCCACTGCACTTTGAATCGCACTGACCTCGATCGGCCGCACTGAACCGAGCTCGATTGACCGCACTAGGAAATGCTCTCAAAGTGACTCTCTGCGCTGCAAAATGCTCTCGCTCTCGACGTCTAGCTTCTCGTGTTGTGACGTCCAGGTTCTCCTCTGGTGGTCAAGAACAAAACTATCACCTTAAACATGAAACAATCACCTTAAACACGAGCATAAGAATACACGAGAGTTGTTATCGTATACCTCTCGCACGAGAGCAGACCCCAACTTAAACGCGAAGACTACACCCTAAACCTAAACCGAATCAGTGTTAACACATCTACAGAAAACGTAAGGTACACGGCATTTTATAAACGTCAAATTTACTCCTTATCTATGAAAATTACATAGTATCGAGTTTCTCGATAATTTCTTTTATCTCCTCAAAAGACTTGCCAGCTTTATGCAACTCAACAAATAGAGACGTGTGTCTCTTTCTACTTTCTTCCCTCTCGTGACTTTCTTGCGCTCTTTTTTTTCTTCCAATGAAGCCATATGATATTCTACATACATCTTTCTATATTGGACTTTCTCTCGGATACTTTTCTCGTATAAATTCAAAACTCCCACTTTTACATTACGGTTGGCTCTATGATTTCGAGATGTCTCCTGTGCAGACTGAGCAAGATCAGGGACAGTTCCTCCTCTCGTTTCACCGTGAATACCTTCTTCTTCCTCCTCATCATTCATAGGTCTTTCTTCCGCAGTTGGATTTTCTTCCTGGTAAGCTTGATATCCGCACTGAGAGATATCCATATCTTCGTCGTCTTCTTCATACCGGGGCAGTGTACTCGATCTCATATCCATACCGGGACAGTCTACTCTCAGTCTCATATCGAAGAAGTGTACTCTCAGCTTGAAACTGAGAGTCGTAACCCAAGACTTCTTCTCTGATGGTATAGAATATAAAGCGGGAGGATCGATGTTTGCTCTACTACCAAAAACTGCATTCATTCTAAAATAGTGAGGACATTTTCCATCCAATTTCTCCTTCAATGTCAAACCTCTAATCACTTCATCTTCTGTAAGACCTCCTCTTGTGTCGTCTTGAATCTCTTTAGCTTTTTTGTACATATCCACATATCTCTCAAACCGTTTCTTCAGTTCTACGCCTATAACAACAGGAAACCCATTCTTCCCTGAAAGCTGTGCTGCCATAATTCCAAAAGCTGTTGCTTTACTCAAACACTTTCCTGCACCTACTTTTGTTTTCCGACCCATTCCATGAAGTGATGCGAAATTCTCCTCGTCCTTGATATAGACAACAATTTTCTCGTAATCGTCATCATTTAGATGAATACGAGTTCTTTTCAAAGAGTCTATCGTCTTCGGAGTCATATCACTCTCTGATCCTCCTCTACTGGATATCTCTGGTTTGATCTTTTCACAACTCTCGCAATTGTTTGTATGTGACTTCAACTTTTCTGAGTTACCGCTCTTCCTCTCACATGTATCATTCATCTTTGAGCTCTTTCTCTCACATGTATCACTCATCTTTGAACGTGAATCCTTCCACTACTTCTACTACTTCACGCATCTTCAATGCTGGAGTTCTTGCTACGCGAAAAATCAAATTAGTTTACACGTATTTAAATGACAAGTACTGTTAGTGAACCACGGCTAACTTTGACAGGCTCCCCTAATTACCCGTGACCATAAGATGTGAGTACTTGTCAATGTTGGACGCTGGCGGCTCTACTGAATGATCGTCCTCGAGTTACAGGAAATATTCCCTTGCCCGTAAGAGAATATATTCTTTTAACTTTGAAACCCCTACTAGTCGTGAGTGAATGAATACTCTTGTTTGGAAGTTTATGAATGAATTGTCTCCCCGTACGAAGTCCGAGAAAGAAAGTTTGAACTTTGGAGTACTGAGGAAGTAATTTTCTGGTCTTTGACGTCGGAACTGGAGTTGATGAATTTGGCAGAGGGTGTAAGAGCGGCTGCAGGGAGAAAGAACTAGAGACGGAGCAGCCGCTCTTCCGAAGAACCGGAAAGGCGAGCGGAAATTCTGCGGAATCTTCTGAATAGAGATTGCTAGGTCACGAGAACTGAGCATAAGGTGCGCGGGGTGCAAGAAGGATATCGCTCGATCGAAGGAGAAGGTGGTGCTGTACCTCCCGAGTCCCGTGCCTGTCTTAATGCGGTTCTTTCACTCGTTCACTCAAAAGATGCAAAAGACATGGATTAAGGCCAGATGAATCGGGCTTTACTCGAGAGAATGGGAGAAGGGTTGAGACCGAACACGAGCTGTGCCCTAACCGTTTTTGAAGTTGTGAATTGCACTCATTAAACAAGGTCTTCAAGGATGGTCCTGAATAGCGTGAAGTTTCACGAGAAATAGTGAATGAAGCCACCGCAGATAGCGGGAACTCGACATGAACGAGAAAGAAGTTTTGAGCTCATTCATCGAGATCTCCAGGGATGGTCCTGAATAGCGTGTAACTTTTACGAGAAATTGTGGATAACGCCACCGCAGATAGCCTGAACTCGACATGAACGAGAGAGTCTTTAGGTAGACACCTTTAACAGATTCTTTCTTCAACGAAATTTTGGTGATGTTAGTACAGTCTGAGTGGCAAGTTCCATGCTGAAATGAACCTTGACCATATGCAACTGCTGCTCAAGGGAGAAGGTTTTGGTTGTATATTTTTCCAGATCGAAGTATTCACAGTGTGACTTGTGTCTGGTGCTCGGGTTGCATGAGGGGGCCCATCACCTCTTCTACATCGAGCAGAGAAAGTGAGAAGTGAGAAGCAATGGGGATGTGATGAGTACCCAGTGATTGCTAGAGGACGATGGTGGATGTTGTGCAAAAAACTGTCAACATAATAGAGGCGCTTAATGACGCCCAGCAGGATGCCAAGGTTTTCCGCAACCACTGCCATGATATCAGTGCCTGCACTAATCAACTTTTCCCAATCGTCGTGAGCGCTCAGAGAGATATACAAGATCTAAGCAAACAGGCCGGTGTCAGGTAGGCTCCCATCTGTATATATGCAGTGTGTTTCATATCTAATCCGTTCATTTTGCCTCTCTATGAGGGATGTCGGCGTATCTCCTTGGAAAGCGCCCCCTTCATGCCATCTCCTTATTGCGACAATTGAGGGTATTGCTTTGCAACCGCCGCAGCATCGATTCCAAAGATTTGAGGCACATCCGTTTACTGCTGTAAACCTGGGGCCAATATCATATAACTCAGATTTTCTGCTCTGACGGTGTAGGTAGTCAGGGCAGGTAGCCCAGGCAGGTGTCCCACTTCTTGATAGCTTCACAGGTTATAAGCGAAAGTCTCCAAGTTACTTACCATGAGCAAATTTAGACAGCTGGGAACTAGTGTGAGGTTTCTGGATGAGTACGGGTAGCTTCTCCTACATTCTCCTTCTCCTAATTTCTGGAGTGCATAAACATTGTGAACATTGTACAGCTTTCCTCCTATTTAAGTGTTCAGTGTATCGCCGTCCCCAAGATGTTTCTTTGATGTAGGCTTGATCAATCTTCACCTCGCCTGTACGCTAGAACCATTCTCTGTTTGGATAGTAGATGCCTATAAAGAGAGAAGAAAGGATTCTGGTCTGTGACAGCAATACCGACCGAGCACGATGCCAAATTACCGGCAACTTGCAACTGATTAAGGAACGTACATATGTGCCCGTCCTCCAGTCGAGATCCCTAAGCGTACTCCAAGAGGTTACTCTTCATCCACACGACTTCAGATTTTGAGTTAGTTAAAGGGGAAAATTTTGACAAAACATGGTTTGAACTTCTCCTTCATACACAGATAACTTGTGGGACACCAAGTCCAACAATTATCTAAGGTCTACACGACATCTCCGAATCAAGGACAGTACCACACCACAAGATGTCCACCAAGTAGGGCGACAGTACCACTGAGATTTGATTAAGGTTATATGCTTTTCGCTTACCATTGACTCAAACGTGTTCAGAAATCGGCACTAATCAGTAAGTCCAGCTATAGAATTGTTCTTCCATGAACAATCATGTGTTTCGTCACAAGGAACCAGTATACTTGAATAGCCCCTCCGTAAAACATGGAGACGGGGCACGATAGAACGACCTGGGTGATCGATTGACTTGGTGCATTTTCATACAGAGTCTATCAGTCGCCGACTCTCTGTAATAGCAGGAGTTTTCTCTTTGTAGTGACTGAGACTCTGAGCGGGAAACCGGAAGCGTACAACAACTGATGTCAGTCCCTCTCCACAGACTTCCGTTCCGAGAGGGTTAATGAGATGAGTAGAGAATGAGTCGTTCGATGGTGACATCTCCACTCAGACGCCATGCTTTTTAGGTAAATTATGATGGGAGGAACATCTTTCAGCTCCGGCTACGACACGAGGACTCCAAAACCCGTGCTCGAAAGGAAGTGGCTAATGTGTCACCGGAACAACCTGCGCTCTAGTACTAAAAAAGCTCCATATTCGACGGATATGCTCCCTACTCACGTATCTTTGAGTAGAAAGCCAGACCCCAGATGAATGGATACGTGAAGTAGTTAACAAGCGATCACGGTGGGACTCGAACCCACAATCTCCCGCTCCGGAGGCGAGCGCCTTATCCATTAGGCCACGCGATCTTGATGACATCGGTCTGCAACGACCCTTTTTAACATATTAATCATAACTTCTTCATTCCCCGGTTTAAAACATGGAACGTTAGGGAGTCTTTAGCTATGATATAGGGCCAAGCCTGGGATGGTGTATTTGAGGTCAGATAATGGAATATGGAACTTACTGGATATTATTCCCTTTTTCCTCCTCCTTCTGCTTTTGGACATTTGCGCCTAGGCCCAACGGCTGCTACTCGTAGGTCGGAGATGTCCGTCGAGGACGTGCCAGGATCTGATACCGTGAGGCGGAAGATACTAACCACCCGAACCCCTGCCTTACCGAGTCCCACCGGGGGATAGGAACTTGTTGGATATGGAGCAGATGCTATGAGAGTTGCTTTTGTTGTAGGGCACGTCCCATGTGTTGATGCAGGACTCTGGGTGACCTTCTGTTCTGCGTGAACCTTGTGTATCAGTGACCTTCTCAACAAACTCAACACGAACATGGAGCAAGCATTGGCAGTCCTGAGGAAGTGTGGAACAATGAATATGATCGAGAAAATTGCGAATCAAGGAGAAACAAAGCGTGTTTTGCAGAGCATTCATGCCGAGCTTCAAACTCTTACACGAGAGGTTAGTACCCGATAGAAACTCTGCGTAAGCACTTTTGCACCTGCACGACTGAATGTCTGGTTGCGATGAGCAATTTCTTTGGAAACACAAAGACAAAAGCATATGGTTTCTGGTCTCACACAGAATAGTAAACGTATGATAGAGAGCAAGCAGTTTGTTGCTTGAAGTTATTTGGACTGCGTCCAAATAACTTCGAGCAGAAGCTGTTCTCCTCTCTCTCTCCTTACTTCGAGGTACATAATGTTTGCTCTGAAGGGTGTCAGCCAACTGGCCAACTGAAGTAGTACGTTGTGAGGAACCTTTTGTGCTCTCGTTCTTGTAGTTCAACTAACCACCTTAATTAAGGAGGAACCTACATCAAGGAAAAGGCTTCTCCTCCTTCCTGCTTTGTGATTCTTTGGTGGTCCACCAACAGGATGTTGGTTGGGGCACTTGAGCGGACATCTATCAGTGTATGAGAGAATGCCTTAGTACATGGCATTTCTGAGAGTAGGGCCCTCTAACAGAAAGGCGCAGTCTCTTTTAGGAGACGAGCTATGATAATGACATGCACTCGTCGGGGATCGACAGACTCCTTCAGCGTCGGGATTTTCGTTCAATCTTACAAATCCTTGGATGGTCGCTGAAATTATCACTCGTTTGCACTCCAAGATACATGCTTCAGTAAGCCCATGCTTATACCGCCCAACAGAAATGGCTTTCCGTACTTAACCACCTCACGATTATCAGCGAAAGGGCCATATTCAGTGCACTGCCTGTTCTATGTTCCACCAGTTCAATGTCGCCCAAAACCTTTTGCAACCAGGAACTGTCAATCTTTTATGACCATGTTGGAAACTAACTCCTTTCACATCAAAGGTACAGTCCAAGTCATCTAAGAGAAAACACAAATACATGCTTGTGCAGGCTGCGACGCTTTTGTCTTACTTGCTCAAAACAAAACCTCCATCGGCTCCTCCAGCGGCAGCCAGTTAGCCCCTCCGCCGCATGAGAAACCAAATCCTCATTCATTCTACAGATGCACAAGCTGGGGGCTGGATGATTTACAGATACAAATGGCCCGCTACACAATCCGGCGATGGTAGTTCTATTACAAATATCGGCCAGTTATGTACGAGTATGTACAACCACTGAATATGATACACGCAGCTTCACTAATCGAAGTCCACCTCTCCCTACTGCGACTAAATTTTAACATTGGGGCTGAGGCGCCTTTACTAATACTAAGCAGCCAAGTCGCGGCGCTCTTTCCCCATCTCTGTAACAGCTATAGCAAAACTAGTTTTAACCTTTTCCAGCTAATCGTATGTCCGATCACCCGCTAGAGTTGATATCGTCGGCACTTCCTTCACTCCAAATACAACTATCTATGTACTGAACAAGAGCTCGATGGATGGCCAGAGACTGTTGATGCGTACGTACGCAACAGGTCAAAAATTTCAGTGTGATATAACTTTCCCAACGCCCAGAAATTCTTGGAAGCCGAAGATGACAGCGTCAAACATGATAGCTGATTAAAGCTTTCCGACTGCCAACAGAATAATGAGGGTGATAGCAGCAGCAACAGAAAACACTAACGCCTGTAAGAGATAAACAATCATGGAGTTAGAACTGAGCTACTGACCTGAAAGGTAAGAGAACAAGATATTCAATCCTAGTTCTACGTTCATCAGTTAAGAAACATTTGTATGTTCTAACATGGCGCTGAAACTCGCAAATCTCTATTGAGCATATGTAAATGTCAAGAGAGTCGACTTCCAAATTAAGAACGGCCCCATGGCATGAGAGAGTCATGGTAACCATGCCCAGAAAACTACTACAAACGAAGGATCCCTCTACCGTTCATCAATTGTACAAAGCGTCTACAAGATCCGAACTACCTTTTCGAACCAGAGAGAAATCGGATTGAAACATCATGTCACTTCTCCTCCAACTAGCTTCATTCTTGTTTATTCACCATCTTTAAAATATGTGATAAGTTCCAACGGTAAACCACATGCTCCGGTGTGTGAAACAGAGCTTATCTTTTGATTACTACAGACGAAGGATATACGGCCTGGAACCCTGAATCTTGACAAATTTCACGAAACAAAACTATACTCCACCGTCGACTGACATGGACTCAAGATTTTCGGGATGTCGCTTATTGGCCAGGATCCACGAAAGGTAAAATCCACAAATGAATAACAGCTTTCGTGCTTTAAGGGCTTATGGTGAGTGAATCCAGTCAAATAACACTGCAAGGTTACGTCCTGCGATCTAGCCAAACCTGTTACCAAGGGTTTATAACATGACTACAGACCAGATGGGCGCGCTTGAACAGGTCAGGATCGCTAAGCTCAGAAAAAACCACTTGCAACGACTGTACGCAACAATATGCTGGAAATGACAAACGCGTGAGCTTTGAAACCTAGAAGTGGTAATAGAGGACACGAATGTACCGAAAACCTCCCGACACGAGAGGTCAACGGGCCCTCAAACAGAATGTAAATACATTAATATTCTAATCAAACTGCAGAACGGACGAAAGCAAAGTCTATTTCACTTACTATGATGGCACATGCTGCAAGGCCTGGTCTTTCACGGGGATCTCGTCGATAATACTCTGCGAAGAAAAGAATGGTACCACAGTACCAAAAGAGAGGACAAAAGAATCCGCAGATGAATCTGCACACATTTTGCACATCAGCTTGTCAGCTACCGGATGAAGTAAAACAGATAAACTTGTGTTACTTCAGTCAAGACCCCAGTCGTCACCGTTAGTATGGTACGTACAATCTCAAGTACTTCACCATAGAATGCATCCCTCATAAGGAACACATACTCTAGCTGCTTATGATTTTACAATCAAGAAGCAAATACGTAGATTGTGCCATATCCAGCATACCTGCAGAGTTCCAAGAATGCTTATCAATATCTGAACGAGACCCCTCCAAGGCGGGAGGTATCCTATACGAAGGATCAAGTTTTGGCATACGACCATGTACGTAATTGGAAAGCAGAAACTGGGGAAGGGACAAATGAACGAACAACACACGATTCAAGGTTCTTAATAATCTCAGGAAGAGAGGACCTGCAGCCCACAACTGTTATGTGCCCAAGCTACAACTAACCATGAACGACCAATTAAACTCGTCCCCTTAAACCGATTCCCGGACAGTGTGTTCATTCCCACGTCCATTATGGGCTCCACATACAGAATAAACCAAAGACAAGAAGCTCATCCTCTGGCTTTATATCGACAACCAACGGTTAATTACATAGATCGTCCCATTTCGAAATATCTTCATCTAAACTGTTCTAATCAGATCTTCTCCTCTAACAGTACAGCACTGGAGAGGATGGGACCAAACGTTGACACCATGGCTGGGACGCTGCTCGAACCACAGTTGTATACTACTGTAGGTTTGAGCTGTATACAGCGTGAAAGATTTCACCTGGAGCTGTCTCACGACTAAATACGAATATCTTCTCGATATCAAGATCGCTTGTTGAGGTGCATACGGATCTACCTCGTGTCCAAGGAGATGATAAATCTGGTTCTAGCCTGCTAAACTAAGACAAAACGATGACACGACATTCCTCTCAAACAAGTAGATGCTGTATTTTACCGTGAGTGAAATGAGGGCCCGGCTCACAGTGTATCTCCAAGGCAGAACAAGTTGAAGAAGAGTCCTCAACTTGTCAGTCATTATTCTCCTCTAACGACGGAAGCTGCGTACCGTGACTCGATAGTTGCAGGATGGTGGAAAGGAGAAGAGAAAAGGAGCATGCCTAGAGGTTCATGACAGATGTGATATGTAACTCTGTAGTATACAACATTACAGACAACTGAATTTCAGGCGGACATCGTATTCAAAAGTCCCCAGTGCTCAAGAAAGTTGAGGGGACTTACGAGCACCATCCAATGCCACATCCACAGCAACGGAGGGGCCGATCATACATCCCCACAGATACATCGCCATCACTCTCATCCCTGTAGTCTCCCAAGAGCGGCACAAGACCTCCGTTCCTCTTTCCGCTCGTGGCTTCTGGGTCCATTTTCCTCGTGTCCTGAGGTTACTCCACCCCGTGTTACTGAGCATTTACGGTCTACTCAGTTCCAGGCGTCGATTCCTGCAAGGAAGAAGTGCGTTTTAATTAGATATTAGCAATTCCCGCGCAGTTGAAACCTTCCTCTTAGAAATTACTACTCGAAAGGGATCAATCCTCAACGGGCATCTACACAACAAGCTCTAGGAAGCTGTCGTGGTTGTGAATGTAAAAGACGAGACTTATCTCTCGGCCACCAGAACGAGGCACTGAACCCTTCTAGCCCCGCCTACTGTTAGAAACGGGCGGCTCCCACATGAAATTACCAGTAGATTGTATGACATTACCTGCAAATGGACTCGAAACTCATTTTCATCCCTATATTATTCTTCGTAACTCATAAACCGACGAGTCTCTTACTTCAACACCAGCAGAGAAGCACGTCTTGGCCCCTCGACTGTCTGGGTCTGGGTCTACCTCCACAAGCAATTTTCGGTTTCAACATGGGGACTGACATTGAGGGCAGAATCAAATTTACCCAGAGTGATAGCGCTCATTGTCATGAGTTTTCAACTAAGCAGCAGCTCTGGGTCTAGTGGCATCCGATGGCCACTAATGCTCATGACTTTACCTTCTGTATATACCATCATCTCAGCATGTCAGCAACGATAAGAGTATCGTATCCATGCTTCCTAAAGCCCTAATAGGATCGGACTCGTCTCAGTTTTCCGATCGAAGCGGCTTAACTCGCCAATATGGATAAGCTCTATCAAATCTGCAGCTCTCTAGAGTATGTTGAGCCTTGGGAGGTGCTACTAATTACGCCCAAGAGTGTACCTTAAGTGGTGATATCATCATCATCAATACCCTCGGCTCATATCTAATCTTCAACACCTAGGCGCATAGTACCTCTACACAATCATTTGCTGTGAAATGTGAAACATGCATGTATGGAAACTGTGCCGATGAGTGCTAAACGCTGATCGATCATAGGCAGAAGGACCTTGCTAAATGCTCTGAATTGTACTGAATATGTATGGACGAATATGCTAAAAGAAGGTCAAGTGACTCGATTGATAGAAACCCAAAGCCAGCTTTGTGAGGGGTAATTCGTCTACCGGACATAAAATCCGTTTTGTATCCTGTACTTCTCTTGGTTTGAGGATAGAATAAAAAGGAATTGACCTTTCTGCGCAACACACGTTGTAGTCAACATACTTGTTGCAAGAAACTGCCACTCCCTGCCCCGGAGTAGATGAGGAACTAGCTCCAAAATCCCTGCGCGGAAATCTGCGACCCTCACATGTAACATAGCTTCTTACTCGGTTCATGAAGATAATCCGAGCAGAACTTGCTTGCAAACACCCACTGTTTAGGATGAGCTCTCCTTTGACTCTCTGTATTCCACAAGCTCCAACTTGCCGAAAGAGTATGCTAATAGAGCGTGTGCAGTCACCAACGAGTAAAGTTTAAGGCCAATGTGGTCAACCTGCCTCACTGAGACACCCTTTCGGAAGATGTTACCGCGTCGGTCCGCGATCCATCTATTCCATTTCTATTCATTTACATTCTTCCTCTTCCTACACGCGCCTGGATCTTCGCTGACATTTACGCAAGATCAAAGTTCGGCCCACTCACAAGAAACGAGAAACTAAGAACATACCGTCGCTCTATTTGGTCGTCCAGCCCAACGATCCACACACAATGCAGGCTTCAGCTTCGCTTCGTACTTGTATCCTCTTCAGAATGCGCGACACTGCCTCATGAGAGAACTGTTGTATGCCAACTAGAAAGTGGCATAAAAGAAAGGAAAGCGGAATGTAAAAGGGCCGCAGAAAAGCGCAGTGGCGTCCGTGTCTTTTCCTGGTTGTTGGTTACTGTGTGGTCGGACGCAGAGGCCCAATGCATCCAGTCCCGTATGAGCAACTTTTCTCAATTCCAGGTTCCGCCCCAGGGTGAAGATACAGACACATCAACAGACCGGCACAACAACAGACCGACATACATCGTCCGGCAAAATTGGCAGGGCTTACGGAGAGTGAAGTTTCCGAGAACGATTTCTTTGCTCATTTGCCAAAGAATCGGGCTACCATCAGACCCTGCTGTGAAAAGTCCGGTAATGTGATGTAGACCCAGCGAATATGGCAGGTATCATGTAAGTCTGAGTCTCTGAGATCAAAAAGTTCCAGTTGATACCTAACACCCGATTCGTCCAGACACCGTTGTGAACGTACACTCCTGACACTTCTACCTAATTCCGGGGAATCGTACAAGCGGCTCAATGCCTACCGATGGCAGCACACTTTTGCGCTTCCCTTCCGGCAACGAGCGGAGCAGAGCCACAGAAAGGATGTTCAATCCCATGATTGTGTCACTTTTATCTCCTGCCAATCCGGCTAGATTAAATCCATATATTCCTAAATGTAAGTACGCAACTCATAATTCGGAGAAGTGGGATCTATAGCTCTCCGTCGAGTGGCCTCATTCAAGTCGCACCAGCAGAGCATCCCAAGCCCCACGTGGTACAGGAACGACCCTAAGTTGGGGAAAGTGAGCGAGCTGGCTACCAAAATTCTAGGTTTCGTCGAACGTGGGAGGGTCAATTTTCTACACAATATGCGAGAGATGTCTATACGTATCTTACTACATAGCAGTAACAGTGTGACTCGTGCGGTATTTATCATAGAGGAGCATGGCCAGTGGACCCAGAGTACAGAAGATCTCAAGAGAGCAGATTCCTTGATACCATAGATAATATGATTCAAGGATTACCTTACACTCTACCATATCATCTGCATAGTGTGTGCCACATCGTGGAGTTGCTCACCACTAGTAGAGTGAAAATATGATAAAGCATAACGTGAGGTTGAAAGCACTACAGGTTAGATGGTATCAGTAGTTCTGATTAATGCGCTCCAAGTAGGATCGTAAATGGGTTACGTTATCACGCTTGCCTTCCAGTTGTCATACTTACATCTCGAGAAAGCAAAGCAGTTGTGAAAAGTGATCGCTGGAAAACTTTGTGAGGTTATTAGAGGAACTCACACGAGACCACCGCGTACAGTGCCAAATTGCCGCCATCACAAGAGAGAGTCGATTAAGATGGCATCGAGTATATGCATAGACTTCTGTACTGAAAAGAAAGTAGGACATCGTTTGTTGAGGATCTCATCGTGTAATCCGCTGCACTGCACTGATTTGCGCGGACAGGGAGTGGCTGGTTATTCTCAGGAACCACCGTCTACTGCTACTTTTTGTTTGTCATCAGATAGTGTGCATTCCTTTCTCGTAGTTTTTCCGCATGTGATAGAAATGGTAACAATCTGTAGAGTTCGGATGTCATTTCATGAGAAGATTTTTGTTCCGGTTCCCGCAGTGTATTGTCTGGTTCATTTACTACTTAACCTATAGTAGTGTGGTTAACCCACTATCTTTTAGAGGTTAATGTTACATGAACAATGTAAGCCTTTTTTGAATATTAACATACTACATACTATCAAGTTAGGTTAAATAGTGGTTTATCAATTTATCATACCCAAACCGAGTCTAAATAGTGATATATCAATTTTCCAATCCTGAATCGAGCCTAAATAATGATATATTCATTTTTCAAATATAAACCGAAGCTAAACGGGTGACATATTAGTTTCTGGAGCTAAACCGAACATAAACGGTTATTTATCAGTTTTCCGAACCTGGAAAATAGTGTATGGAAAAAAGGTGGATAGTTTATCTAATATATAAACCACTAAAATATACTAAAGAGTACAAAGTTAAGGCGGTTTGGATTTAGGTTTACACGGTTCAGACTAGAAATGATTTACACTATTTAGGCTCGGTTCAGTTGCAAGCTAAGAAAATTGATAGATCACTATTCGGGCTCGGTTTAGGACAGGAAATTAATATGTCACTGTTTAGACTCGCTAAGACATGAACCTGGACTGAGTGGTAATTGGTACGTTAATATTTTTAAAAAAATCATTATTTCGATTCGATTTAAAAACACAAAATTAATATACCACTATTTAGGCTCGACTTATGATAAGGAAATTGATATGCCATTGTTTAAACTCGGTAAGACATGAACCTGTTTGGTAATATATACGTTAATATCAGATTGGATACTCGATAAGACATAAACCTGGACTGATTGGTTACTGTAAGTTAATATTTTAAAAGGATTATAATTACGATTCGATTCAAAATTCAAGAAATTAATACGTCATTAAGCTCGATTTACGATAAGAAAATTAATATGCCACTGTTTAAATTCGGTAAGACATGAATCTGATTGGTATATATACGTTAATATTTAGATAGGATAATAGTCACGTTAATATTTAGAAAAGAGTTAATAGGGGTGTCAAAGTTAATAACCTTTTAGAAAGATTTTACACCCGCAGGAAGGAGTTACGACTTCGGTCAAACCTTGGTAGGTGTTTCGTGCAGACATATCCGGAAGTACCCGCAAGAAAACAACTGCGTGCATCTTTTAACTACCATTTATTCTTTTTGTTAGTTTATTTTTGTAATAGAATATATACTATGTGAATAATTATTTTGAATATCAAAAAAAATTTAATTAAAAAGTTTGTGATGTCTGAGTAACAAGCGCAACTGAGTCTAGGTCTCCTTTCCTACAAAATTAACTCTTGTAAAATTTTCTCTAGGTCTCGCTTCCCTACAAAGTTAACTCTTGTAAAAGCGCAACTGAGTCTAGGTCGCGCTTCCCTACAAAGTTAACTCTTGTAAAATTTTCTCTGTTCGCCGCGCTTCCCTACAAAGTTAAAACACCAATGTAGAGCAAACGTAACTGTATGCAGCGAGATGGACACACTTCGGTAGAGTGACTCTGTTCGCCGTTGAAGAATCTTAATCTCTCGTATAAAGTTAACTCTTGTAAAATTTTCTCTGTTCGCCGCGCTTCCCTACAAAGTTAAAACACCAATGTAGAGCAAACGTAACTGTATGCAGCGAGATGGACACACTTCGGTAGAGCGACTCGACCATGCTGGGGATCGAACCCAGAATCTCCTGCTCCGTAGGCAGGCACCTTATCCATTGGGCCACACGGTCCACACATGTCATATTCTTGCGGGCCTTCACCCACAACAGTTCAACCATGAACCTTCAACATGAAAAACGAAATAAATGGAAGTCAAAACGTGGAACTGGTACATAATATGCATCCAAAGTGCTCTTTCGGCTCATGGAAGGAAAATGACAAATATAAAACAGACTACAAAATTTCACAAAAGATTGATTGAAAACTGGTTTCAAAAATAGATAGTGAAAAATAAATATTTACTGATAATACTGGTGCTTGTTTTGATTCTGAGAGAACATAAAAACGGTGGATTTTTAGACAGTCAAAGTTTTCTAAATATACTTAACTAAATTTAAATGACTAAATTAAATTTCACACTGTGACTGTAATTTCATCAACTTGTCATCATTCGATGACAAGTTGTCATTGCAGTCACTGAAAACCCATAAGCAACACCCCGGTACTGAACCTCTTTTTGATATTAATGCGTCTGCTTTCCACCCGTATAAATACTTTCAATTTCTCAGCTTTTAATTTGGAGCTTAACCCTTCCAAGAGGAAAGGTTAAGACATAAATTAAAAGCCATGTATATTCTCCCCCTTCCGAACTTGGAAGATGGTGAATATACATAAACTTCGATCTCTGCTAACAGTCCCACATCAGAAAAACCTACCAGTCACTAAAAAAACTTAACAAAATAATATATAAAGGTCATAGTTTATCAACTCCAATCAGGGTTTATAAAATGTTTTCTATGCGGAAAGTGATTTCTCATACATAAACACTCCATAATATAAAACAGGAGAGACTTTATATTTCCAGAATCCTTTGTCAAATATTTTCTCTCTGGAAAGTGATTTATCATACATAAGACATTCCTAAAAGCAAAAGAGGAAAGACTTTAAATTTCCAGAATCCTTCATATACTACGTAAGTTCACATGCGACAAGCAACTATATTTGCGGAGCTTTCTCGTCAGTAACGGAAGGACGAGAAATGTGAGGACGAATGTGATACACTGTCCTCACTTTATTGTATTCAAACTAGACATGGAAGCAATTCCTCTGCATTGTACCGTCTTCTTGCAAATGAAAGCGAAATTCTCTTGCAGTAAAAGAAATTGCATCTCATGAGAAAGAAAGAGTTCGTATAGTGAACGGAAGGAGGAAAGAAATTACTTTCTCCAGTGAAGAACTGATTTCTAGTTCGATGTTATGGTTGTTAAATTTCGGTACGGACTTATTGGAATTATTGGGTATTTTTCAAGAACCTATGATTTATTTGAAACATTGCATTTCTTTAACTCTTGTGGTCGGAGGACCTGGAAATGTTAGGGATACATTTCCAAATTTAGTCATTTGAACTGAATAAAAAAGCCAATCCAAAGAGTAAAGAGAGAGTAGGACGGGGAGAAAAATTGGAGGGCATCCCTCGATGTTAAGCATAGCACGCTTCAATTCCAGAACTTTTCTTTGTTGGATGTATGTGTTAGATATAGGCTTGTGTACTTCTTTGCATATTCACCTCTTCCAAGTTCGGAAGAGAGGAATATGAAGGGAGCTTAATTTATCATCTAATCTATCTGACGGAAGGTTAGGTGATAAATTAAACTGCTTAGAAAACAAATAATACGGAAAGATGGTAGCTCGCACTTATCTTTCCTGTTGCACGTTCCAACCTACTTTCTTTATGAGTTTTCTCCGCAACATCCGGTATGTAAAGTTAATATATAATGTATATAGAAATAAAAAATTTATTTTGAAAATATTAGTTTTTATCTATAATATTTATATAATTCTCATTAACATCTCGAAGTCACCGCCTGGTATTTCTGGTCCAGTGACCCAGAAAGGGATATTACTGTTCGTCTCATGGTTTACCGTGCTAGTTCCAGACATTTTTGCTCCTTGTTTTATACTTTTCCTCCACTCGGCCAGAAGTACACTTCGAATGCATATTCACTGATCTAGTAGTGGTAAAACTTTCCGGTATGGGATGAGACATTGTTACTGGTTAGGTTTTGACTTTGTAATAAGGTTTGTAATAATAACTTCTTATCATTTGTACATGTTGTGTGTTCAATTGTTGTTTCCGGAACATCGAGGTGCTCACTCCTCTTCCAGTAGCAAACCTTGTATAACTTAATACAAGTACTTAAATATATCTTTTGATAACACTAATTAATAACGAAAATAGAAAATTTATTTATTATTTATTTATTAAAAATTATAATTATAAGATTATGTACATAAAATATCCTCAATCAGAAAAGAAATAACTGCTATCTAGAGAGTATAATTTCATGTATAAATATAAATGTATCGAATGAGTTTAAATTGTTAGTACATGTTTCCCGTGGGTGAAAGCAAGGAAATGATACTATAATATTAATTTCTAAAAATTTTACATATTTAATGATATTTATTAAAATATTATTTTATTATAGATAAATAAAGGTACAATGTAAATTGATCCATAAATATTAGTAATCCCGTAAGAGATAAAAAATCAAATTATATAATGAAAATACTGAAAATATAACATTAAAATATAATAAGGGTCACAAATATCTTTATGTCAACAATGACATATGGCCCCCTATGTGGTGACCTTTCTAGCTCATGATGTTCGCTCATCCTCCAGTAGCAAATCATGTAGGATGGAATCAAGTTTCGATAAATTATTTTTGGATAATGTTAATTAATCATTATAAGTACTGAAAGGTAAAAATTATTATCAATTAACTTATAATTCAAAATTCATGATGAATAATAATTTATAATAGAAAAAATAACATATAAAATATATTCATTCAATGAATAAAAGTAATGATATTTAACTTCTATCTACTAGAAAAAAAGGGTAGTTTCTATCCTGGATATGTATAAATATACCGAATGACTTTAAACTATCAACACATGTTTCTATTGGTGAAAGCAAAGCAAAGAAAAACAAGAAAAGTTGATTTTAAGATTGTTTATATACTAATAGAAAATATTATTTTATTATTAACTAACGAAGAAGATGTAAATTATTCCATGAATATTAGTAATTATATAAGAAGTATAAATACTTAAAACTGTGTATAATAAGTAGAAATGTAATAATATTGATTATATAAATTATACAATATATATCTTCTTGTCGCACATGACATATAAAATCTCCATATATTGATCTACGAGACCAGTTACATAAGTAGACTAAGGAGAAATAATACCTGCAAATCATTTCATTTGAACAAAATACAACGCTTACATCGGGGTACATTAGTCCGAACTGAGCACACCCAAACTTCTTGACATGCAGGCAAATATGCAGGGGTTTAAACTCACAATAAATCAATGTTTAAATGGCTTCAGGCTCCAGACTTGTACTTTTACCAACGCGGGAGTCTACTCATGCCTTATGGTTTATATCATGTTCTTTTTGCGTTTCCAGGCATGGTTAACAGTTAATATTTATAAAAATAATTAATTATTTCTATCTATTTAATATTTATATATTTATATAATATTTATATATTTCAACGATAATAACTACCGAGCAAAAGTTCCAGAAGTTAATTGAGCATGCGTGTATATATATATATATATATATCACCTAAAATGTTCACGGTGTGACAGGTCACTTTCTTTAACCTTCTTTTAATCTTTACTTAGAACAATTTTTGTCATTTTTGGACACTTTTTGGTTTTCCTCTCTAGATCGAGTGGAAATCCCTTCCTTACCAAAGTTGCATTCACAGGACAAACCTCCGCATTCCCTAACTAACATTAATTTTGTCTTGTATCTCGGATTCTGTTTCTCTTGCATTTCTGGAAGAAACCAACTAGTACGAAAGTTTTGTTTCGAGCAAACTGGTGACCAACTTAAACCACCAGTAGCAGTATAGAAGTAAGAAATAGAATATACTTCGAGATGATGAGAAGATTCTGTTTTGCTCCTAGAAACTATTACATTTTCGTCTAAATATTTTTCAAGTTATATTGAGTCGTTTGTATTGAAGTAAAGTACAAATGGTAAAGCTATTATAGACCTTTGATTCAATTCCTTGTTTGAAAAAATCTATCACAGCATGCAAGAATCATGTCCAAATACAATTAAGTTAAAACGTTCATAATTTTTGATAATTAGAGACACTGAACCCATAATTTAGCATCTATAATGAAGACGGTGGGATATCCCACCCTCTAAATACCGAGACATGTGGTTTAAGGGAATGCAAACCTCTCATTACCATGTGAATAAATAATGCTTTTGAATAAGTATGCTTTTGAAGTGGAGATTCTGATCGAATATCCAGTTATCATTTTAAATTATTGAATATTTCTTGAGCAAGTGAAATGCAATGTGAACTGATTGAAACATGACTGAGGTTTCTTTCTTGGCCTCAGTCGTAGGGCATTTCACTCAGGGCGGCCAATTTTGTGACAACGAAAATGTGAACGCATCACCAAATGCGACCGTGTTGAATCAAGTTTAAGCATCACAAGTTGCGATCCATAGATGTGATAATCAACTATTTCGTGAATTACTTACTCCAGTTTGCGGTTTGCAACAGATCTCTCGTAGAATCTCGAATGCTTCTCAACCACCCAAATCCAGTATGAATGTAATCTATATAGCGTTCTGTTTCTCTTCGTAGCACCATTACGAACTTCAAGTGTTGACATTTCATGAAATAGTGTTATGAACATTATACTGGAATAACGCTATTTTTTGTCCATCAGTTCCTTTATTTGTACGATGAGATATTCTACCACTAAACAGATTAGAGCATCTCCACCACTAGCCGACATAGTAAAACTTTCTTTCTGGTGTCTTTTACCTAGAGCTTATTTTAAGAACTTTTAGTGTTTTGGGCTTCTACAACTTCACTTGTTTTTTGACGAACTGTATATAAAAGATGATCACGCAATCGCAAGAGGAGCTTGCACGACAGGCAACAAAATTGATTATGGATATGAAATTAACGAGTATTATTTGCAAGTTTGGATCAACCAAACAATGCTTTCATTCTTCATTCAAAGAAAACAAATGGAGGTTCAAGACTTGGGAAACAACAAAATCTGGATAAAGAAAGATCTAGATTACACAATTGGATTAGGTCAAATTTTTTGTTGCATCTCGTGTCTGTGATAAAACATTGTAAGAAAGAGATTTCAAATGAGAAGCTATTAAGTGATGTTGCATGAAATGTTCGAATGTCAATCCTCTCCAAAAGTTGATTACTATTTATCTGTTTAAACAAATAACAGTACTCTTGGTTCAGATTTTTATCCCTCTCATCTTCTATGATGAGATTGTGCAATATCACACAGCTAGTATGATGTCCTAAATGGATTAGAGATCCAAATGTCTATAGGGGTTTGAATAATTTGAGATTGTGATGGTAAAACCTCAAAGTAGTGCTCCAAGTCCTTCCTACAAGCTTCTTGGAAGTTCTTGCATCTTTGCAAACCAAACTTAGATTTCTCATCTCCTTACGTTCAAGAATTGGATGCACGAAGTTTGATCACTTGAGGTAGATATCATCTGCCACCAAGTAGTACATAGGATGAACATTGTCTCATACATGAAAACTCACTTCTTTCGAATATACAAATGATGTTGAAAAGCATTATAAATTAAAAACGATCTAATCGATCATCTTTGGATGCTCAAAAGAGAAGTCAATGCTTTGAATAAATAATCGGTTGGTTGCAAACTACAAACTACCACTGATTTTGTGTCTTGTAAGACACAATTTCATCCTTGTCTTCCTCGGATGTATCTCCTATATGATCACTTGAAGATACAGCAGACAATCCTTATTGGATGAGTACAGTTTGCAATGGTTGGAGTTCAGAAGTTTCAACATGCAATCTGAATTTCTACTTCTGCAAGATTTCATGTTTCTGTAAGTTGAAGTATTCTCTCTCTTCTTCCGACTCCAATTGACTATAAAGCATTGTGAACAAAGCCATAGCATTTTAGTCTTCTTCTAGATTGCAACGCCCATGTCAAACGTAGCTTATGCTTGAGCATTCAAAGCAGATTCTCTCGATTTTGTTCATTTGTCACCTCTTGGTATTTTCATCTGTGTAGTAGTAGTCGTAAAATACTCATATCTTCCATTCCAAGCTTTTGCTTCTCTTTCATGAGAGTGATGTCCTAGAGAATTGATTTTGCTTCTTTTCATAAGAGAATTTTGCTACATTGTGTTTGATTAACCCCAATTAGTCTCCAATGATTGAAGAGGTCTCTCTGTAGATCATTTAGATTTAGTATAGTCCTCAAAATCTCCATCCCAAAATGAGTTGGTTTTTTGTCCATTCATGTCATGGAGTCTTGTGACAGTGGGGTTAGTGGATCTTCATATGTAGTAGAAATATTCCCTCTAGCCTTCTCGATTTGCATTGAGAGTACTAATTCTTGTTGAATCATCATGATAATGAACACGTTTCATGTCAGATGCTGAAACTCGTGACCAACATATGTAAGCTTTTTGTAGGTTATTTTTGAGACTTTGTATCTCAGCAATTCTACCGCGTGCAATCTTTTTTGCCAAGGGCATGCTTGAAACTTTTACATAATAAACCTGATGTTATAACAGAAAATTGGATAAGTATTTCAAACATGATTTAGAATTCCAAATTTGATTCATATATTTTTCATACTGATGAACTCTCTGTAAAATGTCATTATTGCATGTGAAGTTGTATTGCACTTACTTGCATATTAGTGAAGTCAGCCTACCCAATTTGTGCCTAGATGTAGCATTTTCATTTGATAACCAAAATTTATTCTCTACAACTCAAAATCTGCTCCTCATCAAGATCTAGAATTTAAGATGAGGTGATCTACATTCCAATTTCACTGATAAATCTGGCATACGAGGAGAGATCACAAGAATATTCCTTTTTAGATTTCAAAAAGTATGATACCAAAGTTCTATATATAGTGATCATCAAAGATCACTATATATAGAAGGATTTAGCTCTCCTTATATATAGATCATATAAGGAGAGCTAAATCAAAAAGAGGCATTGGTAAGAATGGGAGGTGATGTGCCATCAAAACTCATGACGAATGTTTTGTAGACTAAGATTTTCTAGCTTGTTGGCAGCCAGAATCTGTAGTTCTAGATTCTGAATTTCTGGTAGATTATTGCTTGATCGAGAAAAGATTGTGCAAGAGGTGGTTGTGGAAACTGGTTGGTATCCTATGGATACTATCAAAACACAGCCAGGTTCATACTCATACTCTTTTCCGCTCATTCTTTATGATGGACAATAGCGCGGATTTGAGAAGATGTGTATTTCGTGTAAGAGTTCTCCCTGTAGAAGTTATGTGAGTTCATACATACACTGTGAGCTCTCCTTAGTTACGAACCTTCTCATAACTTTTCGATATCTTCTCATGGTAACCTATGTGCTGGTGGGCAAATCAACTTCAAAGGATTGTACTCAGATATGACGGGAAATATTTGTGACGTCTTATCATATAATGTTTTCGGTAGAATTATCACTTTATCTTTGAGTTACTCATTGTCACTTTAGAGTTATCACTTTATCTTAACTTTTGACTTACACCTTCTGTCTTTGGAAGAGCAAAAGACTGATTGTAGTCATTATGTCTTCTAACATATATGTTTTGGTGAAAGAGGAAGCGGGTTTAATCGTGAAGATTGAAGCAGCCAATTTCCTTACTCAACAAAGATCTCGATGCAAAAAGCTGGTAAGTGACAATGACTTCAAATGCTTGATGTAGCATCCATCAGCAAGATAATAGCAGTACCGGACATTCGTGTCATGATGATTTATGATTTATGTGAGCTAAAACAAAATTTACGTAGAAGAGTACTTAAAATCTTGGTCTTCGTTGCATTTACTATATATCACTCCGTATCTCTAGATATTCAAGTGATCAGTAAGTCAATTAAGCCTCATCATGACAACAATTCAGACAATTAATTTGTAAGGGTAAGCCCATCGGCTCTGAGGCTAGTCCAACAACAAAGACACATTTGCAGTTAAAAATCTCTTTCCTCTATGTTGACTGATACAAAATCAATAAGAGGAAACAAAGTTCAATTCCAGTTGACTTATCTCATCTGATTCTTCTGAACCAGTCAGTGAGCTAAACGCCATACTAGATTGTGAGGCCTATCGTGAGTCACTCGTCTGTTATTCGCACCCGCACTATCACTGAAACACTTATTGTCTTCTAGTCATTAACTTGCTTTTGAAGAAAGGACCATGAGTGTGTGATAAGTATTGTCAATTCACTAAGTGTGTGATAGGTGTTGTCAGTTCACAGTATCACAGAAACAAGGCTTGAAATAAGATTCATTCATGGTCTAAAAACGTCTGCGCGCACTACTCGTATCAAGAAACAAAGAAAATCATACTGTCACAACATCAAAGCATACTGAACCAAGACAGAAAATGAAACAAATGGCGTGTAAAACTACGTGTGGAATACACCCAAGACACGGTAGAAGCAATCATTCATTACTCTCTGATACAATAGACTCTTCAACCATTTCTCCATGGCTCTGACGCTGACTCGACTGAAAAAGACACATTTGTAGTTAAAATTCTTTTTCCTCCATGTTGATTGGTATAAAATCAGCAAGAGGAAAAGAAGCTCAGTTCCAGTTGACTTACTAGGTTCCTTACAAACTAGGTTTGTCGCTGCAACCTGGTCCCCAGGTTTACAGTAGTGAGGTGGTGCTCTTTCAGTCTCGTAAGTTGAGATATTTAACCTTTTTAAGATTCCATATTCAGTTAGCTAGACTGCTTAGATCTCCAGCGGTCTGATTTTTCCTACTTTCTCCTCGACATCTTTCTCCTCCAATTGTTGATGTCCAGGAAAAAACAAAACAAGAGGTAAGTCGAACTATGTCTAATAGTTTGATGAGCTAGTGGATCATACAATGAACGGTTGAACCAACAGCATGACATAAATTTTGTTGAGATAATGACAAACATTACTTTTCAATTCAGATATGATATTTTTTAACGAACAAACCTGGTCTCCAGTTCCTTACAGTGCTCTAGGAGAAAGAGTAAAGGGCGTACTTGTTTGAAACCATAGTACTATTCTTTTGTTAATACACAAATTTTCTTTTTGTTCCTAACGCTTGTAATTGCAAATGAGAGAGTTTGAATGTACCACCAACATAACTTTTTCTTGTTAGTTTGTAGTCAGAGGAAACAGATATTGTGTCTCACAAGGAGAATGACTCCACCACGAAAGTGGAGTTGATGAGAAGCATCACCGAGGAAACGTTTGAAGACATCACCAGGGCAGTCGTGAAAGAGATCGGAATCCGATACTCCTGTTTGATCAGTGACAAGTTTCTCTTTCATTTATATTTTCTTTAAGAGTTATCAATGCAATCATGGGTGCATTCTCAAGTATGTGGATTGAGTCTATTTTGAGTAAATACGTACTTCGGCTGTTGGACTCTTTGAACTATGTGGTGATGAGAGTCTGGTTGAGCTGGTAAGAGAGGAATTGCTATTAACAGATGAAAGCCCATACGTGCAACTAGATTGACACATTTCAGAAGGTACCTTTTGTCTCGGCTCTTCTCGCATACTGTATCGTAACTTTATTACACATAAGTCAGATCTTGTTTTCTGCAGTCTAGTTCTCAACATACATTATCCTCTCCTTCTCATCTACTCAGGTCTGACATGGAGATGCAAGATGCACAATGACATCAAGAGTACACAATGCAGAACTTATTGAACTGAAGGATAGTAGCTACATCTATATGTATATCCTTCACATGGCTAAACTTTTTAAGATTCAGCGATGGTCTATTAAGTCACTGCACAATTGGTTATGAATCTGTTTATTCTCTATCTCTTTAGTACTCTTGAGTAGAAACTCAAACTTTTTAGTTCGATTTAATGGAGGTAAATTTGAACCTTCAAATAAATAATCATGATCCAAGGAAGCATCTAATTTTTCATCCTCACATATTGTGGAGTACTACACATGCCACCATGATCTGTTTTGTTGATCTCACTACCATACAGGATTTCTGATGATAGCCCATCTCGCTTGTAACACATCGAAGACTCGTTCCACATCTTTTCACAAACTCTCTTGCATCTTAGCAAAATGACGTCATTTTTCTCTTTGAGGTTCGTGGATAGTTTTCACGAACATTGATCAGTCAAGGTAGATCTATCTGCCAAGAGATACATTATGTTATATCGTTTGTTGTTGCAAGCTTTTATTCGGTTGCAAACTTTTCTTTTGTGAGTAAATCCAGAACCAGAGGGCTCTTGTCCAGTACATTTAAATCGTTATTTGATCCAAGTAAACCGAATTATGTATGGCAGAAATGAAAAGATTTATCAGCGATCGCTTCTAGGATAATACTTCGATGTCCGTCTTTTCTTTGAAATTGTCTTGTCCAAGCTACAAGGTAGTTTTTACATTGCCAGTGCATATAGTCGATTGACGTAAACTTCCTAGGGAAATCTCTTTGTGAATTAATTGCTTCTTGATGCACGATATCTGTCATGGTAGGATTTCAAGGAATTCAGGTTCAAAAATTTCAATAATTGCATTACAGAATTTCTTCAATGATTCAGATGCAGATGATTCTCCAATCTTGCAATATTCGTCACAAGAGTCGACACCATAATCAAAGCAAGCATTCTGATTGCCATAGTCAATTTTTGTTCACTACTCAAACCAAGTACTCCGAGAGCATCTACTTTTTGTCTGAAATATGAGACGTGAGATACCACCGCATCTTGAATTTTTAAAAATAATTCACGATGCATTCGAATCTCTGTCTAAACAGACGTGAATCATAAAGTGGATTGGTTGCAAAATAGTCAAGGAATATTCTGCTATGTCCGTCTGATCTCTATCTTGGAAGGTTGGGTTTCTTTCCAGGTCGAGAACCTTCGTGTCTCTTTTTTTACTCTATCGTCGTCAGAAAAAACTACAACTTCTTAAACAAGTCAATTGTTGAAATTCTCATCATCTTCTTCTTCTAGTCTGCTAATGTTATACTGTTATAGATCCTACCGTAATATGTTCAAATCTGATTCAAACCTACACATCATGTCCTCATAATATGAATATCGTGCGTAGCTGATGAGAGTAACAATTTTCCTCCGTGTTATGTTCTATCGCTCATCTATCGTTCTAAATAGTTCACAAAAAAACTCTTTTCCTGAAACCAGAACTCCACGATACCGAGGTAGCGGTGGAGATCCATCCAAATGTAGCGGAAGATGTATCTTGGCGAGTGCTTTGGACACTGGTATATCTTTCTTACCGTAGTCATTTATCGTGAATGCGGTTGAGATGTCCTTAAGTCATATTTTCGGGTGGTTGTCTCTGGAATGCTCTATGCAATTTCATTACAGTTTCGTGAATATTAAATGTGTACCATGCAGTAGTACATTGTTCCAGCGTACGAAGTTCAAAAGTGGTTCCACGTGGCTGAACATGAGGTGTTCGTGGATTTAGACTGACGTTACGAATTATAAATCGATTTTGCAAAAGATATTTGAAAAGATATTTGAAATATAGAAATAGATTTTGCATTGCACAATGAGTGCAACCGTGAAAGAGTCGGTAGCCCACAGAATTCAAACCATCGTGAGGTTCTACAATACAGACTGAGACTGGAATGAAAAATTGGTTCTTTATTTCATAGCGAAACAGCGAAGAAGCAAAAACCTGGAAGTATATACATTCAATGTGAACACTGAAAAAGTGCAGTCTAAAGTTTCAAGTCTTTTCCGAACACATCAAATAACATCGCACCTAGTCGTATCACAGACTGTAGGTAGACAAAAAGAGAAACTTCTTGATTCTCAGCTATCGGTGTCTCATTTTGAGAGAGAGAAACTAAACGACGTCTCGGAATATGTAGCTGATCTCGCATCAATGCTCCGAAGGCTTGCTCGTCCAGAAGCTCAACATTCTCTAATAAAAAGTCCAATCACCTCTCGCGGATTCTGATATTGTGGAACATCTTCTTGATCCGGCACTTGGCTATCTGGAGTCATGGAATCGCGGTTCAAGTCCATTGGTACTTAGTCATCGATTCTACTGCTTCAAGTAGCCACAACAACAACCACCCCCATCACATGATTATTGTAAAAGTAATTATACAGATCAGGATGCACACCGTTTTCTCTCACAACTACGTCCAATCTGCAAAGAGGATGCCTCTTATTTTAACTGCAAATGTGCCTTTGTTGTTGGACTAGCCTCAGAGCCGGTGGGCTTACCCTTACAAATCAATTGCCTGAATTGTTGTCATAATGAGGCTTAATTGACTTACTGATCACTTGAATATCTAGAGATAGGGAGTGATATATAATAAATGCAATGAAGACCAAGATTTTAAGTACTCTTCTACGTAAATTTTGTTTTAGCTCACATAAATCATAAATCATCATGACATGAATGTCCGGTACGGCTATTATCTTGCTGATGGATGCTACATCAAGCATTTGAAGTCCTTGTCACTTACCAGCTTTTTGCATCGGGATCTTTGTTGAGTAGGGAAATTGACTGCTTCCATCTTCACGATTAAACCCGCTTCCTCTTTCACCAAAACATATATGTTAGAAGACGTAATGACTACAATCAGTCTTTTGCTCTTCCAAAGATAGGAGGTGTAGGTCAAAGATTAAGATAAAGTGATAACTCTAAAGTGACATTGAGTAACTCAAAGATAAAGTGATAACTCTACCGGAAACATTATATGATAAGACGTCATAAATATTCTCCGTCAGACCTGAGTACATTCCTTTGAAGTTGATTTGCCCACCAGCACGTAGGCTACCATGAGAAGATATAAAAAAGTTGTGAGAAGGTTCGTAACTAAGGAGAGCTCACAGTGAATGTACGAACTCACATAACTTCTACACGGAGAACTCTTACACGAAATACACATCTTCTCAAATCCACGCTACGGAACTATTCCATCATAAAGAATGAGCGAAAAAGAGTATGAGTCTGACCCTGGGTGTGTTTGATAGTATCCATATGATACCAACCAGTTTCCACAACCACATGTGCATTTTGTTCCAATAGTAGCTCTCTCCGTTTTGATAGCAATATCAATTTGTGCTAAAGCTTGCCTACAATAAAGCAAGAAGGAAATGAGACAACAGTGAACGTCCACACAGGAGCAATCCTGAGAATGCGGAAGCGATTGACAAGTTAAGTCTTTGAAGTGTCGAGCAAAGCATTCAATCTATGTCTATAAAACACGACACCAATCTCAACAAAATTATGAAGAATCATGCAATTTGTAAACTGACAAACAACGAGCTGATGCTCTATCGATAACAGTGTTCTAGCAACTGAAGGAAGGACGAGTGGGTAAGCACTCACGTTGAACCTCTTCAACACTCCGGTGTATAAAACAAGACTGATGTCTATATTCGATCAATGGCGTAAATATTTATTAAGTTAACTGCAATGATATTTCAACATTCTTGTATATCGCTATTCCATCGTCTTCTACATCCTCTATAAGAGCTAATAAACTCCGAAGAGGAGTCGAAGCTAATGAAATATCCTCTATATCATTTGCAATAACAGTCGGAACAACAGGAGTGATTGATATCTTCTTAATGATAGCTTCACTACCTTATAACTTCTTGGCCTTGTGCAATCGCTACTTCAGTTTATCTAATTCTTCTTGTCTTCGAAGAATTAGATGCATCCGTCTGAATGTTTTCCTCTAGAATTAAAAACAACACAAGAGCAGCTTCATCTCGTATGATCGAGACTTTCTCAAAATTTGCAGCAGCCATGTCAACCGTCACTTTTGCTTGTGTCTTTCTTGCAGATTCATTATGCAAAGACAGCTTAGCTTCTTCTTTCACAGCTTTGTTATCTTTCGGACGGTGAGGTAAAACAAAATAATCAGACATTTTCTCCTCGACTTCATGAGTATCGATTGCACTTGCAGAGCCATTTGTCAGAGAGTTCAAAATTTCTTCTATCAATTTTCTTTTTCAGCATCACGATATGTTGACTACTTTGGAACGTCTTTCAAAATTTCTCAACAATGCGTGTACTTGAAATTATCATTCTTGGGATGCTTGCATTTATACAGCTCGTGCGTTTTTGTCAACCAATCGTCTTCCGATGTTCCACTCTAGTGCATAACGATCACAAAGCGTCTCGTGCATCTTTGAAAATTTCGCAACTTTGTCAGAGTGTGATCGGTCTATCTAGGAAAGGTCTGGGCTTCTGGCTGTGGTTGTTTACTCAAGAGGTAGGACTTTCAGGTTACAACAAGGCGCTATAAGCACTCAGACAAGTGTTTAGGATCCTCTAATATGTTCAAAAAGTAAAATTTAGGTCTAACTAGTAGTAATAGGATCAGACGGTGAACTTTAACACTCAAGGAGAGGAAAACTATGATGGTTCTGACTTCTAAAACTCTCCTACATGTAAAGAGACCCTACTGAGCACACACATGAAGTTTCAGCTTGAGGTCGAATTCTAGCACTGAGATATGGACAGAAACACCTTGAGTGAAGAAATTACGATAATTTTTGGCACCCAGATGGCTATTTCGACCTAGAACAGAAATTTGGCTCTATCACTTTCAAAGATTCTTACAGGATTTGGAGTCTATAGGATGTTGAACACCCTTGTGAAGTTGGGCCTCCTGATTGTACACAGTTCTCCAGATATCGTTTTCTGAAGTTGCTGTTCTAGATTGAGAGCTTTTCAGACCCCTCTGCTTCAGCGGTCGCCCTGAATTACTCACTCACTCAAATGGCTTGAAACGTTTTGGACAGGCGTAGCTCTCTTGACAGTGAATGCAACCACGAAGGTTTGAAGCAATTTCCTCAATTCTGCTGCAAATGACACTGAAAACCCCAAATCCAACAAAAGTGACGCAGTTTCAACTCAATCCGAACTTCAATTGGGCATAACTCCTTCTTTATTGCTCCAAATTGATCAAGAATTTCATTGACAGTGCTTGGCACGACGAGCTCTCTCTTCCTGTGCTCTCAGAGTTTACAGTGTCCTCACCAAGTGCTCGAACTCTCCTTTAGACCTCTGTTTCTAAATTTAGAGTTTTACAAAAGATAAAAATGGACCTGTAAGCCGGCCTGTCTCTCACCCAGGGGTACCTCAGATGACTAGGATTACTAGTGCACCTTAATTACAAAGATTCTATCATACCCATGCTCACTTCACTCAACACTCTGACCCGTATGGTCACATCGGTCCCTCTAATAGCGTTTCCTGCACACAAGTTCTAACCCCGCCCTCCACATTGCATCACATAGTACTCAAGGACTCCCAAGGTCTCTAATGCTCACTTTACTTATAGACAGGAAAATGAGAGTCTCTTCCACCTTCTCAACTCCTCCTTATATACTCTACAACTTCTTATCGTGGTAACTTTCACTAAGTTACGTTACCTCATGGTAAGTGCGCAATCCAAAATAGTAAAACTTCTAAAGGCTACTAAGACTCAAGAATAGCACACACATTACTTGTTCTACTTTACTAAAGTAAGAGATTCTCCTACTTTAGCTTTTGTAAAGTGTTAACTTTCCACGCTATCCAGTCGAAAGACGACAACACACTAATACGTCTTTTGAGGAGCATCTTTAGATCTTTGTGCATGACTTTTCATCATGCATCCAATCAGCGATGGTCAACAAAGTTACATACTTTTGGAAAGCATATTTAGAGCTCCGCACTTGTCCTATAGTGCCATAGTGGAACCTCTAATAGTTTCCTCAACTTAGTTATAACTATCTCAGCTAGTTATGACTACTTTTGATCACTCTAAATTTAGATCTTCAAACTAGAGTAACCTTTAAGATAGTCATACCTAATGAAATGTATATAAGCATACACACAAATAATGGGATACTTGTGGTGTGACATTTACCCCCAGACTTAATTTTCACTCCGTCCTCGGAGTGAAGTATCACGTTGATGGAACTTCTTTAGCTTGTCGTGGTTCACTCGGTCGAAGAACGTACCACTCCTTTCTTGAAGATCGTAGGTGCCATTACTCCATACTTTGGAGATGATGAAAGAAATATCGACGTAAGAATTTCTTTTGAACTCGCTTGTGCCTAATAGCATCCCATAACATCACCCACTCACCCTCTTGAAATGGCTGTAACTTCGTTTTGTTCTTCGCCAAGCGTTTGTCATAGCTCTTCTTCTGTTGTAGCTGAGCCATCTCAATTCGTTGAGCTGCGTCGTCTCTATTCTCCTCCAGCTCCAACAAGGTTTCTCCCCTCTCTTTCTCAGCTATTGGACCACCCTTTCTCTTCAGTCCAGCTTGCAAGGTTTGAAAGGTGGTTAGGTCGAACTGGATTGGTAATCTTGATTCCAACCCATACACCATCTTGAAAGGTGAATATCCCGTAGACGTCTTCACTGTTGTACGGTACTCCCATAGAACCGCATGAAGACGCTTGTCCCAGTTGTGTTTGGCCCCTTCCATGTCAGCATCCTTTGCTAACATTTGACATAAGGTAAAGTTTGTCCTCTCTACCAAACCGTTTGAACTAGGTTTATATGAAGTAGTAACCCTCTGAGAAATGGAGAAGTGGGTGCACATAGCAGTAGTCATACCACTCACAAATTCTCGACCCCTATCAGAAACTAACTCCAGAGGACATCCAAACCTAGTAATGATCCGTTGGTACAGAAATTACCCACCTCAACTTCTCCAATAGTTACAAGAGGTCTAGCTTCTACCCACTTCGTAAGATAATCTGTGGCTACAACAATATATTTATTGTTGCGAGGGGTGCGATTCAAAGGCCCAACAAAATCTATTCCCCATTTCTCGAAAGGTCCAAGAACCGGAATAGATCTAAGAGGAGTGGAAACACTAGATTTGATAGCGAAAGCTTGACAAACATCACAGGTTTTACAATACGTCAAGCAATCTCTAAACATCCCCCTCCAGTGATATCCCGCATCGAGTATCTTATGAGCCGTCAACTTGCCTGCGAAATGTCCTCCACATACTGGACCGTCATGGAATTCTTCCATGAGTCGTAGAGACTCCTCCTTGCTCGCAGCTCTTCTCAGGACCCCATCAACTCCTTCACGGAATAACACACCTTCCACCACCGAGTAAGGTTGACTTCGTTTCACCAGTGCCTTCTTCTCTCTGGTCCGCATCCCATCTGGATAGACACCTTCCGTAACAAAATCCCAAATTTCTTGATATTCTATTGGGATAATAGAGTTGCTCAAGACCATCAAATCTTCGTCAGGAAAGGTGTCATCCACCGGCTCCTCTCCATCCCCATCGTAAGCTCTAGATAGCAAATCTGCATTCGCGTGTTTCTTCCCTGGTCGATCGCAGATCTCATAGTCGTACTCTGACAATAAGAGCTTCCACCTTGCTAATCGTCCTTCGACCATAGGTTTATTGAAGATGTACTTCAATGCCTTATGATCTGTAACGATAGTGAACTTGCCTCCTATGAGATAATGTCGAAATTTTCTCAAAGCATAGATCACTGCTAATCCTTCTCTCTCTGTCACAGAATAATTTCTCTCTGCCTTGATCATTTGCCGACTAGCATATGCGATAGGATGATCTCTACCTTCAACATCATACTGACTTAAAGTACATCCTACTGCTATATTTGAAGCATCCGTATATAGAATAAACTGTTTATTCCAATCGGGCTTAACCAAGATCGGAGCTGAAGTAAGAGCTTTCTTCAGTTCCTCAAAGGCGGCTAGAGCTTCTTCATCTCCTAAAATCAACACGTAATCTACTCCCTTCTTCAGATATATAGTCAAAGCATACGCTTTATGTGAGAACGAGAGTATAAACCTTCGATAATACCCCACCATACCTAAAAACTGTCGTAGCTTAGTGAGAGTACTAGGAAAAGGGAGCTCTAAGATCTTCTGCACCTTCTCTGGATCAACGGCAATGCCGTCCTTGGATATGATATGACCCAAGAGTAACCCTTCCTCACACCCAAAAATACATTTCTCCGGATTGAGAGATGCATTTGCTACATCTAAACATTCTAAGACCTTCACAAGGTGCTCAAAATGCTTCTCCTTACTCCCATAAACACAAAAGTCATCTATAAAATCTCTCACAAACTTTCCTAGAAAAGGTTCGAACACTTTGTTCATAAACCTTTGGAACGTCGCAGGAGCATTACACAGACCAAATGGCATGACTCGAAATGCAAACGTACCCCACGGAGTAGTGAAAGTGGTCAGGTGTTGATGTTCTGGTGCAATTTTGATCTGGTTATATCCGCTATAACCATCTCCAAAGCTGTACCATTCGTTTCCCGCCACTTCTTCCAAGATCTCGTCGATGAAAGGTAGAGGATAATAATCCTTCTTTGTGACCGCATTGAGCTTCTTGTAATCAACACACACCCTCAATTTGCCATTTTTCTTCTTTACGATCACAATGGGTGATACCCATTCAGAATGCTCCACCTCGTAAATGAACCCAGCAGTGTGCAGCTTCTCGATCTCTTCTTTCACCAGATCCGCAATTGGAGGACTCACTCTTCGTTGCTTCTGTCGCACCGGTTTGACTTCCTTCTCTAACTCGATACGGTGTTGCTCCAGTGTGACCTCCCTCAGATCCTTGTAACTAAATGCAAATACATGAATGTATTTACGAAAGATCTCTTCGAAACAACTCTTCTCCTCTTTAGTAACCTTCGATCCATAACGTAAGGTGGCAATTCTTCTCTCCACCTCCTCGGGAGTCAATGGTTCTTTGTCTCGATCTCTTTGCACTTCCGGAGAAGGGAAAAGATCCACTACATTCACACCCACATTTCGTTCTTCTCTCTCCTCCTCTGACGATGTATCTTCAGATTCTGAATCTGAAGAATTGGTACCTACATCAGAAGTAGTATCGACAACTTCTGACTCCCAGTAGTCCGATGTGGGTCGATCCGATTCCGACGTCCCAACTTGATCTCCGAGCAATGGAACTTTGATCCGGTGGTGATTCGGTCCGATGCGTAAATAACCTTTGTGCCAGTTATCCGTTGCATGTACTGCTCGAAGCCAAGGTCTTCCGAGTAACATTTCATAACTTGACTCTTTCAAGATTTGAAATGTCATGTTTACTTGCACTCCCATTACTGACACACAAACTCTCTCCAGCACTCCCAATGGTCTAACTCGCTGTCTGTTAGCCATGCCCACCGTGATACTAGAAGGACGAGTTGGTACTAGATCCAACTTCCTCATGAGTTGTTCTGAGATGGCATTTACTGCCGATCCTCCATCGACAAGAACATCTGAGACATCTCTCCCATTGATACGAGCCTCTACTTTTGATGCCTTGTTGCACACCTCTCCTTCACTAGCATCTAAAGCACTCACACCGACAGTAGAAGGATTTACCTTCTTCTTCCGACCTCGTCGGGAGCTTAGACCGCTACGAAGTTCTTTCCTCACCGAAGGATTCAGAGCAATCAACTGTCCCACAGTAATGTTTGCTCGTTGCTTACCCACGTCTTCCACCACATTGTATTTTGATTGCTCCATCGAAATTGTGAAATCAGTATTTCCCAATTTCTTCCGCCGTTCTTTGGTTTTTGAAGAAGATTTGCTACTCCGAGTATTTTGACTTGGAGAATCTTCCATCACGACTGGTTCTCCTTCGTCGAAATGCGTCCTCATCCTCTTCCTCTCTTGAGCCAACAGCTCTACAGATTGAAAACCTTCTCGTACATCTCGTGGTTCCAAGATGTCAATGCACGCTACACCCTTGTCCTTGCTTTGTGAAGTTGAAGCTCCATCCGCCGTTCCACCATTACGACTTGGACAATTACGTTGGAAATGTGATCCTCCACACGTAAAACATCCTTGGTTCGTGTAGTTACTTGGTGATCCTTGCGGTGGTCCACCTCTAGACTGATAGTTCCCATAACCTCGTGAGCCTCCTCCAACATTTGGACTACGGTGTTGCAACAAATTCACCATATTGATCTTCAAATCTGCCAGAGACTCTGTCAAACTTTTCAACTCATCACGAAAGTCGGGAGTAACAGATCTAGATGGTACAGTGACTGTAACCGCACTAGTAGGAGCTATCGGAGTCAGATTTTGAAATCGAACAGTCGGAACACTCGCAGGTTTCAGAGTTGGCATGCTCGGCCCTTGCACATCTCCACATGCTGCCCCAACAGTCATTGGTTGCAAGTCGTCTCCATCCAGACTCTCTTCCATCCTGGTTGCGATCTTCACTGCATCAGCCTTCGAAGTTGGTCTCTCATACCGCACTTGTGTTCGAATCTCCGGCCTCAATCCCCCAATAAAATTCTTTGTGAGCATTGCTCCAATGCCCACCATCGTTGGTTCTACTACATCTCCACTCTTTCGTAAAACCACCCGAAACTTCTGTTCTAATTTCTCCACCCTCTCGGCATAAGTCCTTACTTTCTCTTTCTCTCCTTGTTTGAGGTAAGTTACCTCCACCATTAACTTCTCGTAACTTTCATCAGGAAGAAAAGTTTCAATTAAGGCCTCCGTCAATACTTCCCAAGTATCATCTGGAGTCCCCACTACTCTTCTCTTCTTCCTATCCTCATACCATGTCAATGCAGAACTCTCAAGAAATTCAGGTATCAATCCTACCCACTCGCTCTTCTTTCGATCTCCATTGCCAATGCATGCTCTTTTGAAGTCTCTCACAAATCCTTCCACGTCTTCTCCATCCTTTCCGTAAAACACCGGAAGTTTCCCCATTCTTCTCTTCTTTTCTTCTTCTTACTCGAGGTACTGCTTGCAGATGTGAAGATCGCACTTCACCGCAATCCACAATTTCCCCGTTGAGCTCTCTCCTCTCCAAAGGTTGGAGTAAGTTTGACCCTCATGGTCATCTTATCTCTCGTGTGATAGACTATCTCCATCATCGCTAGAGGTCTTCACTCGTTCCGTTTCTACACTCAACCTTCTCTCCAGACCTTCGGCTACAGTTTCTAGCAAAGCAACCACTGCGCTACACTCGTGCTCAATTGGAATCCCATCCACTCTACATCTAGGACAAAAGGTTGTAGGGTCAATGACGGCTTGTCTAGGGGAAGAAGGACCTATGTGTAAGCTTAAGTCGACCAACCCTCTTCGCTCGCGCAAAAGTCTATTCTTTGTAGGACACTTGCTCACTTTATGTCCTTCTTCTCCACACAAAAAGCACCTCGAGTTCTTCTCCTGGTTCTTACGACTACTCTCTGCTTCTTCCTCAAATTCTAGTCGAAATTCTCCTTTCGCCAGATCAGCGGTAACTATCACCGCATAGCCTTGAGGGATCTTGCTCAACCTCAATTTCCACTCTTGCTGTCCTTCCATGACGATGATCTGTCATACATCTCTCTCGCTCTATAGTTTGTTTGACACTTTTTTATCACTCGACTATCTTCTCGCTTAACAATCTCTCACATTACTAAGTAGAAGCTTAACTTGTCAACCTTGAGCCTCAGAGATCGAACATAACCCTCTCAAGAATTCTGTAATTCTTTCACTCTTTTACTTCAGCAAGCGATATAACAGATTTGACCCCCCTTCGCTTCGAATGCCATAACTCCAATTCTACTCGATCAATTCACGCATGATTTGGGTGCCTAGATAGCTTATCTTGCAAGCTATCAGCATGGAAGATTTCAAGGTCTAACTCTAAAAACTGAAAATATGAAAATGACTGTAAACTCCTTCCCGAGAGCTCACTATTTGATACCGAAAAACCTCCTTAACTTCCGAAAGACATAACTCTCTCCTCACAATTGATCTCTCGGAGATATCAAGCTTATTGGAAAGCTTATCTTGCCCTCTATAACATGGTGTATGTACAAAGGTTCTGAACTCATGCTCGAAAACAGACATGAACTGTACTAACGACTACATACGAATCTTTGTATCGAGGTCCCGGCAACGGAACCAAAATGTAAGCCGGCCTGTCTCTCACCCAGGGGTACCTCAGATGACTAGGATTACTAGTGCACCTTAATTACAAAGATTCTATCATACCCATGCTCACTTCACTCAACACTCTGACCCGTATGGTCACATCGGTCCCTCTAATAGCGTTTCCTGCACACAAGTTCTAACCCCGCCCTCCACATTGCATCACATAGTACTCAAGGACTCCCAAGGTCTCTAATGCTCACTTTACTTATAGACAGGAAAATGAGAGTCTCTTCCACCTTCTCAACTCCTCCTTATATACTCTACAACTTCTTATCGTGGTAACTTTCACTAAGTTACGTTACCTCATGGTAAGTGCGCAATCCAAAATAGTAAAACTTCTAAAGGCTACTAAGACTCAAGAATAGCACACACATTACTTGTTCTACTTTACTAAAGTAAGAGATTCTCCTACTTTAGCTTTTGTAAAGTGTTAACTTTCCACGCTATCCAGTCGAAAGACGACAACACACTAATACGTCTTTTGAGGAGCATCTTTAGATCTTTGTGCATGACTTTTCATCATGCATCCAATCAGCGATGGTCAACAAAGTTACATACTTTTGGAAAGCATATTTAGAGCTCCGCACTTGTCCTATAGTGCCATAGTGGAACCTCTAATAGTTTCCTCAACTTAGTTATAACTATCTCAGCTAGTTATGACTACTTTTGATCACTCTAAATTTAGATCTTCAAACTAGAGTAACCTTTAAGATAGTCATACCTAATGAAATGTATATAAGCATACACACAAATAATGGGATACTTGTGGTGTGACAGACCAATAGGAGTTCATAGCTCCACTTGGTTGTCCTTTTGTGCCTTAAACCATGTGGTAACTTAATTCCACTCTTAGGCTACCACGTCAAGTTCTCTAAAGTGCCAGCGTAAATCTTAAACTACCTAAAACGACACGTAGTCCTGAAAGTAAACTTAAACCAGCTAAAAGTGTGCATGGGCAACACGTAAGTACAACCCATGAGCTTAAACCCTATCAACATGGTAAATCTAAGTTATATACATTGAACATCATAGACAAGTAAGAAGTCACTTGCACAAGCGCACAAATGCTTGAACAAGATAACTAGCATATATCAACCTACTAGGACTCAAAATAGTGTTAACACCGTATGCAAAGATGTCAAACATATACATAAAGGACAAAAAGTAATATGAGCTAACTTCTAGAACTACTAAACTCAAGTGTCGGAGTAGAAATGTAACATGTAGCCGTCAAGTAGCACGACATTCACCCCCTCTGAACCTGCACATCCTCCGGTATGTGTCAGATCCAGATCAAGACTCTTCAGCTTCAGCTTCAAATTCATCTTCAACCTCCATTGAGTCTTCAGCTTCATCCTCAGTAAACTATGCAATGTTTTGGTCCTCCCCTCTCTTTCTAAAGAGCTTGATTCTCTTCCCTGCGACTGGTACCTTGAGCACTGCACCAGCTAACTCTCTCAAAGAGTATGTGGTATTATCATAAACTTCTCATATCACATAAGGCCCGAACCATCTCTTGGAAAACTTTCTGATAGAGCTATGTTGATTATCAAAACTACTATCATAGACTAACACCCAATCACCTTCCTTAACTGGTTTGGGTCGTAATCTATGCGTTCTATCAAATCTGTTTTTGTCAACAAAATTTATGTCATGTTGTTGGTTCAACCGTTCATTGTATGATCCACTAGCTCATCAAACTACTAGACCTAGTTAGACTTATCTCCTATTTTGTTTTTCTTGGACATCAGCAATTGAAGGAGAAAGATGTCGAGGAGAAAGTAGAAAAATCAGACCGTTGGAGATCTAAGCAGTCTAACTAACTGAATATGGAATCTTAAAAATGTTAAATACCTCAACCTACGAGACTGAAAGAGCATCACTTCACTACTATAAACTTGGGGACCAGGTTGCAGCGACAAACCTGATTTGTAAGGAACCTAGTAAGTCAACTGGAACTGAGCTTCTTTTCCTCTTGCTGATTTTGTACTAGTCAACATGGAGGAAAAAGAATTTTACCTGCAAATGTGCCTGTGTAGTTGAGTCAGCCTCAGAGCCAGTTGAGGTCTCAACAGAGACATGGAGAAATGATTGAAGAGTCTATTGTATCAGAGAGTAATGAACGATTGCTTCTACCGTGTCTTGGTTGTATTCCACACGTAGTTTTACACGCCATTTGTTTCACTTTGTGTCTTGGTTCAGCGTTGTCGAAGTGTGATCCGTCTACCTAGGAAAGCGCCGGGCTTCTGGCTGTGGTTGTTTACTCAAGAGGTTGGCTTTCAAGTCACAACAGGGGCTATAAACATTCACACAGGTGTGTAGGATCCTCTAATATGCTCAAAAGCGAAATTGAGGTCTAACTAGTAATAATAGGTTTAGGCGGTGAACTTTGACACTCAAGGAGAGAAAAACTATGAAGGTTTAGACTTCTAAACTTCCCCTACATGTAAATAAGGTCCTACTGAACACACACACGAAGTTTCACCCTGAGATCAAATTCTAGCACCGAGATGTTGACAGAAAAGTTCTGAGTAAGAAAATTATGACAATTTTTGATACCCAGATGACTATTTCAACCTAGAACAGAAGATTGGTTCGATGAATTTCAAATATTCTCACAGTATTTGAAGTGTACAGGATGCTGAACATCCCTGTGAAGTTGGGACTCCTGAATGTACACAGAACTCCAGATCTCCTCCTCTGAAGTCGCTGCTCTAGATTAAGAGCTTTTCAGACCCCCTCAGCTTCAGCGGGCACCCTGAATTACTCAGTCGCTCAATCGATATGAAACTTTTTAGGAAATCGTAGCCCTGCTGGCAGAGAACACAACCTCGAAGTTTTAAAGCAATTTACTCAAATCTGCTGCGAGTGACACTGAAAACCCTAAATCCAACAAAGGTGATTCAATTCTAGCACAATTCGAACTTCAATTGGTCATAACTTCGTCTTTATTGCCTCAAATCGATCAAAAATTTCACTGGAAGTGCTTGGCATGACGAGATCTATCTCCCTGTGCTCTTAGATTTCGAAGATCCCCCACCAATTGCTCGAAATCCACTCTAGAGCTCTGTTTCTAAACTTAGAGTTTTATAAAAGACAAAAATGGACCAATGGGAGTTCATAGCTCCATTTGACTGTCCTTTTGTGTCTTAAACTACCTGGTAACTTATCTACACTCATAGGCTACCATGTCAAGCCCCCTAGAGTGCCAGCGTAAAACTTAAACTACCTAAAACGACACACAGTCCCGAAAAATAACTTAAATCAGCTAGAAAGCGTGCATGGACGACACGCAAATATAACCCATGAGCTTAAGCCCTATCAACATGGTAATCAACCTACTAAGACTCAAAATAGTGTTAACACCTTATGCAAAGGTGTCAAACATATACATTAAGGACTAGAAGTAATATGAGCTAACTTCTAGAACTACTAAACTCAAGCGTCGGAGTAGAAGTCAAGCATGTAGCCCCCAAGTAGCGCGACATCGTGCTTTGATGTTGTGACAATATGATCTTTTTTGTTTCTTGATACGAGTAGTGTGCGCATACGTTTTTAGACGATGAGTGGATCTTAATTCAAGCCCTTTTATGTGATACTGTGAATTGACAACATCACACACTAAGTGAGGACAACACTTATCACACGCTCATGGTCCTTTCCTCCAAAGCAAGTTAATGACTAGAAGGCAATAGGGTTTCAATGATAGTGCGGGTGCGAATAACGGACGAGTGACTCACGATAGACCTCACAGTCTAGTATGCGGTTTAGGTCACTGACTGGTTCAGAAGAATCAGATGGGATAAGTCAATTGGAATTGCGCTTTGTTTCCTCTTATTGATTTTGTACCAGTCAACATGGAGGAAAGAGATTTTTAATTGCAAATGTGCCTTTGTAGTTGGACTAGCCTCAGAGCCGATGGCCTTATCCTTACAAACTAATTGTCTGAATCGTTGTCATGATGAGGCTTAATTGACTTACTGATCACTTGAATATCTAGAGATACAGAGTGATATATAGTAAATGCAATGAAGACTAAGATTTTAAGTACTCTTCTAGGTAATTTTTGTTTTAGCTCTCATAGATCGTAAATTGTCATGACATGAATGTCTGGTACTGCTATCATCTTGCTGATGGATCAAGCATTTGAAGTCATTGTCACTTACCAACTTTTTGCATCGTGACTTTTGTTGAGTACGAAAATCACGATTAAACCCGCTTCCTCTTTCACCATATGTTATAAGACTTAATGACTACAATCAGTCTTTTGCTCTTCCAGAGACAGAAGGTGTAGGTCAAAGGTTAAGATAAAGTGATAACTCGAAAGTGACAGTGAGTAACTCAAAAATAAAGTGATAAACTCTACCGGAAATATTATATGATAAGATGTATACCATATAATGTTCCCGTCAGACCTGAGTACAATCCTTTGAAGTTGATTTGCCCACCAGCACGTAGGTTATCATGAGAAGATACAGAAAAGTTGTGAGAAGGTTCGTAACTAAGGAGAGCTCCCAGCGTATGAACTCACATAACTTCTACACGGAGAACTCTTACAAGAAATACACATCCTCTCAAATCCATACTACGGAACTATTCCATCATAAAGAGTTAGCGGAAAAGAGTATGAGCCTGAGCTTGACTATGTTTTGATAGTATCAATAGGATACCAACCAGTTTCCACAACCACATGTGCATTTGCTCCAACAGTAGCTCTCTCTTTTTTGATAGCAATATCAGTTTGTGCTAAAGCTTGCTCACAATAAAGCAAGAAGGAAATGAGACAACAGTGAACGTCCACACAGGAGCAATCTTGAGAATGCGGAAGCGATTGTTAGGTTAAGTCTTCAAAGTGTCGAGCAAAGCATTCAATCTATGTCTATAAAACACGACACCAATCTCAACAAAATTATGAAGAACCATGTAATCCGTAAACTGACAAATAACGAGCTGATGCTCTGTCGATAGCAGTGTTCCAGCAACTGAAGGACAGACGAGTGGGTAAGCACTCATGTTGAAGCTCTTCAATGCTCCGATGTATAAAACAAGACTGATGTCTATATTCGATCAATGAAGTAAATCTTTATTAAGTTAACTGCGGTGATATTTCAACATTCTCGTATATCGCTACTCCATTCTCTTCTACATCTTCTATAAGAGATATTAAACTCCGAAGAGGAGACGAAGCTAATGAGATATCCTCTATATCATATGCAATAACAGTCGGAACAACAAGAGCAACTGATATCTTCTTGATCTTGTGCAATTGCTACTTCAGTTTATCTAATTCTTCCTGTCTTCAAAGATACACGTATTTTCTAAATGCATCAGTCTGAATGTCTTCTTCTGAAATTGAAAACAACGCAAGAGCAGGTTCATCTCGCATGATGGAGGCTTTCTCAAATTTTGCAGCAGGCATGTCAACCATCACTTTTGCTTGTGCTTTTCTTGCAGACTCATGATGCAAAGACAACTTAGCTTCTTCTTTCATAGCTTTGTTATCTTTCGGACGGTCAAATAAAACAAAGTAATGAGACGTTTTTTCCTCAACTTCGTGAGTATCAATAGCACTTGCAGAGCCATTTGTCAGAGAGTTTTAAATTTCTTCCATCAATTTTCTTTTCAGTGTTAGAATTGATTTTTCAGCATCACGATATGTTGCCTATTTTGACAACATATCGTGATGCTGAAATTTTGTTTCAAAATTTCTCAACAATGTGTGTACTTGAAATTGGCATTCTTGGGATGCTTGTATTTATACAGCTCGTGCATTTTTGTCAACCCATCGTCTTCAGATGTTCCACTCTCGTGCAGAACGACCATAAAGCGTCTTGTGCAGTTTTGAAAATTTCACAACGTCTGTTTTTATTTCATTCCATTTCGTCTCAAGAGATCATTCGGATCTGTTACCGCAACCAAGAGCACGATTGACATTGTAGTGAATTTCCCAAAATGTCTTCGCTTTCTGTCCAATGCTTACCATAAGGTCTTCTGAGATGTTCAAAAATGTTCTTCATTTGGACACTAGGTGTCCACACGAAGTAGACGAAGTGCCTATGGAGTGCTGACAAAGAGCTCTATCCACTGATGCGATGAAAGTGAAGATCTGAAATTGTGCCAAAAGCCCGTAAGCTGAGGCCTAGCTTGCTTTCTCATGAGTGTCTTTGGAACGACAAGCATCGAAGTCTGAATTTCAAGTAGGAGCCGATCCACGACACGACACTGTTGGGATTGGTTAGGATGTGCACGTTGTCACAAATGGCTACAAATTCAGTAACACACATGATGAACGGATGAACAAGATGTTGAGAGATTTCATACTCGACAAAACTATACTGTTCTTGGATGATGCTTCTATCAAAGGGTGTAGGGAGGACAAAACGGATGAAGCTTTAGATCAGAGGGGGTGTCCATGATATGTCATCTACCACATCAAGGATTGTGAGAAGATCTTATCTCAACTGCAGGAAGTTCATCTCACGTTATCAAGAACGAAGTTCATATTTGGAGTTCAGGATGTTTTGATCGTAAGTTATCTCTGTAAGTCAGTTTCAGACAAAATAGATGTCATTGGGAGGATGAAGGAGATTTGTAACTACTTGATGGAAGTTCAAAGATTTTTGGGTGCGTGCGTATTTTATCACATTTGGGTTCTTCATTATGCACATGTGACGGATCCATTATACGAGGTTGTTGCATAAGGATCACAGATTCAGATGGAACGAGGAGTATGCAAATAATGAAAACTGAAGTCGCTATTGTCGTCTCCTCCTATGTTGGTAAGGATTGACTACAAGTTTAGTAGACCGATGGTTTGTACGGTGGATATCAATCTACTTGCAATCAAACTTTTAGCAATTTGAATTCGTCAATTCGAACGAAGACTCGAGGACTTTAATGTTGCTTTGGATAGATTGAAGAAGACACGATTGCGGAACAAGATGAGCGATATCGGTTGAGACCTTGAGAGATCAAAGAGGATGATTGAATTCTTGTATACGACAATAGTCTAGACAATCAACATAACCTTTAAGATAGTTTTGAAGTGGTGGTTCGGACCGCATGTGATAGATAAGATGTTTGACAACGCTACATACGGATTATGAGAGCTCGATTGAGCAAAGCTGAAGGTACCAGTGGAGTGAAGAATAACGAGTGAAGATCTTCAAACAACAGGATGAAGACTAAGATCTTAAAGATCTTGACATTGAATTTGGATCTGAGGATATTGAAGATGAGGATGATGAGGATGGGACAAGAGAAGATGATGAGATTGTCTGAGATGCCAGTCCACTTCTTAGTGATGTCTCTTCTGACGCATGTCAGAGGTTTTGCAGATTTAGAGAGGATGGATGTCATCGTGGACCAGCTAGGATGTGAAACTAAGGTTCTAAGAATATTATTTTCTCAACATACTATAAACATAGTTCTGACAGCAACAGTGGATAGACCTTCGCAAAGAGATCAACATTGGAGTTTTTATCGTTGTGAACAAAGCAAAGACGAGGTAGTTACGAACAAATTCACTTTTAGGTTTTGACACATTGTGACGCTGATGTGACAGATCAAGAGCTAACATGGTATTTCTCTGACGCATCAGAAAACAATTGTTATTATGGAAATTTGACACATGTTCAATTTGACTGATGTGGTACTTTTTGCTGAGGTGGTAGTTTGCTGATTGGACATATATGATGACATGGCACGTATCCATGCATGCAGACATTGTGTTGACAAATGGTAGTATGCCGTTGATGTGACACAATGTGATGATTGCTGATTGGATGGGTGTAGAAATGAGTCGAGTTGTTGATGTAGTAGTGCATGAACACGACATGTGACATCCGTCATGGGTGTCATGTCAATCCATGCATGTGGACATATGGCAGAACTTGGAGATAACACGTGGACCTAGGTGGGATTGCTTGTCAAAAAGTATAAAAGTTGTGCCGTCGAGGTCATTTTAATAGGATTTTGTGTCAAGATGCCGAGAGGCTGTTAGATTTTCTTCATGATTTTAGAGAGGGTTGGATTTGAGTCAGATGCGTCTGGAAAATCAGTTGATCACATGTGAACTTCGAGATGCATCTCGAAGTAAACCTAGAGAAAATTAGTCATTTTTCATCGAGGGTAACTTTCTGTCAAGCAACTTCCGGACGCATCTTTAAGTTAGACTGGGACAAAAAGGTAAATTTTTATGAGTTTGAGCATCAACACCCACAAGTTTACACAAGAACTTCGAGACGCATTCCGAAGTTAAACCGGGAAGAAACAGAGAAAGTAGAGGAGGGAAATTACTTAAATCTGTGAAGAGCCGTAACTATTGGTAGAAAGGTCCGTTTGGAACACTGTGAGTAACATTAGAAAGATATTTTTGAGAGAAGACGGACACATTTTGGTTAGGATCACTTGTGTGCAAAAATTTCCAGACATCTGAAGTCTGGTTGTAAACTCTGTGTATAAAGATAAAAATACTAAAAGTTGGATTGAATATTTGACATTCGTGCATTGTTGTTCTTCTTTCTAGACCCCACACACTTACGATACAGCTAGATGCTCCACGTATTCCTGATCACATCTTTCACATCTTACAATATGATAAGGGGTGAGTGGAGCTAAAATTTCCAGTAATGACATATCAATCAGAATGTTTCTTTCAACGTTCGGGTTGATATGTCATTACTGACGGAGGATCAATCATCATGCGTGGATCATGAAGAACTTTGCTGAGGAATACTGCAATCAAATGATAGAGCTAATAACGAAAAATCAAATGATGACTTCCTCTTTTGTCGTACCTTTCATCATAGATCGATTCAAGATCATTACCTTGATTTTGTATTGAATCTCGTGTATTTTTGGATCGTTACTAGCTCTATCACTCTACGAGGGTGATTATCTTGTGTTAAGTTTGAGGTCTAAAGTATTTTGGTTCAAACTCTTGAGGATGTGAGAATGTTTTAGGCTTACAACTGCACACATAGTGCCAAGTAGGAGATAAGGTGATCTCCAATATTCTCTCTCTTGGGCTCAAACTTCACAAGATATTGCCTCTTACTCCTCACTACTATCTTCTAAAATTTCAGCTCCAGACCTCAAACCAATTGCTCGAAATGGACCAAGCCCTTTGTCTGTGCTAACTTATGAGCTTTACAGATCCCGGTAGCTAAAATCCACGACCCCAACATCTTCTTTTAATCGAAAGAGTTGAAATTTCACAGGTAGTAAGATGATAAGGAACATTTCACTCCTAGAGATTTTCACTCAAAGATTTGATCCAATGCTCATGAAACAACTCAATCTTTGAATCCAAGCAAAACGGCTTTACTTTTGTCTCTCACATGTTATAATAAACTTCTATAGACAATTTCGAGGTCAAACCCAACCCAAACGTACGAATAATTTACATTAGTGCAACTAGCATGATTTCAACTATGCAATTTCCTTGACAATACCGAAAGATCATCTCTCAGACTTTCAAGGCACTAAAAAATATGACTAAGGGTAGCGATTCGACCCCTTGATTTTGAACGATCATAACTCCATCCTCAGAACTTTAAATCAATCGACCTTTCTTTCAGATTGTAGCCTAGCTCTAGAGCTTTCCAACAGACTTCACACTCCGGGAATGACCTCCAGATAGACCCTCGAAATCCCAAAACCGTCCATGGAACTAGAGTGAATCTGACTTGTAAAGGAGGAATGGAGCTCTAGGAGCAATAGATTGCCGAAGTTCATATTACAGCATGATGAGTTTGAAAGAGAAGAGAGATATCACCCACATCTCTTGGTTGGTTTTGAGCAAACGATTTGAGGTTTGGAGGTGAACTTCCTGAAGGCGATGCAATTGAGTCAAGAGAGCTCCATTGTGAACTTGGTATGGATATCATAATCAAAGAAGATGTTACACAATGTCAAGGATGCTAACCGAGAATCTCTAACTATAAGATATTGTTGTCTTCGACACCATGTCTCGAGTTAGTGGTTGCTTGCTGCGTGCATATCTTATCTTGTTGGAAACTCTAGAAGACAAGTTTCTATTGATATGTTGTAAAGTCTAGTTAAGAGCTTGTTTGATCACTCAAAATCTAGATCAACGTGAAGATCAAGATGAAGATACGAGCCGTTTCGAGTTATAAGTGATAGAAACTATCAATTTTGATTAATTGTGGTATGAGTTGTCTTGATCCAATCAAGGTGTTATCAAGGATGTCATTGAAAAGCTTATATTACAGGCTTTCGACTGCTGTAAGATTCATCTTGAATGGAGTTCATATCAGCGGATTGTAGAAGGTCAAAGTTGAATATTTTAGTTAGTTTGTCGTAAAAAACTATGAAGAAGACACTGTTAGTGTACAATCGATCTAAAGGATCGGTTGATGATACTTCTGCAAACTAAAGCTTAATTGTGTTGTATGATGCACTTGCGTTACACTTAAGGTCAAGATAGGTCGATAGAAATCGAGACAAATAGATGCTAGAGTCGAGATAAAGACGGATTGATTGGGTAGTGAGCGCACAAGGGTTTTATCGAGTTGGTTCAAGATTTTATTGTATCTCTCTATAGTCAGATATCTCTTGTATGCCCAGACCAAAATTAACGCTCTATGACAACGTACTTGAGTAGCAGTCGTAGCATAAGCTCAATGAAATTACTATCAATAGCTAGACTCTCCTTGTCAACTACCTCATCATCGAACTCGACTGTGTTGGTACGAGCAACCAACACTTCTTGCTACTACCCTTATCATCAACTTCTTGAAAATGCACCTTTCTAGTCTCTACATCATTGACAGAAGCTCCTACCACATCTATCATCTGACTCTCTACTTGCTCTGATCATCACCTGTCTCTTTCATTTGATGATCTTCGTGATATCAAGAACCTCTCGAAGAGAACTCTCAACTCGTGTGTTGCTCCAAATTTGCTCTTCAGAATAGTAGAAATTCTCAATATTGACAGTCAACTTGTAGGTTAGGCCTTTTCCTTTCTCTTGGGCAGTAAATCACCTACCAATAGTTGTTGGCTCCGGCTAAGATCTCTACACGTCCTCCATCGGACCTGATGCTAGTGGAGGAGCTTGAGAAGTAGATGAAACATCTTTTGGAGGAGCTATTCGTCTCCTGACGACTCTCCGCATATCTCCCATCTCCTCTAGAACTCCAATATCAAAATTAGAAATATCTCGCCGTCTCTTTTCTTCCATAAAAGCATCTTACCAGTGGACGTGTCTATCCACGTCCAAGAATAACGTAGTATCTACAAGATCCATCCATCTTGTGACAGTATGTATAGTCTCAACTCCTCTCTTCAACACCTCAAAAGGAACTTCAACACTACTCTTCTCAATAGTCCTATCTAGCAATATAGGATTAGCTTCAATATGTCCAACATATACGTCAGGATTCTATGACAGGACCATTAAAGCAGTAATTGTTGTAGGTGTAGCGATCTAAGGCAGACTCTTCATGCCTCCTTGTCCAAACTACGTACTTAACAACTTTCTGGTAGAAGCAAGATGTAACCTACCGTTCTGATAGCGTATGACACCATCTCGCAAAACGGCGTAAGTTCTTGACAATCTCCTCTAAGATGATCTAGACTGTCGTATCACATATATCTGCGAACAAAAGCACGTCTCAGACGTGCACCATCAGGTGTTGGTTGCTCTCTTTGTAAATCAGCTAACTCAACCTTCAACTCGCGCATCTGTCGGATCATATCTTCAATCTGGTTCTGCTGATCCTGGTCTCTGCAGGTTGTTAGACAAGTGCTCTCTGTGCAAGAACTGACAGAACTGGCATCAGATGGACTACTACTAGAACAATAGGTTTGAGAGCAAGAGTGGAGGCTACTGTACTTAAGGAGCAATGAAAGATTGAGGGACAACTTTTGCAAACGGACATCTCTCTACAACCACTCTTCCTCGTCTTTGTCTTGTTAGAATAGCCACAGCATCCTCGACTCTCCCCCAATCAATAGTAACACCCTCCTTCAGCCGATCGATCTGCCAACATGAAATATAACCAATATGTCGTAGCATCATCGGTAGCCTGTAGAAAAAGCTACGTTCTCCTAGTATCCAAGGTTATATGTTCAAGTGTTGAAAACTACTTATATTTACGATCATATTTTCTCGACAACTCGTTCAACTCCATCATACGGCCAGGTTGCTGCTCAACCCAGTCCAGAAATGTCCTCCTAGTAACCCTCTCATAATCCTCTTCCAGAAATGCTTCTCAGACAGCTCGCTCAAAACGCCAAGATTTCGATCAAAGTCGCATGTGCCTTCAAAATCTCAATACTATCAAGACCTATTGTTGTTGTGTCTGTAGTCGTAGGTGTTGCAGAAAGTGCGGTAGTAGACGGAGATGCAACAGCTGTAGTGATAGCAGCAACAACACTTTCGCTCTTACGATCCATCTCTTCTTCGTGTGATAACTCAACCTTCACGATCAATCACCTTAAGACACTCTCAGTGAAAGCAGTAGATAATATGTCGAGGTGAGAGTTTATTGAGAAGAGCGAAACCTTCTAGTTGTGATACAATCGTGAAAAAGAGGACAAAAATCATACACGAAACATGGATCGTAAAAGAATCTTCATCATGTTCTCAATAGAAACAAAACATATGACACTCACATAAGTCTTCAACTCCAAATCGTTCAATCGGTAAACCACCCAGACTGAAAATCTCACGCTCAAGAATTCAGAATTTCAAAAAATTGCTCTTGTGAAGCACTCGCGCATTCACTTAGAAGCTTCTCATTTTTTATTCAAAAAGATATGCGAACAAGTTACAGGTCTCTTCTCTACTCTTCTGTCCTCTATCCTCAATTCCTCGAAAACATGTGGTAATAGAAAAATAAATCTATGCTAAAAATTCAACACGGAATATCCTCTACAGCGTCAGCTGCAACCTGCAGAATCTGATGCAATAAGCGATATCTCCTCGTGTAGAAGAGAGTAACTTTGAGATATAAGAAGAAGTACCGGTAATCTCTGCTTCCTCAGAAATGAGTAAAAACCTAGCTCTTACTCCAACTGGTTCTGAGGTGGAGAATCGAGCATGGTGTTCCTTCTTCGTTCCTCTTTGCATCTGCGATAGCTACGACACTGAGGATTAAACTTGATGAAATTACTAGTGACTCAAGAAATCATAAAATATCGATAGTTCTAATAAAAAACCACACGAACTCACCTCCGGTCAGAAACCTGTACCAGTACAGATTCAACTAGGCTTTAGCAGAATGTACTGTGAATCCGGGATACATGTCTAGTATTCATTCCCGGAGTCCAGAAAATGACCTTCCGGTATTTTACGTTTCCGTTACTGTGTTCCAGTGGGATTCTTTTATTTACCGGGTACGCTACTTTACAGATCCAGTTGCACATATCATGGTAAGGTGGAGATGCTCTAAATGCGAAACTGCGACAGGGTCCGGAAAACTGAACTGTTCCAAAAATGTCGCACACTTCGGGTTTTCCAGTTTCAAAAATGCAGTTGCAGAGACGCTCTAACTTGTCTTGAAGAGCCTACCAGAAAATTTCGTCGGTGGTGACTCGTACCTGCTTCTGCTGGAAATTTGGTGCTTGGATGTAAGCATTAAGACTTTGTGCTTGTACCATATTTTCTGCGTAATGTCACTGAACGTGGATTTCTACTGCTAACGTCCCACGCGGTACTACAATACAAGCAATGAGATTGCACAGGATATCTGGCCGGATGCAGGAGGGATCTATTCTGGATCAGGTTGTTTCCACCTTTGAAAGACCTCTGAGGGTAGGTGCAGCCACTCGAGTTGCGCTGGACTTAGAACGGCAGGCAGGCTTTGTTCTTTGCAACTTCTGAAGTTAACCAGTTTCTTCAGAGCATATGCTTGGGTTTTCCTGAGCTCTGAAGATTGAGAACTTTCTGCCTTCGAATTATAATTTGCTCACAACGTTCTGGCTGAAGGAAACGGCTGATGAGCAGAACTAGCTATAGACCTAGAGAACAGAGCACTTCGCATGTCACTGAGCAGTTTTCACCGAAGTAGTGCTAGTGGTTTAAATCTCTGACTCAAATGCCTTATCAAAGACCATTTAGTGTGCTTATGAGAACTTTCGTGATTCTCCGTCAGGGTCTGTGATCACTGCTATGTCAGCTCCGTACTTTGCCTGTCGGAGCGGATTAGATAGGAAACAAAGCTGAAACGTAAGACCAAGAAAATCAGGAGCGTTTCCCGATTGGGGAAAACTCACCCTGGATACAAGTGTGACTTGCACTGCATACTCCGAGCTCACCTGTCACAGTAAGCTTGATTGCCATTTCCTGGTTCGGCATTACGCGTATGCATTTCGTCGTCTAGTCTCACACAGCATATCATCTCATAGCACCGCCACTCAACCTGGCCAGCCGAGGGTTGATGGGAGTCGAGGTTATGATAGAAACATCCTACGTTCGCCAGAAATTCTACAGTCACCAACCTCACAGAAGAGCACCAGAGCAGAAAGCATAGTGGCTCAAGCATTCAACAACTATACTAACTGGTAGACAAGCGGACGCGTAGCGACTTATATCTGCCCTTCACAGAAGTCCATGGGTTTAGAAAGCTACTGAGCTAGTGCATTTCAAAGGAAACATGAAGTGATCAGGCGCTTATCAACGTCAGGGTTTGTCGGAGAAGAAAACTAATGCTTCCAAGTCATCACATCGAGAAACACATCTGCTCAGTAATAAATGTACTTGGGACATTCTGTACCAACTGTAGAGTGTAAGACTCCCGGACGAGTTAGATCCAGTGAACATCTATCTCTAAATTGTCGGCATGGTTCACAAGTAAAAATATGCGTACGCAAGAAGATGTACTTTAAGCGCTTGCGTAACTTCTCGAGCACGTCGGAAAATTTTCCGTACGTTCTCGAAAGGAGCCGTATTTCTTCACATAATTTTGGAACATTTCCTGTTCAAAAGGTTTCTAACAGTGGAAGAGGGTCTTCAGAGTGTTAATGTATGAAATGGCAGAGATCGAGTATGCTGTCAAGAAAGTTGTAACAAAAAGTCATGCTGCTACATGCAGATGAAAATTCACAGTTCTGGTCCTCAGGAGCAAAATGATCGGGAGTCGGAGAACCGAGAAAGAACTGGAGGACATGAGCCGCTTGCTGTATGGGAGGAAACAGGGAAACAACAGAACTCACAGCGATGTTTCGGGGCCATCTGGCAAGTACTTCTTTTCAAACTGGCGTCTCAGCTGGAGAGCTTTTTCGTAGAGGTCGAGATCCAACCCATCCACATTCCTCGCAACCCTGGCCTGCAGCATCAATTGATTCGTAAAGGTGAAAATGGGATCTGGAATAAGTTCTCCAATAAACTGGTAAAGAGAACCCTTACGAAAAGATACGTCCCGCAAGTGCTGTATATCAACCCTAAATCTTGCTCCACCGTGAGATATCACAGCCGTCCCAGTCTCGACTGTAAGACTCTCGAGCAGCCCAAGAACGCGAATAGACTGGAGTGGCTTATAGAACTGCGACCCAGCTTTCAATTCTGGAAGCTGAACGATCACGCCTGTATTCAAGTCCGCCATCCCTCCACTTTACGTTCTTTCGTCAGATAATAACCTTCGCCGAATCCTGCGAAGACCTCGGATTAGTTTTGCAGCTATGAATGAGTGAATTAGAACAATATTAAAACTGTCTACACGCTACACGCTTGATCAAGAACAGGCCGCGGATACGAGCAACCCCAACACGTATAAAGAAGTTCCCTTGCGGGAATTATTGCTTCACCCCACGAGGATCGAGATGCAGCAGAAGATCACACACTGAAGAAAATCGGTAGTGTTTTTCACGGGTACTGATGGTGCTCTCCCGATTTGCTGAAGGAGGTGTTTCAAGGAAGCCTTTATGATGCACCCAGTAGTTGAATGCGTGGACCAGATAGAAGAAATACTGAGTTCAGCGAGTTTAAAGTCCCTTCAGAGCTGTCTCACCCTAAACATCGATTCATTAATACACTCTCAAGTCACAACGCTGAATAGCAGAACTTAAAGCACAAAACCAGAGTATAAAGGCTCCTGGGATCCTAGAGTCTTTCTTTTGCAAGTTAACAGTCGGGAGCTTCTCATTTGGTAATCAAATTGGACATGTGAGGGTCGAACAGGATCGAACAGAAGCTTTCCGTTTTGTGTTTTCTTTCTAACCAATCAGGGTTGTATTGACAGAGAACCATGAAGTCGAAATTGTTCCGTTTCTTGCAAACAACCAGCATCTTCTCTGTGACCTAATCAAGTCTCCCATGTGATTCACTTGGCGCATGGACTATGCCACCAGGTGGAGAAACAAGCACATCTACTTGAAGATGATAGTTCGCGGTATGCAGGTTCAACACAGTGCAAGTGTTTTCACGACTTCGACAATGACAACTACTCAAGCTGTTTCACATAGCAAAGATGAAAAACGAGCCCCAGCATTCCACCTTTATTGATTATGTGGACCAGCATCAGTTAGTTGGGAGTCCGGATCCATTCCTGCATACCTCTGTTAGTTGGCCTCGTATCAAAATTAGTCTGGATTGGCCCAGACTAGTTAATCAATCACCCAGACTATTATACATAAAACTGTACTAGATTCAAGAATAGCAGTACTGATGTTCACAGTACTTGCAACAAACATGCAAACATATTTAAGTCGGGTCTAACAAAACTGATTGGCCTTGATGCATAATCACAAATGACTGATGTGAATCAACGATTTGTTCACTGGTCGCATGTTTTCTTTAAAAGTTAATTGTGGATCAAACTTTTGACGGTTGGTTTTACCAAAGATGTCAGATCTGTCCGAGCGGTGCCCTAAATCAACAAAAACGACTCTTTACGGTGGAAATATTTCCTTGCTCCAAACAAAGACATTCTTCCAACAGGCGAGTATTGGGCGCTACTAGATTTCGGTAGTTTCTTGTCATTTGTTCTGAGATGTGAGTGATCACAAGCGCAACTCACAAGCGCAACTCGCATGCATACTACCGGAACTCAATTCGCCCAGCCCGATGGGCGAAATGTAGGGAAACCTGTCAGGCACATAGCAGAAACTGAAAAAAGCTTTCCCCCGTGAGGCTTCGGTCGTCTCGACGTTTTCAATAGACACTCCGGTTTTGAGGTTTTCGCCGGCTCTCTAAGCACTCTACCCTCAACAAGAAACTAATCTGAAATAAGATTAAAATTGAAATATAATTTTATTTTCCCTGTTCAAATGAGGTATTTATGTATTTATCAGTATTCTTGAAAATTAATTTATGATACCCTATATAACATTACATCTTCTCTTTTCATTTCATTTTAGAAAACTCGATTCGAATATTTGTTTTCAAGTCTAGCTTGTCTACTACATATAGATAGTGAGAGAGTTCGACATAAATTACGTTTTAGTGACCAAGAATACTTCTTCTATCGATTCAACAAAATCCCAGGTATTCCATTTAGATGATAATAATATGACAATTTCCACTCATCCAAAGTTTACAACAATGATATAGTTAGGTCTCATTTTAATCTTTTGTATTCTCTTGTTAACAAACTTGCAGCAACTCGTGAGTCATACTCTCTCCCGAGACAAGATCTTAATGTATCTCGTCAATCAATAAATGGTAAATGTTATTATCTGTCCCTTGGGGACTTCGTTTACCATGGGATTGTCCATGTGAGCCAGCGTTAACAGTTTACCACGCATGCATCTCCAACCATACATGTAAGAGAATTAACCCACTACCTTTCTCTTAGAGGAATGTAAGCTAAACCACTTTTAACAAAGGTTATCCGAATTCTAGCCTCTACCAATAATAACACAAGCAGATACAGCAACTTCTGCAAGCACGTGCATATAGCCGAAATCTCTACTCGAGCTCGAAGCAAGGTGTGGAGTGTGAAGGGCTGCACTTGGAATTGAAAACACCTTCTTCGTGGTACGTACCGCTCCGAGATGTTAGAGTGTAATATTCAAATCATCCTCGTACCTTACAGCAGGTACTGGTATTTGGATCTTTCGCTTGCTAGCTAGCTGCTGCTTGAAAAGGATCAGTAACTGTACTTCCACAAGAACCGGTTGAATGGGATGATACAGTCATTTACAACTGCACTGGCTGGACTCATGAAACCGTAGTCGTAGCTCGCCGACTTCCTTTAGATGGTTCAGATTCTATACCGTAGGTCTGATTAATTAACTACATCTGCAGGTGAAATCCGAGGACGGCTGGAAAGCCAAGGAGACATTCAACTGAAAGAAGAATCTGTTTCTAACTTGACATGCATGTGGCGATTGCAGAACATGAATCTGATTCATCAGCACTGGCGGATCGCGACCTGCAGAATTTCCCGTGCTCTTCCCTTCTTGCTAGCTAGCTTGCTTCCGTAGCTTCCAACTCAATCCTTGAATTTGTCGGGATTTCCAACTGCATCTGCTCAGTGGCTGTCATCACTCATTCAGCGGAAGTCGTGGCTTTGAAGTCACCATACATTTCTAAGTATAATCGTTGAAGTCACAACGTCTAATGGGTCTTGGGCGGTTTATATATATCTAGAACATACCATATACAACAAAGCCAGTGGCATGTCGTATGTATATTTTGCCTTTCAGAATCGAATCTCAACGAACGGCAACTGAAATGCTATCCATAGAATCTGTGAGGTGTACATGCGCTAAATATAATTGTCAGACCTGGAGCTGAGTTTCATGACTTTCGATGCTATCGGGGAATATCGAATCTAAACCAACCGCAACTGGATCAGTCCTAAGATCTGCGACGTATACGGTACATTCCAGCGTCACGCTTGGAGTTGAGTGTGGGCGGAACGTTGTTGTTGTTCGTGCCCTCGAAGATACTGTAGGTGGAATGGTCAGTACTCTTACACGCGCTTTCCACGAGAATATTTTGCTGGCAAACTCTTTCGATATCCAAACGAACATAGTCGAGCACGTACCAGGACTGAGTTTTCTTGGGTGTTGTGTGATCGTCGTGTCTCGTCCCCCTTGGCTGAATATTTCTCTGCCGGTTTTCACGGGCTCAAACTTGTGCCCATCGATGCGTGAGGGCCGTTCTCACGGATCTACTTGGACGTTGTAGTGTTGAAGTTTGTTTACGGATGGGGAAGTTTAAGACTTACTGTTTATAAGGTATGTTGTGAGATCTAGGCAAGCTAAACTCTAGCTAAGCTGCCAGTGGACGTGAGGTTAAACTAAGTCAGCTAATCTAGACCTTAGGTAAACTGAGCCGATGTTTAAAAGAAGAGATTTTAAGAACCATACCATAAAAGTTCTTTCTAGAACAGTATGTGACTTAAACCGGTTCAAACATATCCTCTGTGCTGACGAGAATATATAGTTTGAAGTTACATAAGGTTTAAGTTTCAGAAAAGTGTACAGAAACTGGGACAGAATCTGGACTAGAAATCTGAGGTTATCAGCGTGTGTAATCTAGTCTACAATCCAAGAATTATAGTCATAAAAAAGTGCTTATTTTGAAGAAAATATGTTGCTTAGAGTTACTAAAGAGAGCGAAGAAAGTAGAGAAAACGTGCTTAACCTCTTCATGTACATTCTTTTCTTGAACGTGTGTGGAGTTTTGAGTAGATAATAGCTCAGCTTGTCGGAAACATGAAATCTTAAGGTTTCATGGATTTGAGAGATTTGAGTATCTAAAACTGAAATAGTCTCAAGCACCGCATTCTGGCAGTGGTCCATTTAGCCTAGTATATTTGTCCTCAAGCATTGCAACACATCTAGAGGTTTGTTTTCCCCAAGGAGACTCTCCCCTCGAGAACGTCTAATGTGAGGATGGTCACACGAACATGTTAGAGATTAGTTGTTCTAGTGGACAATAATTGATCTTTGAGAGCTTTTGCTCCGTCTCATTTCTCTTTCATAAACTAATGATCTCGAAGAACATTCTGCCTGTTTCATTCTTATCATAAACTGTTTTTCTCTTCGAACACCTTAACCAAGAGAAACTGAAGTAAAGCTAATAGGGGTGTCAAAGTTAAGAATTTTTTTTTGAAAATTCTACACTTGCGGGATTGAGTTACGAATTCGGCCAAACCTTGGCAGGTATTTCATTCAGACACCTCCCAAGGTACTCGCAAGAAAATGCCCAAGGGAGTTTTGTTAACGACTATTCATTCGTTTTGTCCGTTTAGTTTTGCAATGGAGTACCTTCTATGCTGAGTAATTATTCCAAGAACTGAAAAAAAATTAATTGAAGAAATCGTGATCTCTGAGTCATAAGCGTGACCTAGACTCAGTTGCGCTTCCATACAAATTTAACTACTGTGATATTAGGGCTCTTTTTCTCTTCGCCATTGAAGAATATTTACCTCTAAACTTTGACACCCCTAATATTTGAAACAAATAACTTTGTAAAACACATAATGGGCGTTTTACCTGATTGAAATTTCAGTTTGTTGAAGGGTCTCAGAGCTGAGAAGCCCATGCGACAAATGATCATACAAAACAAGAGGAAGTATAAGCTATCGAAAATACCCAGAGAAATTTAAGATAGCTCCAGTAACATCCCTATCCCAAGAACATCAAAATCCATACAGTAACCTAGGAGAACAAAAAGTACTAAAATTGAAATATGTAACCAACTCAAACACACTATAAGAAATAAATATCGATCAACGTAAAATGCCTTGTAAATATCGACCAAATGTTAATTTCCTCACGTCATAGTTGAACTTCAAGACCAACAAAAATTGTTAGATTCTCTTGAACTTCAGAAGCGCCTTGGGACGATCATGTAATGTTTGGAACTGGACTCTGGAGGTTCTCGATGCTCGTTTCTAGTTCTAGATCTAGATCAGCTCGCTTTATTAGAATGATGTGAGAATACATCATCAATGCACGAGTGTGAGACCCTAGTAACTGAAGAAATAATGTGCAAATATAGAATTCTCCACTTTTGGTTCAGCAGGTCGAACATATACTCAACGACTATCCTTCTCATTATTTATACAACGTTGAATAAGCACTTAGCAAAGAGCTCCTTATCAGCTACTTTTACAAATCACAACTAATATCTCGAATAGTAATTGGTAACCATCGTTAGTTTCAAGAATATATCTTGTCAATATCTTCTATATTGCACTTGCTAATAGAATCTGGAATTGCGTAGCAGTCTCTTATCATTCATCGATCTGGCTCATTGTAGTGGACGTCAAAGAATATGTCCTCCATGTCTACTATTCCTTGCATACGGAGGAAACAGAAACCTTTCCTATTGTAGTAATCTGCTACTATTTTTCTTCTAAGATGCGCTTCGATCCTAATGATATATTGTGTGTTCCCTCGATGACACCTTGCATATTAGACAGCCCACAAAGATTATAAAGCCTTCATTCATCATTCGCATCTCGTTCTCTGGAGGCCACTATGAATGTTGTGGTCTCAACACCGAACTATAACTTGCACCCGCTCTTTGACAATTGCTTGATTGTGGACTCCCCCATCTGGACAATTCCCCTATCAGGATTGAGAACCATGGATTAGTCAGTAGATGATTATGACCACTTGCTTCTCGAAACTACTCTACAGAAAACCGTATCTATGTCTAGTGTATGTTCGAACGGCAAGAAAATTGCAGCTATTAGGGGTGTCAAAGTTCAGAAGAAAGATTCTTCAACGGCAGAGAGGTAACTGGAGGTAAAATTGTCACGCGTAAGTTTGTATATAACTGCGGTTCATTCTAGATCGCGCCTGAGATTTAACATCAAGATTTTATCATTGATTATTTTTTCGTTTGTACACACAAGATAAGTACTCAGAGTAGCAGAGAATCCATTGTAAAAATAAGCAAAAAAAACCAGTGAAGAGCAGTTAAGAAAACGCCCGCGGCGTTTTCTTGCGGGTACCTCAGGAAGTACCTGCAGGAAACACTGACAGCAGTCTGGCCGAAGCCGTAACTCATGTTCGCAACTCTCAAATATTTCAGAAGGTTACTAACTTTGACACCCCTATTTGCATTCACAAAGAATGCATCCACATCTCCTCACCTCTTTGGAAAAGGTGAACCTTCTAGTTTTGTTGCAATGCTCTAGACTGACAAAGTAAATATCAACTTAAACCCTGTTTCTGTTTGTGCGATAGACTGAATGTCTATCCAAGTTCAAGTTCGACCGAAAACGTGAAGATTCATGTCAAATATTATATGGCAAATATCTTTTCAAATATTGCATGACAATTATACATTTTATTAGAATTATTACATATTATTGCCAATTACATGTCAAATATGACATGAGAAATTGGTTGAAAGAGGAAACGAAACTAAACTATGAAGGGAGAATTGAGATGCATATATTCATCGTTCTATATGAATTTCTAAAAATAGTGAGATCATGATCAGTATGCACTCTTTAATTAATTTTGCGTTACTATCTTCACAAAAATAGTTATAAATTGAAAGTAATCAAAATTAAATATTTCATTCATATATATATATATAATAATGGTAGTTGTTTTATGGTCCAAGTGACTCACGCGTACACAAGACTCATCGTTTTCTCTTCTCTTTTCTCCATTCTCTTCTTTTCACTTCTTTTCCGGTCTCTTAGTCTCACGTATGTTCGCACGAGACCACAAGCAATTCAAAAAGTGGTGAAATTAAAGTTACTGACTCGCAGCTAAGCACCATTTCTTTGTTGTCAGTACGTACTGCGGATTTGAACTTCAAGACTTAATAAGTTTTCTTTGTATTATTAATTTACGCCGTGAGGGAAAGTTTAATGATAGTATCAGAATGACTGAAACTAGAGGGAAGAAAAAGATATACAGTGAAGAAACCCGGCCCGGATTCTTAATTTTAGGGTTTTGGGGTTTAACACCCGGGATACATGGCTATAATATCATCTGCAAATAAATTTCATTTATTTAGAACTATGTATTGTTATGTAAAATAATATATTCAATCCTTAGTAATAATATTTTTCTAATACCTTTGCTATGTTACAGTTTTCATGACGAGAAACTTTTATACCCCTAAAAATCACTATAATATTAGATAAGATATATATATTAGTTGCAATTATACAGGCAATGGTCTCAAGTATGACCTTTATGATGGTCATGGAACTTCAAGTATAAATGTTAACAAACTAGATACTAATATTACTTAGTCTATATGTTCATATTTACTGTACTTTTTCCTCGTATAGCACTTTAAAAAGGTGAGTTTTAGAAAAATATAAAAAGTTTTTCGGACTTGAGCGGACTCAATTACAATGAGAGAAAATATTGTTATATGTTCTCTCGGAATGTTTTTTCGCCAAAACTCATAAAATTAAATTTTCTGGTAAAAGATTGAGCCTGAATTCTATTTTTCAAAAGTTTCTACCGAAACTAATAAAAAATAAAAATTCCCTGCAAAACATTAACTTACACTATAATTCCAACCTAGAACCTCTTCCTCCCCAAGAATTGACCTCGATTATCTGAGCTAAACTTTAATACAAAGCAAATTTGCCGCTTATATAGTGGTTTGCGGTTTAAACCACAAGTAGGATATAAAAGACATCATTTCGCACGCCGCAGACTCTGTTCACTGTAATTTTTTTCTTGTCTCAGTCTGAGTGCGGGAGGTCAAGACTCCAGTCGAGCTCCCGGTCTCAAAAGAACTCGCTGTGTAATTGCAGGGTCATGGTAACGCGAGATAAGTGATTATAACAAATTATGTTGGGTAGTAGAACATTTCAAAATTCAAATATTTAGAATATTCTATTTCTGTGGTTCTTAGAGATCCGAGATTCATTTGATAATTTTGAAGCCGTCCGTATTCTTTCTGAGTTCATCATGGGCTCATTTTGTCGTCTTTTTTTTTCTGTTCATTTCGTTACCAAGATCACAATGTTTAATCAAGTACTGCGATGACAACTACTGGTCTCAAGGACCCTATCCATGACCGACTTATTGAACAAAGATTAAAAGTAATTAGCGATGGAGATCCCATCGCTAATATAGCATAACTTGTGGTTTAAAGAAAAGAGTAACTTAAAAACCTTCCGTTTATGCTCACGGGAACGACGGACCTCAGTAACCAGGCGATTTCCGTGAAACCGTTTACGACGTGGCGCAAAAGACTTTGACAGAAAGCTTTGACGGTATTGGCTTCGGCAACACTTTTGAAATGAACAGTTATCCCCGGAGAGTGGAAGGTCGACAAAACATGAAGCCGAGAATCTTTCGACAAAAGTCCCTCGAGGCTGGAATGATGATAATGATGAGCCTCCTCCTCACACCCACCAAGTCTGACATATATAGACACCTAAAGACAAGCAACTCCTTTTATATACCCTGAGTCGTCGACCAACATGCAGTCGCACCGGCACCATCCAGTCAATCATTCCGTGACTAATAGGCAGGTGTGCACTACGGTACGTAGCTAGCTAGCAACGTTAACGGACGGGGTGGGCCGAGTACAGGTGCAGAAGAAGACACATTCCGAACGCAAAACATGATGGAAGATATCCGGATAGTCCTCATGCCTCATGGCCGGTACCGGATTGCAGGAGCAACCCAGCCCAGCCCAGCCCAGCCCACATGGCCCACTCATGTATATCTCCATATCCGTCCTCCTCGTCCGTCCACTGTAACGTCTGGGGCTCGATAGCGTACTCGAGTTCGATCGTGTGGGACCACTCGCGGTTTGGTTCAGACTGGAACCGGCCGGGATACGTATATAGATAGATAGATATATAGCTAGGGCGTTACAGTTCACTGCAGCTGCGCGAGTGCGGCTGCGCAGAAGACAGCCAGTTCATTCGCTGGCATGTTTATACTAATATTGTCATTGGAGATGAACTGCCTCCAACTGTTGATAAGATTTTCAAGTACTACGTACACTGAGTACTTACTAAATTGTTCTCGTAGTCTAAGAGAATAAAACAGAACTGATTCATTAACGTTTTCAAGAGTGCAGTGCAGTGCTTTCATATGATCGTCGCTGAAAGGTCCAGCCAGTGCCTGTTTTCCTGTCCTCTTCCCTTGGAATGTAGGCTGCTTTTGTTCAACGGTTTATTCGTGCTGCTGTACCTCTTGCTTATGACTAATTCTCCTTTTACATTGTAGAAAAACAGATAGATACCTGTAGGCACGTCTAGATTAGCTCATACTTAAGAATCAGAGATTCCGCTCAAACTGGAGTTAATTTGTTGTAGTTACACAAAATTATGAAGTATGAAGTTGTATTGGCCTGGTATGGTGTATATTCTGAGCTCGAGCAGTTGGAGCTCATAACATATAGTTATCGAAGACCGTGCTAGTTCCTCCATGATACGTTAGACATCGATCCTTGAAGTCATGATCACAGAGCCCGTTGTCGATTGTTGTTGTATTCTCAGATCATACAAGATGTGACAAATCTTAGCTTGCAGAATTAATTAGCTAGCTAGACATCGATCCAAGGTCAGAATACAGCTGCTGTAGTACTGTTATTAAGTGGGGCACACTTCTAGATCTCCTGCAGGTACGTACCGGAGACGTGAGAGAGGTACATACGTTAGCTGAGGTCGGTCCAAAAATGAATAACCGTCATTGATCATCATCATCAGCGAGCTCGACAGATTCGAGGAATATAAATCCTACTGACTTAATCTAATCGCTCTGGGCATGCTTGCACAGCCCCTCGAGCTCGATCCGGACCGGGAAGTTAAATTTCTTCGACAAGGGTACTAATGAAGCGAACATCTGGACGTCATGGTAATATTCTCAGACAGTAGAGGCAGTTGGAACCCACACACTCAGCCTGAGTTTTAGCCAGTCATGATCACCGACAAAATGTAAATTTCGGCTGAAGTCACACGTCTGCTCTGCAGGACTTGCGTAATGCAGCAGCACGTTGTAATATAAGTCGAGCTTCAGCTTTAGGATCTAGGTACAGAAATAGCACCTCCGATGATGATGAGTCCGATCCGATCTCGTGCTTTTAGATTTCTGGCTCTAGAGAAGCAGTATCAGACAGTCGATCGAGCAGCCAATTGACGTACCTGCAACTCTGGCATGGCTACCAAGAAAGATCTCTCATGAAACTCTTAGAAATTCTGATATATTCGTAGTGGCACAGGTCTTGACGTCCGATTCTACTGAGAGATACGGTATGCCAACTCGGGGAGGCGACCAAAAGGTACATGTCTAAATAATGGTAGCATCTAGATCTCTTCGGGAGTCGACCTGAAGACCCATCAGTGAAACGGGACCATTCTTTTAACTGGGATATATATAGCTGAAAGCTTAAATACTCATGGAAGTACACAATTAATTTCTCTGACATATCTCATGATCAAAACAGAACACATCTCAGCACCAGCATAAATTGAACGGAAATCAGTGTTCATTAAGTATAATTAACATGCATGCAACTTCAAGACTCAACAACGTTTCATGGCCCATTTAGTCAGCACTGTTGGCCATGGTATACGTACCGTGCTTAGTTGAAATTATAACTGATCATGAGTCTCATTTAGCGCATAATTTAGCACTCGTTGCTCCATGTCTATATATCTGATTCACTGTAATCTGAAAAGAGACTGATAAGTTTCTAAGTTAAATAATATTTGTTAGTTCGTATCAATCTGGTAATAATACTTTAATATGAATATATTTCCGAAAAATCAAAACCAAAAAGACAGTGGCAGAAATGAGTTCGTAAACATGCAATACTTGAGAGCTTGTTTCCTGTGATATATATCAAACTGCAAAGAACCTTGAGACTACGGCCTTCAACGACTCCGCTCTGTGCACGTGGCTCCTGTTTTGGGATCCGGAGTGAGACAAAAGGAAATGATTCCGTGAGTCGCTTGCTTTTCCTACCCACGTGCAGAGGTGGTTTTATACTTCAGTTAGCTAGCTTTTAACTTCCTCTTGGACTTACGGTTATCCATGTCGAGCCAGAAAGACCTGGATTCCCAAGTACTGTTCGATCGATCCCCTCCCGATGTACTGTACATACATGTCTGCATGTCTCTATCTGCCGGGTAGCTGTTTGCTTCCCGGCACTGGCACTTCGACAGCTGCTGAGACAATTGCAAGCGAATCTCTCTCTAGAAATTAAACTTCCCTTAGGCTAATATGAATATATATATATATCTGCATACTAGTCTGCTTGTCTCACCCCCGCCTGGAAAGTTGAAACATGCGGGTAGTAGGTTTAACCTTGACCAGCACGTCTGTTTGTGATGGTCTGGCATGGCACTCAGATGGGAACTTCCAACGAGTTGGAAAGTTCAGTTCTTGCTGTCGGCAGGGTCGGATACCTCGAGCTCCAGTATGATCTTTTCGTGATCGAGTGGTGATGTCATCCCGGTAATTTCTAAATGATATCAAGAGGTGGTGTCATCCAGTAACAGCAAAAGGTGACTGATTTGCCTTCCCTTGCCCATGAGGTCGACTTTAGCGAGTAGAGAGAGAAAAACGGCTAGAGTTATTTGAAGAGTTCATTTCGATGATCGACAGTGCGCGATGCTAAACTTATTAGTGGAGAATAGCTACTAATTATGTACGTAAAATGAGAGGAATAGTGTGAGGTTGGAATCGGTAGGATAAATCAAATTTATGATATGAAATGAATGATATAAATGAATATGACATAAATAAATCGTGATATGTGCGCAGGACCTTCTTTCCTCAGGAACAGGGAAATCTGTGAGTTCAGACCAACAGATACTTTAGATTCTCTGTTTTATGCTTACAGAGTTCTATACATGTTGATTATGCTGCGAACAGAACAAAGAGATACAGGGGTAGACATGAAAGTCCAACTTCACTGTGACTAGGTCTACTTCTTCCCTTCGTCATCCAGCTGAGCTTGCCGTTTATTCATCTTTCTTTTCAACTAAAGGTGTTTCAGCTGGAGCTGAAATTCTATTCAGAACCAACATTCGATCACTTTCGTGTAGGTTTCATCATTTTATCATTTTAGTTGAACATTGTACATTTGTAACTAACTTCGAGCCCTCGAATCTAATCTTCAAAGCCACTTAACTTCTGAAAAGTATGACTTAAAATTCTGTTGCATGTGTGACACTGTAAGTTTATGTTTTCTAACAACTATGTAATATATGAAACGTGGATAATTTAGAACAATCTGTGCTGTTCAAATATCTGAATAAATCATCCGTTAACTATCTAAATGGCCATTACAAAATACTGGCCTTTCGTCCGCACTGCAAATAATACAGTTAGAGAGAGTAGTGTCATCTGCATAGCAAAGATTATGCAGTGAAAGAACTCCAAAAAAAAACAAATTGAGAAGAAAGATTCAAATTACACACATAATCATAAACTATGGTTGTCACCCCAACCTAAATTACAATTGTAGATGATTTCACAAGCATTATGATGGCTACCTGATTACAATATGCGTATACAGCAGGCAAGCATCGAGAGCGAGCCACAGCATTAGCTAGCAGGGAGGCTTAGCAGTCGTGAAACAAGAGCTTGATGCAAACGGAGGAAAGTATACCTTTATAACTGCTTGATAGCTAGCTTTATGCGTCAACGCACGACAGGAGTTTCGAAGTTCAAACATTCTAGTAAGCAATCGATTGAGGTACGTAGTACGGGTCGAAGTGGCATCCTCCACTGAGCCAGTGCACTTGGTAGATACCACCTGTTATACAGGTGATAGATAATGATAGATACTAGTACGTGGAAAGAAGATGTGACTGATTTCTTTCTGAACTGTTCTCTTGTGCCAGGAGGAAGTTACCTTTTACTTTTCGATCTATATGCTCTTCGACAAATCGGAAATTCAACCGTGAGGACATGCAGCTCTTGCGTATTGCGGCAGTGCTGGGAAGTTGAGACAAAATCTCCCACCTGTGTACGAATGCATGTCGTCGTCGACTATAGCTAACATCACAGAAACGAATCTTGTGCCGCAATGAGCCTTGAGTTCCACGGAAATATCTGAGATCCGGTGAAGATACCTAATATTGGAATCACTACTCAATTTGGATTCGGTTCCAAGGTTCGTAGGTCTCCATAGCTCTAGCAGGCTTGACACTGTTCGAATGTGTATTTATGATTGTAACTACTTAGGCGAGCAGTATATCAGTGCTATAGTGTAATATAGTATGACTTCGAAGGCATAATGGCTCTGAGCAAGCTTTGAAGTGATATTCATCTATTCTACTTGCTCCTATCCTTGTCTTAAAGTCCGCGAAACTGATCCGTGGCATGGCTGCTCACATACCTGAGCTAAATTGACTTGGTATCTAAATGTTCATGACTAGATTGAGCTCCCTGCCCTCAATCGAGTTCGGTGACTAGATTGAGCGCCCTGCCCTCAATCGAGTTCGGTATCAGTCTCTGTGGATGCATGAAGTGGAGCAACAGACTGTATAATGAGGTTAGTACTTGCCCTGTATAGCTAATAAACAGAAATAACCATGCTGATGCACCAGTTTTGTATCACTTAAGAATGCCTCTCATCAGATTATATATCTGAGTAGACCGCAACATGGAGGAGGTTAAAAACACTAGTATCATGCTGCAGCATCAAAACATTCTCCAGTTTTGATGAGCTGATATAAAGTCGGCAATTGTCCACGTACAAAAAAGACTTCTTTGAAGCGGTTGGCTGGCTTGACACCCTGCAGATATAACGCTTCGACTCACGAGTCAACTTTAGGAAATGCCTTGAATTAAACACCATGAAACTGCTGCGTGCGGAATTCAGTATACGATATACCTGTAAGCTACGGTAGGTATGGTTGAACTCAAGCACGCATGCAGGAGACCGAACCTGGTGAAGTTGGGCTGCACTGCCGTTCATGCTTCTCCAGCCACTCGGGGTTTGATAGCACCTGCTCTCGATCTCGACGCTGACTGCAGTGAACAGGTCTAAATTAGAAGCTAAACTAAATGCTAAAAACTAAACTAAATGAATATATAGTCCCCGCAGGTACATATCGGTAGGGAAGGGTATCTGATCCTACGATTTTGTAGACCGTGCACTTGCATGCAGGCATTTGTCTACCGTGTCTAAGCTGGTGCTGTCAGAGTCCAAAGTTGGAGACCTACAGCAGAAACAGGATATCCTCTTTTCTTAGTTATCTACATGACGGCTGAGATTCAGAGATGGATTCATCCTCTAGTCTGAGCGTTACCTTCCCTTGAGAGTCCTGCTTACCGGCCGGTTCTGATCTTGTAGATCTGTCCACGGTCAGCAGCCCATGGATCCGGACCTCGTACAGCGATGGTGACCCTCGTAAGGGCAATTGCAAGCCTCTGTATATAATATATTATCTCTGCAGTTCTACATTCGATAACAACTTTTTCTTCAAGCTCTTTCATTCAACCATTGCTTGGTCTGTGGAGGAAATGTAACACTGCACCTGCTTTAGATATATCTCAGAGGGCAGGTAGAGGCAAGCCACCAGAGCTCGATAGAGTCACGACACCTCAGTCCGAGTCCCTTGAACGTGCAGACTTTGCAGTCTGTCTTGTAATTTTCGGAGAAGTCAAGCTAGCCTACATAAGCCCGGCCCGGACAGACTGGACTGGCATATATAGGATGAGAGTTGCACAGACGATGTCGTAGAGCGGTCCCCATCCATCTTCAAGTCACGGAACAACAAAAGGAAAGCGTGTAGGCAGATAAACAGAACCGGCTGGCTTATATATGCACGCGGACACTTGTCCGGCAACTCAGCCACTAAAACGCTCCACCGACTTTGCAATTCGCAGGTCCTGGAGATCTTTTCTGCTCATCCACACATCAGATGTAAAGTTCGTCCTCTTTTAAATACGTTCAAGCTCAAGAATCTCTCAAATCTTAGTCACTGTGCAGTAACTAACTTTCACCAGCACTGTTACTGACAGCATGCGCACTTTCCCGGATTAGAACAAGGAACAAGTCTTTGCAGGATAATGGAAGCTCATCAGCGCTCAGCCTGATTAGTTCAGAAATAGCTGGTACTCCATGCCAGGAATTCGAACATTCCATTTACCCAGTAAACCCTTCGCTTTCCAGGCTGCTCTAAACTACCATGCCCTGAGGAATCAGCTGTTGACTAGGCCAGCTGAGTACCAGTCATGAACTCTTTTAAATGTGCGAGACCGTATATATCTACACCTCCATACCACCACCACGGTGACTCTGCTTTGAGGCAAGTTTCCTGCATTTTGGGTACTCTCTCTAGATCTCATCCTCTCTCTCTATGACAACTTCATCTGCCAGGAGACGAGGAGAACAGCCAAGCTGTCCTGTATAAGGAAGTCAGCTCCTAACCATGCGGCTCATTGAACGTTCCACCCTTTTGATCACTTGAGTAGCTACAGTAGTTTGCTCCCTTCCTCTGCTAAGCTTGACGAAGGTAGCCAGGCAGCCGCCCAAGCTCTAGGTAGCAGCAGCAGCTCAATAATGGAGGTCCTGGGAAGCAGACGGGCCGGGTCTGTTGGCCCCACTTTTCTTTTGATTTGTAAGCCAGTAATATTCCTGTATGTACATGCTCTTGAACTCGTGGAAGGGCGCCCTGGATTTCACTCACATACTTACCTTTTAGAAATAGCTAGTTAAAGTTCGGAAAAGTTCACCAAACGTAAAGCGAGCGGGCCGGGCCTCTGTCGACATTCTCTTCATCATCATTATGATGTGCCCCAGAAAACCATCTATATATTTATCTTACATCTGATTCTCCTTTCTCATAGTACATGTGCGCATATTGTTTAACTAATACCACGACGATCTTCCTCGGAGAGAGAGATCACTACTGTACTGATCAGTTATAGTACTCATCGACAAATATGACATGAGCAAAGAGGGGATCGGAAGTAGTTCGTTACGCTCCATCGAGTCACACTTCCCGTGAAGTGAAGCTGTTCTGAGCCAATCAGTACTAGTCCCTCCCTTCCCGGACAGCTTTAGCATCGATCGCCTCGATAAAGATTGGCGAAGAAAGAGCATCCGAGGATTGCTCGTTCTTTCCGTTGTTCATCAATCCGCAGGGTCACAGTGTGAGTTCCTACTTGATAGTCCGTCTCTTAAAAGAGATATCACGGAGCAGAGGCTGGTACAATCACCGTAGGCTCGAGTCCATTCATGATCAAAATGATGTCTGCGAATGGTTTATTCTACGGCCAAGACGAGCCTGAACCGGGATGGGTGATAGATACAGCTGCATCACAGACGATTATATGCCGTCCTGTCACTCCTCCTCCACCGCCGCCTCCTGTCGAACCTCCCCCTCCTCCACCAGGACCCCCGGTTCCAGAATTCAGGGTCTTAGACTTCATGGCGCCTCTTTGTTGTGAAGGATGTATAACGCGCGTGGTTAAACATCTTCTTGGCGTGGAAGGCGTCGAGGGGGTCCATTGTAACTCCGAAAGCCAAATTGTCACGGTCGAAGGATACACACCTCCCGAACTGGTTTTGAAAGCAGTGAGAAAGCAATTCAAGAGGGAAGCAAACTTTTGGCCTCCTCCTCCTCCTCCTCCTGCCCCAGAGAAACCACCAGAGGCCCAGGCCCCAGCTGTGGCAGCGGCGTAAGGCAATTCTGTCAACTGGCTTTTCAACTTTGCTGCTGCGTCTTTCGGAGTTTCTGCATTTTGAACTGAAATCTGGCGGTAATCGACCGCTGTCAAGGTGCATAAGATCCAAGGCGAGATCAAGAAGCGACATCAGAACTGTAAGAAAGGAGGCCTGTTACCTTTCTTAAATTGGATCTCTTCAGGATCGATTGTACGTACATACTCCAGAGAGGCTTGTCGGTGATATTTTTCATACTTAAAAGTTCACACCATCTGATTCATAAGGTATCATGGACTAACGCTTAGAGGGAGTCTCAGAGTGTTCATGTCATGTAGCGAATTAGGCTTCCTAACTTTTTGTAGCGTACCTCTATGATAGAATTCCGCGTCTTGCTGCAGGATGTTCAGGGCTTTCTCGAGGTTTCCAGCGCCTTTTAATATGTCCACGCTGGCGCGCGGCTTCTGTGATAGTGTTGAACTCAAATTGTACTGGATGTATCGGAACTCAAAAACATGCTGGGGGTTGAACCCAACGTAGAGATGTGGGCAGCGAGGACAGTAATGAAGTTCTTTCTGTGGAATGAGTTCCCCATGAGGCCTTGCAATTGGATCTCAGTTGTAGTGTATTCTGCATAGTACTTACATGAAACAGCTTGCTTGTGTCCATGGAGTCTGCTTGTACATTCAGCTCAGTGTATGTGGAATGGGCTCACTGAGAGTGATACGAATGGGTGTCCAAGTTTAAGGAGCTTCATTAACTAAAAGCTCGATCTATGTGCCTCAGCACACTGCACCTTCAGCCAGGCGCGGCCTGCTTGTGCCATGCTTGAATTCGAAGAGCAGGCACCAAGTGGATAGGTCATTTATGTACATGTTAGCTTCTTGTTGTCTTACGTTGTATACGAGATTTAACATATCTTTAAAGAATTCGCGAGTTGCTTGAAGTTCTTGGTTATCTAGGCACTCAGTCATCAGTTCAGTCCTCTCGCAATTAGCAACTGACTTTCTAGATCGTCTATTTTAGTCCCACATGGGAACTGTCATTGCACTGGGTACGAGTGAAAGAGCACAGATTAGGGGCAGGAACTAGATCGCGCTTTTGGTACTATCTTCCTTCCCTGGTTAGCACTTGGCGATTGCTCAGGAGTCACAGAGGGCAAGCAATTCATGATCAAGTAAAAGCAAAGAGTGAAGAAACGTGCTCTTGGATGATCTCTAGAAAGAGAATGGTTTGTGGCATGCACAATGCCAGGCTCATGATACGGGATTCTCATGATCAGAGAACGATTCTTGATTTTACTAGGTATTCTTCGCGGGTAAGAAGTAATTCATGACTCGGGGGAAACGAATTGCCTTCGTATCTGCTTACGTCCGATGGAAATTCTCCACGTATGCTGGTCAGTACAGCCTATGGGCTTCACAGAAAGCGCAATTTCATAATTGAGACAACCCTCTGCGTCAAGCTACCAACTTACTTATCTGATACCTCTTAACCGTACATGTGCTGTATTTGTGTCGTAAACCAGCTCGAGGCATTCTAATTCTCTTACACAACCGTTACCTTGACAATGTATTGTTCCAGTGCATACTGCAGGACGCGGTCGTCAGTATTAAAAATAAAAAGTCTTACAAAAGATTGATCCATAACCCCGTCTGAATTCTCTCTGCGCTGTCCCAGCAGACCTGCACTTCGATGCGTGCAGGAAAGGCACGAGCTCGAGTTAATTGTGGGGGTGTTTCGTTCGTGAGCCACGAGTACATTTCTGCATTGTTTTTCGTTTTAGTAGAAATAACAATGCAGAAATGTCTGTGGAGTGATCACATGCCAACAAGAGCTCGCTCCTTACGATACGTAGCGCTACTTGGTGTTATATTAGTATAAGTTTACTAACCTGGCCGGTGATGTCTCCAAGTGCAGAAATGGTGTCACAAGTAATTATCTCGGCTCTACATTACAGTGTGAGAATGGTTCAGCCAAGACATCAAACAACTACAAGTGTAAGGTCTACACGGAATTGTAGCATCCAAGGGAGCGCATGCAGTTCTGTGAGTGAAAAGTGTTCGAGGTGTGACCCAAGTGGGCCGGGGTGAGTTTCTGGAGTGTTTATCCATCTCCTCCTGTCTGTGATCGAAGTGCTGCGTATTTATCCTATCCAGTGCGCTGTCTTTGGCAGATCCATGCCTTCCCAAATTAACTTAGCCAACCTCGCCCCGTCTCAATCAATTATTCTGGAATCTTAGAATTTTCGTACGATACCTGGAGACCGAAATTCTGTTTGACCCGGGTGTTTACAGAGCTGAGTGTGTGATCGTGTTGCCAACCGGTGTGTCAATAATTGACTTGTCCGGAATCAGTGGGGACCACCTCGAGCAAACATTTGATGAAAGCTGTCTAGTTGATGCCTGAAGCAACTCACGCCAAGTCAGGCTCGCCCTGCCCTGCCCTCAAAGTGGTCCTACTTTTCCCTGGTGGTTATCGGACAATGAGGCACACCGCTTGAACAGGGCAGGCCTCTGTCAAAAAGCAGAAAAAGAAACTGTTGTTATATCTTTCGACAGTCTGCATGCTTTATATCCGATCTGCTTGCAAGGTCAAATTGATTGAAGTAAAACCTGGACATGCATGATACTCCGGGTTTGGTTTTCCCACTTGATGGTTACAAAAAGATCTGATGCCTCTGTCTGAGATGCTAGCGCAATGTTCTATTGTCCTTTCAGTTGCTTGTCTGTTTAACTGTTTAATGTTTCGTGTACACTAGGCCAGTTCTTTGACAATGATTTGCATAAAAAACTGAAGCTATCCGTATGCCTTCCGCAAACTGGTCTTACCTTTTGTTGATGATTTGGTCTGTCTAGGCTGGATGTAATGTTAGCTGCAATCAAAGTTATCAATGCTTTTCACGTAAAGAAGAGCTCCGAGGAGCTCATGATTAAATGGGTGTATATGAGTACGTGCATAGCGTGGCAGCTAAGACCGTCCATCACCTGTGATCTGACATCATGACCTTACATGCTTTCGCACTGTAAGCCCCCTCCCGGCCAAGATCTGGATCTGCCGTAGAGAAGTTTCTTGACTCGCAGTTTCTCCTGTCCTGTCCCACCATCCACCTTTGATGTTCGAGCCTGTAGGGGTTCACGCATGGTCTACATGAAACTCGCATGGTCTACGTCTCTGACCTAACTTCACCTAAGCGAAGATCCAGCGGCATTCGCTCGTACCGACATTCAGCCCCTCCGTGTCTCCTCTGCGGTGTTGTAAATGCTGGCGTCAATGCGTCCTGCAAGAACTAATCTCGTGTGAGGATGTCATGAATAACAATGATGTGACTGCCCGTATGGACACAAAAAGGGGTAGAAGAAGCTGCAGGGACTGAAGAAGAAACGTAGCTGCACATGTGTTTCTCGTACAGGCATGCAGCCTGGCACATACCCGCATGCTTTCATGTACAATACAATTCACAGTTCCAACTTTATCCCTAAATTTCTTGAGTCGTGTACTGAAGGGGCTGGCTGGTCCTGGATGTTGTTAGGTGGTGAGTGAACTTTATCCCACTTCATCCGCGCGCCCAGACTCAGACTTGATCAATGATTTGGATCAAGATTCACGTTTATGACGACAAGAAGGTGCCTTGCACCGAGAGGATACAGGAGGACTCACTCGGAGGACTGGCACGAAATTAAGGTATTCGAGGGGAGTGATTTCTTTTCGCTGCCTCAACTTCTGCAGTCCTGTCCGAAGTCTACCGACGCATGCGGGAGGAAAATCGTGTGCTTTGAATGGGCCGCCAGTTTCCCGTTCTACTTGTCCGTAGTTTCGTTGTCCTCCGGTTTCCGTCCATCTACCACGCCAAGATTCTTTGACCGCGTACTTGCAGTTTGAGTGAAGTTCCTCAAGGGATAGGGTTTAGGTTTTAAACTTGAACACGCGACGTATTGAATAGCCAACGATGGAAAGACCCCATCAAGCATTACAAGGGAAAGAGGGACCGAAGGCCAAGCAACCAACGCCACTAAGGGAGAAAGAATATCCAGGCTAGTCTATGCTATCGGTAGTTCTTAGATCACATATCGTTACTAAAATATTACACATAGATAAATCAAAACTCTTGCATACAACAGGTAGACATGAAGTAACATCACCTACTGCAATTGCTCTCTTGTGGACAGCACCTCTTAAAGCTCTTCGTTGAGCAATGAAACTTATTGTCTAAAAAACTAGTGCAAAAAAGAAAAAGATACCTCTGGCGTCTCTCATGATAGACTTTGACACAATCTCAAATAAAAACGTCGAATTCAAAGACTGTCGATCCATATATCTCCAAGGCTAGAGGATGAAGCGATGTCCATAAACTTGCCATATAAGTTCTTCCAAACTTATTTGTGAGAGTAAGAATAGAACCGCAACAAGATTTTTGGACCCAATTTATTGCTCTCGGTAGTTTGGAGTTGAGGGTTGATAATAAACAGGTGCACACAGTTTTGACCTAATGAGCTCGTTCGGATCCGCTCCACAGTTTTGAGCAAAAACTTGATGAACCTTTCTATTATTTTTTGATCTCTAATATTTTACCGTTCACACGCTTTCGTAATTCGTGCGAAAGAATTGGTTGTACAGGTCAACAGGAAGCTCGTTGTCCACTTCAGCATCGCTAAATTCCATGTCTGCTTAAACTCGGCCAGTAGAAATCAGATAGAAAGTAAGAAGTATACAGAGAAGACATCTAGGAGGATGGATTTTTTTTGAACTTGCATCGAGGGAGGAATTTCGAGAAGAAGATTCTGATAGAGTCACCAGGAGGACATTCCTTGATTGGATAGAGCGTAAGCTTGGACGTAACATAAGACTGAATGAGTTGATCCGTGAGTTTGATAAGAGTTGTTCTTGGAGACTATGGATGAATTTACAGCAGATAGACTTTGTTTTATGTTAGCTGATCGTGGAGCAGAAGGAGGAGTTACACCTGATTAGAAAGGAGTGGAAGAAGTAATATCTACTCTTGCTAGACAACGTCGTGGCAGGATGGCAGTAACTAGACAATTAGATACATTGCCAAGACTTAGCGATTGCTTTGCAAGAGAGCGTGATCAACTATCAGATCGACTGTTGCATCTAACCGCCATTGAGTAACCTCTGAACACATTTTGGAAGAGGAGGAATAAGGAATTTGCTTCCAACACTTACTAACGTGAACACGACAACAATGACTGCATGCTCTACATACGCAGAGTATATACATGAAGAGTTGAAGTGCGCTCTAATCTAACTATGGTTGAGTAGTCTGTTGAAATGATGAAGAGTGGTGTAGAAAGTATTAGGAGAGCTACAAGATGGAAGGACCTTGTAGATGCAACTTTTGTTCGAGCATTTTTGGAAGCGAGCAATGAACAAAATGTAATTGTAGAAGACAAAAGATGATCGAGATGCTTCTGGCCTAGATGCAGAAGCACCTGATGAAAGTGATCGTCGAAGAGTTACGAGGAGAAGAACAGTGGGACCATCATCATCTGGATCTGTACCAACTAATAAGTTTTCTACTGCAGAGGATATACCTTCTACCTCTATAGTTTCACCACTTATAGTAGATCATATAGAAGGTGTATAGAGTTCGTCACAAGAGGCTACTGCTACTGATAGAGTACGGAGAAAGAGGTTTACAACAAAGGAGAATGAGAAGGCTCCAGCCTACAAGTTGATCTCTGATGTCGAAACAACAACAGGCTTGCGTATTCTTTTGGAGCAATGCATTCTAGATGCCATAGTTGAGTTTTCTCTTCGTGAGGTACTTGGTATTGCGAAAAGAGAGTCTCATGAGTTGATAACTGATATCATGAAAAGAAAGAGGAAGGTGTTGGTAGAGCAAATAACTAGTTAGATGGTTGGAGTGGTGGATGTTGGTGTTGATGGATTCAGAGATGCCGAGTATGAAGCATGGGTTCCTGATCTTCCTGTCATTGAGAAGGAAGATGAGGAAAAGTCAAGCACAAATAATGACTTCAAATAGAGATATTGGACACGTGCAACAACAGAGATGCAAGTTTGGCTTGGAGGATTTTCTGATTCGGAAGCGCTTATGTCAATTTTTCATCGTCCACGATTTGAGATTGGGTTGTCCTTCACGATCGGTGAGTCACCGACCCTTCTTACCAATAAGAACAAAAGGTGAAGCTCTTCGTTCTTGGTGCTTATGCGATTAGGAGTCTTCATCTACGTATAGGAGAAGACCGTATGTGGATTGGATTGTTGGTTTGGGTGTGGTAAGCGAGTTTGAGCCGTATGGAGTCGATTTACGTCAGTTTTTTGCATCCTGCGATCAAATTTCTTGCGTGGTTTTGCGAAGAGAACTCCACATTGCTTGTTTGGAGTCTCATTGGGTTTAGGCTAGCTACTAGAGAAGACGCATATCAGATCAGACGATCCATTTGGGCGGTGTGTGCGGTTTTAAGCCATAGGAAGAAATTTTTGAAAGTTTGATTACTTGCGACCAAAAATCGGAGATATCTCGGCTGTTGAGAGTCGGGTCTGAGGATTTCTTGGGCCAACGGAGTCAGGGAAGAAGACCCTATTGACCTCTGAAGACTGTTTGAAGAAAGGAGAAAGTTCTCAAATAGATCTTTTTCGGTTCCTTCGTTACGGTTTTTGCTCTTTTTGAGTTCGTTAGAGATCTAGTTGGTTATGTACAGCTTGTGGTAGCTAGCTTTAGCTAAGGGCTTGTACATGGATGTTGTTTGGACTTGGATTTGAATCGTGTGATACAGGTGCAGCTATTTTGTTAGCAAAGGGATGTTTCTCTTGCTTTGAACTACGCTTCAATAGTTTTGGGTCTGGGTTGAGATTAAAGGGCTCGTTTTAGAGAGGTTGGTGCAGATATTCTTTGTTTTGCATTCTTAGATAAGAAGAATCAGAAGTGTATGTAAAGTAGGAGTTGATATACCTTGCAACGCTTGTTCTCGTGGTTATTTCTCTTTGTCTTATTTTCGTTCAACACACTACATTTCCACAGCCATGAACCTCACATTTTCATGGACAACCTTCACGTAAAATCCGACGCGATACGGTGTTCAACTCGACGTGAAGGTATGGGTGGAGATTTCTTCTATGTTTGAACTTTGAAGAGGAGATTGATAATCATGAGTGGAGACGAGAACGGTGATGGAAATGGAGCTAGTGGTTTGGGTGGATTATCGAAGGTGCAGTTGGATCCAACGACTGCATCAATGTTTCAAGCATTCACGGTGCTCTTACGGCAACAACAGTTCAATGAGCAAAAGGAAGCTTTGACGACAAAGGGGTTTCAAGCAGTGGTCAGCAAGATTGATCAACTTGATGAGAGAGATGTCTCAAGATATTTGAGACATTATGTGAACGAGATGGAGCTGAATCAAATATGAGAAGATGAGATATTTGAGACGTTTGAGTTAGCAACAGCTCAAGAGATTAGAGATCATGTTAAAATGCTAACGAAACATTTTGATAAGGTTTGAGAGACATTTGCTCGTGTCTTGATGGATGAGTACTTTTTGGAGGACTCTGATCGGATCACCAAGAAGTCATTCTTGGAGTGGGTTGAACAACTGATGAATGATTTACAAGCTACTGAGTTACTCAAGGAGTTTGAGAAACAGTTTTCTAGGTTGACTAGGATGGAGAAGTTGACATTGTAGTCCAACAAGATAGAGTTTTTTCTTTGGTCTGTAGACGAGAAGCTACAAGAAAAACTGGAGGTACTTCTGGAGGATCGAGAGGAAGACGATGGATTGACCAGTAGTTGGAAGAAAGTTGAGGAAGCGGTTGGTCTACTTACCAAGAGGGAGCAAAGACGAGAAAAAGTTCTTATTAGGAGATCAACACCAACACTAACTGATGTAGCACATGTTTCTGTGGTTTGACCAGTGGTTCCTGTTGGTAGATAGATGGTACCAGTTGCTCTAATTGTTCTGGTTGTCCAAGTATCAATGAAGTGAACCGAGTGGATTGTGGTCATCTGTCATCTCCATGAAACAGAAAGGAAAGATGACACATGCGACATTGTTGAGGACAGCTGCTACGATCCGAAAAGATACAGGAAGGAAGTATCTGATAGAAGCTCTATCGATACATGCTTACATCACGAAGAACCAACAAGAAGCGTTGTTGGAAGAAAAGAGAAAGCGAGATTTAGAGGATGCAAGGGAAGGAACTTCTTCCAAGAGACAGACTCGAGGAGAGAAGGTTCGTCAAGAGCTTCAAGATGCAAGAGCTCAAGATCTATCAATGGATGATGCTCCTTCTCCACCGAAGGAAAGAGCAAAGGAGTTTCAGAAGGAGAAAGATAAGCCGATTGCATACAGACTGCAGTCGAACATCGAGGCTTCAACAGACTTGAAGAGAGTCTTGGAAGATCGCATTCTAAATGTGAAGGTGGAATTTACCTTGAGGGAGGTTTTAGACATTGCTAAGCGTGAGTTTCATGATGTCATCATCGATATCATCAAACAGAAGCGACAGATTACGAGTGAGATTGTTTTATCGCATGTTTTGGTTACTAGGATGTTTGTGGATGAGGAGAGAGAGCTTGCAAAATGTGGTGTATATTCTTTAGAGGAAGAAAGAGATAGAAGACGTAAGATATTTTGAGGATGAAGAGGAGGATGAGAAGCAAAGCTCAAGTCATTACAATTACAGTCACTACGAGCTAGACAGAGACATTGATGAGGATTGGAGATTTGGATGAACTGGTGGTTGCTCTAATTGATCATGGATCGGAAATCAACATCATGTTGAAGGAGTTGTACAAGAAGAAGAAGTGGCATATCGACATAAAGCATGGATGGGTCATAAGAGCAGCCAACAACATAAGAGGAGATTTGTATGGAGCTTGTTCAGACATTAGAAGACGCATAAGTGATGTTGCTATCGAGCAAAACTTCTTTGTTCAAGAAGCAACATCATACCCGCTCATTCTTGACCAACCTTTCATCACAGCAACTTGGATGAGACAATGGTACTAGACGACAGATCCTTATGCTAAGATCTGAAGTAAGATGAGAAGAGAGCGGTACAATTCTTGTCTGTATCGTCCAATCACGAGCGCAATTGAGATCATCTAAGGGAGAACCTGTTTTCAAGAGTGAGTGAAGAGTTCAAAGATTTTTGTTGAGTATCACTATAGAGCGAGATTGTGGTGGTGCGCATGAGAAGGTACTCTCGCTTGAAAGAGAAAGTGTCTTTTGTACAAGGTTTGTTGAGTTTTTAGAGTGTGGGATTGCTATTTACAAGAAGGTTGACGAAATGAGAAGAAAAGAACAAAAACATTTGAGTGAGGTTGAGTTGATGTTGAAAGAGCTGCGTGAGCTAGAAAGGGATGAATGGATCTTTGGTGTTTATGAAGAGGATGCGTTGGAGGATCCTTTGTGAGAGATCACGTCTATTGGATGGGAGGATATGGATAAGGTTGTGCAGATTCATTCAAGAGAGGTCTATTCAGTGATCGAATCATTCCGTGCACATGAGGTTCGAGTTGAGACGAAGTACAAGACAATGGATAAGAAGATAAAGCCAGTTGTTGATCTTTTATCGGAAGACACTAAACAACATATGGATCGAGCTTCAAGGGAAAAGAGCTTGAGAGATCCTGCAATGATAGGACATAAGTTCACGGATGAGACCCTTGAAGAATTGAAGATTGGATCTGATGAGTCTTCTATCAGAAGAGAGGATGTGCTTCAAAGAGATGCTTTTACAGCATGGGAAAGCATTTGCCTTTGAGCCAAATGAGATTGGGTGTGTGGACTCATACGTTGTTATCGCAATGATTATCTTCACAATATCGCGTATGCCGTGGAATCTGAGATCAATTCTAGTACCGTGGGCTCACTTGCCTAAACTGGTGGAGTTGCTGAAGGAGAAGATGCGGATGAAGATCTTGGAGCTGTCGTTTGCATCATATTTGAACAATGGTGCAAACGACGACACTACAAACCATATGGATTACAGTGTCTAAGAAGAATGGCTCGTTGCGGTTCATCCAAGACATGCAACGGATGAACGTAGTAACAATCAGAAAGTTGGGGTGAGATCAATTGTGGATGAGTTTGTTGAAGCGTTTGCAGGAAGAGCAATTTACTCAAGAGATCTTTACTCAGGATATGATCAGTTTCAAGTAGCAAAGGAGAGTAGAAGCTTCACGACCATGAGGACACCTTTGGGGTTGGTTAGAATGTGTATCTTACCACAAGGAGCTACCAACCCGGTAGCACACATGATGAACAAGATGAATAGAGTTCTAAGGGACTTCATCCGTGAAAAGACGATGACGTTCTTGGATTACATCCCCATCAAATGATGTGTGGAGGATGAGAAGGATGAGCATTAGATCAGAGGGGGTGTCGAGGATACGTCATCGATCACATCGCTGATTGTGAGAAGATCCTATCTCGACTTGAGGAAGTTCATCTCACCCTATCAAGTGTACAATCTACATTTGGGGTTAGAGAAGTTCGGATCGTTGGTCATTTCTATGGATCGTTTAGTCGGAAGTCAGACTCAAACAAAGTGGATGCCATTGGGAGGATGAAGGAGGTTTGCAACTCTTTGATAGAAGTAAGAAGATCTTGGATGCTTGTGTATTCTATCACATTTGGATTTCTCATTATGCGCATGTGGTTATTATATGGGTTGTTACGCAAGGGTCATAAGTTCAGATGGGAGGAAGAGCATTGCCCGAAGAAAGGCATCAAAGTAAACAAGCATACCGATGCGATACAAAAGTTGAAGTCCTTATTATCATCTCTTCCAGTTTTGAGCAGGATTGATTACAACGGTGCCAGACCAGTGGTTCTTACTGTAGATACAAGTCCGGTTGGAATTGGATGGGCAGTAGGACAGTAGGACAGATGAGGATGGAGACAGATTTGCAGTTAGGTTCGGAGCGAAAGTGTTAAGTGCTCGTCAACGTACATACCCACAAGTAAAGAGAGAACTATGGGGTATTGTTTCAGCCATGAAAATCGAGAAAGAGTATATGATTGGAGCAGCAGTGGTGGTTGAAACTGATTGTTTGTCGTTACTAGAGATGATCATGAAGTATATGATTCATGATATTGTGATGTTACGATAGATTGCATATATCAAGTCGTTAAATCTAGAGTTTAGACATATCGCAGAGAAGGATAATCTGATGACAGATATGTTATCTCGAGCTCGATATGATGGAGAGGATGAGATGGTTGAAGATATTGATGACGTGGATGCAAAGTTCTATTCGATTGCATATAGAGAAAGAGAAGATTAGTTGTTTGTTGAAGGGTTGTATGATGATGAATTGCTTGACATTGCAAGGTACCTTAGCACGATGGACCTTCGAGCAAAGTATCATCAGTTCCCAGTGAGAGAAGAATATAAGTCCAAGACAGCATTCTAAGAAATTGACTCTCACTGCAAGGATTGCTTATATTAGTGGTGGTTCTTATCATTTGGGTTGAAAAGATTTCAAAGGATGATGGACAAAATTCTAGCAAGATTAGATTTTGTTCGATGTTATATTGACGACATCGTAGTTTATAGTGCTACAGTGGAGGAGCACGAAAGACACGTACGGGATGTGTTTGAGCAATCGAGAGCTCATGGGTTAAAGTTACACCCTCAGAAGTACAAGTTCTTCCAAGAGTTGATAGAGTATAAGAGCTACTCCATCTACCCAAGTGGGTTGAGTGTACAACAGATGAAGGTTGAAGCTATTACACGTATCTCACGTCCCACAAACTTGAGTCGAGTTTGGACATTTGTTGGTTTGACGAACTTCTATCACCGATACGTGAAATAGGTTTAGTGCAATTGCAAAGTCATTGACCAAGCTGATGAAGGTAGATCAGGAGTGGCAGTGAGGAGATGAGCAAGAGCGAGCTTTTGTAGAGCTCAAGGATAAGTTAACATCTGCTCTCATCTTGAAGAGATCCGTTAGGGGCGTCCTTTTCAACTACACATTGATTGGAGTATGCTGAAACTTGGAGCGGTGCTAACTCAACATGATGATGAGAGAAAAGAGTTCGTGGTGGCGTATGTCAATCGCTCCATAATTCAGCGGAGACGAGGTATAGTTCGTATGAAAGAGAGTCTTTGGTGGTAGTGTGGGCTGCTACACACTTCCGGTGTCGTGTCGTGGACCGGCTCCTATCTGAAATTCAGACTTCGATGCTTATCGCTCCAAAGACACTCATGAGAAAAGCAAGCTAGGCTTTAGCTTATGGGCTTTTGACACAATTTGGGATCTCCACTTTCATAGCATCAATGGATAGAGCTCCTTGTCAGCACTCCATAGGCACTTTGTCTATTTCGTTTGGACGCTTAGTGGAGAAGTTACAAGACTCCGAAGATGAGGAAAACAAGCTAGGCCCCAGCTTACAGGCTTTTGGCACAACTTCGGACCTTCCCTTTCATCGCATCAATGGATAGAGCTCGTTGAAAGCTTTTCATAGGCACCTTGTTTACTCCGTTTGGACGTCTAGTGAAGAAGTTATGTCACTCGAAAAAAGAAAAAATCAAGTTAGGCTCTAGTTTACTCGTTGACTGGGTAGTAGCGGCTCCAGGCGTTATATTAAAGACGCAAGGGGTCAGCTTCCTCATTAAGACAAAAACTTGGTACGTACAGAGATTGACGTAAGAGGGCTGCTTAAGGGGCTAGTTTGTACTTGCTACTTGTAAGCGGACGGTTCAGGAGATTGGGAAGTCCAATACACGTGCGCAAGGTGTCATTGGGTTCATATCTGTGCAGGCTATGCGTTGATTAAGATGGTTCTTGAAGAGGCAGATCGGGGTATGTGTATTGGGAAAAATTGAGACGCAGGAAAGAGATTTGAAGATTTCAGTTATCTGTGAAGAAGAGTTGACCGTTCAGACCGTTTCGGAGTCCAAACTTGCTGTCCTTGGATCCATCGGGATCAGAACACCGAGTTCTACCGGAAATAGAAGAGGATACCAAGTTTCATCGGATTGTTTAGGAGTTCTGAGTGAAATTGGGTCACAGGGAAGCGCTTGCGTTGTCGTGTCGTGGACCGGCTCCTACCTGAAATTCAAACTTCGATGCTTGTCGCTCCAAAGACACTCATGAGAAGACAAGCTAGGCCCCAGCTTACGGGTTTTTGGCACAATCTCAGATCTCCATTTTCATCTCATAGATGGGTAGAGCTCCTTGTCAGCTTTCCACAGGCACTTTGTCTACTTCGTTTGGACGCATAGTGGAAAAGTTACAGGATTCGAAAGATGGAGAAAATAAGCTAGGCCCCAGCTTACGGGTTTTTGGCACCACTTCGGATCTTCGTTTTTATCGCACCAGTGGATAGAGCTCCTTGTCAGCATTTCATAAGCACTTTGTCTACTTCGTTTGGACGCATAGTGAAGAAGTTACAGGACTCGAAAGATGGAGAAAACAAGCTAAGCTCCAGCTTACGAGCTTTTGGTGCAACTTCGGATCTTTACTTTTATCGCATAGATGGATAGAGCTCGTTGTCAGCTTTCCATGGGCATCTTGTTTATTTCGTTTGGACATCCAGGAAAGAAGTTATACGATTCGAAAAGAAGCAAAATCAAGCTAGACCTCTAGTTACTTGCTGACTGGGTATTTAGGGCTTCAGGCGTTATATCAAAGACGGAAGGGGCCTGCTTCTTATTATTGAGGGTTGAACTTCGTACGTACAGACTGTTGCAAGGGGGCTGCTTAAGGGGCTTGCTTGTTCCTGCGACCTGTCGGTGGATGTTTTGGAGAATTGGCAAGTCCAATACACGCGCGCAAGGTGTCATCGGGTTCAGATCTGTGCAGGCTACGCACAGGTTAAGACGGTTCTTGAAGAGACGGATCGAGGGTTGTGTTCTGGAAGAAATTGAGACGCAGGAAGCAGATTTGGGGTTTTCAGTTACCTGTGAAGGAGAGTTGGACCGTTCGGACCGTTCCGGAGTCCAAACTTGCTGTCCTTGGATCCATCGGGATCAGAACAACGAGTTCTTCAGGAAATTGAAGACGATACCAGTTTTCATCGGGCGGTTTGGGAGTTGTGAGTGAAATTGGTTCGCAGGGAAGCGCTTGCGTCAGGTTTTTCATCGCCTGCGACCTGAGATTGGATTGTTCTTCGTGATCGGTGAGCCAAGCTCTTCGTTCTTGGTGCCTACGCGATCAGGGAGTCCTCATGTACGCATAGGAGAAGACTGTAAGTGAATTGGATTGTTGGTTTGGGTGTGGTGAGCGAATTTGAGCCGCAGGGAGCCGATTTACGTCAGTTTTTTGCAACCTGCGACCAAATTTCTCGAGTGGTTTTGCAAGGGGAACTCCAAACGGCTTGTTTGGAGTCTTGTTGGGTTCAGGGTAGCCAGATCTACCTTCTAGCGAGGACGGATATCAGTTTAGACGATCCGTTTGTGCGGTGTGAGCGGTTTTAAGCCGCAGGGAGGAGCTTCTGGAAGTTCGGTCACCTGCGACCGAAAATCGGCGATATCTCGACTACCGGGAGTCGGATCTGAAGGTTTCTTGAGCCAAAGGAGTCTGGGAAGGAGATCCTATCGACATTTGAAGATCGTTTGGAGAAAGGAGAAAGTTCTCAGATAGGTCTTTTTCGGTTCTTTTGCTACGGATTTCATCTTTTTGAGTTCGTTAGGGACTTAATTGGTTGTGTACGGCTTGTGGTAGCTAGCTTTAGCCAAGAGCTAGTGCGTGGATCTGGTTTGGACTTGGGTTTTGGATCGCGTGATATTGTTGTGGCTATGTTTGTTAGCAAAGAGAAGTTTCTCTTGCTTTGAGCTACGCTTCGGCGATTTCGGGCTAGGGTTGCGATTCAGGGGTTTGTTTTAGGGTTTCTGAAGTAGGTTACGGACCGCTCTGGTCTGTTCCTCAGTTTTGTGCTGTTAGGAGAAAGAGACGGCAGTGTACATACATTTGGAGTGGTATATATTGCGCGTTCGTTTTCGTGGTTGTTCTTCTCTGTCTTGTCTCTGTTTCTGCACACAACATCTCCACAGCCAGGAACCTCGCGTTTTCCTGGACATCCTTCACGCAATATCCAATACGATACGGTGGTGAACTCGACGTGAAGGTCTGGGGTGGAGATTTCTTCTGTGTGTGAACTTTGAAGAAGAGATTGGCAGTCATGAGTGGGGATGGGAAAGGTGATGGAGATGGAGCTAGTGGATCAAGTGGGTTACCGAAGGTGCAGTTGGATCCGACGACTGCATCGATGTTCTAAGCTTTCACTATGTTCTTACGGCAGCAACAGTCTGATGAGCGGAAGGAAGCTTTGGCAACAAAGGCGCTACAAGCGGTGGTCAGCAAGATTGACCAGTTTGATGGAAGAGATGTCTCAAAGTATCTGAGACATTATGTGAAGGAGATGGAGCTGAACTGGGTCTCAGAAGATGAGATGATTGAGACGTTTGAGTTGGCAGCAACTCCAGAGATTAGGGATCATGTTAAAATGCTAACGAAGCATTTTAACAAGGATTGGGAGATTTTTGCTCGTGCCTTGATGGATGAGTACTTCTTGGAGGACTCTGATCGAGTCACCAAGAAGTCATTCTTGGAATGGGTTGAGCAACCAAGGAAGGGTTTACAAGCTACTGAGTTGCTCAGAGAGTTTGAGAAGCAGTTTTCACGACTGACCAGGATGGAGAAGTTGACGTTGCAGTCCAACAAGACAGAGCTATTTCTTCGGGCTGCAGATGAGAAGTTGCAGGAGAAGCTAGAGGTACTTCTAGAAGACCGGGAGGAGGACGATGGATTGACCAGCAGCTGGAAGAAGGTTGAAGAAGCTGTTGGTCTGCTTACCAAGAGGGAGTGGAGACGAGAGAAAGTTCCTGTTAAGAGACTGGCGCCAACACCTACAGCTGTAACACCTGTTCATGCAGTCTGACCAGTTCCTGTTGCTAGACAAGTAGTACCAGTTGCTCCAGCTGTTCCTGTTGTTCTAGTTGTTCAGGCACCCATGGTATCTCCGAAGAAGGATGACTCAAACCTTGAGGAGATATTGCGTGGAATGCAAGATCTGCAGATCAAGCTCACCAGATTGGAAGAGAAGGGATCTACAAGCGGAGTAAGACCGGTTGAGAAGCACGGCTGGATCCAGCGGTGTATCTGGTGCGATGGTACTGATCATCCGCGCAGAGATTGCAAGGAGTTCACAGATATTCTGCAGCAAAGAGTGATCTTCTGGAAGGATGGGAAGGTAGCGTTGAGAGATACTGGTGCACTTCTTCAGACCAACTTTGGTAGAGGAGGGATGAAGAAGTTGGTTGAGGACCACCTATCAGCGCAAGCAGTCGCAATCGTGGAAGTTGGAACTTATGGCACAAGGGTTGAGGATCAACAAGCAAGTTGAGCCAAGTGAGTTGTGGTCATCTGCCATCTCCATGAAACAGAAAGGGAAGATGGCACGTGAGACGTTGCAGAGAACAGCTGCTACGATCAGAAGAGATACTGGATGGGAGGATCCGATAGAAGCTCTATCGGTGCATGCTTACATCGCCAAGAACCAACACGAAGCGTTGTTGGAAGAGAAGAGAAGGCGAGATTCAGAGGATGCAGGAGAAGGAACTTCTTCCAAGAGACAGACTGGAGGGGAGAAGGTTCGCCAAGAGCTTCGGGATGCAGGAGCTCAAGACCTACCGATGGACGATGCTCCTTCTTCATCGAAGGAGAAATCTCAGAAGGAGAAGGGTAAGCCGGCTGCGTACAAGCTACAGTCGGATATCGAGGCGTCAACAGACTTGAAGGGAGTCTTGGAAGATCGCATTCTGAATGCGAAGGTGGAGTTTACTTTGAGAGAAGTGTTAGGCATTGCCAAGCGTGAGTTTCATGATGTCATCATCGATGTCATCAAATGGAAACGACAAATTACGGGTGAGACTGGTTTATCACATGCTTTGGATACTAGGATGTCAGTGGATGAGGAGAGAGAGCTTGCAAGGTGCAGTGTCTATTCTCCAGAGGAAGAAAGAGATCGAAAGCACAGGGTGCATTTTGAGGATGAAGAGGAGGATGAGAAGCGGAGCTCAAGTCATTACAGCCACAGTCACTGGGCTCGAGCTACGACGGAGACGTTGATGAGGATCGAGGACTTGGATGAGCCGGTGGTTGCTCTTATCGATCATGGATCAGAAATCAACATCATGTCGAAGGTGTCGTGCGCATACACATCGCTACACAACATACATCGCTGTCAAAGATACACCACACATACATAGAACACATGGACGATGTCATACACATACACAAGTGTACCACAATAATCTGTATAGAGAAATTACCATCTCCAACACTACAACACTGATTACTCACAAATGGTCAAGCCAAACCTACTCTAAACGCGAAGAGAATCCGGGTTACACTCAACTAGACTATCCACCATAGCCTAGAGCTTGAAGGCTCAACTCAAAGAACTAAGGCCTCCAAGCCCTACCTGCGAAGTTTACCCCTAGTGAGCTCTCCCACCAACTCGCCCTAACGGCACTAACGGCCTTACCGGGATGCGTCACTTCGCACTCGGTCAACCTAGCCGAGGTGTCCAAACTGACGTGACAGCTGTCGTGCGCATACACATCGCTACACAACATACATCGCTGTCAGAGATACACCACACATACACAGAACACATGGACGATGTCATACACATACACAAGTGTATCACAATCGCCCCTCTAACTGGCGGTTAGGTCCCTCTAACTCCAGATAGCTCCATATCCCAACTACGTGATACACACCTTCATGGGTGTAAGGATCAGGAGGCCGGGTGCTACATCGTCTCATCGTTAGTCGCCTGTCTGCAATCCATACCACGCAAAGATCTAATCGATTATCTCCGCTATATACATCGAGGACAAACCCACCGTCCAGTAGGAACTACACTGAGAGGTGGAGTCAAACATAACATGTGCCAACCTCTCGAACAACCATCACACACCAACATACGGGCTGCTCCACCAGCAGACCCACACAACATACACCTCAAGCCCGCGCGTACAATTGCTAAGCTTGGGTCAACGGTACCATCAATGTTGGGAAGATGACATGGCGCGCAATTACGCACATGGTCCTTCCACACAACACCATCACGGTCCTCTAACATGAGTACTCCAGAAGGTAACACCTCACGCACTCGTAAAATAGTGCGCCCTGCGGTCACGTCCAACGTCGTCGGTGCAGTCTGCTATAGATAGATATAATCGCCAGGATGAAACCTGCGAATCGACGACCGATAACCTCCTCCTCGGATAGTCGCATATCGCAACGTGTCTCTATGCTGAGCAATCGCTAGGTTCTCAAAAGCCATAGGCATAACTCTCCGAAATGTCTCTGGTCGTTGAGAACATGCTCTCACCCACATATCCGGGTCATCAAGGTCTAGCACCTCAACAGAATCACGACGAATGACCGAAGGTAGATCTGGATCTCGACCATACAATAGAAAATACGGTGAGAAGGAAGCCAAAGACGCTTGTCAGCTGAAACGGTACCCCATAGCCAATCATGATAATTGCACATCCCAGTCTCCCAAGTGGCCCTTTTGCAAGCCATACTTGCGCAATCCTCTCTTCATCGTCTGAACTACCCTCTCCGCCAAACCATCCGCCTCAGGATGATCTCGAGATGTAGTCCGATGATCAATCAGCACCTGATCACACAAGGCCTGAAACTCACCAAGGAACTCTGTACCTTGGTCTGTCAGCACTTCAGCTGGTGCTCCAAAACGACTCAATACTCGATCTAAGAGCGCGTACGCCGTCCCTTCACTCGCCTTGTCTGGTAATGCCACCAACTCAATCCACTTGGAGAAGTGCTCCACCATCACCAACACATACCGGTGGTGACGTACGGTCAACGGTAAGGGTCCCGCAAAATCCAAACTCCAACGGTAACCCAACCCCATAATCGGTAAGGGGTGTAACTATGGAGTAGGAGCATTAAACGATGCTCGTACTCGATCACAAACCACACATCGTGCGACAAACTGTTGCACATCGATGTGCATACCACGCCACCAATACTGTCCTTGGAGTAAGCTATGTGTACGCTTCACTCCAAAATGTCCCAACTCCTCATGGGCGTGTCGTACTAACTGTGCCCTCTGGGATGGATGTGGCACTATCCGTACCCTCCATCACCCCACACTCGAAGTACATGTCGTCCTTCTCGTCGAAATCTCTTCGCTCGTTGAAGGACACGATCTCGCTCCTTGGCACTTACTGTGCCTACTATCACACCAGTACGTAGATACTCCATCACGATCACATCATCATGGATATCTCGCTGATCTGGAACACCATCTCCACCCTCAGGATCTGGAGACTCATCATCTACTCTCTGACCAGAGAAAGATACGACTTGGCACTCCATACTATAGTTCATGGCCAACACACAAAGAAAGGCAGATGCATGCCACCCTGGCACTATCTCCTCATCAACCTCGTCAAGCCATCGAGCCTCATTCTGAATCCTGCTGACTCGTGCACGGGTTGCGACTCAACCCATCGGCATCTAGGTTTGCAACTCCAGGTCTATGTACTACTTGGAAGTCATACTCCTGTAAGATCAGAGCCCATCGTGCAAGCTTCTCTGTAAGCTTATCGGACTCCATCAACCACTTGAGCGACTGGTGATCAGTGATGAGAGTAAAGGGGTTCTCAAACAGATAACATCGAAAGTGTGCAACAGCCCACACTGCCGCCAAACACTCTCTCTCATACGAACTATACCTCGCCTCCGTTGAATTGTTGGAGCGACTGGCATACTCCACCACGAACTCCTTTTTCTCATCATCATGCTGAGTCAGCACTGCTCCAAGTCCCAACATACTCCAATCTGTGTGCAGTTGGAAAGGACGTCCTCTAACGGGTCTCCTCAAGATGGGAGCAGATGTCAACCTATCCTTGAGCTCTACAAAAGCTCGCTCCTGCTCATCTCTCCACTGCCACTCCTGGTCCACCTTCATCAGCTTGGTCAACGGCTTCGCAATTGCACTAAATCCTTGCCAAACCAACAAATGCCCGAACTCGACTCACATCTGTGGGGCGCGGGATACGTGCAATAGCCTCAACCTTCGTCTGTTGAACATCCAATCCACCTGGATAGATGATGTGGCCCAGATACTCTACCAACTCCAGAAAGAACTTACACTTCCCAGGGTGTAACTTCAACCCATGAGCTCTCAACCGCTCAAACACATCCCGCAAGTGTCTCTCGTGCTCCTCCACTGTAGCACTATAGACTAAGATGTCGTCAATATAACATCTGACAAAATCCAATCCTGCTAGGATTCTGTCCATCACCCTTTGGAACTCAGCAGGGGCGTTCTTCAACCCAAATGGTAAGAACCGCCACTGATACAAACAATCCTTACCGTGAGAGTCAATTCCTCAAAATGCTATCTTGGACTTATCTTCTTCTCTCACTGGCAACTGATGATATCCTGCTCGAAGATCCAAAGTATTGAAGACCTTCACATGCTCCACTGCATCAAAGATCTCCTCAGGTGTCGGCATGGCATACTTATCGGACTTCGTCTGCCGATTGATAGGACGATAGTCCCCACACATCCGTCTATTTGTGTAGTTGCCATACATATCCTTCTTGGCTGGCATAACTGTGACAGATGCATACTCTCCATGCGACATCTCCACCAACCCAGCCTCCAACAAGTCTTGAGTCCTACTCTGGATCAAGACTCTCTCCATGTCACTGTACCTGTAAGGACGTCGAAAGATTGGTGTGTCGTTAGCCAAGTCGATCCGTATACCAGGTCCCTTCAAGGTACCCAAATCCTTCATACTGAAGGCAAAACAATTCCTGTAACTCTTCAGGAATCTTTGGACTCTTCGTCTCTCCTCTCCTATAAGCTTGGGTCCAATCTCCGGCTCCCAAGTATCCTCTGTTACCATGCTAGAGGTAGAAGACGAAGTCGTTGACTGCTATCTTGCAGCCTGTGGAGCAGTTTCCTTCTGCTCCCCACCAACAACCTCCACCGCTACTGTGCGTAAAACTTCTGCAGTTCTAGCTGCAAACTCCACACTCTCTCCTATGACATCCCATGATGTCCAAGGATGACGAACTCCATTTGCCTCGCCCCCAGCCTTTGCCTCCACCGACCCGGTAGGCAAAGAGCTCAAGAGTGCTCGAGCAGTAACACCCGTCGATCGCATCCGACGCTGCTCAGCCAATCCAAGGCTAACAATCCATGTCAAGCAATTCAAGTCCATTGCTTGACCCAATACTTGACGACGTGAAGCCTCTGACACCGAAGCTACTGCCGTCGTACCCGTAGCGAAACCCATCGCTCGCTCTCTTTCATCGGCATTGGGCTCCACCAACTGCCGTAATTGAGCATCCCACACAAGCCCATGTCCTCCATCTCTGTAAGCATGTGACGCTGGAAAGCTTACCAAAGTGGGTAACGCTACCATGGACCGTCCCACTAGGTTCACCACTGCCATGGGTGACCTATCGACGACTCTCACTACTTGAGATCGTCGTCCTGCATCCAAGATGCTATCAACGGTGAGATGTGCTGGTCGTCTCACTCCATCGTGTGCTCGCTTAAGCACCTCTCTCGGTAACAAGTTCGTCCACCACAACCGTGGACGATGTGCACGAGATCCTACTCTCGCTGCATCCAACAACACTGCTGGTCCAATCCAAGACCGCACTTGGTGCACACTCGTCATCATCTGTGTACGAGCATCACCCAACAAAGGAACGTTCTCCAAGATGTACGCTGGAGAATCCACCTGATGCATCTGGAGATGTCGTAAGATCCGTAACATCTCCTAGAACATCCTAGATCGCGGGTCATGTAAACCCTGATCTCTCCCAGCACGCGTGTGACCTTGACATGGCCATCCGGCTATCACCAAGTGAATGGTGCCCACAAACGTAAGATCCTGCACCCCCAGCAGCGAAATATCCGACGGTAATGCTTGCTGGTATCCTCTAACAGCTGATATGGGCAGCAACTCAGGATATCTCTGCATCAAACGTGCCACATGTCGCAATGAGATGCGTCTCGCAATCTCATCTCTCTCCACATACAAGTATCGCTGTACTTGTATACCTGCCTGCAATACCGCAACCAAACCTGTGTTGATCCCTCCAAACAGCTCCAGCACACATACACCCTCCTCTGGATACTGCCACACAATGGGAGTCGTATCCAACGGTGATAAGGTCACAGGGTCAGTAGCAGGAACAACCTTTTGTTCCTCTACTGGTGGTACAAAGGTTTCACTCCAAGCCTGCTGCACCAACTGATCAGCATACTGCTGCAACTCTCCACTCGAACTCCAGAGTGGAACATCCAAGGCAGATGGTACTAACGTAGACATGCTAGGCATGTCCTCCACCTCCTCATAGATCGAAGTATCCTCCGCATGGGCATTGCCCTCCAACAACTCGCCCGGCCAAGTGATGACCGAACTAAACCCTGCAACGGATGCCATCGTCCCTGGTGTAGGCTCCGTCGTCCCAACTCTAGCACTGAACCGCACTGGTAAGCGGCTCACTCCTCCCTCACCGGACTGCCAACCTGGTCTGTAAGATGCTGTCTCCGCCCAATAGTCGATCGCAAACCCCATAGGGTACAACACAGCACCTCCCACCAATACATCATAAGACTCTGCGGTTGTAACGATGGCCTTGGCCCTCACCATAGAGCCATCCGTGGGGTGATCTGGCCGAACTCTCACCATCAACATCTCACGTGTCATATGTAGAGCCGTACCTCCTGATCCCCCTAGAGATGTCTGCAACTGGAATGGACATCTCTCTATCTCGGACTTCTTCAGACCCAAACCAATACACGCCGCCTTTCCCAACATTAACGGTTGGACTCCAGAGTCTAACAAGACCTTCTGAGGTCGATACACTTTCCCTGAAGGTGCCACCAAATAGAAGATACCACTTCTATTGTCCAACAACACCACACCTGGTGCCAAACTAGCACGGTCAATCGTCGGCCTAGCTGGTAACTCATCTAACCTAGCAGCCGCCGCTTGCCAAGTACCACTGGTAGCTGTCTTGATCCTCGACTCCATGGACACGTCTACCGCCTCTCGCTGAACTACTTCAGCACTAGAGGTAACTACATCCTCGCTCTCACTGAGCGTGGCCACCAACTGGAACACTGGAGCCAAGTTGACTCCCAATGTTCTCATATCCGTGGCTGAGAATATTAGGGCTCGCAAAACTGCTGTAGCCGCCCCCAACATCGGGTTCGACGTCGCATCCACAGACGTCGAAGGTGGACTCACATCACACCCACTCCTGGATGTCGATGCCTCCAACTCTACTGCACCATCGATAGGTCGTTTAGGAACCATAGATGTGGTCCTCAACGCCTCCGATAATGTGAACGACTGGGGAAGCCTGGCTTGTCTACCAGCCTCCCCGCGTTGTGGATCCAACTCCACCGACGCACCTCGTGGCTCAGAGACACGTACTGCACCTCTAGTCACTGCCGCAGATGCCTCAATCTGTGCCACACCAGCCATGAAATTGAAGTCACCTCCTTCTCCTCCATAAGACGTGGAAGCCTCTGTTCCACCTGATCTCCGCTGAGCCATAGCCATACTAGCTATCCTCTGCTCCAACTGCTCAATCCGAGCAGCCATACCTGCTTCTGACGTCGTAGCAGGCGGTGGACCGACCGGTCCTCTCCCAGGTGCTGGACCTCTACCTCCAGCTCGACCACCACGACCTCCTTGAGCTCCTCCGCCTCGTCCACGATCAGCCTTCCCTTGCCGTAACTCGGGATGGAGATCAAAACAACGGTAACTACTGTGACCAGGTCGTCCGCAATGCTCACATTGCCTAGGTACTGCTTGAGACGTCCCTGATGTCCCTGACGTCTCATAACCTCTCCTCTGTGGACAGTCCCTCTGCTGATGAGGACCATCACACGTCCAACAAGGACCCGTTTGCTGCTGACTAGAGAAGGACGGCATGGGCTTCTGCCCACCAGATCCTCCAACACCTCCCTGAGATAGTGACTGCTCCGCACGATCCTTACCACCACCACCACCACGCTGTTGCGTAGCCTGTGATCTTCGAGAAGAGGTGGTCGCTCCATGTGGTGTCTCCTTGCTGAACCCAGCAACCACCACCCTCTCCTCCACCATGTTGAGCTCAATCCGCTCAGCCAGACTAAAGACAACCGCCAACATCGGAGCGGTATCTCTAAGGAGAGTAGCATCTCTAACTCTCCTACGCAGCTCCCGGTCTACTATCCCATACCAGAACTGGACTGCATGTGCTTCCTTCATCCCTTGGGTAACGCTGATCAACCGCCTCATGCGAGTAAACGCCTCGCGTAGGCTCTCTCCAGTCTTCCGCTGGAACTCCTGCAGACTCCTCAACTTGTCGGTCCGCACACCCTGATAGTTCTTCCTCAAACATTGGAAGAACAAAACCACAGGGTTAAACCCTGGTGGTATCCCACTCACACTACCACCTGCTCCACTACCTGTGGACGCACCGCTGGTAGTAGGTACTCCGTCATCTGCGGCTGTACCACTGCTACTGGCACCCGAACTTGCATGTGCTACGCCTCCCGAAACTGCGCCAGTAGTGATAGAAACGTAGTTGGGAGACCAATGTTGTCTCCACAACTCGATCTCAACACTGTAATCTCGCCTGAACTCATGATAATCGTCCATCGGCGGTCCCTCCAAGTGCTGGAACAAACCCTTCCACGCCATGAAGGGTGTAAACAACTATGGGTTCCGCATCTGCTGCAGATCGCACCAACTGTCGAACTCCTGGATGAAGTCATCCAGCTCAATGGTACCAACTGTACCCGAGTAACGTCGAGGCCCCTTCGTGGCCCCATAGATCTCGTCCATGTCCCACAACAACGGTGTGACGACACTAGACTCACCACCAGAAAACGCGCTGTCTGCTGTCTGCGTCTGACTCGTCCTCTGAAACAACCGACGGCAATGGTGTAGGTAGTCGGTACCTCACCCCACTCCGTGTATATCCACTGTCCGAGAAGTCCTCACCAGAACCTCCCGAGAACTCCGTGATGAGAGAATCCCGCTAACACACTCCCCAACTGGAATGTCGCAATCCCCGTCACCACCGTAACCACCACTTGCCTAACCCCGCTCCTACTAAGCTCACCTATCCCCTACTAGGACGGTCAAGGTAAGGGCAACCTGTACCTGCAATCACCACAGACAGCCTCTCACGGTCTGTTGGTCATCACTCCAACCGCACCGTGAGAGAGACAAAGGTAGTCTGACTGGTCCGCAACTCCAGCCTCACTACCGACAGCACACTGGAGTGAACTCACTCCGGAAATCAAACGCCAACACAAGCAAACGCGACGCACAAACAAGAAGCAGAGTATGGAGGGGTTCCAACCACAAGAAGTCCAAACGATAACCCTCCACACTCAAACATTCACATAAAGGGAAACCCAGCCCCACCCGGACTGACGACTCCTTGTCGGTGACCACATGCACAATATATGGTCACCAACTGTCGTAACTGACACTGGAGGTCACTAACTAGATGTCCACACCTCTAGTAGCTCCAAAAACATCCACGTGATAGCTCTACTAGCTCATCCAAGACAACTGCCACCAACTGCCTCCATACACGTCTCTACGGTGTAGGCAAACACTACCACAACTATAGCTTCCCCTTAATACTGTGGGGTCGCCCTACCACTCCTCTAGGGACGTGCGAGAAGGTCTCTTACTACCTTATACAAGTCCATAAGTACTTGCACGCATCCTTGTAGGACACCAAGAGCTATTGGTCTAGTGGTAAAGCCAAAGCTAAGACTACAGAGTTAGGAGTCCAGGTCCAGAAAAAGTGTTGGGATGGGTGACCAGCTGGTTTTACCCTTCCCACACAACTAGAACTTGATACCTCTCTCACGCACGCCAGCAAGCTGGCTTGCGGTGGGCGTGGGCTCGGGCTCAGGCTCAAGCTCAGCTCCGCTCCGCCTCCGCACTCTCGCACTCCGCTCTCACGCCTCCGCACTCACGCACCTCTGCTCCTCGAAGCCTCTAACACGCACTCCACACCTCGACACTCCCGCTCACTCTCCGCTCCGCTCTGCTTGAAGTAGAGTACAACGGGCACAACACACCAAAAGAGACTCGGCTCCACCTCGAATTGCAGAAGATTGCACCAAAAGAGACTCCAAAACAGCGAAAACAGCTTGCGGGTGCACACGGGTGACCAAAATCTGACGTAAAACAGCAAGAACACCCAAATCCGATCCGAACACAACCACAACAGATTCGCGAATGCACAAGACACACTTCGCGAATGCACACACACACAACAAAACTCCTAAACTCGAGTTTCCACACGAAATTGCACCAAAATCTGACGTAACTAGCCTTTTGCACTTACGGGTGTCACAGCAGCGAACTTCGACATGCCATAACTTCTTCAATCCTTGGCCAAACTCCACGAAACTTGGTGCACTAGAATCGTCTCTCCAATGCGCTTCCAAAGAGCCCACTCCGGCCCGACATTGACAAGTATTTCAGCTGCCACGCCCAAACACGCAATCCGGCTCCAACAACACACTTCAAGAACATTCCGCAAAATTTCTGCAGCGCTTCCGCATGACAGAAATCTCCACTCGACCCCAACAACAGCAAATCGATCTGCGAGCAGCAATGTAGGACGGCGCCCACACACCTCGATCACGGCTCCACACAATCAAGCACGAACGACAACGCCCGAAGATACCAGCGGACGATTTCTGATTTCAGATCAGCGAGCTCTTACTGAACTCCGCCTCGACCTGCACTCAGTTCTTTGAGTAATCTGTATAGAGAAATTACCATCTCCAACACTACAACACTGATTACTCACAAATGATCAAGCCAAACCCACTCTAAACGCGAAAAGAATCCGAGTTACACTCAACTAGACTATCCACCATAGCCTAGAGCTTGAAGGCTCAACTCAAAGAACTAAGGCCTCCAAGCCCTACCTGCTAAGTTTACCCCTAGTGGGCTCTCCCACCAACTCGCCCTAACGGCACTAACAGCCTTACCGGGATGCGCCACTTCGCACTCGGTCAACCTAGCCGGGGTGCCCAAACTGACGTGACATAGGAGCTATACAAGAGGAAGAAGTGGCCGATCGACACAGAGCATGGATGGGTCATAAGAGCAGCCAACAACACGAGAGGAGACTTGTATGGAGCTTGTCCAAACATCCGTAGGTGATGTTGCTATCGAGCAAAACTTCTTTTTTCAGGAAGCAACATCATACCCACTCATTCTGGGCCAACCTTTCATCATAGCAACCCGGATGGAGACAAAGGTACTGGACGACGGATCTGCGTATGCTAGGATCCGAAGTCAAGATGGGAAGAGAGCGGTACAGTTCCTGACTGTACCGTCCAACCACGAGCGCAACCGAGATCGTTTGAGGGAGAAGCCGCTTCCAAGGGTGAGTGAAGAGTTCAAGGATTTTCGTTGAGTGTCACTATAGAGCGGAATTGTGGTGGTGCGCAAGAGAAGGTACTCTCGCTTGATGGAGATAGTGTCTTTTGTACAAGGTTTATTGGATTTTCAGAGTATGGGATTGCTGTCTACAAGAAGATAGAAGAGCTGAGAAGAAAAGAACAAAAACATTTGCGTGGTGTTGAGTTGATGTTGAAAGAGTTGGGTGAGCTAGAAGGGGATGAATGGATTTCTGGTGTTTATGAAGAGGATGGGTTGGAAGATCCCTTGCGAGAGATCATGTCTATTGGATGGGAGGATATGGATAAGGTCGTGCAGATTCATTCAAGGGAGGTCTATTCGGTGATCGAATCATTCCGTGCACGGGAGGTTCGAGTTGAGACAAGGTACAAGACAGTGGATAAGAAGATAAAGCCAGTTGCTGGTCCTTTGCCGGAAGACACTAACCAACAGATGGATCGAGCGTCAAGGGAGGAGAGTTTGAGAGATCCTGCAATGATAGGACACAAGTTCACAGAGCAGACCCTTGAAGAGCTGAAGATTGGATCTGATGAGTCTCTTCTACCAAAAGAGAGGATGTGCTTCAAAGAGATGCTTTCACGACATGGGAAAGCGTTTGCTTTTGAGCCACATGAGATTGGGTGTGTAGATCCGTACGTTGTTACCCCGATGGTTATCTTCACGGTACCACATGTGCCATGGAACTTGAGACCAATTCCAGTACCGCGGGCTCACTTGCCCAAACTAGTGGAGTTGCTGAAGGAGAAGATGCGGATGAAGATCTTGGAGCCGTCGTTTGCACCATATTCAAGCAGATAGTTTACAGTACCAAAGAAGAATGGATCGCTGCGGTTCATCCAAGACATGCAGCCGGTGAACGCAGTAACAATCAGAAATGCTGGGGTGGGACCGATTGTGGATGAGTTTGCAGAAGCGTTTGCAGGAAGAGCGATTTACTCGATGAGAGATCTTTACTCAAGGTATGATCAGTTTCAACTAGCGGAGGAGAGCATAAGCTTCACGACAATGAGGACACCTTTGGGGTTGGTTAGGATGTGTACTTTACCACATGGAGCTACCAACTCGGTAGCACACATGATGAACGGGATGAATCGAGTTCTAAGAGACTTCATTCTTGAAAAGACGATGCCGTTGTCGTGTCGTGGACCGGCTCCTACTTGAAATTCAAACTTCGATACTTGTTGCTCCAAAGACACTCATGAGAAGACAAGCTAGGCCCCAGCTTACGGGCTTTTGGCACAATCTCAGATCTCCATTTTCATCACATAGATGGGTAGAGCTCCTTGTCAGCTTTCCAAAGGCACTTTGTCTACTTCGTTTGGACGCCTAGTGGAGAAGTTACAGGACTCGAAAGATGGAGAAAATAAGCTAGGCCTCAGCTTACGAGCTTTTGGCGCAACTTCGGATCTTTACTCTTATCGCATAGATGGATAGAGCTCGTTGTCAGCTTTCCATGGGCATCTTGTTTATTTCGTTTGGACATCCAGAGAAGAAGTTATGCGATTCGGAAAAAGGTAAAATCAAGCTAGGCCCCTAGTTACTTGCTGACTGGGTATTTAGGGCTTCAGGCGTTATATCAAACACGCAAGGGGCCTGCTTCTTATTATTGAGAGTTGAACTTCGTACGTACAGACTGTTGCAAGGGGGCTGCTTAAGGGGCTTGCTTGTTCCTGCGACCTGTCGGTGGATGTTTTGGAGAATTGGGAAGTCCAATACACGCGCGCAAGGTGTCATCGGGTTCAGATCTGTGCAGGCTACGCACAGGTTAAGACGGTTCTTGAAGAGACGGACCGGGGGTTGTGTTCTGGGAGAAATTGAGACGCTAGGAGCAGAATTGGGGTTTTCAATTACCTGTGAAGGAGAGTTGGACCGTTCGGGCCGTTCCGGAGTCCAAACTTGCTGTCCTTGGATCCATCGGGATCAGAACAAAGAGTTCTTCAGGAAATTGAAGACGATACCAAGTTTCATCGGGCGGTTTGGGAGTTGTGAGTGAAATTGGCTCGCAGGGAAGCGCTTGCGTCAGATTTTCATCGCCTGCGACCTGAGATTGGATTGTTCTTCGCGATCGGTGAGCCAAGCTCTTCGTTCTTGGTGCCTACGCGATCAGGGAGTCCTCATGTACGCATAGGAGAAGACTGTAAGTGAATTGGATTGTTGGTTTGGGTGTGGTGAGCAAATTTGAGCCGCAGGGAGCCGATTTACGTCAGGTTTTTGTAGCCTGCGACCGAATTTCTCGAGTAGTTTTGCAAGGGGAACTCCAAACGGCTTGTTTGGAGTCTTGTTGGGTTCAAAGTAGCCAGATCTACCTACCAGCGAAGACGGATATCAGTTTAGACGATCCGTTTGTGCGGTGTGAGCGGTTTTAAGCCGCAGGGAGGAGTTTTTGAAGGTTCGGTCACCTGCGACCGAAAATCGACGATATCTCGACTATCGGGAGTCGGATCTGAAGGTTTCTTGGGCCAACAGAGTCAGGGAAGGAGACCCTATCAACATTTGAAGATCGTTTGGCGAAAGGAGAAAGTTCCCAGATAGGTCTTTTTCGGTTCCTTCGCTACAGGTTTCGTCCTTTTGAGTTCGTTAAGGACTTAGTTGGTTGTGTATGGCTTGTGGTAGCTAGCTTTAGCCAAGAGCTAGTGTGTGGATGTGGTTTGGACTTGGGTTTGGATCGCATGATACTGTTGTGGCTCTGGTTGTTAGCAAAGAGAAGTTCCTCTTGCTTTGAGCTACGTTTTGGCGATTTCAGACTAGGGTTACGTTTCAGGGGTTTGTTTTAGGGCTTCTGAAGTAGGTTACAGACCGCTCTGGTCTTTTCCTCAGTTTGTTGCTGTTTGGAGAAAGAATCGACAGTGTACATACTTTCAGAGTGGTATACATCGCAGCATTCCTTTTCGTGGTTGTTCTTCTCTGTCTTGTCTCTGTTTGGCACACAGCATCTCCACAGCCAGGAACCTCGCGTTTTCCTGGACATCCTTCACGCACAAAATATCCGACACGATACGGTGGTGAACTCGACGTGAAGGTCTGGGGTGGAGATTTCTTTTGTGTGTGAACTTTGAAGAAGAGATTGGCAGTCATGAGTGGGGATGGGAAAGGTGATGGAGATGGAGCTAGTGGTTCAAGTGGGTTGCCGAAGGTGCAGTTGGATCCAGCGACTGCATCGATGTTCCAAGCTTTCACTATGTTCTTGCGGCAGCAACAGTCTGATGAGCGGAAGGAAGCTTTGGCAACGAAGGCGCTACAAGCGGTGGTCAGCAGGATTGACCAGTTCCATGGGAGAGATGTCTCAAGATATCTGAGGCATTATGTGAAGGAGATGGAGTTGAACCGGGTCTCAGAAGATGAGATGATTGAGACGTTTGAGTTAGCAGCAGCTCCAGAGATTAGGGATCATGTTAAAATGCTAACGAAGCATTTTAACAAGGATTGGGAGACGTTTGCTCGTGCCTTGATGGATGAGTACTTCTTGGAGGACTCTGATCGAGTCACCAAGAAGTCCTTCTTGGAGTGGGTTGAGCAACCAAAGAAGGGTCTACAAGCTACTGAGTTGCTTAGGGAGTTTGAGAAGCAGTTTTCACGGCTAACCAGGATGGAGAAGTTGACGTTGCAGTCCAACAAGACAGAGCTATTTCTTCGGGCTGCAGATGAGAAGTTGCAGGAGAAGCTAGAGATACTTCTGGAAGACCGGGAGGAGGACGATGGATTGACTAGCAGCTGGAAGAAGGTTGAAGAAGCTGTTGGTCTGCTCACCAAGAGGGAGCGGAGGCGAGAGAAGGTTCCTGTTAGGAGACTGACACCAGCACCAACTGCTGTAACACCTGTTCCTGTAGTTCGACCAGTTGTTCCTGTTGCTAGACAGGTAGTGCCGGTTGCTCCTGCTGTTCCAGTTGTTCAGACACCGATAGTATCTCCGAAGAAGGACTCAAGTCTTGAGGAGATCATGCGTGGGATGCGAGACTTGCAGATCAAGCTCACCAGATTGGAGGAGCAAGGATCTACAAGCGGAGCGAAACCTGTTGAGAAGCAAGGCTGGATCCAGCGGTGTATCTTGTGCGATGGTACCGATCATCCGCGCAGAGATTGCAAGGAGTTCAGTGATACCTTGCAGCAAGGGGTGATCTTCTGGAAGGATGGGAAGGTAGCGTTGAGGGATACTGGTGCACTTCTTCAGACCAACTTTGGTAGAGGAGGGATGAAGAAGTTGGTTGAGGACCACCTATCAGCACAAGCAGTCGCCATCGTGGAAGCTGGAACTTATGGCACAAGGGTAGAGGATCAGGCTGAGAGGAGTTTCAACAAGCAAGTTGAGCCAAGTGAGTTGTGGTCATCTGCCATCTCCATGAAACAGAAAGGGAAGATGGCACGTGAGACGTTGCAGAGGACAGCTGCAACAATCAGAAGGGATACAGGATGGGAGGATCCGATAGAAGCTCTATCGGTGCATGCGTACATCGCCAAGAACCAACACAAAGCGTTGTTGGAAGAGAAGAGAAGGCGAGATTCAGAGGATTCAAGAGAAGGGACTTCTTCAAAGAGACAGACTCGAGGGGAGAAGGTTCGCCAAGAGCTTCGGGATGCAGGAGCTCAAGACCTACCGATGGACGATGCTCCTTCTCCATCGAAGGAGAAATCTCAGAAGGAGAAGGATAAGCCGGCTGCGTACAAGCTACAGTCGGATATCGAGGCTTCAACAGACTTGAAGGGAGTCTTGGAAGATCGCATTCTGAATGCGAAGGTGGAGTTTACTTTGAGAGAAGTGTTAGGCATCGCCAAGCGTGAGTTTCATGATGTCATCATCGATGTCATCAAACGGAAACGACAAATTACGGGTGAGACTGGTTTATCACATGCTTTGGATACTAGGATGTCAGTGGATGAGGAGAGAGAGCTTGCAAGGTGCAGTGTCTATTCTCCAGAGGAAGAAAGAGATCGAAGGCGCAAGGTGCATTTCGAGGATGAAGAGGAGGATGGGAAGCGGAGCTCAAGTCATTACAGCCACAGTCACTGGGCTCGAGCTACGACGGAGACGTTGGTGAGGATTGAGGACTTGGATGAGCCGGTGGTTGCTCTGATCGATCATGGATCAGAAATCAACATCATGTCGAAGGAGCTGTACAAGAGGAAGAAGTGGCCGATCGACACAGAGCATGGATGGGTCATAAGAGCAGCCAACAACACGAGAGGAGACTTGTATGGAGCTTGTCCTGACATCAGAGTGCGCGTAGGTGATGTTGCTATTGAGCAAAACTTCTTTGTTCAGGAAGCAACATCATACCCACTCATTCTGGGTCAACCTTTCATCATAGCAACCCGGATGAAGACAAAGGTACTGGACGACGGATCTGCGTATGCTAGGATCCGAAGTCAAGATGGGAAGAGAGCGGTACAGTTCCTGACTGTACCGTCCAACCACGAGCGCAACCGAGATCGTTTGAGGGAGAAGCCGCTTCCAAGGGTGAGTGAAGAGTTCAAGGATTTTTGTTGAGTACCACTATAGAGCGGGATTGTGGTGGTGCGCAAGAGAAGGTACTCTCGCTTGATGGAGATAGTGCCTTTTGTACAGGGTTTATTGGATTTTCAGAGTGTGGGATTGCTGTCTACAAGAAGATAGAAGAGCTAAGAAGAAAAGAACAAAAACATTTGCGTGGTGTTGAGTTGATGTTGAAAGAGTTGGGTGAGCTAGAAGGGGATGAATGGATTTCTGGTGTTTATGAAGAGGATGGGTTGGAAGATCCCTTGCGAGAGATCATGTCTATTGGATGGGAGGATATGGATAAGGTCGTGCAGATTCATTCAAGGGAGGTCTATTCGGTGATCGAATCATTCCGTGCACCGGAGGTTCGAGTTGAGACAAGGTACAAGACAGTGGATAGGAAAGTAAAGCCAGTTGCTGGTCCTTTGCCGGAAGACACCAACCAACAAATGGATCGAGCTTCAAAGGAGAAGAGTTTGAGAGATCCTGCAATGATAGGACACAAGTTCACGGAGAAGACCCTTGAAGAGCTGAAGATTGGATCTGATGGGTCTCTTCTACCAGAAGAGAGGATGTGCTTCAAGGAGATGCTTTCAAGACATGGGAAAGCATTTGCTTTTGAGCCACTTGAGATTGGATGTGTAGATCCGTACGTTGTTACCCCGATGGTTATCTTCACGGTACCACATGTGTCATGGAACCTGAGACCAATTCCAGTACCGCGGGCTCACTTGCCCAAACTAGTGGAGTTGCTGAAGGAGAAGATGCGGATGAAGATCTTGGAGCCGTCGTTTGCACCATATTCAAGCAGATGGTTTACAGTACCAAAGAAGAATGGGTCGCTGCGGTTCATCCAAGACATGCAGCCAGTGAACGCAGTAACAATCAGAAATGCTGGGGTGGGACCGATTGTGGATGAGTTTGCAGAAGCGTTTGCAGGAAGAGCGATTTACTCAAAGGGAGATCTTTACTCGGGGTATGATCAGTTTCAACTAGCGGAGGAGAGCAGAAGCTTCACGACAATGAGGACACCTTTGGGGTTGGTTAGGATGTGTACCTTACCGCAGGGAGCTACCAACTCGGTAGCACACATGATGAACGGGATGAATCGAGTTCTAAGGGACTTCATCCCCGAAAAGACGATGCCATTCTTGGATGACATCCCCATCAAAGGATGTGTGGAAGATGAGAAGGATGAAGCATTAGATCAGAGGGGGTGTCGGCGATACGTCACTGATCACATCACAGACTGTGAGAAGATCTTATCTCGACTTGAGGAAGTTCATCTTATGCTGTCAGGTGCGAAGTCTACATTTGGAGTTAGAGAGGTTTTGATCGTTGGTCATTTGTGTGGATCGTTTGGTCGGAAGTCAGATCCGAACAAGGTGGATGCGATTGGAAGGATGAAGGAGGTTTGCAACTCGCTGACAGAAGTAAGAAGATTTTTGGGTGCTTGTGTATTCTACCACATTTGGATTCCTCATTATGCGCATGTGACAGATCCGTTGTATGGATTGTTGCGTAAGGGTCATAAATTCAGATGGGAGGAAGAGCATACTGATGCGGTAAGGAAGCTGAAGTCTTTACTATCATCTCCTCCAGTTCTGGGAAGGATTGATTACAAGGGTGCTAGGCCGGTGGTTCTTACTGTGGATACAAGTCCAGTTGCAATTGGATGGGCAGTCGGACAGGATGATGAGGATGGAGACAGGTTTGCGGTTAGGTTCGGAGCGAAGGTGTTAAGTGCTCGACAACGTGCTTACCCGCAAGTGAAGAGAGAATTGTGGGGTATTGTTTCAGCTATGAAAACTGAGAAAGAGTATTTGATTAGAGCAGTAGTGGTGGTTGAAACTGATTGCTTGCCGTTGTTAGGGGATGATCATGAATTGTTCAACTCCTGATATTGCGATGTTACGATGGATCGCATATATCAAGTCGTTGAACCCGGAGTTTAGACATATTGCAAGGAAGGATAATCTGATGGCGGATATGTTGTCTCGGGCTCGATATGATGGGGAAGATGAGATGGTAGAAGACATTGACGACGTGGGTACAGGGTTCTATTCGATTGCACAGACAGGAAGAGAAGATGAGTTGTTTGTTGAAGGGTTGTATGATGGTGATTTGCTTGATATCGGGAGGTACCTTAGTACGATGGTTAAGCAGACAGGTTGGACAGATGAGAGGTTTCGGAGAGTTAGAAGGAAGGCCTACAACTTCATGTTGCAGGATGGGTTTCTTTGGAAGCGATCGAAGCAAAAAGGTGGAGTACCGCTACGGGTGATTTGCAACAAGGAAGATCAGCAGAAGTTGCTCAAGGCGTTCCATGAGAGTCTTTGGGCTGGACATCGAGGGATTTGGGTCACTTTTACAAAGATGAAAGAGCGGTATTGGTGGAAAAACATGTACAAGGATGTTGTATCTTTTGTGGAGTCTTGTTTGACATGTCAGATGTATTCGAATATCCGACATCGTGACGGATTACATCCGACTTATCCGTTGGCAATCCACTTCAAGTGGGTGGTAGACTTGGTGATTATGCCGGTTGGATTATGGCAGATGAGATACTTGGTACTTGCTAGAGAGGATCTTTCAAATCAAGTCGAGGGTAGGGCGCTTCGGACGAAGACAACTGAAGGGGTATGTAGATTTCTCTTGGAAGAGGTTGTTTGTCGGTATGGATGTGTGGGGAAGATCACTGCAGATCGGGGAGAGCTAGATGCACATGAGGCTCGTGAATTCTTTGCAAGGTGTGGGGTGAGGTTGTCACTGACAACTGCTTATAACCCCGAAGGGAATGCCAAGAGTGAACGTGGTCATCCACCCATTGTGAAGGCTTTGGTGAAGGCTTGCAACGGAAGGGTGCGCGAGTGGCCTCGACTCTTACCATTTGCGTTATGGGCAGATAGAACGACGCACAGCTCGGTGACAGGTTACATGCCGGTGGAACTCATCACAGGTCAGAAGCCTATCATGCCGATTGAAGAACATGTTCTGACATGGAGTGTGTTACCTTGGGAGGACAATTTGACTAGAGAAGAGCTTCTTGCTATTCGAATTAGGCAGTTAGAGAGAAGACCAGAGGATATCCAAACTGCTTTGGATAGGCTGCGAGAAGCACGGTTGAAGAACAAGGTCAGATTTGATCAGCGACATCGTTTGAGACCTAGGGATATCAAGGAAGGTGATTGGGTGTTAGTCTATGACAACAGTCTAGACAACCAGCATAGTGCACTCCGGAAGTTTTCCAGATGATGGTTTGGTCCGTATGTGGTGAAGAAGGTTCATGACAACGCAACTTACGCCCTGCAAGAGTTGGATGGAACAAGCTTGAAGGTACCAGTGGCAGGTAAACGCGTCAAGATTTTCAAAAAGAGAGATGAGGAGGCCGATTTAGCAGATATCTTGACGGAGTTTCAGTTTGAGGATGAGGATTATGCAGAAGATCTTGAAGGTGAGGTTGGTTACGATGGGAAGTAGGACGATAAGCCGGTCCACTCCTTGGTTGGTATCTCTGGTGCATACCGGAGGATGCACAGGTTCAGAGGGGGTGGATGTCGTGTCGTGGACCGGCTCCTACTTGAAATTCAAACTTCGATACTTTGTTGCTCCAAAGACACTCATGAGAAGACAAGCTAGGCCCCAGCTTACGGGCTTTTGGCACAATCTCAGATCTCCATTTTCATCACATAGATGGGTAGAGCTCCTTGTCAGCTTTCCAAAGGCACTTTGTCTACTTCGTTTGGACGCCTAGTGGAGAAGTTACAGGACTCGAAAGATGGAGAAAATAAGCTAGGCCCCAGCTTACGAGCTTTTGGCGCAACTTCGGATCTTTACTCTTATCGCATAGATGGATAGAGCTCGTTGTCAGCTTTCCATGGGCATCTTGTTTATTTCGTTTGGACATCCAGAGAAGAAGTTATGCGATTCGGAAAAAGGTAAAATCAAGCTAGGCCCCTAGTTACTTGCTGACTGGGTATTTAGGGCTTCAGGCGTTATATCAAACACGCAAGGGGCCTGCTTCTTATTATTGAGAGTTGAACTTCGTACGTACAGACTGTTGCAAGGGGGTTGCTTAAGGGGCTTGCTTGTTCCTACGACCTGTCGATGGATGTTTTGGAGAATTGGGAAGTCCAATACACGCGCGCAAGGTGTCATCGGGTTCAGATCTGTGCAGGCTACGCACAGGTTAAGACGGTTCTTGAAGAGACGGACCGGGGGTTGTGTTCTGGGAGAAATTGAGACGCAAGGAGCAGAATTGGGGTTTTCAATTACCTGTGAAGGAGAGTTGGACCGTTCGGGCCGTTCCGGAGTCCAAACTTGCTGTCCTTGGATCCATCGGGATCAGAACAACGAGTTCTTCAGGAAATTGAAGACGATACCAAGTTTCATCGGGCGGTTTGGGAGTTGTGAGTGAAATTGGCTCGCAGGGAAGCGCTTGCGTCAGATTTTCATCGCCTGCGACCTGAGATTGGATTGTTCTTCGCGATCGGTGAGCCAAGCTCTTCGTTCTTGGTGCCTACGCGATCAGGGAGTCCTCATGTACGCATAGGAGAAGACTGTAAGTGAATTGGATTGTTGGTTTGGGTGTGGTGAGCAAATTTGAGCCGCAGGGAGCCGATTTACGTCAGTTTTTTGTAGCCTGCGACCGAATTTCTCGAGTAGTTTTGCAAGGGGAACTCCAAACGGCTTGTTTGGAGTCTTGTTGGGTTCAAGGTAGCCAGATCTACCTACCAGCGAAGACGGATATCAGTTTAGACGATCCGTTTGTGCGGTGTGAGCGGTTTTAAGCCGCAGGGAGGAGTTTTTGAAGGTTCGGTCACCTGCGACCGAAAATCGACGATATCTCGACTATCAGGAGTCGGATCTGAAGGTTTCTTGGGCCAACAGAGTCAGGGAAGGAGACCCTATCAACATTTGAAGATCGTTTGGCGAAAGGAGAAAGTTCCCAGATAGGTCTTTTTCGGTTCCTTCGCTACAGGTTTCGTCCTTTTGAGTTCGTTAAGGACTTAGTTGGTTGTGTATGGCTTGTGGTAGCTAGCTTTAGCCAAGAGCTAGTGTGTGGATGTGGTTTGGACTTGGGTTTGGATCGCATGATACTGTTGTGGCTCTGGTTGTTAGCAAAGAGAAGTTCCTCTTGCTTTGAGCTACGTTTTGGCGATTTCAGACTAGGGTTACGTTTCAGGGGTTTGTTTTAGGGCTTCTGAAGTAGGTTACAGACCGCTCTGGTCTTTTCCTCAGTTTGTTGCTGTTTGGAGAAAGAATCGACAGTGTACATACTTTCAGAGTGGTATACATCGCAGCATTCCTTTTCGTGGTTGTTCTTCTCTGTCTTGTCTCTGTTTGGCACACAGCATCTCCACAGCCAGGAACCTCGCGTTTTCCTGGACATCCTTCACGCACAAAATATCCGACACGATACCGTTCTTGGATGACATCCCCATTAAAGGATGTGTGGAAGATGAGAAGGATGAAGCATTAGATCAGAGGGGGTGTCGGCGATACGTCACTGATCACATCGCAGACTGTGAGAAGATCTTATCTCGACTTGAGGAAGTTCATCTTACGCTGTCAGGTGCGAAGTCTACATTTGGAGTTAGAGAGGTTTTGATCGTTGGTCATTTGTGTGGATCGTTTGGTCGGAAGTCAGATCCGAACAAGGTGGATGCGATTGGAAGGATGAAGGAGGTTTGCAACTCGCTGACAGAAGTAAGAAGATTTTTGGGTGCTTGTATATTCTACCACATTTAGATTCCTCATTATGCACATGTGGCGGATCCGTTGTATGGATTGTTGCGTAAGGGTCATAAGTTCAGATGGGAGGAAGAACATACTGATGCGGTAAGGAAGCTGAAGTCTTTACTATCATCTCCTCCAGTTCTAGGAAGGATTGATTACAAGGGTGCTAGGCCGGTGATTCTTACTGTGGATACAAGTCCAGTTGCAATTGGATGGCCTGTCGGACAGAATGATGAGAATGGAGACAGGTTTGCGATTAGGTTCGGAGCGAAGGTGTTAAGTGCTCGACAACGTGCTTACCCGCAAGTGAAGAGAGAACTGTGGGGTATTGTTTCAGCTATCAAAGCTGAGAAAGAGTATTTGATTGGAGCAGTAGTGGTGGTTGAAACTGATTGCTTGCCGTTGTTAAGGATGATCATGAATTGTTCAACTCCTGATATTGCGATGTTACGATGGATCGCATATATCAAGTCGTTGAACCTGGAGTTTAGAAATATCGCAGGGAAAGATGATCCGATGGCGGATATGTTATCTCGAGCTCGGTATGATGGGGAGGATGAGATGGTAGAAGACATTGACGACGTGGGTACAGAGTTCTATTCGATTGCACAGACAGGAAGGGAAGATGAGTTATTTGTTGAAGGGTTGTATGATGGTGATTTGCTTGATATCGGGAAGTACCTTAGTACGATGGTTAAGCAGACAGGTTGGACGGATGAGAGGTTTCAGAGAGTTCGAAGGAAGGCCTACAACTTCATGTTGCAGGATGTCTTTGGAAGCGACCAAAGCAGAAAGGTGGGATACCGCTACGGGTGATTTGCCACAAGGAAGATCAGCAGAAGTTGCTCAAGGCGTTCCATGAGAGTCTTTGGGCTGGACATCGAGGGATTTGGGCCACTTTTACAAAGATGAAAGAGCGGTATTGGTGGAAAAACATGTACAAGGATGTTGTATCTTTTGTGGAGTCTTGTTTGACATGTCAGATGTATTCGAATATCTGGCATCGTGACGGATTACATCCGACTTATCCGTTGGCGATTCACTTCAAGTGGGTGGTAGACTTGGTGATTATGCCGGTTGGATTATGGCAGATGAGATATTTGGTACTTGCTAGAGAGGATCTTTCAAATCAAGTCGAGGGTAGAGCGCTTCGGACGAAGACAACTGAAGGGATATGAAGATTTCTCTTGGAAGAGGTTGTTTGTCGGTATGGATGTGTGGGAAAGATCACTGCAGATCGGGGAGAGTTAGATGCACACGAGGCTCGTGAATTCTTTGCAAGGTGTGGGGTGAGCTTGTCACTGACAACTGCTTACAACCTCGAAGGGAATGCCAAGAGTGAACGTGGTCATCCACCCATTGTGAAGGCTTTGGTGAAGGCTTGTAACGGAAGGGTGCGCGAGTGGCCTCAACTCTTACCATTTGCGTTATGGGCAGATAGAACAACGCACAGCTCGGTGACAGGTTACATGCCGGTGGAACTCATCACAGGTCAGAAGCCTATCATGCCGATTGAAGAAGACGTTCTGACATGGAGTGTGTTACCTTGGGAGGACAATTTAACTAGAGAAGAGCTTCTTGCTATTCGAATTAGGCAGTTAGAGAGAAGACCAGAGGATATCCAAATTGCTTTGGATAGGCTGCGAGAAGCACGGTTGAAGAACAAGGTCAGATTTGATCAACGACATCGTTTGAGACCCAGGGAAATCAAAGAAGGTGATTGGGTGTTAGTCTATGACAACAGTCTAGACAACCAGCATAGTGCACTCCGGAAGTTTTCCAGAAGATGGTTTGGTCCGTATGTGGTGAAGAAGGTTCATGACAACGCAACTTACGCCCTGCAAGAGTTGGATGGAACGAGGTTGAAGGTACTAGTGGCAGGTAAACATGTCAAGATTTTCAAAAAGAGAGATGAGGAGGTCAATCTAGCAGATATCTTGACGGAGTTTCAGTTTGAGGATGAGGATTATGCAGAAGATCTTGAAGGTGAGGTTGGTTACGATGGGAAGTAGGACGATAAGCCGGTCCACTCCTTGGTTGGTATCTCTGGTGCATACCGGAGGATGCACAGGTTCAGAGGGGGTGGATGTCGTGTCGTGGACCGGCTCCTACCTGAAATTCAAACTTCGATGCTTGTCGCTCCAAAGACACTCATGAGAAGACAAGCTAAGCCCCAGCTTACAGGTTTTTGGCACAATATCAGATCTCCATTTTCATCGCATAGATGGGTAGAGCTCCTTGTCAGCTTTCCACAGGCACTTTGTCTACTTCGTTTGGACGCATAGTGGAAAAGTTACAGGATTCGAAAGATGGAGAAAATAAGCTAGACCCCAGCTTACGGGTTTTTGGCACCACTTCGGATCTTCGTTTTTATCGCACTAGTGGATAGAGCTCCTTGTCAGCATTTCATAGACACTTTGTCTACTTCGTTTGGACGCATAGTGAAGAAGTTACAGGACTCGAAAGATGGAGAAAACAAGCTAGGCCCCAGCTTACGAGCTTTTGGCGCAACTTCGGATCTTTACTTTTATCGCATAGATGGATAGAGCTCGTTGTCAGCTTTCCATGGGCATCTTGTTTATTTCGTTTGGACATCCAGGGAAGAAGTTATGCGATTCGAAAAAAGGTAAAATCAAGCTAGACCTCTAGTTACTTGCTGACTGGGTATTTAGGGCTTCAGGCATTATATCAAAGACGGAAGGGGCCTGCTTCTTATTATTGAAGGTTGAACTTCGTACGTACAGACTGTTGCAAGGGGGCTGCTAGGGGCTTGCTTGTTCCTACGACCTGTCGGTGGATGTTTTGGAGAATTGGGAAGTCCAATACACGCGCGCAAGGTGTCATCGGGTTCAGATCTGTGCAGGCTACGCACAGGTTAAGACGGTTCTTGAAGAGACGGATCGAGGGTTGTGTTCTGGAAGAAATTGAGACGCATGAAGCAGATTTGGAGTTTTCAGTTACCTGTGAAGGAGAGTTGGACCGTTCGGGCCGTTTCGGAGTCCAAACTTGCTGTCCTTGGATCCATCGGGATCAGAACAACGAGTTCTTCAGGAAATTGAAGACGATACCAGTTTTCATTGGGCGGTTTGGGAGTTGTGAGTGAAATTGGTTCGCAGGGAAGCGCTTGCGTTAGGTTTTTCATCGCCTGCGACCTGAGATTGGATTGTTCTTCGCGATCGATGCGATCGCCAAGGTCTTCGTTCTTGGTGCCTACGCGATCAGGGAGTCCTCATGTACGCATAAGAGAAGACTGTAAGTGAATTGGATTGTTGGTTTGGGTGTGGTGAGCGAATTTGAGCTGCAGGGAGTCGATTTACGTCAGTTTTTTACAACCTGCGACCAAATTTCTCGAGTGGTTTTGCAAGGGGAACTCCAAACGGCTTGTTTGGAGTCTTGTTGGGTTCAGGGTAGCCAGATCTACCTACCAGCGAGGACGGATATCAGTTTAGACGATCCGTTTGTGCGGTGTGAGCGGTTTTAAGCCGCAAGGAGGAGCTTCTGGAAGTTCGGTCACCTGCGACCGAAAATCGACGATATCTCGACTACCGGGAGTCGGATCTGAAGGTTTCTTGAGCCAAAGGAGTCAGGGAAGGAGACCCTATCGACATTTGAAGATCGTTTGGAGAAAGGACAAAGTTCTCAGATAGGTCTTTTTCGGTTGCTTTGCTACGGATTTCATCTTTTTGAGTTCGTCAGGGACTTAATTGGTTGTGTACGGCTTGTGGTAGCTAGCTTTAGCCAAGAGCTAGTGCGTGGATGTGGTTTGGACTTGGGTTTTGGATCGCGTGATATTGTTGTGGCTCTGTTTGTTAGCAAAGAGAAGTTTCTCTTGCTTTGAGCTACGCTTCGGCGATTTCGGGCTAGGGTTGCGATTCAGGGGTTTGTTTTAGGGCTTCTGGTAAGTTCTTCAGTTTTAAGGACAGTATTAATGATGTGATATGCACATCGATATGCAGCAGTTTGTCACACGATGTGTGGTTTGTGATCAAGTACGAGCATCATTTAATGCTCATATTCAACAATTACACCCCTTACTGATTATGGGGTTGGGTTATTGTTGGAGTTTAGATTTTGTGATACTCTTATCATTGACCGTATGTCACCATCAATATGTGTTGGTGATGATGGAACACTTCTCCAAGTGGATTTAGTTGGTTGATATTATCGGACAAAGCGAGTAAAGAGAAGTGTATGATCATGGTTGGCTATGATCGTGTGCTGAGTCATTTGAAGCACTAGCTAAAGTGTTGACGGACCAAGATATAGAGTTTCTTGATGAGTTTTAGGTCTTGTGTGATCAAGCGTTGATTGATCATAAGACTACATCTCGAGATCATCTTGAGGCGGATGATTTGGTGGAGAGGGTTGTTCAGACGATGAAGAGAAGATTGCGCAAGTATAACTTGCAGAAGAGCCACTTGAGAGATTGATATTTGCAGTTATCATGATTGAGCTATGAGCTACTTGTTTAACCGACAAGCATCTTTGGCTTTTTTCATCAGATTTTCTATTGTATGATCGAGATCCAGATCTACTTTTGACTATTTGTCGTGCTTCTGCTGAGGTGCTGAACCTTGATGACCGGATATGTGAGTAAGAGCATGTCCTCAACAAGTCGAGATATTTTGAAAAGTTATGCCTATGGCTTTTGAGAACCTAACGATTGCTCAACATAGAGACACATTGCGAATGCGACTATTGAGGTTATCGACCGTTGATTCGCGGGTTTTATCTTGACAATTATATCTATCTACAACAAATTACACCGACAACGTTAAATGTGACCGCATGATGCACTATTTTACAAGTGCGTGAGGTGTTATCTTCTGAAGTACTCATGTTAGAGGGTCGTGATGGTGTTGTTTGGAAGGACCGTGTGTGTAATTGCACATCATGTCATCTTCTGAACATCGATGATACCGTTGACTCAAGCTTAGCAGTTGTACGCATGTGCTTGAGATGTATGTTGTGTGGGTCTATTGATGAAGTAGCCCGTATGTTGTTGTTCGAGAGATTGACACATGTCATGTTTGACTCCATCTCTCTGTGTCATTCTTACTGGATGGTGGGTTTGTCCTCGATGTATATAGCAGAGATAGCCGATTAGATCTTTGCGTGGTATGGATTGCAAACATGCGACTAACGATGGGGTGATGTAGCACCCGATCTCTTGATCCTTGTACCCACGAAAGTGTATATCACGTAGTTGAGATATGGGGCTATCTGGAGTTAGAGGGACTTAACCGCAAGTTAGGGAGACAATTGTGATACACCTGTGTATGTGTTTGACATCGTCCATTTGTTATGTGTATGTATGGTGTACCTCTGACAGTGATGTATGTTGTGTAACGATGTGTATCCATACGATAGTTATCACGTCAGTTTAGCACCTCGGTTAAGTTGACTGAGTGCGTAGTGGCTAGTCCTAGTAAGAGGGCACTAGTGACGTTAGGACAGATTCTTGGACGAGTCTCACTAGGGGTATACTCTGCAGGTAATGCTTGTAGACTTCAGTTCTTCGAGTTGAGCCTTCAAGCTCTTGGCTATGGTAGATAGTCTTGGTGAGTGCAACTTGGATTCTCTGATGCGTAGAGTGGGTGTGGCTTGACTTTAGTGTTTGTGTATTCCTGGTTGGTATGGTGGAGTGAGTATCAATTCTTATTATTGTGGTACACGTGTATGTATATGACATCGTCCATGTGTTATGTGTATGTGTGATGTATCTCCGACAGCGATGTATGTTATGTAACGATGTGTATGTGCACGACAAGACTGACAAGACGACTCATTGTGCTACTACTTGATACATATCTGTTGATTGATACTGGGACAGAAGCCGATTATGCCAGCAGAAGAAGACTTCTCTACTTGGACTACTTGTCATGGCAAGACAGTATAGTCACATACAGCTTCTCTCACTTTGCATCAAACATTAGAGCGCAGAGAAGAAGATATTGTAGAAGCAAAACAAAAGTTGAAAGCATCTCGACTTGAGAATAAGGAGAGATTTGATAAGACCCATGGGCTTCAGCCAAAATCACTTCAAGTTGAGGATTGGGTGTTGGTATACGACAGTACATTAGAGAACCAGCACTCTACAATTCGAAAATTTCCAAGAGATGGTTTAGTCCATACATTGGCTCAGATGGTCATCAGAATGCTTCTTATTCTTTGCAAGAACTAGATGGTACACTTTTCAGACTTCTTGTTGCGGATAAACGAGTCTTCTTCAGAAAGAGAGGAGGAACAGTGGAGTTAGTTGAGTTCTTAAGGTCAAAACAGATTCCAAGTGCAGATGAGTACTTTTTATTTGAGACAATTGAGGACAACGAAGATGACTTGGAGAATTACGAAGATTAGTGATGGGTTGATACATCAGATGGATGTGCAGGTTTGGAAGGGGTGAATGTCGTGTTGCATGATACTCTGTACAGTGAATGATGATAACAAAAGGATTTTTTTCCACTGTGTACGTAGTTTGTAAAGGAAGTTGCCCTGGAGCTTGTTAAGCTGGGCAGGTGCTAAGCCAGGGCCAAGCTAGACAAGTTGCCCCTTAACTTATATTCCAAAGAACTACTAAGAATTTACGTACCATGTTGTCGAGGTGAGAGTTTCCTAGGAAGGACGGAACCTTCTAGTTGTGATAAGATCATGAAGATTGTGATATGTCTGCCTAGGAAAGCGCTGAGCTTCAAGATGTGGTTGCTTACTCAAGAGGTGGGCTTCAGGTTATAAGGTGGAAGTATAAACACTCACACAGGTCTGTTGGATCCTCTGATATGCTCAGAAAGTGAAAATCAAGACTAACTACCAGTAATAAGGTCTGATGGTGAACTTTAACACTCAAGAATAGAAAGCATATGATGGTTTAGACTTCAAAACTTCTCTTACATGTAAATAAAGTCCTACTGAACACACATACGAACTTTCAGCCGGAGATCAAATCTGAGCACTGAGATATGAGCAAAAACATTCTGAGTAAACAAATTACGACAATTTCTGATACCCATATAGCTATTTTGACCTAGAACATAGAATTGGCTCGATAACTTTCGATGATTCTTACAGGATTTGGAGTCTACAGTGCGCTTAATATCCCTGTGAAATTTGCCATGCTGGTTGTACACAGTTCTCCAGATCTCGAGCTCTGAAATTGCTGCTCTAGATTGAGAGCTTTTCAGACCCCTTCTATTTCAGCGGTCGCCTTGGATTACTCACTCACTCAAATGACTTGAAACTTTTTGAATAGTCGTAGCCCTACTGACAGTGAACGCAACCACGAAGGTTTGAAGCGATTATCTCAATTCTGCTGCAATTGACACCAAAAACCTCAAAATCATCAATTGTGATGCAATTCTGATCCAAGCTGAACTTCAAATGACATAACTCTCTCTTTATTGCTCCAAATCGGTCAAAATTTTCACTGACAGTGACTGGCACGACGAGCTCTATCTTCTTGTGTTTTCAGATTTCTCATTGTCTCTATCAAAAGCTCGAACTCTCTTTAAGACTCTGCTTCTAAGTTTAGAGTTTCACAAAGAACAAAAATAGACCAATGGGAGTTCATAGCTCCACTTCCCTATCCTTTTGTGCCCCAATCCACGTGGTAACTTAATTTCACACATAGGTTATCATGTCAAGCCTCTAAAGTGTCAACGTAAATCTTAAACTACATGCGAAGACATGTAAAATGACACGTAACCCTGAAAGATAACTTAAACAAGCTAGAAAGCATACATGGGCGACATGCAAGTACAACCCATGAGCTTAAACTCTATCAACATGGTAAATTTAAATTATGTACTTTGAACATCATAGATAAGTATGAAGTCACTTGCACAAGTGTATGAATGCTTGAACAAGATAAATAACATACTATCAACCTACTAGGATTCAAAATATGTAACATAATAGTGTTAACACCATATGTAAAGATGTCAAACATATGCATAAAGGACTAAAAACAATATTGAGCTAACTTCTAGGACTACTGAACTCAAGTGTCGGAGTAGAAGTGTAACAAGTAATCGGCAAGTAACATGACAACAGTGATCAACGTGATGAGACTAACTCCTGGCAGAGAGGTAAATTATTTACTATGTGAAATGATTCACATTATGACAACGTGGAAGCTACATGATTTCATTATGTGGAACAAGGTGATACATATATGTTTATGTCATTTCTAGTTTAAGAAAGTGACAAAAGAAAAAACTTTGTCATTTTTGTTAGCGACTCGAATTCATTATCTGATGATAACATCGTGTAGATGTTCTTGAGTAGTATAGTTTTCGTTCTTTCGTTACTAGCAACAGAAAATATACACTGAAAATAACATCCAAAAAGTTAGCAAAGGAGATAAAAGCGAGTTCTGTAGACTTATGTACATGTTTATTTACTTTATTAAATTGAAGCAAGAGGCATCTCAGTGGAAGGGACGTCCACTTAAGAAGAAGAAGTCCTTGGTTCAAACCTTCCTAGCTCTTGGTTCTTATCTCAACATGTTGACCTCCTGGATGGGAGTCTATGTTAGCTGGGTGGTTACGTCTTGCACATCTAGGGGCGGAGGACCGATATCCTCCTTAAACGTGAGCTTCTTGGCATAAGCCTCCGCATGCATTCGGGATTATGAGCAAGGAGATACTTGATTCAGCTATGGGAGGGTTGTAAGTCTTGTGGGGTGGTCTTGTAGTTATAGAAGGAGATACTTGATTCAACTATGAGAGGGTTGTAACTCCTATGAGGTGGTCTTGTAACTGCGGCTTTGGCTACAAAATCATGACTTGGTTCATAATCTGAGTTGCATCTGAGGTTGAGAAAAATTTATTGAACATGGGGCTAGCTTAGCTAAGGGTCTGCTTGATAAGTAAATGTGGACATAAAGACTCCAGCTTAGCTAAGGAGCTGCTTAGCAAGAGGTTTGTTTTCTAGATAATTCGATGTACGGCTAGAGTTCAGTGGTCATTGTAGAGAATTCAAGAAAGAGAGGAGACGACGTTGTCGTGTCGTGGACCGGCTCCTACCTGAAATACAAACTTCGATGCTTGTCGCTCCAAAGACACTCATGAGAAGACAAGCTAGGCCCCAGCTTACGGATTTTGGCACAATCTCAGATCTCCATTTTCATCGCACAGATGGGTAGAGCTCCTTGTCAGCTTTCCACAAGCATCTTGTCTACTTCGTTTGGGCGCCTAGTGGAGAAGTTACAAGACTCGAAAGATGGAGAAAATAAGCTAGGCCCCAGCTTACGGGTTTTTGGCACCACTTCGGATCTTCGTTTTTATCGCACTAGTGGATAGAGCTCCTTGTCAGCATTCCATAGGCACTTTGTCTACTTCGTTTGGACGCATAGTGAAGAAGTTACAGGACTCGAAAGATGGAGAAAACAAGCTAGGCCCCAGCTTACGAGCTTTTGGCGCAACTTCGGATCTTTACTTTTATCGCATAGATGGATAGAGCTCGTTGTCAGCTTTCCATGGGCATCTTGTTTATTTCGTTTGGACATCCAGAGAAGAAGTTATGCGATTCGAAAAAAGACAAAATCAAGTTAGGCCCCTAGTTACTTGCTGACTGGGTATTTAGGGCTTCAGACGTTATATCAAAGACGTAAGGGGCCTGCTTCTTATTATTGAGGGTTGAACTTCGTACGTACAGACTGTAACAAGAGGGCTGCTTAAGGGGCTTGCTTGCGCCTGCGACCTGTCAGTGGACGGTGCGGGAGATTTGGAAGTCCAATGCAAACGTGCAAGACGTCGTTGGGTTCAGATCTATGCAGGCTACGCACTGGTTAAAACGGTTAGGGAAGAGACGGATCGGGTTGTGTTCTGGGAGAAATTGAGACGCAGGAAGCAGATTTCGGGTTTTCAGTTACTTGTGAAGGAGAGTTGGACCGTTCGGACCGTTCCGGAGTCCAAACTTGCTGTCCTTGGATCCATCGGGATCAGAACAACGAGTTCTTCAGGAAATTAAAGACGATACAAAGTTTCATCGGGCGGTTTGGGAGTTGTGAGAGAAATTGGCTCGCAGGGAAGCGTTTGCGTCAGGTTTTCATCGCCTGCGACCTGAGATTGGATTGTTCTTCGCGATCGGTGAGCCAAGTTCTTCGTTCTTGGTGCCTACGCGATCAGGGAGTCCTCATGAACGCATAGGAGAAGACTGTAAGTGAATTGGATTGTTGGTTTGGGTGTGGTGAGCAAATTTGAGCCGCAGGGAGCCGATTTACGTCAGTTTTTTGCAACCTGCGACTAAATTTCTCGAGTGGTTTTGCAAGGGGAACTCCAAACGGCTTGTTTGGAGTCTTGTTGGGTTCAGGGTAGCCAGATCTACCTACCAGCAAAGACGGATATCAGTTTAGACGATCCGTTTGTACGGTGTGAGCGGTTTTAAGCCGCAGGGAGGAGTTTTTGAAGGTTCGGTCACCTGCGACCGAAAATTGGCGATATCTCGACTATCGGGAGTCGGATCTGAAGGTTTCTTGAGCCAACGGAGTCAGGGAAGGAGACCCTATCAACATTTGAAGATCGCTTGGCAAAAGGAGAAAGTTCCCAGATAGGTCTTTTTCGGTTCCTTCGCTACAGGTTTCGTCCTTTTGAGTTCGTTAAGGACTTAGTCGGTTGTGTATGGCTTGTGGTAGCTAGCTTTAGCCAAGAGCTAGTGTGTGGATGTGGTTTGGACTTGAGTTTGGATCGCGTGATACTGTTGTGGCTCTGGTTGTTAGCAAAGAGAAGTTTCTCTTGCTTTGAGCTGCGCTTTGGCGATTTCAGGCTAGGGTTGCGATTCAGGGGTTTGTTTTAGGGCTTCTGAAGTAGGTTACAGACCGATCTGGTCTGTTCCTCAGGTTTGTGTTGTTAGGAGAAAGAAACGGCAGTGTACATACATTTGGAGTGGTATATATTGCGCGTTCGTTTTCGTGGTTGTTCGTCTCTGTCTTGTCTCTGTTTGGCACACAACATCTCCACAGCCAGGAACCTCGCGTTTTCCTGGACATCCTTCACGCAATATCCGACACGATAACGTGCACAAACGATAGAAGAGAAGAAACATTGATGATGAAAATTTAGACATGAATAAAGTTTTCTGAGTCTTGAAAAGCTTATTTACACAGATTTGAGTGTCCGATTGACCTTGATGGATACAAGAGATTGTATTGAGTTCAGATCACTGGCAACATTCTATTTTTTTTTTATCTCTCTCACAAACAATCACAAACATGAGGTCCACTCTCCCTAAGAAAGACTCTCTCCATGACAACGTACTTCAATCCTTCCATTGTAAACATCAACTTCTATTGGGCTTGCTGTCATTGTCGTAATGTTCACACCAGTAGGTGCATGAAGTAAACTCCTCATCCCTCCTCTCCCAAAATGTGTATTCAAAAGTTGTCCAATAGCTGTCAGATGTAGCTTGTTGTTCTGATAGTTGACTACACCTTCTCGCAGAGCAACGGTTAAATCTTGACAATCCCTTTTAAGATGATCTAGATTATCACACCAGATACATCTTTTGGTAAAGTTCTCGCTACAGGTCGAGGACTTGGCGCTGTTGGTCGTTGATCTCTTTTCATATCTGTCATCTCAACTCTTAAATCTTTCAACTGTTGAGTCAGCTCTTCAATGAGGTTATTGTTGATTCTGATTCTCAACATGTCATTTTCTAGGACCTCGCTGTGTTGGAACATGTACAGAAGTGCTTGAGGAATTACAACAAGTACTTGGAGAACCACTGAAGGAGCTATTGAGACTTGAGGAATCATTCGATGTTGTGACAAGATCGTTGTATCTAACTGCCCAGCTACTGTCATCCTGCCACGATGTTGTCTTGCTAGAATAGATATTGCTTCTTCTACTCTTCTCCAATCAGACGTAACTCTTCTTTCGGCTCCACGATCAGCTAACACAAAATGGAGCTTGTCTGATGTAAGTTCATCCGTAGTCCTCAAGAACAACTTTGTCTTTCTAGCATCCATCAACTTCGCTAAACTAGAAAGCTATGAGTATCTCTTCTAAAACTCACGGATCAACTCATTCAGCCTCATGGAACGCTCAGGCTGACACTCTACCCAATCAAGAAATGTCCTCCTTGTGATTCTATAAGAATCTTTCTCTAGAAATTCCTCCCTTAGTGCACGTTCAAAAAGAGTCCAACCTCCTAGATGTCTCCTCTGTATACCTCTTACTTTTTATCGGATTTCTGCTGGCCAAGTTTAAGCAGACATGGAATTTAGCATGAAATCGTTTCTCAACCTTAATGTAAAATTTAAAACAAGATATCATCCAAAATATTTAACAATATTCTATGATGCGTCTTTCGTCTTGATGGTCACAGACGATGAGCACCTGTGTGTGATAGATGTTATACAAGAGAGAGAGAGCTCTGGCGGGGTAACATTGGTGGTTACTTTTGCATGGTAGAAACACTTTTATCTCTCAACACTTGCGAACATGATATTTTGCTCGATGATGAATACCACCTACAGCTCTAGGGGTGTCTCCGGACAATCTGTCCTTTCAGACTCCATTGCCTCTGTCACACAAGCACTTGTCATGCGTGCCTTGTGTAGATGATTGTTTCATTATCAAAAGGATCGGGCTTCCAGAATCTTCAACCATAGTCAATCATCATAATATGGGACTTGTATTTTTGGATGCTGCATCCATGGCCTTCCAAGTTTAACACATTGGGTGTAACACTATTAACCTTTAGCGTATAGTAGAACCTCGTTAGAGTCACACGGATTTTTACTGATCTCTTTGTGATTACATGTGGTTGTAACAAAGCTATTCAAAACAGTTTTCAGTTTGTGATTATATTCATGTAGTGATCTTATACTTTGGTGGTGAAAGAAATGTCACTATAGAAATCAACAAGCTTTTCTTCCTCAGTTGCCTCCTTCATTGCAATCCTACAAATCCGTTGCTTCTCAATGTGATTTCTGGACGGGTTCATAATCACAGGAAAGAGAAATAATCTAAATCAAAGAAATCAATGCACGACATCTAATCACATTTACTGGTCATTTATTAACTATTTACTTATCTTTATCCTAATTAGATAATATAGTTATATTTTTATTTTTAAAAACTCCAATATGTGAATATAAACAGTGTTATAGTGACTATAACAAGGGAGTTTTACAAAGCAAAAAAATCTACTCCCTTAGAAAGTGTGTTTATACCGTGTTTGTGATTATTCCGGATATGATTATATCGAGGTTAGATCGATGTAAATGCACTTGTGAAATGAAGAGCACCCGCCCATATTTCCTCACCGTCTTCATATGGAAGGTCATTGCACCAGCTTACTCTATCACTCTGCCAGCAATTTTCAGTTTGTTGACGGTCACCGGCTTTATGTTCTTATTGGTGCGTTTGTGCGCACTATGCTTATGGATCTAGATCTTCCTCGGTCTTTAAGATTTATGATACAACTTAGCTTTTGACTTTCAACGCAGGATCCCACGGGGCTGGGTACCTGCGGTGGGCGCGGGACGACCGGAATAAAATTCGTGACCCGGCCCACTGCGGCCGTTTCCGGGAAAAAAAAAAGAAAAAGAAAAAGAAAGAAGCTTTTGACTTTCAACTTAATATCTATGCATTTCCTAATAGCGTACATAAAACCTCATGATGATTCAGAGCATGTATTACTCCTTTAATCATCGGTCATACATATCACCACGAAGAGATCTGCTCCTCTTCGATATGTGAAGTTTACTTCCTATATAAAACTTCCCACGTCGTTATACTAGTAAGACAGATCACAGGCGTACTCACATGTTAACAGAGGCCACTTCCGTACTTTGAATTCGCACCACCTTTGAATAGATATGGCTTGTGTTTGCTTCGCTTCAGAATTGTTATCAAGTTCGGTTACTTGTTTTTCTGGCGATGGCAGTTGCAAGCATTTCTTCCCACCTACGCTGGCTTCTGTCTTGAACTTTCCAAGAGATCAACTCAGTAGAATTCTGATAGCTCCATTGCTCTTTCCGAGTCGCTCCTGAAGACTCCCTAGAATGTCACGGTTTGAAGTGAGTGAAATGAAGGAAACAGAAAATTTTCAGATATGTTAATCCAAGTTGTGATTCTGAGGGTCGCGTTTCCTAATGAGAAGGTAACATCTCCCAAAAACATGAATAAATGCACACCTTCTGATAAACTTTTTTCTCTACGTCTTGAGAAAAAAGTTTGCGAATAGAACCGAGTGTTCAGTATACTGCTTTTCTGCTCTCGACGACCACTGCGACTTTACATCACCCTGCCACGCGTTTGTCGGTCTCTAAAATGCTAAATCGAATGATGACACCCTTCTAACTGCTTTCCATCTCTGAAGCAGTTAACTGGTGGGTTCTCACGCAAACTACTCCAACAGACTTTGTCTCCTTCAAAAACTCTTCCACCTCTTGTGTTCCGTCGTCCTGTACAGTTCCCTCAAACACCTACGCTTTTGAGGTTGTGCAGGCCACTCGTCCTGTCCTGATCTTCCTCCTTTTGCTGTGATCTGCTCAGTCTTCTTTCGTGGTGGACGAGATTTCGGAGACCTGTTGTCCTACCCGAAGGCTTTGTAGGTTTCTCTCTATCTCATCATAAAACTCTGAACCCTACTTCCAAGTGACGCTAATTCTGCTACGAGTTTGCCTATTTCTAGCCTTACCTCCTTTTTTTCTACAACCATTTCCTCTCCTCCTCCTGTTACCACACACGGTGCAAGCCTCTGTGTTTATTGTCTAATGTTTGTTGCCATGGTTGAATGATCAGTGGGCGACTAGCCACCGACTCTTTGCGTGGGATTTCTCCTTCCTGTCGACAGAATTGTCTTCTTTCGGTTGTTGTCGCTCTTCGCAAGAGAGGATTGACAGAAGGCCAAGGACATCCCAAGTGATGGCTTGATATGTCACAACAAGAACTGCTTTTCGGTTAAGGCATTTTAGGGTAGGACCAAAAGGCTACCTAGGTACATTAGTACTTCAGGTCTTCTCTTCCACACGTCTCCATCGAGATAAGGATCGGAACTAATGAGCATAGGTCGCCACGTCTGTTTCTCTTCATATACAGGCAGTCTAGTCTTCAGAAGGGTCACATTGTGAGATCTAGTTGCATGACGAATTCCTCGACTTTCTCCGTCATCGCCCACAGTTAGTCGAAGATATTTGCCAACATACCGATCCCAGTCCTGTCCTGTATTGAGATTCAATGTAATGAACAATCACTTGGATATCGTGAGTCCTACTTACAGCCAAAGCGATTTGCTACTCTCGCTTGGTCTCCACTTGATCACCACATAGGTTGACTCGCATGGTATCTTGTAAACCACATGTAGATCCTGAAAACTTTCCAACAGGCTATGTTTAAGCGCTAGACTCCCGTCAAAGCCATCATCGATCGTATGCACTAGTTGCACTATCTGGGCTACCGCTTCCAGCCGTTTTATCAAAGTATTTACTCTGCATCTTGCTTTCACTGCTGGTCATACCACAATTACTTCTAGTGCGGAGACTTGTGGTCAGCAGATTCTGCTTCAGGTGTGAGTGGAGAAGGAGATTCCTTTTAACAACGACCTAAACACAATCGATGTTGTTTACACTTCCAGTACGTTAGTAGATACTCGCCCTGGCTCGTTCACACATCCCATCCTTCTCGATAGCAGGAGGCTAATTTATGAACACACGACGTGGATACTGTCACTCAAAAGTACAAGTACGAGCGTCAGTTATCCGAAATGGTATTCTGTTAAGACATGGGCCCGCACCTCCAAGATAGCAATCGGGGGTCAGCTCAGGGTGGGCGTGAATCTGTATAGATTGTTACAAAGTGTCACTCACTCATGGCCCTGTCTCTAAGGGCCGCGTCAGAGGTCACGACATCCTACGGTGCTGCTTTTGGCGGATCCTCCACCCCTGAACCTACAGAAACATGGGATGCCTAGTTGGATTGCCGCGTATCCTGTCGTGGAGTATCATTCTCAGTTTCTAGAATCCAGTGGCGTCTGAGCCGCTGATGTAAAAATCCACTGCATCAGAACAAAGCTTCATAACTCGGTTCTTGTATTGGCCCTGTCCACTCAAGTAGACAAACGCTATCACCCTCGTACACGTCCCTTTGGTAGCATGGGCATAAAAGAAACATAAAATGAAGTTGATACGTATTACCTTCTGCTAATGCTCCTCAAACTCGTAGATCGACCAGAGATAAGCAGGACGAGTGTACCTCAGCAAGTTTCGCAGAGTGGAGGAGGTATTACTGGGGCGCAAACCACAGTATAAAACCTCGTTCAAGTTTCTTTATATGTAAAATCGGTGATTGACATACTCGGGCTGCAGTTACCCTGTAGGTTCTTCCTGATAATACACAGCCGCGTGGATAATATGATGAGCTCGCGACAATCATATCCGACTTTCCGCCCCTCCCCTAGAAATCGCCGCCATATACCCTTTGGAAAATTCCATCGAACAGTTCATCCTCATTACAGTAACAAATCCGCATTGCTTTATATTTGCATCGGGATACTGCTTCGGACGTAAAATCAAACTCAAGTCTTTAGGGCCATATAAGGAGTGACTTCAGCGGCTCAGACATGTTCCACCAAAGTTGAGATATCCAGATTTCAGAGAATGCTTTCCAGATCTACAAAACTTGTTTCTTCTTGGATGCTAAGTTCAACTATGACCGACCGAGCAACTCTTGCTTGACACTTACGACCCAGACGGATACAAGAAAACATGTAACTCGTTGACTTGAACGTCAATGATAGCGGTATTCTGATAACATAGCGTGGAGTCTTCTGTTTCCTGTAGTATAAAGTCCACCATTTTCTGCGAAGGTCACAGTTTGGAACACTGGCTGACGAAATAGAGACTGCAAGTGCATTCCCATTTCGTTTGACTGCACGTTCTATGCCTCCTGGGGAAATGAAGGTCAATGCTCGACATCTTCCTCATCGTCCTCAAAACTCTCTTCTGCTAGAAGTGTTGCTTCCTCTGGACAGGGGACCTTGTAGCCATCCCATCTCCACATCAGTATGTGTTCGAATTCGTAGGAAATCAAAACACAGGGGACGAGCTTCTGTATGCAGGGATTGACAAAATCAGTCTCATACCAACCAAGGAAGCTTATAACATTGTTAAGGTCAAAGCTGACGTAAGGACGGTCATCAGCAAAGACACGAAAGAAACAAACCTTGAGTTTCACGCCCAGGGCTCGAAAGTTCCTGGCCTCGAAGCCCTGGCAGTTGACACGGACAAGGTCACTTCTCTCGAACGCTTTTCTTACATCATCCAAAAGTGTGACATACACTCCGTTCTTCGCTGCAACACACCAAAAAAAAGTTTCTCGTATCAACTCGCGACCCCTAATAAGAAGCGTTTTGACTGTCACATCCTGCCAAAATAATGCTACGAGCTCGACAGTGAACTGAGAGTAAAGTGAGCACAGCTTTCCCCAAGAAACTGACGAGTGACACCTGCTTATCAAGTTTGTAACACTCAGATGAACCCAAGGCCGGTACACAATTTCCTCCTTCCCAACGAGCAGATATTCGTCCTTGGAGAACAGTGTAGGATCCGACTTATAGTCCAACATCCAGAATGACAGTCTCTTACCTAGCTTGCACAATGCAGGCAGCACTTTCCCTCTTTCTCGCATTGCGTTCACATCATCCTTCGTTAGCCCGAAAGGTACAGGGAGACGTTTAGCTGGAGTCTTCCTTCGCTGATGCTTGACAGGCAGTTTCGGGGCAAACTTGGGATCATAGTCTCGGCCTCGATAAAGATAAACGACACCGAGGTTGCGGTGAATAACCCTGCCACCTGTCTTTTCCTGTCAAAACCAAGGCTAATTCAGTCATATTCATTAACATCAAGAAGCCCCAAGGCCAGATCAGAGTAAGCGCCTGACCTGTTAACTGTCCTAACCCGAACAAGCCACAGAATGATAAAAGAGGAAACACAGTAAAAAGAAATACAAAGATTTTAGTCAGGCACTGGAAAAGGGCCACATACTTCAAGCTTATTGCATAGGAAGTCCATATCCAAGGTTACAGCACCTTTGCATTTGATTTTGCAAACTTCTGACTTCTTCCAATAGGAATGGACAAGCGTGATATAATTATGGCCCCAACCCCTCCACCCTACACACACACAAACAGATTACGAGTTGCTCAGCAGTCCCCCACTAAACGGAAGAGCGCATTGTCGGGAAAACGAAGCGCAATGTCTTCTGCTTTGAGTCTTACAGCATCCATTTACAAGTCGATTGAGGGGATGTCGTACACACCCATATTGATCTGGCGACTGGAGCGATCACATTTAGAAACCAACAAGTTGATTTCTTTCTTACTCAAACGGAAAGCTTCTTTCTCCATACATGCGCCTTCTGTCGTTCTATCAGAGGTTATCCTCTTATCATCTTCATTCCCACTCGAACACCTTTCTGCATCATTTCCGTACTCCAGCTTTTCAGCTTGTTCTGGTGTCTCAGTTTCTTCGTCTTCTATAATTCCAGTCGTATCTTGCACTTCAATTATACCCGAACAGCTTTCCCTAATGCTGCAAGCGGTTGACAGGAGTGTTGAGTCTATTGCAGCAATTCCCTGGCCTCTATGTTGGTTAGAGGAACCTGCAGTGACCCTCGGCTCTTTCACGAGAGACCTCCTCCGTTGCCCTGAACTGAAACTGGGACCTGCTGTTACCATCAATTCCTCCATCAGAGACCTCCTCGGTTCCCCTGGCCTACGATCAGACGAACCTAAGTTCTTCCTAAATTCTCCCATTAAAGACCCCCTTGGTTCCCCTGCCTGTGGACTAGGTAAATCAGAAGCCTCTCTCGGTTCCTCTGCCTGTGCAGTGGATGAAACAGAGATCTCCCTCGGTTCCGTGATAAGAGATCTCTTTAGTTCCTTTGGTTGTACACTAGATGGATCTGAAGTATTTCTGGATTCCTTTATACTAGAGCTCTTCAGTTTCTCTAATTTCTTTTGTCTCGCTTTCTTTTCCCGAGAACTATTATCAGGAAAGTCAGCATAGCTGTACCAGTAATGGAATGGTAATTCACAAAGCAACTCCTGAGGTGAAACGGGTGGAGCTGGAGGAGGTGGCCTGAAATTCATTAAATCCTCCGCCAGAGTTTTCTCTGATAAATTTTCGGGACTAAACGCAGTCACTGAGAATTTGCCATTCAACGACAAACGCCGAAAATTCGGAACCTGTACATAACTAACAAAAATATCGACAAAACTATGATGAAACCCAATCCCTGCTGGTGGGAGGCAGTCATTTCCAAATCGCCTTGATTGAGCAAGCAAACGGAGCACTCCAAAACTTCTTCTACTGAGAATATCTGGAGGCTTGAAAGCCAACGATCTGCCTGCTAGAAGTCCACTTCTCCCTCTCCCACTGTGGCAGACAGAAGTAAGCATCGCGAACTTCTCACACAACTGCAGCAACCGCATCACACTGTGCATTGCATCGACCTACTGCTCTTGGTACTACCTCAGCGCCTCGGATCTCCCGAAGTAAAAGTCAACAGCCTCACCAATGCTCGATTACATCACGTCCTCCCCGAAGGAATCGATCAGCTGACGAAAGAAAAACCCCAACAAAACCCTCCATAAAAGTAATGCATCATTTCCTGCCTAAGCGGGTGATCCAGGCTGCCCGCACATCGACCTAATTCTCCGTTTCACCGAACCCTCCGCTGGGATTTTCCCCACTTGTCTGTTTTGTTATCTTCTTCTCTCCGGCATGTGCAATAAGTTGTTGGGACTCCTGAGAAATCACCAGTGCTGGACCTAACCTAGAACGCCTTGTCAATGTGAGGAAGACGACCTGCTACGGGAATTATCAAGTTCCTGAACAGCAAACATCAGGGCCGACTCGCCTGGAATACTCGTTATGGATACTCGTCCAAAAAGTACGTATTCGTTGCTCTCATGTGAGGATACTCAAACGATTATGCATACAAAGTGAAGTTTTTCTGAAATGGGGAAAAAGGACAAGCGCGTATAGTGCATGATAAATCTGAGCTTGTAATTGGTTGAAGAAGATTTTTAGCATTTTTCTAATGTTAGAAATGTCATAAGAATCTTTTAGTTAGCTTATACTATCAGTGATACTGTAGTCGACAAGATCGGTGGCTTGAAATATTAATTCACATGGTTTCTTTTTGTAACAGCGGCCAACACAGCAAGAACTCTGGTCCACTGTCCAGCCCAACTCTAAATATAACATTCTTTCTATAAACGCGTTAAGTAAGGCATCTGCTTATACAAGTAAGTACTGCAGTGGTAATACCTTGTGTCTGGAGATGCACCCATCCCGGTTCGAATCCTCAATCCAATGATTAGAAGAAAATAATTCTATTGGGTACAGTTCACAGAGCAGGTTATCTCGTATTATTCCGTTGACTAAAAATAATAAATTTCTCAGACTGACTTACCGGGGTCTACAGAGCAGATTAAAAACAAAGAATGTCTCAGAGTGACTTAGTGGGGTATGCTTATTATTTACTTCTCACTAAAGCAGTCCATAGCAACACATGATTGATTGAAAATAAAAATAAATCATGTATAAAAACAATGAGATCCAAATACAATGAGTGAATTGCGATCAAGTCATTATGCATACAAAGTGCGAATATGGGACGTCTCCAGAAACCCTAAAATGTCAAGTTCAAAATAGTGTTTTCGATTTGCACATTCTATTTTTCACAATCGCGTTAAATATGTATCCCATGAAAATTATGCAGCCAAAGCCCATACAAAGTGCGAATATGGGTTGTCTCCAGAAACCCTAAAATGTCAAGTTCAAAATAGTGTTTTCGATTTGCACATTCTATTTTTCACAATCGCGTTAAATATGTATCCCATGAAAATTATGCAGCCAAAGCCCACATCCGGCCGGGAGCCGGAAGAAGACAAGCGGGAGTAGCGGCACTTATCCGGTTGGTGTAGGGCGCGGGCGGGGAAGCTTTAGGGCGATTTTGAATTGTGTACGTTAGTCGTGGTGCTGCTTGAGGGAGAGTATTTTAGACCTAATGTGCTTGCTGTGGCTGTAGTGAATTGTGTACGTTAGTCGTGGTGCTGCTGTGGCGGTAGTCTCTGAGAGATAGTCTTCCGTGCTTGCAGTTGCTTCCGACCTATCGTGCTAGAGGTGCTGCATGGCGGAGAGTATTTTCGAGCTAATGTGCGGGTCTTGTTGACGATGTTTCACCGCGAGATGGCGGTGGTGACGGGCCTTGACGGGCGATGATTGTGGTGCTTTCTATTGGTTTCTCGTTTCGTTGACGCTGCTGCATGCTGATCGTCGCGGTATTTGTATTTTTTCCTTGCTCCTTGTTTTGTTTGATCCTATGATGCGTCGTGGTGTTGACGTTCGGTTAATTTCGTCATTCGTGGGCTGGTTGCTATGACGAGCGGTATGCTGCGTCATGGTCTGGACGCACGGTTGTTGGGCTAGTTGGCGAGCAGTTAAGGGTCATGGCTTCATCGTTGTATGGGACAGTCAAAGTATGAGGCCGCACGATGGAGGTGAATTGCGATCGTGGCAGGTACTTCAGTTTCTTTCTGTCTATGTGGGTGTTCACGGGTGAGGTGTTGCAGGTATCGTTTCTTTACCTGGCGTCGCGTTTTCGTTTGTATATTTTCGTTTCATGTCTGAGTCAAGACCACAGTGGAGCTGCCGTGGACAGTGAGGAGGCTGGTGATACAGTCAAGGAGGCTGGTGATACACAGGAAGTGGAAACCATCCAGAGTGTGGAGCAGCTTCTTGATCCACCTTCGGACTTTGAGTTTTTGGACGTGAGTGGTGGTACCCCGCAGTTTTCTGCACTGTCGTCCAGCACGCCTATGCTTTCCTTCAACGACCGGTTCCTGAAGCTAACTCGCACCTACATTTATTTGCAGCTTGGATTTTCACATGATCTTTCAGAATTTCTGATAAAGTTTGATTACATTATGATAGGCAGAACTTGTTATCCATGTCAGTTGCATCATGTACCATTGCAGTGGTTAGCTGGGCCATTTCGATTTTTCTCCTGCTCGATCGATAACTTTTACTTCTATTTGCAGGACATGCGGTTTAGAATGTTTTCCTATCCTGCATATTTTACTCGTGCTGACGGTTCTTTGAGGTCTATCGTCCACGGAGTTTATCGATTTTTTTCTCACCCTTGTGTCTGTACACAGGTCGATCTTGAGGACAGTATTGTCATTTGTCGTCATTTTTTGTCATGTCTCTCCGTCGAGCGGCTAGGGCTAGGCGTCCCAGCCTAGAGGTTTCTGTTACAGTTGTACAGACTGGTGCTGACCTTGATGTTACATATTTTCCGCTTCTATCCGAGTTTCTGAAAAGAGACTGTATATCTGATATCTTTTCCGTTGAGAGAGGTGACTCCCTTCTCCATCTGCACTTTCAGGGCGTCATCTGCATATACGGAAAATCTACCGTCCAGGTGAAGAAGCGTATCTGTCATGCCTTGGGTTGGGACAGGGAGAAACCACTTGGAGCTAAGATATGTGTAAAGCAACTTTCCAACAAAGGTATTCATACCTTTGTTGGGATGGTGGGTTATTGTCTCAAGGACGAAAACCAGCACCACCACCAGACTGTGAGTAAAAACATAACTGACCTCTATGATTGACGATGGCAAGGAACTCTTCATGTTGATGGGAGCCGCCGACACCAAGAATCGGGTAGAGTTGACCTATGTAAATATACTGCCACGGGCGCTGCAGTATAACATGTATAAGAGTTCCAGTCCTCTTTCAACTACCTTCCCTCGCTGTTTGCGAGCCATGCTTGCATCTGGGAAGTATGCAGCATCTCCGCGTTGGTTGACGCAGTTAGGTATACACAAGAACCGTTCAGATTCACTGTGGAAGTCGTTTATTAGACCTGGAGACATTACAGCAACTGATATTGACAATATTTTTTCTTTAGAGAGAGTGTTCGCTGTCCTCGCTGCTCCCACATGTACTACAGCAGCAACGACAGTGGCCACAATCAGGTTCCACGAGATGGAGGAGAGGTCGAACTTTCACCAGTTTCTGAGCAGTAGGTTCCGGGAGATGGAGGAGAGGTCGAGCTTCCACCAGTTCCTGATCTGCAGGACGTAAGGCACAGTCCTCTCCAGACTGCGGGCGATATCTTTACTAGCACGCATGCAGTCGAGTACATCCCCTCATCGATGCCATGACTCATAGCATGGGCCACGAGAGGGATATACCAGCCAGCCGTGTAGAGACAGCGTAAAGCGTTTAGTGTTGTTTGTAGCGTGTAGTCAACTTTCTACTGTCTACTAGTGTTAAACATATTTGCGGAACATTACTGTACAGCAGTTTTATGACATGTGTACTTTTTCAAAAAACAATAAAGCACCGGGGTCACCGAACCCCCTTCACCCTAAAAAAATAATTTTGGCCATCCCCCGCAGAAGACCTCGACATAATAGTGTGAAAATTCGCGGCACAGGCCTCGGAGAAGAGCCCGCTCCAGCGGGCTACCGTGAAAAATTAAAACGTGAAAAATGTCAGCCACGGCGGAGCTCCTGAAGAAGAAGGACCGTCGTGGCAAAAATTATAACGTGAAAAATATAACCCACGTAGTTTTCTGCGCTCATAGCTAGTTCTGACTATAATGCAATGAAGTATAGTCGTGCATGGAAAAATATACATCGAAATTGCATGTCTGCAGAAAAGACGGAAAGAGACAAACGGTATTTCCGCACTGAAAATAAAGTGAGAAGATTCGAAGGCATGGGGTCTTGGTACCAAGGTAAGAATATAACAATGATATAAATATAGTATTGTCTTTACATAATTGAAATGGGTGGAGTTGGGTCAGCATAATTAACTTCAAACATGCAAGTTGGTGCCGTGATCGGGTCGGGTCTACAGACAGGAACACTCGAGTTTGAATCCGAGGTCGAAACATTGATGAGTACTTCTGAATTTATGTATTTCTTTTAAAAAAAGTTCAAATACACAAGCTTGCGCATCACTTACTGTCTAGATCTCGAGAGCTGTCCACACTAGTTTGAATCTCTCAACCCAGAGGTGAAAAAATCTCAGGTTTCAACCCAGAAATCTTGAAAAGAATCAAAAAATACATTTGTATGACTGAATGTACGTCATTTCACAAGTGAAATAAAAAATAAATTTAGAGAGTCAACTTATAATTCGATCCTCGTTATGACCTACGAGGAGAGCACATGACTGGATGTAGTCAATAAATAATTCGTTTCAAAATTACATTGACAATGAAATAAAAAGATCGTACTGAGGTTGAATGAATAATATACCTGACTCCACGAATTTATACATCCAAACTACACTTCTACAAAGAAAGAGGAAAAAGACAAATGTTTAACATACCACCATAATCATCATCAGTAGCTGGTTTACATCAGGTTTCAAAAATATTTTAATGACAAAATTTAATCCAAAGCGCACAATCACAAGGTTTATAAATCGTTACGCATAGTCACAAGATTTGCAAACGTTACTTGTGTCCAAGTTAACTTCATTAAATTTATTAAGTTAAATGTAGTTTACTACATGTAGATTCTATTTGGTCACTTCGTATGCTGTAATCTAAGCCTTCCAGGAGGGGTTAGGACATAAATTAAAGTTCTTTGCATATTCCTCTCTTCTGAACTTGGAAGAGGTGAATGATATGCATGAATGTTAGACCAGAGAAAAAAAAAAGATGAACGTAAATATAATAGTTAAATTATCGCAAGCGGTTGGTTGTAAGTCAAAACTGACTTGGAAAAAGTCTTTCTTTTACAAAATTTAGATCAAAATGCGCACCAGGCAGAACAAACAATAACAAGTCAAAACAGAAATTATCTTTTGGTTTTGGTTTCTACCCACATCAAAAACATTATCAGGTTAGTCATAAATTATATTATATCATTTTTAATTCTGAATGTGATAATAGATGCCTTGAGGATGAGGAGTCTGGTTCAATTTTAATCAAAACTGCATGGATCGGTCCAGTTTCACTCATAGCTTTGATAAATGTTTAGATTTTCAAATCAAAACATTTAGAGTTCTAAACAATATTGTCCCTAATTTAGATGATATTTTGAATGGTTCGGTTCTATAATCTCAATTTTTTTTGACTTGATCCAGTGTTGATTTTAATGGTTGGTGTAAAAAAGTTACAGTGTAATTTAAAGATCACCGCATCTTTGTTGTATCAAAGTAAATATTATATTCTCAATTATAATTGAGTCCAACAACATCATGTCAACATTATAATGATAAGCAAAATCCAAAAAACATCGGCAAGAATGCATTGATAGTTTGATTAAACAAGGTTATGTGTAACAATAAGTATTTACGTAAGTATACATCTTAGTCAAAGTTACTATGAAGTTATAGTAGAAGTTCTCGTAAGTTAGAAGAATAATTTATCTAAAGAGCTTCATAAATAATATTATAATAAGTATTTATGAAACTTCTACCCTATTGAGTCAGTAATGGACTGAAGAACATTCTCGAGGACTGCGGTTGCTTCACAAGAAAGTAGAAGATTAGTTTCATGAATAAGTTAATGACTATCTTGGATAGAAATAGACAGTTAGCTTCATGAGAAATTAATAATTATCTTGTGATAGAAGTAGACGATTAGATTCAAGAAAGAACTATACGTGTCAGACTATAAATACCAAGATCTGTGACTAGTTCTGAAATCCGGAGTTCTTCTCTATTTTTAGTTATTTTCTTAACTCCACTTCTTATTATTCTCCTGATTCATAGTCTTTTACATTCATAGCATAGCAGAGATGAGATGGAAGGAGTCTATTTACTATCATATTAGTTTTCATCGCATCATTAAGATCTGAGTATTAGAGAAACATCATTTTCAACCATTCATCATTTCTCAATTTGGTCAGATTCTCTAAATAAAACAAAGTTCTTTCTCTACAACTGTTCAACAATTCTTTGCATAAAAAAATTGTAATATCAAAACGCTAAGAATAAACACAATTATTTGAGCAACAACTGTGTTCTCAGTTTTCTTGCATTTTCCTAAACAGATGGAACTAACTTACTCATCTCATCTCAAAGAGATTACTAAAATTTATCCAACAACATCTAGCATCATGTAAAATCTGTATAGACAAGATGGAAATTAATACATTCTGAGAAATCAAAAGAGAACGATAGTGAGTGAAGGAGAGAGTTGGGTGTGGACTCATAGTGCCTTGCACAATGAGTTCAAAAACAAATGAGAAGAAAGGATAACCCATCGCTCCTCCTCCTTCGTTTGACGTTCGGGTTATGTTCCAATGCATTACCCTACTTGTCTATGTCTGGACGAGTTGGCGTATTGTTTGGACAAATCAAGGGAAGCTGCTCAAATCATTGTTAAATTAGAAATTCAAATTTTTGGTCAGAAGCTCCATGGCAGCTGGAGTTATTTTTCACTTTTTCTGATTTATTCCATGGTTAAAATGAAAGTAGTTTTCGTCTAAAGTATCATTGTTCGTGAAACCTTTCAAATGATATCTTGATCGTCTGATTTCATGACCGGACGACAATAAAATATAGTTTCGTAATCTCGTATCCGTAACCTAGATTCGCATTTTCCGCTAAATCACATTTAGTGAAATGGTTAGTCTGGGTAAACAAAGACGAATTTAATGTATACATTTAATGTATCTTTCTATCGCTTTTCTCGGTTCTTCTCTTCCTCCTCCTAAGGAGAGTTGGGATGCATATTTTATACTGTTTCTTGTGAGTAGTTTTCTAATCAGAAACTGGTGATACCATAGTGATGTAGCTAATACAATTGTGTATTACTTAGATGGGCACATCAGAAAATATACGAGCGTTTGTATATTACTTTTTATGTAAATTCTTGACTTTTTTTACTGCACACGAGGTTACGTGCATCCAAAGGATAAAACTAATCAGAATATGTATAAGGACCCTCAGGGTTATTGTTTTTTGAAACAATAAAAACTTTTCAGATGACTGAGAATTACTATGGTACCTTAGGTGCCTATAGAAAATAATCTCGTGTTGTGAGTCGGGGGAGAAGGCGTAGAACTCAAGTTTCAAAATCGTTTGTTGGATGATGTACCAATAAAGATGCCTACAGTATACCATTCAATTAGTTTTCATATATAGAATACAAGGAAATCACAAGATTAGTGTAATAATTATTTCAACTCTCTACTTGGAGGAGAGATGTACTCTTGAGATTTATCACAAACCTATGAAGAAATTATTCTTTATGGAGTTAATGCTATTTGTTCCAACTAAGATTACTCATCAACACACGACTCTCGGTGTATTTAAATCACAGTATTTACTTACTCCCCTAAAAAGAATGATGGACTGGATACACCCCTATACTAGCAAGAGACGGTCTTGCAAGTCCTTGTGCATCATCAAAGAGTACATGAAAGCTTTTCTGCCACATCATACTCTGATGTGTTAGAGTCCAGACTAGAACTCCAGACATGAGAGAGTTTTCTCGTGACTAAATCTACAAGCATATATTGCATATTGTAGTGTGTTTATTTTTGCTATGGAGTAGAATAGCTATATGACGGTTATGAAAACCGGAAAAAAAGAGAGAATTTTTTATCGTATAGCGAAAAGAATGGATGAAATCATATTAAAAACTGAAAAGTGAAAAGAAGTAGCAAGAACAAAAAAACGGAGTCGTTATGAAAATCGAAAAAGAGAAAAAAAGATAATAGATCCAGAAAGTTGCTAACGCATAGCCTAGCAATTCCATTGCAAGCGGAGCTACTTGTGATTTTTACGTGAAAAATCTTCCTATACACATAAGATGTTTATTTTCTTAGATAGTAACTCAATTAAGTTCACTCCCAGAGTTGTATGACATTGCTATGTTGAGAAGCAGCAGGACCGAATCATGATAGGTACATATAGTCCTGAGCTAGAAATGGCGTCAACATCTACTTGTTTTCCTTTTTTACGAGACACAATGATTGCCTGCTTTTAGAGCGAAGATGAATAAAAGAAGTAATCCAGTAGAGGAGGTGGATTGAGTCAGTAATTCATTCTGGAGGATGTAAATCTGATGTAAATACACACGCATACATACGTCACGGGAGCGTATGTTCAGAATAATAATAATACAAAGTGTATGTTTGGTCAGACGGAGGAAAATGATAAATGGAAAAGAGGAGCGAATAATCTACAAACGTCATTGGACTAGACACTATAGCGTGGATTGCATCGAGGTGTTAATGGAAATTATATATGTTATAGAACAATATTTATTATTTATTCTTAAAATTAAAATTTATATAGATTATATGTTAATCTCAGAATACATGCAGGATCTTCAAAGGAAAACCCATCAAGAAAATAAGATGCAACCCCAACAAAACCATAATTGCACACTGCTATTCTGTCACAATATAATTTTTCTACACAAGATTAAGTGATAAATAAACACCTTTGTATATTTTTTATTGTATATTCTTCTCTCCTGAACTTGGAAGAGATGAATATACATCCAAAGTGCATAATTACCCAGGGCACAAAGAAAGATAAGTTATTGAAAATAACCAAAAATAATTGGTTTAGAGATGGTTAGAGATGGCACCCTTCAGTTTAAAAATAATAAATCAGATTGTAAAATGGAGAGGTGCGAAGGAGAACTAATGTGTTAGTCAAATTTAGTATACTAAATTTAATATCTATTTAAATGATTAAAGTTAAATTACTAAAGTTAATAGTTATAAATAAAACATATTTTCTATTTTACACATGATTACTTTGATTTGAAAATCCATAAGTAGAAGATGGAGAAATATCTCCTTCGTCGTATAAAACTGCTGGCATTAAGGAAATAAAGATATAATTTTTTGTTAATGTTAATTTATGCACTAACTCTTCCAAGAGGAAAGGTTAATGCATAAATTAACACGTTTGCATATTTTTCCCTCTTCCGAACTTGGAAGAGGTGAATATGCAAATATGCAAGGAAATGTTTCACAATCCACAGACGCTCATATAGGGGTGCTTCTGATATTACAGTCTTCGTATTATAATAATCCACACACGCTCATATACTTAGGGGTGGGTCTGATACTACAGTCTTCGTATTATAAGAATTCATAAGTTTGGTTAAAGGTAGAAAGAAACAGTAGCTTATAACCATGACAAGGTTTTACGGATTTAGATTACGGATTCACACGGTTAGCTACCGTGTGAATTAAATTAATTCAGTAGGTTTCGCAAAATGCACGCTACAGAGATAGCTGCAGTGTATTATATATTCACCTAATGTACACTTTGGTCCAGAAACGTGGTAAACTTCAAAAACGTATTGCAGTCCGGGGGTCCAGTGGGGTTCGCGAGCAAGTACAGTGCTAACCTTGTTTTTGAAAACTATTTTCTCCAGTGTGAGTGTGTGAGTATTTATGATCTAATACTTCTGTTAGGAAAGATTAGTTAATAAATACTGTCTGAAAGATATATCTTCTGCGTAAATAAAAGTTGATTTATAGTTGGATAGTTCCAGGTGCAGTGACGAAGCTTATGGGTTTTTGGGTTTCCAGAGGCCATGTGTCTCGTTGGCCTGAGAGATATTTTAATTAGCTTTTTTAAATATAGTAATTTAAATATAGTAATTTAAATATAGAATGATAAATATAACTATTTAAATTTAGCATATAATTGTCTTTTGACTTATTCATGAAAGCAGGCGCAGATTAATTTTCTCAGTTTTCTCCTTCCACCGCTTCCTTCACTGTAGGCCGTGGGGTTAAATCTACATTTGTATTTTACTAGGGTACAGGTATATTTTTCCTTTCCTTGTTTCCTTCACTGTACAAGGCAGTGGGGTTAAGTTTACACTGTATATTCCTCTATTTTTTTCACTGTACAAGTACGTTGGGGATGCTTATTAAGGCTGCTTATTCACCCATGTACACTCTGAGTGTACATGGGTGTTTAATATATATCCTAACCCTTCCCAACGGGAAGGGTTAGGATATATATTAAATGCCTCTGTAAAACGACGCTATTTGACAATTTCACTCCCGGACTTATACTTCCAGCAAGGCCACAGCTAGCTCTTCACTTATGGGTTCTGTCTGGGTCGATTCGCTACTCCCGGAGAGGATAACATTTAACGTTTATAAATGATTTTGATTTTTTATTATAGCTTACTATAACTTATTTTTATAACACTTATACGTTTTCTGATAAGAGAAAACGAAATTCACTGTACAAGGTCGTTTGGGATGCGTATTAACATCTGACTACCCGCAAATTTGCTTAGAATAAACTACTGTACATCCGACATATAAATGTAGGAGCAGGAGGGGAAGAAGGAAGTGCCGAGGGGTCGCGTGACTCGCGTCGTGTTGGTGTCAGCTGAATGCGGCAACTACCAACCATCCCAACGGTTTCCTTGGATAGGGATCGTCCACCTCGGGATTTCCTTACTGTTTGAAATGAATTGGCAGCTGTGAACTGCGACCACGTCCGCTGGGCGCGTGCCCAGACGAGACCAGAAGTGACGCTCTCACAGTTGGCACTGACACTGCCCTCTCTTAGGACCCTTGCTAGTCTCGACTCTCAAGCTCCGCGGAGGCGAGAACATCAACATGGATCTCAATCACCCGCTCTACGCTCTCTCGCACCCCGCCGACACCAAGATTCTATCCAGCGTTGCTGTTCTTGCTTTCATGTCAGTTCGAAAGAGGTTCACGCGTTGAATTCTTCACTAGTAACGACTGCAGAATTGACGCACCCTTTCGTCTGTCGTACCTGGTCGGACTTTTATCTCTCGTTGACAGGGAGACGAAAATCCGATATTCTGAATTTTACTCTTGTCTGTCGAGAAGCCTTCTGTTGAGCATTGCTTGATCTTGCTGTTGCACTAGAGGTTCATTGATTTGAAATTGTGACGCTGCTGAGTTGACGGACAATACCCTCATCCCGGTGTTTTGCCCAGCTTGCTATGGTGAGACGAAGATTGAGACGGATCTCATCGTAAGCCGACCAAAGAGATTCAACGAGGAGGAGGATATAATGAGCTTCGGTCTTGGTTTCCCGTCACAACTTGGTGCATTAGCCCAGCGATGCAACTGTGTCGACGTTTTATTCCGCGTCGTGTCTGAAGTTTAAGCTGTGCGGACTTGAATGGAATGTTGAGACGGGAAGTTGTGAAAACCTGCATGTTGATTCTATCGTTTCGGGTTTATCAAGCCGAGGCTAACTTTTTGTTCAGAGGAGATTCACAGGAAACTTGCGGTTGTTTATCCTAGCTATCCTTTATCAGCTTACCCTTCGAATAGTTCCAGCAAGATGGAGGCGAAGCGGCTTATAATTGTGAGGGAAAGAATGGTCGATTTGGAGTTCAAGATCTCTCGCCTAGGTCTGCTTTCCTTACTGTGCCTTGTTCTTGAAATTCAAGATAAGATGACAAAAGAGTGCGTGCGTGCGCCAAGTCTAACCATAGGCGGTACGACTAGATTAGTTTTCTAGTTGCGTAAACGGCTTTGCCTCTCTATAAGACTTAAAGAGTACAAGAATACAGTCCTTAACGTAATCTAACGAACGTGCTCTGTGGAACGAAACTAGTGCTTTGGAAGCTTACACCTCGTTGTGTGCCTCGGCGAGGTACTGGGGCGGCGCTCCTATGTACAAACTCTATCACAACGGAAGAGATATCATTCCATGGAAGTAATAGGGATATTGCAGAAACTTGTTCCTTAGCTCGTATGTAGGTGTTTTGGTAGTGCTAGGTCAGGGATTACCCGTGTTTTCAGCTCACAGTACTAACGTTCTTGAACAGAAGTATCTTTCATAAGGTAGTCAAATTCTAAATACGTTCGCACGATCTCGTGTTTTTGGCCCTAAAAAGTCACGAATGTTGGGAGGAGCCTGCGCTGGGCAGGATACAGCATGTTGGAAGAGTTTCTGCGGTCTGCCCTGAAGAGCTTCTCACCAGCCACATAGCTCTTTAAGGATGTGTCGCTGAGCAGTTTAATTAAGAACAAAAGATTTTTACGCTTCAACAGAGACGAGTTATATGCTAAACCCTCCTGATTGTGAGTGTAATCTACCCTATAAAAACTGCGCTGGAGATTTACGACGGAATGACTGGCGGCATGATGGTCAGGTATACTCGGTAAAGCCTATTATGAGCTGGCTCAGATAAAGCTGAGAAGGCATCGAAATCAGATAAGGGTTGCAAGAACCCAGAATATGCTCTTACATGCGGCTCTCAACGTACTGCGAGAGAAGGCAAGGGTTGCTCGCAAGAATGCAGGCGATCTCGAGGCTCTAAGGAAAACTGTTGTTACTCTTCGTACGATACTGAACCACCAAAAAGAACTCGTCATAGCCAGGCAATATGAGGTACTTACACGCTACCCGGCGACCATAGTTATGGGTGATAGGTATAAGCTATAGATGGCGGTACTAATTACATGTGAGGCTGCACAAATATTCGCTTTGACTGTTATACCCTGGAATGTAGTCATTAGTGCACTTTGTTGTCAAATTCAGAATTCACAACTGCATATGAATTGACCATCACAACTATGCAAATAGGTATGAATTTCCTTGAAGTAAACTTCAGGGCGACCTGAGAAAGTGAGAAGCCAATAAGGGGTTGTAGAGAGAGAGCCGTCTCCCTGCTTATGTAACCTAAATGACATTGTCTCACTCATTGCTTGCGTTCAACGTACGACTTCGCCTATTCCTATTCATCTACCACAGTACTCAGAAAATCCTCAAGAAGCTCATATGGATGAATGTGACTGGAACAGTTGGAGAGGCAAGTTACGGACACAAGTACAGCAGAGCTGGAAACAGCCGGATTCCTCGACCCCAACACGCCTCCATTAATAAGGATTCGAAATCTGGAACACAAGCTCGATCTAGTTATGATGAAGGCGAGAGATGTGCAGACGCTGTGTAGACACTATGAAGCTACAGTGAAGCCCATGAGAGATGAGCACAATGCCTACAGGGCTCAGGTGTGTTCCCGGTCGCTCTAGGATCTCCGGAGCATGCGTCAAGCTTTCCATTGACTAACAGGCGGGACTTGATGAGTATCACTTCGTCTATAATAGATTTGCACTTTACTTTACGGATGTGTTTTCAAGAACGCAGCGAGTCTCTGGCTCCAACCAGCGTTTGCTTTATGATTTATCACCGATCGATTTTGCAGCTGGAAACAGTCCAAAGTATAGTGGTCATGAAGACAGCAGAGACGGAGAAGCTTATACTTTCTCATCACGATGCCATTCGTGCTCGAGATGCTGCGAAAGTTGAGCTGGAAGAAGTAGGTGAGATGCTGCCAAATTTTCGGCTTTCTCATTCGATTTATAGTGTATAAGGTTTTATTGTGTATAAAAGTTGATTCTACACATCGTGGCAACGGCACAGGCTGTTGAAGGAGCTTGTTGCGCTGCAGGTGCAGAGTTTGGTAGAATCTTACATATCTAGGGGATTACTGAGAATCTTACCTACTCAAATAAGTTTCTGAATCTTGGATGCTCTTGCTTCTCTGGTTGGCAGCTTATATCTTCTGCATTATTTGGACACCAGAAAAAGGTAATTCTGGTTTTCCCTTTGCTCGAAGCATTTGCATGTAATGAAAATTTGAAGAACTTAGACCGACTATGTGAGGAGATGCACTGGATCCTAGTGTCGTGTAATCCAGGTCACAGATGATGTGTGCAGTATTTCGCTGGCCTAGGAGAATGAACCAACAGTACAGTCACCAGTATAGGCTTGCAGATCATCCGGTGGTCAAGATAAGAGTTCCTAAGTTCCAGCAATGAAGTATGTTGCAGCTAAAAGGAAAGTAAGCGAAAATAATATGAGAATCAAAACATAGGTTGCATCTTGAAGAAGATCCAAGAATAACAGTATTCTGTGTTTGGAACATTGCTGTCGTAGGCAAAGATTCAAAAAATTCAAGAGAATGACACCAGACCTATTACCCTTCCCTGATTGTTTTCTCCCCATCACAGACCATCAAGTTAAAAACCTTGGTCGGATGATGTAACAGAAATTAGTCTCACCTGAGCTGGAGATGAGAATTTGGAAGGCTATCAAAGAGGTTAAAGAAGTTATGGAAGTAGACTCGATGAGACACATGTACCATCAGTTTATTTTGCAAGAGAAACAAACTGCTTATCTAGATCAGATATACGTGGAGTTGAAGAGAACTGTGGATCAACTGAAGAACGAGTATCCCGCTAGGGTATGTTCCGGATGGCTTATTCTAACCTTTGTCGCAGAATAATGTAAAAGGGCAATCTATGACAGATTTGGCAGCCCATGGTTATCCACGTTGAGCATCTGTAATCCTGGGGAGTAATCTCATACCAGGAAGTGTATGGGGAACAAAGACTGAAATGAATACGTCATGCTTTCTATCCAAAAATGAGTAAAAGCTCGAGTATGCTCGTAGAGCATTTTAGTTACAGCTTACATGGACATCAAGTACTCTTTACCTCAATGTATCAAGAACAAGTTGGTATATTGATGTGAGTGAGGAAATGACAGAGGAGGAGCTCGATGGCTAGACCAGAGCTACACGGAATGGTGGGAGAAACGAGACAACTTGTGCGACGGCAGTCTGAGCGGAACTTGAGCATGAGAAGGGGCTCCATTCCACTTTTCCAAATCTTGGAGGGAACCCAAAGGCTAGTAGACAAACTACATGATGGAAACATCACACTGGTATGAAACGCCATTTTCCTCTGTTGTACATCGACCTACGTTTCGTTCAGTTTTATGCCAGATGAACGGATCGATTTCCTCAGTTGCATCATCTCACTTACATAGGTCCAGCCTACTTCCCTATAAATAAATGCACTTCAATGTGCAGACGGACGATGAATCTCCGGATAGAGAAATTTTGTTCGGATGCGAAGAACGCTTAACAAAAATACTGAAGGTGAGCAAGCCAGATTTAATGTTCAGCTCCTGCTCTAAGAACAGGTCAAAACAAAGAAAAATGGTTTCCACGGTTGTGATTCCCTACTCACCTAGAACACCTATCTCCGATAACAATTTAGGTGAGGTACAACAAAGCATAGAGATATGATGTCGATCAGATCGCTCTGCATAGAGTTGCAGATAATCCAGACCAGGGTGGTGGAATCTTGTTGGAAGAATAAAAAGTATACCAAGCGATGCATGATAAACTTTTCATTCTTAATCAAGATTCAGTCCAAAAGTGAACCAGGTGGACATCATTCTACCTTCATGAGATGAGCGCATTCCCTTTCCTGCACGTAATTGCTCAGTAGGGCACAATATATTGTTTGTTATTTGCCTATGTTCTGAGGAGTCTGTAAACTCTTACAGCTAGTCTGAACTTAAACCCTCTCAGAAGTAGAAATTCAAAGGGACCTCTTGATGGGCATTACATTGTTGGTAATGTACCTTACCTTCTGACCGACCTGCTGGAATCTCACTAAGAAATGAGATGTACCTCTACCAGGCTTTGCATCGTAAGATGAAGCATCTACAGAAGGAGGCTGACAGAAAGCAAGCGCAGGATGCCAACGCGGCTGAGTATCATCGAGCTCAGGACGCTTGACTGGCACCCAGAAAGCGCTGCTAACTTGCTTTCATGTCCAATTCAAGACTAACTTGACCATCACCAACATATCTACCAGGGTTTGCTTCGTAAGATGAAACATATGCAAAAAGAGGCTGACAGAAAAGCAGCAGAAGATTCCAAGGCGGCTGCGCGTAAAACGACCATCGACAGTTTTATGGCCGTTTTTGACGAAAGTTTGAGAAAGACTGCATCGTCTGCTTCTTCATCGTAATGAAGACTACACCGACCACGGGACAGTATACACTAATTTATCACCTGATGAGCATCTCTGTCCTGACAGAGGATTTGAGCTCGGTCTCAGAATGTCAGCGGGGGGCATTCCTCCACAGTGGCGCAAGCTGGCGGAACATTTTGCAGAAATGAGAGTTGAACTCCGGGAAGGTGGCCCAAGGTTGCACTTGAATCTTCGGACATGATTGTTGGGGCGAAATTAGTTAAACATGAGACTTTAGGTAGGTTACTCTTCTGGACTCTGGAGCCTTATAAATCCGCGTCACTTCACCCATACCTGAAATCACATCATGATTACGGTTACTGAGGTTACCTTGTACAGACGTTATCAAAACACAGATAAGTAGAGAAGCCAATAAGCCTGCCCTTCTTGACGAACATGAGACAGTATCCACAACTGAGGCGATAGAAACAAGGTGCTGCGCAATGGAATTGCGAGGCTCTGCATTTGGTTGCTGTTTGGTACAGCAGAGAAAGTGGTGCATGGGAGTAAATATTGAAATGCATGAGAAGTGGAAACAGAAAACGACCATTTATTTCCATTTTTCCGACTTCTTGCAAAATCGACGGTTAGCTATGCAAATTCATAGCACTAATCAGTATGTTGAGATACATATCTCTAAGTTCATATCTCTCTGCCGTGAGCGGAACTATCCCCAACGAAGGTGGGGTTTACTCTATAGACTAGATCCCAACCAGGCGTTTGTTCCGATTATATATAACCGGATCCATGAGTCTTATCAGACCATCTGCCCCTTGTGTCGAAGTTGTGTCCCCTATGTCGGTTTCGACTCAAGGTTTTTATGAACTCTAGCACCCGGTGTGCACCGCTTGTCCGTAGCTACTACTGTTCTAACCCTGTCTCACCAGGTCCACGTCTGTTCTCTCGTTCTCACGTTCTGGTACTATGGAGTGGAGCAAATAAATGGAAGAAAAGAAAGATCTCGGGTGTAGATACCATGGCAGAGAACAAAGCATTAGAGTCGGGAGTGTCGAATAGCAGTTAGGTCGCACGTTGAGTCGATTTCACTGCAAAGCTTGTTCTGCCCGAGCCTCCGTCATGTCACCGCAACAGCGCAGTTGCCCCGGTGCTAAATGCAAACCCGGGCTTTCGAGTCGACGCTAAGTGAACGTGAAGGCAGAGACCTGAACACCGCATGCGAGTTCCACTTCTACATTCTGGAACAAGATAGTGGATGTACATAGACCGAAATGATCAAATGGCATCGGAGGGCCTGTGCTTCTGATTGTGTTCGGTATCTGTCTATGGCGCTTGTGGTTTTCCGAATCTTAGTGGCACTGACCGCAGTATCAAGCTCAGGATACAGTTTAACACATATTAACATAGAGTTTCGTTGAACATGAGCCCACCGGATAATTTGTCGCATAGGTTCATTTAGGCACGAAACTTTAGTCGTCATGGTTTTCTGTATACGAAGTCATAGACTGTCAAAAGACTACCAACCATGCCCTCTAGACAACACAAGCAAGCACCTCCGAATTTGTCGTAGTATGCAGGCTCTCCTAATACTGATTCATATCTTCACTTAATCCAAGACAAGCGGAAGCAAGCTTCCGTCTTCAATCTGGAAAGTGAATAGAAAATAGAAACAGCAATATGTTGGGTGTAGCTGGTGTGGTGTATTCAGGGCTATGCATGAAGTCATTTGATAAATTTCAGGCATTCGAGCTAGGCGTATCCCATTATCCTGTTCTCAACTTGTATTTGATAAACAAAGTAAAGGTAACATCGTTGACATGAATTATTGACCGAATGATCGGCTTTAATATACAGATAGCTGCTATAAGACTGAATGCTCTTGATTACATGTAAAAAGTACCTTAGATGCGCTAAACCCTACAGTTACAGGGTCAGACACGCGTTCGCATAGTCCCTACAACCTTGCGTGCAAATCTTCGGTCCCCACATTTGATGTACATGTGAATGAGGGACTTCAAAGCGAAATCGTCCAGCCCATCATCCCTCTTGATCATCAGAGCGTGAATTTTCTTGCCCTCTTCTAATGCTCCTAAACGGCCACAGAGATTAAGAACTGTTACAAATGTATACTTGTTCGGCTTGATATCTTCATGCTGCATGTGTTTAAAGAGCTCCAATGCCTTATCATCTCGCCCATCCTTCGCATATGCAGCAATTATTGTGTTCCAAGTCACCACATCTTTCGGACTCATCATGTCAAAAACTTTGCGGGCCTCCCCCAAGCTCCCACATTTGCCGTACATGTCTATAAGAGCATTCCAAACGTATATGTTAAGGTGAGAGCAGGAGTGGGTCATGTGCTCGTGGACTTCCCTGCCCGCCTCCAGTGCTCGAAGTCTAGCACAAGCATTCAAGACGCTCACATACGTGAGTCTATCAGGTTCAACTCTTTGTCGTATCATCTTGTCGAATAGGTTTAACGCTGTCTCGCAATCTCCACTTTTGACGTAGCCTGAAATCATTGCAGTCCAAGAAACCACATCTCGTTCGCACATTCGATCAAAAACTTCACGGGCACTGTTTACGCTCCCGCACTTAATATACATGTCCACCAGGGCATTCCACACGAAAATGTTAAGCTTCACTCCACTCTCGATGATCTCGTCATGCGCTACCTTCCCCTGTCCCAACTCTCCTACTGCAGCACAGGCGTTGAGGATACTGACGAAAGTGAACTTGTCTGGGTTGACCCCTTGTCTTCGCATTTCCTTCAACAACTCCAGAGCCTTGTCACCGTGTCCTCCCTTCGCATACCCTGCAATCGCGACGTTCCAAGAAAACAAACAGGGAGTTGGGAGTTTCATAACTTTCACAGCTGCACTGCACTGTAAATCCCTCCGGTAGTCTGATAACTCTTCCATGCGTTCCCTCCACCCTGAATTCCCAATTTCCTTCCCACTGCTATCTCTTCCACGATCTCCAAGATCTACTCCAAAATGGTAGTCGTTCAGTAACTTTAATCCAGTATGAGGCTGTGCCTGATGTTGTGTCATCGCAGCCAATTTGGCCTTTACCCAATGGAAAGTGGATCCAGAGTCTAACCATAGCGCCCCCTTGCTGTACTTGTGCTTAAAATCTGGGTAGTAAGGATCCCGCTGAGAAAAGGAAGGGACATGTATAAGATTTCTGTTTGCAATACAGGAAAAGTATTGTACCCCAACTCCCGGACTTAGATCCCAAAACGAATTCGACAAAAGTCTGAGCAGCTCAAACAGAGATACGTTCCTCAGATTGAAGAAAACAACGCAACAACGAACGACTACCGTCTTCTCCGAACATAAATTCATGGTGCTATGTTTAAATTCTTTTCGAAATCGAAATATTCCAAAATATGATGATATTATTCCATATAACACCAGTTCAATTTCATAAAGATTCAGAAGATTACAAGAATAGTAAATCATCTAGAAGAGCAGATTACTATAGACTCGGATGAAGAATAAAGACCAATGCGACTCAATATACAAGAATCATCTATATGTATAGAAGAGCAAGATTACTACAGACTCGGATGGAATCGGAGAAAAAAAACTGAAGGGAGAAGTTAGGCACTTACTATAATTATATCAAGCCATGGCTTTATATGGAAAAAGCGCCATCGTGGCTGTGTATCCAACATTACGCCATGATCTTTTATTCGGGGGAAACAGTAGTGAAAGAGTAAGAAAAGCCATACCTTACCAAGTCTGTTGTCCCACCAGTCGGACGGATCGAAGAAAAACTGCTGCCAGAGCTTTTCTACAGAAATTCCTGCTCGCTCTGTGCCACGAACCAAACGCGATATTTAACCAGTCAAAACACATTTCTATACTATATATACACATGTCTGGTTGTTCTCCATATTCCTCCAAAAATTCCGCTCTCGTTTGCCGCTGAAAATTCAACACTACGAAATCATGTAGGACAGCAAACACTTCGATTATCAGTTTATTACCATAATACGCAGGCGTACCCAAAGCCCTGGTGTGAAAGAGAAGGTGGTGGCCCCAAAAGCCTGCCACCCTCTCCCTGAAGGTATTCATTTTGGGCAACTCTACTTCGTCTCAGTGCGGAAAGTCACATGAGTGACAAAGCTTCCCATACTAAACTGCACATCCTAAACCAACCCTCTGTTTTTGAAGTGCCTCGTCTTGTAGGTAGAGCAGCTGAAACTTCTCGACTGTCCAACTTTCTGTAGTATCCCGAAAAGCAATCAACTGAACGACGATCCTGCCAATAAAGTACTCGCTAACGATCCTGCCCATTTCCTGCGCGCTGCTTACAGGAACTCACTAAATCACAGTCTCCCACTGATTGTCTCGTGCCTGACACATATTACTGATCTCATTTCCAGAGTCCAAATCCATCAGCATCTCTCGCGAAACCTGCAGGCTTGGCATCCCATGAAGCACATTCCATCGAACCGAAGAGGAGCCCTAAATCCTGAGCCCTGTAATCACCTAGTCCAGAAGCCAAACCATCCTCGTCCTCCTCGACAGAAACACGGTTTATACTCTGTGCAGCGTGGTAAGCCCCTCCACGCACGCCATGGTCGGGATCCATTTCGCACTTAGCTGGTAGAACTTTCCAGAGTCATCAAATATGCTGATGTTGGTCTTCAGCAGCTGGATTTGGAGAGGGAAACTATAAAAAGCCACAGAAATCAAGGTCAAAATAACGTTCTCCATGACCGGCAAAGACTGAATCGCTTCAACAATCACATGAATAATAAGCTGACTATTCCACGTCCTCTTTTGTGCCACAACTCTGCCATCTATTGGCAAGGAAATGAGAAACGGTGGAAGTCGGCAGTTTACCCTTTCTCCCTCCGTGACGGAGGTATCTTCCTCGCCTGAAGTATATTTTAGGTGAAGCAAGTGATCAAAATCCTCCGCTGGACTCTCCCGTCCGGTTCAGAGCCGCCTTGAACTTGATTGATCACCTGAGAAGAACCACAGTATTCGGTTACCGGCCAAGTATCCCGCGATGTTGCATACTGAACATACCTTCCTATATTATTGACCTTCTCATCGGAGAAGTCAGATAAAGTGTTCTGACATGGCAACTTCGAGACAGCGATAACCGTGACTGGGTTGATAAAGTCGAATGTGGGACGTGTCCAGTCGGTCGCATCACCGGCAAGGGCTTCGTAGAGAAAAGAACAAAGATGGGGACGTAGCGGAACTCGGAGCGGAACATGGGTTTTGCCGAATCGTAGGCTTGTGGTTAAATTTGCGCAATGAACACTGTGACCGCCGCAACCCGGTTCGGTCGCGGCGGAGCCGAGTTTCAGCAAGCACCCTTCCGGTAGCGACCACAGAGTAAAATCGCGGAAACCAACATAGAAGTTTATCATAGAAGTTTGTCTTATTTGAAGTAGAACTTCTATTATCATAGAAGTTTGTCGTATCTGAAGTTATGACTGACGTGGCTTTACGGTTAGTTAAAGTTATACGTTTCGGGGTTGGCCATGTGCTGGGGAAAAGGAAAGCGTGAACAGAGTTACCAAAAAGCTTCTGTCCGCTTGGTTCGGCCCCTGTTAAAATGCGGACGTGGCATTGCCAAACCACATAACCGGGTTGCTCAGGAGCAAAGTGGGTTGTGGGCCCCCGGACCGCTGAATAACCTTTTCCCTTGCGGAGGAAGCCTTGGCAGGGACGAGAGGCAAGGAGGAGAATTGAGAGAGCGAGAGAGGAAAGCGGAAGGACGATGAAGAGAGTGGATATGGAGAAGATGCGCTCCAACAACAGCCTTGAAGAAGAAGAAGAGGAGAGGAGGAGGAATGAGCATCTGTTCGGGCGTCGTTACTGCTCTGGTTACGCTCGCAACACGCTGCAGAACGGGAGCTACTGCTGCTACTAATTCCACCCTGACGGGGACTGTACAATTTCTTGCGTGCTACGGAGAATTGTGGTTCAAGGTCGAAGTTTAGGAGGACAAGTAGATCGTAATTGCATTGAGTGTTCAGGAATTCCGGCGAAATGGCTATGAGGGATTTGGTCACGGGAGGCGGTGCCTGCGTGGTGCCAGGGTCCGATGGCGCTTCATCCTCTGCGAATCCTCTAGGTGGTCTCGCTGACTCACTGCTGGGCGGTGCATCCAAGACACAGGTGTGTCTAAATGATTTTACTGAGTGGGAAGGCATCAGCAGTGCTGGAAATTATGTGTTAAATTTTACCATGGACTGTGTACATAGTTGCACCTGTTCTGCTTGATATAAGTGGAAGCTGTGAATGAAATTTGGCAGCCACTTGAACGCAGTTTAGCTCACTCGATCGGCGTGTGATGTTGAATAATCTGGACAGGAAGTTCTTAATCTGTTATCTTTCTGCTTTTGCCCAGTAATTTGTTTGTCTTGTCAAATTGTCCATTCAGCCTCGTTTGTTTTTTCTCAACATTAGCACGCTCCTTCCCGCTGTTGTTCCACTTGCTTTCCTTTCTCGGTACTAGGAAATCTTAGCCCATTTCTGGAAATTCGGTTGTTCGCAGGAACGGATTCGTGAGCTTCCTGGACTCGCTGGACCAGGGCAGTCAGCAGATTTCGGAGGGAGACCTTTAACTTCTCTTCCGGGATCAGAATTCGGAAATGAGTTTGACCAACGGGCATCTGCAAATGTATGTTTCGGTCGTAGTTCCTCCGCCCTCTCTGTAATCTCAAATTACGGTAGGAAGTAGTTTTGGCCGTACGTGAATAAAACGCAAGCATGAAAGGTTTACTCAGTCCCTTTATTTTAAGAATGAATTGCAACAAGAATCATCGAGTTTCTTGCTATGGGATACATGTAGCTATATTCTCAATTTGGAGACATAGTTATGCAACTCAACGGTGAAAAATGAAGAAGACGGTAGTGATTCGGGTGACATGGCCATGCACGGTGATGGTCCTTTCATCCACTCGTGTTCCCGGATATTGAAGTCTGAACCCAGCTTGAGCAGTTTTACCGAAGTTTAAATTAGCTCAGCTTTCGTGCCGAGTTATGAAGCGATTGACCCCGCGCTTTAATCGCTTCCTAACTCGGCATGAGTTAAGGTGTATATCGTTTACGCTGTGAGGTGTTTGGAGCATCTTACTGGGAAGTATCGGTATTGTACCTTATAGTCTGAGAAATGGGTCAAAATATTCTTCTTTCATCACCTGAATGTTCGAAAATCGGATTTTCTTGAGCAGGGTTCACAGTTCCTTCAAAGTTTTGGTCGGATTGATGAAGGGGGATTTGCGGATGCTTGGGGTGACGCCGTCAGCGGACGTATGATGCCTCCAGTGATGCAACGTGATCGCGAGCAAGAAGAAGCTTTCAGAAATTTTGAGGCGCTCTATCAAGGTGTAGAAGCCACGGGTCGACTGCCTCTAGCTTTGGACGGTTAGTTTTTACCGCATAAAGCATCTGTTTTGCTACACTCCTGAGACAGCGCCTGTACTGTAATATCCAGATCGTGACATAAAGAGCCCTGTGGGTTGAGGTATATAATCACAAGTTTGGGTAGTAACTGACGTTTAAAAGTTATCTAAAGATAAAAGCTCTGGTTTAGGCTGAGCATTGCAATGTTTGTGCGTGGAGATTCAGTTGAAAAAGTTGGTGAGGGTAGTTGTATGTTTTGCTTGTGATTCAGAACCTAGTTCTCAATATGAGTGCTTCCAAGCAGTCCAAGCTCCTGGGTGGAAAATTTTCAGTTATGACATAACCAAGCATTTCAGACCTGAGCAAATGAGCTTCTTTGGTCATTTGCAGCACCTCCACAGAGGGTTTTATCAGGATTTTTCCGCTCGTTCTTGGATAGTAGTCGTGCAGATGCTCCATTCACTGCAGTTCGTCTCCCCGAGCTTGGCCTATCTGAAGCTGACAAGAGGCGTATACGTGACCGTAGCAGTATCATGGCTCGACACTTCTTTGCGGATAGGGGCGAAGAATATGTTAATGCTCGAGTAAGTTCGAACTAGCTTTAGTAATTTCAACTTCTTTCTCCAACCGTTAAGTGCCGTTTCTAAAAGTAGCAAGACTGAAAGAAACACGCTTTGGGTAGTTGTTTGACCTAAATGTTACGTTTGTTGTGCTGCATAGTCACCGGCTAGTTTTACTGCACCCAACTTGTTTTCAGTGCATGTAATGTAGTTTCTTGGCAAAGTGAATGGTTGAGGAAACGAAGCTGGAAAGAATCGTTAAGATCAATGGGATAGCCAAACACAACCAGTATCACAAAATAAGGTCACGGCAAGACTAGCCGTTTATTATTACTATAGGTGCCAAGTGGAAGTGCAGTAATGTATGTAGCTGAGGCATCCTAACAGACCTAGAGATTTGATTCCGGGGTCGAAATTCATTTTGAAATTGATAAATGTATTGCTTGCGAAGTGTGTGTACGTGTATGTCCAATTGTAGACTTGGAATTAAAAAAGACTATTAAAAATCTATAGTATTGATTCAAGTGGTTATGGGCATGGACTAAAGTGTGCAATGTTGAGGTCGTGAAGCTCTAGGAAGATCTTGAATTGTTAGGTTGATTATCTTTGTAGGTCAATGCGCTGTTGCAGTCCTTGGATATTGACAATAGCTTAAGGTTTCGTGAGCCCATGGGTGGTCGACATCCAGAACTAGAAGGATACTGGAACGAAGCCATTGGAGCTAGATCTGGAGGCGGACCACTACCTGATACATGGGCAGAGGACTTCCATCAACATTACAAGGGTTCCGAGCCAGGAGGATGGGCTCAAGAGTTTCAGGCTCAGCACAGTACTGATTCGTGGGTGGATCAATTTGGCGAGGTCTCTGCCTGCGCTTCATTTCAGAGTTTTTCTTATCATCTTATCCGCTGCTTACAGGGGGCTTAGCGCTTGTTTCACATAGATCATTCCGTTACAATTCAGATAAAGACCTTCTTGCTAAAGCTTGGCTCACTTTTTACTCACTTGTTGTACACTGCAAGCAGCATCAACAACAAATGGCAGCGAGAGGGCAGTATAGAAATGGAGACGTGAGTAACACGGCAGCACTGGAGCAGACACAATCACTTGTGCACACACTAGCCCAAAATCAGGACCCAAAGTTCCAGGTTTGAACTTTTCCCGATATTGAATGACTTGTTTTGTACCTGTGTAAAGATTCAGATTTATTAACCACTGACCATTTGGCTGGAATGATTTTCTTGCATCTCGCGTTCACGTTTTCGTTTGCGAATATTACTTACAAGAGATCGTTTCTTGTCAACATGTGTCGTATTCGAGATTCTTATTTTCCTTGTGTATCGTAGTTTATATCTGTTGTTCTTTGCTTGTCTGTCCTACTTACTGTTATGCATCGGTTGCTAATTCGTGTTATCTTGGGTCGTTTAGGAAAATACAGACCTCACTTTATCATATTCAGTGAATTGACGAGTGTAGGTCCTAAAACTATTGGGGCGAATTATAGTACAAGTTTATTAGTAATATCTCAGGGACGAAAGAAATGGTTTCCAAAGATTAAGGCAGGCTTATCCCAAAATATTGATTGGACATAGATCTGATGTCCTCCCTTTTCCAATCTTTCTTACTTTGTGTAGAACTCCAAGTTTCTTCAGTTTGTATCTAAGATGAGCCGAGGAGAACTAATCGTAGAGGACAATCAAGTGAAGCCTGGAGTTGCAAATGACTGGGCTAACGAATATCAGTCTCAGCATTTGCCACCTGGTGAACAGTGGGCGGCTGAGTTCACGGCTGGAGAGGTAGATGATCTTTACCAGTTCTATATGAACTGATTGTACTTACACTAGTCACATACTGCGGGACTTGCGCATAATTGGTATGCATCTTAGTAGTTTCTCTTTTGGTTACTTGTGTTCAGCATCAACATCGTGGGGATACATGGGCAAATGAGTTTGCTCTTAGAAGCCGGGAAGCTGCATCAACAAGCGATGATTGGGTGAATGACTTTTCACGCCTTCACGTTGAGGACTGGGCTGACGAATTTTCTGACCAAATAGCGAAGAATCCATATGGAGATGGTTCTCATGAGAGTTGGCTAGATTCGTATGACAAGTAAGAACAGCGTTTTCGTTTTCCCTTGTTTCTGTAGCTTGTTTGGCTTTGACGGTTACAAGTAGACGTGTACTTTTGTGTGTTAATCAAACGGCCTTTATTTTGGGCTGGGGATCGTTTTCACACTTGAAGCCTGGACTACTATACTTGTACTGACGTTATCAGACATGAAGTATTTTCGTATGGGACCTAGTTGTTACTTGTTACATGTCTGAGTAACACACTGAACTCCGTTTCGTCCCTTATTGGCTTTAGGCTTGGATACTTATCCAGTCACTGATGGACTAGCGAGTTCGTTCGTTTTCGTCAGGTTTGTCGGGGAGCAGGTTGCAGATTTGCAAAGCGGATCAGATTCGTCAAAGTTTCTGTACGTCTTTGCTGATCAGAATCCTTATGTTGGGCATCCAAATCCGTTGAAAGAAGGTCAAGAGCTGTTCCGCCGAGGTTTGCTAAGTGAGGCAGTATTAGCGTTAGAAGCTGAACTTCTGAAGAATCCTGAGAATTCGGAAGGTTGGCGGCTTCTTGGTATCACACATGCAGAAAATGATGATGATAAACAGGTACGTCCGCAACTCTAATACCTCTTCTCACTGCTCTAATGGACGGTCCATCTCACCAAATCAACTAGATGATTTTCCTCTGCATTCAATGTCAGCTAGCTGTTCGTAGCAGTCCAAATTACGGAGGTTGGTGAAATCGTGCAGGAACTTCCAAGACTGGGACATTGAAGGGTTGACATGATGAGTTGCAGGCCTGTATTTCTAGAAATTCTTTTGATCCGAATCGATGATGTCCTGCAGGCAATCGCCTCGATGGTGCGGGCAAGAGATGCAGACCCAACCAATTTGGAAGTACTTCTAGCCCTCGGAGTTGGTCATACAAATGGTATAGGCCTGACTTTTTGCCCCGTCCGCCGCACTATATTCGTTCGATTCAGCATTAGAAACTGAGCTGGATGGTCGTACACATGACATACTATTTCACTAAGGGGAATCATGCAGCGTGAGGATATCGACTCGTTTGTGAGCTTAGCTCTGTAAGTGATTCTTTCCACAAAGGGTCTGCACACTCCTTCAAGTGCGCAGATCCAAGACAGACGAGACATCTGATTTCTCTGTATGTTCTTGATAGAACTGGAGCAAGCTGAAGCTCTGCGTTATTTGGCTGGGTGGTTGCAAAATCACCCTAGATATAACAAGCTTGTCCCTCAGGATGTGAGCTCTTTAAGTCACTCTCAGGTAATCTCTTCGTTCCCTTATGCAAACGAGTCTTTAAATTCTTGTGTTTTTACCATTCATCGGTCGTCAGATGTACTTTCTTTTCTTCAAGTTCGGGCGGTTAAGGACAGACATTGGTCACCGTCTGGAACTTGAAAAGTAGGAGTCATTGAATTGCATGGAGGAGGTACCTCTTTTATGCAAACGAGTCTTTAAATCTTGTGTTTTACCATTCATCGGTCGTCAGATGTACTTTCTTTTCTTCAAGTTCGGGCGGTTAAGGACAGACATTGATCACCGTCTGGAGGTTGAAAAGTATGAGTCATTGAATTGCATGGAGGAGGTACCTCTTTGAGTTTCTTGCTAATGATATCGGTCTCTCGCAGGTCACTCAAATGGTTAATGAGGCTGCGTTAGTCTCTCCAGACGATGGTGATGTTCACACAGTTTTGGGGGTTCTTTATAATCTTTCAAGAGAGTATGACAAGGCTATTCAAAGTTTCCAGAGAGCCCTGGAATTGAAACCTCGGGATTATTCACTTTGGAATAAGCTAGGTGCTACGCAAGCTAACAGCGCTCGAAGTGCCGATGCTATCTATGCTTATCAACAGGTACTTTCCCTTTTATCGCATCAAGTAACTGGTTTTTGTTATTAGGAGTCAGATAAGTGATGCGTTACTCTCTCGGCAGTTGGTACTCTGAACCAACATGCATTCGTCTAGAAATTATTAGCAGTTCAAGAGTTCTATGGTCTGTGGTGCAGGCCTTGAACTTGAAACCAAATTATGTGCGGGCATGGTCGAATATGGGCATTGGGTATGCAAACCAGGTGCGTACATTAGTGTCTGTTCAGAAACATAAATAAGCAGTTTGAGGTTGAGTGGTTTCAGGTACAACCATATTTTCCGTTTCTCCGTCTGGAAACACTGGTAAAGGTAAATGGGACTTTTCAGTCAGCTGTTGAAGCATGTTCCAAATGTTTTCTTGAAGTGTTCTTGGGAACGTACAACTTTTTATTGTCTTCGTCATTCTTTTCGACCAACTTTATGTGGTCGCGTGACAGGGTCGGTATGAGGAATCAATTCGGTACTATGTCCGTGCCCTTGGAATGAATCCCAAAGCCGATAATGTTTGGGATTATCTCAAAATTTCACTCAGGTATATGTTGATTAAAGTTTGGAGTTCAGTCTTGGTTCCCCTTGGTCAAATGTTCAATCTGGTTATCGGCGTCAATCTGCTAACTTATTTCATACTTGGAACGACAGCAGCTGCGCAGCTCGGTGGGATATGCTGGATGCTTGTGAGCGCAGGGATCTTGAGCCGTTGCAAAAAGAATATCCCTTGTAAGCATCACAGGAGTTTTTATATACATAGCTTCACAGGTACTTGAATTCTTGAAGCTGGCATTAGGAGAGGTATGTGAACCATTTTCACAAGTCACTTGTTTCTGTACTCCAACTGTCACGAGAGGTTATAATAGTCGCTTTTCCGAACGCGCGACCCTTTGCCATTGTTCTGTGTGTAACCTTGCAAATCGCATGGGTACTCGCATCAGAGAAACCAATAGTTGGGAGTGTAGTCACTCCTCATGCTAGTTCTTCCCAAAGTCTCGTGGTTGAGTTAGGAGCTGCTCCTGTAATGTACGATTCTAGATCAGTGGAGCTTATTCTCACGCTTGCGGTTTCTTGATTGAAACCTTGTATATTGGAAGTTCGTCTTATAGTTCAACCAAGGATTAAGGCTCGAGAATTTCTAGGTACAAATGAGTATGCGGTTTTCTGATGTTGTCAGAGTCTGTTTGAATGAATCCAATTTCAGCTTTGAATTGTTACTGGTGTCTCGTAACTTTTCGCTGGGAGTTGAGTGTTTCCGGGGAGTTCTATGCGCTTTACATGAGTACAACGTTCACTAGCAAAACTTTAATGTATTCGGAGTACAGGAACAGTGGAAGCACACTTGTATGAAGTCAATTGTCATGCTTCTCATTTGTCGAACCTTGAACTATTGTGTGCAAAGTTCTCAACAGGAAGAGATCAGTTGGAAGGCGAGTGTTGATTGTAATCCATTAGGAGGAACAAGCTGTGGCCGTTGTTTACAGTTTGTTTCTTTAGACCTTACATTTTCACTTTTCCGTGGTTTACTTTATCCAAATCCGTGGATTTTGAGTGTATGCTTGAGTTGGGTGTATAGGAGATCCCAAAGACGAAGATGCACCTCTGGTGTGCTTCCAGCTGGATTACCACAGGCCAGTGCAGAAACTTTTATAAGATGAAAGACCTTGCGCCGGAAGGAAAGAGGAAGCAGGGCTATTATGCTAAGTTTGATATGCTCATTGTATTTAAACCGGACGTATCGTCTCTTCGGTGTACTACATTTCTTGAGTGATCCTTTGGAGTACAGCCTGTCATCTGCTTAGATATTCCAGATCAAAGGGAGAGAACGCGTTATAGGAGCTGCATGTTGAGTTGTTTGTGACACACACTCTTTAGCATTGCGCGCGTTATACGTGATGGGCAAGCTTAATCATACAATCATTTTCGTGTTGAAAGCCTGGAAGTTTTACACCTCACTGGAACCTTCCATTCTGCGTCCACGATATCAAACCAAATGCAGCACCAAAGATCACTGAAATCAGTCATCGTCGTTGATGCTGCTTGTTTCGGTGACAATCGTTGATGCTGCCTGTTTCAGCACTAGGTTGGACTGTGTTGAGCTCTAGACGTGAGATAATCTAGCTGTTTTCGTCGTTAGGTGTCTGCTATATCTCAAGCTTCAGGTGCTCCGTTTTCATTGTCAGCGGTAATGGCGGTCAATTTTCACCTTCGTTGAAATTTCGTGTAAGGGGCGTTACCAGTGTGTTGGATGTGTGGAAGAGGCATTCACAGCTGCACACGAGGCATGGGACTGAGTGATGTTGATTGACATGTCCTTACAGTGAAGAAGATCCTCCGTCCAAACTTCTGATTCGTGTTTTATGCAGGTCTTCAGTTTCTGTTATCCATCAGAGATGCAGTTGTACCCATTGCTCGAGGGTGTAAACTCCACATCAAGACTGAGCACCTCACAGTTCCCTGTATCATCTTCACAAGACCTTCAGTTTCGACGCAGGGAAGGAGATGGAGTTTGCGAGCTTTTGAAGAAGTCGTTTCTCATTCTGATGCTCAAAGACGTCGGACAGCAGGATTTTGAGGGGATGCCTTCCTTCCCCAGTAGGGCCTCCTCGATAGCTTCCAGTTGAGGCTGCCTTTCTCAGTTGGCCGGGTAACGACTTCCCATGCTAGAAGTGATCTTCCCTTAATGTACTTCAGAACGGTTAGTCTTGTGAATAAAGTGTATAGTGTTCATTGAGTTTGACGCCGGTGAAGTCTGATCAGGTTTCTCTTGGAAATATCCGCTGCCACAGCAGTAGCTGTTAATCTACCTCGATGTGAACACTAAGGATCAGATGCTGATTTCATCACGTTCAAAGTGTACTAACCACTGATGCTCGTTCAGTATAAGGTGATGTAACATTTAACACCACACAAGTGGTCCGCATGCAGAGACACTTCTGCCAAACCTTGCGCATTCACCGGGCATTAGGAATCATAACATTGACGAAGTACCAATACTGGCCTAGGAATCCTCTGATCCTGTGACCAGCAACAGGATGAAGGAGACCTGGGATCAAATAGACGAACAATTAGTTCGACGACTACGCTTGGATGCTGGCAAGGGTTGCCGTCAGACCATAGGTAATTGTAATGTTGAACTGATTAGAACTGTTGCTAGATGAGGAAGAAGCTTGACAAGACAGTTTCAGATTTCAGAACGCTTCAATATGCATGCTTGTCTCCTTTAAGACGAAGTGCTGAACTTCTCCAAAGTTTTAGTGTCAGCCGTTCTCGACTGCATGTTCGAAGCGAACGTCCTTCGTCAACCAACGCCACGAGCAGTCCGGCAGGCAGTCACTCTTCTCGTCAGACAGCACGAACCTCTCGTCTACCTTAACAGGCTTCTTTTCCCGCATCCTTTCCAGCCAATACTCGTCTCTCGTATCTGCTTGCATTGTTGACCGGCGACACCACAACTTTTGGTTGCATATGTATTCATCAGGAAGTCCGTCACGAGAATCACTAGGTGAGTTTTCTTTTCACTTTTCCTTTTGTACCTTTTTTGAAGTCCAAGGAGCAGGAAAAGATAAAAGGGAACACAGAGGAAACAAGTATTGGAACTGGCAACGGATTCGGTAAGGAGAATGTAAAGGTTTAAGGTTTATATTGTTTCTACATTTTACGTTTTACTTAATTTACCATTTTGACTCTATTCAGAAACAATTGACCTTTGGTTCTAGCGTCTTGGTTGGCATCCTTTCCCTTGTAGGATGGAGGTGCAAGGTTCCATCTCAGTCTCGGGTCACCAAATATGTAGTGTGTGTTGATCCTTCGGTGATTCTTGCGGTTAATTATTTCTGTAATAGTTTTTGTGAGACTCACCCCGGTTTAATGATCCGTTGTAATTGATCGGCTAAAGAAGATCAACTGCAACAGATCGTTTAAGTGAAATGAAATGAAATCGTGTAAAACACTGTCCTAATAGATTTAGTGATCTGTTGTGGTTGATTGGCTAAAACTCCAGATGCAGGAAAATTAGTGACGATAGAGACAGCTTCTGCTTCATTGCGGTTAACTTGGTTCCCCGAGTTATCATAGAAAAAAAGAATTTATTTAATCTTAGTTTAGTGATACTTACTCATAACAATTAGATAATCATGGTCGTTCATTCTAACCGTCTTATAAAACATAAATAGTTTCCTACGACAATACTGACAGAAGAACTCCTGTATGAAATATATAAGTAGCAAACATGAACACTTTATATTTTTGAAAATACTGTTACTTACAAAATGCTAGGCACAGATAGAGCAAACCAGCATCAGAAGTGGGGGTGCAAGAGTGCACCTCCTCGACTGAGAAAAATCAGATATACAATCACTCTCGAATTATGAAGTAGGTGAAAATAGATTTCTATGAAGTATGGTAAAAATGATAAAAACAGAAATTTTTATGTCACCATTTGTTCTACATATGATGAAAAAAACTTCAAATGTATCTCGAGCAGACAAGGTCTTCTTTAATTTCGCTCTCGCTTCTCTCTTCTCAAACATCGAGACGTTTCGGGTTGAGAAGGTGACAAGTGTGAAAGAGAAACATAAATGCAAAGGAGTATTCGAGGCCTATAAACAGAGTGTACAATAGGTTTCATAAGCTATGTAGAAGGAGAAATAACATATTCTAGATAAGAAAACATTCGTTTGTTATGTCTTGTATTACTAACCACAAGCCGTCATTTGTAGTTCCTAAATACATATAAGGATAGGAGAGACAGCGAAATGGAAACGAATCTGGTGGACCAAAAATATGTTCTATTTTCAAGAAATCAGTCTCTAACAAAAAGTCGAGAGGATTAACTAACAGTGCCAAATCGACGAACATGTGAAGTCGAATAGATTCCAGAACATCTGTCGTCACATTCTATCAGCTGGCGGTCAGGACAGACGATTCCTCCAAAGCGGAGAAATGAGAAGGGACTGATTGGAGTAGAAGCACCAATTCGTCGTAAAATGGAAAACTACTACAGTCGGTAAGAATCATTGTGCCGTCACATAGTTCATGTTCGAGAACTCCACGTCCACTGTTGCTTGCAGATCGTGGGTGAGGATGGATGGGGTTGGTGGTGTGAAACATAACATAGATCATTATCTTTCAGTTACAATTATGGAACTTAACTACATTATGTGGGTTAAGATTCTCCATAAAAGAACTCTATGTATGTAAATGTACTCCGTGAAATTAAAGATGCTTTACAACAAGTTTAATGTACTTTACGCTTTTTGTGATGTGTCTTCTTGCTCGTTTGAATGGATTACGCTTGAGAAGCACATGTCCAAATACAAATGATTAGAAATGAGTTCATTTGGGAAGTGTTTACTCTATAAGAAAGATCAAGTAGAGGTGAAAGTGATGTTTTCTTTTTCGAAAAGTTCAGTTTGTGGAAAAGAGAACATAATAGTGATGTTATTGAGGAGTAGGACTCTTCCACACGAACTTTGTGATGTTGAACGACTTATGCTGCTTAAAACTGAAGATAGAAAAATCAACTGGATAACTGTGATGATGAGAAAGAACGAACTAGAATTTGCATTACCAGAGTTCGTTTACATTTGATCTCTCTTAAAAGCAGCCTTATTTGATCATCTCCATATTTCCACTCCTCACAAAACTAAAACCTGGATTCTGGAAACAATCTTCATCTTCATGAAGAACAACTGAGAGAGTGATTTGTTCTATGGATCTCGCTAGTACTGAATTAACAAGTTGAAGCGGTTGCTGAATGAACAGAAATAAAGAAAAGAAGCAACACTTAAACCTAATAGTTCAGCAACAGACCATCGTATCTAGACAGTTCAAAACAAGACGAAATTAGAATGGAGTGGATCTATAGACAATATAAGTACTCACAAGGGAAATCCCACCAGGAAAAGAGATAATACTCTGGACGTCTGGCTCAGTCTACATGACCCAAGTATATTTACCCCTCTATTAGGGAGTGAATATGCAAATATGTAAATATATTACCTAACTCTTTTGTTTAAAAAGATTTAAGTAATAAACTAATGTGTTTGTTAGTATCCTTCCTCACTTGTACTTTCGGAAGTGCATCCGTCCACGCTCGCTTTATACGATATGTCTGGATCATCTGGTAGCTCTAAGTACAATTATCATTTAACATTTACAGATAAAATTAATATCTTTTCATAGTTTTATATAGAATTTTACATAACATTTGGAGTTTTTCCAATAATATAAAAACGAGTAAAAGCAAAAGTTCTCCGAAATCGATCTGGCATGCATATTTGGCTAAACTGGCTCTGGCCAAAACTAACTACAGTACTTCTCCGTTCCGGTTAGGGAGAATTCACCTAATAGATGAGAAGAGCATCGACGGTGGAGTACAAGGCGAAAGGATGAGAAGCAAAAAGGGAAAGCGGAAAGGGAGCCAGCCAAGAAGATGAAGTGCAGATCAATCTGTCGATAATAAAGGTGGGCAATCTCATCAAGGACGATATCAGGAATTTGATGGTTTCGGAATTTTCCATTCAAGATTTATGCTTGTAAAGATTCTTTTACTTTTTGGAAACTTAATGTACAATAGCTTCCGTGGCACGAGCGAGAATGCGAAAGAAGACTAGCGTGCTGTAACGCGTGTCGTAGACCAGAGTAGGCTGAGGCCGCCGTGAATGAGGTCAATAAAACGTGGAGGGCAAAGAAACGAAGGAGAACGAGAATTGGGACACCAGCACGCACATGCGGACACAAACACGAAAAATCGCGTAAATCTTCGAAGCGAGTAATGGGATCGAGTGGAGCTCGTGAGGAGAAGAAAGAAAAGCAATCTCGGCAAAGTCTGAGAATCTCATGCTAGCCTCGGTGGTCATCTCGTGCCATCCTTCCCTTTTCATCCGCAGCACGTTTTCTTCCCTTCTGTGTCATCCCTGTTCCTTTTGGTTTCCTTAGTTCGCTGGGCTGCTGCTTGCTGGCCACTGCTGCCTCCCTCGGTGTGACGGAGGCACGAAGTGAGCAGTAGGGACCGGAAGGGAAGGAAACGGAAGCGGAAGAAATTCCGACGTCAGTCAATTTCCCCACTTTTTGATCTCTCCTCTACAGGAAGAATAGCTGGGTGTGATCACAGAGAATGTTGGACGAGTGCAAGTTACTGCGGTAATTTGTTGGAACTGGATGGGAGATGATCCCAGCTAGCTTTGCCGTAGAGGGGAGAGACCTTTCCAAAATTAGGTGTTGAGGAGGATTTGATTGAACGGAAGAACAAGTGTGTAGATAAGCGTTGGAAATCCTCGGTCGTAAAGATGGGGAGCACGAGCAAGGGTGTGCCGATCATGCCGGCTCTGGTACCGCAGCTGGAATATCTGAGAACTTACTGCCCCGTTCCTATCAGAGTATGCTTCGTTAATCGGCCTAGAATTGTGGTTTAAGCTTTGTTGTAGCTTGGCTGGTTGGCAATTCATGCCGTTCTCTGGTTGAAGAGTGCGTTCGCTTTGCTCCTAAATTTCTTGAGGTTGTGTGCACAACCGTTCCCAAACGAATTTTGCTCTTTGGACGTAACTGGTGTTCAAGTGAAAAGCTAAAATGTGGGAGAAACTGCCACGCAGATAGAGCAAATTCGTAGAGGACATATAACTGCTCTCTATGCGGATCGCTTCACTGCATATATTCCTTGTTGCCTCGATCATATAAGATGTAAGTGTGTCAGGAAGTTTCTATGCTGTATGTCCAGTTTCTCGTGGTAGGATCTCGATGTGATTACCCGTGAAGGGTGTATGAGTTATCTATAGGAGAATTTACGGGAGTTTTTCTGCAAAAACGGAGTGTATTTCATTGAACAGTTCTGTTCCAGCTCAAAGAATCATTGCGCAATTCAGTGTTGTAACTAAATTCATTGGCTATACGACCGATGCTTTTGAAATGAAACAACTTGTTCGGATGTTGCCTGTCCCTGGATATGGTTTTGGTGCTTTGCGGTGCTTATAGGCAAACAATTTTGTTTAGGATTAGGGCAATTTCTGTTCACAAACAACTGTCTTGTATACTTGATTTACCTGACATGAGAATGACACGCTCCATTTTCTACCTTCATGTTGTATGCTGTGTCAGGGGACGTGGTATATAATTACCAAACACCCGAGGTACCTCCAGATGTTGTGTTTGGATCAGAAGATCAAGATTTTCAACCCCTTCTCTTTGTTGGAGATGATAATCCAGCAGCCCAGGCAGCTGCACATGGTGCATGGACTATATTGCGCGACTGGACAGCGAAGGATTCCTCGAGATTGCTACGCCTCCTTTTGGAATTAAGGTGCAGAACTTGTCCTCAAGTCCGTTATTTGAGAAATGGACATAGGGACATTTATTTAGTCGAACTCCGTTATTTTATTGTTAAAGATGTGAGGAAGTCTCTATACTCTCCTACCTTGGCCTGCAGCTTATTTGAGGTGGGGGATATGATTGAGTTTTCTAGAAAGGTCCGTTGAGCAAGATATCGCCGTAGAAGCTTGGGATCCATGACGGTGTAATGACGGTTGCTGGTTTTGACATACTTTGTTTATCGTTGACAGGTCGCTGTACTTGCAACACCAAAGAAAGCGGGTGGAGTTTATAGAAGATCCTCGTGTTAAATTCGAGACTGGAACCATTAGCGCCACGGAGGTTAGCTGAAGTTTTTGGCTCTCTCATCGGAGCTGGTGGTTTTCATATCTAGACACCAGAATGCTTGTATACTGCAGTATATTACCAGTAAATAGCGGCTCCTTCGCGTGCTAGAGTGTAACGGATGTTGCCAGTTTCGATGTTGTGGAGTTTTTATTAGCTTCAGATATTACTTGACTCCGAGGTTCTCCGGTTTGTTGGTGCTGAATCCTTTTGCAGCAAGAATGGGATGACGAATCTGTATTGTTGGTGCGGTTTGCTGTATATCCCTACAGGGCCTGGAGATGCGGATAATGAATGGAGGAGATAGGGTAATGAGCTGGCTGCAGCAGTCTCTTCTGAAAATTGCAGAATTCTGTGACTACCTCACGACCATTCGATTTTACCGTTTCCTTCTTTCCTCCAGTGGTAACCTCTTTAGGGTTAAAGGTTTTCTCCACTTTGGGATCTGACTCATTACTGTTTGTCAACAGGCAGATGAAATTCAGTTCGCCATTCCCTTGGACGTCGATCTTAGTCAAATAGCAAGACGTGTAGGAACCTCGTCATCGAAGCTTTGGAGAGGTATTTCGCTGCAAGTAAGTTCAGAATAATGGGTTACAGTTGCTTCAACTTCCGAACTTCATGAATCTAACGCTGTCAAGCTAATTGTGTGGGAAGGTTTATCGGCTTTGTACGAAAATAGCTGCACCCGACATTGGACAATGGAATTATATATGTTCTACTTTAACGCTCACCTAGAGCGTTGTCTTCACCTTAGTTTTGAATTATATAGACCGTAGATTGTTTTGTTGCAATATGCAGGTCACATTCTCTCTTCAAAGAGGACAGACGTATACGGGTGACAAAGCACCTCAATTAAGACTACATGCTCCGCCAGCTATGAGGGAGGTCTTTGATGTGGATGATGTAAAGCTTCCAACATGGGCAGATCGAATGTAAGAGCCTGTGTTTTCTCCCAGAGCCTGCATAATGCGTGCAAGTATAACGTCAAAATATAGTTCCCAAGTATCGTTCGAGTGATAAACTATCATATAGGCTTTTTAAGAACCTAGTAACTTTTCTGTGAGGGGAGGTGTTCGCACACTATATTCTAATGTTGTTAATGCTTGTCATTTCTAGATAACATTCTCTTGATGCACTTTACAATCTGGCATACCGCTCTACAATACAGTTGTAGATGGTCCCTCACCTAGATCGGTAGGCATCCGATATTGTACTTGCCATCTCTTCTGCACTTCCATGCCTGGGGGTACCATCTCGGGAAATGTGCTTGGCCCTACACACTCCCCTTTGGTCCGACCTCGGTTATATACCCGCGCTAACTTCTCCAACCATGTTAGCGCACATGAAGACCACTCTTTGGTACTTATGTTGTGCTTCCCTGGATTGAAAACTATGGGTTCTACCTAAGTGTGCGGGGAAAGTTACTGTTTTCTCCGGGAAGTGCTTTACCCGCGCACCAGGATATATTCGAATGTTGCTTCATCTTTTCTGAAGTGAGTTTCTTCTGTTATTGGTTTTTCTTTTCTAGTCATACTAAGAAATAGGTATTTTGCATGGGTAAAGTTTATTCACCTTTTGAATGTTATTTACGTACTCATTTGTGGTCCTGGCGGACTGACTGGGAAGAAATATTGATGTTGCACCTAAACCCGTATGTCCAGTGATCTCAAGAACACCTGTAACGATCAAGATGCGTATTTAATCCTTGAATAATATGAAGAATACCTGCCAAATCATGATTTGCTTTTACCTCAGTCTATGGCAGAGTAAGATACCAGCTATTTACAACCGTGCGAGAAGAATCGCATCTGGCTGGGGAATGGTTGAGATTAACGTGGGAACAGAGTTTCGTTCAACGGACAAAATACTCGATGAAAATGCAACGCTCTCCTGCGTCGTCGGAATCGCAGGTGCAGCATAGTCTGACATTTCCTTTCTGTGTTCTCTGTTATAGGTGTCTGATGGAGTACATACCGAACGTGCAGGATAGCTTGAAAGCACAGGTTCGTTCCACTGTTTCGGACAGTGAAGTAGTGTGTCCGCAGTCGTACTCAGTTTTCTAACTTTTTCACTGTGTAGGCGATTCGGCTCTGTATTATGCTCCTCATCCTTGTTTTTTCCAGATTGCTAGGTAGTGCTGGCCAATATGGGTAAGCTTCCATTGTTTCAGAAACTTAGGCGACTGAGGAATATTCCTGTCAATTATCTACACATCATTGCTTCCTTTTCCCGTTTACCCAAATCGGTATTCTGTTGGTCACGGTGACTTGCATTTAGGCAAATACTTGCATAGGAGTCAAAGATGTAACAGTAACTCATCGTTTGGAAAGGTGAGTTCTGAACTGCCGAGATATGATATCATCTAACAAGAGCACATTCGCACACAGGTACGTGAGGCGATCAACTCGGTTGGCTTCAGGAGGAGTTTCCTTGAGGCTCTAGGACCAGTCTTCGGCAGGCCTCTTGAGTTAGAAACGGTATGTTTGTCCTTCATGAACCAAATATCTCTGTGCCTGTCTCTAAGGTTAAATCTGAAGGGAAGAGGGTACCGTTCTGTACTTAAATTGTACGAGAATTTGCGGACCGACGTTAAGAGCGGGTGATTTTGTATTATGTTGGGATCCTAAGTTATTACCTTATCGTTGTGCAGAACCTGTTCCGGAGAGTGACTATCATGATTACCTCTGGCCTGTTTTGCTTTCTGGTAAGCAAAGCATCATCTGTCTTATTGGCTACAATCGTCCTCAAAGCTTAGTGCGAAATTAAAGAATAAGCTCATCACCGTAAATTATTGACAGGATTTTCACATGTATAAGGAGTTTCATTTTGCTTTGCGTTCGAGCGAGTAGTTATCGTCTAGTGTGAATGGTGATAAGAGCTTCCTTGCCGGTGCAGATACACGTCTCGTTGCCAACTCAGTTCCCAAAGCAGCAGCCTACCCTCACGTTTCAAAGTTCTCAGGTATGAAGTATAGCTTGTAAGGTTACTTAACAATGTCGTTGAAGACAATACGGTAGGGATACGAAGAGTGTTCAGGTTTGGGTCACCTACGTCGAACGACTTGCGTGCCAGAGAGTTGCTTCCAGTTGTCTACATCTGATCTAACCATCCCAACAGCCGGTAGACACGTTGCTGAAGAGACAAATATCTCCTGAGAACTGGGCTTCGCGTACCACTGATGGTGTCTTTGCACTTTGATCTGCGATTACGATCACAGCATTTTGATGCAAGGGGAAGACCTATCACATCCCGACCTTATACGGAGTATCCTTGGAGTCCTCGATGGGACGCTGGCCATATGGCCCAACGCGTATTGTATGTACCATCTCTGATTCTTGGAAGTTCTCATCATAACTTGGTCAGCTGAGCTATTCCCTTCTCCCAGCAGCACCCGGTTGCTGTATTTACTGACGCAATGATTGTGACCATCTCTCTGTTATCTTCGCAGTGAATTCGTCCTTGACGAATGCGACAAGTTCAAGAAGTACTGCAATGACGCAGTTCAACAGCATCGTTGAGGTACCCAAGGATTATCTGGAAACTGCTAACTGCTAACTGCTAACTGGTGACCGATAACCGGATCACTGTTGAAGGTCGAGAAAGGAGTTCGGTGGGGCTGGATGTCCCTTCAGAAGACCTTGAACGGCATGATATGTGCTGGATGCATGGCCCCCTGAGTTGAGACAATTCTCGTAGGAACGCCTTGTAAGTAAGAGGTTGTACGCTAGGTCAAGCAGATGTGCAAGTTGGAGCACCATTTCCCTTAAATTGCGAGGAGGTGAGTTGCAGCGCAGTCGCATCTGACTTTAGATTGTAAAGCTACAAGCGGAAGGCTTGCATTTAGAGCACATACTACACCTACCCTCGGGAGAAGGCGTCGGCGACTCCCGTCGGAGTTATGGAGAACACTTCGGGCCGTTTGATAGAACCCTTCATGATCTGTTTCATGACCCTAGGCTGATGTAATTATTTGTCTTCTGGGTCCAGTTTTGTGAGCATGTTTAGAATGATAGGCAGAGCGAATTGGTTTTTTTGAGTTCAGTTTCTGTTATATTAGATGTAACTCTGAATAGGAAATGTCGAAGTCAGAGATCAACCTCATGTTCGGGGAAACATTCTTCTTTTGCGGAATTTGCTGTACCTGGAATTTAGGAGGCACTTGCGTTTGCCTCTCAGCTTGCTCCAGATATGCCCAATGTTGGCGGTTCTGTCCATGCAAAATGTTCCAGGTCGGCAGCGCAGAAACTGTTCCACAGTTATTTGGCAGTATGCAATGTGTCGCTGTTCTTTTTTATGTTATTACACATTTTGTGAGCTTCTCAAAGGTTCCCATGGACTACATGTCGTAAATATGACGTTATGCTGGACATGCGCCGCTTGTCACTGCGGACCAATTGCCGGGTCGAAGTACCTGCAAATCTGCGAAAGCTTGTCGTCCAGGCGAGTGTAACGAACTGAATAGTGAGTGGTCATTTCACAGTCAACTTTCATGACGCAAGAACTTCACAGGCACGTCGAGGTCCACCAGCAGACTCAGTGAAGCACGTTGTGGGCTATACTCTCAAGACTCACCCGAGTCAGCAGTAATATGCGGTAGTGTCACTGATTATGATTCACTTTGGGGTTTCGCGTACATCATACTTACAGTTATTGTTTGCTTTTACGAATGGATTTAGTGGATAGAGATGAGAATTCATTCACTCTGTTCCATCAAGTCATTTCATCTTTCACCTATTATTACCTAGATAGATTCTTGATTTTAACCAACGATGGAATTTAAGGAGTGGATTGGAGTACGGTACTAAGGATGTTTGACACAGAAAGCTCTAACAGTGATACAATACAGCTTGGGGCGTGACCCTAATTTAGTCTGGCAGTCACTCCCCAAGTTCCAGCAAGCAAACGTTGGTCTTGTGTTCGAATTCCACAACTCGGCTGGAGGCGACTCAGGCTAATTGCGTCCACTCGCAAGCATCGAAAACCGTTGTATCATGCAGTCAGGTCTCAAAAACATGGTGAGAAAATCTACTGCTACTAAGTACAGTCTACACCACTGATGACTATAATAACAAATGGACATCCAGACTCCACGGCTCTTGTCGTGCTCTCTCTTACGTGCATGCAGCTCCGGTTGTCGGCCGCAACGAAGGCCAATTTGGCCAAAGCGTAACAAGCACCCCGAATGGCCAACATCTGCCAGTGCCATTTGCGGATCCAGCTTAGGCTGCCTATGACACGTGACCAGTCATCCGATGACCACGAATGGGAGGTACGAGACCTCGAGGAGCTGAATCTTTGTGAAAAGTGAGGTCGAGAAACGAGAATCTTTGTCGAGTGCGGACTCTGAACCCTGACGTAAAGTGGGTACGACTCATAAAGATGAAATCCATGTCGTGGAGCATGCGCCGAATGTTTGATCGAACGACATCGTGCGTCCGAAGTAAGGGTTCGAGAGTTTGACTGGTGGAAAGAGTAGAGGGGCCCCTGGTCGAGAAGAAAAACCGGCAGAACTCATCCTGAAGCTCTGATTGTACTGATCCGCCATAGAATAGGATACGTGACATACCGTAGTTGCAAGCAACAGCAGGAGCGTACCCTTTGCGCTGTTCACGTGGGCTTAGACCCAGCCACACGCAAACAGCACCGTTTATCTTCATCAATTTAGAGAGAGTCCAAGCATCAAGCGTCGTCCTGGAGTGGACAGAAGGCGCCGTTGTGCAGGAACCACTCTTTCTCTCTCAGGGAACTCCGAACTCTTTACTGTACTCGACTAAGGGGAGAGGAAAAAGTAAGCACAAGACGTGGATGTCTCAGCCTTGTTCACAGCAAGACAAGAGTAAACGTGGACGAAAGACTTCCCCTGAGCTACGGTAGTGCGGTTCATCCTCACCCGTTTTTCCTGTGAAAAGTACTTCAGGTCGAAGGAATCACCATGCCCGACCCGAAGTCCAGCACTTTGGCACCAGCTTTTGGCTCATGTCTCATTCTTCTCCTTGTCGAGAGAGAAACTGGTTCGGCCCGCTACACCAGTTAGGCCTCTTTTCCGCTGCTGCATTCTTCATCCGAAAGCTGCTGCCCTCATAGGCGTAACACGTACTGAATCTTCCCCTATGGTGATCGAACTCACGCGGGCGGATGGAACTCTCGGTACTAATCTTCTTCTATTAGGGGTGTCAAACACCTAGAAAAGAGCTTGTAATTGAGTTGACAAGAAGAAGACGGGAATAAAGAGGTGTCTCTGAAAACTCCTAGTGGGAGCTTATTGCCACCGGTTATGACAGGTGGATATTAAATTAGCTTCTTACATGAAGAAAAAGAGATAATAAATATGTATCACACATGTATAATTGACGGGAATACAACGGGATTCGAAAAGATTCCTTAGGACAGTCACAGGATACCTCTTTAGGCACCCTGTGAGTTTCGATGGCTGAACCCATAACACTATTTTCAGCGAAACCCATAACTGTAACCTCCAGGTTTGAAACCGCCTGTTCAGGCATATTCAGAGCATCTGCATATTCACCTCCTCCATCTTTCGATGGAGGAGGCAAATATACAGGTGGTTAATTTAATACCTAATTCTTCCGGCAGGAAGGGTTAGATATTAAATTAAACTTTAGTATATATTAATGTACTAACGACTATGAAGTCCCGGTCTTATACCTTCTGAAGCGCGGCACTCAGATCGAGACTTATGGGTTATCTCCTACTCTCCCCGTCTTTCCAGGCATGGGTAATAGATAACTTTTATAAAATAATTTAATTCTTTACATCTACTTAGTACATATTTTTTACTTTAACATATATATATTCCCAGTAACATGAAACGAGCAAAAGTTCCCGGAGTTCATCCAGCATGCATATTATCTCGAGTTGAGTTGATTGTACCTTTCCCACTATCACCGCTAGATTGCCACTGCACTTTAGTTAAATGTTTGATTACTTGACATTAAATCTCAATTTAATTTTCATTCAAGTACTCTAAAAAAGAGACAAACAGTAAAATTGACGCACACAAGGATAAAAAATTTATTTATAAAAATATTGATTACCCATATTCTAACCTCCAACCTGTGTTCTCAAGTATAACTTTTAACCACTACGTTATCATAACTCGATGTACAATTCACTACCAAATATCTTCATAACTATAAGTGTCTTTGTTCTACATGACCACACCCTTGTCTGCCGTGCACATACACATCGCGACAAAACATGCATCGCTGTTAGAGATACACCACACATACACATAACATAAAGACGATGTCATACACATACACAAGTATACCACGGTAATAAAAATTGGTATTTACTCTACCATACCAACCGGTAATACACAAGCACTAAAGTCGAATCACATCCACTCTGTGCATCAGAGAATCCAGATTGCGCTCACTAAGACTATCGATCATAGCCAGGAGCTTGAAGACTCAACTCGAAGAACTGAAGCTTACAAGACCCTGCTTGTGAAGTATACCCCTAGAAGGATTAGCCCAAGAACCTGCCCTAACGGCACTAACGGTCTTATCGGGACTAGTCACTACGCACTAGATCAACCTAGCCGAGGTGCTAAACTGACGTGATAGTTTTCGTGCGCATACACATCGCTACACAACATATATCGCTGTCAGAGGTACATCACATATACGCATAACAAATAAACGACACAATACACATACACAAATGTATCACAATCTCTCCCTTAATTGACAATTAAGTCCCTCTAACTCCAGATAGTCTCATATCCCAACTACACGATATACACTTTCGTGGGTGCAAAGATCAAGAAGTCGAGTGCTACCTCGCCTCATCGTAGTTGTCTGTCTGCAATTCATGCCACGGAAAGATCTAATCAGTTATACTTGATATATACATCGAGGGCACACCCACCATCCAGTAAGAACGACACGAGAGGTGGAGTCAAACACGACATGTGCCAACCTCTTGAACAACCATCGCACACCAACATATGGATTGCTCCACCAGCAGATCCACATAACATACACCTCAAGCCCGCACGTACAACCACTAAGCTTGGGTCAGCAGTACCATCGATGTTTCGAAGATGACATCGTACGCAATTGCGCACATGGTCCTTTCAAACAACACCATCATGGCTCTCTAACATGAGTACTCCAGAAAATAACACCTCACGCACTCGTAAAATAGTGCGCATTGTGATCACATCCAACGTCGTTGATGCAGTCTGCTATAGATATATATAATCGTCATGATGAAAATTGTGAATCGACGGCTGATAACTTCCTCCTCCAATAGTAGCATATCGCAACGTGTTCCTATGCTGAGCAATCGTTAAGTTCTCAAAAGCCATAGACATGACTCTTCGAAATGTCTCGGCTCGTTGAGAACATGCTCCCACTCACATATCCGGGTCATCAAGGTTCGACATCTCAGTAGAATCACGACGAATGACCGAAGATAGATCTGGATCTCAACCATATAATAGAAAAAATGGTGAGGAGGAAACCAAAGACGCTTGTCGACTAAACTGGTAGCCCATAACCAACCATGGTAATTACAAATCTCAACCTCTCAAGTGATCCTTCTGCAAGCCATACTTGTGCAATCCTCTCTTTACCGTCTGAACAACCTTCTCTGTCAAACCATCTGCTTAAGGATGATCTCGAGATGTAGTCTGATGATCAATCAACTTCTGATCACCATGGTCTAAAACTCACCAAGAAACTCTATATCTTGATCCGTCAGCACTTCAACGGGTGCTCCAAAACAACTTATCACTCCATCTAAGAATGCATACATTGTCCTCTCACTCGTCTTGTCCGATAATGTCATCAACTCAATCCACTTGGAGAAGTGCTCCACCATCACTAACACATACCGATGGTGACGTACGATCAACGGTAAGAGTGTCGTAAAAATCCTTACCGTGAGGATCAATTCTTCAAAATGTTATCTTGGACTTTATTTTCTCTCTCACCGGCAATTGATGATATCCTGCTTGAAGATCCAAAGTATTGAAGACCTTCACATGTTTCATGCACCTATCGCCTTGTTGTGTCAGCAGAAGCTCTTGCTCAGTAGGTCATGAAACTCACAACGCTAACCTACAAACCACAATCACACGTTAGCGTTCATGCACCACTCACTTTAACTTTGTTTGGTCCAGACCGGAGCTGGACCGTCTCCCTAACCATCAAGCTGAACATTCTCTAAGTCCCGACCTAGATCAAGCTAGGTCGGTCTCAAACATGAGCAAGTCACAACATGACTTGAGGCGGACTTTCCATAAAGTCCAAGGTCCTAAACGGTGCCTCCAACACACCTAGCGGTCCAACCGCTCGTGATGTTCGTCTGGGTCTAGGCTCCTGAATGATGACCTAATCCGCCGTCTCATTCCCTAGTCTTGCCCTAGTCCTTGGATTGCTCCTAAGTCCAAACGTCCAAGTCTAGACCGGAACGCGCTTTGATATCGATCCAACCATCACTTCATGTCTCAGAGTCCACCCACCGAACCCTTGGGTCAGGTGACTGGTCTTGGCTCACCCAGGCATCGAGCCCCCTTCATATATACAGTAATCTTCCGCTTAAGTACGCACCCGTTTAAGTACGCATCCCGATTAAGTACGCATTTTTTGACAGCAAAATTAGCGTTCAAGATTTATTAGTTGAACATTTCGCGAATCATCATTTGACGTAAGTTTTGAAGTCTTTTGTGTTTGGCTTTCAGGCCGACCGTTCGGATCTTGCTCTGAAATGATTCAAATGATTTCTTAAGCTCATCCTTTTGCAATCCACGGTGCGCTCTGAATCGACTTAACCATTGCCAAGATGCCTTAAAATCGGATTCCAGAATAGAAAGACTAGAAGCAATGCTTTTTGCTTTGGCTATGGCGAGAGATGGCGGGACAGGCAGTTTGGCACGGCGCATGCTGTCAGTCCAGATGTAAAGCATGTCTTCAAGCTCAGTAAATCGTCCAACGGAAGCTCAAAATGTCCTCTCCTTAGCTTCTTCAGACAACCAGGCAGACCGTTCCAGGATCGCCTCCCGGTTGTCCCACACCTTTCGGATGGCACCATCACTAACGTTGTACTTTCGGGCTAGAGCTCTTTTACTCGGAGCATCGTTTTGCTTAGTTTCTAGATGATTTCTCAACCTTGATGCTCATTGAGACGCTTTCCGTTTGGTTTCTTCGACATTGTAACGAAACGCAAGCGATTTGGGAGTGGCAAATCTAAAGTACGCACCTATCGGCTAAGTACGCACAGACCGCGCAGGTTCAAGTTGCATACTTAAGCGGGAGACTACTGTACTTCTGGGTATCGATGGCCCCGTCCTCCTCTTTGATCCCTGAAAAAATATATCACAACTCGATCACGAGATCGGCCATAATTCTCAGTTCCGAGATCAGTTCGAGGAGTTCTGCATATCACTGAAAAGCTCTCGCTGAGACCTTTCGAATGGGACCTTACTCGCCTCTAGATCTTACATGGAGCTCCACCCACGACCCAAAATGTCACTAGAGCTCCAACACTTAGCAGTTTTTCTGAAAACTTGTGGTTCGGACCAGCGTCCGAACCACGGTCCGTCTGCGTCGGATCCACGTCTCGATCTCGCGTCTCGAAACCTACGTCTCAAACGTATGTCTCATATCTCTATTTGGTCCGTTTCTAGACTTACCCCTTATGCCAGCGTTCGTCTGAGGTCGTCTTGGGGTAGACCCTTATGTCTTAACCCAATGTTTCAATTTTGGTTCCAAGAACCACTTAGTGTTCATCTGATCTTGACTTCCCGGTCAAGCCGTTAAGTCCTACTCGCAACGTTCACAACCTAGTGCAAGTCCACTAGAGTTCTATTATTCGCATATGCGTCTGATCTTGAGACTGAGGGTTGCGACATTCACCTTCACTTTGGAGGTGGATGCCCTCATCAACAATGATCCTTAAGTTAACTTCAAGTTCAAAATGGGTAGCCAACCCCTTGGCGCCAAAATCGCGTTATGGTAGCTAACCCGCAATTCTTTTCTTGGCTTGAGTCTTAAGTGATCGCTAGGACACTTAGAAAATTCTAACTAGTCTCGAGAAAGCCTAACTTTTTTTACTATCCGTAAAAAAAACTAGTTGACAATTTCTAAGTATTTTACTTAAGACTCTAACTTGCTAACTTATAAGCATTCACACCTACTTACGAGGTCCCTCGAATTCTTTATTTTCACAAAATACAAGACAAAGCTACAAAGTGCATCGGCCGAAGTCTCATCAAGTTGCTACTCATATGATTCGTCGTTCCTTTCACTCCTCGGGGGAAAGAGATGTCCTCATCGTGCTAACGTCTTTGTCCTTGTCGCCTTTTGAAGAGATCCAATACTTCGCTTGCATGTGCTAGATCTTTCTCTGACACCCAAGTTGCTTCTTTCAAATGGTATCCACGCCATTTGACCAAGTACTCCATCCGGTTTGATTTACGCCGCGATGCAAAATGGTCTCTACCTCATATTCTACTTCGTCTTGTACAACAGTAGGTTGAGGCCTGATAACATGTTTGCGCTTCGGTCGCAAATCATCCTTGAAGAATTTCTTTAATAAAGAAACATGAAAAGTCGGATGTAATTATCACTCGAGAGGAAGGTCTAGCGTATAGACATCTTCGCATCGATTCTTACAATGAGAGTTTAGCTGTTAAGTGCTCGGTCTCATCTGAGACACTAAAGTGGGAGGGGGAGTTACGGCTGCTGCTCGATCGTCTTCTCCCGAGGTTTCTTCCTTCACTTGTTCCAAAAATTGGAGACTAAGTTAAAATTTTGTATCGCCTTTCATCTCGAAACATATGGGCAAACGGAACGAGTTGACTCGGTTCTGAATCAATACTTGAGGAATTATATGAGTGCGGATCAAAGTGATTGGGCAGAGTGGCTCCGTCTTGCTATAATTTCACGAAGCATTCAGCAACCGATGAATCACTTTTCTTGCTGGCTTACAGACGTGAGCCAAAAGGGCCTCTTGACTTGACTCTTGCAAGGAATTCTACATCGGCACGACCAAGAACACGGCAAACATCAGCTGAAGAATTGGTGGTGGAAATGCAGCGGCGCGAAGAACAGTGAAGAAGAACCTCGAGAAGACACAAACGCTACATGAAGTAGGTAAACAAGAATCGACGGCATGGTGAAGTTTTAAGTGGACGAAGAAGTATGGTTAAGTACTTGGGCACCCCATCAGATTCCGAAAGACACTTGTGAACTTGGAGTCTCGGTCTGAAATAATACTCTAGGGTAATCCATGTGAACGCCACCAAGTATCTAGGAACAACCGAGAAGTCGTGAATATTGTTGCGATATCCAAGGTCGGGATAAACTTCGCTAGTTTGCTAAACTGGTCAACTATCACAAAGATTGTGTGTATCTATTTGCGTCAGACAGAGACGTAATGAAGTCCATGCTAATGCTTCTCAAGGTCTGGATGAAACCGGTAAAGGATGAAACAACTCATGTTTCTTCTCGTAAGAAACGCGGTTCGTCTGACAGGTTACACATGTTTACATAAAAGTGAGCAACATCTTCTTTCATGTAGGACCAATAAATTTTTTTAGCTATCATTGCTAAAGTGGACTTTTCTCCTACATGAGTAAGCCATGTCTCATCTGCATGTTCTGCAACTTCACTCCTTGCTTGAGCTGTTCCGTGTACTCCTTCGTTTGATCATCACCCATGTAATCTTCACGTATTCGTCTCTCCAAGTCTGACTCTTTAAGATACATAACTCGTAAGATTTGTGTTGATGATGGAAGATATTCCTCCTTGCGACTCAAGGCGTCAAGAACCACATTGTCCTTTCCCGCTTTGTGGATTAATTCCACATTCATGAGCGCCAAGGTATCATGCCACCGTAGTTGCTTTGGCGTCACTCGATCTTATGTCTCAAAGTACTTGAGCGAAATATTGTCAGTATACACTTGGGTTTTGTGAAGTCTTAAGTAATGCAGCCATTTCCTCAAGCAATGAACCACCGCAAACAGTTTCTTCTCGTGAGTCGATCATCGACTCTCTATCTCAGATACCTTCTTGCTTTCATATGCTACAGATTTTCCATCCTGTACCAACACTTCGTCAATCGCACAGTCGTTCGTCCGTGTGCACCTCGAATGGTTTGTCAAACTCCGGCAGCTTCAAAGCTGGCGCTTTTGACAAAATGGATTTGATCGTCTGGAACGCATCATCCACCTCCTTGGTCCAACTTATCTATGCGTCTTTTCTCGTCTTGTCCGTCAGCGGCTTCACGATCTTTGAAAACCCCTTCACATACTTCCGATAGAACTGTGTCAATCTTAAGAATCGCCGCATTCCTTTCACTGTAGTTGAAGACTCCCAAGTCACAATCGCACCCACCTTCTGCATATCCAGAACGACTCTTTCTGCACTAATGACATGCCTCAAGAAGTTAATGCGTTCCAAACCAAACTCACTCTTGTCAACGTTGGCAAACAGCTTATGCTCTCACAGCTTCGTCAACACCACCTTTAGTTGCTCTGCGTGCAACTCCAAGATTCTGGAGTTTATCAAGATGTCGTCGATGTAAACGATGAGAAACTCCTCCATCTTCTCACGAAAAATTGTGTTCATCAATATAGTGAACGTCGAAAGAGCATTGCAGAGTCTAAATGACATCATCATGAATTCAAACGATCCGTATCTGGTTCGACAAGCGGTCTTCTCAACATCTGGATCAGCTATCCGGATCTGATAATATCCTGACTTCAAGTCTATCCTGCTGAACTACTTTGCGCCCGGTAACCTATCAAACAGGTCATCTATCCTTGGCAAGGGATCATTATTCTTCACCTTTATCTTATTGAGCGCACGATAATCTACACAAAGTCGTAACTTTTCATCCTTCTTCTTTGCAAAAAGGCTCTGTAAGGTGACTTGCTAGTTCGGATATATCCTCGCACTAACAGCTCACCGAGTTGCATTTTCAACTCAATGAGTTCTACCTGATTGAGTCGATAAGGAGCTTTGGAAGGTGGTTCTGACCTTGATAAGACGTCGATCTTGTGATCCATCACCCACCTTGGAGATAATTCAACAGGTAAGTCGTCTGTCAAGACATCCTCAAACTCCTTAATCACTTTGAGAAGCACCTCCAGAAGTTTAGTTGCGTCTCCTGATGTTTCCTCTTGTCCACCACCCGTCATCAAATCTGCAACCTGCATCAAACACATGACTCTGTCGTTGAAATTCATCTGTTTGTCTTTGATCAAATTCAACGCAAAGTCATCAATTTTCCGCACCTTTCGGATCAACCTCACTCCCAGCTTCTGTCCTTTAACTTTGACATTTAACCTCAAAGGTTTTCGTCTAAGTTCCATTTCAAACCTGTCCAAGAAAGTGTTTCCCAAAACCGCATGGATGTCGTCCATCTCGCATACTGTAAAGTTCTCTATGAACTCCAACTTCTCACACGCAAATCGTACGTCCAAGGCCACTTCAAAAGTTTGGTACTGTAACGACCTATGTTACACATAGGAAGTTTGTCTATTAGTAAGGTGTTTAGTTCTAACTAAGTGTTGAGAATGTTTATTTGCTGCCAAAGTACTTTTAGGAGGTATCAAGTTAGTCATGACTAGCTAAAAGTTAGTTATGGTTAAACTTAGCTGTACTTTTGGCAGAATTCAGATATTTGCTAAAGAGTGAGCACTACTATCTTGTCATCTTGTCTAAAAGGTAGAAAGGAGGTGGAAAGTATCCCTTATCTCCTTTTTGACTTGATATTAGTGGTTGGATTAAAGTTGTGGACTTTGTGGGCATTAAAAACAAGAAGAGATTCCACATGTTTCCTTTTTAGTGGGTCCTAGTGTAGAGGGGGGGTGGAAATTCGAGATTCCTTGAGAATATTCCAGAATCCTTCTAGAAGTTGTTGACTTTGAAGGAATAAACCCATGTGAAAAGGTAAAAAGCCCATGTGATCAATGCTTTTATCTTAAGTAATATCTTAGTAAAACCCGGTAAAAGTAGTTACGGCTGAGTTACCGGGAGGTACCAAAGTAAAAACCTAGAATGTATAAATAGAGGAGTAGAGAAGAGCTCCTCATCCTTGTTTTCACATTGTCGTAATGACAACTTGAGTAATATAGAGAGTGTGGGATATTTTTAGCATGTGAGAACTTGAGAGACGTTGTTAGAATGGAGGATTTTTAGTTGATGTGTTTAAGGAGATTTTTAGTTGATAAGTTTGTGGGTGTATGAATGAGTGAACTCAGCATTTTCCCTTCAAGTTCATGGTGTGCTTCCATCAAAGCCATCAGAGGTGACCCCTGAGTGAGAGACAGGCCCGACATGTTGCAGATTCGTGGATGATTGAGAGATCGGGGGGGTAGTGATCGATAGGACCGCGGAGGGTTTACATTTTTGGTTCCGTTGCCGGGACCTCACTTGAAAGGATCGTTGAACGATGTTTAGAGTTCAGTTCTATATTCGACAAAAGGAGATTATGAGAGAGCACATGGAGAGAACGTTGGGAGGAGAGAGAGCTAACGCGATGTTAGCAACGTTAGAACCTTTCGTGTATCCCGTAGTGATATATGACGCGTTCGAAGTCATTCTTTACATCTTGTTCACTTAGAAAGGGTTTGAGGAGAGTTGAAAGAGTGTGCAACAAGAGTTGTAGAGGAAGGAGGAGAGAAAAGTTATTAGAGGAGATAAATTTGTGAGTTTAGAAATTCTGCTCTCTGGAAATTTGTACAGTCTCTGTCAACTTTTCTGTGAATTTTATTTTCCTGAGAAACTTTCCAGTGTTTTAGATTGGCTGATAACCTATCTAAGACAAAAGAAATCATAGGAAAATATTGTCTAGAGAGGGAGCAATGATTTTTCAAAGTTGAGGGGGTCTATTCGTGAGAGTTGAGGAATTCTGTTCTCTGAAAAAATTTTACAGTCAGTGTCAGATTTTCTATGAATCTTATTTTCCTGAGAAACTTTCCAGTGCTTTAGATTGGCTGATAACCTATCTAAGACAAAAGAAATCATGAGAAGATGAGGTCTGAAGAAGGAGAAAGAATTTTTCAAAGTGGAGGGGGTTAACAACCATGAGGGAAGTGAAAATATACAAATTTCAGTTCTCTGAAAATTTGTACAGTCATCACCATCTCTTCTGATTAGGGAAGTTTCTGTTGAAACTTCATGATTTAGTAGCTTGGAGGATGAGCTACTGGAGACCACAAATATCTTGGAGAGATCTCTTACCAACTAAGAGATATACGTTTCGGCATTCAAGGAGGTCTTGAAGATACTTCATGGGGAATCCAGTTCGAGTGCCGAAGTTGAAGAAGAGACGTTTGGGAGTTATAACGGAGACGAAAAAGCCAAAGTTAAGTATAGAGGCGTTGCGATCAAGCTTCTATTGCAATTGGGGTGATATTTTTGCTTTATATCAAGAAGCTTCTGCGAGCATCGGCGCAGATGTGAAGAAGGTTGAGTTCAAAGTATCATTCACTGTGGAGGCTACGAATGCTCCTGGCGAAGTAGAGTGTGATCCTTACAAAAGTGACTTTAAGATGTCTGCTAGGATTAGTACAGACGATGGTCATGAGGATATTATCATGGACTCTTAATTTTAGATTGGATTTTATTTCGTGTATAGCATGTAGAATACACGATTTTCAATATAAAGCTCGAAAGAGTAAGAAAGTGATGTAGAGTTATTTTCCTCAACGATATTTTGTCCACTTAATGGTTGAGAAGACGCAACATGAGTGGAAGTTCAAAAGATTGGAAAGTTAGACTTAGAAACCTTCCTCAAGGTTTAGATGTCATAGTAAGTGTCGGAGAGAGCTCGAAAGAGGTTATCGTTGAGTTTGAGAATCCTAGTACAAAACCTCAAGTAGAATCTCCGAAGAGAAGAGTAGAAACCGACTTGTGGTGTTATTTCTGTAGAGGGTTGGGACATAAAGTAGTGAATTGTCCAACTAGAATCAGAACCGAGAGAGCTAAAGGGAAGCGGGAGTTTACTGATTTAAGTCTTCGAGTGGGTCCATCGTCACCAGTGCCAATTCATCTTCTAGGCCAAGATCCTTGTCCAAGTTGTGGACCTATGTTACACATAGGAAGTTTGTCTATTAGTAAGGTGTTTAGTTCTAACTAAGTGTTGAGAATGTTTATTTGCTGCCAAAGTACTTTTAGGAGGTATCAAGTTAGTCATGACTAGCTAAAAGTTAGTTATGGTTAAACTTAGCTGTACTTTTGGCAGAATTCAGATATTTGCTAAAGAGTGAGCACTACTATCTTGTCATCTTGTCTAAAAGGTAGAAAGGAGGTGGAAAGTATCCCTTATCTCCTTTTTGACTTGATATTAGTGGTTGGATTAAAGTTGTGGACTTTGTGGGCATTAAAAACAAGAAGAGATTCCACATGTTTCCTTTTTAGTGGGTCCTAGTGTAGAGGGGGGGTGGAAATTCGAGATTCCTTGAGAATATTCCAGAATCCTTCTAGAAGTTGTTGACTTTGAAGGAATAAACCCATGTGAAAAGGTAAAAAGCCCATGTGATCAATGCTTTTACCTTAAGTAATATCTTAGTAAAACCCGGTAAAAGTAGTTACGGCTGAGTTACCGGGAGGTACCAAAGTAAAAACCTAGAATGTATAAATAGAGGAGTAGAGAAGAGCTCCTCATCCTTGTTTTCACATTGTCGTAATGACAACTTGAGTAATATAGAGAGTGTGGGATATTTTTAGCATGTGAGAACTTGAGAGACGTTGTTAGAATGGAGGATTTTTAGTTGATGTGTTTAAGGAGATTTTTAGTTGATAAGTTTGTGGGTGTATGAATGAGTGAACTCAGCATTTTCCCTTCAAGTTCATGGTGTGCTTCCATCAAAGCCATCAGAGGTGACCCCTGAGTGACAGACAGGCCCGACATGTTGCAGATTCGTGGATGATTGAGAGATCGGGGGGGTAGTGATCGATAGGACCGCGGAGGGTTTACAGTATGTCTTGTCCTTGGCAAAGCGCACCTGAATAGGCTTGTCTGTCTTGGAGGTGGACAAGCCCAACTTCTTCACCAAACTTCAAACTTATGAAGGAGTGGGTCGCTTCTGTGTCCACAAGAAAAGTAATACCACGGTTAGCAATTTTGGCTTGTAGAAACATCAATCCTGGAGTCTTCTTCGTGGTTCTCAAGGTCACAGTCATCTGGTCCTCCAACAAGTCCTTTGCAACAAACGTATTCATGCTATAATTACTAATCTTATGTTTCGTGCACTCTTTAGCAATATGGCCCTTCTCGTCATAATTGTAGTAAGTAAACTTAGCACCATTGTCATTCTGATGTGTTTACCTCTTAGGTTTCGACCCTGTTTGCTGTCGCTTTGCTGTCGAGACAAAAGAATCCTTTCGATCCTTCTTACCCTCATCTCATTGTCGCTTGAAGTCCTTGTTCTTCTTCTGAACCTTATCCATGCTGCGTGGTTCAAAAGGTTTTTGTTGTTGGACTTCGTCGTCTCCAATCCCCTCCGCTAGCTTCAAAAGTTCGATGCATGTCTCATGTAGCTTCAGATCTGATAGAGAGATTTCTCTGAGCTAGACTTGAGTCCATCAATAAATATACATATATGATCTCCTCAGTCCACTTAGATAACGAATCTAGCTTAGCACTAAACTCGCACACATCAAAGCCCCTGTTTGCTTCAACCTAACTAACTCAACACCATCTCGAATCCTTTGATACTATGGAGTGAATCGTCTCACGAGGAACCTTGAACTCTTCCCAACCAAGCGCCGAGTGGTACTGGGCTTCTTTGACGTTGAGACAAAGGTTGTCAGCTATCTCAAGTTCTCGCTCACCGAAGCGTTGGCTATGATATCACTTTTTGCGCACCTATCGCCTTGTTGCGTCAGCGGAAGCTCTTGGCTCAATAGATCACAAAACTTACAACGCTAACTTGCAAACCACAATCACACGTTATCGATCATGAATCACTTACTTTAATTCTATTTGGCTCGGACCGAAGTTGGACCATCTCCCTAACCATCAAGCTCAGCATTCCCTAAGTCTTGACCTAGACCCGACTAGGTCGATCCCCAAACATGAGCAAGTCAAAACATGACTTGGGACAGACTTCCCATAAAGTCCAGGGTCTTAAACAGTGCCTCCATCACACCTAACGGTCCAATCGCTTGTGATGTCCGTCTGGATCTAGGCTCCCGAACGTGATCTAACCTGCCGACTCATTCCTTAGTCTTGCCCTAGTCTTTGGATTGTTCTCAAGTCCATACGTTCAAGTCTAGACCGGAACTCGTCTTGGTACTGAACCAACCATCATCTCATATCCTCAGAGTCCGTCCACCGAACCCTATGGTAGGATGACTCGTCTTGGCCCACCTAGGCATCGAGCCCACCTCATATATACTTCTGGGGATCGGCGGCCCCGCCCTCCTCTTTGGTCCCTAAAAATTATATCATAAAATCTGATCACGAGATAGGTCATAATTCTCAGCTCCAAGATCAGTTCGAGAAACTCTAGATATCACTGAAAAGCTCTCGCCGAGATCTTTCGAATGAGACCTTACTTGCCTCTAGATCTTACGTAAAGCTCCATCCACGACACAAAACGTAGCTGGAGCTCCAACACTTAGCAGTTTTTTCAAAAACCTATGGTCTAGACCCAGACTCTAACCTTGTAGTTCGGATCAGCATCCGAACCATGGTCCATCTGCGCCGGACCCACGTCTTGTTCTCGCATCTCGGACCCACATATCAGACCTTTGTTTGGTCCATTTTCAGACTTGCTCTCTTAGGTCAACGTTCGTCTGGGGTCGTCTTGAGATAGGCCCTTATGTCCTAACCCAATGTTCCAACCTTGGTTCAAAGAACCACTTAAGGTTCATCTGATCTTGACTTCTCGACCAAGCCGTTAAGTCCTACTCGCAACGTTCACAACCTAGCGCAAGTCCACTAGGGTTCTATTGTTCGCGTCTACGTCCGATCTTGAGACTGAGAGTCGTGTCAACATGCCCCATTGCATCAAATATCTCTTCAGGTGTCAACATGACATACGTATAAGACTTCGTCTGTCGATTGATAAGACGGTGGTCTCCACACATCCGTCTATCCATGTAGTTGTCATACATATCTTTCTTTGCTGACATCACTATGGCAGATCTTACTCTCCATGCGACATCTCCACCAACCCAACCTCCAACAAGTCTTGAGTCTTACTCTAGATCAAGACTCTCTCCATATCATTTTACTTGTAGAGATGTCGAAAGATTGATGTGTTACTAGTCAAGTGGATCTGTATACCTGGTCCCTTCAAGGTACCCAAATCCTTCATACTAAAGACAAAAGAATTCCTAGAGCTCTTCAAGAATCTCTAAAATTTTCGTCTCTCCTCTCTTATAAGCTTGGGTTCAATCTCTAGCTCCCAAGTATCATGTGTCACCACGCTAAGACAAAGTCGTTGACTGCTAACTTGCAGCCTTTGGAGCAATTTCCTTCTACTCAGTCCCAACAACCTCCACCTTCACTGTGCAAAAAACTCCTGGAGTCCTAGGTGCAAGCTCCACACTCTCTCCTACTGTATCTCATGATGTCCAAGGATGACAAACTCCATACACCTCACCCCCAATCTTTGTCTCCATCGACCCGGTAAGCAAAGAGCTCAGAAGTGTCCAAGGATAATATCCGACGATCACATCCGGCGCTGCTCAGTCAATCCCTCAGCCAATCCAAGATTAATACAAGCTCAGGTCCTCCATCTCTATAAGCATGTGACGCTGAAAAGCTCACCAAAGTGAGCAACATTGTCCTGGGTCGTCTCAATAGGTTCACCACTACCATGGATGACTTATGAACTCTATCTTCTCGAAGCAAGTCCGTAAGTTCTCTTTGGTGTCAAAGACGATTGAGACGATGGATCAAGAGGAAAAAGACGATATGAAAGATGACATCAGAAGAACAACAATAATCATTTCATGATGCAGGAAGAAGAGTATGTTTGTCTTTGACTCATCCTAGAAGGATTGGTTCTAGAGATGTAAAATTATGACGACAAGAAGAATCTCAAGCTCGAAGAGAAGGTTTGACTAAGATCAGATGTCCTTGCAACGAATGTAAATGTAGTAAGTGGGTTTTGCTTGCTAATGTACAACGACATCTCATCAAAAATGATAGATATGTATCGATTAGATTGGAAGATATAGATGAACGTGAATGGAGATCTACACTAGAACCAACAAGAAAATGACACAAGAGAAACCCTCCAGAAACTATACATGAGGAGTTTATTCTTATAAAGAATGTGAAGGGAGAAATACATACAAATACCCGTAGAGCAAAATATGAGAACGAGGATCATGGTTTAGACAAAAGAATAGAAGTAGAGAGAATGATATCAAATTTTTTCATATTCCCGATGAATTTAGAACAAGAGAATAAACGATTAGAGCCAGAAGATGAACATAATCATGCATCTGATAAGCCTTTTGAAACCAACCAGTCCTCTTGTGCCATGGCTCAAGAGGCCGAAGAAGATGAGACAAAGAGAATGAAAGTCTTGAGAGATGCATGCGATCCTCTTTATGAAGGAGCACAGATCTCCAAGATATGTTTCACCATGATTATATGGAACATCCTTAGAACACATGGATATTCTAACGAAGTTGTAGATGAGATTTTGGCTTTCTTGGAAAAGACTAAGCTTAATTTATCTCCAAAGAGTCACGGGCAAGCAAAAGCACTTATCACAAAGCTCGGATTAAGTTACTTGACTATACATGCGTGTCCATCTGGTTGCATCTTGTATAAGACATAATATACAAATGAAACACAATATCCTCAATGTGGACAATCTAGATACAAGATAGTTGGTAAGTCTCAAGTTCCTCGTATGATGATTCGTCATTTTCCAATCATATCTCGTTTAAAAATGATGTTCCTCGCAGATCCATAGCATGGTTGCTATCATGGAGTTCTGTAAACAAGAGCAAGATGGTATGACCCAACATACAAGAGACTTGAAACAGTGGATTGACATCGATACGAAGTGGCCGTTCTTTGCAATAGAGCCACGCAATATCGGATATGGCTTAGCTCTTGATGGCATGAATCTCTTTTCTGATAAGAACATCCATCACAGCACTTGGCCGATATTAATATTGAATTGCAATTTATCTCCTTGGTTAGTAACAACAAAGTTTTTCGTACAATTAGTACTACTAATTCCTGGTCCTAAAGCTGTCTCAAGCAACAATATAGAAACTTATATGGATCCGTTGATGGAAGAGTTTTGGAGTTATGCCAAGGTGTCAAAGTTGTCGATGTAAGTCAACCTCTTGAACAACAAGCATTCAAACTACAAGCCACGGTAATATGCATTGTCAATGACTATCCAGCCCTTGGTACTATCTCTTGTTAGAGTTCTAGTGGACTGAAAAGAAGTGTACATTGTGGACCTAGAGTCCACTCTGAGTTCGGAGCATAGAGTACAGTCAGACATGTTGATTGACATGGCACAGTAACCGGACAGACCGACACTCACAGATCAGAGGTATGATCAAGAGCACATTCGTTAAGAGGGGAATGATCAAACTTATGAATCGTAATGGGGGTATGATCAAGCCAATTTTTGTGTAGAATATGGATTTGAAGACTGTATATTGATCTGAACTCATAAACACATGGTGAAAGATCTATCCTCGCTGTCTACTTTTGTATAAAATGGTATAAATGGGTTTTAAATCATCATCACCGATGGGTGTCTAAGTTATATAATGAGTGCGTTGATCATATCTAGGCTCATTGTGAATATGTGTTTCATATAAAATGGTCGTTCTTAAGAATGAACGAATCATCTATTGTTCTTGATCTTGATGTCATTTAATTATTAATCTCCGCTGCTTGGGTTCATGGGAGTGTAGCAACGAATATGCATGCTTCCTGAGCTCTTGGTAGTAAAGAAGAAAAACAACAAGCGAGAAAATAGAGAAAAAATTCACCATAGAGATTACGAAGTGAAACGGAAAGATGATTTGTGATCGATAATCTAATTATTATTATTAATATCAATGATACATTTTACAGTTGCCAAGACTCGTGTATAGAAAACTCCATACTTCTCTATGCACGGACATATGCAGCTTACATCCAAGAAGAAGATTATATCTGTACCTGGGTGCCATATGTAAAAGACTCCACATAATCAGCACTGAGTCCACATCATTCCTATCATGAGACGAGAGAAAGCAGATGAGAGAATGTGTGGTTACTTGACATTTGTATGAACTTAGACAATAAAACTGTAAGTCACGCTTCTAGACACAACTCACTTTTGGAATAAACTTATGACCTAGAACAAATAATCGAATTTATATATAGTTTGGTTAATTGATGATCTAACCCTTCCAATTTAAATTAAAAGGCTGCATAAAATCTTTTCCATCTGAAGATGGAGAAGGGTGACTATTCATGCTTCATAGATACGTATTCAGCTTCGAGATAAGCAGAATACGCACCGTAGTGTATAAAATGAATAAAAAGAAAAGTACAATAGATGCTCACAAGGACATCTAGGATTACAAATGGAAGAAGAGAGTAGCTGAACTGAAAAACTTACCTTCGTTAGCATAATTAAGCGATAAGTTTTTAGAAAAAAATCTAGATGGATTGAGAACGTGTGAATACTAATTTCATGGAATAATTTGAATAACAAAAATTTGTACTTTCAGATAAAAGAAAGTTATATACATTCCTCTTCATATAGAAAGCATTCATTGCTGAAGAGAATGATTTCAAAATGAGAATGATTACCGTTTTCTACACTATTGCGTGAAAAAATATACTAACAAATTTTCCTCTACAATATTACGTCAAACATTATCCTCTATATATCTTCTCTCATTATATAGGACTATATTCACTTCGAATAAATACTTGTTCTGTCTGGAAACTGGGTCTAAAGTTTGATATGCTGGTTTATCTGATGAAGAAAGTGCCATCGACAGTTTGAATAGGGATTGGGGTAGAGGGACGATGACATAGTGAATTTATATTTATATCCAAAGTGCCCTTTTGGCTCAGGGAAGGAAAATGACAAACATCTAAACAAACTACAAAATCTTCATAATAGATTGGTTGAAAGTTGATTTTAATGAATAGTGAAAAATACATCGGAGTACTTACCGATAATGGATAGTGAAAATATACATTGACGATATTTACTGGTGCTTGTTTCAATTCTGAGAACACAGGGGTGGACTGAAGACAGTCAAAGTTAAATTTACTCAATTAAATTTAAATGGCTAAATTTAAATTCTATAATGTTTCATTCGATTACATGCTATCGTTGCAGTCACTGAAACCCATAAGCAACACCTCGGGACTGAATCTCTTTTTGATATTAATGCTTGTGCTTTCCACGAGTACTAATACTTTCAATTTTTCAGTTTTTAATTTATAGTCTAACCCTTCCAAAAGGAAGGGTTAAGAGATAAATTAAAGCCATGTATATTCTTTCTTCTGAACTTGGAAGAGGTGAATATGCAATGATATGTACTTTACACTTTACTGAGTTAACTTGTACTTCCTTGCATATTTCAACTTATTATCTAATCTTTCTTGCGAAAAAGGTTAGGTGATAAATTAAACTTTTAAAGGAAATGATTTTCTCACACAGTTGCAGTACGTTTTATGGTTATTATTGAGTGTCGGTGTCCACATGATTTATGAGTTATCTCTGGAAGATACAACATGTATAGAGTAGTTAATTTATAATAATTATATTAAGTATTTAATTTAATTTAAGTTCACTGAATAATTCCTTTTTAACATTTATTGATTTCCTGTTAACATCTCAATGGCATCGTCATTGTGATGTCTGATCCAATGACAATTTTCTATTTTTCATTTTTCACTGCATTTTTCCTTTTCTTCGTTCGTCCAGAAGTGCAGTTTGGATGCATATAAGCTCTACTATATATGTAATATCACATGGTTAGACTGATGGCTCTTGCTGTGTTGAATCAGATTTAAGATCACAAAAAAGAGTTATATCTAAGGTTTTTACCTGGAGCTTTTATTCTCACGTGGTTTTTAACGAGTCCTATTCGCACGTAGTACAAACTTTGTAGATAAGATGGTAACAAGGAAAAAATTGCTATGCTCTCATTTTCCATAAAGGTGTCTTTCTTGCATATATTCATCTCTTCTATGTTGAGTGAATGATTAAATAATAGATTAATTTCTTATTAAATGTATTTTTCTTATCAGCCTATATTCGCACTTGTAATCTTTCATGCGCCTGAGTCTCCTTATGGGTTATGCCGAGATCTCAAGCATCTCCAAGTCCGATTAATATTTAACATTAATGATAATTTTGACCATATCAACTTAGTATAGAATTTTCACAGAAAGCCTGAGTATGACTACAAGTGCTCCGGGTGACCAGGAAGACCTTATTCTGCAGGTTTGCTCTCAGAGACTGAGAAATTTAACCTTTATGCAGAAATTTATTCTGGTGATTATGTATTCATCAGAACTTAGAATCGATGAAATTAAAAATCGAATTAGAGTTATTTACTAGCTTTACAAGTTACGATTCATCTCAAAACAAATTATTTATTACGACTGATAGATTTTAAGAAGAAGATTTTCAAGTTTCTTGGAGCAGAAGAGAATCCTTTCTTCAAGATGAATGTACACAGTGGAAGGAAAAGAATATTATTCTATATGCTCTTATACTAATACTCGAGGTTTACAAAAAATTACTTGAGCACACCCTAATACGTTTGTCGGACTTGAACTCTCACTCTTCTTAACTTTGCATTACTTGATCACACCCTTGACTAGAAGAAGTTAACTCTTGACTAGAGCAAGTTCAGTAGGTCAAAATGCCATATCATCATAATGCAAAAAGTGCATGTTAACAAATCATCAACCATGAATCTATACGAAAGTTCAATTCAAAATACCTTTATAACAAATTATGATCCCGGATTATCTTTTACTTGTATTGGTGAAATGTTTTTACATATCGAGAATCTTGCTCAACCTGCTGTTGTCCATCAAAGGTGTGGTTAAGCAACACAAAGTTAAGAGACGTGCGGTTTCGCACTTATTTCGTTTCAGATAACAGCCGGCGGGCGAAAGGTCCCCAGAAGTTCATGTTGCATTCATGTATTCCCCATGAATCTACGTCGTGCAAATGCACAAGTTGCAGTCCCAAAGTTCTACCGCATACATTGCACTGACACTAAAAGTTTGTAGGCGTCCTTTTTTTAGAGGAAGAGCGACGGCACGCCCACGGCTGACAATAACAGTATGATGAAGCAAAATCTCGTACTAAAACAACAATATGAGGAGGACTTTGACCACGCGTGAGGAGGGGAGGAGGAAAGCGCGAGATCCTCTCATCTGCCAGTCCATCAGCTGCCGACGACATAACAAGAATATTTATATTTATTTTTTTATTTTTATTTTTTTATTTTTATTTTTTCTGCAGTAAACCGCAGTGAGCGGGCGCAAACAAGAATCAGGATACTGGAGGGCCATTGGCACTGGATGGGATGTTGGAGCATGTTGACCGTTCCTAGCCGTTTGCCTCGGCCAATGAGAGCGCTCGGGGCTAACCGGAGTCACTTGGAAGATCAAACCGGAGGGTATCTTTCTTTTGGAGAAAAGCGGGCTGAAACTGTACTCAGCCGGATCTTTACTGGCAAAGACTAGGAGGAACTGACAAATTACCTTTTAGTTTTGAGAACAAAAGGCGGATATCGATCGGTAAAACCGGTTATTACTTCTTACAGTCGGATAAGTTTGGGTAAAGCAAGAAGTTCTCCCCGAGCCGTGTCGCCATTCTTCACAGGCTCAGAGTCAACAACTTCATGTGCATGCAATCACTGACTCCATACTTGGAGCAAAAGCTACAGTAACTCTCGATTGCCACATGTCTCCACGCGGCAGTTATCTAAATGAAGTTATATAACCCATAGAGTATTACCTAAATGCAGTTATATATAACCCATAAAGTATTCCTCTCCGCCACGCCTTGTGACTGTCTGGTCACAGGTGCAGAAGGAACCTCTCCATTCGTCGAGCGCAAACTGAAGCGAAACAGGAAGCCGAGTAAACACGTCACCCAATGACAAGCTTAACAGAAGGCAGCACAGCGTAACCCAAGAAGCATGGTTCATATTTGCCCACCGAGATCTTTACGAATGAACACTAGGCTAACTACGACTGTGACTGGCCAGTCACAGTTGGAACCCAACAGGTTTGGAATTTCATTCTGACTGTCGATTCTCCCCATCATCTGGAATTTCATTTCCAGTGTATGTTCAGGTCCACCAAATTACAACTTGCCAGACTCACGGTAAGGTGGGGCAGTTCATTGACTCTGTGATGATAGGTTTATGGTATAGCAATTCAGAAGGTTTTAGATTTGCTTATTCACTTAGTCGAATCTGGGCTTTGGATTTTCTCTGAAGCTGTTATTATTTTCTCACTGTGTTGGGTTTTGTCCTTGTCAGAAATTTGAGTTCTTTTTCTTGCAATTTTAGTCTATTGTAAGACGAAAAATATCCATGGACGTCAAGAGAAAAAGCATTATGGGCCGAGTGAATCATGCAGATGTGACTATGTCCATATTCGCAGAAAAAAGATGACGATAGCAACATAAGATGAACTGACCAATATAATTGAACCGTCTCATTTACATACATAGAATAAAGACAGGTTGTGCTGAATTCTAACTATCAACTACATATAAAGAAAACTGTGATACGAACCAAGGTCGAATTCAAACAAGCATTGGAACGCTATATTACAGTATTTGAAACTGAAACTGAAAGCTTAACGTTTCATTTTTACATACACGAAACAACAGGAGGTCCAGTCGAATTCTGACTTTCAACTGTATATAGAGAGCTCGGCTAGCACAAGTAGAGTTGAGCAGTTAAAAGCAAAAGTAGAGCTGTTCTGGTTGCATCTGCTGAATTCTTAAAAGTACTATTTACATACAAGGTGTCGTTATCAACTGTATGGAGAGCTCGTATGGAATAATACTCAATACAGAATGTATGACGGCAGCGAGAAAAAGGTTTCTCAGACTATGCGGACCTAGGCGCTGAGAGCACGGCCAACAAAGTATGGTCTTAATGCGACTATCATCAGCTTACGCTAAAAGACAGCGTCAACAGTCTTCAAGAAATTTTGCCATGCCTCCGTGCCGACCAACATTCGCACACTAGGAGTGCTTATTAACCGAGAGAAAAGCGAGTTTGTTGATCCTCGACAGTGGTAACAATACGTGTTATATTAGAGTAAATGGTTACAAATGAAAACTCTAATGATCATGCGTTATTTTAATTGGACTTGTGGTACGTTTCTCGACTTGCTATTGTAGTTAAATCAATCATTTACCCTGGAGCATTAGCTAGATGATACCAAATGCGGTTCTCACTCTTTCGATCATGGTTCGACTTCGGTCCTCTTTTCAGAGAGATTTTGATATTCGGATCTCGTGTTTGAAGGTTGAATACGCTGGTTGGATCAATAAAAATTTCTTTACTAATTATTTCTTTGAAAAAAATACTCGATCGTCTGTTTATCTTGGGTATTTATCCTTCGTTAGATATGTATACCTCTGTGATGTCAGAGTAGTGTTTAAAACACTACTCTGACAACAGAAGTCCGAAGTCTTAGGAGGACTTCTGTGTGTTCTCAAAAGACTGATTTCTTTTTGGTCTATCGCAGATCATATGATTCTAACGTCAGGTCCTGTATCCATCTACCAAGTGTAATTTTAAAAAATTTTATTTGAAAATTTAAAAAGTAAACTAAATTAATAATTTACATTAATTTAATAAAAACACCTTAATAAATATATCTGGTTAATTTTTATAGAGTAGAAAACGTAATAATAGATGTTAAAGTTATCGGACAAAGATAAACTTTTGTTACCTCATTTCGATGATTAAGTCACATCCAACTACAAAGAGAAAAATCATGAGTTAAGTTGTAAGAGGTTTACCTAACCGAAAGTGACAAATTTACAAATTTGTAAACGTCAGATGGGAGGGAGAGTTAATAATCACATAATACTAGTAAAAAATAGTTCTGAAACTGAAATGTTAAACATCTTAGTCGAAAAAACAAAGTGAAAGTACATATCACAATCTAACATCAAGTATTACTCAATACTGCCTGCTTGGTATTTAAGAAAATCAGTAAATATTCTCTAATCAGTAAATGGCACGATCAGTGAGATTGAAGTGGATGTGTGCATCTTGGTGCAATTTCACTAGCTTTTCGCAAGTAAAATCGTATAGTGAATGCTTGTTCCAGTAGTCAAAGAGAAATAATGGTGTACACAAGTAAACACGAAAATACTCCATTTTTGGTCATGTTTCACTTTCTTACATATTACCATAATTTCAATTTAATATATGATAATATTTTACTTTTAAAAGTAAGGTAGGATGCAATCCACGTGCAGTTTTTCTCACATCTGTTGCTATGGTGTTTGAGGACACATTTAGTTAAAATTACCTCATTATGAAGTTTAGTTTAAACAAGACTTAGTATATTTGTTCTCTAAAATTTCACTTTTAACTTGATAACTTATCTTATGATTACATAGAGATTTGGTAAAGTTATAAACGAGGAAATATTATATATACATATTATACTGAAGTATTATTTACAATCACATTATCATTATCATCTCATCTTTTTTAATCATTAGTTGTATAAAGTTCCAGTTTGATTCATTTATAATGTCACTACATACTATAGATCGTATGGTCCGTTTCCTTCAAGTCAAATTGTCAAAATTCCTTTTATACAAGTACATAATATCCGAAGTTACCATCGACTCCAAAATGATTCTTTCATGTTACTTGTGAAAAACTATAACGACCCAAGACTGACTAACTGTTACATCTCTTATGGTGAAAGAAAGGTACATAGTTTACGAAAAGGGAGGAAAAACCAGTGTATTAAATTGGTGGAAGCGTTAGAAAAGAAAAAGAAAAAGAAAACCAAGTAGGAACAAGGAAAAAGTACATTCGGTGCATCTTATCATGACTCTGTAGCCGTCGATTTTTCAAGGGGACCACACTGTCAGAGCTTAGTCGACATGGACAATGATACGTATGACGTGACACGAAATGAATGCACAATCATCTTTTTCGGAGCGCTTTAATGGAGGACACCCGAAAACAGAGAATGAAGGAGCCACGATATCCCTCAGTCCGTCAAGCGGGACGAGAGGATAGCGTCGTCGAGCGATGTCTATCACCACCTTTATATGAACAGCATCCGAGTGATGTGTACTCGTCTGATCCTCAACTCCCTTATCATTTCTTTGCATTTTTCGCGCGAATGCGCGTGCTCTTGTCTTGAAGGCTTCAGACTCGAGAGTCGTCACTCGTCACTCGTCACAGAGGAGTATCATCCGTGATCGAATGAAGCCACTGGTTCTTTTCGTCCCCTGCTGCAGTAGCGTATGAAGATGATCCCTGCGGTCGGTAGGCACTGTCTTCTGCTGTCAGAATAATGGAACTCCATTCTCCAGAATCTTGACGACCTGTCAATCGTCGAGTTTCAGGTACTCCGACGAACACCGAACACAATACACGACTCGGCACTTTATATTCACAACTTGGTAGTTCGCAATATTCGATTCCTCCGTCACATGGGCCACGAGGGTTTCCCATTCGATCAAAGAGGGTTCGTAAGATCAGTTGTGTGTAGATTCGTGGGTATATTTGTAAGGGGAAGGAACGTCCACGACAGCATTGATCGCCTGAAAGGTTCAGAACCCACATGATTACAAATCAACTTTGCGCGTGAGTGTGATGGGAGATAGAATGGAAGGATTACACCGCACCGCTCTGGAGTCTCAACTGGCCCCATGGAGATCGCCTGAAACAGTTGGGGTTTCCATCTAGCACTCTTTAGATCTTCTCGATACACAAAGTACAAGTTGATGGGGAAGATCTTCCGTCTCAACTCGACAGTTCTTTTCCAGGGAGGACATGATCATCGCTCTGTCGTTCATCATGGGCTCAAGAGAGAAGGAAAAGAACAAACGTGTAACGTGGACGACAAACATTGGGACAAGATATCAACTTTGTTATAGGAAAATTGATTAAATAAATGTATTTTCTATCATATGTTAAGTAATATCCACTTTGTGTTTATAAAATATATACAAATATATACACATACAAAATATATATTTTATTATAATTATCATCCAAGTTGGAAACTGCAAAGAGTAAGAAAAACACACCCTTACGTTAGCTTCTAAAGTCGGCGACCTTGATGTATACACATGAATGAATTTTAGCGTTAATTTATTACCTGACCTTTCTTGGCAAGAAGGTTAGATGGAAAAGGTGATAATGCAGAGAAATTATCACCTCTATTTAGGTTATCTATAAAAGAACAATTGTGAAGGCAAATGTGTTCTCATCACTCTAGTTTTCGTGATTCTAAATGTAAATGTTACTTCATTCGCCATTCAGTTCTCAAAATTACTTGAAACATCAACCTTGGAATGATGTCGTGAGTGGCTAGTGATAATTAGAAAACGATGTTCTTGTAACTTGTTTCGGTTTTTTTTATTACGTTCAGTGAGGACGGTGATGGGAGACTAACAACAAGAGAGTCGGCTCCAAACTAGAATGAAGAAAATCATAAGAGAGTGTGTTAAAAGAAAATCATCGTTAAGGAAGAAAGAATGTCATCGTTACCCTTGACACTCGAAGGTCATTCTTTCACGTGCGATCCAAGATCATGCAATCTCTTTTCTAATACCCTTATTAGGTTGATTTTTAACACGAAAACTTTATCTAAAATTTTACTAAAATTATCTATTTTAGATTGAAAATAAAAAAGTTGTAGAGTTGAATTTTTTCTATCTATATTATAGTAAATTTTAACTATTATTGAAAATTAAGTATTCATTCATCTATAAATCAAATATAATATGTAGAAATCATAACTTTTCATTTAAATTTATGTAAACAATTTAGAATCTAGATAAAATCTAGATATGGATTAGTATCAATGGAAATTTATAGTGATATGTGTACAAGCTCATTAATGAACTTAAATTCTATATAAAATTCTTAAATTATAGAGAAACGCTTACGTCTATTTTTTGACACCTGTGACACGAGGTTGAGTTATTCTTCGCGATCAATGAGCCAAGTTATTCGTTCTTGGTGCTTACGCGATCAGGGAGTCTTCGTCTACGCATAGGAGAAGACCATGTGTAGATTGGATTATTGGTTTGGGTGTGATGAGCGAGTTTGAACCGCAAGAAATCAGTTTACGTCAGGTTTTTGTTTTCTGCGACCAACTTTTTTGTGTGCTTTCGTGAGGAGAACTCTAAGCAACTTGTTTGGAGTCTCATTGGGTTCAAGGCAGCTAGATCTACCTACCAGAGAAGACAAATCTCAGATCAGACGATTCGTTTGGACGGTGTGCGTGATTTTAAGCCGTATGAAAGAGTTTCTGAAAGTTCGGTCACCTGCGGCAAAAAATCGGTGATATCTCGACTGTCGTGAGTCAGATTTAGGAGTTCTTGAGACCAACAGAGTCAGGAAGGAAGGCCTTATCAACATCTGAAGATGATTTGGTAAAAGAAAGAAGTTTCCAGATAAGACCTTTTCGGTTCCTTCGTTATGATTTTTATCCTTTTGAGTTAATTAGATATCTAGTTGGTTATGTACAGCTTGTGGTAGCTAGATTTAGCTAAGGTCTTGTACGTAGATGTTGTTTGGACTTGAGTTTGAATCGTGTGATATTGGTGCAACTCTTTTTTGTTAGCAACTGGATGTTTCTCTTGCTTTGAGCTACGCTTCGGTAGTTTTGGATCTGGGTTGAGATTCAGGGGCTCGTTTTAGAGGGGTTTGTGCAGATTACATACTGCTCAAGTTTGTTTATCTGTTTTGCATTCTTAGAGAAGAAGAATTGGGAGTGTATATAAAGTAAGAATTGGTATACTTTGCGATGCTTGTTCTCGTGGTTGTTTCTCTCTGTCTTGTCTTTGTTCGACACACTACATCTCCACAGCCAGGAACTTCGCATTTTCTTGGACAACCTTTACGCAAAATCTGATACGACGGCGTGATGCGTTTGGACTCATGTGCTTTGCAAGCTTGTGTGAAGTTCACTAATGATAGAATATGTTTTTGATGAATAGCAGTGGTTGTGTCTCGAGATCTGAACAAACTTCTAAATATAAAAATCGTCAAGTTTCACCCATTTGTGCTAAGAGAGTCCATATGAAGATTTCATTAAAGACAATTTGCTATATTGACATCGTCTTTTGTAATGGGACTATTTGTGACCAGACTCTCTTATGTCACCTTAGTTGCATTTGTCTTTCATCAAGCAGAGTAATCTTCTGTAGATAGTCCAAGACATGGACAACGCGATATATGGTGTAGTTATGGAAAAATAATGTTTTTGATGTCAGTTGAGGTCTTTTTTTATTATACTGAGGAATATATCTTTCTTCATCTCAATGAACACTACTTCACGTCATACTTGATTCAATCAGTTAGAAGTTAGAATGAGTTTTTCTATATCAAAGATTTATAAGAAGATAAAATATCTTTTGTGCAGCATATGCAGATAGGACCGTTACAAAAATTCATTGTTACAAGATCATCATCTCTATTTAATCTTAGAACTGTGATGAGTGTAGTTGATAGAAGTGCGAATAGTTATGTAGATTGAAAATTTTTGTATTACGAGGCTTTAGCGAGTGAAGAAGATGGAAGACAAGTCAAGCAACAAATCAAACTAATTTCTGATAAGTCTATTACTTCTTGTATCTGCACATGTCGTGACTTCTTGGTGTGCGAGCATCTGTAAGCAAGATAAGTTGCTACATCCAAAACATACTATCCATGATTCTGTTCTTCTCTTGCTACTTTATCCCACCAATCCAAACTCTTAAGAAGACAAACCTCGTATTTTAGCTTCTAAATATAAAGATCAAAGACAATTGCATCCAGAGAATTATAGAAAGTAAATAGTAGTTTATCCGAGTCTATCATCCACACTCTCTTTCTATTTATGTACTTCAGTAAGCTTTCTTGTCAGAGGATAACTATAATGTAGCTGGTCAGGCTTATATCAAGATCTAACTACATTTAGGTGTCAAAAGATGATATATATTTATCAGTGGTTTATGTAATAAATACCTTCGGATGTTTAGACAAATGAGTATCATCTTCATCCGTACTTAGCTATAATAGTTTGATAGGAGATCTGACTAGATAAGAAGGAACCCTTTGTAGTTATTACGAGCTCTACGGTTAAACTTATAAATGCCATAACAATTAATACATAGATTGAATTCAATTGAACAATACAGTAGAGAAAATTGTAAATAGTTTGGTTCATAAGGTCACTAAACAAGGATGTATGATTGGTTGTGTTTGCAGGTTATTCATGAAGTGAAGCTTGACACACATCTTCATATGTGCTAACCTCCTCTCTTATTATCTATATTATGATGTTTCAGTAAACTATAGAATATATGGATTTAGAACTACTATATTTCTCCACTTTCATATACCCGTAATGCTGCTTATGAGAACACTTGCAGCATTTCAATGTCCAAAGATCCATTATCAAACCTGGAAGTTGCAATAAGTAAAAATAATCATAGGTTTTGTCTCCTTGTATCTTGCAGCATAACATCCAAAATTGATGTTATGTAAATTCATAGCTAAATAAAAACTTCTAATGATGTATCTTTTTACTTATTGGTCTCATAGAATGGACATGACTATATGAGTACCTATTGGACTTGAAATCATATCATTTATTTTATTTCATTTGAACATAACAAGAAAACATCGTATGATAAGTATACATCCAAAAAGTGTGGAGATACATACCTTGATTACATAGGTGTTTGTATGTCATATGTTGTATTAAAATACAATTGAAAAATAGTTTTTGACTAATAAATATTATTTTATAGCAACACATGTTAACGTTTGATTGGATTATGTAAAAGATAATGACTAGTACATATTGTGACTACGGATGAAGATTATTCAATTATTTTGACTAGGTAAATTTTATGACTCGTGATTTATAAATAATGAGTACATTACGACTACATATGAGTACATTGTGACTATAGTGAATTTATGACTCAAGGATATAAAAGTTAGTGATTACTTTGTGACTACGGCGGACTACTGTGACTATAGTAAATTATGTGACTCATTATATAAAATGATGACTACAATGCGGCTATGGATGAGGAATGTTATGACTACAGTAACTTTCATGACTCATGTTATAAATAGGTATAACACATAAGCATATTATGACTAAGGATATCTTAGTCATAAAACATGACATGATGAAGACAATGTGGCTTTTGTGATGACATGTAATGACATGTCAATCATAATTAGTCATAACATAGCTTTTGTGAGTAAAATAAGTCATATATATTTTCGCGCACCTACTGCCTTGTTGCGCCAGCGGAAGCTCTAGCTCAGTAGGTCACAAACTTTACACCGCTAACTTGCAAACACAATCACAAGTTAGCGTCCATGCACCACTTACTTTAGTTCTGTTTGGTCCGGACCGGAGCCGGACCGTCTCCTTAACCATCAAGCTCAGCAATCCTAAGTCCCGACTTAGATCCGCCTAAGTCGGTCCCAAACATGAGCAAGTCACAATATGACTTGGGGCGGACTTCTCATAAAGTCCAGGGTCCTAAATGGTGCCTCCAGCACACCTAACGGCCCGTGATGTCCGTCTGGGTCTAGGTTCCCGAACATGGTCTAACCCGCCGACTCGCTCCCTAGTCTTGCCCCAGCCCTTACATCGTTCCTAAGTCCAGACATCCAAGTCTAGATTCGAACGTGTCTTGGAACTGGCCCAGCCATCACCTCATGCCCCCAGTGTCCGCTCGCCGAACGCTGGGGTCGGGTGACTCGTCCTGGCCCACCCAGGCATCGAGCCCCCCTCATATATACTTCTGGGGATCGGCGGCCCCGCCCTCCTCTTTGGTCCCTAAAAATTATACCACAACCCGATTGTGGTTCGGCCACAACTTCCAGCTCGGAGGTCAGATCGAGGAGTGTTATATATCACTGGAAAGCTCTCGACGAGACCTTTCCAATGATACCTCACTCACCTCGAGATCTTATGTGGACCTCCGTCCACGACCTAAAACGTCCCTGGAGCTCCAACACTTAGCAGTTTTTCCGAAAACCTGTGGTCCAGACCCAGGGTCGAACCCTGTGGTTCGTCTGCGTCTCGGATCCACGTCTCGGTCCCGCGTCTCGGACTCACGTTTCAGACCTATGTCTGAGACTCATGTTTCAGCCCGTTCCCAGACTCGCCCCTTTAGGTCAGCGTTCGTCTGGGGCCCTCTTGGGGTAGGCCCTTATGTCCTAACCCAAGGTTCCAACCTTGGTTCAGAGAACCACTTAGGGTTCATCTGATCCCGACTTGCCGGTCAAGCCGTTAAGTCTTACTCGCAGCGTTCACAACCTAGCGCAAGTCCGCTAGGGTTCTGTTGTTCGCGTCTGCGCCCGATCTTGAGAATGAGGGGCGCGACACTCACCCCCACTTTGGAGGTTGATGCCCTCATCAACAATGATCCTTTAAGTTAACACCAAGTTCAAAATGGGTAGCCAACCCCTTGGCGTCAGAATTGCGTTCTGGTAGCTAACCCGCAATTCTCTTCTTGGCTTGAGTCTTAAGTTGTCGCTAGAACACTTAGAAAATTCCAACTAGTCTCAGGAAAAGCCTTACCTTTTTGGCTTATCCTAAACAAAACTAGTTGGCAACTTCTAAACATTCTACTTAAGACTCTAACTTGCTAACTATAAGTATTCACACCTACTTACAAGGTCCCTCGAAACTCACTTTCCGGTCGCAATCTGATTTGACTTAGACGCGCGACTAAGTTTACTTTGCAGTTAGAAAACCGCAAGGCAAGATCACCCCAAGCCCCAAGACAAGTATGAAAGTTCATGCTTGCTTTGCCAACGCTACGGCAAACCTAAGTCTTGACATCAAGACTTAGTCTTGATTTAGATGCTTATCCAAACCAGCTCGCTTTCTTTGAGTGTGCTTCGTTCCTCCTCTTGACAACATCCTAAGCATCTGATCAGAACTAGTCATAGCCATGCACTATCAATACACTTAGATAAATTTTCAAGAAACAAAATCTTTATTTTCAAACACAAGTCAAAGCTACAAAGTCCATCGGCCCAAATCGCCTCAAGTTGCTACTCGTATGGTTCGTCGTTTCTTCACCCCTCGCCGGAAGGAGATGTCCTCATCTTGCTAACGCCCTTGTTGTCCTTGTCTCCGCTTGAAGAGGTCCAATGCTTCGCTCGCATGTGCGAGATCTTCCTCTGGCACCCAAGTTGCTTCCTTCAAATGGTAACCACGCCATTTGACCAAGTACTCCATCCGGTTTGATTTGCGCCGAGATCGCAAAATGGACTCCACCTCATATTCCGCTTCGCCTTGCACGACATCAGGTTGAGGTCTGAGTACTTGTTTGCGCTCCGGCCGCAAATCATCCTTGAAGTATTTCTTTAATAAAGAAACATGGAAAGTCGGATGCAACTGCCACTCGGGAGGAAGGTCTAACGTATAGACATCTTCGTGCGGATTCTTGACAATGACAAAAGGTCCCGCAAACTTCGATGAAAACTTCGCCGATATTTCCTTTGGAAGTGTGAAGTTTTTCGTACTTATCCATACTTCTTCGCCCACTTGAAACTTCACTTGCCGCCGATGTTTGTTCACCTGCTTCGTGTATCGTTGCTGCGCCTTCTCGAGGTTCTTCTTTACTTGCTCCTCGCGCCGCTGCATTGCCGCCACCAACTCTTCAGCTGATGTTTGCCGTGTTCTTGGTCGTGCCGATGTAGAACTCCCTGCAAGAGTCAAGTCAAGAGGCCCTTCTGGCTCACGTCCGTAAGCCAGTAAGAAAGGTGATTCACCGGTTGCCGAGTGCTTCGTGGAATTGTAGCAATACTCCGCAAGACTGAGCCACTCCGTCCAATCACTTTGGTCCGCGCTCACATAATTCCTCAAGTATTGGTTCAGAACCGAGTTAACTCGTTCCGTTTGCCCATCTGTTTCCGGATGAAAGGCGGTATTAAATTTTAATTTAGTCTCCAATTTTTGGAACAAGTGTTTCCAAAAGGCACTTGTGAACTTAGAGTCTCGATCTGAAATAATACTCCGAGGTAATCCGTGTGAACGCCACCAAGTATCTAGGAACAACCGAGAAGTCGTGAACGCTGTTGCAATGTCCAAGGTCGGAGCAAACTTCGCTAGTTTGCTAAACCGATCAACTATCACAAAAATTGCGTTGTATCCATTCGAGTCAGGCAGAGAGGTAATGAAGTCCATGCTAATGCTTTCCCAAGGTCTGGCTGGAATCGGCAAAGGATGAAGCAATCCTTGTTTCTTCTCATAAGAAACGCGATTCGCTTGACAGGTTACGCATGTTTTCACAAAGTAGGAAACATCGTCTTTCATGTGGGGCCAATAAAACTTTTTAGCTATCACTGCTAACGTGGACTTCTCTCCTTTATGGCCTGATAAGGGCACATCGTGAGATTCTTTGAGTAACTTAGTGCGAAGTTTTCCTTGTCCCACATAAACCCGGCTTTGCTTGAACATGAGTAAACCATGTCTTAGCTGCATGTTCTGCAACTTCACCCCTCGCTTGAGTTGTTCCAGGTACTCCTTCGCTTGGTCATCGCCCATGTAACCTTCACGTATTCGCCTCTCCAAATCTGACTCCTTAGGATACATAGCTCGCAAAATCTGTGTTGACGATGAAAGATATTCCTCCTTGCGACTCAAGGCTTCAGGAACCACATTGTCCTTTCCCGCTTTGTGGATTAATTCCACGTTCATGAGCGCCAAGGTATCATGCCACCGTAGTTGTTTTGGCGTCACCCGATCTTGTGTCTCAAAATACTTGAGCGAAATATTATCAGTATACACTTGGGTTTTGTGAAGTCCCAAGTAATGCCGCCATTTCCTCAAGCAATGAACCATCGCGAACAGTTCCTTCTCGTGAGTCGGCCATCGACTCTCTGTCCCAGATAGCTTCTTGCTTTCGTACGCTACAGGTTTTCCATCCTGCACCAACACTCCGTCAATCGCATAGTCGCTCGCGTCCGTGTGCACCTCGAATGGTTTGTCGAACTCCGGCAGCTTCAATACTGGCGCCTTTGACAAAATAGCTTTGATCGTCTGAAACGCATCATCCACCTCCTTGGTCCAACTTACTTGTGCGTCTTTGCCCGTCCAGTCCGTCAGCGGCTTCGCGGTCTTTGAAAACCCCTTCACATACTTGCGGTAGAACTGCGCCAATCCTAAGAATCGCCGCATCCCTTTCACTGTAGTCGGAGGCTCCCAAGTCACAATCGCATCCACCTTCTGCATATCCGGTCCGACTCCTTCTGCACTAATGACATGTCCCAAGAAATTAATGCGCTCCAAACCAAACTCACTTTTGTCAATGTTGGCAAACAGCTTATGCTCCCGCAGCTTCTTCAACACCACCCTTAACTGCTCCGCGTGCGACTCCAAGGTTTTGGAGTAGATCAAGATGTCGTCGATGTAAACGATGACAAACTCATCCATCTCCTCGCGAAAAATTGTGTTCATCAATGTAGTGAACGTCGAAGGGGCGTTGCAGAGTCCAAATAGCATCACCACGAATTCAAACGATCCGTATCTGGTTCGACACGCGGTCTTCTCAACATCTGGGTCAGCTATCCGGATTTGGTAATATCCTGACTTCAAGTCTATCCTGCTGAAGTACTTTGCGCCCGCTAGCCTATCAAAGAGGTCGTCTATCCTTGGCAAGGGATAGTTATTCTTCACCGTCACCTTATTGAGTGCATGATAATCTACGCAGAGTCGTAACTTCCCATCCTTCTTCTTTGCAAAAAGAACTGGGGCTCCATAAGGTGACTTGCTGGTTCGAATATATCCCCGCGCTAACAGCTCGCCGAGTTGTCTTTTCAACTCAAGGAGTTCCACCTGATTGAGTCGGTAAGGGGCTTTGGAAGGTGGTTCTGATCCTTGCAAGACCTCGATCTTGTGATCCACCACCCGCCTTGGAGGTAACTCAGCAGGTAACTCATCCGTCAAGACATCCTCAAACTCCTTAATCACTTCGCGAAGCACCTTCGGAAGTTTAGTCGCGTCCCCTGATGTTTCCTCTTGCCTATCACTTGCCATCAAATCTGCAACCCGCATCAAACACATGACCCCGTCGTTGAAGTCCATCTGTTTGCCCTTGATCAAATTCACCGCAAAGTCGTCAATTTTCCGCGCCTTCCGGATCAGCCTCACTCCCAGCTTCCGCCCTTTTACTCTAACGTTTAACCTTAAAGGTTTCCGCCTAAGTTCCACTTCAAACCTGTCCAAGAAAGTGTTCCCCAAAACCGCATGGATATCATCCATCTCGCACACCATGAAGTTCTCTGTGAACTCCAACTTCCCACACGCAAATCGTACGTCCAAGGCCACTTCAGAAGTTTGGTACGTCTTGCCCTTGGCAAAGCGCACCTGAATAGGCTTGTCTGCCTTGGAGGTAGACAAGCCCAACTTCTTCACCAACTTTGGACTTATGAAGGAGTGAGTCGCTCCTGTGTCCACAAGAAAAGTAACATCACGGTTAGCAACCTTGGCTTGTAGATACATCAGTCCCGGCGTCTTCTTCGTGGTTCTCAAGGTCACAGTCATCTGGCCCTCCAACAAGTCCTTTGCAACAAATGCATTCATGCTACAGTTACTAACCTTAGGTTTCGTGCACCCCTTAGCAATGTGGCCCGCCTCGCCACAGTTGTAGCAAGTAAACTTAGCGCCATTGTCTTTCTGAGGTGTCTGCCCCTTAGGTTTTACTCCTGTTTGCTGCCGCTTTGCTGCCGGGGCAGAAGTATCCTTCCGATCCTTCTCACCCCCATCCCATTGTCGCTTGAAGCCCTTGTTCTTCTTCTGGAACTTGTCCGTGCTGCGTGGTTCAAAAGGTTTTTGTTGCTGGACTTCGTCATCCCCAATTCGCTCCGCTAGCTTCAAAAGTTCGGCACTTGTCTCTGGTAGCTTTGGCATCCGAAAGAGAGCCTTGTCCGAGCTAGCTTGAGTCCCCCAATGAATATACATATCTTGGTCTCCTCAGTCCACTTGGAGAACGAATCCAGCTTGGCACTGAACTCGCGCACATAAGCGCTTAAGGTCCCCGTCTGCTTCAGTCTCACCAACTCAACACCGTCCCGAATCCTTTGATACTCCTGAGTGAATCGTCCTACGAGCAACTCCTTGAACTCTTTCCAACCAAGCGCCGAGACAGTCAAGGCATGCTCATCCCTGTATGCAGTCCACCAGAGAAGCGCATGGTCCTTCAGGAACGTAACCGCCGCTCTCACTTTGTCAGACTCCTTAGCCTGTTGCGCCTCAAAGTATAGGTCCAACTCAGTTAAGAAATCCTTAACCTTGCGAGCCCGTCCTATACCTGAAAACGAGATCGGCAAATTCGTCTTACAAAGCTTCCTGGTAGACGAGGAACTTCCTTGGCCTGCCTCAAGCTCGGCGATACGTTTGTCCCTGGAGGCCATACCCTCCTGCATGGTCTTCATCATCTTGATGAGTTCCGCATACAGAGCTCCTTGACTTCCCGCGTCTGAATCATTGGACACCGCTGGCAAGACTCCATCTTGCTGCACCGGTGCCGCAGCTGGTACATGGCTCCCTTGACGTTGGGGCGAAGGTTGTCGGTTGTCGTCCCCTGACTGTGCCTCGGGGCTAGCTCGAGTCAATCTGTTCCCGTTAGCCGCTCCTCGTTTCTTGGTCTTCCTCCTGTAACTCTGTCCGTCCTCGGCCATCGCTCCAAGTGTTCACCTAGAAACGCTGATCCGCTTCGTGTCTTGCGTCCCTCCTCAAGCGTCCAACCTTCAGCCGCTACCTCAAGTTCTCGCTCACCGAAGCGTCGGCTCTGATACCACTTTTCGCGCACCTACTGCCTTGTTGCGCCAGCGGAAGCTCTAGCTCAGTAGGTCGCAAACTTTACACCGCTAACCTGCAAACACAATCACAAGTTAGCGTCCATGCACCACTTATTTTAGTTCTGTTTGATCCGGACCGGAGCCGGACCGTCTCCCTAACCATCAAGCTCAGCAATCCTAAGTCCCGACTTAGATCCGCCTAAGTCGGTCCCAAACATGAGCAAGTCACAATATGACTTGGGGCGGACTTCCCATAAAGTCCAGGGTCCTAAACGGTGCCTCCAGCACACCTAGCGGCCCAACCGCCCGTGATGTCCGTCTGGGTCTAGGTTCCCGAACGTGGTCTAATCCGCCGACTCGCTCCCTAGTCTTGCTCCAGCCCTTACATCGTTCCTAAGTCCAGACATCCAAGTCTAGATTCGAACGTGCCTTGGAACTGGCCCAGCCATCACCTCATGCCCCCAGAGTCCGCCCGCCGAACCCTGGGGTCGGGTGACTCGTCCTGGCCCACCCAGGCATCGAGCCCTCCTCATATATACTTCTGGGGATCGGCGGCCCCGTCCTCCTCTTTGGTCCCTGAAAATTATACCACAACCCGATTGTGGTTCGGCCATAACTTCCAGCTCGGAGGTCAGATCGAGGAGTGTTATATATCACTGGAAAGCTCTCGACGAGACCTTTCCAATGATACCTCACTCACCTCGAGATCTTATGTGGAGCTCCGTCCACGACCTAAAACGTCCCTGGAGCTCCAACACTTAACAGTTTTTCCGAAAACCTGTGGTCCAGACCCAGGGTCGAACCCTGTGGTTCGTCTGCGTCTCGGACCTACGTCTCTGTCCCGCGTCTCGGACTCACGTCTCAGACCTATGTCTGAGACTCATGTTTCAGCCCGTTCCCAGACTCGCCCCCTTAGGTCAGCGTTCGTCTGGGGCCCTCTTGGGGTAGGCCCTTATGTCCTAACCCAAGGTTCCAACCTTGGTTCACATAACCACTTAGGCTTCATCTGATCCCGACTTGCCGGTCAAGCCGTTAAGTCTTACTCGCAGCGTTCACAACCTAGCGCAAGTCCGCTAGGGTTCTGTTGTTCGCGTCTGCGCCCGATCTTGAGAATGAGGGGCGTGACAATATCAATCACAAAAACTGGCTTTTCTTCTAGATAACACCTTTGATTGATGATCCTCAGTCAAAGGTGTTATCAAACAATACATGGCAAAGAGGAGTGTGACCAAGCACAATGTGGTCAGATTTATGTTGGTTTTGTTAGTGTTGTGAATTGCAATAACACATGAACACAAAGTGTGACAAAACCAATTTTTGATTCAAGCTCGAGGAACCTTATCTCTTGATTACAGTAGACAAACCAAGATACTCAATACAAGCAGGCAAACCTTCTTCTTCAAGTCCCTTCTCATAATCCCATCGACCTGGAATTAAATCATCAGTGCACCGAGAGATGTGATGATCAACCGCTATGTTTGGATCGCTCTATGGTATAAAGTATTAGGCAAGATGGATCTGAATCTGCCTTACTTAACCTTATAAGTGTTTGAACTCCAGGTGTAGAAGATAGAAATTGGTTTGATCATATCCCTAGTTCGATTCATAAACTTGATCGTACCTCTCTTAATGAATGTGTTCTTGATCATACCCTTGACTTGCTAGAGTCAGTCTGTCCGGTTATTATGCCACATCAAATTTTACAAGTCAACCTCAATGCCTAGCAATGTCTGACTTGTCTTGGGTTAGTCGAACAAAGAGCGGAAAGCTAGATCCGTGAAGTTAAGATGGTGTTTTCTAGCACGAGCAATCTTCCATGGACTGTAAGCGGCTGAAATAGGCAACTCATCGGGGCTGTTCCTACACTATAGAAGCAAACGTTGTCACAAATTTTTGAATTAGGACACGGTTGAGTCTTTGCACGTGACAGTGTCTCAATTTCCAATGCTTGTACTTCTTCATATTCCTCGCACTTTCTCGTGTAGACTACTCTGAGCCACAATGCGCAGCTGCAGTTATGACTTGAAGACTATGAATAAAGCATGTATTATTTTGAAGCAGTCCTTCATGGGTTCAGCAATGGATGAACGCATAAATGATGTGTGTGTATGTTTGCGTGGCTGGTGTAAATTGTTCACAACAAACGGAAAGCATGATTCACAATGTCTCTATCTCTCTAATATGAATAAAATGCTATGCTGGCGGTAGATCACTTGCGTTTGGAAAACACTACCTAAATTTCAATGATCTTTGGATGGACCTTGGACACGTCAGACATCGCAAAAACAGCTCTTCACAAACCTTTGTTGAGATGACATAGACGATATTTACCCAGAAACCATCTTTATCGACAATGTCGATATGCAGTACATTTTGACAATATCATTGAGAGAGGTCTAAGATCGCAATGATTTTCTAGCAAAGAAATGAAAGAGTGGGTTGCAGCAAAAAAGACATATGATGAAGGATATGCCATTAAAAGACATCCAAATGATCATGCAAAGAAAAGCGGTGTAAAAGGATTATCGATTTTGTATCAATTATCATATTGGAAGGTATGTTGACCTCAGGATTAATGTCTTCTTAAAATTTGAAAGTTTATTCTTTTGAATTTCCATTAACCCAAGTATAATTTTATTACTTATGTGATAGTATACTTTATGATAGGATCTTCTTGTGATGCATTGTGAGAGAAACTTGTCAGTCTACTGAAGATCATCTCCGGTTACAAAGATTATGTGAATCTGAGGAAGGATATGAATTATCGAAGTATCTACGTCGAATTGTGGCTTCAACCACATCCAAAGAGACATGGTTCTCTTGTCAAGCTTCCATCACCTTAAGTACTTAGTTCAAAAGAAAGAAAGATTTTCTTGTTGAGATTAACGCGTTTAAAAGTACCTTCATGATACTCAACCGCGTGCAAGAAATACATCCTTAAGAATAAATTAGGTAGTATGAAAAGTCACGATAATCACGTACTTATTCAACAAGTACTTCCAATGTGTTTGCAAAGGATGATGTCTACTTATGTATCTATGACCCTGATGCGACTTTCTTGGATCCAAGAAAGTCGCATGGAGAATTTGCACAAAGGTTTGGGATCCTTATGACTTCCATTCTCTTCAAGAAGAGGTAGCACTTACTCTGCATCTTTTAGAGGTGCATTTCTCACCTTCCTTCTTTGACGTGATCGAACATTTGTTAGTGCATTTTGTAGAATAATTGGACAATGCTGGTCCTATTGCAAATCGATGGATGTATCTTGTTGAATGATATCTTGGTCTACTGAAACGATATGTAAGGTCTAAGGTCAGACTTGAAGGAGGAATGGCAGGGATATATTATAGACGAAGCACTTGGTTTCATCGAGAACAGTTTGTGTGTGAGGCGTTGACGAGAAAGAGGATAACGCTGGTGAGGCAATAGAAGGAAAAAGGACTTTGAAAGTTCTCTCGCATGCAGAAAGGACATTGGCACACAAAATGTTTTGGAGAATACTCAAAAACTACAGTCGTGGTTGAGGTGAATATATTCAATCAATATCTTTACGTAGTACTTATCATTTATTGCGCTTGCATATCAACTTGAATGAGTATCATCTGAAAGTGATATGTGCATTCTCCTCCATTTGGTTTGTCTGCTCTTTGATTACAAATAAAGCTAACTTGGTACTTAAAGTTAGTACATGTTCATACATTTCTTGGATACTGAGTATGTATTTCTCTAGGTTCTATGGGTTCTCTGAGGATACTTTCAGTCTTTGAAAGTACTTTCATGAGCATATTTTTTAATTTGAACTGATATATTGATGTGCCATCAAATTCCTAGTCTAGCACTTATATTGTTACAGCGATAAAATTTAATCATTAATGATCAACTTAATCATCAAATCATTAAACTTCAGTTTTCCAGATCATCCTGAAGTCATGTCCTCTTACTTTGTCTGGCAAGTTCAATTCTTTATTTGGAAGGCATCTATATTACTATCAAACGCGCTATTAAACCAAAAAATGTAAATGTTGTTTATGATGGAGCACATGGATCCTTGGCTTTGATGTGCATCTCCTTGGCCATCTTGCATATGTCAACCCTCAAATATTTTATCAATCGTACATATATTATCATGCATGAGAATAATTCTTAAGATCGATATAGACGCAATGAAAGATGTAGATGTTATTGACCACGATGTTAGTATCTCATCTCTATTATTACTTAAATGTATTGTTTCTCATTAATTGTTCTGTCTGTGTACTAAGATATACTTACGTGCATATAACCATATACATGTAAAACTATTTCTTCATATCTTCATCAATGCATATACTAATACTAGTGTTTGGTGGATGTATAATACCTGAGTAAGAAATTTGAAGAGGAGCAATCACGAGATCATAACATGACAATGATCACTTTTGCTGAGTAGATAAGATCAGCAATAAGACATCACATCTTCGACGAGACGTTGACTATGGATGATAATCTGATTTATATTTCTATCCCACCTTCATTTAAGTGTAAATCTTACAAGAGGATGATGAAATATGAAAATCATCTCTGTGTGCAAGATGCTAACAGTGATGGGTATACAACATTTGCCTTTGGAGTAGCTTCAGTGTTCATCCAAGAACATGCAAACAAGTATCATAGAAGTCAACAACAAGATGTAGGGGTTCTCCAAGATATCATTGAACTTGATTACGGTTATACAGAACAACTGGTCATTCAACTAATGGCTTGCAAGTGGGTTGTGTCGGATAGAGAAAGCATGAAGACTGATGCACAAGGTTTCTTATTAGTGAATATGAAGAATATGCTTCCATAGAGTGACAACCCGTTTGTATTCCCAAGTCAAGTTGAACAAGTATTTTTCTAAGATACTGAAAAAACAACTGGATGGAAAGTGTTGCTTCGCAAGGAGGCAAGATCAAGAAGAGTGGTCCAAGATCATAATGATAATGTTGTACGGACAACGCAGATTGTGAAGGACTACAAGCTCTTTCTCATTTACCAACTAAGCATTCGATTCTATCGTTAGATGATGCTATTCTTTTAAGTAACGAGATGAGGTTAATGCAAGTATGTATTCCAATGTAAAACTTTCAAGAGATAGCATAGATGGGTTAGATGTTGATTCTTATGAAGATGGAGATGAAGATGATATCAACAAACTAAGTCTCGATGAAATAGAGCAATTTTCTTGATAAGAAAAATTGATGAAAATAACGGTAAGTTTTTATACATGTATTTGTACCTTGAGTAATATCCAAAATGTTTTCAACCTTTTAGGTTGATTGGAAGTACTTTATAATTATATTTGCTCATCTTGTCTGAATGTTTTTGAATTATTGATTGATTCTGTCTCGTGTTTATTGATTGTCAATGTCCATGATTCATTTCTTAATATGCTTTTCTTTTTCATGCTTTCAGTACAAACATCTAGTGTTAAATCTTATTGTTAAATAATTATATTAAGTTTTATTTCAAAGTTGTCTTGAATTTCTTTAATCTCTGTTGGATATGATATGATAGATTGTAGTTCTAGACGTCTTCTATTTGGGTATCAATCTTCGGTGCTACGAACGAGAGGTGCAATATTTTGAACAAGATCACTTACTATTTTGTGTATAGCCAATTTTTTTTGTTAACCTCATCTTTTGTTTGTGGGAATGCATGCATGAAGTAGGAAATCAGTCTCGCACTTTACCAACCATTGATTATGTGATTTGCATGCAGGTGATTGATCTCTTGCACAAGTGTTGTTGGCTAGAGCTAGAATAGGGATCACAAAGAGTGGGTTAGGTCTTGGCTCTCTACCATGTTAGAGGTTATAAGAACATGAGCTTGAGAAAATGTTAGAAATCTTTGTAGCTGTCGGATAATATTCAATAAAGCTAAAAAAGTTGCACATATATTCTTCTATCCGAAGAGGAGGCAACGAAGAGATAAAATATGCATGCAAAGTGCAGTTATAGCTAACACAAAGAAAAAGACAAATGTTAATGTAGTTACTGAAATAACCAAAAATAACTAGTTTGGAGCTGGTTAGAGGTGACAAGTTTAAAAACACTGTAAAATGGAGAGGTGCGAAGGAACCGCAGAATCGTTTCAAATACAGATCCAGCCGTAGGTGCCGTCCACATGAGCTTCAGATAACCGAATACGAATTGGTACCATAGGTACTTTCACGGAAATATTAGTTAAATTTAACATTCTATTTAATAGTTAAATTTAAATGACTAAAGTTAAAATCTATAAATAAAATAGATTTTCTATTGTACACATGGTAGCTTTGAATTGAAAACCCATAAGTACAGGATGGGAAAATATCTCCTTCCTCTTATAAAGCTGCTGGCTCTAAGTGAATAAAAGTATTATTTTTGTTAATGTTAATTTATACACTAACTCTTCCAAGAGGAAGGGTTAGCAAATAAATTAACACGTTTGCATATTTCTCCTCTTCCGAACTTGGAAGAGGTGAATATGCATGCAACTTCAACTTTCTGGAACTTTTGTTCTCCTTTTGTTAGCAGGGAATTATATAAATGTTAAATAAAATATATGTAATAAAGAGATGTAAATAATTAAAAAGTTCTATAGATGTTATTTGTTAGTCCATGCCTGCAAACACAGAGAGAGCAGGGAAAAACCAATAAGTCTTGTGTGGACTGTAGCGCTTCAGGAAGTACAAGTCCGGGGTACTGTACTTAATAATTCATAATTTAATCAGGCGTTTGATTTAATATCTAACCTCTTTTACCGGAAGGGTTAGGTATTAAATCAAACGGCATGCCCCTCTTCCGAACTCGGAAGAGGGTGAATAATATGCATGCTTTACTTGAAAATTGTGAATTATGCAGGTGAATCTCTTCGGCAAATTAAATCTGGTCCGAAATTGATAATCGTCAAAGAGTATAGAAGAGGAGTGGACAAAAACTTGTAATATGGGTAGAAGGATCAGAATGTTTTCTTGGTGAATTGTATGATTAAGTTTCAGGAAGAGGTTGACCAAATGATGTATTTTGTCATTGGAATGGTCACATTAGCTTGTCAACAAATACAGATCAGTTCCACTATTTTGAGATCACTATATATAGAAATCCTACTCATCTTCTACATGCTCACGTGTGGTCATCTTATATTTGAAACAAAGACGAGACTATGAAAAGCCATACCAGATTTCTATTAATTAACTATGTTGAAGAGAAGTTTTAAGTCAAAAGACAGTATATTTTTTAAAGCATAAGTACAAAACAATGGTAGTTGTTGTAGTAGAACTAGTCTAGTTTTTCGTAAAACCGAGTGGAATGCATCACAAGAAATAGAGATGAATGTTGCTACAACTAATGCTTCGTAGGTGATTTTTGCTAATTTGTCTTTATGTCTTTTATAATGGGCAAGATCAACCAAAATGTGAATGATGAGTTGTAGATCTCACCATAATTATAATGGAGGCCGAAGTTTAGTTGACAGAAACTTATTTGACTTCTCGGGTTGTCGATCTAGACAATATGGATTCCTTGCTTTAACCTAAAACTATTAGAACTTAATACAAAGGGTATGGTTTACGTAAGATCGTGCACATCTATGTCATTGGTATCACTAAAATTAAACTATTGCTCGTCAAAGTCTTTTTGCTGACGTAGAACAAGTGTAGTTTGTATGTGTCTTGCTTTATAATAACTTTATACACAAGAGCTTTTCTTTTTCATGGGCCTTATTCTGATAATTGTACACATGTCTGTTTCTACGTTTTTGAAGTTCACATCGATATCTGAAAGTCTTCATTCTGGTGGTTGTTTGTTATCCTGAAGGAGAGTGAAGGTATGATAGATCAAGTGAACGTAGATAGTGCATGTTGGGTGCATAATATGTATACAATCAAGAGAGAAGCTTGGTTCTTAATGTGTACTATTCATTTGGCTTTATATTTTTTCAGAATTTTGGCAAAAATACAATTCTATAGCACATTTGAGTTTCAACTCAGAAACGGAATTTCTCCCAAGTTCAACCGCACAGTAGAGCAATAGGAACAAAAGGATACTATATACTTTTTCCGACTGTTCTCCAAGAAAATTAAAATAATTGAGATAAAAGTTGGAGGATTCCACTAGATAGTTGTTGTGCTTAATTTGTAATCATCATTTTTTTCTAAGACTATTTCCAGTTAGATTTTACTTTCTACACAATTTCCAGTTGTGATTTTGATTTTAGCTTTATGAATTATATTTTAGGTGTTCACTGGATAGTATTAATTTTTCTCAGTGTTTGCTAGATTATCTAAATCTTTGTTACGGCTTTTATGTTCAGTTTTCCTTTGATACCTCTGTTGAGTTGTGTGCAGCTTATCAAACTTAACTCCCGAGCGGATTCCAACAGTCATAATAAATCTAGAGCCATATTTTCAAGGTCAGTTTACTAAATGTAAGAGTAATGTGCTATGGTGCATTCAAAGATGTATAAGAATCAATGGACGTGTTATATGCAATGTCAATTCAAGTATAGCATTCATCTCGTAGCACTATGTTTATATCGTATCATAACAATGCATTATTAGTTATAAGAGTAATAGTTATGATCCATCTTAGCATGGATTGGTATAGCAATATACGATCTTTGTTTGCTTTTGCGTATGAGATTTTCATCCATTTCTTGAATCAGATAATTGTCAAGCTACTATTTATGATATATAGGTTTTCTCAAAACTCCAAAGAATAAAGAAAATGATGTGGTCATTGAAGGCTTTGTCAAATGAGACTTATGATGATTTTCTGGTTGCAATTGTGAGCTTCATAAGTGAGACTCGTATTTTGATGATGAAATCAAATGCGGATGACGAGTTCGAGTAGATAGAGTAAGTATTTATGACAATATTGGAAGACAATCACAAACTCTAGACTATTGATTTCTGCTGACTTGTCCTTGTGTCTTTATAAATAAACAAAATCAACAAAAAACATGAGTTGATGAGTTGTAAATCTCTCGGTGATTCTAGTGGAGGTGGAAGTTTATTGGATAGAAATTTATTAGACTTCTTTGATCATCAACCTTGTCAATTTACGTTCCTCATTTTGACTCAGAGATATTAGTAAACTTATGCTTTGACTTACAATAGCTTAGTAGTTGATCTGTTGGAAGTGTTCTTCATGTTACACTTACTATTTATTTGGTTTTATCTTGATAAGAAAATATCAGAGTGAAGCAAGTTAAAGCTATACAATATACTTCAAGGAGTCCAAAGTAAGTTGACCGACTCTTATACTTCATAGTGAGTTTACATGACTTCATAGGTATTAACTCAAGTTTTGGATTAATTAATTATCTGATATATCATGACATGAAAATGCTACAACTTGCTTTATCATGTTTATCAGTCTCGACTTTTTAGCACATTGACAAGTTAGAATTTGTTTTCATCTTTAAATTACATACTGTGATACTCCAGTTGATTATAATATTTTGAGTGAAAGCGCAAATACTTCATAGGAGCAATTTTATTTCTGAAGTACGTGAGATTTAGAGACTGGTTGATTTAATACTGAAGAGTTGTGTACATGCCGGGTGATTTTTGATCAAAGACTTGTGAGGATTTTGTGAGATCCGTCTGTGTGTAATATTCTTGGTACTTTTCAAAGTCATATAATAACTATAAGGTTCCGCTCTTTCCAAGAAGACTCTCATGACTGTGAACCTAAATAAGGTTAAGAGTAGTAAAATATATGAAGTGCTAAGCATGATTAGATGGCATGCAGTGTATTTTACCAACTCCATGTGAAAAAACAAGCTGCAAACCACGAAATGAAATACATTATGAATCATATGTTGTCATTTTCCTCAACCTAAATTTCTATAGTCACATTCTTTATCACCATGATAATGAGATAACTACATGAATACAGTCACAAATTTTGAAAATTATTTTGCGTTTATAGTAATATGTATTTACTCACAAATATATAGTCAAAGATGGAGAAAAAAAAAGTGTGACTATAACGAAGTATCACAAAAACCGTATTACTTCTTTTTTACCGCACACGCACAAGGAATATAGATGAAGGTGACCAAATCTCCTGGTCAGACACACACCTCCGAGAAAGTTGACATGACAAGAAATGTAATTTCATTACGGCGTACACAAGAAGAAATCGTGGTTTTTGTGGTTGAGCTTTTTATGACTACATGACTAGATGTATGGTTTTAATCACAACAATCATGATATGTGCCTGTAAATGACTCCATATGAATGACATTACATTTTAGTCATTATATTGAACACATTTGTGAAAGAAGTAGTTATCTTGTGATCTTTTTATGACTACAGTTATTTATAAAAATTGATGTATATTGATGTATATTTGAAGTATTGTTTGTTGTAAAATATAGAATGTGACTATTTTATGACTAAGATACGTCATTATCGATCGAATGACTATAATTATGAAAACTTATTACACCATTATCTTTGATCATCGATCAAATGTGACTAAAGTATACATATCATGGAGTAAATTTATGACTACGAGATATTAATTACATATTTGATCAAAATAATACACTATACTATTTTTCTACAAATACAAGAGATAAACTTGCTGATCTAATTAGTCATAACGATTGTACTTTATATAATTTTACTCTAATTATCTGTGATTTTTTATGATTTAAGTTGTTTAAGATGATACATCCGACATAAAATGACTAATTTTATAATTTGTTAATTTCATACATAGTGGATGTGAAGGAGATCATGTTGTCTTCTCTCATTCACTGAACCTCGAAAGACATCACACGTACATACATGTTAATATGTTTTGGCTTCAACAAAAGGCAGAAGTTTCAGGCTAACCCCAAAACAAGTTGGACAATAGCTGCTTTGGATGATAAATACTACTGAAGTCTAATGATATCAGCTTTCTGATAACACTAAATAATTTTTTGGACAAGCATCAATATTATTGATTCTACGAAATAATGTATTTGTCCTCATCTTGGTCGAGACAACATACATTACTTTGCTGGTTAATCTCATTCATCCATGTGTTCAACCAAATGTTGTCTACTAGGAACGTAAACTTCAATCTAGTAAGTAGGATATGGTTTCCTCTAAAGTAAGGTCTTGAGTAAAGCTTGTAGTCATTTCTTCCGAGTAAATTCTAATCAAATAGAAGAATCATTTTTGTGATTCTCCATCTCTGCCTTATGTGGTAACATCTTGCCAATTGCTTCTTTGACAATCTTGTCCACTTTTATTCAAACATGCTTTAGAGACTCTCTGGACGATTGAGCTGCAAAAACGATGAAGTACATAGTAAGTAGGAAACATGTGAACACAAGATGTATTCATTAAGAAGTGCATTCCGTAGCTTGTTGGAGGAGAAAAAGGATAAAGATAGTATATCTTATTTTGCTGACTTGTCTATTCATCTTATTAGAGAAACACTGAATTACAATTACACACCTTTCTGCACACAAAAACATAATGCAAGTTGGGATCCTCGAGACCAAACTGCTAACCCTAAATATAATCTTCATTCAGAAGTAAGATGTACGTAATAATCCTCGACAAATTATTTGTTGCCCTTTTCAAACACAGTCTTGCTATGACAATAATATATAGATAGGTCAGTACTCACAACTTCTCGAACTATCTTTCAATCCTAAACAACTCCATGTTACATTCAGTCTAACAGGCTATGGTAAGAGAAGTAAATATAACGTGGAGAGCAATACACTAGTTCATGTTTGACCTCTTCAAGTATGACCTTACAAATTATTAGTACCTCTACTCGTCTTGTAATTCACTCACAATCTCCTCGATGTATACTCTCAGTAAGAAGAAATTCCCCGTAGTCTCAATAATCTTCTGTGATCTCCATACCATAGTGACTGATAATCCTTAATCAGGAGCTTTCCTCTTTTTTACGTTATCTCTTTCTTGATCTAAGAGATGTAGAATAGTGCCAAAACCAGATGGTATCAAAAATCAACTCGTAAAAAAAGATTAGAACGCAATATCCATGTACGAGTCATAAGAATAATTAACCACATATTGTTATATGTGATATGCAGTAATGGTATCACATGTACAGCCGATTAGATGAAATGGAATCAGTCAATCAATCATTTGTTGACTTTGTTTTTTTTTCACAACTATCTCTACTCATCCAAATCATCTCGAGTTGATTTCTAGAACTCGAGTTATGATTGTTTCCATATTTAGTTTCTAAACGCCTTAACTTCCAACCTCGATATCAGTTCGACCTCAATTTTTACCCACATGCTATCTACAAAGATGACTATGATTTCACAAAAGATTATGTATCGACTTGAAATTATCTTTTATTTCCTCTTGCTACCGTTGGACTTATAGAAGTCTCACCGCAGTTCGTACAAATTACCTGCATCCCAAAAAGAAGTTAGTCCTCTAGCATAAGATCCATTTTCAAATTCTAGCAATAATCTCACCTCGAAGGGAAGTTGCTCCTCTAGCATATGATCCATTTCAAAATTCCAGCAATACTCTCATCTTTAGCATCCATAATTCATACTAACTATCTTGCACTCAAAAGAGGAGTTAATCCTCTAGCATATTATTCATTTCAAAGTTCGAGAGTAACCTCATCTCTAGTATCCACATCAAGTGACTGCATTGATGTTGAGACACGTAGAGAGGTCTACATTCACGATATGTTTAGGAGACATCTAGTATTTCATCTAGACCATCCAATACTTCTCATATTTCTCCCAAAGTGGCCAACCTATCGCCAAACAGTTTGTGAGTCTTAAGGAGATTGAGATAGAGACCTCTCTCCTACAACTTTGCTTAGCTACCAACGCCGTTCAATCTCATAACAAGTTAGAAAGAGAAATTAATAAACTAATAAGCTAGTGAAGCGCACTATTGTATTTCTCTTTACTAAATAAAACTCTATAATCTTGTCCACATATGATCATTTTCTAAACTGAAGTCACTAAAATATATTATGTACTACAATCTACATATTGGTGTTCTAAAATTTCCATTCTGAATTCACTTTGATTTCTTTTATATTTTATATTTTTCATAAATCTTATAAAAGTGCACCAGATAATATTTCTCTTGCAACTCAATTTCTCACATTCTGACATACCATTATGTTCAAACAACGAGCTCTACTATGTGGTGTTCCCAAACTTTGGAATGCTTATTTTCTCCTCTATCGGGCTAACCAAGGCTCCAACTTTTCTTGACAGATGTCAACTTTTTACTAAATGATGATTTTCTTCATTTGAATCAATTCACACCAAGACAATAATGTTCTATTTTTTAGCTTTAGCTTTTTATTTGTTTTTAAATATATAATAAAATAATGTAAACAGTGACAATAAAAAATACATTTACAAAACAAAAAATCTATTCTCAAATAAAAATGTGTTTATATGGTTTTTGTGACTATATCAGATGTGATTATAGTAACGTTTGTATGTACAACTGTGGTATCGTGTATAAACAATCGGCACATAAGCAATCGATACGCAATGCACAACCTGGCATATGCTTGACCAGAAATGTTCGTTAAATTTGACACTTCTCTATCTCTTGATTCTGGTAAAAAAGACTCAAGAAAATTACCATGAGATGGCGAATTTTTCTATATGTGGTTGAATCCTTTTCCGCATTGATGCTTCGAGAATAGTCGCTCTTCTTCTCTCACATAGTTTCTATGTTGATCTCATATTTGCATCAAAGGTTTTCAAGAGTGAATTTGGTAGCTATGCTTTTGCTTTATACCGTTTTTTTTTTTTGCATTTTCACCATCTCTTGGTTATATTTTTCGCAACAAAATATAAGAATTGACATCATAATTTTCTCCAGACATAAGCTATTAAGGTTGATCATGTATTAAAATTCTGAGAATAGGAAAGAATGACGTACTATCCGATACGTAAATTAAGATGCATATGTAGAAATTACAAACTTATTATAGGGTTGAAAATCTGGACAGATTGCAGGTTCAAATACTATTTGAATCAAGTTGGACAATGATGCTTAATTGGGACTGAATATACTCCTACTTGTAGGGGTTCAACTTCATTTCGATGACTAGTAATGCAAACGTTTTGGCTTATACCATATCATAACTATAATATTTAAAATGGTGGAAATAGGATCAACATGAGAAGATAGAATAGTAATAAGTGGAGAATGAACAAAAATCAAAATAAACAAGGTGCAGCGTATGCAATAACATTGTAGAAGCTATGCATTTGTTTGAGAAACATCATAACTATATGCATTAGAAGAAAAATCTAACCTCTTTAGTGAAAGAGAATAAATTATCATCTTGCTTTCCGGCTTCTTTCTTTTTCTGCATCTACAAACTGACGATTAGCTATGCAAATCCATAGCAAAAACTTACAAATAAATGTTACTCAAGTATTTATACTCCATGTGAGTGATATAAAGCATGTCTTGTATTAAACCACAAGTTCTGGTATTTAAAGTGTGGGATATCCCACATCCTTCATTGCAGAAACTAGGTTACGGGTGCTCTGTCTTTGATCAGAATTATGATAGTTATAACCTAAATTATATTTGTTTATTTCTCTTACAAGCTGTGGTAGAATTTATCAAATAATGATTTGAATCAAAGCTCTCTCATCAGTTTACAATATGTATTATACTTCAAAGTAAACTGCTAAGTATACAGTGAATAATGATTAGAGAAAAGTTAAAGATTTCTTGGAGCAAAATATAATCTTTTGTTATAAACAGAGAGAGAAAAGAAATATCCCTTTACCACTTTTATACCGGTACTGGTGGTCTAAAAATGATATATTTCTCCCATGGATCGAGATCGGAGGGGAATGATCCCACTTAATCGACGGATGAAGGTGAAGAAGGTCTGCATGGAATAGCAGGGGAATGCTAGGGATGTAGATCCATAAGTTAAACTCGTTGTAATCATACACTTGGTGACCTTGTATTTTGTTACTACAAGGTTTTGTGATTGCAAATTAATAATAATATTACTGAACGAAAAGTATATATATTTATATTTATATAAAAATTAAATGGATGGAAATTTATAAATATTAATATAAGAAATAGAGTTAAAATTTACAACCTTGTCCAGTGTAGGTAACCATGTCTCCTGAACGAGAGCAGAACATCAAAGAATATTCACATGAAAACACTTTTGTTGTGACAACGTTACAAGTTATTCCCTCATAATCACCTGTCGTTCTGTTCATCTCTGTAAAAATGTACTTTTATACATTTATATACATTGTGATACTGACTAACTAGATAAATTTACAAAATATTGATCTTTCCTCCCGGGAAAGATAAATATTTTGTAAGAGCTTGAAACAGTTCGCAGTAGATGTGTTTCATTCTCTGAATAAGAGTATACATTTTTGCCACTATATTATAAAATGAATCTATACAATTTATGTAGCATTTGTATTGAACTTGTTTATTCACCTCTTCTACCTGAAGAGTACATCATCCTCAATTTATTACCTATCTTTCTGTGAAAAAGTTTTAGATAATAAATCAAATTGTCTTTATGTTTATTAGGTACATGAGTTTGTAATTTGGTAAGCATAGACATGCTTGCTTATGGAGTATGTCTGGATTTTTCTCGTTAACATTTAATAGTTATTAGAAGTATTAAATGTTCATAAGAAATTTTCTATAACTATATATATAATATATATATATTTTTGGATAAATACGAAGCGAACAAAAATTCAGTAAAAGTGATTGGAGATGTTTATTCTGCGGTATTCAGTTTCGAAGCAAACTTCAAGAAAGGACTGAACTAAATATGCATGTAACATTTAAAAGAAAAACGAAGAGAGGAGATAAATCTAGTAGCATAATTGGAGCGGACATCACAATGTTGTCTTATCGTATATCATAATCAATATTACATTATGTCTGTTTATAAAATATTAGTTGTATTTTATAAGTGTTAAAAAATATACAATAAATTTAAAATAAAAAAAAATTCAGAAATAAATATTACATATTATATACATAGTGAATGTCAGAACTTGCGAAAACCTAGAAGGCATGCACGTTGAAACACGTTCCAGAAACCATAAAAACGGCTTCATGTCTTGCAGCGAGAAGAATCAAGTCGAAACTTGCGAGGAAACCTATAAGGCATGTACGTTGAAGCACGCTCCAGAAACCATAAAACCGGATTCATGTTTTGCAGCGAGAAGAGTCATGTCGGAACTTGCAAGAAAACCTATAAGGAATGTACCTTGAAGCACGCTCCAGAAACCATAAATCCGGCTTCATTCTTTCAACGGAAAAGGTTAAGTGATAAATTATATCATTTTGCATTATTCTTCTCTCCCGAACTTGGAAGAGGTTGAATATATAAACAGTCATGCTGAATACATAGGTTGAAGAGTTCAAGCGCTAAACGACTTGACGTTTAGATCTATTTGAGTGAAGCTAAAACTCTCCTATAACAACATTATCATGTTATTGCTATTTTTGTCCAAACTACTGACTTGCTTCATATTTGAGTTCTGTGAACTTATTCACACATGTTAGTTTTCTTATATCTCCACCGACACACTCTTGAGACACGCACTCGTATCCTATGACAAGTAACTATGGACAAGAGTGTTGACCCTTTAAGTTTCCTCATACTTTGTTTCCTCTGCCGAAATCGTGTCACCATTTACCGTCTACTCCATTTCATGCCTTGTTGTCCAAGCGATGTCATCTAAGAGGAGGCCAAGATATCTTCATTCGCTGTAGTGTATCGAATGGAGGACTCGTGCATATTGTTTTTATTATTATATCTACGTGATATCATTTGTTAACAGTCTTCGCACGTGACAACGATCGGCTGCCAAAAGAGAATAGAGAATAGAGATCTGTCTGACGTTATCTCGTCTTCGTTGTTCGAATGGCTATCGTTATAGTTTCAGATAATCATCATTCAGTACTGGATGTGGTGATGCTTAACCTATTACGAGAGATTTGTTGACAGTAGCAGAGACTACAAGAGTAACATGAAAGGAGTAGAGCTACGTAGATTAGATTCAGCATCATCAAATCGCTTTTCCCTTTTGACTATATAGAGGTTTTTGGTATGTTCATCACCATGTCGATGGCATTATTCGTATTGGATAACTCAAGAGTGACGTCAAAGTGCACCTTATAGCATCAGTGGATTTCTATAGCTCTATAGCACTCAGAGAACCTAAACTGGCAATAAAACGTGTAATTTCTGAACGTGCTAAAATTGATTTATGAGGACAATTGGTAGTTCTCCTTTTGTTATATTTTAAAAATGTGACTAAACTTTTTTCTGTTATTTAAAATTTATTTTCCATTATCAAATGATAAAATAGATTTTTTCTTTGTTGATGACGCTTGCCCTTTTTCACATCCCCCGACCCATGTCTTTTTGGATACATATTATCTTATTTAGGTAGGCATATCCACCTCCTCCATTTTCTGATTGAAGAAGAAAATATGCAAGGGTTTCATGTATTATCCAACCCTTACATTGGAGAGAGTTAAGTAATAAATTAAATATCTTTGTAACATCTGGTCTTTTGCTTGTAACTTCTTACAGTTATTATTGTCAAAAGCATGTCCTTCTTCCCTTCCCTATGGATTATGTCGGATCTTCCGGTATCTCTGGATTCGTGTGACGTTATACTGTTTTTATTTTTTTGTTAGTTTCATATATAATTTCCATTTAACACTAAATCTTATGCATTTTCTGATAACAACAAACGGGCAAGAGTTCCCCTGAAGTTAATGTTACATGCATATTTTCTCTGTAAGTTGTCCAGTTTTTCTCCTATTTGATGTTTACAAAGTTGTTGTTACTAAGATTTATCCTATACCCTAAACCTCTCAGGTCTCACTTATTCTTTACCGATTAGTTTCCAGTCAAACCGGTAACTTCAGTCAAACGTTCATTTTTTGTCCCTTGTAAGAGCATCCACTGAGTATATTATGGGAGCTTGCACATTCAACTCTTCCATATGAAGATGGGAGAGGAATATACACGAGGTCTAACATTTTTTCTAACATTATTTTGATTTGTGATGAGCACATTGCGTCTTTAAGTTCAGGGAGCTTTGCTACATTCATAATGCTTACTGGTATTTTATTCATTTTTCCTATTTTGAACAGCAAAGTATATATCTTGACTTCCTTTTTCGTCTACAGTTCGCACGTTATTTCCAAACACTGTCTCTATTCAGTTCTGGTACAAACTTGGTTATTTTGAAACATTCTTCATGGTAGTTATGAATATATATGCATGCAAACGGTTGTTTTGGGAAATGGACGGTAAAAGACCAGATGGAATTTTTGGGACAAGAAATTCATTTTGGTAAAAGTTTTCTGTTAAAATTACTCTTTTGCAGTAAGTAAACATTGCGCAACTGCACAAAAGATTTGGATTTATTTTGCTACTGCATTGACCGTGGTAAGATAAATCTAAACTTAAATTTAAATAGTTTAATTTAATTTACTAAATTTAAATCCTTCTAAGCTGGACGTAACACACGGATTATAGAAAAAGCTATAAACGCCGTGAGTTGAAACTGAATGCTTTCTACTATAAGAGAAGTGTTTCTGAGGAATAAACTCAATCCTTAATTCATGTGCATGCATAATACCTCCTCCATTATGCATGCACATTAATATATGAGAGGTATATGCATGATGGCGTATATGATATGAATAGCGTTGTGATTCCATGGGTAAAGTTGTTTGAAAAGTTGAGGAAGTATTTGCTCTGATTTTATGTAGTCGCAGTTTTAGAGATATAGTTGTCTAAAACTGCAAAAGTGTTTACTCTAATTTTATGCAGTGGCCGTTTTAGCGGTTATAATCCATGCATGCTCCAAGAACGTAAGAACATAAAAGATATTTCGCAAATGAAACTCTAAAATAAAAATTTCAGTAGAGTCTAATCTTCCAAAACAGCATGAGTGTTCTTCTCATTTCTTTTCAGATTTATTCTTTTTAATTCGAAGTAAATTTATCATGGTGTTTCATTGATTGAAAAGCGTACTCAACGCAGAAGGAGAACTTTTATTCCCGATATATTATCCGCCAGTTGAATCTCACATGACATGTAAATTTCATCTCTTCTCTCGAACAAGTAAAAGAGATAAAGGGGTAAAGTCTTTATCATATCCATTTTTATCTTTTCAAGAGAGATCAGACTGTCTTGCATGCATAACCACAGCGTACTCGGATAGATTCACACAACAACAACTTTTTGCAGCACCTCCAACCAAGAGCAGGAGGGTTTGAGGGCCTGGAACTCAACCATCTTAGCTATCGATATTCAGTAGATACGTGAGATAGAGTTTGCATTCCACGTGGCGAGGTGGAAGCTCTTCCCCATCAAGTTAACGCCTGATGGGTAAGGTTGCATTAATGTTTAACCAGTATATCGATCATATTAAAAATATATATGATTATAATATGATATATAGAAAGATAAGTATGATGGTGTGATTATAATTTATATATACACACAGAGGTCTCGTTGAAAAGCTCTAAAAACTGAAAATAGAAAATAATTATATACATTTCCTTGAGAGTTTGAAAATTCCATCGAAATATTAAGGAGTATTAGTTACCTAATACGAGGCTACACATTTGATACCAGAGAAATACTAACATAGTGAAGGACATGGGAGTAACTACTGAAAATCCAAATGAAGCAAAGCAGAAAATAACAATCTATTTCCATTCTTTGTCCTCGCCTCGAATTTTTTCAAATCGACGGCAAGCTATGCAAATCAAGACACCAGAGTGAATCAAGTCTTATTTATGTTATCATAAATGGTAGAGATTTATTTCACCGCAACTCCAATATCTTTATCGTACTTTACCCCATTTCTCTTAACTTTGTGTTACTTGATCTCACCTTTGATTGACAACAACAAGTTTAACAGGTTTATCACTTTGCACTAGCACTAAGATAAATAAAATAAAATATTAATCGATAATATATTATTAAATATATTATATTTAATTAAACTTTTTGTATAGATATAGGGCTAAAAGCTAAAGTGCGCTTCTTATATTCGAATGACGTGACATTTTGACTTACTAAACCTGTTGTAACAAATAAAAAATGCGATAATATAATGTAAAGTTAAGTGGGGTGAGTTCCAGTCCGATAAACGTAATAAGTGTGTGGTAAAGTAAATTTTTGCATAAATGGACGTTACTACGCTATACATGTATGAACGTAGATCGTCCCAAGAGACTACAAATAAAACGAAAGTGTATTGATCAAAGACTAAGATACAGACAGTACCAATATAAATGAAAGACATCTCTTTATGTGTGGAAGGACCTTGAATCGAATCAGAGGGAGCGGGTCTGTTTGAAACAAGCCGAGATGCAAGGAACCAGAAAGAAAGTCGACAGGGAAAGAGAAATTGAGAAGGAAAGACTAGGACACTAACGGAGAAAGGAGGGAGAGGGAGAGGGAGGTGAAAGATTCCACGGCGCAGAAGAAAAAGAAAAGGTGTGCGAAGAAGAAGAGGGCGAGTAACGCGAAGGAAGGGAACGGAGGCGGCAGTATACAGTAGCATGAGCTGAGTTAGCGAGGCCCAGCCATGGACTGGTGTCCGGCTTAGAGCCACGTCGCCCCGAGTCCCCCACCATCGCCGTTGCTCCTCTCCTCACCTGTTCTTTGGCTTGTGTACGTCTGGCATCCGCTTGCCGCTAAGAGCTCTCGTCGACTCTCGTTTCTCTTCACGTGACCAGGCCTCTAGTTTGTGGTCTGCTCGAGCCGTTGAGATTTGCTTCGTTTTCTTTTTCCTTCCCTTTATTTCCATTTCTTTCCTTTCCACTCCTTTCGACTGGTCTATGTCGTCTTCTTACATTATCTACCATTCCATTCCCATTTTCCTCCCTTCATATCTCACTCCCTGGTTGGCTTTCTTTTCTTTCCAATTTCCGTTCACCACGACACGATCATGGACACCGAACTCAGTAGCAGCCGCTCCGCCAGCAGCAGGTTCGTGAATTGCTTCAGCTTCACCGCGGGAGGAGAGTGCAGCAGCAGGGGCAGTGAGAGCACAGCAGGAACCCTTCTTCGTCAGTTCTTTAGAATGTAATTTCCTCGTCCGATTCCTTCCCTTCTCTCGCCCACACTCTCCATGCTCGTGTTCTGTCGGTGATCATGCCATTTCACAACTCAGAGAGCACAGCATAGCAAAGTTAGGACTGATGCAGGCCGAACGAGGCGTTAGCTACTTCGTCTGTTTTCAGGGACGATTTCGGTTATGCTGCTTGGGGGTAACATGGCTCTGCACTGGACGGTAGAACGGGAAATTGGAAGCAGTATAGCATAGTTATTCTGTAGCACAGGGCAAGGCGAGGCTAGGAACGGCAGGAAACGTGTATGCAAGACCATGTGGGGAGAACCAGTGCTGGAGATTTTCTCATTTTCCTCCATGATCAGGTGAAGAGAGGAGTGGCGAAATTTGTTTAATCCGTTGACAGGCCAGTGCACGGGAAAGAACGTAGCTTAGGTTGAGAAATGCTGCAGCAGAGGGTGCTGCAGAAGCAGGGAGCCGAAAGAGGAGAATGGTGAGTGTAATTAACAGAGGGAAATCCACGGGAAAAGAAGAGGACGGTTGAGGACGAGAAGGGAAATCGTAAGAGTTAGGACGAACGTAATCTGCGTTGCGAAAGTGGGCATGGCAGCAAGTGCGAGTTGCCCATCCCATGCGCACATTGGGCCAGGTATCGGTGATAGGAGCCGAGAGCCGCCGAAAGGGGATGTTGAGGCGGAGTGAGAACATTGTGCATCGGCTCTTCACGCGCCAAATTTGTCGCGCCCGTCCGAATACTCACGTATGCTCCTTCACCACGTTCTGCCGTTCATATCAGTGTATTATGGTTATTAATATGGCTTATTTGGTACAACATTTGATGTAAAAGATTCGAACTGGTCACGTAGTCGAAGTGCGCTGTCCTTGAGAACAGTCTCTAAAGAGTCCCAGTCCGCTCTCTGGGTTATCGGTGAGAGAATGCGGCGTTTGTTTTCTCCGGGAAGCAATTTTGCTCTTCTAGGTCACCGACAGGACGGTCTATATACACGGTTTAGAAAGGGAATTCGTAATTCTGGAAGTGTGAGTGGTGCCTCGCAGCTTGACAGTGTCAAATAATAAACCAAGGCCTGGAGTATAAAGTCACTGACGTTAATCGGTTAGTAGGTTGTTTGAAAATTTAAATTAGCAAGAATTGAGCTTCTGTCGCCCTCAAGCACCTCTGCCCCTTTGGCGCAATTCTGTGTGTAACGGATTCGAATTTTGTCCTCGTTGTTTTGCGGTGGAATCAACCATTAGTTGTGTAACCTATCAAAATCCATCGAGGGTCTATTGGAGTGTGCGGACTCGAAGTCTTTGGAGTCCTTTGACTCCAAAGACTTCGAGTCTGGCACTTGTACAAGACGTGGTTAGTTGGCTAGTTGGTTTCGTGGCGAGCTTGTCACCTTCCGAAATTGTTGCCGGTAGGTTGAACAGAGCCTTTCGTGAGCTGATTCCTGTATTCTTTGTGTTGGTGCAGCTTCATCAAGTAAGGGAGCTCTATGAGAATATAGTTCCTGGTCATACCGTGTATGACGTCGAATGCCCGGACCATTTATTTCGGAAGTTCACAAATGATGGGCAGTACCTGATTTGCTTCGGTAGGAATCATCAGGATCTCATAGTCTACAGGCACAGATGGTTGAGTTATTGCGTCAAAGGAGAGGAGACTCATCAGTTTACCGACCTCCCTGCGAAATCTAAGAAGTTCGAGAGCTACTTCGTACAGCTCTATTCTCTTTCACTAGCTTCGGGGACCGATCTCATCTGCAAAGACTTCTTTCTCGCAACGGATAACAACCTCTATGGCTTGTTCGCAACCACTTCGGTGCCCGACCCTAATCCACCCGCCGCTGAAGGAGCCGTGCCGGGGGTTCCATCGATCGAGAAGATAGCCATATATCTTGTGAGGTCAGTTGAATTCCTCATGTGTCCAGTCCTCCTCTAAAATATTCAGTATCTGAGTGTTTCTGTCCGCAGCTGCCGCTACATTGGGATTGATAGTCTGGGAACGTGGTGCATCCCGTGTATCGAGAGATTATGCAGTTTGAGTGGGACCGCAGGGATCTACGGGCTCAAGCAGCGGCTAGTACAGGTCCTGTCGAAAGCGGTTAGACATGCTTGCGAAACGGATGATCAATTTGGGCTCCGCTATAGTCGTTCGTTCTAGTCCAAGTCGGATTGTTCGTAGTTGGTTCGTTGCACTGATTGGCTACTGGTGGCAGGTTATCGGACGGTCACATCGCAGATGAATGCGTCTATCATGACGACTTTATTCATCTATCTCACAACATGGGTGTCTTTCTTTACGATGATCTGTTGGCGATTTTATCGATCCGCTATCAGTCCGTTCGAATTCTTCAAATTCGAGATACGGGAAGGTTCGTGGATGTGCGCACTATCGGAGCGCACTGTCGGGAGGATGATGAGCTCATTCTTAATTCCCAAGCGCAGGTTTGTGCATCAGAGTCGAAGCGTTCGTAGATCTCTGTTCACGCACCAAATGCAACGCTGAAACGTGTAGGGTCGGTGAGCGCACCAGGAATGTCATTTCTCGAGATCAAACTAGTACATGTTTGTCCTGTTTTTCGTATTAGGCACATCCTGGCGTTGTGGTTTTACATGCTTTCTGAGTTTAAGAATAATCCGTGATGCTTTTAGAACTGTGAACAGTTAGCCTGTGGACTGATTCAGTTCTCGTTAGTTTAGCCTGGTACGCACTGGTTTCGTGCAGTTGTGGGATTGGTTATATTGGGGAAGACATTTGTACCAAAGGATGCTTGACTTTGCATTGCGAGCACTCTGGGCCTTTCCATTTTTTTGCAGTGTCAATACCTTTGTAGGGTTGTGGAGTTTTGTCTGTAGTAGCTGTAATTATTTGAGCTTGTAGAAGTAGATAAGTCGTTTCTCCGGGCACCGTCATTACAGAAGTGTGAGACGTTTGAATTGGAGCTTTGCTTGTTTGTGACCCTCACCTGGTCATAAACGCATGCAGGAAGAAGAGTTGTTTCTCAAAAATCAGGCGGCCCTCAGGAAAGCCCGAGGCTTGCCAGCTCAAGCTGAAGTCTCTGCGTCCAAAAGAATGCTTACTTCTCAGGGAAACGCTTGGCCTCGGGAGTGGAGAATGAAACCGGCTCTTAAAGGGGTGCATTCCAGCCGAAGCCGAACTAGGTCAGTATATCCTCAAGGACTACAAGCGACGACTAGGGTCCTGGCATCCAACTTGGAAGATGAAGGCGCGAGTCCAAATACCCCAGTGAATGGGATATACGGAGGAGTACAAGGAGCCGATTTAGACTTGCAATACGATCATTACTTCAGGGGATTGTTCGACAACATGGAAGATAATTCCGCTGGACAAAGTAACGGCGTAGTGTCAGGAGTACCTGGCGGTCCTGTTGATGGGCAAGGAAGAGTGAATCCAAATAGACATGAAAGACGTCGTAGTCCTCTTCAGACACGTGTATATGAAAATGGCCATCACTCGTCTGGGGTGGAATTAAGGGGAATTTTTGCACCTCTAGAGCACGTTTACGGGACAGCCGTTGCTGACATTCCTGTGGATGGCTCGACGAGTGGAAGTGGTGGTCACCGCGCATCCAGCGGTTTGTTTCGTTATGGAAGAGGATATTCAAGCGCCAGTGGCGAGAGTATAGATAGACTGACAAGTAGAGGAAGCCCTTCTGTTCGGTACACGAGCACTACAGGTACAAGTAGTGAGAGTTGTAGTAGAAGTGACGATGGCAGTAGATGGGAGGGGAGCGTCTCAGGAGGAGGCAGCATAAGTCATGGAACTGGAGGTGGAGGAAATGGATCAGCAAGTGTCCAGTCATCAGAAAACAACCAGCTGGAATATGTTGTAAGTAGAAGGTCTCGTATCGGTCTTCCAAACGGTCAGCAAGTTAGACCGGCCGAGGACGCTTATCTCACAGGTGCTTCACATCTTGGTGCAAATGAGTGGAGGTCTCATCACCGTGAAAATGGCCACCGCTCTGCTGGAAACGGTGGGTCTTCTGATGGGGTGCCTATTACATTCGAACACCGACGGACACAGGGGACTGCAGTACGTACACCTGTTACTGAGGAGACGTCACGATTAAACGATCGATTTTTACCTTCGAGGTTTGCAAGTCAGAGGGCCACTGCCAGTGTCGAAAGAGCAGCACCTTCCGGTGGAAGTCCTAACCGACTTTTTACATCGCACCGGGACATGGTACCGAATGGTAGTGCAGTAAGAGCAGCGCCAGCAACAGTTGTTCCGGTCCATCGGTTGGTTCATGAAGCGGAAACTAATGGGGTTGCTCAGCGACAAAGCATTGAGCCAGAACAAGCCTCATCTCAGGAGAAAAGCTCGCAACTCTTGGGTGGCATCAAGCAGCGGTTGCTTTCTTTCATGTTTAAAGGATCTTGGGATCCAAATTTAACGCCTATCGACGTACGTGAACTTCTATCCCCACATATATCAGTTTGTATCCACATATATCCACATTTGTCAGATGTCCCGGAACTGAACAGAAACTGCTGGACCGATAAGGCCCTGACTAAGTCTTCATCTGATTGACCACTTTTCCAACTCATCTACAGCCTAACCCTCTCTGTTGGATGCTGATGAAGTCAGAGAGCTGGTTGAGGTGCATGCGACGGGAGTGTGCTCTGTTGCATGCTCTGCGTGTACTCAATACCTACAGTTGTGTCCGTGACCTTTGTTGGGAGATTTGCTTCTATCCTCTAATTTCTTCTGGGTTGACACTCTAGCTGTTACGCTTGCTGGCTCAGTTATTACCGATAATAGTTGTCTTCTCGCTCAGCTCGTTAGGCATCGCATTTATATTTGTATTCTGTCCTACTGCCACCAGGGGGTACCATCTTGGAAATGTGCTCACCCTACACATTTCCTCTTGGCTGACTTCTCAAACCAAGTCAGCATACATGTTACCACTCTTCGTTACTCACCTTGTACTTACATGGGTTGAAAACTATTTTGGGGTTACCTTTAATGTGCGGGCGAAGTCACTGTTTTCTCTGAAAGCTGCTTTACCCGTGTATCAATATATATCCGCATTTGTTGTGTTTCGCAGTCCACTAAGTACGTATGTGGTGTCGTGGGATATCTTTATTGGAGTAAGTTGTGCGAACGTTTATCTTCTCTGCGTTAATCGACAAATTTTTTGTTGCTGTGTATAGGACGAGTACTCATTGTTGACGTTGCTCTGATCATGGCAGAAAGCTAAGATGGTGAACCGATTTTACTACCATTTCCAAAGCTATGTAGACCTCGTTATGTGGAAGGTAGTGCAAAGATACTTCTCTCTCGAATTTCGTGCGCCATATGCAGCAGCTTGGTAGCATGTTCGTGTTATTTATATCATGTTGTCATCAGCTGTCATGACTGTCATCGGTGCTAGCGTCAGTTCTACAGATTCCTCCGCTGGCATCCGCATCTTTGAATTAGTTGTGAGAGGACAGGGCGCTAGTGGGTTTGGCTTCTGTAACCTGTGGAGCTGACACGCTTGCATATATGTTACGGCTTCCGCAGGTGCAGTTTCTGGATCGCTACCACCTGCTGATCAAGTTTGGCAGCGCTGATGGAGTGGTGTGTTCTTTCCTACTCTTTTTAGTTCCTGTTTCTTCGCAGCTTTTCTAGCAGCATTTGTTAATGAGCGCACAGTTTGCTGGCCTAAGAGAAGTGCAATGCGAAAACTAGTTCATGGAACTTCGTCGTTCAAGCTGTTGTCTGTTTTATTTACAAGACATTATGTTTAACCCAGCCTTGTTCCTTAACAGGTGCATCGGAGTAATCCAGACATGTCCCATCAGAATACTTTCCTTGCGGTTTACAATCTGGAAACCACCGAAATGCTGGGTTTTTACCAGGTCAATACTGCGAGCTTGTTCGGTCGTATCTGGATATTGTCCCCGCCTCTGTTCATGTGATAGAAGATTGCTACTTTTCCTACCTGGTACTTTGAGTATGGATATGGAATAGATACCCTACCTAGTAACTCTTGAGATCCTCATGATATTCATTTGGTTTCTACCAGGTTAATACAGCCCCCTTGTTCGGGAGTATCTGGATATTGAACCTGCCTCTGTTCATCTGATACTTTACTACCTGGTGCTTTGAGTTATGGTTTAGAATAGAAGTAACTCAGAGATCCTCAGAATATTCAGGCGGTTTTGCTTTCAAAATTTTCGACATCTAGACCTACACTGTAGTTGACCGTGCTTGTGCTCTTGATTTTGCCACAGAATACATCCGAGGAGTTACTAGCATCTTTCGAAAACTTTTGTGACCATTTTCGGGTGGCACCCCGATTTCCATTATACATGAATTTTATCTCCTCCTACTCTAACAACATTCACTTGCGGGAGCAGCTTCGAAAGCAGAGGGTAGCCTGTAGTAGCAGTAAGTCTGGGAGCAATGCTCAGGTATGCTACGTAATGATTCTAGTTGGTGTAATCTTCTAAAAGTTTCTGTTACTTTCGATCGGGAGCGTTACGCATATTCTTACTGCGCGTAACCCCTTGAAATTATTAACTGTTGCTGTTTTGTGGTAGGTGGTGAGGAGGACACTTGGTTGGCTACCATTTAACTCTCAGTGTCAAAGTCCGTCTGTGTACTTCGACCAGTCGCTGTTCCACTACGACGATAAGGTTATTTTCCATATCAAGAATCCTGCTTGTTTGACTTTAACAATGGAAGTACTCGGATGAGCAAAGAGAGTGGGAGGCCATTGCTTGCGAAGCAGATCTGTATTGCACCGTGTTGCATGTTCATAGGTAAAGGTTTTGCAGTGCTAGTTTACCTTACGGCATTGTGGCAAGATATACTTTTACTTCAATGTGCATGGGAGTCTAGTGCTGAGTTAACTTGAGCATTCTCTCATTTCGCTGGAACCTTTTGTGCCTTCGGAAAGTAGGTCGGATCTTTTGGGGGAAGTACGTTTGAAATCTAAATCTTAGCCCGTGATTTTTGAGGGCCAGTGGAGAAGTGAGAGCAGCTAGGAGTGACATGGAAAAGGACACTACTGGCTATGGTTTGGGAATTCTAAAGAGTAGCTATGCATTTATCCTTTCTGCTTAGACTCGAATTTTGAAATTGATCCATGTTCGTCACGGATCATGTGTACAGCTCATTTCAGCCGTGGAAAGACATAAACCATGCGGGGAGCATCCTGTTAAGTTTATCTCCAGGCGCAAACCGAACTCCCTCAAATTCAAAATTAATCCAGGTAAGGAAGCAATTGTGCTGCTGTCAGGGGGTAATGCTTTCGTTCAGTAGCTTATGTACAGTCCTGTTGGTTGTCATAACTTCGATAAGCAAGTTCATATATAAAACAGGATAGTCGGTCTTTCTGTGGTTAGAAATCTACCTAGGTCGTTTACACTCAGTTGACGAGTACAATGAATTTCTTTCAGCAGATATCTCCTGTAGTTAGGATTGAGATTGATGAACGTTTAAAAAATTGCATGCAGGTTCTGAGCTTGGTTCCCACGACGGTCGTTCTAAACGTGTGGCATCCTTCGTGTTTCACCCAATTTTTCCTTTCGCAATGTCGATTCAGCAATCGTTTATGCAACCATCTATAATCAATTTTCACTTCCGGAAGTGATTGTTCCATTTCAGATTATCTTTCCCAAGAGTCCAGCCATGCGCCTATGAATGAGTCAGCGGATTTTTTCTTATCCTGTTCACATTTTTCAAAGATGTCCTCTGTGACGCAGAATTGCGGCTATCTGTCTACTTCGTATCAATAGCTGATAAATCAGGAGAAGTACAAGGTAGTAGACGTATTTTTTGACAACATGTGAGGTTCACTCCAATTTTACGTTCCAGCTGCCAGTAGAGGCAGGTTGCTGTCTAAGGTTTTCTATGCCTATCCAAGGCACGCAAGCATTGTCATCGTTCTTGATAAGTCTGTGTAAATTACTGAAATACGTCGTCAAGGAGTCGCCGGCTTCTGTCGAGAATGGGATATTCCGTCCTACCCGTGAATTGCTGAGAGTAATGGGAAGTAACATGAACAGCCCTGTCCAGTCTTAGTGGAGTGTCTGAATGGTAGTGATTTGACTGTTACTTCGTTGCAGGGAATACTGAGTCGTGCCGTAGTATGCTTAGAGTTGCTTGGAATCTTGCGCTTATATTGGTAGGACAGGCTTGGGCCGGAATTTCGGAAGTCGGATTAGGGTTGAGGTTGAATGCTTGAGCGAGATGACCGCCATAATATGTCTATGGATTCTTCCATCGGTTGAGACTAGAATCTCTCTTGCTCGTGGTTTCAAGACATGGTGAAGTGATTAATCTTCACGCAAAACTCGGACGCAAGTTTTGCTTGTCTATGTTCCGACCGCCTGCAATCGGTGCAAGCACGGCCTTGAAAGCTTCTGGTGGGCCGTCCCTACGTTGAGTATGCCTGTCCGGAAGTATTAGGGCGTGTGAAAATTAGATTACGATTCTTCCGACTAAGTTCGGACGGCGACTGCATAGTTCATCACTTCCCGAAGTTGACGCGACGCTACAGCGTCTGCCGTTACTTTACTTCCTAGTGGCTTAGTTTTTGATGATTGTAATGCTTGAAATTTGGTTTGAACCTTTCTCCCGGGACGTCAATTCCAGTCATAAACAAAGGTGCTGGCCCTTTATAAAAAATGCGGCTGAACTTGACGATGGGAAATGGCCCGAGGGAATATTCATAGGCAATTTTGACATTCGACTCGAACTAACCTCACAAAAGCAAAACTTGACCTAGATTGGAACCGTTAGAGATGAAAGCAGTTGTCACGTCGTACAGAGGAATAGATGGTACGAAGTTCAAATTTTACCGCACGGAGTAGAACCTTGTGGGGAGATGGTGCTTCCGGGCAGAACACTCGACGCAACCAATAGCCAACGGATGGAAAGAGCCCATCAACGGAGATCTTGTGGACTTTGGACAGATGTTCGCCGAAGTATCCGGTTCTCTAGATGGTGAACAGCGTTAAAAGGTTGTGGCTGCGGGCACGTTCTTTGACGGGAGATGCAGTGCTGGGGGTAAAACATGTTGCGGAACCGGAAATTATCACGTGGGAAAACATTTTGCGGAACCTGAAATGGTCGGAGGGCAATGAACGCGAGTCGGTTTATACCAATCATCTATCGGTTTTAAACGCGTAATAAAAATCAAGCCACGTATAATCGTGGGAATCCATTGCCCTCCGTATAATCTCGGGATTTTACCCTTCCGCGCCCCTAGAAATAGTCTTGGTAATCAACAAGATTCTCATCTTGCGGATCCACTGTCTAGGAGCAACGAGTCTAACCGTCAACGATATTTAGTGTTTGTTAGACCTGAATATTATTTATCAACAATTTATAAATTATCATTTCCATTACATTCACTGTACGTGATAACAAACGGTGTATAGATGATATCCGATATATTCTCCTGCTAGTAAACAGAGTAAGACCTGCTATGGCGCATCGTTGTCCTGAACAAAAAACTTAAAGAACATGTCATTACGATTGCACGCTGTCATCCTTGATATACCGAATAAAATTTATGTGTATGTTACAATATGCAAAACCGATTTTTATCCTTTCTAAACTTGGGCACTGGATGGGAGAAGTGGCAAAGAAACCTCCTGGACAGTAATGCAATGTATTACGTAATGACTAGCTAGTTCGTGCAATAACTACCTTTCGAATACTTCGAGCTAAATTTCTTAAAAGTTTTGTGATAATGCACCGATTGGAAACTGTTCAACCACTTAAACAATACGTTTATGTCGTATATTTGGGCCATGCATGAATAGTTATAATAACAATAATAATAGTTATAAAACACTTACATAGATAAGTGTTTTATAACTATTATCTGTTAAACATAGATAAAAGTTATATCTATTATCTATGTTTAATATTTATAATATAGAAAAATAATTCCTTAAAGTATAGAACTTATTTTCATCTTGCATGAAACGTGATATCACCTTTAGTGGGTAAGCATGAAAGTGCAAAATATATTCATTTTCTTAATTTGTGTGAATTAGCTTGTGATTACGGTACTGTTGATTCAATTTGGATGGTATAATCATTTTAGTCGATTTAGAGAAAAAATTCTATAAATTTGTGGGAGTTAGCTTGTCATTACGTTACTGTTGCTTCAGTTTGGATGATTATAACGATTTGGCGATTTAGATTTTATATCATTATTTTTTCTTGTGACTTCGGATGATTTTCTCATTTTCTTCCGGAATATTGTCTCTTTGAGAGACTCTAATCATAGGATAAATGAATTAGACTGCGCCCTATAAAAAATTTAACACCCGTGCATATTAATATGTAAAGGTTCAATTTAATTTACTGCATTAATCCTTCCGTATAAAAAAGTTGGATAATAAATTAACCTTCTTTAAGAACTTATTTTAGACTATCTAACAGTTATTCATATAGTGTCTACATCGTGTTACAAGCGCTTCATTGAGTTCTTTCTTTAACTCTTGCTATGATCATGTACGATTTAACGGTCCGAATATATTTTGATTTACTAGAATATCTGCTTAGTCTATATTTTGCTCTTAACATTTATATTACAACCATCTCAGCTACTGAAGATCGGTAGCTGAAATGGTTGAGTTCCCGGTCTCTAAGCAACAAGTCGAAGATTCGAACCCTCCTGCTCTCTGTTGGAGGTACTGCAAAAAGCTGCTGTTGTGTGAATCTAGTCCGGGTACGCTGTGGTTACCCATAAAGAACAGTATGATTCTCCTTGACTTTACCCTTATATACTCTTATTAGTATTTATGGTAAAAAGATTTCTAAAAGTAAATTGGAATACATATTCTAAACCAGTCAAAATTCTGAAAGCGTGTATATTATTTGAGGTGCCATATTGTCCCTAATTTATCCCTAAATCAAACATGCATATTGAAATCCTCTACCAACCAATCAGCTCTCGACAATATGGGCTCTCGCTTCCTTTCTCTTTGACTAGAACTCCAAATTGCATATATATATATATATATACATGAAAAATATTTACTGCTAGAAACATTCAGGAAACAGCACTGAAAGAGAATTAGATGTACCGTATTCCATCATAATAAAGTGTGAAAAATTGCTACGTAAAATCATAGATTATAATGAATTTCCAGCACTTTCTGATTCTTCTTTAAACTGCCTAGTATTTGGTACTTGAGAATAGTGGCTTCAGCTTCCATTCCACCACGATTTGGTCTTTGACACGAGGAACTGCCTTTGAGATTGAAAGGCCTGTAGTTTAAAATGTTGCGTTCAGAAAGTTATCTTCACCAAAGACTCTTTTGACGCTATTATAAAGTAGTTGAATTTGAAAAGAAAAATACCATATAATGTGCTTTCTTAGGTACAAAATACACTTCTGATAACTGATGCATATTCATCCTACTATTTAAGAATATAGAATTAAGCTTTTTTTTTTCTCTTTTTCGAGGTTGACTGAAACCTGGTTCTTCCTCTTTGCATATTAAACAACTTTTCTGAATTGTTTTCTAGTTAATCAGAAGGATACTAAAACAGAATTGTTCATCCACATTTCGATTCGTCTTTGCTGTGTCATTTCTACAAATGTCACTTTGACTGCAGCAAGCAGATTACATACCACTATAGTCACAGAGGACGTCCATCCATATTCACGATCATATCGTTGGAGTCGACGTTGGTCCTAATGCTCATGCTGCTGTCACAAAGATCCTGAGAGCTCCCGTAGAGAGGTCTGACAATCTTTACTATGATATCAGATTATTTTTGGGGAAAATAATCTAGAATTATACGTTGCTGTGCTACTTCCTGATTATTGTGGGAGGGTTATTGCTAGTACTCCAGTAAGAGCCCAGTAGTCATGTTCTGGTAGTTTTTTCGTTTGTGTTAATTATAGATTTTTCACCTTATATACTGAAAATGACTGATGGAACTCAGCAGTTTACTTAGTATGGATGGCAATATGTTATTATAACTTTTATGGAATCGAGAGTTGGAAGTAGAGATCGGAGTCAAGAGGTTAGAAATGACACAAGGGTGGGAAAAAGAGTCGACAAAGAAAGTTAAGGATTTAGAAGGTGCTACATGTCACTTTGTGTAAGAATGCTTAGCTTTGGTAATACAAGAGAACGAAGATCAGAGTCATACTTCTATTTCAATGAACAGCAAAGCTTTCATGCAAAATCAAAAGAGAAATATCATGTACATTTAGTGTATAAGCCATGAGCACCAATAAATACCAGAAGGTAAAGAAATCCATATCACAGAAATAGAAATTACAGATGACTCACGTACAGTAACTCAAGAGAACAAGAAGACTACTCTTGTAAGATGAATAACATATATATAACAGCTGAGGATTTCATTGTAATATGTAGTATTGAATAATCTTTATCTTTTAATTGCACTAAAAGAATTTAGAAATATCAATAATCTATCAAACTTCTGACTTAGGATTTAACGTCTATCAATATGTTACATTAAGTCCATAAACACCATTCTTAACCTGCATAGCAGTTCCCTACAGGAACTCTCACTGGAACATGTGAACGTGCCATCAGTAAGGACTACTGTAGAGATCCTTTGCAAAAGAAACCGGAAACCGGAAATATTTGGGTCCTACGGAAGGGACCCAACTGAAGGAACGGCACAACGGACAGCAGCAACGACTAGACAAGGACAAAGGACTCAGTGCAGCTCGATGGAAAGTGAAGAGAAGCAGCAGTTAGAGAACCCAACGGTTATGGTGGACCAATAAGCCCTTTTTGGCTATTTATTAATCGCAATGACGAAAACCGTGAAGACAGACAGGCAAGACAAGCGAGACTTTAGGGTAAGCCGTCGAGTGCTGTCACTTATTCTGTATTTGTCAGCTCTCCAATTCAAATATCATATTTTACCTGGGCTTAGTTTAATCATCGATTCCAGCTTCAGGCTCTCGGTGTCAGTCAGGCTGCCTGCTTGACCGGCGAGTCACAGAGCTTTACTAGCTAGCTACAGTACCTAACTCGGACTCTCGGAGCCCCCAATCAATCATGTACAGTACTTCTGTCAACCTGAACTTTTCCACAGTCCACACATTCCGAGAGACTTTCATGCACATCATCAACTCATTCTGTACGGCCGTGGGCAGTAAGGCGAGGAGGAGGAGCAGACGTAGAACGTTCAGTGTTGAGATGTCATCTTGTTTCCTTGAGGAGGAGGTTGTCGATTCTGGAATGGTTAGAACTACAACACGCGACGCAATGAATAGCCCCTTGAGAATGGTTACAACTTAGTAGCGCCCTTTTCACTCACTGGAGCCAAGTCCAAGATTCAAGGCCTTGGGCATCGCCTCGACGGATACTCCTTCGTCTCGGCCTGGACGCTCGCGGATCGACGCGCTGGAAGGTAAGGCACTCACAAGAACTGAAAACCATGGAAGATTACAATCGTTTTGATTCATTTTCCTGGAATGCGGTCCCTTTCTGGCGCCAGCGGCCACCCGCCCTGCATGAAGAAGGACTTTAAGGACTGCACTCAAAAGAGATTCATTCTGTGGAATGTCCTTTATTCCAGGTTTCATTCCATGCATCTTTTCCACGTTCTCAACTAAGCCAATCAGTCAGTCCTGTTCGCTCTATCACTTCCTTCCGAACGTTGATCTGGAAAATATACTCCACTACAACATAACCGTCATAGTGCTGGCCGTAGGAGTCCTGTTCTGAGCTATGCTCGATCAAGCATATATGGCCACGTAGGGGGAGTTCCTGCACGCTGTCAGGAACATGAGTTGCAGAGCCGAGAATCACCAGACAAGTGCTGACAACACGGCTGCTTTCAGTAACCCTCTTGGTTACGGTTTTCAGTAAGCAAGAGGGTTACTGAAGCCTGCAAGAGAATGGATTTCTTTCAGGGGGCAGAGCCGCAGAGCAGAAGTAACGTGATGTTTATCGGACATAATGAGCTTGACAAGCGGGAGATGGAAGAAAGTTGAAGAAACTGAGATGAGAAAAACCTTCCTAATGGATAGTGGAACTCGAAAGAAGTCCTGCCATGTTTCTGTTTACTGACTGCCCAGTGCCTACCCTCCTCTCATCATTTGTACGTTTGCTCTCTAACATCGGAGTCACATCTACCTCCCCCGTCCAGTCAGATCCCTGCTGTGCAGACAGATGTTCAGGACATCTCAAGTTTCTACGGAACCTCGTCCTTGTAAGTGGAGACCGACAACGGCGACAAGCGATGCATGCTGCAGCTTCAGCGACAAAAAACCACAAGGGCTGATTAGGTTTGACGAACAAGCAATCGCTTATGTTGCAGTAGGACGCGCGTATCTAGAGAAGTCCCGCTTACGGATCAGTGGGACCGAGCACCAAATCCATGCAAGATCTTCTTTCCGTTCGCTCGCTCGCTGCGTATCTTTGTCAGAATGTTGAATCAGGTCGTCCAAAGTATACGAACACCAAACAAAAATCTCCGCGGTGAGACGAGAAGGATAGAGAGGGAAAAAGGAAGTGATTTTTGAACGGCAAAAACGTTTGGAGCCAACGTTCAGTCAAGACTCAAGAGATTGCTCATATATATTCAACACTCGGGAAGTACTGGCATCAAATATCACATTCTGATGTCTTTGCATGATATAACATTGATAATAGTTCGAGCTTTTACGGTTCGTCCACGCTTTTGGTAATTGGAAGGCCGACGTGTGTACTAATGACATAGTCGTGCCAATGATAAGTGTCGGGGTTTGTCTCGTATCTTTTTACAGCACTATTCTATACCCACGACGGAAACCTTTTCAGTTTGCTGTTGCATTACAAGCCATACCCCAATACGATCGTTGCGCTTGATCATACCCCTCTTAACGTTTGGTTATTTGATCATACCCCTGAAAAGTTATTAACAGTGGAACCAGTCATTTTATCTTTTGGTTCATCATTTTAGTACTTTTAACTTTGACTGAATATCACTGTAATTTAAAGTTTTAACATTAAAGACACGTTACACTATCCATATTTTCATTCTTTTAATATTTGCATTCTCATGTAAATAACGTCAAAAAGTAACTGGTTTTACAATAGCCAGTCAGGGGTGTGATCAAGCCATACATCGTTAAGAGAGATATGATCAAGGTAACGAAACTTACTGAGGGTGTGATGAAGCAAATTTCTGGATTTTGTGCTATCCCTTTACTTTATAACATCTCAGTAGTAGTGTCGGATTTGCTATGTCGCATATGTCTCCCGAGAGCGAGGACAGTAGAAAACACAGTAAAGAGAGAAGGTTTTTACGCAGGGAGCATAGTTCCTTCCGTAGTAGGGAGTTTCATACGTGGTCAATAGGACTACGCGCAGCTGCCCACCGAGTCGTCCTTCAAATACGTAACTGTTATTTTCCTTCTTTTCTTTCGTGTTAATACTACTAGCGTCGCGGGCTTAACCTGCTTCTTGCTTGGACAAGAAAAGAAGAAGGAAATAATAGTGTCGGATTTGCTATGTCCTAACCTGTTTAGATTATTACATACTTACGGTACTGAGTCGTTTATTTGCGAGAGGACTCTATTATTTTCGAACACATTCCGCTTTAACTAAACAGACTTGGTGGACTTTGGGTATGTTTAATACGTTCATGGAACCATGTATGCTCGATGGGGCTTTTTGTATGCTCGAAAGGATAGTCGAATAAGATTAGCCTGCTCGATCAACTTCTGTTCTTTTTATGTTGTTCAGAAAAGTATATAAGAAATTCTCTACTGTTCTCTTATTTTACATTTATCTATAGTTATTATTATGATAACCGGACCGGGAATTGTGAGAAGATCCATACATAACCCACAAGATATATTATACAATCCTTTTTCTCGAAAAGGTTAGGTAATACATTAAGCTTGCTGCACTCTTTCATCTTCCAAAGGAAGAGTTCATTAAATATGCATGCTATAAATTGAATAATCATCATAAATATGGTTTTTTCGATCTTAATCGTGTACTCTCGTAAGCGCCTCCTCACGTGCTTCACTTATGATTTTTGTCTGGATTTTATTGTGATTCTTTGTTATTTAATATTTAATATTTAGAAACAAACATGAATATAAATACGAAATTAATGTTAATATCTTTATATATCTATAACAGATAGAAAATAAAGACAGAAAATCAAAAAACACTCTTCTGGCTCACTCTATGCCTCCAAAACTACTTGCAGATTACACTCTGTGAATCTAACAGCTATGTCAGATGTCACATTTCATTTCATATGAGAATCAGATTTCTTTACTTCTCAAAGGCAACAGTAGCTAATATAATAGTGCTATTTTGATTTATATCCTACTTGTATTTTAAGCACTTTCATGAATTTTGGTCAGACGTGTTGAGTCGGAACGTTTTTCTTCCTCTGGCAGTTTCTCTCTACAGTTAGTCGCACTTCGTACTGTACTACATTACATGGATTTAAAAGAAAGAGTTTCTCGTATTTTCCTAATTTACGATCATTTATGCCAGGGATTTTTATATATCTTTATCTCTAAATGCCAAGTAGTTACTATAACAAGTTAAGTCCACTTCAGTCCAAGTGCTGGATTCATTTTAATTCTGAAGCATCCTCTCAGGTTATTTTCTCAGTAACATATATTAATTTTATTTTTGATAAATATTAAATATTAAATATTAAATATTACTATCAACACAAGAAAATTAATATGTACCCCAATGACCCGAAGATGGTCCAACCCAAGGCGCGGGTCTAACCATCGTTGGGTCCAACCTTTTCTTGAAAAAAGAAAATGTTGGGGCTTTATTCTCCCCGTGTATTTTAGGACAAAAAGGAATATATATTTTGGTTCTAAGAAATCACCCAAACTTCTTTCAGTATTTTTCAATAATTAGTTGCGAAGTGAATCACATTGTGTTAAGTTTTGGGAGATCTTTGAGAATATAATAATAATGATCAAATTAATATGAGAATATTTGTTTAACAAATTCAATTCTGAACAGGTAAATTCTATCAGCAAAAGTTTTTGGCTATAATGGTAAAAACTTTGTTCGCAGAAAGCCCACCCGCAGATTGAAGTCCTCCTGGTTACCAGACGTATTTAAATCGTCTTCTAATTTTGCAACGAATTTGCAATTTGCAATTTGAGGAAAATTACATACTAAACGAATTCGACAGACATGTACATGTTTATTTCAAGTCCAGCCGAGTTTCGTGGAGATCTGAGGTATATCATGGTGTCACATGAAACGGACCTTTCTTTTCATGTGACAAACGTCATCTGCACCCTCTAAAAGAGTTATTTGTTGGATGGTGTGCTGGCAGGACGTCTTGCGTGCGTCAGCACATCGTGTGCTCGATTCTTCAGGTTGCTCTTCTTCCGTTAAAACTACAAAGTTCCTTCATCTGAGAAAACTCCCGATCCTCCCCCCCCCAACTAGCCGGGGCGGCGTGGGTCGAGTCCTCTTTCCGGGAGGGTTCATGCAAAAAGCCGAGAAGGGCAAGAAGAGCTATAAATAATAGGAGGAGTCAAAATTAAACAGGAAGATTCTTGAGAGGCCTTCAGAGTGATTTTGAATTAATCGAATTTTTTTCACTATTTTTTTTTCTTTTTTGGACAGTTACGAATTAATAACGTCACTCTTCACTTTCACATTATAACAACCCATAACCGTAACGGGCAAAAACGACACGGGAGTTCTTTTCGGGCATCTCTGGAGGTGCTCGCAGCCCGCAGAAATCGTCCTTGGAAGTTTGACCATAGTCGTAACACCAACTCTCAGGGAAAAGATATTAAAAAAAGATTGTAACTTTGACTCCTCCTAATGGCATCGTAGGATAACAGAATAAAGTAAAATGTGAGAAAAATATATGTGTGTATTTTATGCAGAAACTGAAATCTTTTAAGTAATAAATTGAGTAAATGTTTAAAGGACTTTTTCCGCTTATAATATGTAATATAACCGGCTAGGTTGGGTAATAAGGTATTATTCCTGCGGTCCGGCATTTGAATATATTTTCGTTACATTTTTAAAACTTTCATCTCCTTAGTTTTGAGGCAAAGTTTCCCTCTCTTAACTCTATGCATTTCTCGCTCCTTCTTATGTTAGGACGCTAACACGTGTTAGATTTAATGTAAAAGTACATTTTAACTGAAAAACAATTGTAATATCACGTTATAAAACTTACTGAAAAACTATAACAGTCAGATGAAGATGTATAATAAATCCGAGGTCTCGCTAAGTGACCTAAACAAAACAGGACGTTTGTAACAGAATTGAGAGATTATTCGTTAGCGATTTATCTCGATCTAAATTCTTTCTTCTTTTCTTTCGATTTTCATAGCGATTCCATCCGTCCATCTTCACTACACGACAAAAATTTTCCTCTTTCCTTTTCGGGTTCATAATTTACGTATAGCAACAATAACAAGAGAAGTAAAAAGGGGTCATAACTCACCACCATTTCGTTCATTTCGTTTATATTTTGAAACGAAAAGAATCAATTAATCCAACCTGAAGTCGAGAGAGCTTATAAGAATAAAAGAGTCAATACCCTCTTGGTTATCATAGAAGTCCATCTATGATGAAAAGAATATGTTATGAATGTACATTCTGGATGAACTCTTGGGAACTTTTTCTCTCTTAATGTTATCAGGAATATACATATATACTAAGTAAATATAAATAATTAAAATATTTTATAAAAACTATTTGTTAGTCCATGCCTGGAAACACAAGGAAAACAAGAGATAAACCATAATTCATGACTTGCCTTTCGCACTTCAAAAGATACAAGTCCGGTAAGTTATACTTAACTTACTCAGAGTTTAATTTAATACCTAACTCTTCTTGCTGGAAGGGTTAGGAACTAAATTAAATGCCTGGTGAATATCTTCTGACAAAGGAACCACTTTGCTCTTCCTTCAGATATGTTTCGACATTATCACAGAATGGACATCTTATCTTAGACCATGCTTAATGTAATATTGTATATCATAATATTAATATCGCCCCTTTCGGGTCCTACTGTTGCACATACGTTGCACATACGGAAGTTGCAATTCCAGAGCATGTCCATGTCCATTCATCCTCCCTTCGAGGCGTTGGTTGTTTTGCCCTTCAGGTCCCTCTTTCCCTTGTAATGCTTGATGGGGTCTTTCCATCCGTTGGCTATTCATTGCGTCACGTGTTTCTCTTTTTCATCCTTGAAACTTCAATCTCGGTGGTCGGACACTCAACCAGTCCACAACTCTTCATCGCCTTTCATTCCGACTTCCTGTATAAAACCCTAAATCACAGTACCCCACAAGGACCAACCGAGTGACTCTCTCTTAACTGACCACGTTGCTCTGAGATTGAGTGTGTAGCGCAACTGCTCGAGTGCTCGCTCGTTGAGAGAGTGGTTTTCCAGTATTTTCCTCGTAATGGAAGGTAACATCGAACGTCTTGTGGCAGAGCCTTCTGCAACGGAAAGCTCTTTGATTCATTATAAGAGCATGCGTTAAAACGTAAGGAAACGGTGCAAATTCCGTAAAGGACTCTTATTGCTAATGAGTTAGTGTTTTTTTTGGGATTTAAGTCGCTTTCCTTTACTTTACAGGAACGCCCTTACAGTTTAGAGTTCTACCTGCCTTTCCTTTTTTCTGTGGACTTAAGTACTCGATGAAATCTACAATTTCAGGCAGGTACTTAGCTTGAACAAGTTTAGGATTTAGCAAAAGAGAACCGAGCAGGGATATCGGTCAATGATCACTCACTCGCCATTAGTAAGAAGGCTCAGAAGAGTGCTGGCGCGGAGTCTCCTACCTCCCTGCGTGATGAATCGGAGGGCGCAGTCTCTGTGATCCATAGATAGAGGAGCTCCCTTTGTTGACTGCGGTTGCTTGGATAAATCTCTTTTGCAGCTTCTGGCTTCAAGAAAAGGAGTAGTACATCTCCACGTGATAAACGCTGGCTAAACAGTACACATCGTGGTTTAGGACATAAAGTTCATCACCCTCTGCTTATATGTACTTTGAAAGCCTTCCGGTTTAGCTCGTTCAGCTTCGTGGGTCCGTCCACGTAAAATCTTCTTCCGTCTGTACAGAGCCGGAGGGGTCTCACGTCTGAATGGATACGAGAATGGAAGATTGGGTGGTGGTCTGTAGGCCAGCAGTACCTGCCACCAACTTCGTCTTTAGGGGCCGCTGGGCAGGAGTTAATACCCGTTAGAACGACACTTCTTCGGAGCACGAGCAAGAACGAGAAGCGAGCACTGCTTTGTCCTGCACTTCTCTTTCCGTTGGGACGAAGGATTTGACGGACTCCCGAGTACGATTGGGAAACCCATATACAGCGGAATGTTCAGTCCAGCCCAGTCCAGCCCATGAACGAGAGAGAACTCGTCTCTACCGCATGCAAGGGCAAGCGAGAAAACCAGCACTGCAATTAAAACCCCGAGACTCCACCTCCGTGAACTTCCTCATTCGCGAGAGGAAGCAGTGAATGAGCCTCTCATGGAGAGCCTCACTCTGAGCTCAAAGCTACTACTCAAAGCTCTCCGAGCTTTTACTAGAACGAGAGAGAGAGAGAGAGAGAGAGAGAGAGAGAGAGAGAGAGAGAGAGAGAGAGAGAGAAACTATATATCCCGCGGAACACTGGAGTGGAAGATATACGAGACGAATAAAAATCATCATCATCATCTCTGTGGGGGAAGCTCCGTCCTTTCTCCCTCTGCCACGGCCGTCCGTCCCTCTGGGGACCACAGCACAAGGTGGAATCTTGGACCACAGTACGACGTGAGAATAAAAAAAGGTTTTCAACATAAATGCTCGGGCGAGCAGAACAGACCCCCAACTGCCAAACCGCAGACATGCCATGCAAAAGTGAGTTTGAACCCCAGGCAGCAAGTAATGAGAACGTTCATCGCTGAAAGGAGGTGACTGACTGACTGACAGACAAACAGACAAACAGACACGAATTCCGGGGGAGATGGTAGAGCCAGAAAGGCAAGGCAACTGACTTACAATACTGTGTTCCACTTTCTTCGAGTGCTTTCTTGAAAACATTGCACTACTAGGCCGGGATCACAAGTTCAGCTCCCCCTTCTAAGTCGGAGACGGATTTCCCTCCGAACTCAACTACTTTGGAGAGCACATTTCACATTACAAACGATGTCATGGCTGCTGCTACGTGCATGAAATCGCGGCTTCCTGCAATTCGGTGAAGCACGAGGATCGGTGACTAACAGCTGACAACTACATAAATACAAAATTGAAGAATCCGGTGGTGGAAACAGCTCACAGCCTTCTTCTTTTGGCCACCAGATTCAAAGCCTTCTTCTCCTTAGATCGTTACTACTGCACAGATCTGGACAGACTGAATCTAGCGAATAAGGAATGACTCAATGTAATGATGATTTACAAAAGTTTAAGAATGTTATCCCCCAGGAGAAAGAAGGACGGGATTCTCTTTATAAAACAAAGGAATGAGAGGATGTACGAAAGTGGGAGAAGGTCCACTACGAGTCTCCTGCAGTAGTTACAATTGCCGGGGAGATTCGGGGGAGATCTCCGAGTCACACGGTACCGATGAACTGGGACCTCTGATATGTTGAGGCCACGAGTCGATTCGAATATCCCGCGGGACTTCGTGATCTACTGGCCGTAGTGAATTGTTCCTCTCGTAGGGAGGAGATCCGAACGACTGCATTTCCAGATCTTCTTCGTCCACTCTGCTGCTTGCAGTCCGCTGAGAGTAAGCCTTATTGAAAGAATAGGCTCTGGTAAGAGATTGGTTCCTAGTAAGACTGTGAATTTTGTTAAACGACTGGACCCTCGTGAGCGACGAAATCCTCGGCAAATCCTCTACGCTGGCATTGTAGCCTCTCAATTTGCTGAAAACAGGAACGTCCAAGAAATCCCTCTCCCTCTCTCGGACCGGCTCCCCGTACTCGGAATCGGACTTTCGGGACTCCGACTTGTGAGACGATGATCTCCGAGAAGAAGTTTTCTTGTTCAGTCGAGCACTCCCGAGCACCACTTCGGTGGGCAGAATGAGCTGCCCATCGTTGGCAGGAGTCCCCAGCATCAGAGCCAACGCTCGCTCCAGAGACGTCGTCACTTTCTCCATCGATGGCCTGTCCTTGCCCCGCATTCTCACGCACTGGGCGGCTACCTTGGCTAACTTGTCCAGGGCGTCCCAGTCGGGAGGATCCTCGATCCGGTTGTCGAGGATAGTTCTGGTCCGACCTGCCTTGATCAGAGGAACGGCCCACTCGACGATGTTCCCCTGCGGATAGCCCATGTCGATCGCTTTCCTGCCGCTCATGATCTCCAGGAGCAGGACACCGAAGCTGTAGATGTCGCTCTTGGTCGTCAAGTAGTGCAGTCGATAGTACTCGGGGTCCAAGTATCCCAAGGTCCCAGCCGGGGGTTCCGACAGGGGGCAGTTGCTGTTCTCCGGCCCGAACAAGGAGAGTCCGAAATCGGCCACCCGTGCATTCCACTCCTCGTCCAGGAGAATGTTGCACGATTTGATGTCCCTGTGGATGACTGGATGGCAAGCATAGCCGTGTAGATACTCGAGACCCCGAGCAGCCTGCACGGCAACTTTCAACCTTGTGACCCAACTCAGCTGTTCCTTGTCCTCCCCGTGAAGGTGCTCGAAGAGCGTTCCGTTGGCCATGTACTCGTAGACCAGCAGCCTCTCGGCACCCTCCTCACAGTAGCCCAGTAGATTCAGCAGATGTGCATGGTTCAAGCGAGACAGGAGGTCGAGCTCGTTACGAAACTCCTTGCTTTCCGGGACTTTGTCCGGATTGGTGGTCGACCCCATGGCCCGCTTGACCGCGACCACGGTTCCGTTGGCAAGAATTCCCTTATACACGATCGAAAAGCTCCCTCTTCCAATCTCGTGGTCCGCGCTGAATTCCCCTGTCGCTTCTTGCAATTCCTGGTACCTGAACACATGAGCTCGGGGATTCATGGACTCTTCGTGCCGCGCAGACCCACCTTTTGTTTTGTTCGAGGTCGACCGGAAGGAGGACTTTTTGGCGTGGTGGTGATGGTGGTGGTGGTGGTTGGGTAAGCTGACCTCGGTGGTAGGGGCTGTCGTCGGAGGAGTGTTGTTACTGGGAGCTTTCGAGTCGAGATCATCATTCTTCAGCGCGACCTTGGCCAGCTTGTACCGCACCCAGAAGTACGCCCCGAGGAGAAGTGCAGAAATGACCACCACTGCTGTAACCAGCTCTCCAATTATGATGGGGACCTGGATAGTGCCGCCATTGTGTTCCCCACTGCCAGAAGTCGGGGGTGCGCAGAAGGACGAGCCTTTGCTGCAAGCAGGGTCCGAGCTTTGCACGGGAGCTGTTGCAGCTACAGGGGGAAGTGGATAGTTTGATCCCCAGCACACTGTTTTGAAGGACCCACCGGCTACTCCGCAAGTGAAATAGTCCCCTGCCACCATGAACTGCAATGACTCGTTTTCGGGAGTCGGCACGAGGCTCGGGGTGGCCAGTCCCCAGCAGACTGGAGTGAGAGTGTCGGCTTTGAGTCCACAGGAATGGAACTTACCTCCAACGAGCCCGTTCAGGAAAACTCCCTCTGGGGGGCCGCCGGGAGGCCCCAGGCTGCGGCCCCAACAGATGGTCCGAGCTTCGCTTCCCTCTTCGATTCCACAGACATGGTAGCCCCCAGCGGCGATGCTGCTGAAAGCCACATTCGGCACTCCCTGAATGACGTTATAACCCGAATCATCTCCCCAACAGATCGCGGTCCTGTTGCTGGCGAAGAGACCGCAGGTGAAGAAGGATCCGGCCGTGATGGCCACCAGCGGCTGACTGATGAAAGATCCGGTCATGTTGTAGCCCCAGCACTCGACCCATGGTCCCAAGTCCGAAGTGATGTTGGAGTTTCTTTTCCTGGCTTCCGAATTCAAACTGGAACCACCTTCTCGAAGTGCACACAAGTGATTGTCCCCCGCACTTATGCCCACGTACTTTATAGAGCTGTTCGGAAGAAGAGGAACTCCGGCTGGTACGTAAATATTGTTTCCCCAGCAGTAGGGCGTTTGTTCGAGCTGCGATAGCCCACAAACGAAGCCATCCCCTCCAGTGAGACCACTCACTGCAAGCCTCGGAGGGGCACCAAAGACCGAAGCCTCGTCCGTGCCGAAGCAGGTGATGAGTTGAGAGCCATCCTCTTTGATTTGACACAGAGACTGTCCGTTCGCACCATACGAAACTGCAACTTTCCCAGCAGTACCCAGCCCCACTACAGACTCTACCCAGCAGGCCGAGGCCAAGCTCAAGAAGAATAATAACATACGCAAAGCTCTCGCCATCTCTGTGTTGAGCTCAGCTTCAAGCCATGGCCCTGTTGCTATTTTCTCCTTTTATCTACCTCGGTCCTGTTTGTGATGCGGGAACGACACAAACCGAAAGCGATTCGCACTCTCACCTTCTGCTTCCTCCTGATAGCTGTCACCGCACTCCTCCCGATCGCCTTGCATAGCTCTCTGGCGAATCTTTCCGGTCACCAGCCCATCCAACTCCTCGTATCAAGTACCTTGTTTCTTGCAGAGTGTGTCCGCACTACTCCTTCGCTTAGCCCTCCCACATTTTGGCCGGTCAGCTTCATAAGACTCTAGCCTGCTTTTGGCTACTTGACTATACAGACCTCGCCTTCTATCGTGCTCTCGCTCAGTACAGGTTTGCCGTGAGCCATTCCAATGAGGACACCCTCTCTTCGATTCGAGTCTTCTCTTCCACACCGTGTTTATCATGCGTGTTATACTTTCTTGAACAGAAAGGTCTAGCCTTGTCCAATAGCTGCGCTAAGTGGGTTAGTCTTGCAGCCACTAGTCTCGTCTATCCTCACTCGTTTCGATACTCAGCTAGGACAGTGCGCTTTCTTAGGTCTCACATGAGCGGCCCTGTTCCAACCTCCTGCCTCCACGGCCTCAAAGGTTGCCCTCGACAGAACTCCCGATAGTGCCATTTCTAAGCTCCACAACAAGATGTCATAAGACTCAGTGACATGACGGAACGGTTTGATACGCAACGCGACTGATGAAACTCCAGCCGTACCTCTCCTTGGGCGGATCGAACTTAACTCACTTAAGCCTCACGTCATTCACCCAAATTCGCACCTCCGCATATGCACCTACCGTCCTCGGACGTCCCGATAAACCCCCTTACCATCGCTTTCAGGCAAAACCGCAAGAACTGCAGAACAAACGCCATGTCACCATGAAACCAGCTTTCTATCCCACGGAGTCCTTAGCTCTCCCCTCGTTTCTTTCTCTCTCTCTCTCTCTCTCTCTCTCTCTCTCTCTCTCTCTCCGTCCCCGGCTCGTATAGCCGCCGCACAACGCTGTCACTTCCAACCGAAAGCGTAGCACTGCACTACGCTCACTGGTCGGTCTCTCACTCCCCCGCTTCCTTTTCCCCCGCGCTCCCTCCAGTCGAGCAATGTCGTACGTCTTTCCTAGTCCAGCCCAAATCCCCCATCGTCATTCGAACCCGAATCCGATTCCGAGAACCACTGCGATACTCGATAGAGTCCCGCTTTTGCTCATAACTCCCCGTGGTAATCGTTCTGAAATCATCATCATCTCATCTCCAGACTCCAGTCTCATCGACAGATGAACAATCGAGCTCCCTCGCCTTTCCTTCCTCCCTCCCACTCTCTTTTCGTCCGAGCTGCGGCTGCCTCAGAGCTCCCGAGGTCCCAAACCCCACTACCATCAATCAAACCCAAAGAAAGAAAGCGATCAGTCAGTCCACTCTCACTGAGCAGCTGTCTAGAGTCTCCAGACAAACAGCGACGCAGTTTAGTGCAAGCGTAGCGGAAGGGCACCCCAGCGGGCAGGCAGGCAGGCAGGCAGCGCAGGCAGGGGTTCCAATGGTTCGAGCAGCAGCAGATGGGTACACTACTACTGTATTGCTCAAGGCTAGGCAATCTCTTCCCGTGCCACGTCATCCTCCGTTCTCTCTAAACTAAATGCGCGGGCTTTGATCCACCTACTCCCTCAGCCTTCATGTGCCTCTCTCCACCATCTCCACCGGCACTAGCCAGTTCCAACCCTGACCGGTCACTGGTTAGAGCATTCCCACCGCAAAGCGGGGAAATCCAGTTGCAAGTCATTCTCTGAAATTACACATAGCGAGCGAAAGGACATTCCACATATTCTTGGAAATATAACGCGAACGTTTAGCGAAACGGTAAACGCGGTAAATATAACATGAAAACAAAACGTTTACTGCATTTTATAACACACCACGACTGGCAACCGGGATAGCTCAGGGCATTGACAGTGCCTCGGTGGAGATGTTATCAGTCAAAATCTCGAGTCATATTTGATATAGTCAAATAACGATAATGATCGGATCGTTGGATGGATAATATTTTATAAAATTTTCATTATATTCATATTACACAATATATAGACATAATTTTAAAGAAAAATATAATAATATAACAATATAACAATATAATAATATTTTCATAACAAATGCTTTTACTTTTATTTATCAGACATCATTATCCATTATTTATGAAACATTAGACAAGATTTGTATTATATATATTTTAAATTTTCTAATATTGTATTTATAAAAAATTCCTTACAATATTATATAATAATAGAAATATTTTGTATATTTTTTTCAATAAAATGACAATAATTTCCAAACACAAAGCGTCATAGTCACCAAGAAAAATATCATCATGTGCGTGACTCTACGAGGTTTGACTGTACAAGGAAAAAGTTCCCGTTCCAGTCTCCAACGACGAAAACATAATCCTCAAACTCTGCCGTTCGATATGAATATCCAGCCCGATTTAACGTTGTTGGTTTTACGAGACTAATAGACGGCACGCAATGAAACATCACGATTGTCGTTCAGGCTGCCGGTTATCCACGTACGGTCAAACTGCACTGGCCAGCTGTCGCCTTCAAATGGATTAAGAGTGCCGACCGACGGGAAATGAGCCTTGCTTACGCAGTTCTAGAAAGTTGCGTCCGGGCAAGCTTACCGTACGCAGTAGATTGCTGATAATAATTTACTGTACGTGGTAGATTGCTGCACTGGTAGGCCACCTCAGGCCCTTCGCGTCCTTCTTTCCCTGGTAAGGCTTGATGGGGTCTTCCCATCCGTTTGCTGTTCATTGGGTCGCCTTTTTCTCCTCAACCCTCTACACTGAATCGTGACACTGCCCAGACAAAATAGATCCAAGCTCAGCAAGCGAACTTCAAGTCCCCCTCCGCCCCTGCCCCTACCAAATCTGGAGCAGCTGCTAAACTGGGGACCCCATCTGTTCGTGCGAAGGAAGGTACGGAACACAATGTCTGAAGGAGCAGCCACGAGAGATTAGGAGGAAGATACAAACTCTGCTAAAATGAGAAATCAGGTCCCAACATGAAAGCGTCTTCAAGAAAGAAAGGAAAGCGAAGTCACTGTAAAGAAAGCAGGATGTTTTGGTTCTATCTCCAGGGAACGAATTCCGTCCTGCTCGTTCTTGGGACTGGACTCTGGAGTTTTGGCTGCTGGAGTACGTAGCCCTTAGAACCCACCACCGTAGGGAAGAATAATTTGTCCCCGTGGCGACTTCCGTATAGGAATGTCGTGAAAAAGACAAATTGGTGGAGGGAGTGTTGGTTCTTTGTCCACATCTGACGGAGATCGCCACTTTGTCTTTCTCTTCCTTCCTCCCCCTCCCCATCCTCAAGAGAGATATATATATCTGCTTTGCTTTGACTACACTTTCCCGTCTTTTTATGTCTTCGCTGGATAAGTCAAGGGTAGTAAACGGTGGAGAAAAGGTGGGATCGCAGCCATCCACGCAAAGCGCTGTCATGCAAGTGTCTCTAGACTCATAAAGCTTCAGTTCCATGCGCTTAGCGTGACTAAACGTGTCCGTTGGGAACCAGCCGCTTTGAGGGATGCAGCAGTTCCAGATTGGAAATTCAGCCGAAGAACTAAATATTGCCGGAATGAAGGACTACTTCCATCGGCCTCGTTTCTCGACTGGGTACGTCTATGCCCGAGAAGTTCCGTACGCTTCCGTAACCTTAGGAGCGACACGTGACCGACAGTGACCTTAGAGCTACTGATAGCGTGGCTTAGCTTCGATGTTTTTCCTCCCTTGAAGCGTTTGTTGTTTGTTCCTTCATGTCGCTCTTTCGCTTGTAAGACTTGATGGTTTTCCATGCGTTGGTTATTCATTGCGTCGCATGTTTTCCTCTTCCGTAACCAAAAATAACTTTTAACTTTTGCCGACGTTAAAAAAAAGTAGCCGAAGCTTTTCCACGTTAAATATCGGTTGCCCACATAGGAAAGGGAATCTCTTTAACAAGTTTAATGCAAAAAGACATTACTTCCAGTTGAGTTGAAAAAGATGATAAGAGATTGTCTTACTAGCCGCAGAAAGCGATGCAATGGATAACGGATAGTAAGACCCCATGAAGCCGAACAAGGGGAAAGAGGGACCCAAAGGGCCAAGCAACCAACAGCCACAAGAAGAAGCAAAGATAAAGATAAAATAAATTCATATAATCTTTAGTTCGAAAATATAAACGTTAATAAATAAAAAAAATCTTACATACATCTGATGCACAAAAATAACATCACTTACTGCAGTTACTCTCTTGTGTATTAATAGAGGTAAATTTCTTTAGAAAAAAAATCATATGATAATTGAAGAATCGCCATCATTCTTGTTCAAATAAGAACAATATACATCGTTGGGAAACCTATTTATTCTGTTTTGATCTTCCAGCAAGATTTTAAGGATTTCAATGATTCAAATAATGTGCAGAGAATTCATCAAAATCTATTAGAACATAGGGACCGAATAGTCACGGTGTTGATTGAACTCACACCGCTTTCTACATACATCTAGAAACTATGAGAGAATTGAAACATCGAACTGAGTAGTCAGACAGACTATCATTATGTATAACATCACGGTGTATAAAAGAGAGCAAGAGGTATCACCAGTCAATCAATTACGTGGAGAAAGCATTTCTTCATCAAACATTTGAATATGCATACCAGAAAGGTTACGTAATAATATTCACTAGAAATTAATAAAAAAATTCTCACAAAAACTCAATTCTGTCTTTTAGGAGGCGCATTCTGGTGTGCTCTGCTTATGGGTTATGTCGAGATGAAATAATGACTCTCTGATAACTTATTATTTAACAGTTACACAGAAGTTATACTTTAAAATTTTAATCCAGTGTATATTTTATATTTTATAAAAAACACAAAACAAAAACAGTACAAGAGATCGTCAAGCAAAAGTCAGAACTTTCGGAGACACCTCCCTGAATTCATCTCACCACATAACCAATTCCACTTTCTCGATTCATTGTACAAGGCAGTTGGGGATCATATTCACCCTTTTCTAAGTTAGGAAGAGGGCGAAATATGCATGCAGTTTAATTTACTATCTAATCTTTCCGTTGGAAAAGATCAAGTAGTAAATTAAATTTTTTATTATTTTTGGTATTTTACTTCTAGATTCTCGCACTTATATCTTTGGGAGTGCAGCTGTCTTTTTTTGCTTTATGGGTTATAGAATGATTTTTTTTCACTCTCCAGGTTCACTTAATATTCTTTTTAAAAAATATTTTGATTTTTTTAACTTAATATATATATATATCGATAATATCAAACGTGTAGCAGTTCCCCAGAAGTTCATGTTGCATGTATATTTACTAATGCTCGTTTTATCACGTGCTCGATCTCACCAAAAATGTATTGTCATGATTATAATAAAAGTATAAATGTAATGTAAAACGTATAACATGATGCTGCACTTGCATCTTGCAATTTTATACATTTGCGATTTATCTGGATCTAAGGAAAGTTGGATATATCTTCCCTTTTCTAACTTCCATCTAATAAGACAAAATAGATTGTAAGAGAAAAAAATTCCCCCTTCTTCTCCGGGTTTTATAATCGAAAGATATCCATGCAAACGCATAGCAAAAACAGAGAAATCCGTTGGTTATTCATGGATATCCGGTGGTTATCCATGAATAACCAACGGATGGAAAGACCCCATCAATTTTTTACTCGACGTAACTAGGAAAAGAAGGACCCGAAGGGCCATAGCGCATAGCAAAAACTACCGAAGCCGAGAGAAACGATAAACGATACGAGTAGGCTTTGAGTGATTGACAAAGTTGATAGTCAACAGGTTCCATCGTGTCGTTCGTGTTCTCTGCTAGATTCGTCATGCATGTTTCTGGATGTTGGGATCGTCCATTCCTGTCACTGTCGACATGACCTGTACAATTGTGAATCACAATTCTCTTTTGTCGTGTTCGTCACAACAAGTAGACGTTTGGACGTGAAAATTTGAAGCGGGTGGGTGACTGTGCAGGTCGTCGGAGTTTGGACTGGCTTCTGGACGAAAGAAACAACTTGCTCAGTGGTGGCTTTATGATTCATCCGTTGCCTCTGTAGTCTATAAGAGTGATGCCATTTCACGTCGACCAAAATGGACTTTCCGGTAGAGCGGAAGGCTCTGGGAGTCTGGGATAGTCGATTACCGTGCTGGAACTCCCCTCGAGGGAGCTCTGAGGCGTGAGCCCAAGAGAGTCCGCATTTCAGGCGGCAGCCTAAAAAGAGTTTTCCTCAACGGAGCTATACGTCCATAAGTAAACATGCTAGATGAATTCCACGATTTTTGCCCCTTTCTTTTTCTTCTTATATTAACTTACAAAAATTATTTACTTGTAATACTATATTTATTATTATTATTGTTATGAGATCTGGAGTTGTGAGGGGAAACGCGACGCAGTTGAGTTGTGAGCAGATCCAAACATAACCTGTAAACCAAGCGAAGACTCACATGTTGTAGAGTATGTTGACAAATTACATTAATTTAATCTAGATATTAATTATGACAACAAAGTTTGGTAATAAACTGAACATGATATACTCTTCCATCTTCAGATGCAAGCTACACAAACAAATATATCTATTCTTGCAGTAACAATCAGAAATACGGGCACAAATTTTAGACGTTGCCAGGTTTTCTCCAATACTTTTTAAGAAATAGTTTACTAAATATAATTTTGTAATTTTCAAGTCAAATATACCCTCGAAGAAATAACGTATGTCACTCTATCACGCCACACAGTCCAAATATATTTTATTTTATTTTAGTTCCATCATGCCCAAACTTAGCAGCAGGTCAGTTGAGACGGATAGTAAAAGGCGTCTTCCTTGCATATTATTCACCTTCTCCATCTTCTTCATGGAGGAGGTCAGTATGCAAGGGTTTATTTTATTGCCTACATTACCTAACATTCCCACGAGAAATGTTAGGTAATAGATTAACCTCCTGGTTTAGAAAATTTTTCCTTTAGTAATCTCTTACATTTATATTTTCTTAAGTACATATGTTTTGCTTTTTTCTTATGGGTTATATCGGGATCTGTTTGAATCTCCATGTCCAGTTAACTTTTAATATTTAATAATAATAATAACTTTATTATAAAATTTAATATAAAATTTACATTTAACTCTTGTGTATTTTCTGATAACAACAAAGGGAAAAAATTTCAAGATATATAATGTAAAATAACATCAACAAAGGGGGTTTTGGTACTTGCAAAGGTGTCTTTTGTGGTTACCACGCTACAAGAAAAGACACCCACATGGATGGGAAAGACAAAGGGAGGAAGATAGTAGGAGTAGGATTTTGTCTCATTATCAATTGTTATTCAATACGTTGCATGTATATTCACCCTCTCCAAGTTCGGAAGAGAGAATATATATGTTTTAATTTTTTTCTTTAAAGAGTTAAATTATAAATTAAAGTTTTTAAAATAATATATTATTCGTCAATTGAATACTTTTATGGTAACATGAGACTTCATGAGGGTACTTCACTTATGGATTTTTTTTCATAACAAGTGTAGCATTGCTATATACAAATTATTATTTTCTGATAATTTAAATAGAGTACTTTAAATTTTTTATTTTTTATTTCTTTATCACTTTAAATTTTTTGTTCTACACTCTGCGTTTATATTTTCAGTTCACATGTTTGTTCTAAAATTCTACATATTATTCCATGTTCTCTAATATTTTTCACAAAATATTTCTGAATCCAATTGCTAACCAATAGTATGTGATGTTTTTCCTCTTCTTATCCTCGACCGGAACTGCAATTTGCATGCATATATCAATTCTCTTCTGTACGTATCCGTTTCTCACCGTTTTTTGTGCAGAAACTAACGGACTAGTTTCACCTCTCATTTCGGTAGATTCTTGTCTTTTATTTTACGTGCGTTTTGAAGCTTTTTGTCTTCTAGCATTTTCTTTCAAAATGTTGTATGATATATGAGAACACATATTCATCGCTGCATTTGAAGATGGATAGGCAAATATGCAGTTGGATCCAAACATTAAGTTTATATCCAAAGGTTTGGATATAAACTTAATTTTATTTATAAATATATTTATGTGTATAGATTGGATATTATGCCGGAGTGTATGTGCATGTGATTTTCTGTTGTGTTTTGCATGCTTTCTTGTACCCAAGATGAACAAGCATGCGGAATCACCTTTGGGGAACTTTTTCTCGATTTCTATTATAAAAAAGATATAAATATTAAATATGATATAACAATTATATATTAAACTTTAATAGAAATCTAAATTAACATATAATTGTTAGATAATACTCGTGCAGAGAACTGCAAATAAATCAACGTGAAGCGTAGATCAACGCGATCCTAAGAATACAAGTGTGGCTATTTATTGAATAAAGATAAAAATATAATTAGTATATTAATTTATTATCTTTCTCGAATGAAGAGTTAAGTGATAAATTAAGCTTACTGCCTCTTTCATATGGAGGGAATAAATAAGTAAACAAGCAAGCTAATATAAAGCAGCTATAATTTTATATTTAACTGTTAAAAGTCCGGTATTGAAATCTAACCATTATGCATGCAAAGTGCACTTTGGGCAAACAGAAGAAAAAAAGATAAACATATACAATAAAAAGATAATCTTGAATAGTAATTGGCTATGATACAGGTTTAGTGTTAATATAGAAAAAATCTATTCATTTGTCTAACATTATTTGGAAGTAAAAAGAAAAATATGTTGTTATTGTTCTTCGCGTGAGATAGTAAAAGGATTCGAACTATGAGTATAGAAAATTTTTACTATTTTAATCTTGGTAGTATGAACCTAGAATAGAATACTTTTTTGCTCAAGAAGGATACATCATTTACTATAAATGTATATAGTGTTTGTCGCAATGACAACAGCTTCAGTTTAGAGACAGTATGGTTTAGGTTCAAATCATATCTCATTCTATATGACAAGAAGTTAAAATAACCCTCAAGCTTAGAAGAAATAATTATCTCTAACAATCATTCATGAGGAGAAGCGTCTTTGAAATGATTTAGAGGAGTCTGTTTAATATTTAACTTTCGATAGACTCATCTAGAACAACACCTGATTGGTTTAGAGTGTAAAATAAAAATACATATAAAAACAATGACAATGAAATACATTGAATGAACTTGGTGATTATGCAAGCTTGTCTAAAGCTTTTCTGACCAGAATCCACGTTTTGCCGTCTAACGTGTTTAGCTCCTAAGACATGCAAGAAGATATGAACATGGTACCCTTGCCAGGAGAAAAACAACTTAAACATTTAGTTTCTTTACACTTGAGACACATAAGGAAAAATAGGAAAGAACTAATTTTGCTCCATTTTCCATGTTTGTTTTCTTCCCATCTTTGCTGGGAAGGAAGTTGGGGTGCATATTTGGAATGTAAAAACGGAGAGCTCAACGAGTTCAATCGAAGGATATGTTTTGACACGAGTGTGAAGAAGATTGAGAAGAGTCCATGAACACAATACCTCACTATCATAGTACTACAATGATAGATTTCTTTATCCAGCACATTTTATTGTGTTAATTCTGTTTCAAATCTAGATTTATTTCCTCAAATTTGTTGTGTATCCCATTCTCTTTACTCTATTTGATCTAGATTATAGATTAATCCTATGTTCTTTTTTCTTGCTTCACATTTGAAAGTTGTGCACAATTTGGTGATACTTGTATCAATCACATTTGAGAACATGTTAAATAAGTGGATAAGCTATCCTTTCTCTTTTGAGATTCTCCTGTTGTAACTTTGTTTTCAATTTATTCAATTTATTGCTCTTCTAGTGTTTAATAGTTTAGATATAGTTGCAGGTAGTTTAATGAACTTTAATCTGAGATGCTTTAGATCACAGTGGTATTAAATGTAAATCTATCGAAAAAGGTTGTGGCGTAATTTGAGTTGGGAGACTATGCATTTAGTACAGCAAAGTAAACATAAAGAGTTAAATGGGAATAAATACTAAAATTGCATGTGAAATTAAAATAGAAGAAGAGAAACTACTTCCATGTTTCGGTCACCTTCAGAGTTTTCTCAAGTCCCAGCTAATGTGAGTTACACGAAAGTGTAACAATAATTCCGTCCAAAGTTAAGAAAAAACATCGCTAACGTGAGAAAGAATAAAAACCCAAAACTCGTCTCACGTGGGAATTGGGTGGCACAAGATGGTAAGTTTATTACTGCTCTTATTGTTTACTTGTGAACTTTATAGAAAACTTGAAAGGTAACATCTTATTCGTAACTTTCTGTTGACACATGCACAAATATGAGTCTTCCTTGCATATTATTCACTTCTTCCATTTTGTGATAGAAGGGTAAATCTGCAAGGGTTTAATTTATAATCTAACCATTTTGTTGGAAAGATATAGATAATAAATTAAACTACAAAGAAAATATGATATATTTGAGATCAACCTCTCGGATATGAAATTTCGGGAATGTTTTCTCCTTACTGGTTTTATTTTTCCATCTATCAGTCAAAAATTTGATTTTACTTGTAAACTTGATACACAGTTTTTTTTTAATATTTTTATCTTTTCCCTGTAACAACTAGCGGGAAAAAATTCTCCAAATTTTATCTTGCATGCATATTGACACCAAACGACTCATCTTATGTAGAAAAAAAGGCAAACATTTTCCAGAGGTATTTATATTATCTCTCGATCTGGAGGTGTCCGTAAAAGATTCCACCCGGAGAAGATAGAACTTTGACCTCCTCTAATATAACTCGAGAATAATATGCATGCAACATGAAATTTCCGCCTGAGAGAAGAAAAAGATAAAAGAAGGAAAAGGAGCAAAATCTGAAACGACAATTGGACCAGACAGTGCAGTGATAACCAGATAGTGTAAGTCGAAAAGTCTGGATTTATTATCAATCTCAAGTACAAACTGTTTATGAGATATTAATGATAACTATATAAATATTAAAAAATAAAAAATAATCTTTAACTTGGAATATATTTTTAATATAACTATTATTAGAGCCAAGTGCAAGCAGAAACTCTCGGACAAAACCTATAAGTCATGTAGGTGCAAGCGTGCTCCAATAGCCATAAGAGCTTCTTCCTGTCCTCTCAAAAATATATATGTAAATTAAACCTCTATGCATTATCTCTTCCACCGAACTTGCATATATCACCTCCGAAGAGGTGAAATATGCAAGAGAAGGTTTCTGTTGAAAACATGGAATGGTCGCCATGGCAAACACCAGACTCGAGCTCGACGCCCCTGCATGGTATTTTCAACTGAAATAGATCTCCCATATCAAAGTAAAAGTGCGTAGTCTCGCAGTATTCCGTAGACCAAACTTGTTCTCTAAAGCGAATATAATATGCATGCAGATAAACTTCGGGGAACTTTTGTTCGCTCTTTTTCATTATAAATAAATACTTTTTTATTACAAAAATGTAGAAAAATATAAATGTTACGCGAAAGTTTTATACTAATTTCCTAAGAAAAATCTGGATATAAGTATCCGAAAATTCTATATTAAACTGTCAGGAAAACATTATTCGTCTTCTCTTACTAGAAAAGATGTAAGTGTTACGTGAAAATCATCCACTACAACCTTTTCTATCGTCCATTACTTACATGATTCTTCAGCTTTCATCGAGAGGGAAGGAAGACGACAATCGAGAAAATAATGAGCGAACTTCGGATAGACATTTGCTTTGATCATTAGAGGACTAGGTTTTGCAACTGGATCGTACACAAAAGTTAATTAAAGGTTTTCTGTATCATGTTCACTTTGTAGTAAATATGTAAATATTATGTATATATTTTGGACTAACCTAAAGTTAAAAACTAAAATTTTGCTAAATATTAATTGTTAATCGAGGTGGACCATGCAAGATAACACAATATTGATTTATTATCTAACCCTTCCTTATGGAAAGATTAGATAATAGACTAAAACTTATAACTCTGAACATGAAAGAGATGATAATATGAAAAAGAACAAATATCTGTCGTCTACACGTACTCAGCGTATAGTTTTATTCTGGTTACGTTATAAATTACTTTTCTAGTATTTAGAAATAATTTTATCATGGTTCTCAAAGACTATATTAACCTCCATCATTTGTTTAACATTAATTCACAATCTAGAATTCACATTCAGGGTTTCACTTTCAGAGATTTCACTTAAGACTCGTGAGGTGGATTTCACTTTTAGGGTTCATACCATTCACGATGTTCATTGTGACTTACAGAAAATTTTAAAGTACTATCCGATGATAACCTTATCATAACTATCTCAACTTTTATTATATTTCTAACATTCATCTACATATTTAGATTTCACCCTCACAGATTTTATTTTCCAAGACTTGCGAGACCTGGCGGGACCTCGCAGACGCTATGCGTCTTGTTTACATACTAATTTATGACCAAACCCTTCCAAGAGGACATGTTTGGTCATAAATGAAACATGCGATAATACCTCCACCATCTGAACCTGGAGAGCATGATTATGCATGCTTCTATAATATATCCATCAAAAGGAATAAAAGTTTCATCCTGTAAAGTTTGATGGTTGCTTCCGTAAAAGGTTTTATAAAAGTTTCATAATATTTATTTAGATAACATTCATTTAGATATATTAGAAATCACTAATTCAAATACAGACAACTCAATATTTATATTTAGTATCATTACACATAGTTTTTAGAGATAAAACACGCATAAGTAAAACATATATCATAGCATTTGTGACACGAGACTCTTCCGAGATATAACTCTAATCACGTTCGTTTTTAAGATTCAGAGCCTCTTTAATTTGCATCAGCCTCTTGGGTCTATATGATATAGTGGCAACAATTTGGGGATGGACTTTAATGTGTAAACGAGAAAGTCTTAGAGTGTCAGAGCACAAGGTAAACACGAGAATAGTGAAACTGAAACCTCGTACCATAAAATATAAACGGGATTAAAGTTGAGCATGTAGATCTCAAGTATGAGATAAATGTTCACTACCGTCGGTTTGAAACCTTTTGAACAATTGTGAGAAAAGGAGACTTACGAGAAAAGAATGATTATAAGTCTCATAATTCTTGTAAACTTTTATAAGAGATACGCGGAAGGGTTTTTGTCTTTGTAAAGAAGGGATATTTTACGTTCTCTCTATGAATGAAATAATACTTCACCGGAGAAGTTTTATATAGACTTATATGCATGCAAAGTGCTCTTCTCAAGAAGAAGAACGTCTAAATATATTATAAAATTATCATGAAAAATTGGTTAAAAACTAGCTTGAAAAATATATAATAAAAAAATACATCAACAACATATGTATACTTACAGAGAGATATGGTGCTCATTTGGATTTCGAGAGAACATGAAGATGAATTTTTATACAGTCAAAGTTATCTAAATTTACTTGACTAAATTTAAACGGCTAAATTTAAATTACTAAATTTAAATTATTAAATTTAAATTTCACAATAGTTCATTTGATCACACTTTGTCACTGCAGTTACTAAAAACCCATAAGCAACACCCCGGACTGAAACTCTTTCTGGTCTTAAAGTTTGTGCTTTCCACTAGTAATAATATTTTCAGATTTCCAGCTTTAATTTATAACTTAACTTTTCCAAGAGGAAGAGTTAAAATATAAATTAAAAGTCATGTATATTCTCACTCTTCCAAGTTGGATCGCACGTTGTCACTGCAGTTACTGAAAACCCATAAGTAACACCTCAGGACTGAAACTCTTCTGATATTAAGGTTTGTGCTTTCCACTAGTAATAATACTTTCAGTACCTCATCTTTAATTTCTAGCCTAATCTTTCCAAGAAAAAAAGTTAAGATATAAATTAAAAACCATGTATATTCTCCCTCTTCCGAACTTGGAAGAGGGTAAATATGCATGCAAGGTGAATATGCAAGGTTATATACATGTTTTCTTAACTTCCGCTTGGAGCGAAAAGAATACGACAAGTAATGAATAATGAACGAACTCTAGATGGATCATTGGCTCTGATCACACCGAGACTAGATCATGGGTTTACACCAAAATCAATTAAAGATATTTGGTACTATGTTCACTTTGTGTGATTAATATACATATAGATATTTTTAAATAATCTAAAATAAATTTGTTGAAAATATTGATTATTAACAGAAAAGCGATGCAAAAAATCCAAACATAACCTGTAACGGAAGAGCACCCTGATGCGTTTCAAAAAATACAAGTCTTGGACTTTTACCTTCTGAAGTCATGGTTTATGTAATAAATTAAAGCATGCGTATATCTCCTCCATGTGGAGGAGGTGAATTATAATGCATGCTTGAGAGAACCTCAAGTTTCAAACCTTACCTTGAAAGAAAACGCACTGTCCGGTTAAAGTGTAAACATCTAAACCTCTGGTGTAAGAGGATTTCATAAAATATGAGAATATATACATGCTATATCAACTTTAGGAACTTTTGTTTTCTTTTGTTATGAGAAAAGACAAGTGCCATATGGAAAATATATATTAAAATATCAGTTTAATAAAATTCTCTTTAAATGTTAAATGATAATCGCACCTAGAGTTGCAGGACGTTCCAAACACAATCCACAAAGCAAAGACGAACATACGCGCTTTCAGAACTGTAAATAGTGAAGGTTACTAACAAACACACATTGATTTAAATAAAGCATTAATACATTTACTATAAAAATTATTATTTTCTTAATAAAATTTCATATTCACCTCCTCCGTCAGAAGATAGAAAAGGCGAATATAGATGCAAGCTCCCCAAATACAAAGAATGTGCACAACCGTTTGATTGAAAGGTTTTGAACTAACATAAGAAGAAAAGATTAACTGGAAAAGATCAATTATAAAAATCTCTATTGTATAACGTGCTGTCTGTTTACAGCAAACACATATGGAATCTTTTACCAGAGTGACAACAGTGCTGCTGCTATAAGGAAAGGGTTAAGACACTCTAATGTCATATGATAAAACTCTGATTTGCGCCAGGCCTTAGATACAGAGCAAATTTATGTGTCAATATCCCTAAAGTGAATTGTTATTAGGTTCATCATTTATCAACTCGGCAAATTTTACCACCCGTCGTTATGGTCTGTCGTCTCGCTGATGAGAATGTTTGATATGCAGTACAACTGACTTCTTTGCATATTCACCCATGTACACTTAGAGCTATGAGTTTATGAGTTAATCTTTTTCGTAAGAAAGGTTAGCTTATAAATGAATGTTTCAAAATAGATAAGAGTTTACTTATACTATAAGGGTAACGGTTGAATTGACAGTGCTTATGGGTTTTTGTTCTTTCTCCGAGTCCATGTGTCTCGCTTAGATGAAAATGGTTTTAGATTAGTTCTTTAAATTTAGAAACTCGAATTTAGATATTTAAATTTATATATACAAAATTAGCTGTTTAAATTTAGAAATACAAATTTAGATATTTAATTTAGACAGTGAACTTCATCTTATACGATGTTAATGTACGAAACCAGCAGCAATATACACTTGGATCATTTGGTTTTAATGGTGTTAAAAATCAAATATAACAACACGTTATCTCAGCAAAGGATTAAATCTAAATATTAAATTTTCCACCAAGCTGTTCTTTCATTGTACAAGGCCGTTGGTGCTCCTTATTTATTCACATCTCCAGGAGAGGAAAATATGCATGCGCATTAATTTATAAATTTACCCTTCTTGCTTCCGGATTAAAGTTTCTTTTTATTCTTCCATAGCGTTTCTTTTATAGTAGAAAGATTCAGTTTCAATTCTCATGGATTACGGTTTTTTGCTTTCCCACAGTGCATGTGTTATTATCTGCTGAGAAGAGTTTAAATTTAGTATATGTATTATATATATATAATTATTATAAATTAGATCTGGATTTGGATTTTGTGCAGTGGCGCAGAAAATACTACAGATAACTTTCTTTTTTGGTTACTATAGAAAATTTTTGTCAAGACAAAAAGTTTTCTTGTCTTGACAAAGAAAATTTCTTGTCTAACAAGTGTCCTCTGCACACTTCTCGTCTTATCCCTATCAAGAATTTTTATTTCCGAAATGCCTGTTCTTTTTTTACCAGTCATTTCTCAAAACCAGCGTTTGCATGCATATTTTTTCTACGTGCATATTTTTTCCTTGCTTATTCATTTCAAAAACTAATATAGAAGTATCATCTTCAAAATATTTTTTATTTGCTCTTTATTGAACATGTAAAAATCACCAGGCAAGTATATTACGTGGAAGGCTGCCGCCAAAACAACAAACGCTCTTGATTATCAGATCTCAAGAACGATAAGTTAAAGATTTGACAATGTCCACGGTTTTATTAATTGTCTATTTAGAGCAGAATAAACGACAAATAATTACTTCTACTTTGTCTTTTCCTAAAATTGACAAAAGCTACACAAATGCATAAGAACAAAATGCGGGTGCAAGCAAACGTTTGCAGCTGCCACCGCAAAGGTTTCCGCATGCAGGGTACCTAAAATGAGCTTACCTTAAAAGCTGGCTGATCTGAAAGCTTTGCTGTCGTGATTGTCACTTAAACTGTTGTCAAGTTGTCACTAAACACTGCGATCGCACTCAAGAGTCTGAAATGCGTCAGCTTAAATCGGAAGATGGATGCAGCTCCAGATTTCAGTATCGTGTTCTGCAATCAGTTCACACGAGGAGTATCACCAGAAATTGGCTTGATAACACCCCCAGTAGGTTACGTGAGTTTGATCATACCCCTCTTAACGATGTATGGTTTGATAACACCCCAGTAGATTTCGTTAGCTTGATCATATCTCTCTTAACATATATGAGTTGATCACACTTTTGACTGGCTACTGCCTGTAAAACCAATTACTTTGTGATGTTACTCACATGTGAGATTGTAAATATTAAAGGAATGAAAATATAGATAGTCAAACTTGTCTTTAATGTTAATTATTTTACTTACAGTGATATTTAGTAAGTGAAATACTTAACCAACATATTTAGTCAAGGTTGAAAGTACTAAAATGATGAACCAAAAACTAAAATGACTGGTTCTACTGGCAATAACCTGTCAGAGATATAATCAAACAACCAAACGTTAAGAGATATGATCACACGCAACAATCGTATTCGGGTATGATCAAGCCAATTTCTGGGAATATCACTCATTGGGCTTACTTGGTTAGCAAGTCCCTACCACTCCCTCTTTTCACGATAAGGAAGTGACGACTTATATACTGCTAAGTGGCCAATAAGTAGATTCATTTCAGCAGTATACTGTATCAATATCAGCATCACACTGTGATGATGTCATGTTGATACATTCATCAATAAGTAGATTCCAATAAGTAGATTGCAAAATAAGTTTCTTCAGTTCATACATCAGAAACTCAGTGCTCGGGAAGACTGTAACGGGAAACGGCGAGTTTCCGATAGACCAGAAAAATCGGGAAATATACAACTTATGTACTACGTGGTAGAATTTGCCGTCAAAGCATGCATAATAATCACCTATAACATTCCTATGATGGAAGAGTGCAGTATGTTTCATTTAGTGACTATGGAAGGGTTAAGTAATAAATTAACTTTTATGTTAATTAAACTTCAAATATAAATATAAAAAACATGAAAGTAAATATTTCTCTTTTTCTCACCGTGTTCTTTCAGTCCAAAACTCTAAAGATTGTTTTTTCTCCAAGAAATCTCAAAATCTTTATCTTAATATTTCTTTATTAATAATAAATAATTCTTTTTGAGATGAATTATAATTTGTAAAGCTGGTGAACAGCTTTAATTTGATTCCTTATTTCACAGATGAAGAAGTATTTTCTACCAAAAGCATTTTCTATAGAATGGTTAAATTTCTCAGTTCTCCGCAAGCAAACCCGCAAAATAAGTTATCTTGGATCACCATGAGCACTTGTAGTCATACAAGAGGTTATATATATATATATATATATATATATATATATATATATATAGTACCAGACTCTCGCATTTATAATTCTGGAATGTGCTTGTGTACTCTTTGTGTGCTACGCGATATTCTTCCTCACTTAGATAACAATGAGATGACTGAAGTATGCACGAAGACGTATGACAGAGTCGAGCAAAGAACGAATTTTTTTGTAGCTCCATTCAGCGAGATGATGTTAGGTAGCATAATGGTGTTAGGTCAGTTTCTGGGAAAGAAAGTCTCAAGTTCCAACTTACAAGCAGTAATCTTACACTCATACGAGGCACTTATGCAGCAACCTACGGTTTATGTCTCGTTCGAGTGCAGCCCATGCCGATGTCTTAGGGTTCTTGCACCCCTTTGTTAACCTTCTCATAATTTGCACTTAGATGCGGCAGCTTAGAGTTCTTGTCCTGCTCGAGTCGCTGTCCTAAGGTTCTTGCACCTCTTTGTTAAATTTCCCATCGAGAGTTTAGGATTTAGAAACAACACTTAGACTTTCAGAACACTCGTGCAAACAATCATGAGCAAGGGAGTAACACGTTTCGGGACAAATATTCAATGTGTAAAGAATGACAAATATTGCTGAAGGTTGTTATATGGGTTCTGTATAACAACCTTCAGCAATCTGTTGTTATACAGCCACAGATTGCTGTATAACAACAGATATACAGATATACAACAGATTAGATATTGTTGTATATCTAATCTGTATGGATCTATCTATCTATTTGTTGATCATTTAACAATTTTTTCAGTTTCAAAATTTTATATTAGCTTACTGTAAAATGTCTACTTAACATTTACAGATTTATTGATAAGAGAAAATGAATGAAAGTTCTCCATAATTTAGCCCTGAATTCAATTAGGCTTCCCAGCAGCATACATTTCACATCAGAAATAATATGTCTCATACGAAAATAAATCAATTTCTCATCTCCTTGCATACATATCCATCGAGAATACACAGATCATTGAAATTTTCTACCCTTCTAACGCTTGTGGTCTTACGCTCCAAACTTCCCTACCTCGCTTAAAATGCTTAGAAAATTTCATACAAGTTTTACTGAATTTCTACATTTGAAAAATGATCACAAGTCATAACACTAAATGTCAAATCTCTCTAGCAACACATCAACTATCTATAGCATTATGAATCCATAGATTCGCTGCTATGCATATTATCCTCATCTCTCTAACAAAAGTTCGTGAATCAAACAATCATTTTTTGAAGAATTATTATTTGTAACATCTGCGAATGAAAGCATTTATATGATCTGACCTCTCATGTGGATTTTGTAACATTTTTTTTAACTCTGTTAATAAAGTAAAATTTGGACCAGAATAACATCATATCCCAAGAGGGACCGCATATAGTCCTCGAGGGTGTCTCAATAGTACTCACATAAAGGACTAAAACTGATGTAACTATAGCAACATGAGAAGAGTCTCTTGAGTTTATCAAGGTAGACCTTTTTACTTATGACTAGACTAGATGTCACTATCAACTATGTAGCTAAGCTTAATTGTATCCTTAACACCCCCTCTTAAGGTCAGCGGAAATTCACAAACATCAAGTCTTTTTCTCAACTTTTCGAGCTGATCTTGAAATAATGGTCTAGTGAATATATCTTCCACTTGATTTTCTATTGATACCTAACTGGTACATATCTCACCAGATTGTATCTTTTCTCTTGTAAAATGAACATGCACTTCAATACGTTTGGTTCTTGCATGATGAACTGGATTATTGACAAGAGCAATACAACTAGAATGTTGTCATTCAAAATACTGATTGCTTTTAACTGTCCTCTATCCATCCAAATCTTTCAATATCCATCCAACCTCTTTTGCTTAAAAGAACTGCTTCATCCACTTCAATCTTGGAGCTATTATGGAACAATGCGGACCTGTAACTCTGATACAATGTTAATAAATTAGAATGAAGATCAAAATAACATCATATCTCAAAAGGGACTTTATATAGTCTCTTGGGATCTTATATAGTCTCGAGAATGTCTCAACAGTCCACACCTAAGGAGCTCAAAAAGCTACAACTAAAATTGACGTAAGTATAGAGATATGACAATAGTCTCTTGAGTTTACCAATGTGATAGCTATCACTGAATTCAGTGAGAATTTTGTATATCCAACACGAACAATGTAGCTGAGCTTAACTATATCTTTTAACATACCATAAAAAAAACAATTCTTAGAGATTAACTTATGACCAAAAATTTTATTTGCAAGCCAGGACTTTATGCGATATCATTGCATACAAAAATCTCTCATTTATGGTCTATAGTGCAGCATCCTCACCTCGTCCTTTGAATCTGCAGAAGAGACCAAGAAAAGAAGGAACAAGTACAGAGAAAATCAAGTAGAGACAACAGTATAGTTTTCTAAGTTCAGAACTTTTATATTTGATCAGTTTCAGGTGTAGAAGAGAAAATCATTTTTTCTTCTTTTGTCAAGTAAGAAGCGTGTTTGACATTCGATATTAAATCTATTTTCTCCCTGAGACTTTCTACAACCAAGAGCTGCTGCTCTTGCACGGACTGAACCCTTCTCGACGGAAGGATGTGAACTCATGTAGCCTCGACTACAGACAAATGGAGCAGAATAGAAGATAAGACCATGAAATTTATTAGTCATCTCGTTCTCAATCTGTTTATTCATACAATCTAAATACATTTCCATTTTGAGCTTAGATTATTTTCATTCAACGAGTTATGTACGATCACCGTGAAGAACAAGAGGCTAGCCAACAATCATGAAAATAGTTTTCTCTCCATATTTTGCACTTGTCTTCTTGCTCTCTCTTGTCCGCATGTTCTTTTGGATAGATATTCGTAGATTTCAAAATAATAGGAAAACTAAAATAAGATTGCATCCTTCCATCCACTCTCTAGTCTTGGATGAGAACGAGATTGCAAGTACGAGACAATCTCCTCATAGACTCTACGAGAGTGGATGAAGATCATCACCCTATCTCTAATTGCTTCATCAATCTATCTACATCATCTAGCCAACAAATGAAAGACTATACATCTACAAACTCCTCGTACACAACAGAAATCATCATCTTCTTTCGAACTCTTGTACATCGCAGATCTGCCACATGCTTCTCCATCCGCCTCCTACTCTTTATAGTCAAATCCTTTACTCGAGTGAACTCACTCTAATCATCAGAACTATAACTCGTCAAATCAGATCTCCAACTTTGTACACTATGCACACTCTCAGAATCTAGAGCAACCTCTTCATTTTATGTGATCCCTCAAGCTGCTCAAGCGAGATAATGGTAGCAATAGATCCTTCACTCTTGCTGTCTCGTCCTTCAAGAGTGGTTATGAACTCTTACTCCTAGAAAAGGGAGAATTTCTCAAGGTCTGTTTATTTCATTCGTGATTCGTATGAATAGTTAAAAACTGCACATAACGTCATCTACACAGATCTTAGCATATGAGATCCATCATCCATGACCTTGGTCTCCATCCATAAGACAATGATATAAGGCTGATCAAGAATTACAGAATACAAAGCAGAAGATTACGAAGAAGTGTTGATCTATCTTCATATCTCTTATCTTCACCCTCACATTAAGACAAGTGTCGTATAACTCACCCTTCTGGTTCTAGACAGCACGTAGCACCCAACCATTTTCAGTTTGATAAGTCATTGTCCTCTCTCGTACACCTCAAGTGATACGATGTTGATACTTGATCCGTGATCAACTAACACATCAATAAATTTAGACAAACTTCAATGACATACTTGTGTAGCAGTCGTAGCACGAGCTCAATGGCTCTTTCTGAAGTCACTATCAATAGCAGGACTCTCCTCGCTAGCTTCCTCGTCCTCAAACCCAACTATGTTGGTACTAGCAACTAATGCTTCTTGATGGTACCTCTTGTCTTCAACCTCTTGAAAATGCACCTTCTAAAATTCTGCATCATTCACAGAAGCTCCAGTCACACCTATATCTATCTCTCTACTTGTTCAGACATCATCTGTCTCTTGAGCTTGATGATGTCAATAATCAGTTAGTGAAACTCTCTCTTTGTGATACCAAGAACCTCTCGAAGATAAAACTCAACTCGTGCATCCAGTATCTTCTGCTCCAAAATGCTCTTAAGATCGATAGAAGTTTCTATATCTACATCCAACTTGTAAGACAGTCATTTTTCTTTCTCTTGGGCAGTAAACCGGCTACCAACAACTGCCGGCTCCTACTCTGAGACCTCAACATGTCCTCCATTGGACATGATGTAGGTGGAGGAGCTTGAGAAATAGACGGGACGTCTTTTGGAGGAGTTGCTCATCTCATAGTGACTTTCCGTCTATATCCAGTCTCCTCCGGAACTCCAATATCAAGTTTAGAGACATCTCGTCACCTCTTTTCCTCTACAGAAGCATCATGCGTGTCTATCCACGTCAAAGAATACTTTGATAGACGTAGTGTCTACAAGATCTGTCCACCCTATGATCTTACGAATAGTCTCGGCTCTTCTCTTCAATACTTCTAAAGGAACTTCAGTGCTACTCTTCTCAGCGGTCTTATCTAGTAACATATGTGCAGCATTTACATCAGGATTCACCGGTGGTGTCGTGTTGTGATTCGGCTCTTGTGTGAAATTCCCGTGGAACTTAGGTTGTGTTTCTTTTCTATGTTTCATGAACCTTATCCTGTAACTTGACGAATGGTGTGATGTATGTCATGATCGTAATTCTATGTTTAGATAATCGTATGGCAGTGAAAAGTGCCAAGTCATCAATCTGTGCGCGTTCGCTTCAATGATCATTGTTGCCAAATTCAGGTATAAAATGATAAGTCGAAGGGTTGTGATTCATTCTCTCTTAGTGGGTGGTTCGTGATTTCTTGACGGTCTGCATGGAGGAATGAAGAAGTGCGAGAGGGGTGGTTATGGACGGAGGTTTGATACTAGCTCCAGATCTTTCTTTCTCGAATTCATTTCACATCAAACTTCATTGCATCCACCGTGATCATTTTCGACAATGGCTTGTTTCGTATTTTGGTGACGAGTTCATGAGGAGGGTGATCGATTTACAGCTTCCGATAATCTCTCCGATTGTTACATATGAAGAGACTTGGGATCTGATGGTGTACATCTTGCTGTGACAAAGAATGGATCTCAACTATCCAGCCAACATTCCTTTCAACGTCTAGGTCGATATCCGATGTCGTTGTGGGTCAAAGATCAATCATGGGGCATGGATCGCAAGGAACTTTGGAGAAGATTATTTCAACCAAGTGATAGCTTCACCATTTTCTGTTGTCGTATCTCTCATTGTAGATCATTTTTAGATTATAATATTGACTCTATATTAGTCGGCAACTCATTTGTTCCGTTCTAGTTGAGCACTTTTGTGTATTTAAAGTTCCGCAGAGAGTCCTTCAACATGTCTAGGAATTTTTTGGATTCTTCTAGTCTTATCGGTGTTTTGTGTCTCCTTTGGGTGTTAAAAATTATTCTAGAGGAAAAGGTTGGATGAAGAAAAGATAAAATCAAACCTCTTTTTGCTCTCATAGGTCTACTTTTGGACCAATGGTGTTCTTGTGACTCCCCGCAACTTTTTCTGTAGTTTCAGTAGGCTTTGGAGGTCCATTTGAGCGATGAAGGATATAGTTGGAAAGCTCTCAACCGGTGCTACGGTCTGGGCTGAAGAATTGATTGATTTCATGAAGGATTGAAAGCGTTATGGTCAATTGAATGGAGGGGAGTGAGATTCATACTGACTGTGACGTTCCTGGTTGTTCCGAGAGATTTGTGTGGTGTTTTAAGGATCTGTGAGTTGGATTGGAGAGAGGACGAGAGGCTGGTCATTTGATGTCATGCTCAGTAGATCCCTTCTCGTTTTGGTCTGTCAATCGTGCAATTGAAGTTGAAGAATGCGGGCATGATGAGACGGGTGTTGCAAACTGTGACAGTCAAGAGAGATTAGCTATTGCTCGAGTTTGAGATCTAATTTCTGAGTGAAAATTTCCAAGATTGAGGGATACCTTATCAGTAAGATATCAGGAAAGTTTCATCAAGAATGATCAAATAGATTGTTCAGGGTCTTGGATCAAGTATACCTGGGTCTGTGACGCTCTAAAGTTAACACAGATTAAAGTTTGGTCCATAGTTGAGAGTTGGATTGAGGTTTTGACTTGAAAATTATTCAAGGCATGAGTGAAGGGTTCATTAAAGCTTCTCATGAAGTTTTACCATCATTGGTCGATCATTTTGAGAGAACTAATGTCTCAAAGTTCGTAGAAGCTTCCGTTATTAGACGCGATGAGAGGGGTGTTGCGAACTGTGACAGTCAAGAGAGATTAGCTATTGCTTGAGTTCTGGGTTGAATTTCTAAGTGAAACTTTCGTGGATTGTTGGACGCCTTATCAGTAAGATATCCCGAAAGTTTCATCAAGAATGATCGAATAGATTGTTCAGGGTCTTGTATCAAGCATACATGGGTCTGTAAAGCTCTAAAGTTAGCACAGATTAAGGTTGGGTCCATAGTTGAGAGTTGGATTGAGGTATTGATCTGAAAACTGTTCAAGGTATGAGTGAAGGGTCCTATAAAGCTTCATGTGAAGTTTTATCATCATTGATCAAACTGTTTAGGAGAACCGAGGTCTCAAAGTTCAAAGATTATTTGCGGATTCGGCTTTCAGTCAAAACTATTGTCACATTTTGTTCTTTTCGAGCAAATTGGAAAGAGTTGCTGTTGAGACTGCCATACCAGCATACAAATCGACATTGTGACGAAAAATAATCCGACAAAACTTTGGTAAATTGTAGAAGGTGTGGGGGCTGATTTTAGCTCTATCTGGCAAAGGAAGAAGGGGTCGTGGTGAATCAAAGGCCGCTGTTTGGGTTTCGAAGCTGTCTGGTACCGCCACCGTTGGTGCTATGTGTAAACTGAGTATTGTCTTGAGATATGTGTGCTTTATCTTGCTGGAAATGTTTAAGAGACGAAAGTGTTTGGCAAGTTGCATTGTGATTAGCTTATAAACTTGGATACGAAATTTGGTTGAGAGATACTAGAACATCTTTCGACTATAATAGATATAGTTGGAAGCACTCGGGTTGAAAGATCAAGATCTAGAGTCGAACTGTTCTAGCCACATACCTCTACACAGTCATATATCCAATGTATTCCTAAAAAGAAAAACATGTATTATGATAGTTGGTGAACTCGACGTGAAACGTCTGGGATGAGAAACACGTTGTCGGAGTGTGATCCGTCTACCTAGGAAAGCGCTAGGCTTCTGACTGTGGTTGTTTATTCAAGAGATAGGCCTTTCAGGTTAGAACAGGGCGCTATAAGCACTCACACATGTGTTTAGGATCCTCTAATATGTTCAGAAAGCGAAATTAAGGTCTAACAAGTAGTAATATGATCAGGCGGTGAACTTTAACACTCAAGGAGAGGAAAACTATGATGATTCTGACTTCTAAAATTCTCCTACTTGTAAAAGAGAGCCCACTGAGTACACACACGAAGTTTCAGCTTGAGATTAAATTCTAGCATCGAGATATGGGCAGAAAAGTTCTGATCAAAGATATTGCGACAATTTCTGATACTCAGACAGCTATTTTGACCTATAACAGAAAATTGGCTTGATCACTTTCAAAGATTCTTACAGGATTTGGAGTCTACAAGATGCTGAACATCCGTGTGAAGTTGGGACTCCTGATTGTACACAGTTCTCTTCTCTGAAGTTGCTGCTCTAGATTGAGAGCTTTTCAGACCTCCTATGCTTCAGCGGTCGCCCTGAATTACTCACTCACTCAAATGACTTGAAAATTTTTAGACAGTCGTAGCCCTCCTGACAGTGAACGCAACCACGAAGGTTTGAAGCGATTTCCTCATTTCTGATGCAAATGACACTGAAAACCCCAAATCCAACAAAAGTGACGCAGTTTCAACTCAATCCGAACTTCAATTGGGCATAACTCCTTCTTTATTGCTCCAAATCGATCAAGAATTTCACTGACAGTGCTTGGCACGACGAGCTCTCTCTTCTTGTGCTCTCAGATTTCACAGTCCCCTCACCAAATGCTCGAACTCTCTTTTAGACCTCTATTTCTAAATTTAGAGTTTTACAAAAGACAAAAATAGACCAATAGGATTTCATAGCTCCACTTGGTTGTCCTTTTGTGCCCTAAACCATGTGGTAACTTAATTCCACTCATAGGCTACCACGTCAAGTTCCCTAAAGTGCCAGCGTAAATCTTAAGCTACCTAAAACGACACGCAGTCCTGAAAATAAACTTAAACCAGCTAAAAAGCGTGCATGGGCAACACGTAAGTACAACCCATGAGCTTAAACCCTATCAACATGGTAAATCTAAGTTATGTACATTGAGCATCATAGACAAGTAAAAAGTCACTTGCACAAGCGCACAAATGCTTGAACAAGATAACTAGCATATTATCAGCCTACTAGGACTCAAAATAGTGTTAACACCGTATGCAAAGGTGTCAAACATATACATAAACGACTAGAAGTAATATGAGCTAGCTTCTAGAACTACTAAACTCAAGTGTCGGAGTAAAAATATAACATGTAGCCGCCAAGTAGCGCGACATCCACCTCCTCTAAACCTGCACATTTTCTGGTATGTGCCAGATCTAGATCAAGACTCTTCAGCTTCAACTTCAAATTCATCTTCAACCTCCATTGAGTCTTCAACTTCATCCTCAGTAAGCTCTGCAATGTTCTGGTCCTCCCCTCTCCTTCTGAAGAGCTTGATTCTCTTCCCTGCGATTGATTCTTGAGCACTGCACCATCTAACTCTCTCAAAGAGTATGTGGCATTATCATAAACTTCTAACACCACATAAGGTCTGAACCATCTCTTGGAAAACTTTCTGATAGCGCTGTCAGAGCGAGAGTCTTTCTTGGGGAGGGCGGACCTCCTGACTGTGATTGATTAGAGAAACGACCCGAAAGAAAAAATAGTTTGCTGCTGACGTTGAGATCTCAAAATCCAGCTTCTCGCGTCCACCAATTACAAACTAACACCCAACAAACACTCAAGGACACAGATATGTCTTTCAAGATTCAAAATAACTTTATTTCACTGTCGGCTGCACCATCAATTTCTTCAACTGTAGAAAAAAAATCTCTCTTTCTTCCTTTCATGCACATCTCTCTCTGTGTCTCTCAATTCTCTGCCAAAGATCGCCAAATTCACCTCAAACCCGATCCAGTAGGTAAAATTCAGACCCCTAACTCTTATAACTCTCCTTGCGTCAACTTCCCAACTGGAAATCTCAGAAATTTGATTCAGCGACGATCAAAAACCTCTCACAGACCATCAAACTGATCTCCCCTCAATAGGCTACCTCCTATCCGTTCAAAAGATAATTCTGCTTCCAAACTGTATAAGAGATAAAGTTTTAGCTTCTAAACAATTGTCTCCTCCTTTGCGTCGACCTCCCAACTCAATTCTTTCAGAAATCTGATCTCCCTTGCTCCACTTCTCATGTGCGTCTCTCTCTCTGTCTCTCAGTTCTCTGCCATAGATCGTCAAATTCACCTCAAACCCGATCCAGTAGGTAAAATTCAGACCCCTAACTCTTATAACTCTCCTTGCGTCAACTTCCTAACTGGAAATCTCAGAAATTTGATTCAGCGACGATCAAAAACCTCTCATAGACCATCAAACTGATCTCTCCTCAATAGACTGCCTCCTATCCGTTCAAAAGGTAATTCTGCCTCTAAACTGTATAATAGACAAAGTTTTAGCTTCTAAACAATTGTCTCCTCCTTTGCGTCGACCTCCCAACTCAATTCTTTCAAAAATCTGATCTCCCTTGCTCCCAAGCTTCTCCTGCGCGTCTTGACGGCTTCCCTCCTCGGTTTGTGTAAAAAGTCCTCTTTTTTCCCGATGTTCTCTGCAGCATTCTCCGCTTCCTTCCAACGCAATATTTTCTCGTAACATCGACTGTAACGTCGACTGCAACGTCGGCTGTTTTCTCCAAAAAACCCTAACGATGTACTTAACAGATAAGCATGCCCCCTGCTTAGCTAGGCCCTTGATTAATAAAAGTTTCCCAGCTCTCGATGCCATCTTGATGCCACTCTGAATATACCACAAGTCATCCAATGTAGGCCGAAGCCCCTACACTTATGGAGCTGCCCCACAGGGCTTACATCCCCCCCATATGCGCACCAGGTATCTCCCATGGTATATTCACGGTGGCATGCGGAGGCTTAGGCCAGGAAGCCCACGATTAAGGGAGGTACTGGTCTCCCGCCCCTAGATATGCAGGACGTGGCTGCATATCCAACATAGACTCCCTTCCAAGAGGTCAACATGCCAAAATAGGAACCAGAGGCCAGGGGGAATTGATCTTGAGACCACTTTTCTCCTAAGCAGACGCCCTATCACTGGGATGGCCTCTGTTTTCGTTCTAAAAGGTAATAAAGTTGGTACATATCTGAAAGTTGCAGGAAAATGTTCTGTGAAACATTTACTAGCATTATCTGCTCTAACATTTCTGTACAACTCCGTTTTTAATGAATAAGGAGTCAAAACTATAGTACTTGTCAACACCAACGCACTCGTACTCTCAGATTATGAATTTGAATCACGAGCCAGAATCGATGGATTTCCCTCTTTCGTATATTTCTCAATCTAAAACCCGTACTAACAATTGCTTAAAACACTTTCTGTCAAAACTAGAAAGATGAAGTCCCTCTCCTCGTCGAGCTTTGCATTCAAGTGTCTTTCGACTCCTTTAGGTTGATATTCCAATCCAAGCTAAGGGGCAGCTTGCCAAGCATAGCCCCAGCTTAACTCCTGCCCAGCTTGATAAGCTAGGGCGCAGCTTCCTGAACAAATGCTGGTTGAATTTCTTCTGAAGCTCCGTTTCATCATCTTGAACGCCACGTACTACGACATTCACCCCCTCCCAACCTGCACATCCTCCGGTATGTGCCAACCTTTCCACTAGTCTCCAAGGTTTTCTAAATTACCATCATCCTCTTCAACATCCTCTGCGTCTTCTTCTGATAACAGATTTGCATCAGCATCCATCATCTGATTTGACTCCAAAAATTCATCTAGCTCAACGATTTCTCTTTTTTTTCTAAACAACTTGATACGCTTACCAGCAACAAGAAGTCTTAGAGGTGTACCATCGAGCTCCCGTAAAGAGTAAGTAGCACTTCTAAGACAACATACGGACCAAACCACCTCCTAGAAAATTTCTGAACCGTAGAGTGCTAATTTTCTAACGTACTGTCATACACCAAAATCCAGTCTCCAGCATGTATGAGCTTTGGTCGGAGCCGGTGGGTCTTGTCAAACCTGTCCTTGTTCTTGAGACGGACCTCTTTCAGTTTCTGTTGTGCCTCTATAAGATCCTCCTCCTTATGTTCCAACTGCCTGATTCGAAGTGCAAGAAGTTGTACACGATCCATTTCTTCTTCCCACGATAAAGTAACCCATGTAGGAAAATCCTCCTTTGTCGGCATAATCGGCTTCTGACCCAGCATCAGTTCAATGGGCATGTACTCAATAGTAGTGCAATGAGTCGACCTGTCAGCCCATAGAGCAAAAGAGAGCAACCTAGGTCACTGTCTATGCCTACCATCACATGCCTTCACTAGAGCTTGAACAATTGATGGATGCCCTCTCTCGCTCTTACCAATCCCTTCCGGATTCATGGCAGTAGTGAGTCTGAGTTTCACCTCGTGTTGGGCGAAGAACTCCTTCACTCCCGTACCACGCAACTCTTTCCTGTCTGCTCGTAATCTCTCTATAGATCCGTATCTACATATAATATCTTCAAGAACAAATCTACATATCTCTTCTGTGGTCTTCGTCCTCAGAGCTAGTCCTTCTACAAAGTTGGAGTGGTCTTCTCGAGCCAACACCAAGTACCTCATACCCCATAACCCAAGAGGCATTGCTACCAAATCAAGAACCCATTGAAAATGGATACTGGGCGGATAGGTTGGTACCAAGCCATCTATGTAACGTACCTTTGAATAGAATTAATAGTGCAAGCATGAACTCATAAAGTTCACCACATTCTTGATAAAGTCTCTCCACCAGTATCTCTCCTTCAACTTTGTATAGGTAGCCCAAGCTCCTCGATGTCCGGCCCACAAGGTGTCATGAAACTCTTTCATCAACTGTTGCTTGATCCGCAGATCATCTATAACTCGTAAAAGTGCTCCATCTCTTCTCTTTGGACGCTTCTAAAGATATCCATCTCGCAACAAGTAATCATATGCCTTCCTTCTTACCCCTCTGAACTCTGCATCACTCAAACCCTCCCGCCTGTTTAAAATACTCAGAAAGAATTCAATATCACGTAACCTTCCCGTGTAGAACTCCTCTCTGAATGGCAGCGGCTCCAAGTTTGTAGCCCGTCGATTAACCTGACGCTGAGCATCTTTTCTCTCTTCTTCCTCAGTTTCTGAAAACATGACATCCTCATCTACAAATCGAGCCATTGACAACATATCTGCGACCACATTCTCCTTTCCTTTTATATGCTTCAGCTCTGGATTCAAGCTTCTAATATAAGCAATCCAACGTAACATCGTTATGTGTGACGTGTTACAGTTAGATATCATGCCTAGTAGAGGTAGACAATCCGTTTCTAAGACTACATGAGCATCAATCAGAAACTCACGGTCTGTCTTCATCGCCGTCACCGCTCCCCACAACTCACGCTTCACCTGGAGATAATCTCGTTGCCTGTCTGTCAAGATCCTAGCTCCAAATCTAGAGATAAGCCGCATACCATCCGCATCATCTTGACCTATCGCCCAACCAATCGTCTTTAGACTAGTATCTACTGTGACAATGACCGGTCTCTCACATCCGTAGTCTACTCTTCTCAGAACAGGTGGAGATTGTAGAGCCTCCTTCAGCCTATTCATAGCTTCTCGATGGACTGAGGTCCATACAAACCTCTTACCCTTCCTCAATAATGCATACAAAGGCTCAGCAATATGAGCATAATGAGGAATGGATAAACGATAAAATACACAAGCACCTAGAAAGCGTCGAACCTCCGTGATATTCTTACAGTCTATCATCTTAGCTATGGCTTCAACCTTCTCCGGCTTTGGTCGTCTTCCAAAGACACCACACAGATGTCCAACCACTAAAATCTCAGACACACCAAACTTGGACTTAGCTCTTGACAAGGTGAGATGTACCTCCTCCAAACGAGTCAAGATACGTTCTACATCCCTGATATGATCTGCAACAAACCTCCTACATCCATTCGCAAGTACTGCTTCATCCTTATCTTCAACCGTGCAACCTTTTATAAGAATATCATCTAGAAATGGAATGGTAACATCAGGCACAAATTCCTTTAGTACGTTATGCATCGCATTCTGCATATGAGCCACCGAGTTCGTCGCTCCTTGTGGAAGAGTACACATCCGCATCAATTCCAAGGGCGTACGCATGGTAGTTAGATCTCTACTCTCTACAGCCAGCTGGAACTGATCATAACCAGAATATAGATCTCCTATCGAATAGATAGCTCTCCCTGCAAATGCCTCTGCTACCTCCTCAATCATAGGACTCGTCCCAACGTTACGAATGGTTCCGTTATTCGCAGGCTGTAGGTCTTGAATAAAATGCAAAGCTCCTGACTTCTTGGGTACAATGAACCACCTGCTAGAATATGATCCCCCAGACGGCTCAAGTATCCCCATATGTACCTTTTCTTGCAAGAACTCGATGAGTTTAGGCAACAAAGCACGAGGGACTGGGATCGATTTCAGATCCCAAGGCACATGAGGGATTGTGAATATAACGATAGGCGCTATAACCTTTGGGTCCACACAACCTATCTCCTCTGCTGAAAAAGAAAATGCTTTACCATGATTCATTATCATTTGCTCAAACACTGTCTTCTCAACCTCAATCAAGAAATCACCCTCTCTTATCTGGAGCTCTTTCAACGTCTCCTCAGTAAACTGATGTCCTACTCGTCTATGATCACGTAATATAGGCTCAGTCCCCACTAATTGTACTTGCTGCTGGGAGTTAGCAGGTAGTTGAGTTGCTACCGGTCTCATCTTTTTCAACACAGATTTGTACTTCGCATGGACGTTTGTTTCCTGAGGAAGTGCACACCAACAAACGGCTTCTCTTCCCTCACTATTCTGCATCGGATGAGGAGAGAACTGCACGTACGTAAAAATCTCCTCATATATGCGTCGAGAGTGGATAGGGATCACCGTCATACTATCTTTCCCTTTCATCAATCTACTCACATTGTCTAACCAACCAACAACTGATTGTTCAGACATAAACTCTTCAAACAAACCAGAAACCACTTCGTCTTCAGACAGAACCCCTACACGCCACAACTCTGATACCTGTTTCACCATCCATCTTTTTGTATTTTCTCCCATATCTTCAACTCTTGTAAATCGACTCCACCCATCTCCCTCAAACATCAGCAATCCAGACTGCCAACTCTGTATACTACACCTGTCTCCAGACCTTTGTACATGTCTCGCTTCCAACTCTGACGAGATCTCAACAGTAGGTTCTACACCCCTGTCTTCCCGCTCTACAGGAGTGGACTGCGAAAACCCTTACATCTCTTCGTCTGAGAATCTCTAAGGGTTTGTCGGTTCCGCTCATGTCTTGAACGAACCGTCAAAAACTGTACTGAGTACATGTCATCAGGACTCTAAACTCTGGCATAATGAGACCCATCGTTCATCACCTTTGTCTCCATTCAAACAGCGGTGATGTATGGTTGGCCCAGTATGACAAGATAGGAGGCAGATGACTGTACAAAGAAATGCTGATCAACCTCTACATCTCCAATCCTTACACGCATATTGGGACAGGCTCCGTATAACTCACCCTTTTGATTATTTGTAGCACGAAGTACCCAACCATGATTCTTTTTGATTGGCCACTGTCTCTTCTCGTACACCTCCTTGGAAATGATGTTGCTCTTCGACCCGTGATCCACAAGTACAGGTACTGGTTCAGAAAGTCCTCCAAGCCGAACTTGCGTCTTTGTTGTCGCTCTTGCCCAGTGCTTCTCTTTGAAATCACTGTATGCGCTTGACCTATCCTCTTCAAACTCTTCGTCTTCATTCTCAATAACAGCCGGACCAGCAACCCATGCCTCATACTTATCATCTCTGAACCGATCAACACCAATAGCATCTACTGCTCCAACCATCTGACTACTTACTTGTTCAGTCAATACCTGTCTCTTTCTCTTCATGATGTCTATTATCAACTCATGAACTCTCTCTTTGCGATACCAAGTACCTCACGAAGAGTAAACTCAACCCTAGCATCCAAAATGCGTTGCTCTAGAACAGCACGCAAGTCTATTGTTGTTTCGATGTCTGCCGCTAACTTGTAAGCTGGAGCTTTCCCTTTCTCTTGTGCTGTAAACCTCTTTTCTCGTACTCTATCTGTAGCAGTAGTCTCTTGTGGCAAATCTTGTACACCTTCCATAGGATCTACTGTAGGTGGTGGAGCTGTAGAGGTAGAAGGTATATCCTCTGTAGCAGGAAATCTACCAGCTGGTACAGATGGTGATGGTTCCGCTGCTCTCCTCCTCGTAACCCTCCAACTGTCACTGTCTTTTGGTACTCCTACATTTAAATCTGAAGCATCTCGTCTTCTTTTATATTCGATCATGGCATCTTGTTCACCACTCGTCTCCAAAAACGCTCGAATAGAAGTTGCATCTATTGGGTTTTGTAAATCCTCCACGATCCTATCGATCAACAACCCCCCCATCTCTCAACCTCCACGATCGTCTTCGATGAATCTGCAAATGTCGGGCCTGTCTCTCACTCAGGGGTCACCTCTGATGGCTTTGATGGAAGCACACCATGAACTTGAAGGGAAAAATGCTAAGTTCACTCATTCATACACCCACAAACTTATCAACTAAAAATCTCCATAAACTCATCAACTAAAATCCTCCATTCTAACGACGTCTCTCAAGTTCTCACATGCTAAAAATATCCCATACTCTCTATATTACTCAAGTTGTCATTACGACGATGTGAAAACAAGGATGAGGAGCTCTTCTCTACTTCTTTATTTATACATTCTAGGTTTTTACTTTGATACTCTCCGGTAGCTCAGCCTTAACTACTTTTACCGGGTTTTACTAAGATATTACTTAAGGTAAAAGCATTAATCACATGGGCTTCTTACCTTTTCACATGGGCTTATTCTTTCAAAGTCAACAACTTCTAGAAGGATTCTGGAATATTCTCAAGGAATCTTGAATTTCCACCCCCCGTCTACACTAGGACCCACTAAAAAAGAAACATGTGGAATCTCTTTTTGTTTTTAATGCCCACAAAGTCCACAACTTTAATCCCACCACTAATATCAAGTCAAAAAGGAGATAAGGGATACTTTCCACCTCCTTTCTATCTTTTAGACAAGATGACAAGATAGTAGTGCTCACTCTTTAGGAATATCTGAATTCTGTCAAAAGTACAGCTAAGTTTAACCATAACTAACTTTAGCTAGTCATGACTAACTTGATAACTCCTTAAAGTACTTGGGCAACAAATAAACCTTCTCAACACTTAGTTATAACTAAATATCTTACTAATAGATAAACTTCCTATGTGTAACATAGGTCGTTACATTTTACCTCCGGACTAAATTTTCGCTCCGTCCTCGGAGTGAAGAGAGAAGTTTCGTCGATGAAACATCTTCAACTTGTCATGATTGACTCGACCGAATCTCCTTCCTCCCAACTCTTGAAGGTCATACGTGAAGTTGCTCCACACCTTATCTATAACAAAAGGACCAAAATATCTAGGAAGAAACTTCTTCCTAGCCCTCTTGAATCTGATAGCATCGTACAACATTACCCAATCTTCTACTTGAAAAGGTTTTACCTCCCTCTTGTCCAATCGTTTGTCGTAACTCTTCTTTTGATACGCCTGAGCTCGTTCCATCTGGATCATTGCTACCGCTTGAGTCTCTTCCAACTCCATGAGTTGCTCCCTTCTGATCTGACCACGTCTTCTCCTCTCGACCTCTTCAACTTTTGTTGAATAGTTTGAAAAGTATCCAATTCGAATTGGATCGGCAACTTGGACTCCCTCCATAAACCAGTCGAAATGAGGAGTACCCAGTAGAAGTCTTTGTTGTCATTCGATACTCTCATAAGATGGCATGTAGTCTCTTATCCCAAGTATGTTTCGCAATCTCAACACCAGCATCTTTGACGAGCATCATACAAAGTGTAAGATTGATCTTTTCCGCAAGGCCATTAGCATTTGGTTTGTATGAGGTCGTTATTCGTGGCTTGATAGAAAAGTGTTGTAGCATAGCAGTAGTCATGCTCCCTACAAACTCTCCTCCTCTATCTGAGACCAACTCTAACGGACATCCAAATCTTGTGATGATCCTCTCCCATAGAAATCTACCGACTTCTGTTTCATTGGTCTCTCTCAAAGGTCTAGCCTCTACCCACTTGGTACAATAGTCAGTGGTGACTACAATGTATCTATTGCCTCGAGGTGTCTTATTAAGAGGACCTACAAAGTCAATACCCCACTTCTCAAACAGCCCTAATACTGGAATTGATCTTAACGGAGGTGTTCTAGTAGACTTCAAAGCAAATGCTTGACATAGGTAGCAAGTTTTGCAATAGTCTAAACACGCTTTGAAAATCCCTCTCCAGTGATAACCCGCATCCAAAATCTTGAAGGCTGTTATCTTACTAGCAAAGTGACCTCTGCAAACAGTTCCGTCGTGAAACTCGTGCATTAGCTTGAATGCCTCCTTCTGACCAACTGCTCTCCTTAGTAACCCATCTGCTCCTTGATGAAACAGAATTCCCTCCACCATGGTGTAAGGTTTGCATCTCTTGATCAACGCGTTACGTTCTCGGGTATGCATACCTTCTGGAAAAGAGCCATCTGCAAGGAAACTCCAGATTTCCTTGTACTCGTCCGGTATCTCCTCAATGCTTGTGATGGTCATCAGATGCTCGTCTGGAAATGAATCATCAAACGGTTCTTCTCCCTCATCATCATAAGCCCTCGACAAAAGATCAATATTCGCATGCTTTTTCCCTGATCTATCTTTGATCATGTAATCGTATTCTGTTAGAAGGATCTTCCAACGAGCAATATGACCTTAGGCATTAGGCTTATTAAAGATATACTTTAAAGCCTTGTGATATGTGACTATGGAAAATTTCCCTCCTAGCAAGTAGTGTCAAAATTTCTTCAATCCAAAGATCACCGCTAATCCTTCTCGTTCAGTCACGGAGTAATTCTTCTCCACTGGAACCATTTGTCTACTAGCATAAGCTATAGGATGATCATGCCCATCTCCATCTAACTGACTTAATGTACATCCGATTGCTACATTGGAGGCATCCGTATACAGAATAAATGCTTTACTCCACTCAGGTTTAGCAAGTATAGGAGCTGTCACTAATGTCTTTTCAGCTCCTCAAATGCTTCCTTTGCCTTCTGATCATGCACTATCAAGTCAAAATCAACTCCCTTCTTCATGTACATAGTCAAAGCTATTGCTTTGTTTGAGAAGGAAAAGACAAACCTACGATAATATCCAACCATGCCAAGAAACTGTCTCAACTTTGTCAAGTTGATCAGAAATGGAAGATCCACAATCTTCTTCACCTTCTCAAGATCTACCGCAATTCCATTCTCGGAAATGATCTGTCCCAACAGTAGACCTTCTTCGCAGCCAAAGATGCACTTCTCTAGATTTAGAGAAGCGTTGGCTTGCTCCAACCGCTGCAAAATTTTGATCACATGATCAAAGTGGTCCTCCTTTCTTCCGTACACACAGAAGTCGTCAATGAAATCACGAACAAACTTCCCTATGAATGGTTCAAACACCTTGTTCATGAACCTTTGAAATGTGGCCGGAGCATTATACAGTCTGAATGGCATCACCCGAAATACAAATGTTCCCCAAGGAGTAGTGAAAGTAGTCAACTGTTGGTACTCCTGTGCTATCTTGATCTGGTTATACCCACTATAACCATCACCAAAGCTGTACCACTCATGACCAACAACTTCCTCCAATATCTTGTCTATAAATGGTAGAGGATAATAATCCTTCTTGGTAACTGCATTCAACTTCTTATAGTCTATGCACACTCGCAGCTTACCATTCTTCTTCTTGACAATCACAATGGGTGAAACCCATTCTGAGTTCTCCACTTCATAGATGAAACTCGCCTCTTTCAACTTGTCTATCTCCTCATTGACCATCATTGCTGTTGTAAGATTGATCCTTCTCTTCTTCTGTCGAATTGGTCTTGCGTTCTCCTCCAATTCGATTCGATGAGTCTCGAGAGTCACCTCCTTCAAATCCTTGTAGCGGAAAGCAAACACATGGATATATTTTCGAAATATATCTAAGAATCTACTTTTCTCCTCTTGAGTGACATTGATACCAAACTTCAAGGTAGAGAGTCTTCTCACAATCTCTGCCTCAGTCAACTCTTCTTTGTCAGGATCTTTCTCCACTGCTGGTCGAGGCAACAAGTCAATAGCACTAAGCTGATGTAATGATTCATCTCGATCAAATCCTTCGTCCTCAGACGAGGATTCTTGATCGTAAGAAGATTCTTGTTAGCCATCTCCACGACAATGCTAGCCGGACGAGTTGGTTCCATCACCAACTTCTTCATCAACCTCTCTGATATGACGTTTACAGCCGACCCTCCATCGAGCCAATACGTCAGAGACGTAGTGACCATTCAACCGGACTTCAATCTTTGAAGCCCTAGTGCATACCTCTGAAGCATGCACATCCACCACACCAACTCCCACAGACTTTGATGTCTTGCTCTTGAGTTTCTTCTTCTGGCTTCTCTTAGAACTCAGTCCTCCTCTGAGTTTCCTTCGTAAGTTGGGATTAAGTGCGATCAGTTGTCCAACAGTGATGTTGACTTTCTGAGCACCCACATCTTCAACCACATCATATCCTGCTTGGGAAGATGAAATGGTGAAATCCGCCATCCCTAGCTTCCTTCTTGGTTCCCTTGGTGTACTCGAAACATTACTCGAACGAGTACTTCTACTTGCTGACTCCTCCATGAAAACCGGTTCATCAGAAAATCGAGTTCTTTTCCTTTCTTGAGCTAAAAGCTCCACCGGTGCATGAGAAGAGTTCGAACTCTCTCCTTTCTTGTAGATGAGATCTCGCACGACATCGATAGTAGCCACCCCCTTGCCTCGTCCTTGTGATGGATTTCCTCCACCCACATTCATTCTGACAGCTTCGGCACCTCTTGCTCCGTCGTTAGGACAATTTCGCTGGAAATGAGAACCTCCACACGTCCAACAAGTGATTCCTCCAAAGTTACCTTGGTTGCCTCCAAAGTTACCTTGATTTCATCGGTTGGGTTTGTTGTCATAACCTCTTTGACCTCCTCCTTCACCTTTGTTCCTCCATTCTCGTAACTGCACCACATTTATCTTGAGATCCGGAAGAGTATCGGTGATGCTCTTCAACTCAGCATGGAAATCAGAGGTGGTAGTAGACACCACTGTAGGGACAAATGATCTTGACACCACCGTTGGAATAGGAGCTGACGTTGAAGCCATCATCAATTGTGATGGTGCAGATGCTATCGTTGTGGTTACATCAAGAGTCGGAGTCGACATCAGAGTGGCATGATGAGGTTGGATGATATCCCCTTCATCCAAACTCTCTTTCATATTTGTCGTAATCTTGATGACCTCCGCTTTGGTTGTTGGCTTCTAGTATCTCACTTGGGTTCGAAATGAAGGTCTCAACTCTCCCACCAAGTTCTTGGTCAGCACTGCTCCAATCTCCGTCATCGTTAGCTCCACATTGTCTCCACTCTTCCATAGGACCGTCTGAAACCGTTGCTCCAACTTATCCACCCTTTCGGCATATTGCCGAACTTTCTCGTCGTCTCGTTGCTTCAAATGAGTAAGCTCCACCATGAGCTTCTCATAACTCTCTTTTGGAAGAAATTCTTCGATGAGTGCATTACTCAACGTCTCCCATGTGTCCTCAACTGCAACAGGTGTCTTGCTCTTCACTCGGTCTTCATACCACGTAAGAGCGAAATCTTCTAAAAACTCTAGCAGTATTCTTCCTTCTTTCTCACGTTGTTTCTGATGCAACCCCTTTTGAAGTCTCGTACAAACGGTTCTACATCTTCATTGTCCTTCTCATGAAACATTGGTAACTTCACCATCTTGTAACTATTCTTTCTACCCTTCTAATTTTTGTGCAATAACTACTCGCTAAAAGAGTATGAACATCATCAATTCCATTCGCGAATAATCTACCATAGATAAAATAAAAGGAAATGGTTGTAACAACACCTCTTGTGCCATCTCTTCTCCCAAGGTAATCATGAGCTTGAGTCGCATCACCGCCTTCTCCACCATCCGAATGACGATCTCCATCACAACTCAACCGAGTCCTCTTTTGAAGTCGACAACTTCTCCGTCTCAGCTCTTTGAGTCTCGTCCAACTTCTCGACTACTGACGTAAGTAGGGCGGCCACATCGACACACTTGTGTCCTCTTGATAGATCACCCACTCCACAACTTGGACAAAGATCTTCTCCTAGAAGATGAATTGGCGCTGGTGACGATGGACCCACTCGAAGACTTAAATCAGTAAACTCCCGCTTCCCTTTAGCTCTCTCGGTTCTGATTCTAGTTGGACAATTCACTACTTTATGTCCCACCCCTCTACAGAAATAACACCACAAGTCGATTTCTACTCTTCTCCTTGGAGATTCTACTTGAGGTTTTGTACTAGGGTTCTCAAACTCAACGATAATCTCTTTCGAGCTCTCTCCGATGCTTTCTATGACATCTAAACCTTGAGGAAGATTTCTAAGTCTAACTTTCCAATCTTTCAAACTTCACTCATGTTGCACCTTCTCAACCATTAAGTGAACAAAATATCTTTGAGGAAAATAACTCTACATCACTTTCTTAACTCTTTCGAGCTTTATACTGAAAATCGTGTATTAAGAGTCCATGATAATATCCTCATGACCATCGTCTGTACTGATCCTAGCAGACATCTTAAAGTCATTCTTGTAAAGATCACACTCTACTTCGCCAGGAGCATTCATGGCCTCCATAGTGAATGTTGCTTTGAATTCAATCTTCTTCGCATCTACGCCAATGCTCGCAGAAGCTTCTTGATATAGAGCAAAAAGGGCACCCCAATTGCAATAGATGCTTGATCGCAACGCCTCTATACTAAACTTTGGCTTTTCCGTCTCCGTTCTAACTCCCAAACGTCTCTTCTTCAACCTCGGCACTCGAACTAGATTCCCCTTGAAGTATCGTCAAGAACTCCTTGTATGTCGAATCGTATATCTGCTAATCGGTAAGAGATCTCTCCAAGATTTTTGTGATTTCCAGTAGCTCAACCTCCAAGCTACTAACTAATGAAGTTTCAATAGAAAATTCCTTAATAAAAAGAGATGGTGCTGACTGTATAAATTTTCAGAGACTGAAATTTGTATATTTTCACTTCTCTCGTAACTTTCAACCCCCTCAACTTTGAAAATTCAAGGCTCTCTCTCCATACCACCTTTTCTCCTGATTTCTGTTGTCCTAGATAGCTTATCAGCCCATCTAAAACATTGGAAAGTTTCTCAGTAAAATAAAATTCACAAAAAAATCTGACAATGACTGTAAATTTTTTCCAGAGAACAGAATTCCTCAACTCTCACGAATAGACCCCCTCAACTTTGAAAATTCATTGCTCCTTCTCTAGAGCACCTTTTCCTATGCTTTCTTTTGTAGTAGATAGGTTATCAGCCAAGCTACAGTCTTGGAAATTTTCACTGGAAAATTAAATTAACAGAAAATCTGACAATGACTGTAAAAAGTTTTCAGAGAGCAGAAATCCTCAAACTCGGAAATGTTTCTCCTCTAATAACTTCTCTCTCCTTCTTTCTCTACAACTCTTGTTTCATCCCCTTTCAACTCTCCTCAAACTCTCTCAAAGGTCTAGCCTCTACCCACTTGGTACAATAGTCAGTGGCGACTACAATGTATCTATTACCTCGAGGTGTCTTATTAAGAGGACCTACAAAGTCAATACCTCACTTCTCAAATGGTCCTAACACGGGAATTGATCTTAACGGAGGTGTCCTAGTAGACTTCAAAGCAAATGCTTGACATACGTCGCAAGTTTTGCAATAGTCTAAACACTCTTTGAAAATCCCTCTCCAGTGGTAACCCGCATCCAAGATCTTGAAGGCTGTTATCTTATCAGCAAAGTGACCTCTGCAAACAGTTCTGTCGTGAAACTCGTGCATTAGCTTGAATGCCTCCTTCTGACCAACTGCTCTCCTTAGTAACCCATCTGCTCCTTGATGAAACAGAATTCTCTCCACCATGGTGTAAGGTTTGCATCTCTTGATCAAAGCGTTACGTTCTCGGGTATGCATACCTTCTCGAAAAGAGCCATCTGTAAAGAAACTCCAGATTTCCTTCTACTCTTCCGGTATCTCCTCAATGCTTATGATGGTCATCAGATGTTCGTCTGGAAATGAATCATCAAACAGTTCTTCTCCCTCATCATCATAAGCCCTCGACAAAAGATCAGCATTCGCATGCTTTTTCCTTGGTCTATCTTCGATCACGTAATCGTATTTTGTTAGAAAGATCTTCCAACGAGCAATACGACCTTAGGCATTAGGCTTATTAAAGATATACTTTAAAGCCTTGTGATCTGTGACTATGGAAAATTTCCCTCCTAGCAAGTAGTGTCAAAATTTCTTCAATCCAAAGATCACCGCTAATCCTTCTCGTTCAGTCACAGAGTAATTCTTCTCCGCTGGAATCATCTGCCTACTAGCATAAGCTATAGGATGATCATGCCCGTCTCCATCTAATTGACTTAATGTACATCCGATTGCTACATTGGAGGCATCCGTATACAAAATAAATGCTTTACTCCACTCAGGTTTAGCAAGTATAGGAGCTGTCACCAATGCCTTTTTCAGCTACTCAAATGCTTCCTTTGTCTTCTGATCATGCACTATCAAGTCAAAATCAACTCCCTTCTTCATGTACATAGTCAAAGCTATTGCTTTGTTTGAGAAGGAAAAGACAAACCTACGATAATATCCAACCATGCCAAGAAACTGCCTCAACTTTGTCAAGTTGATCGGAAATGGAAGATCCACAATCTTCTTCACTTTCTCAAGATCTACCGCAATCTCATTCTTGGAAATGATGTGCCCTAACAACAGACCTTCTTCGTAGCCAAAGATGCAATTCTTTGGATTAAGAGAAGCGTTGGCTTGCTCCAATCGCTGCAAAACTTTGATCACATGATCAAAGTGGTCCTCCTTTCTTCCGTACACATAGAAATCGTCAATGAAATCACGAACAAACTTCCCTATGAATGGTTCAAACACCTTGCTCATGAACCTCTGAAACGTGGCCGGAGCATTATACAGTCCCAATGGCATCACTCGAAATGCAAATGTTCCCCAAGGAGTAGTGAAAGTAGTCAACTGCTGGTACTCCTGTGCTATCTTGATCTGGTTATACCCACTATAACCATCACCAAAGCTGTACCACTCATGACCAACAACTTCTTCCAAAATCTCATCTATAAATGGTAGAGGATAATAATCCTTCTTGGTAACTGCATTCAACTTCTTATAGTCTATGCACACTCGCAGCTTACCATTCTTCTTCTTGACAATCACAATGGGTGAAACCCATTCTGAGCTCTCCACCTCATAGATTAAACTCGCCTCTTTCAACTTGTCTATCTCCTCCTTGACCATCATTGCTATTGTAAGATTGACCCTTCTCTGCTTCTGTCGAACTGGTCTTGCATTTTCTTCCAATTCGATTCGATGAGTCTCGAGAGTCACCTCCTTCAAATCCTTGTAGCTGAAAGCAAACACATGGATATATTTTCTAGGAATCTACTTTTCTCCTCTTGAGTGACATTGATATCAAACTTCAGGGTAGAGAGTCTTCTCACAATCTCTGCCTCACTCAACTCTTCTTTGTTAAGATCTTTCTCCACTGCTGGTCGAGGCAACAAGTCAATAGCACTAAGCTGATGTAATGATTCATCTCGACCAAATCCTTCGTCCTCAGACGAGGATTCTTGATCGTAAGAATCTCCGGTATCTACTTCTGAGACACTCTGATCATCCTCCGTATCAGATTCCCAATAGTCACTAGTGGGTCTATCAGAGTCAGAAGTCACAACTCCAACACCCGAGAGAGGAACTATCACTCTATGATCTCTAGGCCCAATCCGTAAGTATCCCTTGTGCCACCTCAGTGGTGCGCACAGCTCTCAACCAAGGCCTATTTAGGAGCAAATCATAACTAGAGTCCTTTAACACTTGAAAGGACATCAATGTTTGAACTCCCATCACAGACACGACCACCTTCTGTAACACACCAAGAGGTCTTACCCGTTGCTTGTTAGCCATCCCCATGACAATGCTAGCCGGGCGAGTTGGTTCCATCTCCAACTTCTTCATCAACCTCTCCGATATGGCGTTTACAGCCGACCCTCCATCCACCAATACGTCAGAGACGTAGTGATCATTCAATCGGACTTCAATCTTTGAAGCCCTAGTGCATACCTCTGAAGCATGCACATCCACCACACCAACTCCCACAGACTTTGATGTCTTGCTCTTGGGTTTCTTCTTCTTGCTTCTCTTAGAACTCAGTCTTCCTCTGAGTTCTCTTCGTAAGCTGGGATTAAGTGCGATCAGTTGTCCAACAGTGATGTTGGCTTTCTGAGCACCCACATCTTCAACTACATCATATCCCGCTTGGGAAGATGAAATGGTGAAATTCGCCATCTCCAACTTCCTTCTTGGCTCCCTTGGTGTACTCGAAACATTACTCGAACGAGTACTTCTACTTGCTGACTCCTCCATGAAAACTGGTTCATCAGAAAATTGAGTTCTTTTCCTTTCTTGAACTAAAAGCTCCACCGGTGCATGAGAAGAGTTTGAACTCTCTCCTTTCTCGTAGATGGGATCTCGCACGACATCGATAGTAGTCATCCTCTTGTCTCGTCCTTGTGATGGATTTCTTCCACCCAGATTCATTCTGACAGCTTCGGCACCTCTTGCTCTGTTGTTAGAACAATTTCGCTGGAAATGAGAACCTCCACACGTCCAACAAGTGATTCCTCCAAAGTTATCTTGGTTGCCTCCAAAGTTACCTTGATTTCCTCGGTTGAGATTGTTGTCGTAACCTCTTTGACCTCCTCCTCCACCTTTGTTCCTCCATTCTCGTAACTGCACCACGTTTATCTTGAGATCCGCAAGAGTATCGGTGATGCTCTTCAACTCAGCATGGAAATCAGAGGTGGCAGTAGACATCGTTGTTGGGACAAACAGTCTTGGCACCACCGTTGGAGTAGGAGCTGACGTTGAAGCAATCACCAATTGTGATGGTGTAGGTGCGATCGTTGTGGCTACTCCAGGAGTCGGAGTTGACACCGGAGCAGCATGATGAGATTGGATGATATCTCCTTCATCCAAACTCTCTTTCATATTTGTCGCAATCTTGATGGCCTCCGCTTTGGTTGCTGGCTTCTCGTACCTCACTTGGGTTCGAATTGAAGGCCTCAACCCTCCCACCAAGTTCTTGGTCAACACTGCTCCAATCCCCGCCATCGTTAGCTCCACATTGTCTCCACTCTTCCGTAAGACCGTCCGAAACCGTTGTTCTAACTTATCCACCCTTTCGGCATATTGCCGAACTTTCTCGTCGTCCCGTTGCTTCAAATGAGTAAGCTCCATGTAGTGACGCAGGATTACTCCTTTTGCCCATTTAGTATACAAGATATCGTTCACACAGAGGATTTACGCAAGTAACGCTGCTCTAAGTTCTAGGATCTGTTCAAACACACAAACACACGGGTTTTGCCTAGAAATCTCGTCTTCTCACAAAACCACACAAAACCACACGTCTTCTAGACACGCCAAATGGTGCTCTGGAACTAAACAAACAACTACCAACTAAAATATCACACAATTATTCACAGAGAAGCTCGGGAAGACGATCTTCCTGCTTCCAGGTTGCTTCTTCCGGTCTTCTGGATACAGTCTTCCCGAAGCGATTCTCGTCTTCTGGGGGTTCAACTCGTCTTCTCACACCTCCAGAAGGCTGTCCTGCTTCGCAGAAGTCGACTAGCAACGGTCGTTATACCTTATTCTCACACTCACATTCCAACGGGTTAGATTAATCACATGGTGTATGTCCCCTGTAGCTTTCCCAGGCTTTTGCCTACGGAAATGGTCTTCCTGCAGCACTACAACGACATTCACCTTCACGGAAGCTCAATAGAAGTCTCGGAAGCTCACTAGAAGAAGGTAAGAAGATGGGGAAGATGGGAGAAGATGGGGAAGATAAGAAAATCCAAACAAGAGAAAACAAGATGAAAAGAGGCAATTAAGATTCCGACAGGCTTCTAGTCCGGATCCTGACTAACCAGCCATCCCTGCTTGTAATAGTTTGGGGAGGAAGACAACAAACGTGAGTACTGTTGCACCGTCTTCTACTCGAGGATGTCGTCTTCTGTTGCGGGAAGAAGGCTTCTTTCTTCTTCACTTCGCTGCTCTGACTACTTTGTCTTCTGGGATCCCTTATCCATAAGACCGTTTGTACACAGATCCCAAGTGCTCTACTGAACGAGTCAAGCTACACTTCCACAACTGTTGACATTCACCGCCACTCAAGAAGAACACTTCCCATGCACAATTGGGAGCGAATTCAAAGAAACCCACCACCCAAAAGACATGAACGAAGCTTCTGCACTCAAATCCACAATCTATTCTCCGAGAAGAAGTCACAATGGCATTGAGAAGCTCACTCCCTCTACTTCCTGCATCTACTCCTCGACACATCTGTCTAACCAGCAGGACTGCACGAGGATGCCGTTCCCTACTCTAGACTGTCCACTACTCATCTACATCTCCGAACCACTGCTGGTACGAACATGCAGACCCCTTTTGTGTATTCCTAGACTATTCGTATGTTTCCAACAACAGGTGTAGTGTACACTGTGTACTTCTAGTGTCTAATCTGTCTCCTGCACCGTAAGATTGGTATGTGCGTGCAGAACTACAAAACTATCGAACTCTAGAACTCTGTCTCCTATTCTTCGATCCTACTTATGTCGCTGCCATGAGAACCAGGGGAGATGACCACCAGGGAGAGAGAGGCGCTGACAGCCGGTGTCTTCCCGGCTTCCAACGCTGTCACTACCAAGTGCACAGCGAGGTCGAACTCCTCCTTCTCCATTCCGGAACCAGTCGATGGTGCTGGAGCGTAGGAAGATGCGGTTGCAGGTGTCGAAAGCGAGGAAAGACCATAAAGTGTCTTCACTCCTTCTATTTGCCGATCTAAGTACCTGAACATGCTCTCCCTGCGTTCCACCAACATTGCCTTTGACTCGCTGTCCCATTCTCTAGCCAAGGTAAGTAACTTCCTACCCGCGGTGAAGTTGAACTTCTTCCGAAGCGCTTCCACCGACTGTGCTAGCATCTCTTGTGCACGAGCCTCTGCTGCTTCCCCCTGCGTCTTCTCAGTTGCAACTCGCGCTTCTGCGGCTTCTCGCTGCGTCTTCCAAGTGGTCTGCTCCTCTGCGAGGGTGGTGATCTTCTCTCGCACTCGGAGGACTTCCTGATCACGCTGTTGCACGCGCGCGTGCAACTCCTGGTTGCTCTTCCGAAGCTGCACCAGCTCCTTGGCAGAAGCGGTTGCTTCCGCCTTGTACTTGGCTGCGAGCTTCTTTGTGGTGCGGAGACTAGCTTCCAGCGACCCCGTCTTCTTCTGGTCTTCTCCCTGTCGCAGCAAGGTGCGCAGGCCGAATCTAGGTTGCAAGGGCCTGTCTTGAGCCTTCTCTCTCTTCTCTAGCAACTCCATAGCTGGCTGGATCTCCTTCTGGAAGTAGGCGCTAAATTCCTCCAGTCGTCTTTCTGCGGAAGACAAGTTCATCTCCACCACTCGCTCCGCGGTGTCGACTTCGTCTTCTAGAGGCAAGGAAGCCTCTTCCACCACAATGGCCTTCATCTTCTGCGCACGAGAAGAAGCTGCCCTTTTCATCTTCCGGGATAGAAGATCCCTCATGGCAGGAGCGGGTCTCTTTACTGCGCTTCCTCGCATCGCAGTAGGAGTATCCCTTCTTCTCTTGTCTTCTGGAGTCTTCGGAAGACTCCCCGGTGTTGCAGAAGCGGTCTTCTGCTTTGATCGGGTACTCAGTAGTTCTTCCTCCGAGTCGGACTCCGATCCTGAATGAATGAGGGAGATGGGTGTCCTCGGTACACTTCTGGGACCCATCTTCCTCGGTGGCGTGGCGTCTTCCGACCCATTAGACTCATCTTCCCTCATCAGAAGCGTCTTCTGGTGAGAGCCGAGCCTCAACTGTGGCATCAGAGTGGGAGGGGCCGTTGCGGCTACCGCTCAGTCATCGTCTTCCGAGGTCTCTTCCTTCACCTCCTGTCGCTCCGTTGGTCCATACCCTGCCAGCTGATCTTCCCTAAGATCCCCCATGGCTACATACAAGTAGCAGAGGAAAGGCGTCAAGTGTCCTCCCGCCGGGGTACCCAAGTATGTTAGCTCCGTCTGTACATAGTTGTGGATATACGCGCCCCAGTAGATGGGCACTCTGTCATCCCACACTGATTCCAGGAACTCCACGTCCTGATCTCCTAAGTACCTTGTCTTCTGCGCTTTCCCCTTGGGAAAGAGATGCAGAAACAACTTCGCCAGAAGTCGCTTCTTCGGCTCCCGGTAAGATTCTATCTTCCAACCGTTCCTCCCCTGTCTGTCTTCCACGAAAAGGCAAGTGGTGCTCCCAGGCACATGTCACGAACTCACGATCCTGGGCAAGATCTTCTTCTCGAATCAATATCCTCGGTTCTCGGATTGTGGCCTGTTAAAAGCCCTGCGCCACCAATCTTCAGTCCAGGAAGATGGCCTTCCTCGAGCTACTCCTGCCTTCGCAGGTACACGGTTACGAGGTGGCAACGCTGCCCACACCTCCTCCAGAAGTCCCTGGTCTGCGAGATTCCAATCCCACAGGAAGAAGTCGAGACCCAACTCCTTGAGGAAAGGAGTGGCCTCGGCCAATTCTGCCGTCGGTAACACCAAACCTCGCGGATGCATCGTCATGCTGGAAGATCTGTTGCACTAAGCCACAAGCACCTACTATGAGCTGAAGGCTCAGTCCTTCCCAAGTGCCCACAGTCTAGCTTCTACTTCTCAGAAGACAAAACTAGTCTTCCAGAAGACAGCTACTCCGTCTTCCGGGATTCTAACAGTACTTCCTAGATAGCTCTCGTCTTCCGAGCTATATCTAAACAATCCTATCTAAGCAAGGCTTCGCATGGATTACCAAGAAGACAACCCACCTTGCATTACATCCTACTTCCTATCAGAAGATACAAGATTCGTGAAACATCAAGTGCATAACAGGTTCGGAAGATGATTGCGAGCTCTTGCGGTGACAGTGGCCTCTGGGAAGACATTCGGGACAGCTTCCGATTCAATGTCTTTCTCAGAAGACCTCTCGGAGTCAGACTTCCCTTCACTAGTCTCACCTGTCTTCGTCTTCCTACGCGCAATCTATCCTCACAACAGACTCAAGACAATTGCACTCTGTTCTTCTGACTTCTCACCTCTCATACGCACTCAGAAGAAGCTTGCTGCTCGGTGGGAAGACATGACCCTCGACCATTCTCTCCAGATTCTGCCAGCAAGTATTCTCACGACTCTCTTCTAAGTTTGGGAAGAAGAAGGAATGGCTGCTATGGATCGGACAGAAGAGACCCGAAATGGACACTCACGTCTTCTCGCTCATTTTGCCAGCCTTTCAGTCTTCTAGTCTCTCTAGGAAGATGTGGAGTTGAGAAGCTTGGAACACCGGGAGGCACAGGCCTAGTTCCCGACTTCCAACTTCTCGAAATAACAAAACAACTCACCACACCACTCAGGATTCGTACCAAGCCTCTCTTAACACAAAAGCAACACAAATCCACTCTTGATACGAATTGGTTATAGTCGACTTCCGAAGACAGTCTTCCGAAGACAGTCAAGTTTAAGAAGCGTCTTCCGAAGATGTTCCAATCTTCCGGAGCATCTTCTGTTCGAGGTTTCGGGTGTAGAGGGGTAGTAGGGTAGGAAAACTGAAAGCTGAGATCATCAATTTGAGGACGGGGTGTAGGGAAGCTCGAATTGGACTTAGGAAGAAGTAGGAAGATGTTTGACAGAAATTGGGCAGCGCTTCCGCGCCCAATGTCTCAATAGAAAGAATGGGGGGTGGAGGTAATCGATCAGGCTGCCTGCACACAACCAGGGAAGCGCGAGGAACACACAACAGAGGCGAGAAGTAGTGGGAAGAGAGAAGAACGTGGGAAGAACCTCTACAGTCTTCTGTCTTCTTCTCGAGATGTCTTCGACCTCCCGTGCGCTTCTGGCTCTAGTCCTAGCTCCAATGCGACTCCTCACGACTGCGCCTGCTGTCAATTTCTGGCCACGCCTCGATTCCACCTTCTACTCGCTACTCTCCAATGTCAACTTCTCGGGAGCTCATTGAAACGCCTTCGCTCTCTGCCTTCCGTGCTCCAGCAATTCGGTCTCGCCCTTCGCCTAGCTGCCAACTGATTCTCTCCTACCTCGATGTCCTCATTCGATTCCTCTCTCAAAGCTCACTTGTGAAGCTCACTCTCTCAAATCGATCTTCTCAAGCACGTTATGCTGCGGGAAGTTAGAATGCGCTTCCTGCGCATCTTCCCTGCAGATTAGGGTTTCGACCCTAGGTGTCTTTCTCGACCTACCTACCATCTGTGTGTTACCTAGTAGGTACACCTACTGTTTTATCCGAAAACTCGTGGTTAGGTCTTCGCGGTCGCTGTCTTCCAGAAGACAGGTGTCTTCCGCCGTCTTCTCGTCTTCCGCCGTCTTCTCATCTTCTGCCGTCTTCTCGTCTTCCAAGAAGACGCAACTGAGAAGACGCTTCTCGGAAGACAGTCGTCTTCTGAAGAAGTCAACTTCTTATTAAAAAGCTCATAAGATCATCTTCCCTCTAAGGAAGCAGTAATCTTAAGTAACAACGCTTCTTCAGTTATACAAACAAGTTATTAATCTTAAAAATTTAAAAAATTCATGAATCCTGTAATTTGTGGGCACCACACTCCACCATGAGCTTCTCGTAACTCTCTTCTGGAAGAAATTCTTCGATGAGTGCATTACTCAATGTCTCCCATGTGTCCGCAACTGCACCAGGTGTCTAGCTCTTCACTCGGTCTTCATACCACATAAGAGCAAAATCTTCTAAAAACTCTGGCAGTAACAACACCCATTCTTCCTTCCTTCTCACTTGTTTCCGATGCAACCCCTTTTGAAGTCTCGTATAAATGGTTCTACATCTTCATTGTCCTTCCCATGAAACATTGGTAACTTCCCCATCTTGTAACTATTCTTTCTACCCTTCTAATTTTTGTGCAATAACTACTCGCTAAAAGAGTACGAACATCATCAATTCCATTCGCGAATAATCTTCCATAGGTAAAATGAAAGGAAATGGTTGTAACAACACCTCTTGTGTCATCTCTTCTCCCAAGGTAATCATGAGCCTGATTCGCATCACCATCTTCTCCACCATCCGAATGACGATCTCCATCACAACTCAGCCGAGTCCTCTTTTGAAGTCGACAACTTCTCCGTCTCAGCTCTTTGAGTCTCGTCCAACTTCTCGACTACTGACGTAAGTAGGGCGGCCACATCGACGCACTTGTGTCTTCTTGATAGATCACCCACTCCACAACTTGGACAAGCATATTCTCCTAGAAGATGAATTGGCGCTGGTGACGATGGACCCACTCGAAGACTTAAATCAGTAAACTCCCGCTTCCCTTTAGCTCTCTCGGTTCTGATTCTAGTTGGACAATTCACTACTTTATGTCCCAACCCTCTACAGAAATAACACCACAAGTCGGTTTCTACTCTTCTCCTCGGAGATTCTACTTGAGGTTTTGTACTAGGGTTCTCAAACTCAACGATAATCTCTTTCGAGCTCTCTCCGACGCTTACTATGATATCTAAACCTTGAGGAAGGTTTCTAAGTCTAACTTTCCAATCTTTCAAACTTCCACTCATGTTGCACCTTCTCAACCATTAAGTGAACAAAATATCTTTGAGGAAAAAAACTCTACATCACTTTCTTAACTCTTTCGAGCTTTTTACTAAAAATTGTGTATTATACATGCTATACACGAAATAAAATCCAATCTAAAATTAAGAGTCCATGATAATATCCTCATGACCATCGTCGGTACTGATCCTAGCAGACATCTTAAAGTCACTTTTGTAAGGATCACACTCTACTTCGCCAGGAGCATTTGTGACCTCCATAGTGAATGATACTTTGAACTCAACCTTCTTCGCATCTGCGCCGATGCTCGCATAAGCTTCTTGAATATAAAGCAAAAATGGCACCCCAACTACAATAGATGCTTGATCGCAACGCCTCTATACTTAACTTTGGCTTTTCCGTCTCCGTTCTAACTCCCAAACGTCTCTTCTTCAACCTCGGCACTCGAACTGGATTCCCCATGACGTATCGTCAAGACCTCCTTGTATGTCGAACCGTATATCTCTTAATTGGTAAGAGATCTCTCCAAGATTTTTGTGAGCTCCAGTAGCTCAACCTCCAAGCTACTAACTGATGAAGTTTCAATAGAAAATTCCTTAATCAAAAGAGATGGTGCTGACTGTACAAATTTTTAGAGAACTGAAATTTGTATATTTTCACTTCTCTCATAACTTTCAACCCCCTCAACTTTGGAAATTCATGGCTCTCTTTCCATACCACCTTTTCTCCTGATTTCTGTTGTCCTAGATAGCTTATCAGCCCATCTAAAACACTGGAAAGTTTCTCAGGAAAATAAAATTCACAGAAAATCTGACAATGACTGTAAACTTTTTCCAGAGAACAGAAGTCCTCAACTCTCACGAATAGACCCCCTCAACTTTGAAAATTCATTGCTCCTTCTCTAGACCACTTTTTCCTTTGATTTCTTTTGTAGTAGATAGGTTATTAGCCAATCTACAGTCCTGAAAAGTTTCACTGGAAAATAAAATTCACAGAAAATCTGACAATGACTGTAAAAATTTTCCAGAGAGCAGAAATCCTCAAACTCAGAAATTTTTCTCCTCTAATAACTTCTCTTCCCTCCTTTCTCTACAACTCTTGTTTCATCCCCTTTCAACTCTCCTCAAACTATTTCTACGTGAACAAGATGTAAAGAATAACCTCGAATGCGTCATAGATCACTACGGGATACACGAAAGGTTCTAATGTTGCTAACATCGCGTTAGCTCTCTCTCCTCCCAACGTTCTCTCCATGGTTCTCTCATAATCTCTTTTTGTCTAATATAGAACTAAACTCTAAACATTTTCAATGATCCCTTCAAGTGAGGTCTCGGCAACGGAACCAAAAATGTAAACCCTTCACGATCTCATCGATCAACTACCCCCCGATCTCTCAACCACCACGATCGTCATCGATGAATCTGCAAATGTCGCAATTCCACGAAGTATTCGGCAACCGGTGAATCGCCGTTCTTGCTGGCTTACGGACGTGAGCCAGAAGGGCCTCTTGACTTGACTCTTGCAGGGAGTTCTACATCGGCACGACCAAGAATACGGCAAACATCAGCTGAAGAGTTGGTGGCGGCAATGCAGCGGCGCGAGGAGCAAGTAAAAAAGAACCTCGAGAAGACACAGCAACGATACACGAAGCAGGTAAACAAGCGTCGTCGCCAAGTGAAGTTTCAAGTGGGCGAAGAAGTATGGTTAAGTACAAAAAACTTCACACTTCCGAAGGAAATATCGGCGAAGTTTTCATCGAAGTTCGCGGGACCTTTTGTCATTCTCAAGAATCCGCATGAAGATGTCTATACATTAGACCTTCCTCGTGAGTGGCAGTTGCATCCGACTTTTCATGTTTCTTTATTAAAGAAACACTTCAAGGATGATTTGCGACCGGCGCGCAAACAGGTTCTTAGGCCTCAACCTGATGTCGTGCAAGGCGAAGCAGAATATGAGGTAGAGTCCATTTTGCGATCTCGGTGCAAATCAAACCGGATGGAGTACTTGGTCAAATGGCGTGGTTACCATTTGAAGGAAGCAACTTGGGTGCCAGAGGAAGATCTCGCACATGCGAGCAAAGCATTGGACCTCTTCAAGCGGCGACAAAGACAACAAGGGCGTTAGCAAGATGAGGACATCTCCTTCCAGCGAGGGATGAAGAAACGACGAACCATACGAGTAGCAACTTGAGGCGATTTGGGCCGATGGACTTTGTACTTGTGTTTGGGAATAAAGATTTTGTTTCTTGAAAAGTTGTCTAAGTGTATTGGTAGTGCATGGCTATGACTAGTTCTGATCAGATGCCTAGGATGTTGTCAAGAGGAGGAACGAAGCACACTCAAAGGAAGCGAGCTGGTTTGGATAAGCATCTAAATCAAGACTAAGTCTTGATGTCAAGACTTAGGTTTGCCGTAGCGTTGGCAAAGCAAGTATGAAATTTCATACTTGTCTTGGGGCTTGGGGTGATCTTGCTTTGTGGTTTTCTACAAAGTAAACTTAGTCTCGCGTCTAAGTCAAATCAGGTTGCGACCGGAAAATGAGTTTCAAGGGACCTCGTAAGTAGGTGTGAATACTTATAGTTTACAAGTTAGAGTCTTAAGTAGAATGTTTAGAAGTTGCCAACTAGTTTTGTTTAGGGTAAGCCAAAAAGGTAAGGCTTTTCCCGAGACTAGTTGGAATTTTCTAAGTGTTCTAGCGATAACTTAAGACTCAAGCCAAGAAGAGAATTGCGGGTTAGCTACCAGAACGCAATTCTGACGCCAAGGGGTTGGCTACCCATTTTGAACTTGGTGTTAACTTAAAGGATCATTGTTGATGAGGGCATCAACCTCCAAAGTGGGGGTGAGTGTCGCGCCCCTCATTCTCAAGATCGGGCGCAGACGCGAACAACAGAACCCTAGCGGACTTGCGCTAGGTTGTGAACGCTGCGAGTGGGACTTAACGGCTTGGCCGGCAAGTCGGGATCAGATGAACCCTAAGTGGTTCTCTGAACCAAGGTTAGAACCTTGGGTTAAGACATAAGGGCCTACCCCAAGAGGGCCCCAGACGAACGCTGACTTAAGGGGGCGAGTCTGGGAACGGGTTGAAACATGAGTCTCAGACATAGGTCTGAGACGTGGGTCTGAGACGCAGACGAACCACAGGGTTCGACCCTGGGTATGGACCACAGGTTTCGAAAAAACTGCTAAGTGTTGGAGCTCCATGGACGTTTTAGGTCGTGGACGGAGCTCCAACTTAAGATCTCGAGGGGAATGAAGTATCATTGGAAAGGTCTCGTCGAGAGCTTTCCAGTGATATATAACACTCCTCGATCTGACCTCCGAGCTGGAAGTTATGGCCGAACCACAATCGGGTTGTGGTATAATTTTCAGGGACCAAAGAGGAGGGCGGGGCCGCCGATCCCCAGAAGTATATATGAGGGGGGATCGATGCCTGGGTGGGCCAGGACGAGTCACCCGACCCCAGGGTTCGGCGGGCGGACTCTGGGGGCATGAGGTGATGGTTGGGCTAGTTCCAAGGCACGTTTCGATCTAGACTTGGACGTCTAGACTTAGGAACGATGTAAGGGCTGGGGCAACACTAAGGAACGAGTCGACGGGTTAGACCACCACTCGGGAGCCTGGACCCAGACGGACATCACGGGCGGTTGGGCCGCTAGGTGTGCTGGAGGTACCGTTTAGGACCCTGGACTTTATGGGAAGTCCGTCCCAAGTCATCTTGTGACTTGCTCATGTTTGGGATCGACCTAGGCGGGTCTAGGTAAGGACTTAGGAACTGCTGAGCTTGATAAATAGGGAGACGGTCCGGCTCCGGTCTGGACCAAACAGAACTAAGGTAAGTGGTGCATGGACGCTAACTTTTGATTGTGTTTGCAGGTTAGCGGTGTAAAGTTTGTGACCTACTGAGCTAGAGCTTGCGCTGGCGCTACAAAGCGATAGGTGCGCGAAAAGTGGTATCAGAGCTAACGCTTCGGTGAGCGAGAACTTGAGGTAGCGGCTGAAGGCTGGACGCTTGAGGAGGGACGCGAGACACGAAGCGGATCAGCGTTTCTAGGTGAACACTTGGAGCGATGGCCGACGTCGGACAGAGTTCTAGGAGGAAGATCAAGAAACGTGGAGCGGCTGACACCGGGACCAGATCGACTCGAGCTAGCCCCGAGGCACAGTCAGAGGACGATAACCGACAACCTTCGCCCCAACGTCAAGGGAGCCCAGTTCCAGCTGTGGCACCGCTGCAGGCGCGGGAAGTCAAGGAGCCCTGTATGCGGAACTCATCAAGATGATGAAGACCATGCAGGAGGGTATGGTTTCCAGGGATAAACGTATAGCCGAGCTTGAGGCAGGCCAAGGAAGTTCCTCGTCTACCAAGAAGCTTTGTAAGACGAATTTGCCGACTCCGTTTACAGGTATAGGACGGGCTTGCAAGGTTAAGGATTTCTTAACTGAGTTGGACCTATACTTTGAAGCGCATCAGGCTCAGGAGTCAAACAAGGTGAGGGCGGCGGTTACGTTCCTGAAGGATCATGCGCTTCTCTGGTGGACTGCATACAGGGATGAGCACGCCTTGACCGTCTCGGCCCTTGGTTGGAAAGAGTTCAAGGAGTTGCTCGCAAGACGATTCACTCCAGAGTATCAAAGGATTCGGGACGGTGTTGAGTTAGTTCGGCTGAAGCAGATAGGGACCTTAAGTGCTTATGTGCGCGAGTTCAGTGCCAAGCTGGATTCGTTCTCCAAGTGGACTGAGGAGACCAAAATATGTATATTCATTAGGGGACTCAAGTCTAGCTCGGAGAAGGTTCTTTTTCGGATGCCGGAGCTACCTGCGACAAGTGCCAAACTTTTGAAGTTAGCGGAGCGAATTGGAGACGACTAAGTCCAGCAACAGAAACCCTTTGAACCACGCAGCACGGACAAGTTCCAGAAGAAGAACAAAGGCTTCAAGCGACAATGGGATGAGGGTGAGAAGGATCGGAAGGATACTTCTATCCCGGCAGCAAAGCGGCAGCAAACAGGAGTAAAACCTAAGGGGCAGGCACCTCAGAAGGGCAATGGTCCAAAGTTTACTTGCTACAACTGTGGCGAGGCGGGCCATATTGCTAAGGGGTGTAGAAAACCTAAGGTTAGTAACTGTATTATGAATGCATTTGTTGCAAAGGACTTGTTGGAGGGCCAGATGACTGTGACCTTGAGAACCACGAAGAAGACGCTGTGATTGATGTTTCTACAAGCCAAGGTTGCTAACCGTGATGTTACTTTTCTTGTGGACACAGGAGCGACTCACTCCTTCATAAGTCCAAAGTTGGTGAAGAAGTTGGGCTTGTCTACCTCCAAGGCAGACAAGCCTATTCAGGTGCGCTTTGTCAAGGGCAAGACATACCAAACTTCTGAAGTAGCCTTGGACGTACGATTTGCGTGTGGGAAGTTGGAGTTCACAGAGAACTTCACGGTGTGCGAGATGGATGATATCCATGCGGTTTTGGGGAACACTTTCTTGGACAGGTTTGAAGTGGAACTTAGGCGGAAACCTTTAAGGTTAAACGTTAGAGTTAAAGGGCGGAAGCTGGGAGTGAGGCTGATCCGGAAGGCGCGAAAAATTGAAGACTTTGCGGTGAATTTGATCAAGGGCAAACAGATGGACTTCAACGACGGGGTCATGTGTTTGATGCGGGTTGTAGATTTGATGGCGGGTGACAGACAAGAGGAAACATCAGGAGACGCGACTAAACTTCCGGAGGTGCTTCGCAAAGTGATTAAGGAGTTTGAGGATGTCTTAACGGACGAGTTACCTGCTGAGTTACCTCCAAGGCGGGTGGTGGACCACAAGATCGAAGTCTTGCCAGGATCGGAACCACCTTCCAAAGCCCCTTACCGACTCAATCAGGTAGAACTCCTTGAGTTGAAAAGATAACTCGGTGAGCTATTTGCGCGGGGATATATTCGAACCAGCAAGTCACCTTATGGAGCCCTAGTTCTTTTCGCAAAGAAGAAGGATGGGAAGTTACGACTCTGCGTAGATTATCGTGCACTCAATAAGGTGACGGTGAAGAATAACTATCCCTTGCCAAGGATAGATGACCTCTTTGATAGGTTAGCGGGTGCGAAGTACTTCAGCAGGATAGACTTGAAGTCAGGATATTACCAGATCCGGATAGCTGACCCAGATGTTGAGAAGACCGCTTGTCGAACCAGATACGGATCATTTGAATTCGTGGTGATGCCATTTGGACTCTGCAACGCCCCTTCGACGTTCACTACATTGATGAACACAATTTTTCGCAAGGAGATGGATGAGTTTGTCATCGTTTACATCGACGACATCTTGATCTACTCCAAAACCTTGGAGTCGCACCCGGAGCAGCTAAGGGTGGTGTTGACGAAGCTGCGGGAGCATAAGCTGTTTGCCAACATTGACAAGAGTGAGTTTGGTTTGGAGCGCAAAACTTCTTGGGACATGTCATTAGTGCAGAAGGAGTCGGCCCGGATATGCAGAAGGTGGACGCGATTGTGACTTGGGAGCCTTCGACTACAGTGAAGGGGATGCGGCGATTCTTACGATTGGCGCAATTCTACCGCAAGTATGTGAAGAGGTTTTCAAAGATCACGAAGCCGCTGACGGACTGGACGGGCAAAGACGCACAGGTAAGTTGGACCAAAGAGGTGGATGATGCGTTTCAGACGATCAAAGCTATTTTGTCAAAGGCGACAGTTTTGAAGCTGCCGGAGTTCGACAAACCATTCGAGGTGCACACGGACGCGAGCGACTATGCGATTGGCGGAGTGTTGGTGCAAGATGGAAAACCTGTAGCGTACGAAAGCAAGAAGTTATCTGGGACGGAGAGTCGATGACCGACTCATGAGAAGGAATTGTTTGCGGTGGTTCATTGTTTGAGGAAATGGCGGCATTACTTGGGACTTCACAAAACCCAAGTGTATACTGATAATATTTCGCTCAAGTACTTTGAGACACAAGATCGGATGACACCAAAGCAACTGCGGTGGCATGATACCTTGGCGCTCATGAATGTGGAATTAATCCACAAAGCGGGAAAGGACAATGTGGTTCTTGACGCCTTGAGTCGCAAGGAGGAATATCTTCCATCGTCAACACAGATTTTGCGAGCTATGTATCCTAAGGAGTCAGACTTGGAGAGGCAAATACGTGAAGGTTACATGGGTGATGACCAAGCGAATGAATACTTGGAACAACTCAAACGAGGGGTGAAGTTGCAGAACATGCAGCTAAGACATGGTTTACTCATGTTCAAGCAAAGTCGGGTTTATGTGGGACAAGGAAAACTTAGGACGAAGTTACTCAAAGAATGTCACGTTGTGTCCTTATCAGGCCATAAAGGAGAAAAGTCCACTTTAGCAGTAATAGCTAAAAAGTTTTATTGGTCCCACATGAAAATCGGTGTTGCCCACTTTGTGAAAACATGTGTAACCTGTCAAGCGAACCGCGTTTCTTATGAGAAGAAACAAGGGTTGCTTCATCCTTTACCGATCCCAGCCAAACCTTGGGAAAGCATTAGCATGGACCTCATTACCTCTCTGTCTGACTTGAATGGATACCACGCAATTTTTGTGATAGTTGATCGATTTAGCAAACTAGCGAAGTTTGCTCCGACCTTGGACACTGCAACAGCGTTCACGACTTCTCGATTGTTCCTAGATACTTGATGGCATTCACATGGATTACCTCGGAGTATTATTTCAGATAGAGACTCTAAGTTCACAAGTGCCTTTTGGAAACACTTGTTCCAAAAATTGGGGACTAAGTTAAAATTTAGTACCGCCTTTCATCCGGAAACAGATGGGCAAACAGAACGAGTTAACTCGGTTCTGAATCAATACTTGAGGAATTATGTGAACGCGGACCAAAGTGATTGGGCGGAGTGGCTCAGTCTTGCGGAGTATTGCGAGGTGGTAATGCTGTCCAAACCTCCTCCAGAAGTCCCTGGTCGGCGAGGTTCCAATCCCACAGGAAGAAGTCGAGACCTAACTCCTTGAGGAAGGGCGTGGCCTCGGCCAACTCTACTGCCGGTAACACCAACCCTCGAGGATGCATCGACATTCTGGAAGATCTGTTGCACTAAGCCACACGCACTTACTGTGAGCTGAAGGCTCAATCCTTCCCAAGTGCCCACAGTCTAGCTTCTACTTCTCAGAAGACGAAACTAGTCTTCCAGAAGACAGCTACTCCGTCTTCCGGGATTCTAACAGTACTTCCTAAGCTCGTCTCGTCTTCCGAGCTATATCTAAACAATCCTAACTAAGCAAAACCTCGCATGGATTACCAAGAAGACAACCCACCTTGCGTTACATCCTACTTCCTATCAGAAGATACAAGATTTGCGAAACGTAGAGTGCATAACATGTTCAGAAGAGAGTTGCGGGCTCCTGCGGTGACAGTGGCCTCTGGGAAGACTCACGGGACAGCTTCCGATTCAATGTCTTTCTCGGAAGACCTCCCGAAATCAGACTTCCCTTCACTGGTCTCACCTGTCTTCTTCTTCCTACGCGCAATCTATCCTCACAACAGACTCAAGATATTTACACTCTGTTCTTTTGACTTCTCACCTCTCATACACACTCAGAAGAAACTTGCTGCTCGGTGGGAAGATAGGACCCTCGACCATTCTCTCCAGATTCTGCCAGCAAGACTTCTCACGACTCTCTCCTAAGTTCAAGAAGAAGAAGGAATGGGCTGCTATGGATCAGACAGAAGAGATCCGAAAAGGACCTTCACGTCTTCTCGCGCATTTTGCCAGCCCTTCCAGTCTTCTAGTCTCTCTAGGAAGATGTGGATTTGAGAAGCTTAGAAGACCGAGAGGCACAGGCCTAGTTTCCGACTTCCAACTTCTCGAAATAACAAAAGAACTCACCACGCCACTCAGGATTCGTACCAAGCCTCTCTAAACACCAAAGCAAAGCAAATCCACTCTTGATACGAATTGTGTACAGTCGACTTCCGAAGACAGTCAGGCTTCCGAAGCGTCTTCTGAAGATGTTCCAATCTTCCTTTCGCGCACCTACCGTCTTGTTGCGCCAGCGGAAACTCTAGCTCAGTAGGTCACAAACTTTACACCGCTAACCTGCAAACACAATCACAAGTTAGCGTCCATGCACCACTTACCTTAGTTCTGTTTGGTCCAGACCGGAGCCGGACCGTCTCCCTATTTATCAAGCTCAGCAGTTCCTAAGTCCTGACCTAGACCCGCCTAGGTCGGTCCCAAACATGAGCAAGGCATAAGATGACTTGGGGCGGACTTCCCATAAAGTCCAGGGTCTTAAACGGTGCCTCCAGCACACCTAGCGGCCCAACCGCCCGTGATGTCCGTCTGGGTCTAGGCTCCCGAGTGGTGGTCTAACCCGTCGACTCGTTCTCTAGTCTTGCCCCAGCCCTTACATCGTTCCTAAGTCTAGACGTCCAAGTCTAGATCGGAACGTGCCTTGGAACTGGCCCAGCCGTCACCTCATGCCCCCAGAGTCCGCCCGCTGAACCCTGGGGTCGAGTGACTCGTCCTGGCCCACCCAGGCATCGAGCCCCCCTCATATATACTTCTGGGGATCGGCGGCCCTGCCCTCCTCTTTGGTCCTTGAAAATTATACCACAACCCGATTGTGGTCAGGCCATAACTTCCAGCTCGGAGGTCAAATCGAGGAGTGTTATATATCGCTGGAGAGCTCTCGACGAGACCTTTCCAATGATACTTCACTCGCCTCGAGATCTTAAGTGGAGCTCCGTCCACGACCTAAAACGTCCCTGGAGCTCCAACACTTAGCAGTTTTTCCGAAACTTGTGGTCCAGACCCAGGGTCGAACCCTGTGGTTCGTCTGCGTCTCGGACCCACGTCTCGGTCCCACGTCTCAGACCTATGTCTGAGACTTATGTTTCAACCCGTTCCCAGACTCGCCCCCTTAGGTCAGCGTTCGTCTGGGGCCCTCTTGGGGTAGGCCCTTATGTCCTAACCCAATGTTCTAACCTTGGTTCAGAGAACCACTTAGGGTTCATCTGATCCCGACTTGCCGGCCAAGCCATTAAGTCCCACTCGCAGCGTTCACAACCTAGCGCAAGTCCACTAGGGTTCTGTTGTTCGCGTCTGCGTCCGATCTTGAGAATGAGGGGCGCGACACTTCCGAAGCGTCTTCTGTTCAAGGTTTCGAGGGTAGAGGAGTAGTAGGATAGGGAAATTGATAGCTAGGATCGTCAATTTGAGGACGATGGGTAGAGAAGCTCGAATTGAACTCGAGAAGAAGCAAGAAGATGTCTGACGGAAATTGGGCAGCGCTTTCGCACCCAATGTCACAATAGGAAAATAAGGCTGGGGAATTGATCAATCAGGCTGTCTGCAAACAACCGGGGAAGCGCAGGGGATACCAACAAAGGCGAGAAGTAGTGGGGAAGGGAAGAGAACATAGGAAGAACCTTTACTGTCTTCTGTCGACTTCCCGAGCTGTCTTCGATCTTCCGTGCGCTTCTGGCTCTGGTTCCAGCTTCAATACGACCCCACAAGGTTGCTTCCGCTGTCAGCTTTTGACTACGTCTCAATTCCATCTTCGATTCCACTCAGCCACCCTCCAATGTCAGCTTCCGGGAGCTCACAGAAAACGCCTTCAATTCACTACGCTTCATGCGCTCAGTAGTTTGATTTCACCTTCCTTCTAACTTCGAATCGATCTTGTCCTCACTCGATTTCACTCGCTGCTTTCCTCACTCAAATCAACTCGCTGCTTGAATCGATCTTCTCAGTCTCCAATCTCTCGATGCGGGAAGCAGGTAGGTTTCTATGCTAATGCGCTTCCTGCGCTGTCTTCCTCGCAGTTTAGAAGTTTCGACCCTCCTGACCTACCTAACCTGTTTGGAGCGACACGGTAGGTGCACCCACTCTTTTACTTGGTTAAGTTTCCGTGGTCGCAGTCTTCCGGAAGATGCGTGTCTTCCGCCATCTTCCATCTTCCGTCATCTTCCGTCTTGTGAAGACACCGCCACGAAGACGCTTCCCGGAAGACGGTCGTCTTCCGAAGAAGTCAACTTCTTATTACAAAAAGCTCGTAAGATCATCTTCCTTCTAAGGAAGCCGTAATCTTAAGTAACAACGCTTCTTCAGTTATACAAACAAGTTATTAATCTTAAAAATTTCAAAAATTCGTGATCCCTGTAATTTGTGGGCACCACAGAGCCCTTGCCCAAATTCAGATAGTTGATCTCCAAAAGAGATCTTGGATGAGGCAGTATTCAAGGTGAGTACCAGAAGCAAAAGGAAGCCAGAATCTCGTCAGAAGGAGACAAAGAAGAAGAAGCAGCGTACGGAGAGGTCACTCTCCCTTGAGCGGTCTTCTTCTCCTGCTTACGACAGAGAAGATCCGAAGTACTTTGCTCCTGACATTAGACAAGAAGTTGAAGCAATCATGCAAGAAGAGCTGGAGAAGCGACAGAAAATAGTACAACAGCTTCCTCCACCGATCACGGCAGCCCTCGTCTCACGAGAATAGCTTCTAGTCGAGGAAAGACACCATTTGGGTCTTCCACCGAAGGAAGCAGCTCCCACATCTTCTCTGTTGGAAACACCAGTCAATCTTCTAAAGCGAATCCCTTATGACTTCTTACAAGATTTGTGGAATCAGAAGGCGGATGTAACCTTCCAACAGCTTTTGATGACAACGCTGGTTACAGAAAGCTGTTACAATCTATCCTTCGAGGATCGAGGAAGAGGAGAACATCGAAGCTTCCCAGAGTATACCGATACTGAGGATAGAGCATGAGGACTTGGGAGCCCCAAAAATTGATATGGAGATCCATGGCTGTCTTCTGAGAAAGTACCCGTTGATTCCAGCTCCGGAATTAACATCATGACTGAAGAAACTGCGCATGCCCAAGATTTCACTGAGTTCCAGCCTACTCCGAGAATCCTCAGAATGACGGATCAGACCAGAAGACGACCTTTGGGACAACTGAAAGATGTCTTGACGATAATTGGAGAGTATCCTTTTACCTCACTTACATTATTTTGCGACTTGTAGCTAAGGTGGGATATCAAGTTTTGATAGTAAGACCTTGGCTGTATGCTGCAAATGTAAATACCGATTGGAGAAGACATCGTTTGAGGTTTCTCAATCCTACACCCAAGACGGGCGAGAAGTCCAAAGTCTCACTCTCTTGGATGAAGATCGGACATCAAGGTGAAACTCCCTCTACGATTGAGGGGTACACGTCAGAAGACTCAGCTGCGTCTTCTGACATTGATGAAAGATATAATGAGTTTGTGGTGAATAACTTGTGTACTACAGATGCATCAGAAAAAGCAGAAGAAGTGATCTCTGGATACATTGGGTGCTACGAAATTGCAAAAGAAGAGTTTCGAGAAGACGAAAGTACTGTCTTCTCTTCAGAAGACCAATTAGTTAGTCTTCCAGAAGACGAATCAGACACGGAAGAAGCTCCCAAATCGGAATATTTTGATGCCAGTGAGTACAGTCACACTGAAGGAATGGTGAACCCTGATGATCTTCAAGAAATGGAGGTTGCTCCTAGGAAGAAGCTGAAGCTTTCTGAGGTGATCGAGGACCAGCAATTAGAAGACTTCAGAGAACTTCTGACAGAGTTCCAGGACGTTTTCGCTTGGACCATAGGAGACATGAAGGACATACCTCGAGAACTGAGAGAGCATCGCATTGACTTGCTGGAAGGTATTGTTCCTACACGGCAGAGGCAGTATCGACTCAATCCCAAGTACTCGTTTTTGATGAAAGATCAGATCGATCAGTACTTGAAGGCAGGGGTCATCTTCCTAGTACTTAGCAGTGAGTGGGTAGCTCCTGTTGTCATCGTGCCGAAAAGCAAACAGATAAGATCCGAGTGTGTCAGGACTTCTGGAAGCTGAACTTGACCACGAAGATGGATCATCATCTTTTATCTTTCACCGATTTTGTGTTAGACTAGGTAGCCAGACATGAGTTCTACAGTTTCCTGGATGGGTATTCTGAATACAACCAAGTCTCAATCACAGAAGAAGACAAGTCGAAGACCACCTTTACTACTGATTGAGGCACATACGCGTACAACCAAATGTCGTTTGGTTTATGCAATGCACCCGTCACATTCCAGAGACTGATGATTACCATCTTTAAGGAGTATCTTAGTACTTTCATGGAGATCTTCTTGGATGATTTTTGTGTGTTTGGATCAAAAGAAGATCATTTGATATTTCTGAGGAAGTGTTTTTTGAAGTGTAGAGAGCATCATTTGGCTCTTCACTCTGAGAAGTGCTTCTTTGGTATGTCGGAAGAGATTTTGCTAGGACATAGGATTTCAGGAAGAGGCATAGAAGTCGACTGTGCTAAAGTGGAAGTTATCATGAAACTTCACCCACCTGCTATCTTGAAAATGCTTTATTAGACCTTTCACATGCTCTCTTATCTCAAGCACCACAACGAGTTCGAATGTCTCGATCATCTCCTTCTTTGATACCTGATCCAAATCCATCTCCTCTTGTAACATCTCTAAGTACTTTGAGATGTCTCGCTCCTCAAATAGATCGAGCTTGTCAATCACCTTTCGAGTGCTTTCGTCACCAAAGTCTCTTTTTGTTGGTTTCCTTGCTCTTGTCGCAAAAACAAAGTGAAGGCTTGAAACAAACGTGCAGTTGCTGCATCCAACTGCACCCATGGTATCCCCTATGATCCGTTCATCTTGTTATCGTATCGGATTTTACGTGAAGGATGTCTAGAAAAACACGAGGTTCTTGGCTGTGGAGATGTACTGTGCTAAACAGAGACAAGACAAAGAAAAACAACCGCTAAAACGAGCGCTGCAATATATACCAACTCACAATGTATGTACACTGTCGGTTTTTTCTTCCTAAGAACCAGTAATATGCTTCAAAGCCCCTAAAACGAACCCCTGAATCTCAACCCTGACCCAAAATCACCAAAGCCTAGCTCAAAGCAAGAGAAACTTCTCTTTGCTAACAAAATGAGCTACACCAACACCATACGATTCAAACCCAAGTCCAAACGGCATTCATGTACAAGCTCTTAACTAAAGCTAGCTACCACAAGCCGTACATAACCAACCGGAACTCTAACGAACTCAAAAGGATGAAATCCATAGCGAAGAAACCGAAAAAGACCTATCTGAGAACTTCCTCGAGCGGTCTTCAGATGTCGATAAGGTCTCCTTCCTTGACTCCGTTCGCTCAAGAAACCTTCAGATCCGACTCCCAACAGCCGAGATATCATCGATTTTTGATCGCAGGCGACCGAACTTTCAAAAACTCCTCCCTATAACTTAAAACTGCACACACCGCACAAACGGATCGTCTAAACTGATATCCGTCCGTCAGATAGGTAGATCCAGCTATACTGAACCTAACGAGACTCCAAACAAGCCGTTTGGAGTTCCTCTCGCAAAACTATGCAAGAAATTTGACCGCAGGTTGCAAAAAAATTGACGTAAATCAGCTCCCTGCGGCTCAAACTTGCTCACCACACCCAACCCAACAATCCAATCCACACATGGTCTTCTCCTATGCGTAGATAAAGACTCCTTGATCGCGTAAGCACCACGAACGAAGAGCTTGGCTCACCGACCGCGAAGAACAAACCAATCTCAAGTCGCAGACGAACGAAAATTTGATGTAAGTGCTTCCTTGCGAGCCAATTTCACTCAAAACTACTGAACCGTCCGATGAAACTTCGGATCGTCTTCAATTCCTTTAGAACTCTGTGTTCTGATCTTGATGGATCCAAGGACAACAAGTTTGGACTCCGGAACAGTCTGAACAGTCTAACTCTCCTTCAGAGATAACTGAAATCTTCAAATCTCCCCCCTGCGTCTCAATTTCTCTCTGTACACATCCCTCTGATCCGTCTCTTCAAGAACCGTCTTAACCCACACGTAGCCCGCACAGATCTGAACCCAACGACGCCTTGCACGTTTGCATTGGACCTCCAAATCTCCCGAATCGTCTGCTGATAAATCACAAGCACAAGCTAGCCTCTTAAGTTGCCCCCTTATGTCAGTCTCTGTACGTACAATTTTCTTCCATAATGAGGAAGCTGGCCCCTTGCGTCTTTAATATAAAACCTGGAGCTGCTAATACCCAGTCAGTAAGTAAACTAGAACTTAGCTTGATTTTTTCTTCTTCGAGTCGCATAACTTCTCCAGTAGGTGTCCAAACGAAGTAGACAAAGTGCCTATGGAAAGCTGAAAACGAGCTCTACCCATCTATGCGATGAAAGTGAAGATCCGAAGTTGTGTCAAAAACCTGTAAGCTGGGGCCTAGCTTATTTTCTCCATCTTTCGAGTCTCGTAACTTCTCCACTAAGCGTCCAAACGAAATAGACGAAGTGCCTATGGAGTGCTGACAAGGAGTTCTATCTAATGCAATGAAAGTGGAGATCCGAAATGGTGCCAAAGCCCGTAAGTTGGGACTTAGCTTGTTTTATCCATCTTTCGAGTCTCGTAACTTCTCCACTAGGCGTCTAGCTGAAGTAGACGAATTGCCCATAGAAAGATGACAACGAGCTCTGTCCATCGATGTAAAGAAAGTGAAGATCCGAAGTCGTCCCAAAAGTCCGTAAGCTGGGGCTTAGCTTGTTTTATCAATGAGTGTTTTTGGAACGATAACTGTCGAAATTTGATTTTCATGTAGGAGCCGGTCCACGACACGACATCCACCCCCTCCAAACCTGTGCATCCTCCGATATGCACCAGAGATATCAATAAAGGAGTGGATCGGCACACACCTCGTCTCATCCTCCCTCTCATCTCAATCAACCTCATACTCAAGTCTGCAACCTGATCGTCATCTTGAAGTTGCAACTTTGTTATGATCTTCACTGAATCTGTGCTCATCAACCCTCTTCTTCAAAGTCTCATCCAATCACCCCCTCTAAATCTACCCATCTTTATATATGCGAAGACATATAAAGAATAACCCTTCATACCACAGAAATGTCTTCCATCTGTCTAGTTGAACCTCATCGTCGAGGTTTGTGACCCAAATGTCGTTGTAGACATCACCCATCCTCCCAGTCATCATCGCATGTCCTGACTGTTATCCTCAACCTCAAGTCTGTACATGTCGTCGTATGTATCCAACTCTTCTTTTTTGTTTTCTGAAAAGAAAAGAACCACACTGTTGCAACTAAAATCCTCAACCGCAACCATCATTATCTCGCTGTACAATGATATCCTCCTCAACCATCATCCTCCTTGATCTCTTCTTCTGAAGATCCTTTACAACCTCCCAAGCCTCATCCTCCCAACCCTAATCACATGTAAACTTTCACAACCTCTCAAACATAATCACTTTCAGCAATGGCTTCTCCCTTATAAGCCATTCTTACTCATCATCCTAAACTCGTAGCCTCGAGAGCATCTGTCCACTCTCCTTCATCCTCAACATGTCGTTTGTCCTTGATGGTAACATCATAGACCTTTCTTGTAGCTGCACCCAAGACCTCCCGTGATAAGAACTCAACCTTCGCATCTCGAATGTGCTCTTCCCAACCTCCCTTCACACCCATCACTGTATCAATATCTGGTTGTAATATCCCTACAACCAGATCAACCATGTTCATTGTCTGCATCCCAACCATCTCCTCTGGTTGTGAAGGATCGTCCTCCATAGCCTGTTCAGGAAGGATAGTCTCCTGTTGAATCTTATCCTCCCCAGCTTGCTTCCCTGAAGAAGTCTCTTCTCGCTCTGCATCGTGGAAGCAGTATCCAACTTGAGCTCGCTTGGATCCACGTGCTCAACCAAATCATCCATATGAAGATCATTCTCCACCCTAGCATCATCACTTGCAGCTTCGATAGCTACAACTGCATGTGTCGCAAAGTAATCATCCACAAGCTTCTTCATCCCTCATTTACCAACGTTGGCTTGAAGGAGAGTACTCGTACTTGTGAATGTAACCTTTCCATCCTCCCAAGAAATAACCTCACGTTGCAAAGACTCTGCAAAGTCGATGCAATCGTCTCGTTGATGATCAGTATCATCACACCACACGCACTGATGTACCAAGTTGGTTTGGGTACAAGCACCGTCTTGGTCGTCGATCCTGTATCGTCCAACCTAGTAACCTTAGCTTGTAGATCTTGCATCTTTTGCTGTAGGTCCTCGATGGTTGGATCATTCTCCTCTACAACCACAACTGGAGGTTGGACCCAGATACTACCCGAACTGGTGTGGTAGTCAACGATATAGGTGTCGACTTTGTAACCTTTTCCCTTGTATGTCTCCAAACAAGAAGCTCAACCGCTTCATGCACAACCTCCCAATTCCTTGTCAACCCTTCTTCTTCCAATCCATCTTGCAGAAGTAATTCCAACCGCTCTTGTCATGGTTCACATACAGCTTGAAGAAACAACTCTGTCTTGTAGGTCTCCAAGGTTACTTGTCCACTCGAGATAGTTGAGAGTATTGTCTCTCGAACTCCTTAATAGCTCTGTAGGCTATAAATCTTTGCAGGATCGGTTGACCCATTCCAAAAACGATTTCTTGGTTACTTGATCTAAGTTTCCCAAAAAATATTCCTCCATCAGCGCATGTGAAAATGTATCCCAGTTCCTCCTAAAACGCTTTGTTAGACCTTTCACATGCTCCCTTATCTCAGGCACCGCAGCGAGTTCAAATATCTCGATCATCTCCTTCTCCGATACTTGATCCAAATCCATCTTCGTCTTGTAACATCTCAAGTACTTTGAGATGTCTTCCTCATCAAATAGATCGAACTTGTCGATCGTCCTTTGAAACGCTTTCGTCTCCAAAGCCTCCTTTTGTTGGTTCTCTTGCTCTTGTCGCAAAAACAAAGTGAAGACATGAAACAAACGTGCAGTTGCTACATCCAACTGCACCCTTGGTATCCCTTCTGACCCATCCATCGCATCCATAGTCATGGCTCGTCCCATCCTCCCATCCTCCCATGATCCCAAACCATCTATATATCCATCATCCTAGGTCAGCAGCATCCTCCCGAACAACCGTATCCATCTTCATCTTCGTTCATGATTGTTGATCGCTTCTTCCAAGTTCAAACACATAAATCTTCACCTCGGACCTTCACGTCGAGTTCACCATCGATATCGTGTCGGATTTTGCGTGAAGGATGTCTAGGAAAACGTGAGGTTCCTGGTTGTGGAGATGTACTACATTGAACAGAGATAAGACACAGAAAAACAACCGCAAAAATGAGCGCTGCAATATATACCAACTCACAATGTATGTACACTGTCTGTTCTTTCTTCCTAAGAACCAGTAATCTGCTTCAAAGCCCCTAAAACGAACCCCTGAATCTCAACCCTGACCCAAAATCACCAAAGCCTAGCTCAAAGCAAGAGAAACTTCTCTTTGCTAACAAAATGAGATGCACCAACACCATACTATTCAAACCCAAGTCCAAACGGAATTCATGTACAAGCTTTTAGCTAAAGCTAGCTACCACAAGCCGTACATAACCAATCGGAACTCTAACGAACTCAAAAGGACGAAATCCGTAACGAAGAAACCGAAAAAGGTCTATCTGAGAACTTCCTCGAGCGGTCTTCAGTTGTCGATAGGGTCTCCTTCCTTGACTCCGTTGGCTCAAGAAACCTTCAGATCCGACTCCCAACAGCCGAGATATCGCCGATTTTTGGTCGCAAGCAACCGAACCTTCAAAAACTCCTCCCTACGGCTTAAAATCGCACACACCGCACAAACGGATCGTCTAAATTGATATCCGTCTTCTCAGGTAGGTAGATCCAACTACTCTGAACCTAACGAGACTCCAAACAAGCCGTTTGGAGTTCCCCTCGCAAAACTACGCAAGAAATTTGACCGCAGGTTGTCAAAAAACTGACATAAATCGACTCCCTACGACTCAAACTTGCTCACCACACCCAAACCAACAATCCAATCCACATACGGTCTTCTCCTATACGTAGATGAAGACTCTCTGATCGTGTAAGCACCAAGAATAAAGAGTTTGACTCACCGATCGATGAAGAACAACCTAATCTCAAATCGCATACGAACAAAAAACTGACGTAAGCGCTTCTCTACGAGCCAATTTCACTCGGAACTCTCAAACCGCTTGATGAAACTTCGTATCGTCTTCAATTTTCTGTAGAACTCGACGTTCTGATCCCGATGGATCTAAGGACATCAAGTTTAGACTCCGGAACGCCTCGAACGGTCCAACTCTCCTTCACATGTCACTGAACCACTCCAAATCCTCTTCCTGCGTCTCAATTTCTCTCAGTAAACACTCCCGGATCCGCCTCTTCATGAACCGTCTTAACCAACGTGTAGCCTGCATAGATCTGAACCCAATGACGCCTTGCGCGTTTGCATTGAATGTCCAAATCTCCCGAACCGTCCGCTCACAAGTCGTAGGTACAAACTAACTCCTTAAGCTGCCCCCCCTACGTCAGACGCTGTACGTACAAGAATTCTCATATTATCAGGAAGCAGACCCCTTGCGTCCTTAGTATAGCACCTGGAGCTGCAAATACCCAATCAGCAAAAGTAAACTAGGGCTTAGCTTGATTTTCTCTTCTTCCGAGTCTCGTAACTTCTCCACTAGGCGTCCAAACGAAGTAGACGAAGTACCCATGGAAAACTGACAATGAGCTTTACCCATTGATGCGATGAAAGTGAAGATCCGAAGTTGTGCCAAAAGCTCGTAAGCTGGGGCCTAGCTTGTTTTATCCATCTTTCGAGTCTCGTAACTTCTCCACTAAGCGTCCAAATGAAGTAGACAAAGTGTCTATAGAAAGCTGACAACGAGCTCTACCCATTGATGTGATGAAAGTGAAGACCGGATGTTGTGCCAAAACTTTGTAAGTTGTGGCCTAGCTTGTTTTACCCATGAGTGTGTTTGGAGAGATAACAGTCAAAATTTGATTTTCTGATAGGAGTCGATCCACGACATGACAACGTGGTAAGAAGACCAAGTGAAGAGCAAAAAGCATGATGCAATTGAGAGCACATGAGAGACATTAAGAAATGCATTCATCGAAGAGATTCTTCTAGAAGAGAGTTATGAGAAATTCATGATGGAGCTCATTCATTTGAAGCAACGGGACGACGAGAAAGTTAAGCAGTATGTCAATAGGGTGGACAAGTTGGAGTTATGATTTCAGACAGTCTTACGAAAAAGAGGAGATAACATGGAACTAACGATGACGAGGATTGGAGTAGTGCTGATCAAGAACTTGGTGAGAGGGTTAAGGCCTTCAATTGGAACCCAAGTGAGGTATGAAAAGTCAACAACCAAAGTGGAAGTCATCAAGATTACGACAAATATAGAAGAAAGTTTGGATGAAAGGGATCTTTTTGATCTTATCATGCCGTTCTAGTGTCGACCCGAACTCTTGGTGTAACCACAACGATAGCATCTGCACCGTCACAATTGGTGATCGCTTCAACGTCAACTCCTCCTTCAACAAACCCACAATCTAAAACCAGCGATGTCTACTATCACCTCAGATTTTCATGCCGAGTTGAAGAGCATCATCGATACTCTTGCTGATCTCAAGATAAACATGATGCAATTACTAGAATGGAGGAACAAAGGTGGAGGAGCAGATCAAAGAGGTTACGATAACAATCCTAACCGAGGAAATCAAGGTAACTTTAGAAGCAACCAAAGTAACTTTGGAGGAATCACATGTTGGATGTATGGAGGTTCTCATTTCCAATGAAATTATCCTAACAATGGAGCAAGAGGTATCGAAACTATCAGAATGAGTTGGTGAAGGAAATCCATCACAAGTACAAAATAAGGGAGTGGCTACTATCGATGTAGTGCGAGATCTCATCTATGAGGAGGGAGAGAGTTCGAATTATTCTCATGCACTGATGGAACTTCTAGCTCAAAAAAGAAAAAGTTCAATTTCTGACGAACCGATTTTCATGGAGGAGTCACCAAATAGAAATACTCACTCAAGTAATATTTCGAGTACACCAAGGGAGTCAAGAAGAAAGTTTGAGATGGTAGATTTTACTATTTCGTCTTCTCAAGCGAGATATGATATGGTTGAAGATGTGGGTGCTCAGAAAGCTAACATCACGATTGGACAACTGATTGCACTCAACCCTAGTTTATGAAGAGAACTCTGAGGAGGACTGAGTTCTAAGAGAAGCAAGAAGAAGAAGTGCAGGAGCAAGACATCAAAGTCTATAGGAGTTGGTGTGGTGGATGTGCATGCTTAAGAGGTATGCATTAGGACTTCAAAGATTGAAGTACAATTGAATGGTGAATACGTCTCTAACATGTTGGTGGATGGAGGGTCGGTTGTAAATGCCATTCGAAGAGTTTGATGAAGAAGTTGAGGATGAAACCAACTCGTCCAGCTGCGGAGGTTAGCTTCCAGCGTGTCCATCTTCTTTTGGACCTCTTCCTACTGCATCAGTGTGCGCAGACCGAATCCAGATTGCAATGGCTTCTCTTGAGCCATCGCATGCTTCTCCACCAACTCCATGGCTGGCTGGATCTCCGACTGGAAGAAGGCGCTGAATTCCTCCAACCTTCTTCTCGCAGAAGACAGGTTCATCCTCACGAATCGGTCAGAGACGTCGTTCTTGTCTTCCAGAGACAAAGATGCCTCTTCCACCACTGTGATCTTCTGCTTTTGCGTGCGAGAAGACACTACTCTTCTCATCTTCCGGGGTGGAAAATCTCTTTGCACTGTAGGAGCGGTTCTTTTCGCTGCGCTTCCTCGAGTCGCAGTCGGAATGTCAACACATACTTTGGCTTCTGGAGTTTTCGGAAGACTCTCTGTAGTCTTAGAAGCTGTCTTTTGTGCGATCATGGTGCTCAGCGTCTCCTCCTGAGAATCCGACAACGATCCAGAATGAATGATCGAGAAAGAGACGCTCTTCTTAGGTACACTCCTAGGCCCCATCTTCCTCGGCGGTGATGCGTCTTCTGTACCGCTGGAGTCGTCTTCTCGCACCAGAATCGTGCTCTGATGAGTGCCCGATCTCGTCTAGGGACGTCGAAAGATTAACGTGTCACTAGTCAAGTCGATCCATATACTTGTCCTTGCAAGGTACCCAAATCCTTCATACTGAAGGTAAAACAATTTTTATAACTCTTCGTCTCTTTTATCTTATAAGCTTGGGTTCAAATCTCTAGCTCTCAAGTATCATCTGCCACCATGCTAGAGGTAGAAGATTTTGCAGCCTCTAGAGCAGTTTCGTTTTGCTCATCACCAACAACCTCCACCTCCACTGTGCAAAAAACTCGTGCGGTCCTAGCTGCAAGCTCCACATTCTCTCCTACTACATCTCATGATGTCTAAAGATGACTAATTCCACAAGTCTCGTCCTCAACCTTTGCCTAGTAGGCTCAGAAGTGCCGAGCAATAACACTTGTCGATCGCATCGGACGCTACTCAATTAATCCAAGACTAATAATCTAAGTAAAACAGTTCAATTCCATTGTTTGATCTAACACCTTACGACGTGAAACCTCAAACACCTTCGAACTTTTTTTGAGTTTTTTTTCCCACACCTTTGAACTTGCGCTTCATACTGCCGGTTATGTTTGTTCCTCCAACTCAAATAGATATATACCCCGATATAACTCATTCCAGTTGTTTTGTCTAGAGCTCTAAACCTGTACTCTCATCCGATAAGCTGGTGGCCCTTCATAAGCTTTCAGGCTCGAAAGCAAATACATGTATTAAGCAGAGGCAGGTATCATCTCCTGTTCCAGCTCGGTTCATGCATGCGTCCAGGACAAGTTTATACACAACAACATGGCAGTTGCTCAAAAGGTTTGAAGCCTTTTCCTGATGCTTTGTGGTTTTATGCTTGTCACGCTCACTTTCGTAACGAAGTTGTAAACAATTAAACGTCATGCATATGTTTCGTTCCTGTGGGACGTGTCCGAGAAAAGAAGAAGCAATGCAGTCAGCTCAGTGTACATGTAGGAATCGTGGCTTTAATCTGACTCAAGCTAAGCTTGGATGCTAATTTTCTCTTCCTGCAAGCAAGAGCTGTCACGCTTCGGTGCCGCTGCTAGAGCAGTAAGTCAGTTAGGCGCCACACCAACCATCAATCACTCACCAACTCATCCAGATACTCACTCGCAAGGACAGGAAACCGTGGACAACATGCTCATTTCATTCCATTGCTGATCTATGAAACCCATGAGAATGAGCATACGCATGTCAACAGCTTGACAACTTGGATGCTGTCACTGCTGCGAGTTGTTAGGACCTTGTACCTACTGGATCATGGTCAGTAGTCTGTTGTTACTCTGTGCGCCCGGCAGTAGATCGCTCCATATCCACGGGGCTGAAGTGAATATCTCCTATTTGGCACCAGTAGTGGTGTTTGAACCTGCGACAAGTAACGAACTCTTCTTATCTCAGCAAGGACTGCGACCTCCGATGCTCTTACCACTAGTGGAGGAGGGGTAGAGCCATTTCTCCTGAGTGACTGAGTCTGAAGAAACAGTTCTCGTGAGTGGTATAGATATTTCGATGGCCATCGGTCGGACAGGTGAAATGACAGGACGAAAGAACAAAAGTTCCCCGGTGGACTCTCTGTTACACAAGTCACGCAGATCCGAGAGGTTGAGAAACAAATGGCAAAGATATCAACCACAACAGATCATCGGAGCTAGAACAGGGGTCAGACGGCACAAGCGTCCGTTTGCTGGATTCCCCAAACTATCCGATCGTGTATGTGATGACTTCGAAACGCTGCTGAGGACTGCAGGTCTCAGGACTTTCTACTCATGTTTGGACTGGAACTGCCCTGCCAACAACCATGTCAAACACTTCCTTCTAAATTCGACAATACTCAAGAAGAAAGAGGGGATGGAGATAACGTATCAGCCTCTGGAGTGTCTGCCTCCACTGGTCATCACGATGGAGAAGTTTGCCCGGGCTTTGCATCTCAGCCTTGAAGGAATATTTCAGGTTTGGGACACAGCTGCAATCCAAGACGTTAAGACGGAGACGAGGTATAAGCTAGACTCAAACGAGAGATACTTCTCTGTTGCTTCTGCAGAAAGCAGAACTATGTTCATTGCAGGGAAATTTGTAAACCAAGGTCTCTTCCTCCAGCAAAACACTTCAACCCTGAGTTTGCAGCAAATGATATTATTCAGAGCTGCGCTGAATGGGACGCCTGTAGCGTGGGGACGGGTCTTGTGGAAAAACCTTGTGAGACGGATTGTTACCATCGGTACACTGGCGTCAACTGGACCTGGCAAAAAGATCGAACTGACCCATAAGTTGACACGCATCTCGTACGCAGCGGTTGTGGTTGCTCTTTTGTTGAGAGTGGCTCATGGGCCAGAACACGAGGCCTGGTTTCGGAGTCTCCCCACCTTACTACCTAAAGGGTCCTACTCAGAGTCAGGTGAATCTGACAATGACTTCTTGATAGATGTCGTCGACAAGCGCAGAAGGAAGACAGCCAAAACACTGAAAGAACCGAGGAGATCTTGCTCAGACTCAGCTACAGATGCGTCTGATCGTGAGTTCATGGACGATCTCGTCGCCAACAACAGAAGGAAGAAAGCCAAGATAATCAAGGAGGAGACCGATGCTGAAGAAAATCCACTGGGGTTTGCAATTTACAATTCGACATTACTGGCAGAAGATGTAGGACCTGATGAACAGATGGTAACGAGTACAGAGGATCTAGCAGAGGGAGCCGATTGTCTACATGCGGGTTCAGAAGATATGCGAGCATGTTCACCCCAACGACGAGAAAACGTCCACCGCCCCACAACAGATCTAGACATATCCGGGAAAGACGAGGAAGACGTTCCCATGATCGAAGAAGAATCTGAAACGCATGTTGCTGTACCAGACGAGAACCAAACAGAGCGCGAGTGTGCAAGCAAATACCACATACAGGTGTTTGGCATTTGCTCGCACAATCACGCAAACAGTTCCGATCTCACAACTGGGAGAGGCAATTCAGCTGAATCCAGCAAGACCAGACCTAACGATTCGTGGCCTGGAATGGAGCAGCAACCAGTTGATAATGTCCACCAACTGTCCAGTGGCAATGATTCCTCTAATGCCGCATACATACCAGATCGATTCGACGTGCAAATGGAGCGGCTGGATGTTAATGTGGAACCAGCAGTATGGAAAGATGATGAAGTCCCAGAGGCTACAGAAGAACACACATCTTGTAAATCAAAGCTGAAAGCTGTTACGGCCGAGCCAGAAGGAGGAGCTTGTGCGGTGGACGTAATCGAGGATGTCCTTAGAACAAGACAAGAAGATATCCGTAACCTGCAACTGGAGATTGTGATTGATGCTAATCAGATGTCAACAGTAGTTCCGAATGCATTAGCGAATAAGGTTGAGCTGAAAAATGCAATGCCGGAATTTGTAGAATCAGGAGCTTCAGTCGAAGCCCCACCGGGATTGGTGTCAGAGATAGTTAAAGTACCTGCCTCTACTCTGGTCAAAATGGTTCATATTGTGAAACATTTTCTACACGGGTTGGATGAGACTGGGGTGCCAGAAAATGTTAATCTCAAACTGAGAGCTGAAAAGTTCATGGACGCACTGAAGTCTGAGCTCGAGAAACGGGGCTTGCAAGAGTTCATTGAACAGAAGGAGCTATTTGGCGTGGACTGGAGCATGGACAAGATATTCGATGCCCAATGGTCCCTTCAAGATCGATTGAGAAAATCTGAGAAGGAGTGTTTGAAGCTAAAGGAGAAAGTGGATGAGATCTTCACCAGCAGGTTCAGCCTAAACAAGCCATTCGTTTCCCTCGTGGCAACGAATTCAGCCCCAGGCCTAGGGAAGTCGATGGACTCCAGTTCTCACGATCAGGATGTGCAGAGCGACCGTGCACTGCCCTTAGACGAAGCGTTGAAGAGCCTGAAGGGAAAAATGAAAGACGTGAAAGATCATGTTCGGACGATGGAGGTGGTGCAGGAACGACAAAGAAGGGAATGGTTGAAGCAGAGAAATGTTCTCGTACAGCGCTGGAATGAGGTGAAATTTGAGTATTATAAAAATCTGTCTCAGATGCAGGCCCTGGAAGGGAAAGTCATGACTCGAGAGGATACGCTCAGGGAGTGCGAGGAGAAATTGCAAACAGAGTCGATGCGACGTAGCTGCTCTGAAGTGACTATAGCGAGTCTCACAGATGAGGTATTGCACCTAAAAGAGTTACTGACCGGAAAGGCTGATGAGATACGACATACACAGCAAGAGAGAGACGAGGGAGTACAAGCAGCCAAGCGTCTCAAAGAACAGATTGCAATGACTGTAGAGGAACTGCACATGAAAGACATGGACCTGATAAACGCACTGACTCACATCAATGATTTGAAGCAGACAGTTGAATCAATGTCAGACCAGATCAAGGTCCAGAATGGGACCCTGAGTGATAGGACTAAGGAGATCAAATACTTGCAAGAGGAGTTTGCGGCATGGAATGGTGAAAGCTCGGCGTGCAAGATCGAAAGGGCGGCATTGTCAAAGGAGAAGAGAAGAGTTGAATTGCAAAGGCTGAATCAGATATGCATCGTTCAGAAGATGGAAGAGAGAATCATCGAGTTGAAGGGTAAACTCGAGATCAGTAAGGACCGAATAGAAAAATCAGATCAGCTGTTGGAAATAAAGGATGAAGAAATACATCTGCTGAAGGTTGAGGCTGATATTGCTGAGAAGAAACTACAAGAGTGCAAGAAAAGGAAGGACATGGCTCTTGAATTTGTGCAAAAGCAGAGGATTATGCAGGATGCTTGCAAGAGACAGGTTGTAAGTCTGCAAGAAGAACGGGGGAAATTTGACAATCAGCTGGACAAAGTACTGAAGAGGGAATCGAGATTACTCAAGGAACTTGAAAAGGAGAAAGAAAGGCTGGAAGAAGGGATTTTCGACCAGGAACAACAGGATATCTGGTCCATTGAGGAAATAACTGAAAATCAGACCGCAGCAGATATGAGGGGGGAGCTGGCATTGTTGCGGGCCGAGAAAAAGGACTTCGTTCTATCCGCTTTCCGGCGTCTGAGAAAGATCATAAACAGTTACAAGATGGATACTGGATCATACGGCCAGCGATCTTCAGCGTCTTCAGCAGGTTAATGGACTTCTTGATAGCAGTTGATTATAATGGTATGTTAGACAAAAAACTTAAATGCTATAGAGATATTCATATTCTACTCTGTGTCCCTGACAATCAATGTTACTAACTGTGGGGATCGGATGTAAATGGTGAGTGCACAGAACATCAACAACATGCATATTCATTTGGTCATCGGTCGGTCGTTAGCTAGCGTTGCTATCAATATCTCCAACCGGTCTAGTCTGGATCCGAAGGAGAAGTTCAACCAGGATTATGGATATTAAGCTAAACGAAATGAGATAGGTCACCATGACAACAGCAGAAAACAGTGGCCGTATTTTAGCGATATATAGTAGGTGGCGTTAATTTCTAAGGTGATCTTGAATCTGGGCTAGCATCGCTTCAAATCATTTTCCCTTAGGTTAGTGCGCGTGCAAGAACAGCGGCCTTCGAGGTCTTCCATTTATTTGTGGCGCATAACACACAATGTCCACAAACTAGGATACAAAGCGCATGCGCAAAAATATGGACCCTACGTATACGGGCCGTAGCAGAAGTAAGCGTACAGCACCTTACCGATGTGCTACGGAGAGTAGCAAGAACTCGATCTTTCGTGGCCTTCCGATAAGAATCTCATATATGGTCGGTGAACACAATCGTACAAGGTGAACACAATCATCATACAAGGTTAGAGAATAGAGAAAGCGGAAAGAGCTGACTTGCACGCCGCCCGTGGATAGCAAACTAGGGTAGTTGGCGAGGATTTACTGTAGAGAGTAATGTATTAGGGGGTGTCAAAGTTGGGAGGTAAATAATCTTGAACGGCGAAAAGAGCCGTAATATCTCGGTAATTAATTTTGTATGGAAGCGCGACTGAGTATGGTTAGCGTTTGTGAATCAGAAATCATAATATTTTTCGATTAAATTTTTTCAGTTCAGCTTAGTAGATATTTCACTGCAAAAATAAATGGACAAAACGAATGAATAGTAATTCAATTAGAAAAAACGGATGAATAATCGTTAAGAAAACACAAGCGATCGTTTTCCTGCGAGTACCTTCGAAGAGGCAGCACGAAACACCTGCCAAAATTTGGCTGAGATCGTAACTCCTTATCGGGTATAGAATCTTTCAAAAAGATTACTAACTTTGACATCCCTATTATATATATATTATATATCCCGCAGTGAGTAGACGTATGCATATATATATATATATATATATATATATATAACCGGACGAGGCTCAACGAAGATAGCGGGGTATTGTTTCCTGAAATTATTTTAGGAGTCCCAACTCGGATCAAGAATATCTCTTCCCATCAATGTTTTCCATGGGGCACGTGGTACCAGCTGCGTGAGGTGCTCTCGATCGTACAAAAGTGAACGTATCAACATGGTGGATGTCGCCTGGTAGCTCTGGCTTCGTGTGATCTGATGTGCTGATGAGGTATGTGTTTCCAGCACAGTACTGTCGTATAGGTAAGATCTCTCACTTTGCATCTAGGCGACTTCGGCCAGATCTGCATGAAGTTCAATCGTTCTAGATCTGGCCCGTTTTCGTCGGGAGGGTTAGTTTTTCATTCATCCATACTTTGTGCTGGCAGATGCCGGCTTCGGTCGCTAGTGCTGATCGAGTTGGTTCGCAGCGATGGTTCCTTCGGTACATGATCTTTTTGTTTCCGTCTTACGTATTCACCTTTTCGCTCAGCAGGAGCCTCTCTGCATCCCCGCGGAACGAAGTTACTTCATGATCGTCCTCTCTCGTTCTCCTGGGGCCTGCTGTTGTGAACCTCCCTCCCTCTGGATCTTGTGAACGCTGCAGCTCATGATGGGAGCAGTTGATTATCATATAAACTGCTCCCGTCATTGATCATTGAGCATGCTGTTCCACTACCGTCTAGATCCTTCCGCACTCGTCTAGCTCACCACACCCTCTCGAGTGAATATTTTTCTTTCAGATATCCACAAATCTCTCCGTCATTGGTAACTGTTAGCCCGCCGAGAAAATAAGGCTGCTCCACAGGTCGCACGATAAACTAGGGGAGCCATGAGGACAGTGTAGGTCATCTGTTAAAGACTGTGCAAGCTAACTATGCACTGTAGTCGTAGTTTGCTCTAATTCCTAACCTAGTTAGTTTAGGGTTTGAGGACCCAATCCCAGTTTACCCCTTCCTTGTCTTTTTCTCTCTTGTATTAGTAAAGAGGGACTGATGACCCTAGCAGCATTCTCTTGTGTAATTTTCAGACTCTCTCCACCTCTCTTCAATTCAGGCTTAAGCTATGGCTGCCTTGTCTTATGAGTGTTTACAGTTCGTTGATCTCAACATGGTATCAGAGCAGGAGAGGAAAGATGAGAGTGTTTGAGGTCTAGAATGTGAAGACGAGGTGACATGGATTTCTAGCATCTTCGATTTTTCAGCAAGGTCGAACCTACCAAAGTGGAGTGAATCCTTAAACACAGAAAGGTGATTTTTGAGGTCTTCCACTATGTTTTAGCATCTGAAAACAGGTGGAAAGTGATTGAAATAGGCTCCGCCTTCAGCTATCGAGAGAAATTTTTATTTTCTCAATTGGAGGTCATATGCAGAAGTTGCTGTTTTCGCCGTTTAGGTCAACACGACTTTGACCGCTATTTTGAAGGCCTTAACGATCAATTTTGGCCATTCTGACGATTGCAGATCGATAGACTTAGCAGCCGGAGTAATATTTCATTTATGATTTACTTCTGCGATATCTTTCCATTGCCACTTTTCTCGATTCATTATGAGTTTGTTCGCAAATTTGATGTCTGTTTTCTATAGCGTCATGAGTGACAAGATAGACACATTCTCAGGCATCACAGGTGAACCTCTTGGCAAGAACAACTACTCGATATGGAAATATCGAATTACTGCCTTTCTCAAAGACCAGGGACTCCATGGTCTTGTCACAGGCACTGACAGCAAACCACCTGAGGATGCTGGAGATCCGATTGTTGCTGAATGGAACAGACGTGCTCAGCAAGCTGTGCACTACATGTCGTTGTGTGTTTCGTCTCAGATGTTTGGTTACATACAGACAGTCGACACTCCTAAGGAAGTCTGGGATGCTTTGGCGAATGTGTTTCAGACATCAACCAAAGCACGTAAGTTGCAACTGAAGCAACAGCTTCTGGAAGTCAAGAAAGGTACTTCGACGATTACAGATTATGTCTACCTGATCAGAGGTCTAATCGAACAACTGAGCAACATTGATGTGAAGGTCGAAGATGATGATCTCATTCTCCATACCATTCAAGGACTTGGTAAGGAATACAAGGCCTTCGAAACTTCTATTGCTGTCAGGGATATTTATCCCACATTTGAAAAACTAGTGCCTATGTTAGTATCAGAAGAAATGAGGCTATTGAGTGCAGTTGGTCAAAATTCGACTCCAGAGCAAGCCCTGTTCGCTGGTAGGGACAGAGGCAAGGGTCGAGGCAGAGGCAGAGGAAGAAGCAACTCCTTTGGACGAGGTCAACAACAACAATATGTCCAAAATAAAGGTTTTGCAGATACTCGTTCTTGCAACTACTGCAACAAGGCGGGTCACCTTGAGAAGAACTGCTTCAAGAAGCAGAATGACATCAAGGCTGGTAAGCAACCTCAAAATTTGAACTTTGCTTCCATGGAGGACTCTCATTCAGATGGTAGTATGTTAACCATGTAGCATGTCATGGGTGTTATGACCAAATCTGCTGAAAGCTGATACATAGACTCCGGTTGCTCAAATCACATGACTGCACAAGGAGAGTGGTTCACTAGCAAAGATCCTGTGAAGACTCCAGCAAATGTCTACACTAGTGACGGTACTCAACATCCGATTACCCATCTCGGTATTGTACCTATCTCTGTTTCATCGTCGAAAATCTCAGCTTTAGGGGATGTTTTGTATGTTCTTACCATAACCAAGAATTTGGTCTCAGTAGGTCAGATTGTTGAACAAGGTTATGAGGTTAGATTCAACAAGCATGGTTGTTTTGTTCAAACTGAAGACCACATTGTAGTGGCCAAAGGAACCAAGGTTGGTAGGCTCTTCAAGTTAGACGCAACTATATCAGCAATTGAGACTGTCCTGTTGATAGACGGTTCTCAGATTTTGACTTTACAGTTGTGACATAAGAGGTTCCGACGTATGAACTTCCCACGCCTTAAGGCTTTGCCTACTTCTAATCTAGTTGTAGGTATTCCGAAATTCACAGATGCTATTCCTGTAGAGGTCTGTGAAGCTTGTCAGTTTGGTAAGCAAGCTAGACAACCCTTCTCTCATAAGGGCACTAGAGCTTCTACTGTGTTAGAGCTTATTCACACAGATGTTTGGACAGCTTCTCAAGCGAGTATGCAAGGTTCTCAGTACTTCGTCTCATTCATTGACGATTGTTTGAGATTCACTTGGGTCTACTTCTTGAAGGCCAAGTCAGATATCTTTGCTGTGTTTCAATCGTTTAAGAGTCTAGTAGAAAAGCAGTTCAAGCATAGCATCCTTCGTCTATGTTCTGATGGAGGAGGCGAGTTCATTTCCGGCCAGTTTGATACCTTTTTGCAACAACATGGCATAAAGAGAGAAGTCACATGCAGCTACAACCCTCAGCAAAATGGAGTTGCAGAGCGCAAGAACAGACATATTGCTGAATGCGCTAGAGCTTTGCTCAATGAGAAAGCTATGCCTAAGTATTACTGGGCAGAAGCTGTATCCATTGCTGTTTATCTTATGAACAGATCTCCAACTGCAGCAGTTCATAAGAAGACACCATTTGAAGTACTGTACAATCAACAGCTGGATATAGCTTCCCTAAGGGTATCTGGGAGTGTCTGCTTTGTTCATATACCAGGTGAAAGACGTAGTAAGTTGGATCCGAAAGCTTGGAAGTGTGTGTTTTTAGGCTATGCTTCAGACCGGAAGGGCTATAGATGTTATGATCCCATCTCGAATACCTTGCATGTAAGCATAGATGTTGTCTTTGATGAAACCAAGTCCTGGTTCAAGTCTACATCCACCGAAGTAGAACTTGTTGTGTCTGTTATACAACCAGTATCACCTACTTCACAATCTACTAGCTCTACTGCTTCACATCCTGTGAGAACTCCTTGGTTTGGACAGGTTATTGCACCACCTACTCAATCCACTACCTCTCATCCTGTATTACAACAGATGACAGATCAACAACGTCCTGCACAATCTTTGTCTCCAATAGATGATCAAGTTATCACTTCATCTCAGCCTTTTAGAGTTGAGACTACTCCTTCAGCTCAGATGACTGATCTGCGTAGGTCCAGTAGGGTCAAGTACCTTGTACAACATTTTCCGTGTGAAGGATTTTTTGCAGAACACCATGCATACATGGTGAATGTCGTACAGGATGTACAAGAACCGAATTCTCTTGAGGAGGCGATGCATCAAGCAGAATGGGTGCAGGCTATGGAGGCTGAACTTGCAGCATTACAACATCAACAAACATGGGACCTCGTTGACTTACCCCCTAGTAAGAAAGCCATTCGCTCCATATGGGTTTACAAGGTCAATCAAGAGAAATTCTAATGGTTCTGTGTCTAAGTGCAAGGCCAGACTTGTGGCCAAGGGTTGTGCATAACAATATGGAATTGATTTCGATCAGACATTTAGTCCAATAGCCAAGATGGCTTCTATTCGTACACTTGTGGCATTGGCTACAAGTAGAGGGTGACACCTTCATCAGATGGACTTCAACAACGCTTTTCTGAATGAGGATTTGGAAAAAGAGGTCTACATGGTGCAACCCCCTGGATATGAGGATTCCAAGTATCCTGAGAGAGTCTGTAGACTCAAGAAGTCCTTATATGGACTTAAGCAAGCTCCTAGAGCTTGGAATGCCAAGATCAATTCATTCTTGCTATCTCTTGACTTTACTGTGTGTGCAGTTCGGACTCTTCGCTGTATTCTTTGCATTCAAGCCAAGAATTTGTACTACTGATCATCTATGTTGATGACTTGATCCTCATTGGGAGTTGTGAGCATCTCATCCAACGGGTGAAAGATCAGCTAAAGGGAGAGTTTGACATGAAGGATCTCCAACAACTCAAGTACTTCTTGGGCATTGAGTTTGTCAAGAATGGTGTTGCGTTATGGCTGCTGCAGAGACAATATTGTCTAAACATGTTGGAGAAGTTCGGGATGACTGCCTCTAAACCAATCTCTATCCCTCTTGCTGCTAGTGTTAAGCTAAATGCAGAAGATGGCGAGTTGCTAGCAGATCCCTTCATGTATCGACAGATCGTAGGTAGCCTGATCTATCTTACTATAACTAGGCCAGATTTATCTTATGTTGTTGGCTTAGTCAGCTAGTACGTACAGGCTCCAAGGAAGCCACACCTTGATGCAGTTCGACGGATTCTACGATATGTGAAGTTTACACTTCAGTTTAGACTTTACTTTCCTTCTGGTAAGCCTCTTGTGTTACAAGGCTTTACTGATGCAAATTGGGCTGGAAGTACTCATGACAGGAGATCTACGTCAGATTTCGTTTTCTGTCTTGGAGATTCTTGCGATTAGTTGGCAATCGAAAAAGCAACAAACAGTTGCTTTGTCTTCTACAGAAGCAGAATACAGAGGTGCCACCAATGCTACATGTGAATCTGTTTGGCTTCGCATTCTTTTGGATGATATGGGTGTCATATTTTCTGATCCAATTGTTTTACACACCGACAACATCAACAGCATTAAACTTACTTCTAATCTTATTTTTCATGCTAGGAATAAACATATAGAGGTCCATTATCACTTCATCAATGAGAAAGTGTTAGCTGGAGAGATTGATCTTAGGTATCTTCCTGCTGATGAGAAAGTTGCAGATATTTTCACCAAGACCTTACCTAGAGACAAATTTGAGTATTTCAGGTTGTGTCTAGGTGTTAAGGACATAGATTCTAGCTTGAGTGAGAGTGTTAAAGACTGTGCAAGCTAACTATGCACTGTAGTCGTAGTTTGCTCTAATTCCTAACCTAGTTAGTTTAGGGTTTGGGGACCCAACCCTAGTTTACCCCTTCCTTGTCTTTTTCTCTCATGTATTAGTAAAGAGGGACTGTTGACCCTCGCAGCATTCTCTTGTGTGATTTTCAGACTCTCTCCACCTCTCTTCAATTCAGGCTTAGGCTATGGCTGCCTTGTTTACAGTTTGTTGATCTCAACATCATCGAGGTTGATCCGGATTCGCACTTTGCTCAGATCCATGCTTTGCTTCGTTGACGCCCCATTCTTAGGGGTAAAGTGGAGTTTCCGCGGATTTCAACAAGAAGTCGCTGGGAAACTAAACAACTTCTCTCTTTTGAAGTTCTCTCTTCCTCATGAGGGTTTGAATGATAAGTTAACCACAATTTCGGACTCCTTTGTTCTTGTTCGTTTGGTCCAGTCCACCCGTCAGTCCACATGCTACAGGCATGCGGAGTAATCCGAACTCCGCCATCTATATGCATGTCACTCCGACGTCATCTGGTATCTCGAGCGCAGGAATGATCACTTTGAAACCGAGTCCATGTTCTGCCTTCCTACGAGCCTTGCATATTCACCTCTGCCAAGTTCGGGTTGAAAAGCTGGGAGTCAGCTGCTGTAGATGTTTACCAACTCGCCGTCAGCCCTTTCGGTGGACCGTTTGTTCGATCTAAATTTAGGGCACAGTTTTGCAGGACTTCGAGCTTTTGTCCTGCCCGTAGCAGGGCTCGATCCCACAGGATGGTGACGGCCGACCACCACGCTTCATGCAGCACTGACATGTGTATGCTCAGCCTCCGCTGTACTTGTGAGTCTGTGTCTATATGGTAGATCTAGCTGGTAAAATGAAACGGAACTGAATTTGCTAAGGGTATAATCCAGCGGCACGGCTGCCGCCGACTTCACGATTTAGATGTAGCTCTGGATCCAGACAAGCGGATCTGAATGCTCAGCCTGGTTCGACGTCAAATTTGTCAAAACCATTAGGCTTCGAATTTAACATCCAACAGATCGATCTGAGTGCTGATAATCATGAATTCATAAGAGTCGTTAAACTAGGGTAGGAGGTTCCTCGGTGTTCACACGTCGTCGTGAATCAGAATACAGTACGGCAGATCTACATAGCCACTGTGTCAATGCTGCTATATCAGGGTGTGAATCTCGGAGCCAGCGCTGTTTGAGTTCCTATTCCAAGGAACTCACGGTTAGTCCGGGCCGCTGGAAACTGTAGATTTCGAGTCTAGGCTAACTTCCATGTGTCTTCCCCCATCGGGTGTCCGAAGGCAAAAGTGGATACTAGCTGTCGTATATTAAACATGAAAAGCTAACTAGAATTTTCTCTATAATCCCTGGCTCAGGCAGCGTCAGAGCATGTTCTCTCCGGTCCTTCCGAGACCCTCTGAATATGCTTGCTACAGACAGTCATGTGAAGGTTCTGCCGCCAAGAATCTCACGATAGGTCACATTTACTTGGCCAATCTGGACAACATCGATCAGGGAATACTCTCCTGCTGGACGTGGAGGTCAGAGAGGCGGTGAGAGATTTGCGATGGAAGAAAAGAGGATGTCCCTTGCCACCACAGGCTCCACTGGCGTGGCCTGGCAATATCCTGTGCGAGAGAATCATGTCACTACAGTATGCTACACCATGATAATGCAACGCTCGCGCGGAACTCGGCCTTCTCTCACGCTGATTCGTGTACGATCTCTCGTCTCCCGGTCTCTTCTGTCGTTTGGTTACGCTTGAGATTTGCGTTCTAATATATATACTACCCTGAAACTGCCACTTTCATCCAACGCTTTCTCTTCTTCTCCCTCTCACGAGCCAAAGTCGATCGCTTGCTCTTCGTATTCTTCGGCATTTGTGATCGACTCTGCTCGTGAAGAGGCCTGTGCGCTCTACTCCTGTCTTCGTCCACGGTTATTTTCTTCTTAGTCGATATCACATCAGACTAAGCCAACATATTATAGTTGCATCTTGAACGCTTGCAGTTGAGTGTGCTAGCTGTAGTATCTGGTTACTGACTTCCTTCAGCTACAGAATCTTCAAGAAACCAAATGGCTTTCACCATGCGATCTGCTATTTCCTTCGCTATGATTGCCGCTGTTGCTATCTCGAGTATCGGATCAGCTTTGGCCCTTGATCATGAAGGTCATGCCCCTGCACCAGGTCCGTCGGGAGAATCTGCAGCATCCGGGCTGCTTCCTACCTCCTTAAGCTTGATCACCAGCTTGATCGTCGCCATCAGTGGATTCGCCGCTGCAAGATTTCTCTAAAGCTCGTCATGATCAACAGAAACAAAGACTCCATGGCCAGTCTAAGAGGTGAAGGCGTTACATTTTTCGGGACGTGAATTCTTTCTCCCTCGGGTAGCTCTCTCGTAGGTGGTTTGCACACAAGAGTCAATTCCAAGAGCTCGAGGTGTGAGATTATTATCATATCAGACTATATTTATATAACTAGTGTTAGTTTAAGAGCTCTGATATACATGATTTCTAGTTGTCCGATCATTGATTAGATCGGACAACTAGTACTCGCTATGTGGACACTAAGTTGCTGAGATGCACAAGCTTGGATTGTTTAAAGATGAAGATAGATATTTGAGATAGAAATGAGGCGTCAGCAATTGTGCTCAGAACGTACTAAGCTTAGGTGGGTTCAAAGCTAATATTATGTGTTGTGAACTCAGCCTGCATTTTTATAATACGACGTTTCCTCTCATTCACATATACCCCCTGACACAGTATCAATCTAATAGCTTTCTGGACTTGATCACATGTAAAGGTCTGATACTTCATACTTGTGAGCCTTACCGAAATCTAGATAGATATTCAGGTTTCTGGAAACTTTTGAATTTCAGGTATATCCCGTTAAAACGAGTCTATTTCCAGGCATAAACTCATTCAAATTCTTTCTCCGGAGGTAGTCGATCGATGTTAAATATAAAGTACATGTGTAGTTCAGCTTTGAGTCATTCCTTCTACTGCCAGGTTCAGTCCCTTCTATTGTATCCGACTGAGTTTCATCTCCTTGGGATTGTCTATTGACCTTCTTACGTAACCTTTCTGTAATAGAAGTTAGAGTTAACAACCCCTCTAGGGAGACGATGGTGCTTCTAGATCTGATACTTTTACTAGTGTATCTTGGGTAGGAAAGACCTTGCCTTCACTTTCGGTTTTCACATATTATTTGTGTATATATATATTTACGGTAGAATCCAAACTTCAAGTGCCACTCTAAAAGTCCCAACTGGAAGCACTTTCTGCCTTCGAAAGAGGCTCCGTGTCATGAGTAAGGAAGATAACGACGAATGCATTCAGAGTGCGACTCTGCTGTTGCTGTAACCGGCATAATGAAGCAATAATAGAGCAATAGCGGCTCGTCGTTTTGCGAATTTGTTTGTGACAGTCTTGCGAGTATATTTTGGATGCATATCCATCAACTTACGGAATTCGAAGATAGCAAGTTGAAACTGCTGTGGCCGTGACGACACACACGAGCTACAAGAGTCACTGGGAAAAGAATCACTTTTGACTTTTGTGTGTAGCACAGTACTTTAAGACTCACTCTTGCAGGTTGACGGGTAATTTGCCTGTCCTGCACTATTTTTCACGCCCTTGAAAGGAATATCCATTTTTTCCTCGCTGTGTACTTCAGCTTCAAGAAAAGAATCTGTTTTGCGCCAAGAAAACCCTAAAACCTTCAGCTTCACATTTCTCTACCGATAGTTTGTCTTCAGCTTGTAAAGCTAATGAAGAGCTTTGGTTTCATTCTTTATTTCACAGATTCCATGTTTCGGATGAAGAATTTATCACCTAAAACATTTTGTGCTTTAAGGGTTATGTTTCTGAGATCTCTGAAAGCGGACCCGCGGAAAGAGGTGCTCTGGATTACCACGCGTACTTGTACGCATACCGAGGGTTTTAACGCTAAACACTGTAGTTTTAACACCACAAATTTTGTACTGTAGCAGTGTTTGCACCATCGCAGTGCATTTATGTAGCGGCCAGTAATCGAGCACAAAAGACGTGAGATATCTCACTGAATTCTTGGGTCTAGGTGACAAGATAGAAGGGAGTTAAAGGATCGAAAGATAAGACAACTGCTTTCACACCAAGGTAGCTATAGGCAACTGATTTCATTTCTACAGCACGTCGATTTTGCTTTTCTAGTGGTTTCCATTCTTTGGGTTTCTCCTTAGGCTAGGTCTCACGGAATACCTTTTCACTTCGAACGGTGAAACATCGCAAGGCCGTTAACTGTTTTATGAATTCATAGCTGCCAGTCGGTGAGTATCCTCTTATGTTCCCCCTTCGTAGTTTCCACAAAATTATCTTTACAGATGCGGTCGTCGTCGACAGGTTGCAAAGGGTTGTGACGTAAATTAGCCCCAGATTATAACGAGGTATTCGCTCCTCCCGATCCTGGACCAACTTTTTGAAGGTCTTCCTCGAGCATTCTTCATGGTAAGCCTGACGATCGGATCGGATCCGGACTTGTCTATCGACATCGTCACCTTGCTGGTTCTCGGTCCTCAGCACCTTGGTATCATGGTCATGAGTGCAATTAATATTGTCCCTAAATCTTTCTGCAATCTAAACGGAAAAAACTGCCAATTCTCAACGGTGAGCAAAAATCAAGAAATGGCCAGCCAACGTTTCTCTCAGTGTGGACTACGAAAATAGGTAAGATCCTTTAGGTCGAGAATCTAATTCTCTATCAGATGCGTAAAGTTTGTAAAGCTCAAATTCTAGTACAATGCATGCAACCAGTGTACGAGGCAACTTCTTCACCCGTAAACTTATATTACTAGTACTTAGCACGAACAATGCCTCAAGTGTACTATTCCATTGGTACCACTTGTTGGCCATGGCATCATTCTAATTATCTCCTTGAGACAAATTATTTATATACAGGGCCACCACTCCACGATTGTACATGTCGCGATCTTTGACGCTCTCAACAAGTAACTGATATTCTCGATCCATTGTCCAAACTCTCTCCATTTCAACTAGGTTCATATAAATCCGTTTTAAATTCTCACCTTGCCCGACACCGGGATAGACGACTGTTACTTGGTCAAACGCTCTAGATCTTTCCCTGGCGGGAACACGGAGTACAGATTCGAAATGAAGGGTGAGTTCAGAATAATATCAAATACGCTAGCAATGCTAGCAATGGTGATTTCACTGTACTCTCGAGTACACATTTCTCATTCGAGATCTTCTAACGGGACCTGATGATCAGCAACACCTAGCACCCTCCTCGTCGTTTGCTTGAACTCGCCACTAATCTGCATTGAAAAGTTTTAAACGAACTGCGCTCGTTAGAAAAGTTAACTTAAAGAGGATATTCCTCTTCTGGTAGTGAAAACGGGACCGTTTTTTGCATGACCATTACCGCTACTGATCTGGACATGTATAGAAGCTTAGTAGAATCTAGATCTGTATTACATTAGATCTGCACATGATGATCATGATGTCCGTCATGGAAAATACCAGGAGAACATAGGGGCTGGGAACGCTCGGTATGCACTTGTCCATGAGTCAAAATAAGGTGCTCGCACTGCTTGCCAATTCAATATAGAATGCTAGCTAGTATGACATATAATATATGAGACATCGCATAAATTTCATGCTGGTCCAGATTTCCACATCCAACCATGCACATACAAAAGGTTGAGGACCCAGATGACCTTCCTAGGACAATTCAATTGCAACTGGCCATGGGTGCACTGATTACAAACATTTGTTTCTCCGACACATCACGACCAGGTCCTATATATGAGTAGTCTTTTCTCTATATATATATCTGTCACCTGATCTGTAAATCAGAAGCTTTAAGGCTGAATGGAAAGCAAAGCAACAAAAGCTATCCCTGTACTTACGTATACCTCCGCGTTTTCGATGGAAAAAGACTCAATGACAGATCATAAATACTAGGCACTTAAGCTTAAAGCATAAACGAGGTCAGATATCTAGATCTTCGCTTTGTTATAGTAATTGTATGGTTTTTGTTGCTCTAGGTCTTTTCGCCTTATGCCTCTCTAGTTCTCGTTGCTTTCTACCTGCCCGTGGCCGTCTTCATTTTGCCCTTCATCGTTGATCATGCAAAACGTCCCAGTATGAGCTCCATATCCATGTCGGGATATCGATGGGCCAACCGAACTAGCAGATTTCACACAAGATTCGGGTCTTGCACTTCGTATCGTTATCTGAGGACTGCTCCTTGCTTGAATTCTCCAGACTAGTTTGATCCTGCGTTCAAACAAGGCTGTGAACGTCTCATTGATGCTAAGGAACAATGGGCGACAGTGGGCGACAGTCTCTCGGTAACTTCTCTCTCTTCTTGCTTTTCCATAGCTAACCATATACAGAAGATAATCCATTTAATTTTACCTTGCACAGGCAGGTGAGAACCTAAGGAATCTTGTCAACTAGTCTAAGATACCTTGAAGTTAGGTCCCTCACGCCGTTGACGTCTCAACGGTCTAGCATCTTTGTCGCCAGGATTTCTGCCATGTTTACGCCGACCTCCAACTCTAGTAAGGAGCCCTCCGAGTTCTGAATGATCTGGCTCAGTATCTTGCTTCTGATGACGTTTTGTTGCTCTTGCAGGTTGTCCGCCTTCCTCAAGCGGACAAGCTGTGTCAACAGAAATACCTTGTTGTAGTGGGGAACTCGCCTTTCTCTCATCTTCTCCACCTTTCCTCATTAGCGCTTTAATATATCGACGTCGCGTTCTAAATGGTCTTACCTGAGCAGGACGCTCGGGCTGATCACTGTACACAACCGTTAGGGCGGATACAACTTGCTTTCGTATTCTAGAAATTGCCGAGTGAGCTGGAAGTTTTGAACGCTCAACAGATCCAGAACAAACCGCTGATCCATCTCGTTTCCGGTCTCTCAAACCTGGGCGTCGACGAACTTCAGCTGGCGAAACTTCAACAGGAACTACGGTACATGCTTGCGCAGACTTCCGTTTCGGTTCACTTTGCTGTTGTCTTGTTAGATCACATGCACTCCGGTCTCGCTTTTTTGATACTTCCTCTTGAATGGAAGGTAACTGTCCTTCCACTTTCCTCTTCCTCCCTAGGCTTTCAGGTACAAAAAATTTCTTAGAGTTTGATACATGCATTCTCTCTGCGCATGCATCACCCGGTGAATCAATCTTATCCCGTTTCCTTTGGCCGTGCTCTTGAGTCCTAGAAAATCTCCATCTTTCATTCCAGTTGCCCTTTCTCTCTTCGATGTTCGGAGAAGCTGTAACTGTACCTGGCTGCTCGGGGTCGCGTGAAGAAGTACAGCGCTTATAATGCGCTGGAAACTGCCTGTCAATGACCGGCTTTTGGCAGACATTGCAAGAAACCAAATTCAAACTATCAGTGAGAGGATTCAGACCAAAAACACGCATGTCATCTTCACTGATGAGGTTCAACTCATCTGCTCCAAACTCCTCGCTTCGCAGCGCTTCTACAGCAGCTTTCTCTAGCGCAATCTCTCCTTCCTGGGGCTCTCCACCGTCACCGTCGTGAGCGTCAACACTTCGTGCAGACATATTGAAGCAGCACTAATCGAATAACGGTGTGATGCCGTAGCGGCGTCGACAACCATGAGACCAAAGCGCGCGTCTGCCGTATAGACAGCTGAACAAACTTCCATGATGCTTGATCGAATTCGTAGGTCGATCGATCTTCATAGCCCTTAGAGATGGCAGTACGTCGTATCAGATGATAGGAGTCGAATTCGAATTCTCACGAGTTTTCCCTCCTTCTTGCTTGTACTTGCAAGTTTGATACAGTAACTATTTTAAACGAAAGGGCCAGTTCGAATTCCTTGTACTTCTAAAAACGCTGGAAGAGGTTAACCACACTCCGGTTCGAGCCCTGGTAGCTCTACATATTGCGCTATATAAAATTTAGTGTGTAGTAAAATTAAGAATAAAAATCTTAATATTCGTTTTCGGTGGAATAATTATTGACGTTACGTTTCACCCCATAATAGGGTCCAATCAATACTGTAAAATGGATGTCATCAGATGCCATAGGTTAACCAGGCCTAGGTTAGCTCAATTTTTGGACTAGTCTGTAGTTTGAACAAAAATGTTAAGGAGCACCAATCGAATTGTATACGACAAAGTGAGTGTTTGATACCGTTTAAAATTAAAGGTGTCACTAGGATAGTCTCGCAATGGTTAAATTAAATACTTTGCCAATGGTCCATGAGAGAAAATATATTTTAGCTGGAGAACACATTATGATCTTAGAGGACGAGTTTCTATACTATTTTGATTTTCTCTATTGTTCTAGTTTATCAGAAATTCAATCAACTTGAAGGGTAGAAGAAGAAACATTTTTAAACAGACCACCAGCACATATATTACACACTATCAGCCTTCCAGTTTCCAGCAGTTACTGAGTTTGATCAAAGAGAGTGAATTCTCTTCTCTACAGTCCTCATATGCTGATACTACGAGTTTACAAGATATGTACAAAAGTATGTCCAAATTTAATCTTTCTTACACACTTATTTACCATATGCCTCTTTCCTTCGTTTTTGCACTGTCTTTTAGAGTTTTCTAAACCTTCGAAATCTTACGTGCCCATCATAAAGAGATGTAAGTATGTAAGTTCTCCTCGGGTTTTGAAAGAAAACGGAGCTTCTTCCAATCTAGATGTTTAGTTCAACAAATATATGTTGATAGCAGTAGTCTTGTAAGAAAAATGAAAAAGTATTGGAATTTCAAGTCACGTGAAAACCCTAGAAGAAAACGAATGAGTCTCCATAAACTTCGGGAATGCTACCTCTTGGGTACTCTGGCCAAAATTGAAGAAAAAGCATATTCTCTTGGTTTTTACACTTTTTCTTTGTTAGTAACGAAAAAACCAGCAAACTAGAATACGACACTTTTTCCCGAACCTAGAATTTCGTAGATAAACTTAAACGAAATACGCATGCGACATGAACTTCTAGGGAACTTTTGTCCACTTTCTATTAGCGGAAAGAAATAGTGTTATGCAAAATTCTAGTCTGTATAGTAAGCTGACAGAAAAATTGTTATAATATTAACCGCACCTAGATATGAGGATGGTCCAGACATAACCCATAAAGCATTGAAAAGCGAAGACATACACACTTCCGAGAGTACAAGTGTGGGAAGTTTCTAGCAAAGAAATATCAATTCAACCAGAAAATTAATTTATTATTTAACATTTTAGAATAACATGATTAAGTAATAAATTAAACCCCAAGGCCTGCATATCATTTACCTCCTCCCTCAGAAGATGGAGGAGGTGAATATCTGCAAGGAAAGCCCTTTTTTTCACGAGAATGGAGGTGGAAAGGGTACTTGAATGATTTTCCCGTTGCCTATGTTTCCTCGTAGACCGAACGGTTGCGACACCACAAGTCGAGGGCCGGGGATGTTAATCGAGTATGTAAGGTCTTCAGCGTTAGACCTCGCTAGATGTACAATGACGAAACCATTCCACCTGTCTCAAGTGTGACATCTCTACCTACCACACTGATACAGTTATGAATGATGATGACAACTTTGATTTATAAACTTCCATAAGAAAAAAGATTGGAACAAGTTTTCTGTATCTTACAGGAAAAGCACAGATAGAGCAGTTTGGAGTTTTGAAAAGTTTTAACATATTGTTAGAGTAAAGACCAAGTAAAGAAAGTTATCATCCCTTTTTCACGACAGACATGATTAAGGAACAATATACTGCAGCATATTGTTCAGTTAACAAGACGTGAATAGTCATTGAGATATATTTTGAATTTCTTCTCCATATTCTTGCCACTATGTACTATGTATGCCTGGACTAGTAGTTAACGTTGTAACAGGGTTTTCCACCTATTTATGTTATTTTCAACCATTTCAGGCCTAGAACTGCTCCACAAGTTGAAGTCACTCGCAAAGTTTAAGAACTTTAATCTAAGAATACTGACCATAAATACAGCAATATTTTATCGGTTACAAATTACACATGTCACTAGTTATTGGATGAGTTTGTGAACAAGAGATTTCATCATTACTTTAAAATATTTTATAATCGTCAAAGGTTTAAACATCATAGGAAATAGTATCGCATATTTGGATTGAGTAAAGTGTATCTATCTACAAGTTGCCGGATTCAAAAGTCTTGTTGGATTAAAGATTTAGTTTTTAAGACAACGCTATAATTATATCGCAAAAGTAATCTTGAGAACTGAGATATAATACCTTCCAGATTCTTCAAAAAATACGTAGTACTATGATATGCGCAAACGTAATGAGGACATGTAGTTTCAAAAGATGTTCTACTGTGAAAATTAAGAACTAAGTTACACTTTTCATTTCTATTACCTAGTATGTCTCCGTGTATATATAATATAACAAAAGATGACATAAATTTTGTTTTAATAATTTTATCACTATGGTGATTATACTCATTCGAATTGTATTAGTCTATCCATTCTATTCTAAGGGTGATGAACATTTATTGGTAATATAAAATAGAAGAGAAAGCTGTATTATTATCATGAAAGTTAGAAACTAGAAGTTAATACCTAGTAGCAGTTTATATGTATAACTTAAATAATTAGATCTCAAAACCTCAAAAACTAATAAAAAGTAATAAAAACTGATAACCAGTCATATGTGAGTACTTATATGACAGTACTGTATCAGAAAGTTAGAAATCAAATCATCTCAAATTAATAGGAAAATGGATAATTGGGAACGAGATTCTAGGCAGATCATTCATTATCCGTGATACTTATTCATATACTATAGTATCTAAGTAGTAAATGAATAGAATTAACTGAAACTGGTAATAGATGTCAGTAATAATGAATAATATTAGATTATGTAGTACTCTCTTGATCTCTAAAGATAAAAAAGATGATAAAACCTATCCACTTGGAAAAATTAATAAAGTAAGTTAAATTTAGAGCTTTGCGCTGCGTAATGCCCTTCCCTTACGTATACATAGTGGCTTACATATTTAATCCACCTTAAAGTTTAGACAATGGTTTACAGTCGGTTTACATTAGGTTTACATACTTAATCCACCCTCAGGTAGTGGGATTATGCTCGTAAACACACTGCGGCGATGATCCTATACATAAACCCCAGTGCCCATAGTTATATACATGGTCCCCAAGAAGAACTTATTTTGTGAGTGGGCTTGTTGCAAACAAAAAGATTTAAAATTTAACCGTGTATATCATAAATACTTTTACTTATAGAAATGTTTTGCAAGAAATAGAATCTATTAAGTTAAGACTTAAATCAAAGCTCTCCAAGAGCTTTACGTTATGTGATATCACTCACTTCAGAACTAATTATTGGGAATCGACTGCGGACTGTTGAAACCAAAATCTTGTGGTTTCTTGGAACAAAACAATATTATCTTCTCTCTTAGCTCAAATACACTAAAAATATTATTTTCTTCCATTCATACCTGCACGGGGTTTAATACCAGAACCACAAGTGATTCCACATCAAAGTTTCATTTGGATTAGTTAAGTTTCAAGAGTATTAAAACTTGAGTAAGACTAGAAGTACTCCGGGTAACCCACAATACTTTATTTTGCAGGTTTGCTTTCAAGGAACTGAAGAATTTAACCGTTATACAAAAAATGATTATGGTGATCACTTTTTCATCTCCGTCCAAAATTTATGAAATCAAAGAATCAAATTAAAGCTATTCACTAGCTTTATCAGACTTAGTTATGATCAACTCAATGCAAACTACTTAATATTTCCAGAGAATTGTTAAGATCAAGATATCGGTTTTTCTTGTATCCGAACAGAATCTTTTCTTCAGACTCAAAGAACACTACGAAGAAAAAATATATGCTTTTTTACTCATACTCAGGGTTTAAGGTTTTGAACCAGATAACATAATTAGTAGCTAAAATGTACCAGCAGTTCAAACGTACCAGCAGTTTCAAAACTACGGATGGCATTTTCATGCTCGCGGTACAAGGTTCGTAATAAGTAGCATTCACACTGCACTTAGTTCCAGTTTTGTGAATAAGGTTGGAGGTGGATATACCGTTTCTCACATTTTTGGAGAGGAGTTTTGGTTAGGTCATTTTGAGTTTCATATGTGCAGTTTTGAGCACGACACATGCTAGGATGTCCCAACTGGATCTTTCCTCGTCTTCACACTTCCACGCATAATATCTCCCGTTGGCTCGAAACTGCGATAGTAGTGCAGGAAGGAATTTCAAAAATTTTTGATACTGCATAGATTGCAAGAGACTCAAAGACCTCAAAACTATCCATAAAATGACGGAAACTGCGAGTGAGGATTACTTCTAGTAAGCCATACTCTCAACTTAAAGCAGATTTGCAGATTTGTTTTCACCTTTTCACTTCGTCTTAAAAGATAGAGGAAGTTATACTGAAATGCTAGCCCTAGGTCTGCCTATGAAATAAGAAAATAAGAAACATTACACATTATATTATTCCCCATGAGCTGAAACTAGTAACCAAAACCTAAGGTACTGCAACCATAGACTTCAAATTAATGTACAAATAAATCTCATTTTGAATCATTTCCGGGGATGGAAATTTAGTCCAAATCATTTCACTTTTTGTTGAGTCATTGTGGTACAACTTCAACCAAGAAGTTTGAAGGTTTTGAACTAGCAAGTATATGGTACAAGCATGAAGTGTTAATACATGTGCAAGCTCTAGTTGGTTAAGACGCACTTACTGGAAGTAGGTCTATACTCAGTTGAGAGTGTATTTTAGGTTAGAGGGACCCAACTTTCTTTGTATCCTCTCTCTATATATACAAGAGTGACGATTGACCTTCCATTGCTTCTCTTGGTGACTATTTCCACTCTCCTACTTTGTTAGTTTCTTTAGTTGTGGTAGCTCCTCTCATGGAGGCTGTCCTGATTTTAACATGGTATCAGAGCGTGAGGTGATATGAGAGAAACATCTTGGTAGCGAGAGTGCAAGAGAGTATACGCAGGTGCAGGGAGGTGCTGTATTTTTTGCTGTATGTTGTCATCTTGATGAGTCAAGATCTTCGAAGCAGTTTTTGAAGAGGAAAATGATTTTTTTGGCATTTTCAGCGTGAGATTTTAGATCTTGTTCAGCAGTCCTGAATTAAGTAACACTGCAATTTTCAGCTTTGGAGCAAGTTATTTTTAGGTGAATCGAGCTTTGACCAAAGAAACTCACTTTTAACCCAAATGCTCAAAATATTTCTTGTAACAAAAGGTAAGGTCTTGAGTGTAAGAACTTTGAAAGAGCTTTATAGAGAATTTTACGGAGAGTCATTGGAGCAAGTTGAGTTTTATATGTATTGTCTAGGAAAATTTGACCGCGTATTTGGAGGACAACATTTTTTGACAATTTCTATGATGTAGATCAACCAAGGGTATGAATTCTAGGTTATGTTTGCTGTGAGAATCTTCCTACCAAGTTTCAGTCAGTTTTGAGACACTTTGTTCTCGTCTTATATGAGCATCTTCCACTAAGATCGAAGTCTTCTCTGTCATCACCGAGGAGCCTTTGGACAAGCATAACTCTCCTATATGGAAGTACTGAATGTATGCGTTTCTCAAAGATCAAAGGTTGTTTGGACTTGTAGTAAGTATTAATACCAAACCGTCCGGGTCAGATACTGATATAGTTGTAGAGACGCGGAATCAACGTGCACACTAGGCGGTGCACATTTTATCTTTAGGTGTTTTATCAACGATGTTTGGTTACATTCAACCCGTGGACACACCCAAGGAGGTGTGGATGCATTAGCGAATGTTTTTCAGACGTCTATGAAAACACGTAAGTTCTAACTCAAGCAACAACTGTTGGAGGTGAAGAAATGGTCGCTTAGCATTACAGAAGATTATGTATATCAAAGGTCTAGTTGATCAACTTAGCAGCATTGAAGTGAAGGTAAAGGATGATGACCTCATCCTTCATACCATTCAAGGTCTTGGTAAGGAGTACAAGTCGTTTGAGATCTCCATTGCTGTACGGGATACTTTTCTCAAGTTTGATGAGTTGATATCTATGCTGGTATTTGAAGTGATGCGTCTTGTTGGCAGTGGATCCACTTTTGTCAATGAACAAGTGCTCTTTATTGGTGATCGAGAAAGAAACTGAGATACAGATTGTGGAAGAAATAACCAAGGTGGAGATAACTTTGGTGGTAGAGGTCAGCAACAGCCACAATAAAAAGCTCAACGCAGCAACCAACCTCAAGGTGGAGAGGATCATTTTTTCCGTTACTATAAGAGAAAAGTCACCTTGTCAAGACTTGTTTTAAAAAGAAAACTGATATCCGAAGTGGGAAACTCCCACAACAGAATTTTGTTGGTACGGAGCAAATGACAAATCAAAGTCTTCTAACCATGGCCCATGAGGTGAATGCTATGTCTACACTAATAGATGATTGGTACATCAACTCAAGAGCATTCAACCACATGAACTAAAATAGAGACATGTGGAATCTCTTCTTCTTTTTAATGTCCATAAAATCCATAACTTTAGTCTCACCACTAATATCAAATCAAAAAAGAGATAAGGGATATTTTCCACCTCCTTTCTATCTTCTAGACAAGATGATTGGATAATAGTGCTCACTCTTGGAAATATTTGAATTTTGTTCAAAAGTACAGCTAAGTTTAACCATAACTAACTTTAGCTAGTCATGATTAACTTGATACCTCCTTAAAGTACTTGGGCAGCAAATAAACATTCCCCACACTTAGTAATAACTAAACACTTTATTAATAGACAAACTTCATGTGTGTAACATAGGTCGTTACATTTTACCCTTGGATTAAATTTTCACTTCGTCCTCGGAGTGAAGAAAGAACTTTCATCGATGAAATAACTTCAACTTGTCATGATTGACCCTATCGAATCTCCTTCCTCCCAGCTCCTGAAGATCATACGCAAAGTTGCTCCACACCTTATCTACAACAAAAGGACCAAAATATCTAGGAAAAAACTTTTTCCTAGCCCTCTTGAATATGATAGCATCATACAACATTACCCAATCTCCGACTTGGAAAGATTTTATCTCTCTCTTGCTCAATCGTTTGTCGTAATTCTTCTTTTGATACGCTTGAGCTCGTTCCATCCGGATCATTGTTACCGCTCGAGTCTCTTCCAACTCCATGAGTTGCTATCTCTTTGATCTGACGATGTCTTTTTCTCTCGATCTCTTCAACTTTCGTTGAATAGTTTAAAAAGTATCTAATTCGAATTGGATCCGCAACTTGGACTCCACTTGATAAATAAGTCGAAATGAGAAATACCTAATAGAAGTCTTTGTTGTCATTCGATAGTCTCATAAGATGACATGTTGTCTCTTATCTCAAGTATATTTCGCAATCTCAACACTAGCATCTTTGGCGAGCATCATACAAAATGTAAAACTGATCTTCTCCGCAAGATCATTAGCATTTGGTTTGTAGATGTCGTTACTCGTGGCTTGATAGAAAAGTGTTGCAGCATAGCAGTAATCATGCTCACTACAAACACTCCTCCTTTATCTGAGATCAACTCTAACTGACATCCAAATCTTGTGATGATCCTCTCTCATAAGAATCTATCCACTTCCGTTTCATTAGTCTCTCTCAAAGGTCTAGCCTCTATCCACTTGGTACAGTAGTTCGTGACAACTATAATGAGGTGTCTTATTAAGAGAACCTACAAAGTCAATACCCCACTTCTCAAATGGTCTTAATAGTAAAATCGATCTTAACAAAGGTGTTCTAGTAGACTTCAAAGCAAATGCTTGACATATGTCACAAGTTTTGCAATAGTCTAAACACTCCTTGAAAATACCTCTCAAATGATAACTCGCATCAAAAATCTTGAAGGCTGTTATCTTACCAACAAAGTGACCTCCACAAACAGTGCCATCGTGAAACTCGTGAATTAAATTGAAAGCCTCCTTCTGACCAACTACTCTCTTTAGTAATCCATCTGCTCCATAATGAAACAAAATTCTCTCCACCATGATGTAAGGTTTGCATCTCTTGATGAACGCATTACGTTCTCGGATATGCATACCTTCCAGGAAAGAGCCATCTGCAAGAAAATTCTAGATTTTCTTGTACTCGTCTGGTATCTCCTCAGTGCTTGTGATGGTCATCACTTGCTCGTCTGGAAATGAATCATCAAACGGTTCTTCTCTCTCATCATCATAAGCCTTCGACACGAGATCATTTTGGATGATGCCATTTGGACTATATAATGCTCCAGTCACGTTTCAAAGGTTCATGAACAAGGTGTTTCAACCATTCATAGGGAAGTTTGTCCGTGATTTTATTGACGATTTTTGCGTGTACAGAAGAAAGGAGGACCACTTTGATCAAGTTATCAAAATTTTGCAACGCTTGGAGCAAGCCAAAGCTTTTCTAAGTCCAAAGAAGTGCATCTTTGGCTACGAAGAAGGTCTATTGTTGAGACACATCATTTCCAATAATGAGATTGCGATAGATCTTGAGAAGGTGAAGAAGATTGTGGATCTTCTTATTTCGATCAACTTGACAAAGTTGAGATAGTTTCTTAGCATGGTTGGATATTATCATAGGTTTGTCTTTTACTTCTCGAACAAGCAATAGCTTTGACGATGTACATGAAGAAAAGAGTTGATTTTGACTTAATAGTGCATGATAGAACGCAAAGGATGCATTGAGGAGCTGATAAGACATTGGTGACAACTCCTATACTTGCTAAACCTGAGTGGAGTAAAGCGTTTATTATGTATACAGATGTCTCCAATGTAGCAATCTGAAGTACTTTAAGTCAGCTAGATGGAGATGGACATGATCATCTTATAGCTTATGCTAGTGGACGGACGGTTCTCGCGAAGAAGAATTACTTCGTGACCGAACAAGAAGGATTAATTGTGATTTTTGGATTAAAGAAATTTCTACATTATTTACTTAGAGGGAAATTTTTCATAGTCACAGATCACAAGACACTAAAGTATATCTTTAATAAGCATAATATCGAAGATCGTATTGCTCGTTGGAAGAAACTTCTAACAAAATATGATTACGTAATCGGAAATAGACCAATGAAGAAGCATGCAAATGCTGATACAAATGTTCTCCAAGGAGTAGTGAAAGTAGTCAACTGCTGGTAGTCTTGTGCTAGCTTGATCTGGTTATACTCACTATAATCATCACCAAAGCTGTACCACTCATGACCAACAACTTCCTTCAAAATCTCATCTATAAATGACAGAGGATAATAATCCTTCTTGGTAACTGCATTCAGCTTCTTATAGTGTATGCACACTCGCAGCTTACCATTCTTTTTCTTGACAATCACAATGGGTGAAATCCATTCTGAGTTCTCCACCTTGTAAATGAAACTTGCCTTTTTCAACTTGTCTATCTCCTCCTTGATCATCATTGCCGTTGTAGGATTGACTCTTCTCTGCTTCAGTCGAACTGATCTTGCGTTCTCCTCCAATTTGATTCGATGAGTCTCTAGAGTCACCTCCTTCAAATTCTTGTAACCAAAAGCAAACACATGGATATATTTCTGAAATATAACTAGGAATCTACTTTTCTCATCTTGAGTGACATTTATACCAAACTTCAGGGTAGTGAATCTTCTCACAATCTCTACCTCACTCAACTATTCTTTGTCAGGTTCTTTCTCCACTACTGGTCTGGACAACAAGTCAATAGCACTAAGCTGATGTAATGATTCATCTCGACCAAATTTTTGATCATAAGAATCTTCCCTATCTAGTTCTGAGACACTCTGATCATCCTCCGTATCAAATTCCTAATGGTCACTAGTGGGTCTATCTGAGTCAAAAGTCACAACTCCAACACTTGAGAGAGGTACTATCACTATGTGATCTCTAGACCCAATTTGTAAATATTCCTTGTGTCACCTATCTGTGATGCGCACAACTTTCAATCAAGACCTACCTATGAGTAAATCATAACTAGAGTCCTTTAGTACTTGAAAGAACATCAATGTTTGAACTCCCATCACAGACACAACCACCTTCTCTAACACACCATGAGGTCTTACCTGTTGTTTGTTAGCCATCCCCACGACAATGCTAGCCAGACGAGTTGGTTCCATCCCCAACTTCTTCATGAACCTCTCTGATATGACATTTACAACTGATCCTCTATCCACCAACATCTCAGAGACATACTGATCATTCAATCGGACTTCAATCTTTGAAGCCCTAGTGCATACCTCTGAAGCATGACCACACCAACTCTCACAGACTTTGATGTCTTGCTCTTGGGTTTCTTCTTCTTGTTTCTCTTAGAACTCAGTCCTCCTCTGAGTTCCCTTCATAAATTGGGGTGAGTTCAATCAATTGCTCAATCGTGATGTTGTCTTTTTGAGCATCCACATCTTCAACCACATCATATCCCACTTGAGAAGATGAAATGGTGAAATCCGTCATCTCCAACTTCCTTCTTGGCTCCTTTGGTGTACTCGAAATAGTACTCGAGCGAGTACTTCTATTTGGTGACTCTTCCATGAAAATTGGTTCATTAGAAAATCGAGTTCATTTTTTTTCTTGAGCTAAAAGCTCCACTGGTGCATGAGAAGAGTTTGAGTTCTCTTCTTTCTCATAGATGAGATCTCGCACTACATCGATAGTAGCCACTCTTTTGTCTCGTGCTTGTGATGGATTTCTTCCACCAACATTCATTTTGATAGTTTCAGCACCTCTTGCTCCGTTGTTAAGACAATTTCTTTGAAAATGAGAACCTCCACAAGTCTAACATGTGATTTCTCCAAAGTTATCTTGGTTGCCTCCAAAGTTACCTTGATTTCTTTGGTTGGGATTGTTGTCATAACCTCTTTGACCTCCTCCTCTATCTTTGTTCCTCCATTCTCATAAATGCATCACGTTTATCTTGAGATCCGCAAGAGTATCGGTGATGCTCTTCAACTCGGTATGAAAATCAGACGTGGCAATAGACATCGTTGTAGAGACAAACGATCTTGGTACCATCGTTGGACAAAGAGCTGACGTTGAAACGATCCTCAATTGTGATGGTGTAGATGCTATCGTTGTGGCTACACCAAGAGTCGGAGTCGACACTAGAATGGCATGATGAGGATGGATGATATCCCTTTCATCCAAACTCTCTTCCATATCTGTCGTAATCTTGATGGCCTCCGCTTTGATCCTTGGCTTCTCGTACTTCATTTGGGTTCGAATTGAAGGTCTCAACCTTCCCACCAAGTTCTTGGGCAGCACTGCTCCAATCCCCGCCATCGCTCCACTCTTCCGTAGAACCGTCTGAAATTGTTGCTCCAACTTATCCACTCTTTCAGCATACTATCGAACTTTCTCGTCGTCCCGTTGCTTCAAATGAGTGAGTTCCACCATCAGCTTCTCATAACTCTCTTCTGGAAGAAACTCTTCGATGAGTACATTACTCAACGTCTCTCATGTATCCTCAACTGCACCAGGCGTCTTGTTCTTCACTCGGTCTTCATACCACGTAAGAGCAAAATCTTCTAAAAACTCTGGCAGTAACAACACACATTCTTCCTTCCTTCTCATGTTGTTTTCGATGCAACCTCTTTTGATGTCTCGAACAAACGGCTCTACATCTTCGTTGTCCTTTCCATGAAACACTAGTAACTTTCTCATCTTGTAACTACTCTTTCTACTCTTCTAATCTTCGTGCAATAATGACTCGCTAAAAGGAATACGAACATCATCAATTTCATTCGAGAATAATCTACCATAGATAAAATAAAAAGAAATGGTTGTAACAACATCTCTTGTGTCATTTCTTCTCCCAAGATAATCATGAGCGTGAGTCGCATCACTGTTTTTTCCACAATCTGAAAGACGATCTCCATCACAAATCAGCCGAGTCTTCCTTTGAAGTCGACAACTTCTCCGTCTCAGCTCTTTGAGTCTCGTCCAACTTCTCGACACTGACATAAGTATGGCGATCATATCTACGCACTTATGTCCTCTTGATAGATCATCCACTCCACAACTTGGACAAGGATCCTCTCCTAGAAGATGAACTGGCGTTGGTGAAGATGGACCCACTCGAAGACTTAAATTAATAAACTCTCGTTTTTCTTTGACTCTCTATGCTCTGATCCTAGTTGGACAATTCACTACTTTATGTCCCAATCCTTTACAAAAATAACACCACAAGTAGATTTCTACTCTTCTCCTCAGAGATTCTATTTGAGATTTTGTACTAGTGTTCTCAAACTCAACGATAATCTCTCTCGAGCTCTTTCTAACACTTACTATGACATCTAAACTTTGAGGAAGGTTCTAAGTCTAACTTTCCAGTCTTTTGAACTTCCATTCATGTTGTTGCGCCTTCTCTATCATTAAGTGGAAAATATATATTTGAGGAAAATAATTCTACATCACTTTCTTAACTCTTTTGAGCTTTATATTGGAAAATCGTGTACTGTACATGCTATACACGAAATAAAATCAAATCTAAAATTAAGTGTCTAAGATAATATCCTCATGACCGTCGTTTGTACTAATCACAACAAACATCTTAAAGTCACTCTTGTAAAGATCCAACTCTACTTCACTAAGAGCATTCGTGACCTCCACAATGAATGATGCTTTCAACTCAACCTTCTTCACATTTGCGTCAATGATCCCAAAAGCTTCTAGATATAGAGCAAAGAGGGCACCCATGTGCTATAGATGCGTGTTCACAACTCATCTATATTTAACTTTCACTTCTTTGTCTCCGTTCGAACTCTCAAACGTCTCTTCTTCCACCTCGGCACCCGAATTGGATTCCTCATGAAATATCTTCAAGACCTCCTTGTATGCCAAAACGTATATCTCTTAGTTGGTAAGAATCTCTCCAAGATTTTTATGACTTCTAGTAGCTCCACCTCCAAGCTACTAACTGATGAAGTTTCAACAAAAACTTCCCTAATCAGAAGAAATGGTGTTGACTGTACAAATTTCCAGAGAACTATCCAGAGAATTTTGACTTCACTCATGATTGTCAACCACCTCCACTTTGAAAACTTCTATTTCTCTCTCTAGACCTCATTTTCTCATGAATTTTATTTCCTCTAATAGTTTATCAGACATGCTACAATCTTGGATTTTTAGATTCTACAATTTTTGAAAACAGAGACATAAAAATCACAGAAAAGATGATAGCGACTGTATAGAATTTTCAGAGAGCAGAATTATAAACTTTCACGAATAAACCCTCTCAAGTTTGAAAATTTATAACTCTTTCTCTAGACCTTGTCTTCCCATGATTTCTGTTGTCCAACATAGCTTATCAACCAAGCTAAGATAGCAGAAATTTTCACAAGAAAATAAAAATCATAGAAAATCTTACAACGACTATATAAATTTTCCAGAGAACAAAATTCTTAAACTTTCATGAATAAACCCCCTCAAGTTTGAATAATTATATCTCCCTCTCTAAACCATTTTTTCTCATGATTTTTGTTGCCTTAGATAGCTTATCAGCCAATCTAAAATACTAGAAAGTTTCACAGGAAAATAAAAAACATAAAAAATCTGAAAACGACTGTATAAACTTTCTAGAGAGCAGAATTCTTAAACTCTCAAATTTTTCTCCTCTAATAACTTTTTTCACCTCTTTTCTCTACAACTCTTGTTGCATCCACTTTCAACTCCCTCAAAATTTTTCTAAGTGAACAAGATATAAAGAATGACCTCGAACGCGTCATATATTACTACTGGATACACGAAAGGTTCTAAAGTGATTAAGATCGCGATAGCTCTCTCACCTCTCAATGTTCTCTCCATGTGCTCCCGCATGATCTCCTTTTGTCGAGTGACAACGACAGAAGGAGATCATGACAAAAAGATGACACTATCATACATTGACCGTTGTCGAGACGAGAGTTTCCTGGGAAGGGCGAACCTTCTAGCTGTGATACGATCGTGAAGAAGAGGACGAAAACCTCACAAGGAATACGGACCGCAAGAAACCACACCACCACGTTCTCGATCTGGTCAAGATAAAACGCACGGCGTGCAAGTAGATCTTCAACTCCAGGTCATGCAGATTGCAAAGATAACGCTCAGTAACTCAGAATATCAGAAAACTGCTCCTGTGAAGCACCAGCGCGTTCACCTAGAAGCTTCCCGTCTTCTTTTCAGAAAAGATGTGCGTACAAGTTGTAGGTCTCCTATCTACTCTATTCTGCTCTCTACTCTCAGACAGAAGTTCTCTTCAGACGTAACCTCTGTGTCAAAATCTTCTCCTCAGCTCTACTGTTTCTCTCTACTCGATAGCTTCCGCACGGTAAACTCTACACTGCTCGATGATCGACAGACTGCGATAATGCCATAATGGACAATCCTGAGAACTCTCTCTCCCTGGAGTACACCCCTCTGGGTTCTCCTTCATCCTACGCAACCTTCAGTGTCACCTGGCAGGGGTAAAAGACGCCCTAAACAGATGGCAGCAGAAAAACAAATCACTGATAATATATCTACACGTAAGAAGACTATTTCACTAAGCTTTGCAGATTCATCTGTACGGACGGCCACCGTTTCGGCCGTACAGTCAGCATCTACCATGTCCATCCGAAGTAACTCCACCACGGCTACCTCTGGCCACCGGAATCACCTCGTTCTGACACGTGGAGCCCGAGTTATCACCATTGTCGTTTCTCGGCCCCCTTAAACTTCGAAGTGCCGTAAGTATTGCCTCAGGTATCAGTTTCACTTGATTTTTCGACCCAAGTGAATAGTATTTCGAACTGTACATTTTTCTACAAAAGAATTGGTACCGACTTGGAGTATCTTTGATGCCATCTCGCTACCCCAGGACTTAGAGGGCCGCAACCGAATTCGTACTAATTACCCCGCCAACCCGAAGGTGGGAGGTCCATTTCGAAACCCGGTGGTAATCTCCCTCTAGCATCCACACTAGGTGACTGCACTAGTGCAGGGGTAGACGGAGGCGTCCCGCATTCACGGTACGTTTAAGGGACATCTAGTGTCCCGCCCCTAGGCAACTTGGTGCCCCTCATATTCCCCCGAAGGGGCTAGCATCCACACTAGGTGACTGCACTAGTGCAGGGGTAGACGGAGGCGTCCCGCATTCACGGTACGTTTAAGGGACATCTAGTGTCCCGCCCCTAGGCAACTTGGTGCCCCTCATATTCCCCCGAAGGGGCCAGCCTACTCCAAGCCGGTTGTGAGTCTGAAGGGATTTGATCCGGAGACCTCCTCCCTACAAGTTTCTCAGCTACACCACGGAAGCTGATCTCACAACTGGTTTTGAAGACCAGTTTCTAAGCTAATATGCTAAAAAGCTGCGGTATTTCGTCTTTCCTTTGCTAACACGAAGTGCCATAACTTTCTCTAGACATGCTCTTTTTGTACATTTCGAATTTTAAACAAATACAACATACTAAAATCTACATGAGAAAAATCTAAAAAGTATTTTTCGAACTCACTCTGATTTATGGTAAATTTCCCGGTATCAGAAATCTTGTAGAAAAAACTCCAAGTAACTTTTCGCCTGCAACTCCGTTTGCAACTTTTGAACATACCACGGTGATCAGCGCGACGAGACCTACACCGTGGTGTTTTCAGATTTTCGAATGCTCACTTCCTCCAGAATCGGCTTCTCTGAGGTTTTAACTTCACTCAAAGAGACTAACTTCAACTGAGAGGTGAATTATTCACTATGTGGAATAATTCACATCACGACATCCACCTCCTCCAAACCTGCACATCCTCCGGCATGTGCCAACCTCTTCAGTCTTCGGTTTGTTCTTCATCAGCATCGTTCTCCTCCGCCTCAACCTCTTCAGTAGCCGGGGCGTTGTCGCACTACTTGGCGGCTACATGCTTGACTTCTACTCCGACGCTTAGGTTTGGTAGTTCTAGAAGTTAGCTCATATTACTTTTAGTCCTTTATGTATATGTTTGACACCTTTGCATACGGTGTTAACACTATTTTGAGTCCTAGTAGGCTGATAGTATGTTAGTTATCTTGTTCAAGCATTTGTGCGCTTGTGCAAGTGACTTCTTACTTGTCTATGACGTTCAATGTACATAACTTAGGGTTTCCATGCTGATAAGGGTTTGAGCTCATGGGTTGTACTTACTTGTCGCCCATGCACGCTTTCTAGCTAATTTAAGTTATTTTTCGGGGCTATGTGTCATTTTAGGTAGTTTAAGTTTTACGCTGGCACTCTAGGGGGCTTGACGTGGTAGCCTATGAGTGTAGATAAGTTACCAGGTAGTTTAAGGCACAAAAGGACAGTCAAGTGGAGCTATGAACTCCCATTGGTCCATTTTTGTCTTTTGTAAAACTCTAAGTTTAGAAACAGAGCTCTAGAGGAGAGTTCGAGCAATTGGTGAGGTATCTTCGAAATCTGAGAACACAGGAAGAGAGAGCTCGTCGTGCCAAGCACTGTCAGTGAAATTTTTGCTCGATTTGGATCAATAAACAAGGAGTTATGCCCAATTGAAGTTCGGATTGTGCCAAAACTGCGTCACTTTTGTTGATTTTGGGGTTTTCGGTGCCAATTGCAGCAGAATTGAGGAAATCACTTCAAAACTTCGTGGTTGCGTTCACTGTCAGGAGGGCTACGACTGTCCAAAAAGTTTCGTATCATTTGAGTAATTGAGTAATTCAGGGCGGCCGCTGAAGCAGAGGGGGTCTGAAAAGCTCTTAATCTAGAGCAGCGACTTTAGAGAAGGAGATCTGGAGTTCTACAAACATTCAGGAGTCCCAACTTCACAGGGATGTTCAGCATCCTGTAGACTTCAAATACTGTGAGAAGATTTGAAATTCATCGAGCCAATTCTCTGTTCTATGTCTGAATAGCTGTCTAGGTACCAGAAATTGCCATAATTCTCTTATTCAGAACTTTTCTGTTCATATCTCCGTGTCAGAATTTTATCTCAGGTTGAAACTTCGTCTGTGAGTTCAGTAGTACCTCATTTGCATGTAGGGGAAGTTTAGAGGTCTAAACCTTCATAGTTTTCCTCTCTTTGAGTGTCAAAGTTCACCGCTTAAGCCTATTACTACCAGTGAGACCTAAATTTCGCTTTTTGAGCATATCAGAGGATCCTACACTCCTGTGTGAGTGTTTATAGCTCCTGTTGTGACATGAAAGCCAACCTCTTGAGTAAACAACCACAGCCAGAAGCCCGGCGCTTTCCTAGGTAGACGGATCACACTCCGACAGCGTCTTCATCTCTCGTCATCTTCTCAGACTCCAGAAAGTTGAACAAATCTACTGATCCTCCACGTTGTTTGAACAACTTCACTCGCTTGCCGGCCACAGATAGTTTCAAAGGAGTACCATCTAGCTCTCGTAAACTATAAGTGGCATTCTCATAAACATCTAACACAACATAAGGCCCGAATCATCTTCGCGAGAACTTACGAAGTGTAGAATGCTGGTTCTCCAGCGTGCTATCATACACCAGAACCCAATCACCAACACGTATTGGCTTTGGTCGTAGTCGGTGAGTCTTGTCGAAACGCTCCTTGTTTCTAACTCGAGCCACCTTCAACTTCTCTTGCGCCTCAGCAAGATCCTCCTCCCTTCGCTCCAACTGCCTAGTTCGTAAAGCAAGGAGTGAAGTATGATCTATATCATCTTCCCACGGTAGAGTAGCCCACGTAGGAAAGTCCTCCTCAGCAGGCATGATCGGCTTCTGCCCCAACATAAGCTCAACTGGCATGTAGCCAGTCGTGGTACAGTGTGTAGTTCTATCAGCCCATAAAGAAAATGGAAGCAGCCTCGGCCACTCTCTAGGCCTACCATCACATGCTTTTACTAAAGCGTGAACGATAGAAGGGTGTCCTCGTTCACTCTTACCAATGCCTTCTGGATTCATGGCAGTAGTAAGCCGAAGCTTTACCCCATAGCGAGCAAAGAACTCCTTCGCTTCTGCACCTCTCAGCTCGCCCCTATCTGCTCGTAGTCTTCCAACAGATCCATAACGACAGATAATATCTTCAAGCACGAATCTACATATGTTCTCTGTAGTCTTCGTGCGCAGTGCTCGTCCCTCCACGTAGTTGGAGAGATCTTCCCGAGCTAACACCAAGTAGCGCATCCCCCACAGTCCCGGCGGCATCATCACAAGATCAAGGACCCACGAAAAATGAATACTAGGTGGGTAGGTAGGTACAAGTCCATCTCTGTAACGGACTTTAGAGTAGAACTGGCAGTGCAGACACGACCCAACTAAATCCACTACGTCTTGATACAAACCCTTCCACCAGTATCGCTCCTTCATCTTTGTGTATGTAGCCCAAACTCCACGGTGTCCAGCCCACAAGGTGTCATGAAACTCCTTCAGCAGATTCAGCTTCGTCGGTTGATCATCCACTACTCTAGTCAACATCCCATCTCTTCTCTTCGGACGTTTCCACAGATAACCTTCACGTAGAAGGTAACCATACGCTTTTCTTCTAATCTCCTTAAACTCTGCATCACTCCAACCCTCTCGTCTGCATAATAAACTCAGATAGTATCCGATATCGCGGAACTTCTCCGTGTAGAACTCCTCGTAGAACGGCAGTGGTTCCAAGTCTGAAGTCTGCTGACCAACTTGGCACCAAACGTCTCTCTTTTCTTCATCTTCGACTTCAGTAATCATCTCTTCTTCATCTGTATAACAAGCCCTAGATAACATGTCTGCAACAAGATTATCCTTTCCTGCTATATGCTTCAGCTCAAGGTTCATACTCCGGATATAAGCAATCCATCGTAGCATTGCTATGTCTGGAGTATTACAGTTTGCTATCATACCTAGCAAAGGCAAACAATCTGTTTCTACTATCACACGGGCACCTATCAAGAACTCTCGATCTACCTTCATAGCAGTAACAGCTCCCCACAACTCACGCTTCACTTGAGGATAGTTACGTTGTCTATCTGTTAAGATCCGAGCTCCAAACCTTGAAACAAACCGCACGCCTTCTGCATCTTCTTGACCGACTGCCCATCCAATCGCCTTTGGACTCGTGTCAACAGTCAGTATGATAGGTCTTCCGCTCTCGTAGTTAAGTCTCCTTAGTACAGGTGGAGACTTCAGAATCTCTTTCAGCTGCTCCATCGTCTCGTGATGCTCTTGCCGCCAAGTAAACCTCTTCCCCTTTCTCAGAAGTGCATACAGAGGCTCGGCAATGTGTGCATAATGAGGAATACTCACACGAAAGAACACACAAGCTCCTAAGAATCGTCGAACCTCAGTGATGTTGGTACAGTCTGCTATCCTTGCTATAGCATCTACCTTCTCTGGGTTCGGCCGTCTTCCAAAAGTACCGCATAAGTGACCCACCACCACGATCTCTGACATTCCAAAACGAGATTTGGTACCTGACAGAGTGAGGTGTACCTCTTCCAAGCGCATCAGAATCTTCTCCACATCTTGGATGTGGTCTGCAACGAACTTTCTGCAACCATCAGCAGTCATAGTCTCGTCCTTGTCCTCCACCGGACAGCCTTTCATGGGGATATCATCAAGAAATGGGATAGTAACCTCAGGTACAGACTCTCGTAACACCTTATGCATCGCGTTTTGCATATGAGCTACTGAGTTTGTCGCACCCTGAGGAAGAGTACACATCCGCATCAACCCCAAAGGCGTACGCATGGTAGTCAAGTCTCTACTCTCCAAAGCAAGCTGAAACTGATCATAACCTGAAAACAGATCTCCAATAGAATAGATAGATCTTCCAGCAAATGCCTCGGCTACTTCATCAACCACAGGTCCTGTTCCAACATTTCGAATCGTGATGTTGTTAGCAGGCTGTAAGTCTTGGATGAAGCGTAAAGCTCCTGTCTTCTTAGGTACTGTGAACCATCGGCTAGAGTACGGAGCCATAGATGGTTCAAGAATACCCATCCGCATCCTCTCCTTCAGTAAGTCAATAACCTTCGGTAGCAAGGCACGAGGGACTGGAATCGGTTTCAAGTCCCAAGGTACGTGAGGAACTGTGAAGATAACCATCGGAGCTATCACACTAGGATCCACACAACCAATCTCTCCAGCTGAGAAAGAAAATGCCTTACCATGGCTAACTATCATCTGCTCAAAAGCTCGTTTCTCCACTTCAGTCAAGAAGCCATCCCCTCCTATCTGGAGCTGCTCGAGTGTCTCTTGAGTAAACTCGTGTCCTATCTGTTTAGGATCTCTCAATACAGGCTCAGTGGCCGCTAACTCCATCTGCTGCTGTGAATCAACAGGTAACTGAGTCGCCACTGGTTTCACCTTCTTCGCTACAGTTTTGTATTTGGTGTGAACCTCTGCTTCTTCACGAGAGCCACACCAGCAGATTGCATCCTTCCATCCACTCTCTAGTCTCGGATGAGGACGAGATTGTAAACACGAGACAACCTCCTCATAGACTTTACGAGAGTGGATGGGGATCACCACCCTTCCACCCATCTGCTCCATCACCTTATCTACATCATCCAGCCAACGAGCAAAAGACTGTACACCTACAAACTCCTCGTAAACACCAGAAATCATCTCATCTTCACTCAGAACTCCTGTACAGTGCAGATTTTCTGCATACTTCTCCATCTGCCTTCTACACTTCTCAGTCAAATCCTCTACACGCGTGAACTCACTCCAATCATCAGAACTGAAAGTCATCAAACCAGATTTCCAACTATGTACAGTGTGGCAGTTTTCAGAATCTTGAGCAACCTCTTCGTCAACCTCCCGTGATCCCACAGGCTGCTCAAGCGGGATCATAGTAACAGCAGATCCATCACTCTTGGTATCCCGGCCTACAAGAGTGGTTTCTGAAAACCCTTGCTCCTACAGATAGGAGAATCTCTCAAAGTTTGTCTGTTTCGTTCGTGGTTCGAACGAACGGTCAAAAACTGCACAGAACGTCTATCATCTGGGCTACGGATCCTAGCATAGTGAGATCCGTCATCCATCACCTTCGTCTCCATTCTTACTGCGGTGATATAAGGCTGACCGAGAATCACAGGATAAGAAGCAGAAGACTGCACGAAGAAGTGTTGATCTACCTCCACATCACCCAACTTCACTCTCACGTTGAGACAAGCGCCGTATAACTCACCCTTCTGGTTGTTTGCAGCTCGTAACACCCAACCATGATTCAGTTCGATAGGCCACTGACCTCTCTCGTACACCTCCCGTGACATGATGTTGATCTCTGAACCGTGATCAACTGACGCAGCAACAGGTTCAAGACTTCCGAGGCGAACTCGTGTAGCAGTCGTAGCACGAGCCCAGTGTCTCTTCCTGAAGTCACTATCAGTAGCTGGACTCTCCTCGCCAGCTTCATCATCATCAAACTCAGCAGTGTTGGTACCAGCAACTAACGCTTCTTGCTGGTACTCTGTATCATCAGCCTCCTGAAAATGCACCTTGCCGAATTCTGCATCATTAACAGAAGCTCCTACCATCTCTATCATCTAGCTTTCTACTTGTTCAGACATCACCTGTCTCTTCCGCTTGATGATGTCGATGATCAGCTCGTGAAACTCCCTCTTCGCAATACCAAGAACCTCCCGAAGAGAAAACTCGATTCGCGCGTCAAGTATTCTCTGCTCCAAGATGCCCTTGAGATCGGTTGAAGTCTCAATGTCAGCCGCCAACTTATAAGCCGGTCCCTTTCCCTTCTCTTGGGCAGTGAACCGTCTACCAGCAGTCGTTGGCTCCTGCTGGGATCTCTGCACGTCCTCCATCGGACCTGGTGCAGGTGGAGGAGCTGCAGAAGTAGAAGGGATGTCTTCAGGAGGAGCCGCTCGTCTTCTCGTGATCCTCCGTCTGTCCCCAGTCTCCTCTGGAACTCCAGTATCAAGCTCAGAGGCTTCTCGTCGCCTCTTCTCCTCTACAGAAGCATCTTGCCAGTGAACGTGTCTATCCACGTCCAAGAATGCTTTGATAGACGCAGCGTCAACAGGATCTCTCCACCCTGTGATCCTACGGATAGTTTCTGCTCCTCTCTTCAGTACTTCAGAAGGAACTTGAACAGGTTTCTTCTCAGTAGTTCTATCTAGCAACGTAGGACTAGAAGAAACTTCAATGTGATCGGCATAAACATCAGGATTTACCGGTGGTGCCATCAATGCATGTACAGTTGCAGCAGCTGTAATCTGAGGTAGACTCCTCATGCCTCCTCGTCCAAACTACGTGCTTAGCGGCTCCCCAGTCGAAGAAAGGTGTAGCCTACCGTTCTGGTAGCGAACCACACCATCTCGCAAAGCAGCCGTAAGCTCTTGACAGTCTCCACGAAAATGATCAGGACTGTCACACCAGATACATCTATGAACAGGAGCACCTCCTGGACGTGCAGCAGCAGACGCCGGTGGCTGCTCTCTCTGCAGGCCAGCTAACTCCACCTTTAGTTCTCTCATCTGCCGAATCAAATCTTCGATCTGGTTCTGCTGTCCATGGTTCTCTGCAGGTCTCTGAACCGGTGCCCTTTGTGCAGGAACTGGCACCACTGGTATCAAAGGTACTGCAGCCGGGACAGCAGGTCTGGGAGCAGGAGCTGGAGGTTGCTGTACTTGAGGAGCAGCACGAGGTTGAAAGGCCACTTCTGCAAGCGGACGTCCTCCCACGGCCACTCTTCCTCGCCTGTCTTGTTAGTACAGCAACGGCGTCCTCGACTCTTCCCCAATCGGTAGTAACTCCTCCTTCAGCCGATCGGTCAGCCAACATAAAGCATACCGATCTGCCGTAGCATCATCGGTAGCTTGCAGAAAAAGTTCAGTTCTCCTAGCATCTAGAGTTATGCGCTCTAGAGTTGAGAGTTGTCGGTATCTTCGATCAAACTCTCTCAGCAACTCATTCAGGCTCATCAGACGACCAGGTTGCTGCTCAACCCAGTCTAGAAACGTTCTCCTAGTGACTCTCTCTGAATCTTCTTCGAGAAACTCCTCTCGAAGCGATCGCTCGAAACTCATCCACACACCTAGATTTCTTCTCTGTACATCCCTAACTTGGTCGCGCAACTCAGAAATAACAGCTAACTCAAAACTGGTTATCATCTCTATATCTGTAACTCTAACCAGTTCCATCTCTCCTCTGTATTCACGCAGATACCTAGAAATATCTCTACCATCAAATCTGCCACATCTATTCACTATCGCTTGCAAAGCTTTTGTGGATTTCAACTCACCCCCTCCAACGATCGGATGCTGTTGGACCAGGGCCGCAAGCGTCCTCAGAATCTCAGTTGTGTCGAGGCCAGATGCAGATGTCGCTGCAGTCGTAGGGGCTACAGTAGGTGCTGCAGCAGACGTAGATGCAGCAGCTGTAGAGGTAGCACCAGCAGCGCTTCCGCTCTTCCGATCCATCTTCTTCTCCGTCTTAGAACTCAACTCCACGATCAATCACCCCAAGAAGCCTCTCAGTGGAAGCACCAGATTGTATGTCGAGGCGAGAGTTTCCTGGGAAGGGCGAACCTTCTAGATGTGATACGATCGTGAAGAAGAGGACGAAAACCTCACAAGGAATACGGACCGCAAGAAACCACACCACCACGTTCTCGATCTGGTCAAGATAAAACGCACGGCGTGCAAGTAGATCTTCAACTCCAGGTCATGCAGATTGCAAAGATAACGCTCAGTAACTCAGAATATCAGAAAACTGCTCCTGTGAAGCACCAGCGCGTTCACCTAGAAGCTTCCCGTCTTCTTTTCAGAAAAGATGTGCGTACAAGTTGTAGGTCTCCTATCTACTCTATTCTGCTCTCTACTCTCAGACAGAAGTTCTCTTCAGACGTAACCTCTGTGTCAAAATCTTCTCCTCAGCTCTACTGTTTCTCTCTACTCGATAGCTTCCGCACGGTAAACTCTACACTGCTCGATGATCGACAGACTGCGATAATGCCATAATGGACAATCCTGAGAACTCTCTCTCCCTGGAGTACACCCCTCTGGGTTCTCCTTCATCCTACGCAACCTTCAGTGTCACCTGGCAGGGGTAAAAGACGCCCTAAACAGATGGCAGCAGAAAAACAAATCACTGATAATATATCTACACGTAAGAAGACTATTTCACTAAGCTTTGCAGATTCATCTGTACGGACGGCCACCGTTTCGGCCGTACAGTCAGCATCTACCATGTCCATCCGAAGTAACTCCACCACGGCTACCTCTGGCCACCGGAATCACCTCGTTCTGACACGTGGAGCCCGAGTTATCACCATTGTCGTTTCTCGGCCCCCTTAAACTTCGAAGTGCCGTAAGTATTGCCTCAGGTATCAGTTTCACTTGATTTTTCGACCCAAGTGAATAGTATTTCGAACTGTACATTTTTCTACAAAAGAATTGGTACCGACTTGGAGTATCTTTGATGCCATCTCGCTACCCCAGGACTTAGAGGGCCGCAACCGAATTCGTACTAATTACCCCGCCAACCCGAAGGTGGGAGGTCCATTTCGAAACCCGGTGGTAATCTCCCTCTAGCATCCACACTAGGTGACTGCACTAGTGCAGGGGTAGACGGAGGCGTCCCGCATTCACGGTACGTTTAAGGGACATCTAGTGTCCCGCCCCTAGGCAACTTGGTGCCCCTCATATTCCCCCGAAGGGGCCAGCCTACTCCAAGCCGGTTGTGAGTCTGAAGGGATTTGATCCGGAGACCTCCTCCCTACAAGTTTCTCAGCTACACCACGGAAGCTGATCTGACAACTGGTTTTGAAGACCAGTTTCTAAGCTAATATGCTAGAAAGCTGCGGTATTTCGTCTTTCCTTTGCTAACACGAAGTGCCATAACTTTCTCTAGACATGCTCTTTTTGTACATTTCGAATTTTAAAAAAATACAACATACTACAATCTACATGGGAAAAATCTAAAAAGTATTTTTCGAACTCACTCTGATTTATGGTAAATTTCCCGGTATCAGAAATCTTGTAGAAAAAACTCCAAGTAACTTTTCGCCTGCAACTCCGTTTGCAACTTTTGAACATACCACGGTGATCAGCGCGACGAGACCTACGCCGTGGTGTTTTCAGATTTTCGAATGCTCACTTCCTCCAGAATCGGCTTCTCTGAGGTTTTAACTTCACTCAAAGAGACTAACTTCAACTGAGAGGTGAATTATTCACTATGTGGAATAATTCACATCACGACACCGTTGTCGTGTCGTGGACCGGCTCCTACATGAAATTCAAACTTCGATGCTTGTCGCTCCAAAGACACTTATGAGAAGACAAGCTAGACCCCAGCTTACAAGTTTTTGGCACAATCTCAGATCTCCATTTTCATCGCATAGATGGGTAGAGCTCCTTGTCAGCTTTCCATAAGCACTTTGTCTACTTCGTTTGGACGCTTAGTGGAGAAGTTATAGGACTCGAAAGATGGAGAAAATAAGCTAGGCCCCAGCTTACGGATTTTTGGCACCACTTCGGATCTTCGTTTTTATCGCACCAGTGGATAGAGCTCCTTGTCAGCTTTCCATAGGCACTTTATCTACTTCGTTTGGACGCCTAGTGGAAAAGTTACAAGACTCGAAAGACGGAGAAAACAAGCTAGGCCCCAGCTTACGGGCTTTTGGCGCAACTTCAGATCTTCACTTTCATCACATAGATGGGTAGAGCTCGCTGTCAGCTTTCCATGGGCATCTTGTTTACTTCGTTTGGACATCCAGGGAAGAAGTTATGCGATTCGAAAGAAGGTAAAATCAAGCTAGGCTCCTAGTTACTTGCTGACTGGGTATTCAGGGCTTCAGGCGTTATATCAAAGACGCAAGGGGCCTGCTTCTTATTATTCAGGTATTATTGAGGGTTGAACTTCGTACGTACAGACTGTAACAAGGGGGCTGCTTAAGGGGCTTGCTTGCGTCTGTGACATGTCAGCGGACGGTGCGGGAGATTTGGAAGTCCAATGAAAACGCGCAAGGCGTCGTTGGGTTCAGATCTGTGCAGGCTACGCATTGGTTCAAACGGTTAGAGAAGAGACGGATCGGGGAGTGCGTACTGAGAGAAATTGAGACGCAGGAAGTAGATTTGAGATTTTCAGTTACCTGTGAAGGAGAGTTGGACCGTTTGGGCCGTTCCGAAGTCCAAACTTGCTGTCCTTGGATCCATCGGGATCAGAACAACGAGTTCTTCAGAAAATTGAAGACGATTCAAAGTTTCATCGGGCGGTTTGGGAGTTGTGAGTGAAATTGGCTCGCAGGGAAGCGCTTACATCAGATTTTCGTTCGCCTACGACCTGAGATTGGGTTGTTCTTCGCGATCGGTGAGCCAAGCTCTTCGTTCTTGGTGCCTACGCGATCAGGGAGTCTTCATGTACGCATAGGAGAAGACTGTACGTGAATTGGATTGTTGGTTTGGGTGTTGTGAGCAAGTTTGAGCTGCAAGGAACTGATTTACGTCAGTTTTTTGCAACCTGCGACCAAATTTCTTGCGTGGTTTTGCAAGGGGAACTCCAAACGACTTGTTTGGAGTCTTGTTGGGTTCAGGGTAGCTAGATCTATCTGCCAAGGAAGACGGATATCAGTTTAGACGATCCGTTTGTGCGGTGTGTGCGGTTTTAAGCCGCAGGGAGGAGTTTTTGGAGGTTCGGTCACTTGCGACCAAAAATCGGTGATATCTCGGCTGTTGGGAGTCGGATCTGAAGATTTCTTGGGTTAACGGAGTCAGCGGACGAGACCCTATCGACATCTGAAGTCCGTCCAGCGAAAGGAGGAAGTCCACAGATAGGTCTTTTTCGATTTCTTCGCTACGGGTTTTGCTCTTTTAAGTTCGTTAGAGTTCTGGTTGGCTGTATATAGCTTGTGGTAGCTAGCTTTAGCTAAGAGCTTATACATGGATGTGGTTTGGACTTGGGTTTGGATCTTGTGATACTGCTGTGGCTCTGTTTGTTAGCAAAGAGAAGTTTCTCTTGCTTTGAGCTACGCTTCGGTGGTTTTGGGTCGGGGTTGTGATTCAGGGGTTTGTTTTAGGGCTTCTGAAGTAGGTTACGGACCGCTCAGGTCTGATTATCAGTTCTTTACTGTTAGGAGAAAGAAACGGCATTGTACATACATTTGGGAGTGTATATATCGCAGCTTTCGTTTTCGTGGTTGTTTTTCTCTGTCTCGTCCTTGTTTCAGCACACAACATCTCCACAGCCAGGAACCTCACGTTTTCCTGGACATCCTTCACGCACAAAATATCCGACACGATACCGTGCAATTCTGAGATCTATTTTAGTTCTACAATCTCTTTTTCACCGACTTTGTTACGGGATTTTTTGCATCAAGATTCTGATTGACACTGCAAGCTCTGCTGGAACTTATATACTCGCTAGACTCTTGAGTTTGGTCAAGTTCAAGCTCTTGCATTCTATCTTCTTTGAAGCAGAAAATAGATCCATGTCGAGTGATTATGGAGCTACTGACTGCATTGTGTAAGTTATAAAATAATCACATGTTTCTTAATATGTTTTTCCTTGAGGCAAGAAAGACTTCTTAGGCTTCATTTCTTTGTGGTTTCGTTAGGTGTTGAGTTGCTACACTAGAGGCTTTTCTTTTTTCTCAAGGAAGATGACTGGAATGTACTTGTGTGATATAAATACAAGAATATTGTGAAAGAACATCCTACAAGCAATCACAAAGGAAGTGGGATCAGTTCTCTCAAGAATTCAGGTATATGTTTGTGGGTTTACTTCACTTTAACAACACATAGGCATCCCAAGAGTTGTTCTTGACTTCAGATTTGCTTTGCTTCTTGATATGTTCCATCCTTTGTGTTTTGGTTTCAGTTGAACTTCAGATTCAATAGTTCGTCTTTTAACTCTGATGTCGCACACTGAGAGCCCTTTCTGACTGAGATCTCACTTGTTACCCACCATGTGCTGAACTCACGTTTAGTTAGTTGAGTGTATTTAGCATATGCAACAATGTTGATGACTTGCAATTTTATTTTTAACAAGCTCTATTCATGACACAATTGTTTGTCTGCCAAACTATTTACTGAACCACATGACTTATTCCAGACTTGGTAGCACAAGTACATCAATGATGGGAACACTCTGTTTCAGTCCAAAATTTAACACTTGATGCATATGCAATCATTATATCCTTCAATTTGTCTAGGATGATCCTTTATTGATAACAGCTACGCAGTTATCTTTTTAATTACATTCTTCTCATGTTTGTGATCTGCTAGCTCCTTCACGAGCATGGAAGGTTGAGGATTGAACCAGCAGCATCCATCTGCTCTTCAATGTTTGACGAGGTCGCAAATGCTTTCTGAGCTCTATCAACAGCCGTCTAGCCAAAAGTACTCATACTCAGTTTTCTTTTCTTGAACAAGTTTCAAGATGAGTCACAGTAAGACCACTCTCGTTCTTTTTCTTCCACAAGTTAAAGTTCATTGAACATTTGCAGATTACATACTGTTTCAGTTTTGTTAGTTCATTTGGATTGCATCAAAGCAAGATAAGAACCAAAAATTTATCCCATTATCAAGAAAATGTTCGTGATCATGATGTCACGATCCTTAGACTGAAGTTTGCACAAAGTTTGAGAGTGATAGTTTATTTTACATGCACTGTGCAGACTGTCCGGAGTGGTTATTTCCAAACTTAGTGAAGATTACAATGGAGAAGTGGTTAGTTATTTATTTGAACGATTGAGCCATCTTCTAGTTTTAAGATCCTTCCACTTAACGCCTTCAACTGTATCACTTGCAACGAGCTCTATGGCGGATTAACTTCTGTGTTTGCAGGTAAGTCATCTACGTCAGGTATTACAGAGAGGGAGGCTCAAGATCTGCTTTTACATCTGGCCTTGTGTAAATATTGCATATCTGATAAAAAGATCAAATTTCAAATCTCAAGAATGAAATTAGATACGAATAGAACTGATTGCATCAGCGATCATTTGCTGAATAGGTAATTTCTTTACAAGATAAGGTAGACCATGTGTAATGCACTAGATATATGGACCATATCAAAACAGGTTATGTTGGCTCAGTCTTTTTACCAGAAGTTTCGACCTTGTATTTGGTATGAGTTTAAAGAATTTGTTTACGAAAGAGTTTTTGGATGGTGGGCATGTGAGGGCATGTGGGACCTTTGAGTTAAAGATGTTCGGAAAGTTGTCTTTGAGATCACAAGACGTTTTGTACCATATGTATAAATTTGCATCAGTTTAGAATGTTTATCAGTGAGCATAGTTCATCCGAAGTGAGAATTTGTCCGACAATTCTATCGAGGGGATCCTCGCCCGAGGGATTTGGCAAAATGTCGATGTAGTTGCTTGCTCTAAGAAGATATCTCTGTAACAACCTAGAGAAACACAAAGTATCGGAAATAATAAATTAAGGATCGTTTCCACGAAGATATAGTTAACAATTACACAAAACATAGTACTACAACGTCACAATGATAATTTTGATAGTTTTTTGTTATTCTCACGGAATGGAATAATATCCGGATGAGAGTTCAAGTCTGATAAGAAATCAAACCCAAGCAAAACCTGATAGATCAGAATACAAACAACAATGAACTAGTTCTTGATCAAGGACCCTTTCAACAATACATATAAAAGATTCGAGAAGATAGATGTATGAACAAATGAGATTCCAATCTCATAGGAAGAAGTCGAGACCCAACTCCTTGAAGAAGGGCTTGGCCTCGGTCAACTCTGCTGCTGATAACACCAACCCTCGAGGATGCATCGACATACTTGAAACTCTGTTGCACTAAGCCACACGTACTTACTGTGAGCCGAAGGCTCAGTCCTTCCCAAGTTCTCACAGTCTAGCTTCTGCTTTCAGAAGACGAATCTAGTCTTCCAGAAGACATCTACTCCGTCTTCCGGGATTCTAACAGTGCTTCCTAAGTAGCTCTCGTCTTCCGAGCTATATCTAAACAATCCTAACTAAGCAAAGCCTCGCATGGATTCCTAAGAAGACAACCCACCTTGCATTACATCCTACTTCCTAACAGAAGATACAAGATTTGCGAGAAGTAGAGTGTGTAACAGGTTCAGAAGATGGTTGCGGGCTCTTGCGATGACAGTGACCTCTAGGAGACTCCCGAGACAGCTTCCGATTCAATAACGTTCTCGGAAGACTTCCCGAAGCCATGCTTCTCTTCACTGGTCTCACCTGTCTTCTACTTCCTACGTGCAATCTAACCTCACAACAGACACAAGACATTCATAGTCTGTTCTTTTGACTTCTCACCTCTCATACACACTCAGAAGAAACTTGTTGCATGACGAGAAGACATGACCCTTCACCATTCTCTCCAGATTCTGCCAGCAAGACTTCTCACAACTCTCTTCTAAGTTCGGGAAGAAGAAGGACTAGGCTGCTATGGGTCGGACAGAAGAGACCCGTAAAGGACCCTCACGTCTTCTCGCGCATTCTGCCAGCCTTTCCAGTCTTCCAGTCTCTTCAGGAAGATGTGGATTTGAGAAGCTCGGAAGATTGGGAGGCACAGGCTTGGTTCCCAACTTCCAGCTCTCGAAACAATAAACAACTCACCAAGTCACTCAGGATTCGTACCAAGCTTCTCTCAACACAAAAGCAAATCCAATCCACTCTCGATACGAATTACACACAGTCGTCTTCCAAAGACAGTCAGGCTTCCGAAGCGTCTTCCGAAGATGTTCAGATTTTAGAAGCGTCTTCCAAAGATGTTCAGATCTTCCGAAGCGTCTTCTGTTTAGGGATTCGGGAGTAGAGGTACGATAGGATAAGGAAATTGATAGCTGCGGGTCGAATTTGAGAACGACAGACAGGGAAGCTCGAATTGCAACTTGGGAAGAAGCTAGAAGATGACTGTCAAAAATTGGACAGCGCTTCCGCGCCCAATGTCACAGAAGGAAAAATGTGGGATGGGGAATTGATCGATCGGCTTGCCTGCAAACAACTGAGGAAGCGCAGGGAATACCAAGCAAGAGGTGAGAAGCAATGGGAAGGGAAGAGAACATGGGAAGAACCTCAAACTATCTTCTGTCTGCTTCCGTAGTGTCTTCAGTCTTCCACGTGCTTCCGGCTCCGTCCCTAGCTCCAATGCGACCCCACTGAGCTGCTGCTGCCATCAATTCCTTGCTACTCCTTAATCGAAAAAGGTTCCTCCTCTGATTCCTCTCAGCTGCCCTTCAATGTCTGCTTCCGAGAGTCCACAGAAGACTCCTTCCAATTCGATCTTCTAGTAAAAAACGAGCTCAATGCGGGAAGCGGTAGTGTTTCGGTGCTAATGCGCTTCTTGCGCATCTTCTCGTGCAGTTTAGGGATTTTCGACCTACCCGACTTACCTAACCTACTTGGTGCTACCTGGTAGGTACACCTACTTCTTACGTGGTTAAGCTTCCGCGGTTGCCGTCTTCCGCCATCTTCCGTCTTCCGTCTTCTGTCTTCGGAAGACACAACAGAGAAGACACTTCTCGGAAGATGGCGTCTTCCGAAGAAGTCAACTTCTTGTTGCTAAAAAGATCATAAGATCATCTTCCTTCTAAGGAAGCCGTAATCTTAAGTAACAAAGCTTCTTCAGTTATACAAACAAGTTATTAACCTTAAAATTTTCAAAAATTCGTGAATCTGTAAATTGTGGGCACCACACTTTGCTTGCCAATCTTGTATTTCCTTCAAAATCTTCACTTGATCTTCAGACTTTGTGATAACTAAAGCATCTCGCTCCGAAGTTAACTTCCTGACTTCGCTCGAAGATTCCACAAGCTTCTTCGTCAGAGCGTCCTTTTCTTCTAACCAGCCTTGACGCCCGAAGTGCACTATGCTGAGAAGATCGTTCAGTGATATCGATTCCTTCGCCTCCTTCTCGTAGATATGTCGTTGCATGTCCAACTGTGCCATGATCGGCAACGTTGTACCGCTGAGGAATTCCAGAGTCTGCTCGAACATCTTCAACTCTCTTCCAAAATTTGGGTCGCTCAGTCTCGAAGTCGTAGCCTCGTCAAGTCTGGGCGAAGTTTGAAGTTCTGCTTGAGGGACTTCTTGAAGTGTAGCCTCCGAAGGTACTCTTCTTATAACAAATGCCTCCTGGTCCTTAATCGTCTAACTTCCTCCTGGACTTGTTTCCCCTACGATCTCCACTGAAGACGATCTTGCAAGAGTCTGGACATCTTCGGCACCTTCGTCTGAAGTCGTGGTTGTCCTCTTCGCTTTCTTCTTCTACCGCGAAGTCGCACCACCCGAGGTTTCCGCTTCTGTCATCTTCCTCTTCGTTTGGGTGCTAGGTCCCGACGAAGTCAATGGAGTCGCCAGCTCTTCCTTCCGAGGAGACGGCTCCATCAAAAGTTCATCTTCGGATGTCATTCTTTGTCCGAACTTCTCCTCTTCTTCCGGAAATAGTAACTTCATTCCTTGATAGAAAACCACTACGAAAGCCGCGAAGTATGTCGAGCCACCATCGTCGAAGATAGTGTACAGCTTCTGAACGTGCTCGTGGAAGATCTTCGCCTAATACGTCTTTCTGTCTTCGAAGATCTGTTTAATGAAATGTATCTGCCAATTGGTCTGATACGAAGTGCGTTGTGGCTTGAAGATCGTGTTGAGCGCGATCGTCACATCTCTCTTGAACGGATCGATATAACTGTGTACCTTGAATCCGTTCGACCTCACCGGCAGCGTCGAGAACAAGTCATCGTACTTCGTCACTTCGTCCGAAGACGGCTTGCAGGAGTTATCGTACATAAGATCACCTGGTCTTCCAGCATCATCGATCCCCAAGACGAAGCTCCAATGTGACAGTGTCTAGTTGGCTGGTCTTGCCCGAAGATCTTCGGAAGGATGTCCCTTGCAGATGAGAATCTCTTGCAACAGCTCCGAAGAGATCACCCCCCAGTTCTCCATCAAGAAGGCCATCCCCATTTCTTCCAGTCGTTCTCGATATGGACTGAAGTCCGACCACTTCGTCACTATAGTCTTCAGCTTCAGCTTCCGCGACGTCTGCATTCCTCTCTAGTTATGAAGTTCGTCTCGCCTCTCCTTCGCACTAAATCCTAAGAAGACAATCTTCGCCGAAGACACTCTTCTCTCGCATCGATAGTTCCGAAGCGCTAAAGTAAACTCGTAAGTGGAAATAGTAAAAGTGAATTACTTTTGTCGTTTCTTATAGCTATTCCTCTCGCTTCCTCATGCGTGAAGCTCCTCTTGTCCCTCGATCGCGAAGTTGCGTGAACTCCTGTGCTACTTTGGTCCTCCTTCTCAAGGTCATAACTTCGTCGTCCAACATCTGTTCTTAGCAAATGAGGTATCTCTGGAAAGCTCTTTATCTGAGGAATGCAGCTAGGTTATTATTCCAAAGATATACACTTCACAGGTTCTGTATTCTTGCTCAGCATCATTCTTCGGCTAAGAATCTCTATACTATAACTAAACTTATCTTATCTGTCATCTATACTAACTAATCTATTGTTTTATCTAGCAAAAACCAAAATTTTCTAACAAATTGGAAATCCAAGCCTTCACAATCTCCAGCAAGCTCAAGCACCAGCAAGCACCTAAGGGGGAATAACTTTGTATCTTGGATTGGAACGTGGGATTATGCACGTCTAGCTTATCGTGGGACTGGCATACGCACGAGGTATGAAAAAGTCTTCTCACTAACCGTGTGATTGTGTCCGTAAAGACAAATGTCTAGATCTGTGATCATTGAGTGAAATGACGAAAGAATATCGGCGCTAGAATACACGAGCAGGCCACCTCCTCGACATCGAGACTACCATGCTAACGAATGCTACTCAGACATGTTAGAAGTTCTATGGATGATTTCTCCGAAGTCCGAATTGGAGTAATAGTAGGGAGATTCAAAATAGTTTAATAACGAGTAGACTCCTCACCACCAAAACCTCGTGACTGCGTCTCTTGGGCTGGAGAACTATTGTGGAACAGTAGAAAGAGCAAGCTAATTAGCAGGATGTTTCAGTGCGCTTTCTTGGTTAAACACGTAGCGACTCATTCCAAACACGATATCGATCCACAGACTCATTTGAGCGTTAGCTCAAACAAATAGTGTTTAGAGTAGAGACATTTGTGGCATGTATACTCATGCTAACGGATAGATCTGAATCCAATGTTGATAGAGTAATATCATATACAGCTTATACATCGTGTATAGTATCGTGTGTTTTGTGACGTTTTGTGATTTATGATTTGTGTGGTTTATTCTTATTGATACTAAGTATTTCATCTCTTTATCTTTCTCCTGCATGAAGCTGTACGAAATCGGAGCGATCTCTCTACCAAGATTACTGTGGCACGTGGTATTTAATCTTCAATCTTAAATTGGATGGAGCTGGAAGATTGCACATTTTCCCACATTGTGTTATATTGTACACAACATCCAGAATCTAGTTGCATATATAGTATATCATCAAGCAAGTTCTCTGCTGGTGGTGTGTTCTTTCTCACCAATCGGTGAATGGACTGATGTAAATTCATTTCATCACTAAAGCTTCTTTTCTGTGTGTATTATTGTTTCAAGAATAGACTGATGTAAACTCATTTCATCACTCAAGTTGCTTTTCTATGTACTTTTGTTGTCTTTTCTATCCGTAAGATGAAACGAATAGTGTGCATTCGTATGTTCAATAGATAATGGGATGACAGTTAATCACGAGCAGTAGAAACCACTGCATATCGAATTGTAGATTAGACTTGTCCTTCTGATTCTCTGCAAGAACATCTTGGATACACATCAGAAATAGATATCATGAGTAGTCTTTCAAGTTCAGGCCTCGATCGATCTGCTTACATGAACACATTTATTGTTGATATTTCTGCTAGTACTTATTCGTATGTTATATTGGAATCAAAATGAGCGAATTAGTATACAACAATCAAATCATACTTCAGCGAACTCACATGAGTCTAGACAAGGTACTATACACATAAGAACCAAATTCATGAGTAATAATCTCTCCATCTCTCGAACCACAACATGACACCGTCCGATGAAACTTAGTATCATCTTCAATTTCCTGAAGAACTCGACGTTCTGATCTCGAGGATGGATCCAAGGACGGCAAGTTTGGACTCTCGAACGATCCAACTCCTCTTCACAGACCACTGAAGATCCCCAAATCTTTTTCCTGCGTCTCAATTTCTCTCAGTACACACCCTCTGATCCATCTCTTCACGAATCGTCTTAACCCACACATAGCATGCACAGATCTAAACCCAATGACACCTTGCGCGCATGCATTGGACTTCCCAATTCTCCAAAACGTCCATCGACAGATCGTAGAAACAAGCTAATCCCTTAAACAGCCCCCTTACGTTAGTCACAGTACGTACAAGTTTTTTCCAATAATGAGGAAGCAGGCCCCTTGCGTCCTTAGTATAGCATCTGGAGCTACAAATACCCAATCAGCAAAGTAAACCAAGGTCTAGCTTGATTTTCTCTTCTTCCGAGTCTCGTAACTTCTCCACTAGGCGTCCAAATGAAGTAGACGAAGTGTCCATGGAAAGCTGACAATGAGCTCTACTCATCGATGTAATGAAAATGAAGATATGAAGTTGTGCCAAAAGTCCATAAGCTAGGACCTAGCTTATTTTACCCATCTTTCGAGTCTCGTAATTCTCCACTAGGCCGTCCAAATGAAGTAGACAAAGTGTCTATGGAAAACTAACAACGAGCTCTACTCATTGATGCGATGAAAGTGAAGATCCGAAGTCGTGTCAAAAGCCTCACTTTTAGTCCCATGAGTGTATTTGGAGCGATTTGAAGAGTAAGTACCAAAACCAGATTTTCAAATAGGAGTCAATCCACGACACGACATCCATCCCTTCTAAAATGAAAATGAAGATCCGAAGTTGTGCCAAAAGCTCGTAAGCTGGGGCCTAACTTGTTTTATCCATCTTTCGAATCTCGTAATTTCTCCACTAGGCGTCCAAATGAAGTAGATGAAGTGCCCATAGAAAGCTGACAATGAGCTCTACCCATGGATGTAATGAAAATGAAAATCAAAAGTTGTGCCAAAAGCCTGTAAGCTGAGGCCTAGCTTGTTTTACCCATCTCTTGAGTCTCGTAACTTCTCCACTAGGCGTCCAAATGAAGTAGACAAAGTGCATATGGAAAGCTGACAACGAGCTCTACTCATTGATACGATGAAAGTGAAGATCCGAAGTCGTACCAAAAGCCTCACTTTTAGTCTCATGAGTGTATTTGGAGCGATAAGAGTAAGTATCGAAAACATAGTTTCAGATAGGAGTCTATCCACGACACGACAACGTCTCTTGAAACTATGCCAATAGTGATAAAAACACAGTTGAGAGACCAATGTTGTCTCCATAACTCAATCTCCATGCTGTAGTCTCGCTTGAACTCATGATAATCATCCATAGGCGGTCCTTCCAAGTGCTAGAACAAATCCTCCCACGTTGTCGTGTCGTGGACCGGCTCCTACTTGAAATTCAAACTCCGATGCTTGTCAATCCAAAAACATTCATGAGTAGACAAGCTAGGCCCCAGCTTACGAGTTTTTGGCACAATCTCAGATCTCCATTTTCATCGCATAGATGGGTAGAGCTCCTTGTCAGCTTTCCACAGGCACTTTGTCTACTTCGTTTGGACGCCTAGTGGAAAAGTTACAAGACTCGAAAGATGGAGAAAACAAGCTAGGCCCCAGCTTACGGGCTTTTGGCACCACTTCGAATCTTCGTTTTTATCGCACCAGTGGATAGAGCTTCTTGTCAGCTTTCCATAGGCACTTCATCTACTTCATTTAGACGCCTAGTGGAAAAGTTACAAGACTCGAAAGATGGAGAAAACAAGCTAGGCCCCAGCTTACGGGCTTTTGGCGCAACTTCGGATCTTCACTTTCATCACATAGATGGGTAGAGCTCGTTGTCAGCTTTCCATGGGCATCTTGTTTACTTCATTTGGACATCCAGAGAAGAAGTTATGCGATTCGAAAGAAGATAAAATCAAGCTAGGCCTCTAGTTACTTGCTGACTGGGTATTCAGGGCTTCAGGCGTTATATCAAAGACGCAAGGGGCCTGCTTCTTATAATTCAGGTATTCAGGAGAGAATTGTACGTACAGAGACTGTTGCAAGGGGGTGCTTAAGGGGCTAGCTTGCGTCTGCGACCTGTCAGCGGACGGTGCGGGAGATTTGGAAGTCCAATGCAAACGCGCAAGGCGTCGTTGGGTTCAGATCTGTGCAGGCTACGCAATGGTTCAAACGGTTAGGGAAGAGACGGATCGGGGAGTGCGTACTGAGTGAAATTGAGACGCAGGAAGCAGATTTGGAGTTTTCAGTTACATGTGAAGGAGAGTTGGACCGTTCGGACCGTTCCGGAGTCCAAACTTGCTGTCCTTGGATCCAACGGGATCAGAACACCGAGTTCTACAGGAAATTGAAGACGATACCAGTTTTCATCGAGCGGTTTGGAAGTTCTGAGTGAAATTGGCTCGCAGGGAAGCGCTTACATCAGATTTTCGTTCACCTGCGACCTGAGGTTGGGCTGTTCTTCGCGATTGGTGAGCAAAGCTCTTCGTTCTTGGTGCCTACGCGATCAAGGAGTCTTCATCTACTCATAGGAGAAGACCGTGTGTGAATTGGATTGTTGGTTTGAGTGTGGTGAGCAAGTTTGAGCCGCAAGGAGCTGATTTACGTCAGTTTTTTGCAACCTGCGGCCAAATTTCTCGAGTGGTTTTGCAAGGGGAACTCCAAACGACTTGTTCGGAGTCTCGTTGGGTTCAGGGTAGGTAGATCTATCTGCCAGCGAAGACGGATATCAGTTTGGACGATCCGTTTGTGCGGTGTGAGCGGTTTTAAGCCGTAGGGAGGAGTTTTTGGAGGTTCGGTCACCTACGACCGAAAATCGGCGATATCTCGGCTGTTGGGAGTCGGATCTGAAGGTTTCTTGGGTTAACGGAGTCAGCGGAGGAGACCCTATCGACATCTGAAGTCCGTCCAGCGAAAAGAGGAAGTCCACAGATAGGTCTTTTTCGGTTTCTTCGCTACGGGTTTTGCTCTTTTGAGTTTGTTAGAGTTCTGGTTGGCTGTATACAGCTTGTGGTAGCTAGCTTTAGCTAAGAGCTTATACATGAATGTGGTTTGGACTTGGGTTTGGATCGCGTGATACTGTTGTGGCTCTGGTTGTTAGCAAAGAGAAGTTTCTCTTGCTTTGAGCTACACTTCGGTGGTTTTGGGTCAGGGTTGTGATTCAAGGGTTGTTTTTAGAGGCTTTTGAAGCAGATTACAGACCGTTCTGGTCTGTTTTTCAGTTCTGTGCTCTTAGGAGAAAGAGACGACAGTGTACATACATTTGAGAGTGGTATATATATCGCAGCATTCCTTTTCGTGGTTGTTCTTCTCTGTCTTGTCTCTGTTTCAGCACACAACATCTCCACAGCCAGGAACCTCGCATTTTCCTGGACATCCTTCACGCAATATCCGACACGACATCGGTCCCCCTCCAAACTTGTGCATCCTCCGGTATGCACCAGAGATACCAACCAAGGAGTGGACCGGCACGCACACTCGTTCCCATCTTGTCATCCTCCCTCCCATCTCAATCAACCTCATCCTCAAGTCCGCAACTCGATCGTCATCTTGAAGTTGCTACCCTGCCATGATCCTCCCTAGATCCATGCTCATCGATCATGAAAGATATGAACAGTTGTGCATTTGCTGCAGATCGTATCAACTGTTGAACTTCTAGATGAAGTCATCCAGCTCAATGATATCTCGTGTATCCGAGTATCGTCGAGGACTCTTTGTGACTTCATAGATTTCGTTCATGTCGCACAACAATAGTATGACGACACTATGTGTACCTCCAACCACGTCTCCATTTGAATCGGTGTCCTCTGCTCATGAGATCGGTGCTATTAGTTGGTACCTCACACCACTTGGTGTGAACCCTCTGCTTACTGCAGCTGAATCTTCGCCAAAATCTCCGTTGACCTCCGTGATGACAACTCCCGTGTCAATCACGAACACCAAGCTCTAACCATAGTGTCAAAACCTCATCATCACACGTGACCTGCCTATCTATAGAAAGATTGCGTGCAGATAGAGGAGAGTTGCGTGGTACGGAAGTGAATGAGTTTTTTGCTCAATACGGAGTGAAACTCAAACTCACTACTGTCATGAATCCGGAGGATATGGTTGGAAAGATCTCGACCAAAGCTATAATTTGAGCTAAAGAATTCAGAATTTCATGGTGGTTCGAGAGAGATATGATTGATTGAGTGGAGAGGATTGGATTGACCACTGTTACGTTTTTGATTGTTTCTAGAGACTCGTGACGAGTTTTGAGGAGTTGTGAGTTGGGTTGGAGAGAATGTTGACCTAACAAGACAAATCTGAAAATGGACCAAAAGGTAAGTCTGAGACAGTGGGATCTGAGATGTGAGTCGACTGAATCGACACATCAGTCTAGCATAGACAGACGCTAGTCGGATTCTTGAGATTCTGACTCAGATCTGGAGTGGACGGTGGGATAAGACGTACTTGTCCTAAAAATGCTCATAGGTCCCATCCTCCTGGATGACGACGCGTCTTCTGTGCCGTTGGAATCATCCGTCTGACCGGTGATCGTCTTCTGGTTTGTGCTTGGTCTTTCCTTAGGCATTGAAATTGGAGAGGAAGACATGGCATCTACTCGACCTTCCTCTTCTAAAGTCTTCTCCTTGACTTCTTCTTGTCTCACATTGGTCCTTACTTGACCAACTGTGTCTTCTTCAAATCTCCTTTGGACAGATACATGTAGTAGAAGAAAGAGGTGAGTTGTCCTCCGGTTGGGATACCCAAATAAGCTAACTCGGCTGAACAGGAAGACTTTTCATACACAATTGGGTATGAATTCGATGAAACTCACTCCCCAGAAGACACAGACAAAGCTTTTGCAATCAAAATCTGAAATCCAATCCCCGAGAAGAAGTTACATTGACTTCTGGAAGCTTACTCCATCCACTTTCTGTCACTGCTTCTCAACACACCAGGAAGACATGGCTGTGGGGTTGAGAACGGAAGGAAGACCGTAGAGTGTCTTCAGATCCTCTACCGATCCAAGTAGCAGAACATGTTGTCCCTGCATTCCACCAACATGTCCTTAGAGGCATCATCCCAAGTTCGGACCAAGGTCAGAAGCTTCCTCCCTATGATGAAGTTGAACTTCTTCCTGAGCGCTTCTCTCATCTGCGCCATGATCTTCTTGCTTCGATCTTCTACTTCCATCCGCGAATTCTTCTCCTCCGCAACCTTAGCTTATATAGCTTCCCGCTGGGCATTCCAAGTCTTCTTCTCGTCCACCATATCAGTTAGTTTACCCCTGATCCTCAAGACTTCATGTTTCCTCTGCTGAAGTCGCACCTGCAAAACTCCTGATGAGACTTCCGCAGTTGAGCCATCTCCTTAATAGAAGCGGAAGCTTCTGTTTTATACTTGTTGGTGATCTTCTCTGTGGCACAGAGGTTGGATTCTAGAGCTTCTGCGCTTCCTCCTGGTGGATCAAAATCTGAAGATCAAATCCAGGCTGAAGAGGCTGCTCATGGACTCTAGCCCGCTTCTCCACCATCTCTATGACTGACTGGATCTCGACGTCGAAGAAGTCACTGAATTCTTTCAGTGTCTTCTTCGGCACTGCTCTTACTGAGCTCACCTATCTCCTAATAAGATGATCAAGGTAAGAATAATCTATACCTGCCATCACCACAAGCAACATCTCATGATCTGCTGGTTTGCAAGTCCAACCTCACCATGAGAGAAATAAAGATAGTTTGATTGGTTCACAACTCCAGTCTCACTATCGATAACACATTGGAATGAATTCACTCTGGAAATCAAGCGTCAACACAAGCAAACGATATGGAGGGTTTCTAACCACAAGAAGTCCAAACTATAATCTTCCACACTCAAATATGTACAAAAGATAAACCCAGTCTCATCCTGACTGACGTCTTTTTTTCGATGATCACATACACAATATATGATCACCAACTGTTATAAACTATACTTAAGGTCACTAACTAGATGTCGAAACCTCTAGTAGCTCCAAAAGTCTCTTTGTGGTAGTTCCACTAGCTCACCCAAGTCAACTGCTACCAACGTCCTCCATGCACTTCTATCGACGTAAGCAAACGCCACCACAACTACAGCTTCCTCCTAGTACTATTGGGTCGCACTACTACTCCTCTAGGAACATGCGAAAAGGTCTCTTACTACCTTAAACAAGTCCATAAAGACTTGCACGTATTCCTATAAGACACCAAGAGATATTGGTTCTAGTGGTAAAGCCAAAGCTAAAAGCTAAATAGTTAAGCACATTCTTCAAGAATAGTGTTGGGATTGATGATCTGATTTTACTCACTCTCACACCACTGAAATTACACACATCAACAAGTTGGCTTGCTGGCTTGGTTCGGCTTGGCTCTGCTTCTGCACTCAAGCACCATATCGTGACATTCCAACTCACTCACCATATCGTGACACTACTCACTCTCCGCTCTGTTCCGCTTAGAGCAGGATAGCAATTCGGGACCAAATGCGCACATGCATGAAACACAACCCAAACAGCAACTTCAAACAACCCAACAAGGCAGAAATCTGCTAAAGAACACGAGCAGGAGAGTTTACGTCAGATTTTTGACAATCTGTGGCTTTGTTTTCTCTGTAACTCACTTGATCCGTCACCAAATCGAATAATTTTTGGTGCATTGGAATTGTCTTCTCAGCACGCACTTATTGCACTCAACGTCATCAGCAACTATCGACCAACATCTATTCAACGTTCGTCGATGTGTCTCTGCCGATCACCAAATTGATCAAAAAATTTATCACAAGAAATTTTGGCAGTGCTTCTGAATTTCAGCAGTACTATCTCATCATAAATCTGACCAAGAATAGGTCCACACACTACTAATATGACAACGATCAAGCACACAACCAAAAAGAATCACTACGTGCAAGCGTGCACACGCAAATCAAAGATACCAACGATTTGTACATTCCAGAGATACCGCCGGCAAAAATCCATGACCTGAGAGCACTCATTTAGACCTCGTGACTTCAATTCTTCAAGTAATAAGGATTGGTACTCACTCCACCATGCCAGCCGGTAATACACAAATAATAAAGTCGAGCCACACTCACTCTACGCACTAGAGAATCTAGATTGCACTCACCAAGACTATCTATCATAGCCATGAGCTTGAAGAAACTCAAGCCTACAAGCCTTACATGTAAAGTATATCCTTAGTGGAACTAGCACAAGAATCCACCCTAATGACAGTAACGGCCCTACCAGGACTAACCACTATGCACTCGGTCAACCTAACCAAGGTGCTAAACTGACGTGACAAATGACTTCAAGGTGCCTTGTTATCCGGATCCATTTAGAAGGACAATCGTGGGGGCCTTGAACACCATCTTCATGACCCTACAAGACTTCATAGTCGACTAACTGACACGTCCACTTCATCGAGTTGATATTGGCGAGGAGGAAGACGTACTAGACGAAAATATTTCATTTGCACATCTAGAAGTGATACAACACCTTCCACGACGACAGATCGATATACTTCATACCTTTTGTCATAGTGTTTTATTGACTTATGTATTTATTGATACCGACCAAAGAAGACTTATACGGACTGAAGGCATTGGAGGACAAAGAGTTGGACTTAGAGCTGACGCCAAGAAGAGAGAACGTGGAGATCCCGTGACTTCTACAAGATCAAGTATACGAGCAAAGAGGCGAAGACGAGACGTCAAGAGTGGTTACTTCGAGAAGAAAGAAGAAGACGGAGAGGTTTGGTGATGGAGACTTCGGACGAAGAACCTAAAGATCATGAAGAACAAGATGAACCTCAAGCAACAGCAAAATCTTCATCAGTGGAGATCGTAGGTGAAGTGAGGTCGAGACAAAATCGAGATCAAGAAGAAGAGATGGAGCAGGAGGACTTCATACTTTGGAGAGTCAACTCGAGAGCAACCTAAGTTCAAGAGGAGAGCCAAGGAATATGACTTCATCCCGAAGAACTTCGTACTTCACTACGTGACAAAGGAACGACTTCGGCTCAGGAACACAAAGTATTGATAAGGAGTTACAGACGTTCGAGCACACCTTAGAGTTTCTAACTAGAGTCACGTTGTCGATCCTTGCAGAATTAGACAGCGACGGATGTTCAAAAATGAAGCAAAGGTACCACTAACATTACTAGAACTAATGAACTCTGTGTACTTCAGGCGTAAAAGTTGGTTGGAAGAGTAGCATCAAATGATAACGAAGTTGGAGGAAACTTTGAACGAGATGAAGAAGTTGAGTTTGAAGAAGGATGCTTTATTCCAAGCGAAGTTCAAAGAGCAAGTGCAGTCTTCGCATCGAATTCAAGACTTGGAGGTAAAGTTGAACTTGATGACTTTGAGATATCATGGCATAAAGTCGGAGAGGGATAGTTTGAGGGACAAGGTAACCGAGATTGAAGTACAAGTTACTAAGGTTGAAGAGACAAAGACTTCGGCGATACAAGAAGCAGAAGAACTTCATGGTAAAGTTGACAAAGTGTTAACTTCATACTTCGTCACCGAGCTCGACACTTCAGAGAAAGAGTTATTGACGTGACTTCATACCGAGATGACAACAACAACAGATCTTTCGACGAAGAGTAGGATAGTTAGAGAGATGAACGAGATTAGAGAGACAGTCAAACTAGGGAACTACAGTTAGGTAGTGTAGTCACTTCAGTTCTGCATACTGGGGGACTCTCATCTCGCGGTCCATGTGCATCAACTGCTTCATAGGTAGTTAGATACTTCATTTTTGAGAAAAGTTGTATATAAGAAGTTGTGTTGTTCGTTCTCGAGATCTCTCTGTGTTTGTTATTTTGAATTTCTATTTGTTACAAATTCATTGTGTGTTTGTCTTCTTCGATGTTTTACCTACGAAGTTTCATAGTTTGTTGTGATAAGAGTGAGACTGGGTGACGAAGTTCTTTGCAGTTTACATAAGGAAAACAGAGTAATAGTTTGAAGTGAAGTCTAGGAACAAGCAAGCTACTACGAAGTTAGTTCTGCTACAAAATTAGTTTTAGAGCGAAGTTGTTTAGACGAAGTGGTTATTTCTGGAAGTTTCTTTGTTGGATAAGTTCTTCTTAGTAGTGGACTTCGTACTTCATGTTGGGTGAGAACTTTGTATGAAGTATTTCCGAAAGTAATTTTTGCAGAACAATTTAGTGTGAAGATACTTAGCATTTATAATGTTAGAGGTTACTTAGTAGCACTTCAGCAGTACTTCTATCGAGACTTATTATCCGTGGCTCTGTATCTTTGTTGTTTATTTGTTTCTTGAGATCCTTGACTTGTTTGGTATTGGTTATGTTATTTTTCAAGATCATCAACTTTGTCTTGTTGGATAGACTTGAGTTTGAACTCTATCGAGAATGTTTTTTGTCTGTGAGAATAAAAGATAACTATAAAGAATCACTCTTGTCACTTGTTAACTGTATTGGATGATATTTATTTACATCTCTATGAGTTTGATCTTAATATTACTACTTTCAAGCATCTTTTGGTTTTTTATGTGTTACACCAAGGTGAAACAGAACCTGATTCTAGAAAAAGATTATACATTACTTGATGTATAAGTGAAGTTTACTATTCAGTTTGGACTTCACTATGCTGCTGGTAGTTCACTTGTTTCACAATTGCAAGGATTTATTGATCTAGATTGGGTGAGAAGTGTCCAAGATAGAAGATCTACGTCAGATTTTTTGTTTTGTGTTTGGTAGACTTCACGTAATGTATAATCTTTTTTCTAGAATCAGATTTTGTTTTAACCTTGGGAACACAGCAGTTACTCGACGGTCGAAAAAGTAACACTATTGTCTATGCTGAGTACAAAGGTGCCACCAATGCTACATGTGGAGTTGTTTGGCTCCACACCCTTCTGGAGGAGATAGGTGTTGTATTTTCTGATCCTGTCATTTTATACACAGATAATATTAGCAGTATTAAACTTACTAGTTACTTTTTATTCCATGCTAAGACCAAGCATATAGAGATTCACTATCTCTTCATCGGAAAGAAAGTGTTAGCTGGAGAAATAAATTCTCAAATTTATTGATACAGATAAGCAATAAGCTGATATTTTCACCAAGACCTTACCTATGAATAAATTTGATGTTTTTAGATTGAATCAATGTGTTAAGGATATTGATTTGAGCTTGAAGAAGAGTGTTAATACATGTGCAAGGTCTAGTTAGTTAAGTTAAACCTACTGTAGTTAGGTCTATACTCAGTTGAGAGTATAGTTTAGGTTAGAGAGACTCAACCCTCTTTGTATCTTCTTTCTATATATACAGGAGGGAATGATGATCCTTTCCTTCTCTTGCTCCTACTTTTTAAGTTCCTTTATGTGTGTAACTCTCTCTTGGAGGTTGTACTGATTTTAACATTAAGTTCTATGCAAAACGGACGTGCTAGTAAATTAAAGCTCGCCATAAAACATTTTCCTAATCAAATGCTATTCCTCAGAGATGTCAGAACATTTTAAGAACCTTTCCAGGAAGTGAAAAATAATGCAGGACAGACAAATTACCCGTCAATTTGCAAGAGTGAGTCTTAAAGTACTGTGCTATCCACAAAACTAAAAAATGATTCTTTTCCCAGTGACTCTTGTAGCTCGTGTGTGTCGTCACGGCCACAGCAGTTTCAACTTGCTATCTTCGAATTCCGTAAGTTGATGGATATGCATCCAAAATATACTCGCAAGACTGTCACAAACAAATTCGCAAAACCACGATGTTGAAGGATAATAAGTTCACGTTCTTTCTCCTTTGACTATGACCTTTGACTATGACCTTTCAGTTCCCTTCTCCCTCTTCAGTATCTGTTCCGTAACTCTCTCTAGTGTAACTGTGTTGTAACTCCTTTCTTGTAATACCTCCTTGTAACTCCTTGTTCCCGTTTCCTTCCCTGAGACACCCCCAATGACCTCTACTCTGGAGATGATGACAGGTCTATTGTCTGATCCCCTGTACGCAGCTTCAGCTGTGGTGTGAGCTCCTGCTAACTCTCTGTCTTATTCAACATGGTATCAGAGCAAGGCAGCGAAAAGCAAGAGAGAGAGAGTTTTTGCAAGGGGGCTTGACAGGAAGAACGGAAGGTTCCATCTCTGGAAAAGAGAGTATGAGTGAGGATGGAGAAGTACTCTTGACTGTGAAAAACGCGGATGTGGGCAGTAGTGTGAGTGCTCAGAATTTTTTTCGTTTTTGGAGACTATTTTACAGTTCCAGAGAGTTTGAAATCTGTTTTTGAGGGGTTTCTGGACGTTTTTTGACGATTTCAAGGACACCCACCTATGGTGTCTTGTCAGGAAGGGTCGAATTAAGTAGGATACACCCTTTCTTGGATTTTTTGTCATGGTGAAAACTTACCGAAACTCACCTTTGACCAGCGTTTTGAGGGGGTTAGAGACGTTTTCTGCGAATTCTGAGGGCACATTATCGGTAGAAAAGGCTTCGCCTTTATAGTAGGGATTTTGGAATACCTTTCCAAAGAAATTTTTTCCGACTGATTCTGACCTCGTTTGCGACCTGTCAGAAACTGTCAGAACCTTCTGCCGAACTTTGACCGTCGATTTGAAGGCCTTACAGATCTTTTTTGGAGAAACTAAAATTTTCCGAGGTCTACCCCTACCCCACGCCCCCCGCACCTAAAGGTCCTACTTTCACTTTGCCAACACGCATACCAAGTTTCATTTCAGTTGGAGACTGTTTGGTTAGACCAGGTTCGTCACAGTGCACAATGGCGTCAGTTACCATAACAGAGAACTTACTTTCTGATTCTCATAAGTTGAATACTTCGAACTACCCTATTTGGAGAGCTAGGGTACAGGCCATACTTGCTGGATATGACTTGTGGAAGTTTGTTACTGGCTTACAAGAGAGACCCACTGTTGCTGAAGAAGCTATCGTTTGGGATAGACGTGACCAGTTAGCACTTTCTGTCATCAAGATGACAGTGAAAGATGCTGAACTAGTTGATATCCTAGATACAGAAACTTCGAAAGAAGCATGGGATACCTTTACCAGGAAACATGAGGTGGCGAAAGAGGGGAAGTTGAGAGTTCTTAAGGGTAAACTCGCAACCTTGCAGATGCAAGAGGGTAAGAGCATTGAGGACCATTTTATGGCCCTCAAGTCTATCTTACAAGACATCAAAACCTTAGGAGGAAGAGTTGAGAGTTCAGAAGCTATTCATTCGTTTCTTGAAAGTCTCCCTTCTGCTTATGAGGCTTTTGTGAAGGCTATGGAGGTACGTCCTGGAAAGATTGATATGGACGAACTGGAGAGTTTGGTGCTACAAGAAGAGATCAACATCGAACAGAAGAACAAAAGAAAAGCAGCAAGTGACGAATCTGTTTTGCTGCACATCAGCAAACAGAGAGGGAACTTTCGAGGGAAGAGGAAACCATTTCCTCTCAACAAAAGGTGGAATAGCAATGCTGGATCAAGCAACCAAGGAGGAGGCTCTTCTGCACATGCACAAGGTGACAAGAAGCGCAAGAATGGAAACTGTCACTACTGTGATAAACCAGGCCACTTTGCTCGTGAGTGCAGACTGAAGGCAAGACACGAAGGTACTGATAAGAGCAAAAACAGAGCAAATCTTGCTCAGGCTAAGTCTCCAGGAGAAGGTAATGAGCAGCTGTTTTTTACTGCTCTGTACACTAGTAAGTTAGATCATCCATGGTGGATAGATTCTGGAGCATCTAACCATATCTCTTCCATTCGAGAGTGGTTCCACAACTTTCAGGAGATCATCAATGGACCAACAGTTGGTCTAGGAGATGGTGAGAGATACGAAGTTAAGGGACAAGGTGATATTCACCTCCAACTACCTACTGGAGCAGTATTTCGAGTTGAGGGAGTTTGGTATATACCTGGAGTGGTGCATAACTTGCTCAGTGTTGGGAGGTTAGTCCAAGCTGGTTTCTACATCAACTTCAACAACAAAGGATGCACCATACAAGACAATCAAGGTGTAGTAGCAAGAGGCAATGTGATAGGTCATTTATATGAGCTTGAAGCTACCTCCTTACCTGAAGTTTTGCTTGCTGCTACTGTACAAGAGAAGACGGATTTGTGGCACAGAAGACTAGGTCACATGAGTTCAGATAGAATGAACTTGCTGTACAAGTTCAACCTAGTTGAAGGAGTCCAGAAACTCGATTCTTTGCACAAGCCATGTGAGATCTGCTTGAAGGGAAAACAGGTTCAGAAGAAGTTCCCTTCAGCAGCAAGAAGGGCTACAACTCCACTAGATTTATTGCATATAGATCTAGCAGGACCCATTGATCCTCCATCATTAGGTAGAGCTGAATATTATCTTTTGATAGTTGATGATTACTCACGAAAAATGTGGGTGAGGTTTCTGAGAAACAAGAATGAAGCTTTCACACACATGAAAGACTTCATAACTGAAGTTGAGCTTCAGAATAGCAGAAAAATTCGAAAAATCAGGAGTGACAGAGGAGGGGAGTTTCTGTCCAAAGCCGCTGATGCTTTCTACAAGTCCAAAGGCATCATACGACAACTAAGTGCACCTTATACTCCACAACAAAACGGGGTGGTGGAGAGGAAGAACAGAGTGGTTGCTGAAGTAACCAGATGTCTACTCAAGGATGGAGGACTACCTAAGAAGCTGTGGGCTGAAGCGGTTAACACTGCAGTTTACCTTCTCAACCGGAGTCCAACAAAGGTGGTGGAAGGTATGAGCCCTGAAGAGGCTTTCACGGGTATAAAACCTGATATCTCAAATCTTCGAGTTTTTGGATGTAAGGCCTATGTACTTGTGCCTAGAGAGTTGAGGAGGAAGTTAGACGACTGCTCTAAAGTTTGCACTTTCATAGGCTACTCTGAACAAACGAAGGGATACAGACTACTTGACAGCAAAGAGAAGATTATCATTAGTAGGGATGTGTTCTTTGATGAGGCAAATCAAACTGCTCATCTTGAGGTAGAGAAGAAGGAGACTACCACTACCTCCAATGGTACTAGTCTAGCTTTCAGATTTCCTCTTTCTGATATGTTACAAGATAATCAGTTTGATGAGAATGTATCAGAAGCTGTTAGAGGTGGTGTAGATGTTCATGTTGCTCGAACAGAAGATATCGTGCACTCACCTGAGTTGGTGGTAGATCTTCCCACACAAGTTACAGTTCCAACTTTAGTACCTGAACAAGTGCTTCAACCACTTCCGAATCAAGTAAGAAGATCTACTCGAATCAGAAGAGTACCTGCTCGACTTGCTGAGATGTGGTTAGCAGAGGCGATTGATAACGCAGAACCACTGAAGTTCGAAGATGCTATGAAGTCTGAGAAGTGGACAAAGGCAATGAAGGAGGAGTTTACTGCATTGCAGAAAAACGATACCTGGTTCTTGACAACTCTTCCTGAAGGGAAGAAGTTGATTGGAACCAAATGGGTGTACAAAACGAAGTATCATGCTGATGGTACAGTTCAGAGATATAAGGCTCGACTTGTAGCCAAGGGCTATCTACAGCAGCAAGGGGAGGACTATGGTGAGACATTTACTCCTGTAGCGAAGATGAGTTCAGTTAGGCTGCTGATAGCATATTCTATGCTTCATAACTGGAAAGTATGGCAACTAGATGTGAAGAATGCTTTTCTGAATGGTAAGATACAAGAGGAAGTATACATACAGCAGCCACAAGGTTTTCAGGTTGCTGGAAAAGAACAGTTAGTATACAAACTTCGTAAAGCCTTGTATGGCCTTAAGCAAGCTCCTAGAGCTTGGTTTACTAGGATAGATAGTTTCTTAAGGAAGAAGGGTTTCTCTTCTACAAGGGGAGATCCTAATCTATATATCCTAGTTACAGCAAAAGGGAGAGTAGCGTTGCTGCTGTATGTGGATGATGTAATCCTTTCAGGCAGCGATGAAGAGGCTATCTCTTTAGTGAAGTTACAGTTATCTACAGAGTTCGAGATGACTGACCTGGGCAGACTTACCTACTGTCTTGGAGTTCATTTAGTCGAAGATGGAGAAGATCTGTACCTTGTACAGGATAAGTACATCAACGATACATTGAGGGAGTATCAGATGCAGGACTGCAAGCCAGTGCCTACTCCAATGATACTTTCGAAGGATTGGTCTACTCAGCATGGATTTGACGAAGCGGTTGATAAAACTGAGTACAGGAGACTAGTTGGAAAGCTGATCTACTTGGTTGTAACGACCAGACCAGATCTAGCTTACGCTGTAAGCAAGCTTGGCCAGGAGATGGAGGACCCAAGAGTTCCACATTTGAAGGCAGCGAAACGAGTACTCAGGTATCTGAAAGGTACTGCGTTTCATGGACTGAAGTTTACTTCAATTACTCCTAAAGTTCTAACAGGCTTTACGGATGCTGACTGGGCAGGTGATGTCATAGACCGGAAATCAAGATCTGGTTATGCCTTCCTGCTTGCAGGTGCAGCTGTAACTTGGCAAAGTAAGAAACAGAAGGTTTCTTCTTTGTCATCCACAGAAGCCGAATATCGTGGACTGTGTAATGCAGTTCAGGAAGTCGTGTGGATAAGATGGATGCTGGAAGATCTGGGAGAGGTTCAAAGAGAACCAACTACCATTTTCACTGATAACATGAGTAGCATTGCTCTTGCCAGAAATCCAGTCCATCATGCGAGGACAAAGCACATTGAGGTGCAGGTCCATTTTATTCGTGACAAAATACAAAGTGGAGAGGTATGTGCCACTTGGGTACATACTGATGACCAACTAGCAGATATATTCACTAAACCATTGTCTAAACCTCAGTTTGATAAACTGAGAAATGGCCTTGGTATATGTGAACTGCCCGTGATCTTACGAGGGGGTGTTGAAGGATAATAAGTTCACGTTCTTTCTCCTTTGACTATGACCTTTGACTATGACCTTTCAGTTCCCTTCTCCCTCTTCAGTATCTGTTCCGTAACTCTCTCTAGTGTAACTGTGTTGTAACTCCTTTCTTGTAATACCTCCTTGTAACTCCTTGTTCCCGTTTCCTTCCCTGAGACACCCCCAATGACCTCTACTCTGGAGATGATGACAGGTCTATTGTCTGATCCCCTGTACGCAGCTTCAGCTGTGGTGTGAGCTCCTGCTAACTCTCTGTCTTATTCAACACACGAGCCGCTACTGCCCTATTATTGCTCTATTATGCCGGTTACAGCAACAGCAGAGTCGCACTCTGAATGCATTGGTCGTTATCTTCCTTACTCATGACACGGAGCCTCTTTCGAAGGCAGAAAGTGCTCCAAGTTGGGACTCTTAGAGTGGCCAGAATTCTACCCTAAATAAATATATATATATACAAATAATATGTCGAACAAATGTGAAAACCGACAGTGAACGCAAGGTCTTTCCTACACAAGATACACTAGTAAAAGTATCAGATCTAGAAGCACCATCGTCTCCCTAGAGGGGTTGTTAACTCTAACCTATATTACAGAAAGGTTACGTAAGAAGGTCAATAGACAGTCACAAGGAGATGAGACTCGGTCTGATACAATAGAAGGGACTGAACCTGGCAGTAGTAGGAATGACTCAAAGCTGAACTACACATGTACTTTATATTTAACATCGATCGACTACCTCCGGAGAAAGAATTTGAATGAGTTTATGCCTGGAAATAGACTCGTTTTGACGGGATAGACCTGAAATTCAAAAGTTTCCAGAAACCTGAATATCTATCTAGATTTCGGTAAGGCTCACAAGTATGAAGTATCAGTCCTTTACATGTGATCAAGTCCAGAAAGCTATTAGATTGATACTGTGTCAGGGGGTATATGTGAATGAGAGGAAACGTCGTATTATAAAAATGCAGGCTGAGTTCACAACACATAATATTAGCTTTGAACCCACCTAAGCTTAGTACGTTCTGAGCACAATTGCTGACGCCTCATTTCTATCTCAAATGTCTAGCTTCATCTTTAAACAATCCAAGCTTGTGCATCTCAGCAACTTAGTGTCCACATAGCGAGTACTAGTTGTCCGATCTAATCAATGATCTCAGACTGTAGAAATCATGCATATCAGAGCTCTTAAACTAACACTAGTTATATAAATATATATAGTCTGATATGATAATAATCTCACACCTCGAGCTCTTGGAATTGACTCTTGTGTGCAAACCACCTACGAGAGAGCTACCCAAGGGAGAAAGAATTCACGTCTCGAAAAATGTAACGCCTTCACCTCTTAGACTGGCCATGGAGTCTTTGTTTCTGTTGATCATGACGAGCTTTAGAGAAATCTTGCAGCGGCGAATCCACTGATGGCGACGATCAAGCTGGTGATCAAGCTTAAGGAGGTAGGAAGCAGCCCGGATGCTGCAGATTCTCCCGACGGACCTGGTGCAGGGGCATGACCTTCAAGGGCCAAAGCTGATCCGATACTCGAGATAGCAACAGCGGCAATCATAGCGAAGGAAATAGCAGATCGCATGGTGAAAGCCATTTGGTTTCTTGAAGATTCTGTAGCTGAAGGAAGTCAGTAACCAGATACTAGAGCTAGCACACCCAATTGCAAGCGTTCAAGATGCGACTATAATATGTAGGCTTAGTCTGATGTGATATCGAATAAGAAGAAAATGACCGTGGACGGAGACAGGAGTAGAGCGCACAGGCCTCTTCACGAGCAGAGTCGATCACAATGCCGAGGAATACGAAGAGCAAAATCGACTTTGGCTCGTGAGAGGGGGAAGAAGCGAAAGCGTTGGATGAAAGTGGCAGTTTCAGGGTAGTATATATATTAGAAACGCAGATCTCAAGAGCGTGAGAGAAGGCCGAGTTCCGCGCGAGCGTTGCATTATCACGGTAGTAGCAAACTGTAGTTGGTACCTTTTGACATGTCCTCTCGCACAGGATATTGCCAGGCCACGCCAGTGGAGCCTGTGGTGGCAAGGGACATCCTCTTTTCTTCCATCGCAAATCTCTTACCGCCTCTCTGACCTCCACGTCCAGTAGGAGAGTATTCCCTTGATCGATGTTGTCCAGATTGGCCAAGTAAATGTGACCTATCGTGAGATTCTTGGCGGCAGAACCTTCACATGACCGCATATTCAGATGGACTTGAAGGACCCGGGAGAACATGCTCTGACGCTGCCTGAGCCAGGGATTATAGAGAAAATTCTAGTTAGCTTTTCATGTTTAATATACGACAGCTAGTATCCAGTTTTGCCTTCGGACACCCGATGGGGGGAAAGACACATGGAAGTTAGCCTAGACTCGAAATCTACAGTTGCCAGCGGCCCGGACTAACCGTGAGTTCCTTGGAATAGGAACTCAAACAGCGCTGGCTCCGAGATTCACACCCTGATATAGCAGCATTGACACAGTGGCTATGTAGATCTGCCGTACTGTATTCAGATTCACGACGACGTGTGAACACCGAGGAACCTCCTACCGTAGTTTACGTGTCCGTAACAACTCTTACGAATTCATGATTATCAGCACTCAGATCGCTCTGTTGGAGGTTAAATTCGAAGGCTAATGGTTTTGACAAATTTGACGTCGGACCAGGCTGAGCATTCAGATCCGCTTGTCTGGATCCAGAGCTACATCTAAATCGTGAAGTCGGCGGCAGCCGTGCTGCTGGATTATATCCTTAGCAAATTCAGTTCCGTTTCATTCTACCAGCTAGATTCATTCTACATGTACAGCGGAGGCTGAGCATACACATGTCAGGTTAGTGCTGCATGAAGCGTCGTGGTCGGCCGTCACCATCCTGTGGGATCGAGCCCTGCTACGGGCAGGACAAAAGCTCGAAGTCCTGCAAAACTGTGCCCTAAATTTAGATCGAACAAAAGGTCCACCGAAAGGGCTGACGGATTTCAGTTGGTAAACATCTACAGCAGCTGACTCCCAGCTTTTCATCAAGGCACCATATAATTAGCTAATGATGGTGTCAAACGTCTTCCGTAGCAAGCTCGGGCATGAAGGTCTCAGACAGAGGATTCAAACTTATGAGAAGTAGATCGATCTGTCGTCAGCAAATTCTCGGTATAGGTTGGGCACCCTCCACTAGACTTGTATCCAGTATTATAAACCGGCCGGTTAATTATCATGTCAACGTGGTATTAACTTATGATATACGGTTCCTTGTGCGGTGATTGAGCTCATCCTCCGGAAACCATCCCCAGTCACATGACCAGCGACCGCCATGTGCTTCGTAGCTATAATGTTGGATTTCGTGTGATATATATATGTATATACAGTATATTTGTTGTCCGAATCCAGAAAGAAGCTTGAGTCATTTCCTGCTGTCCAAGATCTATCTGTCGCCTCGAACTCGTTCTAGTCCTCCTCAAACTCAATCGCCTTGATCGACAACCGACTCTGTTCTCGACTCTTTCAATTCGTCTCATCCTCTTCTAAGATACATGTTGTAGAAGTTACTGTCACCGCCATTCAGATCGAGATAGATGGCTTCCACCATGTGTTGAGCTATTCTGTCTCATAATCATGATCAGGTAGAATGTCCGAGTTGCTTGTCAGCATATAGCTCGGCCAGTTGTATGTACTGTTCAACTAATCAAGGAGCAACAGTTGCTAGAGAAGCGCAACGGTAAGGGTCTCAAGACCAAGTGCCCATTACAGATGAAATACAAGGAAATAGGCGTGAATTCGAAGTTGATGTGCTCGCTGTGAAGTTCGCTTATATTTTCAGCCGTAAACGACACTGTAGTTAGTTCATTCTTTCAGGCTAAGGCGAGTGATCAGCGTATTTACATGAGGAGAGAGCGAACAGTGAAGTTCAAGTCGCGATCGGGCATATCTGTTCAACTTCTCTAGATCTCTTTGATAGTTCCTGTAGTTGAACATTTTGGTAGAGAAGTGACACACTGACAACTATTCCAAGAATTTACTGGTATTCTTCATCAGACAAGTGAGTATAGCAAGCAAGTACTTCACTCATGGCCATCCTCAAGCTTAACAGGTCTACGCGTTTGCTTGCCCTTCATTCTTGCATTTCTGGTGCGAAAGACACTTGAGTTTCGATGTCATAGCGCATGATCAGGTGCACTGGATGAAGGAAACTTCAAAGCACAAAAATGAGTCGATGTACTTCGAGAGATGCTTCAACGGCATAACGAAAGTACCTCAACAAACTGTTGACAATGTACATTGTACACGTTCAAAAGATATGTGAAACCAGATTCCGAAACTGATTCGACTGTAGGGTCAGCTGCACCCTCATCTACTGTAACAGCAGTACTTATGAAGACAATGACTCACGAAAGGCAAGAGAAGGACAAGGCTGTTCACGAGAAACATAAGGACCATTCGGACAGGGTCATGTATGTCAAACAGTCTGTTCAGTAAAACAGTTTTCTCCCCACTTATGTCAGTTAAACTGGACATGAGAAAGTGACGACTGGATTTCTACCAGGAAATTTGATTTGACTCCCGGCCCGTAAGAACGTTAACTCTACTGGCTACACAACTTACAACATGACACTTCACCCATCAGCGCGACAACAACTTCTAGTGCAGCTGCTCCTTTCTGGAATCCCAGGCGTAGGTTTGTCATGCCCATCCCGAACAAAGTGCTGCGAGTGCTGCAATAAACGTTTCTTTAAGTGATTCAAACTGTAGATTCTCAAAGTCCTGACCGAAGCCTCCAACTAGAGCTAGAACAGCAGTCCAATCAACTCCTGGAGCCACATCTATCTGGTATTCAGCTCCATCTCCGAACGAAACATTCGTTATCAAGGAACTCGGAGCCTTCTTCACACTGGCCAGGATCTCCTGTTTCGTATTAACGATGGCCATGCCATGAGCTCCTGTCAGAAACTCTGGGACGGTAAACAAACCCAGCGCAGTTTCCTGGCTTTGTCCCTCGAAAACTACGGCGAACTCGTCAACATCCGAGATGTTGAAGTATGTCTTCGTCCGTCTCGTGTCTTGAACAAAGTGTCTGCCTTCCGTTAACAGCAATCCTTTCACTACACTGAAGCTAGTCATACCATGGTAACCAGTTGCGTACCTGAGGCTGCCCTCGACATCCTCGTCCTCGGATCCGGAGGTGCCCTGACTATACGGGTTCTTATTGGCGTGATGGAAGCAGAGAATCAGCTTTCCTGTTTCACAACAAAATACTCTGGAAGTATCTTCCTCCTGGACATGTCCGACTGTCAGTTTGTCCACTTTCTTCCAGATGAAAGATCTAATTTGCTCTGAGTGCTCGCCGCCTAAAGTAGGACCTTTTGATCCAGACTGGACAGCAATAAGCTCCTTTGATGGAGGAATCAACTCTACCTTCACCCTAAAGTCTACGTCGTGCTGAGGACTGCCTTCTTCCATCGATCGATTAGTCTTGGTCCTGTGTCGATGTCTCCAACACCACAACCTAGAGAACAACGTATACAATATACAAAACTCGAAAAGCCTGTCAAAGCTCAGTAGAATTAAATTAACTTTTTCTCGGAGTTCTAAACTTCTCAAGCAGTCCTTAAACCCTGGATCTTAGAGATATGGAGATTCTAAGCAGAAACACGAGACAGTCGGCCAGTTCATAACATTGTCCGCCTTTGAAAAATATTTACCGTTTACAGCAGGAGCTTCAACAGCAGGAGCTTCAACAACAGCAGTCAGCCGTTACCTACGGAGTGGGAATAGGCCTGGAAAGTGAGAATAATAACTGGAGACCGTGACAATAGAACGTTGACCACGTCCTCCAGTGTCTTTTCCTGTTGAAATGCGTCGAATTTTCTCCCAACCTAAATCATGATCAGGACTCTCAGGTAGTGTATGAACTGAAACGTACAGCTTTCCAGGGCCAGCACTGACCTCCTCAGAACAGGACCATCAACCGCGCTTGCTGTGTCCACCCAGATTTAGCACTCATAGAGTGGCTAGTCAGACCTGGCCGGTAGAATTGAACTTCTCCATGTACTAGTCAGATTTACGGAAAAGCTAACAAGCTATTCGTTCTGCAGAAGCCCCCTATTCCGTGTCTGTCCTAATATCTGATTGTAAGGGAGCGGAACTTGCAAATGGTTCATTTACGGGCCTGATCGATAAGCTGGCAAACTTACTGCAGCCTCAAGGTAGACCAAGTGACTTCGTGAGGATAAGTCACACATGCATGTCCCTGGAAGATCGACCATGGATTATTTGTTTGACGTAAAACCTCGGTCCACATGGATGAGCTAGCTTCATGATCACCACGGTCATGAAATGTGTCCACTTGGAGATACACTAGACATCTACAGCTAAGTTGAGAAGAGTTAACGTGTTGCCTACGTTGAGGTCACTGTTCTTTGCATTCTTCTGGAGGAATTCGTCTTGATAGATTCGAGCCACATTTCAGGGCGTCGTGAAACACACACACAGAATTACGGTGTTACAGTTCAGTTCTTAAAACAAATGAAAATGAAATAACATGTGGCTGCAGCAGGACTGCCAGCTTCTCATCAAGCCATTAATGAGTTTAACTTCCCTCCCTTGCCGTCATCAACCCGAGGGACGGAACGAGGTCCGAATTTCCAGGTCATCATGGCATGATACTTTGGAACAGGGAAATACTGATGTATCACCGTAAAGACCACTTGTACGTACAGTGTTGAACTCGTGATGCTGAGAACATGCCGAGTCACATAACTAGTGTCCGCGATGTGCTCCGTCGTAATTGTTAATGGCTTTTCCTATCGAACCGAAAGGTATATATCATGTTCATACGACGAATTAAGAAACAACCTTGAATCGTTCTCTGCAGTCTGAAAATCTCTTTCCTCTTTCGGGTCAGAGTTTCATATCTTCTCTTCTCAACTGGGTTGATCAACCACAAACTCTGTTCTTGATTGAGGCCTCTTTTTGCTCTTTATCCATCTGCAACTTCGAATTCGTTCCATCTCATCGCAAGTATCACCACCATAGCTCCCTTTCTTGGCTTCCCTTGCTCGACACGATGGCTTTCTCTATGCGTTCAACTTTGGCATCTGCTTTGATTGTAGTTGTTGCTATCTCCAATGTTGGAGTAATGTTGGCAAAAGACGCCCTTGCACCAGCTCCCCTTTGGAATATCAACAACCGCTCTAAACATCCTTCAACGAAATTTTCAAGTGAGATCTTGGCAATGAAAGTAAAAATATAAACATTTCGTGATTTTATCAATCAATTATTCTCAATTTCCACGATTCATCAATGATGAATGTGTAGAATGTCAAATTTGTTTCTCACTCAAAGATCATCTATGATGGCTTTGATGGAAACATACCATGAACTTGAAAAATAAAACGTTGAGTTCAATTATTCACATTCTTATAAACTTATAAACTAAAATTATCTATTTTAACGACGTCTTTCAAATTCTCACATGTTAAAATATCACACAATTTCTATTTTGTTCAAATTATTTTTACGACAATGTGAAAACAAGGATGATTAGCTCTTCTACACTCCTCTATTTATATATTTTAGATTTTTATTTTTATATTTTTCGATAACTCATCCATAATTATTTGACCAAGTTTTACTAGATATTATTTAAAATAAAAATATTAATCACATGGACTTTTTACCTTTTCACATGAAATTATTTTTTTTAAGTAAAAAACTTCTAGAAAGATTTTAGAATATTCTCAAAGAATCTTAAATTTCCACATCCTCTCTAACTAAAACTTACTAAAAAAAAAATATGTGGAATCTCATTTTGTTTTTAATATCCACAAAGTTCATAACTTTAGTTCCACCACTATTATCAAATCAAAAAATAAATAAATATGATATTTTCTATCTCCTTTTTACTTTCTAGACAAGATAGTAGTGCTCACTCTTGAGAAATATTTGAATTTTATCCAAAAGTACAACTAAGTTTAATCATAATTAATTTTAACTAGTCATGACTAACTTGATACCTCCTTAAAATACTTGAACAACAAATAAACATTCTCCACACTTAGTAATAACTAAACATCTTATTGATAAATAAACTTCTTATGTGTAACATAGATCGTTACAGACCTTGGTGGTCAAGTTGGAGACAGAGGTCCAACACACGGGAGAGGATCAATCAATTCATTGTCTGTTACGACGTCAGATGCGAATATGGCTGTTCAGATTGAGCAGCTGGAGTAGAGGATAGGTAGTATGGCTATGGCTCAACGGAGATTTGATTCAAGAAAGGTTTCCGCGTCTTATGGAGAAGAAGGAACTAACTTTGACTTCATGCTGGTGTGCTGTAGGTTGAGACATTTGCGGCAGTGATTTGAGATGCAATACGTGTCTCTGAGTCACAAGGTGCGTCGATGGAATTGGAACGAGAGGAGGCTGGTAGACATACCAGACTTCTTCAATCATTTATGTTATCAAAGACGTTGAGGACCACGTCTACTATTCTTAAACAGTCCATCGATGATACAATGAAGTTGGATGCATCAATATCCAAGAGTGAGGGTGATGCGAGTCCACCCTCGACGTTCGTGGATGCGATGCCAAACTTGATGTTAGAGGCAGCTACAGTAGTTTTGCGAGCCTCGCTATTTTCAACCATGGATATGAAGACATTGGGAGTCAGCTTGGCTCTAGTGTTCCAATTAGCGGCCATGCTCAATGAGAGCAAGGATGTCGTTATCTCTAGTGCTGAGGTGGTTCAACGAGAGACGATAGATGCATTCATGGAGTGGAGGATCAAGACGATTACATGTGATACTTGGCAAGTAGTGACTACCAAGTTGGATGAGTTACTAGCTAGGTTGGTGATTTACCGTGTTAGTTTGGCACCAAGGGTGGTGTTGTTGGACAACAGAAGTGATATTTTTTGTTTGGTGGCATCTTCAGGAAGATGTATCAATCATAGAAAGTTTGGTTAGACTCTAGAGCCCAACCGTTGATGATGAGAAAAGCGGCGTGCATTGGTTGGAGTTTGAGGAAGTCCGAGATGGAGAGATGTCCATTCCAGCTGCAGACATCTCTAGGAGGATCAGGGGTACTGTAACGACATATGTTACACACAGGAAGTTTATCTATTAGTAAAATGTTTAGTTATAATTAAGTGTGGAGAATGTTTATTTGCTGCCCAAGTATTTTAAGGAGGTATCAAGTTAATCATAAACTTGATACCTCCTTAAACTAGCTAAAGTTGATTATGGTTAAACTTAACAGTACTTCTGGGCAGAATTCTAATATTTTCTAAAGAGTGAGCACTACTAACTTGTCATCTTGTCTAAAAGATAAAAAAGAGGTTGAAAATATCTCTTATCTCTTTTTTCACTTGATATTAGTGGTGGGACTTAAGTTATTGACTTTGTGGACATTAAAAACAAAAAAGATTTCACATCTTTTTAGTGGGTCTTAGTGTAAAGGGGAGTGGAAACTAGAGATTTCTTGAAAATATTTCAAAAATCTTTCTAGAAGTTTGACTTTGTAAAAATAAGCTCATGTGAAAAGATAAGAAGTCAATGTGATTAATGTTTTTATCTTAAGTAATATCTTAATAAACCTAATAAAAATAGTACGACTGAGTTACTAGAGGGCACCAAAGTAAAAACCTAAAATGTATAAATAGAGGAGTAGAGAAGGACTCTTCATCTTTGTTTTCATATCGTCGTAATGACAACTTGAGCAATATAGAGAGAATGTAATATTTTAACATGTGAGAATTTGAGAGACGTCTTAAGAATGGATAATTTTAGTTTATGAATTTATGAGAATGTGAATAATTAAACTCAACGTTTTTCTCTTCAAGTTCATGGTGTGCTTCCATCAAAGTCATTAGAGGTGATTTTTGAATGAGAGACATGTCCGACATGTTGTAGATTCATCAATGACTATCGTGGAAGTTGAGAGATTGGGAGGTAGTTGATCGATAAGACCGTAGAGAATTTATATTTTTGGTTCTGTTATAGAGATCTCACTTGAATGGATCGTTGAAGTATGTTTGGAGTTCAATTCTACATTCAACAGAAGGAGATCATGCGAGAGCACATGGAAAAAACGTTGAGAAGAGAGAGAGCTAACGTGATGTTAGCAACTTTAAAACCTTTCGTATATCTCGTAATGATCTATGACGCGTTCGAGGCAATTCTTTATATGTTGTTCACTTAGAAAAGATTTGAAGAGAATTGAAAGTGGATGTAACAAGAGTTGTTAAAAAACGAGGTGAAAGAAATTATTAGAAAAAAAAATTTGAGAGTTTAAGAATTCTGTTCTGTTATAGTCGCTGTCAGATTTTTGATGTTTTTAATTTTCATGTGAAACATTTCAATAATTTGGAGTTGCTTATAAGCTATCAAAGGCAACAAAAATCATGAGAAAAGGTGGTCTAGAGAGAGAGATATAATTATTCAAAGTTGACGGGGTTTATTCGTGAGAGTTTAGGAATTCTGTTCTCTTGAAAATTTGTACAGTCATCGTCAGATTTTTTATGATTCTTATTTTTTTGTGAAAATTTTTGCTATCTTAACTTGGCTGATAAGCTATCTTGGGCAACAAAAATCATAGGAAAAAGAGGTCTAGAGAAGGAGCTATAAATTGTCAAAGTTGAGGGGTTATTCGTACAAGTTTAGAAATTATGCTCTCTGAAAATTCTATACAGTTGTTCTTATTTTTTTATTTCTTTGTGAAAATTTTCAAGATTGTAGTTTGTCTGATAAGCTTTTAGAGGAAACAAAAATCATGAGAAGATAAGGCTTGGAGAAGGAGATAAAAGTTTTCAAAGTGGTGGGGGTTGACAATCATGAGTGAAGTCAAAATAAACAAATTTTAGTTCTCTGAAAATTTGTACAGTCAACACCATTTCTTCTAGTTAGGGAAGTTTCTATTTAAACTTCATGAGTTAGTAGTTTGGAGATTGAGCTACTGGAAGTCACAAAAATCTTGGAGAGATCTTTTATCGACTAAGAGATATATATTTTGACATACAAGGAGATCTTAAAAATATTTCATGAGAAATCCAGTTCTAGTGCCGAGGAGACGTTCGGGAGTTCAAACAGAGACGGAGAACCCAAAGTTAAATATATATAAGTTGCGAACACGCATCTATAACATTTGAAGTGTCCTTTTTGCTCTATATCAAGAAGTTTATGAGATCATTGACGTAAATGTGAAGAAGTTGATTTGAAAGTATCATTCACTATGAAGTCCATCAATGCTCCTGGTGAAGTAGAGTTGGATCCTTACAAGAATGACTTTAAGATGTTTGCTAGGATTAGTAGAGACGATGGTCATGAAGATATTATCTTAGACACTAAATTTTAGATTAGATTTAATTTCGTGTATAACATATATAATACATGATTTTTTAATATAAAGCTCAAAAATGTTAAGAAAGTGATGTAAAATTATTTTCCTCAAAGATATTTTGTCCATTTAATGATTAAGAATGCACAACAACATGAGTGGAAATTCGAAAGATTGGAAGTTAGACTTAGAAACCTTCTTCAAGGTTTAGATGTCATAGTAAGTGTCAGAGAGAGCTCGAGAGAGATTATCGTTGAGTTTGAAAACACTGATACAAAACCTCAAATAGAATCTTTGAAGAGAAAAGTAAAATCGACTTGTGGTATTATTTTTGTAGAGAGTTGAGACATAAAGTAGTGAATTGTCCAACTAGGATCAAAGCAGAGAGAGCCAAAGAAAAGCGAGAGTTTTATTGATTTAACTTTTCGAGTGGTTCCATCTTCACCAGTGTCAATTCATCTTCTAGGAGAGGATCCTTGTTCAAGTTGTGGAGTGGGTGATCTATCAAGAAGACACAAGTGCGTAGATGTGATCGTTCTACTTACGTCAATAGTAGAGAAGTTGGACGAGACTCATAGAGCTGAGACGGAGAAATTGTCGACTTCGAAAAAGATCCGATTGAGTTATGATGAAAATCGTCCTTCGGATGGTGGAGAAAGCGATGATGCGAATCATACTCAGGATTACCTTGGGAGAAGAATTGACAAAAAAAATGTTGTTACAACCATTTCTTTTTATTTTACATATGGTAAATTATTCTTGAATGAAATTGATGATGTTCGTATTCTTTTAGCAAGTTGTTATTGCACGAAGATTAAAAGAGCAAAAAGAGTAGTTATAAGATGAGGAAGTTACCGGTGTTCCATGAGAAGGACAATCAAAATGTAGAGCCGTTTGTTGGAGATTTGAAAAAAGATAGCATCAAAAATAACGTGAGAAGGAAAGAAGAATGAGTGTTGTTATTGCTAGAGTTTTTAGAAGATTTTGCTCTTATCTGGTATGAAGACCGAGTGAAGAACAAGACACCTGTTGTAGTGGAGGACGCATGAGAGAGGTTGAGTAATGCACTCATTGAAGAGTTTCTTCCAAAAGAGAGTTATGAGAAGAGAGTTATGAGAAGCTCATGGTGGAACTCACTCATTTGAAGTAACGGGACGGCGAGAAAGTTCAGCAGTATGTCGAAAGAGTGGATAAGTTGGAGCAACGGTTTCATTCAACGTCAGCTCTTACTCCAACAGTGATACCAAGACCGTTTGTCCTTACAACGGTATCTACTATCACCTTTGATTTTCATGCCGAGTTGAAGAACATCATCGATACTCTTACGGATCTCAAGATAAACATGGTGTATTTATGAGAATGGAGGAGCAAAGATAGAGGAGGAGGTCAAAGAGGTTACAACAATAATCCCAACCAAAGAAATCAAAGTAACTTTGAAGACAACCAAGATAACTTTGGAAGAATCACATGCTAGATGTGTGAAAGTTCTCATTTCCAACGAAATTGTCATAACAACAGAGCAAGAGGTGCTGAAACTGTTAGAATGAATGTTAGTGGAAGAAATCCATCACAAGCACGAGACAAAAGAGTGGCTACTATAGATGTAGTGCGAGATGTCATCTATGAGAAGGAAGAGAGCTCGATCTCTTCTTATGCACCAGTGGAGCTTTTAGCTCATGTGTGGTGTACCTCTGATAACGATGTATGTTGTGTAATGATGTGTATGCACACGACACATTTGTACCTACTGACATTTGTGTAAACAATCCGATGCACTTCGTCACTTCATCTGAAGTAGGCTTGGTAGTGTTGTCATACATCAGGTCACCCTCTTGACTTGCTTCGTTAATCCCTAACACTAAACTCCAATTCTACAAAATTTTGTGATCTTCCTCTTGGTCCTAGCGAAAAATGTCCTCTGCATATCAAAATCTTGTTGAGGAGGTCTGCCAACACCACGCTCCAGTTTTGCAACAAGAAGGACAACCCCAAATCTTCAAGTTGCCCTGTATACGATCAAAGATCCGATCACTTCATCGCAAAGGTTCAATCTCGCTGATGTCTTCCTCGCCGTTTGCATCCCGTGTATTCGTTCAGCAGATGAAGTCCGAAGAACTACGAAGTACGAAGAGGTGCGAAGTATGAAGAAGTGCAAATTTTGTGTCTCAAACTCTCTCCAGTTGCGATATACGAAATATTGCTCTTCGACGAAGTCCAACTCTGTCGATTCTCACTCTTAGGTTAAGGTGCTCATAGTAAATCTGAGAATGGAAAAATTGAAAAGTGAATTGTTCAGATGCTTCTTATATCCCTACTTGGTAACTTCTCACGTGTGAAGTTCCTCCTCCCGCTCGTCGACGAAGTTATCCAAATCGCTACTCTACTTCAATCATTCTTATAAAGGTCATAACTTCGTGTCTGATGTCCATTCTCAACAAATAAGGTATCCTTTGAAAGCTCTTGGTCTGTAGAATCCAACTAGACTTCCATACAGAAAAGATACACTTTGTAGTTCTTGTATTTTCACTCAACATAATGCTTCAGCAAAGAAACTCTATACTACAACTAAAACTATTCTATTTTGTCATCTATACTACTAATCTACTTCTTTATTGATAAAAATAAAAATTTATGAACAAAATGGAAATCCAAAGCTTCACACATGGGAACACAACAGTTACTTGACAATCGAAAAAACAACCGACTGTTGCATAATCGTCTAAGCTGAGTACAAAGATGCCACCAAAGCTACATGTGAAGATGTTTGGCTCCACACCCTTCTGGAAGAGATGGGTGTTGTATTTTTCAATCATTAAACTTGCTACTAACCTTGTATTCCATGCTAGGACCAAGCATATGGATGTTCACTTCATCAGATAGAAAACGTTAGCTGGAGATATAGATTCTCAGATTATTGATACAAATATGTAGTTGATATTTTCACCAAGATTTTACCTAAGAACAAATTGATGTTTTCAGATTGAGTCTAGGTGTTGAGGATATTGAGTTGAGCTTGAAAGAAAGTGTTAATACATGTGCAAGCTCTAGTTAGTTAAGTTGCACCTACTGTAGTTAGGTCTATACTCAGATGAGAGTATAGTTCAGGTTAGAGGGACTCAACCTTCTTTGTATATTCTCTCTATATATACAGGAAGGACTGATTACCCTCCGTTGCTTCTCTTGATGAATATTCTCTTTTCTTACTTTTTAAGATCTTTGAGGTGTGGTAGACTCTCTTGGAAGATTTACTAATTTTAACATGAAGTTCTATGAGAAACGGACCTGCTAGTAGATTAAAGCTCTCCATAAAACATTTTCCTAAAACAAATGCTATTCCTCAGAGGCGTCATAACATTTTAATAACCTTTCAAGGACATGAAAAATAGTGCAGGACAGGCAAATGACCCTTCAAGCAGGGCAAATGACCCTCCAATCTTCAAGAGTGAGTCTTAAAGTACTGTGCTGCCCACAAAACTCAAGAGTGATTCTTTTCCCAGTGACTCTTGTAGCTCGTGTGTGTCGTCACGGCCACAGCAGTTTCAACTTGCTATCTTTGAATTCCGTAAGTTGATGGATATGCATCCAAAATATACTCGCAAGACTGTCACAAACAAATTCGCAAAACCAGCCGCTATTGCCCTATTATTGCTCTATTATGCCGGTTACAGCAACAGCAGAGTCGCACTCTGAATGCATTGGTCGTTATCTTCCTTACTCATGACACGGAGCCTCTTTCGAAGGCAGAAAGTGCTCCAAGTTGGGACTCTTAGAGTGGCCACTTGAAGTTCGAATTCTACCCTAAATAAATAAATAAATATATATAAATAATATGTCGAACATATAAATGAGTTTATGCTTGGAAATAGACTCGTTTTAACGGGATAAATCTGAATTCAAAAGTTTCCAGAAACCTGAATATCTATCTAGATTTCGGTAAGGCTCACAAGTATGAAGTATCAGACCTTTACATGTGATCAAGTCCAGAAAGCTATTAGATAGATACTGTGTCAGGGGATATATGTGAATGAGAGGAAACGTCGTATTATTAAAAATGCAGGATGAGTTCACAACACATAATATTAGCTTTGAACCCACCTAAGCTTAGTACGTTCTGAGCACAATTGCTGACGCCTCATTTCTATCTCAAATCTCTAGCTTCATCTTGTGCAGCAACTTAGTGTCCACATAGCAAGTACTAGTTGTCCGATCTACTCAATGATCTCAGACTGTAGAAATCATGCATATCAGAGCTCTTAAACTAACACTAGTTATATAAATATGGTCTGATATGATAGTAATGTCACACCTCGAGCTCTTGGAACCACTTACGAGAGAGCTACCCAAGGGAGAAAGAATTCACGTCCCGAAAAATGTAACGCCTTCACCTCTTAGACTGGCCATGGAGTCTTTGTTTCTGTTGATCATGACGAGCTTTAGAGAAATCTTGCAGCGGCGAATCCACTGATGGCGACGATCAAGCTGGTGATCAAGCTTAAGGAGGTAGGAAGCAGCCCGGATGCTGCAGATTCTCCCGACGGACCTGGTGCAGGGGCATGACCTTCATGATCAAGGGCCAAAGCTGATCCGATACTCGAGATAGCAACAGCGGCAATCATAGCGAAGGAAATAGCAGATCGCATGGTGAAAGCCATTTGGTTTTTGTAGCTGAAGGAAGTCAGTAACCAGATACTAGAGCTAGCACACCCAATTGCAAGCGTTCAAGATGCAACTATAATATGTAGGCTTAGTCTGATGTGATATCGACTAAGAAGAAAATGATCGTGGACGGAGACAGGAGTAGAGCGCACAGGCCTCTTCACGAGCAGAGTCGATCACAAATGCCGAGGAATGCGAAGAGCAAGCGATCGACTTTGGCTCGTGAGAGGGAGACGAAGCGAAAGCGTTGGATGAAAGTGGCAGTTTCAGGGTAGTATATATATTAGAAACGCAGATCTCAAGCGTAACCAAACGACAAGAGAGATCGTACACGAATCAGCGTGAGAGAAGGCCGAGTTCCGCGCGAGCGTTGCATTATCACGGTAGTAGCAAACTGTAGTTGGTACCTTTTGACATGTCCTCTCGCACAGGATATTGCCAGGCCACGCCAGTGGAGCCTGTGGTGGCAAGGGACATCCTCTTTTCTTCCATCGCAAATCTCTTACGGCCTCTCTGACCTCCACGTCCAGTAGGAGAATATTCCCTTGATCGATGTTGTCCAGATTGGCCAAGTAAATGTGACCTATCGTGAGATTCTTGGCGGCAGAACCTTCACATGACCGCATATTCAGAGGGACTTGGAAGGACACGGGAGAACATGCTCTGACGCTGCCTGAGCCAGGGATTATAGAGAAAATTCTAGTTAGCTTTTCATGTTTAATATACGACAACTAGTATCCAGTTTTGCCTTCGGACACCCGATGGGGGAAGACACATGGAAGTTAGCCTAGACTCGAAATCTACAGTTTCCAGCGGCCCGGACTAACCGTGAGTTCCTTGGAATAGGAACTCAAACAGCGCTCGCTCGGAGATTCACACCCTGATAAAGGAGCATTGACACACTGGCTATGTAGATCTGCCGTACTGTATTCAGATTCACGACGACGTGTGAACACCGAGGAACCTCCTACCGTAGTTTACGTGTCCGTAACAACTCTTATGAATTCATGATTATCAGCAATCAGATCGATCTGTTGGAGGTTAAATTCGAAGCCTAATGGTTTTGACAAATTTGACGTCGGACCAGGATGAGCATTCAGATCCGCTTGTCTGGATCCAGAGCTACATCTAAATCGTGAAGTCGGCGGCAGCCGTGCTGCTGGAATCCAGCAGCTGGATTATATCCTTAGCAAATTCAGTTCCGTTTCATTCTACCAGCTAGATCTATTTCCATATATAGAGAGACTCACATGTACAGCGGAGGCTGAGCATACACATGTGAGGTCAGTGCTGCATGAAGCGTGGTGGTCGGCCGTCACCATCCTGTGGGATCGAGCCCTGCTACGGGCAGGACAAAAGCTCGAAGTCCTGCAAAACTGTGCCCTAAATTTAGATCGAACAAAAGGTCCACCAAAAGAGCTGACGGCTTTCAGTTGGTAAACATCTACAGCAGCTGACTCCCAGCTTTTCATCAAGGCACCATATAATTAGCTAATAATGGTGTCAAACATCTTCCATAGCAAGCTCGGGCATGAATGTCTCAGACAGAGGATTTCAAACTTATGAAAAGTAGATCGATCTGTTCGTCTGCAAATTCTCGGTATAGGTTGGGCACCCTCCACTAGACTTGTATCCACCATTATAAACCGGCCGGTTAATTATCATGTCAACGTGGTATTAACTTATGATATACAATTCCTTGTGCGGTGATTGAGCTCATCCTCCGGAAACCATCCCCAGTCACATGACCAGCGACCGCCTTGTGCTCCGTAGCTATAATGTTGGATTTGGTGTCATATATACGTATATATGGTATATTTGTTGTCCGAATCCAGAAAGAAGCTTGAGTCATTTCCTGCTGTCACCAGATCTATCTGTTGCCTCGAACTCGTTCTAGTCCTCCTCAAATCGCCTTGATCGACAACCGACTCTGTTCTCGTCTCTTTCAATTCGTCTCATCCTCTTCTAAGATACATGTTGTAGAAGTTACTGTCACCGCCATTCAGATCGAGCTAGATGGCTTCCACCATGTGTTGAGCTATTCTGTCTCCTAATCATGATCAGGTAGAATGTCCGAGTTGCTTGTCATATAGCTCGGCCAGTTGTATGTACTGTTTAACTAATCAAGGAGCAACAGTTGCTAGAGAAGCGCAACGGTAAGGGTCTCAAGACCAAGTGCCCATTACAGATGAAATACAAGGAAATAGGCGTGAATTCGAAGTTGATTTGTTCGCCGTGAAGTTCGATTATATTTTCAGCCGTAAACGAGACTGTAGTTAGTTCATTCTTTCAGGCTAAGGCGAGTGATCAGTGTATTTACATGAGGAGAGAGCGAACAGTGAGGTTCAAGTCGCGATCGGGCATATCTGTTCAACTTCTCTAGATCTCTAGCTATAGATTTGGTTTGATAGTTCCTGTAGTTGAACATTTTGGTAGAAAAGTGACACACTGACAACTATTCCAAGAATTTATTGGTATTCTTCACCAGACAAGTGAGTATAGCAAGCAAGTACTTCACTCATGGCCATCCTCAAGCTTAACAGGTCTACGCGTTTGCTTGTCCTTCATTCTTGCATTTCTGGTGGGAAAGACACTTGAGTTTCGATGTCATAGCGCATGATCAGGTGCACTGGATGAAGGAAACTTCACAGCACAAAAAATGAGTCGATGTACTTCGAGAGATGCTTCAACGGCATAACGAAAGCACCTCAACAAACTGTTGACAATGTACATTGTACACGTTCAAAGGATATGTGAAACCAGATTTCGAAACTGACTCGACTGTAGGGTCAGCTGCACTCTCATCTACTGTAGCAGCAGTACTTATGAAGACGATGACTCACAAGAGGCAAGAGAAGGACAAGGCTGTTTCACGAGAAACATAAGGACCATTCGGACAGGGTCATGTATGTCAAACTGAGTCTGTTCAGTAAAACAGTTTTCTCCTCGATCACTTATGTCAGTCAAACTGGACATGAGAACGTGACGACTGAATTTCTACCAGGAAAGATTTGACTCCCGGCCCGTAAGAACGTTAACTCTACTGGCTACACAACTTACAACATGACACTTTACCCATCAGCGCGACAACAACTTCTAGTGCAGCTGCTCCTTTCTGGAATCCCAGGCGTAGCTTTGTCATGCCACACGAGAGGCAAGAGAAGGACAAGGCTGTTTCACGAGAAACATAAGGACCATTCGGACAGGGTCATGTATGTCAAACTGAGTCTGTTCAGTAAAACAGTTTTCTCCCCACTTATGTCAGTCAAACTGGACATGAGAAAGTGACGACTGAATTTCTACCAGGAAATTTGATTTGACTCCCGGCCCGTAAGAACGTTAACTCTACTGGCTACACAACTTAGAACATGACACTTCACCCATCAGCGCGACAACAACTTCTAGTGCAGCTGCTCCTTTCTGGAATCCCAGGCGTAGGTTTGTCATGCCCATCCCGAACAAAGTGCTGCGAATGCTGCAGTAAACGTTTCTCTAAGTGATTCAAACTGTAGATTCTCAAAGTCCTGACCGAAGCCTCCAACTAGAGCTAGAACAGCAGTCCAATCAACTCCTGGAGCCACAAGTATCTGGTATTCAGCTCCATCTCCGAAAGAAACATTCGTTATCAAGGAACTCGGAGCTTTCTTCACACTGGCCAGGATCTCCTGTTTCGTATTAACGATGGCAATGCCATGAGCTCCTCTCAGAAACTCTGGGACGGTAAACAAACCCAGCGCAGTTTCCTGGCTTTGTCCCTCGAAAACTACGGCGAACTCGTCAACATTCGAGGTGTTGAAGTATGTCTTCGTCCGTATCTCGTGTCTTGAACAAAGTGTCTGCCTTCCGCTAACAGCAATCCTTTCACTACACTGAAGCTAGTCGTACCATGGTAACCAGTTGCGTACCTGAGGCTGCCCTCGACGTCCTCGTCCTCGGATCCGGAGGTGCCCTGACTATACGGGTTCTTATTGGCGTATTGGAAGCAGAGAATCAGCATCCAGTTTCACAGCAAAATACTCCGGAAGTATCTTCCTCCTGGACATGTCCGACTGTCAGTTTGTCCACTTTCTTCCAGATGAAAGATCTAATTTGCTCTGAGTGCTCGCCGCCTAAAGTAGGACCTTTTGATCCAGACTGGACAGCAATAAGCTCCTTTGATGGAGGAATCAACTCTACCTTCACCCTAAAGTCTACGTCGTGCTGAGGACTGCCTTCTTCCATCGATCGATTAGTCTTGGTCCTGTGTCGATATCTCCAACACCACAACCTAGAGAACAACGTTATACAATATACAAAACTCGAAAAGCCTGTCAAAGCTCAGTAGAATTAAATTAACTTTTTCTCGGAGTTCTAAACTTCTCAAGCAGTCCTTAAAGCCTGGATCTTAGGGATCTGGAGATTCTAAGCAGAAACACGAGACAGTCGGCCAGTTCATAACATTGTCCGCCTTTGAAAAATATTAACCGTTTACAGCAGGAGTTTCAACAGCAGCAGTCAGCCGTTACCTACGGAGTGGGAATAGGCCTGGAAAGTGAGAAGATACTTCGAATAATAATTGGAGACCGTGACAAAAGAACGTTGACCACGTCCTCCAGGTTTTCTTGTTGAAATGCGTCGAATTTTCTCCCAACCTAAATCATGATCAGGACTCTCAGGTAGTGTATGAACTGAAACTTACAGCTTTCCAGGGCCGGCACTAACCTCCTCAGAACAGGACCATCAACCGCGCTTGCTGTGTCCACCCAGATTTAGCACTCATAGAGTGGCTAGTCACACCTGGCCGGTAGAATTGAACTTCTCCATGTACTAGTCAGATTTACGGAAAAGCTAGCAAGCTATTCTTCTGCAGAATCCCCCTATTCCGTGTCTGTCCTAATATCTGATTGTAAGCGAGCGGAACTTGCAAATGGTTCATTTACGGGCCTGATTGATAAGCTGGCAAACTTACGGCGGATCAACCATGGATTATTTCTTTGACGTAAAACACATGGATGAGCTAGCTTCATGATCACACGGTCATGAAGTGTGTCAACTTCAAAATAGAGTACGACATCTACAGCTAAGTTGAGTAGAGTTAACGTGTTGCCTAAGTTGAGGTCACTGTTCGTCTCATTCTACTGGAAGAATTCGTCTTGATAGATTCGAGTTACAACTGGGCGTCCACATGTCACGGCCGCCTGAAACACACCCAGAGAATTACGCAGTTAAAATACAGTTCTTAAACAAATGAAAATGAAAAAACATGTGGTTGCAGCAGGACTGCCAGCTTCTCATCAAGCCATTAATAAGTTTAACTTCCCTCCCTTGCCGTCATCAACCCGAGGGACGGAACGAGGTCCGAATTTCCAGGTCATCATGAGCATGATACTTTGGAAAAGGGAAATACTGATGGAATTTGTACTAGTATCAACGTAAAGACCACTTGTACGTAGAGTTTTTGAACTCGTGATGCTGAGAACATGCCGAGTCACATGACTAGTGTCCGCGATGTGCTCCGTCGTAATTGTTAATGGCCTTTCCTACCGAACCGAAAGGTATATATTATGTTCATACAACGAATTAAGAAACAACCTTGAATCATTCTCTGCAGTCTGAAAATCTCTTTCCTCTTTCGGGTCCGAGTTTCATATCTTCTCTTCTCAACTGGCTTGATCAACGACCAACTTTGTTCTTGATTGAGGCCTCTTTCTGCTCTTTATCGATCTGCAACTTCGAATTCGTTCCATCTCATCGCAAGTATCATCACCAGAGCTCGCTTTCTCTGCTTCCCCAGCTCGACGATGGCTTTCTCTATGCGTTCAACTTTGGCATCTGCTTTGATTGCAGCTGTTGCTGTCTCCAGTGTTGGAGTAGCGTTGGCACAAGACGCCCCTGCACCAGCTCCCCTTGGAGTATCAGCAGCATCAGGGTTTCTCTCTGCATCCATGGCAACCAGCTTGATCGTCGCTATCACGGGATACTTTGCAACTCGATCCATGTGAGCTGTGTGACTCTCGACTGATTCCTGTGGCTATGGCGATTGCTTGATATCATCCTGTTTGTTCTTGCAGGGGAGACTTGGGAAATCCGATGTAAACAGTAAACCCCATCATTCGTTACATAGGCGGTTGAAAACTTCCAAGGGTGCAATATATATTGAGCATTGATACCGTGTCATCGATGCAACTTGAATGTAATTCTTGACTTAGTCTAGACGACTCAGATAGAAAATAGTTAGTACAAGGGGCCATGCAATGTTAAAAGCTGGAAACCTTTTAGCTGTAGGATGAGATTGTGTACTTATTAATTTTTTGCATATAAGTTGTCCGACTCTGATCGGTATATATCGTTCTCAAGTGCCAACCATCGATCAGTAAATTATATTACAAGCTTGAAGTTCCTGCAATATGATGAAAATCGTCAACACAGAATAATTGCCACTTACATTGCATGTCCGGTCACAGCATTCCTATTATCAACTGTGTAAGTCTTTCTGCACCATGTAGTTAGCAGTTTCTGGTTGGTAGACAATGCACTTCTGAAGAAAATGAGCCGCTGTGTGTATGATGGAGACGGCTGCGAAGAGTGCTTTCGCGACTGTATGTGCCAGGATCGACTGAACTGAAGAGAGTGATAAACAAGAGGTTTCTCACTCGATATATACTATGGTGGATTCTAATATGGCCTGATGCTTTCTCCTTCACGCTGAGCTCATGGTGAAGAGTTTCACATGCTCTCAATGACTAGAATAGCAGAACGGTGTTCGATCCTGACTGTCATGGTGTGGTGAGCACGTGAAGCTATGGAGAAGAATTACTCAGAATAGTTACGTGTCTGACATAAGGGTGAGATTTCTATTTTCAACACTCCTCCTCAAATCTCATTCCTAGACATTATGCCTAAGTCTCTACGACAGAATTCAAACTGAGTGCGTGCTAAAGCTTTTGTGAGTGTGTCTGCTGCGAGGTGGTCACTCCGGAGGTAATCCAGAATGAGGTCACCTTGAGCTATCATGTCCCTGATATAGTGGAAATACATCATGATGTGTTTGCTCCTGGAATGAAGTACGGGATTTTTGAAGAGAGCGATGGTGCTCTGATTGTCACACGAAGTACATTCGGAGGGATTCGTGGTTCTCCCATCTCGACTAGCAGCTCTCTTAACCAAGCTATCTCTCTTGCTGCTGTAGATGCAGCAATGTATTCCGACTTCATGGAAGATAAGGCCACTACTCTCTGCTTTCGACTGAATCAACTGATCGCGCCTCCACACATCAGAAAACAGCATCTTGAGGTGGATCGATTGGTTTCTCTATCTCCAGCCCACTCTGCATCCGTGCATGCATGAAGAGTGAAGTTATCTACTCCTGCATACAAAATCCTGCATACAAACGTGGAGGTCCCCTTGAGATAATGTAGGACTCACTTGACTCCCTTCTAGTCTGTAATGGTGGGATTTGAGATGGCTTCACTTAACCTGATTATCGCAAACGTAGTGTCGGGTCTTGTGCATGTGGAGATGTAAAGGAGGCAGCCGATGAGTCTATCATAGGGAAATTGTCGTGTGTTGAGACTCTCTTCGTCTTGTGAGCTTTGGAAGCTCGTCTCCATGAGAGTAGGCGTGTCTTTTGCGTTCTCCATCCCAAAGCGCTGTAGGACCTCATTGATGTATCTGGTTTGACTTACATGCAGCCTCCTCTTGGATCTATCACGCTTAATGTGTAACCTGATGAAGTAACATAGCTCGCCACAGTCTTCCATTTCGAATCCTGATTGAAGTAGTCTCTTCACTCCGCTCAGGAATGCAATGTCGTTTGATGTCAAGATCAGATCATCCACGTATAGTGCAATGAGGATAATCCTTTTATCTTTGTTCATCACGTACACGTTCCCGTAGGCCCCTAATGACTTGAATCTCTCTTTCTGCAAGAAATCATCCATCACCTTGAACCAGGCACGGGATGCCTGTCTGAGACCGTAGAGAGATTTTCTTAATCTGCACACTAGATTATCTTCGTCTTGCTTGTATCCCTCTGGCTGAGTCATGTAGACTTCTTCGACTAGGTCGTCATTGAGGAATGCAATGCGTACGTCCATTTGATGAAGTTCCAGATCGTGGTGAGCAGCTAGAGCCAGAATGACACGAATGCTGGTGGTCTTCGCCACAGGTGCAAAAGTTTCGTGGTAATCTAGTCCCTCAATCTGTGAGTAGCCTTTCGCCACGAGCCGAGCTTTGTGACGTTGGAGGTTTCCTTCACCGTCGTATTTGATCTTGAACGTCCATCGACAACTATCGTGCTCCTCTCCAAAGACAATGTGGTGAGGTCCCATGTGTGATTTTTGAATAGAGACTCAAATTCATCATCCATGGCTGCGATCCAATGCGTTGCCTCGGGACCTTCAATTGCTTCAATATACCCTTGAGGCGTGAGAATAACTCCTCTATCGAGATCATCATGGCCATAGGGGATGTTAAGTGATGATCGTGCATCAGTGAAATTGATTTGTGCATGTTCAATGACCTTGAGACTTAGTCTTCTTTCTCTAAGACGTAAGATCCTCCTGGACGTGGGTACAAGAGGAACGATGTTCGATCTTGATGTCACATGTGTGGAAGTGGAGGCGTCCTCTGCATCTACGTCCTCTACTTCTGGGTCCTGATTGAGAGAGCGTCTGACTCCATCGGAGTTGATGTTGCCCTTGCGTCTCGGTCTTGTAGGTAGGGTGTCACTTCCACACGCATATCATCATCCGTGGAGGACAAGGAGATCGACATGAAGTCGTTTGTCGATCATGGTTGAGTAAAAGGTATCCTCGTCAAAGATCACATTGGTGCTCAATGCAAATTTTTGCTGGATCGGGTTCCAAAGCTTGTATCCTTTGCCTTCCGGAGCATATCCAACGAATATTGTTTTCGTGCTTCGGTCGTCGAACTTGCTCGTCTTTGCAGAAGGTATCCATGCATAAGAAACACATCTAAATGCTTGGAGGTGTGTAACATTTGATTTAGTACCACTCCATGCCTCCTCTGGAGTCTTTCCATCGATCGCTGAGGTAGCCGTTCTATTCTATACATACACCGATGTGGCCACCGCTTTTACCCAGAACTTTGTTGGGAGACCTGCATGAGCCAACAGACTCCTCGTGGCATCTACAATTGTACGGTTCTTCCTCTCAGCCACGCCGTTCTGCTGAGGGGTGTATGACATGAAAAATTGTCTTTCTATTCCTTCTCTTCTGCACAGATCCGTGAACTCAGTGCTAGAGAATTCTCCTCCATTGTCGGTGCGAAGCTTCTTTATCATCTTTCCTGTTTGTTTCTCTACCAAGGATTTGTAGTCTTCGAAACATTTGAGTACCTCACTCTTCACCTTGAGGAGGTAGACCACTATACGTCTGCTGAAATCATCTATGAAGGTCAAGAAGTATCTTGATCCACCGAATGACGAGACTCATGGGTCCGCATACATCACTGTGGACCAGTTCGAGTATCTCTTTTGCTCTGGTGCTTTTGTGGACAAAAGGCCTTTGATGATGTTTGCCGAGGATGCAGGCTTCACAAATTCTTGACCTTGCATCCTTTTTGATTTTAAGACTTGTTAGCATCTCCTTCTTGTACATCTCGCGTAGTGTGTCATGATGGGCAAATCGTTTGTGTCATCGGTCCAAGTTCTCATCTTTGCTCAGAGTAAGAAACACACTATCTTGTGCTTGTATGTTGCTCAAGACGTATAAGTGCCCTTCTCTATCTCCTCGAGCTATGAGACGATCTCCTTCCTTTATTATGAATTCTCTTGAATTGAATTCAACGGTGGCTCCAACATCGGTGATTCTTGCAACTGAAAGAAGGTTTCTCTTCAGCTCTGGTACGTGTAGGACTCCCTTCAGCACTTGTACTCTGCCTTCTATTTGTATCTCAATGTCTCCGGTTCCTTGTATTTGATGTTCGTGTCGTCTCTCAGTTGGACGGTCCTTGGATTTATGCATGGCCGGTACATTGTGTACCAGTCCTTGTGGAAGGACATGTGCTGAGTGGCTCCGGAGTCCAAGATGAATCTCCTGGTCCATCCCACCGTGTTTTCTTTTCTTGCATCGTCGTGGAATGGTGTCTATCGTTATGGAGAGCACGTAATAGCTGATGGAATAAACGTGGACAAAGAAAACTCATCTCGAACAATCTCATAATAGTGTTAGTGTGAACTCTCAACCACTCTCACAACTCAGTAGGAACTCCAAGAAGAAGAGCTAACAATGTCATAATGACTGCACGTGTAGACCTCCGCTCTCGACTAACTTGGATATCCCATGTGATCCAATCAAAATCTTGTGCTTCTTTCTCACATGAGATTTTATCCCTTGCGAGGTGAATAACTGACCACACCTCAGACATGGTGTGTCTCAGATCAATCTCGATCTCATGAGAGAGAGAGAGAGAGTTATCATAACTAGAAAAGGGACGATATCCAAACGATGTCGTATAACGTGTTTTTCTGCCTAAGTATACACTGGATATTTTGCTATGCAGAGCTACGTGGTTTAAACAAGTTGGCTATAAATCTTGATCTTTCAATCAAAATGTTCTCTATCTACTCTTCTAGCACAAATGACCTTGTACTCTTTGGTTCAAGATTCAACGTTTACTATGATTCAAAGGATATGTATAAGTGGTAGAAAATTGTGGTACAGAGATCTTTCTACGCTCTATAAGAAATACTTAGCTCCGTAGCACTTAACTGGAAGTAACTCTACATCACTAGAAGCATGACTGAATAGTTTTCCAATGACAGTAGCTACTCGTGAATCCAACCGCCACAACTCTACCTAGTACAACTGAAAGATGCTATACGACCGCTCAACCAAACTTGATAGAGTTCCAATACAGCCTGTTGCACACCTTGGTCTCCTAGGCGTTCCAGCAAGGTAAAGCATACATGTTCAATGCAATACTCATTTCACAACATAACATCAATGATGGTACCTTGCAACTTTGAGAACCCGAACATCTATATTTGATTCATCACGACTCCTTCCTCATCACAAACAGCTGAAATCAACCTCAGACCTTCACAATCTCGACTTGTATCTTGGCATGGCAGTTTCAGCAGCAAACTCTTTCCAATTGCTCGAAAAGAACCAAAAGGTAACAATAGATATGATTGAAAACTCAGATCCGTTGCTAACAGAAACGTCTCTAAACTTTGGATATCAGTTCTCTCGAATTGATTGACCAATGGTGATGAAACTTCAAAGGAAATTGAATTGGACCTTTCATTCTTACCTTGAATAATTTTCAGATCGAAACTTCAATTCAACTCTCAGATATGGATCAAACCGTTATCGTATAACGTGTTTTTTTGTCTAGGAATACACGGGGTATATGGCTGTGCAGAGGTATGTGGATTGACAAGGTTGGATCTAGATCTGGATATTTCCACTCAAATGTTTCACTATCTACTCTTCTAGCCTGAGTGACCTTGTATCCGCTCGTCTCAAGTTTAAAGCTTGCTACGATCCAAGGTTACGTATAAGTTGCATAAACTTGTGTTACAAACAGATCTTTTGTATTCTAACTAAAATACTCAAATCTGTATTATCTAACTGAAGTTATTCCTCTATATCACTGGAAGCCTGACTTCTGAATAGCTCCCCAGCGACGCTAACTGCCCATCAATCCAACTATCGCAACTTCATAGTACAACCAGAAGATGCTATAAGATCACTCAATCAACTTGATAGAGTATCGATACAACTTGTTGTACACCTTGGTCTACCAAGCATTCCAGCAAGGTAAAGCATGCATACTCCAAAACACTATTCAGATCTCAATATAGCACCAACGGCGGTAGTACCTGGCAGCTCCGAGAACCCAAACAGCGGCTTAAGACTCATGGCGACTCCGTTCTCTTTCATCACCAAGAGCTGAAATCAGCCCCACACCCTCCAATGTCGAATTGCATGCAGGCATGGCAGTTTCAGCAACAAACTCCTCTCCAAATTGATCGAAAATGACCAAAATGACCATAGATGATACCGAAAAACCCGAAATTGCTAATAACAAAAGTATTTTCGAACTTTGAGACCTCAGTCCTCCCAAACCAGTCGACCAATTATGATCAAACTTCACAGGAAGCTTGATTGGACCCTTCACTCCTACCCTGAACAATTTTCAGGTCTAAATCTTAAACCAATTCTCAGATATGGATCAAACCGTAATCTGTGCTAACTTCAGAGCTTTACAGACCCAGGTACATTTGATCCAAGATTCTGAACAAACTACTCGACCATTTGAGGTGAAACTTCCCAAGTATCTTACTGATAAGACATGCTTCAACCCTGGAAAGTTTCACTCAGAAATTCGACTCAGAACTTAAGCAATAGCAAACTATCCATGGCTATCACAGTTCGTTGTCCCCGCCTTATCCCGTCTACACTTCTCAACTTCAATCGGTCAGTTCAGAATCCAAATCGATCAAGAACCTGACGAAATTGATATCAAAATGACCAGCACGTCGTCAGCTCTCCAACACAACAGACAGCTCCTCAAAACTCCTCGCGAGTCTCTCGGAACAACCAGAAACGTAGCAGTAGGTACAAATTTCACCCCCCTCCACTCAATCGATCATAACGCGCTCATACTTTCATCAAATCGATCGATTCTTCAGCCCAGATTGTAGCCCCGGTCGAGTGCTCTCCAACCATACCCTTCGTTTTGCGAATGGACCTCCGAAGCCTCCAGAAACCACAGAAACGTCGCGAGGATCAGCTAGAACACCATTGGTCCAAAAATGGACCAATAAGAGCAAAAAGAGCTTTATTTTTTGTCTTTTCTCCTCTTAACTTTTCCTTTAGAACGAATTTTTACTCCTCATGGAGACACAAGACATCAACAAGACTCTAGGACTTAAGAAAATCCTTCAGATGTGTCGATGGATTATTCGCGGTCCGTAACTACACAGAAGCGCTCAACCAGAATGAAACCAGCGAGTCGCAGACTAATACAACGTCAATATTACAACCTGAAAACATTCTACAATAAAAAGTACGACAAAAGGAAACGGTGAAGCTATTACTCGATTGTAATATTCTTGCCCGAAGTTTCTCACGATCAAAGCCCCATGATTGATCTTCGGTCTGCAATGACACCGGACATCGACCCAAAGATTGAAAGGAACGTTCGATGGATAGTTGAGATCCATTGTTCCTCACAACAAAATGTACACCGTCATATCCCAAGTCTCTCCGTATGTAACAATCGGAAGGATCACCGGAAGCTGTAATTCCATCACTCTCCCCATGAATTCATCGCCAAAATATGCAACTAACCACTGTCGAAAGTGATCACGGTGGATGCAATGAAGCTTGATGTGAAACGGATTCGGGAAAGGAAGATCCGGAGCCGATAACACACCTCCGTCCATAACCACCACTCCTGCAGTTCCTCACTCCTCCATGCAGACCACCGAGAACCCTTACGAATCACCCGCTGAGAGAGAATGCTGTATGAACCTTCGACCCACCATTTTATACACAAATGCGGCGACAAGGACCACTAAAGTGAACGCGCACAGATCAATGACTTGGCACGTTCCTCTACCGTGCGATCATTTAAACAGATAATCACAAACGTGGCATTCATCACATCGTTCGATGAGTTACACGATACGGTTCACGAAACACGGAAAAGAAACACAACATAGGTTACACAGGAATTTCACACAGGAGCCGAACCACAACACGACATCCACCCCTTCTAAACCTGCGCATCCTCTGGTATGCGCCAACACTCACAAGTTGTGGTCGGCATCACACTATATCTTCATCTTCTTCACTGATGTTGTCGTTGGCAATATCTTCGTCATCCAAATCTTCTCCGTCATCATCCAAGATATCAAACTTTGCTCCGACTTCCTCCATGCTTATCCCTTCATCTCGCTTCTTGAAGAGTTTCACACGCTTGCCTGCAATGGGAACCTTGAGCTCTGCCCCATCAAGCTCTCTTAGTGAATATGTGGCATTGTCAAGCACGACAAGAACCACATACGGGCCAAACTATCGCTTAGAGAATTTTCTAAGCGCACTGTGTTGGTTGTCCAAGCTACTATCGTAGACCAACACCCAATCTCCTTCTTTAATCTCCTTCGGCCTTAATCGATGACGCTTATCGAATCTGTCTTTGTTTCTCAAGCGCGTCTCTTTCAGCTTCTCCAATGCAATCTCTACATCTTCAGGTCTTCTCTCTAGTTGACGGATTCGGACAGCAAGAAGATCTTCTGTAGACATACCATCCTCCCAAGGTAGAACACTCCAAGTAGGTATGTGCTCCTCAATGGGCATGATAGGTTTCTGCCCCTGCATCAACTCCGCCGGCATATATCCCGTTACTGAACTATGAGTCGAACGATCAGCCCATAATGCAAACGGAAGAAATCTTGGTCATTCTCTTGCCCTCCCCTTGCAAGCTTTCACAATAGCTTTCACAATAGGAGGATGACCACGTTCACTCTTCGCATTACCTTCCGGATTGTAGGCTGTGGTGAGAGCTAACTTCACACCACACCTCTTGAAGAACACTTTAGCCTCATCATTGTTCAGCTCCTCTCGATCAGCCGTGATCTTCCCAACACAACCATATCTACAAATCACATCTTCCAACAAGAATTTGCAGACTCCCTCTGTGGATTTTGTCCGTAAGGCTCGCCCTTCCACTTGGTTGGACAAATCCTCACGTGTCAAAACTAAGTATCGCATCTGCCATATACCAACTGGCATAATAACAAGATCTACTACCCACTTATAATGCATTGCAAGTGGATAAGTAGGATGTAATCCATCTCGATGTCGAATTCCTGAATACTCTTGACAAGTTTGGCATGTCTCCACAAATTGAACTACATCTCTGTACATGTTACGCCACCAATATCTCTCCTTCAGCTTTGTAAAGGTGGCATAAATACCTCTATGTCCTGCCCACAAGCTCTCATGAAACTCCTGCATGAGTAACTTCTGCATGTCAACCTTGCACACAACCCTTTGTGGCATCTTACCACCTTGCTTAGCATGTTTCCACAAATAACCACCTTGTAGCAAGTAGTTATAAGCCTTCCTCCTGATTTGTTTAAAGTGGGCATCACTCCATCCTGACTGTCTAGTCAACAGGCTTAGATAGCGTCCTATGTCTATCCATTCTCCTTCATATAGCTCCTCCATGAACGGTTTCGAATGCTCACTCTCACCTCCTTGAGCTCTACAGAAAACAGTAGTACCAACATCTTCTGTATCTTCTATCATCTCCTCCTCATCCTCATACCTCGCACGAGATAACATATCAGCTACTGGATTGTTCTTCCCCGCTATGTGTCGGAACTCAAGATTTAAGAACTTGATGTAAGCAATCCAGCGTAGCATAGCAATATCAGGGGTGTTACAATTTGTAATCATCCCTAATAGTGGTAAACAATCCGTTTCTACTATTACTGGCGCTCCAATCAAATAGTCCTTTTCAGCTTTCATAGCTGTAACTACTCCCTATAACTCTCTCTTCACTTGAGGATAGTTTCTATGTCGCTCACTCAACACCTTTGCTCCAAATCTGACTGCAAATCGATTCTCTTCTTCATCATCCTGTCCTACTGCCCATCCAATGACTATCGGACTAGTATCAACAGTAAGTATCACTGGTTTGCTATCCTCATAGCTCACACGACGAAGTACAAGTGGAGAAGATAACAACTGCTTCAATCTCTGAATCGCCTCAGTATGCCTCTACTCCCATGCAAACCTCTTGTGCTTTCTCAACAAATCATAAAGAGGATCAGCCACATGTGCAAAATGTGGAATCCACACATGATAGAAGACACAAGCTCCAAGAAACCTTCTCACCTCTGTTGTTGAACCATAAGTATCCTTCATCCGCCGTATAACATCCACTTTATCAGGATCAGGCTTGCGTCCAAACCATCCACATAGGTGCCCCACAATCACAACTTCTCGCACTTCAAATGAAGACTTAGCACCTGATAGTGTCAAGTGCGCCTCTTCAAGTCGTGATAAGATTTTATCACAATTTGAAATGTGATCAGCAACAAAGTTTCTACACCCCTTCTGATCCATTGTCTCATCTTTCTCTTCCTCAACGCATCCCTTAATTGGAATGTCATCCAAAGAGGTCTTCTCAGGAATGAACTCACGGAGAACCTTGTTCATCCCGTTCATCATGTGCGCTACCGAGTTAGTTGCTCCTTGTGGTAGTGTGCACATTCTGACCAACCCCAACGGTGTCCTCATGGTGGTGATATCTCTACTCTGTTCAGCAAGTTGAAACTGATCGTATCCAGAGTAAAGATCTCCTATAGAGTAAATAGCCCTCCCAGCAAACGCTTCAGCAAACTCTCCGACGATAGGTCCTATGCCTGTATTTCTGATGGTCACTTGGTTCACAGGTTGCATATCTTGGATGAATCGTAATGCACCACTCTTCTTTGGTACTGTAAACCAACGACTAGAGTATGGTGCAAACGATGGTTCCAAGATCTTCATCTGCATCTTCTCCTTCAAGAGCTCTATGAGTTTTGGTAGATGCGCTCTAGGTATAGGAATTGACCTCAAGTCCCAAGGAGCATGTGGAATTGTGAATATGATCATTGGTGCCACAATGCTAGGATCTACACATCCGATTTCTGAGGCTTCAAAAGCAAAAGCTTTCCCGTGCCTAGTTAACATCTCCCTAAACCTATTCTCCTCCACAGGCAAAAGAAAATCTGCTGAACCAACCTTCAACTCCTTGAGCGTAGCTTCAGTGAACTTGTGACCAACCCGACTAGGATCTCTCAAGCTTTTCTCCTTCGAAGATTGTTGGACTCGCTGGTTAGAATCACTAGGTAATGGTTGAGCAACAGGTTTTACCTTCTTGTCTACGGTTTTGTACCTAGTATCAACTCTAACTTCAGGATCTACAAATGACTCTATAGCTGTATAGAGCTCCCTAGAGTGTACTTCCACCACATGATCCTCATCTTCTTGCTCATGCATAGCAAGCTCATCGATGAAATCTCCCAATCCTAACTCTAAATAAACACCTTCTATCTTATCATCCTCTTCAAGCACACCAACTCTCTTTAGGTCTTTTTCAGTTTTTCGCACAACCTTCTGCTCCCACTTTTGCAAGTCAGCAAGTCGTGTATGTGTAGCAAATCCACTCCCAGAAAATCTCACAACTCCTGTACAAAAAGCACTTTCTTTCTCTAGCGAGAGTACCTTCACCAGTGTACCACTATGTCCTCGCTCTATAGCAGTACTTGTCAAAAATCCTTGAACTCCTCCGTGACCTTAGGCAAGGAGCCACCCCTCAGATAATCTCTGTTCCGCTCGTGGTTTGCTGATACAGTTAGAAACTGTACCGCTCTCTTGCCATCCTGACTTCTGATCCGCGCATAAGCAGATCCATCATCCAAAACCTTGGTCTCCATCCTCACAGCTGTAATGTAAGATTGACCGAGTATCACCGGGTATGATGTACTATCTTGAACAAAGAAGTTTTGTTCAATAGTTACATCTCCCACCTTCACTTTCACATCAAGACAAGCTCCATAGAGTTCTCCTCGTGTGTTGTTCGCTGTTCTGATCATCCAACCATGATCTATATCAACAGGCCATCCACCTTGCTTGTAGATGTCCTTAGAGACAATATTGATCTCTGATCCATGATCAATGAGAGCAACCACCGGATCTGTCATCTCTCCTACCTTCACTAAGACTTCGGTAGTAGCTCTAGCCCAATGTCCTCTAGTGTAATGACTAGGGACCTTGTCATCGTTATCATCCTCAAACCGAACCTTGCGGTTGATGCAGCATTGAGCTAGTTCTAACTCTTCCTCTCTTGATATCCTTGTGTCTAATGCATTAGACACAGCGGTTTCTCCTGCCAATTGTCTTTTTCGTTTGATGGTGTCAATAATGACATCATGAAACTCCCTCTTGGTAATCCCAAGGATCTCTCGCAAGGTAAACTCGATCTTGGCATTGAGTACTCTCTCTTCTAGTACTCCTTTCAGATCCGTAGCAGCTTCAATATCAGACTGAAGCTTGTATGAAGGAGATTTACCTTTCTCCTTACCTCTGCTCTTCTCTGACTTCTCGGGAGTAGAGGATATGACCTCTTTCATAGTCTCCTCTGGTAGAGACATAATCTCCGGTCTGAACTTTTCTCCTCTTGTTTGCCTCTTGAGAGTTGTTCTCTCTTCGCTAGGGCCTGCTTCATCTCGTTTGCGCTTCTCCTCCATGAGAGCCTCATGTTGACTCTTCGCCAAATAAGCATGTACAGACATTGTATCCACGGGATCATCCCATCCAGTAGCACCCCTGATTGTCGTGGTTGTTCTGAGCAACTCCTCCCTTGCCATTTTCTCTCTTTTGTTCGTGCTTACCGCGTGACTCCACATATCAAGAGTATCTCCATGCTTCTTAGAAGCACTTCTTTCTCGTACTACCTCAACTCCATAAGTAGCAACTTCTACCGACGCAGTAGCATGTTGAGATAGATACTCCTCCAGTACTTGCTTCATTCCTCCTTTCCCGAAGTTGGTTCTAAGAATCTCTCCATTATCCTTCAGAGCAATCTTTCCTTCCTTCCAATAGACTACTCCATCTCGTAGAGTTTTGGCAAAATCACCACACTCTCTTCGAGCATGATCAGAACTATCACACCAAATGCATCTTTGTACATAATCTTGCTTAGGAGCAAGTCTGGTTTCATGTGCTCCTCCCTTCTCTTCCAACCTTGCTAACTTGATCTGCAAGTCCCTCATCCCTTTTACCAACTCTTTCATAGTATCTCTTTGCGGTGCAACTTTCGGGACAGGAATAGTAGGAAGTGGAACTTGAGGTACATGCACAATAGGTGCTTGCACATTGGGTACCATTGGTTGCCTACGAGGTACTATGATCGGTGGTGGTCTCTCTTCTTGTCTTACCACCACCTTTCCTCTCCGGTACTCTCGTTTGGCAAGTACACTCACTGCTTCAGAGACTTTTCTCCAGTCAGTCGTGAGTCCGTTGTCTTCCATCTTATCAAACTGATCTAGCAACCCCACAACAGATTGCAAGGCTTTAGTAGCCATTGCTTCTTTCCGTTCAGTGGCTTGCTGTTGTTGCATTACCAACGCGAATGCCTCAAGCAATCGCATATCAGACCGTGAAAGCTTGGTCACCTTTGGTGCCTCTCCAGATGTAGAAGCTTCATCTACGTAATGACCCAACCCTTCAATGTCCATGGTGGCAAAACCACGCACGTACCTCCCATCCTAGACTTTTCACGTCGAGTTCACCAGCTATCGTATAACGTGTTTTTCTGTCTAGGAATACACGAGATATATGGCTGTGCAGAGGTATGTGGATTGACAAGGTTGGATCTGGATCTGGATGTTTCCACTCAAATGTTTCACTATCTACTCTTCTAGCCTGAGTGACCTTGTATCCGCTCGTCTCAAGTTTAAAGCTTACTACGATCCAAGGTTACGTATAGGTTGCATAAACTTGTGTTACAAACAGATCTTTTGTATTCTAACTAAAATACTCAGATCTGTATTATCTAACTGAAATAATTCCTCTATATCATTGGAAGCCTGACTTCTGAATAGCTCCCCAACGACGCTAACTGCCCATCAATCCAACTATCGCAACTTCATAGTACAACCAGAAGATGCTATAAGATCACTCAATCAACTTGATAGAGTATCGATACAACTTGCTGTACACCCTGGTCTACCAAGCATTCCAGCAAGGTAAAGCATGCATACTCCAAAACACTATTCAGATCTCAATATAGCACCAACGGCGGTAGTACCTGGCAGCTCCGAGAACCCAAACAGCGGCTTAAGACTCATGGCGACTCCGTTCTCTTTCAGCACTGTAAGCCGGCCTGTCTCTCACCCAGGGGTACCTCAGATGACTAGGATTACTAGTGCACCCTAATTACAAAGATTTAAGTACATCCATGCTCACTTCACTCAACTCTCTGACCCGTATGGTCACATCGGTACCTCTAATAGCGTTCCTGCACACAAGTTCTAATCCCGCTCTCAACATTACATCGCAAAATACTCAAGGACTCCCAAGGTCTCCAATGCTCACTTTACTTACAGTCAGGAAAATGAGAGTGTCTTCCACCTTCTCAACTCCTCCTTATATACTCTACAACTTCTTACCGTGGTAACTTTCACTAAGTTACGTTACCTCATGGTAAGTGCGCAATCCAAAATAGTAAAACTTCTAAAGGCTACTAAGCCTTTAAGAATAGCACACACATTACTTGTTCTACTTTACAAAAGTAAGAGATTCTCCTACTTTAGCTTTTGTAAAGTGTTAACTTTCCACCCTATCCAATCGGAAGGCGACAACAAACTAATACGTCTTTTGAGGAGCATCTTTAGATCTTTGTGCATGACTTTCCATCATGCATCCAATCAGCGATGGTCAACAAAGTTACATACTTTTGAGAAGCATATTTAGAGCTCCGCACTTGTCACATAGTGTCATAGTGGAACCTCTAATAGTTTCCCCAACTTAGTTATAACTATCTCTGCTAGTTATGGCTAGTTTTGATCACTCTAGATTTAGATCTTCGAACTAGAGTAACCTATAAGATAGTCATACCTAATGAAACTTATATAAACATGCACACAAATAATGGGATACTTGTGACGTGACATTTACCCCCAGACTTAATTTTCACTCCGTCCTCGGAGTGAAGTATCACGTTGATGAAACTTCTTCAACTTGTCGTGGTTCACTCGGTCGAAGAACGTACCACTTCTCTCTTGAAGATCATAGGTGTTATTACTCCACACTTTGGAGATGATGAAAGGCCCAAAATATCGACGTAAGAACTTCTTTTGAACTCGCTTGTGCCTAATAGCATCCCATAGCATCACCCACTCACCCTTTTGAAATGGCTGTAACTTCATTTTGTTCTTCGCCAAGCGCTTGTCGTAGCTCTTCTTCTGTTGTAGTTGGGCCATCTCAATTCGTTGAGCTGCATCGTCTCTATTCTCCTCCAGCTCCAACAAAGTTTCTCTCCTCTCTTTCTCAGCTATTTGACCACCCTTTCTCTTTAATCCAGCTTGTAAGGTCTGAAAGGTGGTTAGGTCGAACTGGATCGGTAATCTGGATTCCAACCCATACACCATCTTGAAAGGTGAATATCCCGTAGATGTCTTCACTGTTGTTCGATACTCCCATAGAACCACATGAAGACGCTTGTCCCAGTTGTGTTTGGCCCCTTCCATGTCAGCATCCTTTGCTAACATCTGACACAAGGTAAAGTTTGTCCTCTCTACCAAACCGTTTGAACTAGGTTTATATGAAGTAGTAACCCTCTGAGAAATGGAGAAGTGGGTGCACATAGCAGTAGTCATGCCACTCACAAATTCTCGACCCCTATCAGAAACTAACTCCAAAGGACATCCAAACCTAGTTATGATCCGTTCGTATAGAAATCTACCCACCTCAACTTCTCCAATAGTTACAAGAGGTCTAGCTTCTACCCACTTCGTAAGATAATCTGTGGCTACAACAATATACTTATTGTTGCGAGGGGTGCGATTCAAAGGCCCAACAAAATCTATTCCCCATTTCTCGAAAGGTCCAAGAACCGGAATAGATCTAAGAGGAGTGGAAACACTAGATTTGATAGCGAAAGCTTGACAAACATCACAGGTTTTACAATACGTCAAGCAATCTCTAAACATCCCCCTCCAGTGATATCCCGCATCGAGTATCTTATGAGCCGTCAACTTGCCTGCGAAATGTCCTCCACATACTAGACCGTCATGGAATTCTTCCATGAGTCGTAGAGACTCCTCCTTGCTCGCAGCTCTTCTCAGGACCCCATCAACTCCTTCACGGAATAACACACCTTCCACCACCGAGTAAGGTTGACTTCGTTTCACCAGTGCCTTCTTCTCTCTGGTCCGCATCCCATCTGGATAGACACCTTCCGTAACAAAATCCCAAATTTCTTGATATTCTATTGGGATAATAGAGTTGCTCAAGACCATCAAATCTTCGTCAGGAAAGGTGTCATCCACCGGCTCCTCTCCATCCCCATCGTAAGCTCTAGATAGCAAATCTGCATTCGCGTGTTTCTTCCTTGGTCGATCGCAGATCTCATAGTCGTACTCTGACAATAAGAGCTTCCACCTTGCTAATCGTCCTTCGACCATAGGTTTATTGAAGATGTACTTCAATGCCTTATGATCTGTAACGATAGTGAACTTGCCTCCTATGAGATAATGTCGAAATTTTCTCAAAGCATAGATCACTGCTAATCCTTCTCTCTCTGTCACAGAATAATTTCTCTCTGCCTTGATCATTTGCCGACTAGCATATGCGATAGGATGATCTCTACCTTCAACATCATACTGACTTAAAGTACATCCTACTGCTATATTTGAAGCATCCGTATATAGAATAAACTGTTTATTCCAATCGGGCTTAACCAAGATCGGAGCTGAAGTAAGAGCTTTCTTCAGTTCCTCAAAGGCGGCTAGAGCTTCTTCATCTCCTAAAATCAACACGTAATCTACTCCCTTCTTCAGATATGCTGTCAAAGCATATGCTTTATGTGAGAACGAGAGTATAAACCTTCGATAATACCCCACCATACCTAAAAACTGTCGTAGCTTAGTGAGAGTACTAGGAAAAGGGAGCTCTAAGATCTTCTGCACCTTCTCTGGATCAACGGCAATGCCGTCCTTGGATATGATATGACCCAAGAGTAACCCTTCCTCACACCCAAAAATACATTTCTCCGGATTGAGAGATGCATTTGCTACATCTAAACATTCTAAGACCTTCACAAGGTGCTCAAAATGCTTCTCCTTACTCCCGTAAACACAAAAGTCATCTATAAAATCTCTCACAAACTTTCCTAAGAAAGGTTCGAACACTTTGTTCATAAACCTTTGGAACGTCGCAGGAGCATTACACAGACCAAATGGCATGACTCGAAATGCAAACGTACCCCACGGAGTAGTGAAAGTGGTCAGGTGTTGATGTTCTGGTGCAATTTTGATCTGGTTATATCCGCTATAACCATCTCCAAAGCTGTACCATTCGTTTCCCGCCACTTCTTCCAAGATCTCGTCGATGAAAGGTAGAGGATAATAATCCTTCTTTGTGACCGCATTGAGCTTCTTGTAATCAACACACACCCTCAGTTTGCCATTTTTCTTCTTTACGATCACAATGGGTGATACCCATTCAGAATGCTCCACCTCGTAAATGAACCCAGCAGTGTGCAGCTTCTCGATCTCTTCTTTCACCAGATCCGCAATTGGAGGACTCACTCTTCGTTGCTTCTGTCGCACCGGTTTGACTTCCTTCTCTAACTCGATACGGTGTTGCTCCAGTGTGACCTCCCTCAGATCCTTGTAACTAAATGCAAATACATGAATGTATTTACGAAAGATCTCTTCGAAACAACTCTTCTCCTCTTTAGTAACCTTCGATCCATAACGTAAGGTGGCAATTCTTCTCTCCACCTCCTCGGGAGTCAATGGTTCTTTGTCTCGATCTCTTTGCACTTCCGGAGAAGGGAAAAGATCCACTACATTCACGCCCACATTTCGTTCTTCTCTTTCCTCCTCTGACGATGTATTTTCAGATTCTGAATCTGAAGAATTGGTACCTACATCAGAAGTAGTATCGACAACTTCTGACTCCCAGTAGTCCGATGTGGGTCGATCCGATTCTGACGTCCCAACTTGATCTCCGAGCAATGGAACTTTGATCCGGTGGTGATTCGGTCCGATGCGTAAATAACCTTTGTGCCAGTTATCCGTTGCATGTACTGCTCGAAGCCAAGGTCTTCCGAGTAACATTTCATAACTTGACTCCTTCAAGATTTGAAATGTCATGTTTACTTGCACTCCCATTACTGACACGCAAACTCTCTCCAGCACTCCCAATGGCCTAACTCGCTGTCTGTTAGCCATGCCAACCGTGATACTAGAAGGACGTGTTGGTACTAGATCCAACTTCCTCATGAGTCGTTCCGAGATGGCGTTTACTGCCGATCCTCCATCGACAAGAACATCAGAGACATCTCTCCCATTGATACGAGCCTCTACTTTTGATGCCTTGTTGCATACCTCTCCTTCACTAGCGTCTAAAGCACTCACACCGACAGTAGAAGGATTTACCTTCTTCTTCCGACCTCGTCGGGAGCTTAGACCGCTACGAAGTTCTTTCCTCACCGAAGGATTCAGAGCAATCAACTGTCCCACAGTAATGTTTGCTCGTTGCTTTCCCACGTCTTCCACCACATTGTATTTTGATTGCTCCATTGAAATTGTGAAATCAGTATTTCCCAATTTCTTCCGTCGCTCTTTGGTTTTTGAAGAAGATTTGCTACTCCGAGTATTTTGACTTGGAGAATCTTCCATCACGACCGGTTCTCCCTCCTCGAAATGCGTCCTCATCCTCTTCCTCTCATGAGCTAACAGCTCTACAGACTGAAAACCTTCTCGTACATCTCGCGGCTCCAAGATGTCAATGCATGCTACACCCTTGTCCTTACTTTGTGAAGTTGAAGCTCCATCCGCCGTTCCACCATTACGACTCGGACAATTACGTTGGAAGTGTGATCCTCCGCACGTAAAACATCCTTGGCTCGTGTAGTTACTGGGTGATCCTTGCGGTGGTCCACCTCTGGACTGATAGTTTCCATAACCTCGTGAGTCCCCTCCAACATTTGGACTCCGGTGTTGCAACAAATTCACCATATTGATCTTCAAATCTGCCAGAGAATCTGTCAAACTTTTCAACTCATCACGAAAGTCGGGAGTAACAGATCTAGATGGTACAGTGACTGTAACCGCACTAGTAGGAGCTATCGGAGTCAGATTTTGAAATCGAACAGTCGGAACACTCGCAGGTTTCAGAGTTGGCATGCTCGGCCCTTGCACATCTCCACATGCTGCCCCAACAGTCATTGGTTGCAAGTCGTCTCCATCCAGACTCTCTTCCATCCTGGTTGCGATCTTCACTGCATCAGCCTTCGAAGTTGGTCTCTCATACCGCACTTGTGTTCGAATCTCCGGCCTCAATCCCCCAATAAAATTCTTTGTGAGCATTGCTCCAATGCCCACCATCGTTGGTTCTACTACATCTCCACTCTTTCGTAAAACCACCCGAAACTTCTGTTCTAATTTCTCCACCCTCTCGGCATACGTCCTTACTTTCTCTTTCTCTCCTTGTTTGAGGTAAGTTACCTCCACCATTAACTTCTCGTAACTTTCATCAGGAAGAAAAGTTTCAATTAAGGCCTCCGTCAATACTTCCCAAGTATCATCTGGAGTCCCCACTACTCTTCTCTTCTTTCTATCCTCATACCATGTCAATGCAGAACTCTCAAGAAATTCAGGTATCAACCCTACCCACTCGCTCTTCTTTCGATCTCCATTGCCAATGCATGCTCTTTTGAAGTCTCTCACAAATCCTTCCACGTCTTCTCCATCCTTTCCGTAAAACACCGGAAGTTTCCCCATTCTTCTCTTCTTTTCTTCTTCTTACTCGAGGTACTGCTTGCAGATGTGAAGATCGCACTTCACCGCAATCCACAATTTCCCCGTTGAGCTCTCTCCTCTCCAAAGGTTGGAGTAAGTTTGACCCTCATGGTCATCTTATCTCTCGTGTGATAGACTATCTCCATCCTCGCTAGAGGTCTTCACTCGTTCCGTTTCTACACTCAACCTTCTCTCCAGACCTTCGGCTACAGTTTCTAGCAAAGCAACCACTGCGCTACACTCGTGCTCAACTGGAATCCCGTCCACTCCACATCTAGGACAAAAGGTTGTAGGGTCAATGACAGCTTGTCTAGGGGAAGAAGGACCTATGTGTAAGCTTAAGTCGACCAACCCTCTTCGCTCACGCAAAAGTCTATTCTTTGTAGGACACTTGCTCACTTTATGTCCTTCTTCTCCACACAAAAAGCACCTCGAGTTCTTCTCCTGGTTCTTACGACTACTCTCTGTTTCTTCCTCAAATTCTAGTCGAAATTCTCCTTTCGCCAGATCAGCGGTAACTATCACCGCATAGCCTTGAGGGATCTTGCTCAACCTCAATTTCCACTCTTGCTGTCCTTCCATGACGATGATCTGTCATACATCTCTCTCGCTCTATAGTTTGTTTGACACTTTTTTATCACTCGACTATCTTCTCGCTTAACAATCTCTCACATTACTAAGTAGAAGCTTAACTTGTCAACCCTGAGCCTCAGAGATCGAACATAACCCTCTCAAGAATTCTGTAATTCTTTCACTCTTTTACTTCAGCAAACGATATAACAGATTTGACCCCCCTTCGCTTCGAATGCCATAACTCCAGTTCTACTCGATCAATTCACGCATGATTTGGGTGCCTAGATAGCTTATCTTGCAAGCTATCAGCATGGAAGATTTCAAGGTCTAACTCTAAAAACTGAAAATATGAAAATGACTGTAAACTCCTTCCCGAGAGCTCACTATTTGATACCGAAAAACCCCCTTAACTTCCGAAAGACATAACTCTCTCCTCACAATTGATCTCTCGGAGATATCAAGCTTATTGGAAAGCTTATCTTGCCCTCTATAACATGGTGTATGTACAAAGGTTCTGAACTCATGCTCGAAAACAGACATGAACTGTACTAACGACTACATACGAATCTTTGTATCGAGGTCCCGGCAACGGAACCAAAATGTAAGCCGGCCTGTCTCTCACCCAGGGGTACCTCAGATGACTAGGATTACTAGTGCACCCTAATTACAAAGATTTAAGTACATCCATGCTCACTTCACTCAACTCTCTGACCCGTATGGTCACATCGGTACCTCTAATAGCGTTCCTGCACACAAGTTCTAATCCCGCTCTCAACATTACATCGCAAAATACTCAAGGACTCCCAAGGTCTCCAATGCTCACTTTACTTACAGTCAGGAAAATGAGAGTGTCTTCCACCTTCTCAACTCCTCTTTATATACTCTACAACTTCTTACCGTGGTAACTTTCACTAAGTTACGTTACCTCATGGTAAGTGCGCAATCCAAAATAGTAAAACTTCTAAAGGCTACTAAGCCTTTAAGAATAGCACACACATTACTTGTTCTACTTTACAAAAGTAAGAGATTCTCCTACTTTAGCTTTTGTAAAGTGTTAACTTTCCACCCTATCCAATCGGAAGGCGACAACAAACTAATACGTCTTTTGAGGAGCATCTTTAGATCTTTGTGCATGACTTTCCATCATGCATCCAATCAGCGATGGTCAACAAAGTTACATACTTTTGAGAAGCATATTTAGAGCTCCGCACTTGTCACATAGTGTCATAGTGGAACCTCTAATAGTTTCCCCAACTTAGTTATAACTATCTCTGCTAGTTATGGCTAGTTTTGATCACTCTAGATTTAGATCTTCGAACTAGAGTAACCTATAAGATAGTCATACCTAATGAAACTTATATAAACATGCACACAAATAATGGGATACTTGTGACGTGACAGCACCAAGAGCTGAAATCAGCCCCACACCCTCCAATGTCGAATTGCATGCAGGCATGGCAGTTTCAGCAACAAACTCCTCTCCAAATTGATCGAAAATGACCAAAATGACCATAGATGATACCGAAAAACCCGAAATTGCTAATAACAAAAGTATTTTCGAACTTTGAGACCTCAGTCCTCCCAAACCAGTCGACCAATGATGATCAAACTTCACAGGAAGTTTGATTGGACCCTTCACTCCTACCCTGAACAATTTTCAGGTCGAAATCTTAAACCAATTCTCAGATATGGATCAAACCGTAATCTGTGCTAACTTCAGAGCTTTACAGACCCAGGTACATTTGATCCAAGATTCTGAACAAACTACTCGACCATTTGAGATGAAACTTCCCAAGTATCTTACTGATAAGACATGCTTCAACCCTGGAAAGTTTCACTCAGAAATTCGACTCAGAACTTAAGCAATAGCAAACTATCCATGGCTATCACAGTTCGTTGTCCCCGCCTTATCCCGTCTACACTTCTCAACTTCAATCGGTCGGTTCAGAATCCAAATCGATCAAGAACCTGACGAAATTGATATCAAAATGACCAGCACGTCGTCAGCTCTCCAACCCAACAGACAGCTCCTCAAAACTCCTCGCGAGTCTCTCGGAACAACCAGAAACGTAGCAGTAGGTACGAATTTCACCCCCCTCCACTCAATCGATCATAACGCGCTCATACTTTCATCAAATCGATCGATTCTTCAGCCCAGATTGTAGCCCCGGTCGAGTGCTCTCCAACCATACCCTTCGTTTTGCGGATGGACCTCCGAAGCCTCCAGAAACCACAGAAATGTCGCGAGGATCAGCTAGAACACCATTGGTCCAAAAATGGACCAATAAGAGCAAAAAGAGCTTTATTTTTTGTCTTTTCTCCTCTTAACTTTTCCCTTAGAACTAATTTTTACTCCCCATGGAGACACAAGACATCAACAAGACTCTAAGACTTAAGAAAATCCTTCAGATGTGTCGATGGATTATTCGCGGTCCGTAACTACACAGAAGCGCTCAACCAGAATGAAACCAGCGAGTCGCAGACTAATACAACGTCAATATTACAACCTGAAAACGTTCTACAATAAAAGGTACGACAAAAGGAAACGGTGAAGCTATCACTCGATTGTAATATTCTTGCCCGAAGTTTCTCACGATCCAAGCCCCATGATTGATCTTCGGTCTGCAATGACACCGGACATCGACCCAAAGGTTGAAAGGAACGTTCGATGGATAGTTGAGATCCATTATTCCTCACAACAAAATGTACACCGTCATATCCCAAGTCTCTCCGTATGTAACAATCAGAAGGATCACCGGAAGCTGTAATTCCATCACTCTCCTCATGGATTCATCGCCAAAATATGCAACTAACCACTGTCGAAAGTGATCGCGGTGGATGCAATGAAGCTTGATGTGAAACAGATTCGGGAAAGGAAGATCCGGAGCCGGTAACACACCTCCGTCCATAACCACCACTCCTGCAGTTCCTCACTCCTCAATGCATACCATCGAGAACCCTTACGAATCACCCGCTGAGAGAGAATGCTGTATGAACCTTCGACCCACCATTTTATACACAAATGCGGCGACAAGGACCACTAAAGTGAACGCGCACAGATCGATGACTTGGCACGTTCCTCTACCGTGCGATCATTTAAACAGATAATCACAAACGTGGCACTCATCACATCGTTCGACGAGTTACGCGATACGGTTCACGAAACACAAAAAAGAAACACAACATAGGTTACACAGGAATTTCACACAGGAGCCGAACCACAACACGACACCGTAATCTGTGTTAACTTAAGATCTTTATAGACCCATGTAAGCTTGATCTAAGACCTTGAACAAACTATTCAACCATTCAAGATGAAACTGTCTAGATATCTTATTGATAAGGCATCCCTCAATCCTAGAAAGTTTCACTTAGAAATTTGATCCAGAACTCGAGAAATAGCCAATCCTCCATGATTGTCATAGTTCGCAACACCCGTCTCATCACGTCTACACTATTCAAGTTCAATCGATTGGTTGACAATCCAAAGCGATCAGGATTTGACTGAATTTGGTATCAAAATGACCAACTCGTCATCCGCTCTCCAACCCAACTGACATCTCCTCAAAAATCCTCACAAGTATCTAGAAACGATCGTAAATGTTGCAGTGGGTACAAATTTCACCCCCTCCACTCAATTGATCAAAGCGTCCCAATCCTCCATGAAATCATTCGATTCTTCAGCCCAGATTGTAGCGCGTGTCAAGAGCTTTCCAGCCATATCCTTCTTCGCACAAATAGCCATCTAAAGTCTCTCTGAACCACAAAAAACGTTGCAAGGATCAGCTAGAACACAACTGATCTAAAAGTAGACTAATGAGAGCAAAAAGAGTTTTTAGTTTATCTTTTCCTCACTCAACTTTTTCCAGTAGATAGACTTCTAACACCCAATGAAACAATAGACACCATTAAGACTAGAAAAAATCATAAAATCCTTGATACATGTTGAAAGATTCTTTGTGAATTATAAATACGCAGAAGCGCATAACTAGAATAGGACATTTGAGTGTCGACTAATATAGAGTCAATATTAACCTGAAAAAGATCTACAATGAAAAGTACGACAAAAGAAAACGATGAAGCTATCACTCGGTTGAAATACTCTTCTCCAAAGTTCCTCACGCTTCCTGATTGATCTTCGTCTGCAATGACATCAAATATTGACACAGACCTTGAAAAGAACATTGGTTGGATAGTTGAGATTCATTCTTCATCACAATAGGATGTACATCGTCAGATCTCAAGTCTCTCTGTATGTAACAATCGAAAGATCCCCAGAAGTTATAAATCCAAACCCTTCCTCATGAACTCGTCACCAAAATATGAAACTAACCACTATCGAAAATGGTTGCAGTGGATGCAGTGAAGCTTGATGTGAAACTGATTCGAGAAAAGAAGATCTGGAGTCGATATCATACCTCCGTCTATAACCACCACTCCTGCAATTATTCACTCCTCCATGCAGATCACCGAGAAACCTTCACGAATCATCCGTTAAGAGAGAATGCCTTACGAACCTTCGACTAACCATTTTATATCTAAATTTGACGACAATGATCACTGAAATGAACTCGTACAGATTGATGATCGGCACGTTTCACTATTGACGATCACTTAAATAAATAATCGCGACGTGACATTCATCACACAGTTCAGCGAGTTACATGATAAGATTCATGAGACATAGAAAAAAACAAATCCTAATTTTTTTGAGAATTTCATACAAGAATCATATCACAACATGACAACGATACTCGTAATAAGAATATCTCAAAAATACTCACTCAAATAAAGAACCCTGATCTGTAAAGATAAAACACACTATATGTAGAAAAAAATTCTCTACAATCTCTCTAAAATATTAAAAAAGACTATGTGATCAAAAAAATCCAAAAATATTTAATACTCATTCATTTCTTCATTGAATATATCAATTCTAGAACAAAAACAAAAAATGAAAAAAAGTTTATCTACACAAAATCTCCAATAACCCGCCGACACACTCCACCCTCTCAAATTACACTCTCTTCTCTTCCCTTCCCTCTCCTCTCCACACGTCCTCTCTCTCCCCTTTAGCCCAGTCTAATGGTTGTGCAAAAGCCCCCTTCTATTACGTGTCTGTCCTCGTATCTGATTGTAAACGACCGGAACTTGCATGTTCATTTACGGGTCCCCTGGCAAACTTAGGCAGCCTCAAGCTACACCAAGTGACTTCATGAGGATAAATCACACATGCCCTGGAAGGTCGACCATGGATGATATCTTAGATACCCTCTATTTCCGAGGACCCAGATCGGGGTCTTCGTAGCACTTCGGGCAACATGTATGAGGTTGCGTCATGATCACTGAAGTAGGTGAACCCCGGAATACAGTACGACATCTGCAGCTAAGTTGAGGTCACTGTTCGTTTCATTGTATTGGAAGAATTCGTCTTCATAGATTCGAGGTACAAGTGAGAGTCCACATGTCACGACTGCATGAAAACACCCAAAGAATTACAGTGTTATACTAGAGTTCTTAAAACATATGAAATGAAATAACATGTGGAAGCAGCAGGACTGCCAGCTTCTTCTCAAGCCATTATTAAATTTATCTTCCCTCCCTTGCCGTCATCAACCCGGGGTCGTAACGAGGTTTAGACTTTCAAGTCATCATGAGCATGATACTTTGGAACAGGGAATTGTTGAGATCAGGGAACTGTAAGCACTCATAAGACAAGGCAGCCACAGCTTAAGCCTGAATTGAAGAGAATTGGAGAGAGTCTGAAAATCACACAAGAGAATGCTGCGAGGGTCATCAGTCCCTCTTTACTAATATCCAAGAGAAGAGCAAAAGGAAGGGGTAAACTGGGGTTGGGTCCCCAAACCCTAAACTAACTAGGTTAGGAATTAGAGCAAACTGCGACTACAGTGCATAGTTAGCTTGCACAGTCTTTAACACTCTCCCTCAAGCTAGAATCTATGTCCTTAACACCTAGACACAACCTCAAATACTCAAATTTGTCTCTAGGTAAGGCCTTGGTGAAAATATCAGCAACTTGCTCATCAGTAGGAAGATACCTAAGATCAATCTCTCCAGCTAACACTTTCTCCCTGATAAGTGATAATGGACCTCTATGTGTTTGGTCTTAGCATGAAAAATAGGATAAGAAGTAAGTTTAATGCTGCTGATGTTGTCGGTGTGCAAAACAACTGGATCATAAAATGTGACACCCATATCATCCAAAAGGGTGCGAAGCCAAACAGATTCACATGTAGCATTGGTGGCACCTCTGTATTCTGCTTCTGTGGAAGACAAAGCAACTGTTTGTTGCTTTTTTGATTGCCAACTAACCGCAGAATCTCCAAGACAAAAAATGAAACCTGACACAGATCTCCTGTCATGAGTACTTCTAGCCCAATCTGCATCAGTAAAGCCTTGTAACACAAGAGGCTTACCAGAAGGAAAGTAAAGTCCAAACTGAAGTGTAAACTTCACATACCGTAGAATCCGTCGAACTGCAACAAGGTGTGGCTTCTTTGGAGCCTGTACGTTGTCGTATCGTACATAGGTATGTACAGTGAAAAGTACTGCAGAGAGATTTTTTTCTATATTGTGTAAAGGAAGCTGTCCTGCAGCTTAACAAGCTAGGCAGGAGCTAAGCTAGGGCTATGCTTGACAAGCTGCCCCCTAGCTTGGGTTGGAATATCATCCCTAAAGGAGTCGAAAGACACCAGAATGCAAAGCTCGACGAGGAGAGCGACCTAATGCTTCTAGTTTTGACAGAAAGTGTTTTAAGCAATAGTTAGTACGAGTTTTAGGCTGTGAAATATGTGAAAGAGGGAAATCCGTCGATTCTGGCTCGTGACTCGAACTCAGAATCGGATAGCGTGAGCATGTAAGTGTTCACAAATACTATAGTTTTGGCCCCTTGTTCATTAAAAACGGAGTTGTATAGAGAAGTTAGTGTAGAAAAGGCTAGTAAAGATTTTACAGAAAAATTTCTTCAAGTAGACATATGTACAAAAGTTTTACCTTCTTGAACGGAACCAAAGGCCATCCTAGTGATAGGGCGCCTGCCTAGGAGAGAAGTGGTCTCAGGATCAATCCCTCTTGGCCTCTGGTTCCTATTCCGGCATGTTGGCCTCCTGGAAGGAAGTCTATGTTGGATATGCAGCCACGTCCTGCATATCTAGGGGCGGGAGGCCGGTATCTCTCTTAATCATGGGCTACCTAGCCTAAGCCTCCGCATGCCATCCTGAATATACTATGGGAGATACCTGGTGCGCATATGGGGGGGCTATAAGCCCTGTGGGGCAGCCTCATAAGTGTTGGGGCTTCGGCCTACATTGGATGGCTTGTAGTATATTCAGGGTGGCATCAAGATGGCATCGAGGGCACGGGAAACTTTTGCTGATTATTATGTACGCATAAGGACAGCAGGGGAACAGCTTTAGCAGGGGCCTTAAAACTGAAGCGGAAGTGGACATTTTTCTGAGAAATGTTTCTTAGAGAGCGACAGCGGAAGCAGAAGCGAAAGATTACAGCAGAAGATTGAAGCGGAAGATTACAGCGGAAGCGGAAGATTACAGCGGAAGCTTGAAGCGGAAGATTACGTCGTTGTAGTATAGTGGAGCGACAGCGGAAGCGGAAGCGGAAGATGGACGCGGAAGATTACAGCGGAAGCTTGAAGCGGAGGATTACGTCGTTGTAGTATAGTGGAGCGAGAGCGAAAGCGGAAGCGGAAGATTACAACGGAAGCTTGAAGCAGAAGATTACAGCGACAGTGGAAGCGGGGGCGGAAGGAGGAGAATTAGAGTTTAAAAGGGGGTCATCGATAAGGACAGCAGTGGGGCAGCTTAGCTAGGGCCCTGCTTCTGATAAGTGACTACGCTTATAAGGACAGCAAGGGGCAGCTTAAGCTGAGGCCTTAACTTTTAGGTTATTTACCTGCGGCGACTTGGGATCGAGGACAATTTGGCAAAGGATCTTTTCTGAGAGAGTTGAGGACACGCAGGAGAAGCTGGGGGAAGAGGAAATTGCTGACAGATTGAATTGGGAAGTCATCGTAGAGAGAGGGGCAAGAGTTTTAGGCTTGGACGTTGTCTACTAAACTGTTCTGAGGAGAAATTACTCTCAGGAGGCAGTTTTATTGAGAGAGATCGTTTGAAAATCTACAGAGTACTTTTTGATCGACGCTGGATCAAATTTCTGAGAGTTTCAACTGAGGCAAAGAGAGAAATAAGATTCAGGGGCCTGAAATTCACTATTAGGTTCGGATTGAGATGTACTTGGTAGACTTTGGCTGAGAACTGATTGAGGAGAGAGAGAGACACGCAGGAGAGGAAGAGGGAGAGATTTTCTTTACATTTGAAGAGATTGATGGTGCAGCAACACTGAAATAAAGTTATTTGAATCTTGAGAGACCTATTTGTGTACCCAAGGTGTGTTGAAGTGCTTGTTTTTATAATCGGTAGACGCAAGAAGCAGGATTTTGGAGATCTCATCATCAGCGGCTACCTGTTTTTCTCTTATGGTCGTTTCTCTGATCGATCACAGTCAAGAGGTCCGCCCTCCCCAAGAAAGACTCTCAACTCGACATCTGGTGCTTCCACTGAGAGCAATTGGGGTGATTGATTTGGAGAATTGACTGAATTGAGAAAATGGATCACAGTGCTGCCGTACAAGGTGTAGCTGCTGCTCAAGGTGCTCCTGTTCAAGGGATTCCTGGTCAAGATGGAATTGGCTCTCAAGGAGGGCCTACGGTGGTTCCAACAGCAACAACACAGCCTGTTGTAGACACGTCTCAGATTCTTCAGACGTTGGCTGCCTTGATTCAGCAGCAGCCTGCAATTGGAGGAGCTGAGCAGAAGTCCACAAGGGCGTTACAAGCAATTGTTGGTCGATGTGGACGATTTGATGGAAGAGATGTTATTAGGTACCTGTGGGAGTATGTGGGTGAGATGGAGTTGGTCAAGGCACTTGAAGTTGAGGTAATTCTAAGCTTTGAGTTGACTGTTGTCCTTGAACTGAGAGAGAAGATGAGAAATTTACAAAGAAGACATCTAGGTGGGTGGAATTGTTTGAGCGTGCATTGAGAGAAGAGTTTCTAGAAGAGGACTCTGAAAGAGTCACCAGAAGAACTCTCATGGACTGGATAGAGCGTGAGCCTGGACGTTCCATGAGATTGAATGAGATAATTCGGGAGTTTGAGAAGAGGTACTCTCAGCTTTCTGGTCTAGAGAAGTTGACGCTGGATGCTAGGAAGACGGAGTTGTTCTTGGGGGCTCTGGATGAGTTCACAGCAGATAGGCTTTGTTTCATGTTGGCTGATCGAGGGACTGAAGGGGGAGTTACATCTGATTGGAGGAGAGTGGAAGAAGCAGTATCTACCCTTGCTAGGCAACGTCGTGATAGGATGGTGTTACAGCTAGAAACCTTACCAGAGCAGCAGAGAGTAGCTCCTCAAGTTCATGTAGCTCCTCCTACAATACCTCAGGCACCTATTGTGATTCCTCAAGCACCCATAGTGGTTCCCCAAGTGCTTGCTCAAGCGCCTGCAGTACCTATCCCAGCACAGAGAGGACCTAGACAGCAACAGCGACCTGCTGAGAACCGAAATCAGAATAACTTGATAGAAGAGCTCACTCAACAGCTGAGAGATTTGAGGGTTGAGATGGCAGACTTGAGGAGAGACCAACGACCAGTTGCGTCAGGTGCTCGACCTGTAGGAGGAACCTTTATAAGGAGATGTATTTGGTGCGACAGTCCAGATCATCTCAGAGGAGACTGTCAAGACTTGGCGGTTGTCTTGCGAGAGGACGTAGTCAACTATCAGAATAACAGGTTGTATTTAATCGCCACAGGGCAGCCTCTGAACACATATTTTGGGAGAGGAGGAATGAGGAGTTCTCTTCCAGCACTTACTGACGCGAATACTACAGCGATGACTGCGGTGTCGCGCTACTTGGCGGCTACATGCTTGACTTCTACTCCGACGCTTAGGTTTAGTAGTTCTAGAAGTTAGCTCATATTACTTCTAGTCCTTTATGTATATGTTTGACACCTTTGCATACGGTGTTAATACTATTTTGAGTCCTAGTAGGCTGATAGTATGCTAGTTATCTTGTTCAAGCATTTGTGCGCTTGTGCAAGTGACTTCTTACTTGTCTATGACGTTCAATGTACATAACTTAGGGTTTCCATGCTGATAGGGGTTTGAGCTCATGGGTTGTACTTACTTGTCGCCCATGCACGCTTTCTAGCTGATTTAAGTTATTTTTCGGGGTTGCGTGTCGTTTTAGGTAGTTTAAGTTTTACGTTGGCACTCTAGGGAGCTTGACGTGGTAGCCTATGAGTAAAACTAAGTTGCCACGTGGTTTAGGGTACTAAAGGACAACCAAGTGGAGCTATGAACTCCCATTGGTCTGTTTTTGTCTTTTGTTAAACTCTAAATTCAGAAACAGAGCTCTAGAGTGGAGTTCGAGCATTTGGTGAGGGATCTTCGAAATCTGAGAGCACAGGGAGAGAGGGCTCGTCATGCCAAGCACTTCCAGTGAAATTTTCGTTCGATTTGATGCAATAAAGACGAAGTTATGACCAATTGAAGTTCGAATTGTGCTAGAATTGAATCACTTTTGTTGGATTTGAGGTTTTCAGTGTCACTCGCAGCAGATTTGAGGAAATTGCTTCAAAACTTCGAGGTTGTGTTCTCTGCCAGCAGTGCTACGATTTCACAAAAAGTTTCATATCGATTGAGTGACTGAGTAATTCAGGGCGGCCGCTGAAGCCGAGGGGGTCTGAAAAGCTCTTAATCTAGAGCAGCGACTTCAGGGAAGGAGATCTGGAGTTCTACAAAAATCAGGAGTCTCAACTTCACAGGAGTGTTCAGCAAGCTGTGAACTGCAAATCCTGTAAGAAACTTCGAAATTGATCGAGCCAAACTCCTGTTATAGGTCGAAATAGCCATCTAGGTACCAGAAATTGCCGTAGTTTTCTTGCTCAAAACGTTTCTGTTCATATCTCCGTGTCAGAATTTGATCTCAGGCTGAAACTTCGTCTGTGAGTTCAGTAGTACCTCATTTGCATGTAGGGGAAGTTTAGAAGTCTAAACCTTCATAGTTTTCATCTCCATGAGTGTCAAAGTTCACCGCCGGATCCTATTACTGTCAGCTAGACCTGAATTTCGCCTTCTGGGTATATTACTAGATTTTACACATCTGTGTGAGTGTCTATAGCCCATGTTGTAACCTGAAAGCCAACCTCTTGAGTGAACAACCACAGCCAGAAGCCCGGCGCTTTCCTAGGTAGACGGATCACACTCCGACATACTCTCTTTTGGTGAACTCGACGTGAAACACCTAGGGTGGGAGTTTTCTTGAGAGTGTTACAGGATCAGATATCATGACCAACCAAGGATCATCAAGGGGAGGTGCTGCTGCTGCTCAGCAACCTGTTCAGCTTGATGCTGCTACGATGAAGATGTTCCAAGCTTTTTCCATGTTCATGCAGCAGCAGCAGAGCACAGAGAGGAAGGAGGTATTAGCAACCAAGGCGTTGCAATCTGTGATGCATCGGATGGACCAGTTCAAGGGGACAGATATTTCCAAGTACGTGCGATACTATGCTAGGGAGATGGAGGTGAACAAGGTATCTGAGAAGGAGATGGTGGAGAACTTTGAACTTGCTGTTGTGCCTGAGATTCGTGGGCGTGTGAAGGAGCTCAAGCAGCAGCAAGGACAGAGTTGGGAGAGCTTTATGCGTGCTTTGAAGGAGGAGTACTACACTGAAGATTCAAAGAGGGTGACCAAGAGAACGTTCTTGGAGTGGGTGGTTAAGCCCAACAAAGGTTTGTCTGTAAATGAGTTGTTAAGGGAATTTGATCGTCAGTATGCTCAGCTTTCTAGGACAGAAAAGCTTACATTAGAGGTGGAGAAGACCGAGCTTTTCCTACAAGCAGCGTATGTGACTATTCAGGAGAAGCTTGAGCTGTTGCTGGAAGATAAGAGTGAGGAAAGAGGATTGAAGATTGACTGGAAGGAGGTTGAAGAGGCTGTCTCTTTGTTGACCAAGAGACAGAGAAGAAGGGACAAGGTGGTGGTAAGTGAAGCAGCACCTCTGATAATTCCTGTCAAGCAGTTGCCTACTAAACCCGCTTTGGTAATTGCTAGAGAGGAGGACTCACCGCTTGATGAGTTGATTAAGGGTATGAAGGAGCTTAAGCTTAAGCTCACTAGGCTAGAAGAGAAGGAGCAGAATGTACAGCCTGCTATGCAGAGACCTCAGATGAGAGAAGGCTTTGTTCATCGTTGTATATGGTGTGATAGCCTAGACCATGTAAGAAGAGATTGTGGGGAGTTTTCAGATGCATTGAGGAAGGATCTTATCTTCTTCAAAGATGGTAAGATCCATCTGAGAGAGACTGGGATGATGTTGGGAACCAACTTTGGCAAGGGTGGTATGAAGAGACTTGTGAATGAGATATCAGCATCACATGCTGTTTCTCTTGTGAATGCTGCTCATTATATATAATATAATGCACTTAAAATACCAGACAAGTCCCTTTATTGACCTATATAGGCTCATATATGTTTCTACATTTAAGCCAAAAGTATATGAAGAAACAATGACAGATGGCACAACCATAGCCCAAGCGGTGTCAAAAGTTTATTTGTTGAAATATATTTATTACAATGCATTTAAAATATCAGATAAATCTACCCATTCTTATAAGATACAAACATGGATAAAAATGGGAGTCAGGGAATAGATGAATTGTTGGAGGAAGAGTCAAGAACCCTTTTCTAATATCTCTTTCTGCAGGGTTATATAGATCTCCGCATATCCTACTATAATAAACAAGATGAATATATGTAACTACCATTTGAGGATAATTTTAAGTTCTCACAAGTTTTCAAATTAATTGATCGCATGTTGTAATTCTCAATAAACATCTGAAACTTTTTCATTGAATTAAATCAAAATTTGATGTCCATCAGAAAAATCCTAACAGAATGTAGCACCCTAAATCATACTGTGATTTTAACGTTTTCTCTAGTTATCTGAATCTCTCCTCCTGCCTGCTTTCCTTTTCCTACTAATGGTTGTGGTTGAAAGCCCAGTTGGCTACAGTTTTCCATCTAGAGAAAATTTTGAATGACCTTGGAATGGTTTGCGATCGCTGTGTATTTTATTTGTTCAGAAATAAAATGTTTTAAAGATCCTGCTAGGTCTTCTTGTGTTCTGCATCCGGTCATGACCATTACCACGATTTTCACAGAAAGTCGAGATAATTTTAGTTGAACGTCCTGAAAGAACAGAAATAAGAAGATTAGACGTGTCCCTCTTAATGAAGAACAGAAACAGAATGCAACGATGTAAACAATAAAACAACTAAGATGAAACAAAAATCTAAACAATAAAAGTGATATACATAGAAAATAAGCAAGTAATGAAAACCAAGATGTGCAATAAGTTAGAAGGTTCAGAACTTACTCCATGAGTTCGGGTAAGTTCATTTCTTCAGTGAATATGTTTGGTTGTGAATAATTTTGTTCAGCAAGAGTTCATCCCAGTTTGTATTTTTTGATCATCAAGTCTTCACTACTGTTTGGACTGTGAGAGGCTTGACATAGTTCATGAGTATCTTTAGAGTATATCTTTTCCCGAACTCCTCAGCTGTCATTCCCAAAAGCTTCTCGCCAACAGTCAATACAATTGCTATAATAACGCGGTTTCTGGATAGTCCTTCACAATGTAATCAGTCAATCATATTATTGTCTGCTTTCTCTTTGACCACATGGGTGCCATGTCTTTCCACCGAGCTGTGATGATTGAAATACAACACCTTTCTAGCAGAGCTCGCGTTGGTGTTTGCTTCGTGGACACGCTTGTAACATCTTGGGAAGTTGCATGCAACATAAGAGACAGATTATGCGTTGAATGAAAATTGACATCCACTGAAAAGACACATTACCGAATTCACCGAATGAGCATATCGTTTCTAAAGCTCATCTAGCTTCCTCAGCTCACCACAAGCTTGAGACGTAGCTTTGTTCGACACCCGCACTCACTATACACTCTCTCAGCTCTCCACAAGTCTGAGACGTAGCTCTATTCGACATCCGCGCTCACCACAAGCTTGAGATGCAGCTCTGTTCGACACCTGCACTCACTATACAATCTCTTATGCTCCCTAACTCAGTGTAAACTTTCTCAGGACTGTCTTCTCGTGCGTCTTTCTTCCATTTACACGAATAACATTCCATTGCATGACCCGCATCTGCATTCGCACTGTCAATTCAGAACTGCAATCGATCTCTACTGACACAATCCGCTTCGAAAACTAGCGATAGCAGGTAAGGAGACTGAAGAAAACATTTTGAACTTGTGGAGTGAAAGTGGAGATGGAGAGAGAGAAAGGGACTACTGGGTTGTTGTCAGATGTAGTGCGGTCCGTAGGTAGAACAGAGCTAGACAAGGATGTGCTACGAAGGGTTGGCAACTCAATTAGAGAGACTACAGGATGGAATGACCTTGTGGATACTATGTCAGTGCATGCTTATGTTGCAAGAAGTCAGCATGAAGCTGTACTAGAAGAAAAACGCAGAAGGGAGGATGCAGGTGAGGCTTCTACAGCCAAACGACCTGCTACAAGGAGTGAAAGGGCTAGACCAGAGACAAGACAGGAGACAACACCTACTCGGGAGGAAACTATGGAGGATCTACCACCTACAATACCAAAGGAGAAGGAGAGAAGCAAGGAGAAGGATAAGATGCCTGCATACAAACTTCAGTCTGACATTGAGATTGCTACAGACCTGAAGCAGGTGTTAGAGAATCGTATCTTGAATGGGAAGGTTGAGTTTACTTTGGGTGAGATTCTTGGGATTGCAAAGCGTGAGTTCCATGAGGTTATCATAGATATCATCAAGAGGAAACGTCAGATTTTGGGTGAAGCAGCTACGCTTAACGCTCTAGGGACCAAACTGTCGGAAGATGAGGAAGATGAGATTGCTGGTTATTGCTCTCAAGTATCAGAGGGAAGATCAGATCAGCACGTGAGGTTTGAAGATGAGGTGGAAGCATCGCAGAAGAGCCATTATTCTCACAACCATTGGGCGAGAGCAACCACAGAGACCTTAGTGAAGCTGGGAGATCTAGAGGAACCTGTGGTGGCATTGATTGATCACGGCTCAGAGATTAATCTGATGTCTAAGGAGCTGTACAAGCGTGGGAGGTGGTCTATAGACACCGACCATGGGTGGCTTATCCGTGCTGCCAACAACCAGCGGGGAGAACTCTATGGTGCTTGCCCCAACATCAAGGTAACTGTGGGTGACATCAGTGATGTTCAGAATTTCTTTGTGCAAGACATGTCAACCTATCCTATCATTCTAGGGCAGCCTTACATTACTGCTGTTAGAATGGAGACACGAGTTATGGATGATGGTTCAGCCTATGCTAGGATACGTAGTAGAGATGGCAAAAGAGCTGTTCAGTTTTTGACTGTTGCTGCAGAACATGAGAGGAATCGTGATAGCTTGAGAGACCGTCCACTACCTAAGATTACTCAGGAGTTTAGAGAGTCTAGGGGTTTTGGCAGAGTACCATTGAAGAGCGAGACTTCAACGGTACAGTAGAGATAGGATTCTCGCCTGATCCAGTAAAGCAGGAAGCTTTATCCACTAGCTTCTTGGGATTGACGTCAAGTGGATCAGTATGTTATAGGAAGGTTGAGAATCTGAAGAGGTTTGAGAGGCAACATGTGAAGTATGTACAGCAGTCTTTGTGGGATAGTGGAGAGTTAGCAGGAGATGAATACATATCTAGAGTGTTTGAAGAGCAGTATTTGGTAGATACTATAGGGGAGTTGAAATCTATATTAGAAAGCTCTATAGATGATGTAGATAGAGTGGTGAGAGTGAGCTCCAAGGAGCTTTATGATGTAATTGATAAGTTTATAGATCGACAAGAAGTGTATGTGGAGACCAAGTACAAGTCAGTGGCAAAGAAAGTCAAACCAGTGGCTTTGCCTTTGCCACTCGATTACAATCAGAAGATGGAGCAAGCTGCACGAGAACCGACGCTCAGAGGACCGAGAAGAATTGGACACCAGTTCACAGAAACAACACTGAAGGAGCTGAAGATTGGAGGTGATGGATTTCTTACCGAGCAAGAGAAGAAGAGCTTCAGGGAGATGCTATCTAGGCATGGTAAGGCGTTCGCGTTTGAGTCACATGAAGTAGGATGTGTAGATCCAAGTGTAATTTCACCTATGGTAATCTTTACTATACCGCATGTGCCTTGGAATCTACGTCTTATCCCTGTGCCTAGAGCTCATCTGCCAAAGCTTATAGACTTGCTTAATGAGAGGATTAAGATGAGTATCTTGGAACCATCTATAGCTCCCTACTCTAGCAGATGGTTTACTGTTCCGAAGAAGAGTGGAGCTTTGAGATTCATTCAAGATATGCAGCCAGTTAACAAGGTGACTATCAGGAATATGGGTATAGGACCTATTGTAGACGAGTTTGCAGAGGCTTTTGCTGGTCGTGCTATCTATTCAATGGGAGACTTATATTCAGGGTATGATCAGTTTCAGTTATCCTCTGAGAGTAGAGACTTGACTACAATGAGGACACCTTTGGGATTACTGAGGATGTGCACCTTGCCACAAGGTGCTACCAATTCTGTAGCACATATGATGAATGGCATGAACAAAGTTTTGAGGGATTTCATTCCTGAAAAAACTATGCCATTCCTTGATGATGTGCCGATCAAAGGGTGTGCTGAGGAGGAGAAGAATGAGGTAATGGATCAGAGGGGGTGCCGTAAGTTTGTTGCAGATCACATAGCTGATTGTGATAAGATACTGAGTCGACTGGAGGAGGTTCATTTGACTTTATCAGGAGCAAAGTCTGTATTTGGAGAACAAGAGGTGTTGATTGTGGGACACCTATGTGGATCTTATGGTCGGAAACCTTGTCCAAACAAGGTTGATGCCATTCGAGGATGAAGGAGACATGTGGATCAGTTACCGAGGTGAGAAGGTTTCTAGGTGCATGTGTGTTTTACCATATATGGATTCCACACTTTGCACATGTAGCAGATCCGTTGTACAAGTTGTTGAGGAAGGGGCAAAGATTTCAGTGGCAAGAGGAACAAAGCGAGTCTTTGAAGAAGTTGAAGGATCTGTTGTCTTCACCACCAACTCTACGGAAGGTAACATATGAGTTGGGCAGATCTGTTATCCTTACTGTTGATACTAGTCCTATTGGCATTGGATGGGCTATAGGACAAGATGATCAGGATGGAAATAGATATGTGGTGCGTTTTGGTGCTAAGGTATTAAGTTCACGTCAGAGAGACTACCTTCAGGTCAAGCGAGAGCTATGGGGAGTAGTTACTGCGATGAAGAGTGACAAGGAATACTTGATAGGAGCACCTGTGGTTGTGGAGACAGATTGTTTACCTCTCTTGGGAATGATCACTAGCTGTACAACTCCAGATATTGCTATGTTGAGGTGGATTGCATATATCAAATCTTTGAACCCAGAGTTTAGACATATTGCAGGAAAGGACAATCATGTGGCAGATATGTTATCAAGGGCTAGAATATTACGATGAGAAAGAAATGATAGATGATCAGGAGGATGTGAGAACAGAGTTCTATTCTAGTGCTCTTGCTAGAAGAGATAGAAGCTGTTTTGCAGCCTCGTTGGAGTTTTTTGAGGAAACTGTGTATGATGGCGAGTGGTTGGATCTTGGGCGCTATTTGAGTTCACTGGAAAGGCAAGAAGGCTGGTCTGATGCAGATTTCAAGAGGATCCGTAGAATAGCTTATGGTTACTTTTTACATGGAGGACATCTATGGAAGCGCCCTAAGCTACAAGGAGGTATACCGCAACGGGTGGTATGTGACTTGGAATTGCAGCAGCAGCTGATCAAGGAGTTTGTAGTGACGCAGGATTTCTCCTTTTGCCCATTTAGTATACAAGATATCGTTCCCACAGAGGATTTGCACAAGTAACGCTGCTCTAAGTTCTAGGATCTGTTCAAACACACAAACACACGGGTTTTGTCTAGAAATCCCGTCTTCTCACAAACCCACACAAAACTACACGTCTTCCAGACACGCCAAATGGTGCTCTGGAACTAAAAAAACAACTACCAACTAAAATATCACACATCTATTCACAGAGAAGCTCGGGAAGACGATCTTCCTGCTTCCAGATTGCTTCTTTCGGTCTTCTCGATACCGTCTTCCCGAAGCGATTCTCGTCTTCTGGGGGGTTCACCTCGTCTTCTCACACCTCCAGAAGGCTGTCCTGCCTCGCAGAAGTCGACTAGCAACGGTCGTTACACATTATTCTCACACTCACATTCCAACGGGTTAGATCAATCACAGGGTGTATGCCCCCTGTAGCCTTCCTAGGCTTCTGCCTACGGAAGTTGTCTTCTTGCAGCACTACAACGACATTCACCTTCACGGAAGCTCACTAGAAGAAGGTAAGAAGATGGGGAAGATGGGAGAAGATGGGGAAGATGAGAAAAACCAAACAAGAGAAAACAAGATAAAAAGAGGCAATGAAGATTCCGACAGGCTTCTAGTCCGGATCCTGACTAACAAGCCATCATTGCTTGTAATAGTTTGGGGAGGAAGACAACAAACATGAGTACTGTTGCACCGTCTTCTACTCGAGGATGTCGTCTTCTGTTGCGAGAAGAAGGCTTCTTTCTTCTTCACTTCGCCGCTCTGACTGCTCTGTCTTCTGGGATCACTTACCCAGAAGACCGTTCGTACGTAGATCCCAAGTGCTCTACTGAACGAGTCAAGCTACACTTCCACAACTGCTGACAGTCACCGCCACTCAAGAAGAACACTTCCCATGCACAATTGGGAGCGAATTCAAGGAACCCACCATCCAGAAGACACGAACAAAGCTTCTGCACTCAAATCCACAATCTATTCCTCGAGAAGAAGTCACAATGGTATTGGGAAGCTCACTCCCTCTACTTCCTGCGTCTACTCCTCGACACACCAGTCTAGCTAACAGGACTGCACGAGGATGCCGTTCCCTGTTCCTAGACTGTCCACTACTTCTATCTACATCGTCGAACCACTGCTGGTGCGAGTATGCAGACCCCTCCTGTATATTCCAAGACTATTCGTATGTTTCCCACAACGGGTGTAGTGTGAAGAACTATCTATCTTGTCTCTGTTCTAATGTGTCTCGTCTGCCTGCTCATAGAATCGAAGTGTATGTTCAGTTACTACAGAATTTTATAGAACTGGCAGAACTGGCAGAGCTCCATTTCCTACTCTACGATCCTACTTAACCATCTGCCTCGAGAGCCAAGGGAGGCGACCACCAGGGAGAGAGAGAGGCGCTGACAAGAGGTTGTCACCTCACATGCATGCGGTCCCTCTTCCCAATTAGCCCTCCACTGTGTTACTCCTACGCTACCTATGCTGCCACATGGGGTCCTAACTATTTTTACATGGAAAACTGCCACCCTTAAGATAGCATGTCCGATCCTACTAAATCTAGAAGTGTCGATTGAGTTTGCTAACTACTCTGATTGCTCGGTGGCAATCTCTACATGATCTGCTCCTACCGGAGCTACTACCTCGACTTCTGATGGACTGGGAATCCATGTACTTATCTCGGGTACCACTGAGGTAGCTTCCCTCTCCTCGCTCTTCGCTGGTCCTGCGGTTTCTGCGGCTGCGTCTTCCTCGGCTTCGACTTCGGAAGACGGAATGGTCTTCTGGGAAGACGAGTCGAATGGTGCGTTTTCGGTCTTCTAAGGCACAGATGCAGTACTAGGGACCATGGCGACCTCATAGGGGTCCGGGGAAGTCACTTCCTCCACGCGGAATACCTGGGAAGACGGCTCGTCTTCCTGTCTTCCAGAAGACATCATGTCTTCCGGGGCGTCTTCTGGAGTCTTCTCGTCTTCCAATGCTGTCACCACCAAGTGTACAGCGAGATCGAACTCCTCCTTCTCCATTCCGGATCCAGTCGATGGTGCTGGAGCGTGGGAAGATGCGGTTGCAGGTGTCGGAAGTGATGGAAGACCATAAAGTGTCTTCACTCCTTCTATCTGTCTATCCAAGTACCTGAACATACTCTCCCGGCATTCCACCAACATCGCTCTGGACTCGCTGTCCCATCCTCTAGCTAAGGTAAGTAACTTCCTACCCGCGGTGTAGTTGAACTTCTTTCGAAGCGCTTCCACCGACTGTGCCAACATCTTCTGTGCACGGGCCTCTACTGATTCTCTCTGCGTCTTCTCCACTGCAGCTCGCGCTTCTGCGGCTTCTCGCTGTGCCTTCCAAGTGGTCTGCTCTTCTGCGAGGGCAGTGATCTTCTCCCGCACTCGGAGAACTTCCTGATCGCGCTGCTGTACTCGCGCCTGCAACTCTTGGTTGCTCTTCCGAAGTTGCATCGACTCCTTGGCAGAGGCGGCTGCTTCCGCCTTCTACCTGGCTGCAAGCTTCTCCGTGGTGCGGAGACTAGCTTCCAGCGACTCCGTCTTCTGCTGGCTGTCTTCCTATCGCAGCAAGGTGCGCAGGCCGAATCCAGGCTGTAAGGGCTTCTCCTGTGCCCTCGCTCTCCTCTCCAGCAACTCCATAGCGGGCTGGATCTCCTTCTGGAAGTAGGCACTGAACTCCTCCAGTCGTCTTCCTGCGGAGGACAAGTTCATCTCCACCACTCGCTCCATGGTGTCGACTTCGTCTTCCAGAGGCAAGGAAGCCTCTTCCGCTACTACGGCCTTCATCTTCTGCGCACGAGAAGAAGGTACTCTTCTCATCTTCCGGGGTGGAAGACTCCTCATGGCAGGAGCGGCTCTCTTCTTTGCGCTTCCTCGCATCGCAGCAGTAGCGCCCATCCATCCTTCGTCTTCTGGAGTCTTCGGAAGACTCCCAGGTGTTACAGAAGCTGTCTTCTGCTCCGATCGGGTACTCAGCAGCTCTACCTCCGAGTCCGAGTCCGATCCTGAATGAATGAGGGAGATGGGTGTCCTCGGTACACTTCTGGAACCCATCTTCCTCAGTGGCGTGGCGTCTTCCGACCCACTAGACTCATCTTCTCTCACCAGAAGCGTCTTCTGGTGAGAGCCGGACCTCAGCTGTGGCATCAGAGTGGGAGGGGGCGTTGCTGCTGCCTCTCGGTCATCGTCTTCCGAGGTCTCCTCCTTCACCTCCTGTCGCTCCGTTGGCCCATACACTGCCAGCTGATCCAAAAGCAAAGCAAATCCACTCTTGATACGAATTGTGTTCAGTCGACTTCCGAAGACAGTCTTCCGAAGACGGTCTTCCGAAGACGGTCAAGTTCAAGAAGCGTCTTCCGAAGATGTTCTCATCTTCCAAATCATCTTCTGTTCCAAGTTTCGGGGGTAGAGAGGTAGTAGGGTAGAGAAATTGATAGTTGGGATCTCCCATTTGAAGACGAGGGGTAGGGAAGCTCGAATTGAGCTCGGGAAGAAGCAAGGAGATGTCTTGACAGAAATTGGGCAGCGCTTCTGCGCCCAATGTCTCAAATAGAAAGAATGGGGGGTGGGGGTAATCGATTAGGCTGCCTGCACACAACGAAGGAAGCGCGGGGAATACCAGGAAAAGACGAGAAGAAGTGGGAAGGGGAAAGAACAGGGGAAAGAACCTCTACAGTCTTCTTCAGCTCCCCGAGTTGCCTTCGACCTCCGCGCGCTTCTGGCTCTTGTCCTAGCTTCCAATGCGACTCCTCTCGATTGCGCCTGCTGTCAATTTCGGTCCACACCTTGATTCCACCTTCGCTTCTACTTGCCACTCTCCACTGTCAACTTCTCGGAAGCTCCACAGAAACGCCTTCGCTTTCTTTGATGTTTGTGCTCCCGCAATTCGATCTCACTCTTCGCCTAGCTGCCAACTTACTCTCTCCTACCTCGATGTCTTACTCGATTCCTCTCTCAATGCTAGCTCACGAAGCTCACTCTCTCAATCGATCTTCTTCAAGCGCTGTGCTGTGGGAAGTTGGAAGGTGCCTAATGTGTTTCCTTACGCATCTTCCCTGCAGATTAGGGGTTCTCGACCTTGGGTGTCTTCTTGACCTACCTACCTATTCGGTGCACCCCAGTAGGTACACCTACTGTCTTACTCGAAAACTCGTGGTTGGTCCTTCGCGGTCGCTGTCTTCCGCCGTCTTCTCATCTTCCGCCGTCTTCTCGTCTTCTGAAGACGCAACTGGGAAGACGCTCTTCCGAAGACGGTCGTTTTCCGAAGAAGTCAACTTCTTATTACAAACAGCTCTTAAGATCATCTTCCTGTTAAGGAAGACGTAACCTTAAGTAACAACGCTTCTTCAGTTATACAAACAAGTTATTATTCTTAAAAATTTCAAAAATTCGTGCATCCTGTAATTGTGGGCACCACAGAGTTTCATGAGAGTCTATGGGCCGGTCATAGAGGAGTTTGGCCTACATTTGTCAAGATGAAGGAGAAGTATTGGTGGAAGGGTATGTATAAGGATGTAGTACAGTTTGTTTCATCCTGTATACCTTGCCAGATGTATTCCAACGTACGTCATCGTGATGGATTGAATCCTACTTATCCTTTAGCCATTCATTACAAATGGGTAGTTGATCTGGTAACTATGCCATTTGGACTTGGACAAATGAGGTATCTAGTCTTGGCTAGAGAAGATCTATCTAACCAAGTCGAAGGCCGTGCCCTGAGGACAAAGACCACTGCTAGTGTCTGCCGCTTTCTACTTGAAGATGTTATTTGTAGGTATGGGTGTGTGAGAAAGATCACTGCAGATAGGGGCGAACTGGATTCACAAGAAGCAGTTGAGTTCTTCAAGCGATTGGGAATCAAGTTGGCGTTAACCACTGCTTACAATCCTGAAGGAAATGGCAAGAGCGAAAGAGGTCATCCGCCAATCATCAAAGCTTTGGTAAAAGCTTGCAAGGGTAAGATCCGTGAATGGCCTAGACTGCTACCGTTTGCTTTATGGGCAGACCGTACAACTCATAGTACCGTTACAGGTTACATGCCAGCAGAATTGATACTAGGACAAAAACCTGTGATGCCGATTGAGGAGGTTGTGCCTACTTGGAATGTTTTGCCATGGGAAGATGGTAGAAGTACGGAGGATCTTCTTGCATTAAGCATCTAGCAGTTAGAACGAAGACCTGAGGATGTTGCCAAAGCTGTCGAAAGATTAAAGATTGCTAGAGAGAGAAACAAAGGAAGATTTGATAGAACTCATAGATTACGACCCAAACCAGTTAAGGAAGGTGATTGGGTGTTAGTCTATGATAGTAGTCTTGATAATCAATATAGCGCTATCAGAAAGTTTTCCAAGAGATGGTTCGGACCTTATGTGGTGTTAGAAGTTTATGATAATGCCACATACTCTTTGAGAGAGTTAGATGGTGCAGTGCTCAAGATATCAATCGCAGGGAAGAGAATCAAGCTCTTTAGAAGGAGAAGGGAGGACCAGAACATTGCAGAGCTTACTGAGGATGAAGCTGAAGACTCAATGGAGGTTGAAGATGAATTTGAAGCTGAAGCTGAAGAGTCTTGATCTGGATCTGGCACATACCGGAGGATGTGCAAGTTCAGAGGGGGTGGATGTCGCGCTACTTGGCGACTACATGCTTGACTTCTACTCCGACGCTTAGGTTTAGTAGTTCTAGAAGTTAGCTCATATTACTTCTAGTCCTTTATGTATATGTTTGACACCTTTGCATACGGTGTTAATACTATTTTGAGTCCTAGTAGGCTGATAGTATGCTAGTTATCTTGTTCAAGCATTTGTGCGCTTGTGCAAGTGACTTCTTACTTGTCTATGACGTTCAATATACATAACTTAGGGTTTCCATGCTGATAGGGGTTTGAGCTCATGGGTTGTACTTACTTGTCGCCCATGCACGCTTTCTAGCTGATTTAAGTTATTTTTCGGGGCTGCGTGTCGTTTTAGGTAGTTTAAGTTTTACGTTGGCACTCTAGGAAGCTTGACGTGGTAGCCTATGAGTAAAACTAAGTTGCCACGTGGTTTAGGGTACTAAAGGACAACCAAGTGGAGCTATGAACTCCCATTGGTCTGTTTTTGTCTTTTGTTAAACTCTAAATTCAGAAACAGAGCTCTAGAGTGGAGTTCGAGCATTTGGTGAGGGATCTTCGAAATCTGAGAGCACAGGGAGAGAGGGCTCGTCATGCCAAGCACTTCCAGTGAAATTTTCGTTCGATTTGATGCAATAAAGACGAAGTTATGACCAATTGAAGTTCGAATTGTGCTAGAATTGAATCACTTTTGTTGGATTTGGGGTTTTCAGTGTCACTCGCAGCAGATTTGAGGAAATTGCTTCAAAACTTCGAGGTTGTGTTCTCTGCCAGCAGGGCTACGATTTCACAAAAAGTTTCATATCGATTGAGTGACTGAGTAATTCAGGGCGGCCGCTGAAGCCGAGGGGGTCTGAAAAGCTCTTAATCTAGAGCAGCGACTTCAGGGAAGGAGATCTGGAGTTCTACAAACAATCAGGAGTCCCAACTTCACAGGAGTGTTCAGCAAGCTGTGAACTGCAAGTGAGTTCAGTAGTACCTTATTTGCATGTAGGGGAAGTTTAGAAGTCTAAACCTTCATAGTTTTCCTCTCCGTGAGTGTCAAAGTTCACCGCCGGATCCTATTACTGCCAGCTAGACCTGAATTTCGCCTTCTGGGTATATTACTAGATTTTACACATCTGTGTGAGTGTTTATAGCCCCTGTTGTAACCTGAAAGCCAACCTCTTGAGTGAACAACCACAGCCAGAAGCCCGGCGCTTTCCTAGGTAGACGGATCACACTCCGACAGCGGGTTCTGCAGAAGCTGATGTGTATACTGGGAAGGTTGAGGTGCGCGCTAATCCAACTATGGTTGAGCAGGCTAATGAGGTCTCAGTTGAAATGATGAAGAGAGGTGCTGAAAGCATTAGGAGAGCTACTAGATGGAGGGACCCAGTGGATGCAACTTCTATTCGAGCATTTTTAGAAGTGAGCAGTGAGCAGGATGCCATGGTGGAAGACAAAAGAAGACGGGATGCTTCTGATTTAGATGTAGGGGTACCAGAGGATAGTGACCGTCAGAGGGTTACGAGGAGGAGAGCAACGGAACCATCACCATCTGTACCAGTTGGTAGATTTCTGCTGCAGAGGATATACCTTCTACCTCTACAGCTCCACCACCTGCAGTAGATCCTACGAAAGGTGTATAGGATTTGCCACAAGAGACTACTACTACAGATAGAGTACGGGGAAAGAGGTTTACAGCACAGGAGAAGGGAAAAGCTCCAGCTTACAAGTTAGCGGTAGACATCGAAACAACAACAGACTTGCTTGCTGTCTTGGAGCAACGCATTTTGGATGCTAGGGTTGAGTTTACTCTTCGTGAAGTACTTGGTATCGCAAAGAGAGAGTTTCATGAGTTGATAATAGACATCATGAAGAGAAAGAGACAAGTATTGGCTGAACAAGTAAGTAATCAGATGGTTGGAGCAGTAGATGCTATTGGTGTTGATCAGTTCAGAGATGATAAGTATGAGGTATGGGTTGCTGGTCCAGCTGTTATTGAGAACGAAGATGAAGAGTTTGAAGAGGATAGGTCAAGCGCGGATAGCGATTTCAAAGAAAAGCACTGGGCAAGAGCGACAACTGAGACGTAGGTTCGACTTGGGGGACTTTCTGAACCAGTACCTGCACTTGTGGATCACGGGTCAGAGATCAACATCATTTCCAAAGAGGTGTATGAGAAGGGGCAGTGGCCAATCGAAAGGAATCATGGTTGGATACTTCGTGCAGCAAATAATCAGAAGGGTGAGTTATACGGAGCTTGTCCTAATATGCGTGTGAGGATTGGAGATGTAGAGGTTGATCAACATTTCTTTGTACAGTCATCTGCCTCCTATCCTGTCATACTGGGTCAACCATACATCACCGCTGTTCGAATGGAGACAAAGATGATGAACGATGGGTCTCATTATGCCAGAGTTCGAAGTCTTGATGACAAGTACTCAGTACAGTTTTTGACGGTTCGTTCAAGACATGAGCGGAACCGACAAACCCTTAGAGATTCTCAGACGAAGAGATGTAAAGGTTTTCGCAGTCCACTCCTGTAGAGCGGGAAGACAAGGGTGTAGAACCTACTGTTGAGGTCAGAGTTGGAAGCAAGACATGTACAAAGGTCTGGAGACAGGTGTTGGCAGTCTGGATTGCTGATATTTGAGATAGATGGGTGGAGCCGATTTACAAGAGTTGAAGATATGGGAGAAAATACAAAAAGATGGATGGTGAAACAGGTATCAGAGTTGTGGCGTGTAGGAGCTCTACCTGAAGACGAAGTGGTTTCTGGCTTGTTTGAAGAGTTTATGTCTGTACAGTCAGTTGTTGGTTGGTTAGACAATGTGAGTAGATTGATGGAGGAGAAAAATAGTGTGGCGGTGATCCCTATCCACTCTCGACGCATATATGAGGAGATTGCTACATACATGCAGTTCTTTCCTCCTCCGATGCAGAATAATGAAGGGAGAGAAGCAAGTTGTTGGTGTGCACTCCCTCAGAAAGCAGATGTCCATGCGAAGTACAAATCTGTACTGAGAAAGGTAAGACCGGTGGCAGCTCAACTACCTGCTAACTCCCAACAGCAAGTACAGTTAGTAGGGACTGAGCCTATATTGACTTATCATAGACGAGTAAGGCACCAATTTACTGAGGAGACATTGAAGGAGCTCCAGATAGGAGAGGATGATTTCTTGACTGAGGACGAGAAGACCGTGTTTGAGCAGATGATAGTGAAGCATGATAAAGCATTCTCTTTTTCAGCAGAGGAGATAGGTTGTGTGGACCCAAAGGTTATAGCGCCTATGGTTATATTCACAATCCCTCATGTGCCTTGGGACTTGAAACCGATCCCAGTTCCTCGTGCCTTGTTGCCTAAGCTCATCGAGTTGTTGAAAGAGAAGGTACAGATGGGGATTCTTGAGCCGTCTATGGGGTCATATTCTAGCAGGTGGTTCACTGTACCCAAGAAGTCAGGGGCTTTGCGTTTTATTCAAGACCTACAGCCTGCGAATAACGTAACCATTCGAAACGTTGGGACGGGTCCTGTGATTGAAGAGGTAGCAGAGGCATTTGCAAGGAAAGCTATCTATTCGATAGGAGATCTATATTCTGGTTATGATCAGTTCCAGCTGCCTGTGGAGAGTAGAGATTTAACTACTATGCGTACGCCCTGGGATTGATGCGGATGTGTGCTCTTCCACAAGGAGCGACGAACTCGGTGGCTCATATGCAGAATGCGATGCATAAGGTACTAAGGGAGTTTGTGCTTGAATTTACCATTCCATTTCTAGATGATATTCCTATAAAGGGTTGCGCGGTTGAAGACAAGGATGAAGCAGTACTTGCGAATGGATGTAGAAGGTTTGTTGCAGATCATATCAAGGATGTAGAACGTATCTTGACTCGACTGGAGGAGGTGCATCTCACCCTGTCAGGAGCTAAGTCCAAGTTTGGTGTGTCTGAGATTTTAGTGGTTGGACATCTGTGTGGTGCTTTTGGAAGGCGACCAAACCTCGAGAAGGTTGAAGCTATAGCTAGGATGGCAGACTGTAAAAATATCATGGAGGTTCGACGCTTTCTAGGTGCTTGTGTATTTTATCGTTTATCCATTCCTCATTATGCTCATGTTGCTGAGCCTTTGTATGCATTATTGAGGAAGGGTAAGAGGTTTGTATGGACCTCAGTCCATCGAGAAGCTATGAATAGGCTGAAGGAGGCTCTACAGTCTCCACCTGTTCTAAGAAGAGTAGACTACGGATGTGAGAGACCTGTCATTGTCACAGTAGATACTAGTCCAAAGGCGATTGGCTGGGCAATAGGTCAGGATGATGCGGATGGTATGCGGCTTACCTCTAGGTTTGGAGCTAGGATCTTGACAGACAGGCAACGAGATTATCCTCAGGTGAAGCGTGAGTTGTGGAGAGTGGTGACAGCGATGAAGACAGACCGTGAGTTTCTGATTGGTGCTCATGTAGTCCTAGAAACGGATTGTCTACCTCTACTAGGCATGATATCCAACTGTACCACGTCAGACATAGCAATGTTACGTTGGATTGCCTATATTAGAAGCTTGAACCCAGAGCTGAAACATATAAAAGGAAAGGAGAATATGGTCGCAGATAGGTTGTCAAGGGCTCGATTTGTAGATGAGGATGTCATGTTTTCAGAAGCTGAGGAAGAAGAGAGAAAGGATGCTCAGTGTCAGGTTAATCGGCGGGCTATAGACTTGGAGCCGTTCAGAGAGGAGTTCTACACGAGAAGGTTACGTGACATTGGATTCTTTCTGAGTTCTTTAAACAGGCAGGAGGGTTTGAGTGATGCAGAGTTCAGAGAGATAAGAAGGAAGGCATATGATTACTTGTTGCGAGATGGATATCTTTGGAAGCGTCCAAGAGAAGAGATGGAGCACTTTTACGAGTTATAGATGATCTGCATACCAAGCAACAGTTGATGAAGGAGTTTCATGACACCTTGGGGGTCGGACATAAAGGAGTTTGGGCTACCTATACAAAGTTGAAGGAGAGATACTGGTGGAAAGGACTTTATCAAGATGTGGTGAACTTTGTGAGTTCATGCTTGCACTGTCAATTTTATTCAAAGGTACGTTACAGAGATGGTCTGGTACCAACCTATCCGCCCAGTATTCATTTTCAATGGATTCTTGATTTGATAGCAATGCCTCCTGGATTATGAGGTATGAGGTACTTAGTGTTAGCTCGAGAAGACCTCTCCAACTTTGTGGAAGGACGAGCTCTGAGGACGAAGACCACAAAAGAGATATGTAGGTTTGTTCTTGAAGATATTATCTGTAGGTACGGATCTATAGGGAGATTGCGTGCAGACATAGGAGAGTTGCGTGGTACGGAAGCGAAAGAGTTTTTCGCCCAACACGGAGTGAAACTCAAACTCACCACTGCCATGAATCTGGAAGGAATTGATAAGAGCGAGAGAGGACATCCGTCAATTATCCAAGCTCTGGTAAAGGCATGCGATGGTAGGCATAGACAATGGCCTAGGTTGCTCCTTTTTGCTCTATGGGCTGACAGGTCGACTCACTGCACTACTACTGGGTACATGTCCATTGAACTAATGCTGGGTCAGAAACCAATTATGCCGGCAGAGGAGGACTTTCCTACATGGACTACTTTACCGTGGGAGGACGAAATGGATCATGTACAACTTCTTGCACTTCGAATCAGGCAGTTGGAACATAGAGAGGAGGATCTTATAGAGGCTCAACAGAAACTGAAAGAGGCCCGTCTCAAGAACAAGGAGAGGTTTGATAAGACTCATAGACTTCGACCAAAACTGATACAAGTTGGAGACTGGGTGTTGGTATACGATAGCACATTGGAGAACCAACACTCTACAATTCGAAAGTTTTCGAGAAGATGGTTTGGCCCGTACCTTGTCTCTGATGTACATCAGAATGCTACTTATTCCTTGCAAGAGCTAGATGGCACGCCTTTAAGGCTTCCAGTTGCTGAGAAACGAGTGAAGTTATTCAAGAAGAGAGGGGAGACTGTGGAGCTAGCTGAGTTCTTAGGTTCAGAGCATACAGGAGCAAATGAAGACCTTTCTGATGCGGTCGAGGAGAGCGAAGACGATTTGGAGGACCAAGAGAGTCGGTGACGGATTGACACATACGAGAGGATGTGCAGGTTTGGAGGGGGTGAATGTCGTATCGTACATAGGTCTGTATAGTGAAAAGTATTGCAGAGAGATTTTTTTCTATATTGTGTAAAGGAAGCTGCCCTACAGCTTAACAAGCTAGGTAGGAGCTAAGCTGGGGCTATGCTTGACAAGCTGCTCCCTAGCTTGGGTTGGAATATCATCCCTAAAGGAGTCGAAAGACACCAGAATGCAAAGCTCGACGAGGAGAGAGACCTCATGGTTCTAGTTTTGACAGAAAGTGTTTTAAGCAATAGTTAGTACGAATTTTAGGCTGTGAAATATGTGAAAGAGAGAAATCCGTCGATTCTGGCTCGTGACTCGAACTCAAAATCGGATAGCGTGAGCGTGTAGGTGTTCACAAATACTATAGTTTTGACCCCTTGTTCATTAAAAACGGAGTTGTATAGAGAAGTTAGTGTAGAAAAGACTAGTAAAGATTTTACAGAAAAATTTCTTCAGGTAAACATATGTACAAAAGTTTTACCTTCTTGAACGGAACCAAAGGCCATCCCAGTGATAGGGCGCCTGCCTAAGAGGGAAGTGGTCTCAGGATCAATCCCTCCTGGCCTCTGGTTCCTATTCCGGCATGTTGGCCTCCTGGAAGGGAGTCTATGTTGGATATGCAGCCACGTCCTGCATATCTAGGGACGGGAGACCGATATCTCCCTTAATCGTGGGCTTCCTGACCTAAGCCTCCGCATGCCATCCTGAATATACTATGGGAGATACCGGGTGCGCATATGAGGAGGCTGTAAGCCCTGTGGGACAGCCTCATAAGTGTTGGGACTTCGGCCTACATTGGATGGCTTGTAGTATATTCAGGGTGGCATCAGATGGCATCGAGGGCACGGGAAACTTTTGCTGATTATTATGTACGCATAAGGACAGCAGGGGAACAGCTTTAGCAGGGGCCTTAAAACTGAAGCGGAAGCGGACATTTTTCTGAGAAATGTTTCTTAGAGAGCGACAACGGAAGCGGAAGCGGAAGATTACGTCGTTGTAGTATAGTGGAGCGACAGCGGAAGCAGAAGCGGAAGATTACAGCGGAAGATGGAAGCGGAAGATTACAGCGGAAGCTTGAAGCGGAGGATTACGTCATTGTAGTATAGTGGAGCGACAGCGGAAGCGGAAGCGGAAGATTACAGCGACAGTGGAAGCGGGAGCGGAAGGAGGAGAATTAGAGTTTAAAAGAGGATCATCGATAAGGACAACAGGGGGGCAGCTTAGCTAGGGCCCTGCTTCTGATAAGTGACTACGCTTATAAGGACAGCAGGGGGCAGCTTAAGCTGGGGCCTTAACTTTTAGGTTATTTACCTGCGGCGACTTGGGATCGGGGACAATTTGGCAAAGGATCTTTTCTGAGAGAGTTGAGGACACGCAGGAGAAGCTTGGAGGCTGGGGGAAGAGGAAATTGCTGACAAATTGAATTGGGAAGTCATCGTAGGGAGAGGGGCAAGAGTTTTAGGCTTGGACGTTGTCGGAGTGTGATCCGTCTACCTAGGAAAGCGCCGGGCTTCTGGCTGTGGTTGTTTACTCAAGAGGTTGGCTTTCAGGTCACAACAGGAGCTATAAACACTCACACAGGAGTGTAGGATCCTTTGATATGCTCAAAAAGCGAAATCTAGGTCTCACTGGTAGTAATAGGCTTAGGCGGTGAACTTTGACACACAAGGAGAGGAAAACTATGAAGGTTTAGACTTCTAAACTTCCCCTACATGCAAATGAGGCACTACTGAACACACACACGAAGTTTCAGCCTGAGATTGAATTCTAGCACAGAGATATGAACAGAAAAGTTCTGAATAAGAGAATTATGGCAATTTCTGGTACCTAGACAGCTATTCAGACATAGAACAGAGAATTGGCTCGATGAATTTCAAATCTTCTCACAGTATTTGAAGTCTACAGGATGCTGAACATCCCTGTGAAGTTGGGACTCCTGAATGTTCGTAGAACTCCAGATATCCTTCTCTAAAGTCGCTGCTCTAGATTAAGAGCTTTTCAGACCCCCTCTGCTTCAGCGGCCGCCCTGAATTACTCAGTTACTCAAATGATTCGAAACTTTTTGGACAGTCGTAGCCCTCCTGACAGTGAACGCAACCACGAAGTTTTGAAGTGATTTCCTCAATTCTGCTGCAATTGGCACCGAAAACCCCAAAATCAAGAAAAGTGATGCAGTTTTGGCACAATCCGAACTTCAATTGGGCATAACTCCTTGTTTATTGATCCAAATCGAGCAAAAATTTCACTGACAGTGCTTGGCACGACGAGCTCTCTCTTCCTGTGTTCTCCGATTTCGAAGATACCTCACCAATTGCTCGAACTCTCCTCTAGAGCTCTGTTTCTAAACTTAGAGTTTTACAAAAGACAAAAATGGACCAATGGGAGTTCATAGCTCCACTTGACTGTCCTTTTGTGCCTTAAACTACCTGGTAACTTTTCTACACTCATAGGCTACCACGTCAAGCCCCCTAGAGTGCCAGCGTATAACTTAAACTACCTAAAACGACACGCAACCCTGAAAGTTAACTTAAATTAGCTAGAAAGCGTGCATGGGCGACAAGTAAGTACAACCCATGAGCTCAAACCCCTATTAGCATGGAAACCCTAAGTTATGTACATTGAACGTCATAGACAAGTAAGAAGTCACTTGCACAAGCGCACAAATGCTTGAACAAGATAACTAACATACTATCAGCCTACTAGGACTCAAAATAGTGTTAACACCGTATGCAAAGGTGTCAAACATATACATAAAGGACTAGAAGTAATATGAGCTAACTTCTAGAACTACCAAACCTAAGCGTCGGAGTAGAAGTCAAGCATGTAGCCGCCAAATGGCGCGACATCCACCCCCTCTGAACCTGCACATCCTCCGGTATGTGCCAGACCAGATCAAGACTCTTCAGGTTCATCTTCAAATTCATCTTCAACCTCCATTGAGTCTTCAGCTTCATCCTCAGTAAGCTCTGCAATGTTCTGGTCGTCCCCTCTCCTTCTAAAGAGCTTGATTCTCTTCCCTGCGACTGGTATCTTGAGCACTGCACCATCTAACTCTCTCAAAGAATATGTGGCATTATCATAAACTTCTAACACCACATAAGGTCCAAACCATCTCTTGGAAAACTTTCTGATAGCGCTATGCTGATTATCAAGACTACTATCATAGACTAACACCCAATCACCTTCCTTAACTGGTTTGGGCCGTAATCTATGCGTCCTATCAAATCTGCCTTTGTTTCTCTCTCTAGCAGTCTTTAACCTTTCCACAGCTTTGGCAACATCTTCAGGTCTTCGTTCTAACTGCTGGATCCTTAGCGCAAGAAGATCCTCCGTACTTCTACCATCTTCCCATGGCAAAACATTCCAAGTAGGCACAACCTCCTCAATCGGCATCACAGGTTTTTGCCCTAGTATCAACTCTGCTGGCATGTAACCTGTAACGGTACTATGAGTTGTACGATCTGCCCACAAAGCAAATGGTAGCAGTCTAGGCCATTCACGGATCTTACCCTTGCAAGCTTTTACCAAAGCTTTGATGATTGGCGGATGACCTCTTTCGCTCTTGCCATTCCCTTCAGGATTGTAAGCAGTGGTTAACGCCAACTTGATTCCCAATCGCTTGAAGAACTCAACAGCTTCTTGTGCATCCAGCTCACCCCTATCTGCAGTGATCTTTCCCACACACCCATACCTACAAATAACATCTTCAAGTAGAAAGCGGCAGACACTAGCAGTGGTCTTCGTCCTCAGGGCACGGCCTTCGACTTGGTTAGATAGATCTTCTCTAGCCAAGACTAGATACCTCATTTGTCCAAGTCCAAATGGCATAGTTACCAGATCAACTACCCATTTGTAATGAATGGCTAAAGGATAAGTAGGATGCAATCCATCACGATGACGTACGTTGGAATACATCTGGCAAGGTATACAAGATGAAACAAACTGTACTACATCCTTATACATACCCTTCCACCAATACTTTTCCTTCATCTTGGCAAATGTAGCCCAAACTCCTCTATGACCAGCCCATAAACTCTCATGGAACTCCTTGATCAGCTTCTGCTGCAATTCCAAGTCACATACTACCCGCTGCGGTATACCTCCTTGTAGTTTAGGGCGCTTCCATAGATGCCCTCCATGTAAAAAGTATCCATAAGCTATTCTACGGATCCTCTTGAAATCTGCATCAGACCAGCCTTCTTGCCTTTCCAGTGAACTCAAATAGCGCCCAAGATCCAACCACTCGCCATCATACATAGTTTCCTCAAAAAACTCCAACGAGGCTGCAAAACAGCTTCTATCCCTTCTAGCAAGAGCACTAGAATAGAACTCTGTTCCCACATCCTCCTGATCATCTATCATTTCTTTCTCATCGTAATACCTAGCCCTTGATAACATATCTGCCACAGGATTGTCTTTTCCTGCAATATGTCTAAACTCTGGGTTCAAGGACTTGATATATGCTATCCACCTCAACATAGCAATATCTGGAGTTGTACAACTAGTGATCATTCCCAAGAGAGGTAAACAATCTGTCTCCACAACCACAGGTGCTCCTATCAAGTATTCTTTATCACTCTTCATCGCAGTAACTACTCCCCATAGCTCTCTCTTGACCTGAGGGTAGTCTCTCTGTCGTGAACTTAAGACCTTAGCTCCAAAACGCACCACATATCTATTTCCATCCTCATCGTCTTGTCCTACAGCCCATCCAATGCCAATAGGACTAGTATCAACAGTAAGGATAACAGATCTGCCCAACTCATATGTTACCTTCCGTAGAGTTGGTGGTGAAGCTAAAAGATCCTTCAACTTCCTCATAGACTCGCTTTGCTCCTCTTGCCACTGAAATCTCTGCCCCTTCCTCAGCAACTTGTACAATGGATCTGCTACATGTGCAAAGTGTGGAATCCATATATGATAAAACACACATGCACCTAGAAATCTTCTCACCTCAGTAACCGATCCACACGTCTCCTTCATCCTTCGAATGGCGTCAACCTTGTTTGGACAAGGTTTTCGACCATAAGATCCACACAGGTGCCCCACTATTAACACCTCTTGTACTCCAAACACAGACTTGGCTCCTGATAAAGTCAAATGAACCTCCTCCAGTCGACTCAATATCTTATCACAATCAGCTATGTGATCTGCTACAAACTTACGGCACCCCCTCTGATCTTTTACCTCATTCTTCTCCTCCTCAGCACACCCTTTGATCGGCACATCATCAAGGAATGGCATAGTTTTTTCAGGAATGAAGTCCCTCAAAACTTTGTTCATGCCATTCATCATATGCGCTACAGAATTGGTAGCACCTTGTGGCAAGGTGCACATCCTTAGTAACCCCAAAGGTGTCCTCATTGTAGTTAAGTCTCTACTCTCAGAGGATAACTGAAACTGATCGTAACCTGAATATAAGTCTCCCATTGAATAGATAGCACGACCAGCAAAAGCCTCTGCAAACTCGTCTACAATAGGTCCTATACCCATATTCCTGATAGTCACCTTGTTAACTGGCTGCATATCTTGAATGAATCTCAAAGCTCCACTCTTCTTCGGAATAGTAAACCATCTACTAGAGTAGGGAGCTATCGATGGTTCCAAGATACCCATCCTAATCCTCTCATTGAGCAAGTCTATCAGCTTTGGCAGATGAGCTCTAGGCACAGGGATAGGACGTAGATTCCAAGGCACATGCGGTATAGTAAAGATTACCATAGGTGCAACTACACTTGGATCTACACATCCTACTTCATGTGACTCAAACGCAAACGCCTTACCATGCCTAGATAGCATCTCCCTGAAGCTCTTCTTCTCTTGCTCAGTAAGAAATCCATCACCTCCAATCCTCAGCTCCTTCAATGTTGTTTCTGTGAACTGGTGTCCAATTCTTCTCGGTCCTCTGAGCGTCGGTTCTCGTGCAGCTTGCTCCATCTTCTGATTGTAATCGAGTGGCAAAGGCAAAGCCACTGGTTTGACTTTCTTTGCCACTGACTTGTACTTGGTCTCCACATACACCTCTTGTCGATCTATAAACTTATCAATTACATCATAAAGCTCCTTGGAGCTCACTCTCACCACTCTATCTACACCATCTATAGAACTTTCTACTATAGATTTCAACTCCCCTATAGTATCTACCAAATACTGCTCTTCAAACACTCCAGATATGTATTCATCTCCTGCTAACTCTCCATTATCCCACAAAGACTGCTGTACACACTTCACATGTTGCCTCTCAAACCTCTTCAGATTCTCAACCTTCCTATAACACACTGATCCACATGATGTCAGTCCTAAGAAGCCAGTGGATAAAGCTTCCTGCTCTACTGGATCAGGCGAGAATTCTATCTCTATTGTACCGTTGAAGTCTCGCTCTTCAATGGTACTCTGCCAAAACCCCTAGACTCTCTAAACTCCTGAGTAATCTTAGGTAGTGGACGGTCTCTCAAGCTATTACGATTCCTCTCATGTTCTGCAGCAACGGTCAAAAACTGAACAGCTCTTTTGCCGTCTCTACTACGTATCCTAGCATAGGCTGAACCATCATCCATAACTCGTGTCTCCATTCTAACAGCAGTAATGTAAGGCTGCCCTAGAATGATAGGATAGGTTGACATGTCTTGCACAAAGAAATTCTGAACATCACTGATGTCACCCACAGTTACCTTGATGTTGGGACAAGCACCATAGAGTTCTCCCCTCTGGTTGTTGGCAGCACGGATAAGCCATCCATGGTCGGTGTCTATGGGCCACCTTCCACGCTTGTACAGCTCCTTAGACATCAGATTAATCTCTGAGCCGTGATCAATCAATGCCACCACAGGTTCCTCTAGATCTCCCAGCTTCACTAAGGTCTCTGTGGTTGCTCTCGCCCAATGGTTGTGAGAATAATGGCTCTTCTGCGATGCTTCCACCTCATCTTCAAACCTCACGTGCTGATCTGATCTCCCCTCTGATACTTGAGAGCAGTAACCAGCAATCTCATCTTCCTCATCCTCCGACAGTTTGGTCCCTAGAGCGTTAAGCGTAGCTGCTTCACCCAAGATCTGACGTTTCCTCTTGATGATATCTATGATAACCTCATGGAACTCACGCTTTGCAATCCCAAGAATCTCACCCAAGGTAAACTCAACCTTCCCATTCAAGATACGATTCTCTAACACCTGCTTCAAGTCTGTAGCAATCTCAATGTCAGACTGAAGTTTGTATGCAGGCATCTTACCCTTCTCCTTGCTCCTCTCCTTCTCCTTTGGTGTTGTAGGTGGTAGATCCTCCATAGTCTCCTCCCGAGTAGGTGTTGTCTCCTGCCTTGTCTCTGGTCTAGCCCTTTCACTCCTTGTAGCAGGTCGTTTGGCTGTAGAAGCCTCACCTGCATCCTCCCTCCTGCGTTTTTCTTCTAGTACAGCTTCATGCTGACTTCTTGCAACATAAGCATGCACTGACATAGTATCCACAGGATCATTCCATCCTGTAGCTTCTCGAATTGAGTTGCCAACCCTTCGTAGCACATCCTTGTCTAGCTCTGTTCTAGCTACGGACCGCACTACATCAGACCACAACCCAGTAGTCCCTTTCTCTCTCTCCATCTCCACTTTCACTCCACAAGTAGCAGCATTCACAAGAGAAACAACATGTGATGTTGATATCTCATTCACAAGTCTCTTCATACCACCCTTGCCAAAGTTGGTTCCCAACATCATCCCAGTCTCTCTCAAATGGATCTTACCATCTTTGAAGAAGATCAGATCCTTCCTCAATGCATCTGAAAACTCTCCACAATCTCTCCTTACATGGTCTAGGCTATCACACCATATACAACGATGAACAAAGTCTTCTCTCATATGAGGTCTCTGCATAGCAGGCTGTACATTCTGCTCCTTCTCTTCTAACCTAGTGAGCTTAAGCTTAAGCTCCTTCATACCCTTAATCAGTTCATCAAGCGGTGGGTCTTCCTCTCTAGCAATTACCAAAGCGGGCTTAGTAGGCAACTGCTTGACAGGAATTATCAGAGGTGCTGCTTCACTTACCACCACCTTGTCCCTTCTTCTTTGTCTCTTGGTCAGCAAAGAGACAGCCTCTTCAACCTCCTTCCAATCAGTCTTCAATCCTCTCTCCTCACTCTTGTCTTCCAGCAACAGCTCAAGCTTCTCCTGAATAGTCACGTCTGCTGCTTGTAGGAAAAGCTCGGTCTTCTCAACCTCTAGTGTAAGCTTCTCTGTCCTAGAAAGCTGAGCATATTGACGATCAAACTCCCTTAACAACTCATTTACTGACAAACCTTTGTTAGGCTTCACCACCCACTCCAAGAACGTTCTCTTGGTCACCCTCTCTGAGTCTTCAGTGTAGTACTCCTCCTTCAAAGCTCGCATAAAACTCTCCCAACTCTGTCCTTGCTGCTGCTTGAGCTCCTTCACACGCCCACGAATCTCAGGGACAACAGCAAGCTCAAAGTTCTCCACCATCTCCTTCTCAGGTACCTTGTTCACCTCCATCTCCCTAGCATAGTATCGCACATACTTGGAAATATCTGTCCCCTTGAACTGGTCCATCTGATGCACCACAGATTGCAACGCCTTGGTTGCTAATACCTCCTTCCTCTCTGTGCTCTGCTGCTGCTGCATAAACATGGAAAAAGCTTGGAACATCTTCATCGTAGCAGCATCCAACTGAGCAGGTTGCTGAGCAGCAGCAGCACCTCCACTTGATGATCCTTGGTTGGCCATGATATCTGATCCTGTAACACTCTTAAGAAAACTCCCACCCTAGGTGTTTCACGTCGAGTTCACCAAAAAGAGAGTATGTCGGAGTGTGATCCGTCTACCTAGGAAAGCGCCGGGCTTCTGGCTGTGGTTGTTTACTCAAGAGGTTGGCTTTCAGGTCACAACAGGAGCTATAAACACTCACACAGGAGTGTAGGATCCTTTGATATGCTCAAAAAGCGAAATCTAGGTCTCACTGGTAGTAATAGGCTTAGGCGGTGAACTTTGACACACAAGGAGAGGAAAACTATGAAGGTTTAGACTTCTAAACTTCCCCTACATGCAAATGAGGCACTACTGAACACACACACGAAGTTTCAGCCTGAGATTGAATTCTAGCACAGAGATATGAACAGAAAAGTTCTGAATAAGAGAATTATGGCAATTTCTGGTACCTAGACAGCTATTCAGACATAGAACAGAGAATTGGCTCGATGAATTTCAAATCTTCTCACAGTATTTGAAGTCTACAGGATGCTGAACATCCCTGTGAAGTTGGGACTCCTGAATGTTTGTAGAACTCCAGATATCCTTCTCTAAAGTCGCTGCTCTAGATTAAGAGCTTTTCAGACCCCCTCTGCTTCAGCGGCCGCCCTGAATTACTCAGTTACTCAAATGATTCGAAACTTTTTGGACAGTCGTAGCCCTCCTGACAGTGAACGCAACCACGAAGTTTTGAAGTGATTTCCTCAATTCTGCTGCAATTGGCACCGAAAACCCCAAAATCAAGAAAAGTGATGCAGTTTTGGCACAATCCGAACTTCAATTGGGCATAACTCCTTGTTTATTGATCCAAATCGAGCAAAAATTTCACTGACAGTGCTTGGCACGACGAGCTCTCTCTTCCTGTGTTCTCCGATTTCGAAGATACCTCACCAATTGCTCGAACTCTCCTCTAGAGCTCTGTTTCTAAACTTAGAGTTTTACAAAAGACAAAAATGGACCAATGGGAGTTCATAGCTCCACTTGACTGTCCTTTTGTGCCTTAAACTACCTGGTAACTTTTCTACACTCATAGGCTACCACGTCAAGCCCCCTAGAGTGCCAGCGTATAACTTAAACTACCTAAAACGACACGCAACCCTGAAAGTTAACTTAAATTAGCTAGAAAGCGTGCATGGGCGACAAGTAAGTACAACCCATGAGCTCAAACCCCTATTAGCATGGAAACCCTAAGTTATGTACATTGAACGTCATAGACAAGTAAGAAGTCACTTGCACAAGCGCACAAATGCTTGAACAAGATAACTAACATACTATCAGCCTATTAGGACTCAAAATAGTGTTAACACCGTATGCAAAGGTGTCAAACATATACATAAAGGACTAGAAGTAATATGAGCTAACTTCTAGAACTACCAAACCTAAGCGTCGGAGTAGAAGTCAAGCATGTAGCCGCCAAATGGCGCGACAACGTTGTCTACTAAACTGTTCTGAGGAGAAATTACTCTCAGGAGGCAGTTTTATTGAGAGAGATCGTTTGAAAATCTACAGAGTACTTTTTGATCGACGCTGGATCAAAGAGAGAAATAAGATTCAGGGGTCTGAAATTCACTATTAGGTTCGGATTGAGACGTACTTGGTAGACTTTTGGCTGAGAACTGATTGAGGGGAGAGAGAGGCACGCAGGAGAGGAAGAGAGAGAGATTTTCTTTACATTTGAAGAGATTGATGGTGCAGCGACACTGAAATAAAGTTATTTGAATCTTGAGAGACCTATTTATGTACTCAAGGTGTGTTGAAGTGCTTGTTTTTGTAATCAATAGACGCAAGAAGCAGGATTTTGGAGATCTCTTCATCAGCGGCTACCTGTTTTCCTCTTCTGGTCGTTTCTCTGATCGATCACAGTCAAGAGGTCCGCCCTCTCCAAGAAAGACTCTGAACTCGACAACGTACTGGCTGACTAAGCCAACAGCATAAGATAAATCTGGCCTAGTTATAGTAAGGTAGATCAGGCTACCTACGATCTGTCGATACATGAAAGGATCTGCTAGCAACTCGCCATCTTTCGCATTTAGCTTAACACTAGCAGCAAGAGGGATAGAGATTGGTTTAGAGGCAGTCATCCCGAACTTCTCCAACATGTTTAGACAATATTGTCTCTGCAGCAGCCATAACGCAACACCATTCTTGACAAACTCAATGCCCAAGAAGTACTTGAGTTGTTGGAGATCCTTCATGTCATACTCTCCCTTCAGCTGATCTTTCACCCGGTGGATGAGATGCTCACAACTCCCAGTGAAGATCAAATCATCAACATAGATGATCAGTAGTACAAATTCTTGGTTTGAATGCAAAGAATACAGCGAAGAGTCCGAACTGCACACAGTAAAGCCAAGAGATAACAAGAATGAATTGATCTTGGCATTCCAAGCTCTAGGAGCTTGCTTAAGTCCATATAAGGACTTCTTGAGTCTACAGACTCTCTCAGGATACTTGGAATCTTCATATCCAAGGGGTTGCACCATGTAGACCTCTTCTTCCAACTCTCCATTAAGAAAAGCGTTGTTGAAGTCCATCTGATGAAGATGCCACCCTCTACTTGTAGCCAATGTCACAAGTGTACGAATAGAAGCCATCTTGGCTACAGGACTGAATGTCTCATCGAAATCAATTCCATATTGTTGTGCACAACCCTTGTCACAAGTCTGGCCTTGCACTTAGACACAGAACCATCAGAATTCCTCTTGACCTTGTAAACCCACATGGAGCGAATGGCTTTCTTACTAGGGGGTAAGTCAACGAGGTCCCATGTTTGTTGATGTTGTAATGCTGCAAGTTCAGCCTCCATAGCCTGCACCCATTCTGCTTGATGCATCGCCTCCTCAAGAGAATTCGATTCTTGTACATCCTGTACAACATTCACCATGTATGCATGGTGTTCTACAAAGAATCCTTCACACGGAAAATGTTGTACAGGGTACTTGACCCTACTGGACCTACGCAGATCAGTCATCTGAGCTGAAGGAGTAGTCTCAACTCTAAAAGACTGAGATGAAGTGGTAACGTGATCATCTATTGGAGACAAAGATTGTGCATGACGTTGTTGATCTGCCATCTGTTGTAATACAGGATGAGAGCTAGTGGATTGAGTAGGTGGTGCAATAACCTGTTCAGACCAAGGAGTTCTCACAGGATGTGAAGCAATAGAGCTAGTAGATGGTGAAGTAGGTGCTATTGGTTGTATAACAGACACAACAGGTTCTACAGCGGTGGATGTAGACTTGAACCAGGACTTGGTTTCATCAAAGACAACATCTCTGCTTACATGCAAGGTATGCGAAATGGGATCATAACATCTATAGCCCTTCCAGTCTGAAGCATAACCTAAAAACACACACTTCCAAGCTTTCGGATCCAACTTACTACGCCTTTCACCTGGTATATGAACAAAGCAGACACTCCAAATATCCTTAGGGAAGCTATATCCGGCTGTTGATTGTACAGTACCTCAAATGGTGTCTTCTTATGAACTGCTGCAGTTGGAGACCTGTTCATAAGATAAACAGCAGTGGATACAACTTCTGCCCAGTAAAACTTAGGCATAGCTTTCTCATTGAGCAAAGCTCTAGTGCATTCAGCAATATGTCTGTTCTTGCACTCTGCAACTCCATTTTGCTGAGGGCTGTAGCTGCATGTGACTTCTCTCTTTATGTCATGTTGTTGCAGAAAGGTATCAAACTGGCCGGAAATGAACTCGCCTCCTCCATCAGAACGTAGACAAAGGATGCTATGCTTGAACTGCTTCTCTACTAGGCTCTTAAACGATTGAAACACAGCAAAGACATCTGACTTGGCCTTCAAGAAGTAGACCCAAGTGAATCTCGAACAATCGTCAATGAATGAGACGAAGTACTGAGAACCTTGCATACTCGCTTGAGAGGCTGTCCAAACATCTGTGTGAATAAGCTCTAACACAGTAGAAGCTCTAGTGCCCTTATGAGAGAAGGGTTGCCTAGCCTGCTTACCAAACTGACAAGCTTAATAGACCTTTAAGGCGTGGGAAGTTCATATGTCCGAACCTCTTATGCCACAACTGTAAAGTCGAAATCTGAGAACCGTCTATCAACATGACAGTCTCAGTTGATGATATAGTTGCATCTAACTTGAAGAGCCTACCAACCTTAGTTCCTTTGGCCACTACAGTGTGGTCTTCAGTTTGAACAAAACAACCATGCTTGTTGAATCTAACCTCATAACCTTGTTCAACAATCTGACCTACTGAGACCAAATTTTTGGTTATGGTAGGAACATACAGAACATCTCCTAAAGCTGAGATTTTCGAGGATGAAACAGACTAGGTACAGTACCGAGATGAGTAATCAAATGTTGAGTATCATCATCAGTGTAGACATTTGCTGGAGTCTTCACATGATCTTTGCTACTGAACCACTCTCCTTATGCAGTCATGTGATTTGAGCAACCAGAGTCTATGTACCAACTTTCAGCAGATTTGATCATAACACCCATGACATGCTGCATGGTTAACATACTACCATCTGAATGAGAGTCCTCCATGGAAGCAAAGTTTGAATTTTGAGGTTGCTTACCAGCCTTGATGTCAGCTTCTTGAAGCAGTTCTTCTCAAGATGACCCGCCTTGTTGCAGTAGTTGCAAGAACGAGTATCTGCAAAACCTTTGTTTTGGATATATTGTTGTTGTTGACCTCGTCCAAAGGAGTTGTTTCTTCCTCTGCCTCTACCTCGACCCTTGCCTCTGCCCCTACCAGCGAACAAAGCTTGCTCTGGAGTCGAATTTTGACCAGCTGCACTCAATAGCCTCATTTCTTCTGATACTAGCATAGGCACTAGTTCTTCAAATGTAGGATAAGTATCCCTGACAGCAATAGAAGTTTCGAAGGCCTTGTATTCCTTACCAAGTCCTTGAATGGTATGAAGAATGAGATCATCATCTCCGACCTTCACACCAATGCTGCTCAGTTGTTTGCCTAGACCTCTGATCAGGTAGACATAGTCTGTAATCGTCAAAGTACCTTTCTTGACTTCCAGAAGATGTTGCTTCAGTTGCAACTTACGTGCTTTGGTTGATGTTTGAAACACATTCGCCAAAGCATCCCAAACTTCCTTAGGAGTGTCTACTGTCTGTATGTAACCAAACATCTGAGGCGAAACACACAATGACATGTAGTGCACAGCTTGCTGAGCACGTCTGTTCCATTCAGCAACAATCGGATCTCCAGCATCCTCAGGTGGTTTGTTGTCAGTGCCTGTGACAAGACCATGGAGTCCCTGCCCTTTGAGAAAGGCAGTAATTCGATACTTCCATATCGAGTAGTTATTCTTGCCAAGAGGTTCACCTGTGATGCCTGAGAATGTATCTATCCTGCCACTCATGCTATAGACGACAGACGTCGAATTTGCGAACAAATTCAGAATGAATCGAGGAAAGTGGCAATGGAAAGATATTGAAGAAGTAAATCTCAAATGAAATATAACTCTTGCTGCTAGGTCTGTTGATCCGCAATCATCAGAATGGCCAAAATCGATCGTTAAGGCCTTCAAAATAGCGGTCAAAGTCGTGTTGACCTAAACGGCAAAAAGAGCAACTTCTGCATACGACCTCCGATTGAGAGAAGAAAAATTTCTCTCGATAGCTGACAGCGAATCCTCGGAAAGGCAAAGCCTTTTTTTATCACTTTCCACCTGTTTTCAGATGCTAAAACAGAGTGGAAGACCTCCAAAATCACCTTTCTGTGTTTAGGGTTTCACTCCACTTTGGTAGGTTCGACCTTGCTGAAAAATCGAAGATGTCAGAAAATCCTGTCACCTCGCCTTCACATTCTCGACCTCAAACACTCTCATCTTTTCTCTCCTGCTCTGATACCATGTTGAGATCAGGGAACTGTAAGCACTCATAAGACAAGGCAGCCATAGCCTAAGCCTGAATTGAAGAGAGGTGGAGAGAGTATGAAAATCACACAAGAGAATGCTGCGAGGGTCATCAGTCCCTCTTTACTAATATCCAAGAGAAGAGCACAAGGAAGGGGTAAACTGGGGTTGGGTCCCCAAACCCTAAACTAACTAGGTTAGGAATTAGAGCAACCTGCGACTACAGTGCATAGTTAGCTTGCACCGTCTTTAACAGGAATAACTGATTCAATTTTGTACTAGTATCAAAGTAAAGACCACTTGTACGTACACTGTTTTAACTCGTGATGCTGAGAACATGCCCAGTCACATGACTAGTGTCCGCCATCTACTCCGTCGTAGTTGCTAGTGGCTTTTCCCCTACCGAACCGAAAGCTATATATTATGTTCATACAACGAATTAAGAAACAACCTTGAATCATTCTCTGCAGGCTGAATATCTTCTTTGATCAACGACCAACTCTGTTCTCGATTGAGGCCTCTTTCTGCTCGTTATCGATCTGCAACTTCGAGCTCACTTTCTACGCTTCCCCAGCTCGACGATGGCTTTCTCTATGCGTTCAACTTTTTCATCTGCTTTGATTGCAGCTGTTGCTGTCTCCAGTGTTGGAGTAGCGTTGGCACAAGACGCCCCTGCACTAGCTCCATTTGGAGTATCAGCAGCATCAGGGCTTCTCTCTGTATCCATGGCAACCAGCTTGATCGTCGCTATCACGGGATACTTTGCAACTCGATCCATGTGAGCTGTGTGACTCTCGACTGATTCCTATGGCCATCCTGTTTGTTCTTGCAGGGGAGTCTTGGGAAATCCGATGTAAACAGTAAACTCCCATCATTCGTTACATAGGCGGTTGGAAACATCCAAGGGTCCAATATATACTGAGCATCGATACCGTGTCATCGATGCAACTTGAATGTAATTCTTGACTTAGTCTAGACGACTCAGATAGAAAATAGTTAATATAAGGAATGACTAGAAACCATTGCTCCGAGCCATGCAATGTTAAGAGCTGGAAACCTGTTCAGCTGTAGGATGAGATTGTGTACTTATTAATTGTTTGCATATAAGTTGTCCGACTCTGACGGTATATATCGTTCTCAAGTGCCAACCATCGATCAGTAAATTATATTACAAGCTTGAAGTTCCTGGAATATGATGAAAATCGTCAACACAGAATAATTGCCACTTACATTGCATGTCCGGTCGCAGCATTCCTATTATCAACTGTGTAAGTCTTTCTGCACCTTGTAGTTAGCAGTTTCTGGTTTGTAGACAATGCACTTCATGATCAGACTGCCTTACATGTTGCTTGCTCGACTTGTTCCTCATGATCATGTTAGCACAAAGAGCTCCAAGACCCAAAACTTTACCTCGAAATGACCACTAAGAAGTACTGCACATACGAGACACAATAGCTAGGCATGACCCTTCAGTTTCAGTCAACTTCACGGCTTTTTCTTTGGAAGTCGGACCGACACAGTATATATAGGGGTTGGTACCGGATTCTTCTTTGTGTGCGCATTTCTTCTGCAAATCGTCTACGGTAGTCTCTCACTACCCATCGCAGGAGAAAAGCTTTCCATGTATACTGTTTTAACATTCCAAGACTCTCAAAGAGTCTTAGGCCGTGATCGCTCCACCCCTTAATGCAGAGGTTATATTAAGCTTATCCGCAAAAGTAGGTTCGGTATTGATTCGGCAATGACTCGGCATAAAGAGTAAAAACGCACTACCTTCGAATTTTACTTCTGACTTCAACCGTAGCGATTATCTTGGTTAGGGTCTCCATCAGATCTTTCTTATCAAATTCTCCTTTCAGTTGATCTTTCATCTACTTGGTAAGGCTCTCAGAGATACCAATGATAACTAGATCATCTACATAGATGATGATCAGTATTGTGTTATCATCGACCTACAAAGAGTACAATGAAGACTGAACTACACTAACGAAAGCCAAGTAATAGTAGACATGGGTTAATCTTGGCATTCCAAGCTCTTAGAACTTGCTTAAGCCCATACAAGTACTTTTGGAGTCTACAAACTTTATTTGAATACCTCTAGTCTTCGTATCCAAGGGGTTGCACCATGTAGACCTCCTCCTGCAAATCTCCGTTCAGGAAAACATTATTGAAGTCCGTTTGATGCAGTTGTCACTCTTTACTTGTAGTTAATGCCATAATGGTGCGTATGAAAGTCATCTTGACTATCGGACTGAAGGGTTTCTCAAAGTCAATGACCACACTGATGTGCATAGTCTTTAGTCACAAGTCTCACCTTGTGCCTATTGACTGAACCATCAGATTTCTTCTTGAGCTTGCAAACCCATCTACAACTAATGGCTTTCTTACCATAAGGTAAATCAACCAGCTCCCAAGTCTGCTGATGTTGTAGAGCTGAAAAGCTCAACTCGCATGGCTTGCACATGATGCATCGCCTCCTCAAGAAAATTCACTTCTTACTCATGTACGACATTCACCTTGTACGCATGGTGTTCAGTCAAGAAACCTTCACACTGAAAATGTTGGACAAGATGTCTCCGTTGGACCTCCGCAGATCAAATTGATCTGATGGTCCAGCTTCATATCCCTGATATGGTTGAGAACTGCTGATATGGTCGTCAAAAGCATGCACAATATATGCACTACGCTGCTCATTGACCATCCTCTGCAACACTAGAGAGCTGTTGGAATGTGCAACTTGTATAGGTTGGACAACAAGTGGAGAGATCTGAATCGTTGTCGTATAATGCATTTTTCTATCTAAGAATACATAAGATATATGACTGTGTAGAGGTATGTGACTCGAACAGGTTGGCTCTTAATCTTGATGTTTCAACTCAAATATTTCTCTATCTATTCTTCTAGCACAAATGACCTTGTACCTCTTAACTCAAGGTTACAGTTTACTACAATCCAAAGAGATACGTATAAGTTGTAGAAAATTGTGTTACAAATAGATCCTTTTGTGCTCTATCTAAAATACTCAACTCTAAATTATCTAACTGAAAGTAACTCTATATCACTGGAAACATGATTAATAACTTCTCAGCGACGCTAGCTACCCATCAATCCAACCCCACAACTCTATCTAGTACAACCGAAAGATGCTATAGGGCTGCTCAACCAAACTTGATAAAGTCCCAATACAACTTGTCGCACACCCTTGTATCTTAAGCATTCCAGCAAGATAAAGCATACATTCTTCAAGGCAATACTCAGTTCACAACATAGCACTAACGATGACGATATTTGGCAGCTCCGAGAATCCAAATAGCGATATTTGATTCATTGTGACTCTTTGCTCTTTTGTCACATAGAGCTAAAATCAACCCCACACCTTCACAATGTTGACTTGTATACTGGCATGGCAGTTTCAGCAGCAAACTCCTTCACAGTTACTAGAACCCAAAGGTGACAATAGATATGACTGAATCGCTTTAATCGTTGCTAGCAAAAGCTTTTCTGGACTTTGAGACCTCTGTTCTCTCAAACTGATCGACCAATGGTGATCAAACTTCACAAGAAATTGAATTGGACCTTTCACTCTTATCTTGAATAATTTTCAGATCGAAACCTCAATCTAACTCTCGGATATGGATCAAATCGTAATATGTGTTAACTTAAGAGCTTTATAGACCCAAGTAAGCTTGATCTAAGACCCTTAACAAACTTCCCAGCGAAGCTAGCTACCCATCAATCCAACCGTCACAACTCTATCTAGTACAACCGAAAAATGTTATACGACCGCTCAACCAAACTTGATAGAGTCCCAATATAACTTTGTTTACACCCTGGTATCTTAAGCATTCCAACCACGTAAAGTATACATGCTTCAAGACAATTCTCAGTTCACAACATAACACCAATGATGGCGATACTTGGCAGCTCCGAGAACCTAAACAGCGATATTTGATTCATCACGACTCTTTGCTCCTTTGTCACATAGAGCTGAAATCAACCCCACACCTTCACAATGTCGACTTGTATATTGGAATGACAGTTTCAGCAGCAAATTCCTCCGCAATTCGAAGGTTGAGAAAAATGTGGTTTAAGTGCAGCATGAGACACATCTGTTCAGACAAGGCTCTTCTTGCAAATTGTAAGGGAACTTTGTTCCCTCCAAGAGTGACCACTGAAGTGAACACCTCGGTGGAACCTCCTGTCCGAGCTAATGTGAAACAGAGAGGTGGTCATTGCACTTCCACAAGGACAAAAGAAAGTGTCTCGTGATCTGAAGGGGGAAGATATCATCGATACAGACACTGAAAGAAACTGTTCAGATTATAAATCTAGACCACAGTCAGATCACAGACATATCAATGAATCAACTGATCCATTGTGGTATGAGGACTTCACTGTCGAAGAGCTTATGTGCAAACTGTTAAATTTACTTCAGATAGAAGATTCTGATGATATTCTGGAATCTCAAACAGACACGTATATAGTTTCAGATTTTCACATCAGGAAGTAGAGAAGGTCCAACAAGCTTTTGGAAGTATTTGATGGATTCAAGTAGTCTCAGTCCATACAGTCAAACAAGAACTCCTGAATAGAAATCATGTTTAAAAGATCTTGTGTTTCAATCAATACATAGAACAGAAGCATTGAAGCATTGATAACATTTTCGCTACTATATGTAGCTTCGCACGGATGTTGAAGCAGCAGAATTACCAGCACATTTACAATCGGCCGAACAAGTATACCCGAGCTTCAAATTTCACAGCAAGCATACACTCACTGTTGTTCAGCCATCGTAGCTCGACTCTAGATAAGGATTGATATAGATAGCTTGTTTTGATCGCAGAGAAAATGACTCAGAGCTTTACATTGGTGATGAAAGTGAGTCAAAATTGAACTTTCTTCATGATACACATACCGTACTCGCTACCGAGGTTATGTAATAATCATCCAAGTATCATATCATTGGTGATTCAGGCGTGTTCTGATGCGGTTCCTAATAAATATTCTAGTCTAGAATATATCTAATGAATATTCTAGATCTGAGTATATGATACTCAGACTCAGTCTTATAGATGGTTCAACCGATGCCAATTACACATCGTGTTACACTCGGACGCACGCTAGCAACAGTGTAATGAATATGTTTAACTGTGCAAGGGATATAAAAGGTTAGGTAATGAGCAGGTCAGTTCTTCAAGTCAATAGTTTTGAGGAGTTTTGAGAAGATGTCAGTTGGGTTGGAGAGCTTACGACGAGCTGGTCGTTGTGATATCAAGTTCAGCCAAATCTTGATCGTTTTGGATTGTTAATCGATCGACTGAGGAATAGTGCAGACGTGATGAAGCAGATTTTCTAAACTGTGATAGTCATGATATTGGCTATTTCTCGAGTTCTAGGTCAATTTTTTTAGTGAAACTTTCCAGGATTGAGGGATGTCTTATCAGTAAGATACAAGGAAAGTTTCATCTTGAATGATTGAATAGTTTGTTAAGGGTCTTAGATCAAGCTTACTTGGGTATGTAAAGCTCTTAAGTTAGCACAAATTACGGTTAGATTAGAGGTCTCAAAGTTCAGAGAAGCTTTTATTAGCAGCGGATTTGGATTTTCAGTCATATCTATTGTCACTTTTTGGAAAATCAATTCTCAAGGTATCTGCCGTGATATTTTTGGTATGTAGTGCAATTTTGTCTCGGTACAGTACCATTTCAAAAATTCTCTCTGAAAAGTGCACTTGATCGGCCGTTGTAGTATAACGTCTGCAGGTTGAAACTTGCTGGTACACCTTGTAAGAACAAAAACTAAACATATATTCTGATGCATTTCTTCAAGCCATGATCTAAATTCAACTGACTTATGTACGCTAATAACAAAATCATCTTCTGTTCACCGGTCTGAAGTTCGAGTTCTTCACAAACGCGGTTGTAATAAGACAGTAGAACTTTAACCACCCAATCTTTCATCGACTGAAGATTACTCCACCGGTTAGAAGTGAATGTCAAATGCTAACCACAAGCTCTCGTCGTCTCTACCGCTAGACATCTTAGCAACACAGCAGTCGTACGACCTTCAAATATCACTTGGAACGGCAACAAATCTCCTGCAGCACTGCTTGCAACACATAAGGTAACTTGTCTTTTATCCTCTCTTCCCGTTATGGCCACAGCTCTAGCTCTCTGTGCAGCATAAGTGCGTTCTCCTGCTACTGGAACCAGATGAATACCACTTTGGTCCATATCATATTGATGAGTAATGCTTCAGGAACCTTGTGTACTACTACCAAGGCCACTCGTTGTGTTAGAAGATTCCCTTGTTCGACCCAATCTGCCGGTAGCTTTTGTGCAGCAGTCGTGCCACAACGATACGTCCAGTTCATCTTCTGCCCAAGCCAAGTCAGGATCCATGACATAGAACATCGGGACGTCCCTCCAAACTCAGAAGAACTTCTGTGTAATGTATCATAAGAAAAGCTTTTAGTTGGAACTGCACAATGATAGAATTGATTATCATTCTTATCTCCCTCTGGTCCATGCGATGCTTACAAAACTGATCTTCAAGCTAAAGCCTCAAACTCCAAACAGACGGTCCGTAGATGCCTAATTTCCCAATCCCTCTCGATAATGTGACTCTCAATTGTGGTGGATCATGACCAGCGAACCCTGCAGCAAGCTTTGGTCCACGGTCTGGAAGCTTGGGACTAGAGTATAGCGAACAAGAAATCAATCTCAGAATGTTGTCTTTAAAAACACCTTTGCTCTTGAACCAACCTCTCATTGTGGATTCATTCAAGCTAGCGAAAGGATTCATCTCTCCCTTCTTTGAATATTTGCACTTCAGATAGAGCACAGTGCGTCTATAACTAAAATTGTAAATTTTCAAAGCGGTGTAGATGAGCTTCCATTCCTCAGGATCTTGAAACTAATTTTTATATCGTGTGACTAGCTCGAACCTTGTCGAAGCTTGCTTGGAGTCATCAGATAGTATATCATTCAATGTAAACTTCTGTGGACAGTTCGCTTGAAACTCTCGAGTGCTCTATCAATGAAAAGATATGATAATCTGATTCAGAAGATGGATTGAACACTAAATCTTCTTTGATCTGTCTTTTTATCCATTCATCATTCTCTCTCGCTTGCTGTTCAAAGAATTCCTCACGGGAAATCTTCGCCCATGTAAACTGTTTCATCTCTCTCATGATCTCTTTCTACGTCGATAACTAATCTCTCCAGATGTGTTTGCAAACCGGAAACTGATCAGATCTGGAGTGTTTGCTAAGAGTGATCCAGTACGTGATCTACACCGACAAACTGAAGTGGTGTTTGCATCTTTTTCCCCCGTAATATCCAGTTCAGTACGAAGTTTTGTGTCAGTGACGATTTCGATAAGCTCAGGTTTCAGTTACCAATGTACGGTACTGTACAGCATAGTTAATAAAAATATTTATATGTATTAAATTCTAACCGTCATCGTGAGCGGAAAGTTAACTAAATTAGTTTCAACTGCGAGAAAGATAAGAAGAGCCGTCGTTTGCTGCACGATATCTTTACAATGAATACTAACATTTCTGACACTTTATGTTGACTCATCGCTCACAAGGATGCGCGAATAGAGTTGACGCTACGGTACTATGAATGGAGTGAAATGTCCCTTGGGGAGTCGAATTCCTCATCTGTGGTGACCGGCTTGCTCCATGCTGACAGGCCAGTCCCTCACTAAGCAATGGGTGCCAACTTTAACGAACGTCTCAGTTCGTCATTTCGAATTCTTACTGACTCGGAAGATGATTATCAGACGTTGACGAGAGCCAGTGGAGTCTTACGACGACAAACAAGTTGATATGAACGTCTTTTGCTGCTTCCGCAGACTGTCATGATTTTTAAGCCTCTAGTTGGCATGCATTTTGTGCACGCGCTTGGTCGCTTTCGGTCTCGTCCCGTTCAACCAGACCGTCGAAATTAGTCACGAAACATCTCCTACAAGCTTGTCTTAACCAACAACACATTCACAACAACTCTGCTTTTTATATAAACTTTGCATTTCCATTTCACTAGAGTTTCTGAACTCACCGATCTTTCCGTCATGTTTTTGTCGTATGAAATTTAGCGGCCTCTTTCTTTCTTCCAAGACACAGCTCTAAGTTTGATATTTAGGCTCATCTGTCTATCTTCTGTCCCTTCAATTCCTGACAGCAAGCGGAATCCAGTCACTTTCAGAGTAGGAATACCAACATGATCACTTTCCTCCGAGATCAGCTAAAGCGTGTAAGCACCTGCACCCAGTAGCACCTGATGGTTGCACAAACTCTAAGAACGTAGTCTGTCTTTGTGAAATGGAAGAAGAGAGATGCAACTTGAGTTGAATCCTTCTGGTACTACAGTACCCGAAGTCGCGCCTTGATAGACAGAAACGACAAAGGTGAAGTTACTGGAAGGTTATGGAAGTATTTAAGATATCAAGAAACATCATTCGACATTACAACCGAATAAATACTAAGCATTCTCGATCACTTCCTGGAACTTTTGTTCTCTTTTTGTTCTTGGACAATATATAAGTGTTATGTTTATATTTATGTATAATTGTTACATAATATTAAAGTTAGAATTGTAAAAGATCTCAGACATAACTCATATCGAAGATCCAGTGGTTTAACTCACAGTCCTCTAAGAGAAAGATCGTGAGTTCAATCCTTTGCTAGCACGGTTGGAGGTGCATGCTGCTGCAAACTGTTAATAAAACTTCTGGTCAGAGTCCCTCTGTAGTGGACTCACATGGACAGTATCATGGTCCTCGAAGACGCCAAGGCAGAGTAACACCGTTTACCATTATCATAAAAAGAGAGTGGATCGGACTCAGGCGCTGGAACTAAAACTGTTATATCTTGCAACCGAAAACACATAAAATAAATCTAAGCCACTAATCTATTACCTAGTCCTCTCGTGGGGAAGGGTTAATAAGCTTTGATATAGAAGAGGTGAATTTTAAGCTGAATCCAATAGTACTATTCACTGTATAGCGTATCCAGCAGTCTTCATGTTCCCGAGGGCCCAGTCGGCGGTAGTCAATGGAGCCCAAGAGAACCTCCTGTGCCACGTACACCGAACCTGTTCAAATTTCAACTCGCTGCGGGCTAATCAAGAGCAAGCACTACGGTAGCTTCAGTTTCAAATTTTGAATTCTGGATGTGCGCGCTTCTCGCATTTTTACTGTTGAAATCATCTAGGATGAAACAAAGCGTTGCGTATTGGAATTACGAGGCTATGCATTTCGTATAACAAAGAAAGTGTGCATAGTGAATGACACGCCGAGAACTGATTATTGGATATGCATGTGAAATTCGAAGTAGAAAAAAGTTAACTATTTCCATTTTTTATCATCTTCGGGAACTTTTTCAAATCCAAGGCTACCGATGCGAATGCATAAGAATGGACGAGCGGAAAATGGAAATGTATTACTTAACTTTTACGATAAGAAAGATTAGATAATAAATTAATGGCTTGAATGGTTTAGTGACACGTAATATTAATAAATGTGTAAACGAGAAAAAAGATTAAATAATAAATTAATCTGTTGAATGATTTAATATACTTTGTTACATGTCATGTTAATATATGTGCAAGCTATAACTAACTAGGTATATATTGGCTGCACAGTTTCTAAAATCTATTGTAGTTAGGTCTATATTCAATTAATATATGTAAAATCTCTAGTTAACCATGGTATATATTTGCTGCATAGTTTTCTGAAATCTATTGTAGTTAGGTCTAAATTCAATTAGGGTATATTTTAGGTTACCGGAACCCAACCTTTCTCTCCTTCTTTGTATGTTCCTGTAGGTGTAGCTCCTCGCTTGGAGACTGTCCTTATTTAACACGCCATTGGTCATGTAGTTTTAGACGCGCGTTTCTGCATCCTGGACTTATGAGTTATGTCCAGCGAATCTGCACCTTAACAATAAACATAAGTTTTAACTTTCCAGAGTCACTGTGACTTAGCTAGAATTCACGTGTAACACTTACATATTATTTTCTAAAATCACAACGCGAAAGAATTTTCTCTCAGTCTCTTTCAAGTTTCAACGACTAGATCCAATCTATTCCTCAATTTTCTATCTATTATTTCATTTGTCTTCTTCTCGATCTACGTTCGGTATGGCACTGTGGATGTATATTATTATCAAAAGCGTAAAAGTTAAATCAAGAAAATAAAAATAAAATTTCTCATATGGTATAAATAGACGATGCTATGTGATGGTATCGAAACAACGCTAAATATTCTAAGTTCTGTAAAGCACTGGCGATATTTTAGTCGAATAAGAGACCAACAGACGTGAAATCACGAGCATGATAAATAATTTTCGTTATGCATTTTACGCGGGGTAATGCACTGCACGGGCTGATGGGCAGCGCAAGCCATGCCCTCTGGCTGTGGATTATCCTATACATAATGGCCGGGCGATCTTCTAATATTCATCGGATGAGCGACTCGAACTTGCACCCGTAACCACAATTACAGGAATCATAAGAGAATAAGTAGGTGTATAATTATTATGCATGAACTCGATCAACTTCTGGGAATTTTTTTGTCGCTTGCTATTATCAGGAAATATATGAGTTTTAAATGAAAATCATATACTAAGTAAAAATAATTTATTCAATTTATTTTATAAATATTAATTATTAACTTATGCTTGGAAACGCAAGAAGAGCAAAATATAAATCATAATACCTGAGTAGACTGTCGCGCTTCTAAAGGCACATGTTTGAGAACCTATATCTACATTAATTTAATGTGAGATTAATTTATTATCTAAACGTTTCTTCCAGTTACGTAATAAATTAAACGCCTAGTGCAAAATGTTAATTTTTGCGAATGACTGCAAAAGGTCTACAGTTATCTAATTCAATCATTTTCAACTGTGTTCAAGAGATCACTTTTACAGCCTGCACTGAATAAATCTTGAGGTGGTACGTAAAATTCTGCGGCAGAACTTTATAAAAACTTTTACGAGAATTATGTTAATCGTCTACAGCCAAGGATGAATGGCCCTAATAGGGGGTCTCAAACCATAGCCCTTCAGATTAAAAACGGAAATAGGGTACTGTCACACCACAAGTATCCCATTATTTGTGTGTATGCTTATATACATTTCATTAGGTGTGACTATCTTAAAGGTTATTCTAGTTTGAAGATCTAAATTTAGAGTGATCAAAAGTAGTCATAACTAGCTGAGATAGTTATACTAAGTTGAGGAAACTATTAGAGGTTCCACTATGCCACTATAGGACAAGTGCGGAGCTCTAAATATGCTTTCCAAAAGTATGTAACTTTGTTGACCATCACTGATTGGATGCATGATGAAAAGTCATGCACAAAGATCTAAAGATGCTCCTCAAAAGACGTATTAGTGTGTTGTCGTCTTCCGATTGGATAGCGTGGAAAGTTAACACTTTACAAAAGCTAAAGTAAGAGAATCTCTTACTTTTGTAAAGTAAAACAAGTATTGTGTGTGCTATTCTTAAAGTGTTAGTAGCCTTTAGAGTTTTACTATTTTGGATTGCGCACTTACCATGAGGTAACGTAACTTAGTGAAAGTTACCACGGTAAGAAGTTGTAGAGTATATAAGGAGGAGTTGAGAAGGTGGAAGACACTCTCATTTTCCTGACTGTAAGTAAAGTGAGCATTGGAGACCTTGGGAGTCCTTGAGTATTTTGCGATGTAATGTTGAGAGCGGGATTAGAACTTGTGTGCAGGAACGCTATTAGAGGGACTGATGTGACCATACGGGTCAGAGAGTTGAGTGAAGTGAGCATGGGTGTACTTAAATCTTTGTAATTAGGGTGCACTAGTAATCCTAGTCATCTGAGGAACCCCTGGGTGAGAGACAGGCCGGCTTACATTTTGGTTCCGTTGCCGGGACCTCGATACAAAGATTTGTATTTAGTTGTTAGTACAGTTCATGTCTGTTTTTGAGCATGAGTTCAGAACCTTTGTACATACACCATGTTATAGAGGGCAAGATAAGCTTTCCAATAAGCTTGATATCTCCGAGAGATCAATTGTAAGGAGAGAGTTATGTCTTTCGGAAGTTAAGGAGGTTTTTCGGTATCAAATAGTGAGCTCTCGGGAAGGAGTTTACAGTCCTTTTCATATTTTCAGTTTTTAGAGTTAGACCTTGAAATCTTCCATGCTGATAGCTTGCAAGATAAGCTATCTAGGCACCCAAATCATGCGTGAATTGGTCGAGTAGAACTGGAGTTATGGCATTCGAAGCGAAGGGGGGTCAAATCTGTTATATCGCTTGCTGAAGTAAAAGAGTGAAAGAATTTCAGAATTCTTGAGAGGGTTATGTTCGATCTCTGAGGCTCATGGTTGACAAGTTAAGCTTCTAGTTAGTAATGTGAGAGATTGCTAAGCGAGAAGATAGTCGAGTGATCAAAAGTGTCAAACAAACTATAGAGCGAGAGAGATGTATGACGGATCATCGTCATGGAAGGACAGCAAGAGTGGAAATTGAGGTTGAGCAAGATCCCTCAAGGCTATGCGGTGATAGTTACCGCTGATCTGGCGAAAGGAGAATTTTGACTCGAATTTGAGGAAGAAGCAGAGAGTAGTCGTAAGAACCAGGAGAAGAACTCGAGGTGCTTTTTGTGTGGAGAAGAAGGACATAAAGTGAGCAAGTGTCCTACGAAGAATAGACTTTTGCGTGAGCGAAGAGGGTTGGTCGACTTAAGCTTACACATAGGTCCTTCTTCCCCTAGACAAGGCGTCATTGACCCTACAACCTTTTGTCCTAGATGTGGAGTGGACGGGATTCCAGTTGAGCACGAGTGTAGCGCAGTGGTTGCTTTGCTAGAAACTGTAGCCGAAGGTCTCGAGAGAAGGTTGAGTGTAGAAACGGAACGAGTGAAGACCTCTAGCGAGGATGGAGATAGTCTGTCACACGAGAGATAAGATGACCATGAGGGTCAAACTTATTCGAACCTTTGGAGAGGAGAGAGCTCAACGGGGAAATTGTGGATTGCGGTGAAGTGCGATCTTCACATCCGCAAGCAGTTCCTTGAGTAAGAAGAAGAAAAGAAGAGAAGAATGGGGAAACTCCCGGTGTTTTACGGAAAGGATGGAGAAGACGTGGAAGGATTTGTGAGGGACTTCAAAAGAGCATGCATTGGCAATGGAGATCGAAAGAAGAGCGAGTGGGTAGGGTTGATACCTGAATTTCTTGAGAATTCTGCATTGACATGGTATGAGGATAGGAAGAAGAGAAGCGTAGTGGGGACTCCAGTTGATACTTGGGAAGTATTGACGGAGGCCTTAATTGAAACTTTTCTTCCCGATGAAAGTTACGAGAAGTTAATGGTAGAGGTAACTTACCTCAAACAAGGAGAGAAAGAGAAAGTAAGGACTTACGCCGAGAGGGTGGAGAAATTAGAACAAAAGTTTCGGGTGGTTTTACGAAAGAGTGGAGATGTAGTAGAACCAACGATGGTGGGCATTGGAGCAATGCTCACAAAGAATTTTATCGGAGGATTGAGGCCGGAGATTCGAACACAAGTGCGGTATGAGAGACCAACTTCGAAGGCTGATGCAGTGAAGATCGCAACCAGGATGGAAGAGAGTCTGGATGGAGACGACTTGCAACCAATGACTGTCGGGGCAGCATGTGGAGATGTGCAAGGGCCGATCATGCCAACTCTGACGCCTGCGAGTGTTCCGACTGTTCGATTTCAGAATCTGACTCCGGTAGCTCCTACTAGTGCGGTTACAGTCACTGTACCATCTAGATCTGTTACTCCCGACTTTCGTGATGAGTTGAAAAGTTTGACAGAGTCTCTGGCAGATTTGAAGATCAATATGGTGAATTTGTTGCAACACCGCAGTCCAAATGTTGGAAGAGGCTCACGAGGTTATGGGAACTATCAGTCTAGAGGTGGACCACCGCAAGGATCACCAAGTAACTACACGAACCAAGGATGTTTTACGTGTGGAGGATCACATTTCCAACGTAATTGTCCAAGTCGTAATGGTGGAACGGCGGATGGAGCTTCAACTTCACAAAGCAAGGACAAGGGTGTAGCATGCATTGACATCTTGGAACCACGAGATGTACGAGAAGGTTTTCAATCTGTAGAGCTGTTGGCTCAAGAGAGGAAGAGAATGAGGACGCATTTCGACGATGGAGAACCAGTCGTGATGGAAGATTCTCCAAGTCAAAATACTCGGAGTAGCAAATCTTCTTCAAAAACCAAAGAACGGCGGAAGAAATTGGGAAATACTGATTTCACAATTTCGATGGAGCAATCAAAATACAATGTGGTGGAAGACGTGGGTAAGCAACGAGCAAACATTACTGTGGGACAGTTGATTGCTCTGAATCCTTCGGTGAGGAAAGAACTTCGTAGCGGTCTAAGCTCCCGACGAGGTCGAAAGAAGAAGGTAAATCCTTCTACTGTCGGTGTGAGTGCTTTAGATGCTAGTGAAGGAGAGGTGTGCAACAAGGCATCAAAGGTAGAGGCTCGTATCAATGGGAGAGATGTCTCAGATGTTCTTGTCGATGGAGGATCGGCAGTAAATGCCATCTCAGAACGACTAATGAGGAAGTTGGATCTAGTACCAACTCGTCCTTCTAGTATCACGGTGGGTATGGCTAACAAACAGCGAGTTAGACCATTGGGAGTGCTGGAGAGAGTTTGTGTGTCAGTAATGGGAGTGCAAGTAAACATGACATTTCAAATCTTGAAAGAGTCAAGTTATGAAATGTTACTCGGAAGACCTTGGCTTCGAGCAGTACACGCAACGGATAACTGGCACAAAGGTTATTTACGCATCGGACCGAATCACCATCGGATCAAAGTTCTATTGCTCGGAGATCAAGTTGGGACGTCGGAATCGGATCGACCCACATCGGACTACTGGGAGTCAGAAGTTGTCGATACTACTTCTGATGTAGGTACCAATTCTTCAGATTCAGAATCTGAAAATACATCGTCAGAAGAGGAGAGAGAAGAACGAAATGTGGGTGTGAACGTAGTGGATCTTTTCCCTTCTCCGGAAGTGCAAAGAGATAGAGACAAAGAACCGTTGACTCCCGAGGAGGTGGAGAGAAGAATTGCCACCTTACGTTATGGATCGAAGGTTACTAAAGAGGAGAAGAGTTGTTTCGAAGAGATCTTTCGCAAATACATTCATGTATTTGCATTTAGTTACAAGGATCTGAGGGAGGTCACACTGGAGCAACACCGTATCGAGTTAGAGAAGGAAGTCAAACCGGTGCGACAGAAGCAACGAAGAGTGAGTCCTCCAATTGCGGATCTGGTGAAAGAAGAGATCGAGAAGCTACACACTGCTGGGTTCATTTACGAGGTGGAGCATTCTGAATGGGTATCACCCATTGTGATCGTAAAGAAGAAAAATGGCAAATTGCGGGTGTGTGTTGATTACAAGAAGCTCAATGCGGTCACAAAGAAGGATTATTATCCTCTACCTTTCATCGACGAGATCTTGGAAGAAGTGGCGGGAAACGAATGGTACAGCTTTGGAGATGGTTATAGCGGATATAACCAGATCAAAATTGCACCAGAACATCAACACCTGACCACTTTCACTACTCCGTGGGGTACGTTTGCATTTCGAGTCATGCCATTTGGTCTGTGTAATGCTCCTGCGACGTTTCAAAGGTTTATGAACAAAGTGTTCGAACCTTTCTTAGGAAAGTTTGTGAGAGATTTTATAGATGACTTTTGTGTTTACGGGAGTAAGGAGAAGCATTTTGAGCACCTTGTGAAGGTCTTAGAATGTTTAGATGTAGCAAATGCATCTCTCAATCCGGAGAAATGTATTTTTGGGTGTGAGGAAGGGTTACTCTTGGGTCATATCATATCCAAGGAAGGCATTGCCGTTGATCCAGAGAAGGTGCAAAAGATCTTAGAGCTCCCTTTTCCTAGTACTCTCACTAAGCTACGACAGTTTTTAGGTATGGTGGGGTATTATCGAAGGTTTATACTCTCGTTCTCACATAAAGCGTATGCTTTGACTATATATCTGAAGAAGGGAGTAGATTACGTGTTGATTTTAGGAGATGAAGAAGCTCTAGCCGCCTTTGAGGAACTGAAGAAAGCTCTTACTTCAGCTCCGATCTTGGTTAAGCCCGATTGGAATAAACAGTTTATTCTATATACGGATGCTTCAAATATAGCAGTAGGATGTACTCTAAGTCAGTATGATGTTGAAGGTAGAGATCATCCTATTGCATATGCTAGTCGGCAAATGGTCAAGGCAGAGAGAAATTATTCTGTGACAGAGAGAGAAGGATTAGCAGTGATTTATGCTCTGAGAAAATTTCGACATTATCTCATAGGGGGCAAGTTCACTATCGTTACAGATCATAAGGCATTGAAGTACATCTTCAATAAACCGATGGTCGAAGGACGATTAGCAAGGTGGAAGCTCTTATTGTCAGAGTACGACTATGAGATCTGTGATCGACCAGGGAAGAAACACGCGAATGCAGATTTGTTATCTAGAGCTTACGATGGCAATGGAGAGGAGCCGGTGGATGACACCTTTCCTGACGAAGATTTGATGGTCTTGAGCAACTCTATTATCCCAATAGAATATCAAGAAATTTGGGATTTTGTTACGGAAGGTGTCTATCCAGATGGGATGCGGACCAGAGAGAAGAAGGCATTGGTGAAACGAAGTCAACCTTACTCGGTGGTGGAAGGTGTGTTATTCCGTGAAGGAGTTGATGGGGTCCTGAGAAGAGCTGCGAGCAAGGAGGAGTCTCTACGACTCATGGAAGAATTCCATGACGGTCTAGTATGTGGAGGACATTTCGCAGGCAAGTTGACGGCTCATAAGATACTCGACGCGGGATATCACTGGAGGGGGATGTTTAGAGATTGCTTGACGTATTGTAAAACCTGTGATGTTTGTCAAGCTTTCGCTATCAAATCTAGTGTTTCCACTCCTCTTAGATCTATTCCGGTTCTTGGACCTTTCGAGAAGTGGGGAATAGATTTTGTGGGGCCTTTGAATCGCACCCCTCGCAACAATAAGTATATTGTTGTAGCCACAGATTATCTTACGAAGTGGGTAGAAGCTAGACCTCTTGTAACTATTGGAGAAGTTGAGGTGGGTAGATTTCTATACGAACGGATCATAACTAGGTTTGGATGTCCTTTGGAGTTAGTTTCTGATAGGGGTCGAGAATTTGTGAGTGGTATGACTACTGCTATGTGCACCCACTTCTCCATTTCTCAGAGGGTTACTACTTCATATAAACCTAGTTCAAACGGTTTGGTAGAGAGGACAAACTTTACCTTGTGTCAGATGTTAGCAAAGGATGCTGACATGGAAGGGGCCAAACACAACTGGGACAAGCGTCTTCATGCGGTTCTATGGGAGTATCGAACAACAGTGAAGACGTCTACGGGATATTCACCTTTCAAGATGGTGTATGGGTTGGAATCCAGATTACCAATCCAGTTCGACCTAACCACCTTTCAGACCTTGCAAGCTGGATTGAAGAGAAAGGGTGGTCCAATAGCTGAGAAAGAGCGGGGAGAAATCTTGTTGGAGCTGGAGGAGAATAGAGACGACGCAGCTCAACGCATTGAGATGGCCCAGCTGCAACAGAAGAAGAGCTATGACAAGCGCTTGGCGAAGAACAAAACGAAGTTACAGCCATTTCAAAAGGGTGAGTGGGTGATGTTATGGGATGCTATTAGGCACAAGCGAGTTCGAAAGAAGTTCTTACGTCGATATTTTGGGCCTTTCATCATCTCCAAAGTGTGGAGTAATGACACCTATGATCTTCAAGAAAGGAGTGGTACGTTCTTCGACCGAGTGAACCACGACAAGCTGAAAAAGTTTCATCAACGTGATACTTCACTCCGAGGACGGAGTGAAAATTAAGTCTGGGGGTAAATGTCACACCACAAGTATTCCATTATTTGTGTGTATGCTTATATACATTTCATTAGGTGTGACTATCTTAAAGGTTATTCTAGTTTGAAGATCTAAATTTAGAGTGATCAAAAGTAGTCATAACTAGCTGAGATAGTTATACTAAGTTGAGGAAACTATTAGAGGTTCCACTATGCCACTATAGGACAAGTGCGGAGCTCTAAATATGCTTTCCAAAAGTATGTAACTTTGTTGACCATCACTGATTGGATGCATGATGAAAAGTCATGCACAAAGATCTAAAGATGCTCCTCAAAAGACGTATTAGTGTGTTGTCGTCTTCCGATTGGATAGCGTGGAAAGTTAACACTTTACAAAAGCTAAAGTAAGAGAATCTCTTACTTTTGTAAAGTAAAACAAGTATTGTGTGTGCTATTCTTAAAGTGTTAGTAGCCTTTAGAGTTTTACTATTTTGGATTGCGCACTTACCATGAGGTAACGTAACTTAGTGAAAGTTACCACGGTAAGAAGTTGTAGAGTATATAAGGAGGAGTTGAGAAGGTGGAAGACACTCTCATTTTCCTGACTGTAAGTAAAGTGAGCATTGGAGACCTTGGGAGTCCTTGAGTATTTTGCGATGTAATGTTGAGAGCGGGATTAGAACTTGTGTGCAGGAACGCTATTAGAGGGACTGATGTGACCATACGGGTCAGAGAGTTGAGTGAAGTGAGCATGGGTGTACTTAAATCTTTGTAATTAGGGTGCACTAGTAATCCTAGTCATCTGAGGAACCCCTGGGTGAGAGACAGGCCGGCTTACAGTACATAGATGTAACTTGCTTATGTCAAAGTTGTAAGAGAAAATGACGACAGATTTGAATGAAGTCTGTAAACGAATTTATGTCTCTGAGAGTTTTCATGGCTGAACTGAAATTGTCATAAACTGTTTAGTTAGGGTACTACGTAAAGTGACATAAGTTTGTTACAGGATACCTCAAGAGGTACCCTGTAACGTTTACATCGGATTGCCGTGACGTGCATTACAGAAACTGACGTCCAGAGTTACGACTGAAGTTTGAGACCCCTAATAATTACCAGCATCGTTAGTGCCTCTCCAACATGCAAGACTATAAAAGGGTTAACAGTTAACTCACCAGGACATTTCAGTCTTAGAAAGGAAAAAACTGAAACCCGATGACAGTGTTGACGAGTACAATCATTGGGAACTATCACCGATAAACGATATGTGTTTTCAAGCCAGGGAGCCACACAGACAATTCAACAAATACATCAATTACAGTGTATAGTCAAGGGTTCCCAAGATGGATGGGAGTACAGTAAGGGCTGGAGTCGCTGGATCGCACTCCCTTCAGCGAAATGGGGATGGCTTCCTTTTCGCGTGTCAATGGATTGTCTGCGAACGTAACGGAGAGCATCAGAGCAACGAAAAGAGCTTTGCCGTAACCGGTTCTCCGCGGTGGATCAGTACTTTCGAGCAGTGGATGCTGACTACTGCTACAGTTTCGAATGGAATGTATGTCCGATGCAACTTATGGCAACGAACAGAACTGAAAATTCAACCTTCAGTTGAAAGTAGCCTAACTCAGCTCAGATCGTGTAACATCTAGATCTAAATACAGCATACGCAGACCAAGACTTGAGACTCAAAAACTGCACTCCCAAAGAAGCCAAAACCCGGCGAGGAGAGCAACAAGGAACTTTGGAATGAAGAATAGCCACATATCTATCAGAACCACATCTCCTTGTTCTCATTTTAACTCAACTTTCTCTCTCTTCGGTCATGATTCTCTGACAAGCCAAAACTTGCTCTTTGGGCAACGTGGAGCCATCTCCAAACGAGGCGGCCTCGAGCTCCTTGTCCTTGTCCAGAACCTCATAGTCGGTGCAGTACAACATGACCATGTAGCTGAAGAAACCGTTCGGTTCCCGCTGTGTTCCCAGCTCAAGGCAGGGAGCGGACCTGTCAACATCTTCACGCCATGACCCTCGATCAGTTCGAGTCTGAGTAGTGCGTGGCCTGTCTGGGCAATCCTGAAGTTCAAGACGCCAGAGTTCACTGCAGATTCTGGATTTGTTTGTTCTGGGCTTTCTGGTAACATGTTCATAACCAGACTTCAAACGTAGCTAGGGATTCTCTGGGAATTGGGTCTCCTTCGCAGAAAGTTGAAGCCTTGAGCTGGGACACACAGCTCGCTGTGATTCAAAGCTAGTGTGTGCTTGTGTACGGTTCTGTCTTAATCTTCTTCCACAAAACTCGATCGCAACCAGAATGACTTCTAAATTTCAACTAGGTCGACTCCGTTTCCTCGGTGATCAGAGGCGTAAGGGTTGTAGACTACAGCAGCGCTACTGCTCGAGGCAAATTCTATTTCTGTAGGGTACGGTCCTCACTGACATTTCAATGAATTTTAGAAGAATGAGTGGACTTGGATGAAACTTACTTGGCTTCAAGTTTTGCTCTGTCATTCACTCTGTAGAGAGTTCTCCAGCAGCGGACGCTGTAGGCATCTGGAATGTCTTCATCACCAAAGAAAACCTGGTACTGCAAACCTTCTCCTCCAGCTGCTGCAGGAAATCCGGGCACTCCTGCTGCAGGCATTCCACTATCGAATTGCTCTAACAGAGGAGTTCTCCACCTTTCACTGGTTCCAAATCACAATAGAAGAATAACTGGGAGGGAGCCTGGGGCAGCTGATCACTCACGGAAATAGGTTATACCAATCATCAGAACAGTTATCGATCAGTTTAGAAGCACGACTTTCAAAACAGAGAGGATTCTCAACTCACATTCTCATGAGAAAAACTGGAGATGAGTGATTCGACTTAAACTAGAGCGGAAACAGCTGCTGCAGCATTCTGCTCCTTACGACGAGAGCCGCGAGTTGACCGGTTAAAGCTGGTAGCGGATGGTGACGAAGCAACCCCACCCAGTCTCAAAATCTGCTGAAATCTCTATTGATATCTTACATTATTTCGCTAAGTATCCACGAAACTTTGCAGTCAGCAGGTTTCACTGATGCTACACGACAACAAAGCTTATGAAAGCATTTGAACCTGCTGGAACGAAAACACTCTACCCTCCTTATCCCTGCTAGCGCTGTTTTACGTTCACCTACGAACCTCTCCTACACTTGGATGTCTTCGAGCGTTTAGTTTTCTCCTCCTGTGATTGAATCTCGTCAATATCCAGACTGGCTCGATCAAGCCGAAACAACGAGCTAAAGGAGTGCCAACCGTAACACTAATTTAGCGGTGGAGGTTGATCTGACTCTGTCATGGTCTTTCAAGGAGCAGTCGAATGTTCGAAAGAGAAAGGACTCTCACGAGATAGAAATCAGTGTCTCAAGGAGACTGAATGGAGGACATTGTAAGAATTCTCCTTGTCCCCTGGCTTCTTGGGGAGCATCCTCTCATTAACATCCTCACTCTCACTACGCTCTTCTGCTGGGAGATCATGGTTGAATTCTTCTAAATCAATACTTCCGCCGCCATCCTTCTCCATGTCCGAGTCGATCACATACATCTCACTGAGAACTCGATCGCGATCTGTGGGGTACGTCATATACAGCAGCGAGTAGATCACGCAGCAGATGAAGAATGGAAATCCCATCGAACTGAAAATCGCTTTCGCCAGAGCAGACGCGTTTCGACGATCGAGATCGAGTCCGACGCTGCGGCTTGTCCCCTCGGGAACCGAAACGTAGCCGTAGATCCTCTCGGACAGAATGCCCGTGACGGGAGGGCCGAACGCCCCCACCATGCTGGAGAAAGTGCGCTCGAGTGCATAGACATTCGTTCTCGACTGCTGGGGAACAACTTCTGCCATGAGCGGAGCGTTGGTCGACGGAATGTTCCACGAGATGAACAGGCCCGTGATGAAAAGCACCGTCCCGTGCAGAAGCGCGGTCGAAGGATCGACAGGCAGAGCAAGTAGTAGAATTGCAACGAGCGGGACGGCTGTTCCTGTGCAAATCTGGGCCATGATGATTCGACCGGTATCCGGATACCAGCCCGCCATTCGATCGCCCATCCATCCGCCGAACAGACCTCCGACTGAGCCCGCCACGATGAAGAAAGCAATAATCGTCGCAGTCTTGGCGTGCGAGAACCCGATGAGTTCGAGCCACATTGTCACGAAGGAGAAATTCGACCATGCGAATGCTGCCACAATCGATTCTGCCACGATGATCTGGAACGTCTTGACGTTTAGCACTCGTTTGGCGTCTTCGAATTGTGCTCTCATATCCTCCTTGTACGTGGTCTGCCCGGGGCTCGTCGACGGGTGGAGAGACGGATTATGAGATGGATCGTGGGCGAAGAAATAGAGCGAACAGCTGATGAGAAAGCTGAGAACTGAAAGGAGCATGAAGGACACCCTCCATCCCGAAACCCCCATCACCGAAGTCCCTGCCAGCAAAACGGACACGAACCCTCCGAAGAAGGATCCGGCATGTCCCGTCAGCTGCAACCAGCCGAAGGTGATTCCCCGGTTGGTTTCGTCCGTTGCATCGGCGATGAGAGATTGTATAGCAGGCCATGTGATTGCGATCCCCACGGCACTGAGAGCCATGGAGAGAGCAATCTGGAAGAAGGTGCTGGACGTCCCAACGCAGAATGTAGCGATAGTGGAGATGAAAGCTCCGGCGGCTATGACTCGGGTTCGTTTGTACTTCTTGGCGAGGTAGCCTGCGAAGGGAGAGCATACTGCGTGAGTGAGATACCGAACTAATGTGAAACTGCCCAATTCTGAAGGCGATGCGTGTAATTCTAAACCTATTTCTCTGAACACTGCTGGCACTGCGGCCAAGTCTGCCTTCTCGAGTATGGACGCGAGGATGACGAGCACGAGGCTCCGTAGCCTCTTGTTCCTCCACAAGTCTTTCATCGCCGTTACGCTTACACCCATCTTCCTGTTGCCTATCAAACTGAATTCTGACCGGGATGACAAACGGTGAATCTCCCCTGCTACAACAGAATCGCTATCTAGACCTGTGCTTGAACTTTGTGTCTGCAGGGTCTTCTGTGCTTAGAGTCGCGATGGGCTTGGAAATTCCACTTTCGACTGAGCTCCATCCTTCTGACCACAGCTCCAGCTGCTACATCAGTGTAATACCAGTATACTTATCCATCGATGCTGACCGAAGTCACCAGCGTGCAGAGTGATCATTCTCATCCGTTTTGCCGCTCAGGAACCAATTTGTCGATCCAGCACGTCCAACCGGACAGGTTGAGCGCTAGCGTTCTCAACCGTGAGAAGCTATCAATTCCACGTTGTCGAGCTTACGTACGATCTCAAATAGTAGGGTCGTCCTTTCCCTTGACAGAACGAGGGAAGAAATCGTGATTTCTTCCAATTGCCCACGTGAAAGTCAGGAATCTTGAACGAAGTCTAGTCGTGTTCCAGATGCCCCGCCACAGTCATCAGTTGACACTAGTTGTCATTGTCTTAGCTAGGCCCCCGATAGTGTTTTCTATTCCTTCTGTCAAAGAACAAAGCAGCATTCAGATTTCAGAGTTCCAAACATACTGCGCTTGGAACTTGTTCATGAGAAAGTTCCATGAGTCCAGTAAACAGTAACAGATACTTTATCGATGGTAATCGCACATTAACGAAGCAGTGAAGTCCATCATAGTCGAGAATCTTTCACTTCTTCTGGCAGAGCTAGAATCTCGAGATCCACACTAAAACTCGCCACCAATGTATGAGTCGTATCCGCGGTCTTCTTCCCACGTTGAGGTTGAAGGGAACAGGACATAGCTGGTGAGGCCATTCACTAGATTGAAGGGAACTAGATTCACTGCTCACAAAGGGAAAGTATTCAAAAGGCGGATCTCCGATATACTCGTTTGATATCGCTCAAGATCAGTGACTCGAGAGTCGAATTCTAACCTGCTTGAGAGAGAGACTTGCCAAAGCTAGCTAGCATGCAGTTCTGGAATGCATCTTAGCGTAATGGAAGTTCCTTATACACTGGAGTATAGACTGTGAGAGTTATGATCATATAACGTGCAGAAATTTGACCACAGCAGTCTCGGAGTTGGGTGCGTTGACATGAGAGGCCGAAGTTCGAGCATGAGCAGATGGTGGCACGAGCATTATTGGTGAGGGAACGTGACTCGTGAGAGATAAAGATAGAACCGGGGGCGGAGTTGGAGGTCAACGAATCACAGTCTTCCGTAGCCAAGTCCACAAGTTGTTCTCCTGTACGCGAACTACAATTTCCCACCAGCACAGTGCCACGTTTCCTTCGGCCCCCTCGTCCTTTATTTGCGAGCAAGGGAAAAACCGGAGAAAGTGTCATGATCCTGCTAACAACAACAAGTTGAGGAAACGATCATAAATGAGGATCGGGAGGAGCTACATACCGCAGTTAGATATAGCTGTGGTAGACTGGCAGCAAGACTCCAGTAAATCAAGGCGATTGAAGGGCGAGGACGGGTGGAGCACCGATCGAACTACAAGAGGCAACGAGCTCGAAAGCTCGACCGGTTCATGGAATCGATGGAGTTCACTACATTTCGACGATAGATTCTTTTTGTTGCTGCTCTTATATGGGAAACGTTCTGGATGCGTCGTTTACCCTCACCTCCCAGGAGAGCTCACAGTATTAGCTAAGGTTTTCCTATTGCTTCATCTTTCACTCCATCAGCCCGTCCCCTCGCTCCGACTAGCTTCTGCTTTTGCTTTTGCGTACAGTGATCACTATTGTGTTCTATGCAATCTTTGAATCAGTCTAACGAATTGTGTCCTAACGATCTTTGAATTAGTCTTACAATTGTGTCTTAGGCGATCTTCGAATCAGTCTTCCAAACTTCTCTTTCTTGTAGTTGTGAAAGATTTTATTTGAAAGGCTACGAAAATCAACAGGAATCTCAGTTTTGCTATATATGCCATCTCTGATACTCAAACTTTCTCCTTTGGGTATTTGTCATGCTTTAGTAGAAATACAAAGTCTCTCTTTCTTCGTATTTTGGAAATCCTTTATGTACGATACAACATCCTCCGCAGGCAATACATTTAATAAATCATGCTCACTTGATAAACTATTATCCTTATATGTTATTTTGATAACCCATAATTTTAAATATATTTTCTAGAAATACAGTTTAACCGTTTGATCCTCTGCAAGATCATCTAGACTTACTATTTCTTTCACCTTTTACGCTACGCAAGTCAGGGGAGTATGTGATTTCTCAATCCGAAACCACTCCCCGATGTAGAACCGAGATAAGAGGATCTTTAGGACTGAGAAACCACGAGCACGTACTAGGGAGCGAAATCTAGTTATCCCTGATGGGGGACGACTACACTACTGAAAAGTGAAACAATAGGCAGTTCTTACTCACCATTCGTATTGATAATCCATTACACTGCTCCCATCTTGGAAACATTTCACGACCATGAGAAGACGATACAAGTATTAGATACAAAATGCTCATAACCACATAACCATATAGAAGAAGAAGAACCTAGAAATAAAAAACCGAAGGTTTTATTTCTAGGTTCTTCTTCCCACTTGGAGCGGTGTAACCAGAGTTTATTCTCGTTGCACAAGCAAAGGAAGCATTGCCAATAGAAAATTTGTTTTGCGTATTTGTTGTATCATAGTCTTGCATGGCCATAAAACCTCTGATTTGAATCTTTATCAGGATGACACTAAGTTCGAAAAGGAAGAACGTTACATTATTTCACTTCAAGTGGTGTAAAACAAGGAGCTACGCTTGCAATAGAATTGCAGGGATATGTGTTAATGATTTATCCAGATCTATCTCTTTCTTTCTCTTCAAAGTTTATAATAAAGATTTCATCTCTCCGTTTATGTTACTTCCTTTCTCTTTCTGGTTTTCACAACAACTCTAGCCGTTAGTTCTGCTATGGGAGAAAAAAATCCTCCATTCTCTTCTGGTTTTCACAATCTACGTATAGCTATGCTAACGCATAACAACAACCACTTAGATTAAATCCATAACGAGATGAAATTGAAATGAAAAGAAGTAAATCCAAAGATTCACATGTGAACGCAAAAACTTTTGCCTCAAAAGTATAGTTAAGTTTAAACTTTCACCATTCCATCATCCGACCTCCAAAGCCAAATTTATTGAGACGTGCAATGTCAAAAAGTCTTTGATGTAAGATCTCCAACCATATCAATCGTGACTACATCCAAGTTTCATAGACAAAGCTACATCTAGAAATGTTATGTGCATACGGATTTTTTTTCCCAAAAGATCTTTGAGACTTTGGTCTTGTGTTGTCCTCTCTTTATAACACTCTATATTTATTTTGATCTGTGCTTCTCTTTGTTACTTTTTGCATTGGAAAGCCCATAGGATTAGCTTTCAAATGATACTAATTTCACCAGAACTTGAAGTCTCTAGCCTAAGAAACAATAAGATCTTCCACGGAAGGCAAGAATTTTCTTCTTGGAATCACTATCAACATTACTCTCTTTCATTTAGTCCTTGCTGGTCCAAATGAAATAATATTGGTGATCTTTGAACTATCCTTTTAATGTTATGGCATCAAAGAGTCGACCAACGAGGACAATGATGATCAAAGTTTGTGACACTAACCACACATGTCTCAAGGAATTTTCTCACAATTCCTCACCAGCTCCCTAATATTAATCAATTCTATCTTAATAGATTGAAGAGCGATAACAATCGGACCTCTTGGTTAATGTTCAAACGTACAGGGTTGATTCTCTTCAGTTCCACTTCGCTAAAATATCTTTTAGTATTCGAAAGAGGACACTAGTACCATCCTCCGCAAGGATCTGGACTGAATAATACCTTTGGTGTCAGTTAGCAGCCCTCTCAATTATAAGCACATTCTTCAAATCCTCCATTTCCAAAACTTATTATAATCGTTCCTAAGTTAACCTTGTCTGGTATATAACTTCTTTGCATATGATTCACTTCTTCCATGTTCAATAGAGGAGACTATACAAAGACATTTCATTTATCACCTAGTGAAAAATTAATTGTTTTACAAGATAGCAGTCCGGTGTCGTTTCATGGACCGATTCTTACCTAAAAATCATAATTTGATGCTATGCATTATCATTTCAAAGACGCTCATAGGACTAAGAATAGACTTTTTATACTGTTTTTACATCTCCAAACTCAATGTAGAGCTCGCTGTAAGCTTCACATTGGCACTTCATTTACTTCATTTGGATGTTTAATGATGAGGTTATGAGGTTCGAAAGATGGAAAAAGCAAGCTAAGCTTTAGCTTATCGGTGCTCACTGGATATATGTGAAAACTTGACGGAAGGGATGCTTCAAGAGCCAACTTGTAGATAAACTTGTCGCTAGACGTCTTTGGGGATTGTGAGGTCCGATGCATACGCACGAAGTGTCACTAGGTTCATATATGTGTAAGCTACACATTGGTTAAGACCGTTCGTGAAGAGATGGATCATTGTCGTGATGTGAATGATTGCATATGGTGAAAAATTCACCTTTTAGTATGAAGTTGGTCTCTATACATCAAGTGGAACCTCATACAGGTCGATTCTAGAAGAAGTGAGTAAATGAAAATCTGAAAACACCACGGTGCAAGTCTCATCGCACTGATCGTCGTGGTATGTTAAAACACTACAAACGGAGTTGTAAGCAAAAAGTTATTTAGTGTACTTTTGTAAGAATTTTTAAACCGAGTAGTGTACCATTAATATGAGTGAGTTCAAATTTTTATGTCAAATTTTTATCGTGTATAGATTGTACTATTTAGTATATATTTCTATCTTAAATTGTAAAGAAAATCATGTCTAAAGATAGTTATGACGGTTTGAGTTAATGAATTGAAGATGCAATAACGCACTTTACTAGCATATTAGCTTGGAAATGTTTCTAGAACCAATTGTGATATTGACTTCCGTGGGTAGCTGAGTAAACTTATAAGGACGAGGTCTTTGGATCAAATTTCCTCAAACTCACAATCGGCTTGGAGTAGGCTGACCCCTTCGAGAGAATATGTGGGGCACCAAGTTGTCTAGGGACGGGACACTATATGTCCCTTAAACGTACCATGAATGCGGGACACCTCCGTCAATTTTTGCACCAATGCAATCACCTGGTGTGGATGCTGGAGTGGTTTCGGGGTAATTAGTAAAAATCTGATGTGAGGTACTCTAAGTCTTGGGGTAGCGATATGACATCAAAGATATTCCAAGTCGATATCAATTCTTTTGTAGAAAATACTAATTTCATTATGTGATGTACTCGGATCAAAAAATCAAGTCGAATGATACCTGAGGTGAGACTTATGACATTTTGAAGTTAAAAAGACGGAGAACTACAGCGGTTATAACTCGTGCTTTGAGGTTCAGAACGAGGTGATTCTGCTAGTCAAAGGTAACCTTGGTGATAGGTACTTCTGGTGGAGGTGTCAAAAGCTGAATGTATGGACGACTCGGCAGCTATACGTACATATGGATGTGCGAAGATATGTTAATTAGCCGTAACACATAAGAAAGTATTATGTGTTAATTTTTCACTAGAGATTTATTTATCTGTTGTCATTTGTGTAAGACATCATTCTTCTAGACCTGTTAGGTGAAGGAGAAGGAGAAAAATTTCAGAGGGATGTAGAGCAGAAGTTAGATATTTTTACATTCATTATCGAAGAGAGTTATCGAAAAATGAGACTGAGAGAGTTTTTATAGAGCTTACGACTAGAGGATTTTTGCACTATTGAGAGGTTTGACATCAAGGAATAGAGGATTGAGTGAGTAGAGAGGAGATCTACAACTTGTAACCTATATTTTTGAATAGAAACGGGAAGCTTCTAAGTGAATGCACAAGTGCTTCACAAGAGCAATTTTGAGAAATTTTGAATTCTTGAGCATGAGATTTTCAGTCTTGGTGATCTAGAGTTGAAGGTTTGCAAATTGATTGTTTTGGAGCTAAAGATCTACGTGCGCGCCGTGTGATTTTTTTGATCGAGAATGTTGTGGATATTTCTTTGCGATTCCTGTCTCGTGTGTAATTTTCTTTCTCTTTTTTGCGATCTTATCATAGCTAGAAAATTCCACCCTCTCTCCTCAACATCGTGTCCTGTGTTCTGGGAGAGCTTGAGACGTATGGAAGAGGATTGGGGTGCTTCACTGACCTTCGAAAAAAGTTGGACCTTTCAGACCATTTCGGAATCCAAACTTGTTGTCCTTAGATCCACTGAAGCTCCCACAAACTTTCTTCAATTCTCGAGATCAAAACATTGGGTTCTTCAAGAAGTTGAAGACTTTATGAAGTTCATCACATGATTTGTGAAAAAGATTGGCTCGTAGGAAGAAGATTTTCATCAGTTTTTGTTCGTCTATGACCTGAGATTGGATTGTCTTCACGATCAGCGGACCAAGTTCTTCATTCTTGGTGCCTACGTGAACAATTAGGAGATATCTTGGCTATCGAGAGTCTGATTTGAAGGTCCTTGGAACCAACAGATTCACAAGAGAAGACCCTATCAATATCTGATGATTGTTTGATGAAAGAAAAAAGTTTTCAAATAGATCTTCTTTGGTTCCTTCGCTATGATTTTTGTTGTTTTGAATCCGTTAGAGTTCCAATTGGTTATGTGTGGCTTGTGGTAGTTAGCTTTCGCTAGGGGTTTGTACATGGATGTACTTTAAATTAGAGTTTGAATCTTATGATATTGTTGCAAAAGAGGTGTTTTTCTTACTTTGAGCTATATTTTTGTAGTTTTGGACCTAGGTTGGGATTAGAGAAAACATTTTGGGAGGTTGAGGGCAGATTACAAACCACTCAAATCTGTATATTAGTTTTATGTTCAAACGAAAGTGTATATAAAGTGAGGATTGGAATATCTCATGAAGTTTATTCTTGTGGTTATTTTTTCTCTCTTGTCTCTGTTCAACACATGATATCTGTAGTCAAGAACCTAGTGTTTTCTTAGACAACATTCACATAAAATATGATACGATACCAATACCGGTGGTAAACTCGACGTGAAAGTCCGAGGTGGAGATTTATTTGGTGTATGAACTTAGAAAAGATTAGGAACCATGACTGGTAGTGATGGATCTGGTAGTTCGGGAGGAGCGTCAAAGGTGTAGTTGGACCTTACTACCGCATTGATGTTTCAAGCGTTCACGCTGTTCTTACAACAAACACAATCGAACGAGCAGAAAGAAGCTTTGATGACTAAGGTGTTGCATTCAACGAGAAGGATATCTCAAAGTATTCGAGACACTATGCTAAGAAGATAGAACTGAATCGAGTTCCAAAGTACTAGATAATAGGCTAGGGTTTGAAGACTCGTTTTAAGAGGTTGAGTGCAGATTCCAAACCACTCTAAGTCTGGATTTCAGTTTTGTGTTCATAGAGAAAAAGCAAGAGTGTATATAAAGTGAGGACTATAATATCTCTTGAAGTTTGTTCTCGTGGTTGTTTTTCTTCTTTTGTCTTTGTTGAGCACACGATATCTTCACAGTTAGAAATCTCGCATTTTCTTGGACAACCTTCACACAAAATATGATACAATATTGATCTTGTAGTTATATAGATTCTTATAATTCTTATAAACATATGTGTTGGAACACAAATGTCTCATGGATTCTTTCCAAAAGATTAGATATGTAATTTATATTTAATATGTAATAATTATGTTAAATATATATTTTAATATAAAATATTGAATATTTTTCTTATAAAATTTCCACTAACGCCTTGATGAGATCCTCACTGTAGTGTCGAGTCCAATGACGCTTTTAGATTTTCTTCCCCTCTACGTTTGTCTTTTTTCTCCCTCAAAAAAGAACTGCATTTTAGATTGCATATATTTTCCCCAAGCCACAAAGAGTTGAGTTCTTGTTCTTTTCCGCATCCAATCCGTTGATAAATGCTATCTTGTCATTAAGATCTCTGAATCCGCTTGTATGGTTAGGTTCAAATCAAGATTTGGTCACAATGTTACACGAAGCGCTGAGTACACTAGGAGTGTACTCGGAAAATGGTTGAAAGAAATTTTGTATGGTGGTGTATAAACCTACTGCACTATACCTGTTTGGTCAACTTCTCAAATGGTGTGGAGTTTCTGACTTAACTCTTTACATTATCCATTAGTTGAAATAGAGGGGAGGTCATCATAGGTTAGATGTTCACAAGACGGAAAAGACCAACATTGTTAATATTTGTTTGGTGATATTATGCTGGTTTTATAGTTTTGAAGCACACTTTTGCACACTAGCTAGGAGTTATGTCTCAAGAATCTGCAATTGCGAGCTAAATGACGAAGAACAACGAGAGATTCGAATATTCAAACGCGTGCATCATTGATTTCACACACGAGCATTCAGTTTGTGGAAGGCAACTAGACTTTAACATACGAGTGACTGATCTTATAGAAAACACATTATTGTTGGAGTAAATAATTTAATGTGAAAAATTTTCTGAGTTAATTCATAATAAGATTCATAAGATTGATGCGCTGAACTCCATCATTCAATCTAAATCTTGCTGATGAAGAAGGGACATCATGCCATGCATGAGATGTCATCTTGCATGAGCTTTGGAGGATGGTATGCTGCTTTGTTTTCTCTGAATCAGTTATGTGAAAATTTTCCATACTATATTATATACAAATCATAACCATGTTACCACATTTATATAACCATAACCATCATCATCATAACCAACAATCATAACCATTGTTAAAGTGAACTTACATATTCACCTCTTCCGAGATATTTGGTGATATGGTTTCAGACTTATAGTTTCCAGAGCATATTCTACAAGTTAGCTTTATGGATTATGCCTTGAGAATTTTCTGTTGTTTATTATCTTAATTGTTAATAACTTTTACTGTTTGACTATTATTTATAATTTGTAATTCACTATTAAATATCTTATATAGTAACATACATAAACGTAAATACCATGTACGTACCAAGTTTGACTATACTTGGTATAATTTACAAGCTGCATTCACATTCATTTCCTTCTTGGCCTCTTCCTTCCCTCGGGTCAAAAGCTCAGGTTGTGTAAATATAAACTTGTTCAAGTACTTGTTCAACTGATTAAAAATCAAGATTAACTTTGCAACTGAAAACCGGCTAACTGCAGTTGAGATAACCTAACCTCCTTAACTAGCTTGAAATCCGGCGATGAAATCTCGATTCTGATCCATTGCGTTTTCTGCCGAGTTATTTCCGGTTCAGTTCTCGGCAGTTTGTAACAATCATCCGCTTTCCAAGAAACTAGCCGGCTGATCCAACCAACTTCGATTACCGCAGGGTTGATACCGTCTTGCTTTACCGCAGACAAATGGTGTGCATCATTCACCACATCACAGACGAAGGCTATATTTTCAAAACGCTCAGGAAACCTTTAAGCTCCTACCATCGTTTTGAATTCTTTGGGCTAATAGAGTACAAGATCACCATTCGTGGTAAAACGAATGGCGAGTCTGCCTTAGGGTAATGAACGAGTCAGTAGCAGCTACATACTCACCGGTTACCTGACTCCTGGACGAATAGCGCCCCAGTGAGGAAACTCAGGTTGAATAACAGGTAGCTGTCTTTTGGCCTCTGCCGGAAGTACTTACGCTGTCAAGGTCTACTCAAAATTGCTTACATTCTGTCTACAATGTATGGTAGTTGTTGTCACCGCCGCCGAGACGTCCTGCGTCCTCTACACTATGAACGAGCCTGCTTGGGGTACTTCCTATCGAGCCGATGGAAGCTCGTTTGAAGCTCTCGTCCGGAGAAGGGCGGAGGAGAAAACTGACTGATCGTAGCTCGCCTCCGTTAGGACGGTTCCCGCGGCGGAGATGCAGCATGAAGGGCCTCGGAGTACCTTCGGCCGCGTCGGTCATCTGTTGAAGATCAAGTTTGGAAGCTCTTCTCACCAGCCACAATGCGACCTTCTCCCATCTTCTCTTCTCTACTTATAGACCTCAACAGGTCCGTCGAGGACCACAGTAATCTGTTCAATATCCGGTTATAGGCTGGGCATGTTTCTGCTCACCGCCATCGCTTCGCTTCACCGGTATTTCAGATCATTCCACGGTCCCGTGTACGAGTTCTCACAACCCCCTGGGCACTTGCATTTACCGCCCAGGATTTCGGGGAGGCTTTCGGCATCAATGGTGTCCAGAAGATCATCCCGCCCGTCATGTTTGTAGATTCCGATCTTTTTCTGCGTTTGCTCATCGATGAAGGGACTCAGCATTTCCCACAGCATCTTGAACGCAACCGGAGCGTTAATGATAATCAAGCGCCCCAAGTACTCGGGAAAATACGAAGAAAACAAACGAGCCATCTTCGGTAACACCTTCCTCACGTGTACATTCGTGAAGGTCATAACACTCTGCCATCAATCACGCAAACAGTGGGAAGGAAGTCAGCGATCCGAATTTGCGCGAGGTTTCATCACAGAAATCAACTAGACTGCGCGCGTGCGCCACTTATTTGTCGAATCTCCAATCGAATGTAGCCCCGCCATCCAAGAAGATCCGAGATGGATGTCGCTAGTCGCCTATTCTTACCACGTCTTTAAGATCGAGAACAACAGTAGCGCGGCCGATGTGGTGACCGGCTGCTCTGGAGCACGCGGGAAGCTTGTTCTCGTGTAAATCTTCCCAGACCCAGAGCGCCCTAGTCAACAGTCTTTCTTCCGTGGTTTCACGAAATACGTCTTTGATTTTCAACCTGCGATGATTTTCAACCACGCGAGGCCAATCAGGATTGAGGCACAGAGAATTCATATCGAACGTTCCCACATGCTGAAGACCTGATCTATCCACCTTTACTTAACAGACTCTTGACCAGCGCGTGCTATCCATCGGAATTGGCTACGTAGGTAGATAAGATGCTTCCGCCCACGTAACAGTCAAACCCGCATTTGATGGACGGCAGAGTACTTCAGTGCGCACAACTGCAACTGCATTACGTGTGTGTACTCACCTGGAAAGGAGCTGAATGTTGACTGGACGTCCCATCTTATCAGTCTTGTGCCAGTTTTGTGGCCAAGCTTCCAACACTCGATCCAGCTCGGGATACTTAAACGTCTGCGCAAGGGAAGGCAAACGACACATTCAATAGTCCATCCTACAGTCTGACGCAGAGCTACACCCAAGAGTTGCTCAATGTTTTCTAGGCTTAATGTAAGGGTCGAAATCGAAATGTCTAAAGGTCTCCAAATGCTCTGCAACTGTGTAGGATAGGAGACGCACGACATTACTGAGAGATAGCGAAGCACCCGCACCACAGTGTAATCAGTCTGACATGAGCAAGCATACCGCAGCCTAAAAAGCGTGATCCGTAATTTTCTTTGGATCCAGAGTCGTTATCATGCAGCTCGAATGCAGCATTTACAGGGGTGTTATAACCTACGTACTACGAATCATAGTACATCATATGAATCCCGGTGGGCAAAATGGAGATAGGTGCGGTAGATTTTTAACCCTCTAGACAAAATGTGAATCTTGATCGTTGAAAACTGATGTTCACCATGTGAGGATCTTCGGAGGGAGGGCTCCCGCGAAGAGACTGAGGGCTGATAATAAGCATCACATTCCAAGACACAGGATTTTGGAAACGTGCTGTCACTGGCAGCAGAAAGATTCCCGTTCGGTAACCCACCTGAAGAATAGAGTCGACGTTGTTGTCGCGGCGCCATTGGGCGTAATCTCCATACATAGTGACCGCTTTCTTCACGTCGAACTGTCGGGCACGTAAGAATCGTACGAGAAAGTCGTCGTCACTTCTTTTCGGGCAGTGGTAACCTCTGGCCAGAATGATTCCTTTGAACTTCTTCAAGGCCTCCAGCTCTGCTTCGGTTATATCATCCTCCGATTTTGTCGAGTACGTCATGGTCATGTTGTCACCTTCGAGACTCCCTCCAACTTCCAGTTGAGGACTCATTGCACAAACTAGCAGCGATGTAACTCAGAGTTGTACGTGACCAACCGAAAGGAATGCAGAGGTCAAAGCAGCAGCAAAGTCACGACGGTGTCTATACCGAAGCTATAAAGACCGGCGTAACAGCCCTCGATTGCTTACAGCTTCTTTCCTGATCAAGCGGAAAGACCTGCTGCCTGAGTGAAATCTTATGGCAACTATCACAAGCCTCCGAAAACGCTTCCTTCCAAGACGAAGCTTTTCAGATTACCAATTTCACCTTCAGTACACAAAACTCTCGGCCAAATGCCACACAGAAGGCGAACACATGTTTGTATGAAAACGATCAGGCGCTGACCAGTAACCTGTCGATCAAGCTGAGATTATATCACAGACGCCGGAGTTCGTCAACCTGCCCGCCCCCAGCTTCTCTCGCCTCCTCGCCAACAAGATTACAGTAATCAAACTGGACCTACAACTCGACTACCAAACCGAAAATCCGGAGTTTACTCCAACTAGAATCCAACAATAGCTCAATCGATCAATGCAGCTCTCTCATTCCGCGTAACACGCTCCCGCTTATGGTCTTTTGGAACGGATCCTCAAAAAGAACAAAAAAAGCTCTTGACTCCTGTTTCTCAGTGATCTTCCCAGGTGATGAAATCAGAAATATCTCTAGCAGCGAGCTAAAAGAATCACCGCCATGAGTGCTATTATCCCCTTCCCTGGTTAGTAGCTGAATTTCAGTGCTGTGTGCCTCCACACGTCGCGCCAGTACACACAATTTCTGCACTGCCTCTGCTCTCGCACTCAGCCCTTCACTTCCCTTCGTTCGCTCGGCTCGTCGCTTCCCTCTCCGAATGAACTGCCCCGTCCCTAACTCTCCCACTCTCAAACCTGTGACCGGCCACTTCTCTGTACCAACGCGAACGCCTACCATAGTCCAAAGCTTCGGACCATACGTCCCCCCTCTAACTGTTACCAAAGTTGTCCTTTCTTCCTCTCCTGTTTTCCTTACCTTCAGGAAAACAGCCAAAAGTGTTTGGACATTTCTAGTTTGACAGGCCAAGTGTCTGGGAACCAACGTAGTTGAGAGACACTTGGTTCAAACTGCTAACATGCATTTATCCACTTGGTTCATCTTGTAAAGTCTTGGAGGACTTTGAAGACCTACTTTTCTTACTTATCGAAACGTCTGTGTTCAGTTCCACCGCGTCTCCTTCCTAGAAGGTGCATTAGGGCAACTCAAACCCAAAACTGTACAATTTTCTAGTATTTACGAAAATGAGAACCAAGAGGTCAGAGAGTATCGGAAATGATTCACGTCTACGAATAGGTGTATAATCTTTTTTCAAATCTTGACATAAATGTAGTTTAAATATAATAGCAATATAAATATAACGTAAAATGTACATAATTCAGAAAAAGTGTACCGCACAAACAAGAGTGTTACGGAATGCTCATACACTATTCTCTGGTGTTAACTATAAAGTTTTCAGTTGTCTATTTTTTAATCATCAACATGTGATTCATTTTATTAAATATATTTATTGCCGTTATTTATAACTATCAGTTCACAGATAATAAGCTTTATAAAAATAATATCCAAAGACCTAAAGATTATATGCATTTCTGTTGGTGGTATGGAAGTTTTACATCTACTAACTACAAAAACAAAGAGCTTCGCTTGCAATAAAATTGTAGGGTTATGCGTGAGCGACTTTCCGAATTTATCCTATTTTTTCTTCTTTTTGGTTTTAATAACGACTCGATCTATTCATTTCTAATATCTTTTTTCACTTCTCGATTTCATCACTACTCCATTCGTTCATTTCACTACACGACTAAAACTTATCGATTTTTTTCCAGTTTTCACCATCAACGTATAGCTATGCTATCGCATAACAACAATATGTATGTAGATTACCGTAAACCCTAAAGGCTAAGTTTGAGTGGCTTGTTACTCCAGTTCTTCCTTTGGAAGTGATTACTGCGAACCCAGGGAATATATATAAGCCGATTGAAACCCAATAGTAACGATTTGAAAATGCATCCAAATCTACTTCCGCAGCGACGGAGCGGAAAAAGGTAAACGTGAAGTACTGGAAATTTTGGCTAGTCGTACTGGTAGCAATCTATTCTAGCCGAAAACTTCAGAAATGGGCTTGATCACACCCGCGGTAAGTTGGTTGTACCTTATCATACCTCTCTTAAGAGGTGTTGCTTGATCACTTCTTTGATAGACTATCGATTATGTAACCAGTCATTTTTCATATTAGTGTAATGTCCCACTGCACACATCAACTTTTTGAATGTTTTTCATTTTATATGTATTTTATTGTTAAAAGAATTTGAATAATAACAATATTGAGTCATAGTCGAAAGTAATAAAATGAGGAGTTATATAGTACTCACCATAGCTAGTTAAGGGTATGATCAAACAAGACATGGTTAAGAGAGAGGTGTGATCAAACGCAACAAACTTATTTGAGATGTGATAGAAAAAATTTCTGCTGAAAACTTGCATCGTTTTGCATAATAACATGAGAAGACTCTGCATAATTCGCTCTCTGCAACAGGAAATGGATCTCTCGCCTGGAGACATAGACTGCAGACATCTTTCATCCTCTTCCAAGTTCGGAAAAGGGTTGTTCACGGGAAAAATGCATGTGGTTTAATTAATGTTAATGGTTTAATGAATGTTAATGGTTAATGTTAATGGTTTAATCAATGTTAATCAAGAAGTTAATGTTGCATGCATATTGAGTAATGACAACTCTTTGAACGGAGAAAAGTTTAATATACTCTTTAAACTTGAAAAGTTTATTCTGCTCTGGTTCTCCTTGCGAGGTTTCCAAAGTTGGTCGAGAAAACAATAATAAACATGTCAATAAAGTGGGTAGGTAAGGTAACTAGGTAAGGCAACGCTAAACATGTCAACAAAGTAAGACGAATTGTACTACGTCCACCATAAAGACACTTAGAGAACAACAAATGATAGTTAAAATTTGCTAACTTTGTTTTACTTTACAACCAAATTATATATGATTAAATTTTAGTCATATAACTCATATATAGCATAAGCCACGGGAGGGAGTGGAATTTTTAGGACTGAGAAGCAACAGTTACGACTGTGGCTTCGGTAATCTAAAGAATAAATAATATATAATCTTTATTGTTTTACGAAGAGACTTAATGATTGAACTGTGTTCGAGAAAGATCGTGTAAAAATCACGGTTTATCAACCAATATCTTGCCTGATAATCAAAGAATGATTTACCATACATAAAGAACTCTAAAATACAAAAAGGAAAATAACTTTATATTCCAGAAATCCTTTACGTCTGCTCTCTCTTTTAGTGAGTACATACTAGGCATCTTCTTAGAGTCTTGAACTGAGCTGGTAAGGTCGCTGCACTCTCAAGTTCATTGAACATTCTGGATATCCTAGTATGCCTGTATATTTATCATGCAGACTTCCTTGCATACTCACCTCCTCCTGGTGGAAGAGGCAAATACGTAATGGTTTAATTTACTACTGGATGGGATGAGTAGCCCGCATATATAACTTGGAAAGTGAATCTGTCAGAGCTCTCCTTATGGTTTGTGTCATGGTCTTCTCACGTTTTCAAGATAAACTAACCGTTAACACTAAACTTTTTAATTCATAAGATTAATACAAGATTTTCATCAACACTTATAAATTTTTTTGATAACAACAGCTAGCACAACTTCCCAAAATTTGGCCTCGCATGCAGCATTCTCTCTTCCAGCCACCATCCCTATCGGCACAGAGTATTTCCTCCCTCGATGGAAAAGCTTGTCTTCTTCTCTCGTTCGACCGAACGTTCATTTTGCATGCAGATTAATGTCTTACATGTCGGGGCATTTCGGTATAAAGTCATTTCTCTCTTATGCTGCAGATATATCCAACACCAGTGGAAATCCAACCAAAAGACGATAGATTTAGAGAACACGCAAACGCAATGAATAGCCAACGGATGGAAAGACCCCATAGATTTAGATGTTTTGAGAGATTTAGTCTTTTCTCACGTTTTCTTCCACTCTACGCAAGTCGGTTTTCTTAACCTCCTCGTCAGGGAAATCTCCACATTCAGACCCACTTTACTTGGAGCCCTCTAACCTTTTCTTTCGTAAAACATTATTGATTTGTAAGGACATTTGTAAAGAGTAAAGTAGAGTTATTTAATTTCCAGAAAATACGGGTGCTCTTATAAATCAATGAAATTTCACACTGCGACAGACCTTTCCGGTACAGTGAATCGTCTTTTCACCAGAAGGTTGAAATCCGGGACGAAGATATTCGTCTTTTAGTGCGTGTCAAAGCTAGAATAAAATATTATCTAATGTCCAGAAAGAAAAAGAATGTTGTTTTCCTAATGATAATTTTGTCTAGATTCGTGTATGTATAGCTTAATATGGTGTTTTTGAATCACTATAAATATTTTATTTTATTTTTGAAAAATATAATAAATTCTCTAAGTACTTAAACTTCCGATCGATTTGAGAAAAACATAAATACGTTCTTGTGACTGCTTCCGGAGGTGTCTGTAAGAAACGTCCGTGGTCTTTGGGCCGGAGCCGTAACACACGCATGCGCGAATATTTCAAAACCAGAACTTGCTTAGTAATTGCCCGATTCTATACATCAGACTAGAGAAGAAAAAGGTAATATAGAACGTTCTATATCACCTTTTTCTCGTACGGAAGAAAGCTTTTAAGTTTTAGAGTTTTAAGTTTTAAACCCGAAGACTGAACCCGGAAAGAGAAAGAGAAAACACGTGGTGGAAGAGCGTGATGTGATGCGACCACGTAGGACCTTGTACGAGGAAAGAAGGCTCCGAATCACTTCTCGGCGCGCACTAGAAGATACAGTAGCAATAACAAGAACAAATATGTCCCCTTTCGGACACCGAATAAACAGGTGGTAACTATCGCGAAAGACCAGGTAGAAGAAAACCACTAACTTCTCGTGCCTTCTGCTTGCTCCGCCGATAATCACACCACATTTCGTCTTGTGAAACGAACTACCCGTCAATTTAATTTTAATTTACTTGTTCTCCTTTATTATTTTTGTGGAAGAGGGACTGTGCGCTCGAGAGGACTTTATCGATTAGTCATTTTCGAAAGAGTACATCGACCTAAGAACGACCGGTCATTTTAACCCTCCAAGCGAAATGTTAACTAAAAAGATAAACCATGGTTCGGCTGGTTCTTTTAGTGTTACCTCTCCTATCCAGCTGACCTAGCTAGCAACAACAAGTTTACAGGAGTCACCTGGTTCTGCAACCAGGTGTGCCTACCCGTAACCTGTCGCGAAAGCTAACTGAGAGCGTGGTGCGACAAGCCACATCAGCCGGAAGGATGATGGTCCACCACGCCGCCTGTCCGACTGAGGTTCGGGCGCGTTGCCGGGGGCTAACGTCCAACGTTCCCCTGTGAGCAACACATGTCGGAAAGCGCTTGGATGTTTCTGATGAACAACAATGAGAGGGAGGAGCGTGTCGCAGAACCATGGCTCTGTCAACGCTGTCCGAACTCTGAATCTCCTTAGATGGTTCAGGCTGCACTCACATGGTGTACGTTCTCCGGAATCCGGAGAGCTACGGAGAAAAACGATGGATGTCCGCAGAATGTTGTGTTTTTAGAGTTACTGAATTGTGTCGGTTAATATTTGATTATGAACCGAGTGTAACAGGTACATAAATTCAAAAGATGACCCGCCAACATACAATTGCGCGTTGGCGACTCTGTATATAGGGAGATGAACCGGCGTTTCTGCCACGTTGTCTCATTCCGCAGAATTTCTCCGGTTTTCTCCACGGACATAAAATCGTTTCTACGGAGACGGGTGATCAGTTCTCCGGACACTTTCGGTTACGGAACTGTCCGTAGGTGTCCGCATTCCGCAAAAATTCCGCCGATAAAAGGCCATGTGAGTGTAGCTTCAGAGTCTGAACTTCAGACGATTACAGCTGCAGGCTCCACACGTGTAACCTCTAGAGACAGTCCCAACTTACTGCTTGCGGTGGATTGCGGCTCATTGGTCCAAAGCTAGCGGCAACGAGGTTAACAAACTTTCAAGGTCAACCGTGGTTACCATAAAAATTGAACACCATCGGAAGATTGGAAGGTGTGGCGAGAATCTCTGATGCTTTTCCTTTATAGCCAGCTCGATTCGAGCTGAAGGTGCTGCGAAGTTGATTGATGATGACTGATGAGTTTTGATGTGTATTTCGAAGTTTCAGTGCTCATCCTGCAAACCGTTTGTTCAATAAGCACCACTTGAAATATATTTTCTGCAGAAGATTCAGATGCAGCAGGGTAGAAGCCCTGCTGCATCGTGATGGCAGTGAATGGATAGAATGTCAAGCTTGCTGACGAAGACGGAAGAAGTCATCCAATTCAAATGTATATGTAGAAGTATTAAAAGTTAGTTTCATGCCGACTGCCGGACCTTCTAGATGATCCAAGGACTAGGTGCAAGTTTGACTGGACGCCATGAAACTAAACTTGCAGCATACCACTAGGGACTGAACTCCAGGGACACGCTACATGAGATTTTCATGATACGGTACTGTAGTAGTCAGGCTTGTGAAGCAGATCGTGCTTATTAGACTTTGCAGCTTTTGAGGTCTGACCTTCTATCGAGTTGTGGGGCTTCTCCCTCCTTCGTCTCGTCTTGCAAATCATGGTCTGAATGCAAGAGATCGCTGGATACCCGAGAAAGCATTATCTCACAGTGGGGAAACACATTATACCCGAGATTTTCCGTGCACAAACATCCGGTACTGTCAAAAGGACATCATTGCATAACTGAGGGACTCATGTGAAGCACGTTTTCAACGAGTATCCCTGTCCTCTGTTTGCATGAACTGTGTTTGAAGTGATTCCCTTCCTAATTCGTACCTGTCAGAGAAGGGCTTATCGTTACCCACAAGTTTGACAGTTATGGGGTATACTGGTGATTCGACCGGTACTGTATTTTGTGAAGCACGTCTTCAACGAGTATCCCTTACCTCCATTTGCATGAACTGTGTTTGAAGTGATTCCCTTCCTAATTCGTACCTGTCAGAGAAGGGCTTATCGTACCCACAAGTTTGACAGTTATGCGTATATTGGCAGAAATTTGCTTGATCATACCCCCTGTACGTTCCGTGAGCTTGATCATACCCCTCTTAACTATATTTGACATTAAGGACGCGTTAGACTATCCACATTCTCATTCCTCTAATATGTGCAGTCTCACATCTGAATAACATCACAAAGTGACTGGTTTGACAGGCAATAGCCAGTCAGGGATGTGATCAAGCCAGACAACGTTAAGAGGGTATGATCATGCTCACGGAACCTATTGGGGGTATGATCAAGCAAATTTCTACAACCCGTACGGTAGCTTGAGTAGAAAGCGCAAAGACAAGTGGGATGTATTCGGTGGGAATCAACGATACGTTCTAGCAGGTATGGGCGATCATCACCTGAGAAGCAAAGGAGGAGAGGCCACCGATCTGTATAACGAGGCAGTGACATGTGCCCGAACGTGAACTCTCTGAAGCCGCAGCATCTGCAGGAATATGTGTTCGACCAAGGACAACTTGGATAATGATGCTACTATCTCGTAGCGGCTTGAGGGTTCTTTCAGGGCTTTGCATGTGAAGCCGATAAGGTAAGGACACTTGTAGATACTCAGCACGGTTCCATTACGGCAAATCGTCTATTTGCGAGCTTTACCAATACTGAAAGAGCCTAGCAGTTAAATCCTCTTTAAACCATCATAGGAAATGAAGTTTAACGACTAGCTTAGTGTGTTGATTTCTTATATTGATATGTATATACTAATGCATATTATTGCTTTCATGATGAGATGTTAATCACAAAAGTCCTTCAGTGGGAAGAGATCTTTCAGTTTAGCTTTCTTATCTTTCATATCATAAACGTCTTCATACCTTAACATTCTCTAAACTATCAGAAAATCGAGTTTAGTATCTTCCGTACTCGCCACTAATTAACCGAGATAGTTTATGAGGAAACAGAGTTCCTAGTTTGTTATCGTATGTTGTTTCACCATGGATGTAGTCCAAATTTCTACCCATTCCTGCAATGGAGTTAACATAGGAAAAGGGAAGTAGGAAGAGTAGAACAGTTTCGATTATGAGTGACAGAACAAAGTAGAAGAGAATGAAAGAGAATAATAATTCTCCATTCAAGATATTTAACCATGGTAATTGCAAATATGTCTAAAGAAACAGTACTGATACGTCCGGTGCAAAACAGTCAAAACAAAGAGATTCACATCTTAATAGTACACAATGGAAGAACGTGAAGCCAGCTTTTTACTTGATCAGGCCCCCAGAACGAATCGCGGACTTGATCGGACCCCTCTACTAAATCCCTTCTTGATCGGACCCCCAACCTGCCACAGCCCGTAAAACAAGTTACTGTGCCATGTCAGAGTACAGCTCGGATTCGAAATAGAAGTAACTGTGCCATGTCAGAGTACAGCTCGGACTGTATATGTCATGCTTACAACTGAAGTGTCGGAAGTGTTTTCCGGGAAAATTTGAAAACTTATCCGCGACAACACAGTGATCAATTTCCCTCTTTATTCGGCGAGGGGTAGAAATTCGTCGACTGATACTTCGGTTGTAAATAGAGTGCGACGGGTGTAGTTAGGAAGCAGTGAGTGCAGACACTTAAACGATGGAGGATGTGCAATCTCCTAGTACTGAAGAGGAGAGATGTCTAGATGGATTATATTTTGAGGATATTGACAGACAGGAGTTTACGTTGGATGGGAGGACCGATGAAGAAAGAGACTTGAGCATACTAGATCAATGGCGGCTACAAATGTCACAAGCTCGAGCTGATGACCGCGTGGTGCAAGGAAGAACATTAGAGTCATTGCGTGATGCTGCATGCAGATTGAAGTTGGGAGCGGAATTCTCATCCTTCAAAGATTTTGATTTTGCTGTTGATAGCTGGTGTTTCCTTCATAGTAGAGCAAGCCAAAAGGCAAAATCGAAAGAGAATTATAAGCTGCGGACATGCAGGTGGGGTGGCAGCGCGCGCTGCCGCAAAAGTGTCGAACAGAGAGGAGAGATAAATAGAGCGGCGGAAGGAGATATTCGCAATAGTCAACCACGCAGCTTTCATGAGTTCTCTCAGAGACAAAGACAACGCCGGCGACGAGATGATCAAGAAGCAAGCTCAGTCACACCAACACCAACAGTAGATCGAAGGGTGCCGGAAAATGGTCTGGAGAGAAATTACGATATTTGACTGCGGGGAGAACCATCTTCTATGGAGGAGGTTCTATCGTCGGAGAGGTGTTAAATCAATGCAAATGGAGAATCAGAGCACAAAGAGGAAAATTCAGTGCAAAAATCACTGTCACAGTTTGCAATCTAGAACATACTTGCTCGGCACACATGGCTTATTGGCGTGGTCCTGCATCAAATTCAAAGTTTCTTGCTACTGTTCTGTGTAATAGAGTGGCGATTGATCCGCATACACCTATTCGTAACTTGATGGAAGAAATCCGAACATCTTTCAACAAGCGAGCACCTTATAATCAAGTATGGAGAGGTAGAGAACATTCGCGTGACTGGTTAGAAGGTAACCAAGCCGTCTCGTTTCACTATATTCCATCCGTGTGTAGAAGGCTTAAAGATGTAGACCCTGAGTGTGTAGTAGATTGGGGAACATGAGAGAATCACCCAACAGTTTTCAGCAGGTTCTTTGTGTGTCCAAGTGCCACCCGTAATGCATATAGGTTTTGCCAGAGAGTGATCTGCTTAGATGCTTGTCACAGTAAGAGCTGAAAATTTCCATCTCAGATTTTTTTAGCCACGGTGCTTGATGGCGCAAACGAAGCTATCATCTTGGCATTTGCAGTAGCTCCAAGAGAAGATACCTCGAATTGGACGTGGTTCTGTGGTCTACTGCGTGAGTCGATACATGGGATTTTATCACACCAAACTGTTATAATCAGTTATCGACAAAAAGGTCTTGAAAAAGCCGTTGCTACAATATTTCCTGACACAAAACATGGGCACTGTGCACAACACATTCGCATCAACGTGCGCACACGCTTTGGGAAGGATGCTGAGCAGCCGTTTTTAGCATGTCTTTATGCCCGAACTCGTGAAATGTAAGTTTTTCAAAAAGATTTCTTATCTGCTATCGTTCTATTTGTATGAATCATGTCTGCTTCACTAACCTGGTTACTAATTGAGTTAATTATGTATGAATGCAAGTACGACAATGTCTTGAGCAAGCTGGCTGATTCTGGAGAAAGAGGCAAACAGCTAGGAGAATATTTACGAGATATCGATCCAGCGAGATATAGTAGGTGTGCGTTTCCTTTACCACGTTATGGAAAGGTTACTTCTAATGTTGCAGAGAGCATGAACAATGCTCTGGGACAAATTCGATGGAATGCACCTCTTAAGATTCTACTCGATCTTTGGTATTACATTATGCAGCAATTTACGAAGCGAAGGACACAGCTTCGACTGGAGACAAATTTGTTAACGAAATTTACGAGACTCAGGTTTAATGAGAATGAGCAGGCTGCTGAAGGTTTTCTTTGTCAAATATCGAGCCAAACTGAGGCCACGGTTCGTTGTCATAGAACTGGAAAGAGTTATGTTGTGAAACATTATGTAAACGGTAGAGGTACATGCACTTGTTTGGAGTATCAAGAAATGGCTTGGCCATGTGGTCACGTGATAGCTTTCGACAGAGAGCTCGGAGAGAGTCCAGTTACACGAGTAGATTCAATTTGATACAGTTCTAGTCTTATTTCAATTTATGGTCATTCATTTCTGCCTGCTATGACAACCGATGACTTAGAACTAGTATGGACTTGTGGACCACCTCCCATAGCTAAGCGTATCGGGAGACATAGAGTAGTGAGGATAGATAATAATACTCAGTTCTCACAAGCGAGAGCTACCGCTGCAGCTGAAGCAACTGGTGATGCAGCTGAAGCAACTGGTGATGCTGACGAGAACAGAGCTGAAGATGGAGAAGCAATTTCAAGAGGCGGAGTCACTATTGAGAACATTTTTCCTTTACATGACATGCCGGTGAATCATTTTCCAAGTTCGGATTTGGCTCATAGAAGGAGAAGAGTAGTTTCAGTGACTGATCCTTCATCATCTTACCAATTAGGATCACAATCCCGATCTAGATTAAGGAGTTGCAGTAGGTGTAAGCAACAAGGACATAACAGACGGACTTGTCCTGGGCAACAACAAGTAGTTAATGAACCCATTACTTCTCTTCCAGTGGTGGAGGACGATATGTTGGTTGAGGATGAGAACGAGGTAATCTTCACTGCATCTAGTGGTGATGAAGATGAGGATGAAGTGTAACTAGTTCAAGCTTCTGTGTACTTTCAAGTATAGCGTAATACTCGAACTGAGCTTCATATGGATTCAAAACTATGAAACTATCAATATTGTTTGACGATTAACTATGTAACAATGTTGGACGATTATTGTAACGATGGATATTAAGACATGTTGCTGGTATGCATCGTCTCATGTTTTACAAAGCATTGTAGAATCAAGTCTCCACATTTATTGTAAACTTCATAATTTGCAAACACTATGAAGTGGTGGCAGCTTTCCATATCAGCTTGGAAACCAATGCATACCCACTCTTATAAAATATTAGCAGCGTCATGTAACATCAAAATCACACTAAAACTCCCAAAAGTTTGCACAAAATCTGATAAAAAACAAGCCAAAACAATGAGAGGAGAGGGAGGGAGGAGAGGGAGAGGAGAGGGAGGAGAGGAGAGGGAGAGGAGAGGGAGGAGACGAGAGGTGAGAGAGTGGTTTGAGAGGAAAGAGAGTTAAGGGAGAGGAGAGGAGAGTTATACGAGAGCCGAGAAGAGAGGAGAGTGAGTGAAGAGGACAGTGCATCGTGTGTGTGGAGCGCGTGGAGTGCGAAAGTTTCAGTTTTTCTTGAGTGAGTTTTGAATTCGAAGTTCCTATTCTGAGCGATTTCATCGCTGTGATGAGAACTCGAGGAGTTGGACGTGGCCGAGGTCGAGGTCGAGGCGATGGGAGAGGACGAGGTCGAGGCCGCGATGGAGTCGCGGGAGAGAGGAGAGTTCGAAGAGATGAATCCTGTGAGATATATTTTACATCCATGTGTTTGTTGAAATCTGTGTTTGTTTGAATCATTCTGTATCGATTTGAAATGGTTGTTAGGTAGGCGAAACAGGCTGTTTCGATGCATTTTGGTAGGTTAGGGTTAGCGAAACATGTTGTTTCGCCGTTGTTTTGTTATTGACAGTGGACGAAACACATGTGTTTCGCCTCGTAGGGAAGGCCCCGTGTTATGACAGTGGGCGAAACACATGTGTTTCGCCTCGCGGGGAGAAGGTAGCCCTTCCCCGTGTTATGACAGTGGGCGAAACACATGTGTTTCGCCTCGATATATAATCGGGAAAGGGAAGCCCCTTACCCTCGAGGCGAAACAGACGTGTTTCATCTCACAGTGGACGAAACATACGTGTTTCGCCCACTGTAATATATCGGGGTAAGGGGTACCCCTTACCCCGATTATATATCGAGGCGAAACAAACGTGTTTCGCCTCACAGTGGGCGAAACACGTCTGTTTCGCGTCACAGTGGGCGAAACATACGTGTTTCGCCCACTGTAATATATCGGGGTAAGGGGTACCCCTTACCCCGATTATTTACAGAGGCGAAACAAACGTGTTTCGCCTCGCAGTGGGTGAAACATACGTGTTTCGCCCACTGTAATATATCGGGGTAAGGGGTACCCCTTACCCAGATTATTTACAGAGGCGAAACAATCGTGTTTCGTCTCGCAAGTGGGCGAAACACGTCTGTTTCGCCCACTGTAATATATCGGGGTAAGGGGTACCCCTTACCCCGATTATATATCGAGGCGAAACAAACGTGTTTCACCTTGCAGTGGGCGAAACACATCTGTTTCGTCCACTGTAATATATCGGGGTACTTTTAGTAGACTAGTTTGTAGTTGGTGTGTTATAATATTTTTGTTTCTAGCGGGTGTGATATTGGAGAGTATGAAGGAAGGACCTTCAATGTTCAAGTATTCTCACGAAAAGGACGAGAGATATCATTTGAAGTGGTGTTGGGTTTCGAGAGATGAAGTGGAGAATGAAGTGGAGAACTCATTGATGGGAGTGGAGGAAGAAGCTCTCGATCGACTAGGATTACTTGTTGCTTTCTCCTTTGACTTTCCTCCTCCGGATGTAAGTAGTCTTTCTTATGTAACTTTGGTTGGATGCATGTACTCCCTTTTATAGTAAGGATGTTATTTCCAATACTTATGTTAGTTAGTTAATCTTGTATATCATTGAGGTTGTTTATTCTTTTGTAATGGATTTGCAATTCTTTTTATATGGTTAGATTGTTTATTTTACAGGTTCCATTTTGTATAGAGTTCATCCAGTCATACGATGAGGAAAATCATCGTGCTATTGTACAAGGCCACGAGATAGTGTTGGATGAGTCGGTTTTAAGGGAGTCACTAGTATTACCTATGGGAACAACCATCCCTTGTCCTCATAATGTGAAGAGGAGCATGATAGATGATTGGTTTCCTCAAAAAGATGAGAAGGGAAAGAGATATTTATTGTGGATGTGTGAGTATCCGGAGTGGAGACCCGTTTTCCAGCTTATCAATTGTCTCTTTCTGGCTAGACGACGGCCAAGAGAAGTACATGGTCATTTAGCTTTGTACGTCAAGACTAAAGTAGAGGAGACGGCAGAAGATTACGACTGGACGGAATTTATTTTAGATTCCTTGGATACTGAGATCTCTTCTATCAAAAAGCATATGAGCAAAGAGAGATTAGTGAGACATCCAGAGACATGGGTAGGTATCATCTTGACCCATCTTATGATCCACATGGGTATACTTCCCGAGGGAGGACGAGTGGATTCATCTCGACAACATCCCTTATCATCGAGTAAGACCTTTAACTTCTTGTGAGAGTATTGTCATTGGTTTCTTTTACTTACATTTTAATGATTAGTCTTGAATATGTAGTGTTTTAACTCACATGTTTCTTTGATGATTTCAGATCGAGCAAAGTCTTCTTCTCATGGTCAAGACCCACAGTCTTTGCAGCATGTTACTCCATCATCAAGTAAGAGTATAGCAATTTAGGGTTTCAGGTTCCTTCTTTGTTTCATGAACTTTATGATAAAGTTTATATTATGTTTAAACTCTCATCTCTCATCATGTAGTGTTTCCAGATCCTGCTGTGCAGTCTTCCTCTCCTGGGCAAGATCCTCAATCTTCTCATCATGTTCCTCCTTCGTCAGGTAAATATATTATAGTTTAAAGTGTTTCTAGTTAGAGTTTACATATCTTTTGATTCTTTTCAACTTGTTTCTTTAGTTATAGATTTGTTTTATCTTCCATGATGTGTTCAGATATATTTAACTTTGATCCTTTATCTGCAGATGATGAAGCTATTCTCATAGCGAGAATTAATCAACTCCATGAAGCCATAAAGAGGAGGGACGCTGAGCTTAAGTCCAAGAACAACAAACTTGAGCATTTGAACTATCAACTCATGGTAGTGAAAGAAGAATTGACCACTATACGAGCTGCAGAAGAGTTCTATCCTCGTCTAGTCTTTCCTACTGCAAATCGACGTAAGACCTTAATCCTCGACTTGAATGGTCTTTTGGTACTAGTGGGAAGAAACGAACATGAGTTGATGCCTGCACGTGAGAGAGGATATGTAATACACACTACATTGAAGCCGTTTATATGGTACGTGGCGAGACGTGGAGTGAAGCAGTTTTTGGAAATCTGTCTAGATAAGTTTCATGTCATCATATGGACTTCTCGGACGATGTTAAACACTGTGACTTTATTACGTGCTATGGAGGATGCTGATTATCTACCTCCTGGAGTGGCAAAAGGGAAAGTATGAACTGTTCCGAGTTTGAACTTCTTCTTTTAAGATCAGCTTATCAATATCTTTGTTGTATTATATGTTATATGTTTGAGCTAAGATATATATCCTAATCTTGGTTTTTTTTCTTTCTAGGTATGTCAAATTTTTGCTCAAGACATGTGTTTCAAATACAAGACGGTGAGAGAAGCTGCCTTTGGGAACCACTTGTACTTGAAAGATTTTACACAGCTTCATCACCGCAACTTGAGCACTAGAGACGTATTATTGGTGGATGATAGTCTAGTGAAAAACTGTACTAATCATCCTTTTAATGCTATACATCCTCCTCCCTTCTCTCCTTTCACTATGGATAGTGATAGAGAATTGTATCTAGAAGCCACTTTGTTGCCTTGGCTTCTTCGTTGAGGTGTTAGTCCAGAGGCAACACCAGCTTATGTAGAGAGCAGATATTCGCAGGTTTTTGGTCAAGATCCATTGTAGCTCTTAAAAGCTATTGGACCAATATTACCCAGGAGGAGGTAAATATTGTATGGAGATCTGTTCCTCATGGAATTTGTATGGATCTCTATCCTAAACTTCGATGAGATACATTACTCTTTTTGAGGAAGTCCATAACTTTACCTTGTAAACAGTTATATTTTGTAATACTTACTTCCTCGTGTTAAGCTACACTACTTAAAGATATTGTCCTTCTGTAAGATATTGTCCTTCACTGTTACACTAGTTTAAAGATTGTCCTGTGAAGGGTTGTTTGAGAAAAAGAGAAGAACACAACAAGAGGACACCGTGTGTAGGGTTCGATTCGGAGAAGCTGTAGGTGAACATCGAGTGAGCTTAAGAATACGCTACAAAGCGAGACATGCGTTTCTGGAAAAGAATCCAGTACTGATTGAAGCCGAGTACACATCATGGATACTCGGCTCCAAACAGTTCTGGATTTTATTCCATTGTACTCAAATTTGATCATATCGGGAGCACGCTACAAAGAGAAACATGCGTTTCTGGAAAAGAATCCAGTACTGATTGGAGCCGAGTACACATCATCGATACTCGGCTCCAAACAGTTCTGGATTCTATTCCACTGGACTCAAATTTGATGAATATCGAGAGGAAGCAAATTGAGAGGAAGCAAATTTTCAGATTTGAAGATATCTCAAGCTTCTAAATCGGCTGGCTTGGCCGGGAGAAGCAGTACGTGGACATCGAGGTTAGACGACGAATAGTTTCCATGCGGATAAAGAACTTCCATGAGCAGTTTATTTCTTGCACTTGCTGCAAAGTTTATAAAGCCATAAGAAAAATCGCTACAAAGCTACTTACAAATAGTGGGTTTTCGCGTCCATAAGGGTTTTCGGTTAACTCGATAACAGAGGGCGAAACATCATGTTTCGCCACCGACTAATCTTCACGAGGTGAAACATCGTGTTTCGCCCTCGGGGTAAACAGAGTCGACGACACAAAGAGTAAACTGTCACGAGGCGAAACACTCCATGTTTCGCCTCGTGACAAGGCGAAACATGGAGTGTTTCGCCTCCGAGTAAACTGTCGAGGCGAAACACTCTCTGTTTCGCCCTGTAACGAGACGAAACACGAATACATCAGAGGGCGAAACATCATGTTTCGCCCTCTGGTAGGATTGTACCTGCGAAACATGTATGTTTCGCCTACCAATTGAGAGAAACATACCTGTTTCGCCTCCTTAACTAGCAATATTACTAGCTTTTTCTCGAAAGCATGCATGAGTTTGAACACTGTATGGAATTCAAAACTTTATTATCAAACTGATGATCCTTTTACATTTACAACTCTTTCAGTTTTCGTAATGCCTCTACTAATTCTAACAGTTCTTCTTTTTCTTGGCGTCTGAGCTCTATTACAGCATGTAAATCCCGAGCAATACCTTCTAAGCTCTGTTCAGTCTCTTCTGATTTTTCAACCAGGGCCAGTACTCGATAATGTAAGCGTTCTATCTCAACAAGCTCCGCAGTATTGCCCACTGTGGACATTTCACTTTCTATTGAAGGATAAAATGTCACACTATCCATGGCAGTGACAAGATCTTCTATAGCGTCTTCGAACTCATCTAACTCCTCTACCTCCTGCTCCACATCGAACACGGTAAACCGATTCTGCTTCGAATTCATACCTATTTTGAATCGCCATTTCTTTCTGCAGACAGCATTGAAAATGCTATCTTGTTCATCAGAAGATAATTTCTCGAACTCTTCCGCAGTGATCCCTAATAGTTTCTCTCCAATACTCCACACAATGGCTATAGGTAAGGCTGCTTCTGGACGATCACTTACACTATAATCGATCAATCCTAAATGAAAACGATATTGTCTTTTACTTCCCCTCTGACCACAAGCATGCCAAGCTTTCCTACTATCAGACTGCGAGTGATTGAAATATAACACCTTCCTTGCCGAGCTTGACGAGATTTGTGTCTGTTCTATCACTTGCTTGAAACACCCTGGAAAATTACAAGCAACGTACGAAATAGAACTCCACTTCCGATTTTTGATTATGCGCTGAATAGAAGCTACCACTCACATGGAAGGCATATTATTTATGCACTCTTCAAGTTCTGCCAAAGAACACATTTTGGAGTTCTGTCACCTCTACTCAGGCTCTGCGGACTTCGAAGTAACACGTTCGAGCTCTCCCGCCTTCGATTCAAGGCGCTTATGCTCTTCCACATTCGATTCAACGCGCTCAAGCTCTCCCGCATTTGTAACACGACGTTTCTGTAAGCTCTACCGCTTTTGTAACACGACTTGCTCTCCCGCTAACAATCTGAAACAAGCTTCATTCGAACTTCTATTCCCGCGTCTCCGTCGTCTGGCCGCGTCTTCGTCCCCTGAAAAGTACAGAATGTACTCAAATTTCTGGCGATGAGCTGTACTCTGACATGGCTCTCGCGTCATCGTGGTGTGGTTGATATCATCCTAGCTGTACTCTGACATGGCACAGTTACTTGCTTTACGTGTTGTGGCAGGTTGGGGGTCCGATCAAGAAGGGATTTAGTAGAGGGGTCCGATCAAGTCCGCGATTCGTTCTGGGGGCCTGATCAAGTAAAAATCTGAACGTGAAGCAGGAGTGTATTCACTACCAAAAAGGTATAGTAATAGGGGGATGAGGTTAACACTCGTAGACTAAATGTAAATCTCCTTAGTCTTGGAGATATACTGATCAACAGGTTTGAAGTTAGACGACTACCATGAGAGAGGGTATCACTTTCTCTTTTTTCTGCACTATGTATTTTAGACAAAAAAATTTCATTGCTCTACAAAGAGCTTTAGCAGGCACAGTCCACATGAGAGCAAATGCAATAGGCGATGCTACTTCATGTGCACCTGTTGTATGCAGGAGTTTTTAATTATAGTACCGATAGGAGACCTTAGAGCTACTGATAGCTAGGTTCTTCCCTTGGCGGCGTTAGTTGCTTGGCTCTTCGGGTAATTCTTTCCCTTGTAAGGATTGATGAGGGCTTTCCATCCGTCTGCTATTAGTTGTGTCGCGTGTTTCATATTCCTGTACATCGATGAGATCACAAATTCACAACTTCCGTCTGTACGCAACCTCGCAAGCAACCCGTCCTACGCCGTCCATGAGCTTCGATGAAGTCCTCATCTGGCTACTGATGATCTCGAACGTGATCGTTCGAGATTTCGAGTGCCCCAGCCTCACGATGGGAGAGGTCAGAGCCGTCATCGCAACTTGCAACTTGCACACTCCACAGAGTCCACTGCGGCTCCAGGAGCTGCTACAGTGCGCAACCTTTCTGCAATGATAACTCACCTGCCAACCTAACTGCGCGGCTGCTCTCAGAGCCTCGGAGGATGTAAGGCTCGTTACTGTTCTTGGGATCATAGATTGCAGCAAGCAGTGTCGGCTGAGCCCATTTGTCTGTCTGTCATACTTACTGTTCGCAACCTGCAACGGGTATTGGACTGGTAGTAGTACAATGATTTGGGTGCTGGATAGATCGACTTAGACGGACTTTTGTGGATGATGTCTAGTACAACGAGAAACTCGTAAGCTGTCCTCAACTGAACACGGGATACGAAACGGGAAGGTTGGTAACCCTATGTAGGTCTGCTCTACCTTCCCTTCGAACCACCGACAAATGACTTAAAACTCGCAAACAATCAACTTGAACGGACAATTCACAAGAGAGACACTCGTTCGATGTAGGCCACAAAATTTGTTTATCGATCAATGAGTCTACACACATATAGAACTGTGTTTATACGTATAGATGCACGATAGAACTAGTGTAGTTTGACCTTATGATACAGCAAGGGAGCAACGTCAGTTGCTGCTTGGTGCATACTACTATATGCTACCGGGTACCGTGATGATGATTGCTGAAACAACTACAAGGGTAACGGGGCATCTGCACTGGATACGGTTGAAGGAACAACTGGCAGTTGAAATGACAGACGGTTGGTGAAGTAGGAGATCAACATCTCTTCTGATCTCTTTTCCATAGATGAAATGCACAGGTCTTATAAGCACCGACAGCATGTTCCTTGTCTGAATAGTGGAACTCAAGGAAAGCTAGCGTTCAAGGCTTTCAAGCACAGGCTTCTTCAAACGGATAGCGGAACAGTCCTTCACTAAAGGAAGGAAGAACGTCATGACTATATTTACGTTCACAGGCGAGGAGAGAGAAGTTACGGATGGACATCACTAGCACTCCATATCGGAACACAGCTGCTGCCAATGTGTGTTGAGCCAGTGCCTCGAGTCGCTTGTCCACCAGAAGCTACTACCTATAAGTGCATTGTGGGTCAGTACTGTTTTGTCGCTTTGTATCCAGAGCAGACAGAAAGCATGAACAAATCCAACACGTCTGTCGATTATCGCTAACTTCTGTAGACCCGGATATAAGAATCTCAAGCATTGGGACAGAGGAAACACTCCAAGCACAGCAACGATTAACAGACAAGCATTGGAAACGATCATAATCATAACATTAGCAGATTCGACTGCTGTCCTTTATACATTCGTGTACAAATGAAGGTAAATACCTAGAAAAAGACAGTAAATTCTACAACCAAAAGTACAGATCTCAACAAAAATGTGCCGTCAGAGCTTGAGTTACTGACTGTTGGCAGAGTCCCAGTAGCCACCGAGATCGCGATAAGATCGAATGTCGCCTACATTTCTCGCAGCAGCCTGTGACGACGAAGCAACGCAAGTCAAAACTACACATACAGGTGCGTCTTCACCGGCACTCCCGATTTTAAGTTACAGAGGTTATCAGGCCATCATCATCTCTAGATTTGTCGGCCCCGTCAGAATTCCTGCTCTGGGATTCGTAGTTTCCCTAATCTCGTGGATCATCCTCGTGATGAGTTACGGTCATCGATGGCGGTGGCGGTTGGCCCGCTTCTAGAATCGTGCGTTTCTCAGTCTATCCACTTGCAGCGGCACCTGCAACTGCACCTGGCTTTGATTTGGGCCCACAAACGCAGAGGCGATGAATTCTGAAATAGTCGGGACGGAAACGTTTGAATTACGCGCTCGCTCCAGTCCCAAAGGGTCAATCGTAGCATACTGCGAGACCTCGAGCGTATCTCCGAACATTGCAGTTCCTTTGGGACTCCTCGATGCTGGTGCAGCAATAGTGGGGATTCCTCCTTGATCGGTTCCAGGAGGACTTTCCCAACTCCAAAGTCTCTACGGTTCCAGCTGCTCTGTCTGCGGTTGGTTCCGCCGTTGGATTTCTCCAGCGCCTGCACCTTCTCCGCCTTCCTCCCCTTCGCAGTCGGCTTCTCGCTCGCATAATACACAGGCGGATAATACACTGGCACTGCTCTGGGTTCTCTCGGTCGATTGGTCTGATCCTGCAGCACCTTGTTGTCTTCCGATCTGCTCGTCCTCGTTCCGGAGGAGTATGAGTTTGAGGTCGAATTCGACCTCTTCGACCTGTTAGGAACCCAAGCAGTGAAGTGCTCGCCATAAGCACCGAATGTCTTGGGCCCGAATAGGTCCAGTTTGAAATCGACGAGTTGAGGGAGGAGGAAGAATTATAACAGGGATAAAGAGAGGATTCTAGGCCGCTACCGCCTGCAAGAACTGTACTAGTCCAAACCTCCAATGCAGACTGGACACAAACCTGCTTCTCCTTGGTTCTCCTTTTCCTTTCCCGCTAGTAGCTGCACCAGCAGACTCAACACTAGATATTCCTCGACAGTTTCATTATTTTTCTCTTTTTACGCTTGCTCCTGACAAGGGCTGATCTACCGATCGACCTGTTCGGGAACTAGAATATTTTCAGCAACATGTACAAGGCGTTCTAGTCGCTGTCAAACGAGTATGTTTCAGTCACTTTGTTGCCTGATTTTCGCTGAACCCTACCACTTGACTTTTATGCACTCTTGGTTTTGCCAGCTGAAGCAGGCGAAAACTGAATTCCTGTCATCAGGCTGTGTGCAATGCTGCAGCTGCTGCATCCGCATCTGGGACCTCAGCACCAGATGTTAATCAGCTGCTGCAGCTTTGCCGATGGTCGAGTGTTCGCTGGTTCCTCTCTCGTAGCATCTTGTTATGGCATCTCATGTTTATCACCTCTGGATTGGAATGCAAATCACCAGGACTGTCCTTAGACTTGTCTCCGGCAGCTCCTGATGGTTTCACGTGCTGCGGTTGCTCCAGTGAGCTTAAGAAGGGGGTATCGTCCCCCCCGTTTCAGACCAAATTCTGGCTAACTCGTTTGGCTGGCTTCTCTGCAACAGTAAGGTTCGGTACCCACTCGAACAGTTGACTCGACCGAGTCGAAAGCGATCCAAACCTTCAGAGCACAGATCTAAGGGTGGTCTACGATGCTCCACCTATTCTGACATTCTTAAAATAACCTTTCCCCTCTGTACAATCGCATCATCAATGCCATTTATAATCCTATAACTAGTATCTGACGAGAACATTTGCTGGCGCTAGTTGCTGTTACATCCCACCTTCTGCAGACAATGGTCCTCCCGATGACCTGTGCAGTCAGCTACAGCTCCTCCTTGCGTGCAGGTTCATCAAACTCACGAGAATTTCGCATTCAACAACGGCCCATAAAACAAGTAAGAACCTGCACTAACAGGTGCGGATAAACCAGTTGGATTAGAAAAGGTTGCTGCATTGCAGCTTTACGCTCTATTCTTGAATGAAGAACAGGTCCACGAATGTTTCAAAGTAGCTGATTGATCTTCTACAGACATTACACAGTTGAGAATGGTGTCTCCCGTTTTTTCTTGACAACTCTGCTACCCTAGTCCTCTCTCGTGATTATACTATTTTCATTTGGTTCTACTTCAGAATGTAACTTTCGTATCGATCCGAATGGCTCTATAGAATACCTTAGAGCCTATAAGATACATAACTGTAAAGCTGACGACAATTCTCCCCAGAAAAGTGAAGTATGAATAACTGCAGCTTGAACCACACTAACCAAATCCAATTTGAGATCCAGATGCACTGAATAACTCGAGCGAGAGAGAGAATCATTGTTATACCGTACACCACTAGCCTGCTTCCAAGGTTGCGATATTCTAAAATTCTAAATCCATTGTACAACTCTTTAGCACACGAAAGCATGGGACCACAAGCATAGCGGTTTTACGGGCCGAACTCCGAAATCACATCAGTCAGCTAACTGTACTGTTAACTTCTCTAGGTATCCACATGCACGTGGTGTATAGTGAATGATGACTGAACTTGCACGGAAACGCGACAGAATGCCGAGTTCTGCCTTCCTGCAGCCTGACTCTAGTCGACATCGTTTTCCGCTTCTCGGTTTCCGTTTCGGCAGAAATTTGCTTGATCACACCCCTATTAGTTTGGTTTGCTCGAGTACACCCCTTTTGATAATGTATTGCTTGATCACACCCAAGATTGGCTATGGATAGTGAAAGCAATCAATGATATGTTGGACTTCATATACCAGCTTCTTCAGCATGTATTGTCTGATGTGTACTTTCTTGTCGAAATGATTTGAACTACTGATGATTTAGTCATATTGTGCTTCTGATGCATACACTGCCGAAGGTAATAAATGGTAAACGACAATGGAAAAGTAATTAGTTTTACTATCAGTAGCAATTCAAGAGTGTGATCGAGAAATACAAAGTTTATGGAGTGTGATCAAGTAAATTCGTGTTCGTTCGTAATGTTTTTGCATTTGAACATGCATTCTGATGTATTTCTACATGTTGTTAACATGGAAAAGAGCATGAACATTTGCCTCTGAAGATGGGAGAGTGCAACAAGCTTAAATTATTACCTAACCTCTCTGTAGAGCAGGGTTAGAGGATGAATCGACGTCTAAATTAAATTAATATTTTTGTTAATAAATTCTGGCAATTATAGTTTCGGCAGCATTTGGGTTCAATGTTATATTTCGATGAGGTACATCTGGATCTGCTCTTAATTCTAAATCTAGGACAAGTTCTCATTTGGATCTAAACTTGGATCCATTTAGATCTAATTCTAAATCTAGAACAAGTTCTCACTTGGATCTGCTCTGAATTCTAAATCTTCTCGTTCTTACTCACGGCTGTGGTGCCCCCCCACGATGTGCTTCGCGCACAGTCTCCCAACAGTTGATGATGCTAGTTGTCATAACGTGCAATCTTGACCTTGTGCCTAAAATGGTAACTACTTACTGCTTACTGTCCGTGTCATCACACACTCGCTCGATATGTCCAACAAAAGTCGTTTACCATAACCTCCCAAAAGGCTTAGCGTGAACGTAACCAGATACGATAATAAGATAAGAGGATGGAAAAACGTTGGTAATGCTGTCACCACAGGTTCTGCTTGGTGGGCAGGTAACGCTAATTTATTTTTTCATAATGGCAAGATGAACTTTACCAGTTTGATTCGAAGAAGAATAGACCAAATCTTATTAAATCCTTCAGGCTTCACTTTTACTTCCTAGGAGGGCTAAAAATGTGTTCACTTCGGGTCTAATTAGACATGTGTTTGAGTCCTTTCGAGACGTTGTGGTGAAGCGTCCTAATTATCAGACTAAATTTAGTCAGGATTTGTGAAAATCATGGTGAAGTTGATGCTGGGCGAAATATATTTATTTGGCATGCAAGTTCTGATCATATTAAATAGTAAAGAACGATATCAGTATTCGTTAGCCTTGTAGTAGAAAATGCAGGAATGACGTGTCTTTGTTCCCAGCACTCATGTAACGTAACTGCAGGGTAGACCGCATTTGTCGAGAACTGACGAGATTTAGACGAAGGCTCGCGTGTCAGATAGGAAAGCCGGGTTCAGAGACCGCACGCCTTTGCTCAGAAGCCTCGAACTGAATCTAGAGTGTCAGTTGACGATTAACCCAGAGTTCGGTATGCAGAGATTCCGGCTGGTCAAAACTCGAGGTTTTTACTTGTACATCCCCATATTCTAGAGTTGAACTAGTTCCTCAGAGTGAAATGTCCGACTTCTCGTGTGTCTAGAGACGGTGCTATGGTGTAGGTTAACGGATCCAGTTTCAACCGGATTAAGACCCACAAGCGAGAAGCTCTACTGTACGGTAGACTACCTGGAAACCTCTTGCTTACTTTTACTCTAGTCCGAAAAACGTTATACAAGTAAATTAGATCACTGTAGGCACGTTCGAGTTCAACTTCTGGAAACTGGAGATGTACAAGTAAAAATTCTCTCAAAACTCGCGAGAAGGTGAAGGGAGTATAAGTAGAAACAACCCTGAGACCCCGAGTAAGTTAAAACCTCCAGTGGTGCCACTCGGTTTAAGGTTTTCACTTTCTTTTTCGGAATCAAAATAATATTGCATGCAGCTTGGAGTTCCCCCGAAAGGGAAGAGAAGAGGGCAAGAGTCGAAAGTAAATCTTAGGGTATGTGATTGGTGCGAATAGGGTTCGAGCGTTGTCATCATACTGTTATAAATTTTAATAAAATTTTAATAATAAAATTTATTAAATAGATATAAATATTATAACAAAAGTATAAAAGTATAAAAACTATAAATAAAAATATAATCTAACTGTTAATGTTACATCCAAGTGAGAACTACGAAAAGAACCTCTAAATGAAATGCTTGTAAAGACATTCTAACCACTGTATGAACGAAAACCTACCGAATTAAAAAAAATTTATGATGAACATTTTAATTTATTATCTAACTTTTCTGGACAGAAGGATTAAATGAGAAAGTAAACTTCAGTTTCTGAGCTTAACTCACGAACAGTGCTAGGTAAATATGCATGCTAGATCAATTTAGAGGAATTTTTATTCACTTTTATTATCAAACAGTTCTAAATATTATGTGAACATTTTATACTCATGTATTAAAAAATAAATTTATCTATTATTTTTTAATAATTACATCTAGAGGCACAAACATAACCTAGAACACGAAGACATGCTCGACTCTCTGTACGTTGTCGTGGAGAGAGTCTTTCAGGGAAGGGACCTCTTGACTGTGCTTGATTGTGAGAGCAATCAAAAGAAATGCAGACTGCTGTCGACGAACAAAAATCAAATATGATCCCTTGCATCCACCAAATCAAATCAGACACTCAAATCTGTGCACATAGGCTTTTCAAGACTCAAGAAACTTTATTCACATCTCAACTTCACCATCAATGTCTTCAGTAATCAAAATCTTCTCATCTCTCTTCTGCGCACACTGCCTCTACTCTCTCTCGTCAATTCTTTGTAATGTCTCCCAAGCGCAGCACGCTGATTACCTAGAAAACAAGCCCCTTGTTAAGCAACCCCTTAGCTAAGCTGGGGTGTTTATATCCTTATACGCGTACTTACTTATCAAGCAGCCCCTTAGCTAAGCAGACCTCTTGTTTAATAAAAATTTCTAAACCCTCGAAGCCATCTTGATGCAACCCAGATTATGCATCAAGACACGATTTTAGAGCCCAAGCCACAACTACAATACCACCCCACATGGCTTACAGTCCTCCCATAGCTATATCAGGTATCTCTTAACTCATAACCTCAGTTGCATGCGGATGCTTAGGATAAGAAGCCCACGTTTAAGGAGGATATCAGTCCCTCGTCTCTAGATGTGCAAGATGTGGTCACACATTGTGGTGCTCACAATTTGCAGGATTGGAGATTTTTTTGAAATTTTAAGTTAATGACGTGTCTATATAATTGAAGTAACCTTATTACTTACGATTACACCTTGCTTAGCGGGAAGATGATCTTAAGACGAATTCGTGAGAAGAAGTCGACTTCTTCCGAAGCCGGAAGACGGACGTCTTCCGGAAGATGTCTTTTGGAAGCCGGAACCAGAAGACGCATACACAACCACGGGAAGTGCCAACCACATACCAACTAGATAAAGATAAGTATACCTAACATACAATCACCATCGCAGTAGGTAGAGCTACGGTAGATCGTACCATTACCTAATCACGAAAGGAAGACAAGGAAGCTAGAGGCACATCAGCACCATAGCTCTCTTTTATGCTTCTCTACTCGATTTGGGAATTGAGGAGGACATTGGAAGCACGCAAAAGCAAATTGCAGTGAGCGAGTGATAGAGGACGTCTTCCAACAGGAAGCGCACTCAAGGTAGAGGAGTCGAGAATTCTCACGGGAATAGAACATTAGAAATTGAGAGTCGAAGGAGGAAATTGAGAGTGGAAATTCAAATCGCAGCAGCTCGAGTTCGATTGTAGAAGCAGCGTTGCAGCAGATCGAGGTTGGAAGTAGAAGCAAGATCTTGATAAGCCGAAGACATTAAAGACGGAATTGAAGCACTGAGGCACGCAGAAGACTGAAGAAGCAATCAGAAGCGTAGCACATTGGAAGCAATACTGAGGTCCTTGTTTAATAAAAATTTCTCAACCCTAGATGCAATCTAGATTATGAGTCAAGCCATGATTTTAGAGCCTAAACTATAGCTACAAGATCACCCCATAGAGGTTACAACCCTCTCATAGCTATATCAAGTATCTCTTGACTTATAATCTCGATTGCATGCGGAGGCTTAGGCTAAGAAATTCACGTTTAAGGAGGATACCAGTCCCTCACCCCTAGCCATAGCCACATACCCAATAGAGACTCCCATCCAAAAGGCCAACATGCTGAGAATGACCTCTTCTTCCTAGGTGGACGTCCCTTCCAATGAGGTGACTCATGCTTCCGTTTAATAAAGTAAAGAAACTTGTACATAAGCCTACAGAACTCACATTTATCTCCTTTGTTAGCTTTTCGAGTGTTACTTCCACTATACATCTCCATTTCTAGTAATGAAGAACCACAACTATACTACTCAAAAACACGTACTCGATGATGTCATCAGATAATGAATCCGAGTCACCAACAGAAAACACAGATTTTTCTCTTTTCACTTTCTTAAACTAGAAATGATGCAAACATCTACATATAACCGTATACTGCATAAGTGAAAACACATGCCTGCTCTAATCAAGAAGAGCTTCCACTTGGTACCTTCGTGACTTCTTAGTAGTTCTTTGGAATATAAGTTAAGGGGCAGCTTGTCTAGCTTAGCCCTAGCTTAGCACCTCCCAGCTTAACAAGCTCCAATGCAGCTTCCTTTACAACTATGTACACAGTGGAAGAAAACTCATTTTGTTATCATCTTTCAATGTGCAAACTATCATGCAACATGACACCGAGTATGGACCAAAGGACACAAACTCGAATTATATTAATATGTACAGGGGATTGTGTTCTTAATCCAAGGGATGATGTCACACTGAAGAACTGGAGAACACACCGAGGATGATGTCATGCAAGAGACATCAGTTCCTTACATCACACAAGGGATGACGTCAGACATGTAAACACTCCTTGTGTACAACGTTATGAGAATATCCTAAGGATGATGTCATGCAAGGGATATTAGTTCTTTACACCGCACAAGAGACGACATAAGACAAAAGAATACTCTTTTGCAGAAAAAAGACGATAGACTTTAAAGCATGAATCGACATGCCTTAAACTGTGGGACTCTTGGAGCCTCCTTAAATGTTGACTTTACCATCAGCACTTGATATTGAAAGTCATTTCCAATTCTATGATACCTAAGGAGACTAAGTCCATTTAACATGTTAAAGAAATCTCATATGAGGTTCTTAATCTTGAGTAAAGTGAGAGTACATGTATGCTCGAGTATGGACCAAAGGATACCTACTCGATTTATGGCATTAAGATGTCTTTAATACGTATAAGAGATTATGTTCCTAACTCAGAGGACGACGTCACACATGAGAACCGGAGAACACATTGAAAATGACGTCTCTCAAAGGATGTTAGCTCCTTACACCACACAACGAATGACGTCAGACACACTCCTTGTGTATAACACTACGAGAACACATTGAGGATGAACGTAATGTGAGGAGACGTCAGTTCTTTATACCACACCGGGGATGATGTCATATCGAGATGTTAGATCCTTACACTACATAGGAGATGATGTAAGACAATGACACTCTTTGTGTACGATGATAAGAGAAGATCGCAAGAAGAAGATGACGAACTTTAAAGTAGAAATCCATATGTCTTAAACGGTTGAGCTCTTAGAGCCGTCTAAACCTCAAGAGGACCAATGAATATCATTCAGTCCTATCGTCAAAATCCTCTATGGATGGTTAGTGCTTCCCAGTGAATCGCTCTTCAATATTCGAGATTGCTTTTTGCGTGTCAACATTACATTGGATCATCACCAGTAATAGTAGAGAAATTGATTGCTACTTCTCTCAAAGAAGAGCTTGAGTTCTCAAACACACAGAAGGTTGCATACGAATCAATGACTAATAAGAGATCCAAGGCAAAGTAATCTACTGAACTGGATGGAGTAGATTACAAACCCTCACCAGACGGAGATGAAGTTGCTCCATTAGTGGCTATAGAATCTAAGATTTACGTCTCTCGCATTTGGTATAGTCTCGACAATCTACCCGAGCATTTGAGTCATGTAGGGTTGTTTGAATTTATAAATCATATGTATTATCTATCAGCACATGATGCAATCTTTTCGCACTTGTTAAGCTAGGTGAAGGTTTTCAAGTTGGAAATCTCTATCGAGAATGAGGCACGACAGAAGGTGATTCATATCGATGAAGCGATGATCACCGATATGTTTAGATTTCAACCTAACAGTCGGTCACCTTTGTTTCTTTTTCAACGACATAATGCATTCTCACATGCGATATTGTTTTATCAGGTGATTGGACCTAAGGCTCATCAAATCCTAACTGTTAATGGATGTCGGATTTCAGACAGTTGTTTGTGGGCTCCTTTGTATGCAATACTCAATAATTACATCATAATTTCTAGACACTCAAGAACACGTCCTATCGTTCGAATTCATTGTTGGGAAGTTATTGAAAGTGTCACGATCTTTTTGTGAAGTTAGTACACATGATTTCTATGTTTCATACGAAGTTGAAGGAAGGAAAAAGCTCAAGCTTTACTATGGGATCTCTGAATAATATCACTGCTGATGTACCAAGGATTGTGGACAGTTGACATCTTGAACATGTACAATCACATATAAGGTATCTCACCATCAACAGTATTACCAATTTATCAATTGTAATACCATAAATTGTCAAGCATACCAATTTTTCACCACATCTGACGAAGAAATACTACTGCGGTTCATCAAGTGGACATTGGAACAACGCGTGAGGATTCTCAAGAAAATGGGATCCTTACAAGAGAAAAGAGTGGAACTACCAAAATCATTACAAGTGGAGAAGACTCAATCTCGTCCACTTACCTTAGTCGGTGTTAAACGCCCATTTGAAGATGTAGTAGAAGACGCCAGACAGAAGCAGATCAAAAAAGGACGATCGTCATAGGTCACACAGAAGAGCAATCCTCCTTCTAAGACTAAACTTAGTGTTGTAGAACCATCGGTAAGATTGATTAGCAGTTCGTCGACTCATTTTGAGCTTCAAGTTCAGCTGCTACCATCTTTTTCATGGATGAGACTTGTTTCTTTGCAGTCTTGAGAAATTTAGTCCGCTTAGCATATTGTTTGTCATTCACTCGTAGAGTGACAAAGACATAAATCAAACTCTTCTTGCACCACAACAAGTTCTCCCGGAAGCAATGACCCAAGTAAGTTTTCCACCTCCGTTTGATTACATCTTAACTATATTCAATTTATCAAAATGGAGTGGTTCTTGGAGTACCTCCAAGAACCAGATTGAAACATTTTCATTATGGGCGCTGCCCCGTTCAGTTCTCTCTCATCAAAGGACCCTTGGATATTCTTATGAATGTGATCTCCACACTGACGGTATTCGTCATCTAGTTTGCTGATACGAAGGACATTGTTCTTTTTTGCACCATTGTATACTGCAAAGTCTTGATATTCATATTTGGTCAAATTTATAAATTTTGATCCAACAATCAGAGCATTAGTTTTATTCAACCACTAGATCTGTACTTTTAAGCCTACCTTTTCTACACTGCTTACAATCATGGTAGTCGATTAGTTCGTACCTTGGAGCACATGCTCAATGATGGCTTCTTCATGGTAGGTAATCCTATCTCTCGGTTTATAGATCGCAATACAAGTTCTCACTCTGTCATGTATTTTAAGACTCGACCGATCTTTATCAACGTTGAACTCAATAATCCTGCTGCTACACGTACTAGAGTTCAACATGGAGGACACAAGGGATGAAGTCCCTCTGCAGGCACTCAGATCTTAAGAAGGGGGTAGTATAAATCAGATAGTCTATCTAGCTCATAGTAGATTTAGTGGATTGTAGATATGTTTTTATTGTAAACTACAACCAATAAAAGCATTGGAATCATAACACTCAATTATGCAAAAGGATTGACTTGAACACTACTATTCCTTCACGAAATAAACAGTATTTGAATGAATCCTCACTAGGACTCATTACTGAGATAAATCACTTAGAGAACGACGTTGTCGTATGGCGTGAAGTTTGGTATGAGAATACACAGGGTATCTGGCTGTAGAGAGATACAACAAGACCTTAGACCAACTCGATGAAATATTAATGCTCTCAGTACTCAATCTATCATGCTTTGTCTCGGTACTGACCTAACCTGGTTCCAACTGTAATACACGTGAACCACACAACACAACTAGACGTTCAATCTTATCTTGAGTACAAAAAATATCTATTCATGATAAACATAAGCTATAGCTCACAAGAGTATCTTCATGAAGTCCCACCTCCAATCCCCAAGTCTTTTGTTCAAAGCCAACCAAGTAGGTGAAATCACTCTTCTCCTTCGAAGAGTGATTTCACCCGCCACGTTGTAATATGAACTTTGACAACCTCGTGCTCCTAACTCGAACTTCCAACTAGGTTCAAACTTCACAGAAAAGTCCCTCTGACCTCTCACTACAACTCTCTGGAATCTCAACTTCAGAGCCCAAACCAGTTGCCTGAAATGGACCAAACCTGTCATCTGTGTTAACTTATGACCTTTACAGACCCGGGTGGCTAAAATCCACGACCTCAAAACCTTTACTTAACCAAATAAACTAAAATTTCACATACAGTAACTTAATAAGATAGGTTTTACTCCTGGAAATTTTCACTCAGAGATTCGAACCCATGCTCATGGAACAACTCAAACCTTGAATCAAAGAAAAATAATTTTACTTCCATCTCTCAACTGTCACAACCAACTTCTACCGACCATCTCGAGATCAAATCCAACCCAAACGTATGACTATTTTACATCATGCAATCAACACGACGTCAACTATCCAATCTCTTTAACAATACTCAAAGATCATCTCTCAAACTCTCGAGACATTCAAAAACGTGACTTGAGGTACTAATTTGACCCCCTTGACTTTGAACGATCATAACACCCCAATCAGAGCTCCAAATCGATCGGTTTTCCACTCCAGATTGTAGCCTAGCTCTAGAGGTTTCCAACGAGATCTCAGACACCACAAATGACCCTCTGGATGACCTCCAAAACCACAAAACCATCTTTGCAACTTGGATGAACTTGATTGATTGAAAATGGATCAATGAAGAGAGAAAAGAGATTGAAAATCACTTTTTTCTCATACTTGGCACTATAGATAGAGTTGTAACCCTAAAAACACCCTCACATCTTCAAAGCATGAACCAAGATTCTTTGAACCCCAACCTTAACATAGGATAATCATCCTCTTCAAAAGATAGAGATATCAATGACAAGGAAATACATGAGATTTAACACAAAGTCAAGATGATGACATTGAATCGATCTACGAAGAAAAGTACCACAAAAAGAAATGAGGAGGTCATCACTTGATTGCAGTATTCTTTACCAAAGTTCTTCACGATCCACACACGATGATTGATCTTTTGCCGGCAATGACATTGGATATCAACCTAGATGTTGAAAGGGACGTTGGCTGGAAAGTTTAGGTCCATTCACCCGTCAAAGTAAGATGTACACAGTCACGTCTTAATTCTCCTCGTATGTGACGATCGGCAAGATCACCGGAGTATACAAGTCCATCACCCTCCCCATGAACTTATTATTAAAGTAGGCAACGAACCACTGTCAAATGTGATCGCGGTGGGTGTAGTGAAGCTTGATATGGAACGGATTTGAAAATAAAAGATCCGGAACTCGGATCAATCCTCCCTCCATGAGTACAATTCTCATAGCTCCTCACCTTCCATGTAAGACACTAAGAAAGATTACGAAACACCACCCAAAGAAGAATGCCCTCACGAACTCTCGACCCTCTATCTTATACTCAAATTTGACAACAAGAGCCACTCACGTGAATGTCCATGGATCATTGAGCTGTCACGTCTCATTATCGTGCAATCTGATATCTTGGATAACCATGGACATGCCACATAATATCTTGTAAGGTGAATTAACATAGAAAAGAAAACACATCTTGAGTTTTACGAGAATTTAACACAATAGCCGCACAACACGACAACGTAATACCGAGAGTCCTTGATAAGTGAATCATTCGAGAGATGACATCACTCCGAAGGTCATTACTAAGTATATCACTCAAGTATATTGTCACTCCGTGAATCCTTGCTAAGTAGATCATTCAAGGAATGATGTCACTCCGGGGATTATTATTGAGTAGATCACTCAAGGTGTGATGTCACATTGGGGCTCATCATGGATAAGTCACTCAGGGAATGATGTCATCTCGAGAGTCTATGCTGAGTAAAACACTTAAGAGATGATATCAGATCAGGATTCATTATGGAATCAATCACTCAAGAGATGATGTGGCACCGTGACTCATTATTGAATAAGTCACTCAAGGGATGATGTCACCCACGGAACTTCCTGCCAAGTTAAATCATTCCACAAACGTCAGAACGTCACACCGGAGATATCTAAGACGGACAAAGCTGTCCAATCGATGACTTGGACTCTTTTAAAAAGAGGTCAGATATTAAAAAACGGATGCTGCAGCTTAAAGCATAAACAAGTCTTTGTAAGCTGATGAACGTTTCACACGTTGGAAGACCAACGAGAGATAGAGATTCACTTTAAAAGTAGGATCAACGATTAAGTCTGGAAGTACTATTGCATGAGATTGACAAAGGGTATTGGACAAAACTAGACAAGGTTAGGAGAGGTGTAAGAAGAATAAGTTTGGGATCTAAATAGTATCCATAAGCTCATGGGCTTGAACATCAATCTAAGCTTAAAGATGACTGTTAGTGGAATGTTTTAGATGAACTTGTGTAGAGTGTCCATGTGGTTTACGTCTGGTTTGCTACAATAAAGTAAAATTAATCAAGGATTATGTGTATGTTTTAATATTTGATGAATGTGATAGGATGATTTGAGATTCTAATGCTGATATAAGTGGTTGTTAGTTGAATTGTGATGGTTTCTGTGTGACAAGCAGATACCTCGGATGTTGCAAATCAGCTGAGAGTTAATCTTGTGTAGCAATCTTTGATTCTTAGGACCTAGAGTGATATAATTGTTACATTGACTTTGTCTAAACACAAAATCCACGCGACGTTCACTATACATAATGTACAAAGGTTAGATTGGTCCGTGGAGACATCTCTTTTCTTAAGATATATGTGAACTTTTCCATGTTCGTTATAAAATAATATTGTGCAAGACGTCTACCTCATGCCTCATGGTCATGATATAGCATGATGTAAGTTTAGACAACAACAGTAGTTAAGTAGTTAGTAAACTGGAAGTACAACTCTCTCCTCACTTGTTAGCTTCTCTCTCTTCATACGCCTGCTTGGTCCTTACGTCTATTTGTAGACGTCGGGGACGCTAAGATAAAACAACTTATTGACTCATCTCTCCATTTCCTGAAGTAGTCATGAGGCTCTCTGACGAGTATCTGAAAGTGTGTTATCATAAGATCTTGCTAAAAACAATGGGAGATGAAAACTATACTATCCCGTGTGTGATAGTTCGTCTGACGGCCTCAATCACATACCTAGCCTCACCCTTCACACCCACCGTATACACAAGATAAAAAAGAAAGTGCGGAACCTGCCACTAACACAAAGAAAATAGTCACTAAGGTGTGTTTATAACAATGGATGCAGACAGTCTTTTCTGCATAAGATCCCTCCTCTATCCATCTCCTGTGGTAGTGATTCCTAGCCACTAAGTATTGAAAAAGTAAGTTCTATAGACTACTATAACACTAGGGTCATTACACACACCTACACACATGATACAAGCCGAGTCCTCAGCTTTTATACTCTCACACAAAGCAAAACAGCAAAACATCCAGAAAACAGACTTGAGTAGACGGCACCTTCCGAAGACGTCAAAGTTTAAAAACAAAAAATAGTCATCATGTGTCCAAGTGAATACTTTGGACGGTTGACCTGCTAACTAAGGTGCCCCACATGTGTGAGCACAACTCAACCCTCTAATGCCTATTGTACTCTAGTAATTAACTACCTATAGCTTTAATATTTGTGATATCACCTCCACTATGTGCATCGTTGGTAGCCACCCTGAGTAGTCATAAGCCATTACATTTAAATCTCAGTTAAACATGTCAGATCCCCTCCAAGTCACAGGCCACCAAAAGTAGACATAAGCATCCAGACGCTATGCTGTCTCTCCGCAAACAACAATACTATCCTCAAAGTGAACAATATCTTCCGTAACTTCTAGAGTAGTCACTCTCTCCTCTAAGTATGAGGACTAATACAGTTCCACCTCATTGGTTACCAATGTCCATGTGCTATAACTTTGTCTAGACATCCACTCAACAGGTCAGAACCCGTAGAGTTTCACGAATGAAGACAGAGAATGAACATGAGCGTCTGATTTTCTCACCAAAAGAAAACACGAACGTCTAATTATTTGAAGTCTAATATCTAGCCAGACGTTAGATATTAGACAAGCAAAATGTGTTCATGTTCTTTATGATGATCTAACAATCAAAGTCACATTTTTGGATAAAGTTAACGTAGCCTATGGTGATTGGATGGTATGATGACAACCTTACTCTAGTTCTCAGAAGTATTTTCGATAGGATGTACAAAAAAACTATTCACTCTTTTTATGCAAGCACAAGCATGATTAAACACTTGTAAATAACCTTCGTGTTTGTAAGTGATCAAAATCCGAACAGGGCTCAAGCGTATGATATCAACAGCATGTCCTCTCTCATCTACCTATCAGATCAATATATATGCTTTGGTAAGCAAACTTTAACACATAAAAACACAATCAAATATATGAAGATGGCTAATGCACCGATATGATTTCCGTAGTAAAGTCTTTAGAATGGCACATTTGGAGAACTTTGTATTACCTGTAATCATAACTTAAAAATTACAAGTTACAATAGTTGATAGTTCATGGGTCAACATCAGCATTAGATGGGTTAGATCAACAGCATGTCCTCTCTCATCTACCTATCAGATCAATATATATGCTTTGGTAAGCAAACTTTAATACATAAAAACACAATCAAACATATGAAGATAGCTAATGCACCGATATGATTTTCGTAGTAAAGTCTTTAGAATGGCACATTTGGAGAACTTTGTATTACATGTAATCATAACTTAAAAGTTACAAGTTACAATAGTTGATAGTTCACTCGTATGGATAAACATAGAAGACAACACGATGAATAACAAATCGATGGGCAGAACCATCAAGACAAATGTCCGATTCCCAGCAGGTGAAGAGTAGACCGGAGCTAAACCCGTAATCTCTAGCTCTAAAGTCGCGAACTGTCACTAATATATCAGAAGGAGGTAAATCAAGGATATGATAGTTTACACTTATGGGTAAACATGTACCCGAGTTACCAAACTCTTTTCACTGTGCTGACCACGATAAGATGCACTCATCTGCGTAAACATGTGCCTTTTACTTTATGTCCTTCTGGTTATACGGTCGGAGATCAATTCCGTTTGACGTGTAGTTGGGGATCGAGATGGGTAGCTCTGTTTCTCACCAAAAGGGTGTCGCGTGTTGGAGACGATGTTGGAATAGCCCTATTCTATAGGACTATATAGACTCTATTGATAAAGTCTTGCGTGTTGCTTCTCATAAATACAGGCAACCACTTCGGCTTAGCAGAGACAGCTTGACATTAACAATGCATATACAGTCGACCCGGTCTAAATGTGACAGGTCGGGTGTAATAAAAGTTATAACCTCTATACAGAAGTGCATTCCAAAATAACTCACACAGTTCAATTATAACATTCAAATTGCAATATGTGAATTTAATACCTGAAACAGTAAAATCTATATCCTGGAAACCCAAGCAAGGCTGTATTCGCACCTACCAACTGGGGTCCCTAGTTTTCCGCTGAGTTCAGTTCGGGATAAAGGAGGAGCGTCTTCGCACTATAAAGTTATGAGTGGAGCGAAAAACGGGTGCCCTAACTTAGACGATAAGGACCAAAACTCGACTTTCCCGACTACCGTAGGGGATATAGTTTCTTTGTTCTGTAAGTTTCTTATGTGGCTGACGCGTAGATGAGAAATGTGTATGTGAACCATGCAGAAACTTCGCACATGGGGAAAGCTTTCAATACAAAACCTACCAGTACAGTTTCAAGTAGCCATGAGCCAGTGAAGACGTTCTCTCGTGCGTTTCAACAAGTCCATTACCGAATATTTCAGTAACACTGAATATTGCTGACACATTAGTGAATATTGTGCATATATATTCACTCAGCGAGTCCACGCAACCCATGATATAATGAAACCTCCTTTTCTGGTCCCCCAAAAGTGTTTTCCCTTAAGCTTTTCTTTTGGCAACGGGGTAAAGTGTTCTCGTAGCATTTTGCAACTATGCAAGCAGGTGTAACTTGCTGGACTTTGTCTTGGACTTTCGAAACGCAGACTTAATTTTTCACCTTAACACGCAAATACACCAAAGTATGGGTAGACTTCGCTCACCCAAGATAATTAATGATTCGTTCCGCAATAATTATAACCACGATCCGTTACACGAACAGGTGAGAAAAACGTTCCAGCGTGAGTAAAAGTTGGAAGTTAAAAAAGAAGAAGCCTCTCAAGCACATGTGCCAATATAATAGTAATACATGTACTAGTTTTTTTATGTTAGAGAACTCCAAGAATGTACATCAAGTTTCTGTGGTGTAGTTGGTTATCACGTCAGTCTAACACACTGAAGGTCTCCAGTTCGAACCTGGACAGAAACATGTCTGTTCTTTTATGAATGTGGACAGAAACCACTTTTTAGCGGAAGGGCAACACTGAAGGTTTCCAGTTCGAACCTGGACAGAATCATACATTGGACGTGGACGGAAACACATCTACCCTTTATAGCGGAAGGGCAACACTGAAGGTCCCCAGCCTCTAACCGGTCACGACGGTCCTGTAGGTTGTCATGAGCATAATAAAGAGGAGTCCTTCATTGATCCAGATAGGGAGTTCTCCATTGATCGAGATACGGGTGTGTGCACTTCCCATCTTCCCTTGAATTTAGAAGTGCATTTTCTTTGCAACGCGTTTCTTGGGTACGTTCCATAGCTGGAGGATCTGTGTTGTGACGCGGTTCCAAATCTGCTGGAACCGGGTATGTTTCCTGCGCGATTGTGACAGCTTTCCTATTGAACCAGATTTCTTCCGCAGTGTACAGGCACGTATTGTCTCCCATCATCGTGTAGATTTCTTGAGGTGTGCGGGACGATCATTGCCGAGCAAGGCCTTCCCGATTCGTGGTTTTCATCCGTGTTTGATCAGGAAAGCCCGGAAAGCAAGCGCGTAAAGTTCTTTGACCCAGTTCCGCACATTGAATGCTCCCAACACCAGAAAAGGTGGATTCACTCCTCGTTCTTCTCTTTGTCACATCGTCTGCACCACTTTTCTCGGGCGCTTTTGGGGAGTTCCAGGACCTCCATCCGCTCCTGGCGATGGCGTTGTACGTGAGGGTCAGAGGAGAGCTGTGTGTTGGATGGCCGCGTGTGGGCCACGACCTCGCCCATCGATTGTTGCACCAACAACTGATCGTCCATCTCCTCGAGCCTGCCTTTGCCAGCACTGTCAATTGTTAACATCCAACGAATCTCTGATGTCGCGAGTGCGAAAAAATTGCTGCCATTCCTCATTGGTAGAAGACGAAATGGTTGGCTTCCTATAGGCTGGCTTCCCGCTCTTCTTCTCCACGGTATCGTCAGCACTTGCAGAGGAAGGCAAGGTTTCATGAGGTTCCAAATCGTACAGATTTGCCATTTGGTTCCAAGGAGCACATCTAGAATTCCTCGGAAGTTTAAAGAACGAACATATGTACCGGTGTAGATTAGACGTGCAACTGCGTACAACTTCAGAAAACGAAATCAGAAGGGAAAAATTTCCATTCCTGAGAGTTTTCGGTGTGCTTTGAACTGCAAGTAGGAGATCAGGCTGTTACAAAACTGAGAACTTTACTTCCAAGTCTTTCAGAATATAGAATTTATCTCCCACAACAGAATGCTACAGTCTATTAGAACTAATAACAGATCAGAAACTAATCAGAAGGAGAACTGAAAAGAAATATTCCGAGATATGTGCACAGCTTTACTTAGACTTCAGAACTGGTACAGATAGAAAGGGCCTCCGACTCATACTACTATACAGGGAATGTGAGTTAATATACTAATTATACATAACTGTTGTCACCTCAAAGTGACTTACCTAACTGCTGTCACAGTGCTTCTCACGTCACAAGTCATGTCACCAGTCACCTCTTCCTTTTTTACTTTTGTCTTTTTATCTTCCGCAGAGTTTTGATGTGACTCTCTAATGATATTTAACACCCTCCTTCATTAGAGCATCACTTCTTTCATACCTAGTAAATCTCTGATATGTATAAACCTTAGCTTTGATAAAGCTTTGGTAAAAATATCAGCTAATTGATCTTCCGATGGACAATATTCCGGCTTGACTATCTTAGCTGCAATTTTCTCCCTTATATGATGTAACCTTGTCTCCAAACCTTTTGTTCTTTCTCTGATAACTCTATTGTTAGCCAAGAACATTGCACTCTGATTATCCACATGTAATACTGTTGGTCCAGATATCTTTTCTCTCATCTCCAGCAATAAATTCCTTAACCATCAGCTTGAGTAACCTTAGAGCCTGTTGTTGCTGAAAAGTCCTTCAAGAGTGATCTTTGGCTGGTCATGTGCTTAGAAGCACCAGAATCAATGTATCAATTCTTGTCTTCTGTTGTTGTAGATATCAAGCTGGTAATAAACATATTACCAACATCCTTCTCTTCTTGTGCATCTTCTTGAGCAGCAACATTACTTGATGTAGAATTCTGACCTCCATTTGCCTTTCTAGCATAGCAATCTTCAATCTTGTGACCTTTTTTTTCACAGAAGAAACAAGTTCCCAACTTCTTTCTGCACTCTTCAATCTTCTGACATTTCTTCTTACAGAATGAGCAGAAAGTTTTGCCTTGATTTCCTGAGTAGGAAGACCCATGTTTCTGAGATTGTTGCTCCTCTCTTCTGTAAGTCTTCACCATAAAAGCAGATCCTTGATTCTTCTGAGGGAAAAACTTTCTGATCAGCTGCTCTTCTTCATGTAGTAAACTGCACAACTCCTCATAAGTTGGCATACTCTCTCTTCTGTTGATATCAGAAACAAAATGAAAATATGGAGTACTAAGACTATTCAAAGTTATAGAAACTAGATCTTCATCACCATATGTCCCTCCTGCTCTGGTTAGCTGCACATAAATACCATCTATCTTCTCAAGGTGTTCATGAATATCTGCACTCTCATCCATCTTGATAGAATGTAGATCATTCTTCAACTTTGCTACTCTATTTTTGCTCACATTATCATATTTGCTAGTTAGCTTCTCCCAAGCTTCTCTTCCTGTATCACAAGCCTCAATGGTAAGCCTGATACTTTCCTACACAGCAAGCAGAATATTGACTAATGCTCTAGTTTGCTTCTTAATGAATCTTAGAGTTTCAGGAGAACTCTCATCATAAAATGGAGCAAGCTTCTCTTCTCCAGAAACCACACCTCATAAATCCTTACACTCATAATGGCTTTCATGATCAGTTTCCAGGAACTGCAGTTATTAGGACCTGAAAGTCTAGTGCTCTCATTCAAACTAAACTCACTGAAAGTAGCAGCCATGGATGCTATCTTGCTGAAAAGATGAGTCCAAAAAACCCCAGAAACTAAATACCAGATTATCAGAATTTTAAACCCTTAGCTTGAGCAACCTGTGCTCTGATACCATGTTACAAAACTGAGAACTGTACTCCCAAGTCTCTCAGAATATAGAATTTATCTCTCACAACAGAATGCTACCAGTCTATTAGAACTGATAACAGATCAGCCTGTTAAAACTAATCAGAAGGAGAACTAAACAGAAACAGAGATGATATGTGCACAACTTTACTTAGACTTCAGAACTGGTACAGACAGAAAGAGCCTCCGACTCATACTACTCTACAGGGAATGTGGGTTAATATACTAATGATACATAACTGCTGTCACCTCAAAGTGACTTACCTAACTGCTGTCACAGTGCTTCTCACGTCACAAAGTCATGTCACAAGTCACCTCTTCCTTTTTTACTTTTGTCTTTTTATTTTCCGCAGAGTTTTGATGTGACTCTCTAATGATATTTAACACAAGCAGCCACCTCCTGCCTGCGGACGAAAAAATAAAGATAAGAATCCGAATCAGCGTGAACCGTACGCCTTAGTTTTTAAAGTTCCATTGTCAACATTGAGAGCGCACAATTGATCACAATCATCATGTTTTGAACTTGTCCACAAAAACATGCTCAAAATATTAAGGATTCCAAAATCAAGTCCGAACTTCCGTCCAGACGTCCGAAGTTCCGATTCGTCTTCGCATCCATCGCAGGTCAACACAACCACGATCAATTTTACCCATCTTCCCTTACTCCAGGTAGCCACTTACGAACCACGAAGCTCGTTTTAAAGTTTAATTACGTTATAAACAAATCAATGGAGACAGTACAGTAAAGTATTGGTTTCCCGGAAATATTGACTGCGAAGTTTAGGTATATGGAACGCTCATTGCTCTGCACATATGGGCGATCGAGGTTCCACAACTTTAACCATCTCAATCGACATTGGCAGTAGCATTTTGGATCATTCTGGCTCCTTTCTCTGCTTTTCTGCTAGCAGTGCGACTGTCCCGTACTGGTTACAGTATTCATTCTTCATCAGTCTTCACAACCACGAGGATGTAGCACGATATCGACACCACCCACTGCAACCTAGGAGGTTCCTTTCTTTGTAATGGTCATGACTCACTCGCATGTTCTAAGATTTACAGAAAACTTTACTTAAAAAGTTAAATAAAGAAATAAAAAGAAATTTGAATAAATATACAATATGATAATATTTTTAGTAATTAAAAGATAAATATATATAAGGATTATTTCAAAACTAAATATGTTACATTTATAATCTTAATTATTGACAAATAGCTTAAATCGCATAAATCGGTATAAAAGAAAGACACAACTTTTTTCTCCCTTTGCACTTTTAATTGAGATCATAAAAAATATTCTCCTTTTCTGCTAAAACTATGAAACTTTTAGTTCTATAGATCTCAATCACTACTTAGTCTAACTAGATTGACTGGAAACAAATCACAAAGTATAAAGCTCATGAATATATAGTTTTAAACTGAACATGTACTCTTCTGTAAAATACAAAATATAAGTTATATTCTTTTTCTTGAACTAAAAAGATCTTTTTTCAAATATTAGTCTTATTTTCTTTTTTTGATGAGTCTAGTGTATTAAAAAATATTTTTTATTTCAAAAATATTTTTTAGATATTATCAATTGAATTTAAATAAGTCTATTTTAGTATTTTACTCTCACGTAATTACAACAAAATCGTTCATAAAACCGTTGAGATTTCAACGACCAAATAGAATTGGACGTATGTAGTTTTCTGAGACGAGAAAGCGAAGACTTTTTCTTCTCAAGGTGGTTTGTCATAGACCACTTTTGCCGTTTCCTCTTTGTGCTTTTCCATGGTTCATATTTTACGAACCATTGGTCGAATTTCCGTAAACCATTAATTAGGTTAAGAAAACTGATGTAACCATAGTCTACATACAAGGTCATGGTTCAATGAATATTGATTTACCATAGTTTATACAACTCGAAGGTTTAGGATAAAAGATTTGATATAAAACTGATATGATTTTACTTTGAGGACCACAGTTAAAATTTGGCTCTAAAACTACTATACCACTGTTTAAGCTTCTTTAATACTTACCAAGCCTAAACTTGTTCGAGTCAGGAATCGGTAAGGATTAATTAAGGATTCGGTAAGGATCATAATTAAGGATTAGGTAGAAGAATATGTAACGAAAACATCTTGAAAAAGACTCTAAAGAGATTGCCGGGGCTCGAACCATATAATATATGCTAATACAATATATGCTAACATAACATTCAAAAAGGAATGCATGGTTTATGTTAATAATGATCATCGAAATGATAAAATGGTTTGTCCTCTACCTACTCTCTCGTATGGAACTGACATAAAGCTTGAAAGTCGTGTCTGTCTAGATCTGATAAAGCATAATCTTCAAGGTTATGGAATGTCAAGGTCGTGTCTAACTGATAAACCATTGCCTCAAAGCTTATGTATTACCTAACCATGGATATTACAGGATATTCACCCATGTAATAGATAAAGTCTTTGCTTGTTTTCTAGAATCTTTTTTTAGAAAGATTTGCTTCCTCTCTGAATAATTAATGGCTTGGTGGTTTTCACAGGACATGTGCTTTCTGTGCGAAATCCATTCCACAGCGTATCAAAAAATGAAAACCTCCCAGAATAATTAATGACTTTTTGCTTATTGCTGGATTTATTCACCCTCCGCTTCTGTTGTATACAGTGGCGATTATTGTAGGGAAGCACGTGTTCCATACTTGGATTTTTTGGTGTTTTTTTTCTCATAACAATACAGGGGGTTTGCTTATTTTTTCGGATGAAGTCCGATACATTGGTCTCGCTTGTGCTAATCCCACGATCGAGCAATATTCGGATTCACTGAGACGTAGAATCTCAGGATTGTGTGATATTTGCTTTAACTTACAACACTTGCATAAATGTACCAGACAATGAAATGTAGCAGAAGATGAAATGAGCCAAATTACAAAATTCTTGGGATTGAAACATTTCCATCGATTACAGCAGTGGACCTGAAGAAAGTACAGTAAGTAACAGACGCATAGTACAGTACCTAAATACCAGAGGTGTGTGATAGCAGAAAGTCTGCAGAAACATGGACAACAGCCTATGCACTGTGACATGGTGATATATGGAGGTGTGTAGTGATACCAAGCTATGTACTGGAAGTGAACAGTAGCGTATGTACTGAAACGTCGGTACATAGCTCAAACATGGATAGTAGTCTATATAGTGAAAGATGTGATGGACAGTATAACAGTACCGAAACATGGACAGTAATCTATGTAGCCCAAACAGTGAGCAGCAAGCAGCAAGTCGCGCATGTATATGTTGTAGGTTGCACTAGAGCGTAAGTTGTTGACGGTAAGATCTGCAGCAAGCGGTCTATCTGATGGATGCGGTATGTCTTTATGATGGGTCCGAATTGTCATTTGCTCCGTGGATGTCTTCCTCCTCTCACTGCTGAGGTGTGCTGCCTGCATCGGCACACGAGTAGTAAATGTGAGAGCAAGCAAGCCAGTATAAAAAGTAAGGACGGAAAGCAGAGAAAGAAGTGTCACATTCATAGAGTCTGCTTGCTCGAGATTATGCTCTAAAGTGCTACAAATAGACATGTACTCAAGCAGAGTGTGTACATTTTGAAAGTTAGGTACCATTCTCGTTCTTGGAACAATAGGTGAGACAGCGAGAATGTACTCCTCCTAACCGAGCACGTCGGAGTCAGGTTGTTCAACAGTAAAATAACGAGCACGGATTTGCACAAAGAAAACATTATCAATGTTTGCAATGATCACTGTTTCAAGACGAACTATAGCTTTTTCACAATGAGTCCCTGCGCGCCTTCTGAATTCCACACCTCTTGAGTCATCGACAGGAAGGAGTATATTTATCGGACCTGATCATAAACCTCAAGCAGGTTTTGAGAGTTGTACCTAATGGTGTCTGCTTTCGTATTTACTGAAATATAGAGCCCACTGAAGAATATTGGTGTAGTTCAGTTCCACTCGATTCTTGCTATCTGCGACATCGAAAAGAGTAAACAATTCTTCATCATCTTCGAGCATACTGTCAATAATGTTTATCATCGCCGATTTGTGGTGTGCCTCAGTCTTGTCTTTCATACAGTAGCCAACCATACCCACTAAGGTATGGAGGCATATGTTAGTCAGTTGTTTTACACAAACTTTCCCTCCGAAGGTCTGTTATCTCCGTTCCAGCTTAGAAGTGTAAGGAGACAGTTTCACCTGGAGACTGCTACTAGCCTGAAGAGAAATAACACCCTGCACATGCAAATGTAAAAGACTTCCGTCTCTCTATGGATAGTAGACCACCGGTGCACTCGTCTTGAAGAAATTGACGGTCAATATTTGTCCATGTCTAGATCATCATCGATGCAGTTAACGGTCACTGATAGTTCTAGTTGTTTCGCGATCGGTACTCTACACGTTCTTGTTGTCAGAGACTGCACAGTCACTCGCTTTGCTCTAGCTGCCCGTCTGAGCAACATGTGGCACACATGGATAGTGTTTGCAAGCAAACCTGAAAACCTTTGGATCTACATCTTGGCAGATGTAGTTGATGTAGACGAGACGGTACATTGCAACCATAGTAGGTTTCAAAAGATGTGGATCAATTGGCAATTAAGGAATTTAAAATAACAGTAAAATCTGGATTTTGAATCTCGTAAGATGATCCAAGCTCTCTCCAAATTAAACTAATGAGAGGGTTCGATTACAGCCTGAAGACAACTGATCGCTATGAAAAAGGATTTACTGATCAGCACATAGTATAGGCCGTCCAACAAGAACTCAGACGGCACACGGATGAAGTGCTCTACTGTCTTTCTCCGATGTTCAGCTTTATAGAGACAGATCCTACATTTATATATACATTTCTTGTTTGAAATAGATCGGTACTGGACTTACAGGCTATGGTACGAGAGTAGAGGGAACAGAGACGACAAGATATTTTCTGCAGAGGAAAGAGGCTCATCGTTTCCACAAGATTTTGTAAAAATCATCTTCCGACATAATTCGTTCGAAAGAAATCGAATGAGCATGCAAGTCTGAGTTTGAAGACTTCCCTGAGATAGATGTACCGTCTCTTCGATGCAGTCATCGGAAGTATCGAAATGATTGTAATGTCACCTCAGCGATGATGATATTCGTCCCACCGTCGCACACCTCCATGCAGCCAAGAATTAGAAACCACAGATGCATGTAAGTGAAGGAAAGACGCATAGAGGTAAAAGATAAGAAGCTCTGTCCAGGTGTGATGAAAGCAGCGATGGACCCTCTCGCTCGGTGAGCTATCACCGTATCGCCGTACCGCCTCTCGCTTGCATCCGCTCGCTGAGCACGATGTAGAGCTCAAGCAATGAAACCGATGACGCCATCGAAAATCCTTTCTTTGCTTCGGTCGCAGCAAGAAAGAGATAAAGAAACTGTCTCCTTCTCCGAGAATCTTCAGACAATGACAGAAAAAAACTTTCGCTTTCTTTGAGAGTCTCCACTCGATGCAGCGATCGACATGATGAGACTAGGACTACTTGTGCGAAATACAGCACGCGAAGGGAAGCAAAGACTGCTCTCTATTCTTTGTTCGCTTCGAGTCGAAACAATAGGCCAAGCAAAGACAATGAGGAAACACGGCGGTGGCCCAAGATCATAATGTGAACAGCGAACGTCGCTGTAGTAGACAAGAAAGACAATGAAATGAATGCAACGCATTCATTTCCTTTACTGCTAAATCCGCAGTGGGCAACTTTCACGTACTGTGACGAAGCAGGGCGGGGGCAAAGATCGTAACGTTATCAGCGAACGTTCAGAACGTTTGTAGTAGGCGATGAAACAAAAAGAAATGAAGGAAACGCATTCCCCTACTGCTAAATACGCGGTGGCCAACCGGCCAGAGCAAAAAACGGTAAGGTTCTCCCGGTTCCACGTTCGCTGTACAAGGCCGTGGGGAGGATATTACCTAAACCTTTTGTTCTAATCTGAATAACACCTTCTCTCATTCACAAAACTACAGCTATAATGCGGATTATGTAACGAGATATAACTGCCTTGGGGCAACAACGGTTCACAAATCACATCGAGAAGCACGAGAGACATCCGAGAACCAAGCAAGCAGGTCCCGGAACAATCATGGTAAAGCTCGTATTGTGGAAAGCAAGACTGCGGCTCAGCTCTTCCATGCACCTTGCAACTTAGAAGAAGTGCTTTGTTCAAGTAACTTTGGCTTATAAGCAATCCGGACCCGACCCAACTCGGGTTTTGTAATAGCTATTATTGCGTGGACTACGGTGCTTGTCCGTACCAAGAATGCATGGACCAAACCAACAGATAACAACAGTCTGCACGCAAACAAGCAGGCAGTCTTCTTTTATTTATAGTCTGATGAAGAAACATTGTGAATTCATCTGATCAGTGTCTCCCTTCGTCAACTTAAACGTACAGGGCAAGACGCAGCCCACAAACCTCGTAACTATCTGTATTACGCTGCCACTCTGACAGTAAGTAGCAAGCACGTACTTTCAGTCGTTCATAAACGACATACTATGGTATGGTATTTTATTCATGAGCTTAACGTGAACTTTCACTCGTCATCGCTGGATGTTATTTGCCTCAAAGAATCACGACGTGATTCTTGACGGTCAGTGATGGATTCATGATCCAGATGGTCAGTTTTCTACGGAAAGTAACTCCGGCTGTGTTTCAGTCTCAAAAGTAGCTCCTTGTGCTTTGAGCCACGCCACCTTTTCTGAGTCGGGCAGACTGTCTAACTTCTCGAGTAAGCTCGTTGCCTCGCTAGTTTTAATAACCCAAATACCTTCGCTTGCAGCATCTCTGTACAGCACAGCATTCGGATCGACAGACTGTGCGCAGAAGTGCGGACTGTTGGTAACGCATCCCTCCAGCTCTTGAGCAGACACTTCAGCCAAGAGCTGGCGTCGTCGACAAACCGTTACCCACCGTCCACCAGTGAAACCGCCGCCTGTAAAGCAGACGTTGCCTGTCACACGTCCCACTTCAGTGCCACATCCACCGTTTCTGTATGCACGACCTTGCTTACAACCGCTAGAGTTTCTGAACTGCAGTGACGCACGAGCTGGACTGGTGCAGCAGATATTTTCAGCAATTCCGAAACACCCCGCCGAAGACCCTACACAGTTGCTCTGCGTCCAAAACACAATGTCTACTGCACTCACGAGCTGGAGGCTTGCAAGAGCCAACAGCATCAGAGCAAATAGTACTACTTCTGCGATGAAACTCTTCGCCATCATGGTGCCTATGTAGATGTATCGAATCGATTATTCCTGCGCATGCAAAGACTCAGGCAATACAATTCTTAAATCGATTGATCTGCAGAGTTAGACAACTACTTCTGAATAAAACATAACATTGTAATTTAAGCTGAAAGTCTTTCGATCTCCAATCTTGTTTTGCTGTACGATCAATACGGGAAGGTGGCATATCACAACACAGTTGCACTAGTTAATTTGAAGCTGCTCGTACTGCTGGAGATCAACATGTGGATGTACGTACATACCTGGATAGCAACCGATAGATACTACGAACAAGTAACTTGTACTAGGAGGGAAGACTGAAGATATTTGGAGTTGACGAGATGAGTTTCTGTGCTCACCAGACTGCCTTATATGCTTGTTCTAGAGCTACAAGGATTCTATCCACTTAATTAACCCATTAAAAGTGTCTTACCTACTACTAACAGGTTTATTGGCTGATGAGCTAACTGATTGGCTAGATTGTCAGCGATGAACAATGGAACTAAACGGAAGTTTAAAAACCCAGTATACCCAGTCTCGATTTTCTAGCCTGCAACCATACTTGAGATGCATCACAGCACATGGACCAAGAAAAAGAAGTCCCAGCAGCTGATGAACTTCAGATGAAGATTACTTGCGAATCCCCCTGTAGGTTAAGATTTCTTGGGAATCAACAATCTCAACATCAAAAGCATGCGGAGCGTTACGGGGAAACGGGATAACGTACCTCGTTAACCAAGGAGTAATGTTTAATTAGGCTGATAGCTGATATTCATTAGTGTATGAAAAGCAGAAACGAGCGCAGGCTCTCCCAACTCAAGTCACTAGTGCTTTAACAAGGGATCAGAAGCATCATGATTTTTCCTAGAGGGGTTGTTATATGCTCTAACCTACACTTGAGAAAAGGTGATGTAAGAAGGCTTTGCACTGGTCAGTAGGCAATCAAAGAGAGAACAGTAACTGATCTTGGGAGTCACATAGATGACTGAAGACTCCACCTAGACATTACGTAATACTCTTTATCAGTTCAGTTTATAGAATCTGATGATTACGTTCCCACATCATCGACTTGTATATTAATAAGATTTGCTGTTTTAGCACGGTTTCGAACGGCATTGTTTGGTTCGATGTGCAGAGAGTATACTCCATACGTTACGGAATATCAAGAGGTAAAGTAAGTGGTTGTTGCTCTCGTTGGAGCATCATATGAATCAGTTACACCTGTTGAGGTTGACTTACTCAACTCGGTGATCGTACTTAATTTACTGATACTCGGAACTATTCCTTTTCAAGTCACGTTAGAACCATAGACACTAACAGCTTAAAATGTAACGAAATTATTGGATAGCTGGTCCAAAGGACTCACCTGCAAAAGGATTCACCTGAGAGGTCGAGGAAGGCAAAAAGGAGGTACAGAGCTTGGGGTCAAGGATCAGCACCGCAGTGAGCTCTATTATCTTGATACTCTCGAAAGTAAGAATTCCCTCTTGCAGAATGGTTGGGATGTGATCTTCAAAATATAAACTTGTGTTAACTTCGCTTTAGATGTATAACCAAGTGACAAGTCTAGAAGTGATGTGGCACACATGACAAGATTTTGTTTCCAACGAGCGATCAAAAGGTTATTCACACTACCATCGATGCTCAGAGCTTAAAACTCATGTTTCTCAGCTTTCTAGCTTAACCTTAACTGTCATGCATTTTATAAATGGAATCTTCCGAATTAACGATACCAATTAATTAGCGCCCAAATCCGAGTGACTCCAGAACAATTTCGAGGTTCTGCAGGCGTAGTCAGCGTCACTTGCTGATGAGTCCACCAGATAGTTGGTAATACTCTAGGTCTTGGCTACTGAAACTCCATATTCAATTGGAACGCATCAGTTTCACACGTCTCAAGTTATCATCTTCCATCACCCTTCTTAGTGAAGCTGCCGTAAAAGCTAATAAATCCGCTCAGTCTCTTGCGCTGCACGAGGTTTTGTGTTAGACTGTACACTTATAAATGTAAAACGTAATCTTTTTAACTCATGTTTACTTTTCACGCATCCAAACTTACATAACAATTCTTATCAGAATTCATTGCAGTTAGAGGGTGTCCAAGTTAATTGTTCCGTGAATTGTTTCATGTTTCAATTCTAGAGTAAAATGAAGTACCTATTCTAACCAGACCTCATTATGATTGAACAAATAGAGTGTGACTTTATCAACTAGATACAAATATACCAAGTCAATTGAGTTTTGAGGATGAATTTGGAATAATCTTCTTTTTTGAGATTTTAAAATAAAGAGATCACTCAAAATCAACTTCTCACATTGTGTATTAGATTTTTAGATACGATTATCATACATGTGATATGTGACAATTTTACCTAAGTGTGTACGGATCATTTACTTATGATCTAGTTTTGATTTATAAGAGAGAAGACCTCAAGAGTCAGTGTCGGTCTGATTCTTCGTCTCTGCTGTTCTGATATCAATTGCATATTTGCTATCAGATAAGAATCCATTTAACCAAAGGGCAAATGGATATGTGCCACCGTCACGGGACGATGAAATACGAAACCTTGATGGTGATAATGAGATATGTCTCGACTGCTCAAGAGTCGATTCTTGTAGTTTCAGCTCCGAGTTTTGACCTGTCCTGTTCAGACCATACCTTATGGTTTTCAGTTTATTTAACTCCTCTGGGTAAGACAGAACTTTATGAAGTTTAGCTATAGGCACTGCATATCGGTCGAGATAAATCGATATCGTCGGCATTTGGAAATGTCTTGTGTGTACTTTGAAACTCTTTCACCTTCAGAAAACATCAACTGTAATTTGAATCCGACACTTAGATTTACCCGAGGATACCCCGTGCTTGGAACGTATCTAACGCAGCTGACAGATTGTGAAGATGAATATAGTCGTGCGCTTTTGCTGAGAAGGACGAAGTATATTTATAGGAAACGCCCAATCTTAACAGAGAAGGAAACAATCTGGTTTTAAGGGCTCGGGTCCTTGTGTACAGTTTGAGGCTAGCATTCCACTCTGCATAAGCCCATGGCCAGGTCCTTTTTGGTTTTACCAAACCACCATCCGTGTGCTTTTCTCAATCTTTACTTGCAGTGGAAAGTAAACAATGCACTGCAAGTAAAACAATGGAGGGCTATCATCCCATTAGTCTCCATGATTTCATTGATCATCCCCTGTTGACAAGTTGCTCATGATCAAATTGGCTATGGGGAAGCAAGAGAGATAAGCAAGTGATGGGTGGGAGAGAGTAATATTCAACTTCTGAAACTATTGATGCCTCTGAATTAATATGTTCCCAGCAAAGAATCGTGTAATACGTACTGGGATATGACCGTGAGTGTATTTGGGAAAATGTTACAAAAATCTGCCGTATGCACAAGCCAAGAAACGCAGGGACGGGTCTTGTACTAACCTTAAAGTTTTGTTTTGAAATTTGAGAAAACCAAAAGTATATCTAACTTTTGCTCATTCTTAAGTTACATTTTCCTCACGTCAGTTTAGTCTCAGGGGAGACTATCTCTTGGAATCAGGTTCTACTGCATATTGCCGTACACAGTTCAAGTGGATTTAAATGTTCCAATGATGCCTTTACATTCATGACCGGCGATGAAAACTGTTTCAAGCAAGTAAGATCAGCTGGATCGCTTCAAAAATCCATCCGAGGTTGTCATCTCCGACACGTTGCAAAAGAGCAACATTTGACGACCATGTGAAGATAGCTTCCATTCTGAACTCCACTTGACGGTTCCCTCGACGGTTAGTGGTAGAGACTTATGGAGGATCCATCGAGTTTCTTATGATTCCGAGTTCAAATTATCGTTTGGTTCACATGGCACAAACGAATCATCAACTTGTAAACGTTCTTTTTCTTTGTGTCTTGGACTTCAAATCTGAGTTGTCAAGAGCTAACACTTTACTTATCAGTTATTTGTGCTAACTGGATGTAAAAAGCCTTGTAAACTGCATCCTTGCTTTTCACTTACACTTTGGTGCTGCATTGATCTATGGTTCTCTAGCATAGTGAGTTAGAGAACCATTGATAATCATAATTAGATAATGAAAAATCATCTCAACCGTTTATTGGTTCTATTTTTAGAAAATTTACATGTGAAATCCAGAAATTCCAAACTTGATGATGATAGTATATAAAACTCATTTCATCAAAGTGAATGACTACTGTTATTTTACTGTTATTGTAACATGAACTAGAACTCTAACCATCTACTCACTTGATCGGGAAGGACGTGGATGTGATTTGTTCTGTAAAAAAAAGTCATTTAAAATTATTTTAGAAAATTTGGAAGAATTTTCGAAAAAATCGACTTTGTTGATATTTTGGTAAATTTTTTATAAAAATTGTATTGAATATCATTTTATCATCTTTTAAGTTATGCTTTCCAAAAAGAGCAGAAAAAGCTTTAAAAACGATTTTGTTGCGGGTCCACCTCGTATTTTATTTCCACGTCTAAGTCGAATCACAGTCGAGTCCTTTATATTTCCTCAGGTTCCATTTTTGACTCTACTTGTATAACTTTACCATTGCATTGGTTCTGTTACAAAGAACACCACTTCTCTCCAAGCTTTGCTATATATAACGAATATCTTGTTATTTCTATGCATTTATATATGTAACTATCGTTTTGGAAAGACGATGAGAGATGATGAAAATAAGAACAATTTGTTGTTTTATCGGAAATTTGTATTTTAACTTCACATCCATTTCAAAGTTCTGTTCGCACATCACAAAAAGGTGCATACGGCAATCACCCCTCCATCTTAAAGTGGAGCAAGTCAAGTATACATGTAGTTTAATATCACTTAACTTTTCCCTGCAGGAGGATTTAGTCATAAGAAATGTTTTCATTCTATAGGAGTTCCAATTCTTCATTGTCAATTTTATTTTTATGCTGTAGCCTGGTTCTTGGCTACTCTTACCCTATGGTTTAACACATTAGTGGGCTTCATGGTGCATGAGGTTTAAATAATTAGTCCCCATTTATTGTTGTGCGATGATATTGTTGTTAGATGATGGTCCCACTTCCCCGTCAATAATGCTTGCTGCATGATAAACCTCCAAGAGATACTATATTCTGATTCCTATCCTATGTGATGATTGTTGAGTTTATCGGTTTAATCTCATGTTCTATCACAAGATACAATTCAGTCCTTCATGTTTTCACCGTCTTCTTTTTGCCAACTTGACTCGCGGGAGAGTCGAGATGCATTCACCATGTTGATGTTCTATGTTGTACCACTTTGTTTTTTAGTTCTACTGGTTGTCATTGGATAGATGGTTGCTTTCTGAACACTTGTAGTTATTTAGAGATCTTTACGTGAAGTTGGGTCTTAAAAAGAAGTTTCTAGTGCAATCTGAATTGTTATCGGTTGAAATCGATATTGATCATTTCACTTTTTAAGAGTGTCCGTGGTAAAAAGCTACTCTGTCACCCTAGCTGTATTCGTTATATCCAAGGTTTGTTGCAGAAATGATCGAAAAGAAAAGATCATTTCAGATGAACACTTCTTGGACCTATACAAGTAACGTCATGATATATGAATAAGTCACATAGTGTCTGTTTTCTTTGAGTATATACTCACTTAACTTCCTTCTATATGCAAGCAAAAGTTCTGAGAAGTTAATTTAATAACTGATGTTCTGATTTAGACAGGGCTCAAAGTGACAATTTTCTGCTAAATTCTGGAAAACCATTCTTTAATTACATACTTTTGGAACAATGTTAGTGCCCGTTCTTGCTTTCGATGGCTATGGCAGACCCTCAACTTCCTCCCTAGAAAAGAAAAACACCTTCGTTGCAGTGCTGAAGATAAACAGTGCTGGACACATGGCCTGGTCCGCCCTGCGCCGTAGATCCGGGGATCCACACCGGGTTCAGGTCCTTGGTCCTGATTAGGGTTTGGCGAGCTTCCGATCTGTCGATGCTTTTGCCAAGCTCGTCTCCCGTCCTCCCCCTTTCTCCCTCTCGCGAATTCGTCTCGCGAATTCGCCACACGCCAAGATGCAGATTTTCGTGAAGACCCTTACGGGCAAGACTATCACGCTCGAAGTCGAGAGTAGTGATACCATCGATAATGTGAAAACTAAGATCCAGGATAAGGAGGGTATGTACGGTCGTCCTGGATATTTTTGGACCCCTTTGTGGATTGCTGGGGAATTTTGTTTCTGGGGTTTTCCGGGAAGCTTTGAGCGTGTTCTCTTCTCTGATGTCTATCTATCAAATATGTCATCCGTGTGATGCGTGTTGGGCCACCGACGGCCTCAGAATTCACTGACCTAGGATCGTCATTGTTTGAATGTCCGTGTGCTTGTGACCGAATTTTGTAGGAATTCCACCCGACCAGCAGCGTTTGATATTCGCTGGAAAGCAGTTGGAAGATGGCCGCACGCTTGCCGACTATAACATCCAGAAAGGTTAAAGAGTTTACCTGTCTCATTCCTTCCATGTTTATCTAGCAACCATCAAAATAGGCGTAGTGTATCGTTCGGGGGTTGTGAATTTGCTCAATTGGAGGTGTATAAGTATGTACACCCTGTTTTGTTCCTGGTCTGGATCATAGTAAAGATTGTATTAGGTCTGGAAGACTACTACAGAGGATCGTTGCTAGGAATGCTTTACTTCGTGAGGTCGTCCCGCTACCCATGTGTCACTTCTGATGCGAAGTAAGCGAAAAGATCCTTTTGGAGCTGGAAAATAGTTTATCGCAACAAAGGTATCGCCGAAGGTTACATCTGTGTAGCCCGATCTTCTGTGTCCTTTTATGATGAATGTTGTAATTTATAGCGTCAATGAACCGCGGCCCTGAGGAACTGATAATTGGATGAAAAATATTATATTCGAAGTCTGCCGGAGCTTTGGAAGTTGGGGACAGTAGGACGATTGAACTTACATTACATGTTATATCCGGAGGATCCACTGCATTCTCCATCGGTGGTCCCGTTCAAATGTTAGGGCCGCTCTGTGCATAGAAAAGGATGCGCGGAATATTAGGGTTACACCACATTGTAATGAGAGGGTAGTCTTTGTCAAGGGCAATTCTATAACCTGTTCGCACTGGAATTGCAGAGTCTACCCTGCACCTTGTCTTACGTCTGCGAGGAGGAATTATTGAGCCTTCGCTCATGGCATTGGCCAGGAAGTACAACCAGGAGAAGATGATCTGCCGCAAGTGAGTGCCCGCTTTACACCATCAGTGTCCGTCATAGTAATTTTAACGTGAAGCACAAGAAGCGAAAATTTAACATCTTGTGATCTTCATTTCCTCTTCGTTTGATCCTGGTCTACTTGGGAAAGGAGTGTGATGATGACTCTCGGTCTTCGAGAGGTTACTAGGTTTTCAAAAGATCCATCTCACTCGCCTTGTGATGGGATGTGTGATTCTTCTTAGGTGCTACGCCCGTCTGCATCCTAGGGCTGTGAATTGCAGGAAGAAGAAGTGTGGACACTCCAACCAGGTATTGATCGGATCAGTTGGATTGTCTAGTTATCTACTGCTGTTGGCTGTTCAAATGTTCGTAACTACAGCTCAGCGGGGAACCAAACTACCCTGCACGGTGTAGCATTTTTCCCCGAGAATGTGATTTGTGATCTGAAACCATCTTCTGATGTCTGTTTCTGCAGCTGCGACCCAAGAAGAAGATCAAGTAGACTACTTCTCATCCGTGTTGGAAACATGCCAACGGTTTTCTCAGCAACTATGTGGAGTGTTTCTACACGTTCAATAAAAGAATTTTATCATATATTGTGGTACCCTCATATCACTGGGCGGCCTACTACCTAGGATTGCAACGTTGTCTTGACTCCGCATTTTCTGTTCACAGTGCCTTCCCCATGATATTTCTTAAAACGTCTGACAGGTCTAGTCTTGCGTTTAGAATTTAACACGTGCATGTACTTACTTGTGGATAGTCAGGTTACGGCAGGTGAGTTCCTCAGTGACTACATACTGTCCCAGTTTATTGCACCGATTTCCTTCGAACTGAATTCAGTCTCGTAAAAGTTCAGGGTAAAGTTGTGGATACGGTCCGTTGCTCATGCTTACATCTCCACGGACGTGCGCTGATTCCGGAATTGCGACTTTAGGACTAGGGCACTGAGACCAGTGACAACATAAAGGTTTTTTCGGGGAAAACAAGTTAAGCTGTGGTGATGTTTTACTCTCCTGTATCTGAATGGAGCGACGTGCCCTAAAGGCTCCAATTTTGTGGTATCTGGTCTGGACGTAAATTGCTGCCGCATAGGCTGCATTACAGGCAATAGAGTCTGTTTTGAGTCTGTCACTGTTACAGGATCGTAAGTGAAGAATAGAAGTTCGGGTGTAAGGAATCTTGGATGATATTTCGGTTTCACGGACACAATCATTCTCGTACCCTATCCCTCAGATGTCTTTTGATATGGCGGTACAGGCTTGGAAGCTACATGAATTTGGTACTGTGGCAAATCCTGCTTCTCGGATACGAGGCCAAATTTTGAATATGGGCCGTAATATCTGCTACTTCATTGTGTGTGCTACCGAGTGCAGTCTTCAGTGCATTGTGCATTATCTCTCACCAAGCATATTCTTAGTCACTTAACGTGGCAAGCGCTTTAGATGGAGGTTAGGTTTCCAAGGCATTAAATCAGGAGTTGATTACTTCGACTGTATCCACTTTAACAGCGATGCGAACTTCAGTGTTGTCCTTGTAGTCACGTAGATGCCCCCACCGGCTGGCCTTCGAATCAGATGGTTCCCCTCACTTCTTGCTTTTAGTTGTTCTGGGTGTTGTACAGTGGAACCTGGATAAATGTTATGGCCCTAGAGTAATAAAATTCTAACATTAACAAAAATATAACACAATAATATCGTAACCATCTAAGTGTTATAATGCATAACTAGTCTTTAATTCATATGTTATAACACGTAAACAAGAAAACTTAATAAACTAGCAAAACAAGAACAAAAAGAACCTACGGTACAGCATGATAAGTATATGAATGAAAAGTTGTTGTTAAGATGATGTTTAAAATTCAAAACTCAGTTCTTACATGATACAGTATTAAGTTTTTCACTGAAATACAAAATCAGTTCAAAGATTTATAAATGTAAGATTTCTTTTACATAAATCTGATTTTTGTTACCATATCTTTGTATCCTCAGTGGTCATCACAAAATCATTTAATCATCCACATACATCTGTCACTCCAGACCGAGCTCAATTCTTCCAAATGCTGAAGTACGTGATTAAACTCTCGTCTTTCATCTCAAGGTTAGATACTTAAGTGAAGGTCAGGAAATATAATCGCGAATTTGATTTGCTTGCACCGATTTTTTTATATTTCCAATACTTACAAATAGTTGCTGCAGATTCATAATCGATAGTTATTTATCAATTAATAAAATATATTTTCTAAAATAACAGATATCCAGAGTAGGAAAAGAGTATTAACAAAAGAACAGAGTACCTAAACCATAACAGATAATAAAATAACAGGTTTATGAGTATCTACTTTACAGAGTAACCAAGTTCTAACAACTGTAAAGTTATAACATTTAACCAGGTAACCTTTATCCAGGGTAGACTGTAGGCCCCGTAGGTTGGCAAGTCACATGTGGATCTACTTCTGCGAGAACTTTGCTCCGCCATGTAATTGAAGTCTTGGAAACTCGGAACGTTGGTCGAAATTTTAGGGTTGTTCAGCCCCTGTCAACTGCCACCTATCCTCTTGTACAAGTCAGCGTTCGTGTTATCGGTATCCCATATGATGAAAACGTCGTACGTCGTGTACACGAAAGAAACAGGTAATAATGGCGAAACAGAAGGAAGTTGGAGAAGCTTGGAGAAGGAGCTGTGAAAGAAGTAGGCTTATTATAGTGGCGGAGAATATTAGAGTTCGGCGCCATCTTCATCTTCTTAGATGAAAACCTCGTCAAAAGTGTGCACATGATGGAATCCGGTTAAAAGGAAACTCCATCGGTGAGTTTAGCATTCAGCATGTTTTCGTGGCAGCACTCGATCTATGAACGATAGCACAAACTTACAGTAAATTAGTAAATTGGTTCCAGCGGATGCTTCTGATTTAAGTGCAAGTATCCTGATCATGCAGCAATTTTTGCGCAATGCTGAATGCTGAAGGAATTCCGCAGCCCCTTTTCTAGACGATTTTCGAAACGTATTATGTGGCCAACAATAAGGGATGAACTGGATTATGCTAGACGGAACACTGGATGAATGATCTACATGAATGTTGGAACATCTTTACATCACGAATAAATGAGTACAGTAGAGGTCTGTCTATTTCGTCAAGGGAGATAAATTTTAAAGTCATCGAACGAATTATTTTACAAGTTTTGATTACCATAGAACGAAATCGTAGTAATGGTATGTGGACAAGACTTTAACGTTTTACCGTATGAGTCTTACATATACATGTATTTTTATCAATTTCTCTTATTTGTTTGAGAACCAAATGTAGTGATTATTTTTTCCTAGACGAGATATATCAGTAAAGGGATCAGAAAACTCATCATCTCCCTAGAGGAGATTGTTTATATACTCTAACCTATAGACAAGAGATCAATAAGAGATTAGTGATGAGTCATAGAGAAATGAGACTGAGGTTGATATACTAAAGATGACTGAACTTGTGTGTAGAACCTACTGTGCGCATGCGTGTGTAAAACTAAACATCAATCTCAGATCTTATACTGCTGTTTGGCAATGGGCTGACCAACAGCCTAACAAAACTGCTTTCAAGTGTAAGATGGGACTCCCTCGAATCACAACGACAACCCAGAGGATGGAAAAGGGCTTACTGTGAGATGACCACCTCTTCTTGGACTTTGGTTATTCTAAGTTTGGAAAGTCTTTCCTGTTCCTCTTCTAACTAACTCTGCCACATGGACAATAATCTAAAAATCCAAAAAGGGAGCTATAAAGCTAAAAATAGTTAATTTCGATTTCCTGAAAATCAGAGAGGTATAGAAAACTTTAGACCTAACTAGATTTCTTATTTATTCCTGGTCACCAGATACAATATTCATGACATCGGCACCTGCTTGTGCGTCTAATTCAGTTTCTGGTATCATGTGCTGCTCAGCTAGTATCTCTGAAGTGGCTGAGGTTGCATTCACCTCAGTGGCAGTCATTTGCTCACCTGTACTCCTCGACCTCTTCCATCATGGTTGTTCTCTCTTTCTGTGCTCAAGAAGATGCCACTCGCAATATCTTCCTTGGTAGGAGGTCTTCTTTCACAGCTGAGACATGCAGCTTGTCTTCTTGACGTTTGTCTCTCTTTCTGTATAGTCACCTGCTGCAGTTGAGACATCAATCCAGTTTCTGTCTTCTCGATACTTCAGAAGACTCCTTGGAGTTTTAGCAATCAATTTCCTGGTGGACCTAGTGCTAGGGGTGTCTTCTTGAGACTCTGAGTCAGATCGGGAGTGGACGACCGGATAAGAAGTGCTTGGCGTCGAAACACTCTTAGGTCTCATCCTCCTCGATGACAATGCATCTTCTGTGCCATTAGAATCACTTGTCTGACTGGTGATTTTTTTCGAGGTTGTGCTTGATCCTCCCTTAAGCACAGAAAATAGAGAGGAAAACATAGTGTCCGCCAGACCCTCATCCTCTAAACACTTCTCCTTCACTCCCTGCGGTTACATTGACCCATACTTATCCAACTGAGCCTCTTTCAAGTCCCTATGGGACACATACAGATAGTAGAAGAAGGGGGTGAGGTGCCCTCCTGCTGGGGTGTCCAAATAAGCTAGCTCTGTATGTACATAAGCATGGAAGAAAGCGTCCCAATTGACAACTTCCTCTACCCAGACGGCTTCTAGGAATTCCACATCTTGATCTCTTAGGTATCTGACCTTCTGAGTTTTCCCCTTGGAGAAGAGGTGAAGGTAAAGCCTCTTTAGAAGTAGCTTCTTTGGCTCCCCGTAGACTTCCACCTTCCAGTCATTTCTTCCTTGTCTATCTTCTAGGAAGAGACAAGTAGTACTTTAGGATTACATGCCAGAAAACAGAAAAGAGATAAGGTGATGAGAATGGAAAAGAATCGAGAAGAACCTCACCATGTGTTGATGACGATATGTTGTTTCTCTGCTTGATCTCAAATGCTTTCTGCGCACATACTGTTGTAACGGATTCGATTGCTGCCAACTCACAAGAGACCTCTCCATGATAACATCTTGTCTCGTATTACTTCGAGCTCTGCTGTCCTTTAGATCTCTTCTTTGATTTGGTAGTTTCATGTCTACTATCCAGCTGTCCATGTTTTTAGGTAAGTGCACTGTCGACCCTAGCCCTATCTACTACTTAGGTGGTTTTCTTTTAGATCCATCAAACACCTATTGTGTCATCCAGTTGGTACTAGGTTGGTATCTCCCGCAGTCACAGTCACAGTCCTCTCCTAGAAGACTCGTACTGTGTCTTCTGGATTCTTTTTTCCAAAAGACGTCTTCCGGCTTTCAGAAGCAGTCGGCTTCTCTTCTAAAAATTTGTCTTAAGTTCATCTTTGTGCTAAACAGGGGTAAACTTAAATAACAAGGTTAATTCAATTATATATTCACGATGTTAACTTAAAAATTTTAAAAAAATCCTAAAAATTGTAAATTGTGGACACCACATACATCCACCTTCAAATGTTTACGTCTCCGCAAACATAGAAGTCACCCTTCAAGTCCAGTACTTCTTGACGCGCCACCCATTAACAAGAGTAGTCATCAAGGTGTCATCTAATTCTTCCAACTGTAAGGAGCTTTGTTGAAGACTTCCAGGACCTTGTAAAGACCCATCCAGTGAAGATGAAGCTTCCTAGGGAACTTCAGATGTCTGTTGTCGTACAAGAGAACTAAATCCTCATCCTTGACAGTCATCTTTTCGGTTGCTGTCATAGTTCATCTTTTGCTGTGCATGTACTTTGTAAGTCTTCTCTAGAGCTGCATTCCTATCTTCTTCAAATTCCACAAAGTTTAGAAGACGCTGCTCTTGGCTTCCTCGTCTTTCATACATTCTGTAACGACTAACCTATATGTGAGGACTTCCAACTCAATGGGGACAATGGGTGTCATCTCATAAGTTGTGTTCTCTGAATGATGACTTTAGGCAAAATCCTGAAAGTCCACAACACAAAAGATAGCTTCGTATCCCAATCATAGACATGGTTCATTGTTACCTTGTTCAAAATATAACAGAGAAGATCATTCGACTTCTCTGTTATTCCGTTGGCCTTGGGGTTGTACGGAGTCACCTTCCGATGCTTGATTCTGAAATAATGCGTCAAGAGGGTAAAGGTCTCATTTAAAAAATGAGTTCCTCTGTCAAACACCAGCTCGAGTCGACATCCAAAACGGGTGATGATGTTGTGCCAAAGAAACTTGGCAACTACGTTGCATCATTCTTCCTGGTAGCCTCGTCTTCTATCATTTTCGTGACGTAGTCCGTGGCTATCAGAATATGTTATGCTCTGGTCCTTCTAGCTGCAAGGGCAATTGGACCAACGAAATCTATCCCTCACTTTTCAAAATATGAGTGAGAGGTCACGGAGTGGTGGCTGTAGATCTTCTCATCCTCTAGCAAGCGTCACATCTTCTGATCTCTTGAAAAGTATCTCTGTACATGGTTGGTCACCAGTAGCCGACATCCAAAATCTTTTTCACCGTCATCTTCAGTCCATAGTGACCTCCAACGTCTTTGTAGTGAAGTCACATGATCATCGTCTTGATTTCTGAAGACTCGAGACATCTCCTCAACTTCTCATCGTGTCTTTTCTTGAACATGGTATCTCGGAAGATCGCATAAGATCATACCTTGTGTAAGAAGACGGTCTTCTGCTCAACATCCAGTCCTTCTAGGTACTACAGGTCTTCCAAGAACCTTTTCAGGTCATCGTAGATAGACCATTTCGTAGAATCATATAAACAGGGTCAGAAGACCTCATTTCGGCTTCGGTAGGCTGGGCGGTGCGCCCTCTTCAGATTGTGACGTATCTGTAGAAACTTGAAACAGCTTCTCATCGAAGAACTTGTTTTCCACCTCATCTTCTCGTGGTTCTATCTCAAGTCTGGACTGGTAGTCAACATTGACATGCTGTCTTCTAGACTTGTACTCAACAATATAAATGAATTTCTGAAGTAGAAGAATCCATCTAGCAATCCTACTTGACAAGTTTGCCTTCTTAGCTAAATGCTTCAAAGAAAAATGATCCACATAGAAGACAAACGGGTTGACCAAAAGAAAATGTCTAAACTTCTTGCAGGAATAGATCATGCAAAGGCACTCCCTCTCAGTTGACGAGTAATTCTTCTCGGCGTCGTTGAGTTGTCTCCCCGTAAAGTAAATGAGATAGTCTTTCTTCTTCTTGTCTTTTTGGCTCAATACCACCCCTTGGCAGAGATATGCACATAATGTGAAAATCTTTTCCCAATCAGATGGTCTCAGATCGGGAGATTTTGACAGAAGCTTCTTCATCTCCTCGAAAGCTTCTTGCTGCACAGAAGTCCAAACGTAAGGTTCGTCCTTATTCAGCAGCTTGGTAAGTCTTCTTGCCACCTCTGCATATATGTCAATGAACTTCTTGTAGTAACCTATGTTGTCTAGGAAGCCTCTCAACTGAGTCAGGTTAGCAGGTGGTTGGAGTTTCAGAATAGCTTCCATCTTGGCACAATCGACTTCTATGCCTCTTCCAGAAATCCTATGACTCAACAAGATTCTCTCTGTCCTTCCGAAGAAGCACTTCTCAAGATGTAGAGCTCAACGATATTCCTTGCATCTCAAAAAACACTTTCCTCAAAAATATCAGATGGTCCACCTTGGGTCCAAACACAAAAAAATGATCTAAGAAGATCTCCATAAAAGTTCGAAGATACTCCTGAAATATCGTAATCATAATCAGCATTTGGTTATATGCGTAAGTTCTCCAATCAGTAGTGAATGTCGTCTTCGACTTGTCCTCTTCTCTAACTGATACTTGGTTGTATCCAGAATATCCGTTTAGGAAGCTATAGAACTCGTGTTCTACTACCTGGTCCAACACAAAATCTGTAATGACAAAGGATGATGGTCCTTCTTTGTGACCAAGTTCAGCTTCTAGAGGTACTGGCACACCCTGATCTTATCTGTCTATTTCTTGAGAACGATGACAATTGGAGTCATCCACTCACTGCTAAGCACTGAGAAGATAACTAGTCAAATACTAGTCAATTTGATCTTTCACAAGAAGAGAGTACTTGGGGTTCAGTCAAGACGAGATCGTCACAACTCCAAGTAGCGAACAGTTCTTGCAGAAGAGCTTAGAAGCGAAGCTGGGTACGACTTCCCAAAGTCATCTTCTGTCTCCTAGACCAAGTACAGATGAACACATAGCTATCATTGAGGCGGATGTCACCTCAGCCACGCCAGAGGTACCAGCTGAACAACACATGGTACCAGAAGTCAAATTAGATACACAGGCAGGTACTGGTGCCATGGATATCCCACCTGGTTACCAAGAATAAGTAGGAAAATTAGTTAGGTCCAAAGCTATTTATACACGCTGATTTTCAGAGAATCGAAGTTAGTTGTTTTTAGCTTGGCAACTCTCTTTTATAATTTTAGAAAATTGTCCATGTGACAAAATTAGTTACAGCAGGAATAGAGAAGACTTTCCAAAATAAGAGGAACCGAAGTCTAGGATGAGGTGGCCATCTGACAGTATGTCCTTTCCATCTTCTAGACTGTGGTTGTAATTCGAAGAAATCTCCTCCTACGATTAGAGGTGGTTGTATAAGATTGAGATCGATGTTTAGTTTTAACACGCACAAGAGTACACACGCGCGCATAATAGGTTCTACATCTCCGCACCCAAAAGAGAGCGAGGAAGTGTAGACAAGAATAGACAGAGTAGACAGGATACGCATCCTTGTCTAGTCTTGTTTAGTTTGGTGTGTCGAGGAGTAGTGACAAGAAGCTGAAGGAGTAGCTACCCGAAGCAGATGTAACTTCTTATCAGGGATTTGATTGACTATTTTGTTTTACAGAAACTTTGTCTATGTCTTCTGCGGATTGGGTTTCATCGAATTCATACCCATTATGTATGAGAAGTTCCTATTGAGTGACGGTGATTGTTGGAAGCTGTGTAATGTCCAAGTTTGTCTCATCCAGTGGAGCACTTCGGATCCACATACGGATTGCCCGTGGAAGATCGATCCTCCGAGATAGAGTAGTCGAAGCAGGAGCAGAAGAAGCTAGAAGTCGTATCTGTAGAACGTTGGCTGAGTACCAAGCATGAAGTCGAGGAGTTAGATGATGAGAGTGTCGGCATAGGTCTGAACCTCAGTAAAAGCTCATTTGGTCAAAAGGAGAGTGAGTCGTAATTAACTCCAAGATTGTCTCGAGAGGAAAACCTAAGATACACAGAAGCTGGCGGATCGCTTCTTATACATCAGAAGACGTCATCCTCAACAAGAAGACAATGGGAATGTAAGTAGGTATTTGGTCTTCTCTCTCATATTACTACAAGCAAGAATGGTTTGTTAGTTAGGTTTTGGACTAGAAGTCTATCGGAAGATTGACTTCTCACCTTTTCTTTCATTTTCTTATTACTTTCTCTTCTTCCCTTCTCTTCTCTTATCTTCCCATATTCATTTTATCTTCTACTCGATTATGGAAGCCTTGTGTAGGCAACAGTGGATGTGAGTATCGTTGTAGTGCCGCCAGAAGTTGTGTTTCAATGGACAAAAGTCTGGGAAGGCTACAGAGGGCATACACCCTGTGATAGATCTAATCAATTGAGTATTCGTAAGGATAATTTGTTGTGTGGAGTAGTAATTAGCACCTATCAAGTAGTGGCAGTGTTCTAAAGGTATCAGAAGTCGAGTTGGATCACCAGAAGATGAGATGGAGCCTGGTAAGGAACTAAACATCGTCTTCTTTGTCTTCTCCGTGTACATTTGTGTTGTATTTGAAGTAGCAATTGTGTGTTATGATCCATAGCACATTTTGTAAGGTCTAGAAGTTGTGTGGTTTTGTGGATTGAAGAAACTTCTGGATAAAAATAGTGTGTTTGTGAGTTTTAACAGATCTTAGAACTTAGAACAGTGTGATTAGTGTAAATCTTCTTGGAGAACAAAATCTTTTATGCTACAATGGTGTAAAAGAGAAATCCTGGGACATTACAAACAGACTCTACATGACTTTCACACGGAACAATACAAAGGTATCTTTCAAAGATGACTTGAACCTTGAAACACATATTGGATAGTTTGTACTGTCCAACTTATGATGATCATGAAGCAAGTTTTCACTAACGTTAGCCATCCATAGAATATCAAGTAGTTGAGAAAAATCTGAAACTTTCTAGAGTGGTTGTGGAGGTGGAAGTAATGTCTATATTATATCAAATCTAGAAATATCTAGAAATATCTAAAAAATATCAAATCTAATTTAGTAAAATCTAAAAAATATCAAATTTGACCGTTAAAGCTTTGAAAAGCACAGTCAAAGTGTGTTGATCAAGATTTTGTCAAAGTGTAAATTCTTTATACGAACTCCATTTGGATCAAAAGTTGAAGCGTTGGAAAGCTCGTTCCGAAAGATGGAGTCTTTGTAAGACCAAAAGAACTCTCATAATTGCCAAATTTGATCTCTTTCACTTCCAAAAATGTAGTCAAATGTGTTTTGATCAGAAAATATTACCCTTTTTCTCTCTTTGTGCATGGTGTGCACACTCTATGACTTTTTTCACTCTCTCGTTTCTCAATCTCCTTGCTAATGCTCTAACCCGAGTTCTTATACCATGTTTGAGAACCAAAGGTAGTGATTGCTCTCTCCTAGATGAAATATATCAGTAAAAGGATCAGAAGACTCATCATGTCTAGTGGAGGGTTGTTTATATACTCTAACCAATAGACAAGAGTTCAGTGATGAGTCATAGAGAGATGAGACTAAGACATATACTAGAGGTGACTGAACTTGGTAGTACTAAGGGTGACTGAAGTCTGAACCTGGAAATTATCTTTAACACAATTCAAATTAAAAGTTTATTTTCTTAATGGTAGAGATATATGATTGTTATCATTCATGTTTCTTTAAAACAACAGTAGTTTAATCATTTCGGTAACTAACGTCGGGAAAAGAGAAACATAGTAAAGATACAATATCAAATTAATATTCCTTGTTAGCACAAGACGTGTTAAAAAGAAAAAGGTTTCCAAGACGTGTATGCTTTACAAGTAGTGAATCTCCTAGATGAGAAATCGTCTAAAGAAACGTGCAAAATGAGATGATTTAATACCAATTTAAGAAATAAATTTTCCTAAAGAATTGGTAATCTTCAAATATTACTAGTTCACAGCAGGAAGATGGTTCATGGAAGACGGTTCGTCTGCTGCTGGTTCACCAACAGCAGACGATGGATTCTTTAGTCACCGTTCATCTCCTCGCACGTAGTAGTCTTGGGCCGGACAGTACTCGGGAAAGTCCTCGGTGGAAAACGTAGATTGCCTGTAAACGAGGAAGTGAATCGGGAAAAATTGTACTCTGACTGGAAAATGTGGGAAATTCACACTACTTTTCCGGCAGATTTGTTAAGTAGGAACCGTTTAGTTTCGAAACTTAATTCTAGGAGATGACCGGAAGCCACAACACTAGATGTCGAATCCTCTCGCGCACTGGGACTCTTGGGGATGATAGCAGCAATCTCCTACGCCTCAATCCACGTACGATTATGCGACTCTGAAAAGCTTCTCAAGTGAGATATGGGATGCCAGTGGACCATAGTGGCACCCACCAGGCTGTCCTCGGGAAAGGTCTTTGTTCTGGTATCGTACTCCGTATGCCAATTTCTGTCGTTGTTCTATTGGTTCAAATGCATAGAGCTATAGAGAAGCCATCATTGTTACAGTACTGAAAGTTTCAGGAATATGTCAATCAGTGTCTATATGAAAGGCATCTCAGTGACGACCATATGGAGCTCAACTTGTTTCCATCAGCTGACGATCAAGGCAGGTACGTATGCTGATTGAAGGTCTAGCATCAGCATGCTCGTACGACGAGGCAGTGCAGGAGTTGCAACGCGAGACAGTACTATTGTCAGCAGCCGGAATCATGCTACGGAAATGGCCAGTTCTTCCAGCCTTTTAAGCTTCAAAAGTTTACAGCCAAAGGGACTTAAAGATCAGGGGCTTGGCCTGGAGAGAATGTGACAGTGGAGAAAATAATATTCGATCCCGAAAGGGTCTTAAGTGTATAGTAAGCAAAAAACTTTCTTGTTCCGAGTACACTCGGGAAAGGTTTCAACTTTGTTCGTTCCCTCGTTGCTGGGTAAGGGTTCGATTCCGCTGCCACCTGGACTTGGGAGCTGCAGGGTCTGGCTTTGATCACTCCTGGATGTTGAAATCACTCAAAAATGCTTTGAATTGTTCTTGTGAAAATGGATCGTTTTCTGGACCTTCTCAGTGCCCCAGCCAGATAATGCAACCACTTCAACCATGTTTTCTCATGTGGCTTTATCAACCAGATCAAATATCATGCAAGACGACCAACTCGAAGACCAATACGCTTTATCATATCGACGGAACTTCGGTTGTGGCTAACAAGCAAGTAGTGAGTCACCAGTAAATGGGAGTAAAAGATATGTAGATTGTCTTAGGCAACAGCCCAAGAATCGATCGAGTAATTCTATTATCTTATGCCGACTAAGGCTGGCAGTTCCTATTAAAACTGGCTACTCTTGTTGTGTTTTCCAGTGCATATACTTGGTATATGTGACTTTTCACATAGGATGAATACTTATGTTACGAGTAAAGAATCAGGGGCGTGTATTAAACTTCGCTGAACTCAAAGGAGTACGGTTTCGAACCTCAGCTTCTCCCAACTGAAAATTAATTGCTCCAAAGCAGGGACTGGATCTACAGTCGGCTTCCTGTTGTAGAATCTCCGGTACTTGTCGTCTACCTTTGTCAGATAGTATGTGCCAGATTGTAGATCCTTGATACTACTGCTGGGAATGAAGTCCTTTGCCCCGTATCGTGTTTCTGCCAGATGCATGAAATCCACAAACTTTTCTGGAGTGACCTGAACTCTAGAGTCTAGCCTTTTCTCCAGACTGATTGCTTCTTGCATTGCCTTTAGACTGAAGGGCGATTGGCCCAGCTGCTGAATTCTGAAGGACATCATGCTGGACGCAAGGCCACTTCCGTAGGAGAAAAGCAAGACCCTCTTCCCCACGAGGTCATCCGAAGCGGTAGCGATGAGAGAACAGAGTCCCGCCCACACTGATGCACAGTACATGTTTCCAGTTTCCTTGGGGATTTTGGTGGATGGTCCTACCATTACCTGGTATTGTTTCCTCGATACCGTGGAGGCAGCTTTCTCCAGATCTCGGTTCACAAGACTCTCTTCGTGTGAGATCTGGGAGAAAGGCTGGAACTGTGCTGCGACATCCTCACTCACCAGACTCTCTGAGCGAAGATAATCATTGTAAACGAGTCGAGCAAAGCTCTTCTGCACGAGCTTGTTGTATGGAGAATGGCACACGACGTAGTCAGCTTCGGATAAGGAGAAAGGCTTGCCTTCCGTCGCTTGGAACTTGGCTGCGAATTTTCTGTAGCACATGTCGAGTGCCTTGAGGTAACATGATTGAGAAAGCTTGCCATCTACAGTTGGGTACTCGCTGGCGAGCTCGGGCTTGTAGAAATCGTACACATGCTCCATGTAGCTCGCAGTGAAGCTGCGCTCCATGATTATGGGTGCGTTGGGACCGATGAGCAGGGCCACTGCTCCTGCACCACCCGTCGGCCGGGCTGGGCCCTCGGCGTACACTGCAACATCTGCAGCCACCACGATGCCGAATCTGCCGTCCCAAGAAGAGCTTTCCACCCAGTTGATGCAGTTGAGCAGGGCTGCAGTGCCTCCATAACAAGCGTTCGTGGAGTCCACTCCTTCGATATCTCCATTGTCGCCGAACAGCTCCATGAGGTTGGACTTGATGGACTTGCTCTTATCTATAACCGTCTCACTGCCGACCTCGAGGCGGCCGATCATCTCTGCTGACACTCCATACTTTTCGAGAAGGTTTTTCACCACTGTCATGCTCATGGAAATCACATCCTCCGTGTCTGTGCAGAAACACAGCTTGTCCTGACCTAATCCAATCGTATATTTCCCCTCGCTGACTCCGTCATGAGCTTCCAGGTCCTTCTGACTGACATACGAGCTGGGGAAATAGACCTCAGCGGCCAAAATCCCGACGTTCGATGGTCTCGCTGCGGCCATTGTTCCGAGTAAATTCTTGTTGTCGACCGATCGCATTTTCTTTCGATTCTACGAATCAAACCTTCAGAGTCTAGAGGGATTATCAGTGTAAGCGACAACCGATCGGTTCAGGTTCACTCATACAGAATTAAGCTCCAGAGTTTTTAGAAACATGTCGCTCGTTATGAATTATGTTGAACCAACTGCTTATATATGAGCAACCACAAACTGTGCGCCACTGTTGCGCAGAGAGGACGTTTCTCTTTGACTGGACCTCAATAATCAAACCCCTTGAAACTAGTCAAAGATAATATTCATTCCAAACGAAGTTTTTCAGGTTTATCCTCGCAGTACCGCGAAGGAAGTCAAACTGTCAAAACTACGACCCATGAAAGACACAGACTCGTGATGATGGGTTTCAAAAAGTCAGCGGAATTACTTTTCGGTGGTGAGTATAGATATGACTGTTATCGCCAGCTCGTCAAACTCCCAGGACTTTGCCGGAACCGAAAGGCATAATTATCTCTGTTTAGTAGGTGTGAGATACATACCAACTACACACTCTGCAAAGTGTATACACAACCTCGAAGTTAATAAGCACAGGAGTCCAGGTCCTGAAGGTTAGTAATACTATCAACGGCAAATCGATTGAATATGTACGCCTGTGGACTTCAGTTTTCTTCTGGCACCGCATAAGGTCATAATCAGGTGTCGTCTTGATCTGGTTTACCACACGAGCATACCTTCCACTTCCCCAAGGGTTCAAGAAATATATCCAACTCAAGAGTAAATATTGAACCGTCAGGACAGAATACTGATAAACTGTAGCTGATATCGTCCATTAAATTCCAAGGGAAAGAAACTCACCAGTGATGAGCGAAGACTTCCAACCTTCATAGCATTGCCGTGTTTTGTCTCATTGTGATCTTTACGGTCGTCTTCCTTGCAGACTCTGGCCATAATTAGTTCCTGACTACGAGTCGATGATTAAGATCGCTGTAGAGGTCACTGTGCACCGGACAGACTCGAGTAGTGCGCAATAAATGATTGACACTGATTACTCTCTGTGCTGGTATGGGATCCCCTCCATTCCTTTGGTCATGCACTGTATTGGTTGCTGGAAACACCTCATATCATGCGCTGTAGATGGTCCTTCTGAGTTACTAGCACAACAAAAGAAAAGCGACGACGTTCGTTCACCATTCGTTGCAGATTTGCAATTTTTAAGGAGTCTGGAGAATCTGATAACCTGAAGAAATGACTCAGATGTTTTGCACAGAAGACGTTCACCTTAAATGTTAAGAGCAAGCATGGAATCAAGAAGTTACCGGATTCGTAGAGCTAAGTCTTCTCAAACTCAGGTCGATTCTCAAACTCAGGTTGATATAAAAAATCTGGCACGACCACAAGCTAGCATGCCTCGCACAATGTCGTTCATTCGTAAGGTTCATTCTTCTTTTGTGGTTTCGGTAATATGCCAGAACCACCAGTTTCATGCATGCGGATAAGATCACTCATCTGCATTTATTACTTAGGTTAGACGTTCACGTTTCTGCAGTAGGTTATGAAGTGCTGTAACAGTTATAAAATGAAAGTGCCATGCCTCAAGACAGTCCTCAAAAAGCAAGTGACAACGATTTGAGAACAGTTGACAGCTTTTCCCAGAATAAGAAATCTTTTATTTTAAATTTACCCAGAAATTTACTTTGTCGGGTTCAACTATACAGGAACCCCTCTTAAGATTGCATTGCTTTAAGAGGAAGGGATCAGTGCTAGGAGGATCAACAAACACGCGCTCCATTTTACAGTTCAACCAGGAGCTCCCGAGAGAACTTTCAAGGGGGCTCTGGGGCAAGCACGTAAGGTGCTGAACTCTCCTGCTCATCCGGTTCAGTGTAGAAGCAAATCCAACTACACTATAAGACGCTCGGGATCTTATAGCCAGAACCCAAGGCCGATACTCCACCTGCCGCTTGTTCACAGAAAGGTGTTCCTACCATGAAATACTATGTGTACATATAATATGTAATAAAAACAGTAGGTAGAAGATCTAGAACGCCATCTGAACTTCCATCCACAGCAGGCATTCGAGTGCTGTTTCTAGATTGGTTTCTTCCTTCCACTGCTTAGCTAACCTAATACACATACGTGCATGTAGGCGAGTACCACGGTGTGTTCTGTAGGGACTCTCCTCGAGAAGCATGCAACGAGTATCAATCTCCGATCCTTATCGTGAGATTGATACTCCTGCAAGTCCACCCGTCTAGCAGAGAACTCCAGCAAGGGAGACGAATCAAACTACCTGCTTTTATGCAGATGAACGACCTCTTTCTAACTCCCAGGAATATTTCACCGACTCTTGAACCCTAAGATTTAGTGAGTATAACAATTCCATTCCAATAGATGGAAAACGATGACAAGGCTGCTTGCTTCATATTATGGAATACGGTAAACTGCAGCAGAAGACTTGATGTCGAGACATATCTGGTGCGATGAGTCGAAACTTTGCTTACCTCACAGGCACAGACATTATATTAATGATGAGACCTCCCTTCACTTACAACGAGCAATCAAAGTGTACACGCTAATATAACACGGATATTCTGGCCACCGAAATGCGTCGTGCGTGTATCGCGACGCATTGTATATCAGATCCTCACACCATGTTTACTGTACACTTCCGGACTCAGACGCGGAGACACCAACACATTCAGAGGATGTGCTTTTGGGAGCAAAAGTCCTACACCTTCCTCGACATCAACCTCCATGCCGGGCGGAAGAGACAGAGCACAGGTGTGAAGAATTTGAGCCACTGCCATTTGCACAAGAAATAAACCCATATCCATACCGGGACACTGTCTGCGACCAGCACCGAATAGTAAGAGCTCAAAATGTTGTCCCTTCACGTCTATCTGATTGTCAACAAATCTATCGGGATTAAATATGGTTGGATTCGTCCATACTTTAGGATCTCTTCCTATGGCGTAGATATTCAGAAGCACTCGGGTATTTTTCGGAATGTCATAGCCAGCTGCTTGAGTATCCTCGATAGCCTCATGTGGCAGTGCCAAGGGTCCTGGCGGGTATAGCCTGACCGTTTCTTTCACCACTGCTTTCAGGTATTTGAGCTTGACGATATCTGATTCGTCTACCAGCCTTTCTTTCCCCACTACAAGATGCAGCTCCTCCACAATCTTCTGTGCAATTTCAGGATGTCGCATTAATTCCGTAAGAACCCATGTGATAGAACGCGCAGAAGTCGTCGTCCCAGCGAGGAGCATATCCTGCACACACCACATGTCGTCTATTCTCTGCGTGGAGACTGGCAGTGCATTCTGGGAGTCCTAAACTGGAACGTGGGATTCAAGGCATGAGGGGTAGGTGCAAGAAGAACGAACTCAAGTCTAAGGGAATCGCCGTGATGACTGCCTGCATGGCAAAGAAATTTTCTGTGATTAGTTACCGAGCTTCTCACCGTAAGGAGGGCTTTGATTTGCTCGTCCGGAAACCCACTTCCAGCTTTCTCTCGTTGTAGAGAAAGCAGCACATCCAGGAAGTCACTAACTTCCTCCTCTGGCTTATGACGATGCTTCTCAATGATGGGGTTCAGAAACTTCTCATATGCGATCCTCAATTTCAAGAAAGCTGCCTCCTTACCTCCCAAATCTAGCTTCCTCAGACATGGGATGTATTCTCCGACAACAAATGAACCGGCGACGACGGCCCAGTCGGACAGAAGTGAGGCCAAAACTCCCACCTTACCTTCCACGTCAGTGAAGCACTTGTTGAACAGACACGTGTAAGGTGATCACAGGACAGACGGATAAGGTTTGATCTGATCTCGACTAGCTTTCCTTCTCGGCCCGTCCCTATCAACCATTCTACCGCGGCAAGTATGTCCTCGTCTCTGCAGTTCTGTATAATCCCATGACACATAAAGTAAGGTCAGGAAACGTTCGCGATCCCGTTTACATTACCTTGCTTGTGCAAAAGTATCCAGATTCTATCTCTGGAAATTCTCACAAACATAGCTCCCCTATCGTACATATTCACATGAAACGGATATCGAATAGGGACTCGAATATTTGAGTAAGTGAGTCACAGAACGCATGAGACCAAATGGCATCCAAACTAACCAATTGGTCCCTTGCTGGCATCATATCTACAGTCGAACTGCATGGAATCAAGAAGTTACCGGATTCGAAGAGCTAAGTCTTCTCAAACTCAGGTCGATTGCAGCATAAACCCTAGGCGTCTCCACACAGCACGCATACGGACCAGTTCCATCAAGCAGAAAAGACACTCGCTCCAGAAGACTCCATGGGAACTTCTACATGTTAGGCTGTATTCCCACTGAATAATTTGTCCGATCTTTCAGGCCAAAAACCGACCTACACATTAGACGGACACTCATTGAGTTGATGGGAATCTTGGGGGATCCAAGATTCCCATCATGTTCGGGAATGGAACTCAACTAAATCAACTCAACTAGTTCACTGCATACCGGTTGTTTTGCTCAGTGACACCCAACTATGAAAATTGTATAGGAAGTTTGGTGAGGAACTCGTCCACGGCTAGTATTTCCTAAGCCGTTCACGTTCAAGCAGAATGTGTAAGATAACAGTAATTATATAAGCACTGATTAGAAAATCTTTGTATTCGGAAAACTCTGATATTCTAAAAGTTTATTATAACATGTTCTTCTTGTCCTCAAAATGTTGCTTAGTTCCTTTTCAGCTATGTATTTAAGTCGTTTGGGGGAGAACCCTCAAAATCTGAACAAGTTCTCATGTTTGGAAAATGTGAAGCTGTTGTATGATCTCCAACGAATATTAAAAAGACTCCAGACTCAAAAAAAATAACGTATTTCAACTAAAAGACCAAGTCAGGCGTATTAACGACAATACAGTAAAACAGAGAAATGAACTCTTCCTTGAGTTTTTGCGAATTAGCTCATCATTTAAATCTAGAAATAAACTCCGGAACTTCTGAAACTAGATTGTCTTCACACACGTTCGATAAGTTTTACAGAGGATGAACCCAGACAATATGACACTTGCGACTATGGCCTGATATGTAAAGTAATTTATGCATATAATTTTGGTGTTACAGTACGATGAGAAAACAAGAAAGTTTTAAATCATGTCGATTACTGTAGTAGCAATAACAGTCATCCAGCTACTGTCATGTGCAGGTACATGGCTAAACAAGGAGGACACGATTAGATCAACTTCCTACGTATATACTTTGGGGGTTTCCCTTAGCTATATTAGTTAACATCACCTGCGAGTGAAGATAATAAGAAATTTTTATTGTTATTTTTTATATTTAGGTATTTCGTCTCTTATAATTTATAAATACACTAGTGAAGTTCATACCTAAATAAATATATATAATAAATTATGTATGCCATGATCGACCATCGACTTTTTTTCGCCATCGACCATATCTGTGTAGGGTGGCATAAATGAGTCACAGAATCCTAAGAAATGCGAGAGATCCATTCAAGTTACCTAGAGAAGGACCATCCAAATTTCCAGAACATTTCAACGAGCAAAACCGAGCGGGACGAAGTCACATGGAGAAGAAGGCAACAATGCAAATGAAATATGAATCTGGAGAATATTCCAGCAGCCGAAGGGCGAGGCCGTGGGGACTGGTTTCCGAGGAAGTCACTAACTACTGGTGCTCTGAATTTAACCACGGTGACCGTCTATTTTCAACTGAGTTCGGATAATAAACCCAGATTTGTAGGTAACAGAGAACATATCTTGCGACCGCTGAAATGTAACAGTAAGTTTTGTTTCGTAAAAAGTAAATGAAGTGGTTAATACCATTTTCTCTTTCCTCTCAAGAGTGATTCAGATTCCGGTGTTCACTAACAAATTCTGTTAGCTACAAGCACAAGTAAAATAAAAATTGTAGTGTATTTAGTATTTATATCAATCATTATAAAAATAGGAATACAATATTTATTACTTTCTGTTACTATTTTCAAAATGTTTAAATTTTAGAGAAAAAGAGAATTCATGACTCTAAAATTAAAGCTTTTACTACACGTACGTTAGATAAATACCGTACCTCGAGGTCAAATTCGTGCCCAAAGTGTGAAATGTAATGAAATTTTATGAGTCGAGTGCGATTCAAAGCTACTAGAACATCAGTATATTGTGAATGCAACATGAAAGAAACTAAAAAGAAAGACATAACTTCAGTACAGAAGATTAACAAGTGTGCCGAATTTCTTTAATATTTTGTTCTAAGTGCCGAACCTCGTTCAGTAAAAGTATTGACGAGAAACAAGTGTCTAATCCGACCCGAGGTACGTCAAACCATAGTTCAAACGTTGGGACGACCTCCACGGACATTCCGACCTGGGCTGAGGGTTAGCAGCTGCTGGGTCTGGGCACTACAGGCATGCTAACGCAATTATAAAAAGAAACAGAAAAAAGAATAAAACATATTAATTCGTTCTCATTTTCATTTTCATTTAATAATTCAATGTCCAATTCTCATCTTGCCTTGATAGGGTATGCCAAGTCATATGCAGGTACGGGGAAACGTTGATTCCTAACCGGGAAGGTATGAGGGTGGCGGTGGGCCAGAGATCCGTTGGCAGGTGAAGAATGTGATGATCGTTTCAACGGAGGCCATGAGTGAGAGCGTTTACGTGCCAGGAGACGCAGCTCATGTTTGAACTTCTGATCTCAGAAGTTCAAACATGAACCGATTCTTTTGCACAAGCTACCAACTTCTTCGTAGTACACACGCACAGACTACCATCGCTTAGCTTGAATCGAGGCTTGAAATCATGGGCGTTGCTCCGAGTGAATTAGTGGGTCATGATCAAGGATGGTTTGGTAACCAGCAAATGACTGATTGCTGCCATGCACGAAGACTCGTCCTCCCGTTGTCGATCCCACAGAGTAGTATTTAACGCATCTCGCATGCACCTCGTCATAAGCATCTCATTTGGTCCACTGAGTCCTGACTCCTGAGATCAGGTGAGCGAAACAAAAAAGACCACTCAATCCTTCCCCGGTTCTGCCAGGAGACACGACAAGAAAAAATCTTCATTATACAGTTCTGCTTGCTCTGCTCGATTCGGATCTTCGGTACTAGCTATTCAAGCTTGTGGACATGGCGACGAAGATGGGGGTGATGGTGTTTCTTGTCACAGCTCTGGCACTGGGTAAGCCCTTGGTTTGTGCTCGCCGGGATCTTCTACAGTCCGATGTGATTCCTGGGCTTAGCAGTGTTGAGAAAGCTCTCACAGGGCAGACTGTAACGCTTGTGGATATTCCTGGTCTGAAGATCACGAGCCGCACTGAAGCCCCGAGCGGGGGAGGAATATTCAACCCCGCTGCGCTTCTCGGTGGTAACGGCTCGCCACCGACTATTTCTATCAGTGATAGGATCGAGGGGACTTGGTTACAACCTGTCACCTTCACTTCTACGACTGAATTCCCCACGAATGTAGTTTCCAGCCTCTTCCAGACACTTCAAGGTGCAGCAGGCCTTCCCACCACGGGCAGCAGTAGTTCCAGTCCATTCACCGGTACAATTCATGCAGCTGCTGATGACGACGACGTAGACGTCGATATTCCCGACGTAGACATATCTAAACCTTCCACCACCATTCATTCTTCGTCGCGTACGAATTTCCCTTTCCCTGGTTTCAACCTCCCAGTGCCTAAGTTGCCATTCCCGTTCGGAGGACCTTCTCCTTCTCCCGCTCCTCCTGCTTCTTCCTCCCCTTCTCCTCCTCCTCGTCCTCACGTAAGATCACCTCCTGCTCACAAGAGCCCAGAATCAGAGGCATCTCCTCCTCGTCCTCACGTAAGATCACCTCCTGCTCACAAGAGCTCAGAAGCAAAGGCATCTCCTCCTCCTCCTCGTCATCATCATGAATCGCCCCCTCCTCACGAGAGGAAGAGCTCGGATTCAGACTCACCTAAGAGCTCAGACACAAACGTACGAAATTAGAACCCGACAGCGGGGAACTGGGACCTACAGAAATGGTAAGTTTCTCCCTGCACGTGTATGCTTTCGGTTCGTTGTCTGTAATATCCGCACTAAATACGGTTAACGTTCAGTGGGTGTAAACACTGCAGATCAATTTAGAGGTTATTCTTCGTCTTCTTTTTCTGCTTTTTCGAGGTCCATCGCGGCCCAAACAAGTTGTCGCTGATCCTACAATGTTGCCACACTTCCATTGTACAGTACAAGCTTCCTGCACCTGAAGAGCACATCATGATCAGAGCAGACAGCAACAAACAGGTCAACAAATTCTAGAGAGAATCAAACAGTCGAGATAGTGAAGGACAGGCAAATCGGTACTTGAACGGTATCGGACTTCCTGTGAGCAATAAGTAGATACCATCGCATACCCCGACGGAGTGTACAAGTAGCGAGATCCAGGAGTCTTTATAGTAGAATGTCATTCTTCGGACATGGACTTCTACGACACTCGTGGAGAGCGAGCGATGCGAGCGTTAGTTCTATCGAATGGGTTTCGTCGGTTGAGGAATCTAATAAGTGCTGTTACAGTACGGTTTATGTATCACATACAGGTAGCTCAATAAAAATCTGGCACGATCACAAGCTAGCATGCCTCGCACAATGTCGTTCATTCGTTCGTTCATTCTTTTGTGGTTTCGGTAATATGCCAGAACCTGCAGTTTCATGCATGCAGATAAGATCACTCATCTGCATTTATTACTTAGATGAGACGTTCACGTTTCTGCAGTAGGTGTGTTGTAACGGTTATAAGATGAAAGTGCCATGCCTCAAGACAGTCGTCAAAAAGCAAGTGACAACGATTTGAGAACATTTGACAGATTTTCCCAGAATTAGAAATCTTTTATTTAAATTGACCCAGAAATTTACTTAGTCGGGTTCAACTATACAGGAACCCCTCTTAAGATTGCATTGCTTTAAGAGGAAGGAATCAGTGCTAGGAGGATAGACAAACACGCGCTGCATTGTACAGTTCAACCAGGAGCTCCCGAGAGAACTTTCAAAGGGGCCCTGGGGTAAGCACGTAAGGTGCTGATCTCTCTCCTGCTCATCCGGTTCAGTGTAGAAGCAAATTCAACTACACTATAAGACGCTGGGGGGCTTACAGTCAGATCCCAAGGCCGATACTCTACCTGCCGCTTGTTCACAGAAAGGTGTTCCTACCATGATAATACTATGTGTACATATAATATGTAATATAAACAGTAGGTAGAAGATCTAGAACGCCATCTGAACTTTCATCTTCAACAGAGATTCGATTGCTGTTTCTAGATTGGTTTCTTCCTTCCACTGCTTAGCTAACCTAATACACATACGTGCATGTAGGCGAGTACCATGGTGTGTTCTGTAGGGACTCTCCTCGAGAAGCATGCAACGGGTAATTTCTCCGATCCTTATCGTGAGATTGATACTCCTGCACGTCCACCCGTCTAGCAGAGAACTCCAGCAAGGGAGACGAATCAAACTACCTGCTTTTATGCAGATGAACGACCTCTTTCTAACTCCCAGGAATATTTCACCGACTCTTGAACCCTTGCAGAGGAAGACTTAGTGGTTATAACAATTCCATTCCAATAGATGGAAAACGATGACAAGGCTGCTTGCTTCATATTATGGAATACGGTAAACTGCAGCAGAAGACTTGATGTCGAGACATATCTGGTGCGATGAGTCGAAACTTTGCTTACCTCACAGGCACAGACATTATATTAATGATGATACCTCCCTTCACTTACAACGAGCAATCGAAGTGTACACGCTAACACGGATATTCTGGCCGCCGAAATGCCGCGTGCGTGTATCGCGACGCATTGTATATCAGATCCTCACACCACGTTTACTGTACACTTCCGGACTCAGACGCGGAGACACCAACACATTCAGAGGATGTGCTTTTGGGAGCAAAAGTCCTACACCTTCCTCGACATCAACCTCCATGCCGGGCGGAAGAGACAGAACACAGGTGTGAAGAATTTGAGCCACTGCCATTTGCACAAGAAATAAGCCCATATCCATACCGGGACACTGTCTGCGACCAGCACCGAATGGTAAGAGCTCAAAATGTTGTCCCTTCACGTCTATCTGATTGTCAACAAATCTATCGGGATTAAATATGGTTGGATTCGTCCATACTTTAGGATCTCTTCCTATGGCGTAGATATTCAGAAGCACTCGGGTATTTTTCGGAATGTCATAGCCAGCTGCTTGAGTATCCTCGATAGCCTCATGTGGCACTGCCAAGGGTCCTGGCGGGTATAGCCTGACCGTTTCTTTCACCACTGCTTTCAGGTATTTGAGCTTGACGATATCTGATTCGTCTACCAGCCTTTCTTTCCCCACTACAAGATGCAGCTCCTCCACAATTTTCTGTGCAATTTCAGGATGTCGCATTAATTCCGTAAGAACCCATGTGATAGAATACGCAGAAGTCGTCGTCCCAGCGAGGAGCATATCCTGCACGCACCACATGTCGTCTATTCTCTGCGTGGAGACTGGCAGTGCATTCTGAGAGTCCTAAACTGGAACGTGGGATTCAAGGCATGAGGGGTAGGTGCAAGAAGAACGAACTCAAGTCTAAGGGAATCGCCGTGATGACTGCCTGCATTCCAAAGAAATTTTATGTGATTAGTTACCGAGCTTCTCACCGTAAGGAGGGTTTTGATTTGCTCGTCCGGAAACCCACTTCCAGCTTTCTCTCGTTGTAGAGAAAGCAGCACATCCAGGAAGTCTCTAACTTCCTCCTCTGGCTTATGACGATGCTCCTCAATGATGGGGTTCAGAAACTTCTCATATGCGATCCTCAATTTCAAGAAAGCTGCCTCCTTACCTCCCAAATCTAGCTTCCTCAGACATGGGTGTATTCTCCGACAAGAAATGAACCGGCGACGACGGCCCAGTCGGACAGAAGTGAGGCCAAAACTCCCACCTTACCTTCCACGTTAGTAAAGAGAACGCGAACCAATGAATAGCAAACGGATGGAAAGCACTCGTTGAAAGTACGTCAGTGAAGCACTTGTTGAAACAGACACGTGTAAGGTGATCAAAGGGCAGACGGAAAAGGTTTGATCTGATCTGGACTAGCTTTCCTTCTCGGCCCGTCCCTATCAACCGTTCTACCGCGGCAAGTATGTCCTCGTCTCTGCAGTTCTGTGTAATCCCATGACACATAAAGTAAGTTCAGGAAACGTTCGCGATCCCGTTTATATTATCTGTATATTCACCCATGTACACTTAGAAGTGTACATGGGCGTAATTTATGAGCTAACCCTTTTCTTAGGAAGGGTTAGCTCTAAATTAATTTCTCATCATTTATTTATTTTTGACAATAACTTGACTTATACTGCGATTGGTTTTCAGTCAATCACAACGCTTATGGATCTTTGTGATTTCTTGAATCCATGTGTTTCTTTGACAGAGAAGTTTAAATTAAGATTTTTTTAATATAGTAGTTTGACTTTGACCCGCCGACGTGACTTTGACCCCTCGACACCGCTTCTTTCCGTGGGCTACCTTCCGTGGGCTACCGAATAATTTGACATTGCAACCTGGTTTCACTGCGCCCCAGTAAAAAACAAATAATGTTAGACTGCAACCTCCCCTCCTTAAGCGTGCCGCTTCTTTCCGTGGGTTACCTTCCGTGGGCTACCGAATAATTTGACATTGCAACCTGGCTTCACTGCGCCCCAGTAAAAAACAAATAATGTTACACTGCAACCTCCCCTCCTTAAGCGTGCCTTATGGCTAAATCTACGGTAGCCAACGGCTTTTTCACCTCCACGTTATCTGTACAAGGCCGTGGGGAAGGATATTCTTATGCTTGACGATGTCACAATCGATACACAAACAGTATAAGGTTGTTTATCACATCTCGAAAACTGACATCGTTGCATTATCATCTGAGCCCGGTTTTGTTCATGTATTACAGTGTTCCTGTTATCGTTGCATTATCATCTGAGCCCGGTTTTGTTCATGTATTACAGTGTTCCTGTTTTTTCAGGCAGCGTATTTTATCTCCACGACGAACCAGATCTCTTCTTCTACTACTTTAAGTAGCATTAAGATTTAACTACCCTTCCAAAGATAAGGGGTGGTTACTTCCTTCTTAAGGAGAGTAGTGCATGCATCTCAGAGTGATCTATATGTCCATAGATTTCTAGAGACAGAGATTTAGGAGTTTTTCGTGAGTTTCGAACTCCTGATGTCATGTCCGTTACCAAAGGCAGTAGTCACTACGCTATGACCAGGACATGTAGTCTACACACTTCACTCCACTTATATCCTACTGTGATGAGTTGTTGCCTTGTGTGCCAGATCTTTTCCAATGATTTCTAAAGATAATGCTGCTGACGTAACGAACTAACGAAAATGCTGGTGCCTTCTGGCAGCAATGAACTGCCAAGACCACTTCCAATGGTTTCCAAAATAAATATCCGTGACGTAACAACAATGAAAGATTAGGCACTGCAAATTTTTCACGCACCAACTCTACCAAGTATACTGATGATTTATAAAAGTCATGAGAAGTCAAAATAAGCTTATTCTCTTTTTTCTCCAAAATACGCTTATCCTCTTTCTTCTCCGGGGCAAAAGTCCATGGAGCATGCTTATTCACGAATCCTCTTCATGTATTTACTTCCGTCCTTCACGCTCGGCTTTTTTCGCCTCCCGCCCGAAACCTCGCTTTGGACGCTTATTTATTACCTTGCTTGTGCAAAAGTATCCAGATTCTATCTCTGGAAATTCTCACAAACATAGCTCCCCTATCGTACATATTCACATGAAACGGATATCGAATAGGGACTCGAATATTTGAGTAAGTGAGTCACAGAACGCATGAGACCAAATGGCATCCAAACTAACCAATTGGTCCCTTGCTGGCATCATATCTACAGTCGAACTGCATGGAATCAAGAAGTTACCGGATTCGAAGAGCTAAGTCTTCTCAAACTCAGGTCGATTGCAGCATAAACCCTAGGCGTCTCCACACAGCACGCATACGGATCAGTTCCATCAAGCAGAAAAGACACTCGCTCCAGAAGACTCCATGGGAACTTCTACATGTTAGGCTGTATTCCCACTGAATAATTTGTCCGATCCTTCAGGCCAAAAACCGACCTACACATTAGATGGACACTCATTGAGTTGATGGGAATCTTGGGGGATCCAAGATTCCCATCATGTTCGGGAATGGAACTCAACTAAATCAACTCAACTAGTTCACTGCATATCGGTTGTTTTGCTTAGTGACACCCAACTATGAAAATTGTATAGGAAGTTTGGTGAGGAACTCGTCCACGTCTAGTATTTCCTAAGCCGTTCACGTTCAAGCAGAATGTGTAAGATAACAGTAAGCACTGATTAGAAAATCTTTGTATTCAGAAAACTTTGATATTCTAAAAGTTTATTATAATAATGTTCTTCTTGTCCTCAAAATGTTGCTTAGTTCCTTTTCAGCTATGTATTTAAGTCGTTTGGGGGAGAACCCTCAAAATCTGAACAAGTTCTCCTGTTTGGAAAATGTGAAGCTGTTGTATGATCTCCAACGAATATTAAGAAGACTCCAGAGTCAAAAACTCTTCTTTGAGTTTTTGCGAATTAGCTCATCGCTTAAATCTAGAAATAAACTCCGGAACTTCTGAAACTAGATTGATCTTTAAACACGTTCGATAAGTTTTACAGAGGATGAACCCAGACAATATGACGCTTGCGACTATGGTCTGATATGTAAAGTATTTTATGCATATACTTTTGGTGTTACAATATGATGAGAAAACAAAAAAGTTTTAGATCATGTCGGTTACGCAGTGTTAATTGCTTCAGCCCACAGCTTCCTAGGTAGTCCTCTATCCTTGAGTAGACATCTGGTTACTTCAGCAACCACTCTGTTCTTCCTCTCTACCACTCCGTTTTGTTGTGGAGTGTGAGGTGCACTTAGTTGTCGTACGATGTCTTTGGACTTGTAGAAAGCCTCCGCTGCTTTGGACAGAAACTCCCCTCCTCTGTCACTCCTGATTGTTTGAAATTTTCTGCTAGTCTGAAGCTCAACTTCAGCTATGAAGTCTTTCATGTGTGTGAAAGCTTCATTCTTCTCCTCAAAAACCTCATCCACATTTTTCGTGAGTAATCATCAACTATCAAAAGGTAATATTCAGCTCTATCTAATGATGGAGGATCAATGGGTCCTGCTACATCGATATGCAATAAGTCTAGTGGAGCTGTAGCGCTTCTTGTTACTGAAGGGAACTTCTTCTAAACATGTTTTCCTTTCAAGCAGATCTCACATGGCTTGTGCAAAAAATCTAATTTTTATACTCCATCAACTAGGTTGAACTTGTAGAGCAAGTTCATTCTATATGATCTCATGTGACCTAGCCTTCTGTGCCACAGATCTGTCTTCTCTTGTACAGTAGCACTAAGTAGAACTTCAAATAAAGAAGTAGCTTCAAGCTCATATAAATGACCTATCACATTGTCTCTTGCTACTACACCTTGATTGTCTTGTAGGATGCAGCCTTTGTAGCTGAAGTTGATGTAAAAACCAGCTTGGACTAACCTCCCAACTTTGAGCAAGTTATGCACCACACCAGGTATGTACCAAACTCCCTGAACTCGAAATACTGCTCCATCAGGTAGTTGGAGGTGAATATCACCTTGTCCCTCAACTTCGTACCTTTCACCATCTCCTAGATCAACTGTTGGTCCATTGGTGATCTCTTGGAAGTTGTGGAACCACTCTCGAATGGAAGAGATATGGTTAGATGCTCCAGAATCTATCCACCATGGATGATCTAACTTACTGATGTACAGAGCAATAAAAAACAGTTGCTCATTGTCTTCTTCAGGAGACTTAGCCTGAGCAAGATTTGCTGTGTTTTTGCCCTTACCAGTACCTTCGTGTCTTGTCTTCAATCTGCACTCACGAGCATAATGGCCTGGTTTATCACAGTAGTGACAGGTACCATTCTTACGCTTCTTGTCACCTTGTGCATATGTCGAAGAGGCTCCTCCTTGGTTGACTAGCCCTGCACTGCTATTCCACCTTTTGTTGAGAGGAAATGGTTTCCTCTTCCTCTGAAATTTTCTCCTCTGTTTGTGCAGCAAAACAGATTTGTCACTTGCTGCTTTTCGTTTGTTCTTCTGCTCGATGTTGATTTCTTCTTGCAGCACCAAACTCTCCATTTCGTCCATCTCAATCTTTCCATGACGTACCTCCATAGCCTTCACAAATGCCTCATAAGCAGGAAGGAGACTTTCAAGAAACGAATGAATAGCCTCTGAACACTCAACTCTTCCTCCTAAGGTTTTGATGTCCTGTAAGAGAGATTTGAGGGCCATAAAATGGTCCTCAATGCTTTTACCCTCTTGCATCTGCAAGGTTGCGAGTCTACTCTTAAGAACTCTCAACTTCTCTTCTTTCGCCACTTCATGTTTCTTGGTAAAAGTATTCATGCTGCTTTCAAAGTTTCTGTATCAAGGATATCTACTAGTTCAGCATCTTTCACGTCATCTTGATAACAGAAAGTGCTAACTGATCACGTCTGTCCCAAACGGTAGCTTCTTCAGCAACAATGGATCTTTCATGTAAACCAGTAACGAACTTCCACAAGTCATATCCAGCAAGTGTGGTCTGTACCCTAGCTATCCAAATAGGGTAGTTCAAAATATTCAACTTATGAGAATCAGAAAGTAAGTTGTCACTTATGATAACTGACGCCATTGTACATTATGACGAAACTAGTCTAACCAAACAGTCTTCTAATAAAATGAAACTTGGTATGATTGTTGGCAGAGTGAAAGTAGGACCTATAATATATGGGAAGTGTGGGATAGGGATAGACCTCGGATAATTTAGTTTCCTCTAAAAAGACCTCTAAGGCTTTCAAATCGAGGATCAAAGTTCCACAAAGTATGGTGACAGTTTCAAACGAGATCAGAATCGCTCGAAAGAAATTTTGTTGGAAAGGTAGTTCAAAATCTCTACTATAAAGACGTAGTCTTTTTCTATTAATATCAATAAAGTGCCCTCAGAATTCGCAGAAAACATCTCTAACCCCCTCAAAATGCTAGTCAAAGGTGGGTTTAAGATAACTTGTCATCATCACAAAAAATCCAAGAAAGGATGTATTCTATTTAATTCGACCATTCCTGACAAGACACCAAAGGTGGGTGCCCTTGAAATCGTCAAAAAACCTCGAGAAACTCCTCAAAAACGAGTTTTAAACTCCCTAGAACTGTAAAATAGTCTCAAAATCGAAAACTTTTGATCACTCACTCAGCCCACATTCGCGTTTCTCTCACACAGTCAAGAGTACATCTGCATCCTCACTCAGACTCTCTTCTCCTTAGATGGAACTTTATGTTCTTCCTGTCAAGCCCCTTTGCCAAGCTCTCTCTTGCATCTCTCTCTAACCTCTCTCTGATATCATGTTGACAAAGTAAGAGTTAGCAGGAGCTCACACACAGCTGAAGCTGCGAACTTGGGATCAGACAATGATTGTGTCATCATCTCCAGAGTCGAGGTCACTGGGGGTGTCTCAGTGAAGGAACAGGAAAACAGTGGAAGTTACAACGCAGCTACACAAGAAGGAAATGAGAACAGACACACAACAAGGAGAAAGAACTGAGAGGTCGTAAGAACAGGTATTCTTCACATACAACTGAACAGTCACAAAGAAAAAGAAAGTGAACGTATATTATCCTCCAACATGCGTGTGTATTACGAAGAAGTTGGTAGCTTGTGCAAAAGAATAGGTGCATGTTTGAACTTCTGAGATCAGAAGTTCAAACATTAGCTGCGTCTCCTGGCACGTAAACGCTCTCCACTCATGGCCTCCGTTGAAACGATCATCACATTCTTCACCTGCCAACGGATCTCTGGCCCACCGCCACCCTCATACCTTCCCGGTTAGGAATCAACGTTTCCTAAGAATTGGACGGGGAGTAGGGGGGAGGGGGACGGAACTGGGAAAAGTGTTGAGAAGGTACATCTTGCTGCGGCCGCCACCTTGTACCGGGTGGCTTCCTTAGCCAGATAATAAACTTCGTATCGGACGACTGTGGTCGTTTGAACTTAAAACCAAAAAAATAAAATAAAATAATCAACGTTTCCGCGTACCTGCATATTACTTGGCATATTATGGATGAGAATTGGATATTGAATTATTAAATGAAAATGAAAATGAGAACGAATTAATATGTTTTATTCTTTTTTCTGTTTCTTTTTATAATTGCGTTAGCATGCCTGTAGTGCCCAGACCCAGGAGTTGCTAACCCTCAGCCCAGGTCGGAATGTCCGTGGAGGTCGTCCCAACGTTTGAACTATGGTTTGACGTACCTCGGGTCGGATTAGACACTTGTTTCTCGTCAATACTTTTACTGAACGAGGTTCGGCACTTAGAACAAAATATTAAAGAAATTCGGCACACTTGTTAATCTTCTGTACTGAAGTTATGTCTTTCTTTTTAGTTTCTTTCATGTTGCATTCACAATATACTGATGTTCTAGTAGCTTTGAATCGCACTCGACTCATAAAATTTCATTACATTTCACACTTTGGGCACGAATTTGACCTCGAGGTACGGTATTTATCTAACGTACGTGTAGTAAAGCTTTAATTTTGGAGTCATGAATTCTCTTTTTCTCTAAAATTTAAACATTTAGAAAATAGTAACAGAAAATAATAAATATTGTATTCCTATTTTATAGTGATTGATATAAATACTAAATACACTACAATTCTTGATTTTACTTGTGCTTGTAGCTAACAGAAATTGTTAGTGAACACCGGAATCTGAATCACTCTTGAGAGGAAAGAGAAAATGGTATTAACCACTTCATTTACTTTTTACGAAACAAAACTTACTGTTAAATTTCAGTGGTCGGAAGATATGTTCTCTGTTACCTACAAATCTGGGTTACAATCATCCTGATGTAAGTATGCAACCCCTTGTTAGTTAGTCCCTTCACTCAGATCTCAGCGCCTGCAGGACATTGATGACTCCAGCCCAAGGCAGACATAATCCGCTTTTTCACCTCATGGCATGACTTGACAGATATGGCTATGACACCTTGGTAGTGGGTGCAGCAGTGCACCCTCCCGTTCCACTGAGAAAATGCCAGAAGAGCACTGGGACTGAAGAAACTCCTGCAAAATGGAGAAATAACACAAGTCTAAATCCCCCCAGTTCGGCATACTGTAACAGGGAGCTCTAATGTCCTATAGCTAGGGGGCGTTGATTTCTTCGTCCTCGCTTGCCTCCGAAGAAACATTCAAGCGGCTCGGCTCTGGAAAATGAGGGCAGATGTATCGAAAGCACTCAGGATGCAGTATAGAGCAAACACATGACAGCTTACGAGAACGATAGATTACGTGAACAGTAGGACACTATTGCTGCTCATCTCTATGTAATACCTAGGATAAGAGAACATACGAAAGAACCTGTCCTCAAGAATTACCCAGTACCCGTCGTCACTAGTTCCCAAATACATGAACGGCCTGGACAGAGCCGAGAAGGAACGGCCCACCTTTACAAAATCTCCATCCAGAAGGAAGTGTGGTGGATGCGCGGAGAACAACAAGTCTAAGTAAATACAAAAGCAATTAAATTGGAAAAGAACAACTCCCTCATGGAAAGCTAGGACTGTAGCACGAGAGGACAGTAGGTCATCCAGAGATGGAAGAGGTAACAAGTAACCGTCAGGAATGTATAGAACATCTGTAGTGTAACAGGACTCGCCAACAGAATCCACTCACACAGGACTAAGTGCATTTATCAGAAACGGAATCTCGGTCTGGTATCACGTCAGGATCCACGGCGGCCATCACAACACTTGCTCTCTCATCATGGAGTCGAAAACAGGACAGGGAGAGTGAAGTACCTGTAACCATGAAAGAAAGACAAAGCAGCGAGGAAACGAGAACGTACACCATCGCAGTTGGACATGATGCCCAGAGCCCAGTAAGAAAACTACGACGGCGGCAGCACATCGGCAGCTGAAACACAATCACCGACACGAAACAAAGCAGCGAAAGCCAAAAACAAACAAAAGAATGAAAGAAAGGAAGCCAGCGACTGCGAAGCGATGCCGACAAGAACTGGAAGTCGACAGTCCCTGCAGACAGCAGAACCTGCACCATCTCGAGAACTTCTGTCAGTAATAAGAGCAACACCCAGAGAAAACGGTAAAAGAAATGAAAAGAAACCACGAGCGCAGAGCGACGGCCAGAAGAACGACAATCGTGCGGCCGTTCGAACATGAAAAGCAGCAACGAAAGGAAAGCATGAGCCAAAAGACGGCAATGAAAACCTTCCACCGTGTAGAAAATCACAACCAGCAGCAACATGACACTCCCGTCCACCGCATCGTCCCTCATCTGACGTCAGTCCCGTCGATACAAGCATGGCCAAAGCATGAAGAGTGCTGGAATTGTCGAATTTTTCCCATCCAATTCGAGAAGCAGACAGAGCGAAAAGAAGTCGCGGCCAATTCCAAAACATAGAGGACAAACAGGCTTCTAATGCAAGAAGACGCATGCAGACGAGAAGCTGACTACACGCAAAACAAGACACCCGAACTCGCTACTAACCTCAAGCGTAGCGAGCACCACGGACGGACTAGAAAAAAGAACATCGAGCGAGAACTGCCACAAGATGAAAATCATACGCGAGAAAGAGAACCCCCAACACCCCTCCAAATCGCCAATAACCTAAACGGCTGCACCACAGACACGCAAAATATTAAACGCGCCGCGGCCGCGTTTCAAAAACTGACTAGAAGCCTCCCGTGGCCAACCCGTTGTCACTATTTTTGGCCGATTTTTCCGCTTGTCCGGACGCGTCTCCCTGCACCGAAACTGAAGTTGTATGCATATTTATCCGAACTCAGTTGAAAATAGAAGGTCACCGTGGTTAAATTCAGAGCACCAGTAGTTAGTGACTCCTTCGGAAACCAGTCCCACGGCCTCGTCCTTCGACTGCTGGAATATTCTCCAAATTCATATTTCATTTGCATTATTGCCGTTGGACCTTCTTCTCCATGTAACTTCATCCCGCTCGGTTTTGATCGTTGAAATGTTTTGGAAATTTCGATGGTCCTTCTCTAGGTAACTTGAATGGATATCTCGCATTTCTTAGGATTGTGTGACTCATTTATGCCACCCTACACAGATACGATCGAGTGCATGGTCGATGGGAAAAAAAAAGTCGATGGTCGATCATATGGCAAACATAATTTATTATATATATTTATTTAGGTATGAACTTCACTAGTATATTTATAAATTATAAGAGAAGAAATACCTAAATATAAAAAATAACAATAAAAATTTCTTATTATCTTCACTCGCAGGTGATGTTAACTAATATAGCTAAGGGAAAACCCCAAAGTATATATGTAGGAAGTTGATCTAATCGTGTCCTCCTTGTTTAGCCATGTACCTGCGCATGACCGTAGCTTGATGACAGGTATTGTCAACTGAAGTCCAACAAAGGTGGTGGAAGATATGAGCCCTGAAGAGACTTTCACAAGTATAAAACCTGATATCTTGAATCTTAGAGTTTTTGGGTGTAAGACGTATGTACTTGTGCCTAGAGAGTTGAGGAAGAAGTTAGACGACTGTTCTAAAGTTTGCACTTTCATAGGCTACTATGAACAAACGAAGGAATACAGACTACTTGACAGTAAAGAGAAGATTGTCATTAGTAGGGATGTTTTCGTTGATGAGGTAAATCATACTAGTCATCTTGAGGTAGAGAAGAAAGAGACTACCACTATCTCCAATGGTACTAGTCTAGCTTTCAGATTTCCTCTTTTTGATATGTTAAAAGATAATTAGTCTTATGAGAATGTACAAGAAGCTGTTAGAGGTGGTATAGATGTTGATATTGCAGAAACAGAACATATCGTGCACTCATCTGAGTTGGTAGTAGATCTAGGAAATCTTACCACAAAGCTACAGTTCCAGCTTCAGTACATGAACAAGTGCTTCAATCACTTCCGAATCAAGTAAGAAGATATACTCGAATCAGGAGGCTACCTGCTCGACTTGCTGAGATGTGGTTGGCAGAGACGATTGAGAGGCGATTGATAACGCAGAACCACTGAAGTTCCAAGATGCTATGAAGTCTGAGAAGTGGACAAAAGACAATGAAGGAAGAGTTTACTGCATTGCAGAAAAATGATACTTGGTTCTTGACAACTCTTCCTGAAGGGAAGAAGTTGATTGAAACCAAATGGGTGTTTAAAACGAAGTACCATGCTGATGATACAGTTTAGAGATATAAGATTCAACTTGTAGCCAAAGGCTATCTATAGCAGCAAGGAGAGGACTATGGTGAGACATTTACTCCGTCGCGAAGATGAGTTCTGTCAGGCTACTAATAGCATATTCTATGCTTCAGAACTAGAAAGTATGGCAACTAGATGTGAAGAATGCTTTTCTGAATGATAAAATACAAGAGGATGTATACATTAGCAGCCACAAGGTTTTCAGGTTGCTGGAAAAGAAAAGTTAGTATACAAACTTCGTAAAGTCTTGTATGAACTTAATCAGGCTCCTAGAGTTTGGTTTACTAGGATAGACAGTTTCTTAAAGAAGAAAGGTTTCTCTTCTACAAGGAGAGATCCTAATCTATATATCCTAGTTACAACAAAAGGAGAGTAGTGGTGCTGTTGTATGTGGATGATGTAATCTTTTCAGGCAGTGATGAAGAGGATATCTCTATAGTGAAGTTACAGTTATCTACAAAGTATGAGATGATTGACCTGAGCAGACTTACCTACTGTCTTGGAGTTCATTTAGTCGAAGATGGAGAAAATCTGTACCTTGTACAAGATAAGTAAATCAACGATACATTGAAAGAGTATCAGATGCGGGACTGCAAGCCAGTACCGACTCTAATGATACTTTCGAAAGATTGGTCTACTCAGCATGGGTTTGACGAAGCAATTGACAAAACTGAGTACAAGAGACTAGTGAGAAAGCTGATCTATTTGCTTGTACCGATCAGACCAGATCTAGCTTATGATGTAAGCAAGCTTGGCCAGGAGATGGAGGATCCAAGAGTTCTACATTTGAAGGCAATGAAACGAGTACTCATGTATATGAAAGGTACTGCATTTTATCGATTGAAGTTTACTTCAATTAATCCTAAAGTTCTAACAGGCTTTATGGATGCTGACTGGACAGGTGATGTCAAAGACTAGAAATCAAGATTTGGTTATGTATTTCTGCTTGCAAGTGCAACTGTTACTTGGCAAAGTAAGAAACAGAAAGTTTCTTTTATGTCATCCACATAAGCCGAATATCATGGACTGTGTAATGCAGTTCAGAAAGTAGTGTGGATAAGATGGATGCTGGAAGATCTGAGAAAGGTTCGAAGAGAATAAACTATCATTTTTGCTGATAACATGAGTAGCATTGCTCTTGTCAAAAATCCAGTCCATCATGCAAAGACAAAACACATTGAGATGCAGGTCCATTTTATTCGTGATAAAGTACAAAGTGAAGAAGTATGTGCCACTTGGGTACATACTGATGACCAATTAACAGATATATTCACTAAACTTTTGTCTAAACCTCAATTTGATAAACTGAGAAATGACCTTGGTATATGTGAAGTGCCCGTGATCTTACGAGGGGGTGTTGAAGGATAATATAAGTTCATGTTCTTTTCTTTTATGACTGTTCAATTATGTGTGAGGAATACCTGTCTTTACGACCTCTCAGTTATTTCTTTCTCTTGTGTGTCTGTTCCTATCTCCTTTTTGTGTAGCTGCGTTGTAACTCTCACTGTTCTCCTGTTCCTTCACTAAGAGACCCCCGTGACCTCTACTCTGGAGATGATGACACATTCATCTCAAGTTCGCAAATGTGTGTGAGCTCCTGCTAACTCTTGCTTTTTCAACAACCCACAGAATACCATCGCTTAGCTTGAATCGAGGCTTGAAATCATTGGCGTTGCTCCGAGTGAATTAGTGGGTCATGATCAAGGATGGTTTGGTAACCAGCAAATGACTGATTGCTGCCATGCACGGAAGACTCGTCCTCCCGTCGTCGATCCCACAGAGTAGTATTTAACGCCTCTCGCATGCACCTCGTCATAAGCATCTCATTTGGTCCACTGAGTCCTGACTCCTGAGATCAGGTGAGCGAAACAAAAAAGACCACTCAATCCTTCCCCGGTTCTACCAGGAGACACGACAAGAAAGAATCTTCATTATACAGTTCTGCTTGCTCTGCTCGATTCGGATCTTCGGTACTAGCTATTCAAGCTTGTCGACATGGCGACGAAGATTGGTGTGATGGTGTTTCTTGTCACAGCTCTGGCACTGGGTACGCCCTTGGTGTGTGCTCGCCGGGATCTTCTACAGTCCGATGTGATTCCTGGGCTTAGCAGTGTTGAGAAAGCTCTCACAGGGCAGACTGTAACGCTTGTGGATATTCCTGGTCTGAAAATCACGAGCCGCACTGAAGCCCCGAGCGGGGGAGGAATATTTAACCCCGCTGCGCTTCTCGGTGGTAACGGCTAGCCACCGACTATTTCTATCAGTGATAGGATCGAGGGGACTTGGTTACAACCTGTCACATTCACTTCTACGACTGAATTCCCCACGAATGTAGTTTCCAGCCTCTTCCAGACACTTCAAGGTGCAGCAGGCCTTCCCACCACGGGCAGCAGTAGTTCCAGTCCATTCACCGGTACAATTCATGCAGCTGCTGATGACGACGACGTAGACGTCGATATTCCCGACGTAAACATATCTAACCCTTCCACCACCATTCATTCTTCGTCGCGTACGAATTTCCCTTTCCCTGGTTTCAACCTCCCAGTGCCTAAGTTGCCATTCCCGTTCGGAGGACCTTCTCCTTCTCCCGCTCCTCCTGCTTCTTCCTCCCCTTCTCCTCCTCCTCGTCCTCACGTAAGATCACCTCCTGCTCACAAGAGCCCAGAATCAGAGGCATCTCCTCCTCGTCCTCACGTAAGATCACCTCCTGCTCACAAGAGCTCAGAAGCAAAGGCATCTCCTCCTCCTCCTCGTCATCATCATGAATCGCCCCCTCCTCACGAGACGAAGAGCTCGGATTCAGACTCACCTAAGAGCTCAGACACAAACGTACAAAATTAGAACCCGACAGCCGGAAAGTGGGACCTACAGAAATGATAAGTTTCTCCCTGCACGTGTATGCTTTCGGTTCGTTGTCTGTAATATCCGCACTAAATACGGTTAACGTTCAGTGGGTGTAACCTGCAGATCAGTTTAGAGGTTATTATTCGTCTTCTTTTTCTGCTTTTTCAAGGTCCATCGCGGTCCCAAACAAGTTGTCGCTGATCCTACAATGTTGCCACACTTCCACTGTACAGTACAAGCTTCCTGCACCTGGAGAGCACATCATGATCAGAGCAAACAGCAACAAACAGGTCAACAAATTCTAGAGAGAATTCAAACAGTCGAGATATTGAAGGACAAGCAAATCGGTACTTGAACGGTATCGGACTTCCTGTGAGCAATAAGTAGATACCATCGCATACCCCGACGGAGTGTACAAGTAGCGAGATCCAGGAGTCTTTGTAGTAGAATGTCATTCTTCGGACATGCAGTTCTACGACACTCGTGGAGAGCGAGCGATGCGCGCGTTAGTTCTATCGAATGGGTTTCGTCGGTTGAGGAATCTAATAAGATTATGTATCCCATACACGTAGCTCAATAAAAATCTGGCACGATTTTTATCTGGCACGATTTTAAAAATCTGGCCTCGCACAATATCGTTCATTCGTACGGTTCATTTTTCTTTTGTGGTTTCAATAATATGCCAGAACCTGCAGTTTCATGCAAGCGGATAAGATCACTCATCTGCATTTATTACTTAGATGAGACGTTCACGTTTCTGCAGTAGGTTATGAAGTGTTGTAACGGTTATAAAATGAGAGTCCCATGTTTCAAGACAGTCGCCAAAAAAGCAAGTAACAACGATTTGAGAACATTTGACAGATTTTCCCAAAATAAGAATCTTTTATTTAGTCGGGTTCAACTATTCAGGAACCCCTCTTAAGATTGCATTGCTTTAAGAGGAGGGATCAGTGCTAGGAGGATAGACAAACCACGCGCTCCATTGTACAGTTCAACCAGGAGCTCCTGAGAGAACTTCCAAAGGGGCCCTGGGGCAAGCACGTAAGGTGCTGATCTCTCCTGCTCATCCGTTCAGTGTAGAAGCAAATTCAACCACACTATAAGACGCTGGGGGGCTTACAGTCAGATCCCAAGGCCGATTCTCTACCTGCAGCTTGTTCACAGAGTGTTCCTACCATGATAATACTATGTGTACATATAATATGTAATATAAACAGTAGGTAGAAGATCTAGAACATCATCTGAACTTCCATCTTCAACAGAGATTCGATTGCTGTTTCTAGATTGGTTTCTTCCTTCCACTGCTTAGCTAACCTAATACACATACGTGCATCTAGGCGAGTACCACGGTGTGTTCTGTTGGGACTCTCCTCGAGCTCTAGAGAAGCATGCAACGGGTAATTGCTCGATCCTTATCGTGAGATTGATACTCCTGCACGTCCACCCGTCTAGCAGCACGGGAGACGAATCAAACTACTTGCTTTTATGCAAATGAACGACCTCTTTCTAACTCCCAAGAATATTTCACCGACTCTTGAACCCTTGCAGAGGAAGACTTAGTGGTTATAACAATTCCATCCCAATAGATGGAAAACGATGACAAGGCGGCTTGCTTCATATTCTGGAATACGGTAAACTGCAGCAGAAGACTTGATGTCGAGACATATCTGGTGCGATGAGTCGAAACTTGCTTACCTCACAGGCACAGACATTAATGATGACACCTCCCTTCACTTACAACGGGCAATCACAGAGTACATGCTAACACGGATATTCTGGCCGCCGAAATGCCTCGTGCGTGTATCGCGACGCATTGTATATCAGATCCTCACACCATGTTTACTGTACACTTCCGGACTCAGACGCGGAGACACCAACACATTCAGAGGATGTGCTTTTGGGAGCAAAAGTCCTACACCTTCCTCGACATCAACCTCCATGCCGGGCGGAAGAGACAGAACACAGGTGTGAAGAATTTGAGCCACTGCCATTTGCACAAGAAATAAGCCCATATCCATACCAGGACACTGTCTGCGACCAGCACCGAATGGTAAGAGCTCAAAATGTTGTCCCTTCACGTCTATCTGATTGTCAACAAATCTATCGGGATTAAATATGGTTGGATTCGTCCATACTTTAGGATCTCTTCCTATGGCGTAGATATTCAGAAGCACTCGGGTATTTTTTGGAATGTCATAGCCAGCTGCTTGAGTATCCTCGATAGCCTCATGTGGCAGTGCCAAGGGTCCTGGCGGGTATAGCCTGAACGTTTCTTTCACCACTGCTTTCAGGTATTTGAGCTTGACGATATCTGATTCATCTACCAGCCTTTCTTTCCCCACTACAAGATCCAGCTCCTCCACAATTTTCTGTGAAATTTCAGGATGTCGCATTAATTCCGTAAGAACCCATGTGATAGAATGCGCAGAAGTCGTCGTCCCAGCGAGGAGCATATCCTGCACGCACCATGAACACATCTGATGTGAGGTCCTGGTGTAAACGCACCACATGTCGTCTATTCTCTGCGTGGAGACTTGTAGTGCATTCTGAGAGTCCTAAACTGGAACATGGGATTCAAGGCAAGAGGGGAAGGTGCAAGAAGAACGAACTCAAGTCTAAGGGAATTGCCGTGATGGCTGCCTGCATGGCAAAAAGATTTTCTGTGATTAGTTACCGAGCTTCTCACCGTAAGAAGGGCTTTGATTTGCTCGTCCGGAAACCCACTTCCAGCTTTCTCTCGTTGTAGAGAAAGAAGCACATCCAGGAAGTCTCTAACTTCCTCCTCTGGCTTATGACGGTGCTCCTCAATGATGGGGTTCAGAAACTTCTCATATGCGATCCTCAATTTCACGAAAGCTGCCTCCTTACTTCCCAAATCTAGCTTCCTCAGACATGGGATGTATTCTCCGACAACAAATGAACCGGCGACAACGGCCCAGTCGGACAGAAGCGAGGCCAAATCTCCCACCTTATCTTCCACGTCAGTGAAGCACTTGTTGAAACAGACGCGTGTAAGGTGATCACAGGACAGACGGAGAAGGTTTGATCTGATCTCGACTAGCTTTCCTTCTCGGCCCGTCCCTATCAACCGTTCTACCGCGGCAAGTATGTCCTCGTCTCTGGAGTTCTGTATAATCCCATGACACATAAAGTAAGATCAGGAAACCTTCGCGATCCCGTTTACATTACCTTGCTTGTGCAAAAGTATCCAGATTCGATCTCTGGAAATTCTAACAAACTAAGCTCCCCTATCGTACCTATTCACATGAAACGGATATCGAATAGGGACTCGAATGTTTGAGTAAGTGTGTTATAGAACGCATGAAACCAAATGGCATCCAAACTAACCAGTTGGTCCCTTGCTGGCATCATCTCTACAGTTGAACTGCCAAATATATAAAGTTCAAAAGAAGTGCAAAAATGTCGATGAAAAGTAAACAGATAAGAGGACGGTCAGACCTTTCGATGTTGGAGCCGTTTCTGTGAGAAGATCTCTGAGTCGACAAGCTTCCTCAAAAGACGCCAGTTGTCGTTATAGGGTGAGAAGGCAATATCTTGGTAGTTATACATGAAGATCTCCCCATTGAGAGTACGGGGTCGAGTGGCGAACGACTGATCTTGGGTTCTAAAGAAGATTTTTGCCATTTCAGGAGACGAAACCACTACAGCGCGAACTAAACCCAACCTTATGGACATCAGTGGTCCATACTCCTGGGAGAGTTTCATCAGGGACTGATGAGGCATTCTGCCCAGAATCGGGAGATGACCAAGCACAGGCCATCCTGGAGGTCCGGGTGGGAGTCGAAGCCTCCTGCCACTCCCGAATTTCTTCCAGAAAATCAAGATCACTAGTAACCCACTGATGCATGTTGCAACGACGTCGCTCTGTAACGACCAGCTCCTGCTTACTGACTCAAAACTGTCCATTTCTCAGGCTTGAAAACCTCTCGTAGCGACCTCCAATTGATTTGAATGTCAGGGAATACCGCAATATATACTGGCTTGGTTCTAGTCTAACTGTTGCACCCTGTAATATGACAAAAGCCACAGCTGGCTATCTTCCCCGACAACTCCATAAGCATGCTCGATCAACTTTCGATATATAATTACTTCTTTCTCCTTCAAATTCATTACTACTTTCTCCTTCAGCAGTATTTGTACACGCCCTTAGCAAGAGCTTGATTGAACAGTTGGACGGTGTGTCTAAATTAAGATCTAATTGGTCCTTGTTTTGGCATAATACGTGCGCTGGTAATTTTTGTTCCAACTTCTTGTAACTGCATCTCAATAATTACGCGTAGTAATGTTGACGTCAACAGACTATAATATAAATCGGCGCATGTAATCCACCTATTGCACCCTATTACAAGCGAAGAGGCGAGAGAGCTGGCGATCATCGCTAACAAGTCCATATATACTATAATAAGAAATTACTGGATCCGCGCATCTACCAGATAAGCGGAGCATCTTAATACAGTTATTTGGGCAAAGAGCTTCTTCTCTCAAAGAGATCATTAACATATGCATCGTCCGGAGATTTGCAGCTAAACCAAGGAGCAAGAACCACGCTCGAAGGCAGAGCGTGGTTCACCCAGTAGAATCACGCAGTGAAGTACTGTACATAGAAAGCTGTAGAGAAGAAAGGCAACATTAGCTAAAGGGGTACCAGTTGCGGTTCTCATCTTTTCGATCACGGTTCTACTCATGTTCTTCTCCAAGGGAGTTCATGTGTCCAGGTCTTTTGCTTAGGGGTTGGATATATTGTTTTACTCAGTTTTGCTTGGTCCAGGAAAATTCTAGTATTGGTTTTCGTCAGCAAACTAGATCGTCTGCACACCTTGGGTAATGTTGTTATGCTTACTCTCTCGTTAGATATGTGTGTTTCTCTGAACTCATGGTAGTGAAATCCATGTTATTCTGCAAAAAAGATCTAATTTCCTAAACTTGTTCATGTCTTCGAGCTTGTGTGGACACTAATTCATATTATGTCTTCTCGTACGATCCTAAAAGAAAAAATCAGATATGCTAAGTTTGTCCATGTCTTCTGACTTGTGTACTTTTATGATGTTGATTCATATTATGTCTATTTTCTATCCTTCGAATCAAAAAATCTATTAAAAAACAGAGAAAAAAGAGAAAAGTAACATGTGTGATATCTTGGAACGTCAAGTGGCATAACTCTGTAACTCTCGTTCACTGATTAGTGGTAATGTGAAGTGGAGCGTACGTTAACTGAGATGGTGTCCAAAAGTAGTTACATCTCCAGCAAGCGTTTGAATGAGGAGAGGTGTTCAACAAGTAGCAGTCACACCTATAGAAATATACAAAGAGGGAGAGAGACCAATTGCAATATCCACCAAGAGAAGTTACGGAGGGACGTAGACCCTCAATGGTATTTACAGAGATGTTACAAAGAGGTTAGTTCCTCGCAACTTAAAATATACATTAACTGAGTATAGACTTAACTATAATCTATAATAGGTAACTGCAGCAAGTACGTATTGTACAAAATTAATTAGAACTTGGGTATATGTTAATATTACTTACACTCAATATGAACATATGAAACTGATCTTAAGAAGAACTTGGTGAGAATATCAATCACTTTTTCATGGTACGTTCATTCTTGTAGAAAGTTACTTTACCTCACCCCTAATACGTTTGTGGGACTTGACCTCATCTCTCTTGACGTTGTGTTATTTGATCGCACCTTTGATTGGTTTAACAAGTTTACCGTTATATAAAGACACTGAAATAAATCAAATAAAAGATAATCTGTTGTAAATGTATTTATAATTAAACTTTTCGAGTTACATCAAAGTAATCATGAATCCTTTGATAAGCTGAACAGAATCAGCTAGAGGTGTTCTAAATGAACAGAATCAGCTAGAGGTGTTCTAAATAAAAACCGTTATGACAGTCTGTGTTGACAGACCTGCAGAGCGATTCGAACAGGCATTGATGATCAAGTACCGTAGTTACATTGTTCGCACTCTGCTATAATGCCGGAAATAGCAAAACGGTTAATTGGACCATTAAAAAGCTTTTCACTGCCGTCACTAGCTGTGCCTGATGTTCCGGTGGCCCGCCTACAACCTCCAGTCTTGGAGGGGTTGTTTGAATCTCTGTCTGTTTTTGCCTCTTATATCTTTCCCTAGCTAAGGAACACAGTGTGTGTGATCTCATTCTGTGTATCTACACCAGGCTGGGTTTTACATTCGTTCTAAACCCATAGTGTTGGTTGTTTTTGTGAATTAAGAAACGGTGGCGTCGCGGGTTAACCCGCGACGCCATTATTAAGGCTCTTTTCTTCGTGGGGCTTTCTGCAACCAAACGCTGCTGCTCTTGCACGGACTGAGACATCTCGGAAGAGCACTCGACTCTACGCCGCCCCGGCTACGGGCGAATGTGGCTGTTAAGTTGATATACTTATATTGATAGGTAGAAACATATAGTGACCATTGACTAATAGTTGATAATTAGGGCGTGTCAAAGGTTAGTTCGCATAAGTCCGAAGAAGCCCTTCGTGGTCGGTAGAGATTTGACAGAGTCCGCAATAGCTGATTCGTAGAGTAAATTCTTATATTGATAGGTAGAAACATATACTGACCATTGACTAATAGTTGATAATGCTCGCAAAAGTCCGAAGAAGCCCTTCGTGGTGGGCCATGGGCGTTTGGAATGCGAGGTGTTTCGTCAGTAACGAAGAACTTGGTGCTAGGGCGGAGGGTCCCTTAGCTCATGGATTGAAGTATTTAATCTGCCAGACATTTGTCTGATCTTTCAGGCAGAGCTCAAACCGTTCAGCACACTTCTCCCCAGTGTCAGCTATCTGCAGCGAGAAGAAGATCTCTTAGAAGATCCCTGCGATAAACTGATTAGGTCGACTTACTCCCAGAGTTTCTACCTGTTCGTATCGTTCATAGCTTCGAGCTGTATTTCTCATGATCAACTCAAGCGGAAGATTCCTATTGTTCATCGTTCTTATGCATCCCTCCGCATGCGCTTGCATCTCAGCCAGTCGAAAGATAGTAAGTACTGTTGCACGTTCCCCAACAACAGCGCATAGATCAGACGAAGCCCAGAGATGAAAATGGTGATTGCAAAGAACACTTCGCAGATGTAAGTGATCAGTTTAAAGCCTTGACCCAATGTTCTCAAACCGTCGAGTCCAAAGAACAAGCAGTAGATGTACTTGCTAACGAAATCCGTCACGGAAGTGATATTATTCTCCACGGATAAGGATTTAGTTTAATAAAGGCCAAAATTGAATGGTGTGCTCGTTGGATCACTCGAATTCGCTACTCACTTGGATGCAAATGTTCATCCACTCCAACCCAGATCGCTCGGGACCGCCGAGTTCATCTCATCGTCTACGCTGCGACAGTTTAAAGACGTAAAGTGCAATTCTGCACTGTCTCGTCGTGGCAAAACTTCCTCCAACATACATGTATCTTGACGCTCCACTGCAGTCAGAAGATACCAACAAGCCACAAAAAAATGGCTAGCCCATGTAGAGAAGAAGGTTGCAAGCTGTTGCGGGACCGTGACCTCACAGTCTCCAAGTTCTTCACAATGGAGAACAGACGGAACAGCCCCGGAACATAGTGAAGACGACTAAGAGAAAACACAGCAGTTGTCCTTGTGCCCGCTCTGAGCACAGAGAGGAAGACCCAACTCACCACCTGGGGAAGAGTGTTATATAATGGAGTATATTTAGTTACTAATTCTGCTTCAGCTAGCGCTCCAATCTACAGCTGTAAGTGCAGTCCCGAATTTCCTCTACTGGACTCCAAAACGAGTTTTCTTGAGGCCTGGGATTTAGAGCAAGCTTAGATTAATCGATTTCTATTATACCATCAGTCGAGGCCATGTTATCGTACGAAGGAAAAGTGTGTAAAGATTATCGTCCAGAGGGTTACGGGGTCTACTTTCGTCCCTTCATATACTGTGTTTCAGTAAGTCCAAGGATCTTCTCAGTTTGTAGCTGATGTGTGTTTAAGTTCACTGTAAGTTTAAGTTCACTGTAACTGACATCAGCTGAGAATCAACGTTGAAGCTAGCAGACAATGGTGTACCTGTTAAAGAAGTAAACCAAGTGAATACTCTTCACTGTACTAGTTATGTAAGTAAAGGGATCAGTCTACTCATCATCTCCCAAGAGGGGGGTTGTTATATACTCTAACCTATGGACAGAGGTTAGTCACTAGTCAGTTACTAGACATAGAGATGTGCCTATAGAGGTGACTATAGATGTGACTTATAGAGGTGACTATAGAGATGACTATAGACTAGACATTATCTTTAACACCCCCTCTTAATGTCAGTGGTACTGAATATACACCAAGTTCAAGTCTCAATTTTTGAAACCTGTCTGAAGACAAAGGCTTGATGAATATATCAGCAGTTTGGTCATCAGTTGTTACCCATTGAGTAACAACCTCTCCCGAAATTATTTTCTCCCTGATGAAGTGGACTTGCACTTCAATGTGCTTTGTTCTAGCATGATGCACTGGATTTTTCGCCAATGCTATTGCACTCATGCTATCAGTCCAGATTACTGTTGGAGTGTCTTGGTTGACACCTACATCCTCCAACATCCATCTTAGTCAAATGGCCTCTCGTGCTGCATTACACAGGCCACGATATTCTGCTTCAGAGGAGGATAAAGCAATAGTTGGCTGCTTTTTACACTGCCAAGTGATGGCACCTCCTCCCAGCATAAATGCGAATCCAGACATTGATTTCCGATCTGTAGAATCACCTGCCCAATCTGCATCTGTAAATCCAACAAGTCCAAGTGACTTATCTGAGCTATATCTGAGCCCATAGCTGGTAGTTTCCTTGAGGTAGCGCAAAACTCTCTTTGCTGCCCTCATATGCATAAGTGTGGGAGACTCCATATTCTGACTGAGTTTGCTGACTGCAAACGAAATATCTGGTCTTGTAGTGACAGCCAGATAAATTAACTTCCCAATCAGCTTCCTGAACTCTGTTGCATCTGCCTGCTCATCATCAACAGAAGAACTTTGCCACTCCTTTGAGATAACCATAGGAGTAGGCGCAGGCTTGCACTTCTCCATCTGAAAATCCTGAAGTATACTTTCTGTATACCTTGCCTGAGAGAGGTATAACATTTCGTTGTGTTCCAGAAACTTAACTCCAAGACAAAAGTTGAGAAGTCCTAGATCCTTCATATCAAACTCTTGCATTAAAGCTTGCTGAATCTTCTTTACTCCTCCTTGATTACTTCCGGATATTATCAGGTCATCCACGTACAGTAACAGTAAGACAATACCTTGAGAAGTAATCAAAACATAGAAGTTTGGATCACCTCTTGTAGGAGAGAAGCCTTGCTGCTTCAAGAAGGTGTCGATTCTTGTGTACCAAGCTCTTGGAGCTTGTTTGAGGCCATATAATGCCTTGTGCAGCTTGCACACTAATTGTTCACCTCCTTGACGAACAAAACCAGGTGGTTGCTGCAAGTAGATATCTTCTTCAAGAATGCCATAAAGAAATGCATTCTTAACATCCATTTGTAGACACTTCCAACCATGTTGTTTTGCAAGAGCACAAAGAACTCGGATAGAGTTAAGTTTTACCACAGGTGTGAAGGTCTCTTGAAAATCTTCTCCTGCAGTCTGCAAATAACCTTTTGCAACAAGGCGAGCCTTGTATCTCTCAATAGTTCCATCCGCATGCCTCTTGATCTTATAAACCCACTTACAGCCAAGTGCTTTCCTGTTTGCTGGAAGAGTTACTAGGCTCCAGGTTGCATTTTTGAGCAGTGCATCATATTCTTCCTGCATAGCACGTTTCCAGTGATCCTTACTGAAAGCTTCCTCGAATGTAATAGTTTCTCCATCACCTTGAGCTTCAGCCATGAGAATATAATCCTCTAGCCTTACAGGAACCTTCCTTGTTTTGATAGGTCTCCTTGGTTGGGTAGCAAGATTCGAATCTGGAGTAGTCTCATGAATAAGAGGCGAATCTGCTGTAGTTGGGCCTGATTCAGTAACCTCAACTTGTGTGGGTGGTGTAGGAGGTGGTTCTAGTTGAGCTTGAGGTTCTTCTTCATGGATCTCTGAAGTAGGTGTATGGATTGAGAGAGGTGGCAGGTCAGAAAGTTGGTGTTGTGAGTTTCGAGATGAAGGGTCCTCTAAAAACACTACATCTCGACTGATGATGATCTTTCTTGCAGCACTCAATAGCCTATATCCTTTTTCTCTTGCTGGATATCCTATGAATGTACAGATCTGGGATCTATCATCAAACTTTTGCAGTAATTTTCGAGGAGTTGAAACATATGCTTTACATCCAAAAATTCAAAGATTAGAGAGGTCTGGTTTCTTTTCTGTGAAAGCTTCGAATGGAGTTTTGTTGTTCACAGCATTTGTTGGACTTCTGTTGAGAAGGTAGACCGCAGTATTGACAGCTTCAGCCCAAAGATCTTTTGGAAGATCTTGCTCAAGAAGAAGACTTCTTGCCATCTCCACAACAGTTCTGTTCTTCCTTTCAACAGCTCCATTTTGCTGAGGCGTGTAAGCTGTAGTCAACTGCCGCAGTATCCCTTCTCAGCGAAATATTGGTCAGCTGCCTTGGAAGTGAACTCTCCTCCTCTATCACTTCGTAGCTGCTTCACTTGCTGTCCAGTCTGTCTTTCTACCATGTTAACAAGCTGTTGAAGATTGGAGAGTGCTTCAGACTTTCTTAGTAGGAAGAAAACCCAAATGTATCTCGAGAAGTCATCAACAACCAGCATAAAGTACTTAGAACCTCCAAGCGAAATAGTCTCAGTTGGTCCACAGAGATCTGTATGCAACAGCTGACGGATATCTGTTGCCCTTGTTGCAGTAGTCTTGAAGAACTTCCTTCGAGTCTGTTTAGATCTGAGACAAACTTCACATGGGGTGTTTACAGGGGCGAGTTTGGAAACACCAAGTGCTAAGTTTTCATGAAACAATTTCTGCATTCTTTGATAGTGTAAATGTCCAAGTCGTAGATGCCATAACTGGCTCGTCTTTGTTACAGCAGCAAGAACTGGAGCTACCAAGGGTAAGGCTTGTAACTCATACAAGTGACCAACCTTCAGCCCTGTAGCTACTACAGATCCTTGTTCAAGAATTGAACATCCTTGTGCATCGAATGACAGTTGAAATCCGTTTGCAGCAAGTTTACCAACACTCAGGAGATTATGCACTACACCAGGTACAAACCAGACACCTCCAATGATTCTTATCTGACCTGAAGGTAGCTTAATACGAATGTTACCTTCCCCCTGGACTTGGTAGCCCTTACCATCTCCTAGTCGAATCTCTGGTCCATTAAGAGGATGAAAGTCTTGAAACCACTCCTTCTTTGAGGTGATATGATTTGATGCTCCAAAATCAATCCACCATTGTTGGTCATGTGTGTCTGCATACATGGCAGTGAAGAACAGCTTCTCTTCGTGATCATTTGTCTGTATGAAGTTATCTCTGTTGTTTGTGTTGGAACGTTGATCAAATGCCTTCTTCCTGCACTCATAAGCATAGTGATCACGTTTCTTACAGTAGTTGCAATTACCAGGTTTCGGTTTGTTGGAGTTGCCCTCTGAATCTCGTTTGTTGTATTTGCCTTTCTTGTTGTCCCAATGCTCCTTTTGTTTGGATTGCGATTCTTGAGTTCTACCCCGCTTATGATCTCTTTTCTTGGAGAAGAAAGCTGCATCAGTTGTTGTAGTTGTTTGAGTTGACTTGGTTTCGATATTCATTGCTTCTTGCAAAGCTAATGTTTGAAGTTCTTCAAATGAGACAGGCTCCTTACGAACATCAACTGCTTTGACGAAGTGCTCATAACGGTTCTGGTAAGCTCTGGAGCACTATAAGCACCAAGTCGTCCTCATCTATATCTCCACCCAGATTCTTCAGTTGTTGAAGCAACCCTTTGACAGTATTGAAGTGCTCTTCGAGTGAGATGCCTGCAACCATCTGCAAAGTGTTTAACTTTCTGCGTAGCATTCTCTTCCTCCCTCGAGCAGCTCCTTCGTGCTTCTTGGTGAAAGTATCCCAAACATCTTTAGAGGTTTTAGCCTCCAAGATATCCATGATTTCCGAGTCTTTAATTGTCATCTTGATGATGGGAAGTGCTTGTTGATCTCTCTTGTTCCAAGCTTTGACAGCAGCTGGTGAATCGATAGGTCTTTCTTCCTCACCCAACACTATGTCCCATAAGTCGTAGTTTTGAAAAATGGCTTGAACCTTGAAGCACCATATTGGATAGTTGGTGCTATCCAACTTATGATGATCATGAAGTAGGTTGTCACTAACGTTAGCCATCGATCGAAAGTTAAGTAGGTGGGAAAAATCTGGAACTCCTCAAAGTGGTTGTGGAGGTTAAGGTAGCGTCTATATTATAATCCTCTGCAGTCTTGTCTTGCACGGCAAAAATCTCAGAAACGCGAAAATCGATCGTTAAGGCCTTCAAAAGTGTGGTCAAAGATCCGTTGACCAAGGGTTCCCCAAAGTGCAACTTCCTTATACGAGGTCCGTTTGGGTCGAAAGTTGGACCGTTGGAAAGCTCTTCGCAAATCCCTTACACAGCGGAGCCTTTTAAACCCCAAATCCACTCTCAGATTTGCCTAATTCGATCTCCTTCCCCTCCAAAAACGCAGTCAAAGGTAGTTTGACCAAAAATTTACGCCTTCTTTCTCACTTTTCAGTTGAAGGTGGTGTGCTCCCTCTAAATCTTTTTCACTCTCTGGTTCCTCATTCTCCTTGCTAATGCTCGTGCCTAAGCTCTGATACCATGTTAAAGAAGTAAACCAAGTGAATACTCTTCACTGTACAAGTTATGTCAGTAAAGGGATCAGTCGACTCATCATCTCCCAAGAGGGGGTTGTTATATACTCTAACCTATGGACAGAGGTTAGTCACTAGTCAGTTACTAGACATAGAGATGTGCCTATAGAGGTGACTATAGATGTGACTTATAGAGGTGACTATAGAGATGACTATAGATGTGACTATAGACTAGACATTATCTTTAACAGTACCCCGTTCAGAAGTTTGTTCTGTATGGTATCCTTGCTCGCTAAGCTTAAATTTGAGCTGGGATACTGCAAGATCATAGTACATTTTGGGCATTTTCAGGTGTTATCTGTGGAAAGCTTCTTCTCCAGTTCCAGGCACAGATAGGGATGGAGGAAGAAGATCTAGAGAGTGAGAGCGAATGCATCGTTACGTGAACTTCAAACTTAACTCACGAGTCATGACAGACAAGAGCAAAGAATGTACTTGCATGCATATATATTCATCTCAGACTGTAATACGTCTTTAACTTGAATAAGTTTTTTTATATGTCGAGTACTTTGTCGTTATTGGTCCTCAGCACTCGCTGCATCCAGGACTTCGATCACTCCATTCGGGGCTTCAGTATATAGCAGCAGAAAAAAATCCCTTTTTTCCAGATCCTCTCCGCGTGGTAAGAACGGGCATCCATCTTCGAATGTATGTCATTAGAGCTTCGATCGGTCCATTGAGAGGTTCAATGAACAGCACCTGAGAAAACTTCAATTTCCTGACGCAAACCGCCTGCTAAGAAGGGGCCGAGAGCCACTGCCCCTTCTTAGCAGAGAATCCACTTTTTACGTACAGTATCTTAATCTACCCACGAAAGAATATCATTCATTCTGCGCCTTGATACATCACCTCCGCATCGCTAGGTGAAATATGCGTGAATGACAATGCGCTGCGGTGAGGAAACGAACAAAATATGGAAACGAAAGATTAACACAAGTGCGAACTAAATTCTCCATGTCATTTTGTTCCACCAGTGTAAAACCATCCTTACCTCACACGTGTCTATATGACTGGACTCACTGGAGGTTTCTCCTGAACACTATGACCTACTCGCGAGTTGCTTTCCTTTTCCACGACGGCGCCATGAAAGCGGCCCCGCATTAGGATAATAATTTCTTTCTGTCTTTTCCCAGCGGAAGGGTTAAGTAATAAATTAAACCACATGCATATTCCCCTCTTCAGAGAATATGCATGCTCTACAAATGAGATGTTAACTGTTCAGCCTGTTCGAAAAGACTGTAAGGAACAATAGCAAGCTTATATATTGTGCTATTCTCAAAAGGTGCATAGAATATGGTAAGTGGGTATAAATACCACACTGAAAAAGTTTGAAAAGCCTGCGAGGAACAGTTGCAAGCTTATATACTGCGCTACTGTCATAAGCTGCATAGTATAATTGGTAGCCGAGTACAAACAGCGCAGAAGGACTGACAGCTCTACTGGAAGTCGTGTGTTATTTCTTCAGCGCCCCCGGAAGTTTCCTGTCTTAGGAGGAGAAGTGTTATTTTCCTTATGTACAACATTGCTGACAAGAGCCATGACGCAAGAGTAAAGATAGTTGGTGGAAAATAAGCAGTTTACTTCTTCGCTTTGAGGGTCGTCGGGGGGCACTGAACAACGGTATAAAGTTGGGATCCTGTCAATAGTCTGGAATAGTGGACGGTAATGTCCTTCTGGTGCCGGTGGTTGTTGTTGGTCCTCTTGATCACTCTCATCCCAAGCAAAAATAGTGTCATGTCCTCGTCGAGATTGGGAGAAGAAAATGTGCTCATTCGATAATTGATTCCATGAAACATCGACAGGAACGTGCAAGCTTGCAGTTTTTCATCGAACTAAGTAAGCCTCCGAAGACTGGTCCTGAGAGGATGCAGACTTTTGTATTTTATTGTACTGGAGAGCATATTGTACAATATTGTAAGAATTTAGTTCTACCTGGTTTGTATCAGCAGCGCCGAACAGAATGAACAGAACTTTCATCGTCATCTTTGAACAATCTGTTAGTTATTTTTTATGTTGCATGATTGGTGGTGAGTCTAAGTCTTGTCCAATCATACCCCTGAAGATATGGAGGCCTCTATTGATGAGTTTTGTGGTACATAATCGATTTATGACATGACATGTGTACACATCGATTTGCAACCTGAATGTCATTCATTGCCCACCACAATGCAAATGTCAATGCAAGCAAGCATAACAGAGATACAACACAACACCTGAAGAGGAATTGAACCCCTTCTTACGCCATCCAGGCCAAGTGACATGCAAGCACAAAGCAACATCTGGAGACCATTCAGAAAGGAAAATGCGGATCAGATAGTCAAAACCATGGGATTCTCGAAGGAAGCTGACCCGATTAGACCCTTCTACGTATCCAAGCACAAGAGAAACTCCCGCCAGACATCTCCAACAATTGGCACGGGGTTCGGTTTTTCAGACACCCAATCAGAGTAGAACTGCCTGAGGAACTGAGGAAGCACGTACTCACGACACCTTCGCACGTGCACAAATTTATGGTCAGTTTCCAGGACAAACTCGGGGAACAAGCAGCGAGGGACTAGCTTACCGCCTACAAGGACGTTACCATCAGGAATATGGAAAACGCACTGCATCTAGTGGTGGTGGAAGGGCACGAAGCAAACAAGACACACAAGAAACTCAGCTAAGAAGGGACGCTGCAGTTGTTCAACGTCTACTCACTGAAGTTCAACGTGAAGAATCCAAAGAGGATGAAGCAAATCATCAGACTTGTAGTGCACAAAAAGGACCAACTGGTCTAGAACCTAACACAATACATTCTCAACCCCGTGGAACGGTGCTCCTAAAACTCTCTTCAAAGACGAGTTTGGTTCAAAATTGAAGACAATCACGCTGACATCGTTCCTTACGTCACTAGTGACGAACTAAACCTAGAGCTTGATCTGGATTACGTAGGATTGCGCTTACGGTGCTACATCTGTGGAGATACCAATGCAACCTGAAGCGGAATCGACCCCAAGGTCAGACGGACAGGGGTCCAAGCTCGACTGTGTCTCAGGTCCCTAGGGTAGCTGGTGGATCCATCCGAGACGCAAAAGCAAGACAGAAAGGGACTATCTCGAAAGACCACTCAAGGACTTCCATTTCAACCTCCTCGGACTCTTCTAACTCGTATACCTCGACTAAAAGAGACATACCGAAGTGACACAGAGCGATTCTCGGGAAAGCACAGTTCCTTAAAGCTGGGCCAAGCTCTTCGTCGAGGAGAACTACAGACTCCGAGGAGAAAAGGGTCCCTTCCTTCAACCCTCAGACCTAGTACTCCCTGCTGTCTCTGGATTTGGAAAGGGTACTGGAGGAATGACAAACTCGTCCCCGCTGCTACCGCACGGGGATAAGGGCACTGCGCTCTCAACTCCCTCAGACTACAGCGAGCCACCACAAAACACCTCGCTAATCACCTACGCTAGAACCTTCACTCCGGTATTCCAATCCGCGAGCCAGTAGCGACTAGTATCGCACACACTCCAACAACGAACAGCATAGCGAATCAAGGACGCCTACAACCAGACCAGGTTAGCGAAGACTCCCCCACGCAAGGTCCCACTCACAGAAACGCACCAAAAGTGGCCGGTTCAAAGGAGGACGGATCAAAGGAACTTCACAGCGGGACAATACCAGAACAGCAAGACAAAGCAAAGAAGGGGACATGCCATTCGCGACAACTCTGGGGTATCCAGGGATCGCTCCAAGAGGCAAAAACTCCTCTACACGCAGAATCCCACAAGGCAGAAGAAATGAAGGTTAGCACTCATCTTCTACAACGTAAGGGGAATCACGTCCAAGAGAGCAAAGCTGAGAATACAAAAACTTCTACAGCAACGAATGTCCAAACCGGACGTGGTGTTCCTGCAGGAACACAATTACGCCCTGAAGAGTGTTGCCTGCTGCCCAAGCAACTCTGGAAGGAAGCCAACATTTTATGTGCCTCTGCCGTGCACGGATGAATGATGCGGTGAGAGCAAGAAAGGGCGGACTCCGCACTTAGATCGGATTGGCCACACATATTACTGCACATGGCACGTAACGTAAAATAGAGCAATATGGACACACACTGACGGACTGCCGGATGGGCCGTTGGGACTGCTAAATGTCTACGCGTCCAACATCCAAGACGAGAGAACTGTGCTATGGGAGCAGATTGCAATTTTCCTTGACCCTCAACGACAATGTAGAAGTTTGATTTGTTATCTGAATCCAGCGGTCCGCTGCGATTTATTACAAAAAAGTAATTTCTCATCGGATAGCTTTGTATAGAACAGTGGATCCGTGACGAAAACTCTTGTGAGTTGAGTTGTAAAATTTTCACTCTGCTAGTATGTATATTCATAGTCACGCCATTCCGAGTTCGGAAGAGGGGAAATAGGCATGTTCGTTTAATTTAATAACTAACCCTTCAGATAGGAAGGATTAGGTATTAAATTAAATGTCTTGTATTCATGAGTATAGTTTCCCGGTCTTATATCTTCTGAAGTGCGAGAGCTGAGTCAACACTTATGGTTTTTTTTCTATTTTCTCCATGTTTCCAGGCATGGGATAACAAAAAACGTTTATAGAACTTTTTAACTTTTTACATCTATTTAGTATATATTTTTCATTTAATATTTATATATTTCTTGATAATAATAAAAAACAAAAGTTCTCAGAAGTTCATCGAGCATGCATATTCATTCTCGGCTAGTTCGAGATGCGTTGCGGGGATTTATTGAGCGGGTGAGGGAGCTATTCGGCCGAGGCTACCTCCATGCTCCACAAAAAATACTCTTGACAGACATTGCATATGGAGAAGCTGAGAAAGCAAGAAAAATAACGACATATCGAGATCAGTCTCGGTCCTGCAAACCATCACTGATGTCTCCATGCTCCGTCTCCTTGCTCCAGCTTCTCTCCTCAAAGACATCGTATTAGCCAGCCAGCCAGCGTATCGAAGTAGAGTGCAAGGGGCATGGAGAACAAGTTTTGCTAATTTTCACGTAATCGAACTTGAGCAAAAATGACATGACTTCTCGAGCAAAACTGACGTCCAAATACATATATGTCCGAGTGAGCTGAAGCGTGATATCTGCAAACGATATCATAGGACTTTTTATGGACAGATAAGGAAAAGATGGAATGATAGCAGAGAAGTGCAGACACCCAAATGCCTCTGTGCGCGACGATGTCGTGTCAGATTTTGAAGGATGTCCAAGAAAACGTGAAGGATGTCCAAGAAAATACAAGGTTCTTTGTTGTGGAGATGTAGTGTGCTGAACAGAGACAAGAAAGAGAGAAACAAGCACAAAAAAGAGCACCACAATATATATCAACTCTCAATGTACATACACTGCCGGTTCTTTCTCCTTAAGAATACAGAAATGAGAAATAGACCAGAGTGGTCTGTAATCTGCACCAACCCCTCTAAAATGAGCCATGAATCTCAACCCAGATCTAAAACTATCGAAGCGTAGCTCAAAGCAAGAGAAACATCTCTTTGTTAACAAAAAGAATTGCCTCAGTATCACGCTATTCAAACCCAAGTCCAAACAACGTTCACGTACAAGCTCTTAGCTACAGCTAGCTACCACAAGCTGTACATAACCAACTAGAACTCCAACGAACTAAAAAAGATGAAAACCGTAGTGAAAGAACCGAAAAAGATCTATCTGAGAACTTTCTCTTTTCGTCAAACGGTTGTTAGGTGTCAAGAAGATCTTCTTCCTTGACTCCGTTGGTTCAAAAATTCTATAATCCGTCTCGATGTCAGATGTTCGAATACATCTGACATGTCAAACAAGACTCTACAAAAAATCCAACATCTCTGTACATGTTTTTCCACCAATACCGCTCTTTCATCTTCGTAAAAGTGACCCAAATCTCTCGATGTCTAGCCCAAAGACTCTCATGAAATGCCTTGAGCAACTTCTGCTGATTTTCATTGTCGTAAATCACTCGTAGCAATATATCACCTTTCTGCTTCGGTCGCATCTAAAGAAACCCATCCTGCAAGATGAAGTTGTAGGCCTTCCTTCGAACTCTCCAAAACCTCTCATCCTTCCAACCTGTCTGCTTAACCATCGTACTAAGGTACCTCTCGATGTCAAGCAAATCATCGTCATACAACCTTTCAACAAATAACTCATCTTCCCTTCTTGTCTGTGCAATCGAATCGAACTTTGCACCTACGTCGTCGATGTCTTCAACCATCTCATCCTTCCCATCATATCGAGCTCGAGATAACATATCTACCATCGGATTATCCTTCCATGCGATATGTCTAAACTCTAGATTCAACGACTTGATATATGCGTTCTATCGCAACATCGCAATATTAGGAGTCGTACAATTCATGATCATCCCTAGTAACGATAAACAATCAGTTTCAATCACCACTACTGCTCCAATCAAATACTCTTTCTCAATTTTCATGACTGAAACAATACCTCATAGTTCTCTCTTCACTTGCGGGTATGCACGTTGTCGAGCACTTAAACTTTCGCTTCGAACCTTCTCAAAACTAGAGGAGATGATAGTAAGGACTTCAGCTTCCGCACCGCATCAGTATGCTCTTCCTCCCATATGAACTTATGACCCTTGCTTAACAACCCATATAACGGATCCGCCACATGCGCATAATGAGGAATCCAAATGTGATAGAATACACAAGCATCCAAAAATCTTCTTACTTCTGTCAACGAGTTGCAAACCTCCTTCATCCTCCCAATCGCATCCACTTTGTTCGGATCTAGCTTCTGACCAAACGATCCTCACAAATGACCAACAATCAGAACTTCTCTAACCCTAAATGTAGATTTCGCGTCTGACAGCATGAAATGAACTTCCAAGTCGAGATAAGATCTTCACACAATCTGCTACGTGATCAATGACGTATTGTCAACACCCTCTTTGATCTAATTCTTCATCCTTCTCATCCTCCACACATCCTTTGATGAAGATGTCATCCAAGAACAACATCGTCTTTTCAAGGAGAAGTCCCTTAGAACTATTCATCCCGTTCATCATGTGTGTCATCGAGTTGGCAGCTCCTTGTGATAAGGTACACATCCCAACCAACCCCAAAGGTGTCCTCATTGTCATGAAGCTTTTGCTCTCCTCCGCTAGTTGAAATTGATCATATCCTGAGTAAAGATCTCTCATCGATTAAAATTGCTCTCCCTACAAACGCCTCAGCAAACTCATCCACAATCGGTCACACCCCAGCATTTCTGATTGTTATTGCGTTTTGCGATTGCATGTCTTGGATGAACCGCAACGACCCATTCTTCTTAAGCACTAAACCATCTACTCGAATACGGTGCAAACGACGGCTCCAAGACCTTCATCTGCATCTTCTCCTTCAGCAACTCCACCAGTTTAGGCAAGTGCGCCCGAGTACTGGAATTGATCTCAAGTTCCATGATACATGTGCTACTGTGAAGATAACCATCGGAGTAACAACATATGGGTCTATATACGCAATCTCATGTATAGGCTCAAAGGCAAATACTTTCCCATGTCGTGAAAGCATCTCCTTGAAGCACATCCTCTCTTCTGATAGAAGAGACCCCTCAAATCCAATCTTTAGCTCTTCAAGGGTCTTCTCCGTGAACTCATGTCCTATCATTGCAGGATCTCTCAAACTCTTCTTCGTCGAAGCTCGATCCATCTGTTGGTTTGTGTCATTCGGCAAAGGATCAGCAACTGGTTTTACCTTCTTATCCACTGTCTTGTACTTCGTCTCATCTTCGATGCACAGAATGATTCAATCACCGAATAGGCCTCCCTTGAATGTATCTGCACAACTTTATCCATATCCTCCCATCCAATAGACATGATCTCTCGCAAAGGATCCTCCACCTCATCCTCTTCATAAACACCAGAAATCCATTCATTCCTTTGTAGCTCACCCAACTTTTTCAACATCAACTCAACATCACGCGAATGTTTTTGTTCTTTTCTTCTCATCTCTTATACCTTCTTGTAATTAGCAATCCCACACTCTGAAAACCCAACAAACCATGTATAAAAGACACTATCTCCTTCAAGCGAGAGTACCTTCTCCTGCGCACCACCACAATCTCGCTCTATAGTGGTACTCAACGAAAATCCTTGAACTCTTCACTCACCCTTAGAAGCGGTTTCTCTCTCAGACGATCTCGATTGCGTTCGTGATTGGACGGTAAAGTCAACAATTGTATCGCTCTCTTCTCATCTTCACTTCGGATCTTAGCATAAGCAGATCCGTTATCTAGTACCTCATCCGAGTTGTTTTGATGAAAAGTTGGTCAAGAATGAGTGGGTATGATGTTGCTTCTTGAACAAAGAAGTTTTGCTCAATAGCAACATCATCTATGCGCATTCTAATGTCTGGACAAGCTCCGTACAAATCTCCTCTTGTGTTGTCGGATGCTCTTATGACCCACCCATGCTCTGTGTCAATCGGCCACTTCTTCTTCTTGTACAACTCCTTCGACATGATGTTGATTTCTGATCCATGATCAATTAGAGCAAGCACCGGCTCATCGAAGTCTCTGATCCTCACCAGCGTCTCCGTCGTAGCTCGAGCTCAGTGATTGTGACTGAAATGACTCTGAGCATTGTATCCCATCCTCTTCTTCATCCTCAAAATGTACTCTGCGCCTCCGATCTCTTTCTTCCTCTGAAGAATAAACACTACATTTTGCAAGCCATCTTAGTATCCAAGGCATCATCCGATAAACCAATCTCATCCGTAATCTGTCGCTTCCATTTGATGATGTCAATGATGACATCATGAAACTCATGCTTAGCAATGTCCAAAACTTTCCTCAAAGTAAACTCCATCTTCGCATTTTAAAATGTGATCTTCCAAGACTCTCTTCAAGTCTGTTGAAACCTCGATGTCCGACTATAGTTTATATGCAGTCGGCTTATCCTTCTCCTTCTGAAACTCCTTTGCTCTTTCTTTCGGTGGAGAAGGAGCATCATCCATTGGTAGATCTTGAGCTCCTGCATCTCGAAGCTCTTGACAAACCTTCTCTCCTCGAGTCTGTCTCTTGGAACAAGTTCCTTCTCCTAGATCCTCTGAATCTTGCCTTCTTTTCTCTTCCAACAACGCTTCATGTTGGTTTTTGAGGATGTAAGCATGCATCGATAGAGTTTCTATTGGATCTTCTCATCCAGTATTCCTTCTGATCCTAGCAGCTGTCTTGAACAATGTCTCGCTTGTCATCTTTCTTTTCTGTTTCATAAAGATAACAGATGATCACAATCCACTCGGTTCAACATGCTCGTTAAAATTCCTCTCAGCTTGATCCTCAACCCTTGTGCCATAGATTCCAACCTCCACGATTGCAACTGCTTGCGTTGATAAGGGTCCTCAACCAACTTCTTCATCCCTCCTCTACCAAAGTTGGTCTAAAGAAGTGCACCCGTATGTCTCAGCGCTACCTTCCCATCCTTCCAGGCGATCACCCCTTGTTGCAAGATATCACTGAACTCTTTGCAATCTCTGCGTGGATGATCAGTATCATCGCACCAGATACATCGTTGTATCCAACCTTGTTTCCCAACTGGTTTTGCTTCGCTTGTAGACTCTTGCTCCTCTAATATTGTGAGCTTGATCTGTAGGTCTCGCATTCCACGCATGATCTCCTTAAGGCTTGAATCATCCTTCTTTAGAGACACTACATGTGCTTGAACAATCGGAACAACTAGAGCAACTGGTACCATCTATCTAGCAATAGAACCACTAGTCGGACTATAAGAACAGGTGTACAACAATCGATGTTGGTGTCGATCTCCTAACAAGAACCTTCTCTCGTCTTCGCTCCCTCTTCGTAAGTAGACCAACCGCTTCCTCAATCTTCTTCCAACTACTGATCAAGCCATCGTCTTCCTCTCGATTCTCTAGAAGTACCTCCAGCTTCTCTTACAGCTTCTCATCTGCAGCTCAAAGAAATAACTCTGTCTTGTCGGACTCCAATATGAACTTCTCCATCCTAGTCAGCCGTAGAAACTTCTTCTCAAACTCCCTGAGTAACTCTATAGCTTGTAAACCCTTCCTTGGTTGCTCAACCCACTCCAAGAATTACTTCTTGGTGATCCGATCAGAGTCTTCCAAGAAATACTCATCCATCAAAGCACGAGAAAATGTCTCTCAATCCTTGTTAAAATGCTTTGTTAGCATTTTAACATGATCTTTAATCTCTAAAGTTGCTACCAACTCAAGCGTCTCAATCATCTCATCTTCTAAGACCAGGTTCAGCTCCATCTCCTTCACATAATGTCTCAAATATCTTGAGACATCTCTCTCATCGAATTGGTCAATCTTGCTGATCACCGTTTGAAGCGCCTTTGTTGTCAAAGCTTCCTTTCGTTCATCAGACTGTTGCTACCGTAAGAACATAGTGAAAGCTTGGAACATCGATGCAATCGCCGTATCCAACTGCACCTTTGGCAATCCACCCGAACTACCACTAGCTCCATTCCCATCACCGCTCCCATCCTCACTCATGATTGCCAATCTCTTCTTCAAAGTTCAAACACAAAAGAAATCTCACCCCAGACTTTCACGTCGAGTTCATCACCATTTTCGTGTCGGATTTTGCGTGAAGGATGTCTAGGAAAACGTGAGGTTCCTTGCTATGGAGATGTAGTGTGCTGAATAGAGACAAGAAGAGAAAAACAAGCACAAAAACGAGCGTCACAATATATATCAATCCCCAATGTACATACACTTCCGGTTCTTTCTCCCTAAGATTACAGAACTGAGAAACAGACCAGAGCGGTCTGTAATTTGCACCAACTCCTCTAAAATGAGCCCTGAACTCAACCCAGACCCAAAACTATCGAAGCGTAGCTCAAAGTAAGAGAAACATCCCTTTGCTAACGAAAAGAGCTGCCTAGTATCACACGATTCAAACCCAAGTCCAAACTACGTTCATGTACAAGCTCTTAGCTATAGCTAGCTACCACAAGCTGTACATAACCAACTAGACCTCAAACGAACTAAAAAAGATGAAAATCGTAGCGAAGGAATCGAAAAAGACCTATCTGAGAACTTTCTTCTTTCACCAAACGGTCTTCAGATGTCGATAAAGACTTCTTCCTTGATTCTGTTGGTCTAGAAAACCTTCAGATCCGACTCCTAACAGTCGAGATAACGTCAGTTTTCGATCGCAGGTGTCCGAACCTTCAAAAATTCCTCCTTGTGGCTTAAAATCGCACACAAAGGTTAGAGATTCAAACGGATCGTCTGATCTGATATCCGTCTTCTCTAGTACGTAGATCTAGCTACTTTGAACCCAACAAGACTCCCAACAAGCCGTTTGGAGTTTCTCTTGCAAAACCACGCAAGAAATTTGATCGTAAGTTGCAAAAAAATGACGTAAATCGACTCTCTGCGGCTCAAAATCGCTCACCACACCCAAACGGACAATCCAATCCACACACGGTCTTCTCTTGTGCGTAGGTGAAGACTCTATGATCGCATAGACACCAACAACGAAGAGCTTGGCTCACCGATCGCGAAGAACAACCTAATCTCAAATCACAGGCGGTGAAAAATTGACGTAAGTGCTTCCCTGCGAGCCAATTTCACCTAGAACTCTCAAATCGTCTGATGAAACTTTGTAGCATCTTCAATTTCCTGAAGAAATCGAGGATCTGATCTCGATGGATCCAAGGATAGCAAGTTTGAACGGCCCGAACGGTCGAAATCTCCTTCACATGTCACTGAAGCTCTCAAAAACCTCTCATGCGTCTCAATTTCTCTCATAACACACTCCTCGATCCGCCTCTTCACTAACTATCTTAACCAACACGTAGCATGCACAGATCTGAACCCAAGACACCTTGCGCGCGTGCATTGGACTTCTCAATTCTTCAAACCGTCCATCGACAGATCGACAGATCGTAGATATAAGCTAACCCCTTAAGCTGCCCCCTTACGTCAGTTACTGTACTTACAATTTTCTCCAATAATGAGGAAGCAGACCCCTTGCGTCCTTAGTATAGCGCTTGTAGACGCAAATACCCAATCAGCAAGAGTAAATTAGGGCCTAGCTTGATTTTCTCTTATTCAGAGTCTCGTAACTTCTCCATTAGGCGTCCAAATGAAGTAGACAAAGTGCATATGGAAAACTGACAACGAGCTCTACCCATCGATGTAATGAAAATGAAGATCCAAAGTTGTGCAAAAAGTCTCATTTTCAATCTCATGAATATCTTTGGAGCGATAATGATAAGTATCGCAAACAGATTTTCAAACAGGAGCCGGTCCACGACACGACAACGAACTACCGGGCACCTCTACAATATCAAAACTATTGTTGACAGGCGAGTCGTCGGCTTCTTCCTTGGAAAGCGCTTATCATTCACGTTTAAATCGTCCATACACTTGATACAAGCAAACACAATAGGTGGAGCCTTTATCTTTGAGACTTCCTAGACGTCGTCGTGAAGTGATTGTCATGGGATGCGCAAGCTTCAATTCCGTCCCATACCCTCTCTCCCGTGCAGACATCTTCCAGTTTGAAGGAAGTGAAACTCATTCCGTTCCATACCTCCAGCCCTTCTGAAAAAGAAGGAGCAAACGGCTAAAAGACACGGACAGCAGGTAATCTTCACCAGATTTATTGCTCTCCAACCTTGTGGTCTCTGTCTTCCTGCCTAAAAACGTGTCAAAGAAGGACGAAATCGACAGACTGAAATTGTGTCAAACCTCCCGTGACACCTTACGCTGTTGTCGCTGCAAACCTTACGCTCAAACACGTTAGATTTGACTAGCAAAACAACAGCAGAGTATCCCCTCCGCACAACACAATGCAGGAGAAAGCAAGACACAGGAAAACAAGTAGAAAGAATGAAGCAAGCAAGTGCCGTTTCTCCTCCACGGGAGTTTGCATTTGACCATCATGTCCGTCATCGTCTGTCTCTTCTCTGCTCCCACTTCCAGTGCGGTTCAAACTGTGTATACTGGCTGCAGAAGATGAAAGCTGCCGTCAGACCTCTCGCCTTGTCCTCGTCCGAAACTTGGCATCGTCAGAAATCTGATTCAAGCACCAAAATTGCAGAGGAGAAAAACCAAACGAGCGCAGAGAGAGCGACAGCTTGCAGCTCCTAAATGTTTATACCGCTACTCCGAGCGGCAGAAAGCTGCCATCACATCTCCCGCCTTCGCGTCGTTACATTCAAGGTAACACCGCAAAAAATAAAGGGAGGAAGAAGAAGAAAGCCGCACTTCTCCTACTCGACCGTTCCAACTGTGGTACGCAGCATCCAAAAAATTTGATCATTTATTTCTCTGGTATACTTGCTTGTCGTCTTTCTGTCATTTCTCGATGACACTCTTTTGGTGTATATTTATCATTAATATTTTTCACCGTACTGGAAATTATTACTTCAGCATTAAAGTTTCATCCTGCCAAAACTTAAGAGATAAATGGATAAAAGAACAAGAAAACAACACGCGTGGCAATTTTCTATGGGCATCGCAAACAGAGACATTATAAGGGACGTTGGTTGAAGTCCATGGCTGTCCGTGACATGACGTCTAGTGGACGTTTGCATGGTACCATCCATCCGTCCGTGGACATTTACCGGAGTCGTAACTCTCTCTCGTAGGTCAATAATATTTCAAATACGTTCTAACTTTGACACCCTGTAATGATTTCCGTATATAAGACGGAACCAACAAATAAAATATGTCCTAGAATCTATGTATATTGAAAAGAAAATAATTATACATTTTGTTTCATCTGGTTTTACTCGTAAAAAGTTTTTTATCAGACGTATTCTTTTCAAACATCTTTTATAAGATAATTTTCTTTTCAAGAATGTACTGCTATCGATACCTATGTGACAGATAAATACCCCTAAGCCCGAGGTTTTCTCCTTCTCTACTTCCCCTTCACTTTTCACTTAGCTGACCTGTACATGATGAGAGAGGATCAGATCTCAATGACAGATGTGGTTGTCACGGATCCGACACGGGACTCAGTGACGATATAATGATGGATTGCAGGCGTGACGACAAAAGCAAAGGTGACCAAGTATAAGGGTATGCAAGTGGGACATTGCTTCATCCCCTTAGCCTTGGAGATATATGAATCGACAGCTTTGGAGTTTGACATCTTCTTTCGAGATTGTGCTAGAGCTTATCATGAGAGACACCGTGCGTATCATTTTCTCTTTCTTTTTGCACTATATTCTTTAGACAGTGAGTTTTCATTGCTCTACACAAAGCACGGTCCACAGGAGAGCAATTGCAGTAGACGATGTTGTGTCTGATATTATAGAAGAGAGAGACGATATTAGAGCTAATGATAGAGTGGTTTAGCCCCGGTGTTTTTCCCTTTGGGACGTTAGTTGCTTGGCCCTTCGGTTCCTTCTCTCCCTTGTAAGGCTTGATGGGGTCTTTCCATCTGGTGGCTATTCATTGCGTCGCGTGTTCACATCTCACTTCCTTACGTACCCTCTCTGGTTTGCGTACTCTCTGGCGGATTCGTATTTGACATGAAAGGTGAATACTTCTGGGATAGCTTCATCAGGGATTGACGAGGATGGGTGTCCAGAAGCGGAATATGACCAAGCACTGGCCATCCTGGAGGTCCAGGTGGGAGCCAAAGCCTCTTGCCGTTGCCGAATATCTCCAGAAAATCAACAACACTAGAAGGCCCACCGATACATATTGCAACGACGTTGCTACATAACCTCCAGCTCGTCCTTCCAGACTCACAGTTGTCCATTGTCCAAATTACCTTATCTGAACACCTCCACCGAGCTCCTTAGAAGCTCGTGAACCGTCATAATACTGGCATGGTACGTGATTGGTAGTTTAAGTTCCAACTTTCTTCTAAGGTGCTTCAGTTACACGTAGTACTGCATCCGGGTGTCAACGGTCTTTACTTACTTTTGTGGTTCTAGTATAATTATTGCACCTATTTGACTATCATCGGTGACACGTCCATATATAGGGGGATTATACCTCTTTTTCTCCTCGTCAGTATATTGTCCTTGGCAAGAGCTTGATAACCCCTGCACGAGCCAAACACAGCAGGAACACGAACTTCTTACTGGATCTTCAGTTCAAGCTAGGTTGTAATCCGTTGCTCTTTTTCGCATTTCTCACCGTTACTCAAATTCGTTGGATGTTTCAGAGTTACATGTTGGCTCTTTCTGGCTCCCTCTATTTTACTCTCTGGGTGACTCACATGATACGGAGGCGGAGAATCTCCGATTGAGATATGAAATCTAAAACTGTGTGAGTTCATATAATGTTCTATCCAACTTAAACTGAAGGTTTAGACTACTCGGTCACTGTAACTAATGGAAACTGTATGTAGAGAAACGAGTTATGAACATAGTCGTCTAGTCCACTTATAAGTAACAGTGAGTGGTAGGTGAGTGACAAATTTCACAAAATGCAGGCGGAACAAATCTGCGACTTGCGGTGTTCTGACATGCACCGACCTTGCATTTACCGGTAATTTATGAGATACCGGATATGTTGTTCAACTTAACTTGTTGACAAGGCCTCAGGTGTCTGTCTTATGCGGTTCTCTCTTACAGTAAAGTGCTTGAGATTTCTCACTCCGAAGAGAAAGTAAAATTAACTTTATTGCTGTCATGCATTCTCGTCTTGTGCCGAATTATTCGTATTTGCGCGAATACAAATCCGGCATGGTACACTGTAGACTGTCCCACTCACTTTCACCATGGAACCACCCATCCCGGCTTCTTTTTCAAGATCGGCTCGGAATGTCAGATTAGGGTTGGAGTCGGTCCCCTGCACTGATTTCCAGCAGAGGTTCACGAATTCGAAGCACCAGAAAACTAAAATTGGGTGACTGAAAGTGGAATTCGAAATTTCCATCGGGGTCCGGGATTACCATACTGCTATTCAAATTCGCTGTACTCGGAAAGCCAGGACTAATCGTTCCTGGTATTCGCGTAATGTTTCCGAGGTGTCTGATATCAGTTTGTATATTTCGCTCGTTTTGCATTCGTACATTAGTGCTACTTTTACTCCATTCTGATGAATATAATCAAATATAAAAGATACCATAAAATCCATAACTGTTCGAAGACGAACATTCCTTCTGGCATTTCCCGATAACTCCACTGAATATTTAGTATCGATTTTGAATCTAGTTCCAAGTTCGAGATTCTCAAACACTAATTCCTTAAGTATCGAATTTGAATAACAGCACGGTAGTAACAATTGGAATTTGGATCATGTACTCGATGGCTGTCGGTTCACTTTGACTGACCATGATGGTCAATGTCATTATTAGGAAACGAGTTATGAGTAATGGCGTCTAGTTAATATTAGTAACAATCAGTGATGGGTGACTAGTAAATTCTACGGAATGCAGGCGAAACTATCTGGAGGTTTTACTTGTATATCCCCATTTTCCAGAGTTGAACTAGAAGTCCTGAGAGTGAAGTAATTTACTTTTCCGGCTTCTTGTGGAGATGTAAAAGTAAAAACCTCACGAATCTGCGAGTTGCGGAATACAGAATCATTGTGCGGACTCTGGAGATAATGTGAGTGACTCCTAGTGCGTGGGAGCTTTCGTTACCACACACCCACCACGAATGAACGTTCTAATGAGATGCACCTCTGGCATAAGCCGTTGCCTAAGTATCCATCTCGCAGCGTACAAATATGTGCTCGAGATGTCGGCACGCAAAAACCAAAAACAACTAAAAATAAATATGTGCTCGAGAAAATCTGTTCTCCGGTTTTCCGCGTCGAAAAGAAAAAAGAGAGAAAAACTATTCTTCTCGTCTGCATAGATGCGAAGACTTTTTCCCTCTCAAACTTCTACAAGTCTTCTTGTAACTTTTCGTTATTTCCTGGTGGGCCCATAACGTTCGGAATGAGAGGTTTTTCTTCAGAGACGACGAACTTGGCCATAATGAGGAGAGCCCTTAGCCCATCGATCGGATGTATTTAATCTGCCAACATATCACCTATCATCGCATCCTTCATTTGTATTACTTCTGAAAATCTCTTTCGAATCTCTCAGATCTTCAGCACAATCTCCCAAGAGAGAGCACCATGACTCTATCGGCCACGCAAATCAACATCACCGGTACCAAAGGGAGTTATGTCTTGCAACCTGACATCCGAGAGGCCACTCGGGATCGAGTTTAGTGGGAACGAGGTAGGGGAATTTCTCCGCGCATTGCACTGCGACTATACCAAACCGGTAAAGCGTGATTCCGAACTCCTTGAAACCATCAGTCGAATGTTCGACGCCGAGGTCGATAGTGGGAGACTTCCTCTTGAATCCCTGCCATCGATAAAAAGAACGATGTTGGCTGCTGCCGGGTTCACTGGCGACTTGTTCTACAGTTTTCATCCGTTTGAACTGAAGGTTCTGATCGGCGTTTACACCACCCTCCTCCTAAATATCGATGACCTCTGTGAGAGCGACCCCGAGCAGATGATTCCCGCGATCCAGCGTTTCCTCGCGGCTTGGCAAGACAAAGGATCCACGCCACATCATCCATGCATAGATCTAATGTTCCGGACTCTCACCACCGAATTGTCGAAGTTTTACGGCCCAATCGCAATGGGAAACATTGTCCACTCGACCATAGGTTTCCTCGGATGCTGCCTCATGGAAAGTGCATATCCAAAGGGTGTGTCTTGTCCACCAACCTCCAGTGATTACCCGATGTATTTGCGACTTAAATCAGGAGGAAGTGAGGCATATGCACACTTTATTTTCCCTGAGATGATGTTCCCTGAGAAGGAGTATTTCGAGACATATATCTCGAGCATTCCCGCTATTACTGAGTTCATCTCCCTGGTGAATGACATTTTAAGCTTCTATAAGGAGAGTGTGGTTGGGACCTATCAGAATACGTACCTGATGACATTGAGCCAGGTGCTTCGACGCAGCCCTGTGGATGTCTGGCGAGACACGTGCAAGCGACAATTAGATCTGGCGAAGGACATCTCGACTTCGCTCAAGAGGAAAGAAGAGTTGCGCGAGGCGTGGGAGTCGTTTGTGAAGGGTTACTGCGCGTTCCATTGTAGTCAGCACGGACGATACAGGTTGGCCGAGATTGGGATTGAACAACGGACCTGCTAATAGAACCGATCACAGAGCATCAGGCGAGCAGCAAAGAGAGCAATGACAGGACGCGAGTCAATGGCCATCTGGTCGGAGTCCAAGTAACAAGCCCCAGTCCACCACATTCTTCAGAGACTTGGGACCAAAAGGTCGAAGGTAGAATGCAAGGAGCATTGTTGTGAACTTCGGTTGAAATTCAATCTGCTCTGGGTAGCATAGTACGTCGTTAGTACGTCCGCCTATAGGTACTTCCTGTAATATTTTACTTTGCTTTCAATAAAAAATGTAAACGGGTTTAGGGTTACCCTTGAGTTCTCTCATACCGTAAAACTAAATCCTGAATATCCGTAAGATAACCGAAAACTCTATTGACTGTGTCTAATGTCTTGATCTTGGGTTGGACATGAATTGGGCTAGAGTAAACACGGAAAATGCAATGTCTGGACGTGTAGAGAGTGCTGCCCACATGAGTGAACCAACTGCATTCTTGTATGGTACTCCCGTCATCACTTTTCGCTCCTCTTCAGTTGAATGATCGATCTCTCACTGTCATCGGTGTTGACGCAAGTTTTACATCTTGCATATTGGAGTCCACTAACTATACAGACTATGTGACATTTCAACAAATCTTGCATCTATATCATGATGTATCACATACGTAAAAAGAAGTTGATTGTTTCTAAATCTATCATATCAAACTCACTGCTCAACATTATCTTGACATACTGCATAAGGAGCAAATTGACAATCATCAGAATGATGTCATCAACGTAAAGTGCAAAGACAAGAAGTCTCATAGTATCAATGAGCAGGTAAATATTTGAATTCGCAGCAGTAGGTTTAGAACCATGTTTCTTCAAGTATGTATCTATGCAATGATATCAAGTCCTTGAGGACGGTTTTAATCCTTAAATGGCTCGCTGAAGTCTACATACCAAGGATGGATCAGTCGGTGCAAGGCCTTCAAGGAGTCTCATGTAAATTTCCTCATCAAGTACTTCGTTAAGAAACGCAGTTTTCACGTCCATCTGATGGATGTGCATGTTGAATTGTACCGCAATTGCCAACAAAACTCTGATTGACTCCAACCTTACAAGAGAACATTTTCTCGTAATCAACACCCTTAACTTGTGAAAATTCCTGAGCCACCAATCTTACCCTGTATCTGGAAATAACCATCAGGTCGGACCTTCAACTTGAATATCCATTGACAGCCAACAATCTTACGTCCTGGAGGTAAGTGGATTAATGTCCATGTGGACATTTTATCCAACGTTTGAAGCTCCGCAGTAATGACGTCAGTTTGCAGCATCAGGACAGGAAACAGCTTCATAGTAAGAACTGGGTTCTTGTGATAACGCAGACTCATTCAACGCTGATGTGAAGAAGGACCATGGTTGTTTGAAGTCTAGCTCATCAAATTGAACGGGTGGATGACGTGAACGAGTTGAACGTCGAAAGTTCTGTTGCTCAGCATCCGCAGAACTAGCTGGAACAGAAAATACCATTTTTGAGAATCCAGAATCTTCAGACTGAACCTCACTCCTCTATAGCTAGATGTGGAGGTCAAAATACAGTTCTCTTCCTTGCACATCACGCACTTGTTGAATTCCATCTCTTCTGTGCGATATCACTGATGAATCCAGATTACAAGAATTTTGTCGAGAGATTTGGACGAAGAAGGAAGACTAGGTAATGAAACTATGGGTTGGAGACAAAGAAATAACAACAGATACTGGTGTAACACGAGAAGTAGAAGAAACTGAGGATGAACTAACTCATAGAACATGAATAGTTGGAATTGGCAAAGAAAGTTCACCCGTTTGAGAGTTGGACGACGAAAGAAAAAGATTCTCTTGGAACTTGACATCACTAGAATAAATGACAGATTTATCTGTCAACCTCATCACTTGAACGCTTTGGACTTGGCACTATACATTTTGACTCTTATCATCTAATTTCTTGCAGCCAGTGGTTTTAGGAACAACGACATAAGCTATACAGCCAAATACACGGACGTGTGACAGATTTGATTTACTACCATGCCATAATTCAAACAGTGTGACATCAACCTTTAATGTCTCGGAAGAAACAGCGGTTCAGCATATAACATGCAGTGACAACTGCCTCATCCAAGTACGACTTTGATAATCCTGACATGTTCAACATTGAACGCACCATCTCCATCAACGTTCAGTTCCTCCGCTCGCGTACTCCATTCTGTTGTAGAATACAGGAGTAGTCAATTCACTAGTTATCCCTTGCTCAGTGCAAAAGTGAACAAATGCTTTCAGGTATACTCACCTCCATTATCAGATCTCAGAGTTTTCAATTTCTGTCGAGTGATCTCTCTGCACTCATGAGAAATTCTTTGAAAATCTTGAGACAGTCTGATTTGCTTCGTACAAGATAGACAAATGTGTACCATGAATAATCATTAGTGAAACTATGAAATATCAAAAATCGGAATGAGTGGACGGAGAAATAGGTCCACAAATATCAGGGATATGGCACGAACTCCTCTTTTCGAAGAAAAGAAATCTCAGGTTTGTTTATCGAGAAAACAACTCACATTTCACTGTTAATTTGTGAGACATGAACTGAGAAAGACCCTCCATCATCTGTTGCACGTACAGCTGCTGCATGTGAGCTTGTCTGACATGTATTAGTCGCTGACGCCAAAGGGTGTACATATCTGTCCGAAGTTCAAAAAAGTCTTCCTCAGTCCTCAACCGACTGTCCTTCCGATGACCACTGTGGTAAATGTTTCAACTGTGAATATCTAAGTACACAATCAAATTACATGGTTCCAAAAGCATGGCCGAAAGAGATTTTTTCTTCCTCAGTCCCCAACCGGCATGACCCCCACCGCGCCTCGTTCATTAAGCAAACCGCGATATGTAACGACGTATATAATCAGGATCAAAACAGGCGACTGCCGTAAGAGGACCGAGGAAAATTTTCTCAAACTTCGGGGACTGACAAAGATTGACAGTCAATTTCGGGGACTAAGGAAGAAGAAAGCTGCAACTAATTTTCAGAGTCCTTTTCAATGAGAAGAACATGAATTCACCTGCCCTCTATGGATTTCAGCATGTTTTTTTTAAGGCACATTGTTGAAAATGAGCATGTGCGGATGAAACCTGAGGGTTCTTTATCAAAACTCAGGAATTCTATTTTCACGCCTGCGATCTTTACTTCTCGTTGAACTTGAGGGTCACATTACTTAAGATGTCGTATCATGATCACTTCAGCAACGAAGTGATCATGATATCATCGACATCGCTGTCACCTGGCGTGCCATTTTACTTGTTGAACGCTGTCATAGTCAAGGTATTTTATCCTCGTTAGGAGCCTCGTACAATATAAAACGCTAGTAACAAGCCACTGTGGATGATAGACTATCAAACGAGATGTCATGATCAAACCATAGTCGAAGGATGTTGTTAATTAACTTCCTTTAATTTCAAGGCAGAATTTCTAGCACCATGCCATGCCATGGCCAGCGTCGTGTACTCAGTGTTACCTCGATCTATTCCACCTATATGAAAGACAAGATCTAGACTAAGATCATGGCTATGTCGTTTAAAGTAAATTTCTCAAAAAGTCATGTTTGAAAGATGTGTCCGGACTTCATCCAGACCTTATTTCATAGATGAGTGTTCTGGATACAGCATTGTGATGAAATGCTAAACTTATACTGTGAGGTTGACACAATTCTCTTGAATACATGTCTTGGATGGGCTGAGCAGGTTCAACAACGTGTACAGAAGACGATTATCAACTAAACGAACACGTTGTCCGCTGCAGCATGAATTTGGTAGAAAGAAAGAGAGCGAAGAGAAACAAGAAGACATTGTAGAGGAATATCTGGACGTAGTAGCATTATTGCAAACATACGTGTGAACCAAAGAAAGAAGTACTCAATAAATATTAGGAGGTGTAAGATTTTGACCATAAAGTCCAAGACCTCACGCGCTCCTTAGCTATGATAGCGTCATGGTTCAGCTTTCTTCTTCCTCAATCCCAGAAACCAACAGTCGATCTTCCCAAGTCCCCTAAAGTTCAAAATGTTTTCTTTAGTCTCCTTACCGGCTATCGCTAGTTTTCGAAGCGGATTGTATTAGTAGAGATCGATTGCAGTTCTGAAGTTGACAGTGCGAATGCATATGCGGGTCATGCAATGGAATGTTATTCGTGTAAATGGAAAAAAGACGCACGAGAAGACAGTCTTGAGAGAGTTTACACTGAGTTAGGGAGCAGAAGAGACTGTATAGTGAGTGCAGGTGTCGAACAGAGCTGCATCTGAAGCTTGTGGTGAACGCAGATGTCGAATAGAGCTACGTCTCAGGCTTGTGGTGAGCTGAGAGAGTGTATAGTGAGTGCGGGTGTCGAACAAAGCTACATCTCAAGCTTGTGGTGAGTTGAGGAAGCTAGATGAGCTTTAGAAACGATATGCTCATTCGCTGGATTCGGTAATGTGTCTTTTCAGTGGATGTCAACTTTCATTCAACGCATAATCTGTCTCTTATGTTGCATGCAACTTCCCAAGATGTTATAAGCGTGTCCGTGAAGCAAACACCAACTTGAGCTCTGCTAGAAAGGTGTTGTATTTCAATCATCACAGCTCGATGGAAAGACATGACACCCATGTGGTCAAAGAGAAAGCAGAAGACAATATCATTTTCATCTGAGATTGACTGATTACATTGTGAAGGATTATCCAGAAACCACGTTATCGATAGCAATTGTATTGACTGTTGACGAGAAGCTTTTGGGAATGACAGCTGAGGAGTTCGAGATTAAGCGCAGAGAAGCAAGATGAAATACTAAACACCATCTGCTCGACGGAGTGGCATTTTAAAATTAGTTTGTGTCCTTTGAGTTTCACTATGTTTGATGTGGAGATTGAGACTGGAGCACCCAAATGAGTTTCAAGACGCATTGGAAGACCTTACCACTGCAATGGAGAGCTTTACATTCTATCCAGCTATTGAAAATTCCAAGTCCACATTAGAGGATAATGTAGAGCTTATAGAATTGAGAGGCTACATGACTTGACCTTGTCACTAGTGGAAAGAGCGGATGACATAGATGTAGTTTCGTAAACTATTGTTCGAGAAATGACCATTGTAATAAAACTCCCGAGATGGCAGAGAGAGGACATTTCAGAATTTGTGGAAGCACTGCATAGACTTAGAGAGCTGTAGCCAGCAGTAGTTCCATCATGACTAATGCACTCGATGTCAGTTCAAGCTGAAGTAGCTATGTACACGTGCCAATGCTATATACAGGATTTTCCAGCAGAGGAGTCAACTCGCTGGAGTTCATATTTTGATATGCATTAAATTTCCATGTGATATTTGACAAGAGATCAGAAAGTCCATCTTTCTCGAACAAGACAAACGCTAAAGTTGTGTTTTTATTGTCGTTAATAAATACTATCTTTTGTCATCCAAAGGTACAGCACATCCATTTTCTTTGAGATCCACTTCACATTGGTAGTAAGTTGCGATGTTCTAGATCACGTATGAGAGATAACATTGTGCCTCCTCGAGTAAAGTCATATTGTCTTTTACAAATTTGTCTTGAGAACTTGAGTATTAACAAGCTTTGCTCCAAGATTTCCCACGTTTCAAAGGTAAAGATGAGTTTGCAGAACATACTGAAATAGACTAGAAAGCTTTAGATAATAAGCGTCAACCTCCATCTCTTCGCAGATGTTGCATCTATTTTCGACTTTAAGTGAACCTAACCACTGGAGACAATAAATATAAGTTGATATAAGGGGTCAGATACCAGTGAGCATCTTGAATGAACGGATACATAAGAGACATATTTAGCTCATAAGAGGGACAAAACATGCTGTTTTGACCCTCTTGTTATTATGATTGTTTCCTCTGCGAAATAGATGTTTTGCTCATAATAGAGACAAAATAGATTGTTTCGTCCCTCTTGTTATTGTGATCATTTCTTTGTGTGAAACAGGCTATTTCGCTCATAAGAGAGGCGAAACATGTTGGTTTCGTCCCTCTTTGTAACTCTGATCTTTTTTCTCACCCATGTGCGAAACAAGTATTTTGTTCATAAGAGACCGAAATAGATTGTTTCGCTCGTAGCATTGTTTCACCCATAAGGCTGTTTCACCCTTGTATCGAGTTTTGTCGATAAGGCTATTTTGCCCTTGTATCGAGTTTGTGATCAAGAGAGACTAGTGTTTCGCTCTTATATGGCTGCTGGATTCTTAAGTGTCAAAAGGGAGGAACACAACAAGAATATTTCTTACCACTTGTTTTCCTTCTGAAACCACATTGTCACAAATCAAAATATGTTACTCTCTCCCTCTCAATCCTCAACTTCTTTATTTAAGGTATATATAAATAAAGTCACAACTTCAATGATAAGATATTTAAGGTATATATATATATGTCACATTATATACCACCAAACGAGCATTGCATCATATAACGTCAAGAGAAAAAAATTGTAGTGGGATGGGTAAACTTAGATATGACTCATGAAATTGGTGTACTCATGATAATAATAAAAAGCATACCATGGACGTCTCACTATATGATATGAAAAATAGAGAGAAATATTTCTCACTTGAGAAGATATATGAAATGCATAGAAACTCCATGTAGAACAGATCTCCATAAGAGATTAACCTCCTCGATGATAATCTTTTTCCAGTAGTCTCTTTGGGTCAGAAAAGAATCTTGAGCAAAATCAGTGAAAATCTACTCTCCAGATAAGTAGGTGTCTCCCCTAGACTATATCCTCAATGAAGAAGCCAAGGTAACAAAGTGATTTCTAAATAATTCTCTCTATAACTATCAATAGTGAAAGAAGAAAAAAATTAAAGATGAATAACATTAAAAGGATGATTGATAGAGTTCTTCACTAGACTAACATCCATCAACAAAAGTCTCTCGTGCTCAAGTTGTGCTCATCATGAAGAATCACAAAATCTTTCAAGTATAAATGATACTTGAATGCTACTTCTCTAACTGTCTTCTTCAGGTATGTAGAGTTTTTGAGCAAAAACTCTACATACCTGAAAAAATTGAAAATGAGAATTAGAAGCTCTCAAATCTTGAAGCGAAGTAAAATAACATATTGTAAAGAAATAAAATGTACATCATAAGTAGAACACCATAATTCTTCGAGCGATGAAAAACAAAATAAAAAATAAGTATAGAAGAAGTATCGTACCTTCCCACTTGCAACTCTCAGAGATAAATAATTCTTTTCTTACATTGCGCGTAGTAGAATTCTCATGTTTAACAAAGTTAGAGATGTCCATATGATGACATGAAACTTATCTAGACAAATCTCTAGGAAAGCCTTTACTCCAGGTCAAGCCATATCATATGTATTGTTTCGGGGTAGTCTTTACTACGTATCATCTTTCACGACTTGGCATCAACTCTGCTTGTTCTTCCCCACTTGTACCAAAAAATCCTTGAAATCAAAGATAAGAGTCTTACGTCTTATTGTAGTAAGATGAACGAGATGAGGAAAAAAGCACAATTATACTCGAAGTTTCTATTTACTACTTGTTATCAAGAAAATACTACCAAAGTATCATTACCTATCTTGTACCAAAGTGCATCAATTGTTTAGACTAGAAGCCATGGAATGTACTATTCACTCGGAAGTAAACATCTTGATCTATATCACTGAAGTATACATTTTGATCTATATTAACAATGTTACGTTGCTCCTCATCATGTTCATCTTCTGACCCTGAAGGAGAGTCTGAAATTATGCTTAGGTCTTCCAACTCTCCATCACTAAACCTTGCAGAAGTCTCTAGGCTTTGCTGCAATTCTCTCTGCTGCACTTGCTCTTGCTCAATGGGCTCCAAGACTTCAAGCTCCGGCTGTGCTTCACTCAACACGGGACGCCACGGACAAGTCCGTTTGTTATGATCTAATGTGTAACATATCTTGCAATGTTACTGCTGTCGTGTAGAGTTGGGAAGTTTCTACACTCAACTCTTGTATTTATTGTTGCACCAAAGCTCACTGATTGTGGCAGGTGACTAGCGATATTCTATCATCATCAAGAGGGTAGTGAAGATCTGTGTGAGTCTTTGAAACACTTGCAAAACTAGATCCGCATCTCGCCTGTGCATAGCATGAGAGGATCCTCATCCCTCGCTACCTCCTCTTTCTCCTTACCAATGACACAGGGACACAAACAAACAAACAAACATGAGATCCGTTGTCACCAGAGGAAATATAGAGTGAAGGTATATCTTCTGAAGCGTCCTCAGAACCAGATGCTATCCATCCAAGTGATGCCTAGGATCACGAAAGAATTCAGCATCTTACACCATAAAATGAACACATGATGAGATGATTTCTTGCATTTCAAGACAATCACACTTTGATATATTTCCATGTCGTACTACATATTGTTCTCTGGTTCTTGATTTCTGCACCAGAGCTTTGTCTTCGTTTGACACATGACAAACAAATTGTCCACACATCTTCTCATTCTCGTCATATCTTGACTCGATGAAAGAGATGACCACTCCATATGTGCGAGCGAACATTTTATGCTTCACAAAGGTACCCATCATATAGATCCACATTCAACATAGAACACTAAAAGGAGCAAAATCTCGGATTGCATTTAGACAAAGCACTCTTAACAAACTCTGTCACATTTGATGCCACCTTTCCATATCTAAGAAGAGGAAACTGTGACCTTGTCCATAACTGAGACAAAATTTTCAGGATATATTCAATCGCTTTAGCTCCACTATGACCAGTCGTAAGTCCTCAAGTAACAAATTAAACCTATCACATAAATGTCATCCATGAACAAAACACTGCAAACTTTGGATGTGCAAAAAGCAAAATAGAGTTCAAAAAAGAACAAAACACTACAAACTTCAGATGTGCGTTCAAAAGACTTCAGATATATACAAAACTAAGGAAGACAATCCATTAGAACACTTATTTTGATTCTTTTCTCGGATACACGCAAGAGAAGAACATCTTCTTTGCTTCTCTGTCGTAGTGTGGTGTCCACAGTTTGCAAGTTTTGAGATTTTTAAAAATAATTTAAGTTAATATCGTGTCTATATAATTGAATTAGCCTTGTTATTTAAAGTTTACACTCTCCTTAGTAGGAAGATGAACTTGGAAAGAAACCAACTTCTTCCGAAAGATGTCGTCTGAAAGACAGAAGACATAGTGCCAAGTCTTCCTTGAAGACTATGACTGTAACTGCAAGAGACACCAACCTAGCACCAACTAGATGAACCAATAGGTGTTTGGTGGACTTGAAGGACAACCACCTAAGCATTAGATAGAACTAAGGCTGACAAGGCATTTACCTAAAACGCGGACAGCTGGGAAGTAGACAGGAAAGCTATAAGACCAAGAGAAGAGGCGCAGAAGTGCCATATTCTTTTTCTTGCTTCCCTACTCAAATCCTGAATTGACATCAGCGACGCGCGTAGAGAGATTCAGTGAGAGATTGTGAGAGCAATCGTCTTCCAGCAGGAAGAGAGCTCAAAGTAGAAGCATGCAAGATTTCTCAAGGATCGTAGGAATTGATAATCTCTGGAATCAAAGATTGGAGCTTTAGGTTGTAGGCAATAGAACACGAAGTCAATTGCGAGAGTAACATCTTAGCAAGGTAAAGTCATCGTGAGTAGAATCAGAGTACTTACCAGAGGTGCACATTTCCGAGATTGGAGCAAAAGCGCTGCACATTCTGCTAGCGCATCCTAAGGTTCTTCTCACTTCTTCCCCCTTCTCATCGCCTTCACCCTTCTGTTCCTATGTTTTCTCCTTCCTTGATTGCTTGCAGGAAGCCTATCTATTTCTCCCCGTTCTCTTCAAACTTCTTCTGAGTGAATTGGAGACGGAAGCGCTATCATGGTGAGAGTCTCTCTTGAGGAGGATTGACCTCTTGATTGTGACTAATTTTGAGATCGATAGAAAAAAAACATACTGCTGTCAACGATCAGAACTCGAATTTGATCTCTTGCATCCACCAAATCAAGCCAAACACTCAAATATTTGCACATAAGTCTTTCGCAACTCAATAAAATTTATTCTTGTTTCAATTTTTCATCAAATCTTCAGTGATCAAAAACCTCTCCTCTCACTCTTGCGCGCCTCTCCTTTGCTCTCAATTCCGTTCTCTGTTCACCAGATTCACCTCCAAACAGACTAGTAGATAAAATTCAAGCTCCCTAACTCTTATCCTTCTCTCTACAGCAACCTCCCAGCTGAAATCGCTCCAAAAATTGATACTCTCAATCTCTGGCTTCTCTTGCTCATCTCGACGAATTTTTCTTAGGCAAAAGATAGAATACCCTCCTTCCGTGATATCAATTGTCTTATCCAAACCCTAACACCTTTATAAGGACCCTAGCTAAGCTAGTGTCCTTATAAGTAGACGTACTTATCAAGTAAGCAGACCCCTTGCTAAGCTAGGCCCTTCTTATTATTTACATCATAACCAAACAGACCCTCTGCTAAGCTGGACCCTTGATTAATAAAACTTTCTCGGCCTCGATGCCATCTTGATGCTACCTTGATTATACCACAAACCATCCAATGTAGGCTGAAGCTCCTACACTTATGGAGCCACCTCACAAGGCTTACAGCCCCCTCATATGCGCACCATGTATCTCCCATGGTATAATCAAAGTGGCATGCGGAGGCTTAAACCAGGAAGTCCACGATTAACGGATGTAAGATGAGGCTCTAGAGTGAACTCAAAACTCGAATGCCCGTGGTGGTGCATTCGCAGCCTTTATATAGTGAGAGGAATAGTACATGATAAACTTCCGACCAATGCTCATCTCTCACGCGGATCGCTGATGTGGCTTACATGCAGCCTTAGATCTAGAACAACATCTAGAGGTTCAGAATGAGCCACGTAGAAGGCTCGCTGGAAAGTTCTAGAAGCTTCTTTCTAGAAACTTCCTTCTGGAAGCTTCCTGGCTGGAACGTTCTAGAAGCTTCTTTCTAGAAACTTCCTTCTGGAAGCTTCCTGGCTGGAAAGTTCTAGAAGCTTCCTTCTGGAAACTTCCTTCTGGAAGTTTCCCGGCGGACTTTTGGCGCACTCGCCTATTGATAGAAGTACTATTTGCTGCATGTATTCTTCGGCCAACTTAGCCGTAACTAATTCTTTTACCAAAGACTTCTACCAAATCAATTTCTCCTCTAGTTGATAAGTAGGACTCTACTTATTACAGACCTCCCCCCTTTTAAGAAGCAACGTCCTCGTTGCTCAACTTCTGTTCGAAAGCTTGCACTATGAGTGGGACGTGTGCAAGATTGGTTGCAGGTTCCCATGTTGCTTCATGTAATGGATAGCCTTTCCATTTGACCAAATAATCTACCCGTTGATGACGAGTCTCACGAACACGTTTCTTTAAGATGCGTTCTACTTCAAACTCCTCCTCGCCATCGATAATTTGAGGGAGAGGTCGCGACTCTTGCGAATTGCCAAATTGAGGAGGTCGTGGTGTATATCGCCGTAATAAAGACACATGAAAAACCGGATGAATCTTCATGTGAGGTGGAAGTTCAAGTTGATATGCCACTGCTCCAATTCTACGGACAACAGAGAAAGGGCCGATGAAACGAGAGTTGAATTTGCGACTGCCGATCAGAGTAAGGTTGGTTGTGGATAACCAAACTTGATCACCAATCGTGAACTCTTCATGCCGACGGTGTCCATCGGCATATTGCTTTTGCCGATTCTGAGCAACTTGTAGTTTCACCTTAGCTTTTTCCACTCCTTGTTGAATTCGTGCAACGAATTCATTGACAGCATCCACTTTGGTGTTGACTGACGTCGTGCCGAATCGTGTGAAACTTGCTGATGTGAGAGGGTGTTCGCCGTACATGAGATAAAAAGGCGTTTCACGGGTGGATGCATTGAGGGAGTTGTTGTATGCAAATTCTACCAAAGGGAGTAAGGTGTCCCACTTCGCTTGCTCCTCCAGAGTAAAGGCTCGTAGCATGTCTTCAATGGTGCGATTGGCTCTTTCAGTTTGTCCATCGGTCTGTGGGTGATAAGCAGTAGACATGGCAAGTTTGGTCTTGAACAGACCAAATAGAGTTCTCCAAAACATGCTCGTAAACTGAGGACCTCTATCTGTTATAAGCACCTGTGCTGAGCAAAAATGGTGTTCAAATATATCTGAGCAAGTTGCGGTGCTGAGACGTCTTTCGTGGTCGGTCGAAGATGGATCATCTTGCTGAGATTATCGACGAAGACGACTATGGAGTCAAAACCTGAGCTCGTCATGAGAAGTTCACACACTAAGTCCATACTAACATGTTCCCAACGTTTGGAAGGGATCGGGAGGGGTTGAAGGAGACCGGAGGGTGCTTGATTTGTAGCCTTATTTTGTTGACACATTGCACAGCTCCGAGTGTATACTGCAACATCCTCTGCCATCTTGGGCCAATAGAACACTCGTTGGACTGCTTCTAATGTCTTTTCTGCCCCCATGTGTCCTGCAATGGCTGAATCGTGACATTCAGTTAGTATGGTGGTACGTAGTTCTGGATCATCTGGGATCCATAACTTCCCTTCATGGAATACCAAACCATGGTTGCGGGTGATGGTTCTTGAAGGTTTTGCTGCGACAGTCTGTGCATCCGATTTTGTGCCCTCGATCAATTTTGTCCAGAAGTCAGAATTCACCTTGACTTCAGAGACTATGTTATGCGCCATAGGCATGCGGGTTAATGCATCAGCAATTTGCTTCTTGCCCTCAACGTACGTGATGGTCATGTTGAATCGTTGCCTCCATTCTGCCCAACGGATTTGTCTCTTTGAGAGATCCTTCTGCGTCTCCAAATAGACTAAAGGTTTGTGGTCTGTCTCGACCACAAAAGCCTTCTCCCCTAGATAGTGCTTCCAATGCTTAGTAGCGAGAACTATCGTCAATTCTTCTCTCTCGGTGGTGTGAGTTCTGTTCTGCTGGTAACAACTTCCGAGAGAAGTATGCAATTGGATGCCAACCATCCTTCCATTCTTGCTGCAACACCGCCCCTACTGCCGTGCCTGATGCGTCCGTTGCTAACTTGATAGGTTTTTTCGAGTCGTATCACTTGAGGATCGGAGCATGTAGTAGCGCGGTTTTCAATGCTTGAAAACCTACTTCTTGCGCTGTTCCCCACATCCATTTCTTGCCTTTGCCTAACAGGGCAGTTAGTGGTTGTGCAAGCTTGGTAAAATGCTTAACAAATCTACGATAAAATCCTGTCAATCCCAGGAAGCTCTTAAGTTGGGTCTGATCTTCTGGAGCCTTCCATTGTTGGATGACAGCTATTTTATCGGCCATTACTTGTATGCCTTCTGCACTCACTCTGTGTCCTAAGTAGTCCACCTCCGTCTTGCCAAATTCACATTTTGAAATTTTGGCGTACAGTTTATTTTGGCGGAGTACTTGGAGGACCTCTCTCAAATGGTGCACATGGTCCTCCATAGTTTTGCTATAGACTAGGATGTCGTCAAGAAATACAACGACTGATCTGTCTAAGTACGGGCGGAATATGTCATTCATCAGGCCCATGAAGGTGGCCGGTGCATTTGTGAGACCAAACGGCATTACTAAGTATTCGAAGTGACCATACCTTGTTCGAAAGGCAGTCTTTTTCACATCTTCATCAGCGATTCGAATCTGGTTGTACCCGCTCCGTAAGTCTAGCTTCGTGAAGTACTTTGCTTCTTCGAGTTGGTCGAACAAGTCATCCATCCGAGGTAGTGGATACTTATTTTTCACCGTTTGTTGATTGAGTGCCCGGTAATCGATGCACATCCGTAGGCTGTTATCCTTTTTCTTAACAAAAAGGACTGGAGCTCCGTATGGTGACACGCTGGGCTGGATGAACTCTTTTTGTAACATCTCCTCGATTTGTGCCTTGCACTCCTCCAATTCATGTGGCGCTAGTCTGTATGGAGCCTTACAAGGAGGGGTGCTCCCTGGAATCACTTCAATTTTGTGATCAATCCTTCGTTTTGGTGGTAACCCTGAAGGAAGATCATCGGGAAAGACATCCCTATATTCTGCTATCACCTCTGTCAAGCTTTCTGGGATCTGCCCGTCGAGTCGTGCACTCGGGATTTCTCTTATTAAACCCAAAAAACAGACATAGACAGACATTTCTCCATGCATAGATCTAATGTTCCGGACTCTCACCACCGAATTGTCGAAGTTTTACGGCCCAATCGCAATGGGAAACATTGTCCACTCGACCATTGGTTTCCTCGGAGGCTGCCTCATGGAAAGTGCATATCCAAAGGGTGTGTCTTGTCCACCAACCTCCAGTGATTACCCGATGTATTTGCGACTTAAATCAGGAGGAAGTGAGGCATATGCACACTTTATTTTCCCTGAGATGATTGTTCCCTGAGAAGGAGTATTTCGAGACATATATCTCGAGCATTCCCGCTATTACTGAGTTCATCTCCCTGGTGAATGACATTTTAAGCTTCTATAAGGAGAGTGTGGTTGGGACCTATCAGAATACGTACCTGATGACATTGAGCCAGGTGCTTCGACGCAGCCCTGTGGATGTCTGGCAAGACACGTGCAAGCGACAATTAGATCTGGCGAAGGACATCTCGACTTCGCTCAATAGGAAAGAAGAGTTGCGCGAGGCGTGGGAGTCGTTTGTGAAGGGTTACTGCGCGTTCCATTACGGTCAGCACGGACGATACAGGTTGGCCGAGATTGGGATCGAACAACGGACCTGCTAATAAAACCGATCACAGAGTATCAGGCGAGCAGCAAAGAGAACAATGACAGGACGCGAGTCAATGGCCATCTGGTCCGAGTCCATAGTAACAAGCCCCAGACCACCACATTCTTCAGAGACTTGGGACCAAAAGGTCGAAGGTAGAATGCAGGGAGCAGTGTTGTGAACTTCAATTCAAATTTAATCTGCTCTAGATAGAAATAGTACGTCGTTAGTACGTCCGCCTATCGGTACTTCCTGTAATTATTTTACTTTGCTTTCAATAAAAAGCGTCTTGACACCAGAAATATATACATATACCTATACGAAACGAAGTATGATCTTGAGGAACAGAGGCATCCACTCGCGGACACATGAAATTCCAAATCTTTTTCTGACCTGGTAAGGTCACAAAACACCGTGAATAAAACCTACTACTACAACGATCTTCCTCTGATTTCAAGCAAGGGTTCCGGAGAATCGTAAACCCCGACCATGCTGGTTGTGCTCATACTGCGCGTTAATAGCATTGTTATTGAGCCCATGTGGAAGAAAGAAGCCGGGATGGGTGGTCCCACGGTAAACAGTGAGTGGGACAGTCCACAAGAAATAATGTCAAGTTTATTTTTCTCCATAGTGAGAAATCTCAAACACTCACTGAAGGAGAGAACCGCATAAGACACACCTGACGCCCCGCCAAGCGGTAGTCGGGCGAATGGACAGAAACACAAAGCTCGAAAGAATTGACTAAAATCAACAAGCAAACGGTAGCTCGGTTACTGGAAACTGGTAACTATTTCAGATCCGGTATCTCATAAATGCAAGGTAGGTGCATGTAACAACGTTTCTCATTTCACAGTTCTAGCTCTCTCCCCGTGACAACAAATGCCAGCACGGTACTCGTCCCATGCCAACAGCAAACCACAGCCTATCACACATAGAAGAATATTAGCGTCTGTGAAGATTCTGAGGAGCCTGGAAGATGGGGCTGTATGGACTGAAACGGAACACAGATCTTGGAAGCACAATGAACTTGTGCTTCTCGAATTCGGGATCACTGTTACTTATAATTGTACTAGACGACTATATTCATAACTCGTTTCTCTACATACAGTTTTTATTAGTTACAGTGACCGAGTAGTCTAAACCTTCAGTTTAAGTTGGATAGAACATTATATGAACTCACACAGTTTTAGATTTCAGTATATCAGTCGGAGATTCTCCGCCTCCGGATCATGTGAGTCACCCAGAGAATAAAATAGTGGGAGTCAGAAAGAGCCAACATGTAACTCTGAAACATCCAAGGAATTTGAGTAACGTTGAGAAATGCGAAAAAGAGCAACGGATTGCAGCATTGAACTGAAGATCCAGTAAGAAGTTCCTGTTCCTGCTGTGTTTGGCACGTGCATTACAGCCTTCTCAGGCTAAGGCTGATCATGGTCCAGTGGCCGTGTGTGGTGTGAGTTATTGATGTACTAGTTCGAAGAAGGTCACGGAAGGTCTTAATATCTTGTCTTGTTATCACCTTTCGCAATATCACTGCAAGCTTTTTCATGGGAAAATATGGGGATTTCCTTCAGTTTCCCCGTATCTTTTACACCAATATAAGGAAGTTGGCCATCAATGGAATACAGGGAAATGATAAAATTTTTTTTATATGTATTTTAAGTACACAACAATATTTTCCTACCTTTTAAAAAGACTTCCTCATATGTGTTTTATATGGAATACCTGTAAATATTACAGGGAAATACGCTTCAGTCATATTTGATACCGCAATCATTATGTATGATGTACAATTCAAAAATAGAGTTGACATATCTAAAAGCAGATTAATTCGGGTTGAAATTTGTTTATGATTCTGGACCATCTCAGGTTTGATTATTTCCTGCGTATACCTTTATAGGTTTATGTGTGTTTAAAGTTCAACCCAGAAATGTATAAATAGATGACAACAGATGGTGCAATCACATTCCAACAAGTGTCAAGAATTTATTTACTGAAGTGTATTATAATGCCCGTTAAATACTAGATAAATCCTTCTATACACCTATATAGGTTAATACTTGTTTCTAGAAAAACTAGTACATATGGCGCAACTATAACCCAGCAAGTGCCAAAATTTCATACGTTCAAGTATACTATAATGGAGGTGAATACTAGATAAATCCCTTTATACACCTATATAGCTTCATATGTGTTTCTAAAATTTAAACCAGAAGGACCAAAAAACTAGGACAGATGGCGCAACTACAACCTTACAAGTGTCAAAATTTCATTTGTTAGTATACTATAATTGAAGTTAAATACTAGATAAATCCCTTTATACACCTATATAGATTCATATGTGTTTCTAAATTTAAACGAGAGGGATACAGGGAAAACGATGACAGATGGCCCAATCACAACATAGCAAGTGTCAAAAGTTTATTCATTATATATAATATAATGCACTTAAAATACCAGATAAGTCCCTTTATTGACCTATATAGGCTCATATATGTTTCAACATTTAAGCCAAAAGTATATGAAGAAACAATGACAGATGGCACAACCATAGCTCAAGAGTTTATTTGTTGAAATATATTTATTACAATGCATTAAAATACCAGATAAATCTACCCATTCTTATAAGATAAAAACATGGATAAAAGTGGGAGTCATGGAATAGATGAATTGTTGGAGGAAGAGTCAAGAACCCTTTTCTAATATCTTTTTCTGCAGGGTTATATAGATCTCCGCATATCCTACTATAATAAACAAGATGAATATATGTAACTATCATTTGAGGATAATTTTAAGTTCTCACAAGTTTTCAAATTAATTGATCTCATATTGTAATTCTCAATAAACATCTGAAACTTTTTCATTGAATTAAATCGAAATTTGATTTCCATCACAAAAATCCTAACAAAGTGTAGCACCCTAAATCATACTGTGATTTTAACGTTTTCTCTAGTTATCTGAATCTCTCCTCCTGCCTGCTTTCCTTTTCCTACTAGCTGGACATGGTTGTGGTTGAAAGCCCAGTTGGCTATCATGGCCAGTTTTCCATCTAGAGAAAATTTTGAATGACCTTGGAATGGTTTGCGATCGCTGTGTATGTTATTTGTTCAGAAATAAAATGTTTTAAAGATCCTGCCAGGTCTTCTTGTGTTCTGCATCCGGTCATGACCATTACCACGATTTTCACAGAAAGTCGAGATAATTTTCGTTGAACGTCCTAAAAGAACAGAAATAAGAAGATTAGACGTGTGCCTCTTAATGAAGAACAGAACCAGAATGCAACGATGTAAACAGAATGCAACGATGTAAACAGTAAAACAACTAAGATGAAACAAGAATCTAAACAATAAAAGTGACATAAAAAATAAACAAGTAATAAAAACCAAGATGTGCAATAAGTTAGAATGTTCAGAACTTACCCCATGAGTTCGGGTAAGTTCACTTCTTCAGTGAATATGTTTGGTTGTGAACAATTTAGTTCAGCAAGAGGTCGTCTCATTTTGTATTTTTTGATCATCGAGTCTTCACTACTGTTTGGACTGTGAGAGGCTTGACATAGTTCATGAGTATCTTTAGAGTATATCTTTTCAGTTAGTGTTTCAAGTAAGACGGTGTTCTTGGTGTTCTGGTGGGAGTCTTCTCAGTCAATCTATGAGGTGTAGTTGAATAAGTGAATTTCTCAAGGAAAAAGAGCTCGCGTTGTTGGTGAAGGAGACGACAAACACATATTGTTGCAGACGTCAGTCATCTTCTTCACTATCAGAAGAGTCTCGTTTACTTCGTTCATATGCAGACTCAGTCACAACAGATTCCACCATGTCGAGAACTCTCGTGCTCCAATCCCCAGACAAATGAGTTCTTTATCAGTACCGAGAGATACTAATCGTGTACAAGATAGCAACTTCAAACTCCATCTCCTGTCACAATCAACCACGCAAATTGTCAAAATGGCTATGTTATCTCTGTCTTTAGAAAAGGCTTGCATAACTGTATAACCTTTGCAGAATCTTAGAACACTTTGTAAGAGTCACATTAACAGTTTCAGGTTGGTCGCTTTTAACGGATTCACTCGGGTAGTGACACAATGTGATATAAAGCACTCTGCACTTGAACCACATGATAAGTTCTTCAACAGATCAGTGACACGGACAATAAATGCAGTATACGACACCTTCTGTTCAATTTCCACAGGTTTTCCCAACCTGATTAAATGCACCTGCTTGATGAACTGTCGCTTTTCACTGTCTGATTCACGTTCTTGCAGATGGAGAGACGTCGGTTTGTTCTTAACTACATAAAATCTCAACTTTGCCCGTTTGAAAATCACAATCCATCATGTCTGAAAAATTAACTGTGCTAGAGGGTCTCGTTGAATGGTCTTCTTTTGATCTGCACAGTTACATTTATGTGTACATCTATGAAGCTTGATGCTGGGATCATCTTCCAACTGTTCTATAATCTAGTTAGTAAAAGAACTAAACAACCACACAGACTACAAACTATCATATACACGTAGTATTAATCTCGAAGAAGTGAATAAAGTGCAACAGATAAGATAAAACAGAAAACAAGACTTAGGAGCATAAAAATAAACAGTATAACAGAGAACCTAAAAGTATCACAGGTCTCCATACTTTTTATTTTCTTCGTCTTCTTGAACTCTTGTCGATGCAAAATAATGTAATCATAAATCGACTCATGCCTCCATTTCATATGGTAAGAACTCTGGCTGGAGTTACTTTCTCCCTCTGAGAAAACAAGAGGTGGGAGTTCTTGGAGTCTCGAATCAATGAAGGTATTCAAAACTGTTCTCATTACTGAGGGTAGTTTGAAATCCAAGTGCAGGATATTGTGTAGTAGTGGACACGTTCTGTATCTTTTGAAGCACGATAGAATCCTCTCATGTCTATCGTTGAGAAGACGCAACACAGCTGGATATTTTGCCTTCAGCAAAGGTTTCCCAGACATCCGATGCTTGAAGATCTCATCATAAGACGGCCAATTCTTGCACTGAAAGACAAAAGAAGAATTCAAATTCGTTACTATACTTGGTGAGTCTCATACAGATATTGTAACAAAAAATGTTAAAAGAATGAGAATAAAGTTCAATTACATCCAAAAGTAAAAAATACTCATCGGCTCAGAAGTTGAGATGTCAATGAAAGAGTGTGGAATGATGTTGAGGAAACTATCGGGGTTGACAGCGTGTCTGTTTGTGTCCTGCTTAATCTTGGGTGTGACCGTCTTGGGTGTGACAGACTGTTTGGCTCTAAAAGAAATATATGTCTCACTATCTGACTGTAAATTGTTATCGTAGACAAGGGATGAACGAGAGATACATGCTAAACGTCTGAAATGATTGCACAGTTTCACTGCATGTCCCAATCTTCTACCTGCAATCAACTTTTCTTCAGACGTGGCTATGTACGCTAATGCTTCTGCATCTATGTGCCTGCTATTCTATGACATCAGAATAGTCGGATGTCTTCAAGAAAGAGGCAATCCATTCTATGATCTCTAGAACAGATGCATTTTCCTGCAGTATCTTAGGAGAGATCTGGTATTTGGACTCTAGATCTTGCACACTTGGAACTGGTATGTTCTGAGACTCCATGACACTGAAGAAGTTACAAACGCACAGGATAAATCTTCAGGAATAGAATGACAGATGGAAGTGCTTGCGGAGAACAACTATTGAAGAGAATGTGAACGCTGAGTACTAAGACTTAGTGTTCGCTGTACTGCGGAGAATATGAAAAGAATGTGAGCGCTGAGTGCTAAGACTTAGTGTCCGCTGTACTGCGAAGAACATCTATTCAAGAGAACGTGAGCATTGAGTACTAAGACTTAGAGACTCAAAGAGTGATGAGGACTAAGACGTAGAGATTCTAAGAGTAATGACCTAGAATGAACCATGGTATGCTTATGAACCGTGTTTGATGAAATTCAGACAATTAAAGTCAAAGGTCCGACAAGGATTCTTGAACTTTCAAAGTGAGTCAATTTTTGATCTGAGAATTGTACGCCCAGTATGGAACATTTCTAGTGTGATTTGGATGACTTTCAACGTTAACCTTCAACTTTCTGAACTCTCATTTGCCAAGGATGTACTATGCACATTTTCTTGCAGGTTGTTTTTGAGCTCTACTATAACAGCTGCTTTGAGATAAGACATACAACTGAGAGCTCTCAGCATATGTGATGGGAAAGTAATGAATGTGATGTCCGCCGTCGAAGAAAACTAGAAGGACATCAGAACACAATAGAGCAATAAAGTAATGTGGATGGATTGTCTTACATACGATTGAAATATAACGCAGTAGAGAGACACTGAGATGTCAATATTTCTTTCTGGTCGAGAATGTGAAGATGAAAACAGTAGAGAAAGGTGTTAGCTTGGATAACTCGAAAGCACAAAACAGTTTTGATCATTTGAGATTAAGACATATCAGTCAGAGTTGTCAGCATTTATAGTGGAAGGTACTAAATGCAGATGCTATCTATATTTACCATTTTCATGCAGGAAATAAAGAAATTAAATAGAAGTCTAAACAGAGGTGAGCACTAAAGTAATACGACAAATTTGAGTATGGAATAGAGTTCATGCATTGCCGATGGTTTGAAATCCAAAGCACTGACGACAAGGCAATGACGTCCATATCTTTCTCTGCTAAATGAAGTTAGAGTAGTTGAATGTATCACATAAGAAAGAAACGGCAATGATTACTGTAAAGACGCATCAAACAAAATCAGTCGCTTTGCGACTTCCTCCACCATAGATTATGTACGTGTCTATGAGAGTAGCTAGAGAGTATGGCTGTGCAGGTGCATGGCTGTGCAGGCCACCAACCATGCACCTTGACATGGCTATGGACCTCTTTGAACATACAGACACCTGTCTTAGATGTGTAGGCAAAACTGTTATTCGGGAAGTGTAGGGATTGTGACTTAGACTGTTACAGAAAATGATTCAACATGTTACGTTAAGGTGATTTTCATTCAATAGATGCTTACGTTGATATCATTTTCTCCCAATAGCAAGTTCTCATGTTAAGATTTTTTAAACTTTGATCCTCACGTATTTTTTGTGTCATCCTGTATTTTTCTCGGATAAAGATATCAACGGTTAGGTTCAAAGTGGTCAGTGGCAATCAGTTTCCATGATGCTGTCAATAAAGGCCATAGTGAAAACCTTATGTTACACTAGGGTTTGAAGCAAAAGGAAAACTCTTACACTAACTTCTCCTCATAGAATTTCAATCAGCTTACGTAGTTGAGTTAAATAAGGGAGGGAACTACATTTTCTCGGTAACTTCTATCATGTTACACTGGAGCAGCTCTAGCCTCTGTGACGTGTTAACATTGGTCAAGTGTAGAATAAGAAGAAGTGCGACTGGCCTTTTGCTTATACTACATTCTCTACTATTTCATCACGGTAGAATGGAATGCAGTAAGAAAGCAACAATAGAATGGAATGCAGTAAGCATGACACGTAAGCTGAAGGTATCATGACACATCACTGGAGATAACAATTGTATCGCAAGTAGCGTGTACAGAACTGTGAAGGTGACGGTTTGTTCCACAAGCTGGTGCATGTTCAGTAAACTATCATCAAATCATATTCAAGGGCTAATTGTACACTTTTGTCACTCTAATATAATATTTTCAGTCCAGTTGTTATGTACTTGCTAACTGCTGAAGCTTTAACTCGTCACTCTCATTATTTAACAAGTTACGTTCTTTTCTTTTACAAAATTTTACTCAGAATTAAATAGTGAAAATCCTTTCAAATATTAAAGCAAATGCTCATCGGACTCGTATTTCAACAGTATATTCTAACTACTATGTCTTGTACTCAGAATACATTTCTCAATTAAATAGATATTTCGCATACTGTGCAAATATTACCACTAAATGCAGTAGATACTACTTTTGTTTTCCAAATGTGCAATATCTGTTTCTGAAATGTAAAGGGGTCATTATAAATAAATTAGTATTATTATTAAAATTATCTTATAATGATCAATTCTTTGATTAAAATAGTATTATATAGTACACGTATTCAGTAATGCGTAAAATTACCCATATAAAGTTAATGCAAGCATAAGTAAAATATTTACGCTGATATATTTAATGCAAGTATACTGGTTTACACTTAAAGCATTACTCGTAGCAAATATCTATTATGCTTATTATATTACAACAATATATTTGCTAGTTGCTCAAACAATCTTAATCTCCAAAATCTCCATCTTATATTTCTCTGTCAATATTAAGTAGTTTGCTTTGAGATGAATAGTAACTTGTACACCTAAACTAAGTCAACAGCTTTAATTTGATTATTTATTTCACAAATTCCAGGTTGAGATGAAAATATAATCATCGAATCATTTTCTATATAACGGTTAAAGTTTTCAGTTCTCTCAATGCAAACCCACAAAACAAAATATTCTGGGTTACCAGGAGTACTATAGGAGATTTCACATTGTTTATCAGATGAAGTATCTTGAAATGGAGCCCCGAGGAAACTAAAAACTAAAAACAAGCAATTTGACATATGGCACGTTTAATGACGTGTGGTAGTGATATGCTTATTCTAATTTTGTGAAGACATAGTATAGCCTTGATAAAAGTGTTAAGAGACTTTTTGAGACATTAATGAGCAGTTCTGAAGTTCGTTCTGTCTTATACGGAAGATCAACTGTGTAAATTTGTCCTACAGGTGTAAAGGTACTTTCACTATAACATACGAAGCTTTTCTTTTATTAATTTTTTAATAAACACTTTGTGCTTTAAGAAGCACTTTAGAAGCAAGTTTCCTCGTGGAACATATACCCTTCTTAATGGCTTTTTTGTGACATATACATTATCAAGATAGTATATGAAGCACATTTCTTGATGAACATACAAGACATTTTCAAGACTACCGGATAAGAAGCTTCTACGAAATATGTTTTGTCTGAACCTATAAGATGCTATGAGTATCGGACAATTTCCATAGAGATCAGTGAGATATCCCCACTCGATTTGATCTATGAAGTTAGTTTCTCTGTAACATATGAAGTTTATTCTTTAGGGAATATTCATAGCAACAATTTACTAAGCACTTAAGAAGCAAGTTTCCTGGTCGTGTATAAGAACTTGTATCCTTTGTAATTGTTTCTATTAAAATACCAAGTTATCTAATGATACGTATGAAACATTTTCCTACGTAAATACTTTTCTAAAATAATATGAAGACGCATCTAGGAAATAATTGTCTCACCATATAAGAACTATTAAGAAGCTGGTTATAATTATCATTTTTCTACAATAATTAAGGAAATTAGGTTTTAGGCTCTAAATCTCTAATAGTAAACATTTCATGAAAAATTTAAAGACTTTAGGAAGCAATCACACGACGCAATATTCATTTTTTCCTATGAATATCAAGTAACCTCGCATTATGTTGGTATAAAGCTTATAATGTTTTACAAACATTTCCATACAAACGTATGAACTTGGGAAGTACGTATGACGTTTGGGACAGTTCCTTTATAGTGTAGAAATACTACCATAGAGCATGTTAACCTTTTTATATATACATATTAAATACACATTCAGATATATTGTTTTAATATATGATTTTTTACTAATATTATATATTTATTATCCAGAAACACTTAGAAACAATACCCTTCATCTTGTATAAAATGTTGGGTCCTTCATAAACTTATTCCTGGTAAACATCAAGGTATTTTAACATATTAATTTGGTTTATTTGTACCATACTAAATTCATTTGTATGTTTGTATCTTAAGAAGCAGTCATAAAGCAATGTCATTCTTAATGCATACGAATCTATTATCTTAATATTATACATAGAGTTTATTTATTACGACATATAAAGCAAATTAATTAACAAACATGTTTACTAAGAAATTCCAAGTTTTTAAGAGATAGATGAAGTCATTTCTTCTTAAAGTATAAGAAGGTACCAGGAGTTGCTTGTTAAAGTTAAGAAGCAATCTGTTCCATAAATCGTTAATAATAAATAACTCATTTGAAAATCAATTTTATCACTCTTTAGACCTTCTTAAAGTGCCGCAATTTGTAGTACTATAGTGAGCATTGAGAAGACTACGTATTTAGTGAAAATCATGATTCAAAGTATACTTTGGGTTTCAAGAAAGACTCTTTCAACCGCTCGCTGTTTCCTTTGGGCGGTCTGAAAGACTGATGGTCAGAAATACCTTTTAGAACCCAGTGAATTCCTCGTATATAGACTTTTTACCTATATGATTCAGGCGAGTCGTGCAATGTGCTCCGGTCGATTCGTCCTAAATCTGGGTAGCAGTCGCTTTCTCCTTGTGTGCATACACTCTGTTGCGGCTGAAGCTCGTGCTCGACACAAACACAGGTCGCTGACTGTCCGAGCTGATGACATCTTCTTTTCGCTCAGAAATATTTCTCCACCCTCTTCCATAGTAAGTCCTCTCCGGATCGGCATTCTCTTGTTACATACCCGCCTAAACTACAAACACAAACGAGAGATGCAGACTATCGATGCAATCGTCCATATAGCACAACTTACATCACACATTGATAGCTTCCACTGATGAAACAAACCCCAAGCTACTGTATTATCTCGTTCTCTTTCCGTGTTCGTTTAGCTTTTCTCTTCCGAGCTTCTATAAAGTGCTCCGATCGATAGCTGCCTCGATATATTTCGAGCTTCTCTTGATAGTGACAACGATCCGTAACACTCACTTCAGAAAACGAGCAGAATTTGCTCGTACACTTCTCGAGAGCACTTGCCAAGCTTCGAGCTTTCGAAGTTCAAAGTGTCAGCTAGTTGCTTGCCGCTTATCCACGTAGAAGAGGGAGTTCCCTTCACTCGTGCGGGATCACAAAAACAAGAAACTGAGATGAAAATGTACCTTTCATCCGTCTGCTTCCGATAATTGTAGATTCAGTACGGCTCTCGACTCACCGGCTGAAGAAACAAAAACGCAGCCGGTCCAGGAAACTGTCTTATTACCAACCCTCAACATCACACGCCACGGGAGAGTGAATAACCCAAAGAGCATCTCCACCGGAACACTGTAAATGTCCCGGCACGGTAAACAATTCCGGTAATACTGAATTATGTAAGCCGCTATTCAAACTCGGGGTTTGATTCGCTTTAGTCACTTGGGATTTCCTAGTTTTATCCAGACAAAGGTCTCGTAGGTTTTCTTTGTAACTTTTTCGGGTTTTATTCTCCTGTTCTGCTTGGACACCCTGGAAGATTCTTTAGTTATTCTTGGAATATGACTGAATCTGCTTAAACGCGTGTCTGACTGCAAGTGCTCCTGGTAACCCGGTTGACTTTGTTTCGCTGGTTTGCTTTCAGAGAACTGAGAATTTAACGGTTGTGCAGAAAATGATTCTTGTGATTACATATTGATTCACTTTTGGAATATGGGAGCAGCCTTACTATTGGTGCTGAAATCTCCTTATAATTCATATTCAAGTATGAAAGTATTTTATTTATTTTTGGCCGCGCAAGAAACGGGTAAAACCCGGGACATTGTTTTGAAAGTAAAGAAGGGAACACTGCTCAGGTATCTAGCGGTCTTCAACTAAGAGGATCAACGACAAGCGCTCCATATAACTTACAGTCGAACCAGGAGATCTGAAGGGAACCCCGGGCAGAGGCCGCCGAGCTCGTCAGTCGTGATCTCTCCTGTCTGGACCAATGCCCATCGATCTCATCCGGGCAACAAGCACACTACACAAGCAAACCCAACTAGACTATGAGCTTTCAGCCAGAGCCCAAGGCAGGGTCCTATACTCCACCTGCCAGTTATTCACAGAAAGGTATTCTAACATAATATGTAGTAGAAGCAGTAGAGTAGACGATCTAGCTCGAACACCACATGAAATTTCAGTCCATGGTAGGGATACGAAATGCTGCTTCTAAATTAGGTTTCTTACTATCACAGCGTAGCCCGGGCGTACTCTGTAATCGCGTGGAAAGGTACCTAAACTAGATTCGACGAAATCTCTAAGTAGAAGTTACATACGGGGTTTTTCCATCCGTTGGCTATTCATTGCGTCGCGTGTTTCGTTTCGAAATTACATATGTGCTTAACTATGATTTATAATGGCGACTATCACGATATGTTCTGTACGAACTTTTTCCTCTCAAGAAGCATGCAACGGGTACATCTCTCCGTTTCTCATCGTGAGATTTACGCTTCTGCAGGTCCACCCTCCTAGCAGAGAACTCCAGAAGGAGGAGGATTCAAACTACCTATACTTATGCAGATGAACTAACACTCTCTTTTAACCGCCACTAAATCTTTTACCGAGCTTTGCACGTAGGCAGAATAGGAGGCTCTAACAATTCAATCATAGAAGATTAAAAAGGACGATCATATAACAAGGCTGCTTACTTCAAGTTCCGGAATTTGGTCGGCATTCATCAGAGGCGATGAGTCGAAACTTGCTTACCTCCTCCCTTCAATTACAACGAGAAAGTACAGGCGGAATCAGATATTCTGATAAAGTGGCCTTGTACATGTGTCGTGACGTTAAAAATCATAACTTCACACCATATTTGATGTACACTTCCGGACTCAGACGAGGAGACACCATCACATTTAGAGGATGTGCTTTTGGGAGCGTTATTCCTGCACCCTGGTCGACATCAACCTCCACGCCGGAAGGAAGAGACAGAACACAGGTGTGAAAAACTTGAGCCACCGCCATGTGCACAATAAATAAGCCCAAGTCTGTACCGGGACACTGTCTGCGACCAGCACCGAACGGCAAGAGCTCAAAATGTTGTCCCTTTACGTCAATTTGATTGTCAACAAATCTTTCGGGATCGAACATGTTCGGATTCGTCCAGAGGCTAGGGTCTCTTCCTAAGGCGTACATATTCACCAGCACTCTGGTATTTTTCGGAATGTCATAGCCAGCTACTTGAGTATCCTCGATAGCTTGATGTGGCAGTCCCATGGGTGCTGGCGGGTACATCCTGAACGTTTCTTTCACCGTTGCTTTCATATATTTGAGCTTGACGAGATCTGCTTCTTCTACCATCCTGTCTTTCCCCACCACAAGGTCCAGCTCCTCCACAACTTTCTGTGCCACTTTAGGATGTCGCATCATCTCCGTAACAGTCCATGTGATCGTATGTCCTGAAGTCGCCGTCCCAGCGAGAAGCATATCCTGCATTCACCATGTACACATCTGCTGTGAGGTCCTGGTTGAAGAAGGCGCCACATGCAATTGTCCCGTGTCAACTTCGTCGTCTGTTGGTATCCATCCTCTGCGTGGAACTGCCTGCTGAAATCCTAAAGAAGACATGGGATTCAAGGCAAGAGGGGTAGCTCTATTCGTCTTTAAAGAGAACGATCTTCACGTCTAAGGGAATGACCGTAATGACTCCACTGCATGGCAGAAATCTTATCTGTGATTTAGTTCCTGAGCTTCTCACCTGAATAAGAGCTTTGATTTGATCGTCCGGAAACCCACTTCCAGCTTTCTCGCGTTGTAGCGAAAGCAACACATCCAGGAAGTCTCTAGCTTCCTCCTCTGATTTGTGACGATGCTCCTCAATGATGGGATTTAGGAACTTCTCATATCTGGTCCTCAATTTCAAGAAAGCTGCCTCCTGACCTCCCAAATCTAGCTTCCGAAGACAAGGGATGTATTCTCCGACAGTAAATGAACCGGAGAGGACCCCCCAGTCGACCAGAAGCGGGAGCAAATTTATCGCCTCACCTTCCACGTCAGTGTAGCACTTGTTGAAACAGACGCGGCTAACGTGATCACAGGCCACCCGAAGAGCGCTTGATCTGATCTCGACTAACTTTCCTTCTCGGCCTGTCCCCAACATCCGTTCTACCGCGGCCAGTATTTCTCGCTCTCCGGAATTCTGTATAATCCCATGACAAAAGATTAAGTTCGAAGGATGACCAGGAAAGGTTCGCGATCCCGTTTACAATTCCTTGCTTTTGCAAAGGTTTACTGATTCTGTCTTGAGGTTCTTACAAAAGCTCCCCTCTCACGTAATTCACATAAGAGGAGATCGGACATGGACTCAAAAGTGTGAATAAGTGACTCAGAGGACGCATAAGACTAATATAAATAGCCAACTGGTCCCTGCTGCTAGTCGTTCTGTGGTTATAAAAGCCTGGTCCCTGCGGTCAGCTTAACACTTCCCCTTCCCGAGTTCCTTCGTAGAACCCTCTAGTCGAGATGTTGTATGAACCTTATTGCCTACCAGTCTTAACTGCCTTGACTTTCATCTCAGAGACTCAATGTCCATATTCATTGACGCCTAGACCCCATGGAACTGTACAGAGCATAACATCTTCTGTAGAATCAACAGGCAAAAAGCCGAAATTCCGGGTTGGAGAGAAATCGTACCGGCGTTTTATCGACGAAAGATGAAAGTACCGACAAATCCGAAATTCCGGGTTAAAAGAAATCGTACCAGTTTTTAATCGAAAAAAGATGAAAGATACCGACAAATGACATGTTCATTTTTCGACGAAAGCGGAAATCGACTGATGTAAACCGACTACCTACCATTCTCAGATACTCGCCGATAACCCAAAACAATCTATACGAGCGCTGCGCAGTTCAACTTAGAGCAGCTGGGTAGAGGTGGGTGAACAGATGAGAGGACTGTCAGACCTTTCCATGTCGGAGCCGTTTCTGTGAGAAGACCTCTGAGTCGACAAGCTTCCTCAAAAGACGAAAGTTGTCGTTATAGGGTGAGAAGGCCATATCTTGGTAGTTGTACATGAAGACCTCCCCATTGAGAGTACGGGGACGAGTGGCAAAAAATTGGTCTTGGGTCTTCAAGAAGATTTTTGCCATTTCTGGAGATGAAACCACAACAGTGCGAACTAAACCCAACCTTATTGACATGAGAGGTCCATACTTCTGGGATAGCTTCATCAGGGACTGCTGAGGCATTCTCCCAAGGAGTGGGAGATGACCAATCACAGGCCATCCTGGAGGTCCAGGTGGGAGTCGAAGCCTCCTGCCCCTACTGAATTTCTTCCAAAAAATCAACAACACTATAAACCCACCGATACATGTTGCAACCACGTTGCTCGGTGACGACCAGCTCGTGCTTGCATAGCTAGCCATATCTCTCAGCCCTTGTGCGAGGGATCTCCCGCCGAGCTCTCAGAAGCTAAAGCTTGAGAGAACAGCCATATATACTTGCATGGTTCGTGCGTTGGTAGTTTACATTCAGGTACTAACCTTGATTGTTCTAGTCTAATTATTGCACAGAAGCTAGAGAGCTGGCTCGACGCTATCATCGGTGACAAGTCGGTGTGTAGTGTGACTGATTACCTCTTTTTCCCTTTCGTCAACATGTTGTCCTTAGCAAGAGCTAGATTGAACCGTGGGACGGTGTGTTTTATTTTCTATTTTATTTACTGTTTAGCTGAATCACAGTGACCGCTACATTAGCTGCGGTCCATCCCACCGTTAAGTTGTCTTAGTCTTCGTGTTAACCACAATCACTTTTGACGGGGCTATAGTTTCTGCGTTCACCTCGTGCAGTAAGAGGCTGGCGGCATTACCGGTTTCAATGTGTCGCTAGTCCCGAACGTTTAGCTCCACGTATGATCGGAAATAGGGAATGTGATCGCACATGTACACTTGCACTCAGACATCATTTATATTTTCTATAAAAGTAAACGTCAGCATTTTTGGATTTCTCGCTGTACCGAGTTGTGAAAAGGTGCCGCTAGGAAAAATATTTCAGATTTCGCGAAAAAAACTCACCGTCGAATACAAATGTAAAATAGAAGACACGTAAGCGACCTCTACATAATGTGGAAATATGGCTGGTTAGGGCGGTCGCAATTTGAAGCCGGATGCGAGTCTGGTTTTTTAGTCGTGCTCTCAGAAAACTCTCCGACGATAGTCACGAAACCGGTAATACAGTCGAACTCTAAGAATCTAGTATCGATATATGAAAAGCTTGATATCAAAATTAGCAATATCCGTTACATTGTGAGCCCTAGATGAGAAGATTTTGTTAAAGGACTGTTCAGATGGAAGTAAATAATGAAAATATCTTGAAGTCAAAAAAAGAATATTTTAAATTTATAATTTACATACTTACACGATACTTTGATGATAATGGGGTAAATTAGTTGCGATAGGATAGTCATCACTTCATGTTTATAGGACTAATAAGGTGGCTTATCTATGATTCTTGATAGAAAGACAATTCTCTATCTTGATTTGCAATCACAAGGTTCTCGGAGCGGGCTTTGACTTGTTGCATCTGATCGTTTTACGTTCTCTTTTTATTTTTCTCGATGATCTTATTTTCTTTCCGTAGTTGACCACTTCTTCAATCTTCTAGTGTTTGGCTTCTCTTGTGACGGATTTGGGCTTGTTGTGATCATCGAGAATCTTGTCATCGTTGACTTCAATGCTTGATCTCATTGTTTTTATTATTTGATTTGTTTTTTTTCTGTGTCTACTTTTTAATTGGTTCATTTTTTGTCAGTTAATGTTTAGCTTACATTCATGATTAGTTCGTTTTCTTGTCATGATTGCTCTCTCATATCCTTCTAAGGTGTAGCCAACTGCCTTGGGATGGAGTTGCACTTGATTTTCTAATGTGTTTCATATATATGTAGTTCTTTGTACACGAAAAGTTCTAAGGTGGTTAATATCGCGTTATTTTTTTTGTCTTATCAACGTTCTCTCCATGTGCTCTCGCATGATCTTTCTTTGTGTCGAACGTAGAACTGAAATCTAAACATTCTTTAATGATCTTTTCAAGTGACGTCTCTGCAACAGAACAGAAAATATAACAGTCTTATCGATCAAGTATCTCTCAATCTTCATGATAATCATCGCTCAACTTGCAACATGTCGAACCTATCTCTCACTCAGGGGTCATATCTGATGGTTTTGATGAAAACACATTATTAACTTGAAGAGAAAAATGTTAAATTCAATGTTTCATACATCCATAAATTCATAAACTAAAATTCTTCATTTTACGACGTCTCTCAAGTTCTCATATTGTAAAAATCTCACACTCTCTTTATATTGCTCAATGTCATTATGATGATTCAAAAACAATGATGAGGAGTTCTTTTTCTATTTTTTTATTTATACATTCTAGGTTTTTACTTTGGTATCTCAATATCAATCGTAACTATCTTTTCACATGGTTTATTTTTTCATAGTCAACAACTTCTCGAAAGATTCTAGAATATTTTTAAAGAATCTCTAATTTCCATCTCTCTACACCAGGACTCACTAAAAAAGAGACATGTGTAATCACTTTTTGTTTTTAATGTCTACAAAGTCCATAACTTTAATCTCACCATTAATATCAAGTCAAAAAGGAGATAAGGGATACTTTCCACCTCCTTCCTATCTTTTAAACAAGATGACAAGAAAGTTGTGATCACTCTTTATGAAATTTCTAAATTCTACCCAAAAGTACAGCTCAGTTTTGACATAATTAACTTTAGCTAGTTATGACTAACTTGATACCTCCTTAAAATACTTGGGTAGCAAATAAACATTCTCCACACTTAGTTATAACTAAACATATAGGTCGTTAGACAAAATTCCTATGTGTAACATAGGTCGTTACAAGACAACCTTCATGCAAAATCTGATTCGACAACGGTGATGAACTCGACATGAAAGTCTAGAGTGGAGATTTCTTTTGTGTTTAAACTTTGAAGAGGAGATTCGTAATCATGAGTGAGGACGACAACGGTGATGGAGGAGCCGGTGGTTCCGATGGATTATCGAAGGTGCAATTGGATCTGACGACTGCATTGATGTTTCAAGCATTCACATTGTTCTTACGGAAACAATAATTTGATGAGCGAAATGAAACTTTGACGACAAAGGCGGTTCAAGCAGTGGTCAGCAAGATTGACCAATTTGATGAAGAGATGTCTTAAAATTACGCATTATGTGAATGAGATGGAGCTGAATTATCTCATCTTTTGATACTTAGGTATCAAAAGATGAGATAATTGAGACCTTTTGAGTTGGTAGCAACTCTAGAGATTAGAGATCATGTTAAAATGGTAACGAAACATTTTGATAAGGATTGGGAAATGTATGTTCGTGCCCTGATGGACCCATACATCTTGGTGGACTCTGATCTGGTCAGCAATAAGTCATTCTTGGAGTGGATTGAGCAACCGAGGAAGGATTTACAAGCTACTAAATTTGAGAAACAATTGAGAAACAATTGAGAAACAATTTTCTTAGCTAACTAGGATGGAGAAGTCAACATTATAGTCCAACAAGATAAAGTTATTTTTCGAGTTACAGATGAGAAGCTGTAAGAGAAGCTGGAGGTACTTTTGGAAGATCATGAGGAAGATGATGGATTGATCAGTACTTGGAAGAAAGTTGAGGAAGCAATTTGTATGTTTACCAAGAGGGAGTGAAGGAGAGAAAGTTCATGTTACCAGCACCAACAGTAACTGCTGTAGCTTAAACCCTAAACCTGTTCCTATGGTTGGACTAGTGATTCCCGTTGCTAGACAGATGGTACCAATTTCTCCAATTGTTCTGGTTGTCTAAGCACTTATAGTATCTTTGAAGAAGGATGATTCAAGCCTTGAGGAGATCATGCGTGGAATACGAGATCTATAGATCAAGCTCATAAGATTGGAGGAGTAAGGATCTACAAGCATGACAAAACAGTTTGAGAAGCAAGGTTGGATCCAATGATGTGTACGGTGAGATGGTATAGATCATCCATGCAAAGATTACAAAGAGTTCACTGATATCTTACAACAAGATGTGATCTTCTCAAAGGACAAAAAGATAACGTTGAGATATGGGTGCGCTTGTTCGGATCAACTTTGGTAGAGGAGCGATGATGAAGTTGGTTGAGGACCACTTATAAGTACAAGTAGTTGCAATACTAGAACCTAGAACCGCTAGAACCTACGGTACAAGTGTTGAGGATCAAGCTGAGAGGAGTTTTAACGGGCATGCTGAGTCAAGTGGATTGTGATCATCTGTCATCTCCATGAAACACAAAAGAAAGATGACACGTGAGACATTATTGAGTACAGAAGCTACGATCCGAAGAGATAAGGGATAAGAGGATCCTATAAAAGCTCTATCGGTGCATGCTTACATCGTCAAGAACCAACATGAAGCGTTGTTGAAGAAACAAAAGATGAGATTCATAAGATGCAAGGGAAAGAACTTCTGCAAAGAGATAGACTCGAGGAGAGAAGGTTCGTCAAGAGTTTCGAGATGCGAGAGCTCAAGATCTATCGATGGATGATGCTCTTTCTCCATAAAAAAAAGAACAAAGGAGTCTCATAAGGAGAAAAATAAGCCGACTGCATACAAACTACAGTCCGACATTAAGGCTTCAACAGACTTGAAAGGAGTCTTGGAAGATCGCATTCTAAATGTGAAGGTGTCCACCTCAAGATAAAGTCCAGACTTTATCTTGAGGAAGATTTTAAGCATTGTTAAGCATGAGTTTCATGATGTCGTCATCGACCTCATCAAATAAAAGAGACAGAATACGGGTGATGTTGTTTTATCGTATGCTTTGGATACTAGGGTGTCTGTCTGTGAGGAAAGAGAGCTTGCAAAGCACAATATACATTCTTCATAAGAAGAAAGAGATCAAACACGTTGGGTATATTTTGAGGATGACGAGGAGGATGAGAAGTAAAGTTCAAATCATTACAGTCACAGTCATTGGGCTCGAGCTACAACAGAGAAACTAATGAGGATTGGAGATTTGGATGAACCGATGGTTGCTCTGATCGATCATGGATCAAAAATCAACATCTATCGAAGGAGTTATACAAGAAGAAAAAGTGGTCTATTGATACAAAACATGGATGGGTAATAAGGACAACCAACAACAAAAGAGGAGATCTGTATGGAGCTTGTCCAAATATTAGAGTGCGGATAAGTGATGTTGCTATCGAGCAAAACTTTTTGGTTCAAAAAGCAACGGCGTACTCACTCATCCTTGAATAATTTTTCGTCACATCGACTCGAATGGAGACGAGGGTGGTAGATGACGGATCTGCTTTTGTTAAGATTTGAAGTCAAGATGAGAAGAGGGCGGTACAATTGTTGATTGTATCGTCGAATCACAAGCGCAATCGAGATCATCTAAGGAAAAAATCACTTCCAAGGGTGAGTGAAGAGTTCGAGGATTTTCTTTGAGTACCACTATAGAGCAAGATTGTAGTGGTGCGTAGGAGAAGGTACTTTCTCTTGAAGGAGAAATTGTACTTTGGGTTTTCAGAGTGTGAGATTGTTATTTACAAGAAAGTTGAAGAACTGAGAAGAAAAGAGTAAAAACATTTGCGTGAGGTTGAGTTGATGTTGGAAGAGTTGGGTGAGCTAGAATGAGATGAATGGATTTTTGGTGTTTATGAAGAGGACGGGTTGGAGGATGTCATGCGCATACACATCTCTATACAACATACATCGCTATCAACGGTACATCACACACACATGTAACACATGGATGATGTCATACACATATACAAGTGTACCACAATGATAAACGATACGTACTAACTCCACTATGCCAATGGGCACTAAACAATCACTAAAGTCTAGTCAAACCCACTTTGTGCTTGCAGAGACTCCATATTGCACTCATCAAGACTATGCACCATAACTATGAGCTTGAAGGCTCAACTTGAAGAACTAAGGCTTCCAAGCCCTACATGCGAAGTATACCTCTAGTGGATCATCTCAAGAACTCGTCCTAATGGTAGTAACGGTCTTGTCGAGATTAACCACTCCGTACTTAGTGAACCTAGCCGAGGTGCTAAACTGACATGACAGTTGTAGTGCGCATACACATCGCTACACAACATACATCGCTATCAAATATACATCATACACACACATAACACATGAACATGTCATACACGTTGTCGTGTCGTGGACCGGCTCCTACCTGAAATTCAAATTTTGATGCTTATCGCTCCAAAGACACTCATGGGAAAGACAAGCTAGGCTCTAGCTTACGAGCTTTTGGCATTATTTCGGATCTTCATTTTCATCGCATCAGTGGATAGAACTCCTTGTCAGCTTTTCATAGGCACTTTGTCTACTTCGTTTGGACGCCTAGTGGACAAGTTACAAGACTCGAAAGATAGAGAAAACAAGCTAGGTCCCAGCTTACAGGCTTTTGGCACAACTTCGGATCTTTGCTTATATCGCATCAATGGATAGAGCTCTTTGTCAGCTTTCCATGGGCACTTCGTCTACTTCGTTTGGACGCTCAGTGGAGAAGTTACAAGATTTAAAAGATGGGTAAAACAAGCTAGACCCCAGCTTACGGACTTTTGGTACAATTTTGGATCTTCGCTTTCATCGCATCGATGGATAGAGCTCATTGTCAACTTTCCATGGGCATCTTGTCTACTTCATTTGGATGTCTGGAGAAGTTATGCGATTCGAAAGAAGAAGAAATCAAGCTAGGTCATAGTTTACTTGCTGACCGGGTACTTGCAGCAACTCCAAACGTTATATTAAAGACGCAAGGGGTATGCTTCCTCATTATTGAAGAAGATTGGTATGTATTGTGACGGAGGTAAGGGGGCTGGTTAAGGAGCTTGCTTGTTCTTGTGACATGTCGATGGACGTTTTGGAGAATTGGGAAGTCCAATACACGTGCGCAAGGTGTCATTGGGTTCAGATTTGCGCAGGCTACGTGTGGGTTAAGACGGTTCATGAAGAGACAAATCGGGGGAGGTGTACTGAGAGAAATTGAGACGTAGGGGAAGATTGGAAGATTTCAGTTACATGTGAAGGAGAGTTGGACCGTTTCGGCCGTTCCGGAGTCCAAACTTGCTGTCCTTAGATCCATCAGGATCAAAACACCGAGTTCTACAAGAAATTGAAGACAAAACGAAGTTTCATCGGACGGTTTGGAAGTTCAGAGTGAAATTGGCCCGCAGGAAAACGTTTACGTCAGGTTTTTCATCACCTGCGATATGAAATAGGGTTGTTCTTCGCGATCGGTGAGCCAAGCTCTTCGTTCTTGGTGCCTATGTGATCAAGGAGTCTTTATCTACGCATAGGAGAAGACAGTGCGTGAATTGCATTGTTGGTTTGGGTGTGGTCAGCAAGTTTGAGCCGCAGGGAGCTGATTTACGCTAGTTTTTTGCAACCTGCGATCAAATTTCTTGCGTGGTTTTGCAAGGAAAACTCCAAACGGCTTATTCGGAGTCTCGTTGGGTTCAAGGTAGCTAGATCTACTTGCCAGAGAAGACTGATATCAGTTTAGACGATCCGTGTATGCGGTGTGTGCGGTTTTAAACCGTAGGGAGGAGTTTTTGACGATTCGGTCATCTGCGATCAAAAATCGACGATATCTCGAATGTCGGGAGTCGGATCTGATAGTTCTTGAGGCCAACAGAGTCAAAGAAGAAAACCTTATCGACATCTGAAGACCATTTGACGAAAGGAGAAAGTTCTCAAATAGACCTTTTTTGGTTCCTTCGCTACGAGTCTCGTCCGTTTGAGTTCGTTAGGGACTTAGTTGGTTGTATACGACTTGTGATAGCTAGCTTTAGCTATGAGCTTATACATGGATGTGGTTTGGACTTGGGTTTCAATCGTGTGATACATGTGCAGTTTTTTTTGTTAGCAAAGGAAAGTTTCTCTTGCTTTGAGCTACGCTTCGGTGGTTTTGGGCCAGGGTTGTGATTCAGGGGCTTGTTTTAGGGGCTTTGAAGCAGGTTATAGACCGCTCTGGTCTGTTTCTCAGTTCTGTGCTCTTAGGAGAAAGAACCGGCAGTGTACATACATTTGGAATCGGTATATATTGTAGCGACGTTCGTTTTCGTGCGTGTTTGTCTCTTTCTTGTCTATGTTCAACACACTACATCTCCACAGCTAGGAACCTCTCATTTTTCTAGACATCCTCCACGCAATATCCGACAGGATATGATGGTGAACTCGACGTGAAGGTCTGGGTGGAGATTTCTTTTGTGTGTGAACTTTGAAGAAGAGATTGGCAGTCATGAGTGGGGATGAGAAAGGTGATAGAGATGGAGCTAGTGGTTCAGGTGGGTTGCCGAAGGTGCAGTTGGATCCGATGACTGCATCGATGTTCCAAGCTTTCACTATGTTCTTACGGCAACAACAGTCTGATGAGCCGAAGGAAGCTTTGGCAACAAAGACGTTACAGGCGGTGGTAAGCAAGATTTACCAGTTTGATGAGAGAGATGTCTCAATATATCTGAAGCATTATGTGAAGGAGATGGAGCTGAACCGGGTGTCAAAACATGAGATGATTGAGACGTTTGAGTTGGCAACAACTCCAAAGATTAAGTATCATGTTAAATTGCTAACGAAGCATTTTAACAAAGATTGGGAGACATTTGCTCGTGCCTTGATGGATGAGTACTTCTTGGAGGACTCTGATCGAGTCACCAAGAAGTCATTCTTGGAGTGGGTTGAGCAATCGAGAAAAGGTTTACAAGCTACAGAGTTGCTCAGGGAGTTTGAGAAGCAGTTTTCACGGTTGACTAGGATGGAGAAGTTGACGCCGCAGTCCAACAAGACAAAGTTATTTCTTCGAGCTGTAGATGAGAAGGTGCAAGAGAAGTTGGAGGTACTTCTGGAGGATCGAGAAAAAGACGATGGATTGACTAGCAGTTGGTAGAAGGTTGAGGAAGTTGTTGGTCTGCTTACCAAGAGAGAGGAAAGACGAGAGAAGGTTCCAATTAGGAGACTGGCACCAACACCGATTGCTGTAACACCTGTTCCTGTTGTTAGACAGGTAGTACCAGTTGCTCCGGCTATTCTAGTTGTCCAAGCACCTGTAGTATCTCTGAAGAAGGATGATTCAAACCTTGAGGAGATCCTTCGTGGAATGCGAGATCTGCAGATCAAGCTCACAAGATTGGAAGAGAAGGGGTCTACAAGCGGAGGAAAACCGGTTGAGAAGCAAGGTTGGATCCAGTAGTGTATCTGATGCGATGGTACTGATCAGCTACGCAGAGACTGCAAGGAGTTCATTGATATTTGTCAACAAAGGGTGATATTCTGGAAGAACGAGAAGGTAGCACTGAGGGATACTGGTGCACTTCTTCGACCAACTTTGTAGAGGGGGGATGAAGAAGTTGGTTGAGGATCACCTATCAGTGCAAGCAGTTGCAATCGTAGAGGCTGGAACCTATGGCACAAGGGTTAAAGATCAAGCTGAGAGAGATTTCAACGACCAAGTTGAACCAAGTGGATTGTGGTCATCAGCCATCTCCATGAAAGAGAAAGAGAAGATGACACGTGAACATTGTTGAGGACAGTTGCTACGATCTGAAAGGATATTGGATGGGAAGATCCGATAAAAGCTCTATCGGTACATGCTTACATCGCCAAGAACCAACATGAAGCGTTGTTGGAAGAGAAGAAGGCGAGATTCAGAGGATGCATGAGAAGGAACTTCTTCCAAGGGACAGACTCGAAGGGAGAAGATTTGTCAAGAGCTTCAGGATGTAGGAGCTCAAGATCTACCGATGGATGATGCCCCTTCTCCATCGAAGGAGACAGTGAAGGAATCTCAGAAGGAGAAGAATAAGCCGGCTGCATACAAGCTACAGTCGAATATCGAGGCTTCAAGAGACTTGAAGGGAGTCTTGGAAGATCGCATTCTAAATGCGAAGGTGGAGTTTACCTTGAGGGAAGTGTTGGACATTGCTAAGCGTGAGTTTCACTGAGAACTAGAAGGGGATGAATGGATTTCTGGTGTTTATGAAGAAGATGGGTTGGAGGATCCTTTGCGAGAGATGATGTCTATTGGATGGGAGGATATGGATAAAGTTGTGCAGATTCATTCAAGGGAGGACTATTATATGATTGAATCATTCCGTGCACCTGAGGTTCAAGTTGAGACGAAGTACAAGATAGTATATAAGAAGGCAAAGCCAGTTGATGGTCCTTTGCCGGAAGACACTAACCAACAAATGGATCGAGCTTCAAAAGAGAAGATTTTGAGAAATCTTGCAATGATAGGACACAAGTTCACGGAGAAGACTCTTAAAGAACTGAAGATTGGATCTGACGGATCTCTTCTACCAGAAAAGAGGATGTGCTTCAAGGAGATGCTTTCACGACATGAGGAAGTATTTGTCTTTGAGCCACACGAGATTGGGTGTGTAGACCCGTACGTTGTTACCCTGATGGTTATCTTCACGATACCGCATGTGTCATGGAACTTGAGACCAATTCCAGTACCGTAGGCTCACTTGTCTAAACTAGTGGAGTTGCTGAAGGAGAAGATGCGAATGAAGATCTTGGAGCCGTCATTTGCACCATATTCGAGCAGATGGTTTACAGTGTCTAAGAAGAATGAGTCGCTGCGGTTCATCCAAGATATGCAACCGGTGAACGTAGTAACAATCAGAAATGTTGAGGTGGGACCGATTGTGGATGAGTTTGCTGAAGCGTTTGCAGGAAGAGCGGTTTACTCAATGAGAGATCTTTACTCAGGGTATGATCAGTTTCAACTAGCGGAGGAGAGTAGAAGCTTCACGACAATGAGGACACCTTTGGGGTTGGTTAGGATGTGTACCTTACCATAGGGAGCTACCAACTCGATCACACACATGATGAATGCGATAAATAAGATTCTAAGGGACTTCATCCTTGAAAAGACGATGCCATTATTGGATGACATCCCCATCAAGGGATTTGTAGAGGATGAGAAGGATGAAGCATTAGATCAGAAGGGGTGTCGGCACATCGCAGACTGTGAGAAGATCTTATCTCGACTTGAGGAAGTTCATTTTACACTGTCAGGTGCGACTCTACGTTTGGGGTTAGAGAAGTTTTGATTGTTGGTCATTTGTGTGGATCGTTTGGTCGGAAGCCAAATCCGAACAAAGTAGATGCGATTGGGAGGATGAAGGAGATTTGCAACTCGCTAACAGAAGTAAGAAGATTTTTGGGTGCTTGTGTATTCTATCACATTTGGATTCCTCATTATGCGCATGTGGCAGATCTGTTGTATGGATTGTTGCGTAAGGGTCATAAGTTCAGATGGAAAGAAGAGCATACTGATGCTGTACGAAAGCTGAAGTCTTTACTATCATCTTCTCCAGTTCTGAGAAGGATTGATTACAAGGGTGCTAGGCCGGTGGTTCTTATTGTGGATACAAGTCTAGTTGCAATTGGATAGACAGTCGGACAAGATGATGAGGATAGAGACAGGTTTGCGGTTAGGTTCGGAGCAAAGGTGTTAAGCGCCCGTCAACGTGCATACTCGCAAGTGATGAGAGAACTATGGGATATTGTTTCAGCCATGAAAACTGAGAAAAAGTACTTGATTGGAGCAATAGTGGTGGTTGAAACTGATTGCTTGCCGTTGTTAAGGATGATCATGAATTGTTCAACTCTTGATATTGCGATGTTAGGATAGATCGCATATATCAAGTCGTTGAACCCAGAGTTTAGACATATCGCAGGGAAGGATAATCCGATGACAGATATGTTATCTCGAGCTCGATATGATGAGGAGGATGAGATGGTAGAACACATTGACGACGTGGGTACAAAGTTCTATTCGACTGCGTAGACAGGAAGGGAATATGAGTTATTTGTTGAAGGATTGTATGATGGTGAATTGCTTGATATCGAGATGTATCTTAGTACGATGGTTAAGTAGACAGGTTGGACAGATGAGAGGTTTCGGAGAGTTCGAAGAAAGGCCTACAACTTCATGTTGCAGGATGGGTTTCTTTGGAAGCGATCGAAGCAAAAAGGTGGGGTACCGCTACGAGTGATTTGCAGCAAGGAAGATCAGCAGAAGTTGCTCAAGGCGTTCCATGAGAGTCTTTGGATTGGACATCGAGGGATTTGGGTCACTTTTACAAAGATGAAAGAGCGATATTGGTGGGAGAACATGTAAAAGGATGTTGTATTCTTTGTGGAGTCTTGTTTGACATGTCAGATGTATTCGAACATCCGACATCGTGACGAATTACACTCGACTTACCCGCTAGCAATCCACTTCAAGTGGGTGGTAGACTTGGTGATTATGCCGATTGGATTGTAGCAGATGAGATACTTAGTACTTGCTAGAGAAGATCTTTCAAATCAAGTCGAGGGTAGGTGCTTCGGACAAAGACAACTGAATGGATATGTAGATTTCTCTTGGAAGAGGTTGTTTGTCGATATGGATGTGTGGGAAAGATCACTACAGATCGGGGAGAGTTAGATGCACATGAGGCTCGTGAATTCTTTGCAAAGTGTGGGGTGAAGTTGTCATTGACAACTGCATACAACCTCGAAGAAAATGCCAAGAGTGAACGTGGTCATCCACACATTGTGAAGGCTTTGGTGAAAGTCTGCAACGGAAGGGCGTGCGAGTGATCTCGACTTTTATCATTTGCGTTATGGACAGATCGAATGACGCATAGCTCGGTGACAGGTTATATGCCAATGGAACTCATCACAAGTCAAAAACCTATCATGCTGATTGAAAAACACGTTCTGACATGGAGTGTGTTACCTTGGAAGAGAGAAGAGCTTCTTGCTATTCGAATTAGGCAGTTAGAGAGAAGACCTGAGGATATCCAAGCTGCTTTGGATAGGCTGCGAGAAGCACGGTTGAAAAACAAGATCAGATTTGATCAACGATATAGTTTGAAATCTAAGAAAATTAAGGAAGGTGATTGGATGTTAGTCTATGACAATAGTCTAGACAACCAGCATAGTGCACTCCAGAAGTTTTCTAAGCGATGGTTTGGTCCATATGTGGTGAAGAAGGTTCATGACAACGCGACCGATCAGACCGTTCCGGAGTCCAAACTTGTTGTCCTTGGATCCATCAAGATCAAAACACCGAGTTCTAAAGGAAATTGAAGACAAAACGAAGTTTCATTGGGCGGTTTGGGAGTTCTGAGTGAAATTGGTTCGCATGGAAGCGCTTGCGTCAAGTTTTTCATCGTCTGCGACCTGAAATAGAGTTGTTCTTCACGATTGGTGAGCTAAGCTTTTTGTTCTTGATGCCTACGTGATCAAGGACATCTACGCATAGGAGAAGACCGTACGTGAATTGGATTGTTGGTTTGGGTGTGATGAGCAAGTTTGAGCCGCAGGGAGTTGATTTACGTCAGTTTTTTGCAACCTGCGATCAAATTTCTTGCGTAGTTTTGCAAGAGGAACTCCAAACGGTTTGTTTGGAGTCTCGTTGGGTTCAAGGTAGCTAGCTCTACCTGTCAAAGAAGACGGATATCAGTTTAGACGATCCGTTTGTGCCGTGTGTCCAATTTTAAGCCACACGGAGGAGTTTTTGACGGTTCGATCACTTGCGACCGAAAATCGATGATATCTCGGCTGTCGGGAGTCGAATTTGATAGTTCTTGAGGCCAACGGAGTCAAGGAAGAAGACCCAATCGACATCTGAAGATTGTTTGACGAAAGGAAAAAGTTCTCAGATAGGTCTTTTCGGTTCCTTCGTTACGAGTCTCGTCCGTTTGAGTTGTCGTCATTCTCATCGAAATCTCTTTGCTCGTTAAAGGACAAGATCTCGCTCCTTGACACTTACTGTGTCTACCATCACGCTAGTACCTAGATACTTCATTACGGTCACATTGTCGTGGATATCTCGCTGATCTGGAACACCATCTTTACCCTCAGGATCTGGAGACTCACCATCTACTCTTTGACATGAGAAAGATACGACTTTATCCTCCATACTAGAGTTAGTGGACAACACACAAAGAAAGATAGATGCATGCCAACTTGGCTCTATCTCCTCATCAACCTCGTCATGTCATTGAGTTCCAATCTGATCCTGCTGGCTCGTGCATGGGTTGCGACTCAATCCATCAGCATCTAGGTTTGCAACTCCAGATGTATGCATTACCTCGAAGTCATACTCTTGTAAGATAAGAGCCCATCGTGCAAGTTTCCTTGTAAGCTTGTCGAACTTCATCAACCACTTGAGCGGCTGGTGATCAGTGATGAGAGTAAAAAAGTTCTCAAACAGATAACATCGAAAGTGTGCAATAACCCATACTGTTGCTAAACACTCCCCTCATAAGAACTATACCTCACCTACGCTGAATTATTGAAGCAACTGACATATGTCACCATGAACTCCTTTTTCTCATCATCATGCTGAGTCAACACTTCTCCAAGTCCCAACGTACTTCAATCAATATGCAGTTGGAAAGAACACCCCCTGACGGGTCTCCTCAAGATGAGAGTATATGTCAACTTATCTTTGAGCTCTACAAAAGCTCGCTCCTGCTCATCTCTTCATTATCACTCCTGGTCCATCTTCATCAGCTTGGTCAATGACTTCACAATTGCACTAAACTTTTTTACGTATTGTCGATAAAAGTTCGCCAAATCAACAAATGCTCGAACTCGACATATGTGAGGTGTGGGATACGTGCAATAGCCTCAACTTTCGTTTGTTGACACTCAACCCACCGAGATAGATGGTGTGGTCCATATATTCTATCAACTCTTGGAAGAACTTACACTTTCCAATGTGTAACTTCAACCCATGAGTTATGAACAGTTCAAACGCAACTCGTAAGTGTCTCTCGTGCTCCTCCATTGTAGCTATAGACTAAGATGTCGTCAATATAACATCTGACAAAATCCAATCCTGCTAGGATCTTGTCCATCACTCTCTAGAACTCAACAAGGGCGTTCTTGAACCCAAATGATAAGAAACGCCACTGATACAAACAATCTTTACCATGAGAGTCAATTCCTCATAATGTTGTCTTGGACTTATCTTCTTCTCTCATTGGCAACTGATGATACCTTACTCAAAGATCCAAAGTACTGAAGACTCTCACATGTCCCATTGCATCAAAGATCCTCCTCAGATGTCGGTATGACATATTTATCAGACTTCATCTATCGATTGATGAGACGGTAGTCCTCACACATGCGCTTATCGATATTGCTAGCATAATTGTGATAGATGCATATTCTTCATGCGACATCTTCACCAACCCAACCTCCAACACTCTACTCTGAATCAAGGCTCTCTCCATATCACTGTACTTGTAAGGACGTCGGAAGATTAGCATGTCATTAGCAAATCAATTCGTATACCATGTCCCTTCAAGGTACCCAAATCCTTCATATTAAAGATAAAACAATTCATGTAGCTCTTCAGAAATCTCTAAACTTTTTGTCTCTCCTCTCTTATAAGCTTGGGTCTAATCTCTAGCTCTCAAGTATCCTCTGTCACCATGCTAGAGATAGAAGACGAAGTCATTGACTGCTATCTTGCAGCCTCTGGAGCAGTTTCCTTCTGCTCACCATCAACAACCTCCACCGCCACTATACGAAAACCTCTTATAGCCCTAGGTGCAAGCTCCACACTCTTTCTTATGACGTCCCATGATGTCCAAGGATGACGAACTCCACACGTCTCGCCCCTAGTCTTTACCTCCCGACTCGATAAGCAAAGAGCTAAGAAGTGTCTGAGCAATAACATCCATCGATCACGTCCGACGCTGCTCAATCAATCCAAGGCTAACAATCCATATCAAGTAATTCAAATTCAATGCTTGATCCAATATTTGACGACGTGAAGTCTCCGACACCGAAACTACTACCGTCATAACCGTAAAAAATCCATTGCTCGCTCTCTCTCATCGGCATTGGGCTCTACTAATTGCAGTAAATGAGTATCTCACACAAGCCTTGATCCTCCATCTCTGTAAGCATGTGACGCTAAAAAGCTCCCCAAAGTGGGTAACGCTGTCATGAGTCATCTCACTAGGTTCTTCACTGCCATGGGTGATATATCGACAACTCTCACTACTTGAGATCGTCGTCCTACGTCTAAGATCCCATCAATTTTGAGATGTGTTGGTCTGATCGTCTCACTGCACCATGTGCGCGCTTAAGCACCTCTCTCGATAACAAGTTCGTCCATCATAACCGTGGACGATGTGCACGAGATCTCACTCTCGTTGCATTAACAACACTGCTGGTCCAATCCAAAACCGCACTTGGTGCACACTTGTCATCATCGGTGTACGAGCATCATCTAACAAAGGAACGTTCTCCAAGATGTACGCTGGAGAATCCATCATATATCATTTTAGCAAGCAAGTTCACCTCATCCTTTGTAGAGAAGTGTTGACTTCAAGAGGTCCCGTTCAACTATTCATACGATATATTTTTAAGTATCATGAGATACTTAAAGACATTGTTTCATACTTGGATAAGAGGTTTGTAACTGAGTTTTGGAAGAGTTTGTTTCGATGACTCGGAACTGCTCAAATTCAATTCCTCCTGTCATCTTGAAATTGATGGACAGATAGAAAAGACGATGTAGATAATGGAGTAAGGGTTGAGAAATTATATCATACGACATCAAAATGACTCGAGTGAGCATTTGTACTTGGTGGAATTTGCGTGTAACAACAACAAGCATTCGAGCACTATATTCAATCACTTGAAGTATTTTATTGTAGCTTTCATGCATCATGGACTCCTATAGCTTTAGCTACTGAAGGACGTGAAAATATAAAAAACGAGATCTTCCAAATCTAGAAACTTTCAACACCAAGCATTCAAGGTATTGTGTTTCAAGAGGTAAAAAAACACATGGATAAGACACAACAACGATCTGTCTAGTATGCAAATTGTGATGGGCAAGATGTACAATTTGAAGAAGCACAGAGAGTTTGGTTAAGAATCTCAGCTAGGGTGGACTTAGTCAAGAAGTTTTTGCCAAAGTGAGGAAGACCATTCTTGATTGAGAAGAAATTAGGTCTTGCGACATATAAGTTACACTTTTTGGCTAGTATGAAGCATTATCACTTTATCATTCATGTTTCTAAATTAAAAGTGTTTCACAAAGAACTAGAATCATTGCAAAGAAGATATAAAAAACTACACCTGGTGTTAAAAACATTATCAAGAGTTGACGATCTTGAGTTGTTGAGATAATCGATCATCGAACAACACCAAATCCAGATGGAGATGGAGAACCAGTTACTCAATATCTGTGTCGTTGGACAAGTAGAGTTTGAAGATTAGTAAGTGAAGCTTGGGAGTTCTTGGATAATCTAGCACTATACAAGTTTTATGATTCACTGCGTAGATGCTTTGTGAGACGATAGATCACAGTGATCTCGTCCAACCAAACGGTGGATTGAATCGAGTCAGAAGAGTCATACTTAAAGGCCCTTCAAGGACACTAGAGAAGAGTTGATATGACCAATCTACTCATTTTAAGGTGGAGTTGTAGTCTGCTGACTACTCATTATTGTCAAATTTCAATCAGGTTTAGGAAGTTACTATGAGGTATCATAGTAAGGAAGTGTATAAAAAAAATTTGAAGAGTTCATCATTTGGAAGCTAGAGTTTTGTCTTATCTGAAAACTTCAATGAATGCTCAATAATGAGACAACTGTGAGATAGCTTGATGTAAAAACTCTAAGAAAAAGCTCCATCTTACCCTAGATAGGGTAGTGTTTATCTGGATTGAAAAATTATTGTTCTTAATGTGATGTTACAGATATCGTAGTTCAATGATAGAATTGTTCTTTCTAGGTTGGAGCAGATGTAACAGAAGTCACTTTTATTAACTCTGAACCTTGGGCAATGAATAACCCATACGTGACGATGGCTATGGGTTTTTGGAAGAGGAGGCTATATATTTCATACAAAAGAGGGTGTGACCTTAAGAGGTAGATAGTTACGAGAGAGAGAGGCTTCTTTGTTCGAGATAGGCTCGGATTGTCAGGTTAGGGGTGGAGTCAGTCCACTGCACTGATTTCCAGCAGAGGTTCACGAGTTCGAAGCACCAGAGAATTAAAATTGGGTGACTGAATGTGCAATTCGAAATTTCCATACTGCTATTCAAATTCGCTATACTCGGGTAGCGAAAGCCAGGACTAATCCTTCCTGGTATTCACGAAATGTTTCTGAGGTGTCTGATATCAGTTTCTATATTTCGCTCGTTTTGCATTCGTACATTAGTGCAGTTCACTATTTTTACTCCATTCTGATGAAGAGAATCAAATCCATTACTGTTCGAAGACGTACATTCCTTCTGGTATTTCCCGATAACTCCATTGGATATTTAGTACCGTAAGCTAGTATCGATTTTGGATGTAGATCCAAGTTCGAGATTCTCAAACACTAATTCCCTAAGTATCGAATTTGATTAACAGCACGGCAGTAACAATTGGAATTTGGATCATGTACTCGATGGCTGTCGGTTCACTTTGACTGATCATGATGGTCAGCGACATTATTAAGAAATATGTATAGTGAAACGAGTTATGAGTAAGGGCGTCTAGTCTAATATTAGTAACAATCAGTGATGGATGACTAGCAAATGACACGGAATGCAGGCGAAACTATCTCTGGAGGGTTTTACTTTATATCCCCATTTTCCAGAGTTGAACTAGAAGTCCTCAGAGTGAAGTAATTTACTTTTCCGGCTTCTAGTGGAGATGTAAAAGTAAAAACCTCACTAATCTGCGAGTTGCGGAATACAGAATCATTGTGCGGACTCTGGAGATAATGTGAGTGACTCCTAGTGCGTGGGAGTTTTCCTTACCACACACCCACCACGAATGAACGTTCTAATGAGATGCACCTCTGGCATAAGCCGTTGCCTAAGTATCCATCTCGCAGCGTACAAATATATGGAGATGTCGGCACGCAAAAACCAGAAACAACTAAAAATAAATATGTGCTCGAGAAAATCTGTTCTTTGGTTTTCCGCGTCGAAAAGAAAAAAGAGAGAAAAACTATTCTTCTCGTCTGCATAGATGCGAAGACTTTTTCCCTCTCAAACTTCTACAAGTCTTCTCGTAACTTTTCGTTATTTCCTGGTGGGCCCATAACGTTCGGAATGAGAGGTTTTCCGTCAGAGACGACGAACTTGGCCATAATGAGGAGAGCCCTTAGCTCATCGATCGGATGTATTTAATCTGCCAACATATCACCTATTATAGGATCCTTCATTTGTATTACTTCTGAAAATCTCTTTCGAATCTCTCAGATCTTCAGCACAATCTCCCAAGGTTCAGCTATCTGCAGAGAGAGCACCATGACTCTATCGGCCACGCAAGAATCAACATCACCGGTACCAAAGGGAGTTATGTTTTGCAACCCGACATCCGAGAGGCCACTCGGGATCGAGTTCAGTGGGAACGAGTTAGGGGAATTTCTCCGCGCATTGCACTGCGACTATACCAAACCGGTAAAGCGTGATTCCGAACTCCTTGAAACCATCAGTCGAATGTTCGACGCCGAGGTCGATAGTGGGAGACTTCCTCTTGAAGCCCTGCCATCGATAAAAAGAACGATGCTGGCTGCTGCCGGGTTCGCAGGCGACTTGTTCTACAGTTTTCATCCGTTTGAACTGAAGGTTCTGGTCGGCGTTTACACCACCCTCATCCTAGATATCGATGACCTCTGTGAGAGAGACCCCGAGCAGATGATACCCGCGATCCAGCGTTTCCTCGCGGCTTGGCAAGACAAAGGATCCACGCCACATCATCCATGCATAGATCTCCTCTTCCGGACTGTCACCACCGAATTGTCGAAGTTTTACGGCCCAATCGCAATGGGAAATATTGTCCACTCAACCATTGGTTTCCTCGGGGGCTGCCTCATGGAAAGTGCATATCCAAAGGGGGTGTCTTGTCCACGAACCTCGAGTGGTTACCCGATGTATTTGCGACTTAAATCAGGAGTAAGTGAGGCATATGCACACTTTATTTTCCCTGAGATGATGTTCCCTGAGAAGGAGTATTTCGAGACATATATCTCGAGCATCCCCGCTATTACTGAGTTCATCTCCCTGGTGAATGACATTTTAAGTTTCTATAAGGAGAGTGTGGTTGGGACCTGTCAGAATACGTACCTGATGACATTGAGCCAGGTGCTTGGGCGCAGCCCTGTGGATGTCTGGCGAGACACGTGCAAGCGGCAATTAGATCTGGCGAAGGACATCTCTGTTTCGCTCAATAGGAAAGAAGAGTTGCGGGAGGCGTGGGAGTCGTTTGTGAAGGGTTACTGCGCGTTCCATTGTAGTCAGCACGGACGATACAGGTTGGCCGAGATTGGGATTGAACAACGGACCTGCTAATAGAACCGATCACAGAGCATCAGGCGAGCAGCAAAGAGAGTAATGACAGGACGCGAGTCAATGGCCATCTGGTCGGAGTCCAAATAACAAGCCCCAGTCCACCACATTCTTCAGAGACTTGGGACCAAAAGGTCGAAGGTAGAATGCAAGGAGCATTGTTGTGAACTTCGGTTGAAATTCAATCTGCTCTAGATAGCATAGTACGTCGTTAGTACGTCCGCCTATCGGTCCTGTAATATTTTACTTTGCTTTCAGTAAAAAATGTCTTTGACACCAGAAATATATACATCTACACGTATACGAAACCAAGTATGATCTTGAAGAACAGAGGCATCCACTCGCGGACACGTGAAATTCCAAATCTTTTTATGACCTGGTAAGGTCACAAAACACCGTGAATAAAACCTACTACTACAACGATCTTCGTCGACTTCAAGCAAGGGTCCCGGAGAATCGTACACCTCGACCACGCTGGTTGTGCTCAAACTGCGCGTTAATAGCATTGTTATTGAGCCGATGTGGAACAAAGAAGCCGGGATGGGTGGTCCACGGTAAACAGTGAGTGAGGACAGTCTACAAGAATTAATGTACCCCGGTAGATTTGTATTCCGGGGTACATTTGTATTCGCGCAAATAATAAAATATTTCGGCACGATACGAGAATGCATAACAGAAATAATGTCAAGTTTATTTTTCTCCATAGTGAGAAATCTCAAGCACTCACTGAAAGAGAGAACCGCATAAGACACACCTGACGCCCCGCCAACAGGTAGTCGGGCGAATGGACAGAAACACAAAGCTCGAAAGAATTAACAAAATCAACAAGCAACTAATTCGAATTAGCTCGGTTACGCGAAACTGGTAACTATTTCAGATCCGGTATCTCATAAATTACCTTTCATTTATCTCATAAATGCAAGGTAGGTGCATGTCATAACTGTTTTTTCACAGTTCTAGCTCTCTCTCCGTGACAACAAATGCCAGCTACGGTACTCGTCCCATGCCAACAGCAAACCACAGCCTAGAATGCCGGCCTATTACACATAGAAGAATATTAGCGTCTTTGAAGATTCTGAGGAGCCTGGGAGATGGGGCTGTATGGACTAAAATGGAACACAGATCTTGGAAGCACAGTGAACTTTGTGCTTCACAGGAAAAGATTTCCAGAATGAACTTAAAGATTAAACGATTTGCACTCCGCAACCTCTTCCTCCCGTGTTACAAGTTCAAATTTTGAACTTGTAACCGTCGTACCCAAGAGCAAACCTATTCTTTGCCTGACCAATATCCAAGTGGGCATTTCACAGTTTTGCACTTGGTTGCACTTAACCAAGTCTAAGGTGCAATAAGATCTTTTCGTATGTAAATTCAGTGCATTGTTCTATTCTGCCTATTCAACAAGCTATTGCACGTGGTCCACACAAAACATTCCAGAATTTGCATAATCACAAACAAATATTGCCGTACACATGCATGGACATATCCGAAATGTAATACACAGTCAGTGTAGTGTTGACCAAACTGGAATAGTTGATAGGCTCGAAACGAGTCATCTCCTCGTAGGCCTTGGAGAACGCTTGGAAGAAATCTACACTGTTGGCAGCGAAGTCTTGCATGAATGAGGCAGTGCGGGGGATCGTTGGCGAGGTCGTCGATTGAAAGCAGTCCTCTTCTGCCCACAGTGGCGTCGGTGTAGTACTGAGTGTCGAATCTGATGTTGCTGTCGTTGTTGGCAACCACAGTGTTGGGGTTCTTGAGGAATGTAGGGCACGAAGCTCTAAGCTGAGCCTGGAACAGCAAATTCGTCGAGAGCGTGGCATCTGGCTGAAGGTACAAGCGGTTCTCGAAATAGGAGCAGTGAGCTACTCCAAAAGTGTGAGAACGTTAACCTGCCAGTCACAGAAAAACATGAGAAGCATGATCAGACTTCCGAGATTAAGTAAACCATAATCTAAAATATACAAAATCGATCTACGGACGGCGATGAGGAAAGGTGAGTGCTCTGAGTGGATTTGTGCCTTACCTAAGAGAGCAACGGCGTCCTTAGTACCGATGCCCATTTCAGCGAAGGCAGCCAGAACTTGTGAAATGCTGGCGTCGCCGGGGAAGAGACCAGCCTGTGCTGTGCAGAGTGCTCGCAGACAGAGAGTCTCTACGTCCCAGAAGAACTGGAATTTGGAGTCCGAGCAGAGACGGTATCAGAATATGCTGAAAGTCATGAGATGATTAACGTCTCTAGAGCACAAGAAAAGGAGATGAAGGAGGAACAAAAAGAGATGACTTACAAAACGAAGGGCTTCACGTCCGATCATGGTAATGATATCTGCACAAGAGACAACTCCCAGACAAATGTTCTCAACGGTTTGCTTGATGGTATCGATGACGTCTAGATTACTTATTCCAGGTTCCTCTCTCTCTCGTCGGTGATCATTGAGCCTTGCGAGTCGAGCATTACAGACGCGTCGCATCCATGCTCATGCAATGGACGATGTTCTGGGAGTCAGTTAACACTCACTTGGTGTTTGACAGTGCCAATAGAAGCCAGAAGAGACTACCGAAATGGGTGAGTGAACTATTCCCAATGGACCAAAAAACCTACAAGCTAGATGAGAAGAGGTTCTTGATCTCTCAGTGTATGAATCGACAATGAGCTATTGCTGACAGTGATAGTGGAACAATGTAGGCAGTCTGAGAAGAGAATAGCTCACCCCGAGGCGCAGTCGTGCAAGGCGAGTCTGCACTCATGAGAAATTCTTTGAAAATCTTGAGACATTCTGATTTGCTTCGTAAAAGATAGATAAATGTGTACCGTGAATAATCATCAGTGAAACTAATGAAATATCGAAACTGGAATGCGTGGACGGAGAAATAGGTCCACAAATATCATAGTGAACCAACTGTACATGTAACAGAGACACAGCCGAACTCCTCCTTTCGAAGAAAAGGAATCTCGGGTTTGTTTATCGGAGAAAACAAGACTCACATTTCACTGTTAATTTGAGAGAAGTGAACTGAGGAAGACCCTCCATCATCTGTTGCACATACAACTGCTGCATGCGAGCTTGTCCTACATGTCCCAATCGCTGGTGCCAAGGGGTGTACAAATCTGCTGCTCCACTTCCTCGAGCCTTTGATGTCGTTTGTATTGCAACTGCGCATGCGGCTGAAACAAATGTAAGAAACATTGCATTTCCAAGTTTGAACAATCCTTAGACAAGAGAACAATCGGTCAAATGTTCTCCTGATGCCATTACGAGCTGACAAGCCTGATTAGAGAACAACAATGAGCCACCGCTGCTGTCAAAATATCTAGTGGAAAAAAGATTTTTCCTAAGATTTGGAACATGATAAACTTGTGTTATCTCCACTTCCTCATCTTGCGGCAGCTGTAAAATGATACTCCCATTGCCAGCTATTAGATGTGACGAATTTTTGTGATAGATATTTTATCCAGGTGAAAGTGTGGTGTACGTTCAGAAATACTGTCGATTGACAGCCATATGGTGCGTAGCATCAGTGTTGATATATCAAGAATCATCTTGGTCAGAGGCAGTCGAGGAAGTGGTTAAAACCCTGCGTTGAAAAGATGAATCATTGGACTTCTCTCCTAGTTTCTCCCGCTTCCTCTGCAACTTTGGACAAACATCAATGATATCCCCAGCCTCTTTACAGTATCTGCAAAATTTGCCCAAGCTGTTTAGTATTCTCACCACGTGACTGTTCTCCATATCTTGAGAAAGAACAAGCTTTAGAGGATTTGGTTGGCTGATTCTTTTTCGAGGAACGTCGATTCACATACATCAGTTGAGCCTTTCCTCTTCATTAGCCTTCTCTTCCAGCTCTTCTTGGAGAAGAATGCTTGTGATCTCTGAGAGTTTCAGCGCAGGATTGGCACGCATAGACTGTACAAGCGGTTTATAGCTTGGTGGTATATTCTGAATAAGGTTCATCTTGGCTTTGTCATCGGTGACGGCAAGACCAAGGGATTCCATTTGACCAACAGTGTATCTGAATTCTTCCAAATGCTTGGCGAAGGACTGTCCTTCTTTAAGTTTCATTGTCCGAAACTTGTCCTGCAAATTTGTCTTCGTGACAAGATCAGTAGAACTGAAAACTGACATCAGACTCGTGTAAGCCTCATGAGCAGTTTTGCTAGAAATGATATATCTCTTTTGGTCCATATCAAGAGCGGCATGAAATGCTAATCTTGCATCAAGATCTTTGTCATTCCATGCTGACTGTAGTGCACGATCTGCTGGCCGAGCTTCTGATCCATCAACTACCATAAAGAGCTTCTCTTTATGAAGATAAAGCTATATCCCGGCCTTCCAAAGATGAAAATAGGTACTATCAAATTTAGGAATCAGCTCTGAACGAGTAGAAGTAGACATTGCGAAAGAAATTCTGTGGTGTCACAGCAACGGCAAGGAAAACACTACAAACAGAAAAGTTACTGATAAAAAAAATTATCGATGAAATCACTGCTCTGATACCATGCAACAAAACACATGTACTGTAAAACATGCGATAAGAAACCGTACTGGAAGTCTCTGGGAGAGAAAAAATAAACTGTAATCAGGATATCTCATACTGAGTCTAGTACACAATATATAGTCATAGAGCTGACTCGCAAGGCAAAGCTAAAGTTGACAAGCTGATCTAATCATTTTTAACGGGCGCAATTCTTCTAAACTGAAACAGCTCCTCGAAGTTTTAAACAGATTCAAAATCTCCTGGTAGCCATTATAGACCTGGAGCTACGATACTACCGTTTATCTAACAACTGGAAACAGAGCGGTGGAAGAGCTGGAGGTGATTGAACTCTTTATGCTTACATTTTTTCTAAACTTGCACGTGCTGAAGGACTTATCATTTTTGGATTCAGTCGAAACAAAATATTCAGATTCAGAATATTTTCAGAACTCAAATACTGATGTAACAAAACGTAAGAAGAGACTAGCAATTGAATCCTGATTATAAATTATAGATTCTTATGTTTTGTTACATCAATAGTGGAGTTTTTATGAAATTGTTGGCAAGGAAACCAAAAGTTCATGATTTTATGGACAGTTATTGAAAATTTTGAGCGCCTGAGAAGATAGCAGTGTAACCTCAACTTTCAGCCATGTACCCGCTATTCAACATACCGTTCATTCGAAAAGAACTCTTCTTTAGCAAATCATTCCTTCTCATCCTCTTCTGCGGATTCTATCCTTTATGTTCGTCAACGTCGACTGTGCTAGCTCTCTATGCTGATCAAGTAGCCACGCTCGACTAATACTGCTAAATATTAACCACTCTTGTCAATCCAAACTCCCTATACTTTGTCGAGGTCTGATCAAGTAACACATTTGGTGCAAGGAGATGCCCAGTAAGACTTTAGCGGATGGACAAGTCAAAAAAATAACTGTCCTATAAGAGCAGGACACCACATGGTGATATTTCCGTAATGTCCAGAATATGGTGAGAAATACTTGGTACGTGATATTTGTATCATCCACAGTTATAACACCACATCAACGGTAAATATGAGAGAGAAGCAAAAGAAGAACCATTGAGAACTTCGGTGCAAATTCAGAATATTTACAGGTCCAAACTTGCACTCAAGTTTACTAAGGAAAATAAAATTTGTACAGATTGAATGATGAAAATAATTTGATCGATGAAAGAATTGTCCGGGGAAGTTGCAGGGGAGTCTGGAAACCATTAATATTTGTTTTCGATAGAGTGCTATTACAAAACTGAGAACTGTACTCCAAGTCTCTCAGAATATGGAACTTTATCTCTCACAATAGAATACTACCAGCTTATTATAACTGATAACAGATCAACCTGTTAAAACTAATCAGAAGGAGAACTTAACAGAAATATCATGAGATGAAATGTGCACTGCTTTACTTAGACTTCAGAACTGGTACAAACAGAGGACTTAGACTCATACTACTCTACAAAGAATGTGGATTAATATACTACTGGTACATCATTGCTGTCACCTCAAAGTGACTTACCTAACTGCTGTACAGTACCTCTCATGTCCAAGTCATGTCACAAGTCACCTCTTCATTTTTCTTTTGTATTTTTATCTTCCGTAGAGTTTAGATGTGACCCTCTAATGATATTTAACACCCTCGTCCATTAGAGCATCATTTCTTTCATACCTAGTAAATCTCTAATATGTATAAACCTTAGTTTTGGTATGGTTCTGGTAAAAATATCGCTAGCTGGTCTTCTGATGAACAATATTCCAGCTTGACTATCTTAGCTTCAATTTTCTCTCTGATATGATGTAACCTTATCTCCAAACTTTTTGTTCTTTCTCTGATAACCTTATTGTTAGTCAAGAACATTACACCCTGATTATCCACATGTAATACTGTAGATCCAGATATCTTTTCTCCCATCTCCAACAATAAATTCCTTAACCATATCAAGGTTGTAGAACCATCACTAAAAGCAATGTATTAAGCTTCCGTTGAAGACGGTGCTACTGTATTATGCTTCTTGCTGCTCCAACTGATAATTCCACCTGAACATAAGTTGAAGCATGCACCTGATGTGGATTTTTTGTTGCTAGTATCTCAAGCTCAATCACTATCACCGAAACCATGTAGTTCACTTCTCCTCTCCTTAAATATAAGACCAAGATTGATAGTACCTTTCAGATATCTCAGAATTCTCTTTGCAGCTAGCAACCCAATGAGATGAATTTGGGCGATGCATAAATTGACTTAGCCTCCCAACATCATAACAAATATCAGGTCTGGTGTGGATGAGATATCTGAGTTTACCAATAATTTTTTTGTATAGATATTCTTCAATGATATTTTCAGCTGTAGTCTCCTCAAAACCACTTTCTTGTTCTATAGATGTTGCTGATGACTTGCAATCTCTCATCTGAAACTTGCCAACTATAGACTTTAAGTATCCTGGTTGAGAAAACATAATACAGTCCTCCATCTGCCAAATATCAACACCAAGGAATAATCTTGCCAAATCAGACATCTCAAACCTCTTGCTGAGTTCTCCTTTGAGTAGTTACACCAACTCCTTATCACTTCCTGAGATTATCATCCACATATAGGATGAATATGATCCTCTTTGAATGTTTTTCAAGACATAGAGGTTTGGATCCAACTCTGATCTTCTAAGTTTATGGCTGTGTAGAAACTCTCCAGTTTCTACAGCATCCATCTGGGAAATACATCAGATGGATGTGGTAATGACCAGCAAGAGCCATTACAAGTCTGATTGAATCTCATTTTGCAATTGGTGCAAAAGTTTCTCCATAATCAAACCCTTCTTGTTGTTGAATCCTCTTACTACTAACCTTACTTTCAGCTTGTCAACTGAACCATCTGATTGTATTTTGGTTTTGTAAATCCTTTGCATTGGATAGTTCTTTTTCCTCTTGGTAGATTAACCAAATCCCATGTATGATTTTTGAGTAGCATTTTGTACTTCTCTTGCATAGCTTGTCTCCAACCGAGGTCTTTGGTTAGCTTCTTCAAATGTAAGTGGATCATCCTCCTGAATACTTTCAGCAAGTCCAATTTAATCATCAAGCCTTGCTGGTGGTCTTCTAATCCTTTCTGATTTGAAAATCTGCTGCATGTTGTAAGTCATCTCCTTTAACTTCATGAATACTTAGTAACTCTGATTCAGAATTTGGTTGAAATTGACTTGCTCTTCACTAGGATTAGTGAGATATGTTGATTGCCTCAAGTCCACCTCAATGTCAGATTTATCAGATTCTGAATCAATCTGATCTTCACTTGTAGGTAGCTTAAATCTGAATGTATCACAAGTTTTTTTTTCATCTTCCATCAGATCAGAATCCAACTCAGAGAATCTAACATCTCTGCTGATGTGAGTCTTTCTTGTGGACTTATTGTCTACTTTGTAATCCTTGGTTTGCTCAGCATAATCCACAAATATACACCTCTTAGATTTTGCATCCAACTTTTGCCTCTTCTCCTCATTGATGTGCATGTATCAAAAATCCTGAAGTTAGACACATCTGGTTTCACTCTTGTAAATATCTCTTCAGGTGTCTTGTGCTGCACAACTGTTGTATATGCTCTATTCATAATATAGATAGTTGTGTTGCAAGCTTCAGCCCAAAAATAATTAGGAAGATTCTTGACCTTCAGCATCAATCTGTCACTTTCCACAATCACCCTATTTTTCCTTTCAGCTACACCATTTTGTTGTGGAGTATAAGCTGTGGAAAGTTACCTTTGAATACCATGCTTTTCACAAAAGTGAGTAAAGAGGTTAGAACAATATTCTCCTCCTCCATCTGATCTTAGAACTTTAATCTTCTTGCCACTTTGATTTTCTACAAGAGCCTTGAACTTCTTGAAGTAATACTTCAGATTTCAATTTCAGGAAATATATCCATGTCTTTCTGCTCATATCATCGATAAATGTCAGAAAGTACTTACATACTCCAATAAAGCTTGTTTGCATGGATCCACAAACATCTGAATGGACCAAGGTCAAAAACTCTTTTGTTTTTGCACCTCCTTCATTTTGAAAACTCTTTTTGCTTTGTTTTTCAAATATGCATTCTTCACATATATCTCCAGTAGTTGGTAGCTTCATCCTTGGTAGTCCTTCCACCATATGATTATCCGTCATATGTTAAAGACTTTTCAAAATTCAAGTGTGCAAATCTCTGATGCCAAAGACTTGCTTGATTATAAGAGTCAACAACCATAGAGACTTCTTGGACTTGAGGTTCAACATTCAAGATATATAATCCTGCCTTCTGATCTTTCCTTCCTGAAGCAGTAATTCTCTGATTATGTGAAGCATCCAAGATCTGCACCTTTGTATCATCAAAAATCACCTTCATTCCATGATTTGTGATTTTTTCAACAAAAAGCAAGTTCTTAGTGAGCTTTGGAATAAAGAGTACCTCTTGTATACTCTTCAGATCTCCTTCATTTCTTTTTACTGTCACAACTCCAGTACCTTGAACTTCACATCCTGTACCATCAGCTTGAGTAACCTTAGAGCCTGCAGTTGTTGAAAAGTCCTTCAAGAGTGATCTTTGGCTGGTCATGTACTTAGAAGCACCAGAATCAATGTATCAATTCTTATCTTTTGTTGTTGTAGATTCAAGCTAGTAATAAACATATTACCAACATCCTTTTCTTCTTGTGCATCTTCTTGAACAGCAATATTACTTGATGTAGAATTCTGACTCCATTTGTCTTTCTAACATAGCAATCTTCAATCTTGTGTCTTTTCTTTCCACAGAAAAAACAAGTTTCTAACTTATTTCTGCACTCTTCAATCCTGTGACCTTTCTTCTTACAAAATGAGCAGAAAGTTGTGCCTTGATTTCCTGAGTAGAAAGATCCATGTTTCTGAGATTGCTGCTCCTCTTTTTTGTAAGTCTTCACCGTAAAAGCAGATCCTTGATTTTTCTGAGGGAAAAACTTTATGATCAACTGCTCTTTTTCATGTAGTAAATTGCACAACTCCTCATAAGTTGACATACTCTCCCTTCTGTTGATATCAGAAACAAAATGAAAATATTGAGTACTAAGACTATTCAAAGTTACAAAAACCAGATCTTCATCATCATATGTCCCTCCTGCTTTTGTTAGCAGCACATAAATACCATCTATCTTCTCAAGGTGCTCATGAATATCTGTACTCTCATCCATCTTGATAGAGTGTAAATCATTCTTCAACTTTGCTACTCTATTTTTGCTCACATTATCATATATGATAGCTAACTTCTCCCAAGCTTCTCTTCCTGTATCACAAGCCTCAATAGTAAGTATGATACTATCCTTCACAGCAAGCACAATATTGGATAATGCTCTAGTTTGCTTCTTAATGAATCTTAGAGTTTCAGGAGAACTATCATCATAAAATGGAGCAAGCTTCTCTTCCTCAGAAATCACATCCCATAAATCTCACTCAGAATGACTTTCATGATCAGTTTCCAAGAACTGTAATTGATAGGACTTGAGAGGCTAGTGCTCTCATTCAAACCAGACTCACTGAAAGTAGCAGCCATAGTTGCTGTCTTGCTGAAAAGATGAGTCCAAAAGATCTCCAAAAACTAAATATCAGATTATCAGAATTTTAAACCCTTAACTTGAGCAACCTGAGTTCTGATACCATGTTACAAAACTGAGAACTGTACTCCAAGTCTTTCAGAATATGCAACTTTATCTCCCACAACAGAATACTACCAGTCTATTAGAACTGATAACATATAAGCCTGTTAAAACTAATCAGAAGGAGAATTTAACAAAAATATTATGAGATGAAATATGCACATCTTTACTTAGACTTCAGAACTAGTACAAACAGAAAGGACCTCGACTCATACTACTCTACAAAGAATGTGAGTTAATATATTATTGGTACATAACTGCTATCGCCTCAAAGTGACTTACGTAACTGCTATCATAGTGCTTCTCACGTCAAAGTCATGTCACCAGTCACCTCTTTCTTTCTTTTTCTTTTTTGTCTTTTTATCTTCCGCAAAGTTTAGATGTGACTCTCTAATGATATTGAACAAAAGTCACACATTTTTCATTTCTACAGAAATTACCTTTTTGATGGTGCAAACTGTTGGTGAAGTTTTCGGAGTTGCATTGTGCAGAATGAAATTACCCATGACATCCTTATTACCTCTGAGTGGTTGATGGTGCAAAGTCACACATTTTTCATTTCCAGAGAAATTACCTGAAGTCTCCATGGTGCGAATTGTTGGTGAAGTTTACAGAGTTTAGTATGTAGAATGAAATTACCTCATGACATCCTTATTACCTTCTACGAAAGTAAAGTAACCTGTATCAAATGTGCATACGGTTGAGGGAAATGATATTACCTTATCTCAGGCTTGTCTATAGTTAGTGAGATTGGTTGAATTTTTGAAAGTAATGACATAAGGTGAAGTAACTCCACTGTCCATAATTGTCATCTTTCCAGAAAATATGATACCACGTTATCGTGTCGGATATACCATGAAGGATGTCCATGAAAACACGAGGTTCCTGACTGTGGAGATGTTGTGCGCTGAACAGAGACAAGACAGAGAAAAACAACCACGAAAACGAATGCTGCAATATATACCAACTCCAAATGTATGTACTATGCCAGTTCTTTCTTCCTAAGAACATAAAACTGAGAAACAGACTAGAGCGGTCTGTAATCTGCTTCAAAGCCCCTAAAACGAACCTCTGAATCTCAACCCTGACCCAAAACCACCGAAGCGTTTCCTTTGCTAACAAACAGAGCTGCACCAGAATCACACGATTGAAACCCAAGTCCAATCCATCTCCATGTACAAGTTCTTAGCTAAAGCTAGCTACCACAAGCTATAAATAGTCAACCAGAACTCTAACGAACTTAAAAAGGCAAAACTCGTAACGAAGAAACCAAAAAAGATCTATCTGAGAACTTCCTCGTTTTGCCGAACGGACTCCAGATGTCGATAGGGTCTCCTCTGCTGACTCCGTTAACCCAAGAAACCTTCAGGTACGACTCCCAACAGCCGAGATATCACCGATTTTTGGTCTCAGATGACCGTACCTTCAAAAACTACTCCATGCGGCTTAAAACCACACACATCGCTCAAACGGATCGCTTGATCTGATATCTCTCTCCCTTGGCAGGTAGATCTAGCTATCACGAACCCAATGAGACTCCAAACAAGCCGTTTGGAGTTCCCTTTGCAAAACCACGCAAAAAATTGATCGCAGGTTGCAAAAAACAAACATAAATGGACTCCCTACGGCTCAAAGTCGCTCACCTCACCCAAACCAACAACCCAATCCACGTATAATCTTCTCCTATGCGTAGATGAAGACTCCATGGTCGCATAGGCACCAAGAATGAAGAGCTTGGCTCACCGATTGCGAAAAACAACACAATCTCAGATCACAGACAATGAAAACTGGACACAAATACTTCCTTGCGAGCCAATTTCACTCAGAACTACCAAACCGTCTGATGAAACTTGTATCGTCTTTAATTTCCTGAAGAGCTCGTTGTTCTGATCCCAATGGATCCAAGGACAACAAGTTTGGACTCCAGACCGGTCTGAACGGTCCAACTCTCTTTCACAAGTCACTGAAGCTCCCAAAATTCTTTCCTTGCGTCTCAATTTCTCCCAGTACACACACCCCGATCTGTCTCTTCAAGAATTGTCTTAACCGACTATAGCTTGCATAGATCTGAACCCAATGACACCTTGCGCGCGTGTATTGGACTTCCCAATTCTCCAAAATGTCCACCGACAGATCGCAGAAACAAGTTGGCCCTTTAAGCTGCCCCTTACGTTTGTCTCTATACGTACAAGTTCTCTTCAATAATGAGGAAGCAGGCCACTTGCGTCTTTAATATAACGCCGACTCGTAACTTCTCCACTAGGCGTCCAAACGAAGTAGACTAAGTGTCTATGAAAAGCTGGCAAGGAGCTCTATCCATTGATGCGATAAAAGCGAAGATCCGAAGTTGTGCCAAAAGCTCGTAAGCTGGGGCTTAGCTTGTTTTCTCCATCTTCGAGTCTTGTAACTTCTCCACTAGGCGTCCAAACGAAGTAGACAAAGTGCCTATGGAAAGCTGACAACGAGCTCTACCCATCTATGCGATGAAAATGGAGATTTGAAATGATGCCAAAAGCCCGTAAGCTAGGGCCTAGCTTGTCTTTCTCATGAGTGTCTTTGGAGCGACAATCATCGAAGTCTGAATTTCAGATAGGAGCCGATCCACGACACGACATCCATCCTCTCTAAAAATTTGCATCCTCCGGTATGCACCAGAGATACCAACCAAAGAGTGGACCGTCACGCACCTCGTCTTATCGTCCTACTTCTCATCGTAGCCAACCTCACCTTCAAGGTCTTCTGCATAATCCTCATCCTCAAACTGAAACTCCGTCAAGATATCTGCTAGATCGACCTCCTCATCTCTCTTTTTGAAAATCTTGACACGTTTATCTGCCACTAGTATCTTCAAGCTCGTTCCATCCAACTCTTGCAAGACGTAAGTTGCGTTGTCATGAACCTTCTTCACCACATACGGACCAAACCATCGCCTGGAAAACTTCTGGAGTGCACTATGCTGGTTGTCTAGACTGTTGTCATAGACTAACACCCAATCACCTTCTTTAATTTACCTAGGTCTCAAACGATATCGCTGATCAAATCTGACCTTGTTCTTAAACCATACTTCTCGCAGCCTATCCAAAGCAGCTTGGATATCCTCAAGTCTTCTCTCTAATTGCCTAATTCGAATCGCAAGAAGCTCTTCTCTAGTCAAATTGTCTGCCCAAGATAACACACTCCATGTCAGAACGTGTTCTTCAATCGGCATGATAGGTTTCTGACCTGTGATGAGTTCCACTGACATATAATTTGTCACCGAGCTATGCGTCGTTCGATCTGTCCATAACGCAAATGATAAGAGTCGAGGCCACTCGCGCACCCTTCCGTTGCAGGCCTTCACCAAGCCTTCACAATGGATGGATGACCACGTTCACTCTTGACATTCTCTTCGGGGTTGTAAGCAGTTGTCAGTGACAACCTCACCCCACACCTTGCAAAGAATTCACGAGCCTCATGTGCATCTAACTCTCCCCGATCTGCAGTGATCTTTCTCACACCTCCATATCGACAAACAACCTCTTCCAAGAGAAATCTACATACCCTTTCAGTTGTCTTTGTCTGAGCGCCCTACCCTCGACTTGATTTGAAAGATCTTCTCTAGCAAGTACCAAGTATCTCATCTGTCACAATCCAACCGGCATAATCACCAAGTGTACCACCCACTTGAAGTGGATTGCCGACGGATAAGTCGGGTGTAATCCGTCACGATGTCGAATGTTCGAATACATCTGACATGTTAAACAAGACTTCACAAAAGATACAACATCCCTGTACATATTTTTCCACCAATACCGCTCTTTCATCTTGGTAGAAGTGACCCAAATCTCTTGATGTCCAGCCCAAAGACTCTCATGAAATGCCTTGAGCAAGTTCTGCTGATTTTCTTTGTCGCAAATCACTCTTAGTGGTATCCCACCTTTCTACTTCGGTCGCTTCCAAAGAAACCCATCCTGCAACATGAAGTTGTAGGCCTTCCTTCGAACTCTCCAAAACCTCTCATCCGTCCAAGCTGTCTGCTTAACCATCGTACTAAGGTACCTTTCGATGTCAACCAAATCATCATTATACAATCCTTCAACAAACAACTCATCTTCCCTTCTTGTCTGTGCAATTGAATAGAACTTTACACCCACGTCGTTAATATCTTCAACCATCTCATCCTCCCAATCATACCGAGCTCGAGATAACATATCTGCCATCGGATTATCCTTCCCTGCAATATTTCTAAACTCCAGGTTCAACGACTTGATATATGCGATCTATAGTAACATCACAATATCAAGAGTTGAACAATTCATGATCATCCCTAACAACGACAAGCAATCAGTTTCAACCACCACTACTGCTCCAATCAAATACTCTTTCTCAATTTTCATGACTGAAACAATATCCCACAGTTTTCTCTTCACTTGCGTGTAAACACGTTGTCGAGCACTTAACACCTTCGCTCCGAACCTAACCGCAAACCTGTCTCCATCCTCTCATCTTGTCCTACTGCCCATCCGATTACAACCGGACTTGTATCTACAGTAAGAACCACCGGCTTAGCACCTTAGTAATCAATCCTTCCCAAAACTGGAGGAGGTGATAGTAAAGACTTAAGCTTCCGCACCGCATCAGTATGTTCTTCCTCCCATCTGAACTTATGACCCTTACGCAACAACCCATATAATGGATCCGCATATGCGCATAATGAGGAATCCAAATGTGATAGAATACACAAGCACCCAAAAATCTTCTTACTTCTGTCAACGAGTTGCAAACCTCCTTCATCCTCCCAATTGCATCCACTTTGTTCGGGTCTGGCTTCCGACCAAATGATCCACACAAATGACCAACGATCAAGACTTCTCTAACCCCAAATGTAGACTTCGCACCTGACAACATGAGATGAACTTCCTCAAGTTGAGATAGGATCTTCTCACAGTCTGCTATGTGATCCAATGACATATCACCGACACCCCCTCTGATCTAATGCTTCATCCTTCTCATCCTCTACACATCCTTTCATGATCCTCCCAGAACGACATCGTCTTTTCAAGGATGAAGTTCCTTAGAACTCGATTCATCCCATTCATCATGTGTGCTACCGAGTTGGTAGCTCCCTGTGGTAAAGTACACATCCTAACCAACCCCAAAAGTGTCCTCATTGTCGTGAAGCTTCTGCTCTTCTCCGCTAGTTGAAACTGATCATACCCTAAGTAAAGATCTCCCATTGAGTAAATTGCTCTTCTTGCAAACGCTTCAGCAAACTCATCCACAATCGGTCCCACCCCAGCATTGTTACTGCGTTCACCGATTGCATGTCTTAGATGAACCGCAGCGATTCATTCTTCTTAGGCACTGTAAACCATCTGCTCGAATATGGTGCAAACGACGGCTCCAAGATCTTCATCCGCATCTTCTCCTTCAGCAACTCCACTAGTTTAGGCAAGTGAGCCCGCGGTACTAGAATTGATCTCAGGTTCCATGGCAGTTGTGGTACCGTGAAGTTAACCATCGGAGTAACAACGTACGGGTCTACACACCCAATCTCGTGTGGTTCAAAAGCAAATGCTTTCTCATGTCGTGAAAGCATCTCCTTGAAGCACATCCTCTCTTCTGGTAGAAGAGACCCATCATATCCAATCTTCAGCTCTTCAAGGATCTTTTCCATGAACTTGTGTCCTATCATTGCAGGATCTCTCAAACTCTTCTCCCTTGAAGCTCGATCCATCTGTTGGTTAGTATCATCCGGCAAAGGACCAACAATTGGCTTTATCTTCTTATCCACTGTCTTGTATCTTGTCACAACTCGAACCTCCGCTGCATAGAATTATTCGATCATCGAATAGACCTCCCTTGAATGAATCTGCACAACCTTATCCATATCCTCCCATCCAATAGACATGATCTCTCGCAAAGGATCCTCCAACCCATCCTCTTCATAAACACCAGAAATCCATTCATCCTTTTCTAGCTCACCCAACTCTTTCATCATCAACTCAACATCACGCAAATGCTTTTGTTCTTTTCTCCTCATCTCTTCTACCTTCTTGTAAGTAGCAATCCCACACTCTGTAAACCCAACAAACCTTGTACAAAAGACACTATCTCCATCAAGCGAGAGTATCTTCTCCTGCATACCACCACAATCCCGCTCTATAGTGATATTCAACGAAAATCCTTGAACTCTTCACTCACCTTTGAAAGTGGTTTCTCTCTTAGACGATCTCGATTGCACTCGTGATTGGACGGTACAGTCAAGAATTGTACTGCTCTCGTCTCATCTTGACTTCAGATCGTAGCATAAGCAGATCTGTCGTCCAGTACCTTTGTCATCATCCGAGTTGCTATGATGGAAGGTTGACCAAGAATGAGTGGGTATGATGTTGCTTCTTGAACAAAGAAGTTTTGCTCGATAGCAACATCACCTACGCGCACTCTGATGTCTGGACAAGCTCCATACAAGTCTCCTCTTGTGTTGTTGGCTGCTCTTATGACCCATCCATGCTCTTCATCCTCAAAATGCACCCTGCGTCTTCGATCTCTTTCTTCCTCTGGAGAATAAACACTGCACTTTGCAAGCTCTCTCTCCTCATCCACATACATCTAAGTATCCAAGGTATGCGATAAACCAATCTCACCCGTAATCTGTTGCTTTCGTGTAAAGATGTCGATCATGACATCATGAAACTCACGCTTAGCAATGCCTAACACTTCTCTCAAGGTAAACTTCACCTTCGCATTCAGAATATGATCTTCTAAGACTCCTTTCAAATCTGTTGAAGCCTCGATGTCCGACTGTAGTTTGTATCCAGCCGGCTTATCCTTCTCCTTCTGAGATTCCTTCACTCTTTCCTTCGATGGAGAAGGAGCATCATCCATCGTAGATCTTGAGCTCCTGCTTCCCGAAGCTCTTGACGAACTTTCTCCTCTCGAGTCTATCTCTTGGAAGAAGTTCCTTCCCTTGCATTCTCTGAATTTCGCCTTCTCTTCTCTTCCAACAACGCTTCGTGTTGATTCTTGACGATGTAAGTATGCACCGTTAGAGCTTCTATCAGATCCTCCCATCTAGTTTCCCTTCTGATCGTAGCAGCTATCCTCAACTATCCTCAGCAAATGTCTCACGTGCCATCTTCTCTTTCTGTTTCATGGAGATGGTAGATGACCACAATCCACTTGGCTCAACCTGCTCGTTGAAACTTCTCTCAGCTTGATCCTCAACCCTTGTGTCATAGGTTCCAGCTTCCACGATTGCAACTGCTTGCGCTGATAGGTGGTTCTCAATCAATTTCTTCATCCCTCCTCTACCAAAGTTGGTCTGAAGAAGTGCACCAGTATCCCTCAGCGCTACCTTCCCATCCTTCCAGAAGATCACTCCCTGCTGCAAAATATCAGTGAGCTCCTTGCAATCTTTGAGTGGATGATCATACCATCGCACTAGATACACCGCTGGATCCAGCCTTGCTTCTCAACCGGTCTTGCTCCGCTTGTAGACCTCTTCTCTTCCAACCTTGTGAGCTTGATCTGCAGATCTCGCATTCCATGCAAAATCTCCTCAAGGTTTGAATCATCCTTCTTTCGAGATACCATAGGTGCCTGAACAACTAGAACAGCTGGAGCAATTGGTACTACCTGTCTAGCAACAGGAACAGGTGTTACAGCAGTAGGTGTTGGTGTCAGTCTCCTAACAGGAACCCTCTCTTGGTAAGCAGACCAACAGTTTCTTCAACCTTCTTCCAGCTACTGGTCAATCCATCGTCCTCCTCCCGGTCTTCCAGAAGTACCTCTAGCTTCTCCTGCAACTTCTAATCTGCGGCCTGAAGAAATAGCTCTATCTTGTTGGACTGCAACGTCAACTTCTCCATCCTGGTCAGCCGTGAAAATTGCTTCTCAAACTCTTTGAGCAACTCAGTAGTTTGTAAACCCTTCCTTGGTTGCTCAACCCACTCCAAGAATGACTTCTTGGTGACTCGATCAGAGTCTTCCAAGAAGTACTCATCCATCAAAGTACGAGCAAACGTCTTCCAATCCTTGTTAAAATGCTTCGTTAGCATTTTAACATGATCTCTAATCTTTGGAGCTGTTGCTAACTCAAACGTCTCAATCATCTCATCTTCTGAGATCCGGTTCAGCTCCATCTCCTTCACATAATGCCTCAGATATCTTGAGACATCTCTCTCATCAAACTGGTCAATCCTGCTAACCACCGCTTGTAGCGCCTTTGTTGCCAAAGCTTCCTTCCGCTCATCAGATTGTTGCTGCCATAAGAACGTAGTGAAAGCTTGGAACATCGATGTAGTCGTCGGATCCAACTGCACCTTCGGTAACCCAACTGAACCACTAGCTCCATCTCCATCATCTTTCTCATCTCCACTCATGATTGTCAATCTCTTCTTCAAAGTTCACACACAAAAAAATCTCCACCCCAGACCTTCATGTCGAGTTCACCACCGTATCGTGTCGGATATTGCATGAAGGATGTCCAGGAAAACACGAGGTTCCTAGTTGTGGAGATGTTGTGTGCTGAACGGAGACAAGACAGAGAAAAACAACCACGAAAACAAATGCTACAATATATATCAACTATGTACACTACCGGTTCTTTCTTCCTAAGAACACAAAACAGAGAAACAGACCAGAGCGGTCTGTAATCTGCTTCAAAGCCCCTAAAACGAACCTCTGAATCTCAATCCTGACAAAACCACCGAAGCGTTTCCTTTGCTAACAAACAGAGCTACACCAGAATCACACGATTGAAACCAAGTCCAATCCACCTCCATGTACAAGTTCTTAGCTAAAGCTAGCTACCGTAAGCTGTATATAGCCAACCATAACTCTAACGAACTCAAAAGGGCAAAACCCGTGGCGAAGAAACCAAAAAAGACCTATCTGAGAACTTCCTCCTTTCACCAAACGGACTTCAGATGTCGACAGGGTCTCCTCCGCTGACTCCGTTAACCCAAGAAACCTTCAGATCCGACTCCCAACAGCCGAGATATCGTCGATTTTTTATCGCAGGTGACCAAACCTTCAAAAACTGCTCCTTACGGCTTAAAACCACACACACCGCTCAAACGGATCGCTTGATCTGATGTCTCTCTTCCTTGGCAGGTAGATCTAGCTATCACGAACCCAACGAGACTCCAAACAAGCCGTTTGGAGTTCCCCTTGCAAAACCACGCAAGAAATTTGATCATAGGTTGCAAAAAACTGACGTAAATAGACTCCATGCGGCTCAAACTCGCTCACCTCACCCAAACCAACAACCCAATCCACGTATTGTCTTCTCTTATGCGTAGATGAAGAGTCCATGGTCGCGTAGGCACCAAGAACGAAGAGCTTGGCTCACCGATTGCGAAGAACAACCCAATCTCAGATCGCAACGATGAAAACCTGATGCAAGCGCTTCTTTGCGAGCCAATTCACTCTGAACTCCAAACTGTCCGCTGAAACTTGGTATCATCTTCAATTTCCTGAAGAACTCATTGTTTTGATCCCGATGGATCCAAGGACAACAAGTTTGGACTCCGGAACGGCCCGAACGGTCCAACTCTACTTCACAAGTCACTGAAGCTCTCAAAATCCTTTCCCTACGTCTCAATTTCTCCCAGTACACACACCTCGATCAGTCTCTTCAAGAACCGTCTTAACCTTCACGTAGCCTGCACTGTAAACCCTCCGCGGTCCTAACGATCAACTACCCCCCGATCTCTCAACCTCCACGATCGTCATCCACGAATCTGCAATTGTCGGGCCTGTCTCTCACTCAGGGGTCACCTCTGATGGCTTTGATGGAAGCACACCATGAATCTTGAAGGGAAAAATGCTAAGTTCACTCTCATTCATACACCCACAAACTTATCAACTAAAATCTCCATAATCTCATCCACTAAAATCCTCCATTCTAACGACGTCTCTCAAGTTCTCACATGCTAAAAATATCCCACACTCTCTATATTACTCAAGTTGTCATTACGACGATGTGAAAACAAGGATGAGGAGCTCTTCTCTACTCCTCTATTTATACATTCTAGGTTTTTACTTTGGTACCCTCGGTAACTCAGCCGTAACTACTTTTACCGGGTTTTACTAAGATATTACTTAAGGTAAAAGCATTGATCACATGGGCTTTTTACCTTTTCACATGGGCTTATTCCTTCAAAGTCAACAACTTCTAGAAGGATTCTGGAATATTCTCAAGGAATCTCGAATTTCCACCCCCCCTCTACACTAGGACCCACTAAAAAGGAAACATGTGGAATCTCTTCTTGTTTTTAATGCCCACAAAGTCCACAACTTTAATCCAACCACTAATATCAAGTCAAAAAGGAGATAAGGGATACTTTCCACCCCCTTTCTACCTTTTAGACAAGATGACAAGATAGTAGTGCTCACTCTTTAGCAAATATCTGAATTCTGCCAAAAGTACAGCTAAGTTTAACCATAACTAACTTTTAGCTAGTCATGACTAACTTGATATCTCCTAAAAGTACTTTGGCAGCAAATAAACATTCTCAACACTTAGTTAGAACTAAACACCTTACTAATAGATAAACTTCCTATGTGTAACATAGGTCGTTACATTTTACCCCCGGACTAAATTTTCGCTCCGTCCTCGGAGTGAAGAGAGAACTTCCGTCGATGAAACAACTTCAACTTGTCATGGTTGACCCGATCGAATCTCCTTCCTCCCAGCTCCTGAAGGTCATATGTGAAGTTGCTCCACACCTTATCTACAACAAAAGGACCAAAATATCTCGGAAGAAACTTCTTCCTAGCCCTCTTGAATCTGATAGCATCATACAACATAACCCAATCTCCGACTTGAAAAGGTTTTACCTCCCTCTTGCCCAACCGTTTGTCGTAACTCTTCTTTTGATACGCCTGAGCTCGTTCCATCCGGATCATTGCTACCGCTCGGGTCTCTTCCAACTCCATGAGTTGCTCCCTTCTTGATCTGACCACGTCTTCTCCTCTCGACCTCTTCAACTTTCGTTGAATAGTTTGAAAAGTATCCAATTCGAATTGGATCGGTAACTTGGACTCCACTCCATAAACCAGTCGAAATGGGGAGTACCCAGTAGAAGTCTTTGTTGTCGTTCGATACTCCCATAAGATAGCATGTAGCCTCTTATCCCAAGTATGTTTCGCAGTCTCAACACCAGCATCTTTGGCGAGCATCATACAAAGTGTAAGATTGGTCTTCTCCGCAAGACCATTAGCATTTGGTTTGTATGAGGTCGTTACTCGTGGCTTGATAGAAAAGTGTTGTAGCATAGCAGTAGTCATGCTCCCTACAAACTCTCCTCCTCTATCTGAGACCAACTCTAACGGACATCCAAATCTTGTGATGATCCTCTCCCATAAGAATCTACCGACTTCTGTTTCATTGGTCTCTCTCAAAGGTCTAGCCTCTACCCACTTGGTACAATAGTCAGTGGCGACTACAATGTATCTATTGCCTCGAGGTGTCTTATTAAGAGGACCTACAAAATCAATACCCCACTTCTCAAATGGTCCTAACACGGGAATTGATCTTAACGGAGGTGTTCTAGTAGACTTCAGAGCAAATGCTTGACATACGTCGCAAGTTTTGCAATAGTCTAAACACTCTTTGAAAATCCCTCTCCAGTGGTAACCCGCATCCAAAATCTTGAAGGCTGTTATCTTACCAGCAAAGTGACCTCCGCAAACAATTCCGTCGTGAAACTCGTGCATTAGCTTGAATGCCTCCTTCTGACCAACTGCTCTTCTTAGTAAGCCATCTGCTCCTTGATGAAATAGAATTCCCTCCACCATGGTGTAAGGTTTGCATCTCTTGATCAACGCGTTACGTTCTCGGGTATGCATACCTTCCGGAAAAGAGCCATCTGCAAGGAAACTCCAGATTTCCTTATACTCGTCCGGTATCTCCTCAATGCTTGTGATGGTCATCAGATGCTCGTCTGGAAACGAATCGTCAAATGGTTCTTCTCCCTCATCATCATAAGCCCTCGACAAAAGATCAGCATTCGCATGCTTTTTCCCTGGTCTATCTTCGATCACATAATCGTATTCTGTTAGAAGGATCTTCCAACGAGCAATACGACCTTCGGCATTAGGCTTATTAAAGATATACTTTAAAGCCTTGTGATCTGTGACTATGGAAAATTTCCCTCCTAGCAAGTAATGTCAGAATTTCTTCAATCCAAAGATCACCGCTAATCCTTCTCGTTCAGTCACGGAGTAATTCTTCTCCGCTGGAACCATCTGCCTACTAGCATAAGCTATAGGATGATCATGCCCATCTCCATCTAGCTGACTTAATGTACATCCGATTGCTACATTGGAGGCATCCGTATACAGAATAAATGCTTTACTCCACTCAGGTTTAGCAAGTATAGGAGCTGTCACCAATGCCTTTTTCAGCTCCTCAAATGCTTCCTTTGCCTTCTGATCATGCACTATCAAGTCAAAATCAACTCCCTTCTTCATGTACATAGTCAAAGCTATTGCTTTGTTTGAGAAGGAAAAGACAAACCTACGATAATATCCAACCATGCCAAGAAACTGCCTCAACTTTGTCAAGTTGATCGGAAATGGAAGATCCACAATCTTCTTCACCTTTTCAGGATCTACCGCAATCCCATTCTTGGAAATGATGTGCCCTAACAGCAGACCTTCTTCGCAGCCAAAGATGCACTTCTCTGGATTCAGAGAAGCGTTAGCTTGCTCCAACCGCTGCAGAACTTTGATCACATGATCAAAGTGGTCCTCCTTTCTTCCGTACACACAGAAATCATCAATGAAATCACGAACAAACTTTCCTATGAATGGTTCGAACACCTTGTTCATGAACCTCTGAAACGTGGCCGGAGCATTACACAGTCCGAATGGCATCACTCGAAATGCAAATGTTCCCCAAGGAGTAGTGAAAGTAGTCAACTGCTGGTACTCCTGTGCTATCTTGATCTGGTTGTATCCACTATAACCATCACCAAAGCTGTACCACTCATGACCGGCAACTTCCTCCAAAATCTCATCTATAAATGGTAGAGGATAATAGTCCTTCTTGGTAACTGCATTCAGCTTCTTATAGTCTATGCACACTCGCAGCTTACCATTCTTCTTCTTGACAATCACAATGGGTGAAACCCATTCTGAGTTCTCCACCTCATAGATGAAACTCGCCTCCTTCAACTTGTCTATCTCCTCCTTGACCATCATTGCCGTTGTGGGATTGACCCTTCTCTGCTTCTGTCGAACTGGTCTTGCGTGCTCCTCCAATTCGATTCGATGAGTCTCGAGAGTCACCTCCTTCAAATCCTTGTAGCTGAAAGCAAACACATGGATATATTTTCGAAATATATCTAGGAATCTACTTTTCTCCTCTTGAGTGACATTGATACCAAACTTCAAGGTAGAGAGTCTTCTCACAATCTCTGCCTCACTCAACTCTTCTTTGTCAGGATCTTTCTCCACTGCTGGTCGAGGCAACAAGTCAATAGCACTAAGCTGATGTAATGATTCATCTCGACCAAATCCTTCGTCCTCAGACGAGGATTCTTGATCGTAAGAATCGCCGGTATCTACTTCTGAGACACTCTGATCGTCCTCCGTATCAGATTCCCAGTAGTCACTAGTGGGTCTATCAGAGTCAGAAGTCACAACTCCAACACCCGAGAGAGGAACTATCACTCTATGATCTCTAGGCCCAATCCGTAAGTATCCCTTGTGCCACCTATCCGTGGTGCGCACAGCTCTCAACCAAGGCCTACCTAGGAGCAAATCATAACTAGAGTCCTTTAACACTTGAAAGGACATCAATGTTTGAACTCCCATCACAGACACGACCACCTTCTCTAACACGCCAAGAGGTCTTACCCGTTGCTTGTTAGCCATCCCCACGACAATGCTAGCCGGGCGAGTTGGTTCCATCCCCAACTTCTTCATCAATCTCTCCGATATGGCGTTTACAGCCGACCCTCCATCCACCAATACGTCAGAGACGTAGTGACCATTCAACCGGACTTCAATCTTTGAAGCCCTAGTGCATACCTCTGAAGCATGCACATCCACCACACCAACTCCCACAGACTTTGACGTCTTGCTCTTGGGTTTCTTCTTCTTGCTTCTCTTAGAACTCAGTCCTCCTCTGAGTTCCCTTCGTAAGCTGGGATTAAGTGCGATCAGTTGTCCAACAGTGATGTTGGCTTTCTGAGCACCCACATCTTCAACCACATCATATCCCGCTTGGGAAGATGAAATGGTGAAATCCGCCATCCCCAGCTTCCTTCTTGGCTCCCTTGGTGTACTCAAAATATTACTGGAACGAGTACTTCTACTTGTTGACTCCTCCATGAAAACCGGTTCATCAGAAAATCGAGTTCTTTTCCTTTCTTGAGCTAAAAGCTCCACCGGTGCATGAGAAGAGTTTGAACTCTCTCCTTTCTCGTAGATGGGATCTCGCACTACATCGATAGTAGCCACTCCCTTGTCTCGTCCTTGTGATGGATTTCCTCCACCCACATTCATTCTGACCGCTTCGACACCTCTTGCTCCGTTGTTAGGACAGTTTCGCTGGAAATGAGAACCTCCACACGTCCAACAAGTGATTCCTCCAAAGTTACCTTGGTTGCCTCCAAAGTTACCTGGATTTCCTCGGTTAGGATTGTTGTCGTAACCTCTTTGACCTCCTCCTCCACCTTTGTTCCTCCATTCTCGTAACTGCACCACATTTATCTTGAGATCCGCAAGAGTGTCAGTGATGCTCTTCAGCTCGGCATGAAAATCAGAGGTGGCAGTAGACATCGTTGTTGGGACAAACGGTCTTGGCACCACCGTTGGAGTAGGAGCTGACGTTGAAGCAATCACCAATTGTGATGGTGCAGGTGCGATCGTTGTGGCTACACCAGGAGTCGGAGTTGACACCAGAGCAGCATGATGAGGTTGGATGATATCTCCTTCATCCAAACTCTCTTCCATATTTGTCGCTATCTTGATGGCCTCCGCTTTGGTTGCTGGCTTCTCGTACCTCACTTGGGTTCGAATTGAAGGTCTCAACCCTCCCACCAAGTTCTTGGTCAGCACTGCTCCAATCCCCGCCATCGTTAGTTCCACATTGTCTCCACTCTTCCGTAGGACCGTCCGAAACCGTTGCTCCAACTTATCCACCCTTTCGGCATATTGCCGAACTTTCTCGTCGTCACGTTGCTTCAAATGAGTAAGCTCCACCATGAGCTTCTCATAACTCTCTTCTGGAAGAAATTCTTCGATGAGTGCATTACTCAACGTCTCCCATGTGTCCTCAACTGCACCAGGTGTCTGGCTCTTCACTCGGTCTTCATACCACGTAAGAGCAAAATCTTCTAAAAACTCTGGCAGTAACAACACCCATTCTTCCTTCCTTCTCACGTTGTTTCCGATGCAACCCCTTTTGAAGTCTCGAACAAACGGTTCTACATCTTCATTGTCCTTCCCATGAAACACGGGTAGCTTTCCCATCTTGTAACTACTCTTTCTACTCTTCTAATCGTCGTGCAATAACTACTCGCTAAAAGAGTACGAACATCACCAATTCCATTCGCGAATAATCTACCATAGGTAAAATGAAAGGAAATGGTTGTAACAACACCTCTTGTGCCATCTCTTCCCCCAAGGTAATCATGAGTCTGAGTCGCATCACCGCCTTCTCCACCATCCGAATGACGATCTCCATCACAACTCAGCCGAGTCCTCCTTTGAAGTCGACAACTTCTCCGTCTCAGCTCTTTGAGTCTCGTCCAACTTCTCGACTACGGACGTAAGTAGGGTGGCCACATCGACGCACTTGTGTCCTCTTGATAGATCACCCACTCCACAACTTGGACAAGGATCTTCGCCTAGAAGATGAATTGGCGCTGGTGACTATGGACCCACTCGAAGACTCAAATCAGTAAACTCCCGCTTCCCTTTAGCTCTCTCGGTTCTGATTCTAGTTGGACAATTCACTACTTTGTGTCCCAACCCTCTACAGAAATAACACCACAAGTCGGTTTCTACTCTTCTCCTCGGCGATTCTACTTGAGGTTTAGTACTAGGGTTTTCAAACTCGACGATAATCTCTCTCGAACTTTCTCCGACACTTACTATGACATCTAAACCTTGAGGAAGGTTTCTAAGTCTAACTTTCCAATCTTTTGAATTTCCACTCATGTTGCACCTTCTCAACCATTAAGTGGACAAAATATCATAGAGGAAAATAATTCTACATTACTTTCTTAACTCTTCCGAGCTTTATATTAGAAATCGTGCATTATACATGCGATACACGAAATAAAATCTAATCTAATATTAACTATCAAAGATATGATCCTCCTCACCCTCGTTTGTACTCATCACAACAGACATCTTGAACTCGCTCTTGTAAGGATCCAACTCTATTTCACCAGGAGCATTCGTGGCCTCCATAGTGAATGATGCTTTAAACTCGACTTTCTTCAAATCTGTGCCAATTGTCGCGGAAGCTTCTTCGTATAGAGTAAAGAGGGCACCCCAAGTGCTATAGATGCGTGTTCGTAACTCATCTATACTTAACTTGGGCTTCTCCGTCTCTGTTCGAACTCCTAAACGTCTCTTCTTCCACCTCGTCATTCGAACTGGATTCCCCATGACGTATCTTCAAGACCTCCTTGTATGCCGAAACGTATCTCTCTTAGTTGGTAAGAGATCTCTCCAAGATTTTTGTGGTCTCCAGTAGCTCAACCTCCAAGCTACTAAATCATGAAGTTTCAACAGAAACTTCTCTAATCAGAAGAGATGGTGATGACTGTACAAATTTTCAGAGAACTGAAATTTGTATATTTTCACTTCCCTCATGGTTGTCAACCCCCTCCACTTTGAAAAATCCTTTCTCCCTCTTCAGACCTCATCTTCTCATGATTTCTTTTGTCCTGGATAGCTTATCAGCCACTCTAAAACACTGGAAAGTTTCTCAGGAAAATAAAATTCACAGAAAATCTGACACTGACTGTAAACTTTTTCCAGAGAACAGAATTCCTCAACTCTCACGAATAGACCCCCTCAACTTTGAAAAATCATTGCTCCCTCTCTAGACCACCTTTTCCTATGATTTCTTTTGTCTTAGATAGGTTATCAGCCAATCTAAAACACTGGAAAGTTTCACAGGAAAATAAAATTCACAGAAAAGTTGACAGCGACTGTACAAATTTTCCAGAGAGCAGAATTTCTAAACTCACAAATTTCTCTCCTCTAATAACTTTTCTCTCCTCCTTTCTCTACAACTCTTGTTGCACCTTCTTTCAACTCTCCTCAAACCCTTTCTAAGTGAACAAGATGTAAAGAATGACTTCGAACGCGTCATATATCACTACGGGATACACAAAAGGTTCTAACGTTGCTAACATCGCGTTAGCTCTCTCTCCTCCCAACGTTCTCTCCATGTGCTCTCTCATAATCTCCTTTTGTCGAATATAGAACTGAACTCTAAACATCGTTCAACGATCCCTTCAAGTGAGGTCCCGGCAACGGAACCAAAAATGTAAACCCTCCGCGGTCCTAACGATCAACTACCCCCCGATCTCTCAACCTCCACGATCGTCATCCACGAATCTGCAATTGTCGGGCCTGTCTCTCACTCAGGGGTCACCTCTGATGGCTTTGATGGAAGCACACCATGAATCTTGAAGGGAAAAATGCTAAGTTCACTCTCATTCATACACCCACAAACTTATCAACTAAAATCTCCATAATCTCATCCACTAAAATCCTCCATTCTAACGACGTCTCTCAAGTTCTCACATGCTAAAAATATCCCACACTCTCTATATTACTCAAGTTGTCATTACGACGATGTGAAAACAAGGATGAGGAGCTCTTCTCTACTCCTCTATTTATACATTCTAGGTTTTTACTTTGGTACCCTCGGTAACTCAGCCGTAACTACTTTTACCGGGTTTTACTAAGATATTACTTAAGGTAAAAGCATTGATCACATGGGCTTTTTACCTTTTCACATGGGCTTATTCCTTCAAAGTCAACAACTTCTAGAAGGATTCTGGAATATTCTCAAGGAATCTCGAATTTCCACCCCCCCTCTACACTAGGACCCACTAAAAAGGAAACATGTGGAATCTCTTCTTGTTTTTAATGCCCACAAAGTCCACAACTTTAATCCAACCACTAATATCAAGTCAAAAAGGAGATAAGGGATACTTTCCACCCCCTTTCTACCTTTTAGACAAGATGACAAGATAGTAGTGCTCACTCTTTAGCAAATATCTGAATTCTGCCAAAAGTACAGCTAAGTTTAACCATAACTAACTTTTAGCTAGTCATGACTAACTTGATATCTCCTAAAAGTACTTTGGCAGCAAATAAACATTCTCAACACTTAGTTAGAACTAAACACCTTACTAATAGATAAACTTCCTATGTGTAACATAGGTCGTTACAGCACAGATCTGAACCCAATGGTACCTTGCGCGCGTGTATTGGACTTCCCAATTCTCCAAAACGTCCATCGACAGGTCGTAGAAACAAGTTGACCCCTTAAGCCGCCCCCTTACATCAGTCTCTGTACGTACAAGTTCTCTTCAATAATGAGGAAGCAGACCCCTTGCATTTTTAATATAACGCCTGGGGTTGCAAATACCCAGTTAGCAAGTAAACTAAGGCCTAGCTTGATTTTCCCTTCTTTCAAATCATATAACTTCTCTAGTAGGTGTCGAAATGAAGTAGACAAGATGCTCATGGAAAGCTGACAAGGAGCTCTACCCATCTATGTGATGAAGTGAAGATCCGAAGTTGTGCCAAAAGCCCGTAAGCTGGAGCCTAGCTTGTTTTCTCCATCTTTCGAGTCTTATAACTTCTCCACTAGGCGTCCAAACGAAGTGGACAAAGTGTTTATGAAAAGCTGGCAAGGAGCTCTATCCACTGATGCGATAAAAGCGAAGATCCAAAGTTGTGCCAAAAGCCCGTAAGCTGGGGCCTAGCTTGTTTTCTCCATCTTTCGAGTCCTGTAACTTCTCCACTAAGCGTCCAAACGAAGTAGACAAAGTGCCTATGGAAAGCTGACAACGAGCTCTACCCATCTATGCGATGAAAATGGAGATCCAAAATGATGCCAAAAGCCCGTAAGCTAAGGCCTAGCTTGTCTTTCTCATGAGTGTCTCTAGAGCGACAAGCATCGAAGTCTGAATTTTAGATAGGAGCTGATCCACGACACGACAGCGTATCAAATTTTCTCATACATTATCGCTCTTACAAAGAATCAACATAACTATGTTATTTAACTCACATCTGATATAGATCTCATAACGCTCCCACTACAGTTGCACTGCAGATGTTACTTCCTCGTTGTAATTCCAACTGCGCGGAGTCTGGACGGTTGCTCCAAGTCGACTGATGATGAGATGGAGAGATTATTACTCATGAATATGGTGCTTGTCAGTTGTATTCTGTATAGTATCTTATGCAAACTCTGATAAGTTCGCTAAAGTCATCATTTGATTGCTATATACTAATTCGTTCATTCCGATTCCAATATAACATACGAATAAGTACTAGCAGATATATCAACTATAAATGTGTTCATGTAAGCGGATAGATCGAGGCCCAAACTTGAAACACTACTCATGATATCTATTTCTGATGTGCATTCAAGATGTTCTTACAGAGAATCAAAAGGACAAGTCTAATCTACAGTTTGATATGTAGTCGTTCTTATTGCTCGTGATCAGCTGCCAGCCTATAACTTACTGAACAAGCTAATGCACACTATTTGTTTCACCTTACGGACAGGAAAGACAACAACAGTATATAGAAAAGAGATTTTAGTGATGAGACGAGTTTATCAGTCTATTCTTGAAACAGTAATACACAGAGAAAAGAAGCTTTAGTGATGAAATTAATTTACATCAGTTCGTTCACTAACTGGTGAGAAAGAACACACCACTAGTCTAGAACTCGCTTGGTGAAATAGTTTATATGCAACTAGATTCTAGAAGTTGTGTACAGTCTAACACCATGTCGGAAAAAATGTAGTCTTCCAGCTCCATCTGATTCAATATTGATGATAAAATACCTCGTGCCACAATAACCTTGGTAGAGAGATCTCTCCGATCTCGAAAAGCTTCATGCAGGAGAAAGATAAAGAGATCAAATACTTAGTATCAGTAGAAATAAATGTCATACAACACACAGTACTATACTCAATGTATACGATATTACTCTATCTGCCTTGGATTCAAATCTATCCGTTAGCATGAGTATGGAGATCAGAAATGTCTCTACTCTAAGCACTCTTCGTGTAAGCGAACGCTCAAAGAAGTCTGTGGGTCGATATCATGTTTGGAATGAGTCATTATGCGTTCAACCAAGAAACTGCACTAAACATCTTGCTAATTAGCTCATGCTTTCTACTGTTCCATAACAGTTCTCCTACTCCAGCATCGTCGCTTAAATCGCATCTTGCAATCCAAAGGATTCTTTCAAATACATCCCTAGAGGTTCTCTTCATATGGACTAGTGCTCACTGATAAACATTCAAAACTGATGCAAAATTATACCTATGAGACAATACGTCATGTGATCTCAAAGGCAACTTCCCGAACATCTTTAACTCAAAGGTCTCTCATGCCCTGTGCACCATCCAAAAACTCTTTCATAGACAAATTCTTTGAACTGATATCAAATACAAGGTCGAAACTTCTGGTGAAAAGCATGAGGACTGCTGAGCCAGCATAACTTGCTTTGATATGGTCCATATATCTAATGCGTTACACATGGTCAACCTTATCTCATAAAGAAGTTACCTGTTTAGCAAGTGATCGCTGATGCAATGAGTTCTTCCTGTATCAAGATTTTCATTCCTACGGTTTTAAATTTGATCCTTTTATCAGATGTGCAATATTTACACAAGGCAAGATCTAAAAGAAGATCTTGAGCCTCCCTCTCTGAAATCATTTGTAATCTGCAAATCTTCATTGAACTTTAACTTGTGGAACAAAAACGAGACTGGTCTTATTGTGACTCATCTTGAAACTTGTTCAAGAAGAGGAAACTGAATATCGAACCCACTTACAAGTCATAAGGAGTACGATAGGATTACGAAGAGAAATCGACCAATATGGCAAAGGAGACCACAAATCCTTGAAAGACTATATTTATGAACTGCCTCCATGATCCAACCCACGTCTTGCTCCTTACGTACCTACATAAGGTCCAATAGAGCTACCGATGGTGATCTCGAGGGTGCAGATCGATTGAAGCGGCAAAAGCATGAAGATACATGGCCAAAAGACCTGAATTGTTGCATTATCTATTGCGACGCAAGACAACCCCGACCAAGATGCGCTTTTAGATCATAGACTTTTTGACAAGCGGGAACACGAACGGCGCACTGAGAAGAAGTTTGAGGACAAAATCTTGAAAACAGACAGAAACTCCAAGTTGAAAGATCCACCTATATACATCATTTGTGATAACCGGGTGACTTGCTTTGGTACGTCTCATGTAACATGAGGATACTCCAATGCTTTTCTTGGGCAGTGGCAAGCTCTGCAATACATAACGCAAAGAAACATTTAACTAAGTAATCAACTTGATAATTCTACTTTGTCACTATTGTAAGGTGACCAGATCGGCTAATTGGCTGTTGATAGAGCTCAGAAAGCATGATGACGGCATTTGCGATCGGTTGGGTGTCCGAATGTCATCATTACGTAAAGATTTACTTCCATCCAACATAGCTCTGCTATCCATTTGGTAAGAAAAGAAGACATATTTGCAATGCTCGATTCTTCATCCTCAAATTCGACTGGCACCATGATTACAAGATCCACTACTGTAAGCATGTTGTTCCAAGAAGTGATGTGCAATGATGTACTTATCATTATTTCAAAGATCGCTCTCTAATCATCTGCTAGCTCATGATTATCTCCTAGTGGTTGTATCATTGTAGAATCACCTCTTTGTATCCGTTCAGTTTGTCATCATAATCTTCGTGTGTAGATATCTCATCAACCCAATTTATCCTTGCAAGACAGAGTGGATCTCCATCCTTCCATACTTGTGTCTCTTTGAGTTTTGGTTTCGATAGTACTACATCCCCATTGTGTAACCAAGGTGGACAACATCCTACTCTACCGGGCCTTAAGAGAAAATCACTTGCCACCGAATGCACAACTCCAGCTCATAAGCTAAGATGCAAACTTTACCGTTGCATCTTGTAGGAGTTGGAACTGTCATAAACTTATGGAGCAATTTACCAACAGGAAGAATATTATCTCTTGCAAACTCTGAAGATCTTTTCAACACCAAACTCATTTCTGTGAAGTCTTTGACTTCGAGGAGAGATTGTGCTCCTATTTTCCATACACTATTGAACCATGATGCTAAGAAAAATAGTTGGTGCATTCCTGCAAACTCATGTATGAAAAAGCCACATAATAGATCTCAACGTACAATCCTCCTTCTAGAAAGATCTCTATGTCCTAGAATTCTTGAACATATATCAAAACATTGTTGCTCTTGTGAGTTATGGTAATCTCGTAGAGTATGTGTGTTGTCGAGCATCCAGAAAGCTAAAGATCTAACCAAACTTCTGTCATTTCTTGAATCAGGATGTTCAAATTTCTCATGTGTATAGGTAGCTTCTAAAGGCATTGACACGGGTCATAAGAAGATGTTTGAGATAGAGATTCATACTGATGTTCGTCATCATATTTATCCGAAGAAGTATTGATGGATGAAGGTGTGATGGACAACTCCAATGAAGATAGGTTTCTATATTTCATCATACTTTTTTGCTGCGTGATTGTGAGAAAAGAAACCTATAACAGATGAGATCTTGCTCTAGTTGAAAATGATGATCTCAAAGTCAGTTCTGTAATGACCTATGTTACACATAGAAAGTTTGTCTATTAGTAAGATGTTTAGTTATAACTAAGTGTGGAGAATGATTATTTGCTGCCCAAGTACTTTAAAGAGGTATCAAATTAGTCATCACTAGCTAAAGTAGTTATGGTCAAACTTAACTGTACTTTTGGATAGAATTCAGATATTTCTTAAAGAGTGAGTACTACTATCTTGTCATCTTGTCTAAAAGGTAGAAAGGAGGTGGAAAGTATCCCTTATCTCCTTTTTGACTTGATATTAGTGGTGGGATTAAAGTTGTGGACTTTGTGGGCATTAAAAACAAGAAGAGATTTAACATGTCTCCTTTTTAGTGTGTCCTAGTGTAGAGGGGGTAGAAATTTGAGATTCTTTGAGAATATTCTAAAATCCTTCTAGAAGTTATTGACTTTGAACGAATAAGTCCATGTGAAAAGATAAGAAGCTCATGTGATTAATGCTTTTACCTTAAGTAATATCTTAGTAAAACTCGGTAAAAATAGTTACAGCTGAGTTATCAGAGAGTACCAAAGTAAAAACCTATAATGTATAAATAGAAGAGTAGAGAAGAGCTCATCATCCTTGTTTTACATCGTCATAATGATAACTTGAGCAATATAGAGAGTGTGATATTTTAGCATGTGAGAACTTGAGATACGTGATTAGAATGGAGAATTTTAGTTGATGAGTTTATGGGTGTGTGTATGATTGAACTTAGCATTTTTCTCTTCAAGTTCATGGTGTGCTTCCATTAAAGCCATCAGAGGTGACCCTTGAATGAGAGATAGCTCCGACATGTTGCAGACTCTCGATGATTATCGTGGAAACTGTGAGATTGGGGGGTAGTTGATCGATAAGACCGCGGAGGGTTTACATTTTTGGTTCCGTTGCCGAGACCTCACTTGAAGAGAACGTTGAAGGATATTTAGAGTTCAATTCTACATTTGACAGAAAGAGATCATGCAAGAGCACATGGAGAGAACGTTGAGAGGAGAGAGAGCTAACACGATGTTAGCCACTTTAGAATCTTTCGTGTATCTCATAGTGATCTATGACGCGTTCGAGTTCATTCTCTACATCTTGTTCACTTAGAAAGAGTTTGAGGAGAGTTGAAAGTGAATGCAACAAGAGTTGTAAAGAAAGGAGGAGAGAGAAGTTATTAGAGGAGAAAAATTCGAGAGTTTAGGAATTCAGCTCTCTAGAAAATTTGTACAGTAGCTTTGAGATTCCTTGTGTTTTGTATTTTCTTGTGAAACTTTCCAGTATTATAGATTGGCTGATAAGCTATCTAGGACAACAGAAATCATGAGAAAATGTGCAAAGAGATATATAAATGATCAAAGTTGAGAGGGTTTATTCACGAGAGTTTAAGAATTCTGCTCTCTGAAAAATTTATATAATTATTTTCTGTGATTTATATTTTCCTGAGAAAATTTTTAGTATTTTAGCTTGGTTGATAAGCTATCTTAGACAACAAAAATCATGGAAAGAAGAGGTCTGCATGGGAAGAGGAGGTCTGGATAAAGAGATATAAATTTTCAAACTTGAAGGGGTTTAGTCATGAAAGTTTAGACATTCTGCTCTCTAAAAATCCTATACAGTCGTTGTCATCTTTTCTGTGTTTTTTATTTCTCTGTAAAATTTCCAAGATTGTAGCTTGTTTGATAAGCTATTAGAGGAAACAAAATCATGAGAAGAGGAGGTCTAGAGAGAGAGAAATAATTTTTCAAAGTGGAAGGGGTTGACAATCATGAGTGAAGTCAAACTATATAAATTTCAGTTCTCTGGAAATTTGTACAGTCAGCACCATTTCTTCTGATTATGAAAGTTGAAACTTCATGAGTTAGTAGCTTGGAGGTTGAGCTACTGGAGGTCACAAAAGTCTTGGAGGGATCTCTAACCAACTAAGAGATATACGTTTCGGCATACAAGGAGGTCTTGAAGATATTTCATGGGGAACCTAGTTCGAGTGTCGAGGTGGAAGAAGAGACGTTTGAGAGTTCGAACGGAGACGGAGAAGCCAAAGTTAAGTATAGATGAGTTGCGAATACGCATCTATAGCACTTAGGGTGCCCTCTTTACTTTATATCAAGAAGAAGACATCCTCGATTGGAAGATTGTGTAACTGTAAGTCGATTTGTGATCTTCTTCCCCAAATTACTACAAGCAGGGATGACTTGTTAGTCAGGATCCGGACTATAAGCCTGTCAGAATCTTAATTTCTCCTTTTTATCTTGTTTCCTCTTGTTTGGATTTTTCCTTCTTCATATCTTCTCTCATCTTCCCATCTTCCCCCCTTCTTCTATTTGATTTCCGAGACTGCTATTGAGTTTTTGTGAAGGTGAATGTCGTTGTAGTGCTGCAGGAAGATCGCTTCCGTGAGCAGAAGCTTGGGAAGGCTACAAGGGGCATACACCCTATGATTAATCTAACCCGTTAGAAATTAGAAGAGCACTGTGTGATAGACAATGATAATTTGACATCTATGGAGCAGGGACAGTCTTCAAGAAGTGTCAGAAGCCTAGTTGAACCCCTAGAAGCTGAGAATTGCTTCGGGAAGATTATCGTGAGAAGATTGGAAGCCGTGACCTGGAAGCAGGAAGCGTCTTCTTGAGCTCTCAGTGAGCAATTGTGTGATATTTTAGATAGTAGTTGTATGTTTAGGTCCAGAGCACTTTCTGAAGGGTCTAGAAGCCGTGTGGTTTTGTGAGAAGACATGATTTCTAGATAAAACCCGTGTTTGTGAGTTTAGACAGATCTAGAACTTAGAGCAACGATACTAGTGTAAATCTTCTTGGGGAACAAAATCTTTTATGCTATAATGGACTAAAGGAGAAATCTTGAGACACTACACTTGTTAGCCATCCCCACAATAATGCTAGTCGGGCGAGTTGGTTCCATCCTCAACTTTTTCATTAACCTCTCCGATAGGGCATTTACAGCCGACCCTCCATCCACCAATATGTCAGAGACGTAGTGATCGTTCAATTAGACTTTAATCTTTGAAGCTCTAGTGCATATCTCTGAAGCATGAACATCCACCACATCAATTCTCATAGACTTTGATGTCTTGCTCTTGGGTTTCTTCTTCTTGCTTCTTTAGAACTCAGTCCTCTTCTGAGTTCTCTTCGTAGACTAAGATTGAGTGCAATCAGTTGCCCAACCGTGATGTTAGCTTTCTGAGAACCCACATCTTCAACCACATCATATCATACTTGAGAAGATGAAATGGTGAAATCTGTCATCCTCAATTTCCTTCTTGGTTCTCTTGGTGTACTTGAAACATTACTCATTACATTACGAGCGAGTACTTCTACTTGTTGACTCTTCCATGAAAACTAGTTCATCAAAAATCGAGTTCTTTTCCTTTCTTGAGCTAAAAGCTCCACCGGTGCATGAGAAGAGCTTGAGCTCTCTCCCTTCTCATAGATAGGATCTTGCACTACATCGATAGTAGCCACTCCCTTGTTTCGTGCTTGTGATGGATTTCCTAACCAACATTCATTCTGACAGTTTCAGCACCTCTTGCTCCGTTGTTAAGATAATTTCGTTGGAAATGAAAACCTCCACACGTCCAACATATAATTCCTCCAAAGTTACCTTGGTTGCCTCCAAAGTTACCTTGATTTCCTCAATTCAGAATGTTGTCGTAATATCTTTGACCTCCTCTTTCACTCTTATTTCTCCATTCTTGTAACTGCACCACATTTATCTTGAGATCCGCAAGAGTATCGGTGATGCTCTTCAACTCGGCATGGAATTCAGAGGTGACAAACAAACGGCCTTGGCACCACCGTTAGAGTAGGAGTTGACGTTGAAGCTATCATCAATTGTGATGGTGCGGGTGTTATCGTTGTGACTACACCAAGTGTCAGAGTCGACACTAGAGCAGCATGATGAGATTGGATGATATCTCTTTCATCCAAACTCTCTTCCATATTTGTCACAATCCTGATGGCTTTGGTTTTGGTTGCTGACTTCTCGTACGTCACTTGGGTTCAAATTGAAGGTCTCAATCCTCCCACCAAGTTCTTGATCAGCACTGCTCCAATCCTTGTCATCGTTAGCTCCATGTTGTCTCCACTCTACCGTAAGACCGTCCGAAACTGTTGTTCTAACTTATCCACCTTTTCGACATACTACTGATCTTTCTCGTCGTCCCGTTGCTTCAAATGAGTGAGCTCCATATGAGCTTCTCATAACTCTCTTTTGGAAGAAACTCTTCAATGAGTGTGTTACTCAACGTCTCTCATGTGTCTTCACATTGCACCAGGTGTCTTGTTCTTCACTCAGTCTTCATACCACGTAAGGATAAAATCTTCTAAAAACTCTGGTAGTAACAACACCCATTCTTCTTTCCTTCTCACGTTGTTTCCGATGCAACCTCTTTTAAAGTCTCTGACAAACGGCTCTACATCTTCATTGTCCTTCCCATGAAACACTGATAGCTTCCCCATCTTGTAACTACTCTTTCTACTCTTCTAATCTTCGTGCAATAATGACTCGCTAAAAGAGTACGAACATCACCAATTTCATTCGAAAATAATCTACCATAGATAAAATGAAAGGAAATGGTTGTAATAACACCTCTTGTGTCATTTCTTCTCCCAAGGTAATCATGAGCCTGAGTCGCATCACCGTCTTATCCACTATCCGAATGATGATCTCCATCACAACTCAGTTGAGTCTTCCTTTGAAGTCGATAACTTCTCCGTCTCAACTCTCTGAGTCTCATCCAACTTCTCGACTACTGACGTAAGTAAGGCGGCCACATCTACACACTTGTGTTTTCTTGATAGATCATCCACTCCACAACTTGGACAAAGATCCTAGAAGATGAACTGACGCTGATGAAGATGGACTCATTCGAAGACTTAAATCAGTAAACTCCCGCTTTCCTTTGGCTCTCTATGCTCTGATCCTGGTTGGACAATTCACTATCTTATGTCTCAACCCTCTACATAATTAACACCACAAGTCGGTTTCTACTCTTCTCCTCAGAGATTCTACTTGAGGTTTTGTACTAGTGTTCTTGAACTCAACGATAATCTCTCTCAAGCTCTCTCCGAGACTTACTATGACATCTAAATCTCGAGGAAGGTTTCCCAGTCTAACTTTCCAGTCTTTTGAACTTTCACTCATGTTGTTGCGCCTTCTCAATCATTAAGTGGACAAGATACCTTTGAGGAAAATAATTCTACATCACTTTCTTAACTCTTTCGACCTTTATATTGAAAATCGTGTATTATACATGCTATACACGAAATAAAATCCAATCTAGAATTAACTATCTAAGATATGATCTCATGATCATCGTCTGTACTAATCACAACAGACATCTTAAACTCACTCTTGTAAGGATCCAACTCTACTTCATCAGGAGCATTCGTGGCCTCCACAGTGAATGATGCTTTCAACTGTACCTTCTTCACATCTACGCCAATGGTCGGGTGTAGAAAGAAGTCTTCTTTCTTCTTTTGTCGTTGTTCCGACTACTCTGACGTCAGGGACCACTCTCTCATAGATCAGTCTGTACGTGGATCCGAAGTGCTCAACTAGATGAGACAAGCTTCAACTCTGCACAACTTCTAATAATCACCGCCACTCAAGAAGAATGCTTCTCATGCACAATTGAGTGTGAATTCGAGGAAACCTACTGCTAGAATACACAGACAAAGCTTTTGCAATCAAATCCAAAATCAATTCCCCGAGAAGAAGGTACATTGGCTTTTGGAAACTCACTCCATCCGCTTCTTGTCACTACTTCTCGACACACCAGCCTAGAAGTAGGACTCACCAGCCTAGAAGTAGGACTACACGATGATGTTGTTCCTTGTTCTATGCTGTCTGCTACTACTGTCTACATCTTTGGATCCTCGAAACGAAAGTGCAGACCTACTCTATGCGCTTGTAGCACATGTGTATCCACATGTGTGTAGCAATGTACGTATGTGTATCAAATCCTACCTTGTGATCTACTTTATACATCTGCCTTGAGTCGTAGGAGGGAGATCTCCTCCCAACTCACAGCCAAGGGAAATGAGACGCTGTCAAAAGATCACCACCACCTCCCAAGCATTTGGTTCTCTTCTCAGTTTAGAACTACTTTCCTACTCTTACCGTTGTCTATCCTGCCACATGGACAGTCACTTAAAAATACAAAAGGAGTTGTCTTTCTTAAAATAGCAAACTCCACTTCCTACCAAAATTAGATAACTCAATTGTCTTTCTACCTCTACTATCTACTCCTGATCATCAGATGCGATCTCCACTAGATCCTCTCCTACATGAACTCCTAAATCGGCTTTTGATAAAATAAGAAGCCCTGCTGGTACCTCAGATGCGGCTGAGGTGGCTTCCTCTTCGATATTCGTGATGTGTGCTTCTGGTGTGGCTTCGGAAGACAGAAGTAGCTTCTGGAAAGCTGAGTCCACCTGCGCTTCTTGACTCTTCTGCGGCATCTGTGTAGTGTCGCAGGATTACTCCTTTTGCCCATTTAGTATACAAGATATCGTTCTCACATAGGATTTGCACAAGTAACGCTGCTCTAAGTTCTAAGATCTGTTCAAACACACAAACACACGGGTTTTGTCTAGAAATCCCGTCTTCTCACAAAACCACACGTCTTCTAGACTCGCCAAAAGGTGCTCTGGACCTAAACAAACAGCTACTAACTAAAATATCATACAACTATTCACAGAGAAGCTCGGGAAGACGCGCTTCCTGTTTCTAGGTCACTTCTTCTGATCTGTAATGACCTATGTTACAAATAAGAAGCTTGTCTATTAGTAAGATATTTAGTTATAACTAAGTGTTGAGAATGTTTATTTGCTGCCCAAGTACTTTAAGGAGGTATAAAGTTAGTCATGACTAGCTAAAAGTTAATTATTGTTAAACTTAGCTGTACTTTTGGCAGAATTCAGATATTTCTTAAAGAGTGAGCACTACTATCTTGTCATCTTGTCTAAAAGGTAGAAAGGAGGTGGAAAGTATCCCTTATCTCCTTTTTGACTTGATATTAGTGGTTGGATTAAAGTTGTGGACTTTGTGGGCATTAAAAACAAGAAGAGATTTCACATGTTTCCTTTTTAGTGAGTCCTAGTGTAGAGGGGGGTGGAAATTTGAGATTCTTTGAGAATATTCCAAAATCCTTCTAGAAGTTGTTGACTTTGAAGGAATAAGCCCATGTGAAAAGATGAAAAGCCCATGTGATCAATGCTTTTACCTTAAGTAATATCTTAGTAAAACCCGGTAAAAGTAGTTACGGCTGAGTTACCAGAGGGTACCAAAGTAAAAACCTAGAATGTATAAATAGAGGAATAGAGAAGAGCTCCTCATCCTTGTTTTCACATCGTCGTAATGACAACTTCGTAATATAGAGAGTGTGGGACATTTTTAGCATGTGAGAACTTGAGAGACGTCGTTAGAATGGAGGATTTTAGTTGATGAGTTGATGAAGATTTTTAGTTGATAAGTTTGTGGGTGTATGAATGAGTGAACTTAGCATTTTTCCCTTCAAGATTCATGGTGTGCTTCCATCAAAGCCATCAGAGGTGACCCTTGAGTGAGAGACAGGCCCGACATTTGCAGATTCATCGATGACGATCGTGGAGGTTGAGAGATGGGGGGTAGTTGATCGATGGGATCGTAGAGGGTTTACATTTTTGGTTCCGTTGCCGGGACCTCACTTGAAGGGATCATTGAAAATGTTTAGAGTTCAGTTCTATATTAGACAAAAAGAGATTATGAGAGAGACATGGAGAGAACGTTGAGAGGAGAGAGAGCTAACGCGATGTTAGCAAAATTAGAACCTTTCGTGTATCCCGTATTGATCTATGACGCATTCGAGGTTATTCTTTATATCTTGTTCACTTAGAAAGGGGATGAAACAAGAGTTGTAGAGAAAGGAGGAGAGAGAAGTTATTAGAGGAGAAAAATATCCGAGTTTGAAGATTTCTACTCTCTGGAAACATTTTACAGTCATTCTCAGATTTTCTATGAATTTTATTTTCCAGTGAAACTTTCCAAGACTGTAGCTTGGCTGATAACCTATCTACTACAAAAGAAATCATAGGAAAAGGTGGTCTAGAGAGTGAACAATGAATTTTCAAAGTTGAGGGGGTCTATTCGTGAGAGTTGAGGAATTCTGTTCTCTGGAAAAAGTTTATAGTCAGTGTCAGATTTTCTGTGAATTTTACTTTCCTGAGAAACTTTCCAATGTTTTAGATTGGCTGATAAGCTATCTAGGACAACAGAAATCAGGAGAAAAGGTGGAGAGAGAGCCATGAATTTTCAAAGATGAGGGGGTTGAAAGTCATGAGAGAAGTGAAAATATACAAATTTCAGTTCTCTGAAAATTTGTACAGTCAGCACCATCTCTTTTGATTAGGGAATTTTCTGTTGAAACTTCATTAGTTAGTAGCTTGGAGGTTGAGCTACTGGAGATCACAAAAATCTTGGAGAGATCTCTTACCGATTAAGAGATATACGTTTTGACATACAAGGAGGTCTTGAAGATACTTCATGGGGAATCCACTTCGAGTGCCGAGGTTGAAGAAGAGACGTTTGGGAGCTATAACGGAGACGAAAAAGCCAAAGTTAAGTATAGAGGCGTTGCGATCAAGCTTCTATTGCAATTGGGGTGACATTTTTGCTTTATATCAAGAAGCTTCTGCGAGCATTGGCGTAGATGTGAAGAAGGTTGAGTTCAAAGTATCATTCACTGTGGAGGTCACGAATGCTCCTGGCGAAGTAGAGTGTGATCCTTACAAAAGTGACTTTAAGATGTCTGCTAGGATCAGTACAGACGATGGTCATGAGGATATTATCATGGACTCTTAATTTTAGATTGGATTTTATTTCGTGTATAGCATGTATAATACACGATTTTCAGTATAAAGCTCAAAAGAGTTAAGAAAGTGATGTAGAGTTATGTTCCTCAAAGATATTTTATCCACTTAATAGTTGAGAAGGTGCAACATGAGTGGAAGTTCGAAAGATTGGAAAATTAGACTTAGAAACCTTCCTCAAGGTTTAGATGTCATAGTAAGTGTCGGAGAGAGCTCGAAAGAGGTTATCGTTGAGTTTGAGAACCCCAGTACAAAACCTCAAGTAGAATCTCCAAGGAGAAGAGTACAAATCGACTTGTGGTGTTATTTCTGTAGAGGGTTGGGACATAAAGTAGTGAATTGTCCAACTAGAATCAGAACCGAGAGAGCTAAAGAGAAGCAAGAGTTTACTGATTTAAGTCTTCGAGTAGGTCCATCGTCACCAGCGCCAATTCATCTTCTAGGAGAAGATTCTTGTCCAAGTTGTGGAGTGGGTGATCTATCAAGAGGACACAAGTGCGTCGATGTGGCCACCTTACTTACGTCAGTAGTCGAGAAGTTGGACGAGACTCCAAGAGCTGAGACGGAGAAGTTGTCGACTTCAAAAGAGGACTCGGTTGAGTTGTGATGGAGATCATCATTCGGATGGTAGAGAAGACGATGATGCGACTCAGGCTCATGATTACCTTGGGAGAAGAGATGGCACAAGAGGTGTTGTTACAACCATTTCTTTTTATTTACCTATGGTAGATTATTCGCGAATGGAATTGGTGATGTTCGTGCTCTTTTAGCGAGTAGTTATTGCACAAAAATAGGAAGGGTAGAAGAGTAGTTACAAGATGGGGAAGTTACCAGTGTTTCATGGGAAGGACAATGAAGATGTAGAACCATTTGTACGAGATTTCAAAAGGGGTTGCATCGGAAACAACGTGAGAAGGAAGGAAGAATGGGTGTTGTTACTACCAGAGTTTTTAGAAGATTTTGCTCTTACGTGGTATGAAGACCGAGTGAAGAGCAAGACACATGGTGCAGTTGAGGACACATGGGAGAGGTTCAGTAATGCACTCATCGAAGAATTTCTTCCAGAAGAGAGTTATGAGAAGTTCATGGTGGAGCTTACTCATTTGAAACAACGAGACGACGAGAAAGTTCAGCAATATGCCGAAAGGGTGGATAAGTTGGAGCAACGGTTTCGGACGATCTTACGAAAGAGTGGAGACAATGTGGAACTAACGATGGCGGGGATTGGAGGAGTGTTGATCAAGAACTTGGTGGGAGGGTTGAGGCCTTCAATTCGAACCCAAGTGAGGTACGAGAAGCCAGCAACCAAAGCGGAGGCCATCAAGATTACGACAAATATGAAAGAGAGTTTGGATGAAGGAGATATCATCCAACCTCATCATGCTGCTCTGGTGTCGACTCCGACTCCTGGTGTAGTCACAACGATCGCACCTGCATCATCACAATTGGTGATTGTTTCAATGTCAGCTCCTACTCCAACGGTGGTGCCAAGACCGTTTGTCCCAACAAAGATGTCTACTGCCACCTCTGATTTTCATGCCGAGCTGAAGAGCATCACCGATACTCTTGCAGATCTCAAGATAAACGTGGTGCAGTTATGAGAATGGAGGAACAAAGGTGGAGGAGGAGATCAAAGAGGTTACGACAACAATCCCAACCGAGGAAATCAAGGTAAGTTTGGAGGCAACCAAGCTAACTTTGGAGGAATCACTTGTTGGTCGTGTGGAGGTTCTCATTTCCAGCGGAATTATCTTAACAACGGAGCAAGAGGTGCCGAAGCTATCAGAATGAATGTGGGTGGAGGAAATCCATCACAAGGACGAGACAAGGGGATGACTACTATCGATGTCGTGCGAGATCCCATCTACGAGAAAGGAGAGAATTCAAACTCTTCTCATGCACCGGTGGAGCTTTTAGCTCAAGAAAGGAAAAGAACTCGATTTTCTGATGAACCAATTTTCATGAAGGAGTCAGCAAGTAGAAGTACTCGTTCGAGTACTGTTTCGAGTACACCAAGGGAGCCAAGAAGGAAGTTGGGGATGACGGATTTCACCATTTCATCTTCCCAAGCGGGATATGATGTGGTTGAAGATGTGGGTGCTCAGAAAGCCAACATCACTGTTGGACAACTGATCGCACTTAATCCCAGTTTACGAAGAGAACTCAGAGGAGGACTGAGTTCTAAGAGAAGCAAGAAGAAGAAACCCAAGAGCAAGACATCGAAGTCTGTGGGAGTTGGTGTGGTGGATGTGCATGCTTCAGAGGTATGCACTAGGGCTTCAAAGATTGAAGTCCGGTTGAATGGTCACTACGTCTCTGACGTATTGGTGGATGGAGGGTCGGTTGTAAATGTCATATCAGAGAGGTTGATGAAGAAGTTGGGAATGGAACCAACTCGCCCGGCTAGCATTATCGTGAGGATGGCTAACAAGCAACGGGTAAGACCTCTTGGTGTGTTAGAGAAGGTGGTCGTGTCTGTGATGGGAGTTCAAACATTGATGTCCTTTCAAGTGTTAAAGGACTCTAGTTATGATTTGCTCCTAGGTAGGCCTTGGTTGAGAGCTGTGCGCACCACTGATAGGTGGCACAAGGGATACCTACGGATTGGGCCTAGAGATCATAGAGTGATAGTACCTCTCTCAAGTGTTGGAGTTGTGACTTCTGACTCAGATAGACCCACTAGTGACTACTGAGAATCTGATACGGAGGATGATCAGAGTGTCTCAAAAGTAGATACCGGAGATTCTTACGATCAAGAATCCTCGTCTGAGGACGAAGGATTTGATCGAGATGAATCATTACATCAGCTTAGTGCTATTGACTTGTTGCCTCGACCAGCAGTGGAGAAAGATCCTGACAAAGAAAAGTTGAGTGAGGCAGAGATTGTGAGAAGACTCTCTACCTTGAAGTTTGGTATCAATGTCACTCAAGAAGAGAAAAGTAGATTCTTAGATATATTTCGAAAATATATCCATGTGTTCGCTTTCAGCTACAAGGATTTGAAGGAGGTGACTCTCGAGACTCATCGAATCGAATTGGAGGAGCAAGCAAGACCAATTCGACAGAAGCAGAGAAGGATCAATCCCACAACGGCAATAATGATCAAAGAGGAGATAGACAAGTTGAAGGAGGTGAGTTTCATCTATGAGGTGGAGAACTCAGAATGGGTTTCATCCATTGTGATTGTCAAGAAGAAGAATGGTAAGTTGCGAGTGTGCATAGACTATAAGAAGCTGAATGCAGTTACCAAGAAGGATTATTATCCTCTACCATTTATACATGAGATTTTGGAGGAAGTTGCTGGTCATGAGTGGTACAGCTTTGGTGATGGTTATATAGGATATAACCAGATCAAGATAGCACAGGAGTACCAACAGTTGACTACTTTCACTACTCCTTGGGAAACATTTGTATTTCGGGTGATGTCATTCGGACTGTGTAATGCTCCGGTCACGTTTCAGAGGTTCATGAACAAGGTGTTTGAACCATTCATAGGAAAGTTTGTCCGTGATTTTATTGACGATTTATCACGTGTATAAAGTAGATTTTGGTACTGGTTACTCGGAAGACGTCTTCCCAAGTGCGGAAGAAGCTTCTCAAGGTGAGGGAAGACTGGAGGAGATTGTTCCAGACATCTCGGAAGGTAGCAGTGACAGTAGTTCTGACTCAGAAGACGACCTTCGTGATTCAGACAAGCCTGGACCTTCGAGAAGACCATCTCCACCACCTGGACCTGAGGGAGGAAGAAGTTGACAGTCGCACCAGCCGGCAGTCGACATGGCTTCCCACACTCGACAGAAGTACCATCCGTACGACGATGATGCTGACGCGGACGACTTCATCACGATGTTTGAGACCATCTCTCGATCCAACAAGGAAGACGCTGATGTTGACAGACTCCGTGTATTTCCCAGTTTGATCGTAGGGAAGGGAAGGAAATGGATGAGTAAGATGTTGGATGATGTTGTAGTAATGGCCGCTTGGGCTACTCTGAAAGCAGCTTTTCTGAAGAGGTTTAGATTAGTGGGCTATGATCATATGACCCTCATAGAACTTCAAAGACTCGAACGGAAGAAGAAAGAGACACTTCGGGATTACACCGAGAGGTTTGAAGATCTCTTGGACCACATCCCTCAGAACCAAGGAAGACCCGGCTACTGTGCTCAGCAAGCTGTGGACTGGTACTTGGGAGGATTGTCTCAGGATATGGAATTGTACTGCAGAAGAGGAGGAGGTGATGATTTAGTAGAAGTACAGAAGCATGCCGAGCAGTATGAAACCTCGAGCATCACTCGGAATATGACGAAAGACAGAGGGAAGACCTCGAAGAAGTCCAAGAAGTCGAAGAAGTCTTCTCGGAAGTCCAAGAGGAAGTCCAAGTCCACTGAAACTGATAACAGTGATTCGGAAGTATCTTCTGCTTCTGAAGAGTCTACTGTCGAAAGTTCAGAATCGGAATCTGAACAAGAGAAGAAGACGCGGAAGAAGAAGAAGGAGAAGACTCGAGCAAGGGAGGAAGTTGTGCAGAAGATGCCTCAAACTCAGATCATACAGTCTGCACCTGACCCCCGTATCGATGAAGTTCTGAAGCAGTTTGCCGACCTGAAAGTTCATCTTCTGAACCAGAAGGATAAGCAGAAGCAACCTACGGCTTCCCGGCCAAACCTTTGGTGCAACCTTTGTAACTCTTTCGGACACACCAGAGATCAGTGTACGCAGGATCAAGCTGTCAACTGGGCAGGATGGGAAGAAGACGATGAGGGATACCTACACGATCCAAGTGGGGAAACCTGCTATAGGATCGAGACGATACAACCCTTCACTCCTACGCCTCCCGCCCAATATAATCGTTATGTACCTAGGGATAGAGCTAGCAATGTACAGACCAGGACGCCCTGGCAACCTTCTTCATCACAACGACCTCTCAACCCTCTTCCTGAAGCGTGCAATAATTGTGGAGAAACAAGACACTGGTGGTCCACCTGTCCTCACCCGAGAAGACAGATTGGGCAAGTGCCCTTGTGTGGGAACTGTAAGGAAGCCGGTCATTTCACAAGGAATTGTCCTCAGACCTTACGACCACGACAAATGGTGAGATTTGCAGATACCACGCCTCCTGCAGAAGCTACATCAACTTCTAAACTCGAGTTAGCAGTGGTACAGCACATCACGGTAGAAGAAGAAGATCCTGAGGATTGTACGGATTGTCTCCACATCGAGGAAGACGAACCGGACCCCGGGAAGCGCGAAGGAAAGGAACCTCAGCTGCAGAAGACGACTGCAGCTCAGAAGACGAAGTCACTTGAGGCAACTTCTTCTTTCACTTTGGAAGATGGTACTGTTTGGAGCCCTAGCCCGGATTCAGACAGTTGGCCTCCCGAAGAAGTCTTAGATGAAGCTGTGTTCAAAGTAAGTACCAGAAGCAGAGGGAAGTCAGAATCTCGTCAGAAGGACGCCAAGAAGAAGAAGCAGCGTAAGGAGAGGTCATCTTCTCCTGAGCGACCGTCTTCTCCTACTTACGACCGAGAAGATCCGAAGTACTTTGCTCCTGATATTAGACAAGAGGTTGAAGCGATCATGCAAGAAGAGCTGGAGAAGAGACGAAAGATAGTACATCAGCTTTTACACCGACTACGGCAACACCTGTCTCACGGGAACAGCCCCCAGTTGAGGGAAGACACTCTTCTGGTCTTCCACCCAGGGAAGCAGCTACTACATCTTCTCTGTTGGAAACACCAATCACTCTTCTGAAAAGATCCCCTTACGACTTCTTGCGAGACTTGTGGAATCAGAAGGCGGATGTGACCTTCCAACAGCTGTTGGATGACAACGCTGGTTACTGGAAGTTGTTACAATCTGTGCTTCGAGGATCGAGGAAGAGGAGGACAGCTAGACTTCCCAAGAGCACCCCGATCCTAAGGATAGAGCATGAGGACTTGAGAGCCCCAGAACTTGATATGGAGATCCATGGCTGTCTTCTGAAGAAGGTACTCATTGATTCCGGCTCCGGAGTTAACATCATGACTGAAGAGACGGCGCATGCCCTAGGCTTCACTGAGTTCCAGTCTACCCCGAGGATCCTCAGGATGGCGGACCAGACCAGAAGACGCCTCTTGGGGCAACTGAAGGATGTCTTGACGGTAATTGATGGAGTATCTTTTTACCTCACTTACATCATTTTGCGACCTGTAGCTAAGGTTGGGTATCAGGTGTTGATAGGAAGACCATGGCTGTATGCGGCAAATGTGAATACCGACTGGAGAAGGCATCGGTTGAGATTTCCCAATCCGACACCCAAGCCAGGTGAGAAGACCAAGGTCTCGCTCCCTTGGAAGAAGATTGGACACCAAGGTGAAACTCCGTCTACGACAGAGGGGTACACTTCAGAAGACTCAACTGCGTCTTCTGACAGTGATGAACGGTATAATGAGTTTGTGGTAAATAACTTATGTACTACAGAAGTAGCAGAGAAAGCAGAAGATGTGATCTGTGGATACATTGAGTGCTACGAAGTTGTGGAAGAAGAGCTTCCAGAAGACGAAAGTATCGTCTTCCCTTCGGAAGATCCGACAATTGGTCTTCTAGAAGACGAATCCGAACCAGAAGAAGCTCCCAAACGGGAATACTTTGGTGCCAGTGAGTACAGTCACACTGAAGGAATGGTAAACCCGGATGATCTTCAAGAGATGGAGGTTGCTCCTGGGAAGAAGCTGAAGCTTTCCAAGGTGATCGAGGGTCAGCGTACAACCAAATGCCGTTTGGTTTATGCAACGCACCCGCCACATTCCAGAGGTTGATGATTACAATCTTCAAGGAGTATCTTCGCACTTTCATGGAGATTTTCTTGGATGACTTTTGTGTGTTTGGATCGAGAGAAGACCACTTGATATTTCTAAGGAAGTGTTTTCTGAAGTATAGAGAACATCGTTTGGCACTTCACCCTGAGAAATGCTTCTTTGGTATATCAGAGGGGATCTTACTAGGACATAGAATTTCTGGGAGAGGTATAGAAGTCGACTGTGCTAAGGTGGAAGTCATCATGAAACTCCACCCACCTGCTAACCTGACTCAGTTGAGAAGCTTCCTTGGCAACGTAGGATACTAAGGAGGTTTATTGACACGTACGCAGAGGTAGCAGGAAGACTCACTAAGTTGCTGAAGAAAGACGAACCATACCTTTGGTCTTCTGAGCAGCAGGAAGCATTCGAAGATATGAAGAGACTTCTGTCGGAATCCCCTGTCCTACGGCCACCTGATTGGGAAAGGGTCTTCCACATTTATGTGGATGTTTCTGCTTTCGCCATAGGGGTGGTGTTGAGTCAGAAAGATGAGAAGAAGAAGGATTATCCCATCTACTACGCGGGAAGACAACTCAGTGATGCAGAGAAGAAGTACTCGACAACCGAAAGAGAGTGTCTTGGCATGATTTACTCCTGTAGGAAGTTTAGACACTATCTTCTGGCAAATCTATTTGTCTTCTATGTGGATCACTTCTCTTTGATGGTAAAGAAAGCAGATTTGTCTGGTAGGATAGCTAGGTGGATTCTCCTACTCCAAGAATTTACTTACACAGTTGAGTACAGGTCCGGAAGACAGCATGTTAATGCTGACTACCTATCCAGATTAGAGACAGAACGACGAGAAGATGAGGTGGAAGACGAGTTTCCTGACGAGAAGTTGTTTTCAGTTTTCGCAGAGACACTTACATCTGAGGGGGGGCGTACCGCCTGCTTCCCAGAAGACGAGGCTAGATCTTCCGATCCAGTCTTTGCGACTTCCACAGAAGAGTCGATCTTCAAGGACTTGAGGAAGTTCTTGGAAGACCAATAGTATCCCGAGGGATTGGACGCGGAGCAGAAGACTGTCTTCTTACACAAGGCAGGTCCTTATGCCATCTTCCAGGGTATCCTGTTTCGAAAGGGACACGACGAGAAGCTAAAGAGATGCCTTGAGCCTTCGGAGATTAAATCAGTGATCACAGGTCTTCACTACGAAGATGCTGGGGTCACTACGGGTTGAAGACCACAGTGAAGAAAATGTTAGATGCCGGATACTGGTGGCCAACCATGTATCGAGACACTTCTCAGGAGATCAGGAAGTGCGACGCATGTCAGAGGGTGGGAAGACCGACAGCTACGACAAGGTGGCCTCTTACTCCCATTCTTCCGCTCGCTCCGTTCGAAAAGTGGGGGATTGACTTTGTGGGTCCTATCGCCCCGGTGGCGAGAAGAACACGAGCAAGGTACATCTTAATAGCCATCGACTATGCCACCAAGATGATGGAAGGCGAGGCCACACGGAAGAACGATGCCGCAGTGGTAGCAAGGTTCCTTTGGCATAACATCATTACTAGGTACGGATGTCCGCTGGAATTGGTGTCAGATAGGGACACTCATTTCTTAAATGAGACTATCTCCCTCCTGACCCAATACTTCAGGATTAAGCACAGGAAGACGACGCCATACAACCCGAAAGCGAATGGACTGACGGAGAAGTCGAACGGTCTTCTATATAACATCCTGAACAAGGTAACTGTTAACCATGCATATGACTGGGACACGAAACTGCCATCTGTGTTGTGGGCTTTCAGGATTTCACCTAAGGTCACAACCCAAAAGACGCCTTTCTACCTAACTTACGGCATGACACCCATTGTGCCCATTGAGTTAGAGGTCCCAACATACCGGTTAGCCGTATCCGAACGCATGGAAGAAGAAGAAAGTCAGGAGCAGCGTCTTTTGAATTTCGTAGAGTTTGAAGAAGACAGGAATGCAGCTTTGGAGAAGACATACAAGGTACAAGCGCAACGTAAAGTGAACTACGACAGCAAGTTGAGGAAGGTGACTGTCGTGGATGGGGACTTGGTTCTTCTCTACGACAACCGCCATCTTAAGTTTCTCGGGAAACTGCATCTTCGCTGGATGGGTCCTTACCGCGTCTTGGAAGTCTTTGACAATGGCTCCTTGCAGCTGGAAGAGTTGGACGGTACACTGATGACCACTCGTGTTAATGGGTGGCGTGTCAAGAAGTACTGGACGTAAACAGAAGTGCAGAGACATTGATGTTTGCGGGGACGCAAACATGTGAGGGTGGGCGTATGTGGTGCCCACAAATTACAGGATACACGAATTTTTGAAATTTTTAAGATTATAACTTGTTTGTATAACTGAAGAAGCGTTGTTACTTAAGAATTCTACTTCCTTAGAAGGAAGATGATCTTATGAGCTTTTTAATAAGAAGTTGACTTCTTCGGAAGACGACCGTCTTCGGAAGAGCGTCTTCTCAGTTGCGTCTTCAGAAGACGGGAAGACGGCAGAAGACGGGAAGATGGCGGAAGACACCTATCTTCCGGAAGACAGCGACCGCGAAGGCCTGACCACGAGTTTTTGGGTAAAACAGTAGGTGTACCTACTGAGTAGCTCACAGGTGGTAGGTAGGTCGAAGAAGACACCTAGGGTCGAAACCCTTAATCTGCGGGGAAGATGCGCAGGAAGCACATTAGCACCTTCCAACTTCCCGCAGCACAGCACGCTTGAGAAGACCGATTATCGAGAGTGAGCTTCGCGAGTTAGCTTTGAGAGAAGAATCGAGTGAGGACATCGAGGTAGGAGAGAATCAGTTGGCAGCTAGGCGAAGAGTGAGAGCGAATTGCTGGAGCACAAACGGCAGAAAGCGAAGGCGTTTCTGTGAGCTCCCGAGAAGTTGACATTGGAGAGTAGCAAGTAGAATCGAAGGTGGAATCGAGGCGTAGCCAGAAGTTGACAGCAGGCGTAGTCGTGTGGAGTCGCATTGGAGCTAGGACCAGAACCAGAAGCGCGCGGAGGTTGAAGGCAACTCGGGAAGCAGAAGAAGACTGTAGAGGTTCTTCCCCACGTTCTTTCCCCTTCCCACTTCTTCTCGTTCTTGTCTGGTATTCCCCGCGCTTCCCTCGTTGTGTGCAGGCAGCCTGATCGATTACCCCACCCCCCATTCTTTCTATTGAGACATTGGGCGCGGAAGCGCTGCCCAATTTCCACCAGACATTTGCCTACTTCTTCCCACAGTTCAATTCGAGCTTCCCTACGTCTCGTTCCCAAATTGACGATCCCAGACAGCAATTTCCCTACCCTACTACCTCTCTACCCTCGAAACCTGAAACAGAAGACACTTCGGAAGATGGGAACATCTTCGGAAGACGCTTCTTGAACTTGGCTGTCTTCGGAAGACGGTCTTCGGAAGTCGACTGAACACAATTCGTATCAAGAGTGGATTTGCTTTGCTTTGGTGTTCAGAGAGGCTTGGTACGAATCATGAGCGGTGTGGTGAGTTGTTTTGTTATTTCGAGAACTCGGAAGACGGGAACTAGGCATGCGCCTCCCGATCTTCCAAGCTTCTCAACTCCACATCTTCCTAGAGAGACTAGAAGACTGGAAGGCTGGCAAAATGAGCGAGAAGACGTGAGAGTCCATTTTGGGTCTCTTCTGTCCGACCCATAGCAGCCATTCCTTCTTCTTCCCGCACTTAGAAGAGAGTCGTGAGAAGACTTGCTGGCAGAATCTGGAGAGAATGGTCGAGGGTCATGTCTTCCCAACGAGCAGCAAGCTTCTTCTGAGTGTGTATGAGAGGTGAGAAGTCAGAAGAACAGAGTGCAATTGCCTTGAGTCTGTTGTGAGGATAGATTGCGCGTAGGAAGACGAAGACAGGTGAGACCAGTGAAGGGAAGTCTGACTTCGAGAGGTCTTCCGAGAAAGAAATCGAATCGGAAGCTGTCCCGAGTGTCTTCCCAGAGGCCATTGTCACCGCAGGAGCCCGCAACCATCTTCTGAACCTGTTGTGCACTTGATGTTTCACGAATCTTGTATCTTCTGATAGGAAGTAGATGTAATGCAAGGTGGGTTGTCTTCTGGGTGATCCATGCGAGGCCTTGCTTAGATAGAATTGTTTAGATATAGCTCGGAAGACGAGAGCTATCTAGGAAGTACTATTAGAATCCCGGAAGACGGAGTAGCTGTCTTCTGGAAGACTAGTTTCGTCTTCTGAGAAGTAGAAGCTAGATTGTGGACACTCGGGAAGAACTGAGCCCTCAGCTCATAGTAGATGCTTGTGGTTTTAGTGCAACAGATCTTCCTGTATGTCGATGCATCCGCGAGGCTTGGTGTTACCAGCGGCATAATTGGCTGAGGCCACTCCTTTTCTCAAGGAGTTGGGTCTCGACTTCTTCCTGTGGGATTGGAACCTCGCCGATCAGGGACTTCTGGAGGAGGTGTGGGCAGCGTTGCCCCCTCGTAACCGAGTACTTGCGAAGGCAGGAGTAGCTCGAGGAAGACCATCTTCCTGGACAGAAGACTGGTGGCGCAAGGCTTTCCACAGGCCAGCAACCGAAAACAAGGGATATTGGTACGAGAAGAAGATCTTGCCCCGGATCGTGAGTTCATGGCATGTACCTGGGAGTACCACCTGCCTCTTCGTGGAAGACAGGCAGGGGAGGAACGGTTGGAAGATAAAGTCTTACCGGGAGCCGAAGAAGTGACTTCTGGCGAAGTTGTTTCTACATCTCTTTCCCAAGGGGAAAGCGCAGAAGACGAGGTACTTAGGAGATCAGGACGTGGAGTTCCTGGAATCAGTGTGGGATGACAGAGTGCCAATCTACTGGGGCGCGTACATCCACAACTATGTACAGACGGAGCTAGCATACTTGGGTACCCCGGCAGGAGGACACTTGACGCCCTTCTTCTGCTACTTGTATGTAGCCATGGGGGATCTTAGGGAAGATCAGCTGGCAGTATATGGGCCAACGGAGCGACAAGAGGTGAAGGAGGAGACCTCGAAAGACGATGACCGAGAGATAACAGCAACGCCCCCTCCTACCCTGATGCCACAGCTGAGACCCGACTCTCACCAGAAGACGCTCCTGGTGAGAGAAGACGAGTCTAGTGGGTCGGAAGACGCCACGCCACCGAGGAAGATGGGTCCCAGGAGTGTATCGAGGACACCCATCTCCCTCATTCATTCAAGATCGGACTCGGACTCGGAGGTAGAGCTGCTGAGTACCCGATTGGAGCAGAAGACAGCTTTTGTAACACCTGGGAGTCTTCCGAAGACTCCAGAAGACGAAGGATGGATGGGCACTCCTGCTGCGATGCGAGGAAGCGCAAAGAGGAGAGCCGCTCCTGCCATGAGGAGTCTTCCACCCCGGAAGATGAGAAAAGTAGCTTCTTCTCGTGCGGAGAAGATGAAGGCCATCGTTGTAGAAGAGGCATCCTTGCCTCTAGAAGACAAGGTCGACACCTCCGAGCGAGTGGTGGAGATGAACTTGTCCTCCGTAGGAAGACGACTGGAAGAATTCAGTGCCTACTTCCAGAAGGAAATCCAGCCAGCGATGGAGTGGCTGGAGAAGCGAACAATGACACAGGAGAGGCCGTTACAACCTGGATTCGGCCTGCGCACCTTGCTACGCCACGGAGAAGACCAGCAGAAGACGGAGTCGCTGGAAGCTAGTCTCCGCACCACGGAGAAGCTTGCAGCCAGGTACAAGGTGGAAGCAGCCGCTTCTGCCAAGGAATCGATGCAGCTTCGGAAGAGCAACCAAGAGTTGCAGGCGCGAGTACAGCAGCGCGATCAGGAAGTTCTCCGAGTGCGGGAGAAGATCACTGCCCTTGCGGAAGAGCGGACCACTTGGAAGACGCAACGAGAGGCCGCAGAGGCGCGAGCTGCAGTTGAAAAGACGCAGCGGGAAGCAGCAGAGGCTCGTGCGTAGAAGATGCTAGCACAGTCGGTAGAAGCGCTTCGGAAGAAGTTTAACTTCACCGCGGGTAAGAAGTTACTTACCTTAGCTAGGGAATGGGACAGCGAGTCCAAGGCGAGGTTGGTGGAATGCAGAGATAGCATGTTCAGGTACTTGGATAGACAGATAGAAGGAGTGAAGACACTTTATGGTCTTCCCTCGCTTCCGACACCTACAACTGCATCTTCCCAAGCCCCAGCACCCTCGACTGGATCCGGAATGGAGAAGGAGGAGTTCGATCTCGCTGTACACTTGATGGTGACAGCGTTGGAAGTCGAGAAGACTCAGGAAGACGCCCCGGAAGACATGATGTCTTTTGGAAGACAGGAAGACGAGCCGTCTTCCCAGGTATTCCGTGTGGAGGAAGCGACTTCCCCGGACCCCTATGAGGTCGCCACGGTCCCTAGTACTGCATCTGTACCTCAAAAGACCGAAGACGCACCATTTGACTCGTCTTCCCAGAAGACAATTCTGTCTTCCGAAGTCGAAGCCGAAGAAGACGCAACCGCAGAAACAGCAGGGCCAGCGAAGAGCGAGGAGAGGGAAGCTACCTCAATGGTACCCGAGGTAAGTGCAGGGCTTCCCAGCCCATCAGAAGTTGAGGTAGTAGCTCCGGTAGGAGCAGATCATGTAGAGATTGCCACCGAGCAATCAGAGTAGTTAGCAATTCACTTGACACTTCCAGATTTAGTAGGATCGAACATGCTATCTTAAGGGTGGCAGTTTTCCATGTAAAAATAGTTAAGACACCATGTGGCAGCCTAGGTAGCGTAGGAGTACCGCCGTGGAGGGCTAATTGGGAAGAGGGACCGCATGCATGTGAGGTGACAACCTCTTGTCAGCGCCTCTCTCTCCCTGGTGGTCGTCTCCCCTGGCTCTCGAGGGGGATGGTTAACTAGGATAGTAGAGTAGGAGACAGAGTTCTGCATGTGCTACCAGATCTAGAGAAATCTGTAGCAACTGCACATACATCGATTCTATGGGGTAGGCAGACTAGACACATTAGAGAAGATGTCTGATAGTTCTTCGCACTACACCCGTTGTGGGAAACATACGAATAGTCTTGGAATATACAGGAGGGGTCTGCATGCTCGTACCAGCAGTGGTTCGGAGATGTAGATAGAAGTAGTGGACAGTCTAGGAACAGCAAACGGCATCCTCGTGCAGTCCTGTTAGCTAGACTGGTGCGTCGAGGAGTAGACGCAGGAAGTAGAGGGAGTGAGCTTCCCAATGCCATTGTGACTTCTTCTCGGGGAATAGATTGTAGATTTGAGTGCAGAAACTTTGCTCATGTCTTCTGGATGGTGGGTTCCTTGAATTCGCTCCCAATTGTGCATGGGAAGTATTCTTCTTGAGTGGCGGTGAATGTCAACAGTTGTGGAGTGTAGCTTGACTCGTTCAGTAGAGCACTTGGGATCTACGTACGAACGGTCTTCTGGGTAAGGGATCCCAGAAGACAGAGCAATCAGAGCAGCAAAGTGAAGAAGAAAGAAGCCTTCTTCTCGCAACAGAAGACGACATCCTCGAGTAGAAGACGGTGCAACAGTACTCACGTTTGTTGTCTTCCTTCCCAAACTATTACAAGCAGGGATGGCTTGTTAGTCAGGATCCGGACTAGAAGCCTGTTGGAATCTTAATTGCCTCTTTTTCATCTTGTTTTCTCTTGTTTGGATTTCTTCTTCTTCCCATCTTCCCTCATCTTCCCCATCTTCTTACCTTCTTCTAGTGAGCTTCCGAGACTTCTATTGAGCTTCCGTGAAGGTGAATGTCGTTGTAGTGCTGCAGGAAGACAACTTCCGTAGGCAGAAGCCTGGGAAGGCTACAGGGGGCATACACCCTATGATTGATCTAACCCGTTGGAATGTAAGTATGAGAATAAGGTGTAACGACCGTGGATAGTCGACTTCTGCGAAGCAGGATCATCTTCTGGAGGTGTGAGAAGACGAGCTGAACCCCCAGAAGACGAGAATCACTTCGAGAAGACGGTATCGAGAAGACCGGAAGAAGCTACCTGGAAGTAGGAAGATCGTCTTCCCGAGCTTCTCTGTGAATAGTTGTGTGATATTTTAGTAGTTGTTTGTTTAGTTCCAGAGCACCATTTGGCGTGTCTGGAAGACGTGTGGTTTTTGTGTGGTTTTGCGAGAAGACGGGATTTTTAGGCAAAACCCGTGTGTTTGTGTGTTTGAACAGATCCTAGAACTTAGAGCAGCGATTACTTGCGTAAATCCTCTGTGGGAACGATATCTTGTATACTAAATGGGCAAAAGGAGTAATCCTGCGTCACTACATGCCACTCCACATGCAAGCCTTTTCCCTTCCTGATTAGCCATCCACCTTCTTGTTTCCTACGCTACCTATGCTGCCACATGGTATCCTAACTAATTTTACACTGAAAACTGCCATCCTTAAGATAGCATGTTCGGTCCTACTAAATTTGGAAACTGTCAACGTCGGTTGTGTTTACTATCTACTCTGATTGCTCGGAGGCAACCTCTACTTGATCTGCTCCTACCGGAGCTCCTAACGCGGCTTCTGATAAGCTAGAAAGCCCTGCGAACACCTCGAGTAACACTGAGGTGGCTTCCTCCTCATCATTCTTTGCTGGCCATGCTGTCGCTACTGCTGCTTCTTCCTCGGCTTCTGCTTCTACTTCTGCTTCTGCTTCGGAAGACGAAAGCGTCTTCTGGGAAGCTGGGTCGAGTGGTGCTTCCTCGCTCTTCTGAAGCATTGGTGCGGTACTAGGGACCATGGCGACCTCATAGGGGTCCGGAGAAGTCGCTTCCTCCACGCGGAATACCTAGGAAGACGGTTCTTCTTCTCCGTCTTCCAGAAGACATCCTGTCTTCCGGAGCTTCTTCCGGTGTCTTCTCGGCTTCCAACGCTGTCACTACCAAGTGGACAGCGAGGTCGAACTCCTCCTTCTCCAATCCGGATCCAGTCGATGGTGTTGGAGCTTGGGAAGATGCAGTTGCAGGTGACGGAATCAAGAGAAGACCATATAGTGTCTTCACTCCCTCTATCTGCTGATCCAAATACCTGAACATACTCTCCTTGCACTCTACCAACATCTCCTTGGACTCATTGTCCCACTCTCTAGCCAAGGTAAGCAACTTCCTACCCGCGATGAAGTTGAACTTCTTTCGAAGCGCTTCCACCGACTGTGCTAGCATCTCCTGCGCACGAGCTTCCGCTGCATCCTGCTGCATCTTTTCCTCTGCAACTCATGCTTCTACGGCTTCCCGCTGCGTCTTCCATGTTGTCTTCTCCTCTGCGAGGGCGGTGATCTTTTCTCGCACTCGGAGAACCTCTTGATCGCGCTGCTGTAGACGCGCCTGCAACTTCTGGTTGCCCTTCTTCAGTTGGGTCAGCTCCTTGGCAGAAGCGGATGCTTCCGCCTTGTACCTTGCTGTGAGCTTCTCCGTAGTGCGGAGACTAGCTTCTAGCACTTTTGTCTTCTTCTGGCCTTCTTCCTGACGCATCAAGGTGCACAGACTGAATCCAAGCTGCAAGGGCTTCTCCTAAGCCTTCGCTCTCTTCTCCAGCAACTCCATAGCTGGCTGGATCTCTGAGTGGAAGAAGGCGCTGAACTCTTCTAGTCTTCTTCTTGCGGAAGACAAGTTCATCTCCACAATTCGATTGGAGATGTCGACCTTGTCTTCCAGAGGCAAGGATGCCTCTTCCACCACAATGGTCTTCAACTTCTGCACACGGGAAGAAGCTACTCTTCTCATCTTCCGGGGTGGAAGATCTCTCTCCATGGTAGAAGCGGTCCTCTTTACTGCGCTTCCTCGCATCGCAGTAGGAGTATCCATCCACCCTTCATCTTCTGGAGTCTTCGGAAGACTCCCTGGTGTTGCAGAAGCGATCTTCTGCTCCGGTCGGGTACTCAGCGGCTCTTCCAGTGAGTCAGACTGCAATCCCGAATGAATGAGGGAGGTGGGCTTCCTAGGTACACTTCTAGGACCCATCTTCCTCGGAGGCGTGGCATCTTTCGACCCATTGGAGTCGTCTTCTCTCATCAGAACCGTCTTCTGATGAGAGCTGGGCCTCAGTTGCGGCAACAGAGTGGGAGAGGGAGTTGCGGCTACTGCTCGGTCATCTTCTTCAGAGGTCTCCTCCTTCGCCTCATGTTGCCCTGTTGGCCCATACTTCACCAACTGCCCTTCCGTGAGATCCCTCATGGCTACGTTGTCGTATTGTACATAGGTCTATACAGTGAAATGTATTCCAGAGAGATTTTTTTCCATATTGTGTAAAAGAAGCTGCCCTGCAGCTTAACAAGCTAGGCAGGAGCTAAGCTGGGGCTATGCTTGACAAGCTGCCTCCTAGCTTGGGTTGGAATATCACCCCTAAAGGAGTCGAAAGACACCAGAATGCAAAGCTCGACGAGGAGAGCGACCTCATGCTTCTAGTTTTGACAGAAAGTGTTTTAAGCAATAGTTAGTACGAGTTTTAGGCTGTGAAATATGTGAAAGAGGGAAATCAGTCGATTCTGGCTCGTGACTCGAACTCAGAATCTGATAGCATGGGTGTGTAGGTGTTCATGAATACTATAGTTTTGACTCCTTGTTCATTAAAAATGGAGTTGTATAGAGAAGTTAGCGTAGGAAAGGCTAGTAATGACTTTACAGGAAAATTTCTTCAGGAAAACATGTGTACAAAAGTTTTTACCTTCTTGAACGGAACCAAAGGCCATCCCAGTGATAGGGCGCCTGCCTAGGAGGGAAGTGGTCTCAGGATCAATCCCCCCTGGCCTCTGGTTCCTATTCCGGCATGTTGGCCTCCTGGAAGGGAGTCTATGTTGGATATGCAGCTACGTCCTGCATATCTAGGGGCGGGAGACCGGTATCTCCCTTAATCGTGGGCTTCCTGGCCTAAGCCTCCGCATGCCATCCTGAATATACTATGGGAGATACCTGGTGCGCATATGGGGGGGCTGTGAGCCCTGTGGGGCAGCCTCATAAGTGTAGGGGCTTCGGCCTACATTGGATGGCTTGTAGTATATTCAGGGTGGCATCAAGATGGCATCGAGGGCACGGGAAACTTTTGCTGGTTATTATGTATGCATAAGGACAACAGAGGAACAGCTTTAGATGGGGCCTTAAAATTAAAGTGAAAGATTACAGTGGAAGCGGAAGGTTACAACGGAAAACTGAAGCGGAAGATTACAGCGGAAGCGGAAGATTACCGCGGAAGCTTGAAGCGGAATATTACAGCGGAAGCGGAAAACTACAGCGGAAGCGGAAGATTACCGCGGAAGCTTGAAGCGGAATATTACAGCGGAAGCGGAAAACTACAGCGGAAGCGGAAGATTACCGCGGAAGATTACAGCGACAGCGGAAGCGGAAGATTACAGCGGAAGCGGAAGCGGAAGATTACAGTGGAAGCGGAAGGTTACAACGGAAAACTGAAGCGGAAGATTACAGCGGAAGCGGAAGATTACCGCGGAAGCTTGAAGCGGAATATTACAGCGGAAGCGGAAAACTACAGCGGAAGCGGAAGCGGAAGATTACGTCGTTGTAGTATAGTGGAGCGACAGCGGAAGCGGAAGATTACAGCGGAAGATTACAGTGGAAGCGGAAAACTACAACTACAGCGACAGCGGAAGCGGAAGCGGAAGATTACAGCGGAAGCGGAAGGTTACGTCGTTGTAGTATAGTGGAGCGACAACGGAAGCGGAAGCGGAAGATTACAGCGGGAGATTACAGCGACAGCGGAAGCGGAAGCGAAAGGAAGAGAATTAGAGTTAAAAAAGGGGTCATCGATAAGGACAGGAGGGGGGCAGCTTAGCTAGGGCCCTACTTCTGATAAGTGACTGCGTTTATAAGGACAGCAGGGGAGCAGCTTAAGCTGGGGCCTTAACTTTAGGTTATTGACCTGCGGCAACTGGGGATCGGGAGGACAGTTTTTGCAAAGGAATGTTTTCTGACAGAGCTGAAGCGGAACACGCAGGAGAAGCTAAGAAGCTGGGGAAAGATCAAATTGGAGACAGATTGAATTGAGAGATCATCGTAAGGAGAGAGGCAGGAGTTTTAAGCTTGGACGTTGTCCAATAGACTGTACGGAGGAGAAATTACTCTCAGGAGGCAGTTTTATTGAGAAAGATCGTTTGAAAATTTACGGAGGACTTTTGATCGACGCTGGATCAATTCTCTGAGAGTTTCAGTTGACGCAAGGAGAGGAATAAGATTCAGGGGCCTGAATTTCTCTATTAGGTTCAGATTGAGACGTACTGTGTAGACTTTTGGCTTGACTGGTGAAGAGAGGTGCGCAGGAGAGGAAGAGAGAGATTTTCTGTACAGTTGGAGAAATTGGTGATGCAGACGACACTGTAATAAAGTTAATTGAATCTTGAGAGACCTATCTGTGTACCCAAGGTGTGTTTGAGTGCTTGTTCTTGTAATTGGTGAGCACAAGGAGCAGTGTTTTGAGATCACATCGTTAGCAGCAACCTATTTTCTTTCTGGTCATTTTTCTCTGATCGATCACAGTCAGGAGGTCCGCCCTCCCCAAGAAAGACTCTCAACTCGACATCTGGTGCTTCCACTGAGAGCAATTGGGGTGATCGATTTGGAGAATTGGCTAGATTGGGTTGAAAATGGATCACAGTGCTGCTGTACAAGGGGTGGCTGCTGCTCAAGGTGCTCCTGTTCAAGCGACTCCTGGTCAAGATGGAATTGGAGGGCCTACGGTGGTTCCAACAGCAACAGCACAGCCTGCTGTAGACACGTCTCAGATTCTTCAGGCGTTGGCTGCCTTGATTCAGCAGCAGCCTGCAACTGGGGGAGCTGAGCAGAAGTCCACAAGAGCATTACAAGCAATTGTTGGTCGGTGTGGACGGTTTGATGGAAGAGATGTTACTAGGTACCTGCGGGAGTATGTGGGTGAGATGGAGTTGGTCAGGACACCTGAAGTTGAGGTAATTCTAAGCTTTGAGTTGACTGTTGTCCCTGAACTGAGAGAGAAGGTGAGAAATTTACAGAGAAGACATCTAGGTGGGTGGACTTTGTTTGAGCGTGCATTGAGAGAAGAGTTTCTAGAAGAGGACTCTGAAAGAGTCACCAGAAGAACTCTCATGGACTGGATAGAGCGTCAGCCTGGACGTTCCATGGGATTGAATGAGGTAATTCGTGAGTTTGAGAAGAGATACTCTCAGCTTTCTGGTCTAGAGAAGTTGACGCTGGATGCTAGGAAGACGGAGTTGTTCTTGGGGGCTCTGGATGAGTTCACAGCAGATAGGCTTTGTTTCATGTTGGCTGATCGAGGGACTGAAGGGGGAGTTACATCTGATTGGAGGAGAGTGGAAGAAGCAGTATCTACCCTTGCTAGGCAACGTCGTGGTAGGATGGTGTTACAGCTAGAAACCTTACCAGAGCAGCAGAGAGTAGCTCCTCAAGTTCATGTAGCTCCTCCTACAATACCTCAGGCACCTATTGTGATTCCTCAGGCACCCATAGTGGTTCCCCAAGTGATTGCTCAAGCGCCTGCAGTACCTATCCCAGCACAGAGAGGACCTAGACAGCAACTGCGACCTGCTGAGAACCGAAATCAGAATAACTTGATAGAAGAGCTCACTCAACAGCTGAGAGATTTGAGGGTTGAGATGGCAGACTTGAGGAGAGACCAAAGACCAGTTGCGCCAGGTGCTCGACCTGTAGGAGGAACCTTTACAAGGAGATGTATTTGGTGCGACAGTCCAGATCATCTCAGAGGAGACTGTCAAGACTTGGCGGTTGCCTTGCGAGAGGGCGTAGTCAACTATCAGAATAACAGGTTGTACTTAACCGCCACAGGGCAGCCTCTGAACACGTATTTTGGGAGAGGAGGAATGAGGAGTTCTCTTCCAGCACTTACTGGTGCGAATACTACAGCGATGACTGCGGGTTCTGCAGAGGCTGATGTGTATACTGGGAAGGTTGAGGTGCGCTCTAATCCAACTATGGTTGAGCAGGCTAATGAGGTTTCAGTTGAAATGATGAAGAGAGGTGCAGAAAGCATTAGGAGAGCTACTGGATGGAGGGACCCAGTAGATGCAATTTCTATTCGAGCATTTTTAGAGACAAGTGGTGAACAGGATGCCATGGTGGAAGACAAGAGAAGACGGGATGCTTCTGATTTAGATGCAGGGGTACCAGAGGACAGTGACCGTAGGAGGGTTACGAGGAGGAGAGCAGCAGAACCATCACCAACTGTACCAGCTGGTAGATTTCCTGCTGCAGAGGATATACCTTCTACCTCTACAGCCCCACCACCTACAGTAGACCCTATGGAAGGTGTACATGATTTACCACAAGAGCCTACTGCTGCGGATAGAGTGCGGGGGAAAAGGTTTACAGCACAGGAAAAGGGGAAAGCTCCAGCTTACAAGTTAGCGGCAGACATTGAAACAACAACAGACTTGCGTGCTGTTCTGGAGCAACGCATTTTGGATGCTAGAGTTGAGTTTACTCTTCGTGAAGTGCTTGGTATCGCAAAGAGAGAGTTTCATGAGTTGATAATAGACATCATGAAAAGAAAGAGACAAGTATTGACTGAACAAGTAAGTAGTCAGATGGTTGGAGCAGTAGATGCTATTGGTGTTGATCAGTTCAGAGATGATAAGTATGAGGCATGGGTTGCTGGTCCTGCTGTTATTGAGAATGAAGATGAAGAGTTTGAAGAGGAAAGGTCAGGCGCAGACAGCGATTTCAAGGAGAAGCACTGGGCAAGAGCGACAACAGAGACGCAGGTTCGACTTGGGGGACTTTCTGAGCCAGTACCTGCACTTGTGGATCACGGGTCGGAGATCAACATCATTTCCAAGGAGGTGTATGAGAAGGGGCAGTGGCCAATCGAAAGGAATCATGGTTGGGTACTCCGTGCAGCAAATAATCAGAAGGGTGAGTTATACGGAGCTTGTCCTAATATGCGTGTGAAGATTGGAGATGTAGAGGTTGATCAGCATTTTTTTGTACAGTCGTCTGCCTCCTATCCTGTCATACTGGGCCAACCATACATCACCGCTGTTCGAATGGAGACAAAGGTGATGAACGATGGGTCTCATTATGCCAGAGTTCGGAGTCCTGATGACAAGTACTCAGTACAGTTTTTGACGGTTCGTTCAAGACATGAACGGAACCGACAAACCCTTAGAGATTCTCAAACCAAGAGATGTAAGGGTTTTCACAGTCCACTCCTGTAGAGCGGGAAGACAGGGGTGTAGAACCTACTGTTGAGGACCCGTTAGGATTGGAAGCGAAACATATACAAAGGTCTGGAGACAAGTGTGGTGTACAGAGTTGGCAGTCTGGATTGCTGATGTTTGAAGCAGATGGGTGGAGTCGATTTACAAGAGTTGAAGATATGGAGAAAAATACAAAAAGATGGGTGGTGAGACAGGTATCAGAGTTGTGGCGTGTAGGAGTTCTACCTGAAGACGAAGTGGTTTCTGGGTTGTTTGAAGAGTTTAAGTCTGTACAGTCAGTTATTGGTTGGTTAGATAATGTGAGTGGATTGGTGGAAGGGAAAAATAGTGTGACGGTGATCCCTATCCACTCTCGACGTATATATGAGGAGATTGCTACATACCTGCAGTTCTTCCCTCATCCGATGCAGAATAGTGAAGGGAGAGAAGCAAGTTGTTGGTGTGCACTCCCTCAGGAAGCAGACGTCCATGCGAAGTACAAATCTGTACTGAGAAAGGTAAGACCGGTAGCAGCTCAACTACCTGCTAACTCTCAGCAGCAAGTACAGTTAGTGGAGACTGAACCTATATTGCGTGATCATAGACGAGTAGGACACCAGTTTACTGAGAAGACACTGAAGGAGCTCCAGATAGGAGGGGATGATTTCTTGACTGAGGTCGAAAAGACAGTGTTTGAACAGATGGTTGTAAAGCATGGTAAAGCATTCTCTTTTTCAGCAGAGGAGATAGGTTGTGTGGACCCAAAGGTTATAGCGCCTATGGTTATATTCACAATCCCTCATGTGCCTTGGGACCTGAAACCGATCCCAGTTCCTCGTGCTTTGTTGCCTAAACTCATCGAGTTGTTGAAGGAGAAGGTACAGATGGGGATACTTGAGCCGTCTATGGGGCCATATTCTAGCAGGTGGTTCACTGTACCCAAGAAGTCAGGGGCTTTGCGTTTTATCCAAGACCTACAGCCTGCGAATAATGTAACCATTCGAAACGTTGGGACGGGTCCTGTGATTGAAGAGGTAGCAGAGGCATTTGCAGGGAGAGCTATCTATTCGATAGGAGATCTATATTCTGGTTATGATCAGTTCCAGCTGGCTGTGGAGAGTAGAGATTTAACTACTATGCGTACGCCCCTGGGATTGATGCGGATGTGTACTCTTCCACAAGGAGCGACGAACTCGGTGGCTCATATGCAGAATGCGATGCATAAGGTACTAAGGGAGTTTGTGCCTGATGTTACCATTCCATTTCTAGATGATATTCCTATAAAGGGTTGCGCGGTTGAAGACAAGGATGAAGCGGTACTTGCGAATGGATGTAGAAGGTTTGTTGCAGATCATATCAGGGATGTAGAACGTATCTTGACTCGACTGGAGGAGGTGCATCTCACACTGTCAGGAGCAAAGTCCAAGTTTGGTGTGTCCGAGATTTTAGTGGTTGGACATCTGTGTGGTGCTTTTGGAAGACGACCAAATCCGGAGAAGGTTGAAGCTATAGCTAGGATGGCAGACTGTAAGAACATCACGGAGGTTCGACGCTTTCTAGGTGCTTGTGTATTTTATCGCTTATCCATTCCTCATTATGCTCATGTTGCTGAGCCTTTGTATGCATTATTGAGGAAGGGTAAGAGGTTTGTATGGACCTCAGTCCATAGAGAAGCTATGAATAGGCTGAAGGAGGCTCTACAGTCTCCACCTGTTCTAAGAAGAGTAGACTACGGATGTGGGAGACCTGTCATGGTCACAGTAGATACTAGTCCAAAGGCGATTGGCTGGGCAATAGGTCAAGATGATGCGGATGGTATGCGGTTTACCTCTAGGTTTGGAGCTAAGATCTTGACAGACAGGCAACGAGATTATCCTCAGGTGAAGCGTGAATTGTGGGGAGCGGTGACAGCGATGAAGACAGACCGTGAGTTTTTGATTGGTGCACATGTAGTCCTAGAGACGGATTGTCTACCTCTACTAGGCATGATATCCAACTGTAGCACGCCAGACATAGCGATGTTACGTTGGATTGCCTATATTAGAAGTTTGAATCCAGAGCTGAAGCATATAAAAGGAAAGGAGAATATGGTCGCAGATATGTTATCAAGAGCTCGATTTGTAGACGAGGATGTCATGATTTCAGAAGCTAAGGAAGAAGAGAGAAAAGATGCTCAGTGTCAGGTTAATCGACGGGCTACAAACTTGGAGCCGTTGATGTTTAAAGAGGAGCTTTACACAGGTAGACTTCGTGACATAGGGTATTATCTGAGCTTGTTGGAGAGACAAGAGAGCTGGAGCAAAGTAGAGTTCAGAGAGATAAGGAAACAAGCTTACAACTATCTTCTGCATGATGGGTATCTTTGGAGACGGCCACAGAGGAGAGATGGGATGTTCATACGAGTAGTGGACGATCTGCAGACTAAGCAGCAACTGATGAAGGAGTTCCATGATACTTTGTGGGCCGGACATCGAGGGATTTGGGCTACCTACGTCAAGTTGAAAGAAAGGTATTGGTGGAAAGGTCTGTACCAGGATGTGATGAACTACGTCAGTTCCTGCTTACACTGCCAGTTCTATTCGAAGATGCGGTATAGAGACGGTCTCGTGCCAACTTATCCGCCTTGTATTCACTTCCAGTGGGTTCTCGACTTGGTGGTAATGCCTCTGGGGTTATGGGGCATGCGATATTTGGTTTTGGCTCGTGAGGACCTGTCCAACTTTGTAGAAGGACGAGCTTTAAGGACGAAGACCACAGAAGGGATATGTAAGTTTGTTCTTGAGGATATTATCTGTAGATATGGGTCTGTAGGAAGGCTACGGGCAGATAGGGGAGAACTACGTGGTACGGAAGCAAAAGAGTTTTTTGCTCGATATGGTGTGAAGCTCAAGCTTACTACTGCGATGAATCCAGAAGGGATTGGCAAGAGCGAGCGAGGACATCCATCGATAGTTCAGGCTTTGGTGAAGGCGTGTGATGGTAAGCATAGAGAGTGGCCTAGGTTACTCCCTTTTGCTTTATGGGCGGATAGAACAACTCATTGTTCTACTACAGGGTACATGCCTGTTGAGTTAGTGCTAGGACAAAAACCGATGATGCCAGCAGAAGAAGACTGTCCTACCTGGGCTACCTTGCCATGGGAGGACAATGTGGACCGTGTGCAGCTTCTCTCACTACGAATCAGACAGCTAGAATGCAGAGAGGAGGATCTCGCTGAAGCGCAGCGACGGCTGAAGGCGGCTCGACTTGGGAACAAGGAGAGGTTTGATAAGACTCATAGACTTCGACCAAAACCGATACAAGTTGGAGACTGGGTGTTGGTATACGACAGTACATTGGAGAACCAACACTCTACAATTCGAAAGTTTTCGAGAAGGTGGTTTGGCCCGTACCTTGTCTCTGATGTACATCAGAATGCTACCTATTCCTTGCAAGAGCTAGATGGCACGTCTTTAAGGCTTCCAGTTGCAGGGAAACGAGTGAAGTTATTCAAGAAGAGAGGGGAGACTGTGGAGCTAGCTGAGTTCTTAGGTTCAGAGCAGACAGGAACAAATGAAGACCTTTCTGAGACGGTCGAAGAGAACGAAGACGATTTGGAGGACCACGAGGATCGGTGACGGATTGGCACATACCAGAGGATGTGCAGGTTTGGAGGGGGTGAATGTCGTATTGTACATAGGTCTATACAGTGAAATGTATTCCAGAGAGATTTTTTTCCATATTGTGTAAAAGAAGCTGCCCTGCAGCTTAACAAGCTAGGCAGGAGCTAAGCTGGGGCTATGCTTGACAAGCTGCCCCCTAGCTTGGGTTGGAATATCACCCCTAAAGGAGTCGAAAGACACCAGAATGCAAAGCTCGACGAGGAGAGCGACCTCATGCTTCTAGTTTTGACAGAAAGTGTTTTAAGCAATAGTTAGTACGAGTTTTAGGCTGTGAAATATGTGAAAGAGGGAAATCAGTCGATTCTGGCTCGTGACTCGAACTCAGAATCTGATAGCATGGGTGTGTAGGTGTTCATGAATACTATAGTTTTGACTCCTTGTTCATTAAAAATGGAGTTGTATAGAGAAGTTAGCGTAGGAAAGGCTAGTAATGACTTTACAGGAAAATTTCTTCAGGAAAACATGTGTACAAAAGTTTTTACCTTCTTGAACGGAACCAAAGGCCATCCCAGTGATAGGGCGCCTGCCTAGGAGGGAAGTGGTCTCAGGATCAATCCCCCCTGGCCTCTGGTTCCTATTCCGGCATGTTGGCCTCCTGGAAGGGAGTCTATGTTGGATATGCAGCTACGTCCTGCATATCTAGGGGCGGGAGACCGGTATCTCCCTTAATCGTGGGCTTCCTGGCCTAAGCCTCCGCATGCCATCCTGAATATACTATGGGAGATACCTGGTGCGCATATGGGGGGGCTGTGAGCCCTGTGGGGCAGCCTCATAAGTGTAGGGGCTTCGGCCTACATTGGATGGCTTGTAGTATATTCAGGGTGGCATCAAGATGGCATCGAGGGCACGGGAAACTTTTGCTGGTTATTATGTATGCATAAGGACAACAGAGGAACAGCTTTAGATGGGGCCTTAAAATTAAAGTGAAAGATTACAGTGGAAGCGGAAGGTTACAACGGAAAACTGAAGCGGAAGATTACAGCGGAAGCGGAAGATTACCGCGGAAGCTTGAAGCGGAATATTACAGCGGAAGCGGAAAACTACAGCGGAAGCGGAAGATTACCGCGGAAGCTTGAAGCGGAATATTACAGCGGAAGCGGAAAACTACAGCGGAAGCGGAAGATTACCGCGGAAGATTACAGCGACAGCGGAAGCGGAAGATTACAGCGGAAGCGGAAGCGGAAGATTACAGTGGAAGCGGAAGGTTACAACGGAAAACTGAAGCGGAAGATTACAGCGGAAGCGGAAGATTACCGCGGAAGCTTGAAGCGGAATATTACAGCGGAAGCGGAAAACTACAGCGGAAGCGGAAGCGGAAGATTACGTCGTTGTAGTATAGTGGAGCGACAGCGGAAGCGGAAGATTACAGCGGAAGATTACAGTGGAAGCGGAAAACTACAACTACAGCGACAGCGGAAGCGGAAGCGGAAGATTACAGCGGAAGCGGAAGGTTACGTCGTTGTAGTATAGTGGAGCGACAACGGAAGCGGAAGCGGAAGATTACAGCGGGAGATTACAGCGACAGCGGAAGCGGAAGCGAAAGGAAGAGAATTAGAGTTAAAAAAGGGGTCATCGATAAGGACAGGAGGGGGGCAGCTTAGCTAGGGCCCTACTTCTGATAAGTGACTGCGTTTATAAGGACAGCAGGGGAGCAGCTTAAGCTGGGGCCTTAACTTTAGGTTATTGACCTGCGGCAACTGGGGATCGGGAGGACAGTTTTTGCAAAGGAATGTTTTCTGACAGAGCTGAAGCGGAACACGCAGGAGAAGCTAAGAAGCTGGGGAAAGATCAAATTGGAGACAGATTGAATTGAGAGATCATCGTAAGGAGAGAGGCAGGAGTTTTAAGCTTGGACGTTGTCCAATAGACTGTACGGAGGAGAAATTACTCTCAGGAGGCAGTTTTATTGAGAAAGATCGTTTGAAAATTTACGGAGGACTTTTGATCGACGCTGGATCAATTCTCTGAGAGTTTCAGTTGACGCAAGGAGAGGAATAAGATTCAGGGGCCTGAATTTCTCTATTAGGTTCAGATTGAGACGTACTGTGTAGACTTTTGGCTTGACTGGTGAAGAGAGGTGCGCAGGAGAGGAAGAGAGAGATTTTCTGTACAGTTGGAGAAATTGGTGATGCAGACGACACTGTAATAAAGTTAATTGAATCTTGAGAGACCTATCTGTGTACCCAAGGTGTGTTTGAGTGCTTGTTCTTGTAATTGGTGAGCACAAGGAGCAGTGTTTTGAGATCACATCGTTAGCAGCAACCTATTTTCTTTCTGGTCATTTTTCTCTGATCGATCACAGTCAGGAGGTCCGCCCTCCCCAAGAAAGACTCTCAACTCGACAACGTACAAGTAACAGAGGAAAGGTGTCAAGTGTCCTCTCGCCGGGGTACCTAAGTACGCTAGCTCCGCCTGTACATATATGTGGAAGAATGAGCCCCAGTTGACGGGCACTCCTTCATCCCACACTGCTTCCAGGAACTCCACGTCCTGATCTCCAAGGTACCTCGTCTTCTGCGCTTTCCCCTTGGGAAAGAGATGCAGAAACAGCTTCGCCAGAAGTCGCTTCTTTGGCTCCCGGTAAGATTCGATCTTCCATCCGTTCCTTCCCTGCCTGTCCTCCATGAAGAGGCAAGTTGTGCTTTCAGGCACATGCCACTCACTCACGATCCTGGGCAAGATCTTCTTCTCGAGCCAATACCCTCGGTCCTCGGATTCTGGTCTGTGGAAGGCCATGCGCCACCAATCTTCAGTCCAGGAAGATGGTCTTCCTTGAGCTACTCCTGCCTTCGTAAGTACACGGTTGCGAGACGGTAATGCTGCCCAATCCTCCTCCAGTAGTCCCTGGTCGACGAGGTTCCAATCCCACAGGAAGAAGTTGAGACCCAACTCCTTGAGGAAGGGTGTGGTCTCGGCCAACTCTGCTGCCGGTAACACCTACCCTCAAGGATGCATCGACATACTGGAAGATCTGTTGCACGAAGCCACACACACTTACTGTGAGCTGAAGGCTCAGTCCTTCCCAAGTGCCCACAGTCTAGCTTCTACTTCTTAGAAGACGAAACTAGTCTTCCAGAAGACAGCTATTCCGTCTTCCGAGATTCTAACAGTGCTTCCTAGATAGCTCTCGTCTTTCGAGCTATATCTAAACAATCCTAACTAAGCAAGGCCTCGCATGGATTACCAAGAAGACAACCCACCTTGCATTACATCCTACTTCCTATCAGAAGATACAAGATTCGCGAAACGTAGAGTGCATAACAGGTTCAGAAGATGGTTGCGGGCTCCTACGGTGACGACGACAGTGGCCTCTGGGAAGACTCCCATGATAGCTTCCGATTCAATGTCTTCTTCGGAAGACCTCCCGAAGTCAGGCTTCCCTTCACTGGTCTCACATGTCTTCTTCTTCTTACGCGCAATCTATCCTCATAATAGACTCAAGACATTTGCACTCTGTTCTTTTGACTTCTCACCTCTCATACACACTCAGAAGAAGCTTGCTGCATGATGAGAAGACATGACCCTCGACCATTCTCTCCAGATTTTGCCAGCAAGACTTCTCACGACTCTCTCCTAAGTTCGGGAAGAAGAAGGAATGGGCTGCTATGGGTCGGACAGAAGAGACCCGAAATGGACCCTCACGTCTTCTCGCGCATTTTGCCAGCCCTTCCAGTCTTCTAGTCTCTTTAGGAAGATGTGGATTTGAGAAGCTTGGAAGACCGGGAGGCACAGGCCTAGTTTCTGATTTCCAACTTCTCGAAATAACAAAACAACTCACCAAGCCACTCGGAATTCGTACCAAGCCTCTCTTAACACCAAACCAAAGCAAATCCACTCTTGATACGAATTGTGTACAGTCGACTTCTGAAGACAGTCTGGCTTCCGAAGATGTTCCAATCTTCCGAAGCGTCTTCTGTTCAAGGTTCCGGGAGTAGAGGATGGTAGGGTAGGGAAATTGATAGCTGGGATCTTCAATTTGAGGACTAGGGATAGGGAAGCTCGAATTGAACTCAGGAAGAAACAAGAAGATGTCTGACAGAAATTGGGCAGCGCTTCCGCGCTCAATGTCACAGTAGGAAAATAGAGATGGGGGAATCGATCGATCAGATTGCCTGCAAACCACCAGGGAAGCGCAGGGGATACCAAACAAAGGCGAGAAGCAGTGGGAAGGGAAAAGAACATGGGAAGAACCTCTATTATCTTCTGTCTGCTTTCCGAGTTGTCTTCTTCTTCCGCGTGCTTCCGGCTCTGGTCCCAGCTCCAATGCGACCCACTGAGCTGCTTCTGCGGTCAGCTCCTGACTACACCTCAATCGATTAAGCCAGTCCACCTTCGATTCCACTCAACCGTCCTCCAATGTCAGCTTCCGGGAGTTCACAAGAAACGCCTTCAGCTCACCACGCTTCCTGCGCTTCAGCAATTTGACCTCGCCTTCCTTCTAGCTTCTAGGTACAGATCTACAGCTCAGTCTCCTCTCAAACTTGCCACGTAGGTAGGATTCTAAAATTTCTACTTACAGGTCAAATTTCAGGAAGATCTGACGGCTAGATCTCCTCCCACAATTAACACAAATTCACAGAAACTAACACGCACTTCCAATCTCAGATTCAGGACAGAAGCTTCTTCGTCTAAATGAACCGTCCACTTCCACTCAAACTTCCTGTGCTATCAATTCAGAAGGTAAACTCACTACTCAGGAAATTTGAGCCGATTTGACCGTTCGGATCATCCTCCATAAATCTGCAAACTTGCTGCTCCAGATTGAGAGCTTTCTGCACCCCGTCGCCTTCAAATCGCCATTGCGCTCAATCCGCAGAACATCCGGTGGTGAAATTTGTGGTCGGAGCTTCAACAACTGCCAGACTACAAGCTCATGAAATCTGGTCTCAATCTGACGGCTCAATCACTCAAACTCCTTAATCTTACAATCGGAAGAGAAAGCTATGTACTCTCATCACTCTATGAACTTCAAATCGCCATAACGTATGCCCTGGACCTCCAAATCGAGTGAAATTTGTGGTCAGATTGCTCCTCCCGTCGAGAGCTCTCCGCCCATGCCCTCTGATCTCCAAAATCCCTCGTCAAAGTCCCCGAACCTCCCTGAGCGCACACTTAGGTACATGACAAGTTATCTTCACTTTTGGGTGGACCAATGGGAAGTTAAAGGACTCAACCTTGTCCTTTTCTGCCCCATGGAGACCCCCAGCAGATAATAGTGCATTCTAAGCTCATAAGAGCAATGTTTTAGATCCCATTACACCACAACTTCTACAATTGTGCACAAAACGCACTTATACGGGTAATTTACACACTAACTGGTCCCACAACAAGACATTCACCCCCTCCAAACCTGCACATCCTCCGGTATGTGCCAACTTGTTATCCATAGTCATCATCGTATCCTTCATCGTGCTCTGAATTGTCAGGTTCATCATCATCTTCTCTCGCATAAGGTCTGGAAAGATGAGAATCAGACTCGAGAAGTTCATCGAAATCAAGAAATCCTTCACGTCTTCGGAAAACCTTGACCCTTTTACCAGCAATGGGTAACTTCAAGAGTGTACCATCCAATTCTCGCAAACCATATGTGGCGTTGTCGTGAACGACAATAACAACATAAGGACCAAACCAACGTCGTGCAAACTTCTTGATTGTGCTGTGTTGGTTATCCAAACTGTTGTCATATATTATGACCCAGTCACCTTCTCGCATCGGCTTCTTTCGTAGTCGATGTGTCTTGTCGAACCGCTCCTTGTTCTTCAACCTCGCCTCCTTGAGTTTGACCAATGCTTCATCGAGGTCCTCCTCACGTCGCTCAAGCTGCTGAATTCGAAGTGCCAATAGTCCTTCCCTATCAGAACCATCCTCCCAAGGTAGACATACCCAAGTAGGAACGTCTCCTTCTGCTGGCATGATAGGTTTTTGACCGGTCATCAATTCTGTAGGCATGTAACCAGTGACAGTACTATGAGTAGTTCTATCAGCCCACAACGCAAAAGGAAGAAGTCTAGGCCAGTCCTCATGACGTCCCTTGCACGCTTTCACCAATGCTTGGATGATTGGTGGGTGCCCTCGTTCACTTTTCCCATTCGCTTCCGGGTTCATCGAAGTGGTCAACTTCAATCGTATTCCATATCTGTTGAAGAACTCACGTGCTTCATCTGCATTCAACTCTCCTCTATCTGCACGGATTCTCCCCACGCTTCCATATCTAGAAACTATATCTTCTAATATGAATCGACAGACAGGTTCAGTAGCTTTGGTGCGTAGAGCCCTCCCTTCTACAAAGTTAGATAGCTCTTCCCGAGCCAAAACTAAATGACGCATGCCCCAAATTCCTGGTGGCATGGCAACCAAATCCAAAACCCATTGGAAATGAATGGACAAGGGATATGTGGGTCTCAATCCATCCCTATACCGAATCTTGGATTGGAATTGACATTCAATGCATGATCCAACAAACTTCTCTACATCTCGATACAATCCTTTCCACCAATACCTCTCCTTGATCTTGGTAAAGGTCGCCCATGTACCTCGATGACCTGCCCATAAGGTATCATGAAATTGTTTGAGTACTTGTTTCTTGGTCTCTGCATCATCCACTACTCTCAAGGGTACTCCATCTCTCCTCTTTGGTCTCTTCCACAGATATCCATCTCGTAATAGATAGCCATAGGCCTGATGTCGTATCTCCTTGAAGACTTTCTCCGTCCATTCTTCATACTTCTGAAGAGTGCTTAGATAGCGTCCGATTTCTTTGAGCCTCCCACAGTAGAGTTCTTCCTTGAAAGGAAGAACACCATCCAAGCGACTCCGGTCCTTGCTTGATAGTTGTAGAACTTGCCCCTCCTCTGCATCATCTTCATCCATATCTTCCGCCTCCATATCTTCTTCCTGAGAGTACCTAGCTCTAGACAACATGTCTGCCATCGAATTCATCTTCCCTGCTATGTGTCTCAACTCTGGATTCAACGACCTAATGTAGGCTATCCAACGTAACATAGCAATATCAGGCGTTGTGCAGTTTGCTATCATTCCCAACAAAGGTAAGCAATCAGTTTCAAGTAGTACATGTGCTCCAATGAGATACTCCTTCTCAGCTTTCATTGCAGTTACAACACCCTAGAGCTCTCGTTTGACTTGAGGGTATCTCCTTTGTCGATCTGTAAGTATGCGAGCACCAAATCTTGTTGCAAACCTCTTTTCCTCACCATCATCCTGCCCTATTGCCCAACCTATAGCGATAGGACTAGTATCAACAGTAACGACTATGGGTCTACCACAATCATAGCTCAACTGTCGTAGAACTGGTGGTGATTTCAATGCTTCTTTTAGTCGCACCATAGCGACCCTCTGCTCCTCACCCCAAGTGAACCTCCTTCGCTTCCTCAGCAACTCATACAACGGTTCAGACATGTGACCAAAATGAGGAATCCACACTCGATAGAACAAACAAGCTCCCAAGAATCTCCTAACCTCTGTGGTGTTGACACAATCTTTCATCCTCCCAATGGCATCAACCTTTGATGGGTTTGGACGTCGACCAAAAGATCCACAAAGATGACCAACAACAACAATCTCTGGTACTCCAAAGCTCGACTTCTCTGCTGAAAGAGTGAGATTTACCTCCTCAAGCCTTGTTAAGATCATCTCCACATCATGAATATGATCAACCACAAATCTTCGACATTCATCCTCAGTCAGCTTCTCATCCTTGTCTTCGACCGCACACCCTTTCATAGGAATATCATCTATGAAAGGTATGGTCTTCTCCGGAATGAATTCTCTCAAAATCCTATTCATTGAATTTTGCACATGAGCAACAGAGTTTGTCGCTCCTTGCGGTAATGTGCACATCCTTACAAGCCCAAGCGGAGTACGCATGATGGTGAGATCTCTGCTCTCCATTGCCAATTGGAACTGATCATACCCAGAGTATAAATCTCCAATCGAGTAGATAGCACGGCCAGCAAAAGCTTCTACAACTTCATCTACTATGGGTCCTGATCCCATGTTCCAAATAGTCACCTTGTTAGCCTGTTGCATGTCTTGGATGAACCTAAGAGCCCCTGACTTCTTAGGTACAGTAAACCACCGACTCGAGTAAGGTCCCATAGATGGCTCTAAAATACCCATGCGTATCTTCTCTTTTAACAATTCAACAAGCTTTGGCAACATCGCTCGTGGCACTGGTATAGGCTTCAAGTCCCAAGGCACATGTGGTACTGTGAAGATCACCATGGGTGCTACGACACTCGTATCTGCACATCCAATCTCTTCCGCACTGAAAGCAAAAGCCTTTCCATGCCTTCTCAACATCTCATGAAAATGCTTTCTCTCTTCCTCAGTGAGAAACTCACCCCCTCCGATCTGCAGTCGTTTGAGTGTCTCTTCTGTGAACTTGTGCCCTACTCTCTGTGAATCTCGCAGAACTGGTTCAGTCGATGCTCGTTCCACTTGCTTGTTAGAGTCTTCAGGTAGTTGAGTAGCCACCGGCTTCACTTTTCGCGCCACAGTCTTGTATTTTGTATGAACTTGCGCTTCTTGATGTTTCATGGCTCTACTCTTTTCTAACTCCAACTCATGATCTCCTTTCATCTGAAGCTGAACCTTGTAGCCATCTTCGACGAATCTTGTAATCTCCTCATGTAACTCACGTGAACGGATTGCAACTAATCCATTAACCAAAGAATCGGTGCTTATAAACGACAAAACCTCCTCAAGAGTATCTTCAAAGCCCTCTTCTTCATACACCCCGTTAATGAACTCCTGATCTACCAAAACTCCTTGAGTTTTGAAAAGATCTTCCTGCTTCTTCACACATCGTCTTTGTACACTATCCATCTCTTCTACCACTCGAAATCTATTTACACATGTTTCAGAAAACTGAGCAAATCCACATTTAAACATCTCTTCTTCATCTTCTAGCACTAGCGGAAGGCTCTTTCTCCTATCAACACTCCCATACTCCCGCTCTACAGGAGTGCTAACTAAAAATCCGAAAACTCTTTGTCAGTCCTTAAGGGACTGTCCCTCAGCTTCTCTCTGTTCCTTTCATGACCCGTACGTACAGTAAGAAACTGTACCGCCCTTGTACCATCTTGACTTCTAATACGAGCATAATGAGACCCATCGTCCATTACTTTCGTCTCCATCCTAGACGCAGTAATATATGGTTGACCAAGGATCCCAGGATAAGCAGCTACACTTTGAACAAAAAAGTTTTGTTCTATCTCTACATCTCCTATACGAGTTTTGACAGCTGGACAAGCACCAAAAAGTTCACCTCTTTGGTTGTTAGCAGCACGAAGAACCCATCCATGTCTTGTGTCGATTGGCCACTTCCCCTTCTCGTAAACGTTTTTGGACATGATATTAATCTTCGAACCGTGATCCACCAACGCCACTATAGCCTCTGACAAGTTACCCAGTCGGACCCTTGTCTCTGTAGTTGCACGAGCCCAATATGCTCGAGAATAGTGACTCTCATGCTGCTTCTCGTCGCCACAGATCGCTTAGGGTTTAGGTGCTTCTCGTCGTCACAGATCTGAAGAAAGCCGAGTTTAAAGCATCATTCAGTGTGGAGGCCACGAATGCTCCTGGTGAACTAGAGTTGGATCCTTACAAGAGTGAGTTCAAGATGTCTGTTGTGATTAGTACAAACGATGGTGAGGAGGATCATATCTTCGATAGTTAATTTTAGATTAGATTTTATTTCGTGTATAGCATGTATAATACACGATTTCTCGATAAAGCTCGGAAGAGTTAAGAAAGTGATGTAGAATTATTTTCCTCTATGATATTTTGTCCACTTAATGGTTGAGAAGGTGCAACATGAGTGGAAATTCAAAAGATTGGAAAGTTAGACTTAGAAACCTTCCTCAAGGTTTAGATGTCATAGTAAGTGTCGGAGAAAGTTCGAGAGAGATTATCGTCGAGTTTGAAAACCCTAGTATTAAACCTCAAGTAGAATCTCCGAGGAGAAGAGTAGAAACCGACTTGTGGTGTTATTTCTGTAGAGGGTTGGGACACAAAGTAGTGAATTGTCCAACTAGAATCAGAACCGAGAGAGCTAAAGGGAAGCGGGAGTTTACTGATTTAAGTCTTCGAGTGGGTCCATCGTCACCAGCGCCAATTCATCTTCTAGGCGAAGATCCTTGTCCAAGTTGTGGAGTGGGTGATCTATCAAGAGGACACAAGTGCGTCGATGTGGCCGCCCTACTTACGTCAGTAGTCGAGAAGTTGGACGAGACTCAAAGAGCTGAGACGGAGAAGCTGTCGACTTCAAAGGAGGACTCGGCTGAGTTGTGATGGAGATCGTCATTCGGATGGTGGAGAAGACGGTGATGCGACTCAGGCTCATGATTACCTTGGGAGAAGAGATGGCACAAGAGGTGTTGTTACAACCATTTCCTTTCATTTTACCTATGGTAGATTATTCGCGAATGGAATTGGTGATGTTCGTACTCTTTTAAGCGAGTAGTTATTGCACAAAAATTAGAAGAGTAGAAAGAGTAGTTACAAGATGGGAAAGCTACCCGTGTTTCATGGGAAGGACAATGAAGATGTAGAACCATTTGTTCGAGACTTCAAAAGGGGTTGCATCGGAAACAATGTGAGAAGGAAGGAAGAATGGGTGTTGTTACTGCCAGAGTTTTTAGAAGATTTTGCTCTTACGTGGTATGAAGACCGAGTGAAGAGCCAGACTTCTGGTGCAGTTGAGGACACATGGGAGACGTTGAGTAATGCACTCATCGAAGAATTTCTTCCAGAAGAGAGTTATGAGAAGCTCATGGTGGAGCTTACTCATTTGAAGCAACGTGACGACGAGAAAGTTCGGCAATATGCCGAAAGGGTGGATAAGTTGGAGCAGCGGTTTCAGACAATCCTACGGAAGAGTGGAGACAATGTGGAGCTAACGATGGCGGGGATTGGAGCAGTGCTGACCAAGAACTTGGTGGGAGGACTGAGACCTTCAATTCGAACCCAAGTGAGGTACGAGAAGCCAGCAACCAAAGCGGAGGCCATCAAGATTGCGACAAATATGGAAGAGAGTTTGGATGAAGGAGATATCATCCAACCTCATCATGCTGCTCTGGTGTCGACTTCGACTCCTGGTGTAGTCACAACGATCGCACCTGCACCATCACAATTGGTGATTGCTTCAACGTCAGCTACTACTCCAACGGTGGTGCCAAGACCATTTGTCCCAACAACGATGTCTACTGCCACCTCGGATTTTCATGCTGAGCTGAAGAGCATCACCGATACTCTTGCGGATCTCAAGATAAACGTGGTGCAGTTACGAGAATGGAGGAACAAAGGTGGAGGAGGAGGTCAAAGAGGTTATGACAACAATCCCAACCGAGGAAATTAAGGTAACTTTGGAGGCAACCAAGGTAACTTTGGAGGAATCACTTGTTGGACGTGTGGAGGTTCTCATTTCCAGCGAAAAAGTGTCCTAACAACGGAGCAAGAAGTGCCGAAGTTGTCAAAATGAATGTGGGTGGAGGAAATCCATCACAAGGACGAGAAAGGGGGTGGCTACTATCGATGTCGTGCGTGATCTCATCTACGAGAAAGGAGAGAGTTCAAACTCTTCTCATGCATCGGTGGAGCTTTTAGCTCAAGAAAGGAAAAGAACTCGATTTTCTGATGAACCGGTTTTCATGGAGGAGTCAGCAAGTAGAAGTACTCGTTCGAGTAATGTTTCGAGTACACCAAGGGAGCCAAGAAGGAAGCTGGGGATGGCGGATTTCACCATTTCATCTTCCCAAGCGGGATATGATGTGGTTGAAGATGTGGGTGCTCAGAAAGCCAACATCACTATTGGACAACTGATCGCACTTAATCCCAGCTTACGAAGAGAACTCAGAGGAGGACTGAGTTCTAAGAGAAGCAAGAAGAAGAAACCCAAGAGCAAGACATCATAGTCAGTAGGAGTGGGTGTGGTGGATGTGCATGCTTCAGAGGTATGCACTAGGGCTTCAAAGATTGAAGTCCGGTTGAATGATCACTACGTCTCTGACGTATTGGTGGATGGAGGGTCGGCTGTAAACGCCATATCGGAGAGGTTGATGAAGAAGTTGGGGATGGAACCAACTCGCCCGGCTAGCATTGTCGTGGAGATGGCTAACAAGCAACGGGTAAGACCTCTGGGTGTGTTAGAGAAGGTGGTCGTGTCTGTGATGGGAGTTCAAACATTGATGTCCTTTCAAGTGTTAAAGGACTCTAGTTATGATTTGCTCCTAGGTAGGCCTTGGTTGAGAGCTGTGCGCACCACTGATAGGTGGCACAAGGGATACTTACGGATTGGGCCTAGAGATCATAGAGTGATAGTTCGTCTCTCGGGTGTTGGAGTTGTGACTTCTGACTCTGATAGACCCACTAGTGACTACTGGGAATCTGATACGGAAGACGATCAGAGTGTCTCAGAAGTAGATACCGGAGATTCTTACGATCAAGAATCCTCGTCTGAGGACGAAGGATTTGGTCGAGATGAATCATTACATCAGCTTAGTGCTATTGACTTGTTGCCTCGACCAACAGTGGAGAAAGATCCTGACAAAGAAGAATTGAGTGAGACAGAGATTGTGAGAAGACTCTCTACCCTGAAGTTTGATATCAATGTCACTCAAGAGGAGAAAAGTAGATTCCTAGATATATTTCGAAAATATATCCATGTGTTTGCTTTCAGCTACAAGGATTTGAAGGAGGTGACTCTCGAGACTCATCGAATCGAATTGGAGGAGAACGTAAGACCAGTTCGACAGAAGCAGAGAAGGGTCAATCCTACAACAGCGATGATGGTCAAGGAGGAGATAGACAAGTTGAGGAAGGCGAGTTTCATCTATGAGGTGGAGAACTCAGAATGGGTTTCACCCATTGTGATTGTCAAGAAGAAGAATGGTAAGCTGCGAGTGTGCATAGACTATAAAAAGCTGAATGCAGTTACCAAGAAGGATTATTATCCTCTACCATTTATAGATGAGATTTTGGAGGAAGTTGCTGGTCATGAGTGGTACAGCTTTGGTGATGGTTATAGTGGGTATAACCAGATCAAGATAGCACAGGAGTACCAACAGTTGACTACTTTCACTACTCCTTGGGGAACATTTGCATTTCGGGTGATGTCATTCGGACTGTGTAATGCTCCGGCCACGTTTCAAAGGTTCATGAACAAGGTGTTTGAACCATTCATAGGGAAGTTTGTTCGGGATTTCATTGACGATTTCTGTGTGTACGGAAGAAAGGAGGACCACTTTGATCATGTGATCAAAGTTTTGCAGCGGTTGGAGCAAGCCAACGCTTCTCTAAATCCAGAGAAGTGCATCTTTGGCTGCGAAGAAGGTCTACTGTTAGGGCACATCATTTCCAAGAATGGGATTGCGGTAGATCCTGAGAAGGTGAAGAAGATTGTGGATCTTCCATTTCCGATCAACTTGACAAAGTTGAGGCAGTTTCTTGGCATGGTTGGATATTATCGTAGGTTTGTGTTTTCCTTCTCAAACAAAGCAATAGCTTTGACTATGTACATGAAGAAGGGAGTTGATTTTGACTTGATAGTGCATGATCAGAAGGCAAAAGAAGCATTTGAGGAGCTGAAAAAGGCATTAGTGACAGCTCCTATACTTGCTAAACCTGAGTGGAGTAAAGCATTTATTCTGTATACGGATGCCTCCAATGTAGCTATCGGGTGTACATTAAGTCAGTTAGATGAAGATGGGCATGATCATCCTATAGCTTATGCTAGTAGGCAGATGGTGTCAGCGGAGAAGAATTACTCCGTGACTGAACGAGAAGGATTAGCGGTGATCTTTGGATTGAAGAAATTCCGACATTACTTGCTAGGAGGGAAATTTTCCATAGTCACAGATCACAAGGCTTTAAAGTATATCTTTAATAAGCCTAATGCCGAAGGTCGTATTGCCCGTTGGAAGATCCTTCTATCAGAATACGATTACGTGATCGAAGATAGACCAGGGAAAAAGCATGCGAATGTTGATCTTTTGTCGAGGGCTTATGATGATGAGGGAGAAGAACCGTTTGATGATTCATTTCCAGACGAGCATCTGATGACCATCACAAGCATCGAGGAGATACCGGACGAGTACAAGGAAATCTGGAGTTTCCTTGCAGAAGGCTCTTTTCCAGAAGGTATGCATACCCGAGAACGTAACGCGTTGATCAAGAGATGCAAACCTTACACCATGGTGGAGGGAATTCTATTTCATCAAGGAGCAGATGGGTTACTAAGGAGAGCAGTTGGTCAGAAGGAGACGTTCAAGCTGATGCACGAGTTTCACGATGGCACTATTTGTGGAGGTCATTTTGCTGGTAAGATAACAGCTTTCAAGATTTTGGATGCGGGTTATCACTGGAGAGGGATTTTCAAATAGTAGAAGAAGGGAGTAAGATGCCCTCCTACTGGGATGCCCAAGTATGGTAGCTCGGCCTGGATGTAGATGTGGAAGAAGGCGCCCCAATTGATGATCATTCCTTCCCAAGTAGCTTCCAAGAACTCCACGTCCTGGTCTCCAAGGTATCTCACCTTCAGGGTCTTTCTCTTGGGAAAAAGATGAAGATACAACTTCCTCAGAAGACGCTTCTTCGGCTCCCAATAATCTTCCACTTTCCATCCATTCCTCCCCTATTTGTCTTCCAGGAAGAGACATGTGGTGCTTCAAGATACATGTCGTTTCTCAGAGATCATCCGTAGGATCTTCTTCTCCAGCTCGTACGTGTGGTTCTCTGCTTCTTGCCGGTGGAAAGCTCTACGCCACCACTCCACCGTCTAGGAAGATGGTCTTTTCCAAGCGACCCCTGCCGTAACAGGTACACGGTTGCGCGGAGGCAATGCTGCCTAGACCTCTTTCAAAATACCTTGGTATGCAAGATTCTAGGGAACATCCCTCCTTGTAAAGCCCCATACAGATTAGCACCACATGAATTGGAGGAGTGCAAGACATGAATTGGAGGAGTGCAAGACACGAATTGAGGAGATGTTGCAAAAAAGGTTTATCTAGCCTAGTGTGTCACCATATGGAACTCCATTCCTTTTTGTGAAGAAAAAAGATAACAATTTGTGGATGTGCATCGATTATCGAGCACTCAATCAACAGACGGTGAAAAATAAGTATCCATTACCTCGGATGGATGACTTGTTCGACCATCAAAAAAGTGCTGATCTATTTGAAAATAGATCAGCACTTTTGTGTGCAACCTTCTGCTTCTTATCCTATCAATCTTGGTCAGCCTTATATCACTACAGTGCGTATGGAGATCAACTAGAAGGGTGAGTGAGGATAGGTGATGGACGATGGATCATACTATGCTAGGATTCGTAGTCTAGATAATAGATGTTCTGTTCAATTTTTTACTATCCGGACAAATCACGAGCGAAATAGATAGACCTTGAGAGATACTCCTATTTGCAGAAGTAAGGGTTTTCAGACCCTTGTAGGACGGGATGACAAGAGTGAAGGATATAGGACTACTATATGAGATCACCCCACATGACTTACAACCCTCTCATATGCGCACCAAGTAAGGCCATGAAGCCCATGATTAAGAGAGATACTGGTCTCCTGCTCTTAGATATGCAAGACATGGTTGCATCCAACATAGACTCCCATCTAAGAAGTCAACATGCCGAAATAGAAAACACAGGCTAGAAGGATTTGATCCGAACCTATTCTTCCAAGTGGGCGTCCTTATCCTTGAGGATGGCCTCTGTTTCAGTTTGAAAAGAAATAAAGTTGATACATAAACCTAAAAGAAGTTATCACTACAGTCTTTACTAGCTTTTCCTGCACCAACTTTTCTACACAATTTTGTTTTTAATGAATGAGGAGGCAAAACTATAGTACTCACTAACACCTACGCACACACGTTGAAGTTGATAGATGAAGTTTACACCAGCGCATGATTTTAATTTGGCTAGTGTCAACTTCACCTGCAATTTCTAAGCGCTTCGTCTCAATCAAATGTACTTTTTGTCAATCTTGTCATGTGAATTTCCTCTTTGTGAGAGCATTAACTGGCATTGGCGACTCTAGCTGCAAAATTGGTTTGACCTCAAGGTCCGAGCCCATTGCGCTTCAGACGAGGACTGGATGTAAAGAAGACACCATCTTCAAGCGGGATGACATTCTCAAGACGACTACCCAATATATCTCACAAATTAGGAGGAGATGCATATCCATCTCCGATGAGAATGATGAAGAATCGGTACCGGAGAGTGTTAAAGCGATGATTGAACTTTTGGTCCTCATGGTCAATCCAAGAAAACAACTTTTTTCATCTGCAGCTGAAAACAAAAGTTCACAACTCTCTTCTGTGATGATTCATTGAGAGTTTCTAATAAAGACACGGAGACTGAAGTAGTCTTGAAAGCATACCAACCGTCTTCTTCATGTTGCAAGTCTCCTAGAAAGAAGATTAAGTTGAACTCAACCAACAGTCAAGAGTCTCCTATATAAATTTGCAGGACGTCTTTTCGTATCAGAGCATCACTTCGACAAGATTCATTTCAAGAACCATACTATGATTATATACAAAATAATACGGATCATCCACCACTACAACTTGCTGTTGTGAGTGATCTTTTACATATTGAGAAAGAAGATTACAAACACTATCAAGTACATCAATTTTACATTTTTACACATACTTTTGATTATAATAACTATGACATTTTTCTGTTATTGTAGTTATAATTAGCATACAGTGTTTACAACTTATGTAATTTCAGGAAGAGCTTCATTTCTAACATAAATTGTTTCTAACTTATTTATTTCAGGAGGAGTTACATTACAGCAACATATCTTTGAGCTCGAAGGAGTTGATATGCATGTTGTTGATCGATGTGACTCTGAAAACAGAGTTGTATGAAAACTCAACAAGTTCATTTATGAGTCTAAATTCATCTGATAGTTCTCTAAAAACTTTTAGAGGTCATCAGAGTTTTAACACAGAGGAGAAGATAGATATGTTTGCAACATGGGCACTGGAGAATCAGAAAGTGTAGAAATATCGATACTTCAAGAACACTCCAAGAAGAGAGAGCGAGTAGACACGGAAAGTAAAATAGGAATGAGATGGTAGAGGCTTTGCCTCTCCATGTATATGTAGTGACGTAGGATTTCTCTTTTTGCTCATTTAGTATACAAGATATCGTTCCCAAAGAGGATTTACACAAGTATCGCTGCTCTAAGTTCTAAGATCTGTTCAAACACACAACACACGGGTTTTGTCTAGAAATCTTGTCTTCTCACAAGACCACACGACTTCCAGACCCTTCAGAAGGTGCTCTGGACCCAAACAAACAACTACCACCTAAAATATCACAGACTTATCTACAGGGAAGCTCGGAAAGACGCGTCTTGCTTCCAGATCACTTCTTCCAGTCTTCTCAACACAGTCTTCCCGAAGCAATTCTCGACTTCTGGGGGTTCAACTCGGCTTCTCACACCTCTAGAAGACTGCTCTTGCTTCGTAGAAGTCGAACTAGCAACGTCTGTCGCACATTGCTCTTCCAAGTCCCAACGCGTTAGATCAATCACAAGGTGTATGCCTCCTGTAGCCTTCCTAGGCTTTTGCCTACGAAAACGGTCTTCCTACAGCACTACAACGACATTCATCTTCACGGAAGCTCAATAGAAGTCTCGGAAGCTCACTAGAAGAAAGTAGGAAGATGGGGAAGATGAGGAAGAAGGGAAAATCCAAACAAGAGAAAAACAAGATAAGAATAAGAAATTAAGACTCCCACAGGCTTCTAGTCCGGATCTTGACTAACAAGCCATCCCTGCTTGTAGTAATTTGGGAAGGAAGACAACAAATTCGCTTACAGTTACACAGTCTTCTACTTGAGGATGTCGTCTTCTGCTGTGGAAAGAAGGTTTCTTTCTTCTTCTGTCGTTGCTTCGACTACTCCGTCTTCTGGGATCGCTTACTCATAGGACCGTCCGTACGTGGATCCTAAGTGCTCCACTGGATGAGACAAGCTTTGACTCTGCACAGCTTCTAACAATCACCGCCACTCAAAGAGAAGGCTTCTCATGCACAATTGGGTGTGAATTCAAGGAAACCCACTGCCCAGAAAACACAAACAAAGCTTTTACACTCAAATCCAAAATCCATTCCCCGAGAAGAAGACACATTGGTGTTGGGAAGCTCACTTGCTCTACGTCCTGCTCGTACTTCTCGGCACACCAGCTTAGTAACAGGACTACACGAGGATGCCGTTCCCTGCTCTAAACTGTCCACTACCTCCATCTACATCTTCGAGCCACTGTTGGCAACGAGAATGCAGACCCCTCCGGTGTAATCCCAATCTGTTCGTATGTCTCTAACATCGGGTGTAGTGTGTAAGTACAGTATTGTGTGCACAAATGTGACTAATGCGCCTGAAATCTATACATCTGCCTTGAAGGGAGAGTTCCCCTCCAATCCTCGACTACAACTAGGGAGAGATGGGCGCTGTCAGAAGGCTGCCACCCCACATGCAAGCGGTTCCTTTCTTGTTTAGTCATCTACCTTGCCATTCCTGTGATGCCTACTCTGCCACATAGTCACCTATCTAATATTACACTAAAACTGCCACCTCCTAAGATAACATGTTCGATTCCTACTAAGTTTGGACAAGTCAACTTGTCTTCTGCGCTTTGCTGCCTGCTCTAATTGCTTGGATGCAATCTCCACCTGATCTGCTCCTACCTGAACTCCTAACTTGGCTTCTGATAAGCTGGGAAGCCCTGCGAATACCTCGGGTGTCACTGAGGTGGCTTCCTCCTCAACATTCGTAGTTGACTCGCCTCGTGCTGCTTCGGAAGACGGAAGCGTCTTCTGGGAAACTGGGTCGATCTGCGCTTTCTCGCTCTTCTGAGGCACTGGTTCGACGCTGGGGGTCATGGTGATCTCATAAGGGTCCGGGGAAGTCGCTTCCTCCACTCGGAATACCTGAGAAGACAGCTCTTCTTCCTGTCTTCCAGAAGACACCTTGTCTTCCGGGGCTTCTTCCATGATCTTCTCGGCTTCCAACGCTGTCACTACCAAGTGGACAGCGAGGTCGAACTCCTCCTTCTCCAAGTCTGATGCGAACAGAGGTATCTTCTTTGTCTTCCAGAGGCAAGGATACCTCTTCTGCTGCTGTGACCTTCTGCTTCTGCGTGCGAGAAGAAACTACTCTTCTCATCTTCCGGGGTGGAAGATTCCTCCCATGGCAGGAGCGGTCCTCTTTACTGCACTTCCTCGCATCGTAGTAGGAGTATCCATCCAACCTTCGTCTTCTGGAGTCTTTGGAAGACTCCCTCGTGTTGCAGAAGCAGTCTTCTGCGCAGCTCGAGTACTCAGTGCTTCCTCTTCAGAGTCGGACTCCGATCCAGAGTGAATGATTGGGAAGGAGGTGGTCTTCCTAGGCACACTCCTAGGACCCATCTTCCTTGGTGATGTCGCGTCTTCCGATCCATTGGAGTCATCTTTCCTCACCAGAAGCGTCTTCTGATGAGTACTTGGCCTCATCTGCGGCATCAGAGTGAGAAGGGGAGTCATGGCTGCTGCTCGGTCGTCTTCTCCCGAGGTTTCTTCCTTCGTCTCGTACTGCCCTGTTGGTCCATATCTCACCAACTGATCTTCCGTTAGGTCTCCCTTGGCCACGTACAAGTACCAGAAGAATAGAATAAGATGTCCTCCTGCCGGGGTGCCTAAGTACACCAGCTCTGCCTACACATATGCATGGAAGAACGCACCCCAGTTGATATTCTCTCCGGCACATACTGCTTCCAAGAACTCCACGTCATGATCTCCAAGATATCTTGTCTTCTGTGCTTTCTTTTGGGGAAAGAGATGGAGGAATAGCTTTGCCAAAAGACGCTTCAACCTTCCATCCGTTTCTTCCCTATCTGTCCTCCAGGAAGAGACAAGATGTGCTCCCAAGCACGTGCCACTTCTATGAGATCATGGATAAGATCTTCTTCTCGAGCCAATAACCTCGGTTCTCATATTCTGGCGTGTGAAAGACCCTGCGCCACTACTCCTCTATCCAGGAAGATGATCTTGCACGAGCTACTCCTGCCTTCGTAGGTACACGGTTGCAGGGACGTAATGCTGCCCAAACTTCCTTTGCTGCCCAAACTTGGGAAGACTTCCGGGACAGCTTCCGATTCAATAATATTCTCGGAAGACTTCCCGAAGCCAGACTTTCCTTCACTGGTCTCACCTGTCTTCTGCTTCCTACACGCAATCTAACCTCACAACAGACACAAGACATTCGTACTCTGTTCTTCTGACTTCTGACTTCTCATACACACTCTGAAGAAGCTTGGTGCATAACGGGAAGACATGACCCTCGACCATTCTCTCCAGATTCTGCCAGCAAGACTTCTCACAACTCTCTTCTAAGTTTGGGAAGAAGAAGGAATAGGTTGCTATGGGTCTGACAGAAGAAATCCGTAAAGGACCCTCACTCTTCTCGTGCATTTTGCCAACCTTTCCTGACTTCTAGTCTCTCTAGGAAGATGTAAATTTGAGAAGCTTGGAAGATTGGGAGGCACAGGCCTGGTTCCCAACTTTCAGCTTCTCGAAACAACAAACAACTCGCCAAGTCACTCAAGATTCGTACCAAGCCTCTCTTAACACAAAAGCAAATCCAATCCACTCTTGATACGAATTACACACAGTCGTATTCCGAAAACTGCAGACATCAGAGGCGTCTTTCGAAGATGTTCAGGTTTCAGAAGCGTCTTTCGAAGATGTTCAGGTTTCAGAAGCGTCTTCCGAAGATGTTCAGATCTTCCGAAGCGTCTTCTGTCGAGGGATTCGGGAGTAGAGGTGCGGTAGGATAGGAAATTTATAGCTGAGAGATCGAATTTGAGAACGACGAACAGGGAAGCTCGATTATAGCTCGGGAAGAAGCGAGAAGATGGCTGACAAAAATTGGGCAGCGCTTCCGCTATTTCACAGAAGGAAAATACGGGATGGAGAAAGCGATCGATGGGTTTCTTGAAAACAACCGAGGAAGCGCGGGGGATACTAAACAAGAGGTGAGAAGCGGTGGGAAGGGAAGAGAACATGAGAAGAACCTCAAACAGTCTTCTGCCTGCTTCCCGTAGTGCCTTCAGTCTTCTGTGAGCTTCTGGCTCCACCTCAGTTCCAATGCGACTCCACAGAGCTCCTTCTATTGTCAATGTCCTGCTGCTTCTCAGTCGATCAAGGCTCCACCTCAGATTCTTCTTCAATCGCCCTTCAATGTCTGTTTCCGAGAATCTACAAGAGACTCCTTCAGCTCGATGGTGCTTCTTACTCTAAGAAATTCATCCTTGCTGACCTCGATTTCACTCTGCTGACCCTCCTCACTCAATTCAGTTTCTCCTAATTCAATACGGCACCTCCTAACTCGATCTTCTGTGCTAATACCTTCAATGTGGGAAGCAGGTGATGATTCTGCACTAATGCGTTTCTCCCGTATCTTCTCGCGCAGTTAGGGATTCTTCGATCGACCTATCTACTACCTTGGGCTACCTGGTAGGTACACCTACCCTCCTACTAGGTGATGCGCGGTTAGACCTTGTAGTCGCAGTCGCAGTCACTGTCACTGTCACTATCTTCTAGAAGACACGCGTCTTCCGTCTTCCGTCTTCTATCTTCCATCTTCCGAAGACCTGATCGGGACGACGTCTTCTCGGAAGAAGTCGACTTCTCTCACAAAAAGTTCTTAAGGCCATCTTCCTTCTAAGCAAGATGTATTCTTAAGCAACAAGGTTATTTTAATTACACAGACATGTGATTAACTTCAAAATTTTCAAAAATTTGTACATCCTGTAAATTGTGGGCACCATAGTATATATAGTAAGAGAGAGTACAAAGAAAACCCTAATGGTGAGTTAGCCCTCTAACTAACTATAACTACCTTAACCACTCCGACTAATGTTAAACTTCAAGCTCGATTCCACATCATGTACTCCTAGACAATGTTTGAAAGCATCAAACTTATCTCTAGGCAATGCCTTAGTGAAGATATTGACAACTTGATCTCCTGTGCTCAGATAATTGAGCTCAATCTCTCCTGCAAGAACCTTCTCTTCTCTTTCGGGTGAGGCGAAACCGTTTCTTTCGTCATCAGAAACTTTGAACGTGATTTTGGAGACCTAGACGTTTTTTCTTGCTGATATCTATCGACTTTCTGAAGGTGCAAATTGTGTACTCGGCCAATTTTCAACCGATTTGGAGATTTTCAGCGGTAGATTTTCAGTTGGATTTTTTCGATCAAAATGAAACTTTTAGGAGTTGAGTCAAAAAGAAATACTGGTCCGATTAGGATGGGTTGGACACTCTAGAAAATTTGCAAAATTTCAAAGGGTCACACGCCCACTTTTGATCTCATTTGGTCCAGTTTCGGCCTTTCTTGGTGTGTTTTTTTGACGTTTCTATCGTGTTTTGTATATCTACAGTTTGCAGACAAGTTCTTTCTTCATTCTCGCTGCAAGAGGAGTTCGTGGAGTCGACTCATTGTGACTTATTACAACTCTTTGAACGTAGTGTGGGTAGACGAGTTTCGTGGAGGTTCTGTGAGGTTTTCCGTGCACAAAACAGAGCAATTTCTACATTGCAGCTATGGCGGAGTCTGTGTCTTTGATCATTGGAGAGAAGCTCGACAAGACAACTACCAAGTGTGGAAGTTTCGGATGATGACTTTCATGCAGGGACAAGATCTATGGGATCTTATCATTGAGGAGGAGAAAACGCCTGAAGTATCAATTTCTGATTCGAAATTTAAGGAGTGGAAGAAGCGCTCGTATCAGTCGATTCACTACATCGCGTTGACAGTTTCAGCATCAATGATCGGTCACATTCAAGATTACGATACACCCAAGAAAGCTTGGGATGCACTCGCGCATCTGTTTCAATCTGGAACAGAGACGCGAAAGATGCAATTGTTGCAGCAGTTCAACAATGTGAAGAAGGGGTCGATGTGCATCAACGACTACGTGAACCATGTCAAGCAGCTCGCGGATCAGCTATCTTTTGTCAAACTCGAGATTGATCTCACTATCTTGATCGAGATCACATTGTAGAGACTGCTTGTAGAGTACAAAAATTCATAACATCGATTTCAAACCGAGAACCTCTGCTGCGGTTTGATGAACTAGTTCCTATGATGTTAGAAGAGGAGGTGTGTCTATTGGGGAGCTCTACTTCAACAGGTCAGCAAGAATCTGTCTATTTTGCAGGTTCTGGAGGATATCGAGGTAGGGGTCGTGGCAAAGGTGCTAGACGTGGAAAGGGTCGGAGACAGCAACAGCAGTCGCAGCAGCAGCAGAACGAGCAACAGTTTGACTCTTTCAACAACAACCAGAGACGTGCACTTGGTTCTTGCAACTACTGCAAGAAGCAAAGCCACAACGCGAATCAGTGCTACAAGAAGTAGAACAATCAAAGGCAGCAATACGACAACAACTCCCAGCAAGGTAACAACAATCAACAAGGCTACGCAGTCACTGAGCAAGTCTATTCAGAGCAGTTGCTGATTACAACGCCTCAGAGTTATGCGGCTTTCGAGCCACAGAATGACTAGATGATATACTCACATGACTCTCCATCGGGAGAGATTCAGTTCACTCGAGCTTGTGGAGACTCCACAGTTTATGGTGACAGGAGATGACACCAAGCACAAGATCCAGCACAAGGATAACATTCCGCTTGAGATTCTTACTTCAACGTTTATTGTTATACGGAATGTCTTGCATGTACCGACATTGACTAGAAACTTGTTGTCTGTAGGACAGTTGATAGAGCAGGATCTCCAAGTGCGCTTCAATAAAGATGGATGCTTTATTGAAGATTCGAATAGCACTGTCATAGCTCGAGGTAGTAAGAGTGATAAGCTGTTTAAACTAGATGCATATGTGCCTAAGTTACATGCTGTCATGTATTCACAGAGTGGTCCAATAGTGTTTGATATTGACATTTGACACAAGTGAACTGGACACATGAACTTTTAGAGATTGAAAAGCCTTTCGAGTTTTGACCTGGTTATAGGTCTGCCCAAATTCAAATCCATTGAGCCCACTGGAGTCTGTGCATCATGTCATTTCGGCAAGCAAGCTAGACAACCCTTTAAGGGATTAGGTAGTAGGGCGAACAAGCTTCTTGAGCTTGTTCACACTGATGTATGGACTGCTTCTCAGTCAAGTATGACCGGTTTCCAGTACTTCGTGTCGTACATTGATGATCATTCGCGTTATACTTGGATCTATTTGTTGAGAAACAAGTCCTCTGCCAAAGTACTGTCAGCATTCCAGACTTTTTGTAAGTTGGCGGAGAAATAGTCTAGAGCATCTATCTTTTGTTTGAGATCTGATGAAGGAGGTGAGTTTTTTCTGGAGAGTTTGATGCATATCTATGTGAGCATGGCATTCGACGTCTGAAGACCTGCAGTTACAGTCTCAATAGAACGAGATTGCGGAGCGCAAGAATCGACACATAGCAGAAGCTGCTCATGTGATGTTCCACGAGAAGACCATGCCTAGATCTTACTGGGTAGAAGTTGTTTCATGTGCGGTGTATCTGATGAACTAGACGCCTACAGCAGCAATCCAAAGTCAGACACCGATGGAGGTCTTCAAAGACAGTAAGCCTGTTTACTCTTCCTTTAAAGTTTTCGAATGTATCTGTTATGTGCACTTACTTGATGAAAGATGTAAGAAACTAGATCCGAAAGCTGATAGATGTATCATCCTTGGCTATGCTTCTGATACGAAAAGATATAGATGTTACAATCCTTCGTCCAAGCAGTCTTATATCTGTAGAGATGTTGTTTTTGATGAGCTACAGTCTTGGTTTACATCTGCACCTGTCGTAGCCATCCTTGTACCTATATCTGAAGTACTATAGTGTACTGACTCCTTGTAGAACCAAGGAGTCAGTCCACCATAGTACTTCAGAGTAGTACGTTGAGTGGAGGATATGGAGAAGTCACTGATTCTAGATCAGAATCTGTTGCACATAGAGTTGTTGTTAACATTGGAGTCCACGTAACAGAACCTAGTGGAACTAGTGTAGTTTCTATACAGGATGAGCGCGTGCTATTACAACGTATATTTGACTCATCCAGATATGTGGATCTTCCACATTCATTGGATACTTTGTCTCAGACCTTGGCGTCTACGTCTGACCAGTTGCAAGGAGAGGTGACTTTTGCACCGATTACCTCTCGTAGATTTGAACGCATAAAACATCTAGTGAGTAGGTATAAACATGAAGGTTTTCTTGCTACGCACCATGCATATATGGCCAATGTTCTTCAGGAACAAGAACCGAGTTCACTTGAGGAGGCGATGCACAAAGCCTAATGGGTAAGTGCTATGGAAGCTGAACTTGCTGCGCTTCATCACCAACAGACTTGGGAGTTGGTGGACTTACTTGAGGGTAAGAAAGCGATTGGTTGCAAGTGGATCTTCAAGGTCAAGCGCAACTCTGATGATATCGTGTGTCGGTACAAGACCAGATTGGTAGCCAAGGGCTACGCACAGCAAGATGGAGTGGATTTTGAGCAGACCTTTGCTCCAGTTGCGAAGATGGTGACTATTCGAACTGCAGTTGCAATTGCAACTCAGAAAGGTTGGAAGATGCACCAGATGGACTTCAAGAACACCTTTCTCAATAGCGATCTTGAGGAGGAGGTCTACATGCATCAACCTCCAGGTTATGAGGATCCCAAGTTCTCTTCCCGTGTGTGTAAGTTACGGAAGGTCCTCTATGGTCTAAAATAGACACCAAGAGCATGGTATGCAAAGATCAATTCTTACTTGCAATCTCTTGGTTTCCACCTTTGTAGTTTGGACTCTACCTTGTATTCATTACGAATACAAGACCGGAATCTTGTGATCACCATCTATGTTGATGACTTGATCATTACCGATAACTATGAGGAGCTTATTTCCCAAATCAAGGATCACTTGAAATCCGAGTTTGAGATGATGGACTTAGGAGAACTCAAGTACTTCCTTGTTGTGGAAGGAAGTATGGGAATGATGTTTGACTTGTACAGCGACAATATGCTCTCAATATGCTTGAGAAATTTGGTATGCTTGACTGCAAACTCATTGCTACGCCATTAGAGCAAGGGATAAAGCTAGGAGCAGAGGATGGTGAGTTACTCGATGATCCACGCAAGTATAGACAGATGGTAGGGAGTCTTATCTACTTGACGATCACCAGACCAGACTTGAGCTATGCCATCGGTCTGATCAATCAGTTCATGCAGTCACCACAGAGATCACATTTGGAGGTTGTCAAGCGGATCCTCCGCTACGTGAAGTTCTCGATGTAGTATGGACTTCACTATCGATACGGTGGATCATTGTTGTTACATGGCTACACAGATGCTGATTGGACAAGAAGTGCCGACAGGAGATCCACGTCAGATTACGCTTTTGGAATTGGAAGCACTGCTATAAGTTGGGCTTTTAAGAAGCAATCTACTGTTGCTTTGTCATCCACAGAAGTAGAGTACCGAGGAGCAACAAACGCAACATGCGAATCAATTTCACTCCGATGTCTGTATCTGATATTGGTGTGGAGTGTACAGATCTTGTTGTTGTATATACAGACAACATCAGCAGCATAAAGTTAGCAAGTAATCATGTTTTCCAGGCTAGGACGAAACACATTGAGTGCTCGACATCATGCACAACTCCAACTGCTCTCTCCTATACTTCTCCATGCGCTAACTCCATCTTGCTCATCAGCAAAGGACATATGCTCTCTACTGCTCTAATATCATGTAAAAAGATCGATACTTCGAAGACACTCCAAGAAGAGAGAGCGAGTAGACACGGAAAGTAAAATAGGAATGAGATGAGAGAGGCTTTGCTTCTCCATGTATATAGAGTAGGGGAGAGTACAAGAGAAATCTTAATGGTGGGTTAGCCCTCTAACTAATTGTAACTACCTTAACCACTCCGGCTAATGTTAGCCGGTGATCTACTAGAGCTTGGGGCTATATCAACAGAAAGTTTTGGTCAGAGGACAGTTCATGAAGATTGATGCTGCAGGGAAGTATGAACTTACTTGTGGTAATCTGTACTTGAGAGATTCAAAAAGTTAGTTTGATTTTTTTTACGAGAGAACAATACATATTATGATGCATTCTCCCATGCAGCTAGAAGTCATGCTACTCTTTTGTTACTTCCCTTGCTTTCTTTACGGATTTCTTTTTGTCTTCTGTTGTCATTGTTGTCGATGATAACAGAGGACCAAAAGACAACTTTTCTCGTATTTGTTTTTGTGAGACCCCTTGAGAGAGACCATTCCTTCTCTTTTCTTGTTTTCTTGTTAATTTTGTATTTCTTGCCTTCCCTAAGAGAGAGTCAGCAGAAAATGACCTATGTGGTTCTTTTGTACACATGACAGAAAATGATCTATGTGGTTCTTTTTGTATGCTCTACTGACTTCTGCTACGACTGGAGCTTGGCTTGTATCTATCGAAGACATTTTCTCTTGCTTGTGAGGAAGCGAAGGTGAAGACTATAGGTTTATGATCATAGTAGGAAATCAGTAAGTGGAGGAGAAGACTCCAGGTTTACGGTCATACCATGAAATCAGTAAACAAAGAAAAGGAGATTAATCTCAGGCATGTCTCTTTTCATTTTTAGTTTGTTTACCTTCGGATATATATTTTTGTAATCTAGTTGAATTTTGACTATATAATAATATGATTATCAGTACATTTAACCCATTCTAGTGTCACAGATCAAACACTTGCTCCGATATATACAATGCACAATTTCTTCTCTATGTGTTGATACGAGACTACTGGATGCACAACTACGATGCAAAGTGTGGGTTCTATCTTATGTGACAGTGATTCATTGTAAATTTGAACCTTACTCTGTAAGAGTGCAATAATAGAGCAATGATGACTTTTGAGAGAAATTCATCATTGCTCTAGTATTGCACTTCCATAGTCGGAACTTAGAAAGCAGGAGATACACAAATTTTCAAGTCGAAAGAGATATTCTAAATATTTCTAGAGCCGCATGATGGAAGTTCATGCTCAAGATCTGGAAAGGTCAGGTGCCGGGGCAGGTGTGACTTTAGCAACTTTCATTTTTGATCCCACTGGATTTATGGTCTTCTACTTGCATCTTGAAGAATTACCAGCTAAAGATTCTGCCTCCTGGACTTGACTACACTGCAAATAATTGGCAATCTACACCTTTTGAACAAGTTAGTTCATCAGTCCCTAGCCGATCTGTCTCAGAAATATGGACATAATGCTCCGACTAGGATCTCTAAACACTGCTGGTTGTCTCGTCCCTTGATATGGCATTGCTTCACAATAACCACTGGTGATACATGCGCAGTTTGGAGTGTTAACCGTTAAGAAAGAAGACATGATCACGATGAGAGTGAAAAATATTGCAAAGTTGGAGAGGATAAAATTTCCCACAACTTGTTGTTATTTGCATTGCACGGTGTGTGTGTTTTTATTGGGAAAAAAAATTACCTCATGTCAAAACAAGGAATAATAGTGCTGTGATGATATGATCATTTTTCCCTGGGTAAAGAAACGATATCTTCTTAGAGTCTGCAAAATGCTCCTTACGAGGAATACCAAACATTGAATTCATCTTATATAGACTTTTTACCTATATGATTCAGACGAGTCGTGCAATGTGCTCCGGTCGATCCATCCTAAATCTGGATAGTCATCGCTTTCTCCTTGTGTGCATATAATCTGTTGCGGCTGAAGCTCGTGCTCGACACAAACACAAGTCGCTGACTTTCCGAGCTGATGACATTAACGTTCGCATCTTCTTTTCGCTCAGAAATATTTCTCCACCCTCTTCCATAGTAGGTCCACTCCGGATCAGCATTCTCTCGTTACATACTCGCCTAAACCACAAACACAAATGAGAGATGTAGACTATCGATGCAATCGTCCATATAGCACAACTTACATCACACATTGATAGCTTCCATTGACGAAACAAACCCCAAGCTACTGTATTATCTCGTTCTCTCTCCGTGTTCGTCTAGCTTTTCTCTTTCGAGCTTCTATAAAGTGCTTCGATCGATAGCTGCGTCGATATATTTCGAGCTTCTCTTGATAGTGACAACGTCGTAACACTCACTTCAGAAAATGGGTAGAATTTGCTCGTGCACTTCTCGAGAGCACTTGCTAAGCTTTGAGCTTTCGAAGTTCAAAGTGTGAGCTAGTCGCTTGCCGCTTATCCACTGTGGACACTTCAAAGGGTGTGAAGTAGAAGAGGGAGTTCCTTTCACTCGTGCGAGGTAACAAAAACAGAAAATTGAGATGAAAATGTATCTTTCATCCGTCTACTTTTGATAATTGTGGATTCAGTACGGCTCTCAACTCACCTGGCTGAAGAAACAAAAACGCAATCGATCCAAGAAACATTCTTATTACCAACCCTAAACACCACACGCCACAGGAGAGTGAAAAACCGCTCTCAAAATACTATGAGAATCACACACCCTAAGAGAATCTCCACCGGAGCACTGTAAATGTCCCGGCACGGTAAACAATTCCGGTAATACTGAGTTACGTAAACTGCTATACAAACTCGGGGTTTGATTCGCTTTAGTCACTTTGGAATCTCTAGCTTTATCGAGACAATGGTCTCGTCGGTTTTCTTTGTAACCTTTTCGGGTATTATTTGCCTGTTCTGCTTGGACACCCTGGAAGATTATTTAGTTATTCTTGGAATATGACTGGATCTGCTTAACTGCAATTGCTCCTGGTAACCCGGTTGACTTTGTTTCTCTGGTTTGCTTTAGAGAACTGAGAATTTAACCGTTACTCTTGTGATTACATATTAATTTCACTTCTGGAATATGGGAGCAGCTTTACTATTGGTGCTGAAATCTCCTTGTAATTCATATTCAACTATGAGAGTATTTTATTACTTTTTGGCCGCGGAAGAGACGGGTAAAACCCGGGACATTGATTTGAAAGTAAAGAAGGGAACACTGCTCAGGACAAGGACAGGAACACTACTCAGGTATCTAGCGGTCTTCCACTAAGAGGACCAACGACAAGCGCTCCATATAACTTATTGTCGAACCAGGAGATCTGAAGGGAACCCCGGGCAGAGGCCGCCGAGCTCGTCATTCCTGATCTCTCCTGTCTGACCAATGCCCATCGATCTCATCCGGGCAACAAGCACGCCAGAGCCCAAGGCAGGGTCCGATACTCCACCTGCCAGTTGTTATAGAAAGGTATCCTAACATAATATCTAGTAGAAGCAGTAGAGTAGACGATACTCTACTCTACTGCTCGAACACCACATGAAATTTCAATCCATGGTAGGGATACGAAATGCTGCTTCTAAATTAGGTTTCTTCCTAGCACAGCGTAGCCCGGGCGTACTCTGTAATCGCGTGGAAAGGTACCTAAACTAGATTCGCGATCGACGAAACCTCTAAGTAGAAATTTCGTAATTTCGTTTCGAAATTACATACGTGCTTAACTATGATTTATAATGGCGAGTATCACGGTATGTTCTGTACGAACTTTTTCCTCTCAAGAAGCATGCAACAGGTACATCTCTCCGTTTCTCATCGTGAGATTTACGCTTCTGCAGGTCCCCCCTCCTAGCAGAGAACTCCAGAAGGAAGAGGATTCAAACTACCTACACTTAATGCAGATGAACTAACACTCTCTTTTAACCGCCATTAAATCTTTTACCGAGCTTTGCACCTAGGCAGAATAGGAGGCTCTAACAATTCATTCATAGAAGATTAAAAAGGACGATCATATAACAAGACTGCTTACTTCAAGTTCCGGAATTTGGTCGGCATTTATCTGAGGCGATGAGTCGAAACTTGCTTACCTCCTCCCTTCACTTACAACGAGAAAGTACAGGCGGAATTGGATATTCTGATATAGTGGCCTTGTACATGTGTCGTGACTTAAAAATCATAACTTCACACCATATTTGGTGTACACTTCCGGACTCAGACGAGGAGACACCAACACATTTAGAGGATGTGCTTTTCGGAATGTCATAGCCAGCTACTTGAGTATCCTCAATAGCTTGATGTGGCAGTCCCATGGGTGCTGGCGGGTACATCCTGAACGTTTCTTTCACCGTTGCTTTCATATATTTGAGCTTGACGAGATCTGCTTCTTCTACCATCCTGTCTTTCCCCACAACAAGGTCCAGCTCCTCCACAACTTTCTGTGCCACTTTAGGATGTCGCATCATCTCCGTAAGAGTCCATGTGATCGTATGTCCTGAAGTCGCCGTCCCAGCGGAGAAGCATATCCTGCATTCAACATGTACACATCTGCTGTGAGGTCCTGGTGAAGAAGGCGCCACATGCAATTGTCCCGTGTCAACTTCGTCGTCTGTTGGTATCCATCCTCTGCGTGGAACTGCCTGCTGAAATCCTAAAGAGGACATGGGATTCAACGCAAGAGGGGTAGCTGTATTCGTCTTTAAAGAGAACGATCTTCATGTCTAAGGGAATGACCGTAATGACTCCACTGCATGGCAAAAATCTTATCTGTGATTTAGTTCCTTAGCTTCTCACCTGAATAATGTTAAAGATAATGTCTAGTCTATAGTCACATCTATAGTCATCTCTATAGGCACATCTCTATGACTAGTGACTGACTAGTGACTAACCACTGTCCATAGGTTAGAGTATATAACAACCCCCTCTTGAGAGATGATGAGTCGACTGATCCTTTTACTGATGTATCTTCTATAGTGGAGAGTATTCACTTGGTTTGGTTCTTTAACATGGTATCAGAGCTTAGGCACGAGCATTAGCAAGGAGAATGAGGAACCAGAGAGTGAAAAGGACATAGAGTGAGCACACCACCTTCAACTGAAAAGTGAGAAAGAAGGGGCTAATTTCTGATCAAACTACCTTTGACTGCATTTTTGGAGGGGAAGGAGATCGAATTAGACAAATCTGAGAGTGGATTTGGGGTTAAATAGACTCCGCCTATGTGTAAGGATTTGCACAGAGCTTTCCAACGGTTCAACTTTTGACCCAAACGGACCTCGTATAAGGAAGTTACACTTTAGGGAACCCTTGGTCAACGGATCTTTGACTGCACTTTTGAAGGCCTTAACGATCGATTTCCGCGTTTCTGAGATTTTTGCCATGCTTGTTGAGATTGCAGAAGATTACAATATAGACACTACTTCCACCTCCACAACCACTTTGAGGAGTTCCAAATTTTTCCCTTCCTATTTTATTTTCGATCGATGGCTAACGTTAGTGATAACTTGCTTCAGGATCATCACAAGTTGGATAGCACAAACTATCCAATATGGTGCTTCAAGGTTCAAGCCATTTTTCAGAACTACGACTTATGGGACATAGTGTTGGGTGAGGAAAAAAGATCTATCGATTCACCAGCTGCTGTCAAAGCTTGGAACAAAAGAGATCAACAAGCACTTGCTATCATCAAGATGACCATAAAAGACTCGGAAATTATGGATATCTTGGAGGCTAAAACCTCTAAAGATGCTTGGGATACTTTCACCAAGAAGCACGAAGGAGCTGCTCGAGGGAGGAAGAGAATGCTACGTAGAAAGTTAAACACTTTGCAGATGGTTGTATGCATCTCACTCGAAGAGCACTTCAATACTGTCAAAGGGTTGCTACAACAACTGAAGAATCTGAGTGGAGGTATAGATGAGGACGACTTGGTGCTTATAGTGCTCCAGAGCTTACCAGAACCGTATGAGCACTTCGTCAAAGCAGTGGATGTTTGCAAGGAGCCTGTCTCATTTGAAGAACTGCAAACACTAGCTTTGCAAGAAGCAATGAATATCGAAACCAAGTCAACTCAAGCAACTACCACAACTGACTCAGCTTTCTTCTCCAAGAGGAGAGATCATAAACGTGGTAAACCTCAAGACTCACAACCTAAACAGAAGGAGCCTTGGGACAACAAGAAAAGCAAATTCAACAAACGAGATTCAGTCAGAGGGCAACTCCAACAAACCTAAACCTGGAACTGCAACTACTGTAAGAAACGTGATCACTATGCGTATGAGTGCAGGAAGAAGGCATTTGATCAACGGTCCAACATCAACAACAGAGGTAACTTCGTACATACAACTGATCACGAAGAGAAGCTTTTCTTCACTACCATGTATACAAACACACATGACCAACAATGGTGGATTGATTCTAGAGCATCAAACCATATCACCTCAAAGAAAGAGTGGTTTCAAAACTTTCATTCTCTTAATGGACCAGAGATTCGACTAGGAGATGGTAAGGGCTACCAAGTCCAGGAGGAAGGTAACATTCGTATTAAGCTACCTTCAGGTCAGATAAGAACCATTGGAGGTGTCTGGTTTGTACCTGGTGTAGTGCATAATCTTCTGAGTGTTGGTAAACTTGCTGCAAACGGATTTCAACTGTCATTTGATGCACAAGGATGTTCAATTCTTGACCAAGGATATGTAGTAGCTACAGGGCCGAAGGTTGACCACTTGTATGAGTTACAAGCCTTACCCTTGGTAGCTCCAGTTCTAGCTGCTGTAACAAAGACGAGCCAATTATGACATCTACGACTTTGACATTTACACTATCAGAGAATGCAGAAGTTGTTTCATGAGAACTTAGCACTTGGTGTTTCCAAATTTGTCCCTGTAAACACCCCATGTGAAGTTTGTCTAGATCTAAACAGACTCGAAGGAAGTTCTTCAAGACTACTGCAACAAAGGCAACAGATATCCTTCAGCTGTTACATAAAGATCTCTGTGGACGTACTGAGACCATTTTGCTTGGAGGTTCTAAGTACTTTATGCTGGTTGTTGATGACTTCTCGAGATACATTTAGGTTTTCTTCCTCTTAAGAAAGTCTGAAGCTCTCTTGCACCTTCAAAACTTTGTTAACATGGTGGAACGACAAAGTGGACAGCAAGTGAAGCATCTACGAAGTGATAGAGGAGGAGAGTTCACTAACAAGGCAGCTGACCAATATTTCACTGAGAAGAGGATACTGCGGCAGTTGACTACAGCTTACACGCCTCAGCAAAATGGAGTTGTTGAAAGAAAGAACATTACTGTTGTGGAGATGACAAGAAGCCTTCTTCTTCAGCAAGATCTTCCAAAAGACCTTTGGACTGAAGCTGTGAATACTGCGGTTTACCTTCTCAACAGAAGTCCAACTAATGCTGTCAACAACAAAATTCCATTCGAAGCTTTCAGAGGGAAGAAACCAGACCTCTCTAACCTACAAATTTTTGGATGTAAAGCATATGCTAGAACTCCGCAGAATTTACTCCAAAAGTTTGATGATAGATCTCAGATCTGTACATTCATAGGGTATCCAGCAAGAGAAAAGGGATATAGGCAGTTGAATGCTGCAAGAAAGATCATCATCAGTCGAGATGTAGTATTTTTAGAGGTCCTTTCATCTCAAAATTCACAACACAATCTTTCTGACCTACCACCTCTCTCAATCCTAGCCCCTACTTCAGACATTCATGAAGAAGAAGCTCAAGCTCAACTAGAACCACCCACACAAGTTGAGGTTACTGAATCAGGTCCAACTACAGCAGATTCGCCTCTCATTCATCAGACTACTCCAGATTCGAATCTTGCTACCCAACCAAGGAGACCTATCAGAACAAAGAAGGTTCCTGCAAGGCTAGAGGATTATATTCTCATGGCTGAAGCTCAAGGTGATGGAGAAATTATTACATTCGAGGAAGCTTTCAGTAAGGATCAATGGAGACGTGCTATGCAGGAAAAATATGATGCACTGCTCAAAAATGCAACCTGGAGCCTAGTACCTCTTCCAACAAACAAGAAAGCACTTGGCTGTAAGTGGGTTTATAAGATCAAGAGGCATGCGGATGGAACTATTGAGAGATACAAGGCTCGCCTTGTTGCAAAAGGTTATTTGCAGACTGCAGGAGAAGATTTTCAAGAGACCTTCACACCTATGGTAAAACTTAACTCTATCCGAGTTCTTTGTGCTCTTGCAAAACAACATGGTTGAAAGTGTTTACAAATGGATGTTAAGAATGCGTTCCTTAACGGCATTCTTGAAGAAGATATCTACTTGCAGCAACCACCTGGTTTTGTTCGTCAAGGAGGTGAACAGTTAGTGTGCAAGCTTCACAAGGCATTATATGGCCTCAAACAAGCTCTAAGAGCTTGGTACACAAGAATAGACACCTTCTTGAAGCAGCATGGCTTCTCTCCTACAAGAGGTGATCCAAACTTCTATGTTTTGATTACTTCTCAAGGTATTGTGTTACTGTTACTGCACGTGGATGATCTGATAATATCCGGAAGTAATCAAGGAGGAGTAAAGAAGATTCAGCAAGCTTTAATGCAAGAGTTTGATATGAAAGATCTAGGACTTCTCAACTTTTCTCTTGGAGTTCAGTTTCTGGAACACAACGAAATGTTATACCTCTCTCAGCAAGATACACAGAAAGTATACTTCAAGATTTCCAGATGGAGAAGTGCAAGCCTGCGCCTACTCCTATGGTTATCTCAAAGGAGTGGTAAAGTTCTTTTGTTGATGATGAGCAGGCAGATGCAACAGAGTTCAGGAAGCTGATCGGGAAGTTAATTTATCTGGCTGTCACTACAAGACCAGATATTTCGTTTGCAGTCAGCAAACTCAGTCAGAATATGGAGTCTCCCACACTTATGCATATGAGGGCAGCAAAGAGAGTTTTGCGCTACCTCAGGGGAACTACCAGCTATGGGCTCAGATATAGCTCAGATAAGTCACTTGGACTTGTTGGATTTACAGATGCTGATTGGGCAGGTGATTCTACAGATCGTAAATCAATGACTGGATTTGCATTTATGCTGGGAGGAGGTGCCATCACTTGGCAGTGTAAAAAGCAACCAACTATTGTTTTATCCTCCTCTGAAGCAGAATATTGTGGCCTGTGTAATGTAGCACGAGAGGTCATTTGGCTAAGATGGAGGTTGGAGGATGTAGGTGTCAACCAAGACACTCCAACAGTAATCTAGACTGATAGCATGAGTGCAATAGCATTGGCAAAAAATCCAGTGCATCATGCTAGAACAAAGCACATTGAAGTGCAAGTCCACTTCATCAGGGAGAAATAATTTCGGGAGAGGTTGTTACTCAATGGGTAACAACTGATGATCAAACTGCTGATATATTCACCAAGCCTTTGTCTTCAGACAGGTTTCAAAAATTGAGACTTGAACTTGATGTATATTCAATATCTCTGACATTAAGAGGGGGTGTTAAAGATAATGTCTAGTCTATAGTCAGATCTATAGTCATCTCTATAGTCATCTCTATAAGTCACATTTATAATCATCTCTATAGTCATCTCTATAGGCACATCTCTATGACTAGTGACTAACCTCCGTCCATAGGTTAGAGTATATAACAACCCCTCTTGAGAGATGATGAGTCGACTGATCCTTTTACTGATGTATCTTCTATAGTGGAGAGTATTCACTTTGTTTGGTTCTTTAACAAATAAGAGCTTCGATTTGATCGTCCGGAAACCCCCTTCCAGCTTTCTCGCGTTGTAGCGAAAGCAGCACATCCAGGAAGTCTCTAGCTTCCTCCTCTGATTTGTGACGACGCTCCTCAATGATGGGATTTAGAAACTTCTCAAATCTGGTCCTCAATTTCAAGAAAGCTGCCTCCTGACCTCCCAAATCTAGCTTCCGAAGACAAGGGATGTATTCTCCGACAGTAAATGAACCGGAGAGGACCCCCCAGTCGACCAGAAGCGGGAGCAAATTTATCGCCTCACCTTCCACGTCAGTGTAGCACTTGTTGAAACAGACGCGGCTAACGTGATCACAGGCCATCCGAAGAGCGCTTGATCTGATCTCGACTAACTTTCCTTCTCGGCCTGTCCCCAACATCCGTTCTACCGCGGCCAGTATTTCTCGCTCCCCGGAATTCTGTATAATCCCATGACAAAGAAAGTAAGATCGAAGGATGACCAGGAAAGGTTCGCAATCCCGTTTACATTTCCTTGCTTTTGCAAAGGTTTACTGATTCTGTTTGAGGTTCTTACAAACTAAGCTCCCCTCTCACGTAATTCACATAAGAGGAGATCGGACATGAACTCAAAAGTGTGAATAAGTGACTCAGAGGACGCATATATGCGTCCTCTATTATATTAGTCTTATATAAGACTAATATAAATAGCCAACTGGTCCCTGCTGCTAGTCGTTCTGTGGTTATAAAAGCCTGGTCCCTGCGGTCAGCTTAACACTTCCCCTTCCCGAGTTCCTTCATAGAATCCTCTAGTCGAGATGAACCTTATTGCCTACCCGTCTTAACTGCCTTGACTTTCATCTCAGAGACTCAATGTCCATATTCATTGACGCCTAGACCCCATGGAACTGTACAGAGCATAACATCTTCTGTAGAATCAACAGGCAAAAAGCCGAAATTCCGGGTTGGAGAGAAATCGTACCGGCTTTTTATCGACGAAAGATGAAAGATACCGACAAATCCGAAATTCCGGGTAAAAGGAAATCGTACCAGTTTTTAATCGACGAAAGATGAAAGATACCGACAAATGACATGTTCATTTTTCGACGAAAGCGGAAATCGACTGATGAAAACCGACAACCTACCATTCTCAGATACTTGCCGATAACCCAAAACAATCTATACGAGCGCTGCGCAGTTCAACTTAGAGCAGCTGGGTAGAGGTTGGTGAAAGATGAGAGGACTGTCAGACCTTTCCATGTCGGAGCCGTTTCTGTGAGAAGACCTCTGAGTCGACAAGCTTCCTCAAAAGACGAAAGTTGTCGTTATAGGGTGAGAAGGCCATATCTTGGTAGTTGTACATGAAGACCTCCCCATTGAGAGTACGGGGACGAGTGGCGAACAATTGGTCTTGGGTCTTCAAGAAGATTTTTGCCATTTCTGGAGATGAAACACACAACAGTGCGAACTAAACCCAACCTTATTGATATGAGAGGTCCATACTTCTGGGATAGCTTCATCAGGGACTGCTGAGGCATTCTCCCAAGGAGAGGGAGATGACCAATCACAGGCCATCCTGGAGGTCCAGGTGGGAGTTGAAACCTCCTGCCCCTACTGAATTTCTTCCAGAAAATCAACGTCACTATAAACCCACCGATACATGTTGCAACCACGTTGCTCGGTGACGACCAGCTCGTGCTTGCATAGCTAGCCATATCTCTTAGCCCTTGTGCGAGGGATCTCCCGCCGAGCTCTCCAGCATCTCTCTCAGAAGCTAGAGTTTGAGAGAACAGCAATATATACTTGCACTATTCTGCTACTGCAGGAAAGTTAAGGAGAGCTGGAGAGAGCTGGACTTCATAGGTAGATGTACAAGTTGTTATCTAGACGGAGTCACTAACCTTTTTCAACTCATGGATAAGTGCAGGAAGAGGAGAAACTCGTGCTCAACATTCCCATATCTATTTCTGCAAATCATCACGACTGTCCAGCGAACAGGAATGAGGTACAATTTCGTCAAAAGAACTATGAGTCACGTTGGACACATATTATACTGGCTAGCCGGGCCACTTTTCTCAGCTGTGAGAACAGGCAGCTGGGTTGCTGTCACTAATATTTTTCACCGGACTGGAAATTATTACTTCAGCATTACATTTGTGGGTAGTTTCATTATTTCATATGAAACTACCCACAAATGTAAATAATCATATGATTTCCGTAAATAAGACGGAACCAACAAATAAAATATGTCCCAGAAGCTATGTATACTGGAAAGAAAGTAATTACACACTTTGTTTCATCTGGTTTTATTCCTAAAAGGTCTTTTATCAGACGTATTATTTTCAAACATCTGTTATAAAGATAATTTCCTTTTCAAGAGTATACTGCTATCGATACCTATGTGACAGATAAATACCCCCTAAGCCCGAGGTTTTCTTCTTCCCCACTTCCTTACGTACCCTCTCTGGTTTGCGTACTCTTTGGTGTGGTGAAAACGAAGTGAGCTGCATCATCACCCCCAACATCCACGTAAACCAGTCGATGGATCAGGACGCAAGTAGTGTTAGTTCAATAGTAGTTAGCAACTCTCACTGTCTCATCAGCGCGGAACGTTAGAGTAACGTTATTTCCAGTAATTCAATTTAGAGGCAGGTTTGCGTACATAGACGTTGTGAGCGCGGCTCATTGTCTCCTGTCTCAGGTTCTCTTTCATGTGGTTCCCGTCGGTGATGTACGACTGACATCTTTGGATCAGTGCAGTAAATCTCTCTTGAAATCTCTCATCTGTGTCGTGAAACAGGTTTTCTGTTTATTGCTTCCGCATTTCTGACATGGTATCAGAGCGATGTTCTTGATTTAGATCTGCTTGCGATTGTCAAGCATCTAGCTATCAGGCATTAGCTTTTTGTGATCACAGATTCATTCCGCAATGGGTACAAACCTACGGTTGATATGATTCCTCGGTTTGATGGAGAGTACTTCCATATCTGGAAACGTGCTATTTCTATTTTCTTGAAGATTGAAGATTTGCTGCCGATCGTAGATGGATCTGAAGTCAGACCCGCAACTGACCCTGCTGCTCAAGTCGCTTGGGAGAAGAAGGACCTTAAGGCACAGTTGGTTCTTAACACTGCATTGAGTTTGAACCTTCAGAAGTATGTTTTGTCATGCACTACTTCGAAGGCCATTTTCGATACTTTGATGGCAGTTTTTGATTCTACTGATTTGGTGACTAAAGCCAATCTGAAAGATCGGTTCAGGAATCTTGTGCTTTCTGAGGGACAGCCTGTTGGCCCTCATTTACAAGAATTCAAATACATTATTGCTCAGTTAGAGTCTATGGCCGTAACAGTTCCGGATGATGAGGCTATCATGAATCTTATCAGCAGCCTACCTGATAGTTTACAACCTTTAGTGCAGCCGCTACGTGCCATTCCTAATTTGACTCTTGCTGGTCTTACTAGTATTCTTCTGCGTCATGAAGCTGAGCAGAAACGAAGACATGGGACAACCGATTCAGCACAACTTCTTTATTCCCAAAAGAAGACGATGGGGAAAAAGAACGTGGTTTCAAAAGAAAAGAAATTCCAAGGTTCTAGTTCTAATGGATCCGTAGAGAAGAGTGGCAATACATTTTGCAGGTATTGCAAGAAGACGGGACACGTTATTGATACTTGCTTCAAGTTGCAGCAGAAGAAGCGGTCTGAACAAGCCTCCAAGGAGAAATCGAACCCAGTGACAAGTGATGCTCCTGCTGCGCAAAGGAGGGTGTTGACTGTTTCTGAAGCTGTTGTCACCGATCAAGATGATTCTTGGTACATTGACACAGGAGCCACACATCATATGGCTGCTAATCGTGATTATTTTCATTCCTACACAGTAATCACTTCATCTCAGAATGTTTTCTTTGGTGACAACTCTTCTCATCCCATTGCTGGTATTGGTACAGTGGTCGTTAAGTTACCTCATGGAGAGGAGGTAGAGGTCACGAAGGTCTACCATGTTCCAAACTTACGGAAGAAGCTATTTTCTGCACGATATTTTGACAACAAAGGAGGATCTTTGTTGTTTTCTCGTGGTTCTTGTCGGCTTGAACTTGCAGGAGGCGAGTTTTTGGCAGATTGCCCACTGCAACAATGTCTTTACAAGTTGGGAGATGCTGTTTACCCTGTCTTTGCCGCAGCTGCTACTTCTCTCGTGGAAGCTGTTCAAGTTTCAGAGGCATCAAATCTTTGGCACTTGAGACTTGGTCACATTGGTGAAACCAGAATTCAACAACTTCAGGCGAAGGGAATGGTGAATGGTTTACCCAAGTTCACTTCTTCTCGCGTAAGATGTGAGTCTTGTCTTCTGGGAAAGCAGACCCGTGATGCTTTTCCCACTGGAGGAGGTACTAGAGCTACAGCTTTGTTGCAGTTAGTTCACTCAGATATCTGCGGTCCTATTTCTCCCTCTACTTGTTCTGGGTACAAGTATTTCCTTACTTTTACAGATGATTTCTCGAGATACACCTATGTGTATCTATTGAGGAGCAAATCTGATTGTTTCAAGATCTTCAAAGAGTTCCTTGCCGTTGATGAACGTACTACTGGTGAGAAGTTGAAGACTCTGCGGTCAGATAATGGTGGAGAGTATGTTTCTCGAGAATTTAACTCGTTTTGTGCTGAGAAAGGAATAAGTCATCAACTGACTACTCCTTATACGCCACAACAGAATGGAGTCAGTGAAAGGAAAAACAGAACTCTGACTGAGATGGTGCGGTCGATGTTGATACACTCTGTCTTACCAAAGTCTTATTGGGGAGAAGCACTTGTAACATCATGCTACATTCTCAACCGTTGTCCCACAACCGTTGTCTCAACCGTTGTCCCGGTTTGGCTCCGGATGTTACTCCTTATTATTTGTGGGTTGGTAAAGTACCAGATATTTCTCATCTCAGGGTATTTGGATGCACAGCCTACGCACTAGTACCTGATACAACCACTCGTAAGAAGCTTGATTCTAGGAGTGAACGGTGCATCTTTCTTGGTTATAGTGAAGATTCCAAGGCATACAAGTTAGCTAGAGTCAGTACTCGAAATATTCTCTTCTCAAGAGATGTAGTCTTTCACGAGGATGTTTTCCTGAAGTCTTCCATTCTGAATCCTGAGGAATTTTCAGTACCATCTACTCCTCTTAATAACGTTGACCCCGTACCTCCCTCTGGGCATCCTAAATTGCCATTTTTTCCTCCTCCTCAATCAGTTTCATCTGTTCAAACATTTTCTGTACCAGGGCCTCCTATTATCTCACCTAGTGTCCTGCCTCCTACATCTAATGTTTCACCCAGTTTTGCTTCCCCTAGTCACGTGGTTTCTCCTGGTGCTATTCCAAGTTTTTCTCCTGGAGCAGGTGCAACTTCTCCACGTAACAGCTTGGGCACAAGTTCATCTGATCAAGGACCTGGCATAAGGATGAGTGACTGGACTCCTCATGACAAAGATCAAGCGATAGAAGATTTGTTTGTGGATCTTGAGGTAGATCCTGGATCTGGAGGTATGGTAAGTGTGCCTTCTCATGGATCTCAGCAGGTCACAAGCTTAAGGAGGTCTACCCGTCAAAGGAAGCCTCCTGTACGATATGATGAAGCATCCTTTGTGCTGCCACGGTCGTTGTTTGTTTCAGCACTTCAAGCATCAGTTTTACCTCAGGAACCTGATTCTTATACAGCAGCTGTGTCCAGTCCGGAGTGTGAGCACTGGAGGAGAGCAATTGCAGAAGAGCTCCAAGCTATGGAGAAGATGTCAACTTGGACGTTAGTTCCATTGCCTGCAGATCGTCATGTTGTGGGTTGTCGTTGGGTTTTTAAACTCAAAACTCAACCTGATGGTACAGTTTTGAGATATAAGGCTCGTCTAGTTGCCCAAGGGTTTTCACAAATCAAGGGATTAGATTATGAAGAGACATTTTCTCCAGTAATCAGGATGCAGTCAGTCCGGGTGCTCTTGGCTATTGCTGTGCAGTTTGGCTTGCATATCCACCAGATGGACGTGAAGACTGCATTCTTGAATGGGATTCTGGAAGAAGAGGTTTACATGAAGCTGCCAGAAGGTCTGTCACCAGCGGATCCTACTCTGGTTTGCAAGTTAAGGAAGTGTATCTATGGTTTGAAACAGTCCTCAAGGACTTGGTTTCAGCGTATGGATACTTATCTTAAGAAGATAAGTTTCAAGCCAGTGGGAGCTGACACAAATATCTATTTGTTTACTGATCAGCTTGGAATTTTAATTTTAGCACTTTACGTAGATGATATTCTACTCATGGCTGTTAATCTGGAGCTGATGCAGTATGCCAAGATGCTTCTTAGTCACGAATTTGAGATGGCAGACTTAGGACAGGTTCATCATTTCCTGGGCATACATATCAGTTATGATGTCTTAAGTGGCATTATGGACTTGTCCCAGACGTTTTACATTTTGCAGAAGCTTGCTGTTTTTCACCTGGAGAATGCAAAGGCGCTGAGTACACCAATGGCTGTGGGAAGGCGTCCATCTCGTGAAGAGTCTCCCACTACAGACGAAGAGAGGGAGCAGATGAAAGTTATACCTTATGAGAGTGCAGTTGGATCGCTGATGTGGACAGCACTGTGCACGCGACCTGATATTGCTTTCTCTACATTTTCACTGGCTCAGTTCATGTCTGATCCAGGACTTACACATTGGGTAGCTGTCAAGAGAGTATTCCGTTACTTGAAGGGCACAGTCAACTTCACTCTACGTTACAAACGTCTAGAGAAGCCGTCCCTGTTGCTGGGTTATTCAGATGCGGATTGGGCTGGTGACTCAGACACTAGGAAGTCTACTTCCGGATTCTGCTTTTTACTCTCAGGTGCTACAGTCAGTTGGAGCAGTACTCGACAGAAATCTGTGGCACTTTCTACAACAGAGGCTGAATACCTGGCAATGTCCAAAGCAGCAGCAGAAGCTATCTGGCTACGGGAATTGTTGAAGGAAGTCCGACCTGAATGTACAACCAGCACTGTCACCATCTTTTGTGACAACAAAAGTGCAATTTCTCTTCTAGGAACTACCAAGTTTCATGATAGGAGTAAGCATATTGATATTCGGTACAAGTTCATAAATCAGCATGTGGCTGATAAGATTATCAGCGTGTTATACTGCTCTAGTGAGGATCAACTGGCAGACATTTTCACTAAACCCTTGACCAAAGAGAATCACTATAGGCTGGTAAGGATGTTAGGACTATGTGATAATCGTTGAGTGAGAGTTACTTACTAAGTGGGAGTGTTAGTTCAATAGTAGTTAGCAACTCTCACTGTCTCATCAGCGCGGAACGTTAGAGTAACGTTATTTCCAGTAATTCAATTTAGAGGCAGGTTTGCGTACATAGACGTTGTGAGCGCGGCTCATTGTCTCCTGTCTCAGGTTCTCTTTCATGTGGTTCCCGTCGGTGATGTACGACTGACATCTTTGGATCAGTGCAGTAAATCTCTCTTGAAATCTCTCATCTGTGTCGTGAAACAGGTTTTCTGTTTATTGCTTCCGCATTTCTGACATGGTATCAGAGCAGTAAATCTCTCTTGAAATCTCTCATCTGTGTCGTGAAACAGGTTTTCTGTTTATTGCTTCCGCATTTCTGACAAGTAGCTTGGATAGGAAGCAGAGAGGAATGTCTCATCTAGAGAGAGTTTTCCAGACCAGACTGCATGAGCAGCACGGTGACTCAACGAAGCTGGACGGTGCTGGAGAGAACAGTGCCACGCAGAGTTTTGAATGTAGACTGCACGGTGAAGGAGGTCCACGAGACTTATGGCAACCGGATTACGAAGAGGTTTTGTATAAAAATCATCATGTGAGGATGAAACCTATGTGGACGTTTCTTTCGCTGATGATGTAGCGCATCACCAGAATAATCAGCGGCAAGCTTGGGTATGTTGATTTTCTCTCTCTCTCTCTCGGTCGTTCTAATCTGTTCTGAGACTGTTAATATTTAGTCAGGAAGGATTGATTGTTCTCCTTGGTCTCCTTGTTCTCCTTGGTTTGACTTACTCCATGCCTGCCATCCCTAGACTTTTGCCAGTCAGTTTCGTTGTGAATGTCTTTTTCTTTTCGGATGCGTATTTGACATGAAAGGTGAATACTTCTGGGATAGCTTCATCAGGGATTGATGAGGACGTGTGTCCAGAAGCGGAATATGACCAAGCACTGGCCATCCTGGAGGTCCAGGTGGGAGCCAAAGCCTCTTGCCGTTGCCGAATATCTCCAGAAAATCAACAACACTAGAAGGCCCACCGATACATATTGCAACGACGTTGCTACATAACCTCCAGCTCGTCCTTGCAGACTCACAGTTGTCCATTGTCCAAATTACCTCCACCGAGCTCCTTAGAGGCTCGTGAACCGTCATAATACTGGCATGGTACGTGATTGGTAGTTTAAGTTCCAACTTCTTCTAAGGTGCTTCTCAGTTACACGTAGTACTGCATCCCGGGGTCAACAGTCTTTACTTACTTTTGTGGTTCTAGTATAATTATTGCACCTATTTGACTATCATCGGTGACACGTCCATATATAAGGGGATTATACCTCTTTTTCTCCTCGTCAGTATATTATCCTTGGCAAGAGCTTGATAAACCCCTGCACGTGCCAAACACAGCAGGAACAGGAACTTCTTACTGGATCTTCAGTTCAAGGCTGTAATCCGTTGCTCTTTTTCGCATTTCTCACCGTTACTCAAATTCCTTGGATGTTTCAGAGTTACATGTTGGCTCTTTCTGGCTCCCTCTATTTTACTCTCTGGGTGACTCACATGATACGGAGGCGGAGAATCTCCGATTGAGATATGAAGTCTAAAACTGTGTGAGTTCATATAATGTTCTATCCAACTTAAACTGAAGGTTTAGACTACTCGGTCACTGTAACTAATGGAAACTGTATGTAGAGAAACGAGTTATGAACATAGTCGTCTAGTCCACTTATAAGTAACAGTGAGTGGTAGGTGAGTGACAAATTTCACAAAATGCAGGCGGAACAAATCTGCGACTTGCGGTGTCCCGACATGCACCGACCTTGCATTTACCGGTAATTTATGAGATACCGGATATGTTGTTCAACTTAACCTGTTGACGAGGCCTCAGGTGTCTGTCTTATGCGGTTCTCTCTTACAGTAAAGTGCTTGAGATTTCTCACTCCGAGGAGAAAGTAAAATTAACTTTATTGCTGTCATGCATTCTCGTCTTGTGCCGAATTATTCATATTTGCGCGAATACAAATCCGGCATGGTACATTAATGTAGACTGTCCCACTCACGTTCACCATGGAACCACCCATCCCGGCTTCTTTGTTCCAGATCGGCTCGGACTGTCAGGTTAGGGGTGGAGTCGGTCCCCTGCAGTGATTTCCAGCAGAGGTTCACGAATTCGAAGCAGAAGAAAACTAAAATTGGGTGACTGAAAGTGGAATTCGAAATTTCCATCGGGGTTCGGGATTACCATACTGCTATTCTAATTCGCTGTACTCGGAAAGCCAGGACTAATCGTTCCTGGTATTCGCGTAATGTTTCTGAGGTGTCTGATATCAGTTTCTATATTTCGCTCGTTTTGCAGTCGTACAATAGTACAACATTACTTTTCCGGCTTCTTGTGGAGATGTAGAAGTAAAAACCGAATCTGCGAGTTGCGGAATGCAGAATCATTGTGCGGACTCTGGAGATAATGTGAGTGACTCCTAATGCGTGGGAGCTTTCGTTACCACACACCCACCACGAATGAACGTTCTAATGAGATGCACCTCTGGCATAAGCCGTTGCATAAGTATCCATCTCGCAGCGTACAAATATATGCTCGAGATGTCGGCACGCAAAAACCAAAAACAACTAAAAATAAATATGTGCTCGAGAAAATCTGTTCGCCGGTTTTCCGCGTCGAAAAGAAAAAAGAGAGAAAAACTATTCTTCTCGTCTGCATAGATGCGAAGACTTTTTCCCTCTCAAACTTCTACAAGTCTTCTCGTAACTTTTCGTTATTTCCTGGTGGGCCCATAACGTTCGGAATGAGAGGTTTTTCTTCAGAGACGACGAACTTGGCCATAATGAGGAGAGCCCTTAGCCCATCGATCGGATGTATTTAATCTGCCAACATATCACCTATCATCGCATCCTTCATTTGTATTACTTCTGAAAATCTCTTTCGAATCTCTCAGATCTTCAGCACAATCTCCCAAGAGAGAGCACCATGACTCTATCGGCCACGCAAATCAACATCACCGGTACCAAAGGGAGTTATGTCTTGCAACCTGACATCCGAGAGGCCACTCGGGATCGAGTTTAGTGGGAACGAGGTAGGGGAATTTCTCCGCGCATTGCACTGCGACTATACCAAACCGGTAAAGCGTGATTCCGAACTCCTTGAAACCATCAGTCGAATGTTCGACGCCGAGGTCGATAGTGGGAGACTTCCTCTTGAATCCCTGCCATCGATAAAAAGAACGATGTTGGCTGCTGCCGGGTTCACAGGCGACTTGTTCTACAGTTTTCATCCTTTTGAACTGAAGGTTCTGATCGGCGTTTACACCACCCTCCTCCTAAATATCGATGACCTCTGTGAGAGCGACCCCGAGCAGATGATTCCCGCGATCCAGCGTTTCCTCGCGGCTTGGCAAGACAAAGGATCCACGCCACATCATCCATGCATAGATCTAATGTTCCGGACTCTCACCACCGAATTGTCGAAGTTTTACGGCCCAATCGCAATGGGAAACATTGTCCACTCGACCATTGGTTTCCTCGGAGGCTGCCTCATGGAAAGTGCATATCCAAAGGGTGTGTCTTGTCCACCAACCTCCAGTGATTACCCGATGTATTTGCGACTTAAATCAGGAGGAAGTGAGGCATATGCACACTTTATTTTCCCTGAGATGATGTTCCCTGAGAAGGAGTATTTCGAGACATATATCTCGAGCATTCCCGCTATTACTGAGTTCATCTCCCTGGTGAATGACATTTTAAGCTTCTATAAGGAGAGTGTGGTTGGGACCTATCAGAATACGTACCTGATGACATTGAGCCAGGTGCTTCGACGCAGCCCTGTGGATGTCTGGCGAGACACGTGCAAGCGACAATTATATCTGGCGAAGGACATCTCGACTTCGCTCAATAGGAAAGAAGAGTTGCGCGAGGCGTGGGAGTCGTTTGTGAAGGATTACTGCGCGTTCCATTACGGTCAGCACGGACGATACAGGTTGGCCGAGATTGGGATCGAACAACGGACCTGCTAATAAAACCGACCACGGAGCATCAGGCGAGCAGCAAAGAGAACAATGACAGGACGCGAGTCAATGGCCATCTGGTTCGAGTCCATAGTAACAAGCCCCAGTCCACCACATTCTTCAGAGACTTGGGACCAAAAGGTCGAAGGTAGAGTGCAGGGAGCAGTGTTTTGAACTTCAATTCAAATTCAATCTGCTCTAGATAGAATAGTACGTCGTTAGTACGTCCGCCTATCGGTACTTCCTGTAATTATTTTACTTTGCTTTCAATAAAAAGCGTCTTGACACCAGAAATATATACATATACCTATACGAAACCAAGTATGATCTTGAGGAACAGAGGCATCCACTCGCGGACACGTGAAATTTCAAATCTTTTAATGACCTGGTAAGGTCACAAAACACCGTGAATAAAACCTACTACTACACGATCTTCGTCTGATTTCAAGCAAGGGTTCCGGAGAATCGTACACCCCGACCATGCTGGTTGTGCTCATACTGCGCGTTAATAGCATTGTTATTGAGCCCATGTGGAACCAAAGAAGCCGGGATGGGTGGTCCCACGGTAAACAGTGAGTGGGACAGTCCACAAGAAATAAAGTCAAGTTTATTTTTCTCCATAGTGAGAAATCTCAAGCACTCACTGAAAGAGAGAACCGCATAAGACACACCTGACGCCCCGCCAACCGGTAGTCGGGCGAATGGACAGAAACACAAAGCTCGAAAGAATTGACTAAAATCAACAAGCAAACGGTAGCTCGGTTACGGGAAACTGGTAACTATTTCAGATCCGGTATCTCATAAATGCAAGGTAGGTGCATGTAACAACGTTTCTCATTTCACAGTTCTAGCTCTCTCTCCGTGACAACAAATGCCAGCACGGTACTCGTCCCATGCCAACAGCAAACCACAGCCTATCACACATAAAAGAATATTAGCGTCTGTGAAGATTCTGAGGAGCCTGGAAGATGGGGCTGTATGGACTGAAACGGAACACAGATCTTGGAAGCACAATGAACTTGTGCTTCTCGAATTCGGGATCACTGTTACTTATAATTGTACTAGACGACTATATTCATAACTCGTTTCTCTACATACAGTTTTTATTAGTTACAGTGACCGAGTAGTCTAAACCTTCAGTTTAAGTTGGATAGAACATTATATGAACTCACACAATTTTAGATTTCAGTATATCAGTCGGAGATTCTCCGCCTCCGGATCATGTGAGTCACCCAGAGAATAAAATAGAGGGAGTCAGAAAGAGCCAACATGTAACTCTGAAACATCCAAGGAATTTGAGTAACGTTGAGAAATGCGAAAAAGAGCAACGGATTGCAGCATTGAACTGAAGATCCAGTAAGAAGTTCCTGTTCCTGCTGTGTTTGGCACGTGCATTACAGCCTTCTCAGGCTAAGGCTGATCATGGTCCAGTGGCCGTGTGTGGTGTGAGTTATTGATGTACTAGTTCGAAGAAGGTCACGGAAGGTCTTAATATCTTGTCTTGTTATCACCTTTCGGGCAATATCACTGCAAGCTTTGTTCATGGGAAAATATGGGGATTTCCTTCAGTTTCCCCGTATCTTTTACACCAATATAAGGAAGTTGGCCATCAATGGAATACAGGGAAATGATAAAATTTTTTTTATATGTATTTTAAGTACACAACAATATTTTCCTACCTTTTAAAAAGACTTCCTCATATGTGTTTTATATGGAATACCTGTAAATATTACAGGGAAATACGCTTCAGTCATATTTGATACCGCAATCATTATGTATGATGTACAATTCAAAAATCGAGTTGACATATCTAAAAGCAGATTAATTCGGGTTGAAATTTGTTTATGATTCTGGACCATCTCAGGTTTGATTATTTCCTGCGTATACCTTTATAGGTTTATGTGTGTTTAAAATTCAACCCAGAAATGTATAAAAAGACGACAACAGATGGTGCAATCACATTCCAACAAGTGTCAAGAATTTATTTACTGAAGTGTATTATAATGCCCGTTAAATACTAGATAAATCCTTCTATACACCTATATAAGTTAATACTTGTTTCTAGAAAAACTAGTACAGATGGCGCAACTATAACCCAGCAAGTGCCAAAATTTCATACGTTCAAGTACTCTATAATGGAGGTGAATACTAGATAAATCCCTTTATACACCTATATAGCTTCATATTTGTTTCTAAAATTTAAACCAGAAGGACATAAAACCTAGGACAGATGGCGCAACTACAACCTTGCAAGTGTCAAAATTTCATTTGTTAGTATACTATAATTGAAGTTAAATACTGGATAAATCCCTTTATACACCTATATAGATTCATATGTGTTTCTAAATTTAAACGAGAGGGATACAGGGAAAACGATGACAGATGGCCCAATCACAACATAGCAAGTGTCAAAAGTTTATTCATTATATATAATATAATGCACTTAAAATACCAGATAAGTCCCTTTATTGACCTATATACGCTCATATATGTTTCTACATTTAAGCCAAAAGTATATGAAGAAACAATGACAGATGGCACAACCATAGCCCAAGCGGTGTCAAAAGTTTATTTGTTGAAATATATTTATTACAATGCATTTAAAATACCAGATAAATCTACCCATTCTTATAAGATACAAACATGGATAAAAGTGGGAGTCAGGGAATAGATGAATTGTTGGAGGAAGAGTCAAGAACCCTTTTCTAATATCTCTTTCTGCAGGGTTATATAGATCTCCGCATATCCTACTATAATAAACAAGATGAATATATGTAACTATCATTTGAGGATAATTTTAAGTTTTCACAAGTTTTCAAATTAATTGATCGCATATTGTAATTCTCAATAAACATCTGAAACTTTTTCATTGAATTAAATCGAAATTTGATGTCCATCACAGAAATCCTAACAGAGTGTAGCACCCTAAATCATACTGTGATTTTAACGTTTTCTCTAGTTATCTGAATCTCTCCTCCTGCCTGCTTTCCTTTTCCTACTAGCTGGACATGGTTGTGGTTGAAAGCCCAGTTGGCTATCATGGCCAGTTTTCCATCTAGAGAAAATGTTGAATAACCTTGGAATGGTTTGCGATCGCTGTGTATTTTATTTGTTCAGAAATAAAATGTTTTAAAGATCCTGCCAGGTCTTCTTGTGTTCTGCATCCGATCATGACCATTACCACGATTTTCACAGAAAGTCGAGATAATTTTTGTTGAACGTCCTAAAAGAACAGAAATAAGAAGATTAGACGTGTGCCTCTTAATGAAGAACAGAACCAGAATGCAACAATGTAAACAGAATGCAACGATGTAAACAGTAAAACAACTAAGATGAAACAAGAATCTAAACAATAAAAGTGACATAAAAAATAAGCAAGTAATAAAACCAAGATGTGCAATAAGTTAGAATGTTCAGAACTTACCCCATGAGTTCGGGTAAGTTCATTTCTTCAGTGAGTATGTTTGGTTGTGAACAATTTAGTTCAGCAAGAGGTCGTCTCAGTTTGTATTTTTTGATCATCGAGTCTTCACTACTGTTTGGACAGTGAGAGGCTTGACATAGTTCATGAGTATCTTTAGAGTATATCTTTTCAGTTAGTGTTTCAAGTAAGACGGTGTTCTTGGTGTTCTGGTGGGAGTCTTCTCACTCAATCTATGAGGTGTAGTTGAATAAGTGAATTTCTCAAGGAAAAAGAGCTCGCGTTGTTGGTGAAGGAGACGACAAACACATATTGTTGCAGACGTCAGTCATCTTCTTCACCATCAGAAGAGTCTCGTTTACTTCGTTCACATGCAACTCAGTCACAACAGGTTCCATCATGTCGAGAACTCTCGTGCTCCAATCCCCAGACAAATGAGTTCTTTATCAGTACTGAGAGATACTAATCGTGTACAAGATAACAACTTCAAACTCCATCTCCTGTCACAATCAACCACGCAAATTGTCAAAATGGCTATGTTATCTCTGTCTGTAGAAAAGGCTTGCATAACTGTATAACCTTTGCAGAATCTTAGAACACGTTGTAAGAGTCACATTAACAGTTTCAGGTTGGTCTCTTTTAACGGATTCACTCTGGTAGTGACACAATGTGGTATAAAGCACTCTGCACTTGAACCACATGATAAGTTCTTCAACAGATCAGTGACACGGACAATAAATGCAGTATACGGCACCTTCTGTCCAATTTCCACAGGTTTTCCCAACCTGATTAAATGCACATGCTTGATGAACTGTAGCTTTCCACTGTCTGATTCACGTTTTTGCAGATGGAGAGACGTCGGTTTGTTCTTAACTACATAAAACCTCAACTTTGCCCGTTTGAAAATCACGATCCATCATGTCTGAAAAATTAACTGTGCTAGAGGGTCTCGTTGAATGGTCTTCTTTTGATCTGCACAGTTACATTTATGTGTACATCTATGAAGCTTGATGCTAGGATCATCTTCCAACTGTTCTATAATCTAGTTAGTAAAAGAACTAAACAACCACACAGACTACAAACTATCATATACACGTAGTATTAATCTCGAAGAAGTGAATAAAGTGCAACAGATAAGATAAAACAGAAAACAAGACTTAGGAGCATAAAAATAAACAGTATAACAGAGAACCTAAAAGTATCACAGGTCTCCAGACTTTTTATTTTCTTCGTCTTCTTGAACTGTTGTCGATGCAAAATAATGTAATCATAAATCGACTCATGCCTCCATTTCATATGGTAAGAACTCTGGCTGGAGTTACTTTCTCCCTCTGAGAAAACAAGAGGTGGGAGTTCTTGGAGTCTCAAATCAATGAAGTTATTCAAAACTGTTCTCATTACTGAGGGGTAGTTTGAAATCCAAGTGCAGGATATTGTGTAGTAGTGGACCCGTTCTGTATCTTTTGAACCACGATAGAATCCTCTCATGTCTATCGTTGAGAAGTCACAACACAGCTGGATATTTTACCTTCAGCAAAGGTTTCCCAGACATCCGATGCTTGAAGATTTCATCATAAGACGGCCAATTCTTGCACTGAAAGACAAAAGAAGAATTCAAATTCGTTACTATACTTGGTGAGTCTCATACAGATATTGTAACAAAAAATGTTAAAAGAATGAGAATAAAGTTCAATAACATCCAAAAGTAAAAAATACTCATCGGCTCAGAAGTTGAGATGTCAATGAAAGAGTGTGGAATGATGTTGAGGAAACTATCGGGGTTGACAGCGTGTCTGTTTGTGTCCTCTTAATCTTGGGTGTGACCGTCTTGGGTGTGACAGACTGTTTGGCTCTAAAAGAAATATATGTCTCACTATCTGACTGTAAATTGTTATCGAAGACAAGGGATGAACGAGAGATACATGCTAAACGTCTGAAATGATTGCACAGTTTCACTGCATGTCCCAATCTTCTAACCCCAGCTGCAATCAACTTTTCTTCAGACGTGGCTATGTACGCTAATGCTTCTGCATCTATGTGCCTGCTATTCTATGACATCAGAATAGTCAATTGCCTCTTTCTTCAAGAAAGAGGCAATCCATTCTATGATCTCTAGATCAATGCATTTTCCTGCAGTATCTTAGGAGAGATCTGGTATTTTGACTCTAGATCTTGCACACTTGGAACTGGTATGTTCTGAGACTCCATGACACTGAAGAAGTTACAAACGCACAGGATAAATCTTCAGGAATAGAATGACAGATGGAAGTGCTTGCGGAGAACAACTATTGAAGAGAATGTGAACGCTGAGTACTAAGACTTAGTGTTCGCTGTACTGCGGAGAATATGAAAAGAATGTGAGCGCTGAGTGCTAAGACTTAGTGTCCGCTGTACTGCGGAGAAACCTTATTGAAGAGAACGTGAGCATTGAGTACTAAGACTTAGAGACTCAAAGAGTGATGAGGACTAAGACTTAGAGATGCTAAGAGTAATGACCTAGAATGAACCATGGTATGCTTATGAACCGTGTTTGATGAAATTCAGGCAATTAAAGTCAAAGGTCCGACAAGGATTCTTGAACTTTCAAAGTGAGTCAATTTTTGATCTGAGAATTGTACGCCCAGTATGGAACATTTCTAGTGTGATTTGGATGACTTTCAACGTTAACCTTCAACTTTCTGAACTCTCATTTGCCAAGGATGTACTATGCACATTTTCTTGCAGGTTGTTTTCGAGCTCTACTATAACAGCTGCTTTGAGATAAGACATACAACAGAGAGCTCTCAGCATATGTGATGGGAAAGTAATGAATGTGATGTCCGCCGTCGAAGAAAACTAGAAGGATATCAGAACACAATAGAGCAATAAAGTAATGTGGATGGATTGTCTTACATACGATTGAAATATAACGCAGTAGAGAGACACTGAGATGTCAATATTTCTTTCTGGTCGAGAATGTGAAGATGAAAACAGTAGAGAAAGGTGTTAGCTTGGATAACTCGAAAGCACAAAATAGTTTTGATCATTTGAGATTAAGACATATCAGTCAGAGTTGTCAGCATTTATAGTGGAAGGTACTAAATGCAGATGCTATCTATATTTACCATTTTCATGCAGGAAACAAAGAAATTAAATAGAAGTCTAAACAGAGGTGAGCGCTAAAGTAATACGACAAATTTGAGTATGGAATAGAGTTCATGCATTGCCGATGGTTTGAAATCCAACGCACTGACGACAAGGCAATGACGTCCATATCTTTCTCTGCTAAATGAAGTTAGAGTAGTTGAATGTATCACATAAGAAAGAAACGGCAATGATTACTGTAAAGACGCATCAAACAAAATCAGTCGCTGTGCAACTTCCTCCACCATAGATTATGTACGTGTCTATGAGAGTAGCTAGAGAGTATGGCTGTGCAGGCCACCAACCATGCACCTTGACATGGCTATGGACCTCTTTGAACATACTGAGACTTGTCTTAGATGTGTAGGCAAAACTGTTATTCAGGAAGTGTAACGATTGTGACTTAGACTGTTAGAGAAAATGATTCAACATGTTACGTTAAGGTGATTTTCATTCAATAGATGCTTACGTTGATATCATTTTCTCCCAATAGCAAGTTCTCATGTTAAGACTTTTTAAACTTTGATCCTCACGTATTTTTTGTGTCATCCTGTATTTTTCTCGGATAAAGATATCAACGGTTAGGTTCAAAGTGGTCAGTGGCAATCAGTTTCCATGATGCTGTCAATAAAGGCCATAGTGAAAACCTTATGTTACACTAGGGTTTGAAGCAAAAGGAAAACTCTTACACTAACTTCTCCTCATAGAATTTCAATCAGCTTCCGTAGTTGAGTTAAATAAGGGAGGGAACTACATTTTCTCGGTAAGTTCTATCATGTTACACTGGAGCAGCTCTAGCCTCTGTGACGTGTTAACATTGGTCAAGTGTAGAATAAGAAGAAGTGCGACTGGCCTTTTGCTTATACTACATTCTCTACTATTTCATCACGGTAGAATGGAATGCAGTAAGAAAGCAACAATAGAATGGAATGCAGTAAGCATGACACGTAAGCTGAAGGTATCATGACACATCACTGGAGATAACAACTGTATCGCAAGTAGCGTGTACAGAACTGTGAAGGTGACGGTTATTAATATTAAGTAGTTTGCTTTGAGATGAATAGTAACTTGTACACCTAAACTAAGTCAACAGCTTTAATTAGATTATTTATTTCACAAATTCCAGGTTGAGATGAAAATATAATCATCGAATCATTTTCTATATAACGGTTAAAGTTTTCAGTTCTCTCAATGCAAACCCACAAAACAAAATATTCTGGGTTACCAGGAGTACTATAGGAGATTTCACATTTTTTATCAGATGAAGTATCTTGAAATGGAGCCCTGAGGAAACTAAAAACTAAAAACAAGCAATTCGACATATGGCACGTTTAATGACGTGTGGTAGTGATATGCTTATTCTAATTTTGTGAAGACATAGTATAGCCTTGATAAAAGTGTTAAGAGACTTTTTGAGACATTAATGAGCAGTTCTGAAGTTCGTTCTGTCTTATACGGAAAGATCAACTGTGTAAATTTGTCCTACAGGTGTAAAGGTACTTTCACTATAACATACGAAGCTTTTCTTTTATTAATTTTTTAATAAACACTTTGTGCTTTAAGAAGCACTTTAGAAGCAAGTTTCCTCGTGGAACATATACCCTTCTTAATGGCTTTTTTGTGACATATACATTATCAAGATAGTATATGAAGCACATTTCTTGATGAACATACAAGACATTTTCAAGACTACCGGATAAGAAGCTTCTACGAAATATGTTTTGTCTGAACCTATAAGATGCTATGAGTATCGGACAATTTCCATAGAGATCAGTGAGGTATCCCACTCGATTTGATCTATGAAGTTAAATTCTCTGTAACATATGAAGCTTATTCTTTAGGGAATATTTCATAGCAACAATTTACTAAGCACTTAAGAAGCAAGTTTCCTGGTCGTGTATAAGAACTTGTATCCTTTGTAATTGTTTCTATTAAAATACCAAGTTATCTAATGATACGTATGAAACATTTTCCTCCGTAAATACTTTTCTAAAATAATATGAAGACGCATCTAGGAAATAATTGTCTCACCACATAAGAACTATTAAGAAGCTGGTTTATAATTATCATTTTTCTACAATAATTAAGGCAATTAGGTTTTAGGCTCTAAATCTCTAATAGTAAACATTTCATGAAAAATTTAAAGACTTTAGAAAGCAATCACACGACGCAATACTAATTTTTTCCTATGAATACCAAGTAACCTCGCATTATGTTGGTATAAAGCTTATAATGTTTTACAAACATTTCCATATAAACGTATGAACTTGGGAAGTACGTATGAAGTTTGGGACAGTTCCTTTATAGTGTAGAAAGACTACCATAGATGTTAACCTTTCTATATATACATATTAAATACACATTCAGATATATTGTTTTAATATATGATTTTTTCTAATATTATATATTTATTATCCAGAAACACTTATCATCTTGTATAAAATGTTGGGTCCTTCATAAACTTTATCCTGGTAAACATCAAGGTATTTTAACATATTAATTTGGTTTATTTGTACCATATTAAATTCATGTTTATGTTTGTATCTTAAGAAGCAGTCATAAAGCAATGTCATTCTTAATGCATACGAATCTATTATCTTAATATTATACATAGAGTTTATTTATTACGACATATGAAGCAAATTAATTAACAAACATGTTTACTAAGAAATTCCAAGTTTTTTAAGAGATAGATGAAGTCTTTTCTTCTTAAAGTATAAGAAGGTACCAGGAGTTGCTTGTTAAAGTTAAGAAGCAATCTGTTCCATAAATCGTTAATAATAAATAACTCATTTGAAAGTCAATTTTATCACTCTTTAGACCTTCTTAAAGTGTCGCAATTTGTAGTACTATAGTGAGCATTGAGAAGACTATGCATTTAGTGAAAATCATGATTCAAAGTATACTTTGGGTTTCAAGACAGACTCTTTCAACCGCTCGCAGTTTCCTTTGGGCGGTCTGAAAGACTGATGGCAGAAATACCTTTTAGAACCCAGTGAATTCCTCGTATATAGACTTTTTACCTATATGATTCAGGCGAGTCGTGCAATGTTCTCCGGTCGATTCGTCCTAAATCTGGGTAGCAGTCGCTTTCTCCTTGTGTGCATACACTCTGTTGCGGCTGAAGCTCGTGCTCGACACAAACACAGGTCGCTGACTGTGAGCTGATGACATCTTCTTTTCGCTCAGAAATATTTCTCCACCCTCTTCCATAGTAAGTCCTCTCCGTATCGGCATTCTCTTGTTACATACCCGCCTAAACTACAAACACAAACGAGAGATGCAGACTATCGATGCAATCGTCCATATAGCACAACTTACATCACACATTGATAGCTTCCACTGATGAAACAAACCCCAAGCTACTGTATTATCTCGTTCTCTTTCCGTGTTCGTTTAGCTTTTCTCTTCCGAGCTTCTATAAAGTGCTCCGATCGATAGCTGCCTCGATATATTTCGAGCTTCTCTTGATAGTGACAACGATCCGTAACACTCACTTCAGAAAACGAGCAGAATTTGCTCGTACACTTCTCGAGAGCACTTGCCAAGCTTCGAGCTTTCGAAGTTCAAAGTGTCAGCTAGTTGCTTGCCGCTTATCCACGTAGAAGAGGGAGTTCCCTTCACTCGTGCGGGATCACAAAAACAAGAAACTGAGATGAAAATGTACCTTTCATCCGTCTGCTTCCGATAATTCTAGATTCAGTACGGCTCTCGACTCACCGGCTGAAGAAACAAAAACGCAGCCGGTCCAGGAAACTGTCTTATTACCAACCCTCAACATCACACGCCACGGGAGAGTGAATAACCCAAAGAGCATCTCCACCGGAACACTGTAAATGTCCCGGCACGGTAAACAATTCCGGTAATACTGAATTATGTAAGCCGCTATTCAAACTCGGGGTTTGATTCGCTTTAGTCACTTGGGATTTCCTAGTTTTATCCAGACAAAGGTCTCGTAGGTTTTCTTTGTAACTTCTTCGGGTTTTATTTTCCTGTTCTGCTTGGACACCCTGGAAGATTATTTAGTTATTCTTGGAATATGACTGAATCTGCTTAAACGCGTGTCTGACTGCAAGTGCTCCTGGTAACCCGGTTGACTTTGTTTCGCTGGTTTGCTTTCAGAGAACTGAGAATTTAACCGTTGTGCAGAAAATGATTCTTGTAATTACATATTGATTCACTTTTGGAATATGGGAGCAGCCTTACTATTGGTTGGAAATCTCCTTATAATTCATATTCAACTATGAGAGTATTTTATTTATTTTTGGCCGCGCAAGAAACGGGTAAAACCCGGGACATTGTTTTGAAAGTAAAGAAGGGAACACTGCTCAGGTATCTAGCGGTCTTCAACTAAGAGGATCAACGACAAGCGCTCCATATAACTTACAGTCGAACCAGGAGATCTGAAGGGAACCCCGGGCAGAGGCCGCCGAGCTCGTCAGTCGTGATCTCTCCTGTCTGGACCAATGCCTATCGATCTCATCCGGGCAACAAGCACACTACACAAGCAAACCCAACTAGACTATGAGCTTTCAGCCAGAGCCCAAGGCAGGGTCCTATACTCCACCTGCCAGTTGTTCATAGAAAGGTATTCTAACATAATATGTAGTAGAAGCAGTAGAGTAGACGATCTAGCTCGAACACCACATGAAATTTCAGTCCATGGTAGGGATACGAAATGCTGCTTCTAAATTAGGTTTCTTCCTATCACAGCGTAGCCCGGGCCTACTCTGTAATCACGTGGAAAGGTACCTAAACTAGATTCGACGAAATCTCGAAGTAGAAGTTACATACGGGGTCTTTCCATCGATCCGTTGGCTATTCATTGCGTCGCGTGTTTCGTTTCGAAATTACATATGTGCTTAACTATGATTTATAATGGCGAGTATCACGATATGTTCTGTACGAACTTTTTCCTCTCAAGAAGCATGCAACGGGTACATCTCTCCGTTTCTCATCGTGAGATTTACGCTTCTGCAGGTCCACCCTCCTAGCAGAGAACTCCAGAAGGAAGAGGATTCAAACTACCTACACTTATGCAGATGAACTAACACTCTCTTTTAACCGCCACTAAATCTTCTACCGAGCTTTGCACGTAGGCAGAATGGGAGGCTCTAACAATTCAATCATAGAAGATTAAAAAGGACGATCATATAACAAGGCTGCTTACTTCAAGTTCCGGAATTTGGTGAGCATTTATCAGAGGCGATTAGTCGAAACTTGCTTACCTCCTCCCTTCACTTACAACGAGAAAGTACAGGCGGAATCGGATATTCTGATAAAGTGGCCTTGTACATGTGTCGTGACGTTAAAAATCATAACTTCACACCATATTTGATGTACACTTCCGGACTCAGACGAGGAGACACCAACACATTTAGAGGATGTGCTTTTGGGAGCGTTATTCCTGCACCCTGGTCGACATCAACCTCCACGCCGGAAGGAAGAGACAGAACACAGGTGTGAAAAACTTGAGCCACCGCCATGTGCACAATAAATAAACCCAAGTCTGTACCGGGACACTGTCTGCGACCAGCACCGAACGGCAAGAGCTCAAAATGTTGTCCCTTCACGTCAATTTGATTGTCAACAAATCTTTCGGGATCGAACATGTTCGGATTCGTCCAGAGGCTAGGGTCTCTTCCTAAGGCGTACATATTCACCAGCACTCTGGTATTTTTCGGAATGTCATAGCCAGCTACTTGAGTATCCTCGATAGCTTGATGTGGCAGTCCCATGGGTGCTGGCGGGTACATCCTGAACGTTTCTTTCACCGTTGCTTTCATATATTTGAGCTTGACGAGATCTGCTTCTTCTACCATCCTGTCTTTCCCCACAACAAGGTCCAGCTCCTCCACAACTTTCTGTGCCACTTTAGGATGTCGCATCATCTCCGTAACAGTCCATGTGATCGTATGTCCTGAAGTCGCCGTCCCAGCGAGAAGCATATCCTGCATTCACCATGTACACATCTGCTGTGAGGTCCTGGTTGAAGAAGGCGCCACATGCAATTGTCCCGTGTCAACTTCGTCGTCTGTTGGTATCCATCCTCTGCGTGGAACTGCCTGCTGAAATCCTAAAGAAGACATGGGATTCAAGGCAAGAGGGGTAGCTCTATTCGTCTTTAAAGAGAACGATCTTCATGTCTAAGGGAATGACCGTAATGACTCCACTGCATGGCAGAAATCTTATCTGTGATTTAGTTCCTGAGCTTCTCACCTGAATAAGAGCTTTGATTTGATCGTCCGGAAACCCACTTCCAGCTTTCTCGCGTTGTAGCGAAAGCAACACATCCAGGAAGTCTCTAGCTTCCTCTTCTGATTTGTGACGATGCTCCTCAATGATGGGATTTAGAAACTTCTCATATCTGGTCCTCAATTTCAAGAAAGCTGCCTCCTGACCTCCCAAATCTAGCTTCCGAAGACAAGGGATGTATTCTCCGACAGTAAATGAACCGGAGAGGACCCCCCAGTCGACCAGAAGCGGGAGCAAATTTATCGCCTCACCTTCCACGTCAGTGTAGCACTTGTTGAAACAGACGCGGCTAACGTGATCACAGGCCACCCGAAGAGCGCTTGATCTGATCTCGACTAACTTTCCTTCTCGGCCTGTCCCCAACATCCGTTCTACTGCGGCCAGTATTTCTCGCCCTCCGGAATTCTGTATAATCCCATGACAAAAGAAGTAAGTTCGAAGGATGACCAGGAAAGGTTCGCGATCCCGTTTACATTTCCTTGCTTTGCAAAGGTTTACTGATTCTGTCTTGAGGTTCTTACAAAAGCTCCCCTCTCACGTAATTCACGTAAGAGGAGGTCGGACATGGACTCAAAAGTGTGAATAAGTGACTCAGAGGACGCATAAGACTAATATAAATTGCCAACTGGTCCCTGCTGCTAGTCGTTCTGTGGTTATAAAAGCCTGCTCCCTGCGGTCAGCTTAACACTTCCCCTTCCCGAGTTCCTTCGTAGAACCCTCTAGTCGAGATGTTGTATGAACCTTATTGCCTACCAGTCTTAACTGCCTTGACTTTCATCTCAGAGACTCAATGTCCACATTCATTGACGCCTAGACCCCATGGAACTGTACAGAGCATAACATCTTCTGTAGAATCAACAGGCAAAAAGCCGAAATTCCGGGTTGGAGAGAAATCGTACCGGCGTTTTATCGACGAAAGATGAAAGTACCGACAAATCCGGTAAAAGAAATCGTACCAGTTTTTAATCGAAAAAAGATGAAAGATACCGACAAATGACATGTTCATTTTTCGACGAAAGCGGAAATCGACTGATGAAAACCGACTACCTACCATTCTCAGATACTCGCCGATAACCCAAAACAATCTATACGAGCGCTGCGCAGTTCAACTTAGAGCAGCTGGGTAGAGGTGGGTGAACAGATGAGAGGACTGTCAGACCTTTCCATGTCGGAGCCGTTTCTGTGAGAAGACCTCTGAGTCGACAAGCTTCCTCAAAAGACGAAAGTTGTCGTTATAGGGTGAGAAGGCCATATCTTGGTAGTTGTACATGAAGACCTCCCCATTGAGAGTACGGGGACGAGTGGCAAAAAATTGGTCTTGGATCTTCAAGAAGATTTTTGCCATTTCTGGAGATGAAACCACAACAGTGCGAACTAAACCCAACCTTATTGACATGAGAGGTCCATACTTCTGGGATAGCTTCATCAGGGACTGCTGAGGCATTCTCCCAAGGAGCGGGAGATGACCAATCACAGGCCATCCTGGAGGTCCAGGTGGGAGTCGAAGCCTCCTGCCCCTACTGAATTTCTTCCAAAAAATCAACAACACTATAAACCCACCGATACATGTTGCAACCACGTTGCTCGGTGACGACCAGCTCGTGCTTGCATAGCTAGCCATATCTCTCAGCCCTTGTGCGAGGGATCTCCCGCCGAGCTCTCAGAAGCTAAAGATTGAGAGAACAGCCATATATACTTGCATGGTTCGTGCGTTGGTAGTTTAAATTCAGGTACTAACCTTGATTGTTCTAGTCTAATTATTGTACAGAAGCCAGAGAGCTGGCTCGACCGCTATCATCGGTGACAAGTCGGTGTGTAGTGTGACTGATTACCTCTTTTTCCCATTCGTCAACATGTTGTCCTTAGCAAGAGCTAGATTGAACCGTGGGACGGTGTGTTTTACTTTCTATTTTATTTACTGTTTAGCTGAATCACAGTGACCGCTACATTAGCGGCGGTCCATCCCACCGTTAAGTTGTCTTAGTCTTCGTTAACCACAATCACTTTTGACGGGGCTATAGTTTCTGCGTTCACCTCGTGCAGTAAGAGGCTGACGGCATTACGCTGTCGCTAGTCCCGAACGTTTAGCTCCACGTTTGATCGGAAATAGGGAATGTGATCGCACATGTACACTTGCACTCGGACATCATCTATATTGGATTTCTCGCTGTACCGGGTTGTGAAAAGGTGCCGCTAGGAAAAATATTTCAGATTTCGCAAAAAAAACTCACAGTCGAATACAAATGTAAAATAGAAGACACGTAAGCGACCTCTTCATAATGTGGAAATATGGCTGCTTAGGGCGGTCGCAACTTGAAGCCGGATTCGAGTCTGGTTTTTTAGTCATGTTCTCAGAAAACTCTCCGAAGATAGTCACGAAAAGTTCTAAGGTGATTAACATCGCGTTATTTTTCTATCTTCTCAACGTTCTCTCCATGTGCTCTCGTATGATTTTTCTTTTTGGCGAATGTAGAACTGAAATCTAAACATTCTTTAACGATCTCTTCAAGTGATTTCTCTACAACAAAACAGAAAATGTAAATCCTCAGCGGTCTTATCGATCAAGTATCTCAATCTCTCAATCTTCATGATAATCATCGATCAACTTGCAACATGTCGAACTTATCTCTCACTCAAGGGTCACATCTGATGGCTTTGATGAAAATACATCATTAATTTGAAGAGAAAAATGTTGAATTCAATGTTCCACACATCCATAAACTCATAAACTAAAATTCTTCATTCTACGACGTCTCTGTTGTAAAATTCTCACACTCTCTTTATATTGCTCAATGTCATTATGATGATTCTAAAATAATGATGAGGAGTTTTTTTCTACTCTTCTATTTATACATTTTAGATTTTTACTTTGATATCTCAATAACTTAATCGTAATTATTTTTATCAGGTTTTACTAAAATATTATTTAAAATAAAACATTAATCACATGGGCTTCTTATCTGTTCACATGAGTTTATTTTTTCATAGTCAACAACTTCTAGAAAGATTCTAGAATATTCTTAAAGAATCTCTAATTTTCACGTCTCTACACTAGGACTCACTAAAAAGGAGACATGTGTAATCACTTCTTGTTTTTAATGTCTACAAAGTCTATAACTTTAGTCTCACCACTAATATCAAGTCAAAAAGAAGATAAATGATACTTTCCACCTCCTTCCTATCTTTTAAACAAGATGACAAGAAAGTAGTGCTCACTCTTTATGAAATTTCTAAATTCTATCAAAAAATACAACTAAGTTTTATTATAATTAACTTTAGCTAGTTATGACTAACTTGATACCTCTTAAAGTACTTGGGTAGCAATAAACATTCTCCACACTTAGTTATAACTAAACATATAGGTCGTTAGAAAAAATTATTATGTGTAACATAGGTCGTTACAAGACAACCTTCACGCAAAATCCGATTCGACAACGGTGATGAACTCGACATGAAAGTCCAGAGTGGAGATTTCTTCTGTGTTTAAACTTTGAAGAGGAGATTCGTAATCATGAGTGGGGACGACAACGGTGATGGAGAAGCCGATGGTTCCAATGGATTACAGAAGGTGCAGTTGGATCCGATGACTACATCGATGTTTCAAGCATTCACATTGTTCTTACGGCAACAATAGTTTGATGAGCGAAATGAAGCTTTGACGACAAAGGCGCTTCAAGCAATGGTCAACAAGATTGACCAATTTGATGGAGAGATGTCTTAAAATTATGCATTATGTCAATGAGATGGAGTTGAATTATCTCATCTTTTGATACTTGGGTATCAAAAGATGAGATAATTGAGACCTTTTGAGTTGGTAACAGCTCCATAGATTAGGGATCATGTTAAAATGCTAACGAAATATTTTGATAAGGATTGAGAAATGTTTGTTCGTGCCTTGATGGACCAATACATCTTGGTGGACTCAGATCTGGTAAGCAATAAGTCATTCTTGGAGTGGATTGAGCAACCGAGGAAAGATTTACAAGCTACTAAATTACTCAAGGAATTCGAGAAACAATTTTCTTGGCTGACTAGGATGGAGAAGTTAACATTATAGTCCAACAAGATAAAGTTATTTTCTCGAGCTACAGATGAGAAGTTGTAAGAGAAACTGGAGGTACTTCTGGAGGATCATGAGGAAGATGATGGATTGATCAGTACTTGGAAGAAAGTTGAGGAAGCAATTTATATGCTTACCAAGAGGGAGCGAAGGAGAGAAAGTTCATGTTACCAGCACCAACAGTAACTGCTGTAGCACCTATTCCTATGGTTTGACTAGTGATTCTCGTTGCTAGACAGATGATATCAATTTCTCCAGTTGTTTTGGTTGTCTAAGCACCTATAGTATCTCCGAAGAAGAATGATTCAAGCATTTTGTTGAAGGAAATTTTCTGGATGTTTACTAATATAAATTAATTTATTCGATAATATTCGATCCACATTACGCGGATTATATTTATTTATCAATGACAAGTGAAAATGGTTTGGAAAATTGGGCTCTTTATCTCGTAGATTCAACTATCGGCTCACCAACTATCTGTCCAAGTGTATCTGAACCTAAGTAAGAAAACATCTAAGTTCGTATGAGGTCCATCTATAGCTATGAGATCGAATCGAGGGTGTGTCGCACGTGCCACAAGAGTCAAACTATCTCTTGTCTCACGAGACACATCTGTAGTGGGTAAGAACCATCCTCCAGCTCTGTCACATAGCTCTCCAGAATACAACTATCGAGGAAGGCTGCCGGAGCAGTCTCCTTCATGGATAATAAGTCCATCCCGTCACATGATATCGACAAAGATGTCTGCCTACGTGCGAGAGATCCTGTCACACAATCAAAGGTCTCCGGTCCTACGATGTTGTCAAACACCCCATGATCCTCCTATCAAACTCTCTAAGACGCGAGATGAAGATAAGAGATGCCTCCACTATTGCAACTACTTGTACTTATAAGTGATCCTTAACCAACTTCATCATCGCTCCTCTACCAAAGTTGATCCGAACAAGCGCACCCATATCTCAACGTTATCTTTTTGTCCTTTGAGAAGATCACCTCTTGTTGTAAGATATCAGTGAACTCCTTGTAATCTTTGCATGGATGATCTTTACCATCTCACCGTACACATCATTGGATCCAACCTTGCTTCCCAAACTGCTTTGTCATGCTTGTAGATCCCTGCTCCTCCAATCTTATGAGCTTGATCTATAGATCTCTCATTCCACGCATGATCTTCTCAAGGCTGTTGAGGATCAAGTTGAGAGGAGTTTTAACGGGCATGTTGAGTCAAGTGGATTGTGATCATCTGTCATCTCCATGAAACACAAAAGAAAGATGACACGTGAGACACTATTGAGGACAGGAGCTACAATCCGAAGAGATAATGGATAGAAGGATCCTATAAAAACTCTATCGGTGCATGCTAACATCGTCAAGAACCAACATGAAGCATTGTTGGAAAAACAAAAGATGAGATTCAGAAGATGCAAGGGAAGGAACTTCTGCAAAGAGATAGACTCGAGGAGAGAAGGTTCGTCAAGAGTTTCGAGATGCGGGAGCTCAAGATCTATCGATGGATGATGCTCTTTCTCCAAAAAAAATACAAAAGAGTCTCATAAGGAGAAAAATAAGCCGACTGCATACAAACTACTGTCCGACATCAAGGCATCAACAAACTTGAAAGGAGTCTTGGAAGATCGCATTCTAAATGTGAAGGTGGACTTTATCTTGAGGAAGATTTTAAGCATTGTTAAGCGTGAGTTTCATGATGTCATCATCAACATCATCAAATGAAAGTGACATAATACGGGTGATGCTATTTTATTGTATGCTTTGGATACTAGGGTGTCTATCGATGAGAAAAGAGAGCTTGCAAAGTACAATATACATTCTTCATAAGAAGAAAGAGATCAAACATGTTGGGTACATTTTGAGGATGACGAGGAAGATGAGAAGTAAAGTTCAAGTCATTACAGTCACAGTCACTGGGCTCGAGCTATAACAGCGAAACTAATGAGGATTGGAGATTTGGATGAATCGATGGTTGTTCTGATTGATCATGGATCAGAAATCAACATCTATCGAAGGAGTTATACAAGAAGAAAAAGTGGTCTATTGACACAAAACATGGATGGGTAATAAGGACAGCCAACAACAAAAGAGGAGATCTGTATAGAGCTTGTTCAAATATTAGAGTGCGGATAAGTGATGTTGTCATCGAGCAAAACTTTTTGGTTCAAGAAGCAATGTCGTACTCACTCATCCTTGGAAAAATTTTTGTCACATCGACTCGGATGGAGACGAGGGTGGTAGATGACGGATCTGCTTATGCTAAGTTTCGAAGTCAAGATGAGAAGAGGGCGGTATAATTGTTGATTGTATCGTTGAATCACAAGCGCAATAGAGATCGTCTAAAGAAGAAATCACTTCCAAGGATGAGTGAAGAGTTCAAAGATTTTCGTTGAGTACCACTATAGAGCAAGATTGTAGTGGTGCGTAGGAGAAGGTACTCTCTCTTGAAGGAGAATTTGTACTTGTGGGTTTTCAGAGTGTGAGATTGTTATTTACAAGAAGGTTGAAGAACTGAGAAGAAAAGAGTAAAAACATTTGCGTGAGGTTGAGTTGATGTTGGAAGAGTTGGGTGAGCTAGAATGAGATGAATGGATTTTTGGTGTTTATGAAGAGGATGGGTTGGAGGATATCATGCGCATACACATCCTTATACAACATACGTCGCTATCAACGATACATCACACACACACATAACACATGGATGATGTCATACACATATACAAGTGTACCACAATGATAAATGATACGTACTAACTCCACCATGCCAATGGATACTAAACAATCACTAAAGTCGAGTCAAATCCACTTTGTGCTTGCAGAGACTCCAGATTGCACTCATCAAGACTATGCACCATAGCTAGGAGCTTGAACGCTCAACTTGAAGAACTAAGGCTTTCAAGCCTTATCTGCGAAGTATACCTCTAGTGGGTCATCTCAAGAACTCGCCCTAATGGCAGTAACGGTCCTATCAAGATTAACCACTGCGCACTTAGTGAACCTAGCCGAGGTGCTAAACTGACATGACAGCTGTAATGCGCATACACATCGCTACACAACATACATCGCTATCAAAGGTACATCATACACACACATGAGACCGGCTCCTACTTGAAATTCAAATTTCGATGCTTATCGTTCCAAAGACACTCATGGGAAAGACAAGCTAGGCCTTAACTTACGGGCTTTTGGCATTATTTCAGATCTTCATTTTCATCACATCAGTGGATAGAACTCCTTGTCAACTTTTCATAGGCACTTTGTCTACTTCGTTTGGACGCCTAGTGGAGAAGTTACAGGACTCGAAAGATGGAGAAAACAAGCTAGGCCCCAGCCTACACGCTTTGGCACAACTTCGGATCTTCGCTTATATCGCATCAATGGATAGAGCTCTTTGTCAATTTCTAATGGACACTTCGTCTATTTTGTTTGGACGCTTAGTGGAGAAGTTACAAGATTTGAAAGATGGGTAAAACAAGCTAGGCCCCAACTTACGGACTTTTGGCACAATTTTGGATCTTCGCTTTCATCGCATCGATGGATAGAGCTCATTGTCTGCTTTCCATGGGCATCTTGTCTACTTCATTTGGATGTCTGGAGAAGTTATGTGATTCGAAAGAAGAGAAAATCAAGTAAGGTCCTAGTTTATTTGCTGACTGGGTATTTGTAGCTCCAAGCGTCATATTAAAGACGCAAGGGGCCTGCTTCCTCATTATTGAAGAAGATTGGTACATACTGTGACTGAGGTAAGGGGGCTGCTTAAGGAGCTTGCTGGTTCTTGTTATCTATCGATGGACGTTTTGGAAAAAATGGAAGTCCAATACATGCGCGTAAGGTGTCATTGGGTTCAGATCTGTGCAAGCTACGTGTGGGTTAGGACGATTCATGAAGAGACGGATCGGGGGAGGTGTACTGAGAGAAATTGAGACGTAGGGGGAAGATTGAAAGATTTCAGTTACATGTGAAGGAGAGTTGGACCGTTCGGTCGTTACGAAGTCCAAACTTGCTGTCCTTGGATCCATCAATATCAGAACATCGAGTTCTACAAGAAATTGAAGACAAAACAAAGTTTCATCGGACGGTTTGGGAGTTCTGAGTGAAATTGACTCGTAGGAAAATGCTTGCGTCAGGTTTTTCATCACCTGCGATCTGAAATAGAGTTGTTCTTCGTGATCGGTGAGCCAAGCTCTTTGTTCTTGATGCCTATGTGATCAAGGAGTCTTTATCTACGCATAAGAGAAGACCGTACGTGAATTCGATTGTTGGTTTGGGTGTAGTGAGCAAGTTTGAGTCGCAAGGAGCTGATTTACGTCATTTTTTTGCAACCTGCGATCAAATTTCTTGCGTGGTTTTGCAAGAGGAACTCCAAACGGCTTTTTTGGAGTCTCGTTGGGTTCAAGGTAGCTAGATTTACCTGTCAGAGAAGACGGGTATCAGTTAAGACGATCCGTTTGTGCGATGTGTGCGGTTTTAAGCCGTAGGGAGGAGTTTTTGACGGTTCGGTCATCTGTGACCAAAAATCGACGATATCTCGACTGTCGGGAGTCAGATCTGATAGTTCTTGAGGCCAACAGAGTCAAGGAAGAAAACCTTATCGACATCTGAAGACCATTTGACGAAAGGAGAAAGTTCTCAGATAGACCTTTTTTGGTTCCTTCGTTACAGATCTCGTCCGTTTGAGTTCGTTAGGGACTTAGTTGGTTGTATACGACTTGTGATAGCTAGGTTTAGCTAAGAGCTTATACATGGATGTGGTTTGGACTTGGGTTTCAATCGTGTGATACATGTGCAGCTTTTTTGTTAGCAAAGGGAAGTTCTTCTTGCTTTGAGCTACGCTCCGATGGTTTTGAACCAAGGTTGTGATTCAAGGGTTTGTTTTAGGGGCTTTGAAGCAGGTTATAGACCGCTTTGGTCTGTTTCTCAGTTCTGTGCTTTTAGAAGAAAGAACCGGCAGTGTACATAAATTTGGAGTTGGTATATATTGTAATGACGTTTGTTTTCTTGCGTGTTTATCTCTTTCTTGTCTCTATTCAGCACACTACATCTCCACAACCAGGAACCTTGCATTTTCTTGGACATCCTTCACGTAATATCTGACACGATAACGTACACAAGTGTACCACAATCGCCCCCTTAACTGACGGTTAGGTCTCTCTAACTCCAGATAGCTCCATATCCCAACTACGTGATATATACACATTCATGGCTGCAAGGATCAAAAGATCGAGTGCTTCATCGTCTCATCGTTAATCGCATGTCTGCAATCCATATCACGTAAAGATCTAATCGGCTATCTTTGCTATATACATCGAGGACAAATCCACTGTCCAATAAGAACGACATTGAGAGATGGAGTCAAACATGACATATGTCAATTTCTCGAAAAAACCATCACACATCAACATACGGGCTGCTCCACCAGCAAACCCACTCAACATACACCTCAAGTCCGCACGTTGTCGAGGCGAAAGTTTCCTGGGAAGGACGGAACCTTCTAGCTGTGATATGATCGTGAAGAGGAGAGCAAAAATCACACACTGAATACGGACCGCAAGAAAACACACCACCACGATTTCGATCCAATCAAGATAAAACACACTGCGTGCAAGTAAATCTTCAACTCCAGATCATGCAGATTGAAAAGCTCACGCTCAAAGACTTAGAATATCATAAAACAGCTCCTGTGAAGCATCTTCACTTAGAAGCTTCTCGTTTTCTTTTCAGAAAAAATGTGCGTACAAGTTGTCAGTCTCCTCTCTACTTGATTCTGTCTACTAATCTCAATCCTTCGATGTCAAAAGTCTGTTCAATCAGAAAATCTCTTCAGACATAACCTATGTGTCAAATTTCTCCTAGTCTCTGCACGGTAAACTCTACATTGTACAATGATCTCTCCTCTGGAGTACACCCCTCTAGATTTTCCTCCACCCTACGTAACCTTCAGTGTCACCTTGCAGAGATAAAAGATGCCCTAAACAGATGGCAAGGCCCCCTTAAACTTCGAAATGCTGTAAGTATTGTCTCAGGTATCAGTTTTACTTGATTTTTGGACCCAAATAAATAATATGTAGTGCTCTACATTTCTCTACAAAAGATTAGATACCGACACCTCCACTCGGAGTAAGTCCACCACGGCTACCTCTGACCTTCGTATTCACCTCGTTCTGACACATGGAGCTCGAGTTATCACCATTGTCATTTTCAGGCCCCCTTAAACTTCAAAATGTCGTAAGTATTGTCTCAGGTATCAGTTTTACTTGATTTTTTGACCCAAGTGAATAATATGTAGTGCTCTACATTTTTCTATAAAAGATTTGATACCGACTTGGAGTATCTTTGATGCCATCTCGCTACCCTAGGACTTAGAGGACCGCAATCGAATTCGTACTGGTGACCTCGACAACTTCAAGTCGAGAGGTCCATTTCAAAATCTGGTGATAATCTCCCTCTAACATCCACACCAGATGACTACACTAGTGCAAGAGTAGACGGAGGCGTCTCGCATTCACGGTATGTTTAAGGGACATCTAGTGTCCCGCCTTAAACAACTTGATGCTCCTCATATTCTCTTGAAGGGGCTAACCTACTCCAAGCCGGTTGTGACCTGAAGAGATTTGATCCGGAGACCTGCTCCCTATAAATTTCTCAACTACATCACTGAAGCTAATCTCACAACTGGTTCTAGAGATCAATTTCTAAGTTGATATGCTAGAAAACTGCGATATTTCATTTTTCCTTTGCTAACACGAAGTGTCATAACTTTCTCTAAATATGCTCTTTTTGTGCATTTCGAAATGCAAACAAATATTACATATTATAATCTACATGAGAAGAATCTAAAACATATTTTTCGAACTCACTCAGATTTATGATAAATTTCCCATAAATTTCCTAGTATCATAAATCTTGTAGAAGATCCCCAAGTAACTTTTTGTATGCAACTCCGTTTGCAACTTTTGAACATACCATGGTGATCATCGCAACGAGACTTACGCCTTGATGTTTTTTAGATTTTTGATTGCTCACTTCCTCCAAAATCGACTTCTCTAAGATCTTAACTTCATTCATAGAGACTAACTTCTAACTGAGAGGTGAATTATGTACTATGTGGAATAATTCACATCAGGACTTCACATCAGGATAACGTACAACTGTTAAGCTTGGGTCAACGGTCCCATCGATATTGGGAAGATTACATGGCAAGCAATTACGCACATGGTCCTTCCAAACAACACGATCACAACCCTTTTACATGAGTACTCTAGAAGGTAACACCTCACTTACTCATAAAATAGTGCGCCATGCGATCACATCCAACTTTGTCAGTGTAGTTTGTTGTAGAAAGATATAATCGTCAGGATGAAACTTGCAAATAAATGACCGATAACCTCCTCCTCGAATAGTCGCATATCACAACTTGTCTATATGCTGAGCAATCGCTAGATTCTCAAAAGTCATAGACATAACTCTCCGAAATGTCTTTGTTCGTTGAGAACATGCGTTCACCCACATATCCAAGTCATCAAGGTTCAACACCTCAGCAAAATCACGACGAATGATCGAAGATAGACCTGGATCTCAGTCATACAATAGAAAATACGGAGAGAAGGAAGTCAAAGACGCTTGTCAGCTAAAACGGTAGCCCATAACCAACCATGATAACTGTATATCTTTGTCTCTCAAGTGATCTTTCTCCAAGCCGTACTTGCACACTTCACCGTCTAAACTACCCTCTCCGCCAAACCATTCGTCTCAGGATGATCTCGAGATGTAGTCCGGTGATCAATCAACGCCTGATCACACATGGTATGAAACTCATCAAGGAACTCTGTACCTTGGTCTGTCAACACTCCAGATGGTGTTCCAAAACGACTCAACACTCGATCTAAGAACGCATACGTCGTCTCTTCATTCGTCTTGTCCGATAATATCACCAACTCAATCCACTTGGAGAAGTGCTTCACCATTAGTATGTGCATCATCGGCACATGTTGATGATGAAGTACAGTCAACGATAAGAGTCTCGTAAAATCCAAACTCCAACTATAACTCAACTCCATAATAGATAAGGGGTGTAACTGTGGAGTAGGAGCATTAAATGATGCTCGTACTCAATCACAAACCACACATCATGCGACAAATAATTACACATCGACGTGCATACCACGCCATCAATATTGTCCTTGGAGTAAGTTATGCGTACGCTTCACTCCGAAAAAATATCTTAATTCTTCATCGGCATGTCGTACTAATTGTGTCATCTGGGATGAATGTGACACTATCCGTATTCTCTCATCATCTCACACTCGAAGTACATGTCGTCCTTCTCGTCAAAATCTCTTTGCTCGTTAAAGGACAAGATCTCGCTCCTTGACACTTATTGTGTCTACCACCATGCTAGTACCTAGATACTTCATTACGATCACATTGTCGTGGATATCTCGCTGGTCTGAAACACCATCTCCACCCTCAAGATCTGGAGATTCACCATCTACTCTCAGACATGAGAAAGATACGACTTGATCCTCCATACTAGAGTTCGTGGACAACACACAAAAAAGACATATGCATGCCACCTTAGGACTATCTCTTCATCAATCTCGTCATGTCATCGAGCCCCAGTCTGATCTTGCTGGCTCGTGCATGGATTGCTACTCAATCCATCGACATCTAGGTTTGCAACTCCAGGTCTATGCACTACCTCAGAAGTCATACTCTTGTAAGATAAGAGCGCATCGTGCAAGCTTCCTTGTAAGCTTGTCGAACTTCATCAACCACTTGAACGGCTGGTGATCAGTGATGAGAGTAAAAACGTTCTCAAATAGATAACATCGAAAAGTGTGCAATAGCCCATACTGCCGCCAAACACTCCCTTCATAGGAACTATACCTCGTCTCCGTTGAATTATTGAAGCGATTGACGTATGCCACCATGAACTCTTTTTTCTCATCATCATGCTGAATCAACACTGCTCCAAGTCTCAACATACTTCAATCAATATGCAGTTGGAAAGAACACCCCCTGATGGGTCTCCTTCAAGATGAGAGCATATGTCAACTTATCTTTGAGCTCTACAAAAGCTCGCTCCTGCTCATCTCTCCATTACCACTCCTGGTCCACCTTCATCAGCTTGGTCAATGACTTCACAATTGCACTAAACTTTTTCACGTATCGACGATAAAAGTTCACCAAATCAACAAATATTTGAACTCGACATATGTGATGCGTGGGATGCGTGCAATAGCCTCAACCTTCATTTGTTGACACTCAACCCACCGCGATAGATGGTGTGGTCCAGATACTATCAACTCTTGGAAGAACTTACACTTTCCAAGGTGTAACTTCAACCCATGAGTTCTCAACAGTTCAAACACAACTCGTAAGTGTCTCTCGTGCTCTTCCATTGTAGCACTATAGACTAAAATGTCATCAATATAACATCTGACAAAATCCAATCCTACTAGGATCCTGTCCATCACACTCAGGAACTCAGCAAGGGCGTTTTTCAATCCAAATGATAAAAACCGCCACTGATACAAACAATCTTTATCATGAGAGTCAATTCCTCAAAAATGTTGTCTTTGACTTATCTTCTTCTCTCATTGACAACTGATGATACTTTGCTCAAAGATCCAAAGTACTGAAGACCCTCACATGCATCATTGCATCAAAGATCTCCTCAGGTCTTGGTATGACATATTTATCGAACTTCATCTACTGATTGATAAGACGGTAGTCCTCACACATGCATCTATCGGTGTAGTTGCTGACAGAATTGTGACAGATGCATACTTTCCATGCGACATCTTCACCAACCCAACCTCCAACAAGTTGTCTTGAGTCCTATTTTGAATCAAGGCTCTCTCCATGTCACTGTACTTGTAAGGACGTCGAAAGATTAGCATGTCATTAGTCAAATCAATCCGTATACCATGTCCCTTCAAGGTACCCAAATCCTTCATATTAAAGATAAAATAATTCATGTAGCTCTTCAAAAATCTCTTAACTCTTTGTCTCTCCTCTCTTATAAGCTTGGGTCCAATCTCTAGCTCTCAAGTATCATCTGTCACCATGCTAGAGATAGAAGACGAAGTCGTTGACTGCTATCTTGCAATCTTTGGAGGAGTTTCTTTCTGCTCACCACCAACAACCTCCACCGCCACTGTGCAAAAACCTCTTATAGCCCTAGGTGCAAGCTCCACACTTTTTCTTATGACGTCCCATGATGTCCAAGGATGACAAACTCCACACGCCTCGTCCCCAATCTTTGCCTCTCGACTCGATAAGCAAAGAGCTTAGAAGTGTTCAAGCAATAACATCCATCGATCGCGTCCGATGTTGCTCAATCAATCCAAGGCTAACAATCCATGTCAAGTAATTCAAATTCATTGCTTGATCTAATATTTGACGACATGAAGTCTCCGACACCGAAGCTACTGCCGTTATAACCGTAAAGAAATCCATCGCTCGCTCTCTCTCATCGGCATTGGGCTCTACTAATTGCAGTAAATGAGTATCTCACACAAGCTCATATCCTCCATCTCTATAAGCATGTGACGCTAGAAAGTTCCCCAAAGTAGATAACGTTGTCATGAGTCATCCCACTAGGTTCGTCACTGTCATGGGTGACTTATCGACAACTCTCACTACTTGAGATCGTCATCTTGTGTCTAAGATGTCATCAACTTTGAGATGCGCTGGTCTGATCATCGCACTAGATCGTGTGTGCGCTTAAGCACCTCTCTCGATAACAAGTTTGTCCACCACAACCGTGACGATGTGCACGAGATCTCACTCTCGTTGCATCTACCAACAATGCTGGTCCAATCCAGAATCGCACTTGGTGCACACTTGCCATCATCGGTGTACGAGCATCACTCAACAAAGGAACGTTCTCCAAGATGTACACTGGAGAATCTATCATATATCATTTTAGCAAGCGGACTCACCTCATCCTTTGTAGAAAAGCGTTGACTTCAAGAGGTCCCGTTCAACTATTCATACGATATATTTTTAAGTATCATGAGATGCTTAAAGACATTGTTTCATACTTGAACAGGAGGTTTGTAACTGAGTTCTGGAAGAGTTTGTTTCCATGACTCGGAACTGCTCTCAAATTCAATTCCTCCTATCATCTTGAAACTGATGGACAGATAGAAAAGACGATGTAGATAGTGGAGCAAAGGTTGAGAAACTATATAATCCGACATCAAAGTGACTCGAATGAGCACTTGTACTTGGTGAAATTTACAGTGTAACAACACCAAGCATTTGAGCACTATATTTCAAACATTTTAAGTATTTTATTGTAGCTTTCATGCATCATGGACTCCTATAGCTTTAGCTACTGAAGGACGTGAAAACATAAGAAGCGAGATCCTCCTAATCTAGAAACTTTCAACACCAAGCATTCAAGGTATTGTGTTTCAAGAGGCAAAGAAACACATGGATAAGACACAACAACGATATGCCTAGTATGCAAATTGTGATGGGCAAGACGTATAATTTGAAGAAGCACAAAGAGTTTGGTTAAGAATTTCAGCTAGGGTGGACTTAGTCAAGAAGTTTTTTCCAAAGTGAGGAGTATCATTCTTGATTGAGAAGAAGTTAGGTCTTGCGACATATAAGTTACACTTTTGTCTAGTATGAAGCATTATCACCTTATCATTCATGTTTCTAAATTAAAAATGTTTCGCAAAGAACTAGAATCATTGCCAAGAAGATATAAAAAACTATTCCTGATATTAAAAACATTACCAAGAGTTGACGATCTTGAGTTGATTGAGATAGTCGATCATCGAACAACACCAAATCTAGATAGAGATGAAGAACCCGTTAAATCGAGGATTGGTAAGTGAAGTTGGGGAGTTCTTGGATAATCTAGCACTATACAAGTTTTATGATTCATTGCGTAGATGCTTTGTGAGATGACAGATCATAGTGATCTCGTCCAACTAAGCGGTGGATTGAACCGAGTCAGAAGAGTCATGCTTAAAGGCCCTTCAAGGACACTAGAGCCGAGTTGATATGACCAATCTATTTGTTACAAGGTGGAGTTGTAGTCTTTTGACTACTCATGACTGTCAAATGTCAATCAGGTTTAGGAAGCTATTATGAAGTATCATAGTAAAGAGGTAGATAAAAACAAATTGATGAGTTCATCACTTGGAAGCTAGAGTTTTGTCTTATCTTAAAACTTCAATGAATACTCAATAATGTACACAACTCTAAGATAGCTTGATGTAAAAGCTCTAAGAAAAAACTCCATCTTACCCTAGAGAGGGTAGTGTTTATCTTGATTGAAAAATATTGTTCTTAATGTGGTATTGCAGATATCGTAGTTCAATGATAGAATTGTTCTTTCTTGGTTGGAGCGGATGTAACAAAAGTCACTTTTATTAACTCTCAACCTTGGGCAATGATTAACCCACACGTGACGATGGCTACGGGTTTCTGGAAGAGGAGGCTACATATTTCATACAAAAGAGGGTGTGACCTTAAGAGGTAGATAGTTACGAGAGAGAGGCTTCTTTGTTCCATATAGGCTCGGATTGTCAGGTTAGGGGTGGAGTCTGTCCACTGCACTGATTTCCAGCAGAGGTTCACCAGTTCGAAGCACCAGAGAATTAAAATTGGGTGACTGAATGTGCAATTCTAAATTTCCATACTGCTATTCAAATTCGCTATACTCGGGTAGCGAAAGCCAGGACTAATCCTTCCTGGTATTCACGACGAAATGTTTCTGAGGTGTATGATATCAGTTTCTATATTTCGCTCGTTTTGCATTCGTACATTAGTGCAGTTCACTATTTTTACTCCATTCTGATGAAGAGAATCAAATCCATTACTGTTCGAAGGAATGTTCGATGTTCCTTCTGGCATTTCCCGATAACTCCACTGGATATTTAGTACCGTACGCTAGTATCGATTTTGGATGTAGATCCAAGTTCGAGATTCTCAAACACTAATTCCCTAAGTATCGAATTTGATTAACAGCACGGCAGTAACCATTGGAATTTGGATCATGTACTCGATGGCTGTCGGTTCACTTTGACTGATCATGATGGTCACCGTCATTATTAAGAAATATGTATAGTGAAACGAGTTATGAGTAAGGGCGTCTAGTCTAATATTAGTAACAATCAGTGATGGATGACTAGCAAATTACACGGAATGCAGGCGAAACTATCTCTGGAGGGTTTTACTTGTATATCCCCATTTTCCAGAGTTGAACTAGAAGTCCTCAGTGTGAAGTAATTTACTTTTCCGGCTTCTAGTGGAGATGTAAAAGTGAAAACCTCACTAATCTGCGAGTTGCGGAATACAGAATCATTGTGCGGACTCTGGAGATAATGTGAGTGACTCCTAATGCGTGGGAGCTTTCGTTATCACACACTCACCACAAATGAACGTTCTAATGAGATGCACCTCTGGCATCCACCGTTGACTAAGTATCCATCTCGCAGCGTACAAATATGTGCTCGAGATGTCGGCACGCAAAAACCAAAAACAACTAAAAATAAATATGTGCTCGAGAAAATCTGTTCCCCGGTTTTCCGCGTCGAAAAAGAGAGAAAAACTATTCTTCTCGTCTGCATAGATGCGAAGACGTTTTCCCTCTCAAACTTCTACAAGTCTTTTCGTAAGTTGAAAGTTATTTCCTGGTGGGCCCATAACGTTCGGAATGAGAGGTTTTTCGTCAGAGACGACGAACTTGGCCATAATGAGGAGAGCCCTTAGCTCATCGATCGGATGTATTTAATCTGCCAACACATCACCTATCATCGAATCCATCATTTGTATTACTTTTGAAAGTCTTTCTCGAATCTCTTAGATCTTCTGCACAATCTCCCAAGCTTCAGCTTTCTGCAGAGAGAGCACCATCGGCCACGCAAGAATCAACATCACCGGTACGAAAGGGAGTTATGTCTTGCAAACCGACATTCGAGAGGCCACTCGGGATCGGGTTTAGTGGGAACGAGTTAGGGGAATTTCTCCGCGCATTGCACTGCGACTATACCAAACCGGTAAAGCGTGATTCCGAACTCCTTGAAACCATCAGTCGAATGTTCGACGTCGAGGTCGATAGTGGGAGACTTCCTCTTGGAGATTTTGTGGAGCCTGGGAGATGGGGCTTTACGGACTAAAATGGAACACAGATCTTGGAAGCACAATGAACTTTGTGCTTCTCAAATTCGGGATCCTGGAATATTGCACCTGAATATTATTGTGTAAAAGACCGTTCTCAATGTACAGCGTGCGTGACTGTTTTTGTAAGTGAAGTTACTTAGAAAAGTCGGTGCACTACACTGATTTCCAGCAGTAGTTCACGCAGGACAGAAAATAAAATTGGGTGACTGACAGTGCAATTCGAAAACTTCGAGCGGGGTTGGAGATTAGTAACAATTGGATAATGTTCTCGATGTTGTCAGACGAGAGTTGCTGATTGTAGACTCACTCACATGACTTTGGGGAATGAGGAAGCGGAGAATAAAGTGGAGGAGATTCAGTTGAGGCACAAAATCCCGACTCTGTCAGAGTTCAGATGATGTGTTATAACAAGTGAAACTAAACGCAAAACTGAAACTCGGTCACTGTAATTAGTAAGGAGTATATGGACGAAACTGGTGAAACAAAACACATTTACTGCAAAACATGCGATAAGAAACCCTACTGGAAGTTTTAGGTAGAGAAGAAATGAACTGTAATCAGGATATCTCATACTGAGACTAGTACAGAATATATAGCCATAGAGCTTACGCGCAAGGCAAAGCCAAGGCTGACAAGCTGATCTAAACGTATTTTATTACCGGGCGCAACTCTTCTGAACTAGAACAGCTCCTCTAAATTTTAAATAGATTCAAAATCTACTGGTAGCCATTATAGACCTGGAGCTACGATATTACCGGTTATCTAATACTCTCACGTAGTGAGTGGCTACTGCTTTCTGCTTTCTGTTAAGCCTAACGATCGTACAAACTTGAGATGATTTTCTTTCGGTAGTGGTTTCATAAAGATATCAGCCACCTGTTCAGCCGTAGCACAATAAACTATGCATAATTTCCTTATCTGTTATCTGTTGATTGATGAATTTAAACAGTATGTCGATGTGCTTACTCTGATCATGAAACTTAGTGGTATGGAGAAGTGAAATTGCACTCTTATTATCAAAATAAATTGTGATAATATTGTCATGAAAATCACACTGTATTTCAGACAAGAGAGATCGGAGTCATATAGCCTCAATTGCTACTTTTGACAATGTCATGTACTATGTTACTGTCGATGATAGGACGATTGTCAAACATTCGTCCAACTAATAGTCGCACCAGAGAGCATGTAACAAAATCCAGAAGTAGATTTTTTGGTGTCAGCATCTCTGATCCAATCTGCGCAGAATATCCTGTAAGTTGAATTGGCCCTTGAGTTCTCTCATACCGTAGAACTAAATACTAAGTGCCCTTAAGATAACAAAAAACTCTCTTGACTGCTGTCTAGTGTCTTGATCCGGGGTTGGACATAAATTGGACTAGAGAAAACACGAAATATGCAATGTCTGGCCGTGTAGAGAGTGCTGCCCGCATGAGTGACCCAACTGCATTTTGGTATCGTACTCCCGTCACCACTCCTCGCTCTTCTTCAGTCGCTGGAGAATCCTTCAATGATGGTAGAACTCTCATTGTCATAGACATTGACGCATGTTTGCACATTACATATTGAAGTTCACTAACTTCTGTGAAATATATCGACTTTAGGACATTTCAACAAATCCTGCATCCACATCATGATGTATCTGCATACCTAAAAGATAATAGATTGTTTCTAAATCTACCATATCAAACTCACTGCTCAACATTATCTTGACATACTGCATAAGCAGTAAATTGACAGTCATCAGAATGATGTCACCAATGTAAAGTGCAAAGACAAGCAGTCACATAGTATCATTGAGCAAGTAAATATTGAATCTGCAGCAGTGGGCTTGAAACCATGTTTCTTCAAGTATGTATCTATGCAATGATACCAAGTCCTTGAGGACATTTTCAATCTATAAATGGCTCTCTGAAGTTTACAGACGAAGGATGGATCAGTGGGTGCAAGATCTTCAAGGAGTCTCATGTAGACTTCCTCTTCAAGTACTCCGTTAAGAAACACAATTTTCACGTCCATCTGATGAATGTGCATGTTCAATTGTACAGCAATTGCTAACAAAACTCTGATTGACTGCAACTTTACAACAGGCGAGAACGTTTCCTCGTAATCAACACCCTTAACTTGTGAAAATCCCTGAGCCACCAATCTTGCATTGTATCTAGAAATAGTACCATCAGATCAGACCTTCAACTTGAATATCCATTGACAGCCAACAGTCTTACGTCCTGGAGGTAAGTGGATTAATGTCCATGTAGATATTTATCCAACGCTTGAAGCCCCGCAGTAAGCACTAAACGTCATTTTGCAGCATCAGGACCGGAAACAGCTTCATAATAAGAACTGAGTTCTTGTGGTAATGTAGACACATTCAACATCGATGTGAAGAGTGATCGTGGTTGTTTGAAGTCTAGTTCATCAAAGAACAGGTGGATGACGTGAACGAGTTCAACATCAAAAGTTTTGTTGCTCAGCATCCATAGAACTAGCTAGAACAGACAATACCGTTTCTGAGAATCCAGAATCTTCAGATTGAACCTCATTCCTCTGCAGCTCGATGTTGAGGTCAACATACAATTCTCCTCCTTGCACATCACGCACTTGTTGAGTTCATCTCCTCCGTGCGGTACCACTGATAAATCCAGATCTGCAACAACGTCGTTGGGAGGTTTGGACGAAGAAGAAAGACTAGGTAATGAACTATGGGTTGGAGACAAAGAAATAACAATAGATTTTGGTGTAACACGAGAAGTAGAAGAAACTGAGGATGAACTAACTGATGGAACATGAATAGTTGGACTTGGCAAAGAAAGTTCACCCGTTTGAGAGTCGAAGGACGAAAGAAAAATATTCTCTTGCACATCACGAGAATAAATGACAGATTTATCTGTCAACCTCATCAACTTGAATGCTTTGGACTCATCATTGTAGCTCAAGAATATACCTTTTTGACTCCTATCATCTAATTTCTTGCAGACAGTGGTTTGAAGAACAAGGGCATAGGCTATACAGCCAAATACATGATGGTGTGACAGATTTGGTTTACTACCATGCCATAATTCAAACAGTGTGTTTCTCTTAGATCATCGGCAGAATCTCCTTCTTCAGCTCATATCCACTGTTCTTTGATTCAGGCCGGTGGAAAGCTCAGCGCCACCACTCCACTATCCATAAAGATGTTCTTCCTCGAGCGACTCCTACCTTGATAGGTACATGGTCGTGAGGAGGCAATGCTACCTAGACCTCTTCCAGAAAACCATGGTCCGTGAGATTCCAGTCTCATGTGAAGTCTGAACCTTTAATGCCTTGGAAGAACAGCGATTCAGCAGCTAACATATAGTGACAACAACCTCAGCCCAATAGGACTTTTATAGAGCTCACTTTTTTATTTTTGATAGAATATGCTTGAAATGTAGAGGTTTGTAGAAGAAACCGTGAAGTTAGAAGAAGAATAGTTTATTTTTAGTGAAGAAGATCATTTGTGAAGAGAAGAGTCTTCGAAAGAAGAGAATTCTCAAGAAGGGGAAGTCTTCAGAAGAAGACTTTCGCAGGAACGTCTCTCTAGATAGAATATGAAGAGAAGAAAACCTTCGAGTCTCTTCAAGATCAGTTAGTAGAAGTAAGTAGGTTAGGGCAGATTACCTTACTGAAGAGAGACAGGAATCGCTAGAGGCGGAGACGAAGATTACCTGCGCACTTCCTTGTCAGACATGTAGCGATGAATGAGAAGCGGCTTCGGTACGTGTGTGTGGCGTTTGAACCAAAATTATACTCGAAAAATGAGCTCATTATCCAAATCTGTTTTAGCACGCAACAATTTTCTGTTCTTGGAGAGAGCGTTTAGAATAAAAGATACAGTTGAGAAGAAGGCAATTTCAGATGAAGTTTATCATGTTAGAGTGAATTTAGCTACCTTCGTAGAGCACGATGTCGATAACGTCAAAGTTACCGAAGATCTGAGTCTTTGAGTTGGACTAGGATCAACTCCAACATCTTCGGCCAAAGTTGAGAGAGTTAGGGTTAACCTCTTAACAAGGGGAGGATGGATTCGCATTTCTGGCAAGTTTATCAGCCAGATCAGGATGTGCGAAGACCATATGGCCGAAAATAGATATGCGAGGCCAAAGAACTAGACATTAGAGAACTGAATGAAGATCTTGTTGGACGAAGCTAGCGAGAAGAGGGATATACTCTTCGACCATTTGTCGATGAAGGCCCATGCGATCGAAGGAGGAGACTATGATGAGATCTTCATCAATCCAATTCATCTGACGAATGGTTACAAGTTGATGAAGGACATGACGAAGAGAAAGATCGTCAAAGTGATGATGCTAATTCTTAGTCTGAGGAGAACGACATACTTATCGATGTGGAAGGTTTGTTTCACCGAGAACTTATTCCTAAGGAAGAGAACACACTGGACGAAGATCTTCCACGACAAAGGCAGCGTTTGTGGACCAAGCAGGATTATGTTTACTTGGGCGGTTTTGTCTTCGTCTTCTACTTCAAAATGGGCTGACTGAACGAGAGCGAACAGAAGCAGTTGGGATTTGATCCAGATGAAGACGAAGACTATGAAGGAGAAGACCTTTCGCCTGTTCGAGTGAAAGGAGAGAAGGTACCGAGCGAAGGTGCACGGCAAGTGGAGTCTTTGTCGAAGGCTCCAGCTCCAGAGGAAGTCACACAGGAGGTTGCAGAACCAGCGGTGGACGTACTACAACGACCTATGTTACACATAGGAAGTTTATCTATTAGTAAGGTGTTTAGTTATAACTAAATGTTGAGAATGTTTATTTGCTGCCAAAGTACTTTAAGGAGGTATCAAGTTAGTCATGACTAGCTAAAAGTTAGTTATGGTTAAACTTAGCTGTACTTTTGGCAGAATTCAGATATTTGCTAAAGAGTGAGCACTACTATCTTGTCATCTTGTTTAAAAGGTAGAAAGGAGGTGGAAAGTATCCCTTATCTCCTTTTTGACTTGATATTAGTGGTTGGATTAAAATTGTGGACTTTGTGAGCATTAAAAACAAGAAGAGATTCCACATGTTTCCTTTTTAGTGGGTCCTAGTGTAGAGGGGGTGGAAAATCGAGATTCCTTGAGAATATTCCAAAATCCTTCTAGAAGTTGTTGACTTTAAAGGAATAAGCCCATGTGAAAAGGTAAAAAGTCCATGTGATTAATCTTTTACCTTAAGTAATATCTTAGTAAAACTTGGTAAATGTAGTTACGGCTGAGTTACCGGAGGGTACCAAAGTAAAAACCTATAATGTATAAATAGAGGAGTAGAGAAGAGCTCCTCATCCTTGTTTTCACATCGTCGTAATGACAACTTGAGTAATATAGAGAGTGTGGGATATGTTTAGCATGTGAGAACTTGAGAGACGTCGTTAGAATGGAGGATTTTAGTGGATGAGTTTATGGAGATTATTAGTTGATAATTTTGTGGGCGTATGAATGAGTGAACTTAACATTTTCCCTTCAAGTTCATGGTGTGTTTCCATCAAAGCTATCAGAGGTGACCCCTGAGTGAGAGACAGGCCCGACATGTTGCAGATTCGTGGATGACGATCGTGGAGGTTGAGAGATCGAGGGGTAGTTGATCGATAGGACCGCGGAGGGTTTACATTTTTGGTTCCGTTGCCGGGACCTCACTTGAAGGGATCATTGAAAATGTTTAGAGTTCAGTTCTATATTAGACAAAAAGAAATTATGAGAGAACACATGGAGGAGAGAGAGCTAACACGATGTTAGCAACATTAGAACCTTTCGTGTATCCCGTAGTGATATATGACGCGTTCGAAGTCATTCCTTACATCTTGTTCACTTAGGAAGGGTTTGAGGAGAAGGTGCAACAAGAGTTGTAGAGAAAAGAGGAGAGAAAAGTTATTAGAGTAGAGAAATTTGTGAGTTTAGAAATTCTGCTCTCTGAAAAATTTGTACAGTCCCTGTCAACTTTTTTGTGAATTTTATTTTCCTGAGAAACTTTCCAGTGTTTTAGATTGGCTAATAACCTATCTAGGACAAAAGAAATCATAGGAAAAAGTGGTCTAGAGAAGGAGCAATGAATTTTCAAAGTTGAGGGGGTTTATTCGTGAGAGTTGAGGAATTCTGTTCTCTGGAAAAATTTTACAGTCAATGTCAGATTTTCTGTGAATTTTAATTTCCTGAGAAACTTTCCAGTGTTTTAAAGTGGCTGATAAGCTATCCAGGACAAAAGAAATCATGAGAAGATGAGGTCTGCAGAGAGAGAAAGAATTTTTCAAAGTGGAGGGGTTGACAACCATGAGGGAAGTGAAAATATACAAATTTCAGTTCTCTGAAAATTTGTACAGTCATCACCATCTCTTCTGATTAGGGAAGTTTCTGTTGAAACTTCATGATTTAGTAGCTTGGAGGTTGAGCTACTGGAGATCACAAAAATCTTGGAGAGATCTCTTACCAACTAAGAGATATACGTTTCGGCATACAAGGAGGTCTCGTAGATACTTCATGGGGAATCTAGTTCGAATGACGAGGTGGAAGAAGAGACGTTTAGGAGTTCGAACAGAGACGGAGAAGCCCAAGTTAAGTATAGATGAGTTACGAACACGCATCTATAGCACTTGGGGTGCCCTCTTTACCCTATACGAAGAAGCTTTCGCGACCATTAGCACAGATTTGAAGAAAGTCGAGTTTAAAGCATCATTCAGTGTGGAGGCCACGAATGCTCCTGGTGAAGTAGAGTTGGATCCTTACAAGAGTGAGTTCAAGATGTCTGTTGTGATTAGTACAAACGATGGTGAGGAGGATCATATCTTCGATAGTTAATTTTAGATTAGATTTTATTTCGTGTATAACATGTATAATACATGATTTCCAATATAAAGCTCGAAAGAGTTAAGAAAGTGATGTAGAATTATTTTCCTCTATGATATTTTGTCCACTTAATGGTTGAAAAGATGCAACATGAGTGGAAATTCAAAAGATTGGAAAGTTAGACTTAGAAACCTTCCTCAAGGTTTAGATGTCATAGTAAGTGTCGGAGAAAGTTCGAGAGAGATTATCGTCGAGTTTGAAAACCCTAGTATTAAACCTCAAGTAGAATCTCCGAGGAGAAGAGTAGAAACTGACTTGTGGTGTTATTTCTGTAGAGGGTTGGGACACAAAGTAGTGAATTGTCCAACTAGAATCAGAACCGAGAGAGCTAAAGGGAAGCGCGAGTTTACTGATTTAAGTCTTCGAGTGAGTCCATCGTCACCAACGCCAATTCATCTTCTAGGCGAAGACCCTTGTCCAAGTTATGGAGTGGGTGATCTATCAAGAGGACACAAGTGCGTCGATGTGGCCGTCCTACTTACGTCAGTAGTCGAGAAGTTGGACGAGACTCAAAGAGCTGAGACAGAGAAGTTGTCGACTTCAAAAGAGGACTCGGCTGAGTTGTGATGGAGATCGTCATTCGGATGATGGAGAAGACGGTGATGTGACTCAGGCTCATGATTACCTTGGGAGAAGAGATGGCACAAGAGGTGTTGTTACAACCATTTTTTTCATTTTACCTATGGTAGATTATTCGCGAATGGAATTGGTGATGTTCGTACTCTTTTAGCGAGTAGTTATTGCACAAAAATTAGAAGGGTAGAAAGAATAGTTACAAGATGGGGAAGTTACCAGTGTTTCATGGGAAGGACAATGAAGATGTAGAACCATTTGTACTAGATTTCAAAAGGGGTTGCATCGGAAACAACGTGAGAAGGAAGGAAGAGTGGGTGTTGTCTGTTAGAGTTTTTAGAAGATTTTACTCTTACGTGGTATGAAGACCGAGTGAAGAGCCAGACACCTAGTGCAGTTGAGGACACATGGGAGACGTTGAGTAATGCACTCATCGAATAATTTCTTCCAGAAGAGAATTATGAGAAGCTCATGGTGGAGCTTACTCATTTGAAGCAACGGGACGACGAGAAAGTTCAGCAATATGCCGAAAGGGTGGATAAGTTGGAGCAACGGTTTCGGACGATCCCACGGAAGAGTGGAGACAATGTGGAGCTAACGATGGCGGGGATTGGAGCAGTGCTGACCAAGAACTTGGTGGGAGGGTTGAGACCTTCAATTCGAACCCAAGTGAGGTACGAGAAGCCAGCAACCAAAGCGGAGGTCATCAAGATTGCGACAAACATGGAAGAAAGTTTGGATGAAGGAGATATCATCCAACCTCATCATGTTGCTTTGGTGTCGACTCTGACTCCTGGTGTAGTCACGACGATAACACCTGCACCATCACAATTGGTGATTGCTTCAACGTCAGCTCCTACTCCAACAATGGTGCCAAGACCGTTTGTCCCAACAACGATGTCTACTACCACCTCTGATTTTCATGCCGAGCTGAAGAGCATCACTGACACTCTTGCGGATCTCAAGATAAATGTGGTGCAGTTACGAGAATAGAGAAACAAAGGTGGAGGAGGAGGTCAAAGAGGTTACGACAACAATCCTAACAGAGGAAATCAAGGTAACTTTGGAGGCAACCAAGGTAACTTTGGAGGAATCACTTGTTGGACGTGTGGAGGTTCTCATTTCCAGCGAAATTGTCTTAACAACGGAGCAAGAGGTGCCGAAGCTGTCAGAATGAATGTGGGTGGAGGAAATCCATCACAAGGACGAGATAAGGGGGTGGCTACTATCGATGTCGTACGAGATCCCATCTACGAGAAAGGAAAGAGTTTAAACTCTTCTCATGCACCGGTGGAGCTTTTAGCTCAAGAAAGGAAAAGAACTCGATTTTCTGATGAACCGGTTTTCATGGAGGAGTCAGCAAGTAGAAGTACTCGTTCGAGTAATGTTTCGAGTACACCAAGGGAGCTAAGAAGGAAGCTGGAGATGGCGGATTTCACCATTTCATCTTCTCAAGCGGGATATGATGTGGTTGAAGATGTGGGTGCTCAAAAAGCCAACATCACTGTTGGACAACTGATCGCACTTAATCCTAGCTTACGAAGGGAACTCAGAGGAGGACTGAGTTCTAAGAGAAGCAAGAAGAAGAAATCCAAGAGCAAGACATCAAAGTCAGTGGGAGTGGGTGTGGTGGATGTGCATGCTTCAGAGGTATGCACTAGGGCTTCAAAGATTGAAGTCCGGTTGAATGGTCACTACGTCTCTGACGTATTGGTGGATGGAGGGTCGGCTCTAAACGCAATATCGGAGAGGTTGATGAAAAAGTTGGGGATGGAACCAACTCGCCCGGCTAGCATTGTCGTGGGGATGGCTAACAAGCAACGGGTAAGACCTCTTGGTGTGTTAGAGAAGGTGGTCGTGTCTGTGATGGGAGTTCAAACATTGATGTCCTTTCAAGTGTTAAAGGACTCTAGTTATGATTTGCTCCTAGGTAGGCCTTGGTTGAGAGCTGTGCGCACCACTGATAGGTGGCACAAGGGATACTTACGGATTGGGCCTATAGATCATAGAGTGATAGTTCCTCTCTCGGGTGTTGGAGTTGTGACTTCTGACTCTGATAGACCCACTAGTGACTACTGGGAATCTGATACGGAGGACGATCAGAGTGTCTCAAAAATAGATACCGGAGATTCTTACGATCAAGAATCCTCGTCTGAGGACGAAGGATTTGGTCGAGATGAATCATTACATCAGCTTAGTGCTATTGACTTGTTGTCTCGACTAGCAGTGGAGAAAGATCTTGACAAAGAAGAGTTGAGTGAGGCAGAGATTGTGAGAAGACTCTCTACCATGAAGTTTGGTATCAATGTCACTCAAGAGGAGAAAAGTAGATTCCTAGATATATTTCGAAAATATATCCATGTGTTTGCTTTCAGCTACAAGGATTTGAAAGAGGTGACTCTCGAGACTCATCGAATCGAATTGGAGGAGAACGCAAGATCAGTTCGGCAGAAGCAGAGAAGGGTCAATCCTACAACAGCAATGATGGTCAAGGAGGAGATAGACAAGTTGAAGGAGGCGAGTTTCATCTATGAGGTGGAGAACTCAGAATGGGTTTCACCCATTGTGATTGTCAAGAAGAAGAATGGTAAGCTGCGAGTGTGCATAGACTATAAGAAGCTGAATGCAGTTACCAAGAAGGATTATTATCCTTTACCATTTATATATGAGATTTTGGAGGAAGTTGCTCGTCATGAGTGGTACAGCTTTGGTGATGGTTATAGTGGGTATAACCAGATCAAGATAGCACAGGAGTACCAACAGTTGACTATTTTTACTACTCCTTGTGGAACATTTGCATTTCGAGTGATGCCATTCGGACTGTGTAATGCTTCGGCCACATTTCAGAGGTTCATGAACAAGGTGTTTGAACCATTCATAGAGAAGTTTGTTCGTGATTTCATTAACGATTTCTGTGTGTACGGAAGAAAGGAGGACCACTTTGATCATGTGATCAAAGTTTTACAACGGTTGGAGCAAGCCAACGCTTCTCTAAATCCAGAGAAGTGTATCTTTGGCTGCGAAGAAGGTCTGCTGTTAGGGCACATCATTTCCAAGAATGGGATTGCGGTAGATCCTGAGAAGGTGAAGAAGATTGTGGATCTTCCATTTCCGATCAACTTGACAAAGTTGAGGCAGTTTCTTGGCATGGTTGGATATTATCGTAGGTTTGTCTTTTCTTTCTCAAACAAAGCAATAGCTTTGACTATGTACACGAAGAAGGGAGTTGATTTTGACTTGATAGTGCATGATCAGAAGGCAAAGGAAGCATTTGAAGAGTTGAAAAAGGCATTGGTGACAGCTCTTATACTTGCTAAACCTGAGTGGAGTAAAGCATTTATTCTGTATACGGATGCCTCCAATGTAGCTATCGGGTGTACATTAATTCAGTTAGATGGAGATGGGCATGATCATCCTATAGCTTATGCTAGTAGGCAGATGGTTCCAGCGGAGAAGAATTACTCCGTGACTGAACGAGAAGGATTAGCGGTGATCTTTGGATTGAAGAAATTTCGACACTACTTACTAGGAGGGAAATTTTCCATAGTCACAGATCACAAGGCTTTAAAGTATATCTTTAATAAGCCTAATGCCGAAGGTCGTATTGCTCGTTGGAAGATCCTTCTAACAGAATACGATTACGTGATCGAAGATAGACCAGGGAAAAAGCATGCGAATGCTGATCTTTTGTCGAGGGCTTATGATGATGAGGGAGAAGAACCGTTTGATGATTCATTTCCAGACGAGCATCTGATGACCATCACAAGCATTGAGGAGATACCGGACGAGTACAAGGAGATCTGGAGTTTCCTTGCAGATGGCTCCTTTCCAGAAGGTATGCATACCCGAGAACGTAACGCGTTGATCAAGAGATGCAAACCTTACACCATGGTGGAGGGAATTATGTTTCATCAAGGAGCAGATGGTTTACTAAGGAGAGCAGTTGGTCAGAAAGAGGCGTTCAAGCTGATGCACGAGTTTCACGATGGCACTGTTTGCGGAGGTCACTTTGCTGGTAAGATAATAGCTTTCAAGATTTTGGATGCGGGTTATCACTGGAGAGGGATTTTCAAGGAGTGTTTAGACTATTGCAAAACTTGCGACGTATGTCAAGCATTTGCTCTGAAGTCTACTAGAACACCTCCGTTAAGATCAATTTCAATATTAGGACCATTTGAGAAGTGAGGTATTGACTTTGTAGGTCCTCTTAATAAGACACCTCGAGGCAATAGATACATTGTAGTCGCCACTGACTATTGTACCAAGTGGGTAGAGGCTAGACCTTTGAGGGAGACTAGTGAAACAGAAGTCGGTAGATTCCTATGGGAGAGGATCATCACCAAATTTGGATGTCCGTTAGAGTTGGTCTCAGATAGAGGAGGAGAGTTTGTAGGGAGCATGACTACTGTTATGCTACAACACTTTTCTATCAAGCCACGAATAACGACCTCATTCAAACCAAATGCTAATGGTCTTGCGGAGAAGACCAATCTTACACTCTGTATGATGCTCGCCAAAGATGCTGGTGTTGAGACTGCAAAACATACTTGGGATAAGAGGCTACATGCCATCTTATGGGAGTATCGAACGACAACAAAGACTTCTACTGGGTACTCCTCATTTCGACTGGTTTATGGAGTGGAGTCCAAGTTGCCCATCCAATTCGAATTGGATACTTTTCAAACTATTCAACGAAAGTTGAAGAGATCGAGAGGAGAAGACGTGGTCAGATCAAGAAGGGAGCAACTCATGGAGTTGGAAGAGACCCGAGCGGTAGCAATGATCCGGATGGAACGAGCTCAGGCGTATCAAAAGAAGAGTTACGACAAACGGTTGGGCAAGAGGGAGGTAAAACCTTTTCAAGTCGGAGATTGGGTTATGTTGTATGATGCTATCAGATTCAAGAGGGCTAGGAAGAAGTTTCTTCCAAGATATTTTGGTCCTTTTGTTGTAGATAAGGTGTGGAGCAACTTCACATATGACCTTCAAGAGTTGGGAGGAAGGAGATTCGATCGGGTCAACCATGACAAGTTGAAGTTGTTTCATCGACGAAAGTTCTCTCTTCACTCCGAGGACGGAGCGAAAATTTAGTCCGGGGGTAAAATGCAACGACCTATGTTACACATAGGAAGTTTGTCTATTAGTAAGGTGTTTAGTTATAACTAAATGTTGAGAATGTTTATTTGCTGCCAAAGTACTTTAAGGAGGTATCAAGTTAGTCATGACTAGCTAAAAGTTAGTTATGGTTAAACTTAGCTGTACTTTTGGCAGAATTCAGATATTTGCTAAAGAGTGAGCACTACTATCTTGTCATCTTGTTTAAAAGGTAGAAAGGAGGTGGAAAGTATCCCTTATCTCCTTTTTGACTTGATATTAGTGATTGGATTAAAGTTGTGGACTTTGTGAGCATTAAAAACAAGAAGAGATTCCACATGTTTCCTTTTTAGTGGGTCCTAGTGTAGAGGGGGGTGGAAATTCGAGATTCCTTAAGAATATTCTAGAATCCTTCTAGAAGTTGTTGACTTTGAAAAAATAAGCCCATGTGAAAAGGTAAAAAGTCCATGTGATTAATCTTTTACCTTAAGTAATATCTTAGTAAAACCCGGTAAAAGTAGTTACGGCTGAGTTACCGGAGGGTATCAAAGTAAAAACCTAGAATGTATAAATAGAGGAGTAGAGAAGAGCTCCTCATCCTTGTTTTCACATCGTCGTAATGACAACTTGAGTAATATAGAGAGTGTGGGATATGTTTAGCATGTGAGAACTTGAGAGACGTCGTTAGAATGGAGGATTTTAGTGGATGAGTTTATGGAGATTGTTAGTTGATAATTTTGTGGGTGTATGAATGAGTGAACTTAGCATTTTCCCTTCAAGTTCATGGTGTGCTTCCATCAAAGCCATCAGAGGTGACCCTTGAGTGAGAGACAGGCCCGACATGTTGCAGATTCGTGGATGACAATCGTGGAGGTTGAGAGATCGGGGGATAGTTGATCGATAGGACCGCGGAGGGTTTACAGTACTCGTAGCTACAGAAAAAGATCAGGAGAAGCGCAGGAGCAAGAGGAAGAGAAGCCTTCCTACCACGCCCAAGAGAAGCCGAAGGCGAGGAAGAAAGTCAAGAGCACAAAGAAGGAGACTATCGAGCTAAGTTGTTCGGAAGCGGAGATGGAAGGCGTTGGCATCTCTGACGAAAGGACTTCGGAGGGACCAGCACTTGACGATGTGGACATGTTTTTGAGTACGAAGAGGAGACATGAAAAAAGATGTCTTTGGCGGAAATGATTGTCTTCGTATACTTAACCAAGGTGAACTGAGAAGAACAATCTTTGCGAAGAGGCGAGGAATACGACTAAGTTGAGACTGGAAGTCGAGAAGGAGACCAAAGATCTTCGGCGCTAGTGTGACGAGTTGAAGGTAACCGTGACGACGCGTGAAGAGGAGTTGAAGATTTCGACGAAGAGCTTCTGCGATCGACTCAAAGACTTAGTGAACTAGAAGGCAGATCTGTAGCGAAGTCGTGAAGATTACCAAGTAACGGTCTTCGAGAGAAGGTGGAAGAGTATGAAGACCTTTGGAAGAAGTTGATGCTCGTGTTGTCCGCGTATGTGACTTTGGCGTTGGATTCGGAAAAACTTGGTCTTCTATGAACGATGAATGCGGAGATAGTGCAGATGGAGACGAACCCCGATGGTGTGAAAGCGTACCTTTCTAGACTTCGACAGAAAATAGATAGGGAGTTAAGGGAGATACGAGCGAACGTGGAGGTTCAATTAGAAGAGTTTAGAGCATAGTTATACTTAGGATTGTAGATTCGGTGAAGATGAAGATAGATCATATGATAGTGAAGATCTTTCGTCTTCTTAGGAAGAAAAGCAGTTAGGTTAGGAAGAAGAGTATATAAGCGACCCGACCTTTTGAAGATGTGCCTTTTCTATGTTTTTAATATTTATTAATTAATTTACATTTCTCAAAAGTACGGAGCAAATGTTGTGAATGATTTGGGTGAAGACGATTTCTTCCGAATATTCGGAGTTTGCTGTCACATGAGTAAATATGACTCACAAAGATCTTCGGCGTTACATTTGGGCGAAGAGAGAGTCTTCGTTGTACGTAAATGAGAGTTAAGACGAAGATCTGATAACAAATCAGTTACTGCGAAGGTGAAGAAAGTGAGTTAAATTGTAAGGAGAGTTTGGAAGATGGTTGCTTCTTCTTCAAGACTACTTCTTCAAATAAGTGGTGGGTCTTTAGGATTGACAATTTAGTTGGAACAATACTTCTTATGAAGAGTAGGGGTTTATTCTTGAAGCCTTAATGTGAAGTCTGTGTTCTTCTGTGTTTTCAGAAGAAGATTAGTAACATTTCAGCAATATTTTGCGTTCTTCATTCATTCACATCTTTGTCTTCTTGAATCTTTTATCTGATGTTGGATGAGGGTCCATGATCAAGAACTATTTCGTTGTTGTTTGTATTCGATTTATCAAGTTATGCTTAGATTTGGTTTCTTATCAAACTTATACTCTCGTCCGGATATTATTCTACTCCGTGAGAATAACAGAAAACTCTTAGAATTATCATTGTGATGTTGTTGTACTGTGATTTGTGTAATTGTTAACTGTAGTTTTGTGAGAACGGTCCTTAATTTACTATTTCTGATATATTTTGTTTCTCTAGGTTGTTCAACTTTGATAATCTTGACATGTTCAACACTGAACGCACCATCTCCATCAACGTTCGGTTCCTCTGTCTACTTCTGTCCGGAGTATATGGACTCGTCAATTTACGACTATCCCTTACTCAGTGCAAAAGTGAACTGACCTCCATTATCAGATCTTAAAGTTTTCAATTTTTGTCCATGAATCTCTATGCACTCATGAGAAATTCTTTGAAAATCTTGAGATAGTATGATTTGCTTCGTAAAAAATAGACAAATGTGTATCGTGAATAATCATCAGTGAAACTAATGAAATAACCAAAACCGGAACGCGTGGACAGAGAAATAAGTCCACAAATATCATAGTGAACCAACTGTAACAAGGACATGGCACAAACTCCTCTTTTCAAAGAAGAATCTCGGATTTGTTTAAATCGAGAAAACAAGACTCACATTTCACTGTTAATTTGTGAGACGTGAACTGAGAAAGACCCTCTACCATCTGTTACACATACAGCTGCTGCATGCGAGCTTGTCCTACATGTCCTAGTCGCTGGCGCCAAAGGGTGTACAAATCTGCAGATCCACTTTCCAGAGCCTTTGATGTCGTTTGTACTGCAACTACGCATGCGGCTGCAACAAACGTAAGAAGCACTGCATTTCCAAGTTTGTACAATCCTTGGACAAGAGAACAATCGACCAAATGTTCTCCTGATGTCATTGTGAGCTGACAAGACTGATTAGAGAACAACAATGAGCCACCGCGGCTGTCAAAATATCTAGCAGAAAAAAAAAATTTCCTAAGATTTGAAACATGATAAACTTGCGTTATCTCCACTTCTTCATCGTGCGACAACTGTCATGACACTCCCAGTGTCAGCATTGGATGTGATAACTTATCACCAAGATAGATATTTTGTCCAGATGATAGTGTGGTGTACGTTCAGAAATATTATCGATTGATAGTCATATTATGCGTAGCACCAGTATCGATATACCAAGAATCATCTTGGTAAGAGGTAGTCGAGGAAATGACTGAAACCCTGCGTTGAAAAGATGAATCATTTGACTTCTTTCTTACTGATCATTCTCCATATCTTGAGAAAGAACCAGCTTCTTAGAGCATTTGATTGGTTGATTCCTTTTCGAGGAATGTCGATTCACATACATCAGTTGAGCATTTTCCACTTCATTAGCCTTCTCTTCCAGCTCGTCTTGAAGAAGAATGCTTGTGATCTATGGGAGTTTTAGCGAAGGATTCGCATGCATAGACTGTACAAGCGGTTTATAGCTTGGTGGCATACTATGAATAAGGTTAATCTTGGCTTTGTCATTTGTGACTGCAAGACCAAGGGATTCCATTTGACCAACAGTGTATACTTGACGACGAACTGCCCTTCTTTAAGTTTCATTGTCCGAAACTTGTCCTGCAAATTTTTCTTCATGAGAAGATCAGTAGAACTGAAAACTGACATAAGACTCGTGTAAACCTCATGAGCAGTTTTCCTAGAAATGATATATTTTTTTGGTCCATACCAAGAGCAGCATGAAATGCTAATCTTGCATCAAGATCTTTGTCATTCGATGTTGACTGTAGTGTTGGATCTGCTGGCCGAGCTTCCAATCCATCAACTACCAAAAAGAGATTCTCTTTATGAAGATAAAGCTCTATCTCGGTCTTCTAGAGATGAAAATAGGTCCTATCAAATTTAGGAATCAACTCTGAACGAGTAGAAGTAGACTTTCCGAAAGAAATTCTATGGCGTCAGAACAACGGCAAGGAAAACACTACAAGCAGAAAAATTACTGATCAAGAAAAATTATCGATGAAATCACTTCTCTGATACCATGAAGCAAAACACATGTACTGCAAAACATGCGATAAGAATCCCTACTGGAAGTCTCTAGGAGAGAAGAAATGAACTGTAGCTAGGATATCTCATACTGAGTCTAGTACAGAATATATAGTCATAGAGCTGACGCGCAAGGCAAAGCCAAGGTTGACAAGTTGATCTCAAAGTTTTGATTAATAGGCGCAACTCTTCTAAACTAGAACAGCTATTCAAAGTTTTAAACAGATTCAAAATCTACTGGTAACCATTATAGACCTAGAGCTATGATACTACTGTTTATTTAACTACCGGAAACAGAGCGGTGGAAGAGCTGGAGGTGATTTAACTCTTTATGCTTACATTTTTCCTAAACTTGCAGGTGCTGAAGGACTATCATTTTTGGATTCGGTCGAATCAAAATATTCGGATTCAGAATATGTTCAGAACTCAAATATTGATGTAACAAAATGTAAGAAGAGACTAGCAATTGAATCCTAATTATATATTATATATTCTTATGTTTTGTTACATCAATAGTGGAGTTTTTCTGAAAATAATTGACAAGGAAACCAAAAGTTCATGATTTTATGGACAGATATTGAAAATTTTGAGCGCCTGAGAAAATAGCAGTGCTCACCTCAACTTTCAACCATGTACCCGCTGTTCAACATACCGCTCGTTCAAAAGGAACTCGTCTTTAGCAAATCATTCCTTCTCACCCTCTTCTGCGGATTCTATCCTTTATGTTTGTCAACGTCGACTGTGCTAGCTCTCTATGCTGATCAAGTAGCCACGCTAGACTGATACTGCTAAATATTAACCACTCTTGTCAATCCAAACTCCCTATACTCGAGGTCCGGTCAAGTAACACATTTGGCGCAAGGAGATGCACAATAAGACTTTAGCGGATGGACAAGTCAAATAAAGAACTATCTTATAAGAGCAAGATACCATCATGGTGATATTTCCATAATGTCCAGAATATGATGAGAAATACTTGGTACGTGATATCGTATCATCCACAGTTATAACACCACACCAATGGTAGATATGAGAGAGAAGCAAAAGAACAACTGAGAACTTTGATGCAAATTCGGAATGTTTAGAGGTCCAAATTTGCACTCAAGTTTACTAAGGAAAATAAAATTTGTACAGATTAAATGATGAAAATAATTTGATCGGATGAAAGAATAGTCCGGGGAAGTTGCAGGGGAGTCTGGAAACCGTTAATATTTATTGTCGATAGAGTGTTACTACAAAACTGAGAATTGTACTCCAAGCCTCTCAGAATATGAAACTTTATCTCCCACAACAGAATACTATCAGCTTATTAAAATTGATAACAGATCAACCTGTTAAAACTAATCAGAAGGAGAACTTAAGAGAAATATTCTGAGATGAAATGTGCACCGCTTTACTTAGACTCTAGAACTGGTACAAACAGAAAGGACCTCGACTCATACTACTCTACAAAGAATGTCGATTAATATACTACTGATACATCATTGCTGTGACCTCAAAGTGACTTACCTAACTACTGTCATAGTATATCTCAGGTCAAAGTCATGTCACAAGTCACCTCTTCATTTTTCTTTTGTCTTTTTATCTTTCATAGAGTTTAGATGTGACCCTCTAATGACATTTAACACCCTCTTTCATTAGAGCACCACTTCTTTCATACCTAGTAAATCTCTAATATGTATAAACCTTAGCTTTGGTAAGGTTTTGGTAAAAATATCAGCTAGTTGGTCTTCTGATAGACAATATTTCATCTTGACTATCTTAGCTTCAATTTTCTGTCTGATATGATGTAACCTTGTCTCCAAACTTTTTGTTCTTTCTCTGATAATCTTATTGTTAGCCTAGAATATTGCACCCAGATTATCCACATGTAATACAGTAGGTCCAGATATCTTTTCTCTCATCTCCAACAATAAATTCCTTAACCATATCAAGGTTATAGAACCATCACTAAGAGCAATGTATTCAACTTCCGTTGAAGACCTTGCTACTGTATTCTGCTTCTTGCTGCTCCAACTGATAATTCCACCTGAACATAAGTTGAACCATGCACCTGATGTGGATTTTTTGTTGCTAGTATCCCAATCACTATCACTGAAACCATGAAGTTCACTTCTCCTCTCCTTAAATATAAGACCAAGATTGATAGTATCTTTCAGATATCTCAAAATTTTCTTTGCAGCAACCCAATGAGATGAATTTGGACAATGCATAAATTGACTAGCCTCTCAACATCATAACAAATATAAGGTCTGGTGTGGATGAGATATCTGAGCTTACCAAATAAATTTGTTGTACAGATATTCTTCAATGATATTTTCAGCTGTAGTCTCTTCAAAACCACTTTCTTGCTCCATAGATGTTGCTGATGACTTGCAATCTTCCATCTGGAACTCACCAAATATAGACTTTATATATGCTTGTTGAGAAGACATAATACAGTCCTCCATTTGCCAAATATCAACACCAAGGAAGAATCTTGCTAAACCCACATCAGACATCTCAAACCTCTTGCTGAGTTCTCCTTTGAGTAGTTACACCAACTCCTTATCACTTCTTGAGATTAAGATATCATGCACGTATAGGAAGAATATGATCCTCTTTGAATTATTTCTCAAGACATAGAGGTTTGGATCCAACTCTTATCTTCTGAGTTTATGGCTGTGTAGAAACTCATGTATCTCAGAATATGAAACTCTTGAAGTTTGCTTTAATCCATATAAAGATTTTCTGAGAATGTACAAATGATCCTTCTTCTTATTCACTTTGAATCCTGGTGGTTGAACCATGTAAACTTCTTCCTCTAACTCTCCATGAAGGAAAGATGACTTCACATCCATCTGATGTATTTTCCAGTGATAATGACTAGCAAAAGCTATTACAAGTCTGATTATCAAAACGAATAGAGCAGATGGTCCAACTACAGAATTTTTATTTTTTCTTATTTTTTTGCTTGTGCTTTGTGGCACAGCAGCACCCATACCATTTCAATGGATCAAACTACCGAAAATGAAAAAAAATAAGAACGTGAGATTTGATATTGAGTAAGCTCCGGGGTGCTATTCAACAACAGTTGGTCGGCTATAGCCAAAGCCTTCTTATTATCTTCCAAGGCCTTGGTACGTGACCGTACAACAGCCTATTACTAACCACTTCGTCAAAAAAGAGTGAACTCCAGAGAAGAAAGAAGCAAGCTTCTTTCTTCTCTCCCGCTTTATGACTCAACTTGCATTAGCTGAACGTTAGGGCGCAGCTAAACCTTCATGGATGGCTGAGGGCGGACACCCTTAATATCTCCAAAAACAGCATTCGCTGAAAAAAGTAATTATATTGAATCTCATTTTGCAACTGGTGCTAAAGTTTATCCATAATCAATCCCTTCTTGTTGTTGAAATACTCTTGCTACTAACTTTACTTTCAGCTTGTCAATTGGACAATCTGATTGTAGTTTGGTTTGTACATCCATTTGCATTGGATGGTTTTTTTCCCTCTTGGTAGATTAACCAAATCCCATGTGTGATCTTTGAAGAGCATTTTGTACTTCTCTTGCCTAGCTTATCTCCAACCGAGGTCTTTGTTAGCTTATTTAAATGTAAAAGGATCACCTGAATACTTTCAGCAAGTCCACAATAGTCATCTAGCTTGCTGGTGGTCTTCTAACCCTTTCTGATCTCCTTACTTGAAAATCTGTTGCATGTTGTAAGTTATCTCTTTTAACTTCATGAATACTTAGTAACTCAGATTCAGAATTTGGTTGAAATTCAACTTGCTCTTCACTAGGACTAGTAAGATATGTTGATTGCTCCAAGTCCACCACAATATCAGATTTATTAAATTCTGAATCAATCTGATCTTCACTTGTAGTTAGCTTAAATCTGAGTGTATCACAAGTTTCTTTTTCACTTTCCATCAGATCAGAATCCAACTCAGAGAATTTTAACATCCCTGCTGATGTGAGTCTTTCTTGTAGATTTATTGTATACTTTTTAATCCTTGGTTTGCTCAGCATAGCCCAGAAATATACACTTCTCAGATTTTGCATCCAACTTTTATCTCTTCTCATCATTGATGTGCATGTAAGTTGTGCACCCAAAAGTCCTGAAGTGAGACACATCTGGTTTCACTCTTGTAAATGTCTCTTCAGGTGTGCTGCACAGCTGTTGTAATATGCTCTATTCATAATGTAAACAGTTGTGTTGCAAGCTTCAGCTCAGAAATAATTAGGAAGATTCTTGACCTTCAGCATGGATCTGCCACTTTCCACAATCATCCTATTTTTCCTTTCAGCTCCATTTTGTTGTGGAGTATAAGCTGTGAAAAGTTACCTTTGAATACCATACTCTTCACAAAACTGAGTAAAGAGGTTAGAACAATATTCGAGGCTCCATATGATCTGAGACTTAAATCTTCTTGCCACTTTGATTTTCTACAAGAGCTTGAACTTCTTGAAATATTCAAATACTTCAGATTTCTATTTCAGGAAAAATATATCCATGTCTTTCTGCTCACATCATTGATAAATGGCAGAAAGTACATACAGCCTCCAATAGAGCTTGTTTGCATGAGTCCACAAGCATCCGAATGGACCAAGGTCAACAACTCTTTTGTTCTTGCACCTCCTTACTTTGAAAAACTCTTTTTGCTTTGTTTTCCAAATATACATCTTTCACATATATCTCCAGTAGTTGGTAGCTTCATCCTTGGTAGCCCTTCCACCATGTGATCATCCATCATATGTTTTAGACTTTCAAAATTCAAGTGTGCAAATCTCTGATGCCAAAGGCTTGCTTGATTATAAGAATCAACAACCATAGAGACTTCTTGGACTTGAGGCTCAACATTCAAGATATATAATCCTGTCTTCTGATATCTCTTTCCTGAAGCAATAATTCTCTGATTATGTGAAGCATCCAATATCTGCACCTTTGTATCATCAAAAATCACATTCATTCTGTTATTTGTGATTTTTCCAACAAAAAGCAAGTTCTTAATGAGCTTTGGAGTAAAAAATACCTCTTGTATACTCTTCAGATCTCTTTCACTTGTTTTTACTGTCACAACTCCAGTACCTTGAACTTCACATCCTGTACCATCAGCTTGAGTAACCTTAGAGTCTGCAGTTGTTGAAAAGTCCTTCAAGAGTTATCTTTGGCTGGTCATGTGCTTAGAAGCACCAGAATCAATGTACCAATTCTTATCTTCTGTTGTTGTAGATATCCAGCTAGTAATAAACATATTACCAACATCTTTTTCTTCTTGTGCATCTTCTTGAACAGCAATATTACTTGATGTAGAAATCTGAACTCCATTTTCTTTTCTAGCATAGCAATCTTCAATCTTGTAATCTTTCTTTCCACCAAAAATACAAGTTTCCAACTTCTTTCTGCACTCTTCAATCCTGTGGTGTTTCTTCTTATAGAATGAGCAGAAAGTTGTGCCTTGATTTCATGAGTAGAAAGACCCATGTTTCAGAGATTGCTGCTCCTCTTTTCTATAAGTCTTCACCATAAAAGCATATCCTTGATTTTTCTGAGGGAAAAACTTTCTGATCAACTGCTATTCTTCATGTAGTAAATTGCACAACTCCTCATAACTTGGCATACTCTTTCTCCAGTTGATATCAGAAACAAAATGAAAATATGGAATACTAAGACTATTCAAAGTTACAGAAACCAGATCTTCATCACCATATGTCCCTCCTTCTCTGGTTAGATGCATATAAATATCATCTTTCTTCTTAAGGTGCTCATGAATAACTGTACTCTCATCCATCTTGATAGAGTGTAAATCATGCTTCAACTTTGCTACTCTATTTTTGCTACATTATCATATATGATAGCTAATTTCTCCCAAGCTTCTCTTCCTGTATCACAAGCCTCAATAGTAAGTCTAATAGTATCCTTCACAGCAAGCACAATACTCTAGTTTGCTTCTTAATGAATCTTAGAGTTCAGGAGAACTATCATCATAAAATGGAGTAAGCTTTTCTTCTCCAGAAACCACATCCTATAAATCCTTCTCACTCAGAATGACTTTCTTGATCAGTTTCCAAGAACTGTAATTGTTAGGACCTGAAAGTCTAGTGCTCTCATTCAAACCAAACTCATTGAAAGTAGCAGCCATAGTTGCTATCTTGCTGAAAAGATGAGTCCAAAAAGTCTCCAAAAATTAAATATCAGATTATCAGAATCTTAAACCCTTAGCTTGAGCAACCTGAGTTCTGATATCATGTTACAAAACTGAGAGCTGTACTCTAAGTCTCTCAGAATGTGGAACTCTATCTCCCATAACAAAATACTACCAGTCTATTAGAACTGATAACAGATCAGCCTGTTAAAACTAATCAGAAGGAGAACTGAACAGAAAATTTCTGTGATGAAATATGCACAGCTTTACTTGAACTTCAGAACAAGTACAAAACAGAAAGGACCTCGACTCATACTACTCTACAAAGAATGTGGGTTAATATATTATTGATACATAACTGCTCTCGCCTCCAAGTGACTTACCTAATTGCTATCACAGTGCTTCTCACGTCTTTCTTTTTTATCTTTTTATCTTCCGCAAAGTTTAGATGTGACGCTCTGATGATATAAAACAAAAGTCACACATTTTTCATTTCTAGAGAAATTACCTTCTCGACGGTGCAAACTGTTGGTGAAGTTTTCAGAGTTGCACTGTGTAGAATCGAATTACCCATTGCATCCCTATTATCTCTGAGTGGTTGATGGTGCAAAGTTACACATTTTCATTTCCAGAGAAATTACCTTCTCCATGGTGCGAACTGCTGGTGAAGTTTACAGAGTTTAGTATGTAAAATGAAATTACCCATGGCATCCTTATTACCTTCTACGAAAGCAAAGTAACCTGTATCAAATGTGGGCACGGTTGAGGAAAATGATATTACCTTGTCCCAGGCTTGTTTATAATCAGTGAGATTGGTTGAATTTTTAGAAGTAATGACATAAGGAGAAGTTACTTCAGTGTCCATCATTGTCGTCTTTCTAGAAGATAAAATACAGCATATCAAATTTTCTCATACATTCTCTCTCTTACAGAGAATCAACATAACTGTGTTATTTAACACACATCTGATATAGATCCCATAACACCTCCACTACAGTCACACTGCAGATGTTACTTCCTCATTGTAATTCCAGCTGCACTGAGTCTGAGCGGTTGCTCCAAGTTGGCAGATGATGAGATGGAGAGATTATTATTCATGGTGCTTGTCGGACGTATTATGTACAATACCTCGTCCAAACGCTCGTAAGGTCGCTAAAGTCATGATTTGATTACTGTATACTAATTCGCTCATTTCGATTCCAATATAACATAAGAATAAGTACTAGCAGAAATATCAACTATAAATGTGTTCATGTAAGCGGATAGATCAAGGTCCGAACTTGAAGCACTACTCAAGATATATATTTCTGATGTGCATTCAAGATGTTCTTACAGAGAATCAAAAGGACAAGTCTAATCTACAGTTTGATATGTAATCGTTCATACTGCTCGTGATCAGCTGTCAACTATAACCTACTGAACAAGCGAATGCACACTGTTTGTTTCACTTTACGGACAGGAAACAACAACAGTACATAGAAAAGAAACTTCAGTGATGAGACGAGTTTACATCAGTCTATTCTTGAAACAGTAATACACAGAGAAAAGAAGCTTTAGTGATGAAATGAATTAACATCAGTTCGTTCACCGACTGGTGAGAAAGAACACACCACCAATCGAGAACTTGCTTGGTGAAATACTCTATATGCAACTAGATTCTGGAAGTTGTGTACAATCTAACACCATGAGGGAAAAAGTGTAGTCTTCCAGCTCCATCTGATTCAGTATTGAATAAAAAATACCTCATGCCACAATAACCTTGGTAGGGAGATCGCTCCAATCTCGAAAAGCTTCATGCAAGAGAAAGATAAAGAGATGAAATACTTAGTATCAGTAGGAATAAACGTCACGAAACACACAATATTATACTCAATGTATACGATATTATTCTATCTGCCTTGGATTCAAATCTATCCGTTAGCATGAATATAGAGATCACAAATGTCTCTATTCTAAGCACTCTTCGTGTAAGCGAACGCTCAAAGAAGTCTGTGGATCGATATCATGTTTGGATTGAGTCGCTATGCGTTCAATCAAGAAATCGTACTAAAACATCTTGCTAATTACCTCGTGTTTGTCACGATGTATGGCAGCAAGAACCCAATTCATAGCACCACTCCAACAGGGGAGGAAAACCTTCTAACAAGGAAGGAGGCTTTCGCAGCCTTCACAAGAGGAAGAAAAGAAGGAACATAGTATCACTAAAGAGACTGACTTGGGGGCACAGCCCCTTCTCAATATATAGGGAGAGTCAAAAGACTTTTGGGGTTAGGTCTCCGTAACATAGTTGTGCCAAAGTCTTACAGGACTTGTGCCCAAAGTCTTAGAGGACTTCAGGAGCTTGTACTACTACACATGTCAACAGTCCCCCTCAAGCTCATATCAATATCCTTAACACCTAGACATAATCTGAAAATATCAAATTTATCTCTAGGTAAAGCTTTAGTGAATATATCAGCAACTTGTTCACCTGTAGGTACATATCTCAGATCTATCTCTCCAGCCAATACTTTTTCTCGAATAAAGTGATAATGAACCTCTATATGCTTGGTCCTAGCATGGAAAACAGGATTAGAAGCAAGTTTACTACTGCTGATATTGTATGTGTGTAAAACAACAGGGTCAGAAAATTCCACACCCATATCTTTCAGTAAGGTATGAAGCCAAACGGATTCGCAAGTAGCATTAGTGGCACCTCTGTATTCTGCTTCAGTCGATGACAAAGCAATTGTAGGTTGCTTCTTCGACTGCCAGCTAACAGCAGAGTCTCCAAGGCTGAAGACAAAACCTGACGTAGATCTTCTATCTTGAGCACTTCCTGCCCAGTCTGCATCAGTAAAACCATGTAACAAGAGAGGACCACCTGCTGCGTAGTGAAGTCCATACTGGATTGTGAACTTTACGTATCGTAGAATCCGTCGAACTGCATCAAGATGAGGTTTCTTAGGTGCCTGCATGAACTGACTAACTAGGCCTACAACATAACTTAGATCAGGTCTAGTAATGGTCAAGTAGATCAGGCTGCCTACAATATGTCTATAGAAATTAGGATATTCTAATAGCTCACCATCCTCAACATTCAACTTCATAGAAGACGCAAGAGGAGTAGAGATAGGCTTACAAGATGTCATTCCAAACTGTTCTAGCTTATTCAGAGCATACTGTCTCTGTAACAACCATGTATCACCTCCATCCTTGATGAACTCAATAGCTAGAAAGTACTTCAATTCATCTAGATCTTTCATATCAAACTCTCCTTTCAGCTGATCTTTCACCTGCTTGATAAGGCTCTTAGAGGTACCAGTGATAACAAGATCATCTACATAGATGATGATCAGTACTGTGTTATCATCGACATGCAAAGTTTCGCGACCCTCATTCTCAAGATCAGGCGCAGACGCGAACAACAAAACCCTAGCGGACTTGCACTAGGTTCTGAACGCTGCGAGTAGGACTTAACGGCTTGGCCGGCAAGTCGGGATCAAATGAACCCTAAGTGGTTCTCTGAACCAAGGTTGGAACCTTGGGTTAGGATATAAGGGCCTACCCCAAGAGGACCCCAGACGAACGCTGACCTAAGGGGGCGAGTCTGAAAAAGGCTGAAACATGGGTCCGAGACGTGGGACCGAGACGTGGGTCCGAGACGCAGACGAACCACAGGGTTCGAGTCTAGGTCTGGACCACAGGTTTTCGGAAAAATGGCTAAGTGTTGGAGCTCCAGCGACGTTTTACGTTGTGGATGGAGCTCCACATAAGATCTTGAGGCGAGTGAGATATCATTGGAAAGGTCTCGTCGAGAGCTCTCCAGTGATAGGTAACACTCCTCGATCTGACCTCCGAGCTGGAAGTTATGGCCGAACCACAATCGGATTGTGGTATAATTTTCAAGGACCAAAGAGGAGGGCGGGGCCGCCGATCCCCAGAATTATATATGAGGGGGGCTCGATGCCTGGGTGGGCCAAGACGAGTCATCCGACCCCAAGGTTCGGCGGACAGACTCTGGAGGCATGAGGTGATGACTGGGCTAGTTCCAATGCACGTTCCGATCTAGACTTGGACGTCTGGACTTAGGAACGCTGCAAGGACTGGGGCAAGACTAGGGAACGAGTCGGCGGGTTAGACCACCGTTCGGGAGCCTAGACCCAGACGGACATCACGGACGGTTGGGCCGCTAAGTGTGCTGGAGGTATCGTTTAGGACCCTGGACTTTATGAGAAGTCCGCCCCAAGTCATATTGTGACTTGCTCATGTTTGGGACCGACCTAGACGGGTCTAGGTCGGGACTTAGGAACTGCTGAGGTTGATGAATACGGAGACGGTCCGGCTCCGGTCCGGACCAAACAGAACTAAGGTAAGTGGTGCATGGACGCTAACTTGTGATTGTGTTTGCATGTTAGCGGTTTGAATTTCGTGACCTACTGAGCAAGAGCTTCCGCTAACGCAACAAGGCGGTAGGTGCGCAAAAAGTGGTATCAGAGCCGATGCTTCAGTGAGCGAGAACTTGAGGTAGCGGTTGAAGGCTGGACGCTTGAAGAGAGACGCGAGACACGAAGCGGATCAACATTTCTAGGTGAACACTTGGAGCGATGACCGAAGAAGGACAGAGTTCCAAGAGGAAGACCAAGAAACGAGGAGTGGCTAACGAGAGCAGATCGACTCGAGCTAACCCCGAGGCACAGTCAGGGGACGACAACCGACAACCTTCGTCCCAACGTCAAGGGAGCCCTGTACCAGCTGCGGCACCAGTGCAGCAAGATGGAGTCTTGCCAACGGTGTCCAACGATTCAGACGCGGGAAGTCAAGGAGTTTTGTATGCAGAACTCATCAAGATGATGAAGACCATGCAGGAGGGTATGGCCTCTAGGGATAAACGTATCGCTGAACTTGAGGCAGGCCAAGGGAGTTCCTCGTCTACCAGGAAGCTTTGTAAGACAAATCTGCCGACCCCGTTTTCAAGTATAGGACGGGCTCGTAAAGTTAAGGATTTCTTAACTGAGTTGGATCTATACTTTGAGGCGCAACAGGCTAAGGAGTCTGACAAGGTGAGAGCGGCGGTTACGTTCCTGAAGGACCATGCGCTTCTCTGGTGGACTGCATACCTGGATGAGCATGCCTTGACCGTCTCGGTGCTTGGAATTCAAGGAGTTGTTCGCGGGACGATTCACTCCGGAGTATCAAAGGATTCGGGACGGTGTCGAGCTAGTTAGGCTAAAGCAGATGGGGACGCTTAGTGCTTATGTACGCGAGTTCAGTGCCAAACTAGACTCGTTCTCCAAGTGGACTGAGTGTATATTCATTGGGGGACTCAAGTCTAGCTCGGAGAAGGCTCTCTTTCATATGCCGAAGATACCAGAGACATGTGCCAAACTTTTGAAGCTAGCAGAGCGAATTGAGGACGATGAAGTCCAGCAATAGAAACCTTCTGAACCACGCAGTACGGACAAGTTCCTGAAGAAGAACAAAGGCTTCAAACGACAATGGGATGGGGGTGAGAAGGATCGGAAGGATATTTTTGTCCCGGCAGCAAAGCGACAGCAAACAGGAGCGAAACCTAAGGGGCAAACACCTCAGAAGGACAATGGTGCTAAGTTTACTTGCTACAGTTACGAAACCTAAGGTTAGTAATTGTAGCATGAATGCATTTGTTGCAAAGGACTTGTTGGAGGGCCAAATGACTGTGACCTTGAGAACCACGAAGAAGACGCTGGGATTGATGTTTCTACAAGCCAAGGTTGCTAACCGTGATGTTACTTTTCTTGTGGACACAAGAGCGACTCACTCCTTCATAAGTCCAAAGTTGGTGAAGAAGTTGGGCTTGTCTACCTTCAAGGCAGACAAGCCTATTCAGGTGCGCTTTGCCAAGGGCAAGACGTACCAAACTTCTGAAGTGGCCTTGGACTTACGATTTGCATGTGGGAAGTTGGAATTCACAGAGAACTTCACGGTGTGCGAGATGGATGATATCCATGCGGTTTTAGGGAACACTTTCTTGGACAAGTTTGAAGTGGAACTTAGGCGGAAACCTTTAAGGTTAAACGTTAGAGTTAAAGGACGGAAGCTGGGAGTGAGGCTGATCCGGAAGGTGCGGAAAATTGACGACTTTGCGATGAATTTGATCAAAAGCAAACAGATGGACTTCAACGACGGGGTCATGTGTTTGATGCGAGTTGCAGATTTGATGACGGGTGGCGGACAAGAGGAAACATCAGGAGACGCGACTAAACTTCCGAAGGTGCTTCGCGAAGTGATTAAGGAGTTTGAGGATGTCTTGACGGATGAGTTACCTGCTGAGTTACCTCCAAGGCGGGTGGTGGATCACAAGATTGAAGTCTTGCCAGGATCGGAATCATCTTCCAAAGCCCCTTACCGACTCAATCAGGTGGAATTCTTTGAGTTGAAAAGACAACTCGGCGAGCTATTAGCGCGGGGATATATTCGAACCAGCAAGTCACCTTATGGAGCCCCAGTCCTTTTTGCAAAGAAGAAGGATGGGAAGTTATGACTCTGCGTAGATTATCGTGCACTCAATAAGGTGACGGTGAAGAATAATTATCCTTTGCCAAGGATAGACGACCTCTTTGATAGGCTAGCGGGCGCGAAGTACTTCAGCAGGATAGACTTGAAGTCAGGATATTACCAGATCCGGATAGCTGACCCAGATGTTGAGAAGACCGCTTGTCGAACTAGATACGGATCGTTTGAATTCGTGGTGATGTCATTTGGACTCTGCAACGTCTTTTCGACATTCACTACATTGATGAACACAATTTTTCACGAAGAGATGGATGAGTTTGTCATCGTTTACATCGACGACATCTTGATCTACTCCAAAACCTTGGAGTCGCACGCGGAGCAGCTAAGGGTGGTGTTGACGAAGCTGCGGGAGCATAAGCTGTTTGCCAACATTGACAAGAGTGAGTTTGGTTTGGAGCGCATTAACTTCTTGGGACATGTCATTAGTGCAGAAGGTGGACGCGATTGTGACTTGGGAGCCTCCTATTACAGTGAAGGGGATGCGACAATTCTTAGGACTGGCGCAGTTCTACCGCAAGTATGTGAAGGGGTTTTCAAAGATCACGAAGCTGCTGACGGACTAGACGGACAAAGACGTACAAGTAAGTTGGACCAAGGAGGTGGATGATGCGTTTCAGACGATCAAAGCTATTTTGTCAAAGGCGTCAGTATTGAAGCTGCCGGAGTTCGACAAACCATTCGAGGTGCACACGGACGCGAGCGACTATGCGATTGACGGAGTGTTGGTGCAGGATGGAAAACCTGTAGCGTATGAAAGCAAGAAGCTATCTGGGACGGAGAGTCGATGGCCGACTCACGAGAAGGAACTGTTTGCGGTGGTTCATTGCTTGAGAAAATGACGGCATTACTTGGGACTTCACAAAATCCAAGTGTATACTGACAATATTTCGCTCAAGTACTTTGAGACACAAGATCGGGTGACGCCAAAAAAACTACGGTGGCATAATACCTTGGCGCTCATGAATGTGAAATTAATCCACAAAGCGGGAAAGGACAATGTGGTTCCTGATGCCTTGAGTCGCAAGGAGGAATATCTTCCATCGTCAACACAGATTTTGCGAGCTATGTATCCTAAGGAGTCAGACTTGGAGAGGCGAATACGTGAAGGTTACATGGGCGATGACCAAGCGAAGGAGTACCTGGAACAACTTAAGCGAGGAGTGAAGTTGCAGAACATGCAGCTAAGACATGGTTTACTCATGTTCAAACAAAGTAGGGTTTATGTGGGACAAGAAAAACTTAGGACCAAGTTGTTAAAAGAATCTCATGATGCGCCCTTATCAGGCCATAAAGGAGAAAAGTCCACTTTAGCAGTGATAGCTAAAAAGTTTTATTGATCCCACATGAAAGACGATGTTGCCCACTTTGTGAAAACATGCGTAACTTGTCAAGCAAACCGCGTTTCTTATGAGAAGAAACAAGGGTTGCTTCATCCTCTGCCGATTCCAGCCAAAGACCTTGAGAAAGCATTAGCATGGACTTCATTACCTCTCTGTCTGACTCGAATGGATACAACGCAATTTTTGTGATAGTTGATCGGTTTAGTAAACTAGCGAAGTTTGCTCCGACCTTGGATACTGCAACAGCGTTCACGACTTCTCGATTGTTCCTAGATACTTGGTGGCGTTCACATGGATTACCTCGGATTATTATTTCAGATAGAGACTCTAAGTTCACAAGTGCCTTTTGGAAACACTTGTTCCAAAAATTGGGGACTAAGTTAAAATTTAGTACCGCCTTTCATCTGGAAACAGATGGGCAAACAGAACGAGTTAACTCGATTCTGAACCAATACTTGAGGAACTATGTAAGCGCGGACCAAAGTGATTGGGCGGAGTGGCTCAGTCTTGCGGAGTATTGCTACAATTCCACGAAGCATTTGGCAATCGACGAATCGCCTTTCTTGCTGACTTACGGACGTGAGCCTGAAGGGGCTCTTGACTTGACTCTTGCAGGGAGTTCTACATCAGCACGACCAAGAACACGGCAAACATCAGCTGAAGAGTTGATGGCGGCAATGCAGCGGCGCGAGGAGCAAGTAAAGAAGAACCTCGAGAAGGCGCAGCAACGATACACGAAGCAAGTAAACAAGCATCGGCGGCAAGTGAAGTTTCAAGTGGGCAAAAAAGTATGGATAAGTACGAAAAACTTCACACTCTCGAAGGAAATATCGGCGAAGTTTTCATCGAAGTTTGCGGGACCTTTTGTCATTGTCAAGAATTCGCATGAAGATGTCTATACATTAGACCTTCCTCGCGAGTGGCAGTTGCATCCGACTTTCCATGTTCTTTATTAAAGAAATACTTCAAGGATGATTTGCGACCGGAGCGCAAACAAGTACTCAGGCTTCAACATGATGTGGTGCAAGACGAAGCAGAATATGAGGTGGAGTCCATTTTGCGGTCTCGGCGCAAATCAAACCGGATGGAGTACTTGATCAAATGGCGTGGTTACCATTTGAAGGAAACAACTTGGGTGCCAGAGGAAGATCTTGCACATGCGAGCGAAGTATTGGACCTATTCAAACGGAGACAAGGACAACAAGGGCGTTAGCAAGATGAGGACATCTCCTTCCAGCGAGGGGTGAAGAAACGACGAACCATACGAGTAGCAACTTGAGGCGATTTGGGCCGATGGACTTTGTAGCTTTGACTTGTGTTTGGAAATAAAGATTTTGTTTCTTGAAAATTTGTCTAAGTGTATTGGTAGTGCATGGCTATGACTAGTTCTGATCAGATGCCTAGGATGTTGTCAAGAGGAGGAACGAAGCACACTCAAAGGGAGCGAGCTGGTTTGGATAAGCATCTAAATCAAGACTTAGGTTTGCCGTAGCGTTGGCAAAGCAAGTATGAAATTTCATACTTGTCTTGGGGCTTGGGGTGATCTTGCTTTACGGTTTTCTAACTGCGAAATAAACTTAGTCGCGCGTCTAAGTCAAACCAGATTGCGACCATAAAGTGAGTTTCGGAGGACCTCGTAAGTAGGTGCACGAATACTTATAGTTTGCAAGTTAGAGTCTTAAGTAGAATGTTTAGAAGTTGTCAACTAGTTTTGTTTAGGGTAAGCCAAAAAAGTAAGGCTTTTCTCGAGACAAGTTGAAATTTTCTAAGTGTTGTAGCGACAACTTAAGACTCAAGCCAAGAAGGGAAATTGTGGGTTAGCTACCAGAACGTAATTCTGACGCCAAGGGGTTGGCTACCCATTTTGGACTTGGTGTTAACTTAAAGGATCATTGTTGATGAGGGCATCAACCTCCAAAGTGGGGGTGAGTGTCGCGACCCTCATTCTCAAGATCGGGCGCAGACGTGAACAACAGAATCCTAGCGGACTTGTGCTAGGTTGTGAACACTGCGAGTAGGACTTAACGGCTTGGCCGGCAAGTCGGGATCAGATGAACCCTAAGTGGTTCTCTGAACCAAGGTTGGAACCTTGGGTTAGGACATAGGGGCCTATCCCAAGAGGGCCCCAGACGAACGCTAACTTAAGGGGGCGAGTCTGAAAAGGGTTGAAACATGAGTCTCAGACATAGGTCTGAGACGTGGAACCGAGACGTGGAACCGAGACGTGGGTCCAAGACGCAGACGAACCACAGGGTTCGAGTCTAGGTCTGGACCACAGGTTTTCGGAAAAATGGCTAAGTGTTGGAGCTCCAGCAACGTTTTAGGTCGTGGACAGAGTTCCACATAAGATCTCGAGGCGACTGAGGTATCATTGGAAAGGTCTCGTCGAGAGCATTTCAGTGATATGTAACACTCCTCGATCTGACCTCCGAGCTGGAAGTTATGGCTGAACCACAATCGGGTTGTGGTATAATTTTTAGGGACCAAAGAGGAGGGCGGATCCGCCGATCCCCACAAGTATATATGAGGGGGCTCGATGCCTGGGTGGGCCAGGACGAGTCACCCGACCCCAAGGTTCGGCGGGCGGACTCTGGGGGCATGAAGTGATGGCTGGACCAGTTCCAAGACACGTTCCGATCTAGACTTGGACGTCTGGACTTAGGAACGCTGTAAGGGCTGGGGCAAGACTAAGGAACGAGTCGGCGGGTTAGACCACCGATCGGGAGCCTAGACCCAGACGGACATCACGGGCGGTTGGGCTGCTAGGTGTGCTGGAGACACCGTTTAGGACCCTGGACTTTATGGGAAGTCCGCCCCAAGTCATATTGTGACTTGCTCATGTTTGGGACCAACCTAGATGGGTCTAGGTCGGGACTTAGGAACTGCTGAGCTTGATGAATACGGAGACGGTCTGGCTCCGGTCCGGACCAAACAGAACTAAGGTAAGTGGTGCATGGACGTTAACTTGTGATTGTGTTTGCAGGTTAGCGGTTTGAATTTCGTGACCTACTGAGCAAGAGCTTCCGCTGGCGCAACAAGGCGGTAGGTGAGAAAAAAAAGAGTACAATGAGGAGTCTGAACTACAAAGACGGAAGCCAAGCAATAGTAGAAACGAGTTAATCTTGACATTCCAAGCTCTTGGAGCTTGCTTAAGTCCATACAAGGACTTCTGGAGTCTACAAACTTTATTTGGATACCTTTGGTCTTCGTATCCAGGGGGTTGCATCATGTAGACCTCCTCCTGCAGATCTCCGTTCAGGAAAGCATTATTGAAATCCGTTTGATGCAGTTGCCACTCTTTACTTGTAGCCAATGTCACAAGGGCGCGTATGGAAGTCATCTTGGCTACCGGACTGAAGGTTTCCTCAAAGTCAAGGCCATACTGCTGCGCATATCCTTTAGCCACAAGTCTCACCTTATGCCTGTGGACTGAACCATCCGAATTTCTCTTGACCTTGTAAACCCATCTACAACCAATAGCTTTCTTACCATAAGGTAAATCAACCAACTCCCAAGTCCGCTGATTTTGCAAAGCTGAAAGCTCAACGTGCATGGCTTCCACCCATTTTTTCTGATGCATCGCCTCCTCAAGAGAATTCGGTTCCTGCTCATGTACGACATTCACCATGTAGGCATGGTGTTCAGCCAAGAAACCTTCACACTGAAAACGTTGGACAGGATGTCTCGCTCTGGTGGATCTTCGCAGATCAGATTGACCCGATGGTCCAACTTCAGATCTCTGATTTGGCTGAGAGCTGCTGACGTGGTCGTCAAAAGCATACACAATATCTGCACTGCGTTGCTCATTGATCATCTGCTGCAACACTGGAGAGCTGTTGGAATGTACAACCTGTGTAGGTTGAACAACAAGTGGAGGGACCTGAACATCAACTACAGAGACTTGGCCTGACCAAGGAGCTCTCATGCGCATTGGATGAACTATAACACTACCACTACCTGAACTAGTGGCTTGAGTGGTTGTAGAACCAACATGAACTGGTTGGACAGAGGATAGAATAGGTGAAACAGCAACAGAGCCTGACGTAACCTGATACCAAGATAACAACTCATCAAAAACAACATCTCTACTGATGAGCATTCTCCTCGAAGTTGGGATATAACACCTATATCCCTTCGTATAAGAAGCATAGTCTAAGAAGATACACTTCTCAGCTTTCGGGTCTAGCTTGCTACGTCTTTCATCTGGTACATGTACAAAACATATAGAACCAAACACTTTGAGATAGGAGAGGTCTGGTCTTGCCTACTAATACCTCATAGGGGGTCTTCTTATGTACCGCTGCAGTTGGTGCACGGTTCATGAGGTAGACAGCACATGTAACAGCTTCTGCCCAATAACACTTAAGCATAGAATTCTCATTCAGCATCGCACGTGCTGACTCTGCAATGTGTCTGTTCTTCCTCTCTGCTACACCATTCTGTTGCGGACTGTAGCTGCACGTGACCTCTCTCTTGATCCCATGCTTTTGCAAAAAAATGTCAAAGTGACAAGAGATGAACTCGCCTCCTCCATCCGAACGGAGCCGTAAGATGCAATGGTTATACTGTTTCTCAACTAGGGTCTTGAATGAGTGGAACACAGCAAAGACGTCTGACTTGGCCTTGAGGAAGTAGACCCATGTAAATCGCGAGAAGTCAGCTATGAACGAGACGAAGTACTGAGAACCATTCAAGTTTGCTTGAGATGCAGTCCATACATCAAAATGTATCAACTCCAACACCCTAGAGGCTCTAGTGCCCTGATGGCGAAATGGCTGCATAGCTTGCTTGCCAAACTGACAAGCTTCACAAATCAGAGATGGGATAGGAGATGTGAACTTGGAAAGACCTGTAACTAACTCTGACGTATGTAAGGTCTTCAACCGCTGATAGTTCATATGGCCTACTCTCTTATGCCACATCTCTAAATCTGAGATTCCAGATGTATGAACAAACATCGCGGCTTGAAGTTGAGGTTGAACAGCATCCAATTTGAACAACCTTCCTACTCTTGACCCTCTGGCAACTACATTGTTATCGCTGGTTTCAACAATACATCCCTTGCTGTTGAACCGAACTTGATAACCCTGCTCCACCATCTGACCTACTGAAACTAGATTCCTAGTAATGGTGGGCACATACAGTACATCTCCCAAAGCAGAAATGTTTGAAGATGCAACAGATAGAGGAACTGTACCCATATGTGTAATGTTGTGCTGGGTATCATCACCAGTATAGACTATTGCTGGTGTCTTCAATGGCTCCTTCTGGCTGAACCATTCACCATGTGCTGTCATGTGGTTCGAAGCTCCAGAATCAATAAACCACTCATCAGCAGGTTTGCTCATGGAACCCATGACATGTGCCATCGTCAGAAGACTGCCATTTGAAAAAGGTTCCTCTGTCGACACATAGTTTTGCTGTGGAAGCTTTCTAGACCTGATGTCTGCTTGCCTCTTGAAGCAGGTCTTGATCACATGACCTTTGGCTTTGCAGTATGCACAGAACCGCTGCTCACCCCCGCCTTTAGCTTGATATTGCTGATGGTCAGATCGAAGGTTTTATTGCTACTGAGAGAACTGACCTCGACCAGAAGAACCAAATCGGTTCTTATCTCTACCACCGAAGCTCTTTCCTCGTCCTCTGCCTCTACCTCCAGCAAAGAAGGCTTGCTCTTGTGATGAGACAGAACCACCATTGCCCTGAAGACGAATCTCTTCTGACACTAACATAGGAATCAACTCATCGAACTTGGGAAAAGTATTCCTGACAGCAATGGAAGTCTCGAAAGGTTTGTATTCTTTCCCAAGACCATTGATGGTGTGTAGGATGAGATCATCATCCTCGACTTTCACCCCTATGCTGTTAAGCTGCTCAACTAGACCTCGCACTTGATAAACATAATCTGTAATGCTCAATGAACCCTTTTTAACATCCAAGAGTTGCTGCTTGAGTTATAACTTACGAGCTTTGGTAGATGTCTGGAAAACATTAGCTAGTGCATCCCAAACCTCTTGGGGGGTATCAACAGACTGTATGTAACCAAAAATGGAAGGTGAGACACACAAAGAAAGATAATGCACAGCTTCACAAGCTCGTTTGTTCCATGCATCAACATCAGGATCTGTATCAACTCCAATGGGTTTCACATCTGTCCCTGTGACCAAGACAAACAGGCTTTGACCTTTCAAGAAGACGGACATGCGATACTTCCATATGGAGTAGTTGTTTTTGTCTAAAGGCTCACCGGTAATGGCTGAAAACGTATCTATTCTACTCATAATGGATTAGACGTAAGAAACGAAGATACAGACAATGTCTCTGATTTCACACAGTGATAGAAATGTTGATTCTAGGTTATGTAGATGTAGGTTTAGACGTAGGTCTGTGTGATGCAAACACAGTCCGTTTTGGCTAAAAATGAATAGAAGACCCTAAAAAATGCAGTCAAAGCTTGTTGACTGACTATAATTGTGAAAACTCTCACAAAAACACACAACAAACACAGCAGAGGGACAATTTGAAAATTCAGAACCTGTCACTAACGCTGTCATTCCTTGCTGCACCAGAAAAAATGATGTCTGGTTCGAAAGTAGCTCTAAACAGCAAAGACGCCTATTAGAGTTTCGCCTCAAGAGAAATCTCCATGTGCAAAAAATTGCAGCACCTCCACTTGCAATCTGAGTCCTCTGTATGTCTCCAATCTCTAATTCCTTCACTCAAGCTCTGATACCATGTCCCGATGTATGGCAGCAAGAACCCAATTCACAGCACCACTCCAACAGAGGAGAAAAACCTTCTAACAAGGAAGGAGGCTCTTGCAGCCTTCACAAGAGGAAGAAAAGAAGGAACAGAGTATCACTAAAGAGACTGACTTGGGGGCACAGCCCCTTCTCAATATATAGAGAGAGTCAAAAGACTTTTGGGGTTGGGTCTCCGGAACATATTTGTGCCAAAGTCTTACAGGACTTCAGGGCTTGTACTACTACACATGTCAACAGTACTTTCTATTGTCCCACAAAAGTTCTCTTACTCCAGTGTTGTCGCTTGAATCACATCTTGCAATCCAAACGATTCTTTCAAATACATCCCTAGAGGTTCACTTCATATGAACTAGTGCTCACTGATAAACATTCAAGACTGATGCAAAATTATATCTATGAGACAAGACGTCATGTGATCTAAAAGACAACTTCCTGAACATTTTTAACTCAAAGGTCTCTCATGCCATGTGCACCATCCAAAAACTCTTTCATAAACAAATTCTTTTGAACTTATACCAAATACAAGGTCGAAACTTCTAATAAAAAGCATGAGGACTGTTGAGCCACCATAACCTGCTTTGATATGGTCCATATATCTAGTGCGGTACACATGCTCAACCTTATCTCGTAAAGAAGTTACCTGTTCAGCAAGTGATCGCTGATGCAATCAGTTCTTCTTGTATCAAGACTTCCATTACTGCGGTCTGAAATTCGGTCCTTTTATCAGATGTGCAATATTTACTCAAGATGTAAAAGAAGATCTTGAGCCTCCGTCTCTGAAATAGTTTGTAATCTGCAAAACTTCACTGAACATTAACTTGTCGAACAAAAACGAGAATGATCTTAGTGTGACTCATCTTGAAACTTGTTCAAGAAGAGGAAATTATACATCGAACCCACTTACAAGTCATAAGGAGTACGATAGGATTACGGAGAGAAATCAACCAATCTGGCAAAGGAGATCACAAATCCATGAAAGACTATATTTATGAACTGCCTCCATGATCCAACCCACTTCTTGCTCCTTACGTACCTTACATAAGGTCCAACAGAGCTACCGATGGTGATCTGGAGGCTACAGATCCATTGAAGCAGCAGAAGCATGAAGATCACACGGTCAAAAGATCTGAATTAGCTATTGTGACAATTTCTGCTTTATCTGTTGCTATGCAAGAAAATCCCGTCCAAGATGCACTTTCAGATCATAGACCTGACAAGCGGAGACACAGACGACACACTAAGAATTTGAGGATGAAACCTTGAAACCAGACAGAAACTCCAAGCTGGACGTTCCACTTATACGCATCATGTGTGATGACCGGGGTGACTTGCTTTGGTACGTCTCATGTAACCTGAGGATACTCCAATGCTTTCCTTGGGCAATGGCAAGCTCTGCAATACATAATGCAGCGAAACACTTAACTAAGTAATCAACTTGATAATTCTACTTTCTCGCTACTGTAAGTTGACCAGATCGGCTAGCTGGCTGTTGATAGAGCTCAGAAAGCATGGGATGACGGCATTTGCGACCTCATCAAACATCTTCTTGAAGAGCAGATGGATGTTGCTGGTTCAATCCTCAACCTGCTATGCCCGTGAGAGAGCTGGCGGAATGCAAACATGAGAAGAATGTAATTACAATAAGGAACCATCTTAGATAAATCGAGGGATATAATGATTGGATATGTATCCACTGCTAATTTGAGAACTGCAGCGGGGTGCTCCCATCAATGCTGTACTTGTGCTGCCAAGTCTGGAATAAGTTACGTGATTCAATCAACATCAATTGGAGAGACTTTTTGTAAGTTTGGAAGACAAAACAACTATGTCATGAACCAAGCTTGCTAAAAGTGAAATAGCAAGTCACCATCATTGCTGCATATGCTAAATACAGTCAACTAAGTAAACGTGAGTTGATAATATGGTGAGTAACGAGTGTGACCTCAAGCAGAAAGGATTCTCGGTGAGCGATATCGGAGTTAAACACTAACTATTGAATCTGAAGTTCAGCTGAAACCAAAACACATAGGGTGGAACTTATCAAGAAGCAAAGCACCCCTAAACGCAAGAACAAGGCTTGAGAGACATGTGTGTTGTTAAACTGAAGTAAACCCACAAATATATACCTGAATTCGAAGTAGAACTGATACCACTTCCTTTGTGATTGTCTGTCAGATGTTCTTTCACAACATACCTGTATTTATACCACACAAGTACATTCTAGTCATCTGCCTTGAGAGAAAGAAAAGCCTCTATTTGTAGCAACTTAACACCTAATGAAACCAAAACGAAATGAAGCCTAAGAAGTCTTTCTTGCCTCGAGGAACAACACCTTAAGAAACATGTCATTATTTTGGAACTTACACAATGCAGTCAGCAGCACCATAATCACTCGACATGGATCCGATTTCCGCATCAGAGCAGATAGAATGCAAGATATTACAATTGACCCAACTCAAGAATCGAGGAAGTACATAAGGTCCACCAGAGCTGGCAATGTAAACCAGCATCCAGATGCAAAAGAACCCGTAACAAAGTCGACGCAGATAGAGATTGTATAACTAAAACAGATAACTTACCACAGTCAGATCTACAATATTGTTGTCGTTTCCTCCTCTCAGCTGTATAACAAACGAGGGAAAATTTAGAAAATAGTTCTTCAAGTTAAGTAGAAACTTTCAGCTGCGAATGAAATTATACTAATTGAATATTTACCTTTAAGATGTTCGGGACTGTGAAACCTTGACTATAAATCAGATTGGTTGGATGTTCGAAAGAAGATATATTTATGATGCTTGGTTCTGCATCCTCAAATTTGACTAATGCCATGATTACAAGATCCACTACTGTAAGCATGTTGTTCCAAGAAGTGATGTGGAATGATGTACTTATCATTATTTCAAAGATCGCTCTCTAATCATCTGCTAGCTCATGATTTCTCCGAGTGGTTGTATCCATTATAGAATCACCTCTTTGTATCTGTTCAATTTGTCATCATAATCTTCGTCTGTAGATATGTCATCAACCCAATTTATCTTTGCAAGACAGAGTGGATCTCCATCCTTCCATACTTGTGTCTCTCTGAGTTTTGGTTTTGATAGTACTACATCCCCGTTGTGTAATCAAGGTGGACAACATCCTAGTCTACCGGACCTTAAGAGAAAATCACTTGCCACCGAGTGCACAACATCCAGCTCATAAGCTAAGATGCAAACTTTATCGTCGTATCTTATAGGAGTTGGAATTGTCATAAACTTATGAAGCAATTTACCAACAGAATGAACATTATCTCTTGCAAACTCTGAAGATCCTTTCAACACCAAATTCATTTCCGTGAAGTCGCCGACTTCAAGGAGAGATTGTGCTCCTGTTTTTCATACATTAATTAACCATGATGCTTAGAAAAACAGTTGGTGCATTCCAACAAACTCATCTATGAAAAAGCTATGGATCTTGCACTTCTAAGGTTTATCTCGAGATCATCATTTTCAACTACAGCAAGATCTCTTATGTTATAGGTTTCTTTTCTCACAACCATGCAGCAAAAAAGTCTGATGAAATATCCAAACTTATCTTCATTGGAGTTGTCTGTCACACCTTCATCTCTCAATACTTCTTCAGATAGATATGATGACGAACATCAGTGTCAATCTCTATCTTAAGCATCTTCTTAGGAATGCCTTTAGAAGCTACCTGTACACATGAGAACTTTGAACATCTTGGTTCAAGAAATGACAAAAGTTTGACTAGATCTTTAGCTTTCTGGATGCTCGACAACACATACTCTACGAGATTGTCATAACTCACGCGAGCAACAGTGTTTTGATATATGTTCAAGAATTCTAGAACATAGAGACCTTTCTAGAAGGAGGATCTGTTGAGATCTATTATATCCATCAAGGTCAGTTCGTAACTGATCATGACAACCTGTACCATCGATCGACAAAAGTACTTGGTATAAGAAATCTCAGAAGACTTCCTGTTGGTGGGTTTCACGTTGTATGTGATCACTTGTTTCTCAAAATCATATGCTCAAAACAAATCATGAGATCCGTGTTCTTCAATGTCATCAAAGATTTCACCCACACCTAAAATAAAAAAAAGCTCACATAAGAACTTGTTGAACAATTTATGCTGAAAACAAATTTCAATGACAATAAATAGTTGAAGAACTTGGAACATACCTAAAGAATGTTCCAGAATGCGCATTGTGGATGATAGACTGTCTGACGAGATGTCATGATCAAACCGTAGCAAAGGATGTTGTTAATTAACTTAGTAAACTCGTCCCTTTCCTTTAATTTCAAGGCAGAATTTCCCGCATCATACCACGCATGGCCAGTGTCGTGTATATTACCCCGATTGATTCCACCTATATGAAAGACAAGATCTAGACTAAGATCATGACTATGTCATTCAATGCCAATTTCTCAAAAAGCCATGTTTTAAAGACGTGCTCGGACTTCATCCGGACCTTATTTCCTAGATGAGTGTTCCGGATAGAGCATTAAGGAGAAAGGCTAAACTTATACAGTGAAGTTGATATAGTTCCCTTGAATACGCATCTTGAATGGGCTGGGCAGGTTCCACCACGTGTATAGATACCAACTAAACTAACACGTTGTTCGCTTGGCTTCTCTTTCTTTTGTTAGAAAGAAAGAGAGCCAAGAGAAATGAAAAGACTTCCACTGCTTGTTCTTTGGACTCGACGGTTTGAGCACATTGGCCATGGGTCAAGGCTTTAAACTGATCACTTACATCTGCGAAGTGTTCTTTGCTATCACCATTTTCATCTCTTTCGTCTGATCTATGCGCTGTTGTTGGGGAACGTGCAAAAGTACTTATTATCATTCGACTGGCTGAGATACAAGCGCATACGGAGGAATACAGAAGATTGATGAACAACAGGAATCTTCCGCTTGAGTTGATCATGAGAAATACAGCTCGAAGGTATGAACAATACGAACAGGTAGAAACTCTGGGAGTAGATGAGCAAGTCAACCTACACAGCTTATCGCAGGGATCTTCTAAAGAGATATCAAACGCCACCTGTACTCAAATCTCGTGATGCGAATACCAGTATACTGACTGATCTAACACTGGCTGCCATTTGTGAAATTAAAGACGAGGTCGAACCCGCCCTCCACACGTCCGAGAAGGTGAGCTTGTGTTTGAGATGGTTCTTTTAATTCGGGCCAAACTGGAATACGTCAACTGGATTTTTCAATCTGATGGGCTTGGCCCCGGGGACTTCGGCGATAAGGAGCAACTCACCCGGGCCTTTTCCGGAATTCAGGACGAATTCATGCGCGGCTAATTCTACTGAGTCACGGGGACAGCGTTTAGCATTTGCATTCTGACTCGAAGTACGTTGTGAATGACACATCTAGATTCATTTTCAGTTTTGATATTGACACGCCTGACCTGTACACTTCTTTAATTTGTACTACTCTTGGTGGACTGGACTCTCTTCGATTTATGGTGATATCTCTGGAATATACCCTTATGGGAATGAGATAAAAGGAAAATATCCATACAACATTTTACTGCAAGCCAGTGGGGACTATATAGTGTCTATTGTGTCCCAATGCAAGATTTGGGCTCGTTAAACTGTGGACACTGGACCAGATGGACTTGCTTGTAGTTATTGTTCACTTTGCTGCTGCTCTCTGATTCACTTTGATGATAATTAGCAGGCACGTTGTTCGATCCCAATCTCGGCCAACCTGTACCGTCTGTGCTGAGTGCAGTGGAACGCGCAGTAACCCATAACAAAAGACTCCCCGCCTCGCGCAACTCTTGTTTCCTGCTGAGCGACGCCGAGATGTCCTTCCTCAGTCCTATTGAGTACATATCTCTCTGGTTCACGCGTACGTTTGCAACAATGCTACTACGTCCAGATATTCCTCCACGAAGTACTTGCTAACGAAATCCGTCCCGGAAGTGATATTATTTTCCACGGATAAGGATTTAATTTAATGAAGGCCAAAATTGAATGGTGTGCTCGTTGGATCACTCGAATTCGCTACACACGGTTGGAAATGTAACGTCGAGATGCTACAGCAGTTCTCAGCAATTGTTCACTTACTCTCATTCCTCTTGAATTCTTTTCTTTGTTCTTTATTTCATATCCTCTTAATTATCAGACTCAAAGCATTATGTTCGTTATTTAAAGATACAGTCAATCGTTTCTTTTCTTATCTTTGTAGGATCCATTATCACCAAATTTCTAACACTATATAAAGTCTTATCATTCTCATTTGGATTATGATGAAGTTTTCTCTGAACCCCTCCATACTTGCTCCAATCTAGACAGCATCCTCCGTGTTATCTGTCAGTGCAGTCTGTATTAGAATTTTATCATGGTATCATAGCTGGTTGCTTTCTAAATGACGAGTAGGTTGTGATGGCGACAGTGAGTGATAGAGAATCATAAGCTAGATAGTTGTAACAATCAAATATGGAAATTTTGAGCACAGACGATACTTGTAAATTATGATCTATGAGACATAGTTACTGGAAATAAACCGCAATCTGATGAAACGACAGTTCAGATTATAGAGAAGCCTTATTAAGATGACTATCAAGGACAACGAGATAGTTGACATCAGTGTCTCGAAGACCTCAAAGCAAGCTTGGGATCTGTTCAGCAAGAAACATGAATTTGCATTGAGAAGAAACAGACATCAGACAAAAACTGGACAACTTCTTGATGCAAGAAGGAATTCGATGGAAGTTCATTTCAAGTTCATTTCATTATGATATTTTAAATATCAAATTCTTTCTTTGGTTTCAGTAAAAAAATATTTCTTTGCTTTCATATCAATTTCATTCAGATCTTAAAATTTCATTATTTCTGATTTAAGTGAGGGTCACTTAGATGTATTAAAACACATTGTGCATATAGGTACATGAATAATTACTATTAATTCTGTAACAAATGGTTCCATAGTCATATGGATTAGGGTTTAAGATTCGGGTCACAACTGTCAATCACAAAAACCCTAAAAGAAGCTACTCTTCTTTTACCCTTATTTCTCTTACGGTTTAGGGCCAGTGTTTACGGTGTAAGATAATAGGTTAGGGTTTAGAGTGTAGGATAAGAGGTTAGGGTTTAGGGTTAGCTTTGGGATTTAGCGTTAATAGTTCATGACGGGGTTAGTGTAGTCAAACCAAAAAACACTAAAAACTAAATAAATAATCATTTGTACATACTTGCATGGCTAACATCCTTCTTGACATTTAGGTTCGGAACTTGTTATAGAGTTTACTGATTACAGTTTGGGTTTAGGGTTAAAAGTTCACGAAGGGTTTGCTCTAATTCACAGAGTTGTTCTCAGCTGTTTAATGTCCATTGTTTCCCTGCATGCATCTGTTCCGCAATACGTCAGAAAGGTACGTAGGTAAGAAGTCAAGAAACTTACTCCAATAAAAGGTTAAAAAGATTCATCTCCAAGTTTAGGGTGTAAAAAATTTAGATCCAGTCCATTCTCATAAAAATATTTCGAATTACAAATCAGATGTACAGGTGGTGATCTACATAATTATAAATCTGTTTTCTTGAATATTTCTTGAATATTTCTGCTTTCTGAATCTATTTGTTTGATATAGTTTCGATTTGGTAATATTGTTGATAATCTACGTTTCTTCATATTAAATTTAGCTTCACATCCATTATGCTTAGCTTATGAAATTATAAAACTAGAGATATGCAATTAAAATTGTTTATTATGTTTCCATGAGGCTACTTACTAAGTCTTATTGAAATATCTTATGAATCGCTTCACATGTGTTATGCTTAGTTTTTTAAATTATAACTTAAAGACACGTCATTAAAAACATAATTAGTATATTTTCATGAGGTAACTTACAATGTCATATTAAATTAAAATCTTCTATATCTTTTTCAATAAATTTATATATTATGTTATCAAAACATAACTAGCCTTTAGCCTCCTACACAAAGGTGGTTTTACTTACTAATATGTTTTGGATGAACTTGACATGAATTTGAATAAACAAGCTCATGTGTTTTCTAGCATTAACTTACTAACTATTATGTTTATAGATCTTTTACATTATCATTGTGACATATAGAAGTTATCAAAGAACTACTTTCATTACTTAAAGTATCTATTTGTTTCATTAGTTGATTTATTAAATTACTCTTTGTTGTTTTTCAGACATTGTTATTGAGAAGGCAAGTTCAAGAAAGAATGTTGCAGTTGCAGATCAAGTACTTGTGTACACAGATCAAAAATCAGTTACACTTGAGAAGATTATGTCAGTAACTTCTATCGATCACTATCGTTGAGAGATGGTTGGTGATAACAAAGTTATAGAAGTGGTGGAAAGTTCTTTTGATGACATTTGTTTGTTACCATATCTATCTGTGGAAGCAGATTCTGTGAAAGAGGCAGTGCATTCTTTTGTTCTGTGATATGTGACTGCAACTAAGTGTTCAAGAACACGTTGGAGCTATTACAACTTCAACACATCCATGTACAAATATTGTTGTTTTTGAAAAGAATCCTATCACTACACCACACACAGAAGAAGGTTTTGTGCTAGAAGAAGACTCTACATTTGATTTCTCTTTTTACCAAACTCGTGCAAATTGGTTACATTTGTGACACTGAGTTTGGTAGAAAGAGTACTAATAGCTGAAGGAACCATATTTTTCATACTTGCTGATTCTTCAATTGGTGGAGCCAAATTTAGAGAATGTCATGCATGAGTACTAGTGAGGAATATGATTGCTGATGCAGATGTGTTACAAGTGAGGAGAGATCTACCGACTTATGTTGTAGATTGTCCTCTGATTACTTTAGCCGATTCTTCAACTAGAGATAATTAGTATCAACAAGATCTTAGGAGATCTTTAACATCATCAGAAGATGTTGACTTTGAGAAGAGACACACGACAACAATAGCAGAGAAGGGAGTTCTTCTTTTGATACAAGGAAGAGACGATACTAGTGTCAAACGAACACGGATTGATCCTGAGCTGAAAAAACAGAAAGAAAGTGAGAAGAAAGCATTCAAGAATCTCACTGACGAGGTCATCAACCAATCTCTATGACAAGTGAGCGGCAAAGATTGTTGTGAGTTGTGAGGAAAGATATCGTGAAAGCAGAAAGTGGTCTTTATTGTGGAATGTCCCATAATAAACAAAAAGAATACATCTTCTCAAAGTTCAATTCGCAAAGCATAGATGAAGGATGGATCACTTTCGGAAATTTGGAAGTGTGTAAAGATGTTTTTATACACTTTATGGATTCTCAAGGTCAACTTTCTACAACTTGGAAGGAGATTGGAGAACAAGAGATACGACTGGTTTTCATGGAAACAAAAGATTACATAAATCATGGTCTTAACATCTATGGCTCGAGCATTACTTCATCATGAGCTTGTCATCACAAGAGAAGTCATGACTAACTTGTCTTACAACAGTGAAGGGTGTCGATAACCATATGTATAAGTTACCTCTTGAAGATAATTTTGAAGAGATCAAATAAAAAATGCACATAATGGAAATCCATATCAAGATCCATGTTCTATACTTTGTGGAGAGAGAATTTTGACAATTTTTCTTTCCATACATCTAGTGTGTTTGCCAAGTGTAGAAAATGTATAACTTTGAAAGAGCAGCTGGTGCAAGAAAGGAGAACTGCTGAACGTGCAGCTTTGGAGTACGAACAAGAACAACACTTGACCATGCAGATGTTTGGTTGGAATTGTTACTATGTAAACATTCGATTTGTCATACTACTTCCTGACGTCTATATGTCGATAATTTATGACAAAATGGACCAGTTGAAGACAAATATTCCTCGTCTTGCTGAATTCATCAAGTCATTGATGGGGAACACCTCTGTTTTACCATTGATGTTAACAAGTAAGATTCTTATTATATTTATTTATTCCAGTTTGAAAACAACAAAGTTGTCAATGAACCTTAAAGTTTATACGACCTAACAGCTATTATCATCTCTTAAACATAATTGACAAATCTTATTTTTGGTTTGAACATGTATGTTGTTGCACGGCTATGGCGCAAGTTTATTTGCACATATTGCTGTCGGAGGATTATGACTAGTGATCCCAATTTCACTATAACATTCTTTGCAAAAACGTTTCATGATTACGAACGATTTACGGGTGAAGAAGTGGAGACTTGACATTCAGAAAGACATCCAAGCATCCTCTTTTTCAAGCTTGGCTTGATAAAGAGATGTTTGAGGTTTCCTATCTCTCTTATCTAAAAAATTGACAGTTCTTTGGAGTTTCGTGGCTGGAAAACACAAGCAACAGTTCCATGAATGTCGTTGAGGACTTAAATCTTCTACCATGACATCTGCTACTACAAGTGGACAACTCTATCAAGAATAACAAGAATTGGTCGATGATGACATTTTGTCATGAATTGGTTGCTCAAGGATGTTTTGAAACTGTGATCATGTCATTTCTTATTGTGAAACACATACACGAGGTTGTGGATGCAGTCTTCTCAAAAGTGAATGATGCGTCATCCCACAAACATCTAGCGTCTTTTTCACAGTTCATGGTAGAGATTTTTGATGCCGAAGAAGAGAGAGTTGTTCCATACTTGATACAAGAAGTGACTAGCTACAGAGCTTATGTTCAAGGTCATATGGAAAAGATAAACGGTCAAAGCTCTCATGTTTCATTCTTCTTCTCGATGAGAAATAACATTCCTATATATCAGATGAAGGAGACTTATGAAGGACCGTGGATTCTCATGCACGATGTCGTAGCGAGAGCCTTTCTTTGAGAAAGGGCGTGCTTTCTAGCTATGGTGTGCGGTTGATGCACATTGAAACGACTAGTATCTTATAATTCTCCTCAAACTTCTCGTCAATCTAAGCACTTTCTTTTTTCTCAGTAAAGGGGTCAAGATAATCACACGGAAATGTTGTATAACAAACGAAATAGGTGAATGACACCATCTCTCGATAGTATTCCTCTCCGAAGTTCTTCACTACTAGTGCTTTCTACATGGTTTTGAGTCGGCAAATGTGGTTATCTCACAATCAATGCTAAAGTTTACCGGCAAGAATTGATCTAAATCCATCTCTTGTAAAATGAAAATAAGAATAGTAAGATCTCATTCTTGATCATAAGTGACAACAAGTAAGATCACAAGGACAGGTGAGAGCTTGCGGGGTAAAATTATGCACAAAGAATCGTATCAAAAAATGGTTGGAAATGAACTCGTTCAAGATACATCAGTTTGATCTCAAAGAGATTTTGGAATAGAATTCTAACCTTGGCGGTAGATAGAGCCATTCATCCATCTCCATGACGTCCTTACTCAGTCCACACAACAAGGAATAAGATCTCGATACTTAAAATAGACTTACGCACATAAGATCACTACTATCTATATCTACGAATAATCACTTGAATCTCTTAAGGTCGAATACCTTCACATGTCTCCTTTGCTTTAAAATCTTTAGAGGACAAAACAAGGATAGGTGCAAGTTCACGACCGCTCATCCAAAGACAAACGGATCGATGAAGTGATATACATGCACATCTCATGTTTGATGTCTTATCATCCACGTCTAGATTGCTTAGGTGAACGATTCAAACGTAGGTCCCATAACACATCTTATAAGTAGTCACTAGACTAGACATAGTAGTGTCTTTAATAGTCAAGAATCATATTTTGCCAGGTTGAGTGTAAAAATCGATAATCAAAGATGATGCAATCACAACGCAGATTGCTATAGTCTTTTCTACACCTAGTATGCCTCTCAAAACAATGCTGACGTCACACCAAATTATTTTTCAACCAACTGTTACTAACAAGATTTGAAAAATATACCAGATAATGTTGTCGAATACAACTCGACAAAAAAATTGTAAAGTTTAACATATTATAAGTTCAGATCTAAAGTACATTCTTCTCTCAAACTTGGCACATATGTATAATCCTAATACTTCTATTTACATGTCAAATTTCAAAAAGATCTGACGGCTAAATCTCTTTCCACAATTAATATAGTATCACTGAAATTTACACGTACTTCTAATCTTAGATTTGAAATGGAAGCTACATTGCTTGAATGAACTAACTACTTCGACTCAAACTTGTTGTGCCAATAAACCACAAGGTAAACTCACTACTCAAAGAAATTTCAGCAGAATTGACTATGAATCACCTTCATAACTTGTCAAACTTGCTTCTCTAGATTAAAAACTCTTTGCACCCATCAGTCTTCAATTCGTCATAAAGTTCGATCCGCAAAACATCCGATGATGAAATTTGGAGTCAGAGCTTCAGCAACTAACATGCTACAAGATCATGAAATTTGGTTTCAATCTGACATTCACTCAATCTCATCAATCATTCACTTTGTGTAGAAAGTTATGTAATTCTTTCACTCCACGAACTTCAGATGGTCATAACTCATGCCTTGGACCTCCTATTCGAGCAAAATTTGGACTCAGGTTGCTCCTCTCGTTGATTGTCTCAGTGCATGTCTTCAAATCAATCCAAATTCCTCGTAAAAGTCTTCCATTCCTCCCAAAGCACTCTCTTAGATAGATGACAACTTATCTTTATTTTTTGATGGCCCAATAGGATTAAAAGACTCAACCTTGTCCTTTTGCACACCTTGGAGACCTCTAGCAAAAATTTGAGTCTTCTAAGCTCATATAAGCAAGACTTTTCACCTCATTATCTTACAAATTACACACATGTACACAAAACATATTCATACACATCATTTATATATTAAATGTTTGCGCAACAAGACAACAGAAGATCATTTTAGAAATGTGTAGATCTTGCATCGAAGACTGATTTTTCAATTACATTACTTGTAAATGAATCGAAATCAGTTGGTATGGCACTTGTGCATGCAAAGCGACAAAACCAGAATGATGAATTCATGATTCAATACTGTGACAAGATCACTATCTTGATCGAAACGTGATGGAAAACCATGGCACATGAGACACTTGAAGACGGTTTTTGACTTCGCACGAATTGTGGTATCGAAAATAAACCATCTATTGCAAGAATCGACCCAACAAGATGATATCTTGGCAAGAGGTGGAAGAGGAGATGGTAAGCAAAAATAAGATCTTTGTCGATAATCCAAGAGACAAAGAACATCAACTGTTTGTTCCTCTCAATGACATCAAGCCTAATTCCAAGTTAATTTTGAGATACAATAATGTGTTTGGTTGGAGAAAGCTCTTACGAATGTCAGTGGTGAGAACGAATAACTGAATTTCAATAAGGTACAAGTGAAATAGTGACGACATGTGCATCTTACAACTGGTGCTTCTCTTATGGAGAGATACACCAGTGGCACCAACAAAAATAAAGATTGAGAAAAAGACCCCAATTCTTATTCAGAAGGAGAATGTTGGATTGATGTTAATGCACGTGTGTATGATTGACAGTAGAGAGCGAAAGCAACTACAAAAAAAAATTAAAGATTCTAGCTAACATGCGAGAGATAGTATTGAAGTTTCTAAAAATTCTAGAGAAGTAGAGGTATGAGTCTATATTAGTTTAGAGAAGTATAAGAGTTTAGAGTTTCGAATAATCTTAGACTCTTTTGGAAGTATTTTATCCTATTATTTTAGAGAATTGAAGCGCAAATTTAAATTTGTATGAGCTTTAATTCGATGATAGTTACATCATTTTGAAATTGGAGTAAGATATGAAGGGCTCACTTATGAGCCGTGTGTGAGTCTTAAGTCTTGATTGTGAATGAATGTTTTAATAACAAATTCTGTTTGCATGGATATTAAACGCATTACTAGAAGGATTAGGTCAAGTCTTCTATTTGTTGTGAGAAAACTAACGAATTCTCTTAAGTACAAATTGTGCAAGAACTCGCCTAGTTCAATAACAAACTAATTAAATTCTAAATCTTGACTATGATATGTTATACTAGTTCATCTACAATTTTCTCAATCCATAAAACTGTTCTCAAACAAAAATATAATTTTGAATGGTTTATTGTGTTTTGTAGAATATTATGTATTGCATAATATGATTTTCAAATGTTTTACTCCAAAAAATATTTTGAGTTATTACATATGTTATAAATGATTGTAAAAAAATAAATATTAATAAATATTAATAAATATATTATATTATATTAATAAATACTTATAATATATATTTATAGTCCAGAAGTTGATATCCGATTGTCTAATTTGTCTTCTGGAATATCTAACTCTTACACTCTAACATCAAAAGAATAATAACAATTGTCCAAATCTTCACTTCCAAATGTATTATTTTGAACTCTGAATTGTCAAAAACATCAATCTTAATTTTCCACTTTTCACTAATCAAAGTACACGAAAGTCGCACCAGTACAGATTTAGTGAATACATGGATCTAGTTAAAGATTGAGCGAATAGTGTACCAGGAAAGAGTTCCGCCTTTTAGCTTGGGGGCTGTGATGTGTAACGAAGGCTATGTTGAGAAGACCTCTCGTGTTATAAGGTCTCGATGTGATAGCAGAGGTACTCTATAACTGAGATCTCGAACAACAGAGCCTCCCGAACAGTTTTTAAAGTATTTCTTGCTCTTGCTAGCATTTGGTGAACTTCTAAGTGAACAAAAATTCAACAGGTCGTTCGTCAACAGTTCTAAGACTGTGTAACTTCTATCAGATCACTTATGTGTTAAATCCAGTTCAGACGAAGCAGTATATGAACAACGGTGAAAACACAATGATGTTTCATTAATGCACATACTTAATACCATCTATTTGCTGGATAAAGTGAAGCATGATTGATAATTTAGCAAGATCAGTTCAATGTGTTTTAGTATTATTTCATGTCAAGGTAATAAAATTATTCCTTTTGAACAGTTCACCCAACGGTTGAGCTTAATATTTTCACCATATGGCTTTACCAGATAATAGTGGATGTCAAAATTAAACGTAAAGATTCCTCTACGGTTAACATGAAAAAAACCATAAAAAATAATCGGGTAACTTTGTCTAAGACTATGGTCCACAAAGAAGTGAGATTTTGAGTAGAAAGAATCATTTCTTCGTTAATTATTTTTTGTCACTGACACTGGAAATTCATAGCATACGTTGACACCTTCTTACTGACATCTCTCACGAGTGAAACGAACCAGAAGTGAATAAGCAAATTCGAGCTAGCGCTTCTTGCGAATACCTCAAGAGTTGTCCGCAAGAAACTCTTACGGATCTCTGACAGAAGTAGTAACTCCAGCCCACAAGCGAGGATTCTCTTGGAAAGGTTCAAAGTTTAACACCCCTAATGCACTAACATTTCATCTGAAAGTTTATTCACTTTTGAAAGACCCGATGCTAGCAAAAGCAATAAATACTTAAAAATGATTAAGATTTTCTGGTTTGGACTGGCCTCCTATACTTTCCTCATTTGTGCACTTTTAGTCCACTCCATATGCCGCAAGAATCGTCTGTAACTTTGTGTGTAACTAGGAACCCTATATATATGCGTTTGCATAATAATCCGTCGATTGTGAAACTTGGAAAGAAAGGCGAGATTATTTTGTCATCTAAAGTATTTTGTCTTATTAGAGGACAGTTAGAGGAAGTGGACCGGAATTTAGATCCAAATGCATAGCCATTCTCATCGAAATACAATGGGTCTTGCGGATAAAGTGAGTATATGTTATTACTATTACACCACAATGACGTGGCGTTGATGCCCAGGGTCCGTTCTTGTTCTGAGTTCAAGGATGTAGATCGGGCCAAACGACCGTTCAAGTCAACCTCCGTCAACTGACCGTGTCGTATTTCATTAAACTGCCTCTGCAAACCGGTTTCATAGATGTAGACTTGACGTAACCAATCCTTGGGAGAGTTCGTTCTACTGACAGTGTTCTTCCAGATTTCAGTCAATGTCCTCCTCCTCTTGGCGCACTGGTAGTACCTGTCCCTCACTGCAATGAGCTCCGAGCCGGGGCCGTCGAGTCAGAGGTATGACCCTCGACGGCGTGGGACTGTAGGGTCGATAAGCAGCATCTAGATTACCATTGGGTTAACAGACGCAGCGAGCGGAAACTCAACACACAAGTAGTTTTACGAGAAAGGTTTCAATCCTTATGATGTAGGGCAATGAGCTTATCCTTGGAAGGCCCAGTCGTCTTGGGTGTAGGTGAGAATTTGTTAGATCTGAAGAATCCCATCTATAGTTTCTTTCCACGTGCAGTCCCCAGCAAGTGACAGTTCCTTCATTATAATCTACTCCTCTGCAGGTGGTAAGTGAAAACTCTCAAGACCTGCTGACGCAAATCGACCCTTCCACCGACTTTTCCACTTGCAACAGCTAATCTACTTTTTTGGTACTGACTATAGCTGTCGTCGACCTCTAAGACTTCTTTCAATATCTGCTTGGAATTCTGTGTGGCCAGCTGTGGTTCCTAGAACTTCTCTGGTGTAGTAGTACTGCTTGCCTACCGCAGGCTTGTGGTTGGGAACTTTGAGGTACTCAAATGAAGCAAGCTTTGAAGTTTCATCTTAGTTTACAAAGTTTAACGCCGTTGACGTACGCAGAATTAGATAGGAAGTCGACAGAAATTAACGTCGTACTAATGAGAAACATGGAAAGTCAATTCGAACGCATACCTCGGAACAGGTGCGTTCATGATTGTTATATGCTGATCATAAGGATGGCAGAAAAGGTGTAGTTGTATCTTCTTCTGCCAGTCAGTTTCCACACTGTTGGAGTCAACTGTGTCAAGGCGAAAGCACGACGAGTAGGCTGTTGTCAGTGATAATGAGTGATCAATCAGCTTTCTCATATAGCCTTTCTTTGCCTTTCAGCCTTCTGATCGGACATATTTAAGCGCGTAGATGCTCCAGAATGTGCAGCGTCTACCGGCTCACTCTTACAGCTAAATTAGAAAACTTCTTCACCTTCACTCGAAGTTGAGGATGACAAATTTTATGAGCAGTCCGGGCGGGAGGCCAAAGTCTCTGCAGCTTCAATAGAGCTTCTAGAGATTCTAGAGGTTCTTTGAAACTGGAAACAGAAATCCATGATCAGAGCGAGACTACTGATCATTCGGACCAGTCGATATCAAAACAAAACAAAGTACTTGTGCAAGTGGAGGGCGTGGAGGAGTTAAGTTCCCGTCTGGTGTTCGTGTTCGTTTTCGGAGAAGTGTTGCTGCGGCTGGGAGCTGATCAAGATGACGGTTCGAATGGGACCAGTTCTGATGGTCTCGCTTTTGTTGGTGCTGGTTCAGATCATGACTCTTCTACCATCGGCGTCGGCTAGGGCACTTGAAGAGCGCGCTCATCAGAAGGAGCAAGAGGGTTATCACGTGACAGAAACCATCATCGTTGATATCACGAATTTGCCCAAACAAACGTTTACCATAACAATCTACATTCCACGCGCGGGCCTTCCAGTATTCCATCCAACGAAGCCTAAACTTCCCCTCCCTCTTATCTACATCGTCCCTCTCGTTCCAGCTATTCTGTCCGACCCCATTGTTCTTCCAGTTCTCCCCCACATTTTCAACTTCTCCGACCTTCAACTGCCTTCGTTTGGACTTCCTTTCAGTAACTGGCCAGGATTCCCCAAGCTCGAAGTCCCACGCTTTCCTACTTTTCCAGGATTTCCTCAGCTGCCCGGTTTTCCGAGTTCTGAAGACTCTTCGAGTCCTCCTCCACCACCCGGATCTCCAGAATTTCACTTCCCAGAATTTCCCAAGCTGCCTGGTTTTCCTACTTTTGAAGGCCCTTCGAGTTCTCCTCCACCACCCGGATCTTCCGAACTTCAGTTCCCAGAATCTCCCAAGCTGCCTGGTTTTCCTAGTTTTGGAGGCCCTTCGAGTCCTCCTCCACCACCCGGATCTTCCGAATTTCAGTTCCCTGAATTACCTAAGCTTCCTAGATTCCCCAGTCTCGGAGGCTCACCAAGTGGTCCATCACCTGCATTGCCTGAGTTCAATCTGTCAGGAATTCTTGCTTTAGGAAATTTTTCTGCCAACTTACAAAAGTTTCCCACTCTCTGGGACTTACTGAGGACTTTATCACAGCTCCCCAATCTGCGTGGTGTACCCGAGTTCAATCTGAGCTCTTCTGGACATTCCTTGGACGATCGACCGAAGTCCCTGAATCCTCTAGACTTTCTGAAAAATGTTCCAGGGTTCCCTGATATACCTGGTCTTCCTTCGTTCAATGTTAGTTCCTTTGAGCATTCTTTGGATAATATACCCAATATTACCAATTTGCTCCATGTGTTAAAGAACCTGACAGAATTTCGTCCGTTCAATATTTCCGACTATGTACCGGGATTCCCCCACTTCGATGGTCGTACGATTGAGTACCCGAATCTGCCGGGATTTCCGAACTTCAATGTTACTCTACCTCGATTCCCCTCCTTCGGATCTGATCATGGAGCTCCCGCTTTTCCCAGATTCGAGATTGATTTCCCAAGTCTACCTGGATTTCCCAAGTTCGGGCTGCATTTACCTCTCAATCTTTCAGACTTTCCTTCGTTCGGCGGCTCTGGCTCAGGGCCTCCTCCACCTCATTGTGATTGCTCAAATTCTCCATCTCCTCTCTCTCCAACTGGAAGTTCCGAATCTTCGCCTCCTGAGAAAGCATCCAGTCCTCCTCCCCCCCATCGAGCTCGCTCTCCTCCACCTGCACCCGAATCTCCATCTCCTCCACCTCCTGTCAGCTCTCCCCCTCCCGCAGCAAGGTCGCCACCACCTCCTCAAGCACGATCTCCGCCACCTCCTGAAGCAAGATCGCCGCCACCTCCTGTAAGATCTCCTCCACCTCCTGAAGCAAGGTCGCCACCACCTCCTGTAAGATCTCCTCCACCTCCTGAAAGATCTCCGCCGCCTCCCGAAGCGAGATCGCCCCCACCTCCTGTCAGCTCTCCCCCGCCTCCTAGGGCACCATCTCCGCCACCTCCATCGAAGTCGCCAAGTACTCCTCCACCAAGCTTAGGATTTACAACGATACCAGATTTGCTGAACCAACTGGCACCGATTATACCTTCCGCGGTGAACCAAAGAGTACCAAACTTGGTGCCGGGCTTTCGTCTTCCCGGTTCACCTCACTAGGAGATGGACATGAACGAGCGCTAGAGTTGAGTAAGTTCTATTTTCCTGATCATCCCTGTCGACGTCGTCATTATCGACTTCGATCGGCCTTCTGGTTTGATTCGATGTACACGGAAATTAAGTAATAGCTTGAGATCGATGCATAATTCATCTAGATCTTCAGGCATGCGTGCAACGTGTAATGTTATATTCGATGCAGCTCGCTTTGTTTTGAAGGAGCAAGGCGCAGGGGATACTAATCTTACTGACAACGTGCTCTGTATGTGTAGGATGAACCGAGTCAAGTTTGAGGTGGAAATATAAGAAGTCGAAAGGAACGATCTTCAGAGGATGCACGTGAAGAAGCTTCAGTTACCATGTTCCCTCGAGAATGCACGTGAATTAAGAAATAAACATTAGGCTGGTGGGAAGGAAGGGGTCACTTCGTTGATTCGATCGGCTGTGGACAGGCCGCCCTCGCTGGCTGAATGAGATAAAGCAGCTAATTCTTCGGGTAGATACAGAAACGAAGAGAATAAGACTCAGTCTGCCCTTTCCTCTGGAATCCAAATACACTGCAAGATCTGTACAAGACATTTGTAACATACATGAATTATCAATAGCGTTTGAAGGAGAAGCTGGTAATAAAAACTGTCGTTTACATTGTCCACAATGCTGAAGACGCTCTTCCGCTTTCGCGTAAACAATGTTCATGCCCTTTGTCAGGCTACCGTTTCGATAAAGTACTGAAATCTCTTTGGCTTTCAAGTGAACTTCGGTCGTGCTCAGCTGGAAAGATGAATGAACCTGCACACTGGGGACATGGACAGAGCGAAAATCACACAGAACAAACCTACAGAACAGAAGAAGTTGAATTTGCACACTCTATGCACCACAACTGCAACAGAGAAGGTGCATGAACATTAAAATGGGTTGATCGTCTTTATAAAGTTGCAGACTTCGTTAAGATCAACCTGTAGATGTAGTGAGCTCAAAGCGGAGCAAACGTTCTCTTGCGCACATCCGATGCTTCAGTCGCCACCAGACCCTGGCATCGTTGCAAGAGTAATAAGAGCGCAATGGAATTGGAAGTGTTGTACTGTAGGATGCGCGCTCTGTCGCAGTCACGAGAAAATCGATAGAGTTCATTCTCTTCAAAGAACGGTAGATGAGTTGGGGTTGGCAATTGTCCACGACAGTATCTTCTTCCCACACCTAGCCTTATCCACCTCGCGTTCTAAGACACTTAGGGTGGACGTCAGCGGCCGGAGTAAGCAGAGCAAGCGAAGGACGCAAGCGCACAGACTGCCGAGGTTTCTTGAACAAGAAGAGCAAAGAACGAAACCACAAAGTAGAGCGGGAACTCGAAACTGTGCATATCGAAGTGTATACTTCACAGCCGTGTCTGTGTGTGTCTTTCGTATCGGTCGGCACTTTTTGTTGCGCCACGATCTGCTGTCCTCTCCTCTCCTGTCTCCCTCTCCCCGGCCTTTCTGCTTCTTTCTAGTTGTCAGTGTACCTTACTGCGTGTTGAGGCGTACATTGTCCGTTTTCTTCTTGCGACCAAAAAGGCAAAAGTAACATCTCTTGGAACAATAAGATGTCAACACAGGGGGGTCAAAATCTTAACTAGAATGAATTCAAGATGGATGGAACTAAGCACTAAAGTTACAAAGCAAAGCCATGGTCCGAAATATAGCAGAATGCTCAGAAGTAGACACTTGCTGTAGTCCTGAGTCATGACTCAGGAACGATACGCTCTTCAAGAATCAAGCTTCTCATCAATCTTCATTCCTGGAGTCCGAGCTTGACAGTGTTCAACACCGTGGCGAATGAGCTACCGTAGCGTAAGCATGGAACTGACTTGAGAGAAACAAGATAACTAGAAAACGGATCACTTCCTTTTTCTTTTCCATTTTCAAGTTAGGAGAAAATAAATAGTCGTTTCTTGCGTGACGATATGGCCCCGCCTATATCGTCACGGTGGCCATGGTCTACATAAACCATTTCGGCCTTTTTCCCTTTGTATTTTTTCGCGGTTTATTGTTTAGAAACCTTGGGTCGTTTCCCAGTAGGCAACTGTTTAGGTTCGGAAAACTGATAAACCGCAGTTTGGGATTCAGTTTAAGTTGGTAAACTGATATGCCACTAGTTAGGTTGCAATGGATTTAGGCTAAGAAGATTGATAAACCATTGTTTCTATTCGGTTTAGGATATGGAAATTGATATGTCACTATAAATAAGCTAGCTAAGATATGAACCTGCGTCGATGGGTAACAAGTAGGTTAATATTCAATAATAGTTTATGTGATAAACCACACTCTCTCAGCAAAGACTCGGGAGAAGAGAACTAGTGGTTGTTCGGAACTTCATCACTCCTTCAGGTGCGACAGAAGGGAGTGGAATGTTTAGGACTAACAAGCAATGGTCATACAGATAAATTTCTTTTATAAAATATAGTCTCTCTCCAATGAGTACTGCTGCAGGGTAGTTGAAGAGTGCGCATTGTGATGATGAGTTGACAAGGATATCAACAAGAGTAATAGAAGACAGTTTGCATTTCTTAACTTCTTAAAAGATCATCCGAGACCAGATGTTGTAAGTGAGTGTGCAGACACACCTGGATGTAGGGACTTCCTTAACAGTAAATCAGGATATCAAGACATGCACAGAATAAATACAGAAGCGTGTAACTGAACGTACGAATAGATGCGAGAGCGTTAAGAAATGAATGACATATGTAGAAGGACTAGGCTCTTCTACAATAGGATGCATAACACACAATATCAAGTTTGGGTGTCCATAACACTCAGAAGGATAACAAAGACTAGAGAGTTCATAACCTGGACCATAAATTCATCACCACAGTGAATCATCAAGTATTGAGTAAAGAAGTGTTTATCTACACAGAGAATAAAAACGAAAAACTGATGAGAAAAAAGAAATATAGAGATGAGACAAGGTCTATTCTCCATGGTGCATCCGCACATTAGGATGTGAACTACACATCAGGATGCGAACTGATATCAAGACGCGAGCACCACATCAAAATTACGTACATATATGAGCATCAATGTGCAGTATCCACTAAAAAATCCATGAGAGGGTACAATTTCACTACAGTCATCACAATCTCATAACAAATAGTTTGATTCTAGCAATGGCACATATTAACATCAACTCCTTGATAGAAGCAACTCTGCACTTTGTTGATCAGATAGTGCTGAGTGGATGGATGTAGAATGAGGTCTTAGAAAGCCCACCCAGCAGAACTACCCCTCCAAGGATCGAGCTCCCAGCCAGAATAGACAAAGAAGACACAAAACATCCGCATCAAGACCTCTAGGGGTTCACAAACTGTTCTTGTTAGAATCACGTGCAAGAAAAATAATATATTTTTAGTAAAATTTTAAAAAGAAATAAAACTAAAATAAATTATTTTTAATCTTCTGAATCTTAAAATATTTCACCGTCGCCGGTACTCCCTGAAGAGGGTGTCACTCGGAGTTAGAACAAATAAAAAATAAAATATTCATATAAATAAATTCATTTAAGAATATTATTTATATTTATAAAATAGGATTTTTAAGAATATTATTTTAAGAAATAAAATAGAGATATTAAAATAATTGTTGAATGTGTTATCAGCAAAATACGAAGAGCTGTCCCCCAAGATCAGGACATGATTAAAAGACAGATAAAAAGACAAAATAAGGTGCATGGATGACAACAGCAACAGAAAATGGGGTCCCTTACAAGGTCATAGCTCATAAGGTGTATCTGTTGAGCCATCCACATAACTTATACTTACAAACCATACCATCATGTCTTGACATCAGAACTGCATAACATATCAATATGTGACTCCAATAACTCGTGGTTAACACTTCTCATGTCAATCTACTTAAGTCAAACAATGCGGTAACCACAAAACTATCATTAAGACCCTCCACTCCATTTGGGTCCACCAAGAGGTTGTGCACTACATCGTAATACAACTTTCTTCATCCATCCAACCAACAGATGACTAGTCGTAAAATTGCTACATGCTGGATAAGATATGAACCTGCATTGATGGATAACAAGTAGGTTAATATTCAATAAAAAGAGTATTGCACATTACATGTGGAAAACCACACTCTCTCAGCAAAGTCTCTAGAGAAGAGTACTAGTGGTACCTATACCACTCCTCGAGTTGGGACGGAAGAGAGTGAATTCTTTAGGACTAAGAAGCTATGGTTATAAAATTTAAAAAGAAAAATTTATAAAATCTCAACTATTTTGCAATGAGATCTAACAGTTGGACTGCGTAAAACTTTATAGAAATACCAGATAAAGATTGTAGCTTCCAGATTGCAACTTAATATTTAAAGATAATAGTTTTTCAAACCAATCATGGTTTACCAAATGTCTTGCTTGATAATCCACTGCAGAGGATCATCTCCCGTACATAAAACTATTCCAAAATACAGATGAAGTAAGAGAGATTTTATTTTCCAGAATCCCTTACATTATACTACATAAATCATTTTCCCCCTTTTTCTTTTCTATTTTTCATTTACTTATATTAATAAACCATCTATCTTCTTCCCATACATGTGTAGGTTCTGAAAACTGATATACCACAGTTTAAGCTTAATTTAGTTGCAGAATTCGATATGCCACTGTTTAGTCTCGGTGCAGGGTCAGAAAATTGTCAAACTATTGTTAAACTTCGGTTTAGGATCGGGAAAGTGACAGAGCCCCACTGCTTAGGCTAAGTTTATATATGCCATTGTTTATCCTTGGTTTCGACACGAACCTACATTGATAGTAGGTCATTATTATTCAAATAGAGGCATACATGAACCCCTGGAGGGTCAGACTTTATCTACATAAACCTTGAATGGAGTGGTTTATGTAAGAATTATAAGATAATTTAGAAGAATCGCGGGAGGCTGCCGTGTTATCACTTATCAAGGCTATAGCGGAGGGGACTCTATAACACCAGTGCCCCGAGCAGCAAGCTAAAGTCACTCATAGCTTAAAAACTCGATTGTTTACAGTCACCTCTTGCGTTGGTAACCCTGAGCGCTTATTAACAAAAAGGGTCTTCGTATCCCGAGCTGCTCTCACCCCCACAGTCGTACTTCCGGTTCAGATAATACACCAAAATGTACTATTTTTGCATCTCCTTCGGAGCTTTAATATCAACTTGTCCCAGGCAGCCTCGTCTTGTGGGTAACTCACGAGAAAACAAGACGTGCCAACCTAGAATTCCGGCACCCAAAAAGTAGATTCACAGCGCCGATATTCGGCTTCCTCCGTTCGGATCATCGGGGGTGCATACTAACAAAAAGGGCTTATATGGTATTTGCTGACATGTTTCTCTTCCGATGGAGGCGCTAAACAGGAGAATCTTGTCAAGTTCTCTGAATAATGTGCAAGATCAGGAACTATGTAATTAATCAGTTCACTAAGTTAACTCTTTGATCATTTATGCTCAGGATCCTTTTTATGCACCGCAGCAGCGCATGAAGTTACGTGTACAAACGCCGTTACGATTCATCTAGTAAAGAATGAAAATAAAATCATCCTCTTGTGTATGCAAGGGCATTACCTCGTAATTCCCTACCTAGACCCTTCTTACTTTGAAGCGTCCAACAATCAGGCTTTTACATGGTACTGATTATCAGTGCCAAGTCCTTGTAGAACCGCAAAATTAAGAATAGTCTTTTGAATTAGTTGTAGTTCTCAGAGCTGTATGAAGGCATGGATTATGCCTTCATACAGCTCTGAGAACATGTGTATCATTATAGTACGTATACGTAGTTGATAGCTTTCTGACTTTCATCCGTAAAAATCGACTGCTGAGCTTACTCTGCTTGAGGTGACTCTTCCGTCGTGATACTGAACTCGCTTTTTCGTCTTTTTGGTTGAAAACATGCATTATAAGGGAGTGAGGCATGATTCAGCTTCTTGTTCCCAGTTTAGGTTCGGGTTGACTAAGGGTTTCTATCCTATTAGGTTACGTTAGGTTAGTCCAAACGTTTCACGGTTTTGGTGTTGAATAAAGTGATGGTCAAGGAATGGCTGAGTACGTGTGCACCTAATTCATTCTACCTACTCACAGGGTCACCTTCGCAAAACCGAATCAACTTAAACTTGAAGTTAGAACTGTAGAATTTTTTCTCAGGTTCTCGTCTGCTCTACCTATATGTTCATATATTAGGTAGAGCAGACGAGAACCTGAGAAACAATTTAACTCGAGTGGAACATTATCAGTCCTGGCCATCAAGAACCAGAACTGTTCCAGAACTTCCCGTTTAAAGTCTGACAGTAGTGTTTATACGCTGAACGTTCCGGTGGTTGAGAGCTTCTTCTATCTAGATCTATATCTATATCTATCTACCAGATGTCTCTAGCTATATAAACAGCCGACTGTTCAATTATTCCGGATACAGGAAGCAGTGCTCCTCTATGGTTCCCTAGTTTCTGCAAATCTGTTTTAAGCTGCTTCTTTAGTGTAGGTTTTTGCAGAGATTTACCGACCAGGCGTAGGCTGAATTCGAAGAGATCGATGGCTGCCCAACTGCAACTGCAAGACCGTGGAGCAGTGACTCGTCTTGTCTTACATGTCTTGGTTTTGGTACAACTTACGGGGTTTCTGTATATGTCACCCGTATCGGCTGGAATCTCAACTGCAGCTACACATGCTTCGCTCACGAACATTCCACTGTTCCAAACTTCACAGGCACCTTTTCCCACTGGACAACCAGTTGGCTCCCCACTTCTTCGTGGTTCACCACGAACTCAATCGTCACGTTCTAGATCTCTTGCTTCACTCAACTCACCCAACATTACAGAAACCATCACCATTCATGTGAAGAATCTACCAATCGCGATACCTGTTTATACTTTCACCATCCTTGCGTACATCCCTCAAGAAGCCTACGACCTCGAGGCTAATATATCTGCAGTCCTCTCTGATAAGGTTCTTCAACCCTTGACGGAGATATCTCAAGTCCTCTCCAATCTTTCTCCTACGTCGCAGATTTCTCACCTTGTATCCGGGTTGACGAATATTACTCAGTCTCTGCAGTCTAGTCTTTTCCCAACAACGGAGATAACCAATTTCCTCTGTAATACTTCCCCACTCAAAATTCTATCTCAGATCTTACAAGGTTTCCATATCACTATCCCTGAGAATTTCCCTCAACCTCCTTCTCCTTGTAATCCTACGAGGACTTCCTTTCCTTGATCTGGCAGCACAGCAGAACAATTGGACATTCATCCGCACCTGAGGTAAGTGGCACTCGTCCGACTCATATATGACTCCAGATATATATATGAAAAGCTCGAGCTCGGAGTACTACGGAGATCTAGACTGGCCAGCGCCCGGGTGAAGTTAAGTTTCTAAAGTTCATGTGGTGGAAGATTTCTCAGTTTGCGGTTGCCAAATTATACGCGTAATAAACTGAAGTTTCGTAACTTAGATGCAAGATCAGACTGTGGTCTGGCGTGACGCTTTGATCGTTTTGCCTGCAGGTTTTGTTATAAATAGGCGTCAGAAATTGGAACAGCTAGCGTTGATCGTTCTTCCTACGAGTGAGTGGTCGATATGCAATTCACCATGTCCACCAAGCTCGACGTCAGAATCCCAGAAGTCGAAGAAAACTTTAATAGCACATCTAGCTCCAGAATTCGAAACACGTACACTGACTCAGTCACATTGTTCCGCTGCAACAGACTTCATTATACGGTCTCTAGAATCAGCTGCAGATCATCTAGCAGTTAATCAAGGCGTACGTTACTAATTGCTAGATCATACAGTCTGGGCAACAAGGTGGACATGGGCCTAACAGCTAGCAGCGTTCATCTCAAGGACGTCATCAACGCTGAAAATTAGTACACTCACACCTAGAGACTGAGTTCGATTTATATATATATATGTATATATATATAGATTAGGGATTTCAATAAGGACTTTCTCGGAGTCCTCTCCAGCTAGCTATCTGGAGCCCTGATCATGACTAGTTGTGTTTCAAATAAAGTGAGAAGATTCAGTGTCTCTTTTACTGTTCAACATCCATACTAGAGTTTCCCCGTTCATTTTTATTCGAGAGCTTGCTTTCAGAAGTTGCGCGCAGAACTGAAGCTACCAGGTAGGTTCCTTGCCGCCACCGGCTTCCCCTCACGTCCCTGCATGCTACTACAAAACTGCATATTGTACCGTAGATCCTGCATCTTACTGCGTCCAATGAGAATGATGAGGTTCTAGTGCTCTCCAGGTAGGCTCTAGTGCCGCTCTACAACTCGTGGAGTCGTGGAGTCATCTGAGGAAGATGCTCATCATATCGGGTATACATAGAGGGGACTCCGATGTCTGTGAAAGGACAGCACCGCGAAAGAGGCATTAAACCAAGATTACAAAAGTTATACCGTCAGATACAATCCTTGGCTAGGTCGCTTTGAAGGCATATTTAGTGAATAGGCTAGAGGAAAGACGTGCTCTCTATCGCCTACACTTATTAAGAACATTATTGTGTAATTAATATTCTACAAGTAATCAGGAAAATGTTTTGCGGAAACACACTCTTGTTCGATCGGTAGAGACGGGCAGTTGGCAGTCACATAGTTGAGAAAGGGAAAAACTGGTATGAAGGAGAAAATAAAGAGAGTGGATTTGTTCTCAGGATGAGATGGACTTAAGGACCATCTTTAGGATATGTTTACTCTTTTTTGTCACGTGTGTTAAGATATTTTAATTCAAGTTCAAAAAATTAGATATGTTAGATAAAGAATATAGAGTAAGTTAAAATTTTAATTCTATTTATTTTATAATATTACCATAAATTACATCTAAGTCTAAAAAAAATCCATAAGTACAACACCACAACCCGCGCTGCCGAAACCATAGGACTGGGCCCTGCTTTGAAATAATCATTGATTCGTATTCCTCCAAACTTAACCTAACATGCACGGCGATGTAGCCGTGCATACATTACCAATCGAATATTAAACGGTCAGAGCGATCGCATTCATGGATGCAGGCTCCTCTTTCATAACTCTCTAATGATCAAATGAGGATTCAGAATATTACATCTACATTGTCTATCATTCGGTTTTGTCTTGTACCATCTCCTGTTTGTAATTGAATTTAATGAGAGAAAAAGAATTCATAATTTACGACACAGAGAAACAGTCGTCTTACATGCATAAGTTCTATTTTATTTGCACGATCGAAAGAACTTGGACAAACAAGTTAACCGCTATAGACCAGAAGCTCCCGAGATCGTTATTACACAACTTCATCGAACTTGCCAATGGAGTTTTAACCGGTCAACTGAAGCCAAATCGCTAAACCTGTTACCCTGGAAATCACGGAAAATCACCAAAAGCTAATTTAAAAATAGAAGATCATAATTAGGACGAGTCACGAAATTTATTACCCTGATAATCATGATCACGAACTAAAACTACAACATCTTTTCTTTAGCTGCACGAAACTTTAATATACAACCAGAAGACACGCTGACTGCTTATACGGAAGTGTATACGCTGTTCCGAAAGAGGGACTGGGCCCCACCCCACGCCTACAGGAGGGTTGGGTGCCTGTACCCTCCTCAGCAAGCATCATAAGTGCATATATTTAACTTAAAGGTAAATTAAATATATTACCTCTAACTTATATTTATAGTCGAGCTCCCATAAGTATAAATATATTTATAATTATAAGGTATTCTGGTGTAATTTCCGGTACTCGGTACAAGTGCAGTACTACTACACTTATGGTTAAATATAATCGTTTTCATCGCCAAATACTTTCTAAATAAAGTATGTAACGATAACATATTCTCGATAACTGTAACATAACTACACTTGTGAATAGTATTGCATTTATTTATGGAAATTGAAATTCTTATTCTAAATTTTTTATAATTACAAGTTTGCATTTATACAAAAAAACTTTTTAATATGAGAAAGCATAAAAATACTTTCATAAGTACAAACTTGTTACATTTATATATAAATAAAGATCTTGATAAGTGCAAGTCGAGAAGGTAATCCGGAAGCCTTGCACTTATCCAGGTTCGACTGAATAACTCAATCTTTATTGGAGGACCGTCAGCTTCATTCAAATAAATCACGTCATTCGATCACTTCACGCACCGTTTCTCTTATGAAGATGCGAATCTTGTATGAAGAATTTGCCCAAGATCTAGACGACATTGTCTTAATTTGTTTCTCCCATAGCAAACTTGAACAAGTTTCTACCTTGTAAATTCAAATCTAAGACATGCTATTGGGATAACCAGCAAAATTATCATGAAGCATGCTACTGTAGTAATGGAATGATGATTTACACGAAGAAAGAGAAGAGAAAACAGAAAGATCTGAAATTTCAAAGCTGCGTTTCGAATTCTCACTTCCTCAAGGAAGTCCAGTATGAAAGATTTCGTCTGGTCTCGCCGACCTTAGAACTTCTACTTGAAGGGGAATCGAATTGTTTTGAATACAGAAGTTACGTACTAAATATCCCTCATCCGGATCCATGGTTCCATACAGCTAGCTACAATTTACTAAATTTTGCACTTCCATCATTTTTATCTGTTTTTGGATCAAACCTTTCCTTTCCTATTAATGCATTTCTCAGTTTTCGTCATGGCCGGTCGGACAACGTTACGTTATGTCGGTGCAATGTTATGTTGCTGGATTACAGATCCTTAAACGTTACAGAGCTGATCAGCTCAGACGACGTGAAAGTTTGACCTACTCTCAAAAACGTGCGTGGATCCTCGCAAACGAACTTACATCATGGTACTGTACGCCAACCCTATCACAAGTTTTTCCATACAAGTTTATCTCTCACTCGAGGAACAATACAGTTCGTTCATCGTGTTCACTGCTAAGTTCTTACGCCTGACTAAAGGTTGTCGTGTATGCATGATCCGCTTCTTTATTCTTCATATTCTTCTGCTCCTCCTCCTGCTGCAAAGTCAGTATACACAAGTAGAAATTCAAGCTAGACCTAACGCAGAAGGTAGGCAATATGGTAGTATAGTTCACGACTTTGTAGTCTACCCTAGTTTAAAATGTAGTTTTCGGTCTATACATGCACGTAGCTAACCGTTGATTCAGAACTAGTTATACTTGACGATATCATGATAATGGAAGCATCCAGTTGCAACGCTGATTGTATTAGGAGGAAGATGAGCCGGTAGAGAGCGATAGACTAAAGTCTTTTGGTTTTTGACACCACAGCGTCATGATCATCTGTTTTTGTCGGCAGGCCCTCTCGCGTTGGTCGAGTACTTACTGTACTAGGTAAAGGGGTCCTTGAACTGATCATGTAGCCGTGACTTGAAATCTTCTTTTGTTACTGTATCGTCACATAATTCACCGGGCGATGGAGGAATCTGATCATGAATGTCTCGGACCTTGCTGCAACCTAACCTTCGTGATCGGTGCTCGTAGTCTGTCCTTCTAGTCTTCCTTGATGGCCGGACTGCAAGCAGTGACACGTACGAACTCGAACTTCAACTGTCCGTCAAGCAACTTTCTTAACTGGTTGGAGTGGACTTGGAAAGTGGATGCATTTTGATCCGAGTCTTACTTGGTGAGTGTTATCTATCTACAAGCGAGTTGGTGGGACTGGAGTGATTATGAGACGTCTACGTCCCAGAACCCATGACAACAATCCTCACATATACCACTTAAAGCAGTTCTTGTTCATAAGCCATTCCAGAAGTTGGAAAATCCAGAGCGAGCAGCTTGAAGAGGACTGGACTAGCAGCTGGTGAGATTTTTCGTTGCATCTCTCTGCTGGCATTGCTCCGGAAACCTAAAAATAGACGACACGAGTGCTGCAGCTTTGTATCCCTGCGGGTACCAAGAAGTCGAATTCATTATCTTTGATAAAACTTATAAAAAATGGCCGTGAAATCCATTGCCTGTATGCTCGTCTTCGTCCTGGTTCAAGCGACTCAAGACGTCCCATGTGTTTCTGCACGAAACCTGTTACAGTTACCATTTTCTGGTATCGCTAATGGATTAGCCAACGCTATCGGTGCCCCTCCTGTGAGCTCTCCGGGCGTCCCTAGCGTCGCGAACGGACTGACCAACGTTGCGAGCGGACTCACGAGCGGACTCACGAACGCTGCGAGCGGACTCACCAACGCTATTGGAGCAGGTTCTTCACCACCTTCTACAGCGTCCAAGGCCAAGCCAGAAGAAGGACCCGGAACTACCATCACTGAGACCTTCTACATCAGCACTACTGGATTGGGTTCGACTAAAGTCACAGCCACCACTCACATCCCTCCTCTCAGCGAAATTCAGATTCCAGACTTCAAGAGCTTCTTTAGCAATCTCTTAACCAAGCAGTCATCATCCCCTCCAGCTCAGAGCAGCACTTCTTCTCCTCCAAGGTCCCCAGGCATGAACTAGAGCATACATACTACCCCATTCTGTGATATGTGAATCTAATGGTGAGTACCATAACCCTTATCGACCGTTCTATGCCTTAGAATTCCTCTTGTTTTATTAAGAGAATCACATCCTGTCTCGTGGCTGAGTTCGATAAGAGGAATTCCAGGCTTTTAGAATATCTTGCTCGATCAGCTGAAAGTCCATAATAGCCATGTCACAGTTTGCTCTTGCTCCGAGTGATAGGAGGTACTTTTATATAGGTCCATTTCAATTTCGGTACGTGATTCTCAGTCCTGGTCCCCAATTGCATGCACTTAACTGACTTTGAAAGTCATGAATGTTAACGCTTTTCCCCCAGAATATTAATCAGAGCTAGCTACTGTAGGTTGCATCGGCGGACATCGAAAGGAGTCCTCGCTTCATCGTGGCCCAGTACCACTGGAGTGTCAGGTTTCAGTAGCCTAAGGATTGTGGTCTATCAGGTTGTTAATCCTGGGGAACTGTACAGGTCCGCAGTACCGTAAGTGTGCTTAAAGGGTTTGGTTGATCTGGCGAATAAGACTAGGAACTGGAATATTTCCTTACCAAGTTCGATCGAGCTGTTTGGAAATGGATCAACCAGCTTCGCTCTACACCGGACTTGGAACTGGACATATCGGAGAGCAATTACATTCATAATAAGATTTTACTCGTAAGAAAAGCCTGGAACATGCACAAACAGAACATTCACAAATGTACAATCTATGCAAAAATGTACAAGATTGTCCTCTCCAGAGGACGTTAAGCATAAGAGGATCACATGAATGCATGATCCCTTGCGAGTCTAACCTAAGGGTCACTGAGTTTCATGAAGTGAGTAGTAACTATCATCTATATGAGAATGATCATATTTGTTGCGTGCCTACTCATGCTTCATAGATGCTGCTCAAGAAGGGTACCATTTTAGAGCTTCTGACTTTTGTCAAGACTCAACGGCTGAGTTTGTCCATGTCGTACTTCACGAGACTTTTCGTTCGTGGTATTAAACTTATTCTAGTCGTTACTTCTTGTTAATTCAAGATCAAAGTTTTAGCACCTCATGTCCATAAATCATCCTTGGTTCGGTGGTTGTTATTGGTACGGATAGGATTTCAAGCCTCTCCCGTCAAGCATTCCCGGCTCACTCCTCTACAAGAGTTTTGGTAACGAACGGTGTCTAGATCTTGTGTGTGATCTAGAATTTACATCGAAATACCATGGTTATAGGAGAGACTAAAACAAATGGAATTCTTTCATGAGAAGAAAGTTTGCAACTTCAATTATCGATTACATGATTTATGGGGACTCCAGAGTCCAGTGCCCCCACCTCACAACGTCCACCGAGTAAACTGTCTAGGTTCTCTACGCGGCGACACACCATAAGCAGCCGCATGTTTATCATCGAACTTAGTTAGTGATAGTGATCGTACTACGACTAAAGGCGATGTTTTGGCCTCCTGCTTGTCTCATATGAAGAGGGACACGATCGATAGCATTTATATCATGTCACTCCAGTTCAAGCGTTCTTTGACACTGCCTGTAGTCTTGAAGGGCATTTAATTTGAGACTCCCCAAGCCAGAAGGATAAGTCTCCTTTTAACGGAAAGCCATCTACTGACAGTCAAAGCGTACTGACTATTCTGGTATGTAATTTTGTATACTTTCTTGGGGAAGCCAAAATGTTTGGCTCCATTCTGAAAAAGGTAGTTTGTTCTCCAGCATGTCTATAATTTGAACACTATTAAGCGTACATGTGATTTGTGTTTGAAGCTTTGAATGGAATATCAAATCAAATATCTCGAATATGTGATAATTGCTTATATGATATATCCACTTGTAAAATCCATATCTGAATAATGTATCTGAATAATCCATATGCAGGAGGAATAACCTTTCGATAGCAGAGAAGAATATGCATGCACGATCAACTTTGATGAACTTTTTGCTCGCTCGCTATTATCGGGAAAGATTAAGGTGTTAAATAAAAATTATGTACCAAACTGAAAAGAAAATCAAACACAATACTCCTCATACTCAATATACACCGGGAGAAAAAAGAGAATATTCTCTTTCATGCTTTTATACCCAAACTCGGGGTTTAAGTACTTCTTAGTCCTCACGAGTTATACACTACTGATTGATCATTTAAAGCATTTTGGCTCCAGGACCTCTGCCACAACAGATAATCATGTAATGCTCAGAAATTATTAGTAACTTAAAACAATGATAGACAAAAACTACCTAGAAGTAAGAACTTAGAAGTGGAGCTAAAAAATTGATATTACAATACTCTTTTGGACAAGAGCTAATTATCATTAGATCAGGCCAGCTTGAGGACGAAGAAAACCAGATGAGATTTATGCTAGTAGCCGGAATATTGAATATTTACTACTTAGTTGTTGAAGATATTAGAACCAGATATTGAGGATCAAAATGAAGTTCATTGGAGCTCAAATTGCAGGAGCAGCTTGGAGCAGGACTTAATGCTTAGCTTTGAACGCCTCTTCGAGAGTTTTCATGTCATAAAACCCTCATCGTTTTTTAAGCACTTCATGCTTTTGCTAGCATCGGGTCTTTAAAAAACAGATAAACTCCTTATCTCTCGTAAGGGCACCCAGAGGCAAACATGTAGAAGAACCGGTTACAGTTCAAAAAGAATAAATTTATTACCTTGATATGAAAAAGTATAAATGAGATTTAACATGAGAAACATTGAACAGTTGACCCTGCTAAATCATGAATCATTCTTAACTGTATGTCGCAAGTAGATGGTACTAGGCACACCAGTGAATCATTCTTTTTTCCTCACTGTTTTCATATATCTCTGAACTCGAACTGAATCTTTAGTACATAAATGATATGACATTTCATAACCGATTTATTGATATATTTACAGTTAAAAACTTCACAAATGCTTAAAAACGAAGGAAATACTGTAAAAATACCATCGGGTTTTATGCTGCGAGAAGCCAAGTTGTTCAAGCTCCCCAGTCAGTTATAAAGAAGGGTTTGTTGTGTAGCGGGAGACCCTCTCAACGGGGCCTCCCGCTACACAACAAACCCTTCATTGGTTCATTCTTAATCCCTTACAGATTGCTTTGGGAGTGTGAATCAGAATTAAAGCTAACTAGGTCTTTTTACCAAGCTTATGAAAACTTCATCACCTGGAACACTATCAACGATTCTGAATCAGATGCAGAAATTAGATTGTCCATCTGTGCGTCAGTGAGTGTAATGGACTTTCTTCTTTAACCCTTCTCCACAACATTAAATTAAATTACTTATTCCCACGGTGATGATGAGGGACTTGCTGCAACCTACTCCCCTCTTCTCTCTCACTCTCTCCTGTCTGCTCCTCCATGGCGAAGGCCAGAAGGCAAAAACTTTGAGGGGGAAGTAGTTAATAATAACTTCAACTGCCAGTCAAGAAAATCTTAATCAACCGGTTTATGTAGGCATGAAAACTCGACTATCTGCCTTCAAATGCACTGGTGGGCCTGAGACTTCGACTAGACTCACGGCAAGAATTCTCACATCTATCATATCATTAGACTGGCCTTTACTATATAAGCGACCTCAAGGAGTTGCACACTTCGAGCAACCAGCTGGAGGAGCTATCGTCTCACTTCATCTCTTCTCTTAGCTGAAGTTGTTCCGAAAATCGAAACGAAGAAAGGAAAAAGAGCTCAGGCAGGCATAAGTGTTGTGCATCCCTGCATATACCGAGGATACCCAGAATTCATGTCTTCGAGAAAAACCACTCATCGAAAATGGCCGTGAAGCCGGCTGTTGCCTGGATGCTAGTCTTCGTCCTAGTAATTCTATCGACTACAGGGGTTCCATGTGTTGGCGCGCGAAAATTGCAACAATTTTCGGGTCTCACCAACGGGTTCGGTCTCCCCGCTAGTACGAACAGCCCTTCTGTGAACATTCCGGGTGCTGATGCCCTCACCAACGCCGTGACAGGACTCACTAATGGACTCACCAACGCTATCGGTGCCCCTCCTGCGAACTTTGCAGGTGTGACTGACCTTGCGACAGGACTCACCAACGCGATCGGTGCACTTCCTGCGAACTTTTCAGGTGTGACTGACCTTGCGAACGGAGTCACTAACGCTGCCACAGGACTCACCAACGGACTCACCAACGCTATCGGTGCACCTCCTGCGAACGTTTCGGGTGTGACTGACCTTGCGAATGGAGTCACGAACGCTGCGAACGGAGTGACGAACGCTGTGGGAGGAGGCTCTTCAGGGCCTTCGACAGCGTCCAGTACTCGAAAGCCAGAAGAGGGACCAGGAACTACCATCACTGATACGTTCTACATCAGCTCCACTGGATTGGGTTCGACCACAGTGACTGCCACCACGCACATTCCTCCTCTGAACGAAATTCAGATTCCAGACTTCAAGGGCTTCTTCAGCAATCTCTTACCCTCCCAGTCTTTTCCCCAGACAACTACTTCTTCTTCTTCTTCGAGCTCCCCATCGCCACCTGCTGGCCCCCAGTTTCCTGGATTTCCTGGCCTCAACTAGAGCACACTGCTGGAGTCGACAATGAGGTCTGCAACATGTGAACCAGACGGTAAGTATCTGGGAAAACTCATCAACTTATCGCTTTATGCCTTCCTCTTAGTTTGAAAGCTTCACATCCTGTATTGTGGCTGAGTTCGGTCACTCTGTCGTTTTGACTGCAACAGGCACGACTGCAACAGGAATTCTGGAGTATATGTACATATTATATATATACATAGGAATACATGTCATGGAGTTTACTCGATTGCGACTGGAATACCCAGCGCAGAAGGAGACATTTATTCGCGATATGTTGTTCATGAGCTGCCCTCGCCGCCATCTAAGGCTTGCCCCCACTCGGTCAGAGAGGTGCAGAAGTCGAAATGCATGTGACGCAAAACACAAACGACAAATATATATTTCACTCCTTTTGGTCTTGCAAAACCAATGTTTAGCTATGCAAGTGCAGAGCGGAAACGTAAGTGATGAGGACGGCCTCGTAATCCCGTTTGTGCTGGCCTGCTACACCGACTCACCGGTAGGTGTTGATATAAGTAGTAAGCTCTTGAAGTTACTAGGTATAACCTGTACATATACACAGTTAATATACTTAGTTATGCACAGCTAAGTTACGGGACTCAACCCCTAATGTGTTTTTTTCTCTATATATTGAGAAGGGGCGTTGCCTCTAGGTTAATTACTTTGGTGATATTTCTCTTCTTTTTTTCTTTATATATTGAGAAGGGGCGCTGCCTTGGGTTAGTTATTTTGGTGATATTTTTCTTCTTTCTTTTGTTCCTCTTGTGAGAAGACTTCCCGAGCCTCCTTCGTTGTTGAAAGATTTTCCTCTCTTGTTGAAGTGGTGCTATGAGTGTTGGGTTATAACAGATAGATATGACAGGAGTGTGTTGAGGTTACCAAGGTGACTTAAGACTAGTGATTTATTATCTTTCACTATGAACTATGTAACGCTGAGCTTAACAGTATCTTTAACAACATGTAAATTCTAACAAGAACGATTTGGATTGCAGAAGATCGAAGATCGAGATCCAAGCTAACTGACTTGAGTTGAACTTAGCGTGGGGAAAGAGAAGATAAACCAGTACCGATTTTTAAGGTAGACACATCCCGTAAATTTTAGAAACACCAGAAGAAGTGTCCAAATAGAGAATCATGAGAGCCCAAAAAAGGGCCAAAAAAGGGCTAAAAAAGCATCAATGTAGGAAAAGAACGCACCACAGCTTGCAATAACATTGCCAAAGCAGGCTTGAAAAGATATACATCATAAAATCAACTTTGGTACAAACGTTGTGAAAAGGGTTAATTCTCCTCAATTATTAGATTGGGCAGTTCATTCATCTCAGATTACCAGACGAGATGAATGAACTGTTAATCTGAACTAAGACTTGATATTTTATTTTGGTTATCTTAAATGATTGTATCTCAAAATTTCTTCTCAAAAATTTCTCCTCGTGAGTGTAGTATATTTTATTGTATTATTTTATTTTTCTTTAATTTATTTTCTTACACATTATCACTGCACATGATACTACGAGCTTTTTGCTTCTGCTTTTTATTTTTTATTTATTTATACACCAAGTAGTACACAGAGTAGTCGACCCTTCATATGTAAACGGATGCTTCTATAATTTACATGAAAAAGTATTATTTCAGAACGACTTAAAGGAGTACCTTGATTATCTAAACTTGATAGACCAAGCAAGAATAACATTTCATTGATTTTATATAAAATTGATTGTCTCTGAAAAGACAATGAAACTCTTATACTACAAATGAACAAAGAAAAAGCTCATATACAAGGGAGGAGGTGCACAAATATGCATGCGACCTACACTTTTTGGCGAGGGAAGGAAGAGGACAAACGCATGTTGAAAGAAAATCTAAGTTCGTTATTGGCATGGACTAAGACAAGGCATGGTCAGAAATATAAAGTCCATGTGTATGCGCGATCATTTTTGGAGAACTTCTTATTAGTGATAATAAAATATAATAAAATATTACATATAAATAATTTGACTAAGGTAATATGAAAAATCTGGGATTGTTATATATTTTCTACACTAAGAGTTCCAAGGAAATAAAAAAGACATAAGGTAATCTCACCCAGACTCGCTTCCAAACGTATATGTCAGAAACCTTGGTACCAAATTGTCATGATTTATTCTGGAATATATTTTTATTAACTATTTATAGAAAAAATTCAAATAATAAATTAAATAATGAAACTGGAGGGGGCTACGGATGTATTTCTCTGATACATTAGAAACAAAACGAAAAGCATCTCGTTTGTAAAAGACGAGAAGAAATTCCACCTTGTTGCTTCTTGTTGCTTTCTTGTTCTAAATTCTGTGAAATCTACTGTAACTATGCATAGCAATACAACAAAGGTAAAAGATCGCGTCAACATTTCATTTGTTAAGTTAAAAGTGAGATACCTCCCCATCAAAAGATGGAGGAGTGAATATGCAGGGGTTTAATTTATAATAGATTTATGTATAAATCTATGTATAAATCTATGTATAAATAGTTTCAGACTTGTATCTTTAGCAGCGTGATAGTCTACTCACACCATAAAGTTTATACCTTATTTTTTTATATTTCTAAGCATGGACTGATAGTTAATATTTATGAAATATTTAATCATTTTCATCCACTTGATATAAGATTTTTTTAACATCTATGTATTTATGGATATCATTAGAAGAGCAAAAGTTTCCCAGAAGTTCTTGAAGAGTGCATATTCAATGTGGATATAACAAAGAGCTCCGCTTGTAACGAAATTGTGGTACTATGCGTTAGCGATTTATCTAGATCTATTTCTTTCAATACAACTACTTTTTCATTTGTTCCTGCTAATAATAAGTTTTTTCTGATTTGCGCGATGAATCCATCCATCTCTTTTTATTACACGACAAAAAGTTCTCCCTTTCCTTCCAAGTTTTCAGAATCTACGTATAGTTATACTAACGAATAGCAAAAAATTCACCTCTCCGAAGTTTGAAACTCGAGAGGATGAGAGATTGAGGATTCTCCTTTCGTGTTTATTGCACCAACCTGAATCAAGACAATCAAGAGACCCTTAGAGATTTCTCTTCTACCGGTTCTCCTCACAAAATATCTCAATTTTTGTGATTTGTGTTGTCTTTGCTTTTGCATAAAAACAAAGTTCACAAGAGCAGCGAGAGAATAAGTTATACTTAGGCGCTCGTGGTGTCCTATCAGATTTTGCGTGAAGAATGTCCAAGAAAACATGAAGTTCCTGGATGTGGAGATGTAGTGTGCTCAACAAAGACAAGAAAAAGAGAAACAAGCACGAAAATAAGCGACACAATATATATCAACTCCCAATGTATATACACTGCCGGTTCTTTTTTCCTAAGAACACAAAACTGAGAAACAGACCAGAGCGGTATGTAATCTGTTTCAAAACTCCCTAAAACGAGTCCTTGAATCTCAACCCAGACCTAAAACTATCGAAGCGTAGCTCAAAGCAAGAGAAACATCTCTTTGCTAACCAAAGAGTTGTATCAATATCACAAGATTCAAACCCAAGTCCAAACAACATCCATGTACAAGCTCTTAGCTAAAGCTAGCTATCACAAGCTGTACATAATCAACTAGGTCTCTAACGAACTCAAAAAGACAAAAACCGTAGCGAAAGAACCGAAAAAGACCTATCTGAAAACTTTCTCCTTTCACCTAACGGTCTTCAGATGTCGATAAGACCTTCCTTCTTGATCTATTGGCCTCAAGAACTATCAGATCCGACTCCCGACAGCCGAGATATCGTCAATTTTTGGTCGTAGATGATCAAACTTTCAAAAACTCATCTCTACGACTTAAAATCACGCACATCACCCAAACGGATCGTCTGATCTGATATCCGTCTTCTATGATAGGTAGATCTTGCTATCTTGAACCCAACGAGATTCCAAAGAAGTCATTTGGAGTTCTCATCACAAAACCATGCAAGAAATTTGATCGCAAGATGTAAAAAACTGATGTAAATCCACTCCCTGCGGCTCAAACTCGCTCACCACATCCAAACCAACAATCCAATCCACATACCGTCTTCTCCTATGCGTAGGTGAAGACTCTCTGATCGCGTAGACACCAAGAATCAAGAGCTTGACTCACCGATCTCGAAGAACAACCCAACTTCATATCGCAGTCAACAAAAAAACTGATGTAAGCACTTCCTTGCGAGTCATTTTCACTCAGAACTCAAATTGTCGGATGAAACTTAGTATCCGTCTTCAATTTCCTGTAGAACTCGGTGTTCTGATCCTAATAGATCCAAGGACAGACGGTTTGGACTCCGGAACCGTCTGAACGGTCCAACTCTCTCTCAAAGTCACTGAAGCACTCCAAAAACCTTCCCTACGTCTCAATTTCTCCAAGAACACACTCCCCGATCTGCCTCTTCACGAACCGTCTTAACCAACGCATAGCCTGTACAGATTTGAACCCAATGACACCTTGCGTGCATGCATTGGACTTCTCAATTCTCCAAACCGTCCACCAACGAGTCGTAGAAACAAGCTAACCCCTTAAGCTGCTCTCTTACGTCAGTCGTGTACGAGAAAGTTTTTCTCTGATAATAGCAAGAAGACCCCTTGTATCTTTAGTATAGCGCCAAGAGCTACAAATACCCAGTCAGCTATAGTAAGTTAGAGTCTAGCTTGATTTTCTCTTCTTTCGAATCTTGTAACTTCACCTCTAAGCGTCAAAATGAAGTAGACGAAGTGCTCATGGAAAGTTGACAATGAGCTCTACCCATTAATATAATAAAAGTGAAGATCCGAAGTTGCACAAAAAGCTCGTAAGCTAGGGTTTAGCTTACTGTTCTCATCTTTAAAGTCTCGTAACTTCTCCACTAGACGTCCATATGAAGTAAACGAAGTGCCCATGGAAAGTTGATAACGAGCTCTACCCATTGATGTAATGAAAGTGAAGATTCGACATTATGTAAAAAAACTCATTTTTAGTGTCATGAGTGTCTTTGGAGCAATAATGATAAGTATCAATAATAGATTTTTTGGTAAGAGCCGGTCTACGACACAACATTCATCCCTCTAAATCTATGCATCCTCCGATATCCACCAGAGATATCAACCAAGGAGTGGACCGGTGTCGTGTCGTGGTCCGGCTCCTACTTGAAATTCAGACTTCGATGCTTGTCGTTCCAAAGACACTCATGAGAAGACAAGCTAGGCCCTAGCTTATGGACTTTTGGCACAACTTCGGATCTTCACTTTTATCACATAGATGGATAGAGCTCCTTGTCAGCATTCCATAGGCACTTTGTCTACTTCGTTTGGACGCCTAGTGGAGAAGTTACCAGACTCGAAAGATGGAGAAAACAAGCTAGGCCCTAGCTTACGGGCTTTTGGCACAACTTCGGATCTTCACTTTTATCACATAGATGGGTAGAGCTCGTTGTCAGCTTTCCATGGGCATCCTGTCTACTTCATTTAGACACCTACCGGAGAAGTTATGCGATTCGAATGAAGGAAAAATCAAGCTAGGCCTTAGTTTACTTGCTGACTGGGTATTTGCAGACCCAGGTGTTATATTAAAGACGCAAGGGGCTTGCTTCCTCATTCTGAGAGAACTTCGTACGTACAGAGACTGTTACAAGGGAGCAGCTTAGGGGTTAGCTTGCACCTGCGACTTGTCAGCGAACGGTTCGGGAGATCTGGAGGTCCAATGCAAGCACGCAAGGCGTCGTTGGGTTCAGATCTATGCAGGCTACGCACTGGTTCAAACGGTTTGAGAAGAGACGGATCGAGGAGTGTGTACTGAGAGAAATTGAGACGCAGGAAAGAGATTTAGAGCTTTCAGTTACTTGTGAATGAGAGTGGACAGTTCGGACCGTTCCGGAGTCCAAACTTGCTGTTCTTGGATCCATCGGGATCAGAACAACGAGTTCTACAAGAAATTGAAAACGATACGAAGTTTCATTGGGCGGTTTGGGAGTTCTGAGTGAAATTGGTTCGCAGGGAAGCGCTTACATCAGATTTTTGTTCATCTACGACATGAGGTTGGGTTGTTCTTCGCGACTGGTGAGCCAAGCTCTTCGTTCTTGGTGTCTACGCGATCAGGGAGTCTTCATCTATGCATAGGAGAAGACTGTACGTAAATCGGATTGTTGGTTTGGGTATGGTGAGCGAGTTTAAGCCGTAGGGAGTCGAATTACGTCAATTTTTTGTAACCTGCGATCAAATTTCTCGTGTGGTTTTGCAAGGAGAACTCCAAACGGCTTGTTTGGAGTCTTGTTAGGTTCAGGGTAGGTAGATCTACCTACCAGAGAAGACGGATATCAGTTTAGACGATCCATTTGTGCGGTGTGTGCGGTGTGTGCGGTGTGTGCGGTTTTAAGCCGCAGGGAGGAGTTTTTGAAGGTTCGGTCACCTGCGATCAAAAATCAGCGATATCTCGGCTATCAGGAGTCAGATCTAAAGGTTTCTTGGGTTAACGGAGTCAGGAGTCAGCGGAGGAGACCCTATCGACCTCTGAAGTCTGTTTGGCGAAAAGAGGAAGTTCTCAGATAGACCTTTTTCGATTTCTTTGCTACGGGTTTCGTTCTTTTGAGTTCGTTAGAGTTCTGGTTGGCTATATACAACTTGTGGTAGCTAGCTTTAGCTAAGAAATTGTACATGGATGTGGTTTGGACTTGGGTTTGGATCGCATGATACTGCTGTGGCTCTGTTTGTTAGCAAAGGGAAGTTTCTCTTGCTTTGAGCTACGCTTCGGTTGTTTTGGGTTAGGGTTGTGATTCAAGGGGTTGTTTTAGGAACTTTGAAGTAGGTTACAGACCACTCTGGTCTGTTCCTCAGTTTTGTGCTCTTAGGAGAAAGAACCGACAGAGTACATACATTTGGAGTTGGTATATATCGCAGCATTCATTTTCGTGGTTGTTTTTCTCTGTCTTGTCTCTGTTTCAGCACACAGCATCTCCACAGCCGGAACCTCGTGTTTTCCTGGACATCCTTCACGCAATATCCGACACGATATCGACACGCACCTCATCTTGTCGTCCTACTGCCCATCGTAGTCAACCTCATCGTCAAGCTCTACTGCATAATCCTCATCCTCAAACTAAAACTCTGTCAGGATACTTGCTAGATCGACCTCCTCATCTCTCTTTTTGAAAATCTTGAGACGTTTACATGCCATTGGTATCTTCAAGCTCGTTCTGTCCAACTCTTGCAGGGCTTAAGTTGTGGTGTCATGAACCTTCTTCACCACATACGGACCAAATCATCGCTTGAAAAACTTTCGCAATGCACTATGCTGGTTGTCTAGACTGTTGTCGTAGACTAACACCCAATCAACTTCCTTGATTTTCCTAGGTCTTAAACGATGTCGCTGATTGAATCCGACTTTGTTCTTCAACCATGCTTCTCGTAGCCTATCCAAAGCAGCTTGGATATCCTCAGGTCTTCTCTCTAACTATCTAATAAAAATAGAAAGAAGTTCTTCCCTTGTCAGATTGTCTTCCTAAGATAACACACTTCATGTCATAACATGTTTTTCAGTCGGCATGATAGGTTTCTGACTTGTGATGAGCTCCACTTACATGTAATCTGTTACTAAGCTATGTGTCATTCGATCTGTCCATAACGCAAATGATAAGAGTCGAGGTCACTCACGCACCCTTCCGTTGCAGGTCTTCACCAAAGCCTTCACAATGGACGGATGACCACGTTCGCTCTTGACGTTTCCTTCGGGGTTGTAAGCAGTTGTCAGTGACAACTTCATCTCACACCTTGCAAAGAATTCATGAGCCTCATGTGCATCTAACTCTCTCCGATCTGCAGTAATCTTTCCCACACATCCATATCGACGAACAACTTCTTCCAAGAGAAATTTACATACCCTTCAGTTGTATTTGTCTGAAACGCCCTACCCTCAACTTGATTTGAAAGATCTTCTCGAGCAAGTATCAAGTATCTCATTTGTCACAATCCAACTAGCATAGTCACCAAGTCTATGACCCACTTGAAGTGGATTTCAATGGATAAGTCGAGTGTAATCCGTCTCGATGTCGGATATTTGAATACATCTGACATGTCAAACAAGACTCCACAAAAGATACGACATTCTTGAACATGAAGTTGTAGACCACCAATATCGCTCTTTCATCTTCGTAAAAGTGGTCCAAATTTCTTATGTCCAGCCCAAAGACTCTCATGAAATGCACTAAGCAACTTCTGTTGATATTCTTTTTCGCAAATCACTCGTAGCGGTATCTTACCTTTTTGCTTTGTCCGCTTCCAAAGAAACCCATCCTGCAACATGAAGTTGTAGGCCTTCCTTCGAACTCTCCGAAATCTCTCATATGTCCAACCTGTATGCTTGACCATCGTACTAAGGTACCTTCCAATGTCAAGCAAATCATCATCATACAACCCTTCAACAAACAACTCAGATTCCTTTTTTGTGTGTGTAATCGACCCGCGTCATCAATATCTTGAACCATCTCATCTTCCCCATCATATCGAGCTCGAGATAACATATCTGTCATCGTATTATCCTTCCATGCGATATGTCTAAACTCCGGATTCAACGACTTGATATATGCCATCCATCGTAACAATATCAAGAGTCGTACAATTCATGATCATCCCTAGTAACGGCAAACAATTGGTTTCAACCACCATTGTTGCTCCAGTCAAATACTCTTTCTCGGTTTTCATGGCTGCAAAATACTCCATAGTTCTCTCTTCACTTGCGGATATGCACGTTGAAGAGCACTTAACACCTTCGCTCCAAACTTAACCGCAAATCTATCTCTATCCTCATCTTGCCCTACTGCCCATCCGATTGCAATCGGACTTATATCTACAATAAGAACTACCGATGTAGCATCTTTGTAATCAATCCTTTTCAAAATTGGAGGAGATGATAGTAAAGATTTCGGCTTCCATACCACATCGGTATGCTCTTCCTCACATATGAACTTATGACTTTTACGTAACAACCCATATAACGGATCCGTCACATGCGCATAATGAGGAATATGAATGTGATAGAATACACAAGCACCAAAAATCTTCTTACTTTTGTCAATGAGTTGCAAACCTCTTTCATCCTCCAAATCGCATCCACTTTGTTTGAGTCTAACCTCCGACTAAACGATCCACACAAATGATCAATGATCAGAACTTCTCTAACCTTAAATGTAGACTTCGCACTTGACAACGTGAAATGAACTTCCTCAAGTCGACATAAGATCTTCTCACAATCTGCGATGCGAATGATAACATATTGCTGACACCTCCTCTAATCTAATGCTTCATCCTTCTCATCTTCCACACATCCTTTGATGGGAATGTCATCCAAGAACATCAACGTCTTTTCAGGAATGAAGTCTATTCATCCCGTTCATCATGTGTGCTATTGAGTTGGTAGCTCCTTGTGGTAAGATACACATCTTAACCAACCCCAAAGGTGTCTTCATTGTCGTGAAGCTTCTGGTCTCCTCCGCTAGTTGAAACTGATCATATCTTGAGTAAAGATCTCCCATTGAGTAAATTACTCTTCATGCAAACTCATCCATAATCGGTCTCACTCTAGCATATTTTATTGTTACTATGTTCACCGATTGCATGTCTTGGATGAACCGCAGCGACTCATTCTTCTTAGACACTGCTCGAATACGGTGCAAACGACGGCTCCAAGATCTTCATCCGCATCTTCTCCTTCAGCAACTCCATCAGTTTAGGCAAGTGAGCCACGATACTAGAATTGGTCTCAGATTTCACGGCACATGTGGTATCGTGAAGATAACCATCGGAGTAACAATGTATGGGTCTACACACCCAACCTCATGTGGTTCAAAGGTCATGAAAGCATCTCCTTGAAGCACATCCTCTCTTCTCGTAGAAGACACTCATTAGATCCAATCTTCAGCTCTTCAAGGGTCTCATCCGTGAACTTATGTCCTGTCATTGCAAGATCTCTCAAACTCTTCTCCCTTGAAGGTTGATCCATCTGTTGGTTAGTGTCATCCGGCAAAGGATCAGTAACTGACTTTATCTTTGTCTAACTATTGTCTTGTACTTCGTCTCAACTCGAACCTCAAGTGCACCGAATGATTCGATCATCGAATAGACCTCCCTTGAATGAATCTGCACAATCTTCTCCATATCCTCTCATCCAATAGACATGATATCTCGCAAAAGATCCTCCAACCCATCCTCTTCATAAACACCAGAAATCCATTCATCTCTTTCTAGCTCAACCATCTCTTTCAACATCAACTCAACCTCACGTAAATTTTTTTGTTCTTTTCTTCTCAGTTCTTCAACCTTCTTGTAAATAGCAATCCCACACTCTGAAAACCCAACAAACCATGTACAAAAGACACTTTCTCCTTCCAGCGAGAGTATCTTCTCCTGCGCATCACCACAATCCCGCTCTATAGTGGTACTCAACAAAAATCCTCGAACTCTTCACTCACTCTTGGAAGCGGTTTCTCTCTTAGACGATCTCGATTGCGCTCGTGATTGGACGATACAGTCAAGAATTGTACCGCTCTCTTCTCATCTTGACTTCGGATCCTAGCATAAGCAGATCCGTCGTCTAGTACCTTTGTCTCCATTCAAGTTGTTGTGATGAAAGATTGCTCAAGTATGAACGGATATGATGTTGCTTCTTGAACAAAGAAGTTTTGCTTGATAACAATATCACCTATGCGCACTCTAACGTCTGGATAAGCTCCATACAAATCTCCTCTTGTGTTGTTGGCTGCTCTTATGACCCACCCATGCTTTCTTCTTCTTCTTGTACAACTCCTTCGACATGATGTTGAATCCTGATCCATGATCAATTAGAGCAACCACCGGCTCATCCAGATCTCCAATCCTCACCAATGTCTCTGTCGTAGGTTGAGCCCAGTGACTGTGACTGTAATAACTTGAGTCAAAATGTACCATGCGCCTTCGATCTCTTTCTTCTTCTAAAGAATATACACTGCACTTGCAAGTTCTCTCTCTTCATCCACAGACACCCTTAGTATCCAAAGCATGCAATAAAACAATCTCACCCGTAATTTTTCGCTTCCTTTTGATGACATCATGAAACTCACGCTTAGCAATGTCCAAAACTTTCCTCAAGATAAACTCCACCTTTGCATTTAGAATGTGATCTTCCAAGACTTCCTTCAAGTTTGTTGAAGCCTCGATGTTCGACTGTAGTTTGTATGCAGCCGACTTACCCTTCTCCTTTTGAGACTCCTTTGCTCTTTCTTTCGGTAGAGAAGGAGCATCATCCATTGATAGATCTTGAGCTCTTGCATCCCGAAGCTCTTGATGAACTTTCTCTCCTCGAGTTTATCTCTTGGAAGAAGTCCTTTCCCCTGTATCCTCTGAATCTCACCTTCTCTTTTCTTCCAACAACGCTTAGTGTTGGTTCTTGACGATGTAAGCATGTACATATAGAGCTTCTATCGGATCTTCCCATCCAATATTATTTCGGATCGTAGCAGTTATCCTCAACAATGTCTCACGTGTCTTTCCTTTCTGTTTCATGAAAATGACAGATGACCACAATCCACTCGACTCAACATGCTCGTTAAAACTTCTCTCAGCTTGATCCTCAACCCTCTTGTCATAAGTTCGAACCTCCTCGATTATAACTGCTTGTGGTGAGAAGTGGTCCTCAACCAACTTCTTCATCTCTCCTCTATCAAAGTTGGTCTGAAGAAGTGCACCGGTATCTCTCAACATTACTTTCTCATCTTTTCTGAAGATCACCCCTTGTTGTAAGATATCAGTGAACTCTTTGCAATCTCTGCGTGAATGATCGGTTCCATCGCACCAGATACATCTTTGGATCCAACCTTGCTTCCTAACGAATTTTGCTCTGCTTGTAGACCCTTGCTCCTCTAATCTTGTGAGCTTAATATGCAGGTCTCGCATTCTCTCTGAAGGTTTGAATCATCCTTCTTCGAAGATACTATAGGTGCTTGGACAACTGGAGCAACTAGTACCATCTGTTTAGCAAAAGAAACCACTGGTCAAACCACATGAACAGGTGCTACAGCAATCGGTGCTGGTGCTGATCTCTTAACGGAAACCTTCTCTCGTCTTCACTCTCTTTTGGTAAGCAGACCAACCGCTTCTTCAACTTTCTTCCAACTACAAGTCAATCCATCGTCTTCCTCCCGATCCTCCAGAAGCACTTCCAGCTTCTCTTGTAGTTTCTCATTTGTAACCCAAGAAATAACTCTGTCTTGTTGGACTACAACGTCAACTTCTCCATCCTAGTCAACCTAGAAAACTGTTTCTCAAACACCCTAAGTAACTTGGTAGCTTGCAAACACTTCCTTGGTTGCTTAACCCACTCCAAGAATGACTTCTTGGTAATCCGATCAGAATCCTCCAAGAAGTACTCATCCATCAAGGCACGAGCAAACGTCTCCCAATCCTTGTCAAAATGCTTCATTAGCATTTTTACATGATCTCTAATCTCTGGAGCTGTTGTCAACTCAAACGTCTCAATCATCTCATCTTCTGATACCCGATTAAGCTCCATCTCTTTCACATAATGGCTTAGATATCTTGAGACATCTCTTTCATCAAATTGGTCAATCTTACTGAGCATTACTTGAACCGCCTTTATTGCCAAAGCTTCATTTCGCCCATCAAACTATTGTTGCCGTAAGAACAATGTGAATGCTCGAAACATCGATGTTGTCACCTTCTAACTGCACTTTCGGCAATCCACCTGAACCACTAGCTCCATTTCCATCATAGTTTTAGTCCTCATTCATGATTACCAATCTCCTCTTCAAAGTTCAAACACAGAAGAAATCAACTCGGACTTTCACATCGAGTTCACCACCTTGTCGTATCGGATTTTACGTGAAGGATATCCAGGAAAACGCAAGGTTCTTAGCTGTACAGATGTAATGTGCTGAACAGAGACAAGAAAGAGAGAAACAAGCACGAAAATGAGCCTCGCAACATATACCAACTCCCAATGTATATACAAGGCCAGTTCTTTCTCTCTAAGAACACAAAACTGAGAAATAGACCAGAGCGGTCTATAATCTACTTCACCTCATAAAATGAATATCTGAATGTCAACCCAGACCTAAAACTATCGAAGCGTAGCTCAAAGCAAGAGAAACATCTCTTTGCTAACAAAAAGAGCTACACCAGTATCACACGATTCAACCCAAGTCCAAACAACATCCATGTACAAGCTCTTAGCTAAAGCTAGCTACCATAAGCTGTACATAACCAACTAGGTCTCTAACGAACTCAAAAATCATAGCGAAGGAACCAAAAAAGACCTATTTGATAACTTTCTCCTTTTGTCAAACGGTCTTCAGATACCGATAAGGCCTTCCTTCTTGACTCTGTAGGTGAGGTATAGTTCCTATGAGGGAGAGTGTTTGGCGACAGTGTGAGGTGTTGCACATTTTCGATGTTATCTGTTTGAGAACCTCTTTACTCTCATCACTGATCACCAGCCGCTCAAGTGGTTGATGGAGTCCGACAAGCTTACATGGAAGCTTGCACGATGGACTCTGATCTTATAAGAGTATGACTTCCAGGTAGTGCATAGACCTGGAGTTGCAAACCTAGATGTCGATGGGTTGAGTCGCAACTCATGCACGAGTAAGTAGATCAGACTGGAGCTCGATGACATTATGAGATTGATGAGGAGATAGTGCCAAGGTGACATGCATCTGTCTTTTTTTGTGGGTTGGTCATGAACTCTAGTATGGAGGATCAAGTCGTATCTTTCTCTGGTCAGAGAGTAGATGATGAGTCTCCAGATCCTGAGGGTGGAGATGGTGTTTAGACCAGCGAGATATCCACGATGATGTGACCGTAATGGAGTATCTACGTACTGCCGTGGTGATAGACACAATAAGTGCCAAGGAGCGAGATCATGTCCTTCAACAAGCGAAGAGATTTCGACAAGAAAGACGACATGTACTTCGAGTGTGGGATGATGAGAGAGGACGGATAGTGTCACATCCATCTCAGAGGGCACAGTTAGTACGACATGCCCATGAGGAGTTGAGACATTTTGGGATGAAGCATACACATAGCTTACTCCAAGGACAATATTAATGACGTGGTATGCACATCGATGTGCAGCAGTTTGTCGCACGATATGTGATTTGTGATCGAGTATGAGCATTGTTTAATGCTCCTACTCCACAGTTACACCCGTTATCGATTATAAGATTGGATTACTGTTGATCATACGTCACCACCGGTATGTGTTGATGATGGTGGAGCACTTCTCCAAGTGGATTGAGTTGGTGGCATTAGAAAACAAGACGAGTGAAGGGACGACATATGCTTTCTTAGATCGAATGCTGAGTCGCTTTAGAGCACCAGCTGAAGTGTTGACGGACCAAGGTACAGAGTTTCTTGGTGAGTTTCAAGCCTTGTGTGATAAGGCGCTGATTGATCATTGGACTACATCTCGAGATCATCCTGAGGCGGATGGTTTGGCGAAGAGAGTAGTTCAGACGATGAAGAGAGGAGTGCGCCAGTATGGCTTGTAGAAGGACCACTTGAAAGACTGGGATGTGTAGTTATCATGATTGGCTATGGACTACCGTTTTAGCCGACAAGCGTCTTTGGCTTCTTTCTCACCCGTATTTTTTTTTGTATGGTCGAGATCCAGATCTACCTTCGGTCATTCGTCGTGATTCTACAGAGGTGTTGAACCTTGATGATCCGGATTTGTGGGTGAACGCATATTCTCAACGAGCAGAGATATTTCGGAGAGTTATGTCTACGACTTTTGAGAACCTAGCGATTATTCAGCATAGAGACACGTTGCGATATGCGACTATTCGAGGAGGAAGTTATCGATATCGATTCGCAAGTTTCATCCTGACGATTATATTTATCTACAGCAGACTGCATCGACGACGTTGGATGTGACCGTAAGAGGCACTATTTTACGAGTGCGTGAGGTGTTACCTTCTGGAGTACTCATGTTAGAGGGCCGTGATGGTGTTCTTTAGAAGGACCATGTGCGTAATTGTGCGCCATGTCATCTTCTCAACATCGATGGGATCGTTGACCCAAGCTTAGCAGTTGTACGTGCGGGCTTGAGATGTATGTTGTGTGGGTCTGCTGGTGGAGCAGCCCGTATGTTGGTGTTTGGTGGTTGTTCGAGATGTTGGCACATGTCATGTTTGACTCCATCTCTCAGTGTCGTTCTTACTAGACGGTGGGTTACAACAAGGATAGCCGATTAGATCTTTGCGTGGTATGGATTGCAGATAGACGACTAACGATGGAGCGATGTAGCACCCGGTCTTCTAATCCTTACACCCACGAAGACGTATATCACGTAGTTGGGACATGGGGCTATCTGGAGTTAGAGGGACCTAACCGTCACTTAGAGAGCGATTGTGGTACACTTGTGTATGTGTATGACATCGTCCATGTGTTATGTGTGTGTGTGGTGTATCTTTGACAACGATGTATGTTGTGCAAAATAGCTGTCACGTCAGTTTAGCATCCCGGCTAGGTTGACCGAGTGCGGAGTGACTAATCTCGATAGGGTCATTAGTGTCGTTAGGGCGAGTTCTTGGGATGACCCACTAGGGGTATACTTCGCAGGTAAGGCTTGGGGGCCTTAGTTCTTCAAGTTGAGCCTTCAAGCTCCTAGCTATGATGGATAATCTTGGTGAGTGCAATCTGGAGTCTCTGCGAGCACAGAGTGGATTTGGCTCGACTTTAGTGATTGTTTAGTGCCCGTTGGTGTGATGGAGTGAGTACATATCGTCTATTGTGTTACACTTGTGTATGTGTATGACATCGTCCATATGTTATGTGTGTGTGGTGTATCTTTGACAAGGATGTATGTTGTGTAGCGATGTGTATGCACACGACAAGATCTTGGAGAGCTTTGATTTAATTCTTTACTACTTAACAAATCATTGCTAACAAGACAATTTAAAAATTTAAAATAATATTTTGGTATAATTATTAATTTCTCTTCCGGAAAGAACCCATCTGCAAATGGAGTTTCTCCTGGTTACCATGCATACCACCTTCACTTCTGGTACTCGTCTATATATATTCCTCTTCCATCCGAAGAGGAAATATACAAGGACTTTAATTATAACAAATCCTTTCTCCCGGAAGGTGGTTCATAGAATTAAATGAAGATGAAAAGTAAAAAAGTCTATGTACGTATACTGGTTTCTAGTGGAGGTGCTGCTGCATGAACGTTATTTTTCTACGGTTTTATTGTTTCATGACGTCATATGTCTTTGTTTTAGATTGCACTGAAGATCTTTTTCGTCGGTTTTGACTTAACTGCTTACCGCATGTCCTCACCACATCAGACAAGTCTAGAAATCTGTGAAACTTGTGACCCATTTGCGAAAAGAAATGAAAATAAATAAGTGAAAAACATGCATGCTCAACCAGGGGAACTTTTGCTCGTATTTGTTATCAGAAAATTTGTAACTGTTATGTAAAAATTCTATATCAAGTTTTTCTGAAAATCAAAATTAATGATTAAATATTAAATGTTATTCATAGAAAAAACTGTTAAGACATTAAGTGAAGAACTATAAGTGAAGTTCATAGCAACGCGCCTCCAACTATATAAGTGTGGTCAGTTATCGACTATAATAAAATATTCAATAAATACTTTTTTTTATTTAACTTTCTAGTTAAAAAGAATTAAATAATAAATTAAACTTGCAGCACTCTTCCATGAAGTGATATGCTTCAAGAACGAAACCTCAATGATCTTCTACAGCAATAAAATGTAATAGTTACATTCAGCTAAGTCATGGAATTTCTGATCTATGTTTTACGTTAAAAATGGACAAGTAATTTGGAGAACCTTTGGAGAAATTTTCATCGTTTTTCCTCTTCATCCTGTTTGGCGAGAACTCCAAGTTGCATGAATATCATAAGAGTAATAATAACAATAAAAACCAGAATGGCTTCTCGTCATATTGTAGCTTCCTTCCGGCTTACTCGAGGGGGGGAAGAGATCTCAAGTTCCGAGGCGTCACACGAGAACAGTCAAGAATTCTTCACACACACATTATTGCAAACACATTCACGTTGTATTCGACCGACCGTAACGTAGACGGTATATATTGGAAAGGCGAAGCCCTTTGAACAAGCGGGGATGTAGCTCAGATGGTAGAGCGCTCGCTTAGCATGCGAGAGGCACGGGGATCGATATCCCGCATCTCCAACTTTTTTACCATCTGACTTTTGTTGCTAATTTTGATGCAATCGGGGAGGTTAATTAAAACCATAAGGAACAGTGATACAGTATAGTACTACTTGGCTTTGTTGGAATGGAAAACTGGAGTCCACTCATCCATGATTTAATTGCAGGGTTTAATTGAATGACAGTAAATTAAATTCTAGGGCGGGAATCGAGTGAGGTCCAGCAGGTGACTGAACGATGCCCGAGAATAACAGTAAGATATTATAGCAGATGCTCCCGTGAAACATTAACACTATCTATGTATGGCCTCGATAGAAGTTGTTGATCAACATGAAACCAAAATCCATTTCCACCGAAGAAAAGAAAGAACTGGATGATTTAGAATGCGGAGCAGTCATAAATTCATTGCTCAAGAAGAGAACGACCTTCGTTAGACAGCGTAGCTAAGCCTACATCTTTTTATGTCCCAGGTTGCATATGGAAGCTGCCTGCTTTTATCATTGTATGAGCCACCGGTCATACTCCGCTCAGCTTCACGGATATTGTTCCGATGGATGAAGAGATTTCTGCTTGGAAAAGAAGAGCTCCTACAACTTTGTACTTTCCGGTTAGCTCGGTTTGATGCTTATTTGTCATATGGATGTGTTATCTCTCTCGTGCTCACTTCACACAGTCAATTGGGTGGTAGAACATTGGTTGATTACTGTCAGTGAGCGCATACTGTTCCTTCTTTTCTGATGAGTTGATCTCGAATTGGAAATTATTTTGAGCGATCTGGTGTAAAAAAAGCTTCAGCTGGCAAACCCTGCTTTAACACAGGAACAAAAACTGAATGTCAGAATCAGTAGAAAGGTCGAATCTCACAAAACAACGGAGACTTGAACTCAAAGGCACTTGCAGTGTTATCCATTCTGGAGCTCCTGCTGGTTTGAGGCTAGCAGACTAAGCAGAACTTGTGCCATCTACTGCACTAAAGCAGAGGAAAACAGTTCCCCCCTTAGCTACCGTCTAATATCCGTAAGCTCGATGAATGCAGGAACCTAAAAATTCAACCTGCGGGTGACTGATATGCTTACCAAATCTGTAAGAGTCTTGAGCACTGCCTTCTAGCTGAAGAGCGGAGGCGGAGGAGGAAGCGGAGGCTGTACTGTGAAGGGGAGAAGCAGATACTGGACGGTATTCTGCAGACCGACGAGGTCGTTGTTGAGGTAGTCGAGGAGTGAAGTAGGAGGAGCAGAAGAGACGTAAGGGACGAGGACGCGTGCGAGAGTATCGACCAGAGACCTTAGAACGTTTTCCAAGTAGTTGATCGGATTGAGAGAGACTTGAGAAGCAGGAGGAGGAGGGTTTGGAGCAGAGGGCAAGAATATGTGCACGAGGATATTGTCCAGGGTCTTGATGTTGTCTATCAGATAGTTCTGAGCACCTGGAATGCTGTTCTCATTCAGATACTTCTCCAGTCCCTCGAGGGCGTTAGGAAGGGCCGCGAATGGGACGAACACATATTTCAAGCTCTCTTGCACGGACTTGATGGAGCGGTCCAGAGCATTGATGATAAGGGCCTTTTCGTACTCGACGAAATCGTTCACGGGCTTGAGAAAGGCTGGAACGTTCATAAACGGGTAGAACACAGACCGACAAGTTCTGTGCAGAGCACGGACAGAGTTCTCCAGAGACGTGAAGGTGATATCCTGCTCGGACTTGAAGGTCCTCTGCACGGTACTCGGAAGGTATCGGTCTGGCAAGAAGATGACTTTCAGAATCTCTTCCACAGAACGCGTGGAGAATTCGAGAGTTCTTAGCGCTGCTTCCTGTACAGACTCTTCCAGTTCGGAGGCTCCGTTGAGACCCTGGAGGTTGACGGGACCAGGAGTGTTCAGGAAGGGGTAGAAGATGAATCTGAGACTTCTGCGCAGAACATGGATCGAGTTCTCCAGAGACTTGAAGGTGGATTCCTGCACCAAGTCGGCCGTATCCTCCACGGTCTTACGGGTGTCCACGAAGGGATAGAAGATGAGCTTCAACGCATTCTCCAGAGAACGGATAGAGTTCTCGAGATCCTTGACCTCGGTTACCTCGCGAGATTCAGTGAAATTATCCCAAGACCTGATGGACTTGGGAATGCTCAGAATGGGGAAAAAAATGAACTCGAGTGTATTCTGCAGATCTTGGACGGCGAGATCCAAAGCCTCGCGAGTCACATTGTTCACTTGGTCGATGCTTATGTCGAGGAACTTGAGGGGACGGGGAATTACCAAGGGAACGAATATAGCCTTGATAGTTTTCTGCAGAGAAAAGATGGCATCTTCTAGGTTTTCGATGGCTTCTTCTAGACTGTCGGGGAGCGACAGTGTAGTTCTTCCCAACTTTGAGTCGCTGACGCTGCTGAAAGTTTCTCTGAAGATCTTCTCATGGGCGGCAGCGAGGGGCTCTCTCGAAGCTGATGCTAAGGGCACACACAAAATCAAAGTTTGTACCAAAACCAACGCCCAAAAGGTTCCCATGAAAGTCGACTTGACCTCTGCCATGATCCCACTCTCAAAGAACTCGTTTGTTTTTCGTTTTTCACTTTCTCTCCAAAGAACGAGTTGGGAACATCACAGCTGCTGCTAGGTTAGAAGCTAACCCTATTATTGCATCTTTTTGTAGCTCTCCTGCATATGAGAACTCTGTTTAGGACCCCTCACATACTTGAGAGCTGTGCTGTGCTTGGAAGACTCAGCAGGAAAGCCGTTTCTTATATATACTTCAGAATGGTTCAGTTGGAACCACTTTATCTTTGAGAAGTCATCCCAAAGTCTAAGTCGAGGTTGCTGTGGTCTTCTCAGAACTGTGTAAGGACACCATTCCTACAAGCGCGACTTGACAACCGTTTTATCCATGATTGTTTGACAAATCCTGAGATGATATGAGAGTGTAGAAGAAGATCATTAGGTGCTTTCACCAAATGCTTAGAAGAGGAGGTAAGATGAGACCCCCCATTCCCATCATGCATGCTAGGGGATGTAATGTCGAGACGAGTACTCCTCAATCATGTCACTAGGTTTCATTGCTCATTGCTCGTCATTACTTGGAATGTCTGTTTCATCAACCCAGGCAGATAAAGTCGCTGCTTCTTTTCTGCTTTCCACCAAAATTACAGTGCGGTTGGGGTCAAACCTGCTCTGAAGTGCATATAAAAAGTCAGCCGATAGTCTTCTTCTTCTTGATCTCAAGTTCATTTTACGCCTCCTAAAACGCATCACGTTCGCTTACTTGGCAGTCTAGATCTCTTCCAGACCTTTTGAATCTGTTTCCAGAGTTCATCAGATAAAAGCCCAAGAAACAGCTCCGAGTCGACGTAAAAAGGCAGTTGGAAGCACATAATTCAGCAAGTAGTTCTCTGATTTTAATACATGATCATCTTGCACGAATTTACCGGTATCTTTGGATCCCAAAGTCAGCCAAGCGGGATCCAAAAGCACCGTAAGAAGCCACATATTCGGAAACGATGATCAGACATATCTATAGAGGGAGATCTGAGAGGGTTGTCGAGGATACCTTATAACTGAGAGCTGCGAACAGTATGGCCTCAGGTCGTTTATCGACTCAGGACCTTATAACACGAGAGGTCCTCCAACAGAAAATCGCGTTTTATGCTATTGTTTTTGCTATGCGGTAGTATAGTTATACGTAACGAAAAGCCGGAAAAGAATGGGATTTTTTGTCGTGTGTTGTATTTTGTCGTATTAGTGGACTCAAAGTTAAACAAAAGAATTCCCAGACGTCCGGAAAGAGAAAAACCGTAATATAATATCCGAAAACTTTGTTTAAGAGCATGGTCACTGAATGGTGCCATTTGGAATTGATAGAAACATCTTTTCATTAATTATTATTTATCTCTGAGAGTTAGGATTCATAGTCTCAATATTCAATTTTTCACTGCAATAACTCATGGTCGAAATAGGCGAAAGACGAATAAGAAAATACTTGCGGCTTTTCCCAGAGATGCTCGCAAAAATCATCCACAGATTTCTAGCCGAAGTAATAACTCCACCACGCGGCAAAGAATATTTTAAAAAGATTATGACTTTGACTCCCCTATTATTATCAGAGGGGAAGAGAAAAGAAACGGGTTGTGAAACCTGGAAAAGAAGGAAGTTTAAATTGCTAACGCTCGCATCACATTCCTTGTAAAAGTAACTTGAAGAAGGGGTCGAGGAAGAACTTCATGAACAGCGTTCTGGAAGGTTTTCTGAAGCAACCGGTTGTTGCTATATGTCGATTGTGGAAACCGAAAAGCAAGGGAGAATTTGTTGTCGTGTAGTGAAACGAATGAAAGAATGAAGTTGTGAATATCGGAAAGAGAAAAGAAGTAGAAAAAAGTACGGATGGAATAGTTGTGAAAACCAGAAACAGAAAAGAGAGGTTTGATGCGGATAATAAAGCATGGCCTTGCAAGCAATTCCATTGTAAACGTAGCTCCTTGTTATGTTCCGCACGCCGTAACATGCGGGGGAAATTTGCTTAGGAGTAATTGGGAAAATTATTTACTTTTTCAATTCTGTTAATAATATTGTCTTACCCTTTTTCCTGTACTCCCGCAAATATTCAATTTTAACCCGAACGCTGATTGATAACCAGTGATCATTTTGAACCCTGTCTATGCTATCATCATTAGATGGTCCAAGTACACTTAATACACTTTATTTTGCGTTAATGTGCAACTAAATATATAATGTTCTTTTCTTTGTTTTAAATCTTGAATTGTTTTAAAATACAAAATTACGCCCTAAGCTTTATCTTTCACTCTAAACTCTACATATTCTCCTCTGTAAACCTTCCTTTGCATCCCTAAATTCTACTTATGATCTCCAAACCCTAAACCTAGTAGTGTTGTAAACTATATTTTAAAAATAGTATGCTACTTAAATCCTTCATTTTATATCAATAACAATAATAATAATAAGAATAATGATAATAAATAAAAGAATAACAACGTCTTAAATATTTTGACCCTATTGCTTTATCTTGTAGAGACTCGTACCTCTAGAGCTCACCGAAGATATGTGTTCCAATGGTTTAGTCTAGAAAAGTTGTGGGTTCAGTCTCTTCCTGATACCGTCGGAGTTGCATGCGCTGAAAATTGTTAACGAAGTTTTTGGTCCGAGTTCTCTAGGGTGTACTCACATGTACAGTCTCATGGTCCGCAAAGACTTCAAGGGAAATGTAATAACATTTTCCATTTTCCATCTCATCTCATTCCAGAGCCCGAAGGTTTAAGACGATCAGGAATTTCTGGCTAAGTTTGCCTCGAGCGAAGGCTTGTTAAGTATATGATTGTCTCATTGTATACCAGATCTCCCATTGCTGGCCAGCCATAACCGCAACGCAACTACCGGCTGTGGAGCGGATAGGGTCAATAGGTGCTCGTGCCTCACAGGGTGTTTCTGTCCAGGTGCAGGTATGCTGCATCTTCACAGGTACTCGATGGCATCACGTATTAATTATACCTTCGTTAGTCATTGCAGGTTGCTTGTTTCTCAGCACACGGTTGGCTGCGCTTGACAATTCGGTAGTACTATGTAAAGAAGTGTACGCTTCACTCATGATCAGTATTTGTAGCTTGTGCGTCTCTAGAACCAAGCTGAAGATGGACTAGACTAGACTTACACTTCAAAGAACAGTTTATCTATTTTCCCTATCCAGATCGCGTGGTTGCCTACTTCATCGCCAACTACTCCAGGATCTAGTGTCTCCAAGTTAGGCAGCAAATGATACACATTTTACACCTTGATTTCAAAGTTCCGGACTTCCTCCGTTTCAGCATTACAATGACGAAAGAAGAAGTTACTGTAACCAAATCCTGCTGTTAGCAGCCAACAGAAGTTTCCACCGTCTCATGCACCCTCCGTTTTTATCAGAAACTGCGAAACAGATGGAAATACGAAGTAAGCGATGGTGGAAGACTAGCTCCAAGCAATGCAATATTATGATGCGTTCTAGGTCTGGGACTTTTAGTTTGAACAACCCTCTATCTTTTCTACCTTTACTTCATCGTTTATTTACTTCTCATCTCTGCCTCTCTCATTAGTGATGGACGCACCTGTCAGTGCAGGAATTTGATCGGTGAGAACTGTTGCAGTTCTTCCAGGCGATCGAGATCAAATTCGATCAGCGCTTGTACGTTGACTTCTTTTTCGTCTTGTTGATGCACTCTGTTCCAGTGGCGGCGACCCAGCAAAGCTTTTTATCATGACATGATCATCCCCTCCTTTTCGGTTTTAATCTCACACTTTCTGAAGAGCCCCTCTCTGGATGCAAGAAACAGTCACCACTTTTGCACCATCCGCGTTTGCCGTCAAGTTGACAATCAGTTATCCTCCTAATTCCAATCTCGCCATCATACTCAAGTTACCTACTCTTCCGAAACTTTCTCCAACATCACCATGTCACTGATCATTCCCAACAACTTTAAGTTAACTGAAATCCATCTGAAGTCACCTCTATCATCCATCATCTTCTTCACCCACCTTCTCCTTCAATCTTTCCGGGTTTCCAGTACTGTAGGAAGATTCACGGTCGAGCTCAAGCCGTAGCATTCACGTTCCACGGGAAACGATCGCGAGCGCTCGGTAGCTACTGTAGCTAGCGATACGGAAATCAAAGTTGTAACTTATAAATATTACCGACAGAGTGTGCTTTCTTAGGTATACGGAGGCTGCTCGATCGTGAGTGACTCGATTCATTTCACAAGCCTCGAACAAGCCAGCGATGTCCTCGAATAATAATATCATGGCTTAAGCTAGTAAAGTAGAAGCTTTGTAGAAAGTAGTCATGATCAGTTCGAAAGAGGAGTGCAGCTACTGAACCTTCAGCTGAACCGTTCGTTTGTTCGACAATGGCGAACGCACTACTACCCGGAAATTTGCTTCATTACACCTCTTCAGTGATGTATTCCTTGGTCACACACCTTACTTCCTGTCGATGGTGAAACCAGTTATTTTGTTATTTGAGAACGCACGCATCGGCCTGGCCATTGGCAGTGCTGGTGATCGAATGACCTCTCAAGTGACGCGCCTGACCGAGTGATGATACGAGACCTTACTACTCACTGGCTATGGGAGCAGCATCAAAGAAAAAGGAATCCACAGTTGAGCTGCTACTGCAAAGCACGCCAGAATTTCCCCAGAAAGGCTAGCTCATGAAGGACTGGCGTATACCAACGAATAGCTCCGCAGCGAGGTACAGCAATGTGCAATGGTGCGACGAGTTTCCAACAATCTCGTCCACAGATAAACATCAACATTACATTGACACGAATATCACTAACTGGAGACAGAGCGCTCTGACATGGTAAGTCGAAATACACTGGAAATCCCGAGAGGAGCGTCACCCAATGCAACAAAATACGGATCATTGCACCGATGCTTGGAAGAGAAAGCGAGACAAAAACACGCCATGAATTCGACACAGAACGGACTGAAAGGTAAACTGAAGACATCAGAGCTCGCAAAAAACACCGAATACAAGAATGAAGGAGATACGACTAGGAGGTCCATATCACCGGCCCTTTAATCGTTCAGAAATGTCCAAATCGTCACCACCAGAAGCTCTACCGAACGCAACCTCATCCAAGCTTTGGCCAATTCGTTTGTACTTTCCTCCAGATTCCACAAACGCCGGACATGGCCTGAAGGCTTTGATAGGCCACCACCCGAATCCCGGTACCGCTCCAATTCCACCCTGTATTCTACCTTCCCCGTTGCAACCTCCGACCTTCTCGCCCTTGCCGCACGCCGCACAACCCCCTGGAGGAACTTCAAAACCTTTCTCCTCATCCGGTGCCACTACGCTCCCGCTGCTGCTCGTTTCTTCGACAGCTTCAGCTCTCAAACGGGCGCTAGACCAAGACGACGCCGATAGCTCACATCGACGAGCAGAACTTGCATTCCATGTCCGCACTGTTACTTGACCCTGAGACTGAAAACCATTGCGCGGACTGCAATTTGAACTTGAAAGAGGAGGTGAAAGGGATGTTGCCGCGAGAGCCCCGCGGCTCAAATCCATCGTGGCCATCGCCAAATCTATTCATACGCTGTTGCAATCAGCGAATCCTTCAGTACAGTAGTGGACCTGGACGGGGCGGATCGTGAACTGGAGTCTGGACTGTAGAGGAGCGTGCCTGTCACAAGGTTTAAGAGCGTGCCTGTCACACTAAACTAGACTCGAATGCCTTCCAAGTCCCGACGCGTGCGGGCTGAGGCAGACAGTATCTGTGTATTGGATTCGTCGCGCTGAACCTGAATATTCGTCCACCGTCCTGTAAGCTGAAAACGAACGAAGGGTAGGAAATTCGAGAGAAAATTGAGGAAAGGTCTCGCAGGGCCTTGGACAGGAATAAAACTGAGAGTGAAGTTAGCTTCTAAGCCGAGAAGCGACTCTGGACTCACGTCTTTGATCACACCTGTAGGATCGGTTCTTCTGCTCATTCGGCTTAGTCAACCGTCGATTCTGCTGCTTATCTGGCTTGGTGGAGATCTGAGTTTCATTCAGCATCTCCGGTCTCGAGCTGAGGAATCAGTGAGGATGCTTGAAGTCGGGATTATTGCAGTAAGTTAGGAGTTTGTGTAAATCTATTAAATTATGTCTTTAGAAATAAACAGCTTTTATCCTCCAAGCAGAAGCATCCGCCTTTATAGCTCAGTGGTAGAGCGTCAGTCTTGTAAACTGAAGGTCCGGTGTTCGATCCACCGTGGAGGCAAGTTGAGGAATATATACTTAACGCTTTTCTTGCTCCTCCAATGTACATCTTTACTCTCTTTGTTGTCTACAATTTCGCTCTTAGGTTCTCTTTATTTTTTGATAATAAAGAGAAAGAGGTCGACCTTCTCTCATATTAAACCTCAGTTGCCGGTATGAATATATATTCCTCAGTCAGCCACCCGTGCATATTATTATTCATTCACCTCCTCCATCAAAAGATGGAGGAGGCAAATAGGAGTTTAATTTATTAGCTAACCCTTCCTGCCGGAAGGGTTAGCTAATAAATTGAACTCTTATTAAATTAATATTATAAATTCTCGGATTTGTATTTTTTAATTTTATTTCAAGCATACATATTTATCTTTTTCCAAGTTCGGAAGAGGGGGATTATATTTATTTTTTAACTTTTATTTTCCTCTCCATTTAATAAATTAAAGTTATACAAAAATTTTATTTTATTCATACAGAAGACATTATTTATAGTAAAAAGATTACGTTTGAACTCATTTCGCTTCTAGGTTCTTCCTCTTCCCAGAGTTCACGTGTTCAGTTCAGAAGTAAAAGAGGGTATGTTTGAACTATTGCACTTATACGTTCTTCTTCCTAGAGTTTATGTGTTAGATCTCAGAATTATTTAAATATAGTAAATTAAATTTTAATATTTTAATTTAAATTTTAATATTTTACTAGATTTTAATCTTTCAACAATAATCATATACACCGAGTCATTTCAAGAATTTCAAATTTATATTTCTGGTTGTCCTTTTGTGTCTCTTAGCTCTCACATTCATTTGGGATGCACATTTAGAAATGCGGTAGTCTACTCAGACCTTATGGTTTATATTTTGATCTTCTCGCGTTTCTAAGTATAGATTAAACAGTTAATATTTACAAAATATTTGATTATTCTCATCCACACGATAGTTATAGATTAACAATTAATATTTATAAAATATTTAATTATTCTCATCCACATGATAGTTATAGATTAACAGTTAATATTTACAAAATATTTGATTTTTCTCATCCACATGATAGTTTTAATATTTATATATTTCTCCGATAACAGAAAGAGAGCAAAAGTTCTCAGAAATTCATCGAGCATGCATATATATTCTCTTTTTTCTCTTCTCGTATACTTTAGATTTGAGAGAAAGTAATACAGATTTGTTCCATATAAAACTATCCAAAGTTCATTTCAGTATTTCTCTATGGCTATTCAAGTTGTGCAGTGAATAAAGAGTGAATAACATCGTGTAAAGCTCTTGGAGAGTTTCGATTTAAGTCTTTAATAGATTTGGTTTTTGCAAGCAAATTCTATTAGCAAATCACGACCGCACCACATAGTGGGTGTCAGGGAGGGAGACCTGGAGTAAAGAGTGACGGCTTCGATGAACTTGCTGCAGCATAGTTATATGTTCATCACCCAAAAGATTGCAGTACAATCAAGTTAGATCTAAATCAAAATGAATCGGCGTCACACAATTCACATAGGAAACTAAGCTGCATGCCTAGCGTGTAAAAAGAAGTGACGGAACAATCTGTACCCACATTTGCCGTGGGAGGATCCATCACAACTTTCTTGACTGATCTGCAGAGGTTATCTGACAATCCCTAGATATCAAGCTCCTTTGACCAAGTCTGTAAGCAGCCAACGATGGTCCTACATCTCGGCTTCAGGTGATTAACGATGGCTGATAGCATTTAGCTCTTTGTTTCAACTTTACTTCTTCTACTGAGCCAGATTCTGATTCTGGAACCGACGAGGCAACAACAGCTGACTGAGAAGCGTAAGGTTCCGACTTTGGCTCATTGTCGTGTCGAAGAACTGCAAGACATGAACACAACCTAATCAAGACAAATACGGTAGCAGCTGCGTCATGGTGCTTAAGGCAGATCACGAGCACAAGAGAATCTTCCTTATGTTGACTATACTTCATGGATGTGGAACGCTCTCGGTCTATGGTGGTTTGGGCTTCCTTATGCACTTCATGTAAAGAAAGTACGGTAAAAGCACCAGTCCTACTAGTCCACCTGCAAGACCTCCGGTGTTCCCTGTTGTGCTCGAGCTCCCATCCTCTTGGTTGAAGATGGTTTGACCTAGTATACTACCGTACCCTCGCGATTGTTTCCTAACTAACTGAAGGACCTCAAGAAACTACCTCTGTTCAGTTGCGAAATTTTCCTTTCGGCTCAAAGGAAGAGCCCCCTGTACGGGCCAGTTGCACAAACTTCCAGTTTTTCCTTTCCTCTCGTCTTTGGCAATAGCTGGAGATCTCTGGTACTGATCTACTGGAAGGCTGTTGATTTCTTCTAAACGCTACAATTCACCATCATTCTAAGAGGACTGCAGACATAACCGAAAGCTATTTTTCAAACTTCATACGACTAGCATCAGTTCTGCATACAGGCGCTCTAATCTCAACAATTATGTAGGCACAGTGACGAGATACAGATTTTCTCCAAGATTAGGACTATCATCAGGTTTAATTCTCCACAAAAAGATCATCTGGTGTCAGAATGCTTTGTTAAGTATCTCGTCTCTGAATCGTGAGGAGTAGGTTCTTCGGTGCTTTCTTACGTATGGAGTTCTAGGATTTGCTGCTTCATGGTATGAGCTTCAATCAAACTTGGTCTCTTGAACGTGCTGCTATCCTTCCGATCCTCAGAGGGAAGTCATGGGGTCTAGTGCGAGGACCAACAGCATGAGCAAGCGGTCCAGACAGCTGCCGATTGTTGTCGAAGTCCTGTTATGGACGACTCTGTGAAATATGGTGCCCTAGTCCTATGTAGCTTGCGAGCACGACTCGACTTCTAGCGACCTTTTAGACACTACTACGTCTTTTTCAGTTCAATGTTGGCACAAGGTCCTTGTTAAGTTTTCTTCCAAGCACAATTGGAGTGAATTTGTACACTTCCTCCTGGCGAACACGAGCAGCAAAGGCGAGCAGGAATTCTTGGTTGTATACTGACGCTGACACATGTGAAGCCTTGCATACTTTTGCAGTATTTCCCGAACTAAGCCGTACCGTTCTCTGTTCGACTGATGACGCCTGTGCATCAAGAATCTCATCTGTCAACCGTGGGTGCAGTGTACCCACACTGGTTATGACAAAGAGAAGGGACGGCTTAGTTCTAGAAATTCTGCAAAAGCCCAGCTTAGTTCGAGAAATTCTGCAAAAGTTCAACCATCTCCACAACGATGCGCCGGTTCATCATGAAACATCGCAATCACGCCTGGAGGCTGCAATATTGGGCAACAACGAAGAGACTTGTGTTGCCCAATACAAGTAATTCTCAAGCTGGAACAGGTCACTCCAAAGCGCAACGAGGACTCTGCCCTTCTCGCGGCTATCTTGAGATGTTTCTGCGACGGCGGTGGTATAAGGGAATGCAGGTGTAGATACCTCCGCAGAAGCAGTGTCGAAGTTTGACGGCCTGATCGATCACAGACATCGTTGTTCGCCGTATGGAGAAGAAAGAGACGAGTCAAACACTTCAGCTCATCCCGCTGATTTGAGCTTCCATGAAACAGAGAGGGAAACGATCTGCGAGATCACTGATGAATGTTTTGCTCCCAGAAACGGATAGAAGTCGGTAATGATTTGAAACGGCCAATCAGATATGCAATGCTGCGTCGAAAACCTCTGCCACTGAAGAGGATATACCCGACAGATCCTCACGCCACTCTTGGTTCTCCCGGCCCCAACGTGGAGGCCCTGCTCGGCTCCACGTGGCGTAAGATTGATCGCCCCTTTCTTATCTTCCCGCGTGGGTCGATCTTTGGAGCTTTTCACCTTTTGGAAAGTTCCGGTGCCTCGATCGTTGGGCACTCTCAGACTTCGAGAACATCGGAGGAATCCAAGGGACTAGAATTTTCGACTATTTTGTTTTCGTTTTGAGTTATGCAAACACCATAATGCAATTTTGTTTTATTTTGCTGTAAATCTTTTGCGATAATAATATAAATATAAAGTTTATTTCGAGTCAACAGTTTGCTATGGTTCTGTAGTTTATCCATACGAGATCACCTATAAAAGAAACGTATATTTTCATAAGAATGGATTGATAAACTTACATATGCACATAATTGTTGTATAATCTGTAGACCACAGATGGTATTCTCTACAAGATAATCGAGAGAAAAAAATGAAAAAAGAAGAGATGAATATGTTATTTATGTATAAATTCCGAGAGAGATTAATGTAAGTTTATTTACCTAGTTACAAGCTAATTCACTTGTATTTTTTGCTCATATTAACTTGTTTGAAATTATTTAAAATTGTTCAAGGCTTTGCGCGATATGGTGATATCATATATTTAAAGCATGTATAAATAGTTTTCTTCTAGAAACATCTTTTGAAGATCTTTAAGGCTTTTAGTATACAAAATACAGAAAAGATGGCATTTGCTCAAACTACAAATCTTTGATAACATTCGATAAATATGTGTTAAAGCAAGAAATATACACATTCTCTTCAAGTCGCACGACAGTTCGAATCACTACAGTACCCATAGGCATTCAATAACCTCGCTCAAGAGAGCTTGATGCTCCTAGGATCATCATCTTGCTTGAGTGAAGAAAGCAAACAAGCGACGCGATGAATAACAAGGTGTATTTGAGATTTATCTAAATTTAATTCTATTTTCAGTTTTTAAAATTCATCTGATGAGATAAATATACTAAAAAAAGAAAATTTAAAAATTTGTTGGTGAGATTCACAATCGAAGGATAGCTATGCATAATCTCTCCAAGAGAAAATTCAAATTAATTTCGCTATACAACAAACTAGACTAGATGAATCATAGCTTAAATGTAAAACTAGTTACAAATTAGGTGCTGGTATAAAAATGAAAAAGAATATTCTTTTTTCTCTGTTTACTTTTGGTTAGAGAGTTCTAAGATATATATATTTTTAAGAAATCATTAAAATTTTGTTTAATATTTCTCAATATATACTGAATAATTAATTATGAAGTTAATCACATAGTGTAAAGCTATAAGAGAGCTTTGATTTAAACACTGAATATGAGTATAAAAGCATGAAAGATAATATTCTTTTTTTCTTTCCCAATGTATTTTGAGTTTGAAGAAAAGATTCTCCCTTTTACTCCAAAAAACCTCAAAAGTTCTTCATTTTTAATTCTCAGTCAATACTCATTGTTTTGACATGAATCAGAACTTGTAAAGCTGGTGAAAGCTCTAAGTTGATTCATTATTTCACAAATTCCAAGTTCTGATGAAGATGTAGTCACCAAAACTATTTTCTGCATAACGGTTAAATTTCTCAGTTCTCTGAAAGCAAACCCACAAAATAAAGTCTTTTGCGTCACATGAAGCACTTGTAATCATACTCGAGCTTTGAATCCTAATTTAACATATTTGATTCTTGTAAGAAAATCTTATCAGCAAAAATAATTTGAAGTATAAGTTTTCATTCTCTTTGTTCTCAGACAACCAAACTGCAGAATGAAATCTTCTTGTTTACAAGGTATATATATAAGCTAGCTGGGTTTCAAATCGAAAGTCTTTGTGCACAAAAATGACCAAAAGTATATCCAGGTTTTGTCTTTTTCTCACTTAAACTGAACCAATAGTTAGCTATGCAAATGCATAGCAACAATAACAAACGGATGGAATAACTCATCAAGCGAAACAAGAAGAAAGAAAGATCTAAAGTACCAAATAGGTAATATCTAGAATGATGAGAAAATATCCAGGCTAAACCTTTCAATCACAGTTAAGGTATTATAATAGAGTAAGTCGAAAATTTTACAGACAACTAGTACACAATAGGTAACTTTGTATACTGTAATGCTCTTATATGGATAGTGTTGGCTAAAATTCTCTTTAGAGCAAGAGAAACACGTTCTCAAGAATACATTTTTACAAGTTCAATTGTTTTGTTCGAGATTGTGTTATAACTTATCACAATAAGCACCAAAGGTAAGAGATCATCTTCGATACGCCTGTAGTTCATCTTAGAGGATGAATGATCACCTACGCCTACTAAGGAGTCTCATATCGGATCCGTGAGAATCACATCTCTGTCACTGTGATTTGATCTTCTCTCGTTATTTACCGTTCTCACCTACCCTCTTATCTAAAATGGATATCACCGTTATCTCCACGTAATGTAATTACTCTCTCGTGCTATATCAACACAATATTCCTAGTGACATCATGAATACTAATCCGCTCACGACAATGAGGAAAAGGGGGTTTGTTTTGCTATGACTTTTCATTATCGTCCTTCTCAGAGTATCGAATGAGATATCACTCCCGCAAGTGAACCAAGTCGAAACATTAAGCTGTAAAAACCCTAGAAGGAACTCCGTCGCCGGACTGAAGTACATTTTGCGGAACGGGTTGAGTGGTCGCTTACCTTCGTTGGGGACGCAGGGTGACAAAACTCCATCTCCCGATCCATGGTTTTTATTTGTCCTGAACTCCGTTGCGAGAATAGGTACCAATGAACAGAAACAGTTACTAAAATTGAACACAAGTCCACGTTACCTTCAATGCTTCAACTTCCGTGTTTCACCCTCGGGCAGTACAAAGAAGTGCAGAGCTGTGTTTCAGGGTGAGGCTTGGTTTTTGTGCGTCGGATGAAATCACTTCAGCTAAAAACAAGCAGCTTTCGTACAAGTTGTCACCTGTTGGAACTAGGAAACCGAAGTACGGGGAGACATACATTCACATCACCTCGACCGTCGTGCTTACTATGCTGTTACTTCGAGCCTGTAGGAGACTTGATTTTGGCAACGATGCTGAACTTCTTGGAGTCGGCGTACTAGTGGCTCAACAGTTTTATTCTGAGCATAGTTAGCTTTAAAACTAAGAACTCCAAGTGTCACATGGAAGATACCATTCCACCATAAGACAAGTAAGTTATTTCCTCGACCGACCTGTCCGATTCCTGAGTGCTGCTGGATCACAAAATTCACCCAGTATCAGTACGGGGAACGACAACGGAACGGAAACATTGACAATGGAAGCTCACACTCGTAAGATTGGTCGGTCGCTGTTGAAAGGTGAGTGCAGCAAAGCGTCTTCCCCTGAAAGCAAAGACTGTGCAGAAATATGGCACATGACTCCAAACACATCAAACAGACATTTATCTCGTCGTATTCTCCAGACACGGAGTATCCGTCCTCTGTCTTATTTCATCATCGACCTTACTTCAAAGCTATCCTGATGATCCATCTGGACTGCTTCCAGACTTGGCAGTCCCGTCTGAGATGTGTTACACTGTTTTCTTTCCTGTACCTCAAGAGCTACGGCAAGTTCAAGGAATCGAGCTCTACAGACTCCTCTAAAAGAAGGCCACTCACTTCCTGCTCTCCTCGTTCTTTCTTTGCGTTCATCTAACTCCTGTCAGTGGGTATCCTCAAGCGTGGAAATAACTCATCTCATTAACTGAAATAGATTTGAACATGTCGTAGTTCTTCTCTGACTGATAGCTGATGGAAGGAAGTTTCCATCAGCAATTAGCTAGCTGGTAGTTCAAGTATTGTTTACTGTGTATTCCTTCCAAACGTGCAAGAACCTGATTCAGTTAGGCAACATTTCTCTGCATAAATACTCCCCTGCTGGTTTATGTAACTCTTTGGTTGTGGTGAAAACGAAGTAAGCTGCATCATCACCCCCAACATTCACGTAAACCAGTCGATGGATCAGGACGCAAGTAGCTTGGATAGGAAGGAGAGAGGAATGTCTCCTCTAGAGAGAGTTTTCCAGACCAGACTGCATGCGCAGCACGGTGACTCAACGAAGCTGGACGGTGCTGGAGAGAACAGTGTCACGCAGAGTTTTGAATGTAGACTGCACGGTGAAGGAGGTCCAGGAGACTTATGGCAACCGGATTACGAAGAGGTTTTGTATAAAAATCATCATGGGTTCTGTGAGGATGAAACCTATGTGGACGTTTCTTTCGCTGATGATGTAGCGCATCACCAGAATAATCAGCGGCAAGCTTGGGTATGTTGATTCTCACTCTCTCTCTCTCTCTCTCTCTCTCTCTCGGTCGTTCTAATACTCTGTTCTGAGACTGCGAATATTTAGTCAGGAAGGATTGATTGTTCTCCTTGGTCTCCTTGTTCTCCTTGGTTTGACTTACTCCATGCCTGCCATCCCTAGACTTTTACCAGTCAGTTTCGTTGTGAATGTCTTTTTCTTTCTGAGCCTCCTCGAAGCTGTAGTACTAGTATATCATTTCATTTCTTCGAGTGAGTAACTGTGGTGCTGATGGTCATCGTGATTCTGAGTCTGATACCTTTCTGTTCCTTAAAGATAGTGATCCAGAGCACTTCTAGACTGTTAATTGGAAATGAAGCTAAGTGTCTAATCAGAAGAGATGGCTCTTTCAGTAGTTCTAACCAGATTTTAAGACGTAAAGGGAGATCGACATCCTTAAAATCGTCTTAGATCGAACGTATAACCTTGTCCAGTAATCAACTACCACTGAAACTAACTTCCATAGAAGGTCGAATTCTTCACAAAGCGAGCTCCGCGCACCGAGTCTGCAAGGATCTAGCAAGTGTGCATGCAAGTTCGATCTAGTAAACCCAGAACTACAGCATTAATGCAGATTGGAAAATACAAGTCGGGGGCTAATTGTTGGTTTTACTCGACGTTTCTGGTCGGGACGAGAAACGTCGAGACGGACTGTACTCCAAGGCTCCGAAAGTGCAAAGATTCTTGAGGAGCTACATGATACATGAAGTGGGGCCCGCTGTCAGACTCTGGAATCCCAATCCAATATGAGTTGGAAACAGGACCTGGTGGCGGCAAGTCCGGATTGTCTCCATTTTAGAAGCGAGCTGTGAAGAGGGTACGTAAGACTGTCACGTCGTTTTCCTCCAGTAGAAATATCCCTATTGTATCCACTAAAGGTTAATGTCCTTGTTCACTGCTTACAGTTGACAACTGGCATGCTAAGGGCATGACGACCCCTGGCATGCTAAGGGCATGACGATCGGCCGTCATGCCCTTAGCATTTTGCTTATGCTTGTTGTCCTATCGTACGCTTTCCGAAGGCCTCCACAATCGTAGCTTTGGACGTTGGTTTTTTTGTTTGGATTTGTTTTTAGGCCTCTTTTCGCTGTGGGGCTTTCTGCAGCCGTATGCTGCTGCCCTTGCACAGCATGAGTCCCCCCGCCAGGCGGACTTTGGACGTTGGTAAGCCATTCCATGGTAAACATTCCATTTCCGATGAAAGCCAACGGCCCTAAAGAAAGCACCTCAGAACAGAACCTTTGAAACGTAGATGGGAAATTCAGAAGGATTGGCAGCAGTCACGGTAACAGAAATGAACTTGACGACATCTTTGTGACGCCTGTTTGGAGACTTAGTCTATGGTCAGATCCTTCAGCTGGGGTCAAACTAATATTGATAAAAATTCGTATGTCCTTTTGTCGTCTTGTACTGCTTGAATAATCCATCATCCGACTGTTTCAGTCAGCCAGCCCCATACCATCTTCTCTTGATTCGATGAAACTCTTTCGGGGTTACTCCTCCTCTTCATTTTTGGCTCTCACTTCGACGAGGTTTCTTTTTTCTTTCTCGCTCAATCATGGACACATGTGATTCGTACTGCAGCCTTTACCAGACCCTGATCCTCAAGTCAAGGCAACAGATCGTTGCACACCAGGCTCAGTGACACATACTGTCAAGGATGTTGAACAAGCGCGATATTCTCCACCACCACAGGAGAATGAAGGTAATGTCCTGCTCACGTCTCTCAGACCCTCTCGGTTCTTGTGTTTGGATGACGAACCCAACTTTATCTGATATATCCTCCTGTCACCCCAGCCAGAGTTGGCTCATCGGAGTAGTGATCGATGCTAATGAAGTCAAACACGTGCTGCAGGTCTTTACAGCATTTACAATCGGCTCTCGCTGCTGGACCGACATCTATTCGTTTGGATAATCGTGGTGATGGCAATAGCTCTGCTAGTGGGCTACTTCCATCCAGGAGTGAAAAAGGGTCTAGAGGTGGTCAAGATATCTTCCGTGCCTCTGCCAATGGCAGTAGGTTTGTGGGTGATGTTGTACCCAGTTCTCTGCAGAGTACGCTACGAGCTTCTGGGTCAAATACTGAAGGGACGCCAGCTGAGGTCAAACCTTCTGCTCAGCTTCATCCTCAACTGGCTGGTGGGTCCAGCACTGATGACTGCTTTGGCCTGGGCCACTCTTCCTGACCTGCCCACATACAGAACCGGTGTCATTCTCATCGGCATTCCGCGGTGCATCGCCATGGTACTGATATGGAACGATCTGGCCAATGGGGATGCTGAGCTCTGTGCTGTGTTGGTGGCCTTCAACTCCATCTTACAAGTCTTGCTCGTCAGTCCTCTCACCATGTTCTATCTCCGAGTAGTTTCACGACGAGATGGAGTGGACGTGAGTGTCTGGACGGTAACAAACAGTGTGCTCCTCTTCTTAGGTATACCATTCGCTGCGGCTGTTGTTACCAGACTGCTCCTCCGATCTGCCAAAGGCTCCAAATGGTATGACACTAAATTCATGCCCTCCTTAGCGCCATGGGCGCTGCTGGGTCTGCTTTACACCATCTTCATACTGTTCTCGGTTCAGGCTCATGGGATCTTGGACGAAGTCGTCAGTGTGTGTCGGGTTGCGGTGCCCCTGCTTCTGTTCTTCGTGATCATGTTCTCCTCTGTAGCTGCCACATGCAAATGGATGAAGCTCCCATACGAGCAGCTTGTCACGCAATCCTTCACTGCATCCAGCAACAACTTCGAGCTCGCTATTGCTGTAGCAGTCGGAACTTTTGGTGTCGACTCGCAAGAGGCTGTGGCTGCCACTATCGGCCCTCTGATCGAGGTTCCTGTGCTTTTGGCGTTGGTCTACGTCACTCTGTACTTCAAACATAAAAACTTAATCTAGGAAAGTTCAGCTCTTCCATTCTTTACCATAATTGTCGAAGTTCTAGAAGGATTAACGTCACCCATTCGTGACCCGTCTGAAAAATTCCATAGCCACTGGATTCCACTAAAATAGATGCAGTAGTTCCAAATTCCAATCAGCAACAAATAGGTTAACTTAGATTAGAGGTAGAAGTTGGTACGAGAATACAATCGAAACACTGGATAACGAGGGAAGCCCAACCGTGTTATAGCAGGCAAGAGAAGGGAGATTCACAGGGCGCAAAGATGAGAAAACAAGGGTGAGCCTTCATGGAGGAACAGTTCCAAACTGTCAAAACACTTCCCGACAAGTGTGTTCTTCTAGAACGAAATGATAGTTACCACTTAGAGGTATGTAGCCGGCTGTATTGTGCGGACCTCGAACATTCTTAGGAAGGAGCAAGTATTTCTTGGTCATCTTGGAGCCCCCCATCAAACAGTTAATGGTGTTTACTGAATAGTTTCTTTGGAAAATGAATGGATGAATGACTTCTCGCCAAGGCAGTGAAGACAAGACCCTCGACCCTCAGGTCCAAAAAGCGAAAGTAAGCTACAAAACAAAGTGGTTCATAAATTTGACTTCACATCAGTAGCTCCAAATATACTGACGAAACCTAAAATGTCTTATCTTTCCTTCCAATATCCTTTGCGATAGTTCTCAAGACAAGTATGCGAACTCGTGAACAGATCTCTGCAGTAGATCTTGTGATTAGCTCGAAGATGTGAAAACGTTTGAAAACTCTAAGAAAACATGAAACTCGTCCTCTATTACACAAGCGAACCCACAAAGACTTCCCATCTCAACTCTACTGAAATTCGGTGATGCATAACCATATCGATCATAAGCTTATGTGAACTTAGTCTAGCTTGAAAGATTAAACTAGACAAATGTATGCACCTCTAAAGTGTTGCAGCGACTCTAGAAGCACATTCTAGTGAGACCCTAAAAGACATGAATAAGACGCAGAGTTCTCCACATAATCTGCAGGCATGCTTATAACGGACAGATGTTGCTTTGTAACACCTGCATTTGTTGGAGACAAAGGAGGTGGAGCTTGTGGGAGTAAAGTCCACACACAACTTAGACACAACTCACACTTAGCATGACCTTCTGCTCAAGTTCTGGATTGGTTGAGTGAACAGTGCTTCACGAGAAGAATTCATGTCAGGTTTAGATTTCTGACAAAGTGATCTTTAGGAATACAAAGTTCATGTGAGCAGATTCTGCATGCCACAGCACTCAGTACAGGCAGGGACAATGTGATGGATGTCAGAAGAAGTCACTGAACCCTGAACCCTGAAGTGATACAACTGCTTTTCCCTACAGTCGATCGGTGAAACCCACACTGAACTTCCTCAATCCTCAATCGCCAGAGTGGAAAGAGGAAGAAAGGAACTGAAATCTCTGGATGTGATTCCTCTATCGGTTGGGAAATGAGTCGTGACGAAGTGGAGCCCAAAAGGAGAGGTGAAGAAAAGACTCTAGTGGGATATGTCACTTGGAAGAGAACCCAAATAGCTTCGAAAAGAGAAAAGGGGGAACATGAACTACACACGTATGAGAGTCATTATCATCGACGTTAGTAAAAGATAGACGATAAAAGTGGAAGAACGGTCATCCCAAAAGAAGGGTGAAGTGAGTAGGCATAGCTCCATATATACTTCGTGGGTGATTTGACTGCTGCCGAACTTGTACATATATCATAGTGGATAGTCGAAGTGGACTTCGACTATCATGGTCTGGGGAGAATCTGGGATGCATCCAAAGCGTCTTACGCAGTCACGGAGTGGAAAGAGACAAATGTAAATACTGGACAAAATTCATGTGAAGCATAAAGAAATGACATAACTTATGAATAGGTTCTCACAAGTTTCCAGTAGTAATAACGCTTTGGAGGGGGAATAAGTTTTATTTACATTTACTAAACTTGAAACCTTGATCTTCCTTCTGTTCTGATCTTGTTTACAAATCTTTGCACTTAACAAATAATAATTTTGTTTTAGTTACATTTAAATTTACAACCAAACTCTCAGGAAAATGAGTAGGAGACTAATCATACACTAAAATGACTGCAAATAATATTTTCCCTCTTCGATGGACAGGGTGAATATGCATGCTGGATGAACTTTTGAGAATTTTTATTTGCTTGCTGTTATCGAGAAATATATAAGTGTTAATTAAAAATCATATACCAAATAGATGAAATGTTAACGGTTAGGCATGGTCCATGCCTGGAAACGCGAGAAGGCCAGAATATAAACCATAAGTCATGGGTAGACTTCCGCGCTGCCAAAAGTACAATTCCGAGAACATGAAGCTATTAATGCATTATTGTGAGTTTAATTTATTCTCTAATAATACATCAATTTACTGTGAGTTTAATTTATTATCTAACCCTTCCTACCAGAAGGGTTACATCATAAATTAAACCCCTGCATATCTGTTGTATCTTCCGTGGGATGACTGCTGTAACTCCATCCTTGTCTATGCTATGCAAAAGCGAAAATATTCTCGGATAGCGTATATGCTTATGGGAGGCATGGATCCTGTCATGATAAGAGACATTCATATAGATTTCGCAGATAGGAAGAAATCAGTTTCTGTTTGCTCTACTTGTCAGGAGATATTCAGAGCCCGACGTGAAGCAGACGCATCTATAACTACCATACTGTAAATGGACAGTGATACAGTAGAGCTCTTATTGGGGAAGGATCAAAAGCTGCGATAAACGAAGCAAACAGATCGAAGAAATTCTAAGACAGTGATGGATCGCAACTTTACTAGGATGCCAGCCTTCAACGGATCCCAGAGTGTCACCGTTTTAGGCAGCTGCGAGTGCTCATCAGAAAATGGTCTTCCCTCGTGTCTCACTTGCTTTCGGGTCATCCTACAAGTTTTCCCAGGGCACACGATACCAGTAGCTGCGACATCACTGAACCAACTGAAGATGCGTGTAAATTCTCTAGGAACAATGCTACACGTGCAGCGGGTGAACGTCCTACAATCACTGTGAGCCTCAAGACAGAGATTTTTAAAGAATTGCAAGGGAGCTAACAGGACAGAACTGGGAGACGATAGCCTCAGCCTTCTGTGGCGCTGGGTTCCGAACTTTTCTGTGCATTTGGTAGCATTGGGCGACGAGATCATATAACCTCATGGTCATTCTGTGAACATGTGAACGTACCAAAACTTGATTTGTTTGAACTCCGTTCGTCCCCAGGTCACAAAAGAAGTGGGGAGAGCCACATATAGCAGCAGCATACAATGATGTACATTTGCTATGACATCGAAATGGAGCATCAAATGAAAATTCTTGAGATGCATCTGGCTTCACTTCAGATCCTTTTTAGTTCCTAGAATAAGAAAAACTTCTAGGACCGAGCTTGTTATCTACAGACACACCTTTCCTTTTTCTCGTATCTGAAGAGATTCGACAGGGCGTAGATTACTCAATACAGTTCTCTCTACATACATATTTACAACGACCTGAAGTGAGAACTGGCCACATCCTCTGAAGATTCAAGCTATGAGACCGGGCGCACAGAAAACGGTGCCGGCTGGTAGATCCTAATCGACCTCTCGGGAATCCACCTTCAGCTTCTTCCGTCATCCCGATTTATGAGAGCACGCCTTCCCAGCAGTTAGCTAGCTAGCTAGCTAGGCAAGGTGCACACAGTCGTCGAATGAACCATCCACATTATCGTGAACGAGCTCAGTGATACGCACAAGACGCCGCACTCTTTTCCTTCTCTCTTACAAGCGGCGACTATCTCTACCCTTCCCTTGCGCGAAGGAGGCAAATTTCCAGTGAGTGGTCGACTACTCCCTTCCTCCCTCTACTGAGATGATTTTGACGGTCGCTTCTTGACTGCAGAGAGGGCATTTTCTAACACCCCAACATAATGGTCCACCTCTTTGGTTCCTTTCTTCGTCTTCTCGTCATCGTGGCCAGAACTTGTCTGAAGAGGAGCAACTTTACCACTCGCCTTATTGCCAGGGCTGGTTTTAGCCCTCAACTTAGTCCAATTTATAGCTCTGTCGAGCACATCCACACACTGAGCTACATCTGCACTGTCCTCTACTGGAGTTGACAAATCTGCCGTTCCCGAATGAATCGAGTTGAAAGATTCACAGGACCCACTTCTGACCAGGCCTCCTGAGCTCGATGCAAGATCGTTCTCTGCGCCTTTCTGTAACTCCCTCGCTGTTAGTGACGCAGAGGGCATTGGAGGCGGCGCCGATCCACCCAAAGTGAAATCATCCATATCAGATGCAGAGAGAGTAGTGATGCCCACCGAGAAAGAAGGCCCCACGAGGCTAGGCCTTCTGAGCAAGCTCGGGCTCCCGCTAAAATCCCTCGACCTTGGGGTGCCACCCGCTCGAGGAGTGTTTGTCCTTGAAAGTGAGGCGCCTGCAGCCTTTGCAACGATACTACTCAATCTCGGAGTCAGCGGTTGCTCGTCTAGCGAAGAGAACTTGGTTCCAGAATCAACAAGGGGAATCCTATCCTCATCTAGAGTGATCCCGTCCAGATCGTCGTAAGCGGCATCCTCCTCAACGCGTCTCCTCAAAGCCATCGCACGAGCCCTGGCCATAGCCTCGGCAGTTTCGACCTCCATTCTGCGCACATCTTCCATAGTGAGCCCATGCCATTCATCCAACCAGCAGAAGCACTTGCGGTGTCCTTCCAACAGAATCTTACGCTGCGCATTCTTGGAGATGAATTTCTCAATTCGAGATCCGAATCCCCAGTAGGGCACGTCCACCGTCACGCACTTGTATGCGCACATTACAGGCTCACATTTTTGTGCCCATCCCTCTTGCAAGGGGCCCCTTCCGGTCCTCACCGATTTGAATTTGGTGGGATCCTCTTCCTCCACGTAATTCTCTACCTGGTCAGTGGCGATGTCGATGTATTCGACCTGTCTTTTCTTCAGCGTCTTAGGGTCTAACCCCAAGGCATTTTCGCTCGTGCCTCTGTCGGGCAGATGAGTGGTTTCGAGAATGAGGCGGAATTTGTTGAAGAAAGGGCATCTGAGCACAGTTGTGCAATGAGGGTATGCATTCCAGGCCTCCTCTTCCAGCATCAAGGCCTTCTTCGGAAGAAGGCCGACCAACCAGCTCGGAAGCTTGCTGGCCAGATGGTAGAGTTTGTGGGTGTACTGGCCCCGTCGATCGCGCTCTTCGAATGGCTCGTTTTTCAAAACCTCCACACCGTCTCCGTTGTCTTCCGATGACTCGCTGGCGCTGTACTTCGCCACCATGTACAGCTGAGCGATTTTATACTCTTCGATCGTAAATGGCAGAACAATGCGGTACTCCCATATGGCCACCATCCTCTCCACCCTACTTACTACTCTTTCTCTCCTCCCGGTCTGCTTTGCGGCACAGGAATCCTCTCGTCACAGCGTACTGCAGAACCCTAAAACCACCCTTCCCGAGAAAATGTTTGTTTCTCAACAAAAAGCCTGCCTTGCGCCTTTGGCATTTCAATTCTCTCTCGCTAGGTGGAGCTGGAAGTGGTGAAAGAACCAGAAAAAAGTGCACAAGTGCGACGTTACGTTACTTGAAGTCTGTTCACACGAGCTTGACACGAGAATCTGACCTTCCTCCCCGTCCCAGACGACTGAAACTTATTTCTGAAGACTGTCATCCATCCAACAGACCGCCTTTCCTCAGAAGGAAAGACTTCGGATAGAAATTTGTGAACTACGTTACAAGTTGGATTTCAGTGTCCTCTGGAAAATTTGGAGAACGATCGTGAGGCTGAATGACGAGATGAACCATCCGTTGGATCGATCGAACCGGAACACTTGCGTCCACACCATCACATCCACCACGTGAGCTTGTTAGTATGACGGGGTGACGCGGATCAGTCGTCCGTCCATCGAGCGATTCGAACTGTCAAACAACAAACAGCGAGTCCCGTTTTCAGCGAATCATAACTTTCATCCCAGAGAAACCGCAATCCAATCCATCCAAACCAAACCAAAACCAAACCACTCACCACTGCGCGGTCATAGCTACTCAGTCCATCCAATGCAACCACGACCAGCGGAATACCCACCTCCCCGAATCTCAATTTCAGCGAAAGCAAGTTCCGATCTTGCAATCCTCATCAGTTCCCTTCCAACAAAGTATCCCATCTCATCCCCACTTTCCCTCTCCCTCTCTCGTCCGCCCCTGCCCTCCTTTCCTTTCCTCTCCCTTCTTTCCCCTCCCTCTTTCGAGGTTCGGTTTGTCGTCACTCCCGAAGACAAGGCAACGACCGCCAGAACGAACCAGCCAGTAACCAAGATTCCCGAGTTACCGGTTCCCGGTTAAAAGATCTGAGCGTTTTCTTTGCCTTCTTCCATTCCTCCCAGAGTCCCGCTTTGTTCTTTACTCCCCTCCTCGCCCACTGCCACGGTCCCTCTGGGCGTGGCTTCTTGACGAGGGAAAGAGTGGCAGAATGTGTCTGTCCTCCTGATTATGATGGTGGCGGGAGGGATCATCATGATCTCTCTCGCTCGGGCTCTTGAGTCTTTACTCCCGGATTTTCATCTGGTAGAAACCAGCTCTCACCACATCCAGTTGTTTTCGCCTTTGGTTGGGCACTTCGACGTGACCCGGAGGGTGAGTCAGCTCTGGAGGTCTTCTAAAATTCTGCTTTCTACCTCTCCCTTGCTCTCGTCTGCTTGCGATCTTGCGACGTGCTCACCTTCACTTGATCAGTCAGTTGTTTGCTTCTCTGGAAATCGGTACGGGGTGAACTGGAGCAGCCCCGCAGCAGGGAGTTAGTCGCGGTAGATAAAAATATATTTCCAAACCTGCACTGGCGCATAAGAAGAAGTCAATGGGGAATGGAGTGGGTCAAACGGGAAGCTGGAAGCTCAGATACGGTTGGCTAGCTAGCTAGCTATTTCTGTGCGTAACGAATCGACCGATGCGAGTATGTAGGGAAGGCACTTGTGCTCCAACACCAGCTGAATCTCTCCGGGCTTAAAAGGTATGCTGGAGAAATGGGAGCGTAACGCATCCACCGACGCGAGTATGGGGGGAAGGCACTTGTGCTCCAACACCAGCTGAATCTCTCCGGGCTTAAAAGGTATGCTGGAGAAATGGGATCGCGCAACAGGAAGCACGAGTGTATCAAATTAGAGACGGTGAACGAACTTACTCGAGTTGTGAGCTCGGAAGGTGGAGGAGAGGAGCGAAGGCGTACGAAGGACCAAGGCATAATCATGCAGTGGCCTGAGCGGGTTGTACCAGTCCCGGCACTCCCAGATTGGCATTTCGTCAGAATTACTGTTGCTACATGGTCCTCATCCAACCTCAAGAGATCAGCAAGTAATCGGGAAAGGACTGGACCGTGTGGTGTAATTTAGGATACCAATCCTAGCAGATCCTTTGCTTGGCGCTGAAACCATTTACCATGATTCCCGCCCGCTATACGTACTCGATCTTGGAATAACGAGTTGATACTTAACATCAGCCTGCCACATGAACACCCATAGAGTACAAACATGCACCTTTCATTTCAAACGTTGGACCACTGTCAGAGCAAGGACCTTGATACGTATTGATCTTACGCGGTGGAGCTCGGCAAGGGGCGTAAGTAACGCCTCGACCCTCGCAACGATTGGATCTCAAGCATTTTACTCGTGAGCATAGACCGTCAGACGAAAGGACAGGAAATAAACGACGTCTTCGTGGTTACCCCAGTTCTCCTGACGAGATTCCCCTCCTCCGCTAACAACGATCAGCTTTTTCTCCATCAGCATACTGTTCCCGCGAAGAGCATAGATTTGAGACTTGACTTTGACCCCATCCTGGCGGCTCCACTGAAGCAGACCTACAAAAGCTCTTGCTTGCTAAGCTGCAGCATCTCAGAAAGAACCAACTCGATTACCGTAGAAACTCGTGAATTCGTGGCAAATCAGGGAACAGAGGTCGAAAGCAACCAGAGTGGCGGGCCAATTAGTACTACTGTATAGCGGGACTTCCCACAAAATAGTCTTTGGTTGGTTTATCGACAGCATCCTTAGAATGATGTCATGTTCGTCGTGTGCTTTCGGCGTGTATGGTGCCAGCTCCCAGAGCTGTTGTGTTCTATGACACCTCGTCCTCTTCTTCAAGTCACCAGTCTGACCATCCCATGTTAGCTGACACAGACATGCAGACTGAAGTTTCTGCATGCGGAGAGAAACGCCGAAGTGCCTCTTACATACCTACTGGACGTTCAGAGCATATACCTGGGACTCGGCGCTGCCACTTATCTTGCACAATGCGAGTCGACGTGTGCCGCTGAAAGCAGACGGCAACACCTACCACAACGTACCTTCTCCCTTGTGTGGGCTCATACCGACAGCTATCTTCCCGTGACTATACCGCGAAAGTAGGCAGTGCACACTAACGATCGAGGATGAGCACACTTACGAGACTTTCTGAAGAAAACCATACAGCTAAAGCTTTTGCTCACTCCAGTTTCATGGCAGCCTGTCCAATCAGTCGTAAAAAGGAAACGACCTGCAAGCGTTACTGACCCGCAGTCATCAGTTTCACTACGGTACTGGAAGCGGTAGATCAAGCTGCACGCGTTATCCCAAGCGCAATCCAACACCTCTGATTCAACAAAGTCCGGGCAACCGATCCCAGCAAGTCACACCACGCAGGACCAAACATTTCGCGTGGTTGTACAGAGGTGGAATATGCTGATCTTCAGGAAACCAAAGAATTAACATCACGTTCGAAAGAAGGCAAGGAAAATGCAAAACTCTTCCCCGGTCTTCCGTTGCCCAGTCACTACTTCCTTCACAAGATCGACGCAGGATTCACTTGAACCGCAGTCATTCGTCTGGCTCAGATTTCAAAAATTCAGAACGTCCAAAGATTTCTTTACAGAACTAAAGATCGACCGCGAGGTGCAACATGCTCCCCCAAGACTTGAGAGAAAAGAGTAGCACACAGGCCCACCACGGAGCATGCACATCCAATCTGACGGAAGAGTTGACTGATCCCGTACGCGACGTACGTATATCATCACGTTAAAAGCACCGAACTCCACACTGGAAGTGTCACACTTTGACGGTGAAATAAAATGACAGTACACAAGTGCAACCTTCCTTTGAAACGGTGGCATCGAACATATCATGATGTACTCAATTCTTCCATGTTGAAACCAGTGTCAAACTGCAGTACCAACTTTTTACAATTAAGCAGTTTAAAAGCAGTCCAGCTGATGAACAATCTCGACTACGGAAAGGCCTTGAGCTAGGTAGCAAAATCTGTGTGACAAATCTCCTTCCAGAAATATAACTTGAATACTCGAACCACATCTTAGAACGGATGTCACGATAAAATGAATAATAGATCTACAATTGCTCGGCAGTGAAAGCCCTTCCTAAAGTAACGGACCCCACTCTCAAGGGCCCTAGATTGACTTGCTTATCACATTTGCACTACGCTAGTAATCCCTAAAACGAAAGGAGAGACCTCGCCGAGCCCTTCTTACCGCGCCGTCGTCTTCTTTGCCTCTCACGCCACAAGATCCATATAAGAAGAAAACCTGAACAGGTAGACTCCGTGTCAGAGACCGGATGGCATCAAAGTCCAAATGCATAAAACTGGACAGAATTACTTATCACGCATGAACTGTAGCATGAAAGTCTACCGGGATGTGGTTCACGTTTTAACAGACTTGTAAATCCAAGTAAGAAGATAAGGGGTCCAAGAGTAAACCGGCACCAAGACTTGCACCAACGAGCCACATCGGATTTAAAAGTTCATTTGAAACTTCAAGCCACAAACTAACTAAATGAAAATGGAATGAAAATGGAAACTACAAAATTATAATGCATGATGAAGACTGGGAAAATAAGACGACCCCGTCCACAAAATCAGCAGCATCCAGTGCACAAGCTTAGAGCACCAAAGTCATTTCCTTACCTGTGACACACAGACTCACGCGTACGAGCCATTGAAAGACCAACGTAGTGCTTTCCAGCTGCAAAAGAGTTGCCGCCTAACAGTAAGAAATTGCTGAGGATACATGCTACGGATCCCCAAATGTTCCGAACTAGTCACCAAATTCTCTTGGGAGACCAGATAAACCGAAATGATCTACACAGAACCTAGAACTCGTCCACATTCGACAAGAAAAGTCACAAAACACCAGTAAAGAAGCACTATGGATGCCTGGCATACATGTCACAGTCCAAATTGTGATACGAGACAAAGCCTTAGGAAAGGCTATCGGTTAACAGACCTCTTCTCGACGCCAGGGTAAGCCAAATCCCGACCGTCCTTTATTACCTTCACCGGCTCCTTCCATCGTAAAAAACCTTCCGTCAAAGCCGTCTCGATCGTACCTTCCCAGCTCCCCGGAAATCACCTTGCTCTCGGCCTTTGAACCTTTTACATCACTAGACGTGAAATTTAAAATTTCTTCTATTTGTACATGACTGGCCTTCACGCTGTTCGAAGTAAGATGTATTGGCGTAGTCTCCAATTCAATGTCCCCGCCTGATTTAGCACTTGCTGTTGTGACATTTCCTTCTCGAGGGTTGGGTAAAGATGGAGTTGGTGGACCCGTGTGATCACGGAAGCTACTTGTCATTGGTTGACGTTGGGGAAGGGAATTTGATTCTGGTGTCATGTTCGCCTCATCTTGCCTGAAAATTTCAGTTTGAGCTAAAAAACCTTTTGAACCTTGTACTACAAGCGGAGCATCCAGACCACACTGCAGAGGGTGACCCAAGACGAGGGAGTATGTGGTAAAATTTACATCGGTCCTCCGACTTGGTAGAATAGTGTCTTGGGACCCTATGGGAGCTAGTAACTCGTTGGTTGTAGGCAGAAGAACGGGATCTCGAAGCCTGTAACTAGTGAAGTCAAGAAGTTTCTTCAAGAGCCAGTAGCAATTTGTCACCATATGACTGCTATCCAAACAGTTCGAATCTCCGTACACGGCGATCCGACCTCGTCCAGCTTCTACAGCTCCTAAGATGGCGGACTCCACCTGTAGCGCGATACGCTCATTAGCAAGTAAGTAAACAAAGCTAGAGCATAAGCCTTGCTCAACATACTTGCTTCCTCACCGAAAAGCTGAGAATGCTTTACAGTTTCATGAACACAGGCACGTTGTTTGCTTCAGACTTACATGAACTTCTGCAAGGTACAAAACTCCTTACGCTAAGTAAAGACTCTGGTTTAGGAACAAAAAACTTACTTCTGCAAGTTACAAGATTCTTTATGCTAAATAAAGACTCTGCTTTCCACAAACACGTTTCTGTTCAACCCTCTTCAAAACAAATTCTACGAGGAAGGTATACAAGTCACCTGTGCTTTCACAGATGTTCGAGATGAAGTGATCCCAGAATTCGCTCCAGAGGTTTCTTGGAAAAGGAAACGATGCACAAAGCCACCAGCAGGGAACCTCTTTATGTCTGTACCTGAGGCGTAGTGTGCTCTCTCACCCGCTATTGAAAAGGCTCCGTTCAATATTGTATCCCCGAAGGCGATGCCAAACGGTGCCAGTAAATCATTCAATGCGGGAATGTTCGCCCCACCCGTGGCTGGAGTCCACCAGCTACGAGTATTATCGTCAAAGAACCTCATCTTCACCATAGTATCCACATGATACCAATCCGCGAAAACAATTAGACCCAGGCCACGCGTTTCAACGTCGTTCTTTAGCTTCTCAATCTCCTCTGGGTAGTATTCATCTTCAAGATCCACCATCAACAGCGTCCCATAATTGTTCGCATCAAAGCAAGTTAAAGGCGAGCCCAGGCTTTCTAAAAAATAGCCAGTATCCCTTAAGCTGTCAAACATACCGTGAAAGTTTGTGTGCAGATGATCCCCATGCCAGTCAAGAATGTCGTTTCGAACATCAAGAGAGTCACGAGGTATGTATCCAGGAGGATACCTGACGCTATGAAACTGATCCCATAGGATTCGCTTCTCACGCGCTGGAGTTGGAACAACGGCAACTTTGACAGGCAAGGTGCACTTACACCTTCGAGGTTCATCTTCCCCTTTCCCAGGTGGAGAAACAACAGTAAAAGTGATATTTCCCTCCAGTATTCCCAAGTGTCTGCTTCCTTCTGGTTTGATGCGGAAATGCAATCCCAAGAAGCCAGTCCAAGGCCAGATCACATCCGAATATGTAAACTGTATATCTAATAAATGCCCAGCATTACCGAATGGCGTCCACTTTGGTGCGGACTCTAGGTAGCCAACCACTCCCATCCCATTCAGTATCGTAGCATTAAAAATAACTGGCATTGCACCAGCATACATGGGTTGGCGACAAAAAGGCCAAGTATACGGGCAATCCGTTAGGTCCAAAATCTTTGGATGAACACTTGCGCGTGGGCTGTATCTGCTAAGAATTTCGTAGGACTTCAACCTGCATGCCCCGATATCCCAAGGACTCAAAACCAAAGAAGCAGCCAACCAATATCGAAGGTGGTATACAGGTAAAGCTCCAAACACTCTAAACAAGAGACTCCATCTTAAGACTCGGGAATACGAACGGAAAACACCACTTGGTTTCTGTTCATCCATTTTGTACCAAACACCGCAAAACAAAACAACGAACGCAAAGGAGCTTCTCCTTGAAGCTCCTTTGCGTTCGTTGAACCAAGCAACTCGCAAGCACGTAGGCTCCAGATTCAAATGTTCCCGATTCCTAAGACGATATCATGACTATGACTACGTACAACTCTGATGTAAGAGGTTCCGAGATGGATGCTAGTCATTACTACGTTTATACAGGTAGCTGACATACTAGATTCACTTTCACTCGAATAAATAGCTCTGATTCTTGACGAGGGGCAAACGACTTACAAATTCAATCGACCAGCTCCTTGCTCGTACATGTTCGGCCCAACTAAACGAGTCGCACCTTCCACGAGGGCCTGTTTCATACTAGCAGGATTCAAAATATCCCACCGTGTCTCCTGCGGTACAACGCTAGCCAATAAACAAACAGCACCCGCCACTACTGGACTTGCCACACTTGTGCCTGATAAGCTCTTACATCCAGTGGTAATCTTCGAACCAATGACCTCCCGACCATATGCCACAATATCTGGTTTCACCCGTCCATACCTGCGTGAAGAGTTGTCAGGACTGTTACGGAGAACTAAGTGATTCAAGGCATCCTGAGAAAGCTGTAAACTCTCTGGATATAGAACCCACCCTACAACCATTCCTCTACATAACAACTAGAGAACTCCTTCCAGTACAGTTCCAGCACGCAGTATGGCCCAGCAAGAAGAAGTTGATAACAAGCGCAAACTGGTGCCCGAAGGCTTACACAGTAAATTTTTGCCCTTTACACAAACCGCTAGCAAGAAAATATATCAAGAAGACGGGACGCAAAGCATAGGCACAAAGAACAAATCACTGAATAACAAGTACTGCTGTGATAAAGGTCATCGACTGCAATAGTCTAAACCCAAGAGTAAAGCAAATTTACCCGTGTGGAATCTCCCAGGTACTCATGCCTCGCGAAGAGAACGATGCGATATGATCGCTGTAATCAATACCACCAACGCCAATCACATCGCTCTGATCTGCTGGATTATTCAAGGTACCGTAAAGAGGCCCATCATTCCCTATGGCAGAAACCATAATTATATTGTTGGCTGTCATTTCCCAAACCTGCGACACAGAAAACCGACGCAAACATACACAATAGGTGGACGTCTTTAATCTGGACTAACCAATCAACAAGTTTCGGGGAAGGGAAGTAGTTAAGCCCTAGACCAAAGAGTGCATAAATCTTGTTAAAAAGCCGTACCAACAGAACTCGAAGACATTTAATTACAGTGACCCAACAGTGGAGAAGCTCAGCGGCTAACCACAAGTTCACCAAGGGAAAAGATTACATCTCTCTGAAACTAACTCCAAACAGAAAGTCTCTTTGTCAAACCTCGTCATAATTCTGGTCATTCGTCTTACAGGAAGCATTTCTCAGTGAGGAGCACTCGAACTGTATGAACGAAAAGCTCATGTCTGTCCCGCGGTCGCAGTGGCCAAAGGATAACAGATCAATGAAGTTCCCAAAATTCGGAAAGAGAGTAGGCCTGTTGGCCAGCAGGCGCCCACCCAATCTACGCAGAATGACTAACCAATGGAATGAAGGAATCGTCGGAAGCAAAGCAGATCATGCGACTTACAACATCTAGCTAATGCACATGCAGGAATATCAAAATATGAGAATCGTAAGAAGACGTTGAATGATAACTATTGTGTAACTGGAGAGTAACAGTTGACGAGATACCTTCTCGACGAAAGGACTGTCCAAGTAGTCCGGACCACCGATGCTCAAGTTCAGTACGTTCATCTTTGTCGCGATTGCATAGTTGAATGCATCTAGGAACCAAGACGTGTAGGAAACCTGCAGCCATGCTGTGAACGTTTTCTTCTCATGGGCCCACGGCAGGAGACGGAACGTCAAGCAATAAAATGATAGCGACATCTAGCATAGCTCAGCGACATCTAGCATGGCTCACCAACTGCTGCTAGCTCCACGTACTGAGTACTTCAATCCCACCTGACATAACTCTCCAAATTTATTCATTAACTCGCGAGCTTTGCACTCGACGGAAAATACAGGGCACCTGATGTGAATTAATACTCATTTACGTCTCGATCGATTGTATGTTCACATATAGTGGGCAGAAGCAATTCTGAGGTACCTGTGCGTCAGTGAAAACGCGGAACGCGTAAATCTCTGCATCTGGAGCAAAACCCAGGCACTGGGGATCTTGACTTGAAATAACACCAGCAACGAATGTTCCATGTCCAAGATTGTCATTCAGTGTATCCTTTTCGTTTGTCCAATTTGTTCTCTCCTGGATCCAGAAAGATGATAGACACAGGATGTTAAGATGCCCTGGCTAAAGAAGAAGAAATAATTGACTCCGACTGCCTGTCACGAACTGTAAGCAGCAAGTATGATTAGTTGTAACACCGTAACTGCCAACAGGAAACTGAACAAAACCTATATCAGTATGGACCTTGAAACCCCAGTATTTCTCTGTGCAGCATACCCACACGGAGTTTCTGTACTCTGACCAAGTCCGATATTAACTTAGCGTTAAGAAAATGACGACAATCGGTAGGTCTGACACCCGCACAAGTACAGCTAACAAGAAAATACACAACCGAATACAGAGTCTAACCCATTTCAAGAATCGCTGAAGGCACTTGAACATACCTTTCGCAAAGCGCTATAATCTCGAGAAACGTAAACAACACACCATTCGAACTAACACTTTAAGCAACGGTTAGCACCAGATGACGACAAAACAGACATTGTAACCCACGACCAAAAGAGTATGACCATTCTAATGAGCACCATCAAAGTTTATTCACTGAAAGGTACATCCGAAAGTATACTGAGGTTGAGAACGATGGCCGCCCTCTTTCGAATATAACCGGGTGCAATTGTTACAAGTACGAAACTGTAGGGTAAGGAGAATCACCTTAATATTGCGGAAATGAGGGTGGTCGGAACGAACTCCAGTATCAAAAACTGCCATTTTCACTTTACTGCCCGTGTGCCCTTTAGCCCAAAGCTTTTCTGCTTCGAACATCGATGTGATTTGAGATCTCTGATACAAACAAAAAGGGAACATCAACACGGAAGCCAAGGCATTTCTTGAGTGAAACTGAACTGGATTACAGCTGGAGTCAAGTATCTTAATCACAATTCCTGTGGCAAACCGTTCTGTACAAGACCATTACGACGACTACCACGCGATGGAAACCAAAATAAACTGAAAACGACCAAGATGAATGAAGAGTATAGAACCTGCAGCAGCAGGCGGCGACTGTGATCAGCTAAGGAAATGTTCCTACTATCATACTTCCTATTTGCCGGCATTTCCTCTTCGAACGACAAACCCGTTGTGAAACGACCTGGTGGTTTCTCGGTGTGATACGGTTCTTCCGACTTATCCTTAACGCCAGTAATGAAATCTTTCTTCCCCATCCTTGCCGAAGGTTCAAATTTCACAATCCTGTCCTTCTCCAAGCCTGCTTTCCTGCTCACCCTGGCCGAACCCTCAGAAGAGGAGGTCATCTTGGAAGTAACAGTTTGCTTTCGCAAATCCGCCTCTGATACAGAAGCTAGTCCTCGAGTGAATTTCATTTGGTGAGACACATCACGCACAATGGTCGCACTCGCTAATCTGCTCAGAACTGGCTCCCGCTGAGAATCAGAAATCCTCAATAATGCGAAGTCAGTTGGGAAGGCAGCGGCAGCATTATTCCGCTCTACCCAATCCCAGCCCTCTGCTCCAACGGCTTGTTCAAGGGCACGCCGATGTGCTTCTGCATCTCTGTACTCTCTAAATCGGACAATGTATTCGCCATCCACTTCACCAGTTACGCGCAGGGTTTCTTCTCGCTCCTTATCCTCTGTTGTACCGGCTTCAACAAGTCTATCTGAGGGAGGATCCAGCACATCTCTTCGAGATGTGCCAGCCTCAGGGATGTTAGAGGTCAGGTGGTCATCTAGGGGCGGAATTTTCTCTGTGCATGCTGCTCCAGGGTGCCGAAGCCGACGATTCGTCGGCCAAGGAGATACTGCATTTCGTTCGCATATGCTGGAATTACTTGACGGGCAGAACTCAAACTTGTCACAAAGCTCATCACAAGCTAAAACAGGCAGCAGCAAGAGCAGCAGCACTACGAGTTGGAGATTCAACGACCCAATCCCGGCTGCCAGTGACCTCATGATGTCCCAGCCCCCGAGGTGTTTCATAGATAAGGTCGACCAACCTCAATTCTGACAGATGCACCTTACCGTCATCCCTCATTCTTTGTGCATGGATCGCCCTCATACATTGTAATTATTCGCTCCAGATACTTAACTCGGGAACCTGGCCAGCTGAAGATGCCTCGAAACTTCAGGTACAAGGCATTCGCTAGAAGAATGATCGAGGCAGCGTCCCGTGGTCTGACGATCAGAACACGCTTGTCCGCTTCGTTTCATATTTGACACCCCGTACCTGCGTACAAAACCCTTTTCCTCGTTGCTACATGTTGCTAGGTCAGAGTTCCATTCTTGAATCTACATTCGTCAACCCCAACAGAGGGTTAATACCAGTATCCCACTCCCCGCAAAAGGGAAAAGGCTGGAAAATATTCTGTATACCAACAGCTTGAACATCCACTATCCTTGCGTTCCCGGTCTCCCAAGTTATGATGAATCTACACCTGCCATCCACAGGGTCTCCTTATCATTACTACCGCTCCATTGCTCCAGAGATACTCCGCATAATGCGGAGCAAGGTATCCTGGTCAATTTCCTCCTCCTAATCCTCCGAACAGATTTCATGTATGAATCCGGTATCATCTGCTCATCTCCTTGGCAAGACCAGTCGCATGCGCGGGGTTGCGTCACACCGCACACAGTTAGCCCTTCAAAGCCTCGACTTCACCGACGGACTCAACACTGCGACTCCATATCAGTAATGAAGGAGCGAACGAAAGCTTGGAATGTTTTTTTGTGTATAAATTGAGCCAAATTCGCGAGTGCAGCAAGATCCACGAGCACGTTCATGCGTTCAATTTCCCCACAAGCACTCAGGAAAGAGTACCCGCACATCGGCTCAAACAACGTCTTGGAGACTTCACCGAATAACAGACGAACTCAGGCCCATTTTTTCAGTGCCATCAAGGGGTCCGCAAACAGAGCGTAGATGCGTATCAGACATTCTCTATTTTGAAAATCAGCACAGCTGTGGTAGAGACGTGCTATCGCTTTCCTCCCGACCACAAACGAACAGTCAAAAGACGGGCCCAAAAGTCCACTCCAGTCCACTGCAACACATTGCAGTTTCTCGTCCAACCCAGTCCAGGAGAGACCAACGTAGCCTCCTCCGAAGCAATCTTCAGACCCACTCTTTCCTCGACCAGAATTCGACGATTCTCGTAGTATGGTCGTCTTTACACTCTTTGTGAACGGCCCGGGCCAACGACACATCAATTATCACAATCAATCGTCAAGTCATTGACTTCTCCTCACCGATCAGTCGACAGTCGGGTCAAATCATATCCCAGGGTAAAAACTGCGTCCGTCCGTCTGTCCCCGTGCCAGCGTGACTGTCTGCTAGCTTGCTCGCATGTGAGCGAGCAAGCACAACCACGACGACCGAGCGGCAGATCTGAGTGGGACGGGAAGTGAACGATGCGAGCAGAGGATTTTACTGCTTCTGCCGCTGCTTCTTCCCACGGTTGGGAAAGAGAGCTGGAGACGAGGCTCGAGCTCTGCTCTTCGCTCGCCCGCCCGCTCCAGAGCCATCGACTGTCTCCGGGTCCTTTTCTCCCCATTCCCGCGGACTCGCCTCAGTCGGTGGTCGTATCCTTTTGGACCGGCGGCCACCCGTCTTCCCCCACTCTGGCCTCTGTCATGTCGAACCGGGCCTACCAGTTTCTTCTTGCTCTAAACCTCCGTGTAATCGTGTAATCGAGAAATCTAACGATTGAGACAGGGACTACCGGCATCATCCAGTGTCAACGAGCATTAACTTGTTAGCAGCACCATCCGCCAGGAGGGCTCAGTCCGTGCAAGGCCGTAGCAGTAGTGTTCGACTTCATAAAGCTCTCCACGGCGATGGCGTCGCCGGACTAACTCGCTTCTTACTTGACAAAATATGGGAAAACCGGCATCATCCAGTTTCTTCCTGCTCGAAATCTCCGTGTAATCAGGAAATCTAACGATGGAGATAACAAACCTTTGGGAAAAACTTTGTCCTTCGGCGACCGGTGGAATTAAATACAGTCTAGTCGAGGACTAAACGACATCGAGTCCTTATGTCCTCGTGTACAGTACTGTACATCGTTTCGAACGCCCATTACGGTCTTCTTGGTTCACCGCTTGTCGGACTGTGACTCGGACAATACCGTCTTCCTCGTTTGCTTACTGTAGGTTGGTTACCTGGGAACTGGGCACGGCAATCATAAAGCAAACGTTCCAAGTACTATAACCACGTAACTCCGATCAGTTGCGGCCTTATCTGCTCTTCGAAATAAAGTCTGGTCTTCCACGCGTGGTTTCTCTACATAATAAATAAGTAGTACAGTATACGTACTTGGACAGCAGAAAGTGCAAGTCTGGACGACTTGCATTTCTATTAAACCCCGATGATGAGTATAGAAGCATGGAAAGGAATATTCTTGATTCTCTGATAGTGTTTTCTGAATCTAAAAAAAATTCTCTTTAGTTTTAAGAAACGAAAAAATCTTCTTCTAAACATCTCTCTCAATACTGAATAGTTTGTTTTTAAATGAATCGTAACTTGTAAAGTTGGTGAACAGCTTTGATTTGATTCCTTATTTCACATATATGAAGGTGAGATTACAACTTAGTCACCAAAAGCATTTTCAACATAACGATTCAGTTTTTTGATTTAGTTTTTTAGTTTTCTACAAGTAAACCCTGAAAATAAAGTATTCTGAGTCATCCGGAGTACTTGTAGTCATACTCGAGGTTAAAGGAGTGTCAAAGTTAAAACCTTTCGGAAGTATTCGTCGTCTGCTGACGAGTGTTACGATTGTGACCGTAGATGTTTTCTGCAAGCACCTCCTGAGGTGCTCACAGTAAACGCTCGCAGTAGTCTCTAATTTACTCTTTGTTCAATTCGGACATGCATTTCAGTCATAAGCAAATTCAGTAGTTAGAAAATTTGTTATAATTTTAAAAAAGTCAAGTTAAAAAATTAAATATTTACAATAATACAAATACACACCCTATGCGATACACGGTTCTAGACAATGCTACCCTTGGACAAACTACGGTCTTTTTTCTTCTTGACATTAGAAAATCTTTTGTTTTAGCTTCGACACGCACTATTGATATAATACACTGGTTATGATAATCAGTGTGATAAAATTATGAACGCATGTCAAAGCTAAGAGAGAAGAATTCTCTAACGGCCAAAAGAAATAAATCTTAGTTTAATGAAGGACGACTTTTTACAGAGCCTTGAATCACTTTGTATAGAGCCATATCTATGAATTCATATAATTATTTCAGTTTTTAACAAACTAAACTTTGAAGATTAGAATAATAATTTAAATACTAAACTATTTTACTGTGAAAACTTACGAGCGAATCCAAAAGAAAGACAATAAGAAACATCTGAGGTATTTTCTTATTGGCATCTTTAGAGATACCTGCATAAAACGTCCATGGTCTCTTGGTCGCAGTCGTAACACTCACCCACGGCAAATAATATTGACGGAAGATTCCACCTTTGACATGTCTTCTTAGTGTATCTGATAATTAAGGTGAACATCCTAAATTACGGATGTAGTGAACATTAATGTTTTTTTGCTTACTTTTTGCATACTTTTTTGCATAGTGGATTTGCATTGAAATTGTCAAATATTTTGAATCTTTTTGGCCGCCTAGCATCAGCTAGTACTGTAGTGTTAGGACGCTTCGATCAGTCCTTCAGCAAAACATTAATTATGATACACTTTTAGATTTCATCCACATCAGATCCTATTTATCTATTTTTTTGCTCAACTTATGAATTTAGTGAACAATCCACTACAAGATAATTTCTTGAGAATTCATTCTATTTCATTCTTTCATCTGCAATGATCTAAACCGATTCTTGAATTTTCTTTAATATATGATTGTTTATTTAAGGAGTGAAATGCCCTAACACTACGGTAGTATGAGTATTATGATGCATCCACACCACTATGTAGGACTAGATATCTTTTCAAGTTTTATGCACCACGGAGGATCAATGATAAGCTTGTGATTTGCACTCGTCTTCTCGCATCATTTTTTCCTTCAATTTTTTTGTAACGCATAAATATCTATGCGCTTTTTTTTGTTGTAAAGGGTTCTACATAAGTACTATCAAACTTAAAAGGGCTTGAATTCCAGAGAGAGAAGTCTACATATTAAACATGTGGTCGTATTTCGAGCTTGAGTGGCAATTTATGCCCACCATAGTAATAAATGAAGCATCCTTTATTGTTGAAAATGGATGTCTCAAATTTCAAAAAGATGTAAAAAACATCATACATTGTTTTTATTTCAAACAAGTGTACTTGCGATTCACTCCACTTATGTTATCTAGGACAAAAACACAAATTCAATGTGGATCTTGTTTGATAATTCATTTAATCCTAAGGGATGTAGATGCGGATGATCACTTCAGGTTGCAATTGTTTATACCGAAAAAATGATAAGTTTGTAAGCTCGTTACTAGCTTAGATTATGCTAAAAAACCATAACCGATAGAATCACAATCGCTCATCTAGAACAGAGGTTATAAAGATTTGACAAGGATATTTTCTATTCTTATTCTCCATCTTGATCAAAGGCCATAAAGATTTGACAATATATTTTCTATTATTATTGTGATACTCATCTAACGCTATGTTGTTATGGCAGAATGGTAGCACTGAACGTCAAGCACTTGGAGCAATAAATGCTTTAGGAAATGCATGAGGATTGGATTCTCAATCGTCTCATTCAACAATCATCAGAGGGTTCACATCAATGATAAGTTTACATAAAGCATTGATTAATGAAATGAAACATCTTGTGTCATATGCAACCACTCTCTAGCATGTTTTTTTTCTCTTCGCACAGACATATATCATGTGTGCTTATCATAACTATTTTGAATTTCATCTTGCAGATGCTTCAGTGGAACATTCCTATCAATGACAACTCTGTTACTAAACATTGTGCTCATGAATTAAGAATTAGATGTTTTCTCGCACCTATCGCCTTGTTGAGCTAGCGGTAAGTGACGCAACGCTAGTAGGTCACAAAACTCACAACTCACGTTAACCTGCAAACCACAATCACACGTTATCGTTCATGCATCACTTATATTTATCCCGTTTGATCTGGACCAGAGTCGGAACGTCTCTCTAACTCTCAAGCTCAGCATTCCCTAAGTCCTTACCTAGATCCGACTAGATCGGTCTCAAAACATGAGCAAGTTACAACATGACTTGGGTCGGACTTTTCATAAAGTCCTGTGTCCTAAACGGTGTCTCCAGAACACCTAATGGTCCAACCGTCCGTGATGTCCGTCTGGGTCCAAGCTCCAGAATGATGATCGAACCAGCCGTCTCTTTCTCTAGTCTTGTCCTAACCCTTAGGTTGTTCTCAAGTCCAAACGTCTAGACCGGAACGCACCTTGGTACTAACCCAACCATCATCTCATACCTCCTATTGAACTCTAGGATCGGATCACTCGTCTTGGTCCACCCAGGCATCGAGTCCCTCTCATATATACTTCTGGGGATCGACGGCCTCGTCCTCCTCTTTGATACCTTAAAAATTATATCACAATCCAATCACGGAATCGTCAATAATTCTCAGTTCGAATGTCAATCTGAGTTATTGGTGTCATTGAAAAGCTCTCGTCGAGACCTTTCCAATGATATCTTATTCGTCTCGAGATCTTATATAGAGCTCCGTCCATGATCCAAAATGTCGTCAAAGCTCCAACACTTAGTATTTTTTGGAGAAACCGTGGTCCACTGTCAGATTGGGACCTTGTGGTTCAGACCAGCGTCTGTTTGTGTCAGACCACATCTCGATCCGCTTGGATCTATGTCTCGGATCCACATCTCAGACGTGCATTTCGATCTATTTTCATACTTGCTCTTTAAGTCAACATTCGTATGGGGTTCTTTTCGGATAGACCACTACGTCCTAACCCAGTATTTCAAGAGAACCACTTAGGGTTCATCTATCCTTGACTTCTCGACCAAGCCGTTAAGTCATGTTCATAGCCTTCATAACCTAGCGCAAGTCCACTAGAGTTATATTGTCCGTGTCTGCGTCTGATCTTGAGATTGAAGGTCGTGACATTCACCTTCACTTTGGAAGTTGATACTCTCATCAACAATGATCATTAAGTTAACGCCAAGTTCAAAATGAGTAGCCAACCCTTGGCACAGAATTGCTTTCTGTTAGCTAATCCGCAATTCTCTTCTTGGCTTAAGTCTAAGTTGTCGCTAAAACACTTAGAAAATTTCAACTAGTCTCGAGGAAGCCTAACCTCTTTGGCCACCCTTAAACAAAATTAGTTGACAATTTCTGGACATTCTATTTAAGACTCGAACTTGCTAATTTATAAGTATTCACACTTACTTATTAGGCCTCCTGAAGCTCACTTTCTGGTCATAACATGATTTGATTTATCATTCTTTCACTCCTCGCTCGAAGGAAATGTCCTCATCTTCCTAATGCCCTTGTTGTCTTTGTCGCTGTTTGAAGAAGATCAATATTTCACTCGCAATTTCCAGATCGTCCTCTCGTACCCAAGTTGCTTCCTTCAAATGATATCTATGCCATTTGATCAAGTACTCCGTTCGGTTGGTTTTGCGCCGTGATCACAAATGATCTCCATCTCGTATTCTACTTCTCTTTGCACAATATCAAGTTTAGTCTTGAGAACTTATTTATGCTCCGGTCACAAATCATCCTTGAAGTACTTCTTTAATAAAGAAATATGGAAGGTCGAATGTAACTGTCACTCGGGAGAAAGATCTGAAGTATAGACATCTTCATGCAATATTTGACAATCACAAAAGGTCCCACAAACTTGGATGAGAACTTCGTTGATATTTCTTCTAAAAGGTTGAAGTTCTTCGTACTCAACCATACGTCTTCACCCACTTGAAACCCACCGATGCTTGTTTACCTACTTCATGTAACATTGCTATGCTTTGTCGAGGTTCTTTTTCACTTATTCGTCGCGCCACTGTATTTCTACCACCAACTCTTCAGCTGACGTTTATCGTGTTCTTGGTCGTGTTGATGTAGAACTTGTCGCGATCCTCAATCTCAAGATCAGACGCAGACGCAAACAACAGAACCCTAATGGACTTGCGCTAGATTGTGAATGTTACGAGTAAGACTTAACGGCTTGGTCAAAAAATCAAGAACAGATGAACCCTAAGTGGTTCTCTAAACCAAGGTTGGAACATTGGATTATGACATAGGGGCTTATCCCAAGATGACCTTAGACGAACGATGACCTAAGGGAGCAAGTCTAGAAACAAACCGAAACATAGGTCTAAGACATAGGTCCGAGATACGAGATCGAGACGTGGATCCGGCGTAGACGGACTGTAGTTCGGGTGTTGGTCCGAACCACAGGGACCACGGTTCTTCGAAAAAATCCTTAGTGTTGGAGCTCCAGCGACGTTTTGGTCGTGGACGGAGCTCTACTTAAGATCTCGTGACGAGTAAGATATCGTTGAAAAGATCGGTGAGAGCTTTCTTAATGATATGCAGAACTCCTCGATTTGACCTTCGAGCTGAGAATTATGATTGGTCCCATGATCGGATTGTGGTATAATTTTCATGGATCAAAGAGGAAGGCGTGACCGTCGATCCCCAGAAGTATATATGAGAGAGGCTCGATGCTTGGGTGGACCACGATGAGTCACTCGAACTCAAGGTTCGATGGGGTGGACTCTAAAGGCATAAAGTGATAGCTGGACTAGTACCAAAGCGCGCTCCGGTCCAAACTTGGACGTTTGGACTTAAGAGCAACCCAAAGGCTAGAGCAAGAATAAGGAATGAGACGACGAGTTAGACCACCGTTCAGGAGCTTAGACCTAGACGGACATCACGGACGGTTGGACCGCTAGGTGTGTTGGAGATATCGTTTAGGACCTTAGACTTTATGAGAAGTCCGCCCCAAGTCATGTTGTGACTTGCTCATATTTTGAGACCGACCTAGCCAAGTCTAGGTTGGGACTTAGGTAATATTGAGCTTGAGAGTTAAGGAGACGGTCTAGCTCCGATCCGGACCAAACGAGATTAAGATAAGTGGTGCATGGATGCTATCTTGTTGTTGTGGTTTGCAGGTTAGCGTTGTGAGTTTCATGACCTACTGAGCAAGAGCTTCTGTTGACACAACAAGGCGATAGGTGTACGAAAAGTGGTGGCCGAGTCACTAAAACTGACGCTTCGATGAGCGAGAACTTGAGGTAGCAGTTGAAGGTTAGATGCTTGAGGAGGGACGTGAGATACGAAACGGATCAACATTTCTAGGTGAACGCTTGGAGCAATGATCGACGTAAGACAAAGTTCCAAGATAAAGTCCAAGAAATGAGTGACGGTTGACACTCAGATCAGATGGACTCGAGCTAGCTCTGAGATACAGTCGAGAGACGATAACCCGCAACCTTCGTCTCAACGTCAAAGAAGTCATGGATCAGCTGCGGCACCGGTGTAACAAGATGGAGCTTTGCCAACAATGTCTAATGATTTAGACACGGAAAGTCAAAAAGCTTTGTATGCAGAGCTCATCAAGATGATGAAGACCATGGAGGAGAGTATGATCTTTAAGGATAAACTATCATAGAGCTTGAGGTATGCCAAGGGAGTTTTTTGTCTACCAGAAAGCTTTGTAAGACGAATTTGCTGACACCGTTTTCAAGTATAAGACGGTGTCGCGCTACTTGGCGGCTACATGTTATATTTCTACTCCGACGCTTGAGTTTAGTAGTTCTAGAAGTTAGCTTATATTACTTCTAGTCGTTTATGTATATGTTTGACACCTTTGCATACGGTGTTAACACTATTTTGAGTCTTAGTAGGTTGATTACCATGTTGATAGGGCTTAAGCTCATGGGTTGTATTTGCGTGTCGCCCATGCACGCTTTCTAGCTGATTTAAGTTATTTTTCGGGGCTGCGTGTCGTTTTAATTAATTTAAGTTTTACGCTGGCACTCTAGGGGGCTTGACGTGGTAGCCTATGAGTAAAAATAAGTTGCCACGTGGTTTAGGGTACTAAAGGACAACCAAGTAGAGCTATGAACTCCCATTGGTCCATTTTTGTCTTTTGTTAAACTCTAAATTTAGAAACAGAGCTCTAGAGTGGAGTTCGAGCCTTTGGTGAGGGATCTTCGAAATCTGAGAGCACAGGGAGAGAGGTCTCGTCACGCCAAGCACTTCCAGTGAAAATTTCGATCGATTTGAGTCAATAAAGACGGAGTTATGAGCAATTGAAGTTCGGATTGTGCTAGAATTGAATCATTTTGGTTGGATTTAGGGTTTTCAGTGTCACTCGCAGCAGATTTGAGGAAATTGCTTCAAAACTTCGAGGTTGTGTTCTCCGCCAGCAGGGCTACGATTTCACAAAAAGTTTCATATCGATTGAGCAACTGAGTAATTCAGGGCGGCCGCTGAAGCTGAGGGGGTCTGAAAAGCTCTTAATCTAGAGCAGCGACTTCAGAGGAGGAGATCTACAGTTCTGTGTACATTCAGGAGTCCCAACTTCACAGGGATGTTCAGCACCCTGTAGACTGCAAATCCTGTAAGAAACTTCGAAATTGATCGAGCCAAACTCCTGTTATAGGTTGAAATAGCCAGCTAGGTACCAGAAATTGCCGTAGTTTTCTTGCTCAAAACTTTTCTGTTCATATCTCCGTGTCAGAATTTGATCTCAGGCTGAAATTTCGTCTGTGAGTTCAGTAGTACCTCATTTGCATGTAGGGGAAGTTTAGAGGTCTAAACCTTCATAGTTTTCCTCTCCGTGAGTGTCAAAGTTCACCGCCGAATCCTATTACTGCCAGCTAGACCTGAATTTCGCCTTCTGGGTATATTATTAGATCTTACACATCTGTGTGAGTGTTTATAGCCCTATTGTGACCTGAAAGCCAACCTCTTGAGTGAACAACCACAGCCAGAAGCCCGGCGCTTTCCTAGGTAGACGGATTACACTCCGACATACTCTCTTTTTGGTGAACCCGACGTGAAACACCTAGGGTGGGAGTTTTCTTGAGAGTGTTACAGGATCAGATATCATGGCCAACCAAGGATCATCAAGTGGAGGTGCTGCTGCTGCTCAGCAACCTGTTCAGTTGGATGCTGCTACGATGAAGATGTTCGAAGCTTTTTCCATGTTCATGCAGCAGCAGCAGAGCACAGAGAGGAAGGAGGTATTAGCAACCAAGGCGTTGCAATCTGTGGTGCATCAGATGGACCAGTTCGAGGGGACAGATATTTCCAAGTACGTGCGATACTATGCTAGGGAGATGGAGGTGAACAAGGTACCTGAGAAGGAGATGGTGGAGAACTTTGAACTTGCTGTTGTGCCTGAGATTCGTGGGCGTGTGAAGGAGCTCAAGCAGCAGCAAGGACAGAGTTGGGAGAGCTTTATGCGAGCTTTGAAGGAGGAGTACTACACTGAAGATTCAGAGAGGGTGACCAAGAGAACGTTCTTGGAGTGGGTGGTTAAGCCCAACAAAGGTTTGTCTGTAAATGAGTTGTTAAGGGAATTTGATCGTCAATATGCTCAGCTTTCTAGGACAGAAAAGCTTACATTAGAGGTTGAGAAGACCGAGCTTTTCCTACAAGCAGCGGACGTGACTATTCAGGAGAAGCTTGAGCTGTTGCTGGAAGACAAGAGTGAGGAGAGAGGATTGAAGACTGACTGGAAGGAGGTTGAAGAGGCTGTCTCTTTGCTGACCAAGAGACAGAGAAGAAGGGACAAGGTGGTGGTAAGTGAAGCAGCACCTCTGATAATTCCTGTCAAGCAGTTGCCTGCTAAGCCCGCTTTGGTAATTGCTAGAGAGGAAGACTCACCGCTTGATGAGTTGATTAAAGGTATGAAGGAGCTTAAGCTTAAGCTCACTAGGTTAGAAGAGAAAGAGCAGAATGTACAGCCTGCTATGCAGAGACAGATGAGAGAAGGCTTTGTTCATCGTTGTATATGGTGTGATAGCCTAGACCATGTAAGAAGAGATTGTGGGGAGTTTTCAGATGCATTGAGAAAGGATCTTATCTTCTTCAAAGATGGTAAGATCCATTTGAGAGAGACTGGGATGATGCTGGGAACCAACTTTGGCAAGGGTGGTATGAAGAGACTTGTGAATGATATATCAGCATCACATGTTGTTTCTCTTGTGAATGCTGCTACGTGTGGAGTGAAAGTGGAGATGGAGAGAGAGAAAGGGACTACTGGGTTGTGGTCAGATGTAGTGCGGTCCGTAGCTAGAACAGAGCTAGACAAGGATGTGCTACGAAGGGTTGGCAACTCAATTAGAGAAACTACAGGATGGAATGACCCTGTGGATACTATGTCAGTGCATGCTTATGTTGCAAGAAGTCAGCATGAAGCTCTACTAGAAGAAAAACGCAGGAGGGAGGATGCAGGTGAGGCTTCTACAGCCAAACGACCTGCTACAAGGAGTGAAAGGGCTAGACCAGATGCAAGGCAGGAGACAACACCTACTCGGGAGGAGACTATGGAGGATCTACCATCTACAACACCAAAGGAGAAGGAGAGAAGCAAGGAGAAGGGTAAGATGCCTGCATACAAACTTCAGTCTGACATTGAGATTGCTACGGACTTGAAGCAAGTGTTAGAGAATCGTATCTTGAATGAAAAGGTTGAGTTTACTCTGGGTGAGATTCTTGGGATAGCAAAGCGTGAGTTCCATGAGGTTATCATAGATATCATCAAGAGGAAACGTCAGATTTTGGGTGAAGCAGCTACGCTTAACGCTCTAGGGACCAAACTGTCAGAAGATGAGGAAGATGAGATTGCTGGTTATTGCTCTCAAGTATCAGAGGGAAGATCAGATCAGCATGTGAGGTTTGAAGATGAGGTGGAAGCATCACAGAAGAGTCATTATTCTCACAAGTCATTGGGCAGAGTCATTGGGCAAGAGCAACCACAGAGACCTTGGTGAAGTTGGGAGATCTGGAGGAACCTGTGGTGGCATTGATTGATCATGGCTCAGAGATTAATCTGATGTCTAAGGAGCTGTACAAGCGTGGGAGATGGCCCATAGACACCGACCATGGATGGCTTATCCGTGCTGCCAACAACCAGCGAGGAGAACTCTATGGTGCTTGCCCCAACATCAAGGTAACTGTGGGTGACATCAGTGATGTTCAGAATTTCTTTGTACAAGACATGTCAACCTATCCTATCATTCTAGGACAGCCTTACATTACTGCTATTAGAATGGAGACACGAGTTATGGATGATGGTTCAGCCTATGCTAGGATACGTAGTAGAGACGGCAAAAGAGCTGTTCAGTTTTTGACCGTTGCTGTAGAACATGAGAGGAATCGTGATAGCTTGAGAGACCGTCCACTGCCTAAGATTACTCAGGAGTTTAGAGAGTCTAGGGGTTTTGGCAGAGTACCATTGAAGAGCGAGACTTCAACGGTACAGTAGAGATAGGATTCTCGCCTGATCCAGTAGAGCATGAAGCTTTATCCACTAGCTTCTTGGGATTGACGTCATGTGGATCAGTATGTTACAGGAAGGTTGAGAATCTGAAGAGGTTTGAGAGGCAACATGTGAAGTATGTACAGCAGTCTTTGTGGGATAGTGGAGAGTTAGCAGGAGATGAATACATATCTGGAGTGTTTGAAGAGCAGTATTTGGTAGATATTATAGGAGAGTTGAAATCTATATTAGAAAGCTCTACAGATGATGTAGATAGAGTGGTGAGAGTGAGCTCCAAGGAGCTTTATGATGTTATTGATAAGTTTATAGATCGACAAGAGGTGTATGTGGAGACCAAGTACAAGTCAGTGGCAAAGAAAGTCAAACCAGTGGTTTTGCCTTTGCCACTCGATTACAATCAGAAGATGGAGCAAGCTGCACGAGAACCGACGCTCAGAGGACCGAGAAGAATTCGGCACCAGTTCACAAACAACACTGAAGGCGCTAAGGATTGGAGGTGATGGATTTCTTACTGAGCAAGAGAAGAAGAGCTTCAGGGAGATGCTATCTAGGCATGGTAAGGCGTTTGCGTTTGAGTCACATGAAGTAGGATGTGTAGATCCAAGTGTAGTTGCACCTATGGTAATCTTTACTATACCGCACGTTGTCGGAGTGTGATCCGTCTACCTAGGAAAGCGCCGGGCTTCTAGCTGTGGTTGTTTACTCAAGAGGTTGGCTTTCAGGTCACAACAGGAGCTATAAACACTCACACAAGAGTGTAGGATCCTCTGATATGCTCAAAAAGTGAAATTTAGGTCTCACTGGTAGTAATAGGCTTAAGCGGTGAACTTTGACACTCAAAGAGAGGAAAACTATGAAGGTTTAGACCTCTAAACTTCCCCTACATGCAAATGAGGTACTGCTGAACTCACAGACGAAGTTTCAACCTGAGATCAAATTCTGACACGGAGATATGAACAGAAAAGTTCTGAATAAGAGAATTATGGCAATTTCTGGTACCTAGACAGCTATTCAGACATAGAACAGAGAATTGGCTCGATGAATTTCAAATCTTCTCACAGTATTTGAAGTCTACAGGATGCTGAACATCCCTGTGAAGTTGGGATTCCTGAATGTTTGTAGAACTCCAGATCTCCTTCTCTAAAGTCGCTGCTCTAGATTAAGAGCTTTTCAGACCCCTTCTGCTTCAGTGGCCTCCCTGAATTACTCAGTTACTCAAATGATTTGAAACTTTTTGGACAGTCGTAGCCCTCCTGACAGTGAACGCAACCACGAAGTTTTGAAGTGATTTCCTCAATTCTGCTGCAATTGGCACCGAAAACCCCAAAATCAACAAAAGTGATGCAGTTTTGGCACAATCCGAACTTCAATTGGGCATAACTCCTTGTTTATTGATCCAAATCGAGCAAAAATTTCACTGACAGTGCTTGGCACGACGAGCTCTCCCTTCCTGTGTTCTCAGATTTCGAAGATCCCCCACCAATTCCTCGAACTCTCCTCTAGAGCTCTATTTCTAAACTTAGAATTTTACAAAAGACAAAAATGGACCAATGGGAGTTCATAGCTCCACTTGACTGTCCTTTTGTGCCTTAAACTACCTGGTAACTTATCTACACTCATAAGCTACCACGTCAAGCCCCCTAGAGTGCCAGCGTAAAACTTAAACTACCTAAAATGACACATAGCCCTGAAAAATAACTTAAATTAGCTAGAAAGCGTGCATGGGCGACAAGTAAGTACAACCCATGAGCTCAAACCACTATCAGCATGGAAACCCTAAGTTATGTACATTGAACGTCATAGACAAGTAAGAAGTCACTTGCACAAGCGCACAAATGCTTGAACAAGATAACTAACATACTATCAGCCTACTAGGACTCAAAATAGTATTAACACCGTATGCAAAGGTGTCAAACATATATATAAAGGACTAGAAGTAGTATGAGCTAACTTCTAGAACTACCAAACCTAAGCGTCGGAGTAGAAGTCAAGCATGTAGCCGTCAAATGGCGCGACAACGTGCCTTGGAATCTACGTCCTATCCCTGTACCTAGAGCTCATCTACCAAAGCTGATAGACTTGCTCAATGAGAGGATTAGGATGGGTATCTTGGAACCATCTATAGCTCCTTACTCTAGCAGATGGTTTACTGTTCCGAAGAAGAGTGGAGCTTTGAGATTTATCCAAGATATGCAGCCAGTTAACAAGGTGACTATCAGGAATATGGGTATAGGACCTATTGTAGACGAGTTTGCAGAGGCTTTTGCTGGTCGGGCTATCTATTCAATTGGAGACTTATATTCAGGTTACGATCAGTTTCAATTATTCTCTGAGAGTAGAGACTTGACTACAATGAGGACACCTTTGGGGTTACTAAGGATGTGCACCTTGCCACAAGGTGCTACCAATTCTGTAGCACATATGATGAATGGCATGAATAAAGTTTTGAGGGATTTCATTCCTGAAAAAACTATGCCATTCCTTGATGATGTGCCGATCAAAGGGTGTGCTGAGGAGGTGAAGAATGAGGTAATGGATCAGAGGGGGTGCCGTAAGTTTGTTGCAGATCACATAGCCGACTGTGATAAGATATTGAGTCGACTGGAGGAGGTTCATTTGACTTTATCAGGAGCAAAGTCTGTATTTGGAGAACAGGAGGTGTTAATAGTGGGACATCTGTGTGGATCTTATGGTCGGAAACCTTGTCCAAACAAGGTTGATGCCATCCGAAGGATGAAGGAGACATGTGGATCGGTTACTGAGGTGAGAAGATTTCTAGGTGCATGTGTGTTTTATCATATATGGATTCCACACTTTGCACATGTAGCAGATCCGTTGTACAAGTTGCTGAGGAAAGGGCAGAGATTTCAGTGGCAAGAGGAGCAAAGCGAGTCTATGAAGAAGTTGAAGGATCTGTTGTCTTCACCACCAACTCTACAGAAGGTAACATATGAGTTGGGCAGACCTGTTATCCTTACTGTTGATACTAGTCCTATTGGCATTGGGTGGGCTATAGGACAAGATGATAAGGATGGAAATAGATATGTGGTGCGTTTTGGTGCTAAGGTCTTAAGTTCACGACAGAGAGACTACCCTCAGGTCAAGAGAGAGCTATGGGGAGTAGTTATTGCGATAAAGAGCGATAAGGAATACTTGATAGGAGCACCTGTGGTTGTGGAGACAGATTGTTTACCTCTCTTGAGAATGATCACTAGTTGTACAACTCCAGATATTGCTATGTTGAGGTGGATAGCATATATCAAGTCCTTGAACCCAGAATTTAGACATATTGCAGGGAAGGACAATCTTGTGGCAGATATGTTATCAAGGGCTAGGTATTACGATGAGAAAGAAATGATAGATGATCAGGAGGATGTGGGAAAAGAGTTCTATTCTAGTGCTCTTGCTAGAAGAGATAGAAGCTGTTTTGCAGCCTCGTTGGAGTTTTTTGAGGAAACTATGTATGATGGCGAATGGTTGGATCTTGGACGCTATTTGAGTTCATTGGAAAGGCAAGAAGGCTGGTCTGATGCAGATTTCAAGAGGATCCGTAGAATAGCTTATGGTTACTTTTTACATGGAGGACATCTATGGAAGCGCCCTAAGCTACGAGGAGGTATACCGCAACGGGTGGTATGTGACTTGGGATTGCAGCAGCAACTGATCAAGGAGTTTCATGAGAGTCTATGGGCCGGTCATAGAGGAGTTTGGGCAACATTTGCCAAGGTGAAGGAGAGGTATTGGTGGAAGGGTATGTATAAGGATGTAGTACAGTTTGTTTCATCATGTATACCCTGCCAGATGTATTCCAACGTACGTCATCGTGATGGATTGCATCCTACTTATCCTTTAGCCATTCATTACAAATGGGTAGTTGATCTGGTAACTATGTCATTTGGACTTGGACAAATGAGGTATCTAGTCTTGGCTAGAGAAGATCTATCTAACCAAGTTGAAGGCCGTGCCTTGAGGACGAAGACCACTGCTAGTGTCTGCCGCTTTTTACTTGAAGATGTTATTTGTAGGTATGGGTGTGTGGGAAGATCACTGCAGATAGGGGTGAGCTGGATTCGCAAGAAGCAGTTGAGTTCTTCAAGCGATTGGGAATCAAGTTGGCGTTAACCACTGCTTACAATCCTGAAGGGAATGGCAAGAGCGAACGAGGTCATCCGCCAATCATCAAAGCTTTGGTAAAAGCTTGCAAGGGTAAGATCCGTGAATGGCCTAGACTGCTACCGTTTGCTTTATGGGCAGACCGTACAACTCATAGTACCGTTACAGGTTACATGCCAGCAGAATTGATACTAGGACAGAAACCTGTGATGCCGATTGAGGAGGTTGTGTCTACTTGGAATGTTTTGCCATGGGAAGATGGTAGAAGTACGGATGATCTTCTTGCATTAAGGATCCAGCAGTTAGAACGAAGACTTGAGGATGTTGCCAAAGCTGTGGAAAGGTTGAAGACTGCTAGAGAGAGAAACAAAGACAGATTTGATAGAACGCATAGATTACGACCCAAACCCGTTAAAGAAGGTGATTGGGTGTTAGTCTATGATAGTAGTCTTGATAATCAGCATAGCACTATCAGAAAGTTCTCCAAGAGATGGTTTGGACCTTATGTGGTGTTAGAAGTTTATGATAATGCCACATACTCCTTGAGAGAGTTAGATGGTGCAGTGCTCAAGGTACCAGTCGCAGGAAAGAGAATCAAGCTCTTTAGAAGGAGAGGAGAGGATTGGAACGTTGCAGAGTTTACAGAGGATGAAGATGAAGACTCAATGCATGTTGAAGATGAGTTTGAAGCCGAAGCTGAAGAGTCTTGATCTGGATGGCACATACCGGAGGATGTGCAGGTTCAGAGGGGGTGGATGTCACGCTACTTGGCGGCTACATGTTATATTTCTACTCCGACGCTTGAGTTTAGTAGTTCTAGAAGTTAGCTTATATTACTTCTAGTCGTTTATGTATATGTTTGACACCTTTGCATACGGTGTTAACACTATTTTGAGTCTTAGTAGGTTGATTACCATGTTGATAGGGCTTAAGCTCATGGGTTGTATTTGCGTGTCGCCCATGCACGCTTTCTAGCTGATTTAAGTTATTTTTCGGGGCTGCGTGTCGTTTTAATTAATTTAAGTTTTACGCTGGCACTCTAGGGGGCTTGACGTGGTAGCCTATGAGTAAAAATAAGTTGCCACGTGGTTTAGGGTACTAAAGGACAACCAAGTAGAGCTATGAACTCCCATTGGTCCATTTTTGTCTTTTGTTAAACTCTAAATTTAGAAACAGAGCTCTAGAGTGGAGTTCGAGCCTTTGGTGAGGGATCTTCGAAATCTGAGAGCACAGGGAGAGAGGTCTCGTCACGCCAAGCACTTCCAGTGAAAATTTCGATCGATTTGAGTCAATAAAGACGGAGTTATGAGCAATTGAAGTTCGGATTGTGCTAGAATTGAATCATTTTGGTTGGATTTAGGGTTTTCAGTGTCACTCGCAGCAGATTTGAGGAAATTGCTTCAAAACTTCGAGGTTGTGTTCTCCGCCAGCAGGGCTACGATTTCACAAAAAGTTTCATATCGATTGAGCAACTGAGTAATTCAAGGCGGCCGCTGAAGCTGAGGGGGTCTGAAAAGCTCTTAATCTAGAGCAGCGACTTCAGAGGAGGAGATCTACAGTTCTGTGTACATTCAGGAGTCCCAACTTCACAGGGATGTTCAGCACCCTGTAGACTGCAAATCCTGTAAGAAACTTCGAAATTGATCGAGCCAAACTCCTGTTATAGGTTGAAATAGCCAGCTAGGTACCAGAAATTGCCGTAGTTTTCTTGCTCAAAACTTTTCTGTTCATATCTCCGTGTCAGAATTTGATCTCAGGCTGAAATTTCGTCTGTGAGTTCAGTAGTACCTCATTTGCATGTAGGGGAAGTTTAGAGGTCTAAACCTTCATAGTTTTCCTCTCCGTGAGTGTCAAAGTTCACCGCCGAATCCTATTACTGCCAGCTAGACCTGAATTTCGCCTTCTGGGTATATTACTAGATCTTACACATCTGTGTGAGTGTTTATAGCCCTATTGTGACTTGAAAGCCAACCTCTTGAGTGAACAACCACAGCCAAAAGCCCGGCGCTTTCCTAGGTAGACGGATTACACTCCGACAACGGGCTGACAAGGTTAAAGGTTTCTTAACTGAGTTGGACCTATATTTTGAGATGCAACAAGCTAAGAAATCAGATAAGGTGAGAGCGGCGGTTACGTTCCTGAAGGATCATGCCTGGTGGACTGCATACAGGGACGAGCATGCCTTGACCGTCTCAGTGCTTGGTTGGAAAGAGTTCAAGGAGTTGCTCGTAGGACGATTCACTCCAAAGGATCAAAGGATTCGGGATGGTGTTGAGTTAGTTAGATAAAAGCAGACGAGGACCTTGAGTGCTTATGTGCGCGAGTTTAATGCTAAGCTAGATTCGTTCTCCAAGTGGACGGAGGAGACCAAAATATGTATATTTATTGGAGGACTAAAGTCTAGCTTGGAGAAGGCTCTCTTTCGGATGCCGAAGCTACTTGAGACATGTGCTGAAATTTTGAAACTAGCGGAGTGGATTGAGAAAGACGAAGTCCAGCAACAAAAATCCTTTGAACCACGTAGCATGGATGAGGTTCACAAGAAGAACAAGGGCTTCAAGTGACAATAGGATGGAGGTGAGAAAGATCGGAAGGACTCTTCTGTCCCAACAGCAAAGCGACTACAAAGAGGGTCGAAATCTAAGGGGCAGACACCTCAGAAGGGCAATGGTGCTAAGTTTACTTGCTACAACTGTGACGACACGGGTCGTATTGCAAAGAGGTGTATGAAGCCTAAGATTAGTAACTATAGCATGAAAGTGTTTGTTGCTAAGGACTTGTTGGAGGACCAAATGACTGTGACCTTGAGAATCACGAAGAAGACTCCAGAACTAATGTTTCTACAAGCCAAAGTTGTTAACTGTGATGTTATATTCCTTGTGGACACAAGACCGACCCACTCTCTCATAAGTCCGAAGTTGGTGAAGAAGACAACCCTATTCAGGTGCGCTTTCCCAAGGGCAAGACGTACCAAACTTTTGAAGTGTTTTGGATGTACAATTTGTGTATGAGAAGTTGGAGTTCACAGAGAACTTCACGGTGTGCGAGATGGATGACATCCATGCGGTTTTGGGAAACATTTTCTTGGATAGGTACAGAGTGGAACTTAAGCGAAAACTTTTGAGGTTAACGTCAAAGTTAAAAGGTGGAAGCAAGGAGCGAGGCTGATCTGAAAGACGTGGAAAATTGACGACTTTACGGTGAATTTGATCAGAGCAAATTGATGAACTTCCACGACAGAGTCATGTGTTTGATGCGGATTGCAGATTTGATGGCAGGTAGTGGACAAGAGGAAAAATCAGGAGACACGACTAAACTTCTGAAGGTGCTTCGTGAATCGATTAAGGAGTTTGAAGATGTCTTGACGGATGAGTTACCTGCTGAATTATCTCCAAGGCGGGTGGTATATATTTCAACTCAATCAAGTGGAACTTCTTGAGTTGAAAAGACAACTCGATGAGCTATTAGCGCGGGATATATTTGAACCAACAAGTCATCTTACGGAGCTCCAATTCTTTTTGCAAAGAAGAATGATGAGAAGTTACAACATTGCGTAGATTATGGTGCGCTCAATGGAATGACGGTGAAGAATAATTATCCTTGCCAAAGATATACAACCTTTTTGATGAGTTAGCGGACGCAAAATACTTCAGCATGATAGACTTGAAGTCAAGATATTACAAGATCTTGATAGTTGACCTAGATGTTGAGAAGACTGTTTGTCGAACCAGATAAAGATCGTTTGAATTCGTGATAATGTCATTTGGACTCTACAACGCCCCTTCGAGGTTCACTACATTGATGAATATCATTTTTCGTGAGGAGATGTACGAGTTTGTCATCGTTTACATCGATGTCATCTTGATCTACTCTAAAACCTTGGAGTCGCACGCGGAGCAGCTAAGGGTGGTGCTGACGAAGCTGCAAGAGCATAAGTTGTTTGTCAACGTTGACAAGAGTAAGTTTGGTTTGGAACGCATTAACTTCTTGAGACATATCATTAGTGCAGAAAGAGTCGATCCGGATATATAGAAGGTGGATGCAATTGTGACTTGGGAGCCTTTGACTATAGTAAAGAAGATGCGGCGATTCTTAAGATTGACACAGTTTTACCGTAAGTATGTGAAAGAGTTTTCAAATATCACAAAGTCATTGACAGACTGGACGGAAAAAGATGCACAGGTAAGTTGGACCAAGGAGGTGGATGATGCTTTTCAAACGATCAAATCCATTTTGTCAAAGATGTCAATTGTGAAGCTGCCAGAGTTTGACAAACCATTCAAGGTGTACATGAATACGAACGACTATGCGATTGACAGAGTGTTGGTGCAGGATGGAAAATCTGTAGCGTACAAAAACAAGAAGTTATCTAAGACGGAGAGTCGATGATTAACTCACGAGAAGGAACTATTTTGCGATGGTTCATTGCTTGACAAAATGACGATATTACTTGAGACGTCACAAAACCTAAGTGTATACTGGTAATACTTTGCTCAAGTACTTTGAGATACAAGATCGGGTGCCGCTAAAGCAACTATGATGGTATGATATCTTGACGCTCATGAATGTGGAATTAATCCACAAAGCGAGAAAAGAAAATGTGGTTCTTGACGCCTTGTGTCGCAAGGAGGGATATCTTCAAAATACAAGATGGATACCATTTTACGATCGTGACACAAATCTAACAGAACGGAGTATTTGATCAAATGACGTGGATATCATTTGAAGGAAGCAACTTGGGTGCCAAAGCAAGATCTAAAACATGCACGTGAAGTATTGGACCTCTTCAAACGACGACAAGGACAATAGGGGCGTTAGCAAGATGAAGATATCTCTTTCTCAAGAGGAGTGAAGAAATGAAAACCGTATGAGTAAATTTGACTTGTATTTTGTGAAAATAAAAGATTTCTTTCTTTCTACAATTTCTCCAAAATTGTATTTGGAGTGCATGACTATGACTAGTTCTAATCAGATGCCTAAGATGTTGTCAAGAGGAGGAACGATGCACACTCAAAGAAAGCGAGTTAGTTTGGAGAAGCATCTAAATCAATACTAAGTCTTGAAGTCAAGACTTAGGTTTGCCTTAGCGTTGCAAAGCAATTATAAATTTGTATACTTGTCTTGGGACTTGGGGTGAACTTGCGTTGCAGTTTGCCAACTGCAAGATAAACTTAGTCGTACGTCTAAGTCAATCAGATTGCAACTAGAAAGTGAGCTTCGAGAGATCTCGTAAGTAGGTGTGAATACTTATAAGTTAGCAAGTTAGAGCCTTAAGTATCATGTTTAGAAATTATCCACTAGTTTTATTTAGGGATGGGCAAAAAGGTTAGACTTTCTTGAGATTAGTTGAAATTTTCTAAGTGTTCTAGTGACGAGTTAAGACTCAAACCAAGAAAGGAATTGTGGGTTAGCTACTAGAATGAAATTCTGGCTCCAAGGGGTTGGCTACCCATTTTGAACTTGACGTTAACTTAAAAATCATTGTTGATAAGCACATCAACCTCCAAAGTGAGATGAATGTCGCGACCCTCAGTCTCAAGATCGGATGGAGACGTGAACAACATGACCCTAGTGGACTTACGCTAGGTTGTGAATGCTACAAATAGGACTTAACGGCTTGGAGAAGTCGGGAACAGATGAACCCTAAGTGGTTATTTGAACCAAGGTTCGAACATTGGGTTAGGACATAGAGGCCTATCTCAAGACGATCCCATACGAACGCTGACCTAAGGAGGCAAGTCTAGAAACGTACCAAAATATAAGTCTGAGATGTGAGTCCGACATAGACGGATTGTGGTTCAGACGTTGGTCCAAACCACAAGGTCCAAGTTTGACGATGGACCACGTTTCCTCAGAAAAATCCCAAGTGTTGGAGCTCTAGCAACGTTTTGGATCGTGGATAGAGCTCTAGATAAGATCTCGAGGCGAGTAAGATATCATTGGAAAAGTCTCGGCGAGAGCTTTCCAACGATATGCAGAACTCCTCGAACTGACCTCCGAGTTGAGAATTATGTTTGATCCCGTGATCAGATTGTGATATAATTTTCAGAGATCAAAGAGGAGGGCGGTGCCACCGATCCCTAGAAGTATATATGAGGAGAGCTAGATATCTGGATGGACCATGACGAGTCACCCGATCCTAGGATTCAGTGAAGGGACTCTAGGGACATGCGGTGATGGCTAGGTCAGTACCAAAGCGTGTTCTGGTCCAGACTTGGACGTCTATATTGGACTAAAGAACAATCTAAGGACTGGGGCAAGAGTAAGGAACAAGACGACGGGTTAGACCACCACCCAGAGATCACGAGCGGTTGGATCACTAGGTGTGTTGGATGTATCGTTTAGGACCTTGCACTTTATGACAAGTCCGCCTCAAGTCATGTTGTGACTTGCTCATGTTTTGGGACCGACCTAGTCAAGTCTAGGTCGGGACTTAAGGAATGTTGAGCTTGAGAGTTATGGAGACGATCCGGCTCCGATCTGAACCAAACGAGATTAAGGTAAGTGATGTATGGACGTTAATTTGTGATTGTGGTTTGTAGATTAGCGTTGTGAGTTTCGTGACCTATTGAGCAAGAGCTTCCGCTGGCACAATAAGGTAGTAGGTGTGCGAAAAACTCCCTGCAAGAGTCAAGTCAAGAGACACGTTTGACTCACGTCTGTAAGTCAGCAAGGAAGATAATTTGTTGATCGATGAATACTTCGTGAAGTTGTAGCAACAATTTGCAAGACTGAGTCATTCTACTCAATCACTTTGGTCCGCACTCACACGTTTTGGGATGAAAAGCGATTTAGTCTCCAACTTTTGGACATTTTAGACAAGTGTTTTCAAAAGGTTTAGACTTAGAGTTTCCATACAAAATAATACTCCGGGGTAATCGATTTGAACTCATCAAGTACCTAAGAACAACCGAAGTCGTGAACGTTGTTGCGGTATCTAGGTCGTGACAAACTTCGCTAGTTTGCTAAACCGGTCAACCATCACAAAGATTGCGTTGTATCTGTTTGAGTCAGACAGAGATGTCCATCCTGATGCTTGCCCAAGGTCTGGTTAGAATCGGCAAAGGATGAAGCAACCTTTGTTTCTTTGCATAAGAAACTAAGTTCGCTTGACAAGTTACACATGTTTTCATAAAGTGAGCAACGTCTTTTTCACGTGAGGTCAATAAAACATTTTAGCTATCACTGCTAAAGTGGACTTTTTTCTTTTATGGTCTGATAAAGATGCATCATGACATTCTTTAAGCAACTTAATCTTAAGTTTTCCTTATCCCACATAGACTTGAGTTTGTTTGAACATAAGTAATCCATATCTCAGCCGCATGTTCTGCAACTTCACTCCTTGCTTGAGTTGTTCCAAGTACTCCTTCGTTTGATCATATAATCTTACGTATTTGTCACTCCAAGTCTGACTCCTTGCGATACATAGCTCACAAAAGTTATGTCAACGATGGAAAATATTTCTCCTTGCGACTCAAGGCGTCTAGAACCACATTGACCTTTCTCGCTTTGTGACTTAATTTCACATTCATGAGCGCTAAGGTATCATGCCACCGTAGTTACTTTGACGTCACCCAATCTTGTCTTCCACAAAATATTACCGGTGTATACTTGGATTTTATGAAGTCTCAAGTAATGCCGTCATTTCCTCAAGCAATGAATTACCATAAACAATTCCTTCTCATGAGTCAGTCATCGACTCTCCGTCTCATAAAGTTCTTGCTTTCGTATGCTACTGGTTTTTCATCCTGCATCAACACTCCGTCAATCACATAGTCGCTTGCGTCTGTGTGCACCTCAAATGATTTGTCAAACTCTAGCACCTTCAAAACTAGTGCATTTGACAAAATAGATTTGATCGTTCGAAATATATCGTCTATCTCCTTGGTCTAACTTATTGATACGTCTTTTCTCGTCCAACCCGTTAACAACTTCACGATCTTTGAAAACGCTTTCACATACTTACGATAGAACTACATCAGTTCTAAGAACTGCCGTAAACCTCTTCACTATAGTCGGAGGTTCCCAAGTCACAATCGCTTCCACTTTTCTGCATATCTGAACTGACTACTTCTGCACTTATGACATGTCTCAAGAAGATAATGTATTCCAAATCAAACTAACTCTTGTCAACTAGGCAAACATTGCTCTCGTAGCTTCGTCAACACCACCCTTAGCTACTCCACGTGCGACTCCAAGATTTTTGAGTAGATCAAGATGTCATCAATGTAAACAATGACAAACTCGTCCATCTTCTCGCAAAAAATTGTGTTCATCATTGCGGTGAATGTCGAAAGAGCATTGTAGAGTCCGAATGACATCACTACGAACTCAAACGATCTGTATCTAGTTCTACAAGCGGTCTGCTCAACATCTATGTCAGCTATCTAGATCTGGTAATATCTCGACTTCAAGTCTATCTTGCTGAAGTACTTTGCCACCGTTAACCTATCACGCATGTCATCTATCCGTGACAAGGGATAATTATTCTTCACCGTCACTTATTGAGCGCATGATAATCTATCCATAGCCGTAACTTCTCATCCTTCTTCTTTGCAAAAAACACTAGCGCTATGTAGGTGACTTGCTGGTTCGAATATATCCTTGCGCTAATACCTTGTTGAGTTGCCTTTTCAACCTCAAGGAGTTCCACTTGATTGAGTCAATAAGGAGCTTTGGAGAGTGGTTTTGACCTTGGCAAGACCTTGATCTTGTGGTCCATCATCCACCTTGGAGGTAATTCAACAAATAGCTCATTTGTCAAGACAGCATCAAACTCCTTAATCACTTCACGAAGCACCTTCGGAAGTTTAATCGCGTCTCTTGATGTTTTCTCTTATCCACCACTCTCATCAATTTGCAACCCGCATCAAACACATGACTTCATCGTTGAAGTTCATTTGTTAGCCTTTGATCATATTCACTACAAAGTCATCAATTTTCCAGGTCTTTCAGATCAGTCTCACTCCTTGCTTCCGTCTTTTAACTTTGACGTTCAACCTCAAATGTTTTCAAGTTCCACTTTGAACCAATCCAAGAAAGTGTTTCCCAAAACCACATGGATGTCATCCATCTCGCACACTGTGAAGTTCTCTATGAACTCCAACTTCCCACAAGCAAATTGTACGTCTAAGGCCACTTCAGAAGTTTGATATGTCTTGCTCTTGACAAAGCGCACTTGAATAAGCTTGTCTGCCTTAGAGTTAGACAAGCCCAACTTCAGACTTATGAAGGAGTGGGTCGCTCATATGTCCACAAGGAAAATAACATCAATGTTAGCAACTTTGGTTTGTAGAAACATCAGTCCTGGAGTCTTCTTCGTGGTTCCTACGGTCACATTCATCTAGTCCTCCAACAAGTCCTTTGCAACAAATGAATTCATGTTATAATTACTAACCTTAATACCCCTATCCATCCCGTCATTGTTGTAGCAAGTAAACTTAGAACCATTGCCCTTCTGCTTTACTACCGAGGTAGAAGAGTTCTTCCGATCCATCTCACTCCCATCTCATTGTCGCTTGAAGCTCTTGTTCTTCTTATGAACCTTGTCCATGTTGTGCGGTTCAAAAGGTTTCGGTTGTTAGATTTCATCGTCTTTAATCCACTTCGTTAGTTTCAAGAGTTCAGAACATGTCTCAAGTAGCTTCGGCATCCGAAAGAGAGTCTTATCCGAGTTGGACTTGCGTCCTCCAATAAATATGCATATATAAGTCTCGTTTCTTAGACTTCTCTTTGGAACTCTGTCCTATGTCAGCAATTGCTCCAAGCGTTCACCTAGAAATGTTGATCAACTTCATATCCGGCGTTCCTCTTCAAGCATCCAACCTTTAACCGCTACCTCGAGTTCTTGTTCACCGAAGCGTTGGCTCTGATACCACTTTTCACGCACATACTGCCTTGTTGTGCTAGCAGAAACTCTTGCTCAATAGGTCATAAAACTCACAATGCTAACATGTAAACCACAATCATATGTTAGCATTCATGCACCACTTATCTTTATCTCGTTAAAGCCGAACCGGAGTCAAACCGTCTCTCTAACTCTCAAGCTCAACATTCCATAAGTCATGACCTAGACCCGGCTAGGTAGGTCCAAAAACATTAGCAAGTCACAACATGACTTGGGTGGACTTCTCATAAAGTCTAGAGTCTTAAACAATACCTTTAGCACACCTAGTGGTCCAACCACCCATGATGTTCGTCTACACTCTCGAAAGATGATCTGTAACGACCTATGTTACACATAGAAAGTTATCTATTAGTAAGGTGTTTAGTTATAACTAAGTGTGGATAATGTTTATTTGCTGCCCAAGTACTTTAAGGAGGTATCAAGTTAGACATGACTAGCTAAAGTTAGTTATGATTAAACTTAGTTGTATTTTTGGCAGAATTCAGATATTTTCTAAAGAGTGAGCACTTTTGTCATCTTGTCTAAAAGGTAGAAAGGAGGTGGAAAGTATCCCTTATCTCCTTTTTGACTTGATATTAGTGGTAGGATTAAAGTTGTAGACTTTGTGGGCATTAAAAACAAGAAGATATTCCACCTGTTTTCTTTTCAGTAGGTCTTAGTGTAGAGGGTGGATGGAAATTTGAGATGCCTTAAGAATATTTTAGAATCCTTCTAGAAGTTGTTGACTTTGAAGGAATAAGCCCATGTGAAAAGGTAAGAAGCCCATGTGATTAATGCTTTTATCTTAAGTAATATCTTAGTAAAATCGGGTAAAAATAGTTACGGCTGAGTTACCGAAAGGTACCAAAGTAAAAACATAGAATGTATAAATAGAGGAGTAGAGAAGAGCTCCTCATCCTTATTTTCACATCGTCGTAATGACAACTTGAGTAATATAGAGAGTGTGTGATTTTAGCATGTGAGAACTTGAGAGACATCGTTAGAATGGAAGATTTTAGTTGATGAGTTTATGGGTGTATGAATGAGTGAACTTAGCATTTTTCTCTTCAAGTTCATGGTGTGCTTCCATCAAAGTCATCAGAGGTGACCCCTGAGTGAGAGACATGCCTGACATGTTGTAGATTCATCGATGATGATCGTGGAGGTTGAGAGACTGGGGGGTAGTTGATCGATAAGACCGCGGAGGATTTACATTTTTGGTTCCGTTGTCGAGATCTCACTTGAAGGGATCTTTGAAAGATGTGTAGAGTCCAATTCTATATTCGACAAAAAGAGATCATGAGAGAGCACATGGAGAGAACGTTGGGAGGAGAGAGAGCTAACATGATGTTAGCAACGCTAGAATCTTTCGTGTATCTCGTAGTGATCCATGACATGTTCGAGGTCATCTTTACATCTTATTCACTTAGAAAGTGTTGAGCAGAGTTGAAAGGGAATGAAACAAGAGTTGTAAAGAAAGGAGGAGAGAGAAGTTATTAGAGGAGAAAAATTTCAGAGTTTAAGAATTCAGCTCTCTGGAAAATTTATACAGTCTCTGTTAGATTTTTTGTGTTTTTCATTTTCCTGTGATACTTTCCAGTATTCTAGATTGGCTGCTAAACTATCTAGGACAAAAGAAATCATGAGAAAATGTGGTCTAGAGAGGGAGCTATGAATTTTCAAAGTTGAGAAGGTTTATTCGCGAGAATTGAGGAATTCTGCTTCTGGAAAATGTTTACAGTCATTGTCAGATTTTATGTGAATTTTATTTTCCTGTGAAAATTTCTAGTATTTCAATTTGGCTGATAAACTATTAGAGGAAACAAAAATCATGAGAAGGTGGAGAAGGAGATAGAATATTTCAAAGTGGAAGGGGTTGAGAACCATGAGGGAAGTGAAAATATATAAATTTCAATTCTCTGAAAATTTATACAGTTAGCATCATCTTTTCTGATTAGGGAAATTTCTGTTGAAACTTCATGAGTTACTAGCTTGGAGGTTGAGCTACTGGAGACCAGTGTTATGACCATTTGAGAAGTGGGGTATTGACTTTGTAGGTCTTCTTAATAAGACACCTCGAGACAATAGATACATTATAGTCGCCACTGACTATTGTACCAAGTGGGTAGAGGCTAGACCTTTGAGAGAGACTAATGAAACGGAAGTCGATAGATTCCTATGGAAGAGGATCATCACAAGATTTGGATATCCGTTAGAGTTGGTCTCAGATAGAGGAGAGTTTGTAGGGAGCATGACTACTGCTATGCTACAACACTTTTCTATCAAGCCACGAGTAACGACCTCATACAAACCAAATGCTAATGGTCTTGCGGAGAAGATCAATCTTACACTTTGTATGATTCTAGCCAAAGATGCTGGTGTTGAGACTGAGAAACATATTTGGGATAAAAGACTACATGTCATCTTTTGGGAGTATCGAACGACAACAAAGACTTCTACTGGATACTCCTTATTTCGATTGGTTTATGGAGTGGAGTCCAAGTTGCCGATCCAATTCGAATTGGATACTTTTCAAACTATTCAACGAAAGTTGAAGAGGTCAAGGAGAGAAGACATGGTCAGATCAAGAAGAGAGCAACTCATGGAGTTGGAAGAGACCCGAGCGGTAGCAATGATCTGGATGGAACGAGCTCAGGCGTATCAAAAGAAGAGTTACGACAAACGATTGGGCAAGAGGGAGATAAAACTTTTTCAAGTCGAAGATTGGGTAATGTTATATGATGCGATCAAATTCAAGAGGACTAGGAAGAAGTTTCTTCCTAGATATTTTGGTCCTTTTGTTGTAGATAAGGTGTGGAGCAACTTCACATATGACCTTCAAGAGCTAGGAGGAAGGAGATTCGATCGGATAAATCATGACAAGTTGAAGTTGTTTCATCGACGAAAGTTCTCTCTTCACTCCGAGGACGGAGTGAAAATTTAGTCCGGGTGTAAAATGTAACGACCTATGTCACACATAGGAAGTTGTCTATTAGTAAGGTGTTTAGTTATAACTAAGTGTGGATAATGTTTATTTTCTGCTCAAGTACTTTAAGGAGGTATCAAGTTAGTCATGACTAGCTAAAGTTAATTATGATTAAACTTAGTTGTACTTTTGGTAGAATTCAGATATTTCCTAAAGAGTGAGTACAACTGTCCTGTCATCTTGTCTAAAAGGTAGAAAGGAGGTGAAAGTATCCCTTATCTCCTTTTTGACTTGATATTAGTGGTAGGATTAAAGTTGTGGACTTTGTGGGCATTAAAAACAAGAAGAGATTCCACATGTTTTCTTTTCAGTGGGTCTTAGTGTAGAGAGGGTGGAAATTCGAGATTCCTTAAGAATCTTTTAGAATCCTTCTAGAAGTTGTTGACTTTGAAAGAATAAACCCATGTGAAAAGATAAGAAGCCCATGTGATTAATGCTTTTATCTTAAGTAATATCTTAGTAAAACTCGGTAAAAATATTTACGGCTGAGTTACCAGAGGGTACCAAAGTAAAAACATAGAATGTATAAATAGAGGAGTAGAGAAGAGCTCATCATCCTTATTTTCACATCGTCGTAATGACAACTTGAGTAATATAGAGAGTGTGTGATATTTTAGCATGTGAGAACTTGAGAGACGTCGTTAGAATGGAAGATTTTAGTTGATGAGTTTATGGAGAATTTTAGTTGATGAGTTTATGGGTGTATGAATGAGTAAACTTAGTATTTTTCTCTTCAAGTTCATGGTGTCCTTCCATCAAAGTTATCAGAGATGACCCATGAGTGAGAGACAAGTCCGACATGTTGCAGATTCATCGATGACGATCGTGGAGGTTGAGAGACCAGAGAGATAGTTGATCGATAGGACCGCGGAGGGTTTACAGATCGAACTCGTCGAACTCGTTCCGTAGTCTTGTCCTAGCCATTAGGTTATTTCAAAGTCCAGACGTCCACCTTTGGATCGAAACATGTCTTGGTACTGGTCCAGCCATCACCTCATGTCCCAAGAGTCAAAACTCTAGGATCGTGTGACTCGTCTTGGTCCACCAAGGCATTGAGTCCCCATCATATATACTTATGGGGTCCAACGGCCCCGTCTTTCTCTTTAGTCCTTGAAAATTATACCACAACCTAATCTTGGAATCGGCCATAATTCTCAACTTTGATGTCAATTCGATGAGTTCTTGGTATCATTGAAAAGCTCTCACCGAGATCTTTTCAATTATATTTTACTCGCATTGAGATATTACTTGTAGCTTTATCCATGATCTAAAATGTCACCAAAGCTCCAACATTATGATCTTGTGGTTTGGACCAATGTCTGTTTGTGTCAGATTGATGTCTTGGTCCGCTCGAACCCATGTCTCAACCACACGTCTCAAGCTTACGTTTCGGTCCGTTTTCAGACTTGTCTCCTTAAGTCAACATTCGTCAGAGATCTCTTTGAGATAGGCCTCTACGTCCGAACCCAATATTTCAACCTTGGTTCATATAACCCTTAGGATTCATCTGTTCTCGACTTCTCAACCAAACCGTTAAGTTATACTCGCATCAATCACAACCTAGCACAAGTCCACTAGAGTTCTGTTGTTCCGTCTGAAGGATTATCTTATAAACTCATCAATATACTTGTGAGTTTACCAGTTATTGCAAATAGGTCTTGAGTGATATTTGATGAGTAGAATTTCTTGTATTTGATGAAATAGTTGGGAGGATAATTCAAACTCAATTTAACTCAATATGTTGATAAATATGCGACTAAAATGTTGATAAACAAGATAATGCATTTTATGTATTCTACTATGCAGATCAGAAAAGTACTTAGTACTTAGAGATGTACATGGTTGTTGATGTTCTCGAAGAGAAGAGATGCAAGTCATGAGTTAAGATAGTACTTTGGTAGTAAATTAGTACTAAGTCTGAATGAAACTTCTAATACAAAGATGAAGATGAGAACTATACCATAGTTGCAAACAAGACCATCATATTATTCTCATCTAAATGTCATCTAAGTTTCTTGAATAGATAGAATAAAGAATATTCCAACTTAAGATATACAAATAATACATATACCTCTCGTAATATATATAATCTACTATTACACATAGTATTTAGTTGTCAATGTAGACTCAGTAATTCAGCCTAAATCTACCTTCTATTTGTTCTAGTCAAGTACGAAAAAGAAAGATATAATGTTGCATAGAAAGTTCATGACGAGTATATCCTTTGATGTATCGTAAAACAATACACCAAGAGTATATATAGTATTAATTACTACATGCAAAGCATGACAAGTATTAAGTATCATTTCATAATGGAGAATATATCTTTGGATGAATCGTAAAACAATACATCCAAGAGTATATTGGAGTAAAGTTTCTAAAATATATATCATTGATAGTAAATGCTACATAAAAAAATACAGTATCAGATTACTACATGCAGAATGAAAAGTTTTAAGTATCAGTGCCATAATGGAATGGATAGCTTTGAGTAGAGTTTCTAATTTAAAAAACAACTGGGTATTAAATCATACATGAAACAATGAACCATGGAAAACAGAATACAACTTATATTCAGATTTATTTTATTATCCAAATATTTATATGTTACTCTATATATATCTTGAACTGGTGTATATATGATAACATCAAAAAAAATTATCAATTAATACAAAAGGGTCTTAAGTGATATTCATGACGAGTATATTCTTTGATGTATCGTAAAACAATAAATCCAAGGGTATATTGGAGTAAAGTTTCTAAAATATATATCATTGATAGTAAATGCTACATAAAAAGATACAGTATCAAATTACTACATGCAGAGCATGACAAGTTTTAAGTATCAGTGCCATAATGGAATGGATATCTTCGAGTAGAGTTTCTAATTTAAAAGACATGGGTATTAAACTGTACATGAAACAGTGAACCATGGAAAACAAAATAAAACTTTTATTCAGATTGATTTGATTATTCAAATTTTTATATGTTATCCTATGTATATCTTGAACTGATGTATATATGATAATATCCAAAAAGAATATTACCAGTTGTTAGTAAAGGTTCTTAATCAAGAACCAACTCGATCTTGGGACTAAGGTTTGCTACAAATACAGAACCGCCACATGATCAAATGTCTTGGACAAGTGTGTTCTAGTTCATGCACTACCACCTGAATTAGACCGATGCGTTTCTCATGTTGAGCTCACACTCTCCAGGGACAACGATTCAAAAACATCCCGAGTTGAGAAGATCCACTCTCGTAATAGACGATTCAACATGCGGTAAGAAATCTCATCCTCTCGTCGACGTGATCATTCAAGCTTCATATATAAACATTAGATCTTTGGGAGTCTGATCTCTCGATGTTCTCTTGAACAACAATATGCTTTCGCCTACCATTGCGACTCTATGTAAATTTACGAAAGTCTTGAGTTTCATAGCTCAATTTTTGCTGTTCCATTCGATCTTAGATCCTTGAACCATGACGTTAGAATGTTGTTTCCTACGTAGCATCTTCGACCCGTATCTGCTTGCAAACTCAAACCCAACAGATTCCTACGGACTTCACTTGTTGAAAAGCTCGACTATTGAAGAATGACCAGTATTCAACATCGCATTTAGAAAAAGAATCAAATTGTTCTCTTGCACATAATCTTCTGATGAATTCTTTGACTTGCTCTAACGTTTGATGTTGAACATCGTGGGTAAGTAATTTCACTTTCTACATGTGCAATCTCCATCTACATTCAGAAGCGGTTGCGTCTCTGCATTGTGGACAAGATCCACTCTTGATCGATGACTTTTCGTAAGAAAACAGAACTAGCTAGCAATAACTTAGAACAAATCATCATGATGATTGTCATCTAAATTCATTTCCTTCTCCATATTGAGAATGCTACATATATGTATAGCTTAAAATTAAATGATACATATATGTATCACTTTTTGTAAAGCGACAAATGCTTGTAACACTTTACAAAAAGCGATACATGTATCACTTTAACTAACAAATGATTCAGCATGAACTGCTTATCAATAAAGCGATTAAACGCTAGATCGCTTGTTGTAAGCGATTCAGTTCTGATTCATTTTGCAACAAGTAATTCAGAATTGAACAGTTTGCTATACACGACTCAGTCTTGAATCACTTATCAATAAAGGATTCAAGTCTGAACCATGGTAATGTACAAGCGATCAAGGGTGAATCGCTCGTCCTAAATATCATCCATGAATCACACCATCTAAGCAATCTACACATTCATATAATCATTCATTCAAACACATGAAATCATTCACAGATATGCAATATTCAGAGAGACTTCATATTCGAACGATAGTAGGTTGAATTTCATCCACATGCTGTAGTTCAAGGTCCTGGATCGCCTCTGACTCCTCCTCAATGTCTCCCAACTCCTCTTGCTGCAAGCTCTCCTCTCGTGTCTCCACGGCCCCTTCCATCTCCTTCAACTAAACCAGCTCTCTCGTTTTCATCGTGACGATCAAAAAATCACTCAGAAAAATAACTAGTGTGTGTTATCACAGGCAGAAAACTTTCACTTCATTTGAAACTCTTTGCCAAAGACAACATCTCATCCAAAGAAAGTTGTCTTTCTTTTTCACATCTTCTTTCTCTGAAGATTCTATAGCTTTCCTCTTCTCTTCCAAATAGTCAACCTATAATCTAAGAAAAAAATTATATTTCGACTTCCTTTGGAAGCTTTCTTCATAAGTTGACAAAACTGACTTTTTTCTACTCGATCCATGAACTTTATTACCTCATAAACTCACAAAACGTGATCTCGTATAAGCCTTGCTCAGAAATGTTACTTTCAGCATCTGGTGAATTTTCACATCCATTGGATTGTTGAAGTCATCAGCCATGTACTCCTCTTCCTCTGCACCTTCATCATTCTGTTCCCTCGACGAAGCAGCATGGTAAACTTGTTCAGAAAGAAAGTCTGGTTGAGGAACCTCATAATGTTGGTAAGCATACTCAAATTCTTTGATGTATTCATTGTCCTCATCAGTCAAACGAATAATGTTGTTGGTAGGATAATGATAATCTGGTCCACATAAATCATCTTCCAAACCTGGTGGAAATAGAGGTAGAGAATCAATATTAGTTCTACTTCCAAATACAACATTCATACGATCAAAATGAAGATAACAAGAATTCAATTTCTCTTCCAATATAATCCCACTTGCCATCTCTGTCTTAGTCACACCTCCACCGGTATTGTTTTCCAACTCTCTGATCTTTTGTATACATATTTATGTATTGTGTCACTCGTTTTCTCAATTCTTCTCTAGTGACCACAAGAAAATCATCGTGTCCGAAAATCTGTGCAGCCATGATGTTGATCGTCATGGCTTTGATCAGACATTTCTCAGCTCCAATCTTCGTATTTCTCTTGACATCATGTAGAGTTGTAAAATTATCCAGATCCTCCAAGTAGCTTACTATCTTATCATAGTCCTAGACATTCGAACGAATTCTTACTTTTTCGACAGATCAGGTAATTTCGGAGGCATGTTATCACCAGCAGTCTCAATAGAACCACCGATTGTTCTCTCAAGTTCTATCTCCAGAGAATCAATCAACAATACTTGGTCTCCCAAACATATGGTTATCGATGTCATATCTATGACTTACATCTCGTAATCGCTCGTTCCTTTCGAGTTCAAAATCTTCCACTACAATGAAGATTGAATGTGAGGAAAAGAATTGTGTGTGGGCGTTACATTCATATCACGCGCATGAAGAATTATCTTTAGTAAGGGCTTGTATCTTTACATTTCAAATTCTTTACGGACATCTTTGTCACCCCTCTAAAAACCGTGGGCAAGACATCCGATAAATGTACAAAGCTAAACGTACAAGTTTCATCCAAGAGCCGTAACTGAGTTATGGACTTTATCCTTTCGATGGTAAAAGATTCTTCCTTTTTAGCTTTTACACTCTTTATTATAATACAACAATATCTAAAGCTTTAAGAAATTTATAGCTTCCTTCTTCCTGCTTAGCCCGCTGGGTAGAATGTTATGTTAGCTTGTTTAGCCCTCAGCGTATTGTGTAGCCACACCAGAAGTTTAAGCGACTCTTTGTACTCTGTAGTTAAGAAGAATGAAATTAAAAGTAGCTATTTTTTATTACATGGGCACGACACTATATATCAGAGACGATATTAGGGCCATTCAAACCTCGCCTCGGAACCAAAAACTTAAGGAAAAAGGCTAAGAAGTAAGTCCCATATGTAAGGCTATGTCAAGGAGTGCAGAATGCCTACATATTTCCAGTTCAAAAGTTTTCAGGTGTGTACAAGACATCACTTTTACATACATAGATTGGGGGTATTTATTTTTTATTTATAATAAAAATTATAAAAAGGTTGTATGAAAATTGCAAATGTCTTTTACAACCAAGGATTGAATGACGCTAATAGTTCTTTGAGAGTATGTTTTTCGACCCTACTGTTCTTCACTACAGTTACGAGATTAGTTACGAGAGAGCTCACTATCGCAAGCATTTTCACATCTCCATCAGATAATAGAGAGGCAAATATGCAAGAGGATAGATTTCTGCTTATTCCTCGAACAAAGTTAGACTAGCTTGGATTTCATGTTCGACTTCATTGTTTTATGACGCTTCCATGTGCAAGGTGAACCGGGTGCAACAAGTCGTGAGTCCATGTTTCGGTCAGAATAGCAGGTGGCCCGTTTTCCATAGAGAGGAATTGAAACAAGATCAAACCGTTTTACATAAAAACGATTAAAACTAGATAAAACCGTTTTTCAAAATTTTGCATCAAACTATTTCTGGACTTAACTGATTTAAAACTAAACTGTTTCGAAACTGAACCGTTTTCGAAAAGCTTGAGCTGAACTAAACCTTTTAGAAACTTTTCAACGGTATTATCATTGAGATTTTATCAATAAACTATTAAACTTTCTTTATATAACATTAATGATATCTTCATTATAAGTTTATAATAAAGATTTCATCATGAGTGATGAAAAACTATAAAAAAACTATATTATTTTATGCTATATATTTGAATAATTATACATCGATACTAATAAAATAAAATAAAATAAAGATGTTTTTCATGTAATGTATCTTGTCGTATTATGATACGTTCCAGAAGAGAGAAACACATGAGTTCGCGGCAATAAACCAAGAAAAGAAAACGAAAAAGAGTTTAGATCCGGATAAATCGCTTAAATATAACCTGCAATTCCAGCTGCGAGTATAATTCTTTGTTTTGGAGAATAAGCATCTCCAACGGTTTTTTGCCGGACGAGCGTTGGGAAAAAAGGAATGTAAATGCGGGTTGGCTCAGAGCCTTCAAGGCCTTTAAGGTTGTAAAGATTCACTGGTCCGAGAATGTACTCATCTCATTTTCGACGTCTCTCTCATAACATATTTCTCGAGATCAAATAACCATGTTCAATCAAACTTTTAGACCTTCTGCTCTCTTTAATATACCTGTAATGATATAAATATGATATAAATATGTTAGATTAAGTGAAATAAAATCAACATAATATTTAAATATTGTTAGTGTTCCAAGAACGTTAGAAACTTTGGAACAACTAACCCATAAGTGGAATCCAAGATTTTGCACTTCAAAGGGTACAAGTGCAGGAGAGTGCTGCACTAAATCAAATTCATTCATAAATATATTAATTTATTATTTAACTCTTTTCGTAAAAAAATTAGGTAATAAATTAAAGTTTCAGATGGAAGAGGTGAATAAGCATCCACTCCATGGAGACTACAGAACTCATTCATTTAAGGACCATCTATTTTCAGAGCAGGAACGTTTAAAAACCGTTCACCAAATTATTTCTGAACTGACCCGATTAGAACCAAACTGCCAGAAACGGTCAGTACTTCAACCGAAGTCGAGTCCTAAGAGTCTATGTTTAATATCTTGTGTAAAACTTCATGTTATTCGAAAAGATTAACGTATTAATTTAAGAAAAAACCTTTTTGAATCTTTTCAAGAAAACAAATTAAAATACATGAGAACGAATAGAAAGCACATTTTAACCTCTCCTTCTCCTTCCATGCTTATCGTCCTCCCATCATCGCCGATAAAGGAACTTAGGATGCATATATAAATACAGAAGTCATCAAAAAGATGTTTATATACTTGTGATCTAGCCATGTGAATATGCACAACCAAATGTCAAGGTGGCATTTTCGTTAACTCTCGTCCATATAGTATTTGTGAAAATATATTAATTTATAATTAGCAAAGCACCTCAGAAGAGAAATGAAAATAAGATGTTAATGAAAATTGTATAAATATTATAGAAAATCCTCACAAGAGAAATAAGTGTCAAATGCATGTTGGAAGGGAAAAACGCGACGCGATATATAGCCAACGGATGGGAAGACCCCATCAAGCCTTACAAGGGAAAGAAGGACCCGAAGGGCCAAGCAATAACCACCCTGAAGAGGAGAACACCGGGGCTAAGCCCCGCTATCAGTAGCTCTAAAATCGCCAGTCGCACCTATAATGTCGGAGACCAAAAAGTCAGTACCTCTATCTACAACAGGTGCACCTGAAGAGGCATCGCCTACTGCGATTGCTCTTCTGTGAATGGCCCCTGCTAAAGCTCTCTGTAGAGCAATGGAAACCCGCTGCCTGAAAAACATGGTGCAGAAAGAGAGAGAAAGTGGCACCCCCTGACGCCTCTCATGGTAGGCTCTAGCGCACTCTCGCAAAAAGACGTCGAACTCCAAAGCTGTCGATCCGTATATCTCCAAGGCTAAAGGGATGAAGCGATGTCCCGCTTGCATACCCCTATACTTGGATACCTTCGTTGCTGCCGCCACGCCTGCAGCCCATCCTGGGAGATGGGTGATCACCTGTGCCGCCACTGAGTCTCGTGTCGGATCCGTAACAACCACATCAGCCACTGAGACATGATCCTCCCTCATCATGTACAGGTCTGCTCTGACTGATCCTCCCGTCTGAAGGGCGTACCAACGCTCTCTCCACGTCATGTGACCGCTCTCCCGTGCTAAGGCAAACACGACGTCTCTGATGGCATCGTGGGTGACTATCCACTCTCCACCGTGAGGACATCGAGCAAGATGACGACCCGCGGTGTCGAGCGAGACACCGCACTCGCAGGTGGACAGTGCCGAAGCAACAAGCTGGACCAAGCCTAGACGGAACCTCATCGCTGTAGAGAAGATAGTCGGTGCGAGTCGGAACGCTCTAATGCAAGGTCGAGCTATGAGCCAAGAGCCTGCGCCCTTGTCCGAACAAGAGCGGAGTCGAGCTCTAGTATCCCGTGAGATGGAAGGATCCACTAAGAGTGCATGGAGAACCTGCTGGAAGTGGTGTCCTGTCAGAGAAGACTGTAGTCCGCGAGATCCATCGGAAGGTAAAGAATCGAATCGAGGATGTGCCTCACGTGCCTCAAGAGTCAAACTATCTCTTGCCTCACGGAGACACATCTGTAGTGGGTAAGAACCGTCCTCCACCTCTGTCACATAGCTCTCCAAGATAGGTCTATCTCGCACGAGAAAACGACCACAGAGCCAAGGTGCTGAGAGGGCCCAACTACCCAAAAAAGCTGCCGAAGCAGTCTCCTCCATGGATAATAAGCCCACCCCGCCACATGATATTGGCAAAGATGTCTGTCTCCGTGCGAGAGGTCCTGCCACACAGTCAAAGGTCCCCGGTCCTATGATGTCGCCAAACACTCCCATGATCCTCCTATCAAACTCTCTAAGGCGCGAGATGAAGATAGGAGATGGGGGTACTGTGCGGAGTAAGTAACAAGGACGTCGTGCTATGGAAGAGGAAAGGATACCAAAAGCAACATGTGGGTCCTCTAACATAGGGAGATCCTCGATATGCATAACGTCCTCCGCAAGAGCAACATCTAAGAATCGAGAGACAAAGTCCTTTGTACCCACGGGTACTCCGAGGATGCGTAAACCATCTGTAGGGGTAACAAATCCCTCTGGGAGCTGTAGGTCCGACGGTATACCTATGGGAGACCAAGCCTTGCACTTTGACACCTTCGTCCTCAGCCCTACCAAGGCCAATTGAGAGACAAGGTGATCAAAGGCAACACCGACTTGGTCCGCCGGGCCTACGATGTGCGTATCATCAGCTAGAGATGGAAAGACACAACCTGGAGCAGCCAAGGCGGTGGCGAAGAGAGCTCTATAGTGAGCTAAGACGAAGAGAGGTCCACCCAAAGGATCTCCCTGGCGAGTCCCCGCAGCAGAGCTGATGATGATAACCCCCTCTATCGTAGGACCGTGCTGGTAATAAAGAGAAGAGGAAGAACCATAGAACGATCGCACGAAGGGAACGAGACCCGCCAGAGCTCCTCCACCATCCATGAGCTCTCTAAAAATAGAAGCGCAGGAAATGCTATTAAAAGCATTTTCCACGTCTACCTGTAGGACCACCCAATCGGGATGGATGTCCAAGAGAGCTCTAATGCCGAAAGACACAGACTCACAACCTCCCGACGTCGCAACTCCAAACTGATGTGGACAAATGTGGTCCTGGAAAGTATCTCGAAGCTGAAGGACAATGGTACGACTGATAAGTCGTAGGAGAATCTCACCGATGGCTATCGGTCGGATCCCTCCACCATCCTTCGTTATGGCCAAAAGTCTAGCTGCTCCCAGTACCTGAGCTATAGACTGAGGAATATGTCCCTGAGCTACTGCTGCCGCTACCTGAAAAAGCTCCGTGAAACCGCTAGAGGGGTCGTCTGTCTGAAAACAATCCCGTAGATGCTCGTAGACCATCCCAGACAGACCTCCAGAAGATAGACGTGGGGCTGTACACAAGGCCTGGGCGAACAAAGATCTATCGAGACATAATGGCTCCTCAGGCTGATAGTCCTGAACCTCAGGTGGTGCGGGATCACCCGGTGAAGGATGAAGGAAACGCAACGCAGCGATCGTCTCCTCAGTAGGACAAGCCAATGACAAAGGATGTAATGCTCTGGCAGCTCTGCTATACTCTCCTACCTGACCTAACATCCTACAACGTCGTATGCGAGCGGAAGATGAGACATCAGGTGTAGAGGCAGACTCACTCCTACCTCGAACCGCACGGACTGATTCCTCCTGTAAGGCCGCCCAGTCACCTGCTCGGAATCTCCGAAGACGGGCCGCCACCTCCCGATGTCCTCCTCTGCCACCTCGAGTATACCGGAGACACCAACGAGGAAGTAACAGAAACAATAACCACGCCGCCTCATCCCTGGTGTTCCGTGCCAACATGTCGAGAGATAAACGGAATGCCTGTCTCACCTCGTCATGAAGAGCACGAGATAACCGATGGAATAAACGCGGACAAGGAGAACTCGTCTGGAACAAACTCAGAATAGTGCTAGAGTGAGCTCTCAACCACTCCCACGACTCTGGAGGGACTCCAGGAAGAAGGATTAACGGTGCCATAATGACTGCACGTGTAGACCTCCGATCTCGGCTAACCTGGGCATCCCATGTGGTCGTATCATAGCTCTTGTGCATCTTTCCCACATGAGATTTTACCCCTTGCGAGGTAAATAACTGATTGCACACCGGACATGGTGTGTCTCGAATCAGTCTCGATCTCATGGGAGAGAGAGTACCCATAGCTAAGAAAAGACGATATCCGATCCAACGATACTCATAACCTAGGAAAGAAAAAAACAAAGAAAAGAAAAAAGATAAAGAAAGAAAAGACAAAAGAAATAGAAAAAGAAAAGAAAGAAAAGAAACCTGAACCCCGAGATGTAAAAAGAAAGGGAATAAATGCACTCTCCAAAATCTCTCTGAAACCTTAAAAAGAACACTCCGTAACTCTAAAATGTCAGAAAAACTAAAACTATTTAATATTCACTCATTCCTCTACAATATGTACTAATTCGAAGTGCAAAAGAAAGAGAAAGAAAAAACTAAGTGTTGGAAGAAACCATGTTGGAAGTGGCCGAGAACGAACGTGAAACCCGGCTCTAGGGGCAGACAAGACAGCTGGCCCCTCGACTAACCAGTAATGATTGACTAGAGGTTTAGTTTAGGTGATACGTGGAACCCTCGAAGACAGGTGAAGACAGGTGAATAACAAGTGAAATAACAAGCGAGATAATCGCTGGGTCGGGGATGAAGCTTGCAACTGTCATCGTGATCTCGATCACTGAACACTTCAGGCGGAAGACCACAAGGACCCGACTACGATGAAATTACGCAACGGGAGCACGAAAGCAATCGTGACGTTTGCATCGTGTAAGACGCGAGGACGGAGGCTATGAGGAAGGAAGCCAAGGGAGGACGAAGCCTCAACAGATCTAGGTCTCAATTGAACACGAGTTCTGCACGGAGTAACAACAACACCTGCACATTATCCTGCGTCGGCATCGTTTATGGTTGAGACTAGGAGAGTATTTGCTCCTCCTTTCAGAAATCAGATATCATCCTAGTCTCGGCGATAAACGACACCAGCGAGGGATCGATAGAAGTTCGATTTGACGGAAATCGTGTTTCTGATGTGATGTCTCCACCGTCACCTATGACTCTTGGGGATCAAAATCTTAGGGTTCCAGGGCAAGTATGTTTGCAAGTCTCGAACTTAAGAGGGAGATGAAGCGTGGGCATCGCAGGAGTGGAGCCTGTGGTAGGTATGACCAAGGTATGATCCAGCACGTGGAAACTACACATGTCCAGGCAGAGTGAACGCTAGCATTACACCAAGTCCCTTATGACAGTAATGTTGATGGAGACGAAGACCAAAGAGAGATTTTCTCTTTGCTGGAACAGCCCTAAACGCTCGCCTTCAGAGATTTGAGTACCTACTCGTATGTGCTCGGTGCAAACTCAACCGCAGCAGCACGAATCGCACAGGTAAGGCAGTTAGCAACTTGAGACAGCGAGTGGTTGTGGAAGCCTTCCGGGCCGAGAACCGTGAGGCACGTGTAATTGTTCATACGCGTTAGATCAGGGTGACAGATAATTGCCGTTGCCTGCGGGAAGTTAAGGAGAGAAACACGATCACAGTTAAATACACCGACACCGACTACAATTCACGGACGAAACTGGTCTGATGCCATAGCAGCACATCACGATGTCTACAGGTGCACTATCACAAAGGTGCCAAGATAATGACACGAGTCGAAGAAATTCATACGGCTTTGCAGTGCAGATGGAAGTCGAATCAGGACGCAAATACCCAGTCTCAGCCAGTGAACACACACAACTATAATTTGCAGTGCATTGTTTGTATCCATCTCATAAGGCGATGCAGCCTCACAAAAAAAGGTCTTCCTCACAAATATATCAGGCGTTGCAGCCTCGAGGGATAAGACGCCGTAATCTCTGTAGAACTCCGAAATGAAGAAGGGGAGAAGAAACAGAATGGAAGAGAAGAGGAGAAGGAAAACGAGATTTGAACATAGGGGTCTTTACATGTCAACTGGAATTTGCCGAAGTGTTTTGAGTATCTTTTTCCTGAGCACTTGATAAGAACAAGAGTTTCATCGGGTAGTCTCCTCCCTGAAAAATGTTTGCCAAATGGAGCGATAAGAATCTTGCGAAGTATGCGCAGATAACTACATGACAAGTTCAGATCTGCGTGAGAAAAGAAAAAACACTTCCTGCTGTGAATGGCAAGACATCCGATGACAGTAAGAGACGGTCCAGTGTTGGATATTCGTTCAAGAGCAGTGTCCTTATGTGTATCTTCCCAGGATTGTCCAATTGTGCAGTGCATTCAAACCCAATTTCTGCATTTATCATCCTGATGAAGTTCCTCAAGTGTAGCACAAAACTGAGAAGGACAGCAATGCAGACGAAGTTGGCAATCAGCATCATACTCGTACAGCAGATGCTGTGCTGAAATCTGCAATAATAAAAGGCATGTTCTCCATCGGACATCAGCAGGAGTAAATCCTGACATCAGGTCTAGTCTACGTGAGAAGCTAGAGAGCAGGTGACGAGAAAAAAGGTTATCGAGTATATACCACCATCGAGTACATAACGTGTTCCGGCAGTGAAGGAATCAAGTCACGCGAGTCCTCCGCCCCTACTACGAAGTTACCAGCCCTAGAAATGCAAGATAAAAAGCTGATCATCACGAAAGGCTGTCGGCCACCAGGAAAGATCGGCTCAGTCATTCACTCAATTTTGATCTAGTTTATTCGTCACTCCCTGCTATGAAGGGCCAATGGTGAACATCTGTTAACTTCGACCAAAGGGCTTTACATGCTCACTCTCATCCTGTTCAGAAGGTTGGTAGATAGGAGAGCCTGACACCCTTCGAAGGTACAGTACCGTGTCCTGTGGAAAAGCAGGTTAGAAGATCAAACGGCACATGCATAACTAACCAATCAAAAAAGAGAAGCGCGATGCAACGAAGACCCCATCAAATAACCAAGCCACACTGCATCTTCTCCGGTTTCACGGATCTGTCTCCAATACTCTGCACATGGTCTCGGGTTCGGTATAATCTAGTAAGAACTAGATTCTACCGAACGCTGTAGACTGAGCACTTTTAACTCCTACCTCCACTCAGGAATCAGTAGCTTGCAAGAGTTTGAACGGTGCTTATCAGTTTACGGACTGTAGAGTCCTTAAAAGCTTAGCTAGCGTTTCAGCGATCCATGCATAGACTCCCTACAGGCAGGCTATGCAGCAGTACTGTACGCCATTTCTTTACTTCAGCCACCTTGGCCGAACAAGAGGAGCCTCCTTTCGTTCCATCCAATCCACACATTCTGTTTGAAACTTCACACGCATCTACAGTATATACCAGACTACTGGACGACCATGCTCCACTGGAAGAGATGCGTTGGGAAACCATGTATAACACTGAGCGAGTCATTTTACAAACTTCCTCGATCAACCGAAGGATTTGCGCTGGACTAGGCCATATCCTCTTCGTCAACTAGCACCCAGCCGTTAAGATTCATAAATTGACTGGAAACGTCCGAGCGTGCAACTTCCAGTCACGTACCGAGTATATGTACGTGACTGGATTGTACTAGGACTCCGGGAAGACGAGGAACCAGTTTGTGGATAAAACCAAGAATTTTGGTTTGTATACTCGATTAAATAGCTGTACAACAGAGGTCAGAATGGAGAGCTCGCTCCTTCCTCATCCTACAGCGTTGTGCTTCGTTAACGCTGAATCTAAAGTGAAACACCGACAAAATTGCCATGAATTGAGGATGTTGTTCACATCTAAATGCACAAATTCCCTACTACTACTTCCAGGAGACGTGAAACGACTGAATCTATCTGGTGGATGACTGACAATCCTAACTGGTTGTCAATACGTCGTGCCCTGCTCAATTTCACTCACGACTCATCCACGCCAGCCAAGAGCAGGGAGGCAGACTGGCAATCCAATGTCACCAACGTATAGAAGATCCCTTTCCACAAAGCACTGTCGTGTGTATTCTGCTTCATCCTCCTCATATCCTCAGAACCGGCACCCGAACCGCTAATACCTGTGGCCACCAGCGCTGCAAAGAGTGAACCGAGCAGTGGCGTCGCCTTGGGCCCTGCGACGGACCTGGAAGATCTCGCGAGTAGAACTCTTGATGGGTATGTTACTGAAGTATTTAAGAGCTTCCGTCCCATGTAGAAAAGATTTGCGCAAAATTATTCCTTAAAGTTTAACACGGGAATCCGGCAGGGTTCGCTGCTGACAGTAGATCCGATGTGAAGCGACAGAAGGTGTTCTAGGCGGAGTTGGGATTCAGCATCCTGGAAGCCCGCTTCCTGGTACTCGTCCTTATCATTCACTTCCCGCAAGTATTCATGACGCCACAGGAGTTGCTGCTGCTGCATCCGCCGGTGAAGCGATACCAGACGATGTTCTTGATGGAAGCTGCGACTCAGCATCCTGGAAGTTCGCATCCTCGTACTTCTCATTCTCGTTGACCTCACTCGTATCCAGAAGACAGGTCGGAGTGAAGGCAGCCACAACAGAGGTCAGCGTGGGAACCTCCTTCACTTCCTCGCTTGCAACAGCGATAGCCACATACTTGAAGGAAGGATAATATACTTTATGACATATGTTGGAGAAAAGGATGGTTAAGAAGGGTAGAGGCAGCAGTATTACAACGAAGGGAAACTTCTTCACGCTGAAATATCCAAGCATGGTAATCTGTGAGACGAAAAGGCCAACCAAGATACGGGAGTGAATGTGAGGCCACATTCGACCACCGCTTTCATATTCGGGGACGTACACCTTGAGAGCCTGTCCAAACACAGCGGCGAACAGCTTACAGTAAGATGAGGAAAGAAGTAACGGCATAGACGAAATTACTTCGCTCTAGTTTCAAGATAACTTAAGAGTTTTATAACTCTAAATGACATCGGTACTCCTCTCCAGGGGAACACTGGGCACAGGGGATGCTGGTCTTAAAGTTGGCGCACCTCCAAACCGGCTTATCCAGTAAAGGCTCGAGACAAGCATGCGCCTTGAAAAAAAGGTACGATGGCCAGACGTTCTCTCACTTCTTCGCAACATAACTCTAGCAAGCAATCATTGCACGCACTGAAAGCACACCTGGTTGCGCTGGACGAACCAACCGATGCCGAAGTAGGCGAGCGCGAATGGAAGTATTAATGGTGCGATCACTGCATAGGCCATGGTAATGGTCATGATCAGTAGATCATTGGGCACGCTCGGCAGATAGCTGAAAGACCCTGGAGCCCATGCGTCTTGAATTTCCTTCTCAGTTTTGCAGAGAAACTTTCTCTTGATGTGGAAAATGATCAACGGAACCAGCCGTGAGAGTTCGAGTCCGTATCCGACGAAAAACCTGAAGTGAACGAGAATGAGAAAAAGAGAGACACGGTAAGAAAAAATAAATCAAGTCACTACTTCGATAAAACCTAAGTGTCAGTTCCGCAAGTCAACTTTCAAACTGCCTGCACTGCCTCAGTAAACGGTCAAGGGCTTACTTGAGTGCAACGAATGTGATGAAGTAGGTTGCATTTGGAGGAAGACTCGCGCCAAACAGCTCGACAACGGAATTAAAACTGAAGGCTCCACTCGATGTTAGCTGCTTTATACTGTTCAAACTTTGAAAGACCGTTCCGAAGATCGTGAAGCCGAGGAACACATTGAATACTACAAAGTAGAACATCTTCCCGCAAGCAGCACGAACCAAGTGATCCTGGCCGATGATTCCCTCTGCCTTGGAGAGTGCGAGAAGGAGCTTCGGCAATAGAGCCAAGAAAACGATAAGGGCAAGTTGGGGCAGGTACGCTCCGATGACGGTTTTGAGAGCAGAAATTTCCACAATTGACTTAATGAATGGAAGAGCCTTTGTAAGGTTGTCGAGAGTGGTGAAAGAGGCAATAAGTGCAATTGGAATCATGTAGAACACCACAGTGAAAAATGTGATGACATAAACAATCTTCTCGCGCACTAACCGCTGGTAGAAAGTGACATGCATATTGTCCCACACCACTGCTCGGGGTTCTGGTGCCGGTAGGACTTGCCATCTATCAGAGAGTGGAGAGTGGCGTTCTTGACCTGCCTCAGCTGCAGCGCGTCTGCTGTTGAAGAAAACGATTGCCGCTCCCTGCTGTTCCTCGTTCGCAGTGCGTTTCTGCTCTTCCCCAAGCTTCGGGGTAAGTTCTTTGATCTGTTCGTTCCAGTAATCGATAGAATCAACCTTGGACCCATAGAGACCGAACTTTCCGGTCTTGTGTGTGGGTCGAACACCGTCCGGGGCTTCCTTGGTTTTGGAGAGTTCAAAGACAGCCTCAGCATGTGCTAATTTATTCTTGGCGGTCTCAACTTCCGTCCACAGCTTCGATGCCTATAAATTCCCAAAAACACTCGGTTGTCAGTGCACTTCCCTGTTACGGACAAAAGTGTCCTAAGCTAACAAAGCATTTCACTAGATCACATTCTACATCGTGTTATTCAGGCTGCAAACTCCTGGACGCAAGTGCTCAACTAAACCTTCGGCAGGATGTAGCAGTACTCAAAACCAGCCTAGAAACAATCACTGGCCAAATAAACGCACTCTAGATGCTGAAAGGAGTTGGCAAGCAGTCAATCGTCACCTTGTTCAGCTTAGTAACAAGCAACGATTTCTCGTATGTGTCCGGGTGAACTTGCTTGAAGAAAGTATCAACTTGTTCACTCCGAGTCTCGTTCTTGGAAAGAGAAGGGATATCTCTAACGAGACATGTGAACTGCTCGGGCTTCGCCCTTACGTTCGATTGATCTCTTGCACGCAGCTCTATCACATGCTTGTATGTCTGACGAAGGATGTAATAAGTAACGAAAGAGAGCCAGTAACCTCCGATTAAGAAGGCCCATAGACGATTACTTTTTGCCTGTCAACATAGAGAAAACAGGAGTTAAAGAGAAATCCAAAGGACACAGCACCAATCACACTTAGCGTGAACACAAACATCTCTGCTTTCAGTATCTTCGGAGCGGATGGATCTCCATGTCAACTACTGCACTCAAAGCTGACCTCGGGAAATCAAGCGGTGCGCTGTACCTGAATATTCCCCATAGCAATGTCATCGAGGCCGGTGAAATTAGCAGCCTTCTCCGGGTCACGTTCTTGGATTTTATTATTGACATCGGTCGCGGCGAGGGGAATCAATACTGGTAGACAGAAGCAGCTTGTCCAAAAGATGATCTTGAGCGCTGTTCAACCAAAAACTCGTAAGAGCGTGATAAGAAAGAAAGGTGTGAAACATTCCCCTTACGCGCATTGACACAAGACTGACGGTGAGAACACAGGTTCTCCTGTCTGCGTGATTCTACCACAAGCGCTCTATGCAGCGATTAACAAAAAACTAAATGCATGTTTGAGATACAACACAACGTGCGACAATTCTACTGGGGCCACCAAACTTCAGTGAAGAGACCGGGGACCATCTCAGACAACGCAGGGCGTGCGGAACATGTTCAGTGACAAACATTCACCGCATGCTTGTCCCTTCCCTTCCTGTGCCTCTATACGATGGGGAGCGGGACAATAAGCTCTCGAGTAAGCAAGCAAAATCTCGGCCTAAACTCTGGCACTGTAGGACATTTTGGATTTCCCATGCCGTGGCAGTGAAGATGGCAAGTATGCTGACTGACAGCTCGTAATGCACTGACGAGCCAATTTCAATTCCACTAGTCACAAGAAAGAAACTCTTGAGCTTTAAATGAACAGACCCTCTCGACGTTGATAACTAATACCAGGCGTTTCAGGCAAGAAGCCGCGAAAAGTTTCTTCACTTTCTGACAGAAGAGACAGTCCAGCAACAAAAGCTGAACTCTCGACCGCCTATGTACAGTAACGTTGCAAGAGGTACCCCGAGAATAACGGTGCTCAAAACACGAATATTACCTGTTGTGAAGAGATTGATGTAGATGGCGGCATCGAGACCAGCAATATCTACTATATCATCTTCCGTAGCCTCCCAGGCCTCCTTCATCCAAGCCCATGGAGTCCGTGTCACACTGGGGTCCGGCGGTGACCTGCCTTTGAGAAGGATTGCTGGATAATAAACAGGCACGTTGCTATGCCTTCGTGACAGATAGGCGAATATCAAGACTAGAACGAGAAAGATCAAGAACGAGGTCACCAATGAAGTAATGAAGGACGAGGCGGCCACCATTTTGCCTGAGTTTTATGTCCTGTCCTTACGGAAGTTTGAATTCCAGGCACTTGAAGCACAAGATTCGTCAAGCTGGCAAAATTAGGCTCCTGTGCACACTGTTTTACTCCGCAATGTACTCATTTCGAAACCTTTCAGTACATACGTGCGGTGGAATGTAGACTCCTGTGTGAAGGCCAATTTCCTATCCTACTCCTGACTTAAAAGTTGCAAAATCTCGAGGGCCACACTCCTCGTGCAATAGACGATACCACACCGTAATATCAACCAATGAAAGAAGCAAGCCGATGCTCGTGACTGACTGTAACAACTGAGGTACTCACTAACTGACTACCTTCGTTCACCTTGCCACCGTGCTGGCAGATACGTTCCCTCAAAATATCGGAGAGTCGATCAGGACTGAAATGAGGTGTCAGTGTCTGAGCAATGAATCGACCGGCAGTCTCGGATCGGGCAGTTTGTACCGAGAGCTGCTCTTTGGGAGTTCTTGAATGCACGGATATAGAGGGGCAGGTCGAGTGAGAAGCGGAAGTGATGAGCTGTTACTGCAGCGGGGCCGCTTTTCAGTCCATCCTGCTTCCTCGTTCCGTCCCGCCCCGCCCCGAACCCCGTGGGTCAGCTGTCCCGACGGATGTGGGCAGACTCAACGTCCGCCAAAAAGAGACGTTGGACGCCCTGGCCAGCCCGCCAGCCCGTCAGCCAGCCTGCATTTTCGCCAGCCAGGCACACAAGCGCGAAGTGCCGGACTGACTGTCTCACTCATGACTCACTTAGTGGAGCAAGCAGCAGATCCCAACATCTCCCTTTCTCTCTCTCGCCAAATCTTTCTCATCTCTGCTCGTCTCCAGATCTCACTGTATCTCTCGCTCTCTCTCCCCGATGTGCCAAAGCTTCGTCGAAACTCTTTTCACTCAAGAATATCCTTGTCGAACTTCATTTTACCTGCCAGTTTTACTGCGCTGAGGTAAAAGAGCCAACAGTGTAGACTCAAGAGTCTGTAGACAAGTGGATCTCTCTCTCTGTTCTGCCGCGGCCAGATGAAACATCAATTGAGCCGCCGGCTTCCCGTGGTTCTGGCTTCTGTACACGACACCATTTCCCCGTTCACAATTCCCGTCGGTACCTTCGTTTCGGGTCTCACGTAGACGAGAGCGCACTTGAAGCCCTGCTGGAGTAAAAGGGGCTGCTTCCGACTTCTGACCATCGGACCGTCGGATCGTATCCCTGGCCAGAAACAACAGCAACCCCATAGTGAGCGACAGCACTATGGTACTCTACTCGTACAAGCCAAAACAAGCGCACAGAGACCATGACGTGTCGATCTGCGCGGACCTCACTTCGTCGTGGAGCTGCGATCGCGAGTGTTTGTTCTCCAATAATAAACTAGCCCTTTCTGCGTGTCCTTATTGCTACAAGGAAAAGAACCCGGACAAATAATCCCCTCAAAATATCCACTCTTTAGAATACTATATTTAACTCACTAAATTTAGTTACACATGCTCACTTCGTTACACATGCTCACTTCAGAGATATAAAACGTATGTCAGTCATGTGAACAAAGTCATTCTTGGTATAAAAATCAGTCAATCCAACGAGTAAAATTTATTTATAATTTATAACCTATTCCTTTCAAGAGAAAAAATTAGAACATGTAAATTCTTTGCATATTCCCCTTGGGGAAGTTGGGCTAGAGGTGAAATACGCGAGGAAGTAAACATGTGGTCAAAATACCAGGTCATTTACAACCGGAGGCTAGATGACTACCGACTATTACAAGTTAACAGCAGCAAGCCACTACAGTAATGATCCAGCGATGAATATATAATCCAGTATTCAAAGCCCCTAGCCCTCCGACAAACACTTGTGATGTACCTCACTGCATGTATGTAACTAGGTGAAGTTTTTTATTCGAGACGTTGTGTACTGTAGCTGGGCCATGGTATGTTCTTAAGGAATTCGGAACTGAAGGGCCAGCTAGAGTCGTCCTGGCGGCCCCGGAACCAGCTAGAACTGAACCGGATTTTCCGGTTGGATTGTAAATTGTAATCTGGTTCGGGTTCAAGGTTCAAAAGGGTTGGAACATGGCCCGGTTCTAAATAAATGGTTCATACAGTTCGGTTTTATTCTTAACGGTTCGCAGGTAATCAGTTCCGAAACGGTTCATGGTTTGGTTCTAACTGGTTCGATTTCAAACAATGCAGTTCGATATTAGGCCCCAGTCGCATGTACAAGTTCTTTTTTTCAAAATGGTGGTTTTTTTAATTTTCGAACTGGAGTTTCTTTTTGAACACTGCGATAATTTTCCCCTCCAAGTATCTTGGAAATTTGAAGTAGACTCACATGTGAATTTTATTTTTGTCTTAAGTGTTTTTCTTGAAACACGTAAGCACATAGTCATCACCTTTTGGCACCTCTAATCACAAAGTCATCCGTTTTCTGGATTCTCCGAACCATTCCTGTACTGATACTCATGTACTCATGTACTGAGAGGAAAAATATATTAATGTGCATGTCATCAAAATACACTACACGTGTAAATATATTCAAATTTTGATTCCCAAATTACATGGAGAGATTACCCTCTAGAAAACACTATTTTGCGTGAACTTTTGCTGTCCATCTTGAGAAGAAAGATTAATCTGGTGTGTGCGTCTGACTTGTTACCGAACCTAGGAACAGTGATAAATTTCAACTACAAGACCTATCTATGTGCGCCTCGGACCTTAGTTCGATTCAAAAGGTTACAAAACGGTACGATTCTAAACAGGTCGAGTTCAAATCACTTCTGTTTCAATTTCTAAAGCTTAAAAAACGGTCCGATTCAAAATAGTTCCGAGTTCAAAGCACTTCTGTTTTAGTTTGAACAGTTTGGTTCAGAACTGAGTCGGACCGAGTGCTAAGTACGAGGGATGAAATATACTAGCGCGCTATCTACTGCACCAAGTACCTTTACTAATCGGTAGTATCTAGACTATTTAATATTTTCAAATATTCTTGAGAATTTTAGCTGAACTAATTAAGAATTTGAATATTCGGTCTGAAGGTAATGAGTACGTTACTATTATGAGTTTCAACATAATTATTTAAACAAGTGATATTGCTTCACAGTTGTCTCTAGTGGGAATAAACTGAACTTTGACTATACATTATATATTCGCATCTTTAATTACTCTAGAAACTCTAATTTAGTCTAGACCAGACCAGAAGCACCAATATAATATTCTCAATGATATTTCGCCGCGTTTCATGGGGGGACATATTTAAATATATATTCTCAATGATTGGTGATGGACTAATTACTGTTTCCATCACCAGAATAAACACTCAGACGTAGTCTGCCCAGACTATTAATTGCGCGTGGTGTAGTAAAAGTACTCTAAGGGTATATGCACACTCCATATATCGCTGCAATTGGCAAGTTCCATAATAAGATTCGTTCCTCACTATCATTCTTTCTCCAAAGGAAATATTATATAGAACTGATAGCTCTATTGTTTGGGAAGAGATACTCTCCAGTTGTTTTGGATGTCCACCAACATTTAAAGAAACGTGCAAATGAAAAGCGATCCGTCCAATGTAATAAAGACTGCATTTTTTATATTCTTTCTTTATTTATTCTCTAAATTAAAAAGATTCAGTTCATTCTCTTATTGTGTAATAGCGTATCTCGTATTGTCACACCAGCCGTCGGATAGATTGTATTGGATTTCCGATAAAACTGCCGATGATTATAAACATTAGTCGGTTAGCACTAGGGAGACGGTGGGTATTAACAAATTTTACGGATAACTCTCCATATTTGATGTTTTCTATTGGCCAGAAAAGCTTAAAGAGAAAAGAAGTGTTCTTCTCAACCAGCAAACGAAAATTTTAAAATGGTCTGTACTCTCCGAGCGCTAGGCAACACACACTTTCGTCCGTGTTATATGAACGACACGTGGTCTTGTGAAGACCACAAGCGTCTCTTCACAGGTTCTCCATATAAAAGATCCACTTCATAGTTTGTGGGTTTTCCGGTTTTGAAACTAGACTATAATGAAAGCAAGTAGCTAGTGCGCTAAACACTCTAATACCATTGTCATGTAGTGGTTCCATTGTCTCCTGTAGTGAGTGAGTCCTAGTGAAGAAACGACCTCATTTTGCCATTGGGACTAAAAGTTTTCCTCTTTTTTACATGATAGATGACATTGTTAGAACATCTGCATCAAACAAAACTGACTTTGTACTAAGAAGATCACTTAAAAGATATTCTAATATAATGCAAAAGCAAAAGAAATGACTAATAAGCATATCCAAAGAACAAGGGATTTTAAAATTATATTTTGATATATATATATATCCAAAATGTGTGTTAAAGTTTTGAATTTAAGTTTGCAGTTCTTTGAAAAATCTTTCTTGAATATACTTATTTTTTATTTCAGAGAAACTACATATTCAGTACTTATATTTATAACAATGGAAAAACCGATAATAATAATTCAATGATATATTCTTTAGAATTTTTACTTGAAAATAATGATTAAAGTACGTCTAAAATATAATTTTAATACTTTTATTAGGATCGCAGGTAATAGTTCAAAATTACTCTTAGTGATCTCTCCAAGGTTCTTCACATGTAAGTCTTTTGCAAAGTCTGTCATTTGACAACGTTTTTATCGTTTAAAAGTCTTTCATCATATCAACTCCACCACTCTTTTGTCATAAATCTAGATTTATCTGTATTCGTTATCTTTTTAAAGGCTTATTTTTCAATCCAACGCTGAACTCTTGATGCTTTGTAATCAAAATGGACAAGTTCACCGGGCATTATAGGAAATTGCACCAAGACATGAATGAGTAAGAGGAGGAAGATGAGTTGATAGAAATATAATCATTATATTTCACAAGGATACTGGATGTGGCCAAAAATGAAAGAAAGACAAGAAAGATATGAAAGGGTTATTTTAAATAACTTTCCGGAACTTGACCCACGATGATAAGTTATTCCAAGAAGGTTCAAAATGCAACGTAGTACTCGAGTACAGTTATAAAACCATGGTGCACATGGTGTAAATATAGTATGTTTACACCATATATCGAAGATCGGTGTCCCAAGTGGTTTAGCCTACAGTCCTCTAAGAGAAAGGTCGTGGATTCAACTCCTTGTGGGCAAGGTTGGAGGTGCATGCTGCTGCAAACTGTTAATGAAGCTTCTGGTCAGAGTCTCTCTGTGGTGGACTCACATGGACAGTCTCATGGTCCTCAAAGACCTTGAGGGACATGTAACATCATTTATCATTTATCATTTATATGCATCATGGTTTTATGTTATATTATATATCTTATGTTAAAATCTAATGAGATCTTAAGAGAGCAAGACACCTTTGCACCAAAGATGCCACCAAGATTTGAAGAGATTCACGCAAGTAGGATAGAGATCACATGTGATTGTAGTTCAGATTGTATAAGAGATATAGTAGAATGGTTTCCTTGAGATATAAGAGTTTTTTGTTGTTTTCGTCTAGATGACATGTTCAACACTGTAATATGCATGCATCATGAACTTTCACAAGAGCAAAGGAAGAAGAAAAACGCTGGTATAGCAAAGGAAATTTTCGCGATCGCAACTGCTTTATTTATCTTTAGAAAATACATTAGGCAGATATGCAGAACACTAATTTAACATAGAGAAATTATCGACAAGGATCATCATCTAAATTTATCTAAATTATATTCTAAATTAATTAAAATTAGAAATTCTAAACTTAATTATCTACATTTTAAACAAGGTTTCCTTTGAAATTTCCTTGCAGTATTGCACTTCAACGTTAACAAAACGAGCTAAATTATACATGAAATGCATGGAGCGGCTTTAATCCTGCTTTAGAGATCGTTTTCCTCAACGAATAAAAAAATATCAACTTAAATATCTATAATTTATAGTCTCGCCCTTCTAAAGGTTAGGTTGTAGATTAATGGGTGTGCATATACCTTCTCATCTGAATATCCTTCCCCATAGCCTTTTACAGTGAATTTCGTTTATCAGAAAATATCTAAATATTATAAAAATATATTAAATTAAATTATTAGAAAAATTTAAGTTAATTCATAAGTGATATATGCTAACCAGTCTCGGAGTCGCCAACTCATCATGATGTAACCCATAAGTGGAGTCCAGGCTGATGTGTTATTAGGAAGATAAATCATAGAGAAAAATTGTAACTTCGTCACTCGTAATTTTGTGTAGAATCGCAATTCAATTTGGATCCTCCTTGTGAATGTAAACTATAATCTCTTCACTATTTTTGTTCTCAGTTCTGAACCTATGAATAACTATTTAGAATAATAGGTTCTCTACTGTAAAAGAAATTGAATATAAAATAAAAATCATTTAAAGTAATATCCGCCCTGTTTTCTCGTAAAAGACGCCGGAAATACCCGCTGAAAACACCCACAAGGTCTGGTTGAAGTCGTAACTTCTTCTCGCAGATAAAGAACCTTACGTAAAAGTTCCAACGTTGACACCCCCATTAAATTCATTCTCAAAAGGCAGCGAGTGGTTGTTGAGGTGACTGGTTATGCTTGGTTTGCAAGTTCTCGAACGTACTTTCACGTGAGGATACAGCCAAACATGCGTACGATGTACGTACAAGGGGGCAGTGCAGATGCTATCTCATGTGTCTTTCGGAAAGTGGAAAGCAGAGGTGAGCTATCATCGCTATTAGTATTTCTTTATTATTATTTTTGAGGTGGGCGATCATCATAACAATATCTAGATTCATGGTGGACACCATCCAGTAACATTGGACGCCGGCTGATGAGATATAAGGTATTAGCACTTCTGGATGGACGAGACTAAGAGTGCTTTTGCACCTGCTGTATGAAACTGAAAAAAAGACTCCCACTCGTGCGAGATAGGGTTGGCAATAAGAGGTATTTATTGACTGTGTACAGTTTCGAAGACACGAACAGAGTTAGAGCAAAAAAGTACAGTTTCTCGTAGTTTAAGAGATGAGTTTGACAAAGGATTTTTAATTCGCAGTTTTGAAGTCACACGAGCAAAAAGTGCCAAGGTAGCTTTAGGCGACCCTACAGCTGTGGCACAATGGCGCAAATGAATGCAGCGCTTCTCGTGTGAGTTTAAAGGCAGCACGCTCGAATCCGGGTAGGCGAGGGAGAAATTCGGGCAGGAGATGTAGAGATCAAGTGGCAAGGCTTTATTACTGTGCGGGAGAGGATTCTATCATCTCCTCGTGGCAGCGTGGTGGTGAGAGCTCGGAGATAGAGTGGGGAGGTCCTGGGTTCAATCCCTGCAGTGATCATTTTGACGCTGCGGCCGCAGGCCGCAGTCTTAGGGTTCTTGGAGCTCTACGGTGCGGCCTGCGGCCGCAGGCTTAGGGTCTACTGCCTTAGAAAAAATCGCCTTCCCCTGAGGTTTAGGAAATAGCGGGCAGCTTTCTCTCGCACGCACTGGTAGCTCCCCGTTACACGCCTGATCATTAATTAAGTGCGTGTGGTCATTAATTAACTGCGCATTGATTTGCGAAACTGTGCCACAGCTGTAGGGTTGGCTTTAGGGTAGTGCCAAGGTGCCAAGCCGCAGAACTTAGCGAAATTACGTCTACTGCCTTAGAAAAAATCGCCTTCACCTGAGGTTTAGGAAATAGCGGGCAGCTTTCTCTCGCACGCACTGGTAACTCCCCGTTACACGCCTGATCATTAATTAAGTGCGTGTGGTCATTAATTAACTGCGCATTGATTTGCGAAACTGTGCCACAGCTGTAGGGTTGGCTTTAGGGTAGTGCCAACTGTAACAAAAACATCAAAAACTCAAAAATAGTAAAACTCAAAAATATATGATAAAATAACTGATTTGACTGTTAGTAGCCGATCAGTGATGTGATCAAGCAATGAACGTTACGAGGGGTGTGATAAAAGGTGATGTGTTCCATAAGTGGTTTTAATTTATTACCTACCATTCTGTCCAGAAGGATTCTGTAATGAATTAATCTAGACTAAAATGTTAAGTAATAAATTAATTTTTCATTAATTGATTTCTGGGCTGAACAGGCTGCCACATTTATATCTCTCAACGTGCATCTGAACCCTCTGCACTTATGGGTTGAGTTTGGTCCCTTTCGCAACTGTTTGTCCAACTAATATATAATCATTAGAGAATTATTTAGTTATTTAGTTAATTTAATTAAAATTATTATTTAATATATATATCTTTTCCTATATCCTTAAGAGAGCAGAAGTTCCCAAAGTTCATCGAGCATGCATATCATATTTATTGGACCCATAGTGTTTTGTAACTCTTTCTATACGTGCTTCTGAAGCTTTCGCATATGCCAGCCGTAATCACCATTTCACTCGTCGTATCTTACGTTCCCTTTGCCTTTTTTCTCTCTCCTTTTACATCCTGGTGCGAGTTTTTTACCGCGTCAATACTGGAGGATCACTTTTGTACATTTGACTGGAAGTTTGTTGCTTTTAGACAATAGTGTCTTCAATAGAGGTGTGAAAATGGATGAACCTTCCACCTTTCAGGTTTTCCTTGTCCAAGCGGGTATTTCAAGAGTAACGGACTTAACGGAGTCCTTGTCCCCATGCAGGATTCTGTCACCTGCAAAAACCTTGAGCCTGAGCGACAAGCACATACGAGGCACAAACTTGAGCGTCACGTCACGACTCACAAGTTTTCAAGACGCGCGCACTAGACCTCGCCAGTAGCATTACCGTTGTGTGGCAGTTAGAGAGCCGTTTCTAATTCTACTCAAGTAGAGCTTTTGCGTCCAAACGCTGCTTCCTGTTCCGCCCAGACTGACACGTCACCGTGACTTCACTTCACCCAGTTTACGAACTGTAGTCCGCATTATGAGAATCTCTAGACATTCCCCAGGAGGATCATAAGAGATTCTCACGATAGATAGAGAATAGACTGCCTAGTAATGAATTTCAAGAGCCCTACGAAATCATTACGAGAGACAAAACAAAGCTTGTCGGTAATTCCCGACCAAGAAGCACGCCTCACAGTTGATTTTCGGGAAGGTACAGTCCACTGTGCAGTTACTACAGTATACGACGTATAAAGCTATTGATCTAATTTTGTTTGTGTATGAAGGAGAAGATTTGGAGTTGACCTGAAGAAACTCGTTGAGCCTTGAGGCACTTGAGCGCGTACTCTAACTTTCCAACTTGGAACCTTCAGAAAAGCGAAGGGTCGAGCAAATCGAACCTGGACTGAACGTGGAAGATCTCCGACGATCGAGAAGGCAATCACGATCCAGATATTCACCTCCTTCTCTTCGAGTCTTGCCAGTGAATGGATCTTATGCCTGCTCCTTTACTTGATCAATCAACAATCTGGTTTCAAAAAGGCACACGGTGAATCCGTCTACAGAAGGCAGTCCCGTTGTTCCAGATTCTGCAGGGCCCAAGAGCGTGTTCGGGATCTTCCTGTCAGTCGGGAAAGTTTCCGGCGTGCTCTCCGGCTTTACTCTCTCATCGACGACCCGCTTGTCAAGATTGTGAGCAAAAAGCACCAAAGTGTCCAAATCCACGAAGGTCGAACCAGTTGCGAACCTGTGATATACTCGAGTGTATAATTCGTAGTATGGCATGAATGAAGCCTCCATAAACGGCTAGAAAAGACCGGTTTCTTTTATCTGACCTAGCCCATTATGGCGTGGCGGTACTTGTACCTTTTCCTCACACAGCTGTACAGTCTCGTACCCGTATAAACTCATCAGTGTGTCCCGTTAGGAGGTAGTGCGATCCCCGAGAACTCAACGGCAAACGTTCATCTGAGCTCGCACTGCTATGTAGAGCAGGAGTTTCGAAACAGTATTGGTGCATGTAAAACCTCCAAAGGAATATGATCCACCTCGTGGTAAAATCGAGAGGAGGATGAGAGCACTGTTAGATATTTTCAAAATTGCACTTATGTATATGTGATGGGGATATGATGGGATTATAACTTGTTACGTTTGCAATATAATTGCAGTGCTATGTGTTAACAATTTATCTTTATCTTTTTTCAATTTTCACAGAGACTCCATCCGTCCTTTCCCACTACTTCCTTCTCTTTTTGGTTTTCACAATGACCCTATATGTAAGTTTTGCTACATGAGAAAAAATATCATCTCTTCTTTTCCTGTCTTACAATCGATTTATAATAAACGATAAATGATATTACTTGTCCCTTGGGGTCTGCGAGGACTATGAGACTGTCCATGTGAGTCTACCACCGTGGGACGCACACCAAAGCTTCATTAACAGTTTACAGCAACATGCACCTACAACCGTGCCCACAAGGGTTGAACTCACGTCTTTCTCTTAGAGGACTGTAGGCTAAATCACTTGGGACACCGATCTTTAGCTATACTAATGCATAAGAAAAAAATCAGTCCTATAGACATAGCTATCCTCAATATTCAAAGTGCCTTGCAAAACCGAGACGGAGAAGAAGAAAAACGTGATAACAGGAGAAAATGTAGAACATGGATTGGTTCTCTGGTGGGGTGGTTTCGAGATATATTTTCAAAAGCTTCGTCTGGTTTTACTTGATGGCCTGTTTTACTATCTCTGTTTCTCTGATCTCTTTCTCTTAGAAATAAAAAATGTATGTATTATATTGAGTTAATATTTCAATTATAAATTTTGTATAAATAGTATGATAAGTGAATCAATCATTACGGTTTGATCCGCATATAACCCATAAGAAAACGTACAAACATGGGCTTTTGAAACTACAAGACGGGGATTTCGATATCAAACTGACATAAATGTATTACCCTAATGGAAGATGGAAAGGGTGAATAATACGCATGCAACATGAGCTTTTGCCCCGAGAAAAGAAAAAGACAAGCGAGGAAAATGAAGGAAAATGGAGGAGGACTATTTGACAAGACAGTACAATGAGGATCGGACAGCGAGAAAAACGGAGAAAAGTCTCAGACGGTCATTTGACAGAAAGTAGTATGGGCACCGGATAATGCAAGTAGAATCCAAATGTCAACGATCTTGTCTATACATAATGTGTTAATTTTAATTTTATAAATATTACATAATAAATATAGAGTATTTTTTAATTAAAATTTATTTATAACCTAAATGTTATATATTACATCCAAGTACTTGCAATAACTTTCGAACAGAACTCATAAGTCTTGTAGGTGCAAGCGTGCTTCATGAGCCATAAGTCCTGCTTCCAGTCCTGTAAAAGAATAAATTTTATGTAAACTTTAATTTGTCACCTAACCCTTTCTTGTTGAAAGAGTTAAGTGATAAGTTAAAACTCTTTGCATATTTCGTTATAACATGTTTGCATATTCACCTATTCTTCCAAGAAGAGTGCTACAAGCTTAATTTGTTATCTAGTTTATTACAGTTGGCAAGCAAGCGCACTTATACAGTTAGAGACGGATTGCTATGAACTTGACTCATGGGTTTTTTGGATGTTTTCGCAGTTCCCTGTAGAGCTAACATTTAATACTTAAACATTAATTTAAATTTTTATAACAATTAATATATAAAATATAATAATTATAACTTTTCCCGCTAACTGATATAGGCAAAAGTTCTCCAAAGATGGTTGAGCATGCATATTCACCTCTTCTCTTGGAAGAGGTGAATAATATGCAAAGAACTTAGAAGTTGGAGAAGATAATTATGCATACTTCTTATAGTTTAATTAGACATTAGCTATCTGTAAGAGACTCTACAAACAAAATCCTTCAAACTACTTTCCCGTTAAACGAATATCGTCCAGAACCCTTAAGTTGTACACGCTCTATTATCAATGTGACATGTCTACAGTTTTACGAAGAGTGATCAATGGAGGTTTTATTTGCACCTCTTCTATTCAGAGTTGAATTATAACATCTCCATACTAATCCAACATACGTGTCTAGCGTATAGTGGATTCAGAAGTAGTGTAATGCTAGAATGTAAGTTAGCGGATCCGGCCTCGACTGCTTTAAGTAGGCCCGTGAGACTTCTTTATAATAAGTAATCTGATCACCTGGGAACCTCTTGCTAACTCTACTCTAGTGAGAAAAAGATTACGTTCAAGTAGCCAAGAACACTTGCATTGGATACCTCCTATTATTTGTATGACAGACATCGATGACAGGATGCAAGTATACAAACGCAGATTTGAGAGCACTCGGACAAATGAATGCCCTCCGAAAGATCTATGTGCAAACCTCCCATTCTGCAAAAGTACCACTGTCTATTGTTTCTAATCTGTCACAATACGTAAGGATTATGTGGAATGATTGTTTATTGCCAGTCCAAATATTATCTCAGGCAAGCTCTTTCCCTCCCCACATTGCATGGTATTTGGTTGGCCGTTTGTAGTCATCATGAAATCCTTCAACGAGTTTGTTAACTCGAACCTCATGGTGTGCTGCAACTCAGTTTATCAACATGGTGGCACCTCGCATTACGTAGTGACGCTCTCTATGTGTGCACATGAGGCGGACGTGTGTGCATAAGATTAGCAACCGTTATTACAAAGATATGTGTCTCTTTCTGAATTGTGCGCCTATCTTCCATCTACACGGATCAGCAACCTCAGAAGCACAAGTCTTTCGAACATTTTCATCGCAAAACTCTCTTGTTGTCTCTTGCGATGAGTTCGTTGTTCAGCTGGTGTGCAATTATCATTATGAACCTTGTGATTCCTATCTCTTGAATTTTGAATCTTTGCTCCCATATCCGCAAGTAGTTACCCTATACATGGAAGCTGATTTGAACATCATGTAAGAGCACACTCGAATGAGTCTGTGGTATCAAAGGTCGAATTCAGTGATTTTCCGACTGCCTCAACTTTAACAGTGTTAGATAGAGCACGAGAGATTTTGAAACTGAACTCCAACAGGAAAATTATAATTCAAATGGAGAAGAAGCACGAGGTCTTGATTCTTCACCAATGCTACAACATTTACCTAATTCAAGATCATGCTTTGAACAACAACAAACAGTTTCTAAAATTAGATAACAAATAGTAGTTTACCCACATTCAGAGAGCGGAGACTGCCTACGCATACAGATGCTAGCGCATATCATTTTCATGATGAAGCCATACGATTCAACCAACTAATGAAAGGGAACGTAATTACCTCACCCGCAATCTCAGTAATTTGGTAATCCAGTAACACGAGCAATTGCAATGCAACTGCAACTGCAAAAAGACAAAAGCGACTGCAGATGAATGTTATCGACTATAAGCTTTCTGATACAACGTATGATAGTCTCACCTTCGTTCACTTTCAACGCTCCACTGTTTAGGTGCGTGATTTAGTCGATGTTTAACGCTTGACTGTTTATGTATGTGATTACTCTAATAGCTATAGTTGAGGTGATTCAGTAGTCAAACAATGAAAACTTCATTGGAGTCCATTTTCGCTCTAAAGCAGCAGAGCTGTCAAAATGACATGACTATATACTTACCTTCATCAAGTGTGAAGTCAATTGACATTGTCCGTTCGTCAAGCGACTGTCTCGTCACCTCTCCAGAGGTGCTGTTGAAACGAGTCATTTCTGAAAGCACACGGTACATTACTATCCATGCTGCAAAACGTCCATCTTGTCGTCATATCCTTCGACTAATTATCCATGTCACTCATCACATTCAAATTTTGAAGATACTTTTCAGTCCTCCCCCTAAGTAGCATCTCACTGTCATACTATCATTGTTTCAAAACTTGAGAACTGACCGATAGTACCAAATCGGAACTAAAGGACCGACTTTGCGATTCAATGCAAAACTACAAGAACAGCTTGCCATTGAAGAACATGGAACTGGTTATCTTTGATGACGCTGCACTCTACTTGAGTAGGGGTATGATCAAGTAACTTATAGAACTTCGATGGTGGGAAGTAACACTTCTTATTTGAGGTAGTAAATTTCTGCATCTAACTGACCACTGATAATAAAGCCAGTCACTTTGTGATACCGTTCATCGTTTCATTATCTTCAACTATGAGTAACCTCTTGCTAGTCAAATCATTTCAAAAATAAAATATACTTTAGACGAGATATTGTCAAAAAGTTGAGGTGTGCAGTCTTGTATCTCATTGACATGACAAAGTGATCGGTTTTACAATCGATAGTCACTCCAAAGTGTAATCAAACAATACATAATTAAGAGAGTTTGATAAAACACAATAAATCTATTGGAGGCATGGTTAAGTAAATTTCAGAGTTTTCTAGTGATAAGATGATTACAAAAGATTTGTAAATATAGTACACAATAAGCAACCGGGACGGGAAGTATTTCGTATAAAGATATTATTCCATGATGAAAAAATACTAAATGAAAGAGAAAAAGGATAATAAGAATTGACTCGACTCTCCATGCACACAAGAGACGGTAGAGTTCCTCCATAAAAGTTGATTCACTGAATAAACAGAATTCTCCAGTGCTTTGTGACACGTCCTTGATACAGTTCACTAGTATCTACTTTGGTGGGGCTGCATATCACGACGTTTGGACGGCAAAACATCATCAGTCTTATATCGAATCTTCCCATATGGATGGGGCGCTTCAACTGTGGCACCGCACCTTCATCATCAATTTGAATCTGCGGCGCTCACAGCGATACGATATCCACAACTGTAGAGTACACGACCCAACGGCTACGCGCGAAAAGCTCGTGAACTTTCCACAGATTCGTTTCCGTTGCTATTCCTACTCGATGTTCCTTTGGCCTTTCCCAGTATTCTCCGCGGTCTTTGACCTTGCACGCCACGCTGAGCGTACATGTCTATCGGTATCTGGAGTCTGAAACAGTAACTACGCATAACAGTTGCCAACATGGTCAGGCTGCGGTGTCACACCAGGTAATAAATGATCTTCAGAGAAGGAAAGAAAACTGTGGTCCACTTGGTCTCCACGTAGTTGACATATACGCGCATAATGTCACGGACGTGGTCTGCCTGTATTCCACTCTATTATTAGTACAGTGGTATGGCATAACGATGTACTCGTTTCTATGTACTGTACTGGACTTGATGGATACGCGATCGGATCCACTGCGTACCGGTAGGTTGCGTCCCAAGTTCACGTTGATGTCGTTGTTACAGCGTAAAGTTTGTCCCATATCCTGACGTCTTTCACGTTAAAACGCAAAAGTAGGATTTCTACCGGATACGAAATACAACCGAGTAACCTCAGCTGGTGCACAACAACGTAAGGTAAAACCAAACCACGGAAGTTTAGCATGGCTTTCAAATAGGTCGTCGCGAATCTCGTAGTGCGATGAACTTGGTGGTGTATGTTGAGGAAGTTTTAAAGTTTCAGAAGAAAAGGCTTCGTCCTGATGGAGGAGGCAAATAAGAAAATAAAATTTATTACCTAATATTCTCGTTAAAATGGGTTCTAAAACTAAAAAGTTGAAAAATTAACCATAAAAAATTTATATTTGAAATAATTATTATGTATTTCTAAGCAGCTTTCTGCAGTTATAGTTTCATAGTTTCTGCTCGCTTTTATTTATAAGCTATGTCGGGAACACCTCTCTTGCAACTCTAAGTGTATTAAATATTTAAAAAACAAATAAATTTTCTGAAATATATTTTCACGTATGTTTACGTCTTTCCCGATAACAAAAAGTTACCGAAGGTGATCTTGCATGCAAATATAATCAGAGATTCGGTTCCAAACTTCCAAACAAACTCTTTCGGGTATGAGGAGAAAAGGGCGCGTGATGTTAGTACCATACATGCAGATGAATGGAATGTGGTCGGCACCGTCCCCCAACTTGTCCCCTCCAAGTGGCCCGCCTCTACAGATAGACGCCGGAGCAGTAGGTCCTTGAGAATCTCCTCCCCGCATTTTAGGACAATCTTAAAGCTCCATTGCAGTAGTGAAGGTGACATCCGCATGATGGACCACATCTGAATACTTGGGACGCTGCGGCCTCCACACGCGTCCACATGAGTCCTGCACTACTACTGTTCATGTCTGGTCGGTACCGTACTTTGACCGTAGAATTGGCAGCCACAGCTCCACGGCAGGCTGCCACAAAACCGTTTGCCTGATCTGTTCATGTTGGCTCCGGAAACTGGTGCTGGACGCCCGGCAGGTAGATCTGACCTTCCGGAAGAATATTGTTGACGGCGCCGTCGCCGTTAAAACGACGGACGCGTCAAATAAAGTCGGATAGATTCGGACGGAGATTTACAGTAAAGTCATCACAATACATTGCATTTGAATTCCATGTAATCAAAGTACTCTACACGTATAAACAAATTCAAATTTTGATTCTTAAACTACTTAGAGAGGATACCCCTAGAAATGATTATTGTGCATGGACCTTTGCAGTCCCTCTTTAGTGCAAAAATAAAACTCTGTTTGTGCACCTGTGTCTCTTATTACTGAACTTAGTAACCGTGACAAATTTCCACGACTCAAACCTATGTGCTTCTTGGTCCTTAGTCTCACATAGGACGTCGTTAACTCGAAGCATCTGGAAGTAGTGCAAACAATGCATCTTCGTTCCCTTCGATGTTCTACCATCTCTAATCTCTCTTTTTTAATGGTGTATTGTACATAGGTCGGATAGCTTTTACTGGTGAAACCTGTTAGTAACTGGTAGTCAATAATAGAAGGTGGTTTAAGGAAGTACCCTCTTCGTCACAAGAGCGATCTCTAATTTCTTGAGACAAAAAGTTTTGGTATCGGGTTGAAACCGATATAATAATCATTTAGACCTCTTCATTTAGACCCCTTTTAAGGAATCATGCCAGTTGAAAATACACGAAATGTTGGTGCTATCCGAACTATGGTACTTTAGTTTATGGTGCAGCGTCTATTTAGAGAATCTGTACCGTAACACTGGAAACAACGGGGGAAATCCAATTTCTAGTCTTCCTTGAATCAGACACGCACGAGAAAAATAGGTTAAAACCGCATGTGATAGAGTGTGAATGCTTAGAGAACTATAAATACGATAAATATATTATAAAAATATATATTCATTATATTTTATAACACATCACGTAAAATAAAGCACTGACTGCCGAGATAGTTTACTGTGCTAGTTTAGTTTAGATGGAGATGCTGTTAGAGATGTACTTTGGCGAGACGGTATGAGACGGACTTTCTGACGGACGTTCTCCAGTGCCCCAAATCTGCATGGAGGCTCTTACGGTACTTGGCCTGCTGCGATTTCCGACGGTAAATGTTCCAGCCATTGTTGAACGTCGTGGCGTAAGTCGGGACTGGGCGAGCGCCGAACGGGACACAGTATAGATGCAGCAGAATGGATGCAGGTGACGTAGCCTGCTCTAAATCTGGATGGTCCGACGATAGCAAAGAGTAGAAAGGATCACACGCAGCACGTTTCCCTCTACGCTGTCTAGTGAAACAGACATGATTTGAGTGATGGTGTCTCGTACGTTGCGCCCCTCTGGAACTTCGCTGTCCGCATTGCCATTCTTCATGCTGAACGGCCTCGTCTGTCTTCCTCCTCCTTGCGGTGTGTATGGCTAACGCCAAGTCTCCTTGTTTTTGTTGTTGTTGCTAATCTTCGCACTGGAAATCGTCTAATCCATAAAACGCACATCCAGCAAGGTAATAGGGGGTAAAAAACAATCCGGCAATTTTGTCTAAACCTGTGGTTCATAGGGAAGTGAGTGTATGTTATACTTCAGCTTGTAGGATGATGAGATCACTTCTTTCACTGTACGAGTTGATCGAGGCTACGAGGGAACAATGATGATTAGAACAGTTAGGTTTAGTTGTAAGGACAGCAAAATCTTACGACATTGCTTATACAAATTAATAAAAGGTTCTGATGATAGAACAAGTTACTGCTTAAGCTACCATAAGAATGGAAACATATCAGATGAGCTATGGAACTGAAAGTCTGTTGGGTACTGTTCCACGTTTCATTATCCAACTTCCTAAACTGTTCTTCCACATTCTGAGCTGCTGTCTCATACAGCTATCAAGCTATCTATATCTTGTCTATATCTTGTCTATATAGCGGGGCTTAGCCCCGATGTTCTACCCTTCGGGGTGGTTGTTGCTTGGCCCTTCGGGTCCTTTCTTTCCCTTGTGAGGCTTGATGGGGTCTTCTCATCCGTTTGCTATTCATTGGGTCGCGTTAATCTCTATATCTTGTCCAGCTGACACCTCCTGTGCTGCCACCAATGGAATAAACCTTTCCTCTACACGAGCACTGTGCGTCGATTGGAAGCCAAGCACATGAGTCAAGAGGAAAAGGCACCAGTGAGACGTACGGTTTGTTTCTTCATGACTGCTGATTTGCTCCTGTTGCACTGTATGCAGCTCCAGGAACCGTATCTTTTGTGGCTATGTGGCACGGTCTGCTCGTTTCTTTGGGAAGTTTGACGGAAAGTGATTGGCGCAAGTCTTCAAAACCAGGATTAGACTAATATGACAGATTACAGTCGTTATAGGTATGTAATCTGGACAGGTGGTACTGCATGCCAACGACAAGTTCATCAAGGCAGACGTTTGTCTCGGCCGGTAGCTATTCGCTCCGTGAGTGTTTGGCTGAAGGCTTCAAAGCCAAGGTTAGACCAATATCAGATATTAGAGTGTTGGTGGTATGTTGTCTGTACGCGTAGTATTGCTTATAGACGACGAGTTTTATCACGAGGTAAGGTTGTCTCGGCCGATACCTTCGCTCCGTCAGTCTTGACATCTGTACAACCAAAGCCCTGAAGAAAGTAAAACATTTAGAACACTCAACAGAAGCAGAAGCGATAACATCATTACGGACAATGTCTTTCTTCATAGAAGATGAAATCTGAGAACTTGTTGGATCTATTAGAAGTTTTACAACAAGCACCAAGGAGCATACACAGAGGAAAACAATGTTCAAAGGGTGCGCACCATCACGTGAAGAAATAGTTATCACAAATAGTCTAAAACACTTTGCGATCAGATCCTCCAAAGAGGAAAATCACCTTAGAGCTCGAGGATGAATGTCCGTAGGGTCTTTTACTTAACACTGTGACTACAAAACCAAAGTGCTTCCCTTGACATGTGTGTACGCGTACCCACCTACGCCTGCATAATCACACGCGTGTATGCAGAAGGGAGTCGTCCTTCGAGAAACGCCAAATAAGATTCAACGAACTGTTTCAATGTCTCCACCACTCCTTAAAGACTGTGGAGGTTGTGCAACCATAGTGCTTAGAGATTTGTAAGGTCTCGATGGGGATAGAGTGGCTTGCAAGGACCCTTGCAACATACTCCAGCTTTAGTGATATCATTGCCAATTCTACGCGAGTTTAGACTGGTCTCCTGATGGTTCCTTGACGCAAGTCAGGGTTAGCAAACTCCAGAGTCCATACATAACTAGTTCCCTAGCTTGTAGGAACATCAGAGTAACGACACTCGGTAGCTACTTGCGTCTCATACGGACCAGACAACATTATCAAGTGTGCTTTATGATCCAGTATCACTCTGGCCACTGCAGCTAAATGTCCGAAATGAGTCAGTGTATGGGATTTGTCAAACTTTGTCCTGCCCAATACTTCTTTTGATTAAGGGCTGTTACAGATATAGTTTTCATAGCTACATTGTTTAGTGAATTTAGAGTGTGTCAGTGATTATGCGAGAACAACTATTCAAACATAGAGCTGACGCTACTGTTGTCGTGTTAGTTTGCATGTGTCTGCAAATAACAACATACTGTTTTTACCATGTGCGATTGGGTAATTATACAGAAGTGTGTTGTTGAGTATTTGAAATTATATTGGAATTCTCATATACAGTGGAACTTGCCTGACAGCAATCTTGGGATTTTGCTACTCCGACGAATTATGCATGCAAGATCAACTTCGGGAAACTTTTGCTCGCTTGCTATTATCGGAGATATCTTTGTTGTTAAGTGAAAGTTCTGTACCAAGTTGACCGGATAAATCAAAGTTATGTCTAAATGTGAAGTGATAACCGGTCCTGGAGATATGAGAAGATAGCAGAAATAACCCATAAGGGAAAGATAGACTCACGTGCTGCAAAGACTACAACTGCGAAAAGGATATTTCGACTCAACAAATTGATTTATTTTAGCACAGTCTTTTTCACGAAAAGATTAGGTTATAAATGTAGAACAAGCAGATCTAGATAAGTACAAGTCGAGAAGGTACTTCACAATTCTTTCACTTATCCAAGTTTACATTACTGGACAAAACTGATATCTATCAAAATAATATGTCTTAAGAATGTAACTGATGATTTAAGGTACTTAAATCTAAGACTCTAAGAGCATCCCCATCGAGCTCGCCAAACACCATATTATGCTCTAAAGCGTATGGTCATTTTCACCGAGAGATGCAAAAATGTTATTACAAAATAATAATCGCTAAATGAGGGTTATATTTGATTGAAACTTCGAACTTAAACGAGCCCACCCGTCTCTATCTCTTTCATCCGTGAGTTTTGGAAAACGATGATATGAAAAGGAAATACCTTCAAACGTATATAGTGATACCGTTCATTTATATAATAGTACAACAGAAATCTTTATTACTACCGTGTCTCATCAGAACAAAATGCCTACTCGTTCTAAATTTAAAACAATTGCCAAGCAATAGGCGTTATATTTCAATCCCTGTATGGACAAAAGGTAACGAAAGCAGGTGGCATGGTCGGTAACTGCAAGGATGATCGGCAGGAATTCACTCAGGCACGCTATCCCTCGACTGCGCGGGGCGGAAGGTGATCGCTGCTCGGTCGCCCGCCTCACGCTTTACCCCCCACATTATCACTAGCGATGCCTTGCCTTCAGGCTAGGCCCCGCGATGGTGACCCCACGCTTCGAGTGGACGCGCCATCGACATGACACTGCCGGTCCTCACAGTGAGACCATGCGCCGCAACCTCCTACTCCCGCTCGGGTTACAGACCCTCGCTACAAGGCCCAGATGAAAGAACGCAGTCAGACTGAATCTATGTACTCAACGAACCCGCCTGTTCCTGAGCTTATGGGCTTTTGAACCGGCTATGGACACGTGGTCATTAAGGTATGGTAGGAGCGCTGGTATAAGAGTGCTCCTTTTACAAAGAAGGAACTGACCGACCCTTTCCTGTAGTATGAGGGAGATCTGAAAATGGGTTATATAATTACGCTTATGGGGGGTAAAATAGGATCCGAAGTTCAACTTACTCCTCCGTTGTTACATGAGTGTCTTGTATATTCACCTCTTCCGAGTTCGGAAGAGGGAAATATGCAAGGGTCTTTAATTTATGCTCTATCCCTTCCTTTTGGAAGGGTTAGACCATAAATTAAAGATACTCACGATCTAATATTTTTTACTCAGCGGGGCATCAGCTTTTATTACGTAGCAAGAACGGCTAGACACACTTCATTTACGGGTTATTCCGTTGTCAAACTCCACTTGTCATTCACTAAGACATGTAGACTTTATTTAGTACTGGGTGTTTCTAAATTAACAAGAACCAATTAGACAACTTTGGACAGTGAGTGCCTTATTAGTGTACACTTCTTTCCGCAGGAGATGTCAAGTAAGTCTGAACATCAGCTTATTATTACGCTTCCAGCTTCATTTAGCTACTTAGAGAAGTAGTACAAAATTAGTACGAAATTTTCTACCGCTCGCGCCCTACCGACGAAGAGAATTTAGATTCCATTTTTTCAGTTTGTCTTTTTCCGTTCCCTAGCCGGAACGAAGACTTCTATGCATATTCAGTTTTGTGGTTATAATATTTAAGAAGTAAAGTGAGAAGTTTAATGAGTATGATTAAAAATCAAATTCTGAAGCATTCTCTGCATTAAGAATGTTCAGGTTCAAAAAGAACGAAATAACTGTGAACTACTTGTCAGTGGGAGATTTTGATTCATGTATTGCTGCCAAGAGTATTTTACTCAAGTCACTGTCATTAATGTATAACAATCTGAATATTAATAGTACATCTAAGCGTACTCAGTGAAAACGTTATATTCGGGCTAAATAATGTACCATGATCAAGAAGTTTAAGTTTTTAGGGAGATTTAAATACAATGTCAAGGCATTTTGTTCGGACTAACACGGTAGCTTTAACTAATTTAATAAAAATATCACTGTAATCTATTATAAAATATATTAGTTGAATGATTCCATCTCAAATTTGGATATTAGAAAAGGTGAATTTTATCATTTTTGTCACATAACATAGAGATATCGTCATTTAACAAAGATCACTTCCTCTTACCAGAGAGATCTTCATAAAATAAAAATAACTCTAATATCTGAAAATAGTTAAACGTCTTATGATTTCTTTCCACTAGGGGCTTATTTCACCAGTCCAATTCTAGCCAGCGTGTATTAGTGAGACTCGGTACACTGTAATGATCTAGTGCTTCCAACTATGATTGTTGAAATCGATCTTTCTGCATCTTTTGGGAATAAAAAGATCTCTAATATTTTGAAGTAGGCTGCCCCTCAAATCCTTTCGTGTCGAGTGTATTCACTTACTTCCATATGGGGTCTCTATTATCAACAGATGTTTCCTTAGAGGCCAGAGATCAGCTCTTAATATGTGTCTGTCTTCTGGCGACAAGGCAACTTAAAGCAAGCGATGTTTGCTTCCTCCTAGTCGAAGATGACGGAAAGAGTTCTCTGAAATCCATTATTCAGTTTCTAGTGATGTGATCGTGGACTGGCTGCTTACTCCTGACTATCTAGAACCATTTCTTTTCACTCTGCTTTTCGTTCATATATGATCTGGACCCTCGACCGATTACATACAGCTGCATGAGCTCCAGGTCTATGATTGTATTTTATATCGTTTGGTACACTTCAGAGTCCTGTTTTCCCTATCTTTGGTCTAATGTTCTGGTGCTTTTCTCATTTGTTAAAAGTTCGTACTTTCTTCGTCTGTTCAGTACTGAAGTTGCTGCTCCATGAAACATTAAGGGTGTAAAAGTTCAGAGGAAAGATTCTTTAACAGCAGAAAGATAACTGACCGTAAAATTGTCACAGATAAGTTTATATATAACCGCGACTCATTGTGGATCGCGCTTGTGACTGAACATCAAGATTTTATCATTGATTAATTTTTTGTTCGTACACTCAAGATAATTACTCCAAGCAGTAGAGAATCCATTGCAAAAGAAAGCAGACGAAACGAGAAAAGAACTGCTTAGAAAAAGCCCGCAGTCTGGCCAAAATCGTAACTCAGGTCCGTGGCTATCGGATATTTCAGAAGGTTTCTAACTTTGACACCCCTATTACAAACTACAGCTCTTCTATCTGAATTTGTACATGGCTTAATGGTTAAATGTGTGTGGATTAATGTCTCTAGATTAGTCTAGACTCTAGATTTCTTACTAAATATTCTATATAAGACACTACTCTCTAGGTCACTTTTACATGTGGGAAAAATATGTGGCATGAATTACACTTCGAGTGATTTCTCATGTACCATATAAGAGTACTGCACATTGTTCGCACACTAATAGAACAAAATCTATTTATCCTATTTTTGCCAAAAATAAATAACCTGACAATGTTACCAAAGATAATTAATTAAACCCGGTCCTGACAAGAAATGATAAGGACATGGAGGTTAAACTGACCATTTTAGATTATTCTAGGAATTTCAAAGTGAATATAAAGGGCAGCGGGCATTTCACTGTAACCTATGCGAGACACAGTTCAGATAAGAATCCATAGCCATGACATCGAGATATTCAAGCTGCCTTCCGTCTATCCTTCAGTATACAATTATATGTGATTTTTCTCAGTAGATCACAGACACATGGATTATGTGAGCCTAATGATTATCAAGTACGTCTAGTCTTCCAAGTACTTATATCATTGTATCATTCCTATTCCTATCTTTTTTAACATATTACTTTATTATTTTTCAGTTTGAATATCTGCTTTAATATATTTGTTACGCTTGATATAGTCAAGACTGTGATGAAGGGCACATACTCCATAGAAATCTTTTCACTCTCTGAAATTCCAAACTACGTCATTTGACTTTAATCCTGTAATTTTCGTTACGAGGAAAACTTTGCATGGCTCTCTTTGTGAGTGTCAAAGTTATCTTGTAAAACTGAAAAAGGAAGTACGGTTTGAAGCCGTTAACGCAAATATATTAGATTCCGTCAAAGCTTGAATAAAGTGAGGAGTATTCCTAGCATTAGATTTTTGGCTAATAAGGTGTATGAAAGCTAAAACATAAGATTCTCTAACGTCCAGAAAGAAAAAGTCCATAGTTTATAAATAGAAAGCTTTGTATATAGCCGTTACTATCATATTTGTGAACTAAATTAAATAATTTATTTTTAAATTCTTTATTCTTTTGAAAATTAAAATAAATTTTTAAAAATGTCCTTATTACCAAAACTCACGGCTGAATTTGATTAAAGATCAACAAGAGACGCACACGGTGTTTTCTTATAGACACTTCTAGAAGTGACCATAGAAAACATCCTCGACTTCTTAGCTAAAGTCGTAACACTCGCAATTCAGACATATTTACCAAAGATTCTAACTTTGACACGCACTAACGGAATCTAACGAGTTTATAACTTAGAACGACAGGTATGGGAGATACTAGGACTCTGGACAATCTTTTCAAAATGCATCATGATGGGATAGATCATTGTAGCTATTGATCGTGAACGAGTAATTCTCTAGTAAGCGCGAGTCATCCGGTTTCATCGATTCAATAAACTTTTTCGTGTTAGAGTTCACGTATCTCCTTGCAGAAGAAGCAGCAGAAGCGTGAAATACAAACGCAACGATAGATGGTCGACAAAGAACCTCTGCCACCATCGAAGCTGGAGTTTCATAGAAGAATTGAAGCACATTCGAATCCGAACCTCACTTGCCGAATGAAATTCTCAACAAAGTTTCAGCGAAAAGTGCTGGTGAGATATTGCCAGTAGAGACTGTTATAACACGTACCAAGAGAAAAAGCTTCACGAGTCTAATTTCACGAGTACTCACTTTGATATCAGTAGAACCTTAGTAGATTCATATTACTTGTAGCGACAAGATCTAGTTATTTGTTAGATCAAATATTATCATAAAATATTCCACAATATCATATATATAATGATCCTATTTTTCTTAATTATATGTTGGAGAAGGAAATTGAACAGCACTTTACAATAATCCATCTCACTGATTCGTGACATGAATCGATATACATAAACTTGAAAACATGATTTGGGAAAAAGCTGTCCCAACTGTCGGAAACTGTCCCAACTTCTTCAGGGACAGTAAACTGTAAAACATGATTATAAAACCATCGGACAAACAATATTAATAAATATAATGACTATTAAACTGATATTGAAATGAACTTCTATTATACTAAAAAATATAGTAAAATATTCAGAAAAACAATCCAATTCATCATTGAATGATGAATTGAAATAATAAACATATTTGAGTTATAAGTTTTATGATTGCAATAAGTGATTATTTTCAATGAGGTCTCATTTTTAATTATAGTATTTTTATATAAAAAATTGTATAGTAACACATTTAATTTAAATTTATTTTATACTGAAAGTTTAAAAAAGTGTTTATTTAATTTATAAATATCAGAGTAATGATTATTTTCGAAGTTTAAAATATTAATTAGTTAATTAGTTTTATTATAAGGACCTTAACTAATTCTAAACAATAATTTATAAAACAAAAAAGACATAATAAATTCATAAAAACTTCACATATGATGTATAAAGCAAATGTTAATTGTCCCTTTGAGTTAAACTTACACTGTAAATGACTGTTAGCCTTTTCTTGTGTCTACTCCTGTCATATAGATGAGACCCTGTATTCTTTGGCGGGCTTTGAAATATTATTTCCGGTCTTTGTCTGGTATATCGGACACTCACCTCTCGTAGGCAAAGAAACAAAAGCAGACAATTTTCATCCAAAATGAGTCGATGGTAGAAAATAATAGCTGATGACGGAATATAAAAGTAACAGAACCTCATTAATTTGGGGGTGGTTATGCCAAGTATGTCACCTTAGTTGAAATCTGTGTATTTATTTTAAAAAGAAATATTTGTTTATATGTACATTTTGGGTATGATTGTATTCTTTACTTCTCATTAGATGTGTGTGTTTTTTTGACCTCAAGGTTGTAGAATCCATGTTGCATCTGCTCAATAGAAAAGGGTTGGATTCTTAAGCTTGTTTATGTTTTCAAGCTTCTATTTGTTCTGGAAAGACTGATTTACTAATTCTACCGTTTGTCACTAGCTCATGTCAAATATCTATTTTCTATTTACAGAAAACACATAAAAATAAAGAATATGAGTTTGACTCATAGGAGATTCCTGTTTATAGAAAAAAAAAACTTATAAAGACAGAACCAGAAATGACGAAATGACTTGTGCTGGTTAAATAAAACTATCAATGATTCTCCAAAAGCTGACGATGCTATTACAAATACAACACCAATATAGAAAAAGAAAATTTCCAGTTCGGTAACAAAACGGTCAACATTTAACTAACAAAATAAATTCCACTAGTGAAATACCATCCCTCTGTCACTTGAATTAAAAGGACAAGATAATTCAATTGTTGATTCCTGAAGACATATGACCGTGTATGCTAAAATTTTCCTAAGTTCTCTAAATAAATTTATTGAACTATGTTACTTAGTATATCTTTCACTGAAACTTAGATGAACGATACCTATATAAACACGATTATATATATATAAAGTTACATTTGTGAAAGTGGCCGAGTGCACATCTGTTTTAGTATCCAGGAGTCTTTACATGAAACTGGTAATCTGGTGTAAGGTGATCTGAGATAAATACCCTCTACGGCAGTTTGTATAGTTGATAAGATTAGTTCATAAGATTTTCAGAGGTAAAAGAAATGAATATTCTCTTCTTCTCTTTTACATGATTTAGTTTCACTTTTACGTGTTTGTTGATGTGAATGGTCTTAGACTAGAGGTTATTTCACAAGGACACCTCTTGGATCTACATCATGAAATAGTTATATTAAATATAACTATAGATCTATATTAAATAGTTATATGAAATATAAAACTAATATAAGATTTATTATGTTTTTTTGAGAAATAAATTTAAAATATACTATTGAGAACATATCGTCTTACTTTGCTTTACTTTGCTTTACAGATGACTTAACCTGGTCAACTTGACAAGCTTGTGATTAAATTTAGAAATAATTCTCTACATAAGATAATGAACTTTTAGCCCAACTTAGAATCCGTTCCTGCAATAGGTAGATCTGGCTGAGCCTGGACGAACTTCAAATCAAGACCCCGACAAAAGGAGAAAAGGCAACGAAAAGACTCGGAACTGAAATCCTTCTAGTGTATATTTGGGCACTATAGTGAAACCTCGTTATTAGTCACACCCGATATAATCACAATCACGTTATAGTCACGTTTCTCGTGAAAACGAATCATCGTTTATTGTTATGGTTATTGTCACATGTAACTACACTTTCAATAAAATAATTACAAAAACATGTGACTAAAAGAACAAAAAACAGAATGTGACACAACCAACAACTTTTATCGTTTGGTACAATTCGAACATATTTTTAAAGCTTTTGTTCGTGAAAGTAATGAACTTTATTTTAAGATCAGGAATAACAGGAGCCATCGAAGTGAAGTTCAATAAAAAGTTTTAGTAAAGAATGGCTAAACTAGTTGTTCATGAAACAGTAGACAAGGTTTACATTTATTATTATTTTATTTTAACTCTATTCTTCGTAGTCATATTTATAAATATTTTATTATATTATTATATACATATATACATATATTCATATTTTATAATTTACTCATTTACTCAGTAATGTGACTATAAAGTTACAATCAAGAAACGTTATAATCACATAATATAAGGGCACCAAGTGCGTGATTATAACGAGGTTTCCTGTACAGGCAACTTTTGCGTTCATATGCATACACCATGTATGCATGTTCGTATATGCATGCACCAATATACCATGCAAGTTTGTTCCGAGCTTGGAAGAAGCAGCAGCCGCAATCCGGAAAGATTCTATGCAGGTTGTGTCCAGCGGGGATGGGAACTTGACCGTGCATTCAGCGGGATCGGAGAGTGCAACGGCTTTTGAGGGCTGAATCGTGCCGTGCGCAATCATAAGCTTTGCCGTAAACAGGCAAAACCCCATAATGGATACGCGCACTCACCGGCATAACCGCCGTAATGTTGCTGGACTCTCGGGAGGTTAATAACGACAAGTGCTCGCACGGCACGCTTGGTCGAGCTGGCTTTACTTGACACGTGCATTTTCATAACTGTCCTTCCAGCTTGCTTCCCTTCCATTCACGCTCGCCTTCCGCTCTCGTGGTGAGCTGAACAAAGGATGACGTTCATGTACGGCTATCGCACTTCGGGCAAGAATAATTAACGATGACCCATTAGCGGCTTTCCGAGGAAAACACAGTTATTTACTTTATAGGCACCATGCGCGGTAAGTTTTACTTTAGAAGATCCGTGCGCCAAAAGATGATCTTGACAGGAAGTTTTACCGGCGACAAAAAGTTTTCATTTCTCACCTTGGCGAACAGTCTCACATGGAGCAGTCTAAGAATGCGTGAATAATATCCTTCCCCACGGCCTTGTACAGTGAATTTCGTTTTCTCTTATAAGAAAACGTGTAAGTGTTATAAAATTTATTTTTCTAAGTTATTATAGAAAATTAAATTAATTTATAAATATTATATATTACTCAGTCCCGGAGTAGCCAACTCGTCTGGAGAGAACTCATAAATGAAGGGCGGGCTGCTGCTGCGATCCTCGAGATATAAGGACCCTCTAGTGGATTCACGTTATGGTAAATTAATGCAGTGTTCTCAAGCTCGACTTAATATCAGAAGTTTAGAGAACTGTGCAGGACTACAGTAAGATGAATGAGTACTGCAGTAAGATGAACTATAGTGGTAACTACGGGTCCTCTTTTTCCATCCGTTTTCATTTCAATTTTTCGTCCGTTCTTTTTCAAATTCGCACAAAGACTGGAGGAAGGTTGAGGGAGTGTCGGTGAGGGTGAGCGGGGAGAAGCAGAGTTTTAAACCTAAACCCTTCTTTATTTTTCACTTCGAGCGTAGACGTTCTATCACCATCCCGTGGAGACAAGAGGCTATGGAAAACGAAGGAGCGAGGAGCGACGGACAAGGTATGATTGACGATGGTGCAAGTGGAGTCGATGCAGTCGATGCAAAACGTCCAACTTGCGAAGACGATAACGATCCGCCGTGTAAAAAATATCATTGGCAAGGGCATGAAGGTGATTCTGTGTATTTTGCTATGACCGAAATACAAGGTGTGCTCGGGAAGCTGTTAGGTTTATCAAACTTCTTAGAGGGTCTGAAACATGACACTCCGAATTTCGAGACAATGCACCGATATGTTAGCGATCTAGCCGAAGGTGCCCAAAAGGATGCGTGGGATTGTGAAAAGCATTTACGCAAACTTCATAGTCGAGTAAAAGAGTTTTTCCCGATTGTTCATGTGCATGAACATGACGTTGGGTCATCAGACCGCAGTAGCAGCCTGGACTCCGATGACTTTTAGTGTAGACGAGTTGTCTTTGGAGTTAATAAAGATTTCATTTCCTCTCTGGGAAACTGTTCGATATTTCATTTCGTAACTCGTTCGATGTTATGCTCAAGTGAGAATGTGTGTTGAGTCCGATGTTTTTTAAATTAGAATTAAAGTTTTACTCCATCATAACACGCAAACCACCCTTGCAGGAGTTGAACCTGCTAGGGCCTCACCTGTTGAGACCAAGGACGTCCCCCTCCATTCATCCACCACACCACCCAAATTTTCATCCCCACTACAGCCTCCCACAGCCACCCACAGCCCGAAACAAACAATCAACAGCAAACAAATAATCAACTGGAAAAATTTATAGAGAAATTTTTACTTACCTTAGCAGATCAGCGGGACCTGATGTTGTCCAAGTACCTTGCTGCGTAGTTGAACGCAATGCGCTACAACATTCATCCAACCTCCTTTCACATGCTGAAACACATTTATCTACACTATGCAGAAAAAGTCTATTATCTGCCTCACGTAGCAGCAACGGTTCTCCTTTGGAGAACCGTTTAACACCATTTGAGCTGTCACATTTGATTCATCATCTTCACCGTCACTGTGACCCGGTTGAGCCATATCAAAAGGATCTGTACCCATGTCCTCTGCGCTCCATGAAATATTCGAATGAGAGATTTTATCCTCTCAAACAGTGAACCCTCATCTCCAAACTTGATTAGCGGATACTCGTGTCGACGAGTTGTCCCTCTATACACCGGGACCGTGTTACCCTGCTGCAAGTAAGCTTGAACCAAATGCTTACACAGAAAATAAGGATAATTCAGAAACGAAGGACAACTGCAAACCCCACAATGCTGTCGAGACCTCCAACCGAGCCGTTGTCTCGGTTGTCACCCGTGCCTGAACACATTTGTGCCAGCGCAGTATGAAGTCTCTCCACCATGATGGGAAGAACCTGTTGTTCTCCATCTGTCCGACTTGGATCTGCAAGTCTGCCACCAAGGTTCCTGCGAGGATCTCACATAGCTTGTCCAACCGTGGACGATTACAAGTATATTTGTAATCGTATTTTAACTTTCTCCAATGCGACTCTATTATGTTAGTAGTCCTAGAAAGACACAAAACAGGTTTGGCACTTCTGGAAAAAAGTGCCTTTTTCTCCGGATGGTACCATTCGTTCAAGAAATATGCCCAGAGGTGCACAAGTTGTCTCGCATGAGACCATCTGTAAGCTTCCATCACAACGTTAGAGTAATGAGTATCAGCCGAAAAGAAAGTGCCAGGGCCAACTGGAATAAGTGTGTGTCAGTTGAAATGTTTACTAAACCAAGTTATAACTTTCTTTCTGCAATCCAATGGTGCTATTCTTTCCAAAATTTCGCTAGAAGCAACCATCCAAGATGTATCTATGAAGTCAAACACCAACGATGCAGCATGCGCATCATACGACTGCACTGCTCGCTTTACCTGCCGGATTCGAGTTTCCACGGCTGCCTGCGCATGACGTAAACAAAGCTGAACATATGATCTAGTAAATACAGTTTGGAGAGGTTTAATTTGTCCCTTATCAGAAAAAATGTGGGCTTGAAGCCCTCAGCAAGAACACTTCCGAACCATCTGACGAGCATACTTACTCGCATTCATTCTTCGTCGGCTTGAGATCCCGTGACCTTACCCTTCTCCTTATACTTCCGTGAGTAAAACATGTACGTCAGAGATAAGCCAAAGCCTCCTACATCCGCATTCAATGCGAAAAGCTCAAAACGAACTGCATTAGTTTTGAATGTCGAATCGATTATCACCTCGGTCACCTTCCGTCGATGCTGAAAAAAAGGAGTGATAAATGATAACACTGAGCAATCATCATCATTCACATAAAGTATCGAACGAAATCCTCCAAAACTGTATTTCTCACTTCCTATGAGATCATTCGCAGACAACAACTGATCGGTCACATTACGAATATAAGTACTAGAGAGAATGGAGGAGATGTGATAGTTCACCTGGCTCGCCGTCACAAGCGTTGGATCTATTAAGCGCTCCATACAAAGGGCTCTATAAAGCTCAGGTTTTCTAAGCTGAGAGTGCACAGACTTCTCTAGATATAATAATGCAGCAGTAGGAATTGCGCACTCTCAGAATGTTGGTCTATCGTGCTCACAGAGGTGTTGGATCAAAAAGATACATTCGAGTTTGTCCACGTCGATATCTATTTTCACCGATCCTCTACACGGAAAGCGTTGTATTGCTTTTCGCTTCCCTGGTTGCCTGATGGCGTTGCTGAAACTTTCAACTCGCGATGAATATCGATCTTCTCTGCTGGCACACCACATTGAACCCGTGCAAACATGCCTCTGATGGACTGAAGCACGGACGTACTGGACACTCTAGTAGTACCCAGAACCACATTCTAGTTCGTCCTTTAGGTGCGTATCTACAAATACCCTAAACCTTCCCTCTAGCTCTTCTTTATCCTTGGCAGTCAGCAAAGATTCATCCCATAACCCAACATTCAGCAACAACTCTTCACGAAGCAAAATTCGAATTTGAATCAACACTGCACCACAATCCAGCTCCTCGCTGTCAAATATCTCAGTAAAGATCTCGAACAGATTCTCCACCTCACCTTCTACTGTATCTATAGGATCAAAATCATCCGTTAGGGTCCAACGCACCAGCCGAACAATCTCTAATCTCCGCACGTACACCCTTCTCGTTACAGCTATTGCACCTCTTAAACACTCTTAAGTCGAGAGGGTGACAGTGACTCTCGAGTGAACATTACTAATGACAATGTTTGGTTACACCGATTGCAGGTGGCAACCTCCTTCACGTTCTCACCCATACTAAAGACAACAAGCACGTGAAAATAGCGCGAGGTCGAATAGACTTATCTCTCTAGACGTGCAGTCTCGCCGCTCAATCCCACAAACTCACGTCGATGACCCTCGCGCGAAATGAATCACTCGTCGCTTCTTCTCGCCACCTTCCCGTGTTACAGACTGCTCACAGCTCTCCGATTATAATCTGCAGCGAGAGCGAGCATACCTGCAGCGAGAGCGAGGACGAGAAAAATACAACAATGGACGACGACGATATATCGGTAAACCTAACCTAAAGCCGAAACCCTAAGCTTCAACATAAAAAAGAATCGATAAACTTAAACCCTAATCCCATAATCCGTAACAACAATATCGAAACCCTAAGCTTGAAATGAGGAGGTAACCTTACGACCGCAATCTTGTCATCCCGATGCAAGAACTCGCAACCCTCCGACGACCTATCGACGAGCAATCCTGTCACCCCGACGCAAGAACCTGCATAAACCCGACGACATATCGACGAGCAATCCTGTCACCCCGACGCAAGAACCCGCATAAACCCGACGACCTATCGAGGAGCAATCTTGTCACCTCGACGCAAGAACCCGCTTCCCTCCGACGACCTATCGACGAGCAATCCTGTCACCTCGAGGTAAGAACCCGCTTCTCTCCGACGACCTATCGACGAGCAATCCTGTCACCCCGACGCAAGAACCCGTTTCCTCCCGACGACCTATCGATGAGCAATCCTGCCACCTCGACGCAAGAACCCGCTTCCCCTCTGACGACCTATTGACGAGCAATCCTGTCACCTCGACGCAAGAAAGTGCTTTCCCCGATGACCTATCGACGAGCAATCATGTCACCTCGACGCTAGAACCCGTTTCCCTCCGACGACCTATCGACGAGCAATCCTGTCACCCCGACGCAAGAACTCGCTTCCCTCCGACGACTTATCGACGAGCAATCCTATCATCTCGACGCAAGAACCCGCTTCCCTCTGACGACCTATCGACGAGCAATCCTGTCACCCCGATGCAAGAACATGCTTCCCCTCGACGACCTAACTTCCAATCCGCACCGCAAATGACGAGAGCGAGACGAGAGCGCCCGCAACCTAAGACGAGAACACCTCTCGACGACGAGAATTTGAGATTTGATGATTCCTGTCACAAGACCCCGCAACCCTCCGACGACAAGAACACCTCCGGAAGCGAGCATGAGATCGAGCGAGAACGCGGACGAGCAAGAATGACGAGCGAGGACGAGATCGAGCGAGGACGAGCAGAATGGTAGAATGACGAGCGAGGACGAGACGAGGACGAGAGGATCGAGCGAGAACGCGTTCATGCATTCATGCGCGGCATGCCGGGACCCCACGACGCGGACGGACGGACGGAAGCGCGGAGGACGTCGCAGTTGCGGTCGCGCGGTAGATTAACGGTAACTCTTGACTTAATTAGCGCGTGTCACGGTAATTAATACACTATCATTTATTTGTCAAAATGTGGGTCCACTGGAGGGTCCAGATATAAGTCCGGAACAACTGTAGAATAATATTATTTACCTGATATAATAAAATAATGACTTAACCTTTCTCCGCCGGAAGGGTTAGGATATTATTTAATGTACACCCATGTACACTGAAGTGCACATGAGTGAATATGCATCTTCGTGTCATAAGTGTCAGGCATGTGAAACATGCATGACATTTATGAAACATGCATGTATGTCAAACATGCGTTACAAAGAGTCATGTTTGACATACAGATAATGTACATGATCTGGAAGACGTTTGGATTTAGGTGGATGAGAGAACAGTCGGTTTATTCGCAGTAGGCTTGATGTGCCAAGCCTCGAGACAGTCAATTTTAGTGATAATTAATTTTAGAATAATTTCGATTATAAGATGTGCAGCGACGAGTGAAAATTGGATGTTCCACATCTGAAGTTTAGTGAAGTGAGTTGACGATGTGCAAATAACAGTCGATCATTGAGTTTGGAGGATTTGAGTTGTATTTGAGTAGTATTTGAGGAGGCAAGATCGCTTCAGTTGGTGCAATTGCTGAGACGAATAGAATTGGACCAATTCAAATTTTCTCAATGAGATTAAGTTTATTTTACAGTGAGACCGTCGAGCTGCCTTTACGGTTGAGCAAGCAAAGTTCGAGCATTGATGATCCGAGTTTCGTGTCGAATGTATTCACTGACTTCTATGCATTATCACTGCTTCCAAGTTCAGAAGTAGGGAATAATGCATGTACGTTTAATTTAATACCTAACCCTCCCGGCAGGAAGGGTTAGGTATTAAATCAAACGTGTCAGTAAAGTATTAAATTCACGAGTACAGTGGCCCGGACTTGTACTTTCTGGAGCTCGGCGATCCATTCAAGGCTTATGGGTTCTTTCTTGCTCTCTCCGTGTTTCCAGGTAAGGGTTAACAAATAACGTTTATGAAATAATTTGATAATTTATATATTTTTAATATATATATATATTTATTTATTTATTTAACACTTATATAATTCTTTAATAACAAAAAGAGAACAAAACAAGAATTACAGCGTACAGCATCTCCCTCCCACTTAATACGTCTTAACGCAATCCCTACGTGCGGCCACCCTTTTTCGAAAAAAACAATCTAACCCCTCCCTACGCACGGCCCACAACAGAGAACCAGTGCGCCGCTTGGCGTTTTCCCATCCCCTGCCGGAAGTACGCTTTTGGTGCATATATATTCACTTACTTCCATATGGAGTCTCTATTATCGCATCCATTGTCCGTTTTTTTATTTATATGTTGGAGAAGGAAACTGAACAGCACTTAAAAATAATCCCTCTCATTGATTTGTGACATGAATCGATATACATAAACTTGAAAATTTCAAATAAAAGCAAGCTCGATCGTGATTCATGAAAAGAATCCACAAGGCGAATTGTGAACTGAAGGTATTATTTAGAGACTCCATATAGAAGTAAGTGAATACAGTCGACAAGAAAGGCTTTGAGGGCAGCCTACTTCTTTTTATTCCCAAAAGATGCAAAAAGATCGATTTTAACAATCATAGTTGAAAGCACTAGATCATTACAGTGTACCGAGTCTCACTAATACAAGCTGGCTAGAATTGGACCGGTGAAATATACCCCTAGTGGAAAAAATATCATAAGACGCTTAACTATTTTCAGATATTAGAGTTATTTTTATTTTATGAAGATCTCTCTGGTAAGAGGAAATGATCTTTGTTAAATGACAATATCTCTATGTTATGTAACAAAAATAATAAAATTCACCTTTTCTAATATACAAATTTGAGATGGAATCATTCAACTAATATATTTTATAATAGATTACAGTGATATTTTTATTAAATTAGTTAAAGCTACCGTGTTAGTCCGAACAAAATGCCTTGACATTGTATTTAAATCTCCCTAAAAACTTAAAATTCTTGATCATGGTACATTATTTAGCCCGAATATAACGTTTTCACTGAGTACGCTTAGATGTACTATTAATATTCAGATGGTTATACTGTTGACGATTTAATGACAGTGACTTGAGTAAAATACTCTTGGCAGCAATAACATGAATCAAAATCTCCCACTGACAAGTAGCTCACTGTTATTTCATTCTTTTTCAACCTGAACATTCTTAATGCAGAGAATGCTTCAGAATTTGAATTTTAATCATACTCATTAAACTTCTCACTTTACTTCTTAAATCTTATAACCACAAAACTGAATATACAAGACACTCATGTAACAATGGAGGACTAAGTTAAACTTCGGATCCTGTATTACACCTAGCTACCTAACCCTTCCGGCAGGAAGGGTTAGGTATAAAATTAAACGTACATGTATTATCCCCTGCTTCCGAACTTGGAAGCAGTGATAATGCATGGAAGTCATAATACAGTAGAGACGGGCGGGACTGACACACTCTAAATTCACTAAACAGTGTAGCTATGAAAACTATATCTGGAACAGCCCTTAATCAGAAGAAGTATTGGGTTTAGGGTTCAGGACAAAGTTTGACAAATCCCGTACACTGACTCGTTTCGAACAGTTAGCTGCAGTGGCCAGCACTAATAAAGCATCTGGATCATAAAGCACACTTGATAATGTTGTCTGGTCCGTATGAGACGTAAGTAGCTACCGAGTGTCGTTACTCTGATGTTCCTACAAGCTAGTGAACCAGTATATGTATGGACTCTGGAGTTTGCTAACCCTGACTTGCGTCAACGAACCATCAGGAGACCAGTCTAAACTCGCGTAGAACTGGAAATGATATCACTAAAGCTGGAGTATGTTGCAAGGGTCCTTGCAAGCCACTCTATCCCCATCGAGACCTTACAAATCTCTGAGCACTATGGTTGCACAACCTCCACAGTCTTTAAGGAGTGGTGGAGACATTCAAACAGTTCGTTGAATCTTATTTGGCGTTTCTCGAAGGACGACTCCCTTCTGCATACACGCGTGTGATTATGCAGGTGTAGGTGGGTACGCGTAAACACATGTCAAGGGAAGCACTTTGGTTTTGTGGTCACAGTGTTCAGTAAAAGACCCCACGGACATTCATCCTCGAGCTCTAAGGTGATTTTCCTCTTTGGAGGATCTGATCTCAAAGTGTTTAGACTATTTGTGATAACTATTTCTTCACGTGATGTGCAGAAATAGTTAGTTCGTTGAAACAGTTCGTTGAATCTTATTTGGCGTTTCTCGAAGGACGACTCCCTTCTGCATACACGCGTGTGATTATGCAGGTGTAGGTGGGTACGCGTAAACACATGTCAAGGGAAGCACTTTGGTTTTGTGGTCACAGTGTTCAGTAAAAGATCCCACGGACATTCATCCTCGAGCTCTAAGGTGATTTTCCTCTTTGGAGGATCTGATCTCAAAGTGTTTAGACTATTTGTGATAACTATTTCTTCACGTGATGGTGCGCTCCCTTTGAACATTGTTTTCCTCTGTGTATGCACCTTGGTGCTTGTTGTAAAACTTCTAACAGATCCAACAAGTTCTCAGATTTCATCTTCTATGAAGAAAGGCATATCGCTTCTGCTTCTGTTGAGTGTTCTAAATATTTTACTTTCTTCAGGGCTTTGGTTGTACAGATGTCAAGACTGACGGAGCGAAGGTATCGGCCGAGACAAACCTTACCTCGTGATAAAACTCGTCGTCTATAAGCAATACTACGCGTACAGACAACATACCACAAACATTCTAATATCTGATATTGGTCTACCTTGGCTTTGAAGCCTTCAGCCAAAAGACTCACGGAGCGAATAGCTATCGGCCGAGACAAACCTCTGCCTTGATAAACTTGTCGTTGGCATGCAGTACCACCTGTCCAGATTACATACCCATAACCACTGTAATCTGTCATATTATTCTAATCCTGGTTTTGAAGACTTGCGCCAATCACTTCCCGTCAAACTTTCCAAACAAAGGCTTCATCAAGAAACGTGCAGACCATGCCACACTGCCACTACAGATTACGGTTCTCTGGAGCTGCATACGGTGAAGTACGAGCAAATCAGCAGTCATGAAGAAACAAACCGTTCGTCTCACTGGTGCCTTTCCTCTTGACTCATGTCCTTGACTTGTAATCGACGCACAGTGCTCGTGTAGAGGAATGATTCCAAGTTATAGAGATCAGAAATTTGCTTGACCCATCCTTCTTAACATTGCATTATTGACCACACATCTAACTGAAAACAACAGGTTAAGCAGGTTTTCTGTCACGTGAAGACGATACGCAAGACAAGTAAGAGATCGTAATGGCTGATAATTTGTTGTAAACACACTTTACACTAAACTTTTCATGCAAATACACTGCTGGCTGCTGACATGCAAGTTTCGCACTCAGATGACATGGTATTTTGACCAGAAGTCATCAAGTTCTAGTAATGCAATGTTTAGAGAGATGAGTCAAGTACTACAAACGTATTAAGGGTGCGATCAAGTAAATTTCCCTACAGAGGTAGAATAAAGTTAAAACCCGAGTACGAGTACAAGTGCTCCGGGTGACTTAGGATTTTATTTTGTGGGTTTTCTTTCAGAGAAGTCAACTTAAAGAAATAAAGAAAAAGAAAATAAAGAATCAGTTTAAAGCTATTTACCAGCTTTACAAGTTATGATTCATCTGGAAATAAACTATTGAGCATTGAAAGGAAAATGTAAGACGAACATCTCTGGGAGCAGAAAGGAATTCTTTTTTTCAGACTCAAAATACAATGGGAGAGAAAAAAGTATTCTCTTTCATGCTTTTATACTCGTACTCGGGGTTTAATGAGAAATAATACCGTCAACTCACAATAGCTTCCAAAAGAGATACGCGGTTCTATTCAGAATTAACATTTGATAAATTACGATTTTCTCTTTCGTTTAAGAATATATTTTTTTAACTTTGAAACCCCTAATAACGAGAAACTTATATCCCACGTGCCAAACAGAACATTACAATGCGACGGACGGCTGGAAACGGCCACATCACGGAGAAATGAACTGACGGCGAGAACCAATACCGGCACGCTGCAGTTGGGTCGCAGGAAACTGCAAACGTTGGCATGGGACAGGAGGGCTGCTTCTTCATGAGCCTCCTCCCGCCCTTCCTCCCCCTCCTTCACTAACTTCCACTTCCCTTCTCCGTTTCCTGACTCTCTCTCTCTTTCCCGCACACCTCCTCTTCTTCACTTTTCTCCTCTCGTTGCATTCTTCTCTTACCTTCAATCGTTTCCTTCGTTTTCCGGATAGATTACTTTTTTCCAAATTTTACCTTTGAGTAACATTGTTCTGTTCTCACCTCTAGTTTATTATTGACCATTTTTATTTTTATTTTCTTATATTGAAGTTTTCGTGTTATTATGTTTTCGGTTAGGAGTTCCAGGTTCCAGGTTTTCAGAGTTGAATCTTTTAACGAATAGTTCAATTTTACCTGGCACTATGGGTCCAAGGAGACATTTATCTAGAGGATGTCCGGAAGTTCCAGGGGGAATGATCAGAGTTCCAGAGTCATTGCTAACTCGATATGTGGAACTCATGAAACTTTTAGGACCTGGTGCGGGACATGCTGCTGTCATGCAATTTCTTTTTGCTACGGCTCAGATTCGGATCGACGACATGGTACGAGAAGCAGCTGCACGAGTTTCAGTTCCAGATGTAATGGCTGAAGACGATGTTGTAGAGCGTCTTGCCATACCGAAGGGTGATGAGGATTTTCTCGCCAAGCAGGTGGTCGGGAATGGAGTACGTTTGCTCGCTTTTACGTCTCTTTTGTTTGTGGATGGTGTTTATCGCTAGTGAACAGTACAGATGTCTTATTTTGTTTCTTCATTGTGGATATGGTAGGTGCCCTCTATTGGAGTGGCGTCCAAAGCTGCTATTCCAGACTTCCAGATGCCTAAAGGGCCAGTTGCAGACTCCCAGAGGACACATGACGCAGTTGTAGCAGATAGGCACGTCAAGGGCTCGAATGCAGACGATATCACTCCAATGCCTTCGGATGAATGACCTCAAGCAGTAGTAGTTTTGGAGTCGATCGTTAGAAATTAACCTTCAGACTCCAGAATGATGATGATGATGATGATAGTTCAAGCGAAGTCAGATACGCTTTCGGCGGACCCAGGTGGGACTGAACGATGCTCTGGGAAAGTCAGTAGATCCCTCGCAAAGTTGATTAGCGGAATGAATACTAGTATCCCTCGAGGACCAGAGATTTGAACACGCAGAATCATTTAACTTCGTTTCACACTTCATGCACGAGAATTTGACATCAGATTGAAATTCTCTCTCATCGCGCATTCCGTCCATCAACGAATGGAACGTAGAGCTCGGAGGGAGAACGAAATTCACTGTCAGCAAATCTCATGATCCGGAAGAACTTTGCCTGGTATTCAAGCTGTTTCGTCTAAGCAACACAATACTTTTATTCATATGGAGCCGCACGGCAAGATACAAACATGATCACAGATTGCAACTGAAGGACTCCTCCACATATATATATACTCGGAGATCACATCCAGACAGCTTTCATGTGACTATCTTCTCTGTTTTCCAAGAGCAGTAACATCCAGTACGATGTTTAAGGAATTGGGAAACTGTCAGACTGAAGCAGGTTTGTTAGCACTCGTGCTACAGAGTAGTCTCCTTGTGAGCTGGATATGCCAGGAGCTATTCCCGGTCAGCAAACGCATACGGATTAGGGAGAAAACATAATAAAAAACGGTAATGACTGCAAAGTTGAAGAATAGGGCAAACATAATCAGAAAGGTATCTAAGAACCCTAAAAGACTGGATTCTAGACGCTGAAACTTTAATCTCTTCGAATGCAGAGTATCATCCTTACCAGTCTGTTGTGCAGTACTGTTTATGCTCCTAGAACATCGTCGTCATAGCCTGTTGTGCAGCAGTGTTGTATCTACTGCTCTGCATAGCACTTGAGAGTGACACAAGAGTTCGAGTCAAAATCTATCGATCTATATCACCTTTCAACTGGAGTGCTCTAAAATGCTTCGAGGCAGAAGAGCTGGGCTCTGCGGTGGATTGCAAACTGTAGTGGTCAAGTTTCTTGCTTCTAGCACTTCGTGCTTTTGCAAGAGAAGGAAGACATAACAGTTTACACATTCAAGGTATAACAGAACATTAACCATACCGACAATGTACATGATATATGTCACATATTACAACGATGCTGAAAAGTTGGGTTTTTAGTAAGCACATGGAAGGTATGGAACCCACTATGGAAATACCAGAAGAGTCCTGAGACAGGGAAGTTGAGAGTTTTGTGGTGGATTGAAACCATATAGTTTCTGATCATGTAAGGAGCTAAGTAGAGTAACTAGAGAAAGTACTCTTGACCGAGAAGAGATTCCAGAGTTCAGTATCATTATTTCCGACTAATTATTATTATTATCAGTATAACACCTCTAATAGTTTCGTCCAATTTGATTACACCTCTCTTAACAATGTAATGTTTGATCACACCCCTGACTGCTTATAAACAATATAATTAATCATTTTCTCTTGTCATTTTTTATATTTTACATTTCACTATTTTCGACTGTGATTAGATTAAATACCTCTGCATCCAAATCGTCTAATAATTAGATATATTAGTGTTACCTCGGAAGTCAAAATGTGCTAAGGGAATCCAGGCAGAGGATAAAAATATCTATCAAACACGACAAAGGTATGTTAGCTTATCTCGGATAAGAGACATGTTCTATATACCGTATGATTATTCGGTTCCCCTAAATCCGGAGTGAATAATTAACTTCTCTTCAGATATTTCGTTTACTCGAAAACCAAAAGCATAAAACTTTTTTAATGCTCTCGCATGTGAACCAACTAAATATCACCTATGATATCGTTCTTTTGGCAGATTGTGATGCCAGTTCTGTATAATGGTTACTACATTCATTACTTGAATTAATTTATGTTCTGAATTAGTGTTATCCTTCAATTAGTGTACATAATTTTGCATGGAGGCATTTAGAACGGACTTCACACTAATTACTAAACTCTGAGTAAAGTACATAAAGTAAATCATGGTTAATACAGTTTTAAACCGTTGACTCTGGTTAAGCAAAAGTACAAGCACTTGTATTTCCTCTAATCTACATTTAGAGCACGCAGTACACTTTCACATCGCGATGTTCACTCGAGTGCTCACTCTGAACATTAGTTCTCTCAGCAGATGCGTACTCAGACTAGTTTATCGTCTAATTCTACGCTGCTGCGTAGTGTCAGAGAAAAACCCCTAAACAGACAGCTTCGTAAGACCCAACCGGTAGTGCGGCCCAGCCCTTAGTCGAATCGAATGTTATTCTGACGAATGTAAACTAACACAAAAAAGTGTTCACACACTCAGCATGAACAAAACCGGCTGTAGCAAGGGAGCGAGTATGTAAAAGACGAAAGTCATAAAAGATTTTAATTCTGACTAGAGCTTCGACATAAAGTGCATTCCTACATTGCTCTGTCTGTCGAACTCGACCCAGCATGATTAAAGTCTCTGAGATGTAAGCAAATAGATATGATTCAAACTACACTACAGAGTCTGCAATGATAACAACGACAGAATAAAACATACAAGAGCTCGAATTATCTGTTCGTCACCAGTCAGCTGCTATAGTGGTTTTCTTGTTCTTCTTCAATCTGCACTTTCACCTTGTTGTTGAATCCTTCTTTCCATATCGAAACTTTCATGTTTTGCAACAATTGAAAATACAATGTAGTGTTAGTTCATAAGTAGACATGACCATCTCAGTCTCGTTATAGTTATCGTCGTTTTTCCTCTCGTCAAGAAGGCGATGATCTGACCTATGTAAGAAAAGAAACAAAAGAAACAAAAGAAACAAAATAAGAATGGCAAGGAAGGAAACATTATGTGTGTGGCTCGATCAACAGCGACACTTTATACTAAATACTTACTTCTTTGGCTGAGGCAAAGGCACCACATTCGAATTTTCTCATGATTTCTCATGATTCATCTCTATTTCTACTTCTTCTTTCCCGGGTGGTCATGGTGTCTCCGGACTACCAGGACCCCGTACACATCAGCTACGGCGTGAATGATGGCCTCTCGGTTCGACCATCATTCCGCAGCCTCCACACGAACATCTGCGCAAATAATGTGAAGGTACTCCACACCACAGCATCGTAACGAGAAGACAATGCTCAGGCCAAAGGCGAGGAGAGAGCGTGTAATGCTGCCTGCAACAACGGTAGAGGGAGGCGCACGACAATCATAAGACCACCACCCCCAGAACGTGCATGCATACTCGACGGGATGGGCACACACGACATCCAACTCATCCAAGCACACGCTGACGGAGAGAAACGTCGATGGATTAGTCACAAGCACGAGAGAGAGAGAGAGAGAACGTGAGTTTATCATCAATCTTCATTCCATGTAAGAGTAGAGAGTATACACGTGTATCGATAAGAAAACTGAATCATCCAGCTTCGAAACTGTCCCCTTAGTGTACGCACGACATAATGGTCCGTGGTATACATATAATGATGATAGAATTTCATGCTGAAACCAATTAGTTCCATGTAGTAAGCTTGAGAAGAATACGTCAGGAAACACAAGCGCAAATACCAAAAGTTTTTCCGCTGATAAAAATATTTTCACAGTAAATAAAGGAGTTCGCTGCCAACCCCTTCACTATCTGACAGACTAAGATCCTTTCGCGAAGTACTTCACATCTGTTCGCGCTTACAGTAGTATTAAGCTTAAGACTAGTGACATTTAATCGAAAGAAATGGCAGACAAAACTTCCACAAATTCTTTGGTGGTTCAAAGTAGGAACTTGCTACCCTTCAAGCTCAACTAGTGCCAAAACATAAACGAAGACATCGCGATGTTCACTAGTGCAAGGGTAACTAAGTTGTGAATTGGACATGGTGCAAGGAACTACTCCGTGCACATTCTACCTTCTCTTCATCCCTCTTCATTCAAAGCCGTTAACTGTTTGCTACAAAGTCACTTACAGGGGGCTTCAATCAAAGGTGAAGAAGTGCCAAAACTAGTAAACTCTACAAGGAGTGCAGTGGCCGTCAAAGGCTTATTCTGTGGCGCGAGACTGACAGGAGAAGTTAGTCCGAATGCCTCGCATAAGGCTCGAGACATTCGGGTGCGTGACGAGAAACAGAATCGCCCCCAGTCGACCTACGGCCTCTTATCCACTCCTGGATCCAGTTTCCCCCCAACTTCTACACTAGATACTAACATACCCAAATTTGGTCATTCCTTTGCAAATGAATTGAGTGTATGGCTACAAATATCTTACTTACGACCCAACTGAGTGAGGCAAAATGCTGCCCCGTTCACCTAGACGACTTACAGTACAGCTAGAAAATGCAACAGAACTGAAAACGCTGCCGAGAAAAAGAGGCATGTGGAAAGGTGGGAAGCGGCTGCAGGAACAGGTGACGGTGCTGGGCTCGAGGGAACGGCAGCCGTGAGAGGTGGTTCTGCCACAACCAAATCAGGAGCAGGAGCACCAGTGGGGGTTGGAGCACCGTTTGTGATTAGATTGTTCAACAGACCGGGCACGACAAGAGGAATTTCATATTTGATACTGCTCGTACCCGTTCCGTTTGGAAGGCAATGATTCGCTGCAAAGTTCAAGGGAGTCAAACATCAGAAGAGCTGCCAAAAGAAATGAACTACTACTTGGAACAATCTTCTCATCAGTGTGTGTGTGTGTGTGTGTATATGTATGGCAGCCAGTTCGTTTCTTTCCCAAAACAGAACTATCTAGCATACATACGCATGACCGGACCTTGAAGCGGGAAAACGGGGAATGGACGAATCTTGCGGAGTTGGAAGGAGAGAACAGAAACACGTACCGAGGTAGTTAATAGCTGTGGTAGGGAAGTCGGTGATGAAACCATCAATCTTGTACCTTTCTGTTAATGAGAACATCTCCAAGGTTGGATCTGCCTTGAGATCGAAGGCAGTTGCGGTGGCCTCATTTCTCAAGAAGAAGAAATAAGCAGTCAGATTTTGTGCATGTGCCCACTCGACGATTTGCGAAGGTCCTAACAAAAACTGTGTCTCCGAATCAATAGTTTCGATGAATCTCCTCGGAATGCTTACCGAAGTTGCATATTCCTTGATATCAACGAAGTCTGAGGCTGTGACGGACACCGGGTTAGCAGTTGAGTAGGCAATACGATAAGTGAGGGGATAGGAGACGTTCAAAGTACGAAGCCTTGCAAGGGCGGAGCTGTCTTCAGACTGCAACATCACTTTTTCAGCAGAATCGGTGTACCCTGCTGCTTTGAGTGCTTCAACAATTCCATCCACAACAGCCAAATTCTTGTTCTGCCGGAGGTAAACAGCATTCTGTCCATGACAAGAAACACGTCAACAGTGACCAAACTACAACACTACGTGCAATCGTTTCTTTTCACACCCAGTGTGGACCACTTCTCTCAATCGGGTGACTAAACATTCCCTAGGATTTCAGGAATAAATTAAGAATCCGTACATGGAAAGTTATCAATGAAAAATGAAGATTCCGTTTGGTACAGGACTTCGTCTAGTCTCTTCCGTTGGTGCAAAAGAGAGAGGGACATGCAACGAATGAGTATTACCTGAATATCAAGGAAAGCTCCGACTGAGTTGTTCTTTGCCAAACTCAAGAATTCAGCCAAAGTCAAGATGTCATAAACCCCGTCATTAGACTGGTCTCGTATTATTTTAGACCCGGAACTTGGACTGAAAATTATGCCTGCCAAAAACAGAGTTGCAATTCGATTTCACTTCTGGTAACCATAGCACTATGGCTCAGCAATAGCCATACAGGGTCATCCACCCCCAGACAGAGCCACTCAATTGGCTATCGAGAACAAACTTGAACGTCACTCACTCAAACAGCAGACTGGAGTGCTCATTAAGAGGAGGACCTTTTGACAAGTCAGACAGGGAAGGAGGTGGAAATGGAAAGCACAAGCATTAACTGAACAACAGTGCTGAGAATCAAATTCATCCTGTCCATGACACAAAAGCAACAACTCAAGAGTCAAGATGAGAAGTGTCGTAGATATCTCACTCTTCAGGTTGGATTGAATTTCACTCCACGTGAGGTCGAAGGTAAAAACTCCCGGAGGATCCTGGAGTTCAGGGTAGCTCTTCAGGAAATTCTGAAACAAACTAGGAACACTTGGAACGTTTGTGCTCAATATCAAATCGGGTGATTCACGACATATTAATACACCATCCGCGGTAATCTGCACTGGGCAGTCAATGTAGTCGACTCCAGCAGCGACGGCAGATGTGTAAGCAGGAAGACTGCAGCCGGGCCAATCTCCACTGTTCCCATTGTGGCTAATGATTATCTGCTTGGCACCACCTGGAACAAGTTACAAGCAAGAAGCAATCACGCGCGCATTAAATACACTAGACAGAAACATTTCTTGCCAACCCACAGCCCAAAAGGCAGGCGGTACAATCTACATCCAAACCGAATGACCACTCCGGCTTGAACCGACGGTTGGGGGGCATTACACAAGAGGTCAGACGAAGGCGGATATGTCACCGTAGGTCACAGAAATTTAACGAAAACTGCATGCATCAGCACAAAGGTTGAAACGCTGACATCCTATGATTGAACGTATGGTACCTGTTTTTGTAGAGTTGAGAGAATTTGAAGCATAACAAGCTGCAAAAGCCGACGTAACATAAACAACGGTAAGAGTAGAAACTTGACATACTACCTTCCTGAAGCAGCCTTAAGCGCAGCAGAAAAGCATCAGACATACTAGGCCGGAGAGGAGAAAGTACTCCTAATGCAGCCTAGGTCAAGTTCTCTAGCGTTAACTCTTTCTGACTACTTTCTTGGAACAAACAAGCAAAAGTAATTCGGTGGCTGATTTCGGCAATCCTACAAATCAAGCATGCAGCGACCGGGCGAACCTAGTGTTCAAGCTTGACGTTTACCTATAGCCTCTGACGCCGAAGTTGGGAAGTCGGTGAACAGGCCATCCACTGAGAAATTGAACTTCTCAATGTAGTGCAATACTTCCACAACTGGATCGTAGCTGTAGTTGTAAGGGAACGGATACTCATCCGTGAAGAAACTGTAGGCGTAGATCTCAAGCTTCGCTTGGTGAGCATCACTGACGAGCGATGTATGAGGAGCCAAATGCGAGGAGTTGGAATCGACTGGCCAGATATAACTTTTCGGCACAAGAATCCCAGAAGCGTAAGTAGCAATGTCGCTCAAGTTTCCCAACAACGCCCCATAGGTCTGCTGAGTAGTAGGCTCAATGTCGTCCTGCTCTAGAAACTTAAAAATCAACTTGGTTCCCGACGAGATGGCAGCCGCTTGCAAGTTCTTCAGTACCGTGACCTCATTTGCAGATAGGAAAAAAGGAGGTACATCTCCTTCTGTGAAGGAGATTAGATACTCTGTCATGTTCAGACCGTTTTCCTCGAAAAAACTCGTACTCTGCACACGTTAAAACAAGTTGCCTGGGTGTCAATTTCGGCACCTCAACTAGAAGGTTCGAGAGTGCGAAGAACGACGGCCTCATCATGGGTGGGACATCTCATCGCGAAAGGAAGAGGTTAATCCAGCTCTTGAACAGTATAGGATCTGGACCAACTTCCGAAATGAACTAGAAGTTAACCATCAATCTACAATTCCTGCGGCTTTAGGCTAGATGATCCGCACAGGCACCTGCCTTTCGTAGATGACTCAACGATTTGGATCATTCCGCACTGCCGACAAAAACGGACGCTTTTTAGAAATATGACACTCAGATAGATCAGAGATAACTTTCTGTACACCTCCGCAACTGGTCCCATTTACCTCCGAATTCAGCCATAATGGCGAATTTGACGATATCGATTCAGGCGTGAAAATTTGCAGCCCAAAGTTGTCAAACCAACCCGTCCTGCTGAGTTCTCTTTGCTTCGCTGCAGGCACCCAGAAAGGGAGTTAAAAAACAACACCGGCTGGAAACGAGAGCGTACGGATCACGATATTCCATTGACACAGTTCATAAACTACTACGCTCTCAGACTAACGACCAACGGCAGATTTCCGTGCGTAGCGATAGAAACCAGAAGTTATTTCGACATTTGGAGAAACAGCTCACCAGTGAGATTGAATAAGATCTCTTCTGCTGTGAAGTCCGGAGTGAACCAGCCTGTGACGTCAGTACCGCCAATAGTGTACGTTTTGTTCCTCTCTGGATAGACGAGTTTAACGTTGGTCGAATCCTCCAAATTCAGCCCAGTCCTACATAGGCCCTGCAGCGCTCCATCTGCATTCTTGATTAGTTGCACGTCGCAGCTCAAAATCACCCCAGGAAGACTATAATTCAGTGCGTCTTCATATGCTAACCCGGTTTGGTCCGGATAGAGTCCCGACGTCCCTCCATTAGCAATGACAAGAGGAGCACTTCCTGCAAGCAAACGAGGCGAACTTCAGGAACTGGTGATCGAACATTAACTTACGCGGACAGCCTAGCTGGTGGATTAAATACTCCAGGTGCTATTGTTGCGTGTGGACACCGCTGGTAGAAAGACCTCCAGCTTGCACGTGAAAGGTGAGCAGGCGTGCGTACTATCTCCAAATCTGAAATGACACATCAGTGACCGCAACTCGAAGCGAAGTTCACAGCTGCTAGACCTCGATCATTCCCCTGAGACGAAGAGCTGTTTCTTTTTACCTCTCGCTACTTCCACGGCTCGCTTGCCGACACAGCATTTCCCCTAAACACAACTCCGGTGAAATATAGTACGCTTCAATGCTTACATAACACAGAACGTACACACTCATCCTAGCCTTCGAGCCCCACATCAGATACGGTGGCCGAAACTTCCTGAACTTCAGGACTGATGATTCTTAAGCCCGGTAACAACAAGATCTACAGTCCTGATTCCTGAAAGGTGGCAATCTCAGAGAAGAGCGTCGATAACGGTAAGTGCTAGAATACGTTCATATGCATCATACCAGGTGCAGGAGAAGACACTTCGAAGAATGTCTTCACCATATCATTCCTCTGGACATGACATATTACTTCAGACGAGTCACAAAACCCTGTTCCGAATAACGAGGAGCCAGGCACCTACCCGGACAGGACGTGTACAGCGACGTTCCTGTCCGGGTAGACCTTGTCAATCTAATGAGTGAACTAATGAGCTTTTCCCCCAACAATCTGAAGGCAACGGTAACTAAGACCTGAGTTTCCAGGGCAATCCTTGTCCTTCCGCTGCACCAACACCAACAGTTGTCTCCTCCGACAGTGTAGACCTACGGACCGCAAAATGCAACCGATCCATGTCTCACAAGAACCGGAGCTCCAAGAAAATTCGCTTGTCTGGCGGGTCCGGAAGATTAAGGAGGCTGCTTAAAGATACTGCCTTTGAGCATCCGGACATCTTTCACTTCGTAACATCATACGACGAGGTGGCCCGCCAAAAGACGGAGGATGAGTCTCTGATTGCACTCCGTAAACCTACTGTACAGACCACCCTTTAAGTCATCCGGGATTCAACACCCTCGCCTTACACGAGATTTCAGCTCAGGTCTCCAGCAGATTATCGCAACCAAATACCTCGTTATGCGCTCAGATGATCATGTATAACTCGACCTGTACTCACGTGCTGCTCCTCGACACAACTAGCAGCGACAGGATCTTTGACTGGTTACCTGAGACGGGTCGTAAACCTTCTAAAGAATTCCTCTCTCAGGGAAGTGGTAGTGATGCCAGTGTGTTCTAATGTGAACAACAGCACAACTTCTGCCAGGAAGAGCTTCAAGCAAGTGAAAAATCGAATGTAGCACTTACCGTGAAAGACCACCAAAAAATGGAAAGAAAGAAAAAGAGAAGGGAGGAAGGAATGGACGATCAGAGAGAATGTATCAGTTCACAACGTACCATCCAAAGTTGCCCAAGCAGCTTCCACAGGCGCAGAATTCGGAAGAAGCAGAGGCAGTAGGAACAGGATAACACCCAAATGATTCATGGTGACAACCAGCTCCTTCCCTCTATGCTGCTTCACGAACTCTAAAGATCTAACTCCATAAGCCGAACGAATCAGCGGGCCACCACCAGCTCCTGGAATAAACGCTAATCTTCAACGCAAGCTCGAATGCAAGAGGCTAAGCCTCACACCCGAGCTGAAAACGTCGAACCGAACACTCTTAACTTATTCCCAATCCACTAAAACCCACACAATACCAACACCCCTTCCTCCTGACAGTCACGATGTCCCACCACCACCTGTCTAAAAACCACTCTATTATCGCCCTCACTGGTCCTAACTGAGCAATCTGAGGTTCTTCCCAGAGCGCTCGAAGTTATCAATCCGTTCCGCTCCAATGCCAGTCCCAAATTGATGGGACTCGACTCGTTTGGGGTCGATGTAGACCCCTGGTCTCAGTTCTGGTCTCACTTCAGCTCGCTCCCCTTCGCTCTTTCCTCGTTCTCTTGGCTCTCCCACCTTCCTCTTCTTTCTTCACGTCCTCTTCCTCAATCCTGCTCCTCGCTGCCTTGGCGTTTTCCTCATTACTGCCCGGTCAGCCCCAGAAGCTGCCCTGTCCCACATGGTAACCAGGTGTCGCCTCTGACCTCCACATTTTTATCACATCGAACATTCGGCTGAATCTCGTCTCCTCCGCCTTCGGATCGCGAATCTGAGGGTGCAGATCTGGTAACTCTTTCAAGCCGACGCGGTTGGCTCCGGAGTGAGGCGTTGCGAAGTACTATTAGGACAGACTGTAGGGGCAGGCGTCCCCGTCAGCACCGGTGCTTGTTGTCACGACGGCATCAGAGCCGGTATGTCTGCGACCCACCACCATCCTCACACGGCTCACCGCTGACGCTGGAGCTCGCCGCGGCTTAGGTATCCAGAGCACCAGTTACTGTACGCTGTTCTCCCCCTTGAGTCAAGAACAGAAGGCCGCCCGAACCAGAGCAATGCGAATGCTTTCCGGGTTCCATCATGAACCGCGTAATTATCTGGCAGTCGTCCCGTCCCGTCCCACCCTCGTGTCCTACAGATTCTCCCTCACCAATTTCCTTAAACTCCTTCCTTATCTTTAATCACTCCGTTTAAGTCGCTGGTATACCGTACCCGGCAGAAACCCATATCTCTTCGACGCACACACACATACAGCACCAGCGCTGTGAGCCTGTGAACACGTGTCCTTCACTTTCTTATTAGGGTAACCGCCTGAACATGACGAACCCTTCGTTTCTCCTTCACAGCCGGGGCCAGGTGACGGCCGGCGAGGCATGTTGTCTGTAATAAACACATTCTCCCTCGTCGTGGGCTCTTTGATTGGTACTTTAAACTCTCAGTTCAAATTTACCCAATGCTTGTGGCGGTCACCACCGGCTCGTTCCCGGTCCCATGGGCGACCGGAACTGCAGGGTGTGGTGTAACCCGTGCAAGAGCTAAAAGAAAATAGCTTTAGAGCAAAAACAGCTTTGAAAACCATATTAAAAGTAATTAAACAAGTAAGTGATTTATCTAAATTTATTTTATTTTTTCAATTTTTACATTGATTTCATCTGTCTGTTCTGTGTCTTTCATTTATTTTTTCGATTTTCACAAAGACTCCATCAATACATTTCGTTACACAACAAAAATCTCTCTTTTTTGATTTTCATAATCGACGTGTAGTTATGCCTGACATATAGCAGTAAAAAAGTCTTTTGGGTCAGCATGCCTTCGAGCTAATCTATCGATGGAGTTTGACAATAAAAGAGAGTGTTGGAGATGCTCTATTTCTCTTATTACTTGAAGAATTCTATCTACATGAGAAGTGAGGACAGAAAGAGTTGTGGGTATGTACTGATATATGGTGGATGTACCCAAAGTGGTACATACTGCAGTAGTCAATAAGCTTAGGGCTGGACTGCACATAGTTTTTCATAAGTAGTTTTTTACTCTCATGCTTGTAATTTTGAGGGTTGGTAATAAGAGGTTACTCGCATTAATCCCAATTTTGTTTTATCAAACAGGAGACCCCTTATCATATAGTTTATCTTCTTCTGGTAGTTTTCCTTCTCTATTCTGTTTGGTTAAGAGTTTTTAGGTGTTTCCACGTGTGAAAATGAGATTAATGTGCAACCTAAAGAAGGAAAAGTCAAAGACTCCAGCTTTTGACCATCCGGGCACATTCAAAAGTTAAATATTTCACACAAACGTGGTGTGGTCTCATTCTCATGCACAATGAAAATTTATGATAATCCACTCTCCTCGACCAGACTCGGAACAATACAGTTTTTAGAGAAAAATTGATAAAAATTGTTGAGAAAAACTATGTGCGATAAGGACCTTAATCTGCAACTCACTCATGGTTAGCTTTCAATGCGATGAATGTGGTGTGGGAAGCTAAGGCATCATTCTTGAACTACGCTTCATGCTTACTTAGGTCGTCTACACACAAGGATTAACATGTATGAGCGATAGGGTTGAGAATAAACATGTACACCGCACTCAATTCACTTTTTTTTCTCACTTCGGTGACTAGGTGCCTTACCCGATTCCCTCAGTCTGAGAGACAAGTTGTGCACTACTTGGCGGTTACATGCTACACTTCTACTCCAACACTTGAGTTTAGTAGTTCTAGAAGTTAGTTAAATATTACTTCTAGTTTCTTATGCATATGTTTGACACCTTTGCATATGGTGTTAACATTGTTATGTTGTATATTTTGTGTCCTAATAGATTGATTGTATGTTATTTATTTTGTTCAAACACTCGTACGCTTGTGCAAGTGATTTCATACGTATCTATGTTGTTCAAAATACATAACTTTAGGTTTATCATGTGGATAGAGTTTAAGCTCATGGGTTGTGCTTACATGTCGTCTATGCATACTTTCTAGCTTGTTTAAGTTATATTTTAGAGTTACATTCATTTTACATGTCTTCGCAAGAAGCTTAAATTTTATGTTCATTTGATCGAGGAATGCATACATTGTTCTTTCACTTGCCTTGTCTGTTAATAGTACCAACTCAATCCACTTGGAGAAGTCCTCCACCATCACTAATACATATTGATGATGTAGTATAGTCAATGATAATAGTCTCATAAAATCCAAACTCCAACGATAATCCAACCTTATAATCGGCAAGGGGTGTAATTGTGGAGGTGGAGCATTGATGCGCGTACTCGATCTTAAACTATACATCTTTCAACAAACTACTGCACATCGGTGTGCATATCACATCACCAATATTGTCCTTGGAGTAAACTATACATATGCTTCACTCCAAAATGTCTCAACTCCTCCTAAGCATACCGCAGTAACTATGCTCTTTGCGATGAGTATGGTATCACACACACTCTTTATCCTCCCACACGCTAAGTACGTGTCTTTTTTCTTGTCAAAACCTCTTGGCTTGCTGGAGGATACGATCTCGCTCTTTGACACTTATTGTGTCCACCATTACACCGGTATGAAGATATCTCATAACCATCACATCCTCGTGAATATCCTGCTAGTCAGTTAAACCATCTCCACCCTCAAGATATGAGGACTCAACATCTTCTCTTTGACTTGAAAGAGATATAACATGGTCATCCAAAGCGAACATACACCAAAAAGATAGAGGCATGTCATCATGACACAACCTCCTCATATGTCTCATCATGCAAGCATACTCTCGGCACATCTTGCTAATTCATGCATGGATTTCGACTCAAACTGTCTACATAGCGGCTCACCACCTCAAGTCTATGTAAGACATGAAAGTCATACTCCTGCAAAATAAAAATCCATCGTGCAAGCTTCCTTGTAAACTTATCGAACTCCATTAACCACTTGAGCTACGATGATCAATGATGAGAGCAAGCAGTTTCGAAACAGATAACAACTGAAGTGTGTCACAATCCACACTACAGTCGAACACTCCCCCTCGTACGAACTATACTTAGTCTCTGCTTAATTATTGGAACGACTACCGTAAGTCAATGATTAAGTATGTTGGGACATGAACGGACGTCCCATAACATATCTCCTAAAAATGAGAACGGATGTCGACTTATCCTTGAGTTCTACAAGAGCTCCCTCTTGTTCATCTCTCCACTACCACTATTGGTCTAAATTTGTCAGATTGGTTAGAGCTTTCGCAATCCCACTAAACTCTTTGACATACCGTCGATAAAAGTTTATAAGTCCAAGGAATGCATGGACTTGAGTAACATCAGTAGGACATGGAATGCGTGAAATTACCTCCACCTCTGTCTGATGTACTCCAAGACCTCTTGGATAGATGGTGCGACCAAGATACTCCACTTGTTCCTAGAAGAACTTACACTTCTCAAGATGCAACTTCAATCCATGAGCTCTCAACCGCTCAAATATCTCTTGTAAATATCTTTCGTGCTTTTTCATTGTAGCATTGTAGACCATGATGTCATCAATGAGAATCGCCATTGATACAAATAATCTTTGTCGTGATGATTAACCTCTCAGAATGTTGTCTTGGTCTTGCACTCCTCTCTAACCGGCGACTGATGATATCATGCTCCGAGATCCAATGAATTGAAGATTTTTGCTTGCCCAGTTACATCAAAGATCTCCTCAGACGTAAGCATGACATACTTATCGAACTTCATCTACGACACAAATTTTGTGTATCCATGTAATTGTCATACATATTCTTCTTGGCTGACATAACTATGGCTGCATCATCTACTGCTCATCACCAACGCACTCAACCACGTCTTCTTGAACAAACCCTACAGTCTTGACTGCAAGCTCCACATGCACCTTTGCCACATCTCATGATGTTTATGGATGACAATCATATACCTCGCTCCCAACCTTTATCTCTATCGTATCAGAAGACAAAGAGCTTATGGGTGCTTGAGTAGTCATACTTGTTGATCGCATCCGATGCTGCTCAGTCAATCCAAGACTAACAATCCAAATCAAGCAGTTCAGATCTATTGCTTGATCTAACACTTGACGACGTGAAGCCTCCGACAATGAATGTATCATTGTGATATCGATAAAAAATCCATCGCTCGCACTTTCTCGCTGATGTTGGACTCCACCAACTGTTGTAACGGGGTCTTGGATTTATATGGGATGCAAATCCAAGACCCCCTCTCTATAAGCGTGAGAAGCTGAAAAACTCAAGCTACTCTAAGTTGTCTTACTAAGTTCACCATTGCCATGAGTGATCTATCTGCAACTCTTACTACTTGAGACCGTCGTCTATCATCCAAGATGCTATCCATCATAAGGTGTGTTGGTCGTTGAATTTCATCATATGCTTGCTTTAGCACCTCCCTAGATATCAAGTTCGTCCATCACAGATGTGGATGATGTGCACGAGATCCTAGTCGTGCTACATCTAATAAAACTGCCGATCTAATTGATGATCACACATGATGTACACTTGTCACTACTCTTGCACGATAGTCACTTAACAAAAGAACTTTCTCTAGTATATACCTTGGAGGACACTCTTTCTGTACTTGTAGATGTCACAATATCCTCATTCTCCTATAATAGCTCCTCGAGTCATCATTGCAGATGCATCAACTTGTACCGCATCACACATAAAGTCAAAGATATCATTTTCTCTTGTATACGAGGTGAAAGCCTTAGCTCTCAAACCTGATCTCCGTTGAGCTATAGTAAGACTAGATATTGCTCAAGCTGTTCAATCTGAATCGCCATAGCAGCATCAGAGATAAGATCAGGAGTATGACCGGTCTGTCCTCTACTATGTGCTGGACCTCTATCCCCAGGTCGATCACCTCGGCCTCTGAGCTCCTCCTCATCCTCGATCTGTATTTATCATTGAGGCTCTCCCTTGCCGCAACTCCGGATGAAGATCAAAACATCGATTAGTAGTGTGATCATACTGATGACAATGATCACATTGTCTTTGTGTCTCTTGAGACGTCTTAAGAGTCTCATGTCCATTATGTGGACACTCTCTCTTGTGGTGGTTAACATCACAATTCCAACAGACGATATCGATCTGTTGCTGACCAGAGAACGAAGACAATGACTTTTGTCCACTATGCTCTTCGGATGCTCCTTGGGTCTGTGGAGATGCACTCCAATCTCTTGAACCATGCTGTTGTGGGACCTGTTGTCCTCGAGAAGAGATAGAGCACATTGTGCTACATCTCTGCTAAATCCAACAGTCACCACTCTCTCTTCCATCGTGTTGAGCTCTATACGCTCAGCCAAACCCAAGACAACAGCTAACGTGAATGGCGTCACTTGTAACAGAGTCGCATCTTGGACTCTTCGTCGTAACTCTCGGTCACGTTTACACGTAGTGATGTGAGATATCAACGATTATCATCAGTTTTATCGATGACGAATACCGATTCGAACGATGAGTCGGTAGAGGTTACACATAGTGTCACGACATTCTTGTTATGGGATATATATGAGTCTATGAAGCCACAAAGGATCCCAGACGATACTCGAGTATAATGAGTATGATTGAGTTGGATGATTTCATCCAAGAGTTCGATAGTTGGTGAGACATGCAGCAGATGTGAAACCCGCAGGTTTTTACATCTTTCAGGACATGGAAGGAGTTGTTTCAACACTTGGAGGGATCACCTACGGATGACTATCAAGAGTTTAGGCGAGACTATAGCATGGAGATTGAGTTGTGGAGACAACCTTGGTCTACCAACTACGTTTCTCTCACTTCTGGCATAGTTTCAGGAGATATTACACCATTGAGTTCTAGTGCGACAGCGGGAGTTGTCAGTACTAGTGGAGGAGGTGGCAGTATCGTCGGTACACAACCAGAGTTTAATCCTATGGTTCAGTTCTTCCAATGTTTGCAAAAAAACTATAAGGGTGTGCGGATCAACAAGTTGAGGAGTTTGCAGGAGTTCCAACAGAAATCTAGAGAGAGTCTACGCGAGGCTTATACTCACATGCGATAGTTGATCAGTGTCACGCAATACTTGATGGAGTCATTGGCAGTTCAGTTCTGGTATGAGATATTGGACTGCAGAAGAACCTCTCTCCAAACTTTATGAGAACTCTATGATGATAAATCCTCGTGTCAATCATGAACAAACCGCTCAAACCATATCATCAACAACCCAATATCACAAGTGATCACAACTAGCCCTTATCTGTTTGTGTTGAGCTAACCTATCTTTATACTAGGATGGATATGAGCGACCTGTACCTATCATCATCACACGAACTCCTACGATCTGTTGGTCCACAAATCCAACCTCACCGTAAGAGAAACAAAGATAGTCTGACTAGTATGCAATTCTAACCTCACTATCGATAGCACAGTAGAGTGAAACTACTCTAGAACATCGACGCCAACACAAATAAACGTGGCATACAAACATGAAGCAAAGCATGGAAGATGTCAATCGCAAGAAGTTCAAATGAACCCTCCACACAAAACATACATGAAAAGAGAAATCCAATCTTTCTCATATTGATTATACCTTCATTCGATAGTCATATTCGTAATATATGACAACTGACAATTATGAACAATATATAGAGTCACTAACCAAATATCCTATCAGCTAGTAGCCTCCACCGATATCCACTACGATACATCTAGTACTCACACCGATAAATATCTTCTCACATGCACTACTCATCCATCTAACATGTAGAATATGTTATCGCAACGTTATCTCTCCTTACTATAATGAGGATCACCACACCATTACTCTCCGCATGTCTTACATATGCTTCTAGAGCCTTTAGGAATTGTATAAATATCTACATGCTTCCCTATGTAACACCAAGAGCAAATGATTTAGTGGTAGATGAACTACAAGTTATGAGCAGTTAAGCAACTTCACTAGGAATAGTGTTAAGATGGGTGATCAGATTTTGGGACCCCCACACAACTAGAAAGTTGTCTCTAACTCGCACTAGCAAGCTGGTGACTCTGCTCCGCTTCACAAACGAGCAAACGTGCAATCTACTTTCACGCATTCAAAGCCTCTCTAGTCAACAACCCACTATGTCTCGAAGTCTAAATCGTGCTCCACATCATGACACCTCCGCAGACACTCTACCATGCTGCGTATGTTGCACTGAACTCAGAAATGGTCGAAATGTGCAACACTGAATGCACGCGTGCAAGAAACAGCACTCGTGGAACTTCTGTGACACAAAAGTGCTCGCTGCAAACTCAAATCTCAACCAAACCGAAAGATTTTGGTTGCGTTGGCACTTTCTCGCCAACGCGCTCCTACTACATTCTTCGTAGAAAGAAATCATCAACAATTGAGATGCGACACCTGTTGATGCGAATCAGTCAATCCACTATAGAAATTCGATTATAATAGCCAATTTTGGCAGCGCTTCCGTACAACCTCTCCACCAAATACTCTAAAGAACTTGTACAAGAACTAGCAATTTGATCAGCAAGCGGATGAAATTGAACTCCATGCTCACGCACATCCACAAATCAAAGGTATCATCAATCTGTTGCACTCCGGAGATACCATTGGCATAACTTTGCAACTTGAAATCACTCAAATCAGATCTCACAATTGACCATAGTCTATTCATCCATATTGAAATGCAAACTAGCAACACAAACATCACTCTAGTCAAGCCAAACCCATTGTGTGCATCAGAGAATCTATGTTACTCTCACTCGACTCATCTATCATAACCAAGAGCTTGAAGACTCAACTCGAAAGAAGTGAGGCCTACAAGCTCTTATCTCGCATCATATTCTCCAAAGGGATCTGAACCAAGAACCTCTCCTAACAGCGCTAAAGACCTTAACAAGACTAGCTATCGTGCACTCTGCTAACTAGTAGAGCCGTTCCACATGACGTGACAACACAACTTGTCGAATGGCGTGTGAGGATGACAATGAGAAGGTGTGTTGTGAAATTGTTCAAACTTGCAGATGAGAGAGATCATCTAGAACAGAGCGAGCTTGATGATGCAAATGAATGAGTTCTCAATCTCGATAGCCAAGACACTCAATTCCGTCATTTCATATTTTTGGTTCGGGCCATAGCGAGCAAGTTTATGCACCGCTTTTGAATTAATATGACATCATGGACAGTTCTCCGAACGTGACAGAAGTTCTCAATCACTTATCAATAAATGACAAAGGCATACGTTGGCAACACAAGACAATGCAACTCTATCTCAAACCATATCCACTCCATAGACTGAGACGGGATCCCAACTAAGGTCACCGATGTCAAATAATCTTCATAGCAAAAGCAGATTTGTGTGGCTCCAAACAAGAGAAAACAAGATGAAAAGAGTAAATTAAGATTCCGACAGGCTTCTAGTCCGGATCCTGACTAACAAGCCATCCCTGCTTGTAATAGTTTGAGGAGGAAGACAACAAACGTGAGTACTGTTGCACCGTCTTCTACTCGAGGATGTCGTCTTCTGTTGCGAGAAGAAGGCTTCTTTCTTCTTCACTTCGCTACTCTGACTGCTCTGTCTGCTGGGATTCCTTACCCAGAAGACCGTTCGTACGTAGATCCCAAGTGCTCTACTGAACGAGTCAAGCTACACTTCCACAACTGCTGACAGTCACCGCCACTCAAGAAGAACACTTCCCATGCACAATTGGGAGCGAATTCAATGAACCACCATCCAGAAGACATGGACAAAGCTTCTGCACTCAAATCCACAATCTATTCCCCGAGAAGAAGTCACAATGGCATTGGGAAGCTCACTCCCTCTACTTCCTGCGTCTACTCCTCGACACACCAGCCTAGCTAACAAGACTGCACGAGGATGCCGTTCCCTGTTCCTAGACTGTCCACTACTTCTATCTACATCTTCGAACCATTGCTGGTGCGAGTATGCAGACCCCTCCGGTATATTCCAAGACTATTCGTATGTTTCCAACGACGGGTGTAGTGCGCTAAAATTGTCTCTGCTCTAATGTGTCTCGCCTGCCTGCCTGTAGAATCGGTATGTATGTTCAGTACTACAGAATTCTATAGAACTGGCAGAGCCCTATCTCCTACTCTGCTATCCTACTTATGCTGTCGACGTGAGAACCAAGAGAGGCGCCCACCAGGGAGAGAGAGGCGCTGACAGGAGGTTGTCACCTCACATGCAAACGGTTCCCCTGCCCGAATTGGTCATCCACCTTGTCCTTCCTACGCTACCTATGCTGCCAAATGGTGTCCTAACTAATATTACATGGGAAAACTGCCATCCTTAAGATAGCATGTTCGATTCTACTATATTTGGAAATGGAGTTACTAACTACTCAGATTGCACGGAGACAATCTCTACCTGATCTGCTCCTATCGGAGCTCCTAATGCGACTTCTGATAAGCTAGAAAGCCCTGCAGTTACCTCGGGTGTCACTGAGGTGGCTTCCTCTTCTTCGTCTCTTGCTGGCCCTGCTGTTGCTGCTGCTGCGTCTTCCTCGGCTTCGGCTTCTGCTTCGGAAGACAGAAGCGTCTTCTGGGAAGCGGAGTCGACTGGTGCTTCTTCCGTCTTCTGAGGCACGGGTGCGGGACTAGGGACCATGGGGACCTCATGGGGATCCAGGGAAGTCGCTTCCTCCACGCGGAATACCTAAGAAGACGGCTCGTCTTCCTGTCTTCCAGAAGACATCTTGTCTTCCGGGGCGTCTTCTGGAGTCTTCTCGTCTTCCAACGCTGTCACCACCAAGTGTACAGCGAGATCGAACTCCTCCTTCTCCATTCCGGATCCAGTCGATGGTGCTGGAGCGTGGGAAGATGCGGTTGCAGGTGTCTGAAGCGAGGGAAGACCATAAAGTGTCTTCACTCCTTCTATCTGTCTATCCAAGTACATGAACATACTCTCCCGACATTCCACCAACATCGCTCTGGACTCGCTGTCCCATCCTCTAGCTAAAGTAAGTAACTTCCTACCCGCGGTGAACTTCTTCCGAAGCGCTTCCACCGACTGTGTCAACATCTTCTGCGCACGGGCCTCTGCTGCTTCCCTCCATCTTCTCAGCTGCAGCTCGCGCTTCCGTGGCTTCTCGCTGCGTCTTCCATATGGTCTGCTCTTCTGCGAGGGCGGTGATCTTCTCCCATAGTCGCAGAACCTCCTAGTCACGCTGCTGTAAGTGCGCCTGTAACTCATGGTTGCTCTTCTTCAGTTGCGCTAACTCCTTGGAAGAAGTGACGTACTTGTTGTGAGTCGAAGACTCAGTCCTTCCCTAAGTCCTCACAGTCTAGCTTCCACTCTCGGAAGACGAACCTAGTCTACCAGAAGACAGCTACTCCGTCTTCCGGGTTTCTAACAGTGCTTCCTAACTTCCTCTCGTCTTCCGGGTTATATCTACTCAATCCTAACTAAGCAAGGCCTCGCATGGATTACTAACGAAGACAATCCACCTTGCATTACATCCTACTTCCTAACAGAAGATACAAGATACGCGAGAAGTAGAGTATATGAAAGGTTCAGAAGATGGTTGCGGGCTCCTGCGATGACGGTGGCCTCTGGGAAGACACTCGGGACAGCTTCCGATTCAATGTCTTTCTCGAAAGACTTCCCTTAGTCAGACTTCCCTTCACTGGTCTCACCTGTCTTCGTCTTCCTACGCGCAATCTATCCTCACAACAGACTCAAGACAACTGCACTCTGTTCTTCTGACTTCTCACCTCTCATACGCACTCAGAAGAAGCTTGCTGCATGATGGGAAGACATGACCCTCGACCATTCTCTCCAGATTCTGCCAGCAAGACTTCTCACAACTCTCTTCTAAGTTTGGGAAGAAGAAGGAACGGCTGCTATGGATCGGACAGAAGAGACCCGAATGGACCCCCGCGTCTTCTCGCTCATTTTGCTAGCCTTCCAGTCTTCTAGTCTCTCTAGGAAGATGGGGAGTTGAGAAGCTTGGAAGACCGGGAGGCACAGGCCTAGTTCCCGACTTCCAACTTCTCGAAATAACAAAACAACTCACCACACCTCTCAGGATTCGTACCAAGTCTCTCTAAACACGAAAGCAAAGCAAATCCACTCTTGATACGAATTGTGTTCAGTCGACTTCCGAAGACAGTCTTCCGAAGACGGTCTTCCGAAGACAGTAAAGTTTAAGAAGCGTCTTCCGAAGATGTTCCCATCTTCCGAATCGTCTTCTGTCCCAAGTTTCGGGGGTAGAGAGGTAGTAGGATAGGGAAATTGATAGTTGGGGTCTCCAATTTGAGGACTAGGGGTAGGGAAGCTCGAATTGAGCTCGGGAAGAAGCAAGGAGATGTCTTGACAGAAATTGGGCAGCGCTTCCGCGCCCAATGTCTCAAATAGAAAGAATGGGGGGTGGGGGTAATCGATCAGGCTGCCTACACACAATCAAGGAAGCGCGAGGAGTACCAGACAATGACGAGAAGAAGTGGGAAGGGAAAGAACAAGGGAAAGAACCTCTACAGTCTTCTTCGGCTCCCCGAGTTGCCTTCGACCTCCGCGCGCTTCTGGCTCTTGTCTTAGCTTCCAATGCGACTCCTCTCGACTGCGCCTGTTGTCAATTTTGGTCCACACCTCGATTCCACCTTCGCTTTTACTCGCCACTATCCACTGTCAGCTTTCTCGGAAGCTCCACAGAAACGCCTTCGCTCTCTCTGCTGTTTGTGCTCCCGCAATTCGATCTCACCCTTCGCCTAGCTGCCAACTTGTTCTCTCCTACCTCAATGTCCTCTCTCAATTCCTCTCTCAATGCTAGCTCGCGAAGCTCACTCTCTCAATCGTTCTTCTCAAGCGCTGTGCTGCGGGAAGTTGGAATGTGCCTAATGTGCTTCCTCACGCATCTTCCCCGCAGATTAGGGGTTCTCGACCTTGGGTGTCTTCTTGACCTACCTACCTATTCGGTGCGCCCCAGTAGGTACACCTACTGTCTTACTCGAAAACTCGTGGTTGGTCCTTCGCGGTCGCTGTCTTCTCATCTTCCGCCGTCTTCCCGTCTTCTGAAGACGCAACTGGGAAGACGCTCTTCCGAAGACGGCCGTCTTCCGAAGAAGTCAACTTCTTATTACAAACAGCTCTTAAGATCATCTTCCTGTTAAGGAAGACGTAACTTTAAGTAACAACGCTTCTTCAGTTATACAAACAAGTTATTATTCTTAAAAATTTCAAAAATTCGTGCATCCTGTAATTTGTGGGCACCACATATACGCTTCTTGCTTTATGTCTGCAAATCTTCAAGAAGTAGTAGTGGTAGTTATCACTACATTTGTGATGGCTATTGATCTTGTCATAGAATGATCGAGTTGGGAAGAGTCCGAGGAGGTAGACAATGCAAGTTCCAGAGGACGTGAGGGACTCTTTCACCCGTGTTATGTTCATTGTTCAACAAATAGTCAGCAATCTCTAGCGAACTGGACTGACTACATGGTGGGTTAAGCCAAGATCACTAATCTGGTTTGAGTTCTGTTTGGGAAGAGTTACGATGGTGAATGTTGGATAAGGACGATCCTTATGCCTAAAATTTTATTTCAGAAATCTATAAATATACTTGATCCACATATTGTAAAATTGGATACTTGTTGGAGGAAGGCAGTTCCAGTAGAAGTTAAGACGGAGACAACATTGCTCCGGCTTGCCTTTGACATGACACTTTTTCATGTAGGTGAAAGATTTGGTATAGATGAGACCACATCTCAAGAAGTATTTTCTAAACGTAGTTCAAGCAATGAACTTAGTTTTGGGCTTGTTATTCATTCAGTGATCTAGAGTGGTGACAATAGAGAACATTAGTCAGAATTTTATGAGAAAAGCTGATCTATCTAATTGTCCGGGTGCTCTAGACGGATCTCATATAAAAATCAGAGTCTCTCCGACTAGAGATCTGTCTGTATTTCAACAGAAAAAAGTACCATTCTTTAGTGTTGCAATGTGTGTGCGTTGTTGATGGACGGTTTCCAGATGTCAATTGTAGGAGAGCCAACTCGAACCATGACTCTAGAGTGTTGAGAACCTCTACCATGTTCACCCACATCTGAGACAGCAAGGTGTTTGCTAAACTTGTTGTTATTACCATCTGGTTTTGATCTCCAGTCATATCTGTTTGGATACTTTAGGTACTCTATGAAAAGATGGTTGATATCTCCTTTCACCTTGAACTCGAGGTTTTCTTCGTTGCATAGGTTGTTCACTGAACGGCAGATTAACTGAAGAGTTTGCATTGAGCAAGCTTTCGACGTCTTGAAAGGACACTGGCATACCTGAATGTTGGTATCACAAGCAGCGTGACCTGGGCGGCTGAAGTAGTTAGAACCTGTTACATATTACACAATTTCCTCGTGCATCATAGGATGGCTTCATACACTGGATTTATGCTTGCAACTTCAATTAGTATGTCCGATAGTGCTCCTATCGGAGTTAATGGACCATGGAGTAGAGACAAAGGCTCTGATGTTAGAGAAGCTTTAGCAAGTTTTCTGCATCGTCCACGTTCTGAACTCACTGAGGCTACAATAAAACCAACTTGGTAAGTATTTTGTGGATTCAAAAGGATTTTCAAGTTCTATGTGTGCTAGTTATAAACATACATACATGTTCGTGCGTTCAGTGATGTTGTAAAATAAGTGTATCATGGTTATTCACACTCTGTATAGAAGTTCTCACATTCTTTCCATCTCACCGAGTCTTTGTACTTTGTCTCGTCCATGCTGTTAATTGTATATGGTTCACCTCGATAAATTGATTCATCAACGGCATTATAGTAAATAAGGTGAATCTGATCAGGTACCAAACTTACCTCCCCGAAAATCCAGTCACGACCCACGAGTAACTTCAAAGCAGTGGGAAGAGGCACGCAGATATAATGAATAGTAACGTCGTAACAGCTGGAACCTGAAAATTATGCTTATGATCTACTTCTACCTACTGTACTCCCTAACCGTTAACTACTGTGAGAAGTGAACAGGGTTGTTGGGAACTTGGGACGTTATATGGTATACAAGTTAACGCACACTTTACACCGTCAAGTCCCGAGTTCCAGCGTCGCTATCTTTTGCTTCGGTAGAGCTTCTATACTCTAGTATCATTTTCGATTCTTTTTATGTAACAAAAATATTAAAAAAATATCAAAATTAGTTTTTTAAATCTTGAATTTTTTTTTTCTTTCAATGTATTTTGACTCTGAAGAAAAAATTCTCTTTTTACTCCAAGAAACTCTAAAATCTTATCTTAACATTTCTCTTTCAGTATTCAGTAAGAATCAACGTAAAGCTGTTCATCTTGAAACAAACAGGTTCCAAGTCGAGATGAATACGTAGTCATCAAAAACATTTTCTACATACGGTTAAATTTCTCAGTTCTCTGAATGCAACCCGCAAAATAAAGTCTTCCTGGTTACTTGGAGCACTTCTAGTACTACTAGGGATTTAAAGAATGAATCGCATGTAACGGGGTTCCATATCACATAGGGTATCATCTCATTGCCACGTAGTAACTGTGAAAATCATTCCAAAATGAGACCTGCAATACTATATGTGTAAAGTAACTGGAATCAAGTTTCACGATGATTGTGTTCAGATTACATCTATCTTTCATGGGAGAGTACATGAGACTCAGAACTTTGTGTGTAAAGAGAGCCTTACGAAATGGCCATGGGACCTTGAGGTTATATTGGGACTTTGATGATCATTAGTTAGTTCTAGCAAGGGCTGCAGGACCCACATCATTTGGGTAGAATTGGGTTGGGAACTTGGGAAGCTGGGATGGGGACAGGCGAAGATAGCGATGAGTGTTTTGCTTTCCGTTTGAAAATCCGATAAGAACCATGAAGAACAGCATGGCATGAACTGGTTGGTCAAACACAGCTGTTTGAACGTGCTCATTATTCTTGTTTTGAACTTGAGCTTGTCTCTGCCTTTCAATAGCACTGCCAAGAGTCAGCCAATTGTCCACTTTCTGTTATGTGCATGCTAACAGTCTCCACATTTCTCTTTACATATTTTCTTCTCGTCTCTTGAGGCTGAAAGATGCTCCCATGAACACCATCATGTACGAAACTCTAACAACGATACGAGGTTCACCTCGTTTCCTCTCTTTCTGGCAGAAATTCTAGCAGCTCTTTACTTCTTCCATCCACTTTTCAGATAGGTTTCAAATGGGATTTTGAAATATCCGATGGCTATAAGTTAAAGGATGGAATTTGTCACATCCAAGTACACATCTTTCTATACCTCAAGTTCATGCAACCTGTCCGAGGATGCAAAAGACGACGAGAGCGAGAGGTCATGCAGAAATTCAGACTGTGTGGAGTCGTAGTGAGCTATTGACTGCTACGGTTTGACTATGTAGTTATTTTTATAAAACATAGTTTAACCAAGGACTATCAGTGTTTAAATGATTGCATATCTATGGTTCGTAACTTCTTTGTATGTTACATACAAAGAGTAAATAATAATAATAATAATAATAATAATAATAATAATAATGGTATTAATAAAATGGTAATAATACTAATAAAAGATACTCAAGTATCAAATTTAAAAACTCAGTATATTTTAATTTGACATGTGTACTTATAAATATCAGTTTCTCTGGTCGTAATGGCACTGGTAATGTAAATTTTCGATGTGATATCCATGCCTAGAAGCTCAAGGCTTTAAAACCATCTACATACATAACAAAGTTCTACGATCATTGTAATAACACTGCCAAGATGATTGTATTTGCTTGAGAATCATGTTAAACACTTAGTGTGAGTACAAATACTGTAAACGAAGAAAACAATTTACGTGGCATTTTACCAATCAACTCTGCCGAGAATTAGGGTTCTCCGTTTAGCAATGCGTCACATTTTCTATCATAGAAATAATTTACTCAAGTATTGTCTAGAATTCACTTTTATGTCTACATCTGTCCTTTTTAACCTAAAAATAATAGAGACCTAACGCATGCAAGAAAAAATATAATGAAAGACAAAATTATAAGTTGGTATGCTTGACTGACATTTTCAGAAATTTGAACCCGAAACTGAAACACTTTTGCTACGCAATGGCCTTTATAATCACATTGGAGTTTAATCATAAAGATGTTAGATTAATTAGCCTCTTCGTAAAAGAAAACAATAAGAAATTCCCACATTGCTTCATGGCTTTTGTCTTGTTCTGAATTTTGCAAAATCGATGGTACACTATAAAAATGCATAACAAGAAGATGTGTTGAAGTGCCGAGAAGACTCAATTTTACAAGAATGAAAAGAATGTTAAGGAGTCACCCCACCGAGCCAACTACCGTTACCTCATCCGCCCATAGCCGCGGCGACGTGGAGTCGAGTTCTCTGCCGGAAAGTTCCATTCGTGCATGGGTAGCAACGTCCGGCTGCAGCAAGCAATACGGTGAAATAAAGTCTAAATATTAAAGGTGTCAAACTTAGGAATCTTTCTGAAAGATTCTACACTCGCGAGAAAAAATACTACTTTGACGAGACCTTGACCGAAGTTTCCAGAGATACCTGCAGGTAAAACGAGTGAATAATTTTTAACGGTTATTTACTCATTTTGTCCGTTCTTTTTGGAGTAGAGTATTTAATGTTTTGTCAAAACTAAAAAACAAAAAAGTTTATCAAAACTAAAAAAAAAATCATTCAAAAAATTATGGTGCTCAATCACAAGCGCAATCCAGAATGACTAGCGCTTCGATACAAAATTACCTGTTATAATTTTATGACTTTCCCTCTCAGCCTCCGTCGTTAAAGAATATTTCTCTCGTAACTTTGACACCTGCTATCAGCGTTGTGGTCCAAACCAACTTCTTACTTGACCAAAAAATTTCCCTCACCTCACTTAATCAATGAGAAATTACAATATCACAAGAATTAGTGGTTCATGTATCAAAATGAGCGATGGTTTTGTGTGGAACTACCGCAGGCGGAGGAGGCAGGTGCATTCAGGTCCCAGTAGGTGGTACAGTATGTCGGTTACTACAACTCGATCTCGAGATCTGTACTACGCAATCTAGACTGTAAAGTGCATCTCTTCTTTTCTATGCATTTTCGAAGCTACCGTCAATTTTTGCGAGACAACAGTAAAGAAGAATTCGCATGCATATTCTAATATATTTCTCCGTTTTCTCTCTCTGTTGACTTCCTCCTCTGTACCAAATGCGTAGCACGTTGTCGTTATCCTCGAAACTTCAAGCGGGAAGTTTCATGGCTCGATTGGCATGGAACTTTCCGGGAACTAGAAGGGTGCCATTCTACACTTTAGTCTATATGTATTCCGACAGTTTTTGCAGAATGTAGTGCAAGAATTGTCGTTCTCTTTTACTTGCATTCACTTTGACATACTTGGTGATCCGTTAGTAAGACGAACAAATGAGGAAGGTTGGACCAGCTTTACACTTGTTTTATGCTTTTGTTGATTACCGAAATTTTGTTTGAAGATGTGCAATAGGAAGAAACTCTTCTCTTTGTCTATTAGTTGAACGAATCTCGTCCACGAAGTATGATGATATTAAAACACCCGTGCAATATTCACTGCAGTCAGTTCTCGGACTTGTGTGAGGTGAGGCATACAGCATACGAACCAATTTACTGTATCGGGCAGTTTTAGTATTCTACTCTGTTTAATATCGGTTTGTTCCCATTACATTCCTATTGAGACTAAGACTGTAAACTTCTCCAGTCTTAGGCTTTCGAACTGACTTGCACTTGCACTTCTCAGTATATACTATAGTGGACATGTGGCCAAAACATTTCCTACACGTACACGAGTGATCCTCATTCAGTTTAAACCACGACCATGGGTATGAAAGGAATATTGAAAACGAATATTCTTCGCTCGTTTCATTTGTACTTTAGATTTACAAAGAATATGACATTGTATTTTTTCCCCAAAATAAAATATAATTTCATTTCCATGGTTCTCTCTCAACACTAAATTGATTAGTCAGAAACGAAACAGAAAATGTAGAGCTCGTCAATCAATTCAGTCACATATCAATTTTAATATGTGACTGAATCCTCACATATTAAAATTCAACACCGAATGAGAAGAAAATGATGAAACCAAATTCTCGATTTTTTGTGCTCGTGACTGTTCCACTTGCAAAAGAAGACACAGGGTGGCCAAGAGTTCTTACGCTTGAGTTTACGCTTAAAGTCATTATGTGTTTTATTTTCTATTGCAAGTAGGAGATGCAACTGGATACACGAAGAGACTACATGATATATGATAAAAAAATATACTAGCATCTGAGAGCACAAACAAACATGAAGACATGGACAAGCTTAAGAATATAATTTTTGTATTGAGTAGTATGCATTTCACAACCCTAAGGTGAGAAAGACATACATATCTAACGCGAGGCAGACAACACAGCAATATCCAAGATATGCAGAAGATCGAGTCTAAATTAACGCGAAGGCATGCAACACAGCAATACCCAAAGGGTGTAGACGATCAAGTCGAAAAACATGGACAAGCATAGAAATCTAATGTTTTGTAAGAAGGTATAATGTATTCCACTAAACTGAGGTAAAAGAGACACACATCTAAAGCCAGTCCAAAGACATGTACAAGTCTAGAAAGCAAACCCTTTTTTGGAAGGTAGTATTGGTTCCACTATCATGAGATCATAGTGGCACATATCTATCTAACGTGGAGGTCGATTACACAACAATACTCATGGCTTACAAATTACCGAGTATTTTTTCTGACGATAAATCAGTTATTGAATTCCCATTGAGATCAGAAAGACACACATTATCTAACGCGGGAGCATGCAACACATCAGTACTCAAGGTGTGCAGACTACTGAGTATTTTTTCTGACAAGAAATCAGTAATGTAATTCTCATTGATCCGACCGAACAAAGTAGAACAATTTATCTAATCTTCAAGCACGAGATCTGGACTTCAAAACCCTCTCAAAAGAAAATCTTGATTCGAGTCTTGTTCGAATAGTTGAGAACCACTACTGGTACCCATCGAACTATTGCTGGGATCTTAATCTTCACAATTGCACAGCCTATTAAAAATCACCTGCTTTTCCCTCACTAAACTTCCCCGCAGGGTTGCACATATATGAGCTGTTCACGTGAGAATTCCAAACATCACTTTTCCTGTTTGGCAACAAAAATTATAACTGAATACCTTAACATGGTACGACATCCCTTCTTTTATTCTTGCCTAGCAGATAAAAACAGTCCGAACATTGACTTCTGAGATCCGGCCTTTACCTGTTCGAACAGTTTGGGAGTTCACTCTGTGAATAATTCTCCTTCTTGGAGATGATTCCTCTCCAGTCGTCGACAGGTGTCGATAAAGTATCTATTTGACAGCTTTCATTTTTGGCCTATTTGTAGAATGTAGGTGTGGATGTGCCTGCCTGCCGGCAAAGCACGGATATCATACTTTATAGAGAGGTATACCTGAAACACACAGAAGAGTATATGTAGGTGTGGATCTGGTTCAAGTTAAAAACCCCAAGAAGATTAAACTTGCTGAAGAAAACCTCATCCGTGCACGGATGAGCTCATAACAGAGGGAGATGGATACAGACCACTTTTCTTCCATGGTAACTCCGGTGTATATGGTCAGCTTATCCTAGAACACACCATCTTATTGTGTTGGGAACGTGTGACCTGTTTAGCAAGCTTGGCAACACATTTGCAGGCATTGCATTATCATGTCGAAACGCTTCCAGGGCAATGAGACAGGTCCGTGACAAACTCGACGAGGCGGGTGGGTTCCAGTGGGTGGTGAACTCTGGCGATTGGAGGTAACATGAGGCATGACAGCATGTAACTGTTTGACAATGTGGAAGTGCACTGTCTGAAGTCGTTTTTCCTCACGGAAGCAGCTCGGAGGACTGTGCTCGTTCTGGCTATAGTTGCAATGTTGTAGCCCCTTCACATGATTTGTCATAATGCCCTACCCACATTCATTTCCACGATCTTTGACATCGCAAATGGAGCAGCCTACCAGATCGCACCTTGTTGCTTGGACACTTCTAAACTACATAGGAACTTCCTTGTATACTTCCACCAAAAGTATACCTTTTCCATACATAAATCACAGCTGTTTCAAGCCTATACAGATTTTCTATGATCTCTGCTTACGTAGGGGATGGACCCACTAGACGTGCTTGTTTTAGCTCGTCCTTTGTGGAGTTGGGTCGTGTACACGCAGTGATGAACAGGATAGGAAGAGGGGGACTCATGCTCGTGACTCGTGTGCTCAACACGATATACACTCGGTCTAAGCTCCAGTTCACTATGCACTGTCGTGACCGTCCTCCCCAGCTTTGGGCATAGAATGTAAAACGACCATGTCAACGGAGATCACGCTAGAACTCAGTTGGTAATAGGCTGGAGCTTGAGTGGAAAGTCCATACCCTGAAGCTTTTTGACTCTCAACCCACGGCTGTGAACTAACCAACCTATTCCTTGAAGGATTTGAAATCTAAACGTCGTGGCGATAGGATGAAGCTCTAGCACGAAGCAGGAAGTTCCTATCGCTTGCGAAGTTCAGCCACAGCTGTAGCATAGTTGGAAAAGTCTCCAGCGGAGATACTGTTGAACGTGTTATGGATCCCTGCTACTATACTCCGTTTATAGCATTCTAGACAGTGCTTGCTTACACATGACTTTATACGAAAATAGGTTGTCCAGTGAACCCTCCCTAACCGGCGCTGAAACACATGAACGTCCTGTAGTGGAGAATTGCCAAGACTTGCACGAGCTTCTTTCCTCAGATTTTGGTCCTAGTTTGAGACTACAGATCGGTCTACCTATGCCCAGACCCACTGCTTTGGTAACTGAAGTTTCTATTCTTTTACACGTAAATATCACTACATGTATATTGAGGCGCTGACATCACAAGAATAAAGTTCGATCTATAAAATTTTACAGTATTATTTTCTTATCCACAAATAGATTATAATGTGTGAAAACCAAAGTGAGCGGTAGTAAACTGTAAGACAACACAAGACACACTAGTAAAGAAATCAAAAACATCATCATATGTCTAGAGGGGTTTTTATATACTCTTATCTCTATAAGTCAACAGTCAGTCACGAGGAGATCAGACTGAGTGTGATATAATAGAAAGGACTGTACTTGACAGTAGTAAAATTTACTGCAGTCTCAACCTAGACATATCTCTAACATATAATCTTATTATTCCGAAAGACTCACTAACACAAATTACTGAGAGCTAATCAAACAGAAGACTTGGTGGTCTGACGTACAGATGGAACTTTGCACCCTTGTCTTACCATGAGAAGTGTACTAACACGCTAGAACCCAGAGACAGTCTACACCGAAGTTACCCAAACTTGCTCTAAAACATCAAAACCTCTTTAGTGAACACACACCGCGGCAACACTAACAAACGAGCGAACATGAGGTCCTCGCCTCCTTATCTTCAAGTCCAAGAAAACGACCCAGTCGTTAATCTGATGATATGAAGGCCCAGAACCTTCCTAGAGATGGCCTCACTCTCCAGTAGGATAATCACGCCATGCGGCTGCGGGTGTGACAGCACTTTCCGTAGCCGATGTTTCAGCGCACCGATGCGTCAGTCCGGTTGCGATAAGACAAACTGTTAAAGAGTTAACTTTCCACGAGTCTACGTTGTCAATAACTGACAACTTTTCATACCATAGGTATAAATTGTTTCATATATTGTATAAATCAGGCAGTAGTTCCATACAGAGGTGAAAAGTGCAAGCTCGATCTCTTTTTACCTTTCGTATAGGATAACAATGCTAATACTTTCTTTCAGTGAGGACTCAGGAGTCCAGTCGATGTACAACATCACGACTGCACTTTTCTCGTACTCAATAACATCTTACTATCGATCCACTACTATCTCATGATGGAAATTAATAAGCAAAGTTTAATAGAATATATAAACTACTTTTATTACTTCTATGATAAAACTATCGGAAGAAAATAGGGGCAACTCATGTCTCATAATCTACATGTCACTTTGAAGATAGCTCAAGGGTCATTACTCTTGGAGGGGACTCATGCTGTGCAAGGGCAACAGCACGCGGTTGCAGAAAACTTCACCGCGAAAAGAGGTCTATAAATAAATCAAACAAAAAAGATAAAAGAATGATCATTACTCTTGTCTCACTCACTGGAATGAGATCCAAGGTTCGATCCCTGCTTGATCTTAGACGGACATCTTTGGCCTGGGCACTGGGTTAGCAACCGATGTGTCTTCAGGCAGACACGCAAAGAGAAAAATAAAATAACTTAACTTAACTGGAAAGACCTCATTCTATGGTTATTGTGAATCGTTTTGGGTCTCAACTTTTTGGTGTTGTTTTCTCTTACAAATATTGGTTACCCTGTGTTATATTATTTGTGCCAGTAACTGGAAGTCGTTTATAACTATTTCAGAACCACATATGTCTTTAAAGTTACATGATTCCCTCACGTTAAATATTCATATAGGCAAGTCCAACGCAGGAGAAGAATGATGAAATGGAAGCTCCTTATGGAAGAGTCTAATCGGCCTTAAAGGGAAAAAAAAGGGAAGATATCATGCCTTAAAGAATTTAAACAGAAAACTGAAATGATGTATGGATTGATTAAAGGTTTATCATATGAATCATGAGTTCAGATCTCCATGTTAACTTTTCACGCACCTAACAATCTTCTCGGGAATACTGCGGAGTTCGCTTTGGATGATTAGGTCTTGTCAAAGTTGGAATCTCCGCCAATATATATTCAACTAGTGCAACTATCGTGGCCAAGAGTCCACGGACATTTTCTGCAGGCAACTCAGGAAACACCCCTAGGAAAATGCATGGACGTTTCTTATCATTTTTCTTTTGAATTCGGTCGTAACTTTTCGTAATAAAATACTGTAAGATTCAAATAATTTATTAAAACTTCAAATCATTATACTGATTCTTAGATATAATGATAAGCGATTCACTTCTCTACACAAAGCTTTCCTTCAATAAATTACAGCTGTTTCTTTCTAAATGTTAGAGAATCTCCCCTCTTAGCTTTGACACGCACTAATAAGAGGTGTCAAAGTTGAGAAAAAATATTCTTCAATGGATAAAAAGATAATATTCGTAACTCGTTGATCTCAATCTATAATGAGAATGGAAGGATAACTTTGTTCATGATCCTGAACTCATGCCCGCAGGATTTAGAGGGGGAGTTTTAAGTTACTCGTTTGAATTCAAACTTAAAAAGATGTGAACAAGTTGAGAACAATCAATGCATCTTTTTATTTCTCTTGTTTGCATATGCTGTCCTATTGCAAGATAGTCTGTATAGAGAAAGATTATAACAAAATATTTTTTCTTCCACTGTGTACATAGTTGTAAACGAAGCCATCTTGGAGTTTGTTAAGCTGGGCAAGTGCGAAGCTAGAGCTAAGGTAGACAAGCTGCCCCCTAGCTTATATGCAGAAAAACTACTAAGAAGTTATGGAAGCTCTTCTTGAATAGAATAGACATGTGTTTTGTTTAAGCAAAATAAGATTATACGTAGATGTTTACGTTATTTCTAGTTTAAAAAAGTGACAAAAGAGAAAACTCTGTCATTTTTTGTTGATGAATCGGATTCATTATCTGATGACACCATCATGCAAGTCTTCTCGAGTAGTATAGTTTTGACTCTTTAGCTACAAAAAATGGAGGTCTACAGAAAATAGCACATAAAAAGTTAGTAAAGAAAGTTAAGATAATTCTTGTTTATTGTATGTGTATCTAATTAATTACAATTTTGAATGGAAGCAAAAGCCACCTCAGTTGAGGAGGCGTCCACCTAGGAAGACAAGGTCCCCGGATCAAATCCTCTTGGCTTCTGTTTCTTATCTTAGCATATTGACCTCTCGGATGAGAGTCTATGTTGGGTGTGTAGCTATGTCTTGCTCGTCTAGGACCGGAGGACCGGTATCTCCTTGAACGTGGGCTTCCTGGCCTAAGTCTCCACATGCAACTAAGATTATGGACTAGGAGATCCTGATTTAGCTATGAGAGGGATGTAAGCTCTATGGAGTGATCTTGTAGCTGTGGTTTCGGTCATAAAATCATGGCTTAGCTCATAATATGGGTTGCATCAAGATGACATCGAGGACTGGACATCTACTTAGCTGGAGGGCTGCTTGATAAGTAAATATGCGTATAAAGACATAAGAGCTCTAACTTAGTTAGGGGGCAACTTAGCAAGAGAGTTTTTTTTTTAGGTAAATCGACCTAGGGACCAGAATTCAGGGAGACATTGAAGAGATACCAAGAGACGGCGTGCGCGAGAGGAGAGAAGAGTGTGATCGCTGAGGACATTGATTATAAAATTGAGATTAGAATAAAGATTTCTTAGTCTTGGAAGGCTTATTTGCATAGATTTAAGTGTTTGATTGACTTTGATGGCTACAAACAACGGTATTCGAAGCTCTAAATATTAGCAGCAGTTTATTTTCTTTTTTGTCACTCTCACGATCAATCATAAACAAGAGATCCGTCCTCTCCAAGGATATTTCTATGTTCATTCCGCTATGCTTTACCCACTAAAATCATGCTAAGATTCACTAGTTAGACTAAATATGCAAGCATCAACCAAGTGTCCAGCTACATAGTTCCAATTTGCACTAACCAAATTCCAACATCCGTATTAATAAACTACCACGTAGTTATAGTTATATACCACCCTTGCAACAATAGGGAAACAATCCGTCTGTTTCAGTCACATCAATTGCAATAACTTGTACACATAGAATCAAAATTTATTATTTAGGTTCTTTTGCACAATTAGGTATGAAATTAACTGAATTTCCTCTCTAGTTACTACCCAATATCAGTGAATAGACAACAGACGACTCAACTCACCTACAACATTGTTGAAGTTAAACTTGCAAAAGAGGTAGAGGTCTTCCACTTCTCAGTAGAATGTCTGTAGATTCACGTAAGATAATGCTTTGTTTCTTTAGGATTTTCGTGTCTTAAACCACTACAGTTGCTACATTAGCGAGGGGTCCACCCGCCACTAATCAGTTTTAACTGTAACTAAACGAGACTAGTCGGAGGAGGAGCTCCCACCACAATTGCGGTTACATCGTTCTCTGGATTTCCTCAACTTTTGTCTGCGTACCCGGTCTCAAAAGTTTCATCTGGAGGAGATCTACAGTTTGCAACACTGATCACAAAGAATGGACATCTGATGGCTGTAGAATATTTGAAAATATCCACGGGCACTGTGAAACAGAAATAGAATATTCAAAAATTCAAAATCTGAATTGGCATTATATCCAAAACAAATTGATAAAATGCCCATACTGCATTCTAGAAGAACTCTGAAAATTTTTTGGGACCAGAATAACTTCAAGGAGAAAATTTCCGACATGAACAGAAGCTGGAACTGTATTTCCCGGAGACACAGTGATATTCAAAACGTCTTTATTCTTGTCAGCATTCATAAATGAAGTCCTGACTATATTGTCAGACTGTGACTTGGGACCCAGCCGTCGGTGGGTCTCAAGTCAGGTCGTACCTCCTCAAAGACTGAGGAGGCAGATTCATGTTCTAGAGTAGAGATGGACTTGATTTCATAGAAGGTTAGTTGCAGTTATTTATTTGTAGATTTTCGATGTTAGATGTAATACTTTATTATATTTTACCTAGAAGTTTTTACAAGTTTTATTCTATGATCAGTGATATCCACGGAGGGTTTTTTAGTTTAGTCAACGATACGTATAATGCCTCCACGTGTGCATCCTAGACGACCGGGAGACAGACATTTACCTAGAGGATGTCCGGAGGTCCCAGGAGGAAAGATTAGAGTGCCCGAGTCGTTGATGAGTAGGTATGTGCAGTTGTTGAGACTTTTAGGTCCGAGAGCATGACACACGACTCTCATACATTTTCTCTTTCAAACAGCTAGGTCTCGAATTGATGAGATGACGAGAGATGCAGACGCTCGAGCATCAATGTCAGACGTGATTCCAGAGGAGGGTGGTCAGGAAGATGTTCTTGCACTTGGAGTAGATGATGAGTTCGGTGCCGATCGCTCCGTGCTTCGTGCGCTTGGAGTTATCACAAGCGAGCCTCAAGTACGTATAGCTCAACTTTGACTGTTATGTATTGTAAGTATCATTTGTTATGTCTTTCTTACATGTGATGTATTGATATACTTTTATGTCTTGTTATATGATTTTCTCATATAGGTCATTTTCATAGACCACGAGGGAGATGTTCCGGATTCTCTGATCCCAATACCCTTAGTTCTTGACTCTCACAATACTGAAACGGTTGTTGAGAGCGTTGTAGAGAGTTTAGTCATATCATCGGATCATGTTTCACTTTCGATGAATGATACCGATGAACTCCCTAAGTATGCCTTCACAGCACAGTGTAGGCTTAGGGAGTTATTTCAGGACTTCAAAGTTAGATAGCTCATCCGAGGTGTGAAGAGGATTTGCTACCTCCCATAATCAAGGCACATCATCAGACGTGGTCTCTGAAGTTTAGATGCCCAAGTCAGCATAAGTTTTTATGGTTATCCACGGAGATGGAGTTGTATTTTGACATCTCAGACACTGTCCATCGTATGTACCATGCCTTCTTGTGTGCGGGTCTAAGCTACAAACAAATGGATTCGGTCTACAAAGAGGCTGGGTTAGCTTGCATATCTGAGGCGCATTGGTTAACATTCCAAAGTGGGAGGAGACGTCACAAAGGATGGATCGATGCCACGTTGGAACGATGGAGCGAGAAGAAGTCAGAGATTCAAGCTGAAGTGAAAGCCAAACACTTCCTTGACTTGAATGAGGCACCTAAGGGAGGTGAGTTCCCTATTTTGTTCATGCTTTCTTGTTGCAAATGTAATTCCTCTGACTCATCTGATGCATATGGATCATGTGACAGGTAACTTTGTCGTCAATGTGGATCTTCGTTATGACTCTTCTCGTAATGGATATAATGGAACTTGTGCTTTTATTGATGTCAATCATGGGTGCGTCATCGAGTTGGTGAATATGTCACGAGTTTAGGCTAGAAATAATGCATGGTTGATCGAGGATCGTGCATTCGAGGAAAGAATACAACGATTGGTTGCAGCCGGTATCGTTCCAGATGAGGTGGTCCACGATGACAAGTCATCTGTAGATGCATCTTACTACGTCATGGCATTGTGAGTCAAAAAGACTTATGGCACAAGTGCAAGAACGTGATCAAAAAATTCTTGGTGGAGGTACAGAACAAGAAGCGACCCCTTGTGGAAGATGCTGAGGTGGTTGCTGACTTAGAGCTCCTCACAAAGATCAAGTTGGTGATATGACTCTGAGCTAATGGACATCAAGTGACGGAGAACAAACCTGACCTTGTTCAACGAATTGCTGATATGCGTGGACTTTTAGCAAGCGACACCGTGACTTCTAGACGTTACATGTATTCGGAGCTTCAAGCTCATGGCATTGCTGACAAGCTAAAAATGTGGATTTACGCTTGTTGTTAGCTCAATGCTAGGAGGACAGTAGGACTCGATGGTCGATATCTCGTAGAGGAGGATGACTCCAATGTTCTAGTCATGGATATTCGAAATGATGCACATCATTGGGCTGGAGAACATACATTGTGTGTTGACCTGCCAAGAGATCGGTCCTGTTGTAGTGTCCCGGATCTGAATCATGTTGCTTCGGATCAGTACTACGTGCGAGGTAGTAAGTCAACCTTTTTTCTTGTTATTCGGTCGCTTCGCTTGCTGATTTGGCACAATTTACTGACATGTGACGACTCATACAGATGGATCTACACATAAGACGATGACTGAGTTTTTGACTAAGGTCATTACTCCGACGAAGATGCGGTTTTACACACGAGCGAGAGAGAACTATATGTCAGAAACTTTCAACTCAATGACCAACAAGTTTGTCACAAAGAGGATACATTTTCAGAAAATTCATGAAGCAAGACTAGCTGCATGTGCCATGGATTGGAACGAGAATATAGACCGAGAGCCGATCAGGATATTCCAACGCCGTCCACAACACACAGCAGTCCGTCATCAAACAGCTACCACTCGAGTTTTACCAGAACGTACGACGGTGTGGAAAACTGAACTACGGGAAAGATTATTTGGTGAGCATCTACAACAATGATGGTACGTACAATGTTTAGTTATGAATATTTATATGGATAAATTGAAAGGTTTCATCATGTGATAATGTCCTTTTGTAAATAAACTATCAAACAAATCCTCAGTGATTTAGTGTGGATATTATATGTATGTTGATATACCCTTGTTTATATAGATTTTTTTTGTATTGAATACTATAGAGTCTATTATAAAAGACTTCGGTGTGGAAATTACGTATTTCTAAATAGTGGACCATGTTCTAACGCACGAAGTGTTTCTTGTTCACAGATATACAGAAGAGACAAGGCTGTACTTTGCGTAGTCGATAATTTTGTGATGTCCAATAGTTCTTTTTGCGTGCAAAGAAGGCTACACTTGGACTAGGTAGTGCTTTTCAAAAAATATGGAGATCAGTTCTTCAGTGTTGCGTGAACAAGAACTCCCATCACACATTTTACACAAGTGTTATGTGATATAACAGTACGAGTTCTGGATGTTTGAGTAAGAACTATATCTTTCGATTTCTGCATGTTCGGAACTCAGTTATTTTGTTTTGATATGAAATAACGTTGTTTCAGCAACTCAATGAACATGCCGATGTTGCTCAAGTATTTTGTATGAACATTTCAGACTGCAACTTCTTTATGTTTCGCATTGTATATAAAGAAATCAGAGTGCAAAGTATAACGAGTTATACAGTCAACATGCAATCTTACATTCATTTTTTAGTCGATAGATTATTGACTGTAATTGTCATGCTGAAATATCTCTCCAGTTTTGAAAATAGTTCATTTTTTGTTTTAGCCTTTCAGCTGGAGAGGGTGCCCGTAGAGTGAGTGTGTGATACTCACACACTAACCCTCTACGGTTCATAGCACACCAAGGTCGTCCAAGGTTTGCACCTGACCACTCCATATGTACCTGCGTTATCAGACAACACGCCAGCAGTAAAATGAATGCATACATATTGTGGCAACAACAAGCACACATCTATTTCAATTTCATATCTCAAAGAAAAAAATTTGATATCATCAAAACTGAGAGAAAGCCCTCACTGACGAGAAGTAGAGGTCAAACCATGCAATGAAGTAACTTTCAAAAATAAAACACGACCATGTAGCTTGTCCCCAAGAAGCGTTGCTAGACGTATCCGGCCGAATATGAGTTAGCAATTCATATAGCTTCAAAATACGATCCATTCCCAGAGTTCAAAACAGGAAAATGAATCAAAGAGTCAATGAGTCTTACAGTTTCAAAACGAGGTTCATAAGTAGCAACGAGAAGAGATCCATAAGCTAAGCGATGTAGCCAACATGATTTTCTCTAGACTCTTCTCATGTTCTATGCACCGCAGCTTGCACGTTCTCTGAGAACTGAGTACGTTCTTTCCACCCCATGACATAAGCTAAGTGTTGATACACTGTAAAACATTTTCTGCGAGGAATAGTTTCTGTGTATGACCAACAAGTGGCGGCGAAGAGATGCTCTAGATCGAAATCAATAATCGGTTTCCAAGCCTCACAAGCTTCGGCGAAGAGATGAAACTTAGTACGAATAGAATCCATGCTCAAGTACATAGAACGACATCTGCAAACACCATCCTCTTCAACTTTGGACCAACTAACCTTCCAAAAGCCCTCAATGATACACTTCACGTTCGGCTTGATGAGGACGAGCTCATCCTTAGAGTCAAGAATCTCTTCATCATCTAGAGTTGGAGTCTCGGTAGAAGACATGCAAAGAGATCCACCAGTGGACATTCTCAGTGGATGAAACTGTGCTGCAATGAAAGAATCATTCTTGTTTTCCTCAGAAGAAGACGAGACATCGATAATGCTTGTCATCAAAGAATACAGGATAGAATAATAACGTGTAGGTGATGAGTGAAGTGAGAACCGACGAGATGACAAGACCAATGAATAGCCCAACCTCCGGTTTCAACCAAGTTGTAATAATCAATACAAACTCTGGCCTGTCACAGTAACTTGTTGAGAAGATTGAACGAGATACCAGTGAACTTAGGAACCAAAAAAGAGAATGTGACGGAGCACCCTCTCACGTAAGTCGAGCTGCCAGACTGCTGTGGACTCCTTACAGTAACAACAGCAAAGGTAGAAAAATTGACGTCATTGAACCGAGGTCAAAATGTGAGGAATGTTGAAAACCTAGCCAGCTTTAGGCAAGGTCCGGTTTGGAAAAACACGAGTTGGAAAGGACAACCCCACTCGATGCAAGAAGACCTCACCACGCTCAAGTTCGTAAGCTCGAACCCTAAGTACACCACATTGAAGAAGAATGATAAGTACACTACCATGAAGATCTCATAAGTAGTCCAAAGTCGTGGTGTCCGATATGGTAAGCTGCAGGAAATAGAATATTGTGTTCATGGACATCACAGTGAAAAGGACAAGGTACTGGATGCCACAGATGATACTGAACTTCCTGCAGTCGCAGAGGATGCCATCATTGGACAGAAATCAACTGACATTGACACAAAAAATAAAAAACAATATCTCCAATGTTGCAGTCGCATCTAAGTCACGATACGGATGACCTGAGACAGGCTTCTGCCGCCAAAACCATTGCGAGAGGATTAGTGCAGTGGAGAAAATAACAAAGAGTCTCCACTCTGGAGCATCATGGAAAAATCCGTCCCTAAAACTGATAATCGCGTGTGATACTCGTCTAGCAACCACGAATTGGAACATTAGAGGTGACTTTCTGCCGCCAAAACCTGAACAAACTCGTTTGGTTAGTGCACTGGTAGCCAAACAACAAGGCAAGATATTATAACAGACGGGACGAGAAAACGTCATCTATTGATAGTGCTTAGGTCGAAGTGAAACGTGGAATACTCAGCATGACATCGAGTCCATCAGCACGCACGAGCTGCAGAAGTCCGAAACAGTGTAGGTGCGAACTCATTGTCGTGGCACTTGAAACAACACGGAACCCTAAGCTCACGTCCTAACTACCTCTCCCTCGCCGGACTTCACTCTGTCACCAGAGCGCGATCCCTGATGCGAACGGCTGGTTTAGAGTTTTGGAGAATACCACGTCATCGCGACGGCCGCTGGTCCTTTTTATACTGCAGGTAGTGGTTTAAGAGAACTACAACGTAGATCTATCTTAAAAAACAAAGTGAGAATTGCAATGAATATATTTTGTCTTTTTTCTCTGATATGGATTACAACTCCTTGCCATGTAATGATCATGATTTTAACTTACTAGGGAAACACAAGTTTAAACCATCTTAAAATAAGATATATTTTGTCAACTACCTTAAGACTATCCATTTACTCAAACTACAACGCAACCAAGTAATGCATGGTCACGCAATCCAACTGACCGCCGCAAGGTGTGAATAATGTGACAAAATAAGTCCCGCATACTTGCCCGAGTTAAACGTCCGATCCTGCATTGGCGATAACTAAGACGCAAACTGATTTTATCTCTGTATAGCTTCATGTTTCTTCAGAGATTTCCTCCTCCTCCTTTCCTTCTTTCTTCAAGTACGCCTTTCTAATCATACTCTTGTGTGACTTCTTTTAGATAGATCTTAACTGCAGTTAAGGAGGTTTCACACATTTCTTACAAAACGCGCCTTGCGTAATGATTTGAGCGCCATAGATAATAAGAAACTGAAGATTTGACGCGGCTGTTTCTTCACAACATACGGAGGAGTAAACATGGATCATGATACACAGAGGAGAGAAGAAAGAACAACATTCAACAGACGATTGCATCGCAATTATTCTCGCTCAGAACGAGGTCATCGGAGCGGTGAACTCGACAGACCGGAAGTCAAACAAGATGATTACGAACACTCATAACGTGAGAGTTTTTGGCGGAACTATCGTGCCGCCGGTTGTCCTTAATGTATGTAGTCAAGTATCCAGGGATCTTATCGGTACTTTCTCCGTTACCTACATGCTGTCGGTGGATTTTGACGTGAAGGCATTCAAGGCAAGAGTCTGGTGATCTCACTCTCGGCCACGACCTCCCGTTCATCCTTCTCAGAAACGAAGGGATAACCAATCCACCGGCGACCAGTTTAGAGGAACATTTCCCCGATCTACTCCCCTCGTTTGTGATCTTGGTCACAGCGTAGAGGTTTCATGTGTTTAGGGTTTAGGGATATACTCACCTCGTTCCATTTGAAGATGGAACATAAACTTGTTTAATCACACATCCAGTAGGTTTGTTTGCTGGATCACATTCTTCTTAACGATGTATTGTTTCATAACAACCTTCACTGGTTATTGCTTTGTAAAACCAATCATTTTGTAACGTAAGTGACTTTTTTGATTTCACACCTTAGTTTTTCGAGCATATATTGTTTGATGTGTATTTTGTTGTTGAAACTATTTGAATTAGAAAGATATTTAATCATGATTGAAGAGAGTGAAACGATGAATGACATCACACAGTGATTAGTTTTATTGTTAGTAGCAAATCAAAAGTATAATCAAGTAATATCTGTAAAAGAAGTATGATCAAACACAACAAACCTACTAAAGATGTTATCAAACCAATTTCTGGAAGATGGAGCGGGCAAATACACATTCATTGTCTTTAATCCATGATGAATTTGATTTCTATAAAAGAATATGATAATAAATTAAAATAATCAAAAATATAATCAAGTAGTCTATCTATAAAAGAAATATGATCAAACACAACAAAAGTAATAAATTAAAATAGTCAATTTCTTATTTATTTATTTATAATGGTGTTTGTATACTTCAGTCTTTTTACTTCTTTACATATCTTTATAATTATATTATTATGTTATCCCTCATGGTCACAAAATAGTTTAGAGAGACATCAGACGTGCATCAACTTCTATGTTTCTATTAACTCTTTCAAGGCACCAAACGTCCCAGCTAGGATAGTGAACAGAAATTCTAAATTTAAAGATAACAAATAAATTTAATTCAGTTGAAAACACCGCAATTATTCGATCCCTGTGACCATTTTGCAATTCTTATTGCGTTACGATACTTTTCTCCAGTGACCCAGTGAGATTTTTCTCTTTCTGCGAGAAAGCACTAATAGAATGCATATTATTTTCACCCGATTCAAGTTTTATGTGGGGGGCTGGAATGTGAAGTTTTATTGGTTCCATTTTTCTAACATATAAGATTACCATAATTAAAGAGGAGGATAATTTCCCGTGTGTGCTTCAAACACACAGGGAAAATATATCCGGTGTCCGTCCGACCCGCTATTGGTTCCCGCTATGAATTGAGACAAAGTTTAGACAATACCCATAAGTGAAGCGCAGACCAATGCGCCTCCAAGACTAGAACTGCAATAACCTACTGACAAAAAAGTAAAAATATTAGTTTAATCACTATATTAATTTATTACCTAACTCTTCTTGATGGAAAGGTTAGGTAATAAATTAAACTTGTTGCACTCTTCATCTGAACGCATTCGAATACTAAAGTCTAGAATAAGAACGGACTCCGGATTGTGGAGTTTTTAACCTAATTATCTGTTCTCCAATAGAACTTCTCGACTTCAGTTCATGGTGGATCACTTAGCCTAGAAGTCCAAAACCAAGTGAGTTTGAAAATCAGATTGGTTCTCAAGTCAAAATATTTCATCAGGAAAAGTGAAAATATTCTAATACATAGAATCAACCGACCTCAGATGATAATGCACGCTTCTCAAATATGTCGAAGCAGCAGGAGTACATGTTAAAGATTGGACTCTCTGAACCATGGCAAATGCGAGCCGAAGCACTTTAGTAACGACAACTACTAACAAGGAAGACGCACATGGTGTTCGAAATAACAATAACAAGACTTCGTCTAAAGGAAGTGCCAAGCAGAAATAAATAAAGAATATATTGTAGAAAACAAAGATAAGACGTAGTAAGGTCAAAATAGCATCCCAAACGCACTGAGAGAAGAACGTTTACAAAGAAATAGTCGTCCAAACATAGTGAAAATTCTTGGATGTGGTAGGTTGTGCAGTGTGTTTCATGTCTTTCTCGAAAGAATAATTTATCCACGGAAAGGGGGTCAACTTATGGGAACTTTTGTTCTCTTTTTGTTATCAAATAATATATGCATGTCATATAAAATTTTATAAAAAATCATTGTTAAATTGTTAAATTTTTCATAAATAGTAATGATAAGTGAACCAAGAGGTGCAACCAGATCCAGACATAACAGTAGCATAACGCATTTATGAAATTACAAGGTCGAGATCCTAATATCAAATGCTCATACAGATAGTAATTTATTATTTAACCTCTCTCGACAGAAAGCTTAGATAAAACGATGTCACTTTCCTTCTAATCATGAAGCGTTGTCGTAATAATGATAAACTTCTCCAGAAAACACAAAACTTAAGGAGGTACATTATAGTTCCAAAAATGTTCATTTGGAAAAAAATTTATCATTTGATTTTTGAATCTTCACTGTCATTGCATCAAGTAGTAGAGCTCGTTGTAAACTTCTTACTGACTTTATTTTCCTCTGATGATATACTAAAGATAGAAAATGCTTACTTGGTCATATCCTCTAATAAAAAAAAATATATTACACGACAAAATATTCCTAATTTTTTTAATTTTTTTTACAATCAACGTATAGCTATGTTAACGTATATAAAAATAGTTATTTTTAACTATCATATCATTTATAAAAGGACACAAAGGTTAAATATATATTTTTAGAATATAGACTCTTTATCAAAAGGATCTTGTTATTTTATATAAATTGATATTTTGTTTTTATACTGATTTTAATTAAAATTATTATTGGTGTTATTTTTAATTCAAAATTAATATTTTATCGTTCAAAAATATATATTTTTAAATAAGATATTTTCTATCTAGCTCTATAACTATTATAAATATAAATATTTAAAAAAGAACCAATTATTTATTTGTGAACGGGTATAATGATCATTAATTTATAAAGACAATCATTTTATTTGTCTGAAAATCAGTCATATTTTTATTTATCTAGGAATGGTACTTTGAGGATAATTTATCCTTATTGTAAAGATCTTTAATTTGTCTGAGACTTAATTAAAGTGTCTTTTGAGTCTACTCTCCTGCATGACCTTGGTTTCGAGCTAGCGATGTCGAGCTTCCAAACAAGGAGCAAAACCACTGTATTAACTTCAATATATTAATAAAATAAATATATTTTGTGTCTATATACTAATATTACACCTCATCGCATGTTACACGTTCTTGATCTGCTTGATCTTCTCTGTATTCAGATTTTTATAATCCAATGCATAGATGCTTCTGAATAATAAACAGACTTAGAAAAGTAATCTCAGTGTGTCTTAATTTGAAATTCTTTTCACACTAAATATACTCAATAGTAAAGAAAATCACAATAAGACTTCAGAACAACGAATGAAAACACATAATTATTCGTCCAGAATAAACGCTTGTCGTTTTCTTTGTCCAAAGCGAGAACTGCATGTTGCTTGGATAGTGACACTAGGCCTCAATTCCAGTTCGGTTTAAAATGATTTTGGTTTAATCTGTCTCGATTCGGTTTGATTCAAGTTTCATAATACATATTTGGTCCAGTTTATAAGCGGTTTACGTGTAAACGATTCAAGTTTAAACACTTTAGATATATCGATTCAGTTTAAAATTAGTTCGGATCAACTTTTAGTAAAAATGGTTCAGTTCAGGTTCAAACGATTTGAATGGCGATTTAAACGACTGAAAATTACTAGTTAAATGGTTTGTAATCAAAACATTAAGCTGAGGTTTTGAACTCAAGAACTCTTGCGTTACAGTTTATGAGCTAACTGGCTCATCACAAGGAAATCATGTTTATTAAAAATATTATAATGAATATTTTCTATTTTCTCTTCTTCTATTTATAAAGATAAATAGAAGAAGAGGTAACCACATATTCTCTTCTCTCTCACTAAAGTAACCTTTGATTATCATAAGTCTTTACATTCTTGCACATTTAAGACTGAAAGGTGTATCAAATCATAGTTAGATACATCACATAAAAAATAACATTACATGATGATTTTCATAAAGCGTTTGAAACATTAAATATAGATTGAAAAGAATTCCTTTGGAGGATGAGGTTGTAGAGTATATATTGAGATAATCATGAAATAGAACTTCAGAATTGCTGATTCCAGAACAAGCATTTTGTATTAAATTTATAGTCAGATTGTAAAAACCGTTAATCCATTATTTAGAACGTCTTTTGTGAGTTTTTTAATTCAGTCAGACATTTTTATGAAACGCCGGTTTAAAATGGTTCGAACTATGGGTTATATAGTTTGGTTCAAATTTCAAATTCAAGTTTTAAATGTTTCGGTTCATTAGTTTTGTGGTTTAAGTAGTTTGGTTTAAATGGTTTAGTTCAAACTATATTTTGGTTTAAGTGGTTCCCTTTATACTATTTCTCATTTAAATGGTTCGGTTCGGTTTCGGTTCGGAGTTTCTTTTTCTTTGACCAATTCGGTTTGAACTTTTGGGAACCTATTTGAACCTAAGCCGAGGCCTAATTGACACCTTTGCCCTTGAAAGGCTCCCATCGTAACATATATGCACGAGCATCTCGGATCGATCTCCTCCTAAGGAGCACTAGTGTGAAGTTTCAGCTTGTCTCCACTACTACTACTCCCCTTCCCCAAAGCCCTCCACGCCATCGTTTGCTCCTGGTTCTACTTGCATGCCTTGCAGTAGCCAAGGCTCCATGTTGCATGATGCTGATTTTGGGCATGGTCTCTCCATTTTCCTTATCAATAAAGTTGCCGATGAACCTCTGACCTTTTATCAAAAGATAATAAAATCGCCAAGAAAAGTAGAAAAAAAAGCGAAATATAAAAATGTAAAAAGTATTAACCAGCTGAGAGAAGTGAGAGGATGCGGTAAATGGTTAGATGAGAAGATGCGTACGTAATTTCTTTTAAATTTCAGCATGTTTCTTGAAAAATTCAAACTTCCTAGTATATTCTTGCAATATAAAACCGACTTTTTGAACACCATCAATAATACATTATTATTTGATTTAGATTTTAAGAAACCTTAAATAACTGAAAAAGAAAAGACATAATTTATTGTTAGAGAAGAAAAAAGTTCCGACTCATATCCGAGAACTGTTATTGCATAGTAAACTCTCTGCACCTGCTCGTTGCTTCTGCATAATAGTGCATATGCGAGAGAAAAGTGAATTTCCCGCGGAACTACATTACCTAAACTTGGCTAGAAAAGCATCTATGACAGATCTGTTTCATTCTATTTCCCAAACAGTATTAGTACCAGGAGTGTTTCTTCAAAATAACGGAGAACTATGTCTTCAAGTTTCTGCAGTCAGCGATACCTGTAATGCCGTAAGAAAGTGCCGTCGTTGGAGGAATCCAACAAGCACGAGCCTTGTTGCTTAAAGTCATACGAACATGGATCTTCCTGCCGATGCAAACTATGCGTGGCACTCACTGCTTTGTCATTTGTGATGTCGGTCCTGGACTCCTGGTTGCCCAATTTGTCCACTGTCGCACGTGATTCTTTATCCATAACTGAGCGGTTCTTTAGTCATGCTCCTGGCAAACTGAGTGTCTTTCGTGTGGAGAAATTCAAGCATTTGATGTTCTCATCCGGTTCAAACTCCTTTCCCCTATCTCCATCTCGCGGAAGACCACGGAACATCCTTTCCGAGTTTGCTTATTTACACCACATCACTCCTCGACTTCCGCCGAAAGATAAATTCTCGATGCAAAGTCAGGACGCACTTCGCGGAAGGGACCATTTTCCTGCTTTCTTCGGCTATTTCGCTTGAGATGAATGGGTGCTTAGCAACCTCTCTCGTTTACTCCGCAGACTTGCCTCCACTCGGACCGAGTCTAGAGTGAACAATTCAGGGGCGTAGCTTCCCACGCCCCGCCCGAAGCTTTGACGAGCAGGACGTCCGGATGCCATATTCCTTTCATCCATTTCGTCCCGCGCGGACGCTAAGCAACAGATGTCAGGAATTTTAGTTCGGCCCTCATTGCCAGCGAGCGCTGATCTCGGAAGCATGCCAGTGCAGCAGATGTTCTACTGTTATAAGCCTTGCTTCCATGTGCAGCGGACTGTGCAGCAGGGCTGCGGTACATAGCACGTTCTGACTGACTCCTGTAGCAGATCTAACAAAGGATTGGATGCTGGACTTCCCCGTCTACGCACCGAAATGGCCCGGCACGAAACCAATTCAATTCGCCGCGCTTCCGGCCCTGTTGTCAGCCACATTACAGGTCACATAGAACATACAGCCACATGAATGCATCAACTCTCAAGTCATACCGTTCATTACCGGAGTGAGTCAACGCAAATCAAATGTCGTAGCGAAATGGCGAAGTATTCACGACGTTCAGAACCACAAGTGGTAATTCCTCTCAAAATGCTTCCTTCATTCCAACTATAGCTAACCAGAATTCGGTCTTCTTCAACAAGGGCTTGTCACACACTCAGGAAACAAGTACTTGGAGGAGAAACTGTAACTTCAAAAGTTGACGTGGTTTGTATCAACTACAAACGTTGAACTTCAACTACTCCAACTACACTAATAATACTGGACATCTCTTCAAAAGCAGGGCTAGCAGCTTTACAGTATCTTCTACAATTTGCGCCATTAATGATTACAAAGATCCCGTACTTAATATGCTCCAACTACTCTAGGGTTGCTGCTGGAGTGCGAGCCTCCCGGAATACGGTTCTCCAAGTGTCATCCCAGAGCAAAATACACAGCTCCACATTCCTGGATCGTAGTTTTCAGACATGAAGGCCAAGAGAATTTCTCTTGTAAGCTTCTCTCACTTTACAAGCTCCTAAATTCCAACTGCAAACCTAAGGTTCAATCAGAGGTAGAATCATCTGACTGAGGCACATGGCGGGGCATCTCCACCTTCGCTATGGGAAGGGACTGTGATCAGGTTTACTTCAATGAGGCCTAACTTTTTCGTCCATGCACTCTAGATATGAGAGGGCAATTCTTCATCGCCGTGGACCATCTGAACCGGAAAATTCGATGCACCGTTGCGCCCGACCTGATGCCTCCAGTGTTTAGCTTGCTTATGAGTAGTTTAGCCTGTCCATGCCTCTCTCGATAACCTCAACCCACGACACATGATCCTGATCCTCGTGCACAGTTCTGCTTTTAACCTCAGGTGTGACATTTTCTTTAACAATCTCCGCCCTGCAATACGGACACTGTCCATGGTTTGAGAGCCAAGGAGTCAAGCACTCAGGATGAAATCTATGCCGGCACGGAAGTGTAATGACCTGTTGACCTGGCAAAACTCCTTCCAGACACACGGGGCAATCTTCCTGCTCCAACTTTCCTGTATCCCCATTTTGCCCCACAACATCCAGAGGGAGTGCCTTGATCGCTGCTTCGCTGAGTCCCTCTGATGGTTTGGCCTTGTAGGAGCGGCTATTACTGCTCGGCGTCGATCTTGAAGAAGATGACGAAAGCAAGTCCACTCTGGGCCAGCTCGGCCAAGTCTCTTGAGATCTACTGGAGGACGAAGGAGAGTCGACTCTGGGCCAGGGAGGCCAACTCTCTTGTACCGAAGGTGCCCAGGCAGCGAGCCACTCATGTAAACTTGTTTCCCAACCATCATCATCACTCCAGAGGCTATCATCTTCATCGTCAGAGTAGTAGATATTCATGTCAGGCGAATATGGAACCGCTGCCAAATTCCGTCTGTTGCGTGCGGCTTCTGGTAATCTGCTCATAAGATAATGTTCACTCTCGGGGTCCAAGCAACAAGCTTCTTCACGTAGTTCATTTATTCATTTCCGGTGTTCAAGCATAGCCACTTTTCGGAAAAGTAAGATCTGAACGAGTTTAAGGGACAGGATATTATAGCATCTACTCGCACCTAATTCCGAGAAAGAGGAAGACAAGAAAGCTCAAACCTGTTGCTGCTTGCGTGCGCCGCTGCACGAAGTCGTTCATCCAGTCGATTTCTGGCCTCCAGAGCGGCACCACGAAGATCAGAGAATGTACCAGCGGCTTGCCTCCTCCAGCGCGAAGCAAAGTGGCCGTCTCGATATTCCGCTCCTGATCGATACCCCGACACACGGTTACTGCTGCTGCTACTAGCACTCCCACTACTCGAGTTGTGACTGTGACTGTGACTGTGATTATGGCTGTGGCTGTGGCTGCTGGTGGTACTCTCTATGACCTGAACTCTCTCTGATGAGCTACGGGTCGGAGCCAAAGAGCTTTGAAGCCGATGTTCCTGCAGCTCTTGCAGAACATCCTGCATTCTCCGAACGAGAGAGCCTGGACGAGGAGTCCCGGGGCGCGACGAGGGATTGCCATGCCTGGAGTGGACATGGTGGTGGTGGTGATGGTGATGGTGACTAGATACGGTCACGGTCAAGCGAGATCTGTGCGTGTCATGTGAAGTGCGATCTGCGTGAGCTCGGCCTAATCCTCCTCCTCCTCCTCCCCCACCGCCAACCCCTCCTCCGTCATACGCATCCAGATCGCGCCCTTGGCCCGCTCGAACCCTGCGCCTTCTTGCTACCTCCACTCCAGGCAACATGCCTCTCTGCAGAACGACTCCAGAATCAAGATGTTGCGCACCGAAATGTCACCCCAACCGACGAATGAAAGACCAAAAACTCGTGACCTCCCGCGCTTCACGAAGACGGTAATCGCAATTCTCGTTTGCTCGCTTTCTTTTGCTCTGAATCAATCATTGTCCATGACTCGGGGGACATCAAATGAGAACTTCTATCACTATCTCGGTCTTTTTCTGCCACCGTACTTTCACTCTTCCTCCATCCGTCGTTAAGCTAGGAGTGAAGCACCGAGCGCTTACTGCCGCTGGTTCTCTCCGCCCTCCTGCGGAACGACGAGGTGAATACAGGGTTGCCATTGTCGGAACAGCCACCCACCCCTCACTCACACCCAACACTTACCTCGAACCAGACCACGACCACTCTAGTCAACAACGCATACAAATGATCCCCAGTCCCTCGCCATCGGTAGACCTCTTCTCCTTCTCGTCGTCGTTGTCCCCCTTCTTCCTCCGCCTCCTCCTTAGTTACTCTCCGTCAACGACACCAACAACACCAATCAAGCAACGAAATACTCTCACAGATGCGTCGCACTGGGTCCTCCCTTCCGTTGGTTCATCCCCTTCTTCTCTCTCTCTCCCGCCAATCCCACCTTAGCCTACAAGTAAGAGGTTCAGACGTACGCCTACTACTGTGTCTAAACTGTATCTGCCTGCTTTGCAGTACATCCGTCCACCCAACTGTGCGAGTCAGTCCGACACTGCGACTGATCAGAAGGAAACTGACAATAATGGAGCACTGTCAGCAGCGTGTTCTTCTATTTTGTCCTCATTGCTTCTCTTCTGTTTTTGGACAACCACATTTGCACCTTGGTGGAAGTAATGAGATCGTGCACTAAGAAAACCTCTCGGTAGTCCCAGCTAGGCTAAAAAAGGTGTAGCTCTCTTCTTGATTCCACGATAAATTACCGCCAGTTTATGACCAAGTGGCAGGTTATGACCTTGAAAGTTGGAAAACTGAGTCTAATCCGGTGCTGGACTGTGCAGTTAGACAAACACAGTTCATGCGGTGGAAAGAAAGCGCATTCGCTGGACTATATCAGTGCTGTACTTGGGACTCTCTCAGGGTAGGGGACGATCGACATATTTTTACGTTTTCCACCAAAGAAATTCTCTAGCTGAGGATGTGCTGTATAGTTATCTCCTTTGCCTCTTGTAGCAAGAAATGGTTCATTTCATAACCTTATATTGATGGTTTACAACTGCAAATATACTTTGAAAGGAAGTCGTATCTAATAAAAAGAAATGGATTAGTCGGACTACAAGGAAAGAAATCTCAATAGTTATGGACACAGCATAGTTGGAATTAGGATCATGGTTTCGAATATAATATCTCATTACCACTTAATGAATGAGATTCGAAGATTTGCTGCATGTGGTTTTTGGAAAATGTGTGCACACACACAGTGTGTTATCAAGTACAGAAGTAATACATTGTAATGGAGCCCGAAGTTTGAACAAAACGCTTTAATGGCAAAAGATACGAGTACTCATGAAGAACTCATCGACGAACTTTATCACACTTGCCATCGTCACTCCATCACCGAGAACCCGAAGCTATTTTACATGAAATGTCAAAGTTCCATACTTATCTCTAAATTTGGAAATTTTGACGGAAAGTGCCACTTCATAATTTCTCGTCAGCCGGTAACGTGGTAGAAGAAAAGTTCATTTCTACATGGAATGAACAGTTCTATTCAACATTCCAACCAATCTATTCTATTTCAATCTACCCGACGTTAGTACGCAATTCTTGTATTGGAAATTTTGCGCTACGTATGGACGACTAACGAGTGTGCTAGTAAAGCTAACAGAACTTGTTGGAAAATGAATGTTTTTCCTCACGGATTTGTACATCGAATTTATTTTTTCTTATTGAAATATATAAATATTATATAAAATATAATAACCAATTACTATCAAATTAAATTAGTTTCTAACAAATATGTATTAATCAGTTTCAGAACCGTAAACAGATCTGGATATAACCCATAAGTGAAACACGTATTGATTTGCTGCTAGAGATATAAGTCTAGAAATCTATTTACCTAAAGATATCATTTTATATATACATTAATTTATACCTTAACCCTGATAAAAGAAATTAGAACTCTTTTGTCTAAAGACAACATTTTATGTACACATTAATCTAATTAGAACTCTATTTATCTAAAGATATCATTTTATGTACACATTAATTTAATTAGAACTCTATTTATCTAAAGATATCATTTTATGTACACATTAATTTAATTAGAACTCTATTTATCTAAAGATATTATTTTATGTACACATTAATTTAATTAGAACTCTATTTATCTAAAGGTATCATTTTATGTACACATTAATTTAATTAGAACTCTATTTATCTAAAGATATCCTTTTATGTACACATTAATTTATACCTTAACGCTGATAAAAGAAATTAGAACTTTATTTTTCGAAAGATATCATTTTATGTATACATTAATTTATACATTAACCCTGATAAAAGAAATCAGAACTCTATTTGTCTAAAGATATCATTTTATATACACATTAATTTAATCGAAACTCTATTTATCTAAATATATCATTTTATCTACACATTAATTTATACCTTAACGCTGATAAAAAAGTTAGAACTTTATTTATCGAAAGATATCATTTTACATCAATTTATACATTAACGCGGATAAAAATATTTAGAGTATACATTAATTTACACTTATAAGGCACTCCAGACTTTCTAAGTGTACATGAGGTGAGTCGAACCACTCACTTGTGTTGATGGGTTTCCGCCTTCATCCAGTGCCTGAAGGCACTGGATAGTTTACAAGTTTCCACTTGTACACTCGCATTTGTAATGGCCAGCAGCTACAGAGTTGTGGTACAGCGGCTGGGCTCCAACCATGTGGATATCCTGGTGAAATTTCATTCGGGCTTTCTACTGGAAATGATTCTCTTCTAACTTCTTCACTCTGGGGCAGATTCAGTCGGGGCAGCTCAAGGTTGTTGACATGGCACATCAAGGATATTATTGTATACGTGTTATTCGACGCATTGCCTACCATGCGTGTGGACCCAACGGCAGCTACTTCTCAGGCCCGGGCGGGAGACGTCCTCAACGCCGAGTCCACGTACGTGCCAGGGTTAGAACCTTTGAGCTCACTCTACTGGGGTAAGGATACTAACCATTCCACCTACGTCCTCTAGACATAAATCTAATACTGTAGCTGTTGGGCTGGACGTCGGCTTGCAATCTCCTTGGTGAAAAGTCCGTAGTGTACTTGTAACCTCGAGTATGAGTATAAAGCATGAAAGAGAAAATATCGGTTATCCTCGTAGTGTTTTTAAGTTTGAAGAAAAGATTTTGATAAACCTTGAGATTTTCATCTTAACATTTCTCTTTCAACACTAAGTTGTCTGTTTAGAGATGAATCGTAACTTGTAAACTTAGTGAATAGCTTAATTGGATTCTTTATTTCACTGAGTGCTACCTGAGATGAAGCATTATGAATTATGAAGTAATCATCATAATCATTTTGTGCATAAAACAGTTAAACTTTTCAGTTCCTTGAAGACAAACTCGCCAAATAAGATATTATGGGTTACCGTGAGTACTTGTAGTCATACTCAGGGTTTAATCGCATCAAAGGATGCTTCCCAATAATATTATGGGATGCAAATTATTCACCTACATCTGAGTGTGAATATTGTATTCTTGTTAACTTTCACTTGGTCTTCGTATGGAAGACAAATAATATGCAATAAGTTTATCCTCTAATATTTTTTGTTGAAAAGGTTAGGTGATAAATTAAACTCTAATAAATTTTATCCCTTATTGGTTAGACAATTATAATTATTTCTCTTCGAGTTAAAGTCAAATGGTTACTTATGGGTTTCTCTACCACTTTCAGAATTACAATCAAAATCTTAATTTGATTTCTTTGTGAGGTTAGTCTATGTATGAATTCAACTTAACACTTACGAAGACTTACAAAGAGATCTCGAGAATGAGAAAATGAATAGCAAGACATTAGATATCACTTTAACCGTGATGTTGAATAATTTGAGGTGTATTAAGAATCTTTCGCTAGAGAACTTGAGATTATACTGCACATGTTATACATGTCAAAGACTCAATTGATAGAACATACTCTAAGATTGGAGTCTAGTTGTATGAGTATGAGTGGGACGATGATCTCGGTACGTAAAGACAACCACAACTTAGGATAAGACATTGAGGCATATAAGCCTAGGTTGGTTGAGTGCAAGATAGTTTTGGCAGAGGAGAAGTAGAAGATCTCCAAGTTAGAAGTTGAGAACCAAGTACTTGGTGCTTGGAGAGATCAGATCAAACCACCACTCGTATAGAGGAGGGTGAAATTCTAGTCAGCAGTGAATAAGCTATATGAGAAGGTGGACAAGAACTTTGAAACTTTTAAGACAGAGATACTAGAGATTCATATCTCAGCAGAGTTGGAGGTGAAACTACAAAAAGTTGTTATCGAAGATATGTCAGTAGAGTGAAAGTCCATTGTCCAAGTGGAGATATTTATAGTGCGTGGTCATATGTTGACTCGTTAGAAGATTTATTTTGAAAGGAGTTAACAAATAGTAAGGAGAAAAGACTATAGTAGGTGGGGAATGAAGTAAGCTAGATAAGCAATTAGTGCAAGGTATCTCGAATGTGAGCAGATAGGCAAAGGACGAGATATGATAATTAGTTCTTTAGTTTAGTTCTGATATCTATTTTGAGTGACACTGCGTGGAACACACTTGTTAAGAGTAAAAGAACTATATATATTATGTAGTCTCGAGTTAAACAACTGAAACAAAGTGAAGATAAGTGTCACCGGGTATGATGAGAACTTATGATAATGAACAAACTTCACTTGCTGTAGGAAATCTATTTTGAGAGAAAAAAAAACTATAGCGTATTTTCATTTACGAACAAGGGTGTAAAGAGACAAACTGCGATTTACATCAAACACAAGTCTGGGTAGCTCTATTTGTCGTTCGTGCTCTAATTCTTGCACTAAATATCAACAAACGAACACACGACATGAGGAATTCAGAATACACGAAATGATCCACCTCGTAAGTCCTTGTTACATCAACCAATTATAAGAACCACAACCAGGATGTGAAGCGCTTCATTAGGTATCAATAGAAAATCTTCATAAGAGTTGATATACTTATTGATGCTAAGTCATCGATTTATCAAACGAATAACATATGCATGACATTGTGTTTGAACTGGTCCTAAGCTTGCCGTACATGTACATGCGAGGAGAAGGACAAGGAGGAAAGAAAAATTTCTCTTTTTTGTGATTAGTCATCGGTGTACTTTGTGTCTTCTTTGTAGTTATAGCCAAGAAGACCACGCATATCATTAAGCCCCTCACTTATTTATGTTCAAATATAACAAGACTTTGTATTTAGCTTAGTGGGCAGTTAAGAGGTGCAACCTTTCTGAACTGTAACATCTAGGGGTTGCAGAGTATAAAGTTGTGATAAGTTATAACTATGTGTGAAGAGTCTTCTAAATAAGTCCCAAGGCTAGACGACACTTTAAGTTAGTGATAGATAACGAAGAGTAGTCACAGTTATAGTTGATTGTACTTGTGAACAAAATATTAGAATATTCTAGATGTGAGAACCACTATTTTGTTTGTTGTGCATAAGATGACAAGTAGATGAATAAACACTCTTGTCTTATGCGTGACTGAATTTTATTGGTTGTAGAGGCTTAAGGTCATACAATCAAGAGGATTATTGACCTTTTTTACTCAATTATGTGTTAATATTTTGTCTTATAAGGAGCAATTTGAGATTTCCTTTCAAAGATTCCTTTATGCTTCTAGAAGGATTCAAATTATTAGAATAAAGTCAAAGATAGAAATATCTACCCTTGACTTATGACTTTTATCTTTGACTTAATCTCGATAAATTGCAATAAATCAGATTTACAAGTAATTATCGTGGTAAATATGAAATAGTATAAATAGAGGGGTTGTGGAGTGATTATTCACCCTCTTTTTCTTTTGTATTTGGAAGTCATTAGGTCATATTTATAAAGGGTGTGTTCTTCATCTCTATGTCTTCAAAAGAGTTCTTATCTGATTATAACCGCTTCGTAAATCCAATTTGGTGAAGTACTTTGCTCCTCGTAGTTGATCAAACAAGTCATCCATTCGAGGTAATGGATACTTATTCTTCACAGTATGAAAAATGAGAGCTCGATAGTCGATGCACATTCGCATACTCCCGTCCTTCTTCTTCACGAACGAGACCGGAACTCCATAAGAAGATACACTAAGTTGTGTAACAATTCTTGCATTTGAGCTTTGCACTCCTCCAACTCGTACGGCTGATCAATATGGTGCTTTACAAAGAGGTGCACTACTTGGAAGTACCTCAATCTTGTGATCCACTCGTCTTCTTGGTGATAATCCGGAAGGTAAATCATATGGGAAAATATCTTTGAATTCTTCTACAATCATTTTGAAACTATCCGGAATATCGCCATCGTCATTGAAATTGTAAGCTTCTCTTATTAACCCCAAGAAACATACATCACCACTATGAATAATGGTCTGTCTTATCACATACAGAGGTATATTTTTAGATCAAGATCTCACTCTATCTCCATGAACTATCCACCCCTTACTCTTCACAATCTTCTTTCTCCAATCCACCTTCGAATTGTATTGCTCCATCCAAGACATACCCAAAATGATATCATAACGAGCTAATCGAATAACTCACCATTCAATCTTTTTTCAATATTGCCCTATAGTGAGCGCTACACTCCGTGAGAGAGACTCAATCATCTCAGTGTGTCCGTTTGGCAGCTCTACTTTTTCCTTGTCGTCTTTTTCTAAAGCCAAATCCAATCTCATAGCAACTGAACGTGACAAAAAGTTCTCAGTTGCGCCAAGATCAATCAACACTCTCACCTTAATGCCTTCTAACACTCCATTAGTAACAATTAGTTGCGTAGTCCTTCGTGTCAATCCATTTAACTCCTTCTTTTGTCCTTCATTCTCGCTTTTTCTTCTCTTTGTTGAACCAGTACAATGACGAGATAAATCTACTGGTGATCCTCGTTTTTCAAAACTGGATTGTTGTATTGCATCTCTTTTTCCTCTCCACCTTTCTCTGCTCTATCATTCAGATTCAGAGGTCTTCAAAATTAACTCTATTTCCTCGAGAGAATCGGGTGCGACAATGAGCAGCTATGTGCCCAATTCTCCCTCAGTTATAACAACGTCGTGCCTCTCCTTGAAGCTCTTGGTTTCGAATACCTCCACCAATATCACCATCCCTCGAGGACCACTTCACCTCTGACGTGGTATCACTTCTCGTCTTGGTTGCTCTCTAGCATGATCTCTTCGATCGTCTCCACAGAATTGTCGTACATAAGCGTCTTGTTGTTGAACGTTATCCAATTCCATGGGCGTTGGACCTCCATATTGAACTCGTGGTATGATTGGTGGTTCACCTCCTCTAGCGATACCTAATGCACCAGCAATTCTTTGGGTATAACCGATTACTTCGAACACGATTCGTGGATTATTCACCATGACTTCTTGACGAATTCTCTCTTTCAATCCACGTTTGAACACGTCTAAAGTTTCTGCCTAGCTCATATAAGAAATGGATACTTGTAGATCTTGAAATTCCTCTACGTACTCGGAGACTTCCTCTTTGCTTGTGATCCCAGAGCTTCATTCGAGCCATCTGCAATAAATCCACTGATTAGAAATTCCGCAACAAACCTTCTTGCATATTGCTCCATGTTACTTGACTTCCTTCAACAATTATTGAACATTCTCATGTATCATAGCATGTAAGCGCTTTATTCATCAAGTAACCACTTGCAAATACTCTCGCAGAGTAATCATTGACTTGTGCTTGAAAAAATCTCATGTAGCGATTCATACGAGAAATCTAATTCTCTAGGATACTCATTGCTCGATTATCTCGATAAGGTTTCACGTTATACGTCTTCTTCATGCGAAGCAATAGAGCATCTTCTCCTTCCATTGTCCTTTGGACCCTTAAAGCAACCTCTTCTCTATGTACTGTCTCCACTGCTCGCATTAGAACTTGTGATGGACCACCCATCTCCATTGCTCTCATATTCACTTTCTCTAGAGTTGCTATCTTGCTCTCTAGTGTCCTCATCACTGTTGTCATCTCTCGAAACTCGTTGAGCATATTTTGCATGATCTCGCCATGCCTTGTTGCTTCATAGTATTTCTACTCATTCTAACGTCCTCCAGCACTCTCATTCCTTTTACCACTCTGTCTATTACCTTCAATACAACGTCAGTATCACTACACGAAAGCGCATCACGAACAAAAGTACCACAAAAAGTTGAAGCGACGAGATAACTTCTTGATAAAATACCTCTCTAAATTCTCTCACTATTTCCTCGTGGTATGCCACCTTGGGGCGATATGTATAATGAACTACGCACCAAGTGTTGAAGGTGGGTGGTGGTTGATTCAAATTCAGATCCATATCCTCCTAAAGTAAGATATAGAGCGTTAGATCTCACGTAGCAGCATACGTTACGATCGGAAGAATCACAAAGACATATGAGTTCATCACTTGCGTCATGAAAGCATCTCCGAAGTGCGCCACCAAATAAACATGAAATTAATGACTTGCAATGTAGAGAAGTTTGATATGAAAAAGATTCGAAAACAGAAAATCTAGAACTCTATGAATCTCTCTTTTCATTTCATATCAAATTTTGCATTTTTGGCAGTTTGACCCCCTATCTTCCGAAGACCATAACTCGAGCTTCCTTGGGTCAAATCTCACGTTTGTTAAACCTTTGGATAGCTTATCTTGCCAGTTAGGAACTTGCAAAATTTCCACTTGAAATTTGACAACCTCAAAACATGGCAATGACTATACACTCCTTCTCGAGAGCGAAATGTGAAAAACCAGAAAATCTTAGAAAAACCCATTCACTTTTCGAGCGTCATATCTCTCAAAATATAAATGATCTCCATGAGATTTCAAGTGCCATAGGTAGCTTAGTCCTCCCTCTATAACATACTAAAAGTTGAAATGATTTCTTTCTCTCGAAGTTTCACAAAGATTGTAAACAACTCAAGTTTTCACTATTTCTATCACTTTCTCTCACTACTATTGAAAAGTCGAAATTTCTCTCCACTCATGTGTATCTAATCCTAAAGTTTCTTTGCAATTCTTTATCCTAAGAGGGGTATCCACTCTCTCAGAAGAAGAGCCTTGCTCTGATACCATTGTAACACTACAGAAACTTCAGTCGTGATCCTCAAGAACACTCATGAATCGACGGAAGAACTCTTAACTCAACTCAAAGTGAAATGCTCTTCAAGGACCATTCTCTTTCTTTTATATAGTTAGAGAAGTGCACACCCAATCCATACTAACCACTCATCAATCTTCACACGGATTGATGACATGCAACCCACACAATCAACTATCAATCAAATATCAACACCGCAACATTCTTATCTGATCCCACATTCCATGGTCCCGCTACAATCAACTCTACACATAGTTCTAACTATGAGTATAGTAAACTATGAGTATGGCTAACTATGCATGCTATAGTCAACTCTACACATAGTTCTAACTATGAATATAGTTAACTATGCATGGTTACAATGACCTTCACTACTCCGTGAGATACATTTGCGTTTCGGATGATGTCGTTCGTCAAGAAGTCTACTAGCACTCCTCTCTTGAGATCAGTTCTTATGCTAAGACCATTTGAGAAGTGAGGAATTGATCATGTAGGCCTTTTAAACAAAACACCTCGTGATAATAAATATATCGTGATTGCAACCGACTATCTGACCAAGTGGATGGAAGCCAGATCACTTAAAACCACAAGTGAAGAAGAGGTTGGTCGTTTCTTATGAGAACGGGTCATTACTAGATTTGGATGTCTTCTTGAGTTGGTTTCTGATAGGGGTGGTGAATTTGTGAGAAGCATCACAATCGCTATGCTGGAACATTTCTCCATCAAGCTGTGAGTGACAACTTTTTACAAATTGAATGATAACGATCTTGCTGAGAAGACCAATCATACCTTGTGTACGATGCTGACCAAAGATGTTGATATGGACGATACGAAGCACAACTGAGATAAGAGATTACATGCAATCTTGTGGGAGTATAAGACTACTACGAAGACTTCAATAGGGTATACTCATTTTCATCTTGTTTACAATGTGGAATCAAAGTTGCCGATACAGTTTGATCTACATACCTTTAGTCTGCCTTTTAACTAAATGCTTTAAAGAAAAATGATCCACATAGAAGACAAACGGGTTGGTCAAAAGATAATGTCTAAAACTTCATGCAGGAATAGATCATGTCAAGGCACTCCCTCTCAATTGTCGGGTACTTCTTCTCGATATTGCTGAGTTGTCTTCTCGCAAAGTAAATAGGATAATCTTTCTTCTTCATCTTTCTGGCTCAATACCATCCCTATGACAAAGGCAGAGATATCCACATAAATGTGGAAGACTCTTTCTTAATCATGTGGTCTCATGACGGAGGATTCTGACAGAAGCTTCTTCATCTCCTCAAAAGTTTCTTGGTGCTCGGAAGTCCAAACGTAAGGTTCGTCCTTCTTCAACAACTTGGTAAGTCTTCCTATCACCTCTGCATACTTATCAATGAACCTTTTGTAATATCCTACGTTGTCCAGGAAACTTCTCAACTGAGTTAGGTTAGCAGGTGGTTGGAGTTTTATGATAACTTTCACCTTGACACAGTCGACTTCTATATCTCTTCAAGAAATCCTATGACACAATAAGATTCCCTCTGCCATTCCGGAGAAGCACTTCTCAAGGTGCAGGCCAAACAATGTTCTCTACACTTCAAAAAAAGATTTTCTCAAAAATATCAGATGGTCCGCCTTGGGTCCAAACACACAAAAATCATCTAAGAAGATCTCCATAAAAGTCCGAAGATACTCCTGAAAAATCGTAATCATAAGCCTCTAAAACATGGCGGGAGCATTACATAAACCAAACTTCATTTGATTATATGCATAAGTTCCCCAATCAATTGTGAAAGTCGTCTTCGACTTGTTCTCTTCTCTGATTGATACTTGGTTGTATCCAGAATACATGTCCAGGAAGCTGTAGAACTCGTGTCTTGCTACCTATTTAACACAAAATCTGTAAATGAGAAAGGATGATGGTCCTTCTTAGTGGCCAAGTTCAGCTTTCGGAAGTCATGACACACCTTGATTTTACTTGTCTGCCTCTTGGGAACGATGACAATCGGAGCCACCCACTCACTGCTAAGCACTGGGAAGATAACTCCTGCTTTCAAATACTGGTCAATTTGATCCTTCACAAGAAGTGAATATTTGGAGTTGAGTCGATACTACCTTTGTCGTGTAGGAGTAACGCCTTCAAGCAAGTCAGTTTGATGTTCTCGCAAATCTCTAGGTATGCCCTTCATGTCTTCTATGGTCCATGCGAAGACATCTTGACACTCCGTTAGGAGTTCATAGAAGTCTTCTAGTTGATGACCCTCGATTACCTTGGAAAGCTTCAACTTTTTTCCTGGGGCAATCTCTATCCTGAAGGTCGTCAAGATTCACCATTCCTTCCGTGCGGCTGTATTCACTAGCATCAAAATATTCTGGTTTGGTGGCTTTTTCCAGATCTATCTCGGTCTAGGACTGATCAGCTAGCTGATCTTCCGAAGAAAAGACAGTTCTTTCGTCTTCTGGAAGCTCTTCTTTCGAAACTTCATACCACTCAATGTATCCGCAGTCCACCACATCATCTTCTTCTGGGGTATCTCTATTACACAAGAAATGTATCATAAAGTCATCCTCTCTCCCATCACTATCAAAAGGAGCGGTTGAGTCTTCTGATGTATATCTCTCAATGGTAGATGTGGTCTCACCTTGATGTCCAATCTTCATCCAAGAGAGGAATACTTTAGACTTCTCCCCCTGCTTGGGTGTAGGATTAGGAAATCTCAAGCGATGTCTTCTCCAATCGGTATTTACATTTGCAACATACAGCCAAGGTCTTCTTATCAAAACCAGCACATGTTGCAAGATAATGTAAGTGAGGTAGAAAGATACTCTCTTAATTATCGTCAAGACATCTTTTAGCTGTCTCAAAGGACGTATCTGGTCTAGTCCATCATTCTGAAAATCCTCGGAGTAGGCTAGAACTCAGTGAAGCCTAGGGCATGTGTAATTTCCTCAGTCATGATATTAACTCCGGAGCCTGAATCGATGGATAAAACTATGGACCTCTATGTCAAGTTCAGAGGCTCATAAGTCTTCATGCTCTATTTTCTGGACCAAGGTATTCTTGAGAAATTTTGTCTTTCTCCTCTTCCTCGATCCTCTAAGAACAGATTGTAACAACTTCCTATAGCCAACTTTATCATCTAGAAGCTGTTGGAAGGTTACATCCGCCTTTTGATTCTATAAATCTCGCAAGAGGGGTGAAGTAAGTTATATGGGGTCTTAAATATACATATCTCTTTGCATAATCTTGAGATACTTTACCAAAGGAAGAGACAAATGGATCTTTCAAGGGTAGAGATTGATTTTCCTAATCCAATGAAGAGTAGTTAATGCACATGGTTTATCTTGTACTTGGTAGTTAATGTACCATTACGGACGCTAAAAGAGAGTTTAAGTCTCGCTTTATACACGTTAGCGAGATAGATCAACAGCTCTAGAAGACATATCGTCAATCGTAACGTGAGAAGATAACGTTCCCATCCGTTGGCTATTCATTGCGTCACGATTTCTTCATCGTAGCGCGGGAGGATAATCACATTTGAGACTAATCGCACGTAGTGCATGAGAGAGAAATCAAAGGTTATTTCACATGGTCTGCAACGCATTCTCTCGACGTCTTAAGTGTATCTGATGCTTGCTTCACACTCTTTTTTTCAAGTCTTTAGGATTTTGTGTTTTTTCATATTGTTGTAAATGCAATGCTAGCGTTTGGGCTCGAGGGCAACCACATTTGAGAGTCATCAGACGCAGCGAGTGAAAAAGAATAGATCGCACTTTCTCGGACTGTCATACATGCGCAATGAGCTCACTAGTTATTCCTTGCGCGACCCCTGGGTGAATACCTCTCACTGAGTATATTGTATTTTACAACAACGCTACTATTTGGACTCTAGGGCAACCACATTTGAGAGTCATCAGACATAACGAGTGAAAAAAAATCGATCGCCCTTTCTTGGACTGTCATATGTGCGCAATGAGCTCGATAGTTATTCCTTGCGCGGGTCCTGGGTGAGTACCTCTCACTGAATAGATTGTAGACTTTTATGTAGGTAACAATATTTTCTTCGGCTAATTGAGTTTTTCAGTGGATCCACTCCTTTTCTACATGTCTTCTCTCGTGCGTTTTCTCGTACTGTTGTAAATACCGCGAAGGCCGTAGGTTCGAGACCTGCATGGACCAATTAAAATGAAAATTTTATCTTTACTAAGACATGTCTCTTTGTTTGCACAGACTTTATATTTTATTTTTCTGCTCTGTTCGGCCCTTGTTGCACTCTGTAGACTGAATGCGCGGTATGTTCACCTTTCCGTGAATTTTCACTCCGGTTATTATGTATTCGAGATGCTAGTGAGTTGTGAGGACACTGATGTGCTAATGGTTTCTTAGTTCTGCACTAAAAGCGAAAAAAAGAATGTTGTTTGACGAATCTGATGTCTTGCGATCTCGATTAATTTATCTCAACGTCTTGGTGTTCCGAAGATGTTATATCTCATTGTGTATGGTGTCCATGCGAGCGGATCGATGGTGGAAACACTGTCGGGTAAGACTGCAACTTTCTAACGCTACCGTTTGGACCTAAGGCAACCACATTTGAGTCTAATCAGACGTAGCGAGTGAAAAAGAATCGAGTGCACTTTCTCAGACTGTCATATGTGCATAATGGCTCGATTGTTATTCCTTGCGTGACCCCTTGGTGAGTAACCTCTCTTGTCATCGGCAATGCATTCTCTTGACATCTTCAGTGTATCCGATACTTATCTCTCACTCTTTTTTTTGCAAGTCTTCTTTCTCGTGCGTTTTCTCATACTGCTGTAAATGCAATGCTACTGTTTGGACTCCAGGGCGAATCCTCGGTGAGTAATCTCTCACTGAGTACATGATACTTATCTCTCACTCTTTTTTTGCAAGTCTTCTTTACCGTGCATTTTCTCGTACTGTTGTAAATGCAACTGTGGTGCCTACAATTTGCAAGATTGGAGATTTTTTTGAAAATTTTAAGTTAATGACATGTCTATATAATTGAAGTAACCTTATTACTTAAGATTACACCCTGCTTAGCGGGAAGATCTTAAGACGAATTCGTGAGAAGAAGCCAAATTCTTCTGAAGTCGGAAGACGGACGTCTTCTAGAAGCCGGAAGCCAGAAGACAAAGTACGCTTCTCAGGAAGACGGTGACTACAACCACGAGAAGTACCAACCACGCACCAACTAGATAAGGGTAGGTATACCTAACATACAGTCACCACCGTAGTAGATAGGTCTAGGGTAGATCGAATCATTATCTAATACGAAAGAGAAGACAAGGAGACCATAGGCGCACCAGCACCATAGCTCTCTTTCTGCTTCTCTACTCGATTTGAGAATTGAAGAGAATATTTGAAGCGCGCAGAAGCGAATTGCAGTGAGCGAGTGAGAGAGGACGTCTTCCAACAAGAAGCGCACTCGAGATAGAAGAATTGGGAATCCTCACGAGAATAGAAGATTAGAAATTGAGAGTCGAAGGAGGAATTTGAGAGTTGGAAGCTTCAGATCGCAGTAGCTCGAATTCAGTTGTGAAGCAGAGTTGTAGTAGCTCGAGGTTGAAGACAGAAACAGGATCGTGGCAAGGCGAAGACATTGAGAGCAGAATTGAAACACTGAGGCGTGCAGAAGAATGAAGAAGCAATCAGAAGCGTAGCGTATTGGAAGCAGTACTGAGGTTCTTTTCACTTCTTCTCTCTTCCTCATCGCTTCCACCCATTGTCTCTATGCTTTCCACGCTTCTTCTATTGTTTGCAGGAAGCTTGTTGATCTCTCCTTCCCTGAGATTTCTCTGAGAAGATTGGACGTAGAAGCGCTGTCCAATTTCTGACAGCCATCTTCCCAATCTCTTCATGAGAATCAAAATTGAGTTTCTTCTTCCCCCTCTTTCAAAATTCTCTGTTATGATTATCAATTTTCTTACCCTACTACGCTTCTATCTCAGAATCTGTGGATACAAGACTCATCTGAATGTCTGGACATTTCCAGAAGCCGAATGTTTGAAATTCACATCAAGTAGTTGGATTGGATTGGATTGGAATTTGAGTTGTAAGAAGCTTGATGTGAATGAGAGTGCAACTGAGAGTTGATTGTTGTTTCGAGAAGTAGGAAATTGAGAATCGAGCCAGTGTCTCCCAAGTTTCATGGCTTCTCAAATCCACATCTTCCTAGAGAGCTAGAAGATTGGAAAGGCTGGCAGAATGCATGAGAAGATGAGAGGGTCCTCCACGAGTCTCTTCTATCTAACTCATAGCAGTCTGTTCTTTTTTCTTCCCTTTCTTTCTAAGAGAGAATTGTGAGAAGCCTTGCTGGCAAAATCTGGAGAGAAATGTCAAAGGTCATGTCTTCTCATTTCGCAATAAGCTTCTTCTGAGAGTGTATGCGGAGTGAGGAGTCGAAAAACAGAGTGCGGATGTTTCGTGTCCGTTGTGAGGTTAGATTGTGTGTAGGACGCCGAAGACATGTGAGATCAGTGATGGGAAGCTTGACTGCAAGAAGTCTTCTGAAGACGTCAGTTAACCATAAGCTGTCCCGAGAGTCTTCTTGGAGACCACTGTCATCGCAAGAGTCCTCATCCTTCTTCTGATCAATCGCAGACTTTGCTTCTCACGTATCTTGTCATCTTCTATTAGGAAGTATGATGAATTGCAAGATGGATTGTCTTCTTAAGAATCCATGAGATGCCTTGCTTAGTTAAGATTGCGTACGTATAGCTCGGAAGACGTGATGTACTTAGGAAGTGCTGTTAGAATTCTAGAAGATAGAATAGCTGTCTTCTGGAAGACTAAACTCGTCTTCTAAGAGTGGAAGCTGGACTGTGAGGACCTGGTAAGGATTGAGCCTTAAGCTACAACAAGTATGTGTGGTATAGTGTAACAGAAGCTTGAAATATTGATGCATCCTCGAGGTTTGGTGTTACCACAAGCGGAGTTGATCGAGGTCAAATCTTTCATCAAGGAGTTGGCCATCGACTTCTTCACATGGGACTAGAATCTTGCAGACCAAGATCTTCTGGAAGATGTTTGGGCAGCATTGTCTCCTCGAAACCTTATATCTGTCAAGGCAGAGGTCGCTCGAGGAAGACCATCTTTGTGGACGGTGGAATGGTGGCGTAGAACTTTCCACCAACCTGAATTAGAGAACCGTAGGTACGAGCTCGAGAAGAGGAATATTCTTATAATTATTTCAAAGAAATGACATGTACCTAGAAGTACTACGTACCTCTTCCTGGAAGATCGACAGGGGAGGAACGGATGGAAGGTGAAAGCTTACCGAGAGCCGAAGAAGCGTCTTCTTGGGAAGTTGTACCTTCACTTTTTCCCAAGGTAAAGACTCAGAAGGTCAGATACCTTGGACCAGGATGTGGAGTTCTTGGAAGCTGTCTGGACAGGAGAGGTCGTCAACTGGAGCGTCTTCTTTCACGTCTATGTCCATGCTCGAGTTAGTTTACTTGGGCACCCTAGCAGGAGGGCATCTCACCCCCTTCTTCTGCTATCTGTATGTGTCCAAGAGGGACATGAAGGAGAACCAATTGGTCAAGTATGGGCCAACATGACAGCAAGAGGTCAAGGAGGAGACCTCAGAGGAAGAAGATCGGACAGCTGCCATGTCTTCTCTTTCCACTCTAGTGTCTCAAGGAGGACTGAGCACCACATCAAAAGACGATCACTATGCGGGAAGATGACTCTAGCGACACGAAAGACGAGTCGCCGCCAAGGACGATGGGACCTGAGAGCATTCCTAGGAAGAGCACATCTTATCTTATCTTATCATTCACTCCGGATCCAAGTCAGATTCGTAAGAAGACACCCCCAGCACCAAGATCACCAAGAAGATAGTTCTTGTGACCACCTGGAGTCTTCCGAAGACTCCAGAAGCCAAGACATGGGTCGATGTTCCAACTGTGATAGGAGGATGCACAGAGAAGAGGTCTGCTTCTACAGTGAGAAGAGATCTTCTGCCAAGAAGACATTGAGAGTAGCGTCTTCTCGAATGCAGAAGGAGAAGATCATTGTGGTGGAAGAGGTACAGATGACTCTGGAAGATCGGGAAGCTACCATAGATCGATTTGTGAGAATGAATCTGTCTTCTGCGCGAAGACGACTGGAGGAGTTCAGCGCCTTCTTCAGCTATGAGATCTAGCCAGCGGTGGAGTTGGTAGAGAAGCGAACGATGGTCCAAGAGAAGCCGCTGCAGCTTGGATTTGGTCTTCAGACCTTGATTCAGCAGGAGGAAGCCTAGAAGCAGAAGCTGGAATCTCTGGAAGCCAACCTCCGCACCACGGAGAATATTACCACGAAGTACAAGGCAGAAGCTTTTGCTTCTGTCAATGAATTGGCCTAGCTGCGGAAGAGCAACCAAGAGTTACAGGTGCGACTTCAGCAGCGAGAGCAGAAAGTTCTGTGAATCAGGGGTAAGTTAACTGATCTATCAGAGAAGAGAAGACTTGGAGTGCACAACGGGAAGCTGCGGAAGCCAAAGCTACAGAAGAGAAGAAACAATGAGTAGAAGCAGAAGCCCGAGAGAAGGAGATTATGGCGTAGATGAGAGGAACGATTCGAAAGAAGTTTAACTTCACTGCGAGAAGGAAGCTTTTGACCCTAGCTCGTACATGGGATGACGCTTCCAAAGAGATGTTGGTGGATTGCAAGGAGAGCATGTTTCGCTACCTGGATTGGCAGATCAAGGGTCTGAAGACTCCCTCGGTTCTTCATTCTATAGCTATGTCTTCTGGTGCACCAGGATCGATCATTGTGAAAGACCTCGACAAGGAGGAGTTTGATCTCGCTGTTCACTTGGTGGTGACCGTTTTGGAAGCGGAGAAGACAAGCGGAGAAGCTCTAGAAGACAAGATGTCTTCTGGAAGACATGCAAAAGAGATGGCTTCTCAGGTGTTCAGAGTGGAGGAGATGACTATCTCTTACTCTTATGAGATCGTCTCAGCTCCCAGCGTCGAGCAGGTTGCGCAAAAAAGTCAAGAAGCGCAGGTGGGTTCGGCTTCCCACGGACCTCTTCAAGTTGCTACTCACATGGTTTGGCATTCCTTCACTCCTCGTTGAAAAGAGATGTCCTCATCTTACCAACGCCGTTGTTGTCCTTGTCGTCGTTTGAAGAGGTCTAATACAATTGCTCGCATGTTCTAGATCTTCCTCTAGTACCCAAGTTGCTTCCATCAAATAATATCAAGTACTCCTTTCAGTTAGATATTTGCACTACAATCACGAAATGATCTCCATCTTATATACTGCTTTGTCTTGCATGACATCAGGTTGAGGGGAACTTGTTTGCGCTCCGATCGCAAATCATCTTTGAAGTACTTCTTCAATAGAGAAATATGAAAGGTCGGATGCAATTGACATCCGAGAAGAAGGTCTAAAGTATAGACATCTTCGTGCTGATTCTTGACAATCACAAAGGGTCATGCACTTTGATGAAAATTTCACCGATATTCTTATCAAAAGGGTGAATTCTTCTTACTCAAGCATACTTCTTCGCCTATTTGAAACTTCACTTGCCGTCGATGCTTGTTTACTTGCTTTCTGTAACGTTGTTGCGATTTGTTGAGGTTCTTTTTCACTTATTCCTTGCACTACTACATTTTCCGCCACCAAGTCTTCAACTGATGTTTGTTGTGTCCAGGGTTAGAACTAAATGTAGAACTCTCTACAAGAGTTAAGTCAAAACGTCATTCTAGCTCACATCCGTAAGCTAACAAGAAAGACGATTCATTGGTTGCTGAATGCTTCATGGAATTGTAGGAATACTCTGCAAGACTGAGTCGCTCTGTCATATCACTTTGGTCCGCACTCACATAATTCCTCAAGTATTGATTCAAACCCGAGTTAACTCGTTCTGTTTGTCCATCCGTTTCAAGACTAAAAGTGATACTAAATTTTAACTTAGTTCTCAACTTTTGGAACAAGTGTTTCCAATAGGCATTTGTGAACTTGGAGTCCCAGTTTGAAATAATACTCTGGGGTAATCCATGTGAACACAACCAAGTATATAAAAGTAGTTGAGAAGTTATGAATGTTGTTGCGGTATCCAAGATCGAAATAAACTTCTTAGTCTGCTAAACTGGTCAACTATCACAAAGTTTATGTTGTATCCGCTTGAGTCAAGAAGATATACTATGAAGTCTATGCTGATGCTTTCCCAAGGTCTGGTTGGAATCAGCAAAGGATGAAGTAACACTTGTTTCTTCGCATAAGAAACTCGGTTCCTTGACAAGTTACGCATGTTTTCCCAAAGTGAGCAACATCATTTTTCATGTGAGGCCGGCCAATAAAACCTTCTAGCTTTTTCTCTTTTATGACTTGATAAAGACGCATCATGTCACTCTTTAAGCAACTTAGTCCTAAGTTTTTCTTGTCCTACATAAACACGACTTTGCTTGAACATGAGTAACTCATGTCTTAGCTGCATGTTTTGCAACTTCACTCCTCGCTTGAGTTGTTCCAAGTACTCCTTTGCTTGGTCATCGCCTATGTAACCTTCCAGTCTCTGTCTCTCCAAGCGTGACTCCTTAAGATATATAGCTCGCGAAATCTATGTTGACGATGGTAGATATTTCTCCTTGCGACTCAAGGTATCAAGAATCATATTGTCCTCTCCTGCTTGTGGATTAACACCACATTCATGAGCACCAAGGTATCATACCATCTAGTTGCTTTGGCATCATCCGATCTTGTGTTTTAAAGTACTTGAGCGAAATATTATTGTGTACACTTGAAGTCATAAGTAATGTCGTTGTCATATGCAACAAAGTTTCTACACCTCTTCTGGTCCATGGTATTCATCTTTCTCCTCCTCTACACATCTTTTAATCGGAATGTCATCCAAGAAAGGCATGGTCTTTTCAAGAATGAACTCTAGGAGAACACGTTGTCGCACTACTTGGCGGCTACATGTTATATTTCTACTCCGACGCTTGAGTTTAGTAGTTCTAGAAGTTAGCTCTCTTATTACTTCTAGTCGTTTATGTATATGTTTGACACCTTTGCATACGGTGTTAACACTATTTTGAATCTTAGTAGGTTGATTACCATGTTGATAGGGCTTAAGCTCATGGGTTGTATTTGCATGTCGCCCATGCACGCTTTCTAGCTGATTTAAGTTAATTTTCGGGGCTGCGTGTCATTTTAGGTAGTTTAAGTTTTACGCTGGCACTCTAGGGGGCTTGACGTGGTAGCCTATGGGTGTAGATAAGTTACCAGGTAGTTTAGGGTACTAAAGGACAACCAAGTGGAGCTATGAACTCCCATTGGTCTATTTTTGTCTTTAGTTTAACTCTAAATTTAGAAACAGAGCTCTAGAGTGGAGTTCGAGCATTTGGTGAGGGATATTCGAAATCTGAGAACATAGGGAGGGAGAGCTCGTCATGCCAAGCACTTCCAGTGAAATTTTTGATCGATTTGAGGCAATAAAGACGAAGTTATGACCAATTGAAGTTCGAATTGTGCTAGAATTGAATCACTTTTGTTGGATTTAGGGTTTTCAGTGTCACTCGCAGCAGATTTGAGGAAATTGCTTCAAAATTTCGAGGTTGTGTTCTCTGCCAGCAGGGCTACGATTTCCTAAAAAGTTTCATATCGATTGAGCGACTGAGTAATTCAGGGCGGCCGCTGAAGCTGAGGGGGTCTGAAAAGCTCTTAATCTAGAGCAACGACTTCAGAGGAGGAGATCTGGAGTTCTGTGTACATTCAGGAGTCCCAACTTCACAGGGATGTTCAGCATCCTGTAGACTTCAAATACTGTGAGAATATTTGAAATTGATCGAACCAATTCTCTGTTCTAGGTTGAAATAGCCATCAGGGTACCAGAAATTGCCGTAGTTTTCTTGCTCATAACTTTTCCGTCCATATCTCCGTGTCAGAATGTGTTCTCAGGCTGAAACATCGTGTGTGAGTTCAGTAGTACCTCATTTGCATGTAGGGGAAGTTTAGAAGTCTAAACCTTCATAGTTTTCTTCTCCGTGAGTGTCAAAGTTTGCCGCCGGATCCTATTACTGCCAGCTAGACCTGAATTTCGCTTTTTGAGCATATTACTAGATCTTACACATCTGTGTGAGTGTTTATAGCCCTATTGTGACCTGAAAGCCACCTCTTGAGTAAACAACCACAGCCAGAAGCTCGGCGTTTTCCTAGGTAGACGGATCACACTCCGACAACGTTCATTTCATTCATCATGTGCATTATCAATTATTGCACCTTGTGGTAGCGTGCACATTCTGATCAATCCCAACAGTGTCCTCATGGTGATGATATCTCTACTCTATTCAGCAAGTTGAAAATGATCGTATCAAAAGTGAAGATCTCCTATAAAGTAAATAGCTTTTATAGCAAACGCTTCAGCAAACTCTCTTACGATAAATCTTATGCTTGTATTTCTGATGATCACTTGGTTCACATGTTGCATATCCTGGATGAATGCTATCTCGACGTCTTCGCAACAATACTATCAACACGGTAAAAAGATGAGTGGGGAGAGAATCCTTCTGCAATTGTAGTGTCGCAGGATTACTCCTTTTGCTCATTTAGTATACAAGACATTGTTCCCATAGAGGATTTGCACAAGTAACGCTGCTCTAAGTTCTAAGATCTGTTCAAACACACAAACACACGGGTTTTGTCTAGAAATCCCGTCTTCTCACAAAACCACACGTCTTCCAGACACGCCAAAAGGTGCTCTGGACCTAAACAAACGACTACTAACTAAAATATCACACAACTATTCACAGAGAAGTTTGGGAAGATGCTCTTCCTGCTTTCAGGTCACTTCTTCCGGTCTTCTCAGTATCGTCTTCCCGAAGCAATTCTTGGCTTCTGGAGGTTCAACTCGGCTTCTCACACCTCGAGAAGACTGTCCTGCTTCGCAGAAGTCGACTAGTACGGCTGTTACACTTTACTCTCGCACTCACATTCCAACGGGTTAGATTAATCACAGGGTGTATGCCCCCTGTAGCCTTCCCAGGCTTCTGCCTACGGAAATGGTCTTCCTGCAGCACTATAATGACATTCACCTACACGGAAGCTCAATAGAAGTCTCGGAAGCTCACTAGAAGAAGGTAGGAAGATGGGGAAGAAGAGGGAAGATGGAGAAGAAGGGAAAATCCAAACAAGAGAAAAACAAGATGAAAAGGAGAAATTAAGATTCCGACAGGCTTCTAGTCCGGATCGTGACTAACAAGCCATCCCTGCTTGTAATAGTTTGGGGAGGAAGACAACAAACATGTGTACAGTTGCACCGTCTTCTACTTGAGGATGTCGTCTTCTGTTGTGGGAAGAAGGCTTCTTTCTTCTTCTCTTCGCTGCTCCGACTACTCTGTCTTCATGGATCTCTTACCCATCAGACCGTCCGTACGTAGATCCGAAGTGCTCTACTAGACGAGTCAAGCTGCAATTCCACAACTGCTGACAGTCACCGCCACTCAAGAAGAACACTTCCCATGCACAATCGGGAGTGAATCCAAGAAAACCCACCACCCAGAAGACACGAATAAAGCTTCTGCACTCAAATTCGCAATCCATTCTCCGAAAAGATGTCACATTGGCATTGGGAAGCTCACTCCCTCTACTTCCTGCGCCTACTCCTCGACACAACAGTCTAGCCAACAGGACTACACGAGGATGCCGTTCCCTGTTCCTAGACTGTCCACTACCTCTATCTACATCTTCGAACCACTGCTGGTATCGAGCATGCAGACCCCTCCGGTATAATCCTAGTCTATTCGTATGTCTCTAACATCGGGTGTAGTGTGTGTCACTAACGAACTAGATTTCATACTCTTCGATCTTACTTATGCATCCACCACAAGAGAACAGAAGGAACCACCACCAGGGAGAGAAAAGCTGCCCCTCCACATGCAAACGGTTTTCCTTTCCTGTTCTTGCGCTTCCTACTCTGCCACATGGCTGCTTAACTAATTTTACACTGAAAACTGCCACCCTTAAGATAGCATGTTCGGTTCCTACTAAATCTGGAGATGTCAACGTCGGTTACTATCTACTCTGATTGCTCGGTGGCAATCTCTACCTGATCTGCCTCTATCGGAGCTCTTAACGCGGCTTTTGATAAGCTAGAAAGCCCTGCGATTACCTCGGGTGTCATTGAGGTGGCTTCCTCCTCCACGTTCGTCGCTGGCTCTGCTGCTGCTTCTTCCTCGGCTTCTGCTTCGGCTTCTGCTTCTGCTTCGGAAGACGGAAGCGTCTTCTAGGAAGCTGGGTCGACTTGCGCTTCCTCGCTCTTCTGAGGCATTGGTGCGGTACTAGGGACCATGGCGACCTCATAGGGGTCCGGGGAAGTCGCTTCCTCCACGCAGAATACCTGGGAAGACGGTTCTTCTTCCTGTCTTCCGGGGCATCTTCCGGTGTCTTCTTGGCTTCCAACGCTGTTACTACCAAGTGGACAGCGAGGTCGAACTCCTCCTTCTCCAATCCGGATCCAGTCGATGGTGCTGGAGCTTGGGAAGATGCAGTTGCAGGTGGCGGAATCAAAGGAAGACCATAGAGTGTCTTCACTCCTTCTATCTGTCGATCCAAATACCTGAACATGCTCTCCTTGCACTCGACCAACCTCGCTCTAGACTCCTCGTCCCAATCTCTAGCCAAGGTAAGTAACTTCTTACCCGCGGTGAAGTTGAACTTCTTCCGAAGCGCTTCCACCGACTGTGCTAGCATCTCCTGCGCACGAGCTACCGCTGCTTCCCGCTGCATCTTCTCAGCTGCAACTCGCGCTTCTGCGGCTTCCCGCTGCGTCTTCCATGTTGTCCTCTCTTCTGCGAGGGCGGTGATCTTCCCCCGCACTCGGAAAACCTCTTGGTCGCGCTGTTGTAAACGCGCCTGCAACTCCTGGTTGCTCTTCCTTAGTTGGGTCAGCTCCTTGGCAGAAGCGGCTGCTTCCGTCTTGCTCCTTGCTGCGAGCTTCTCCGTGATGCGGAGACTAGCTTCCAGCGCTTCTATCTTCTTCTGGCCTTCTTCCTCACGCATCAAGGTGCGTAGACCAAATCCAGACTGTAGCGGCTTCTCCTGAGCCTTCGCTCTCTTCTCCAGCAACTCCATAGCTGGCTCGATCTCTGCGTGGAAGAAGACACTGAACTCTTCCAACCTTCTTCCTGCAGAAGACAGGTTTTGTAAACCCTCCGCGGTCTTATCGATCAACTACCCCCCGATCTCTCAATCTCCACGATCGTCATCCACGAATCTGCAACATGTCGGGTCTGTCTCTTACTCAGGGGTCACCTCTGATGGCTTTGATGGAAGCACACCATGAATCTTGAAGGGAAAAATGCTAAGTTCACTCATTCATACACCCACAAACCTATCAACTAAAAATCTCCTTAAACTCATCAACTAAAATCCTCCATTCTAACGACGTCTCTCAAGTTCTCACATGCTAAAAATATCCCACACTCTCTATATTACTCAAGTTGTCATTACGACGATGTGAAAACAAGGATGAGGAGCTCTTCTCTACTCCTCTATTTATAAATTCTAGGTTTTTACTTTGATACCCTCCGGTAACTCAGCCGTAACTACTTTTTACCGGGTTTTACTAAGATATTACTTAAGATAAAAGCATTAATCACATGGGCTTCTTACCTTTTCACATGGGTTTATTCCTTCAAAGTCAACAACTTCTAGAAGGATTCTAGAATATTCTTAAGGAATCTCGAATTTCCACCCCCCCTCTACACTAGGACCCACTAAAAAGGAAACATGTTGAATCTCTTCTTGTTTTTAATGCCCACAAAGTCCGCAACTTTAATCCAACCACTCATATCAAGTCAAAAAGGAGATAAGGGATACTTTCCACCTCCTTTCTACCTTTTAGACAAGATGACAAGATAGTAGTGCTCACTCTTTAGGAAATATCTGAATTCTGCCAAAAGTACAGCTAAGTTTAACCATAACTAACTTTTAGCTAGTCATGACTAACTTGATACCTCCTTAAAGTACTTTGGCAGCAAATAAACATTCTCAACACTTAGTTATAACTGAATACCTTACTAATAGACAAACTTCCTATGTGTAACATAGGTCGTTACAGTTCATCTCCACAATCCAATCAGAGGTGGCGACCTTGTCTTCTAGAGGCAAGGATGCCTCTTCCACCACTGTGGCCTTCATCTTCTGCACACGGGAAGAAGCTACTCTTCTCATCTTCCGGGGTGGAAGATCTCTCCCCATGGTAGAAGCGGTCCTCTTCACTGCGCTTCCTCGCATCGCAGTAGGAGTATCCATCCATCCGACATCTTTTGGAGTCTTCGGAAGACTCCCTGGTGTGGCAGAAGCGATCTTCTGCTCCGGTCGGGTACTCAGCAGTTCTTCCTCCGAGTCAGACTCCGATCCCGAATGAATGAGGGAGGTGGTCTTCCTAGGTACACTTCTAGGGTCCATCTTCCTCAGGGGCGTGGCGTCTTCCGACCCACTGGAGTCGTCTTCCCTCATCAGAAGCGTCTTCTGATGAGAGCCGAGCCTCAATTGCGGCATCAGAGTGGGAGGAGGAGTTGCGGCTGCTGCTCCGTCATCTTCTTCCGAGGTCTCCTCCTTCGCCTCAGGTTGTGCTGTCGGCTCATACTTCACCAACTGTCCTTCCATGAGATCCCCCATGGCTACGTACAAGTAGCAGAGGAAAGGTGTCAAGTGTCCTCCCGTCGGGGTACCCAAGTACGCTAGCTCCGCCTGTACATATATGTGGAAGAATGAGCCCTAGTTGACTAGCACTCCCTCATCCCACACTGCTTCCAGGAACTCTACGTCCTGATCTCCAAGGTACCTCGTCTTTTGCGCTTTCTCCTTGGGAAAGAGATGCAGAAACAGCTTCGCCAGAAGTCGTTTCTTCGGCTCCCGGTAAGATTCGATCTTCCACCCGTTCCTTCCCTGCCTATCCTCCAGGAAGAGGTAAGTTGTGCTTCCAGGCACATGTCACTCACTCACGATCCTGGGCAAGATCTTCTTCTCGAGTCAATACCCTCGGTCCTCGGATTCTGGCCTATGGAAGGCCCTGCGCCACCAATCTTCAGTCCAGGAAGATGGTCTTGCTCGAGCTACTCCTGCTTTCGCCGATACACGGTTGCGAGGTGGTAAGGCTGCCCAAACCTCCTCCAAAAGTCCCTGGTCGGCGAGGTTCCAATTCCACAGGAAGAAGTCGAGACCCAACTCCTTGAGGAAGGGTGTGGTCTCGGCCAACTCCGCTGCGGGTAACACCAACCCTCGAGGATGCACTGGAAGATCTGTTGCACTAAGCCACATGCACTTACTATGAGCTGAAGGCTCAATCCTTCTCAAGTGCCCACAGTCTAGCTTCTACTTCTCAGAAGACACCTACTCCGTCTTCCGGGATTCTAACAGTACTTCCTAGATAGCTCTCGTCTTCCGAGCTATATCTAAACAATCCTAATTAAGCAAGGCCTCGCATGGATTCCTAAAAAGACAACCCATCTTGCATTACATCCTACTTCATAACAGAAGATACAAGATTCGTGAAACGTAGAGTGCATAACAGGTTCAGAAGATGGTTGCGGGCTCCTGCGGTGACAATGGCCTCTGGGAAGACTCCCAAGATAGCTTCCGATTCAATGTCTTTCTCGGAAGACCTCCCGAAGTCAGGCTTCCCTTCACTTGTCTCACCTGTCTTCTTCTTCCTACGCGCAATCTATCCTCACAACAGACTCAAGACATTTGCACTCTGTTCTTCTGACTTCTCACCTCTCATACACACTCAGAAGAAGCTTGCTGCTCGGTGGGAAGACATGACCCTCGACCATTCTCTCTAGATTTTACCAGCAAGACTTCTCACGACTCTCTCTTAAGTTCGGGAAGAAGAAGGAATGGGCTGCTATAGGTCGGACAGAAGAGACCCGAAATGGACCCTCACGTCTTCTCGCGCATTTTGTCAGTCTTTCGAGTCTTCTAGTCTCTCTAGGAAGATGTGGATTTGAGAAGCTTAGAAGACCGGGAGGCACAGACCTAGTTCCCGACTTTCAACTTCTCGAAATAACAAACAACTCACCAAGCCACTCGGAATTCGTACCAAGTCTCTCTTATCACAAAAGCAAAGCAAATCCACTCTTGATACGAATTGTGCACAGTCGACTTCCGAAGACAGTCAAGCTACTGAAGCGTCTTCCGAAGATGTTCCAATCTTCCGAAGCGTCTTTTGTTCAAGGTTTCGGGAGTAGAGGGATGGTAGGATAGAGAAATTGATAGTTGGGATCTCCAATTTGAGGGCTAGGAGTAGGGAAGCTCGAATTGAACTCGGGAAGAAGCAAGAAGATGTCTGACAGAAATTGGGCAGCGCTTCCGCATCCAATGTCACAATAGGAAAATAAGGGTGGGGGAATCGATCGATCAGGTTGCCTACAAACGACCAAGGAAGCGCGGGGGATATCGAACAAAGGCGAGAAGCAGTGGAGAAGGGAAGAGAACATGGGAAGAACCTCTACTGTCTTCTGTCGACTTCCCGAGCTGTCTTCGATCTTCCGCTCGCTTCTGGCTCTAGTTCTAGCTCCAATGCGACCCCACAAGACTGCTTCCGCGGTCAACTTCTGGCTACGCCTCAATTCCACCTTCGATTCCACTCAGCCACCCTCTAATGTCAGCTTCCAAGAGCTCACAGAAAATCGTCTTCAACTCGACACTCTTCTGCGCTCAGCAATTCGACTTCGCCTTTCTTCTAGCTTCGAATCGATCCTAACCTCACTCGATTTCACTCGCTGATTTCCTCACTCAAATCAACTCGTTGCCTGAATCGATCTTCTCGTTCTCTAATCTCTCGATGCGAGAAGCATGTAGGTTTCTGTGCTAATGCGCTTCCTGCGCATCTTCCCTGCAGTTTAGGGGTTTCGACCCTCCTGACCTTCCTAACCGATTCGGTGCTACCTGGTAGGTGCACCTACTCCTTACGTGGTTAAGCTTCCATGGTTGCCGTCTTCCGGAAGATGCGTGTCTTCTGCCGTCTTCCGTCTTCCGAAGACACCACCGAGAAGACGCTCTTCGGAAGACGGTCGTCTTCCGAAAAAGTCAACTTATTATTACAAACAGCCCTTAAGATCATCTTCCTGCTAAGGAAATCGTAATCTTAAGTAACAACGCTTCTTCAATTATACAAATAAGTTATTAATCTCAAGAATTTCCAAAATTCGTGAATCCTGTAATTTGTGGGCACCACAGCAATCTACAAAAAGATTTTTGTAGATTTTCGTCACTTTTTCTTTCTGGGATCCTTTGGGTACTTTGGAGAATTTTAATTTGAGATTCAGAGTTCAATTTTGGATAGTTTTGGTGCCATTAGAAACTAATCGTCAAAATTTATCCAGTTGGTTTATGAGGTTCAAGACCAAGGATGTTTCTTTTAGGCTTCCAACTATAATCTACAAACAATCATCTGTAGATTTTTGCGTACCTATGAGTGGAGTCAAGGATGAGAGTCTCCTAGTGACATAACTTTGTCGTGGGAGATCTTGGGACAAAATCAAGATCGTTGGATAGCTCTTCTCTGGGCTTGTCCAGTTGAAGAAAAAGCTTTGAGGTTGATTCGTAGGACAGAAATCAAGAGCCTCAGAGATTCCATTGTACATTTTAGGTGATGGTGAAAACTTGTGAATAAATTGATTCTTGGATTAGAAACAAGACAATTTTACATGGAGCTTCACTCTTCTTCCTACCACAAGGTCTCCACATCCAAGGACCTGGTGCCATCCTGGACAACATTCGCACAACGTACGATGCGACATCACTATGTCACCAACGTCGCCACGCCAGCACCAAAAGCCACATCAGCAAAAAATCTACCACATCACCAATCACCACGTCAACAAAAAAGTACCACATCAGCAACTTTACATGTATGTTTTTTGACACATCAGATTTTTGGTGTCATGTAGACATGTCCGTAGTGTAATAATATGCATTTGCGTAAATAACAACTTTAACTAAAGTTACTCAGAAGTTATAGTAGAAGTTCTCTAAAGTTAAAAGTATGTACTATCTAAGAAGTTTTATAAAGAAGCAAGGTACTTTAAGAAGCTTTTACCATATTGAGTTAGTAATGTACTTAAGAAACTTCGTGAAGACTGAGTTTGCTTTCAAAGGAATTAGACGACTAACTTCATGAGAAAGTTAACGGCTACCTTGTGATAAAAGTTGACGGCTAGCTTCAAGAAGAAGCCTTGTATACCCACACTATAAATACCAAGGCTTGTGACCAGTTCTGGATCTGGAGTTTTTCTCTATTCTAAGTTATCTTCTTAGCTCCACTTCTTATTCCTCTCCTCGATTTTTGATCTTTTACATTGATATCAAAGCAAGGATAGGATGGAAGAAGTCTACGGACCATCAGATCAGTTTCTATCGCATCATTGAGATTTCAAGATCCATGTACTAGAGAGGCACCATTTCCAGCAATTCACATCTGTCAGTTTGGTTAGGCTTTTCTAAATACTATTATAGAATCAGACAAACCGATGATTCTCCCAATTGTTACATATGAGAATAGATGGACTTGTTGTCCACATATTTTGATTTAGCATCCGGGTCAGAGAAAGAGAGACTAATAGAGAAACACTAGAGTTAGAGATAGATAGAGCAATGGTCAATATACAGACGACCCTTGATATTATTCTTCTCATGCAACAACAGATTGAACATCTCACTAGACGTTTAGAGAAAAGAGAAGAGAGAGAGAGAGAGAGGGCATGTAAGAGAGCAATTGTGCATACTTGAGAGAGTAGGCTTTCGTGAGGAGAACAATCAACTGAAATTCTCAAAACCTTGACTCTTCGAAAGAAGAGTTTTCTTGGAGTAGTAGAGAATTTCTTGCTCGATTCGAACAATACTTTGAAGCAACAAATCTACACAATGATCGAGTTAGAAGAAATTCTCTAGAGTTAGAAGTATGTACTATCTAGGAAGCTTCATAAATAATATTCTAGTAAGATATCTTTGAAGCTTTTATCATATTGAGTGAAGAATATACTTAAGAAACTTCGTGAGGACTGAGGTTGCTTCCCAAGGAAGTAGACTACTAACTTCATGAGAAAATTAATGACTAGCTTATGATAGAAGTAGACGGTTAGTTTCAAGAAGAAGCTTTGTATATTTCAGACTATAAATACCAAGGCCGGTGGCCAGCTCTGGATCTAGAGTTTTTCTCTATTCGCAGTTGTCCTCTTGGCTCTACTTCTTATTCTTCTCCTCTATTTCATATATGTACACATACAACAAGACTTTCTATTTAGCTTAGTGGGTAGTTAAAGGGGTTGCGTCCCGTCTGCTCACCCTTCCACATTGTACTTGAGGTTTGTTTTGGCCTTGACTCATTCATTATCTTACTATCACACTTTAGATTCCCTCTATTTGTTCTCTAGCTCTCTTGCTTGGTTTGAGTACATAGAAGTAACCCTTTTCCTGCAACATATACGAAAAATTTCGTTCTTAATGCAAAATATTGAAAGGATAGTTTTCGTGTATGATGTTTTTCGTATGCCTGAAAATTACTGTACCAAGATTATACCTTTATAGTTTACGAAGCGTTCTCCTCGGTCACAACGTCATTTCTGCCATTATGAAAGTCTTACAAAGCTTTTTGTTTCGTATATTTGTGAAGTTCATTCGTTTCGTAGGTGACTTTTACACCTCAGGGGTGGGGGGTTTGGTGAAGGTCCCGAATCTGTAGTAGATAAACTTTTTCACCTTTCTTCCGATTTGCCGCTTAACCATAGCTAAAAATCTGTAAGTCTCTAGTACATCTCGTCTTTATGTTTCATTAGATAGATAAAGCTTTTGCCTGACTCTAATGGTCTACGAATGAAACTGCATGCAGCTCCATTGAATGATTTTCGATCATGTTGCTCTGGACATCCGAGTGGATAAGGTCCAACAATCGATCCGTCTTGGACTGAGATTGCTTGCTTGGGGCATTTCTCGCCGCACACTGCTCAGAAGTTTAACTTGTTCCTTTTGTCCAGATGGAGGCCAGTCGCAGGTTCTGCTCAGACAGATGTCCCAGTCGGTGATGCCATAGTTTTATGGCTTCTGCATTCGGTGAGAGGAATGTAAAATTTACCCTTCCAGCTTCCACAATTCTAAATAATCATCTGTTTGCTACTCCGTGACATAGAAATTCTCCACCCTTCATCACCGTGCACCGTCAATTTTAGAGAAAGTCCATTCTCCACGGGATGATGCATCGACACCAGATTTTTGGTGTAATCAGGTACATATAGTACCTTCTGGAGCAATCCCTTACGAATTTTACCATCCGCACCTTTGTGAGTTTCACATTCCTTATGCCCAATACAGGACTTTAGTTTCCTGGTCCGCATCTAATCACTTTCAAAGTCACCATTAGGTGCAAGTCCGTAAAAAGTCCTCTCTCGTGCCAAATGTGAGGTTGCAGCTGAATCAAGGTACCAACCTCGTTCGTCAGATGTGTTGTCGAACACCAGCGTCCACTGGCAGTCATTGCTCTCACACTCTGGTTCTTCAAACGTCATGGCGTCGATACGATCCAACGATGTGAGCGGGGCAGCCTGGAACAGACTTTTGCAGGAGTGCCTGTATCAAATATGGCTAAAAACTTCGTCCACCTAAGAGATTTCCCCTCCATATTCCGGCCTGCCATGCTCGGGAATGACCGGACTTATTCGCAGAGTAAAGCACAGTCGATACAAACGGTTAGCGAAAGTTTTATTTGGTGACAGAGAGTGGGTACGGTAAACCATCAAGGATCGTCGGAGCAGATGATCGAGTCGACCTGCTTGTCCTGCTTACAAACGAGAGAAATATGGTTGCAGGGAACTTCCGGGTTCGTCAAGGCAGGGAGCAAATGGGTTGGCACTGTCTTGATAACGTGATACGAACCGCTTGGATTTCAGGGGGTTCGAGCATTCAAGCGGTTGCTCGCTCGTAAGTTATCGTCTCAGTCGTCGGCATACGAGAAGTTACACTAACAAGGTGTCATCCCTCGTATCAAGGCGGGAAGTTCAGCAGACAAAAAGATCAAATTCAGAGTATCTGTGCATGTCCCCACCACACAGCTAGAGCCATTACATGCAGCCTCTGGTAGAATGCAGACAGCGTCTCTCATCCTCTTTCCCTCCTCCACCTTCTTGAGTATGTCATTCCTCTTGATTCGGTTTTGCTTTGCTTGTGGCGGCGAGGGAGGACGATCTATTTTACTTTCCCAAGGAAGGGAAAGGACCAGCCAGGTTAGCAGCCGCAGCAGTAACAACTACACCCTGCCTATACAGCAGAACTTTGAAGTTCGATCTATCTTCCAGCCACTGAGACTTGTAGATATGTCGTGGCAGGAGCTGGATAGCATTGGGCAAGTAGAGGTGCCTAAACTAGTGTTTGTTGTATGCCCATTCATCTGCAGACGAGAATGCACTCTGTTTCTGTGCGAATTCAAGATCTCAGACGAAACCGCAGTTCTTTTGCCCTGAACTATGAGCTTACGGATGCAAGCATTCTCGAGATTTTACTGTGTAAGAGATCGAGCAGAGCGTTTTGGCACCTGATGGTTATTGACCAACTGAATTCTCAGAAATCATGAATCAAATATAGATCAGTCGAAGCTGAGAGTACACGATCATTGAGTTGGTTTTCTGTTGAATTATTTACCACCCCCGTCTGTTTTTAACTAAACAGGCACAGTCGGAATGAGCTATAGGTGAGGTCGCAGCCAGTACATCCAATAACACGTTGTTCGGCCGAGCAACCTATGTTTCTAGGGTATCTCCTGCGAAGATGAACCTGTGCAATACGGCAGGCAGCGGACATACTGTAACTCATTTTCCTGCAACTAATAAGCCTGACTTGATTCGGTCAATCCTCAGGAGTGTAAAGTCCCTGTTTGTTACGAGACTTGACTGAAAGCTGAAATGGCAACAGGCCTAAACTGTTGCCGAGTCTTCAGCTTGTCAAGTCATTCATCAGTATGGTTTTGAAGATATGACAAATTGGGCGCCATGCCAGCTACACGTTGGCATACCACATGCCAGTGTAAAGTTATTGACGCATGTACCTGGAATGTGACTGATTTCCTCCACTGTTCAGTCGGTTCTTTCATGTTCGATGCTCAACTGTACAGTGCTGGATATCTGGAATGTCACTGTCGCACTTGGCTTGTTGAAGCTCCGATACTTTTGAAAAATACAGTTGCCGAAGTCTCAAGCAAATCGAGTCGCATTGCGTGACGGCACATAAGCTTCCACCAGATCGGAAGCTTCCAGCCCAGCATTTCCCTCTTGCAAATTTCTTAGGAATATTAATCTACTTTACGAGGAGGTGAGACATCTCTTTCCTCCCTGCGGCAGTGGAATGGCAATATCCTTCCGGTCGTGGCCGGGGAGTACGTCCTAACTGCTGTCTATGGTGTAACATCCCAAGTCAGGGCGCCGTGACTCCAGAATGCAGGTAAGTAAACTGAGTTTCAGGGATGGGTCCATATTTCAGGAGCAGAGAGCAACATTCTTCACACAGGAGCGGCTGTCTGTCTGTCTCTCTCCAAGTCTGCCGATCCACAAATACACGTCCCGGCAAGTGAAGGGGCTATTGCGCTACACTTTGCTAGGATGTATGTATTCAGAGCGGGATTTCACAGTGCAGCAGCTGCCATACCCTTTTCATTCCCGCAATTTTCGAAGAAGAATGTGGTTTGGATGTTTGCAATCCTAATCCTACACTGAATTTGATGCTAAAGGATGTTTCCAAGAGTTTTAAGCATAGAGCAGCTCCTCAGTATTCGCAGGAAGAGGAGGAGAGGGCGAAAATGGCAGGTTTACCAAAAGCCCTTGAGAGGCTTCTGGATCTCTTGTCTAGGTGTAGCTCAGAGGAAGTTCAATCCCAGGCGGCGAGTGCACTCGCCATTATAGCTCTGGATGAAGGGGAAATGGTGAAGATTGCGGAGTTCCCGAAAGTTCTCGAGAGATTAGTGGACCTTTTATCCGAAGATGTAACTCATCCGGTTCAAGCTGCAGCAGCAGAGGCTTTTGCCAATCTTACCTGGGCGGAAGAGAACCGAATAAAGTTGGCAGCATTTCCTGAAGCTCTCGAGAGGCTTGTGAAACTTCTTTCAGTAGATGTTCATGTGAGCATTCAGACTGAAGCTGCGAGAGCCTTCTGCCATCTTGCCTGCACGAAGGAAAATAGAACCAAGATGGCAGCTATACCTGGAGCTCTGGAGAACTTGGTAGATCTGCTTTCCAATGAAGTTCCGGACAACGTTCAACAATCGGCAGCGAGGGCGTTCGCTGATCTCACCAGCACCAAAGAGATCGGAACCGAGCTCGCCAAGTCTCCCAAAGCAATCCAGAAACTGATGTCTCTGCTCTCAAGAGATGTAGAAGATAGTATTCAGTACGAAACTGCTAGGGCAAGTGGGAAAAGTACGTCCACGAGAGAGAACAGGTCTGAAAAGGCTTTTTTTCCAAGAGCCATGGAGAGGCTAGTGAATCTTCTATCGAGAGAAGTGCCAGAAAACGTCCAGTCTGAAGTGGCAAGTACATTGAGCTGTCTAGCAAGCGTCGAGGAGAACAGAGCCCTGATGGTGGCATGTCCCAAAGCGCTTGATAGTCTCGTAGATCTACTGTCCCCGGGAGTGGCAGAGAACGTCCAGAAGGCAGCCGCAAGAACGTTTTCTTTTCTCACATATGTGGAGGAGAGTAGAATCAACATGGCAGAAATTCCCAACGTGCTCGAGAGGCTTGTGTCTTTGATGTCCAGAGAGGTGCCAAAGTCCGTTCAGTATGAAGTCGCATATGCCTTCGGCAACCTAGCAATTGTACAGGAAAACAGGGAAAAGATGGCGAGGATTCCGCATGCTCTGGAGAGGTTAGTGGACTTGCTGTCTGAAGACGTGTCTGAAAGAGTTCAAGCCCCTGCAGCAACAGCCTTTGCAATTCTCATTTTCAACGAGGAGGATATGGCCCTAGCTGCTCATCCTAAAGCTTTGCCAAGACTGGTGGCCCTGATGTCTAGAGACCTTTCTGAGAACGTTCAGTTCCATGCTTTGAGGGCTTTTGCACGCCTCAGTACAGCAAAGAAAAATTTGACCCAGATAGCAGCATGTCCCAAAGCTCTCGAGAATCTCGTCAGGTTGTTGAGTCCACATGTCCCCGAGAGAATTCAAATGCAAGCTGCGAGGGCTTTTAATAATCTCACATTAGCAGAGGAGAACAGAATGAAGATCGCAGCATTTCCAAACGCTCTTGGAAAGCTAGTGGATCTTTTGTCTGATAAAGTTCCGGAGAGTATTCAAACCGAGGCTGCAGAGGCCTTAGCCAATATAAGCACTCAGTGGTCGTATAAAGCTAATATAGCTGCATTCCCAAATGCTCTTAGTAGATTAGTTAATTTGCTATCTTACGGAGTAGCCCAGAATGTTCAATATCAAGCAGTAAAAGCCTTTGCAGAATTAGCTCAAGCAGAGAAGAATCAGTTGAGGATGGTATCACATTCTGGAGCCTTTGAGAACATTGAGCGGCTTAGATTATCTCAAGATGTTAGCCCGAATATACGGGAGCAAGCTGCAAGGGCCTTTACTTCGCTGAATGAGGTTAGAACTAGAATCAGCGATTCAGGACGATGACGATGATGATAACAATGATGTACAGCAGGTGGACGGTCTTACAAACTTTGTACCGTAATAAACTAATACTTTGGTGGATTAAAAGCTTCTCACTGTATCCGTCACGTTCTTTCTTCCAAATCCTGCCTTTCTGCAAGGGAATTCATACCGTGAACTGCTCTGCACGACCAGTCAGTCACAGGTTTAAAGATTAGTACTCATGAAAACCCAGCTTGTCCTCTTGGATCTGATGAAAGGTGGAAAAACAAACAGTTCTTGGGTGGAAGATGGTCTCATGATCTCCACGCATATGCTTCAGGCGCTATCTCTGGTGTATTCATGTTACAACTGTTATCACTTAACAGTAATGATTTCTGCAAGCAAAACTATTTTCCTGAAGTTCGTCCTCCAGTCAGAAAGACGCTTATATAAGGAACAGCAGCAGCACATGGACAAGACGAAAGGATGACTTTATGGTGAGAAGAAAGTACGTATTTGAGGACCGTAATGGATCCATAGATCAGTACGCTCGCCTTTGTCTTTAGAATCAGCTTTCAAATAGCAGAACGGACCACACGCTCTAACAGTGTCGAGAGAAGTGAGGCAAGCACGTCACACAGTCCCATGAATTCCTGGCCATGTTGCCCGTCCCTCCCTACCATATGAGGGCAATGGAATGTAGCAAATTCTCACAAGATCACCTGACAGAATCAATGATGATTCCTTCCTAGAGATTCAGCTGAGTTCTAACTCACAACAGTTCACAGTTACGGCAGGGAGGCTTTATCAGCTTCCCTGCCTTACGGTAGTTCCAGTCTGTCAGTTGCTTTCAAGGGGTGCAGTACAATTGTAAGTGAACGTGGAAGCCTTGCTGACTGTCTCGGAAACCGCGTAGGAGGATGGATAATCACCTGGAATATGAGCTCGAGCGGACGCAGCAGTACGAGATGCTACCAACGGCTGTTGAGTTTCATGTTTCTGGAAGGAAGGAGACCTTTTCGTCCACCTGCAGCCTTTCTGGCTGCTAGATGTTCCATTTCATGAATAGTGAGCGAGTGGACGCTTCACAGATCTGAGAGTGAATGAGACGGATATATACTGGAATCTATGAGCGGGTGCCCCAAAATGTTAACCACGCGAACATAACACAAGAGCTGCCATGAACACGACCAGACATCAATCAGTCAAAGCTACTGTCAGCACAGACCGTACTACGGGCCTGATGAGCAGAACTAGAAGTAGTAGAATAACAATTTCCTCGAAGCAGAAAGTTTTTATTCATGACATTTCATTTGAACGCATGAACCGAGCCGACCCCCACGTGCATTACTTGGGGACTTGAACTGTTCATTGCTCCCGAGCTTCTGTTTCAGCTGACTGATCATATATATAAAAGCTTTTGAGTGGCAGTTTCGTCTCTCATTTATTCCTTCGCCGATCATCGCTCCTGTATGCCCCTGAGCGTTAGCTGCTGCCCGCAGATTCCATGCAGTACTAGACGGGAATTTCAGTTGCCTTTTGTCCTCTCTCTGGCACAGATCCACGTCTCGGAGAAAACTCTTCTTCTTCCTCAGAATCGTCAAGTCAGAGAGGAAAGAGAGAGAGAGAATAGGTCTCGATTGGGTGATCTTGGTTGAGTTCAAGTGTCGTTCGCTGAGCCTCTGAGGCAAGAGAGAAAGGGGCATCTACTGACAAAATCAAGTAAGAAATGATTTTCACTCCAGTCGCCTCGTACTCCCTGGCAGTGTGTTGTATTATAAATGTACTTAAGCTTCAGAAACGGAGTCTGCGTGGACTAGAATACCATTAGATCGATCGGAGCATCGTAGACTGCAATATGGGGAGCAATAGCGGCTGCTGAGGCTGGATCTGTAGAAGCCGGAGCAGGAACCTGGAGATCATCGTGCGAGGATCGATATACAGAATTCAGCTGCTGCTACGGTCTTCTGATCTAAGTTCACAGTGGTATGTGCATAAGCGTTTCGTGAGAAACTTACAGAGCTTTGGAGAGTCAGAAATCTATTGATATTAGACCGTTCTAGCGTCTAGATCTTGTTGGGTGCTGTCACAGTTGCTCAGATCCAATTACAGATGCGTCCATTGTGAATTTCTCGACCACGGAGGGACCTTGAATGGAGTCCCCGCCTAACGTGGAATGGAGCTGTCTAACGCCGATGGAGGCACCGCCAGATCTCAGGAACAAATGGGCTTATGGCTTCAGAGAGATAGATTCGTAAATAGGTTTTGAATGCGGTGGTTTGCTTTTGAAGTGCAAATCTATCCAACCGTGGCAGTAAGACTCAAGTCACAACTTTGAACAGATTCATGACAGGAAACGGAAGCTGAGCAGAGGCGAAGCTGAGGAAAGTTGTGACACCTGAAGAGAAGAAGGATTCAAATCACATCAGCAGCAGTTCGGCCTTCCGGATGGCGCTTACCATCGCTAAAGAGGATGGAGTGGTACGTCTTCTCAGTCTGTGCCAATGAGATTGTTCCTCGATTTCTTGAACCACGTTGCACTGAGAACTCGGATGGATTCCTTAAGAAAGAAGAAAATGTTCGATCGATCAAACATTGCAGGAAACGGCGGAGATGCCCCCAGTTTGCTCCCATTCTTCCTCCCACGGCAGCCGAAAGGCGCTACTGGAGCACTCCACCGCCAGCGCTAGCACGCCCCAATCTTTCGACGAGCAGAATGCACCCGGTCAGTTTTGAATTTCTCTTCGGGCTTCTTTTTCCCTTGTCGTTTCGAGTCTTCACTGACTCCTTTAAAGGTTCAGTGAGGCCTATGCGTTTGCTTGCAATTCCAACCTGCGGAATTGGATCGAGCCCCGGTCTGGATTTAAAGCAACAACAGCTCTCTCCCTCATACAATTGCCTCAAAGCACCCGCCTCACCTACACGAGAAACTTCATCAATTTCATATTGAAAATGTCAATTGGTTCACCTCTTTCGGCCCAGTCCTTCTTTGAGACAAGCATTCATAATGGCAGTATTCTCTGTCTGTACGAAGGGTCTGTCTTCGTCTCCTCTTCTTCTGCTTTCGTGCTCTTTCTTCGATGCTTTCAGTGCCTGTTTTCTCTCGTTCCCATTGTACTTCCTAAGCCATTCAACATGTTCCTCCGAAATCCTGCCCATTCCATTCTGCCCAGCTCCAGCTCCTCCACTCTGGCTCGAAATTGGGCTCTGTCCACCTAAACACAAGTCCGCTCGTGTTAGCTCAGTTTTCCCGTTATGCATGTGACTTCAGCAGTCCAATTTGTGTGTGGCCAACGACTGAGCTGCAGAAGTGCTCAAGAGAGAGATGAAGAAGGGTTCAGTTCCCGCGCAGAAGAGTGAGCACACCCCACAGAGCCTCAACCGAGTCATGGTTCCAACTCCGATGATTTGCAGTGAGCAAGTTAAAAACAATATTATTCGTAGATTTACATGTCGGTCACTCAGTCTGCCAGTCCGTTTGGTGTGCGTCCTAACGAGCATGATTCCTTGGAATCAGATCCTGTTCTGTCCCATTCGTTCCTTTTCTTCACGTCTCATCCCTAGCTTCTCTTACGGCAGGAGACTTGAGTCATTAACGATCATTCGTGTGCTAGATAGTCCTTTGACTCCGCAGACACCGTGAGAGCGATTTGGAACTGAGAGAAAAGTAAACAGAGGGAGGGACTAAAGTCCGTTCGACCCACAATCATCGGACGAACAAACGGGAAAATTGATGGACCCTAAAGACCTGTTTTGTAAGCAAGGCCAAATCTGTCACTGCTAAGCAAATGACGCATTCATTAGGGTAGTACTTCCAACTTAAGGGGTCCCTACACCTTGGAGTTATATATTGATTGTCAGCCTTCGAATCACCTTCAAAGCCCTTCGCAGGACTCGTTTGCTTTCAGTTGAACGGACCTATTCTTGAGCTAGAAAGAAAGACGAGGGTGAACACTAGGATGCTTATTGATTCCCGAGTGATCTGGTTTGCTCAAACTGCGTGGTCCGTTGACGTGAATACAGTAGATGGTGACAAGCTACTCAAGCTCTTGGAGTGCATCTCCAGTACCTCCCCAAAGGATGCGCAGGCGGGAGCAGCAAAAGCACTGGCAGACTTCACCGACGAGGAGCCGATGCAAATCCTGCAGAATCGGGATGTTATTGATAGGTTGGTTGAGCTCATGTGTAGAGGTGTACCCGAATCTGTCCAGAGTGAGGCTGTAAGAGCGATTGGTAACCTCACACTGAGTGCAGATTTAGAGAAAAATACTACAAGGACCTATATCACAAGGTTTCCTTACGCTCTCGGCAGGCTCGTGACGCTGCTGTCCATCGATGTTCCAGAGAGTGTCCAGTTCGAAGCTGCAAGAACTTTTGCGAGTCTAGCCGACGAGGAAGATTTAAGACATAAGTTAGTCATATTCCCAAAAGCGTTAGAGAGGCTCGTGGACTTGTTATCCACGACCTCGGAGAGAGTTCTGAAAGAAGCTTGCAAGGCCCTTGGCAACCTGGCGCTCGGAGATCTTGAAGGTGTGAGAGATCTAATAGCAGAGTATCCGCATGCTCTGGAAAGATTGGTGAGTCTCATGTCCAGAGAAGTAAACGAGAAGGTCCAGTACGAAGCTGTCAGAGCTTTTTCTATTCTAGCTCAAAACGACAATATCAGACAGAAGATGGCAGTACTACCGGGAACGTTCCAGAGTTTGGTAGACTTGTTCTCGAGAGATGCATCCAAGAGAGTACAGACCGAGGCTGCCAGAGCCTTTGCATATTTCACCCAAGACGAGGAAGAGTTGGAGAAGATGGCTGAGGTTCCAAACGCTCTGGAGAACTTGGTGGAGTTACTGTCCAAAGACACCCCGGAAGACGTTCAAATCGAAGCTGCAGCTGCCATTGCATTTCTCTCATCTGAGGTGAAGAATGCATCAAGGGTGCCAGAAGTTCCCAAGGCTCTGGAGAGGCTGGTGGATCTGTTGTCCGAAGAAACCCCATTGGACCTTCAGTTTCTAGCGGCTGTAACCTTTGTCAACCTCACTGCAGACAAAGAAAACAGGGTGAAGATCGCAGCATTTCCAAAGGCTGTCGAAAGTCTCGTAGAGACCTGTTCTACAGATGACCTTCGAAAGGACGTCACAAAGTCAGCTGCAGAAGCCTTGGCTAACTTGGCGTCTGAGGAGAGCAATAGAGTGCCACTGGCAGGAGTACCAAAACTTCTAGAGAAGCTGGTGAGCTTGCTGCATGAAGATACCTACGAAGACATACAGTACGAAGCTCTAAGAACGCTAGGCAATCTTGCAAGTGCTGACGAGAACAGGATCAAAATCGCAGAAGTTCCTGAGGCTCTTCAGAGGTTAGTGAGCGTACTAGCCGATGAAGACTCGCTAGAAAAGCTTCAAGCCGAGTCTGCGGAGGCCTTAGCTAATCTAAGTTCTGTCGCATCAACGAGGTTGAAGGTTGTATCAATACCAAATGCCGTTGGGAGTCTAGTCAGATTGATGTCTGCAGATGCAGAGCAAGAGGTTCAAAGTCAAGCACTAACCGCTTATACAGAACTGGCCAAAGCCCAAGAGAATCAGGTCCAAATGGCAACATACCCGGATGCTCTTGAGAACCTGGAGACACTAAGCCTGTCAAACGAGTTGAGCCAGAGTAGTAGGGATCGAGCAGCAGAAGTTCATGCTTTACTGAGCAAGGTAGAGAAAAGCTAAAAATCCCAGAATCAGTATGTAAGTATGTATAGCGGAGCGGGGTAATGAGGAAAAGCTCTAATGCTCAGGATCGAGCATCGTAAATTTATAAGTTCCATACATGTCTCGAACTGCCAAGTGAGAGTTTCAGTTTGCCCGTATCTGCTACCAGTCATTCATGAAACATAAGGAAAGCAAGTCGCCCCAGTATGTGCAACGTAGATCGACGTAGCAGTTCGGTTGGCACAGAGTAATTGTAATCACTTGCTCTCGTCTTCTACCACATTATCGACTAGACTTGCACCCAAATTTGAACCCACCGTTTCGAGCAGGTACTGCGATCCTCTTGTGCAATACCTACTTTCATACACGATTGCCTGCCAATCACCATAACAGGGTTCTGGTCGGGTAACAGTCGAAAATCAGACTGTCCTGCGCTCTCTGGCAAACAAACAAGGGAAGCTGTTTTGCTTAATGCAGGCTTGACGCGAGGAGTTCCCAGAGTTTCGGATGAATTCTATCATTCTGGCTGGGAAATGGAACTCTTAGCATCCACCCAGAAACATCTGCAGTAAGTCCAAGATTAATTAGACCTCGAGATACTGACCCGATGGATTGTGAAAGGCTGACGCTTTCGGATGTAGATCTGGTGCAGATGACATGATAACAGGATTTTTCTGTCAGCACCATTTGCGATACTATTTTGACTTCAGCCGGAACAGCGATTATGAAGAATTTTCATTCGGTATCCCATTAACTCTTCAAAGCAATAAATTTTGCTTCCACAACGATACAACAACGTCTCTGTAGTCTGTACATGGCAGGAGTTGCGGCAACTACTAGGCAGTGCTCGGACAGAAATTTTCTGGTTTTCGGATAATATCCGAGTGTTGTAAATATATTCGGTTTTGTAAAATTGAATAACTATAAAAACGGAGACTTTCTATACTTATACTCATTTCCGAATAAAAACAGAATAAAACATCTACCAAAACCCGAAAGTAATATTTTTTGTGTCGGTGAAGAATCTGACCAAAATTAACAAAAGGAGATAATTATCCGAACTTTATTAGATCCTTCCGGTTAGTTTACTAATACAAGATATATGTAGACAGTTCTGCAATGATGAGAAATATCGTTATATTTCTTAGTATTTTATTGTGGATGTCACTTTGTTAACAATTATTTTGTTACTAACAGTATCAAATACTTGTCCAAGATACTTAGATGTATTTAACCTAAATCAGAGTGTCTAGAATTAATTATCACAAAAAAATATTTAACAATAAACTATTGTAAAACTACTACAAATACTACTAGACGAAAATGATACCAATGTCAAGATTCGAACCGGCGCTTGGATTCCAAGCTCCTCTCCATGGAGGGACAAAGGTTCTAACATCCTAATCTATTCTAACCAAACCAACGTAAAGTAGATATGAAACACAAATGTTTTTGATAAATTTATCAATTTTGAAAACACTGAAACAATTAACATGCAAAAGTCAAACTTGAATATCACGTTGCATTTCAACCGATTGAAAATAATCACCTCTAATCCTTGAAGACAAATCTCTCATATAGCCACCATACTCCAACAACAGAAGATACTCACCTTCAGATGCATAGAAAAAGGGGTTCATGTCTATCTTCTAACAAGAAAAGTCATACAGATGATGTTAATCTCGTTGTGCACAGTGCTTCATACTACAGAGACACAAAGAAAAAAAAATGTACGCAGCACCGGGACTTCTCGGGAGGTCATCCATCTAGTACTATTCCTGCCAAGGGCATTTAATTGCAAAGTTCTGTTGAGATCTGGTGGCGTGGCCCTCGTATGATTGTATCATGCCTCAAATGCTGATATCCAACTTTATAATACCAGGTTGTTGAGGCGTGAACATGGTTTAGGTCAGAGTTCGAGGGATGAATAATGTTTATTGATGTTGGAGAATTTCATAGAAAAATTCAACTCTACGAGCCAATTAATCATCGAGGAAAAATTAAATCATCAGATATTTAACCCAACAGATATCAAGGGCAATTTATGAAACCATCGTTACATTGTCAAATACACAGAACAGTTACATCGAGTCCAAAATTTAGGCAAAGCTGAAAAGTATTACTAAGCATTGCAAGTCCATATAAGATATCAGGTAAAAAATGTAAACAGTAGATAAGTTTAAAAGATCTCAATCTTGCACACAAACTTTGAGCTACACCATGGTCCTCAGAAGTAGAAACAGAACGGAAATAAACAAGCATGGATTCCAGTGAGTCATACAAAGCCGTGACTGCTTGTCATCGAGATAACCACCGAATCTTTTGATAACTTTTTAGTTTCTTTCGCGAGTCGAACAAGGCGTTCTGTAGTGTTGCAAGATCATCTTTACGCTTAGATGATTGCTTGATATAACTACATGTACTATTCAAAATATCATCAATATCAGTACTAATGATAGAACATTTAGAGTCCTTGGCTGCTGAAACCAACGCTAGATTAGTTCTATGTGCAACACAGTGCACTGAAATCAAGTAAGAATTTACACTACGCTTCAATCTGATTGTCACACCGGTATGCTTATCTGTCGTTACTGAAGCTCCATCAGATCAGAAACTAACTAACTTATCATGATCTAGCTCCCCAAAACTTCAAAAGACTTACCAGCATCTCAAAGATATGCTCAACGTAGCTGTCCTCCAAGTGAAGTAAACCCAACAACGAACTCACAACTCTTTCATTTTCAAGAGAAGTGGCAAACACTACTAGAGTTGAGATAACAGATATGTCGTCTCGTCGATCTTAAATCCAAAATATGAACTTTATCTTATTCTTTGTAAAATTTTCTCGACTACCACATCACTAATAAACTGTAAAATTGATGCACAAGACTTATCACAGTGGTACAAACTGGCCAGAATCTGACTACCTGTACTTCTCAATAATGCACAAAGAAGAGGAAATTTCAAGAAAGCAAGATTTTGCTTACTAGCATAATAAACTGCATTGAAGAGTGTTAGAAGTGCAGACTACAACTTCGGTCTACAAAAGCAACGGTCTTGGTCATAGCTTCTTTGTCTTCACGGTGAGCAAACCAGTACTTTTGGTGATCTTTACTCTTGGCATGATCATACAAAGTAGATGGTTTAACATTCACAACTCCATTAGTAAAAAAATAGACTCTTACTCCCATTGTCTTACAATATTTACAGAAGGTTTGATCTAAATCTAGATCGAAATGCGTCCATTCAAACCCTGAATATCAACTATCTTTCCACTTCTTGCATACATCTTCTACTGACTTGGCTTGTAACTTCTCCTCGGATTCTTTACTCCTAGAAGAAAAAGAGGAAAATGGTGATGATGTCTTTGAACTATCAAAAGGTTGTGAACTACATGGAGTCGTATTGAAATCTGTTATGACTTGTAGTTTCTTGGAAGGGTGTTTTTTTGTTAGTCATGGTATTTTACTTCTAATACGGAGTAAACAATACAGACAATCTCGACAGAACCTCTGAATATCGACGATATGTCTTAGAGATTGAACATGACAGAAAGAAGGATTCCTTGTTCAAACTAAAAGCTAAATGCTTCAATAAAAAAAGTCTATTCACTTCTAAACAAGAGATATTCTCTACTGGAATGCGTTAGATCTAGTTTAAACTTCTCTTGAAGCACCTGCCAGAAAATACACTTCCCACTTTAGAACTCAAAAGCTTTTCTTTTCCTCTCCCACTCAGTACGAGTCAATAGCATGATCTTCCATGAAACAAACGTACGAGGAAATCTAGAAAGACCACGAGAATCAAAAACAATATAGCCAAAGTGCGTCAATTCTTCCCGATGAGGTTGACAAGATCACGGAAGATAACAACAATTATTATCACTGAAAGCTTTAGAGTCCAGACTCCAAAGTCCAAAGCTCCAAACTCCCGATAGTTCTCCAGTGTCCTAGTTCTATTGCTGATTCTGCTGTCGCAGTGCTTCGTCATGTGTACAATAGTGTAGAACTTCAAAGTCTAGAGATGAGTAGAACAGAATTACAATGTTGGTTGAGCCGTTTCAGCACGACTCGTGAAATATGTTTGAACATTGAACTTTGGCACAACTTGTACAAGCCGTGCAGCAAGCACGATGACGTAGCAAAGCAAAATGTTATTCTTGAAATGAAAAGTTAACACTTGGCAGCTGGCTATTGTTTCATTACAACTACCTTGCTATCATAAGTATTGTCTTTATCACAATAAATCCGTTGATTTTCTTGATTCCACTAGTTAATAATGGAATAATTGTGTCGTAAGACTCTGGAGTAGAGATCAAGTTAATTCGGTAAAAATAGATGATTAATAAATGCATTGAGTATTGATACGACTGGACTTATCTTTCTAACAGCATGAAACTGATAAATCATTGGTTTTCTATCCAATGAATTTTGAATCCAAGTTTTGGATCAACCAAAATTTCAAGAGTTGGACTAAAATTTCATTTTTATTTAAATTCTAATATATAATTAAATATTTGCGAAGAATTAACTGAGATTCTTGACAGAATAGCATCGTTATGTGACAATAGTACCAAAGTTCATTGTCAGTCCATCAACGGACACCCAATCATCGGCAGTTTGTTCCATCATTTATCATGACGGATCACCAGCAGGTAAATTCATCGATGATCTGCTGTTTGTCGACGTCCACCGACGTGGATCGCCAACAAGTAAACTGATCGATCCACCAATGGACCGCCAGGAGGCAAACTCGTCGATGGATGATCATTGACGAGCACCACAATGGGTCACCAGGAGGTATGTTCACCGGCGGATTGGTTTCTTCGGCTGACATTCTTTTTTATTTTTTCCTTGGAAAGGGGAGGATGAATGTGCAATATGAATTCAGAAAAAAGAGCTAAAGTTTGAACCATAGACTTCTCTTCATCCACATGTTCTATAGTTGTTACATTGAGACCAAAGATACAACAACTTGTTGTCCATAATCTATGTTTCTCATTCAGTAAACATCAGTTTTGAGAGAAATATTTCATATTGTGATCTTATAATTTTAAAATACTATAAGTTTTGCATTATAGATCTGTTTGAGCTAATTTTAATCTGCATACAAAGCTAAGAGTTATTGATTAATAATAAACTAAAATATCATAAGAATTTTAAACTTATGTATAACTAACCTCATTTTAATCACATCTTATATAGTCACAACACTATAATATAAACACACTATCTTAAAGAATGGATGTTTCTTTTGTAAAACTTTCTCATTATACTCGTTTCACATTGTTTATCCAAAAGACGGATTGAAAGATCCAAAAATTTTCCAAAAATTTTCCAGACTTACTGTTTGCTACCTAATGGTTGTATAATTTGCTGAAACGATTTTCAGATGCTATTAGTCACCACCATTCTGTTTAATGATTATTTTGTAGATCAGAATAGATTAAATTAAGTATTAAAATATAAGCAAAAGATTATCTCAATCCAACCATCCACATCATATATCGTATCGTATAAACATACATAAAAATTTCATCAAGATATGACGATCGAGAACTTTTCAAAAGATTGTAACTTATATATTTCAAAACGGTTATATTTTTTCACTATGCTCTCTACACTAATCCCAAATTTCAAACTTGGAGTATTCTTTGTGAAATATACACTAAAAAAACCTCAACTTTCTTCAAATATTATTGTGTTTATGGTTGACTTTCAGTTGAAAGTGAAAGTTATCAATGGGTATGTGGACATGCCAATGCATCCTTTGGTGGTTTCGTCCCATCTGCATCTTTAGCTGAAATAACCAAAATAACTAAATAATAAAGTACCAACCAAAATGAGATCAAAAAGAGCATGAAACTTTCTATGATGCTTCTAAAACATAGTAAAGCTCCAATCATGATCCAAGATTTCACAAATCTGTCAGCCACGTCTTACATTTGTAAGCATCAACGGTTCTACATGCAAACAAAAGTGTTCAGAACTTAAGTTTATTAACTTGGATAGATGAGCATGTCCTTGCTAAGCACTTTTTCTTGAAGAACTCAGGTTACGGCAAGTATCTTGTCATTTTTAGGATCTAAAAATTAAAAACTAACACTTTTAACTTAGTATTGATAATATTTTGAAATAAAAAAGGATGCATTTGAAGCATTTGAAGCTCCAATGCACAATTGAGAAGGCAAACAATGACATTTTGAGTTCAAACTCTCTTCTTGTAAGCGTGTGTATAGTATTCTCCAATTTGAGAATTAGATAGCACATCACAGTAGCAAAATATTTTGTGGTGAAATAATATTTGTTTGTGAAAGCATGTGTTTCTCAAATCTTATATGCTTCCAGACTTTGTAGAAACGTGTCACATGCTATATAATAATTATGTCATTTCAAGAAATCAAATTCAAAGCTCATATTCTATTATTCAGCTATTGTTTTAAATACATATGTAACATATGATTTATAATCTAATAATTAAATATCAGTGGTCGGTTTTTAAGGATTTCATACCAAGGCATGCGGCAACTTCGAAGATCATACATGATATGTTTTGGAGCAATTTGACAATCTGAAGAAATAAAAAGACGTTAAGTTAGTTTAAGCAAGTCTTTCAAACCAAATGGGCGAACAAACTGACAGATCTTCAGTAGAAACTTGTTGTGTGGACTGTTCTCCCTCCTAGGATGCGTGTCATGATCTCAAATTACAATATGACATGGATCATCCTCCTAGTAATTTTGTTTTTAAACATTTCTTGGTCCCATTTTTCCCAAGATGATTTGGATGATCAAAACATTTCCCAAAAGAAATCGAGATCTGTTATTTGCTAACTAACCATTTTATAGTTTGCAGGAATGATTTTTGGATGCTACTAGTTATCACTATTCTATTCAATCAATTTTTTTGAGACCATAACAGATGAGATTCAGTATTAAAATATAAGCAAAAGATTCTCACAATCCAAACATCCACAACCTAGATCGTACCATGCATAATATTTCATCAAAATCCAACTGTCAAAACTTCTTCAAATAATTATAAATGATATATTTCAAAATGGTTCTACCTTTTCACTTCACTCTTTGCACTTATCTCTCACACAGATTGGAGTTTTCTTTGTAAAATGTATACCAAAACTCCAAACTTTCTTCATCGTCGGAAGAAAGCTCTAGTCAGTTTTATCTTTTTGTTGAAGCATGCGATTCCTGAAGCACATATGGTTGAAAACTTTATAGATACCACATGGTAGATGATAATATCTAATTTCAAGAAATGATCTGTAGAACTTATATAGTATTATTTCAGTTATTTTACTTAATTAACATGTAATTTCTTATTTATAATTGAATAATTAAATATCACATTACGCAGTCATGGGTACCCAAGAATGTATGTATATTCATATCTCTAAGCATATCTTGATTTATGCAAGTCTTTGAAACTAAATGGAGAAGCAAATTGACTAAGGTCCATCCATCCATACCCCTCAAAGGAGACCAAAGAACATTTAACCCCCAAGACTACTAGGAGGATGATCTATTTCATATTGCAATTTGAAATCATGACACATGCCTTAGGACAGAGTAAAACCCACACAAGAAGTTTCAGCTGAAGATCTGTCTGTTTGCTCATCCGTTTTGGTTTGAAAGACTTGCTTAAACTAACATAACATGTTTTTATTTCTTCAGATCCTCAAACTGCTCCAAAAATTATCATGTATTATCTTCAAAGTTGTCACATGCCTTCGGGATATGGAATACTTAAAAGTCCACCACTGATATTTAGTTATGATTATATTATATATTTAAAATAATAAGTTAAATAATAGAATATAAAATTTTAATCTTAAAATCTAGTATATAGCACGTGAGATGTGTTGGTAAAGTTTGGAACCATATAAGCTTTTGGAAGCACATGCTTTGACATGCTTTGACATGCTTTGACAAACAGATAATATTTCACAACAACATTTTGCTATGATGTCGTGCTATTCAATTCTAAAATTAGAGAATACTATATATACACTTACAAGGAAGGCAACTAGTCCAAAAAATTTCAACTCAAAATGTCATTGTTTGCCTTCCCATTGATGCATTGGAGCTTCAAATGCTTCAAATGCATCCCTTGTTTCTCTCAAAATATTATTAACACTAAGCTAAATTTTTATCAATTAATTTTTAGTTCTTGGACCTTAAAAAGATAACATAACACTTGTCCACACCTGAATTCTTCAGGGAAAATGGCAGCAAGGACAGACTTGTCTTTCCAAGTTGATAAACTTAAGTTTCAGACACTTTTGTTTGCATGCCAAAATGTAAGATGTGACAGATGGATTTGTGAAAATCTAGACCATGTTTGGGCTCTACTATGTTCTAGAACCATCATACAAAGTTTCATGCTCTTCTGATCTCGGCTTTATTGATATTTTATTATCTGATCATTTTGGTCATTCTGACTGAAGATGCAACGATTACGAAACCACCAATAGATGCACTTGCATGTCTACATCTCCTTTGATAACTTCCACTTTGAACTGAAATTTAATGATCATCACAATAATATATGAAGAAAGTTTGGGATTTTAGTATACATTCTACAAAGATTACTCTAATTTTGCGTGTAGGATAAGTGTAGAGATTGATGTGAAAGTTAGAATCATTTTGAAATATATAACTTATAATTATTAGAACAAGTTTGACCCTTGGATATTGATAAAAATTTATATGTATGTTCTCTATGGTACGATCTGTGCTGTGGAAAAGATTATGAGAATCTTTTGCTTAAATTTTAATATTAAATTTAATCTATTTGATCCAAAAAAATATCATTAAATATAATACGGATAATTAATAGCATTCAAAAATCATTATTGCAAAATGTGAAGTGTTTAGGTAACAAATGACATGTCTGAAATTTTTGGGGAAGTGTTTTTAGCGTCCAAATGACCTTTTGGAGAAAACGAGATCAAGAAACACAAAAAACCTAAGACTATTAAGAGGACGATCCATGTCATTTTATGTTCTGAGATCATGACACACACCCTAGGAGGGAGGATAACCCACCGAATGAGTTTCAACTCAAGATCTGTTCGTTTGCTTGCCCGTTTGATTTTTAAGACTTGCTTAAACTAACATAAGCTCCTTTTATTTTTTCTGACTGTCAACCCGCAAGGACATTAATCATGTATGATTTTCAAGGTTGCTATATGCCTTACGGATATGATATCTTTGGGAATGCATCATTGATATTTAGTTATTGAATTATAAATCAAAAATCATATATAAATTTAGAACAATAATTGATAATACAATATATGAGATCTTAATATGATTTCTTAAATTAGATAATAATGATATATCATGTGACAAGTGTCTACAAAGTTTAGAAGCATATGTGCTTTGGGAACCACATGCTTCGACAAACTGGATTAAATTGACAACACATATTTTTATTGGGATGAGGTGTCATCCAAGTCTAGAACTGGAGAATGCAACACAAACACTTATTGAGAGTGCAACCCCTCGGAATTTTCAACTCAAAATGTCACTATCCGTCCTCCCGATTGATGTGAAAGCTTCAAATGCATCATTTCATTTCTTCAGAACGTTTGGTTCTTGGACTCCTAAAATAACAGCCCACTTCTTTCAGATGATCTCTTCATGGAAAGTTGCCCAACAAGGAATTCCAAATTGATAAATTTCAACTTTTAAAGTTTTAAAGTTCAGTTATAAAGTCCATCCACCCAAGTTGATAAATTTCAGTTGCAAATTTTTTTATTTGCGTGCCAAAACACAAATGTCTAGAAATGTAGGATGCGACGGGCAGATTTATTCACTCTAGGACCGTGAGTAAGGCCCTATTTTCAAAATATGACAAAAAAACTGGAAAAAACTTAAAATGGCATTATGTTAATTTAACGAAGGAGCAAACTAACAAAAGTCTCTGAAATCACAGTTTATGGATGTGGATGGATGAGTCTTTTTACACGGAGCAACTTTCTCTGAAAAACATTTGTTTGGAACAAGTAGTCTAGTATGATTAAGGTCCAAAAATCAGAAATTTAACCATTTAACTTAGGTTAACAATGTCCCAAGAAAATCAAAGGGTTCATTTGAGGATTTCACTTCTTTTGGAAAAGCAAATGGAAACATTTTAAATTTAAATCAAAACTTTATGAAAAGATGTCCTCCTCTTAAGGGTGTGTATGATGTGTTTCAATTCTGGAACCGGATGTCATGTCATTGTACTAAAATCAAGGCATGCCTTTTTGAAGTGCTTTACTCAAGCGCATGGTTCTCAATTAAAATTGATGTGTAACTCTGTGGACGTCTGTCACAAGCTATATCATTATATGTTGACCTCATATGATAATATTTATTAATTATTATATTGAATTCACTTAATATTCATGACTTATTCCAAGCACTTGTGGAATATGATGACCATGGAAGAAGTAAAGTTGTTTGAACTTTGATGTTAGTCGTTCAAAAACTTTTGAAACCAATTCGAAAAATAAAGAAAAACATTAAAATCAAATTGTTTTTCTTATTATGATTAAGAGGAATGGATGCGTTACCTCTAATCGCGCTCATTAGTCATATAATTATTTACTTTTGTGATATATAGTCATATTTTCTTGGTTTTATCAACTCAAATATGTGATAATGAACAATGTGATGATGAATATAACGAGGAATTCTTACAAGGAAAAATACAATCCTTAATAAAGTGCTCTTACATGTTGTTTGTGACTATATCGGATGTGATTATAATGATTTATTATATATATATAAGTTCTGAAAATTCTTATAAAAATTTCAATTTGATACTACCCAATAAGTAGATTTAAGTCTAAGCTTTCTCTTTAAAATGAGCTCAAACAGACCTATAATGCAAAACTTATAATATTTGAAATTTCTCAAATCACAATAGTAGATAATGCTTTTTTAAACCTATGTTTATTGAATGAAAAACACAGTTTATGGACAACAAGCAAAAACCACCACGTTGGCGAACAAGCGGTTTGTCGATAAAAGGACGGTGATGGACTGGTCCGCTGAGGGACGGTTAGTTCATCGGCAGATGGCAGGTGAGGTGGTTTGCTGACAGATGGAGGCTCGCCGGCGGACGAGAACTAGACAATCGATCGATCTAAACCGTATATCTTGCAGCGAGGGACAGCAGATGCTTTGCTGGCGGACGGGTGGTCCATCTGCCAGGGAACCAGACCAGATTGATCGATCTAGAGCGTTGGACTCCCGGCGCTTGTTTCTGCTAGCGGTTTTACTGAACGGCATACGGTTCGCCGGCGTTTCAAGTCGGTGGAAATCAACCACGATCTCTTTTCGCCGGCAAAAACGATCAAAATCTTGATAGTCTGATCTACATCCATCCATGTTCGTGAATATTTTAAATATTTTAAATAAATTTTATTAAAAAGACAAATTTTCAAAATAACGGTCTGGTTTATCGAAACCAAGCAGTTCTCCATCTCCAACTGTTTTGCGCTATCAATTATGTAAACAAGGTAAATGTTAGATGTGAAAATTCTGTATTAAATGTGAGAAAGATTAAATTCATCTCTCTAAGTGTTGAATGATAACCCCATTTAAATTGCTAGACGATCCAGACATAATGCATGCTTCCAAAACAAGGAAAAAAAAATTTTAACAATATGTGCGGAAAGACACGCTGCAGAAACTATAGCGGGAACTTATCAATTCATTCACATATTATATTATTCGATGAACCTTCCGAAGAGAAAGGTTAGAGAATAAATTTGTCAAAACCCCTCACTAAGTGTACATGAATATATACATGCTTGATCACTAAATCTGAACAACCTTTGTAGATCGGATTACGTTTTCTGTAATAAAAAACCACGTACACATAATGTAAAACTTTTGTACGAATCTGTTTCAAAGGATCAAATCAAACTATTATCAAATTAAGTGTTAAACTGCTTTAGAGTTGCAAACAGATCCACGCATAACCCATAAGTGAAATGTTAACTCTTGTGCTGCTAGGAATATAAGTAAGAGAGCCGGTTAAGAAAATAATATCATTCTATTTATACATTAATTTATATCTTTATCTTTTCATCAAAAAGTTAAGGATATTAATGAAAACCCTCAGGCATTCTAAGTGTACATAAGATGAATATGCATACTTTAAAATGAACTCCTGGGAATTTTTGTTTTCATGCTGTTATGGGAAAGTGTTTAAATATTAAGCAAGAATTTTATATCTATCCAGCTCATAAGAAAAATGAAAAATTTCTATAAATATTAGCTGTCAGTCCAACCTGGAGACACGAGAGGGGAGGACATAAACCATAGGATAAGCGCGTACAGATGCACTCCCTATAATACATATGCAAGCCACTGATCACTAAACAAGTGAAAAAGTTAATTAAAAAATTAATCCTAAGCATATTTGGGTCTTCAGGAGGGGAAATGGTCTATGGACTATACCCAGAGCTGAAGTTTCTACTGCGGAGTTGTATCGAAGTGCCAGAAAAATGTAGGGAGCTAAGATTGATCCTCTGCCTACTCCCCAACTACTGCGAAGGTGACGCTCTATGCAGATAGTAGGGCCTCTTTCCATAACGAAATTTACAAAGTTCAAAGGAGAAGACGTAAGTCTAACTGTCAGGCTTTGTCACGGCTTGCAAAACGTGTACAATAATTAGATTCTATTTTTTTCAAAAGCATTGGGTAGATATGGTTTACGGGCAGAGAATAGTTACATCTACTGACTAGATATGGTATGTACAATTTACAGCTGAAAACTGTAAAATATTTCAAGAGAGTTACAGTAGTTTTGTTAAAGTGAGTGGCTCTAGTAGCAATGGTTTGACAGAACCGGTAGAAATTGAGAATTTCTGAGACAAGAGACTTGTCACCGGATTCCATTACCGACTGTAAAAAGTGAACTTTTGGATTTAGAACAATAAACAACTTCATCGGATTTTATACAGGTTATATTTAAGACCAAGTTCTGGCGAAATTCAGTGGTGAAATTTCGGTTAGTGTTTGGTTTATTGAAGTGTTTTGAATCTTTATTTTGATAAATTTCAGTTGATAAATTCAAGAGTAGGTTTCTTAATTTAATAAACCATTAAACTTTCGGTGTGAGTGCAAAAGCCGCTATTTGACATCTAAAGCTAATGTGGCATTGTGCTGGACATCTATGATAGCACTCGCATTTCAAACTCTACTCCAGATTAGCCTTTTTATTATAAAATAAAGTGTCGTATAGAGTTCTGATTTATCTGATTTTCGCATCCAAGAGTGATCAGAACAGAGTTCATACTAAGAAGAACTAATGAAACGCAAAATTACTCGTTGGTCCACCTCTTATTCTAAGGGTAGAAAGAATGAGACGCAATAGTGTGATCACCAGTTATTCTTTCATAAAACTGAAGAATTATTCTTAGTATTCTCTGAAATCAAAGCTTTGTCTCCTTTAAGTTGACCAGTTATTCTTTCACAAAACTAAAGAATTCTTCTTAGGACTCATTGAACTCAAAGCTTTGTCTCACTCTAGACTCCGTACTGTAGCACTTATCCCCATCGTAGTACTAAGAAGAATCAGATTTAATGTTCATTACACTAAATGATTTCACAAAATTTTTGATTACTTTGCAGATCTCTTGTTATTGCAGGTGGCAGCATATGCTCGTAGAAAGATATATATATTCTCTAAATCTCAGATCTAGCCTAGTTTAGTGAGCTGTACCTCTCTATAGTTGTAACTAATTAGATCTGATTCATAGGTCAATCACTGAACGATTAACACACATCGGAATTGATCTGACTATCGGAGTCCAACATCGGAATTGATCTGACTTGATGATAGATGAAACATTGGGATAAAAAAAGCCATTAAAAGTGTGCTTCTTACATATCGCCACTTGAAAGTCGTGACATAACATAACTCTCTTGCAATGCTTCTGGAGAACATCCTACTGGTCACAATATATTCATCTCTTGATCTCAGAATATCTTTAAATTTCCTTATCTCCGATACTGCTGCAAGATAAAAATAAAAATAGTAAAAAGTAAAAATTCTATAATATCTTAACATAAGGTTTAACAACATATTTTACAAAAAATCAACGAAGGGTTTGTACCCTTCGTTGATTTTTACCAGGTCCTGTAATATATATTCTTACTTAAATATAAACTGTAAGAATCGTACTCTTTAAAAAATGAACTTCAAATTTAACTTAATTACTCATTGTGTACAGACTGAGAGTCCCAAGATTGGTCACACACAAACCTAACCCCATGGATTACTCTAAAACTCAAAGAAGTGATACTTGTGATATTTCTTATTTCATTTTTCATTCATGTAAGTAATCAAACCACCAAATTACGATCTATTGGTAACTTAGTTAACAAGGTAGACTAAGTATTTGGTAACTTAGTTAACAAGGTAGACTAAGTATAAGAGTGAACCGTTATAACATATGAAGTTTTTCTCTAGTGTGTTCATGCACAATACTACCGTGAGAATTTCCACAAGAAGTGGTAGGTATCATTGTGTTGAAAGTGAAGACTTGGAAGTTTCATCCATAAGTTCATTATGTTGTGTATCTAGTACATACAGAAACATTTAGATCATTCATCATACAAATTTTGGAGGTAAAAACACTATAGTAAAAGCAACTGGACCTAGAAAAGGACTGAACTTTTTGAATTTATTTTAGAGAACATATTTTAGTGAAAAATTTATCTTCTAGTGAATGGTTTCGCATTAGTTTTACTTAACTTTGGGTTATTCTTATATAATACCGCATATTATTTGCTGCGTGATTTCTTTTTCAGGATGCTTTATTTATATCTTTATTGTTTGAGAATATCCTCTAAATTTTAATTCTTTTGAACATCTTACTCTTGACCAAAATAGTTTCATACTTTAAATTTATGCATTTTTCGCTCTCTATCTTGTTGAATAACTTCTCCTCGTGATCCTTATTACTTATGAGATTGTCTACAATGTATTTGTAAACTAACTTAGCTCTCTCTATACCTAGCTTATATGCGGTTCGAGAAATCACTATTCTTGGAGTAGTATTTCTCTTTCTTTCTCATAAATCCCAAAATTGACCAAGCGATGGGATAAACACAAGGCTTAGTAGAGAATATTTCAGAGTAATTTCGCGTTACCCTCAATAACTATTTTCTGTACGAAAATGATGACATTACCTGGAGCCACCTAACTTGCATGAGAGAAGAGAAAGCACCATTTCCGTATTTCTCCTTCCACCTTTCTCATTGGTGCACATAAATTGTGAAGCATATTAAAGTAAAAAGAATGACCGATTTTGAGTTAGGTCCAACAACTATATTTTGGACCTCATAAGGATACCTCAACGGTTAAAGGAGGTCCCATCAAGGAGAGGTAAGCTTCAAACCTTTCGTAAGTAACACAACCAGTTTGAAACCTTGCATTTCTCCCGCTCGCTGCACATCATGTAGTACTCCATAAAACTAGGTCGTAGAAGCAAACCTATTTTCATCTCCGAGTGAAGCAGTCTTGCGACCCGTCAGTCGGCTGAACCCTTAGCGTTAACAACGCAAGCACATTCAGTAGCAGCATCATGTTCACCGCGAGCCTGACTTCTTGAAGGAGGCGAGCTAGTTACAACGAGTCTTCATTGCACTCCAAGATGACTGCCTAAGAAACGATCGTGAGGTAATACGGGACGATGCACACTCTAATGCATACTATCTTTTTCTGAGATTGATGCAAGTTGTTCAAAGCAAGATGTGAAGGATTGCCGTTGATATAACTTCAGGTGATTTGGGAGCGATTGAGAATGGGAGACTTGAACGAGCTATCAGCTATCGAAATGGAAACAAGAAAAGCTTTGCATTTCCGATGGCGGCAAGCAGTTCGGAGAGCGGGCGAGATGGACCCTGAAATATGGAGTCGCTTTCCACAAGACTTGATACCGCGAGTGTTGAGGCATCTGCCTTGGTGGAGCAACATGCAACTACGACGTACTTCCACATCTTGGAAGGACTTACTGACTGACGTCAAATTTCTAGTGGATTGTCCTCCTAGCGATGAAAGAGCGATACCTTGCTTCACGTCTCTCACCCTCTTACAAGACCCCAAAGCATCGCAGTTGGGTAGTCAAGTGGGCCTTATCATCTGCTGCCTGAAGGCAAGAACCTATAATCCTGAGACTGAACCCTCGGGTCCGTCAACTATCGGTCGGACTACTTGGAGCAAATGGCATGCAGACCCCACCTCCTTGATACCCTCTCTCCGCCCTCCGGCTTGTTGTGATACTTCCCTTCCAATGAGAGGTAAATCTCATTCAGAAGTGGCTCCTATTTGTGGTATTTTCTTGGACATTCGAGAAGTGGATCAGACTTACAGGCTCATCCTCATGAACCCCTTCAATTCAACTCTCAGACAGCTTCCTCCAATTCCACCCTTGAAGAGCAGATGCAGCATAGGTTCGGGGTGTAGTCGTTGCGCACAGATGATAGCAGATGATGAGAATCCCAAAAATGTGAAGATTATCTTTCCACATTTTGCATACGACGACATGAACATATGGACTTTGATAGTGTATGACCTGGTGCAAGGATCATGGACAACGGAAGGTGGCAACTTACCAGCCCATCTTCACTGTTCCTACTTGAGTCCTACAAGCATTGCAATGTTGTTAGGCAGCATTTACGTTCTAGTACAAGGTAATAGTACTGGACCGCGTTTACTCCGTTTCATGGGCAGTAGGCTCTCAGACTACCCATTGCCAATGTTCTTGCACTGCTGCCCGCATCTGTATTTGTTTAGACATCGGAACAGTCTCATGCTGGCAAGAGGTGCCAAGCAACCATTTCCATGGCTTGACATATGGAGACTAAAGAAGCATCCGAATACGGAGCAGGAAGGAGGGACTTGGGAGAGAGTGGGAGGTATGCCAGAAGTACTGCTCCGCAACTTGTGTGCTGATTCAGACGCACCAGATGATGCGAAAGCAGAATTTGTGAAGTTTTACGTAAATGGAGATTTCATGTCCTTCAGACCCAGCCAACGGCATCGAAGTGTTTTTCTGATACTCCTGGACCTGGTCAAATGGAGATGGGAGTTCATCGCTCCCGACGATGGAATCATTGAAGGATTTTTCATATGTCAACCCAGGTTGGAGATTATATTATGAATCTAGCGAGACTCGAGCTCTATGTAAGATTCTGATGATGTTACTTCATACTTCGAGATGTACTGTACATGTCTATCCTAAAATTTCAGTTTAAATCTCTGTTTGTTTCTTATAAGAAGGTATGCCTTTGTCAAGCTGTTATATTATGAACCATGATTGGATCTTGAAGTGACTTGGGGCAGTGTTGGTCTTGCAGGGGTGAGGTTGGACAGTATCCAATATGAGGTTCTGTTTTCTACAACGTAGAGAACAAGGATTGACTGCACTTCGAGATGAATGGTCTATCATGATCATGGTGTGTTTGCCATTATACCTTTTTCTCTTAACTTTGATCTTTTCAAGATTAATTAATTTACTTTGGATGCTATCATTTTGGCTTGGATATGTAACTAGACTTTTATCGATGTTGTACTCAGTTCTAAAGTTACTTTAGAACTGAGGAAATTCCTCCTGTAGGATTGGAAGTTTCTACCTCCGGGTGGAACTCGACTGAAACGAAAGCTTTAACAGTCACTAGTGATATTCATAGACTATCAAGTTGAACTAAGCTTTGTAGATCTATAGCTAGATCGATAATCAAATTTTGGATGCTTTGATTAATAAGATGGTTGATTTTATGTTTCAAACTGCTTTTCCGAATTCTTATCAGGCTCTTGAAGGTGCTACTGTATCAGAATCTGATGTTGCTGCCGTCCCCCGTGTTTCTGAAGTTATGTGCACTCAAAGTTTGCTTCAAATTTCAGATGTGTGATCATCTTTTTCATCCTAAACTTAATCTATCATTCTTCTGTCTATAATCGGCTTATCAATCAAACATGCACAGCTGTGTGTTATTATCAACCGTATATATAGTTTATCTATAAGGTCGATATAAAGGCTCACTTATCAGATTGGTGCATGAAAGAACCCTCAATCATGATGATCATATATGCATGAGATCCTAATTAGCAGCCTTGGAGCAACCACCACTTCCAATCAATTGGATTGCACGAGATCCATGAACCGATTTCACCGGGACATGGAAATCAGACTTAGACGAGATTCTTGACCAACTAGGAGAACGAGAGAAGGCCGACATATAGAAAGTTCAAGATATGAAGACGCTACTGGGAGCACCCATGAGAGACTCTAGCCTATCAAAAAGTTATATTGTAACTGTATCATAATCCTTAACTAGTATACCCTCAATACTGGCCACAACAGAATTTCAGAACTTGTAAGATGTTTTAAGAAATATATATATATGAGACTGCAGGGAGATGTTTCTCCATGGGCGAGAAGTGTAGACTTGATCGGGCCCTTGCGCCATCGCCATCACCAAGGGTCTTGCGAAGGTTCGCAAGACCCCTGGTGATGGCGCTTCCCTGATTAGGTCCTTACCCTCTGCCATTTAAGCAGTTTACCTTCTCTCTAAAACTGGAACCGCAGCCTTCCTTTCCCACCAACGTGCGTTTTTTATTTCTCGCATCACGTTCATTTTAGAAATAAAAAAGATGACTAGTTCACTACCTGCTCCACGTCAACGTGTGACCGATGATAGCTTGTCCCGAACCTAATCAAGGAAGCGCCGTCAGTAATTATAAGAGCCTGATCAAAACTATACCTCTCACTACGATTGACTGATCTTTAATTTAAATTTGTGATTTGTCGAAACGAAACTGATGAGTGTATATGTAGAGATTTCAAATTAAACATGCCCTCGTGCCAGCCGTGAGGTCTTTGGGTGCTCAATAGGTGCTTTGTTGAGCACCAAAAGATCTCACAGTGGCAGCTGTATTGCAAATCGAGCTGAGTTTTGGGGATTTGTATTAACCTTAGGAGGCTGAAACTTCGATGGAGAGACCACGTACACTCGATTTTTCTAAAAAGGCGTGGACCCTTTATAGAGTAAAATAATTAATCAAATCCTAAAAGTTAGTACGGCAGAGTCATTCAGTTCAGTTGAGATTCTATGACTGCGTTACAGAAAGAAACTGTGTTCTACTCTCTATATAGCGCTTAGACCTCGCGCGTCCTCGATGTACCGGTCCTCACGGGAAGCAGCCAATTCGGTCTCCAGGACGGCACGTAATGAGAAAACTCCATAAACATTGAGAAAATACAGAAAACTCTGCACCATAGGAATTTAGCGATGAGATAAGAATCGAAATGCTCGCCTGGACTCGAGGTTTCTGTAACATCACAAGATAAAAATTATATATCATTCAGCCCAGGAATTAAATGTCAGTCCGGCTCAAAGTCCAAGATATCTGTTTATTGTCTCATCGGTTTATTAGTTAACAAGAGCGGAGTCGATGACGTCCTCTCGAAATTGTAGAATCTGATGAAGAATTGAATATTTTCTCGAGCATTTTGTCTTGTACTGACTAGCAATGCACAGATAGCGATTTCGCATTTTCATTCGTACGTGCATCATCGGCTGTAAAATCATGGTCAACGTTGATTTTCTTTCGAAACAGTTTTCTAACAACCAGGTAAATACACGGCACAGTGGGATTATCGCCAAGTGAAATAGTTTAATGCCTGATTTCGACCGTCTGATTAGGAAACAGTTCGGTTTCTTTCGTCTACCAAGGAGAGAAGCATTCGGTCATCCACGAGCTCGAGCTGCAGTACTGGGGAGTTTGGGATCAACGCAAGAATTCTACAAAGATCTCTCGTTCAGGCAGTTAAGATGTCACAATGATACTTTTCTCAGGAACCATCCTTTCTTCAGTTATATTATTGCTGAGAATTGTTACAGTAGTACGTCGGTTACTTCTGCCTTCGACATAGAGGTGCAGTAGGGGTTTACCATCTCTTTCTTGCGCGTCAACTCCATGCAGGAAATGCAGAACTTGTTGACAAAGGAAGCTTAGTGGTAAAAGGAATTCGAACTTGTTGACAAGGGAAGTTTAGTGTTAAGGAATTCGAAGCTTAGTGGTAAGGACACGCGGAAGGTAAGATCACTAGAAGCAGGGTGCCTAAATTAAAAGGCTCTGTTCGCACGTGTTGTTTCGGCTCATTTTTAATTTGTTTGGAGAACTAAAAGTGCTTGCGCAGTTTGTGTCCGAATTATTTCTCAACAAACTGGAGAGCAAATTCAATTCGGTTTCATAGTAGCAAACTGAAGGGAACAAGAAATGTCTAGCTACACCCGATTCCAGCAGATCTAGAGATGGCAATAATCGTGGCTTTCTATATGACTAACCAGAAATCACCACTAGAATGGAATGGATTTCTTGGATCCTATCTATCCGGTAGTTATTGTACAACTCAGATCTTTGTTAGAATATATATGCACTTTCCTTTCTAACTACACCGAATAACGTATTTAGGGTTAATAAGTGTATTCTCTCCTCGCTCCAGTAAACAGTGTAGCTGCTGTGTCTTAGTCATTGAAAATGACTAAGACAACTGTGAGTAACATTACTTTTAGTGTGAGTAACATTATGAAAGTCAATGTGCATTTTTAGTGTGAGTAGCACGATGGAAGTCAATGTGCATAACCGGTACAGAACAGAAACAAAGGACACAGTTACAAGAGCAACAAAAGTCTTTTACACGAGTAGACATGGAAGGAGCAGGAGAGTTCTTTTTTCTTTTTTTTTGCGTGAATGACAGGAACTTTAAAGGAGCAGGAGAGTCTTACCTACGTATACATCGAGATCAGTTCAATTGTTCACGAGATTGTATGCTGTGTTTATCGAAGATGATAACCTCGCTTCTCGACTAACTTTACTCTCATTTCACTATTCCACTACATGAAGTCCGCACGATAGAAATCATTTTATTGAGTGAACTCAATACGTAAGGTCGAATGCAACTAAAAGTGTTAGAAAGGTCTCGATGGCAAGACCCTACATTTACTAATAGTGAACTGAGTATAACACTATTAGCGCCCTAACACTTAATGCTTTATTCGGTGTACGTATGTATAATTCTGCAAAGATGGACTTACACAAACTTTGAATTTGTCTGAGATTGACGGTTAGTTCTAGTGACGACTACTTACGGAGAACGATCATAAAGTGGGAAATATTCTTCAAGCTAATTATTAAGGTTTCCTTTCTGACGCTCATTTGAGAAGTACTTCGAAAAAGGATCCCCGCGCGCCCAGGTAAGGTTGAAGGAATGGACCCATTTAACAGCCTGAGCATTTTTCCACAAGTACCTCTGTAGCTGCTTGATGTACTTAATATTCGAGCTCGAGGCGCTGGCTTTAATTCAGTCTGAGAGCTCAGCGCGCTCGATAGGGTCTCAAGTTTCTCTACGTGGGATGCTTTGCTATAATCCGCCAAGACTTCCAGAACTTCTTCTCTTGCCTCGTTGATCTCTTGTCAAAATTCCCTGCAGATGAAAGGGCTTCAGAGGTTACATTGTTGTACCAAATGAGTACCTACAGCAGGTCTTCTCGCTTTGGATAAAAATACACTGACAGCAGGAAAGAAACAGCTGGTCCACTATATGAGTGGATTATATGAAATGAAATTAATTCCTGTATTGAGAACATACCTCTGATAAGAGTTGGTTACAGAACATGTTCCATCAATCTCGAAAACCTTTTGGGCGTGGAATCCCGGTGGTCCAGATCTGAGAGGGTGATCAGCAAGGTCGACGAATCTGCAGAGAAAATCACCAGATGCACCAGCGAAGGTGAAAGACAAAAAGGCCTCCGGAAGACAATTCTTATGCTGTGGGTCTCAGCACATTTCTGAGGTCAGCAAACGGAGCTACCATGAAGCCATAGCCGATGGCATTGTAGGCCCGAAGAAAGGATTGATCATAGAACAAGCAGGAATTCAACACGCCACAAATGGTGCATGTGATGGGGTTAGAATTATACCGGACCGCTAGATTAAGGTCTGTTAAATGTGCGTTTTCAACGATGAAATGTATTTCGTCACGAGTCATCAGGAAGGAGTAACCTACGTTTCCACACAGCTACGAAATGCGAAAGCACGTCCCATGCACACCGATGTGAATGTAGCTAAACAGCTCTGCGTTAGCGTGTCTATACCAAATTCAGCGTTTCAAGTGAGTCTCGCGTTCCGGTAACCATTTACACCTTTTACCGATCACTTCCGAATTCTACAGCAAGCGAGACGGAAAATAAAATGACAAAAACGCGTCGGACGATGTTTTCGCGACGACCTCAACCGCCTGGAGCTTTAGTAACGGGCGATCATGTTTCTGTGGACGCGAAATCGAACACATGTACACAATAAAAAGCATGGAAAAAAATGTCGATATGAAATGCAGCTTTAGGTTTACAACATGTAATAAACCTGGTGAGTTGCAAAGCGGGAATACTATCGGTCCACAGGTGTGCTGTTGCTGTCCAGGGAAGGACTGCGTCGCTCTCTCCAGTTCAGATACACTTTACGAGGAATAGTTCTGGTTGATTCGGAAGCTATGTTTACGAGCGAATTAACGAGTTGAAGGCAAGAAGCCAGGGATCCGGAGGAAGGCAGTAGGACGACAAGGAAGACAAATGGTGTCCGGATTTGGCATCCATGGAGGAAAGGGCAGATGCTACCACACCTGGATGGACTTCAATGAATGTATGCCCGGATGCGCAGTACTCTGCCGGCGATTGCGCAACACTCAGAAATTAATTACTACTTCGAGTTCTTGCACCACCGCAAAGAGGTATGAATCTCTGATCGATCTGTCTCATGTTCGTATGATGTAGCTTGTGTCTTTTCTTGCTGCTGAATCGGAATCGATTCTCCACGTTTTATCGCTGCTTCCCAGGATTCAGGGGTTCCTCTGCACCACAAACCCTAGATTTCCTTCTTATACAGGGAACCTCATCATCTCTTGACTGGTTGATAAATAGCCCCGAATGGAATAATTCAGTTATAAGCTAAGTTCTCCAACCGTAACTCTGAACCTAGCTCTAGGAACCTGACAGCAGGGCCTCTGTTGTCATGGTCGTTCCGTGAGATTATCTGCTCTTCACAATTTGTTACAAGACTGGTGCCTTAGGATGCGATTCTTGAAAGTAAATAGTTCCGATAAGACGGTACCTACGAGTTTCTAAGCTGCATTTGCACTGGAGGTCCAACAGTTGACTGCAATCTAGCTTTGAACTTTCCAACTGTTAGTGAAAATTCATACATAAAGGATTGTATTGATTTAGTGCGGGTGTAAACGCATTACTCGAGAATCAATGCCATCAACAGTGGAAAAGGCAAAGAACATAAGTCGGCCCGCCATCATTAGCTGAGGTTGTCAGACTGATGGTTCTGGTTAAAGCATCTCGAGAAGAAGCGTTTCGATACCTCAGGTTCTCCTGTTAGCCGATTGCAGTTAACGATGATGGATATCGATTCACGAGGAGATCAGCAGGTTTGCGTTAGGAAGATGTGGAGCCGTCTGACTGCCGATATGACTACAGCTAGCGCTTTGAAGCAGATTTCAATTCATATGTTGAAATCTATTGGAGCAAAAATCACCGAGTACTTTCAAATTTGTTGTCATTTCTACAAACCCCCAGATTACGACATCCTGGAATGGTGACCATTACATTGAGCAACTAACTGGAAAACAGTTTATGCACGATCCGAGAGCAAAATCTACGCAATTTAAGGCTCATGAGGGTGGCAGTATACTTCTTGTAAACCAACAAGTAAAGGTGTTTGATACCAGGTACAATTCACTGGAGCCCTCTCGTCTACTTAAGTAGACGAGAGGGCCACGAGCTTGTGGCACAGCAACAAAGAAGAGCATCTGCTGTCGTTACTGCTCCCCTACTTCGAGGATTGTAGAGCCACAACCGCAGCCACATCCATAGTTCATGGTATCGACGAAAGGAATGTCCTTGAGGTCTTAATAGTCGTTCGGAATTCTAACTGAAACGGAATCAGATCCGCTTGTTTTTAGCTGAAATAGTGAATAGTAAAGGTAAAAGTAATTAGTTACAACTTTGTGCTCGTACAAAACTCAGACTAAATACTCGTCTTCTAGATCTAGAAGCAATTAAGTCTCAGTCATCCTCAGCTTCTGAATATATACTAGGACCACACACATGCATATTATTTGAATCGCTGCATCAGATATATAGAAGCATACATCTACTCTTTTGTCTCCACATTTCATAAAGTAAACTGATTTAGTTGCACATGTGGAATAACATGCTAACATTCGGTGTACTTCGCGTAGTCTGTCATGTTTTTGCTCGTTAGACAGTTACTGTAGTCCGAAGAGCGGCTGCGCATGCTATGCGATTGTGAGATTAGGCATTTAGCTCGATTAATCGACTATAGTATTAACAGTAATCAACAATAACAATAATATCTATTATAGTTGAGTACTGTAGATACCTGACTTGGGCAAACGTTTAACCCAAACAAGATGATTCAGAAGTAGAGCATCGAATCGAAGTTCGTATGTCTTTCTGTGTCTGTTCGGGATCCGGAATAGAAATTGTATAGTGTTTATTAATCACACCACTTTTGATTTCATGTTGATCTCGGTACATGAACCGGCTTTAAAGATGAACAGTATCCCATGGGATTTTCTAAACAATCGCCAGAGGAACTTTATTTAAGTTCCTCTGGCGATTGGCGGGTATTTAGCTTTTTTAACCGGTTTTCTACTAAGACCTTATCGGTTGTCGGACCGAACAAGTGAGCCTTCCCCTAAGAGCAAAAGCTATATACATATGCAGCATCGAAGACTGTGAACCACGTGGCACTGCACCTTTTTTAGTTCTGTAAAAGATTCTCCATCTGTCATCAGGGGAATATATGTCACTTACAAATTACAGTTGCCGGAAAAGTTACTAGAAGCTGCGTATGCTGCTGTCACGTGTCAAAAGAATTGAAAAGCTCTAGCTAGAGAGACAAAAACGATGATTGTGTGTTTGCATGCGTGAAGCCACTAATACTCTAAAGTTCTTTTCAATCACAAGTCCTGGAACAAGTTTCATACTGCACAGTATTCTAACAATTCATGCCTATGACCCTTCCATGACACCAGAATAATGAATCCAAGCTGTCATAAAACTAATAACGACCCCACAACCCACGTTTACATCTTCTTCCTGTCAGTCGCTCTGGACCTTCTTCTGAATCTGGTGAATGTTGTGCCAGAAAAAGTAGGTCGAAAAAGGTGTCTAGCCTTAAAGATTCGAAACGACCCTGAATGTAGGCAATGCAACTTGCAATAATGGAGTAAAAGCAAGACAATAAGGAGGAAAAACTTTTAAGTTGACGTGGACAAGTGCTTATATATCGGTGATATTAACCAGAAACTGTAAGATGGAACTAAACTGAGAGTTCAATTCAGAGTGTAAAGCTAGGCATATGTAGATATGAAGATAAACGATCTCATACTAAAAGAGAATACTGATATCGTGAATTCTCTTGAGCCTCGGCTATGCACAAACATACATGTCGAGCTGTACAGATATACACATGCATATGGTAGTCAAGACAGAGTAGCCCATTTACCTTCTGCTTTTCTACGTTCGTGGTAGACAAAAGCTCTGAGAAGTAGATTCTCCTCAGCTTCCGCCACAGGTCATTTAAAGGTTGCATTACCACATCGCCATAATTGTAGAAGAACAATTCTCCAAATAGAGTGGGAGGACGGGACGCCCAGATTGCATCTTGAGTCTTGAGGAACTCCTTTGCCATTGCAGCATCAGATGCGACTATGACCCGAATGGTACCTAGCCTTATTGACATAAGCGGTCCATATCGTCAGCAAGTTTCAGAAGAACCTGATGGGGAAGTTTGCCGAAGAGGTGAAGATGACCAATTACTGGCCGCGCAGGAGGTTCAGGTATACCCTTCTGGAAGCTGACGGCAACGCTCTTCCATGTAAAACGCGTAAATACTGCTAGAACCAAGAATGATACTGCTGCCACCCGCAAGTCCAGTAACCTGTCAACTGCAAGCCACCATTCACCAAAACGGAAGCATTCCATTGACATCGTCATCCTCCAGAGCCAATTGCAAGGGCTAACTCTAAAACTGATGTCCTGCGTGAAATTTTCTCACTGCGACCTTACGTTGGAAAATAACTCATCAGTGTTGAGATTTGGGAACTGTAAGCACTCATAAGAAAAGGCAGCCATAGCCTAAGCCTGAATTGAAGAGAGGTGGAGAGAGTCTGAAAATCACACAAGAGAATGCCGCGAGGGTCATCAGTCCCTCTTTACTAATATCCAAGAGGAAAAGCACAAGGAAGGGGTAAACGGGGTTGGGTCCCCAAACCCTAAACTAACTAGGTTAGTAAATGGAGCAAACTAGGACTACAGTGCATAGTTAGCTTGCACAGTCTTTAACAATCAGTTGTACTCGCCACTGGATCCACCTCGTTTCAAGGTATTCCCTCATTGTATCTTGAAGCTGCGGAGATATGAAACTTGTGACATTCCACGTCGGTTAGAGGTATTCCCTCACTGTATCTTGAAGCTGCGGAGATATAAACCTTGTGACATTCAACTGTTGTAGAGGAAATGCAGTCGCCACTCAGCAGACTCGGGAATACTGATGGATGATCTTAGTAGGTTGGATGTTTCTGATCATAACGTGACCGACGATCCTCCATGTATCCACAGAGCTTGAGCAACAGGATATGCGTATGTAATATTTGCTTTGGGTTTGGATATGGAATGCCGGCCAGCTCCAGTGTGGCTAGGGTCAACTATGGCTTTGGCTATACCTTGAACACCCCTCTAGCAACTAAGTCCCATTCCCCTCACCTCTCAGGAGTCACTCACATGACCTCCAAAATTTGCGGAATACACTTTTGCGGAGTGTCATAGCAAATCTAAGATATTCCGTCAGAATGCACTTCCCCAGAATTCCGCCCTGCATTTCGCGAATCTCGTTCCGCCTGCATAAATTTCACCTATCACCCACTGTTACTTATATTGTACTATACAACCCATATTCATAACTGGCTTCTATGTATTTAGTTGAAACTGTTTACAGTCACCGAATACTCAACGTCAAAAGTTCCAAACTTAGTTATATGTTAGCACATTCTCAATCAATCCCGACATCCGAGAGCCCATTCGGGATTGATTTCAATGGGGACGAGGTGCAGGATTTTCTCCGCGCATTGAACTGCGACTGGACCAAACCTCTAAATCGCAAAGTAGGCCAGTTGTACCATCGCGTTGTACTGTTCTGCATTTCTCCGTCTGACATCCTGTAGCTTAAAGACCAAACTCAACTAGAACACGAACTCTCTCCTATGTGGAGAGAATTGAGTCCCCCGACTCAATTCTCCTTCGCCTATCCGCACTTACCGACTTAGCTCTAACCTAATTAACTCTCATGCTTCCTGGAAAATGCTTCCTGGAAAGTGCAGTTTATCACTCGAGCCTAAGAGAATACAACCTCTCATCACATAAAGAACGAACCCCGGTACTTTGTATTGTAATGTATGTTTCTTTTGTAGAAGCTTTCATAGCTTTACCTTAACACAAGAGAGTGTGGTTTACTGTTGAGTGGTAGCCTTCGCCCCTTTCGAGGTAGAGATAACACCAGCACTAGGTAGAAGCCATGGTGGAATAAGTTGAATTCAGTCAACACCAAGACTGGAGAGGAAAATTCCCGACAGAGCTCAGTCGGAAGGACCATGGAAAACCTCAGCATAGCTCTGGTGCAGCATAAGCACTCGGGAGACTCAACCTTATGGACAGAGCTCGAATTATTCACGGATGAACCGTCGGGCTAACATGCCTTGGACTTTGGAGGATTTTGACTGCAAACGAGGTCATTTTTAAAGTACAACAAGATATTAATTAAATTAAAAAGAGCCAAATTTCTGTCAAATGTAGTTCGCAGGTTTGTGCAGACAAAAGTCCTGTGTCGTGCCTGAAAGGTTCGACACGTCTCGAAAACTGTAAAATGAAATAGTCAGAAAACCAAGCAGGTATGCATGAGGCATTACAACACAATATGACAAAGACGATGAGTGAGGAATCCGAGGGAGGACTATATAAGGCTGCTAGCTATAGGCGGCTTGTCCTCAATCCGCAAGCTCAAACCACTTCAAGATATGTCACGTAATATATATCAGGTTCAAAGATTCACCGGCCCTACCTCGGCTCCACGTGACATTGTATTTTATTTTATTTTCCCTTGTTATAAAGTTTTCCTTGTCGTGCACGCCATCCTTCTTTTCATATTAAATGAAATAAATTAATAATTCCTCGTGAGCGGTGAAACTAAAGCAAAAATATCTATAAAGTTCTTATTCTGTTCACCAACAAGCAGAATCCATAATCTTATCTACGCATCCTGATCCTAGGCTTACCCTATACATACAGGAATACATACCGGCACTGTGGAATATATGCCATTCGGGTGAAACAGGCATTTAAACAGAAAGATTAAGTTTAGAAAAGGATTTCAAACCATTAAAACCATAATATAGAGGTCATTATCAGAGAGGCAGCAACCACGTGAGGGTCCTTTGGGAGGATAGGACGTCTTTGCGAAGTATGTACGTATTATTTCTATGGACATCTTTCCTTCGTCCAGATAATAATTAGTAAATAATATACGTCTTGATTGTAGGAGGTTAGCCGGAATTTATACATATATATGCGTGTCTGGGCTGTACAAAGCGAGCACACACTGGCGAAGCACCATGAGCTTCAAGGAGCTCTCCGGAGTTCCAATACTGGTACTTGATCTGATATCTGACTGCTCGTAGGACTTATGTAAATGCTTGTGTCTCCATTGGCTGCTGTACGCTCTTTCGTCACTCTACGTGCCGGACTCTAGATTCTTGACCGATTTTAGATATTAGATGGGATGTCAATTCTTACCTTCATGGCATATGGTAAACAGTATCTATTGGTTTGATCAAGTGAAGAAAAGGCTTGGAGTTTTACCTCCCCTGGACAAAATTCCATCTCGGATTATCCCATGATAGCATGTGATCATGGTCATTTAACGACGTATCATAGGATACGTCGTTGAATACGATCCTTGAATGATACCCAACTCATTCTCCTCTCGGTTATATATGGTTCATCGATGTTAGCCGGAGATTCTGAAGAACAAGAGTGTATACTGTAACCTGTTACAGCGATGATTATGTTGCACACAGTGGTTATAGTTAGATAGCCTCCGTTGGTGGTCGCACGGAGCACCTGTCTGAACGATTACTCAACTTTCTAGCTTGTGGGATTTCCTTGCTAGATTTCTGATGCGTCTGAAGCATCGTTTCGGAATGTTGAAATTTTGTTTCCCTGCTTCTTCCGCAGCCATTTCGTCTAATGTTCGGTCGGCAAATGTTCGGTCGGCATCAGGTTTAACTCTTGTCTCCCTGCAGCGTGTTTATTGGGGAGTTTGTATGTTCATTGAAATTTGAGAGATTGCTGTTAAATGCGTACTGGCACCTCATGATCAACGTGTAGTACAGTTATTGCGTATTTGAATACTTTGTGACACTTTTCTACAATGTCATCTTCGTAGCCCGCATCAGCTTGCTTGCTCCTTTATCTGAGTGTTCTGATGTGGTTAGAAATTTTCTCTGGGAAATTGACACAGATTTTCAGTGCATGAGCTTGAAGCTCTTTACATGGTCATACTATGTAGGTCTAGGAAGAATCGGCCTGGTCAATCCAGTCCTGTACTGAATCTGTTAGCTATCTTCCTGCTCAAGATCACATCAACTTCATCCACTGCGAAGTACACGCCTCTAATTTCACATCTGTTTTAACTGTTGTGAAATTCGTTACAGTTCGTTCGACCTGCTGCAAGCGTTAAGTAAAAACAATGTCTCTCTTTGATTGTGATTTCATCTCCGGATCTTCTCCAGGATAGAGTGATCGATACCCCGGAACGACGTGGATCCAGCGGCCAGTACAAGTGATCGATATTTCTGCTCCGCGGTGACAAATTTCAAGCCGAAAGTCACTCGAATTCGAAGATAATCCTTTCTCGGCCGGGGGATGACGATGGAAGGGATTCGTGTTCCTGAACGGTGGCTCGACAAGTTACCGGACTTGCGGGTGGTGGCAGTGACTTTGTTGGTTCTAACAGTAGTTACCGTGAAGCTTTTTACGTTGAAAAAGAGCAGAGTTAGAGACCAGAAGGAAGTACCTCAACCCCCTGCATGGCCAGTAATTGGTCATCTTCACGTCTTGGGCAAACTTCCCCATCAGAATCTGATGCAACTTGCCCGTCGGTGTGGACCGATTATGTCAATAAGGCTAGGAGGCCTCCGGGTCATAGTCGCATCTAATGCTGAAATGGCAAAAGAGTTTCTCAAGACTCAAGATGCCGTATGGCGTCCCGTCCTCTCAGCATCTTTACAGAGGTTGTGGTCAATTATAGCGATCAGATACTCCAACCTTTAAACGACACATGGCGGAAGACGAGGAAAATCCTTGTCTCAGAGCTGATGTCTACAACGCATGTCGAAAAGCAGAAGGTTAGTGGGCTACTCTCTCAGGCTCGTGATTTCGCAACAGACGGTATCGAGTCGGACTACCATATGCATGTTTGTACAGATTAAGGATTATGATATTTCTCAATATCAGTATTTTCGAATGTTTTAGCGTACACCATTTTTCTTCATCAATACTTTACGTACAGGTATGTGCCTAGCTCTGCACTCCGTGAACACATTGCCACCACCCAGCTGCTGGGTTGACTGCTCATATCAACGTAACAAGAAGTAAAGTCCATTTAGGTGGACTCAGTCCGTCTAGATCTTACTGAGTATCTTAGCTTCTTAGTTCTTTCCTGTCAGTTGCGTGCCTTGGCTCACGCTCATGCGCCGTTCGAATTCTGAAGGCTGTAGTAAAATTTACGGTAGTAGTATTCAGTTTGTACTTTGAGCGGTATATGTATGTTGGTACAAGATTCACCTTTTGATGAGAATCAAGGGAAGGTTGGGAGGGGACTGACGGAAAGCAGATGTATATGTAGGTTGTCGGGTGGTTGTTAAGTTATTACAATTTGTAATTAATGGTTATCTATTGTCATCGCAGGATCAAAGGCATGAATCGATAATGCGCATGCTGAACTCCATATTGGCACCGCAACAGAGAAACAAACTCGTTGATATATATGCTGCAGTGAGTAACATGAACTTTTACCAGTTCTCTAAACTGATTTTCGGCAAAAATTTCTCTCCGGAATACACGGCCCGCACGGCGACAGGGAAAACGAGGACCTTGCCGCAAGTTGTACGTTCTCTTGCAAGTACTGATATCCTCTCAGTGGGGGACTGCTTTCCACGCCTGAGGCCGCTGGACTTGGGCGGAAACGAAAGAAAATTGTTGAGAATCCGAGGAGAATTCGACGCTTATTTTACCGAGATAATCGAAGAGCGTCGTCGCCAACTCCTGGAAGGCAAGGACGACGGTGAGTCCCACGACTTCTTGCGCGGATTGCTATCACTGCTAGACAAGGACGATGGGAGCGGCTTGACATACGACAACATCAGAGCTATTTTGCTGGTAAGTTCTATGACGGTCTTGCAAAGGTTTGTCGTTTGGTCCGTCGGTCTTGCAAAGGTTTGTTTCTTTCTTGTCAAGAATAAATTAAACCTAGGGTCGACTAGCTAGCTTACGTCAGTTGCATGTGCAATGAGTTTATCTATCGGACAGCGTTAGTTTATAAGCCATTTATCTAATCATAGTCCCGATCGTAACGCTGAATGCACCAGTCGTCTTCCTGTTTTGCTTCTGATGTTTGATGTACGAGCAAGACCTAAGTCAGTCGCAGAACGGATCATCGGGACTTACTTGAAGTAGGACGCTTAGAAGTCGAGTCGTGTGGAATGCTGAACTCCGTTTCATAATCATCCAACAGGATTTGTTTGCAGCTGGTATAGAGACTACGGCGGCCCTAGTAACGTGGACAGTCGCTGAGATTATGAGACACCCAGATATCAAGGAGAAACTGGTGAAGGAGCTAGATGACGTTATCGGCCAGGAGCGATTGGTGGAGGAGTCAGACCTTGTCAAACTCAAATATCTGAAGATGGTGGTCAAAGAAACTTTCCGCCTTCATCCTCCGCTCCCACTTCTGCTTTTTCATTGCTCAACTGCGCCTAGTGTTGTTGCTGGATATCACATTCCGGCCGGTACTACACTGTTCGTAAACGTCTACGCCGTACAGCGAGATCCAGAATTGTGGGAGGATCCCTTAGCCTTTAAGCCGGAAAGGTTTTCGGACAGCTCTATCGATGTGAATGGCCAACACTTCGAACTCCTGCCTTTCGGGTCGGGTCGAAGGCTGTGCCCCGGCATGGGCATGGGCTTGATCACGGCAGAACTCGTGCTAGCTCGGCTTTTCCATATGCTCAATATTGCACTTCGTCCAGGAATGAAACCGGAAGATGTGGATATGACTGAGAAAGCAGGATTGGGAATGACTCTAGTCACCCCTCTCGAAGTGGTTGCGAGTCCACGGTTATCTCAGAATCTTTTCAGTATGTAGCTCTAGACAATTGATACTTACCCCCCATATGTAATTTTCTATCGCAGATCTCGGAACAGATTCCTTTATCTCTAACCAATGAACTGCCGAACGTGAACCTTCCTGGAGACCTGTTACTTTATTTGTGTCTCCAGATCCAGTTCGTTAAACTATTCGCTAATAAGCACAGAGGATTTAATAACTGTTGAACGGGTCTCGAATAACCAACCAGTCTTTTGTAGGTCTCTGGTCAATCTTAGGTTACTAAATACAAGTGGAACTATTCTAGACCTGGGTTGCATAAAATTTGGGCAGCGCTTCCGCTACTGGTGATCAAGTCGGAACGTCAGGACCCACAAGGAGCAACCGCCAAGACTAGGAGACCTAGTAGATGCTAGGAAGTAGGAAGGCAAAGCAATTACACCAAAATAAAGTCAACATAACACCAGATGCGCCCAACTCAGTTTTGGCACACAACCCAAGCCTACTTATCAGAATGGAGGAATTCACGGGCTCATATACATTACATGGCATTTACTTGTTGACAAGGTCACGCAACGCTCTTGGACCGGCAATTTTTCACTACTCAGCAACTCCAGAACTAAGACTTCACCAGAGAACCTAATTTCACTCTGAACGTCCTGATTTCTGTTACTCAACAGATCAGACCCCAAGTCCGCGATCTAATCAACACCATATCTTGTTGATCATAAGTTTGCTCTCCCGATCTGCTCTCCAAGTCTACTCTCCAAAGAATCTGATTTGCACAGTTCTAGCTCCTGATTTCTGACCTCAAAGACAATATACACTACACTGAAAAATACAGTCTCATCCTCACCACCAAGAGTGCTCTTTCCAAGACTGAAAAACTGAGAATGCCCATTTAGGGTTCACGACCCTCCTTATCTAGTATCCTTGAGTTTGCCTTGTGACCATACAGCTGCCACTTTTTGGTTCATCACTGTCCGAATGCCATCTGGTGGGATAAAGCAAAAGGTGTTACAATCGCCCCAACCAGCAAAATGCAGTTCTTCCACTGAACTGCGGTATCTACAATACCACATTAGGAACAACACTTCCTCAAATCCAGAGGAACAATACCCCATCCAGGGTAAGATTAAGCCCTTTCTCAGGACTATGCTCCATTATCGAGCATCTGTTGAAGCTTTCGGGTGAGACAAAACCCTAGCTTCCAGGTGGTGAACTCTTCAGTTTCTTTTTATCCACCTCCTTACTATGATACACCATAGTAGCGTCAGCCTAAACTTGATTGACATCGACAGCCATAAGCAGTCAGCAGACCACAACTCCACCTTTAGACGAGTAGATTGGCCAGATCTACTCGGTTCCAGTGTCCTTGAAGGGCCCTTTGGCATGACTCTTCTGACTCGGTTTCAATCCACCGCTTAGCTGGCAGAGACCACTGCGGACTGTCGTCTCACAAAGTATCTTCGCAGTGGTTCTTGGAACTTGTACAATGCTAGATCATCTAGGTACTCCCAAGCTTCACTTACCAATCCCGGGACTCTACCTGTCCAACGACATAGGTATTGAGTGACGGGTTCTCCAGCTCCATCTGGATTCGGTGATGCTCGATGATCTACTATCTCAATCAACTCAAGATCATCAGCTCTTGGTAATGCTTCTAACACTGGATGCCATTTCTGATATCTTCCTGGCAACGATTCTAGTTCTTCACGAAACATTTTCAAGTTAGAAACATGAATGATGGGGTGATAATGCTTCATACTAGCTGGAAAACGTAACTTATAAGTCACAAGACCTAACTTCTTCTCAATCAGGAATGGTCCGGCCCACTTTGGACGAAGCTTCTTGGCTAAGTCCACCCCTGCTGGTATTCTGAAGTTCTTGGTTTCTCAACCAGACCCTCTGCCCTTCTTCGAACTGTACGTCTTGCCTACCACGGTTTGCATATTTGGCATATCGTTGTTGTGCCTTCTCCATGTGTTTCTTGGCTTCTTGAAACACAGTACCCGGAACACGTATGAAAGTCTCTAGATCTGGAAGATCCTGGTTTGACCTTCCTGTGTTTTCATGCCCTTTGGTAGCCAGAGCTATAGGAGTCCAAGGTGCATGAGAGCCTCGATAAACCACTTCAAATGGTTTAAATCCTGTACTCGAATGCTTAGTGTTGTTATATGTAAACTCCACCAAGTCCAAGTGCTCGCTATCGGAGTGTGATCCGTCTACCTAGGAAAGCGCCGGGCTTCTGGCTGTGGTTGTTTACTCAAGAGATTGGTTTTCAGGTAACAACAGGGCTATAAACACTCACACAGGTGTGTAATGTCTTGTAATATGCTCAGAAGGCGAAATTCAGGTCTAGCTGGCAGTAATAAGATCCGGCGGCGAACTTTGACACTCACGGAGAAGAAAACTATGAAGGTTTAGACTTCTAAACTTCCCCTACATGTAAATGAGGTACTACTGAACTCACACACGAAGTTTCAGCCAGAAATCAAATTCTGACACGGAGATATGGATAGAAAAGTTCTGAGCATGAAAACTACGGCAATTTCTGGTACCTAGCTGGCTATTCCAACCTATAACAGGAGTTTGGCTCGATCAATTTCGACGTTTCTTACAGGATTTGCAGTCTACAGGGTGCTGAACATCCCTGTGAAGTTGGGACTCCTGAATGTACACAGAACTGCAGATCTCCTCCTCTGAAGTCGCTGCTCTAGATTAAGAGCTTTTCAGACCCCCTCAGCTTCAGCGGCCGCCCTGAATTACTCAGTCTTCAACCTTTCCACAGCTTTTGCAACATCCTCAGGTCTTCGTTCTAACTGCTGGATCCTTAATGCAAGAAGATCCTCCGTACTTCTACCATCTTCCCATGGCAAAACATTCCAAGTAGGCACAACCTCCTCAATCGGCATCATAAGTTTTTGCCCTAGTATCAACTCTGCTAGCATGTAACCTGTAACGGTACTATGAGTTGTACGATCTGCCCACAAAGCAAACGGTAGCAGTCTAGGCCATTCACGGATCTTACCCTTGCAAGCTTTTACCAAAGCTTTGATGATTGGCGGATGACCTCTTTCGCTCTTGCCATTCCCTTCAGGATTGTAAGCAGTGGTTAACGCCAACTTGATTCTCAATCGCTTGAAGAACTCAACTGCTTCTTGTGAATCCAGCTCACCCCTATCTGCAGTGATCTTCCCCACACACCCATACCTACAAATAACATCTTCAAGTAGAAAGCGGCAAACACTAGCAGTGGTCTTCGTCCTCAGGGCACGACCTTCAACTTGGTTAGATAGATCTTCTCTAGCCAAGACTAGATACCTCATTTGTCCAAGTCCAAATGGCATAGTTACCAGATCAACTACCCATTTGTAATGAATGGCTAAAGGATAAGTAGGATGCAATCCATCACGATGACGTACGTTGGAATACATCTGGCAAGGTATACAACATGAAACAAACTGTACTACATCCTTATACATATCCTTCCACCAATACTTCTCCTTTATCTTGGCAAATGTAACCCAAACTCCTCTATGACCGGCCCATAGACTCTCATGGAACTCCTTGATCAACTTCTGCTGCAATTCCAAGTCACATACCACCCACTGCGGTATACCTCCTTGTAGCTTAGGGCGCTTCCATAGATGTCCTCCATGTAAAAAGTAACCATAAGCTATCATACGGATCCTCTTGAAATCTGCATTAGACCAGCCTTCTTGCCTTTCTAGTGAACTCAAATAGCGCCCAAGATCCAACCACTCGCCATCATACACAGTTTCCTCAAAAAACTCCAACGGGGCTGCAAAACAACTTCTATCTCTTCTAACAAGAGCACTAGAATAGAACTCTGTTCCCACATCCTCCTGATCATTTATCATTTCTTTCTCATCGTAATACCTAGCCCTTGAACATATCTGTCACAGGATTGTCTTTTCTTGCAATATGTCTAAACTCTGGGTTCAAGGACTTGATATATGCTATCCACCTCAACATAGCAATATCTGGAGTTGTACAGCTAGTGATCATTCCCAAGAGAGATAAGCAATCTGTCTCCACAACCACATGTGCTCCTATCAAGTATTCCTTATCACTCTTCATCGCAGTAACTACTCCCCATAGCTCTCTCTTGACCTGAGGGTAGTCTCTCTACCGTGAACTTAAGACCTTAGCACCAAAACGCACCACATATCTATTTCCATCTTTATCATCTTGTCCTATAGCCCACCCAATGCCAATAGGACTAGTATCAACCGTAAGGATAACTCGTCTGCCCAACTCATATGTTACCTTCCGTAGAGTTGGTGGTGAAGACAACAGATCCTTCAACTTCTTCATAGACTCGCTTTGCTCCTCTTGCCACTGAAATCTCTGCCTCTTCCTCAGCAACTTGTACAACGGATCTGCTACATGTGCAAAGTGTGGAATCCATATATGATAAAACACACATGCACCTAGAAACCTTCTCACCTCAGTAACCGATCCACATGTCTCCTTCATCCTTCGGATGGCATCAACCTTGTTTGGACAAGGTTTCCGACCATAAGATCCACACAGATGTCCCACTATTAACACCTCATGTTCTCCAAATACAGACTTTGCTCCTGATAAAGTCTGATGAACCTCCTCCAGTCGACTCAATATCTTATCACAGTCGGCTATGTGATCTGCAACAAACTTACGGCACCCCCTCTGATCCATTACCTCATTCTTCTCCTCCTCAGCACACCCTTTGATCGGCACATCATCAAGGAATGGCATAGTTTTTTCAGGAATGAAATCCCTCAAAACTTTATTCATGCCATTCATCATATGTGCTACAGAATTGGTAGCACCTTGTGGCAAGGTGCACATCCTTAGTAACCCCAAAGGTGTCCTCATTGTAGTCAAGTCTCTACTCTCAGAGGATAACTGAAACTGATCGTAACCTGAATATAAGTCTCCCATTGAATAGATAGCACGACCAGCAAAAGCCTCTGCAAACTCGTCTACAATAGGTCCTATACCCATATTCCTGATAGTCACCTTGTTAACTGGCTGCATATCTTGAATAAATCTCAAAGCTCCACTCTTCTTCGAAACAGTAAACCATCTGCTAGAGTAGGGAGCTATAGATGGTTCCAAGATACCCATCCTAATCCTCTCATTGAGCAAGTCTATCAGCTTTGGTAGATGAGCTCTAGGTATAGAGATATGACGTAGATTCCAAAGCACATGCGGTATAGTAAAGATTACCATAGGTGCAACTACACTTGGATCTACACATCCTACTTCATGTGACTCAAACGCAAACGCCTTACCATGCCTAGATAGCATCTCCTTGAAGCTCTTCTTCTCTTGCTCGGTAAGAAATCCATCACCTCCAATCTTCAGCTCCTTCAGTGTTGTTTCTGTGAACTGGTGCCCAATTCTTCTCGGTCCTCTGAGCGTGGGTTCTCGTGCAGCTTGCTCCATCTTCTGATTGTAATCGAGTGGCAAAGACAAAGCCACTGGTTTGACTTTCTTTGCCACTGACTTGTACTTGGTCTCCAAATACACTTCTTGTCGATCTATAAACTTATCAGTTACATCATAAAGCTCTTTGGAGCTCACTCTCACCACTCTATCTACATCATCTGTAGAGCTTTCTAATATAGATTTCAACTCCCCTATAGTATCTATCAAATACTGCTCTTCAAACACTCCAGATATGTATTCATCTCCTGCTAACTCTCCACTATCTCTCAAAGACTGCTGTACATATTTCACATGTTGTCTCTCAAACCTCTTCAGATTCTCAACCTTCCTATAACACACTGATCCACATGATGTCAGTCCTAAGAAGCTAGTGGATAAAGCTTCTTGCTCTACTGGATCAGGCGAGAATCCTATTTGTACTGTATCGTTGAAGTCTCGCTCTTCAATGGTACTCTGCCAAAACCCCTAGACTCTCTAAACTCCTGAGTAATCTTAGGTAGTGGACGGTCTCTCAAGCTATCACGATTCTTCTCATGTTCTGCAGCAACGGTCAAAAATTGAACAGCTCTTTTGCCGTCTCTACTACGTATCCTAGCATAGGCTGAACCATCATCCATAACTCGTGTCTCCATTCTAACAGCAGTAATGTAAGGCTGTCCTAGAATGATAGGATAGGTTGACATGTCTTGCACAAAGAAATTCTGAACATCACTAATGTCACCCACAATTACCTTGATGTTGGGGCAAGCACCATAGAGTTCTCCTCGCTGGTTGTTGGCAGCACGGATAAGCCATCCATGGTCGGTGTCTATAGACCATCTCCCACGCTTGTACAGCTCCTTAGACATCAGATTAATCTCTGAGCCATGATCAATCAATGCCACCACAGGTTCCTCTAGATCTCCTAGCTTCACTAAGGTCTCTGTGGTTGCTCTCGCCCAATGGTTGTGAGAATAATGGCTCTTCTGCGATGCTTCCACCTCATCTTCAAACCTCACGTGCTGATCTGATCTTCCCTCTGATACTTGAGAGCAATAACCAGCAATCTCATCTTCCTCATCCTCCGACAGTTTGGTCTCTAGAGCGTTAAGCGTAGCTGCTTCACCCAAAATCTGACGTTTCCTCTTGATGATATCTATGATAATCTCATGGAACTCACGCTTTGCAATCCCAAGAATCTCACCCAAAGTAAACTCAACTTTCCCATTCAAGATACGGTTCTCTAACACCTGCTTCAAGTCTGTAGCAATCTCAATGTCAGATTGAAGTTTGTATGCAGGCATCTTACCCTTCTCCTTGCTTCTCTCCTTCTCCTTTGGTGTTGTAGATAATAGATCCTCCATAGTCTCCTCCCGAGTAGGTGTTGTCTCCTGCCTTGCATCTGGTCTAGCCCTTTCACTCCTTGTAGCAGGTCGTTTGGCTGTAGAAGCCTCACCTGCATCCTCCCTCTTGCGTTTTTCTTCTAGTAGAGCTTCATGCTGACTTCTTGCAACATAAGCATGCACTGACATAGTATCCACAGGGTCATTCCATCCTGTAGTTTCTCTAATTGAGTTGCCAACCCTTCGTAGCACATCCTTGTCTAGCTCTGTTCTAGCTACGGACCGCACTACATCTGACCACAACCCAGTAGTCCCTTTCTCTCTCTCCATTTCCACTTTCACTCCACACGTAGCAGCATTCACAAGAGAAACAGCATGTGATGCTGATATATCATTCACAAGTCTCTTCATACCACCCTTGTCAAAGTTGGTTCCCAGCATCATCCCAGTCTCTCTCAAATGGATCTTACCATCTTTGAAGAAGATAAGATCCTTCCTCAATGCATCTGAAAACTCTCCACAATCTCTTCTTACATGGTCTAGGCTATCGCACCATATACAACGATGAACAAAGCATTCTCTCATCTGAGGTCTCTGCATAGCAGGCTGTACATTCTACTCCTTCTCTTCTAACCTAGTGAGCTTAAGCTTAAGCTCCTTCATACCCTTAATCAACTCATCAAGCGGTGAGTCTTCCTCTCTAGCAATTACCAAAGCAGGCTTAGTAGGTAACTGCTTGACAGGAATTATCAGAGGTGTTGCTTCACTTACCACCACCTTGTCTCTTCTTCTCTGTCTCTTGGTCAACAAAGAGACAGCCTCTTCAACCTCCTTCCAGTCAGTCTTCAATCCTCTCTCCTCACTCTTGTCTTCCAGCAACAGCTCAAGCTTCTCCTGAATAGTCACGTCCGCTGCTTGTAGGAAAAGCTCGGTCTTCTCCACCTCTAATGTAAGCTTCTCTGTCCTAGAAAGCTGAGCATACTGACGATCAAACTCCCTTAACAACTCATTTACAGACAAACCTTTGTTAGGCTTAACCACCCACTCCAAGAACGTTCTCTTGGTCACCCTCTCTGAATCTTCAGTGTAGTACTCCTCCTTCAAAGCGCGCATAAAGCTCTCCCAACTCTGTCCTTGTTGCTGCTTGAGCTCCTTCACACGCCCCCGAATCTCAGGGACAACAGCAAGTTCAAAGTTCTCCACCATCTCCTTCTCAGGTACCTTGTTCACCTCCATCTCCCTAGCATAGTACCGCACGTACTTGGAATATCTGTCCCCTTGAACTGATCCATCTGATGCATCACAGATTGCAACGCCTTGGTTGCTAATACCTCCTTCCTCTCTGTGCTCTGCTGCTGCTGCATAAACATGAAAAAGGCTTGGAACATCTTCATCGTAGTAGCATCCAACTGAACAGGTTGCTGAGCAGCAGTAGCACCTCCACTTGATGATCCTTGGTTGGCCATGATACCTGATCCTGTAACACTCTCAAGAAAACTCCCACCCTAGGTGTTTCACGTCGAGTTCACCAAAAAGAGAGTATGTCGGAGTGTGATCCGTCTACCTAGGAAAGCGCCGGGCTTCTGGCTGTGGCTGTTTACTCAAGAGATTGGTTTTCAGGTAACAACAGGGCTATAAACACTCACACAGGTGTGTAATGTCTTGTAATATGCTCAGAAGGCGAAATTCAGGTCTAGCTGGCAGTAATAAGATCCGGCGGCGAACTTTGACACTCACGGAGAAGAAAACTATGAAGGTTTAGACTTCTAAACTTCCCCTACATGTAAATGAGGTACTACTGAACTCACACACGAAGTTTCAGCCAGAAATCAAATTCTGACACGGAGATATGGACAGAAAAGTTCTGAGCATGAAAACTACGGCAATTTCTGGTACCTAGCTGGCTATTCCAACCTATAACAGGAGTTTGGCTTGATCAATTTCGAAGTTTCTTACAGGATTTGCAGTCTACAGGGTGCTGAACATCCTTGTGAAGTTGGGACTCTTGAATGTACACAGAACTGCAGATCTCCTCCTCTGAAGTCGCTGCTCTAGATTAAGAGCTTTTCAGACCCCCTCAGCTTCAGCGGCCGACCTGAATTACTCAGTTGCTCAATCGATATGAAACTTTTTGTGAAATCGTAGCCCTGCTGGCACAACCTCGAAGTTTTGAAGCAATTTCCTCAAATCTGCTGCGAGTGACACTGAAAATCCTAAATCCAACAAAAGTGATTCAATTCTAGCACAATTCGAACTTCAACTGCTCATAACTCCGTCTTTATTGACTCAAATCGATCAAATTTTTCACTGGAAGTGCTTGGCATGACGAGCCCTCTCTCCCTGTGCTCTCAGATTTCGAAGATCCCTCACCAAATGCTCGAACTCCACTCTAGAGCTCTGTTTCTAAATTTAGAGTTTAACAAAAGACAAAAACAGACCAATGGGAGTTCATAGCTCCACTTGGTTGTCCTTTAGTACTCTAAACCACGTGGCAACTTAGTTTTACTCATAGGCTACCACGTCAAGCCCCCTAGAGTGACAGCGTAAAACTTAAATTACTTAAAATGACACGCAGCCCCGAAAAATAACTTAAATCAGCTAGAAAGCGTGCATGGGCGACACGCAAATACAACCCATGAGCTTAAGCCCTATCAACATGGTAATCAACCTACTAAGACTCAAAATAGTGTTAACACCGTATGCAAAGGTGTCAAACATATACATAAACGACTAGAAGTAATAAGAGCTAACTTCTAGAACTACTTAACTCAAGCGTCGGAGTAGAAATATAACATGTAGCCGCCAAGTAGCGCGACATCGCTCTAATCACTTTGATCTCGCATGATATAGTTTCTCAACCCTTGCTCTACTATCTGTATCGTCCTTTCTGTCTGACCATCAGTTTCAGGATGATAGGAGGAACTGAACTTGAGGGTAGTTCCGAGTCTTCGAAACAAACCCTTCCAAAACTCAGCAACAAACCTCCTATCCAAGTCTGAAACAATGTCTTTAGGCATCCCGTGATACTTAAAAACATATCGAATGAATAGTTCAGTGGCACCTTTTGACGTTACTGCTTCCCTACAAGGGATGAGGTGAGCTTGTTTGCTGAAACAATCGATGACAACTAGCAAAGTGTCAAAACCTCCTGACTCAGGTAAACCGGTGCATAAGTCCATACTTATGCTCTCCAAAGGCCCATCAGGTATTGGTAATGGTCTCAGCAATCCTGCAGGTCTCCTCCGCTCAGTTCGTTGTTGCTTACATGTCAAGCAAGTCTGCACGTACTTGATCACATCCTCCAACATGGTTGGTCAATAAAACTGCTCTTTAAGTCGTTGTAACATTCTATTCTGTCCTCCATGTCCAGCTAGTTCACAATCATGACATTCTTGCATGACTAGTGTCTTTAGAGCTCCAGCTGGAACATAGACCTTGGTTTGCTTATAAAACCAAAGGCCATTGCGAAATGAGAGGTGACGTACCAATGGATCTCTCCTTTGTTGGCTGGTCCGACGTTGAGCCTGAGGATCATCTGGCAATGCTTGTCTGATTCGATCCAAAAGCTCTTCACTTGTGTCTTGGGTTGTTAACGCCTGGACACGTCTGCTTAACACATTCGCTGAAATATTTTCCTTCCCCTTTTGATATCGCCATTCGATATCAAAACGTGCAAGCTCCACTTGCCATCTCTACTGTTTGCATGACAACCGAGGTTTACTTTGAAAGTATGTATTACTCTCGCAGTCCGTCACAACAGTAACTTTACTTGGTAACAAATAATGCTCCCAACGTTTCAGACAGTGGACAACTGCGAACATCTCCTGTTCATGAGCATGTCATTTTGCCTCTGTTTCTGAAAACTTATGACTTTCGTAAGCCACTAGATGCTTTTCTTGCATCAGCACTCCTCCAATGGCCCATTGAGAAGCATCTGTGTGAACCTCGAAAGGTTCTCCCATCTTTGGAAGAGCTAGCACGGGCATCTCTGTCAGTGCTTGTTTCAACTCCTGAAACGCTCTTTCAGCTGTTGGATTCCAAACAACCTTGGAAGTCTTGCGTAATAAGCCAAACAAAGGTGCGGCTTTATGCGCAAACTGATAAACAAAGCGCCGAAAATATGTGGCTAACCCAAGAAAAGATCTGAGCTCATGAACACTCTCATGTCTCTTCCATTCAACAATGGCTCGAATCTTAGCTCTGTTAGGATGAATACCCTGCGCATCGATCAAACATCCTAGAAACACCACACTCTCTTGTCCAAAAGAGCACTTGCTCTTCTTGAGGTAGAGTTGATGTTCTTCTAGACGCTTAAACACCATTTCAACATCTGCTAGATGCTGATTCCAAGTGGATGAGAAGATGATGATATCGTCTAAGTACACGATAACACTCTCATCCAAAAGATCTCGTTCATTAGCCTACAGAAAGTACCAGGTGCATTGGACAATCCAAACGGCAACACTGTATACTCAAACAAGCCATACCTCGTCCTTATAGCCGTCTTTTCTTCATCTCCTTCTTTGATCCGGATTTGATGATATCCAGAACGAAGATCCAACTTGGTGAAGTACTTTCCTGTGGTCAACCGATCTATGGTTTCATCCATGAAAGGAAGAGGATACTTGTTCTTGACAGTAACCTTATTAAGTGCACGGTAGTCTGCACACATGCGGATACCACCATCTTTCTTGGCCACGAACAAGACCGGTGCAGCATAAGGTGATATGCTGGGTCGTAAGATACCTTGAGCTATCAATTCTTTCAACTGAGTCTTCAGCTCTGTTAGCTCATTAAACGACATGCGTCTTGATGGCACTGCGATAGGTGTAGCCCTAGGAACCAGATCAATGGCATGATCCAAGGCTCTCCTCGAAGGAAGTCCTGTTGGTAACTGATCCGGCATTATATGAGAATACCTCTCAATCAGCATTTGCATATCAGGATGTATGGGAAGAGCAGCAACACGTTCTTCCTCATCCGTCTCCACCTTGGGTTTAGACATCACTGCAACCCAAGCTTCGTCTACTGACTTGATCTGCTTTCCAAATTGTCTAGCTGTGCAGATCTGAAATGCCACCTTGGCTCATTGGAACCTACGGACAGCATGGTTTGGCTCCTTAGGTCTCTCTTTGATGACCAATGGATGTGGTTGACCCGAGCCCCATCGATCCATGACTATGATGTTCCCTTCTTGAACATCTAGCTTTGCCTTGGTCTCTTGTAACCAAGACCAGGACAAGATACTCTCCATCGTGTCACCTAAGCTCATAACTAAAAACTCATGCTTCCTAGTTACCCCTCCAACAGTAATAGGAACACTCATGAGCTTTTCTGTAACGGTTGTGCTGCCTTGCACAAACCTTACCAACAACGGGCTCATGATCTTGGTTCTAGTCATCCCTAAGGTTCTGACCAGTTTTTCATCCAAGACATTCACATCTGCTCCAATATCTATAAGCAAACAACACCGGTGGTTTCTTATTTTTACTTCAGTCCACGGTAGAAAATCTCCATGTTCTACCAAATGCTCACCAGCACATACCTCTGCTTCAGTAGTCGCTTCAACTGGTTCTTCAACATTGGTTGTCTCTTCAGCTGTCAACCCACGAACGTTGCTCGCTGTTGAACGTTGAGGACACTCACGAGCGATGTGACCATCCCGTCCGCATCGAAAACAGATGATCGTCCTTGAAGGTGTAACACTGCTAGCTCCACTGCTCCTAGCACCTGAAGTCGAAACTTGGTTAGATCCTGCATTGGATGCATAAGATCCAGTAGGTCGGGTCTGAGTAGGACCACGAGTAACTCCTTGCTGTTGAGACCCACGAGGAAACCTCCTTCCCGATGCACCAAATCTTCCACCACCACGTCCTCTACCACCTCTACTCTTAGAGGACGCTATCTGTCCTTGAGGATTGCGCCAAAATCCTCTACTAGGCTCGCCATCACTTGTTCCATGTTGAAACTTGGAGGGCTGCACGGTGTAGTTACGTTCCCTAGTGTTCTCTGCTGCTTCTAGGAATGCAAACAAGTCTTGCATGTCCTCGGACTTATGAAACATAACCCAGCTATCAAACACACTAGCATAGAAACCTTGCAGACCTTTCTTCAAGTGAAACAGCAAGTCGGTGCGATCCACCATGTGCAAACGAGTAACCAACTCAGAAAATCGCTGGAGATACTGTCTGATACTCCCTGTTTGTCTCAGATGAATAAGTTGTAGTCGAAACTGTGTAGCTTCATCCACTGGTACCAAATGTCGTCGGAGTTCATCCTTCAGCTCAGGCCAAGTGGACATAGGAGTTGTACCGTTCAAACTTCTCATCTGTTGTTGACCTCCATACCATTCCTTAGCCTCTCCTTCCAGTCTACTAACAGCGTAGATGAACCAACTGCGCTCATCGAAATTCTCCAGGTAATTCTCCATTTCAGTAATCCATAACTCAAACCTGGAAAAGCTTTTCTCACCGTTGAAGGCTGATGGTGTCGCTGGTTCAGCCCACTTCACTTTCCGCTTGTGCCCTTCTTTGACTGAGCTGCCTTCCGCAACATTCTCTTGCACCTTCTGTGATCCATCTTCATTCTTATCTGCTTGAGCAATATCAACTGCTTCTTCGCCTGGTAGTGCTAAATCTTTGACTTGCTCGATTTGCAGTACAAGGACCTCCGCTTCATTCTCTTGTGTCGCTTTTGCTTGAGTTAAATCTGTCTTAAGCACCTTCTTCTCAGCTTCTACTTGCTCAAGTCGGCCTTCCAACTTTCTCAGCAATGCTTTCATCTCGTCCAACTCGGTCGACACAGCCTCCATTGTCGATGGTGTTTAGCAAAGACTCAACTTGAGCCTGCTCTGATACCAACTATAACGTTCGACCGCAGATCTCGGAACAGATTTCTTTATCTCTAACCAATGAACTGCCGAACGTGAACCTCCCTGGAGACCTGTATACTTTATTTGTGTCTCCAGATCCAGTTCGTTAAACTATCCGCTAATAAGCACAGAGGATTTAATAACTGTTGAACGGATCTCGAATAACCAACTAGTCTTTTGTAGATCTCTGGTCAATCTTAGGTTACTAAATACAGGTGGAACTATTCTAGACCTGGGTTGCATAAAATTTGGGCAGCGCTTCCGCTACTGGTGATCAAGTCGGAACGCCAGGACCCACAAGGAGCAACCGCCAAGACTAGGAGACCTAGTAGATGCTAGGAAGTAGGAAGGCAAAGCAATTACACCAAAATAAAGTCAACACAACACCAGATGCGCCCAACTCAGTTTTGGCACACAACCCAAGCCTACTTATCAGAATGGAGGAATTCACGGGCTCATATACATTACATGGCATTTACTTGCTGACAAGGTCACGCAGCGCTCTTGGACCGGCAATTCTTCACTACTCAGCAACTCCAGAAAGACTTCACCAGAGAACCTAATTTCACTCTGAACGTCCTGATTTCTGTTACTCAACAGATCAGATCCCAAGTCCACGATCTAATCAACACCATATCATTCTTGTTGATCATAAGTCTGCTCTCCAGATCTGCTCTCCAAGTCTACTCTCCAAGGAATCTGATTTGCACAGTTCTAGCTCTTGATTTCTGACCTCAAAGGCAATATACACTACATTGAAAAATACAATCTCCTCCCTCACCACCAAGAGTGCTCTCTCCAAGACTGAAAAACTGAGAATGCCCATTTAAGGTTCGCGACCCTCCTTATCTAGTCTCCTTGAGTTTGCCTTGTGACCATGCATCTGCCACTTTTTGGTTAATCACTGCTCGAATGCCATCTGGTGGGATAAAGCAAAAGGTGTTACAAAGATGTTATACGGACCCGGTATAAAGGTCAAGACGTACTCCAGTATAAAGACAGGATATTATAATATCCTGTCTTTATTAGAGTCAATTATCTATTAAATACAACCCCAAGCCGTTATACCCCGTACCAAGGCTGTATATTCACCCAGTGTACATGGGGTATAATTTAGAGCTAACTTTTTTTTTAAGGAAGGGTTAGCTCTATATTATGCATTAATCATTCACTCGATTTGTAAAGAAGACTTGCGTTATAGGTCAATACGTTCCAGGTCTCTCATTACACTTATGGGTTTTTTTGGTTTTCACAAGCCATGTGTCTCGCTCAAACAAAATTAAGTTTATAATTTTAGTATATTAAATTTAGCACATTACATTTGACTTGGACGTTTTCACATAAATATTAAATTTAGACACAATTTAAGTTAGACGTTTTCACGAAACCGGGCGCGATTTTCACTGTATACGTACGCAGCACCCCAGGCTTCCTTCACTGCACCCCAGTAAAACATAAGTGTATTTAAATTTACAGGGCACCCCCGGCTTCCTTCACTGTACAAGTCCGTGGGGAAGGATATTTTGCCAGGACGTGCTCAAGTACAAAGTCCAGATATCATAGTCAATAAAAGTCTGCATCGGAACTTGCTTAAAAATGAGGTATGCGAACATCGAGTTAGATTGCTATTAGATTATATAGTAGTTAGATTGGTTAGATGAAGTAATTCATGTAAGTAATTCATGGCCTCTAAGTAATTCATGTCCAAGCTAGCTTAAGGAGTTTCTTTTCGTACCCTTCAGAATCTTTTTAACAAGATGAATTCAGCTGGAAAAACTTGAGTCTTGATTCACACTGTTCAGAGAATTTGGTGAAGATAGTGGTAACTCGGCAGTTTCGTGCATCGGAAACTTTACTGTGCACATGAGTGGCATTCAGAAAGTTGCAATTTTTAACTTGTAGCACTTTCCCAGAATAATTTTATATTAGAGCATAAATTAATTTGGTACTTTTAAGTCAGGTACTCGTTGAATTTTTCAGAATTCTTGCCAGACGGTGGCCGATTTCTGAACGTCTAAAACATATGGCAACGACTACAAAAGAGAGTTTAACGCTTTCCTCAAAAGTTTGGGAAGTGCACATTTGGAACACCTAAAGAAATGGCAAATTCTTACTTAAACATCGTATATTACTAATTTCTAAGTCTTCCTCGTTAAACTTTGTCTTCTGTATTTGATTGAATAAGAACTTCCCCCCAGTCACGTCAACTATGTATGAAAATCTAGAGTTATATGAATCGATGATAACCTGATGAGGACTAATGCATGTCAGATCACTCTTAGACTACAAGCCTTACGCTATAATTGATATTCTCCTTAAGACTGATTCAGAACTGAACGACCAGACAAAGCGTCCAGACTGCACTTTCTGACAAGTCATGATATAGGGAGCAAAGAAGGCAACCTAGCAATCCCAAACAGAGCCTCCGTGACACTCGCATTGCGAGTTGAAATATGATCTTGATAAGATAATCTTCTGGACCAGCTCCAAACATTTTGTGAGTCTGGACAAGCCCAAAGAATATAAGGTATCTTCGTACTTTTGTGGCTGACAGCGCTGGGACCACCCAAGACGATGTGATCGAGGAAGGTGAGGCTGACTCGAAGCTGGTGTAGCTGGTGTTTAAGGAACCGCTTGTCGTCATGTTGCCTGTGGATCCTTGAAAGAAAGAAGTGGTTCTGTTCCAGAGGAATTGGCTGAGGTTTTGCACCCGATGGCAAAATTTCATCATATCTGATCAGAATGGGGTCCTGATCGCTGGGTTTTCATTGACAAACTGACATCGAGGAGGAGTTGTGTAATGGAGGATGCTCGACCACAGGGACTTCCTTATGCACTTACCACAGAAGAAGATGAGTCAATTTCACCTGTATCCAGCATTACCACCACTTGATGGGTGGTGTTATTCGTAAGAAGGACATTTGAGCAAGTGGAACTTGGCTTGATCTCAGTGATCCGCTTGCTGGTGGGAGACGTAAGTGCGGATGATGTCTCTGTACGTCACCTCCTATGCTATAGAGAAACCTGATTTACCCGCAGCTCAGTCCAGGATTCGATCCATTGAAACAGTCAGCTATAGTGGAGATTTCTATTCAAAGTAGCCTTTTCGAATCGTTCGTGGTACATGTTCTGGCCTTGCTTGTGTTAGGGACAAGGAGCACCTATCGTTTTTTGGCTTATAGCTTATTGGAGAATCAGGGTCGGAATCACCCGAATCCCAGCAGGTAGTGTTTGGTTATCTTCCCAACAGATTTTAGCCAGACAGGACTCACGATATAGCGATCGATCCACTGGCATGCAGGAGTATTTTCTTGCAATGGGTCTTCTGAGCCAGAAACTTGAATATCATAAATGATCAGAATCAGTCACCCAGAGAGAGATAAGATGCTTACGCCACCTAAGAATCTGAGCTCATCTGGATCAGCAACTAAAACAGAACACATGCCCAGGGCTAGAGGCGTAATGAATAGCTACGACGGCTGCCCACTCCTGAAACTCGTAAGGTGGCTGAGGCTAAGGCGAAACTTGTTCAAGAGAGCTAAGAGTGGAGAAGGGGAGGAAAATATTCAAAATACGTAGTGAGCTGATTGTCCAAATCATTCTTCTCCAGTTCAAATGTTGAACCTAGGAGCTGCATAGTAGCGGCCGACTGTTGACGTTTCAAGTTCAGTCTTGTTCTTGATGACTGTTAGAGTCATCGTGCAAGATGCATCACTCAGAGGCAGTCACTACACTACCAAGACTCTTGGCCCATAAGGTCCTGCCCTCGAGTACTTATGCTGTACTCTAATTAGGTTTTTTAAGGTCTTCTATCTATCTCGAAGCTTTATACCGTAAAGTCTGGCCGGGAATTTTTCTCCCCACTCATTCAATTTGCTTTTCACTGATTGAATGCTACTTTCGTCAGGGCTTCTAGTGCTGGTGTTATCTACAGCGATCCGGAAACATCTACCTCTCAACAGGTTATGGGCCAACTACCCCCACCCCCATTAGACGCAAGTCCAAGTTTGATCAAGACGGTAGCAATTACATCCAATGGAAACCTCTAATGAAGAGGTACTTCATTCTGCAGGAACTCTGGACTGTCATTCACGACGCAGCTCCAAGAACTGTCACTCCTGGATGGAAGAAGATGGATGACACGGCTCTTCTTGGTATACTTTTTACCGTTCATGCTTCCAAGATCGAATTGATTGATTGATACAGCAAAAGAAGCTTGGTTGATCATAGAGAGTCACTATGCAGGTAGAGACGTGGAATCTAAAAAGTTCTTTCTCCAGAAGAAGTTGATGAATTCACGACTGAAAGAAGGAGATGACATTGAGAACCAGGTGGAGAGCATTAAATTGCTCGTCAGGAAACTGAAGGAGTGTGGGGAACTTACAACGATAATCAACTGATCATTACGCTGTTCAGCATGCTGCCGAAGAGTTCGAAGCAACTCGTCTATTCTCTGGAATCAAGAGGAAACTTGACATCTGAGTATGTCATTACTCGACTCAAGGCAGAAGACGACACCTTGAAGGAGGAAGCGGCATCCTCTGATGAAAGTTTACTATTCACAGCAAATTCCAGCTCAAAAGGGAAGGAGCATCAAGTGTCACCGCACTTGGTGCTCCTTCCCACCGTACAAGCCTTGTCAACAAGAGAGCCATAAAGGGAATAAAGAAACCCAGGACTTCCGGCTGAAATCATCCGTGAAGGTTAAGAGACATTTTGGTCCAGGAAATGAGCTGATGCTCATCCGGCCGCACAGATCAGTATGGATCAGTCCCAACTTCCTATTAACCTTGTGCTCGTCATCCTTCTGAAAAGAGGCTTTGCCTTGCTTCTCCATAAAACACGATTCACAAAAGACATCCTCCTTCGCTGCATCTACTAGATCATAGCCCTCAACCAATCGTTTTTGCATCAACATTCTAGGATTCTTGTAACCTAGATGGCCCTATCTCCTATGACACAGTTGCAAATTGTCTGGTGGTCTATCAGTTATGAACACTGATTCATATCTAGTAGTCAGAGTAGTGCACTGTATCCTAGAAAGATCACCTTCAGTTTGTTGGGCGGCAGCAATGAGGACATCATCTTTGTAGATGAAACATTTCTTGTTCTCAAGGATCATCTTGCATCCGCCCTCCATCAGACTCTCAAGTGAAACTAAGTTCTTCGTGAGCTCGAGCACGAACAACACAGAGGTGAGAGTACGAGACTCCGTCTTGCTCCCAGGTAAGTGGAATGCCATTTGGACCTCACCGACTCCAGCACCCATCAGAGTTGTGTCATCCCTCAGTATGAAGCTTGACTGGGGAGCATGACTTGTAATTAACCAGGAGATCTGTTCCCGGTTACATGGCGTGAAGCCCCAGAATCTAACAGCCATTCAGTATCTCCACTATCGCTAGTGGAAGAAACTGTAAGTAGGTGATTACATCAGGTCTTCTAGAGGTCTTCCTTTCCACCGTCTTCTCTCTTCCTGTGATGTGCATTTGTGTCTTTCTTCTTCCTCTTCTTTTTACTATCGTCAAGGGCCAGCCACTTGTAGCAATCTTTCTTTAGGTGGCTGTTCTTTTTGCAGTACGTGCACACCTTCCTCTCTTGTTTTCCGAAGATGGTTTAAACACTTCAAACAGTTCAAGGCCCTAGTCGAAAATGAAGCTGACTGCAAGATTAAAACACTTCGCAGCGATGGTGGAGGAGAGTATGTGAGTTATGCTTTTTCTACTTACCTCCAGGAGCAAGGGATAAGACATCAGGTAACTCCTCGAGACTCACCTGAACTAAATAGGGTAGCCGAAATACTCAATAGGACTCTGCTAGACAAAGCAAGGTCTATGTTGGCAAAGTCTGCTCTTGGGAGGGAGTTCTGGGCTGGGGCTATTATTACAGCACTTTACGTAAATAACAGAATTCCAAGCGGACCCATTGATGTCACGTTAGAAGAGAAATGGAATGGACTAGAGCCCAATATTTCTCATCTAAGGGTATTTGGGTGCCAAGCATTTGCACATATCCATGACAGCAGAAGGAAGAAGCTTGACCTAAAAAGTAAGAGGTGTGTGTTACTCGACTACAGGCATGACAACACATCAGTCAATTACAAGCTTTTCAACCCAGTAACATGGAAAGTGATCTACAGCCGCAGTGTACTGTTTGATGAATCAACTACCAAATTGAGTCCGTTGAGAGAGAGACTAGATGCATTGATTTAAACTACCACACTGGTAAGACCGTTGGGTACCTATCCCAAGTTCACATGTACCACCTACGTCTGCAAGTACGGCTCAATTCCCTCAACCACAAACTACCGGAAACACATCAACTGCTTCTAGTTAAGAAACTCATTCCTTGAATGTAAGTCCTGGAGTCAACTTGGCCAAATACCTCAACTTTCACTCTCAATCTAGTCAGTGTGAAAGGTTTTCAGATGATGAAGCTAACATCAGTGATGGAGTTGCAGAGGAACAAGGTGCAGACCACGTGTTTGAGACTATATCTAATGTGATTGTCTCAAAATTCATGTTTATTAAATGAAAAACATAGTGTATGGACATGAAGTTGTTGTACCTGGTGCTCAATTTTGTAACTATATGACATGTAGGAGAAGAGAAGTCTCCGGTTCAAATCCAAACTCCTCCTCTTGAGCTCAAACTGCTACATGATTCTAACTAAGCGGAAAAAAAAAAGAAGAAGAACATTACGTCCGACGAATCGATCCGATCGATGATTCGCTAAGCGGTGGCGACGAACCGCTATGTAGATGATTCGCTAAGCGGCGGCGATGATGACGGACGGGTTCGTCCGAGCGGGACCGAAAATAAGTGCCGGATCCATTCGCCGGTAGTGCTATCCACCGGTGATTCTCCAGGCGGAGGTGACGGACAGCACCGCCAAATGTCACATGTATGGTGGTCATCGGCTGGTCGCCAACTAGGCCAGCGTACTAATTGTCGATGGATAACTGAGCACAGAAGGCGGATAGCACTGTCGGCGATTCATCAAGCGCCGGAGACGGACATTCAGAAGGTGATAGGGTCGTCATTCATCGCCCATCAACGGACGTTCTGCGGCTAGTGATTCTGTTTGCCGGCAATGAGGTAACACCGACTACAGTCAAAAAAAACAGACTGCAATGGTCTATCGTCGGTAATTACTGTTAAAATTTTGACAATGAGCTCCAATCGTGCATCTCCATCTAATGGCATATTAATTCAATATAATAAATTCAAATGGGAAAAAAGTAAAATATTCGATATGGCAATAAGGTTAACCAAAATTTCACCAAACAATTTTGTCCAGAAAAAGGCAAATGATTTGATGTGAAAATCCATAGTAAATCCGCTAGTGACAACATTTTGAAACTCACTTTTCTTCTTGTTTTACGATGCAAAATACATCGTAAAGTATCTTTTTCTTACTAGTGAGTGGAGAAAGAAGTTCCGACTTTCTTGTAGTTCATTCCTTTTGCCTACTCGTGTAGGGACTCTTACTTCTGTCCTTCTCTCATCACACTCTTCACTGACGTGTCTTTCCATCTTCATTTCTCGTCTGTATTTCTTGTCATTTTGATAATTTGTAGAATTGAATGTTGAGTTTGATAACTTTCATTGTGAATCTGATTCAATTCTCGCATTATGGAACTTTGTAATAAATCCTGGTTCTGGCTCCAAAGAAGAAAATTTTGCTAAACAATCATGCTCTGTGTATGTCTTCATTGTAAATTTTGTCGTATTGTACTGTAGTATCTTAATTTCTTAAAGAAGTAGTCTTAAAGTATTATGAAGAAGTGTCAGCAGAAAAAGAAGGTTCACAGTCTTCATAGCTGTATACTTCCTGGAAGTGTCACATGTTCAGTTTGAGAATCATATGGTAACTTTTTCAGTATGAAGGAATTTAATGTCTATTGGTCTGCCATGATAATCATCTCGCAGATTTGGAATTGTGGGTTTGTTGGGCATGCCACAGACAGGTTCTGCAGTCGAGACTCCAGAGTCTAGACTCCTAAAAAGAATTGGCGAGAGTTTTGGTTGAATTTCCTAAAAGTACTAATACTTAAAAGTATATAATTAAGCGTCAGTAATCACTTGAGACTTATCTAAGGAATTAACTAACATGAGAGTCAATTTTGAACTAAAAGCAGGAACTACGTTATATGTATAAATCATGTAGGTATTACATGTGTCACAAAAGTAATGCTAGAAGTACCCATTTGTTTAATACTATATTAAATATACAAATGTAGATTCAGTATCCTTAAACACTCGAGATCTACATATGTATATATATATATATATACAGATATAGATATATGTATCTCTCTCTATATATAAAAGATGATTTGCACATTATCAATCCAAGCTCCGTGATTCTAACTATTCTTGAAACTTTGTATCCTAACTAGCTTTAGCCTTCAAGGGCCTTTCACCTTCTTGTGTCAAATTAAACAAGGAGCCGTTTTGCACAGCGAAATAATTTAGTAACTGGAGACACTAGCGGAGCTGCAACACTGTCTCTCCAGTGTTCCCTAGAATTATGAGTAAATATTGTATTTTTTTTGTCATGCTCAGTTGATTTTCACCATAGTGTGTAGTACACAAACACAACTAGTGTTCAAAATTTGCAGTCCAAATATCGTAGTTTTGCAAACATCTTCTCATGATGGTCTAATATTTTGATGGTTTTAGAAAATCCTAATCTGCCGAAAGAGTGGATATGGATGCGATGATAAAAGAACATGTGAGTGAGAACTGATTGGTAATATTCATGTGTCAGTGAATTTTTGTCGATCTTTCTTTTCTCACCAAAAAAAGGTCTTTCTGGAACATGTTCAGACTCCACATCTAATCCCATGTGTAATGTGCACTTATTCTAATGTATTTGAACTATTTCAGTCCGCTCCTTAAGGAAGATTTATTCTTACATCCATGTATTCAGTAAATTTGGACAATCTAGTGTCCATCGATCATTCTCAAATTGTCTAACAAACTACTCCGAACAATAAAAAATTTAGATCAAAATGTCCAAAGTCAAGACTAGAATTATCTAGACTTAAAATGTGAAAAATCAGTCATTTGTATTGAATTGTCAACAATAAGTTTCTAATCAGCAAAACTCAGTTTTAAATATTTTAAATAAATAAAAAAGTAATCATAAATTAATATTGATTATTAAGTTTATTTTTTATGTAAAATAATACAATTAAAAATGATACATATATAATATCCAAAGTCATAATTATAAATATTATAAATATATATAATATACATATATAAACTATAATTAATCATAGAAGTGATTACTCAAAATTGAATATTCATATAAATTTTCATTGGAAATGTCGACCATAAACATTTATTACATAAAAATAATAAATATATTAAGAAAAACATAATTATATCAAGCACTTGAACTTTAGTGCTCTTTCTGCAATGACGATTCTGCACTTTAGTAAGATATTCTAGAGCAATGTTATAATCATCAGAGTGCTAAACATCTTCATGGTCTAAAACTCCTAACTGGATAGCATATTCTCGATATTGATCAGGTTCAAAATCTTTTGGGTCTGGTAGATGTGTCAATATCTCCTGCAGATTATGAGGTACTTTATCTAACTTGAGATGTAACAAAGAACTAGAAAGTTCTGTTTTCAGGAGAATTTGTTGCTTAACAAGTTGTTTATATAATCTCCAAATTTCTCTCTTCCGAAGGAGAGACTAGTATCGTTCAAAAGCACCAAAATGCAAGATGTAATTTGATGTAAGCTGCTGCGTTGAAAGAAGCAGCTAAAGATTCTAAATATGACCATAATATGTCTAGTAAAAACATACTCGTGAGAGAATCTTCAAAAGGTGTAGGCACTATAGAAATGTTTGACTTATTGGCAGAATCTTTGTAAAAATCTTCATCATTTGAGATACAGTTGAACAGATCATACTATAGAAAAATTTTAAGAATAGTAGAAAAGTCTATGAGTAACACCAGGATCTTCTTGAAGTGCTTTCTCATAAGTAGATATATGTACTATTGTAGTGAGTCTCCTTCCAAACTAATTTGAATTGAGATCTAAGCTGGTACCAATTCGAACCCCTAACGACTAGATCAATTCGAACCCCTAACGACTAGACCAATTCGAACCCCCTAGTTAGACTCAAAGTGATTGATCTCCAGATTGTAACTCAACTCAAGAGCTTTCCAACGAGACCCCATACTCCATGCATTACCCTCGAGAAGGCCTCTGAAATCCTAAATCCATCCTCAGAACTTAGATGAACTGGATTGGTCAAATAGACCAATGAGAATGAATATTGGAGATCATTTTATCTCCTACTTGGCACTATAGATCAAGTTGTACCCCTAAAAGACTCTCACACCTTAAAAGCTTGAACCAAAATAGTTCGGACCCTAATCTTTACGTAGAATAATCATCCTCATCAAGCGATAGAGAAAACATACATGGAAACTTGATAGGAAAATACACGAGATTCAGTACAAAGTCAAGATAACGATCTTAGATCAATTATGATGAAGAGTATGACAAAAGAAAATGAGGAAACCATCACTTGATTATAATATTCTTCATCAAAATTCCTCATGATCCTGCACGATAATGATCTATCATTGACATTGACATTGGATATCAACGTGGATGTTGAAAAGAACATTGGTTAGAAAGTGCAGGTCTATTCACTCGTCAAAGTCGATGTACACAATCATTCCTAATTCTCTCCGTACGTGACGATTGGCAAGATCACCAGAGTAGGCAAGTCCATCACCCTCCTCATCAACTCTTCTAGACACGAACCACTGTCTAAAGTGATCATGATAGATGTAGTGAAGCTTAATATAGAAAGGATTTAAGAGTAGAAGATTCGGAACTCAGATCAATCCTCCCTTCATGAGTACAACTCTCGTAGCTCCTCACTCTCCATGTAAGACTATAAGAAACACTTGTGAGAAACAACCCCATGAAGAATGCCCTCATGAACCCTCGATCCTCCATCTAATATCCAAATTTGACAAGAGGAGTCATTCACACCAATGTCCATAGATCATTAAATTGACACATCTCATTACCATGCAATCTCACATCCTAGATAATCGTGAACTTGGTACTTAATATGTTGTCAAACGAGTTACATGAAAAAGTTCGTGAAATAGAATACAAGTTTTACGTTAAATTCACATGTGAGCTGTGTCACAACAGGACATTGGATGCTATAATAGAAGATGTGAATATCTCAAGTGTGAATAACAACTGATGCTTACCACACGGACTGACGTTGTTTCAGTCCGTGGGATAAGCAATACTCGTGTTGCACGAGAAGAAGCAATTAAATGAAAGAGTTGGAGAAGTGTTATCCCTTGGGTTTTGACTATGTATTCTTCACACCTATCACAAAGTTGACGGATCCTCTTACCATGATATATTGTCCGTTGTCTCTCATTCACTTGAATGAGATTATTTCACGCATGAAAGCTTCTAGAGATGTTCCTTCAATAGCAGATGTAGTATCGTATAAGGTGAGTACCACAAACGGCTTTGATGAAAAAAAATTATCCATATATCATCGCATGAAGAGTTAACTCAGTTTCTTCAGTCGGGTAGCTCACTTATGGTGATTTCTGGACAACACTCAACACGCGATATGATAATGATTGTAATGAAAAATGCACATCACACAGATCACATGTACTATAAATGATCCTTAAACCTTCACATACGAAGGTGTCGACTTACTGAGTGAAAGACACTTGAGGATATCTTGATCAAAATCTCTCAGTTAACAATCATGCATAATAAAATCATAGCACCAGAGCACGTTTGTCGAAATAGTTCTTCATGATCAGAATCAATACAAGGCCTTCGGTCTCCTAACTCGACCAAGACATAGTTGTATCATGTCCAACGAATATGAGATAATGTTGCTCTCTCGCTAACTCTTTTTAACTCACACTTGAGCTCTAGTTTTAGTTTGTGTGGAAGGACTCACATACTTGCTCGTTAAACCTTTTCCTATTCTCTTCACCAATTCTGTGTGAAGGCTCGCAGACCTATTATGCACGTGTGCTCGAGTGCTGGCTCGCCAACACTTCACATATTCTACATGAGGGTTTGTATACTTGCTTGCCAGTCCTTCATCTATTCTACGTGAGGGCTCACGTACTTGCTCGTCAGTCGTAACTTTCTTCTACACGAGGTCTCACGTACTTGCTAGTAGACCTTTCACCTATTCCTTATGAGGGTTCGTGTGCTTGCTCATGTACCCTTCACCTATTCTGCACGAGGGTTTGAGTGCTGACCCGCTGTCCCTTCACATATTTTGTACGAGGACTCATCAACCCTTCACTCTTCACGTACTTGCTCGATTGCCACTTAACTCTATGTGTACCTTCAAGTACTTGCTCGATTATCACTTAACTCTGTAAGCGCTCTTGCATACTTGATCGTTGGCTGCTTAAGATTTCTCCATGATGGCTCCCGTATTTGTTCGTTGGCCACTTATCTTTTCTTTTCTTCCGCTGGGTTTTGCAGGAGTTTCAAACTCGTTTACAGTATGTTTTTGGGGTCAACAACATTAAAGAGACATAGTGGATATGTTGCACGTGGATGCCCTCACAGACTTGTGGATATCAGTGATTAATGATTGATGCAATGAGAAACTCCCGATGGAATGAGATAGACCCTTGGGGAAACATACACTCGGAAGGAGGTGACAAAAAACATAACATGTTGTTTTTGTGGCATTGAAGACAAAATGCAGCTCTAAGCGGTTTGAAAGCTATTATCGCAAGTACCGTTCTTTTTAAACAAGATTTGGGTTACAAAGAGAAGTTAACTACATTCGAAGAGATGACCAACAACAACAAAGAAGATGCAAAACCCATCAAGAAAATGACGTCCTTTCTTGAGAAAGAATTCAAAGTTCCTTTCGCAAGTGTCTAGAGCTGTAGTGTCTCATGATTTCTCCTTTAGCCCATTTAGCATAAAAGATATCATTCTCACATAAGATTTGCACAAGTATTGCTGCTCTAAGTTCTAAGATCCGTTCAAACACACAAACACACGGGTTTTATCTAGAAAATCCCGTCTTCTCACAAAACCACACGACTTCCATACCCTTCAGAAGGTGCTCTTGACCTAAACAAACAACTACCAACCAAATATCACACAAGTATCTACAAGGAAGCTCAAGAAGACGCTTTCTGCTTCCAAGTCAGGACTTCCAGTCTTCCAAGCACAGTCTTCCCGAAGCAGTTCTCTACTTCTAGGGGTTCAATCCGGCTTCTCACACCTCCAGAAGACTGCTCCTGCTTCGTAGACGCTGAATTAGCAATGTGTGTCACACATTGCTCTTCCAAGTCCCAACGGGTTAGATCAATCACAGGGTGTATGCCCCCTGTAGCCTTCCCATGCTTCTGCCTACTGAAACGGTCTTCCTACAACACTACAACGACATTCACCTTCACGAAAGCTCAATAGAAGTCTCGGAAGCTCACTAGAAGAAGGTAGAAAGATGATAAGATGAGAGAAGATGGGGAAGAAGAGAAAATCCAAACAAGAGAAAACAAGATAAGAATGAGAAATTAAGATTACGGTAGGCTTCTAGTCCGGATCCTGACTAACATATTACTACAAGCCATCCCTGCTTGTAGTAATATGGAGAAGAAGACCACAAATTGGCTTACAGTTACACAGTCTTCTACTCGAGAATGTCGTCTTCTGCTGTGGGAAAGGTATATCATGTTACAATTATGGAGTCGTTGATCTTTGGGCTCCTAATTGCCCTCACACAAAGAAGCAAGTAGGGTATATGCCTTTATGTGGAAAATGTGGAAAACTTGGACATGGAGCCACGGACTGCACAAACGAACCAGCACCAAAGATTGGTGTGAGGTTTCAACCACCTCTAATCCAATCACGACCTAATGTAGGGAGTGAACATGGTCGATTTGGTGGAAGAATTGAAGACTTGTAAACTTCCACAAGACGATGAAAATGGTTGGCCAGAAGACAAGGAAATTCTGGTGAATAAAGTAGAGACTCGAAGTGGGAAGAGAATACTTCGAAAGGGAGAAACACTTGCGAAAGCCGAAGCTCAAGAGGCAAAAGATGCTAAAAAGACTGTGCGGAAGGAGTTAAAGAAGAACAAAAGAGCGCACCAAGACTTTGACAGAACAGGTGCGTGAATTGGCAAAGAAGCGGGTAAAGTTGGATACGACCGAAGTTCAAAAAGAAGAAGAGAGAACGAAGAAGACCTCAGCAAGACTGCCTGTTGATATTTCCGAAGAAGTGAAGGCCCTACTTGTGAAGCCTTGATTTTTCGTTTTTGTTAATTAATTGATTAGTTGTAAAGTAAATACGAAGAATAGATGATAGAAGATAGAAGATATGACCAGAATAGTGTTAATTAGAAGTTTAGTGAAGAATCTCTGTTCTGTAGGAATCTGTTGAAGTTATGAAGACACTTGGGATAGGAATTTTTCATAGTTGAATTTCTCGGACGAAGAGCTTTCTAATGATATGTTGTGTAAGGCAAATGGACGTCGAACGACGAAGTTACAGCAGGTTGAAGATGAGGCGAAGTTGGAGAAGAATGACCTCGCCGCCGAAGAACATCAGTCGAAGCTGAACCAACCCTAACTTCGGTATGTGTGAAAGAGCCATCATGAGATATAAATAGAAAGGTTCATGTCGTTTGTCGTATTGCTAAACACTATTCAGATGGACGGAGCGCAACGCATTCTCTTATCTACGAAGTACTCATACCTCACCGAAGTTAGTTAGTGACGAAGTACTCACTCGTTCTTCATACTCGTTGTAGCTGTTCAGATTAGATACCTAAGTCTTTGGCTCATGCGAGGGATACAGACATCCAAGCCGTCGCGACTTAGAGCGCTAGATGTCAACCGAGCGGGACTTCGCCGCTATGAGAAGGAGTTGGAGGAGATGAGTTTATCGTTCCTCCTACTTCCTTGGTGGGGGATGGTGTCTTCAAAGTTAGTACACGAGTTGAAGGTGTGCAGATAGCACCCTGTAGACGAGTCGTATGAGAGGTCATGCAATGGACCGAGACGCACTGGTCCTACGTTTTGGGCATCGACGATGCAGGCAAGGAGGACGACCTTTTTTGACAGCACTTCTTCGGCGGCATCGTCCGAAGCAGTGAAGAACTTCTCCAAGCTTTTCAAGGAAGTACCTCAGAGGAGGAATGATTACTAAACGAGCGGTTACTATAACCCGGAGAAGAGGGAGATTGTCGATGTGATTATGACGATCTTTCGGTCAAGAAGGACGGCATACATGTCGAATTGGCAAATCAACTTTATCGAACAGCTCTTCGCCGAGAAAAGAGCTCATTGGGCAAGGATCATACATCTTCACGTGCAGAAGCTCTGGACGGAGGAAGATCTAGTTTACATTGGAGCGTTTGTCTCAATCTTCTACATGAGGATGGGACTATTATCGGAAGTTGATCAGAAGAAGTTGGGCTTCGTCGTAGTAGTCGAAGATGAAGAAATCGAAGTCGCACCAACTCTAGTTAGGGACGTACAACTGGAGAAGTGTTTTGACGAGGTAGCCGTCAAAGACACAGCGGCCGAGGAAGCGAAGACATAAGCTGCGACTACCTTAGAGGCTATCGGAGAAGGTGCAATGAGACAATGAACCAAGAGGAGGACGAAGATGTAGTTTAAGTACCTCCACCAGTACGGAGAAGCGGGAGGAAGAAGATCTTAGATGAGACTCCGAGGTCCACACAAAAATCAAGAAAGAAGATGAAGATGACGAGGACGATCTACGCCGAGGGTGAAGAAGCTGAAGAAGAAGCTAAAGACGAGGACACTCCTCAGGAGAAGAAGGAGGAGGATACTACACCGAAGACTACTACTTCTTCATCGACAATCGAGGAAGTAGAACAACTAGGTTCTTCGATGAAGTACATCCAAGAAGTAATCGTGTCGTTGCTCTACGCCTTAGAGAGTAATCGGAGGACTTATGAGGAAGTTGTCGGTTGTCAGTTGAACTTAGCAGAGGTAGTACATGCTATGAACTTCGGCAGAGAGAACTGACAACAAGAGAAAGACAACTTACGTGTGGCAGTCCTCGCAGCGAAGAAGCAGACTCAGGCGAGGGTCGAAGAGGTAAAGAACGTGCTTTCAGAACGAGAAACACTCCTTCGGCAGAAGTTGGAACAGGGAAGGAACACGAGAAAGTTCTTTCTCTCTCGAAGAAGGAGTTGGATGAGATGCGCGTTCAGAGAAACAAGAACCAAGATATCGTCACGAAGATGATGAAGGAGATTGAGGACTTGAAACGAGGATCCGTGAAGGCCGAGGAGCAGAACGCCCAACTTCGGAATAGAGTAGAGCCTACACTTAAGAACTACTTCGCCATCGATTTGGATACTCCAGAGCTGACGATTCTTCAGGAGATTAGGCAGGAGTTTATAACTGCAGACATAGAGGGTTCTTCGACGAAGAACCGTGTAGCTAGATTAGGACAACGGGTAGTTAGAGAGCTTAGAGAGGTTAGAGCAACCGTTGAGTTCTCGGTTAGCGAGATAACTAAGGATTTAGCACTAGGATCTGGTGTCGTTCCGATTGTCAGACCTTCATCCGACCGTCCTGATGTACTCCCGACTTCTTATGAAGAAGATCCGACATCTTAAGGAAAATTTGTATAGAAGCTCTATATAACGTGCTCAGTAGCTCTTTTGTGTTTGTCATTTGTGTTTTCTATTTCCTGAGTTTACGGAGCCATTGAGTGTTTGTTAACTTCGGAGATTTACCTACGGAGTATCGTAGTTTGTTTAGTGGGAATTAGTCTAGGTGCCGAAGGCTTTGCTGTTGACATTTGAAATCAGAGTAGGACGTTTACGGCGAAGACTAAGAATAGACCAACACTTGCGAGGTTAGTTTACTACGAAGAAGTTTTCGGACGAAGTTGCCTGTAGGGAAGTTGTTCTTTTGGGAAGACACTTTAGAAGGAAGTTAACCTTGTACTTTGGGGGAAGAAGAGTCTTTTTCGCCAGAGTTTTCTGAGAGCAGTAGTAGAGATAATTTACTGTGAAGACACTTAGCGTTTATGGTGATAGGGGCTACTTAGTAGCACTTCAGCAGTACTTCTTCATTGTGACATCACCATCCATGGCTCTATAACTCTATTGTTTATCATTTCCTTGAGGTCCTTCACATGTTCAGTACCTGTTATGTTATTTGTCAAGATTATCAACTCTATCTTGTTGGATAGACCTGAGTTTGATCTCTACCGGGACTGATTTCTGCCCGTGAGAATAAAAGATAATTATAAAGAATCACTTTTATCACATGTTTACTAGTTTTGGATAATCTTTACATGCATCTCTTTGGGTTTGATTCTTAAATTACTACTTTCGATCATCTTTTGGTTTTCTTGTGTGTCACATATAGAAGGCTGAATAATATTTTGGCGTCGCTGCCGAAGATGCGAATGCTGAAATTATCCAATACCAGTGAACAGAAGTTCAGACACATATATGTCGACGGGCAAGCCTGATCCTCCTAGAGACGTGCAATCTGAGAGAGACAGGAGGCGTGAAAGACGAGCAGAATATCGAGAAAGATTCTGGAAGAAGCTCGTCGGTTATAAGAAGAGCATAAGAAAAGAGAACGAGGTTGGAGAACACCTAACTCAAAGGAATGAAAGAGGAAGGAACCAAATTTTGGTGAATCAAGTTCATCCCGGACACCAAAGTCACTATCTCCAACCCCTCTCGAATCTGCTCAGAGAGAACTTGACTTTGAAGAAGTTACCACTCGACTAAGTGCTAAGGCCAAACATCCAGAAAGTGAAGTAGAGTGGAAACTTTTTCCTGAAGTCAATACTATTTTATATCCGTAGTTGTTTACTCCTGATCTTGAGATCGGAAGTACTTCTGCAGAACAAGATCAGTTTACTTCTTCGAATGATGAAGCTGCAACTAAGGCAGTAGAAGCTGTTACTACCTTAGTGGAACTTTTACAAGCGCAGGAACTTATTCCTCAAGCACTGGTACGAGAACTTCTTCCATTAACTCCAGTAGCTCAGAAGGATAGTACTACTCTTTATTCACAGCCGATTACAAGACCATCCATATTCAAGAAGAGACAAGCTCAAGCAGCTACTGCTGCGGGTATTGCCTCTGCTGTCCTTATTCCAGCTGCAAGATCAATATCGATTTCGGCACCAGCCAAGATAGCAACTCAAGTTCCAAGAGCTCCAGTTGTTCGAAGTGTAGGTGAAACAGTTCGAAGTGTTCCCATCACAAAACATGGTTACTCGAAGTTCAAAGGAGGATCTTCAGACGATGATGAAGATGTAGATGCTTATATCAAACTGTTCTAATCTATATCAATCACTAATAAAGAAGACTCCGAACCAGATCGACTGCGGATCTTTCCAAGTCTTCTTAGGAAGAGAGCACGCAGCTTGTATAACCATGCCAACAGAGTACCAGGAGATATCGATACTTGGGACAAGCTAAAGACTAAATTCTTAGAGCGGTTCCGAGAAATCGGATACAATCACCAAGTACTGAGAAAGCTGACCAGATTGGTCAGAGAGAAGAAAGAGAGCTGAAAGATTACGTCCAAAGACTTTACAATCTACTCAATAGAATTTTGAGGATGGGCACAGCCAACCCATACTCTATGGATCAAGCTACGGAATGGCTAGTTACATGTCTATCTATTGAAATGGAGATTTGGTGTCGTCGAGGAAAGATGGACGTCATCGAAAAGGTTGTTGCTTCAGCGAAAGCATTTGAGGCATCCACCCTCGGAAGTAAAGGAGGATGGATAAAGGAGAAGAAGAAAGGAAAGAAAGAAAAGAAGGAGAAGAAGGAAGGGAAGTCAACTCGACGAAAGAAGTACAAGAAGAGTCGAAGAGAGCCCTCTTCCTCCGAAGTATCTTCTGATGATGAATCATCTTCGGCCGATGCCGAATCTTCATCAACGAGCTCATCTTCTTCGAGCGAAGCAGAACGAAGAACCAAACAAAGTTCTTCGTCCAAAGAAAATAAAAGCTCGAAAGAGAAGAAGAGTAAAGCAAAGGGGGATAATAATCAACTCATGGAGGAGATGATTAAAGGATTTGCAGATTTGAAAGTGCAGATGGTAGGACCTCCTGACAGGAGAAAATCACCTTCTACATCTCGACCCATCTTATGGTGTACAACTTGTGGGAAGCCAGGACATGCCAATACGGAATGTAACACTAATAGAACATTTCAAGCACATTCACTCGAATGGGCACCTGCTTTCGAATGTATTATAGCTCGTTCTTTGTGGAAACTCCAGATGAAGTATATGGAGTACAAACGAATACACCTCCACAATCTCCAGTACCTTCCCAACCACCAACAATTACTCCAATTCAACCTATACCAATTCAAAGGTTTGCACCAAGAGAGAAGGTCCTAAACATGTCTCAGAAACGTTTGATGAGCTCCACCAGGAGTAAATAAACCACCACCCCACGGGTCTTGTTCTAATTGTGGTAGTTTAGATCATTGATCACCCAACTGCCCTCATCCAAAGAAACAGCTGGGATACGTAGCACTTTGTGGAAAGTGTCATCAACTCGGACATGCTACAGCAGATCTACTAACCGCCGGCAGAGAAACGAGGAGTTCGTTTTGATCCTAAGGCAGATTGTCCTGCGGAAGCACAACTGCACAAGGTGGACTTAGAAGAATGGAAAGTTGTCGGAGAAGAAGCATGGTCACCAAAAGAAACTTGGGTTTGCAAAGTGGACACCAGAAGCTCCTTCAAAACGAAGAGGAAGGCAGAGGAAGCTCCTTTGAAGACTCTATCGAAGAAAGAGCTAAAGAAGTAGAAGAAGGTTGCGGAGGAAGCCAAGAAGAAAGTAACTGTTGAGGAGGATACTGAGGAAGAAGAAATTCTAAAGAAGGTAAATTCACCAAAACTACCAGTTGACTTACGGATGAAGTCTGCGAACTCCTGAAGAAGGAGTTACTACGAGCAAGAACTTCGGCAAAGGAAGCAGATACAACTTCGGCCGAAGCCCTAGAACGATCAACTTCGCCCGTACCAGACATACCCCGTACTTCGGCGAAGGAAGATACAACTGCATCGAAGAAAGAAGATGTTCCGACGAAGCACAATCATCCAGAACCAGTAAAGAAAGAGACTGTGACGACATCACACTATGATGTGGTGGCTGATCTAGAAACGCTGAAGGCTAACATAAGTGTCAAACAACTGATTGAAGATAACAAAATTTACAGGAAATTGTTACTTCAAGCACTGAAGAAACCTACTAAAGTAAGAAGATCAAAGTTACCTTATTTGTTTCATATCGAAGCAGAAGATCTGGGATCTCCAGAAGTGGAAGTGGAGGTTGCAGGCTGCGTTATTAAGAAAGTGCCAATTGACTCCGGGTCAGGAGTCAACATAATGACAGAAGATATGGCGCACGCGTTGGGTTTCAGCAAATTTGAAGAAACACAGCGAGTGTTACGTTTGGCAGATCAGACAAGATGACGACCATTGGGGTTACTGTGCAACATTTCCATCTTAATAGGCGGAATTTCTTTTAAACTTACTTATGTTGTACTGCGCCCTTTGGTTAAGTCTGGTTATCAAATTTTGATTGGGAGGCCGTGGTTGTATGGTGCCAAAGTACTAACAGATTGGTACCGGTATCGTTTACACGTCAAAGACCCACAGAAATCCACTGATAAGGTTGTGTTGGTTTCTTGGAAGAAAATAACACATCAAGGCGACACAGATTCGACTGATGCAGGTTACACATCTGGATCTGATTCATCAACCAGCAGCGCGAGTGAATGGAAGAGAGATCCATACTCGATGATCAATTACCTATAGTGCTATGAAGTCGATGAAGAAGAAGATATGAATGAGATCGAATAGCAATCACAGCTAGGTCACGGGAGTACAGAGACCAGTCATACAGATGATATAGTACTTCCGGGTGCATCCCAAGACCTATTAATAAGTGAAGGAAAGGGCTTAAAGATTTCTATTGTAGTACAAGGAGAAGAGTTGGAGATGTATCGTGAGATGCTGACCCATTACCAAGATGTCTTCGCCTAGACTGTGGAGGACATGAAGGGTATATCTGCACAGTGGGGAGAACATCGTATTGATTTCACTGAAGGATCAGTACCTGTATGACAAAGGCAATACTGTAACACCTAGGGGTTGCATAGTAGTAAATATATGGATAGTTATAACTATGTGTGGTGAGTCTTCTAAATAAGTCCCAAGGCTAGACCATACTCTAAGTTAGTGACAGATAACTAGGAGTAGTCACAGTTAGAGTTGGAGGTATTTGAGGACAGAATATTAGAATATTCTAAAGTGTGAGAACTACTATTTTGTTTGGTTGTGCATAAAATGACAAGGATGTGAATAATACACTCTTGTCTTATGCGTGACTGATTTTTATTGGTTGTAGAGACTTAAGGGTCAAACAATCAAGAGGGTTGTTGACCTTTTTGGCTCAATTATGTGTTAGTATTTTGTCTTGTAAGGAGCAATCCGAGATTCCCTTCAAAGATTCCTTTATATTTCTAGAAGAATCCTAGTTATTAGAGTAGAGTCAAAAGAGGAGAAATCTACTCTTGACTTAGAACTTTTACCTTTGACTTGGTCTCGGTAAATTGCAGTAAATCAGATTTACAAGTAGTTACTATGGTAAATCTGCAGTAGTATAAATAGAGGGGTTGTGGAGTGATCTCTCATCCTCCCTTTGCCTTGTATTTGGAAGTCGTTAGGCCATATCTATAAAGGGCGTGTTTTTCATCTATGCGTCTTGATGAGAATTCTCGTTCCCCACGAGGAAGAGATATGAGAATGTTGAGAGTTGGATTTAGTCGAGACCTCCTAGTTCCATGATGCGCCCCCTCAAAGGCCATCAGAGGTTTACCCTGGGTGAGAGACAGGACCGGTAGCAAGCTTGAGGGTCACATTTTTGGTTCCGTTGCCGGGACCTCACTAGGAGGCTTGAGAGATATGTTTCGTGTGCAGTTTTACATCAGACAGAAGGACGTTATGAGAGAGCATATCGAGAGAACCCTTGGAGAGGCTAGAGCTACTGCCATGCTAGAGACCTTAGAGCCATTTGTGTATCCGGTTGTCATCTACGATGCATTTGAGGTCATCTTGTACATTCTGTACACATAGGATGTTAGAATCAGCTGAAGAGAACGTGTCGAGTGTTAGAGTTTAAATTTGAGAGTAGAGTGGTTCATATAATCCTATATGTTCATGAGGGTAGAGGATCAGATCACTCTTATCAGGTTCTTTGAGTGATAGTCCTTATCGTTGAGACTAAAAGGAGGAGAGACTAAGAGTCCGAAGGTGTAGACGATTCACTTTCTGATCGAGTTTACAGTCACCGTCATTTTCTCTGTATTTCTCGGACGTCCTTGAAACTTCACGACAGACTGGAGAAGCTCCTGATCTATCTATTGATCCAAAGATCACTAGTTTTGGAGCTACAGAGCTCAAGATATCGCTGTCAGAAGTTCAGCTGATAGTCCAATCGATCAAAATCTGCATGGGGTCGAATTTAAGTCAAGATCATGGAGGGTCAGAAAGAGTGGGTAGTGAGGCTTAGGAACCTTCCTCAAAATCTTGATGTCATAGTGGGTGTGGACGAACGTTCTAGAGAGTTAAAGGTCGAATTTGAAGAGAGAACGGAGAGAAACAAGCAAGACTCTCCCAAGAAGAAGTTGAGGGCAGAACCGTGGTGCTACTTTTGTAGAGGGTTGGGTCACTATGCAGCAAGTTGTCCCGTGAGATTCAAGAGAGAAAACCTTCATGAAGGAAGGAGTTCTATCGATCTAGGTCTCCGAGTTGGTCCATCGTCTCCTTTGCGTGTTTTTAAAGACGAAAACATCTGCTCAAACTGTGGAATTGAAGGTTTACCAAAGCACGAGTGTGGAGATGTGATTGCCCTGTTGGCATCTACGTCTAGAAGATTGAGAGAGGAGCAAGGAGTTGAAACGGAGAAGCTGCCATCTTCAGACGAAAATTCAGCTAACGCATGATGGAGATGATAATCCAGATGGTGGAGAAGGTGACAATGAGGATGCGACTCATGCATACGTTCGGTGAGGAGATAGCGCAGGCGATTATGGTGGAACCCTTTCCTTTCTTGCTACCGATGGTTGATTATGCTCGCATGGAGTTAGTAATGTTCATCCTATATTAGAAAACGAAGAGAGATATCGTGTTGAGGAGAGGAGAAGACATCAAGAATTTAAGATGAGGAAGCTTCCGGTTTTCTATGGAAAGGATGGTGAGGATGTAGAAACATTTGTGCGAGATTTCAAGCGAGCATGCATAGGAAACCATGAGAGGAAGAAGGAAGAGTGGGCATCACTATTGCCTGATTTCCTAGAGGATATCGCATTGACTTGGTATGAGGAATACAGAAAGAACAAGACTGAGATGGATACATGGGAAAGCTTGACGGAGGCTCTAATTGAGAACTTTCTGCCGGATGAGAGCTATGAGAAGCTCATGACCGAGGTGACCTTCTTGAAGCAAGGAGATGCTGAGAAGGTGAGAGTTTACGCAGAAAGGACTGAGAAGTTGGAGGCTCGTTTCAAAACTATATTGAAGAAGAGCGGTGATAATGTGGAGGCTACAATGGTGGGAATTGTGGCCATGCTTACCAAGAACTTTGTGGCAGGTCTGAAGCCTCAAATCAGAACTCAGGTGAAGTACGAGAAGCCCACCACTAAGGCGAAGACGATTGAAATTGCGGTTCGAATGGAAGAGAGTTTGGAAGATGATGATGTTCTTCTAGGAGAAGCAAAGGCAGCAAGTGTTGCAGGGATTACACTCGGTGGTAGGGCTGCTCAAAGAATTCCGACGCCTGCTGTGGTTAACACACCTGCTGTGGTTGCTGTCAACCCTCCGACGCCTAATCTTCAAGATGAACTAAGACAAATAACAGAAACGTTGGCGGATCTGAAGATCAATGTAGTGCAGTTGAAAGAGCGGAGGAACCAAGGAGGAGGAGGAGGCCAACGAGGTTATGGAGGAAATTTCAATCGAGGGCCTCAAAATGAATTCGGTGGTATCTCGTGCTACGGATGTGGTGGTCCTCATTTTCAAAAGAATTGTACACACTCCATCCAAAATGGAGGACGGAACAATGAAGGTGCAAGAGGAAATCTGGGAGGAGGAGTTCCGTCACAAAACAAAGACAAAGGTGTTGCCACAATTGATGCGGTGAAGGTACCAAATGTCTACGAGAGAGGAGAATGTTCTTACTCTCAAGTGGAACTCTTAGCTCACGAGAGGAAGAGGACGAGGTTTTCAGAGGAACCTATGATCATTGGGGATTCTCAAAGTAGGAGTACTCGTTCCAGCACTATGTCTTCTTCTCAGAAGGAGCCTAGGAAGAAGCTGGGAATGGAGGATTTCACCATTTCAGCTGCTCAACCTAGATATGACGTAGTGGAGGATGTTGGCACGCAAAAAGTCAACATAACAGTGGGTCAATTGATCGCACTCAACCCGAGCTTGAGGAGAGAGCTTCGAGGCGGATTGAGCTCGAGAAGGACCAAGAAGAAGAAATCTAAGGGCAGGATCAACGTCTCAAGTGTGGGAGTTTGTGTAGTGGATGCTCAGGCCTCTGAGGTATGCACTAAAGCATCCAAGATCGAGGTTCGTTTGAATGGACACTTTGTACCTGATGTGTTGGTGGACGGAGGTTCTGCTGTGAATGCGATATCTGAACGTTTGATGAAGCGGTTGGGGATGAAACCCACGAGACCGGCGAGCATCATTGTTGGTATGGTAAACAAGCAAAGGGTGAGACCTCTCGGAGTCCTAGAGAAAGTAGTGGTGTCGTTATGGGGGTACAAACCTTGATGTCTTTTCAAATTCTGAAAGATTCCAGCTATGACTTGCTCCTTGGAAGACCTTGGTTGAGAGCCGTTCGTACAACTGATAGATGGCACAAAGGTTACTTGAGGATAGGACCTAACGACCATCGAGTGAAGGTGCCTCTCTCAAGTGGTGGCTGTGTAACCTCTGATTTTGATAGACCAACCAGCGACTATTGGGAGTCAGAAACCGAAGACAGTGGAAGTGTCTCCGGAGTAGATACAGGTGGTTCTTCTGATGAGGAGACGTCAGAAGATGAAGAGTTTGATATGGATTGTATCACGTCTCATATTGGAGCTATTGATTTGCTCCCTCGTCCATCTGTTGAGAAGGACCCGGACAAAACAAAGTTAAGTGGAGAGGAGCTAGAGCGAAGTTTTTTGTCTGACAGTCCCCTTGTCACCTTGGGACCATCAAGTTTGGTCCCAAGGTGACTTCGGAAGAGAAGAGAAGATTCTTGGAGATATTCAGGAAGTACATCCACGTGTTTGCTTTCAGCTATAAAGATCTGTAGGAGGTGACATTGGAGACGCACCGGATCGACGTGGAGGAGGACGCGAGACCTGTTCGACAAAAGCAACGGAGGATCAGTCCGCCAACAGCAGTGATCATCAAAGAAGAGATTGATAAACTGAAGGAAGCTGGGTTCATTTACGAAGTGGAGAATTCAGAATGGGTATCGCCCATCGTGATCGTGAAGAAGAAGAACGGTAAGCTTCGCGTATGTGTGGATTACAAGAAGTTGAATGCGGTCACGAAGAAGGATTACTACCCGTTGCCATTCATCGATGAGATCTTGGAAGAAGTCGCATGTCACGAATGGTACAGTTTTGGAGACGGTTATAGTGGATATAACCAGATCCATATAGTCCCTGAGCATCAACACTTAACGACCTTCACTACTCCGTGGGGTACATTTGCGTTTCGCGTGATGCCGTTCGGGTTATGTAATGCTCCAGCTACTTTTCAACGGTTCATGAACAAAGTGTTCGAACCGTTTCTTGGGAAGTTTGTTAGAGACTTCATTGATGACTTTTGTGTGTATGGGCGGAAAGAGGATCACTTTGATCATATGATCAAAGTATTAGAGCGATTGGAGCAAGCTAATGCATCTCTGAATCCAGAAAAGTGCATTTTTGGATGCGAGGAGGGTTTGCTGTTGGGACACATCGTCTCCAAAAATGGAATAGGAGTGGATCCAGACAAGGTGAAGAAGATAGTCGAACTACCATTCCCTACTAGCTTGACCAAGTTGAGACAATTTCTTGGGATGGTGGGATATTATCGTAGATTCATTTCATCCTTTTCCAATAAAGCTCAATCGTTGACCAACTACATGAAGAAGGGTGTAGTCTTCGAGCTGATACTTCAAGATCAGAAGGCTAAGGAGGCGTTTGAAGAGTTGAAGAAGGCATTGGTGATAGCCCCAATCCTCGCCAAACCTGACTGGAGTAAGTCATTCATCGTTTATACTGATGCATCCAATGTTGCGATTGGATGTACCTTGAGTCAGTTAGATGAGAATGGACACGACCATCCAATAGCTTATGCTAGTAGACAGATGGTGCAGGCTGAGAAGAACTATTCTGTGACAGAGAGAGAAGGGTTGGCCGTAATCTTTGCTTTGAAGAAGTTTAGGCACTATTTGTTAGGAGGAAAATTTTCTATAGTGACTGATCACAAAGCTTTGAAGTACATCTTCAATAAGCCCAACGCGGAGGGAAGGATAGCTCAATGGAAGATCCTCATGGCAGAATATGATTACGTCATTGAGGATAGACCGGGGAGGAAGCATGCCAACGCAGATTTGTTGTCTAGAGTTTATGATGAATTGGGGGAAGAACCATTAGATGATACTTTTCCGGATGAAGACTTGATGACCATCACGTTGAGCAGCGAGGTGCCGGAAGAGTACAAGGAGGTGTGGAATTTCCTTTCTGATGGATCATTTCCTGAAGGTATGCGAGCGAGAGAGAGGAATGCTCTAATGAGGAGGTGTAAGCCATACACCATTGTTGAAGGAGTTCTTTTCCATCAAGGTGCAGATGGATTGCTACGACGAGCTGTGGGCAAGGAGGAAGCTGCAAGGTTGATGCTGGAGTTCCACGATGGACCTGTATGTGGTGGTCACTTTGCTGGTAAGGTGACGGCTTTCAAAATCTTAGACGCTGGATATCATTGGAAGGGTATTTTCAAGGACTGTCTGGAGTATTGCAGAACTTGCGATGTGTGCCAAGCCTTTGCCAAGAAGTCTACTAGCACTCCTCCCTTGAGATCAGTTCCTGTGTTAGGTCCGTTTGAGAAGTGAGGAATTGATCATGTCGGCCCTTTAAACAAAACCCCTCGTGGCAACAGATACATCGTGATTGCAACCGACTATCTGACCAAGTGGGTGGAAGCCAGACCCCTTAAAGCCACAAGTGAGGAAGAGGTTGGTCGTTTCTTATGAGAACGGATCATTACTAGGTTTGGATGCCCTATTGAGTTGGTTTCTGATAGAGGAGGTGAATTTGTGGGAAGCATCACAACCGCTATGTTGGAACATTTCTCCATCAAGCCGCGAGTGACAACTTCTTACAAACCGAACGCTAACGGGTTAGCTGAGAAGACCAATCATACCTTGTGTACGGTGCTGGCCAAGGATGCTGATATGGAGGATGCGAAACACAACTGGGATAAGAGGTTGCATGCAATCTTGTGGGAGTATAGGACTACTATGAAGACTTCGACGGGGTACACTCCTTTTCATCTTGTTTACGGTGTGGAATCGAAGTTGCCCATACAGTTTGATTTACCTACCTTTCAAACTGTCCATAAGAAGTTAAAGAGGTCGATTGGAGCAGCAGCCGAGAAGTCTAGAAGAGAGCAACTATTGGAGTTGGAGGAAGCACGAGTGGTGGCAATGGTTCAGATGAAGAAGGCGCAAGAACGTCAGAAGAAATATTACGACAAGCGTCTCGATAAGAGAGAAGTGAAGCCGTTCAAGGAAGGAGATATGGTAATGCTTTTTGATGCCATTAGGTATAAGAGAGCTAGGAAGAAGTTCCTTCCACGTTACTTTGGTCCTTTCATCATCGAGAAGGTGTGGAGTAATTTTACATACGACTTGAGAGAGCTAGGAGGACGGAGGTTTGACCGGGTGAATCACGACAAGCTCAAGCTCTTTCATCAAAGGAAAGTCATCGTTCACTCCGAGGACGGAGTGAAAACTTAGTCCGGGGGTAAATGTAACACCTAGGGGTTGCATAGTAGTAAATATATGGATAGTTATAACTATGTGTGGTGAGTCTTCTAAATAAGTCCCAAGGCTAGACCATACTCTAAGTTAGTGACAGATAACTAGGAGTAGTCACAGTTAGAGTTGGAGATATTTGAGGACAGAATATTAGAATATTCTAAAGTGTGAGAACTACTATTTTGTTTGGTTGTGCATAAAATGACAAGGATGTGAATAATACACTCTTGTCTTATGCGTGACTGATTTTTATTGGTTGTAGAGACTTAAGGGTCAAACAATCAAGAGGGTTGTTGACCTTTTTGGCTCAATTATGTGTTAGTATTTTGTCTTGTAATGAGCAATCCGAGATTCCCTTCAAAGATTCCTTTATACTTCTAGAAGAATCCTAATTATTAGAGTAGAGTCAAAAGAGGAGAAATCTACTCTTGACTTAGGACTTTTACCTTTGACTTGGTCTCGGTAAATTGCAGTAAATCAGATTTACAAGTAGTTACCATGGTAAATCTGCAGTAGTATAAATAGAGGGGTTGTGGAGTGATCTCTCATCCTCCCTTTGCCTTGTATTTGGAAGTCGTTAGGCCATATCTATAAAGGGCGTGTTTTTCATCTCTGCGTCTTGATGAGAGTTCTCGTTCCCAGCGAGGAAGAGATATGAGAATGTTGAGAGTTGGATTTAGTCGAGGCCTCCTAGTTCCATGATGCGCCCCCTCAAAGATCATCAGAGGTTTACCCTGGGTGAGAGACAGGACCGGTAGCAAGCTTGAGGGTCACAGTACCGACTCAACCCGAAATACTCTTTGATGGTTAAGGACGAGATAGATAAGTACTTGAAGGCATGTATTATTTTCCCGGTGTTAAGTAGCGAATGGGTAGCACCCATAGTACCTAAGAAGCAAACAGGAAAGATAAGAGTCTTCCAAGATTTCAGAAAGCTTAATGCAACAACGAAGAAAGATCATCACCCTTTACTTTATTGATACTACTTTTGATCATGTATCTAGAAAGGAATGTTACAACTTTCTGGACGGATTTTCGGGGTACAATCAAGTGTCTATTAGAGAAAAAGATAAGGATAAGACTACCTTCACTACAGATTGGGGCACTTATGCTTGTCGTAAAATGCCTTTTGGGTGATGCAATGCACCAGCTACCTTTCAGAGGATGATGACCTCGATTTTTCAGGATTATTTGTGAAAATTTTTAGAGATTTTTAGAGATGATTTTTGTGTTTTCGGCACACGTCAAGAACATGCAGCGTGTTTAGCCAAGACTTTTCAGAAATGTAGGGAAGTCAGACTTGCATTACACCCCGAGAAGTGTTTCTTCGTGATGACTGAAGGCATACTTCATGGACATAGAGTATCAGGTCGAGGCATAGAAGTAGATGTAGAGAAGGTTCGAGTAATACTCTCTCTACAATCCCCTACTGACATCAGCAAGCTAAGAGCCTTCTTACGTCATGTTGGATATTACAGAAGGTTCATCATGCCATACTTGCTGCACCGTTGACAGAACTGTTGAATAAGACGACAGAGTACCATTGGCATGAGAAACAGCATGAGGCGTTTGAAACGCTGAAGAAGAAGTTGGCAGAGACACCTGTCATGCGACCAACAGACTAGAAGAGGTCTTTCCAAGTGTATGTAGACACTTCTGCGTTTGCCATTGGAGTGCTACTCAGTCAGAAAGATGATGAGAAAAAAGACCATCCCATCTACTATGCGAGTAGACAACTTTCAGCAGCAGAAAAGAACTACACCACTACTAAACGTGAGGCGTTAGGAATGGTGTACTCAGTAAAGAAGTTTAGACATTATCTTCTTGGCTACGAGTTTGTGTTCCACGTAGATCATTATGCATCGAAGCATCTGGTACAGAAGTCAGATTTGTCCGGACGGATAGCAAGATGGATGTTGTTTACTTCAAGAGTTTACTTTCACAGTTCAGACTAGATAAGGGATTCATCATGAGAATGCTGATTTCTTGTCTCAACTGAGGACGGGAGAACGAATGGATACAGTGGCAGATGATTTTCCAGATGAGGAATTGTTTCAGCTGACAGTAGCACCTGCTACGAAGTACTATGATCTGTACAGATATTTACAGACTTTGCAGTGCCCAGAAGAAATGGATGTTGAACAGCGAACAATTTTCATGCATCATGCAGGACCATACGAGTTGAAGAACGAGATACTGTTCAAAAGAAGGCATGATGAAGAACTTCGAAGATGCCTGGAAGTATATGAGATACCAGAAGTGGTGGACGTACTACACTTGGAACTTGAAGGTGGATATTATGCACTGAGGAATACTGTGAAGAAGATTCTCTCAGTTGGATATTGGTGGCCAACGATGTACAAGGATGTTCATGAGATCATCAAGAAGTGTGATAACTGTCAACGAGTGGGTAAGCCTACGCCAACCGCTCAGTGGCCGTTACACCGGATACTTCCATTGGCACCATTCAAGAAATAGAGGATTGATTTTGTAGGACCGATACAATCTACAACACACCGCACTAGAAAAAGGTATATTCTGATAGCTACTGATTATGCTATGAAGATAGTTGAAGCAGCATCTACCAAGAAAGATGATGCAGCCATTGTGGCTGAGTTTCTATACACACAAATCATTACTCGATATGGATGCCTATTGGAGTTGGTGAGTGACCGAGGTACACATTTCTTGAATAAGATGATAGAAGAACTGACAGACTACTTTGGTATAAAACACCGAAAGACAACACCGTACAATCCAGAAGCTAATGGATTGATGGAGAAGTCTAATGGAGTGTTGTGCAACATTTTGAATAGGGTGACAGTGAATCATGCATTTGATTGAGATACAAAGTTACCGGTTGTCTTATGGGTGTTTCGGAATGCAGAGAAGATAACGACCCGACAGACACTCTTTTTCTTAACATATGGTATGACACCGATTATGCGAGTTGAATTTGATGTACCTACTTATAGAATTTTGTCTCAAGATAGATTGTCAGTGGAGGAGAGCCAACTGTTATGACTCAAAAGTCTGATGACACTTAAGGGAGACCGTGAAGAGTCCAAGCGACTAATGGATGTCATTCAAATGAAGCAGAAAGAGAAGCACGATAAGAAGATCCGCAAAGTGGACATCAAGGATGACGATTTAGAACTGTTGTACGACAATAGGTACATTAAATTTCCAGAGAAGTTACATTATGTTGGATGGGCCCTTATAAAGTAATGCGTCGTTATAGTAATAGTTCGGTTCAGTTGGAAGAACTCGATGAAACATTGTTAGCCACCCGAGTCAATGGATGGAGAATCAAGAGATACTACTCTTGAGTGTTCACGGAGTTGCTTCACAATTGAGAGGGGGAGTATGTGAAGTCTTGATTTTTCGTTTTTGTTAATTAATTGATTAGTTGTAAAGTAAATAAGAAGAATAGATGATAGAAGATAGAAAACATGAGCAGAATAGTGTTAATTAGAAGTTTAGTGAAGAATATCTGTTCTACAGGAATCTGTCAAAGTTATGAAGACACTTGGGATAGGATTTTCTCATAGTTGAATTCCTTGGACGAAGAGCTTTCTAACAATATGTTGTGTAAGGCAAATGGACGTCGAACAACGAAGTTACAGCAGGTTGAAGATGAGGCGAAGTTGGAGAAGAATGACCTAGTCGTACTGCGAGCGCCGAAGAACATCAATCGAAGCTAAACCAACCCTAACTTTGGCACGTGTGAAAGAGCCATCGTGAGATATAAATAGAAAGGTTCATTTCATTTGTCGTATTGCTAAACACTATTCAGAAGGGCGGAGCGCAGCGCATTCTCTTACCTACGAAGTACTCATACTTTGCCGAAGTCAGTTAGTGGCGAAGTACTGACTCGTTCTTCGTACCTCGTTGTAGCTGTTCAGATTGGAAACCTAAGTCTTCGGTTCATGCGAGGGATGCAGACATCCAAGCCGTCGCGACTTAGAGTGCTAGATGTCAACCGAGCGGGACTTCGCTGCTATGAGAAGGAGTTGGAGGAGATGGGTTTATCGTTCCTCCTACTTTCTTGGTGGGGGATGGTATCCTCAAAGTCAGTACACGAGTTGAAGGTGTGCAGACAGCACCCTGCAGATGAGTCGTATGAGAGACCATGCAACTGGACTGAGGCGCACTAGTCTTACGTTTTGGACATTGACGATGCAAGCAAGGAGGACGACCTTCTTTTTTATAGCACTTCTTCGGCGACATCGCCCGGAGCAGTGAAGAACTTCTCCAAGCTTTTCAAGGAAGTACCTCAAGGGAGGAATGGTTACTAAACGAGCGATTATTGTAACCCGAAGAAGAGGGAGGTTGCCGATGCGATTATGCCGATCTTCTGACCAAGAAGGACGACATACATGTCAAATTGGCAAATCAACTTTATCGAACAGCTCTTCGTCAGAAAAAGAGCTCATTGGGCAAGGATCATACATCTTCACGTGCAGAAGCTCTAGACGGAGGAAGATCTAGTTTACATTGGAGCGTTTGTCTCAGTCTTCTACATGAGGATGGGACTGTTATCGAAAGCTGATTAGAAGAAGTTGAGCTTCGTCGTAGTAGCCAAAGATGAAGAATTCAAAGTCACGCCAACTCCTGTTATAGAAGTACAACTGGAGAAGTTCTTTGACGAGGTAGTCGTCGAAGACGTAACGACCGAGGAAGCGAAGACACAAGCTGCGACTACCTCAGAGGCTATTTCGGAGAAGGTGCCTGAGACGATGAACCAAGAGGAGGACGAAGATCAGTTGACATTACACCCAGAGAAATGTTTCTTTTCCATGAGAGAAGGCATCCTATTAGGACATAGAGTCTTGCAGCGAGGCATTGAAGTAGATGTAGATAAAGTTCAAGTTATTGTAGCTTTAGACCCTCCCTCTGTCAATGAATTGCGAGGATTCTAGGACATGTGGGTTACTATCGAAGGTTTATCAAAGACTATGCAACTTTGGCAGCATCGCTAACCGAGTTGTTGAAGAAGTCTACTGAGTACCTTTGGCAGGAACAAAGACAAAAAGCTTTTGAAGTGTTGAAGATGAAGTTGACTGAAGCTCTTGTCATAAGAGCACCAGATAAGAGTCAACACTTTCAAGTGTATGTGGATACATCAGCATTGGCTATTGGAGTGGTACTGAATCAGAAAGACAGTGAAAAGAAGGACCATCCGATTTACTATGCAAGTCAGAAGCTATCAGCCGCAGAGAAGAACTACTCCACTACAGAGCGTGAAGCTCTAGGGATGGTGTATTCGTCAGAAAATTTCGACACTACTTGTTGGGGTGTGAGTTTGTATTCTACGTCGATCATTATGCTTTAAAACATCTGGTGTAAAAGTTTGATTTGTCGGGAAGAATAACGAGATGGATGTTGTTACTGCAGGATTCAAATTCACGGTCCAAACCCGAGCAGGTAAACACCATAAGCATACAAACTACCTGTCTCGTTTGAGAACAGGAGAACGACAAGATAACGTGGCGGATGACTTCCCAGATGAAGAGCTTTTTCAATTAATAGTAACTCCTACGAGTAGATACCATGAGATATATAGACATCTATATACGTTGCAGTGTCTTGAAGGAATGGATGTGGAGCAGCGTTGTCAAGGAGAGTCCTTCTCAGGAAGGGCGAGCCTTCTGGCTGTGATCGATCGCGAGATAGAAGTAGAGATTGTATATCAAGACAAGAGCCAAGCAAGAGATCGCAACAGCTGAAGTCACTCACAGTGACTATGACTATAGGTCACTTACTAATCAACAGATCAAGTCTCAAGTCTCTGGAGACAGATCCACCTTCAGACACAACAGATAGGAGAATACTGAACTCACGATGCTTTATTTCTCTTCCAAACACTCTCAATAGTCCTCCACATATATCAATTTACAGACCTATCTCTACTCAACTCCTTACGTTGATCACCGCAGATGCCAAACAGTCAATTCCCTCTCAACTAGTCTTTTCTCCAGCAGATTTCTCTCCAGAACCTACAACCGATGAAGATCTGAAACTCCAACGCCTTGTATCCCCTCCAACGACAGCTCCAACACTGAAATTTCTCAGAAAAACCTGACCTTCTCAGTCTCAGTCCTCCTCCTCCGCTCAAATAATGCTCTCTTTCCACCAAATTCACCTCAACTCAAGCCTAATAGGTGAAATTCGGACACCAAACTCTTAATCTCCTCTCTGCGTCAACCTCTCAACTGAAACTATCAAGAATTTAATCCCGCGTCAATCAAGAGTCCCTTGCAGATTATCAAAACGATCTCCTTCAAATAAAACTGCCTCCTGTCCGATCAGAAGAAATTTTGCCTCCAAACTGCTCTCAGTCCCCCAAATACTTGTCCGTCCCTCTGTCACGATCACCCAAATCCTCAATTCAGTTCTCTCAGAAAAAATTGATCTCCCTCAGCCCGCAAGCTTCTCCTTCCGCTTCAGCTCCCAGCTTTCTGTAGAAAAAAATCTCCTCATAAAAGTGTCCCCCGATCTTCAGCCGTCGCAGGTACTTAACCTAAAAGCTAAGGGCCCAGCTTAAGCTGCCCCCCTGCTGTCCTTATAAGCACAATCGCTTATCACAAGCAGGCCCCCAGCTTAAGCTGCCCCCTTACTGTCGTTACGTACAAAACTCTTCTTTCAAAACTGACTCTCTTTTAAATAAAAGTACACAGCTACCTCTGTAAAGCAGACTCCTTCACTGTAAAATGCCACACTGCTTCCCTCGCCATTGCTAAATCGACTCGATGGATAAATAACAGATTGACAAAAGTTTCCCGTGCCCTTGATGCCATCTTGAATATACTACAAGCCATCCAATGTAGACCGAAGCCCTAACACTTATGAGGCTGCCCCACAGGGCTTACAGCCCCCCCATATGCGCACCAGGTATCTCCCGTAGTATATTCAGGATGGCATGCGGAGGCTTAGGCCAGGAAGCCCACGATTAAGGGAGATACCGGTCTCCCGCCCCTAGATATGCAGGACATGGTTGCACACCCAACATAGACTCCCATCCGGGAGGCCAACATGCCGGAATAGGAACCCAAGGCCAGGGGGATTTGATCCTGAGACCTCCTCCTCCCTAGGCAGGCGCCCTATCACTGGGATGGCCTTGAGTTCCGTTCATAACAGTTAAATTTTCTGTACACATGCTTTTACAAAGAAGTTTATCTGTAAAGTCTTTACTAGCCTTTCCTACTCTAACTTCACTATACAACTCCGTTTTTAATGAATAAAGAGTCAAAATTATAGTACTTGTGAACACCTACACGCTCACGCTATCAGATTCTGAGTTTGAGCCACGAGCTAAAATCGACAGATTTCCCTCTTTCATGCATTTCTCAGTCTAAACCCCGTACTAACTACTACTTAAAACACTTTCTGTCGAAACTGGAAGCACAAAGTCGCTCTCCTCGCCGAGCCCTGCATTCTGATGCTCTTCGACCTCTTTCAAGGTGATATTTCAGTCTAAGCTAGGGGGCAGCTTATCAAGCATGGCCCCAGCTTAGCTCCTGCCCAGCTTGATAAGCTGGGGCGCAGCTTCCCGAACAAATGCAGGTTGAGTGTCTTCTGAAGTTCCATTTCCGCACCTTGAACGTCATGCACTACGACATTCACCCCCTCCAAACCTGCACATCCTCCGGTATGTGCCAACTTTTCCACTAGTCTCCAAGGTTCTCTAAATCGCCGTCGTCTTCTTCAACGTTCACTTCGTCTTCTTCGGATAGCAGATCTGCTTCGACATCCATCATCTGATCTGACTCTAGAAATTCGCCTAGCTCAACGGATTCTCCCCTTCTTCTGAACAACTTGATCCGCTTGCCAGCAACAGGAAGTCTTAGATGTGTACCATCAAGCTCCTTTAAAGAATAAGTAGCATTCTGATACACTTCTAAGACAACATACGGACCAAACCACCTCCTAGAAAATTTCCGAACTGTAGAGTGCTGGTTCTCTAATGTGCTGTCATACACCAAAACCCAATCTCCAGCATGTATGGGCTTCGGCCGGAGCTTATGGGTCTTGTCAAACCTGTCTTTGTTCTTGAGACGGGCCTCTTTTAGCTTCTGTTGTGCCTCTATAAGATCCTCCTCCCTACGTTCTAACTGTCTGATTCGAAGCGCCAGAAGTTGTACACGATCCATTTCTTCCTCCCATGGTAAAGTAGCCCATGTAGGAAAATCTTCTTCTGCTGGCATAATCGGCTTCTGACCCAGCATCAGTTCAGTGGGCATGTATCCAGTAGTAGTGCAATGAGTCGACCTGTCAGCCCACAGAGCAAAAGGAAGCAACCTAGGCCACTGTCTATGCCTACCATCACAAGCCTTTACCAGAGCTTGAACAATCGACGGATGCCCTCTCTCGCTCTTACCAATCCCTTCCGGATTCATAGCAGTAGTGAGTTTTAGTTTCACTCCGTGTTGGGCGAAGAACTCTTTTGCTTCCGTACCACGTAACTCTCCTCTGTCTGCACGCAATCTTCCTATAGATCCGTACCTACAAATAATATCTTCAAGAACAAATCTACATATTCCTTCTGTGGCCTTCGTCCTCAGAGCTCGTCCTTCCACGAAATTGGAGAGGTCTTCTCGAGCCAACACCAAGTACCTCATACCCCATAACCCAGGAGGCATTGCTACTAAATCAAGAACCCATTGAAAATGGATACTGGGCGGATAAGTTGGTACCAGGCCATCCCTGTAACGTACCTTTGAATAAAATTGACAGTGCAGGCATGAGCTTACAAAGTTCACCACATCCTGGTAAAGCCCTCTCCACCAATATCTCTCCTTCAGTTTTGTATAGGTAGCCCAAGCTCCCCGATGTCCGGCCCACAAGGTGTCATGAAACTCCTCCATCAGCCGTTGCTTGGTCTGCTGATCGTCTATAACTCGCAAAAGCGCTCCATCTCTTCTCTTTGGACGTTTCCAAAGATATCCATCTCGCAACAAGTAATCGTATGCCTTCCTCCTTATCTCTCTGAACTCTACATCACTCAGACCCTCCTGTCTGTTCAAAGAACTCAGATAAAATCCAATGTCACGTAATCTTCTCGTGTAGAACTCCTCTTTGAATGGTAGTGGCTCCAGATCCGAAGTTTGCTGACTACACCAAACATCTCTCTTCTCTTCGTTCTCCACCTCTGCAAACATCTCATCCTCATCTGTGTAGCGAGCCCTAGACAACATGTCTGCAACTGGATTCTCTTTCCCGACAATGTGTTTCAGCTCAGGGTTCAAACTCCGGATGTAAGCAATCCATCTCAACATTGCTATGTCTGGAGTACTGCAGTTTGCTATCATACCAAGCAAGGGTAAACAATCTGTTTCTAAAATCACATGAGCGCCTATCAAGAACTCTCGATCTACCTTCATAGCAGTAACAGCTCCCCATAGTTCACGCTTTACTTGAGGATAGTTACGTTGTCTGTCTGTCAAAATTCGGGCTCCAAATCTAGAAACAAACCGCATACCATCTGCATCTTTCTGACCAACTGCCCATCCAATCGCCTTTGGACTCGTGTCTACAGTTAGTATCACAGGCCTTCCTCTCTGATAGTTAAGTCTCCTCAGTATGGGTGGAGACTTCAGAATCTCCTTCAGCCGTTCCATTGTCTCATGATGCTCTTGCCGCCAAGTAAACCTCTTCCCTTTTCTCAGAAGCGCATACAAAGGCTCGACAATGTGTGCATAATGAGGAATACTCACGCGAAAGAACACACAAGCTCCTAAGAAACGTCGAACCTCAGTGATATTCGTACAGTCTGCTATCCTTGCTATAGCATCTACCTTCTCTGGGTTCGGTCTTCTTCCAAATGTGCCACACAAATGACCAACCACCATAATCTCTGACATCCCAAAACGAGACTTAGTACCTGATAGAGTGAGATGTACCTCCTCCAGACGTGTTAGAATCCTACCCACGTCGTGAATATGATCAGCAATAAACTTCCTGCAACCATTGGAAGTCACAGTCTCATCCTTGTCTTCCACCGGATAGCCTTTCATGGGAATGTCATCCAGAAATGGGATAGTGATCTCAGGTACAAATTCTCGCAACACCTTATGCATCGCGTTCTGCATATGTGCTACTGAGTTTGTTGCTCCCTGAGGAAGAGTGCACATCCGCATCAATCCAAAGGGCGTGCGCATGGTAGTCAAGTCTCTACTCTCCAAGGCAAGTTGAAACTGATCATAACCCGAAAACAAATCTCCAATAGAATAGACAGACCTCCCAGCAAACGCCTCAGCTACCTCATCAACCACAGGTCCTGTTCCCACGTTCCGAATCGTGATGTTGTTGGCAGGCTGCAAGTCTTGGATAAAGCGCAAAGCTCCTGACTTCTTAGGCACCGTGAACCATCGGCTGGAATACGGAGCCATGGAAGGCTCGAGGATACCCATCTGCATCTTCTCCTTCAATAGCTCAATGAGCTTTGGCAGCAAGGCACGAGGGACTGGAATCGGCTTCAAGTCCCAAGGCACATGAGGTACAGTGAAGATAACCATCGGAGCTATCACACTAGGATCCACATAACCAATCTCTTCAGCTGAAAAAGAAAATGCTCTACCATGACTGACAATCATCTGTTCAAAAATCTTCTTTTCTACTTCAGTCAAGAAACCACCCCCTCCTATCTGGAGTTGTTCGAGTGTTTCCTGAGTAAACTGATGTCCTATTCGTCTAGGATTTCTGAGTACATGCTCAGTGGCGGCTAACTTCATCTGCTGTTGCGAATCAACAGGCAATTGGGTCGCCACAGGCTTCACCTTCCTTGCTACAGCTTTATATTTGACGTGTACTTCTGCTTCATGACGAGAGCCGCACCAGCAGACTGCATCCTTCCATTCATTCTCCAGTCTCGGATGAGGACGGTATCGCAAGTACGAGACAATCTCCTCATAGACTTTAGGAGAATGGATGGGGATCACCACCCTACCTCCCAACTGTTCTTCCATTCTACCCACTTCATCTAGCCAACGAACCAAAAGATTGTACACCGATAAACTCTTGATACACACCAGAAATCATTTCATTTTCCTCCAGAGCTCCTATACATCGCAGATCAGCTATACGTCTCTCCACCTGCCTCCTACTTCTTTCAGTAAGATCTTCTACTCTTGTAAATTCACTCCAATCCTCACAACTCAAACTCAACAAACCAGATCTCCAACTTGGTACTCTATATACATTCTCAGAACCTCGAGCAGCCTCCTCATTAGTCTCCTGTGATCCCTTGGGCTGCTCAGGCGGGATCATAGTAGTCTTTGATCCTTCACTCTTGTCTTCCCGCTCTACAAGAGTGGGTTCTAAAAACCCTTACCTCTACAAATAGAGGAGTCCCTCAAGGTCTGTCTATTTCGCTCGTGGTTTGACCGAACAGTCAGAAATTGAACAGAACGTCTGTCATCAGGACTACGGATCCTAGCAAAGTGTGACCCATCGTCCATCACTTTGGTCTCCATGCGCACTGCAGTGATATAGGGTTGACCAAGAATGACTGGATACGAAGCAGAAGATTGCACAAAAAAGTGCTGATCTACTTCTACATCACCTATCCTCACTCTCACGTTAGGACAGGCTCCGTACAACTCTCCCTTCTGGTTGTTAGCAGCACGCAGTACCCATCCATGATTCAGCTCGATAGGCCACAGTCCTCTCTCATATATCTCTCGTGACATGATATTGATTTCGGATCCGTGGTCAACTAAAGCAGCAATAGGTTCAGGCAAACTCCCAAGACGTACCCGTGTGGCAGTTGTAGCACGAGCCCAATGCCTCTTCTTGAAGTCACTGTCAACCGTTGGACTCTCCCCATCAGCTTCATCATCATCAGCTTCAATAGTGCTAGTTCCAGCAACTAACGCCTCCTGCTGGTACCTCCTGTCTCCAGTCTCTTGAAAATGTACCTTCCCAAACTCCACATCATTTACAGAAGCTCCTATCACATCTATCAATTGGCTCTCTACCTGCTCGGATATGACTTGCCTCTTTCGCTTGATGACATCAATAATCAGCTCATGAAACTCTCTCTTTGCGATGCCAAGAACTTCTCGAAGCGAAAACTCAACCCGTGCATCTAATATCCTCTGCTCCAGAATGCTTTTAAGATCAGTGGAGGTCTCAATATCTGCAGCCAGCTTGTAAGCAGGTCCTTTCCCTTTCTCTTGAGCAGTGAACCTTCTGCCAACAGTTGTTGGTTCCTGCTGTTGTCTCTGTACGTCCTCCATTGGATCTGGAACAGGTGGTGGAGTCTGTGAGGTAGACGGAACATCCTCTGGAGGAGCTGCACGTCTTCTAGTGACCCTCCGTCCCTATCCCTCTCTAGTCTCCTCTGGATTCCCAGTTTCAAGCTCAGAGGCATCTCGTCGCCTCTTCTCCTCTACAGAAGCGTCCTGCCAATGAACATGCTTATCTACGTCCAAGAAAGCTTTAATGGACGCTGTATCTACGGGATCTTTCCACCCTGTGACTCTACGGATAGTTTCTGCTCCTCTTTTCAACACCTCAGAAGGAACCTCAGTACTGTTCCTATCAAGAGACCTATCCAGCAAAGTAGGGCTAGAAGAAACTTCAATATGCCCAGCATACACATCAAGATTCATCGGCAGTACTGTTACTGTAGTTACTGTTGCAGTTGCAGCGACTTGAGGTAGACTCCTCATACCTCCTCGTCCAAACTGTGTGTTTAATGGCTCTCCGGTAGAAACAAGGTGCAGTCTACCATTTTGATAGCGAACCACACCATCTCGTAGAGCAGCTGTAAGCTCTTGGCAATCTCCTCGAAGATGATCTGGACTATCACACCAGATACACCTACGGACAGGAGCACCCCCTGGGCGAGCAGCACCAGGCGTTGGTGGGAGCTCCCTATGTAAACCAGCCAGCTCTACTTTCAATTCACGCATCTGTCGGATCAACTCCTCAATTTGATTGTGCTGACCCTGGTTCTCAACCACCCTCTGAACAGGTACCCTCTGTGCAGGAACTGGCACAACAGGCACTGGAGGCGCTTCTACAGGAATAACAGGTCTAGGAGCAAGAGCCGGGAGCTGCTGTACCTGTGGAGCATAAGGTTGATGGATCACCTCTGCGAGCGGTCGTCCTCCTACGGCCACTCTCCCTCGCCTCTGCCTTGTCAGAACGGCCACAGCATCTTCCACTCTTCCCCAATCTATAGTAACGCCTCCTTCAGCTGATCGATCTGCTAACATGAAGCATAATCGATCTGCTGTAGCCTCATCGGTGGCTTGCAAGAAGAGCTCTGTCCTTCGAGCATCCAAGGTTATCCATTCGAGCGTCGAAAGCTGTCGGTATCTTCGATCGAACTCTCTCAGCAACTCATTCAACCCCATCCTATGACCAGGTTGCTGCTCAATCCAATCCAAAAAAGTTCTCCTAGTAACTCTCTCAGAATCCTCCTCAAGGAATTCCTCTCGGAGAGCTCGCTCAAAACTTGCCCAAACACCAAGATTTCTCCTCTGTACGTCTCTGACTTGATCTCTCAACTCAGGAATCACAGCCAACTCAAAACTCCCAATCATCTCTGCATCGGTCACCCTCACAAGCTCCATCTCTCCTCTGTACTCACGAAGATATCTAGAAATATCTCTGCCTTCAAATCTTCCACACCTATTCACAATCGCCTGCAAAGCTTTTGTAGATTTCAACTCACCCCCTCCGACGATCGGATGTTGATGAACCAAAGCCGCAAGCGTCTTCAGTATCTCAGTAGTATCCAGGCCTGATGCTACAGTGGCTGCTGAAGACGTTGGTGTAGCCGAAGGTGCAGTAGTAGACGTCGATGCTCCAGCCGTAGAGGCAGTAGCACCACTCCCGCTCTTGCGATCCATCTTCCCTTGTATACAAATCTCAACCTCCGCAACCTCAGCGATTAATCACCCCAAGATGACTCTCAGTGGAAGCACCAGATTTATGTCAAGGAGAGTCCTTCTCAGGAAGGGCGAGCCTTCTGGCTGTGATCGATCGCGAGATAGAAGTAGAGATTGTATATCAAGACAAGAGCCAAGCAAGAGATCGCAACAGCTGAAGTCACTCACAGTGACTATGACTATAGGTCACTTACTAATCAACAGATCAAGTCTCAAGTCTCTGGAGACAGATCCACCTTCAGACACAACAGATAGGAGAATACTGAACTCACGATGCTTTATTTCTCTTCCAAACACTCTCAATAGTCCTCCACATATATCAATTTACAGACCTATCTCTACTCAACTCCTTACGTTGATCACCGCAGATGCCAAACAGTCAATTCCCTCTCAACTAGTCTTTTCTCCAGCAGATTTCTCTCCAGAACCTACAACCGATGAAGATCTGAAACTCCAACGCCTTGTATCCCCTCCAACGACAGCTCCAACACTGAAATTTCTCAGAAAAACCTGACCTTCTCAGTCTCAGTCCTCCTCCTCCGCTCAAATAATGCTCTCTTTCCACCAAATTCACCTCAACTCAAGCCTAATAGGTGAAATTCGGACACCAAACTCTTAATCTCCTCTCTGCGTCAACCTCTCAACTGAAACTATCAAGAATTTAATCCCGCGTCAATCAAGAGTCCCTTGCAGATTATCAAAACGATCTCCTTCAAATAAAACTGCCTCCTGTCCGATCAGAAGAAATTTTGCCTCCAAACTGCTCTCAGTCCCCCAAATACTTGTCCGTCCCTCTGTCACGATCACCCAAATCCTCAATTCAGTTCTCTCAGAAAAAATTGATCTCCCTCAGCCCGCAAGCTTCTCCTTCCGCTTCAGCTCCCAGCTTTCTGTAGAAAAAAATCTCCTCATAAAAGTGTCCCCCGATCTTCAGCCGTCGCAGGTACTTAACCTAAAAGCTAAGGGCCCAGCTTAAGCTGCCCCCCTGCTGTCCTTATAAGCACAATCGCTTATCACAAGCAGGCCCCCAGCTTAAGCTGCCCCCTTACTGTCGTTACGTACAAAACTCTTCTTTCAAAACTGACTCTCTTTTAAATAAAAGTACACAGCTACCTCTGTAAAGCAGACTCCTTCATTGTAAAATGCCACACTGCTTCCCTCGCCATTGCTAAATCGACTCGATGGATAAATAACAGATTGACAAAAGTTTCCCGTGCCCTTGATGCCATCTTGAATATACTACAAGCCATCCAATGTAGACCGAAGCCCTAACACTTATGAGGCTGCCCCACAGGGCTTACAGCCCCCCCATATGCGCACCAGGTATCTCCCATAGTATATTCAGGATGGCATGCGGAGGCTTAGGTCAGGAAGCCCACGATTAAGGGAGATACCGGTCTCCCGCCCCTAGATATGCAGGACATGGCTGCACACCCAACATAGACTCCCATCCGGGAGGCCAACATGCCGGAATAAGAACCCAAGGCCAGGGGGATTTGATCCTAAGACCTCCTCCTCCCTAGGCAGGCGCCCTATCACTAGGATGGCCTTGAGTTCCGTTCATAACAGTTAAATTTTCTGTACACATGCTTTTACAAAGAAGTTTACCTGTAAAGTCTTTACTAGCCTTTCCTACTCTAACTTCACTATACAACTCCGTTTTTAATGAATAAAGAGTCAAAATTATAGTACTTGTGAACACCTACACGCTCACGCTATCAGATTCTGAGTTTGAGCCACGAGCTAAAATCGACAGATTTCCCTCTTTCATGCATTTCTCAGTCTAAACCCCGTACTAACTACTACTTAAAACACTTTCTGTCGAAACTGGAAGCACAAAGTCGCTCTCCTCGCCGAGCCCTGCATTCTGATGCTCTTCGACCTCTTTCAAGGTGATATTTCAGTCTAAGCTAGGGGGCAGCTTATCAAGCATGGCCCCAGCTTAGCTCCTGCCCAGCTTGATAAGCTGGGGCGCAGCTTCCCGAACAAATGCAGGTTGAGTGTCTTCTGAAGTTCCATTTCCGCACCTTGAACGTCATGCACTACGACAACGTACAGTGTTCAATACACAAAGTCGGACCATACGAGCTGAAGAGTGACATTTTATTCAAGAAGGAGACCGATGATGAATTGCGAAGATGCTTGGAGGAGGAAGAAGTACCGAGAGTAGTGGAAGCCATGCATTCTGAATCAGCAGGAGGACATTATGTCCTTCGCAACACAGTGAAGAATATTCTGGATGTAGGATACTGGTGGTCCACCATGTACAAGGATGTGCATACGATCATTAAGAGGTGTGACAATTGTCAACGTGTAGGTAAGCCTACTCGAACTACTCAGTGGCCACTCCATCCCATCTTACCTCTTGCGTCATTTGAGAAATGGAGAATTGATTTTGTGAGGTCCATTGAGCCAACAATAAAGAAGACACACAGAAGATACATCTTGGTTGCTACTGATGATGCAACCAAATGGGTGGAAGCTGAAGCAACAAAGAAAGATGACGCGGTGACAGTGGCAGCTTTTCTACATACGAATATCATCACTAGGTTTGGATGTCCATTGGAACTGATGAGTGATAGGGGTACACATTTTTTGAACAACACCATAGAGACATTAACAGAGTATTTTCAGATCAAGCATCGGAAGACTACTCCGTATAATCTTAAGACGAATGGACTTAGTAGGAAGAGTAATGGTTTACTATGTAAGATTTTGAACAAAGTGACTATCAACCATGCTTATGATTGGGATACCAAGTTGTATGTAGCGTTGTGGGCATTCAGAAATACAGAGAAGATAACGACATGATAGACTATCAAGAAGAATGATGCTGAGTAGAAATACAGGAACTACGAAGTGTATATCTTTGGAATGATAACCTATCTTTATTCTATGAATGAAGAGCTTTCCAAGGATACTTCATTTGCCGAGAACGGACGTCAGATGACGAAGTTATGGCCTTGGAAAGAAGAATCAAGACAAGAAAGAAGTTCACGCAACTTCGCGGACGAGGGACAAGAGGGACTTCGCACGTGAGGAGGCGAGAGGAAAAAGCTATAAGAAGAGTCAAAAGCAATTCACTTTACTATTTCCGCTCGTGAGTTTACTGTAGCGCTCCAGTGCGAGAGTGGTGAGAGTGACGAAGATTGTCTTCGGTGAAGTTGTACTTCATAGGTTTAGGACGAGAAGAGGTTAGTAAAGAAGGACTTTGTAAGTTCAGTGCGGAGAGAAGTTTTCGAGGAAGGACCTTATTCTCGAGAGGCGAAGGAACTTCGATCTTCGAGTATGAGGATGAGAGGGATGCAGACGTCGAGGAAGCTGAAGTTGAAGACCATAGCGACGAAGTGGCCGGACTTCAATCCATATCGAGAACAATTGGAGGAATGGGGGATGGCGTTCCTCATGGAGAACTGGGAGTGATCTCTTCGGAGTTAGTGCAGGAGATCCTCATGTGCAAGGGGCATCCTTCCGAAGATCTTTGGGGAAGGCCGAGTAACTAGACGTTGTCACATTGGAGCTTCGCCCTAGGGATCAATGATGCAGGAATGCCTGACGACTTTCTTTACGACATCACATGTAAGCCGTCTTCGGAGGAGGTGGTGAAGTACAACGAGCTATTTCTGACGATGCCAACGGGATCGAACGGCTTCAAGATTCACAGTTACATCGACCCCTTCAAGAGGGATGTGACGATCCCTTTGAATACGATCTTCAAGCCACAGCGGACTTTGTATCTGTCGAACTGGCAGATACACTTCATCGAGTAGATCTTCGTCGGTAAGAAGGCGTATTGGACAAAGATCTTCCACCATCACGTTCAGAAGCTTTACAGTACATTCGACGATGGCGGTTCCATGTACTTCGCGGCATTTGCAGCAGTATTCTACCGGGGCATGAGATTGTTAACTCCGGCGGAAGAGGAGAAGTTCGAACGGAGAACGACGTCCGAAGATGAGCTTTTGATGGAGTCGACTCCTAGGAGGGAAGAGGTGACGACTCCAGTGACTTTGGTGGGACCTAGCACCCGAACGAAGAGGAAGATAGAAGAGGGAACTCCGAGTGACGATACCTCGAGGTGAAAGAAGAAGGCGAGGAGGACGACCACTACGACTTTAGACGAGAGAGCCAAAGGGGTGCGATCTCCCACGAAGTCTTCTTCATGGAGAAGTTGACATTGCAGTCCAACAAGACAGAGCTATTTCTTCGAGCTGCAGATGAAAAATTGCAGGAGAAGCTAGAGGTACTTCTGGAAGACCGGGAGGAGGACGATGGGTTGACAAGTAGTGGAAGAAGGTTGAGGAAGCTGTTGGTCTGCTTACCAAGAGGGAGCAGAGACGAGAGAAGGTTCATGTTAAGAGACTGGCACCAACACCTACTGCAGTAACACCTGTTCATGTAGTCCGACCAGTGGTTCCTGTTGTCAGACAGATGGGAAGCTGAGTCGACATGCGCTTCCTCACTCTTTTGAGGTGTTGGTTCGACGCTGGGAGTTGTGATGACCTCACAGTGATCAGAGGAAGTCAACTCCTCCACTCGAAACACCTGGGAAGACAACTCTTCTTCCTGTCTTTCATTTTTCTCGTGACATTAACATTAAGCTAAGTCTTAAATTTAGTTTTTGGAACCAAAAAGACAGCAGCCCAATTGTTTTCACCTGATTTTATCAACAAGACCTAGGAAGTTGAGAAGTTGTTCAGTACATGAACAAGAACCTACTGATGTGCCATCTCAACAAGAGTTGCCCATTGAAGATCCACCTTCAAGGTCAACCCCATTAGGATCAAGGCCGATGTCTGTTAAGATAAAAGAGATATGCTCGATATCGTGGAGAACACGAAGTTTTGTCTAGGAATACATTAGGTATCTGGCTGTAGAGAGATATGGTAAGATCTTGGACCTACTCGATGAAATACTAATGCCTTCAGTACTCAATTTATTAAGCTTTGTTTTGCTTTCTACTGACCTAACCTGACCTCAAGTGTAACACTCGTGCCCCACACATCACAACTAGACGTTCAACTTTATTCAAGTACAAGAAAGATTCATATATGATAAACATATGCTTAGATCACAAAAGCATCTTCGAATGTGTACTAGCAATACATTTTTCATTGTTTTTTCTTGACAAACTATCTAAACACTCAATTTTGACTTTTATTATATGAGCTCTATTCAAGATGAACTTTATAGCAATGGACAGCCTACTATACAAGCTTTCCAATAAGATAAGACATGCGCACATCAAGCAACCAATGAGCTCAAGGCGTGGTGTCGAAAACAACAATACTTTGTTGTTAAAAATTTTCAGTCAGCAACTTCGACATAATGTAAAGCCTTATATGAGTATGATTTCCATGTCAAATCCATAACATATCTCTCTCATCTCACTTGCAGCACCTCGAGGAAGTTCCACTCCAATCCCCAAGTTTTTTGTTCAAAGTCAGCCAAGAGATCTAGGTGAAATCACTCATTTCTTTCAAACTTTGACACGTTGTAATCTGAACTTTGACAACCTCTTGCTCCCAACTCGAACTTCCAACTGGGCTTAAACTTCGCAAGAAATCTGTTATGACTTCTCACTACTACTCTTTGAAATTTCAGATTCAGACTCCAAACCAATTGCTTAAAGTGGACCAAGCCTTTTGTTTGTGCTAACTTATGAGCTTTCCAGACCTAGTGGCTAAAATCCATGACTCCAACAGCTTCTCTTAACCAAATGAGCTGAAATTGCACATGCAGTAATAAGCTAATACGACACACTCCACTCTTGAATATTCTCACTCAGATATATTTGATCATATGCTCATGGAACAACTAAATCCTTGAATCCAAGCAAAATGATTTTACTTCTATCACGACTCTCGCATATCTCTTTATTTCTTCCTCCAATTGTTGAGAAAAGGGTTCTTCGAACCGAAACAAGAGTGACCTCCAAATCTAAAACCAATAGTTTCTTGCAACGTTCAAGTTCCATGGACACATGTGTGGAGGTGAACTCCCCTTCTTCATCTGCAAGATATAGTTAATAATAAATTATGTAAAGATACTTTCAAAATTCTCATTTACAAACACTTCCATAGAGATAATGTAATATAATTATGTTGAGCAGCTTAGCAAATGTAAATTCAAAAAAAATTCAAAAAAAGTGCTCTAAATAAATAACATTTGTAAACATTTTTAATATCTTTGAATTCATTCAAGTTTGAGAAGTTTAACAAAACGTTGAAAAAATATGTCATTATGAATAATAGTTGTAAACATTTGAATATCTTGAGTGAGATGACGAATGATACATGAAGTCTCTCTAAGTACAAGAATTAACATCAGAATGAGGAGGTGCATCTAACACATGTGTCTTTTGTAAAAACACAAGTGCTAGAAATCATTATTCTTCATCATTCTCTAAACTATGAGCCCTCGAGCCCCCTTTTGTGCTTCATTGTAACATTGACGTGTCATTGCTAGGAAGATGACTTCTGCATGATTTTATAGGAGTAAACGGGAACAGCAAGTTCAAGTGATCAAAATACTATGTCATCTGAATAGAAGAAGTGCATATCAGCAGCTACCTCTGTATTTGCACAGAAATTTTAGTTTAAAGTATTTGTACAACGTACTATCAACATGTGAGATCTTTTACTTGTCTTGTGTAATGACTTTACATGGCTAAACTTGTCAACTTGCTATTTTCAGTCAAAGGTGTGATGAGGTAATCTTAAGAGGGGTGGGGTCAAATCCGACAAGTGTATTAAGGTTGTGATCAAATAAATCTTTTTACATCTGTGTAGTACCATTAGTCTATTTAGACCAAAATTGTAATCTGAACGCTCCAGTGAGCTACTGCATATATCAGGGGCTCATCGGACCGAAGAAAACGCTGACAATGACATACAGTGTGAGGTATCACTTATCAATGTCATAAATAACTAGTACAAGAGTGTTAACTACTTGATGGTAATACAAGGATCATTACATAATAATAGGAGAATCGGATGAGCTTCACTATACATACGATTTGAGCGTTTGGCAGGAAGCAAGAAAATAAGCACGCACAACGGACAGAAATTTGGTTCTTCCCATTCAGATACCTGCAGACGAACGGCGTTCATATCTCCAGCAACGGAAACAAGACACGTCACTATCGCGCAAAACATGAAATGCAGCGAAACGAACGTGCCCAGAACAGCAACACGTAGTTGATTCCAGTCTGGATCAACTGATGATATGCTAAGCATGGGTATGCGCCTTCAATCTGACCGCACGTTCATTCGTGCGGTGTGTATGGATAACGGGAAGTATCGTGGGGCTTTGCATTTGCTACAGCAAAGATGATGGTGCCAGTACCGCCAGACAAGCAAACAAGGTGCCCGTATCCTCAGAATGTATTCAACGAGAAAGGTTTGACTACAGAGAAACTGTAAATGCATGTCAAGTCCAAGAAGAACATAAGGATAAAACTATGCTCTTCGTTGTCGTCCAAAATGGATGGGTTGGCTTAGCTTACATGTGCAAATGCGTAGCACGAATCAACCGGTTGTCATCAAAGACGAATTCTGGTCCTCGGTTCAACACTGACTCGTATTCTGTAACTGTTACATATGCAGGAATACATACCGGCACTGTGGAATATATGCCATTCCGGTGAAGCAGGCATTTAAAGAGGAAGATTAAGTTTAGAAAAGGATTTCAAACCATTAAAACCATAATATAGAGGTCATGATCAGAGAGGCAGCAACCACGTGAGGGTCCTTTGGGAGGATAGGACGTCTGTGCGAAGTATGTATGTATTATTTCTATGGACATCTTTCCTCCATCCAGATATATAATATACGTCTTGGTTGTAGGAGGTTAGCCGGAATTTATACATATATATGCGTGTCTGGGCTGTCTAAAGCGAGCACACACTGACGAAGCACCATGAGCTTCAACGAGCTCCTCCGGAGTTCCAATACTGGTACTTGATCTGGTATCTGACTGCTCATAGGACTTATGTAAATGCTTGTGTCTCCATTGGCTGCTGTACGCTCTTTCGTCACTCTACGTGCCGGACTCTGGTTCTTGACCGACTTTAGATGGGATGTTTAGCTCACGTCAATTCTTACCTTCATGGCATAAGGTAAAAAGTATCTATTGGTTTGATCAAGTGAAGAAAAGGCTTGGAGTTTTACCTCCCCTGGACAAAATTCCATCTCGGATTATCCCATGATAGGATGTGATCGTGGTCATTTAACGACGTATCATAGGATACGTCGTTGAATACGATCCTTGAATGATACCCAACTCATTCTCCTCTCCGTTATATATGGTTCATCGATGTTAGCCGGAGATTCTGAAGAACAAGAGTGTATACTGTAACCTGTTACGACGATGATTATGTTGCACACAGTGGTTATAGTTAGATAGCCTCCGTTGGTGGTCGCTCGGAGCACCTGTCTGAACGATTACTCAACTTTCTAGCTTGTGGGATTTCCTTGCTAGATTCTTGATGCGTTTGAAGCATCGTTTCGGAATGTTCAAATTTTGTTTCCCTGCTTCTTCCGCAGCCATTTCGTCTAATGTTCGGTCGGCATCAGGTTTAACTCGTGTCTCCCTGCAGCGTGTTTATTGGGGAGTTTGTATGTTCATTGAAATTTGAGAGATTGCTGTTAAATGCGTACTGACACCTCATGATCAACGCGTCGTTATTACGTATTTGAATACTTTGTGACACTTTTCTACAATGTCATCTTCGTAGCCCGCATCAGCTTGCTTGCTCCTTTATCTGAGTGTTCTGATGTGTTTAGAAATTTTCTCTGGGAAATTGACACAGATTTCCAGTGCATGAGCTTGAAGCTCTTTACATGGTCATAATATGTAGGTCTAGGAAGAATCGGCCTGGTCAATCCAGTCCTGTACTCAATCTGTTAGCTTTCTTCCTGCTCAAGATCACATCAACTTCATCCACTGCGCCTCTAATTTCACATCTGTTTTAACTGTTGTGAAATTCGTTACAGTTCGTTCGATCTGCTGCAAGCGTTAAGTCAAAAAAATGTCTCTCTTTGATTGTGATTCATCTCCGGATCTTCTCCAGGATAGAGTGATCGATACCCCGGAACGACGTGGATCCAGCGGCCAGTACAAGTGATCGATTTTTCTGCACCGCGGTGACAAATTTCAAGCCGAAAGTCAGTCGAATTTGAAGATAATCCTTTCTCGGCCGGGGGATGACGATGGAAGGGATTGGTGTTCCTGAACGGTGGCTCGACAAGTTACCGGACTTGCGGGTGGTGGCAGTGACTTTGTTGGTTCTAACAGTAGTTACCGTGAAGCTTTTTACGTTGAAAAAGAGCAGAGTTAGAGACCAGAAGGAAGTACCTCAACCCCCTGCATGGCCACTAATTGGTCATCTTCACGTCTTGGGCAAACTTCCCCATCAGAATCTGATGCAACTTGCCCGTCGGTGTGGACCGATTATGTCAATAAGGCTAGGAGGCCTTCGGGTCATAGTCGCATCTAATGCTGAAATGGCAAAAGAGTTTCTCAAGACTCAAGATGCCGTATGGGCGTCCCGTCCTCTCAGCATCTTTACAGAGGTTGTGGTCAATTATAGCGATCAGATACTCCAACCTTTAAACGACACATGGCGGAAGACGAGGAAAATCCTTGTCTCAGAGCTGATGTCTACAACGCAAGTGGAAAAGCAGAAGGTTAGTGGGCTACTCTCTCAGGCTCGTGATTTCGCAACAGACGGTATCGAGTCGGACTACCATATGCATGTTTGTACAGATGAAGGATTAAGATATTTCTCAATATCAGTATTTTCGAATGTTTTAGCATACACCATTTTTCTTCATCAATACTTTACGTACAGGTATGTGCCTAGCTCTGCACTCCGTGAACACATTGCCACCACCCAGCTGCTGGGTTGACTGCTCATATCAACGTAACAAGAAGTAAAGTCCATTTAGGTGAACTCAGTCCGTCTAGATCTTACTGAGTATCTTAGCTTCTTAGTTCTTCCTTGTCAGTTGCATGCCTTGGCTTACGCTCATGCCCCGTTCGAATTCTGAAGGCTGTAGTAAAATTTACGGTAGTAGTATTCAGTTTGTACTTTGAGCGCTATATGTATGTTGGTACAAGATTCACCTTTTGATGAGAATCAAGGGAAGGTTGGGAGGGGACTGACGGAAAGCAGATGTATATGTAGGTTGTCGGGTGGTTGTTAAGTTATTACAATTTGTAATTAATGGTTATCTATTGTCATCGCAGGATCAAAGGCATGAATCGATAATGCGCATGCTGAACTCCATATTGGCACTGCAACGGAGAAACGAACTCGTTGATATATATGCTGCAGTGAGTAACATGAACTTTTACCACTTGTCTAAACTGATTTTCGGCAAAAATTTCTCTCCGGAATACACGGCTCGCACGGCGACAGGGAAAACAAGGACCTTGCCGCAAGTTGTACGTTCTCTTGCAAGTACTGAAATGATCTCAGTGGGGGACTGCTTTCCACGCCTGAGGCCGCTGGACTTGGGCGGAAACGAAAGAAAATTGTTGAGAATCCGAGGAGAATTCGACGCCTATTTTACCGAGATAATCGAAGAGCGTCGTCGCCAACTCCTGGAAGGCAAGGACGACGGTGAGTCCCACGACTTCTTGCGCGGATTGCTATCACTGCTAGACAAGGAGGATGGGAGCGGCTTGACATACGACAACATCAAAGGTATTTTGATGGTAAGTTCTATGACGGTCTTGCAAAGGTTTGTTTCTTTCTTGTCAAGAATAAATTAAACCTACGGTCGACTAGCTAGCTTACGTCAATTGCATGTGCAATGAGTTTATCTATCGGGTAGTGTTAGTTTAGAAGCCATTTATCTAATCATAGTCCCGATCGTAACGCTGAATGCACCAGTCGTCTTCCTATTCTGCTTCTGATGTTTGATGTACGAGCAAGAACTAAAGTCAGTCGCACAACGGATCATCGGGACTTACTTGAAGTAGGACGCTTAGAAGTCGAGTCGTCTGGAATGCTGAACTCCGTTTCATAATCATCCGACAGGATTTGTTTGCAGCTGGTATAGACACTTCGGCGGCCCTAGTAACGTGTACAGTCGCTGAGATTATGAGACATCCAGATATCAAGGAGAAACTGGTGAAGGAGCTAGATGACGTTATCGGCCAGGAGCGATTGGTGGAGGAGTCAGACCTTGTCAAACTCAAATATCTGAAGATGGTGGTCAAAGAAACTTTCCGCCTTCATCCTCCGCTCCCACTTCTGCTTTTTCATTGCTCAACTGCGCCTAGTGTTGTTGCTGGATATCACATTCCGGCCGGTACTACACTGTTCGTAAACGTCTACGCCGTACAGCGAGATCCAGAATTGTGGGAGGATCCCTTAGCCTTTAAGCCGGAAAGGTTTTCGGACAGCTCTATCGATGTGAGTGGCCAACACTTCGAACTCCTGCCTTTCGGGTCGGGTCGAAGGCTGTGCCCCGCCATGGGCATGGGCTTGATCACGGCAGAACTCGTGCTAGCTCGGCTTTTCCATATGCTCAATATTGCACTTCGTCCAGGAATGAAACCGGAAGATGTGGATATGACTGAGAAAACAGGATTGGCAACGGCTCTAGTCACCCCTCTCGAAGTGGTTGCGAGTCCACGGTTATCTGAGAATCTTTTCAGTATGTAGCTATAGACAATTGATACTTACCCCCAAGACGTTATACGGACCCGGTATAAAGGTCAGGACGTAGTCCAGTATAAAGACAGGATATTAGAGTCAATAAATATCAAGTATCTATTAAATACAACCCCAAGCCGTTATATCCCGTACCTTGGCCAGGACGTGCTCAAATACAAAGACCAGATATTATAGTCAATAAAAGTCTGCATCGGAACTTGCTTAAAAATCAGGTATAGCGAACATCGAGTTAGATTGCTATTAGATTATATAGTAGTTAGATTGGTTAGATGAAGTATCTCTTCTGGCCTCTAAGTAATTCATGTCCAAGCTAGCTTAAGAAGTTTCTTTTCGTACCCTTTTAACAAGATGAATTCAGCTGGAAAAACTTGACTCTTGATTCACACTGTTCAGAGAATTTGGTGAAGATAGTGGTAACTCGGCAGTTTCGTGCATGGGAAACTTTATTGTGCACATCAGTGGCATTCAAAAGTTGCAATTTTTAACTTGTAGCACTTTCCCAGAATAATTTTACATTAGAGCATAAATTAATTTGGTACTTTTAAGTCAGGTACGCGTTGAATTTTTCATAGTTCTTGACAGACGGTGGCCGATTTCTGAACGTCTAAAACATATGGCAACGACTACAAACGAGAGTTTAACGCTTTCCTCAAAAGTTTGGGAAGTGCACATTTGGAACACCTAAAGAAATGGCAAATTCTTACTTAAACATTGTAGATTACTAACTCTAAGTCTTCCTCGTTAAACTTTGTCTTCTGTATTTGATTGGATAAGAACTTCCCCCCAGTGACGTCAACTATGTACGAAAATCTAGAGTTATATGAATCGACGATAACCTGATGAGGACTAATGCATGTCAGATCACTCTTAGACTACAGGCCTTACGCTATAATTGATATTCTCCTTTAAGACTGATTCAGAACTGAACGACCAGACAAAGCGTCCAGACTGCACTTTCTGACAAGTCATCATGACATAGTGAGCAAAGAAGGCAACCTAGCAATCCCAAACAGAGCCTCCGTGACACTCGCATTGCGAGTTGAAATATGATCTTGATAAGATAATCTTCTGGACCAGCTCCAAACATTTTGTGAGTCTGGACAAGCCCAAAAAGAATATAAGGTATCTTCGTACTTTTGTGGCTGACAGCGCTGGGACCACCCAAGACGATGTGATCGAGGAAGGTGAGGCTGACTCGAAGCTGGTGTAGCTGGTGTTTAAGGAACCGCTTGTCGTTATGTTGCCTGTGGATCCTTGAAAGAAAGAAGTGGTTCTGTTCTAGAGGAATTGGCTGAGGTTTTGCACCCGATGGCAAAATTTCATGTATCTGATCGGAATGGGGTCCTGATCGCTGGGTTTTCATTGACAAACTGACATCGAGGAGGAGTTGTGTAATGGAGGATGCTCGACCACAGGGACTTCCTTATGCACTTACCACAGAAGAAGATGAGCCAATTTCACCTGTATCCAGCATTACCACCACTTGATGGGTGGTGTTTAGTCGTAAGAAGGACATTTGAGCAAGTGGAACTTTGCTTGATCTCATTGATCCGCTTGCTGGTGGGAGACGTAAGTGCGGATGATGTCTCTGTACGTCAGCTCCTATGCTATAGAGAAACCTGATTTACCCGCAGCTCAGTCCAGGATTCGATCCATTGAAGCAGTCAGCTATAGTGAAGATTTCTATTCAAAGTAGCCCTTTCGAATCTTTCGTGGTACATGTTCTGGCCTTGCTTGTGTTAGGGACAAGGAGCACCTATCGTTTTTTGGCTTATAGCTTGTTGGAGAATCAGGGTCGGAATCACCCGAATCCCAGCAGGTAATGTTTGGTTATCTTCCCAACAGATTTTAGCCAGACAGGACTCACGATATAGCGATCGATCCACTGGCATGCAGGAGTATTTTCTTGCAATGGGTCTTCTGAGCCAGAAACTTGAATATCATAAATGATCAGAATCAGTCACCCAGAGAGAGATAAGATGCTTATGCCACCTAAGAATCTGAGCTCATCTGGATCAGCAACTAAAACAGAACACATGCCCAGGGCTAGAGGCGTAATGAATAGCTACAACGGCTGCCCACTCCTGAAACTCGTAAGGTGGCTGAGACTAAGGCGAAACTTGTTCAAGAGAGCTAAGAGTGGAGAAGGGGAGGAAAATATTCAAAATACGTAGTGAGCTGATTGTCCAAATCATTCTTCTCCAGTTCAAAATGTTGAACCTAGGAGCTGTATAGTAGTGGCCGACTGTTGACGTTTCAAGTTCAGTCTTGTTCTTGATGACTGTTAGAGTCATCGTGCAAGATGCATCAGTCAGAGGCAGTCACTACACTACCAAGACTCTTGGCCCATAAGGTCCTGCCCTCGAGTACGTATGCTGTACTCTAATTAGGTTTTTTAAAGTCTTCTATCTATCTCGAAGCTTTGTACAGTAAAGTCTGGCCCGGAATTTTTCTCCCCACTCATTCAATTTGCTTGTCACTGATTGAATGCTACTTTCGTCAGGGCTTCTAGTGCTGGTGTTATCTACAGCGATCCGGCAACATCTACCTCTCAACAGGTTATGGGCCCACAACCCCCACCCCCATTAGACGCAAGTCTAAGTTTGATCAAGATGGTAGCAATTACATCCAATGGAAACCTCTAATGTAGAGGTACTTCATTCTGCAGGATCTCTGGACTGTCATTCACGACGCAGCTCCGAGTACTGTCACTCCTGGATGGAAGTAGATGGATGACACGGCTCTTCTTGGTATACTTTTTACCGTTCATGCTTCCAAGATCGAATTGATTGATTGATACAGCAAAAGAAGCTTGGTTGATCATAGAGAGTCACTATGCAGGTAGAGACGTGGAATCTAAAAAGTCCTTTCTCCAGAAGAAGTTGATGAATTCACGACTGAAAGAAGGAGATGACATTGAGAACCAGGTGGAGAGCATTAAGTTGCTCGTCAGGAAACTGAAGGAGTGTGGGGAACTTACAACGATAATCAACTGATCATTACGCTGTTCAGCATGCTGCCGAAGAGTTCGAAGAAACTCGTCTATTCTCTGGAATCAAGAGGAAACTTGACATCTGAGTATGCCATTACTCGACTAAAGGCAGAAGACGACACCTTGAAGGAGGAAGCGGCATCCTCTGATGAAAGTTTACTATTCACAGCAAATTCCAGCTCAAAAGGGAAGGAGCACCAAGTGTTACCGCACTTGGTGCTCCTTCCCACCGAACAAGCCTTGTCGACAAGAGAGCCATAAAGGGAATAAAGAAACCCAGGACTTCCGGCTAATATCATCCGTGAAGGTTAAGAGACATTTTGGTCCAGGAAATGAGCTGATGCTCATCCGGTCTCACAGATCAGTATGGATCAGTCCCAACTTCCTGTTAACCTTGTGCTCGTCATCCTTCTGAAAGAGGCTTTGCCTTGCTTCTCCATAAAACACGATTCACAAAAGACATCCTCCTTCGCTGCATCTACTAGATCATAGCCCTCAACCAATCGTTTTTGCATCAACATTCTAAGATTCTTGTAACCTAGATGGCCCTATCTCCTATGACACAGTTGCAAATTGTCTGGTGGTCTATCAGTTATGAACACTGATTCATATCTAGTAGACAGAGTAGTGCACTGTATCCTAAAAAGATCACCTTCAGTTTATTGGGCGGCAGCAATGAGGACATCATCTTTGTAGATGAAACATTTCTTGTTCTCAAGGATCATCTTGCATCCGCTCTCCATCAGACTCCCAAGTGAAACTAAGTTCTTCGTGAGCTCGAGCACGAACAACACAGAGGTGAGAGTACGAGACTCCGTCCTGTTCCCAGGTAAGTGGAATGCCATTTGGACCTCACCGACTCCAGTACCCATCAGAGTTGTGTCATCCCTCAGTATGAAGCTTGACTGGGGAGCATGACTTGTAATTAACCAGGAGATCTGTTCCCGTTTACATGGCGTGAAGCCCCAGAATCTAACAGCCATTCAGTATCTCCACTATCGCTAGTGGAAGAAACTGTAAGTAGGTGATTACTTCAGGTCTTCTAGAGGTCTTCCTTTCCACCGTCTTCTCTCTTCCTGTGATGTGCATTTGTGTCTTTCTTCTTCCTCTTCTTTTACTATCGTCAAGGGCCAGCCACTTGTAGCAATCTTTCTTTAAGTGGCTGTTCTTTTTGCAGTACGTGCACAACTTCTTCTCTTGTTTGAAGCGTTCAAACCATCTCGAAGATGGTTTGAACGCTTCAAACAGTTCAAGGCTCTAGTTGAAAATGAAGCTGACTGCAAGATTAAAACACTTCGCAGCGATGGTGGAGGAGAGTATGTGAGTTATGCTTTTTCTACTTACCTCCAGGAGCAAGGGATAAGACATCAGGTAACTCCTCGAGACTCACCTGAACTAAATAAGGTAGCCGAAATACTCAATAGGACTCTGCTAGACAAAGCAAGGTCTATGTTGGTAAAGTCTGCTCTTGGGAGGGAGTTCTGGGCTGGGGCTATTACTACAGCACTTTACGTACGTAACAGAATTCCAAGCGGACCCATTGATGTCACGTTAGAAGAGAAATGGAATGGACTAGAGCCCAATATTTCTCATCTAAGGGTATTTGGGTGCCAAGCATTTGCACATATCCATGACAGCAGAAGGAAGAAGCTTGACCTAAAAAGTAAGAGGTGTGTGTTACTCGACTACAGGCATGACAACACTTCAGTCAATTACAAGCTTTTCAACCCAGTAACATGGAAAGTGATCTACAGCCGCAGTGTACTGTTTTGATGAATCAACTACCAAATTGAGTCCGTTGAGAGAGAGACTAGATGCATTGATTTAAACTACCACACTGGTAAGACCGTTGTGTACCTATCTCAAGTTCACATGTACCACCTACTTCTGCAAGTACGGCTCAATTCCTTCAACCACGGAAACACATCAACTGCTTCTAGTTAAGAAACTCATTCCTTTAATGTAAGTCCTGGAGTCAACTTGGCCAAAGACCTCAACTTTCACTCTCAATCTAGTCAGTGTGAAAGTTTTTCAGATGATGAAGCTGACATCAGTGATGGAGTTGCAGAGGAACAAGGTGCAGACCACGTGTTTGAGACTATATCTAATGTGATTGTCTCAAGATTTATGTTTATTGAATGAAAAACATAGTGTATGGACATGAAGTTGTTGTACCTGGTGCTCAATTTTGTAACTATATGACATGTAGGAGAAGAGAAGTCTCCGGTTCAAATCAAAACTCCTCCTCTTGAGCTCAAACTGCTACATGATTCTAACTAAGCGGAAAAGAAAGAAGAACATTACGTCCGAAGAATCGATCCGATCGATGATTCGCTAAGCGGTGGCGACGAATCGGTATGTAGATGTTCGCTAAGCAGCGGCGATGATGACGGACGGGTTCGTCCGAGCGGGACCGAAAATAAGTGCCGGATCCATTCGCCGGTAGTGCTATCGACCGGTGATTCTCCAGGCGGAGGTGACGGACAGGACCGCCAAATGTCACATGTATGGTGGTCATCGGCTGGTCGCCAACTAGGCTAGCGTACTAATTGTCGATGGATAACTGAGCACAGAAGGCGGATAGCACTGTCGGCAATTCGTCAAGCGCCGGAGACGGGACATTCAGAAGGTGATAGGGTCGTCATTCATCGCCCACCAACCGACGTTCTGCCGCTGGTGATTCTGTTTGCCGGCAATGAGGTAACACCGACTACAGTCTGTTGCAATGATCTATCGTCGGTAATTACTGTTAAAATTTTGACAATGAGCTCCAACGTGCATCTCCATCTAATGGCATATTAATTCAATATAATAAATTCAAATGGGAAAAAAGTAAAATATTCGATATGGCAATAAGGTTAACCAAAATTTCACCAAACAATTTTGTCCAAAAAGAGGCAAATGATTTGATGTGAACACCATAGTAAATCCGCTAGCGACAACATTTTGAAACTCACTTTTCTTCTTGTTTTACGATGCAAAATACATCGTAAAGTATCTTTTTCTTACTAGTGAGTCGTGAAAGAAGTTCCTACTTTCTTGTAGTTCATTCCTTTTGCCTACTCGTGTAGGGACTCTTACTTCTGTCCTTCTCTCATCACACTCTTCACAGACGTGTCCTTCCATCTTCATTTCTCGTCTGTATTTCTTGTCATTTTGATAATTTGTAGAATTGAATTTTGAGTTTGATAACTTTCATTGTGAATCTGATTCAATTCTCGCATTATGGAACTTTGTAATAAATTCTGGTTCTGGCTCCAAAGAAGAAAAATTTGCTAAACAATCATGCTCTGTGTATGTCTTCATTGTAAATTTTGTCGTATTATAGTGTAGTAGTCTTAATTTCTTAAAGAAGTAGTCTTAAAGTATTATGAAGAAGTCCTAGAGAATCTTTGCCACATCAGGAGAAAAAGAAGGTTCGCAGTCTTCATAGCTGTATACGTGCTGGAAGTGTCACATGTTCGGTTTGAGAATCATATGGTAACTGTTTCAGTATGAAGGAACTTAATGTCTATCGGTCTGCCATGATAATCATCTCGCAGATTTGGAATTGTGGGTTTGTTGGACATGCCACAGACAGGTTCTGCAGTCGAGACTCCAGAGTCTAGACTCCTGAAAAGAATTGGCGAGATTCTCCTGAAACCAACATAAAGTAGCGTTGACTTACTGAACGTTCTACGGTATGGAGATACTGCCAGGACTGTTTCTCGATGTACAGTGGTTTATTCTTTTTGAAATAACAGCTTTTTATAACCCCTGGTTACTGTTCATCTTACAACTTTGCTCATTTCTCGAGCGAAAATCTAGTTTAATTATTCAACGGTGAACAAAAAGTACTTCAATCTCCACCACTATATATTGTAGTCCAAAATCTACCGGGCCCGGATGTATTCGCTTGTTTGTATCGGGAAGTACGAGTACATGTGAAAAATAGATTTTTTTTGTTCCAAGAAACCTCTGAATCTTTATTTTACGATTTCTCTGTCAATACTCAGTAGTTTATTTCGAGTGAATCATAATTTCATACCATATCATCATAATTTGTAAAACTGATGAATAACTTCAAGTTGATTATTTATTTCACATATCCTATCTATCCGAATTATCTATGCATCGTTAAGCATAATTGACAAAATTTTTATTTCTCTATCTCATTTATTGACAAGCTAATTGCTAATAAATATAAAGAGTGGTCTATGTATCATATAACGGTGCTGAACACATAATATAGTATTTATAAATAAACATTGGATTCATATTTTATTAAAAGCTACTTTATAATTATTCTCAAATTCTTCGGTTTTCCAAACTTGTTTATGTCAGGATAATAGGAAAATTGACTCTGTGTACCTTCAATCATATCACAATGTAAGCATAAATACATATACTCTACGTAACTTTGTAACTAACATTATAAATTATTACACTTGCAGTCACTTTACAAGCATAAAGACATATACTTTCAGTAACTTTATAAGCGTAAATCAATATCTCTAGTATGAGCTAGCGTAACCTTAAAAGAATAAAAGGATATATATATTATTTATTTATTTATTTATTTATTTATGTCTATTAACCTACCCGCTCTCAAGTGTTTTTTATATGGTGATCTACTTATCAGTCAAGCAGGTAAGGTAGATTTTAAACCCGAGCTGATCTGAAATATCGGGCAGTGAAACGATTAAAACTTCTAATTTGAATCCTCTTTCACAATCAATAGTGATGTCAGTGTGTTTACACCCTATTGATCCACCCAAAACCTCTATATCACGATTGAATTCAATGCGTGTATTCCGGAAGAAAACTTTTTAGGTGTGCCGAGGTTTTTACCGTAAACTCCGAATGGAGTGTAAATTAATAAACTTTACAAATGAATTCGCTAAATAGTCCACCAACATTGGAGACTTCGGAGGAGCATGAGCGAGCAATTGAAATGTAAGGGCAACAAGTCACGACCAATCAGACTTAGTTTCAAGGACACGTAAGCCAAAGAGAATATCATGAACAATCAAATCAAAGCAATGCTTAACCGTCACCAAATACAGTTCAGCAGCTACCGACCTTGTTATTTTTCTAGCAATGAATCTCAAGAAAAAGACCAAGGATAATATAGAGATATTGTAGGCTGGCTGGAGCGTCATTCAACAAGAAGGTTAAACTATTTCATCAACAGGCACACATGCATATGCCCTAAAGAGGTAACAAAGCTTTATGAACATCCTCATCAGTCAGCACTTTGTCAAGGAACTATAAATCAGTCTTGATAACTACCTTGGATGGCCGGAATCCTGGATGTACAGGAGTTAAGAAAGATTTCTATAGGATAGAATCAACCTAATATGTTTATTTATCTAAAATAAGCATCTCTTTTATTTTGTATTACTAGGAAAATGACAATTTATTTATAAGGCTAGCTTAGTTCTCACTATCTAGTAAATCAAATTGGTTTCTTGACACCATTTATCATGCTCTGGCGTGGTCATGCACCTCAAGTAAGCAATTTGCCGTGGTGTTGATGAAGCAGAATGAAAGTGTTTGGACCATAGATTGGGAGCTATTCGTGTTTTCTGTTCCACATATATTGATGACGAATATATGACATATATCGATGTTTTCTATTCATACATGTACATATATGTTGATGCATTACATCAGTTTTTCTTGATATTTCTCCATCTTGACTTTTTAGTTTTGTTAGTGAGTGGTGGGAGTATAGAACTGCTACTTTAGATTTCAGTAGGAAGATTATAGTTATTTAGATGGGTCCTCGGTATTAGGACGTCATACACTTTTCTTGTCAAGTACTATTATTACTTGCATGTAAGACTTTACAAATTTTGGTTGTAAAATGGATGGTCTTTGTCCGTTAGTCTCCTCTTCCTACAACCTCAAAGTTTTCCAGTCTAATGTTTTTGCACATTCTGCATGCTCTCTAACCATCTGCGTATATAGTCACCTCTCTTTCCAATAAGAAGTAAGTTATGAACATCTTAATTTATGACTTGTAGAAGGATTTGGTAATAAATTAGTTCGTAATTCAAAGGAGATTAGATTCACAACAAGTTCTATACACTATGTTCATGGTTATACTCCACTCACTCATCCAAGTACACCTCGAGAAGTAATAAATAACCAATTTCAAATCAAGTGGTTGAACCTGCAACGGGATTGCCGTAGCTATGCATTTGTAGAGATAGTGTGTGAATTGTGTGGTTTCAAAGAAGGCGTTTATGTGACACAAGCAACTTAAAATAGTGAAAATTGTCAGGATGATATCTTTCTTTTTAGGTTTTGTTTATTGCTCCAAAGACTTTATTTTACGAGTTTGCTTTCAAAGAACTAAGAATTTCACCGTTATGCAGAATATGATTTGGCTATTACGTATTTATCTCAACTTGGGATCAGTGAAATAAAGAATCAACTTAAAGTTGTTCACCAGCTTTACAAGTTATTATTCATGGATGGTGTAAGTAAATTGATAGAGGGTAAAGATGATATGATGATGATTTTCATCCACTCTCGAAAAAAATATGAAGAGACTGCTATGTATTTGTGGTTCTTTTCTCATCCGATGCAAAACAGTGAGAGAAGGGAAGCAGTTTGTTGGTGTGCACCTCCTCAAGAAGCAGAAGTCCATGCGAAGTACAAAATGTGCTGAAAAAAGTGAAGCCGATAGCAACTCAACTACCTGCTAACTCGCAACAGTAAGTATAGTTAATGGACACTGAGTCCATAGCGTGATCGTAGACAAGTAGGACATCAGTCTACCGAGGAGATGTTAATGGAGCTCCAAATAGAAGGGGGTGATTTTCTAACTGAGGTTGAGAAGATAGTTTTTGAGCAGATGATAGCTGATAATGATAAAGCATTTTCTTTTTCAGCAACGGAAATAGGTTGTGTGGATCTAAAGATAATAACACTTATGGTTATTTTCATAATCCCTCATGTACCTTGGGATCTGAAACTGATTTCGTTCTTTACGGCCTAAACTCATTGAATTGTTGAAAGAAAAAGTATAAATGGGGATACTTGAGCCGTCTATGGAGTCATATTCTAGCAGGTGGTTTACTTTACCCAAAAAGTCAAGAGCCTTGCGCTTCATTCAAGACCTACAGCTTACGTATAATGTGATCATTCGCAATGTTGGGACGAATCTTGTTATTGATGAGGTAGCGGAGGCATTTGCAGAGAGATCTATCTATTCTATTGGAGATCTATATTCTAGTTTTGATCAGTTTCAGTTGGCTGTCGAGATTAGAGATCTGGCCACTATGTGTACACCTCTGGACTGATGCGGATTTGTATTCTTCCTCAAGGGTCGACAAACTCTGTGGCTCATATGCAGAATGCATGCATAAGGTATTACGGGTGATTGTACCTGAGGTTACCATTCTTTTTCTAGATGATATTCCTATAATAGGTTGCACGGTTGAGGACAAGGATGAAGTAGTACTCGTGAATGGATGTAGAAAGTTTGTTGCAGATCACATCAGAGATGTAGAACACGTTTTGACTCGTTTGGAGGAGGTACATCTCACCCTGTCAGGAGCTAAGTCCAAGTTTGGTGTGTCTGAGATTTTAGTGGATAGTCATTTGTGTGGTGCTTTTGGAAGGATGACCAAATCCAGAGAAAGTTGATGATATAGCTAGGGTGGCAGACTGTAAGAATATCATGGAGGTTCGATGCTTTCTAGGAGCTTGTGTGCTTTACCACTTATCCATTCCTCATTGTGCTCATGTTGTGGAGCCTTTGTATGCATTATTGAGAAGGATAAGAGGTTTGTATGGACTTCAGTCCATCAAGAAGCTATGAATAGGTTGAAGAAAGCTCTGAAGTTTCCACTTATGTTGAAAAGAGTAGACTATGGGTGTGAAAGGTATGTCATTGTCATAGTGGATACTAGCCCAAAGGGATTGGTTGAGCGGTAGGTCAAGATGATGCAAGTGGTGTATTATTTATCTCTAGATTTGGGGTTAGAATCTCGACGAATAGACAAAGAGATTATCCTTAAGTGAAGCATGAGCTGTGGGGTGTGGTTATTGCAATGAAGATAGATCGTAAGTTTTTGATTGATGGTCATGTAGTTTTAGAGACAGATTGTCTACCTCTACTTGGAATCTATAAGATATCGGACATAGGGATGTTACGTTGGATTGCCTACAATAGGAGCTTGAATCTAGAGCTGAAGCATATAAACGATAAAGAGAATGTGGTAACAGATATGTTGTCAAAGGCTCGCTATAGATGAGGATTTTCAGAAGCTGAGGAAGAAGAAAGAAAAGATGTTCGATGTCATGTTGATCGACAGGTTACATACTCGGAGTTGCTGTTGTTTAGAGAAGACTTTTACACAGATAAGCTTCGGGACATAAGGTATTACCTAAGTTTATTGGAGAGGACGAGAGATGGAGCGAAGTAGAGTTCAGAGAGATAAGGAAACAAACATACAACTATTTTCTACGCAATGGATATTTTTGGAGATGGTCATAGAAGAGAGATTGAATGTTCATACAAGTAGTGGATGATCTGTAGACTAAGCAACAACTATGAAAGAATTTCATGACATCTTGTGGACTAGACATCCAGAGATTTGGCTACTCAGGTGAAGTCGAAAAAGAGATACTGGTGGAAAGATCTGTATTGAGATGTGATGAACTACGTCAGTTCGTGTCTATGTTGTCAATTTTACTCGAAGATGCGATATATGGATGGTCTTGTGCCAACTTACCCGTCTTGCATTCACTTCCAATGAGTTCTCAACTTGGTGATAATGCCTCTAGGGTTATGAGGTATGTGATATTTGATTTTGGCTCGTAAGGACCTCTCCAACTTCGTAGAATGACGAGCACTGAGGACGAAGACTATGGAAGATATATGTAGGTTTGTTGTACTTGAAGACATTGTTTGTAGATATGGATCTATATGAACGCTAGAGGCAGACAGAGAAGAATTGCGTGGTGCAGAAGCGAAGGAGTTTTTTTGCTCGATATGGTGTGAAGCTCAAGCTTACTATTGTGATGAACCCAAAGAGAATTGGCAAGAGCGAACATGGACATCTATCAATTATTTAAGCTTTGGTGAAGGCATGTGAAGATAAGCATGGAGAGTGACCTAGGTTACTCTCTTTTGCTTTATGGGTGGATAAGACGACTCACTGTTCTACTACTGGGTACATGCTTGTTGAATTAATGTTGGAACAGAAGCCGTTGATGTCAGCAGAAGAAGACTTCTCTACTTGGACTACATTGTCATGAGAAGACAGTATGGATCACGTACAGCTTCTCTCATTATGCATAAGATAGTTAGAACATAGAGAAGAAGATCTTGCAAAACTACAACAAAAATTAAAGACAACTCGACTTGAGAATAAGGAGAGGTTTGATAAGACATAGGCTTCGACGAAAATCAATCTAAATTGAGGACTAGGTGTTGGTATACTACAGTACATTAGATAACCAGCACTCTACAACTTGAAAATTTTTGAGAAGATGGTTTGGTCCATACCTTGTCTCATATGTGTATCTGAATGCTACCTATTTCTTGCAAGAGTTAGATTGTACGCACGTTGTTGAGAAACGAGTGAAGTTGTTCAGAAAGAGAGGAAGGACAGTGGAGCTAGCCGAGTTCTTAAGGTCAGGGCTGACCACAAGTGCAAATCAAAACTTTTTATCTGAGACAGTTGAGGAGAATGAAGCCGACTTGGAGAATTGTGAGGATTAATGACAGATTGGCACATGTTAGAGGATGTGCAGGTTTGGAAGGGGTGAATTTTTGTGTTGCATGAGAGTCCGCACAGTGAAAGTTAGTAACAAAAAGATTTTTCTTCCACTGTGTATGTAGTTGTAAGAGAAGCTACCCTGGAGCTTGTTAAGTTGAGTAGGTGCTAAGCTAGGGCTAAGTTAGACAAGCTGCCCTCTAGCTTATATTCCACAGAATGATTAAGAAGTCACGAAGGTACCAAGTGGAAGCTCTTCTTAATTAGAACGGGCAGATGTTTTCACTTATGTGAGATAAAGTTATACGTAGACATTTACGACATTTCTAGTTTAAGAAAATGGTAGATGAGAAAACTCTGTTGTTTTCTGACGATAACTCGGATTCATTATCTGATAAGGTCATCAAGTTTGTGTTCTTGAGTAGGATAGTGCTAGTTCTTTCGTTACTAGAAACAGAGATGTATAGAGGAAGTAGCACTAAAAAAACTAACAAAGGAGATAAAAGTGAGCTTTTGTAAGTATGTGCACATGTCTCTTTACTGTATTAAATGAAAACAAGAGCCACCTCAATGGAAGGGGCACCCACCTAGGAAGAAGAGGTCCTTGGCTCATGATTTCTATCTAACCATGTTGACCTGCTGGATGGGAGTCTATGTTGGTCGTGTGGCTATGTTGTACACATCTAGGTCGGAGGACTGATATCCTCTTTAAACATGAGCTCCTTGGCCTAAGTCTCTACATGCAATCGAGATTATGAGTTGGGAGATACTTGATGCAGCTATGGGAGGGTTGTAAGCCTTATGTGGTGGTCGTGTAGTTGTGACCTAAGCTCTAAAATCTTGATTTGACTCATAATATGGGTTGCATCAAGATGACATAGAAGGTTGAGAAAGTTTTATTAACAAGAGGTTAGCCTAGCTGGGGGTCAGCTTAGCAAGAGGGCTTGATAAATGAATGCACGTGCGAGGGCATAAAGTCCACAGCTTAGCTAGGGGGCTGCTTAGCAAGGGGCTTGAGTTTTAGATAAATCAACTTGCAGCGATATTTCATAAGACATTAGAGAGAACTGAACTGAGAGAGAAGAAGGCGCATGCAAGAGAAAGAGGAGAAGATTTCGACCACTGATAGCCTTGGAGATGAAATTTGAGACGTGAATAAAGTTTCTTGAGTCTTAAAAGCTATTTTGCACAGATTTGGATGTCTGAATGTACTTGATGGGATGCAAGACATCATATTTGAGTTCTGATTGTTGACAATAGTCTGTTTTTCTGTTTTGATCGATCTCACAATCAATCACAGTCAAGAGGTCTGTCCTCCTCAAGAAAGACTCTCATCGTAACAATGTGGACCAACGAGGATCATCTAAAGATTCTCATATCCACAAGCGTGCCTTGCTACATAAATGTGAAAGAAGTAAATGGACACAATTTCAATGCAATAAATATGAAGAGAACTACTTACAGTATCCCGTGTACATTTAGGTAAAGAATATGATACACTGATCTTGCTGTTGTAGTTAGTTCAAACAGGGATCACGCCATGGTTGCAACAATGCAGATAAGTCAAAATCATGAAAGGGAGCACAGTTTCGGAATTTGAGGTTTAGTATGATCTCTTCTAGATGAGTAAATGTAGAACAATCTCTCCAGGACCTCCGTATCCAGTATAAATTCTTTCCACATATCTTTCCACTTTTCATTGCACCTGCTGCATTAGCTCCTTCATAAAACATAACATGTGATACTTTCCATCATGTTGGAACTTCGGTAGCATAACGGACAGCGTCCACGATACACATAGTGAATGTATATTGTATCATCATCCATGCTTTCAATCCGTGCATCCTGGCCATCCTTTGGTGAAAAAATATTTGAAAGTTCGTTCAAAATTCAAACTGTAATAGCTCAAGAATGAGTTTTGAAACTCAAACGTAATCAATTAATCTCTAATCTTCTAGCAGCCATTTATCATTTCATCTTATGTACGGGCAAGTAGGAGAACGTCCGATTAATAATGTAATGTCTGAATTAAATCGGGACCGTAGGGTTTGATCCGTTTCTTTTATACTTGTCAAAATCAAGAAGACACAATATAAATTGACATTTTTTCTTGATGAGAGGTAAATCTATCAAGAGATCATTTTGTGGAGAGTGACTGTAATCAACTTGTGTAAATTTTCATGTTCTGAGATCCTTTCGTGCACGTGGAGAGTGAGTATAGTCGACTTCAGTGTTAAGTTTGCAGATCTTGGTTTCAAGTTCAGCAGCAGGATGGAGTGTTTCATGAAGACTATACGAGAGCAACGTGAAAATAATTTTAGAGAGTGCAAGGTGTGACATTGTGGAGTATAGATCGCGAGTGGAGTGGTTCAAAGTGTCGCAGCAGGACAGAGTGTCATTGTGGAGAAAGTTCAAGTGCAGTGCAATGATTTAAAAGTTTCATAGCATGGCAGAGTGTCTTGATGAAAGAATTTCGAGTGTAGCAGGACGTGGTTTCAAGTTTAGCAGCAAGACGGAGTGTGTCGTAAAGACTGTTTGAGAGCACTAAGAAAACTATTTCAGAGAGTGCAAGGTGTTAAAGTGTGCAGTGTCGCAATGGAGTGGTTTCAAAGTGTCGCAGCAGGACGAAGTGTCCTCATGAAGAATGTTCGAGTGCAGTGCAATGATTTCAACGTTTCGCAGCAAGGCGGGGTGTCTTCGTGAAAGAAGTTCGAGTGTAGTCGAATGGAGTGTCTTGGTGGAAAAAGCTCGAGTGCAATGTAGTAGTTTCAAAGCTTCACAATAGGACAGAGTGTCCTCGTGAAGAAAGCTTGAGTGCAGTGCAGTGGAGTTTCAAAGTTTCGCAGCAGGACGGAGTGTCTTGTAGTGTCTCAGGATTTCTCCTATAGCTTATTATAACAAAAAAGATATCGTTGACACACAGGATTTGCACAAGTATCGCTGCTCTAAGTTCTAAGATCTGTTCAAACACACAACCACACGAGTTTCACCTAAAAATCCTACCTTCTCACAAAACCACACGGCTTCCAGACCCTTCAAAAGGTGCCCTGGACCAAAACAAACAACTACTATCTAAAATATCACACAATTACATACTGGGAAGCTCGAAAAGACGCTTCTTGCTTCCAGATCATGACTTCCAGCCTTCCCATGACAGTCTTCCCAGAGCAATTCTTGGCTTCTGGGGGTTCAATTCAGCTTCTCACACCTCCAAAAGACTGCCCCTGCTTCGTAGATGCAAAGCTACCAATGTTTGTCACATATTGCTTTTCCAGTTTCCAACGAGGTTAGATCAATCACAAGGTGTATACCCCATGTAGCCTTCCCAGGCTTCTGCTTATGAAAATGGTCTTCTTGCAGCACTACAACGACATTCACCTGCACAAAAGCTCAATAGAAGTCTCGGAAGCTCACTAGAAGAAGATAGGAAGATGGGAAGATGAGGAAGAAGAGAAAATCCAAACAAGAGGAAACAAGATGAAAAAGCGAAATTAAGACTCCGACATGCTTCTAGTCCGGATCTTGACTAACAAGCGATCCTTGCTTGTAGTAATTTGAAGAGGAAGAGCACAAATTGACTTACAGTTACACAATATTTTACTCGAGGATGTCATCTTCGGTTGTGAGAAGAAGTCTTATTTCTTCTTCTGTCGTTGCTCCGACTACTCTAATGTCAGGGACCAATTTCCCATAGGTCAGTCCGTACGTGGATCTGAAGTGCTCCACCGGATGAGACAAGCTTTGTGGTGCTCACAATTTATAGGATTGAAGATTTTTTTAAAATTTTTAAAGTTAATAACGTATCTATGTAATTGAAATAACCTTATTACTTAAGATTACACCTTGCTTAGAGGAAAGATGATCTTAAGGGCTTTTGGTAAGGAGAAGTCAACTTCTTCTGAAGTTGGAAGACGGACATCTTTCGAGAAGACGTCTTCTCGATCGTGTCTTTCGGAAGACAAAAGATGGAAGAAAATTTAAAAGATGATGACAGTGTCTTCAGAGATACCAACCACATGTCACATCATCGAAGAGTAGATGTACTACCCAGTAGTACGTAATTCAGAATAACTGGAGATATTAATCTAAATCGCACAGAAGATACGGGACGAGACGCATTAGCACGAAATCAGTCGCATGCTTCTCACACTGAAAGACAACTGCGCTTGGAGGTCGATTGCAATCGAGGTATCGAAGTTAGTCATGGAAGCAAGGAGAGTGAAATTGAGAACTCATAAGATCGAATTGAGGCAAGAGAGAGAGCGAGATCGATTTTACTAGCTAGAGTACAGTCGAGCTGAAGGAATCCCTGAGGATTTCAAGAAGTAGACATCGAGGATCGATTAAGAACCAGAGAGAAGTTTCGAAGGAGGAGCAAGAATCGATTGTAGCAGCAGAGGGGTGCAGCTCAAGATTGACGATAGGAGCAGGTTTGTGGTCTCACATTGGAGTTGGGATTGACGATCGGAAGCGCACAAAAGACTGAAGGCGCAACAGAAGCAGCCAGAAGCAGTATTGAGATTCTTCCCGTGCTTTCCTTTTTCCCACCGCTACTTGTCTTTGATTTGATGTCCCCCGCGCTTTCTTGCTCGTTTGCAAGAAGCTCATCGATCGATTTCCCTATCTTGAAATTCTCTCTGTGAAAATTGGGCGCGGAGGTGCTGTCCAATTTTTGACAGCCATCTTCTAGCTTCTTCCCAAGTTGGAATCGAGCTTCCTCATCTCCCATTCTCAAATTCGATCACTTGACTGTCAATTTCTCTACCCTACCGCATCTCTATTCCCGAATCCTCAAACAGAAGACGCTTCTGAAGATCTGAATATCTTCGGAAGACGCTTCTCGATGTATGAACGTCTTCGGAAGACGACTGCGTTTAATTCGTATCAAGATTGGATTGGATTGGTATTGTGTTGAGAGAGGCTTGGTACGAATCCGGAGTGACTTGATGAGTTGATTGTTATTTCGAGAAGTTGGAAGTTGAGAACCAGGCATGTGCCTCCCGATCTTCTGAGCTTCTCAAATCCATATTTTTCTAGAGAGACAAGAAGATTGGAAAGGCTGACAGAATGCACGAGAAGACACGAGGGTCCATTACGGATCTCTTCTGTCCGACTCATAGCAACCTATTCCTTCTTCTTCTCGAACTTAGAAGAGAGTTGTGAGAAGCCTTGCTGGCAGAATCTGGAGAGAATAGTCGAGGGTCATGTCTTCCTGTCATGCAGCAAGCTTCTTCTGAGCGTGTATGAGAGGTAAGGAGTCGAAGAACAAAGTATGAATGTTTCGTGTCTATTGTGAGGCTAGATTGCATGTAGAAAGTAGAAGACAAGTGAGATCAATGATGGGAAGCCTAGCTACGGAAAGTCTTCCGAGTACGTCAGTTAATTGAAAGCTGTTCCGGGAGTCTTCCTGGAGATCACTGTCACGGAGGAGTCCGCGATCATCTTCTGAACTTTTTTCATACACTCTGCTTCTCACATATCTTGTATCTTATGTTAGGAAGTAGGATGAAATGTAAGGTGGGTTGTCTTCTTGAGAATCCATGCGATACCTTGCTTAGTTAGGATTGTTAGATATAGCTCAGAAGATGAGAGGTACTTAGGAAGCACTGTTATAATCCCGGAAGACGGAATAGCTATCTTCTGGAAGACTAGATTCATCTTCTGAGAGTGGAAGCTAGACTGTGAGGACTTGGGAAGGACTGAGTCGTCTTTGGCTCACAGCAAGTAGTGTGGCTTAGTGTAACAGAGCTCGAAGCATGTCGATGCATCCTCGAGGGTTGGTGTTACCGGCAGCAAAGTTGGCAGAGATCGAATCCTTCATTAAGAAGTTGGGTCTCGACTTCTTCCTGTGGGATTGGAACCTCACGAACCAAGATCTTCTAGAGGAGGTTTCGGTAGCACTGCCTCCTTGCAACCTTATACTTGCGAGGCAGGGGTCGCTCGTGGGAGATCGTCTTCCTCGCGACGGAGTGGTGGCGCAAGGTCTTTCATAGGTCAGAATCCGAGAACGGAGGGTACGAGCTCGAGAAGAAGATCTTATCTATGATCTCCGAGAAGTGACATGTGTCTGGGAGCACGACTTGTCTCTTCTTGGAAGATAGACAGGGAAGGAATGGGTGTAAGGTTGAAGCTCACGGTAGCCGTAGAATTGTCTTCTGGCGAAGCTGTTCCTTCACCTCTTTCTCAAGGAGAAAGCGTAGAAGACGAGATACCTTAGAGATCAGGACGTGGAGTTCTTGGAAGCCATCTGGGAGAGACTGCCCGTTAATTGGGGTGCTTTCTTCCACGCTTACGTTCAGACAGAGTTGGTGTACTTGGGCACCCCAGCAGGAGGGCACCTCACCCCGTTCTTCGTTATCTGTACGAGTCCAAGGGGGACTTGACAAAAAACTAGTTGGTGAGATATGGGCCAACTGGACAGTGCGAGATGAAGGAAGAGACCTCGTGACAAGAAGACCGAGCAGCGGCCGTGACTCCCCTCTCACTTTAGTGCCTCAGACGAGACCAAGCACTCATCAGAAGACTCTTCTAGTGCGAGAAGATGACTCTAGCGATACAGAAGACGCATCATCGCTGAGGAAGATGGGGCTTAGGAGTGTCTCTAGGAAGACCGCCTCTTTCCTAATCATTCATTCGAGATCGGAGTCAGATTCCCAGGAGGAGACGCTGAGCACCAAGACCACGCAAAAGATAACTTCTGCAACTATACGGAGTCTTTCGAAGGCTCTAGAAGCCGATGTATGCGTTGACATTTCGACTACGACTCGAGGAAGCGCAGCGAAGAGAACTGCTCCTGCAGTAGGAAGAGATCTTCCACCCAAGAAGATGAGGAGAGTAGTGTCTTCCTTGAAGAAGAGATTAACATTCATGAGCGAGGACGAGAACGATGATGAGAACGGAGCTAGTGGTTCGGGTGGATTGCCAAGGGTGCAGTTGGATCCAGCGACTGCATCGATGTTTCAAGCTTTCATGATGTTCTTGCGATAACAATAGTTTGATGAGCGAAAAGAAGCTTTGGCAACCAAGGCGCTGCAAGCGGTGGTCAGCAAGATTGACCAATTCGATGGGAGAGATGTCTCGAGATATTTGAGACATTATGTGAAAGAGATGGAGCTGAACCGAGTGTCAAAAGATGAGATGATTGAGACGTTTGAGTTAGAAGTAGCTCCAAAGATTAGGGATCATGTTAAAATGCTAACGAAGCATTTTAAGAAGGATTGAGAGACATTTGCTCGTGCTTTGATGGATGAGTACTTCTTGGAGGACTCTGATCGGGTCACCAGAAGTCATTCTTGGAGTGGGTTGAGCAACCGAGGAAAGGTTTACAAGCTACAGAGTTGCTCATGGAGTTTGAGAAGCAGTTTTCACGACTGACTAGGATGGAGAAGTTGACGCTGTGTAGTGACGCAGGATTACTCTTTTTGCCCATTTAGTATACAAGATATCGTTCCCACAGAGGATTTGCACAAGTAACGCTGCTCTAAGTTCTAAGATCTGTTCAAACACACAAACACACGAGTTTTGCCTAGAAATCCTGTCTTCTCACAAAACCACGCGTCTTCCAGATACGCCAAAATATACTCTGGATCTAAATAAACAACTACTAACTAAAATATCACACAACTATTCACAGAGAAGCTCGGGAAGATGATCTTCCTGCTTCCAGGTTGCTTCTTCCGGTCTTCTCAGTACCGTCTTCCTGAAGCAATTCTCGGCTTCTGGGGGTTCAACTCGACTTCTCGTACCTCCAGAGACTGTCCTGCTTCGCAGAAGTCGACTAGCACGGCTGTTACACCTTACTCTCACACTCACATTCCAACGGGTTAGATTAATCACATGGTGTATGCCCCCTGTAGCCTCCCTAAGCTTTTGCCTACGGAAATGTTCTTCTTGCAGCACTACAACGACATTCACCTTCACGGAAGCTCAATAGAAGTCTCGGAAGCTCACTAGAAGAAGGTAAGAAGATGGGGAAGATGGGAGAAGATGGGGAAGATGGGAAAATCCAAACAAGAAGGAAACAAGATGAAAAGGAGAAATTAAGATTCCGACAGGCTTCTAGTCCAGATCCTGACTAACAAGCCATCCCTGCTTGTAATAGTTTGGGGAGGAAGACAACAAACATGGGTACAGTTGCACCGTCTTCTTCTTGAGGATATCGTCTTCTGCTGTGGGAAGAAGGCTTCTTTCTTCTTCACTTCGCTGCTCTGACTACTCTTTCTTCTGGGATTCCTTACCCATAAGACCGTCCGTACGCAGATCCCAAGTGCTCTACTGAACGAGTCAAGCTACAATGCCACACCTGCTGACAGTCACCGCCACTCAAGGAGAACACTTCCCACGCACAATTGGGAGCGAATTCAAAGAAATCCACCACCCAGAAGACACGAATTAAGCTTCTGCACTCAAATCAGCAATCCATTTCCCGAGAAGAAGGTACATAGGTGTTGGGAAGCTCACTCCCTCTACTGTCTGCTCCTACTCCTCGACACATCAGTCTAACCAGCAAGACTGCACGAGGATGCCGTTCCCTGCTCCTAGATTGCCCACTACTCATCTACATCTCCGAATCGCTGCTGGTGGTAAGAGAATGCAGACTTCTTTCTGCGTTATCCCCTTATTCCAACATCGAGTGTAGTGTACACTGTGTACCTCTAGTGTCTAATCTGTCTCTTGCACCGTAAGATTGGTATGTGTGTGCAGGCAGCCAGTTTCTTCGAAGACTCCCCCGTGTGTCTAATCTGTCTGCACCGTAAGATAGGTAGGTGTGTGCAGAACTCAATTCTCCACACGGGTCCAATTTCCTACTCTACGATCCTACTTATGCATCTGCCTTGAGACGTAGAGGGAATCTCCTCCAATCTTCGACTGCAATCAGGGAGGGATGGGCACCGTCAGAAGGTTGCCACCTCACATGCAAAAACGGTTCCCCTTTCCTAATTAGCCATCTGGTTGTTTACCCTGCGCTGCCTACTCTGCCACATGGTCACTGATCTAAAATTAAATTGGACCTGTCTTTTCCTAATATAGCATATTTAGTACTATACTAAGTTTGGACAAGTCCCTGGTCTTCTGGGCTTTGCTTATCTATTCTAATGGCTCGGATGCCATTTCCACCTGATCTATTCCTACTTGAACTACTTAAATCGGCTTCTGATAGGTTGGGAAGCCTTGTAATTACCTCGGGTGTCGCTCAGGTGGCTTCCTCAATAGTCGTCGTTGGCTCTGCTGCTATTGCTTCTGCTTCTGCTTCGGAAGACGGAAGCGTCTTCTAGGAAGCTGGGTCGACTTGTGCTTCCTCGGTCTCCTGAGATACTAGTTCGACACTGGGAGTCATGGTGACCTCATAGGAGTCCGAGGAAGTCGCTTCCTCCACTCGAAATACCTAGGAAGACAGCTCTTTTTCCTGTCTTCTAGAAGACATCTTGTCTTCCGAGGCTTCTTCGGGGGTCTTCTCGGCTTCCAACGCTGTCACTACCAAGTGCACAGCGAGGTCGAACTCCTCCTTCTCCGTTCCGCATCCAGTCGATGGTGCTGGAGCTTGAGAAGATGTAGTTGCAGGTGTCGGAAGCGAGGGAAGACCATAGAGTGTCTTCACTCCCTCTATCTGCCGATCCAAGTACCTGAACATGCTCTCCCGACATTCCACCAACATTGCCTTGGACTCGCTGTCCCATCCTCTAGCCAAGGTAAGTAACTTCCTACCCGCGGTGAAGTTAAACTTCTTCCGAAGCGCTTCCACCGACTGTGCTAGCATCTCCTGTGCACGAGCCTCCGCTGCTTCCCGATGCGTCTTCTCGGCTGCAATCTGCGCTTCTGCGGCTTCCCGTAGTGTCTTCCATGTCGGCTTCTCTTCTGCAAGGGCGGCAATCTCATCCCATACTCGCAGAACCTCCTGGTCACGTTGCTGTAAACGCGCTTGCAACTCCTGGTTGCTCTTCTTCAGCTGCGCTAACTCCTTGACAAAAGTGACGTACTTGCTGTGAGTTGAAGGCTCAGTCCTTCCCATTCTCACAGTCTAGCTTCCACTCTCAGAAGACGAATCTAGTCTTCCAGAAGACAGCTACTCCGTCTTCCAGGATTCTAACAGTGCTTCCTAAATAGCTCTCGTCTTCCGAGCTATATCTAACCAATCCTAACTAAGCAAGGCCTCGCATGGATTCCTAAGAAGACAACCCACCTTGCATTACATCCTACTTCATAACAGAAGATCAAGATATGCAAGAAGTAGAGTATATGAAAGGTTCAGAAGATGGTTGCGGGCTCCTGCGGTGACAGTGGCTCTGGGAAGACTCCCGGGACAGCTTCCGATTCAATAACGTTCTCGGAAGACCTCCCGAAGCCAAGCTTCCCTTCACTGGTCTCACCTGTCTTCTGCTTCCTACGTGCAATCTATCCTCACAACAGACTCAAGACATTTGCACTCTGTTCTTCTGACTTCTCACCTCTCATACACACTCAGAAGAAACTTGCTGCTCGGTGGAAAGACATGACCCTCGACCATTCTCTTCAGATTCTGCCATTCTCTCCAGATTCTGCCAGAAGACCAGAAGAAGACGGAGTCGCTGGAAGCTAGCCTCCGCACCACGGAGAAGCTCGCAGCAAGATACAAGGCGGAAGCAGCCGCTTCTACCAAGGAGCTGGTGCAGCTTCGGAAGAACAACCAGGAGATGCAGGCGCGTGTACAGCAGCACGATCAGGAGGTCCTCCGAGTGCGGGAGAAGATCACCGCCCTCGTAGAGGAGAGGATGACATGGGCGAAGCAGTAGGAAGCCGCAGAAGCGCGAGTTGCAGCTGAGAAGACGCATCGGGAAGCAGCGGAGGCTCGTGCACAGGAGATGCTAGCACAGTCGATGGAAGCGCTTCGGAAGAAGTTTAACTTCACCGCGGGTAGGAAGTTACTTACCTTGGCTAGAGGATGGGACAGCGAGTCCAAGGCAATGTTGGTGGAATGCCGGGAGAGCATGTTCAGGTACTTGGATCGGCAGATAGAGGGAGTGAAGACACTTTATGATCTTCCCTCGCTTCCGACACCTGCAACTGCATCTTCTCAAGCTCCAGCACCATCGACTGGATCCGGAATGGAGAAGGAGGAGTTCGACCTCGCTGTGCACTTGGTAGTGACAGCGTTGGAAGCCGAGAAGACTCCGGAAGACAGGAAGACGAGCCGTCTTCCCAAGTATTCTGCGTGGACTTCCCCGGACCCCTATGAGGTCGCCATGGTCCATAGTCCCGCACCATTGCCTCAGAAGATGGAGGAGAAGCACCACTCGACCCAGCTTCCCAGAAGACGCTTCTGTCTTCCGAAGCAGAAGCCGAAGCCGAGGAAGACGCAGCAGCAACAACAGCAGGACCAGCAAAGAGCGATGAGGAGGAAGCCACCTCAATGACACCCGAGGTAAGCGCAGGGCTTCCTAGCCCATCAGAAGCCGAGCTAGTAGCTCCGATAGGAGCAGATCAGGTAGAGATTGCCACCGAGCAATCAGAGTAGCTAGTAACTGAAGTTGACAATTCCAGATTTAGTAGGATCAAACATGCTATCTTGAGGGTGACAGTTTCAAGTGTAAAATTATAGACAGCCATGTGGTAGAGTAAGAAGCGCAAAGATAGGCAAGGGAAACCGTTTGCATGTGGAGAGGCAGGATTTCTCTCCCCGGTGGTGGTTCCTCTGTGTTCTCGTGGTAAAAACATAAGTAGGATCGCAGAGTAAGAATTCGGGCTGCTGCCACCACACGCTCATACACATCTTTCAGTGCAGCCAGAGACACATGAGTTGAGTAATCACACATACTACACCCGATGTTAGAGACATACGAAGAGACTAGGATTATACCGGAGGGGTTTGCATGTTCGTTACCAGCAGTGGTTCGAGGATGTAGATGTCTAAACGCAGGAAGAAGTCTGTATTCTCTTATCACCAGCAGCGATTCGGAGATGTAGATGAGTAGTGGGCAGTCTAGGAGCAAGGAACGGCATCCTCGTGCAGTCTTGCTGGTTAGACTGATGTGTCGAGGAGTAGGAGCAGACAGTAGAGGGAGTGAGCTTCCCAACACCTATGTACCTTCTTCTCGGGGAATGGATTGTTGATTTGAGTGCAGAAGCTTAATTCGTGTCTTTTGGGTGGTGGATTTCTTTGAATTCGCTCCCAATTGTGCATGGGAAGTGTTCTCCTTGAGTAGCGGTGACTGTCAGCAGGTGTGGTATTGTAGCTTGACTCGTTCAGTAGAGCACTTGGGATCTGCGTACGGACGGTCTTATGGATAAGGAATCTCAGAAGACAGAGTAGTCAGAGCAGCGAAGTGAAGAAGAAAGAAGCCTTCTTCCCACAACAGAAGACGACATCCTCAAGAAGAAGACGATGCAACTGTACCCATGTTTGTTGTCTTCCTCCCCAAACTATTACAAGCAGGGATGGCTTGTTAGTCAGGATCTGGACTAGAAGCCTGTTGGAATCTTAATTTCTCCTTTTCATCTTGTTTCTCTTGTTTGGATTTTCTCATCTTCCCCATCTTCTCCCATCTTCCCCATCTTCTTACCTTCTTCTAGTGAGCTTCCGAGACTTCTATTGAGCTTCCGTGAAGGTGAATGTCGTTGTAGTGCTGCAGGAAGACTATTTCCGTAGGCGGAAGTCTGGGAAGGCTACAGGGGGCATACACCATGTGATTAATCTAACCCGTTGGAATGTGAGTGTGAGAGTAAGGTGTAACAGCCGTGCTAGTCGACTTCTACGAAGTAGGACAGTCTTCTGGAGGTACGAGAAGCCGAGTTGAACCTCCAGAAGTCGAGAATTGCTTCAAGAAGACGGTACTGAGAAGATCGGAAGAAGCAACTTGGAAGCAGGAAGATCGTCTTTCCGAGCTTCTCTGTGAATAGTTGTGTGATATTTTAGTTAGTAGTTGTTTATTTAGATCCAGAGTATATTTTGACGTATCTGGAAGACGCGTGGTTTTGCGAGAAGACGGGATTCCTAGGCAGAACCCGTGTGTTTGTATGTTTGAACAGATCTTAGAACTTAGAGCAGCGTTACTTGTGCAAATCCTCTGTGGGAACGATATCTTGTATACTAAATGGACAAAAAGAGTAATCCTGCGTCACTACATATAGTGAGCACCATTTTTGGCGCCGCTGCCGGAGATTTCATCTTAGTAACTTTTGTTCTAAGCTTCCTGGATCTGTGTGCCAGTAGTTAGTTTCATTTCGAACTAACTTCGATTGTAGTTGAATGTGTTGTGGGATTCTATCTTGCTAGAAGACATGAACCACAACCAGAAGCTGAAAGAGATACATCAGGGAGAGTTGGAAGAAGCCGCTTCCCTGCTTCCAAGAGTTTCTTGGAAGACTCGATCTTGGAAGACTGCAGTGAGTACGATAGGAATCAGGAGAAGAAGACGTTGTCGTGATGTGAATCATTTTACATTGTAAATAATTCACCTCTCTATCAAGCGTTAGTCTCTCTGAGTGAAATTAGGACCTCAGAGAAGTCGACGCTGGAGGATGTTATATATTTTGAGTCTTAGTAGGTTGATTACCATGTAGATGGAGTTAAGCTCATGGGTTGTAATTACATGTCGCCCATGCATGCTTCCTAGCGAGGTTAGGTTATCTTTCGGGATTACGTGTCGTTTTACATGTCTTCGCATGTAGTTTAGGATCTATGCTGGCACTTTAGGGGCTTGACATGGTAGCCTATGTGCAAAATCAAGTCACCACGTGGTTTGGGACAAAAAAGGACAGGGGAGTGAAGCTATGAACTCCCATTGGTCCAATTTTGTCTTTAGTGTACCGCTAAACTTAGTAGTAGAGGTCTTAAGAGGAGTTCGAGCATTTGGAGAAAAAACTACAAAATCTGAGAGCACAGGGAGATAGGGTTCGTCGTGCCAAGCACTGTCAACGAAATTTTTGATCGATTTGGAGCAATAAAGAAGGAGTTATGGCTGATTGAAGTTCGATTTGTGCCAGAATTGCAGCACTTCTGTTGATTTTGGGGTTTTCGGTGTCAATCGCAGTAGATTTGAGAAAATCGCTTCAAACCTTCGAGGTCTCGTTCATTGGCAGCAGGGCTACGACTGTCCCCAAATTTTCATGTCAATTGAAATTGTGAGTAATTCGGGGCGACCGCTGAAGTAGAGGGGGTCCGAAAAGCTCTCAATCTGGAACAACAACTTCAGAGAGCGAGATCTGGAGTTCCGTGTACAATCAGGAGGCCCAACTTCACAGGAGTGTTCAGCAAGCTGTTTACTGCAAATCCTGTAAGAATCTTCGAAAGTGATCGAGCCAATTCTCTGTTCTAGGTCGAAATAGCTGACTGGGTACCAGAAATTACCGTAATTTCTCTGCTCAGAACGTTTCTGCCTATATCTCGACACTCTGATTTGATCTCAAGCTGAAACTTAGTGTGTATGGTCAGTAGGGCCTCATTTACATGTAGGAGGAGTTCTGAAGTCTGAACCATCGTATGTTTCTGATTCTAGACCGTTAAAATTCGCTGTCTGACCTTATTACTGCTAATCTGATCTGATCTTCACTTCCTGAACATAATGGAGGGTCCATTCGACTTGAGTGAGTGTTTATACTGTTCTCTTTTGATCTGAAGCCTACCTCTGTATAGTAAGAAGCCATAGCCTGAAGTCCAACGCTTCCCTAAGTAGACTAAACACAACCTTCAAGATCTATCACAGCCAGAAGGTTCCGCCCTTCCCAGGAAAACTCTCAACTCGACAACGTTCCGAACCTGTGATCGGTTGTTTAGACATTCAGTCTCCCCGATCTAGTGGTAGAAGAAGAGGGACATTTGTTCTCAGTACTCTGGTGGATGCCTCCGACCAGAGGAAGAAGCAGAAGACGCACGGGTGAAGATCCTGAGTGGGTAAATTCACCCCAACGAACCGCTTCTAGAGAGCAGCGGATATCCCTGAGACACCAAAAGAAAGAAGAAGAGCTCAGGAAGATCCGATCAGTAGAGTTGGAAGAGCCTTCCATCTCGAGCATAATCTTTGGCGAAGACAGAAGCCAATCTGGTGATCACGTGTATAAAGTAGATTTTGGTACTGGTTACTCAGAAGACGTCTTCCCAAGTGCGGAAGAAGCTTCTCAAGGTGAAGGAAGACTAGAGGAGATTGTTCCAGACGTCTCGGAAGATAGCAGTGACAGTAGTTCTGACTCAGAAGACGACCTTCGTGATTCAGACAAGCCTACACCTTCAAGAATACCATCTCCACCACCTGGACCTGAGGAAGGAAGAGGTGGGCAGTCGCACCAGCCGGCAGTCGACATGGCTTCTCACACTCGTCAGAAGTATCATCCATACGACGATGATGCTGACGCGGACGACTTCATCACGATGTTCGAGACCATCTCTAGATCCAACAAGGAAGATGCTGATGTCGACAGACTCCGTGTATTTCCTAGTTTGATCGTAGGGAAGGGAAGGAAGTGGATGAGTAAGATGTTGGATGATGGTGTAGTAATGGCCGCTTGGGCTACTCTGAAAGCAGCTTTTCTGAAGAGGTTCAGAGGAGTGGGCTATGATCAGATGACCCTCATAGAACTTCAGAGGCTCGAACGAAAGAAGAAAGAGACACTGCGGGATTACACCGAGAGGTTTGAAGATCTCCTGGATCACATCCCTCAGAACCAAGGAAGACCCGGTTACTGTGCTCAACAAGCCGTGGACTGGTACTTGGGAGGATTGTCTCAGGATATGAAATTGTACTGCAGAAGAGGAGGAGGTGATGATTTAGTAGAAGTACAGAAGCATGCCGAGCAGTATGAAACCTCGAGCATCACTCGGAATATGACGAAAGACAGAGGGAAGACCTTGAAGAAGTCCAAGAAGTCCAAGAAGTCTTCTCGGAAGACCAAGAGGAAGTCCAAGTCCACTGAAACTGATAACAGTGATTAGGAAGTATCTTCTGCTTTTGAAGAGTCTACGGTCGAAAGTTCAGAATCTGAATCTGAACAAGAGAAGAAGACGCGGAAGAAGAAGAAGGAGAAGACGCGAGCAAGGGAGGAAGTTGTGCAGAAGATGCCTCAGACTCAGATCATTCAGTTTGCACCTGATCCCCGTATCGATGAAGTTCTGAAGCAGTTTGTCGACCTGTAAGTTCATCTTCTGAACCAGAAGGACAAGCGGAAGCAACCTACGGCTTCCCGGCCAAACCTTTGGTGCAACCTTTGTAACTCTTCCGGACACACTAGAGATCAGTGTACGCAGGACCAAGCTGTCAACTGGGTAGGATGGGAAGAAGATGACGAGGGATATCTACACGATCCTAGTGGGGAAACCTGCTATAGGATTGAGACGATACAATCCTTCACTCCTACGTCTCCCGCCCAATATAATCGTTATGTACCTAGAGATAGAGCTAGCAATGTACAGACCAAGACACCCTGACAACCTTCTTTATCACAACGACCTCTCAACCCTCTTCTTGGAACGTGCAATAATTATGGAGAGACAGGACACTAGTGGTCCACCTGTCCTCATCCGAGAAGACAGATTGGGCAAGTGTCCTTGTGTGGGAACTGTAAGGAAGCCGGTCGTTTCACAGAGAATTGTCCTCAAACCTTATGGCCATGACAAATGGTTAGATTTGCACAGATCACGCCTCCTACAGAAGCTGCATCAGCTTCTAAACTCGAGTTAGCAGTGGTTCAGCACATCACCGTAGAAGAAGAAGAAGATCCCGAATTGTACGAATTGTCTCCATATCGAGGAAGACGAACCAGACCCCGGGAAGCGCAAAGGAAAGGAACCTCATCTGCAGAAGACGAAGTCACTTGAGGCAGCTTCTTCTTTCACTTTGGCGGATGACACTGTTTGGAGCCCTAGGCCGGATTCAGACAGTTGGCCTCCCGAAGAAGTCTTGGACGAAGCGGTGTTCAAGGTAAGTACTAGAAGCAAAGGGAAGTTAGAATCTCGTCAGAAGGAGATTAAGAAGAAGAAGCAGCGAAAGGAGAGGTCATCTTCTCCTGAGCGACCTTCTTCTCCTACTTACGACCGAGAAGATCCGAAGTACTTTGCTCCTGACATTAGACAAGAAGTTGAAGCGATCATGCAAGAAGAGTTGGAGAAGAGACGGAAGATAGTACAGCAGCTTCCTACACCGACTACGGCAGCCTCTGTCTCACGGGAACAGCCTCCGGTCGAGGGAAGACACCATTCTGGTCTTCCACCCAAGGAAGCAGCTACTACATTGTCTCTGTTGGAAACACCAATCACCCTTCTAAAGAGATCCCCTTACGACTTCTTGCGAGACTTGTGAGAGAGAGAGTAAGATGTAACAGCCGTTGCTAGTCGACTTCTGCGAAGCAGGAGCAGTCTTCTAGAGGTGTGAGAAGCCGGGTTGAACCCCAGAAGCCGAGAATTGCTTCGAGAAGACTATTGAGAAGACCGGAAGAAGTGCCCTGGAAGCAGGAAGCGTCTTCTCGAGCTTCTCTATGAATAGTTGTGTGATATTTTAGTTAGTAGTTGTTTGTTTAGGTCCTGAGCACCTTTTGGAGGGTCTGGAAGACGCATGGTTTTGTGAGAAGACGGGATTTCTAGACAAAACCCGTGTGTTTGAACAGATCTTAGAACTTAGAGCAGCGTTACTTGTGCAAATCCAGTGGGAAAGATATCTCGTATATTAAATGGGCAAAAGGAGTAATCCTGCAACACTACATATAGTGAGCACCATTTTGGCGCCGCTGCCGGGGATTTCATCTTAGTAACTTCTGTTCTAAGCTTCTTGGATCTGTGCGCCAACAGTTAGTTTCATTTTGAACTAACTTCGATCATAGTTGAATGTGTTGTGAGACTCTATCATGCTAGAAGACAAGTACCGCAACCAGAAGCTGATAAGATACCTCATGGATAACTGGAAGAAGCCGCTTCCTCGCTTCCAAGAGCTTCTTGGAAGACTCGATCTTGGAAGACTGCAGTGAGTACAACAAGAAGCAGGAGAAGAAGACGTTTCGAACCTGTGATCAGTTGTTCAGACATTCTGTCTGCCGGATCTAGTATTAGAAGAAGAGGGACATCTTCTCAGCACTCTGGTGGATGCCTCCGACCAGAGGAAGAAGCAGAAGACGCACGGATAAAGATCATGAGTGGGTACATCCACCCCAGCGAACCGCTTCTAGAGAGCAGCGGATATCCCTGAGACACAAAGGAAAGAAGAAGAGCTCAGGAAGATCCGATCAGTAGAGTTGGAAGAACTTTCCATCTCGAGCATAATCTTTGGAGAAGACAAAAGCCAACCGGGTGATCACGTGTAGAAAGTAGATTTTGGTACTAGTTACTCGGAAGACGTCTTTCCAAGTGCGGAAGAGGCTTCTCAAGGTGAAGAAAGACTAGAGGAGATCGTTCCAGACGTCTCAAAAGACGACATCGACAGTAGTTCTGACTCAGAAGACGACCTTCTTGATTCAGACAGGCCTGGACCTTCGAGAAGACCATCTCCACCACCTGGACCTGCGGGAGGAAGAAGTTGACAGTCGCACCAACCGGCAGTCGACATGCCTTCCCACACTCGGCAGAAGTACCATCCGTATGACGATGATGCTGACGCGGATGACTTCATCACGATGTCCGAGACCATCTCTTGCTCCAAAGAAGACTCGGATGTCGACAGACTCCGTGTGTTTCCCAGTTTGATCGTAGGGAAGGGAAGGAAATGGATGAGTAAAATGTTGGATGATGGGTTAGTAATGGCCGCTTGGGCTACTCTGAAGGCAGCTTTTCTGAAAAGGTTCAGAGGAGTGGGCTTTGATCGGATGACCCTCATAGAACTTCAGAGACTCGAACGGAAGAAGAAAGAGACACTGCGGGACTACACCGAGAGGTTTGAAGACCTCCTGGATCACATCCCTCAGAACCAAGGAAGACCCGGTTATTGTGCCCAGCAAGCCATGGACTGGTACTTGGGAGGATTGTCTCAAGATCTGGAGTTGTACTGCAGAAGAGGAGGAGGTGATGATTTAGTAGAAGTACAGAAGCATGCTGAGCAGTATGAAACCTCGAGCATCACTCGAAATATGACGAAAGACAGAGGGAAGACCTCGAAGAAGTCCAAGAAGTCCAAGGAGTCTTCTCGGAAGTCCAAGAGGAAGTCCAAGTCCACTGAAACTGATAACAGTGATTCGGAAACCTCCTCTACTTCTGAAGAGTCTACTGTCGAAAGTTCAGAATCTGAATCTGAACAAGAAAAGAAGACCCGGAAGAAGAAGAAGGATAAGACACGATCAAGGGAAGAAGTTGTGCAGAAGATGCCTCAGACTCAGATCATTCAGTCTGCACTTGATCCCCGGATCGATGAAGTTCTGAAGCAGTTTGCCGACCTGAAAGTTCACCTTCTGAACCAGAAGGACAAGCGGAAGCAACCTACGGCTTCTCGACCAAACCTTTGGTGCAATCTTTGTAACTCTTCCGGGCACACCAGAGATCAATGTACGCAGGACCAAGCTGTCAATTTGGCAGGCTGGGAAGAAGACGATGAGGGATATCTACACGATCCCAGTGGGGAAACCTGCTATAGGATCAAGACGATACAATCGTTCACTCCCACACCTCCTGCCCACTATAATCGTTATATACCTAGGGATATGGCTAGTAATGTACAGACCAGGACGCCCTGGCAACCTTCTTCATCACAACGATCTCTAAACCCTCTTCCTGGAGCGTGCAATAATTGTGGAGAGATAGGACACTGGTGGTCCATCTGTCCTCATCCGAGAACATGCCCTTGTGTGGGAACTGTAAGGAAGCCGGACATTTCACGAGAAATTGTCCTCAGACGTTACGGCCACGACAAATGGTTAGATTTGCAGAGACCACGCCGCCTGCAGAAGCTGCATCAGCTTCTAAACTCGAGTTAGCAATGGTACAGCACATCACGGTAGAAGAAGAAGATCCTGAGAATTGTACGGATTGTCTCCATATCGAGGAGGACGAACCAGACCCCGGGAAGCGCGAAGGAAAGGAACCTCAGCTGCAGAAGACGACTGCAGCTCAGAAGATGAAGTCACTTGAGGCAGCTTCTTCCTTCACTTTGGCGGATGGCACTGTTTGGAGCCCTTGCCCGGATTCAGACAGTTGACCTCCAGAAGTTGAAGACTCAATGCATGTTGAAGATGAGTTTGAAGTCGAAGCTGAAGAGTCTTAATCTGGATGGCACATACCGGAGGATGTGAGGTTCAGAGGGGGTGGATGTCGCGCTACTTGACAACTACATGCTTGACTTCTACTCCGACGCTTGAGTTTAGTAGTTCTAGAAGTTAGCTCGTATTACTTCTAGTCCTTTATACATATGTTTGACACCTTTGCATACGGTGTTGACACTATTGTGTTATATATTTTGAGTCTTAATCGGTTGATAGTATGTTATCTATCTTGTTCAAGCACTCCTGCGCTTGTGCAAATGATATCATGCTTATCTATGTTGTGAAAGTACATAACTTAGGGTTTCCATGCTGATAGAGGTTTAAGCTCATGGGTTGTACTTACTTGTCACCCATGCACGCTTTCAAGATTGGTTAAGTTATCTTTTAGGGTTACGTGTTATTTTACATGCCTTCGCGTGAAGTTTAAGATTTACGCTGGCACTTTAGGGGCTGACGTGGTAGCCTTTGAGTGAAGTTGAGTTACCACGTGGATTAGGGCACTAAAGGACAACCAAGTGGAGCTATGAACTCCCATTGGTCTGTTTTTGTCTTTAGTTTAACTCTAAATTTAGAAACAAAGCTCTAAAGGAGAGTTCGAGCATTTGGTGAGGGATCTTCGAAATCTGAGAGCACAGGAGGGTAGAGCTCGTCATGCCAAGCACTTCCAGTGAAATTTTCGATCGATTTGAGGCAATAAAGACGAAGTTATGACCAATTGAAGTTCGAATTGTGCTAGAATTGAATCACTTTTGTTGGATTTAGGGTTTTCAGTGTCACTCGCAGCAGATTTGAGGAAATTGCTTCAAAACTTCGAGGTTGTGTTCTCTGCCAGCAGGGCTACGATTTCCCAAAAAGTTTCATATCGATTGAGCGACTGAGTAATTCAGGGCGGCCGCTGAAGCGGAGGGGGTCTGAAAAGCTCTTAATCTAGAGCAGCGACTTCAGAGGAGGAGATCTTGAGTTCTGTGTACATTCAGGAGTCCCAACTTCACAGGAATGTTCAGCATCCTGTAGACTTCAAATACTGTGAGAATATTTGAAATTCATCGAGCCAATTCTCTGTTCTAGATCAGAATAGCTGTCTAGGTACCCGAAATTGTCATAATTTTCTTACTCAGAACTTTTCTGTCAACATCTCGGTGTCTGAATTTGATCTCAGGCTGAAACTTCGTGTGTGAGTTCAGTAGTACCTCATTTGCATGTAGGGGAAGTTTAGAAGTCTAAACCTTCATAGTTTTCTTCTCCGTGAGTGTCAAAGTTTGCCGCCGGATCCTATTATTGCCAACTAGACCTGAATTTTGCTTTCTGAGCATATTACTAGATCTTACACATCTGTGTGAGTGCTTATAGTCCTATTGTGACCTGAAAGCCAACCTCTTGAGTAAACAACCACAGCCAGAAGCCCGGCGCTTTCCTAGGTAGACGGATCACACTTCGACAACGGGAAGAAGCTACTCTTCTCATCTTCCGGGGTGGAAGATCTCTCGCCATGGTAGAAGCGGTCCTCTTTACTGCGCTTCCTCGCATCGCAGTAGGAGTATCCATCCAACCTTCGTCTTCTGGAGTCTTCGGAAGACTCCCTGGTGTTGCAGAAGCGGTCTTCTGCTCAGCTGGGGTACTCAATGGCTCATCCGGTGAGTCGGACTCCGACCCAGAGTGAATGATCGGGAAGGAGGTGGTCTTCCTAGGCACGCTCCTAGGACCTATCTTCCTTGGTGATGTCGAGTCTTCCGATCCACTAGAATTGTCTTCCCTCACCAGAAGCGTCTTTTGATGAGTACCAGGCCTAATCTGCGGCATCAGAGTGGGAGGGGGAGTCATCGCTGCTGCTCGATCGTCTTCTCCAGAGGTCTCCTCCTTCGCCTCATGCTGCCATGTTGGCCCATATCTCGCCAACTGATCCTCCGTGAGATCCCCTTTGACTACGTACAAGTAACAGAAGAATGGAATAAGATGTCTTCCTGCCGGGGTACCTAAATACATCAACTCCGTCTGTACATATACGTGGAAGAACGCGCCCTAGTTCACGTTCTCTCTTGCATACACTGCTTCCAGGAACTCCACGTCTTGATCTCCAAGGTACCTCGTCTTCTGCGCCTTCCCCTTAGGAAAGAGGTGAAGGAACAGCTTCGCCAGAAGACGCTTCCGCGGCTCCCGGTAAGATTCAACCTTTCAGCCGTTTCTTCCTTGTCTATCCTCCAAGAAGAGACAAGTTGTGCTTCCAGACATATGACTTTCCCGAGATCATGGGTAAGATTTTCTTCTCGAGCCAATAACCTCGGTTCTCAGATTCTGACTTGTGAAAGGCCATGCGCCACCAATCCTCAGTCCAGGAAGATGATCTTCCTCGAGCTATTCCTGCCTTCGCAGGTACACGGTTGCAAGGTGGTAAGGCAGCCCAAACCTCCTCCAGAAGACCCTGGTCGGCGAGGTTCCAATCCCACAGGAAGAAGTCGAGACCCAACTCCTTGAGGAAGGATTTGGTCTCGGCCAACTCTGCTGCCGGTAACACCAACCCTCGAGGATGCATCGACATACTTGAAACTCTGTTGCACTAAGCCACATGTACTTACTGTGAGCCGAATGTTCAGTCCTTCCCAAGTTCTCACAGTCTAGCTTCCACTCTCAGAAGACGAATCTAGTCTTCCAGAAGACAGCTACTCCGTCTTCCGGGATTCTAACAGTGCTTCCTAAATAGCTCTCGTCTTCCGAGCTATATCTAAACAATCCTAACTAAGCAAGGCCTCGCATGGATTCCTAAGAAGACAACCCACCTTGCATTACATCCTACTTCCTAAAAGAAGATTTGCGAGAAGTAGAGTGTGTAACAGGTTCAGAAGATGGTTGCGGGCTCCTGCGGTGACAATGGTCTCTAGGAAGACTCCCGGGACAACTTCCGATTCAATGACGATCTCGGAAGACTTCGCGAAGCCAGACTTCCCTTCACTGATCTCACCTGTCTTCTACTTCCTACGTGCAATCTATCCTCACAACAGACTCAAGACATTTGCACTCTGTTCTTCTGACTTCTCACCTCTCATACGCACTCAGAAGAAGCTTGCTGCATGACGGGAAGACATGACCCTCGACTATTCTCTCCGGATTCTGTCAGCAAGACTTCTCACAACTCTCTTCTAAGTTCGGGAAGAAGAAGGAATAGGCTGCTAGGGGTCGGACAGAAGAGATCCGTAACGGACCCTCACGTCTTCTCGTGCATTCTGCCAGCCTTTCCAATCTTCTAGTCTCTCTAGGAAGATGTGGATTTGAGAAGCTTGGAAGACCGGGAGGCACAGGCCTAGTTTTCGACTTCCAAGTTCTCGAAATAACAAAACAACTCACCAAGCCACTCGGGGTTCATATCAAGTCTCTCTTAACACCAAAGCAAATCCAATCCACTTCTCGATACGAATTGCACACAGTCGTCTTCCGAAGACAATCAAGCTTCCGAAGCGTCTTCCGAAGATGTTCAAGTTTCAGAAGCGTCTTCTGAAGATGTTCAGATCTTCCGAAGCGTCTTCCTTTCAAGGTTTCAGGAGTAGAGGGATGGTAGGGTAGAGAAATTGATAGCTGGGATCTCCAATTTGAGGACGATGGGTAGGGAAGCTCGAATTGCACTCGAATTGCAGAAGATGGCTGTCGGAAATTGGGCAGCGCTTCCACGCCCAATGTCTTAGAAGGAAAAACGTGGGGAGGGAATTGATCGATCCGGATGCCTGCAAACCACTGGGGAAGCGCGGGGGATACCAAGCAAAAGGGCGAGAAGCAATGGGAAGGAAAGAGAACATGGGAAGAACCTCTACAGTCTTCTGTCTTCTTCCCGGTCTTCTTTCAGTCTTCTGCGCACTTACGACTTCGACCCCAGCTCCAATGCGATCCCACCGAGCTGCTTCCTCATTCAAGGCTCCTTACTATATCGTAATCGATCAGGACCTCCACCTTCGATTCCACTCAGCCGTCCTCCAATGTCAGCTTCCAGGAGTTCACAGAAAACACCTTCAGCTCAATACGCTTCCTGCGCTCAGCAATTCGACCTTACCTCCCTTCTGGCTTCGAATCGAACCTGACTTCACTCAATTTCACCTCGCTGCTTCCTCACTCAAGGCTCATCCTCGAATCGATCTTCTAACCAAAAAATGTTCTTGCTGCGGGAAGTCGTAATATGCTAATGCGCTTCCTACGCATCTTCCCCGCAGTTTAGGAGTTTCGACCCTCCCGACCTACCTAACCTATTCGGTGCTACCTGGTACGTGTACCCACTTCTTACGTGGTGAAGCTTCTGGAAGATACGTGTCTTCCGTCTTCCGCCGTCTTCCGTCTTCCGAAGACACAACCGAGAAGACGCTTCTCGGAAGACGGTCGTCTTCTGAAGAAATCAGCTTCTTATTACAAAAAGATCATAAGATCATCTTCCTTCTAAGGAAGCCGTAATCTTAAGTAACAACGCTTCTTCAGTTATACAAACAAGTTATTAATCTTAAAAATTTCAAAAATTCGTGAATCCTATAAATTGTGGGCACCACATACGCTCATCCTCACATGTTTGGGTCCCCGCAAACATCAGGGTTTCAGCACTTCTGTTCATGTCCAGTACTTCTTGACACGTGTAGAGCCCACTTTTTCAATTTTTGATAGAAGAAGCTTGAAATATAGGAGTTTGTAGAAGAAATAATGAAGTTAGAAGAAGAAATAGCTTAGTTTTAGTAAAAAAGGAGACTTCTGAAGAAGAGTCTTCGGAAGAAGAGGAGAACCTTCGACGAAGATCTTCGGGAGAAGACCTTTCCAGGAAAGACCAGAGAACGTATATCGTCAGAACATTCTCTTCACGAATGGTCTGAGCGAAGACGAACTACCTACCCAGAAAGGGACAGGAACGATAAGTGGCGTGGGCGAAGATGACATTGCGCATGCCCTTGTCAGGTCAGAGGACAAGCAATCAGAGGCGACTTCGGCACGTGTGAGAGTTTGAACCGACCTATATACTAGGAGAATTGACTCATTTCTCACATTCTCTCTTAGCGCTCACCCTAATCCTCACTTGCGCACGATCGATTTGAGCGAAGATTATCAAATTAGGCGAAGACAATCAGTTTGGGGCGAAGGTTAACTTGAGCGAAGACTAGCAGTTTTAGACAAAGTTCATCTCAGCCAGCTAGCAATCTTCGTCTGATCACGATGTCTATCGCGACGAAGTTACCGCGGATTAGAGCCTTTGAGTTAGACCAAGAGGAGTTAGTGCGCCTTCGGCCGAAGCTGAAAGAGATAGGTCTTAGCTTCCTAACCCTGGGAGGCTGGACGAAGGTGTCTGGCAAGTTCATTAGCCAGATTCGGATGTGTGAAGACCATGGAGGCAAAGAACTATATGCGCGACCTGGCAACTGGACTGTCGAGAACTGGGAGAAGGTTCTGCTGGATGAAGCTGGGACGAAGGGTGACATGCTCTTCGACAATGCGTCGATGAAGCACTTGGTCAAGGAGGACCAGAACTACGGCGAGCTCTTCGAGAGTCCGATGCACCAGACGAATGGCTACAAGTTGTCCGAGTACAAGGATCCCGTGAAGAGGAAGATTGCGGAGGCCATCATGCTGATTTTGAGCCCCCGAAGAACAACTTACCTGTCGACTTGGAAGGTATGCTTCTTCGAACACCTCTTCGCCGGAAGACGAGCTTACTGGGCGAAGATATTCCACGATGAAGTCCAACGCCTGTTTAAGAAGCAGGACTATGTGTATCTGGGAGGATTTGTCAGCATCTTCTACTTCGGTATGGGATGACTGAAGGAGAACGAAGCTAAACAGTTGGGCTTCGGTGAAGACGAAGAACAAGATTTTGCATCACCCGCTCGTCAGGTCGAAGAGGGACAAACCGAAGACATTCAGCAACTGGGATCTTCACCGAAGGCAATGGCCGAAGATACCCAAGAGGAGCAGCAGGCAGCGACTGTTCAAGCAACGGTCGAAGACGAAGAGAAGAGACGTAGCAAGAGGAAGAAGCCTCTTCCAACTTCGCCCATGGAGAAACCGAAGGCTCGAAAGAAGGTAAAGAGCACGAAGAAGGAAACAGTGGACCTGAGTAGTTCAGGAGCAAAGATTGAAGGTGAAGCTGTCTGCGGTGAAGGCACTTCGGCCGGAACAACATTGAGCAAGGTCGATCTCTTTAGGCAGGCGATGAACTATGGCGAAGAGGTAGTCGTCCCGATCCTCCGACTTCTTGAAGACAACAAGGAGGATTACGAGAAGGAAGTGCAGCGGAAGGTGACATTTCCAGAGATGCTGGCGGAGTTACATTTCAGTAGGGGAACTTGGCAGCAGGAGAAGAACAATCTTCGCGAAGAGGCCCGGAATGCGACAAAGATAAGGTTGGAGTCGGAGAAGGAGCTAGAAGATCTTCGGCGCCAATGCGAAGAAGCGAGGACTGCTTTGATCAGTAAGGACGAAGAGTTGAAGGTGTCGACGAAGAGCTTCGCCGACCGCATAAAGGAGTTATCTGACCAAGTAGCCGAGTTACAGCGAAGCCGAGGCGAATTCCAGGCTACAGTTGCAGAACTCACAAAAGAGAATGAAGATTTGAAGACGAAGGTGACTGACTCCGAAGATCTTCGGAAGAAGTTGATGCCGGTGTTGTCCGCGTACGTGACTTCGGGGCTAGATGTGGACGAGCTTGGTCTTCTTCGGGCGTTGAAGGCGGAGGTAGTGCAAGCGGAGACGAACCCCGACGGTGTGAAAGCGCGCCTTTCTAGACTTAGACAGAAGGTAGATAGGGAGATTGGCGAGATGCGAGCGAACGTGGAAGTTCAGTTAGAGGAGTTCAGAGCACAGTTAGGCTTAGGAAGTTAGTTACTGTGAAGATGAAGATGATCGTAGGGTAGCGAAGGTCTTCCGCCTTCGTAGGAAGTTAGACAGTTAGTGCAGTTAGATAAACAGTTAGGTTAGGACGAAGTAGTATATAAGCAGCGCGATCCACAGCCCTCGTGCCTTTTCCATGTTTTCAGTTCTTTATTAATTTATTTCTATTTCCCAAAAGCGCGGAGCGATGTCGTGAATGTTTTGGACGAAGATATTTTCCTCCGAATATTCGGAGTTTACTGTCGCAGGTGTAATTTTCTGATTGACGAAGATCTTCGCCCTTAGACTTGAAAGAAGAGACTTCGGAGTAGGAACTTTGAAGAGCCTTCGCCCGAAGTTGAACTGTAATCTTCGTGAAGAGTTTCTAAATGAAGATCTGAGAACATATTAGTTACTGTGAAGTGGAAGAGCATAAGTTAAATTGTAAGGAGAGTTTGGATGATGGTGGCTTCGCCTTAAGTCTGCCTTCTTCAAATAAGTGGGATTCTTAAGAGTGAGGATTTAGTTGGAAGAACACTTCTTAGGAAGAGTAGAGACTTATTCTTGGAATCTTGATGTGAAATCTGTATTCTTCTGTCTTTTCAGAAGAAGACTAGTAACATTTCAGTAGTATTTTACCTTATTCATACATTCACATTTGTCTTCTCAATCTTTTGTATGTTTGTTGGAAAGGTCCCTGATCAAAGAACTATTTCATTGTTGTTTGTATTCGATTTATCAGGTTTGTACTTGGGTTTGGTTTCTTATCAGACTTGAACTCTCATCCGGATATTATTCCATTCCGTGAGAATAACAGAAAACTATCTGAATTATCATTGTGACGTTGTAGTACTGTGTTTTGTGTAATTGTTAACTGTATCTTCGTGGGAACGATCCTTTATTTACTATTTCCGATACTTTGTGTTTCTCTGGGTTGTTACAACACGCCACCCATTTACACGAGTGGTCATCAACGTACCATCTAAGTCTTCCAACTGCAAGGAACCATTGGTGAAGACCTCCAAGATGCGGTAAGGACCCATCCAGCGAAGATGAAGTTTCCCAGGGAACTTAAGATGTCGATTGTCGTAGAGAAGAACCAAGTCCCCATCTGTGACGGTCACCTTCTTCAGCTTGCCATCATAGTTCACCTTACGTTGCGCTTGTACTTCGTACGTCTTCTCCAAAGCTGCATTCCTGTCTTCTTCTAACTCTACAAAGTTTAGAACACACTGCTCCTGGCTTTCCTCTTCTTGCATGCATTCGGTTTCGGCTAACCTGTAAGTAGGGACCTCTAACTCGATGGGCACAATAGGTGTCATGCCATAAGTTAGGTAGAAGGGTGTCTTCTGGGTCGTGACCTTGAGTGAAATCCTGAAAGTCCATAAAATAGATGGCAATTTCGTGTCCCAATCATACGCATGGTTAACGGTTACCTTATTCAGGATATTACGTATAAGACCATTGGACTTCTCTGTCAGTCCGTTCGCTTTCGGGTTGTACGGCGTCGTCTTCCGATGCTTTATCCTGAAGTATTGGGTCAGGAGGGAAAATAGTCTCATTTCAGAAATGAGTACCTCTATCTGATACCAGTTCCAACGGACATCCGTATCGAGTGATAATGTTGTGCCAAAGGAATCTGACTATCACTGCGACGTCGTTCTTCCTTGTGGCTTCGCCTTCCACCATCTTGGTAGCATAGTCGGTAGTTATCAAAATATACCGTGCTCGCATTCTTCTAGCCACCGGGGCGATAGACCCAACAAAGTCGATTCCTCACTTTTCAAAAGGAGCAAGCGGAAGAATGGGAGTAAGAGGCCACCTAGAAGTAGCTGTTGGTCTTCCCACCCTCTGGCACGCATCACATTTCCTAATCTCCTGAAAAGTGTCTCTGTACATGATCGGCCACCAGTATTCGACGTCCAACATTTTCTTCACTGTGGTCTTCAGCCCGTAGTGACCCCCAGCATCTTCGTAGTGAAGACCCGTGATCATTGACTTAATCTCTGAAGGCACAAGACATCTCCTTAGCTTCTCGTCATGTCCCTTCCTAAACAAGATACCCTGGAAGATGGCGTAAGGACTTGCCTTGTGTAAGAAGACAGCCCTCTGCTCCGCATCCAATCCCTCGGGATACTGTTTGTCTTCCAAGAACTTCCTCAAGTCCTTGAAGATCGATTCTTCTGTGGAAGTCGCAAAGACTAGATCAGAAGATCTAGTCTCGTCTTCTGGGAAGCAGGCGGTACACCCCCCTTAGATGAAAGTGTCTTTGCCAAAACTGAAAATAACTTCTCGTCAGGAAACTCGTCTTCCACTTCATCTTCTCGTCGTTCTGTCTCCAATCTGGATAGGTAGTCAGCATTAACATGCTGTCTTCTAGGCCTGTACTCAACTGTGTAAGTAAATTCATGGAGTAGAAGAATCCACCTAGCTATCCTACCAGAAAAATCTGCTTTCTTCACAAGATGTTTCAAAGAAAAATGATCCACATAGAAGACAAACGGGTTGGTTAGAAGATAGTGCCTAAACTTCCTACAAGAGTAAATCATGCCAAGACACTCCCTTTCAGTTGTAGGGTACTTCTTCTCTGCATCACTGAGTTGTCTTCCCGCATAGTAGATGGGATAATCCTTCTTCTTCTCATCTTTTTGACTCAATACCACCCCTATGGCGAAAGCAGAAACATCCACATAAATATGAAAAACTCTCTCCCAATCAGATGATCTTAGGACAGGGACTCGGACAGAAGTCTCTTCATTTCTTCGAATGCTTCCTGCTGCTCAGAAGACCAAATGTAAGGTTCGTCCTTCTTCAGCAACTTGGTAAGTCTTCCTGCTACCTCTGCGTACCTGTCAATAAACCTCATGTAGTATCCTACGTTGCCCAAGAAGCTTCTCATCTGAGTCATGTTAGCAGGTGGGTGAAGTTTCATGATGACTTCCACCTTAGCACAGTTGACTTCTATACCTCTTCCAGAAATCCTATGTCCTAGCAAAATTCCCTCTGACATACCAAAGAAGCACTTCTCAGGGTGAAGAGCTAAAAGATGTTCTCTACACTTCAAAAAACACTTCCTTAGAAATATCAGGTGGTCTTCTTTCGATCCAAACACACAAAAGTCATCCAAGAAGATCTCCATGAAAGTGCGAAGATACTCCTTGAAGATTGTAATCATCAATCTCTGGAATGTGGCGGGCGCGTTGCATAAACCAAACGGCATTTGATTGTACACGTACGTGTCCCAATCAGTAGTGAAAGTGGTTTTCGACTTGTCTTCTTCTTTGATTGAAACTTGGTTGTACATGTACAAAAGCTGTAGAACTCATGTCCTGCTACCTGGTCTAACACAGAATCGGTGAACGGTAAAGGATGGTGATCCTTTTTCGTGGCCAAGTTCAGCTTCTGGAAGTCCTGACACACTCGGATCTTCCCTATCTGCTTCTTTGGCACGATGACAATAGGAACTACCCACTCACTACTAAGTACAGGGAAGATGACCCCCGTCTTCAGGTATTGGTCGAGCTGGTCCTTCACCAGAAGCGAGTACTTGGGGTTGAGCGGATACTGCCTCTGTCGTGTAGGAACAACGCCTTCCAGCAAGTCAATGCGATGCTTTCCCAACTCTCGAGGTATGCCCTTCATGTCTTCTATGGTCCAAGCGAAGACATCCTGGAACTCCGTCAAAAGTTCTCGAAAGTCTTCCAACTGCTGGCCCTCGATCACCTTGGAAAGCTTCAGCTTCTTCCCAAAAGCAACCTCCATTTCTTGAAGATCATCCGGGTTTACCATCAGTGTGACTGTACTCACTGGCACCAAAGTATTCCGGTTTGGGAGCTTCTTCTGGTTCAGATTCGTCTTCTGGAAGACCAACTATCGGATCTTCCGAAGAGAAGACGGTACTTTCGTCTTCTGGAAGACCAACTGTCGGATCTTCCGAAGGAAAGACGGTACTTTCGTCTTCTGGAAGCTCTTCTTCCGCAACTTCGTAGCACTCAATGTATCCACAGATCACTTCTTCTGCTACTTCTGTAATACACAAGTTATTCACCACAAACTCATCATATCGTTCATCCATGTCAGAAGACGCAGTTGAGTCTTCTGAAGTGTACCCCTCTGTCGTAGAAGGAGTTTCACCTTGGTGTCCAATCTTGATCCAAGGAAGCGAGACCTTGGTCTCTCACCTGGCTTGGGTGTAGGATTGGGAAATCTCAAACGATGTCTTCTCCAATCGGTATTTACATTTGCAGCATAAAGTCATGGTCTTCCTATCAACACATGATATCCAACCCTAGCTATAGGTCGCAAAATGATGTAAGTGAGGTAAAAAGATACTCCCCCAATTACCGTCAAGTCATCTTTCAGTTGTCCCAAAGGTCGTCTTCTGGTCTGGTCCGCCATTTCGAAGTAGGCTAGAACTCAGTGAAGCCTAGGGCATGCGCAGTTTCTTTAGTCATGATGTTAACTCCGGAGCCGGAATGAATGGGTACCTTCTTCAGAAGACAACCATGGATCTCCATATCAAGTTCTGGGGCTCCCAAGTCTTCATGTTCTATCCTTAAGATCGGAGCGCTCTTGGGAAGTTTAGCTGTCCTCCTCTTCCTCGATCCTCGAAGCACGATTGTAACAGCTTCCTATAACCAGTGTTGTCATCCAAAAGCTGTTGGAAGGTTACATCCGCCTTCTGATTCCACAAGTCTCGCAGGAAGTCATAAGGGGATCGCTTCAGAAGAGTGACTGGGGTTTCCAACAGAGAAGATGTAGTAGCTGCTTCCTTGGGTGGAAGACCAGAATGGTGTCTTTCCTCGACTGGGGGCTGTTCCCGTGAGACAGGGGCTGCTGTAGTCGATGGAGGAAGCTGCTGTACTATCTTCCGTCGCTTCTCCAGCTCTTCTTGCATGATCGCTTCAACTTCTTGCCTAATGTCAGGAGCAAAGTACTTCGGATCTTCTCGGTCATAAGTAGGAGAAGAAGGCCGCTCAAGAGAAGATGACCTCTCCTTTCGCTGCTTCTTCTTCTTGATCTCCTTCTGACGGGATTCTGACTTCCCTTTGCTTCTGATACTTACCTTGAACACCGCTTCATCCAGAGCTTGATTCTCTTTCCTGCGACTGGTATCTTGAGCACTGCACCATCTAACTCTCTCAAGGAGTATGTGGCATTATCATAAACTTCTAACACCACATAAGGTCCAAACCATCTCTTGGAGAACTTCCTGATAGTGCTATGGTGATTATCAAGACTACTATCATAGACTAACACCCAATCATCTTCTTTAACTTGTTTGGGTCGTAATCTATGCGTTCTATCAAATCTTCCTTTGTTTCTCTCTCTAGCAATCTTTAATCTTTCGACAGCTTTGACAACATCCTCAGGTCTTCGTTCTAACTGCTGGATCCTTAATGCAAGAAGATCCTCCGTACTTCTACCATCTTCCCATGGCAAAACATTCCAAGTAGGCACAACCTCCTCAATCGGCATCACAGATTTTTGTCCTAGGATCAATTCTGCTGGCATGTAACCTGTAGCGGTACTATGAGTTGTACGGTCTGTCCATAAAGCAAACGGTAGCAATCTATGCCATTCACGGATCTTGCCCTTGCAAGCTTTTACCAAAGCTTTGATGATTGGCGGATGACCTCTTTCGCTCTTGCCATTCCCTTCAGGATTGTAAGCAGTGGTTAACGCCAACTTGATTCCCAATCGCTTGAAGAACTCAACTGCTTCTTGTGAATCCAGCTCGCCCTTATCTGCAGTGATCTTTCCCACACACCCATACCTACAAATAACATCTTCAAGTAGAAAGCGGCAGACACTAGCAGTGGTCTTCGTCCTCAAGGCACGGCCTTCAACTTGGTTAGATAGATCTTCTCTAGCCAAGACTAGATACCTCATTTGTCCAAGCCCAAATGGCATAGTTACCAGATCCACTACCCATTTGTAATGAATGGCTAAAGGATAAGTAGGATGCAATCCATCACGATGACGTATGTTGGAATACATCTGACAAGATATACAGGATGAAACAAACTGTACTACATCCTTATACATACCCTTCCACCAATACTTCTCCTTTATCTTGGCAAATGTAGCCCAAACTCCTCTATGACCGGCCCATAGACTCTCATGGAACTCCTTGATCAGCTTCTGCTGCAATTCCAAGTCACATACCACCCGCTGCGGTATACCTCCTTGTAGCTTAGGGCGCTTCCATAGATGTCCTCCATGTAAAAAGTAACCATAAGCTATTCTACGGATCCTCTTGAAATCTGCATCAGACCAGCCTTCTTGTCTTTCCAGTGAACTCAAATAGCGCCTAAGATCCAACCACTCGCCATCATACATAGTTTCCTCAAATAACTCCAATGGAGCTGCAAAACAGCTTCTATCCTTTCTAGCAAGAACACTAGAATAGAACTCTGTTCCCACATCCTCCTGGTCATCTATCATTTCTTTCTCACTGTAATACCTAGCCCTTGATAACATATCTGCCACAGGATTGTCTTTTCCTGCAATATGTCTAAACTCTGGGTTCAAGGACTTGATATATGCTATCCACCTCAACATAGCAATATCTGGAGTTGTACAGCTAGTGATCATTCCCAAGAGAGGTAAACAATCTGTCTCCACAACCACAGGTGCTCCTATCAAGTATTCCTTATCACTCTTCATCGCAGTAACTACTCCCCATAGCTCTCTCTTGACCTGAGGATAGTCTCTTTGCCGTGAACTTAATACCTTAGCACCAAAACGCACCACATATCTATTCCCATCCTGATCATCTTGTCCTATAGCCCATCCAATGCCAATAGGACTAGTATCTACAGTAAGGATAACGGATCTGTCCAACTCATATGTTACCTTCCGTAGAGTTGGTGGTGAAGACAACAGATCCTTCAACTTCTTCATAGACTAGCTTTGCTCCTCTTGCCACTGAAATCTTTGCCCCTTCCTCAGCAACTTGTACAACGGATCTGCTACATGTGCAAAGTGTGGAATCCATATATGATAAAACACACATGCACCTAGAAACCTTCTCACCTCGGTAATTGACCCACATGTCTCCTTCATCCTTCGAATGGCATCAACCTTGTTTGGACAAGGTTTCCGACCATAAGATCCACATAGGTGCCCCACAATCAAAACCTCTTGTTCTCCAAATACAGACTTTGCTCCTGATAAAGTCAAATGAACCTCCTCCAGTCGACTCAATATCTTATCGCAGTCAACTATATGATCTGCAACAAACTTACGGCACCCCCTCTGATCCATTATCACATTCTTCTCCTCCTCAGCACATCCTTTGATCGGCACATCATCAAGGAATGGCATAGTTTTTTCAGGAATGAAGTCCCTCAAAACTTTGTTCATGTCATTCATCATATGTGCTACAGAATTGGTAGCACCTTGCGGCAAGGTGCACATCCTTAGTAACCCCAAAGGTGTCCTCATTGTAGTCAAGTCTCTACTCTCAGAGGATAATTGAAACTGATCATAACCTGAATATAAGTCTCTCATGGAATAGATAGCACGACCAGCAAAAGCCTCTGCAAACTCATCTACAATAGGTCCTATACCCATATTCCTGATAGTCACCTTGTTAACTGGCTGCATATCTTGGATAAATCTCAAAGCTCCACTCTTCTTCGGAACAGTAAACCATCTGCTAGAGTAGGGAGCTATAGATGGTTCCAAGATACCCATCCTAATCCTCTCATTGAGCAAGTCTATCAGTTTTGGTAGATGAGCTCTAGGTATAGATAGGACGTAGATTCCAAGGCACATGCGGTATAGTAAAGATTACCATAGGTCCAACTACACTTGGATCTACACATCCTACTTCATGTGACTCAAACGCAAATGCCTTACCATGCCTATATAGCATCTCCCTGAAGTTCTTCTTCTCTTGCTCGGTAAGAAATCCATCACCTCCAATCTTCAGCTCCTTCAGTGTTGTTTCTGTGAACTGGTGCCCAATTCTTCTCAGTCCTCTGAGCGTCGGTTCTCGTGCAGCTTGCTCCATCTTCTGATTGTAATCGAGTGGCAAAGGCAAAGCCACTGGTTTGACTTTCTTTGCCACTGGCTTGTACTTGGTCTCCACATACACCTCTTGTCGATCTATAAACTTATCAATAACATCATAAAGCTCCTTGGAGCTCACTCTCACCACTCTATCTACATCATCTGTAGAGCTTTCTAATATAGATTTCAACTCTCCTATAGTATCTACCAAATACTGCTCTTCAAACACTCCAGATATGTATTCATCTCCTCCTAACTCTCCACTATCCCACAAGGACTGCTGTACATACTTCACATATTGCCTCTCAAACCTCTTCAGATTCTCAACCTTCCTATAACACACTGACCCACATGACGTCAATCCTAAGAAGCTAGAGGATAAAGCTTCTTGTTCTACTGGATCAGACGAGAATCCTATCTCTACTGTACCGTTGAAGTCTCGCTCTTCAATGGTACTCTGCCAAAACCCCTAGACTCTCTAAACTCCTGAGTAATCTTAGGTAGTGGACGGTCTCTCAAGCTATCACGATTTCTCTCATGTTCTGCAGCAACGGTCAAAAACTGAACAGCTCTTTTGCCATCTCTGCTACGTATCCTAGCATAAGCTGAACCATCATCCATAACTCGTGTCTCCATTCTAACAGCAGTAATGTAAGGCTGCCCTAGAATGATAGGATAGGTTGACATGTCTTGTACAAAGAAATTCTGAACATCACTGATGTCACCCACAGTTACCTTGATGTTGGGGCAAGCACCATAGAGTTCTCCTCGTTGGTTGTTGGCAGCACGGATAAGCCATCCATGGTCGGTGTCTATGGGCCATCTCCCACGCTTGTACAGCTCTTTAGACATCAGATTAATCTCTGAGTCATGATCAATCAACGCCACCACAAGTTCCTCTAGGTCTCCCAGCTTCACTAAGGTCTCTGTGGTTGCTCTTGCCCAATGGTTGTGAGAGTAATGGCTCTTCTGCGATGCTTCCACCTCATCTTCAAACCTCACGTGCTGATAGGATCTCCCTTCTGACACTTGAGAGCAGTAACCAGCAATCTCATCTTCCTCATCATCCGACAGTTTGGTCCTTAGAGCGTTAAGCGTAGCTGCTTCACCCAAAATCTGACGTTTCCTCTTGATGATATCTATGATAACCTCATGGAACTCACGCTTTGCAATCCCAAGAATCTCACCCAAGGTAAACTCAACCTTCTCATTCAAGATACGGTTCTCTAACACCTGCTTCAAGTCTGTAGCAATCTCAATGTCAGACTGAAGTTTATATGCAGGCATCTTACCCTTCTCCTTGCTTCTCTCCTTCTCCTTTGGTGTTGTAGGTGGTAGATCCTCCATAGTCTCCTCCCGAGTAGGTGTTGTCTCCTGCCTTGTCTCTGGTCTAGCCCTTTCACTCCTAGTAGCAGGTCGTTTGGCTGTAGAAGCCTCACCTGCATCCTCCCTCCTGCATTTTTCTTCTAGTACAGCTTCATGATGACTTCTTGCAACATAAGCATGCACTGACATAGTGTCCACAGGGTCATTCCATCTTGTAGTTTCTCGAATTGAGTTGCCAACCCTCCGTAGCACATCCTTGTCTAACTCTGTTCTAGCTACGGATCGCACTACATCAGACCAGACCCAGTAGTCTCTTTCTCTCTCTCCATTTCCACTTTCACTCCACACGTAGCAGCATTCACAAGAGAAACAGCATGTGATGCTGATATCTCATTCACAAGTCTCTTCATACCACCCTTGCCAAAGTTGGTTCCCAACATCATCCCAGTCTCTCTCAGATGGATCTTACCATCTTTGAAGAAGATCAGATCCTTCCTCAATGCATCTGAAAACTCCCCACAATCTCTTCTTACATGGTCTAGGCTATCACACCATATACAACGATGAACAAAACCTTCTCTCATCTGAGGTCTCTGCATAGCAGGCTGTACATTCTGCTCCTTCTCTTCTAGCCTAGTGAGCTTAAGCTTAAGCTCCTTCATACTCTTAATCAACTCATCAAGCGGTGAGTCCTTCTCTCTAGCAATTACCAAAGCGGGCTTAGTAGGCAACTGCTTGACAGGAATTATCAGAGGTGTTGCTTCACTTACCACCACCTTGTCTCTTCTTCTCTGTCTCTTGGTCAGCAAAGAGACAGTCTCTTCAACCTCCTTCCAATCAGTCTTCAATCCTCTGTCCTCACTCTTGTCTTCCAACAACAGCTCAAGTTTCTCCTGAATAGTCACGTCCGCTGCTTGTAGAAAAAGCTCTGTCTTCTCCACCTCTAGTTAAGCTTTTCTGTCCTAGAAAGCTGAGCATACTGACGATCAAGCTCCCTTAACAACTCATTTACAGACAAACCTTTGTTAGGCTTAACCACCCACTCCAAGAACGTTCTCTTGGTCACCCTCTCTGAATCTTCAGTGTAGTACTCCTCCTTCAAAGCGCACATAAAGCTCTCCCAACTCTGTCCTTGCTACTGCTTGAGCTCCTTCACACGCCCACGAATCTTAGACACAACAGCAAGTTCAAAGTTCTCCACCATCTCCTTCTCAGGTACCTTGTTCACCTCCATCTCCCTAGCATAGTATCGCACGTACTTGGAAATATCTGTCCCCTTGAACTGGTCCATCTGATGCACCACAGATTGCAACGCCTTAGTTGCTAATACCTCCTTCCTCTCTGTGCTCTGCTGCTGCTGCATGAACATGGAAAAAGCTTGGAACATCTTCATCGTAGCAGCATCAAGCTGAACAGGTTGTTGAGCAGCAGCAACACCTCCACTTGATGATCCTTGGTTGGCCATGATATCTGATCCTGTAACACTCTCAAGAAAACTCCCACCCTAGGTGTTTCACGTCGAGTTCACCAAAAAGAGAGTATGTCGGAGTGTGATCCGTCTACCTAGGAAAGCGCCGGGCTTCTGGCTGTGGTTGTTTACTCAAGAGGTCGGCTTTCAGGTCACAATAGGACTATAAGCACTCACACAGATGTGTAAGATCTAGTAATATGCTCAGAAAGCAAAATTCAGGTCTAGTTGGCAATAATAGGATCCGGCGGCAAACTTTGACACTCACGGAGAAGAAAACTATGAAGGTTTAGACTTCTAAACTTCCCCTACATGCAAATGAGGTACTACTGGACTCACACACGAAGTTTCAGCCTGAGATCAAATTCTGACACCGAGATGTTGACAGAAAAGTTCTGAGTAAGAAAATTATGGCAATTTCGGGTACCTAGACAGCTATTCTGATCTAGAACAGAGAATTGGCTCGATGAATTTCAAATATTCTCACAGTATTTGAAGTCTACAGGATGCTGAACATTCCTGTGAAGTTGGGACTCCTGAATGTACACAGAACTCAAGATCTCCTCCTCTGAAGTCGCTGCTCTAGATTAAGAGCTTTTCAGACCCCCTCCGCTTCAGCGGCCGCCCTGAATTACTCAGTCGCTCAATCGATATGAAACTTTTTGGGAAATCGTAGCCCTGCTGGCAGAGAACACAACCTCGAAGTTTTGAAGCAATTTCCTCAAATCTGCTGCGAGTGACACTGAAAACCCTAAATCCAACAAAAGTGATTCAATTCTAGCACAATTCGAACTTCAATTGGTCATAACTTCGTCTTTATTGCCTCAAATCGATCGAAAATTTCACTGGAAGTGCTTGGCATGACGAGCTCTACCCTCCTGTGCTCTCAGATTTCAAAGATCCCTCACCAAATGCTCGAACTCTCCTTTAGAGCTTTGTTTCTAAATTTAGAGTTAAACTAAAGACAAAAACAGACCAATGGGAGTTCATAGCTCCACTTGGTTGTCCTTTAGTGCCCTAATCCACGTGGTAACTCAACTTCACTCAAAGGCTACCACGTCAGCCCCTAAAGTGCCAGCGTAAATCTTAAACTTCACGCGAAGGCATGTAAAATAACACGTAACCCTAAAAGATAACTTAACCAATCTTGAAAGCGTGCATGGGTGACAAGTAAGTACAACCCATGAGCTTAAACCTCTATCAGCATGGAAACCCTAAGTTATGTACTTTCACAACATAGATAAGCATGATATCATTTGCACAAGCGCAGGAGTGCTTGAACAAGATAGATAACATACTATCAACCTATTAAGACTCAAAATATATAACACAATAGTGTCAACACCGTATGCAAAGGTGTCAAACATATGTATAAAGGACTAGAAGTAATACGAGCTAACTTCTAGAACTACTAAACTCAAGCGTCGGAGTAGAAGTCAAGCATGTAGCCGCCAAGTAGCGCGACACCGTGCACAGAAGCTGAAGACCATAGTGGTGGAAGAGGCATCCTTGCCTCAGGAAGACAAGGTCGACACCTCCGATCGAATTGTGGAGATAAACCTATCTTCTGCGGGAAGAAGACTAGAAGAGTTCAGTGCCTTCTTCCACTCAGAGATCCAGCCAGCTATGAAGTTGCTCGAGAAGAGAGCGAAGGTACAGGAGAAGCCACTACAGCCTGGATTCGGTCTGCGCACCCTGATACGGCAAGAAGAAGACCAGAAGAAGGAAGAAGCGTCGGAAGCCAACTCCGCACCACGGAGAAGCTCGCAGCGAAGTACAAGACGGAAGCATCCGCTTCTGCCAAGGAGTCAACACAGCTCAAGAAGAGCAAGCAGGAGTTGCAAGCGCGTTTACAACAGCGTGACCAGGAGGTTCTGCGAGTGCGGGATAAGATCACCACCCTTGCAGAGGAGAAGACGACATGGAGGATACTGAGAGCCGCAGAAGCGCAGATTGCATCCGAGAAGACGCAGCGGGAAGCAGCAGAAGCTCGTGTGCAGGAGATGTTAGTTCAGTCGGTGGAAGCGCTTCGGAAGAAGTTCAACGTCACCGCGGGTAAGAAGTTTCTTACGTTAGCTAGAGAATGGGACGACGAGTCCAAGACGATGTTGGTAGAGTGCAAGGTGAGCATGTTCAAGTATTTGGATCCGTAGATAGAGAGAGTGAAGACACTCTATGGGATTCCCTTGATTCCGTCACCTGCAACTGCATCTTCCCAAGCTCTAGCACCATCGACTGGATCCGAATTGGAGAAGGAGGAGTTTGACCTCACTGTCCACTTGGTAGTGACAGCGTTGGAAGCCGAGAAGACCTCGGAAGAAGCCCCGGAAGACAAGATGTCTTCTAGAAGACAAGAAGAAGAACTGTCTTCCCAAGTATTCTGAGTGGAGGAAGCGACTTCCCCGGACCCCTATGAGGTCACCATGGCTCCCAGTGTCGGACTAATGCCTCTGAAGAGCGAGGAAGCACAAGTCGACCCAGCTTCCCAGAAGACGCTTCCGTCTTCCGAAGCAGAAGCAGCATTAGAAGCCGAAGCAGCAACAGCAGCAGAGCCATCGACGAACGATGAGAGAGAGGTCACCTCAGTGACACCCGAGGTAATTGCAGGGCTTTCTAGCTTATCAGAAGCCGAGTTAGTAGTTCAGATAGGAGTAGATCAGGTAGAGATTGCCTCTGAGCAATCAGAGTAGGTAGCAAACGTAGAAGACAAGTTGACATTTCTAAACTTAGCAAAGAACCGAACATGTTATCTTAGGGGTGGCAGTTCTAGTGTAAATTTAGTAAGGCAGCCATGTGGTAGTGTAGAAAGCACAAGAACACGAAGGAGAAACCGCTTGCATGTGGAGGGGCAGCTTTTTTTTCCCTGGTGGTGGTTCCCTCTGTTTTCTCGTGACAACGGCATACGTAGGATCGAAGAGTCAGATTTTGGACACATTACACACACATGACACATTACACATTCTACACAGGAGAGGCGCACTAAGTACGTTGTTGTGTACTTTACGCACACACACTACACCCGATGTTAGAGACATACGAATAGATTGGGATTATACCGGAGGGGTCTGCATGCTCGTTACCAGCAGTGGTTCGAAGATATAGATAGAGATAGTGGATAATTTAAAAACAGGGAACGGTGTCCTCGTGTAGTCCAGTTGGCTAGACAAGTGTGTCGAGGAGTAGGAGCAGGAAGTAGAGGGAGTGAGCTTCCCAATGCCAATGTCACTTCTTCTCGAGGAATGGATTGTTGATTTGAGTGCAGAAGCTTTGTCCATGTCTTCTGGGTGGTGGATTTCCTTGGATTCACTCCCGATTGTGCATGAGAAGCGTTCTTCTTGAGTGGCGGTGACTGTCAGCAGTTGTGCAGATTCGCAGCTTGGCTCGTTCAGTGGAGCACTTCGGATCCACGTACGGACGGTCTTATGGGTAAGGAGTCCCAGAAGACAGAGTAGTCGGAGCAGCGAGAGAAGAAGAAAGAAGCCTTCTTCCCACAACAGAAGACGACATCCTCAAGTAGAAGACGGTGCAACTGTACGCACGTTTGTTGTCTTCCTCCCCAAACTATTACAAGCAAGGATGGCTTGTTAGTCAGGATCCGGACTAGAAGCCTGTCGGAATCTTAATTTCTCCTTTTCATCTTGGTTTTCTCTTGTTTGGATTTCCTCTTCTTCCCCATCTTCTCCCATCTTCTTCATCTTCTTACCTTCTTCTAGTGAGCTTCCGAGACTTCTATTGAGCTTCCGTGAAGGTGAATGTCGTTGTAGTGCTGCAAGAAGACCATTTCCGTAGGCAGAAGCCTGGGAAGGCTACAAGAGACATACACCCTGTGATTCATCTAACCCGTTGGAATGTGAAAGAGAGAGTAAGGTGTAACAGCCGTTGCTAGTCGACTTCTGCGAAACAGGAGCAGTCTTCTGGAGGTGTGAGAAGCCGAGTTGAACCCCCAGAAGCCGAGAATTGCTTCGAGAAGACGGTATTGAGAAGACCGGAATAAGTGACCTGGAAGTAGGAAGCGTCTTCTCGAGCTTCTCTATGAATAGTTGTGTGATATTTTAGTTAGTAGTTGTTTGTTTAGATCCAGAGCACCTTTTGGACGGTCTGGAAGACGCGTGGTTTTGTGAGAAGACGGGATTTCTAGGCAAAACTCGTGTGTTTGTGTGTTTGAACAGATCTTAGAACTTAGAGCAGCGTTACTTGTGCAAATCCTCTGTGGGAATGATATCTTGTATACTAAATGAGCAAAAGGAGTAATCTTGCGACACTACAGGAGGTCACTACGGACTAAAGATCACAGTGAAGAAGATGTTGGACGCCGGTTACTGGTGGTCGACCATGTACAGAGACACTTTTCAGGAGATCAGGAAATGTGATGCATGTTAGAGGGTGGGAAGACCAACAGCTACTACTAGGTGGCCTGTAAACCCCATTCTTCCCCTTGCTCCTTTTGAAAAGTGGGGAATCGACTTTGTTGGACCTATCGCCCCGGTGGCTAGAAGAACGCGAGCACGGTGTCGTGTGACGTGCTTCCTTATCTGGGAATACACCGGGTATCTAGCTGTAGAGAGTACGTGTCGCACTTCGTGACTAAGAACCAACGGTGACCCAAACCTCTCTCTGACCTCTAAGTACACTCTGAACCTATCTCGCTACGATATCCTCACGTCCTCTCGACAAATCTTCATCTTACTCGACTAGGAATAGAACCGGGGTAACAAGCACGGGCAACCTATTCCTACCATCACCGCAAGTACTCTTGGGTCTGCTGGTCATCACTCCAGCCTCACCACAAGAGAAATACCAGCACTCCTAATAGAAAAGAAACCTAAGCGCAACGCTCGCACACAAATCCAATAAAACCAACTGGGCGTACAAACGGGCATGCGAGTATGGAGAGGATCCAAACACAGGTAATACAGTCAACAACTCTCCATACCCATGATCAAGTGCTCTGGAGCACTAGCAAAACCTCCAGGTCGACCTGTTCTTCAAAAAGAATCTTAACTCTTGCGTCTTTTGGAGCAAGAACCTCTCAACTTTACCTCGCTGTCACTCCTCAACCACAGCTCAGAATGAGATGAAACCAAGGCCAGCAGATAGCCTGTAGAATAATCTCTCTATTAAGATACTACATGCAGAGAGGTCATCTCTGAGTTGGCATCTATGCCCTTCCAAAGTTCACTATTTTTATAACATGATACTATTTCAACAGAACTTTGCTGTTGGATTCCTCACAAACCACTCGATAAAAATGGCTCAAACTTCTCAGGCAGCTAATGTGTCACGATCACTACCACTCTGTAAAATTTTACCAGCAGATCTTCAACCAAACTCTCGAAACGATCCAAGCCCTTATCGCTGTTTTTATAACATGATACTATTTCGACAGAACTTTGCTGTTCGATTCCTCACAAACCACTCGACTCAAACTTCTCAGGAAGCTAATGTGTCACCATCACTACCACTCTGTAAAATTTCACCTGCAGATCCTCAACCAAACTCCCGGAATGATCCAAGTCTTTTTCGTCAATGACACAAGACGATATGCAGACCCTTGTGCACAAAAACAACGTTTCCCTTCAACCCAATAATCCAAATGGTCTGAAATTTCACAAGTAGGTAGCTGACTGTACTTTCTCAGACCCTGGAAGGTTTCATAGCGAAATTCGACCTCAAACTCTCCATATCTCTCTCAATGTCTCATGTTTACAATCGCCTACTATCATAGCCCCCGGTTTGAGACACCCAACTTCAGCCGGCCATAACTTTTTCACTCCGGCTTGGAACCGATTGATCTCGGAGTCCATCGGCAAGCCCATCTCAAGAGCTTTCCAGCAACAGTCAATTCATCTCCAGCAACCTCACAGAACTCCCAGAAAGCGAGAAAGACCTCACGGCAAATGAAATTGGTCACAAATTTGACCCCCTCAGCTTCAATTGATCGAGACTTTCTCATCCGCGCTTCAAATCCAGCAACCATTGAGTCCACGGGCATCCTCGTGTCCCAAGCTTTCCAACTATATCCCACACTCCGCAAATGGGCCACAGGAAGTACCTCTAACCCTCGAAAACGTGAAAAAAACTTGATAGAAGATGATTGGTTAAACTTTCGACCAGTAAGAAACAAGTTGACAAAAAAGATTTTGTCTTCACTCACATGACAAACACAAGGAACGAATTTTTATCCAAGAGTACCATTTGGACCTCAAATCTTATATTGAACAAACTACAAACATGTGCCGTTGATGATACCGTGGATCAAGAAGCACGTAGACATGAAGAAAAAACTACGCTCAATATAGAGTCAGAATCCCGACTCTAAAACGGTTGACAATAAACGGAACTACAAAAAGAAAGAATGAAGCTATTATCTGGTTGTAATAATCCTCTCCGAAATTTCTCACCACAAACTCCCGATGCGCCACCTTTGATCGATTGTAACAACGTATTTCGACCCAAGTGTTAAACGGAACTCTCGCTGGAAAGTTCAGATCCAACGGAGGATCCATACCACATCAGAGCAAGATGTAGACAATAAGATCCCAAACAGCGTCGTAAGTGACAACGGGAAGAATAATAGGATCCAGAGTAGCCATCTGTCGCGCCCCTCATTCTCAAGATCGGGCGCAGATGCGAACAATAGAACCTTAGCGGACTTCCGCTAGGTTGTGAGCGCTGCGAGTAGGACTTAACGGCTTGGCCGGGAAGTCGGGATTAGATGAACCCTAAGTGGTTCTCTGAACCAAGGTTGGAACCTTGGGTTAGGACATAAGGGCCTACCCCAAGAGGGCCCGAGACGAACGCTGACCTAAGGGGGCGAGTTCGGGAACGGGCTGAAACATGAGTCTCAGACATAGGTCTGAGACGAAGGTCTGAGACGTGGGACCGAGACGCAGACGAACCACAAGGTTCGACCTTGGGTCTGGACCACAGGTTTCTGAAAAATGACCAAGTATTGGAGCTCCAGGGACGTTTTAGGTCGTGGACGGAGCTCCACATAAGATCTCGAGGCGAGTGAGATATCATTGGAAAGGTCTCGTCGAGAGCTTTCCAGTGATATATAATACTCCTCGATCTGACCTCCGAGCTGGAAGTTATGGCCGAACCACAATCGGGTTGTGGTATAATTTCCAAGGACCAAAGAGGAGGGCGGGGCCGCCGATCCCCAGAAGTATATATGAGGAGGGCTCGATGCCTGGGTGGGCCAGGACGAGTCACCCGACCCCAGGGTTTGGCGGGCGGACTCTAGGGGCATGAGGTGATGGTTGGGTCGGTTCCAAGGCACGTTCGGATCTAGACTTGGTTGTTTGGACTTAGGAACGATGTAAGGGCTGGGGCAAGACTAGGGAACGAGTCGGCGGGTTAGACCACCATTCGAGAACCTAGACCCAGACGGACATCACGGGCGGTTGGACCGCTAGGTGTGCTGGAGGCACCGTTTAGGACCCTGGATTTTATGAGAAGTCCGCCCCAAGTCATATTGTGACTTGTTCATGTTTGAGACCGTCTTAGGCGGATCTAAGTCGGGACTTAGGATTGCTGAGCTTGATGGTTAGGGAGACGGTCCGGCTCCGGTCCGGACCAAACAGAACTAAGGTAAGTGGTGCATAGACGCTAACTTGTGATTGTGTTTGCAGGTTAGCGGTGTAAAGTTTGCGACCTACTGAGCTAGAGCTTCCACTGGCGCAACAAGGAGGTTGATGCGCGAAAAGTGGTATCAGAGCCGACGCTTCGGTGAGCGAGAACTTGAGGTAGCGGCTGAAGGCTGGACGCTTGAGGAGGGACGCGAGACACGAAGCGGATCTGCGTTTCTAGGTGAACACTTGGAGCGATGGCCGACGACGGACAGAGTTCCAGGAGGAAGACCAAGAAACGAGGAGCGGCTAACGGGAACAGATCGACTCGAGCTAGCCCCGAGGCACAATCAGGGGACGACAACCGACAACCTTCACCCCAACGTCAAGAGAGCCCTATACCAGGTGCGGCACCGGTGCAGCAAGATGGAGTCTTGCCAGCGGTGCCCAACGATTCAGACGCGGGAAGTCAAGGAGCCCTGTATGCGGAACTCATCAAGATGATGAAGACCATGCAGGAGGGTATGGTTTCCAGGGATAAACATATCGCTGAGCTTGAGGCAGGCCAAGGAAGTTCCTCGTCTACCCGGAAGCTTTGTAAGACGAATTTGCTGACCCCGTTTTCAGGTATAGGACGGGCTCGCAAGGTTAAGGATTTCTTAACTGAGTTTGATCTATACTTTGAGACGCAACAGGCTAAGGAGTCTGACAAGGTGAGAGCGGCGGTTACGTTCCTGAAAGACCATGCGCTTCTCTGATGGACTGCATACAGGGATGAGCATGCTTTGACCGTCTCGACGCTTGGTTGGAAAGAGTTCAAGGAGTTGCTCGCAGGACGATTCACTCCGGAGTATCAAAGGATTTGGGACGGTGTTGAGTTGGTGAGACTGAAGCAGACGGGGACCTTAAGCGGTTATGTGCGCGAGTTCAGTGCCAAGCTGGATTCGTTCTCCAAGTGGACTGAGGAGACCAAGATATGTATATTCATTGGGGGACTCAAGTCTAGCTCGGAGAAGGCTCTCTTTCGGATGCCAAAGCTACTAGAGACAAGTGCCGAACTTTTGAAGCTAGCGGAGCGAATTGGGGACGACGAAGTCCAGCAGCAGAAACCCTTTGAACCACGCAACACGGACAAGTTCCATAAGAAGAACAAGGGCTTCAAGCGATAGTGAGATGGGGGTGAGAAGGATCGGAAAGATACTTCTGCCTCGACAGCAAAGCGGCAGCAAATAGGAGTAAAACCTAAGGGGGCAAACACCTCAGAAGGGCAATGGTGCTAAGTTTACTTGCTACAACTGTGGCGAGGTGGGTCATATTGCTAAGGGGTGTACGAAACCTAAGGTTAGTAACTGTAGCATGAATGCATTTGTTGCAAAGGACTTGTTGGAGGGTCAAATGACTGTGACCTTGAGAACCACGAAGAAGACGTCGGGATTGATGTTTCTACAAGCCAAGGTTGCTAACCGTGATATTACTTTTATTGTGGACACAGGAGCGACTCACTCCTTCATAATTCCAAAGTTGGTGAAGAAGTTGGGCTTGTCTACCTCCAAGGCAGACAAGCCTATTTAGGTGCGCTTTGCCAAGGGCAAGACGTACCAAATTTCTGAAGTAGCCTTAGACGTACGATTTGCCTGTGGGAAGTTGGAGTTCACAGAGAACTTCACAGTGTGCGAGATGGATGATATCCATGCGGTTTTGGGGAACACTTTCTTGGACAGGTTTTGAAGTGGAACTTAGGCGGAAACCTTTAAGGTTAAACGTTAGAGTTAAAGGGCGGAAGATGGGAGTGAGGCTGATCCGGAAGGCGCGGAAAATTGACGACTTTGCGGTGAATTTGATCAAAGGCAAACAGATGGACTTCAACGAAGCGGTCATGTGTTTGATGCAGGTTGCAGATTTGATGGCGGGTGACGGACAAGAGGAAACATCAAGAGACGCGACTAAACTTCCGGAGGTGCTTCACGAAGTGATTAAGGAGTTTGAGGATGTCTTGACGGACGAGTTACCTGCTGAGTTACCTCCAAGGCGGGTGGTGGATCACAAGATCGAAGTCTTGCCAGGATCAGAACCACCTTCCAAAGCCCCTTACCGACTCAATCAGGTGGAACTCCTTGAGTTGAAAAGACAACTCGGCGAGCTATTAGCGCGGGGATATATTCGAACCAGCAAGTCACCTTATGGAGCTCCAGTTCTCTTCGCAAAGAAGAAAGATGGGAAGTTACGACTCTGCGTAGATTATCGTGCACTCAATAAGGTGACGGTGAAGAATGATTATCCCTTGCCAAGGATAGACGACCTCTTTGATAGGTTAGTGGTGTCGTGGTGAGAGTCTTTCTTGGGGAGGGCGGACCTCCTGTCTGTGATAGATCAAAGAGAAATGACCAGAAAGGAAAATAGGTCGCTGCAGACGATGAAATCTCAAAACACAGCCTCTTGTGCCCACCAATTGCAAAACAAACACTCAAGCACGCACTCAGGTACACAAATATGTCTCTCCGGAGTAGAAATAGCTTTATTTCAGCTTCAACTGCTTCACTGTTAAGAAAATATCTCTCTCCTCCTCTCCTAAGTCCTTCTCAGCTGAAAATTCCAAGGAATTTGATCTTACGACAACCAAAGCCTTGTCAAAAACGATCTCCTTCCAATAAACCACCTCTGTCCGTTCAATTCTACTCCTTCCAAACCTCAAAACTGTGTAACATATGAGGTTCTTGTCTCCAAAACACTTTCTTGCCTCTCTCACGATCTCCCCTGCTCACTCCACTCAATTCTGTCAGAAAAATCGATCCTCACTCAGCCTCCAAGCTTCTCAGCGTCTCCTCTGCTCAATCCCTAATTCTGCTCCTTTTTCCTCCTTCCGCCTTAGTTCACTCAGAAAAATCTCTTGAAAAAGTGTCCCCCGATCTCCAGCCGTCGCAGGTATTAAACCTAAAAGTTAAGGCCCCAGCTTAAGCTGCCCCCTTGCTGTCCTTATAAGTGCAGTCACTTATCACAAGCAGGGCCCTAGCTTAAGCTGCCCCCCTGCTGTCCTTATGCGTACAGAGCATTATTTACAAAGTTGGCACCTTTTTAATACAAGTTTCACAGTTGTCTCCACAAACTCTACCGCTACACTAATAGAGGTTCACATAACCTCATTCTCCATCGCAAGCCTACTCGATGCTTATTTAACTAATTATCAAAAGTTTCCTGTGCTCTTGATGTCATCTTGAATATACTACAAGCCATCCAATGTAGGCCGAAGTCCTAACACTTATGAGGCTGCCCCACATGGCTTACAGCCCCTCCATATGCGCACCAGGTATCTCCCATAGTATATTCAGGATGGCATGCGGAGGCTTAGGCCAGGAAGCCCACGATTAAGAGAGATACCGGTCTCCCGCCCCTAGGTATACAGGACATGGCTGCATACCTAACATAGACTCTCATCCGGGAGGCCAACATGCCAGAATAGGAACCAGAGGTCAGGAGGGATTGATCTTGAGACCACTTCCCTCCTAGGCAGACGCCCTATCACTGGGATGGCCTTTGGTTCCGTTCAAAAAGGTTTAACAGTCTGTACATATGCTTTACTAAGGAAATCTTCCTGTAAAGTCTTACTAGCCTTTTCTGTGCTAACTTCTCTATACAACTCCGTTTTAAACGAGTAAAGAGTCAAAACTATAGTACTTGTGAACACCTACACACTCACGCAATCAGATTCTGAGTTCGAGTCACGAGTCAGAATCGACAGATTTCTCTCTATGTGTCTTTCGACTCCCTTAGGGGTGATATTCCAACCCAAGCTAGGGGGCAGCTTGTCAAGCATGGCCCCAGCTTAGCTCCTGCCTAGCTTGTTAAGCTGCAGGGCAACTTCCCTTACACAATACAGAAAAAAATCTCTTTGCATTACTTTTCACTGCATAGACCTATGTACAATACGACATTCACCCCCTCCAAACCTGCACATCCTCTGGTATGTGCCAATCCGTCATTGACCCTCGTGGTCCTCCAAATCGTCTTCGCTCTCCTCGATCGTCTCAGAAAGGTCTTCATTTGCTCCTGTCTGCTCTGAACCTAAGAACTCAGCTAGCTCCACAGTCTCCCCTCTCTTTTTGAATAGCTTCAGTCGTTTCCCAGCAACTGGAAGTCTTAAATGCGTGCCATCTAGCTCTTGCAAGGAATAAGTAGCATTCTGATGTACATTTGAGACAAGGTACGGGTCAAACCACCTTCTCGAAAACTTTCGAACTGTAGAGTGTTGGTTCTCCAATGTGCTGTCGTATATCAACACCCAGTCCCCAACTTGTATCGGTTTTGGCCGAAGTCTATGAGTCTTATCAAACCTCTCCTTGTTCCCAAGTCGAGCCGCCTTCAACCGGAGCTGCGCTTCAGCGAGATCCTCCTCTCTACATTCTAGCTGTCTGATTCATAGTGAGAGAAGTTGCACACGGTCCACAATGTCCTCCCATGGCAAGGTAGCCCAGATAGGAAAGTCTTCTTCTGCTGACATCATCGGTTTCTGCCCTAACATCAACTCAACAGGCATGTACCCTGTAGTCGAACAATGAGTTGTTCTATCTGCCCATAAAGCAAAAGGGAGTAACCTAGGCCACTCTCTATGCTTACCATCACACGCCTTCACCAAAGCCTGAACTATCGATGGATGTCCTCGCTCGCTCTTGCCAATCCCTTCTGGATTCATCGCAGTAGTAAGCTTGAGCTTCACACCATATCGAGCAAAAAACTCTTTCGCTTCCGTACCCCAGTTCTCCCCTATCTGCCCGTAGCCTTCCTACAGACCCATACCTACAGATAATATCTTCAAGAACAAACTTACATATCCCCTCTGTGGTCTTCGTCCTCAAAGCTCGCCCTTCTACAAAGTTGGAGAGATCCTCCCGAGCCAGAACCAAATATCGCATGCCCCATAACCCCAGAGGCATCACCACTAAGTCGAGAACCCACTGAAAGTGAATGCAAGACGGATAAGTTGGCACGAGACCATCCCTATACCGCATCTTTGAATAGAACTGACAATGCAAGCAGGAGCTGACGTAGTTCACCACATCCTGATACAGACCTTTCCACCAGTACCTCTCCTTCAACTTGGTGTAGGTAGCCCAAATCCCTCGATGTCCGGCCCATAAGGTATCATGGAACTCCTTCATTAGTTGCTGCTTAGTCTCTTGATCGTCCACTACCCGTATGAACATCCCATCTCTCCTCTGTGGTCGTCTCCAAAGATACCCATCATGCAGAAGATAGTTGTAAGCTTGTTTCCTTATCTCTCTGAACTCAACCTTGCTCCACCTCTCTTGCCTCTCCAACAAGCTCAGATAATATCCTATGTCACGAAGTCTACCTGTGTAAAGCTCTTCTCTAAACATCAAAGGCTCCAAGTTTGTAGCTCATCGATTAACCTGACACCGAGCATCATTTCTCTCTTCTTCCTCAGCTTCTGAAATCATGACATCCTCATCTACAAATCGAGCCCTCGACAACATATCTGCGACCATATTCTCTTTTCCTTTTATATGCTTCAGCTCTGGATTCAAGCTTCTAATATAGGCAATCCAACGTAACATCGCTATGTCTGGCGTGTTACAGTTGGATATCATGCCTAGTAGAGGTAGACAATCCGTCTCTAGGACTACATGAGCACCAATCAGAAACTCACGGTCTGTCTTCATCGCTGTCACCACTCCCCACAATTCACGCTTCACCTGAGGATAATCTCGTTGCCTGTCTGTCAAGATCCTAGCTCCAAACCTAGAGATAAACCGCATACCATCCACATCATCCTGATCTATTGCCCAGCCAATCGCCTTTGGACTAGTATCTACTGTAACAATGACAGGTCTCCCACACCCGTAGTCTACTTTTCTCAGAACAGGTGGAGACTGTAGAGCCTCCTTCAACCTATTCATAGCTTCTCGATGAACTGAGGTCCATACAAACCTCTTACCCTTCCTCAATAATGCATACGAAGGCTCAGCAACATGAGCATAATGAGGAATGGATAAGCGATAAAATACACAAGCACCTAGAAAGCGTCGAACCTCCGTGATGTTCTTACAGTCTGCCATCCTAGCTATAGCTTCAACCTTCTTGGGGTTCGGTCGTCTTCCAAAAGCGTCACACAGATGTCCAACCACTAAAATCTCAGACACACCAAACTTGGACTTAGCTCCTGACAGGGTGAGATGTACCTCCTCCAGACGAGTCAAGATACGTTCTACATCCTTGATATGGTCTGCAACAAACCTTCTGCATCCATTCGTAAGTACTGCTTCGTCCTTGTCTTCAACCGCGCAACTCTTTATGGGACTATCGTCTAGAAATGGAATGGTAACATCAGGCACAAACTCCCTTAGTACCTTATGCATCACGTTCTGCATATGAGCCACTGAGTTCGTTGCTCCTTGTGGAAGAGTACACGTCCGCATCAATCCCAGGGGCGTACGCATAGTAGTTAAATCTCTACTCTCCACAGCCAGCTGGAACTGATCATAATCAGAATATAGATCTCCTATCGAATAGATAGCTCTCCCTGCAAATGCCTCTGCTACCTCTTCAATCACAGGACCCGTCCCAACGTTACGAATGGTTACATTATTTGCAGGCTGTAGGTCTTGAATAAAACGCAAAGCTCCTGACTTCTTGGGTACAGTGAACCACCTGCTAGAATATGGCCCCATAGACGGCTCAAGTATCCCCATCTGTACCTTCTCCTTCAACAACTCGATGAGTTTAGGCAACAAAGCACGAGGAACTGAGATCGGTTTCAGGTCCCAAGACACATGAGGGATTGTGAATATAACCATAGGCGCTATAACCTTTGGGTCCACACAACCTATCTCCTCTGGTGAAAAAGAGAATGCTTTACCGTGCTTCAGAATCATATGTTCAAACACTGTCTTCTCAACCTCAGACAAGAAATCACCCCCTCCTATCTGGAGCTCCTTCAATGTCTCCTCAGTAAACTGGTGCCCTACTCGTCTATGATCACGCAATATAGGTTCAGTCCCCACTAACTGTACTTGCTGCTGGGAGTTAGCAGGTAGTTGAGCTGCTACCGGTCTTACCTTTCTCAGTACAGATTTGTATTTCGCATGGACGTCTGCTTCCTGAGGGAGTGCACACCAACAACTTGCTTCTCTCCCTTCATTATTCTGCATCGGATGAGGAAAGAACTGCAGGTATGTAGCAATCTCCTTATATATGCATCGAGAGTGGATAGGGATCACCACCACATTATTTTTCCCCTCCATCAATCTACTCACATTGTCTAACCAACCAACAGCTGACTGTACAGACATAAACTCTTCAAACAAACCAGAAACCACTTCGTCTTCAGATAGAACTCCTACACGTCACAACCCTGATACCTGTTTCACCATCCATCTTTTTGTATTTTCCTCCATATCTTCAACTCTTGTAAACCGACTCCACCCATCTGCCTCAAACATCAGCAATCCAGACTGCCAACTCTGTACACCACACTTGTCTCCAGACCTTTGTACATGTCTCGCTTCCAACTCTAACGGGACCTCAACAGCAGGTTCTACACCCCTGTCTTCCCGCTCTACAGGAGTGGACTGCGAAAACCCTTACATCTCTTGGTTTGAGAATCTCTAAGGGTTTGTCGGTTCCGCTCATGTCTTGAACGAACCGTCAAAAACTGCACTGAGTACTTATCATCAGGACTCCGAACTCTGGCATAATGAGATCCATCATTCATCACCTTTGTCTCCATTCGAACAGCGGTGATGTATGGTTGGCCCAGTATGACAGGATAGGAGGCAGACGACTGTACAAAGAAATGCTGATCAACCTCTACATCCCCAATCCTTACACGCATATTGGGACAAGCTCCGTATAACTCACCCTTTTGGTTATTTGCAGCTCGAAGCACCCAACCATGATTCCTTTGAATTGGCCACTGTCCTTTTTCATACACCTCCTTGGAAATGATGTTGATCTCCGACCCGTGATCCACAAGTGCAGGTACTGGCTCAGAAAGTCCTCCAAGCCGAACCTGCGTCTCTGTTGTCGCTCTTGCCTAGTGCTTCTCCTTGAAATCGCTGTCTGCGCCTGATCTATCCTCTTCAAACCCTTCATCTTCATTCTCAATAACAGCTGGACCAGCAACCCATGCCTCATATTTATCATCTCCGAACTGATCAACACCAATAGCATCTATTGCTCCAACCATCTGACTACTTACTTGTTCAGTCAATACCTGTCTCTTTCTCTTCATGATGTCTATTATCAACTCATGAAACTCCCTCTTTGCGATACCAAGCACTTCACGAAGAGTAAACTCAACTCTAGCATCCAAAATGCGTTGCTCTAGAACAGCGCGCAAGTCTGTTGTTGTTTCGATGTCTGCCGCTAACTTGTAAGCTGGACCTTTCTCCTTCTCTTGTGCTGTAAACCTCTTTCTCCGTACTCTATCTGTAGCAGTAGTCTCTTGTGGCAAATCCTGCACACCTTCCATAGGATCTACTGCAGGTGGTGGAGCTGTAGAGGTAGAAGGTATATCCTCTGCAGCAGGAAATCTTCCAGCTGGTACAGATGGTGATGGTTCAGCTGCTCTCCTCCTTGTAACCCTCCGACAGTCACTATCTTCTGGTACTCCTGCATCTAAGTCAGAAGCGTCCCGCCTTCTTTTGTCTTCGATCATGGCATCTTGTTCACCACTCGTCTCTAAAAACGCTCGAATAGAAGTTGCATCTACTGGGTCTCTCCATCCAGTAGCTCTCCTAATGCTTTCAGCACCTCTCTTCATCATTTCGACCGGAACCTCAACAGCCTGCTCAACCATAGTTGGATTAGAGCGCACCTCAACTCTCCCAGTATATACATCAGCCTCCGCAGAACCCGCAGTCATCGCTGTAGTATTCGCACCAGTAAGTGCTGGAAGAGAACTCCTCATTCCTCCTCTCCAAAATATGTGTTCAGAGGTTGCCCAGTGGCGGTTAGATACAACCTGTTGTTCTGATAGTTGACTACGCCCTCTCGCAAGACAACCGTCAAGTCTTGACAGTCTCCTCTGAGATGATCTGGACTATCGCACCAAATACATCTCCTGGTAAAGGTTCCTCCTACAGGTCGGACACCTGGTGCAACAGGTCGTTGATCTCTCCTCAAGTCTGCCATCTCAACCCTCAAATCTCTCAACTGTTGAGTAAGTTCTTCTATCAAGTTATGTTGATTTCGATTCTCAACAGGTCGCTGCTGCTGTCTAGGTCCTCTCTGTGTTGGGATAGGTACTGCAGGCGCTTGAGGAACCACTTGGGGAACCACTATAGGTGCTTGAGGAATCACAATAGGTGCTTGAGGTATTGCAGGAGGAGCTACAGGAACATGAGGAGCTACTCTCTGCTCTGGCAAGGTCTCTGGCTGCAGTACCATCCTACCACGACGTTGTCTAGCAAGGGTGGATACTACTTCTTCTACTCTCCTCCAATCAGATGTAACTCCCCCTTCAGCCCCTCGATCAGCCAACATGAAACAAAGCCTATCTGCTGTGAACTCATCCAGAGCCCCTAAGAACAACTCTGTCTTCCTAGCATCTAACGTCAACCTCTCTAGACCAGAAAGCTGAGAGTACCTCTTCTCAAATTCACGGATCACTTCATTCAATCCCATGGAACGTCCAGGCCGACGCTCTATCCAATCCATGAGAGTTCTTCGGATGACTCTTTCAGAGTCCTCTTCTAGAAATTCTTCTCTCAATGCACGTTCAAACAGAGTCCACCCACCTAAATGTCTTCTCTGTAAATTTCTAACCTTCTCTCTCAATTCAGGGACAACAGTCAACTCAAAGCTTAGAATTACCTCAACTTCAAGTGCCCTGACCAACTCCATTTCACCTACATACTCCCGCAGGTACCTAGTAACATCTCTTCCATCAAATCGCCCACATCGACCAACAATTGCTTGTAACGCCTTCGTGGATTTCTGCTCAGCTCCTCCAATTGCAGGCTGCTGTTGAATCAAGGCAGCCAACGCCTAAAGAATCTGAGACGTGTCTATGGCAGGCTGTGCTGCTGCTGTTGGAACCGCCGTAGGTCCTCCTTGAGAGCCAATTCCATCCTGACCAGGAGTCCCTTGGACAGGAGCACCCTGAGCAGCAACCGCACCCTGTACGGCAGCACTGTGATCCATTTTCTCAATTCAGTCAATTCTCCAAATCAATCACCCCAATTTCTCTCAGTGGAAGCACCAGATGTCGTGGTGAGAGTCTTTCTTGGGGAGGACGGACCTCCTGACTGTGATAGATCAAAGAGAAATGACCAGAAAGGAAAATAGGTCGCTGCAGACGATGAAATCTCAAAACATAGCCTCTTGTGCCCACCAATTGCAAAACAAACACTCAAGCACGCACTCGGGTACACAAATATGTCTCTCCGGAGTAGAAATAGCTTTATTTCAGCTTCAACTGCTTCACTGTTAAGAAAATATCTCTCTCCTCCTCTCTTAAGTCTTTCTCAGCTGAAAATTCCAAGGAATTTGATCTTACGACAACCAAAGCCTTGTCAAAAACGATCTCCTTCCAATAAACCACCTCTGTCCGTTCAATTCTACTCCTTCCAAACCTCAAAACTGTGTAACATATGAGGTTCTTGTCTCCAAAACACTTTCCTGCCTCTCTCACGATCTCCCCTGCTCACTCCACTCAATTCTGTCAGAAAAATCGATCCTCACTCAGCCTCCAAGCTTCTCAGCGTCTCCTCTCCTCAATCCACTCAATTCTGTCAGAAAAATCGATCCCCACTCAGCCTTCAAGCTTCTCAGCGTCTCCTCTCCTCAATCCACTTAATTCTGTCAGAAAAATCGATCCCCACTCAGCCTCCAAGCTTCTCAGCGTCTCCTCTCCTCAATCCACTCAATTCTGTCAGAAAAATCGATCCCCACTCAACCTCCAAGCTTCTCAGCGTCTCCTCTCCTCAATCCCTAATTCTGCTCCTTTTTCCTCCTTCCGCCTTAGTTCTCTCAGAAAACTCTCTTGAAAAAGTGTCCCCCGATCTCCAGCCGTCGCAGGTATTAAACCTAAAAGTTAAGGCCCCAGCTTAAGCTGCCCCCTTGCTGTCCTATAAGTGCAGTCACTTATCACAAGCAGGGCCCTAGCTTAAGCTGCTCCCCTGCTGTCCTTATGCGTACAGAGCATTATTTACAAAGTTGGCACCTTTTTAATACAAGTTTCATAGTTGTCTCCACAAACTCTACCCCTACACTAATAGAGGTTCACATAACCTCATTCTCCATCGCAAGCCTACTCGATGCAAATTAGCAAAAGTTTCCTGTGCTCTTGATGCCATCCTGAATATACTACAAGCCATCCAATGTAGGCCGAAGTCCTAACACTTATGAGGCTGCCCCACAGGGCTTACAGCCCCCCCATATGCGCACCAGGTATCTCCCATAGTATATTCAGGATGGCATGCGGAGGCTTAGGCCAGGAAGCCCACAATTAAAGGAGATACCGGTCTCCCGCCCCTAGGTATACAGGACATGGCTGCATACCCAACATAGACTCTCATCCGGGAGGTCAACATGCCAGAATAGGAACCAGAGGCCAGGAGGGATTGATCCTGAGACCACTTCCCTCCTAGGCAGGCGCCCTATCACTGGGATGGCCTTTGGTTCCGTTCAAAAAGGTTTAACAGTCTGTACATATGCTTTACTAAGGAAATCTTCCTGTAAAGTCTTACTAGCCTTTTCTGTGCTAACTTCTCTATACAACTCCGTTTTAAACGAGTAAAGAGTCAAAACTATAGTACTTGTGAACACCTACACACTCACGCAATCAGATTCTGAGTTCGAGTCACGAGTCAGAATCGACAGATTTCCCTCTATCGCATATTTCTTAGTTTAAAACACGTGCTAACTATTACTTAAAGCACTTTCTATCAAAACTAGAAGCATGAGGTCGCTCTCCTCGTCGAACTTCACATTCTGGTGTCTTTCGACTCCCTCAGGGGTGATATTCCAACCCAAGCTAGGGGGCAGCTTGTCAAGCATGGCCCCAGCTTAGCTCCTGCCTAGCTTGTTAAGCTGCAGGGCAGCTTCCCTTACACAATATAGAAAAAAATCTCTTTGCATTACTTTTCACTGTACAGACCTATGTACAATACGACAGCGGGCGCAAAGTACTTCAGCAGGATCGACTTGAAGTCAGGATATTACCAGATCCGGATAGCTGACCCCGATGTTGAGAAGACCGCTTGTCGAACCAGATACGGATCGTTTGAATTCGTGGTGATGTCATTTGGACTCTGCAACGCTCCTTCGACGTTCACTACATTGATGAACATAATTTTCCGCGAGGAGATGGATGAGTTTGTCATCGTTTACATCGACGACATCTTGATCTACTCCAAAACCTTGGAGTCGCACGCGGAGCAGCTAAGGGTGGTGTTGACGAAGCTGCGGGAGCATAAGCTGTTTGTCAACATTGACAAGAGTGAGTTTGGTTTGGAGCGCATTAACTTCTTGAGACATGTCATTAGTGCAGAAGGAGTCGGTCCGGATATGCAGAAGGTGGACGCGATTGTGACTTGGGAGCCTCCGACTACAGTGAAGGGGATGCGGCGATTCTTAGGATTGGCGCAGTTCTACCGCAAGTATGTGAAGGGGTTTTCAAAGATCGCAAAGCCGCTGACGGACTGGACGGGCAAAGACGCACAGGTAAGTTGGACCAAGGAGGTGGATGATGCGTTTCAAACGATCAAAGCTATTTTGTCAAAGGCGTCAGTTTTGAAGCTGCCATAGTTCGACGAACCATTCGAGGTGCACACGGACGCGAGCGACTATGCGATTGGTGGAGTGTTGGTGCAGGATGGAAAACTTGTAGCGTACGAAAGCAAGAAGTTATCTGGGACAAAGAGTCGATGGCCGACTCACGAGAAGAAACTGTTTGCGGTGGTTCATTGCTTGAGGAAATGACGGCATTACTTGGGACTTCACAAAACCCAAGTGTATACTGATAATATTTCGCTCAAGTACTTTGAGACACAAGATCGGGTGACGTCAAAGCAACTACGGTGGCACGATACCTTAGCGCTCATGAATGTGGAGTTAATCCACAAAGCGAGAAAGGACAATGTGGTTCCTGACGCCTTGAGTCGCAAGGAGGAATATCTTCCATCGTCAACATAGATTTTGCGAGCTATGTATCCTAAGGAGTCAGATTTGGAGAGGCGAATACGTGAAGGTTACATGGGTGATGACCAAGCGAAGGAGTACCTGAACAACTCAAGCGAGGAGTGAAGTTGCAGAACATGCAGCTAAGACATGGTTTACTCATGTTCAAGCAAAGTCGGGTTTATGTGGGACAAGGAAAACTTAAGACGAAGTTACTCAAAGAATGTCACGATGCGCCCTTATCAGGCCATAAAGGAGAAAAGTCCACTTTAGCAATGATAGCTAAAAAGTTTTATTGGCCCCACATGAAAGACGATGTTGCCCACTTTGTGAAAACATGTGTAACCTGTCAAGCGAACCGCGTTTCTTATGAGAAGAAACAAGGGTTGCTTCATCCTCTGCCGATTCCAGCCAGACCTTGGGAAAGCATAAGCATGGACTTCATCACCTCTCTGCCTGACTTGAATGGATACAACGCGATCTTTGTTATAGTTGATCGGTTTAGCAAACTAGCGAAGTTTGCTCCGACCTTGGATATTGCAATAGCGTTCACGACTTCTCGGTTGTTCCTAGATACTTGGTGGCGTTCACATGGATTACCTCGGAGTATTATTTCAGATAGAGACTCTAAGTTCACAAGTGCCTTTTGGAAACACTTGTTCCAAAAATTGGGGACTAAGTTAAAATTTAGTACCGCCTTTCATCCGGAAACAGATGGGCAAACGGAACGAGTTAACTCGGTTCTGAATCAATACTTGAGGAATTATGTGAGCGCGGACCAAAGTGATTGGGCGGAGTGGCTCAGTCTTGCGGAGTATTGCTACAATTCCACGAAGCATTCGGCAACCGGCGAATCGCCTTTCTTGCTGGCTTACGAACGTGAGCCAGAAGGGCCTCTTGACTTGACTCTTGCAGGGAGTTCTACATCGGCACGACCAAGAACACGATAAACATCAGCTGAAGAGTTGGTGGTGACAATGCAGTGGCGCGAGGAGCAAGTAAAGAGCAACCTCGAGAAGACGCAGCAACGGTACATGAAGCAAGTAAACAAGCATCGGCGGCAAGTGAAGTTTCAAGTGGGCGAAGAAGTATGGTTAAGTATGAAAACTTCACACTTCCGAAGGAAATATCGGCGAAGTTTTCATCAAAATTCGCGGGACCTTTTGTCATTGTCAAGAATCCGCACGAAGATGTCTATACATTAGACCTTCCTCGCGAGTGGCAGTTGCATCCGACTTTCCATGTTTCTTTATTAAAGAAATACTTCAAGGGTGATTTGCGACCGGAGCGCAAACAGGTTCTCAGGCCTCAACCTGATGTCGTGCAAGGCGAAGCAGAATATGAGGTGGAGTCTATTTTGCGATCTCGGCGCAAATCAAACCGGATGGAGTACTTGATCAAATGGCGTGGTTACCATTTGAAGGAAGCAACTTGGGTGCCAGAGGAAGATCTCGCACATGCGAGCGAAGTATTAGACCTCTTCAAACGGCGACAAGGACAACAAGGGCGTTAGCAAGATGAGGACATCTCCTTCCAGCGAGGAGTGAAGGAACGTCGAACCATACGAGTAGCAACTTGAGGCGATCTGGGCCGATGGACTTTGTAGCTTTATCTTGTATTTGGAAATAAAGATTTTGTTTCTGGAAAATTTTGTCTAAGTGTATTGGTAGTACATGGCTATGACTAGTTCTGATCAGATGCCTAGGATGTTGTCAAGAGGAGAAACGAAGCACACTCAAAGGAAGCGAGCTGGTTTGGATAAGCATATAAATCAAGACTTAGGTTTGCCGTAGCGTTGGTAAAGCAAGTATGAAATTTCATACTTGTCTTGGGGCTTGGGGTGATCTTGCTTTGCGATTTTCTAACTGCAAAGTAAACTTAGTCGCGCGTCTAAGTCAAATCAGATTGCGACCGGAAAGTGAGTTTCGGGGGACCTTGTAAGTAGGTGTGAATACTTATAGTTAGCAAGTTAGAGTCTTAAGTAGAATGTTTAGAAGTTGCCAACTAGTTTTGTTTAGGGTAAGCCAAAAAGGTAAGGCTTTTCCCGAGACTAGTTGGAATTTTCTAAGTGTTCTAGCGACAACTTAAGACTCAAGCCAAGAAGAGAATCGCGGGTTAGCTACCAGAACGCAATTCTGACGCCAAGGGGTTGGCTACCCATTTTGAACTTGGTGTTAACTGAAAGGATCATTGTTGATGAGGGCATCAACCTCCAAAGTGGGGATGAGTGTCGCGCCCCTCATTCTCAAGATCGGACGCAGACGCGAACAACAAAACCCTAGCGGACTTGTGCTAGGTTGTGAGCGCTGCGAGTAGGACTTAACGGCTTGGCCGGGAAGTCGGGATCAGATGAACCCTAAGTGGTTCTCTGAACCAAGGTTGGAACCTTGGGTTAGGACATAAGGGCCTATCCCAAGAGGGCCCGAGACAAACGCTGACCTAAGGGGGCGAGTTTGGGAACGGGCTGAAACATGAGTCTCAGACATAGGTCTGAGACGTGGATCCGAGACGCAGACGAACCACAAGGTTCGACCTTGGGTCTGGACCACAGGTTTCTGAAAAATGACCAAGTGTTGGAGCTCCAGGGACGTTTTAGGTCGTGGACGGAGCTCCACATAAGATCTCAAGGCGAGTAGGTATCATTGGAAAGGTCTCGTCGAGAGCTTTCCAGTGATATATAACACTCCTCGATCTGATCTCCGAGCTGGAAGTTATGGCCGAACCACAATCGGGTTGTGGTATAATTTCCAGGGACCAAAGAGGAGGGCGGGGCCGTCGATCCCCAGAAGTATATATGAGGGGGGCTCGATGCCTGGGTGGGCCAGGACGAGTCACCCGACCCCAGGGTTCGGCGGGCAGACTCTGGGGGCATGAGGTGATGGCTGGGCCGGTTCCAAGGCACGTTCGGATCTAGACTTGGATGTCTGGACTTAGGAACGATGTAAGGGCTGGGGCAAGACTAGAGAACGAGTCGGCGGGTTAGACCATCGTTCGGGAACCTAGACCCAGACGAACATCACGGGCGGTTGGGCCGCTAGGTGTGCTGGAGGCACCGTTTAGGACCGTGGACTTTATGGGAAGTCCGTCCCAAGTCATATTGTGACTTGCTCATGTTTGGGACCGACTTAGGCGGATCTAAGTCGGGACTTAGGATTGCTGAGCTTGATGGTTAGGGAGACGGTCCGGCTCCGGTCCGGACCAAACAGAACTAAGGTAAGTGGTGCATAGACGTTAACTTGTGATTGTGTTTGCAGGTTAGCGGTGTAAAGTTTGTGACCTACTGAGCTAGAGCTTCCGCTGGCGCAACAAGGCAGTAGGTGCGCGAAAAGATCACCGCAGCCATAAACGACTCTCTCTAGTGAGCTACCATAAATACTCGAAAGTGATCCCGCGGCAGACAATGGATCTTAATGACAAATGGATGGGCAAGTGGAAGATCAGGAGCACGAAAGGGCTCTCCGTTCATGCCTACCACTCGTACTGCCTCTTACTTCATCCGACGATACTGATCACACTCACACTAGACTTGGTTACTCTTTACTCTATATCTCAAGCTCCGCGCACCTCTCTTCTTATACATCAACCTGACATGTGACGACAAGAGTACTACTCTTATCTCCACTCAACGAAGAGTACACGGATCGTCCACGTGGAGCCTTATCTTTTGACACGATAAGGTCCCAGTGGCTCCTCAACACCAAACACGTACGAAGGATATGTGGTGGTTTCACACCTTAGCCAATCCACAACACGACAACGGTATATTTTGATAGCTACCGACTACGCTACCAAGATGACGGAGGACGAAGCCACAAGGAAGAACGATGTCGCAGTGGTAGCCAGGTTCCTCTAGCACAACATTATCACTCGATACGGATGTCCGCTGGAACTAGTATCAGATAAGAGTACTCATTTTTTAAATGAGACTATTTTCCTCCTGACCCAATACTTCAGGATAAAGCATCGGAAGAAGACGCCATACAACCCAAAGATAACGGACTGACAGAGAAGTGGAATGATCTTCTGTGTAATATCCTGAATAAGGTAACTGTTAACCATGCGTATGATTGGGACACGAAATTGCCATCTATGTTATGGACTTTCAAGATTTCACCTAAGGTCACGATCCAGAAGACACCCTTCTACCTAACTTATGGCATGACGCTTGTCGTGCCCATCGAGTTAGAGGTCCCAACTTACAGGTTAGCCGTAACCGAACGCATGAAAGAAGAGGAAAGCCAGGAGCAACGTCTTCTGAACTTTGTAGAGTTCGAAGAAGACAAGAATGCAGCTTTGGAGAAGACATACGAAGTCCAAGCACAACGTGAGGTGAACTATGATGACAAGCTGAAGAAGGTGACTGTCGCAGATGGAGACTTGGTTCTTCTGTACGACAATCGACATCTTAAGTTCCCTGGGAAACTTCATCTTCGCTGGATGGGTCCTTACGGAGTCTTAGAGGTCTTCACCAGTGGCTCCTTGCAGTTGGAAGAGTTAGATGGTACGTTGATGACCACTCATGTAAAAGGGTTGTGTGTCAAGAAGTATTGGACGTGAACATAAGTGCTGAAACGCTGATGTTTGCGGAGACGCAAACATGTAAGGGTGGGCGTATGTGGTGTCCATAATTTACGGGATTCACGAATTTTTGAAATTTTTAAGGTTAATAACTTGTTTGTATAACTGAAGAAGCTTTGTTACTTAAGATTACGGTTTCCTTAGAAGGAAGATGATCTTACGACCTTTTCGCAATAAGAAGTTCACTTCTTCGGAAGAAGGCCGTCTTCCAGGAAGCGTCTTCTCAGTTGTATCTTCCGAAGACGGAAGATGGCGGTGTCGTGTCGGATATTTTGTGCGTGAAGGATGTCCAGGAAAACGCAAGGTTCCTGGCTGTGGAGATGCTGTGTGCCAAACAGAGACAAGACAGAGAAGAACAACCACGAAAAGGAATGCTACGATATATACCACTCTGAAAGTATGTACACTGTTGATTCTTTCTCCAAACAGCACAAAACTGAGGAACAGACCAGAGCGGTCTGTAACCTACTTCAGAAGCCCTAAAACAAACCCCTGAAACGCAACCCTAGTCTGAAATCGCCAAAGCGTAGCCCAAAGCAAGAGGAACTTCTCTTTGCTAACAACCAGAGCCACAACAGTATCATGCGATCCAAACCCAAGTCCAAACCACATCCACACACTAGCTCTTGGCTAAAGCTAGCTACCACAAGCCATACACAACCAACTAAGTCCTTAACGAACTCAAAAGGACGAAACCTGTAGCGAAGGAACCGAAAAAGACCTATCTGGGAACTTTCTCCTTTCGCCAAACGATCTTCAAATGTTGATAAGGTCTCCTTCCCTGACTCCGTTGGCCCAAGAAACCTTCAGATCCGACTCCCGATAGTCGAGATATTACCAATTTTCGGTCGCAGGTGACCGAACCTTCAAAAACTCCTCCCTGCGGCTTAAAACCGCTCACACCGCACAAACGGATCGTCTAAACTAATATCCGTCTTCGCTAGTAGGTAGATCTGGCTACCCTGAACCCAACAAGACTCCAAACAAGCCGTTTGGAGTTCCCCTTGCAAAACTACTCGAGAAATTTGGTCGTAGGCTACAAAAAACTGACGTAAATCGGCTCCCTGCGGCTCAAATTTGCTCACCACACCCAAACCAACAATCCAATTCACTTACAGTCTTCTCCTATGCGTACATGAGGACTCCCTGATCGCGTAGGCACCAAGAACGAAGGGCTTGGCTCACCGATCGCGAAGAACAATCCAATCTCAGGTCGCAGGCGATGAAAACCTGACGCAAGCGCTTCCCTGCGAGCCAATTTCTCTCACAACTCTCAAACCGTCCGATAAAACTTTGTATCGTCTTCAATTTCCTGAAGAACTCGTTGTTCTGATCCCGATGGATCCAAGGACAACAAGTTTGGACTCCGGAACGGCCCGAACGGTCCAACTCTCCTTCACAGGTAACTGAAAACCTCAATTCTGCTCCCTGCGTCTCAATTTCTCCCAGAACACAACCCTCGATCCGTCTCTTCAAGAACCGTCTTAACCTGTGCGTAGCCTGCACAGATCTGAACTCGATGACACCTTGCGCGCGTGTATTGGACTTCCCAATTCTCCAAAACATCCACCGACAGGTCGCAGGAACAAGCAAGCCCCTTAAGCAACCCCCTTGCAACAGTCTGTACGTACGAAGTTCAACTCTCAATAATAAGAAGCAGGCCCCTTGCGTCCTTGATATAACGCCTGAAGCCCTAAATACCCAGTCAGCAAGAAACTAGGGGCCTAGCTTGATTTTGCCTTCTTTCGAATCGCATAACTTCTTCTCTGGATGTCCAAACAAAGTAAACAAGATGCCCATGGAAAGCTGACAATGAGCTCTACCCATCTATGTGATGAAAATGAAGATCCGAAGTTGCGCCAAAAGCCCGTAAGCTGGGGCCTAGCTTGTTTTCTCCATCTTTCGAGTCTTGTAACCTTTCCACTAGGCGTCCAAACGAAGTAGATGAAGTGATTATGGAAAGCTGACAGGGAACTCTATCCATTGGTGCGATAAGAACGAAGATCCGAAGTGGTGGGGCCTAGCTTATTTTCTCCATCTTTCGAGTCTTGTAACTTCTCCACTAGGCGTCCAAACGAAGTAGACAAAGTGCCTTTGGAAAGCTGACAAGGAGCTCTACCCATCTATGTGATGAAAATGGAGATCTGAGATTGCACCAAAAGCCTGTAAGCTGGGGCTTAGCTTGTCTTCTCATGAGTGCTTTGGAGCGATAAGCATCGAAGTTTGAATTTCAAGTAGGAGCCGGTCCACGACACGACAGCGGAAGATGGAAGACACGTATCTTCCGGAAGACGGCAACCGTGGAAGCTTAACCGCGTAAGAAGTAGGTGTATCTACCAGGTACCACCGAGTAGGTTAGGTAAGTCGGGTAGGTCAAAAACTCCTAAAATGCACGAGAAGATGCACAGGAAGCGCATGAGCACCGAAACACTACCGCTTCTCACATCGAGCTTGTTTTTGGCTAGAAGATCGAGTTGGAAGGTGATCGACTTGAGTGAGGAGGAGCAGCAGAGTGAAATTGAGTGGAGCCAGGATCGATTCACAGCTAGAAAGAAGACGAGGACGAATCGCTGAGAGTAGGAAGCATATCGAGCTCAAGGAGTCTTCAGGAGACTCCCGGAGACAGACATTGAAGGACAGCTGAGAAGAATCGAAGGTGGAGTCTTGTTCGATTGAGGTGTAGCAAGGAATTGACAGCGGAAGCAGCTCTATGGAGTCGCATTGGAGCTGGGGTCAGAGCCGGAAGCGCGTGGAAGATTGAAGACAACTCGGGAAGGAGACAGAAGATTGTTTGAGGTTCTTCCCATGTTCTCTTCTCTTCCCACCGCTTCTCGCCTTTTGTTTGGTATCCCCTGCGCTTTCCCGATTGTTTGCAGACAAACCGATCGATTGATTCCCTCTCCACATTTTTTCTTCTGTGACATTGGCGCGAAAGCGCTGCCCAATTTTCGACAACCATCTTCTTGCTTCTTCTCGAGTGTAATTCGAGCTTCCCTGCCCATCATCCTCAAATTCGAGATCACAGCTATCAATTTCTCTACCCTACCATCCCTCTACTCCCGAATCTCTGAACAGAAGACGTTTCGAAAGATCTGAACATCTTCGGAAGACGCTTTTGAAACCTGACTGTCTTCGGAAGACGCTTCGGAAGCCTGATTGTCTTCGGAAGACGACTGTGTGCGATTCGTATCAAGAGTGGAGTGGATTTGCTTTTGTGTTAAGAGAGGCTTGGTACGAATCTTGAGTGACTTGGTGAGTTGTTTGTTATTTCGAGAAGTTGGAAGTTGGGAACTAGGCTTGTGCCTCCCGATCTTCCAAGCTTCTCAAATCCACATCTTCGTAGCGAGACTAGAAGACTGGAAAGACTGGCAGAATGCGCGAGAAGACGTGAGCGTCCGTTATAGGTCTCTTCTGTCCGACCCATAGCAGCCTATTCCTTCTTCTTCCCGAACTTAGAAGAGAGATGTGAGAAGACTTGCTGACAGAATCTGGAGAGAATGATCGAGGGTCATGTCTTCCCACCGTGCAGCAAGCTTCTTCTGAGTGTGTATGAGAGGTGAGAAGTCGGAAGAATAGAGTGTGAATGTCTTGTGTCTGTTGTGAGGTTAGAATGCGTGTCGGAAGTAGAAAACAGATGAGATCAGTGAACGAAAGCCTGGCTTCGAGAAGACTTCCAAGAACGGTATTGAATCGGAAGCTGTCCCGGTAGTCTTCTCAGAGACCAATGTCACCGCAGGAGCCCGCAATCATCTTCTGAACTTGTTACACACTCTACTTCTCGCAAATCTTGTATCTTCTGTTAGGAAGTAGGATGTAATGCAAGGTGGGTTGTCTTCTTAGGAATCCATGCGAGGCCTTGCTTAGTTAAGATTGTTTAGATATAGCTCGGAAGACGAGAGCTATTTAGGAAGCACTGTTAGAATCTCGAAAGACGGAGTAGCTGTCTTCTAGAAGACTAGATTCGTCTTCTGAGAGTGGAAGTTAGACTGTGAGAACTTGGGAAGGACTGAGCCTTCGGCTCACAGTAAGTACGTGTGACTTAGTGCAACAGAGTTTCAAGTATGTCGATGCATCCTCGAGGGTTGGTGTTACCGGCAGCAGAACTGGCCGAGGCCAAACCCTTCATCAAGGAGTTGGGTCTCGACTTCTTCCTGTGGGATTGGAACCTCGCCAACCAGGGTCTTCTGGAGGAAGTTTGGGCAGCATTACCGCCCCGTAACCATGTACCTGCGAAGGCAAGAGTAGCTCGGAGAAGACCATCTTCCTGGATAGAGGAGTGGTGACGCAGGTCCTTTCACAGATCAGAATCTGAGAACCGAGGTTAATGGCTCGAGAAGAAGATCTTACCCATGATCTCGGGTAAGTGGCATGTGCTTAGGAGCACAACTTGTCTCTTCCTGGAGGACAAGCAGGGAAGAAATGACTAGAAGGTTGAATCTTACCGGGAGCCGCAGAAGCGTCTTCTGGCGAAGCTGTTCCTTCACCTCTTTCCTAAGGGGAATGTGCAGAAGACGAGGTACCTTGGAGATCAAGACGTGGAGTTCCTAGAAGCAGTGTGTGCCGGAGAGAACGTCAACTGGGGTGCGTTCTTCCACGCTTATGTACAGGCGGAGCTGGTATACTTAGGTACCTCGGCAGGAGGACATCTTACTCCGTTCTTCTGTTACCTGTACGTGGTCAAGGGAGATCTCACGGAAGATCAATTGGCAAGATATGGACCAACAGTGCAGCACGAGGCGAAGGAGGAGATCTCGGGAGAAGACGACCGAGCAGCAACAATGACTCCTCCTCCCACTCTGATGTCGCAGATGAGGCCAGGTATTCATCAGAAGACGCTTCTAGTGAGGGAAGACGACTCCAGTGGGTCGGAAGACGCGACACGACCAAGGAAGATGGGTCCTAGGAGTGTACTTAGGAAGACCACCTCCTTCTTGATCATTCATTCTAGATCGGAGCTCGACTCACAGGAGGAGCCACTGAGTACCCGAGCTATGCAGAAGACCGCTTCTGCAACACCAGGGAGTCTTCCGAAGACTCCAGAAGACGAAGGTTGGATGGATACTCCTACTGCGATGCGAGGAAGCGCAGTAAAGAGGACCGCTTCTGTCATGGGGAGAGATCTTCCACCCCGGAAGATGAGAGGAGTAGCATCTTCCCGTGCATAGAAACAGAAGACCATAGTGGTGGAAGGGGCATCCTTGCCTCTAGAAGACAAGGAAGGCACCTCCGATCAAATCATGGAGATGAATCTATCTTCCGCGGGAAGAAGATTGGAGGAGTTCAGTGCCTTCTTCCACTCAGAGATCTAGCCAGCTATGGAGTTGCTAGAGAAGAGAGCGAAGGCTCAAGAGAAGCCACTACAGTCTGGATTCGGTCTGCGCACCCTGATGCGGCAGGAAGAAGTTCAGAAGAAGATAGAGCGTTGGAAGCCAACCTCCGCACCACGGAGAAGCTCACAGCGAAATACAAGACGGAAGCAGTCGCTTCTGCCAAGGAGTTAGCGCAGCTGAAGAAGAGCAACCAGGAGTTGCAGGCGCGTTTACAGCAGCGTGACCAAGAGGTTCTGCGAGATAAGATCACTGCCCTTGCAGAGGAGAAGACGACATGGAAGACACTGCGGGAAGCCGTAGAAGCGTAGACTGCAGCCGAGAAGACGCAACGGGAAGCAGCGGAAGCTCGTGCGCAAGGGATGTTAGCTCAGTCGGTGGAAGCGCTTCGGAAGAAGTTCAACTTCACCGCGGGTAGGAAGCTTCTTATCTTAGCTAGAGAATGGGACGACGAGTCTAAGGCGATGTTGGTAGAGTGCAAGGAGAGCATGTTCCGGTACTTGGATCGGCAGATAGAGAGAGTGAAGACACTCTACGGTCTTCTCTTGATTCCGCCACCCGCAACTACATCTTCCCAAGCCCGAGCACCATCGACCGGATCAGACTTGGAGAAGGAGGAGTTCGACATCGCTGTCCACTTGGTAGTGACCGCGTTGGAAGCCGAGAAGACTCCGGAAGAAGCCCCGGAAGACAGGAAGAAGAGCTGTCTTCCCAAGTATTCCGAGTGGAGAAAGCGACTTCCCCGAACCTCTATGAGATCACCATGGCTCCTAGTGTCGAACTAGTGTCTCAGAAGAGCGAGGAAGCACAAGTCGACCCAACTTCCCAGAAGACGCTTCCGTCTTCCGAAGCAGCAGCAGCAGAGCCAACGACGGATGTTGAGGAAGAAGCCACCTCAGTGACACCCGAGGTATTTGCAGGGCTTCCCACCTTATCAAAAGCCGAGTTAGGAGTTCAGGTAGGAGCAGATCAAATGGAAATTGCATCCGAGCAATTAGAGTAGACAGCAAAGCGCAGAAGACAAGTTGACTTGTCCAAACTTAGTAGGAACCGAACATGCTATCTTAGGAGGTGGCAGTTTTAGTGTAATATTATATAAGTGACCATGTGGCAGAGTAGGCAGCGCAGAAGTAGTAAGGTGGATGGCTAATTAGGAAGGGGAACCGCTTGCATGTGGGGTGGCAGCCTTCTGACAATGCCTATCTCTCCCTGGTTGTAATTGAGGATTGGAGGGGAACTTCCCCTGCGTCTCAAGGCAGATGTATAAGTAGGATGACAGAGTAGGATTTTGAGCACACTGAACACACTATGCGCGCATACGCATCATTGTGAGTAGGGACCCATTACGCACAGTGCACACTACACCCGATGTTAGAGACATACGAATAGATTGAGATTATACCGGAGGGGTCTGCATGCTCGTTGCCAGCAGTGGTTCGAAGATGTAGATGGAGGTAGTGGACAGTTTAGGAGCAAAGAACGGCATCCTCGTGTAGTCTTGCTGGCTAAACTGATGTGTCGAGGAGTGGGAGCAAAAAGTAGAGGGGGTGAGCTTCCCAACACCAATGTGCCTTCTTCTCAGGGAATGGATTGCTGATTTGAGTGCAGAAGCTTTGTCTGTGTCTTCTGGGTAGGGGATTTCCTTGAATTCACTCCCGGTTGTGCATGAGAAGCATTCTTCTAGAGTGGCGGTGACTGTCAGCAGTTGTGCAGATTCGCAGCTTGGCTCGTCTAGTGGAGCACTCGGATCCACGTACGGACAGTCTTATGGGTAAGGGATCCCAGAAGACAGAGTAGTCGGAGCAGCGAGAGAAGAAGAAAGAAGCCTTCTTCCCACAGTAGAAGACGACATCCTCAAGTAGAAGACTGCGCAACTGTACGCACGTTTGTTGTCTTCCTCCTCGTACTATTACAAGCATGGATGGCTTGTTAGTCAGGATCCGGACTAGAAGCCTATCGGAATCTTAATTTCTTATTCTTATCTTGTTTTTCTCTCGTTTGGATTTTCCCTTCTTCCCCATCTTCCACATCTTCTTACCTTCTTCTAGTGAACTTCCGAGACTTCTATTGAGCTTCCGTGAAGGTGAATGTCGTTGTAGTGCTGCATGAAGACCGTTTTCATAGGCAGAAGCCTGGGAAGGCTACATGGGACATACACTCTGTGATTAATCTAACCCGTTGCTAGTCGACTTCTGTGAAGCAAGAGCAATCTTCTGGAGGTGTGAGAAGCCGAGTTTGACCCCCCAGAAGCTGAGAATTGCTTCGGGAAGACGGTACTGAGAAGACCGGAAGAAGTGACGTGGAAGCAGGAAGCGTCTTCCCGAGCTTCTCTGTAGATAGTTGTGTGATATTTTAGTTAGTAGTTGTTTGTTTAGGTCTAGGGCACCTTTTGAAGGGTCTGGAAGTCGTGTGGTTTTGTGAGAAGACGGGATTTCTAGACAAAACCCGTGTGTTTGAACAGATCTTAGAACTTAGAGCAGCGTTACTTGTGCAAATCCTCTGTAGGAACGATATCTTTTATACTAAATGGGCGAAAGGAGTAATCCTGCGACACTACAGAAAGATAATGGAGAGATTCTCAAAACCAACTTCTGGAAAGGAGGAATGAAGCAAGTATTGGAGGAATATCTACCTCAACATGGTGTTACGTCGGTGGAAGCTGCTACGTATAGAGTTGAGATTGTAGGAGAGAGAAGTGCTTCTACGAAGCATGGAGATACTCTTGACATGTGGAGTCATGCTATGATCATAATTGACAAGAAGAAAATGGCTAGGGAGGAGTTGTTGAAGACAACAACAACGATCAGATCATTGCATCTACTAGATGGGATGATCTAGTAGATGTAATATCTATATATGCTTATTTAGCAAAGAATCAACACGAGACTCTCATGGAACAGAAGCGTAGATGATATGATTTCGGTCTTAGTGAAGAGAGAGTAGTTCTTAAGAGACAAACAAGAGGAGAGAAGTTCAAACCGGAGACTATATCTCTACGGGAGGAGATTATGAAGAGATCTTATCCTCTATTCTTGAAAAATCAGAAAAGAGCAAAGGTAAAGAGAAAGATAAATCTCTTTCGTACAAGCTTCAATTTGATATTGAAGCTGCTATAGATCTAAACAGAGAAGAGAGTACTCAATGTCAAGATCAAGTTTATCTTGCGAAAGGTCCTTGAGGTTCCCAAGAAGGAGTTTCATGATGTCAATATTGACATCATCAAATGGAGACAGTTGGTAAGAGAAATTGTTGTGTCCAACACATTAGACACAAGGATATCAGAAGAAGAGGAGCTAGAACTAGCTCAATGTTGCATGAATCACAAGATTCAGTTTGAGGATGACAAGATCTCTAGTCATTGCACTAGAGGACATTGGACTAGAGCTACTACAAAAACCGTAATGAAGGTTGGAGAGATTACAGATCCCGTGATTGCTCTCATTGACCGATGGATCTAATATCAATGTTGTCTCTAAGGAAGTCTACAAGCAAGATAGATAGTCTATTGATATAGATCATGATTGGATGATCCAAGCAGCGAATAACACACGAGGAGAACTCTATGGAGCTTGTCCTGATGTAAGAGTGAAGTTTGGGAATGTAGCTACTGAACAAAACTTTTTTGTTCAAGATAGTATATCATATCCGGTCTTAAAATCATTCAAGTCTTAAAATCCAAACGGATGAGCAAACAAACAGATCTTCAATTGGAACTTTTTACATGAGATGTCCCCTCCCTCTTAGGACTCATGATATGATATCAAACTGTAATATGACATGGATCATTCTCCTAGCAGTTTTGGGTTTTAAACGTCTTGGTCTCATTTTCTCCAAAAGACGGATTGGGTGATCAAAACATTTCCAAAAGAAATCATGACTTTCCATTTGCTACCTAATAATTTTACAACTTGCAGGAATGCTTTTAGATGCTATAGTCATCCCATTCTACTTAATGATGTTTTTGGGGACTAAAATATAATTCAATCTGGATGCCAATTGTGATTTAGAAGGCACAAGAGAACTCTTTGTTGTTTTAAGAAAGATAAGTTAGTAAAAATAGTTAGATGATGCATAATTATTCAAAACGTGAGATAAGATATGAAACAAGTAGTCGAGTACATCTATGTTTGCTTGGATCAGAAGGATATATCAATATGTGATTGCAAACCTTAGATTCTGAAACTTGAAAAGAAGTTGCACGATGACCTCCTCTTTTTGTAGTAAAACATGATCTTGTACTCTTTATGACTCGAGCTGCATCCACTTTCTACTTTCTGTCCACAATATAACAGTACAAGAAAATGTTCAGAAACAAACCAAGGTAGGATGAATCATGACAACTATTCAGAAAAGAAACAGATAGATTAATAAAAAAAACTAAGAAGAAGAAAAACTATGACAATGCGGCTGACGATTGGCGACAAAAATTACTTTTCTTCCAGGGTCATGGGTTAGTGTCTTAGTGGAAGCAAGTTCTTAGTAGCGGTCATTCTATGGCAGTTTATACCAATATGACAACTGTTCAAAAAAGAAATAGATAAATTAATAAAAGAAGCTAAGAAGAAGAAAAACTCTCACAATGCAACTGACAACCGGCGACAAAAAATACTTTTCTTTCAGTATCATGAGTAAGTGTTTCAGTGGAAGCAAGTTCTTACTAGCGACCATTCTACGGCTATTTGTATGAATATTACCGCTGAACGTTATCACCATGAAGATGAAGCTTTATAGCAAGGAGGCACATACGGTACTTCGGCCTAGACTGTTAGAGGAAGATTATGTGATTCTCATTATTATCTTCTTGCTTATTTTTTAGAGGCCCATGGATGCAAAACCTAGTTAGTTTTTCACTGACGATGAGATATAAATATTGTGGTACTGCGACCTCAACTCCATGCTAAGTATGACGTTCGAGTAAAGGCTTGCATCCTAACACCCTGAAGCACCATAACTATCTAGTAATTTTGACTTTAACATTACATCTCTTAATACTTTATGCGCCTCTCTTCATCATTTCAGCTGAAACTTCAGCAACTTGCTCAATCATAGTTGGATTCAAGCACAACTATCCTTCTTTAGACTAGTATTTGATACGTCTGCCTCGAGAACCATCCTGCAAGCATGACCATAGGATCTTTATGCTAGAGGAATCAGTAAAAGTTTCTGCCCTTTTGTCGGATGTGCACTCAAATCCAAGTCCGAATGTGACAAAAAGTAAGATAAAATGTAAAGCTACCAACTCTACTAGTCCCCTTGAGATACATACAAGTAGCAGAAGAACGGAGTGAGGTACCCATCCATTGGGGTGCCCAAATAAGCTAGCTCCGTATGCACATATGCATGAAAGAAGGCACCCCAGTTGACAACTTCTCTCGTCCAGATGGCTTCCGAGAATTCCACATCTTGATCTCCTAAGAACCTGACCTTCTGAGCTTTTCTCTTAAGGAAAAGATGAAGGTAGAGTGTCCTCAGAAGTCATTTTTTGGCTCTCGGTAAGCTTCTTGGAGACCACGGTCATCGTAAGAGCCCTCAAACTTCTTCTGACCGTTCCATAAGTCTCTCTTCTTGGATAAATTTTTATCTTCTGCTAGGAAGTAGGTTGAATTGCAAGGTGGATTGTCTCTTAGGAATTCTAAGTTAGGTATCTCCCTTAATCGTGGGCTTCCTGGTCTAAGCCTCCGCATGCCATCGTGAATATACCATAGGAGATACCTGGTGCGCATATGGAGAGGCTTTAAGTCCTGTGGGGCAACTCCATAAGTGCATACATTGGATGGCTTGTGGTATATTTAGGGTGGCATCAAGATGACATCAAGAGCACGGGAAACTTTTGTCAATCTGTTAATTAATCGTCGAGTCGGCTTAGTAATGACGGAGGAAGTTGTGAAGTCTTTATCCGTGAAGGAGTCTGCTTTACAAAGATAGCTGTGAACTTTTATTTAAAAAAGAAAGGTCAGTTTTGCAAGAGAAGATCTGTACGTAAGGACAGTAGGGGGCAGCTTAGCTAGAGCCCTGCTTCTGATAAGTGACGACGCTTATAAGGATAGCAGGGGGGCCAGCTTAGCTGGAGCCTTAACTTTTAGGTTAAATACCTGCGGCGGCTTGGGATCGAGACACTTTTCAAGGGATTTCTTTTACAGAGAGCTGAAGCGGAAGGAGAAGGATTAGGGTTTAGGATGAGGGACGCGCAGGAAAAGCTTGGAGGCTGGAGAGATAAATTGGTGAATTGGGAGATCGTTGCAAAAAGACAGACAAGTGTTCTGAGGGTTGGAACTTCATCTGTTACACAGTCTGGAGGTAGAACTACCTTCTGAACGGACAGGGGGCGGAAAATTGAGAAATTTCTGTTGTGAGACTACTGCAAGAAGGAATACAAGGCGTTGGGAGTTCAGATCTCTTCTATTATTGTGTTTCATGGTGAATCGATCTTCTGGTGAATGAGAATTGATTCTGTTGAGCAGTAATATATTGTCAGACAGAGTTGGAAATAGTGAGAGGCCTTGGCTGTTGAGGTCCACCGGCTTGACTCTTGTCTTTGCATTTTATCTCTATTCATATCTCGTGATTTATCACAGCCAAAAGGCTCGCCCTTCCTAAGAAGGACTCTCCTCGACATAAATCTGGTGCTTCCACTAAGAGTCATCTTGGGGTGATTAATCGCGGAGGTTGAGATTTTCATACAAGGAAGAGATGGATCGCAAGAGCGGGAGTGGTGCTACTGCCTCTACGGCTGGACCATCGACGTCTAGTGCTGCACCTTCAGCTACACCAACATCTTCTGGAGCAACTGCAGCATTAGGCCTGGATACTACTGAGATACTTAAGACTTGGTTCAGCAACATCCGGAGGGGGTGAGTTGAAATCTACAAAATCTTTGCAGGCGATTGTGAATAGGTGTGGAAGATTTGAAGGCATAGATATTTTCAGATATCTGCGTGAGTACAAAGGAGAGATGGAGCTTGTGAGGGTGACCGATGTAGAGATGATTGGAAGTTTTGAGTTGGCTGTGATTCCTGAGTTGAGAGATCAAGTCATAGACGTACAGAGGAGAAATCTTGGTGTTTGGGCGAGTTTTGAGCGAGCTCTCCGAGAGGAATATCTTGAAGAGGATTCTGAGAGAGTTACTAGGAGGACTTTTTTGGATTGGATTGAGCAACAACCTGGCCGTAGGATGGGGCTGAATGAGTTGCTAAGAGAGTTGGATCGAAGATACCGACAGCTTTCGACGCTCAAACGGATAACCTTAGATGCTAGAAGGACAGAGCTCTTCTTGCAGCCACCGATGAGGCTACAGCAGATCAATTATGCTTCATGTTAGCAGATCGATCAGCTAAAGGGGGTGTTACTATGGATTGGGGGAGAGTGGAAGATGTTGTGGCCGTTCTAACAAGGCAGAGGCGAGGGAGAGTGGTTGTAGGGGGACGACCACTTGCGGAGGTGGTCCATCAACCTTATGCTCCTCAAGTACAGCAGCCTCCGACTCCTGCTCCTAGACCTATTATTCTTGTAGAAGCGCCTCCAGTGCCAATTGTGCTAGTTTCTACACAGAGGGTACTTGTTCAGAGAGTGGTTGAGAATCAGGGTCAGCATAATCAAATTGAGGAGTTGATCCGACAGATGCGTGAATTGAACGTAGAGCTGGCTGGTTTGCATAGAGAGCTACCACCGACGCCTGGTGCTGCTCGTCCAGGGGATACTCCTATCCGTAGGTGTATCTGGTGTGACAGTCCAGATCATCTTTGAAGAGATTACCAAGAGCTTACAACCGCTGTACGAGATGGTGTGGTTCGCCATCAAAATGATAGACTATACTTTGTTTCTACTGGAGAACCACTGAGTACGCAGTTTGGACGAAGGGGTATGAGGAGCTTACCTCAAGTCGCTGCAACAGTAACTACGATAACAATACCACCGATGAATCTTGATGTGTATGCTGGGCATATTGAAGTCTCTTCTAGCCCTACTTTGCTGGATAGGTCTGTTGAGAAGAGCAGTACTGACGTTCCTTTCGAGGTGCTGAAAAGAGGAGTAGAAACTATCCGTAGAGTCACAAGGTGGAGGGACCCTATAGATACGGCGTCCATTAAAGCCTTCTTAGACACAGATAAGCATGTTCACTGGCAAGATATTTTTGTGGAGGAAAAGAGACGGCGAGATGCCTTTGAGCTTGAAATTGGGACTCCAAAGGAGACTAGAGAAGGACAGGAACGAAGAGTCACTAGAAGACGAGCAGCTCCTCCGGAGGATGTCCCATCTATCTCTCAAGCTCCACCGCCTGCACCAGGACCAATGGAAGACGTAAAGAGACCTCAGCAGGAACCGACGACTGTTGGCAGACGGTTCACTGCTCAAGAAAAGAGAAAAGGGTTGGCTTACAAGTTAGCTGTAGACATCGAGACCTCCACCGATCTTAAAAGCATTCTGGAGCAGAGGATATTAGATGCACGGGTTGAGTTCTCACTTCGGGAGGTTCTTGGCATCACAAAGAGAGAGTTTCATGAGCTGATTATCGATGTCATAAAACGAAAGAGGCAAGTCATATCTGAGCAGGTAGAGAGACAAATGATAGATATTATAAGGGCTTCTGTGAATGATGTGGAATTTGGGAAAGTGCATTTTCAAGAAACTTGTGACAAGTGTGATGCCCACAATTTACATGATGTACGAATTTTTGAAATTTTTGAAGTTAATCACATGTCCATGTAATTGAAATAACCTTGTTGCTTAAGAATACATCTTGCTTAGAGGAAGATGGTCTTAAGAACTTTTTGTAAGAGAAGTTGACTTCTTCCGAAGACGGAAGAAAGACATCTTTCGAGAAGACGTCTTCTCGACCAGGTCTTCGGAAGACGAAAGACGAAAGTCGAAAGACGCGTGTCTTTCAGAAGACAGTGACAATGACAATGATTACGACTGCGACTACATAGGCCTAATCGCGCACCACCTAGTAGGAAGATAGGTGTACCTACCAGGTAGCCCAAGATAGTAGGTAGGTCAAGTAGGTCGAAGAACCCCTAACTACGCGAGAAGATACGGGAGAAGCACATTAGCGCAGAGTCATCATCTGCTTCTCGCATCGAAGACATTAGCACAGAAGATTGAATTAGGAGATGCCGAATTGAGAGAGCAGGACCAGCAGAGTGAAATCGAGGTCAGCTAGGATCGAATTGCAGCTAGAGAGAAAGCGAGGACGAAGTTTTGAGAGTAGGAAGCACCATCGAGCTGAAAGAGTCTCTTGTAGATTCCTGGAAGTAGACATTGAAAGACGATTGAAGAAGAATCTGAGATGGAGCCTTAATCGACTGAGAAGCGGCAAGATATTGACGATAGAAGTAGCTCTGTGGAGTCGCATTGGAGCTGAGGTGGAGCCAGAAGCGCGCAGAAGACTGAAGGCATTACGAGAAGCAGACAGAAGACTGTTTGAGATTCTTCTCATGTTCTCTTCCTTTCCCACCGCTTCTCACCTCTTGTTTAGTATCCCCCGCGCTTCCTCGATTGTTTGCAGGAAACCCATCGATCGTTTTTCCCATCACGTATTTTTCTTCTATGAAATTGGGCGCGGAAGCGCTGTCCAATTTTCGACAGTCATCTTCTAGCTTCTTCCCGAGCTATAATCGAGCTTCCATGTCCGTCGTTTTCAAATTCGATCCCTCAGCTATAAATTTCCTTATCCTACCGCACCTCTACTCTCGAATCCCTAGACAGAAGACGGACGATATGAACATCTGAACATCTTCGGAAGACGTCTTTGATGTCTGAAGTCTTCGGAAGACGACTGTGTGTAATTCGTATCAAGAGTGGATTGGATTTGCTTTTGTGTTAAGAGAGGCTTGGTACGAATTCTGAGTGACTTGGTGAGTTGTTTGTTATTTCGAGAAGCTGGAAGTTGGGAACTAGGCTTGTGCCTCCCGATCTTCCAAGCTTCTCAAATCTACATCTTCCTAGAGAGACTAGAAGTTTGGAAAGGCTGGCAAAATGCGCGAGAAGAGTGAGGGTCCTTTACGAGTCTCTTCTGTCAGACCCATAGCATCCTATTCCTTCTTCTTTCCGAACTTAGAAGAGAGTTGTGAGAAGTCTTGCTGGCAGAACCTCGAGAGAATGATCGAGGGTCATGTCTTCCCGTCATGCAACAAGCTTCTTTTGAGTGTGTATGAGAGGTGAGAAGTCGGAAGAACAGAGTATGAATGTCTTGTGTCTGTTGTGAGGTTAGATTGCATGTAGGAAGCAGAAGACATGTGAGACCAGTGAAGGGAAGCCTGGCTTCGAGAAGTCTTTCGAGAACGTTATTGAATGGGAAGCTGTCTCGGGAGTCTTCTCAGAGGTCACTGTCACCGCAGGAGCCCGCGACCATCTTTTGAACTTTTCATACATTCTGCTTCTCGCATATCTTCTATCTTCTGTTAGGAAGTAGGATGAAATGCAAGGTGGGTTGTCTTCTTAGGAATCCATGCGATGCCTTGCTTAGTTAGGATTGGTTAGATATAGCCCGGAAGACGAGAGGAACTTAGGAAGCACTGTTAGAAACCCGGAAGACGGAATAGTTGTCTTCTGAGAGAGAAAGCTAGACTGTGAGAACTTGGGAAGAACTGAGCCTTCGGCTCACAGTAAGTACATGTGGCTTAGTGCAACAGAGTTTCAAGTATGTCGATGCATCCTCGAGGATTGGTGTTACCGGCAGCAGAGTTGGCCGAGGTCAAACCCTTCAACCCTTCATTATCTTCCTATGGGATTGGAATCTCGCCGACCAGGGTCTTCTGGAGGAAGTTTGGGCAGCATTACCTCCCCGCAACCGTGTACCTACGAAGGCAGGAGTAGCTCGTGGAAGACCATCTTCCTGGACAGAGGAGTGGTGGCGCAGGCCCTTTCACAGGTCAGAATCTGAGAACCGAGGTTATTGGCTCGAGAAGAATATCTTACCCATGATCTCAGGGAAGTGGCATGTGTCTGGGAGCACATCTTGTCTCTTCCTGGAGGACAGACAGGGAAGAAACGGATGGAAGGTTGAAGCTTACCGGGAGCCGCAGAAGCGTCTTCTGGCGAAGCTATTCCTCCATCTCTTTCCCAAAGGAAAAGCACAGAAGACGAGATATCTTGGAGATCAAGACGTGGAGTTCCTGAAAGCAGTGTGTGCCGGAGAGAATATCAACTGAGGCGCGTTCTTCCACGCATATGTGCAGGCAGAGCTGGTGTACTTAGGCACCTCGGCAGGAGGACATCTTACTCCGTTCTTGTGTTACCTGTACGTAGCCAAGGGGGACCTAACAGAAGATCAGTTGGCGAGATATGAGCCAACAGGGCAGCACGAGACGAAAGACTGATTGACTGTCATATGATGCGTTGCTCCGATATTAATGTACCATGAGTCATCACCATCATCAGGAGCAACTTCAGTAACAGTCAGCCTTCTCCTATGAGCCGATGTCAAAGAAGATCACCTTGATTAGATTTCTCCTTCGAGACCTGAACCTCCCGTTTCTTCAGGTTCTGCAACTTGAAACAAGTATCAATCATATGCTCTGATTTTTTGCAATACCTGCAAAAAGGAATATTTCTTTTCTCTCCGCTTCCGGATGTAGAAGCTTGATTGGATTTCTTATCTTTGGAAAGAAAATGTTTTCTTCCCAAAGATTTCTTCTGAGAGTAAAGAAGTTGTGCCGACTCAGTCGTTCCACGTCTCTTCTACTCCACCCCATGACGTAGAAGAATGCTAGACAAGTCTGAAAGCGTCAAGTTGGATATAGGACGAAGTGTTCGCACCAAATATTGTAGACTGTCAGGAAGACTACAGATGAGATTCATGATCACCTCATCATCAACCTTCACACCCATTGATTTCAACTGTGAAATCAGATACTTGAACTCTTGGAGATGACACCAACGAGATGTCTTTCACTGAGTGCAAGATTCCGAAAATGATCTTTTAGATTTGCTTTAGTCACCAGATCTGTAGAATCAAGCATAGTCTTCAAGGTGACAAAAATTTCGTTAGAAATAGTACATGAAATAATATACTTCTGCATATTTGAACTCAATGCAGTATTGAGTATCAACTACGCTTGGAGATCTTTCTTGTCCCAAGTGGCTTGAGCGGCACCATTAGTCGCATGTCTGGTTTCAATACTATTGACGATTGGCAGCAGATCTTCATTCTTCAAGAAAATGGAGATGACACGCTTCCAGATATGGAAATATTCACCATTAAACTTTGGAAACTTTTTCTGAAGTCATTCCGAGCTACTTCATCTTAGAGGATACAGTCAACCAAACTCTGACCACGTATTTGAGAGTGTAAACTACATTTTTTAGCCAATCTGACAGTTTGGATCACATAGATCTATGTCCAAACCTATATCTATATAACTCTATATCGACATTTTTATCACTGTGTGAAATTTCGATCAGGTCTGAGGCACTGTCTGTATCTTCGTTTCTTACAACTAATCCATCATGAGTAAAATCGATACATTTCCAATCATTATTGGTGAGCCTTTAGACAAAAACAACTATCCCGTATGGAAGTATCGCATGTCCACCTTCTTGAAAGATCAAAGCCTGTTCGGTTTGATCATAGGGTCAGATGCGAAATCCACTGGAGTTGATACAGATCTTGATGTAGATGCATGGAACAAGCGAGCTTGTCATGCTGTGCATTATCTTTCTATGTGTGTCTCACCTTCCACGTTACATGGAAGGTGAGACATCAGTCAGTTGACACTCCCAAGGAGGTATAGGATGCACTAGTTAGCTAAATTTCCAAACATCTATTAAAGCTCGTAAGTTACAACTCAAGCAGCAAGTCTTGGATGTTAAGAAGAGTTCATAGAACATTACACACTATGTCTACCAAGTGCGAGGTCTAGTCAAGCAACTTAACAACATAGGGATGAAAGTCGAGGATGATGATCTCATCCTACATACCATTAATGATCTTGGAAAAGAGTACAAATCTTTTGAGACCTCCATTGCTGTCAATGATGAGTTGATTCTTATGTTAGTGCCACAAGAGATTCGTCTTCAAGGCAACGGTGCTTCTGTCTCATCACAAGAGTAAGCTGTCTTTGCCGGAGGTAGAGGCAGAGGACGAGGAAAGAGCTTTAGTGGCAAAGATAAGAACTGATTTGGTTGTTTTGGTCGAGGTCTGTTCTCTCAGCAGCTTCACCTGACCAGCACCAAGAGCAAGCTAAAGGCAACGGTGAGGAGCGGTTCTGTGCAAACTGCAAAGCCAAAGGTCATGTGATCAAGACTTGCTTCAAGAGACAAGCATACATCAAATCTGGCAAGCTTCCACAACAAAACTATGTGTCCACAGAAGAACTTTTTCAGATGGCAATCTTCTAACGATGACACATGTCATGGGTTCCATGAGCAAACCTTCTGATGAGTGGTTTATTGATTTTGGAGCTTCGAATCACATGAGAGAACATGGTGAATGATTCAGCCAAAAGGAGTCATTAAAGACACCAACAATAATTTATACTGGTGATGATATCTAGCACAACATTACACATATGGGTATAGTTTATCTATCTGATGAATCATCAAACATTTTTGCTCGAGGAGATGTATTATATGTGCCCATCATTACTAGGAATCTAGTTTCAGTAAGTCAGATGGTGGAGCAAGGTTATCAAGTTTGATGTAACAGCGAGGGATGTCTTGTTCAAACTAGTGATAATAATGTAGTGACTAGAGGGTCTAGAGTATGAAGACTGTTCAAATTGGATGTTATTCATCCTCAATTTCAAGCTGCAATGTTTACCATATTTTTGGAGTCTCAAAGAACCTCATGAACCATGCACCAACTGTAGCGGTACATAAAAAGACCCTCTACTAGGTATTGATAGGCAAGAGAGAGACCTTTCAAGTTTCAAAGTGTTTGGTTATCTATGTTCTGTACATGTATTAGATGAAAGACGCAACAAGTTGGACCCGGAAACTGAGAAGTGTATCTTCTTCGCGTATGCTTCTGATATGAAGGAGTATAGGTGTTATATCTCAACTTCGAGGAGACTGCTCATCAGTAGAGATGTTATTTTTGATGAGTTGTTTCTTGATATCAAGCTACGTCACATTCTGTTGCTGTTTCACTTGTTCTATCATATGTGCAACCAATTCAAGTTGGTTCTACAACAACTCAAGCCACTAGTTCAGGTAGTGGTAGTGCTGTATTTCATCCAATGCGCATGAGAGCTCCTTGGTCTGACCAAGTTCTTGCAGTTGCTATACCTATGGTTTAGGTCCCTCCATCTATTGTTCAACCTACACATGTTGCACATTCAACAGCTCTTCAGTGTTGCAGCAGATGATCAATGAGCAGCGCTTGCAGATACTATGCATGCTTTTGACGACCACGTTGTCGAGTTGAGAGTTTTCCTGGGAAGGGCGGAACCTTCTGGCTGTGATAGATCTTGAAGGCTGTGTTTAGTCTACTCAGGGAAGCGTTGGACCTCAGGCTATGGCTTCTTACTATACAGAGGTAGGCTTCAGATCAAAAGGGAACAGTATAAACACTCACTCAGGTCGAATTGACCCTCCAGTATGTTCAGGAAATGAAAATCAGATCAGACTAGCAGTAATAAGGTCAGACAGCGAACTTTAACAGTCCAGAATCAGAAACATACAATGGTTCAGGCTTCAGAACTCCTCCTACATGTAAGTGAGGCCCTACTGACCATACACACGAAGTTTCAGCTTGAGATCAAATCAGAGTGTCGAGATATGGGCAGAAACGTTCTGAGCAGAGAAATTACGGCAATTTTCTGGTACCCAGACAGCTATTTCGACCTAGAACAGAGAATTGGCTCGATCACTTTCAAAGATTCTTACAGGATTTGCAGTAAACAGCTTGCTGAACACTCCTGTGAAGTTGGGCCTCCTGATTGTACACGGAACTCCAGATCTCGCTCTCTGAAGTTGCTATTCCAGATTGAGAGCTTTTCGGACCCCCTCTACTTCAGCGGTCGCACAGAATTACTCACAATTTCAATTGACATGAAAATTTGGGGACAGTCGTAGCCCTGCTGCCAATGAACGAGACCTCGAAGGTTTGAAGCGATTTTCTCAAATCTACTGCGATTGACACCGAAAACCCCAAAATCAACAGAAGTGCTGCAATTCTGGCACAAATTGAACTTCAATCAGCCATAACTCCTTCTTTATTGCCCCAAATCGATCAAAAATTTCGCTGACAGTGCTTGGCACGACGAACCCTATCTCCCTGTGCTCTCAGATTTCGAAGTTTTTTCTCCAAATGCTCGAACTCCTCTTAAGACCCCTACTACTAAGTTTAGCAGTACACAAAGACAAAATTGGACCAATGGGAGTTCATAGCTTCACTCCCCTGTCCTTTTGTGTCCCAAACCACGTGGTGACTTAATTTCATACATAGGCTACCACGTCAAGCCCCTAAAGTGCCAGCATAGACCCTAAACTACATGCGAAGACATGTAAAACGACACGTAATTCCGAAAGATAACCTAACCTCGCTAGGAAGCATGCATGGGCGACATGTAATTACAACCCATGAGCTTAACTCCATCTACATGGTAATCAACCTACTAAGACTCAAAATATATAACATCCTCCAGTATCGACTTCTCTGAGGTCTTAATTTCACTCAGAGAGACTAACGCTTGACAGAGAGGTGAATTATTTACAGTGTAAAATGATTCACATCACGACAACGTGAGCAACTCTCAACCAAATCAAGGATCTGAAGCTGGACCATCAGGTCAATCTGACCTGCGGAAGTCCACCAGAGTGAGACATCTTGTCTAATGTTTCCAGTGTGAAGGTTTCTTGGTTGAACACCATGCATACATGGTGAACATCGTACATGAGCATGAACTAAATTCTTGAGATGATGAATAAGACAAAATAGGTGCAAACCATGCAAGTTGAGCTTTTAGCTTTGCAACATCAGTAGACTTGGAGCTGGTTGATTTACTTTATGGTAAGAAAGCCATTGGTTGTAGATTTTGGTTTACAAGGTGAAGACAAATTCGGATAGTTTAGTCCGTATGCACAAGATGAGTCTTGTGACTAAAGGATATGCATAACAGTATGACCTTGATTTTGAAGAAATCTTCTGTTTGATAACCAAGATGGCTTCCATACCCACCCTCATGACATTAACAACAAGTAAAGGGTGACAACTACATCAAATGGACTTCAATAATGCAAAATGGAGATCTGCAGGAGGAGGTCTACATGTTGCAATCCCCTGATACGAAAACCAAAAATATTCAAATAAATCTTGTAGACTCCATAAGTCCTTGTATGAACTTAAGCAAGCTCCAAGAGCTTGGAATGCCTAGATTAACTCGTTTGTACTATTGCTTGGCTTTCATCTGTGTAGTTCAAACTCCTCATTGTACTCTCTGCAAGTCTATGATAACATAATACAGATCATAATCATCTATGTAGATTATCACTGGTATCTCTAAGAGCCTTATCAAGTAGGTGAAAGATCAACTGAAAAGAGAGTTTGATATGAAAGATCAAGATGAATTGAAGTACTTTCTAGCTATTGAGTTCCTCAAGGATGGAGGTGATACATGGCTGTTACAGAGACAATATGCTCTGAATAAGCTATAACAGTTTGAGATGACAGCTTGTAAGCTTGTCTCTGTCTCTCTTGCGTCTTCTCTGAAATTGAACGTTGAGGATAGTGAGCTACTGATAAATCCAAATTTCTATAGATAGATTATAAGCAGCTTGATCTACTTGATCATTACTAGATCTGATCTAAGTTATGTTGTAGGTCTAGTTAATCGGTTCATGCAGGCACCTAGGGAACTTCATCTTGATGCACTCTTATGGATTCTACGATACGTGAAGTTCACAATCCAATATGGACTTCACTATGCAGCGAGTGATCTTCTCTTGTTACATGATTTTACTGATGCAGATTGGACAGGAAGTGCTAAAGATAGAAGATCTACGTCAAGTTTTATCTTTAGTCTTGAAGACTCTGCTGTTAGCTGACAATCGAAGAGACAACTTACAATTGCTCCGTCATCCATTGAAATAGAATACAGAGGTGCCACTAATGTCACTTGGGAATCAGTTTGACTTCACATCTTTCTGATCTTGTTGTTTTACACCAGACAATATCAGCAATATTAAACTTACTTTTAATCTTATTTCCATGCTAGGATCAAACATACAGAGATTCATTATCACTTTATTAGAGAGAAAGTATTGGTTGGAGAGATATGTACGTAGATGTGAATAAGTTGTTGATATATTCACCAAAAGTTTTAAATAGAAATAAATTTGATGTTTTTAAATTATGTTCAGGTGTTAAGAATATTAATATGAGCTTGAGAGGGACTGTTGATATATGTAATACAAGCTCTTGAACACAGTTCCATACACAATTAGTATACTTAGGACACTGTTAAGTTACTAGGATCCAACCTCTAATGCATTTTACTCTCTTATATATTGAGAAGGGGCTCTACCCCCAGGTTAGTTAGTGTTCTCGTTCTTATTGTGAGAAGGGTGAGAGAGCCTCTTCTTTGTTAGAAAGTTTTCCTCCCTTGTTGGAGTGGTGCTATGAGTGTTGAGTTCTTGTTTTCATACCTCGTAACACCATTATAGTAAAGTTGGAGTGACCACAATAAAGATCACCAAACTAGGAAGAACAAAAACCTTTAGCAAAAGCTACGGGAATTGATAAAATATGGAGGAGTGAACTTAATCCAATATCTGAGACCATGTCAGAATGCGCGGAGAAATTCCTTCACCTCGTCCCCATTGAACTCAATCCCGAATGGCCTCTCGGATGTCGGCTTGCATATGTCGGCTAATATAGTTATCCTGATTCCAAATGATATGCATAGCCTTCGCATGCAATGCTATTACAAGCGCAGCACCTAGTTCTACATATATACGATTCCGGTAAGGTGAGAGTTCTGGTCCCGGCCGAGAGTACTCCGAACTGAAGTTTGGACTCGGAGAAGAACTTGGCCTGTCAACTGTCATTGTTCTCGTTGCCGATGCTGCTATAAACTGCCGGTCTGCGATCGGCTTTATTTTATTAGCTGGTACGTCGTTCGATCCCAATCTCCGCTAACCGGTAGCGTGTCTGCTGAGCAAAATGGAAGGCGCAGTAACCCTTAATATACTCCTTCCACGCCTCTCGCAACTCCTGTTTCCTGCTGAGCGAGGCCGATATGTCCTTCGCCAGTTCCAGCACACGCTTGCACGTGTCTCCAAGCATCCACAGGGCTGCGCCCAAGCATCTTGCTCATTGTGATCAGATAAGTATTCTCCTCTCCTCGGTCCCGGCCACACTTTCCTTGTAGAAACTGAGAATGTCATTCACCAAGGAGTTAAAGTCTGTAATAGAGGGAATGCTCGAGATATAAGTCTCAAAGTACTCGTTCTCAGGGAACATATCCTCAGGGAAACTCAAGTGTGCGTATGCCTCACTGATTCCAGCCTTATTTCGCACGTACACCGGGTACTGACGGGAGGTTGGTGGGCAAGATACACCTCCCGGATACGCACTTTCCATGACGCAGCCTTGGAGGAAACCAATGGTCGAGTGGACAAGATTCCCCATCGTAATTGGCCCCTAAAACTTCGGAAAGTCGATCGTGGTATTTTGGAGCAAGTGATCTAGGCACGGATGATGCGGGGTGGATCCCTTTGTTTACCCACGCCACAAGGAAATGCTGTATAGCGGGAATCATGTGCTCGGGGTCCCTCTCACAGAGATCGTCGATTTCTATGGCGACGATTGTGTAAATGCCGACCAGAACCTTCAGTTCGAACGGATGTTTCCAGTAAAACAGGTTGCCTGTCAACCCGCCGACGACCACCATCGTTCTTTTTGTCGATGGCAGGGCTTCAGGGGGAAGTCTCCCACTATCGACCTCGGCGTCGAATATTCTGCTGATGGTTTCAAGGAGTTCTACGTTGTGATTTAGAGGTTCGGTCCAGTCGCAGTTCAATGCGCGGAGAAAATCCTTCACCTCGTCCCCATTGAACTCAATCCTGAATGGGCTCTCGGATGTCGGCTTGCAAGGCATACGTACCTTCGATACAGGTGATGTCCATTCCTCTGTGGTTGACCGAGTCATGGTGATCTCCCTACAGAGAGCTGAACTTGGGGAGCAGCGTGCTTTCAGAAGATTTCAGTTCTACGATTGCGCAACTGCTCGGAGATATGTCGGCAGCTTAAATACATTGAATTTCGATTCCTGAAAGTTATTCCATCCAAGGCGAATATCGAATATCGCATGTATGAAGAAAATGGGAGAAAGACAGGCGCCGAAAGCGTAAGATAGGGAATGGTTTTCATGGCACATGATAGAGTTCTATTCTGGGACTCTTGTGGGGAGACATGTAGCACGAAGTGATGAGTGAGGAGTCATGACGGGTCACTCACATGACTTTGCGGAAGGGATTCCGTTGAGGCGTAAGATCCAAAACTGTGTCAGAGTTTAGAGAATGTGCTAACATATAACTAAGTTTGGAACTTTTGACGTTGAATATTCGGTGACTGTAAACAGTTTCAACTAAATACATAGAAGCCAGTTATGAATATAGGTTGTATAGTACAATATAAGTAACAATGAGTGATAGGTGAAGTTTATGCGGGATGCAGGCGGAACGCGATTCGCGAAGTGCAAGGCGGAATTCTGGGAAAGTGCATCTGACGGAATATTTTAGAGTTGCTCTGAAACTCGCAAAAGTGTATTCCGCAAATTTTGGAGGTCATGTGAGTGACTCCGGAGAGGTGAGGGGAATGGGACTTAGATGCTACAGGGGTGTTTAAGGTATAGCCAATAGCTAAAGCCATATCCACACCGGAGGTGGCCGGCATTCCATATCCAAAGCAAATAATACATACGCATATCCTTTTGCTAAAGCTCTGCGGATACATGGAGGATTGTCGGTCACGTTATCATCAGAAACATCCAACCTACTATTGTTACGTATGTGCGGTTTTTTCCTCATCCAATGTAAAATACTGAGAGAAGAGAAATAGTTTGTTGGTGTCCACTCTCTCAAGAAGCAGATTTCCATACGAAATATAAATCTATATTAAAAAAGACGAGATCGGTAGCAACTCAACTACTTGTTAGCTCCCACCAGCAAATACAGTTAGTAGGCATTGAATCCATATTGCGTGATCATAGACGAGTAAGACATCAGTTTACGTAAAAGACGTTGAATGAGCTCTAGATAAAAGGGGGTGATTTCTTGACTCAGGTTGAGAAGACAATGTTTGAGCAGATGATAATGGATCATAGTAAAGCATTTTTCTTTTCAACAGAAGAGATAGGTTGTGCGGACCCAAAAGTTATAACGTATATGGTTATTTCACAATCTCTCATGTGCCTTGGGACTTGAAACCGATTCCGGTTCCTCATGCCTTGTTGCTTAAACTCATTGAGTTGTTGAAAAAGAAAGTACATATGGGGATGGCCGTCTATGGGGTCATATTCTAGCAGGTGGTTCACTGTACCCAAGAAGTCATGAGCCTTGCGTTTTATTCAAGACCTACAACATGCGAATAACGTGATCATAACGTTGGGACGGGTCCTATGATTGAAGAGGTAGCAGAGGCATTTGCAAGAAGAGCTATCTATTCGATTGGAGATCTATATTCTGGCTTTGATCAGTTCTAGTTGGCTATAGAGAGTAGAGATCTAACTACTATGCGTACACCTTTCAGACTGATGCGAATGTATACTCTTTCTCAAGGAGCGACGAACTCGGTGACTCATATGCAGAATGCGATGCATAAGATATTACGAGAATGTGTGCATGATGTTATTATTCCATTTCTAGATGATATTCTTATAAAAGGTTGTGTAGTTGAAGCCAAGGATGAAGTAGTACTTGTGAATCGATGTAAGAGGTTTGCAGATCATATAAAGGACATAGAACGTATATTCGCTCGCCTAGAGGAGGTACATCTTACCCTATCAAGAGCAAAGTCAAATTTTGGTACGTTTGAGATTTTAGTAGTTAGACATCTTTGTGGTGTTTTTGGGAGGCGATCAAACTCGAAGAAGGTTGATGTTATAGCTAGGATAGCAGACTGTAAGAATATCACGGAGGTTCGACGCTTTCTATGAGCTTGTGTATTTTACCGTTTATCCATTCTTCATTATGATCACGTTGTTGAGCCTTTGTATGCATTACTGAGAAAGGGTAAGAGGTTTGTATGGACTTCTGTCCATCAAGAAGCAATGAGTAGATTGAAGGGGAGTCTCCACCTGTGTTGAAAAGAATAGACTATGGATGTGAAGGTTGTTATTGTCACAATGGATACTAGTCCAAAGACGATTGACTGAGCGATAGGTCAAGATGATGCGAGTGGTGTGCGATTCACCTTTAGGTTTGGAGCTAGGATCTTGACAAACAGGCAACGAGATTATCCTCAGGTGAAATGTGAGTTGTGGCGAGTGGTCACAGCGATGAAGACAGACCGTGAGTTTTTAATTGATGCTTATGTAGTCTTAGAGACAGATTCTCTATCTCTACTATGCATGATATCCAACCATAACACGCCAGATATAGAGATGTTGCGTTGGATTGTCTATATTAGGAGCTTAAATCCAAAGCTGAAGCATATAAGGGGAAGGAGAATGTGGTTGCAGATATGTTGTCAAGGGCTCGTTTTGTAGACGAAGATGTTATGTTCCCCTAAGAGAGTTATGTGGTACAGAAACGAAGGAGTTCTTTGCTCTATATTATGTGAAGCTCAAGCTTACTATTGCAATGAATCCATAAGGGATTGACAAGAGCGAACGAGGACATCCATCAATAGTTCAAGCTTTGGTGAAGGCACGTGACATTAAGCATAGAGAGTGGCCTAGGTTACTCCTTTTTGCTTTATGGGCTGATAGAACAACTCATTGTTCTACTACTGCGTACATGCCTGTTGAATTAATGTTAAGACAGAAACAGATGATGTCAGCAGAAGAATACTCTCCTACTTATGCTAGCTTGCCAAGGGAAAACAATATGGACAACAACAACTTCTCTCACTATGGATCAGACAGTTAGAATGTAAAGAAGAGGATCTAGCAGAAGCACAACGAAGGTTGAAGGCGGGTCGACTTGAGAAGAAAGAGAGGTTTGATAAGACCCATAGGCTTTGACCAAACTCGATACAAGTTGGGGACTGGGTGTTGGTATACGACAACACATTGGAGAACCAACACTCTACAGTCCGAGGAGGTGGTTTGACCCATACCTTATCTCAGATGTACATCAGAATACTATCTATTCTTTGCAAGAGTTAGATGGTATGCCTTTAAGGCTTCCTGTTGTAAGGAAACGGATGAAGCTGTTAGGAGAGGCAGTAGAGCTAGCTGGGTTCTTAAGATCAGAAAGTACAAATGAAGACCTTTCGGAGACGATTGAAGAGAGTGAAGATGACTTTGAGAATCGCGAGGATCAGTGATGGATTGACACATACCAGAGGATGTGCAAGTGGAGGGGTGAATGTCGTGTTGTGCATGCACATGTAAAGTTCTGTCAAAGATTCTCCATCCGTCATCAGGGTATATGTATCTCACTTACAAATTACAATAGCTGGAAAAGTTACTAGAAGCTGATAAGAGAATAAGGGAAAGACAGTGAGAATCCGGATGAGAAGCAAAACTAAAGCACAAAGCCCTATATAATATTGTTTTCATTTCTTTTCCCTCGAAGCCAGAAAACCAGAATATATTCTGGCCGCATATATAACCCGCAAATTAAACTGCCAAATTGCAAGACTAACAACTGGAGGAGAGAAAGGCCTCTCCCGGACGGTTAGCAGGTCAACACGCTGCGAGCTGCATATGCTGCTGTCACATGTCAATAGAATTGAAAAGCTCTAGCTAGAGAGACAAAAAAGATGAGTTGTGTGGTGCGCATGCGTGGAGTCACAAGTACTCTAAAGTTCTTTTCACTCACAAGTCCTGGAAGAAGATGTACCTTGCTATATCATACAAGATACAATTCATGGACATTGACCTCCATAATATATATATAATTGATGAGGTTCTCACTTAAATCCATGGATGCTACATATATATACAAGTATAGATTTTTCTAATTTCTCATCCTCTCTAATGTGGATTAAACGAATTATGCAATGCGGTTGTGTCTGTTGAATTTCTCTTTCTAGTTTCGAATATGTCGCATACTTTCTAAACTTCGACACGACCTCTTACAACGCGTATGTCTCCTTCCTTGGAGATTAGTGAGGTATATAATATAATCCCCTTCAAGCCGATCTCAAAATCATCCGAACATCGCACGTTACGATTGACATACGCCATGGGTGAGAACGTCTATGCGTCATCTATTCTTGACAAGAATAAATGAACTTTTAACTGAGATTCCCTGAAGTAATGAATTCAGGAATAACACGTAACTCGAGATCAGAGCATCGAGTTCGAGCCGTGGATATCAAAGTCCTCAACTCATAATTACATAGGAATCAAATTTGAACCGGACTCGGAGTTCGACGTTGCGATAACAGAAAGTTAGGAAGTTATGTCTCCCTGGAAAGGTGAGCCCGGAATGGTAATTTCTTCCACAGACTATAGAGCAGGTTTCTATAGTAAATTTCAAGATACTTACAAACGTTTGTACGAAAGATTCTCCTCGACAACGGAAATGATAGGAGGAGTTGCCATTCAGTCCAGCCGAGCAATGGAATTCTCATATAGTTTCATAATAAATTTAGTATTCTCAGTCATCTTTTGGATAGTACTTTTGTGCAAGATATTGGATCGCGAACAAATGTTTACCAAAGAGTAAAGGACCCACTGAACTATCACAACCCTCAACCTCAAGTACCTTAGTGTACTTGCACTAGGATGTGAACGTTGCGAGTAAAACTTAACGACTTGATCGAGAAATTAGAGACAGATAAATCTTGAGTGGTTCTTTGAATTAAAGTTGAAACATTAGGTTAAGACATAAGGATCTTTTCGAAAAAGACTCCAGACAAATGCTGACCTAAGGAGGCAAGTATCAAAATAGATCAAAATGCAAGTCTTAGACGTGGATCTGGAACATAAGTCCGAGATGTAGATATGAAACGTGGGTCCGAGACGTGGGTCTGGATGCTAGTCAGAACCACAAAGTCCCAGTCTAGAGCTAGATCATAGTTTCTCAAAAAACTACTAAGTGTTGGAGCTCTAATGACGTTTTGGGTTGTGGACTGAGCTCCAAGTAAGATCTCAAAACAAGTCAAGTATCATTAGAAGGGTCTCGGCCAGAGCTTTCTAGTCATATGCTGAACTCCTCTAACTTACATCAAAGCTGAGAATTCTAGCTGATCACGTTATCGAGTTGTGATATAATTTTCAGAGATCAAAGAGGAGGGCGAGTCGCTGGTCCTTAGAAGTATATATGGGGGGCTCGATGCTTGGGTGAACCAAGACAAATCATCTGACCCCAGAGTCCGAGGGGTCGACTATGGGAGCATGAGATGATGGTTGGATCAATATCAAGGCGTGTTCCGGCCTAAGCTTGGACGTCTAGACTTAGGAAAGATCCAAGGGCTGGTGAAAGACTAAGGAACGAGATGGCAGGTTAGATCACCGTTCGAGAGCTTGGACTCAGACAGATATCACGAGTGGTTGAGCGCTAAGTGTGTTGGAGATAACGTTTAATACCTTGAACTTTATAGAAAGTCTGCCCCAAGTCACGTTGTGACTTACTTATGTTTTGAGATCAACCTAGCCAGGTCTAGATCGGGACTTAGAGAATGTTGAGCTTGAGAGTTAGAGAGATGATCTGGCACCGGTCCGAATCAAACAAGATAAAGATAAGTGATACATGAACGCTAACATGTGATCGTGGTTTGCAGATTAGCGCTATGAATTTCATGATCTACTGAGCAAGAGCTTCCCTTGCTGCAACAAGGCGGTAGGTGCGCAAACAGTGATGTCAGAGCTAACGCTTCAAAGAGCGAGAACTCGAGGTAGCGATTGAAAAGTAGACATATGAGGAGGGATCAAAAAATGTTAGGCTTTCTCAAGACTAGTTGGAATTCTCTAAGCGTTCTAACGATGACTCAAGACTCAAGCCAAGAACATAATTAGAACATAATTCTCGTGCTAAGAGATTGGCTATCCATTTTGAACTTGACATTAAATTAAAGATCATTGTTGATGAAGGCATCAACCTCCAAAGTGAGAGTGAATGTCACGATCTCTAATCTCAAAATCCGGCGCAGACATGAATAATAGAATCGGACTTGCGTTAGGATGTGAACGTTGTGAGTAAGACTTCACGGCTTAATTGGGAAGTCAAGGACAAATGAACTCTAAGTGGTTCTCTAAACCAAAGTTGGAACATTGAGTTAGGACATAGGGTTCTATCGCTGAGGATCGAGACAAATGTTGACTTAAGGAGGTAAGTTTGAAAATAGATTGAAATGCAAGTCCGAGACGTGGGTATGAAACATGAGACCGAGCGTGAGTCTGGGTGTTGGTCCGAACCATAAGGTCCCAATCTTAAGCTGGACCATAGTTCTCGGAAAACTGTTAAGGTTGGAGCTCTAGCGACATTTTTGAGTTGTGGACAGAGCTCTGCATAAGATCTCAGGGCGAGTAAGATATTATTAAAAAGAACTTTGTTAGAGCTTTCTAGTGATATGCTAAACTCCTCTAAGTGACATCTGAGCTGAGAATAATGACCGATCTCGTGATCAAGTTGTGGTATAATTTTCAAAGATCAAAGAGGAGGGCTCGGCTGTTGTGACTCCTTTTGCACTTATGACATGTCCTAAAGAGTCAATGTGTTCCAAAAATAGCTTCATCAACACCATCCTTAGCTGCTCCACATGTGACTCCAAGATTTTTGAGTAGATCAAGATGTCATTGATGCAAACGATGATAAACTCGTCCATCTCCTCGCAAAAAAGAATGTCCATCAATGTAGTGAACATCCAATGGATGTTGTAGAGTCAAACGGCATCACCATCAATTCAAATTATCTATATCTAGTTCTAGTTTGACAAGCGGTCTTCTCAACATCTAGCAGCTATCCGGATCTAGTAATATCTTGACCTCAAGTATATCCTACTGAAGTGCTTTGAATATGCTAACCTATCAAACAAGTCATCTATTCCTAGCAAGGAATAATCATTATTCATCATTATCTTATTGAATGTACAATAATATACACAAAGTCATAACTTTCCATCTTTTTGGGGCTCCATAAGATGACTTGCTAGTTCGAATATATCCACCTCAATCAAGCAGAACTTCTTGAGTTGAAAAAGTAAGGGGCTTTGGACCTTGGTTCTGACTCTAGTAAGATCTCTATCTTGTGATCCACCACCCGCTTTGGAGATAATTCAACATGTAGCTCATCCAACAAGACATCCTCAAACTCCTTAATCACTTTGTGAAGCACCTTTAGAAGTTTAGTCACATCTCTTGATGTTTCCTCTTATCTATCATCCGTCATCAATCTGCAACCAGCATCAAACACACGACTCCATCATTGAAGTCTATCTTGTTGTCTTTGATCAAATTCATCACAAATTCATCAATTTTCCATATCTTTTGAATAAGTCTCACTCCTCACTTCCGTCTTTTTACTTTGACTTTCAACCTCCAAGGTTTTAGCCTAAGTTTCATTTCAAACATATCCAAGAAAGTGTCTGTTAAAACTGCATGGATGTCATCCATCTTGCACAACATGAAGTTCTCTATGAACTTCAACTTCTCACACGCAAATCGCATATCCAATGGCACTTCGGAAGTTTCGTACGTCTTGTCCTTAACAAACCACACATGAATAGGCTTGTCTACCTCCAAGGTAGACACGCCCAACTTCTTCACCAACTTCTAACTTATGAAAGAGTGGGTCGCTCTTGTGTCCATAAGAAAAGTAACATCACGGTAACAACTTTAGCTTGTAGAAACATCAGTCTCGGAGTCTTCTTCGTGGTTCTTAATTATTCATCTAGTCCTCCAACAAGTTCCTTGCAACAAATGCATTCATGCTATAGCTACTAACCTTAGGCTTCATACACGCCTTAGAAATATAGCACACCTCGTCAGAGTTGTAGCAAGTAAACTTTGAACCATTGCCCTTCTGAGGTGTTTGCCCTTTAGGTTTCGACCTTGTTTGCTGTCGCTTTGCTGTCGAGATAGAAGAGTCTTTCTAATCCTTCTCACTCCCATCTCATTGTCGCTTGAAGCCCTTGTTCTTCTTGTGAACCTTGTCCATGCTACGTGGTTTAGAGGTTTCTGTTGTTGGACTTTGTCGTCCTCAATCCGCTCCGCTAGTTTTAAAAGTTTGGCAGATGTCTCAAGTAGCTTCGGCATCCGGAGAGCCTTCTCTGAGCTAGAGTTGAGTCTCACAATAAATATGCATATCTTGGTCTCTTTTGTCCACTTGGAAAGAGAATCCAGCTTAGCACTAAACTCACGCACATAAGCACTGAAGGTCTCCGTCTGCTTCAACCTAACTAACTCAACAGCATCCCGAGTTAATACTCTAGAGCGAATCATCCCGAGAGCTACTCCTTGAATTCTTTCCAACCAAACGTCGAGACGCTCAAGGCATGTTCGTCTTTGTATGTAGTCCACCAAAGAAGTACATGGTCCTTTAGGAAAATAACTGCAGCTCTCACTTTGTCTGACTCCGTAGCTTGTTGCGCCTCAAAGTATAAGTCCTACTCAATTAAGAAATTCTTAACCTTGCATCTTACAAAGCTTTCTAGTAGACGAAGAACTCCCTTGGTCTACTTCAAGCTCGGTGATATGTTTATCTCTAGTGGTCATGGTCTTCATCATCTTGATGAGCTCTGCATGCAAAGCTCGTTGACTTCCCGTGGTTGAATCGTTGAGCATAATTGACAAAGCTCCATCTTGTTGCACCGATGTCGCAGATGATATTAGACTTCTTTAACAATGAGGCGAAGGTTGTCGATTATCGTGCCATGACTGTGCTCGGGGTTAGCTCAAGGTGATTTGATCCGGGTGTCAACCACCACTCGTTTGTTGGACTTTCTCTTGCAACTCTATCATGCGTTGGTCATTGCTCCAAAAGCTCATCTAGAAACGTTGATTCGCTTAGTATTTCAGCCGGATATGCAAAAGATGGACAAGAATGTAACTTGAGAGCCTCTGACCACAATGAAGGAGATGCGGCGATTCTTAAGACTGACGCACTTACATGTAGAGGTTTTCAAAGATCGCTAGATCATTGACGGACTAGACAAGAAAAGATGCACATGTAAGTTGGACCAAGGAGGTGAATGGTGTAAGATGGAAAACTTGTAGTGTACGAAAGCAAGAAGTTATCTAGGACAGAGAGTCTACGGTCCTCACGAGAATGAACACGTCATTTCTTCATTGCTTGAGGAAATGACGACATTACTTGGGATTTCACAAAACCCAAGTGTACATTGATAATGAGAAGTCATGAACATTGTTGCGGTATCCAAGGTCGGGGTAAACTTTACGAGTTTGTTAAACCGATCAACTATCACAAAGATGACGTTGTATTCGTTTGAGTCATGCAGAGATGTTATAAAGACCATGTTGGTGCTTTCTCAAGGTCTAGCTGGAATCGACAAAGGATGAAGCAATCTTTATTTTTCGCATAAGAAACTCGGTTCGCATGTTTTCACAAAATGGACACCATAATCTTTCATGCGGGTCAATAAAATCTTTTAGTCATCGTTGCTAAAGTGGACTTTTCTCCTTCATGGTCTGATAAGGACGCATCAAGACACTATTTGAGCAACTTGGTCCTAAGTTTTTCTTGTTCCACATAAACTCGAGCTTGAACATGAATAATCCATATCTCAACTGCATGTTCTACAACTTCACTCCTCGCTTGAGCTATTCTAGGTACTCCTTCGCTTGGTGATCATCCATATAACTTTCACGTATTCGTCTCTCTAAGTCTGAATCCTTAGGATACATAGCTCGCAAATTCTGAATCGACGATGGAAGATATTCCTCTCTGCGACTCAAGGCGTCTAGAATCACATTGTCCTTTCCCGCTTTGTGGATTAATTCCACATTCATGAGCGCTAAGGTATTCTGCCACCTTAGTTACTTTGGCATGACCTGATCTTGTGTTTCAAAGTACTTGAGCGGGTTGTTCTTAGATACTTAGTGGCGTTCACATGATTACCCTAGATTATTATTTTAGACCGAGACTCTAAGTTCACAAGTGTTTTTAACGACTTGTTTCAAAAGTTGGAGACTAAGTTAAAATTTAGTACCGCTTTTTATCTTGAAACGGATGGACAAACAAAATGAGTTAACTTGATTTTGAATCAATACTTGAGAAATTATGTAAACATAGACTGAAGTGACTAGGCGGAGTGGCTCAATTTTACATAGTATTGCTACAACTCCACGAAGCATTCAGTGATCAGTGAATCACCTTTCTTGTTAGCTTATGGATGTGATCCAAAAGGACCTCTTGACTTGACTTTGCCAGAGAGTTCTACATTGAAATGACCACGACCACGGCAAACATCAGCTGTAGAGATGGTAGCAGACATGCAGCGAAGAACAAGTGAAAAGGAACCTCGAGAAGACATAGCAACGTTACAAGAAGCATGTAAACAAGCATCGGTGACAAGTGAAGTTTCAAGTGAGCGAAGAAATATGATTAAGTATGAAGAATTTCACCCTTCGAGAGGAACTTCGGCAAAGTTCTTATCAAAGTTTATGAGATCTTTTGTCATTGTCAAGAATCTGCATAAAGATGTCTATACTTTAGATCTTCCTCTCGAATGGCAGTTGCATTCGATCTTCCATGTTTCTTTATTAAATAATACTTCAGGGATGATTTACGATCAGAGCGTAAACAAGTTCTCAAGCCTCAACTTGATGTCGTGCAAGACGAAGTAGAATACAAAATGGAGATCATTTTGTGATCACGGTGCAAATCCAAGTGAATGGAGTACTTGGTCAAATGACGTAGATATCATTTGAAGGAAGCAACTTGGGTACCAGAGGATGATCTGGAACATGCAAGCAAAGTATTAGACCTCTTCAAATGACAACAAGGACAAAAAGAGCATTAGCAAGATGAGGACATCTCCTTCTAGTGAAGAGTGAAGGAACGACGAATCATACGAGTAGCAACTTGAGGCGATTTAGTCCGATAGACTTTGTAGCTCTGACTTGTATTTTGTGAAAATAAAAAACTTATTTCTTGAAAAGCTTCTAAGTGTATTGGTAGTGCATGGATATGACTAGTTCTGATGAGATGCCTAAGATGTTTCTCAAGAGGAGGAACAAAGCACACTCAAAGGAAGCGAGCTGGTTTGGATAAGCATCTAAATCAAGACTAAGTCTTGATGTCAGGACTTAGGTTTGCCGTGACATTGGCAAAGCAAGTGCAAATGGTTTACACTTGTCTTGAGACATGGGATGATCTTGCGTTGCGGCTTTCGAACTGCAAAGTAAACTTAGTCGCACGTCTAAGTCAAATCAGATTGCGATCAAAAAGTGACATTCAGGAGATCTAGTAAGTAGGTGTGAATACTTATAAGTTAGCAGGTTAGAATCTTAAGTAGAATGTTTAGAAATTGTCAACTATTGAACGGCTGGACTAGGAATGATCCAAGGGCTAGGGCAAGACTAAGGAACGAGACGGCGAGTTAGACCACCGTTCGAGAGCCTGGATCCGAACGGACATCACAGATGATTAGGCCCCTAGGTGTGTTGGAAGCATTGTTTAGGATCTTGGACTTTATGAGAAGTCCGTCCCAAGTCATGTTGTGACTTGCTCATGTTTTGAGACCGACCTAACCGGATCTAGATCAGGACTTAAGAAATGTTGAGCTTGAGAGTGAGGGAGACAGTTAGGCTCCGGTCTGGACCAACGAGACAAATATAAGTGGTGCATGAATGCTAACATGTGATCATGGTTTGCATTGTTAGCATTGTGAGTTTTGTGACCTATTGAGCAAGAGCTTCCATTGACGCAACAAGGCGGTAGGTGCGTGAAAGAACGATGACATTAAATACATAGTTGAACTATATTCGCTTGTAAATTAAGTGTCATCTTATCGTGATCTTTAGTGCACATCTTGACTGGTCTCCATGCGCTAGCATGTCCACATGTCTAGAAGTGTCAACTTAGTAGATCTCATATGCGTCACTCATCATTTCTCTTTTCTCAATCTGAGATTTTCTCTAGGAAGAATGGTTTGCTAAATCTTTAACATTCCCCCTCAAACCGATTTTCTACTTATCACACCAATCTGAGTTAGACATGAGAGGAATCTCTCTTGAGATAAAGCTTCCGTAAAGGTATTTGCTACCATAGATAGATATTGAGATATATTCCAATGTTAGTGTACTAGTTAGTACTTAAATATGCCCTTGACAAGATGATATTGGATCCGTATGTGCTTGCTACGTGAATATAAGACTAGGTTTCTGCAAAGAGATATTGTACTTTGGTTGTACCACTTTGGTACAGTTGGACCGTCCATGTTCTCTCTGGCATCAAAGAGTAAATTCCTAATCCACAATGCCTTTTCGATAGACATCTTCGTATTGTGTACCAACGTTAACAATAGATACGTTATAGAGAACCCCGTATCAAACAAAAGAGAGGGAGATGATACAAGAATCTTCAAAGCTGAGATAATAGGGGTATCAAAGTTAAGTTTAAAAGATTTTAAGAAGACACTGTTCACTTCCTATTGGCCGTAACTTTTATGAGTTGAAAGTACTAGTTTGTAAGAAGAAATAGGACTCGCTGTAATTTGATAATATTTTCTCTTCTAAAACTTAGAAACATTACATTCAGTTGTTTGTTACATTATTGTTCGGTTGCTATTATGGAGAAAATATATAAATGTTGAACAAAAGTTGTATAATAAGATTATAAGAGAAATTAATATATTTATAGATGATAGCGGTTAATGTGCTCCAAAATACATATTTGGGCTGCTGATAGCCACCCAAATACATTTAATTGAAGATTTAATTTGTTACGTAACCTTTCCTAACTAAAAGGTTAAATAATAAATTAAGTTCTAGTCTATTACCGCCATCAAGAGGAGGTGTATAGATATGCAAAGAAGTTAGACTTATAGTGAATCTCACAATACTAAAGCCGCACACTCTTATAGAATAACTTACAAGACGTTTTTTGAGAAGCATAACCTTGAAATTATAAAATGTGTAAATCTTAAATATGTTATAAAACTTTTAAAGTATCACATGTCGTATGACACATTGTGTTATGTACGGAGCTTTCAACATGTAAAGATACATCACATGTCTTCCACACATACTTATAGTTTAAAATATGATATTTTTTAATTAGTTTAAAGATATATAATATATATATATATCGGTCTTTTTAGCAGTTTTTACATAATCGATTAAAGTATCAAATTAAGATTTACAAGTGGATGTATCTTCAGTATAATGATAACGGATTCAGTGAACCCAAGACACGTGGATTTTAAGTTTATATAGATTGAATCTTCTATTTTTCATGTGTCCAACTTGTTTTGTAGTATTCACACGTGAAGTTTACACGTAAACATTATGGCACGTGTCAAAATTAATGATGAATATGACAGGTGTTATATTGATTAATTTGACACGTGGATTTTTAAATTAGCATTGGTTCTTGCCACATAGGCAAATCCGAGTTCATCATCATATATCACAATCAAATGAAGTTTAAACATGTGGGAGGTCTTTAATTTAATGACTGAACACAAATAACACTTGATTAGTTGTGGACAAGGTATCTTTATCATTTCAAGCATTGTGGAGTTGTCATATTCGTAGAAAAAGGTTGCATCACACGAGAATATTATATTTTAGTGTTACTATTGTATTTAAGTAAAAATAAGAGATATTGTTGAGTAACAGTATCATTTGTAAAATTTTTAGAACTTCTTTTTACTTTAACACTTCAGAAAAGTTATAAGATTCTTTATTTTTAGGAAAATGAGCTTTAAAAAATACTATTTTTATGAATAAAAATACCTTAGTTTTACTGTTGCGTTCAATAAAATTAACTAATGGACCCTGGGAATATATGAATGAACATGAATTTAATATGGATATATCTTTTGCATAATTATGTAATTATATTTTATGTCCTTAAAGCTTGGATTTAAGTAGAAAACTATCATTGTTGTATCAAGTTTAGATTGTTATTGTTCATTCCAGTTTCCACTTACATTACGAAACTGAAACGGCGTGCATAGATACGAAACAAACATATTGATCATCTTGAACGTGTCAAGCAAGAGAACCTTCTGTGTCCCGAATGTCACGTTCTTTTATATGTCCTGACTGCAGTTCAAGCACAGTCGGAGAACTGACTAAAGCATGCCTTCGTGCTTTCGTGAATCCGATGTGATAGCAACTAGAGCGAATAGCATCATCGCGAAGGTTACATTTCTTGGGAGTGCCAGGGCCAAAGAAACCAGCATTGCAGAGCGGGCCTACGAGCATTCAATCGTTGCAGATCCCTACGTTTCAGCACTAATTTGAATTAGGGATCTGCGAAGTACTCGTAGGTCGCAACCCTTGTCAAGGAGAATTTTAGAATATGCGATAAACTATAGAGAGTTTGACATCCGACGAAGAGTACGAGTGTTTCTTGGGAGAGCCAGCGCCGAGAGAAACCAGCATTGCAGAGCAGGGCTACGAGCGTTCGATCGCTGCAGATGCTTACATTTTAGGGTCACTAACTAATTTGAATCACTAATCTACTCCTGCACCTTCGCAACCACCTCCATCTATAGTGCATCTACAAGTGCACCACCTTCGCAACCACCTCCATCCGATCCACAGGTGCTTATACAAGTTCAATTGCCACTCCTCCACCTCCACCTCCGATGGATTGCTATTATCACCATAGATGATTAGTTGATGTGGAAAGTTCAGCTCTCTCAGTGTCTGTAGGTTGACAAGGTTCTATTCGAGGGGTGGTTAGAAACCCAGAAAGGTAAACTTTTACTCCTCACTCCTCCAGTGGCTTCCCATTACTTCAGAGTCTTGCGTCTCATTTATTGGGATCATTCGTTCATGGTTTGGTAAAATTTGAACATATTGATCATGACTACAGCACCGCTACGAGAAATATGTGAATGTAAATATCTCTGCAGTCGTCTAGAAGATGGATACGATATGGTAAGTGTTAGAACTAGAAAACTTCATGCTAAGTATGATGGGGAAGGAGTACTGATGTCATCACGTGAGTTTGAGAAACGAGTGTGGCAGCCCAGAGTTAACGAGCACATGGTTTCGAGAACTCGAGTAAGTTCTCATACTTTGTATTTTGTGGTTGAACTTGACAGCATTCTATTCTTTTTAGCATACGTATATTGTTTGAGTTAAATCAAGAATGTGTGATGTTTGCGTATAAATTTTATCATTTAGTATCGTGAACGTTTGCATCACAGGTCAGGAATGAAAGCGCAAGCGGATTGACAAGTCGCTAAATGCTGTTGCTTCTCAGAGCACAAAAGAGGTCGATCTAGACGAACCAGTACTCGAAACAGAGACAACACCTATCTTTGAATCTCTTGAGGCAAAGAATAGATCTAACCATTATTCTTCACAAGCTGAGACGACTGTGAATCTATCATGCTTATCTGTAAGTGAAGCCATTTATAGATAACTATGGAAATTGCAGACAAAACTAGATCAAGGAAAAATATCCATCGACATGCAAGATGAGATCTTGAAAGCGTTGTTTGACACCACGACCGTAGATGGAGAGTCAGAAACACACTCAGACATGAGAGTATCTAGATTGGGCACCTTACTGCGTACAGCCTGACGTTAGTGGGATGGGGGTCCATTGGGATATTCTTCTTTGTCTTCTTTCAAGGGTTTGGTTCGTACATATGAGAGTTTGGGCATGACAAGATCAGAGAAATGGAGACTGTGTTACAGTTCAACAAGTCATTTTCATGACTGTCGTGTGTACAAAACCTACGCGACAATGAGAGATGTCAAGTTCGTGATTGTACCAACACAGGTCGAGACATGATTAACTTTGAATACGTACCTTTGAGCGGAATGATAAAACAGATTTGTAGCTCCAATAGCTATTGTCATGTCATGTTGGAGATGTGGAGAGACAAAGAAAGATGGTTCCGCAAAGATCATGATTATCAATCCGAACACATCAAGCAATGGTGAGATGGAAGCAAAGCTCGAGACTATTTGTGGTTCTGAGATCCTTCTATACAGTTTGAACTACCTGTGTTATGTCACACTTGTTGGCATAGTTACCCTACCTTTCCAGTTAAGGACGAAGAACTTGAGAAACCTTCTCATTTTAATTCTGTTACAAAAGAGTACAGTTTTGTATGTCCGCATTGCGCCCATCACATTCAGTCGAAACAGACATTCGGTTATGTAAGTATACACTACTTTGTTTTCTAAATTCACTTGAATCTTTATTTATTTTGAATCTATTCTTCTGTTTAATTTCTGGACCAATATCATTAAGAAATGGATCCTCAGTATCTGCGAGACTCACTGAGATACAATATACTAATGCTTGCCTTCTGTTTCTTTGTATGCAGGGTGATCCTCGTAATTTGGCATTTGTTGGCTTATTGGGATGGATTCCAGTCAGCAAGCACGACATACAAAAACACTTGGACCGTGGAGGTTAAAATACTCAATCGAGGGACATATACCGAGTTACCCAAAATGATAACTTTGTTCATTCTTGCATCTCAAATAGATGGTCCAAAAAACTTTGTTCATCTTTCGTCGTTTCTAGAACCACTGATAAGAGAGTTACAAACTTTATTTATAGATGGGTTAGAAGTTGAGTACATGTATCCTCTGTCTGAGCTTTCATGTGATACAGAATTATCTCAAAAGTTTACGATCAGAGCAATGCTAATGTTGTTCATAGGAGATCATCCAGCACAATGTAAAGTGGGAGGATTTACTCACAGTGGTAAGTCTGGTTGTAGACGATGTCATACAGCGTCAAGATGGAAATGACATGATTCACGACCGGGAGGTGACGTGGATGGCAATAACGAATATTTTGATAACAGGAAATAAGTTCGATATCCTCCTCTTGTACTTTCCATTATTAGAAGTAGAGAAGGCGTACAACTGTTATTACAAGCACAAACTGTTGTTCAACGTCAAAAAGTTGCTTCTGATTATGGAGTTACTGGTGAGAGTAAACTTTGACGTCTGTATGATCTATACAGATTTGATCTACTCAAAGATCTTGTGTTTGACAGCATGCATTGTCTCTCTTTGTGCATCTTTAAGAAATATGTAGAAATGTTGAAAAGCTCTTTAGAGATTGACCCTCAGAAACGAGATACATGCACTCTTGCCATCTTAGAAGTCACTTCTAAGAAACCAAAAGGTTTAGATGGAAGATGACCAAAGGACTTCTTTAATCGTTTAGGGTATTTTAAAGCAGAAGAGTATACTAAGTTTGTGTTGTTCTGTTTATCTCATGTTCTACATCAGCTACACTTAGATCAGAATACAGATCTTGGAACTATTGGAGTAATAATTATGGAGATTGCAAGACTCTTTTATCTGCGGTCGAGATCACAAAGATGGACAACAGAAACACTGAAAATGGCTAAGAGTTTATTTGCTTCATGGAGAGTAAGAACTGAAATGACATGGAGAAATTCAAGCTCAATTCTCGATCATCTGACAGGTACTGAAATAGAATATATTCTTTGTCGTTTGATATGTATGATTGGTTAGCATTCGGTGTTTTGGCTTGAATGATTCATTAAGACATGCCAGCTTTTCCTTCTGAACTTGACCGTTCTGTGATATCTATGTTAGGTAATGGAGAGCTAATCGATGACATTGTAAGACATGACCCACATTATGTTTTTTGGTGCTACAAGTTCGAGAGGTCAGTATCAAGTTATAATCGGACTAAAACTAACAAGAAAGATATGGAGATGACTTTTACTACCCATTTCATTTGTTTGTTTTTCAATACAGTACGTCAACAGTTATGGTTAGACGAAGAAGATTTTTCTCCTGATGATAGAATTGTCCGTTTGATCCATAAGTATCTCAAAGTACCATTGTGCAAAGGAAAAATAGACATACTATGTTCAGATGTATGTTTAGATTGACACTATACTACAGTGATTATCGTACCTTCACAGACAGTAGCTCTTACTTTATGGAAAGTTGTCAGAAGAAACTATGCACCAAGCATATGTGTTCCATACTTGTTGCAGAAAGGTATAGGGATAGGAGGATCTCGAATGAAAAAGAAAAAAATGTCTCGAGGTTTAAAGACCTATCTATGTAAGTATTGGTCAGAAAAACAGGTACTGACAGACTTCAATTCTTGCGTGTTCGAAGATGAGATCCGACTACTGAAAGCTGTACTTGTCAATGGAGAAGTTTTCAGATCTAACGATTATACAATTGTACTTGAGGACGATGCAAAGTCTTTGGACACAGAATGGAACTAGAAAGCTCATATTGAATCAGTTTTCTTCCATGAATTCCATGAAAATATCGAAATATTCGTTGAGTTTAAATGGTTATATAATGTAATTATTAATGGTGCTATTTGTACTGATCCTATATCTCAGATACAGCTGCTGTATCCTCGTGAGCGAAGTCATGCAAATGACAATTACAGACCGGCATCTCAATTGGGATACAAGTTTTTTCCCATACTGCGGCAGAATCATGACAAGGAAGAAATATTGGCACTAGAAGTAGCTGATCATAGAAAACGAGATGCGATATTTGATTTTGGAGGAACTGCTCATCCACCACCATACCCAAAGATCAATGACGTTATTTTAGTGAAGCGAGCTGTGGGGATCTTTGACTCCAACCATTTTGTACTTTGTGTCATAAGAGAAGTGTCTGATGTTGATTCTGTGCAACAGTCGGTTTTGGATTTGCAGACAAGTGATTCTCTGGTTGACAGTGAACAAATAGACTACTCTGCTGGAGTAGTACAAGTAAGTGGGCTCCGGAGATTTCGTGTCAATGAATATCTGGCCAGTCCAGTTGCAGATGCAACCCTATCCATCACAGATTATTGCAACATATCACAAGTTTAGAGATATGCGAAGTTTCTACAGGAGGAATGGTTATTAGATGGCGGTCCACTGATGATAGAATGAAATTTATGACGGTGTGAATAACATTCATGTGGTTGGTATTCATGCTTTTACGGTATTGTGCTATCACAAAGATTATTATTTTACAACTTATTCCGCAAGGAGATGATGATATGATACTTAATCTGATCCTAATCACAATAGAGATATTTCTCTATCTCTTGTTCTGCGTTAGAACTTTCTCTGTGACATATGAAATATAGTGTTAATATCTTTGGTGCAGAGAGTAAACTTTCTCCAACAAGTAAAAGAAGTAGCACCGACAAGAAAGGAGGGAGTATCAGTAGTCATGGATCAGAGCATGGATCTTCGAACGATCATCGCTGCACGGAGCAGCGCGCTTCTGTGAGCAGTTCATCACCACCCGGAACTCCAGCAGACAAAAAGAGGAGTCAGAAGGAGACACCGAGGGATATGAACGTGCTCGCAACATACCGCGGACTTTTACTGCACAGGCGGAAGCGTGGATGTCAAAGATAGGCTTTACTTGGCCTTGGAGGGGTGAACGAGACAACTGTGAACAATGGAAAAAAGTTAAAGATTGAGTTCTGAGGTGTAGTTTGGGCTCGTGGTCAAATAGAAATGTCTTTGGTGATGCAACTGATGATGCTGGTTCCAGTTCTCCGGCTGCTTTGAACAATGATAGCAGCAGGACCAGTAGCAACGCTGAAGCAAGTACCGTTGTAAGCGGTAGAACGGAACTTGAACTCTTGAAGCACATGGACTGTGAAGTTCTGTGGGAAGACTTAGTATTGGGAGAATAGATAGGCCAAAGTAAGCGGTATCTTTTCCCATTCCATGAGTCATCCTTGTTTTTAGGTTACACAAAGGCAAGACGTTGGGAATGTTGAGTGTACTGCACATCCGTTACCACGCTTCGACCATGAACTGGAAGAGACTTATGTTGCCTTGTAGTCATGGAAATTTGGTTTCATAGGCGTATGCTCTCGACGTGCTAAGTAACCATGTAAATAGGTTGTGATCGAATGAACATCAACCCTGCATTTGCTGGATTTGTTCCTTTCCAAATCAACGAGAAATCTGAAACCTTTAGTGACAACATATGTGGAAATGTGTGTTGACCATCATTTGGACCTAGGATGATGACATGGATTGTAATCTCTCTAATCAGTGGTTATGATGCGTTTTGGCAGGTTCTTCTGGCACCGTATACCACGGTCTCTGGCTGGGTTCGGTAAATATCTTCACCCTCCAGAAATTGTGTCTATGCATTGCAGAACATCATTGGAGCATTATCATTGCATCTGCCATTCCCGTGTATGAATATATGCATTTGCATAGCTTACAGTCGATCTGGGAAGAGAACAAAATCAGGAAAACGCCTGAGGGTTCTTCACCTTCTAAATAAATATCATAGACGTGTTTCAAGCAAATGAATAGCCTTCAATGCTATTGCAGGCGCAGCTTGCTTTCCAGAGGTTCACCAGAAAGGCCATTGTTTTCTTGAGAATAACTCAAGTAGTTACTCTGTGTTCTAGATTACGTCCTGCCATGGCACCGTGTACAACTAGAACATACAGGTTGGCCATTTCGTCATCCCATTCTTAACATCTACGCAGATTCGTTGCTTACTAGTTGTAACGTGATAGACATAACGTTCCTCAGTTAGTATTGAAAATCTATAGTTTCGTATATGTAAGCGAAGGGACTATATCCATAAAGGTGGGCGACGAGAGGAATGAAGCGTTTATAAGTCAAGTCATTACCTTCTGCTTGAATCTGTGATCATCATGATAGATAAAGTACCGGTTCAGATTTCCAGTGACTTCCGTTTGGCGCTTGCGATCGCAATTGTCAAAGGTCAAGGTCACCCAGTTGTTGCGAACCAGGAATTGCATTGGAGGAAAAAGGTGTGCATATCTTTCTTAGATTTACGATGACGAGAAAACTTGTTTTCGCCCTGTAGAGTCTTGCCTTGAATGCTGTGAATGGCTGGAGACTTGATGGATTCCGTTTGAGCTAAACGAACTTTGCAAGAAACTGAAGTGTCCAAATTCCAGTTTTGCGTTCTGTGGTGGCTTTACTCCTGTCGTGGATGCATCCTGGGAAGTCCGAACAGATGTTTGAGTCTGTAGATTTCTAAGCATGCTGTTGATCTCGTAAGCTGCAGGCTAAGATTTACAAACAAGAACTAAAAGCATTAAGCCAGCAGGTTGAGGAGAGAGAGGGTATGAATCCACTTCTCTGCCTGAGTTCTGTTGTTCTCATATTTAGCACTTACTTTCTATTAGCAACCCACCCAGTTTGAGACATGGTTCTCCACTTTTAAGGATATTAATAGTTGCACTTTTTTGTAGAGTATGGAACAAACTTAGAGAGCTCGACGAAGGGTCATGTTTATTCTTTCGGGGTTTTCTTCCTAGAGCCGCTGACGGTAACAGAGCCCACGGACAATAGATTCAGTTCAGACATGAGTATCGTGAATTTGGTAAGAGATGCTTATCCGACAGGGCTCCTAATATTCTTGACAATAGCCTACAAGCCGAGGTCCAGAAACGGTACTGTGTATCAGTTTTCAGCTCAGAAACTTTATCTAGTAGACAGATTCGTGCCGTCACGCGGGTTGTCCTCCTTTGCACTGAAGAGCGACCGCAGCTATGGCCGACAATGCAGGATGTCTTGTCGGTGCTGATGGACATTCAAAACGACTACCTGGGTGACCAAATATCATGATCAACCATCAACTCTGCAGACGCTTTGGCAAAGTTTGCTTACGATCTCAGTCTGTGCTACGACTATTTTTCGTATCTAGATAGAGTTACAGGTCTGAATACCTCCATTCAGCTTCCAAATTCATCTGTTTAGTTGCATGCAGTATTAAACTCTTTTTTACTCATATGTGAGTTCTTTCTTTTCGATTAGACTTAGATGTACACACTAGTGTTGTTATCTCAAATTCATCACAAGTGTTAGAGAGTTTCTTGGTGATTGATTTCGTAGTTATGGCCAAAGAAGTCATAAGAACTTCCGGTGCCCAAGCAGGTGAAGTATCTTGTTAGCTTTCTCATACTCTGTTAATTCTATCACCATCTCGTGTCAACACAGAGGACTGAAAACAACCTTGACTATGTTTGGAATGAATGTGTTTGACTCTGGCAGGATGTGAAAGAGTACTCAAAGCGGGGAAAGGCAATAAATGATCAGAGAAGCATGCACAAGAGGTGGAGGAGTTTTTTTTTCTTCGATCATCTTTGCAATGAAAGTACTCTTAACGTTAGATATTACTCGTCAAAACTTGTATACTAGATCTAGAGCACTAGTTTAGACGCTCAAGAGTGTTATAGATTTGCAGAAAATGGCTAGCAAGTTGATAGCAAAATAAATGGGCCGGAAATACGCACCAGTGCACATCGATATCGATATCAGGATTGAGTAACTTGTTACTTGTCAATCATACGATAAGACATCCATAATTAGATTTGAACTAGAATAAACTACTACTTCCTGTATGAATCATGATTCAAATAAATCGGAGAAATTTAGATATCAACTTTTGTCATGGTATGTACATAGCTCTGTTTTATATTCAGAAAATCTTACATTGCATCCCGGGCAATACTTGACACACAACCGATGTTTCTCCTATATATAAATCCGAAAATTACTTTACATTCTAAACCCTTATATCTCAAGATATTCTCCACAATAAAAATGAAGGTTTTATCCTCTATATGTATCCAAATTATACCAGAGATTCTCCTACTTTTATTTTTGGATAAATTCCCGAGAATGCGAATGTAAGTGAATATTCTATAAAGCGATGTTCACTTTGTTTCTGGTTGAATTCCAGTTTCAAATCCCTACGTTTTCACCTTTCCTCATATTTTTGTATTTTTCAGTTTTAAACTCTGGAAAAACCCGATCAAGGGTGGCTTCCAGTTCCCCCTGTGGTAGATGGTGATAGGTGACCACAGAACCAATTAGTTTCTAGGAAGCTATGGATGGACCACAGAAAAAGGAGTGGACTCACAGGGGGAATTTGCAGCCACTTGTGATCGGATTTTTCCAGAGTTTAAAACTGAAAAATACAAAAATGTGGGGAAAGGTGCAAACGTAGGGATTTGAAACTAGAATTCAACCAGAAGCAAAGTGAACATCGCTTTATAGGATATTCACTTACATTTGCATTCTCGGGAATTTCTCCAGAAATAAAGGTTGGAGAATCTCAGGTATATTTTGGATACATATAGAGGATAAAACCTTCATTTTTATTGTGAGGAATATCTTCAGATATAAGGGTTTAGAATGTAAGATAATTTTCGGATTTATATATAGGAGAAACATCGGTTGTATGTCAAGTATTGCCCAGGGATGCAATGTAGGACTTTCCGAATATAAAACAGAGCTCTGTACATACCATGACGAAAGCTGATATCAAATTTCTCTGATTTATTAGAATCATGATTCATACAGGAAGTAGTACTTTATTCTAGTTCAAATCTAATAAAAGATGTCTTATCGTATGATTGACAAGTAACAAGTTACTCAATCCTGATATCAGTACCCATGTGCACCGGTGCATATTTCCGGCCCATTTATTCAACTATCCACCTGCTAGTCGTTTTCTGCAAATCTATAACACTCTTGAGCGTCTAAACTCGTGCTCTAGATCTAGTACACAAGTTTTGACGAGTAATATCTAAACATTAAGAGTACTTTCATTGCGAAGATGATCGAAGAAAAAAAACTCCTCCATCTCTAGCGCACGCTTCTCTGATAATTTGTTGCCTTTCCCCGCTTTGAGTACTTTTTCACATCTTGTCAAAGTCAAACACATTCATTCCAAACATCGTCAAGGTTGTTTCAGTCCTCTATGTTGACCCGAGATGGTGATAGAATTAACAGAGTAGGATAAAGCTAACAAGATACTTCACCTGCTTGGGCACCGGAAGTTCTTATGACTTCTTTGGCCATAACTCCGAAATCAATCACCAAGAAACTCTAACACTTGTGACGAATTTGAGATAACAACACTAGTGTGTACATCTAAGTATAATCGGAAAGAAAGAACTCATATATGAGTAAAAAAGAATTTAATACTGCATGCAACTAAACAGATGAATTGGAAGCGGAATGGAGGTATTCAGACCTGTAACTCTATCTAGATACGAAAAATAGTCGTAGCATAGACTGACATCGTAAGCAAGCTTTGCCAAAGCGTCTGCAGAGTTGATGGTTGACCGTGATATTTGGTCACATCCAGGTAGTCGTTTTGAATGTCCATCAGCACCGACAAGACATCCTGCAATGTCGGCCGTAGCTGCGGTCGCTCTTCGGTGCAAAGGAGAGCAACCCGCGTTACGGCGCGAATCTGTCTACTAAATAAAGTTTCCGACTTGGAAACTGGTACAAAGTACCATTTTTGGACCTTGGCTTGTAGGCTATTGTCAAGAATATTAGGGAGCCCCGTCGGATAAGCATCTCTCACCCAATTCACGATACTCATATCTGAACTGAATTTGTTGTCCGTGGGCTCTGGTGCCGTCAGTGGCTCCAGGAAGAAAACCCAGAAAGAATAAACATCACCCTTTGTCGAGCTCTCTAAGTTTGTTCGTACTCTACAAAAAACATGAGAACCGTCAATAATTCCGTTCGTGTCGAAGCCCTCCTTCAAAGAGCTGTATACACGACCGCATGCGCAAATATTGTTACATTCTAGTTGGTACCAAATTCGCAGGTAAGTTCTTCTCTATGTAGACTCTAACGGACTCTTATCGAATTCACAGACACAAGTTGAGAGTCAAAGACAATGTTAAAGTTGTACTTCTCCTTTCAAAGCAGTAGAAACACCTTCCTATCTTAGTACGTGATCAGTACTAGTGGTAAATAGTCAACTGAACATCAACGTGAAAAGAAGAGAGTCCGAGAAACATTACTCATTGTCTCCTCATACAAGCAAGTAGTCCCATGCACGAGCCCAAACTACACCTCAGAACTCGATCTTTAGCTTCTTTCCGTTGTTCACAGTTATCTCGTTCACCCCTCCAAGGCCAAGTAAAGCCTATCTTTGACATCCACGCTTCCGTCTGTGCAGTAAAAATCCGCGGTATGTTGTGAGCACGTTCATATCCCTCGGTGTCAAGATTCTGATTCATCTTTTTGTCTGTTGGAGTTCCGGGTGGTGATGAACTGCTCACAGAAGTGTGGTGCCCACAAATTACAAGTTCACGAATTTTTGAAATTTTTAAGATTAATAACTTGTTTGTATAACTGAAGAAGCGTTGTTACTTAAGATTACGTCTTCCTCAGCAGGAAGACGATCTTACGAACTTTTTGTAATAAGAAGTTGACTTCTTCGGAAGACGACCGTCTTCCGGGAAGCGTCTTCTCGGTGGTGTCTTCAGAAGACGGAAGACGGCGGAAGACACGCATCTTCCGGAAGACGGCAACCATGGAAGCTTAACCACGTAAGGAGTAGGTGCACCTACCAGGTAGCACCGAATCGGTTAGGTAGGTCAGGAGGGTCGAAACCCCTAAACTGCGGGGAGATGCGCAAGAAGCGCATTAGCACAGAAACCTACCTTCTTCTCGCATCGAGAGATTGGAGACCGAGATTGGAGACGATTCAAGCAGCGAGTCGATTCCAGTGAGGAAATCAGCGAGTGAAATCGAGTGAGGTTAGGATCGATTTGAAGCTAGAAGAAAGGCGAAGTCGAATTGCTGAGCACAGAAGAGTGTCGAGCTGAAGATGATTTTTTGTGAGCTCTCGGAAGCTGACATTGGAGGGTGGCTGAGTGAAATCGAAGGTGGAATTGAGACGTAGCCAGGAGCTGACCGCGGAAGCAGCCTTGTGAGGTCGCGTTGGAGCTGGAACCAGAGCCAGAAGCGCGTAGAAGATCGAAGACAGCTCGGGAAGTCGATAGAAGACAGTAGAGGTTCTTCCCATGTTCTCTTCCCTTCCCCACTACTTCTCGCCTTTGTTGGTATCCCCCGTGCTTCCCCAGTGGTTTGCAGGCAGCCTGATCGATCGATTCTCCCATCCTCATTTTCCTATTATGACATTGGGCGCGGAAGCGCTGCCCAATTTCTGTCAGATATCTTCTTGATTCTTCCCGAGTTCAATTCGAGCTTCCCCACCCATAGCCCTCAAATTGGAGATCCTAGCTATCAATTTCCCTGCCCTACTATCCCTCTACTCCCGAAACCTTGAACAGAAGACGCTTCGGAAGATTGGAACATCTTCGGAAGACTATCTTCGGAAGACGCTTCAGTAGCTTGACTGTCTTCGGAAGTCGACTATACCCAATTCGTATCAAGAGTGGATTTGCTTTGTTTTTGTGTTAAGAGAGGTTTGGTACGAATCCTGAGTGGCGTGGTGAGTTGTTTTGTTATTTCGAGAAGTTGGAAGTCGGGAACTAGGCCTGTGCCTCCCGGTCTTCCAAGCTTCTCAAATCCACATCTTCCTAGAGAGACTAGAAGACTGGAAGGGCTGGCAAAATGCGCGAGAAGACGTGAGGGTCCATTTTGGGTCTCTTCTGTCCGACCCATAGCAGTCCATTCCTTCTTCTTCCCGAACTTAGGAGAGAGTCGTGAGAAGTCTTGCTGGAAGAATCTGGAGAGAATGGTCGAGGGTCATGTCTTCCCTCCGAGCAGCAAGCTTCTTCTGAGTGTGTATGAGAGATGAGAAGTCAGAAGAACAGAGTGCAATTGTCTTGAGTCTGTTGTGAGGATAGATTGCGCGTAGGAAGAAGAAGACATGTGAGATCAGTGAAGGGAAGCCTGACTTTGGGAGGTCTTCCGAAAAAGACATTGAATCGGAAACTGTCCCGGGTGTCTTCCTAGAGGCCACTGTCACCGCAAGAGCCCGCAACCATCTTCTGAACCTGTTATGCACTCTACGTTTCGCGAATCTTGTATCTTCTGATAGGAAGTAGGATGTAATGCAAGGTGGGTTGTAAATGAAGCGGAAAGAGAAGCACGATAAGAAGATCCGCAAAGTGGACATCAAAGATGGTGATTTAGTACTGTTGTATGACAGTAGGTACACCAAATTTCCAGAGAAGTTACACTTACGTTGGATGGGTCCTTACAAAGTAACGCGTCGTTATAGTAATGGTTCGGTTCAGTTGGAAGAACTCGATGGAACATTGTTAGCCACCCGAGTCAATGGGTGGAGAATCAAGAGATACTACTCTTAAGTGTTCGCGGGGTTGCTTCACAATTGAGAGGGAGAGTATGTGAAGTCTTGGTTTTTCGTTTTGTTAATTAATTGATTAGTTGTAAAGTAAATAAGAAGAATAGATTATAGAAGATAAAAGATATGAGTAGAATAGTGTTAAATAGAAGTTTAGTGCAGAATCTCAGTTCTGGAGGAATTTATCAAATCTATGGAGACACTGGAGAGATGACTTCCTCATAGATGAATTCCTCGGGCTAAGAGCTTTCTAACGATATGTTGTGCGAGGCAATCGGAGATCGAATGACGAAGTTACAGCAGACTGAAGAATGTCAGTCGTGAAGAGGAAAACCCTAACTTCGGCACGTGCGGGAAAGCCTATCGCGGGATATAAGCCAAGTAACAAAGTCATTTATCTTATTGTTTTTACTATTTCTAGAGCGATAGCAGGAGCGCAGCGCGCCACATTTTTTGATCGCCAAAGTACATATTTTCGCCGAAGTCAGTGACTGGCGAGGAAGCCAATTTGAGAAGAAGAACTCGATTACGGGCGAGGAAGGGATTGCGACGAAGAATCCATTTTCGGCGAAGCTTGTTGCAGTGATCCTAGAGATGCGAGGGATGTAGACAACTAAGGCACCGAGGCTCCGAGCACTAGAAGTTAATCGAGCGGCTCTTCGTCGCTATGAGAAAAAACTCGAGGAGATGGGATTAGCATTCCTCTTACTTCCTTGGTGGGGATGGTCTCCTCGAAATTGGTACACGAGTTGAAGGTCTGTAAACAGCATCCGGCGGATGATAACTATGGGCGGCCTTGTAACTGGACCGAAGCGCACTGGTCCGGCGTCTTGGGGATTGACGATGCAGGTCGGGAAGACGATCTCCTATTCGACAGCGTATCTGCCGCAGCTTCGCCCGAAGCAGTGAAGAACTTCTCCAAGCTCTTCAAGGAATTACCTCAGGGGAGGAACGGTTACAGGACGTGCGACTACGTTCACCCGAAGAAGAGGGAGCTTGCTGATGCGATCATGGCAATCTTCCGGCCACGAAGAACAACTTACATGTCGAATTGGCAGATCAATTTCATCGAGCAGCTCTTCGCCGGGAGAAGAGCGCATTGGGCGAGGATCTTTCATCGTCATGTGCAGAAGCTTTGGAAGGAGGAGGACATGGTGTACATAGGACCATTTGTCTCGGTGTTCTACATGAGGATGGGACTGCTACCGATCAAACAACAGAAGAAGTTAGGCTTCACCGCAGCAGCCGAAGAAGACGAATTCCAGGTGGTGCAGACTCCGGCCAGAGATGCACAACTCGAGAAATTCTTCGACGAAGTCATGGCCGAAGAAGCAAGAACCGAAGTAGCGGTCGATACAGCGCCGAGGCAAGATGCGTCGACTTCAGCAGCAGTTCCAGAGAAGGTGACCGAAGAAGTGACTCCGGCCGAGGATGACAATGTGGTCGAGGTATCTCCTCCAGTCCGCAGGAGTGGAAGGAAGAAACCTTTGGAAGAGATACCGAGGTCAGCACAGAAGTCGAGAAAGTTGCTACTGACCCTGTGACTTTATCATCGTTCGATACGACTCGCATTGTATGGCAATATCCGGAAGAGACTCTATGTGTGCTGGAGCTGTTCGGAGAGATCAGCACAAGTTTGACTGTGGTATTGCAAGCAGGCATACAAGTACAATGATACTTATATGTGAAGAGAGATGAGGTTGCAAGACGCATCTCATTGCGTCATGTGACACGTTAGATGCAAAGATATCTTGAGTTGTTGTCCATATCAGCCGTTAGAGGATACTAGCAAGCATTACCGTCGAATATTTTGCTGCTGAGGGCGCAAGATCTTACGTTTGTTGACACCATTCACTTGGTGATAGCCGGGTGGTCATGTCAAGGTCATACGCTTGCTGGGAGAGATCAAGGTTTATATGACCCGTGATCTAGGGTGTTTTGGGAGATGTTACAGATCTTATCACATCTCTAGATGCATCAGGTGGTTTCTCCAGCGTACATCTTGGAGAACATTCCTTTGTTGCGTGATGCTCGTACACAGATGATGACGAGTGTGCACCAAGTACGGCCTTGGGTTGGTCCGGCAATGCTTTTGGATGCAACGAGAGTGAGATGTCATGCACATCGTACATGATTGTGGTGGATGAACTTGTTACCATGAGAGGTGCTTAAGCGCGCACATGATGCAGCGAGACGACTAACGCATCTCATAGTTGATGGCATCTTGGTTTAGGAGGACGATTTTAAGTGCTGAGAGTCATCGATAGGTCACACATGGCAGTGATGAACCTAGTGGGACGACCCGTGAGAGCATTGTCCACTTTGGTGAGCTTTTCAGTGTCACATGCTTACAGAGATGGAGGATGTGAAGCCTTGGTTTTTCGTTTTGTTAATTAATTGATTAGTTGTAAAGTAAATAAGAAGAATAGATGATAGAAGATAAACGATATGAGTAGAATAGTGTTAATTAGAAGTTTAGTGAAGAATCTCAGTTCTGGAGGAATTTATCAAATCTATGGAGACACTGAAAGATGATTTCCTCATAGATGAATTCCTTGGGCGAAGAGCTTTCTAACGAGATGTTGTGCGAGGCAATCGGAGACCGAATGACGAAGTTACAAAAGACTAAAGAATGTGAGTCGTCGAGAGGAAAACCCTAACTTCGGCACGTGCGAGAAACCTATCGCGGGATATAAGCCAGGTAACAAGTCATTTACTTTACTAGTTTACTATTCTCCGAGCGAGCGATAGCAGGGCGCGTGAACCGCATTTTCCGAGCGCCGAAGTACATCAGTGACTGGCGAGGAAGCCGTTTGAGGCGAAGAACTCAATTACGGACGAGGAAGGGATTGCGACGAAGAATCCGTTTGTGGCGAAGATCGTTGCAGTGATCCTAGGGATGTGTGGGATGCAAACGGCTAAGGCGCCGAGGCTCCGAGCCTTTGAAGTTAATCGAGCGGCTCTTCGCCGCTATGACAAGGAGCTCGAGGAGATGGGATTAGCTTTTCTCTTACTTCCTTGGTGGGGGATGGTCTCCTCCAAATTGGTGCACGAGTTGAAGGTCTGCAAGCAGCATCCGGCCGATGATCACTATGGGTGACCTTGTAACTGGACCGAAGATCATTGGTCCAGTGTCTTGAGAATAGACGATGCAGGTCGGGAAGGTGATCTTCTTTTTGATGCCACAGCTGCCGCTGCTTCGTCCGAAACGGTGAAGAACTTCCCGAATCTCTTCAGGGAGTTACCTCTAGGGAGGAACGGCTACCGAACGAGCGATTTCTGCGACCCGAAGAAGAGAGAAGTAGCCGATGCGATTATGGCGATCTTTAGGCCACGAAGAACGACATACATGTCGAATTGGCAAATCAACTTCATCGAGCAGCTCTTTGCCGGAAGAAGAGCACATTGGGCGAGGATCTTTCATCGTCATGTGCTTAAGCTTTGGACCGAGAACGACTTGGTGTACATAGGACCGTTTGTCTCGGTGTTCTACATGAGAATGGGACTGTTGTCAGACGAAGCGCAGAGGAAGTTAGGCTTTACCGCAGCTGCCGAGGAGGACGAGTTTCAGGTGGTACAGACTCCAGCACGAGACGCACATCTTGAGAAGTTCTTCGATGAAATCGAGGCCGAGGACGCAGCAGCCGAAGTACTAGTGGAGAAAGCGAAGAAGCACGAGGCATCGACTTCAACACCAGCTCCAGAGAAGGCGACCGAAGAAGTAACTCAAGCCGAAGACGAAGATGTGGTCGAAGTATCTCCTCCGATCCGTAGGAGTGGAAGGAAGAAACCATTGGAGGAAACACCGAGGTCTGTGCAGAAGTCCTGAAAGAAGATGAAGATGACGAAGACGATCCGGACCGAAGATGAAGCAGTTGAAGAGACGACTGAGGAAGTCGATGAAGGAAGCACTCCTCGGACGGATAAGGACATTGCTACCCCGAAGAGTACTCTTCCTCTGTCGACGATAGGAGAGATCGAGAAACTGGCTTCTACGGTGGATTACCTCAGGGATGTAGTCATATCGCTACTGCACAGCTTGGAAGCGAACCGCGGGACCTACGAGGAAGTCGTCGGTAGGAAGCTGAACCTGGCAGAGTTAGTGCATACGATGCACTTCGGCCGAGGTAACTAACAAGAAGAGAAGGAGAATCTGAGAGCTGCACTTCGCATGGCCCAGAAGGAGACGCAGACGAGGACCGATGAACTGAAGAATGCGACATCTGAGAAGGAGGAGCTTCTTCGGCAGAAGATTGATCGTGAGAAAGAACATGAGAAGGTTCTTTCTCTGATGAAGAAGGATTTGGATGACATGCGAGGGCAGCGAAACAGGTACCAAGACACTGTTGGCCAGCTGACGACGGAGGTGGAGGATCTGAAGCGGCGCACCGTCAAGGCCGAGGAGCTAAGCGCTCAACTTCGGAGTAGGGTCGAGCCGGTGCTGAAGAACTACTTCGCCGTTGAGATGGACGCCGAGGAAGCGGGATTTCTTCGCAAGGTTAGAGAGGAGTTCTTAGCTGCAGATGCGGAGGGTACTTCAGCTAGGAACCGGGTAGCTAGGCTAGGCCAACGAGTAATTAGGGAGCTTAGGGAGGTTAGAGCAACCGTAGAGTTCTCAGTTTGCGAGATAGGTCGAGAGCTAGCGGTAGAAAGCGGTGTCGTTCCTGGTGTCGTTTCGGACACAGGACCTTCATCCGACGGTCCAGAAGTACGTCCGACTTCTTAGGAAGAAGATCCGTCATCTTCAGGAAAATCTGTATATAAGCGTTGTGTTGTTCGTATTCAACACCTCTATGTGTTTTATCATTTTTGAGTTTTCTATTTCTTGAGTTTGCGGAGCCATTGAGTGTTTATGTTCTTCGGGGATTTACCTACGAAGTATCGTAGTTTGCTGTGGTAGGAATTAGTCTGGGTGCCGAAGGATTTGCTGTCAACATTTGAAATCAGAGTAGAATGTTTACGGCGAGGACTGAGAAAAGACCAGCATCTGCGGAGTTAGTTTCCTACGAAGACGTTTTTGGACGAAGTTGACTTCGGAGGAAGTTGTTCTTTGATGGAACACTTAGGAAGGAGTTCAGTCTAGTACTTTGGCGGAAGAAGAGTCTTCTTCGTCAGAGTTTTCCGAGAGCAGTAGTAGTGAAAGTGACTTAGCGTTTATGGTGTTAGAGGTTACCTAGTAGCACTTCAGCAGTACTTCCTCGTGTGACATTTCCGTCCGTGGCTCTGTTACTCTGTTGTTCATCTATTTCTTGAGGTCCCTGACCTGTTCAGTACCTGTTATGTTTGTTTGTAAGGATTATCAACTCTGTCTTGTTGGATAGACCTGAGTTTGATCTCTACCGGGACTGATTTCTGCCCGTGAGAATAAAAGACAACTATAAAGAATCACCTTTGTCACGTGTTTACTACTTTTGGATGATCTTTACTTGCATCTCTGTGGGTTCGAACCTTAAATTACTACTTTCGAGCATCTTTTGGTTTTCTTGTGTGTTACAGAGGATCTAAGCTTGTGTGGGACGTTCAGTTACAACAATTGATGGAGTCCAATGTCAATGAGAGAGAACAAGCGGTGGGTTTCTCTACGAGTATGACGACAGTAGCTTCAATATCAGACGTGAAGCGGCGTAGCTTCGATATCAAAGGCTTCACGTCCTCAAGTATTGGATCAAGCAATGGACTTGAATTGTTTGACATGGATTGTTAGCCTTGGATTGGCTGAGCAGCGTTGTCGTGTCGTGGACCATCTTCTACCTAAACATCTATTCCGATGTTTATCTTTATCACTCCAAAGACCATGGGACTAAAAATTAGACTTTTTGCACAACTTTGGATCTTCATTTTTATTACATCGATGGGTGGAGTTCGTTGTCAACTTCCCATTGGCACTTTGTCTACTTCATTTGGACGCCGAGTGGAGAAGTTACAAGACTCGAAAGATGAGAAAGACAAGCTAGGCCTTAGCTTATGGACTTTTGGCACAATTTCGGATCTTCACTTTCATCGCATCAATGGGTAGAGCTCCTTGTTAGCTTTCCAAGGGCATTTCGTCTACTTTGTTTGGATGCCTAGTGGAGAAGTTACAAGACTCCACTGATGGAAAAAACAAGCTAGGCCTCAACTTACGAGCTTTTGGCACAACTTTGGATCTTCACTTTCATCGCAGCGATGGGTAGAGCTCATTGTCAACTTTCCATGGGCACTTCGTCTATTTCATTTGGACGTCTAATGAAGAAGTTACGAGACTCGGAAGAAGAGAAAATCAAGCTAAGCCCTAGTTTACTATTGTTGATTGTGTATTTGCGGTTCCAAGCGTTATACTAAGGACGCAAGGGGTCTGCTTCACTCATTATCTAGGAATTCTTATACGTACAGTGTTTGACGTAAGGGGGTAGCTTAAGAGGTTAGCTTGTATCTACGACTTATCGATGGACGATTTGGAGAACTGAGAAATCTCAATGCATGCACGCAACGTGTGATTGGGTCCAGATCTGTGCAGGCTACGCGTTGGTTAAGACGGTTCGTGAAGAGGCGGATCGGGGGATGTTCACTGGGAGAAATTGAGACGTAGGGAGAGGATTTGGAGAGCTTCAATAACATGTGAAGGAGAGTTGGACCGTCCGAGCTATTCCGAGGCCCAAACTTGCTGTTCTTGGATCCATCGGGATCAGAACGTCGAGTTCTTCAAGAAATTGAAGAACTCGACGAAGTTTCATCATGCGGTTTGGGAGTTTCGAGTGAAATTGGCTCACAAGGAAGCGCTTACGTCAGATTTCTGTTCGTATGTGAAGTTGAGTTGTTCTTCGCAATTGGTGAGCCAAGGTCTTCGTTCTTGGTGCCTATGCGATCAGGGAGTCTTCACTTACGCACAAGGGAAGACCGCGTGTGGATTGGATTGTTGTTTTGGGTGTGGTGAGCGAGTTTGAGACGTAAGGAGTCAATTTACGTCAGTTTTTTGTGACCTGTGATCAAATTTCTTGCGTGATTTTGCAAGAGGAATTCCAAACGGTCTGTTTGTAGTCTCGTTGAGTTCAAAATAGCTAGATCTATCTACCAGAGAAGACGGATATCAAATCAGATGATCCGTTTGGACGGCGTGTGCGGTTTTAAGCAGCAAGGATGAGTTTTTGAAGGTTTGGTCACCTACTATTGAAAATTGACACTATCTCGGCTGTCGAAGTCGGATCCGATAGTTCTTGAGGCCAACGAAGTCAGGGAAGAAGACCTAATCGATATCTGAAGATCATTTGGTAAAAAGAGAATGTTCTCAGATATGTTTTTCCGGTTCTTTTGCTACGGTTTTCAACTTATTGAGTTCATTGGAATTCAAGTTGGTCATGTATAGCTTGTGGTAGCTAGCTTTAGCTAAACGCTTGTACGTGGACGTTATTTGGACTTGGGTTTGAATCATGTGATGTTGGTGAAGCTCTTTTTGTTAGCAAAGAGATGTTTCTCTTACTTTGAGCTACGCTTCGGTGGTTTTGGGTCTAGGTTGAGATTCAGGGACTCGTTTTAAGGGGTTTTGAAGCATATTACAAACCGCTTAGGTCTGTTTCTACCCGAGGGTCTATCTATCTGGTGTTTCTGTTGGATTGTATGTCTACTCGACGTGTTAAATATCATTAGAAAACCACATGAAACTCTACGGAAGGCAAAATGACAAAAGAAAAAAAAGGAAGAGGTGACTTGCGACATGAGTTTGACGTGAGAAGCATTGTGACAGCAGTTAGATAAGTCACTTTGAGGTGACAAGTTATGTATCATTAGTATATTAACTCATATTCTCTATAGAGTAGTATGAGCCGGAGGTCCTTTTTGTCTGTACCGGTCTGAAGTCTAAGTAAAGCTGTGCATATTTCATCTCAGAATATTTCTGTTAAGTTCTCTTTTTGATTAGTTTTAACAGGTTGATCTGTTATCAGTTCAAATAACTTGGTAGTGCTCTGTTGTGGCAGAGACTCTATATTCTGAGAGACTTGGGAGTACAGTTCTCAGTCTTGTAACACGACGATACATGCTTCGATCTTTGGATCCGCAGCTAACAGTTGTGGCAGAAGACTAGATAGATACCACCATTGGCACGATATATCAAATGGAAGTTTTCAGGGCAAGATTGTGCAGACGTTTCAAGTCCAACAAATCCCCATCTGGCTCACTTCCATTTGAGAAGCATTATCCCAACTCAGGTAGACTCATGAGACTGTTTCTCCTTCGAAGTTATGATTTATGGTTCTGATTAGTTTTAACAGGCTGATCTATTTTCAGTTCTAATAAGCTGGTAGTATTCTGTTGTGGGAGATAAATTCTATATTCTGAGAGATTTGGTAGTACAGTTCTCAGTTTTGTAACATGGTATTAGAGCACAGGTTGCTCAAGCTAAGATTTTAAGATTCTGATAATCTAATATTTAGTTCATGGGGCTTTCTTTTGGACTCATCATTTCAGCAGGATAACAACTATAGTTGCTACTTTCAGATGGAAGACTGTATTATGCTTTCTCAGTAAGCATACATAAAGTCTTGGAGAGTTTCAGATGGAAGATTGCAAGTCATAAGCAACAACTATGAAACAAGAAAGTGGTTTGGAGAGACTACAGCCGAAAATATCATTGAAGAATATCTGTACATAAAATTAATTGATCAAATTATCCGTTGAAGGAGCAAGAAGCAGAATACAATAGCAAGTCTTCAATGGAAGCTGAATACATTGCTCGTACTGATGGTTCTATAATCTTGATATGGTTAAAAAATTTATTGATGGAGATGAAAGAAAAGATATCTGGACCAACAGTATTACATGTGGATAATCATTGGTGTTCTTCTCTTCGGGGAGTTAGTTGCTTGGCCCTTTGGGTCCTTCTTTCTCTTGTAAGGCTTGATGGGGTCTTTCCATCCGGTGACTTTGCTTCGCGTGTTTCTCCAGTGAACATCTCAGTTACTACGTACGTATTAGCCTAAGGGGATTTACTCAAATGTGAAGAAGTCAAGCCCAGAAACCGAAGTTGAACTCGTGACAGAGCAGGTTGGAAAATGGTTTGCAGAACGGTCGAATGTAGAATGTTGGTTGAATGTATTGTCTCTGCTAACAGCGACGTGGAGGCATGAAATCCATAAATAGAGTGTACGGCCAAAAAGCTACTGTGTAAAGCGAGAAATCAATATAGATAAAACGAATGAGGACGAATAGCATGCATCTCCAGAAATTACCTTCATTTAATAACCAAACCCTTTACAGAAAAAACGTTTTGTCATTAAGTTAAATCGGCTCGTATATGGACCTCTTAGTCGAGAGAGGTGTATATTATGATCCGACTAAGACCCGATAGGGGCGGTAACTACGTGAGGATCAGCAATCTCAGTAAACAATGACAGGAAAAAACACATCAAGTTCATTAAATAGATGACCGAACTCACTCATAGTAGACACCGTTCTCCAACGGATCTCACTATTACTCTCTCGACTTGACCGAGACTCTATCGCATCGCTTGAGAATGAGTCTACCTGAGTTCCAGAATGTCTTCTCAAATGGAAGTGAGACTTCGTTGGACTTGAAACTTCTGCACAATCATGCCCAGAAAACTTCCATTTGACATATCGTGCCAATGGCGGTATCTATACGGGCCTGTTTTCTGCCACAACTGTTAGCTGCGGATCCGAAAGGTCGAAACATGTATCGTCGTGTTACAAAACTGAGAACTGTACTCCCAAGTCTCTCAGAATATAGAATTTATCTGCCACAACAGAATACTACCAGGTTATTAGAACTGATAACAGATCAACCCGTTAAAACTAATCAGAAGGAAAACTTAATAGAAATATTCCGAGATGAAATATGCACAACTTTACTTAGACTTCAGAACTGGTACAGACAGAAAGGACCTCCGGCTCATACTACTCTACAGAGAATATGGGTTAATATACTAATGATACATAACTGCTGTCACCTCAAAGTGACTTACCTAACTGCTGCCACCGTGCTTCTCACGTCAAAGTCATGTCACAAGTCACCTCTTCCTTTTTTTCTTTTGTCTTTTTATCTTCCGCAGAGTTTGATGTGACTCTCTAATGATATTTAACACCCTCTTTCATTAGACCATCACTTCTTTCATACCTAGTAAATCTCTAATATGTATAAACCTTAGCTTTGGTAAGGCTTTGGTAAAAAGATCAGCTAACTGATCTTCTGATGGACAATATTCCAGCTTGATTGTCTTAGCTTCAAATTTCTCTCTTATATGATGTAACCTTGTCTCCAAATCTTTTATTCTTTCTCTGATAACCTTATTGTTAGTCAAGAACATTGCACCTGAGATGTCACTGGTGCATCTGATTGAATATCACTTTCAAATCTCGAAGTTTGCATCTTTCCCTAGTTGTTGACACACCACAAAGCCAAATAACTACAGAAATGAGTTGATCTTGGCATCTTAGAGCTTGCTTGATTTTGTAGAGAGATTTATGAAGTCTGCACACTCTATCTAGATATAGCTGAACCTTATACCCATGTGGTTGTGACATGTAGACTTCTTCTTCAAGGTCTCTATTGAAAAATGAGTTGTTGAAGTCCATTTGATGAAGTTTCCATCCTTTGCTAGTAGCAAATGCTACCAAAATACATATATATTCATAGAAGCCATCTTGGCTACATGACTGAAGGTCTCAGTGAAATCAAGGTCATACTGCTGTGCATAACCTTTAGCTACAACCAAGCCTTGAACCTGATGATAGAGTCATCCTAATTCCTCTTGACCTATAGATCCATCTGTCACCAATTGCTTTCTTATCTGTAGATGAGTCCACAAGTTCCCATCTGGTAACGGTGAAGAGCAGCAAGCTCTACTGCCATGACTTGTACTCACGAAATATCTTGCAATGCCTCCTCAAGAGAATTCTGTTCTTGTTCTTCAATCAAACTTACCATGTAAGCATGGTGTTGAGCTAGAAATCCTTCCCACTGAAAACGTTTCACTAGATGCTTAACCTATACAGACCTTTGACCTCATCAGATTGACCTGAAGGTCCAGGTTAAGTTCATGGAACACGTTGAGAGCTGCTCACATCATCGAGCAAGGTCTCATGTAAAGATACTTCAAAAAGAGGTAGACTCTGTACGTTAGGAATACAGCAGATGAGTTTACCACCTGCTTTAACTACCGCTGAGAACCAAAAGATGAAGAATGAATAACAACACTACCACTCGAAGTAGATGAAGAAGAGAGAACTATATCAACAGGAGAAGGTTGAACATGAGAGGCAGCAGGCAGAATGGCAAGTACAGAACCTCATGTAGACTTAAACCATGATTTCTGCTCATCAAAAACCACATCTCAACTAATATAGAGCTTCTGGAAAATGGGACTATAACATCGATATCTTTTCTTCTCATGAGCATAACAAGAAAAATACACTTCACAGCCTTGAGATCCAACTTCGTACATTTCTCTCAGGAACATGGACGAAACAAATGCAACCAAAGACCTTAAGAGCACAAAGATCATATTTTATGCCTACCATAACTTCATAAGGTGTTTTCTGATGTACAGCAGCCGTGGGTGCAAGGTTCATCAAGTACACAACAACTCCAACTTTGGTCTAGTAACACTTAAGAATGGACATCTCGTTCAACATTACCTTTGTTGATTCAGCAATGTGATGGTTCTTCCTCTCATCAACTCCATTCTGTTGAGAGGTGTAGCCACATAACTTCACATTTGATGCCTTGCTCTTGTAGAAATGCATCAAAAGAGTTGGAGACAAACTTGCCTCCTCCATCCAAACATAATCAAAGAATATTCTTTTTGACCAAGGTCTTGAAGGTCTCAAATAGTGACAGTTACATTATGTCAGATTTAACCTTCAAAAGTAGATCCAAGTGAACCATGAGAAATCATCAATGGATGATACAAAGTTTTTGATTGACTTGCTGTCCAAACATCGAATGAATCATCTCCAACACCTTGGGGGCCCTAGTGCCCTTATGGCAAAAGGTTGTCTAGCGGACAAGCTTTACATGTGTCAGATGGAATAGCTGCTGAGAACTTCAGAAGACCAATGACAAGCTCTAATGTAGGCAAGGCTTTCAGTCTCTGATAATTCAATGTGATCAACACTTTTGTGCCACATGTTCAGACCTGAAATCTATGACAAGTGTGTAAACATAGCATTTTGAGACTTGGGTAGCAAAACATCAAGCTTAAACAATCTACCAATTCGTGTATCTTTTGGTACTACACATAGATCAGATAAACACTAAACAAAGCAACCATCCTTGTTGAACTGAACCGGAGATCCTTGCTCTATCATGGTAAGAACATAGCGCACGTCTCATAAAGCTTGAATCTTCGAAGATACAACAGAAAGGGGTATAGTACCAAGATGAGTGATTTTATGCTACATATCATCACTTGTGTACACTGAACCTTCAGTCTTGACAGTTCCTTATGACTGAATCAATCTTTATGATTCGTCATGTGGTTGGTTGCTCATGAGTCGATGTATCAATCATCTGCTGGTGTAGATATAGCATTCATCTCATGTGTTATGGTAAGAAGACTCTATTTCCTAGAGGCTAGACAATACGTATAAAACTCAACCTGCTCCAAATGACTATCTAAAATATTCTCCAGAGAGCTCTTTTGAAATCCTTACATAATCTTTAGTTAATACATGAAAAATATTGAGGATTTGGGATAAAATTCAGAAAATCCTCAAATACATGGTGAAAGCTCTATTGATCTAAAAGCAACTTGCTTCAAATGAACTGAAAATTGCAGGGTTACTTAATTGAGGGTGGCTGAACAATGCAAGAGGAAGTCCAAAAATTTCATTCTCTCCTTTTAAAAATTGCTTTGAAGATCTTGAACCCTCCAAGATGAGAAAATATAGTGACTAATACAATGACTCCATTCACCTGCATACACTCTCTCGCACTCTTGCTACCTAGAGCTTCCTCTCATGCCTTCTCACGCTGTGATATCATTACAATAAGGCAGACTCTAAGAGAGGAGCAGTCACACCTAAAGAAATTTACAAAGAATGAGAGACAATATACACCAAGAGAAGCAACATAAGGTCATGAGTCCCCCTTTATGTATGGAGATAGGGGTAGAAAGAGGTTCCATACCTCTGACTTAAACTATACCCTCGGATGAGTATAGACCTATTTGTAGTTGGTACAAAAATACACTTGTGACATGACTCTGACGTGAGGTACGGTGGCAGCAGTTAGATAAGTCACTTTGAGATGACAGCAATGATGTACCAGTAGTATATTTATCCACATTCTTTATAGTGTAGATTGAGTAGAGGTCCTTTCTGTTTGTACCAGTCCGAAGTCTAAGTAAAGCTGTGCACATTTCATCTCAGAAGATTTCTGTGAAGTTCTCCTTCTGATTAGTTTTAACAGTTTGATCTGTTATCAGTTCTAATAAGCTGATAGTATTCTGTTGTAGGAGATAAAGTTCCATATTTTGAGAGACTTGGAGTACAGTTCTCAGTTTTGTAATAACACTCTACCGACAATTAATATTAACGGTTTCCAGACTCCCCTGCAACTTCCCACGGACTGTTCTTTCATCGATCAAATTTTTTTCATCATTCAATCTGTACAAATTTATTTTCCTTAGTAAACTTGAGTGCAAATTTGGACCTGTAAATATTCTGAATTTGCACCGAAGTTCTCAGTTGTTCTTCTTTTGCTTCTCTCTCATATTTACGGTTGGTGTGGTGTTATAACTGTGGATGATACATATATCACGTACCAAGTATTTCTCACAATATCTTGGACACTATGGAAATATCACCATGATGGTGTCTTGCTCTTATAAGACAGTTATTTATTTGACTTGTCCATCCACTAAAGTTTTACTGGGCATCTCCTTGCGCCAAAGTGTTACTTAAACCGGACCCCGACGGAGTATAGGGAGTTTGGACTGACAAGAGTGGTTAATATTTAGCAGTATCAGTCGAGCGTGGCTACTTGATCAGCATAGAGAGCTAGCTACGTTGACGAACATAAAGGATAGAATCCGCAGAAGAGGGTGAGAAGGAACGATTTGCTAAAGACGAGTTCCTTTCGAACGAGCGGTATGTTGAACAGCGGGTACATAGCTGAAAGTTGAGGTGAGCACTGCTATCTTCTCAGGCGCTCAAAATTTTCAATAACTGTCCACAAAATCATGAACTTTTGGTTTCCTTGCCAACGATTTTCATAAAGACTCCACTATTGATGCACAAAACATAAGAATCTATAATTTATAATTAGGATTCAATTGCTAGTGTCTTCTTACGTTTTGTTACATCAATATTTCAGTTCTGAACATATTCTGAATCCGAATATTTTGGTTCGACTGAATCCAAAAGGATAGTCCTTCAGCACCTGCAAGTTTAGGAAAAATGTAAGCATAAAGAGTTCAACCACCTCCAGCTCTTCCACCGCTCTGCTTCCAGTTTCGTCCATATATTCCTTACCGTGACCGGGTTTCAGTTTCGCTTTTGAACATCAAGCGAAAAGCATCGACAGTTTATGAAAAACACTCGAAGCTAAACGAGTGTAAATGTAACGGAGCTACCGTTTGCTTGTTGATTTTGTTAATTCTTTCGAGCTTTGTGTTTCTGTCCATTCGCCCGACTACCTGTTGGCGGGGCGTCAGGTGTGTCTTATGCGGTTCTCTCTTTCAGTAATCTCTCACTATGGAGAAAAATAAACTTGACATATTTATGTTATGCATTCTCGTATCGTGCCGAACTATTTTACTACTATTTGCACGAACATAAATCTACCGGGGTACATTGATTCTTGTAGACTGTCCCACTCACTGTTTACCGTCGGACCACCCATCCCGCCTTCTTTGTTCCACATCGGCTCAATAACAATGCTATTAACGCGCAGCATGAGCACAACCAGCGTGGTCGTGTTGTACGATTCTCTGGGACCCTTGCTTGAAATCCGACGAAGATCGTTGTAGTAGTAGGTTTACTCACAGTGTTTTGTGACCTTACCAGGCCATAAAAAGATCTGGAATTTTACGTGACGGCGAGTGGATGCCTCTGTTTCATAAGATCATACTTGGTTTCGTACACGTGTAGATGTATATATTTCTGGTGTCAAGACATTTTTCACTGAAAGCAAAGTAAAATATTACAGGAAGTACCGATAGGCGGAAGTACTAACGACGTACTATGCTATCTAGAGCAGATTGAATATCAACCGAAGTTCACAACAATGCTCCTTGCATTCTACCTTCGACCAAGTCTCTGAAGAATTTGGTGGACTTGGGCTTGTTATTGTGGACTCAGTCCAGATGGCCATTGACTCGCGTCCTGTCATTGCTCTCTTTGCTGACGCCTGATGCTCTGCGATCGGTTGATTAGCAGGTCCGTTGTTCAATCCCAATCTCGGCCAACCTGTATCGTCCGTGCTGACTACAATGGAACGCGCAGTAACCCTTCACAAACGACTCCCACGCCTCGCGCAACTCTTCTTTCCTATTGAGCGAAGCCGAGATTTCCTTCGCCAGATCTAACTGTCGCTTGCACGTGTCTCGCCAGACATCCACAGGGCTGCGGCCAAGCACCTGGCTCAATGTCATCATGTAAGTATTCTGACAGGTCCCAACCACACTCTCCTTATAGAAACTTAAAACGTCATTCACCAGGGAGATGAACTCAGCAATAGCGGGAATGCTCGAGGTATATGTCTCGAAATACTCCTTCTCAGGGAACATCAACTCAGGGAAAATAAAGTGTGCATATGCCTCGCTTGCTCCTGATTTAAGTCGCAAATACATCGGGTAATCACTGGCGGTTCGTGGACAAGACACACCCTTTGGATATGCACTTTCCATGAGGCAGCCTCCGAGGAAACCAATGGTCGAGTGGACAATATTTCCCATTGCGATTGGGCCGTAAAACTTCGACAATCCGGTGGTGACAGTCCGGAACATTAGATCTATGCATGGATGATGTGGCGTGGATCCTTTGTCTTGCCAAGCCGCGAGGAAACGCTGGATCGCGGGAATCATCTGCTCGGGGTCTCTCTCACAGAGGTCATCGATATCTAGGAGGAGGGTGGTGTAAACGCCGACCAGAACCTTCAGTTCAAACGGATGAAAACTGTAGAACAAGTCGCCTGTGAAACCGGCAGCAGCCAGCATCGTTCTTTTTATCGATGGCAGGGCTTCAAGAGGAAGTCTCCCACTATCGACCTCGGCGTCGAACATTCGACTGATGGTTTCAAGGAGTTCGGAATCACGCTTTACCGGTTTGGTATAGTCGTAGTGCAATGCGCGGAGAAATTCCGCTAACTCGTTCCCATTAAACTCGATCCCTAGTGGCCTCTCGGATGTCGGGTTGCAAGACATAACTCCCTTGGGTACCGGTGATGATGATTCTTGCGTGGCCGATAGAGTTATGGTGCTCTCTCTGCAGATAGCTGAACCTTGGTAGATTGTGCTGAAGATATGAGAGATTCGAGAGAGATTCTCAGAAGTAATACAAATGATGGATCCGATGATAGGCAATATGTTGGCAGATTAAATACATCCGATCGATGAGCTAAGGGCTCTCCTCATTATGGCCAAGTTCGTCGTCTCTGACGAAAAACCTCTGGCTCCGAATAAGCCATTGGCTATTCACCGCGTCGTGTGTTCCTCCTCGTGCCAAAGGTGCATCTCACTAGAACGTGCATTCGTGGTGAGTGTGTGGTAATGAAAGCTCCCACGCATTAGGAGTCACTCATGATCACATTATCTCCAAAGTTCCGCACTATGATTCTGTATCCCGCAACTCGCAGATTCGTGAGGTTTTTACTTTTACATCTCCACCAGAAGCCGAAAAATAAATTACTTCACTCTGAAGAATTCTAGTTCAACTTTGGACAATGGGGATATACAAGGAACAACCTCCAGATAGTTCCGCCTGCATTCTGTTGGATTTGCCAGTCACCCATCACTGATTGTTAGTAATATTAGACTAGACGTCCTTACTCGTTACTCGTTTCACTATACATACTTCTTAATAATGACAGTGACCGTCATGATCAGTCAAAGTGAACCGACAGCCATCGAATACATGATCGAAATTCCAACTGTTACTACCGTGCTGTTATTCAAATTTGATACTTAGGAAATTAGTGTTTGAGAATCTGGAACTTGGACCTACATTCAAAATAGATACTAGCTTACGATACTAAATATTCAGTGGAGTTATCGGGAAATGCCAGAAGGAGTGTTCATCTTCGAACAGTAATGGACTTTACGGTAATCTTCTATATTTGATTTTCTTCATCAGAATGGAGTAAAAATAGGGAATTGCACTAATGTACGAATGCAAATATAGAAACTGATATCAGACACCTCAGACACATTCCGTGAATACCAGGAACCATTAGTCCTGGCTTTCGCTACCCGAGTATAGCGAATTTGAATAGCGTTCGGTAATCCCGAACCCCGATAGAAATTCCGAATTCCACTGCCAGTCACCCATTTTTAATTTTCTGGTGCTTCGAATTCGTGAACCTCTGCTGGAATCAGTGCATGCAGTGGACCGACTCCACTCCTAACCTGACAGTCTGAGCCGATCTGGAACAAAGAAGCCGGGATGGGTGGTTCCATGGTGAACGTGAGTGGGACAGTCTACAATGTACCATGCCGGATATGTATTCGCGCAAATATGAATAACTCGGCACAAGACGAGAATGCATGACAGCAATAAAGTTAATTTTACTTTCTCTTCGGAGTGAGAAATCTCAAGCACTTTACTGAAAGAGAGAACCCGCATAAGACAGACACCTGAGGCCTCGTCAACAGGTTAAGTTGGGCGAATAGACAAAAACACAGAGCTCGACAGAATTAACAAAATCAACAAGCAGACGAGAATGAGCTCGGTTTCGCGAAATTGGTAACTACGTCAGATCCGGTATCTCATAAAATACGGTAAACGCAAGGTCGGTGCATGTCAGAACATCGCAAGTCGCAGATTTGTTCCGCCTGCATTTTGTGAAATTTGTCACTCACCTACCACTCACTGTTACTTATAATTGGACTAGACGACTATATTCATAACTCGTTTCTCTACATACAGTTTCTATTAGTTACAGTGACCGAGTAATCTAAACCTTCAGTTTAAGTTGGATAGAACATTATATGAACTCACCCAGTTTTAGATTTCATATCTCAATCGGAGATTCTCCGCCTCCGTATCATGTGAGTTACCCAGAGAATAAAATAGAGGGAGTCAGAACGAGCCAACATATAACTCTGAAATATCCAAGGAATTTGAGTAACGGTGAAAAATGCGAGATAGCAACGGATAACAGCCTTGAACTGAAGATCCAGTAAGAAGTTCCTGTTCCTGCTGTGTTTGGCACGTGCAGGGGTTATCAAGCTCTTGCCAAGGACAACATACTGACGAGGAGAAGAAGAGGTATTATCCCCCTATATATGGACGTGTCACCGGTGATAGTCAAATAGTTGCAATAATTATACGAGAACCACAAAAGTAAGTAAAGACTGTTGACCTCGGGATGCAGTACTACGTGTAACTGAGAAGCACCTTAGAAGAAGTTGGAACTTAAACTACCAATCACGTACATGCCAGTATTATGACGGTTCACGAGCCTCTAAGGAGCTCAGCGGAGGTGTTCAGATAAGGTAATTTGGACAACGGACAACTGTGAGTCTGCAAGGACGAGCTGGAAGTTATGTAGCAACGTCGTTGCAATATGAATCGGCGGACCTTCTAGTGTTGTCGATTTTCTGGAAGATATTCGGCAACGGCAAGAGGCTCCCACTTGGACCTCCAGGATGGCCAGTACCTGGTCATCTTCCGCTTCTGGACACACATCCTCATCAAGCCCTGATGAAGATATCCCAGAAGTATTCACCTTTCATGTCAAATACGCATCCGAGAGAGAGTACGCAAACCAGAGAGGGTATGTAAGGAAGAAGAAAACCTCGGGCTTAGGAGGTATTTATCTGTCACATAGGTATAGATAGCAGTATATTCTTGAAAAGGAAATTATCCTATAAAAAATGTTTGAAAATAATACGTCTGATAAAATACCTTTTACGAATAAAACCAGATGAAACAAAGTGTAATTACTTTCTTTTCAAGATACATAGCTTCTGGGACATATTTTATTTGTTGGTTCCGTCTTCTATATAGAAATCATATGATTATTTACATTTGTGGGTAGTTTCTTACACCGTATAATAGGGGTGTCAAAGTTAGAGCATGTCTCAAATATTACTGACCTACGGGAGAGAGTTACGAGTTTGGCAAATGTTCGCGGACGTCATGGACGGTACCATGCCAACGTGCCAACATCCACTAGACGCCATGGACTTCGGTCAACGTCCACTAGACTGTCTCTGTTTGCGGTGCCCGTAGAAGACTTGCCACGATGTTGTTTACTTGTTCTTTTACCCGTTTATCTCTTAAGTTTTGGCAGGATGAAACTTTAATGCTAAAGTAATAAATTCCAGTCAGCGGTGAAAAAAGTGGATGACAAAATCTTACAACTGAAGTCACAAGAGTTTTCGTCACGGATCCACTTTTCTATGCAAAGCTATCCGATAAGAAGTTACTTTTTTGTAATAAAGCGCAGGGGACGGCTGGATTCAAATAACAAGTCAAAAATTTGCACTGTCTCATAAGACTGCAATCTGCTCCCATAGCACAGTTCTCTCGTTTTGGTTGTTGCACACGTAGACATTTAGCAGTCCCAACGGCCCATCAGGCCGTCCGCCAGTATGTGTCCATGTTGCTCTATTTTCCGTTACGTGCCATGTGCAGTAATGTGTGGTCAACCCGGTCAAAGTGCGGAGCCCGCCCTTCCTTGCTCTCACCGCATAATTCCTCCTTGCACGGCAGAGGCAACATAAAATGTTGGCTTCCTTCCAGAGTTGCTTTGCAGCAGGCGACACTCTTCAGGGCGTAATTGTTTTCCTGCAGGAACACCACGTCCGGTTTGGACATTCGTTCTGTAGAACTTTTTGTATTCTCACCTTTGCTCTCTTGGACGTGATTCTCCTTACGTAGTAGAAGATGAGTGCTATCTTCATTTGTTCTGCCTTGTGGGATTCTGCGTGTAGAGGAGTTTTTGCCTCTTGGGGCGATCCCAGAGTTGTCCCCTTCGCGTTGTGCGTTGTGTTGCTGTTCTGGTTTTGTCCCGCTGTGAAGTTCCTTTGATCGGTCCTCCTTTGAACCGGCCACTGTTGGTGCGTTTCTGTGAGTGGGACCTGTGCGGGGGAGTCTTCGCTAACCTGGTTTGGTTGTAGGCGTCCTTGATTCCCAACCTCTGCTGTATGTAGAAAGTGTCCGTTCTTGGAGTGTGTGTGATACTAGTCGCTACTGGCTCGCGGATTGGAATATTGGAGTGAAGGTTCTAGCGTAGGTGATAAGCGAGGAATTCAGCAGATGTGTGTTTTGGGGTGGCTCTCCGTAGTTTGAGGAGTTGAGAGCCCAGTGCCCTTATTGTTGGAAATGGACTGCTAGTAGAATAGGCTAAGACAAAACTCTAAGTCATGGCATAAGGACAATATGAGAGTGTGGGAGGACTCCTCAAGAGAATGTGGACAAAATCAAGTAAATGAATACTCAATAATGTACAATGGCCTTGGATCTGAATAATATACCTTGGGTCTTGGCCTTGGTAATCTTACGAAAGGTCACCATCTAAAAGCCTGAACTGGTTACTGTAATACGGGAGTATTCACACTTGTATTCTAACACTCCCACTCAGTAACAGTTCGGATAAAATAATTACTTAGCTAGAAAACATTCCTAGCTTCGGTAGTAGATAGTCCAACTTGGGAGCTGGTAAGCTCTTTGTCAGAATATCTGCAACCATGTCCTCAGTAGGACAATATCTAACTTCTATAATTTTTCCAGCGACGTGATCTTTGATGAAGTGATATCGGATATCGATGTGCTTCGTACGGTCGTGGAACTTGCTAGTGTCGACAAGGGTCATAGCACTTTGGTTGTCACAATATGTAACGGTCGGCTCCTTGTCATGCAATCCGATGTCGGTCAAGAGCTGACGTAATCAGATTGTCTCTGAGCAGCTCGTGCTAAGAGCTACATATTCTGCCTCTGTACTTGATAGGGCTACTGACTTCTGTCTCTTGGAGGACCAGCTGATGGCTCCTCCAGAGTAGATGAAGCAGTGACCTGATGTGGATCGTCTTGTCTTCGCATGTCCTCCCCAGTCAGCATCGGTGTAATCGAACAGAGAGTATGACTGGGGTGAGTGAGCATACTCAAGGTACAAATTTAAAGTTCTCTTGATGTAACGGGAAAACCCGCTTCATAGCGGCAATGTGCTTAGGTCCAAGACTACTCATGAACTGGGAGAGTACACTAATGGGATAAGACAAATCAAGACGAGTGCATACTGCGGCCCAATTAATAGAGCCAGCTGCACTCTGGTAAGGATAACTATTACATAGCTTCTTTTCATCCTCAGTGACAGGAGAGTCATCCGAGGAAATTTTCTCACCTGTAACTAGAGGGGTGCTTACAGGTTTGCAGTCTTGTAAGCCAAACTGAAATAGTTTCTGTGTCAAATACAAAGTTTGACTAAGTTTGATAGTGCCGGAGGACGGATCACGATTAATCTCAATGCTAAGGCAATGATGGACTAGACCGATGTCAGTCATGTTGAACCGTGAGCTCAATTTCTTTTTTACGTGAGACAGTAGAGCCTCACTGCTGCTGACAATCACGGTGTCATCCACGTAGAGGGCAAAGATGACGAAGTGCTATTTCAGATGCAAGTAGTAAACGTTTCCGTCTGCACCGGACTTAGCAAATCCAAGAGAAAGCAAGAAGTTGTCGATGATCAAGTACCATTCTCTTGATGATTGCTTAAGACCGTAGAGAGTCTTAAGCAATCTGCATACTTGACTGCGCCTTGCTGTAGTCACGTCTTCCGGAACACTCATGTATATTTCCTCGTTAAGTGTTCCATTCAGAAATGCAGTTTTAACATCCATTTGATGTACATGTAGATTATACTACGCTGAGATGGCAAGGATGAGCCGTATTGACTAAATGTGGACTACAGGGGAAAAAGTTTATGTATAGTCCAACCCGTAGATCTGGGTGAAACCACGAGCCACTAGTCTCGCCTTATAACGAGCAATGGACCCATCGGTATTAAGTTTTAACTTAAAGGTCCACTTATATGTTATCGGTCGGCGTCCTTGTGACAAGTCGGTGAGCTTCCAAGTGCCGTTAGATTCGTGGGAATCTAGCTCCTCCTCTATTGCTCTTCTCCACTGATCGGCATCAGGAGAAGATATTGCTTTTGTGTAAGAAACAGGTTTCATTGGCACTGGTTTGAGAGTTATCATCAATGCACGCTTGGTGTTCTTTTGAGACTTTGATATCAGCGATGAAGGATCGTAGTCTTCATCTGGGTTCCGTTGTGGAGGAACTGAATGTCGAGCTGATCGTCTCAATGGAGACGATGCTGAGAAATCCAATGGAGGAAGAGAGGACTCGCTGTGGGTGGAGCCGGAAACTCGTGGTGAGCGTGGTGATGTGCGCCGAAGGTAAGGATGGCGCGGGCTCAAGTTCTCTGCAGGGGGAGAGTGATGGCTTGAGGAGTGAGAACTTGGAGGGCGACTTCTCCCATTGGACTGTGTACTGCTGGTGACTCCTCCACCAAGGCCATGACTGCTAGGGACTCCTCCTCCGGATCCAAGACCAACGAGTGGGGTTGGAGATGGACCGGCAGGAGATGACAGAGGAACTCCCACTGAAGGAAAATCGAGACATAAGCTGGGCCAGCTGAAGGGACGAGCACAGTATGATAAAAATGGACGTCGGTCTCAAGAGACGCTTGAGTGAGTGAGAGATCAGCAGAGGGGATGGATGTGGGAGGAAGAGTTGAGAAAGACTCATCGAAGATGACATCACGAGAGGTGAAGATGTGACCGTCAGATTTTCTTTGGAGACGGTAACCCTTATTCTGGCCGCTATAGCCAAGGAAGATACACTCGTGAGAGCGATCATCGAGCTTTGTGCGCTCAACCTCGAGGACCTGGAAGAACGCGACAGCCAAAGACGCGCAGAAAGGAGAGATCGGGTCGACGAGGAGTTGTGGAGGCATAGGAGTGCCAGAGTTCATAAGGTTTGGTCATAGACGGGATAGCCTTAGACGGACACCGGTTCTGGAGGAAGGTGGCGCACGTGATTGCTTCACCCCAGAAGGGCTTGATAAGCTTGGAAGTGTAAAGCATAGAACGGACAGCATCGAGCAAGCTGCGGTTCTTACGTTCAGCAACGCCATTCTGCTGAGGAGAGTAAGGGACTGTGAATTGACGCTGGATGCCACGCTCGCGATAGAAAGCGTCAAAAGCAGCTGAACGAGATTCTCTGCCATTGTCAGTGCGCAAAGTGACAAGAGATTGACCAGTGGCGCGCTTAGCAAATGCTAGATAGTCTCGGAAAGCAGCAAAACAGTCACTCTTATAGTAGAGAAGACAAGTGACAGTGTAGCGCGAGTAGTCATCAATAAAGGTGATGAAATACTCATAGCTAGAAAGGTGCAAGAGGAGATGCGACCACTAATATCAGAACGGATCAGTGCTAGAGGACGAGTGGATCGAGTGGAGCTGGCACGTGGGAATTTAGTGCGTGCATGCTTGCCGTGTGCACATGCTGGACAAATATCCTCAGAGAGCGGGAAGGAAGGGAGGCCGGTAACATACCTGCGGTGGCTCAGCTCATGGACGCGATGATGGTTGATATGGCCGAGTCGCTGATGCCACAAGGTAGAGAGATCGCCCGTTGTAGTAACAAGGGCACATGGTCGAGGTGGCGTCGGTGGAGGAGTCCGACTGCCGGATGTAAAACCCTGAAGGCCGTCTAGTAGTCACGGAGGAGATCGCGATCTGAAAAACTCAGAATTTGCAAAGTGTAAATCGGGAAAATTCCAAGTTGGATCAAGATGAGAAAGTGGAACCGAGTAAGGACTGTGAGGACAGGGGCCAAGAAGGCCCTGCGTCCTGCATCGGGAGACTATGTCCCTATTGAAGAGACCGTCCCCCTGGTCCCTTGACGGACTGCCATCAGGACACTCCGTGGAGGACGGACGGCCGTCGGAGCAGTCCGTGAGGACTTGGCTGCCGGTCCCGTCGTGCGAGGATGCGCGATCCCCGTCTTCATATCTTTGCGGCGGCGAGGATATGAGATCCGCATCCCTTACGCGGGGATGCGAGGGCGGCACCTCCGATGTGGGGGTGTCTTCATATCCCTGCGGTGACGGGGATATGTTGCGTGCGTCCCTGCTGCACGGGAACGCACGCCTGGATGAGGATGGCCTCATCCAGATGGGGTCCTCATCCTCATCGCGATCCCCGCTGTGCGGAGATGTGTTATCCCCCGTGCGAGGATGACTTAGGTATCCCCGCACGCTGCGGGATGCCGGCGTCTGGGCGTCATGCGCGCCATGCACGCTTTACGCGGATGGGGTCTCCAACCTCATCTCCGATTAGCGCGGAGGTTTGTGGCCCGCGTGGGGGCGCGTTTGCCTAGCGGTAAGCGTGAGAGTCTCCAGACGTGGGGTCTTCCCAATCGACGGGGACCACTAAGGGCGTGCGACCTGGATCGATCCGTGTGAGGAGAAGAGGTGCACTGCTAGTGGACGCGTGCGGAAGAGGTGGCAAACCAGTAGGTGGCGTCCTTACAAGAAATGAACCATGAGGTGTGGTTGTGAAGGGGGTAGAGGCTGCGCTGACTGAAATTGAGCCATCATTATCCAAGTATGGCAAATCCGAATTTTGTGGAGTGGGGAGGGCTTCACTTGTGAGTGAGTGCTCCGAATTAGGGATTTGAAAATTCCGTGAGTGACTTGGGTGAATTTCAGCTTGGGTGTGCGCGTTCTGTGAGGCGGGGCTGGGCCTGGACCATGGGAAGCGGATCCTGTGCATGTTGCGGTTGAATAGTGAGGTGCTAGTCCGCTGGTTAGATTGTGGTCTAGCTCGCAAGCGCGGTCCTGATCTCTGGCTGAGAGGTAGTGTGTGGACTATTGGAGTCCTACCAGCTGTAGCTACAAGCGCGGTTTGGTCAACGACCAAAATTGAATTTCCGAGCATGTAGAGATCGTCGACAGTGGGACAGGGAGCTAGCACTTGTCCAAATCTGTCTTCTAGGTGACAGAATCCGTTGTCAATTGCCGAGCTGAGAATAAATTCTTCTGCAAGGCAGGCACGTGAAGAGCGTCACGTATGTACACATGCTCGCCGTTGAGCAGGCGCACTTCCACCATGCCGGAACCAGTAACGTGGATGGTGGTGTTGTCACCGAGTAGAATCTCATCATTCTCGGTGTTCTCAGTAGAGACGGGTGAGTATTCGACGAATTGTCGTCGATTATGTGTCATATGGTGTGTGGCACCCGTGTCCACATACCAGTTAGGATCAGCTGTCTGCACGATTGCAGATGAACATTGTGTCACCAGAACCCGCCGAGTGTTGTTGTTGTTGTTCTGGGAACGACGATTCTTGTTCCTGTTCTTGTTCTGGTTGCCAGCATTCGAGTTTTCGTTGCTGCTGCTGGGTTTGTCCGGACACTTAGCGATGCGGTGCCCGGGCTTGTTGCACTGGAAACATTTCTCGTTAGGATCTGGTGGTCTCTTCGGTGGCTGGTTGCCACCTTGTCGGTTGCCACCATTGTTGCGCCGGTTGTTGTCATTGCGTCCTCTTTGCCGACGTCCTGCAAACAAGGCAGTGGATGGTTCCATCGATAACTTGTGCCCGATCGTTTCCTCCTGGATGAGGAAGGTGATGAGGTCATGTAGCGAGAGATTTGGGTTCGTTCTCATCGCTTGCAAGAATAGATGGTAGTTGTTGGGCATGCTACCCATCAACGCGAGGACTTGCTCCTCGTTGGTGATTATCAATCCAGCTGAAGTCATCTGCTGGATGAGAGACTTGAAGTTGTTTACGTGCTGGGTGACAGTCTCGTTGGGTTTCATCTTTAAAACCCGCAACTTCTCTCTTAAGTGCATCTTGGTCACCATGTCTTGACCTGCAAAGTGTCTGGTCAAGGTGGACCATGCATCGTTCGACGTGGTGAAAGACATTAGATGTCCTGCCACACTATTCTCGCAGCATTCGTTGATTGCTGCGAGCGCGTTAACATCACGCTGATCCCAATCTGCGATGCTACCGGGTCCGGTAGCAGGGGGAGGGATGGGTACCGCGGTACCTCCGGGTGTAGTGGCACGTGGCATCTGCACGTTCCCTTCCACGATATCAAGAACACCATGGGCCCTAGCCGCAAGGTTGTCTTGTGTTTCCAAAGCGTGAAATATGTGCCGTCGAACTTGACCCAGCCGTTGGTGTCAAAGGGGGCAGACATTCTGTATCAGATTGATCGCTGGAACGGTGAAATTCTGTTAGCGAAGGTACAGAATCTGGGTGCGTGAAGCGTCCTTCTCGCAGCAGCTGAAGCGTCCTCCAACTGCTCTCACCTAAGGGCCGAAGGCCTACCTAGTGCCTATGCTATTGTGCTAGTGCATCAACAATGCAAAGCTCTGATACCATGTTGGAAATGGACTGCTAGTAGAATAAGCTAAGGCAAAACTCTAAGTCACGGCATAAAGACAATATGAGAGTGTGGGAGAGCTCCTCAAGAGAGTGTGGGCAAAACCAAGTAAATGAATACTCAATAATGTACAATGGCCTTGGACCTGAATAATATACCTTGGGTCTTGGCCTTGGTGACCTTACGAGAGGTCACCATCTAAAAGCCTGAACTGGTTACTGTAATACGGGAGTATTCACACTTGTATTCTAACACTTATCCCCGTGCGGTAGCAGCACGGACGAGTTTGTGATTCCTCCAGTACGCTTTCCAAATCCAGAGACAGCCGGGAGTACTAGGGTCTGAGGGTTGGAAGGAAGGGACCCTTGTCTCCTTGGAGTCTGTAATTCTCCTCGTCGAAGAGCTTGGCCGCAGCTTCGTTAAGGAACTGTGCTTTCTCGGGAATCGCTGTGTCACTTCGATATGTCTCTTTTAGTCGAGCTATACGAGTTAGAAGAGTCCAAGGACGGACTGAAAATAGAAATCTTGAGTGGTCTTTCGAGATAGTCCCTTTCTGTCTTGCTTTTGCTTCTCGGATGAGATCCACCAGCTACACTAGGGACCTGAGGCACAGTCGAGCTTGGACCCCTGTCCGTCGTCCTTGGGGTTGATTCCGCTTCATGTTGCATTGATATCTCCATAGATGTAGCACCGTAAGTGCCGTCCTACGTAATCAAAGCTTTAGGTTTAGTTCGTCACTAGTGATGTGATAAACGATGTCAGCGTGATTGCCTTCAATTTTGAACCAAACTCGTCTTTGAAGAGAGTTTTAGGAGCAGCGTTCCACGGGGTTGAGAATGTATTGTGTTAGGTTCTAGACCAGTTGGTCCCCTTTATGCACTACAAGTCTGATGATTTGCTTGATCCTCTTTGGATTTCTCACGTTGAACTTCAGTGAGTAGACCTTGAGTGCAACAAATGTCTCCCCACACTGCAGCGTCCCTTCTTCGCTGAGTTTCTTGTGTATCTTGTTTACTTCGTGCCCTTCTACCACCACTAGATGCAGTGCGTTTCCAACGTCTCAAGGTATTTGATGTGTATTCCTGACGGTAACATACTTGTAGGCGGTAAGGTAGTCCCTCGCTGCCTGTTCTCCGAGTTTGTCCTGGAAACTGACCACAAATTTGTGTGGGAAGGTGTAGTGGAGTACGTGCTTCCTCAGTTCCTCAGGCAGTTTTACTCTGATTGGGTTTTTGAAAAACAGAACCCGGTGCCAATTGTTGGAGATGTCTGGTGGGAGTTTCTCTTGTGCTTGGATACGTAGGAGGGTCTAATCGGGTCAGCTTCCTTCGAGAATCCCATGGTTTTATCTAATCGCATTTTCCTTTCTGAATGGTCTCTAGATGTTGCTTTGTGCTTGCATGTCACTTGGCCTGGATGACGTAAGAAGGGGTTCAATTCCTCTTCAGGTGTTGTGTTGTATCTCTGTTATGCTTGCTTGTATTGACATTTGCAATGAATGACATTCAGGTTGCAAATTGATGTTTACACACGTCGTGTCATAAATCGATTATGTATAAAACATCATGTATAATTCATCAATAGAGGCCTCCATATCTTCATGGGTATGATGGACAAGACTGAGACTCACCCGCAATCATGCAACTCAAAAAACAAACTAATAGTTTGTTCAAAGATGACGATGAAAGTTCTGTTCATTCTGTTCTGCGTTGCTGATACAAACCGGGTAGAACTAAATTCTTACAATATTATACAACATGCTCTCCAGTACAAATAAAATACAAAAGTCTGCATCTTCTCAGGACCAGTCTTCGAAGGCTTACTGATTCGATGGAAAACTTCTGGCAAGTGTGCACGTTCCTGTAGATTGTTCATGCAATCAGTTGTCGAATGAGCACATTTTCTTCTCCAATCTCGACGAGGACATGACACTAATTTTTGCTTGGGGTGAGAGTGATCAAGAGGGCCAACAACAACCACCAGCACCACCAAAAGCACATTACCGTCCACTATTCCAGACTATTGACAGACTTCCAACTTTATACCGTTGTTCAGTTCCCTCCGACCCTCAAGGCGAAAAGAAGTAAACTCTTTATTTTCAACCAACTACCTTTACTCTTGCGTCATGCTCTTGTCAGCAATGTTCTACATAACGAAAATAACACTTCTCCTCCTAAGACAGGAAACTTCCAGTCTAAATAAATTAATAAATTAAATCTTCTGTTAATTTCCCGTTTACTTGCTTGTAGCAATCTGTATATATAGGATTTGCAGTGCATTCGTGTCTGCTTGCCTTATTGGGTTAGGCCGGTATGTTTCCGCATCTCCAGGTCCATCTAACATTTAATTGATTTTTTTAACTTAGTATATATTTTCATTAGCATGTATATGTTTTTTCCAATAACAAACAAGCGGACAACGGTTTCTCATACGTTCATCTTGCATGCATATATATTCATCTCAGACTGTACTACGTCTTTAACTTGAATACAATTTTTTATGTCGAATACTTACTTTGTCGTTATTGATCCTCAGCACTCGCTGCATCCAGGGCTTCGATCACTCCATTCGGGGCTTCAGTATATAGGAGCAGAAAAAGGTCCCTTTTCCCAGATCCTCTCCGCGTGGTAAGAACGGGCATCCATCTTCGAATGTATGTCATTAGGGCTACAGCACATGAGAAACTTCATTCTCCTGACGCAAACTGCCTGCTAAGTAGGGGCCGAGACCCACTGCCCCTTCTTAGCAGAGAATCCACTTTTTACCTACAGTATCTTAATCTACCACGAAAGAATATCATTCTTTACGTGCGCCTTGATACATCAACCTTCGCATCGCTAGGTGAAATATGCATGAATAGGCATCCCCAACGTACTTGTACAGTGAAAATCATTTTCTCTTAACGGAAAACATATAAGTGTTATAAAAATATATTATAATAAGCTATAATGAAAAATCCAAATTATTTATAAATGTTAAATGTTAACCTCTCTGGGAACAGCTAATTGATGCAGACAGAACCCATAAGTCGAGAGCGGGCTGAAGCGTTCCTTGGGGTATAAGTCCGGGACAGGAATAGTCGATAGGCGTCATTTACGAGAGGCATTTAATATATATCCTAACCCTTCCCGCCGGAAGGGTTAGGATATATATTAAACACCTCATGTACACGAAGTGTACATCGCTAGGTGAAATATGCATAAATAACAATGCCCTGCGGTGAGGAAACGAACAAAATATGAGACGAAAGATAAACACAAGTGCTAACTAAACGCGCCATGTCATTTGTTCCACCAGTGTAAAACCATCCTTACCTCACGCGTGTCTATATGACTGGACTCACTGGAGGTTTCTCCTAAACACTATGACCTATTTGCGAGTTGCTTTCCTTTTCCACGAAGGCGCCATGAAAGCGTCCCAGCATTAGATAATAATCTCTTTCTTTCTTTTCTCTATTTGTTATAAGTAAAGTATGAAAACATACTTTACTTAAAAATATTTTTTAAAAATATACATACATTCAACAACAGGTTGAGGATATTAGATGAGGACCAAGACGAAAACCCATACTATATTATTCAAATCCAAGGCCATTGTACATTAAGTAATTCATTTGCTTGGTTCAGCCTACACTCTAAGAAGGAGCTCTGTCTCGCTCACATTCATACTGTCCTTATGTCGTGATATACAGTTTTGTCTTAGTCTATTCTAGCACTAGTTCATTTTCAACATGGTATCATAGCTTTGTTTTGTTGATGCACTAGCACAATAGCATAAGCACTAGGTAGACCTCCGGCCCTAAGATGTGACCAGTTGGAAGACGCTTCAACTGCTGCGAGGAGGACATTCCATGCATTATGATCATGTACCTTTGCTACCAGAACTTTGCAGTTCAAGCGACCAACCTGGTACAGAATGTATGCCCTCTTTGACATCAAATGTTGGACTAAGTTCGACGGCACTTACTTCACAATATGGAAGCACAATTAGATCTTTGCGGCTCAAGGTCCATGGTGTGCTTGACATCAAGGATGGGAATGTGCGAAGAACACGAAATCCGGGAGTATTGTGATACTTTTTTCTCCTCCTGCCACAGACCCACCGACAGTATTACGGACTGAGATCAGTGTGACGTAAATGCACTCGTGACAATCAATGAATGCTGCGAGAATAGTGTGATAGGGCATATAATGTCTGCACCATGTTGAATGAAGCATGGACCACCTTGATCAAACACTTCGCTGGTCAAGACATGGTGACCAAGATGCATCTCAAACAGAAGTTGTGAGTTCTAAAGATGAAATCCAATGAGACTGTAACTCAACACGTCAACAATTTCAAGTCTCTCCAGAAGACAGCACACCGCATCGTTGAGTGTCCAGACAAAACCAGCAGCAATGATAATTCTAGTGCAGGCAACCAGAATCAGCCCCGATGCAACGACAATAACAATCGATGCTGACCAAACAACAACAACACCCATCGAGTCTTTGTGATCCAATCCTCGTTTGCAGTCGTGCAGACAACTAATCCTTTCTGGTATATGGATACGCCACATGACACACAATCAATGATAGTTCATCAAGTACTCACCCGTATCAACTGAGAATATCGAGAACGATGCTATCCTACTCGGTGATAGCACAATCATCCACGTTGGCGGTTCTGATATGATGGAAGTATGCTTGCTCAACGACGAGCATGTGTACATACTTGACGTCCTTCACGTGCCTGTCCTGCAGAAAAATATATTTCCAGCTCGGCAGTTCAACGCAAAGGGCGGCTGGTGCTTAATCGAAATAGACTCCGTCATCTCGAGGACAGATTTGGATAAGTATTAGCTCCCTTTCCGGCCGTTGATATTTATACATGCACGGAGAATCAATCCTAGTTGTTGATCAGACATCACTCGTTGCCTCAGCTAGGAGAACTTCAATACTTTACCTCCGGATCAGAGATCTAGACCTCGACTACGAGCAAGATCACTATGTAGCCAAAAGAATAATGTCTCTCTTACTAATCGCAACCTGCAAAGATTAAACTTCCCATGGTCCAGATCTAGCTCAGTCTCACAAAATGAGCACAACCAAGAGGAAGAACACATAGTCAATTTTCAGACATTTCCTCTGTTTGCAGAGCAAACACACAGATCTAGTATTTCAACTCCATCTTTGATAGAGGCCGTGGACATGGATAATGAAGGTAAATTTCCCCCCAGTTGACCTTCACTTTTCCTTGAACAAACCTGACGGCTACGCCCTTTGGTCTTTTTCCCAACCGATCTCTTTGTGCTGGCTTCCCTCTAGGCTCCAACGCGACCCCCAACTTGGCTGAAACCGGCACGGGGTCCTATGAGTGCACGGTACGTTTCTTCACATGGATCGTGATTCTTGCCGCTTCTCTTCTCGGTGCACGGATATACGTCCTGCATTCATGAACCATTGACTGGCAAGGACTGGTCAATGATCTCCACTCCAAGTCCGTGGACACCGGATTACTCGAGGAAGAAGGGCACATGACCTTCTCCTCAGGGCTCACTCCCTTCTCCTCATGCCTCTCATCCTTCCCCGCACGTCCTACCGGTCACCAAGGGCCTCATAAGAGACCATAATGACCTCTGTTGATCGGGAGCCTCCGATTAACAGAGGCTCCAACGCCGTCCCTTGAGGATACGTGTTAGCATCTCTTGGCACAGTCCCTCTGTGATCCATGCTGGACCCTACTTGTACAATCCTTCCGAGAATCCGCAGACGACCGTCTCACGTGTCACCTCTCATTTCCTCCAGCCCACAATATGACCTCCCTAGCCCAGCTTATACTCCTAGTCCATTTTTTGACTTGCCCAACTCTTTCTCGCAGCTGCCCGTTTATTAGAGTGAAAGTATTAGTTGGAGAGACAAATCTGAGATATGTACCTACAGGTGAACAAGTTGCTGATATATTCATCAAAACTTTATCTAAAGATAAATTTGATATTTTCAAATGTTTAAAGTGTTAAAGATATTGATATGAGTTTAGAGAGACTGTTGATATACGTAGTACAAGCTCTTGAACATAGTTCCATACATAGTTAGTATACTTAGGGCACTGCTAAGTTACTGGGATCCAACCTCTAATGCGTTTTACTCTCTTATATATTGAGAAGGGTGCTGCCCCGGATTAGTTCCTTTGGTGATGTTCTCTTCCTTCTTTTGTTCTTCTTGTGAGAAGGTTGAGAGAGCCTCCGTCTTGTGAGAAAGTTTTCTTCCCCTGTTGGAGTGGTGCTATGAGTGTTGGATTCTTGTTGCCATGTTGGAGTGGTGGTGTGTTCTTGTTGGCCTACATCGTAACACCAATGTAATAAAGTTGGAATGAACCAAAATCAAAGATCACCAAACTAGGAAGAACAAAAATCTTTAGCAGAATTGATGAAATATGGAGTGAAATTAATTCGATCTCTGATACCATGTCAGAATGCGCGGAGAAATTCCTTCACCTCGTCCCCATTGAACTCAATCCCGAATGGCCTCTCGGATGTCGGCTTGCATATGTCGGCTAATATAATTATCCTGATACCAAATGTTATGCATAGCCTTCGCAAGCAATGCTATTACAAGCGCAGCACGTAGTTCGACATATATAATATTCCGGGAAGGCGAGAGTTCTGGTCCCGGCCGAGAGTACTCCGAACTGAAGTTTGGGCTCGGAGAAGAACTTGGCCTGTCAACTGTCATTGTTCTCGTTGCCGATGCTGCTATAAACTGCCGGTCTGCGATCGGCTTTAACTTTTTAGCTGGTACGTTGTTCGATCCCAATCTCCGCTAACCGGTAGCGTGTCTGCTGAGCAAAACGGAAGGCGCAGTAACCCTTAATATACTCCTCCCACGCCTCTCGCAACTCCTGTTTCCTGCTGAGCGAGGCCGATATGTCCTTCGCCAGTCCCAGCACACGCTTGCACGGGTCTCCAAGCATCCACAGAGCTGCCCCCAAGCATCTTGCTCATTGTCATCAGGTAGTATTCTCCTCGGTCCCGACCACACTTTCCTTGTAGAAAGTGAGAATGTCATTCACCAAGGAGTTAAAGTCTGTAATAGAGGGAATGCTCGAGATATAAGTCTCAAAGTACTCGTTCTCAGGAAACATCTCCTCAGGGAAACTCAAGTGTGCGTATGCCTCACTGATTCCAGCCTTATTTCGCACGTACACCGGGTACTGACGGGAAGTTGGTGGGCAAGATACACCTCCCGGATACGCACTTTCCATGACGCAGCCTTGGAGGAAACCAACGGTCGAGTGGACAAGATTCCCCATCGTAATTGGCCCCTAAAACTTCGGAAAGTCGATCGTGGTAATTCGGAGCAAGTGATCTAGGCACGGATGATGCGGGGTGGATCCCTCGTTTACCCACGCCACAAGGAGATGCTGTATAGCGGGAATCATGTGCTCGGGGTCCCTCTCACAGAGATCGTCGATTCTATGGCGACGGTTGTGTAAAGGCCGACCAGAACCTTCAGTTCGAACAGATGTTTCCAGTAAAACAGGTTGCCTGTCAACCCGCCGACGACCACCATCGTTCTTTTTATCGATGGCAGGGCTTCAGGGGGAAGTCTCCCACTATCGACCTCGGCGTCGAATATTCTGCTGATGGTTTCAAGGAGTTCTACGTCGTGATTTAGAGGTTCGGTCCAGTCGCAGTTCAATGCGCGGAGAAAATCCTTCACCTCGTCCCCATTGAACTCAATCCTGAATGGGCTCTCGGATGTCGGCTTTGCAAGGCATACGTCCCTTCGATACAGGTGATGTCCATTCCTCTGATTGACCGAGTCATGGTGATCTCCCCACAGAGAGCTGAACTGGGGAGCAGCGTGCTTTCAGAAGATTTCAGTTCTACGACTGCGCAACTGCTCGGAGATATGTTGGCAGCTTAAATACATTGAATTTTGATTCCTGAACGTTATTCCATCCAAGGCGAATATCGAATATCGCATGTATGAAGAAAATGGGAGAAAGACAGGCGCCGAAAGCGTAAGATAGGGAATGGTTTTCATGGCACATGATAGAGTTCTATTCTGGGACTCTTGTGGGGAGTCATGTAACACGAAGTGATGAGTGAGGAGTCATGACTGGTCACTGACATGACTTTGCGGAAGGGATTCCGTTGAGGCGTAAGATCCAAAACTGTGTCAGAGTTTAGAGAATGTGCTAACATATAATTAAGTTTGGAACTTTTGACGTTGAGTATTCGGTGACTGTAAACAGTTTCAACTAAATACATAGAAGCCAGTTATGAATATGGGTTGTATAGTACAATATAAGTAACAGTGAGTGGTAGGTGAAATCTATGCGGAATGCAGGCGGAACGAGATTCGCGAAATGCAAGGCGGAATTCTGGGAAAGTGCATTCTGACGGAATATCTTAGATTTGCTCTGAAACTCCGCAAAAGTGTATTCCGCAAATTTTGGAGGTCATGTGAGTGACTCCTGAGAGGTGAGGGGAATGGGACTTAGTTGCTAGAGGGGTGTTTAAGGTATAGCCAATAGCTAAAGCCATAGTTGACCCTAGCCACACTGGAGCTGGCCGGCATTCCATGTCCAAAGCAAATAATACATACGCATATCCTGTTGCTCAAGCTCTGTGGATACATGGAGGATCGTCGGTCACGTTATGATCAGAAACATCCAACCTACTAAGGTCATCCATCAGTCATTTCTGAGTCCGCTGAGTGGCGACTGCATTGCCTCTACAACAGTTGAATGTCACAAGGTTCATATCTCCACAGCTTCAAGATACAGTGAGGGAATACCTCCAACCGACGTGGAATGTCACAAGTCTCATATCTCCGCAGCTTCAAGATACAATGAGGGAATACCTTGAAATGACGTGGATCGAGTGGCGAGTACAACTGATGAGTTCTTTTGCAGCGTAAGGTCGCAGTGAGAAAATCTCACGCAGGACATCAGTTTTAGAGTTAGCCCTTGCAATTGGCTCTGGAGGATGACGATGTCAATGGAATGCTTCCGTTTTGGTGAATGGTGGCTTGCAGTTGACAGGTTACTGGACTTGCGGGTGGCAGCAGTGTCATTCTTGGTTCTAGCAGTATTTACGCGTTTTACATGGAAGAGCGTTGCCGTCAGCTTCCAGAAGGGCATACCTGAACCTCCTGCGCGGCCAGTAATTGGTCATCTTCACCTCTTCGGCAAACTTCCCCATCAGGTTCTTCTGAAACTTGCTGGACGATATGGACCGCTTATGTCAATAAGACTAGGCACCATTCGGGTCATAGTCGCATCTGATGCTGCAATGGCAAAGGAGTTCCTCAAGACTCAGGATGCAATCTGGGCGTCCCGTCCTCCCACTCTATTTGGAGAATTGTTCTTCTACAATTATGGCGATGTGGTAATGCAACCTTTAAATGACCTGTGGCGGAAGCTGAGGAAAATCTACTTCTCAGAGCTTTTGTCTACGACGAACGTAGAAAAGCAGAAGGTAAATGGGCTACTCTGTCTTGACGTCCGCAACCCAAGGTATCGACTACCATATGCATGTGTATATCTGTACAGCTCGACATGTATGTTTGTGCATAGCCGAGGCTCAAGAATTCACGATATCAGTATTCTCTTTTAGTATGAGATCGTTTATCTTCATATCTACATATGCCTAGCTTTACACTCTGAACTGAACTCTCAGTTTAGTTCCATCTTACAGTTTCTGGTTAATATCACCGATATATAAGCACTTGTCCACGTCAACTTAAAAGTTCTTCCTCCTTATTGTCTTGCTCTTACTCCATTTTTGCAAGTTGCATTGTCGTAATTAAGCCTACATTCAGGGTCGTTTCGAATCCTTAAGGCTAGACACCTTGTTCGTCCTACTATTTCTGGCACAAGATTCACCAGATTCAGCTTTTATTGAGCTTAAGCAGGATCGGAAGAAGGTCTAGAGCGACTGACAGGAAGAAGATGTAAACGTGGGTTGTGGGTTTTATTAGTTTTATGACAGCTTGGAGTCATTATTGTGGTGTCATGGCAGGGTCATAGGCATGAATCTATAATGAGTCTGGTGAACTCCATGCTGGCATCTCAACGAGGAAACGAATCCGTTGATATGTACTCTGCAGTGGCTTACATGAACTCTTACCAAATGACAAAACTTATTTTCGGCAAAAGAATTTCTTCAGAGTACACACGTCGAGCGTTGACAGGTGGAAAGAAGACCCTGGCGGAACTTGTACGCGATCTTGCCTCCATCGACTTCCTCTCACTGGGTGAATGCTTTCCATGGCTAAAGTGGTTGGACTTAGGAGGAGTGGAAGCAAAAATGAACAAAATTCATGCTGATTTCGATAGCTATCTCACGGAACTACTCGAAGAGCGTCGTCGCCAACTCCTGGATGGTGAGGAGGTTGACGATGACCCGATAGACTTCTCGCGCGCCCTGCTGTCACTGGTAGACAAGGAAGACGGGAGCGGCTTGACATATACGAACATCAAAGCTGCTATTGCTGTAAGTTCTGAGTACGTTTGTCGTCTTCCAGAGATTTCTCTTTTAACGTACACCCGTCGGCAGCTAGCTTACGCGAATGTATAATCTACCTTCAGCGAACGATCGGGTACTTAAGTTTAGGAGTCATTTATCTGTCATTACCATTCTTCCCATTTTGCTTCTCATGTTTGGTCTACGAGCGAAGACTAAAGTCAGTCGCTCAAAATCTCATCAGTACTTACTTGAAGGAGGACCCTTGGGTTTCTGTGGACAATTCTGAACACCGTCTCATTGTCATCCGCCAGGACATGTACGCTGCGGGTATAGAGACTACGTCGGCCGTAGTAACGTTTACAATTACTGAGATACTGAGACATCCAGAAGTTAAGCGAAAGCTGGTGAAAGAACTGGATGACGTTGTCGGCCACGAGAGATTGGTGGATGAGTCAGATCTTGTGAACCTCAAGTTCCTCAAGATCGTGCTCAAGGAATCTTTGCGACTTCATCCTTCGCTCCCACTTCTGTTGAGTCACTGTGCAACTGCGTCAACTGTTGTAGCCGGACACCCCATTCCAGCGGGCACTCAATTGCTCATAAACATCTACGCCATACAGCGGGATCCAGAGAACTGGGAAGACCCCTTAGCCTTTAGACCAGAAAGATTTTCGGATACCTCTATCGACCTGAGAGGCCAACACTTTGAACTCCTTCCTTTCGGATCCGGACGAAGGCAGTGTCCAGGTATGAACATGGGCTTGACTACTTCGGAACTTGTTGTAGCCCAGCTTTTCCATACCCTCGACATTTCACTTCCTCCTGGAATGGGACCAGCAGATGTGGATATGACTGAGGCAACAGGGGTTGCAACGGCTCTGGCCACCCCTGTTCGAGTTGTTGTGGCTTCACGATTACCTGAGAAAGTGTACAGTATGTAGGAGTGCTACGGTTAGCTGGGTCTCTGAGAGACGTGCGCTCGACCGTAAGTATATGGAAAAGTGAATGGTTTTACTTTCGGTGTGATAAAACAATACATCATTAGGAGGGTGCGACAAAGCATAACAAACTTACTAAGGTGTGATGAAGCAAATTTCTGGGAGTAACATCTATCCTCTTCCTGACTACAGTAGCGTGTACTACCGGTAGTACGTGTCTCCGTCTCTGAGCATCGAACACTGTAACGGTTTTGTGGTAAAATATAGTGGTTTTCACCTTATGCATTAGTGCCTGTCCACGTCCACTCACCATTCGAGGTCCACCGGTACTGGGAGATCTGGCCCAGTACAGGGAGATCTCTCTGGTAAGATCTCCAATCAATACAAGCAGAATGCTAGGAAGAGTTCGGTGAGGAAGAGTCTGCCACCGTCGAGGACTCGAGGCAGAGGCCCCCATTAGCAAAGATGAGTAGCGGGAAAATATCGAAAATGCGAAATCTAGTAGGATTCGTTACTTGAAGTTTTAAGAAGATTTTGCACGAGGTGTAAACTACGTTGAAAGTTCTGACCTGTCATTCAATCCGCCAGCATGTGAGGTTTGGTGGCGCTGCTTGTTCAGGAGCGGATAGGCTCGTATCGTTGCCCATACTTCCTTTATCTTCTTCTTGATTGTGCTAAAGTTTCAAAGTCATCTCATGATCATGCATTCGTTCTCTCTTTTGAATTCTAGTCGTAGGGGGATTACGTGAGACGTCATTTTCGTTACTTCGATATTCGCTCCATAGCGTTCAGCTTATCACTGGGTATGATCACTTGAATTGATGATCTTTGGTGAACAGAAAGGACACAAAACGTGAGAAATAGCGAGAAAAAGTAACTGAAGTGACTAAAAGCTTGATTGAAGTGAACTTGTGTATGTTCGGTCATCTTCAGAGATAGATTCCTGTAGAACCATCACGGGAAGGCCTCTTTGTTCCAAGTTTACTGTAAATTTGATGGATGCAGAGTGAATCACTTCAATATGACAATAAAAAGCGTCTAAGGCAGTAAACTTGCAATCCTGGGCAGCGTTGGTGAGTAGAGTGAGTCTGGTATAAATTATCGGACTGAACAACCATGAAGTAGATATTATGCAGTACGTTAGTAGTTTAGTTATAATGCATAGAGTGGAATTACCAAGCGATCAAAATTGTCTTCTGGCGCTGTTTATCTCCAGACGCAGCTTACTTTACTGGAGCGCGCACTCAACCTCTTAGTCATTATGTTCCGGGCCGATCAAGCCTGTCAAGATTGATAGCAAATTATCGGCATTTGTTTCTTCTCGGGGTCATTGGAAGCCTACTGGCAAAGCCTAGTAGGCTTCCAATGAGTCCCTGTAGGCATACATGATCTTTTTCATCCAGATGTCATCTTAGACTGCTCTGCGTTATCTGCAAGCGGAGTGGAAAATACCTTGCTGGCTCACCCTCCCGATAATATGTTATCCACCCTGCGCCCTGCGCCATCGTGTCCAGTATTGTGATAATGACTTGTTGTCCACCTTGCCGGGGTCCTTCCACGAGATCACAGTAAATCAACCCTCACATACTAAAATATCGTCTGTCACCACTTTCCACCAAAAAACTTTCCCTTATGAATCATGGAACCCGTCGGGTGCACCATTCAACTCCTGCATTTGTTGATTTGGCGGTCCTCATGGAGAGGGCTGGGGGCTTCTTGGGGAACCCGAAAGTAAGTTGACGTGGTACTGAATCAAGGGTTTGTCTTCTGTTTTGCTGCTTCTTAGATGGCAATAATGTAGAGTGTATCTTTTTGTTAAGCAAGACTTGCAATTGGATGCAATTTCTGTCTTTTTGTTAAGATAGAATCCTTGACTGACAGCTTCAGAATTGAGAAGGCTTTTTGCCGTTGTTTTCTCAATATATCTATCTGCTCCTTCTTCCACATAGAGTCAGGTGTTTTTGGAAGTTCAGTTACATCCCAGAGATCTACTCTATCTAAGATAGCTTGAACGAGGAAACGCCACATGCTGTAGTCTAAGATAGCTTGAACGAAAACGCCACATGCTGTAGTTTGAAGAGTCCACTAGCTTGTGATCCTCTGCAAGCTTCAACTTCAGATCCACTTTCTGTGACAACAACAAGTATGTAATCATATAGAGACGTTCTCTCTGATACCATGAAGACTGAAGACTCCAGAGTTGAAGAAACACACTATTCATATTTCAGTAATGTTCATTTATATACGAGGATAAGACAACCTAGAACCAAGTATCCTATCTATATTATTACGGATACACAACGGGACAGTTGTGTGCGTCATCTGGCAGTATTTGATTATTTCTTAATCTGGGTTGAGCACATGTATCTTATCGAATATGCCAACAGAGTTCTGTGATCCAAAGAACACTTATTTGCCCTCATATGTCTTTCGAGATGACTTAACGCTGTGAACACATATACTAAATGCAAACCAGACAGTGAATAGATCATATCTATCCGTGAAACGAGGAAGATGATCACCATATTGGAGTGAAACACCTAAACATCTTGGAAAGTTACGGTGAGAAAAGGCACGATAGAAACATTTCACAAACTTTGGAGCGAGACAAAAAAGGATTGGTGTGATTTAGGCTGAAAGGGGGTGTGTTGTATTTATTTTCCATTCTAAATCGCATGTGTTTTGCTTAGCCTTACACTGGAATGATTATAGAGGCGGGAAGAAACGAGATTTGTATCCAAAATGGAGGAATAAGGGTACTTTTATCCTTCTGTAATGCCTGAATGACTTCAGAATCACTTTCTGGGACGGATCACTTAAGCACATAGCATCGAGACGCTTAGGGGATGTCAAAGTTACTATCCGTCAGGATTATTCTGCTATCTGCGTGCTGCAGTTCTAGGCAACGGCCATTTCAGTTGTGGGTGGCTCCGGAGGTACTTGCAGAAATGACTTGTGGATTTTGTCCAACTGGACATAACAGTTTAACCTTTGAATCAGAATCGAACATCCACTTGTACTGCAATCATGATAACCAAGAGTACATGGTTACGTGGCAGCACTTTGTTTCTTTTATGAGTTTGAAAACTGAAACTTTCATCTCTTGCAAGAGGGATTACGCATAATGAGCATTGGTTTGAGAATTGCGTTCAAATGAGAGTGCAATAGTTCCAGAATAGCATTCGTTTGAGAATATTGTTGGACTGAGCGCACAAGAGGCATATCGCATTGTGATAGACTGAAAATACTAGTCTGAGCATTGGAAGGAGCATAGTCTGATGCTTAAATTTTTTATAACGCTTGCTAGCATTGAATTTTGTTTCTTGCATGAAAGTCCAAATTTGTTCACAATTTTTGCCTTGTGAAGTGAGAATCTCAATTCTAACTACGCCTGGAGTTTCTAAGAGGAAATAACTGTTAAAAAATTAGAGGAATTATAGAGATGCGAGTGATGTTGGCATCTTTGAGCTCTTCTAGTTTGGATGAAACTGTCAATAGTGATACTGAGAATAAGATTGATAGTGATATGAGTGAAGACGTTGATAAGGATGGTGATATGAGAGGAGAAGACAAGTTGAAAAAGATGTAGAGTTATGAATACATGAGTTCTTTCGATGACAATGGATTGGATTCAGATTCTAATGAAGAATTTATCAAAATATATCTAGTCGAGTGACAGTGTAGCACGAGTAGTCATCAATAACGGTGATGAAATACTCGTACTCAAAAAAGATGCAAGGGTCGAGTGGTGCGTTTTGACTGATGCGTGGGAATTTAGTACGTGAGTGCTTGTTGTGCGCACAAGCGAGACAGATATCCTCTAAGAGTGAGAAAGAAGAGAGACCTGTAACATACCTACAGTGACTCAGCTCGTGGATCCGATGGTGATTGATGTGGCCGAGCCGCTGGTGTCACAAGATGGAGCCGCATGTTGCAGTAACAAGAGTGGAGGGTCTAGGAAGCGCCGTGGGAAGAGTCCGGCTGCCTGATAAAAATCTTTGGAGGCCGTCCAAGAAACTGAAAAGAGTTGAGGACGTGTCATCCTCGTCCACATCATGGTCAGAGGAGCTGAGAAATGAGTCTCAAGAGCTGAGCAAGTGGGCAGGAGTTGTGAGGAGTTCAATGGATCTCTATATGTTTGGTCCTAGCATGAAAAATAAGATTAGAAATAAGTTTAATATTGTTGATATTGTCTGTGTAAAACAACAATATCAGAAAGATGTGAAGTCAAACTGATTCGCAAACGGCATTAGTGACACCTTTGTATTTTACTTCAGTCAATGATAGAGCAACTGTAAGTTGTCTCTTCGATGGCCAGCTAACAGCAGAGTCTCCAAAGCTAAAGACAAAGCTTGATGTAGATCTTCTATCTTGAGCACTTCCTACCCAATCTGCATTAGTAAAATCATGTAACAAGAGAAGACCACCCGCTGCATAGTAAAGTCTATACTGGATTGTGAACATCATGTATCGTAAAACCTGTCGAAGTACATCAAGATGAGGTTTCCTAAGTGCCTGCATGAATTGACTAACTAGATCGACAACATAACTTAGATCAGATCTAGTAATGATCAAGTAGATGAAGCTGCCTACAATCTGTCTATAGAAATTTGGATCTACTAGTAGCTCACCATCCTCAGCATTCAACTTCAGAGAAGAAGCAAGAGAGAAAGAGATAAGCGTACAAGCTGTCATCCCAAACTGTTATAGCTTATTCATAGCATATTGTCTCTGTAACAGCCATGTATCATCTCCATCCTTATGAACTCAATAGCTAGAAAGTACTTCAATTCATCTGATACATGTACAAAATATAGAGAACCAAACACTTTGAGACTTGAAAGATTTTTTTCTTGCCTACCAATACCTAGTAGTGGGTCTTCTTATGTACCGCTGCAGTTGGTGCACGGTTCATGAGATAGACAGCATAGACATCATCTTCTGTCCAATAACACTTAGACATAGACTTCTCATTCAGCGTAACACATGCTGACTCTGCAATGTGTATATTCTACCTCTCTGCTACATCATTCTGCACGTAATGAAGGTCGTGATCTTGCTCGTGAAGGTTTTGTTGTGGGCTATAACTACACGTGATCTCTCTCTTGATCCCATGCTCTTGCAAAAAGTTGTCAAAGTGATCATAGATGAACTCGCCTCCTCCATCCGGACGGAGTCCTAGGATGGAATTGTTATTCTGCTTCTCAACTAGGGTCTTGAATGATTGGAACACAACAAAGACGTCTGCCTTGATCTTGAGGAAGTAGACTGAAGTAAATCACGAGAAGTCATCTGAGAACAAGACGTCTTTGCTTGAGAACCATTCAAGCTTGCTTGAGATGTAGTCCATACATCAGAATGTATCAACTCCAACACCTTGGAGGCTCTATTGCCGTGATGGTAAAAAGGCTGCTTAGCTGCTTGCCAAACTGACAAGCTTCACAAATCAGAGATAGGAGAAGAGATGTGAACTTGAGAAGACTTTTAACTAACTTTGACATAGATAAGGTCTTCAAGCTGATAGTTCACATAACATACTCTCTTATATCACATCTCCAAATATGAGACTCCAAAAATACGAGTAAATATTGCAACTTGAAGTTGAGTATGAACAGCATCCAGTTTGAACAGCCTTCCTACTCTAAACCCTTTGGTCACTACATTATTACCACTAGTTTGAACAAAACATCCCTCGCTGTTGAATCGAATTTGATAACCTTGCTCCACCATCTGACCTACTGAAACTAGATTCCTAGTAATAATGAGCACATATAGTACATCTCCTTGAGCAAAAATTTTTGAAGATTCAATAGATAGAGAACTGTATCCATATGTGTAATGTTGTGCTAGATATCATCACCAGTATAAACTATTGCTGGTGTCTTCAATGGCTCCTTCTGACTGAATCATTCACCATGTGCTCTCATGTGATTCGAAGTCCACAATCAATAAACCATTCATCATAGCGTTTGCTCATGGAACTCATGACATGTGCCATCATTAGAAGATGCCATCTGAAAAAAGTTCTTCCGTGGACACATAATTTTGTTGTGGAAGCTTGCCAGACTTGATGTTTGCTTACCTCTTGAAGCAAATCTTGATCACATGATCTTTGGCTTTGTAGTTTGCATAGAACCGCTGCTCACCCCCGCCTTTAGCTTGCTCTTGATGCTGGTCAGATGAAGCTGCTGAGAAAATGGACCTCGACCAAAAGAACCAAATCAATTCTTATCTCTGTCATTAAAACTCTTTCCTCGTCATCTGTCTCTATCTTCGGCAAAGACAGCTTGCTCTTGTGATGAGACGGAACCACCATTGTCTCGAAGACAAATCTCTTCTGACACTAACATAAGAATCAACTTATCGAACTTGGGAAAAATATCGTTGACAGCAATGGAGGTCTCAAAAGGTTTGTACTCCTTCTCAAGATCATTAATGGTGTGTAGGATGAGATCATCATTCTCTACTTTCACCCCTATGCTGTTAAGTTGCTCGACTAGACCTCGCACCTGGTAAACATAGTCTGTAATTGTCTATGAACTCTTCTTAAAATCCAAGACTTGTTGCTTGAGTTGTAACTTACGAGCTTTGGTAGATGTTTGGAAAATTAACTAACTAATGCATCTCATACCTCGGGAGTGTCAACTCACTATATGCAACAAAACATGGAAGGTGAGACACACTTACAAAGATAATGCACAGCATGACAAGCTCACTTGTTTCATGCATCTACATCAAGATCTGTATCAACTCCAACGGATTTTGCATCTGTCCTTGTAATCAGCCCGGCAGGCTTTGACCTTTCAAGAACATGGACATGCGATACTTCCATACGAGGTAGTTGTTTTTGTCTAAAGGCTCACCAATAATGGCTGAAAATGTATCTATTTTACTCATGATGGATTAGTTGTAAGAAACGAAGATACAGAAGATACAGACAGTGTCTCAGATCTGACTGAAATTTCACCAGTGATAGAAATGTCAATTCTAGGATTATATAGATATAGATTTGGACATAGGTGTGTGTGATCCAAACTGCAAGAATGGCTAAAAAATGTAGTTTACACCTTCAAAAACGTGGTCAGAGTTCAGTTGACTGTATGCTCTAAAATGAAGTAGCCCGGAATGACTCCAGAAAAAGTTTCCAAAGTTTGATGGTGATTACTTCCATATCTAGAAGCGTGTCGTCTCCATTTTCTTGAAGAGTGAAGATCTGCTGCCAATCGCTGATAATACTGAAACTAGACATGCGACTAACGGTGCCGCTCAAGCCACTTGGGACAAGAAAGATCTCCAAGCGCAATCGATACACAATACTGCATTGAGTTTAAATCTGCAGAAGTATATTGTTTCATGTACTACTTCTAACAAAATTTTTGTCACCTTGAAGGCTATGCTTGATTACAGATCTGATGACTAAAGAAAATCTAAAAGATCATTTTCAAAATCTTGCACTCAGTGAAGGACAGCTCGTTGGTCTCATCTCCAAGAGTTCAGGTATGTGATTTCACAGTTGGAATCAACGGGTGTGAAGGTTGATGATGAGGAGGTGATTATGAACCTCATCAGTAGTCTTCCCGGCAGTCTACAACCTTTGGTGCGGACACTTCGTACTATCCCCAACTTGACGCTTTCAGACTTGTCTAGCAGTCTTCTACGTCATGAGGCGGAGCAGAAGAGACATGGAATGACTGAGTAGGCACAACTTCTTTACTCTCAGAAGAAATCTTTGGAAAAGAAACATTTTCTTTCCAAGGATAAGAAGTCCAATCAAGCTTCTACATCCTGAAGCGGAGAGAAAAAAAATATTCCCTTTTGCAAGTATTGCAAGGAATCAGCATCTGATTGATACTTGTTTCAAGTTGCCCAACTTGAAGAAACGGGAGGCTCATATCTTTAAGGAGAAATCTAATCAAGGTGATGCTTCTTTGACATCGCTCATAGGCGAATGCTGACTGTTACTGAAGTTGCTCCTGACGATGATGACTTGTGGTACATTGATAACGGAGCAACACTTCATATAGCAACCGATCGAGATTACTTTCATTTATACACAGTAATCAGTACACCTCAGAATGTTTTTATTTGGTGATTATGTATGGGGAAGCACACACTGATCTAGAGAAGAAGAATATGATTCATGAGACTTGAAGGCTTAATTGATTGATCGATAACTAATACATATAGTAGAAGAGTTGAACCACTCAGCAACGAAAAACGTCTAAATATTCAAACATTTTCTAATGTCTAAACGTTACAACCGATAGCAGCATAAATGAGAGTTACGAACTATCTCAATCCAATAGAAAGTGGAGATCTAGAATGATGGAGTGCAGTTCGGTCTTGGAGGGAGTGCAGATTGGGGACAGCATTGCCGTGAACGGGGCCTGCTTGACTGTGGGTATGTTTTACTCTGGGCGTTTCTCTGTCGGCTTGGCAGCTCAGACTTTGAGAACTTCACTCGGCGAGGTGGACTTCGGAAATTTTGTAAATTTGGAGCACTCCATTACTCCCATCACTCAGATGGGAGATCACTTCGTCCAAGGTCATGTAGATGGAGCAGGCACCATCGTCAGTTTTGAGTCGTTGTGAGTGAAAATCAATACGACCCGTAAGCTCTTGAGGCTAATCATTTCCCAAGGGCTATATTGCGGTGATGGCACGAGTCTCAGCGAACAAGGGGAGCTGCTACCACCTTCATGCTCGTGGCAACAGAAAAGTTCCTAAGGAAAAGTAGGAAACAAAGTGAACTTGGAAGTAGATCGATGTATTGGGGAAGTATGGGGAGATATTGCTCCAGGGTTACCGAGGGGCTTATGAAGGCGTAATTCAACCTGGTTCTACTTTCTCTACTGTTTTGTCTCATGCAATCAGTTTGGTTCTCGTCACTCTGTGTATTTCTCTGCAGCTGATTACGGTCACTATAACTCAGTCGCTGAGACGATAAGTCTCTTCCCTGTAATGTTTCTGAAATGTTTTCCAGAACAGGTAAATGTCAAAGGCGCATCAGCGCATGCAAGATAACTTGGACATCACCCTGTTCTATGGAGAGCGCACTGAACCGCTTAATTTAATCAGTATGTTGTGGACCAAGGTAGTTTTGGTCAGTTCAGGCTTGATTTCCAGTACGCTTCAATAATGAGGCCCACTCTTTTGTCGGTTCCTCGAGGACTCCTCCATTGCATGTCCGGACTCTGATACACCACTGTCCTGTAGGTGTAGATGATATTGATCCATACGGAAAGTTCATTCCGAAATGGTATCTTAGACAGCTTTGCGTTATTTGAAGGCGGAGTGGGAAATATCTTGGTGGCTCATCCTCCCGATGAGTGCTGTTCACCCTGTGCCCTGCGCCATCGTGTCGAATATTTTGATTCTGACTTGCAGTCCATATTACCCAGGTCCTTCAGCGAGATCGCAATAAATCAACCGTCTACATACTATATCGTCTGTCACTTCCCACAAAAACCTCCCTTAATGAATACTGGAACCCGTCGGGTGCACCATTCAACTCCTGCATTTGGTGCGTTATATGTCTCCTGGTCTTTCTAACAGTATTCAAGAAAGCTTGTTGGAAGATTTCAGCTGCTATCTCTAATCTGGAGTTTATTAGTGACAGCAAGGTAACAAACGAATAAAGCGTGAGATTTCTGAGAGAGAGATTCCCCCTGGAGATAGTTCCAGCAGTATGGTCAGTTATCCTCGATTCCAGAACTAGGTCCACTATTTGTGATTTTGGTTTGCCTAATGGACTTACTATTTCGATGAAGTATAGAAAATGAGAGTTGTGTTTCTAGAAGCTTTGACAAAGAAAACTATAGGGAGTCTATGATAAAATCTAATACAGATTGCATTGAACGATAACGAAGAGAATGCTGTCTAGCTTGAAGCAAGTATGCGAGGGGTACAGAGAAAACTTCATCATAACTCAGGATCGAATGATCAGACTTTATACAGTGTTAGAAACTTAGATATCAGTGAAGGAATTTGGTGATAGTGGATCAGACGAAGACAAAGAAAGAAACGATTGAATTGTCTCTTTAAAGAACTAACATAACGCTGAGTCTGATCATTTTGAGTGTATAGAATCAAGAACAAAGAAGGAATTCAAGAAGACGGAGAGTAAGTGAAAACTTGCTAAGAACTACAGAGCATCTCTATGTTACATTTCCAACATCTTTTCTTAACGAAGAGATGGTAACTGGTAAACTCCGATAACATTCCTGCATTTCTGAAATTTGTCAATAGGAGAGCTTTAGTAAATATATCAGGGTATTGATCATCAGCAGATACCCATATGATAGTTATCTCTCTACTTTTGATCTTTTCTCTTATACCAACTAGCAAACTCCGAGAACATTCTTGCATTTCTGAAATTTGTCAATAGGAAGAACTTCAGTAAATATATCAGCGAATTGATTATCGGTAGATACCCATATGGTAGTTACCTCCCGACTCTTGATCTTTCTCTTATAAAGTGCAATTGCACTTCAATGTGTTTAGTCTGAACGTGAAAGACTCGATTCTTGGCCAAAGCGATGCAGCTCATGTTATCGATGAAAATTTCAGTGGCATCAAGTTGTGAAGATCGCATATCTTCAAGCATCCACCTTAGCCTCATTCCCTCCTTCGCTGCATTGCGTAACGCTAGATATTCAACTTGAGTCGAAGATAGTGAAACAGTCATTTGTTTCTTGCTGGACCATGTAATAGCCACTCCAATGAGAGTAAAAATAGATCCTGATCTTGATGCAATTGATAGATCTATCAATTGCGTCTCCAGCCTTGTGTGCCTTTCCAGCTTTGTCTGCGTCTGTATAACCTTCCAACTTGATAATCCGTCCAGTTTGGAACTTCAAACTGAAATTCCATGTTCTTCTAAGATATCACAGAATCCTTTTTATCGTCTTTAGATGAGACACGCATGATCATTCTGAGAACTGACTAACTTTTCTAACAACATAGCTCATATCTGATCGGATCGTAACAGCCAAGTAAATCAGTTTCTCTACTAGTCTTCTTAGCTCAACTGATTAACAAGCTCATTCACCAACCCTGTATATATTTGTTTGTTGCCCGTTTCCATTGGTGTTGAAACATGTTTACAGTATACTATTGAGAATTCTTTGAGTATTCCTTGAATATAATGACTTTGGTCGAGACAAACAACATCACCTACATCGAACACATCAATCCCAAGGCAGTGGCTGAGTTCCCCCATATCCTTCATTTCAAACTCCTGTTTAAGTTCGACCCTTACTTGAGTAATGGCTTCTAAATCACTTCGATAAAATGACATCATCCACGTATAAAAGCAAGAGTACCTTACCATTCTCCGTTGTTAGCAAGTAAAGATTAAGATCTCCTTTGCTATTCTGAAATCCTCTCTCGTGAAGGTACATGTCGATTCTACTATACTAGGCTCTCTGAGCTTGTTTTAAACCATAGAGAGCTTTCCGTAGTTTGCACACCAGATGCTCCTGACCGATCTTTCTGAATCCTGTTGGCTGATCAACGTAGACCTCTTCTTCTAGTTCTCTATTTAAAATTACATTTTTGACGTCCATCTGTCATAACTTCCATCCTTGAACTTTATAGCCCGTGCAATTAACAGTCTCACAGAATTCACTTTTACAACGGGAGTAAATGTTTCATCAAAATCTTCTCCTTCTTGTTGCAAATATCTTTTAGCCACAAGTCTCGCCTTGTACCTCTCTACTGCTCCGTTCACTCCTTGCTTAAGCTTGTAGATCCACTTACATCCGATGGTCTTCTTTCCTGCTGGAAGTTTCGTCAGACTCCAAGTATTATTTTTCAAAAGTGCAAGAAATTTTTCTTGCATCGCATCTCTTCATTCTCTATGTTGCTTTGCGTCCTCAAAAGTAGTGGGTTCACTAATGTCCACATCTGTGTTACTGCTTATTAGCATATTACTGTCGGCGAAGCGAACAGGTGGTCTCCTTTCTCTTTAGAATTTCAGTACAGTCTCTACACCTTGTACTTGTTCAGTTCCAACTGGACATAGTACTTCTAGACTTTCATGAAGGTCTTCAACAGGAAACTCCATCTGATTATGAGCACTCTATTTGATCTGTCATGATCAATTTCGTTTTGACATGATCTGTTTCTCTTGACACGATTGGAATTTTGTCCCGCTAGTAGTGCTCGTTCGGATGCATTGTCATTGCTTAGCTGCAAGTTCTGCTCTTCCAAGTTCATCTCTTCCTGTAATGCAAGACTTTGTAGTTCATTGAAAAAAATGACATCCTTTCTCATATCAACAGCTTTAACAAAACTATCATATGCAGGTGGGAAGCTTCGAAGAATCGACAGGATCAAATCTTCATCGTCTGCTGTTCCTCTCAAATTAGAGAGTTCTTCCACCAACGTCTTGATGGTCGTGAATGAACCTCCATCGAAGTTCCTTCTTGCATACGGAGGTTGTTCAGTTTCTGTTTGATGATCAATCTCTTTCCTCTCGATGCAAATTCATGCTTCTTGCTGAACAGATCTCAAGCTTGCTTTGAGGTCTTCGCGGTACTGATGTCAATTGTCTTGCTATCCTTGATAATCATCTTAACAATTGACATGTCCTGCTAATCTCTCTTTTCCCAAGCCTTCTCTATGATGGGAACTATTGCTGCATCAGGCTACAGTTCATCCCCAGTAATTATATTCTACAGATCGTAATTTGCAAGTATCGCTTGTACTCAAAATTTTCATATGGGATAGTTACAACTATCTAGCTTATGATTCTCTGAAAGTAAATTATCATTCACTGTCGTCATCACAACCTACTCGTCACTTAGACAACAACATGCTCTGATATCATGGTAAAATCTAATACAGACTGCACTGAACGATAACTGGGAGAATGCTGTCTAGCTGAAGCAAGTATGCAAGGGGTTCAGAGAAAACTTCATCATAACCCAGGATCGAATGATCAGACTTTATACAGTGTTAGAAACTTAGATATCAGTGAAAGAATTGGATAATAGTGGATTGGACGAAGATAAAGAAAAAAACGATTGAACTGCCTCTTTAAAAAACTAACATAACGCTGAGTCTGATCATTCTGAGTGTATAGAATCAAGAACAAATATAGAGTTCAAAAAGACTGAGAGTAAGTGAACACTGGCTGAGAACTATAGTAGCATCTCGACGTTACATTTCCAACCGTCTCAAACCTCACGGAATACGTTGCCGTGCTCGTGTAGAAGATTTTATGAAGTTTTCATCAAGTTTTCCTCGTAAACCGAACCGGGTACTGAAACATTTAGGAATGGTCATTAGGAGTCTCGTGCCCTAAGCCTCCTTGTCCCGCAAGCCTTCGAGATTATCCGATCGGACGTTCGTGCACTTTCTGCAAACTCTGCAAACTGACATTTTTTAGGCTTGGGGGGTTTCACCCTTAATCTCGTTCATATTCGTACATAGTGAGGTTTGGTACACGTGGCTATGAAATTAACCAATTTTAGGTATTTGAGTCACCATGTTATAATCTTCGCTCACTAGATTACTGAAACCGGATCAAGAGGAATAGCCCACGAGCAACAGATCAAGCATTCAGCAAGGAAGAGAATCATATAAGATATCTTGAATTATGTGTTTTTCCGACTTTCATTTGGAAACGTTGGAAGCTTGAAATAACCTGTAAACTAGAGATTATCCGAGGCTTCTTTTCAAACAGTACTAGTAGTGGTAAAACTGGTCTAACTAATCCACAAGTTTCTGGAGATTCAAGAACTAAAGAGACTCTGGGACTTGCAAAAGGGTGTTGAGTAGTTTCAGGCTCCGATAAATGCATATTAAGATGTCTCCACCATCTTCGACTACCCGCTTTAGAAAGGTGTGCTAACATTCCAACTAGAAATCTTCAACAACTCATCTTGGTTTATTAAAGACCGATAACGGTCTTACATTACCATACATGCGCATGCTTGCATGCATCTTTTACGTGCATATTGTAGCGACTGTCTCGTCATTCATCAGAATGCGAAGACGTGTAGGATATCGAGGATCGCTGACAGGATGACTGCTCCGGGAGTACGTGAAGTGGATGAACGGAGTCTCCTTGGCGAGACAAATAGCTCGGATGCAGAACTGATAGTATCGGCACAAAGCGAACTATTTTCCGCCCTTTACTAAAGACTACCGTTTGGGGTCACACAAGCCGCTTATCCAGATATTTGGAACGCTCCGCGCTAAAGTACCACCAATATATATAATTCAAAAAGGACAAAAGATGCACCACCGTCGTCCATGAGTAGGGCCTGTAGATCTGCCAAATTTTTCCCAAAGGTGTATGCTGCACATGGTTCCACACGAAACTTAACACATACTCCGTAGTCCACATGTGGACTACAGTAGGTGCCTCGGTTCATCTTTGAAGGACTTTTCGGATCTTCTGCTTTACGGAAGCAATTGCAACTTCCTTCTCTGTAGTCTTATCTTCAGTCTTTCTTACGACATTAGTCTAAGGAAGGAAGGACTGAGTACAGTTCAGAATGCTTACGCCCCTTCCTTCCAGACTTATTGAAGTAAATCGGTGTATGGAAGGTGCATGGGCTGACTTTGGTATAATCTTTCAGCTACGAATAAGGCCATAGTGGAGAGAATTGGAAAGAATGAAAAAAACTGAATGTCTTCAGGGTATCCCATGGATCTCGGAAAGTTTTTCCTCGATGCTCAGGAAACCACTTCTGGTTCTCAGTGAAAGTGCAAAACTTATTACTGCAGGGTCAACCCGGATTACACTTATTCAATTTACTAGTCCGTTCAGTATATATGTGGGAATCTATAACAGAATCGGCTCTAGCTTTTAGAGTGTTTTCCTGATTCGTAGCTAACTACATCCTGTAGACGTTCACTACTACTTCCGCGGTCGCTCACTTGTCCACTCCGAGGATACTGTCTAATTGTTTGTAATTAAGCTACTCTCACAGTGTTCTCTCCAGCCACTCTTCTGCAACGTCAAAGCTTGATTCACGTAGTCCTTCACCGGGTACGAAGACTCTTCCTCGCTAAAAACAATCGTCACCCCCACACTCGCTTCCACGTTTGTCGTTCGGATGACGTCCTTGGCCAATTCCCTGAAAGTCACCAGAATATCCTCAGATCGTGGGAATACCGACTAAGGGAAAGATTCTACCATCGCCTTATTCTACTTCAAGTATAAAGCGTCACGAGCTTTCTTCGAGAATGTGGATACCCCAGGATCATACTGTCAGCTCAATCCCTTCGTTCTAGTCGCATCCATTCCCCACTCAATTCCTTGATGAGATCACATCCCGGTTTCTTTTCCACGAGCAATTCACAGCTTCCTTCCAGTTCCCAGCTTCCTTCCATGAGCAATTCCCAGCTTCCTTCCACGGTGAAGTTCGGGCAGTGGTACAAGCCTAGATCTCTCACCGAGAAAACCGAGAAAGAACCAAAGGAACCAGGAAGTACGTTTCGGGAAAGAAAAAAAACTCCAAGTGGAAAATCTGTCACCTTCTCTTCTTCGTTTGGCAAGTAGTTTTCTTAGAGCGAAGGATCCTATGCCAAGAGTCACGGCGTAGGCAGGATCACTACTCTGAATCCCAGCTGGTGGATCCACCACCCATCCTACTTCTACTGGTAATCATTGGCTCTAGAAAGATACTACCTCGGGTTGTTAGAGGTCGGCTGCATGTGAAGGGCTGAAAGCCGAGGGGTTTAATACCTTCCGTTTGGTATAGAATTACTCCGAGCTGAGGTGGGTCTTATTCTGGATCTGGCCTACCTCCTACCATGGTGACCGTTACCTTGCACTGGAGTTCCTGTGTCGAACATTTGTCATCCCTTGATATTCAGGAGCGGAGCTTCCTACTGAGTGAGAGTTCTTTCCAGCCATGATCCAACTTAGTTAACAGCTGACTATGGCAGTACCTACCATGGTTCCTGCTTGATATAGCTTTACTTGATAGGTCCTGATACCAAAATTATGTAACTGATAATCGACAAAAGTCAGCCCTCATAAGCTTTTTAGAGTTTAGGTGAAAAAGCTCTCTATCCTAGAATAGACAAACTGAATAGATCCAAACCCTCTCCTTTCCGGAATGAGAGAAAAAATACAAAAAGTTTATTATAACCCTTTCAATGCCGTTAGTATGTTATACTAGGCTATGTTTATATATTTTAGATTGATTAAAATATAAAATATAAATATAAAGAATAAAAATACTTTACATGTGGTTATCAGAGACAGCGGACCGCCAAGACACTTGCTGATTAATATTCGTCATCTGCTGGACGATTGGCGGTGAATGACAAACTGCCAGTGCTCTGCCATGCAAAATGTGTCAATCGACTGCTGTCCGTCGGTGGTCCTTCGCACAAAATCCGCCAGTGAAGACCATCCATCAACGGACCACTGATTTAATCTCCAAAGAACGTCTGCCGATGCTCGTCATCTGCTGGTGAACATCCGTCGATGAAAGATGAACGACTGAAGTGTATATCGGCAATTTTCTGCCGGCGATCCATCTCAAATATAGTCATCATCTTGATCTAGGAAACGAATGTGAAAGAGGAAAGCAACTGGTGTCATTTTGTTCAACTAAATTTTGGCTACAACATATTGCTAATGGTGACTTTTTGATAATGTTTGGATAGTTGACATTGTTAGTAATCACTAAAATTCCACGAAATTAGATTAGTTAATAATTTTGAAGGTGAGTTAATATTGGGCTTGGAAGGCTTTTTTGTCCTTGATTAACACTCTTGTCTCTCATAGTATAAAAGAGCTCTCAATCTTGATATTCATTATTCATTTTCTCAAGACAACCTCCCATTTTCTATTGATCTCGTACCCATCTTTGATAAACTTAGCATATAGTTGTGTAGTAAGTACTAAGTGGAAGATAATTTTTGGTTACGTGAGCTGCACTCATGATCCTTATCTGGATTAGGATGATCTTATCAGATGAACAACAATTTGAGTCATCATTATTTACTACTGGGGATTCGTGGATGACATCCAAGAACATAAGTGGTTTTATTCATTGAGTAGAACTAACTAACTACGTGAATTGTCTAAAAATCACTTGTGATTTGTAATACTTGATCATTTTGTTTAGTTGGTTATAAAATGGAGAAAATCGTATTCTCTTGACCCCTTGGGAGGAGAAGAGTTTGGACATCATCAAGGTTGAAGGTGACACGATTCACGCCGAACAGTATACAAAGAATCGATCCAACCCAAAGACGAATGTGAAAACTTGACACAAGAAAAATACTTGATATTGACAACGAGAGTGGAGGAGAGACAAACCACGGTTCAGTGCGAACACTGAAAAGTGACGGTGGCATATAACATTTCGAGCAGAAAATGTCATTTTATAGGAATGAAAGCCTTTGCTAGTCGAAGCAAATTTGGATTTTTCCAAAAACCATCTGTTATGAATGTATCCATATGCTCAAGTGCTCCTTCACATTCGGTTCTCCTTGATTTGCAACTAATGCAAATCAAGGAGAGAAGAAGTACTTTGTTTGGACGTACCAGGGACGCTTTAGAAGATTCACAAGTTGAACTCCCTTGATAGTAGACTATTCTCGTTCGGAAGATTGGATTATGGACCTCTGCTCAGGTTCAGACATGATTCTCATATGTGTGCTCCAATAAAGAAGAAATTCCTCGATTGTAAAGATGGACAAGCAACGATTCATGTGCATGGTGGCTCATATATTTCAGCTGAAGAATTTATTGGACATAGAGGCGAAGACACAAAAGGAAGGCAAGAATAGAGTGGGCGTCTCGATAGATCTCGTTGATAATCCTGTCATTGTAACCAAATTGGAGTTCCAAGAAGACGATCATGATCCCATTATCTTATCCGAGACTGAAGTTCTTGGTGGACCTCGCGAGGGGGCAAGCCTAGAAGAACATGATAGTGTAGAAAATGGTCCACAAGGACGAAGCCAAGTGGCTGATAAGACAGTTGCAATACCTAGCCTGATACCAGATAGCATTACACAGTTCAGCTTTTCAGTATTGGTTTTGTAACTCATAAGTCATGATCATGATACCTTCTGTCTTTTTTTAATCAAAACTGATAACTTCAGTTTTTGCCTTTATTTCTTTGTCTATAGATCTTTATATTACTGACCGCATTTAATTAACATTTGCACTCAATATTTTCTTTGAGTACGTCATATTTCCAACATGACAGCAATAATTGAAAAGTCACAGTTTATGGAAACTGTACAAGTTTTGAAGATCAATTTTCCGGCCAAAAGTCTGCAAGTGAATCATGACTGGGAACTTTCGACTATAGCCATTTCGACTATAGTGAATCATGTGTAGTTGGACATTTCTTGTTCCCTTAAGTTGTCTACTATGAAACAGAATCGAATATGCTCTCCACTTTGTTGAGAAACAATTCGAACACAAACTTCGCAGGCACTTTTAGTTCTCCAAACAAATTAAACATGAGCCAATACAACACAAGTGCGAAAAGAGCCTTTTAAGATAGAACACTCTACTTGTAGCGATCTTACCTTCCGCGTGTCTTTACCTCTAAGCTTATAATTCCTTTTACCAAAAGCTTCCCTTGTCAACAAATTGAAAGTCCTTTTACCACTAAGTTTTTTTTGTCAACAAATCCTGTATTTCCTGCATGGAGTTAACGTGCAAGAAAGAGGTGGTAAATCCCTACTGCACCTTTATGTCGAAAAGAGAAGTAACCGACGGGATTACTGTAACAATTCTCAGCAACATCTTAACCGCCCATCAGGAGATCTTTCTAGAAGTCTTGCGTTGATCCCAAACTCTCCAGTACTGGAGCTCTGTTCAAGATAATATCTAGGTTCAGACGTTAGTCACTCTTAGTATTACTAGTCTCAGTCACCTTTACTGACTTCTTGTCTATAAATTAGAGTATATAACAAGCCACTCTTGAGAAATGATGAGTCTACTGATCCCTTTACTGATATCTTTTCTCGAGAAGAGAGAGGGTAGTCACTAGGTTTGTTTCTCAAACAAGCTCGAGCTCGTGGAAGACGGAATGCTTCTCTCCTTGGTAGGCGAAAGAAACCGAACTGTTTCCTAATCAGACGGTCCAAATCAGACATTAAACTATTTCACCTAGCGATAATCCCACGGTCCCGTGTATTTACCTGGTTGTTAGAGAAATTGTTCCGAAAGAAAATCAACGTTGACCATGATTTTACAGCCGATGATGCACTTACGAATGAGAATGCGAAATCGCTATCTGTGCATTGCTAGTCAGTTCAAGACAAAATGCTCGAGAAAATATTCACTTCTTCATCGGATTCTACAATTTCGAGAGGACGTCATCGACTCCGCTCTTGTTAATTAATAAATATCCAATGAGACAAGAAACAGATATTTTGAGACGGACTGACATTTAATTCCTGGGCTGAATGATATAATTTTTAGTTTGTGATGTTACAGAAACCTCGAGTCCAGGCGAGCATTTCGATTCTTATCTCATCGCTAAATTCCTATGGTGTAGAGTTTTCTGTATTTCCTCAATGTTTATGGAGTTTTCTCATTGCATGCCGGCCTGAAGACCGAATGGCTGCTTCCCGTGAGGACCGGTACGTCGAGGACGCGCCAGGTCTAAGCGCTATATAGAGAGTTGAGCACAGTTCCTGTAACGCAGTCATAGAATCTCAACTGAACTGAATGACTCTGCCGTACTAGCTTTTAGGATTCGATTAATTATTCTACTCTACAAAGGGTCCACGCCTTTTTACAAAAATCAAGGTACGTGGTCTAGCAGCTTCGGTGTAGTTTTATGCTCGTTAGACAGTTACTGTAGTCCGAAGATGCTATGCAATTGTGAGGTTAGGCATTTAGCTCGATTAATCGACTGTAGTATTAACAGTAATCGATTATAATATTATAGTTGAGTATTGTAGATACCTGACTTGGGCAAACGTTAAACCCAAACAAGATGATTCAGAAGTAGAGCATCGATCGAAGTTCGTATGCCTTTCTGTGTCTGTTCGGTATCCGAAATAGAAATTATATAGTGTTTATTAATCACACCACTCTTGATTTGATGTTGATTTCACTCGATACATGAGCCGGCTTTAAAGATGAACAGTATCCCATGGGATATTCTAAACAATCTCCAGAGGAAACTGTCCTGGAGCTCGCTATCGAATGATCTCTTACGTATACCACAGAATGTCTACAAGTCAGCACTGAGTAAAGAATATCGCTACTTTCGAGTCTCTACTGCTGATCATGAAGTTGTGTTGTGTAACAGCGCTAGCATGCGTAGACCCGCAAGTCTCAGTATATATGGTTGCTGATCATGATCTCGTCACCATACACATCTATACTTCAGGGTATTCAGCTTTTTGAACCGGTTTTCTACTAAGACTTTATCGGTTGTCGGACCAAACAAGTGAGCCTTCCCCTAAGAGCAAAAGCTATATACATATGCAGCATCGAAGACTGTGAACCACGTGGCACTGCACCTTTTTGTAGTTCTGTCAAAGATTCTCCATCCGTCATCAGGTGTGTATGCATCTCACTTACAAATTACAATCGCTGGAAAAGTTACTAGAAGCTGATAAAAGAATAAGGGAAAGACAGTGAGAATCCGGGTGAGAAGCAAAACTAAAGCACAAAGCCCTATATAATATTGTTTTCATTTCTTTTCCCTTTTCGAAGCCAGAAAAACCAGAATATATTCTGGCCGGCATATATAACCGGCAAATTAAACTGCCAAATTGCAAGACTAATAACTGGAAGAGAGAAAGGCCTCCCCGGAACGGTCAGCAGGTCAGCACGCTGCGAGCTGCGTATGCTGCTGTCACATGTCAAAAGAATTGAAAAGCTCTAGCTAGAGAGACAAAAATGATGAGTTGTGTGGTGCGCATGCGTGAAGCCACAAGTACTCTAAAGTTCTTTTCACTCACAAGTCCTGGAACAAGATGTACCTTGCGTATATAATACAAGATACAATTCATTGACCTCCATAATATATATATAATTAATAAGGTTCTTACTTAAATCCATGGATGCTACATATATATATACTGCAAGTATATATTTTTCTAATTTCTTATCGTCTCTAATGTGGATTAAAAGAATTATGCAGTGCGGCTGTCTCTGTTAAATTTCTCTTTCTAGTTTAAAAAATGTCACGTACCTTCTAAACTTTGGCACGACCTCAATCCATGGATGCTACATATATATATATATACTGCAAGTATATATTTCTAATTTCTCATCGTCTCTAATGTGGACTAAACGAATTATGCAGTGCTGCTGTCTCCGTTAAATTTTTCTTTCTAGTTTAAAAAATGTCGCGTACCTTCTAAACTTTGGCACGACCTCTGACAACGCGTATGTCTCCTTCCTCAGAGATTAGTGCGGTATATAATATAATCCCCTTTAAGTCGATCTCATAATCATCCCACGGTGCAATTGTCATATACCCTGGTTGAGAACGACTATGCGTCATCTATTCTTGACAAGAATAAATTAACTTTAAATTGGGTTCCCTGAAGTAATGAATTCAGGAATAACACGTATCTTGAGATCAGAGCATCGAGTTCTAGCCGTGGTTATCAAAATCCTCAACTCGTAATTACATATGAATCAAATTTGAACCGGACTCGGAGCTCTACGTTACCATAACAGAAAGTTAGGAAGTTCTGACTCCCTGGAAAGATAAGCCCAGAATGGTAAATTTCTTCCGCAGATTATAGAGCTGGTTTCTATAGTAAAATTTCAAGATACTTACAAATGTTTGTACGAAAAGTTCTTCTCGACTAACAGAAATGATAGGAGGTGTCACCATTCAGTCCAGCCGAGCAATAGAATTCTCAGAGAGTTTCATAACAAATTTAGTATCTCCAGTCACCTTTCGAATAGTACTTTTGTGCAAGATATATTGGATCGTGAACAAAAGTTTATCAGAGAGTAAAGAACCCATCGAACTATCACGACTCTCAGTCTCAAGATCGGACGCAGAAGCGAACAAACAAAACTTTAGTGTACTTGCACTAGGATGTGAACGCTACGAGTAGGACTTCACGGCTTGATCGGGAAGTCGGAGACAAATGAACCTTAAGTGATTCTCTGAACCAAGGTTGGAACATTGGGTTAGGACAAAGGGGTCTTTTCCAAGGAGACTCTAGACAAATGCTGACCTAAGGAGGCAAGTCTGAAAACGAATCAAAACGCAAGTCTGAGATGTGGATCTGAAACGCAAGTCTGAGATGTGGATCTGAAACGTAAGTTCGAGATGTAGGTCTGGATGCTGGTCCTAACCACAAGGTCCCAGTCTGGGGCTGAACCATAGTTTCTCGGAAAACTGCTAAGTGTTGGAGCTCTAGTGACGTTTTAGGTCGTGGACGGAGCTCCAAGTAAGATCTCAAGGTAAGTCAAGTATCATTAGAAGGGACTCTGCGAGAGCATTCTAGTGATATGTTTCTCTCAGAACACACTCTCCGAATCCGCTCAATTTCTCTCAGAACACACTCTTCGATCCGCTTCTTCACGAAATTTTTTAACCAATGCGTAGCCTGCACATATCTGAATCCAATAATACCTTGCGCGTATGCGTTGGACTCCCCAGTTCTCCAAACCGTCCATCAACAAGTCACAAATTCAAGCTAGCTCCTTAAACTACCCCCTTACGTCAGTAGCGGTACTCACAAGTTTTCACAGTTAATCAAGAAGCAGGCCTCTTGCGTCATTAGTATAGCGCCAAGAGCCACAAATACCCAATTAGCAATAATAAGCTAAGCCTAGCTTACTTTTTCCATCTTTCGAGTCTCATAACTTCTCCACTAGACGTCCAAATGAAGTAGACGAAGTGCTCATGAAAAGCTGACAACGAGCTCTACCCATTGATGCAATGAAAGTGAAGATCCGAAGTTGTGCAAAAAACCTCATTTTTAGTCTCATGAGTGTCTTTAGAACGATAATGATAAGTATCAAAATAGATTTTCATGTAGGAGCCAGTCCACGACACGACATTGGATCTAGATCGGGAGTTAGGGGATGTTGAGCTTGCGAGTTAGAGAGATGACTAAACAAGATAACATGTGATCGTGGTTTGCAAGTTAGCGTTGTGAGTTTCATGACCTACTGAGCAAGAGCTTTCGCTAGCGAAACAACGCAGTAGATGCGTGAAAAATGATATCGGAGTTGACTTCAATAAGCGAGAACTCGAGATAGCGGCTGAAGGCTAGACGCTTGAGGAGGGATGCCCACAATTGTTAGGCTTTCTCGAGGCTAGTTGGAATTTTCTAAGTGTCCTAACGACGACTCAAGACTCAAGCCAAGAAAAAAACTGCGAGTTAGCTACCAGAACGTAATTCTCCTGCTAAGGGATTGGCTACCCATTTTGAACTTGGCGTTACTTAAAGATCATTGTTGATGAGACATCAACCCCCAAAGTGAGAGGTGAATGTCACGATCCTCAATCTCAAGATCGGGCATAGACGTGAACCATACAACCTTAGTGGACTTGCGCTAGGATGTGAACGTTGTGAGTAGGACTTAAAGGCTTGATCGCGGACATATGAACTCTAAGTGGTTCTCTAAACCAAGGTTAGAACATTGGGTTAGGACATAGGGGTCTATCCCAAGAGACCTTAGACAAATATTGAGCTAAGGAGGCAAGTATGAAAACAGATCAAAACGCAAGTTTGAGACGTGAGATCAACACACTAATAGCTCACCGAGTTGTCTTTTCAACTCAAGAAGTTCTATCTGATTGAGTCGATAAGGGACTTTGGAGGGTGGTTTTGACCTAGTAAGACCTCTATCTTGTAATCCATCATCCGCACTCAACAAGTAGCTCATCCATCAAGACATCCTCAAACTCCCTAATCACTTTGTGAAGCACTTCAGAAGTTTAGTCGCGTCTCAGATATTTTCTCTTGTCCACTACCGTCATTAAATCTACAACTCGCATCAAACACATGACTCAATCGTTGAAGTCCATCTGGTTATCTTTGATCAAATTCATCGTAAAGTCGTCATTTTTATCCGCACCTTCTGAATCAGCCTCACTCCTAGCTTCCGCCTATTTACTTTAACTCTCAACCTCAAAGGTTTTCGTTTAAATTCCATTTCAAACCTATCCAAGAAACTATCTCTCAAACCGCATGGATGTCATCCATCTCGCACAGCATGAAGTTCTCTGTGAACTCCAACTCTCCATACGGAAATCTTACGTCCAAGGCCACACCAGAAGTTTGGTACGTCTTGCCCTTGGCAAAACGCACCTGAATAGACTTGTCTACCTTGGAGGTAGATAAGTCCAACTTCTGACTTATGAAGGAGTGGGTCGTTCATGTGCCCACAAGAAAAGTAACATCACGATTAGCAACTTTGGCTTGTAGAGACCAGAGTCTCGGAGTCTTCTTCGTGGTTCTTAAGATCACAATCATCTAGTCCTCCAACAAGTCCTTAGCAAGAAGCGCATTCATGCTATAGTTACTAACCTTAGGCTTCATACACCCTTTAGCAATATGGCCTGCCTCTCCATAGCTGTAGCAAGTAAACTTTGAACTATTGTCTTTCTGAGGTGTTTGCCCCTTAGATTTCGACCCTGTTTGTTGTTGCTTTGCTACCGAGATAAAAGATGTGTCTGATCCTTCTCAACCCATTCCATTGTTGCTTGAAGCTCTTGTTCTTCTTGTGAACCTTGTCCATGCTACGTGGTTCAAAGAGTTTTTGTTGTCAGACTTCGTCGTCTTCAATCTGCTCCGCTAGTTTCAAAAGTTCTGCATATGTCTCAAGTAGCTTCGGCATCCAAAATAGAGCCTTCTCCGAGGTAGACTTGAGTCCCCAAATAAATATATATATCTTGGTCTCTTCTGTCCACTTGGAGAACGAATTAGGCTTGTGTCTCTCAACACAGGTCTGCTTCTCAGTTTCTTGCTTCCCGAAACAACAATCAACTCTCAAGTTCACTCGGGATTCGTATCAAGCTTCTCCCAACACAAATTCCAATTCAATCCAATCTACTTGATACGAATTGCAAACATTCGTCTTCTGAAGATGTTCAGATGTTAAGACACATCTTCTGTCCATGGATTTTGGGACAAAAGGGCAGTAGGGTAGAGAAATTGATAGTCAAGTCATCAAATTTAGGAATGAAAAGAAGAGAAGCTCAATTTTAACTCGAGAAGAAGTGGAGAAGATGGTTGACGAAAATTGGACAGCGCTTCCGCACCCAATCTTCTCTGGGAAATTTCAAGATAGAGAGAATGATCAATGGGCTTCATGCAAACGATTGAGAAAGCACGGAGACATCAAAACAGAGGACGGAAGCAATGGAGAAGAGGAAAGAACATGGGAAGAACCTCAGTACTACTTCTGGCTTAGGCAGATGGAGAAGTATGCAGCACATTTACGTTGTACAGGAGTTCTGAATGAAGGTGAGATGATTTCTGGTGTTTACGAGGAATTTGTAAGCATACAGTCTTTTGTTCGTTGGTTGGATGATGTAGATAAGTTGATGGAGCAAATGGGAGGAAGGGTGGTGATCCTCATCCACTCTCATAAAGTCTATGAGGAGGTTGTCTCGTGCTTACAATCTCGTCCTCATTAGAGACTAGAGAGTGGATGCAAGGATGCAATCTGCTGGTGTGGTTCTCGTGAAGAAGCAGAGGTTCACACCAAATACAAAACTGTAGCTAAGAAGGTGAAACCAGTGGCGACCTAGTTACTTGTTGATTCACAACAGCAGATGGTGTTAGCGGCCACTGAGCCTATAGTGAAAGATCCTAAACAGATAGGACACAAGTTTACTAAAGAGACACTCGAGTAGCTCCAGATAGGAGGGGGTGGCTTCTTGACTGAAGTGGACAAACGAGCTTTTGAGCAGATGATAGTTAGTCATGGTAATGGATTTTCTTTCTCATCGGGAGAGATTGGTTGTATGGATCCTAGTGTGATAGCTCCGATGGTTATCTTCACTGTTCCTCACGTACCTTGGGACTTGAAGCCGATTCTAGTCCCTCGTGTCTTGCTATCGAAGGTGATTGAGTTACTGAAGGAGAGGATGCGGATGGGTATTCTTGAACCATCTATGGCTCTGTGTGTCACCTCAAAGTGCCTTACCTAACTGCTGTCACAATGCTTCTCATGTCACAAGTCATCTCTTTTTTTTTTCTTTTGTCCTTTTACCTTCCGCAGAGTTTAGGTGTGACACTCTAATGATATTTAACAGCTATGAGATGTACTGCAACTACCGTATGCAACCTCGATGGTGCTACAAACAGCAGATCCACATCAGGATCACAGCTACCAACTTGTGCCTTGCCAACTGAAACAGACCCACCAACAGAGGAGGATGGTGCAACCCTCACAGGATCGCTTCTATTTTTCTCAGACTATGTTCGTCAAGATGGGTAGATATATCGGAAGAATCGTTCTCATCATATACAAAAGGTATTCTACAACTCTTATGTACATTTGTCTATAAAATTTAGCTCCTTGGGAATGACTTCTTTTGCTACAGCAAGCCACTGGTTCAGTTTTGTGCTCCAGCATTTTACTTTGACTGCACAGCCATGATGATAGATAGTACAATATCATGTATGTTTAAACATTACTTGTGCTGAATTTGCATGGATGAAATGGAGCAATGGAGTTGAATAAAAAGGATTCAGTTACGAGCGGACATCCTTCGAAGATCTAGATCTGTTAGTCTAATTTCGTTGTTGTAGTTAGAAGTGGGAGGTAAAGCAAAAGCTCCAAGATCAAGCGCTTTTCTTTCGACTGACCTCCAGAAGTGGCAGAGCTCTCGTCCTTTACCACGCTATATCAAAAACTTGGAGAATTGGCAGCACACCACTGGAAGACCTTGTAGATGTAATTCTCACATTGCTATACATATGAAGTCTATGTTTCACACTTGCAGCTAGATCTTGTACGAGTGGACATGGATACTAGATAGTGTTAGATAACCAAACGAAGTGAATATGCTCTCCTGTAGAAGAGATATCAGTAAAGGGATCAGTCGACTCATCATCTCCCAAGAGGGGGTTGTTATATACTCTAAGCTATGGACAAAAGGTCACTCACTAGTCAGTCACTAATCGTAGAGATGTGACTGAGGATAATATATTAGAGGTGACTCTAGAGGTGACTGAACTTAGATGTGACTCAAGTTAATATACTAGAGGTGACTGTAGAGGTGACTAAACTTAGATGTGATTGAGGTTAATATACTACACATTATCTTTAACACCTCCTCTTAATGTCCGTGGTACTAAATATACACCAAGTTCAAGTCTCAGTTTTTGAAACATGTTTGAAGACCAAAGGCTTGGGAATATATCAGCAGTTAGGTCATCAGTTGTTACCCATTGAGTAACAACCTCTCCTGTAATATTTGTTCTCTAATGAAGTGAACTTGCACTTCAATGTGCTTTGTTCTAGCATGGTGCATTGGAATTTTTGTCATATGACTCCGCCGGCACCTCCATGAGAAATCAAAGTTTTTGGGTTCTGGGGGGGAGTATGGTTGCAAGGCTGAAACTTAAAGAAATTGATGGAAAGGCACCACCATGAGTGGAGCCTGCGGCTTTTTTTGACTCAACACGGGGAAACTTACCAGGTCCAGACATAGTAAGGATTGAGTGATTGAGGGCTCTTTCTTGATTCTATAGGTATTGGTGCATGGCCGTTCTTAGTTGGTGGAGTGATTTGTCTAGTTAATTCTGTTAACGAACGAGATCTCAGCCTGCTAACTATGCTACGTGGGGGTTCTTTTTCCCCTACGGACAGCTTCTTAGAGGGACTGTCGACGTCTAGCCGACCGAAGTTTGAGACAATAACAGGTCTGTGATGCTCTTAGATGTTCTGGACCGCACGTGCGCTACATATTGCACTCATGCTATCAGTCCATATTACTGTTGGAGTGTCTTGGTTGACACCTACATCCTCCAACATCCATCTTAGCCAAATGTCTGTCGTGTTGCATTACACAGGCCATGATATTCTGCTTCAGAGGAGGATAAAGCGATAGTTAACTGCTTTTTACACTATCAAGTGATGACACCTCTTCCAAGCATAAATGCAAATCCAGACATTGATTTACGATCTGAAGAATCGTCTGTCCAATCAGCATCTGTAAATCCGACAAGTCCAAATGACTTATCTGAGCTATATCTGAGCCCATAGCTGCTAGTTCCTTTGAGATAGCGCAAAACTCTTTTTGTTGCCCTCATATGCATTATTGTGAGAGACTCTATATTCTGACTGAGTTTGCTGATTGCATACGAGATATATGGTCTTGTAGTGATAGCCAAGTAAATTAACTTCCCGATCAGCTTGGAGAATTGGCAGCACGTACCACTGGAAGACCTTGTAGATGTAATTCCCACATTGCTATTCATATGAGGTCTATGTTTCACACTTGCAGTTAGATCTTGTATGAGTGGACATGGATACTAGATAGTGTTAGATAACCAAACGAAGTGAATATGCTCTCCTGTAGAAGAGATATCAGTAAAAGGATCAGTGGACTCATCATCTCCTAAGAGGGAGTTGTTATATACTCTAACCTATGGGCAAAAGGTCACTCACTAGTCCGTCATTACTCATAGAGATGTGACTGAGGATAATATATTAGAGGTGACTCTAGCGGTGACTGAACTTAGATGTGACTCAAGTTAATATACTAGAGGTGACTGTAGGGGTGACTAAACTTGGATGTGATTGAGGTTAATATACTACACATTATCTTTAACACCTCCTCTTAATGTCAGTGGTACTAAATATACACCAAGTTCAAGTCTCAGTTTTTGAAACATGTCTGAAGACAAAGGCTTGGTGAATATATCAGCAGTTTGGTCATCAGTTGTTACTCATTGAGTAACAACCTCTCCTGAAATATTTGTTCTCTACTGAAGTGGACTTGCACTTCAATGTGCTTTGTTCTAGCATGGTGCATTGGATTTTTTGCCAATGCTATTGCACTCATGCTATCAATCCATATTATAGTTGGAGTGTCTTGGTTGACAACTACATCCTCCAACATCCATCTTAGTCAAATATCTCTCGTGCTGCATTACACATGCCACGATATTCTGCTTCAGAGGAGGATAAAGCGATAGTTGGCTGCTTTTTACACTGCCAAATGATGACATCTCTTCCAAGCATAAATGCAAATCCAGACATTGATTTACGGTCTGAAGAATCGTCTGTCCAATCAGCATCTGTAAATCCGACAAGTCCAAATGACTTATCTGAGCTATATCTGAGCCCATAGCTGCTAGTTCCCGTGAGATAGCGCAAAACTCTCTTTGTTGTCCTCATATGCATTATTGTGAGAGACTCCATATTCTGACTGAGTTTGCTGATTGCATACGAGATATACGGTCTTGTAGTGATAGCCAAGTAAATTAACTTCCCGATCAGCTTCCTGAACTCTGTTGCATCTGCACGCTTGTTATCAACAGAAGAACGTTGTCACTCCTTAGAGATAACCATGGGAGTAGGCGTAGGCTTGCACTTCTCCATCTGAAAATCTCAAAGTATACTTTCTGTGTATCTTGCTTGAGTGAGGTACATCATGTTGTTGTCTTCCAAAAACTGAACTCCGAGGCAAAAGTTGAGAAGTCCTAGATCCTTCATATCAAATTCTTGCAGTAAAGCTTGTTGAATCTTCTGTACTCCTCCTTGATTACTTCCTGATATTATCAAGTCATCCATGTTGTCGTAGTGCGTGACATTCCACATGATGAAACAGAACTTCGGAAGACACTCAACTGGCATTTGTTCAAGAAGCTGTGCCCTAGCTTATCAAGTTGGGCAGGAGCTAAGCTGGGGCTATGCTTGACAAGCTGCCCCTTAGCTTGGGTTGAAATATCACCCTAAAGAGAGCGAAAAGTTCTAGAATGCGAATCTCGTCGAAAGGAGCGACTTCATGCTTTCGATTGCGAAAAAAGCGTCATATGTAATAGTTAGTACAAGTCTTGAGTTATGAAAAGTGCAAAAAAGAGAAATCTGTCAATTTTGGCTCGTGACTCGAATTCATGATCTGACAGTGTGAGTGCGTGAGTACTATAGTTTTGACTCTTCATTCACTAAAAATAGAGTTATACAGAGAAGTTATCGTAGGAAAAGCTAGGAGAGATTGTACAAAAAATTGTCTTTAAGGATATGTACCAACTGTATTTCCTTTTTGAACGGAAACAGAGGCCATCCTAGTGATAAGGCGCTCACCTAGGAGGAAAGTGGTCTCAGGATCAATTCCTCTTTGTATGTGTTTCCTATTCCGGCATGTTAGCCTCCTAGAAGAGAATCTATGTTGGATATGCAGTCATGTCTTGTATATCTAAGGACAGGAGATCAGTATCTCCCTTAGTCGTTGGCTTCCTGACCTAAGTCTCTGCATGTCGTCTTGATTATACCATGAGAGATACCAAGTGCGCATATGGGGGGTTGTAAGCTCTGTGGGATGGCCCCATAAGTGTAAGGACTTAAGCTTACATTAGATGGCATCGAGAGTCGGGAAATTTTTAGTAATCAAGGGCCCAACTTAACAGGGGGTATGCTTGACTATTACCTAAATAATAATAAGAGCCTAGCTTAGCAGGGGGCCTACTTACTTGATAGTACGTCTGCTTATAAGGACCCTAGCTTAGGATGAGTGTTAGGGTTTTGAGAAAAGAGTCGACGTCGTGCGAATGACGACATTCTATCTTTTGCCCAAGGACGAAGCCATCAGGACGCGTAGGAGAAGCTAGATACTGAGAGGATCGATTTTCTGAGAGATTTCAGTTGGGAGGTTGTCGTAGAGAGAAGGATAAGAGTTAGAGAGCTTGAATTTTATCTACTAGACTGTTTGGAAGTGAATCAGTTGAACAGAGAACGAAATTGAGAGCAGAGGAGAGGCACGCAAGAGTGAGAGGAGAGGTTTTTGATCACCGAAGATTTTGGTGGTAAAGTTGATACTGGAATAAAGTTTATTGAGTAGTGAAAGACCTATGTGCACATATTTGAGTGTCTGGTTTGATTTGGTGGATGCAAGAGATCAAATCTGAGTTCTTTTCGTTGGCAGCAATCTGTTTTTCTTTTGATCGATTTCAAAATCACTCACAGTCAGGAAGTCCGCCTCCCCAAGAGAGTGTGAGGTGATTGATTTAGAGAATTGGTTCGATTGAGTGAGGAAGATGGGTCATGATGCTATAGTCCAAGGTGTTACTACTGCTCAAGGTTTTCTTGTTCAAGGGACTCCTTGTCAAGATGGGGTCGGCTCTCATTCCAATGGCAAGTGCACAGCCTACTGTTGATATAATCTGAGGGGTTGGCTGCTCTGATTCAACACCAACCTGCAATTGGAGGAGCTGACACAAATCTACAAAAGCGCTAGAAGCAGTTGTTGGTAGATGTGGACGATATGATGGCAGAGACGTCCTGATGACAAGTACTCAGTATAGTTTTTGACTGTTCATTCAAGACATGAGCGGAATTGACAAACCCTTAGAGATTCTCAGACAAAGAGATGTAAGAGTTTTCACAATCCACTCTTGTAGAGTGGGATGATAGGGGTATAGAATCTACTGTTGCGATCTCGTCGGAGTTGATACACAAAGTGGAAGAGTCAGATGAGAAACATGTACTGGAGTTTGAAGACGTGTGTAGTGTACATAGTTGACAGTATGGGTTGTTAATGTTCGAGACATTAACAGTGGGTGGAGTCAGTTTACAAGAGTTGAGGAAATGGAAGAAAATATAAAAAGATGGATGGCGAAACATGTATCAGAGCTGTGGCGTGCAGAGGTTCTACCTGAAGATGATGTGGTTTCTGGCTTGTTTGAAGAATTTGTGTCTGTACAATCAACTAGTTGGTTGGACAGTGTAAGCAGATTGATGGAAGAGAAAGATGATATGGTGGTGGTCTCTATCCACTCTCGACATATATATGAGGAGATTGCTACGTATGTGCGGTTTTTTCCTCATCCGATGCAGAATAGTGCTAGAAGGGAAGCGGTTTGGTGGTGTGCACTTCCTCAGGAGGCAGAAGTCCATGCCAAGTACAAATCTGTACTGAAGAAAGTGAAGCCGGAAGCAACTCGCAACAACAAGTATAGTTAGTAGACACTGAGCCCATATTAAGTGATCATAGACGAGTAGGACATCAATTTACTGAGGATTGTATTCGATCTTCTAGAATCGCTCTAAGAATTTCATCTTCAGCTTGTCTCAAGTATCGATGTCTCCCGGTACACTGTTTGCATGGTTGTACCAGTTGCGCCGCTCTCTTCCTAAGAAGACTTGGGAAGATCCGCAGACGATCCCGCTCAACATCTTCTTTATTAGTAACCGACACTAATTCAAAAAATTTGATGTAAGGATCTGCATCTTCATCATCATATGAAGAACCTCCTCTGAACTTCGGGTAACCATGTTTTGTGATAGGTTGGCCTGCCATACTTCGAACTACTGTAGCTCTTGGAACTTGAGTTGCTATCTTGACAGGTGCTGGAATCGGAGTTGGTACTGTAGCTTGAACAAGGACAGCACAGACAATACCTGCAGCAGTAGCTGCTTTAGCTTGTCTCTTCTTGAACACTGATGGTCATGTTGTTGGCTGTAAGTAAGGAGCAACGCTGTCCTTTTGAGCAACTGAAGTTAACAGAAGAAGTTCTCGTACTAGTGCTTGAGGAATAAGTTCCTGCGCTTGTAAAAGTTCTACTAAGGTAGTAACAACTTCTACTACCTTAGTTGCAGCTTCTTTGTTCAAAGAAGTAAATTGATCTTAATCTACAGAAGTACTTCCTACCTCAGTGTTAGGAGTAAACAACTACGGATATAAAACAGTATTGACTTCGGGGAAACGTTTCCACCCTACTTCTCTTTCTTGATGTTCAGTCTGAAAACTAAGTCGAGTGATGACTTCCTCTAAGTCAAGCTCTCTCTGAGCAGATTCGAGAGGAGTTGGAGGTAGTGACCTTGGTGTCTCGGGTCAACTTGATTCACCAAGACTTGGTTCCTTCCTCTTCCATTCTTTCGAGTTAGGTGTTCTCCAACCTCGTTCTCTCTTCTTATGCTCTTCTTTTAACCGACGAGCTTCTTTCAGAATCTATTCTCGATATTTTGCTCGTCGTTCACGCCTCCTATCTCTTTCAGATTGCACGTCTCCATGAGGATCAGGCTTGCCCATCGACATACAGATGTGAAGTGAAGTTGCGATCACTGAAATTATCCAATATCAGCATTCGCATCCTCGGCAGCGATGCCAAAATGTATTCAGTCTTCTACATGTAACACACACGAAAACCAAAAGATGCTTGAAAGTAGTAATTTAAAGATCAAACCCACAGAGATGCAAGTAAAGATTATCCAAATGTAGTTGTCTTTTATTCTCACGGACAGAAATCAGTCCAGGTAGAGATCAAACTCAGGTCTATCCAACAAGACAGAGTTGTGATAATCTTGACAAATATCATAAAAGATACTAAACATATCAGAGACCTCAAGAAAAAGATAAACAATAAAGATACAGAGCCACGGATGGAAATGTCTCAACAAAAAAGTGCTGCTGAAGTGCTACTAAGTAGTCTCTAACATCATAAACGTTAAGTATCTTCACACTAAGTTATCTTCACTACTACTGCTCTCGGAAATTCTGATGAAGAGTTTCCGAGACACTTCTACCACCGAAGTGAAGTTCAACTTCTTCCTAAGTGTCTTCACAAAAGAACAACTTCCTCCAAGATAACTTCGCTCTAAAACTACTTCGTAGTTACTGGTTTGTTCTCAGACTTCGCCACAAACTTCCTATTTGATTTCAGTTGTAAATTGCGAAGGACTTCGTCACCCAGTCCTATCATAACTAACTATGAGGCCCCGAAGTAGACAAACACATAATGGCTCCGTAAACTTCAGAAATAGAAAATCCAAATATCAAACACATAGAGGTCTTGAGCACGATACAACGCTTATATACAATTTTGCCCGAAGATGACGGATCTCACTTCCTAAGAAGAAGGATTACATCATTAGCGTCAGATCATGTCCCTCCAATAGATGGAACTGAAGTATTTACACTACCTAACTGTAAAGTCCTAGCTATACTCCACAATGACAGTTTAACTATCTCTCTGATCTCACGAATCTCGCGTACTATCCTCTCCATGACCCTAACTATCCTACCTTTACTGAAGGATCTGCCGCTGTTGTCATCTCCACCCGAAGTCGCGTTAGAAGCTCCTTCTCTGATGAATCAAGCTCAGTGGCGAAGTACGAAATTAGCACTTCATCCACTTTACCCTGAAGTTCTTCTTCTGCCTTCGTCTCTGCTGAGTCTTCGCTTCTGTAGCCTTCACAAGTTCCTCATCCTTGATCGCCAACTGATCCTGTAAAGTATCCCTCTCTGACTTCATGTCGTGAAACCTTGAAGTCATCAGGTTCAACTTCGCCTACAAGTCTTGGATATCTTGTGAAGACTTTACCTGCTCCTCAGACTTCGCTTGAAATAGTGCATCGTGCTCCAACGTCAACTTCTTCACTTCCTCCGAAGTGTCTTCCATCTTCGTCATGAGTTGGTGCTTCTCCTCAAGCCATCTCTTCCGTCTGAAGTGTACCACGCTAAGAAGTTCAGACAATGTCAATGGCACCTTTGTCTCCTCCTCGTATATCTTTCTTTGCATATCCAACTGAGCAAGGATTGACAACGCGATACCACTCAAGAACTCCAAGGTCTGCTCAAACGTCTACAGCTCCTTTCGGATACTTCGGTCTCTCTGGGTCGAAGTCGTTGCTTCGTCCTGTTGTAGTGTAGTACGAAGTGTCTCTCGAGAACCTTCAATCTATACCTCACTCGCTCTCGAATTCATCCATCATAATACAAACTCTTTGGGCTCTTCCTCGACTCGACTTCGTCTTGGACGCACTTCTCCTACAATCTCCACTGAAGAAGATTTCGCTGGTATTTGAGTTTCTTCGGCTTCTTCCTATTCTTCGTCCGAAGTCTCAATCATTGATTTCTTCGCCTTCTTCTTCCTGCATGAAGTAGCTCCTCCTGACGTCCCTTCATCTGTTCTTCTCCACTTTGTTCGAGTACTCGGTCTCGCAGAAGTGACCGGTGTCACCATGTCATCCGCTGGGGCGTCGGTTCTAATATCAATTCATCTTCCGTCTAACCCCTCGGTCCATACTTATCTTCCTCGGCCAGCATTAACAAGTGGATCCTTATATAGAAGACTGCGGCGAAGGCTGCAAAGTACATCGATCCACCATCGTCGAAAATATTGAACAACTTCTGCACATGCACATGGAAGATCTTTGCCCAATACGCATTCTTCCTGTAAGTATCTGCTCGATGAAGTGAATCTGTCAATTCGTTAAGTACGAAGTGCGATAGAGTTTGAAGATCGTATTCAAAGCCACTACAATGTCCTTTCAGAAAGGATCCCTGTAGCTGTGCACCTTGAATCTGTTTGATCCTACTTACATCATGGGGAAGAGTTCGCTGTACTTCGTCATTTTGTCGGAAGACGGCTTCATCGTACTATCATACATGAGATCTCCTAGCTGTCATGCGTCATCAATTCCAAGTACAAAGTCCCAATGCCAAAGAGTCCAATTCAGTGGTCTTCCACGTAAATTGTCCGAAGTGTGTTTGCGACAGATCAGTATCTCTGTCACCAATTCCGTCGACACAACGTCCTAATTCTGCAATAGAAAGGACAACCCCAATTCCTCAAGTTGTCTCTCATGAGACTAGAAGTCCGACCACTTCGTCGCGAATGTCTTCAGCTTTAGGCGGCTTCTTTGATCTGCATCCCTCTCATCCTTCCCAACTGCTGAAGTCCAAAGTTCTACGGCTCTGGAAATGCAAAGTTCCTCTCCTCCGGATTCTGTCACTCAAATGTAGTGAAGTCGAACTTCGCAGAAGTCACTCTTCGTCTATCTCGTATCGCTATTTCCAGAGCGCTACAGTAAACTTATGAGTGAGAATAGTAAAAGTGAGTTCTTGTGACTCCTCTTATACCTCTTTCCTCTCGCTCCTCACGTGCAAATCTCGTCCTTCGTCCACGAAGTCGTACTAACTTCCATCATACTTCTTGAGCTCATAACTTCATTGTCCGACATCCATTCTCAGCAATTGAGGTATCCCTAGAAAGCTCTTCTTCTTTAGAATGTAACCAGATTATCATACCAAAGATATACACGTTGTAGTTCCTGTATTTCCACTCAACATCATTCTTTGGCGAAGAAACTCTATACTACAACTACAACTATTCTATCTCGTCATCTATGCTAACTAATCTACTTCTTTAATAACAAAAACAAAATGAAATCCAAGGCTTCACAAGAATATAGAGTCTACACCAAGGATTTAACGTTCTAATTCTTCTGAGTTTAAAGGGCAGAGTCGTGACTGTTCGACAGGACCCCAGTGGGACTATCAGACAAAAAAAGAAAAAAAAGACATTTGGGAACCATTCGTCCATTTGAAGGCAGTAAATTTTATTTATTAACAAAGAAATTTTAAAAAATGATTTATTATTAATCACCACATCAGCATTGTAATTTGCAAAAACCTTAAAACTTTAACCTGCCATAACTTTTAATTTACGTCCTTTGGCGACGATCCAAGAACTAAAATTGATCAATTTGACGAGCTATGCACAAGAATGCACTCATATGTGCATTATCAACAAGTTGAAGAAATTTTCCTCCCAATCCCCCCTTTCAACCACATGCCAATCCACGATACGAAGCCGATAGTTTTTTTGTCTATTTATCATGAGAACATTGTAATACTTTTTAGATGGTGTTCATACTACTTTTTTGACATTATTCAGATGGTGTTTTAAGACATCACTCCACATAAGCCTGACATCTTTTAAGATAGTGTTCTTACATAATTTAGATGCATTTAAGACGATCATTGTTGTCTTACGTAGAGCTCACTTTTTCAATGTTCCATAGAAGATGCTTGATATGTAGAAGTTCGTAGAAGAAATAATGAAGTTAAAAGAAGAATAGCTTAGTTTTAGTGAAGAAGATCATTCATGAAGAGAAGAGAATTCCCAAGAAGGGGAAATCTTCGGAAGAAGACCTTCGCAGGAAGGTCTCCGTAGATAGAGTATGGAGAGAAGGAAAACTTCTAGTCTCTTCAAGAGCAGTTAGTAAAAGTAAGTAGGTTAGGACAGACTACCTTACCGAAGAAGTGATAGGAATCGCTAGAGGTGAAGACGAAGACGGCATGCGCACTCCCTTGTTAGGTCTGTAGCGACGAATGAGAAGCGGCTTTGGCACGTGTGTGTGGTGTTTGAAGCTAACAATATACTCAGAAATCAGTTCATTATCCAAATCTGCTTTTAGCGTGCAACGATTTTCTGTTCTCAGAGAGAGAGTTTAGAAGAAGAGAGCGAATTCAGACAAAGTCGAGCGCATTTAGGCGAAGACTATCTCGGACGAAGTCGTAGCGCATTTAGGCGAAGTCTATCCCGGAGAGCGAAGAGTCTTCGTAGAGCACGATGTCGATAACGTAGAAGTTATCAAAGATCAAAGTCTTCGAGTTGGACTAGGATCAACTGTGGCATCTTCGGACGAAGTTGAGAGAGTTAGGTTTAAGCTTCCTAACATGGGGAGGTTGGACACGGGTGTCTGGCAAGTTCATCAGATTCGAATGTGTGAAGACCATGAAGCCAAAAATGGATATGCGAGATCGGAAAATTGGACATTAAAGAGCTAGACGAAGGTCTTGCTAGACGAAGCTGACGCAAAGAATGATATGCTTTTCAACCATTCGTTGATGAAGACCAACGCGATCGAAAGACGAGACTATGAGGAGCTCTTTGTCAGTTCAATTCATCCCATGAATGGCTACAAGTTGACGGATTACAAGGACTCGATGAAGAGAGAGATCACCGAAGCTGTGATGCTGATTCTGAGTCCGAGGAGAACAACACACTTATAGATGTGGAAGGTTTGTTTCTTCGAGAACCTATTCGTAAGCGAAGATCTTCCGCAACAAAGTGCAGCGTCTGTGGACCAAGCAGGATTATGTTTACTTGGGCGGTTTTGTCTCCGTCTTCTACTTCGGAATGGGTTGGCTGAACGAGAGCGAGCAGAAGCAATTGAGATTCGGATCAGAAGAAGATGAAGACATCAAAGATGAAGACCGTTCGCTCGTTCGCCTGGAGGAGGAGAAGGCACCGAGCAAAGGTGCAGAGCCACAGGAGACTTCGCGGAAGGCTCTAGAGGAAGTCACACAAGAGGCTATGGAACCAGCGGTGGACGTATCAGTAGCCGCGGGTGAAGACAAAGAGAAACGCATGAGTACGAGGAAGAGGAGTCTTCCTACCACGCCCTAGGAGAAGCCAAAGGCGAGGAAGAAAGTCAAGGGCACGAAGAAGGAGACTATCGAGCTAAGTTGTTCGGAAGTGAAGATGGAGGGCACTGCCATATTCGACCAAGGGACTTCAGAGGGACCAGCACTTGGCGATGTGAACATGTTTCGGAGGACGATGCTCTTCGGCGATGAGATGGTAGTATCAATGCTACGTCTTCTGGAAGAGAATCGGGCTGAGTACGAAGAGGAGGCATGAAAGAAGATGTCTCTGACGGAGATGATTGCCTTTGTACACTTCATCAAAAGGAACTGACGGAAAGAGAAGAACAATCTTCGCGAAGAGACGAGGAATGCGACTAAGTTGAGACTGGAGGCCGAGAAGAAGATCGAAGATATGCGACGTCAGTGTGATGAGTTAAAGACGGAGAGGAGCTTAAGGTGTCGATGAGAGCTTCTCCGACCGACTTCAGGAGTTGTCAAACTCCTGAAGTACTCCTGACTTAAAAGTACCAAATTAATTTATGCTGTAATGTAAAATTATTCTGGGAAAGTGCTACAAGTTAAACATTGCAACTTTCGAATGCCACTCATGTGCACAATAAAGTTTCCGATGCACGAAACTGCCGAGTTACCACTATCTTCACCAAATTCTCTGAACAGTGTGAATCAAGACTCGAGTTTTTCCAGCTGAATTCATGTTGTTATAAAGATTCTGAAGGGTACGAAAAGAAACTCCTTAAGCTAGCTTGGACATGAATTACTTAGAGGCCAGAAGAGATACTTCATCTAACCAATCTAACTACTGTATAATCTAATAACAATCTAACTCGATGTCCGCGTACCTGATTTTTAAGCAAGTTCCCATGCAGACTTTTATTGACTATAATATCTGGTCTTTGTACTTGAGCACGTCCTGGCCAAGGTACGGGGTATAACGGCTTGGGGTTGTATTTAATAGATACTTAATATTTATTGACTCTAATATCTTGTCTTTAAACTGGACTACGTCACACTTCGTCCTGACCTTTATACCGGGCACGTATAACATCTTGGGGGTAAGTATCAATTGTCTATAGCTACATACTGAAAAGATTCTCAGGTAAACGTGGACTCGCAACCACTTCGATAGGGGTGACTAGAGTCGTTGCCGCTCCTGTTTTCTCAGTCATATCCACATCTTCCGGTTTCATTCCTGGAGGAAGTACAATATTGAGCATATGGAAAAGCCGAGCTAGCACGAGTTCTGCCGTGATCAAGCCCATGCCCATGCCGGGGCACAACTTTCGACCCGATCCGAAAGGCAGGAGCTCGAAGTGTTGGCCTCTCACATCGATAGAGCTGTCCGAAAACCTTTCCGGCTTAAAGGCTAAGGGATCCTCCCACAATTCTGGATCTCGCTGTATGGCGTAGACGTTTACGAGCAGTGTAGTAGCCGCCGGAATGTGATATCCAGCAACAACACTAGGCGCAGTTGAGCAATGGAAAAACAGAAGTGGGAGCGGAGGATGAAGGCGCAAAGTTTCTTTGACAACCATCTTCAGATATTTGAGTCTGACAAGGTCTGACTCCTCCACCAATCGCCCCTGGCCGATAACGTCATCTAGCTCCTTCACCAGTTTCTCCTTGATATCTGGATGTCTCATAATCTCAGCGATTGTACACGTTACTACGGACGCCGTAGTCTCTATACCAGCTGCAAACAAATCCTGTCGGATGATAATGAAACGGAGTTCAGCATTTCCACACGACTCGACTTCTAAGCGTCCTACTTCAAGTAAGTCCCGATGATCCATTGTGCGACTGACTTTAGTTCTTGCTCGTACAGCAAACATTAGAAGCAAAATAGGAAGACGACTGGTGCATTCAGCGTTACGATCGGAACTATGATCAGATAAATGGCTTCTAAACTAACGCTACCCGATAAACTCATCGCACATGCAATTGACGTAAGCTAGCTAGTCGCCCGTAGGTCTAATTTATTCGTGACAAGAAAGAAACAAACCTTTGCAAGACCGACATAGAACTTACCAGCAAAGCAGCTTTGATGTTGTCGTATGTCAACCCGCTCCCATCCTCCTTGTCTAGCAGTGATAGCAATGCGCGCAAGAAGTCGTGGGACTCACCGTCGTCCTTGCCTTCCAGGAGTTGGCGACGACGCTCTTCGAGTATCCCGGTAAAATAGGCGTCGAATTCTCCTCGGATTTTCAACAATTTTCTTTCCATTCCGCCCAAGTCCAGCGGCCTCAAGCGTGGAAAGCAGTCCCCCAATGAAAGCATTTCAGTAATTGCAAGAGAATGTACAAGTTGCGGCAAGGTCCTCGTTTTACCTGTCGCCGTGCGGGCCGTGTATTCCAAAGAAAACTTTTTGCCGAAAATCAGTTTAGACAACTGGTAAAAGTTCATATTACCCACTGCAGCATATATATCAACGAGTTCGTTTCTCCGTTGCGATGCGAATAGGGAGTTCACCATGCGCATTACTGATTCATGCCTTTGATCCTGCGATGACAATAGATAACCATTAATTACAAATTGTACCTACATGTACATCTGCTTTCTGTCAGTCCCCTCCCAACCTTCCCTTGATTCTCATCAAAAGCTGAATCTTGTACCAACATACATATAGCGCTCAAAGTACAAACTGAATACTACTACAGTAAAATTTGCTCCAGTCTTCAGAATTCGAACGGCGCATGAGCGTAAGCCAAGGCATGCAACTGACAGGAAAGAACTAAAAAGCTAAGAGACTCAGTAAGATCTAGACGGACTGAGTTCACCTAAATGGACTTTACTTCTTGTTACGTTGATATGAGCAGTCAACCCAGCAGCTGGGTGGTGGCAATGTGTTCACGGAGTGTAGAGCTAGGTGTTACAAAACTGAGAATTGTACTCCCAAGTCTCTCAGAATATAGAATTTATCTCCCACAACAGAATGCTACCAGTCTATTAGAACTGATAACAGATCAGCCTGTTAAAACTAATCAGAAGGAGAACTGAACAGAAATATTCCGAGATGATATGTGCACAGCTTTACTTAGACTTCAGAACTGGTACAGACAGAAAGGGCTCCGACTCATACTACTCTACAGGGAATGTGGGTTAATATACTAATGATACATAACTGCTGTCACCTCAAAGTGACTTACCTAACTGCTGTCACAGTGCTTCTCACGTCACAAGTCATGTCACAAGTCACCTCTTCCTTTTTTTTACTTTTGTCTTTTTATCTTCCGCAGAGTTTAGATGTGACCTCTAATGATATTTAACACCCTCCTTCATTAGAGCATCACTTCTTTCATACCTAGTAAATCTTTGATATGTATAAACCTTAGCTTTGGTAAAGCTTTGGTAAAAATATCAGCTAATTGATCTTCCGATGGACAATATTCCAGCTTGACTATTTTAGCTTCAATTTTCTCCCTTATATGATGTAACCTTATCTCCAAACCTTTTGTTCTTTCTCTGATAACTCTATTGTTAGCCAAGAACATTGCACTCTGATTATCCACATGTAATACTGTTGGTCCAGATATATTTTCTCCCATCTCCAGCAATAAATTCCTTAACCATATCAAGGTTATAGAACCATCACTAAGAGCAATGTATTCAGCTTCAGTTGAAGACCTTGCTACTGTATTCTGCTTCTTGCTGCTCCAACTGATAATTCCACCTGAACATAAGTTGAAGCATGCACCTGATGTGGATTTTCTGCTGCTAGTATCTCCAGCCCAATCACTATCACTGAAGCCTTGAAGTTCACTTCTCCCCTCCTTAAATATAAGACCAAGATTGATAGTACCTTTCAGATATCTCAGAATTCTCTTTGCAGCAACCCAATGAGATGAATTTGGGCAATGCATAAATTGACTTAGCCTCCCAACAGCATAGCAAATATCAGGTCTGGTGTGGATGAGATATCTGAGTTTACCAATTAATTTCCTGTACAGATATTCTTCAATGGTATTTTCAGCTGTAGTCTCCTCAAAACCACTTTCTTGTTCCATAGGTATTGTTGATGACTTGCAATCTTCCATCTGAAACTCTCCAAGTATAGACTTTATGTATGCTTGTTGAGAAAGCATAATACAGTCCTCCATCTGCCAAATATCAACACCAAGGAAGAATCTTGCTAAACCCAAATCAGACATCTCAAACCTCTTGCTGAGTTCTCCTTTGAGTAGTTGCACCAACTCCTTATTACTTCCTGAGATTAAGATATCATCCACATATAAGATGAGTATGATCCTCTTTGAATTATCTTTCCAGACATAGAGGTTTAGATCCAACTCTGATCTTCTGAGTTCATGGCTGTGTAGAAACTCATGTATCTCAGAATACCAAACTCTTGGTGCTTGCTTTAATCCATATAAGGATTTTCTGAGAATGCACACATGATCTTTCTTCTTTTTCACTTCAAATCCTGGTGGTTGAACCATGTAAACTTCTTCCTCTAACTCTCCATGAAGGAAAGCTGACTTCACATCCATCTGATGTATTTCCCAGTGGTAATGACCAGCAAGAGCCATTACAAGTCTGATTGAATCCCATTTTGCAACTGGTGCAAAAGTTTCTCCATAATCAATCCCTTCTTGTTGCTGAAATCCTCTTGCTACTTTGCTTTTCTACAAGAGCCTTGAACTTCTTGAAGTATTCAAATACTTCAGACTTCTGTTTTAGGAAGTAGATCCATGTCTTTCTGCTCACATCATCAATAAATGTCAGAAAATACTTACAGCCTCCAATAGAGCTTGTTTGCATAGGTCCACAAACATCTGAATGGACCAAGGCCAACAACTCTTTTGTTCTTGCACCTCCCTCCTTTGGAAAACTCTTTCTGCTTTGTTTTCCAAATATACATCCTTCACATATATCTCCAGTAGTTGGTAGCTTCATCCTTGGTAGTCCTTCTACCATATGATTATCCATCATATGTTTCAGACTTCCAAAGTTCAAGTGTGCAAATCTCTGGTGCCAAAGACTTGCTTGATTATAAGAATCAACAACCATAGAGACTTCTTGGACTTGAGGCTCAACATTCAAGATATATAATCCTGACTTCTGATCTCTCCTTCCTGAAGCAATAACTCTCTGATTATGTGAACCATCCAGTATCTGCACCTTTGTATCATCAAAAATCACCTTCATTCCATGGTCTGTGATTTTTCCAACAGAAAGCAAGTTCTTAGTGAGCTTTGGAATAAAGAGTACCTCTTGTATACTCTTCAGATCCCCTTCACTTGTTTTCACTGTCACAACTCCAGTACCTTGAACTTCACATCCTGTACCATCAGCTTGAGTAACCTTAGAGCCTGCTGTTGCTGAAAAGTCCTTCAAGAGTGATCTTTGGCTGGTCATGTGCTTAGAAGCACCAGAATCAATGTACCAATTCTTGTCTTCTGTTGTTGTAGATATCAAGCTGGTAATAAACATATTACCAACATCCTTCTCTTCTTGTGCATCTTCTTGAGCAGCAACATTACTTGAAGTAGAATTCTGACCTTCATTTGCCTTTCTAGCATAGCAATCTTCAATCTTGTGACCTTTCTTTCCACAGAAGAAACAAGTTCCCAACTTCTTTCTGCACTCTTTAATCTTGTGACCTTTCTTCTTACATAATGAGCAAAAAGTTGTGCCTTGATTTCTTGAGTAGGAAGACCCATGTTTCTGAGATTGCTGCTCCTCTCTTCTGTAAGTCTTCACCATAAAAGCAGATCCTTGATTCTTCTGAGGGAAAAACTTTCTGATCAGCTGCTCTTCTTCATGTAGTAAACTGCACAACTCCTCATAAGTTGGCATACTCTCCCTTCTGTTGATATCAGAAACAAAATGAAAATATGGAGTACTAAGACTATTCAAAGTTATAGAAACTAGATCTTCATCACCATATGTCCCTCCTGCTCTGGTTAGCTGCACATAAATACCATCTATCTTCTCAAGGTGTTCATGAATATCTGCACTCTCATCCATCTTGATAGAGTGTAGATCATTCTTCAACTTTGCTACTCTATTTTTGCTCACATTATCATATCTGCTAGCTAGCTTCTCCCAAGCTTCTCTTCCTGTATTACAAGCCTCAATGGTAAGCCTGATACTCTCCTTCACAGCAAGCAGAATATTGGCTAATGCTCTAGTTTGCTTCTTAATGAATCTTAGAGTTTCAGGAGAACTCTCATCATAAAATGGAGCAAGCTTCTCTTCTCCAGAAACCACACCCCATAGATCCTTCTCACTCAGAATGGCTTTCATGATCAGTTTCCAGGAACTGTAATTATTAGGACCTGAAAGCCTAGTGCTCTCATTCAAACCAAACTCACTGAAAGTAGCAGCCATGGATGCTATCTTGCTGAAAAGATGAGTCCAAAAAAACCCCAGAAACTAAATACCAGATTATCAGAATTTTAAACCCTTAGCTTGAGCAACCTGTGCTCTGATACCATGTTAAAAAAACTGAGAATTGTACTCCCAAGTCTCTCAGAATATAGAATTTATCTCCCACAACAGAATGCTACCAGTCTATTAGAACTAATAACAGATCAGCCTGTTAAAACTAATCAGAAGGAGAACTGAACAGAAATATTCCGAGATGATATGTGCACAGCTTTACTTAGACTTCAGAACTGGTACAGACAGAAAGGGTTCCGACTCATACTACTCTACAGGGAATGTGGGTTAATATACTAATGATACATAACTGCTGTCACCTCAAAGTGACTTACCTAACTGCTGTCACAGTGCTTCTCACGTCACAAGTCATGTCACAAGTCACCTCTTTCTTTTTTTTTACTTTTGTCTTTTTATCTTCCGCAGAGTTTAGATGTGAACTCTAATGATATTTAACACTAGGCACATATCTGTACGTTAAGTATTGATGAAGAAAAATGGTGTATGCTAAAACATTCGAAAATACTGATATCGAGAAATATCTTAATCCTTAAACTGTACAAACATGCATATGGTAGTCCGACTCGATACCGTCTGTGCAAAATCACGAGCCTGAGAGAGTTGCCCACTTACCTTCTGCTTTTCGACTTGCGTTGTAGACATCAGCTCTGAGAAAAAAACTTTCCTCATCTTTCGCCATGTGTCGTTTAAAGGTTGGAGTACCTGATCGCTATAATTGAACATCAAAACCTCTGCAGGGATGCTGAGAGGACGGGACGCCCATACGGCATCTTGAGTCTTGAGAAACTCTTTTGCCATTTCAGCATTAGATGCGACTATGACCCGAAGGCCTCCTAGCCTTATTGACATAATCGGTCCACACCGACGGGCAAGTTGCCTCAGATTCTGATGGGGAAGTTTGCCCAAGACGTGAAGATGACCAATTAGTGGCCATGCAGGGGGTTCAGGTACTTCCTTCTGGTCTCTAGGTCTGCTCTTTTTCAACGTAAAACGCGTCACAGTGACTACTGTTAGAACCAACAACGACACTGCCACCACCCGCAAGTCCGGTAACTTGTCGAGCCACTGTTCAGGAACACGAATCCCTTCCATCGTCATCCCCCGGCCGAAAAAGTATTATCTTCGAATTCCAGTGACGTTCGGCTTGAAATTTGTCACCGCGGTGCAGAAAAATCGATCACTTGTACTCGCCGCTAGATCCACGTCGTTCCGGGGTATCGATCACTCGATCTTGGAGAAGATCCGGAGATGAAATCACAATCAATGCGAGACATCTTTTTGACTTAACGCTTGCAGCAGGTCGAACGAACTGTAACGAATTTCACAACAGTTAAAACAGATGTGAAATTAGAGGCGTGTACTTCGCAGTGGATGAAGTTGAAGTGATCTTGAGCAGGAAGAAAGCTAACAGATTCAGTACAGGACTGGGTTGACCATGCCGATTCTTCCTAGACCTACATAGTATGACCATGTAAAGAGCTTCAAGCTCATGCACTGAAAATCTGTGTCAATTTCCCAGAGAAAATTTCTAACCACATCAGAGCACTCAGATAAAGGAGCAAGCAAGCTGATGCGAGCTACGAAGATGACATTGTAGGAAAGTGTCACAAAGTATTCAAGTGCGCAATAATTGTACGACACGTTGATCATGAGGTGCCAGTACGCAGTTAACAGCAATCTCTCAAATTTCAATGAACATACAAACTCCCCAATAAACACGCTGCAGGGAGACACGAGTTAAACCTGATGACCGACCGAACACTAGACGAAATGGCTGCGGAGAAGCAGGGAAACAAAATTTGAACATTCCGAAACGATGCTTCAGACGCATCAAGAATCTAGCAAGGAAATCCCACAAGCTAGAAAGTTCAGTAATCGTTCAGACAGGTGCTCCGAGCGACCACCAACGGAGGCTATCTAACTATAAGTATTGTGTGCGACATAATCATCGTCAAAACAGGTTACAGTATACACTCGTGTTCTTCAGAATCTCCGGCTAACATCGATGAACCATATGCATAACGGAGAGGAGAATGAGTTGGGTATCATTATCCTATGATACGTCGTTAAATGACCATGATCACATGCTATCATGGGATGATCCGAGATGAAATTTTGTCCAGGGTATGTAAAACTCCAAGCCTTTTCTTCACTTGATCAAACCAATAGATACTGTTTACCTTATACGATGAAGGTAAGAATTGACGTGAGCTAAATTAAACATCCCATCTAAAGTCGGTCAAGAACCAGAGCCCGGCCCGTAGAGTGACGAAAGAGCGTACAGCAGCCAAAGGAGACACAAGCATTTACATAAGTCCTTTGATCAGTCAGATATCAGATCAAGTACCAGTATTGGAACTCCGGAGGAGCTCCTTTAAGCTCATGGTGCTTCGTCAGTGTGTGGTCGCTTGAGACAGCCCAGATACGCATATATATATATAAATTCCGGCTAACCTCCTACAACCAAGACGTATATTATTTACAAATTATTATCTGGACGGAGAAAAGACTGTCTATAGAAATAATACATACTTCGCACAGACGTCGTATCCTCCCAGACGACCCTCACTTGGTTGCTGTCTCTCTGATAATGCCTCTATATTATTGCTTTAATGGTTTGAAATCCTTTTGTAAACTTAATCTTCCTCTTTAAGTGCCTGTTTCACCGGAATGGCATATATTCCACAGTGCCGGTATGTAATATGCCACAGATGTATATTAGTTATTGAATTATAAATCAAAAATATATATATTAATTAAACAAAATAGCTGAATAATATCATATTGATCCGAATATTATCTACTAAAATTACAAAATTATCATATATCATGTGAAAAGTGTCCTCAAAGTTTTGAAAAATTAGTACTTTGGGAACCGCTAGTTTTGGCAAATAGAGTTGAATTGACCAAAGTTTTTTTTATGACAATGACATGCCATCCAACTCCAAAATTGGAGAACGCCACACGCACTCTTATTGGAGGATCAACCTCTCCAATTTCAACTCAAAATGTGTTTGTCTGCCATCTCAAATGAGGTGAAACCATTAAATGTATCCTTCATTTTTCTTGTGACATTATTAACATTAAGCTAAAAATTTTAAATATAGTTTTTGGAATTTAAAAATAGCAGCCCACTTGTTTTCACTTGATTTTATCGATAAGACCCAGGAAGTCGAGAAGTCGTGCAGTACCTGAACAAGAACCTACTGATGTGTCATCCAAACAGGGAGTTGCTCACTGAAGATCACTCGACTTCGAGCTGAAATCCAACTTCAAGGTCGACTCCATCAAGATCAAGGTCGGTGTCCACTAAGACTAAAGAGATCCGTCCGGTGTCCTGGAGCGTGAAATTTGGTCTGGGAATACATTGTGTATCTAGCTATAGAGAAGTCGTGCAGTACCTGAACAAGAACCTACTGATGTACCATCCAAACAGGGAGTTGCTCACTGAAGATCACTCGACTTCGAGCTGAAATCCAACTTCAAGGTCGACTCCATCAAGATCAAGGTCGGTGTCCACTAAGACTAAAGAGATCCGTCCGGTGTCCTGGAGCGTGAAATTTGGTCTGGGAATACATTGTGTATCTAGCTATAGAGAAGTACAGCAAGACCTTGGATCTACTTGATGAAATACTACTATCCTCAATATCTATTAAGCTTTGTCTTAGTTTCTACTGACCTAATCTGAAATCTTGCTTCTCGGGTGATGTTTAGAGTTATTGACATAAATGATCAAATCAATCAAATCCTCCTAAGAAATCATCAGATACAACTCAAACTAGTTTTATATGATACCATGATGGTCCTCTAAGGTCATCCACTCTTAGGTTAGTCTAAGTCAATTGACCTACACCAAAACATCACTTTTGTCATATCAGAACTTCCAATCTCATGCGATCTAATGTAATCATGAAATATTTGAACACAGGGCACTAATCTGAAGCTAGAACTTGCTTACACGATATATACTATTAATGGTAACTTTGCTTTCTGGTTAGGAAGTGTATCAGTCTTCTTTAGTTCTTATTTATCTTTTCATTTTTCCTTGCTTCACCTTATATGACTTGAGGTAGACTCGGGTACTGAAGTAGACCAATGATATCCTCAGAAGATTTTCTATTCGTCTTTTATTAGATATATTTTAATGACTATGTACTATCTTGACGACTCATCAGTGAGCTTAACATGGTCACACGGTTGGTTTCAGTTTTGACGGTTCGTGCCGTATTCACCCAATGAGAGCATTTCAGCACCTGCAAGATCTTTTATAAGTTGTGGCAGGGTCTTCTTTTCACCTGTCGAGGTCCAAGCTGTGTACTCTAGCGAAAAACCGCTGCCGATAATCAGTTTTGCCATATGCTCGAAGTTCATGTTAGCCACGAAATCGTATATATCGACGAGTTGGTTGTCCCATTGAGATGCCAATAGGGATGTCAACATGCGCACTATCGATTCATTCCTTTGATCCTGCCATGACAACATATAACAATTACTTCAGTCTGTCATAACGTAACAACCACAGCCCACATCTATATCTGCTTCCTGTCAGTTCGATCCCTCTCAACCTTCTCGTGCTTAGCCTAAACGCAAGATGCATGAATTCTGAGCCAAAATTAATGCAGTTCGTAACTCGAAGAGTAAAGTAAACACAACAATGATATAACGCTCACAGTACAGTATATCTTAACCAATCTCAGAGTAGCAAACTCATTCGGATATAAACAATAAATGGAGTCCGCGCAGATGCGTTGCGGAGGATAAGTCCTAGACTATAATTCTCAAATCTCGCCGTTTTATGAAGATTTATCATTTATATTCTAACCCTTCCCACCGGGTGGGTTTAAAATATAATCTCAAACCGCGTTGCTTTTATGAAGATTTCTACCCATTACATTGTAAAGTGAATTCTATTTTCTCTTATCAATAAGGTGTAAGTGTTATAAAATATATTATAATAATATTTAAAAAAATTTAATTGATTTATAAATAATATATGTCAACTAATCTCTAAATAACCAACTCATCTGGATATAAATGGAATCCTGCTGAAGCGTTGGTGGGAGGATAAATCAGAGACTGTAATTCTCAAACCGTGACATTTTATGAAAATTTTTAATTTATATTTTAACCCTTCCTCATTATTACTATTTCTTTCTTTCTTCCTTGGGTTAGAATATAAATTACACTTCTAAGTGTAAATGAGGTGAATATCCTCGAAAACGTTCGTGCGGTTGCTGTACTTGAGCTGGACGCTTGTCGAACCTACGTATACGTGGTCTGCGTTTCACGAACGGACTGAAAGCGCGAACACGGTGGTGCGGTCCACTCCTTAATCATATATATATATGGTGGTCTCAGCCATGCCATTCGCAGCGTAAGCTTACGCAATGTTGCTACACTCTTCTTTCACCGGTGTGGGCCGAGTGGCTTTGGGAGCTGCTGCAGTGAAACCCAAGACTCGTAGATCCAGAGATGTCTCCTTGTCTAAACTTTTCTTCGGTTCCACCTTCAGATGGACTGTGACTTCGTGCTGCTCAAGATCCAAGGGTTTTCAGCATGCATGGACTGCTGGTGATCGTCATGATGTGCAAAAGCTCAATCATCACAATCATGATCAGATTCCGCCGTTGTCGACCGTTCTTCAGCACTTACTTCCACCAGTGGGACTGTCGAGCTACCCGGAGGAAGCGGACTCGATTCTCATAAATCTAGCGTCGACTTGGTGTTTGAAGAAGGAATCCATCAAGCTCTTGGATGCTTACAAAGCCGCTTCTATCGCGGTTTGCGTGTATTGCTACCCAAGGACCACAAGTGCTGAAAGGCTAGCAGCTGTTAGCTTCGTTTTCTGGATTATTTTTGTCCTCGACGATATATGCTTCGACGTCTGTAATGCGCGACTCGCAGTTGTGGCAGAAGAGCTTGGCATAGATATCGCCAATCGGCATGACAGATATCGAATGAGAAGTTTCTGGGTAAGATTGAGAGAACTTTTCATGTCCACCAGTTTGCCATCCGAATCAGTTCCAGTTGAGAAGGCAGTCTGGGACGCAGGTAGACTCATGAGAAGTGTTTCTCCTTCGAGCTCATGGTTCAATCGCTTCGTCGAAAGCGTGGAGAAGTTCGCGTCAGCTTCCCTCGAAATCGAATTTCGTGGTGCTGGTCCCGAACTCAGGACTGATGAGGAGCTGGAAGCATACGTCGATTTACGTGTCAAGAACTCGGGATTGGATTCATTCTGTTTTGCGGTAGAGATGGTGACTGAAAAGTACATGTCAGATGCAGCAAGAAATCACTCCCAGATCCGGAGGCTCACTTATCTTTGTTCAAGATACTGCGCTCTTCAGAACGACCTCTGCTCTTATCACAAGGAAATGTTTGTTGATAAGGTACCTGCCGCCGGGAATCTTATTCAGGTCTGCCCCTCATCCAAGTGCAGGATGCGTCCTGATCCTCAATTTCATTTCATGTGGGAAACGTCTCGAACACTTTGATATTTCCACTAGTTGTTATATATATATCATATATCAATGAAAATATTCAGCTGACATTCCATTTGTCTACCACAGGTGATGATGGACACTCGGAGCATTTCATTCCAAGAAGCTGTGCAAAGAGTTATGGATATCATCATAGCAGACTCTCGCGAGTTCCTTGAGATCGAGCGACGTCCAGAAGTGGCGGAATTGGCGTCTGCTGACGAAGGCTTACGTGGTTACATAGTGGGTTTGAAAGATGTCATGTCGGGGGCTTATGCATACCACACTAAGTCTTGTTCCCGTTACCACACCGTTGATAACCCTTTCCCGGAGCTCAGGACTTTCAACTAGAGTTGAAAGAAAACTGTACTTATTTAAGACAAGGGTGTACTTTCACGGACGTTTAATTGTATTATCACCTCATCTTCAATAGTTCGTTGTATTAGAAAGTCAATAATTTTCGAGAATGAATCTGGTGTCATCGTCTAGAGAAAATTGAACCCTCAAATCATCCCTCTAATTCTTCTCCAAAAGAGTACAGTTTATATTCCCTTGATGTGTTGATATCAGAATCGTTGATGGAAATTAAGATCTTGAAAGTATAGCTTAAACTCCGCTCGGCAGTGTCGCTTGAACCATGTAAAGGAAGCCTCCGCCATGAGTCCCTTCTGTGTTGTGAAGGATGTTTTCAATTTGTACATATCCCGAATGATTATGATCTGTAAGCTATTGTTTTTAATCAAAAGTTCTTAAACCTCGAGTATGAGTATACAAGCATGAAAGGGAATATTCTTTTTTCTTAATAGTGTTTTCGAGTATTAAGAAAATATTCTGTTTGCTTTAAGAAACTCATAAATCTTCATCTTAACATTTCTTCATCAATACTAAACAGTTCGCTTTGAGATGAATCACAACTTGTAAAACTAGTGAATAGCTTTGATTTGTTTTTTTATTTCTCAGATTTCAAATTGAAATGAAAGGTAATCACAATAATCATTTCTGTATAGCGTTAAATTTCCACTTCTCTCAAGACAAACACCGTAAAATAAGATATTCTGGATTACCTGGAGCACTGTAGTCATACTCTAGGGTTTAAGTCACTGTGCTTAGCCTAGTTAAACCCCAGGGGCAAGGCTGACCACAACAATTATGGAAAGTAAAGCATTAAAACTTACAGAGGAAAATTTCAAAAGCTATTACTGCCTAGAAGGTATATAGATACATTTGGTCTGGAAACTGCCTCTCTAAGCAAAACTATGTTCAACAACGGTAAGACATGAAGCTTGCTATTGTTACAAAACTGAGAACTGTACTCCAAGTCTCTCAATATATAGAACTTTATACCCACAACAAGATACTACCAGCCTATTAGAACTCATAACAGATCAGCCTGTTAAAACTAATCAGAAGAAGAACTTAACAGAAATATTCTGAGATGAAATATGCACAGCTTTACTTAGACTTCATAACTGATACAGACAGAAAAGACCTCTACTCATACTACTCTACAAAGAATGTGGGTTAATATACTACTAGTACATAACTGCTGTCACCTCAAAGTGTCTTACGTAACTGCTGTCACAATGCTTCTCATGTCACAAGTCATATCTTTTTTTTTTCTTTTGTCTTTTTACCTTCCGCAGAGTTTAGGTGTGACAGCTATGAGGTGTACTGCAACTACCGTATGCAACCCCGATGGTGCTACAAACAGCAGATCCACATCAGGGTCACAGCTACCAACTTGTGCCCTGCCAACTGAAACAGACCCACCAACAGAGGAGGATGGTGCAACCCTCACAGGATCCATTTCTATTTTTCTCAGACTACGTTCGTCAAGATGGGTAGATATATCTGAAGAATTGTTCTCATCATATACAGAAGGTATTCTACAACTCTTATGTACATTTGTCTGTAAAATTTAGCTCCTTCGGAATGACTTCCTTTGCTACAGCAAGCCACTGGTTCAGTTTTGTGCTCCAGCATTTTATTGTGACTGCATAGCCATGATGATAGATAGTACAATGTCATGTATGTTTAAACACTACTTGTGCTGAATTTGCATGGATGAAATGGAGCAGTGGAGTTGACTAAAAAGGGTTCAGTTACTAGCAGACATCCTTCAAAGATCTAGATCTGTTAGCCTAATTTCGTTGTTGTAGTTATGAAAAGAACTGCTTACCTGACAGACGATTGCCTTCAATCCAGTGTTGCATGCGCAAGGAGCGGAGGAGTCAAGTTTACAATGAACAGAAACCCATGGTTCAACCTGATCCTGCTCACCAATGTTAGAGATCCCGGGGACGTCAAGGCAGTCTTCGTCAAAGGCTCGAATCAAAGATACTAGACAGCTGGGGTCAGAAGTGGGAGGTAAAGCAAAAGCTCCAAGGTCAAGCGCTTTTCTTTCGACTGACCTCCAGAAGTGGCAGAGCTCTCGTCCTTTACAACGCTATATCAAGAACTTGGAGAATTGGCAGCACGTACCACTGGAAGACCTTGTAGATGTAATTCCCACATTGCTATTCATATGAGGTCTATGTTTCACACTTGCAGCTAGATCTTGTATGAGTGGACATGGATACTAGATAGTGTTAGATAACCAAACGAAGTGAATATGCTCTCCTGTAGAAGAGATATCAGTAAAGAGATCAGTCGACTCATCATCTCCCAAGAGGGGGTTGTTATATACTCTAACCTATGGACAAAAGGTCACTCACTAGTCAGTCATTAATCATAGAGATGTGACTGAGGATAATATATTAGAGATGACTGAACTTAGATGTGACTCAGGTTAATATACTAGAGGTGACTGTAGAGATGATTAAACTTAGATGTGACTGAGGTTAATATACTACACATTATCTTTAACACCTCCTCTTAATGTCAGTGGTACTAAATATACACCAAGTTCAAGTCTCAGTTTTTGAAACATGTCTGAAGACAAAGGCTTGGTGAATATATCAGCAGTTTGGTCATCAGTTGTTACCCATTGGATAACAACCTCTCCTGAAATATTTGTTCTCTAATGAGTGGACTTGCACTTCAATGAGCTTTGTTCTAGCATGGTGCATTGGATTTTTTGTCATATGACTCCGCCGACACCTCCATGAGAAATCAAAGTTTTTGAGTTCCGGGGGAGTATGGTCGCAAGGCTGAAACTTAAAGGAATTGACGGAAGGGCACCATCAGGAGTGGAGCCTGTGGCTTAATTGACTCAACACTGGGAAACTTACCAGGTCCAGACATAGTAAGGATTGACAGATTGAGAGCTCTTTCTTGATTCTATGAGTGGTGGTGCATGGCCGTTCTTAGTTGGTGGAGTGATTTGTCTGGTTAATTCCGTTAACGAACGAGACCTCAGCCAGCTAACTATGCTACGCGGGGGTTCTTTTTCTCCTACGGCCAGCTTCTTAGAGGGACTGTCGACGTCTAGCCGACCGAAGTTTGAGACAATAACAGGTCTGTGATGCCCTTAGATGTTCTGGACCGCATGCGCGCTACATATTGCACTCATGCTATCAGTCCATATTACTGTTAGAGTGTCTTGGTTGACACCTACATCCTCCAACATCCATCTTAGTCCAATGTCTCTCGTGCTGCATTACACAGGTCACGATATTCTGCTTCAGAGGAGGATAAAGCGATAGTTGGCTGCTTTTTGTACTGTCAAGTGATGACACCTCTTCCAAGCATAAATGCAAATCCAGACATTGATTTACGATCTGAAGAATCATCTGTCCAGTCAGCATCTGTAAATCTGACAAGTCCAAATGACATATCTGAGCTATATCTGAGCCCATAGCTACTAGTTCCCCTGAGATAGCGCAAAACTCTCTTTGTTGTCCTCATATGCATTATTGTGGGAGACTCCATATTCTGACTGAGTTTGCTGATTGCATACGAGATATATGGTCTTGTAGTGATAGCCAAACAAATAAACTTTCCGATCAGCTTCCTGAACTCTGCTGCATCTGCACGCTCGTTATCAACAGAAGAACGTTGTCAATTCTTAGAGATAACCATAGGAATAGGCGCAGGCTTGCACGTCTCCATCTGAAAATCTCAAAGTATACTTTCTGTGTATCTTGCTTGAGTGAGGTACAGCATGTTGTTGTCTTCCAAAAACTGAACTCTGAGGCAAAAGTTGAGAAGTCCTAGATCCTTCATATCAAATTCTTGCAGTAAAGCTTGTTGAATCTTTTGTACTCCTCCTTGATTACTTCTGGATATTATCAAGTCATCCATGTTGTCGTAGTGCGTGGTATTCCACATGATGAAACAGAACTTCGGAAGACACTCAACTGACATTTGTTCACGAAGTTGCACCTTAGCTATCAAGTTGGGCAGGAGCTAAGCTGGGGCTATGCTTGACAAGCTGCCCCTTAGCTTGGGTTGAAATATCACCCTGAAGGGAGCAAAAAGTTCTAGAATGCGAAGCTCGTCGAAAGGAGCGACTTCATGCTTTCGACTGCGAAAAAAAACGTACTATGTAATAGTTAGTACAAGTCTTGAGTTATGAAAAGTGCAAAAGAGAGAAATCTGTCACTTCTGGCTCGTGACTCGAATTCATGATCTGACAGTGTGAGTGCGTGAGTACTATAGTTTTGACTCTTCATTCACTAAAAACAGAGTTGTATAGAGAAGTTATCATAGGAAAAGCTAGTAGAGATTGTACAAAAAAATTTCTTTAAGGATATGTATCAGCTGTATTTCCTTTTTGAATGGAAATAGAGGTCATCCTAGTGATAAGGCGCTCACCGGAAAGTGGTCTCAGGATCAATTCCTCTTGGCATGTGTTTCATATTCTGGCATGTTAGCCTCCTGGAATGGAGTCTATTGTTGGATATGCAGTCATGTCTTGTATATCTAGGGGATGAGAGACCAGTATCTCTCTTAATCGTGGGCTTCTTGGCCTAAGCCTCTGCATGTCATCTTGATTATACCATGAGAGATACCAGGTGCGCATATGGGGGGTTGTAAGCTCTGTGGGGTGACCCCATAAGTGTAAGGACTTCAGCTTACATTGGATGGCTTGTGAGTATAATCAAGGTGGCATCAAGAGCTGGGAAAATTTTAATAATCAAGGGCCCAGCTTAACAGGGGGGTCTGCTTGACTGTTACCTAAATAATAATAAGAGCCTAGCTTAGCAGGGGGCCTACTTACTTGATAGTACGTCTGCTTATAAGGACCCTAGCTTAGGATGAGTGTTAGGATTTGGAGAAAAGATTCGACGTCGTGCGAATGACGATATTCTATCTTTTGTCCAGGACAAAGTCATTGGGACGCGTAGGAGAAGCTAGAGATAGAGAGGATCGATTTTCTGAGAGATTTCAGTTGGGAGGTTGTCGTAGAGAGAAGGATAAGAGTAAGGGAGCTTGAATTTTATCTACTAGACTGTTTGGAAGTGAATCTGATAAACAGAAAATGGAATTGAGAGCAGAGGAGAGGCGCGCAAGAGTGAGAGGAGAGGTTTTTGATCACCGAAGATTTTGGTGGTAAAGTTGATACTGGAATAAAGTTTATTGAGTCGTTAAAGACCTATGTGCACATATTTGAATGTCTGATTTGATTTGGTGGATGCAAGAGATCAAATTTGAGTTCTGTTTGTTGGCAGCAATCTATTTTTCTTTTGATCAATTTCAAAATCAGTCACAGTCAGGAGGCCCTGGTCCGTCCTCTCCAAGAGAGACTCTCACCGTGACATCTGATGCTTCCACTGGTTGCGGTGATTGATTTAGAGAATTGTTAGATTGAGTGAGGAAGATGGATCATGGTGCTGCCATCCAGGATGTTACTGCTGCTCAAGGTTTTCTTGTTCAAGGGACTCCTTGTCAAGATGGGATTGGCTCTCAGTTCCAATGACAAGTGCACAGCCTACTGTTGATATAACTCAGATTCTTCAGGTGTTGGTTGCTTTGATTCAACACCAACCTGCAATTGGAGGAGTTGAGCACAAATCTACAAAAGCGCTACAAGCAGTTGTTGGTAGATGTGGACAATTTGATGGCAGAGACGTTACAAGGTACCTACGGGAGTATGTGAGCGAGATGGAACTGATCAAGGCACCTGAGGTTGAGGTAATTTTGAGCTTTGAGTTGATTGTTGTTCCAGAATTGAGGGAGAAAGTGAGAAATCTATAGAGGAGACATCTAGGAGGATGGACTTTGTTTGAATGTGCACTAAGGGAGGAGTTTCTAGAAGAAGATTCTGATATAGTCACCAAGAGGATGTTCTTTGATTGGATAGAGTTTCAACCTGGACGTACCATGGGATTTAATGAGTTGACTCGTGAATTTGAGAAGAGGTACTTGTAGCTTTCTGATCTGGAAAGATTGACGTTGGATGCTAGAAAGACAGAGTTGTTCTTTGAGACTATGGATGAGTTTATAGCAGATAGACTTTGTTTCGTGTTAGTTGATCATGGACAACTAGAGACTTTGCTAGAACAGAGAGTGGCCCCTCAAGTCCTAGTAGTTTCGCTTATAGCTCCTCAAATACCTATAGTGATTCCTCTGGCGCCTATAGTGCATGTTCCAACACAGAGAGGTCCAGACAACGTCTTGTAGAGAAGCAAAATCATCATAACTTGATTGAAGAGCTTACTCACCAGTTGAGGGATTTCATAGTTGAGATGGCAGATCTGAAAAAAGATCAGCGACCAACCGCACCAGGTGCTTGATCTGTAGGGGGAACCTTTACTAGGAGATGTATTTGGTGTGATAGTCCGGATCATCTCATAGGAGATTGTCAAGACTTAGCGGTTGTCTTGCAAGAGGACGTGGTCACTTATCAGAACAACAGGTTGCATCTAACCGTCACTGGGTAACCTCTGAACACGTATTTTGAAAGAGGAGGAATGAGAGCTTGCTTCTAGCACTTACTGGTGCGAACACTACAGCGATGATTGTGGGCTCTGCAAAAACTGATGTATATATTGAAAGAGTTGTGGTGCGCTCTAATCCAACTATGGTTGAGCAAGCTGCTGAAGTTCCAGTTGAAATGATGAAAAGAGATGCAAAAAGCATTAGGAGAGCTACTAGATGGATAGGCCTAGTAGATGCAACTTCTATTCGAGCATTTTTAGAAGCAAGCAGTGACCAAGATGCCATGATGGAAGACAAACGGTGACGAGATGCTTCTGATTTAGATGCAAGAGCACTTGATGATAGTGATCATCAGAGAGTTAAGTGGAGAAGAGCAGCAGAGCCATCGTCATCTGGATCGGTACCAACTGGTAAGTTTCCTACTGTAGAGGATGTTCCTTCTATCTCTACAATTCCACCACATACAATAGATCCTATGGAAGATGTACAGGATTTGTCACAAGAGGCTACTGCTGCAGACAGATTACAGAGGAAGAGGTTTACAACACAAGAGAAAGGGAAAGCTCCAGCTTACAGTTAACTGTAGATATCGAAACAGCAACAAACTTGCGTACTATTCTGGAGCAACGCATTCTTGATGTCAAAGTTGAGTTTTCTCTTTGTGAGGTATTTTGTCTCGCAAAAAAGAGAATTTCATGAGTTGATAATTGATATCATGAAGAGAAAGAGATAAATGTTGGCAGAGCAAGTAACTAGTAAGATGGTCGGAGTAATACATGCTATCGATATTGATGGCAAGCTCCCCAATATTGGAACTAGAGCTCGTGGAAGATGGAATGCTTCTCTCCTTGGTAGGAAAAAGAAACAGAACTGTTTCCTAAGCAGACGGTACAAGTCAAGCATTAAACTATTTCACTTGGAGATAATCCCACTGTGCCGTGTATTTACCTGGTTTTTAGACAAATTGTTTTGCAAGAAAATTAACGTTGACCATGATTTTACAGCCGAGGCGGCACGTACTAATGAAAATGCGAAATCGCTATCTGTGCATTGCTAGTCAGTACAAGACAAAAAATGCTCGAGAAAATTTTCAATTCTTCATCGGATTCTACAATTTCGAGAGAACGTCATCGACTCCGCTCTTGTTAATTAATAAATATCCGATGAAACAATAAACAGATATCTTGGATTTTGAGCCGGACTGACATTTAATTCTTGGGCTGAATGATATATAATTTTTATTTTGTGATGTTACAGTAACCTTGAGTCCAGGAGAGCAATTCGATTCTTATCTCATCGCTAAATTCCTATGGTGTACAGTTTTCTGTATTTCCTCAATGTTTATGGAGTTTTCTCATTGCGTGCCATCCTGAAGACCGAATGGCTACTTCTCGTGAGGACCGAAACGTCACTTCTACTCGAGGACGCGCCAGGTCTAAGCGCTATATAGAGAGTTTAGCACAGTTCCTGTAACGCAGTCATAGAATCTCAACTGAACTGTATGACTCTGCCGGCCTAACTTTTAGGTTTTGATTAATTATTTTACTCTATAAAGGTTCCACACCTTTTTACGAAAATCAAGGTATGCGGTCTCGCAGGTTCGGTGTAGTCTGTCATGTTTTTGCTCGTTAGACAGTTACTGTAGTCCGAAGAGCGGCTGGGCACGCTATGCGATTGTGAGGTTAGGCATTTAGCTCGATTATAGTTGAGTACTGTAGATACCTGACTTGGGCAAACGTTAAACCCAAACAAGACGATTCAGAAGTAGAGCATCGAATCAAAGTTCGTATGTTTTTCGGTGTCATCCGGAATAGATATTATATAGTGTTTATTAATCACACCAATCTTGATTTCACTCGATACATGAGCCGGCTTTAAAGATGAACAGTATCCCATGGGATATTCTAAACAATCGCCAGAGGAAACAGTCCTCGAGCTCGCTATCGAATGATCTCTTACGTATAGCACAGAATCTCTACAAGTCAGCACTGAGTAAAGAATATTGCTACATTCGAATCTCTACTGCTGATCATGAAGTTGTGTTGTGTAACAGCGCTAGCATGCGTAGACCCGCAAGTCTCAGTATATATGGTTGCTGATCATGATCTCGTCACCATACACATCTATACTTCAGGGTATTCAGCTTTTTGAACCGGTTTTCTACTAAGACTTTATCGGTTGTCGGACCAAACAAGTGAGCCTTCCCCTAAGAGCAAAAGCTATATACATATGCAGCATCGAAGACTGTGAACCACGTGGCACTGCACCTTTTTGTAGTTCTGTCAAAGATTCTCCATCCGTCATCAGGTGTGTATGCATCTCACTTACAAATTACAATCGCTGGAAAAGTTACTAGAAGCTGATAAAAGAATAAGGGAAAGACAGTGAGAATCCGGGTGAGAAGCAAAACTAAAGCACAAAGCCCTATATAATATTGTTTTCATTTCTTTTCCCTTTTCGAAGCCAGAAAAACCAGAATATATTCTGGCCGGCATATATAACCGGCAAATTAAACTGCCAAATTGCAAGACTAACAACTGGAAGAGAGAAAGGCCTCCCCGGAACGGTCAGCAGGTCAGCACGCTGCGAGCTGCGTATGCTGCTGTCACATGTCAAAAGAATTGAAAAGCTCTAGCTAGAGAGACAAAAATGATGAGTTGTGTGGTGCGCATGCGTGAAGCCACAAGTACTCTAAAGTTCTTTTCACTCACAAGTCCTGGAACAAGATGTACCTTGCGTATATAATACAAGATACAATTCATTGACCTCCATAATATATATATAATTAATAAGGTTCTTACTTAAATCCATGGATGCTACATATATATATACTGCAAGTATATATTTTTCTAATTTCTTATCGTCTCTAATGTGGATTAAAAGAATTATGCAGTGCGGCTGTCTCTGTTAAATTTCTCTTTCTAGTTTAAAAAATGTCACGTACCTTCTAAACTTTGGCACGACCTCAATCCATGGATGCTATATATATATATACTGCAAGTATATATTTTTCTAATTTCTCATCGTCTCTAATGTGGACTAAACGAATTATGCAGTGCGGCTGTCTCCGTTAAATTTTTCTTTCTAGTTTAAAAAATGTCGCGTACCTTCTAAACTTTGGCACGACCTCTGACAACGCGTATGTCTCCTTCCTCAGAGTTTAGTGCGGTATATAATATAATCCCCTTTAAGTCGATCTCAGAATCATCCCACGGTGCAATTGTCATATACCCTGGTTGAGAACGACTATGCGTCATCTATTCTTGACAAGAATAAATGAACTTTAAATTGGGATTCCCTGAAGTAATGAATTCAGGAATAACACGTATCTTGAGATCAGAGCATCGAGTTCTAGCCGTGGTTATCAAAATCCTCAACTCGTAATTACATATGAATCAAATTTGAACCGGACTCGGAGCTCTACGTTACCATAACAGAAAGTTAGGAAGTTCTGACTCCCTGGAAAGATAAGCCCAGAATGGTAAATTTCTTCCGCAGATTATAGAGCTGGTTTCTATAGTAAAATTTCAAGATACTTACAAATGTTTGTACGAAAAGTTCTTCTCGACTAACAGAAATGATAGGAGGTGTCACCATTCAGTCCAGCCGAGCAATAGAATTCTCAGAGAGTTTCATAACAAATTTAGTATCTCCAGTCACCTTACGAATAGTACTTTTGTGCAAGATATATTATATCGTGAACAAAAGTTTATCAGAGAGTAAAGAACCCATCGAACTATCACGACTCTCAGTCTCAAGATCGGACGCAGAAGCGAACAAACAAAACTTTAGTGTACTTGCACTAGGATGTGAACGCTACGAGTAGGACTTCACGGCTTGATCGGGAAGTCGGAGACAAATGAACCTTAAGTGGTTCTCTGAACCAAGGTTGGAACATTGGGTTAGGACAAAGGGGTCTTTTCCAAGGAGACTCTAGACAAATGCTGACCTAAGGAGGCAAGTCTGAAAACGAATCAAAACGCAAGTCTGAGATATGGATCTGAAACGCAAGTCTGAGATGTGGATCTGAAACGTAAGTTAGAGATGTAGGTCTGGATGCTGGTCCTAACCACAAGGTCCCAGTCTGGGGCTGAATCATAGTTTCTCGGAAAACTGCTAAGTGTTGGAGCTCTAGTGACGTTTTGGGTCGTGGACGGAGCTCCAAGTAAGATCTTAAGGTAAGTCAAGTATCATTAGAAGGGACTCTGCGAGAGCATTCTAGTGATATGTTGAACTCCTCAAACTTACATCGGAGCTGAAAATTCTAGCCGATATCATGATCGGGTTGTGGTATAATAATAAGAGATCAAAGAGGAGGACTAGATCATCAATCTTCAGAAGTATACATGAGGTGATGGTTGGATGGACCAAGACGAATCATCTGACCCCAGAGTCCGACACGCAGACTCTGGGGTCGCAAGCAATGAAAAACTAACGTAAATACTTCCCTACGAGTCAATTTCACCCAGAACTCTCAAATCGTCCGATGAAACTTTGTATAGTCTTCAATTTCCTGAAGAACTCGGCGTTCCGATCCCAATGGATCCAAGGACAGCAAGTTTGGACTTCGAAACGTCTGAACTGTCCAACTCTCCTTCACAAGACATTGAAGCACTCCAAAAACCTTCCCTGCAACTCAATTTCTCTTAGAACACACTCTCTGATCCGCTTCTTCACGAAATTTTTTAACCAACGCGTAACCTGCATATATCTGAATCCAATGATACCTTGCGCGTATGCGTTGGACTCCCCAGTTCTCCAAACCGTCCATCAACAAGTCACAAATTCAAGCTAGCTCCTTAAACTGCCCCCTTACGTCAGTAGCTGTACTCACAAGTTTTCACAGTTAATCAAGAAGCAGGCACCTTGCGTCATTAGTATAGCGCCAAGAGCCACAAATACCCAGTTAGCAATAATAAGCTAAGTCTAGCTTACTTTTTCCATCTTTTGAGTCTCATAACTTCTCCACTAGACGTCCAAATGAAGTAGACGAAGTGCTCATGAAAAGCTGACAACGAGCTCTACCCATTGATGCAATGAAAGTGAAGATCCGAAGTTGTGCAAAAAATCTCATTTTTAGTCTCATGAGTGTCTTTAGAACGATAATGATAAGTATCAAAATAGATTTTCATGTAGGAGCCAGTCCACGACACGACATCGGGTCTAGATCGGGAGTTAGGGGATGTTGAGCTTGCGAGTTAGAGAGATGATTTGGCTCCGGTCCGGACCAAACAAGATAAAGATAAGCGGTGCATGAATGCTAACATGTGATCGTGATTTGCAGGTTAGCGTTGTGAGTTTCATGACCTACTGAGCAAGAGCTTTTGCTAGCGAAACAACGCAGTAGATGCGTGAAAAGTGATATCGGAGTTGACTTCAATAAGCGAGAACTCGAGACAGCGGTTGAAGGCTAGACGCTTGAGGAGGGATGCCCAAAATTGTTAAGCTTTCTCGAGACTAGTTGGAATTTTCTAAGCGTTCTAACGACGACTCAAGACTCAAGCCAAGAAAAAAACTGTGAGTTAGCTATCAGAACGTAATTCTCATGCTAAGGGATTGGCTACCCATTTTGAACTTGGTGTTACTTAAAGATCATTGTTGATGAGACATCAACCTCCAAAGTGAGAGGTGAATGTCGCGACCCTCAATCTCAAGATCGGGCATAGACGTGAACCATACAACCTTAGTGGACTTGCGCTAAGATGTGAACGTTGGGAGTAGTACTTAAAGGCTTGATCGCGGACATATGAACTCTAAGTGGTTCTCTAAACCAAGGTTAGAACATTGGGTCAGGACATAGGGGTCTATCCCAAGGGACCTTAGACAAATATTGAGCTAAGGAGGCAAATATGAAAACAGATCAAAACGCAAGTTTGAGACGTGAGATCCACACACTAATAGCTCACCGAGTTGTCTTTTCAACTCAAGAAGTTCTATCTGGTTGAGTCGATAAGGGACTTTGGAGGGTGGTTTTGACCTAGTAAGACCTCTATCTTGTAATCCACCATCGGCACTCAACAAGTAGCTCATCCATCAAGACATCCTCAAACTCCTTAATCACTTTGTGAAGCACTTCAGAAGTTTAGTCGCGTCTCAGATGTTTTCTCTTGTCCACCACCGTCATTAAATCTACAACTCGCATCAAACACATGACTCAATCATTGAAGTGCATCTGGTTATCTTTGATCAAATTCATCGCAAAGTCGTCATTTTTTTCCGCACCTTCTGAATCAGCCTCACTCCTAGCTTCCGCCTATTTACTTTAACTCTCAACCTCAAAGGTTTTCGCTTAAATTCCATTTCAAACCTATCCAAGAAACTATCTCTCAAAACCGCATGGTTGTCATCCATCTCGCACAGCATGAAGTTCTCTGTGAACTCCAACTCTCCATACGGAAATCGTACGTCCAAGGCCACATCAGAAGTTTGGTACGTCTTGCCCTTGGCAAAACGCACCTGAATAGACTTGTCTATCTTGGAGGTAGATAAACCCAACTTCTGACTTATGAAGGAGTGGGTCGTTCATGTGCCCACAAGAAAAGTAACATCACGATTAGCAACTTTGGCTTGTAGAGACCAGAGTCTCGGAGTCTTCTTCGTGGTTCTTAAGATCACAGTCATCTAGTCCTCCAACAAGTCCTTAGCAAGAAACGCATTCATGCTATAGTTACTAACCTTAGGCTTCATACACCCCTTAGCAATATGGCATGCCTCTCCATAGCTGTAGCAAGTAAACTTTGAACTATTGTCTTTCTGAGGTGTTTGCCCCTTAGATTTTGACCCTGTTTGTTGTTGCTTTGCTATCGAGATAAAAGATGCGTCTAATCCTTCTCACCCCCATTCCATTGTTGCTTGAAGCTCTTGTTCTTCTTGTGAACCTTGTCCATGTTACGTGGTTCAAAGAGTTTTTGTTGTCAAACTTCGTCGTCTTCAATCTGCTCCGCTAGTTTCAAAAGTTCGACATATGTCTCAAGTAGCTTCGGCATCCGAAATAGAGCCTTCTCCGAGGTAGACTTGAGTCCCCAAATAAATATACATATCTTGGTCTCTTCTGTCCACTTGGAGAACGAATTAGACTTGTGCCTCTCAACACATGCCTGGTTCTCAATTTCCTGCTTCCCAAAACAACAATCAACTCTCAAGTTCACTCAGGATTCGTATCAAGCTTCTCCCAACACAAATTCCAATTCAGTCCAATCTACTTGATACGAATTGCAAACATTCGTCTTCCGAAGATGTTCAGATGTTAAGACACATCTTCTGTCCATGGATTTTGGGACAAAAAGACAGTAGGGTAGAGAAATTGATAGTCAGGTCATCAAATTTAGGAATGGAAAGAAGAGAAGCTCAATTTCAACTCGAGAAGAAGTGGAGAAGATGGTTGACGAAAATTGGACATCGCTTCCGCGCCCAATCTTCTCAGGGAAATTTCAAGATAGAGAGAATGATCAATGGGCTTCATGCAAACGATTGAGAGAGCACGGAGACATCAAAACAGAAGACGGAAGCAATGGAGAAGAGGAAAGAACATGGGAAGAACCTCAGTACTACTTCTAGCTTAGGTAGATGGAGAAGTATGCAGCACATCTACGTTGTACAGGAGTTCTGAATGAAGGTGAGATGATTTCTGGTGTTTACGAGGAATTTGTAAGCATACAGTCTTTTGTTCGTTGGTTGGATGATGTAGATAAGTTGATGGAGCAAATGAGAGGAAGGGTGGTGATCCTCATCCACTCTCGTAAAGTCTATGAGGAGGTTGTCTCGTGCTTACAATCTAGTCCTCATTCGAGACTAGAGAGTGGATGCAAGGATGCAATCTGCTGGTGTGGTTCTCGTGAAGAAGCAGAGGTTCACACCAAATACAAAACTGTAGCGAAGAAGGTGAAACCAGTGGCGACCTAGTTACTTGTTGATTCACAACAGCAGATGGAGTTAGCGGCCACTGAGCCTATACTGAAAGATCCTAAACAGATAGGACACAAGTTTACTAAAGAGACACTCGAGTAGCTCCAAATAGGAGGGGTGGCTTCTTGACTGAAGTGGAGAAACGAGCTTTTGAGCAGATGATAGTTAGTCATGGTAATGGATTTTCTTTCTCAGCGGGAGAGATTGGTTGTATGGATCCTAGTGTGATAGCTCCGATGGTTATCTTCACTGTTCCTCACGTACCTTGGGACTTGAAGCCGATTCTAGTCCCTCGTGTCTTGCTATCGAAGGTGATTGAGTTACTGAAGGAGAGGATGCGGATGGGTATTCTTGAACCATCTATGGCTCCGTGTGTCACCTCAAAGTGCCTTACCTAACTGCTGTCACAATGCTTCTCATGTCACAAGTCATTTCTTCTTCTTTTTTTGTCCTTTTACCTTCCGCAGAGTTTAGGTGTGACACTCTAATGATATTTAACAGCTATGAGATGTACTGCAACTACCGTATGCAACCTCGATGGTGCTACAAACAGCAGATCACATCAGGGTCACAGCTACCAACTTGTGCCTTGCCAACTGAAACAGACCCACCAACAGAGGAGGATGGTGCAACCCTCACAGGATCCACTTCTATTTTTCTCAGACTATGTTCGTCAAGATGGGTAGATATATCGGAAGAATCGTTCTCATCATATACAAAAGGTATTCTACAACTCTTATGTACATTTGTCTGCAAAATTTAGCTCCTTGGGAATGACTTCTTTTGCTACAGCAAGCCACTGGTTCAGTTTTGTGCTCCAGCATTTTATTGTGACTGCACAGCCATGATGATAGATAGCACAATGTCATGTATGTTTAAACATTACTTGTGCTGAATTTGCATGGATGAAATGGAGCAGTGGAGTTGAATAAAAAGGGTTCAGTTACGAGCGGACATCCTTCGAAGATCTAGATCTGTTAGTCTAATTTCGTTGTTGTAGTTATGAAAAGTACTGCTTACTTGACCAACCATTACTGTCAATCCAGAATTGCATGCGCAAGGAGCGGAGGAGTCAAGTTTACAATGAACAGAAATTCATGGTTCAACCTGATCCTGCTCATCAATGTTAGAGATCTCGGTGACGTCAAGGCAGTCTCCGTCAAAGGCTCGAATCAAATATACTAGACAGCTGGGGTCAGAAGTGGGAGGTAAAGCAAAAGCTCCAAGATCAAGCGCTTTTCTTTCGACTGACCTCCAGAAGTGGCAGAGCTCTCGTCCTTTACCACGCTTGGAGAACTTGGAGAATTGGCAGCACGTACCACTGGAAGATCTTGTAGATGTAATTCTCACATTGCTATACATATGAGGTCTATGTTTCACACTTGCAGCTAGATCTTGTACGAGTGGACATGGATACTAGATAGTGTTAGATAACCAAACGAAGTGAATATGCTCTCCTGTAGAAAAGATATCAGTAAAGGGATCAGTCGACTCATCATCTCCCAAGAGGGGGTTGTTATATACTCTAACCTATGGACAAAAGGTCACTCACTAGTCAGTCATTAATCATAGAGATGTGACTGAGGATAATATATTAGAGGTGACTCTAGAGGTGACTGAACTTAGATGTGACTCAAGTTAATATACTAGAGGTGACTGTAGAGGTGATTAAACTTAGATGTGACTGAGGTTAATATACTACACATTATCTTTAACACCTCCTCTTAATATCAGTGGTACTAAATATACACCAAGTTCAAGTCTCAGTTTTTGAAACATGTCTGAAGACAAAGGCTTGGGAATATATCAGCAGTTTGGTCATCAGTTGTTACCCATTGAGTAACAACCTCTCCTGAAATATTTGTTCTCTAATGAAGTGGACTTGCACTTCAATGTGCTTTGTTCTAGTATGGTGCATTGGAATTTTTGTCATATGACTCCGCCGGCACCTCCATGAGAAATCAAAGTTTTTGGGTTCCGAGGGGGAGTATGGTTGCAAGGCTGAAACTTAAAGAAATTGACGAAAAGGCACCACCAGGAGTGGAGCCTGCGGCTTAGTTTGACTCAACACGGGGAAACTTACCAGGTCCAGGCATAGTAAGGATTGACAGATTGAGGGCTCTTTCTTGATTCTATAGGTGGTGGTGCATGGCCGTTCTTAGTTGGTGGAGTGATTTGTCTAGTTAATTCTGTTAACGAATGAGATCTCAGCCTGCTAACTATGCTACGCGGGGGTTCTTTTCTCCCTACGGTCAGCTTCTTAGAGGGACTGTCGACGTCTAGCCGACCGAAGTTTGAAACAATAACAGGTCTGTGATGCTCTTAGATGTTCTGGGCCACACGTACGCTACATATTGCACTCATGCTATCAGTCCATATTAATGTTGGAGTGTCTTGGTTGACACCTACATCCTCCAACATCCATCTTAGCCAAATGTCTGTCGTGTTGCATTACACAGGCCATGATATTCTGCTTCAGAGGAGGATAAAGCGATAGTTAGCTGCTTTTTACACTATCAAGTGATGACACCTCTTCCAAGCATAAATGCAAATCCAGACATTGATTTACGATCTGAAGAATCGTCTGTCCAATCAGCATCTGTAAATCCGACAAGTCCAAATGACTTATTTGAGCTATATCGCCCATAGCTGCTAGTTCCTTTGAGATAGCGCAAAACTCTTTTTGTTGCCCTCATATGCATTATTGTGGGATACTCCATATTCTGACTGAGTTTGCTGATTGCATACGAGATATATGGTCTTGTAGTGATAGCCAAGTAAATTAACTTCCCGATCAGCTTGGAGAATTGGCAGCACGTACCACTGGAAGACCTTGTAGATGTAATTCCCACATTGTTATTCATATATTCACTTGCAGTTAGATCTTGTATGAGTGGACATGGATACTAGATAGTGTTAGATAACCAAACGAAGTGAATACGCTCTCCTGTAGAAGAGATATCAGTAAAGGGATCAGTCGACTCATCATCTCCTAAGAGGGGGTTGTTATATACTCTAACCTATGGGCAAAAGGTCACTCCCTAGTCCGTCATTACTCATAGAGATGTGACTGAGGATAATATATTAGAGGTGACTCTAGAGGTGACTGAACTTAGATGTGACTCAAGTTAATATACTAGAGGTGACTGTAGAGGTGACTAAACTTAGATGTGATTGAGGTTAATATACTACACATTATCTTTAACACCTCCTCTTAATATCAGTGGTACTAAATATACACCAAGTTCAAGTCTCAGTTTTTGAAACATGTCTGAAGACAAAGGCTTGGTGAATATATCAGCAGTTTAGTCATCAGTTGTTACCCATTGAGTAACAACCTCTCCTGAAATGATTGTTCTCTAATGAAGTGGACTTGCACTTCAATGTGCTTTGTTCTACCATGGTGCATTGGATTTTTTGCCAATGCTATTGAACTCATGCTATCAATCCATATTACAGTTGGAGTGTCTTGGTTGACAACTACATCCTCCAACATCCATCTTAGCCAAATATCTCTCGTGCTGCATTACACATGCCATGATATTCTGCTTCAGAGGAGGATAAAGCGATAGTTGGCTGCTTTTTACACAGCCAAATGATGACATCTCTTCCAAGCATAAATGCAAATCCAGACATTGATTTACGGTGTCGCGCTACTTGGCGGCTACATGCTAGACTTCTACTCCGACGCTTGAGTTTAGTAGTTCTAGAAGTTAGCTCATATTACTTCTAGTCCTTTATACATATGTTTGACACCTTTGCATACGGTGTTGACACTATTGTGTTATATACTTTGAGCCCTAGTAGGTTGCTAGTATGTTATCTATCTTGTTCAAGCACTCTTGCGCTTGTGCAGATGATATCATGCTTATCCATGTTGTGGAAGTACATAACTTAGGGTTTCCATGCTGATAAGGGTTTAAGCTCATGGGTTGTACTTACATGTCGCCCATGCATGCTTTCTAGATTGGTTAAGTTATCTTTTAGGATTACGTGTTATTTTACATGCCTTCGCGTGAAGTTTAAGATTTACGCTGGCACTTTAGGGCCTGACGTGGTAGCCTTTGAGTGAAGTTGAGTTACCACGTGGATTAGGGCACTAAAGGACAGCCAAGTGGAACTATGAACTCTCATTGGTCTATTTTTGTCTTTTGTGTAACTCTAAATTTAGAAGCAGAGGTCTAAAGGGGAGTTCGAGCATTTGGTGAGGGGACTTCAAAATCGGAGTGCACAGGAGGGTAGAGCTCGTCATGCCAAGCACTTCCAGTGAAATTTTCGATCAATTTGAGTCAATAAAGACGAAGTTATGACCAATTGAAGTTCGAATTGTGCCAGAATTGAATCACTTTTGTTGGATTTAGGGTTTTCAGTGTCACTTGCAGCAGATTTGAGGAAATTGCTTCAAAACTTCGAGGTTGTGTTCTCTGCCAGCAGGGCTACGATATCCCAAAAAGTTTCGCATCGATTGAGTGACTGAGTAATTCAGGGCGGCCGCTGAAGCTGGAGGGGTCTGAAAAGCTCTTAATCTAGAGCAGCGACTTCAGAGGAGGAGATCTGGAGTTCTGTGTACATTCAGGAGTCCCAACTTCACAGGGATGTTCAGCACCCTGTAGAATTCAAATACTGTGAGAATATTTGAAATTGATCGAGCCAATCTTCTGTTCTAGGTTGAAACAGCCAGCTGGGTACCAGAAATTGCCGCAATTTTCTTACTCAGAACTTTTCTGTCAACATTTTGGTGTTAGAATTTGATCTCAGGCTGAAACTTCGTGTGTGAGTTCAGTAGTACCTCATTTGTATGTAGGGCAAGTTTAGAAGTCTAAACCTTCATAGTTTTCTTCTCCGTGAGTATCAAAGTTCACCGCCGGATCCTATTACTGCAAGTTATACCTGAATTTTGCTTTCTGAGTATATTACAAGATCTTACACACCTGTGTGAGTGTTTATAGCCCTGTTGTTACCTGAAAACCAACCTCTTGAGTAAACAACCACAGCCAGAAGCCCGATGCTTTCCTAGGTAGACGGATCACACTCCGACATACTCTCTTTTTGGTGAACTCGACGTGAAACACCTAGGGTGGGAGTTTTCTTGAGAGTGTTACAGGATCAGATATCATGGCCAACCAAAGATCATCAAGTGGAGGTGTTGCTGCTGCTCAGCAACCTGTTCAGTTGGATGCTGCTATGATGAAGATGTTCCAAGCCTTTTCCATGTTTATGCAGCAGCAGCAGAGCACAGAGAGAAAGGAGGTATTAGCAACCAAGGCGTTGCAATCTGTGGTGCATCAGATGGATCAGTTCAAGGGGACAGATATTTCCAAGTACGTGCGATACTATGCTAGGGAGATGGAGGTGAACAAGGTACCTGAGAAGGAGATGGTGGAGAACTTTGAACTTGTTGTTGTGCTTGAGATTCGTGGGCGTGTGAAGGAGCTCAAGCAGCAGCAATGACAGAGTTGGGAGAGCTTTATGCGCGCTTTGAAGGAGGAGTACTACACTGAAGATTCAGAGAGGGTGACCAAGAGAACGTTCTTGGAGTGGGTGGTTAAGCCCAACAAAGGTTTGTCTGTAAATGAGTTGTTAAGGGAGTTTGATCGTCAGTATGCTCAGCTTTCTAGGACAGAAAAGCTTACACTAGAGGTGGAGAAGACAGAGCTTTTTCTACAAGCAGCGGACGTGACTATTCAGGAGAAGTTTGAGCTGTTGTTAGAAGACAAGAGTGAGGAGAGAGGATTGAAGACTGATTGGAAGGAGGTTGAAGAGGCTGTCTCTTTGCTGACCAAGAGACAGAGAAGAAAGGACAAGGTGGTGGTAAGTGAAGCAGCACCTCTGATAATTCCTGTCAAGCAGTTGCCTACTAAGCCCGCTTTGGTAATTGCTAGAGAGGAAGACTCACCGCTTGATGAGTTGATTAAGGGTATGAAGGAGCTTAAGCTTAAGCTCACTAGGTTAGAAGAGAAGGAGCAGAATGTACAGCCTGCTATGCAGAGACCTCAGATGAGAGAAGGCTTTGTTCATCGTTGTATATGGTGTGATAGCTTAGACCATGTAAGAAGAGATTGTGGGGAGTTTTCATATGCATTGAGGAAGGATCTGATCTTCTTCAAAGATGGTAAGATCCATTTGAGAGAAACTGGGATGATGTTGGGAACCAACTTTGGCAAGGGTGGTATGAAGAGACTTGTGAGTGAGACATCAGCATCACATGTTGTTTCTCTTGTGAATGCTGCTACGTGTGGAGTGAAAGTGGAGATGGAGAGAGAGAAAGGGACTACTGGGTTGTGGTCAGATGTAGTGCGGTCCGTAGCTAGAACAGAGTTAGACAAAGATGTGTTACGGAGGGTTGGCAACTCAATTCGAGAAACTACAAGATGGAATGACCCAGTAGACACTATGTCAGTGCATGCTTATGTTGCAAGAAGTCATCATGAAGTTGTACTAGAAGAAAAACGCAAGAGGGAGGATACAGGTGAGGCTTCTACAGCCAAACGACCTGCTACAAGGAGTGAAAGGACTAGACCAGAGACAAGGCAGGAGACAACACCTACTCGGGAGGAGACTATAGAAGATCTACCACCTACAACACCAAAGGAGAAGGAGAGAAGCAAGGAGAAGGGTAAGATGCCTGCATACAAACTTCAGTCTGACATTGAGATTGCTACAGACTTGAAGCAGGTGTTAGAGAACCGTATCTTGAATGGGAAAGTTGAGTTTACTTTGGGTGAGATTCTTGGGATTGCAAAGCGTGAGTTCCATGAGGTTATCATAGATATCATCAAGAGAAAACGTCAGATTTTGGGTGAAGCAGCTACGCTTAATGCTCTAGGGACCAAACTGTCGGATGATGAGGAGGATGAGATTGCTGGTTACTGCTCTCAAGTATCAGAGGGGAGATCTTATCAGCACGTGAAGTTTGAAGATGAGGTGGAAGCATCGCAGAAGAGCCATTATTCTCACAACCATTGGGCAAGGGCAACCACAGAGACCTTAGTGAAGCTGGGAGATCTAGAGGAACCTGTGGTGGCGTTGATTGATCATGGCTCAGAGATTAATCTGATGTCTAAGGAGCTGTACAAGCGTGGGAGATGGCCCATAGACTCCGACCATGGATGGCTTATCCGCGCTGCCAACAACCAGAGGGGAGAACTCTATGGTGCTTGTCCCAACATCAAGGTAACTGTGGGTGACATCAGTTATGTTCAGAATTTCTTTGTACAAGACATGTCAACCTATCCTATCATTCTAGGGCAGCCTTACATTACTACTGTTAGAATGGAGACACGAGTTATGGATGATGGTTCAGCCTATGCTAGGATACGTAGTAGAGACGGCAAAAGAGCTGTTCAGTTTTTGACCGTTGCTGCAGAACATGAGAGGAATCGTGATAGCTTGAGAGATCGTTCACTGCCTAAGATTACTCAGGAGTTTAGAGAGTCTAGGGGTTTTGGCAGAGTACCATTGAAGAGCGAGACTTCAACGGTGCAGTAGAGCTAGGATTCTCGCATGATCCAGTAGAGCAGGAAGCTTTATCCACTGGCTTCTTAGGACTGACATCATGTGGATCAGTGTGTTATAGGAAGGTTGAGAATCTGAAGAGGTTTGAGAGGCAACATGTGAAGTATGTACAGCAGTCTTTGTGGGATAGTGGAGAGTTAGGAGGAGATGAATACATATCTGGAGTGTTTGAAGAGCAGTATTTGGTAGATACTATAGGAGAGTTGAAATCTATATTAGAAAGCTCTACAGATGATGTAGATAGAGTGGTGAGAGTGAGCTCCAAGGAGCTTTATGATGTAATTGATAAGTTTATAGATCGACAAGAGGTGTATGTGGAGATCAAGTACAAGTCACTGGCAAAGAAAGTCAAACCAGTGGCTTTGCCTTTGCCACTCGATTACAATCAGAAGATGGAGCAAGCTGCACGAGAACCGAGGCTCAGAGGACCGAGAAGAATTGGGCACCAGTTCACAGAAACAACACTGAAGGAGCTAAGGATTGGAGGTGATGGATTTCTTACTGAGCAAGAGAAGAAGAGCTTCAGGGAGATGCTATCTAGGCGTGGTAAGGCGTTTGCGTTTGAGTCACATGAAGTAAGATGTGTAGATCCAAGTGTAGTTGCACCTATGGTAATCTTTACTATACCGCATGTGTCTTGGAATCTACCTCCTATCCCTGTACCTAGAGCTCATCTACCAAAGTTGATAGACTTGCTCAATGAGAGGATTAGGATGGGTATCTTGGAACCATCTATAGCTCCTTACTCTAGCAGATGGTTTACTGTTCCGAAGAAGAGTGGAGCTTTGAGATTCATTCAAGATATGCAGCCAGTTAACAAGGTGACTATCAAGAATATGGGTATAGGACTTATTGTAGACGAGTTTGCAGAGGCTTTTGCTGGTCGTGCTATCTATTCAATGGGAGACTTATATTCAAGTTATGATCCGTTTCAGTTATCCTTTGAGAGTAGAGACTTGACTACAATGAGGACACCTTTGGGGTTACTAAGGATGTGCACCTTGCCACAAGGTGCTACCAATTCTGTAGCACATATGATGAATGGCATGAATAAATTTTTGAGGGATTTCATTCCTGAAAAAACTATGCCATTCCTTGATGATGTGCCGATCAAAAGGTGTGCTGAGGAGGAGAAGAATGAGGTAAAAGATCAGAGGGGGTGCCGTAAGTTTGTTGCAGACCATATAGTTGACTGTGATAAGATATTGAGTCGACTGGAGGAGGTTCATTTGACTTTATCAGGAGCAAAGTCTGTATTTGGAGAACAAGAGGTGTTGATTGTGGGGCACATATGTGGATCTTATGGTCGGACCTTGTCCGAACAAGGTTGATGCCATTCGAAGGATGAAGGAAACATGTGGGTCAGTTACCGAGGTGAGAAGGTTTCTAGGTGCATGTGTGTTTTATCATATATGGATTCCACACTTTGCTCATGTAGCAGATCCGTTGTACAAGCTGCTGAGGAAGGGGCAAAGATTTCAGTGGCAAGAAGAGCAAAGCGAGTCTATGAGGAAGTTGAAGGATCTTTTGGCTTCACCACCAACTCTACGGAAGGTAACATATGAGTTGGGCAGATCTGTTATCCTTACTGTTGATACTAGTCCTATTGGCATTGGATGGGCTATAGGACAAGATGATCAGGATGGAAATAGATATGTGGTGCATTTTGGTGCTAAGGTATTAAGTTCACGACAGAGAGACTACCCTCAAGTCAAGAGAGAACTATGGGGAGTAGTTACTGCGATGAAGAGTGACAAGGAATACTTGATAGGAGCACATGTGGTTGTGGAGACAGATTGTTTACCTCTCTTGGGAATGATCACTAGCTGTACAACTCCAGATATTGCTATGTTGAGGTGGATAGCATATATCAAGTCCTTGAACCCAGAGTTTAGACATATTGCAGGGAAAGACAATCCTGTGGCAGATATGTTATCAAGGGCTAGGTACTACGGTGAGAAGGAAATGATAGATGACCAGGAGGATGTGCGAACAGAGTTCTATTCTAGTGTTCTTGCTAGAAAGGATAGAAGTTGTTTTGCAGCTCCATTGGAGTTATTTGAGGAAACTATGTACAATGGCGAGTGGTTGGATCTTGGGCGCTATTTGAGTTCATTGGAAAGGCAAGAAGGCTGGTCTGATGCAGATTTCAAGAGGATCCGTAGAACAGCTTATGGGTACTTTTTATATGGAGGACATCTATGGAAGCGCCCTAAGCTACAAGGAGGTGTACCACAGCGGGTGGTATGTGACCTAGAATTGCAGGGGAAGCTGATCAAGGAGTTCCATGAGAGTCTATGGGCCGGTCATAGAGGAGTTTGGGCTACATTTGCCAAGATAAAGGAGAAGTATTGGTGGAAGGGTATGTTTAAGGATGTAGTACAGTTTGTTTCATCCTATATATCTTGCCAGATGTATTCCAACATACGTCATCGTGATGGATTGCATCCTACTTATCCTTTAGCCATTCATTACAAATGGGTAGTGGATCTGGTAACTATGCCATTTGGGCCTGGACAAATGAGATATCTAGTCTTGGCTAGAGAAGATCTATCTAACCAAGTTGAAGGCCGTGTCTTGAGGACGAAGACCACTGCTAGTGTCTGCCGCTTTCTACTTGAAGATGTTATTTGTAGGTATGGGTGTGTGGGAAAGATCACTGCAGATAGGGGCAAGCTGGATTCACAAGAAGCAGTTGAGTTCTTCAAGCGATTGGGAATCAAGTTGGCGTTAACCACTGCTTACAATCCTGAAGGGAATGGCAAGAGCGAAAGAGGTCATCCGTCAATCATCAAAGCTTTGGTAAAAGCTTGCAAGGGTAAGATCCGTGAATGACCTAGACTGCTACCGTTTGTTTTATGGGCAGACCGTACAACTCATAGTACCGTTACAGGTTACATGCCAGCAGAATTGATACTAGGACAGAAACTTGTGATGCCGATTGAGGAGGTTGTGCCTACTTGGAATGTTTTGCCATGGGAAGATGGTAGAAGTACGGAGGATCTTCTTGCATTAAGGATCCAGCAGTTAGAACGAAGACCTGAGGATGTTGCCAAAGCTATCGAAAGATTAAAGACTGCTAGAGAAAGAAACAAAGACAGATTTGATAGAACGCATAGATTACGACCCAAACCAGTTAAAGAAGGTGATTGGGTGTTGGTCTATGATAGTAGTCTTGATAATCAGCATAGCATTATCAGGAAGTTCTCCAAGAGATGGTTTGGACCTTATGTGGTGTTAGAAGTTTATGATAATGCCACATACTCCTTGAGAGAGTTAGATGGTGCAGTGCTCAAGATACTAGTCGCAGGAAAGAGAATCAAGCTCTTTAGGAGGAGAGGGGAGGACCAGAACGTAGCAGAGTTTACAGAGGATGAAGCCGAAGATTCAATGCAGGTTGAAGATGAGTTTGAAGTCGAAGCTGAAGAGTCTTGATCTGGATGGCACATACCGAAGGATGTGCAGGTTCAGAGGGGGTGGATGTCGCGCTACTTGGCGGCTACATGCTAGACTTCTACTCCGACGCTTGAGTTTAGTAGTTCTAGAAGTTAGCTCATATTACTTCTAGTCCTTTATACATATGTTTGACACCTTTGCATACGGTGTTGACACTATTATGTTATATACTTTGAGCCCTAGTAGGTTGCTAGTATGTTATCTATCTTGTTCAAGCACTCTTGCGCTTGTGCAGATGATATCATGTTTATCCATGTTGTGGAAGTACATAACTTAGGGTTTCCATGCTGATAAGGGTTTAAGCTCATGGGTTGTACTTACATGTCGCCCATGCATGCTTTCTAGATTGGTTAAGTTATCTTTTAGGGTTACGTGTTATTTTACATGCCTTCGCGTGAAGTTTAAGATTTACGCTGGCACTTTAGGGCCTGACATGGTAGCCTTTGAGTGAAGTTGAGTTACCACGTGGATTAGGGCACTAAAGGACAGCCAAGTGGAACTATGAACTCTCATTGGTCTATTTTTGTCTTTTGTGTAACTCTAAATTTAGAAGCAGAGGTCTAAAGGGGAGTTCGAGCATTTGGTGAGGGGACTTCAAAATCGGAGTGCACAGGAGGGTAGAGCTCGTCATGCCAAGCACTTCCAGTGAAATTTTCGATCGATTTGAGTCAATAAAGACGAAGTTATGACCAATTGAAGTTCGAATTGTGCCAGAATTGAATCACTTTTGTTGGATTTAGGGTTTTCAGTGTCACTTGCAGCAGATTTGAGGAAATTGCTTCAAAACTTCGAGGTTGTGTTCTCTGCCAGCAGGGCTACGATATCCCAAAAAGTTTCGCATCGATTGAGTGACTGAGTAATTCAGGGCGGCCGCTGAAGCTGGAGGGGTCTGAAAAGCTCTTAATCTAGAGCAGCGACTTCAGAGGAGGAGATCTGGAGTTCTGTGTACATTCAGGAGTCCCAACTTCACAGGGATGTTCAGCACCCTGTAGAATTCAAATACTGTGAGAATATTTGAAATTGATCGAGCCAATCTTCTGTTCTAGGTTGAAACAGCCAGCTGGGTACCAGAAATTGCCGCAATTTTCTTACTCAGAACTTTTCTGTCAACATTTCGGTGTCAGAATTTGATCTCAGGCTGAAACTTCGTGTGTGAGTTCAGTAGTACCTCATTTGCATGTAGGGGGAGTTTAGAAGTCTAAAACTTCATAGTTTTCTTCTCCGTGAGTGTCAAAGTTCACCGCCGGATTCTATTACTGCAAGTTATACCTGAATTTTGCTTTTTGAGTATATTACAAGATCTTACACACCTGTGTGAGTGTTTATAGCCCTGCTGTTACCTGAAAACCAACCTCTTGAGTAAACAACCACAGCCAGAAGCCCGACGCTTTCCTAGGTAGACGGATCACACTCCGACAACGGTCTGAAGAATCGTCTGTCCAATCAGCATCTGTAAATCCGACAAGTCCAAATGACTTATCTGAGCTATATCTGAGCCCATAGCTACTAGTTCCCTTGAGATAGCGCAAAACTCTCTTTGTTGCCCTCATATGCATTATTGTGGGAGACTCCATATTCTGAATGAGTTTGCTGATTGCATACGAGATATACGGTCTTGTAGTGATAGCCAAGTAAATTAACTTCCCGATCAGCTTCCTGAACTCTGTTGCATCTGCACGCTCGTTATCAACAGAAGAACGTTATCACTCCTTAGAGATAACCATGGGAGTAGGCGTAGGCTTGCACTTCTCCATCTGAAAATCTCAAAGTATACTTTCTGTGTATCTTGCTTGAGTGAGGTACAGCATGTTGTTGTCTTCCAAAAACTGAACTCCGGGGCAAAAGTTGAGAAGTCCTAGATCCTTCATATCAAATTCTTGCAGTAAAGCTTGTTGAATCTTTTGTACTCCTCCTTGATTACTTCCTGATATTATCAAGTCATCCATGTTGTTGTAGTGCGTGACATTCCACATGATGAAACATAACTTCGGAAGACACTCAACTGGCATTTGTTCAAGAAGCTGCGCCCTAGCTTATCAAGTTGGGCAGGAGCTAAGATGGGGCTATGCTTGACAAGCTGCCCCTTAGCTTGGGTTGAAATATCACCCTAAAGGGAGCAAAAAGTTCTAGAATGCGAAGCTCGTCGAAAGGAGCGACTTCATGCTTTCGATTGCGAGAAAAAGCATCATATGTAATAGTTAGTACAAGTCTTGAGTTATGAAAAGTGCAAAAGAGAGAAATCTGTCAATTTTGGCTCGTGACTCGAATTCATGATCTGATAGTGTGAGTGCATGAGTACTATAGTTTTGACTCTTTATTCACTAAAAATAGAGTTATACAGAGAAGTTATCGTAGGAAAAGCTAGGAGAGATTGTACAGAAAATTGTCTTTAAGGATATGTACCAACTATATTTCCTTTTTGAACGGAAACAGAGGCCATCCTAGTGATAAGGCGCTCACCTAGGAGGAAAGTGGTCTCAGGATCAATTCCTCTTTGCATGTGTTTCCTATTCCGGCATGTTAGCCTCCTGGAAGAGAGTCTATGTTGGATATGTAGTCATGTCTTGTATATCTAGGGACAGGAGACCAGTATCTCCCTTAGTCGTTGGCTTCCTGGCCTAAGCCTCTGCATGTCGTCTTGATTATACCATGAGAGATACCAAGTGCGCATATGGGGGGTTGTAAGCTCTGTGGGGTGGCCCCATAAGTGTAAGGACTTAAGCTTACATTAGATGGCATCGAGAGTCGGGAAATTTTTAGTAATCAAGGGCCCAGCTTAACAGGGGGTCTGCTTGACTATTACCTAAATAATAATAAGAGCCTAGCTTAGCAGGGGGGCTACTTACTTGATAGTACGTCTGCTTATAAGGACCCTAGCTTAGGATGAGTGTTAGGGTTTGGCGAAAAGAGTCGACGTCGTGCGAATGACGACATTCTATCTTTTGCCCAAGGACGAAGCCATCAGGACGCGTAGGAGAAGCTAGATACTGAGAGGATCGATTTTCTGAGAGATTTCAGTTGGGAGGTTGTCGTAGAGAGAAGGATAAGAGTTAGGGAGCTTGAATTTTATCTACTAGACTGTTTGGAAGTGAATCAGTTGAACAGAGAACGAAATTGAGAGCAGAGGAGAGGCACGCAAGAGTGAGAGGAGAGGTTTTTGATCACCGAAGATTTTGGTGGTAAAGTTGATACTGGAATAAAGTTTATTGAGTCGTGAAAGACCTATGTGCACATATTTGAGTGTCTGGTTTGATTTGATGGATGCAAGAGATCAAATCTGAGTTCTGTTCGTTGGCAGCAATCTGTTTTTCTTTTGATCGATTTCAAAATCACTCACAGTCAAGAGGTCCGTCCTCCCCAAGAGAGACTCTCACCCTGACATCCGATGCTTCCACTGAGAGATATTGGGGTGATTGATTTAGAGAATTGGTTAGATTGAGTGAGGAAGATGGGTCATGGTGCTATAGTCCAAGGTGTTACTACTGCTCAAGGTTTTCTTGTTCAAGGGACTCCTTGTCAAGATGGGGTCGGCTCTCAATTCCAATGGCAAGTGCACAGCCTACTGTTGATATAATCTGAGGGGTTGGCTGCTCTGATTCAACACCAACCTGCAATTGGAGGAGCTGACACAAATCTACAAAAGCGCTAGAAGCAGTTGTTGGTAGATGTGGACGATTTGATGGCAGAGACGTCCTGATGACAAGTACTCAATATAGTTTTTGACTGTTCATTCAAGACATGAGCGGAATTGACAAACCCTTAGAGATTCTCAGACAAAGAGATGTAAGAGTTTTCGCAATCAACTCTTGTAGAGTGGGATGATAGGGGTATAGAATCTACTGTTGCGATCTCGTCGGAGTTGATACACAAAGTGGAAGAGTCAGATGAGAAACATGTACTGGAGTTTGAAGACATGTGTAGTGTACATAGTTGACAGTATGGGTTGTTAATGTTCGAGACATTAACAGTGGGTGGAGTCAGTTTACAAGAGTTGAGGAAATGGAAGAAAATATAAAAAATGGATGGCGAAACATGTATCAGAGCTGTGGCGTGCAGGGGTTCTACCTGAAGATGATGTGGTTTCTGGCTTGTTTGAAGAATTTGTGTCTGTACAATCAACTAGTTGGTTGGACAGTGTAAGCAGATTGATGGAAGAGAAAGATGATATGGTGGTGGTCTCTATCCACTCTCGACATATATATGAGGAGATTGCTACGTATGTGCGGTTTTTTCCTCATCCGATGCAGAATAGTGCGAGAAGGGAAGCGGTTTGTTGGTGTGCATTTCCTCAGGAGGCAGAAGTCCATGCCAAGTACAAATCTATACTGAAGAAAGTGAAGCCGGAAGCAACTCGCAACAACAAGTATAGTTAGTACGCACTGAGCCCATATTAAGTGATCATAGACGAGTAGGACATCAATTTACTGAAGAGACGTTGAAGGAGCTCGAGATAGAAGGGGGTGATTTCTTGACTGAGGTTGAGAAGACAATATATGAGCAAATGATAATGGATCATGGTAAAACATTTTCTTTTTCAGAAGAGGAGATAGGTTGTGTGGATCCGAAGATAATAGCACATATGGTTATATTCACAATCCCTCATGTGCCTTGGGATCTAAAACCGATTCTGGTTCCTCGAGCCTTGTTGCCTAAACTCATCGAGTTGCTGAAAGAGAAAGTACAGATGAGGATACTTGAGCCGTCTATGGGACCGTATTCTAGTAGGTGGTTCACTGTACGTAAGAAGTCAGGAGCCTGTGTTTTATTTAAGACCTACAACTTGTGAATAATATTATCATTCATAACGTTGGGACGGGTCCTGTGATTGATGAGGTAGCGGAGGCATTTGCAGGGAGAGCTATCTATTCAATTGGAGATCTATATTCTAGTTATGATCAGTTTTAGTTGGCTGTCGAAAATAGAGATCTGATCACTATGCATACACTTTTGGGGCTTATGCGAATGTGTACTCTTCCTCAAGGAGCGACAAACTCGGTGGCTCATATGCAGAATGCGATGCATTAGATATTACGAGAGTTTGTACCTGAGGTTACCATGCCATTTCTAGATGATATTCCTATAAAAGATTGCGCGGTTGAGGACAAGGATGAAATAGTACTTGCGAATGGATGTAGGAGGTTTGTTGTAGATCATATCAGAGATGTAGAGCGTGTTTTGACTCGTCTGGATGAGGTACATCTCACCTTGTCAAGAGCAAAGTCCAAGTTTGGTGTGTCTGAGATTTTAGTGGTTGGTTATCTGTGTGGTGCTTTTGGAAGACGACCAAATCCGGAGAAGGTTGACGCTATAGCTAGGATGACAGACTGTAAAAATATCACAGAGGTTCGACGCTTTCTAAGAGCTTGTGTATTTTACTGTCTATCCATTCCTCATTATGCTCATGTTGCGGAGCCTTTGTATGCATTACTGAGGAAGGGTAAGAGGTTTATATGGACTTCAGTCCATCAAGAAGCTATGAATAGGCTGAAGGGGACTCTGAAGTCTGCATCTGTGTTGAAAAGAGTAGACTACGTGTGTGGAAGATTTGTCATTATCACGACGGTGTCGGGTTGAGAGTCTTCCTGGGAAGGGCGAACCTTCTGGCTGTGATATGAGCTTGAAGGTTGTGTTTAATCTACTCAGGGAAGCGTTGGGCTTCAGGCTGTGGCTGGTTTACTCAAAGGATAGGCTTCAGGTCTCAAGGTGATACTGAAAAAACACTCATATAAGTCTCTTGGCTCTTCTGATATGTTCAGGAAGCAAGGTTCAAGCTTAACTAGCAATGATAAGATCAGATGACGAACTTTGACACTCAAGATTGAGAAATATGTGAAGGTTCAGACTTCAGAACTCCTCCTACATGCCAATGAGGTCCTACTGGGTACACATACGAAGTTTCAGCTTCAGATCAATTCAGAGCACTAAGATATGAGTAGAAACTTTCTGAGTAGAGAATTTACGGCAATTTCTGATACCCAGACAGATGTTTCGACCTAAAACAAAGAATTGGCTTGATCACTTTGGAAAATTCTTACATGATTTGCAGTACACAGCTTGATGAACACTCTTGTGAAGTTGGGCCTCCTGATTCCACACAGAACTCCAGATCTCGCTCTCTGAAGTTGCTTTTTCAGATTGAGAGCTTTTCGGACCCCCTCTACTTCAGCGGTCGCCTTGAATTACTCAGTAACTCAAATCACTTGAAACTTTTTAGACAGTCGTAGCCCGGCTGACAGTGAAAGCAACCACAAAGGTTTGAAGCGATTTCCTTGATTCTGTTGCAATTGACACTCAAAACCCCAAAATCAACAAAAGTGATGCAGTTTTGGCACAATCTGAACTTCAATTGGGCATAACTCCTTGTTTATTGATCCAAATCGATCAAGAATTTCACTGACAGTGCTTGGCTCGACGAGCTCTATCTCCCTGTACTCTCAGATTTTGCAGTTTTCTCACCAATTGCTCGAAATCCACTCTAGAGCTCTGTTTCTAAACTTAAAGTTTTACATAAGATAAAAATGGACCAATGGGAGTTCATAGCTCCACTTGACTGTCCTTTTGTGCCTTAAACTACCTGGTAACTTATCTACACTCATAGGCTACCCCGTCAAGCCCCCTAGAGTGCCAACGTAAAACTTAAACTACCTAAAACGACACGCAGCCCCGAAAAATAACTTAAATCAGCTAGAAAGCGTGCATGGGCAACACGCAAATACAACCCATGAGCTTAAACCTTATCAACATGGTAATCAACCTACTATGACTCAGAATATATAACATCTTCCAAAAATGGACTTCTCTGAGGTCTCAACTTCACTCAGAGAGACTAACGCCTGACAGAGAAGTGAATCATCTACTATGTGAAATGATTCACATCACGACAACGGATATTAGTCCAAAGGCGATTGGCTGGGCGATAGGTCAAGATGATGCGAGTGGTGTACGGTTTATCTCAAGATTTGGAGCTAGAATCTTGACGGACATGAAACGAGATTATCCTCAAGTGAAGCGTGAGTTGTGGGTGTGGTCACTGCGATGAAGACAAATCGTGAGTTCTTGATTGATGCTCATGTAGTCTTAGAGACAGATTGTCTACCTTTGCTTGGGATGATATCCAACTGTAGCACGTCGGACATAGCGATGTTGCGTTGGATTGCATACATCAAGAGCTTGAATCCAGAGCTAAAGCATATAAAAGATAAGGAGAATGTGGTAGCAGATATGTTGTCAAGGGCTCGGAATATAGACGAGGAGGATATGTTTTCAGAAGCTGAGGAAGAAGAAAGAAAGGATGTTCGGTGTCAAGTTGGTCGACAAGTTACAGACTTGGAGCCGTTGGTGTTTAGAGAAGAGCTTTACACAGGTAGACTTCGTGACATAGGATATTATCTGAGTTCGTTGGAGAGGCGAGAGAGGTGGAGTAAAGTAGAGTTCAGAGAGATAAGGAAACAAGCATACAACTACTTTCTACGTGATGGATATTTTTGGAGACGGCCGCAGAGGAGAGATGAGATGTTCATACGAGTAGTGGATGATCTGCAGACTAAACAACAACTAATGAAGGAGTTCCATGATATCTTATGGGCTAGACATCAAGGGACTTGGGCTACTTACGTCAAGTTGAAGGAAAGATATTGGTGGAAAGGTCTGTATCACGATGTGGTGAACTACGTTCTTGCTTACATTGTCAGTTTTACTCAAAGATGCGATATAGGGATGATCTTGTGCTTACTTATCCGCCTTGCATACGCTTTTAGTGGGTTCTCGACTTGGTGGTGATGCCTCTCGAGTTATGAGGTATAAGGTACTTGGTGTTGGTCCGAGAAGACCTCTCCAACTTCATGGAAGGACGAGCTCTGAGGACGAAGACCACAGAGAGGATATGTTCTTGAGGATATTATTTGTAGATATGGATCTACAGGGAGATTGCGTGCAGACAGAAAAGAGTTGCGTGGTACGGAAGTGAAGGAGTTCTTTGTCCAACATGGAGTGAAACTCAAACTCACTACTACCATGAATCTGGAGGAGATTAGAGAGAGGACATCCATCGTTTGTTCAAGCCCTAGTAAAGGCATGCGATGGTAGGCCGTGGCCTAGGTTGCTCCTCTTTGCTCTGTGAGCTGAACAAGACGACTCTTTGTACTACTACTGGGTACATGCCCATTGAACTAATCTGGGTCAAAAGCCGATTATGCCGGCAGAGGAAGACTTTCCTATATGGGCTACTCTACCGTGAGAAGATGGAATGGATCATGTACAACTTCTTGCACTTCGAATCAGGCAGCTAGAACATAGAGAGGAGGATCTCATAGAGGCACAACAGAAGCTGAAAGAGGCTCGTCTCAAGAATAAAGACAGGTTTGACAAGACCCATAGGGTCCGACTGAAACTCATACATGTTGGAGATTAGGTAATTATGTATGACTGTACGCTAGAGAACCAGCACTCTATGGTTTGTAAACTTTTTAGGAGGTGGTTTGGTCCGTTTGTTGTCTTAGAAGTGCATCAGAATGCTAGTTATTCATTGCAAGAGCTTGATGGTACACCTCTAAGGCTTCTTGTAGCCGTAAAGCGTATCAAGCTGTTCAGAAGAAGAGGAGAATCTGTTGAGCGAACTGAATTTCTAGAATCAGATCAGATGATAGATGATGATGCAGATTTGCTACCTGACGAAGACGTTGAACAGGACGATGACAATTTAGAGAACCTTGGAGACTAATGAAAAGGTTGGCACATATCGGAGGATGTGCAAGTTTGGAAGGGGTGAATGTCATAGTGCGTGGCATTCCACATGATGAAATGGAACTTCAGAAGACACTCAACTGGCATTTGTTCAAGAAGCTGCACCCTAGCTTATCAAGCTGGACAAGAGCTAAGCTAGGGCTATGCTTGACAAGCTGCCCCCTAGCTTGGGTTGAAATATCACCCTGAAGGGAACGAAAAGTTTTAGAATGCGGAGCTCGCCGAAAAGAGTGACTTTTTCCTTTTTGAATGAAACAGAGGCCATCCTAGTGATAGGGACCCACCTAGGAGGAAAGTGGTCTTAGGATCAATTCCTCCTGGCCTGTGTTTCCTATTCCGGCATGTTGGCCTCCTAGAAGCCTATGTGCACAGTAAGGTGACCAAACCCCGTGCATTGCAGATAGTGGAGAGTCCCCGGTCCTTGTCTATCCAGCCCTTACTCCCGATCCTGCTTGCGACATCAAGGTCGGAGAACTTCCGAGTCCTGACCTTGGATGAAGATCTGATATGGTCAGGCTACGAGTACTTCATCTTTGTCTATCAGCAGTCAAGAAATACAACGCTCTTCTGTCTGAAAGAACATTTTGATGCCTTAAGTACGATTTTTTCCCTTTCCAGTTTTTGAAACACAGCCTTTACGTCCTCGAGATGCTTGTTCCATGTGGGTGAATACACGATGATATCATCCAGATATACTACCACTGACTCATCCAGCTGATCTCGTAAGATATCATTCATCAGCCGACAGAAAGTGGCAGGTGCGTTTGAGAGTCCAAAAGAGACGACAGTGTATTCATATAACCCATACCGGGTTATAATCGTTGTCTTCTCTTCATCTCCCTCAGCAATCCTTATCTGATGGTACTCGGACCTTAGGTCCAACTTAGTGAAGAACTTGCCCTTCACCAGTCGGTCCATCGTCTCGTCCATCAGAGGAATCATGTATTTATTATTTATCGTTATCTTTATCGTTATCTTTATCGTTATCTATGTTGGATATGCAGCCACATCCTGCATATCTAAGGGGTGGGAGACCAGTACCTTTCTTAATCATGGACTTCTTGGTCTAAGCCTCCGCATGCCACCTTGATTATACCATGGGAGATACCTGATGCGCATATGGGGGGCTGTAAGCTCTATGAGGTGGTCCCATAAGTGGAGGAGTTTTGACCTATATTGAAAGGCTTGTGAGTATAATCAAGATGACATCAAGATGACATCGAGAGACGGGAAATTTTTAATAATCAAGGGCTTAGCTTAGCAGGGGGTCTGCTTGACTATTACGTAAATAATAAGAAGGGCTTAGCTTAGCAGGGGGTCTACTTATAGATAAGTACGTTTGCTTATAAGGACCCTAGCTTAGTAGGGGTGTTAGGGTTTGGAGAAAAGAGTCGACGTCGCGCAAATGGAGGTATTCTATCTTTTGCCTAGGAGGAAGTCGTTGGGACGCGCAGGAGAAACAAGAGACTGAGAGGACCAATTTTCTGAAAGATTTGAGTTGGGAGGTTACCGCAGAGAGAAGGATAAGAGTTAGGGAGCTTGAATTTTATCTACTAGATTGTTTGGAGGTGAATCTGGTGAACAGAAAACGGAATTGAAAGTAGAGGAGAGGCATGCAGGAGTGAGAGGAGAGATTTTTTATCACTTAAGATTTTGGTGGTGAAATTGATACTAGAATAAAGTTTATTGAGTCGTGAAAGACCTATGTGCACATATTTGAGTGTCTGGTTTAATTTGGTGGATGCAAGAGATCAAATTTGAGTTATGATGGTTAGCAGCAGTCTGTTTTTCTTTTGATTGATTTCAAAACCAATCACTGTCAGGAGGCCCGCCCTCCTCAAGAGAGACTCTCACCGTGACAATGTACATTAACAATAACACAATACCTTGAGAAGTAATCAAAACATAGAAGTTTGGATCACCTCTAGTAGGAGAGAAGCCTTGCTGCTTCAAGAAGGTATCTATTCTTGTGTACCAAGCTCTTAGAGCTTGTTTGAGGCCATACAATGCCTTATGTAGCTTGCACACTAATTGTTCACCTCCTCTACGATGTCGAGGAGAGTCTTTCTCAGGAAGGGCGAGCCTTTTGACTATGATCGACCACGAGGTAGAGGTAGGGATTGATCAAGAGAACAAGAGCCAACTAGCTCGTCCACAACGGCTGAAGTCACTCATAGAGACTATATTCTCACTACATGTCACTTACTGCTGAACAGGTCAAGTCTCAGCCACTAGAAGATAGATCCACCTCCAGACACAACAGACAGAAGAAATCTGAACTCAAAAATGCTTTATTTCTTTTCCAGAGACACTCAGTAGTCCTCTACAGACATCAATTTTACAAGCGATCTCTACTCAACAAGACCTCCTTACGTTGACCACAGCATATCACTCCCAAACGGTTAATTCCCATTCAACTAATCTTCTACCGCTCTGCAGATAGCAGATTATTCCCCAAAGTCTACAATTGATGAAGATCTGAGCCCTAAACCCTAAACGCCATGTATCCCTTCTTGCAACAGCTTTAGCACTGAAATTCTTCAAAACTCCAACCTTCTCAGTCTCAGTTTCCTCCTTCACTCAGATAGATATTCTCTGTTCGTAGGTTCACCTCAAAACCAGTCTAGTAGATGAAATTCAAACTCCTAACTCTTATTCCTCTCTCTGCGTCAACCTCCCAACTGAAAACTCTCAGACAACTAATCAATTAATTAACAAAAACAAAAAATCAAGGCTTCACAGAATCGGTGAATGGTAAAAGATGATGATCCTTTTTCGTGGCCAAGTTCAGCTTCCGGAAGTCTTGACACACTCGGATCTTACCTGTCTGCTTCTTTGGCACGATGACAAAAGGAGCTACCCACTCACTACTAAGTACTGGGAAGATGACTCCCGCCTTCAGGTATTGGTCGATCTGGTCCTTCACCAGAAGCGAGTACTTGGGGTTGAGCCGATACTGCCTCTGCCGTGCAGGAACAACGCCTTCCAGCAAGTCAATGTGATGCTCTCCCAACTCTCGAGGTATGCCCTTCATGTCTTCTATGGTCCAAGCGAAGACATCCTGGAACTCTGTCAAAAGTTCTCGAAAGTCTTCCAACTGTTGGCCCTCGATCACCTTGGAAAGCTTCAGCTTCTTCCCAGGAGCAACCTCCATTTCTTGAAGATCATCCGAGTTTATCATTGCTTCAGTGTGAATGTACTCACTGGCACCAAAGTATTCCGGTTCAGATTCGTCTTCTGGAAGACCAACTGTCAGATCTTCCGAAGAGAAGACGGTATCTTCGTCTTCTGGAAGACCAATCGTCGGATCTTCTGAAGAGAAGACGGTATCTTCGTCTTCTAGAAGCTCTTCTTCCGCAATTTCGTAGCACTCAATGTATCCACAGATCACTTCTTCTGCTATCTCTGTTACTTCTGTAGTACACAAGTTATTCACCACAAACTCATCATATCGTTCATCAATGTCAGAAGACGCAGTTGAGTCTTCTGACGTGTACCCCTCTGTCGTTGAAGGAGTTTCACCTTGGTGTCCAATCTTCATCCAAGGAAGTGAGACCTTGGTCTTCTCTCCTGGCTTGGGTGTAAGATTGAGAAACCTCAAACGATGTTTTCTTCAATCGGTATTTACATTTGCAGCATACAGCCATGGTCTTCCTATCAACACCTGATATCCAACCCTAGCTATAGGTCGCAAAATGATGTAAGTGGGGTAAAAAGATACTCCCCCAATTACCGTCAATACATCTTTCAGTTGCCCCAAAGGTCATCTTCTGGTCTGGTCTGCCATTCTGAGGATTCTTGGAGTAGGCTAGAACTCAGTGAAGCCTAGGACATGCGCTGTTTTTTCAATCATGATGTTAACTCCGGAGCCGAAATCAATGGGTACCTTCTTCAGAAGACAGCCATGGATCTCTATATCGAGTTCTGGGGCTCCCAAGTCTTCATGCTCTATCCTTAGGATCGGGGTGCTCTGGGGAAGTTTAGCTGTTCTCCTCTTCCTCGATCCTCGAAGAACAGATTGTAACAGCTTCCTGTAACCAGCGTTGTCATCCAAAAGCTGTTGGAAGGTTACATCTGTCTTCTAATTCCACAAGTCTCGCAAGAAGTCATAAGGGGATCGCTTCAGAAGAGTGACTGGTGTTTCCAACAGAGAAGATGTAGTAGCTGCTTCCTTGGATGGACGACCAGAATGGTATCTTCCCTCGACTGGAAGCTGTTCCCGTGAGACAAGGACTGCCGTAGTCGGTGGAGGAAGCTGCTGTACTATCTTCCGTCGCTTCTCCAGCTCTTCTTGCATGATCGCTTCAACTTCTTGCCTAATGTCAGGAGCAAAGTACTTCGGATCTTCTCGGTCGTAAGCAAGAGAAGAAGGCCGTTCAGGGGAAGATGGCCTCTCCTTACGCTGCTTCTTCTTCTTGATCTCCTTCTGACGGGATTATGACTTCCCTTTGCTTCTAGTACTTACTTTGAACACCGCTTCATCCAGGACTTCTTCTGGGGCCCAACTGTCTAAATCCGGGTAAGGACTCCAAACAGTGCCATCCGCCAAAGTGAAAGAGGAAGCTGCCTCAAGTGACTTCGTCTTCTGAGCTGCAGTCGTCTTCTGCAGCTGAGGTTCCTTTCCTTCGCGCTTCCCGGGGTCTGGTTCGTCTTCCTCGATATGGAGACAATCCGTACAATCTCCAGGATCTTCTTCTTCTATCGTGATGTGCTGTACCACTGCTAGCTCGAGTTTAGAAGCTGATGCGGCTTCTACAGGAGGTGTGGTCTCTGCAAATCTAACCATTTGTCGTGGGCGTAAGGTCTGAGGACAATTTTCTGTGAAATGTCTTGCTTCCTTACAGTTTCTACACAAGGACACTTGCCCAATCTGTCTTCTCGGATGAGGACAGGTGGACCATCAATGTCCTATCTCTCCACAATTATTGCAAGCTCCAGGAAGAGGGTTTAGAGGTCGTTGTGATGAAGAAGGTTGCCAGGGCGTCTTGGTCTGCACATTACTAGCCCTGTCTCTAGGTGCATAAAGATTATATTGGGCAGGAGGTGTGGGAGTGAACGGTTGTATCGTCTCGATCCTATAGCAAGATTCCCCACTGGGATCGTGTAGATATCCCTCATCGTCTTCTTCCCAACCGGTCCAATTGACAGCTTGGTCCTGCGTACGCTGATCTTTGGTGTGCCCGGAAGAGTTACAAAGGTTGCATCAAAGGTTTGGCCGAGAAGTCGTAGGTTGCTTCCGCTTGTCCTTCTGGTTCAAAAGATGAACTTTCAGGTCGGCAAACTGCTTCAGCACTTCATCGATCCGAGGATCAGGTGCAGACTGAATGATCAGAGTCAGAGGCATCTTCTGCACAACTTCTTCCCTTGATCGTGTCTTCTCCTTCTTCTTCTTCCGTGTCTTCTTCTCTTGTTCAGATTCTGATTCTGAACTTTCGACAGTAGACTCTTCAGAAGTAGAGGACACTTCCGAATCACTGTTATCCGTTTCAGTGGACCCCTTGGACTTCCTCTTGGACTTCCTAGAAGGCTTCTTGGACTTCTTGGACTTCTTTGAGGTCTTCCCTCTGTCTTTCATCATATTCCGAGTGATGCTCGAGGTTTCATACTGCTCGGCATGCTTCTGTACTTCTACTAAATCATCACTTCCTCCTCTTCTGTAGTACAACTCCATATCTTGAGACAATCCTCCCAAGTACCAGTCCACGGCTTGTTGGGCACAATAACCGGATCTTCTTTGGTTCTGAGGGATGTGATCTAGGAGGTCTTCAAACCTCTCGGTGTAATCCCGCAGTGTCTCTTTCTTCTTCCGTTAGAGCCTCTGAAGTTCTATGAGGGTCATACGATCATAGCCCACTCCTCTGAACCTCTTCAGAAAAGCTGCCTTCAGAGTAGCCCAAGCGGCCATTACTAACCCATCATCCAACATTTTACTCATCCAGTTCCTTCCCTTCCCTACGATCAAACTAGGAAATACACGGAGTCTGTCGGCATCAGAGTCTTCTTTGTTGGATCGAGAGATGATCTCAAACATCGTGATGAAGTCGTCCGCGTCAACATCATCGTCGTACGGATGGTACTTCTGCCGAGTGTGGGAAGTCATGTCGACTGCCGGTTGATGCGACTGCCAACTTCTTCCTCCCTCAGGCCCAAGTGATGGAGATGGTCTTCTCGAAGGTCCAGGCCTGTCTGAATCACGAAGGTCGTCTTCTGAGTAAGAACTACTGTCGCTATCGTCTTCTGAGACGTCTGGAACAATCTCCTCTAGTCTTTCTTCACCTTGAGAGACCTCTTCCGCACTTGGGAAGACGTCTTCAGAGTAACCCGTACCAAAATCTACTTTATACATGTGATCACCCGGTTGGCTTCTGTGTTCTACAAAGATTATGCTCGAGATGGAAGGTTCTTCCAACTCTACTGATCGGATCTTCCTGAGCTCTTCTTCTTTCCTTTGGTGTCTCAAGGATATCCGCTGCTCTCTAGAAGCGGTTCGCTGGGGTGAATGTACCCACTCAGGATCTTTACTCGTGCGTCTTCTGCTTCTTCCTCTGGTCGGAGACATCCACTAGAGTGCTGAGAAGAGATGTCCCTCTTCTTCTAATACTAGATCTGGCAAACTGAATGTCTGAACAATCGATCACAAGTTCGGAACGTCTTCTTTTCCTGCTTCATGTTGTATTCACTACAGTCTTCCAAGAAGCTCTTGGAAGTGAGGAAGCGGCTTCTTCCAGTTCCCCTGATGTATCTCATCAGCTTCTGATTGCAGTTCCAGTCTTCTAGTAAGATAGAGTCCCACAACACATTCAACTACAATCGAAATTAGTTCGAAATGAAACTAACTACTGGCACACAGATCCAGGAAGCTTAGAACAGAAGTTACTAAGATGAAATCTCCGGCAGCGGCGTCAAAAATGGTGTTCACTATATGTAGTGTCGCAAGATTACTCCTTTTGCCCATGTAGTATACAAGATATCGTTCCCACAGAGGATTTGCACAAGTAACGCTGTTCTAAGTTCTAAGATCTGTTCAAACACACAAACATACGGGTGCCTAGAAATCTCATCTTCTCACAAAACCACACGGCTTCCAGACCCTTCAGAAGATGCTCTGGACCTAAACAAACAACTACTAACTAGAATATCACACAACTATTCACAGAGAAGCTCGGGAAGACACTTCCTGCTTCCAGGTCACTTCTTCCGGTCTTCTTAGTACTATCTTCCCGAAGCAATTCTCGGCTTCTGGGGGTTCAACTCGGCTTCTCACACCTCCAGAAGACTGCTCCTGCTTCGTAGAAGTCGACTAGCAACGGATGTTACACCTTGCTCTCTCTCACATTCCAACGGATTAGATTAACCACAGGGTGTATGCCTCCTATAGCCTTCCCAGGCTTCTGCCTACGGAAACGGTCTTCCTGCATCACTACAACGACATTCATCTTCACGGAAGCTCAATAGAAGTCTCGGAAGCTCACTAGAACAAGGTAAGAAGATGAGAAAGATGAGAAAGAAGGGAAAATCCAAACGAGAGAAAAACAAGATAAGAATAAGAAATTAAGACTCCGACAGGCTTCTAGTCCGGATCCAGACTAACAAGCCATCCCTGCTTGTAATAGTTTGGGGAGGAAGACAACAAACGTGCGTATAGTTACACAGTCTTCTACTTGAGGATGTCGTCTTCTGCTGTGGGAAGAAGGCTTCTTTCTTCTTCTCTCGCTACTCTGACTACTCTGTCTTCTAGGATCTCTTATCCATAAGACTGTCCGTACGTGGATCCGAAGTGCTCCATTGGACGAGCCAAGCTGGGAATCTGCACAACTGCTGACAGTCACCGCCACTCAAGAAAAATGTTTCTCATGCCCAATCGAGAGTGAATTCAAGGAAACCCACCACCTCCAAGACACATGCAAAGCTTCTGCACTCAAATTAGCAATCCATTCTCCGAGAAGAAGGCACATTGGCATTGGGAAGCTCACTCTCTCTACTTCCTGCTCCTACTCCTCGACACACCAATTTAGCCAGCAGGACTACACGAGGATGCCGTTCCCTGCTCCTAAACTGCTCACTACCTCCATCTACATCTTCGAACCACTGCTGGCAACGAGCATGCAGACCCCTTCGGTATAATCCCAATCTATTCGTATGTCTTTAACATCGGGTGTAGTGTGCACTATCAGTATGCGTCTCTAGTGTGTAATGTGTCCCTACTCACAGTGAGGCATATGTGTCCATAGTGTGCCTGACATCTTACTCTTCGATCCTACTTATGCATCTGCCTTGAGACGCAGAGGGAATCCCTTCCAGTCCTCAACCACAACCAAGGAGAGATGGGCGCTGTCAGAAGACTGCCACCCCACATGCAAGCGATTCTCCTTCCTAGTTAGCCATCCACTTTACTACTCCTGCGCTGCCTACTCTGCGACATGGTCACCTAATTAAATTTACACTAAAACTACCACCTCCTAAGATAGCATGTTCGGTTCCTACTAAGTTTGGACAAGTCAACTTGTCTTCTGCGCTTCGCTGCCTATTCTAATTGCTCGGATGCAATCTCCACCTGATCTGCTCCTACCTGAACTGCTAACTCGGCTTCTGATAAGCTGGGAAGCCCTGCAATTACCTCGGGTGTCACTGAGGTGGCTTCATCCTCAACTTCGTCGCTGACTCTGCTGCTGCTTCTGCTTCTGCTTCGGAAGACGGAAGCGTCTTCTGGGAAGCTGGGTCGACTTGTGCTTCCTCGCTCTTCTGAGACACTAGTTCGACACTGGGAGCCATGGTGACCTCATAGGGGTCCGGGGAAGTCGCTTCCTCCACTCGGAATACCTGGGAAGACAGCTCTTCTTCTTGTCTTCCGGGGCTTCTTCCGAGGTCTTCTCAGCTTCCAACGCTGTCACTACCAAGTGGACAGCGAGGTCGAACTCCTCCTTCTCCAAGTCTGATTTGATTGATGGTGCTGGGGCTCGGGAAGATGCAGTTGCTGGTGGCGGTGTCGCGCTACTTGGCGGCTACATGCTAGACTTCTACTCCGACGCTTGAGTTTAGTAGTTCTAGAAGTTAGCTCATATTACTTCTAGTCCTTTATACATATGTTTGACACCTTTGCATACGGTGTTGACACTATTGTGTTATATATTTTGAGTCCTAGTAGGTTGATAGTATGTTATCTATCCTGTTCAAGCACTCCTGCGCTTGTGCAAATGATATCATGCTTATCTATGTTGTGAAAGTACATAACTTAGGGTTTCCATGCTGATAAGGGTTTAAGCTCATGGGTTGTACTTACATGTCGCCCATGCATGCTTTGTAGATTGTTTAAGTTATCTTTTAGGGTTATGTGTTATTTTACATGCCTTCGCGTGAAGTTTAAGATTTACGCTGGCACTTTAGGGGGCTGACGTGGTAGCCTTTAAGAGAAGTTGAGTTACCACGTGGATTAGGGCACTAAAGGACAGCCAGGTGGAGCTATGAACTCCCATTGGTCTGTTTTTGTCTTTAGTTTAACTCTAAATTTACAAACAGAGGTTTAAAGGAGAGTTCGAGCATTTGGTGGGGGGACATCGAAATCTGAGAGCAGAGGAGGGTAGAGCTCGTCATGCCAAGCACTTCCAGTGAAATTTTCGATCGATTTGAGGCAATAAAGACGAAGTTATGATCAATTGAAGTTCCAATTGTGCCAGAATTGAATCACTTTTGTTGGATTTAGGGTTTTCAGTGTCACTGGCAGCAGATTTGAGGGAATCGCTTCAAAACTTCGAGGTTGTGTTCTCTGCCACCAGGGCTACGGTTTCCCAAAAGGTTTCGCATCGATTGAGTGATTGAGTAATTCAGGGCGGCCGTTGAAGCAGAAGGGGTCTGAAAAGCTCTTAATCTAGAGCAGCGACTTCAGAGGAGAAGATCTGGAGTTCTGTGTACATTCAGGAGTCCGTACTACACAAGGATGTTCAGCATCCTGTAGACTTCAAATACTGTGAAAATATTTGAAATTGATCGAGCCAATCTTCTGTTATAGGTCGAAATAGCCATCTAGGTACCAGAAATTGTCGTAGTTTTCTTGCTCAAAACTTTTCTGTTCATATCTCCGTGTCAGAATTTGATCTCAGGCTGAAACTTCGTCTGTGAATTCAGTAGTACCTCATTTGCATGTAGGGGAAGTTTAGAAGTCTAAACCTTCATAGTTTTCCTCTCCGTGAGTGTCAAAGTTCACCGCCGGATCTTATTACTGCCAGCTAGACCTGAATTTCGCTTTTTGAGCATATTACTAGATCTTACACATCTGTGTGAGTGTTTATAGCCCTATTGTGACCTGAAAGCCAACCTCTTGAGTAAACAACCACAGCCAGAAGCCGGCGCTTTCCTAGGTAGACGGATCACACTCCGACATACTCTCATTTTGGTGAACTCGACGTGAAACACCTAGGGTGGGAGTTTTCTTGAGAGTGTTACAGGATCAGATATCATGGCCAACCAAGGATCATCAAGTGGAGGTGCTGCTGCTGCTCAGCAACCTGTTCAGTTGGATGCTGCTACGATAAAGATGTTCCAAGTCTTTTCCATGTTTATGCAGTAGCAGCAGAGCAAAGAGAGGAAGGAGGTATTAGCAACCAAGGCGTTGCAATCTGTGGTGCATCAGATGGATCAGTTCAAGGGGACAGATATTTCCAAGTACGTGCGATACTATGCTAGGGAGATGGAGGTGAACAAGGTACCTGAGAAGGAGATGGTGGAGAACTTTGAACTTGCTGTTGTGCTTGAGATTCGTGGGCGTGTGAAGGAGCTCAAGCAGCAGCAAGGACAAAGTTGGGAGAGCTTTATGCGCGCTTTGAAGGAGGAGTACTACACTGAAGATTCAGAGAGGGTGACCAAGAGAACGTTCTTGGAGTGGGTGGTTAAGCCTAACAAAGGTTTGTCTGTAAATGAGTTGTTAAGGGAGTTTGATCGTCAGTATGCTCAGCTTTCTAGGACAGAAAAGCTTACACTAGAGGTGGAAAAGACCGAGCTTTTCCTACAAGCAGCGGACGTGACTATTCAGGAGAAGCTTGAGCTGTGGCTGGAAGACAAAAGTGAGGAGAGAGGATTGAAGACTGATTGGAAGGAGGTTGAAGAGGCTGTCTCTTTGCTGACCAAGAGACAGAGAAGAAGGGACAAGGTGGTGGTAAGTGAAGCAGCACCTCTGATAATTCCTGTCAAGCAATTGCCTACCAAGCCCGCTTTGATAATTGCTAGAGAGGAAGACTCACCGCTTGATGAGTTGATTAAGGGTATGAAGGAGCTTAAGCTTAAGCTCACTAGGTTAGAAGAGAAGGAGCAGAATGTACAGCCTGCTATGCAGAGACCTCAGATGAGAGAAGGCTTTGTTCATCGTTGTATATGGTGTGATAGCCTAGACCATGTAAGAAGAGATTGTGGGGAGTTTTCAGAGACCATGTAAGAAGAGATTGTGGGGAGTTTTCAGATGCATTGAGAAAGGATCTTATCTTCTTCAAAGATGGTAAGATCCATTTGAGAGAGACTGGGATGATGCTGGGAACCAACTTTGGAAAGGGTGGTATGAAGAGACTTGTGAATGAAATATCAGCATCACATGCTGTCTCTCTTGTGAATGTTGCTACTTGTGGAGTGAAAGTGGAGATGGAGAGAGAGAAAAGGACTACTGGGTTGTGGTCTGATGTAGTGCGGTCCGTAGCTAGAACAGAGGACTCGTCGTCCATTCTCTAGCTAAGGTAAGAAGCTTCCTACCCGCGATGAAGTTAAACTTCTTCCGAAGCGCTTCCACCAACTGGGCTAGCATCACCTGCGCACGAGCTTCCGCTGCTTCCCGCTGCGTCTTCTCGGCTGCAGTCTGTGCTTCTACGACTTCCCGCAGTGTCTTCCATGTCGTCTTCTCCTCTGCAAGGACGGTGATCTTACCCCGCACTCGCAGAACCTCTTGATCACGCTGCTGTAAACGCGCCTGCAACTCCTGGTTGCTCTTCTTCAGCTGGGCTAACTCCTTGGCAGAAGCGGCTGCTTTCGTCTTGTACTTCGCTGCGAGCTTCTCCCTGGTGCGGAGGTTGGCTTCCAGCGCTTCTACTTTCTTCTGGTCTTCTTCCTGTCGCATCAAGGTGCACAGACCGAATCTAGGCTGTAGTGGCTTCTCCTGAGCCTTCGCTCTCTTCTCGATCAACTCCATAGCTGGCTAGATCTCTGAGTGGAAGAAGGCACTGAACTCCTCTAGTCTTCTTCCCGCGGAAGATAGACTCATCTCCACAATCCCATCGGAGGTGTCGACTTTGTCTTCCATAGGCAAGGATGCCCCTTCCACCACTATGATCTTCTGCTTCTGCGCGCGAGAAGAAGCTACTCTTCTCATCTTCCGGGGTGGAAGATCTCTCCTCATGGCAGAAGCGGTCCTCTTTACTACGCTGCCTTGCATCGCAGTAGGAGTGTCCATCCAACCTTCGTCTTCTGCAGAAGACGGTCTTCTGCGCAGCTTGGGTACTCAATGGCTCCTCCTGTGAGTCGGACTCTGATCCAGAATGAATGATCAGGAAGGAGGTGGTCTTCCTAGGTACACTCTTAGGACCCATCTTCCTTGGTGGTGTCGCGTCTTTCGACCCACTCGAGTCGTCTTTTCTCACTAGAAGCGTCTTCTGATGAGTACCGGGTCTCATCTTCGGCATCAGAGTGGGAGAGGAAGTCATCCCTGCTGCTCGGTCGTCTTCTCCCGAGGTCTTCTCCTTTGCCTCGTGCTGCCCTGTTGGTCCATATCTTGCCAACTGATATTCCGTGAGATCTCCCTTGGCCACGTACAAGTAACAGAAGAACGGTGTCGTGCTACTTGGCGGCTACATGTTATATTTCTACTCCGACACTTGAGTTTAGTAGTTCTAGAAGTTAGCTCATATTACTTCTAGTCGTTTATGTATATGTTTGACACCTTTACATACGGTGTTAACACTATTTTGAGTCTTAGTAGGTTGATAGTATGTTATCTATCTTGCTCAAGCACTTCCGCGCTTGTGCAAATGATATCATGCTTATCTATGTTGTGGAAGTACATAACTTAGGGTTACCATGTTGATAGGGGTTTAAGCTCATGGGTTGTATTTGTGTGTAGCCCATGCACGCTTTCTAGCTGATTTAAGTTATCTTTCGGGGTTGCGTGTCATTTTAGGTAGTTTAAGTTTTACGCTGGCACTCTAGGGGGCTTGATATGGTAGCCTATGAGTATAGTTGAGTTACCATGTGGATTAGGGCACTAAAGGACAGCCAAGTGGAACATTGAACTCTCATTGGTCTATTTTTATCTTTTGTGTAACTCTAAATTTAGAAACAGAGGTCTTAAGGAGAGTTCGAGCATTTGGTGAGGGGACTTCGAAATCTGAGAGCACAGTGAGATACGGCTCGTCATGCCAAGCACTTCCAGTGAAATTTTCGATCGATTTGAGGCAATAAAGACGAAGTTATGACCAATTAAAGTTCGAATTGTGCTAGAATTGAATCACTTTTGTTGGATTTAGGGTTTTCAGGGTCACTTGCAGCAGATTTGAGGAAATTGCTTCAAAACTTCGAGGTTGTCTTCTCTGCCAGCAGGGCTACGGTTTCCTAAAAAGTTTCGCATCGATTGAGTGACTGAGTAATTCAGGGCGGCCGCTGAAGCTGAGGGGGTCTGAAAAGCTCTTAATCTAGAGCAGCGACTTCAGAGGAGGAGATCTGGAGTTCTGTATACAGTCAGGAGTTCCAACTTCACAAGGATGTTCAGCATCTGTACACTTCAAATACTGTGAGAATATTTGAAATTGATCGAGCCAATCTTCTGTTCTAGGTTGAAATAGCCATCTATGTACCAGAAATTGCCGTAGTTTTCTTGCTCAGAACTTTTCTGTCCATATCTCCGTGTCAGAATTTGATCTCAGGCTGAAACATCGTGTGTGAGTTCACTAGTTCCTCATTTGCATGTAGGGGAAGTTTAGAAGTCTAAACCTTCATAGTTTTCTTCTCCGTGAGTGTCAAAGTTCACCGCCGGATCCTATTACTACCGGCTAGACCTGAATTTCGCTTTTTGAGCATATTACTAGATCTTACACATCTGTGTGAGTGTTTATAGCCCTATTGTGACCTGAAAGCCAACCTCTTGAGTAAACAACCACAGCCAGAAGCCCGGCGCTTTCCTAGGTAGACGGATCACACTCCGACATACTCTCATTTTGGTGAACTCGACGTGAAACACCTAGGGTGGGAGTTTTCTTGAGAGTGTTACAGGATCAGATATCATGGCCAACCAAGGATCATCAAGTGGAGGTGCTGCTGCTGCTCAGCAACCTGTTCAGTTGGATGCTGCTACGATAAAGATGTTCCAAGCCTTTTCCATGTTTATGCAGCAGCAGTAGAGCAAAGAGAGGAAGGAGGTATTAGCAACCAAGGCGTTGCAATCTGTGGTGCATCAGATGGATCAGTTCAAGGGGACAGATATTTCCAAGTACGTGCGATACTATGCTAGGGAGATGGAGGTGAACAAGGTACTTGAGAAAGAGATGGTGGAGAACTTTGAACTTGCTGTTGTGCTTGAGATTCGTGGGCGTGTGAAGGAGCTCAAGCAGCAGCAAGGACAAAGTTGGGAGAGCTTTATGCGCGCTTTGAAGGAGGAGTACTACACTGAAGATTCAGAGAGGGTGACCAAGAGAACGTTCTTGGAGTGGGTGGTTAAGCCTAACAAAGGTTTGTCTGTAAATGAGTTGTTAAGGGAGTTTGATCGTCAGTATGCTCAGCTTTCTAGGACAGAAAAGCTTACACTAGAGGTGGAAAAGACCGAGCTTTTCCTACAAGCAGCGGACGTGACTATACAGGAGAAGCTTGAGCTGTTGTTGGAAGACAAGAGTGAGAAGAGAGGATTGAAGACTGATTGGAAAGAGGTTGAAGAGGCTGTCTCTTTGCTGACCAAGAGACAGAGAAGAAAGGACAAGGTGGTGGTAAGTGAAGCAGCACCTCTGATAATTCCTGTCAAGCAGTTGCCTACTAAGCCCGCTTTCATAATTGCTAGAGAGAAAGACTCACCGCTTGATGAGTTGATTAAGGGTATGAAGGAGCTTAAGCTTAAGCTCACGAGGTTAGAAGAGAAGGAGCAGAATGTACAGCCTGCTATGCAGAGACCTCAGATGAGAGAAGGTTTTGTTCATCGTTGTATATGGTGTGATAGCCTAGACCATGTAAGAAGAGATTGTGGGGAGTTTTCAGATGCATTGAGAATGGATCTTATCTTCTTCAAAGATGGTAAGATCCATTTGAGAGAGACTGGGATGATGCTGGGAACCAACTTTGGAAAGGGTGGTATGAAGAGACTTGTGAATGAAATATCAGCATCACATGCTGTTTCTCTTGTGAATGCTATTACGTGTGGAGTGAAAGTGGAAATGGAGAGAGAGAAAAGGACTACTGGGTTGTGGTCTGATGTATTGCGGTCCGTAGCTAGAACAGAGCTAGACAAAGATGTGCTACGGAGGGTTGGCAACTCAATTCGAGAAACTACAAGATGGAATGACCTTGTGGACACTATGTCAGTGCATGCTTATGTTGCAAGAAGTCAGCATGAAGCGGTACTAGAAGAAAAACGCAGGAGGGAGGATGCAAGTGAGGCTTCTACAGCCAAACGACCTGCTACAAGGAGTGAAAGGGCTAGACCAGAGACAAGGCAGGAGACAACACCTACTCGGGAGGAGAATATGGAGGATCTACCACCTACAACACCAAAGGAGAAGGAGAGAAGCAAGGAGAAGGGTAAGATGCCTGCATACAAACTTCAGTCTGGCATTGAGATTGCTACAGACCTGAAGTAGGTGTTAGAGAATCGTATCTTGAATGGGAAGGTTGAGTTTACTTTGGGTGAGATTCTTGGGATTGCAAAGCGTGAGTTCCATGAGGTTATCATAGATATCATCAAGAGGAAACATCAGATTTTGGGTGAAGCAGCTACGCTTAACGCTTTAGGGACCAGACTGTCGGAAGATGAGGAAGATGAGATTGCTGGTTATTGCTCTCAAGTATCAGAGGGAAGATCAGATCAGCACGTGAGGTTTGAAGATGAGATGGAAGCATCGCAGAAGAGCCATTATTCTCACAACCATTGGGCGAGAGCAACCATAGAGACCTTAGTGAAGCTGAGAGATCTAGAGGAACCTGTGGTGGCATTGATTGATCACGGTTCAGAGATTAATCTGATGTCTAAGGAGCTCTACAAGCGTGGGAGGTGGCCCATAGACACCGACCATGGATGGCTTATCCGTGCTGCCAACAACCAGCGAGGAGAACTCTATGGTGCTTGTCCCAACATCAAGGTAACTGTGGGTGACATCAATGATGTTCAGAATTTCTTTGTGCAAGACATGTCAACCTATTCTATCATTCTAGGGCAGCCTTACATTACTGCTGTTAGAATGGAGACACGAGTTATGGATGATGGTTCAGCCTATGTTAGGATACGTAGTAGAGACGACAAAAGAGCTGTTCAGTTTTTGACCGTTGCTGCAGAACATGGAGCAATAGCGATAGCTTGAGAGACCGTCCACTACCTAAGATTACTCAGGAGTTTAGAGAGTCTAGGGGTTTTGGCAGAGTACCATTGAAGAACGAGACTTCAAAGGTACAGTAGAGTTAGGATTCTCGCCTGATCCAGTAGAGCATGAAGCTTTATCCACTAGCTTCTTAGGATTGACGTCATGTGGATCAGTGTGTTATAGGAAGGTTGAGAATCTGAAGAGGTTTGAGAGACAACATGTGAAGTATGTACAGCAGTCTCTGTGAGATAGTGGAGAGTTAGCAGGAGATGAATATATATCTGGAGTGTTTGAAGAACAGTATTTGGTAGATACTATAGGGGAGTTGAAATCTATATTAGAAAGCTCTACAGATGATATAGATAGAGTGGTGAGAGTGAGCTCCAAGGAGCTTTATGATGTAATTGATAAGTTTATAGATCGACAAGAAGTGTATGTGGAGACCAAGTACAAGTCAGTGGCAAAGAAAGTCAAACCAGTGGCTTTGTCTTTATCACTCGATTACAATCAGAAGATGGAGCAAGCTGCACGAGAACCGACGCTCAGAGGACTTGGAGAAGAATTGGGCACCAGTTCACAAAAACAACATTGAAGGAGCTGAGGATTGGTGGTGATGGATTTCTTACTGAGCAAGAGAAGAAGAGCTTCAGGGAGATGCTATCTAGGCATGGTAAGGCGTTTGCGTTTGAGTCGCGTGAAGTAGAATGTGTAGATCCAAGTGTAGTTGCACCTATGGTAATCTTTACTATACCGCATGTGCCTTGGAATCTACGTCCTATCCCTGTACCTAGAGCTCATCTACCAAAGCTAATAGACTTGCTCAATGAGAGGATTAGGATGGGTATCTTGGAACCATCTATAGCTCCTTACTCTAGCAGATGGTTTACTGTTCCGAAGAAGAGTGGAGCTTTGAGATTCATTCAAGATATGCAGCCAGTTAACAAGGTGACTATCAAGAATATGGGTATAGGACCTATTGTAGACGAGTTTGCAGAGGCTTTTGCTGGTCGTGCTATATATTCAATGGGAGACTTATATTCAGGTTATGATCAGTTTCAGTTATCCTCTGAAAGTAGAGACTTGACTACAATGAGGACACCTTTGGGGTTACTAAAGATGTGCACCTTGCCACAAGGTGCTACCAATTCTGTAGCACATATAATGAATGGTATGAATAAAGTTTTGAGGGATTTCATTCCTGAAAAAACTATGTCATTCCTTGATGATGTGCCGATCAACAGATGTGTTGAGGAGGAGAAGAATGAGGTAAAGGATCAGAGGGGGTGCCGTAAGTTTGTTGCAGATCATATAGCTGACTGTGATAAGATACTGAGTCGACTGGAGGAGGTTCATTTGACTTTATCAGGAGCAAAGTCTGTATTTGGGGAACAAGAGGTATTGATTGTGGGGCATCTATGTGGATCTTATGGTCGGAAACCTTGTCCAAACAAGGTTGATGCTATTCGAAAGATGAAGGAGACATGTGGGTCAGTTACCAAGGTGAGAAGGTTCTTAGGTGCATGTGTGTTTTACCATATATAGATTCCACACTTTGCACATGTAGCAGACCCGTTGTACAAGTTGCTGAGGAAGGGGCAAAGATTTCAATGGCAAGAGGAGCAAAGCGAGTCTATGAAGAAGTTGAAGGATCTGTTGTCTTCACCACCAACTCTACGGAAGGTAACATATGAGTTGGGGAGATCTGTTATCCTTACTGTTGATACTAGTCCTATTGGCATTGGATGGGCTGTAGGGCAAGACGATGAGAATGGGAATAGATATGTGGTGCGTTTTGATGCTAAAATATTAAGTTCACGGCAGAGAGACTACCCTCAGGTCAAGAGAGAGCTATGGGGAGTAGTTACTGCAATGAAGAGTGACAAGGAATACTTGATAGGAGCACTTGTGGTTGTGGAGACAGATTGTTTACCTCTCTTGGGAATGATTACTAGCTGTACAACTCCAGACATTGCTATGTTGAGGTGGATAGCATATATCAAGTCCTTGAACCCAGAGTTTAGACATATTGCAGGAAAAGACAATCTTGTGGCAAATATGTTATCAAGGGCTAGGTATTACGATGAGAAGGAAATGATAGATGACCACGAGGATGTGAGAACAGAGTTCTATTCTAGTGTTCTTGCTAGAAAAGATAGAAGTTGTTTTGCAGCTCCATTGGAGTTATTTGAGGAAACTATGTATGATGACGAGTGGTTGGATCTTGGGTGCTATTTGAGTTCATTGGAAAGACAAGAAGGCTGGTCTGATACAGATTTCAAAAGGATCCGTAGAACAGCTTATGGGTACTTTTTATATGGAGGACATCTATGGAAGCGCCCTAAGCTACAAGGAGGTGTACCACAACGGGTGGTATGTGACATGGAATTGCAGCAGAAGCTGATCAAGGAGTTCCATGAGAGTCTATGGGCCGGTCATAGAGGAGTTTGGGCTACATTTGCCAAGATAAAGGAGAAGTATTGGTGGAAGGGTATGTATAAGGATGTAGTACAGTTTGTTTCATCCTGTATACCTTGCCAGATGTATTCTAACGTACGTCATCGTGATGGATTGCATCCTACTTATCCTTTAGCCATTCATTACAAATGGGTAGTTGATCTGGTAACTATGACATTTGGACTTGGACAAATGAGGTATCGTCTTGGCTAGAGAAGGTCTATCTAACGAAGTTGAAGGCCGTGCTCTGAGGACAAAGACCACTTCTAGTGTTTGCCGCTTTCTACTTGAAGATGTTATTTGTAGGTATGGGTGTGTGGGAAAGATCACTGCAGATAGGGGTGAGCTGGATTCACAAGAAGCAGTTGAGTTCTTCAAGCGATTGGGAATCAAGTTGGCGTTAACCACTGCTTACAATCCTGAAGGGAATGGCAAGAGCGAAAGAGGTCATCCGCCAATCATCAAAGCTTTGGTAAAAGCTTGCAAGGGTAAGATCCGTGAATGGCCTAGACTGCTATCATTTGCTTTGTGGGCATATCGTACAACTCATAGTACCGTTACAGGTTACATGTCAGCAGAGTTGATACTAGGGCAAAAACCTGTGATGCCGATTGAGGAGGTTGTGCCTACTTGGAATGTTTTGCCATGGGAAGATGGTAGAAGTACGGAGGATCTTCTTGCATTAAGGATCCAGCAGTTAGAACGAAGACCGGAGGATGTTGTCAAAGCTGTGAAAAGGTTGAAGACTGCTAGAGAGAGAAACAAAGGCAGATTTGATAGAACGCATAGATTACGACCCAAACCAGTTAAAGAAGGTGATTGGGTGTTAGTCTATGACAATAGTCTTGATAATCAGCATAGCACTATCAGGAAGTTCTCCAAGAGATGGTTTGGACCTTATGTGGTGTTAGAAGTTTATGATAATGCCACATACTCCTTGAGAGAGTTAGATGGTGCAGTGCTCAAGATACCAGTCGCAGGAAAGAGAATCAAGCTCTTTAGGAGGAGAGGGGAGGACCAGAACGTTGCAGAGTTTACAGAGGATGAAGCTGAAGACTCAATAGAGGTTGAAGATGAATTTGAAGCTGAAGCTGAAGAGTCTTGAACTGGATCTGGCACATACCGGAGGATGTGCAGGTTCAGAGGGGGTGGATGTCGTGCTACTTGGCTGCTACATGCTTGATTTCTAACTTAAGGTTACCATGTTGATAGGGGTTTAAGCTCATGGGTTGTATTTGCGTTGTCGCACTACTTGGCGGCTACATGCTTGACTTCTACTCCGACGCTTAGGTTTGGTAGTTCTAGAAGTTAGCTCATATTACTTCTAGTCTTTTATGTATATGTTTGACACCTTTGCATACGGTGTTAACACTATTTTGAGTCCTAGTAGGCTGATAGTATGTTAGTTATCTTGTTCAAGCATTTGTGCGCTTGTGCAAATGACTTCTTACTTGTCTATGACGTTCAATGTACATAACTTAGGGTTTCCATGCTGATAGGGGTTTGAGCTCATGGGTTGTACTTACTTGTCGCCCATGCACGCTTTCTAACTAATTTAAGTTATTTTTCGGGGCTATGTGTCATTTTAGGTAGTTTAAGTTTTACGCTGGCACTCTAGGGGGCTTGACGTGGTAGCCTATGAGTGTAGATAAGTTACCAGGTAGTTTAAGGCACAAAAGGACAGTCAAGTGGAGCTATGAACTCCCATTGGTCCATTTTTATCTTTTGTAAAACTCTAAGTTTAGAAACAGAGCTCTAGAGTGGAGTTCGAGCAATTGGTGAGGGATCTTCGAAATCTGAGAGCACAGGAAGAGAAGCTCGTCGTGCCAAGCACTGTCAGTGAAATTTTTGCTCGATTTGGATCAATAAACAAGGAGTTATGTCCAATTGAAGTTCGGATTGTGCCAAAACTGCGTAACTTTTGTTGATTTTGGGGTTTTCGGTGCCAATTGCATCAGAATTGAGGAAATCACTTCAAAACTTCGTGGTTGCGTTCACTGTCAGGAGGGCTATGACTATCCAAAAAGTTTTGAATCATTTGAGTGATTGAGTAATTCAGGGCGGCCGCTGAAGTAGAGGGGGTCCGAAAAAATCTTAATCTAGAGCAGCGACTTCAGAGGAGGAGATTTGGAGTTCTGTGTACATTCAGGAGTCCCAACTTCACAGGGATGTTCAGCATCCTGTAGACTTCAAATACTGTGAGAAGATTTGTAATTCATCGAGCCAATTCTCTGTTCTATGTCAGAATAGCTGTCTAAGTACCAGAAATTGCCATAATTCTCTTATTCAGAACTTTTCTGTCAACATCTTCGTGCTAGAATTCAATCTCAGGCTGAAACTTCGTGTGTGTGTTCAGTAGTACCTCATTTACATGTAAGGGAAGTTTAGAAGTCTAAACCTTCATAGTTTTCCTCTCTTTGAGTGCCAAAGTTCACCGTCTAAACCTATTACTACTAGTGAGACCTAGATTTCGCTTTTTGAGCATATCAGAGGATCCTACACTCCTGTGTGAGTGTCTATAGCTCCTGTTGTGACCTGAAAGCCAACCTCTTGAGTAAACAACCACAGTCAGAAGCCCGGCGCTTTCCTAGGTAGACGGATCACACTCCGACAGCGTGTCGTCCATGCACGCTTTCTAGCTGATTTAAGTTATCTTTCGGGGCTGCGTGTCATTTTAGGTAGTTTAAGTTTTACGCTGGCACTCTAGGAGGCTTGACGTGGTAGCCTATGAGTATAGTTGAGTTACCACGTGAATTAGGGCACTAAAGGACAGCCAAGTGGAACTATGAACTCTCATTGGTCTATTTTTGTCTTTTGTGTAACTCTAAATTTAGAAACAGAGGTCTTAAGGAGAGTTCGAGCATTTGGTGAGGGGACTTCGAAATCTGAGAGCACAGGGAGATACGGCTCGTCATGCCAAGCACTTCCAGTCAAATTTTTGATCGATTTGAGGCAATAAAGACGAAGTTATGACCAATTGAAGTTCGAATTGTGCTAGAATTGAATCACTTTTGTTGGATTTAGGGTTTTCAGGGTCACTTGCAGCCGATTTGAGGAAATCGCTTCAAAACTTCGAGGTTGTCTTCTCTGCCAGCAGGGCTACGGTTTCCCAAAAAGTTTCGCATCGATTGAGTGACTGAGTAATTCAGGGCGGCCGCTGAAGCTGAGGGGGTTTGTAAAGCTCTTAATCTAGAGCAACGAGTTCAGAGGAGGAGATCTGGAGTTCTGTGTACAGTCAGGAGTTCCAACTTCACAAGGATGTTCAGCATCCTGTAGACTTCAAATACTGTGAGAATATTTGAAACTGATCGAGCCAATCTTCTGTTCTAGGTTGAAATAGCCATCTAGGTACCAGAAATTGCCGTAGTTTTCTTGCTCAGAACTTTTCTGTCCATATCTCCGTGTCAGAATTTGATCTCAGGCTGAAACTTCGTGTGTGAGTTCAGTAGTACCTCATTTGCATGTAGGGGAAGTTTAGAAGTCTAAACCTTCATAGTTTTCTTCTCCGTGAGTGTCAAAGTTTGCCGCCGGATCCTGAATTTCACTTTTTGAGCATATTACTAGATCTTACACATCTGTGTGAGTGTTTATAGCCCTATTGTGACCTGGAAGCTAACCTCTTGAGTAAACAACCACAGCCAGAAGCTCGGCGCTTTCCTAGGTAGACGGATCACACTCCGACAACGGAGTAAGATGTCCTCCTACAGGGGTACCTAAGTACACCAACTCTGCCTGTACATAAGCTTGGAAGAACGCGTCCCAGTTGACATTCTCTCTAGCACACACTACTTCCAGGAACTCCACGTCCTGATCTCGAAGGTACCTCGTCTTCTGCATTTTCCTCTTGGGAAAGAGGTGAAGGAACAACTTCACCAGAAGACGCTTCTGCGGCTCTCGGTAAGATTCAACCTTCCAGCCGTTTCTTCCCTGCTTGTCCTCCAAGAAGAGCCAAGTTGTGCTTCCAGGCACATGCCACTTACCCGGGATGATGGGTAAGATCTTCTTCTCGAGCAAACAACCTCGGTTCTCAGATTCTCGTGTGTGAAAGGTCCTCCGCCACCACTCCTCTGTCCAGGAAGATGATCTTCCACGAGCTACTCCTGCCTTCGTAGGTACACGGTTGCCAAGCGGTAAGGCTACCCAAACCTCTTCCAGAAGACCCTGGTCGGCGAGGTTCCAATCCCACAGGAAGAAGTCGAGACCCAACTCCTTGATGAAGGGTTTGGCCTCGGCCAGTTCTGCTACATACTTGAAACTCTGTTGCACTAAGCCACACGTACTTACTGTGAGCCGAAGGCTCAATCCTTCCCAAGTTCTCACAGTCTAGCTTCCATTCTCAGAAGACGAATCTAGTCTTCCAGAAGACAGCTACTCCGTCTTCCGGGATCCTAACAGTGCTTCCTAAGTAGCTCTCGTCTTCCAAGCTATATCTAAACAATACTAACTAAGCAAGGCCTCGCATGGATTCTAAGAAGACAACCCACCTTGCATTACATCCTACTCCCGAACTGTAACGACCTATGTTACACATAGGAAGTTTGTCTATTAGTAAGGTGTTTAGTTCTAACTAAGTGTTGAGAATGTTTATTTGCTACCAAAGTACTTTTAGGAGGTATCAAGTTAGTCATGACTAGCTAAAAGTTAGTTATGGTTAAACTTAGCTGTACTTTTGGCAGAATTCAGATATTTGTTAAAGAGTGAGCACTACTATCTTGTCATCTTGTCTAAAAGATAGAAAGGAGGTGGAAAATATCCCTTATCTCCTTTTTGACTTGATATTAGTGGTTGGATTAAAGTTGTGGATTTTGTGGGCATTAAAAACAAGAAGAGATTCCACATGTTTCTTTTTTAGTGGGTCCTAGTGTAGAGGGGGGTGGAAATTTGAGATTCCTTGAGAATATTCCAGAATCCTTCTAGAAGTTGTTGACTTTGAAGGAATAAGCCCATGTGAAAAGGTAAAAAGTCCATGTGATTAATGCTTTTACCTTAAGTAATATCTTAGTATAACCCGGTAAAAGTAGTTACGGCTGAGTTACCAGAGGTACCAAAGTAAAACCTAGAATGTATAAATAGAGGAGTAGAGAAGAGCTCCTCATCCTTGTTTTCACATTGTCGTAATGACAACTTGAGTAATATAGAGAGTGTGGGATATTTTTAGCATGTGAGAACTTGAGAGACGTCGTTAGAATGGAGGTTTTTAGTTGATGTGTTTAAGGAGATTTTTAGTTGATAAGTTTGTGAGTGTATGAATGAGTGAACTTAGCATTTTTCCCTTCAAGATTCATGGTGTGCTTCCATCAAAGCCATCAGAGGTGACCCCTGAGTGAGAGACAGGCCCGACATTTGCAGATTCATCGGTGGCGATCGTGGAGGTTGAGAGATCGGGAGGGGGGAGGGGGGGTAGTTGATCGATGAGATCGTGGAGGGTTTACATTTTTGGTTCCGTTGCCGGGACCTCACTTGAAGGGATCATTGAAAATATTTAGAGTTCAATTTTATATTAGACAAAAAGAGATTATGAGAGAACACATGGAGAGAACGTTGAGAGGAGAGAGAGCTAACGCGATGTTAACAACATTAGAACCTTTCATGTATCCCGTAGTGATATATGACGCGTTCGAAGTCATTCTTTACATCTTGTTCACTTAGAAAGGGTTTGAGGAGAGTTGAAAGAGGGTGCAACAAGAGTTGTAGAGAAAGGAGGAGAGAAAAGTTACTAGAGGAGAGAAATTTGTGAGTTTAGAAATTCTACTCTCTGGAAAATTTGTACAGTCGCTGTCAACTTTTCTGTGAATTTTATTTTCTTGAGAAACTTTCCGGTGTTTTAGATTGGCTAATAACCTACCTAGGACAAAAGAAATCATAGGAAAAGGTGGTCTAGAGAAGGAGCAATGAATTTTCAAAGTTGATAGGGTTTATTCGTGAGAGTTGAGGAATTCTGTTCTCTGGAAAAAGTTTACAGTCAGTGTCAGATTTTCTGTGAATTTTATTTTCCGGAGAAACTTTCCAGTGTTTTAGATTGGCTGATAAGCTATCCAGGACAAAAGAAATCATGAGAAGATGAGGTCTGAAGAGGGAGAAAGAATTTTTCAAAGTGGAGGGGGTTGACAACCATGAGGGAAGTGAAAATATACAAATTTCAGTTCTCTGAAAATTTGTACAGTCATCACCATCTCTTCTGATTAGGGAAATTTCTGTTGAAACTTCATGATTTAGTAGCTTGGAGGTTGAGCTACTGGAGACCACAAAAATCTTGGAGAAATCTCTTACCAACTAAGAGATATACGTTTTGGCATACAAGGAGGTCTTGAAGATACTTCATGAGGAATCCAGTTCGAATGACGAGATGGAAGAAGAGACGTTTAGGAGTTTGAACAGAGACAGAGAAGCCCAAGTTAAGTATAGATGAGTTACGAACCCGCATCTATAGCACTTGGGGTGCCCTCTTTACCCTATACGAAGAAGCTTTCGTGACCATTGGCACAGATTTGAAGAAAGCCGAGTTTAAAGTATCATTCACTGTGGAGGCCACGAATGCTCCTGGTGAAGTAGAGTTGGATCCTTACAAGAGTGAGTTCAAGATGTCTGTTGTGATTAGTACAAACGATGGTGAGGAGGATCATATCTTCGATAGTTAATTTTAGATTAGATTTTATTTCGTGTATAGTATGTATAATACACGATTTCCAATATAAAGCTCGGAAGAGTTAAGAAAGTGATGTAGAATTATTTTCCTCTATGATATTTCGTCCACTTAATGGTTGAGAAGGTGCAACATGAGTGGAAATTCAAAAGATTGGAAAGTTAGACTTAGAAACCTTCCTCAAGGTTTAGATGTCATAGTAAGTGTCGGAGAAAGTTCGAGAGAGATTATCGTCGAGTTTGAAAACCCTAGTACTAAACCTCAAGTAGAATCTCCGAGGAGAAGAGTAGAAACCGACTTGTGGTGTTATTTCTGTAGAGGGTTGGGACACAAAGTAGTGAATTGTCCAGCTAGAATCAGAACCGAGAGAGCTAAAGGGAAGCGGGAGTTTACTGATTTAAGTCTTCAAGTGGGTCCATCGTCACCAGCGCCAATTCATCTTCTATGCGAAGATCCTTGTCCAAGTTGTGGAGTGGGTAATCTATAAGAGGACACAAGTGCGTCGATGTGGCCGCCCTACTTACGTCAGTAGTCGAGAAGTTAGACGAGACTCAAAGAGTTGAGACGGAGAAGTTGTCGACTTCAAAAGAGGACTCGGCTGAGTTGTGATGGAGATCGTCATTCGGATGGTGGAGAAGACGGTGATGCGACTCAGGCTCATGATTACCTTGGGAGAAGAGATGGCACAAGAGGTGTTGTTACAACCATTTCCTTTCATTTTACCTATGGTAGATTATTCGCGAATGGAATTGGTGATGTTCGTACTCTTTTAGCGAGTAGTTATTGCACAAAAATTAGAAGGGTAGAAAGAATAGTTACAAGATGGGGAAGTTACCAGTGTTTCATGGGAAGGACAATGAAGATGTGAACCATTTGTACGAGACTTCAAAAGGGGTTGCATCGGAACAACGTGAGAAGGAAGGAATAATGGGTGTTGTTACTGCCAGAGTTTTTAGAAGATTTTGCTCTTACGTGGTATGAAGACCGAGTGAAGAGCCAGACACCTAGTGCAGTTGAGGACACATGGGAGACGTTGAGTAATGCACTCATCGAAGAATTTCTTCCAGAAGAGAGTTATGAGAAGCTCATGGTGGAGCTTACTCATTTGAAGCAACGGGACGACGAGAAAGTTCGGCAATATGCCGAAAGGGTGGATAAGTTGGAGCAACGGTTTCGGACGGTCCTACGGAAGAGTGGAGATAATGTGGAGTTAACGATGGCGGGGATTGGAGCAGTGTTGACCAAGAACTTGGTGGGAGGGTTGAGGCCTTCAATTCGAACCCAAGTGAGGTACGAGAAGCCAGCAACCAAAGCGGAGGCTATCAAGATTGCGACAAATATGAAAGAGAGTTTGGATGAAAGAGATATCATCCAACCTCATCATATTGCTCTAGTGTCAACTCCGACTCTTGGTGTAGTCACAACGATCGCACCTGCACCATCACAATTGGTGATTGCTTCAACGTCAGCTCCTACTCCAACGGTGGTGCCAAGACCGTTTGTCCCAACAACGATGTCTACTGCCACCTTTGATTTTCATGTCGAGCTGAAGAGCATCACCGATACTCTTGCGGATCTCAAGATAAACGTGGTGCAGTTACGAGAATGGAGGAACAAAGGTGGAGGAGGAGGTCAAAGAGGTTACGACAACAATCCCAACCGAGGAAATCAAGATAACTTTGGAGGCAACCAAGGTAACTTTGGAAGAATCACTTGTTGGACGTGTGGAGGTTCTCATTTCCAGCGAAATTGTCCTGACAATGGAGCAAGAGGTGCCAAAGCTGTCAGAATGAATGTGGGTGGAGAAAACTCATCACAAGGACGAGACAAGGGGGTGGCTACTATTGATGTCGTGCGAGATCCCATCTACGAGAAAGGAGAGAGTTCAAACTCTTCTCATGCACCGGTGGAGCTTTTAGCTCAAGAAAGGAAAAGAACTCGATTTTCTGATGAATCGGTTTCCATGGAGGAATCAACAAGTAGAAGTACTCGTTCGAGTACACCAAGGGAGCCAAGAAGGAAGCTGGGGATGGTGGATTTCACCATTTCATCTTCCCAAGCGGGATATGATGTGGTTGAAGATGTGGGTGCTCAGAAAGCCAACATCACTGTTGGACAACTGATCGCACTTAATCCTAGCTTACGAATGGAACTCAGAGGAGGACTGAGTTCTAAGAGAAGCAAGAAGAAGAAACCCAAGAGTAAGACATCAAAGTCAGTGGGAGTTGGTGTGGTGGATGTGCATGCTTCAGAGGTATGCACTAGGGCTTCAAAGATTGAAGTCCGGTTGAATGGTCACTACGTCTCTGACGTATTGGTTGATGGAGGATCGACTGTAAACGTCATATCGGAGAGGTTGATGAAGAAGTTGGGGATGGAACCAACTCGCCCGGCTAGCATTGTCGTGGGGATGGCTAACAAGCAACGGGTAAGACCTCTTGGTGTGTTAGAGAAGGTGGTCGTGTCTGTGATGGGAGTTCAAACATTGATGTCCTTTCAAGTGTTGAAGGACTCTAGTTATGATTTGCTCCTAGGTAGGCCTTGGTTGAGAGCTGTGCGCACCACTGATAGGTGGCACAAGGGATACTTACGGATTGGGCCTAGAGATCATAGAGTGATAGTTCCTCTCTCAGGTGTTGGAGTTGTGACTTCTGACTCTGATAGACCCACTAGTGACTACTGGGAATCTGATACGGAGGACGATCAGAGTGTCTTAGAAGTAGATATCGGAGATTCTTACGATCAAGAATCCTCGTCTGACGACGAAGGATTTGGTCGAGATGAATCATTACATCAGCTTAGTGCTATTGACTTGTTGCCTCGACCTGCAGTGGAGAAAGATCCTGACAAAGAAGAGTGAGTGAGGCAGAGATTGTGAGAAGACTCTCTACCATGAAGTTTGGTATCAATGTCACTCAAGATGAGAAAAGTAGATTCCTAGATATATTTCAAAAATATATCCATGTGTTTGCTTTCAGCTACAAGGATTTGAAAGAGGTGACTCTCGAGACTCATCGAATCAAATTGGAGGAGAACGCAAGACCAGTTCGACAGAAGCAGAGAAGGGTCAATCCTACAACAGCAATGATGGTCAAGGAGGAGATAGACAAGTTGAGGGAGGCGAGTTTCATCTATGAGATGGAGAACTCAGAATGGGTTTCACCCATTGTGATTGTCAAGAAGAAGAATGGTAAGCTGCGAGTGTGCATAGACTATAAGAAGCTGAATGCAGTTACCAAGAAGGATTATTATCCTCTACCATTTATAGATGAGATTTTGGAGGAAGTTGTTGGTCATGAGTGGTACAACTTAGGTGATGGTTATAGTGGATACAACCAGATCAAGATAGCACAGGAGTACCAACAGTTGACTACTTTCACTACTCCTTGGGGAACATTTGCATTTCGGGTGATGTCATTCGGACTGTGTAATGCTCCGGCCACGTTGTCGTATTGTACATGGGTCTGTACAGTGAAAACTAATTGCAAGGAGATCTTTTCTTTGTTGTGTAAAGGAAGCTGCCCTGCAGCTTAACAAGCTAGGTAGGAGCTAAGCTGGGGCCATGCTTGACAAGCTGCCCCCTAGCTTGGGTTGGAGTATCACCCCTAAGGGAGTCGAAAGACACCGGGATGTAAAGCACGACGAGGAGAGCGACCTCATGCTTCTAGTTTTGACAGAAAGTGTTTTAAGCAATAGTTAGTACGAGTTTTAGGCTGTGAAATATGTGAAAGAGGGAAATCCGTCGATTCTGGCTCGAGAATCGAACTCAGAATCTGATAGCATGGGTGTGTAGGTGTTCCTGAATACTATAGTTTTGACTCCTTGTTCGTTAAAAACGGAGTTGTATAGAGAAGTTTGCACAGAAAAGGCTAGTAAAGACTTTGCAGGAAGATTTCTACAGTAAAAGCATATGTACAAGTTTTAAATCCTTTTAGAACGGAACTAGAGGCCATCCCAGTGATAGGGCGCCTGCCTAGGAGAGAAGTGGTCTCAGGATCAATCCCTCCTGGCCTCTGGTTCCTATTCTGGCGTGTTGGCCTCCCGGATGGGAGTCTATGTTGGGTATTCAGCCATGTCCTGTATACCTAGGGGCGGGAGACCGGTATCTCCCTTAATCGTGGGCTTCCTGGCCTAAGCCTCCGCATGCCATCCTGAATATACTATGGGAGATACCTGGTGCGCATATGGGGGGCTGTAAGCCCTGTGGGGCAGCCTCATAAGTGTTAGGGCTTCGGCCTACATTGGATGGCTTGTAGTATATTCAGGATGGCATCAAGATGACATCAAGAGCACAGGAAACTTTTGCTAAATAGTTAAATAATCATCGAGTAGGCTTGCAATGGGGAATGAGGTTATGTGAACCTTTATCAGTGTAGAGATAGAGTTTGTAGAGACAACTGCGAAACTTATATTAAAAAGGGGTCAACTTTGTAAAAAATGCTTTGTACGCATAAGGACAGCAAGGGGGCAGCTTAAGCTGGGGGCCTGCTTGTGATAAGCGACTGTGCTTATAAGGACAGCAGGGGGGCAGCTTAAGCTGGGCCCTTAGCTTTTAGGTTAAATACTTGCGACGGCTGAAGATCAGGGGGACTTAAAAACAGTTGGCAGAGGAGTTTTCTGAGTGAGTGGGGGCGGAAGGAGGAGAAAAGAGCAGAATTAGGGATTGAGGAGAGGAGACGCTGAGAAGCTTGGAGGCTGAGCAGGGATTGATTTTTCTGAGTAGAATTAGGGATTGAGGAGAGGAGACGCTGAGAAGCTTGGAGGCTGAGCAGGGATTGATTTTTCTGAGTAGAATTAGGGATTGAGGAGAGGAGACGCTGAGAAGCTTGGAGGCTGAGCAGGGATTGATTTTTCTGAGTAGAATTAGGGATTGAGGAGAGGAGACGCTGAGAAGCTTGGAGGCTGAGCAGGGATTGATTTTTCTGAGTAGAATTAGGGATTGAGGAGAGGAGACGCTGAGAAGCTTGGAGGCTGAGCAGGGATTGATTTTTCTGAGCAGAATTGAGTGGATTGAGGAGAGGAGACGCTGAGAAGCTTGGAGGCTGAGTGAGGATCGATTTTTCGGAAAGAATTGATTAGAGTGAGCAGGGGAGATCGTGAGAGAGACAGGAAAGTGTTTTGGAGACAAGAACCTCATATGTTGCACAGTTTTGAGGTTTGGAGGTAGAATTGAACGGACATGGCGGTCTATTTGAAGGGGATTGTTTTTGGTAAGGGTTTGGTTGTCGTGAGATCAAATTCCTTGGAATTTTCAGCTGAGACGGACTCAGGAGAGGAGGAGAGAGATATTTTCTTAAACAGTGAAGCAGTTGACACTGAAATAAAGCTATTTCTACTCCGGAGAGATCTATTTGTGTACCTGAGTGCGTGCTTGAGTGTTTGTTTTGCAATTGGTGGGCAGAAGAGGCTGTGTTTTGAGATTTCATCGTCAGCAGCGACATATTTTCCCTTCTGGTCATTTCTCTTTGGTCTATCACAGTCAGGAGGTTCGCCCTCCCCAAGAAAGACTCTCGCCACGACATCTGGTGCTTCCACTGAGAGAAATTGGGGTGATTGATTGGAGAATTGACTAGATTGAGAGAGAAAATGGATCACAGTGCTGCTGTACAGGGTGTAGCTGCTGCTCAAGGTGCTCCTGTTCAAGGGACTCCTGTTCAGGAAGGAATTGGTTCTCAAGGAGGACCTACGGTGGTTCCAGCAACAGCACAACCTGCTGTAGACACGTCTCAGATTCTTCAGGCGTTGGCTGCCTTGATTCAGCAGCAGCCTGCAATTGGGGGAGCTGAGCAGAAGTCCACAAGGGCATTACAAGCAATTGTAGGTCGATGTGGGCGATTTGATGGAAGAGATGTTACAAGGTACCTGCGGGAGTATGTGGGCGAGATGGAGTTAGTCAGGGCACCTGAAGTTGAGGTAATTCTAAGCTTTGAGTTGACTGTTGTCCCTGAATTGAGAGATTTACAGAGAAGATATTTAGGTGGGTGGACTCTGTTTGAACGTGCACTGAGAGAAGAATTTCTAGAAGAGGACTCTGAAAGAGTCACCAGAAGAACTCTCATGGATTGGATAGAGCGTCAGCCTGGACGTTCCATGGGATTGAATGAAGTGATCCGTGAATTTGAGAAGAGGTACTCTCAGCTTTCTGGTCTAGAGAGGTTGACGTTGGATGCTAGGAAGACAGAGTTGTTCTTAGGGGCTCTGGATGAGTTCACAGCAGATAGGCTTTGTTTCATGTTGGCTGATCGAGGGGCTGAAGGGGGGGTTACATCTGATTGGAGGAGAGTAGAAGAAGCAGTATCCACCCTTGCTAGACAACGCCGTGGTAGGATGGTACTGCAGCCAGAGACCTTGCCAGAGCAGAGAGTAGCTCCTCATGTTCCTGTAGCTCCTCCTGCAATACCTCAAGCACCTATTGTGATTCCTCAAGCACCTATAGTGGTTCCCCAAGTGGTTCCTCAAGCGCCTGCAGTACCTATCCCAGCACAGAGAGGACCTAGACAGCAGCAGCGACCTGTTGAAAACCGAAATCAACATAACTTGATAGAAGAACTTACTCAACAGTTGAGAGATTTGAGGGTTGAGATGGCAGACTTGAGGAGAGATCAACGACTTGTTGCACCAGGTGCCCGACCTGTAGGAGGGACCTTTACCAGGAGATGTATTTGGTGTGATAGTCCAGATCATCTCAGAGGAGACTGCCAAGACTTGGCGGTTGCCTTGCGAGAGGGCGTAGTCAACTATCAGAACAACAGGTTGTATCTAACCGCCACTGGGCAGCCTCTGAACACATATTTTGGAAGAGGAGGAATGAGGAGTTCTCTTCCAGCGCTTACTGGTGCGAATACTACAGCGATGACTGCGGGTTCTGCGGAGGCTGATGTATATACTGGGAGAGTTGAGGTGCGCTCTAATCCAACTATGGTTGAGCAGGCTGTTGAGGTTCCGGTTGAAATGATGAAGAGAGGTGCTGAAAGCATTAGGAGAGCTACTGGATGGAGAGACCTAGTAGATGCAACTTCTATTCGAGCGTTTTTAGAGACGAGTGGTGAACAAGATGCCATGATCGAAGACAAAAGAAGACGGGACGCTTCTGATTTAGATGCAGGAGTACCAGAGGACAGTGACCGTCGGAGGGTTACAAGGAGGAGAGCAGCAGAACCATCACCATCTGTACCAGCTGGAAGATTTCCTGCTGCAGAGGATATACCTTCTACCTCTACAGCTCCACCACCACATGCAGTAGATCCTATGGAAGGTGTGCAGGATTTGCCACAGGAGACTACTGCTACAGATAGAGTACGGGGAAAGAGGTTTACAGCACAGGAGAAGGGGAAAGGTCCAGCTTACAAGTTAGCGGCAGACATCGAAACAACAACAGACTTGCGTGCTGTTCTAGAGCAACGCATTTTGGATGCTAGAGTTGAGTTTACTCTTCGTGAAGTGCTTGGTATCGCAAAGAGAGAGTTTCATGAGTTGATAATAGACATCATGAAGAGAAAGAGACAGGTATTGACTGAACAAGTAAGTAGTCAGATGGTTGGAGCAGTAGATGCTATTGTTGTGGATCACGGGTCGGAGATCAACATCATTTCCAAGGAGGTGTATGAAAAAGGACAGTGGCCAATCGAAAGGAATCATGGTTGGGTGCTTCGAGCTGCAAATAACCAAAAGGGTGAGTTATACGGAGCTTGTCCCAATATGCGTGTAAGGATTGGGGATGTAGAGGTTGATCAGCATTTCTTTGTACAGTCATCTGCCTCCTATCCTGTCATACTGGGCCAACCATACATCACCGCTGTTCGGATGGAGACAAAGGTGATGAACGATGGGTCTCATTATGCTAGAGTTCGGAGTCCTGATGACAAGTACTCAGTACAGTTTTTAACGGTTCGTTCAAGACATGAGCGGAACAGACAAACCCTTAGAGATTCTCAGACGAAGAGATGTAAGGTTTTTCGCAATCCACTCCTGTAGAGCGGGAAGACAGGGGTGTAGAACCTACTGTTGAGGTCCCGTCAGAGTTGGAAGCGAGACATGTACAAAGGTCTGGAGATAGGTGTGGTGTACAGAGTTGGCAGTCTGGATTGGTGATGTTTGAGGCAGATGGGTGGAGCCGATTTACAAGAGTTGAAGATATGGAGGAAAATACAAAAAGATGGATGGTGAAACAGGTATCAAGGTTGTGGCGTGTAGGAGTTCTATCTGAAGACGAAGTGGTTTCTGGTTTGTTTGAAGAGTTTATGTCTGTACAGTCAGCTATTGGTTGGTTAGACAATGTGAGTAGATTGATGGAGGGGAAAAATAATGTGGTGGTGATCCCTATCCACTCTCGATGCATATATAAGGAGATTGCTGCATACCTGCAGTTCTTTCCTCATCCGATGCAGAATAAAGAAGGGAGAGAAGCAAGTTGTTGGTGTGCACTCCCTCAAGAAGCAGACGTCCATGCGAAGTACAAATCTGTACTGAGAAAGGTAAGACCGGTAGCAGCTCAACTACCTGCTAACTCCCAGCAGCAAGTACTGTTAGTGGGGACTGAACCTATATTGCGTGATCATAGACGAGTAGGGCACCAGTTTACTGAGGAGACGTTGAAGGAGCTCCAGATAGGAGGGGGTGATTTCTTGACTGAGGTCGAGAAGACAGTGTTTGAACATATGATAGTGAAGCATGGTAAAGCATTCTCTTTTTCACCAGAGGAGATAGGTTGTGTGGACCCAAAGGTTATAACGCCTATGGTTATATTTACAATCCCTCATGTGCCTTGGGATCTGAAGCCGATCCCAGTTCCTCGTGCTTTGTTGCCTAAACTCATCGAGTTGTTGAAAGAGAAGGTACAGATGGGAATACTTGAGCCGTCCATGGGACCATATTCTAGCAGATGGTTCACTGTACCCAAGAAGTCAGGAGCTTTGCGTTTTATTCAAGACCTACAACCTGCGAATAACGTAACCATTCGTAACGTTGGGACGGGCCCTGTGATTGAAGAGGTAGCAGAGGCATTTGCAGGGAGAGCTATCTATTCAATAGGAGATCTATATTCTGGTTATGATCAATTCCAGCTGGCTGTGGAGAGTAGGGATTTAACTACTATGCGTACGCCCCTGGGATTGATGCGGATGTGTACTCTTCCACAAGGAGCAACGAACTCGGTGGCTCATATGCAGAACGCGATGCATAAGGTACTAAGGGAGTTTGTGCCTGATGTTACAATTCCATTTCTAGACGATATTCCCATAAAGGGTTGTGCGGTTGAAGACAAGGATGAAGCAGTACTTGCGAATGGATGTAGAAGGTTTGTTGCGGATCATATCAAGGATGTAGAACGTATCTTGACTCGTCTGGAGGAGGTACATCTCACCCTGTCAGGAGCTAAGTCCAAGTTTGGTGTGTCTGAGATTTTAGTGGTTGGACATCTGTGTGGCGCTTTTGGAAGACGACCGAACCCCGAGAAGGTTGAAGCTATAGCTAGGATGGCAGACTGTAAGAACATCACGGAGGTTCGACGCTTTCTAGGTGCTTGTGTATTTTATCGCTTATCCATTCCTCATTATGCTCATGTTGCTGAGCCTTTGTATGCATTATTGAGGAAGGGTAAGAGGTTTATATGGACCTCAGTCCATCGAGAAGCTATGAATAGGTTGAAGGAGGCTCTACAGTCTCCACCTGTTTTGAGAAGGGTAGACTATGGATGTGAGAGACCTGTCATTGTCACAGTAGATACTAGCCCAAAGGCGATTGGCTGGGCGATAGGTCAAGATGATGCGGATGGTATGCGGTTTACCTCTAGGTTTGGAGCTAGGATCCTGACAGACAGGCAACGAGATTATCCTCAGGTGAAGCATGAATTATGGAGAGCGGTGACAGCGATGAAGACAGACCGTGAGTTTCTGATTGGTGCTCATGTAGTCCTAGAGACGGATTGTCTACCTCTACTAGGCATGATATCCAACTGTACCACGCCAGACATAGCAATGTTACGTTGGATTGCCTATATTAGAAGCTTGAATCCAGAGCTGAAGCATATAAAAGGAAAGGAGAATATGGTTGCAGATATGTTGTCAAGGGCTCGATTTGTGGATGAGGATGTCATGATTTCAGAAGCTGAGGAGGAAGAGAGACAGGATGCTCAGTGTCAGGTTAATCGACGGGCTACAAGCTTGGAGCCGTTGATGTTTAGAGAGGAGCTTTACACAGGTAGACTTCGTGACATAGGATATTATTTGAGCTTGTTGGAGAGGCAAGAGAGGTGGAGCAAGGTTGAGTTCAGAGAGATAAGGAAACAAGCTTACAACTATCTTCTGCATGATGGGTATCTTTGGAGACGACCACAGAGGAGAGATGGGATGTTCATACGGGTAGTGGACGATCAAGAGACTAAGCAGCAACTAATGAAGGAGTTCCATGATACCTTATGGGCCGGACATCGAGGGATTTGGGCTACCTACATCAAGTTAAAGGAGAGGTACTGGTGGAAAGGTCTGTATCAGGATGTGGTGAACTACGTCAGCTCATGCTTGCATTGCCAGTTCTATTCAAAGATGCGGTATAGGGATGGTCTCGTGCCAACTTATCCGCCTTGCATTCACTTTCAGTGGGTTCTTGACTTAGTGGTGATGCCTCTGGGGTTATGGGGCATGCGATATTTGGTTCTGGCTCGTGAGGATCTCTCCAACTTTGTAGAAGGGCGAGCTTTGAGGACGAAGACCACAGAGGGGATATGTAAGTTTGTTCTTGAAGATATTATTTGTAGGTATGGGTCTGTAGGAAGGCTACGGGCAGATAGGGGAGAACTACGGGGTACGGAAGCGAAAGAGTTTTTTGCTCGATATGGTGTGAAGCTCAAGCTTACTACTGCGATGAATCCAGAGGGGATTGGTAAGAGCGAGCGAGGACATCCATCAATAGTTCAGGCTTTGGTGAAGGCATGTGACGGTAAGCATAGAGAGTGGCCCAGGTTACTCCCTTTTGCTTTATGGGCAGATAGAACAACTCATTGTTCTACTACAGGGTACATGTCTGTTGAGTTGATGTTAGGGCAGAAACCGATGATGCCAGCAGAAGAAGACTTTCCTACCTGGGCTACCTTGCCATGGGAGGACAATGTGGACCGTGTGCAGCTTCTCTCACTACGAATCAGACAGCTAGAATGTAGAGAGGAGGATCTCGCTGAAGCGCAGCTCCGGCTGAAGGCGGCTCGACTTGGGAACAAGGAGAGGTTTGATAGGACTCATAGACTTCGGCCAAAACTAATACAAGTTGGGGACTGGGTGTTGGTATACGACAGCACATTGGAGAACCAACACTCTACAGTTCGAAAGTTTTCGAGAAGGTGGTTTGGTCCATACCTTGTCTCTGATGTACATCAGAATGCTACCTATTCCTTGCAAGAGCTAGATCGCACGCCCTTAAGACTTCCAGTTGCTGGGAAACGAGTGAAGTTATTCAAGAAGAGAGGAGAGACTGTGGAGCTAGCTGAGTTCTTAGGTTCAGAGCAGCCAAGAGCAAATGAAGACCTATCTGAGGCGGTCGAGGAGAGCGAAGACGATTTGGAGGACCACGAGGATCGGTGACGAATTGGCACATACCAGAGGATGTGCAGGTTTGGAGGGGGTGAATGTCGTATTGTACATGGGTCTGTACAGTGAAAACTAGTTGCAAGGAGATCTTTTCTTTGTTGTGTAAAGGAAGCTGCCCTGCAGCTTAACAAGCTAGGCAGGAGCTAAGCTGGGGCCATGCTTGACAAGCTGCCCCCTAGCTTGGGTTGGAGTATCACCCCTAAGGGAGTCGAAAGACACCGGGATGTAAAGCACGACGAGGAGAGCGACCTCATGCTTCTAGTTTTGACAGAAAGTGTTTTAAGCAATAGTTAGTACGAGTTTTAGGCTGTGAAATATGTGAAAGAGAGAAATCCGTCGATTCTGGCTCGAGACTCGAACTCAGAATCTGATAGCATGGGTGTGTAGGTGTTCCTGAATACTATAGTTTTGACTCCTTGTTCGTTAAAAACGGAGTTGTATAGAGAAGTTTGCACAGAAAAGGCTAGTAAAGACTTTGCAGGAAGATTTCTACAGTAAAAGCATATGTACAAGTTTTAAATCCTTTTAGAACGGAACTAGAGGCCATCCCAGTGATAGGGCGCCTGCCTAGGAGAGAAGTGGTCTCAGGATCAATCCCTCCTGGCCTCTGGTTCCTATTCTGACGTGTTGGCCTCCCGGATGGGAGTCTATGTTGGGTATTCAGCCATGTCCTGTATACCTAGGGGCGGGAGACCGGTATCTCCCTTAATCGTGGGCTTTCTGGCTTAAACCTCCGCATGCCATCCTGAATATACTATGGGAGATACTTGGTGCGCATATGGGGGGGCTGTAAGCCCTGTGGGGCAGCCTCATAAGTGTTAGGGCTTCGGCCTACATTGGATGGCTTGTAGTATATTCAGGATGGCATCAAGAGCACAGGAAACTTTTGCTAAATAGTTAAATAATCATCGAGTAGGCTTGCGATGGGGAATGAGGTTATGTGAACCTTTATCAGTGTAGAGATAGAGTTTGTAGAGACAACTGCGAAACTTATATTAAAAAGGGGTCAACTTTGTAAAAAATGCTTTGTACGCATAAGGACAGCAAGGGGCAGCTTAAGCTGGGGGCCTGCTTGTGATAAGCGACTGTGCTTATAAGGACAGCAGGGGGGCAGCTTAAGCTGGGCCCTTAGCTTTTAGGTTAAATACTTGCGACGGCTGAAGATCAGGGGGACTTAAAAACAGTTGGCAGAGGAGTTTTCTGAGTGAGTGGGGGCGGAAGGAGGAGAAAAGAGCAGAATTAGGGATTGAGGAGAGGAGGCGCTGAGAAGCTTGGAGGCTGAGCAGGGATTGATTTTTCTGAGTAGAATTAGGGATTGAGGAGAGGAGACGCTGAGAAGCTTGGAGGCTGAGCAGGGATTGATTTTTCTGAGTAGAATTAGGGATTGAGGAGAGGAGACGCTGAGAAGCTTGGAGGCTGAGCAGGGATTGATTTTTCTGAGTAGAATTAGGGATTGAGGAGAGGAGACGCTGAGAAGCTTGGAGGCTGAGCAGGGATTGATTTTTCTGAGCAGAATTGAGTGGATTGAGGAGAGGAGACGCTGAGAAGCTTGGAGGCTGAGTGAGGATCGATTTTTCGGACAGAATTGATTAGAGTGAGCAGGGGAGATCGTGAGAGAGACAGGAAAGTGTTTTGGAGACAAGAACCTCATATGTTGCACAGTTTTGAGGTTTGGAGGTAGAATTGAACGGACAGGGCGGTCTATTTGAAGGGGATTGTTTTTGGTAAGGGTTTGGTTGTCGTGAGATCAAATTCCTTGGAATTTTCAGCTGAGACGGACTCAGGAGAGGAGGAGAGAGATATTTTCTTAAACAGTGAAGCAGTTGACACTGAAATAAAGCTATTTCTACTCCGGAGAGATCTATTTGTGTACCTGAGTGCGTGCTTGAGTGTTTGTAGAGCAGAAGAGGCTGTGTTTTGAGATTTCATCGTCAGCAGCGACATATTTTCCCTTCTGGTCATTTCTCTTTGGTCTATCACAGTCAGGAGGTTCGCCCTCCCCAAGAAAGACTCTCGCCACGACAACGTTTCAGAGGTTCATGAACAAGGTGTTTGAACCATTCATAGGAAAGTTTGTCCGTGATTTTATTGACGATTTTTGCATGTACGGACGAAAGAAGGATCAGTTTGATCATGTGATCAAAGTTTTGCAACGGTTGGAGCAAGCCAACGCTTCTCTAAATCCAGAGAAGTGCATCTTTGGCTGCGAAGAAGGTTTGCTGTTAGGGCACATCATTTCCAAGAATGGGATTGCGGTAGATCTTGAGAAGGTGAAGAAGATTGTGGATCTTCCATTTCCGATCAACTTGACAAAGTTGAGGCAGTTTCTTGGCATGGTTGGATATTATCGTAGGTTTGTCTTTTCCTTCTCAAACATAGCAATAGCTTTGACTATGTACATGAAGAAGGGAGTTGATTTTGATTTGATAGTGCATGATCAGAAGGCAAAGGAAGCATTTGAGGAGCTGAAAAAGGCATTGGTGACAGCTCCTATACTTGCTAAACCTGAGTGGAGTAAAGCATTTATTTTGTATACGGATGCCTCCAATGTAGCTATCAGGTGTACATTAAGTCAGTTAGATGAAGATGGGCATGATCATCCTATAGCTTATGCTAGTAGGCAGATGGTGCCAGCGGAGAAGAATTACTCCGTGACTGAACGAGAAGGATTAGCGGTGATCTTTGGATTGAAGAAATTTCGACATTACTTGCTAGGAGGGAAATTTTCCATAGTCACAGATCACAAGGCTTTAAAGTATATCTTTAATAAGCCTAATGCCAAAGGTCGTATTGCTCGTTGGAAGATCCTTCTAACAGAATACGATTACGTGATCGAAGATAGACCAGGGAAAAAGCATGCGAATGCTGATCTTTTGTCGAGGGCTTATGATGATGAGGGAGAAGAACCGTTTGATGATTCATTTCCAGACGAACATCTGATGACCATCACAAGCATTGAGGAGATATCGGACGAGTACAAGGAAATCTGGAGTTTCTTTGCAGATGGCTCTTTTCCAGAAGGTATGCATACCCGAGAACGTAACGCGTTGATCAAGAGATGCAAACCTTACACCATGGTGGAGGGAATTCTGTTTCATCAAGGAACAGATGGGTTACTAAGGAGAGCAGTTGGTCAAAAGGAGGCATTCAAGCTAATGCACGAGTTTCACGACGGAACTGTTTGCGGAGGTCACTTTGCTGGTAAGATAACAACCTTCAAGATTTTGGATGCGGGTTACCACTGGAGAGGGATTTTCAAAGAGTGTTTAGACTATTGCAAAACTTGCGACGTATGTCAAGCATTTGCTCTGAAGTCTACTAGAACACCTCCTTTAAGATCAATTCCCGTGTTAGGACCATTTGAGAAGTGGGGTATTGACTTTGTAGGTCCTCTTAATAAGACACCTCGAGGCAATAGATACATTGTAGTCGCCACTGACTATTGTACCAAAGTGGGTAGAGGCTAGACCTTTGAGAGAGACTAATGAAACAGAAATCGGTAGATTCTTATGAGAGAGGATCATCATCAGATTTGGATGTCCGTTAGAGTTGGTCTCAGATAGAGGAGGAGAGTTTGTAGGGAGCATGACTACTGCTATGCTACAACACTTTTCTATCAAGCCACGAGTAACGACCTCATACAAACCAAATGCTAATGGTCTTGCGGAGAAGACCAATCTTACACTTTGTATGATGCTCGCCAAAGATGCTGGTGTTGAGACTGCGAAACATACTTGGGATAAGAGGCTACATGTCATCTTATGAGAGTATCGAACGACAACAAAGACTTCTACTGGGTACTCCCCATTTCGACTGGTTTATAGAGTGGAGTCCAAGTTGTCAATCCAATTCGAATTGGATACTTTTCAAACTATTCAACGAAAGTTGAAGAGGTCGAGAGGAGAAGACGTGGTCAGATCAAGAAGGGAGCAACTCATGGAGTTGGAAGAGACTCGAGCGATAGCAATGATCCGGATGGAACGAGCTCAGACGTATCAAAAGAAGAGTTACGACAAACGGTTGGGCAAGAGGGAGGTAAAACTTTTTCAAGTCGAAGATTGGGTTATGTTGTATGATGCTATCAGATTCAAGAGGGCTAGGAAGAAGTTTCTTCCTAGATATTTTGATCCTTTTGTTGTAGATAAGGTGTGGAGCAACTTCACATATGACCTTCAGGAGTTGGGAGGAAGGAGATTCGATCGGGTCAACCATGACAAGTTGAAGTTGTTTCATCGACGAAAGTTCTCTCTTCACTCCGAGGACGGAGCGAAAATTTAGTCCGGGGGTAAAATGTAACGACCTATGTTACACATAGGAAGTTTGTCTATTAGTAAGGTGTTTAGTTCTAACTAAGTGTTGAGAATGTTTATTTGCTGCCAAAGTACTTTTAGGAGGTATCAAGTTAGTCATGACTAGCTAAAAGTTAGTTATGGTTAAACTTAGCTGTACTTTTGGCAGAATTCAGATATTTGCTAAAGAGTGAGCACTACTATCTTGTCATCTTGTCTAAAAGATAGAAAGGAGGTGGAAAGTATCCCTTATCTTCTTTTTGACTTGATATTAGTGGTTGGATTAAAGTTGTGGACTTTGTGGACATTAAAAACAAGAAGAGATTCCACATGTTTCTTTTTTAGTGGGTCCTAGTGTAGAGGGGGGGTGGAAATTCGAGATTCCTTGAGAATATTCCAGAATCCTTCTAGAAGTTGTTGACTTTGAAGGAATAAGCCCATGTGAAAAGGTAAAAAGTCCATGTGATTAATGCTTTTACCTTAAGTAATATCTTAGTAAAACCCGGTAAAAGTAGTTACGGCTGAATTACCGGAGGTACCAAAGTAAAACCTAGAATGTATAAATAGAGGAGTAGAGAAGAGCTCCTCATCCTTGTTTTCACATTGTCGTAATGACAACTTGAGTAATATAGAGAGTGTGAGATATTTTTAGCATGTGAGAACTTGAGAGACGTCGTTAGAATGGAGGCTTTTAGTTGATAAGTTTGTGGGTGTATGAATGAGTGAACTTAGCATTTTTCCCTTCAAGATTCATGGTGTGCTTCCATCAAAGCCATCAGAGGTGACCCCTGAGTGAGAGACAGGCCCGACATTTACAGATTCATCGGTGGCGATCGTGGAGGTTGAGAGATCCGGGGGGGGGGTAGTTGATCGATGAGATCGTGGAGGGTTTACAGAACAGAAGATACAAGATATGCGAGAAGTAGAGTGTATGACAAGTTCAGAAGATGGTCGCGGGCTCTTGCGATGATAGTGGCCTCTAGGAAGACTCTCGGGACAACTTCCGATCAATAACGTTCTCGAAAGACTTTCCGAAGCCAGGCTTCCCTCACTGTGTCTCACCTATCTTCTGCTTCCTATACGCAATCTAACCTCACAACAGACACAAGACATTCGCACTCTATTCTTCTGACTTCTCACCTCTCATACACACTTAGAAGAAGCTTGCTGTATGATGAGAAGACATGACCCTCGAGCATTCTCTCCAGATTCTGCCAGCAAGACTTCTCACAACTCTCTTCTAAGTTCGGGAAGAAGAAGGAATAGGTTGCTATGGGTCGGACAGAAGAGACCCGTAGGACCCTCACATCTTCTCGCGCATTTTGCTAGCCTTTCCAGTCTTCTAATCTCTCTAGGAAGATGTGGATTTGAGAAGCTTGGAAGATCGAGAGGCATAGGCCTAGTTCCCGACTTTCAGCTTCTCGAAATAACAAACAACTCACCAAGCCACTCAGGATTCATACCAAACCTCTCTTAACACAAAAGCAAATCCACTCCACCCTTGATACGAATTGCACACATGCCTCTTCCGAAGACAGTCAGGCTTCCAAAGCGTCTTACGAAGATGTTCAGGTTTCAGAAGCGTCTTCTGAATATGTTCAGATCTTCCGATGCGTCTTCTGTTCAGGGTTTCGGGAGTAGAGGGATGGTAGGGTAGGGAAATTGATAGCTGTGATCTCGAATTTGAGGACGATGGACAGGGAAGCTCGAATTGCAACTCGAGAAGAAGCAAGAAGATGGTTGTCAAAAATTGGGCAGCGCTTCCGCGCCCAATGTCACAGAAGGAAAAATATGGGGAGAGAATCAATCGATCAGTTTGCCTGCAAACAACCGGGGAAGCGCGGAGGATACCAAACAAAAGATGAGAAGCGGTGGGAAGGGAAGAGAACATGAGAAGAACCTCAAACAGTCTTTTGTCTGCTTCCCGAGCTGTCTTCAATCTTCCACGCGCTTCCGGCTCTGACCCCAGCTCCAATGCGACTTTACAGAGCTGCTTCCGTCGTCAATTCCTTGCTACACCTCAATCGGACAAGACTCCACCTTCGGTTCTTCTCAGCCGTCCTTCAATGTCTGTTTCCGGGAGTCTCAAGAAGACTCCTTCAGCTCGATATGCTTCCTACTCTCAGCGCTTCGTCCTCGCCTTCTTCCTAGCTGTGAATCGATCCTGGCTCTACTCAATTTCACTCTGCTGGCCTTCCTCGCTCAAGTCGATCACCTTCCAACTCGATCTTTTAGCCAAAACCGAGCTCGATGCGAGAAGCGGTAGTGTTTCGGTGCTAATGCACTTCCTGCGCATCTTCTCGTGCAGTTTAGGGGTCCTCGACTCACCCGACTTACCTAACCTACTCGGTGCTACCTGGTAGGTACATCTACGTCTTACGTGGTTAAGCTTCCACGGTTGCCGTCTTCCGGAAGATACGTGTCTTCAGTCTTTCGCCGTCTTCCGTCTTCAGAAGACACAACCGAGAAGACGCTTCCCGGAAGACGGCCGTCTTCTGAAGAAGTCAACTTCTTATTACGAAAAAGATCGTAAGATCATCTTCCTTCTAAGGAAGCCGTAATCTTAAGTAACAAAGCTTCTTCAGTTATACAAACAAGTTATTAATCTTAAAATTTTCAAAAATTTGTGAATCCTGTAAATTGTGGGCACCACAAGGGTCATGTCTTCCCGTCATGCAGCAAGCTTCTTCTGAGTGTGTATGAGAGGTGAGAAGTCGGAAGAACATAGTATGGATGTTTCGCATCTGTTGTGAGGTTAGATTGCGTGTCGGAAGATGAGGACAGATGAGACCAATGGTGGGAAGCCTGGCTGCGGAAAGTCTTCCGAGTACGTCAGTTTATCAGAAAGTTGTCCCAAGAGTCTTCTTGGAGGCCACTATCACAGCAGGAGCCCGCGACCATCTTCTGAACTTTTTGTACACTCTACTTCTCACATATCTTGTATCTTCTGTTAGGAAGTAGGATGAAATGCAAGGTGGGTTGTCTTCTTGGTAATCCATGCGATGTCTTGCTTAGTTAGGATTGTTTAGATATAGCTCGGAAGACGAGAGGTACTTAGGGAAGCACTGTTAGAATCCGGAAGACAGAATATCTATCTTCTGGAAGATTAGATTCGTCTTCTGAGAGTGGAAGCTAGACTGTGAGGACTTGGGAAGGACTGAGCCTTCGGCTCACAGCAAGTTCGTGTGGCTTAGTGTAACAGAGGCTCGAAGCATGTCGATGCATCCTCGAGGGTTGGTGTTGCCGACAGCAGAGTTGACAGAGGCCAAACCCTTCATCAAGGAGTTGAGTCTCGACTTCTTCCTGTGGGACTGGAACCTCACGGACCAGGGTCTTCTCGTGGAGGTTCGGGCAGCACTGCCTACTCACAACCTTGTACCTGCGAGGGCAGGAGTAGCTCGTGGAAGACCATCTTCCTGGATGACGAAGTGGTGGCGCAGGGCCGGAATCCGAGAATCGAAGATACGAGTTCGAGAAGAAGATCTTACCCATGATCTCGGGGAAGTGGAATGTGCCTGGAAGCAAGATTTGCCTCTTCGTGGAAGATAGACAGGGAAGGAATGGGTGGAAGGTAGAAGCGTACCAGGAGCCGCGGAAGCGTCTTCTGGCGAAGCTATTTCTTCATCTCTTTTCCAAGAGAAAAGCGCAGAAGACGAGATACCTTGGAGATCAGGACATGGAGTTCTTGGAAGCCATCTGGGAGGGGCAGCCTATCACTTGGGGCGTCTTCTTCCACGCTTATGTTCAAGCAGAGTTGGTGTACTTGGGCAGGAGGACACCTCAGCAGGAGGACACCTCACCCCGTTCTTCTGTTATCCGTACATGTCCAAGGAGGACTTGATAGAAGATCAATTGGCAAGATACGGACCAACAGGACAGTGCGAGGTGAAGGAAGCGACCTCGGGAGAAGACGACCGAGCAGTAGCCGCAACTCCCCCTCTCACTTTAGTATCTCAGACGAGATCCGACACTCATCAGAAGACGCTTCTGATGCGAGAAGACGACTCCAGCGGCACGGAAGACGCGTCACCGCTGAGGAAGATGGGGCCTAGGAGTTTACCTAGGAAGAGCACATATTTTCTGATCATTCATTTTGGATCGGAGTCGGATTTACAAGAGGAGACGTTGAGCACAAGGATTGCACAAAAGACAGCTTCTGCAACTACAGGGAGTCTTCCGATGACTCTAGAAGCTGAAGTATGGGTTGACATCCCAACTGCGACTCGAGGAAGCGTAGTGAAGAGAACCGCTCCTGCAGTGGGAAGAGATCTTCCACCCCGGAAGATAAGAAGAATAGCGTCTTCTCGCGCACAGAAGCAAAAGACCACAATGGTGGAAGAGGCATCCTTGCCTCTGGAAGACAAGGAAGACATCTTCGATCGGATTGTGGAGATGAACTTGTCTTCCGCGAGAAGAAGGTTGGAGGAATTCAGCACCTTCTTCCACTCAGAGATCCAGCCAGCCATGGAGTTGGTGGAGAAACGCATGATGACTCAGGAGAAGTCACTGCAACCTGGATTCGGTCTACGCACCTTGATGCAGCAGGAAGAGATCTAGAAGAAGGTGGACGCTGTCGTGATGTGAATCATTTCACATAGTAAATGATTCACTTCTCTGTCAGGCGTTAGTCTCTCTGAGTGAAGTTAAGACCTCAGAGCAGTCCATTTTTGGAAGATGTTATATATTTTGAGTCTTAGTAGGTTGATTACCATGTTGATAGGGTTTAAGCTCATGGGTTGTATTTGCGTGTCGCCCATGCACGCTTTCTAGCTGATTTAAGTTACTTTCAGAGCTGCGTGTCGTTTTAGATAGTTTAAGTTTTACGCTGGCACTCTAGGGGGCTTGACGTGGTTGCCTATGAGTGTAGATAAGTTACCAGGTAGTTTAAGGCACAAAAGGACAATCAAGTAGAGCTATGAACTCCCATTGGTCCATTTTTGTCTTTTGTAAAACTCTAAGTTTAGAAACAGAGCTCTAGAGTGGATTTCGAGCAATTGGTGAGGATACTGCGAAATCTGAGAGCACAGGGAGATAGAGCTCGTCGTGCCAAGCACTGTCAGCGAAAAGTTTGATCGATTTGAAGCAATAAAGAAGGAGTTATGACTGATTGAAGTTCGATTTGTATCAGAATTGTAGCACTTCTGTTGAATTTGGGGTTTTGAGTGTCATTTGCAGCAGAATCGAGGAAATCGCTTCAAACCTTCGTGGTTGTGTTCACTGTCAGCAGGGCTACGACTGTCTCCAAACTTTCATGTCAATTGAGTGAGTGAGTAATTCAGGGCGACCGCTGAAGTAGAGGGGGTCCGAAAAGCTCTCAATCTGGAGCAGCAACTTCAGAGAGCGAGATCTGGAGTTCTGTGTGGAATAAGGAGGCCCAACTTCACAGGAGTGTTCAGCAAGCTGTGTACTGCAAATCCTGTAAGAATTTCCCAAAGTGATCAAGCCAATTCTCTGTTATAGGTCGAAATAGCTGTCTGGGTACCAGAATCTACCGTAATTTCTCTACTCAAAAAGTTTCTGCTCATATCTTAGTGCTCTGAATTGATCTGAAGCTGAAATTTCGTATGTGTATCCAGTAGAACTCATTTACATGTAAGAGGAGTTCTGAAGTCTGAACCTTCACATATTTCTCAATCCTGAGTGTCAAAGTTCGCCATCTGATATTATTATTGCTAGTTAAGTCTGAACTTTGTTTCTTGAACATATCAGAAGAGCCAAGAGACTTATATGAGTGTTTTTCAGTATCACCTTGAGACCTGAAGCCTATCATGTGAGTAAACCAGCCACAGCCTGAAGCCCAACGCTTCACTGAGTAGATTGAACACATCCTTCAAGCTCATATCACAGCTAGAAGGTTCGCCCTTCCCAGGAAGACTCTCAACCCGACATCTGGTGCTTCCACTGAGAGCTGTAGTGACACAGGATTTCTCCTTTTGTCCATTTAGTATACAAGATATCGTTCCCACAGAGGATTTGCACAAGTAACGCTGCTCTAAGTTCTAAGATCTGTTCAAACACACAAACACACGGGTTTTGTCTAGAAATCCCGTCTTCTCACAAAACCACACAAAACCACACGTCTTCCAAACACGCCAAATGGTGCTCTGGAACTGCCCAAACAACTACTAACTAAAATATCACACAATTATCCACAGAGAAGCTCGGGAAGACGATCTTCCTGCTTCCAGGTTGCTTCTTCCGATCTTCTCGATACCGTCCTCTCGAAGCGATTCTCGTCTTCTGGGGGTTCAGCTCGTCTTCTCACACCTCCAGAAGGCTGTCCGGCTTCGCAGAAATCGACTAGCAACGGTCGTTACACCTTATTCTCACACTCACATTCCAACGGGTTAGATCAATCACAGGGTGTATGCTCCCTGTAGCCTTCCCAGGCTTGTGCCTACGGAAATAGTCTTCCTGCAGCACTACAACGACATTCACCTTCACGGAAGCTCAATAGAAGTCTCGGAAGCTCACTAGAAGAAGGTAAGAAGATGGGAAAGATGGGAGAAGATGGGGAAGATGTGAAAATCCAAACAAGAGAAAACAAGATGAAAAGAGTAAATTAAGATTCCGACAGGCTTCTAGTCCGGATCCTGACTAACAAGCCATCCCTGCTTGTAATAGTTTGGGGAGGAGTACTCTACAAACGTGAGTACTGTTGCACCGTCTTCTACTCGAGGATGTCGTCTTCTGCTGTGGGAAGAAGGCTTCTTTCTTCTTCACTTCGCTGCTCTGACTACTCTGTCTTCTGGGATCCCTTACCCATAAGACCGTTCGTACGTAGATCCCAAGTGCTCTACTGAACGAGCCAAGCTACACTTCCACAACTGCTGACAGTCACCGCCACTCAAGAAGAACACTTCCCATGCACAATTGGGAGCGAATTCAAGGAACCCACCATCCAGAAGACATGAGCAAAGTTTCTGCACTCAAATCCACAATCTATTCCCCGAGAAGAAGTCACAATGGCATTGGGAAGCTCGCTCCCTCTACTTCTTGCGTCTACTCCTCGACACACCAGCCTAGCTAACAAGACTGCACGAGGATGCCGTTCCCTGTTCCTAGACTGTCCACTACTTCTATCTACATCTTCGAACCACTGCTGGTACGAGTATGCAGACCCCTCCTGTGTATTCCAAGACTATTCGTATGTTTCCAACAACGGGTGTAGTGCGAAGAACTATCTATCAGGCGTCTTCTCTCTAATGTGTCTAGTCTGCCTGCTCCATAGAATCGACTACTGAACTTTTCAGCACTGGTAGAACATGCAGAACTCTATCTCCTACTCTGCGATCCTACTTATGTCGTTGCCATGAGAACCAAGGGAGATGACAACCAGGAAGAGAGAGACGCTGACAGGAGGTTGTCACCTCACATGCAAGCGGTTCCCCTGCCCAAATTGGTCATCCACCTTGTCCTTCCTACGCTACCTATGCTGCCACATGGTATCCTAACTAATATTACATGGAAAAACTGCCACCCTTAAGATAGCATGTTCGATCCTACTATATTTGGAATTGTCAATGGAGTTACTAACTACTCAGATTGCACGGAGGCAATCTCTACCTGATCTGCTCCTATTGGAGCTCCTAACGCAGCTTCTGATAAGCTAGAAAGCCCTGCAGTTACCTCGGGTGTCACTGAGGTGGCTTCCTCCTCATCGTCCTTGACTGGCTCTGCTGTCGCTGCTGCTGCATCTTCCTCGGCTTCGGCTTCTGCTTTGGAAGACAGAAGCGTCTTCTGGGAAGCGGAGTCGACCGGTGCTTCTTCCGTCTTCTGAGACAAGGGTGCGGTACTAGGGACCATGGGGACCTCATAGAGATCCGGGGAAGTCACTTCCTCCACGCGAAATACCTGGGAAGACGGCTCGTCTTCTTGTCTTCCAGAAGACATCTTGTCTTCCGGGGCGTCTTCTGGAGTCTTCTCGGCTTCCAACGCTGTCACTACCAAGTGCAGAGCGAGGTCGAACTCCTCCTTCTCCATTCCGGATCCAGTCGATGGTGCTGGAGCGTGGGAAGATGCGGTTGCAGGTGTCGGAAGCGAGGGAAGACCATAAAGTGTCTTCACTCCTTCTATCTGTCGATCTAAGTACCTGAACATGCTCTCCCGGCATTCCACCAACATTGCTTTGGACTCGCTGTCCCATCCTCTAGGTAAGGTAAGTAACTTCCTACCCGCGGTGTAGTTGAAATTCTTCCGAAGCGCTTCCACCGATTGTGCGAGCATCTTATGTGCACGGGCCTCCGCTGCTTCCCGCTGCGTCTTCTCAGCTGCAGCTCGCGCTTCTGCGGCTTCTCGCTGCGTCTTCCATATGGTCTGCTCTTCTGCGAGGGCGGTGATCTTCTCCCGCACTCGGGTGACTTCCTGATTGCGCTGCTGTACCCGCACCTGCAACTCCTGGTTGCTCTTCCGAAGTTGTATCGATTCCTTGGCAGAAGCGGCTGCTTCCACCTTGTATCTTGCTGCGAGCTTCTCCATGGTGTGGAGACTAGCTTCCAGCGACTCTGTCTTCTTCTGGTCTTCCCCCTGTCGCAGCAAGGTGCACAGGCCGAATCCAGGTTGTAAGGGCTTCTCCTGTGCCTTCGCTCTCTTCTCCAGCAACTCCATAGCTGGCTGGATCTCCTTCTGGAAGTAGGCGCTGAACTCCTCCAGTCGTCTTCCTGCGGAAGACAAGTTCATCTCCACCACTCGCTCCGCGGTGTCGACTTCGTCTTCCAGAGGCAAGGAAGCCTCTTCCACCACTACGGCCTTCATCTTCTGCGCACGAGAAGAAGCTACTCTTCTCATCGGGGTGGAAGACTCCTCATGGCAGGAGCGGCTCTCTTCTTTGCGCTTCCTCGCATCGCAGCAGGAGCGCCCATCCATCCTTCGTCTTCTGGAGTCTTCGGAAGACTCCCAGGCATTGCAGAAGCGGTCTTCTACTCTGATCGGGTACTCAGCAGGTCTTCTTCCGAGTCGGACTCCGATCCTGAATGAATGAGGGAGATGAGTGTCCTCGGTACACTTCTGGGACCCATCTTCCTCAGTGGCATGGCGTCTTCCGACCCACTAGACTCATCTTCCCTCACCAGAAGCGTCTTCTGGTGAGAGCCGGGCCTCAGCTGTGGCATCAGGGTGGGAGGGAGCGTTGCGGCTGCCGCTCGGTCATCATCTTCCGAGGTCTCCTCCTTCACCTCCTGTCGCTCTGTTGGCCCATACCCTGCCAGCTGATCTTCCCTAAGATCCCCCATGGCTACATACAAGTAGCAGAGGAAGGGCGTCAGGTGTCCTCTCGCCGGGGTACTCAAGTATGCTAGCTCCGTCTGTACATAGTTGTGGATGTACGCGCCCCAGTAGATGGGCGTTCTGTTATCCCACACTGGTTCCAGGAACTCCACGTCCTGATCTTCTAAGTACCTTGTCTTCTGCCCTTGGGAAAGAGATGCAGAAACAACTTCGCCAGGAGTCGCTTCTTTGGCTCCCGGTAAGATTCTATCTTCCAACCGTTTCTCCCCTGCCTGTCTTCCACAAAAAGGCAGGTGGTGCTCCCAGGCACATGCCACGAACTCACGATCCTAGGCAAGATCTTCTTCTCGTACCAATATCTTCGGTTCTCGGACTCTGGCCTGTGAAAAGCCCTGCGTCACCAGTCTTCAGTCCAGGAAGACGGTCTTCCTCGAGCTACTCCTGCCTTCGCAGGTACACGGTTACGAGGTGGCAACGCTGCCCACACTTCCTCCAGAAGCCCTTGATCTGCGAGGTTCCAATCCTACAGGAAGAAGTCGAGACCCAACTCCTTGAAGAAAGGAGTGACATCGGCCATTTCTGCCGCTGGTAACACCAAGCCTCGCGGATTCATCGTCATGCTGGAAGATCTGTTGCACTAAGCCACAAGCACTTACAATGAGCTGAAGGCTCAGTCCTTCCCAAGTGCCCACAGTCTAGCTTCTACTTCTCAGAAGACGACCCTAGTCTTCCAGAAGACAGCTACTCCGTCTTCCGGGATTCTAACAGTACTTCCTAGATAGCTCTCGTCTTCCGAGCTATATCTAAACAATCCTATCTAAGCAAGGCCTCGCATGGATTACCAAGAAGACAACCCACCTTGCATTACATCCTACTTCCTATCAGAAGATACAAGATTCGCGAAACATAAGTGCATGACAAGTTTAGAAGATGGTTGCGGGCTCCTGCGGTGACAGTGGCCTCTGGGAAGACACTCGGGACAACTTCCGATTCAATGTCTTTCTCGGAAGACTTCCCGAAGTCAGACTTCCCTTCACTGGTCTCACCTGTCTTCGTCTTCCTACGCGCAATCTATCCTCACAACAAACTCGAGACAATTGCACTCTGTTCTTCCGACTTCTCACCTCTCATACGCACTCAAAAGAAGCTTGCTGCTCGGTGGGAAGACATGACCCTCGACCATTCTCTCCAGATTCTATCAGCAAGTATTCTCACGACTCTCTCCTAAGTTCGGGAAGAAGAAGGAATGGCTGCTATGGGTCAGACAGAAGAGACCCGAAATGGACCCTCACGTCTTCTCGCTCATTTTGCCAGCCTTCCAGTCTTCTAGTCTCTCTAGGAAGAAGTGGAGTTGAGAAGCTTAGAAGACCGGGAGGCACAGGCCTAGTTCCCGACTTCCAACTTCTCGAAATAACAAAACAACTCACACACCACTCAGGATTCGTACCAAGCCTCTCTTAACACAAAGCAACACAAATCCACTCTTGATATGAATTGTGTTCAGTCGACTTCTGAAGACAGTCTTCCGAAGACAGTCAAGTTTAAGAAGCGTCTTCCGAAGATGTTCCCATCTTCCGAATCGTCTTCTGTTCCAGGTTTTTGGGGGTAGAGAGGTAGTAGGGTAGGGAAATTGATAGCTGGGATCTCCAGTTTGAGGGCGAGGTGTAGGGAAGCTCGAATTGGACTTAGGAAGAAGTAGGAAGATGTCTGCCAGAAATTGGACAGCGCTTCCGCGCCCAATGTCTCAATAGAAAGAAGGGGGTGGGAGTAATCGATCAGGCTGCCTGCACACAACCAAGGAAGCGCGGGGAATACCAGACAAAGACGAGAAGAAGAGGGAAGGGGAAAGAACGTGGGGAAGAACCTCTACAGTCTTCTTCTGCTCCCCGAGTTGCCTTCGACCTCCGCGCGCTTCTGGCTCTTGTCCTAGCTCCAATGCGACTCCTCACGACTGCGCCTGCTGTCAATTTCTGGCCACGCCTCGATTCCACCTTCGATTCTACTTGCTACTCTCCAATGTCAGCTTCTCGGGAGCTCACAGAAACGCCTTCGCTCTCCGCCTTCTGTGCTCCAGCAATTCGGTTTCGCCCTTCGCCTAGTTGCCAACTGATTCTCTCCTACCTCGATGTCCTCACTCGATTCCTCTCTCAAAGCTCACTTGCGAAGCTCACTCTCTCAAATCAATCTTTTCAAGCGCGCTGTGCTGCGGGAAGTTGGAATGCGCCTAATGTGCTTCCTGCGCATCTTCCCCGCAGATTAGGGGTTTTCGACCTTAGGTGTCTTCCCCGACCTACCTACCTATTCGATGCGACCCAGTAGGTACACCTACTATTTTACCCGAAAATTTGTGGTTAGGCCTTCGTGGTCGCTGTCTTCCGGAAGACAGGTGTCTTCCGCCGTCTTTTCATCTTCCGCCGTCTTCCCGTCTTCTGAAGACGCAACTGAGAAGACGCTCTTCCGAAGACGGTCGTCTTCCGAAGAAGTCGACTTCTTATTACAAACAGCTCTTAAGATCATCTTCATGTTAAGGAAGACGTAACCTTAAGTAACAACGCTTCTTCAGTTATACAAACAAGTTATTAATCTAAAAAAATTCAAAAATTTGTGCATCCTGTAATTTGTGGGCACCACAAGAGCTCTTGGGGTGATTGATTGAGAAGGTTAAGTTGCTACAAGGAGAAGAGATGGATCGCAAGAGCGGAGCTGGTGCTGCTGCCTCTGGGGCTGGAGCATCAACGTCTACTGCTGCACCTGCGTCTTCTACAGCGACATCTGCATCTGATCTGGACACGGTTGAGATCCTGAAGACGCTTGCGGCCTTGGTCCAACAACATCCGATCGTTGGAGGGGGTGAGTTAAAATCCACCAAGGCTTTGCAAGCGATAGTGAATAGGTGTGGAAGGTTTGAAGGTAGAGATATTTCTAGATATCTGCGTGAGTATAGAGGAGAGATGGAGCTGGTTAGGGTTACTGATGCTGAGATGATAGCAAGTTTTGAGTTAGCTGTCATTCCTGAGTTGCGGGACCAAGTTAGAGCTGTACAGAGAAGAAATCTTGGAATCTGGATGAGTTTTGAGCGATCTCTTCGAGAGGAGTTTCTTGAGGAGGATTCAGAGAGTTACTAGAAGGACATTTCTAGACTGGGTTGAGCAACAACCTGGTCGTATGATGAGCCTGAGTGAGTTGCTAAGAGAGTTTGATCGGAGATACCGGCAACTCTCAACTCTAGAGCGAATAACCCTAGATGCTAGGAGAACAAAGCTTTTCCTGCAAGCTATGGATGATGCTACAGCAGATCGGTTATATTTTATGTTGGCCGATCGATCTACTGAGGGAGGTGTTACTATGGATTGGGGGAGAGTTGAGGATGCTATGGCTGTACTGACAAGACAGAGGAGGAGAAGAGTGGCTGTGAGAGGACGTCCGCTTGCAGAAGTGGTCACTCCACCTTATGCTGCTCCTCAAGTACAGCAGCCTTTGGCCCTTGCTCCCAGACTTGTTGTCCCGGTTGCAGTTCCTTTGATGTCAGTTGTGCCAGTTCCTGCACAACGAGTACTTGTTCAGAGGCCTGCGGAGAACCATGGTCAACAGAACCAGATTGAAGACCTGATTCGGCAGATGCGAGAGCTGAAGGTAGAGCTAGCTGGATTGCAGAGAGAGCAGCCACCGGTGCCTGCTGCTGCACGTCCAAGAGGAGCTCCGGTTCGTAGATGTATTTGATGTGACAGTCCTGATCATTTCGAGGAGACTTTCAAGAGCTCACAGCTGCTTTGCGAGATGGTGTGGTTCGCTATCAGAGTGGTAGGCTGCACCTTTCTTCTATTGGAGAGCCGTTGAGCATGCAGTTTGGACGAGGAGGCATGAGGAGTCTACCTCAGATTGCTGCGGCTGCAATGGCAACTGCGTTAATGGCACCGCTGGTAAATTCTGATGTATATGCTGGGCATATTGAGGTCTCTTCTAGTCCTACATTGCTAGATAGGACTGCTGAGAAGAGTGTGGCTCCAGTTCCTTCTGAGATACTGAAGAGAGGAGCCGAGTCTATTTGTAGGGTCACAAGATGGGGAGATCCTATAGATGCTGCTTCTATCAGAGCATTCTTGGATGTAGATAGACACGTTCATTGGCAGGATGCTTCTGTGGAGGAAAAGAGGCAACGAGAAGCCTCTGAACTTGATACTGGAGTTCTTGAGGAGACTGGGGATAGACGAAGAGTCACAAGGAGACGAGCGGTTCTTCCTGAGGACATCCCGTCTACTTCTGCAGCTCCTCCACCTGCACCAGGTCCTATGGAGGACGTGCAGAGATCTTTCGCGCACCTACCGCCTTGTTGTGCCAGCGGAAGCTCTAGCTCAGTAGGTCGCAAAATTTACACCACTAACCTGCAAACACAATCACAAGTTAGTGTCCATGCACCACTTATCTTAGTTTTGTTTGGTCCGGACCGGAGCCGGACCGTCTCCCTATTCATCAAGCTCAGCAATCCTAAGACCCGACTTAGATCCGCCTAAGTCGGTCCCAAACATGAGCAAGTCACAAGATGACTTGGGGCGGACTTCCCATAAAGTCCAGGGTCCTAAACGGTGCCTCCAGCACACCTAGCGGCCCAACCGCCCGTGATGTCCGTCTGGGTCTAGGCTCCCGAACGGTGGTCTAACCCGCCGACTCGTTCTCTAGTCTTGCCCCAGCCCTTACATCGTTCCTAAGTCTAGACGTCCAAGTCTAGATCGGAACGTGCCTTGGAACTGGCCCAGCCATCACCTCATGCCCCCAGAGTCCGCCCGCCGAACCCTGGGGTCGGGTGACTCGTCCTGGCCCACCCAGGCATCGAGCCCCCCTCATATATACTTCTGGGGATCGGCGGCCCCGTCCTCCTCTTTGGTCCCTAAAAATTATACCACAACCCGATTGTGGTTCGGCCATAACTTCCAGCTCGGAGGTCAGATCGAGGAGTGTTATATGTCACTGGAAAGCTCTCGACGAGATCTTTCCAATGATACCTCACTCGCCTCGAGATCTTACGTGGAGCTCCGTCCACGACCTAAAATGTCCCTGGAGCTCCAACACTTAGCAGTTTTTCCGAAACCTGTGGTCCAGACCTAGGGTCGAACCCTGTGGTTCGTCTGCGTCTCGGACCCACGTCTCGGTCCCACGTCTCGGACCTATGTCTGAGACTCATGTTTTAGCCCGTTCTCAGACTCGCCCCCTTAGGTCAGCGTTCGTCTAGGGCCCCCTTGGGGTAGGCCCTTGTGTCCTAACCCAATGTTCCAACCTTGGTTCAGAGAACCACTTAGGGTTCATCTGATCCCGACTTCCCGGTCAAGCCGTTAAGTCCTACTCGCAGCGTTCACAACCTAGCGCAAGTCCGCTAGGGTTCTGTTGTTCGCGTCTGCGCCCGATCTTGAGAATGAGAGGCGCGACACTCACCCCCACTTTGGAGGTTGATGCCCTCATCAACAATGATCTTTTAAGTTAACACCAAGTTCAAAATGGGTAACCAACCCCTTGGCGTCAGAATTGCGTTCTGGTAGCTAACCCGCAATTCCCTTCTTGGCTTGAGTCTTAAGTTGTCGCTAGAACACTTAAAAAATTCCAACTAGCCTCGGGAAAAGCCTTACCTTTTTGGCTTACCCTAAACAAAACTAGTTGGCAACTTCTAAACATTCTACTTAAGACTCTAACTTGCAAACTATAAGTATTCACACCTACTTACGAGGTCCCCCGAAACTCACTTTCCGGTCGCAACCTGATTTGACTTAGACGCGAGACTAAGTTTACTTTGTAGAAAACCACAAAGCAAGATCACCCCAAGCCCCAAGACAAGTATGAAATTTCATACTTGCTTTGCCAACGCTACGGCAAACCTAAGTCTTGACATCAAGACTTAGTCTTGATTTAGATGCTTATCCAAACCAGCTCGCTTCCTTTGAGTGTGCTTCGTTCCTCCTCTTGACAACATCCTAGGCATCTGATCAGAACAAGTCATAGCCATGCACTACCAATACACTTAGACAATTTTCAAGAAACAAAATCTTTATTTCCAAATACAAGTCAAAGCTACAAAATCCATCGGCCCCAATTGCCTCAAGTTGCTACTCGTATGGTTCGTCGTTTCTTCTTCACCCCTCGCCTGAAGAAGATGTCCTCATCTTGCTAACGTCCTTGTTGTCCTTGTCGCCACTTGAAGAGATCCAATACTTCGCTCGCATGTGCGAGATCTTCCTCTGGCACCCAAGTTGCTTCTTTCAAATGGTAACCACGCCATTTGACCAAGTACTCCATCCGGTTTGATTTGCGCCGAGATCGCAAAATGGACTCCACCTCATATTCTGCTTCGCCTTGCACGACATCAGGTTGAGGCCTGAGTACTTGTTTGCGCTCCGGCCGCAAATCATCCTTGAAGTATTTCTTTAATAAAGAAACATGGAAAGTCGGATGCAACTGCTGTAGTGACGAAGGATTTCTCCTTTTGCCCATTTAGTATACAAGATATCGTTCCCACAGAAGATTTGCACAAGTAACGCTGCTCTAAGTTCTAAGATCTGTTCAAACACACAAACACACTGGTTTTGCCTAGAAATCCCGTCTTCTCACAAAACCACACAAAACAATACGTCTTCCAGACACGCCAAATAGTGCTCTGGAACTAAACAAACAACTACCAATTACAATATCACACAACTATTCACAGAGAAGCTCGGGAAGACGATCTTCCTGCTTCCAGGTTGCTTCTTCCGGTCTTCTCGATATCGTCTTCCCGAAGCGATTCTCGTCAACTGGGGGTTTAGCTCGTCTTCTCACACCTCCAGAAGGCTGTCCTGCTTCGCAGAAGTCGACTAGTAACAGTCGTTACACCTTATTCTCACACTCACAGCCCAACGGGTTAGATAAATCACAAGGTGTATGCCCCCTGTAGCCTTCCCAGGCTTCTGCCTGCGGAAGTTGTCTTCCTGCAGCACTACAACGACATTCACCTTCACGGAAGCTCAATAGAAGTATTGGAAGCTCACTAGAAGAAGGTAAGAAGATGGGGAAGATGGGAGAAGATGGGAAGAAGAAGAAATCCAAACAAGAGAAAATAGGATGAAAAAGGGCAATTAAGATTCCGACAGGCTTCTAGTCCGGATCCTGACTAACAAGCCATCCCTACTTGTAATAGTTTGGGGAGGAAGACAACAAACATGAGTACTGTAGCACTGTCTTCTACTCGAGGATGTCGTCTTTTGTTGCGGGAAGAAGGCTTCTTTCTTCTTCACTTCGCTGCTCTGACTGCTCTGTCTTCTGGGATCACTTACCCAGAAGACCGTTCGTACGTAGATCCCAAGTGCTCTACTGAACGAGTCAAGCTACACTCCACAACTGTTGACATTCACCGCCACTCAAGAAGAACACTTCCCATGCACAATTGGGAGTGAATTCAGTGAACCCACCATCCAGAAGACATGGACAAAGCTGCTGCACTCAAATCCACAATCTATTCCTTGAGAAGAAGTCACAATGGCATTGGGAAGCTCACTGCCGCTACTTCATGCGTCTACTCCTCGACACACCAGCCTAGCTAACAGGACTGCACGAGGATGCCGTTCCATGTTCCTAGACTGTCCACTACCTCTATCTACATCTTCGAACCACTGCTGGTGCGAGTATGCAGACCCCTCCTGTATATTCCAAGACTATTCGTATGTTTCCAACAACGGGTGTAGTGTGCTAAGACTGTCTCTGCTCTAATGTGTCTCGCCTGCCTGCCTGTAGAATCGGTGTGTATGTTCAGTTACTGCCGAATTCTACAGAACTGGCAGAGCTCTCAGAGAGCTTTTCTCCTACCCTGCTATCCTATTTAACCATCTGCCTCGAGAGTCAGGGGAGGCACCCACCAGGGAGAGAGAGAGAGGCGGTGACAAGAGGTTGTCACCGCCGTGTCACATGCATGCGGTCCCTCTTCCCTATTAGCCCTCCACTGTGTTACTTCTACGCTACCTATGCTGCCACATGAGGTCCTAACTATTTTTACATGGAAAACTGCCACCCTTAAGATAGCATGTCCGATCCTACTAAATCTGGAAGTGTCGATTAAGTTGCTAACTACTCTGATTGCTCGGTGGTAATCTCTACATGATCTGCTCCTACCGGAGCTACTACCTCGACTTCTGATGGGCTGGGAAGCCCTGCACTTACCTCGAGTACCACTGAGGTAGCTTCCCTCTCCTCGCTCTTCGCTGGCCTTGCTGTTTCTGCGGCTGCGTCTTCCTCGGCTTCGACTTCGGAAGACGGAATGGTCTTCTGGGAAGACGAGTCGAATGATGCGTCTTCGGTCTTCTGAGGCACAGATGCAGTACTAGGGACCATGGCGACCTCATAGGGGTCCGAGGAAGTCGCTTCCTCCACGCGGAATACCTGGGAAGACGGCTCGTCTTCCTGTCTTCCACCAACCTCGTCTTGGACCCGCTGTCCCATTCCCTAGCTAAGGTAAGTAACTTCTTACCCGCGGTGAAGTTGAACTTCTTTCGAAGCGCTTCTACCGACTGAGCTAGCATCTTCTGCGCACGAGCCTCCGCTGCTTCTCTTTGCGTCTTCTCTGTTGCAACTCGCGCTTCTGCGGCTTCTCGCTGCATCTTCCAAGTGGTCTGCTCTTCTGCGAGGGCAGTGATCTTCTCCCCTACTCGGAGAATTTCCTGATCACGCTGCTGTACTCGCGCCTGCAACTCCTGGTTGCTCTTCCGAAGTTGCATCGACTCCTTGGCAGAAGCGGCTGCTTCCGCCTTGTACCTGGCTGCAAGCTTCTCCGTGGTGCGGAGACTAGCTTCCAGCGACTCCGTCTTCTGCTGGCTGTCTTCCTGTCGCAGCAAGGTGCGCAGGCCGAATCCAAGCTGTAAGGGCTTCTCCTGTGCCCTCGCTCTCCTTTCCAACAACTCCATAGCGGGCTGGATCTCCTTCTGGAAGTAGGCACTGAACTCCTCCAGTCGTCTTCCTGCGGAAGACAAGTTCATTTCCACCACTCACTCCATGGTGTTGACTTCGTCTTCCAGAGGCAAGGAAGCCTCTTCCACCACTACGGCCTTCATCTTCTGCGCACGAGAAGAAGCTACTCTTCTCATCGGGGTGGAAGACTCCTCATGGCAGGAGCGCCCATCCATCCTTCGTCTTCTGGAGTCTTCGGAAGACTCCCAGGTGTTACAGAAGCTGTCTTCTGTTCCGATCGGGTACTCAGCAAGTCTTCCTCCGAGTCCGACTCCGATCCTGAATGAATGAGGGAGATGGGTGTCCTTGGTACACTTCTGTGACCCATCTTCCTCACTGGCGTGGCGTCTTCCGACCCACTAGACTCGTCTTCCCTCACCAGAATCGTCTTCTGGTGAGAGCCGGGCCTCAGCTGTGGCATCAGAGTGGGAGGGGGCGTTGCTGCTGTCTCTCGGTCATCGTCTTCCGAGGTCTCCTCCTTCACCTCCTGTCGCTCCGTTGGCCCATACATTGCCAGCTGATCTTCCCTAAGATCCCCCATGGCTACATACAAGTAGCAGAAGAAGGGCGTCAGATGTCCTCCCGCCGGGGTACCCAAGTATGCTAGCTCCGTCTGTACATAGTTGTGGATGTACGCGCCCCAGTAGATTGGCACTCTGTCATCCCACACTGATTCCAGGAACTCCACGTCCTGATCTCCTAAGTACCTTGTCTTCTGCGCCTTTCCCTTGGGGAAAAGATGCAGAAACAACTTCGCCAGAAGTTGCTTCTTCGGCTCCCGGTAAGACTCTATCTTCCAACCGTTCCTCCCCTGCCTGTCTTCCACGAAAAGGCAGGTGGTACTCCCAGGAACATGCCATGAACTCACAATCCTAGGCAAGATCTTCTTCTCGTACCAATATCTTCGGTTCTCGGTCTCAGGCCTGTGAAACGCCTTACGCCACCAGTCTTCAGTCCAGGAAGACGGTCTTCCCCGAGCTACTCCTGCCTTCGCAGGTACACGGTTACGTGGGGGTAACGCGGTCCACACCTCCTCCAGAAGCCCTTGATCTGCGAGGTTCCAATCACACAATCCAGACTCAAGACAACTGCACTCTGTTCTTCTGACTTCTCACCTCTCATACACACTCAGAAGAAGCTTGCTGCATGATGGGAAGACATGACCCTCGACCATTCTCTCCAGATTTTGCCAGCAAGACTTCTCACAACTCTCTTCTAAGTTCGGGAAGAAGAAGGAACGGCTGCTATGGGTCGGACAGAAGAGACCCGAATGGACCCTCGCGTCTTCTCGCTCATTTTGCCAGCCTTCCAGTCTTCTAGTCTCTCTAGGAAGATGGGGAGTTGAGAAGCTTGGAAGACCGGGAGGCACAGGCCTAGTTCCCGACTTCCAACTTCTCGAAATAACAAAACAACTCACCACTCCACTCAGGATTCGTACCAAGCCTCTCCAAACACAAAAGCAAAGCAAATCCACTCTTGATACGAATTGTGTTCAGTCGACTTCAGAAGACAGTCTTCCGAAGATGTCTTCCGAAGACAGTCAAGTTCAAGAAGCGTCTTCCGAAGATGTTCCCATCTTCTGAATCGTCTTCTATTCCAAGTTTCGGGGATAGAGAGGTATGGGGGTAGGGAAATTGATAGTTGGGGTCTCCAATTTGAGGGCTAGGAGTAGGGAAGCTCGAATTGAGCTCGAGAAGAAGCAAGGAGATGTCTCGACAGAAATTGGATAGCGCTTCCGCGCCCAATGTCTCAATAGAAAGAATGGGGGTGGGGTAATCGATCAGGCTGCCTGCACACAATCAAGGAAGCGTGGGGAGTACCCAGAAAAGGCGAGAAGAAGTGGGAGGGGAAAAGAACAGGGAGAAGAACCTCTACAGTCTTCTTCGGCTCCCCGAGTTGCCTTCGACCTCCGCGCGCTTCTGGCTCTTGTCCTAGCTTCCAATGCGACTCCACACGATTGCGCCAGCTGTCAATTTCGGTCCACACCTTGATTCCACCTCTGCTTCTACTCGCCACTCTTCACTGTCAGCTTCTCGGAAGCTCCACAGAAACGCCTTCGCTTTCTCTGCTGTTTGTGCTCCCGCAATTCAATCTCACCCTTCGCCTAGCTGCCAACTTACTCTCTCCTACCTCGATGTCTCACTTGATTCCTCTCTCAATGCTAGCTCGCGAAGCTCACTCTCTCAATCGATCTTCTTCAGGCGCGCTATGCTGCGAGAAGTTGGAAGGTGTCTAATGTGCTTCCTCACGCATCTTCCCCGTAGATTAAGGGTTCTCGTCCTTGGTGTCTTCCTGACCTACCTATCTATTCGGTGCGCTCCAGTAGGTACACCTACTGTCTTACCCGAAAACTCGTGGTTGATCCTTCGCGGTCGCTGTCTTCTGGAAGATAGGTGTCTTCCGCCGTCTTCCCAACTTCCGCCGTCTTCTCGTCTTCTGAAGACGCAACTGAGAAGATGATCTTCCGAAGACGGTCGTCTTCTGAAGAAGTCAACTTCTTATTACAAACAGCTCTTAAGATCATATTCCTGTTAAGGAAGACGTAACCTTAAGTAACAACGCTTCTTCAGTTATACAAACAAGTCATTATCCTTAAAAATTTCAAAAATTCGTGCATCCTGTAATTTGTGGGCACCACAACTGCCACTCGCGAGGAAGGTCTAATGTATAGACATCTTCATGCGGATTCTTGACAATGACAAAAGGTCCCGCGAACTTTGATGAAAACTTTGCCGATATTTCCTTCGGAAGTGTGAAGTTTTTCGCACTTAACCTGTGGAACTTCGAGCTAGCATTGAGAGAGGAATCGAGTAAGACATCGAGGTAGGAGAGAGTAAGTTGGCAGCTAGTCGAGGGGTGAGATCGAATTGCGAGAGCACAAACAGCAGAGAAAGTGAAGGCGTTTTTGTGGAGCTTCCGAGAAGCTGACAGTGAAGAGTGGCGAGTAGAAGCAGAGGTGGAATCGAGGTGTGGACCGAAATTCACAGCAGGCGCAGTCGTGTGGAGTCGCATTGGAAGCTAGGACAAGAGCCAGAACCGCGCGGAGGTCGAAGGCAACTCGAGGAACCGAAGAAGACTGTAGAGGTTCTTCCCCCTGTTCTTTTCCCCTCCCACTTCTTCTCGCCTTTTCTTGGTACTCCCCGCGCTTCCTTGATTGTGTGCAGGCAGCCTGATCGATTACTCCACCCTCATTCTTTCTATTGAGACATTGGGCGCGGAAGCGCTGCCCAATTTCTGTCAAGACATCTCCTTGCTTCTTCCCGAGCTCAATTCGAGCTTCCCTACTCCTAGCCCTCAAACTGGAGACCCCAACTATCAATTTCCCTACCCCCATACCTCTCTATCTCCGAAACTTGGAACAGAAGATGATTCGAAAGGTGGGAACATCTTCGGAAGACGCTTCTTGAACTTGACAGTCTTCGGAAGACTGTCTTCGGAAGTCGACTGAACACAATTCATATCAAGAGTGGATTTGCTTTGCTTTTGTGTTTAGAGCGACTTGGTACGAAGTCTGAGTGGTGTGGCGAGTTGTTGTGTTATTTCGAGAAGTTGGAACTCGGGAACTAGGCCTGTGCCTCCCGGTCTTCCAAGCTTCTCAACTCCACATCTTCCTAGAGAGACTAGAAGACTGAAAGGCTGGCAAAATGAGCGAGAAGACGTGAGAGTCCATTTCGGGTCTCTTCTGTCCGACCCATAGCAGCTGTTCCTTCTTCTTCCCGAACTTAGAAGAGAGTTGTGAGAAGTATTGCTGGCAGAATCCGGAGAGAATGGTCGAGGGTCATGTCTTCCCATCATGCAGCAAACTTCTTCTGAGTGCGTTGTCGAGTTGAGAGTTTTCCTGGGAAGGGCGGAACCTTCTGGCTGTGATAGATCTTGAAGGCTGTGTTTAGTCTACTCAGGGAAGCGTTGGACCTCAGGCTATGGCTTCTTACTATACAGAGGTAGGCTTCAGATCAAAAGGGAACAGTATAAACACTCACTCAGGTCGAATTGACCCTCCAGTATGTTCAGGAAATGAAAATCAGATCAGACTAGCAGTAATAAGGTCAGACAGCGAACTTTAACAGTCCAGAATCAGAAACATACAATGGTTCAGGCTTCAGAACTCCTCCTACATGTAAGTGAGGCCCTACTGACCATACACACGAAGTTTCAGCTTGAGATCAAATCAGAGTGTCGAGATATGGGCAGAAACGTTCTGAGCAGAGAAATTATGGCAATTTTCTGGTACCCAGACAGCTATTTCGACCTAGAACAGAGAATTGGCTCGATCACTTTCAAAGATTCTTACAGGATTTGCAGTAAACAGCTTGCTGAACACTCCTGTGAAGTTGGGCCTCCTGATTGTACACGGAACTCCAGATCTCGCTCTCTGAAGTTGCTGTTCCAGATTGAGAGCTTTTCGGACCCCCTCTACTTCAGCGGTCGCACAGAATTACTCACAATTTCAATTGACATGAAAATTTGGGGACAGTCGTAGCCCTGCTGCCAATGAACGAGACCTCGAAGGTTTGAAGCGATTTTCTCAAATCTACTGCGATTGACACCGAAAACCCCAAAATCAACAGAAGTGCTGCAATTCTGGCACAAATCGAACTTCAATCAGCCATAACTCCTTCTTTATTGCCCCAAATCGATCAAAAATTTCGCTGACAGTGCTTGGCACGACGAACCCTATCTCCCTGTGCTCTCAGATTTCGAAGTTTTTTCTCCAAATGCTCGAACTCCTCTTAAGACCCCTACTACTAAGTTTAGCAGTACACAAAGACAAAATTGGACCAATGGGAGTTCATAGCTTCACTCCCCTGTCCTTTTGTGTCCCAAACCACGTGGTGACTTAATTTCATACATAGGCTACCACGTCAAGCCCCTAAAGTGCCAGCATAGACCCTAAACTACATGCGAAGACATGTAAAACGACACGTAATTCCGAAAGACAACCTAACCTCGCTAGGAAGCATGCATGGGCGACATGTAATTACAACCCATGAGCTTAACTCCATCTACATGGTAATCAACCTACTAAGACTCAAAATATATAACATCCTCCAGTATCGACTTCTCTGAGGTCTTAATTTCACTCAGAGAGACTAACGCTTGACAGAGAGGTGAATTATTTACAGTGTAAAATGATTCACATCACGACATCCACCCCCTCCAAACCTGCACATCCTCCGGCATGTGCCAACCTCTTCAGTCTTCTGTTTGCTCTTCATTGTCGTCACTCTCCTCCGCCTCATCCTCTTCAGTAGCCGAGGCGTCTTCATCCCTTGTCACCCTCTGTTCAGACTCCAAAAAGTTGAACAAATCTACTGATCCTCCACGTTGTTTGAAAAACTTCACTCGTTTGCCAGCCACAGATAGTTTCAAAGGAGTACCATCCAGCTCACGTAAACTATAAGTGGCATTGTCATAAACATCTAGCACAACATAAGGCCCGAACCATCTTCGCGAGAACTTACGAAGTGTAGAATGCTGATTCTCCAGCGTGCTATCATACACCAGAACCCAATCACCAACACGTATTGGCTTCGGTCGTAGTCGGTGAGTCTTGTCGAAACGCTCTTTGTTTCTGACTCGAGCCACCTTCAATTTCTCTTGCACCTCAGCAAGATCCTCCTCCCTTCGCTCCAACTGCCTAGTTCGTAAAGCAAGGAGTGAAGTATGATCTATACCATCTTCCCACGGTAGCGTAGCCCACGTAGGAAAGTCCTCCTCAGCAGGCATAATCGACTTCTGTCCCAACATAAGCTCAACTGGCATATAACCAGTCGTGGTACAGTGTGTAGTCCTATCAGCCCACAAAGCGAATGGAAGTAGTCTCGGCCATTCTCTAGGCCTACCATCACATGCTTTCACTAAAGCGTGAACCATAGAAGGGTGTCCTCGTTCACTCTTACCAATCCCTTCTGGATTCATGGCAGTAGTAAGTCGAAGCTTTACTCCATAGCGAGCAAAGAACTCCTTCGCTTCTGCACCTCTCAGCTCGCCCCTATCTGCTCGTAGTCTTCCAACAGATCCATAACGACAGATAATATCTTCAAGCACGAATCTACATATGTTCTCTGTAGTCTTCGTGCGCAGTGCTCGTCCCTCCACGTAGTTGGAGAGATCTTCCCGAGCTAACACCAAGTAGCGCATCCCCCACAGTCCCGGCGGCATCATCACAAGATCAAGGACCCACGAAAAATGAATACTAGGTGGGTAGGTAGGTACAAGTCCATCTCTGTAACGGACTTTAGAGTAGAACTGGCAGTGCAGACACGACCCAACAAAATCCACTACGTCTTGATACAAACCCTTCCACCAGTATCGCTCCTTCATCTTTGTGTATGTAGCCCAAACTCCACGGTGTCCTGCCCACAAGGTGTCATGAAACTCCTTCAGCAGATTCAGCTTCGTCGGTTGATCATCCACTACTCTAGCCAACATCCCATCTCTTCTCTTCGGACGTTTCCACAGATAACCTTCACGTAGAAGGTAACCGTACGCTTTTCTTCTGATCTCCTTGAACTCTGCATCACTCCATCCTTCTCTTCTGCATAATAAACTCAGATAATAGCCGATATCGCGGAACTTTTCCGTGTAGAACTCCTCGTAGAACGGCAGTGGTTCCAAGTCTGAAGTCTGCTGACCAACTTGGCACCAAACGTCTCTCTTCTCTTCATCTTCAACTTCTGCAAACATCTCTTCTTCATCTGTATAACGAGCTCTAGATAACATGTCTGCAACAGGATTATCCTTTCCTGCTATATGTTTCAGCTCAGGGTTCATACTCCGGATATAAGCAATCCATCGTAGCATTGTTATGTCTGGAGTATTACAGTTTGCTATCATACCTAGCAAAGGCAAACAGTCTGTTTCTAGTATCACACGTGCACCTATCAAGAACTCTCGGTCTACCTTCATAGCAGTAACAGCTCCCCACAACTCACGCTTCACTTGAGGGTAGTTACGCTGTCTATCTGTTAAGATCCGAGCTCCAAACCTTGAAACAAACCGCACACCTTCTGCATCTTCTTGACCAACTGCCCATCCAATCGCCTTTGGACTCGTGTCAACAGTCAGTATGATAGGTCTTCCGCTCTCGTAGCTAAGTCTCCTTAGTACAGGTGGAGACTTCAAAATCTCCTTCAGCTGCTCCATCGTCTCGTGATGTTCTCGCCGCCAAGTAAACCTCTTCCCCTTTCTCAGAAGTGCATACAGAGGCTCGGCAATGTGTGCATAATGAGGAATACTCACACGAAAGAACACACAAGCTCCTAAGAATCGTCGAACCTCAGTGATGTTGGTACAGTCTGCTATCCTTGCTATAGCATCTACCTTCTCTGGGTTCGGCCGTCTTCCAAAAGTACCGCATAAATGACCCACCACCACAATCTCTGACATTCCAAAATGAGATTTGGTACCTGACAGAGTGAGGTGTACCTCTTCCAAGCGCATCAGAATCTTCTCCACATCTCGGATGTGGTCTGCAACGAACTTTCTGCAACCATCAGCAGTCATAGTCTCGTCCTTGTCCTCCACCGGACAGCCTTTCATGGGGATATCATCAAGAAATGGGATAGTAACCTCAGGTACAAACTCTCGTAACACCTTATGCATCGCGTTTTGCATATGAGCTACTGAGTTTGTCGCACCCTGAGGAAGAGTACACATCCGCATCAATCCCAAAGGTGTACGCATGGTAGTCAAGTCTCTACTCTCCAAAGCAAGCTGAAACTGATCATAACCTGAAAACAGATCTCCAATAGAATAGATAGATCTTCCAGCAAATGCCTCGGCTACTTCATCAACCACAGGTCCTGTTCCAACATTTCGAATCGTGATGTTGTTAGCAGGCTGTAAGTCTTGGATGAAGCGTAAAGCTCCTGTCTTCTTAGGTACTGTGAACCATCGGCTAGAGTACGGAGCCATAGATGGTTCAAGAATACCCATCCGCATCCTCTCCTTCAGTAAGTCAATAACCTTCGGTAACAAGGCACGAGGGACTGGAATCGGCTTCAAGTCCCAAGGTACGTGAGGAACAGTGAAGATAACCATCGGAGCTATCACACTAGGATCCACACAACCAATCTCTCCAGCTGAGAAAGAAAATGCCTTACCATAGCTAACTATCATCTGCTCGAAAGCTTGTTTCTCCACTTCAGTCAAGAAGCCACCCCCTCCTATCTGGAGCTGCTCGAGTGTCTCTTGAGTAAACTCGTGTCCTATCTGTCTAGGATCTCTCAGTACAGGCTCAGTGGCCGCTAACTCCATCTGCTGTCGTGAATCAACAGGTAACTGGGTCGCCACTGGCTTCACCTTCTTCGCTACAGTTTTGTATTTGGTGTGAACCTCTGCTTCTTCACGAGAGCCACACCAGCAGATTGCATCCTTCCATCCACTCTCCAGTCTCGGATGAGGACGAGATTGCAAGCACGAGACAATCTCCTCATAGACCTTACGAGAGTGGATAGGGATCACCACCCTTCCTCCCATATGCTCCATCAATCTATCTACATCATCCAGCCAACGAACAAAAGACTGTACACCTACAAACTCCTCGTAAACACCAGAAATCATCTCATCTTCACCCAGAACTCCTGTACAGCGCAGATTTGCTGCACACCTCTCCATCAGCCTTCTACTCTTCTCAGTCAAATCCTCTACTCGCGTGAACTCACTCCAATCATCAGAACTGAAAGTCATTAAACCAGATTTCCAACTATGTACAGTGTAGTCATTTTCAGAATCTTGAGCAACCTCTTCATCAGTCTGCTGTGATCCCACAGGCTGCTCAAGCGGGATCATAGTAGTATCTGATCCATCACTCTTGGTATCCCGGCCTACAAGAGTGGTTTCTGAAAACCCTTGCTCCTACAGATAGGAGAATCTCTCAAAGTTTGACGGTTTCGTTCGTGGTTCGTACGAACGGTCAGAAACTGCACAGAACGTTTATCATCTGGACTACGGATCCTAGCATAATGAGATCCATCGTCCATCACCTTCGTCTCCATTCTAACTGCGGTGATATAAGGCTGACCAAGAATCACAGGATAAGAAGCAGAAGACTGCACGAAGAAGTGCTGATCTACCTCCACATCACCCAGCTTCACTCTCACGTTGGGACAAGCGCCGTATAACTCACCCTTCTGGTTGTTTGCAGCTCGTAGCACCCAACCATGGTTCAGTTCGATAGGCCACTGATCTCTCTCGTACACCTCCCGTGACATGATGTTGATCTCTGAACCGTGATCAACTAACGCAGCAACAGGTTCAAGACTTCCGAGACGAACTCGTGTAGCCGTCGTAGCACGAGCCCAGTGTCTCTTCCTGAAGTCACTATCAGTAGCTGGACTCTCATCGCCAGCTTCATCATCATCGAATTCAGCAGTATTGGTACCAGCAACCAACGCTTCTTGCTGATACTCTGTATCATCAGCCTCCTGAAAATGCACCTTGCCGAACTCCGCATCATTAACAGAAGCTCCTACTACATCAATCATTTGACTTTCTACTTGCTCGGACATCACCTGTCTCTTCCGCTTGATGATGTCGATGATCAACTCGTGAAACTCTCTCTTCGCAATACCAAGAACTTCTCGAAGAGAAAACTCGATTCGCGCGTCAAGTATTCTCTGCTCCAAGATGCTCTTGAGATCAGTAGAAGTTTCGATATCAGCTGCCAACTTGTAAGCCGGTCCCTTCCCCTTCTCTTGGGCAGTAAATCGTCTACCAGCAGTCGTTGGCTCCTGCTGGGATCTCTGCACGTCCTCCATCGGACCTGGTGCAGGTGGAGGAGCTGCAGAAGTAGACGGGATGTCTTCTGGAGGAGCTGCTCGCCTCCTTGTGACCCTCCGTCTATCTCCAGTCTCCTCTGGAACTCCAGTATCAAGTTCAGAGGCTTCTCGCCGCCTCTTCTCCTCCACAGAAGCATCCTGCCAGTGAACGTGTCTATCCACGTCCAAGAATGCTTTGATAGACGCAGCATCAACAAGATCTCCCCACCCTGTGACCCTACGGATAGTTTCTGCTCCTCTCTTCAGTACTTCAGAAGGAACTTGAACAGGTTTCTTCTCAGTAGTCCTATCTAACAACGTAGGACTAGAAGAAACTTCAATGTGACCGGCATATACATCAGGATTTACCGGTGGTGCCATCAATGCATGTACAGTTGCAGCAGCTGTAATCTGAGGTAGACTCCTCATGCCTCCTCGTCCAAACTGTGTGCTTAGCGGCTCTCCAGTAGAAGAAAGGTGCAGCCTACCGTTCTGGTAGCGAACCACACCATCTCGCAGAGCAGCCGTTAGCTCTTGACAGTCCCCTCGAAAATGATCTTGACTGTCACACCAGATACATCTACGAACAGGAGCACCTCCTGGACGTGCAGCAGCAGGCGCCGGTGGCTGCTCTCTCTGCAGACCAGCTAACTCCACCTTCAGTTCTCTCATCTGCCGAATCAGATCTTCGATCTGGTTCTGCTGTCCATGGTTCTCTGCAGGTCTCTGTACCGGTGCCCTTTGTGCAGGAACTGGCACAACTGGCATCAAAGGTACTGCAGCCGGGACAGCATGTCTGGGAGCGGGAGCCGGAGGTTGCTGTACTTGAGGAGCAGTGCGAGGTTGAGTGGTCACTTCTGCAAGCGGACGTCCTCCCACAACCACTCTTCCTCGCCTCTGTCTTGTTAGTACAGCAACGGCGTCCTCGACTCTTCCCCAATCCATAGTAACTCCTCCTTCAGCCGATCGATCGGCCAACATAAAGCATAACCGATCTGCCGTAGCATCATCGGTAGCTTGCAGAAAAAGTTCAGTTCTCCTAGCATCTAGAGTTATGCGCTCTAGAGTTGAGAGTTGTCGGTACCTCCGATCAAACTCTCTCAACATCTCATTCAGACTCATCATACGACCAGGTTGCTGCTCAACCCAGTCTAGAAACGTTCTTCTAGTGACTCTCTCTGAATCTTCTTCGAGAAACTCCTCTCGAAGAGATCGCTCAAAACTCATCCACACACCTAGATTCCTTCTCTGTATGTCCCTAACTTGGTCCCGCAACTCAGGGATTACAGCTAACTCGAAACTCCCTATCATCTCAGCATCAGTAACCCTAACTAGTTCCATCTCTCCTCTGTATTCACGTAGATACCTAGAAATGTCTCTACCTTCAAACCTTCCACATCTATTAACTATTGCTTGCAAAGCTTTGGTAGATTTCAACTCACCCCCTCCAACGATCGGATGCTGTTGGACCAGGGCCGCAAGCGTCTTCAGGATCTCAGCTGTATCGAGACCAGATGCAGATGTCGCAGCAGTCGCAGGTGCAACAGCAGGTGCTGCAGCAAACGTAGATGCAGCAGCCGTAGAGGTAGCACCAGTAGCGCTTCCGCTCTTCCGATCCATCTTCTTCTACGTCTTAGAACTCAACTCCACGATCAATCACCCCAAGAAGCCTCTCAGTGGAAGCACCAGATGTCGAGTTGAGAGTTTTCCTGGGAAGGGCGGAACCTTCTGGCTGTGATAGATCTTGAAGGCTGTGTTTAGTCTACTCAGGGAAGCGTTGGACCTCAGGCTATGGCTTCTTACTATACAGAGGTAGGCTTCAGATCAAAAGGGAACAGTATAAACACTCACTCAGGTCGAATTGACCCTCCAGTATGTTCAGGAAATGAAAATCAGATCAGACTAGCAGTAATAAGGTCAGACAGCGAACTTTAACAGTCCAGAATCAGAAACATACAATGGTTCAGGCTTCAGAACTCCTCCTACATGTAAGTGAGGCCCTACTGACCATACACACGAAGTTTCAGCTTGAGATCAAATCAGAGTGTCGAGATATGGGCAGAAACGTTCTGAGCAGAGAAATTATGGCAATTTTCTGGTACCCAGACAGCTATTTCGACCTAGAACAGAGAATTGGCTCGATCACTTTCAAAGATTCTTACAGGATTTGCAGTAAACAGCTTGCTGAACACTCCTGTGAAGTTGGGCCTCCTGATTGTACACGGAACTCCAGATCTCGCTCTCTGAAGTTGCTGTTCCAGATTGAGAGCTTTTCGGACCCCCTCTACTTCAGCGGTCGCACAGAATTACTCACAATTTCAATTGACATGAAAATTTGGGGACAGTCGTAGCCCTGCTGCCAATGAACGAGACCTCGAAGGTTTGAAGCGATTTTCTCAAATCTACTGCGATTGACACCGAAAACCCCAAAATCAACAGAAGTGCTGCAATTCTGGCACAAATCGAACTTCAATCAGCCATAACTCCTTCTTTATTGCCCCAAATCGATCAAAAATTTCGCTGACAGTGCTTGGCACGACGAACCCTATCTCCCTGTGCTCTCAGATTTCGAAGTTTTTTCTCCAAATGCTCGAACTCCTCTTAAGACCCCTACTACTAAGTTTAGCAGTACACAAAGACAAAATTGGACCAATGGGAGTTCATAGCTTCACTCCCCTGTCCTTTTGTGTCCCAAACCACGTGGTGACTTAATTTCATACATAGGCTACCACGTCAAGCCCCTAAAGTGCCAGCATAGACCCTAAACTACATGCGAAGACATGTAAAACGACACGTAATTCCGAAAGACAACCTAACCTCGCTAGGAAGCATGCATGGGCGACATGTAATTACAACCCATGAGCTTAACTCCATCTACATGGTAATCAACCTACTAAGACTCAAAATATATAACATCCTCCAGTATCGACTTCTCTGAGGTCTTAATTTCACTCAGAGAGACTAACGCTTGACAGAGAGGTGAATTATTTACAGTGTAAAATGATTCACATCACGACAGCGTATGAGAGGTGAGAAGTCAGAAGAACAGAGTGCACATGTCTTGAGTCTGTTGTGAGGATAGATTGCGCCTCGGAAGAACAAGACAGGTGAGATCAGTGAAGGGAAGTCTGCCTTCGGGAGGTCTTCCGAGAACGACATTGAATCGGAAGCTGTCCCAAGTGTCTTCCCAGAGGCCACTGTCATCGCAGGAGCCCGCAACCATCTTCTGAACCTTTCTCATACTCTACTTTTCGCATATCTTGTATCTTCTGATAGGAAGTAGGATGTAATGCAAGGTGGGTTGTCTTCTTGGTAATCCATGCGAGGCCTTGCTTAGATAGGATTGTTTAGATATGGCTCGGAAGACGAGAGCTATCTAGGAAGCACTGTTAGAATCCCGGAAGACGGAGTAGCTGTCTTCTGGAAGACGGAGTAGCTGTCTTCTGGAAGACTAGTTTCGTCTTCTGAGAGTGGAAGCTAGACTGTGGGCACTCGGGAAGAACTGAGCCTTCAGCTCATAGTAGGTGCTTGTGGTTTAGTGCAGCAGATCTTCCAGGTATGCCGATGCATCCGCGAGGCTTGGTGTTACCAGCGACAGAATTGGCCGAGGCCACTCCTTTCCTCAAGGAGTTGGGTCTCAACTTCTTCCTGTGGGACTGGAACCTCGCAGATCAAGGGCTTCTGGAGGAGGTATGGGCCGCGTTACCACCGCGTAACCATGTACTTGCAAAGGCAGGAGTTGCTCGGGGAAGACCATCTTCCTGGACAGAAGACTGGTGGCGTAAGGCGTTTCACAGGCCTGAGACCGAGAACCGAGGATATTGGTACGAGAAGAAGATCTTGCCTAGGATTGTGAGTTCATGGCATGTGCCTGGGAGTACCACCTGCCTTTTCGTGGAAGACAGGCAGGGGAGGAACGGTTGGAAGATAGAGTCTTACCGGGAGCCGAAGAAGCGACTTCTGGCGAAGTTGTTTCTGCATCTTTTCCCCAAGGGAAAAGCGCAGAAGACAAGGTACTTAGGAGATCAGGACGTGGAGTTCCTGGAATCAGTGTGGGATGACAGAGTGCCAATCTACTGGGGCGCGTACATCCACAACTATGTACAGACGGAGCTAGCATACTTGGGTACCCCGGCGGGAGGACATCTGACGCCCTTCTTCTGCTACTTGTATGTAGCCATGGGGGATCTTAGGGAAGATCAGCTGGCAGTGTATGGGCCAACAGAGCGACAGGAGGTGAAGGAGGAGACCTCGGAAGACGATGACCGAGAGGCAGCAGCAACGCCTCCTCCCACTCTGATGCCATAGCTGAGACCCGGCTCTCACCAGAAGACGCTTCTGGTGAGGGAAGACGAGTCTAGTGGGTCGGAAGACGTCACGCTAGTGAGGAAGATGGGTCACAGAAGTGTACCAAGGACACCCATCTCCCTCATCCATTCAGGATCGGAGTCGGACTCGGAGGAAGACTTGCTGAGTACCCGATCGGAGCAGAAGACAGCTTCTGTAACACCTGGGAGTCTTCCGAAGACTCCAGAAGACGAAGGATGGATGGGTACTCCTACTGCGATGCGAGGAAGCGCAAAGAGGAGAGCCGCTCCTGCCACGAGGAGTCTTCCACCCCGGAAGATGAGAAGAGTAGCTTCTTCTCGTGCGTAGAAGATGAAGGCCGTAGTGGTGGAAGAGGCTTCCTTGCCTCTGGAAGACGAAGTCGACACCATGGAGAGAGTGGTGGAAATGAACTTGTCTTCCGCAGGAAGACGACTGGAGGAGTTCAGTGCCTACTTCCAGAAGGAGATCCAGCCCGCTATGGAGTTGTTGGAAAGGAGAGCGAGGGCACAGGAGAAGCCCTTACAGCCTGGATTCGGCCTGCGCACCTTGCTGCGACAGGAAGACAGCCAGCAGAAGACGGAGTCTCTAGAAGCTAGTCTCCGCACTACGGAGAAGCTTGCAGCCAGGTACAAGGCGGAAGCAGCCGCTTCTGCCAAGGAGTCGATGCAACTTCGGAAGAGCAACCAGGAGTTGCAGGCGCGAGTTCAGCAGCGTGATCAGGAAGTTCTCCGAGTACGGGAGAAGATCACTGCCCTCGCAGAAGAGCAGACCACTTGGAAGATGCAGCGAGAAGCCGCAGAAGCGCGAGCTGCAACGGAGAAGACGCAGAGGGAAGCAGCGGAGGCTCGTGCACGGAAGATGCTAGCTCAGTCGGTAGAAGCGCTTCGGAAGAAGTTCAACTTCACCGCGGGTAAGAAGTTACTTACCTTAGCTAGGGAATGGGACAGCGGGTCCAAGACGAGGTTGGTGGAATGCAGAGATAGCATGTTCAGGTACCTGGATAGACAGATAGAAGGAGTGAAGACACTTTATGGTCTTCCCTCACTTCCGACACCTGCAACCGCATCTTCCCAAGCTTCAGCACCCTCGACTGGATCCGGAATGGAGAAAGAGGAGTTCGATCTCGCTGTACACTTGGTAGTGACAGCGTTGGAAGACGAGAAGACGTCCCGGAAGACATGATGTCTTCTGGAAGACAGGAAGACGAGCCGTCTTCCCAGGTGTTCCGCGTGGAGGAAGCGACTTCTCCGGACCCCTATGAGATCGCCATGGTCCCTAGTACTGCATCTGTGCCTCAGAAGACCGAAGATGCACCATTCAACTCGTCTTCCCAGAAGACCATTCCGTCTTCCGAAGTCGAAGTCGAGGAAGACGCAACCGCAGAAATAGCAGGGCCAGCGAAGAGCGAGGAGAGGGAAGCTACCTCAGTGGTACCCGAGGTAAGTGCAAGGCTTCCCAGTCCATCAGAAGTCGAGGTAGTAGCTCCGGTAGGAGCAGATCATGTAGAGATTGCCACCGAGCAATCAGAGTAGTTAGCAAACTCAATCGACACTTCCAGATTTAATAGGATTGGACATGCTATCTTAAGGGTGGCAGTTTTCCATGTAAAAATAGTTAGGACCCCATGTGGCAGCATAGGTAGCGTAGGAGTAACCCAGTGGAGGACTAATTGGAAAGAGGGACCGCATGCATGTGAGGTGACAACCTCTTGTCACCGCCTCTCTCTCTCTCCCTGGTGGTCGCCTCCCCTGACTCTCGAGGCAGATGGTTAAGTAGGATAGCAGGGTAGGAGAAAAGCTCTCTGAGAGCTCTGCCAGTTCTGTAGAATTCGGCAGTAACTGAACATACACACCGATTCTACAGGCAGGCAGGCGAGACACATTAGAGCAGAGACAGTCTTAGCGCACTACACCCGTTGTTGGAAACATACGAATAGTCTTGGAATATACAGGAGGGGTCTGCATACTCGCACCAGCAGTGGTTCGAAGATGTAGATAGAGGTAGTGGACAGTTCAGGAACAGGGAACGGCATCCTCGTGCAGTCCTGTTGGCTGGGCTGGTGTGTCGAGGAGTAGACGCAGGAAGTAGCGGGAGTGAGCTTCCCAATGTCATTGTGACTTCTTCTCGTGGAATAGATTGTGGATTTGAGTGCAGCAGCTTCGCTCATGTCTTCTGGGTGGTGGAATGTATTGAATTCGCTCCCAATTGTGCATGGGAAGTGTTCTTCTTGAGTGGCGATGAATGTCAACAGTTGTGGAGTGTAGCTTGACTCGTTCAGTAGAGCACTTAGGATCTACGTACGAACGGTCTTCTGGGTAAGTGATCCCAGAAGACAGAGCAGTCAGAGCAGCGAAGTGAAGAAGAAAGAAGACTTCTTCTCGCAACAGAAGACGACATCCTCGAGTAGAAGACGGTGCTACAGTACTCACGTTTGTTGTCTTCCTCCCCAAACTATTACAAGCAGGGATGGCTTGTTAGTCAGGATCCGGACTAGAAGCCTGTCGGAATCTTAATTGCCCTTTTTCATCCTGTTTTCTCTTGTTTGGATTTCTTCTTCTTCCCATCTTCCCTCATCTTCCCCCTCTTCTTATCTTCTTCTAGTGAGCTTCCGATACTTCTATTGAGCTTCCGTGAAGGTGAATGTCGTTGTAGCGCTGCAGGAAGACAACTTCCGTAGGCAGAAGCCTGGGAAGTCTACAGGGGACATACACCCTGTGATTTATCCAACCCGATGGAATGTGAGTGGGAGAATAAAGTGTAACGACTGTTACTAGTCGACTTCTGCGAAGCCGGACAGCCTTCTGGAGGTGTGAGAAGACGAGCTAAACCCCCAGAAGACGAGAATCGTTTCGGGAAGACGGTATCGAGAAGACAGGAAGAAGCAACATGGAAGCAGGAAGATCGTCTTCCCGAGCTTCTCTGTGAATAGTTGTGTGATATTTTAGTTGGTAGTTGTTTGTTTGGGTCCAGAGCACCATTTGGCGTATCTGGAAGACGTGTTGTTTTGTGTGGTTTTGTGAGAAGACGGGATTTCTAGGCAAAACCCGTGTGTTTGTGTGTTTGAACAGATCTTAGAACTTAGAGCAGCGTTACTTGTGCAAATCTTCTGTGGGAACGATATCTTGTATACTAAATGGGCAAAAGGAGAAATCCTGCGTCACTACATAACCATACTTCTTCGCCCACTTGAAACTTCACTTGGCGCCGATGCTTGTTTACCTGGTTCGTGTATCGTTGCTGCGCCTTCTCGAGGTTCTTCTTAACTTGCTCCTCGCGCCGTTGCATTGCCGCCACCAACTCTTCAGCTGATGTTTGTCGTGTTCTTGGTCGTGCCGATGTAGAACTCCCTGCAAGAGTCAAGTCAAGAGGCCCTTCTAGCTCACGTTGTCGTGTCGTGGACCGGCTCCTACATGAAAATCAAATTTTGACTTTTGTCGCTCCAAAGACACTTATGGGTAAGACAAGCTAGGCCCTAGCTTACGAGTTTTTGGCACAATTTCAGATCTCCATTTCCATCGCATAGATGGGTAGAGCTCCTTGTCAGCTTTCCATAAGCACTTTGTCTACTTCGTTTGGACGCCTAGTGGAGAAGTTACAGGACTCGAAAGATGGAGAAAACAAGCTAGGCTCCAGGTTACGGGTTTTTGGCACCATTTCGGATCTTTGTTTTCATCGCATAGATGGGTAGAGCTCCTTGTCAGCTTTCCATAGGCACTTTGTCTACTTCGTTTGGGCGCCTAGTGGAGAAGTTACAGGACTCGAAAGATGGAGAAAACAAGCTAGGCCCCAGCTTACGGGCTTTTGGCGCAACTTCGGATCTTCACTTTCATCACATAGATGGGTAGAGCTCCTTGTCAGCTTTCCACTGGCACTTTGTCTACTTCGTTTGGACGTCTAGTGGAAAAGTTACAGGATTCGAAAGATGGAGAAAATAAGCTAGGCCCCAGCTTACGGGTTTTTGGCACCACTTCGGATCTTCGTTTTTATCGCACCAGTGGATAGAGCTCCTTGTCAGCTTTCCATAGGCACTTCATCTACTTCGTTTGGACGCCTAGTGGAAAAGCTACAAGACTCGAAAGATGGAGAAAACAAGCTAGGCTCCAGCTTACGGGCTTTTGGCGCAACTTCGGATCTTCACTTTCATCACATGGATGGGTAGAGCTCGTTGTCAGCTTTCCATGGGCATCTTGTTTACTTCGTTTGGACATCTAGGGAAGAAGTTATGTGATTCGAAAGAAGGTAAAATCAAGCTAGGCCTCTAGTTACTTGCTGACTGGGTATTCAGGGCTTCAGGCGTTATATCAAAGACGCAAGGGGCCTGCTTCTTATTATTCAGGTATTCAGGAGAAAACTATACGTACAGAGACTGTTGCAAGGGGGGTGTTTAAGGGGCTAGCTTGCGCCTGCGACCTGTCAACGGACGGTTCGGGAGATTTAGGAGTCCAATGCAAGCGCGCAAGGCGTCGTTGGGTTCAGATCTGTGCAGGCTACGCACTGGTTCAAACGGTTTGAGAAGAGATGGATCTGGGAGTGTGTACTGAGAGAAATTGAGAAGCAGGAAGCAGATTTGAGGTTTTCAGTTACCTGTGAAGGAGAGTTGGACCGTTCGGGCCGTTCCGGAGTCCAAACTTGCTGTCCTTGGATCCAACGGGATAAGAACACCGAGTTCTACAGGAAATTGAAGACGATACCAGTTTTCATCGGGCGGTTTGGAAGTTCTGAGTGAAATTGGCTCGTAGGGAAGCGTTTACATCAGATTTTCGTTCACCTGCGACTTGAGGTTGGGCTGTTCTTCGCGATCGGTGAGCCAAGCTCTTCGTTCTTGGTGCCTACGCGATCAGAGAGTCTTCATCTACTCATAGGAGAAGACCGTGTGTGAATTGGATTGTTGGTTTGAGTGTGATGAGCAAGTTTGAGCCGCAGGGAGCTGATTTACGTCAGTTTTTTGCAACCTGCGGCCAAATTTCTCGAGTGGTTTTGCAAGGGGAACTCCAAACGACTTGTTTGGAGTCTCGTTGGGTTCAGGGTAGCTAGATCTATCTGCCAGCGAAGACGGATATCAGTTTGGACGATCCGTTTGTGCGGTGTGAGCGATTTTAAGCCGCAGGGAGGAGTTTTTGGAGGTTCGGTCACCTCCGACCGAAAATCGGCGATATCTCGGCTGTTGGGAATCGGATCTGAAGGTTTCTTGGGTTAACGGAGTCAGCAGAGGAGACCCTATCGACATCTGAAGTCCGTTCAGCGAAAAGAGGAAGTCCACAGATAGGTCTTTTTCGGTTTCTTCGCTACGGGTTTTGCTCTTTTGAGTTCGTTAGAATTCTGGTTGGTTGTATACAGCTTGTGGTAGCTAGCTTTAGCTAAGAGCTTATACATGGATGTGGTTTGGACTTGGGTTTGGATCTTGTGATACTGTTGTGGCTCTGATTGTTAGCAAAGAGAAGTTTCTCTTGCTTTGAGCTACGCTTTGGCGATTTCAGGCTAGGGTTGCGATTCAGGGGTTTGTTTTAGGGCTTCTGAAGTAAGTTACAGACCGCTCTGGTCTGTTCCTCATTTTTGTGTTGTTAGGAGAAAGAAACGGCAGTGTACATACATTTGGAGTGGTATATATTGCGCGTTCGTTTTCGTGGTTGTTCGTCTCTGTCTTGTCTCTGTTTCAGCACACAACATCTCCACAGCCAAGAACCTCGTGTTTTCCTGGACATCCTTCACGCAAAACGTCCGTAAGCCAGTAAGAACGGCGATTCACCGGTTGCCGAATGCTTCGTGGAATTGTAGCAATACTCTGCAAGACTGAGCCACTCCGCCCAATCACTTTGGTCCGCGCTCACATAATTCCTCAAGTATTGATTCAGAACCGAGTTAACTCATTCCGTTTGCCCATCTGTTTCTGGATGAAAGGCGGTACTAAATTTTAACTTAGTCCCCAATTTGTGGAACAAGTGTTTCCAAACGGCACTTGTGAACTTAGAGTCTCGATCTGAAATAATACTCTGAGGTAATTCGTGTGAACGCCACCAAGTATCTAGGAACAAGCGAGAAGTCGTGAACGCTGTTGCAGTGTCCAAGGTCGGAGCAAACTTCGCTAGTTTGCTAAACTGATCAACTATCACAAAGATCGCGTTGTATCCATTCGAGTCAAGCAGAGAGGTAATGAAGTCCATGCTAATGCTTTCCCAAGGTCTGGCTGGAATCGGCAAAGGATGAAGCACTCCTTGTTTCTTCTCGTAAGAAACGCGATTCGCTTGACAGGTTACGCATGTTTTCACAAAGTGGGAAACATCATCTTTCATGTGGGGCCAATAAAACTTTTTAGCTATCACTGCTAAAGTGGACTTTTCTCCTTTATGTTCTGATAAGGGCGCATCATGACATTCTTTGAGTAACTTAGTCCGAAGTTTTCCTTGTCCCACATAAACCCGACTTTGCTTGAACATGAGTAAACCATGTCTTAGCTGCATATTCTGCAACTTCAGTCCTCGCTTGAGTTGTTCCAGGTACTCCTTTGCTTGGTCATCACCCATGTAACCTTCACGTATTCGCCTCTCCAAATCCGACTCCTTAGGATACATAGCTCGCAAAATCTATGTTGACGATGAAAGATATTCCTCCTTGCGACTCAAGGCGTCAGGAACCACATTGTCCTTTCCCGCTTTGTGGATTAATTCCACGTTCATGAGCGCCAAGGTATCATGCCACCGTAGTTGCTTTGGCGTCACCCGATCTTGTGTCTCAAAGTACTTGAGCGAGATGTTATCAGTATACACTTGGGTCTTGTGAAGTCCCAAGTAATGCTGCCATTTCCTCAAGCAATGGACCACCGCAAACAGCTTCTTCTCGTGAGTCGGCCATCGACTCTCTGTCCCAGATAGCTTCTTGCTTTCGTATGCTACAGGTTTTCCATCCTGCACCAACACTCCGCCAATCGCATAGTCGCTCGCGTCTGTGTGCACCTCGAATGGTTTGTCAAACTCCGGCAGCTTCAATACTGACGTCTTTGACAAAATAGTTTTGATCATCTGAAACGCATCATCCACCTCCTTGGTCCAACTTACCTGTGCGTCTTTGCCCGTCCAGTCCGTCAGCGGCTTCGCGATCTTTGAAAACCCCTTCACATACTTGCGGTAGAACTGCGCCAATCCTAAGAATCGCCGCATCCCCTTCACTGTAGTCGGAGGCTCCCAAGTCACAATTGCATCCACCTTCTGCATATCCCGGCCGACTCCTTCTGCACTAATGACATGTCCCAAGAAGTTAATGCGCTCCAAACCAAACTCACTCTTGTCAATGTTGGCAAACAGCTTATGCTCCCGCAGCTTCGTCAACAACACCTTTAGCTGCTCCGCGTGCGACTCCAAGATTTTGGAGTAGATCAAGATGTCGTCGATGTAAACGATGACAAACTCATCCATCTCCTCGCGAAAAATTGTGTTCATCAATGTAGTGAACGTCGAAGGGGCGTTGCAGAGTCCAAATGGCATCACCACGAATTCAAACGATCCGTATCTAGTTCGACAAGTGGTCTTCTCAACATCTGGGTCAGCTATCCGGATTTGGTAATATCCTGACTTCAAGTCTATCCTGCTGAAGTACTTTACGCCCGCTAGCCTATCAAAGAGGTCGTCTATCCTTGGCAAAGGATAATTATTCTTCACCGTCACCTTATTGAGTGCACGATAATCTACACAGAGTCGTAACTTCCCATCCTTCTTCTTTGCAAAAAGGACTGGAGCTCCATAAGGTGACTTGCTGGTTCGAATATATCCCCGTGCTAATAGTTCACCGAGTTGTCTTTTCAACTCAAGGAGTTCCACCTGATTGAGTCGGTAAGGGGCTTTGGAAGGTGGTTCCGATCCTGGCAAGACCTCGATCTTGTGATCCACCACCCGTCTTGGAGGTAACTCAGCAGGTAACTCATCCGTCAAGACATCCTCAAACTCCTTAATCACTTCGCGAAGCACCTTCGGAAGTTTAGTCGCGTCTCCTGATGTTTTCTTTTGTCTACCTCCCGCCATCAAATCTGCAACTCGCATCAAACACATGACCCCGTCGTTGAAGTCCATTTGTTTGTCTTTGATCAAATTCACTGCAAAGTCATCAATCTTCCGCGCCTTCCGGATCAGCCTCACTCCCTGCTTCCGCCCTTTAACTCTAACGTTTAACCTTAAAGGTTTCCGCCTAAGTTCCACTTCAAACCTGTCCAAGAAAGTGTTCCCCAAAACCGCATGGATATCATCCATCTCGCACACCGTGAAGTTCTCTGTGAACTCCAACTTCCCACACGCAAATCGTACGTCCAAGGCCACTTCAGAAGTTTGGTACGTCTTGCCCTTGGCAAAGCGTACCTGAATAGGCTTGTCTGCCTTGGAGGTAGACAAGCCCAACTTCTTCACCAACTTTGGACTTATGAAGGAGTGAGTCGCTCCTGTGTCCACAAGAAAAGTAACATCACGGTTAGCAACCTTGGCTTGTAGAAACATCAATCCCGGCGTCTTCTTCGTGGTTCTCAAGGTCACAGTCATCTGGCCCTCCAACAAGTCCTTTGCAACAAACGCATTCATGCTACAGTTACTAACCTTAGGTTTCGTACACCCCTTAGCAATATGGCCCGCCTCGCCACAGTTGTAGCAAGTAAACTTAGCGCCATTGCCCTTCTGAGGTGTTTGCCCCTTAGGTTTTACTCCTGTTTGCTGCCGTTTTGCTGCCGAGGCAGAAGTATCTTTCCGATCCTTCTCACCCCCATCCCATTGTCGCTTGAAGCCCTTGTTCTTCTTCTGGAACTTGTCCGTGCTGCGTGGTTCAAAGGGTTTCTGCTGCTGGACTTCGTCGTCCCCAATTCGCTCCGCTGGCTTCAAAAGTTCGGCACTTGTCTCTGGTAGCTTTGGCATCCGAAAGAGAGCCTTCTCCGAGCTAGACTTGAGTCCTCCAATGAATATACATATCTTGGTCTCCTCAGTCCACTTGGAGAACGAATCCAGCTTGGCACTGAACTCGCGCACATAAGCGCTTAAGGTCCCCGTCTGCTTCAGTCTCACCAACTCAACACCGTCCTGAATCCTTTGATACTACGGAGTGAATCGTCCTGCAAGTAACTCTTTCCAACTAAGCGCCGAGACGGTCAAGGCATGCTCATCCCTGTATGCAGTCCACCAGAGAAGCGCATGGTCTTTCAGAAACGTAACCGCCGCTCTCACCTTGTCAGACTCCTTAGCTTGTTGCGCCTCAAAGTATAGATCCAACTCAGTTAAGAAATCCTTAACCTTGCGAGCCCGTCCTATATCTGAAAACGGGGTCGGCAAATTCATCTTACAAAGCTTCCTGGTAGACGAGGAACTTCCTTGGCCTGCCTCAAGCTCGGCGATACGTTTGTCCCTGGAGGCCATACCCTCCTGCATGGTCTTCATCATCTTGATGAGTTCCGCATATAGAGCTCCTTGACTTCCCGCGTCTGACTCGTTGGGCACCGCTGGCAAGACTCCATCTTGCTGCACTGGTGCCGCAGCTGGTACAGGGCTCCCTTGACGTTGGGGCGAAGGTTGTCGGTTGTCGTCCCCTGACTGTGCCTCGGGGCTAGCTCGAGTCGATCTGCTCCCGTTAGCCGCTCCTCGTTTCTTGGTCTTCCTCCTGGAACTCTGTCCGTCGTCGGCCATCGCTCCAAGTGTTCACCTAGAAACGCTGATCCACTTCGTGTCTTGCGTTCCTCCTCAAGCGTCCAGCTTTCAGCCGCTACCTCAAGTTCTTGCTCACCGAAGCGTCGGCTCTGATACCACTTTTCGCGCACCTACCGTCTTGTTGCGCCAGCGGAAGCTACAGCTCAGTAAGTCGCAAAATTTACACCACTAACCTGCAAACACAATCACAAGTTAGTGTCCATGCACCACTTACCTTAGTTCTGTTTGGTCCGGACCGGAGCCGGACCGTCTCCCTATTCATCAAGCTCAGCAATCCTAAGACCCGACTTAGATCCGCCTAAGTCGGTCCCAAACATGAGCAAGTCATAAGATGACTTGGAGCGGACTTCCCATAAAGTCTAGGGTCCTAAACGGTGCCTCCAGCACACCTAGCGGCCCAACCGCCCGTGATGTCCGTCTGGGTCTAGGCTCTCGAACGGTGGTCTAACCCGCCGACTCGTTCTCTAGTCTTGCCCTAGCCCTTACATCGTTCCTAAGTCTAGACGTCCAAGTCTAGATCGGAATGTGCTTTGGAACTGGCCCAGCCATCACCTCATGCCCCCAGAGTCCACCCGCCGAACCCTGGGGTCGGGTGACTCGTCCTGGCCCAACCAGGCATCGAGCCCCCCTCATATATACTTCTGGGGATCGGCGGCCCCGTCCTCCTCTTTGGTCCCTGAAAATTATACCACAACCCGATTGTGGTTCGGCCATAACTTTCAGCTCGGAGGTCAGATCGAGGAGTGTTATATATCACTGGAAAGCTCTCGACGAGATCTTTCCAATGATACCTCACTCGCCTTGAGATCTTACGTGGAGCTCCGTCCACGACCTAAAACGTCCCTGGAGCTCCAACACTTAGCAGTTTTTCCGAAACCTGTGGTCCTGACCCAAGGTCGAACCCTGTGGTTCGTCTGCGTCTCGGACCCACGTCTCGGACCTATGTCTGAGACTCATGTTTCAGCCCGTTCTCAGACTCGCCCCTTTAGGTCAGCGTTCGTCTGGGGCCCCCTTGGGGTAGGCCCTTGTGTCCTAACCCAAGGTTCCAACCTTGGTTCAGAGAACCACTTAGGGTTCATCTGATCCCGACTTCCCGGCCAAGCCGTTAAGTCCTACTCGCAGCGTTCACAACCTAGCGCAAGTCCGCTAGGGTTCTGTTGTTCGCGTCTGCGCCCGATCTTGAGAATGAGGGGCGCGACAGATCTTAGCAGGAGCCAACGACTGCTGGTAGGCGGTTTACTGCTGAAGAGAAAGGGAAGGGACCGGCTTACAAGTTGGCAGCTGATATTAAGACTTCTACTGATCTGAAGAGCATCTTGGAGCAGAGGATACTAGATGCACGAATCGAGTTTTCTCTCCGGGAAGTTCTTGGTATTGCAAAGAGGGAGTTTCACGAACTGATCATCGACATCATCAAGCGCAAGAGACAGGTGATGTCCGAGCAAGTGGAGAGTCAGATGATAGATGCAGTAGGAGCTTCTCTGAATGATGTAGAGTTTGGAAAGGTGCATTTTTAGGAAGCTGATGACAAGGGATACCAGCAAGAAGCGTTGGTTGCTGGTACCAATACTATTGAGTTCGATGATGAGGAAGCTGGCGAGGAGAGTCCAGCTACTGATAGTGATTTCAGAAGGAGACATTGGGCTCGTGCTACAACTGCTACACGAGTTCGTCTTGGCTGAACCTGTTGCTGCTTTAGTTGATCACGGATATGAGATCAACATCATGTCACGGGAGGTGTATGAGAGAGGTCAGTGGTCTATCGAGCTGAACCATGGTTGGGTGTTACGTGCTGCAAACAACCAGAAAGGTGAGCTATACGGCGCTTGTCCAAACGTGAAGGTGAAGATAGGTGATGTGGATGTAGATCAGCACTTCTTCGTGCAATCTTCTGCTTCATATCATGTGATTCTTGGTCAGTCTTATATTACTGCAGTTCGAATGGAGACCAAGGTGATGGATGATGGATCTCATTATGCTAGGATCCGTAGTTCAGATGATAGACGTTCTGTGCAGTTTCTGACCGTTCGTACGAACCACGAACGAAACCGGTAGACCTTGAGGGATTCTCCTATCTGTAGGAGTAAGGGTTTTCAGAAACCACTCTCGTAGGACGAGATAGCGAGAGTGATGGATCTACTGCTACTATGATCCCGCTTGAGCAGCCTGAGGGATCACAGGAGGCTGATGGAGAGGCTGCTCAAGATTCAGAAAGTAGTTGCATTGTACATAGTTGGAAATCTGATGTAGTGTCGTAGGATTACTCCTTTTGCCCATTTAGTATACAAGATATCGTTTCCACAGAGGATTTGCACAAGTAACGCTGCTCTAAGTTCTAAGATCTGTTCAAACACACAAACACACGGGTTTTGCCTAGGAATCCCGTCTTCTCACAAAACCACGCGTCTTCCAGCCACTCCAAAAGCTGCTCTGGAACTAAACAAACAACTACTAACTAAAATATCACACAACTATTCACAGAGAATCTCGGGAAGACGATCTTCCTGCTTCCAGGTTGCTTCTTCCGGTCTTCTCGATACCGTCTTCCTGAAGTGATTTTCGTCTTCTGGGGTTTAGCTCGTCTTCTCACACCTCCAGAAGATTGTCCTGCTTCGCAGAAGTCGACTAGCACGGCTGTTACACCTTACTCTCACACTCACATTACAACGGGTTAGATCAATCACATGATGTATGCCCCCTGTAGCCTTCCCAGGCTTTTGCCTACGGAAATGGTCTTTCTGCAGCACTACAACGACATTCACCTTCACGGAAGCTCAATAGAAGTCTCGGAAACTCACTAGAAGAAGGTAAGAAGGTGGGGAAGATGAGAGAAGATGGGGAAGAAGAGAAAATCCAAACAAGAGAAAACAAGATGAAAAGAAGAAATTAAGATTCCGACAGGCTTCTAGTCCGGATCCTGACTAACAAGCCATCTCTGCTTGTAATAGTTTGGGGAGGAAGACAACAAACATGTGTACAGTCGCACCGTCTTCTACTCGAGGATGTCGTCTTCTGCTGTGGGAAGAAGGCTTCTTTCTTCTTCACTTTGCTGCTCTGACTACTCTGTCTTCTGGGATCTCTTATCCATAAGACCGTCCGTACGCAGATCCCAAGTGCTCTACTGAACGAGTCAAGCTACAATGCCACACCTGCTAACAGTCACCGCCACTCAAGAAGAACACTTCCCATGCACAATTGGGAGCAAATTCCAGGAAATCCACCACCCAGAAGACATGAACCAAGCTTCTGCACTCAAATCCATAATCCATTCCCCGAGAAGAAGTCACAATGGCATTGGGAAGCTCATTCTCTCTACTTCCTGTGCCTACTCCTCGACACACCAGTCTAGACAACAAGACTGCACGAGGATGCCGTTCCCTGTTCTTAGACTGTCCACTACCTCTATCTACATCCTCGAACCACTGCTGGTATGAGCGTGCAGACCTCTCTTGTGTATTCCCAGACTATTCGTATGTTTCCAACAACGGGTGTAGTGTGCGAAGAACTATCTATCAGGTGTCTTCTCTCTAATGTGTCTAGTCTGCCTGCACCATAGAATCGACTACAGAACTTATAGCCCTTTATCTCCTACTCTGCGATCCTACTTATGTCGCTGTCATGAGAACCAGAGGAGACGACCACCAGGGAGAGAGAGGCGCTGACAGGAGGTTGTCACCCCACATGCAAGCGGTTCCCCTTCCTAATTAGCCATCCACCTTGTTGTTCCTACGCTACCTATGCAGCCACATGATATCCTAACTAATTTTACACTGAAAATCTGCCACCCTTAAGATAGCATGTTTGGTCCTACTAAATCTGGAATAGTCAATTTGGTTACTATCTACTCTGATTGCTCGGAGGCAACCTCTACCTGATCTGCTCTTGTCGGAGCTCCTAACGCGGCTTCTGATAAGCTAGAAAGCCTTGCAGTTACCTCGGGTGTCACTGAGGTGGCTTCCTCCTCATCGTTCTTTGCTGGCCCTGCTGTCACTGCTGCTGCGTCTTCCTCGGCTTCGGCTTCGGCTTCTGCTTCGGAAGACAGAAGCGTCTTCTGGGAAGCGGAGTCGACCGGTGCTTCCTTCATCTTCTGAGGCACTGGTGCGGGACTAGGGACCATGGCGTCCTCATAGGGGTCCGGGGAAGTCGCTTCCTCCACGCAGAATACCTGAGAAGACGGCTCGTCTTCCTGTCTTCCAGAAGACATCTTGTCTTCCGGGGCGTCTTCTGGAGTCTTCTCGGCTTCCAACGCTGTCACTACCAAGTGCACAGCGAGATCGAACTCCTCCTTCTCCATTCCGGATCCAGTCGATGGTGCTGGAGCTTGAGAAGATGCAGTTGCTGGTATCGGAAGCGAGGGAAGACCATAAAGTGTCTTCACTCCCTCTATTTGCTGATCCAAGTACCTGAACATGCTCTCCCGGCATTCCACCAACATTGCCTTGGACTCGCTGTCCCATCCTCTAGCCAAGGTAAGTAACTTCCTACCCGTGGTGAAGTTGAACTTCTTCCGAAACGCTTCCACCGATTGTGCTAGCATCTCTTGTGCACGAGCCTCCGCTGCTTCTCGCTGCGTCTTCTCAACTGCAACTCGCGCTTATGCGGCTTCCCGCTGCGTCTTCCATGTGGTCTTCTCCTCGGCGAAGACGGTGATCTTCTCCCGCACTCGGAGGACTTCTTGATCGCGCTACTGTACCCGCGCCTGCATCTCCTGGTTGCTCTTCCGAAGTTGCACCAACTCCTTAGCAGAAGCGGCTGCTTTCGCCTTGTATCTGGCTGCGAGCTTCTCCGTGCTGCGGAGATTAGCTTCCAGCGACTCCGTCTTCTTCTGGTCTTCTTCCTGTCGCAGCAAGGTGCGCAGACCGAATCCAGGTTGCAAGGGCCTCTCCTGTGCCTTCGCTCTCTTCTCCAGCAACTCCATAGCTGGCTGGATCTCCTTGTGGAAGAAGGCGCTGAACTCTTCCAGTTTTCTTCCTGTGGAAGACAAGTTCATCTCCACCACTCGTTCTGAGGTGTCAACCTTGTCTTCCAGAGGCAAGGATGCCTCTTCCACCACAATGGCCTTCATCTTCTACGCACGAGAAGAAGCTACTCTTCTCATCTTCCGAGGTGGAAGATTCCTCATGGCAGGAGCGGCTCTCTTCGTTGCACTTCCTCGCATCGCAGCAGGAGCGCCCATCCATCCTTCGTCTTCTGGAGTCTTCGGAAGACTCCCAGGTGTTGCAGAAGCGGTCTTCTGCTCCGATCGGGTACTCAGCAGTTCTTCTTTCGAGTCGGACTCCGATCCTGAATGAATGAGGGAGGTGGGCTTCCTAGGTACACTTCTAGGACCCATCTTCCTCGGTGGCGTGGCGTCTTCCGACCCACTAGACTCGTCTTCCCTCACCAGAAGCGTCTTCTGGTGAGAGTCGGGCCTCAACTGTGGCATCAGAGTGGGAGGAGGAGTTGCGGCTGCTGCTCGGTCATTGTCTTCCGAGGGTCTCCTCCTTCTCCTCCTGTTGCCCTGTTGGTCCATACTCTGCCAACTGATCTTTCCTAAGATCCCCCATGGCTACGTACAAGTAGCAGAGGAAAGGTGTCAAGTGTCCTCCCGCCGGGGTACCCAAGTACGCTAGCTCCGCTTGTACATAGTTGTGGACGTATGCGCCCCAGTAGATGGATACTTTTTATCCCACACTGCCTCCTGGAAGTCTACGTCCTGATCTCCCAGGTACCTCGTCTTCTGCGCTTTTCCCTTGGGGAAGAGATGCAGAAACAGCTTCGCCAGAAGTCGCTTCTTCGGCTCTTGGTAAGATTCGATCTTCCACCCATTCCTACCCTGCCTGTCTTCCATGAAAAGACAAGTGGTGCTCCCAGGCACATGCCATGTACTCACGACCCTAGGCAAAACCTTCTTCTTAAACTAGTACCCTCGGTCCTCGGAGTCTGGCCTGTGGAAAACCCTGCGCCACCAATCTTCAGTCCAGGAAGATGGTCTTCCTCGAGCTACTCCTGCCTTCGCAGGTACACGGTTGCGAGGTGGTAACGCTGCCCACACCTCCTCCAGAAGTCCTTGGTCTACGAGGTTCCAATCCCATAGGAAGAAACCGAGACCCATCTCCTTGAGGAAGGGCGTGGTCCCGGCCAACTCCGCTGCTGGTAACACCAACCCTCGAGGATGCATCGTCATACTGGAAGATCTGTTGCACTAAGCCACAAGCGCCTACTATGAGCTGAAGGCTCAGTCCTTCCCAAGTGCCCACAGTCTAGCTTCTACTTCTCAAAAGACGACCCTAGTCTTCCAGAAGACAGCTACTCCGTCTTTCGGGATTCTAACAGTACTTCCTAGATAGCTCTCGTCTTCCGAGCTATATATAAACAATCCTATCCAAGCAAGGCCTCGCATGGATTACCAAGAAGACAACCCACCTTGCATTACATCCTACTTCCTATCATAAGATACAAGATTCGTGAAACATAAAGTGCATAACAGGTTCGAAAGATGATTGCGGGCTCCTGTAGTGACAGTGGCCTCTGGGAAGACACTTGGGACAGTTTCCGATTCAATGTCTTTCTCGGAAGACTTCTCGAAGTCAGGCTTCCCTTCACCGGTCTCACCTGTCTTCGTCTTCCTACGCGCAATCTATCCTCACAACAGACTCAAGACAATTGCACTCTGTTCTTCTGACTTCTCACCTCTCATACGTACTCAGAAGAAGCTTGCTGCTCGGTGGGAAGACATGACCCTCGACCGTTCTCTCCAGATTATGCCAGCAAGTCTTCTCACGACTCTCTCCTAAGTTTGGGAAGAAGAAGGAATGGCTGCTATGGGTCGGACAGAAGAGACCCGAAATGGACCCTCACGTCTTCTCGCTTATTTTGCCAGCCTTTCAGTCTTCTAGTCTCTCTAGGAAGATGTGGAGTTGAGAAGCTTGGAAGACCGGGAGGCACAGGCCTAGTTTCCGACTTCCAACTTCTCGAAATAACAAAACAACTCACCACACCACTCAGGATTCGTACCAAGTCTCTCTTAACACAAAAGCAAAGCAAATCCACTCTTGATACGAATTGGTTATAGTCGACTTCCGAAGACAGTCTTCCGAAGACAGTCAAGTTTCAGAAGCGTCTTCCGAAGATGTTCCAATATTCCGAAACGTCTTTTGTTCAAAGTTTCGGGGGTAGAGGGGTAGTAGGATAGGGAAATTGATAGATGGGATCGTCAATTTGGGGACGATGGGTAGGGAAGCTCGAATTGAACTCAGGAAGAAGTAGGAAGATGCCTGACAGAAATTGGACAGCGCTTCCGCATCCAATGTCACAATAGGAAAAATGGGGATGGGGGTAATCGATCAGGCTGCCTGCAACCAACCGAGGAAGCGCGGGGAACACAAAACAGAGGCAAGAAGTAGTGGGAAGGAGGAAGAACATGGGAAGAACCTCTACAGTCTTCTGTCTTCTTCCCGAGGTGTCTACAACCTTCCGCGCGCTTCTGGCTCTGGTCCTAGCTCCAATGCGACTCCACACGGCTACTTCCGCTGTTCAATTCCACCTTCGATTCTACTCAGTTACTCTCCAATGTCAGTTTATCGAGAGCTCACAAAAACGCCTTCGCTTCCTGCCTTCCGTGCTTCAGCAATTTGATCTCGCCCTTTGCCTAGCTGCCAACTGGTCCTCACCTCACTCGATTTCCTCACTCGATTCCCTCACTCGATTTCTTCTCGCGAAGCTCACTCTTCTGAAATCGATCTTCTCAAGCGCGCTTGCTGCGGGAAGTTGGAATGCGCTAATGCACTTCCTGTGCATCTTCCCCGCAGATTAGGGGTTTCGACCCTAGATGTCTTACCTAACCTACCTACCTGTTCGGTGCGACCCAGTAGGTACAACTACTTCTTTACTGAAAAAGCCGTGGTTAGGCCTTCGCGGTCGCTGTCTTCCGGAAGACGGATGTCTTCCGCCGTCTTCCGTCGTCTTCCGTCTTTCGAAGACGCAACTGAGAAGACGCTCTTCCGAAGATGATTGTCTTCCGAAGAAGTCAACTTATTATTACAAACAGCTCATAAGATCATCTTCCTGCTAAGGAAGACGTAACCTTAAGTAACAACGCTTCTTCAGTTATACAAACAAGTTGTTATTCTTAAAAATTTTGAAAATTCGTGAATCCTGTAATTTGTGGGCACCACATACGCCCACCCTCACATGTTTGCGTCGCCGCAAACATCAGTGTCTTCTGCACTTCTGTTTACGTCCAGTACTTCTTGACAAGCCACCCATTAACACGAGTGGTCATCAGTGTACCGTCCAACTCTTCCAACTGCAAGGAGCCATTGTCGAAGACCTCCAAGACGCGGTAAGGACCCATCCAGCGAAGATGAAGTTTACCGGGGAACTTAAGATGTCGGTTGTCATAGAGAAGAACCAAGTCCCCATCCACAACGGTCACCTTCCTCAGCTTGCCACCGTAGTTTATCTTACGTTGCGCTTGTACCTCGTATGTCTTCTCCAAAGCTGCATTCCTGTCTTCTTCAAACTCTACAAAATTCAGAAGACGCTGCTCCTGGCTTTCTTCTTCTCCCATGCGTTCGGATACGGCTAACCGGTATGTTGGGACCTCTAACTCAATGGGCACAATAGGTGTCATGCCATAAGTTAGGTAGAAAGGCGTCTTCTGGGTTGTGACTTTAGGTGAAATCCTGAAAGTCCATAACACAGATGGCAATTTTGTGTCCCAATCATACGCATGGTTAATAGTTACCTTATTCTGGATGTTACACAGAAGACCGTTCGACTTCTCCGTCAGTCCGTTTGCTTTCGGGTTGTACGGCGTCGTCTTCCGATGCTTAATCCTGAAATATTGGGTCAGGAGGGAGATAGTCTCATTTAAGAAATGGGTACCCCTATCTGATACCAATTCCAGTGGACATCCGTACCTAGTGATGATGTTATGCCAAAGGAACCTGGCTACCACCGCGGCATCGTTCTTCCTTGTGGCTTCGCCTTCCGCCATCTTGGTAGCATAGTCGGTGGCTATTAGGATATAGCGTGCGTGCGTTCTTCTCGCCACCGGGACGATAGGCCCCACAAAGTCGATCCCCCACTTTTCGAACGGAGCAAGCGGAAGAATGGGAGTAAGAGGCCACCTTGTTATAGCTGTCGGTCTTCCCATCCTCAGACACGCATCGCACTTCTTGATCTCCTGGAAAGTGTCTCGGTACATGGTCGGCCACCAGTATCCGGTGTCTAACATCTTCTTCACTATGGTTTTCAGCCCGTAGTGACCCCCAGCATCTCGTAGTGAAGACATGTGATCACTAGTTTTATCTCTAACGGCTCAAGGCATCTCCTTAGCTTCTCGTCATGTCCCTTCCGAAACAGGATACCCTTGAAGATGGCATAAGGACCTGCCTTGTGTAAGAAGACAGCCTTCTGCTCCGCATCCAGTCCCTCGGGATACTGTTGGTCTTCCAAGAACTTCCTCAAGTCCTTGAAGATCGACTCTTCTGTGGAAGTCGCAAAGACTGGATCAGAAGATCTAGTCTTGTCTTCTGGGAAGCAGGCGGTACGCCCCCCCTCAGATGAAAGTGTCTCTGTGAAAAATGAAAACAACTTCTCGTCAGGGAACTCGTCTTCCACTTCATCTTCTCGTTGTTCCGTCTCTAATCTGGAGAGGTAGTCAGCATTAACATGTTGTCTTCCATGTCTGTACTCAACTGTGTAAGTAAATTCCTGGAGTAGGAGAATCCACCTAGCTATCCTACCAGACAAATCTACTTTCTTTACAAGATGTTTGAAAGAAAAATGATCCACACAGAAGACAAACGGGTTTGCTAGAAGATAGTGTCTAAACTTCCTATAGGAGTAAATCATGCCAAGACACTCCCTTTCAGTTGTCGAGTACTTCTTCTCTGCATCACTGAGTTGTCTTCCCGCATAGTAGATGGGATAATCCTTCTTCTTCTCATCTTTTTGACTCAACACCACCCCTATGACGAAAGCAGAGACATCCACATAGATATGGAAGACTCTTTCCCAATCAGGTGGGCCTTAGGACAGGAGAAGACTCTTCATTTCTTCGAATGCTTCCTGCTGCTCAGAAGACCAAATGTATGGTTCGTCCTTCTTTAGCAACTTAGTGAGTCTTCCTGCTACCTCTGCGTACCTGTCAATAAACCTCCTGTAGTATCCTACGTTGCCAAGGAAGCTTCTCAACTGAGTTAGGTTAGCAGGTGGGTGGAGTTTCATGATGACTTCCACCTTAGCACAGTCGACTTCTATACCTCTTCCGGAAATCCTGTGTCCTAGCAAGATCCCCTCTGACATACCGAAGAAGCACTTCTCAGCGTGAAGAGCCAAACGATGTTCTCTACACTTCAGAAAACACTTCCTTAGAAATATCAAGTGGTCTTCTCTCGATCCAAACACACAAAGGTCATCCAAGAAGATCTCCATGAAAGTGCGAAGATACTCCTTGAAGATTGTAATCATCAATCTCTGGAATGTGGCGGGTGCGTTGCATAAACCAAACGGCATTTGATTGTACGCGTACGTGCCCCAATCAGTAGTGAAAGTGGTTTTCGACTTGTCTTCTTCTCTGATTGAAACTTGGTTGTACCCAGAATACCCATCTAGGAAGCTGTAGAACTCATGTCCCGCTACCTGGTCTAACACAGAGTCGGTGAATGGTAAAGGATGATGATCCTTCTTTGTGGCCAAGTTCAGCTTCCGGAAGTCCTGACACACTCGGATCTTCCCTGTCTGCTTCTTCAGCACGATGGCAATAGGAGCTACCCACTCACTGCTAAGTACTGGGAAGATGACTCCCGTCTTCAGGTACTGGTCGATCTGGTCCTTCACCAGAAGCGAGTACTTGGGGTTGAGCCGATACTGCCTCTGCCGTGCAGGAACAACGCCCTCTAGCAAGTCAATCCGATGTTCTTCCAGCTCTCGAGGTATGCCCTTCATGTCTTCTATGGTCCATGCAAAGACATCCTGGAACTCCGTCAGAAGTTCTCGAAAGTCTTTCAACTGCTGGCCCTCGATCACCTTGGAAAGCTTCAGCTTCTTCCCGGGAGCAACCTCCATATCTTGAAGATCATCCGGACTTACCATTCCTTCAGTGTTACTGTACTCACTGGCACCAAAGTATTCCGGTTTGGGAGCTTCTTCTGGTTCAAATTCGTCTTCTGGAAGACCAACTGTCGGATCTTCCAAAGGGAAGACGATACTTTCGTCTTCGGGAAGACCAACTGTCGGATCTTCCGAAGGGAAGACGGTATTCTCGTCTTCTGGAAGCTCTTCTTCCGCAACTTCATAACACTCAATGTATCCACATATCACATCTTCTGCTCTCTCTGCTACTTCCGTAGTACACAAGTTATTTATCACAAACTCATTATACCGTTCATCACTGTCAGAAGACGCAGATGAGTCTTCTGAAGTGTACCCTTCTGTCGTAGAAGGAGTTTCTCCTTGGTGTCCAATCTTGATCCAAGGAAGCGAGACCTTAGTCTTCTCACCTAGCTTGGGTGTAGGATTGGGAAATCTCAAACGATGTCTTCTCCAGTCGGTATTTACATTTGCAGCATACAGCCATGGTCTTCCTATCAACACCTGATATCCAACCTTAGCTACAGGTCGCAAAATGATGTAGGTGAGGTAAAAAGATACTCCACCAATTACCGTCAAGACATCTTTCAGTTGTCCCAAAGGTCGTCTTCTGGTCTGGTCCGCCATTCTGAGGATTCTCGGAGTAAGCTGGAACTCAGTGAAGCCTAGGGCATGCACCGTTTCTTCAGTCATGATGTTAACTCCGGAGCTGGAATCAATGGGTACCTTCTTCAGAAGACAGCCATGGATCTCCATATCAAGTTCTGGGGCTCCCAAGTCCTCATGCTCTATCCTTAGGATCGGGGTGCTCTTGGGAAGTTTAGCTGTCCTCCTCTTCCTCGATCCTCGAAGCACAGATTGTAACAACTTCCTGTAACCAACGTTGTCATCCAACAGCTGTTGGAAGGTTACATCCGCCTTCTGATTCCACAAGTCTCGTAAGAAGTCGTAAGGAGATCTTTTTAGAAGAGTGACTGGTGTTTCCAACAAAGAAGATGTAGTAGCTGCTTCCTTGGGTGGAAGACTAGAAGAGTGTCTTCCCTTGACTGGGGGCTGTTCTTGTGAGACAGGGGCTGCCGTGGTCGGTGTAGGAAGCTGCTGTACTATCTTTCGTCGCTTCTCCAGCTCTTCTTGCATGATCGCTTCAACTTCTTGTCTAATGTCAAGAGCAAAGTACTTCGGATCTTCTCGGTCGTAAGTAGGAGAAGACGACCGCTCAGGAGAAGATGACCTCTCCTTTCGCTGCTTCTTCTTCTTGATCTCCTTCTGACGAGATTCTAACTTCCCTTTGCTTCTGGTACTTACCTTGAACACCGCTTCATCCAAGACTTCTTCCGGAGGCCAACTGTCTGAATCCGGGCTAGGGCTCCAAACAGTGCCATCCGCCAAAGTGAAAGAAGAAGCTGCCTCAAGTAACTTCGTCTTCTGAGCTGCAGTCGTCTTCTGCAGCTGAGGTTCCTTTCCTTCGCGCTTCCCGGGGTCTGGTTCGTCTTCCTTGATATGGAGACAATCCGTACAATCCCCAGGATCTTCTTCTTCTACCGTGATGTGCTGTACCACTGCTAACTCGAGTTTAGAAGATGATGCAGCTTCTGCAGGAGGCATGGTATCTGCAAATCTAACCATTTGACGGGGACGTAAGGTCTGCGGACAATTTCCTATGAAATGACCGGCTTCCTTACAATTCTCACACAAGGGCACTTGCCCAATCTGTCTTCTCGGATGAGGACAGGTGGACCACATCACAATTATTGCACGCTCCAGGAAGAGGGTTGAGAGGTCGTTGTGATGAAGAAGGTTGCCAGGGCGTCCTCGTCTGTACATTGCTAGCTCTATCCCTAGGTACATAACGATTATATTGGGCGGGAGGCGTAGGAGTGAAGGGTTGTATCGTCTCGATCCTATAGCAAGTCTCCCCACTGGGATCATGTAGATATCCCGCATCGTCTTCTTCTCATCCTGCCCAGTTGACAGCTTGGTCCTGCGTACACTTATCTCTGGTGTGTCCGGAAGAGTTACAAAGATTGCACCAAAGGTTTGACCGGGAAGCCGTAGGTTGCTTCCGCTTGTCCTTCTGGTTCAGAAGATGAACTTTCAGGTCGGCAAACTGCTTCAGAACGCTCTACATGAGTGGACTGCGAAAACCTTTACATCTCTTCGTCTGAGAATCTCTAAGGGTTTGTCAATTCTGCTCATGTCTTGAACGAACAGTCAAAAACTGTACTGAGTACTTGTCATCAAGACTCCAAACTCTGACATAATGAGACCTATCGTTCATCACCTTCATCTCCATTCGAACAGCGGTGATGTATGGTTCGTCTAGTATGGCAGGATAGGAGGCAGACGATTGTAAAAAGAAATGCTGATCAATCTCTACATCTCCAATCCTTACACATATATTTAGACAAGCTCCGTACAACTCACCCTTTTGATTGTTAGCAGCACAGTGTCGTAGTACGTGGCGTTCAAGATGATAAAATTGAGCTTCAGAAGACACTCAACCAGCATTTGTTCAGGAAGCTGCGCCCTAGCTTATCAAGCTGCCCCCTAGCTTGGGTTGAAATATCACCCTGAAGGGGGCGAAAGTTTCCAAAATGCAGAGCTCGTCGAGGAGAGCGACTTCGTACTTCCGGATTTGACAAAAAGTGTTCTAAGTGATAGTTAGTACAGGTTTTAAACTAAGAAATATGCGAAAGAGGGAAATCCGTCGATTCCAGCTCGTGACTCAGACGGCGTGAGTGTGTAGGTGTTCACGAGTATATAGTTTTGACTCTTTATTCACTAAAAATGGAGTTGTATAGAGAAGTTAGTGTAGGAAAAGCTAGTAAAGACTTTACAGAAAATTTTCTTCAGGAATAGGAATATGTACAAACTGTTTTACCTTTGTAAACGGAAGCACATGCCATCCCAGTGATAGGGCGCCTGCCTAGGAGGAAAGTGATCTTAAGATCAATTCCCTCTGGCTTGTGTTTCCTATTCGGGCATGTTGACCTCTTGGAAGGAAGTCTATGTTGGATATGCAGCCACGTCTTGCATATCTAGGGACAGGAGACCGATATCTCCCTTAATCGTTAGCTTAACCTTGAATATACCATGGGAGATACCTAATGCGCATATGGGGAGGGCTGTAAGTCTTGTGGGGCAGCCTCATAAGTGTTGGGACTTCGACCTACATTGGATGACTTGTGGTATATTCAAGGTGGCATCAAGAGAGCATCAAGAGCACGAGAAACTTTTATTAATCAAACTAATTAACCAGGGGGTCGCTTTAGCAAAGGAAGCTGTGAAACCTTCATTAATAAAGGAGTCGGCTTAGCAAAAAAAAAAAAAGTTGTGAAACCTTTATTAAAAAAGGGGGCCAGCTTAGCAAATAAGGCTGTACGCATAAGGACATTAGGGGGTAGCTTAGCTAGGGGGCTGCTTGTGATAAGTAGTTGTGCTTATAAGGACAGCAGGCAGCTTAGCTAGGGGTTTATCTTTTAGGTTAATTAACCTGCGGCGGATTTTTTAGGGAGACTTTTACAGAGAACTGAGAGAGGAGAGAGGAGAGAGGAGGCGCCCAGGAGAGAGAAGGGAGATTTTTTGACGATTGAAGATTTTGACGGTGGAGTTTTCCCTCAATATGAGATATCATAACACCTATTTGCTCACAATGGCTATGTGAGTACGCTCAATTGCTGAGTTTGTGAGACTAAAAGATCATTTCACAAAATCAAAAATGGGCTTTCATCGAATACATAACCTCTTAAGGGATTTATGTTATACCTCCATGCTCGTTTGGACGTCCCCGCAAGGATAGTGGGACAGTGGGATAGTGGGATATTCCTGTCCCTAGTAATATATGTAATCCGCTCCATCTTGAACTCTATCCTTTCATACGAGAGAGTAGGTAGATTTTGGATCAACCTATGATGCACCGGTTGTTATACCACTAGCAGCACGTGGTAGCTAAATTGGTATGGAAGAACTACTGAACTGGATCCTCAAGGATAAGATTGCTAGTAAAAAAGGAATCCGTGTCCTTAGAATGGTAGTTTTCATCCCTAATGTAGGAATACATATGAATATGAGTGTCATTGTAGTCACGAATGGCTACTTTAATAGCAGGATTAGACATGATGCCAACTCTCACGTCACTGCTACTACTTTATCTCGAAAGATTAGTACGTGTGTGACCTCCAAAATGAACATTCATATTGTTACTTGAGTTCAAGTTTGACATCTTTTGCTTTTGGGCCGAACTAGGTCCTTCCAAACCAAAGCTGACAATAGGATGAGTATCCGCCTCCACGAAATATTGACTTTCTGTAATCTTTCTCTTAAGAATTTCATGTCCAACTATCTCATCTCTTGCTCGTCCAATCCGTACAGACCAGTTACAGAACCCTCATTCTTCTCATCATCTGAATCAATCTCATTCTCTTCGTCGTGTTTCACTTTTTTTCCTTGCATCCTGGTCAGGCATAGAAAGAGCCCACTTCGCGTTTGAGAATCTTCTAGAAATTGAAGAGATAGAAAAGTCGTCATTTTGCAAATCATCAGCATATTTATTTATTTTCACTTTCCACGTCTGACTCTATTACTTTCTCATACGTCACCTGCTCTTCCAAAGAGAATCGTACTTCGTTCGTCATGGCATCTAGGATCCACGCAACGAGAACATCTTTACTCACTATCGAGTCAAGATCGAAAAACATGTTGCTGAGATCGAGATTTGTAGAACAAGTTCAGTCCTCTCATACTGCTCTTCTTGTATTTTCTCCTCATTCCAATCAATCTAGAATTGTGATATATATAAACCAACATCTTTGCTCTGGAGTTGTGAGTCAATTTCAGTTTTAGAAATTCAAAAGCATATGAACTCTAGTTCCGTTCACACGCTGATGCACTACATGTTTGACCCAATATATCTGAAGCAATCAACTTCAAGTTTGGAGGTTATATCCTCATGATATGCCCACCACTTCAAGGGTTCACTTTGCAAGTTGTTCCTAGCTTCATGACATGCAGGGCTCCAAAAGTAACCATCTTTGGATAAGATGATTGCTAGCTCATGTACACAATCTGAGACGTATTTTTCCACTCCTTCCACATCTCATTTCAACACATATTTGTCAAACAAGACACAGTACTTCCAGAAATCATCTTTCGCGTGTTTCCTCTGCACAGCTTCCATGGTATCCTCGTGAGACAAATATTGTGGATTCAAACACATTGTAGTGATGTGCAATTTGTTTGTCCATGAGTTCCAGCGATTCATCAGCAACACTGCTACTTCGTCAGATCTCTCTGTGTTTATCAACTTCGACTTCAGGTTGAGACTTTTGTAGAGGCTCCTCAACTTCTCTTTCAAAACTCACGTTTGTCAGAAAATATTTACAAAAAACCCTTTATGCACATCAACTTGACGTAGAAGTTTGAAGATAAGAAAATTCAACTCCATCAAAGATCTCGTCCCAAATGTTATCATCTATTATGATGTCCACTATTTCACGAACATCTTCCAACTTCTTCCTGTCTTTCACTGAATCCAAGAAATCTTTCCACTTCGTGCTCACCATCATCCGTTTCATACAATATCTCAACTCGTAAGCTCGATCCACCATAATGACGTTTGTTGTAAATCGCATAGCTCTAGATACGTTTCAACAATGTTAAACCATCTAAGAGGAAGTCGACAAACATGGTGTTTGTTTGGTGGTGATTCTTGATAAACCTAACCACCTTACAATATTTATTAAATATCGTCGTGATCCAATCAAGTCTTCTGATATTCTCGCATACGAGGTCCAACCCATGCGTTGTGTAACCTCTCCAGATGATATGCGGATACCTGCTCATGACCAACTTGCCGGCCAAGACATTCACAACAACATTGTCCGTTACAAACTATAACACGTTCTCAGCTCTTAGCTTCTCAATCTCTTCAATCACAAAATTGACCACCCATTTCGTATTCTTCAAAACTTTACTCCAATCAAATGCTTCCACAAAGAAATCTCCAAATCAATTAGTCGTCATTATTTTCATCAAAGGTCTACCTTGAGCATTGGTCCAATGGTCGCAAGAAACCGCCATATGGAGAACATCATTCTCTAAACTTTCTCTTTCAAAATAGTGTAATTTTGCTCCAATAGTGGACCTCACAGCTTGTAACTGGAAGGTAAGGTGTATCTCGTTTTCTGTTGAGTAAACTAGAATTCATCAATGATGACTGGATGACTACAAAATCAGAATGATAACGTTATTTGTGCCTGAGCTAAACTCCATCACAAGTCATCAAGGTGTCCATGTTTTTCACTGAACATAAGCAATTTGTCCCTTAGTTTGACATCTTTGTCCTTCGCTCATGTTACTTCCTCAGATTGTGGTCGTATGTCAAAAAGACTCTTTAGAGTGTAACCTATTTGAAGATTGAGACATGTTTGGAACCTCTTCAGCTGTCTCCTCTTGACTCTCTATCATTCCAAAACCCGATGCGAGGTAAGGTTTTTCTCCAAATTCTTCATTTTGCACCAAGATTTCTCTAGCTGTCGATAGAGACTCCGAATAATGGAATGAAGGAATCTGTCTTCTTTGAGCTAACTTTTCAAGTTAACTAACCTTATAAGTTCATAGACCACGTCTGAAGGTGCATTCGGACATGTGTTCTGATCTTTTATGGATTGTTTCGACATAAAACCATATCGTTTCGACCGGTAGGTAATCTCATATATGTAAAGTGTCTCTTCATTCTAGAAATATTGTATACAAAAGTTGCTCTGCAATGTACACATTGAACAATAGAGTCAAATGATCCATCTCGATATGAAATCACAAATTGTAGTTGAGTCAACTTCCCGCAATCGTCTCTAAGTTTCAGGATAGATCTTCGATCTTCAGTCACAACTTAGACTCCCGGAACAATTCCAACATTCAACCCTCATTCTCTGTTTTCCTCCTCAAGTGATTCTTTTCTTATGTCGTGCATATTTCAACGACTCAAGAATGTTGCTTTGGATACTAAGGCACTCCGTATCAAGTTGTGAGATAAACGAGATGGAGCATTAACCAGTCGTCTCCTCTAACTCAGATCTCTAACTATCTCAAACCAATCCAAACTTGGAAGTAGTAATGCATTTTGCGTCCACATCCATTCTCGTATAAAAATGACCGCAATGTAACTCCAACTGCATCCTAGAAGACCGTGTTTATCCACGACACTAGGAGAAATGCTCATATCATCCCGATCCAAAAGGACTAGAGCTAGATCATGCAACTAGCACCATGGAACACCCAAATATATCAAACTGAACTCTAAACTGGTTCAACCACTATATTTGTCTTTCCAAGTTTGTCCACGGCACTAGCAGAAATGCTCAAATCATCTCAATTCAAAAAAAGACAAGTGCGTAGATCATGCAACTAGCATCGTACAACATCAGAAATGCTCCAGACTCCATCCAAGAGAGATGAAGGAATGAGAGAAACTCTTGACGAGACAAATGAAAATGAAAGAAGAAAAAGTGAGATTGCTCACTCATTTATATGAAATAGAGTGTATGAAAATTAATGTGCAACTGAATTATTGTAGTTGACCTAGATATTCTCTCCAAGATACTTTATAAGAGAATCTACTTGCAGAATTCCAAGATATATATTCTCGTGAAAAAAAGAGTATTCTTTATTCACTCATCTTATAAACCAAATACAGAATTTCGAACAAGTCGCTGACGACTACCATCAAATATAAGCGGTCGCCGTCATTTTTTGAAATCTTGTGTGAAATTATGGTCACTTACAAGCTACCTTCTATATCCATCGTCGATGAGTCACAACTGACTAGCGATCCATCATCATTTGGACCATCAGAGTCTAGCAACCTATACTTACGAACAACCGATGACTTGTTCTTACAGATGATCAGTTGATATTTTGATTTTTGATAAATATAACCTTTAATATATTTATAAATATATATTAGATAAAAGGTTGATTGGAAATTCTAGGTGATTGAAATTTCAGAAATTTTGATCTCGGATCCAAAATTTCAATATGTCGCGAACCTTGGAAATATTCAGAGTGAATCTGGAATCTAGATAATTCATAGCCAAATTGGCTACGAAGAAAGGTTCATTTTCTCGTAGGGACTAAAGAAAGATTTTGTCGATTCTCTCTAAACAAGAAAAGCCAGCTCTTCAAAATTCACTCAGGCTTTGGAAATAAAGCAAATAAATCTGAAAGTAAATTACATGATTTTATTCTTTTAAATTATTGGATCCAGATCTGGTTATTCTTTTATCTGCTCTTTGAAATCAGTCCACGTGGAAATTATTTAATTTTATCCAAGAAGAAGTATATTGGTATAAAGGAAATAATTATGAATATTGTTATAGGGATTTTTGAAATATTATCGAATCCTCTATTGACAGGTTGTTTCATATGTAGGTGAATATTGCGCACATGTAACCCTGATCCACATTAATCTCAACAAAGTTACTTGTATGTTATCTTGGTTTAAATGTTCAATTTCTAGAAAACATATGGGAGTTTCAGGTCATATAGACTAATCAGCACGGGACACATCCACTTGTTTTGCTCTTTCTTTTTTTCTTATTGGTCCACGTGGTAATTATTATCTGAATTTCACCTTAGCATTTTACCACTATTCAGTCTAGGGATGTATAACACCTTTACTGGCATAAATATTGATATTATGAGTATCTTTATAGAGATTTTGAAATACCGTTGGATCCTCTGATGATACTTTGTCTCTTCTATAAGTCAATATTGCACACATGCACATATTTATCCATATTAATCTCGAGAAAGTTATCTGTATGTAGCAGAAGTATATTGGTATAAATGTAGCTATTATGCATATCGTTATAAAGATTTTGAAATATCATCGAGTCCTCGATTGACACGTTGTTTCATATGCAGGTGAATATTGCACACGTGTAACCCTTTACCCATATTAATCCCAAGAAAGTTATCTGTATGTTATCTCAGTTTAAATATTCTCTTTCTAGAGAAACATATGGGAATTTTTGGTCCTATATACTAATCATCGGGAGATACGTCTGCTTGTTTTGCTCTTTCTTATTGGTCCATGTGATAATTATTTCCTGTATTTTAACCCAAGCATTTTACCACTATTCGATGTAGGGATATAGAACACCTATATTGGTATAAATATTGATATTATAAGTATAGTTATAAGTATTTTTTATGCATGTGTGTATATTTGCAACCACAGAAAACCCAAGAAACTTACTCGTATGTTATCCCGGTTTAAATATTCGTTATCTAGAGAAACATATAGGAGGTTGAGGTTGTAAAGACTAATCATCGGAGGACACATCTGCTTGTTTTGCTGCTCCTTATTGGTCCACATGGCAGTTATTTCTTGATTTTTACCTTAGCATTTTACCACTATTCAATCTAGAGATGTAGAAGAAGTATATTGGTATTATGAGTATCATTATAGGGATGGTTGAAATACCATCGAATCGTCTAGTGACACATCTTTGCATCTGCAAGTGAATATTGCACACATATACATATTTATCCATATTAATCTGGAGAAACTTACATGTATGTTATCCGGTTTAAACGTTCATTTTCTAGAGTTTGAAATATATATATACAAATCACAAAAAGACACGTATTGTATTTTAGATGATTCTCATTGGTCCACATGTAAACTATTTCCATGTATATAACTCCAGAATGATAACATTATTGGATCTAAGGATATGTAACACATATAGTGGTATTAATATGAGTATTATGAGGAAATACAATCAATCGTCAATATTACCATATCTTTTATATATTTTTTATCTAGAATATTATTCTTTTTCCTGAAAACTAACAGATTTATTTCTGACATAGTTACTCATATTAAATCCTTGGATAAGTATTTTGAGAATCATACAAATTATTTTATACTATTTATCCTATATATGTTTTTCCTAGATCAATTTTTTCACATATACGTTATCGCGGTGAGAGTCCTTCTTGGAGAGGACGGACCTCTTGGCTGTGATTGATTGTGAGAGCGATAAAAAAAAAATTAGATTGCTGCCAGTTATGAGAACTCAAATACGGTCTTTTGTATCCACCAAGGTCAATCAGACATCCAAATCTGTCAAAAATAGCTTTCAAGACTCAAGAAATTTTATTCACATCTCAAATTTCATCATCAAGGTCATCAGTGATCAAAATCTTCTCCTCTCTCTCCTACGAGCACCTCTTTCTCTCTCAGCTCAGTTCTTAGTAATGTCCCTTGAACTGTCACCGCACTTTGATTTGCCTAAAACTCAAGACCCCTACTAAGCAGTCCCTTAGCTAAGTTGGGGTCTTTATGTCCTTATATACTCACTTGTCAAGCATCCCCTTTGCTAAGCTGACCCCTAGCTAAGCTAACCTCTTGTTAAATAAAAACGTCTCAACCCTCGATGCCATCTTGATGCAACACAGATTATGAGCCAAGCTATGATTTTAGAGCCTAAGCCTTGATACAACATAGATTGTAAATGATAAATGATAAATGATGTTACTTGTCCCTTGGGATCTTCGAGGACCATGAGACTGTCCATGTGAGTCCACCACAGCGGGACTCGGACCAGAAGCTTCATTAATAGTTTACAGCAGCATGCACCTCCAACCGTGTCCACAAGGGATTGAACCCACGACCTTTCTCTTAGAGGACTGTGGGTTAAACCACTTGAGACACTGATCTTCGATATGAGCCAAGCTATGATTTTAGAGCCTAGGCCACAACTATAGGACCACCCTATGGGACTTACAGCCCTCCCATAGTTATATCAAGTATCTCTCAACTCATAATCTCGGTTGCATGTGGAGGTTTAGGCCAAGGAGCCAACGTTTAAGGAGGATATCAGTCCCTTGTCCCTAGATGTGCACGATGTAGTCACACACCCAACATAGACTCTCATGCAGGAGGTCAACATGCTGAGATAGGAAACATGAGCCATGAAGATTTTATCCAATGACCTCCTTTCCCTAGGTGGACGCTCCTTCCACTGAGGTGGCTCCTGTTTCCGTTTAGTAAAGTAAATAATCTTGTACATAAATCTACAAATTCGCTTTTATCTCCTTTGCTAGTTTTTTGGGTGGTACTTCCACTATACATCTCCATTTCTAGTAACGAAAGAACAAAAACTATACTACTCAAGAACATCTACGCATTAGTGTCATCAGATAATGAATCTGAGTCACCAGTGGAAAATGAAAGAGTTTTCTCTTCTGTCACTTTCTTAATCTATAAATGATGCAAACATCTATGTATAACCTTATTCTGCATAAATGAAAATATGTGCATGCTCTAATCAAGAAGAGCTTCCACTTGGTACCTTCATGGTTTTTTAGTCATTCTTTGGAATATAAGCTAGAGGGTAGCTTGTCTAGATTAGCCCTAGCTTAGCACCTGCCCAGCTTAACAAGCTCTAGTGCAGCTTCCCTTACAACTACGTACACATGGAAGAAAAACAATCTTTCTCTTACTAACTTTCACTGTACATACTCTTATGCAATACTACAACGTAGAAGATTTCCTATATGGAGATTGAGGTAAATGGAACAGAGAAATTTAACCAATCTAATAACATACATAATTTTCCTAGTTTAAAAAGAACCCATGTTGTGTTTCTCTTGGTGACTTTAATCTCCACTTCAGAGTAAATTTGTCTAGAGAAACGAAGTATTTCTCTATATCTTATCTTTCGTGTGTCTATACCATAGTCAGATAGAGTTAAGGTTCTTGTAATTCTGTTAGTATCCCTCGCTATTCAAGGACCACTGTTAGAAGTAGTCCCTCCATGGAATAGATACAGACACTTGTCCAACTCTTTTTGTACAAGTTCAATCGTAGCTGGAAACTCTCTTAGTTTCTTTGGCATAATGTGTGTAATGTTATTTTGTTGCTTCACTTTAGGGAAGCCTAGGAAGTGAGTATTAGAGAAAGTAAATGATCTTCATTTGAGACAGGAAGTCTTAATTGTAGAGGGGGAAAAGAAGTAGCTCAGGTAGGAGCCCCAGCTCATAATCATGCAGAGAATTTTTGAGTCTAGTCAAAATCTCACCCTGTTAATGAGCAAGTCCGGTACCTTGATTTCAGAGAGTTCAAGAATGTAGTACAAAAGGTCTACGTATACCTATATCAGTTGAGAGTTCATAAGACAGTTCAGGAGACTCAAGGAGCATTCTGAAATAGTCAAGATCACAAGAGAATAATTAACAAAATCGTTTGAATATGTAGTCTTAGACTACAAACAAAGAACTATGCTCTTAGAAGTAAAGTAGAATCCCTGAAGTTATCTCAACTCAAGAAGAGATTCAGGATATTAGTGTCTTCAAGAAGTTACTGTGCCAAACAAAGAGAGAACCCCTATGAGGAGGTATCATCCTACCTCTTGAGTTCAATGCTTTGAAAGGAGCATAGTTCACAAATAAAGTTTCGTGTTTCAAGAATTCGTGTCTCGGTTAGACGTGACACTCTCTTCAAGAAGTCATGCTTAAACTTCAGGAAGAATGAGGTTTTCCCAGTCCGTGGTCCAACTGACGCCCAGAGCCCAGACATCATAAAATGTCATTTTAGCAAAAATGTCGTTCTCCAAGTCTTAGAGGACTGTCCACAAGTAAAGAGAACTTCTCTATTCCCAAATCAAGAAATTTTCCTCCTCGAAATTGACACTCCTTGCAAAACTGACTCTCGAGTGTCACCTCGATGGTCTAATTCAAAGCTGTCCGCAACTTCAAGATACCAAATCTGATAACTTGTTTGGCTAAGTGACAGTGAGGTCAAGACGTAAGTACTAGGGACATCTCTGTTATTAACCAATGAAAGCAATACCGAAAATCCAGACATAACTCATAAGAGAAAAAAAACTTACTACGCTTCAAAAATTACTCAAAGATATTCATGCCAAATATACATCAATTTAGATGTACATTGATCTATTACGTAATAGGTAATAAATTAAAACATGAATATACCTCCTCCATCTGAACATGGCCGCATAGCTCCCCTCCTTCATTGCCCATCTCTTCACAATTCGCTACATAAACTATTCTACCTTAAAAATAAAAGATGACGTTACCCACTCAGGAAAGCAAGATGGAGAAGATAGCTTTACCAAGTTCAAACGGGTTTACTGAACTAAACCATGATTTTAGCGACGCGAGTAATAAAACACTAAACTAATCGAACACTTGACATATAAGGTGTTCACTTCCTAAAAGTGTTCGGATGAATAGGTTCAAAATTCCTTAGGTTGCCTTGCCGTCTATGACTGAGTAGACGGTGACCTGTCCGACCTGACAGACAAATAGAGATGGACCTACGGGGTTGTATTCCCTCTGTCCGGCAGCTTATTCATTTTTATTTTTAAATTTTTTTTAAGGAAAGGGTGGCAGTACACCCGCGGAGAATTTTATTTCGATTCGAAATGGTAAAAAAGCTGAGAACCCACACCCGGGTCCCAGATTAAGCAGACCTCGCCAGGACCGGCGGCGTTACACAGCTCGCACTTGGCCGAGGGCAGCGACCACTTGACACTACCCGATCTATGCGGCCAAAGGTCGAGCGAGCGGCATTTGCTAGACTCAGCGGGGTCTCTATCCTCACTTCTAACGATGGGGCTCGTGCCCTTATGACACTTCTTCGTTAATCTAGTCTTGACCGAGCAGCAATTGCTAGAATCGTCGGGGTCAATGTTCTCACTTCTAACGATGGGACTCGTGCCCTTGTGACAATCTTTCGCTAACCTAGTCTTGACCTCTTTCTGCTTAGCTTGGCTGCTAGCCTGAGAAGGATCATGAGAAGGACCGGCAGCTTATTCATGAATGGATGGTGGACTCTGTCCATCGTGCTTTCCTGACTGCTGGAAACACTAAGAACCGGTGAGTCTCCAGACTGACAGTCTTACATTTGACTACTTACAAAACAGGACTTTCAAGAGGATTCCACCTAAGCATGTGTGTAACACCTTTTGCTTTTTCCCCAAACCAGATGGCATTCGGGCAGTGATTAATCAAAAGTGGCAGCTGCATGGCACAAGGCAGGCTCAAGAGACTAGATAAAAGAGTGTCGTGAACCCTAAAGGAGGCCATTCTCAGTTTTTCAGTTTTGGAGAGAGCACTCTTGGTAGTGAGGGAGGAGACAGTATTTTCAGTGTAGTGTACATTACCTTTGAGGTCAGAAGTCAGGAGGTAGAACTGATGCACATTAAGCTCCTTGGAGAGCAGATTTGAAGAGGGACCTTGAGAGCAGACTTGGGGTGTTGATTAGGGCGCTGACTTGGGGTCTGATCTGTTGAGTAACAGAAATCAGGGCGTTCAGAGTGAAATTAGGTTCTCTGCTGAAGTCTTAGTTCTGGAGTTGCTGAGTAGTGAAGGATTGCCGGTCCAAGAGCGCTGCGTGACCTTGTCAGCAAGTAATGCCATGTAATGTATATGAGCCCGTGACTTTCTCCATTCTGATAAGTAGGCTTGAGTTGTGTGCCAGAACTGAGTTGGACGCATCTGGTGTCGTGTTGACTTCATTTCGGTGTAATTGCTTTGCCTTCCTACTTCCTAGCATCTACTAGGTCTCCTAGTCTTGGCGGTTGCTCTTTGTGGGTCCTGGCGTTCCGACTTGATCACCAGTAGCGGAAGCGCTGCCCAAATTTTATGCAACCCAGGTCTAGAATAGTTCCACCTGTATTTAGCAACCTAAGATTGACCAGAGACCTACAAAAGACTAGTTGGTTATTCAAAACCCGTTCAACAGTTATCAAATCCTCGGTGCTCATTAGTGGATAGTTTAACGAACTGGATCTGGAGACACAAATAAAGTATACAGGTCTCTAGGGAGGTTCACGTTCGGCAGTTCATTGGTTAGAGATTAAGGAATCTGTTCCGAGATCTGCGGTCGAACGTTACAGTTGGTATCAGAGCAGGTTCGGGTTGAATCTTTGCTGAACACCATCGACAATGGAAGCCGTGCCGACTGGGATGGACGAGATGCAGGCGTTTCTGAAGAAGTTGGAAGGCCGACTTGAGCAAGTGGAAGCTGAGAACAAGGTGCTTAAGGCGGATTTAGCTCAAGCAAAAGCGACACAGGAGAAAGAAGCAGAGGTCCTTGTACTACAAACTGAGCAAGTCAAGGATTTAGCACTGCTGGGTGAAGGAGCAGTTGATGCTACTCAAGCAGATAAGAATGAAGATGGGTCACAAAAGGCGCAAGAGAATGTTGCGGAAGGCAGCTCAGCCAAAGAAGGGCACAAGCGGAAAGTGAAGTGGGCTGAACCAGCGACACCATCAGCCTTCAACGATTGGAAGGAGAGGCTAAGGAATGGTATGGAGGTCAACAGCGGATGAGGAGTTTGAACGGTACAACTCCTATGTCCACTTGACCGGAGATGAAGGATGAACTCAGAAGACTTCTGGTACCGGTGGATGAAGCTACACAGTTTCGGCTGGAGCTCATTCATCTGAGACAGACAGGGAGTATCAGACAATACCTCCAGCGATTTTCTGAGTTGGTTACTCGTTTGCACATGGTGGATCGCACCGACTTGCTGTTTCACTTGAAGAAAGGTCTGCAGGGTTTTTATGCTAGTGTGTTTGATAGCTGGGTTATGTTTCACAAGTCCGAGGACATGCAAGACTTGTTTGCATTTTTGGAAGCAGCAGAGAACACTAGAGAGCGTAATTATACCGTGCAGCCTTCCAAGTTTCAGCGTGGAACAAGTGGTGGCGAGCCTAGTAGAGGATTTTGGCGCAATCCTCAAGGACAGATAGCGTCCTCTCAGAGTAGAGGTGGTAGAGGACGTGGTGGTGGAAGATTTGGTGCAGCGGGAAGGAGGTTTCCTCGTGGATCTCAACAGCAAGGAGTTTCTCGTGGTCCTACTCAGACACGACCTACTGGATCTTATGCATCCAATGCAGGATCCAACCAAACTTCGACTTCAGGTGCTAGGAGCAGTGGAGCTAGCAGTGCTACACCTTCAAGGACGATCATCTGCTTTCGATGCGGACGGGACGGTCATATCGCTCGTGATTGTCCTCAACGTTCAACAACGAGCAACGTGCGTGGGTTGACAGCTGAAGAGACAACCAGTATTGAAGAACCAGTTGAGGCGACTACTGAAGCAGAGGTATGTGCTGGTGAGCATTTGGTAGAGCATGGGGATTTTTTGCCGTGGATTGAAGTGAAAATAGGAAACCACCGGTGTTGTTTGCTTATTGATACTGGAGCAGATGTGAATGTCTTGGATGAAAAACTAGTCAGGACCTTAGGGGTGACTAGAACCAAGATCATGAGCTCGTTGTTGGTAAGGTTTGTGCAAGGTAGCACAACCGTTACAGAAAAGCTCATGAGTGTTCCTGTTACTGTTGGAGGGGTAACTAGGAAGCACGAGTTTTTAGTTATGAGCTTAGGCGACACGATGGAAGGTATCTTGTCCTGGTCTTGGTTACAAGAGACCAAAGCCAAGCTAGATGTTCAAGAAGGGAACGTCATAGTCATGGATCGATGGGGCTTGGGTCAACCACATCCTTTGATCATCAAAGAGAGACCCAAGGAGCCAAACCATGCTGCTCATAAGTTCCAACGAGCCAAGGTGGCATTTCAGATCTGCACGGCCAGACAGTTTGGAAAGCAGATCAAGTTGGTTGACGAAGCTTGGGTTGCAGTGATGTCTAAACCCAAGGTGGAGACGGATGAGGAAGAACGTGTTGCTGCTCTTCCTATACATCCTGATATGCAGGCATTAATTGAGAGGTATTCTCACCTAATGCCGGATCAGTTACCAACAGGACTTCCTCCGAGGAGAGCCTTGGATCATGCTATTGATCTGGTTCCTGGGGCTACCCCTACTGTAGTGCCATCAAGACGGATGTCGTTTGATGAGCTGACAGAGCTGAAGACTCAGTTGAAAGAGTTGGTAGCTCAGGGTATCTTACGACCTAGTATATCACCTTATGCTGCCCCGGTGTTGTTCGTGGCCAAGAAAGATGGTGGTATTCGCATGTGTGCGGACTATCGTGCACTCAATAAGGTTACTGTCAAGAACAAGTATCCTCTTCCTCTCATGGATGAAACCACCGATCGGTTGGCCACTGGAAGATACTTCACCAAGCTGGATCTACGTTCTGGATATCACCAGATCAGGATCAAAGAAGGAGATGAAGAAAAGACAGCTGTAAGGACGAGGTATGGCTTGTTTGAGTATACAGTGCTGTCGTTTGGATTGTCCAATGCACCTGGTACTTTCTGCAGGCTAATGAACGAGATCTTCAGAGATCTCTTGGATGAGAGTGTTATCGTGTACCTAGACGATATCATCATCTTCTCATCCACTTGGGATCAGCATCTAATAGATGTTGAAATGGTGTTTAAGCGCCTAGAAGAACATCAACTCTATCTCAAGAAGAGCAAGTGCTCTTTTGGACAAGAGAGTGTAGTGTTTCTAGGATGTTTGATCGATGCGCAGGGCATTCATCCTAACAGGGCTAAGATTCGAGCCATTGTTGAATGGAAGAGACCTGAGAGTGTTCATGAGCTCAGATCTTTTCTTGGATTAGCCACATATTTTCGGCGCTTTGTTTATCAGTTTGCGCATAAAGCCGCACCTTTGTTTGGCTTATTACGCAAGACTTCCAAGGTTGTTTGGAATCCAGCAGCTGAAAGAGCGTTTCAGGAGTTGAAACAAGCACTGACAGAGATGCCCGTGCTAGCTCTTCCAAAGATGGGAGAACCTTTCGAGGTTCACACAGATGCTTCTCAATGGGCCATTGGAGGAGTGTTGATGCAAGGAAAGCATCCGGTGGCTTACGAAAGTCACAAGTTCTCAGAGACTGAGGCAAAATGGCCTGCTCATGAACAGGAGATGTTCGCAGTTATCCATTGTTTGAAGCGTTGGGAGCATTATTTGTTACCAAGCAAAGTTACTGTTGTAACGGACTGTGAGGGTAATACATACTTTCAGAGTAAACCTCGTTTGTCACGTAAACAACAGAGGTGGCAAGTGGAGCTTGCACGTTTTGATATCGAATGGCGGTATCAAAAAGGGAAGGAAAATATTCCAGCGGATTTGTTAAGCAGACGTGTCCAGGCGTTAACAACCCAGGACACAAGTGAAGAGCTTTTGGATCGAATCAGACAAGCATTGCTTGATGATCCTCAGGCTCAACGTTGGACCAGCCAACAAGGGAGAGATCCATTGGTACGTAATCTCTCATTTCGCACTGGCCTTTGGTTTTATAAGCAAACCAAGGTCTATGTTCCAGCTGGCGCTCTAAGGACACTAGTCATGCAAGAATGTCATGATTGTGAACTAGCTGGACATGGAGGACAGAATAGAACGTTACAACGACTTAAAGAGCAGTTTTATTGGCCAACCATGTTGGAGGATGTAATCAAGTACGTGCAGACTTGCTTGACATGTCAGCAACAACGAACTGAGCGGAGGAGACCTGCAGGGTTGCTGAGGCCATTGCCAATACCTGATGGGCCTTGGGAGAGCATAAGTATGGACTTATGCACAGGTTTACCCGAATCAGGAGGTTTTGATGCTCTGTTAGTTGTTATAGATCGTTTCAGTAAGCAAGCTCACCTCATCCCTTGTAGGGAAGCAGTGACGTCAAGAGGTGCCGCTGAACTGTTTATACGATATGTTTTTAAGTATCATGGGATGCCTAAAGACATTGTTTCAGATCTGGATAGGAGGTTTGTAGCTGATTTTTGGAAGGGTTTGTTTCGAAGGCTCGGAACTACCCTCAAGTTCAGTTCCTCTTATCATCCTGAAACTGATGGTCAGACGGAAAGGACGATCCAGATAGTAGAACAAGGGTTGAGAAACTATATCATGCGAGATCAGAGTGATTGGAGCGAGCACTTGGACTTGGTGGAGTTTACATATAACAACACCAAGCACTCGAGTACAGGATTTAAACCATTTGAAGTGGTTTATCGGGGCTCTCATGCACCTTGGACTCCTATAGCTCTGGCTACCAAGGGGCATGAAAACACAGGAAGGTCAAACCAGGATCCTCCAGATCTAGAGACTTTCATACGTGTTCAAGGTACTGTGTTTCAAGAAGCCAAGAAACACATGGAGAAGGCACAACAACGGTATGCCAAGTATGCAAACCGTGGTAGACAAGACGTACAGTTCGAAGAAGGGCAGAGGGTCTGGTTGAGAACCAAGAACTTCAGAATCCCAGCAGGGGTGGATTTAGCCAAGAAGCTTCTTCCAAAGTGGGCAGGACCATTCCTGATCGAGAAGAAGTTAGGTCCTGTGACCTATAAGTTACATTTTCCAGCTAGCATGAAACATTATCACCCCATCATTCATGTTTCTAACTTGAAAATGTTTCGTGAAGAACTAGAATCGTTGCCAGGAAGATATCAGAAATGGCATCCAGTGTTAGAAGCATTACCAAGAGCTGATGATCTTGAGTTGATTGAGATAGTAGATCATCGAGCATCACCAAATCCAGATGGAGCTGGAGAACCCGTCACTCAATACCTATGTCGTTGGACAGGTAGAGTCCCGGGATTGGTAAGTGAAGCTTGGGAGTACCTAGATGATCTAGCATTGTACAAGTTTCAAGAACCACTGCGTAGATATTTTGTGAGACGACAATCTGCAGTGGTTTCTTCCAGCTAAGCGGTGGATTGAATCGAGTCCGAAGAGTCATGCCTAAGGGCCCTTCAAGGACACTGGAACCGAGTAGATCTGGCCAATCTGCTCGTCTAAAGGTGGAGTTGTGGTCTGCTGACTTCTTATGACTGTCGGATGTCAATCAGGTTTAGGCTGACGCTACTATGGTGTATCATAGTAAGGAGGTGGATAAAAAGAAACTGACGAGTTCACCACTTGGAAGCTAGGGTTCTGTCTCACCCGAAAGCTTCAACGGATGCTCGGTAATGGAGCATAGCCTTGAGAAAGGGCTAAATCTTACCCTGGATGGGGTACTGTTCCTCTGGATTTGAGGAAGTGTTGTTTCTAATGTGGTATTGTAGATACCGCAGTTCAGTGGAAGAACTGCGTTTAGCTGGTTGGGGCGATTGTAACACCTTTTGCTTTTTCCCCAAACCAGATGGCATTCGGGCAGTGATTAATCAAAAGTGGCAGCTGCATGGCACAAGGCAGGCTCAAGAGACTAGATAAAAGAGTGTCGTGAACCCTAAAGGAGGCCATTCTCAGTTTTTCAGTTTTGGAGAGAGCACTCTTGGTAGTGAGGGAGGAGACAGTATTTTCAGTGTAGTGTACATTACCTTTGAGGTCAGAAGTCAGGAGGTAGAACTGATGCACATTAAGCTCCTTGGAGAGCAGATTTGAAGAGGGACCTTGAGAGCAGACTTGGGGTGTTGATTAGGGCGCTGACTTGGGGTCTGATCTGTTGAGTAACAGAAATCAGGGCGTTCAGAGTGAAATTAGGTTCTCTGCTGAAGTCTTAGTTCTGGAGTTGCTGAGTAGTGAAGGATTGCCGGTCCAAGAGCGCTGCGTGACCTTGTCAGCAAGTAATGCCATGTAATGTATATGAGCCCGTGACTTTCTCCATTCTGATAAGTAGGCTTGAGTTGTGTGCCAGAACTGAGTTGGACGCATCTGGTGTCGTGTTGACTTCATTTCGGTGTAATTGCTTTGCCTTCCTACTTCCTAGCATCTACTAGGTCTCCTAGTCTTGGCGGTTGCTCTTTGTGGGTCCTGGCGTTCCGACTTGATCACCAGTAGCGGAAGCGCTGCCCAAATTTTATGCAACCCAGGTCTAGAATAGTTCCACCTGTATTTAGCAACCTAAGATTGACCAGAGACCTACAAAAGACTAGTTGGTTATTCAAAACCCGTTCAACAGTTATCAAATCCTCGGTGCTCATTAGTGGATAGTTTAACGAACTGGATCTGGAGACACAAATAAAGTATACAGGTCTCTAGGGAGGTTCACGTTCGGCAGTTCATTGGTTAGAGATTAAGGAATCTGTTCCGAGATCTGCGGTCGAACGTTACAATGTGTACATTTAGTCGGCATAGTCGTCTGTACGACATACAGTAGTCTAGAAGATCGAGAGTAGCTGCGGCGGCTATGTTGGATTGTGAGGTGAGGCACTTTTCTTGATACTATATAACTTTCTTGGCCACCGCAAACACGATGCAGTGGACATTTGTCTTTCGCGCTGATAGTTCACCATGCAGTGGACCATTTGTCTTCCGCATGAATAATGATCTAAGCACCTGGCTCTCTGGAAATATAATTTTTTGCGGTACGATGCATTTGCATAGCTAACCGTCAAACATGAGAAACTCCCCGAAGGTGACAAACAATGGAGATAGTTTATCGTTTTTTTTTAACTGTCTATGCATTTCCAGTGTTTTTGTGAGCTGTCTATAATATGCTCTCTCTTTTATGGCACACTTTCCAGTAGGCCTTGCGATTGTTTTACGTAGCACCTTGTTTTACTCGGCAATGGAAGACATGTGTATTTTCACCACTCTATAGTTCAGAATAATTTATCACTCTAGATCTGTATGTAGACTACGTATAATATAGTGATTTACGCCACTGAGTCTCTATGGTTTTACTCGAAAATGACCAAAGTCAAAAGGTGACCATTATCCATGAAAATAATTGTATTGCTAAGCTATAGCTACCTGAAACAACCCTCTCCAGAAGAAATAACTGTAGCAATGGCTCGAGGAGTACTAGTTGTGTTTACCAGTTAAAGTTCTACCCTGGATCCTCTTTCTAGAAATATTTCGGTTTCGCTTGAGGTTGTTATATTACGGTAGAAAATTGAGAAGGTCAAATATTTTTGCTCCCTATAGATAACAAATAAATAAACAAAGAGAATATATATATTTTTTTGATCCACAAACCTCATATGAATATCCGTTTAATGTAAAATTCAAGATTTTCAACTTTTGGCAGTGAGCAAATGTAATTGGTTTTGGATGATCCATTATTGGACAATGAATGAAACTAGGTTGTAAGGAAAATACTAATTGAAGGTGTAACTTGAATCTATTATAGAAGCTTGAGCAAATTGAAGCACGAGTTATACTTTGCCATCGCTTTCTAAAATCTAAGAACTTAATAGTTTATAGTTATTAATATCCTTTTAGTGAGAGATAATATAAGTATATTTTACCTCTCTTTTATCCCTGTCCTGGTCTGTAATGTAAACGCTAAACATTGTCTACGATACAATAGTCTGTTAAGTAAGTGGAGAGTCTTGTTTTCTCCTCTCTTTATTAGTTTCGATTGATTTTAATGATATGACGTATGACCATTTCTAAAGTATCAGCAGGAATAGATTTTGGAACACTTATAATTGATGTTTCACGTGGAGTCTATCCAAGTGTTATTTTTCATCACTATTTTCGACTATGATTAATTTTTTCTCATTCAAATCATTTCAGCAATAAAATATACAAGAGATAAAATATATTTTAAAATCATCTTTCATTCATACCGTATCATTTTAACAATAAAGTACATAGTGAGATGATATATGCTCGGTAAGTCAATGTTTACAGCCCGATATGTCATTAACATGGCAAAGTGACTAGTTTCGTGATCAACCACAAGTGAGAGGTGTAATCAAACAATACATCGTTAAGAGAGATGTGATCAGTAAAAACTGAGTGTGATGAAGCAACCGAACTAAAAGTGAATATTGTACATGTACATTACAAATTAATATAATTTGCGTGCATGCAATGATGTACAATATGTAAGTTGAGCTAAACATTAGAGTAAAAAGGAGAAATATGTAAGTTGAGATTAAAATGAGTTTCAATAACTTTTGCATTTGGTCATGACGATAAATTAAATGGAGTAGAAACCTACAAGGTCCACTAACAAGGAGCATGATTTCAGGTATTGAAAGCGAAAATCATGAGAAAAGATCAAAGGACGAGGGATTGAATTTGTATAAGTCCTTTCAAATCGAAAGCTGAACTTCATGGTTGCGAGGAACTTTGTAGGGGAACAACTTGAAGGTGTGTCATTTCCAAATCATCATCATCTCGAGGAGTACCTCAGATCAGAGGACGTGCTCCTAGATCATCATCAGCCACGACTGATGGAGGGCACGCCGCATACAATGACGTGTTGCGGGGCACTCCGTATAGGAGAGCGAGTCTGGTGAGGCTCCCTCTTGAGAGATAATTGATCTTTGTGATCAATGTCACATCAGTTTAGCACCTCGACTAGGTTGACCGAGTGCGGAGTGGCTAATCCCAGTAGGGCCGTTAGTGTCATTAGGGCGAGTTCTTGGGATAGCCCACTAGGGGTATACTTCGTAGGTAGAGCTTGGAGGCCTTAGTTCTTCAAGTTGAGTCTTCAAGCTCGTGGCTATGGTGGATAGTCTAGTTGAGTGTAACTCGGATTCTCTAAATCCTAAACCTTAAACGCGGATGAGCATAGAGTGGGTTTGACTCGACTTTAGTGATTGTTTAGTGCCGGTCGGTATGATGGAGTGAGTACATACCATATCACTCGAAGAACTCGAATTGCGAGGTCCGATTGAGAGCTTCCAGATCATGGATTGCTGTCGATGATATTTCCGGAGTTGGCAGATCGTTGGTATTTTTTATTTACGAGTGCGTGCGTGCGTGGAGTGGTTCTTTTTGATGTTGTGGCTGATCGCTGTGTGGATTAGTATTGTTTGGACCTATTCTTGATCAGATTTGGTGGTGAGGTAGTGTAGAAGTGCTGCTAGAATTTCCCATGACAGATTTTGAGATCAATTTGAGGTCGGCAAAAGTACGTCGAGTTGGCGTGGATCAGCAATTTCTGATGCTGAAGAGTGCAGTAGGAGGAGGCTTCGAGGAGCAGAAGTGCGTGAGTGCGGTGGCATGAGAAGCGGAGTGCGGAGACAGAACGGAGCCCGAGCCCAAGCCCGCCGCAAGCCAGCTTGCTGGCGTGCGTGACAGAGGTATGCAAGTTTGAGTTGTGTGGGAAGTGTAAAACCAGCAGGTCACTCATCCCAATACTATTCCTGAACTTGCACACTTGACTCTGCAGTTCTTAGCTTTGGCTTTACCACTAGACCAATAACTCTTGGTGGCTTCTAGATATGCGTGCAAGTACTTATGGACTTGTTTAAGGTAGTAAGGGATCTTCTCGCATGTTCTTAGAGGAGTGGTAAGACGACCTCATAGTGTTGAGGAGAAGTTGTTGTTGTGGTAGTGTTTGTCTATACCGTAGAGATGCGTATGGAGGCAACTGATGGCAGTTGTCTTTGGTGAACTAGTAGAGCTACCACGTAGATACTTTTGGAGCTACTAGAGGTGTGGACATCTAGTTAGTGATCTTAGGTGTAGGTTATGACAGTTTGTGACTATATATTGTGCATGTGATCATTGAAGAGGAGGCGTCAGTCCAGATAGGTTGGGTTTTTGTTATGTAAATGTTTGAGTGTGGAGGGTTATCGTTTGGACTTCTTGTGGTTGGAACCCCTCCATATTCTACTTCATGTTTGTGCGCCGCGTTTGCTTGTGTTGGCACTTGATTTATGGAGTGAGTTCACTCCAATGTGCTATCGGTAGTGAGACTGGAGTTGCGGACCAGTCATACTATCTTTGTTTCTCTCACGGTGAGGTTGGATTGACGACCAACAGATTGTGAGAGGCTGCTTGTGGTGATGACAGATACAGGTTGTCTTGTGCCCTGAAGCTTGCTACCGGTCTTGACTCTCACCCAAGGTAAACCTCCGATGGCCTTTGATGAGGCGCATCATAGAACTAAGAGACCTCGGCTAAATCCAGCTCTCAACATTCTCATATCACTTCCTCACTTGGAACGAGAACTCTCATGAAACGTAGAGATAAGAAAAACACACCCTTTATAAATATGACCTAACGGCTTTCAAATACAAAGCAAAGGGAGGATGAGAGATCACTCCACAACCCCAACAAGACTAATAAAATTAGAGTATGTCAAGATTTTTGAAAACTAAATACAGCAACCAGGAAACACCATCACCCTTTATCTTTTACAGATTCTATTTTGGATAGGGTAGCTGGTCATGAGTGCTATAGTTTTCTTGATAGATTTTCAGGGTATAATCAGGTATCCATTAGAGAAGAAGACAAAGATAAGACTCCTTTTACCACTGGCTGGAGTACTTTTGCATACCATAAGATGCCATTTGGTTTGTGTAATGCTCCTGTCACATTTCAGAGAATGATGACAAACATTTTCCCAAAGTATCTTAGGAAGTTCTTAGAAATTTTTATAGATGATTTTTGTGTTTTTGATCTAAGGGAAGAGCATATAAATTCCTTGGCCGTAATTTTTCAGCGTTGTAGAGATGCTCAGTTGGCATTACATCCAGAAAAGTGTTTTTTTGCCATGACAGAGGGTCTCTTATTAGGACATAGATTCTCGCAGCGAGGCATTGAAGTAGATGTAGATAAGTCTCAGTTATAGTAGCTTTGGATCCTCCCTCGAATGTTAACGAGTTGCGAGGATTCTTAGGACATGTGGGTTACTATCGGAGGTTTATCAAAGACTATGCAACCTTGGCAGCACCACTAACTGAATTGTTGAAGAAGGCTACTGAGTACGTCTAGCAGGAACAGAGACAAAAAGCTTTTGAAACTCTGAACACGAAGTTGACTGAAGCTCCAGTTATGAAAGCATCAGACTGGAGTCAACCCTTTCAAGTGTATGTGGATACTTCAGCATTCGCTATTGGAGTGGTACTGAGTCAGAAAGACAGTAAAAAGAGAGACCATCTGATTAACTATGCGAGTAGACAGCTATCTGCTGCAGAGAAGAACTACTCTACTACAAAGCGTGAAGCACTGGGGATGGTGTATTCTGTCAGAAAATTTCGACACTACTTGTTGGGTTGCGAGTTTGTATTCTACGTGGATCACTATGCTCTAAAACATCTAGCGCAAAAAGCTGATTTGTCGAGAAGAATAGCAAGATGGATGTTGTTATTGCAGGAGTTCAAATTCACAGTTCAAACTCGAGAAGATAAACATCATGAGAATTCAGATTACTTGTTGTAGTGTCGCAAGATTACTCCTTTTGCCCATTTAGTTTACAAGATATCGTTCCCACAGAGGATTTGCACAAGTATCGCTGCTCTAAGTTCTAAGACCTATTCAAACACACAAACACACGGGTTTTGTCTAGAAATCCCGTCTTCTCACAAAACCACACGACTTCCAGACCCTTCAGAAGGTGCTCTGGACCTAAACAAACAACTACGAACTAAAATATCACACAACTATCTACAAAGAAGCTCGGGAAGACACTTCCTGCTTCCAGGTCACTTTTTCCAGTCCTCTCAGTACCGTCTTCTCGAAGCAATTCTCGGCTTCTGGGGATTCAACTCGGCTTATCATGCCTCCAGAAGATTGCTCCTGCTTCGTAGAAGTCGAACTAGCAATGTCTGTCGCGCATTGCTCTTCCAAGTCTCAACGGGTTAGATCAATCACAAGTTGTATGCCCCTGTAACCTTCCCAGGCTTCTGCCTATGAAAACGGTCTTCCTACAGCACTACAACGACATTCACCTTCACGAAAGCTCAATAGAAGTCTCGGAAGCTCACTAGAAGAAGGTAAAAAGATGGAGAAGATGAGGAAGAAGGGAAAATCCAAACGAGAGAGAAACAAGGTAAGAATCAGAAATTAAGACTCCGACAGGCTTCTAGTCCGGATCCTGACTAACAAGCCATCTTTGCTTGTAATAGTTTGGGGAGGAAGACAACAAACGTGCGTACAGTTACACAGTCTTCTACTTGAGGATGTCGTCATTTGCTGTGGGAAGAAGGCTTCTTTCTTCTTCTCTCGCTGCTCCGACAACTCTTTCTTCTAGGATCTCTTACCCATAGGACCGTCCGTACGTGGATCCGAAGTGCTCCACTGGATGAACCAAGCTGCGAATCTGCACAACTGCTGACAGTCACTGCCACTCAAGAAGAATGCTTCCTATGCACGATCGGGAGTGAATTCAAGGCAATCCACCACCCAGAAGCACAGACAAAGCTTCTGCACTCAAATCTGCAATCCATTCACCGAGAAGAAGGCACATTGGTGTTGGGAAGCTCACTCCCTCTACTTTCTGCTCCTACTCCTCGACACACCAGTTTAGCCAGCAGGACTACACGAGGATGCCGTTCCTTGCTCCTAAACTGCTCACTACCTCTATCTACATCTTCAAACCATTGCTGACAACGAGAGAATTGTAGTGACGCAGGATTTCTCCTTTTGCCCATTTAGTATACAAGATATCGTTCCCACAGAGGATTTGCACAAGTAACGCTGCTCTAAGTTCTAAGATCTGTTCAAACACACAAACACAAGGGTTTTGTCTAAAAATCTCGTCTTCTCACAAAATCACACAAAACCACACGTCTTCCAGACATGCCAAATGATGCTCTGGAACTAAACAAACAACTACCAACTAAAATATCACACAACTATTCACAGAGAAGCTCGGGAAGACGATCTTCCTACTTCCAGGTTGCTTCTTCCGGTCTTCTCGATACTGTCTTCACGAAGCGATTCTCGTCTTCTGGGGTTTCAGCTCGTCTTCTCACACCTCCAGAAGATTGTCCTGCTTCGCAGAAGTCGACTAGCAACGGTCGTTACACCTTATTCTCACACTCACATTCCAACGGGTTAGATTAATCACAGGGTGTATGCCCCTTGTAGCCTTCTCAGGCTTCTGCCTACGGAAATAGTCTTCCTGTAGCACTACAACGACATTCACCTTCACGGAAGCTCAATAGAAGTCTCGGAAGCTCACTAGAAGAAGGTAAGAAGATGGGGAAGATGAGAGAAGATAAGAAAATCCAAACGAGAGGAAACAAGATGAAAGGAGGCAATTAAGATTCCGACAGGCTTCTAGTCCGGATCCTGACTAACAAGCCATCCCTGCTTGTAATAGTTTGGGGAGGAAGACCACAAACGTGAGTACTGTTGCACCGTCTTCTACTCGAGGATGTCGTCTTCTGTTGCGGGAAGAAGGCTTCTTTCTTCTTCACTTCGCTGCTCTGACTACTCTGTCTTCTGGGATCCCTTACCCATAAGACCGTTCGTACGCAGACCCAAGTGCTCCACTGAACGAGTCAAGCTACACTTCCACAACTGTTGACATTCACCGTCACTCAAGAAGTACACTTCCCATGCACAATTGGGAGCGAATTCAAGGAACCCACCATCCAGAAGACATGGACAAAGCTTCTGCACTCAATTCCACAATCTATTCCCCGAGAAGAAGTCACAATGGCATTGGGAAGCTCACTCCCTCTGCTTCATGCGTCGACTCCTCGGCACACCAGTCTAGCTAACAAGACTGCACGAGGATGCCGTTCCCTGTTCCTAGACTGTCCACTACTTCTATCTACATCTTCGAACCACTGCAGGTACGAGTATGCAGACCCCTCATGTGTATTCCAAGACTATTCGTATGTTTCCAACAACGGGGGTAGTGCGAAGAACTTATCTATCCTGTCTCTCCTCTAATGTGTCTCGTCTGCCTGCCCATAGAATCGATGTGTATGTGCAGTTGCTACAGAATTCTACAGAACTGGCAGAACTCTATCTCATACTCTGCGATCCTACTTATGTCGCTGCCATGAGAACCAGGGGAGGCGACCACCAGGGAGAGAGAGGCGCTGACAAGAGGTTGTCACCTCACATGCATGCGGTTCCTCTTCCCAATTAGCCCTCCACTGTGTTACTCCTACGCTACCTAGACTGCCATGTGGTGTCCTAATTATTATTACATGGAAAAACTGCCACCTTTAAGATAGCATACTAAATCTGGAAGTGTGTCACTTTGGTTACTGTCTACGCTGATTGCTCCGTGGCAATCCCTACCTGATCTGCTCCTATCGGAGCTACTATCTCGGCTTCTGATGGACTGGGAAGCCCTACACTTACCTCGGGTGTCACTGAGGTAGCTCCCTTCTCCTCGCTCTTCGCTGGCCCTGCTGTTTCTGCGGCTGCGTCTTCCTCGGCTTCGGCTTCGGCTTCGGAAGACGAAATCATCTTCTGGGAAGCAGAGTCGAGTGATGCGTCTTCGGTCTTCTGAGGCACGGGTGCGGTACTAGGGACCATGGCGACCTCATAGGGGTCCGGGGAAGTCGCTTCCTCCACGCGGAATACCTGGGAAGACGGCTCGTCTTCCTGTCTTCCAGAAGACATCATGTATTCCGGGGCGTCTTCTGGAGTCTTCTCGTCTTCCAACACTGTCACCACCAAGTGCACAGCGAGATCGAACTCCTCCTTCTCCATTCCGGATCCAGTCGATGGTGCTGGGACGTGGGAAGATGCGGTTGCAGGTGTCGGAAGCGAGGGAAGATCATAAAGTGTCTTCACTCCTTCTATCTGTCTATCCAAGTACCTGAACATGCTATCCCTGCATTCCAATAACCTCATCTTGGACTCGCTGTCCCATCCTCTAGCTAAAGTAAGTAACTTTCTACCCGCGGTGTAGTTGAACTTCTTCCGAAGCGCTTCCATCGATTGTGCTAGCATCTTCTGCGCACGAGCCTCCGCTGCTTCCCGCTGCGTCTTCTCAACTGCAGCTCGCGCTTCTGCGGCTTCTCGCTGCGTCTTCCAAGTGGTCTGCTCTTGCGAGGGTGGTGATCTTCTCTCGCACCCGCAGGACTTCTTGATCACGCTGCTGTACCCGCGCCTGCAACTCCTGGTTGTTCTTCCGAAGCCGACCAGCTCCTTGGCAGAAGCGGCTGCTTCCGCCTTGTACTTGGCTGCAAGCTTCTCCGTGGTGCGGAGACTAGCTTCCAGCGACTCCGTCTTCTGCTGGCCTTCTTCCTGTCGCAGCAAGGTGCGCAGGCCAAACCTAGGTTGTAAGGGCCTCTCCTGTGCCTTCGCTCTCTTCTCCAGCAACTCCATAGCTGGCTGGATCTCCTTCTGGAAGTAGGCACTGAATTCCTCCAATCGTCTTCTTGCGGAAGACAAGTTCATCTCCACCACTCGCTCGGAGATGTCGACCTTGTCTTCTAGAGGCAAGGATGCTTCTTCCACCACGATGGCCTTCATCTTCTGCGCACGAGAAGAAGCTACTCTTCTCATCTTCCGGGGTGGAAGACTCCTCATGGCAGGAGCGGCTCTCTTCTTTGCGCTGTCGCGCTACTTGGCGGCTACATGTTATATTTCTACTCCGACGCTTGAGTTTAGTAGTTCTAGAAGTTAGCTTATATTACTTCTAGTCGTTTATGTATATGTTTGACACCTTTGCATACGGTGTTAACACTATTTTGAGTCTTAGTAGGTTGATTATCATGTTGTTAGGGCTTAAGCTCATGGGTTGTATTTGCGTGTCGCCCATGCACGCTTTCTAGCTGATTTAAGTTATTTTTCGGGGCTACGTGTCGTTTTAAGTAATTTAAGTTTTACGCTGGCACTCTAGGGGGCTTGACGTGGTAGCCTATGAGTAAAACTAAGTCGCCACGTGGTTTAGGGTACTAAAGGACAACCAAGTGGAGCTATGAACTCCCATTGGTCCGTTTTTGTCTTTTGTTAAACTCTAAATTTAGAAACAGAGCTCTAGAGTGGAGTTCGAGCATTTGGTGAGGGATCTTCGAAATCTGAGAGCACAGGGAGAGAGGGCTCGTCATGCCAAGCACTTCCAGTGAAAATTTCGATCGATTTGAGTCAATAAAGACGGAGTTATGAGCAATTGAAGTTCGGATTGTGCTAGAATTGAATCACTTTTGTTGGATTTAGGGTTTTCAGTGTCACTCGCAGCAGATTTGAGGAAATTGCTTCAAAACTTCGAGGTTGTGTTCCCCGCCAGCAGGGCTACGATTTCACAAAAAGTTTCATATCGGTTGAGCAACTGAGTAATTCAGGGCGGCCGCTGAAGCTGAGGGGGTCTGAAAAGCTCTTAATCTAGAGCAGCGACTTCAGAGGAGGAGATCTGCAGTTCTGTGAACATTCAGGAGTCCCAACTTCACAAGGATGTTCAGCACCCTGTAGACTGCAAATCCTGTAAGAAACTTCGAAATTGATCGAGCCAAACTCCTGTTATAGGTTGAAATAGCCAGCTAGGTACCAGAAATTGCCGTAGTTTTCTTGCTCAAAACTTTTCTGTTCATATCTCCGTGTCAGAATTTGATCTCAGGCTGAAATTTCGTCTGTGAGTTCAGTAGTACCTCATTTGCATGCAGGGGAAGTTTAGAGGTCTAAACCTTCATAGTTTTCCTCTCCGTGAGTGTCAAAGTTCACCGCCGGATCCTGTTACTGCCGGCTAGACCTGAATTTCGCCTTCTGGGTATATTACTAGATCTTACACATCTGTGTGAGTGTTTATAGCCCCTGTTGTAACCTGAAAGCCAACCTCTTGAGTGAAAAACCACAGCCAGAAGCCCGGCGCTTTCCTAGGTAGACGGATTACACTCCGACATACTCTCTTTTGGTGAACCCGACGTGAAACACCTAGGGTGGGAGTTTTCTTAAGAGTGTTACAGGATCAGATATCATGGCCAACCAAGGATCATCAAGTGGAGGTGCTGCTGCTGCTCAGCAACCTATTCAGTTTGATGCTGCTACGATGAAGATGTTCCAGGCTTTTTCCATGTTCATGCAGCAGCAGCAGAGCACAGAGAGGAAGGAGGTGTTAGCAACCAAGGCGTTGCAATCTGTGGTGCACCAGATGGACCAGTTCAAGGGTACAGATATTTCCAAGTATGTGCGATACTATGCTAGGGAGATGGAGGTGAACAAGGTGCCTGAGAAGGAGATGGTGGAGAACTTTGAGCTTGCTGTTGTCCTTGAGATTCGTGGGCGTGTGAAGGAGCTCAAGCAGCAGCAAGGACAGAGTTGGGAGAGCTTTATGCGAGCTTTGAAGGAGGAGTACTACACTGAAGATTCAGAGAGGGTGACCAAGAGAACGTTCTTGGAGTGGGTGGTTAAGCCCAACAAAGGTTTGTCTGTAAATGAGTTGTTAAGGGAATTTGATCGTCAGTATGCTCAGCTTTCTAGGACAGAAAAGCTTACATTAGAGGTGGAGAAGACCGAGCTTTTCCTACAAGCAGCGGACGTGACTATTCAGGAGAAGCTTGAGCTGTTGCTGGAAGACAAGAGTGAGGAGAGAGGATTGAAGACTGACTGGAAGGAGGTTGAAGAGGCTGTCTCTTTGCTGACCAAGAGACAGAGAAGAAGGGACAAGGTGGTGGTAAGTGAAGCAGCACCTCTGATAATTCCTGTCAAGCAGTTGCCTGCTAAGCCCGCTTTGGTAATTGCTAGAGAGGAAGACTCACCGCTTGATGAGTTGATTAAGGGTATGAAGGAGCTTAAGCTTAAGCTCACTAGGTTAGAAGAGAAGGAGCAGAATGTACAGCCTGCTATGCAGAGACCTCAGATGAGAGAAGGCTTTGTTCATCGTTGTATATGGTGTGATAGCCTAGACCATGTAAGGAGAGATTGTGGGGAGTTTTCAGATGCATTGAGGAAGGATCTTATCTTCTTCAAAGATGGTAAGATCCATTTGAGAGAGACTGGGATGATGCTGGGAACCAACTTTGGCAAGGGTGGTATGAAGAGACTTGTGAATGATATATCAGCATCACATGCTGTTTCTGTTGTGAATGCTGCTACGTGTGGAGTGAAAGTGGAAATGGAGAGAGAGAAAGGGACTACTGGGTTGTGGTCAGATGTAGTGCGGTCCGTAGCTAGAACAGAGCTAGACAAGGATGTGCTACGAAGGGTTGGCAACTCAATTAGAGAAACTACAGGATGGAATGACCCTGTGGATACTATGTCAGTGCATGCTTATGTTGCAAGAAGTCAGCATGAAGCTGTACTAGAAGAGAAACGTAGGAGGGAGGATGCAGGTGAGGCTTCTACAGCCAAACGGCCTGCTACAAGGAGTGAAAGGGCTAGACCAGAGACAAGGCAGGAGACAACACCTACTCGGGAGGAGACTATGGAGGATCTACCACCTACAACACCAAAGGAGAAGGAGAGAAGCAAGGAGAAGGGTAAGATGCCTGCATACAAACTTCAGTCTGACATTGAGATTGCTACAGACCTGAAGCAGGTGTTAGAGAATCGTATCTTGAATGGGAAGGTTGAGTTTACTTTGGGTGAGATTCTTGGGATTGCAAAGCGTGAGTTCCATGAGGTTATCATAGATATCATCAAGAGGAAACGTCAGATTTTGGGTGAAGCAGCTACGCTTAACGCTCTAGGGACCAAACTGTCGGAAGATGAGGAATATGAGATTGCTGGTTATTGTTCTCAAGTATCAGAGGGAAGATCAGATCAGCACGTGAGGTTTGAAGATGAGGTAGAAGCATCACAGGAGAGCCATTATTCTCACAACCATTGGGCGAGAGCAACCACAGAGACATTGGTGAAGTTGGGAGATCTGGAGGAACCTGTGGTGGCATTGATTGATCACGGCTCAGAGATTAATCTGATGTCTAAGGAGCTGTACAAGCGTGGAAGGTGGCCCATAGACACCAACCATGGATGGCTTATCCGTGCTGCCAACAACCAGAGGGGAGAACTGTATGGTGCTTGTCCCAACATCAAGGTAACTGTGGATGACATCAGTGATGTTCAGAATTTCTTTGTGCAAGACATGTCAACCTATCCTATCATTCTAGGGCAGCCTTACATTACTGCTGTTAGAATGGAGACACGAGTTATGGATGATGGTTCAGCTTATGCTAGGATACGTAGTAGAGACGGCAAAAGAGCTGTTCAGTTTTTGACCGTTGCTGCAGAACATGAGAGGAATCGTGATAGCTTGAGAGACCGTCCACTACCTAAGATTACTCAAGAGTTTAGAGAGTCTAGGGGTTTTGGCAGAGTACCATTGAAGAGCGAGACTTCAACGGTACAGTAGAGATAGGATTCTCGCCTGATCCAGTAGAGCATGAAGCTTTATCCACTAGCTTCTTAGGATTGACGTCATATGGATCAGTGTGTTATAGGAAGGTGGAGAATCTGAAGAGGTTTGAGAGATAACATGTGAAGTATGTACAACAGTCTTTGAGAGATAGTGGAGAGTTAGCCGGAGATGAATACATATCTGGAGTGTTTGAAGAGCGGTATTTGGTAGATACTATAGGGGAGTTGAAATCTATAGTAGAAAGTTCTATAGATGATGTAGATAGAGTGGTGAGAGTGAGCTCCAAGGAGCTTTATGATGTAATTGATAAGTTTATAGATCGGCAAGAGGTGTATGTGGAGACCAAGTACAAGTCAGTGGCAAAGAAAGTCAAACCAGTGGCTTTGCCTTTACCACTCGATTACAATCAGAAGATGGAGCAAGCTGCATGAGAACCGACGCTTAGTGGACCGAGAAGAATTGGGCACCAGTTTACAGAAACAACACTGAAGGACCTGAGGATTGGAGGTGATGGATTTCTTACTGAGCAAGAGAAGAAGAGCTTCAGGGAGATGCTATCTAGGCATGGTAAGGCGTTTGCGTTTGAGTCACATGAAGTAGGATGTGTAGATCCAAGTGTAGTTGCACCTATGGTAATCTTTACTATATCGCATGTGCCTTGGAATCTATGTCCTATCCCTGTACCTAGAGCTCATCTACCAAAGTTGATAGACTTGCTCAATGAGAGGATTAGGATGGGTATCTTGGAACCATCTATAACTCCCTACTCTAGCAGATGGTTTACTGTTCCGAAGAAGAGTGGAGCTTTGAGATTCATTCAAGATATGCAGCCAGTTAACAAGGTGACTATCAGGAATATGGGTATAGGACCTATTGTAGACGAGTTTGCAGAGGCTTTTGCTGGTCGTGCTATCTATTCAATGGGAGACTTATATTCAGGTTACGATCAGTTTCAGTTATCCTCTGAGAGTAGGGACTTGACTACAATGAGGACACCTTTGGGGTTACTAAGGATGTGCACCTTGCCACAAGGTGCTACCAATTCTGTAGCACATATGATGAATGGCATGAATAAAGTTTTGAGGGATTTCATTCCTGAAAAAACTATGCCATTCCTTGATGATGTGCCGATCAAAGGGTGTGCTGAGGAGGAGAAGAATGAGGTAATGGATCAGAGGGGGTGCCGTAAGTTTGTTGCAGATCACATAGCCGACTGTGATAAGATATTGAGTCGACTGGAGCAGGTTCATTTGACTTTATCAGGAGCAAAGTCTGTATTTGGAGAACATGAGGTGTTAATAGTGGGACATCTGTGTGGATCTTATGGTCGGAAACCTTGTCCAAACAAGGTTGATGCCATCCGAAGAATGAAGGAGACATGTGGATCGGTTACTGAGGTGAGAAGGTTTCTAGGTGCATGTGTGTTTTATCATATATGGATTCCACACTTTGCACATGTAGCAGATCCGTTGTACAAGTTGTTGAGGAAGGGGCAGAGATTTCAGTGGCAAGAGGAGCAAAGCGAGTCTATGAAGAAGTTGAAGGATATGTTGTCTTCACCACCAACTCTACGGAAGGTAACATATGAGTTGGGCAGACCTGTTATCCTTACTGTTGATACTAGTCCTATTGGCATTGGGTGGGCTATAGGACAAGATGATAAGGATGGAAATAGATATGTGGTGCGTTTTGGTGCTAAGGTCTTAAGTTCACGGCAGAAAGACTACCCTCAGGTCAAGAGAGAGCTATGGGGAGTAGTTACTGCGATGAAGAGTGGTAAGGAATACTTGATAGGAGCACCTGTGGTTGTGGAGACAGATTGCTTACCTCTCTTGGGAATGATCACTAGCTGTACAACTCCAGATATTGCTATGTTGAGGTGGATAGCATATATCAAGTCCTTGAACCCAGAGTTTAGACATATTGCAGGAAAAGACAATCCTGTGGCAGATATGTTATCAAGGGCTAGATATTACGATGAGAAAGAAATGATAGATGATCAGGAAGATGTGGGAACAGAGTTCTATTCTAGTGCTCTTGCTAGAAGGGATAGAAGTTGTTTTGTAGCCTCGTTGGAGTTTTTTGAGGAAACTGTGTATGATGGCGAGTGGTTGGATCTTGGGCGCTATTTGAGTTCACTGGAAAGGCAAGAAGGCTGGTCTGATGCAGATTTCAAGAGGATCCGTAGAATAGCTTATGGTTTTTACATGGAGGACATCTATGGAAGCGCCCTAAGCTACAAGGAGGTATACCGCAACGGGTGGTATGTGACTTGAGATTGCAGCAGCAGCTGATCAAGGAGTTTCATGAGAGTCTATGGGCCGGTCATAGAGGAGTTTGGGCAACATTTGTCAAGATGAAGGAGAAGTATTGGTGGAAGGGTATGTATAAGGATGTAGTACAGTTTGTTTCATCTTGTATACCCTGCCAGATGTATTCCAACGTACGTCATCGTGATGGATTGCATCCTACTTATCCTTTAGCCATTCATTACAAATGGATAGTTGATCTGATAACTATGCCGTTTGGACTTGGACAAATGAGGTATCTAGTCTTGGCTAGAGAAGATCTATCTAACCAAGTCGAAGGTCGTGCCCTGAGGACGAAGACCACTGCTAGTATCTGCCGCTTTCTACTTGAAGATGTCATTTGTAGGTATGGGTGTGTGGGAAAGATCACTGCAGATAGGGGTGAGCTGGATTCACAAGAAGCAGTTGAGTTCTTCAAGCGATTGGGAATCAAGCTGGCATTAACCACTGCTTACAATCCTGAAGGGAATGGCAAGAGCGAACGAGGTCATCCGCCAATCATCAAAGCTTTGGTAAAAGCTTGCAAGGGTAAGATCCGTGAATGGCCTAGACTGCTACCATTTGCTTTATGGGCAGATCGTACAACTCATAGTACCGTTACAGGTTACATGCCAGCAGAGTTGATACTAGGACAAAAACCTGTGATGCCGATTGAGGAGGTTGTGCCTACTTGGAATGTTTTGCCATGGGAAGATGGTAGAAGTATGGAGGATCTTCTTGCATTAAGGATCCAACAGTTAGAACGGAGACCTGAGGATGTTGCCAAAGCTGTGGAAAGGTTGAAGACTGCTAGAGAGAGAAACAAAGGCAGATTTGATAGAACGCATAGATTACGACCCAAACCAGTTAAAGAAGGTGATTGGGTGTTAGTCTATGATAGTAGTCTTGATAATCAACATAGCACTATCAGGAAGTTCTCCAAGAGCTGGTTTGGACCTTATGTGGTGTTAGAAGTTTATGATAATGCCACATACTCCTTGAGAGAGTTAGATGGTGCAGTGCTCAAGATACCAGTCGCAGGAAAGAGAATCAAGCTCTTTAGGAGGAGAGGGGAGGACCAGAACGTTGCAGAGTTTACGGAGGATGAAGCTGAAGACCCAATGCAGGTTGAAGATGAGTTTGAAGCCGAAGCTGAAGAGTCTTGATCTGGATGGCACATACCGGAGGATGTGCAGGTTCAGAGGGGGTGGATGTCGCGCTACTTGGCGGCTACATGTTATATTTCTACTCCGACGCTTGAGTTTAGTAGTTCTAGAAGTTAGCTTATATTACTTCTAGTCGTTTATGTATATGTTTGACACCTTTGCATACGGTGTTAACACTATTTTGAGTCTTAGTAGGTTGATTATCATGTTGTTAGGGCTTAAGCTCATGGGTTGTATTTGCGTGTCGCCCATGCACGCTTTCTAGCTGATTTAAGTTATTTTTCGGGGCTACGTGTCGTTTTAAGTAATTTAAGTTTTACGCTGGCACTCTAGGGGGCTTGACGTGGTAGCCTATGAGTAAAACTAAGTCGCCACGTGGTTTAGGGTACTAAAGGACAACCAAGTGGAGCTATGAACTCCCATTGGTCCGTTTTTGTCTTTTGTTAAACTCTAAATTTAGAAACAGAGCTCTAGAGTGGAGTTCGAGCATTTGGTGAGGGATCTTCGAAATCTGAGAGCACAGGGAGAGAGGGCTCGTCATGCCAAGCACTTCCAGTGAAAATTTCGATCGATTTGAGTCAATAAAGACGGAGTTATGAGCAATTGAAGTTCGGATTGTGCTAGAATTGAATCACTTTTGTTGGATTTAGGGTTTTCAGTGTCACTCGCAGCAGATTTGAGGAAATTGCTTCAAAACTTCGAGGTTGTGTTCCCCGCCAGCAGGGCTACGATTTCACAAAAAGTTTCATATCGGTTGAGCAACTGAGTAATTCAGGGCGGCCGCTGAAGCTGAGGGGGTCTGAAAAGCTCTTAATCTAGAGCAGCGACTTCAGAGGAGGAGATCTGCAGTTCTGTGAACATTCAGGAGTCCCAACTTCACAAGGATGTTCAGCACCCTGTAGACTGCAAATCCTGTAAGAAACTTCGAAATTGATCGAGCCAAACTCCTGTTATAGGTTGAAATAGCCAGCTAGGTACCAGAAATTGCCGTAGTTTTCTTGCTCAAAACTTTTCTGTTCATATCTCCGTGTCAGAATTTGATCTCAGGCTGAAATTTCGTCTGTGAGTTCAGTAGTACCTCATTTGCATGCAGGGGAAGTTTAGAGGTCTAAACCTTCATAGTTTTCCTCTCCGTGAGTGTCAAAGTTCACCGCCGGATCCTGTTACTGCCGGCTAGACCTGAATTTCGCCTTCTGGGTATATTACTAGATCTTACACATCTGTGTGAGTGTTTATAGCCCCTGTTGTAACCTGAAAGCCAACCTCTTGAGTGAAAAACCACAGCCAGAAGCCCGGCGCTTTCCTAGGTAGACGGATTACACTCCGACAGCGCTTCCTCGCATCGCAGAAGGAGCACCCATCCATCCTTCGTCTTCTGGAGTCTTCGGAAGACTCCCAGGGGTTACAGAAGCGGTCTTCTGCTCCGATCGGATACTCAGCATGTCTTCTTCCGAGTCGGACTCCGATCCTGAATGGATGAGGGAGATGGGTGTCCTCGGTACACTTCTGGGACCCATCTTCCTCACTGGCGTGGCGTCTTCCGACCCACTAGACTCATCTTCTCTCATCAGAAGCGTCTTCTAGTGGGAACCGAACCTCAGCTGTGGCATCAGAGTGGGAGGGGGCGTTGCGGCTGCCGCTCGATCATCGTCTTCCGAGGTCTCCTATTTCACCTCCTGTCGCTCCGTTGGCCCATACCCTCCCAGCTGATCTTCCCTAAGATCCCCCATGGCTACATACAAGTAGCAGAGGAAGGGCGTCAAGTGTCCTCCCGCCGGGGTATCCAAGTATGCTAGCTCCGTCTGTACATAGTTATGGATGCGGCTTCTCGCTGCATCTTCCAAGTGGTCTGCTCTTCTGCGAGGGCAGTGATCTTCTCCCGTACTCGGAGAACTTCCTGATCACGCTGCTGAACTCGCGCCTGCAACTCTTGGTTGCTCTTCCGAAGTTGCATCGACTCCTTGGCAGAAGCGGCTGCTTCCGCCTTGTACCTGGCTGCAAGCTTCTCCGTGGTGTGGAGACTAGCTTCCAGCGACTCCGTCTTCTGCTGGCTGTCTTCCTGTCGCAGCAAGGTACGCAGGCCGAATCCAGGCTGTAAGGGCTTCTCCTGTGCCCTCGCTCTCCTTTCCAGCAACTCCATAGCGGGCTGGATCTCCTTCTGGAAGTAGGCACTGAACTCCTCCAGTCGTCTTCTTGCAGAAGACAAGTTCATCCCCACCACTCGCTCGAGGGTGTCGACTTCGTCTTCCAGAGGCAAGGGAGCCTCTTCCACCACTACGGCCTTCATCTTCTGCGCACGAGAGGAAGCTACTCTTCTCATCTTCCGGGGTGGAAGACTCCTCGTGGCAGGAGCGGCTCTCCTCTTTGCGCTTCCTCGCATCGCAGTAGGAGTACCCATCCATCCTTCATCTTCTAGAGTCTTCGGAAGACTCCCAGGTGTTACAGAAGCTGTCTTCTGCTCCGATCGGGTACTCAGCAAGTCTTCCTCCGAGTCCGACTCTGATCCTGAATGGATGAGGGAGATGGGTGTCCTCGGTACACTTCTGGGACCCATCTTCCTCACTGGCGTGGCGTCTTCCGACCCACTAGACTCATCTTCCCTCATCAGAAGCGTCTTCTAGTGGGAACCGGACCTCAGCTGTGGCATCAGAGTGGGAGGGGGCGTTGCGGCTGCCGCTCGATCATCGTCTTCCGAGGTCTCCTATTTCACCTCCTGTCGCTCCGTTGGCCCATACCCTCCCAGCTGATCTTCCCTAAGATCCCCCATGGCTACATACAAGTAGCAGAGGAAGGGCGTCAAGTGTCCTCCCGCTGGGGTACCCAAGTATGCTAGCTCCGTCTGTACATAGTTATGGATGTACGCGCCCTAGTAGATGGACACTCCGTCATCCCACACTGACTCCAGGAACTCCACGTCCTGATCTCCTAAGTACCTTGTCTTCTGCGCTTACCCCTTGGGAAAGAGATGCAGAAACAACTTCGTCAGAAGTCCTTTTTTCGGCTCCCGGTAAGATTCTATCTTCCAACCGTTCCTCCCCTGCCTGTCACGAAAAGGCAGGTGGTGCTCCCAGGCACATGCCACGAACTCACGATCCTAGGCAAGATCTTCTTCTCGTACCAATATCCTCGGTTCTCAGACTCTGGCCTGTGAAAAGCTCTGCGTCACCAATCTTCAGTCCAGGAAGACGGTCTTCCTCGAGCTACTCCTGCTTTCGCAGGTACACAGTTACGAGGTGGCAACGCTGCCCACACCTCCTCCAGAAGTCTGCGAGGTTCCAATCTCACAGGAAGAAGTCGAGACCCAACTCCTTGAGGAAAGGAGTGGCCTCGGCCAATTCTGCCGCTGGTAACACCAAGCCTCGCGGATGCATCGACATACTGGAAGATCTGTTGCACTAAAACCACAAGCACCTACTATGAGCTGAAGGCTCAGTTCTTCCCGAGTGCCCACAGTCTAGCTTCTACTTCTCAGAAGACGAAACTAGTCTTCCAGAAGACAGCTACTCCGTCTTCCGGGATTCTAACAGTACTTTCTAGATAGCTCTCGTCTTCCGAGCTATATCTAAACAATCCTATCTAAGCAAGGCCTCGCATGGATTACCGAGAAGACAACCCACCTTGCATTACATCCTACTTCCTATCAGAAGATACAAGATTCGCGAAACATGAAGTGCATGACAAGTTCAGAAGATGGTTGCGATCTCTTGCGGTGACAGTGGCCTCTGGGAAGACACTCAAGACAGTTTCCGATTCAATGTCTTTCTCGGAAGACCTCTCGAAGTCAGACTTCCCTTCACTGGTCTCACCTGTCTTCGTCTTCCTACACGCAATCTATCCTCACAACAGACTCAAGACAATTGCACTCTGTTCTTCTGACTTCTCACCTCTCATACGCACTCAGAAGAAGCTTGTTGCTCGGTGGGAAGACATGACCCTTGACCATTCTCTCCAGATTCTTCCAGCAAGTCTTCTCACGACTCTTTTCTAAGTTCGGGAAGAAGAAGGGATGGCTGCTATGGGTCGAACACAAGAGACCCGAAATGGACCCTCACGTCTTCTCGCTCATTTTGCCAGCCTTCCAGTCTTCTAGTCTCTCTAGGAATATGTGGAGTTGAGAAGCTTGGAAGACCGGGAGGCACAGGCCTAGTTCCAACTTCCTCGAAATAACAAAACAACTCACCACACCACTCAGGATTCGTACCAAGTCTCTCTAAACACAAAAGCAAAGCAAATCCACTCTTGATACAGATTGTGTTCAGTCGACTTCCGAAGACGGTCTTCCGAAGACAGTCAAGTTTAAGAAGCGTCTTCCGAAGATGGGAACATCTTCGGTAGTAGGGTAGGGAAATTGGTAGCTGGGATCGTCAATTTGGGGACGGGGTGTAGGGAAGCTCGAATTGAACTTAGGAAGGAGCAGGAAGATGTCTGACAGAAATTGGGCAGCGCTTCCGCGCCCAATGTCTCAATAGATGGAATGGGGGGGTGGGGGTAATCGATCAAGCTGCCTACACACAACCAAGGAAGCGCGGGGAATACTAGACAAAGGCGAGAAGAAGTGAGAAGGGAAAAGAACGTGGGGAAGAACCTCTACTGTCTTCTTTTGCTCCCCGAGTTGCCTTCGACCTCCGCGTGCTTCTTGGCTCTGGTCCTAGCTCCAATGCGACTCCTCACGACTACACCTGCTGTCAATTTCTGGTCACGCCTCGATTCCACCTTCGATTCTACTCGCTACTCTCCCATGTCAGCTTCTCGGGAGCTCACAGAAACGCCTTCGCTCTCTGCCTTTCGTGCTCCAGCAATTCGGTCTCGCCCTTCGCCTAGCTGCCAACTGGTTCTCTCCTACCTCGATGTCCTCACTCGATTCCTCTCTCGAAGCTCACTTGCGAAGCTCACTCTCTCAACTCGATCTTCTCAAGCGCGCTGTGCTGCGGGAAGTTAGAATGTGCCTAATGTGCTTCATGTGCATCTTCCCCGCAGATTAGGGGTTTTCAACCTTAGGTGTCTTCTCCGACCTACCTACCTATTTGGTGCGACACAGTAGGTACACCTACTGTTTTACCCGAAGACTCGTGGTTAGGCCTTCGCGGTCGCTGTCTTCCGGAAGACAGGTGTCTTCCGCCGTCTTCTCATCTTCCGAAGACAACACCGAGAAGACGCTCTTCCGAAGACGGTCGTCTTTCGAAGAAGTCAACTTATTATTACAAACAGCCCTTAAGATCATCTTCCTGTTAAGGAAGACGTAACCTTAAGTAACAACGCTTCTTCAGTTATACAAACAAGTTATTAATCTTAAAAATTTTAAAAATTCGTGCATCCTGTAATTTGTGGGCACCACATACGCCCACCCTCACATGTTTGCGTCCTCGCAAACATCAGTGTCTTCTGCACTTCTGTTTACGTCCAGTACTTCTTGACGCGCCACCCATTAACACGAGTGGTCATCAGTGTACCGTCCAACTCTTCCAAATGCAGGGAGCCATTGTCGAAGACCTCCAAGACACGGTAAGGTCCCATCCAGCGAAGATGAAGTTTCCCGGGGAACTTAAGATGGCGGTTGTCGTAGAGAAGAACCAAGTCCCCATCCACAACGGTCACCTTCCTCAACTTGCTATCGTAGTTTACCTTACGTTGCGCTTGCACCTCGTATGTCTTCTCCAAAGCTGCATTCCTGTCTTCTTCAAACTCTACGAAATTCAGAAGACGCTGCTCCTGGCTCTCTTCTTCTCCCATGCGTTCGGATACGGCTAACCGGTATGTTGGAACCTCTAACTCAATGGGCACAATGGGCGTCATGCCGTAAGTTAGGTAGAAAGGCGTCTTCTGGGTAGTGACTTTAGGTGAAATCCTGAAACCCCACAACACAGATGGCAATTTCGTGTCCCAGTCATACGCATGGTTAACAGTTACCTTGTTCAGGATGTTACACAGAAGACCGTTCGACTTCTCCGTCAGTCCATTCGCTTTCGGGTTGTAGGGCGTCGTCTTCCGATGCTTAATCCTAAAGTATTGGGTCAGGAGGGAGATAGTCTCATTTAAGAAATGAGTACCCCTATCTGATACCAATTCCAGCGGACATCCGTACCTAGTAATGATGTTATGCCAGAGGAACCTTGCTACTACTGCGGCATCGTTCTTTCTCGTGACCTCCCCTTCCACCATCTTGATAGCATAGTCGGTAGCTATTAAGATGTACCGTGCTCGTGTTCTTCTCGCCACCGGGGCGATAGGACCCACAAAGTCGATTCCTCACTTTTCGAACGGAGCAAGCGGAAGAATGGGAGTAAGAGGCCACCTTGTTGTAGCGGTCGGTCTTCCCATCCTCTGGCATGCATCGCACTTCCTGATCTCCTGAAAAGTGTCTCGGTACATGGTTGGTCACTAGTATCCGGCGTCTAGCATCTTCTTCACTGTGGTTTTCAACCCGTAGTGACCCCCAGCATCTTCGTAGTGAAGACCTGTGATCACTGATTTAATCTCTGAAGGTTCAAGGCATCTTCATAGCTTCTCGTCATGTCCTTTCCGAAACAGGATACCATGGAAGATGACGTAAGGTCCTGCCTTGTGTAAGAAGACAACCTTCTGCTCCGCATCCAATCCCTCGGGGTACTGTTGGTCTTCCAAGAACTTCCTTAAGTCCTTGAAAATCGACTCTTCTGTGAAAGTCGCAAAGACCGGATCAGAAGATCTAGTCTCGTCTTCTGGGAAGCAGGCGGTACGCCCCCCCTCAGATGAAAGTGTCTCTGCAAAAATTGTAAACAACTTCTCGTCAGGAAACTCGTCTTCCACTTCATCTTCTCGTCGTTCTGTCTCTAATCTGGATAGGTAGTCAGCATTAACATGCTATCTTCCGGGCCGGTACTCAACTGTGTAAGTAAATTCCTGGAGTAGGAGAATCCACCTAGCTATCCTACCAGACAAATCTGCTTTCTTTACAAGATGTTTCAAAGAGAAGTGATCCACATAGAAGACAAACGGGTTTGCCAGAAGATAGTGTCTAAACTTCCTACAAGAGTAAATCATGCCAAGACACTCCCTTTCAGTTGTCGAGTACTTCTTCTCTGCATCACTGAGTTGTCTTCCCGCATAGTAGATGGGATAATCCTTCTTCTTCTCATCTTTCTGACTCAACACCACCCCTATGGCGAAAGCAGAAACATCCACATAAATGTGGAAGACTCTTTCCCAATCAGATGGCCGTAGGACAGAGGATTCCGACAGAAGTCTCTTCATCTCTTCGAATGCTTCCTGCTGCTCAGAAGACCAAATGTATGGTTCGTCTTTCTTCAGCAACTTAGTGAGTCTTCCTGCTACCTCTGCGTACCTGTCAATAAACCTCATGTAGTATCCTACGTTGCCAAGGAAGCTTCTCAACTGAGTCAGGTTAGCAGGTGGGTGGAGTTTCATGATGACTTCCACCTTAGCACAGTCGACTTCTATACCTCTTCCGGAAATCCTATGTCCTAGTAAGATCCCCTCTGACATACCAAAGAAGCACTTCTCAGGGTGAAGAGCCAAACGATGTTCTCTACACTTCAGAAAACACTTCCTTAGAAATATCAAGTGGTCTTCTCTCGATCCAAACACACAAAAATCATCCAAGAAGATCTCCATGAAAGTGCGAAGATACTCCTTGAAGATTGTAATCATCAATCTCTGGAATGTGGCGGGTGCGTTGCATAAACCAAACGGCATTTGATTGTACGCGTACGTGCCCTAATCAGTAGTGAAAGTGGTTTTCGACTTGTCTTCTTCTCTGATGGAAACTTGGTTGTACCCAGAATACCCATCCAGGAAGCTGTAGAACTCATGCCATGCCACCTAGTCTAACACAGAGTCGGTGAATGATAAAGGGTGATGACCCTTCTTCGTGGCCAAGTTCAGCTTCCGGAAGTCCTGACACACTCGGATCTTCCCTGTCTGCTTCTTCGGCACGATGACAATAGGAGCTACCCACTCACTGCTAAGTACTGGGAAGATGACTCCTGTTTTCAGGTATTGGTCAATCTGGTCCTTCACCAGAAGCGAGTACTTGGGGTTGAGCCGATACTGCCTCTGCCGTGCAGGAACAACGCCCTCCAGCAAGTCAATCCGATGTTCTCCCAGCTCTCGAGGTATGCCCTTCATGTCTTCTATGGTCCATGCGAAGACATCCTGGAACTCCGTCAGAAGTTCTCTAAAGTCTTCCAACTGCTGGCCCTCGATCACCTTAGAAAGCTTCAGCTTCTTCCCAGGAGCAACCTCCATCTCTTGAAGATCATCCGGGTTTACCATTCCTTCGGTGTGACTGTACTCACTGGCACCAAAGTATTCCGGTTTGGGAGCTTCTTCTGGTTCAGATTCGTCTTCTGGAAGACCAACTGTCGGATCTTCCGAAGGGAAGACGGTATTCTCGTCTTCTGGAAGCTCTTCTTCCGCAATCTCGTAGCACTCAATGTATCCACAGACCACATCTTCTGCTATCTCTGCTACTTCTGTAGTACACAAGTTATTCACCACAAACTCATTATACCGTTCATCACTGTCAGAAGACGCAGCTGAGTCTTCTGAAGTGTACCCCTCTGTTGTAGACGGAGTTTCACCTTGGTGTCCAATCTTGATCCAAGGAAGCGAGACCTTAGTCTTCTCACCTGGCTTGGGTGTAGGATTGAGAAATCTCAAACGATGTCTTCTCCAGTCGGTATTTACATTTGCAGCATACAGCCATGGTCTTCCTATCAACACCTGATATCCAACCTTAGCTACAGGTCGCAAAATGATGTAAGTGAGGTAAAAAGAGACTCCACCAATTACCGTCAAGACATCTTTCAGTTGCCCCAAAGGTCGTTTTCTGGTCTGGTCCGTCATTCTGAGAATTCTCGGAGTAGGCTAGAACTCAGTGAAGCCCAGGGCATGCGCCGTTTCTTCAGTCATGATGTTAACTCCGGAGCCGGAATCAATGGGTACCTTCTTCAGAAGACAGCCATGGATCTCCATATCAAGTTCTGGGGCTCTCAAGTCCTCATGCTCTATTCTTAGGATCGGGGTGCTCTTGGGAAGTTTAGCTGTCCTCCTCTTCTTCGATCCTCGAAGCACGGATTGTAACAACTTCCTGTAACCAGCATTGTCATCCAACAGCTGTTGGAAGGTTACATCCGCCTTCTGATTCCACAAGTCCCGCAAGAAGTCATAAGGGGATCTTTTCAGAAGAGTGACTGGTGTTTCCAACAGAGAAGATGTAGGAGTTGCTTCCTTGGGTGGAAGATCAGAAGAGTGTCTTCCCTCGACCGGGGGCTGTTCCCGTGAGACAGGGGCTGCCGTAGTCGGTGTAGGAAGCTGCTGTACTATCTTCCGTCTCTTCTCCAGCTCTTCTTGCATGATCGCTTCAACCTCTTGTCTTATGTCAGGAGCAGAGTACTTCGGATCTTCTCGGTCGTAAATAGGAGAAGACGGCCGCTCAGGAGAAGATGGCCTCCTGAGCGGCCGTGACATAAGCTTTGCTCGTCTTATGTCACGAGCAAAGCTTCTGCACTCAAATCAGCAATCCATTCCTCGAGAAGAAGGTACATAGGTGTTGGGAAGCTCACTCCCTCTACTGTCTGCTCCTACTCCTCGACACATCAGTCTAACCAGCAGGACTGCACGAGGATGCTGTTCCCTGCTCCTAGACTGTCCACTACTCATCTACATCTCTGAATCGCTGCTGGTGGTAAGAGAATGCAGACTTCTTCCTGCGTTATCTCCTTATTCCAACATCGAGTGTAGTGTACACTGTGTACCTCTAGTGTCTAATCTGTCTCCTGCACCGTAAGATTGGTATGTGTGTGCAGGCAGCCAGTTTCTTCGAAGACTCCCTTGTGTGTCTAATCTGTCTGCACCGTAAGATTGGAATGTGTGTGCAGAACTCAATTCTCCACATAGGTCTAATGTGCTATGAGTCTGCACCGTAAAATGTTGGTGTTTGTGCAGAGCTCCTAATTCCTACTCTACGATCCTTCTTAACCATCTGCCATGAGAAAACAGAAGAGGTGACCGCCAGAGAGAGATGGGCGTTGTTAGGAGGCTACCACCCCACATGCACACCGTTCCCTTTCCAGCTTTAGCCATCTACCTTGTTTACCCCTGCGCTGCCTACTCTGCCACATGGTCACTGATCTAAAATTAAACTGGACATCCTATTTCCTAATATAGCATATTAGGCACTTACTAAGTTTGGACCAGCTCCTGATCTTCTGCGCTTTGCTTATCTATTCTAATGGCTCGGATGCCATTTCCACCTGATCTATTCCTACCTGAACTACTAACTAGTCTTCTGATAGGCTGGGAAGCCCTGCAATTACCTCGGGTGTCGCTGAGGTGGCCTCCTCCTCCACGTTCATCGCTGACTCTACTGCCGCTGCTTCGGAAGACAGAAGCGTCTTGTGGGAAGTTGGATCGACTTGTGCTTCCTCGCTCTTCTGAGGCACTAGTTCGACACTGGGAGCCATGGTGACCTCATAGGGGTCCGGGGAAGTCGCTTCCTCCTCGCGGAATACCTGGGAAGACGGTCTTCCTTCCTGTCTTCCAAAAGACGTCTTGTCTTCCGAGGCATCTTCCGGGTTCTTCTCGGCTTCCAACGCTGTCACTACCAAGTGTACAGCGAGGTCAAACTCCCTCTTCTCCAAGTCTGGTCTTGTCGATGATGTTGATGCTTGGGAAGACGTGTTTACTGATGATGGCGGGATCAAGGGAAGACCATAGAGCATCTTCACTCTCTCTATCTGCCGATCCAAGTATCGGAACATACTCTCCTTGCACTGCACCAACATTGCTTTGGACTCATCGTCCCACTCCCTAGCTAAGGTAAGGAGCTTCATACCCGCGGTGAAGTTGAACTTCTTCCGAAGCGCTTCCACCGAGTGAGCTAGTAATCCCTGCGCACGGGCTTCCGCTGCTTCCCGCTGCGTCTTCTCAGCTGCAACTCGCGCTTCTGCGGCTTCCCACAAAGTCTTCCACGTCGTCTTCTCTTCTGCAAGGGCGGTGAGCTTATCCCATACTCGCAGAACCTCCTGGTCACGCTGCTGTAAGCGCGCTTGCAACTCCTGGTTGCTCTTCTTCAGCTGCGCTAACTCCTTGGAAGAAGTGACGTACTTGTTGTGAGTCGAAGGCTCAGTCCTTCCCTAAGTCTTCACAGTATAGCTTCCACTCTCAGAAGACGAATCTAGTCTTCCAGAAGATAGCTACTCCGTCTTCTGAGTTTCTAACAATGCTTCCTAAGTAGCGCTCGTCTTCCGAGCTGTATCTAATCAATCCTAACTAAGCAAGGCCTCGCATGGATTCCTAAGAAGACAACCCACCTTGCATTACATCCTGCTTCCTAACAGAAGATACAAGATATGCGAGAAGTAGAGTATAGGAAAGGTTCAGAAGATGGTTGCGGGCTCCTGCGGTGACAGTGGCCTCTGGGAAGACACTCGTGACAGCTTCCGATTCAATGTCTTTCTCGGAAGACCTCCCGAAGTCAAGCTTCCCTTCACTGGTCTCACTTGTCTTCGTCTTCCTACGCGCAATCTATCCTCACAACAGACTCAAGACATGTGCACTCTGTTCTTCTGACTTCTCACCTCTCATACACACTCAGAAGAAGCTTGCTGCATGATGAGAAGACATGACCCTCGACCATTCTCTCCAGATTCTGCCAGCAAGACTTCTCACAACTCTCTTCTAAGTTCGGGAAGAAGAAGGAATAGGCTGCTATGGATCGGACAGAAGAGACCCGTAATGGACCCTCACGTCTTCTCGCTCATTTTGCCAGCCTTTCAGTCTTCTAGTCTCTCTAGGAAGATGTGGAGTTGAGAAGCTTGGAAGACCGGGAGGCACAGGCCTAGTTCCCGACTTCCAACTTCTCGAAATAACAAAACAACTCACCAAGCCACTCAGGATTCGTACCAAGCCTCTCTTAACACAAAAGCAAAGCAAATCCACTCTTGATACGAATTGTGTACAGTCGTCTTCCGAAGATAGTCAGGCTTCCGAAGCGTCTTCCGAAGATGTCTTCCGTCTTCCGCCATCTTCCATCTTCCGCCGTCTTCCGAAGACACCACCGAGAAGACGCTCTTCCGAAGACGATCGTCTTCCAAAGAAGTCAACTTATTATTACAAACAACCCTTAAGATCATCTTCCTGCTAAGGAAGCCGTAATCTTAAGTAACCACGCTTCTTCAGTTATACAAATAAGTTATTAATCTCAAAAATTTCAAAAATTCATGAATCCTGTAATTTGTGGGCACCACATCTCCTTACGCTGCTTCTTCTTCTTGACGTCCTTCTGACGAGATTCTGACTTCCTTTTGCTTCTGGTACTTACTTTGAACACAGCTTCATCCAAGACTTCTTCGGGAGGCCAACTGTCTGAATCCGGGCTAGGACTCCAAACAGTACCATCCTCCAAAGTGAAAGAAGAAGTTGCCTCAAGTGACTTCGTCTTCTGAGCTGCAGTCGTCTTCTGCAGCTGAGGTTCCTTTCCTTTGCGCTTCTCGGATGTCGGGTTGAGAGTCTTCCTGGGAAGGGCGAACCTTCTGGCTGTGATATGAGCTTGAAGGCTGTGTTCAATCTACTCGAGGAAGCGTTGGGCTCTTGGTTGTGGTTGGTTTACTCACAGGATAGGCTTCAGGTCTCAAGGTGATACTGAAAAACACTCATATAAGTCTCTAGGCTCTTCTGATATGTTCACGAAGCAAGTTCAGGCTTAACTAACAATGATAAGATCAGATGGCGAACTTTGACACTCAGGATTGAGAAATATGTGAAGGTTCAGACTTCAGAACTCCTCCTACATGTAAATGAGGTTCTACTGGATACACATACGAAATTCAGCTTCAGATCAATTCAAAGCACTAAGATATGAGCAGAAACTTTCTGAGTAGAGAAATTACGGCAGTTTCTGGTACCCAGACAGCTATTTCAACCTATAACAAGGAATTGGCTCGATCACTTTGGGAAATTCTTACAGGATTTGCAGTTCACAGCTTGATGAACACTCCTGTGAAGTTGGGCCTCCTGATTCCACACAGAACTCCAGATCTCGCTCTCTGAAGTTGCTGCTCTGATTGAGAGCTTTTCGGACCCCCTCTACTTCAGCGGTCGCCCTGAATTACTCACTGACTCAATTGACATGAAAATTTGAAGACAGTCGTAGCCCTGCTGACAGTGAACACAACCACGAAGTTTTGAAGCGATTTCCTCGATTCTGCTGCAAATGACACTCAAAACCCCAAATTCAACAGAAGTGCTGCAATTTTGACACAAATCGAACTTCAATCAGCCATAACTCCTTCTTTATTGCTCCAAATCGATCAAACTTTTCGCTGAAAGTGCTTGGCTCGACGAGCTCTATCTCCCTGTGCTCTCAGATTTCGCAGTACCCTTACCAATTGCTCGAAATCCCCTTTAGACCTCTGTTTCTAAATTTAGAGTTACACAGAAGACAAAAATGAACCAATGAGAATTCATAGCTCCATTTGGTTGTCATTTTGTGCCTTAAACCATGTGGTAACTTATCTACACTCATAGGCTACCACGTCAAGCCCCCTAGAGTGCCAGCGTAAAACTTAAACTACCTAAAACGAAAAATAACTTAAATCAGCTAGAAAGCGTGCATGAGCGACACGCAAATACAACCCATGAGCTTAAGCCCTATCAACATGGTAATCAACCTACTAAGACTCAAAATATATAACATCTTCCAAAAACAGACTTCTCTGAGGTCTTAACTTCACTCAGGGAGACTAATGCCTGACAGAGAAGTGAATCATTTACTATGTGAAATGATTCACATCACGACACCGGGGTCCGGTTCGTCTTCCTCGATGTGGAGACAATCCGTACAATCCCCAGGATCTTCTTCTTCTACCGTGATGTGCTGTACCACTGCTAACTCGAGTTTAGAAGTTGATGCTGCTTCTGCAGGAGGCGTGGTATCTGCAAATCTAACCATTTGTCGTGGTGTAGTGACACAGGATTTCTCCTTTTACCCATTTAGTATACAAGATATCGTTCCCACAGAGGATTTGCACAAGTAACGCTGCTCTAAGTTCTAAGATCTGTTCAAACACACAAACACACGGGTTTTGCCTAGAAATCACGTCTTCTCACAAAACCACACAAAACAACACGTCTTCCAGATACGCCAAATGGTGCTCTGGACCCAAACAAACAACTACCAACTAAAATATCACACAACTATTCACATAGAAGCTCAGGAAGACGATCTTCCTGCTTCCAGGTTGCTTCTTCCAGTCTTCTCGATACCGTCTTCCCGAAACGATTCTCGTCTTCTGGGGGTTTAGCTCGTCTTCTCACACCTCCAGAAGGCTGTCCGGCTTCGCAGAAGTCGACTAGTAACAGTCGTTACACCTTATTCTCCCACTCACATTCCATCGGGTTGGATAAATCACAGGGTGTATGCCCCCTGTAGCCTTCCCAAGCTTCTGCCTACGGAAGTTGTCTTCCTGCAGCGCTACAACGACATTCACCTTCACGGAAGCTCAATAGAAGTATCGGAAGCTCACTAGAAGAAGATAAGAAGAGGGGGAAGATGAGGGAAGATGGGAAGAAGAAGAAATCCAAACAAGAGAAAACAGGATGAAAAAGGGCAATTAAGATTCCGACCGGCTTCTAGTCCGGATCCTGACTAACAAGCCATCCCTGCTTGTAATAGTTTGGGGAGGAAGACAACAAATGTGAGTACTGTAGCACCGTCTTCTACTCGAGGATGTCGTCTTCTGTTGCAGGAAGAAGTCTTCTTTCTTCTTCACTTCGCTGCTCTGACTGCTCTGTCTTCTGGGATCACTTACCCAGAAGACCGTTCGTACGTAGATCCCAAGTGCTCTACTGAACGAGTCAAGCTACACTCCACAACTGTTGACATTCACCGCCACTCAAGAAGAACACTTCCCATGCACAATTGAGAGCGAATTCAATACATTCCACCACCCAGAAGACATGAGCGAAGCTGCTGCACTCAAATCCACAATCTATTCCTCGAGAAGAAGTCACAACGGCATTGGGAAGCTCACTCCCGCTACTTCCTACGTCTACTCCTCGACACACCAGCCCAGCCAACAGGACTGCACGAGGATGCCGTTCCCTGTTCCTGGACTGTCCACTACCTCTATCTACATCTTCGAACCACTGCTGGTGCGAGTATGCAAACCCCTCCTGTATATTCCAAGACTATTCGTATGTTTCCAACAACGGGTGTAGTGCGCTAAGACTGTCTCTGCTCTAATGTGTCTCGCCTGCCTGCCTGTAGAATCGGTGTGTATGTTCATTACTGCCGAATTCTACAGAACTGGCAGAGCTCTCGGAGAGCTTTTCTCCTACCCTGCTATCCTACTTAACCATCTGCCTCGAGAGTCAGGGGAGGCGACCACCAGGGAGAGAGAGAGAGGCGCTGACAAGAGGTTGTCATCTCACATGCATGCGGTCCCTCTTTCCAATTAGCCCTCCACTGGGTTACTCCTACGCTACCTATGCTGCCTAACTATTTTTACATGGAAAACTGCCACCCTTAAGATAGCATGTCCAATCCTACTAAATCTGGAAGTGTCGATTGAGTTTGCTAACTACTCTGATTGCTCGGTGGCAATCTCTACATGATCTGCTCCTACCGGAGCTACTACCTCGACTTCTGATGGGCTGGGAAGCCCTGCACTTACCTCGAGTATCACTAAGGTAGCTTCCCTCTCCTCGCTCTTCGCTGGCCCTGCTATTTCTGCGGCTGCGACTTCCTCGGCTTCGACTTCGGAAGACGGAATGGTCTTCTGGGAAGACGAGTCGAATGGTGCGTCTTCGGTCTTCTGAGGCACAGATGCAGTAATAGGGACCATGGCGATCTCATAGGGGTCCGGGGAAGTCGCTTCCTCCATGCGGAACACCTGGGAAGACGGCTCGTCTTCCTGTCTTCCAGAAGACATCATGTCTTCCGGGGCGTCTTCTGGAGTCTTCTCGTCTTCCAACGCTGTCACCACCAAGTGTACAGCGAGATCGAACTCCTCCTTCTCCATTCCGGATCCAATTGCAGGTGTCGGAAGTGAGAGAAGACCATAAAGTGTCTTCACTCCTTCTATCTGTCTATCCAGGTACATGAACATGCTATCTCTGCATTCCACCAACCTCGTCTTGGACCCGCTGTCCCATTCCTTAGCTAAGGTAAGTAACTTCTTACCCGCGGTGAAGTTGAACTTTTTCCGAAGCGCTTCTACCGACTGAGCTAGCATCTTCCGCGCACGAGCCTCCGCTGCTTCCCTCTGCGTCTTCTCCGTTGCAGCTCGTGCTTCTGCGGCTTCTCCCTGCATCTTCCAAGTGGTCTGCTCTTCTGCGAGGGCAGTGATCTTCTCCCGTACTCGGAGAACTTCCTGATCACGCTGCTGAACTCGCGCTTGCAACTCCTGGTTGCTCTTCCGAAGTTGCATCGACTCCTTGGCAGAAACGGCTGCTTCCGCCTTGTACCTGGCTGCAAGCTTCTCCGTGGTGCGAAGACTAGCTTCCAGCGACTCCGTCTCCTGTTGGCTGTCTTCCTGTCGCAGCAAGGTGCGCAGGCCGAATCCAGGCTGTAAGGGCTTCTCCTGTGCCCTCGCTCTCCTTTCCAGCAACTCCATAGCGGGCTGGATCTCCTTTTGGAAGTAGGCACTGAACTCCTCCAGTCGTCTTCCTGCAGAAGACAAGTTCATCCCCACCACTCGTTCGAGGGTGTCGACTTCGTCTTCCAGAGGCAAGGGAGCCTCTTCCACCACTACGGCCTTCATCTTCTGCGCACGAGAGGAAGCTACTCTTCTCATCTTCCGGGGTGGAAGACTCCTTGTGGCAGGAGCGGCTCTCCTCTTTGCGCTTCCTCGCATCGCAGTAGGAGTACCCATCCATCCTTCGTCTTCTTGAGTCTTCGAAAGACTCCCAGGTGTTACAGAAGCTGTCTTCTGCTCCGATCGGGTACTCAGCAAGTCTTCCTCCGAGTCCGACTCCGATCCTGAATGGATGAGGGAGATGGGTGTCCTCGGTACACTTCTATGACCCATCTTCCTCACTGGCGTGGCGTCTTCCGACCCACTAGACTCGTCTTCTCTCACCAGAAGCGTCTTCTGGTGAGAGCCGGGTCTCAGCTGTGGCATCAGAGTGGGAGGGGGCGTTGCTGCTGCCTCTCGGTCATCGTCTTCCGAGGTCTCCTCCTTCACCTCCTGTCGCTCCGTTGGTCCATACACTGCCAGCTGATCTTCCCTAAGATCCCCCATGGCTACATACAAGTAGCAGAAGAAGGGCGTCAGATGTCCTCCCGCCGGGGTACCCAAGTATGCTAGCTCCGTCTGTACATAGTTGTGGATGTACGCGCCCCAGTAGATTGGCACTCTGTCATCCCACACTGATTCCAGGAACTCCACGTCCTGATCTCCTAAGTACCTTGTCTTCTGCGCTTTTCCCTTGGGGAAAAGATGCAGAAACAACTTCGTCAGAAGTCGCTTCTTCGGCTCCCGGTAAGACTCTATCTTCCATCCGTTCCTCCCCTGCCTGTCTTCCACGAAAAGGCAGGTGGTACTCCCAGGCACATGCCATGAATCACAATCCTAGGCAAGATCTTCTTCTCGTACCAATATCCTCGGTTCTCGGTCTCAGGCCTGTGAAACGCCTTACGCCACCAGTCTTCTGTCCAGGAAGATGGTCTTCCCCGAGCAACTCCTGCCTCTGCAGGTACACGGTTACGCGGTGGTAACGCGGCCCATACCTCCTCCAGAAGCCCTTGATCTGCGAGGTTCCAGTCCCACAGGAAGAAGTCGAGACCCAACTCCTTGATGAAAGGAGTGGCCTCGGCCAATTCTGTCGCTGGTAACACCAAGCCTCGCGGATGCATCGACATACCTGGAAGATCTCTACAGTCTTCTTCGGTTCCTCGAGTTGCCTTCGACCTCCGCGCGCTTCTGGCTCTTGTCCTAGCTTCCAATGCGACTCCACACGACTGCGCATGCTGTCAATTTCGGTCCACACCTCGATTCCACCTCTGCTTCTACTCGCCACTCTTCACTGTCAGCTTCTCGGAAGCTCCACAGAAACGCCTTCGCTTTCTTTGCTGTTTGTGCTCCCGCAATTCGATCTCACCCTTCGACTAGCTGCCAACTTACTCTCTCCTACCTCGATGTCTTACTCGATTCCTCTCTCAATGCTAGCTCGAAGTTCACTCTCTCAATCGATCTTCTTCAGGCGCGCTATGCTGCGGGAAGTTGGAAGGTGCCTAATGTGCTTCCTCACGCATCTTCCCCGCAGATTAGGGGTTCTCGTCCTTGGTGTCTTCCTGACCTACCTATCTATTCGGTGCGCTCCAGTAGGTACACCTACTGTCTTACCCGAAAACTCGTGGTTGATCCTTCGCGGTCGCTGTCTTCTGGAAGATAGGTGTCTTCCGCCGTCTTCCTATCTTCCGCCGTCTTCTCGTCTTCTGAAGACGCAACTGAGAAGATGATCTTCCGAAGATGGTCGTCTTCTGAAGAAGTCAACTTCTTATTACAAACAGCTCTTAAGATCATCTTCCTGTTAAGGAAGACGTAACCTTAAGTAACAACGCTTCTTCAGTTATATAAACAAGTCATTATTCTTAAAAATTTCAAAAATTCGTGCATCCTGTAATTTGTGGGCACCACATACGCCCACCCTCACATGTTTGCGTCCCCGCAAACATCAGTGGTTCCTGCACTTCTGTTTACGTCCAGTACTTCTTGACGCGCCACCCATTAACACGAGTGGTCATCAGTGTACCGTCCAACTCTTCCAACTGCAAGGAGCCATTGTCGAAGACCTCTAAGACACGGTAAGGTCCCATCCAGCGAAGATGAAGTTTCCCGGGGAACTTAATATGACGGTTGTCGTAGAGAAGTACCAAGTCCCCGTCCACAACAGTCACCTTCCTCAACTTGCTATCGTAGTTTACCTTCCGTTGCGCTTGCACCTCGTATGTCTTCTCCAAAGCTGCATTCCGGTCTTCTTCAAACTCTACGAAGTTCAGAAGACGCTGCTCCTGGCTCTCTTCTTCTCCCATGCGTTCGGATACGGCTAACCGGTATGTTGGAACCTCTAACTCAATGGGCACAATGGGCGTCATGCCGTAAGTTAGGTAGAAAGGCGTCTTCTGGGTAGTGACTTTAGGTGAAATTCAGAAGCCCACAACACAGATGGCAGTTTCGTGTCCTAGTCATACGCATGGTTAACAGTTACCTTGTTCAGGATGTTACACAGAAGACCGTTCGACTTCTCCGTCAGCCCATTCGCTTTCGGGTTGTATGGCGTCGTCTTCCGATGCTTAATCCTGAAGTATTGGGTCAGGAGGGAGATAGTCTCATTTAAGAAATGAGTGCCCCTATCTGACACCAATTCCAGCGGACATCCATACCTAGTGATGATGTTATGCCATAGGAACCTTGCTACTACTGCGGCATCGTTCTTTCTCGTGGCCTCGCCTTCCACCATCTTGGTGGCATAGTCGGTAGCTATTAAGATGTACCTTGCTCGTGTTCTTCTCGCCACCGGGGCGATAGGACCTACAAAGTCGATTCCCCACTTTTCGAATGGGGCAAGCGGAAGAATGGGAGTAAGAGGCCACCTTGTTGTAGCGGTCGGTCTTCCCACCCTCTGGCATGCATCGCACTTCCTGATCTCCTGGAAAGTGTCTCGGTACATAGTTGGCCACCAGTATCCGGCGTCTAGCATCTTCTTCACTGTGGTCTTCAATCCGTAGTGACCCCCAGCATCTTCGTAGTGAAGACCTGTGATCACTGCTTTTATCTCTGACGGCTCGAGGCATCTTCTCAGCTTCTCGTCATGTCCCTTTCGAAACAGGATATCCTGGAAGATAGCATATGGCCCTGCCTTGTGTAAGAAGACGGCCTTCTGCTCCGCATCCATTCCCTCGGGATACTGTTGGTCTTCCAAGAACCTTCTCAAGTCCTTGAAGATCGACTCTTCTGTGGAAGTCGCAAAGACTGGATCAGAAGATCTAGTCTCGTCTTCTGGGAAGCAGACGGTACGCCCCCCCTCAAATGAAAGTGTCTCTGCGAAAACTGAAAACAACTTCTCGTCAGGGAACTCGTCTTCCACTTCATCTTCTCGTCGTTCTGTCTCCAACCTGGATAGGTAGGCAGCATTAACATGCTGTCTTCCGGGCCTGTACTCAACTGTGTAAGTAAATTCCTGGAGTAGGAGAATCCACCTAGCTATCCTGCCCGACAAATCTGCTTTCTTTACAAGATGTTTCAAAGAGAAGTGATCTACATAGAAGACAAACGGGTTTGCCAGAAGATAGTGTCTAAACTTCCTACAGGAGTAAATCATGCCAAGACACTCCCTTTCGGTTGTCGAGTACTTCTTCTCTGCATCACTGAGTTGTCTTCCCGCGTAGTAGATGGGGTAATCCTTCTTCTTCTCATCTTTCTGACTCAACACCACCCCGATGGCAAAAGCAGAAACATCCACATAAATGTGGAAGACTCTTTCCCAATCAGACGGCCGTAGGACAGGGGATTCCGACAGAAGCCTCTTCATTTCTTCGAATGCTTCCTGCTGCTCAGAAGACCAAATGTATGGTTCGTCTTTCTTCAGCAACTTAGTGAGTCTTCCTGCTACCTCTGCGTACCTGTCAATAAACCTCCTGTAGTATCCTACGTTGCCAAGGAAGCTTCTCAACTGTGTCAGGTTAGCAGGTGGGTGGAGTTTCATGATGACTTCCACCTTAGCACAGTCGACTTCTATACCTCTTCCGGAAATCCTATGTCCTAGCAAGATCCCCTCTGACATACCAAAGAAGCATTTCTCAGGGTGAAGTGCCAAACGATGTTCTCTACACTTCAGAAAACACTTCCTCAGAAATATCAAGTGGTCTTCTCTCGATCCAAACACACAGAAATCATCCAAGAAAATCTCCATAAAGGTGCGAAGATACTCCTTGAAGATTGTAATCATCAACCTTTGGAACGTGGCGGGTGCGTTGCATAAACCAAACGGTATTTGATTGTACGCGTACGTGCCCCAATCAGTAGTGAAAGTGGTTTTCGACTTGTCTTCCTCTCTGATTGAAACTTGGTTGTACCCAGAATACCCATCTAGGAAGCTGTAGAACTCATGTCCTGCTACCTGGTCTAACACAGAGTCGGTGAATGGTAAAGGGTGATGATCCTTCTTCGTGGCCAAGTTCAGCTTCCGGAAGTCCTGACACACTCGGATCTTCCCTGTCTGCTTCTTTGGCACGATGACAATGGGAGCTACCCATTCACTGCTAAGTACTGGGAAGATGACTCCTGCCTTCAGGTATTGGTCAATCTGGTCCTTCATTAGAAGCGAGTACTTGGGGTTGAGCCGGTACTGCCTCTGCAGTGCAAGAACAACGCCCTCTAGCAAGTCGATGCAATGCTCTCCCAACTCTCGAGGTATGCCCTTCATGTCTTCTATGGTCCACGCGAAGACATCCTGGAACTCCGTTAGAAGTTCTCGAAAGTCTTCCAACTGCTGGCCCTCGATCACCTTGGAAAGCTTCAGCTTCTTCCCAGGAGCAACCTCCATCTCTTGGAGATCATCCGGGTTCACCATTCCTTCAGTGTGACTGTACTCACTAGCACCGAAGTATTCCGGTTTGGGAGCTTCTTCTAGTTCGGATTCGTCTTCTGGAAGACCAACTGTCGGGTCTTCCGAAGAGAAGATGGTATTCTCGTCTTCTGGAAGACCAACTATCGGATCTTCCGAAGAGAAGACGGTATTCTCGTCTTCTGGAAGCTCTTCTTCCGCAATCTCGTAGCACTCAATGTACCCACAGACCACATCTTCCAGTTTCTCTGCTACTTCTGTAGCACACACGTTATTCACCATAAACTCATTATACCGTTCATCACTGTCAGAAGACGCAGCCGAGTCTTCTGAAGTGTACCCCTCTATTGTAGACGGAGTTTCACCTTGGTGTCCAATCTTGATCCAAGGAAGCGAGACTTTACTCTTCTCACCAGACTTGGGTGTAGGATTGGGAAATCTCAAACGATGCCTTCTCCAGTCGGTATTCACATTTGCAGCATACAGCCATGGTCTTCCTATCAACACTTGATATCCAACCTTAGCTACAGGTCGCAAAATGATGTAAGTGAGGTAAAAAGATACTCCACCAATTACCGTGAGGACATCTTTCAGTTGCCCCAAAGGTCGTCTTCTGGTCTGGTCCGCCATTCTGAGAATTCTTGGAGTAGGCTGGAACTCAGTGAAGCCTAGGGCATGCGCCGTTTCTTCCGTCATGATGTTAACTCCGGAGCCGGAATCAATGGGTACCTTCTTCAGAAGACAGTCATGGATCTCCATATCAAGTTCTGGGGCTCCCAAGTCCTCATGCTCTATTCTTGGGATCGGGGTGCTCTTGGGAAGTTTAGCTGCCCTCCTCTTCCTCGATCCTCGAAGCACAGATTGTAACAACTTCCTGTAACCAGCGTTGTCATCCAACAGCTGTTGGAAGGTCACATCCGCCTTCTGATTCCACAAGTCTCGCAAGAAGTCGTACGGAGATCTTTTCAGAAGAGTGACTGGTGTTTCCAACAGAGAAGATGTAGTAGCTGCTTCCTTAGGTGGAAGACCAGAAGAGTGTCTTCCCTCGACTGGAGGCTGTTCCCGTGAGACAGGTGTTGCCGTAGTCGGTGTAGGAAGCTGCTGTACTATCTTCCGTCTCTTCTCCAGCTCTTCTTGCATGATCGCTTCAACCTCTTGTCTTATGTCAGGAGCAAAGTACTTCGGATCTTCTCGGTCGTAAGTAGGAGAAGACGGCCGCTCGGGAGAAGATGACCTCTCCTTACGCTGCTTCTTCTTCTTGACTTCCTTCTGGCGAGATTCTGACTTCCCTTTGCTTCTGGTACTTACCTTGAACACAGCTTCATCCAAAACTTCCTCCGGAGGCCAACTATCTGAATTCGGGTCAGGATTCCAAACAGTACCATCCGTCAAAGTGAGAGATGACGCTTCTTCAAGTGTCTTCATCTTCTGAGCTGCAGTCGTCTTCTGCAGCTGAGGTTCCTTTCCTTCGCGCTTCCCGGGGTCTGGTTCGTCTTCCTCGATATGGAGACAATCCGTACAATCCCCAGGATCTTCTTCTTCTACCGTGATGTGCTGTACCACTGCTAACTCGAGCTTAGAAGATGATGCAGCTTCTGCAGGAGGCGTGGTATCTGCAAATCTCACCATTTGTCGTGGCCGTAAGGTCTGAGGACAATTCCCTGTGAAATGACCGGCTTCCTTACAGTTCCCACACAAGGGCACTTGTCCAATCTGTCTTCTCGGATGAGGACAGGTGGACCACCAGTGTCCTGTCTCTCCACAATTATTGCACGCTCCAGGAAGAGGGTTGAGAGGTCGTTGTGATGAAGAAGGCTACCAGGGTGTCCTGGTCTGTATATTGCTAGCTCTATCCCTCGGTACATAACGATTATATTGGGCGGGAGGCGTAGGAGTGAAGGGTTGTATCGTCTCGATCCTATAGCAGGTTTCCCCACTGGGATCGTGTAGATATCCCTCATCGTCTTCTTCCCATCCTGCCCAGTTGACAGCTTGGTCCTGCGTACACTGATCTCTGGTTTGTCCATAAGAGTTACAAAGGTTGCACCAAAGGTTTGGCCGAGAAGCCGTACGCTGCTTCCGCTTGTCCTTCTGGTTCAGAAGATGAACTTTCAGGTCGGCAAACTGCTTCAGAACCTCATCGATGCGGGGATCAGGCGCAGACTGAATGATCTGAGTTTGAGGCATCTTCTGCACAACTTCCTCCCTTGCTCGCGTCTTCTCCTTCTTCTTCTTCCGCGTCTTCTTCTCTTGTTCAGATTCGGATTCTGAACTTTCGACAGTAGACTCTTCAGAAGTAGAGGCTGCTTCCGAATCACTGTTATCAGTTTCAGTGGACTTGGACTTCTTCTTGGACTTCCGGGAAGACTTCTTCGACTTCTTGGACTTCTTCGAGGTCTTCCCTTTGTCTTTCGTCATATTACGAGTGATGCTCGAGGTTTCATATTGCTCGGCATGCTTCTGTACCTCCGCTAAATCATCACCTCCTCCTCTTCTGCAGTACAATTCCATATCCTGAGACAATCCTCCCAAGTACCAGTCCACAGCTTGCTGGGCACAGTAGCCGGGTCTTCCTTGGTTCTGAGGGATGTGATCCAAGAGATCTTCAAATCTCTCGGTGTAATCCCTCAGTGTCTCTTTCTTCTTTCGTTCGAGCCTCTGAAGCTCTATGAGGGTCATACGATCGTAACCCACTCCTCTGAATCTCTTCAGAAAAGCTGCTTTCAGAGTAGCCCAAGCGGCCATTACTACAACATCATCCAACGTTTTACTCATCCACTTCCTTCCTTTCCCTTTGATCAAACTGGGAAATACACAGAGTCTGTCAACATCAACGTCTTCCTTGTTGGATCTAGAGATGGTCTCGAACATCGTGATGAAGTCGTCCGCATCATCATCATCGTCGTAGGGATGGTACTTCTGCTGAGTGTGGGAAGCCATGTTGACTGCCGGCTGGTGCGACTGCCAATTTCCTTCTTCCTTAGGTCTAGGTGGTGGAGATGGTCTTCTCGAAGGTCCAGGCCTGTCTGAATCACGAAGATCGTCTTCTGAGCCAGAGCTACTGTCACTGCTATCTCTCGAGACGTCTGGAACAATCTCCTCCAGTCTTCCCTCACCTTGAGAAGCTTCTCCCGCACTTGGGAAGACGTCTTCCGAGTAACCAGTACCGAAATCTAGTTTATACACGTGATCACCCGGTTGGCTTCTGTCTTTGCCAAAGATTATGCTCGAGATGGAAGGCTCTTCCAACTCTACCGATCGGATCTTCCTGAGCTCTTCTTCTTTCCTTTGGTGTCTCAGGGTTATCCGCTGCTCCCTAGAAGCGGTTCGCTGGGGTGAGCTTACCCACTCAGGATCTTTACCCGTGCGTCTTCTGCTTCTTCTTTTGGTCGGAGGCATCCACCAGAGTACTGAGAACAGATGTCTCTATCCTTCTACTACTAGATCTGGTAGACCAAATGACTGAACAACCGATCACAAGTTCAGAACGTCTTCTTCTCCTGCTTCTGGTTGCACTCACTGCAATCTTCCGAGATCGAGTCTTCCAAGGAGTTCTTGGAAGCAGGGAAGCGGCTTCTTCCAACTTCCCCTGATGTATCTTATCAGCTTCTGGTTGCGGTTTCCGTCTTCTAGCAAGATAGAGTCCCACAACACATTCAACTACAATCGAAGTTAGTTCGAAACGAACCTAACTAATGGCACGCAGATCTAGGAAGCTTAGAACAGTAGTTACTAAGATGAAATCCTCGGCAGCGGCGCCAAAAATGGTTCCTCACTATATGTAGTGACGCAGGATTTCTCCTTTTGCCCATTTAGTATACAAGATATCGTTCCCACAGAGGATTTGCACAAGTAACGCTGCTCTAAGTTCTAAGATCTGTTCAAACACACAAACACACGGGTTTTGCCTAGAAATCCCGTCTTCTCACAAAACCACACAAAACAACACGTCTTCCAGATACGCCAAATGGTGCTCTGGACCCAAACAAACAACTACCAACTAAAATATCACACAACTATTCACAAAGAAGCTCGGGAAGACGATCTTCCTGCTTCCAGGTTGCTTCTTCCGGTCTTCTCGATACCGTCTTCTCGAAACGATTCTCGTCTTCTGGGGGTTTAGCTCGTCTTCTCACACCTCCAGAAGGCTGTCCGGCTTCGCAGAAGTCGACTAGTAACAGTCGTTACACCTTATTCTCCCACTCACATTCCATCGGGTTGGATAAATCACAGGGTGTATGCCCCCTGTAGCCTTCCCAGGCTTCTGCCTACGGAAGTTGTCTTCCTGCAGCGCTACAACGACATTCACCTTCACGGAAGCTCAATAGAAGTATCGGAAGCTCACTAGAAGAAGATAAGAAGAGGGGGAAGATGAGGGAAGATGGGAAGAAGAAGAAATCCAAACAAGAGAAAACAGGATGAAAAAGGGCAATTAAGATTCCGACAGGCTTCTAGTCCGGATCCTGACTAACAAGCCATCCCTGCTTGTAATAGTTTGGGGAGGAAGACAACAAACGTGAGTACTGTAGCACCGTCTTCTACTCGAGGATGTCGTCTTCTGTTGCGGGAAGAAGTCTTCTTTCTTCTTCACTTCGCTGCTCTGACTGCTCTGTCTTCTGGGATCACTTACCCAGAAGACCGTTCGTACGTAGATCCCAAGTGCTCTACTGAACGAATCAAGCTACACTCCACAACTGTTGACATTCACCGCCACTCAAGAAGAACACTTCCCATGCACAATTGGGAGCGAATTCAATACATTCCACCACCCAGAAGACATGAGCGAAGCTGCTGCACTCAAATCCACAATCTATCCCCGAGAAGAAGTCACAATGGCATTGGGAAGCTCACTCCCGCTACTTCCTACGTCTACTCCTCGACACACCAGCCCAGCCAACAGGACTGCACGAGGATGCCGTTCTCTGTTCCTGGACTGTCCACTACCTCTATCTACATCTTCGAACCACTGCTGGTGCGAGTATGCAGACCCCTCCTGTATATTCCAAGACTATTCGTATGTTTCCAACAACGGGTGTAGTGCGCTAAGACTGTCTCTGCTCTAATGTGTCTCGCCTGCCTACCTGTAGAATCGGTGTGTATGTTCAGTTACTGCCGAATTCTACAGAACTGGCAGAGCTCTCAGAGAGCTTTTCTCCTACCCTGCTATCCTACTTAACCATCTGCCTCGAGAGTCAGGGGAGGCGACCACCAGGGAGAGAGAGAGAGGCGCTGACAAGAGGTTGTCACCTCACATGCATGCGGTCCCTCTTTCCAATTAGCCCTCCACTGGGTTACTCCTACGCTACCTATGCTGCCTAACTATTTTTACTGCTGCTTCCCTCTGCGTCTTCTCCGTTGCAGCTCGCGCTTCTGCGGCTTCTCGCAGCATCTTCCAAGTGGTCTGCTCTTCTGCGAGGGCAGTGATCTTCTCCCGTACTCGGAGAACTTCCTGATCACGCTGCTGAACTTGCGCCTGCAACTCTTGGTTGCTCTTCCGAAGTTGCATCGACTCCTTGGCAGAAGCGGCTGCTTCCGCCTTGTACCTGGCTGCAAGCTTCTCCGTGGTGTGGAGACTAGCTTCCAGCGACTCCGTCTTCTGCTGGCTGTCTTCCTGTCGCAGCAAGGTACGCAGGCCGAATCCAGGCTGTAAGGGCTTCTCCTGTGCCCTCGCTCTCCTTTCCAGCAACTCCATAGCGGGCTGGATCTCCTTCTGGAAGTAGGCACTGAACTCCTCCAGTCGTCTTTCTGCAGAAGACAAGTTCATCCCCACCACTCGCTCGAGGGTGTCGACTTCGTCTTCCAGAGGCAAGGGAGCCTCTTCCACCACTACGGCCTTCATCTTCTGCGCACGAGAGGAAGCTACTCTTCTCATCTTCCGGGGTGGAAGACTCCTCGTGGCAGGAGCGGCTCTCCTCTTTGCGCTTCCTCGCATCGCAGTAGGAGTACCCATCCATCCTTCATCTTCTAGAGTCTTCGGAAGACTCCCAGGTGTTACAGAAGCTGTCTTCTGCTCCGATCGGGTACTCAGCAAGTCTTCCTCCGAGTCCGACTCTGATCCTGAATGGATGAGGGAGATGGGTGTCCTCGGTACACTTCTGTGATCCATCTTCCTCACTGGCGTGGCGTCTTCCGACCCACTAGACTCGTCTTCTCTCACCAGAAGCGTCTTCTGGTGAGAGCCGGGTCTCAGCTGTGGCATCATAGTGGGAGGGGGCGTTGCTGCTGCCTCTCGATCATCGTCTTCCGAGGTCTCCTCCTTCACCTCCTGTCGCTCCGTTGGTCCATACACTGCCAACTGATCTTCCCTAAGATCCCCCATGGCTACATACAAGTAGCAGAAGAAGGGCGTCAGATGTCCTCCCGCCGGGGTACCCAAGTATGCTAGCTCCGTCTGTACATAGTTATGGATGTACGCGCCTCAGTAGATTGGCACTCTGTCATCCCACACTGATTTCAGGAACTCCACGTCCTGATCTCCTAAGTACCTTGTCTTCTGCGCTTTTCCCTTGGGGAAAAGATGCAGAAACAACTTCGCCAGAAGTCGCTTCTTCGGCTCCCGGTAAGACTCTATCTTCCAACCGTTCCTCCCCTGCCTGTCTTCCACGAAAAGGCAGGTGGTACTCCCAGGCACATGCCATGAACTCACAATCCTAGGCAAGATCTTCTTCTCGTACCAATATCCTCGGTTCTCGGTCTCAGGCCTGTGAAACGCCTTACGCCATCAGTCTTCTGTCCAGGAAGATGGTCTTCCCCGAGCAACTCCTGCCTTTGCAGGTACACGGTTACGCGATGGTAACGCGGCCCATGCCTCCTCCAGAAGCCCTTGATCTGCGAGGTTCCAGTCCCACAGGAAGAAGTCGAGACCCAACTCCTTGAGGAAAGGAGTGGCCTCGGCCAATTCTGTCGCTGGTAACACCAAGCCTCGCGGATGCATCGACATACCTGGAAGATCTCTACAGTCTTCTTCGGTTCCCCGAGTTGCCTTCGACCTCCGCGCGCTTCTGGCTCTTGTCCTAGCTTCCAATGCGACTCCACACGACTGCGCCTGCTGTCAATTTCGGTCCACACCTCGATTCCACCTCTGCTTCTACTCGTCACTCTTCACTGTCAACTTCTCGGAAGCTCCACAGAAACGCCTTTGCTTTCTCTGCTGTTTGTGCTCCCGCAATTCGATCTCACCTTTCGACTAGCTGCCAACTTACTCTCTCCTACCTCGATGTCTTACTCGATTCCTCTCTCAATGCTAGCTCGAAGTTCACTCTCTCAATCGATCTTCTTCAGACGCGCTATGCTGCGGGAAGTTGGAAGGTGCCTAATGTGCTTCCTCATGCATCTTCCCCGCAGATTAGGGGTTCTCGTCCTTGGTGTCTTCCTGACCTACCTACCTATTCGGTGCGCTCCAGTAGATACACCTACTGTCTTACCCGAAAACTCGTGGTTGATCCTTCACGGTCGCTGTCTTCTGGAAGATAGGTGTCTTCCGCCGTCTTCTCATCTTCCGCCGTCTTCTCGTCTTCTGAAGACGCAACTGAGAAGATGATCTTCCGAAGACGGTCGTCTTTTGAAGAAGTCAACTTCTTATTACAAACAGCTCTTAAGATCATCTTCCTGTCAAGGAAGACGTAACCTTAAGTAACAACGCTTCTTCAGTTATATAAACAAGTCATTATTCTTAAAAATTTCAAAAATTCGTGCATCCTGTAATTTGTGGGCACCACACGTGGTCGTAAGGTCTGAGGGCAATTCCCTGTGAAATGATTGGTTTCCTTACAGTTCCCACACAAGACCACTTGCCCAATCTGTCTTCTCGGGTGAGGACAGGTGGACCACCAGTGTCTTGTTTCTCCATAATTATTGCACGCTCCAGGAAGAGGGTTGAGAGGTCGTTGTGATGAAGAAGGTTGCCATGGTGTCCTGGTCTGTACATTGCTAGCTCTATCCCTAGGTACATAACGATTATATTGGGCGGGAGGCGTAGGAATGAAGGGTTGTATCGTCTCGATCCTATAGCAGGTTTCCCCACTCGGATCGTGTAGATATCCCTCATCGTCTTCTTCCCATCCTGCCCAGTTGACAGCTTGGTCCTGCGTACACTAATCTCTGGTATGCCCGGAAGAGTTGCAAAGGTTGCACCAAAGGTTTGGCCGGGAAGCCGTAGGTTGCTTCCGCTTGTCCTTCTGGTTCAGAAGATGAACGTTCAGGTCGGCAAACTGCTTCAGAACCTCGTCGATACGGAGATCAGGTGCAGACTGAATGATCTGAGTTTGAGGCATCTTCTGCACAACTTCTTCCTTTGCTCGTGTCTTCTCTTTCTTCTTCTTCCGCGTCTTCTTCTCTTGTTCAGATTCTGATTCTGAACTTTCGAAAGTAGACTCTTCAGAAGTAGAAGATACTTCCGAGTCACTGTTATCAGTTTCAGTGGACTTGGACTTCCTCTTGGTCTTCCGAGAAGACTTCTTGGACTTCTTGGACTTCTTCGAGGTCTTCCCTCTATCTTTCGTCATCTTCCGAGTGATGCTCGAGGTTTCATACTGCTCGGCATGCTTCTGTACTTCTGCTAAATCATCACCTCCTCCTCTTCTGCAGTACAATTCCATATCCTGAGACAATCCTCCCAGGTACCAGTCCACAGCTTGCTGAGCACAATAACCTGGTCTTCCTTGGTTCTGAGGGATGTGATCCAGGAGATCTTCAAACCTCTCGGTGTAATCCCGCAGTGTCTCTTTCTTCTTCCGTTCGAGCCTCTGAAGCTCTATAAGGGTCATCCGATCATAGCCCACTCCTCTGAACCTCTTCAGAAAAGCTGCCTTCAGAGTAGCCCAAGCGGCCATTACTATGCCATCATCCAACATTTTACTCATCCATTTCCTTCCCTTCCCTACGATCAAACTAGGAAATACACGGAGTCTGTCAACATCAGCGTCTTCCTTGTTGGATCTAGAGATGGTCTCGAACATCGTGATGAAGTCGTCCGCGTCAGCATCATCGTCGTACGGATGGTACTTCTGCCGAGTGTGGGAAGCCATGTCGACTGCCGGTTGGTGCGACTGCCAACTTCTTCCTCCCTCAGGTCCAGGTGGTGGAGATGGTCTTCTCGAAGGTCCAGGCTTGTCTGAATCACGAAGGTCGTCTTCTGAGTCAGAGCTGCTGTCACTGCTATCTTCCGAGACGTCTGGAACGATCTCCTCCAGTCTTCCTTCACCTTGAGAAGCTTCTTCCGCACTTGAGAAGACGTCTTCCGAGTAACCAGTACCAAAATCTACTTTATACACATGATCACCCGATTGGCTTCTGTCTTCGCCAAAGATTATGCTCGAGATGGAAGGCTCTTCCAACTCTACTGATCGGATCCTCCTGAGCTCTTCTTCTTTCCTTTGGTGTCTCAGGGATATCCGCTGTTCTCTAGAAGCGATTCGCTGGGGTGAGTTTACCCACTCAGGATCTTTACCTGTGCGTCTTCTGCTTCTTTCTCTGGTCGGAGGCATCCACCAGAGTACCGAGAACAGATGTCCCTCTTCTTCTAACACTAGATCTGGTAGACTGAATGTTTAAACAACCGATCACAGGTTCAGAACGTCTTCTTCTCCTGCTTCTTGTTGCACTCAATGCAGTCTTCCAAGATCGAGTCTTCCAAGAAGCTCTTGGAAGCAGGGAAGCGGCTTCTTCCCACTCTCCCTGATGTATCTTTTCAGCTTCTGGTTGCGGTTCCTATCTTCTAGCAAGATAGAATCCCACAACACATTCAACTACAATCGAAGTTAGTTCGAAATGAACCTAACTAATGGCACACAGATCCAGGAAGCTTAGAACAGAAGTTACTAAGATGAAATCCCCGGCAGCGGCGCCAAAAATGGTTCCTCACTATATGTAGTGACGCAGGATTTCTCCTTTTGCCCATTTAGTATACAAGATATCGTTCCCACAGAGGATTTGCACAAGTAACGCTGCTCTAAGTTCTAAGATCTGTTCAAACACACAAACACAAGGGTATTGTCTAAAAATCTAGTCTTCTCACAAAACCACACAAAACCACACGTCTTCCAGACATGCCAAATGGTGCTCTGGAACTAAACAAACAACTACCAACTAAAATATCACACAACTATTCACAGAGAAGCTCGGGAAGACGATCTTCCTGCTTCCAGGTTGCTTCTTCCGGTCTTCTCGATACCGTCTTCCTGAAGCGATTCTCGTCTTCTGGGGGTTCAGCTCGTCTTCTCACACCTCCAGAAGATTGTCCTGCTTCGAAGAAGTCGACTATCAACGATCGTTACACCTTATTCTCACACTCACATTCCAACGGGTTAGATTAATCACAGGGTGTATGCCCCCTGTAGCCTTCCCAGGCTTCAGCCTACGGAAATAGTCTTCCTGCAGCACTACAACGACATTCACCTTCACGGAAGCTCAATAGAAGTCTCGGAAGCTCACTAGAATAAGGTAAGAAGATGAGGAAGATGGGAGAAGATAAGAAAATCCAAACGAGAGGAAACAAGATGAAAGGAGGCAATTAAGATTCCGACAGGCTTCTAGTCCGGATCCTGACAAACAAGCCATCCCTGCTTGTAATAGTTTGGGGAGGAAGACCACAAACGTGAGTACTGTTGCACCGTCTTCATCATCCAGAAGACATGGACAAAGCTTCTGCACTCAATTCCACAATCTATTCCCCGAGAAGAAGTCACAATGACATTGGGAAGCTCACTCCTTCCGCTTCCTGCGTCGACTCCTCGACACACCAGTCTAGCTAACAGGACTGCACGAGGATGCCGTTCCCTGTTCCTAGACTGTCCACTACTCCTATCTACATCTTCGAACACTGCAGGTACGAGTATGCAGACCCCTCTTGTGTATTCCAAGACTATTCGTATGTTTCCAACAACGGGGGTAGTGCGAAGAACTTATCTATCCTGTCTCTCCTCTAATGTGTCTCGTCTGCCTGCCCATAGAATCGATGTGTATGTGCAGTTGCTACAGAATTCTACAGAACTGGCAGAACTCTATCTCCTACTCTGCGATCCTACTTATGTCGCTGCCATGAGAACCAGGGGAGGCGACCACCAGGGAGAGAGAGGCGCTGACAGGAGGTTGTCATCTCACATGCATGCGGTTCCTCTTCCCAATTAGCCCTCCACTGTGTTACTCCTACGCTACCTAGACTGCCATGTGGTGTCCTAACTATTATTACATGGAAAAACTGCCACCCTTAAGATAGCATGCTAAATCTGGAAGTGTGTCACTTTGGTTACTGTCTACGCTGATTGCTCCGTGGCAATCCCTACCTGATCTGCTCCTATCGGAGCTACTATCTCGGCTTCTGATGGACTGGGAAGCCCTACACTTACCTCGGGTGTCACTGAGGTAGCTCCCCTCTCCTCGCTCTTCGCTGGCCCTGCTGTTTCTGCGGCTGCGTCTTCCTCGGCTTCGGCTTCGGCTTCGGCTTCGGCTTCGGAAGACGGAATCGTCTTCTGGGAAGCAGAGTCGAGTGATGCGTCTTCGGTCTTCTGAGGCACGGGTGCGGTACTAGAGACCATGGCGACCTCATAGGGGTCCGGGGAAGTCGCTTCCTCCACGCAGAATACTTGGGAAGACGGCTCGTCTTCTTGTCTTCCAGAAGACATCATGTATTCCGGGGCGTCTTCTGGAGTCTTCTCGTCTTCCAACGCTGTCACCACCAAGTGCACAGCGAGATCGAACTCCTCCTTCTCCATTCCGGATCCAGTCGATGGTGCTGGGGCGTGGGAAGATGCGGTTGCAAGTGTCAGAAGCGAGGGAAGACCATAAAGTGTCTTCACTCCTTCTATCTGTCTATCCAAGTACCTGAACATGCTATCCCTGCATTCCAATAACCTCGTCTTGGACTCGCTGTCCCATCCTCTAGCTAAGGTAAGTAACTTCCTACCCGCGGTGTAGTTGAACTTCTTCCGAAGCGCTTCCACCGACTGTGCTAGCATCTTCTGCGCACGAGCCTCCGCTGCTTCCCGCTGCATCTTCTCAACTGTAGCTCGCGCTTCTGTGGCTTCTCGCTGCGTCTTCCAAGTGGTCTGCTCTTCTGCGAGGGTGGTGATCTTCTCTCGCACCCGCAGGACTTCTTGATCACGCTGCTGTACCCGCGTCTGCAACTCCTAGTTGTTCTTCAGAAGCTGCACCAGCTCCTTGGCAGAAGCGGCTGCTTCCGCCTTGTACCTGGCTGCAAGCTTCTCCGTGGTGCGGAGACTAGCTTCCAGCGACTCCGTCTTCTGCTGGCCTTCTTCTTATCGCAGCAAGGTGCGCAGGCCGAACCCAGGTTGTAAGGGCCTCTCCTGTGCCTTCGCTCTCTTCTCCAGCAACTCCATAGCTGGCTGGATCTCCTTCTGGAAGTAGGCACTGAATTCCTCCAATCGTATTCCTGCGGAAGACAAGTTCATCTCCACCACTCGCTCAGAGGTGTCGACCTTGTCTTCTAGAGGCAAGGATGCTTCTTCCACCACGATGGCCTTCATCTTCTGCGCACGAGAAGAAGCTACTCTTCTCATCTTCCGAGGTGGAAGACTCCTCATGGCAGGAGCGGCTCTCTTCTTTGCGTTTCCTCGCATCGCAGCAGGAGCGCCCATCCATCCTTCGTCTTCTAGAGTCTTCGGAAGACTCCCAGGGGTTACAGAAGCGGTCTTCTGCTCCGATCGGGTACTCAGCAGGTCTTCTTCCGGGTCGGACTCCGATCCTGAATGAATGAGGGCGATGGGTATCCTCGGTACACTTCTGGGACCCATCTTCCTCACTGGCGTGGCGTCTTCCGACCCACTAGACTCATCTTCCCTCACCAGAAGCGTCTTCTGGTGGGAACCGGACCTCAGCTGTGGCATCAGAGTGGGAGGGGGCGTTGGGGTTGCCGCTCGGTCATCGTCTTCTGAGATCTCCTCCTTCACCTCCTGTCGCTCCGTTGGCCCATACCCTGCCAGCTTATCTTCCCTAAGATCCCCCATGGCTACATACAAGTAGCAGAGGAAGGGCGTCAAGTGTCCTCCCGCCGGGGTACCCAAGTATGCTAGCTCCGTCTGTACATAGTTGTGGATGTACGTGTCCCTATAGATGGGCACTCCGTCATCCCACACTGACTCCAGGAACTCCACGTCCTGATCTCCTAAGTACCTTGTTTTCTGCGCTTTCCCCTTGGGAAAGATATGCAGAAACAACTTCGCCAGAAGTCGTTTCTTCGGCTCCCGGTAAGATTCTATCTTCCAACCATTCCTCCCATGCCTGTCTTCCACGAAAAGGCAGGTGGTGCTCCCAGGCACATGCCACGAACTCACGATCCTAGGCAAGATCTTCTTCTCGTACCAATATCCTCGGTTCTCATACTCTGACCTGTGAAAAGCTCTGCGCCACCAATCTTCAGTCCAGGAAGACGGTCTTCCTCGAGCTACTCTTGCTTTCGCAGGTACACGATTACGAGGTGGCAACGCTGCCCACACCTCCTCCAGAAGTCCCTGGTCTGCGAGGTTCCAATCCCACAGGAAGAAGTCGAGACCCAACTCCTTGAGGAAAGGAGTGGCCTCGGCCAATTCTGCCGCTGGTAACACCAAGCCTCGCGGATGCATCGACATACTGGAAAATCTGTTGCACTAAAACCACAAGCACCTACTATGAGCTGAAGGCTCAGTTCTTCCCGAGTGCCCACAGTCTAGCTTCTACTTCTCAGAAGACGAAACTAGTCTTCCAGAAGACAGCTACTCCGTCTTCCGGGATTCTAACAGTACTTCCTAGATAGTTCTCGTCTTCCGAGCTATATCTAAACAATCCTATCTAAGCAAGGCCTCGCATGGATTACCAAGAAGACAACCCACCTTGCATTACATCCTACTTCCTATCAGAAGATACAAGATTCACGAAACATGAAGTGCATGACAAGTTCAGAAGATGGTTGCGGTCTCTTGCGGTGACAGTGGCCTCTGGAAAGACACTCAAGCCAGTTTCCGATTCAATGTCTTTCTCGGAAGACCTCCCGAAGTCAGACTTCCCTTCACTGGTCTCACCTGTCTTCGTCTTCCTACACGCAATCTATCCTCACAACAGACTCAAGACAATTGCACTCTGTTCTTCTGACTTCTCACCTCTCATACGCACTCAGAAGAAGCTTGTTGCTCGGTGGGAAGACATGACCCATGACCCTTCTCTCCAGATTCTGCCAGCAAGTCTTCTCACGACTCTTTTCTAAGTTCGGGAAGAAGAAGAGATGGCTGCTATGGGTCGAACAGAAGAGATCCGAAATGGACTCTCACGTCTTCTCGCTCATTTTGCCAGCCTTCCAGTCTTCTAGTCTCTCTAGGAAGATGTGGAGTTGAGAAGCTTGGAAGACCGTGAGGCACAGGCCTAGTTCCTGACTTCCAACTTCTCGAAATAACAAAACAACTCACCACACCACTCAGGATTCGTACCAAGTCTCTCTAAACACAAAAGCAAAGCAAATCCACTCTTGATACGGATTGTGTTCAGTCGACTTCCGAAGACGGTCTTCCGAAAACAATCAAGTTTAAGAAGCGTCTTCCGAAGATGTTCCCATCTTCCGAATCGTCTTCTGTCATAGGTTTCGAGGGTAGAGCGGTAGTAGGGTAGGGAAATTGGTAGCTGAGATCGTCAATTTGAGGACGGGGTGTAGGGAAGCTCGAATTGAACTTAGGAAGGAGCAGGAAGATGTCTGACAGAAATTGGGCAGCGCTTCCGCGCCCAATGTCTCAATAGAAAGAATGGGGGGTGGGGGTAATCGATCAGGCTGCCTGCACACAACCAAGGAAGCGCGAGGAATACTAGACAAAGGCGAGAAGAAGTGGGAAAGGGAAAGAACGTGGGGAAGAACCTCTACTGTCTTCTTCTGCTCCCCGAGTTGCCTTCGACCTCCGCGTGCTTCTTGGCTCTGGTCCTAGCTCCAATGCGACTCCTCACGACTGCGCCTGCTGTCAATTTCTGGTCACGCCTCAATTCCACCTTCGATTCTACTCGCTACTCTCCCATGTCAGCTTCTCGGGAGCTCACAGAAACGCCTTCGCTCTCTGCCTTCCGTGCTCCAACAATTCGGTCTCGCCCTTCGCCTAGCTGCCAACTGGTTCTCTCCTACCTCGATGTCCTCACTCGATTCCTCTCTCAAAGCTCACTTGCGAAGCTCACTCTCTCAACTCGATCTTCTCAAGCGCGCTGTGCTGCGGGAAGTTGGAATGTGCCTAATGTGCTTCCTGTGCATCTTCCCCGCATATTAGAGGTTTTCGACCTTAGGTGTCTTCCCCGACCTACCTACCTATCTGGTGCGACACAGTAGGTACACCTACTGTTTTATCCGAAGACTCGTGGTTAGGCCTTCGCGGTCGTTGTCTTCCGGAAGACAGGTGTCTTCCGCCGTCTTCTCGTCTTCCGAAGACAGCACCGAGAAGACGCTCTTCCGAAGACGGTCATCTTCCGAAGAAGTCAACTTATTATTACAAACAGCCCTTAAGATCATCTTCCTGTTAAGGAAGACGTAACCTTAAGTAACAACGCTTCTTCAGTTATACAAACAAGTTATTAATCTTAAAAATTTTAAAAATTCGTGCATTCTGTAATTTGTGGGCACCACAAGAATGCAGACCCCTTCTGTGTAATCCCAATCTATTCGTATGTCTCTCACATCGAGTGTAGTGTGTACTGTGCGTATGCGTCTCTAGTGTGTAATGTGTTCTTATTCACAGTGAGGCATATGTGTGCGTCTCCTGCAACGTAAAATGTGTGTGTATGTGCAGCAGCTTGGATTTCTACACTGTGATCCTACTTAAGCATCTGCCTTGAGGCGCAGAGGGAATCTCTTCCAATCATCAACTACAACCAGGGAGAGATGGGCGCTATCAGAAGGCTGCCACCCCACCTGCAAGCGGTTCCCCTTCCTATTTAGCCATCCACCTTACTACTCCTACGTTGCCTACTCTGTCACATGGTCATCTATCTAATATTACACTGAAATTGCCACCTCCTAAGATCGCATGTTCGGTTCCTACTAAGTTTGGACAAGTCAACTTCTCTTCTACGCTTGTTGTCTACTCTAATTGCTCGGATGCAATCTCCATTTGACCTGCTCCTACCTGAACTCGGCTTCTGATAAGCTGAGAAGCCCTGTGAATACCTCGAGTGTCACTGAGGTGGCTTCCTCCTCAACATTCGTAGTTGGCTCGCCTGGTGCTGCTTCGGAAGATGGAAGCGTCTTCTGGGAAGCTGGGTCGACTTGCGCTTCCTCGCTCTTCTGTGGTATTGGTTCGACGCTGGGGGCCATGGTGACCTCATAGAGGTTCGGGAAAGTCACTTCCTCTACTCGGAATACTTGAGAAGACAGCTCTTCTTCTTGTCTTCCGGGGCTTCTTTCGTGATCTTCTCGGCTTCCAACGCTGTCACTACCAAGTGGACAGCGGGGTCGAACTCCTCCTTCTCCAAGTCTGATCCGGTGTCGCGCTACTTGGCGGCTACATGCTTGACTTCTACTCCGACGCTTGAGTTTAATAGTTCCAGAAGTTAGCTCATATTACTTCTAGTTCTTTATGTAGATGTTTGACACCTTTGCATACGGTGTTAACACTATTTTGAGTCTTAGTAGGTTGATTACCATGTTGATAGGGCTTAAGCTCATGGATTGTATTTGCGTGTCGCCCATGCACGCTTCTAGCTGATTTAAGTTATCTTTTAGGATTACGTGTTATTTTACATGCCTACGCGTGAAATTTAAGATTTACGCTGGCACTTTAGGGGTTGACGTGGTAGCCTTTGAGTGAAGTTGAGTTACCACGTGGATTAGGGCACTAAAGGACAGCCAAGTGGACCTATGAACTCTCATTGGTCCATTTTTGTCTTTTGTGTAATTCTAAATTTAGAAGCAGGGGTCTAAAGAGGAGTTCGAGCATTTGGTGAGGGGACTTCGATCGATTTGAGTCAATAAAGACGAAGTTATGACCAATTGAAGTTCGAATTGTGCTAGAATTGAATCACTTTTGTTGGATTTAGTGTTTTCAGTGTCACTTGCAGCAGATTTGAGGAAATTGCTTCAAAACTTCGAGGTTGTGTTCTCTGCCAGCAGGGCTACGATTTCCCAAAAAATTTCGCATCGATTGAGTGACTGAGTAATTCAGGGCGGCCGCTGAAGCTGGAGGGGTCTGAAAAGCTCTTAATCTAGAGCAGCGACTTCAGAGGAGGAGATCTGGAGTTCTGTGTACATTCAGGAGTCCCAACTTCACAGGGATGTTCAGCACCCTGTAGACTTCAAATACTGTGAGAATATTTGGATTTGATCGAGCCAATCTTCTGGTCTAGGTTGAAATAGCCAGCTGGGTACCAGAAATTGCCGCAATTTTCTTACTCAGAACTTTTTTGTCAACATCTCGGTGTCAGAATTTGATCTCAGGCTGAAACTTCGTGTGTGAGTTCAGTAGTACCTCATTTGCATGTAGGGGAAGTTTAGAAGTCTAAACCTTCATAGTTTTCTTCTCCGTGAGTGTCAAAGTTCGCCGTCGGATCCTATTACTGCCAGTTATACCTGAATTTCGCTTTCTGAGTATATTACAAGATCTTGCACACCTGTGTGAGTGTTTATAGCCCTGTTGTTACCTGAAAGCCAACCTCTTGAGTAAACAACCACGGCCAGAAGCCCGGCGCTTTCCTAGGTAGACGGATCACACTCCGACACCGGTCGATGGTGCTGGGGTTTGGAAAGATGCAGTTGCAGGTGGTGAAATCGAGAGAAGACTCGTAAAACGTCTTCACTTCCTCTATCTGCCGATCCAAGTAACGGAACATGCTCTCCTTGCACTCCACCAACCTTGCTCTGGACTCGTCGTCCCACTCCCTAGCTAGGGTGAGAAGCTTCCTACCAGCGGTGAAGTTGAACTTCTTGCGAAGTGCTTCCATCGTCTGTGCTAGCAATCCCTGCGCACGATGTCATGATGTGAATCATTTCACATAGTAAATGATTCACTTCTCTGTCAGGCATTAGTCTCTCTGAGTGAAGTTAAGACCTCAGAGAAGTCCGTTTTTGAAAGATGTTATATATTTTGAGTCTTAGTAGGTTGATTACCATGTTGATAGGGCTTAAGCTCATGGGTTGTATTTGCGTGTCGCTCATGCACGCTTTCTAGCTGATTTAAGTTATTTTTTGGGGCTGCGTGTCGTTTTAGGTAGTTTAAGTTTTACGCTGGCACTCTAGGGGGCTTGACGTGGTAGCCTATGAGTGTAGATAGGTTACCACATGATTTAAGGCACAAAATGACAACCAAATGGAGCTATGAATTCTCATTGGTTCATTTTTATTTTTTGTGTAACTCTAAATTTAGAAACAAAGGTCTAAAGGAGATTTCGAGCAATTTGTGAGGACACTTCGAAATCTGAGAGCACAAGGAGATAGAGCTCGTCGAGCCAAGCACTGGGCAGTGAAATTTTCGATCAATTTGGATCAATAAACAAGGAGTTATGCCCAGTTGAAGTTCGGATTGTGCCAAAATTGTAGCACTTCTATTGAATTTGGGGTTTTGAGTGTCATTTGCAGCAGAATCGAGGAAATCGCTTCAAACCTTCGTGGTTGTGTTCACTGTCAGCAGGGCTACGACTGTCTCCAAATTTTCATGTCAATTGAGTGAGTGAGTAATTCAGGGCGGCCGCTGAAGTAGAGGGGGTCCGAAAAGCTCTCAATCTGGAGCAGCAACTTCAGAGAGCGAGATCTGGAGTTCTGTGTGGAATCAGGAGGCCTAACTTCACAGGAGTGTTCAGCAAGCTGTGTACTGCAAATCCTGTAAGAATTTTCCAAAGTGATCCAGCCAATTCTTTGTTCTAGGTCGAAACATCTGTCTGGGTATCAGAAATTACCGTAAATTCTCTACTCAGAAAGTTTCTACTCATATCTTAGTGCTCTGAATTGATCTGAAGCTGAAACTTCGTATGTGTACCCAGTAGGACCTCATCGACATGTAGGAGGAGTTCTGAAGTCTGAACCTTCACATATTTCTCAATCTTGAGTGTCAAAGTTCACCATCTGATCTTATCATTGCTAGTTAAGCCTGAACCTTGCTTCCTGAACATATCAGAAGAGCCAAGAGACTTATATGAGTGTTTTTTCAGTATCACCTTGAGACCTGAAGCCTATCCTGTGAGTAAACCAGCCACAGCCTGAAGCCCAACGCCTCCCTGAGTAGATTGAACACAGCCTTCAAGCTCATATCACAGCCAGAAGGTTCGTCCTTCCCAGGAAGACTCTCAACCCGACAACGAGCTTCTGCTACTTCTCGTTGTGTCTTCCACGTCGTCTTCTTCCTCTGCGAGGGTGGTGATCTTACCTCTGACCCACAGAACCTCTTGGTCACACTGCCGTTGCGTCTTCCACGTCGTCTTCTCCTCTGCGAGGGTGGTGATCTTATCTCTGACCTGCAACTCCTGGTTGCTCTTCCTCAGCTGTGCTGACTCCTTGGTAGAAGTGACGTACTTGCTGTGAGTCGAAGGCTCAGTCCTTCCCAAGTTCTCACAATCTAGCTTCCACTCTCAGAAAACAGATCTAGTCTTCCAGAAGACAGCTACTCCCTCTTCCGGGATTCTAACAGTACTTCCTAAGTTCCTTTCGTCTTCCAAGCTATATCTAACCAATCCTAACTAAGCAAGGCATCGCATGGATTCCTAAGAAGACAACCCACCTTGCATTTCATCCTACTTCCTAACAGAAGATACAAGATATGCAAGAAGTAGAGTGTATGAAAAGTTCATAAGATGGTCGCGGGCTCTTGCGGTGACAACGACCTCTGGGAAGACTTCTGGGACAGTTTCCGATTCAATAACGTTCTCGGAAGTCTTCCCGAAGCCAAGCTTCCCTTCACTGGTCTCACTTGTCTTCTGCTTCCTACACACAATCTAACCTCACAACAGACACAAGGCATTCGCACTCTGTTCTTCCGACTTCTCACCTCTCATACACACTGAGAAGAAGCTTGTTGCACGATGAGAAGACATGACCCTCGACCATTCTCTCCAGATTCTGCCAGCAAGACTTCTCACAACTCTCTTCTAAGTTTGGGAAGAAGAAGAAATAGGCTGCTATGGGTCGGACAAAAGAGACCCGTAACGGACCCTCACGTCTTCTCGCACATTTTGCCAGTCTTTCCAGTCTTCTAGTCTCTCTAGGAAGATGTAGATTTGAGAAGCTCGGAAGATCGAGAGGCACAGGATTGGTTCCCAACTTCTAGCTTCTCGAAACAACAAACAACTCACCAAGTCACTCAGGATTTGTACCAAGCCTCTCTCAACACAAAAGCAAATCCAATCCACTCTCGATACGAATTGCACACAGTCGTCTTCCGAAGACTTCAGACATCCAGAAGCGTCTTCTGAAGATGTTCATATCCTCCAAAGCGTCTTCTGAAGATGTTCATATCCTCCGAAGCGTCTTCTGTTCAAGGATTCGGGAGTAGAGGTGCGGTAGGGTAGGAAAATTGATAGCTGCGGGATCGAATTTGAGAACGACGATCAAGGAAGCTCAATTATAGTTTGGGAAGAAGCTAGAAGATGATTGTCGAAAATTGAGCAACGCTTCCGCGCCCAATTTCACAGAAGGAAAATACGAGATGGGGAAACGATCGATCGGTTTGTCTGCAAACAACAGGAGAAGCGCGAGGGATACTAAACAAGAGGTGAGAAGCGGTGAGAAGAGAAGAGAACATGGGAAGAACCTCAAACAGTCTTCTGTCTGCTTCCCGTAGCGTCTTCAATCTTCTGCGTGCTTCCGGCTCCGACCTCAGCTCCAGTACGACTTCACAGAGCTGCTGCTGCCGTCAATGTCTTGCTACTCCTCAATCGAACAAGACTCCACCTCTGATTCTTCTCAGTTGTCCTTCAATGTCTGCTTCTGGGGGAGTCTACAGAAGACTCCTTCAGCTCGATGGTGCTTCCTTCTCTCAGAATTTCGTCCTCGTCTTCTCTAGCTGCGAATCGATCCTTGCTCTATTCGATTTCACTCTGCTGGCCCTCCTCACTCAATTCGATCACCTCTTAATTCGATCTTCTATTCAAAATGCCCTCGATGCTAGAAGCGGTGGTGTTTCTGCGCTAATGCGCTTCCTTCGTATCTTCCTGCGCAGTTTAGGGGTTCTTCGACCTACCTGACTTACCTACTACCTTGGTGCTACTTGGTAGGTACACCTACTTCTTTACTGGATAATACGCGGTTAGGCTTCTGCGGTCGCTGTCTTCCGGAAGATACGTGTCTTCTGTCTTCCGTCGTCCGTCGTCTTCAGTCTTCGGAAGACACAACTGAGAAGGCGCTTCTCGGGAGACGGTCGTCTTCGAAGAAGTCAACTTCTTGTTGCAAAAAAGATCGTAATATCATCTTCCTTCTAAGGAAGCCGTAATCTTAAGTAACAAGGTTATTTCAATTACACGGACATGTGATTAACTTCAAAAATTTAAAAATTTCGTACTTCCTGTAAATTGTGGGCACCACACCTGTCTCGGTTGAGGACAGGAGAGCGACAGGACAACGTAACGGACTACTTCCAGATGAAGAGCTTTTCCAGCTGACAATAACCCCCACAAGCAGGTCCCGTGAGATATATAGATATCTGTATACATTGCATGTCTTGAAGGAATGAATGTGGAGCAGCGTACGGTGTTCATACACAAAGTCAGACCGTGTGAGCTGAAGAGTGATATTCTGTTCAAGAAGGGGACCGATGATGAACTATGAAGATACATGGAGGAGGAAGAAGTAGGAAGAGTAGTGGACGCCATGCATTCTGAATCTGCAGGAGGACATTATGCCCTTCGCAACACAATGAAGAAGATTTTGGATGCATGATACTAGTGGTCCACCATGTACAAAGATGTGCAAGCGATCATCAAGAGGTGTGACAGTTGCCAACGAGTAGGTAAGCCTACTTGAACTACTCAGTGGCCACTCCATCCTATCTTACCTCTTGCACCATTCGAGAAGTGAGGAATTGATTTTGTGGGACCTATTCAGCCAGCAACAAAGAAGACACGCAGAAGATACATATTGGTGGCTACAGATTTATGCAACCAAGTGGGTGGAAGCTGAAGCGACAAAGAAAGATGATGCGGTGACAGTGACAGCTTTTCTACATAAGAATGTCATCACTAGGTTTGGATGTCCATTGGAACTGGTGAGTGATAAGGGTACACATTTTTTGAACAACACCATAGAGACATTGACAGGGTATTTTCAGATCAAGCATCGAAAGACTACTCCGTATAACCCTAAGGCGAATGGACTTACTAAGAAAAGCAATGGGTTGCTTTGTAAGATTTTGAACAAAGTGACTGTCAACCATGCTTATGACTGAGATACCAAGTTGGATGCAGCGCTGTGGGCATTCAGAAATATAGAGAAGATAACAATGCGACAGATGCCGTTCTTCTTAGCTTACGGAATGCATCCCATTATGCCTATTGAATTTCAAAATCCCTACTTACATGATTCTGTCGTAGGATAGATTGTCTGCAGAAGATAGTCAGCTCATCAGACTGCAAAATTTGATGGCACTAGAAGAAAATCACGAGGCATCTTTGGAGTTAACTAAGGACATACAAGAGAAACGGAAAGAGATATATGATAAGAAGTAGAGGAAAGTGGATGTGAATAACGGAGACTTAGTCTTGCTATATGATACTAAACATATTAAGTTTCCATGGAAGTTACAGCTGCGATGGATGGGACCATATAAAGTCTCAAAATGTTACGGTAATGGTTCTGTCCAACTTGAAGACTTGGAATGAAATCTTTTTGCTACTCGAGTAAACGGAGGAAGAATTAAGCGATATTACTGCTGATGTGTTCGCGAGGTCACTTCACAATTGAGAGGAGGCGTATGTGAAGCTTTGGATTTCCAGTTTGTTAGAAATTTTTTGTTTTTGTTAAATAAAACAGTAGATTAGTTAGTATAGATGACAAATAAGATAAGTTTAGTGTAGTATAGAGTTTCTTAGCCGAAGAATGATGCTGAGTAAGACTACAGAACCTATGAAGTGTATATCTTTGGAATAATAACCTAGCTGCATTTTACAGACGAAGAACTTTCCAGGGATACCTCATTTGCTGAGAACGGACGTCGGACGACGAAGTTATAACCTTGGGAAGGAGGACCAAAATAGCACAAGAGTTCACGCAACTTCGCGGTCGAGGACAAGAGGAACTTCGCACGTGGGGAAGCGAGAGGAAAAATCTATAAGAAGAGTCAAAAGCAATTCACTTTTACTATTTCCACTTGTGAGTTTACTGTAGCGCTCCCAAACTATCGATGCGAGAGAGACGAAGATTGTCTTAGGCGAAGTTGGTCTTCGTAGGTTCAGGAGGAGGAGAAGTTAGTGAAGAAGAACTTCCTACTCAGGCGAAGAACTTCGGACTTTGATTACCCGAATGAGGAGAATGCAGACGTCGCGGAAGCCGAATCTGAAGACTATTGCAACGAAATGGCCGGACTTCATTCAATATCGGGAACGCTTGGAGACGATGAGGATGGCGTTCTTAATGGAGAACTAGGGGGTGATCTCTTCGGAGCTGTTGCAGGAGATTCTCATCTGCAAAGGACATCATTCCGACGATCTTCGGGCAAAACCAGCGAACTGGACACATTGGAGCTTCGTCTTGGAAATCGACGATGCCGGAAGACCAGGTGACCTTATGTACGATAGCAACTGCAAGCCGTTTTCGGAAGAAGTGACAAAGTACAGTGAGTTGTCTCGATGATGCCGGTGGGGTCGAATATATTCAAGGTACATAGTTACATCGATCATTCAAGAGAGATGTCGTGATTGCGCTAAATACCATCTTCAAGCCGCAGCGGACTTCGTATCTGGCCAATTGGCAGATACATTTCATTGAGCAGATCTTCGAAGGCAAGAAGGCGTATTGGGCGAAGATCGTTCACGAGCATGTTCAAAAGTTGTACACTACATTCGGGGATGGCGGGTCGACATATTTCGCGGCCTTCGCAGTGGTCTTCTACCGGGGCATGAAGTTGTTAACTCCGGAAGAGGAGGAGAAGTTCGGACAAAGAATGACGTCCGAAGATGAACTTTGGATGGAGCCGACTCCTTGGAGGGAAGAGCTGCGACTCCAGTGACTTCGATGGGATCTAGCACCCGGACTAAGAGGAAGATGACAAAAGCGAGAACCTCGGGTGGTAGGACTTCAAGGCAGAAGAAGAAAGCAAAGAGGACAACCACGACTTCAGACGAAGGGGCCGAAGATGTTCAGACTCCTGCAAGATCTTCTTCAGTGGAGATCGTTGGAGAAATAGGTCCAAGAGGGAGTCAAACGATCAAGGACCAGGAAGCGTTTGTGATAAGAAGAGTACTTTCGGGGGCTACACTTCGAGAACCTCCTCAGGAAGCACTTTGGACTTCGCCTCACTCGATGAAGCCATGAATTCGACACAACAAGATCCGAGTATAGGGAAGGAGTTACGCATGTTTGAGAAGACCTTGGAGTTTCTCATTGGTACCGTGTTAGCCATTCTGGCACAATTAGACATGCAGCGGCATGTATATGAGAACGAGACAAAAGTAGCTTTGTCGTTAACGGATCTTCTAAGCGTAGTGCACTTCGGCCGACAAGGATGACTCGCAGAGAAGGACATCTTGATGAAGAAGCTAGAGGTAACTTCGAACACAGTGAAGAAGTTGACAACGGAGCGCGATATTTTGGTGGTCGCAAAGTCTGAAGATCAAGTGAGATCTTCACAAGAGATACATGATTGGCAAGCTAAGCTCAATCTCATGACTTCACATTTTTACGATATGAAGTCAGAGAAAGATACTTTGCTGAAGCAGTTGGTTACTAGAGATGAGGAGCTAGCGAAAGCTCAGAAGACGAAGGAGATTGCAGATACGAAGACATGAAGAGCTTCGAGTCAAGGTGTAAGAGGTTACCACTACGTACTTCGTCACCGAACTCGACACCACGGAAAAGGAGCTTCTTCAGCGACTTGGGGCAGAATTGACTATTGCACCAGATCCTTCGGCGAAGAGCAGAATAGTTAGAATAGTTGAGAGGATAATTCAAGATTTGAAAGAGCTTAGGGAGACAATTAAGTTTTCATTATGGAGTATAAGACATACTTTATAGTTAGGTAGAGTAGAAACTTCGGTTCCGCCAAGTGGGGAGTCGTGATTCAACGTTCTAGATGTAATTTTTTCTTTGTAGAAATGAGATCCGCCATCTTCGGACGAGAGTGATGCGATAAGTGATGCGTTTCTCAGTCATTTTATCTTTTTCCATGTTTTCAGTCTTTGTTAGTTAATTTTCGATTACGCAAGGTTGCGGAGTGAGAGTGTGAATGTTTTGAGACGAAGGTAATTATCTACGAAGGACGTAGTTTGCTGTCGCAGGAGTAAATCTGATTGATGCAGACCCCCGAAGTCATCCTTCGGCAAAGAGAGTCTTCGGACTATTTAAGTGAAGGACATTTCGAGGATTTGAGAACATATTAGTTACTATGAAGTGGAAGAGAACAAGTTAAATTGTAAGAAGAGTTTGGAACATGGTGGTTTCGTCTTAAGTATGCTTTCTTAAAATAAGTGGGATTCTTAAGAGTGAGTATTTAGTTGGAAGAACACTTCTTAGGAAGAGTAAGGGCTTATTCTTTGAGCCTTGATGTGAAGTCTGTGAAGTTTTGTCTTTTCAGAAGAAGACTAGTAACATTTCAACAGTACTTGCTATCTTCAAATTATCCATACATCTATCTTCTCGAATCTTTTATATGTATTGTTGGAAAGGTCCTTGATCAAGAACTATTTCATTGCTGTTTGTATCCGATTTATCAGGTTGTGCTTGGGTTTGGTTTCTTATCAGACTTAAACTCTCATCCGGATATTATTCCTTCCGTGAGAAGAACAGAAAACTATCAGAATTACCATTGTGATGTTGTAGTACTGTATTTTGTGTAATTGTTAACTGTATCTTCGTGAGAATGATCCTTAATTTACTATTTCTGATACATTGTGTTTCTCTGTACATGGATGTGCAGTTACCATGGTTGGCTATGGGTTACCGTTTTAGCCAACAAGCGTCTTTGGCTTCCTTGTGATCAATGTCACGTCAGTTTAGCACCTCGACTAGGTTGACCGAGTGCGGAGTGGCTAATGTCAATAGGGCCGTTAGTGCCCTTAGGGCGAGTTCTTGGGATAGCCCACTAGGGATATACTTCGTAGGTAGGGCTTGGAGGCCTTAGTTCTTCAAGTTGAGCCTTCAAGCTCCTGGCTATGATGGATAGTCTAGTTGAGTGTAACTCGGATTCTCTGTGAGCAAAAAGTGGGTTTGGCTCGACTTTAGTGATTGTTTAGTGTCGATTGACATGATGGAGTGAGTACATATCGTTTATCATTGTGATACACTTGTGTATGTGTATGACATCGTCCATGTGTTATGTATATGTGTGGTGTACCTATGACAACGATGTATGTTGTGTAGCAATGTGTATGCGCACGACATCAATTATCTTTCAGGTCATAGATTATTATTTGACGATCCGTGGTTGTGACAAATGAGGGACCTGGAACTAAATTCGACTGTGTATAGTAGGGAGATGTGGACTGCATGAAGGGGTGCAAGGATAAGATGAGCCGCGGTCGACCACGATTGATCAATTGGTTATCACGATCACCTTCGAGACTCCTCGATCTCTCTGTCACTCCTTGGGTAATGCTGATCAAGCACCTCATGCGAGTAAACGCTTCGCGTAGGCTCTCTCCAGTCTTCCGTTGGAACTCCTGCAGACTCTTCAACTTGTCGGTCTGCATACCTTGATGGTTCTTCCTCAAACACTGGAAAAACTGAACCACAAGGTTAAACCTTGGTGGTATCCCGCTCACACTGTCACCTGCTCCACTACTAGTGGACACACCGCTGGTAGTAGGTACTCCGTCACCCGTGGATGTATCATTGCTATTGGCACCCGAACTCGTAAGTGCTACGCTTGTGGAAATTGCATCAGTAGTGATAGAAACGTAGTTGAGAGACCAATGTTGTCTCCACAACTCAATCTCCATGTTGTTGTCTGGCCTGAACTCATGGTACACGTCCATCAGCGGACCCTCCAAGTGTTGGAACAAACTCTTCCACGTCATGAAGGGTGTAAACAGCTGTGGGTTCCGCATCTGCTGCAGATCGCACCAACTGTCAAACTCCTAGATGAAGTCATCTAACTCAATGATATCCATCGTATCCGAGTATCGTCGAGGACCCTTCGTGGTCTCATAAATCTCATCCATGTTCCACAACACGGTGTGACAACACTAGACTCATCATCAGAAAATACACTGTCTGTGTCTGACTCATCCTCTTGAACAACCGACGGCAATGGTGTAGGTAGTCTACCTATCACCTCACTTCGTGTGTACCCACTGTCCGAGAAGTCCTCACCAAAACCTCCCGAGAACTCTATGATGATAAAATCTCGTGACACACACTCTAACCAGAATGCCGAAATCTCCATCACCACCGAACCACAACTTGTCTAATTCCGCTCCTACTGAGCTCACTTGTCTCCTACTAGGACGGTCAAGGTAAAGATTGTAACACCTAGGGGTTGCATAGTAGTAAATATGTGATAAGTTATAACTATGTGTGATGAGTCTTCTAAATAAGTCCCAAGGCTAGACCATACTCTAAGTTAGTGATAGATAACTAGGAGTAGTCACAATCAAAGTTGGAGGTATTTGAGGACAGAATATTAGAATATCTTAAATGTGAGAACCACTATTTTGTTTGGTTATGTGTAAGATGACAAGGGGGTGAATAATACACTCTTGTTTTATGCGTGACTTATTTTATTGGTTGTAGAGGCTTAAGGTCAAACAATCAAGAGGATTGTTGACCTTTTTGGCTCAATTATGTGTTAGTATTTTGTCTTATAAGGAGCAATTCGAGATTTCTTTTCAAAGATTCCTTTTTACTTCTAGAAGGATCTTAATTATTAGAGTAGAGTCAAAAGAGGAGACATCTATCCTTGACTTAAGACTTTTATCTTTGACTTGGTCTCGGTAAACTGCAGTAAATCATATTTACAAGTAGTTATTGTGATAAATCTGGAGTAGTATAAATAGAGGGGTTGTGGAGTGATCCCTTGTCGTCCTTTTGCTTTGTATTTAGAAGCCGTTAGGCTATATTTATAAAGGGTGTGTTTTTATATCTCTATGTTTCATGAGAGTTCTCGTTCCAAGTGAGGAATTGATATGAGAATGTTGAGAGTTGGATTTAGCCGAGTCCTCTTAGTTCTATGATGCGTTTCATCAAAGGCCATCAAAGGTTTACCCTGGGTGAGAGACAAGACCGGTAGCAAGCTTCAAGATCATATTTCTGGTTCCGTTGCCGAGACCTCACTAGGAGGCTTGAGTGATATGTACGTGAAGACTAGAAAGGGCTTGACGATTTATGTAGTTTTACATCAGACAGAAAGACGTTATGAGAGAGCATATCGAGAGAACTCTTGGAGAGGCTAGAGCTACTGCCATGCTAGAGAGCCATTTGTTCGTGTATCTTGTTGTCATCTACGATGCATTTGAGCTCATCTTGTATCTGTTATGTTATTTGTCAAGATTATCAACTCTGTCTTGTTGGATAGACTTGAGTTTGATCTCTTCCGGGACTGATTTCTACTCGTGAGAATAAAAGACAACCATAAAGAATCACCTTTGTCACATGTTTACTACTTTTGGATGATCTTTACTTACATCTTTGTGGGTTCGATCCTTAAATTACTACTTTCGAGCATCTTTTGATTTTCTTGTGCGTTACATTAGTTAGGATTGTTTAGATATAGCTCGGAAGACGAGATGTACTTAAGAAGCACTGTTAGAATCCCGGAAGACGGAATATGTCTTCAGAAAGACTAGATTCGTTTTCTGAGAGTGGAAGCTAGACTGTGAGGACTTGGGAAGGATTGAGCCTTCGGCTCACAGCAAGTACGTGTGGCTTAGTCTAACTGAGCTCGAAGCATGTCGATGTATCCTCGAGGGTTGGTGTTATCAGTCGTAGAATTGGTAGAGGCCAAACTCTTCATCAAGGAGTTGGATCTCGACTTCTTCCTGTGGGATTGGAACCTCGCGAACCAAGGTCTTCTGGAGGAGGTTTGGACAACATTACCTCCGCACAACCTTGTACCTATGAAGGCAATGGTCGCTAGTGGAAGACCGTCTTCCTGGATGGTGGAGTGGTGGTGCAATGCTTTTCTCATACCAGAATCCAAAAACCGAGGGTACGAGCTCGAGAAGAAGATCTTACCGATGATCTCAGAGAAGTGACATGTTTCTGGAAGCACGACTTGTCTCTTCTTGGAAGATAGACAGGGAAGGGATGGGTGGAAGGTAGAAGCTTACCGGGAGCCAAGGAAGCGTCTTCTGACAAAGCTGTTTCTTCATCTCTTCCCCAAGGAGAAAGCGCAGAAGATGAAATACCTTGGAGATCAAGACGTGGAGTTTTTGAAAGCTATATGGGAAGGAATATTTATCAACTGGAGCGCTTTCTTCCACTTACATCCAGGCCGAGTTAGCATACTTGGGCACCCCAGCAGGAGGGCACCTCACCCCGTTCTTCTGCTATATGTACATGTCCAAGGGGGATCTGACAGAAGACCAGTTGGCGAGGTACGGACCAAGAAGACAGTGCGAGGTGAAGGAAGAGACCTCGAGAGAAGAAGAACGGACAGCGGCCGTGACTCCTCCTCTCACTTTAGTGCCTCAGATGAGATCAAGCACTCATTAGAAGACGCTTCTGGTGCGAGAAGACGACTCCAGCGGTACAGAAGACGCATCACCGTCGAGGAAGATAAGGCCTAGGAGTGTGCCTAAGAAGAGCGCATCTTTCTCGATCATTCATTCTAGATGGGAATCGATTTCTCAAGAGGAGACGCTGAGCACCAGAATCGCACAGGAGACAGTTTCTGCAACTACAGAGAGTTTTCTGAAGACTCCAGAAGCTGAAGTATGAGTTGACATTCCGACTGCGACTCGAGGAAGCGCAGCAAAGAGAATCGCTCCTGTAGTGAAAAGAGATCTTCCATCTCGGAAGATGAGAAGAGTAGTGTCTTCTCGCGCGTAGAAGCAGAAGACCACAGTGGTGGAAGAGGCATCCTTGTCTCTGGAAGACAAGAACAACGTCTCCGATCGATTCGTGGAGATGAACCTGTCTTATATGAGAAGAAGGTTGGAGGAATTCAGCGTCTTCTTCCAGTCGGAGATCCAACCAGTCGTGGAGTTGGTGGAGAAGCGTTGTCGTGTTGTTGTTCGGCTCCTGTGTGAAATTCTCGTGGAACGTAGGTTGTATTTCTTTTCTGTGTTTCATGAACCGTATCGCGTAACTCGCCAAACGGTATGATGAGTGCCACGTTTATGATTATCTGTTTAAGTGATCGCACGATAGAGGAACGTGCCAAGTCATCGATCTGTGCGCGTTCACTTCAGTGGTCATTGTCGTCGCATTTGTGTATAAAATGGTGGGTCGAAGGTTCATACGGCATTCTCTCTCAACGGGTGATTCGTGAAGGTTCTTGGTGGTCTGCATGGAGGAGTGAAGAACTGTAGGAGTGGTGGTTATGGACGGAGGGTTGTTACCGGCTCCGGATCTTCCTTTCCCGAATTCGTTTCACATCAAGCTTCATTGCATCCACCGCGATCACTTTCGACAGTGGTTAGTTGCATACTTTGGCGATGAATTCATGAAAAGAATGATGGAGTTACAGCTTCCGGTGATCCTTCCGATCGTAACATACGCAAAGACTTGAGATATGACGGTGTACATTTTGTTGTGAGAAACAATGGATCTCAACTATCCATCGAACGTTCTTTTCAACCTTTGGGTCGATGTCCGGTGTCATTGCAGACCGAAGATCAATCATGGGGCTTGGATTGTGAGAAACTTCGAGCAAGAATATTACAATCGAGTGATAGTTTCACCGTTTCCTTTTGTCGTATCTTTTATTGTAGAACGTTTCCAGGTTGTAATATTGACGTTGTATTAGTCTGCGACTCAGTCGTTTCCATTCTGGTTGAGCGCTTCTATGTAATTACGGATCGCGAAGAATCCATCGACATATTTGAAGGATTTTCTGAGGTCTTAGAGTCTCGTTGATGTCTTGTGTTTCCTTGGTAGTAAAAATTCGTTCCAGAGGATAAAGTTGAGTGGAGAAAAGACAAAAGTAAAGATCTTTTTGCTCTTATTGGTCTACTTTTGGACCAATGATGTTCTAGCTGATCCTAGCGACTTTTCTGTGGTTTCTGTAGGCTTCGGAGGGCCATTCGCGAAACGAAAAGAATGGTTGGAGAACTCTCGACCGGGGCTACAATCTGGGCTGAAGAATCGGTCGATTTGATGGAGGGATGAGCGCGTTATGATCGATTGAGTGGAGGGGGGTGCAATTCATACGTACCGCTACGTTTCTGGTTGTTCCGAGAGACTCGCGAAGAGTTTTGCGGAGCTGTCTGTTGGGTTGGAGAGCTGACGACGTGCTGGTCGTTTTGATATAAATTTCATCAGGTTCTTGATCGATTTGGATTCTGAACCGACCGATTGAAGTTGAGAAGTGCAGACAAGATAAGACGAGGACAGCGAACTGTGATAGCCATGGATAGTTTGCTATTGCTTAAGTTCTGAGTCGAATTTCTGAGTGAAACTTTCCAGGATTGAAGCATGTCTTATCCGTAAGATACTTGGGAAGTTTCATTTCAAATGGTAGAGTAGTTTGTTCAGAATCTTGGATCAAATGTACCTGGGTCTGTAAAGCTCTGAAGTTAGCATAGATTACGGTTTGATCCATATCTGAAAATTGGTTTAAGATTTCGACCTGAAAATTATTCAGGGTAGGAGTGAAGGGTCCAATCAAGCTTCATTTGAAGTTTGATCATCATTGGTCGACTGGTTTGGGAGGACTGAGGTCTCAAAGTTCGAAGATACTTCTGTTATTAGCAATTTCGGGTTTTTCGGTATCATCTATTGTCATTTTTGGTCATTTTCGAGCAATTTGGAGAGTTTGTTGCTGACACTGCCATGCCTGCACACAACTCGACATTGAAGGGTGTCGGACTGATTTCAGCTCTTGGTGATGAAGGAGAACGGAGTCGCGATGAGTCATAAGCCGCTGTTTGGAGTTTGAGCTGCCAGGTACTACCGTCGTTAGTGCTATGTTGAGATCTGAGTAGTCCCTTGAAACATGCATGCTTTACCTTGCTGGAATGCTTGGTAGACCAGGTTGTACAGCAAGTTGTATCGATACTCTATCAAGTTGATTGAGTGATCTTATAGCATCTTCTGGTTGTACTATGAAGTAGTACATCTTCTGGTTGTGCTATGAAGTAGTACATCTTCTGGTTGTACTATCGATCTCTTAATGCGCAGTCGACCTTCAGTGCGAGAAGTAGACAAACGATCCTGTGCTAATGCGCTCATCGTGTATCTTCCTTGTGCGATTTAAGTTAATGTCTCCGGTTACCTCAAATTATCTACTACTGGGAAGTACACCTACTCCTCGATGATGTGACGCGCGGTTGGTACCCCCAAAGACACAGTCACTGTCTTCCTAGAAGATGTCCATCTTCCATCTTTCGTCTTCGATCTTCTATCTTTCGACTCCTGTCTTCTGGAAGACACGATTGAGAAGACGTCTTCTCGGAAGATGTCCGTCTTCCAGCTTCGGAAGAAGTCGACTCATCTTTTCATCTTTTCATGCGGCATCCCTTAAGATCATCTTCCCTCTAAGCAAGGTGTAATCTTAAGAAATAAGGCTACTTCAATTACATAGATACGTTATTAACTTTAAAAATTTCAGAAAATCTCCAATCCTGCAAATTGTGGACACCGCACAGACGCTTAGTCGGATGGACATGTCAGCTTTCAGTGTCTGATGTGTTACAGTGCTAGACTAGTGCAAGGGAAGACAAGCGGGACTGCGCTTCAAATGAGTACTGACATGAGATAATGTTTCACATCGAGGTTGGACGACATCGAGCAAAAGGAATGGAAAGAAATAGTGCACGGTGATAACAGGGAGGCATCGTCTGATGTGGCAAAGTCACCTGAGAAACGACCGGTTGTCAGTTTGGGGATCGATCTAGAAGGTAACTGTTAAGAGGGGGTGGATCAAGTCTAGCATTCTTTCTGAGGGGTGGATCAAGTAAATTGCTGCAACATTTCCGCACTTGTGGCTCTCGGACAGATATGCATGATCGTCGTCTTAGATACGACTTTGTATGCGTCGAAGAGCTTCGTAGCATTTGAAGTCAAGCCCCAACTCGATGCTAGATTAGTGAGAATCATGTCCGCTTCTTCGATGTGCGTCGAAGGTCCTACTAATGAAGAGAAGCGTTGGAGTATGCTAGACAATGGTTGAATCTGATCATGATACTCAAGTTGCGGCATCTCATTAGCAGCCTGCGCTTCAGTATTATATCTTGCACGAGAAGACCGGCACGACTTCACAGTCCATCGATTGAAGATTGAATCCAAAAAAGATTTAGACAACGTCACGGTGTTTCTAGATGAAATATGTCATATATTCGGTGTCACTGCACCAGTTAAAGATGCCACATGGCTCAGATGAGAAGACCAAGATCTTGAACATGGAGTAAATAAGGTGTATAGCGCCATAGTCAAGTACCCTCTCGATGTTTCAATTTTTTGAATACATAAAATATACTTGTTTCATATACTGATGTAACATGAATATAGATAGTCTTTAGTCTCAGACTGGTCTTGGCGGGTTGCTGGTCAAGCAAATAAGAGACCAACAGATACTTGTGCTTTGGTTTCGCTGCTCATCCGGATTCCTCATCCACATGGACCAACAGATACTTGTGCTTTGGTTTCGCTGCTCATCCTATTGCGTTGTATGCTTAAAGCCTGAATTTGACTACAAGTGCTCTGTGTGTCCCAGAATGTTTTATTTTGTGGGTTTGCTTTTAGAGAATTGAGAAATTTAGTCATTATGCAGAAAATGGTTTAGGTGACTATCATTTCATCCCAACTTGAAATCTGAATAAAGGAATCAATGTAAAGTTATTAGCTTTACAAGTTATGATTCATTCAAAACAAACTAGTGAGTATTGAGGAAGAAATCTTAAGATGAAGATTTAGAGGTTTCTTGGAAAAGAAAAGAATCACTTTTTCCACATGTACTCGCACTTCCCGATACAAACAAGCGGATACATCCGGACCCAGTAGAGTTAGGTGGACTACAATATATAGTGGTGGAGATTGAAGTAATTCACCGTTGAATAATTAAACTAGAATTTCGCTCCAGAAATGAGCAAAGTTGTAAGATGAACAGTAACCAAGGGTTATAAAAAGCTATTATTTCAAAAAGAATAAACCACTGTACATCGAGAAACACTCTTGGCAGTATCTCCATACCGCAGAACTTTCAGTAAGTCAACGCTACTTTATGTTGGTTTCAGGAGAATCTCGCCTATCTTTTTTAGGAGTCTGGACTATGGAGTCTCGAATGCAGGACCTGCCTGTGGTATGCCCCACAAACCCATAATTCCAAGTCTGCGAGATGTTACCGATAGACATTAAATCCTTTCATACTGAAACAGGTATCATATGGTGAACGATGAACGACGACCCTATCACCTTCTGAATGTCCGTCTCCGACGCTTGACGAATCGCCGGCAGTGCTATCCACCGGCTGTGCTCAACTACCCATCGACAATAGGGGGTTTCAAACGTAGGTGTCTATAATATACAGATAGATTCTGGGACAAAGTTCATTGTGATCCTCCACGGACGTTATACGGACTGGTGGCAGACACGATTACGTGAGTTCGTGACGTACATTGACAGAATTTTCATCTGCGTCTTAAATCAACGTAATTAATCACGTTCATAGAATGAACAGTCCAATCCGTGATCAAATGACAGGTACCTTCGACCGGTCGTCGTCCGACTAAACCATCGAGTCTGTAAATTACGAACAAACCCGTAATTCATCACGAGTCTATGTTTGAAACCCATAATAGCTCGCTAGCCTAGTTTGCGACCAGCCGAACAGGACAAGACCGCCAAACTGCAATCACCTTCCTCACATGCATGGTTGTACCATGCATGTAGGAAGGTGATTGCAGTTTGGCGGTCCTGTCCGTCACCTCCGTCTGGAGAATCACCGGTGGATAGCACCGACGAATGGACCCGGCACTCTTTTTGGACCCGCTCGGACGGACCCGTCCGTCATCATCACCGCCGCTTAGCGATCATCTACAGACCGATTCGTCGCCACTGCTTAGTGAATCATCGATCGAATTGATTCGTAAACACGTAATGTTCTTTTTACTTTTGTTCTGCTTAGTTGGAATCATGTAGCAGTTTGAGCTAAGGAGGAGGAGTTTGGATTTGAACCGGAGACTTCTCTTCTCCCACATGTCATATAGTTATAAAATTAAGCATCTCGTAAAACAACTTCATTTCCATACACTATGTTTTTCACTTAATAAATATATATTTTGAGACAATCATATTAGATATAGTCACAAACACTATAATATGAGCATACTATCTTAAGGAGGATGTAATCATGATAATGTTTTACAAAGAAAAAACTTCATCTTTACACTCATCATATTGCTTTTGGGAAGAGATGGATGAACGTTGCCAGGCTGAGTAACTTTCTCTAAAGAAATTGTATGAAAATAGTTCATCTGTTATATTTCAGGTTCCAAAAATCAAAATTTATTATTCTTTGCTTAGTAATTGTATTAACAATATCTAAACAAAGTAAAAGGGTGCATTCAAGATTTTCACTAGATTTGGGAAGGCAAACGGAAAAATTTTTAGTTGAAAGTTCTGGAGAGGTTGGTCTTGTTGTCAAGGAATGTATGGTGTATTCCAATTTCAAAACTGGAAGTCACATCATCTTAAAAATCAAAGCACACTCACAACTCCCTTTGCTTAGACAATCAAACAATTCCTTGTGGGACAATGCTTCTAAAATACTATAGACTATAAATCTCAAGTTACTGTAAGAGTTGGTAAGTCTGTAGAGGATGATGAAGGATTAAACCTAACACTTAGCGAAGTCACAAAATGTTCTTGATATCAGGAAAAGATTTGCTGATATCTGTTCTAATTCTGAAATCAAAGACCAATATGCTAGAAAATATCATATATATAAAGTTATGGATATTTTATGTATGAGATGTTATGGATGGCTTTTATCGAGCTATAGAACCTTCTTTGAAAATAGTTCGTTTGTTATTTTCGTGGGTCTAGAAACCAAAAGTTGACACTTTTAGCTTAGTGTTAGTAATGTCTCAAGAAAAAAAATTGATGTTTGAAGTTTTCCGACTGTTTTCACATGGTATGGACATCTAGAAGAACAAACGAAAACATTTTGACTTGAAACCTTTTGGAGAGGTTGTCCTCCTTGTAAATGTGAGTATAGATTCTTGAACTTTTGTGTTGTATATATATTTTTATTCATAATCCAATAACTAAACGTCAGTGATGAATTTCTAGGAACTGAATATCTCCAAGGCATACGGCAACCTCAGAGAACATGATGAGTTTTGTCGCCATGTGACAATCAGAAATAATAAAGAGACATTACTTTAGTTTAAGCAAGCCTTGAAACCAAACGAGCGAGCAAACGAATAGATCTTGAGTTGAAACTTGTTGGAGAGGCTGTCTTCCTCCCATAGGGTGTGTGGCATGCTCTCAGATTACAAAATTAGATGTAAGCTCCTCATTATCTTTAGTTTTTGGCATGTCTTGATCACATTTTCCACAAAAAGTGTTCCGGACTATCGGAACATAACCGAAAAGAGATCCACATCCGTCATTTCGTACTTGAACATTTTACTTTTTTCACAAAAGAATTTAGGATGTTAATAGGTATCACTATAGAACTTTTGGGACTTTAAGAGATTAATTCAATATTAAAAAATAAAAACAAGATTTTCATACTCCAACCCTCAACAAGGTATATGTCACCATAGAGAACATACGAATAAATTTTTATCGAGAACTGACGATCAATATTTGTTAAGTTAAGAATAAATATAAATCTCAAATTGATTCTAACTTTTGACTCTTAACTTAACACTCTCTACACTAATCTCACCCACAAAGTTGTTGTAATCTTAGAAAAATATAAATCTCCAACTTTCTTTGAATATCATGATACTGCTGGTTGACTTTTAGTTCCAAGTTTTGAGCCAACTAAAATTTCAAGATTGAGCGAAATAATAATAATGACATAAAATTTCAAATTTTTATTTTATTTTAAATTTTTTATGTAAAATTTTATATTTGTAAACAATTAATGAAAAATAGACAGAAATAGAACCATTCCGTGACAGTAGTACACGATTCTATTGATGATCCGTCTTTGAGCCGACCGACGGCTACCACTGACAAAAGTGTAAAGCACAAGATTTGCCTTTTTATACTATTAGTAGTATAAAAGATATCATCTCCTAGAAAATTAGAATCAAATCGTTATAACTTGTAGTAAAACTGATCATAACTCTGTCTTGGAGGTCAAACTCACAGTTCTTTCCTTAAACACAACCAAAACTCATGAAAAATACTGAGCAAGCATCTCTCTGTCACAGAGCACTCCTAAGCTACTCAATAACCTGACCTCACATTGAAAATCAACTCAGACCCTCCTCAATGAAAAGTAGATGTTGATCTCCGATACGTCAACTTCCGATACGTTAACATCTAGGTGTTGACCTCCTAGTGTTGACTTCCACTCTCAATATGAGATATGCGTCAATATATACACTATATACTTTACTTCAGTAGGTGTTCCGAGCACCTTTCTCACTCAGAAAAATATGTCATCAGTCCCATGCTGGGTACAAAAATGGATCTCTGTGGAGAGTACGTTGTCATAGAGCGTGAAGTTTGATCTAAGAATACACGGGGTATCTAGCTGTAGAGAGATACAAGAAGACCTTGGACCAACTCGATGAAATACTAATGCCTTCACTATCTTATCTATTAGGCTTTGTCTCGGTTCTTATTAACTTAACCTGAACTTAAGTGTAACACATGTGCACCACACAACGCAACTGGGCGTTCAATATTATGCTAAGTATAGGAAGGATTCATACGTTTCATATATAAACATAGGCTTTAGATCAAAAGAGTACCTTCAAGAAGTTCCACCTTGAAATCTCAAGTCGTTTGTTCAAGGTCAACCAAGAGATGTAGACGAAATCTCTTCTCTCCTTCAAAACTCAACACGTTGTAGTCTAAACTTTAGTAACTTATTGCTCCAAACTCGAACCTCCAATTAGGTCAAACTTCACAATAAATTCCTTTTGATCCCTCACTACTACTCTCTAAAATTTCAACTTCAGAACCGAAACCAATTGTTAGAAATAGACCAAGTCTTTGGTCTGTGCTAACTTATGAGTTTTATAGACCTAGGTGGCTAAAATTCATGACCCCAACACCTTCTCTTCACCAAATAAGCTGAAATTTCACATGAAGTAATATGATATGGCACACTCCAATCTTGGAAATTTTCACTCATAGATTCGATCCCATGCTCATGGGACAATTCAATCCTTGAATTCAATCAAAACAGATTTACTTCTGTCTCCCGATTGTTGCAACCAACTTCAATCGACCATTTTGATCAAATACAACCCAAACGTATGACTATTTTACATCAGTGCAACGAGCACGACGTCAACTATCCAATTCTCTTGACAATATCAAAAGATCATTTCTCAAACTCTCGAGACATCCAGAAACGTGACTTGAGATATCAATTTGATCCCCTTGACTTTGAAAGATCTTAACACTTCGCTCAGAACTCCAAATCAACTGATCTTCCCTCCATATTATAACCAGCTCGAGAGCTTTCCAATGCGACTCCACACTCTATGAATGACCACCGAGAAGATCTCCGAAACTCCAAAAGCGTCCTTAGAACTTGGATGAACTTGATTGGTCAAAATGAACCAATGAGAAAAAAGATTGGAGATCACTTTATCTCCTACTTGGCACTATAGATCGAGTTGTAACCCTAAAAACACCCTCACACCTTCAAAGAGATAACAATGACAAGAAAATACACGAGATTCAATACAAAGTCAAGATAATGACCTTGAATCGATCTATGATGAAAGATACGACAAAAGAAAATGAGGAGACAATCACTTAATTACAATATTCCTCACCAAAGTTCCTCGTGATTCATGAATGATGGTTGATCTCCCGTTGGTAGTGACATCAGATATTAATCTAGACGTTCGAAGGGACATTGAAAAAGACATTGGTTGGAAAGTTCAAGTCCATTCAATCATCAAAGTTAAATGTATTAAAAATATTGCAAGCAAAGATCATATAGCCTAACTACTACAAGTTGAATAAGCTATAACCCTTTTTAAATCATTTTGTAATATTCTGGTGGTTGAAGCGAAGAATGACATCATAGCGCCTACAAAAGTAATAACACACAATCAAGTCCTAATTCTTCTGGTATGTGATGATCGACGAGACACCGGAGTAGGCAAGTCCATCATCCTTCCATGAACTCTTCACCAAAGTAGGTGACGAACCAATGTCGAAAGTGATCACGATGGAGATAGTGAAACTTGATATGGAACGGATTTGAAAATTAAAGATCCGAAACTTGGACCAATCCTCCCTCCATGCGTACAACTCTCGCAACTCCTCGCCCTCCATGTATGACATTAAGAAACAATCACAAAACACCACGCAAGGAAGAATGTCTCACGAACCCTCGATCCTCTATCTTATACCCAAATTTGACAACAACAATCACGCACGCGGACGTCCATTGATCACTGAGTTAGCACGTCTCATTATCGTACGATCTCACATCCCAAATAATTGTGAACGTGACACCTAATACGTTGTCACACGAGTTACATGAAAAAGTTCGTGGAACACATAAAACAACACAATACAAGTTTTATGCTAAATTCACATGTGAATCGTGTCACAACATGACATCCACCCCTCTAAACTTGCGCATCCTCTAGCATGCATCACAAACGTTTTCAAGGTGTGGACGGCATCACACAACTTCATGGTACTCTTGAATGATGTCAGCGTTATCAGCATCCTCAAAAATCAAGTCTATTTTGTCATTCAGGAGATCAAACTCCACCTCGACTTTCTCTATGCTTATCTTTTCATCTTGCTTCTTGAAGAGTTTCACAATCTTTCGTGCAATGAAAACTTTGATCTTTGTCTCATCAAGCTCCCCAAGCGAATATGTAGCGTTGTCATGTACAACAAGAACCACATATAGTCCAAACCACCGGTTAGAGAATTTTCTAAGCACACTATGTTGGTTGTCCAAGCTACTATCATACACCAACACCTTCCTTAATCTCTTTCGGTCGTAATCAATGACGCTCATCAAATCCATCTTTATTCTTCAACCGTGTCTTCCTCAACCTATCAATTGCAATCTCTATGTCATATGATCTTCTTTCCAGTTGGCGAATCTGAAGTGCAAAAAAATCTTCCATAGACATATTATCCTCCTAAGGTAGAACGCTCCAAGTAGATATTTGCTCTTCGATGGACATGATAGGTTTTTACCCCTACATTAGCTTCGTTGGTATGTATTGACCACTCCTTCGCCCTTCCTCTACAAGCTTTCACAATGGCTTTCACAATAAGAGAATGACGTCGTTCTTAGCATTCTCTTCTGGCTTGTACGTTGTAGTAAGAGTTAGTGGACCCCGCATCTCTCAAAGAACTGCTTAGCTTCAAGGGTATTCAACTCTTCACAATCGACTGTAATCTTCTCAACAACCCATATGGAGCGCGATGAGGTACTTCGTCAGAAGAAGGGACAAGAGAAGGAGCATGAGAAAGTCCTTTCGCTTGTGAAGAAGGAGTTATATGAGATGTGTCTACAAAGGGATCGCAATCAGGACATCATCGCAGAGATGACCAAGGAGATCGAAGATCTGAAGCGAAGATGTCTAAACGGCGAGGAGCAGGTTGTGCAACTTCAGAGTAGGGTATAATTGATCCTGAAGAACTATTTCGCCACCGACTTAGATACTTCAGAGTTGAAAATTCTTCAGGATATTAGACAAGAGTTAGGAGCAACAGATATAGAGGGTTCTTCGGCAAAGAGGCTATGCCAGAGAGTAGTTAGGGAGCTCCGTGAGGTTAGAGCCACTATTGTGTTCTCGGTTAGCGAGATAGATAGAGATTTAGCGATAGGAATCGGTGTGATGCCTTATGTCGTTCTGAGTATAGGAACTTCTCCGACGGTGCTGATGTACATCCGACTTCTTAGGAAGAAGATCCGCCATCTTCGGAGGAAACTATATATAAGCGTTATGTTCTTCGTGATCAGGACCTCTTTGTGTTTTGTTATTTTGATTTTCTATTTCTTGAGTTTACGCAGTCATTGTGTTTGTCTTCTTCGGAGTTTTACCTACGAAATCTCGTAGTTTATTGTGGTAGGAGTTAGTCTAGGTGACGAAGGCCTCGTCTGTTTACAGCTGAAATCAGAGTAGAGAGTTTGCACCGAAGCCTGAGAATAGACCAACATCTACGGAGTTAGTTTACTACGAAGAAGTTTTTGGACGAAGTTCACTTTAGAGGAAGTTGTTCTTTGGTGAAGACATTTTAGAAGAAGTTGAACCTTGTACTCCGGCAGAAGAAGAGTATTCTTCGTCAGAGTTTCCCGAGAGCAGTAATAGTAGAGATAACTTAGTGTGAAGATACTTAGTGTTTACGATGTTAGAGGTTACTTAGTAACACTTCAGCAGTACTTCTTCGTTGAGACATCTTCATCTGTGACTCTGTTTCTCTGTTGTTTATCTGTTTCTTGATATCATTGACCTGTTTAGTATCTATTATGTCAAAAACAAGGACTTTTAGGCCCAAGTAATACAGCAATTCTGCTGTATATCGCTAAAATATGATAAAATATGCTAAAATATCGTCAGGAATATCAACTCTGTCTTGTTGGATAGACCTGAGTTTGATCTCTACCGAGACTGATTTTTGCCCGTGAGAATAAAAGATAACCATAAAGAATCGTCTTTGTCACATGTTTACTACTTTTGGATGATCTTTACTTGCATCTCTGTGGATTCGATCCTTAAATTACTATTTTCGAGTATCTTTTGGTTTTCTTGTGTGTTACACGTATCGTCTTAATTTCTTGAGTGAATCATTTCACATAGTAAATGATTCACCTCTCTACTAGGAGTTAGTCTCATCGCGCGGATCACTGTTGTAGCGTTACTTGGCGATTACATGTTACACTCCTATTCCGACACTTGAGTTTAGCAGTCCTAGAAGTTAGCTCAATATTATTCCTAGTCCTTATGCATATGTTTGATACCTTTGCATTGGTGTTAACACTATTGTGTTATATATTTTTGAGTCCTAGTAGGTTGATAGTATGTTATTATCTTGTTCAAGCATTCGTACGCTTGTGCAAGTGACTTCATACTTATCTATATTGTTCAAAGTACGTAACTTAGGTTTATCATATTGATAGAGTTTAAGCTCATGGGTTGGATTTACATGTCGCCCATGCATACTTTCTAGCTTGTTTAGTTTATCTTTCAAGGTTACATGTCGTTTTACTTGTCTTCGCAAGTAGTTTAAGATTTACGCTGGCACTTTAGAGACTTGACGTGATAACATATGTGTGAAATTAAGTTACCATGTGGATTGCGGCACAAAAGGATAGTTAAGTGAAGCTATGAACTCCCATTGGTCCATTTTTGTCCTTTGTGAAACTCTAAACAGAGGTCTTAAGAGGAGTTTGAGCTTTTGATAGAGATATTGAGAAATATGAGGACACATGAAGATAGAGCTCGCCGTGCAAGTCACTGTCAGTGAAATTTTTGATCGATTTGGAGCAATAAAGAAGGAGTCATGCCAATTTGTTAACCATAACTAACTTTAGCTAGTCATGACTAACTTGATACCTCCTTAAAGTACTTAGGCAGCAAATAAACATTATCCACACTTAGTTATAACTAAACACCTTACTAATAGATAACTTCCTATGTGTAACATAGGTCGTTACATGATAAAGTTTTTTTGAGATTTCATTCCGGAGAAGACCATGCTTTTCTTGGATGATATTCTAATCAAAGGATGTATAGAGGAGGATAAGGATGAGAGAGCCTATCAGAAGAGGTGTCAAAAATTTATAGCTGATCATTTTTCAGATTTTATCATGGCTCGAGGAGGTTCACTTGAAGTTATCAGGTGCTAAGTGTTCATTTGGAGTTCGAGAGGTTGTGATTGTGTGGCACGTGTGCAAGTGGTTTGATCGTAAACTTGATCCTAACAAGGTGGATGTCATACAGCGGATGAAGGACACATGTAGGTCAATAGCAGAGGTGTGAAGGAGCTTGCGTGTTCCATCATCTATGAATTCTTCATTTCGCTCATGTATCAGATCCACTCTATGGTCTATTATGAAAAGACACGAAGTTCAGATGGGAAGAGAGGCATATCGAAGCGATACAGAAGTTGAAGCATTTGTTGTCTTCTCCATCTGTGCTATGTAGAGTGAGTTATGAAGATGACAAACACGTGATAATGATTGATATAAGTCTGACAATCATTAGTTGGGTAGTGGGACAAGATGATGAGGATGGTCGATTTGGAGCTAAATTTGGAGCCAAGGTGTTGAGTGAGTGACAGCAAAGCTATCCACAAGTAAAACGAGAGCTATGAGAAGCAACTAAAGATGCACAAGTTTAGAGGGGATGGATGTCATATTGTGAGTTGACTAGGGTGTGAAACGTGTATATATCTTTATCGTATGTGTTTTGATGTTATGGATCTATCAGGACCTTATCGTGTGGAAAAGATAAGACTCCACGTGGACGATTTGTGTACGCTCCGTTGAATGAAGATAAGAGTTAGTAACTCTTGTCGTCATATCCAAGTTTGATATATATGAAGGGACGTGTGCAGAGCTTTGGATATCGAGAGTGGAGTATCTAAATCTAGTCGTGAGTGTTATGAGTATCATCGGATGGAGTGAGAGACAATAAGAATGACAAGCATGAACAAAGGACCCTTTCTTGTTGTTATCTTTTACTTGTCTTGTGTAATGTCTTTACATGGCTAAACTTGCTAAACTGCTGTTTTCAGTCAAAGGTGTGATCAAAGAATGTAATTTTAAGAGGGGTGAAGTCAAGTCCGACAAGTGTATTAAGGTTGTGATCAAATAAATTTCTGTACATCTGTATGGTACCATTAGTCTATTTGGACCAAACATATAATCTGAACGCTCCATGGAGCTATTTCGTACATCAGGGGCTCATCGGACCGAAGAAAAAGCTGACAATGAAATACAATGTGAGCTTTCATTCATCAGTGTCATAAATACTAGTACAAGAGTGCTAACTACTTGATGGTAATACAAGGATCATTACATAATAATACGAGAATCTGATGAGTTTCACTATACATACGACTTGAGCCTTTGGCAGGAAGTAAGAAAACAAGCACGCACAACGGACAGAAATTTTGGTTCTTCCCAGTCAGATATCTGCAGACGAACGGCGTTCATATCTCCAGTAAAAGAAACAGGACACGTCACTATCGTGCAAAACAGCAATGCAGCGAAATGAACGTGCCCAGAACAGCAACACGTAGTTGTTTCCAGTCTGGATCAACTGATGATATGCTAAGCATGGGTTTGCGCCTTCAATCTGATCGCATGTTCATTCGTGCGGTGTGTATGGATAACGGGAAGTATTGCGAGGCTTTGCATTTGGTACAGCAAAGATGATGGTGCCAGTACCGCCAGACAAACAAACAAGGTGCCCGTATCCCCAGACTGTACTCAACGAGAACAGTTTGACAACAGAGAAACTGTAAATGTATGTCAAGTCCAAGAAGAACATAAGAATAAAATTATCCTCTTTGTCGTCGTCCAAAATGGGTGGGTTGGCTTAGCTTACATGTGCAAATGCGTAGCACGAATCAACCGGTTGTCATCAAAGACGATTCTGCTCCTCGGTTCAACACTGAGCCGTATTCTAGAACTGTTACATATGCAGGAATACATACCGGCACTGTGGAATATAAGCCATTCCGGTGAAACAGGCATTTAAAGAGGAAGATTAAGTTCAGAAAAGGATTTCAAACCATTAAAGCCATAATATAGAGGTCATTATCAGAGAGACAGCAACCACGTGAGGGCGTCTGGGAGGATAGGACGTCTGTGCGAAGTATGTATGTATTATTTCTATAGACAGTCTTTTCTCCGTCCAGATAATTGTAATAATATACGTCTTGGTTGTAGGAGGTTAGCCGGAATTTATACATATATATATATATGCGTGTTTGGGCTGTCTAAAGCGAGCACACACTGACGAAGCACCATGAGCTTCAAGGAGCTCCTCCCGAGTTCCAATACTGGTACTTGATCTGATATCTGACTGCTCATAGGACTTATGTAAATGCTTGTGTCTCCCTTGGCTGCTGTACGCTCTTTCGTCACTCTAAGGGCCGAACTCTGGTTCTTGACTGACTTTAGATGGGATGTTTAGCTTACGTCAATTCTTACCTTCATCGCATAAGGTAAACAGTATCTATTGGTTTGATCAAGTGAAGAAAAGGCTTGGAGTTTTACCTCCCCTGGACAAAATTTCATCTCGGATCATCCCATGATAGCATGTGATCATGGTCATTTAACGACGTATCATAGGATACGTTCGTTGAATACGATCCTTGAATGATACCCAACTCATTCTCCTCTCGGTTATATATGGTTCATCGATGTTAGCCGGAGATTCTGAAGAACAAGAGTGTATACTGTAACCTGTTATGACGATGATTATGTTGCACACAGTGGTTATAGTTAGATAGCCTCCGTTGGTGGTCGCTGGGAGCACCTGTCTGAACGATTACTCAACTTCTAGCTTGTGGGATTTCCTTGCTAGATTCTTGAGGCGTCTGAAGCATCGTTTCGGAGTGTTCAAATTTTGTTTCCCTGCTTCTTCCGCAGCCATTTCGTCTAGTGTTCGGTCGGCATCAGATTTAACTCGTGTCTCCCTGCAGCGTGTTTATTGGGGAGTTTGTATGTTCATTGAAATTTGAGAGATTGCTGTTAAATGCGTACTGGCACCTCATGATCAACGTGTCGTACAGTTATTGCGCATTTGAATACTTTGTGACACTTTTCTACAATGTCATCTTCTTAGCCCGCATCAGCTTGCTTGCTCTTTTATCTGAGTGCTCTGATGTGGTTAGAAATTTTCTCTGGGAAATTGACACAGATTTTCAGTGCATGAGCTTGAAGCTCTTTACATGGTCATACTATGTAGGTCTAGGAAGAATCGGCCTGGTCAATCCAGTCCTGTACTGAATCTGTTAGCTTTCTTCCTGCTCAAGATCACATCAACTTCATCCACTGGGAAGTACACGCCTCTAATTTCACATATGTTTTAACTGTTGTGAAATTCGTTACAGTTCGTTCGACCTGCTGCAAGCGTTAAGTCAAAAAAATGTCTCTCTTTGATTGTGATTTCATCTCCGGATCTTCTCCAAGATAGAGTGATCGATATCCCGGAACAACGTGGATCCAGCGGCCAGTACAAGTGATCGATTTTTCTGCACCGCGGTGACAAATTTCAAGCCGAAAGTCACTCGAATCGAAGATAATCCTTTCTCGGCCGGGGGATGACGATGGAAAGGATTCGTGTTCCTGAACAGTGGCTCGACAAGTTACCGGACTTGCGGGTGGTGGCAGTGTCTTTGTTGGTTCTAACAGTAGTCACTGTGACGCTTTTTACGTTGAAAAAGAGCAGACTTAGAGACCAGAAGGAAGTACCTGAACCCCCTGCATGGCCACTAATTGGTCATCTTCACGTCTTGGGCAAACTTCCCCATCAGAATCTGATGCAACTTGCCCGTCGGTGTGGACCGATTATGTCAATAAGGCTAGGAGGCCTTCGGGTCATAGTCGCATCTAATGCTGAAATGGCAAAAGAGTTTCTCAAGACTCAAGATGCCGTATGGGCGTCCCGTCCTCTTAGCATCCCTGCAGAGGTTTTGATGTTCAATTATAGCGATCAGGCACTCCAACCTTTAAATGACACATGGCGGAAGATGAGGAAAATCTTTTTCTCAGAGCTGATGTCTACAACGCAAGTCGAAAAGCAGAAGGTAAGTGGGCTACTCTCTCAGGCTCGTGATTTCGCAACAGAGTCGGACTACCATATGCATGTTTGTACAGATTAAGGGTTAAGATATTTCTCAATATCAGTATTTTGAATGTTTTAGCATACACCATTTTTCTTCATCGATACTTTACGTACAGATATGTGCCTAGCTCTACACTCCGTGAACACATCGCCACCACCCAGCTGCTGGGTTGACTGCTCATATCACGTAACAAGAAGTAAAGTCCATTTGGCTGAACTCAGTCCGTCTAGATCTTACTGAGTATCTTAGCTTTTTAGTTCTTTCCTGTCAGTTGCATGCCTTGGCTTACGCTCATGCACCGTTCGAATTCTGAAGGCTGTAGTAAAATTTACGGTAGTAGTATTCAGTTTGTACTTTGAGCGCTATATGTATGTTAGTACAAGATTCACCTTTTGATGAGAATCAAGGGAAGGTTGGGAGGGGACTGACGGGAAGCAGATGTACATGTAGGTTGTGGGGTGGTTGTTAAGTTACTACAATTTGTAATTAATGGTTATCTATGTCATCGCAGGATCAAAGGCATGAATCGGTAATGCGCATGGTGAAATCCCTATTGGCATCGCAACGAAGAAACGAACTCGTTGATATATATGCTGCAGTGGGTAACATGAACTTTTACCAGTCGTGTAAACTGATTTTCGGCAAAAAGTTCTCTTTGGAATACACGGCCCGCACGGCGACAGGTAAAACGAGGACCTTGCCGCAACTTGTACATTCTCTTGCAAATATTGAAATGCTTTCAGTGGGGGACTGCTTTCCACGCCTGAGGCCGCTGGACTTGGGCGGAATGGAAAGAAAATTGTTGAAAATCCGAGGAGAATTCGACGCCTATTTTACCGGGATACTCGAAGAGCGTCGTCGCCAACTCCTGGAAGGCAAGGACGACGGTGAGTCCCACGACTTCTTGCGCGCATTGCTATCACTGCTAGACAAGGAGGATGGGAGCGGGTTGACATACGACAACATCAAAGCTGCTTTGCTGGTAAGTTCTATGTCGGTCTTGCAAAGGTTTGTTTCTTTCTTGTCACGAATAAATTAGACCTACGGGCGACTAGCTAGCTTACGTCAACTACATGTGCGATGAGTTTATCTATCGGGTAGCATTAGTTTAGAAGCCATTTATCTGATCATAGTTCCGATCGTAACGCTGAATGCACCAGTCGTCTTCCTATTTTGCTTCTGATGTTTGATGTACGAGCAAGAACTAAAGTCAGTCGCACAACGGATCATCGGGACTTACTTGAAGTAGGACGCTTAGAAGTCGTGTGGAAATGCTGAACTCCGTTTCATTATCATCCGACAGGATTTGTTTGTAGCTGGTATAGAGACTACGGCAGCCCTAGTAACCTGTACAATCGCTGAGATTATGAGACATCCAGAAGTCAAGGAGAAACTGGTGAAGGAGCTAGATGACATTATCGGCCAGGAGCGATTGATGGAGGAGTCAGACCTTGTCAAACTCAAATATCTGAAGATGGTTGTGAAAGAAACTTTCCGCCTTCATCCTCCGCTCCCACTTCTGGTTTTTCATTGCTCAACTGCGCCTAGTGTTGTTGCTGGATATCACATTCCGGCCGCTACTACACTGCTCATAAACGTCCACGCCATACAGCGAGATCCCGAATCGTGGGAGGATCCCTTAGCCTTTAAGCCGGAAAGGTTTTCGGACAGCTCTATCGATGTGAGAGGCCAACACTTCGAACTCCTGCCTTTCGGATCGGGTCGAAGGTTGTGCCCCGGCATGGGCATGGGCTTGATCACGGCAGAACTCGTGCTAGCTCGGCTTTTCCATATGCTCAATATTGCACTTCGTCCAGGAATGAAACCGGAAGATGTGGATATGACTGAGAAAACAGGAGCGGTAACGACTCTAGTCACCCCTCTCGAAGTGGTTGCGAGTCCACGGTTACCTGAGAATCTTTTCAGTACGTAGCTATAGACAATTGATACTTACCCCCAAGATGTTATAAGTGCCCGGTATAAAGGTCAGGACGTAGTGTGACGTAGTCCAGTATAAAGACAAGATATTATAGTCGATAAAAATCTGCCTGGAACTTGCTTAAAAGTCAGGTATGCGGACATCGAGTTAGATTGCTATTAGATTATACAGTAGTTAGGTTGGTTAGATGAAGTATTTCTTCTGGCCTCTAAGTAATTCATGTCCAAGCTAGCTTAAGGAGTTTGTTCGTACCCTTCAGAATCTTTTTAACAACATGAATTTAGCTGGAAAACTTGAGTATTGATTCACTCTGTTTAGAGAATTTGGTGAAGATAGTGGTAACTCGGCAGTTTCTTGCATCGGAAACTTTATTGTGCACATGAGTGGCATTCGAAAGTTGCAATGTTTAACTTGTAGCACTTTTCGAGAATAATTTTACATTACAATATAAATTAATTTGGTACATTTAAGTCAGTTAGTAGTTGAAGTTTTCTTGCCATACGGTGGCCGATTTTTAAACGTCTAAAGCATGTGACAACCAATACAAAAGAGAGTTTAAAGTTTTACTCAAAATTTTAAGAAGTGCACCATTTGGAAACACCTAAAGAAATGGCAAATACTTACTTCAACATCGTATATTACTAATTCTTGACAGTCATACATTACGGTTGTAAAGATGGAAACTAAGGTTTTGGATGACGAATCTGCTTATGCATGGATCAGAAGTCAGGATGGCAAGAGAGCGGTGTGGTTTTTAATTATATAAATCATAAGCGAAACTATAACGACGTATGTTACACCTAGAAAGTTTGTTTATTAGTAAGATGTTTAGTTTTAACTAAGTGTGGAGAATGTCTATTTGCTACAAAAGTACTTTAAAGAGATATCAAGTAAGTCATGATTAGCTAAAGTTAGTTATGATTAAACTTAGCTATGATTAAACTTAAATGTACTTTTGGACAAAATTCAAATATTTTCTAAATAGTGAGCATTATTATCTTGTCATCTTGTTTAAATGATAAAAAAGATGTGGAAAATATCTCTTATCTCTTTTTTTATTTGATATTAATGGTGTGACTTAAGTTATTAAGCTTGAATAGATACCACCATGCAATCTATCCCTGGGCTACTGTACTTCATGAAGATGTAGATCTTACAATGTCATCACCCTCTGTGCCACTTCGTGATAATCCATACATAGTTGCAAGAGAACTACACACGGACAGTGAAGAAATGTACAAAGAGATGTGGAAGCTCTTCTAAGCTTTCATGGAGAAAGGAAAAATACTAATCCATATCCAAGATTGAATACTAAGAATGCTCTTCCACTCTTTCATTGGAGATGACGAAATTCACTGAATTTCACACAAAACAAATAGAAGATGTCTAGGTGATATTGAGTGCTCCTTGATATGTCATGATCATTTGTAGATATTCATAAATTAATATATAAACCATAGACAGAGTGATAAATTCACGTTCATTTACTTAACAACCCATCAAAGCAAGTATCGAAATACTGATTTTCAAAGATGTAAGTATAGTATTTGTCACACCATGTGTAACAATCTACTAGTCTACTTAAGGTCGTTAGCGATGTTAAGAGAGGTTCATGGTTCGGATCTCTTTGAGGAGTATAGGTAGAGCTTGTAGGCCTCACTTCTTTCAAGTTGAGTCTTCAAGCTCTTGGATGAGGATAATTTAGATTCTTTTGATGCGTAGAGTGGGTTTAGCTTGACTAGAATGATCTTTGTGTTGTTGATTGATATTTTCTTATGGATGAATAGAAGATTACTCGAAAGAAGTGAATTGTGAGGTCTCTTTTGAATGATTTCAGGTCATGAAGCTCTGCTGGTGGTATCTCCGGAGTGCATAAATCGATGGTATCTTTGATTTGCGAGTGTACATGTGTGTGGACTTAAATTTCAGAGTTCTGATCGCTTGCTGATCAGATTGTTGGTTCTTGTACGAGTTTTCTTGAGTATTGGTGGAGAGCTGGTGCAGAAGCGCTGCCAAAATTAACAGTCAAATTTTTATCATAGTGAGTCGGCTAATTCGTATTGACGAATGTTGCGTCGTCAATTATTGATGATTTCTTTCTGCAAAGATGTAAACATGTAAATGATGTATATAAATATGTTTTATGCACATTGATGTAGTTTGTAAAGTAATGAGTTGAAAAGTCTTGCTTATTTACTAACTCTCCAAAGTGTGCAAAAGGACAAGATTAAGTCTTTTAAATTCCTATTGGATCATCAAAAAGTGAACATAAGTTGTCATCTATCTAATAGAACATTTTGGGAGAGCGGATCACTTTCACAAAGAATTTGACTTGGACAATTCATTTAAACGATTTAACTCTTATTTGGAATTTGATGTTAGAAATACATCTACATTTTTATGATATTGTATTAATTGTGGGAGGAGATCTAACCGTTAGATCTTTTTAAAATTTGATCTGTAAGTATTCCTCAAATAATCACTGTTATATAAATCCTCTATGGTCTTATCGATCAACTATCTCTCGATCTCTCAACCTCCACGATAGTCATCGATTAGTCTGTAATATGTCGGGCATGTCTTTCACTCAAAAGTCATCTATGATGATTTTGATGGAAGTACACAATTAACATGAAGAGAAAAATGCAAGTTTAGTCTTTCATAAATCCATAAACTCATAAATTAAATTTCTCTATTCTAACGACATCTCTCAAGTTCTCATATTCTGAAATTTCACACTCTCTATATTATTTCTTTGTCTTTACGCTGATGTGAATCTCTTCTTTACTCCTCTATTTATGCATTCTAGGTGTTTATCTTGATATTCTTTGATAACTCAGTCGTATATATTTTAATCGAGTTTTACTAAAATATTATCTAGAGTAAAAGCACCAATCACATGAGCTTCTTTTCTTTTCAGATGGGTTTATCTTTTTGAAGTCAACAATTTCTAGAATATTTTTAAAATATTTTTAAAATATCTCGAATTTCTACCCCTTCTACACTAGAACCAACTAAAAAAGTGACATTTAGAATCTCTTTTTTGTTTCTTGATAGAAATCTTATAAATCAAGATGAAGTGTCTCTTCTCTTTGTTCTAGAGTAGAGTTTTCCTTTATAAAGTCATGTGTATAGTTTAGTTGGTGAGTTGTTAGGTGTATTTAGGAACTCATGTTGTGTGTGGTGTAAATTGGTTGATTATTCGGTTGTTTGGTGCAGTTCGTGAGACATGTGTATATTTAATTAGACATAGATCGTAATGGTCCTCCCAAGACAGTAGTTGATATGAATTCGGCTTCGGCATGGTGACTCGAGTGAGAACTTCTGAGTAGCTCCTGCATAGTTTTCCCAGTTGAGAATATCATACACAGTATTCTATAACACTGTCATTATTTTCTCTAATGTAGATTAACGTAGGAGCGAACTCGGAGGTTCTGTTCTCCATTTAGCTTTGGCTTTCGCTTGGATGTTGAGGTATGCATATTCAGATGGAGAGTGTGGTATGCTTAATTTATTACCTAATCTTTCAGTTGAGAAGTGTTAGGTAATAAATTAATGTCATCATTAATTAATACTGGTTTGAAAGCATAGCCTCTTTCTTATTATTTCAGAAGTGTGTTGTCATGATGTACTTATGGGTTCTCTTTGGACTCACACTCACCTTGTGCTTTTTGTAACACTTAATGTTTATAGAACAATGAGAATTAAAATTTTAGCTTAGACTAGAATTTGCATCATATATATATATAATGTAAACATGAACATCAGAGTGAAAAAAGATATGAACAGATATCCTTAAGCTGGTTCTTCATTCCACCTCACCCAAAGCCAATCGATTTCAATATTTTCTTACTTTCTTCAATGTATCCGGATACACTTACAACATCGAAGTCAACCTCGATTTTGAGTCCCAAACTCTTTGCAACATCGAGATCAACCTCGATATTGATCCTTCCAAAACCTTCTCGTCGGCCAAGTCTCCTCACTGCCCTTTGCACTTCTCCCTTAAGCCCTTAAAGTTTCCCAACATCGAGATCAACCTCGATGTTGTGACCCTCCAAAACCTGATGTCCTTGTATCAACATGGAGGTCAGCCTCGACGTGGACTTGAAAATTTCATAACTTTCAGAAATTCTCAGTCCGTAATTTGATGGCTTGAGCTAACAAAACTCCCCTTAATGAAGAAATAATTACCCTTTAAATACACTTCCAAGCACTGTAAATTAGATATTAGCATTTAATCATTCATCATTCGCATCTCGTCATTTTTTATAAACATGTTCATGCAAAGCTTTTTTTTAGTTGTCTTTAAAAGTTGTGTTATCAATATATAAATCATCCTCTCAAGGGATTTTACGATCGACATGACTCAAAATAAATACTTTTGCTTAATGGATACTTCTGACTTTTGGATGACATGACATCATATAGAGAAGAGATGATATCATTCAGAGGATAAATGATATCATCCTGGAAGATCATCTATTCAATCTCGAGCGAAGGAGATGACATCAAACATGATGAGATGACATCATCCAAGGGATCATTCTTTGATGTCAACAGCTTGGCTCTACCCAGAGATAGATTACATCACCCAAGGGATCATATGTTTAGCTTAATCAAAGAATGACGTCAATCAAGGATGGATTACATCACCTCATAGAGCATCTAATGAGCTCTATCCAAGAGAAGATGTAACTCTAAAATGGAAGACATTACCGGGGATCATTCTCTGAGAGATAAAACTATCCTTGAGTTGGGGTGGAAGATGTCAATCATGGATCACTTTTTGAGATGTAAAACTAAAAATTACCTCGCTACTCAAGAGATGACATCACTCAGGGGACATCGGATATCCTTAGGAGGTTATTCTCATCGTATATTTGGATAAACAAAATTATTCTCTATTAAAAGAGTCAGACTTGTCGGAGGAAGAAGAACGACATATTCAAGCATTCAAGTTTTGATTCAAACGAGACGTTACAGCCAAAGGGCCAAACTGGTCTTTGAAAGACCTCAAGATGATCTACACGTTAAGAAGCATCCAAATGAGAGAAATCAAAATCTTTTAAAGAGAGATCGACGAAGAAAATAAAAAGTTAACCAATTCGATTGTAGAGACTATGATAGAGATTTAAACAAAGTGGAGAATCAAGATTGGTGTCAAGTTCTGGATCAATCACGATAGGTTCTTGCGCTTAGACGTCATTCATAACATATATGATGATAGAACTAAGAGATGTGTTAAGTTACAGTATCTAGAGGGGGACTTTGTCTAGAATCATAGGCTGTGTAATCTTGGAGACTTTCTTAATATGAAGAATATGAGTGTTGTGAGTAAGATCTTATGTGTATACCTCTGGTTATGATCTTGTGTGTGTTGATGGCTGGGATTGATGGATTATATTTATGCTTGTGACTGATATAATGATTCACGTTGACTTTTGGAATGATAAAAGTTGTGTAAGGTGTGAATGTGCTATAGATTCCATTCTGTGCAATATAATAGGTTCTAACAACACTATGGGCTAAAAGTATTATAATCACCTCCCTTGAATATCCATGTGTTGCACTAGGAGAGAGTCCATGGACATGCATGCAGCATGTTGACATCCACGTTAGGTTTGTCTGCCACCTCACTAACTTATCATTATCATGTCAAGTCAGAAAATCTTTTCCATCAGCAAATTTTTGTCACTTTAGTTTTTGCCATGTCATCATTTGGATGTCACATCAGCATCCATCGTTGATCAAACTTTAAAATTTCTTATCCCCGTAACTTCTTCATCTTGATTCCATTCGCGACAATAAAATTATCAATTTCGATCCTCTTGATGAGATCTACACAATGGTGTTGTCAGAAACATATTTCAGACTAAGGTGGAAATATGTATTCCATGAACTTCAGTTTTCTTCCATACTCAATCCACAACACAACAACACTAACACGAGACTGTTTATGCATGCATTACAGTAGTACTAAGGTCTCACGAGAGATCTTTGCTACGAGAATCGAGATATTGATTCTCGTAGCAAAGGTGGAACCAGAGTTGGCTGAGAATTATCAAGTTTAAGTCTGATTCTGTCCTTTCGGTCTTCATTCATGTCTTCATTAACTCTTGATAATAGAGAGTTTGATGAGAGAAAAGTATAAACAAAAGAATTCCAAATGAGAAAAAGGTTCACAACTAAGTCGTAAACTCAATGGATATATTAGAGGTGTCAAAGTTCTCTCTGCAAACAAAAACAAACAAAAAAGTTCTCTCTGAATATTTCTTCAACGGTACAGAGCAAAAAATTTAAATTTTCTCACAAGTGGTTCATTCTTTATCACTCTTTTGAATGGACACTAAGATCTTGTCATCAATCTTTTTTTAATTCTAACACTGATAATAATTACTCCCAACGATAGATTTTCTGCTGCAGAGGAGAACAGACGGAAAGAGTGAGAATCCGTTAAAAGAGCACTCGCCTAGATCTGGCAAAAGTCATAACTCCCTCCCGCTATTCTAAAATCTTTCAAAAAGGTGAAAACTTTGACACCCCTATTACCTTATTGTATATGTGCAAACCGAACTGTGACTTCCGTATTGAGATGAACGACGCTCTCAAAATTCCAACCAACAACGAATTTCTTGAACTGTGCTCCGCCATTACCAAAAACGTACTTGACCTACTTATTCAATTACCTTACAACATCTGTAGGTCAAGTGTACGATACTACTTGTTCAAGCACCTTGCACCATCTGATTTAGTACGATAAACAGGGGACAGAAAAATTTGTAGAAGACTTAATCTCCTGCATTGATACACCTTGTACCTTGAAGGGCGAAGAGACAGAAGAGCGATTCACATAGTGCGATAGGCAAGTGGACACCCGACACTCACTAGAAACAAAATTCCAATCGTAATAAAAATATTTTCCACGCTTGTAAGTAAAATTCATTTCGAACATTCGTCCAATCTTTCTCAAATTCGTTGTTACCCTCTCAAATTTCGTTTAACTCTGTATTACTTAATACTCTTGACCAGACGTAAGTCGGATCGTCTACCGAACAGGACCCGGTCATATCGACCCGAGAAGAGTTCTATACGTCAAACAACTCTCATATAAGACTACCCAGAGGTTTTAGCGACTCGCCGTAAGCAATCCCAGCGATGAACAAGGCAAGAGCGGCAATATTCCCGGTATAGTTTTGGTTGGTGGGTTTCTAAGCTTACAGCACATACATCCAGGGAAGGGCGGCCGCCGACGCAAACATCGTCCATACAGATCAACCAACACAAAACGAGGGGAGTTCACCTCAACCATCTGTTCCGCGATTACTGTTTCCTTTCTTTCGTACTTGCTGACTAATGTGAATCGTTCGGCGAATAAGTGCGGATAAATAGACACTTCACGACCTTCCTACCGCACTACAGATGCGGGATTTTCACACCTGGTGTCTCAGCTGGTGACACCCTGAACCAGTTCTGGCTGCCTCGCATGTTATCGGCCCCTACTGGTTATTAGTGGTATGTTCCCCTTCGTCCCGCAATCTCCTTCACGGACATGAAACATATCTCACTAACCTAATTTCCACAACTCTCACATGTTGATCAGTGTCAGTGTTTTACGAGGAAAAGTAGTGCCTGATACGAATATTTACAGATATGAAGTTACATAAGGCTGATAAGACAGCTCACCTTTGGATGGCTGACAAAGGAGGTCCCGGGTTTTATTTTGAGGGGACCAGCAGGGTGAGAGTCTGCTTGGAGTAAGTTGATCTATTTTAGAACGAAAACCTTGGCAGCTGAATTTCACAACTGCGGCACCATTCGAGTTGGATATTATATATCCTACAACTTGCCAGCTTATCCGGATGCCTCCTCAAAACGAGTACTTTGATAATGTCGCATGCAGAACAACGCCAAGTTTGATGGAGTCCCCGGACATGTGCAGCATGAGAAACTGCCACCTTCTGGCAAAACAGATAAAATCACAGAGGAAACGTCCCGGTCATTTTGATGTGTTCCAAAGTTTGGGGAAGTCCATAACGTCCCGCAGCAATCTGCCCCGCCCTGAAGCCCCCGCCATATACAGGAGATGGATCATGTGCAATTTGATGCCTGAAAAATTCCCCAAGTCGGAGCTGATCGACCTGGTTTCCTCTCTTCATGTCATCTGAAGAGGACGAACCAGAAAGGCCTGTTTGAGCTAGCAGCCACATATGGGCCATAACTTGGCATATGCCCTCTTCGACCTCAGGCGCAAGGGTAGGGAAACCTCCTGCACGCGTATCGTTGTTTGGCATTAGATACACACTTACCACAATCATTCGAAAACTTCCGAATAGATTGACTATCTGCTCTGTCAAAACATGATAAAGGTCATCCATACGAAATGAACACTAAATGCCAATACGAAAACACGAGTGAGACTATACCATCCAACCGAAGCCAAGCATGCATCAACTCATGTGCCAGTATCGAACCCGTGAGTAGCCTGCCAGCACAACCACGAAAGATATCAGGTATACAAAACAATGCAACTCATCTCAGATATTTCTCTACTATGAACAGGAGCAGATGTGAAAACAGAGAATCCGAGAAAACCAGAAAAACACAACATGCCGTTCCCTAACCTAAACTAATCCTGATGCAGAGATCCCTCACGATTTTGTGAGGAAAATAAGTTAGCCCGAGGATGACCGACAATAGAACCACATGTATTGTCAGGCGATCACTTCTTCAGCAAGGCGTTCTTTCCTGCTGAGCTTACTGAGAAAAGCAAGACGATACAGCCTTCAGACAGCAGATATCAGCGGCAAGACAAACGGGCTACCTTGAATGCTACCTTTAGTTATCAATCTTAAGGTAATACGAGTAAGCTTTCAAACTGGGAACAGTGCCATTCTGCACAGCCAAGTTGGCCAGGAATCTGACCGTGTTCAAAAGGAACTAGGTCTTTTGACTGGCGCATGAGGGTCCTTTCACCGTAAGGAACTGGCTCCCTCACAATCAACCCTGATCTTATCTTTTAGTAGTCTCCTAGTTGAAGTGCATGCTCCGCATTCCAGGCTCATCAGCGTACAGACAACAGGCGAAACTGGCGACGAGGGTTCAGGACATATTGCTTTCCCGGAAGGAACTGGCTCTCTCACAATCAACCCTGATCTTATCTTTTAGTGGTCTCCTAGTTGAAGTGAATGCTCCGCATTCCAGGCTCATCAGCGTACAGACAACAGGCATACACTCCGCACATGACGGCTTGCTGCCCGCATTGCACAACCGTGAAGAAAGGAAAGCGGAGTTCGAGTGTCCTTACCGAGGAAGACCATAGAGGACAAGGATCGCTGTTACTTCACAATGTCGAACCAATTTCTGCGATTCTGTCCGCACCATAAACGGTTTGTTTCCTCTTGATTTAGAAGGTTTTCTATATACCTGCGGAATATCCATTGCAAAGCCAAGGTAAGCGTTTGGGTGAATAATCTGCGGTCCCAACGAGGAGAAACTTCGGTTCAGGTCAGATCCTATAAGATCGCCCTACAATCAAACACCTGTGTTACCATGTAAGGAGTCAGTTGCTTAGTCAGGAGACCAGTAATCTACCAGACTTCAAGGAACCACATCTCGAGAGAGAAACACTGAAAAGATGATAGTAACTGTTCCATCCACATCAGTCAGAGGAATAGTCTGCCCTACCTAGGCGGACCACACATGGAAAAGCTGATCCATAAACTGTCTTCCTAGTGTTGCAGCATGAAAGTGGATGCAAGATAAGTCAGTACCAACAATTGACGTCAACATCGCAAAGACAAGAGGCTGGGAGGCTACATACGGAGGTGATAATCTGCTCTTCAGATAGACACAAGCCTCTTGTTTCCGGGGTATGACGATGCCCCTGCAAAACAGGTGTCTTGACAATATCAGGTGGTTGGAAATTCCAATTGACGTGAGTCGATGACTTCGCGGTCGCCTTCATAATACCTAAAGCGAACTCTACGTTTGACCACCTTCAACATTAACAAGGATCTACTGCTTTGGCAATCGTATTTCTTCAGAAAGCACACGTAGAACACAGCTTTTCTTACAGCAACGAGATATACCATATAAGAAAGAATCTTCCGCGAACTTACATGACTTTCTCCCTCTCTTGCAGCATTCAAGGCCTGTCTTTCCACCAGAAGCATAGGAATCTCTTGCTCAATATTCATGCCCAGGTGTTTGTAGAACTTTAACACGTTGTAGTACAAAGGTTGGCATTCTTTCGTGTCCATGATCACCGAGTCTAAGCATTCCAGACACAGCTTGCGACCATCATCCAGGTCTACATACGTCTGGTCTCGAGGCTGGAAAGGAATCATATGTGTTCCACGTCAGACATTTGACAAGCTGTACAATAAAAAATGCGGAACTAAACTGCAAGCTTCCTTCAAATGAGCTCCCGCCCACGACAAAGTACAAAGTGTCTGTGAGGGCCACGTGAAGTGGGACTCACCTGTATACGATCGCAGCTACCGCAGCGGGGAGTCCTATCGGATTCATGAGAAGGACAATATTTAAGTTGCCAGAAAGGGTGCGACCTATACTCTATCAGGCCGGCACGATTTGTGGGAATCTGCAGGATGGTAAACCACACGAGTGCTCAGCAAGCCGTAGTAGCATTAATTTTCTTAGAAGAAAAAGGCTCAACTGACATTACGAAGTTTAGGTTTCTCTGGCCAAAAGGTTGATTGCCACTTACAAAATCATGACAAACTTCACACTTCGGATGGAACAGCTCCTTGTAGCACCGCTTGTGATACGGTTCTTCTCCTTGCACAGAGAACTGACGGAAAACATAATTTTACAGGAATTCAAACAACTGCTTGTAACTGTAAGAATAGCTCGGCTGCCGGTGCATATTTACCACAAGTCATTCCTTATCAAGGGAAACTTTGAAAGCCAGTAAGAAAAATGGAACAGACCGCCATTCAAGACCAAACCCCTCCAAACATGGGTCGAATGGAGAGGCACATCAGAAAAATCAACCAGGTTGTTTCTGCCTATGACCACGTCAGGCACTAATAATCTAATGGTAACCGCCTCTCCTGTGCTAAAAGAGGACAAGTCTTACCTCGTGATCGGTGATTGGGTCGTCACAAGCCGTACAACGAAAACAGCGAGGGTGCCATTGGGCTCCCATACAGCTGAGAAACCGCCCTGTCCCTAGAGGCCGATTACATCCTGCACAAATAGGTTGCGATCTGTCCATCCATCACGTAAACTGATCAAGAGTCAGTTTCAGGTACTCAACTGCGAAAACCCCTTTCACAATCGACCGTGAAAGCTGTTTCTTGCCCCAAAGACTGTTGTTAAACCTCTGCAGAAGCGGAGCACATAAAGTATAAATACAAACACGACCTCACACTTGAGTCTCACCTCGCCGTTGGGACTGGATCTGCCGACGAGGTCGGCCCGTCCAAGAATGGACTGAAAAATCCGAAATCAAAGGCTTCTCGTGGTCTGTTATCCAAGTCCAAGCTTGCTTGCAAGGCCCTCGCTAGTTCCTCATCGGATTGTGTCTGGGGATTGTCTCCTTCTGGAAAAAGTCCAACGTCAACTGAGCTGAATCAGTTCAAGGTTTGCTAGGGTTTGGCAGACCAGTCAACTGCAACTCAGAGTAAAAAGGAACAGAGTTCTTCATTTCTGCCTTGACGATGCACCGAGGAAAACCTGAGAAAGCATCCCAATTGGGCAGGATGGAACTCCCGTTACCGTTCGGTAGGTACTGAATGCCGCTTATTTATCCTTGGTTAAATGAATGAGAGACCTAGGACTCCTTTCTGACTTTCAAACAACTAAGGATTCCATCACTCCTAACTAACATGATGCGCGTCTACCCGCTTATCGAGTTTTGCTGGCCACCTTGGTGCAGATCTACGTCTTCCTCTACACGCATGTACAGACTCGCGCTCGTATCCTGATCTCACACACTTATATTCACTCCTTCGGCACGTAGCAGAAATAAGCTGGATGAAAGGTAGGCAAATTGGGCCCTCAAAAACTTGATCTGTTTATCAGAAACCGATCTGAGGCTAGTGGCGGTATGCATGGATAAATTTCCGACAATGAGCCAAATGGATCTCATTTTAGTTTCCAGCTCAGACAATGACTGATAACTGCAACTTTAGGGCAGACTATCACACAATCAAAATTTGCATCTGACAACACAGATGTTTCACTCGGTAGTGAAACGTCACTGGATCTTCCAGTAAGTCGCAGACCTTTCGACTTGTGCTTTAATTCTTCTTCAGTGAGAGAAAGAGCTATTGCTCTGTCTAGTTCCTCGTTCGCTCTCGATGAACTCCCATAATAATCATCATTTCGTTTAGGGTCCTGGACATGCGCAACAAACTATGTGAGTCCGAGTCTTCGAGCTATGCAACACTCTTGACAGTGTTGTGAGGTAGGTTTCATCGAAATTAAGCTAGCAGATCACCCACTTCAAGAAGGAACCAACTACTGGCCTAAAAGCAACGCCACTTCTCATGGAATTCGAGATAACGGGAAAAGTACATCGAATTTCAGCGTAGGTTAAGCTTCAAGTAGTGTAATACTACGCGGTGGCGCAAGATGTAACTCACTTCGAATATATTTGGCAAGCGATAAGCGTCGTTCGCGTTGCCACCGTCATATCTATGAGGGTCTTCAGAAGTCCCGAAGAGACCTTTGAACCATTTCATCTTAGACATCGCGAGTCTTTAACTTCAATCAGAAGACGTCTGCTGCAAATATACCCGCAAATCTCGTTAATTTAAGCCTGCTTCACAGGCGCAAGTCCAATTATCATGGAGTCTTCAGGCAAAAAACTCCCCACTGCATCGGAGAGAATAATAGATTCCCATCTGCCAGTCAGTGATATTCTTTGACGTCCCAACTCATGAGCTCCACCTAAGCTTGATGTTAGCAAGTTATCATTAAACGGACAGGTGAAGATTATGTTTACCAGAGGAGTGAACCGTAACACGTCGCTAGTCGAAGGAAATCTGCAATTCTGATGGTACCACTGGTTCTCTGTGGTATAGCTTCAGGCTTTCTCAATGCAATTCCATTCTGCACGGCGTTCTTAATTTCATTGGATGTAGGTTGTGGATGCAAATTGTACGACTTGAGACCTCCGATTCAACGCATAAATTTTACTTCAGCTAAAAGTGAAGGAAGATTCACTAAAATGATTTCTCTGTCGACTCCCCAAGTCCTTGTGCTCAGAAAATAATCAGCGGATTCCACACCTAGGCGTCTATCACACGTCACCGGGAAAAGGTAGATCGCTGAGTGTAACCTGATCGGACAACACAAAGCTGAACAATGAGATCTCTATCCCTTCAGGGTAAGGTTCAACAATCCGAGATATCACGCAGGAAGACAAGTACGATTTTCGTTCAAGACAGGGCTCTGCGAAAGGACCACTGTTCTTCAGACAGACAATGAGATAGGAACGAAAGGCAGCGGCGTCGCCGAGTGGCAAATCACTGCATCAAGATCCTCGAGTAATGACAGACATCTCCAGCCGAGGTAGGGCAGGGTCGGAGGCAGGGCGTGCACACAACAACAGTAGCAGCAACCAGCAACCAAAACACTCTTGAGGTTTTTGTACGTGAGTCTAGTTCCCTCCCTTTCAAGCATCCGTGTAAACAGTGCAGCAGAGAGGAACTGCCTGCGATCGCAAGTCCTCCTCTGGTGGTACAGGAAGACAGACAGTCGGACCGAGTACTCAGGGAAGAGCAAAGCAATCCCAGCGGAGTAGAGCAGGGCCAGAGCGCAGGTGGCGAAGAAGACAAGGAAACGTCGAAAGCCGGAGTAGACGCGGCGAAGAAGAAGCAAGCCCGCCCTCAGCCTCAGGCGAAGGCCGAGTCAGGCGCAATCAATAAATCAACCTCCTCTACATGCATGGCTTATGGCTCGCTTCCTTCTCTCACAAGAGCAGCGTGCCGAAGTAGCCGAAGTAGCCGAAGCAGCAACGCAGAAAAGACTTCAGAAGAGTTGCCCAATCTGCGTCGAGGGAAATGAAAGAGCCCCTTCCGGAGATAAGTGACGTGAGACGCACAGCAGCTCCTGCACCAGCCGGACCAGGATATGCAGGAGAACGAAACTCCAGAGCATCTGCGACACTGGAGGGCCAAAGGAGTCAGTAGACCACGCAGGCAGAAGTAATAACAGTGGCAACAGTAGAAGTGGCATCAATACTGGTACAGGCCGAAAAGAGTAAATGCAGCCCTCCTGAAGACCGCCCCAACTTGACCCGACCCGATGGTCTCAAATTCTCAATTCCTTCTTCGTTCCACACAGACGTAGTAGAGATATGTACGTACAACGCAAATTTCGGTCTCTCCCAAGCTCTGATTCACACGCCCCCTCGTCCGTATCAGAGCAAATCACGGCGGTCCTTGACAGCGGAAGACAAGAGGCCGATTGAGCACACATTGGATGGACGGAAGTGAAGGAGTAACAGAGGAAAGGTAAATCGAAGTCGAAGGTGGACGAAATCCTCGCAGAGGATAATGAGGCCAGGCAGCATAATTTACTGTCCCAACTCATGATAGATGACTGCCGCATATTACTAGTCCTCCCTTACCTACTGTCTGCGCAGCAAAATTCCGCTCACGTGCACACGCTGAGAACAGAGAGCGGCACAGTTGTGGGTCCCCCACTGGCCGACTACGGTAGTGCACATCCATAATCCGGTATGTACCGAAAAGCAACACTTGACTGTTGTGATGGTGACGCTTGTGCAGCAAAGAAGCTCGAGTGTTCATCTCGTCCTTTAAAAGCCTCGTACTGGCAGGCATCGTCCAGGACTCCCTTACGTTCTTGTATGCTGACGGAGGTTAGGCCTTGGAAAAGGCAGCGGATTTGCAATTGCCTTCCAAACTTCAGACTGCCATAACATTGCAATCTGAATTTCAGCTTCTCCACTGAAGCCCTTCTCCACATTCTTTCTCGCCGGATGTCAGATTGCTTTCCTCTTCAAACTCGGCTTCGATCATGAGAAGTGAGAAAGGATCACACAACGAAAGTGCATTCGATCTCTCCTTCATTGGACTAGATTGAATTAATCCCAACCGATGGCCCTTGATAATTACAGATCCACTTGACAGAAAATCGCTCAACTGTATTTGTAGACGATTTACCGGGAAAGGAAAAAGAATGTTAATAAAGACGGTTATTGCAGAATCACATACTGTACTCAGTCCTCCGTAATCACGTTCTCAGATACCATGCTGCTCTGGTTTATCTCCGAATAGTTAGTCCATGGAGCTTCGAAAGACCATAACGGAATAAAGGGCACGCATAGTTGCTGTGATACAGTCAAATAAAAATTATGCATGCAACCTCGCAGGATGAGTTCTCGCAAGAAGGAAAATATGCATGCTGTTTGTGTTGTGGTGGGGGCAGCCGCGTCCGGACAAGCGGCCGTTTCGGGCTAAAATCATCGGTAGAGGTTGGCTGCGGGCACGTTGTAGTGCTGTTTTGAATATAGGTTACGCAGACGTTTAGCGTGTCTGCCGTGGCTGTCGTTTAGGTTGGAGGCGAGTTCAGAGGTGAGGTTTAGGTTTGGAGGTTTAATTTTTTGCTTCTCTTCTGCGTGTTGTCGAATTGAGAGATTTTCTGATCTTGCGTTCTCTTCTTCGGCCTCTGTTGGTACTTTCGTTCTGTCGCGTTCTCGAATTGACAAGATTTCTGATCTCTCGTGTTCTCGTCTTGGAGGCGTCTTCTTTGTCGTGGAGGTTCTGGAATTAACAGCGGGGTGTGTCGTGTTCTCGTCTGGAGGTGTGTTTGGAGGTGCTACTTTGGTCATGTTTCGATGGAAACCACTGACATCAGACGGGATGTTCGGTGGTGGACGCGAGTCTCGTCTTGGCGGTGCTAGCAGTCTTGGAGAGTGTGAGAGGTGGTGGCAGTCTTCTCGTCATCGTCGGTCTACAGTCGCAGTTTGCTTTGCTTCGTTTTCTTTTCTTCTTCATCGTCTTTCGGCAGCGACATGATGTTCGGGAGTCTCGTTCTTATGACCATCGGTCTCCGGTCGCGGTTTCTTTTGGTTATTTCTCTTATGCTGTTCGTGTCAGTTCTCGAGATGATGCAGGTTCAGGTGGGTGCAGTGAGACGGGATGTCCAGGTGCTGACAGTCTTCTTCTCCTGGGTGTCGGTGTGCAGTCGCTGGTTTGGTTTATTTTCTTTTGCTCTTTCTCTTTCAATTTTCTCTTGTCCCTTCGAGCTGTTCGTTGCCGTCGTCTAGTCTTGTCTTGGACGGGAGTAGTCGGATGTCCGCATCATCTCCAACTCGGATGTGGATCTTACCAATGGTTTTTGTCCTCGAGGTGTACATTCTTTTTTCGTGGCTGCTGTAGAGGTACTTTATCGTTCTTCGACGCTTACAGGTACTTCACTCTGTTTTTGCTTGCCCTCCTTTGAACTCGATGATGAGAAAAGAACCCTGCTGATGGCCGTCGTGGATCCTAATGTCATACCAGACCGAGAGTCCGTTTCTGAGAATGCACTTAGTCATGTCTCCGTGTCTTCTGTTGGGGAGTCTTGTTACAGTATAGATGTTTTATACATTCCTGAAGGCTACTCCTCGTCTCTTCCATCTCTAGATGAGCTGTTGTCCTCTCGTGCTCCAGTCTTAGCTTTCCATGAGAGACTTATTTTTAAATTTCGCTGTTTTTGTGTTTACTTAGACTTGCTATTCTGCGTGCATCCGTCACAGTTCCTAGTCGATGACAATTTCGTGAAGATGGGCCGCTCCTTCTTTGCTCTATCTGGTCCCTTCATGTATTTGGAGACCACTGACAATGACTACTGGGTTATTCTTCAAGACAGGTTCTTCCAGATTGTGAGAAATAAAAAGAAAAAAGAAAAAAAATAGATCAAAAAAAATCGCTAATGCATAATCTCGATTATAAGCGTAGCTGCTTGTTGATAACCTCCCAACCGTAGAAATGTAATTACATCTTGAGAATTCGATTACAAGCGTAGCTACTTGTTGAGAACCTCCCAACCATAGAAATGTAGTTACATCTTGAGAACATACGGATGTCATTGGGCTAAACATCACCCTATTGTTCTAAAGAGTCTTTTCTTTTTCAAATTTTGAGATTTTTACTACAAGTAGGAGATGAACATAAGACTTTGAAGATAATATTTGAAAGTCATAAAGACTCTTGGGGTTTTATTAAGAATGAAATCCCAAGAGCCCACAAAAGCTCGTAAACAAGGACTCGCTTATAAGGAGTCTTGAGAACACACAAAATCACAAAGACATAGACAAACTTATTTTGGCAACACGTAATCAAAAATTAGATAACATGGAATTCATAACCTTTAAAATAGAGCGACACACATATCTAACGATGAACCAAGAATGATATTCAAGTCCAAGATGTGCAAAGGGCTCAGCAATCTTGGAAGAGAGGTCGATAAAGGATATTTTTCCCTAACCAAAAAGAACATTAGACCTGAGTACTCAACCCCGGAAGGAGGTTGAATAGGTTGAATAGGGAGGTTTTGGATTCTGGAAGTGGATTGGAATGTTATGACTTTGGCACCGGAGCATATTCTAGGACACATTACATCTTTTACTTTATTATCTTTTTATATGATGATTTATATGCTGTAGGAATAGCTTAGACTATCATTTAGGATTTTTTCTTTTTGTTCTCACCAGTGGACAATCTGTATCTCCATGAAGTTAACAACGGGCCAAAAATACATGAACTTGGACATCCGTATGAAGAATGAGCTCTTTGCAGTAAGTGAATTCACACACAAGCAACGAAAATCTATATGATATACATTTAGAAACGTTATTGTGTCAACAAGTGGAATATTTTTTGAAAAGTCATTTTAATTTATGACAAAAACTTTTTCCGAGAAAAAATTTAGTCATAAACTAAAATATTGTACATATTTGCATGACTATGCATGCTTCCATAGGTGATAGTGCATGCCTCATATATTAGGACCGAAGTAAATGAATTCTTCAGAGACTATCCTAGGATGTGGACCACCAGCAAGGAGACGATTGGGAAGAATAATTCCCCATTATAGTGAATAACTGCATACCACTATGTCATTCATTGACCTTGGCCCTATTTTTGTTGTTCTCACAAGGAGGGGAAACTGGCAGTTCATATCTAGGCTCGTTAGCTCCACTGCAAATGGCATACAAAGCGAACCCTCATCCTCCTCCCATCGCTTGACGTAGACCCCCTTCTGTTTGTATCTGCTGCCCGAAGAAGGAGCAGGTATCGCTTGAGTTGGGTTAGGTTGAGCTTGGAGGAACTTGGATTGGTTGGTGGTGGTGGGATCTCCGAGGCATCAGCAGCCTCCAATGAGGGACATGGACTTGACTAATTTAAGCTGGTGGGGTGTGTTCGAGTTGCTTACAGTTGGATTACGTTTACCGTTACCCTCCAACTTACTTTGTCGGGTTTCCTCGACGTTTCATGGAAAGCATTATAGACTGACGAGCCTGCTGATGTCGGATGAACTTTCGTCGATCCATAATAGACCATAACTTATATGGTCTAACTTTGAGAATGTAAAGTCGCGTTCTTTGTATCTTTCCGTAGCTCGATGTACGGTAAAACCATCAACAGTAGTGGTTTTAACCAATTTAATATTCGATCAACCACGATCTATTTTCCAGTACTCTCCTCGGTTACACTACGGGGCCTGGGAGAGTGGGTAGGGACTCACTCCAGTGGATCCCACTGTACGTTAAAGATTTAAATGTTAAGGCCAGAGTGGCTTTATGCACGATAAACCAATATATGCATCCCAAACGACCTGGTCGGATAGTTGAGAAAAAGACAAGCGAAGTATGAGAGAGAAAATAGAGACAACGGATTAGTTTCTGAGGTTGAGATAGATTTAACGATTAATCTAAATTATTTTTTCTTCTGTTAGTGATTTTTTATTTAAATTATAAAATTTTATTTATAATTAAAATAAAAAATTATAGTAAATTAAAATCTTAAATAAAATATTAAATAAATATTAAATATTACTATAACCAGAAGCTACAATAAGTCTGCTTGGTCAGCCCATGCGCAGAAATTTTTTCTTGGTTGGCTCGTTATGTTTCGAACGTTACTTGATCATGTTCATGACTGGGTATAGTGTGTAGAGACTGATATGTCAGCCTCCGTTTATTCACAGTGGTTATATTCAGTAGATCGATCTTTCTAAACTTGCTCTGAATTGAAATCATTCGTCAAAGAACCACACACAGTCACCGTCACACACAGCTCTCTAAACCCCATATCTGAATGACGACAGCCGCGCGTGAAACAATGGCCAAACCTTGTCTAGCTCTGGCCACATCAGACTATCAACTATCAACTGCCAACTCACTTTAAGAACTCGTCCATGTCACCCACGCATCTGCTCCAGGTCACCCTAACTGCTGACATGTCAGTATTTACACACTATACCTGATAATGGGCCTGACAAGTAACGTTCAAAACATAAGGGTCTAACCAAAAGGAAAAATTGGCACATGGGCCTGACCAAAACAACCCACAAGTGTAGAATCTTAACACGCACTGCTGAAACTATATGACCGGGGTTTTGTTCTAAAAAAAATTATGATACTTTTATGATTACATACTTAACTCTACCCATTGGAAGGGTTAGGTAATAAATGATTGGATGAAGATGGAGAAGGTGATTATGCAAGTGTTCTTAATTGACAAACCAATATTTATTTGGTGTATTATAACCTCTGTAGGTTTAGAGCTCTTCTGCACCTGCATTTTTGAAATTGAAATATTCACAGTTTCTCACATTTTCATTACAGTTCAGTTTTGCCGACCCTGTTACAATTTCGCATTAAAGTCATATTCTTGGACTATTGTCTCCAAACTACACTCTGCAGTTTCACTACAATTTCGTGTTTTGGCTACTTGGGACTACTTGAAGCTGCCACGGCACTTTTCGCTCGTGTGATCTCAAAACTGAGAACCTGAAATTTCAAAGGACCATGTCTCAAACTCATCTCCTAAACTGTGGGAAACTGTACTTTTCTACTCCAACCGTGTTCGCATGTCCGAAACTGTGCACAGTCCGGAGATGTCACTTATTACCAACCCTATCTCGCACGCATCAATAGCCTATTTTCAGTTTCAAAACTGCAGGTGCAGAAGGGTTCTTATTAGATACGATATGAATCTATGAATGTTTCTCTAACTTTACATGGAACAATTTTGACACCTGAAAGTACTGTTAAAAAATATCAAGACTTTACATTTTTGTCGTCTTTAATGCTCCAAGATCACGGTCGTGGCTTCTCGATCCTAATCCCAGTACCCTTTTTGTTACAACTCGAGAAGATTCTCAGTTTGCATTCACACTGTAGGATTTCACGTCTACTACTTTCTCGGGTTTTATATTTTATATTTATTATATTTATTATATTATATTTTATTAATTATACGACGGATAGAAGATAACAATGGCTGATCAGATGTAAATCAAATAACGATGTGAAATCTTCTATACGCAAAACTTCTTGTTACCTACTATTGCCAGATGAATATGCATCCCAAAATCTCAGAGGAAGTTGAGTCTAGAAGAAAAGGATAATTACTTGGTCATTCCCAACATTTCATAAATCTTCTTGGTCACCTTTGTCACTTAGAATATCCTTTTTGGTCATCCTTGATGACAGTTTCTTGATCTTGTGTCCAGCTTGATACATTGGACTTGTGCTAGTAATTTGTGAGTCCTACGTGCGAGGATGATGATGAAAATATATTAGTGATAGGCCTAGTCGAGGATTTTTTTATTTCAGTTACTACATGTTAATCTGAAGATCCATAGTGATGGAATTATCAGAGGCTTAAATGAACAATGATTCTGCATAAATTTTTGACGATCAATTTATTTTCTAAGCGGTCAGATGGGAGTGACATTTCTTACACAACAAAATTCAGAGTAGAATCCACTGCAAACAGCATTGGAGGATGAAGGACGTAGATGCAAGAGAGTAACATGGAAATCCACAACCACCAAGGGCGGACTTTAGAGGAAGTCCGAGAAGCAGCGAGTAGACTGAGGTTGGGTGAGGAGTTCGATAATTTTACAAGCTTTGGATGTGGAGAGTTGGTCATTTCTTCATAGCAGAGTCTTTCAAAGAACAGAATCCGATTCTAGTTGTAAGATGCGTGTATGTAGATATGGATCAAAGTTAAAAGCACGTAGAATGTATTCTAAGATGTTATCAGGTGCAGTTGTGTCAATGGTACCTGCAATGACAACATCATCTGAATGGAGGTCATTTTATGATTCACAGTGAGGTGTAATGTTAGACGTAGACATATCACTTCAGCTGCAGCAAACAACTCGAACTCGAGTCGGGAGGAGGGGCGATGAAGAGATCGACGTCAACTTGCAGCAGAGGGAATGACAAGACTGGCGAGAAAATGTGATACTTGAAAACATGTCAAATAGTGTATCGCAACATTGGTGCATCTCTCGTGTCTGACATGGTCATAAATTGTTGCCCTTGGAGAGTAAAGGTCCAACGAGACAATCTTTGTGGTAGAATAAGGGTCACTATCTGTGAACTGTTGCACACCTGTCCGAGCCACCTTGCAGTTTAGCATGGGGTATCATCAAATTTGAGATTCTTAAGCACGTTGTTTAGTGATCGAGTGGTGGTAGATCTCATGATTTTAGTGTGTAATTTACAAGAAGAAATCAGGGCGACTTACTTGAAGCGAACAGAGTACATGCTGATCTGACATGGACGAGAGCATGCTAGGGGTGGATGTTTGGGACGGAAGAGTCTTCTTTCTACTTCATACCAGCGTTGTGCTCTAGTATATATTGCATCGATCTCGTAGCTACAGTGCATTCGGACACTAAGAGGGAGAGCATGTTCTATAGAGCCTTCATATCACATGGAGCTTGCAAGTACGTTATTCCTTTCTGTCAGAAGACTATTGTCTTTGATGCTTGTCATAGTAAAAATAATAAGTACTCATGCCAGATCATTATGGCTTCAATACTGGATGGAGGGAACAAGTCAATTATATTAGCTTATGTTGTGATCCCAACAGAGAACTCCAAAAATTGACTTTGGTTTTGTGGGTTGTTAAGAGAGGTCATATGACGCACAATGAGTGAGAGTTGGTGATAATCTCATATTGGCAAAAAGACCTCGAAGGTGCTATTGTTGAGACCTCTCACATGTTGTTCACAGACAGTATAAGCATCACTTTAGACCAAACACGCGGATGCATTATTCAAAGATTTCATTTATATGAATACTCAAACACAGTTGAGTTTCTCCATCTCATGTTCATCTCATAGAATCCAGATGTTTGAATTTTATTTTTTTGTTATCATCGTGTGCATGAAGAATTGTGCTCGGATGTTTGCAAAATGTTGTCTGCTGAGAGGCTCTATTTTATCTTTGGAACCGGATGACTTAACTTTTACAACAAGAATGATGCTAAGGTGTCGTTCTTCAAGCTTGAATGAGGAAAAGACATCATTCTGTGAGGATAGAATGACTCAGTCGTGTGGGCCTTTGCATGCAAGGATAACAATATGTTGGAAAGGTTAGACAGAACAAGAGACAAACAATGGAAGACGTTGACAGAATACATCTGCACAATATCACCTGACAGGTATGCAAGATGTGCATTCCCGCATCCTCGCTATGAAAGGATCACTTTGAATCTGATTAGAATCTTTGAATACAAGCTTGAAGTGCATCCAACTTGGATCTCACTTCAAAGTATTAGTTGACATATCGTTCTACTCAATGCACAAGTTCTCTCAACATCACAGACAACTTGAAGATCATACTGGGTTGTTGTCAAATTTCACATGGAGACGGCTGGCTGAGAATGAGAGGTATGCAAAGACGTTGCAGTGCATTGTCTCTCGTGCGATAGAAGCATCTATACAAACTTGAAAACTATAGAGAGAATTTTATTGTCTGTGTTGTAGAGAATGGCAAATCAGAGTGTAGTTGTTTGGAGTTCTAGGAGATGTGTTGGTCGTGTTCCATGTCATGTGTTGGAAGATGGAGCTTGGGGAATGCTTGATAAATCAGTTTGCGAGCATCTGGTACGCGGAAAGTTTGGTGTCAATATATATGAACTTCCTACCTGTCTTATTTTTACAAGAGCTCGAACTAGTAATAGGATGTGACCTCTGTCTGTTGCTATCTTGAAGGTCATCACATGATGGTACGGATTCCCAACAGAGAATCTATATTCGAGTTGTGTTTGCTCTTAATGATGATGAACTGTTGGAATATCCAGTTGAAGATGAGTCTCTAGAAATATGTACTATAAAATAGACAAAGACGAAGAGTACCGACAAGTAAAAATAATCAGCTTTGTATTGTATGCAGAGGCAAAGGTCACTATGCTAAGACATGTGGAAGAAAAGATAGGACAAGTAGCGTGGACACTACGAGAGATTCAGTTCCGCTTCAAAATGTAGAACCCGTTTATAGTAACATTGGTGATTATATGTTCTACTTCTCTCTAGAGTTTAAATACTCAGACAATGACATGGATATTAGCGAGTAGATATCATTTGAAGACATGTGTTTCCAAACATGTATTGTAAAAATTGTTGCGATAACAAATATTTTCTTGATATTTATAGCGTAAGAATGTAAGCTGCATGTACTTGCTACATGTTTTTGGAAATGTGCATTGTGATGATAATGACAATATCGATTGTCTCAAAATGTATTTCGATCTTGGTGTAATAGACAAGACAGTCTGGAAGTGCAGAATGAGTTATGAGCATGACATGAGATAAAACATGATATAAGAATGAATTACGGACACGATATAAGACACAAGAACTGAGAGTTTTCACAGAGTTAGAGAACTATCAGTTCACAAAAAATGGGAGCAAATTCCTGAATACATTTTTTGGGTAGTATTAAGGGACCGTATTAATCAGACATTAATATTATTTAGCTTGTTTTATTTTACAAAATAACATATTCTCACTCCGAATAATGTAAGGTACACGGCTTCATTCTCTCTCCTTATGCTAGTTATCATCCTTGACATTTCGAACTCCAGTCTGTCCTTTCATACGTACTTTCACATGCCTATCTCTTAATTTATCTTCAGATGTCACGGAGTCGTGATAGATTGACGCAGGAGAGTGGAGCAGCCGACTCACCATCCGTGGAGAAGGACATGACCAGTTGCTTACCCAAAGCGAACTCTCTTCATCGCTAGGGTCTAGAATCACTTGCAATCTGGAATGCAAGCGTCATTTTTTCCCGTCTATGATCTTCACAAGTCTGCTTGAAGTAGTGGTAGAGAAAAGAGAATGGACGCAGCGATGGTTTGTTGATCATCGAATGATCAAAATATGAGAATTTAGGTTTCTCTCTCAATTATAGCTGTTCTTTGTATGCTACGAGCACAAGTTGACTTGCAATGTAAACATACTGAATTGAATCGAAGCGAGTTGTTGCTTGTTTCAACCATAATTGTGGAAAACTTCTGTTGACATGTGTAAGATCATCATCAGCGAGAGTCAAGGAGTCACCAGCACAATCAAAGACTAAAGAAAGACGAGCACCCAGGAAACGAAAGTTGGATGTGCAGTTTGAGGTTTGCTTCAATCATACAAAATTTACATGCATTCACTATTGTGTTACTGTAAGGATATGCAAACTTTCTTGACAGTATGAATACGGAATCATAGAGACACAAAACGACAACCATAAATATAGATTTAAAATTTATCTAAATTATTAATTATACATGATAATTTTAGCAAAAAACTTTCTTGAAAATTAAATTTTTTTTCTGCAGTAAGCAAACATTGCACCACTGCACACAAAATTTGGATTTATTTGCCACTGTAATTAGCACAGTGGCAAGATAAATCCAAATCTAAATTTAAATATCTAAACTAACTTACTAAATTTAAATACTTCTCAGCTGAATGTAACACATGGATTGTGAGAAAAGAAAAATCTATAAGTGCGGTGAGTTGAAACTTAACCCTTTTTACTAGAAGAGAAGTGTTTCAAATGAATAAAAATAATCATTTTTAAAATTTATGAGTTAACCCTTCTCACCGGAAGGGTTAGCTCCTATATTAATGTGCATGGAGAATACATCCTCCATCTGAAAAGATGAATATTCACGCACCTCAAGCCACTCTTTCTTGTGGTTCCCACAAGGGCCACTCAAACCTTGGCTATAAACCTTGGTTACCGTACTTCCTGTAAAATTTTGTTTAAGGTTTTTCTATGAATGTTACAGTTCACTAGGTGTATGCAGTGTAGGTTCGGAAATGAGATTTCCTTAACACTCTTACAAATAGTTAGATCGGATTACTACATACTTTCTGCAATCCTTGGCAAAGCTTAATATATTATACTTACGTCTTCTCACATGAATCCTACAATTTTAGTTTCATAAGGTTTGAGTGGCCATATTGTACTGTCAAGTCATCAGGTTATAATATTGATGGTTTAGTCAGTCATGATATCTATCTAAACGTGTTACGAACACACATAAAGAGACTTGACAATAATGTATTATATAAGGTATTCAGTGCCGATAGATAAAGAAAAGGATAAGTGCCAATTCACAACGAAAATTCATTTTTACTACTGGTGACTGAATATTCTATAGAAGTCTTCGTGCGATTATTTCAAGAATAACTGAAGAATGATGTTGAAGATGAATGATTAAATAAAAAGGAACAAGAACTTACATGTATTCAAGTTTGAACATTTCAAGAGGAGAAAAGGAGATAAAAGATCATTTCAGACTTCTATATACAGAACACATGCAAAGAAGAAACCGAAAGAATAATATAAAATTCAGAGTTGTGAGGCAACGTGTTAGTGATGGATTCGGATCTAAAATCCATTCTTTTCTGGGTTTTTAAGAAGAGAGTGGGATATAAACCCACTCTCTTCTTAACCATGTCTTAATACGACAAAATGCCCCCTTGCTTCCCGGTTTTCACAATCGAATTATAACTATGCTAACGCATAGCAAAAACAAACACTTTTAAATTAACCGATTCCTAAATGTATATTAGTGCTATTCTAGTCACTCACAACATAAAGTCTAAACATGCTTCTCCCTTCCTGGAACGCTTACATAAAAGCGTTATGAACGGTCTAGGTATACTTATGGTGTTTTAGTGCTTAGGTAACCGGCAGAACCCCGAAACCGAAAATCCAGAGTCTAGTACATAAGTGATGGGATAAAGTGGATGGTGGCTGCAAAAAAACATACAACCTGTTATCCCACGGCAAAGACATGTACATAGTTAAAGTTCAAAGGCATGTAGTCCATTCTCATAATGGAAACATGACCCCACTCCATTCCCTTGCACTCCAGTTTAAGCAGATAATAATCCTATTTTAAATGGTTTTGCGAGGTACAGCAGTTCGATTCTATTATGTGCTTATAATAGCATCGCCACAGCAGGTTATAAAGGATTCTAAAATATGAAGTCTCACATCCTTTGTAATTTGGAAGGAGTTTATGTACGATATAGCATCTTTCGCAGGTGATCCATTTGATAAATTATAATTCCATTTGATAAACCAGGATCTATACATATATTATTCATAACCCACGGTCTTGAATATTATATAAAATATTACCGTTACATTATATAAAATATATCTTTCGATTTCTATATTCTCATTTTCTTTTATGCTATACATGTGCAAGCCACGAGAGTAGTCGTGATTTCTCAATCTTCTCCCCTCGGTTCCACCTCGAAGAGTGGTTTAGGACTGAAAATCACTCCTTCCAGTGACTTGTGCTATACTTCAAAAGGCTCCTCCAACTAGTTAGAGAGCCTGTTGAGGAGAAACCTTCCCACCGTCTATCTATATAAAGATCTCGCATTAAAGAATTCCCTAAAAGCTACCGCTTGTTTTATTTTAAAGTTGCCAATAAAGATGGTTTAACTCAAAATCGAACCGTTCAGTAAAAGTTTATCAAGCATCCAATTCTCCAATTCTGTGTGTCAGATTCATGCTAAGTCCATTTAAGGACTGCGGTGGGAAATTTTCACCTTCAAAGATAAAATCCTTCACTCCTTATCTGTAAAATAGAGATAAGGATGTCTTTATCGCTATAGGGTGGAGATGCTATGAGGAGATCGACAGCTTTACCATTTCTAAATGGGTGGAAATATGAACTCCACTAAACCTGTACTTGCTGGTACACACTATGCTTACAAAGATTGCTCAACAGAACGGAACTGAACGTTCGTACAATTCAGTTGCCATCCTCATTCTGCTCAGTCTGCCCACGATTCTTGACCGCAAAATACCATGTCTGTTAGAACTGGTTTGGATTCTTGCTTGTACCGCTTAGTCTAGTCTAACTATGTGATTTATCTCCAAGACTGCAACGATGAGACTGGTTGTGTTGATTTGATACTCCTTTATCCTTAAAGTCTCGAAGTAGTGGTGGTGGTCGTTGTGCCGTCTCCCCGAGTTAAAGTATAGTATGAAATGTATTCCCATGTATACTGCATGCACTTTAAGGAAGCGTCATAGTCTAATGAAGCTTGTAATTTACTACTCTCCTAACTCAACTCAACGTTGTACCAGTACAATTTGTCTTCTTCTCGGGCTATTTTGGTTTAGACGATTGATATGCATATTTATCACCTCTTCTGTCTTGGAAGAGAATACCGATGTTCATTATTTATTAGGGAGATTTAGATAATATATTAATATTTAAAACAGATTAATGTGGTCACAAGGTCTTGCACCTATAATCTTAGTATCACGTGTCTTATTAGTTATGTCCAGATCTCTACAACTCTTTCTAACATTTAATAGTTACCAAAATATCTGATTTTTTACATTGACCTAATTGGAATTTAACACTTATAGACTTTTGATTTACATCAAATGCGACCTATATTTGCACACACACCAAGTAACGTTATTACCACACTACCAGATATTAATTTACTAGGATCTCTCACACCCGTCATGTTCAACTTACTATACTACGGCTCCCAAAGAACACTATGTGTATAACTCATCCATCCTAACCCAATGCCTCCTTCAACGATATCTCTTACCTTATTTAACATTTTATTCTTCGCAATGACGATACATTCATAATTTTACACTCTAGTATTATTTAATCACCAAACAACACTTATATCCACACTGACTGGTTGTATATGAAACAAGATGATGCGACTGCAATATCATTGCCAAATTATGCATTTGCTTCACAATTATGTTAGAATTAACGGTTCTCGTTAACGGAAGGCGACAAGAAAGTCTCACCTTACGTTTCGGTCTTTCTCGTGTTCTTAACTCTACAAATCAAAAGTTAGCTACGTAAATGTATAGCAAAAAAGAGCAAGAAACGTAGCATCTCATTTCATCTTTAGTCACTTATTTGGTCTAAGACTATATGGAGATAACGGCAGGGCAATTGAGTATGAGTAGAGTTTACTTGTTGCAATATATATCACGATGAGAAACCAGTAGTAGTTAAAGCACTGACACACCTCCTAGAACGTCTTATTCAGTATCCACAAGTAGAGATAAGCTAATTTTTTTCAGATAGTCAATCTCTCATTACTTCGTTATGTTTTACTGTTCCAACCCCTACTTAGTTTCTGTCACTTCAAGCTATGAGATCGCTGCAACTTATTTGAACATTCCATCTGATTCATGTATGATGAACAATGATCTATTTCTGTTTTATTTTATTTTCTTATTATCTAGATCATTTTCTTCTAGTTTTCAAGCTCACTTTGTACTTCCTCAAAGTAAAGACAGAGTGGTGGTGGTTTCATAGGCTACAAGGCTGCATTGCTCTATGAAACCACCATCACCACTTTGTTATCACCAGTGAGCGGTACAATTAGTTGCTAGATGTTCTCTCGTACAATCAGAGCAAGTCCTGTAACAACAAGATGAAAAGCGGTTATATCTACTTGCATTGAATTTTGAAACCTCTGCTTCTTCGAGTACGTAAAGGTCATCCAGTATATTCCTCTACAGCTTCATACTAGAAGTGGATATATAGTTGGATGTTCTGTCCTGTAGCTGTGTAGGAAGCGTGTACGAATGGCTGCGGCTGTGCGTATACTTTTGGAGTCAACTACACCAGAGGAGACTCCAGTGTGTGCTGATGATTACTGATTTACTGAAAAAGTATGAGGTAAATGAGATCCTAGATTCCAACGTCCTCGTGTCAATCTATCACGTTGCTGACGACCAAATAGTGTAGCTTCTCTGACGAACTTTGACTTCCGGTCTGTCATGAATTACCTCTATTTCGCGTGTGAAGTTTGCAGGTGTAGCTGACGACATGAAAGCCCCACAGCGAAAAGAGGCCTAAAAACAAATCCAAACAAAAAAAAAAAAAAGCTGACGACATGGGAGCCACTTTAACATAGAACGCGCGACGCAATGAATATCCAACGGATGGAAAGAACACATCAAGCATTACAAGGGAAAGAAGGAACCGAAGGGCAACACAACCAACCAACGTCACGAAGGGAGGAAGAACAATAGGGGTGTCAACGTTGAGAGATAAAGATTTTTCAGCGGCGAACGGAGAAAAAGTCGTAATTTTTCATGAGTTAAATTTTGTATGGAAACGCGATTGAGTCTGGGTCGTGCTTGTTACTCAGATATCATTATTTTTTAATTAATATTTTTCATTTTGAGACTCAGAATAATTATTCACTTAGTAGATATTTTATTACAAAAATAAATAGACAAAATGAATGAATTATCGTTAAAAAATGCCAGCGGATGTTTTCCTACGGGTACCTCCGGAGATGCTCGCACGAAACACCTCCCAAGGTTTGGCCGAAGTCGTAGCTCTTTCTCGCAGGTGTATAATCTTTATGAAAGGTTCCTAACTTTGACACCCCTAGTTCTAAAGTTTAAATCCGTAATCTTGAACGAGTAATCAGTAGTTCTAAAGTGACCTATCGTCTTTAAAATATCACACATTGATAAATCAAAACTCCTGCATACAACAGATGCACATGACTTATTGCAATTGTTCACCTCTGGACCACATCTCTTAAAGCTCTCTGTAGAGTGTATGAAAACTCATTGTCTAAAAAGCATAGTGCAAAAAAAAAGAAAAAGTGGTACTCCTTAGCGTCTTTCATGATAAGCTCTAGCACAATCTCGAATAAAATCATCCAACTCAGAGACTATCGATCCGTATATCTCCAAGGCTAAGAGGATGAAGCAATGTCACTCCTGCATACGCTTGTACTTGGTCACTTTCGCTGCTATCGTCACGCTGCGACCCGTCTTGAAAGATGAGTGATCACATGTGTCGTCATCGAATCTCGTGTCAGATTCGTGACAACCACATCTTCCATTGAGACTTGATCCTCCCTCATCATGTACAGGTCAGCTTTCACTGACCCTCCCGTTTGAAGAGCATACCAATACTCTCTCCACGTCATATAACTGCTCTCCCGTGCTAAGATAAACACAACAGCCCTGATGACATCATGAGTAGCTATCCACTCTCCATCACGAGCAAGGTAACAACCTGAGATATCGAGTGAGACATCACATTGATAGGTGGATAATATCGAAGCAAGAGACTGAACCAAACTTAGGTGGAATTACATCACTATAGAGAAGATAGTCGGTGCTAGTCAAAATGTTCTAATGCAAGGTCGAGCTATGAGCCAAGAGCTTGTGTCCTTGCTCGAACAAGAGCGGAGTCGAGCTCTAGTATCCCGTGAGATAGAAGGATCAACTAAGAACGCATGAAGAACTTGCTGGAAGTAGTGTCTCGTAAAAGAGAACTATAGTCTAAGATATCAATCGATAGCTAAGATATCGAATCAGAGATGCGCCTCACATGCCTCAAGAGTCAAACTATCTCTTGTCTCACAGAGACACATTTGTAGTTGATAAGAACCATCCTCCATCTATCACATAGCTCTCCAAAATAGATCTATCTCGCACGAGAAAACTACAACAGAGCCAAGATGTTGAGAGAATCCAACTATCCAAAAAGACTGTCAAAGCAATCTCCTTCATTGATAATAAATCCATTCGATCACATGATATATGCAATGATGTTTGTCTACGTGCGAGAGGTCTTGCTACACACTCAAAGATCTCCGATCCTACGTTGTCGTCAAAAACACCTATGATCCTCCTATCAAACTCTCTAAGACACGAGATGAAGATAAGAGATGAAGATACTGTGTGAAATAAGTAACTCAGATGACGTGCAATGGAAGAAAAAAGGATACTAAATGCAACCTATGAGTCCTATACCCAAGGAGATCTTTGATATACCAAACATCCTCCGTCAAGACAACATCTAAGAATCGAGTGACGAAGTCCTCTGTACCCACAAGTACTCCTGAGATATGTAAACCATCTCTAGGTGTAACAAATCTCTCTAGGAGCTGGATGTCCGTCTATATACCTATGATAGACCAAGCTTTGCACTTTGACACCTTCACTCTCAGCCCTACCAAGGTCAATTGAGAGACGAGTGATCAAAGTCATCATAGACTTGATCCGCTCGATAGAGATAGTGCGTGTCATCAGCTACAGATAGAAAGACACAACCTGGAGCAACCAAAGTAGTGGCCAAGAGAGCTCTACAGTGAGCTAAGGCAAAAAGAAGTCCACCTAAAAGATCTCCTTGACTAGTACTTGCAACGGAGTTGATGACCGTAACCTCCTCTATTGGAGGATCTCACTGATAATAAAGAGGGGAGGAAGAATCATAGTCAGAGCTATCAGTGAGCTCCTTAAAGATGGAAGCGCTAGAAACACTATGAAAAGCGTTTTTCACATCCATCTTTAAGATAATCCAATCGAGATGGATGTCCAAGAGAGTCTTAATGCCGAAGGACATAGACTCACAACGTCCAAGCATAGCAACTCCAAACTGATGTGGACAAAAGTGATCTTGAAAAGTATCTCAAAGATGTAGATATAAAATCTCATCGAGGCTCCTCAAGCTGATAGTCTTGAACTTCATGTGGTGAGAGATCATTCGATGAGGGGTGAAAAAAACACAACGAAGTGATCGTCTCATCAGTAAGACATGCCACTAACAAAAGATGCTCTAGCAGCTCTACTATACTCTCCAACCTGACCTAAAATGTTACAACGTCGTATGCGAACGGAAGATGAGACATCACGTGTAGATACAGACTCACTCCTACCTCGTGCCGTACTGATACTTTCTAAAAGACCGCCCCCTATCATCAGCATGGAATCTCTAAAGATAGATCGTCATCTCTCAATGTCTCACTTTGTCACCTCGAGTATAAAGAAATCATCAATGAGATAGTAAGAAAAACAATAACCACGCCGTCTCGTCCATGGTGTTCAGTGTCAACATATCGAGAAGTAGACGGAATGTCTGTCTCACCTCGTCATGGAGAGCACGGGATAGTCGATGAAACAAACGTGGACAAGGAAAACTCGTCTCGAATAATCTCAGAATAGTGTTAGTGTGGACTCTCAACCACGACTCATGAAGAACTCCAAGAAGAAGAGCTAATTGTGCCGTAATGACTACACGTGAAGACCTCCGCTCTCGGTTAACCTGGACATCTCATGTGATCCAATCATAGCTCTTGTGCATTTTCTCACATGAGACTTTATCCCTTGCGAGATAAATAACTGACCCGCACACCAGACATGGTGTGTCTCGATCTCATAGAAGAGAGATTACTCATAGCTAGAAAAGAGACAATATCCAATCAAACGGTACTTGTAATATAAGAACATCTCAAAAATACCTACTCAAATAAATAACCCTGATCTCTAGGGATAAAAAACAACACTACATGTAGCAAGAAAGCCCTCAAAAATCTATCAAAAATCTTGATAAGAAGACTATGTAATCTTAAAAATCCAAAAGTATTTAATACTCATTCATTTCTTCATAGAATGTACCACTTCTAGAACCAAAAGAAGCAAAAACAAAAAATGAAGAAAGATATCTAAAAACAATATACACTGTAACATACCCAACACACTCCACCCTCTCAAACTACACTTTCTTCTCTCCCTCTCCTCTCCTCCCCGCACGTCCTCTCTCTCACTCAAACATCATCTTGAGTGTTTTACGATCATCTGATGTAAACCTTTTGTATTTGAAGATAAAATTCACTAACACTAAACATACTAAAAATAACAATAAAGATAATACATATATTTATTAACAATAAAAATGCTCACTAAAAGTAAGAATAAGTATAATAATAATAATAATTATTATTATTATTATTATACTCTTAAATAGTATTTTATAAAAGTATTACACAATGATAATAGTGAGTACTAATGTTTTATGTATTAAATAAACATCAATCATATACTCAAAATTTGAAAATAATCCAATACACAAAAATATCTACACTAAACATTGCGCGCGGAACACAATAGAAGCTTTCCTAACCATTTTGTTCGTGCGCAACGTCCACCCATTCTCTCTTTAATTTTTTGTGTCAACGATTTTATTTAGTACACGTTTACATCCAGGTTTGAAAAGAGATTATGAAACTATCTCTAACCATAAATGGTTGTACCGTGTCCTTTTACACCTAAGTTGTTATGGTTGTAAATAGATTGATAGTAATCAATAATTATTGAATGGTTTACTTATTGATTTTAACTCTTACAAGGGACTTTCCAGTTTTGGGTTCGAGTCGCCCTATTTGGGTTCCTCAAACATATCCCGGAAATGGATACAGCCGGGCTTGTAATTTCTTTACGTACGATATCTATAGATTACTATAGATTTACGGTTTTGGCTGTAACTCCTGTAGGAAAAATTTACGGTAAGTTACTTCTGTCACACTATTATAATCAGACGATTTTAAGCAACAAACTTCCCTGACGTTTTATTAAATAATTATTTTAACAGTTGTGGAAATGTTTCAGAGCGTATGTTAAACAGTCCATATATTGTAGAATAATATAGAATTTGCTCAAATAACTCGTAAAATTTCTGTACAATTCTTTAACACATGTTTATACGTGTAGTCTTTACTTCTTCCACTATTTTACAGTGATATGTTTGAGATGTACAATTGTCTAATAATTAGAGCCTCTCAAACGTCTCCCGTAAAGCATTTTATAGGGTCCATAAAACAGACACGACACCTCGGGAAATACCATGTAGATTTTACAATAATGGATGTAATAAGTCCATTCAAACCTTTCCCATAGTAAAAATCATAAGATTGAAATGAAAGATATAAGTCCAAAATGTCAGGTTTTGTCACAGACAGCATAACGTTAGTAATCATTTGATCTAATTAATTTTTATATATTTACTTGACCTCACCCCTAACACATTTGCCGAACTTGAGCCACCCCTCTTAACGGTATGTTATTTGACAACACATTGACAAGCGACAGCAGGTTCAATAAGTCAAAATGCAATATCATCGAACGAGAAGTGCATGTTAGCCCTTAGCCATGAATCTACACGAAAGTTCATTTCAAAAGATCTTTATAATATATTATCAACCATATCATTTCTTATTTATCTTAATGTAGTGTCTTTACATAACAGAAACCTGTTAAACCTGCTTGACCCCATTCAGAGCTGAGGTCAAATAACGCAAAGTTAAAAAAAAGTGGGGTCAAGTCCGTCAAACATATTACGGGTGGGGTTAAGTAAATTTCTGATTATATTCAACAGTGTTCAAATGGTCTCATTTTCATACATTGCATACATTCTACAACTGTAAATTTTACGTATCATCTTCAGAGGTGATATGTAGAATCTTCGGCAGAAAATCTATAGAAAGGTTACAAGAATTACAAGCGTTCCGTGAAAACTAAATTTAAGTGTCCTTAACGGATCCCTTGACATAATTTCACGACCGCTCAAAACATTTTCCAGTCGGACGTTTCTGCACATCTTGCGTGCTCTAGCGTTAAGATTTACAAGTTTGAACGTTACTTCCTTGGTTACTTTTACGAGATGAGGTTTGACAAAGAGCAACTTAAGACCGTTCAAATTCATACTCAGAAATTAGAAAATCATTATCCCCGCTCCTCTATCTACTAACACTCTCGATATTTCCTTCTCGGATATTGTCATCCGAATGAGTGGACTATTCTATCCCAATCTACCTCCATTCATTAAACCGTAGGTGTGGTTACTCGAGATGTTAGCGGATTGAGGTGAGCCGAAGCTAGTAGACGTTTGCTTAAATAGTAAAGTAGAACATAAAGGTGCGGTTTTCAGAAATTCCGCTACTGACATTGAAATTTAGATGTTAACAACACGTTTATCAATTTTTTCAAAGAGCGACAATTGGATCTCACACCCACAGATCTTCCTTTACTTGAGACTCACTTACAATGGTTTTTACCGGGTTTGCTTGATACGATGTCATGGCATTCGCTTTTAGCTGGTGAAGTAAATTGATAAACATTCGAGCATCCTCCTTCCATTTTCTCCACATGCTAGTCATTGCTTTTCCAGCCTTCTTATCCTTATCTCGTCCTTTCGTCACTCCGGTATTTGGTATGATCCCTATCATTCTCATTGTTGGAATGGGAGGATTATTAGGATTCCTCTGTAACTGTTTTCAGCAAAGGGAGCTAGATTCGTTGATGTTGTGTTCTTAGGGGCTTGGTTTCTCTGATATCGGTCTCTCGTCTTTTGACCTCTATCATAGGGTTTTCCTGAACCCTTGATTGATTTGGTAAGACCGGAAATGTTGAGGGCAGCGGTAAGGATGTTGGGTCATCTTTTTTCTCCTACCCCTACATTTGTCAATTATTGACCATTTGTACATATATCGAGCATCTTTGATAGTATAGACGCCTCTAGCAATGACAGTACGTGCAATAATCCTGTATGGATTTTCAACCCAAATGTTTTCTATCTACTCTTCTAGCACAAGTGACTCTGTACTATCTACGTAAAAGTAATTCTATATCACTGGAAGCATGATTAATAGCTTTCCAGCGACGCTAGCTATCCATCAGTTTGACCTCACAACTCTATCTAATACAATGAAAAGATGATATAAGACCGCTCATCCAAACTTTGATAGAGTCTCAATACAACTTGAAGCACACCTTGGTCCTAAGCAGGCCAGCAAGGTAAAGCATGCATGCTTCAAGACACTACTCAAGTCACAACATAGCACCAATGATGGCGGTACTTGACAACTCCAATAATCCAAACAGCGACTTATGAACTCATCGTGACTATGTTTTTTTTCACCACAAAGAGCTGAAATCAACCCCACACCTTCACAATGTCTAGTTGTATGCGGGCATGGTAGTTTCAGCAACAAACTCCTCCCCAATTGCTCGAAATGAACCAAAAGATCACACTAGATGTGACCGAAAACTAGAACTCGCTAATAACAAAAACTTCTCCGAACTTTGAGACCTCAGTTCTCCCAATTCAGCGACCAACCTTGAGTAAATTTCACAGGAAGTTTTATTGGACCCTTAACTCCTACCTTGATTAATTTTCAGATCGGGACCTCAAACTAACTCTCAAATATGGATCAAACTGTGATCTATGCTAACTTAAGAGCTTTACAGACCCATGTACGTTTGATCCAAGACCGTGAACAACCTATTCGACCACTTGAGATAAAACTTCCCAGATATCTTACTGATAAGACACCACTTAATCTTGGAAATTTTCACTCAAAAATGGAAGCTATCGATTGAAATACTCTTCCTCGAAGTTTCTCACGATCCATACCCCATGGTTGATCTTTGATCTGCAGTGACATTGGATATCGACCCAGAGATTGAAAAGGACGTTCGCTGGATAGTTGAGATTCATTCTTCGTCACAACAAGATGTACACCGTCAGATTTCAAGTCTCTCTGTATGTAACAATCGGAAGGATCTCCGAAAGCTGTAAGTCCATCACCTTTTTCATGAACTCGTCACCAGAATATGCAACTAACCATTGTAAAAAATGACCACGGCGGATGCAATGAAGCTTGATGTGAAATGGATTCAGAAAAGAAAGATCCGAAGTCGGTATCAAACCTCCGTCCATAACCACCACTCTCATATTTCTTCACTCCTCCATGCAGATCATCGAGAACTCTCATGAATCACTCGATGAGAAAGAATATCTTATGAACCCTTGATCCACCATTTTATACTCCAATGGGACGACAAGGATCACTGAAGTGAACGTGCACAGATTGATGACTTGACACGTTTATCTACCATATGATCACTTAAACAGATAATCGTGATCGTAACACTCATCACATCGTTCGACGAATTATGCGATAAGGTTCACGACACATAGAAAAGAAACACATCATAAGTTCTAAGAGAATTTCACACTAGAGCCGTACCACAACACGATATCATTAGAGTTCTATTGTTCGCATCTGCGCTCGATCTTGAGACTTAAAGTTATGACATTCACCTCCAGTTTGGAGGTTGATGCTCTCATCAACAATGATCTTTAAGTTAACGTCAAGTTCAAAATGGGTACCAACCCCTTGGCGTCAGAATTGCATTCTGGTAGCTAACCCGCAGTTCTTTTCTTGGCTTGAGTCTTATATTGTCGCTAGAACACTTAGAAGAATTCTAACTAGTCTCGTGATAGCCTAATCTCTTTGGCCACCCCTAAACAAAACTAAATGATAAATTCTAAACATTCCACTTAAGACTCTAACTTGGAAGTAATCACACCTACTAACTAGATCTCCCGAAACTCTCTTTCTGGTTGCAACTTGATTTGACTTATATGCACAACTAAGTTTACATTGCAGTTAGAAAACTGCAATGCAAGATCACTCAAGTTGTGTAACAATCCAGAGAAACACAAAGTATCGGAAATAGTAAATTAAGGATCGTTCCCACGAAGATACAGTTAACAATTACACAAAATACAGTACTACAACGTCACAATGATAATTCAGATAGTTTTCTGTTATTCTCACGGAATGGAATAATATCCGGATGAGAGTTAAGTCTGATAAGAAATCAAACCCAAGCAAAACCTGATAAATGGAATACAAACAACAATGGAATAGTTCTTTGATCAGGGACCCTTCCAACAATACAAACAAAAGATTGAGAAGACAGTTGTGTGAATGAATGAATAAGATAAAATACTACTGAAATGTTACTAGTCTTCTTCTGAAAAGACAGAAGAATAGAGATTTCACATCAAGGTTCAAAGGATAAGCCCCTACTCTTCCTAAGGAGTGTTCTTCCAACTAAATCCTCACTCTTAAGAATCCCACTTATTTGAAGAAGCTAAACTTAAGATGAAGCCACCATATTCAGAACTCTCCTTACTATTTAATTTATCTCTTCCACTTCACAGTCACTGATTTGTTCTCAGATCTTCGTTCAAAAGCTCTTCACGAAGATTACACTTCAACTTCGGCCGAAGTCTCTTCAAAGTTCCTACACCAAAGTCCCTTCGTTCAAGTCTAACGGCGAAGATCTTCGTCAATCAGAAATTACACCTGCGACAGCATACACCGAATATTCGGAGGAAAATATCTTCGCCCAAAACATTCACAACATCGCTCCGCACTTTTGGGAAATAGAAATTAATTAATAAAGAACTGAAAACATGGAAAAGGCACGAGGGCTGTGGATCGCGCTGCTTATATACTACTTCGTCCTAACCTAACTGTTTTCTAACTGTGCTAACTGTTTAACTTCCTACGAAGCGGAAGACCTTCGCTACCCTACGATCATCTTCAACTGAATCTACACTCCTAAGCCTAACTGCGCCCTAAACTCCTCTAACTAAACTTCCGCGTTCGCCCGTATCTCGCCTATCTCCCTATCTACTTTTTGCCTAAGTCGGGAAAGGTGCGCTTTCACACCATCGGGGTTTGTCTCTGTCTGCACTACCTCCGCTTTCAGCGCCCGAAGAAGACCAAGCTCGTCCGCATCCAGTCCCGAAGTCACGTACGCAGAAAGAACCGGCATCAACTTCTTCCAAAGGTCTTCGGAGTCAGCTACCTTCGTCTTCAAGCTTTCATTCTCTTTAGTAAGCTCCGCCACTGTAACTTGGAACTCTTCATGGCTTTGCTGCAAGTCAGCTACTTGGGTCGACAACTCCTTTACACGATCGGCGAAGCTCTTTGTCGACACTTTCAGTTCTTCATCCTTGATCTTTACCGAAGACTGAAGTTCACCGTTCTGCCGCCGAAGATTCTCCATCTCCTGCTCTGTCTCTAATCTCAACTTCGTCACGTTCAGGGCTTCTTCGCGAAGATTGTTCTTCTCCTGTTGCCAAGTACCTCGACTAAAGTGTAACTCCGCTAACATCTCCGGGAATGACACCTTCCTCTTCACTTCTCTTTCGTAGTCCTCCTTATTATCTTCAAGAAGTCGGAGGACTGGGACGACCACCTCTTCGCCATAAAGCACTGCCTTCTTGAATAGGTCCACATTACTAAGGTAGACCCCTCCGAAGTACCTTCGCCACAAACAGCAGCACCTTCCATCTTCGCTCCCGAGTTGCTCAAGTCCACCGTCTCCCTCTTTGTACTCTTGACTTTCTTCCGCACCTTCGGCTTGTCCATGGGCGAAGTCGGAAGAGTCTTCTTCCTCTTAGTGCGTCTTCTCTCTTCGTCATCGGTCGCAGTCTGTACATCCGCTGTCTTCTGTGTCTCTTGAGGCTCTTCGGCTGGTGCCTTCCGCAAAGCCTCCAATTGCTGAACATCTTCTGTGGGTGCCCCTTCAACTTCACGAATGGACGAGAAATCATTACCTTCTAGCTCTTCATCTTCGCCGAAGCCCAACTGTTTGGCTTCGTTCTCCGATAATCACCCCATGCCAAAGTAAAAGATACTGACGAAGCCTCTCATGTAAACGTAATCCTGCTTCTTCCACAGGCGCTGGACTTCGTCATGGAATATCTTCGCCCAGTAAGCTCGTGTTCCGGTGAAGAGGTTCTCGAAGAAGCATACCTTCCAAGTGGTCAGGTAAGTCGTTCTTCGGGGGCTGAGGATCAACATGATGGCCTCCGCGATCTTCCTCTTCATTGGATCAGGATACTCGGTCAACTTGTATCTATTCGTCGGATGCATCGGATGCTCGAAGAGTTCCCCGTAGTTCTGGTAGGAAACTGAGACCTAACTCCTTCAGCTTCGGCCGAAGGCGCACTAACTCCTCTTGGTCTAGCTCGAAAGCTCTAATCCTCGGTAACTTCGTCGCGATAGACATTGTGATCAGACGAAGGTTACTAGACTGGCTGTGAGGTAAACTTCGTCTAAATTGCTAGTCTTCGCTCAAGTTGACCTTCGTCCAAACTGATTGCCTTCGCCCAAATTCTCTATCTTTGTCTAAACTTATCGTCCGCAATTGGAGAGCAGCTGAGCGCTAAGAGTGAATTTGAGAAATGAGTCGATTTTCCTAGTATATAGCTCGGTTCAAGCTCTCACACGTGCCGAAGCTGCCTCTAATTGCTTGTCCCCGACCTGACAAGGGCATGCGCAATGCTGTCTTCGTCCACGCCACTTATCGTTCTTGTCCCTTCTTGGATAGGTAGCTCGTCTTTACTCGGACTACTTTTCGACTGTGAGTTCCCCGGACTATTCGTGAAGAGAGTGTACTGACGATCTGCATTCTCGAAGTCTCCCTTCTTAGATCTTTCCTGTGAAGGTCTTCTTCCAAAGACTCTTCTTCCGAAGGTTATTCTCTTCTTCCGAAGACTCTTCTTAAGAAGTCTTTTTTTCACTAAAACTAAGCTATTCTTCTTCTATCTTCATTATTTCTTCTACAAACTTCTACATTTCGATCTTCTTCTATAAAAAATTGAAAAAGTGGGCTTTACAAGTTGCTTCCTTCAAATGATATTCGCACCATTTGATCAAGTAGCCCGTTCAATTGGATTTGCACCGCGAATGCATAATGGTCTACCAACACTCCACATAGTAGTTCGTATTCATGTACATCTCGAATGGATTCTTAAACCTCAGCAGCTTCAAAATCGATGAATTTGACAACAAATTTGATCATTTCAGAATGCATCATCCACCTCCTTGGTCCAACTTACATGTGCATCTTTTCTATCTAGTTTGTCATCGACTTCGTGATCTTTGAAAACCCATTCACATACTTACTATAGAACTGTATAGTTCTAAGAACCGTTGTCGTAGAGCACGAAGTTTGATCTAGAAATACACGAGGTCTTGGATCAACACGATGAGATCCTAGAGTTGATCATCGACTCTCCTTGCTGTCCACAATTTCACTCTGCTGGTCCTCCTCACTCAATTCGGCATCTCCTAATTCGATCTTTTGCGCTAATGTCTTCGATGCGGGAAGCAGTCGATGGTTTCTGCGCTAATGCGCTTCTCCCGTATCTTCTTGTGCAGTTAGGGGTTCTTCGACCTACCTGACCTACCTACTACCTTGGGCTACCTGGTAGGTACACCTATCCTCCTAGTGGGTGGTGCATGGTTGACGCTCATGCAGTCGCGATCGCTGTCTTCCGTCTTCCATCTTCCGAAGACCTGGTCGGGAAGACGTCTTCTCGAAAGAAGTCGACTTCTTTTACAAAAAGTTCTTAAGACCATCTTTCTTCTAAGCAAGATGTAATCTTAAGCAACAAGGTTATTTCAATTCCACGGACATGTGATTAACTTCAAAAATTCAAAAATTCATACATCTTGTAAATTGTGGGCATCACATAAAAATGAGTGCTCATTATATGTAGTGACTCAAGATTTCTCTTTTTGCCCATTTAGTATACAAGATATCGTTCTCATAGAGGATTTGCACAAGTATCGCTGCTCTAAGTTCTAAGATCTGTTCAAACACACAAACACACGGGTTTTATCTAGAAATTCTGTCTTCTCACAAAACCACACGGCTTCCAAACCCTTCAGAAGGTGCTCTGGACCTAAACAAAATTTTACTACCTAAAATATCACACAATTATCTACAGAGAAGCTCTGGAATACGCTTCTTGCTTTCAGGTCACTTCTTCCGGTCTTCTCAGCACAATCTTCCCGAAGCAATTCTCAGCTTCTAGAGGTTCAACTCGACTTCTCACACCTTCAGAAGACTGCTCCTGCTTCGTAGAAGTCGAACTAGCAACGTCGGTCACACATTGCTCTTCCAAGCTCCACGAGTTAGATCAATCATAGGGTGTATATCCCCTACAGCATTCCCAGACTTTTGCCTACGGAAACGACCTTCCTGCAGCAGTACAAAGACATTCACCTTCACGGAAGCTCAATAGAAGTCTCGGAAGCTCACTAGAAGAAGGTAGAGAGATGGGGAAGATGGGGAAGAAGAGAAAATCCAAACAAGAGAAAATAAGATAAGAATGAAAAATTAAGACTCCGACAGGCTTCTAGTCCGGATCCTGACTAACAAGCCATCCCTGCTTGTAATAGTTTGGGGAGGAAGACCCCAAACTCGCGTACAGTTACACAATCTTCTACTTGAGGATGTCGTCTTTTGCTGCGGGAAGAAGTCTTCTTCTTTCTTCTCTCGCTACTCCGACTACTCTGTCTTCTGGGATCACTTATCCATAGGACTGTCCGTGCGTGGATCCGAAGTGCTCCACTGGATGAGCCAAGCTGCGAATCTGCACAACTGCTGACAGTCACCGCCACTCAAGAAGTATACTTCCCATGCACAATTGGGAGAGAATTCGAGGAAACCCACCGCCCAGAAGATACAGACAAAGCTTCTGCACACAAATCTGAAATCAATTCTCCGAGAAGAAGACACATTGGTGTTGGGAAGCTCACTCCCTCTACGTCATGCTTCTACTCCTCGACACATCAATTTAGACAGCAGGACTACACGAGGATGTCGTTCCTTGCTCCTAAATTGTCCACTACCTCTATCTACATCTTCAAACCACTGCTAGCAACGAGAGAATGCATACCCCTTTTCTGTGTAATCCAAATTGATTCTCTATGTCTCTAACATATGTCTCTACCTCGGATGTAGTGTGCACACTGTGCAATTTTTGTACCTCTTCTGCACCGTAAGAATATGTGTGTGTGTGCATGTATATGCTTCTAGTGTGTCTCGAAACTCTACTTTGTAATCCATCTTATACCTCTGTTTGGAGGCGCAGGGGAGATCCCTTCCAATCCTCAACTACAACCAGGGAGATTGGCGCTGTCAGGAGGCTGCTACCCCACATGCAGTCGGCTCCCTTCCTTGGTTAAACATGTGCTTTGCTACTCCTACGCTGCCTACTCTGTCACATGGACAATCCTCTAAAATTACATGGAAACTGCCATCTCCTAAGATAACAAATTCGGGTCCTACTAAGTTTAGACAAGTCAACTTGTCTTCTGTGCTTGTTGTCTACTCTAATTGCTCGGATGCGATCTCCTCCTGATCTGCTCCTATCTGAACTCCTAACTCGGCTTCTGATAAGGTGAGAAGCCATGCGAATACCTCAGGTGTCACTGAGGTGGCTTCCTCCTCAACATTCGTGGCTAGCTCAGCTGGTGCTGCTTCGGAAGACGGAAGCGTCTTCTGGGAAGCTGAGTCGACTTGCTTCCTCGCTCTTTTGAGATATTCGTTCGATGCTGGGAGCCATGGTGACCTCGTAGTGGTCCGAGGAAGTCACCTCCTCCACTCTAAACACCTGGGAAGACAACTCTTCTTCTTGTCTTCCAGAAGACACCTTGTCTTCCGAGGCGTCTTCTACGGTCTTCTCAGCTTCCAACACTATCACTACCAAGTGGACAGCGAGGTCGAATTCCTCCTGATCCAAATCTGTCTTGATCGCTGGTCCTGAGGCTTGAGAAGATGCAGTCGCTGGTGACGGAATCGAAGGAAGACCGTAAAGTATCTTCAATCTCTCAATCTGCCGATCCAAGTAACGAAACATGCTTTCCTTGCACTCCACTAGCATCGCTCTGGACTCGTTGTCCCACTCCCTAGCTAGGATGAGAAGCTTCCTATCCGTGGTGAAGTTGAACTTCTTGCGAAGTGCTTCCACTGTCTGTGCTAGCAATCCCTGCGCACGGGCTTCTCCTGCGAAGTATGTGAATGGGATGCGACGATTCTTAGGATTGGCGCAGTTCTATCGCAAGTATGTGAAGGGGTTTTCAAAGATCGCAAAGCCGCTGACGGATTGGACGGGCAAAGACGCACAGATAAGTTGGACCAAGGAGGTGGATGATGCGTTTCAGACGATCAAAGCTATTTTGTCAAAGACGCCAGTTTTGAAGCTGCCGGAGTTCGACAAACCATTAGAAGTGCATACCGATGCGAGCGACTATGCGATTGGCGGAGTGTTGGTGCAGGATGAAAAACCTGTAGCGTACGAAAGCAAGAAGCTATCTGGGACAGAGAATCGATGACCGACTCACGAGAAAGAACTGTTTGCGGTGATTCATTGCTTGAGGAAATGACGGCATTACTTGGGACTTCACAAAACCCAAGTGTATACTGACAACATTTCGCTCAAGTACTTTGAGACACAAGATCGAGTGACGCCAAAGCAACTACGATGACATGATACCTTGGCGCTCATGAACGTGGAATTAATCCACAAAGCGGGAAAGGACAATGTGGTTCTTGACGCCTTGAGTCGCAAGGAGGAATATCTTTCATCATCAACACAGATTTTGCGAGCTATGTATCCTAAGGAGTCAGACTTGGAGAGGCGAATACGTGAAGGTTACATGAGCGACGATCAAGCGAAGGAGTATCTGGAACAGCTCAAACGAGGAGTGAAGTTGCAGAACATGCAGCTAAGACACGGTTTACTCATGTTCAAGCAAAGTCGTGTTTATGTGGGACAAGGAAAACTTAGGACCAAGTTGTTAAAAGAATCTCACGATGCGCCCTTATCAGGCCATAAAGGAGAAATGTCCACCTTAGCAGTGATAGCTAAAAAGTTTTATTGCCCTCACATGAAAGACGATGTTGCCCACTTTGTGAAAACATGTGTAACCTGTCAAGCGAACCGCGTTTCTTATGAGAAGAAACAAGGGTTGCTTCATCCTCTGCCGGTTCCAGCCAGACCTTGGGAAAGCATTAGCATGGACTTCATTACCTCTCTGCTTGACTCCAATGGATACAACGCGATTTTTGTGATAGTTGATCGGTTTAGCAAACTAACGAAGTTTGCTCCGACCTTGGACACTGCAACAGCGTTCACGACTTCTCGGTTGTTCCTAGATACTTGGTGGCGTTCACATGGATTACCTCAAAGTATATTTCAAATAGAGACTCTAAGTTCACAAGTGCCTTTTGGAAACACTTGTTCCAAAAATTGAGGACTAAGTTAAAATTTAGTACCGTCTTTCATCCGGAAACAGATGGGCAAACGGAATGAGTTAACTCGGTTCTGAATCAATACTTGAGGAATTATGTGAGCGCGGACCAAAGTGATTGGGCGGAGTGGCTCAGTCTTGCAGAGTATTGCTACAATTCCACGAAGCATTCAGCAACCGGCGAATCACCTTTCTTGCTGGCTTACGGACGTGAGCCAGAAGGACCTCTTGACTTGACTCTTGCAGGGAGTTCTACATCGGCACGACCAAGAACACGGCAAACATCAGCTGAAGAGTTGGTGGCGGCAATGCAGCGGCGCAAGGAGCAAGTAAAGAAGAACCTCGAGAAGGCACAGCAACGATGCACGAAGTAGGTAAACAAACATCGGCGGCAAGTGAAGTTTCAAGTGGGCGAAGAAGTATGGTTAAGTACAAAAAACTTCACACTTCCGAAGGAAATATCGGCGAAGTTTTCATCGAAGTTCACGGGATCTTTTGTCATTGTAAAGAATCCGCATGAAGATGTCTATACATTAGACCTTCCTCGCGAGTGGCAGTTGCATCCGACTTTCCATGTTTCTTTATTAAAGAAACACTTCAAGCATGATTTGCGACCGGAGCGCAAACAAGTTCTTAGGCCTCAACTTGATTTCGTGCAAGACGAAGCAAAATATAAGATGGAGTCCATTTTGCGATCTCGGCGTAAATCAAACCGGATGGAGTACTTGGTCAAATGGCGTGGTTACCATTTGAAGGAAGCAACTTGGGTGCTAGAGGAAGATCTCGCACATACGAGAGAAGTATTAGACCTCTTCAAACGGCGACAAGGACAACAAGGGCGTTAGCAAGATGAGGACATCTCCTTCCAGCGAGGGGTGAAGGAACGAGGAACCATACGAGTAGCAACTTGAGGCGATTTGGGCCGATGGACTTTGTAGCTTTGTCTTGTATATGAAAATAAAGATTTGTTTCTTGAAAATTTGTCTAAGTGTATTGGTAGTGCATGGCTATGACTAGTTCTGATCAGATGCCTAGGATGTTGTCAAGAGGAGGAACGAAACACACTTAAAGAAAGCAAGCTGGTTTGGATAAGCATCTAAATCAAGACTTAGGTTTGCCGTAGCGTTGGCAAAGCAAGTATGAAATTTCATACTTGTCTTGGGGCTTGGGGTGATCTTGCTTTGCGTTTTCTAACTGCAAAGTAAACTTAGTCGTGCGTCTAAGTCAAATCAGATTGCGACCGGAAAGTGAGTTTCGAGGGACCTTGTAAGTAGGTGTGAATACTTATAGTTAGCAAGTTAGAGTCTTAAGTAGAATGTTTAGAAATTGTCAACTAGTTTTGTTTAGGGTAAGCCAAAAAGATAAGGCTTTTCCGAGACTAGTTGAAATTTTCTAAGTGTTCTAGCGACAACTTAAGACTCAAGTCAAGAAGAGAATTGCGGGTTAGCTACCAGAACGCAATTCTGACGCCAAGGGGTTGGCTACCCATTTTGAACTTGGTGTTAACTTAAAAGATCATTGTTGATGAGGGCATCAACCTCCAAAGTGGGGGTGAGTGTCGCGACCCTCATTCTCAAGATCGAGCGCAGATGCAAACAACAAAACCCTAGCGGACTTGCGTTAGGTTGTGAACGCTGCGAGTAGGACTTAACGGCTTGGCCGGGAAGTCGGGATCAGATGAACCCTAAGTGGTTCTCTCAACCAAGGTTGGAACCTTGGGTTAGGACATAAGGGCCTACCCCAAGAGGATCCTAGACAAACGCTGACCTAAGGGGGCGAGTCTGGGAACGGACCGAAACATGAGTCTGAGACATAGGTCTGAGACGTGGGACCGAGACGTGGATCCGAGACGCAGACGAACCACAGGGTTCGACTCTGGGTCTGGACCACAGGTTTCTGAAAAATGACTAAGTGTTGGAGCTCCACGGACGTTTTAGATCGTGGACGGATCTCCACGTAAGATCTCGAGGCGAGTGAGGTATCATTGGAAAGGTCTCGTCGAGAGCTTTCCAGTGATATATAACACTCCTCGATCTGACCTCCGAGCTGGAAGTTATGGCCGAACCACAATCGGGTTGTGGTATAATTTTCAGGGACCAAAGAGGAGGGCGGGGCCGTCGATCCCCAGAAGTATATATGAGGGGGGCTCGATGCCTGGGTGGGCCAGGACGAGTCACCCGACCCCAGAGTTCGGCGGACGAACTCTAAGGGCATGAGGTGATGGCTGGGCCGGTTCCAAGACACGTTCCGATCCAGACTTGGACGTCTGGACTTAGGAATGATGTAAGGGCTGGAGCAAGACTAGGGAACGAGTCGGCAGGTTAGACCACCGTTCGGGAGCTTAGACCCAGACGGACAATCACGGGCAGTTGGACCGCTAGGTGTGCTGGAGGCACCGTTTAGGACCCTGGACTTTATGGGATGTCCGCCCCAAGTCATCTTGTGACTTGCTCATGTTTGGGACCGACCTAGGCAGGACTAGGTCGGGACTTAGGAACTGCTGAGCTTGATGATTAAGGAGACGGTCCGGCTCCGGTCCGGACCAAACTGAGATAAGGTAAGTGGTGCATGGACGCTAACTTGTGATTGTGTTTGCATGTTAGTGGTGTAAAGTTTGCGACCTACTGAGTTAGAGCTTCCGCTGGCGCAACAAGGCGGTAGGTGCGCGAAAGGACCCTCACGTCTTCTCGTGCATTCTGGCAGCCTTTCCAATCTTCTAGTCTCGGATTTGAGAAGCTCGGAAGATCGAGAGGCACAGGCCTGGTTCCCAACTTCCAGCTTCTCGAAACAACAAACAACTCACCAAGTCCCTCAGGATTCGTACCAAGCCTCTCTTAACACAAAAGCAAATCCAATCACTCTTGATACGAATTACACATAATCGTCTTCCGAAGACTTCAGACATCAGAAGCGTCTTCCGAAGATGTTCAGATCTTCTGAAGCGTCTTCTGTCTAGGGATTCGGGAGTAGAGAGGCGATAGGGTAGAGAAATTGATAGCTGAGGGATCAAATTTGAGAACGATGGACATGGAAGCTCGATTATAGCTAGGGAAGAAGAGAGAAGATGGTTGACAAAAATTGGGCAACGCTTCCGTGCCCAATTTCACAGCAGGAAAATTCGGGATGGAGAAAACGATCTATGGGTTTCCTGCAAACAATCGGAGAAGCGCGAGGAACACTAAACCAGAGACGAGAAGCGATGGGAAGGGAAAAAAACATGAGAAGAACCTCAAATAGTCTTCTAGCTGCTTCCCGTAGTGCCTTCAGTCTTCTACGCGCTTCTCGCTCCACCTCAGCTTCCAATGCAACCCCACAAAACTACTCCTATCGTCAATATGACGTCACGTCCTGCTGCTTCTCAACGATCAGTGCTCTGCCTCTGATTCTTCTTCAATCGCCCTTCAATGTCTGCTTCTAGGAATCTACAAGAGACTCCTTCAGCTCGATGGTGCTTCATACTCCCATAAAATCGTCCTTGCTTTCTCTCTAGCTACGATTCGATCCTTGCTGTCCACAATGTCGCTCAATTCGGCACCTCCTAATTCGATCTTCTACGCTAATGCCTTCAATGCGGCAAGCAGTCGATGGTTTCTACGCTAATGCGCTTCTCCCGTATCTTCTTGCCTAGTTAGGGTTCTTCGACCTACCTGACCTACCTACTACCTTGGGCTACCTGGTAGGTACACCTATCCTTCTACTGGGTGATGCGTGGTTGACGCCCATGCAGTCACGGTCGTTGTCGCTGTCTTCTGGAAGACACGCGTCTTTCGTCTTCTGAAGACCTGGTCGGGAAGACGTCTTCTCGAAAAATGTCCTTCTTCCGTCTTTGGAAGAAGTCGACTTCTTTTACAAAAAGTTCTTAAGACCATCTTTCTTCTAAGCAATATGTAATCTTAAGCAACAAGGTTATTTCAATTACACGGACATGTGATTAACTTCAAAAATTTCAAAAATTTGTACATCTTGTAAATTGTGGGCACCACATGTCATCACTATCCAATCTATCAGACTTGTCTCGGCTTCTACTGACCTAACATGATCTTAAGTGTAACACACGAGCACCAAACAACACAACTAGACGTTTAATCTTTTCTTGAGTACGAGAAATATCTACTCATGATGAACATAAGCTATAGCTTACAAGAGTATCTTCATGAAGGCCCACCAATCTCCAAATCGTTTGCTCAAGATCAACCAAGTAGGTGAAATCGCTCTTCTCATTCGAAACTCACCACGATGTAATATGAAATTTGACAACCTCGTGCTCTCAACTCCAATTTCCAATTGACCTCACACTTCACAAGAAATTCTCTCTGACCCCTCAATACTACTCTCTAAAATTTTGACTTCAGAACCCCAACCAGTTGTCCGAAATGGGTCAAGTCTTTTGTTTGTACTAATTATGAGCTTTACTGACCCCGGTGGCTAAAATTCATGACCTCAACATCTTCTCTTATCCAAATGAGTTGAAATTTCACATGCAGCAAGCTGATATGGCACACTTCAATCTTGACAATTTTCCCTTAGAGATTAGATTCCATGCTCATGGAGCAACTCAATCTTGAATCCAAGAAAATTGATTTTACTTCTATCTCTCGACTGTCATAGCGAATTTCAATTGATCATTTCAAGATCAAATCCAACTCAAACGTAGAACTATTTTACATCATTGCAACCAGCACGACGTCAACTATCCAATCTCCTTGACAATATTGAAAAGTCATCTTTCAAGAAACTCAGAAACATGACTCGGGATATCAATTCAACTCCCTGACTTTGTACTATCATAGCACCTCGATCAAAGCTCCAAGTCGATCGATCTTCCCTTCTAGATTGTAGCACAGCTCGAGAGCTTTCCAACCAGACCTTACTCTTTTCAAATGATCTCCGGGAAGACTTCTGAAACTCCAAAACTGTCCTTGGAACTCGGATGAACTTGATTGATAAAAAATGAACCAATAAGAAAAGAGATTGAAGATCACTTTACCTCTTATTTGACACTATAGAACAAGTTCTAACCATAATACACTCGCAACCCTTCAAAGCTTGAACTAAAACACTTCGAACTCCAATCTTAGATAATCACTCCTGCGAGACGATAGAGATATTAATAACGCAATAATACACGAGACTCAATACAAAGTCAAGATGATGACCTTGAATCAGTCTAGGATGAAAAGTATGACAAAAAGAATGAGGAGGTCATCACTTGATTGCAGTATTCTTCATCAAAGTTCCTCGCGATCTACGCACGATGATTGATCTTTCATCGGTAGTGACTTCCGATATCAACCTAGACGTTAAAAAAGACGTTGGCTGGAAAGTTCTATCCATTCATCTGTCAAAGTAAGATGTATACAGTCAACGAACCACTATCGAAAATGATCGTGATTGATGTAGTGAAGCTTGATATGGAATGGATTCGAAAATGGAAGACCTAGAACTCGGATCAATCCTCCCTTAATGGTATAACTCTCACAGCTCCTCACTCTTCATGTAAGACACTAAGAAATACTCACAAAACACCACGCTAAGAAGAATGCCTCATGAATCTTCAACCCTCTGTCTTATATACAAATTTGGCAATAAGAGCCACTCCTGCAAATATCCACAGATTGTTGAACAGACATGTCTTATTATCATGCGATCTCACATCTCAGATGATCATGAATGTGACACTTAATACGCTCTCAAGCGAGTTACGTGAGAAAGTTCATGAAACATAGAAAAGAAACACATCGTAAGTTCTATGAGAATTTCACACAAGAGCCGCATCACAACACGACATCTATCTTTTCTAAACTTGCACATCCTCCGGCATGCACCATAAAATACCACAGAGTTGTGATCTGCACTACACAATGTTGTCATCCTCTTGACTGATGCCATTGTCTGCAATATCTTCAACATCAGAATCTTCTCCGTCATCATTCAAGAGATCAAACTCTACTCTGACTTCCTCCATGTTTATCTCTTCATCTCGCTTCTTGAAGAGTTTCACACTCTTGCTTGCAATTGGAACTTTAAGCTTTGTCTCATCAAGCTCTCTTAGTGAATATGTGACATTGTCATGCACGACAAGAACCACATCAGGAAGGGGATTGGGTGTATAAGATTCATTTTACTTTTCTAATAGGTTGTATTTCAAGTATTTGAAAAAGTCTGACGGAAGTTCAACCTTTTATGCGTTGTGCTTCTCCCACCGTAGATATTTATGCTATGCCTTGTCAAAAAATTATAGCTTTGAAAGCTACTATAAATACTAGTCGAAAAGCTCTTTTGATCTTAACCGATGACGCTTATCAAATCTGTCCTTGTTTTTCAGCTTTCTCAGTGCGATCTCTACATCTTCATGTCTTCTCTCCAGTTGATAAATTCAGACAGCAAGAAGATCTTCTGCAGACATACCATCCTCTCAAGGTATAATACTCCAAGTAGGTATGTGCTCCTCAATGGGCATGATAGGTTTCTGTCCTTGCATTCAACTCCGCCAGCATGTATCTTGTCCGAACTATGAGTTGAACGATTAGGTCATAATGCAAATGGAAGACCCTTTGATCATTCTCTTGCCCTCCTCTTGCAAGCTTTGACTACAGCTTTCACAATAGGAAAATGACCACGTTCACTCTTTGCATTTCTTTCTAGATTGTAGGTTGTAGTAAGAGCTAACTTCACACCACACCTCTTGAAGAACGCTTTAGCTTCATCAATGTTCAGCTCTCCTCGATCAGCCGTGATCTTCCCAACACAACCATATCTACAAATTATGTCTTTTAGCAAGAATCTGCAAACTCCTTCAGTATACTTCGTACGTAAAGCTCGTCCTTCCACTTTGTTGGATAGATCCTCACGTGCAAGAACCAAGTATCGCATTTGTCATATCTCAACTGGCATGATAACTAGATCTACTACCAACTTGTAATGGATTGCAAGTGGATACGTAAAGTACAAATCGTTTCGATGCTTGATATCTGAGTACAATTCACAAGTCTGTCACGATTCCACGAACCTCACAACATATCTATACATGTTACACCACCAATACCTCTCCTTGAGTTTTGTAAAGATTGCATAAATATCTCTATGCCATGCCCACAAGCTCTCATGAAACTCCCGCACTCTCCCGCACCCTAAACTTTGGCATCTTACCACCTTGCTTAGCACGTTTCCATAAATAACCACCTTGTAGCAAGTAGTTATAAGCCTTCTTCCTGGTCTATTTAAAGTGAGCATCGCTCCATCCTTACTATCTAATCAACAAGCTTAGATATCATCTTATGTCTATCAATTCTCCTTCATATAGCTCCTCCGTAAATGATTTTGTATACTTACTTTCACCTCCTAAAGCTCTATAGAAAATAGTATGATCAACGTCTTCTGTATCTCAGCCATCTCCTCCTCATCCTCATATCTTGCATGAGACAACATATCAGCTACTGGGTTGTTTCTGCCCGCTATGTATTCGAACTCTAGATTTAAAACTTGATGTAAGCAATCCAGCGTAACAAAGCGACTCGTCTCGAGATCTTACATAGAGCTCCATCCACAACCCAAAACGTTGCTGGAGCTCCTACACTTAACATTTTTCTGAGTAACCGTGGTTCAGCGCTAGACTGAGACCTTGTGGTTCTGATCTATATCTAACTAACGCTCGTCTGCACCAGACCCACTTCCAGTCCGTCTGGATGCACATCTTGGACCCACGTCTCAAACTTACGTTCCGGTCCGTTTCTAGACTTGCCTCCCTTACATCATCGTTCGTCCGAGGTCCTCTTGGGATAGACCTCTACGTCCTAACCTTAAGTTCTAACCTTGGTTCAAAGAACCACTTAAGGTTCATCTGTTCTCGACTTCTCAGTCAGACTGTTAAGTCTTACTCGCAACATTCACAACCTAGCGCAAGTCCACTAAAGTTATGTGGTTCATGCATGCGTCTGATCATGATAATGAGAGTCACGACATGCTTCTGTTCTTTCTTCATGTCTCCTTCTCTCTTTCTCTCAAGCTCTACTCTCTTCGTGAATTCTCTCTTCATACCTTCTGTCCGCTCTGTTGCTCTTCTTTTTTCTTTTTGTTCTCTATATCTCACTTCGGCTTTAGCTCTATGTCGACTTCAACTCCATGTCAAAGCTTTCGTTTTGGCATTAAGTCTGGATGGCATTACTTACTTAAACACTCGACTAGAATTGATCAATCACATTTTATCATCACCCAGTTTAGAATGTTTGTTACAAGAACTATAATAGAAATACATGAAGTACTCTCAGTATCGTATATAGTGTCTGTCTTGACGAATAGTAAAATATATATTTGACTAAGTCTGATTTATGACCAAATCCTTACATGAGGAAAGATTTGGTTATAAATGAAAGACTTACATAAGACCTTCTCCATTTGAACATTGAGGGGTGAATATGCAAAGATAGAGAGTGATCATTCCTTCAAGATTATTTCATCGATGGTTGGACAAAATATGCATGCAAAACCTAACTTCCATGACTTTGCATGCTTGTTTTCTGTTGTCAAAAAATATATAAATGTTATCTATAAAGTATATATTAATGATCAAAAACATCAAATTTATCACATTATGATATTTATACCTAAAATTATGAAATGGTCTCTATATAACTTATAAAACGAGAGCATGTAGATGCACTTATGAAGGTACATATTCCAGAAGGCTCGTTAACACTTCACATTTCCTTGTATTTTTTATTTATTACCTAGCCCTTATCAGCAGAAAATTTATGCAATAATAGTTTAGTAATCCATTGCGTCGCATTATACCCTAGAAAAAATTAGGTATTAAATTAAACCTTTGCATATTTGCCTCCTCCATCAGAAGTTGGAGGAGGTGAATAAATGCAAGGAAGATCTCTTTATACTATACTTCTTTGCATATTCACTTTTTCCAAGTTAGGAAGAGGAGAATATGCAAGGGCGTTTAATTTATCACTTAATCCTTCTCGCAAGAAGAGTTAAGTGATAAATTAAACCTAACACATAAACTATTTCCGGAACTGCAGCATGCTCTTATAGTTCTTGCAGCGTATCACAATCCACATTTTTTAATTTGTTTCTCTGGAAGATCTTGCACGACTTTTATAATTTTTATTTATAAATATAAATATATTTTAATTAATATTTCTAGAATTCTCATTAACATCTCTGTGGCACCGGTTTAAAACAACAAGCAGTTTACGCTTTAATCTCACTGTTGTGTCCGGTCCAATGACGCTTGAAGATTTTTCAGTTATTCTACGCAAGGCCAAAAGTACAGTTTGGATGTATATTTGTTATGATATTTGTTATTTTATTTTATTTATTAGTTTATTAGTTTATTATTATTTTTAAGGAAAAGAGCTGCAGTACGCTCACGTCAAACTTTATTAAGTGTCAAGTTGAAAATCCGGACCCCCAAACCAGGGTCCCAAGTCCTAAAGCTGTTCACGTGGTTGGCCGGGTCACCGGCCATCTGCTGCGCAAGGCTAACCACATTGAGGCTACCCTCGCTATTCACTAAACTAGTCTGGGTCTTTCTCGTAGGGGTCGTGCCCATAGTGCAATCTAAATTGACGATGGCGGAGCTTTGGCTCACCGCGCTCTCGATGCCCACATTCAGAGACTTGCTGCTAGAGACACAATGGAGACATTCTTCATAACGCTACTCGCTAACCTAACCTGCTTTTTCATCCTAGTGGACCTCGTAACTTGAAAGATCTCAAGATTGATACCGGCGAGACTGCTGCTCTTCTTGTTGGCATCGTTTTTGACGCATCGAAGGAGATTGATGTTAGACACTTTGACAGAGCCTCTCTTTTTCTTGCTCTTATTCTGCGAGATCGTCTTAATACTCAGGGGAGAGAGTTTTCTCCTCGGTTCATTGATCCTGCTGCACATGGGACCAGCCGCGTTCTCATTCCTCTCGATCGTCTTGGTCCCCATGTGCTGCTTGTACTGGTCAAGGCTCATCGGGCTCTTATCGAATGCAATCGTTTTCATTATGAGGTTTTGATCACTTTTCTGCATCCTTTTGTTGTCGTCCACCTGCAGGGATCTGTTCTGGGGTCCAAAGGGGCGCGGTGTGTCTGATTTCGTTTGCTGGCTCCTAGCAGGAGGGTGGGGCCCTTGCTTCTCGATGTTACTTTTGCTGACGACCTCGATCTTGCTGATCCCAAGGTTGCGAACGTCAGGTTTGTTCGATTGTCGCGTGTCCTTTTCTCTCCTAGAACTGCCTTTGGTTGTCGGTGGGATGACGAGACCTCGAATCATTCCTGTGGTCTGATCTCTCCTTTGTCTCCTCCTTCTCTGTTCGCACTCTGGTTTTAGGTGTCTTTGAATATTCGCTATGGTTTGCATCGCTCTTTTCCAAGCTTGCTTTCTTCCTTCGCTCGCGACTTCTTTCAGGGTAGTCCATGCCAATTTGACCACCTCAGCAACAATACGAGCGGCGGGGCGATCAGATTTAGTATTCCTGAAGACTGCATCTGCCCTTTCCGTCCAAGCAACTTGGGTATGCTCTATAGTGAGGTACATGAGGGCTGGGTTTACCGAGCGGATTTTTAACGCTTTATCAATGGTACTTAGCAGCCCCTCTTCCCCTTGGTAGTCGATTTCGCAATCATTTCCGCCCATGTTAAGTCGGTCTCATCTTCGCTTTACTATGTAGCAGTCTCATAGTAAGTGCTCCAGTGTCTCTTCCTCTCTCTTACATCTTGAGCATATCCCGTCACCGATCTTCATTTGGAGGGCTCTCTTGTTTGTAAGAATCCTCTGTTTAAGACTCTCTAGAGCCAAAGGTTAGTTCTAAGCGGGTCTCCTTTGCTCCATACCCCTCTCCATCTTCTTAGCCACGTCTCTCTTGAGTCTGCGTTTCCTCACCTTCGACTGAGAGGGGTGTCTCCAGATGTAGTCTTTGAAATAAGCTCTCTCCACGTTCTGAAACTCTGAGTCCACCCTCTTTGTAGCGTATCTCTTACTGACTATCCCCAGTTTGGGCTCATCTCTAATCTCTTCAAGGTCAGTATTGTCTCTCCTCCCCATCTCACGAAGGTTTGAAAGACGGATGTCGTCTCTTCTGCAGCCAGGTCAGTACTTCCTCCTAGTCGGCAGTTCTCCAAATCTTGGATAAGGTCAAAATTTTTAATACACCTGATTGTTGTGAATCTCCGCGCTTTCTGGCTTCCTTCAAGGCTGCTCCTTTATCCTGATCACTGACCTTGGTATTGCGTTCTCACAGCTCAACTGCTTTTTCTATCCTCATGCCTCCCCTTAACTCGAGAGGGGACTCCGATAGTGTAAGCTTAGTTTGAATATGTTTCCATCTTTTTAGAAGTGAGTTTAAGGTTGGGAGTGCTTTGCAAAGTAGGTTAGGAGTCATGAGAAGACCTTCTTCGGGTGTCCACCCCAGACATTATCTTTTGTGCGTCTCTTTTGCCAAGGCCTCTTTGATTCCTCACTTAGCGACACCTTTCCACTCTTGTTGTCCTCCTGACATTAGCTTGTCTATGTACTTTAATTTCAGCGCTTGTGCAACCTCCGAGAAGGGAGTTATTCCTAACCCTCCCTCTTCCTTGCTGGTTGTTATCGTGTCCCATGCCACCAGAGGGGTTTTGTTTCGTCCCTCCTCATTTCTCTCCCACAGAAAGGCGCGGCAGACTCCTTCCATCTTTTTGAATCCTTCTGACGAGCAGTTTAGGCACGTTAGCTGGTATGCTGGAATGTTTCTGAGTACATGTTGTAGAAGAATCACTTTGCTAGCCCAAGATAGGAGGCGATTGGCCTAGTGTTGGAGCTTCTTTTGTAGTTTCTCCACTAAGGAGTCTAACACTTGACCCTCCGTCAGCCCTATCCTGATCGACACCCCTAGGTACTTGAAGATCTGGCCTGGCCGAACGATGATGTAGCTAGTTTCCTCCAGCCAGGTCGGAATGGTTGTCATGCCTAGTGGAATCACCGGGGATTTGCTTAGGTTGAGTGTTGCACCGAGACCTCTTCGTACCGTTTTATCACTTCTTGGGTTTCTAAGAAACACTCTTCAGTATCTTTTATCATCAGACCTGTGTAGTCTGCGAATAGTTGGTGGAGAAGGCTCTGATCTTTGTTAACTTGGATGCCTTGTACTCTCCCTGCTCTCTGTGCTTCCTTGAACAAGTTCATTAGAGGTTGCGTTGCAATAGCGAACAGGTAAGGAGCTACCGGACATCCTTGGCGAACTCCTCTGCTGAGTTGGAATCCTTCTGTGAAAGCGCCGTTTACGTGGATTTTGGAGGTACCTCCTAGAGTCAACCCTCTTAACAAGGTAATAAAGTGATTGTCGAAGTTCATGTGCACCATCGTATCCCACAAATAATCATGTGATACCATGTCGTAGACTTTCATGAAATCAACTTTGAAGAAGAGCGCTTGTTGTCATGTGCTCTCTATCATCTTCTGACCCAACTTGAAGCTTAGAATATTGTTGAAAATGTCTCGGTCTTGTATAAAGCAGGTCTGCTGTTAATCAACCACTGACCGGTCACTCTTTTTAATCTTTCTGCGAGTAGTTTGCTGAAAATTTTATATGTGATTGTGAGGAGGGAGATTGGTATATTTGTTACGATACACATCCGGGTTCACCAACCGGGTTACGATGCACATGTACCGGTATTCGTATGTACCCTGGTTGTCTTACCGGAGTCCGATGTGTCCGACTCGATTGATTCGGAGCTGAAGTCAATCAGGGACTTCATTCTCGCAGCGAAGTCAAGAGGACAGTGTTCCTCACGTTCCCAAGTTTTGCTCACGCTAGTTCAAGGTAGAACCAGATCGAACAGAAACCAAATCGCTTTGAACTCGAACAATTATTAATCCAATCGTTTTCAAAATTTTAGAACCAAACCATGTTCAATCTGGCAACTAATACAAGCCCATTGAATAAAAAACGGATTTTGAATTTATCAGATCACAATCAGGTTAGTTGTACCCTCCTCATACGTATTCAGTTACAGGTACCATGTATACTTGCATATTCTGCATATTCACCTCATGTACACTTAGAAGTGTACATGAGGTGTAATTAAGAGCTAATCCTTCTCATAAGAAGGTTTAGCTCTTAAATTAATGTCTCGAAAGATTTTCATCATTCGTGAATAACACTTATCTTATAGTTGGATAGGTTACAGTTAGACTCATAGTATTTATGGGTTTTCTTGTTTCCAGATAACATATGTTTCGTTAAAATAAGATTAGTTTAATTTTGATTTTTTAAATATAGAAATTTAAATATAGTATCTCAAATTTAGAAATTTAAATTTAAATTTTGACTTGCATTGACCAGCCGCGGAAGTTTACACTGCAGTAAAACAAAAATAAAACTGTATATTTTTTTCGCTTTCTTCAGTTTAAATTTAGACTTACGTTAATTCACGAAATCATCCATGAAAAATTTTAATTTACACTGTAAGAAACTGTATATTCCTCCGCTGTATAAGGCCGTGGGGAAGGATATTCAGTTTGAACAGAATCCAGTGAGTAATAGAACTGAACTGTTATCAAACCCTTTGCACCGAATCATTTTCTAACCTTTGGAACAGAAACGGAACCGAATACTCAAACTTAGAAACCGAACTGAATCATAAAATTTGGTTCTATTCTAGTTGGTTCAGTTCTGAGTAAACCGAGACCGACCCTTACGTGAAACACTGAGATCTAACTCAGCGAGTGCCATTGACATGAAAAAGGTTTACGTTGTAAATTTGAATAAAATAAAAATAAAATAAATAAACTGTAACTCTTAGATAAACAAAACTCGAAAGCCTCATGTGCTTTTCGGTCATAAACCGCTCACCTGCCGCGGCCTCGAGGCTTACCTGCCAGAAAGCAGCGGAGGCAGATAGAGGATTCACATCGTGTATACGGAACGGACCGGAGTGATAAAGTTCCTGTAGTTCATTAAGATTATCATAATTCTACTCCGGTGGAGATGCCATTTCCGATGGTGGGAAGTCTGTTCGATCCGGTTCTACCTTGAACTAGCGTGAGCAAAACTTGGGAACGTGAGGAACACTGTCCTCTTGTGTAACACACAGTAACGCACACTCTCATCCGTAAGGTGCACTAAAATACAAAAGACGACGGCGCTCAGAACCGAAGAAGTGTTGCCCGCTATTTGTTGTCGAAAACTATATACTAAAAAATATTTTATAATAAACAAAAAGAAAATATCAAAGTATATTTAAAAATAAAATGTGACATGAACCTGGAGATGCCTGAAAATCTATTTTTAACCCATAAGGTATGAAACGAGTGACGCCACCCTAGAATACAAATACGAGAGACTAGAAGTAAAAACTAGAAAAATAATAAAATATTTAATTATTATCTAACCCTTCTCAACAAAAAAGTTAGATAAAAAATTAAATCGTTAGCATATTTCCTCTCTTCAGTACTTGGAAAAGTACTTCAAGTAAGTACTTCAGTACTTCAGTACTTGCTATTCATTGGGTCGCGTTTTTCCGTTTTCACTTGGAAAAGGGATGATTATTATGCACCGGAGAAAGCATTTACGTTTACAAAACATGTAATGTGGTGTGTTGAAATTTTTGCTCCTCCGTAGCTAACGATTTTTTCATAATATAGTAGTAGACTAATACTTGCTGGTCTCAAAGTTAACAACTCTCAATTAGAAAACGGCACACCTAGCATGCTGGTCTGACCCTCGGCTTGGCAAGTCTAGGTAGGGGTTCAATCCAGGCCGTTGGCTTGTGGAATCTAGAGAACCAGGAGGACCGGGTTTACCTTCTGGTTCTCATGGGCGACCCATGTATCACGAGTGGAGTACTCCAGGGGGTGGGGTAATCTGTGTGCAAAAGCTACACGGTGAAAATAGTCCAAAAACAATATATCAAAATAAAAAACACTCTCAAATAGCAGTAAAATTCTCTGAAATAGACTTGTATTAGAGTACTCTCATCGGCTGAAGCTATCTTTTTTACTTTTTTGTAAGAAGGACAACGGAGCGCCCGAGACTTTATTAATATAAGAAGATAAAATACAGATGACTCTGAAAGTGCCCAAGGGCAACCAGCAGTAGCTTCCACCCCAGAAGATTTATAAAAGGGATGAGAGGAGAAGCAACAACGGTGTCCTGATACACAATGGGGGAAGTGCAAGCTAAACTGAAACGTCTGATGGAAACTCGAAAGTCAAGGCTGTTAGAGAGGAGAGATAACAGACAACAACTCTAACCTACTACCTAGTGTAGACGAACTAACGAGGAACATAACCAGCGAGAGGCAGCTGCAAGCATAGCTGAAAAGCGGCTGGTCGTGATGTGGCGATCAAATACCTGCAAGGTGTGGAGAGCGAGATGCAAAACTAAGCGTCAATAGGTAACCAAGAGTAAAAGAACAAGCTATCGAGAAGGAAAGTCATGAGGGATTCACTAACGGTTTTTGTTATATACATGTCCAAATAAAATTAAGATATTTTTAATTACTTTTATTAATAAGACTAAAATACATTATTTTTATTTTTAAATGAGCTTTAAAATAAAATGATGATATTTTATATTTAAAAAGTGAATTCTTTTGAGAATATTTTATTTTTAAAAAAAAAAGTATGAAAATAGCTCTTGACTCGTAGATGTTAAACAATTGATCCCCCGAGAGAAAAGTGCAACATGTCAAAAAAGAGAACAGTTGAGGAAGAAGAGCTCCGTTAGCAACGCCTTCCATTATCGGTAGAAGAGGGGAGCCACCGTGACCAAAAGTGAAGCAATGCGGACCCAATGTTGATGGTGGGATGGGAAGTTCCAGAGGACATCTCACACAAATAAGTGTGAGATGTCCTCTGGAACCGTCTAGCAAAGCAGAGTGTGGAGTCCTTAGAATTAGCTCCGCACTGACCCCCAATGAAGAAACCATGCTGCAATAGACGTCAAATTAACACATCGTCCCTTCGATGAAGAGTATCTGTCCAGATCACTCGCCAATTGTGGGACCATGTTTCTGGGGAGTAGCTTGAACCCCAGCTACTATTCAGATGAGAAGCTTGGGTGAAGGAATGAGTAGAAATCAAAACAATATAAGTAGGATGAGGACTGAGAGTGGTTCATCATGAATGTTCCAATTCAAAGCATGCTGCCAAGAAGAGACGGAAGTAAGGGAGTATTGGCCAAGTGCAATACGGAGAGATTGTAGTTGAGGAAGGAAGGAGACAATAGGATGAGACGAGATGACAAAATTCAGGAGAGAGGAAAAGCCGTAACGAGAACAAAGGTGTAGCAATAAGAGGACCTGATGGAAAGAGATGATGCGGGCTATAGCCAAGAGGACAAGAGTATAGAGGGAGACGAGAAGGGAGGAGCCTCTGAGGATGATGCCAGGAAGCTAGAGAAAAGTATGAAGTCCAAGCTCTAAGCAATGCAGTGGCGAGCGTGGACCCCCGAATGATAGTGACCGAGCCGAGGAGAAGGAGGGCGAAGAGAGGGAAGCTGAAGACGAGAACTCCAGAGAGCAACAAAGACATGTGGTCACTGGGAGGAGGGGTCATTATGAAGCAAAGAGACAATGAGTTTAATATAGAGAGCAGCCTAAAAGTGAAGAGAGCTGAGAATGCCTAGATCTCCGAACTCGGTAGGCAGTGCTAGTGCTGTCCATGCAGAAGGGGAACTTTGGGCTTGCCTGAGAGGTCGGATCTCCAAAGAAAAAACCTAAAAAGTTGTCTGAAAAGACGATGGTGGGATTTCCTGAGAACGGCAGTACATAAGATAAAGACAGAAATGCCTTGTAACAAGAACTGGAGAGTTGCTGCACGTGTAGAGAAGGAGTAAAACGGGGAACAGAGAGTAGAGTCTCGGCTAGAGATTTTAGCTGTACAATAACACCATGCATCGTGTGGCTAGAGGTTTGAAGCGACTGGAACTCCAAGGTAGCGAAGAACTTGAGTCCGGCTGAGAGTCATGAACGACAGCTGAGTCAACCAGGATGGCGTAGAATGGTACGTACAGATAATAAGAGCATTAGAGTTGGAGTAGTTTACCTTTGTGCCCGTGGCCGATTGATACAAGGCCAAGAGGCCAATGACAAGTTGAAATGAGTTGGGGTCGAGCTGCAGGTATAAGGCTGTATCGTCTGCAAAAGAGAACATTTTGAGTGGAGGAGTCGGCGTACCCTTAGATTACTTGAGGATGGGCCTCTTGGAGTAAGAGCAATAGAGGGATGGTGGTGAGGGTGTAAAGTAATGGTGCCAATGGGCAGCCCTGACGCACACCCCTCTTGACTGGAAATGGCTCTTGACTGGAAATGGCTGAGACAAGTGACCATTGGCCTGAACAGAGGTGGTAGCAAGACCGGTAAGGATGATGAATAAAGAAACAAAATCCTGACCGATTAAGAAGAAGATGTTGTAAATAATGATAAGACACACTGTCATAGGTCGTCTCGATTTCGAGAAGGAGAACAACAGCAATTCGATGTTCCTTCCTGAGAAAGTCGTGGATGAACTTGAATGTCAGTATACAGCTATGAACAGACCGTCCCCTTACGAAGCCCTGCTGCTCTATCGGAATAATATGTGAAAAGAACAATGTTAGACGCAATGCAAGGAGTTTAGCCACAACTTTGTATTCTGTATTAAGCAAGGATATAGGGCGCAAATCATTCAATGAAGTAAGAAGTAAAGCCTTTCGGATGAGAGTGATAACACCGTGAAGAAATGACGGGGGAAAGTGCTGAGCCGTCCATGCTTCCTGTAACGCCGAACTGTACCAGTGTCCAATAATGGACCACAGAGCGAGCAGTGCCTCCACGCTGAGACCATCCGGACCAAGAGATTTGCCTCAGGCCATCTCTCTGAGCACCTGGTGAATTTCATCGGAAGAGAGGCAGTCCACCAGATAATGTGCTTCCGCTGGCTGCAGAACTTCATGAACTGACTGTAAAACAGTGTGGAGATCCGTATGTGATTCGGGTGTGAGAGGCTGCTGGTCGTACAGCTGGGAGTAGAAGTCAAATACCTCTTGTCGAATGTCGGCTTGAGCAGTGAGAACAATACTTGCTGCAGTTGTAAGTGAGCGAAGCTGCACCAGTGCTCGCCATACCCTATGAACAAAAAGAAGTATATGGAACATAGGTCTATATCGACCAGAAATTTATCTCTAGACCAGAGTCTGTACTTATGCATTTGTACCGCTTCCAGTCGACGGACATCGGCCAGAAACTTATCCCTAGACCAGAATCTATGCTTATTCTCCTGTACCGCTTCCATCCAGCGGACATCAACAGAAACTTATCCCTAGACCAGAGTCTATGCTTATGCGCCTGTGCCGCTTCCAGCCGGCGAACATCCTCCATAAGTTGAGCATGGCAGTCCGCGGAAGTGTGCAGAGAGGACCGAAGCTGAGTAAGGTGCAAGCGCTTGACCTCGAGCAGGGAGAGCTGGCATGCGCGTTGACTGGAACTTCCTTTGTTACTTTCTCTGTTGATATCCCGAGAATATCACCAACGATCTCATGATTCTTGTCCAAAATCAATGCCCTCAGTCTTCGGCTCATCAATAACTCACCGCTTTTGTTCGTCATAGCCGCTCTCTATGGCAACTTTGATCTTTCTTCAACTGCGGATATGTATAAATAGTTTCATTATACCAAACTGTCTTCAACGTAGCGAGCGGATTCTAAGCAAGATTCAAAATGTGCAAAGCAGAGGGCAGGAAACAAGTTCTCCTTATGATAGACGAAAACTGAAACGCCAAATTCGCCGATAAGCACGGAAGTGATATAAAGAGAGAATTTAATTCTTTCCGTTTCTCCTCGACAGTTTCCAGGGTAGTTCATGATTTGAAAGTTTGCATATGCCTGGTGCAATACACGTCGAAAGTACGAAGAGAAGCCTATAAAGCATTTACACTTGGATGGCGAATCTCGAGAGGAGTATCATACTGTGCTTGCTATACTTCGCGATCAGATCTCTATTCGGAAATACTATTCCCATGGGATATCCTCCTCATAACATCTTAGATATTAATATACTTTAGAGTATAGCAATCAGATCTCTATTCGAAATACGGTTAGTTGAATGAGACCCTAAATCTTGTAACTCTAGTCTCTACGGCACAGAGTGCACAGAATGAACTTTAAACAACCGAGAAACTGTACAGATGCTGGGTACCATAATCACGGAAACCCCAGTTGCGTAGGCCAAACCCTTGACTGGAAGAGACAGCTTGTGCGAAGGTGACTGGTGGATACTGATATCTCGCTGATCTAACTACCACCAAAGCATACGGAAGAATGAATATACTCGCTGAAATAATAAGGATCTAACCATAATATGCTGATCCCTCATTTGCGCTTCAGCAGATTGTTTAGCAAGTATATGGAATCTCAATACTGTACGGTCACTTGATCTCGGAACAGGCTCTTGGTCCTGCTGGCTCTCTCAAGCACTCTCCAATTGCTTGCACTGCTGCCTCTATTGAGGCATCTTCACCCTGAAGGAAACAAATATTCACGCATTAGACTGAGACGATGAAAGTGAAAGTGTTCCAAAACCAGTCGAGTTTGCACAGTAGCTGGTGGGAAAGATCACAGGAAGAAGTGGTCTTAATCAACCAACTCCTATCTCCGCACCTGCAACATTAGGATACGTGAGGATAAGAAATGCAGACGATGAACCTAAACAAGATTCTACATCCACGGACGGTGGCCGGACGCAAGTGTAATCATCTAGGCCTAGGCAGAGATTCTCAAGAGGCAATGCAGTCTTCTCTTCACCTTCTCTCTCCAATAGAATATGTTGCCGTACTTTCCAGCCAGCCTCGACCAGAAACTTCTAGGCACATTGAGATCTACCGAAGCACCAACGTTGAAGTTGAGAATATTTCCTGCGGGGTGAACCAGGCTCAGTAACAGGAACCGGATTGCGGAAGGAAAGAGAGCTTCACCAAAACCAGGCAAGGTCTTCCTGTAGAACAAGCAACGTTCTTACTCTACCCCACATTATGTTCAATCTAATCGGGAAACACCGTAACCCCGAGATATTATCGTTGCAGCAAAAAACACTGTTCTTAATCTATCCCACATTATTTGGACATCTAATCGGAAAACACTGTAACCCAGAGATATTATTGCTGAACATTCGTTCTTGGAAACGTACAGAACAAGCCAAACCCCCTTACAAAGAAGAAAAGAGTGTGAAGAAGAATCACGACTTTACAATGTTATGAATTTCGTACCCATATTAGGATCGGCGACAAACACTATGGTGTTCTCATCTACTTTCCAGAAGTCTTTAACCGCCAATCCTGATCCATAAGAACAGATCATTTATGTCAACTTAGGTGCATAAGATGTCCAATACGCAGTTACTGAAGTTTAGAATCGTCGCACAGCCACCACTGTTTGTCAATGTCCCTAAGGTCAGTCCAGTTTTTATCAAGATTCCAGTTAAATCATAAACTGACCAGGGGTTTCCGGGTAGTTTTGAGCCAGCACGCGGAGCTTGAATCCAGTTTCATCTTCGAGACTATTAACCTGCTCAGCAATACGACCTTCCTGCAGCGAAGGAAGACCAGGCCAGGTCGTTAACTGGCTGAGCTGGAGCTGACCGCCGTCATGCCACCGCGAATATTCATGTAGGAAAGATCAAGCTCCATCACAGTGCCTTCATTTTAAACATCAATAAGAACCAAGTTGGAAACTGAAGAGAGCATTCAAAACACAGTCAGAGTAAAGACCTGCCTGAGCTGGAGATAAGAAGCCTGCCACATCTATGACTGGAGTAAAATCTTGTGGTAGCAACTCTGGCCTGTTAACTCCTTCTGGTCTCGCTAGAGCAATGTCAGCTCCTGCAAATAAAAAGCAAAGTAAATGCAACGCCCTGGACTGTCATCGCGTGAGCAGTACAATTGCAACACGAATATCTCAATTACTTGTGGCAAGCAGGGAGAGAGAAGGACACGAAGTGGTAAGGGAAGCCACAACGTGGTAAGTATGAGTAAAGGAAGCGCAGCGCGCTATAACCCAGCCAAGCGTCACATCTGCAGGAATAACTGTACCATTTTAGAGGACCCAATTAACCAGATTTTCAAGTAGCGATCTCCTCAAAGTGAAGAGAGACTAGAAGAACGCAACTAGAAGAAAAGGAAGAGGGCACTTACCGGACAGAGAGACAGAAAGGCTAAGTGCTGAAGCGACTGCGGTGTTTAGAAGCAAAGAAGCAATCCTCCTCTGAGTAGAAGAGGCAGGAGTCCCAACCAATTCTTGAGTTTTTTGGGATGAAACAACGACCAATTTTACGTGCGACTTCTGGGCCGGTGCCTTAACGACATTGAATGTGTTTTTGCCAAACGACGTGAGAGACCTGTCTTCTGTCGTGGGACGTGAAAGACAACTGGAAGCTGAGCCCGATGAGCTCAACAGGGCTGCCATAATGATCCCGTACCCACGAACTGGTACCTGTACAATGAACAACCGATTCAAACTCTCTCCATGCCTGTGAACAAACAACGATACTGGCAGGACGCCTCCTTGACGCGATACTTCTGGAAATGCTCACCAGCTGTTAGACCAACCAATCTACACGAGGTAATACGGCAAAATTGCAAAGCTCTCCCTCAAATCCATCATGACACCTCAAACTATTTTGTTTACCTGACCTCAGTTCCGTGATTGCAGCGAATCTTAGGTTCTAAATTGGCGCAGATGCAGGTCCCAAGCTCAGACCCAAGTTATCGACCACTGGTGCTACTGTAGATAGATATTCCGTCCAGGGAGTGGATAAAGCCCATGGCTACATAAAAAGGATAGCTGGACCAGTGTAGGGACAGAACCCCTGCCGCCTGGAGGGCCCTTGCGCTGACTTCGAAAGTTAATCCGGCTGCAGACGAATTCGTTGCTCGGAGATATGTCGTGTGCCTCGCGGGCGGAACTCACTAGAATTTCTGGTTTCTACCATTCTTGGGTTACATCAGCAAGGCAAGAGTAACTGCGAATGAGGCGTGGAGAATGGTACGGTCCAGTGATGTCACAATTAGCAAGCAATTAATTAAGTTCCAAGCGTGTTACGGAGAGCTTCCCGCTATTTCCTAAACGTCAGGATAAGGGTCTTTTTTTTTCTAAAGCATTGACATTAATCCTACAACGCTTGGTGAGCTGCCCGTTATTTCCTAAACCTCAAGGGAAGGGTCTTCTTTTTCTAAGGCATTGACCTTAAACCTGTGACCGCACAGAAGTGCTCCAAAGACCCTACGATCGCGTCCAGTGCCAAGCGTGTTACGAGAAGCTGCCTGTTATTTCTTAAACGTCGAGAGAAGAGACTTTTCTAAGACATTGATCCTAAGCTTGCGGCCGCACAGAATAGTCTTTTTTTTCTAAGACATTGATCCTAAGTCTGCGGCCGCACAGAAGTGCTCCAAAGACCTTAAGCCACCCGTGAAGGTACTTAGCTGGTGGAGGCCTCCACCAGCCTCTTTTCCCAAAAAAAATCCTTCGCATTTCAGAAATCCGGAGGTCTCGCGATAACTGTGCCACGTTACTGTATTGTCATTGGTTCGTGATAAAGGACAAGAAAGGTACCAAACGAAAGCTCTTGGAAGCAGCGGCCAAATGAACCTAAGCGCGTTTACAGTGGACCACGCATAGTCCATAAATGTTATCTTGAAACATGATTGGGTGTCAAAGAATATACTATTTTTGAAATTCGAATTGTGTCTCTATTTCATACATCGCGCGATACATCGTGTAACAGTTCTAGATACAGTAGCATATCATCTGAAATTTATTTCTTGCATCCAGCTTGAAAATGAATGTGAAGAACGGTCGGTACATAATTTCGGCGAAAGTACAATACTGAGTGGAACAAGAAGGCCTCTTTGTGATCCGGATGCATAGCAAACCTCTCATATTTTGTTTGTATTTCTCTGCTGTTCTCTCATTCTCTTCTCATTCCTCTCCTCCTTAGAGTATCACCACTCATTCTTGTATTTTCTTACGCTTTGTAGTTTTTGTCCTTAGTGAACTAGTGAGGTCTTCTGAGATCTTCTAAGTTCTTTTGAGCTCACCAGCACTTTGAAGTTTTTTCTTTTTTCTTTGTTTATTAGTTTCAAAGAGTTTAGTTTATGCGTTTACATCTGGACCTCTAGACAAATAGGAGGTTTTTTGTTATGTTCAATGTCACCGAGAGACTTACTGACGATCGGTATGATCCTAGAGGATGTCCAGATGTCCCAAGAGGAAAAATACGGATTCCAGAGTCATTGATACTTAGATATGTCTAGTTAATGCGATTGTTGGGACCATGTGCAAGACACACCGCTGTTCTTCAGTTTCTCTTTGAGACGGCTCGTACGCGCATTGACAATATGACGCAAGAGGATGAATTGAAACATGCGGAACCAGATGTAATGCCAGAAGAGAGTGATTTGGAGAGAGTTGTTGCAGTTGGAGACTATGAGCAGTTTGATGCTGATCTCGATTTTCTTCATGCTCTTGACATCGATGATTATCCTCATGTATGATTTATACTTGTGGATAGGTGTTTTACATGCTATGTGAGCATGTTATTTATGTGTATTATTATTGCTGAATGATGTATGTATCTTTTGTATAGGTGACATCTAGTACAAGTTTGGAGACAGACACTATAATTCTAGACTCGCTGATCTTTGTCCATCCAGTTTCAGACTTTCATTACTAGAGACAAAGAGAGCATCAGACGCGCAACCCTCCGATGCTCTAGTGGTGCATGATCCACTTTACGGAGTTGTAGCTTTGAGTAGGCTTAGGGAGTTCTTCCAAGATTTTAAAATTAAATGTCCGCACTATAGATGTGAGGAGTGTTTCTCACTTCCTTCAATCAAGAGCATCCATCAAACGTGGGCGGTCACATTTAGATGTTCTAGTCATCACGTGTATGGATAGAGATCGGCCGAGATGAAAATGTATTATGGCATCTCCGATGCTACTCATCGTCTTATCATGCTGCTTTGTGTGCAGGTTTGAGATTCACGAGCTTAGATAGTGTTTATAGAGAGATAGGATTAGCTCCAATTTCTAAAAATCATTTTTTTGATTTTCAACGTGAGAAGAATCGTCAAGTTGGATGGATTCAAGCGACCAAAGAGCAATGGGTAATGAAAAAAGCAGAGGTGAAATTTGAACGAGACTACTACTGACGATATGTGTTATACTCACTAGTCAATACTTCTCTAGTCATTCAATTATATCCAATTTGTGATATCTTCATCCACTGTGCATGCTAAAGTTTGTTGGAGCTTATGTAGGAAACTTTGTGGTATATGCAGATATTCGATATAACTCCACTCGAAATGATTACAATGACACTTGTGCTTTCATTGATGTGCATTGATGGTCGCGTGATTGAGTTGGTGAACATGACTCGAGTCGAGACGGAAAACAACGCATGATTGATTGAGGACCGTGCATTTGAGAAAAAAAATTCAACGTTGATCCGTCGAGGAATTGTGCCTGATGAAGTGGTGCAAGATGACAAACGTCGGTGGATGTCATATTGCTTCGTATGAAATTGTCAGTCAAAAGGACTTGTGGCACAAGTGCAAGAATGTGATCAAGAAGTTCTTGACCGAGGTGTAAGAACAAAAAGCGAACGCTAAGATCAGTGGAAGAGATTGAGGTGGTTGATGATTTGGAGCTTCTCACAAAGAGAGATTTGGTGAGATGGCTTCGAGGTCAAGGGGCACTCTCTACGGGGAACAAACCTGCACTTGTTCAACGAATGACAAATATGCGTGATTTAGAGCATGGAGATGCTACTCTGTCTAGACGATACATGTACCCGGAGCTTCAAGCACATGAAATTGCTGACAAACTCAAAGAGTGGATATACACGTGTTGTACTCAATGCTAGGAGGACCGTGAGCCGGATTGACGTTATCCTCAAGTGGAGGACAATACTGACATCTTGGTCTTACACATTCGTAATAGTGTCGACCACTGGGCAGGTGATCATACAGATGTGTTGATCTTCCTGGAGATAGACCGTGTTGCACAGTACTCGACCTCAACAGACCAACATTCGATCAATATTATCAACGGGATAAGTGAATTTTTCTGTAAAAATTAAAAATTTAACTATATCTAAAATATATTATCTTATAAAATATTCATGTATATATGTGTAGGACCTTCTATCCATCGAGCTATGGTGGACTTCTTGACCAAAATCATTACGTCAACAAAGATGCGTTTCTACACAAGGACTCGAGAGAATTACTTGTCGGAGACTTTCAACTCCGTCATCAACAAGTTTGCGACCAAGAGAACTCATTATGCAAAAAGTCAAGAAGCTCGACTGCCACTTGTGTCATGGATTAGAATGAAAACATTGTCCGGAAGTCCATCAAGATCTATTCACGTCGATCACAACATACGACAGTTCGTCATAGGACAAGGACGAGAAGAGAGTTACCAAACAAAACGACGACATGAAAAACTACAATTCGAGAAGCTTTATTTGGCGAATGAACCTCCACATGACACAACAAAGCTCTTTTTGCTTATGTTATGGTTATGAGACTTGTTTGCATTTTTTTTAGTCAATAAAATATACTTTTGAAATGAAGAGTTGATATTATTATTCAATACTAAAACCCTTAGCCTCTTTATTGGTTTTGAAAATCTTTCAAGACTTAGTGTTGCTTCTTCGACAAAAGTTCTATCGTTTGTCTCAGTCCAACATAATTTTTATAGTGATAATATCTGTTTCTCTTTGTTGTGGCTGGCATCCGCTTCTTCCAGCTATCGCCGTAGTAGTGAGGTTTTCGGAAGTAAGAGCTTTCGAGACTAGAGTTCTCCTAGCCATGCAAAACCTTGACATCGACTCGAAGCCTTACATGTGAGGGTTGCTCTACTATGTCTGCGTAAGTTCTGCCATGTTTGCTAAATCCAAACACACTTCGATTTGAACATCAACAAGATCTAACCTCTCGCTTTGGAGTTGTATGATGTTTTCCTTGGGACGAGAATGTGTGTACCATCAGAAAGTCAGGCAAGAACATATTTACTAGGCTACTCTTGCTATTGGTCAAGTATTGGCTAGCTTAACCACCTTTTCAGCAAACAGCTTTTACACGAAGGCAATACCCAGATGGACCTTCGGTGTCTTCCATGGCTCTGAGAGTGAAATCCCAAGTAACACCATCACAAATGCTTGCTCGCGTTTGATAGAAAAGAAGATTTGGTCGGTCCGCTTCATGCTGGTTTATACGCCACCAACTCACTATCCAAAGATTTGTTTACAAAGCAATTGTGTTGGTATACAACACAACATCTCTACTTACAATACCATAAGTAACTAAGTACCCATAAGCAACTGTGTTGATGTGTGAAAAGTCAAGGGCAACTTCATTCTGAACCCAATATAAAAGAGACAAGTCTAAGACAACTATAGGCTTAGCCTCTCGTAGTGCTTTGGACAGTCTAACAACCGATAGAAAGTCTTCTGGCTCACAAAGACAACTAAGACTCCGCAGATCGGTATGCATTCACTCCACGAGAACATCAAATCGCAAGTTCTTTAACGAACCTATGCGAACCTTGTGTGCAGCCGGGAACTCATCAATCATCTATGTTGAAAAAAGGTTGTTTCTTCAAAAAAGGTTCTATCGTTTGTCTCAGTCCTATATAATTTTTATAGTGACAAAGCATGTTACGGAGAGCTACCCGCTATTTCTTAAACGTCGAGAGAAAGGTCTTCTTTTTCTAAGGCATTGACCTTAAGCCTACGACCACACAGAAGTGCTCCAAAGATCCTAAGACCGCGTCCTGCGGCCGCAGCATCAAAATGAACATTAAGAGAATTGAACGCAAGATCTCACCATCTTACTCTCGAATTCTCATTGCCACACTGTCACAAGGTGATGACATGATTATCTCTCGCATAGTAATAAAGGAGACCCACTTGATCTCCACATCTCCTGTTTGAATTTCTCTCTTGCCTACTCTGATTCGCGCGTGTTGTAATTAAACTGACACGAGGGACGCTGCATTAGTTTGTTAATATGTGACATCACTGTAGGGTTCTGGAGAAGGTGAGGTCTGTCATATGGACCACACCTTCTAGTATCATCTAGAACTGGTTCCCCTTCCAAGTGGAACCCAACTGAAATCGAGTTATTTTCTATATCTCCATACTAGTTCAATTTGAAAGGGTTAGAAAACTAAAAGTTACAACATCCAATAGGATTTGACACAGAATTTGTTGATGTGGATGGAATGTTGCCTGCAAAAATACTACTCATCGACAATAGTGTAATCCGCATGAGCATCATTGGATTGATCAACGAATGAGGTGACGATATGCATGACGGTGGTAGGAAAAAGCGATACATGTATCACTTCTTAGATGATGATGGAGCACTACAGGGCAGCTTAAAGACGTGCTTGGAGATACTACTTGTCAGAAGTGCCAAAAAAATTTCTTTGCAAAGAGATCATTTTTAAGGTTTTGGAATTTTACACTAGGGAATTTTTTTTGCCATGATTTTCAGGACTGGGTCAGAATAGGAATTTTGGGTACCTATGTGAGGGGGGACGACTAGTGGTGAAGAAAAAAAATGATACATGTACCACTTGGAGAATACATGGAGTTTAGTCAAGGGATAAGTGATACATGTATCACTTCTTTTGGCTACTTCTTTTGGTGAAAACAATTGGTGAAGGATCTCTTCTTGTTCACAAAAGACTTATGTCAATTTTCATAAGGTTAGAAAAGTGAGAACTTAGAGTTTTCCACAGAGTGTAGTTAAGGCTACAAAGCTCGGTTATAGGAAAACTTGGTACCGTTAGAAAGCTTGGAGTGTAGGCTTTATAGTGCCACCAAGAACTGGAGATTTGATCAGCGGAGCAAGATCTGCATGTTTTTCCATTAGTGAAGAGAGAAGTGATGTGTGTATCACTTCACAGCTTGGGATAGATTTATCTTGGTCTAGTAGAGTCTGTTTGAGACGATTGAGATATCGCTGAGAAACTTTCTCCATTATCTTTTTGACATGAGTGAGTATATTTCTGAGCGTTTGGGAGGAAATCATGAACTCTAAAAGATCGCTGTAAAATTTATCTATATATACAAGCTGAGGTATAAATAAACTGATATTTTCTTTGGTTGAACTCGATAGCACTTGTGTGATCATGCATGCTGGTCATACCTAAGACTTTCTCTACAGCCAGGAGCCTGATGCTCACCTACACAAGTCACGCAAACGACAACACGATACCATGCATATATATTTATCTTATGATGGAAAAAGCTGAAATTAGCTAAAACAAAAATTGATAGAAAATATAGAAGAACAAAAGAAATGAATTGTCTTTATCGTTCTCCTTCTATAATGTGATATAGAGGATTGTGGATCAAATTGTCATTCTCTTCGTGTAGTGCGTTGCGGTACGAACGATGGTGGAGGTAGGTATGATACTACAGATCGAACTTTTTGTCCATAGCAATCTTTCACATTTTCTATCATCACTTCAATGTTAAACGTGGTAGCAATGGAGATTGATGAAAGAGAAAATGCTGGATAATTTTGATTGTCTAGGCTCTTGTTGTAATAGTACACAATTGTGCATATAGAAACTTTAGTAAAAGTTACTCGGAAGTTATAGTAAAATTCTCTAGAGTTAGAAGTATGTAATAACTAGAAAGTAACATAAAGAATATTCTAGTAAACCTACGAAGCTTCTATCATATAGAGTGAGCAATGTACTTAGAAAACTTTGTGAGAACTGAGGTTGCTTCCAAAAGAAGTAGACGGTTAACTTCATGAGAAAGTTAATAGTTACCTTATGATATAAGTAGACGGTTAGCTTCAAGAAGAAGTCTTGTATACTCCAGACTATAAATACCAAGGCTTATGGCAAGCTCCGACATCTAAAGTTTCCCTCTATTGTCAGTTGTCCTCTTGATTCCACTTCCTTATTCCGCTCCTCAATTCTTGGTCTTTTATACTTGCCCCCACGCTCTCTGCTAGCGCTTCAAAAATGTTGGATAATTTTGACCATTTAAACGAGTGCTTTCATGCTTTCTGCCATCACCTCAATCTTGGTAATGACCGCAATGGATATTGACGAAAGAGAAAGTGTTACATAAATTTGACTCGAAGCAAAGAAAACGTTAACGTTCGAGATGGTGACTAAAAATATAGGTGGAGTTTTAGCACAAATAATGTAATTTCTTGTGTATGTTGTTTTGATAGGATAGTGCTTGTAATTATCTATCATGTCTGTTATTTTGATAAGATAATGCTTCTACATGATTATTTTTACATTGTTGTATAATAAGTTATAGTCGAAGTTTAGATATGATAGAGATAATTTAGATAATCGGGAGGTTTACGTTGCAACGTGAGTGGCGTGCTACATATAAATTTATTGTATCTAAATAGTAAGTTTTGTGCAATCATCTACTCAAATCAATTCTCATATTTTGAAATAATACAATTCTCGTACTTTGAATGACTCAATTCTCCCACTATGAAACAACTCAATATCGTATTTCAAATTGATCATTGATACCAAAGATCGAACATACTATTCATATTCTCATAATTGTTATATCTTCTCTCAAACTATTCTCATAATTGTTATACTTTCTCTGAAACTATCTCAAAACAGATATATCTTTTGAACTACTCAAAACAATAATATCTTCTCTCTGACTGTTTTCATTAGATTAGTTGTTTTGTCAAATTGTTCTAAACCAACTTTTTAACCTAGTTATAGATTGTATTGTTGGTTTTTCTCATGAAAACTATTGTTGTATGTTCATAGTCAATGTGTAACTTCAGACCACATCAGACAACAAATATTCCATTAGTTATGGAAAAAGTGGGATTTTTATTTAATTACTTCAGACAGTGATCTATAGTTTTTTTAGAATTCTAGAGAGAAGTATCAAGTCTTCTTGTATAACATGTTGTTAGAGACATAAATATTGAATTAGGTCTAATTAGGTAGTGAGAAGTTCAATTTAAATTTAATAGAAATATTCATGTACAGTTGATTGGTTCTAATTTAGAGTACAGTTAAGTTATAATCAGAAGTGAAATAAACTAATAAGAAATATATAAGTTTATAAGAGTTTCATTATTTATAGTTGAAATTGTGAACTTATAGTTGAAATTAGAAGCTAATTTCATTTCGAGTGATAAGTTAGAATGATAAACATTAGAATCAAAAGTTAAGTTAGATGGAAATTATGAGCACTACTAATCATTTTGATTTAATAAAATGTTATCGTAATATGATGACATCTCACTACTACACGACTTTATAGATTGATACTCGTTGTATTATGACGAAGCTTCATATTACGCATTGACTCACATTGCATTAGAATCAAAGTTGATATTAAGCTCCAATATGTCAAGATCTCTCTTTTCGGATGCGTGTAGCAAGCGGAGGTGTTGTGCAACATATTACTATTAGGGAATATCGTCCTCGTCCTTAGACACAAGGTCCAACATAATCATCTAAAGGGGTCAACTTACTACGGTAACCTTTGTGATGCAGCTCTGAAGCCTCCTCTTATACAAATGTCAACAAGGAGATTTGAACACTAGACACCTTTGACTTACTAAGGAATGCCTTAGTGATTGAGCTAGAACCACATCACATCTAAAATCTTTGTTTCAGTAGTTCTTATGACTTTTTCTCATACACATTAAACTTTTTGGCAAAACATTCATCCAACCGAGTGTTACATACAAGAATATAAATTATGAGGAGCTCATCAAGATAATTTTCACTAATTCAAAATATATCACTATAAACACATGTGCTATTACTACTCATGTAACAAAGTCTTGAAATTCAAAATTTTTTTTTAATAAATTTATAACCCATTCATCATCCCATCGCAGACGCAACAACTTCTTTTTGTTATAATAAAAGTTAATACTATTATTAATAATAGATAATAATTTAATTCATTGGTTGAAATAATGTTTCTTTGTTAGTAACTCTGGAATTTATACTCTTTGAAGCACGTTTTTCTTCTCTTTCCTTACGAATTCTGTCGGGATCTTCTAGCATCTCCAGGTCCAACTAATATTGGACATTATTGTTATATTTCAGTGATATTTTAAGTATAACATTTCCGCTTAAAACTTATACCTTTTCCGATAACAACAAGCGGGGCAAAAGTTCATGTTAGATTCACGTCATGTTCAAACTTAGGTGAATATATATATTCACTTCAGTTTCGGTCACTCGTTTGAGACAATTCACCAGTGATGGCTCTTGCGACTTATATTAGAGCTTTTAAACTCCCTGCAAGGGGACGCTTGAAGGATCCTTCAGCGAACCCCATTATAAGAGAAAATAGAGACTTGCCTAAGTAAGTGTAAATAAATACTTTCTGCAAGCAGAAAATAAAAGTTTCCCTCCTTCCGAGAGCTAAGTCATTCATTCAGACTGATCATTTTAACACATCAACAATTAAAAATATGTCCAGGTAAATGGAAGAAATTCCCCACCCTTATCTCCTTCACAATTAGTGCTGATGGAAACTCATGGTATCTTTGACACATTTATCAAAGGAACTTTGGTTGTTAGCTCAAAGACGTATACTCTATAACACAATTGAAGTGGATTTAGCGATAGCGAGTTATCACATTCTCTTGGTAAAATTGGTAACTCTCATTAGACAAGAGTTGATACTACTCATATTCGCCTCAACTTGCATGGATATTCACCTCTTTAGATAAAAGAGAGCAATATGCAGGGAATGTAATTAACATTTATTACCAAACTCTTTCTTGTGGAACGGTTTGCCGGCAAACTAAACTAAACAACATGTATCTTTATTCTATCACAACAGAGACTATATAGTGGAGCTGAACTGACCTCGTGCATTTCTTTTATAGTTTGAGTTAAATTTATAAGTGCGTGCAACCAAGTGTAACATCCCACAAGTTAAAGACCAGGTTAGAAGCACCATGTTTACAAACATTTAATCTGAAGAGTCTTACCGGATCTCTTCCTTGAATATTTTATATACAAAGAAAATAACACTTATCTTTTAATAGATATTTTTAACATTTTTGACATTCGATTTTTGGATTTTTTGAAACTTTTGGATTTAATGAATTATTTCGAATTTTTTTATATAATATTGCCATCCGAAGTACTGTACCATCAAGAACAAAATCAAAATTTCGCCTAGACTTCTTGTATTGTCTTTTCCTATCACTGGTCGCAAAGGTCGAACTGGATGCGTATTTCGCTTATAATTAGAAAGGATCATATACCTCGAGAGAATAAGCATGCTCAACCACTTTTGGGGAACGTTTTCTCTGTTTTTGTTATCAGAAATTATATAATGTCAGATGGAAATTGTATAATAAGTTATCAGCGAAAACTGAATTCGTATATATATATTCATATTCGTTAAATGATAACTGGAATTACAGTTGCAGGATTGTCTAAACACAACCCATAAGTGGAGAAGACTTACGCGCATCTGAGATTACATGTACGATAATATGTTAACCACATTAATTTATTACCTAACCTTTCTCGATGGAAGAGTTACTTAATAAAATTAATAAATTAAGCTTGCAACCCCCTCCCATCTTCAGATGGAAGAGGTGAATAATAAGCAAGACTATCTCCTGTCCATCATCTTCCTCTACTGGCTTTTGATTACTCTCCTCCTCCGTTGTATGCCACATGGGACTCGAACTACAAACTACCGTATCACTTCCTGGCCTCAAGTTTTTACATATATCCATGATATCATTTTATACAGAAAGATAAATATATCTAAATATACATGCTATATATCCATGACATCATTTTGGAAACCGTACAGGAATTTAAACCGTAGAGAGGCTATGTACAAGATCATGCCTTGAGCACCTACATCCACATGTTTCAAATAATGTGTTTAGTGCTTATAACTTGAGACCGAGGCTCACGTTCTTCTTATAGTATGGCCTCACGTTCCATGTCCACAACTTTTGCATCAAGCAAAAGCTTGTTATCATCTCTACGCGCATAACACTGCAGTGTACGTTCTAAACTCGTGTATATGATTTTGCTCCGCTGGGCACAATCCTACATGCGGGCGGAAAATGGAAAGAAGAAGAAGGTTACTCCACTGCAGAATGAATAGCCGGCCTTGTTACACAGCAACTGAACAATATTCGACTTCCCTTACAAAGTCGGAAAGAATTTCTCAACTTCGACTGGTCTTCGCTCATATATCTGGGTCTAGGTTCTCTTCCTCTACTCCATCATAGTACTAGTTTTATCTTCTAGTACGTCAAAAAGTTAGATTCTCAATGTCGATGCGAATGGCTGGTAATGCCAATGGTATGTAATAGAGCTTTAAGGCGAAAAGATTGGGAAGAAGGGTAAAGGAGGCAATTATTTTTCCATTATGACCCACCATCGAATATGCATAGTGCTCTGAACTCATTCAGAGCACTATGCATATTCACCTCTTCCAAGTACGCTCAATGCAGCCTTTCTTAAAAGGTTCCATCGGGGTTGCTCGTCCAGTTCACTTCCAGTAAAGAAGGTCCACAGTGTGACGTGCCCGATTGGTAGCAAGCTTTCATCCGGATGAAAGATGGCCTAATCCGGGAGAAAGGACATCCGTGACACCGGCTCCCGTTAGTGTTAGAAGCTCTCAAGCGGACGAACTCTGAGGTTCCTCTGTAGCAAAGGAGGTACATCGAACATGTCGGGGTGGCTAAGTTTCAGCCGCGACTTCCCTCAAAGTTCCTTTCCACGACAGGATCTGAAGCAATTACCGAGCGATTGATCATAGTACCATTGTCGTTGCATGTTAGTGCACTTTCTGCAAGAATGTGCCGGGATTTCGGACGTGTAATCCAGCAACAGCACTTGAAACGGCACTCCTCCCTTCCACGGTCCTCAGAAGACGTGGCATGCCCTGAGGGCCGAGGCAATGACTGGCGTGGACACCTAAACTCCAGAAATATAGACCAGAAGCAGAAGGTTGCTTCCTAACCCTGGTCTTCCTCCCTGTACTTGATTCAGCTTGATGCTGGCCTGAAGGTCGACGTGGTAATTTCCGTACCCTCTGAAAACGTCGCTCGGTAGTTCACATGGCATAATGGCAGAGTGGGAGCTCGCAGCAACCGACTGGTATCATTGCCAGTGTATGACAAGGTGAATCTGTCTTTCTCCATTTCACTGCCGGGATTGCTGATGAAATATAGGCGCAGTTAGAACAGGAGCAAAAGCCAATTCTGAAAAGTCGGAGGTGACAGTGCGGAGCTAGTGATCATGTGAGTTTGACTCAGATCATTTTTGAAACATATCGAGAAGGATGGCAGGACAGGGGGCGTCACGCCTGAATGACTTGACTAGAGTAGCGTCGGGGGTGGCCCTTGTATTGAATGAATCGGCACACAAGTTTCCGGCCTTAGGGAAGCTGCGAAATGGAGACATCGTAGGATCCACCACGGAAACACTAAAATTTTTGCAGAACGCTGTTGCTGACATTGCCGGATTGACTCGAGGTCGGATACGAGATTATCCTCCACCATCTTCCTCCGTAGCTCAAACATTGGACGACAGAAACCAGGGTGTAGGTATTAGAAGCGAATTCAGATCGGGTCCAAGTGAGTCGTCTAGTAGTACTCATGTAAGCAGCTCATTCTCACAGCCTGAAGAACTTTTCCGCCCATCTAGTGCCACGGAAGATCTGGCCAAGGATCCTAGTACAAAAACAGAGAATCCGCTAAAGACACAGATTTATGGAACGTCCTCCGTTTCGGAAAGGAAAATTATACCTCAAGAGGGAGAACCTTTGCGGGTAAGTCCTGAATCTGTTATCCACAGAACTCAGGTGGACTCCGATCTACCATCGATCATGCCTACCATGGCAGCTCATGTTTTGGAGGAAAGCCTGGAGGAGAAGAAGGCCAGCACTATTCCACCGAAAGCAGATATTGGTGATGCAGAGAACAAAATTCCGAATGTTGTTCGGCCGCTGGCGAAAAGACGAAAACCTAGGGAACGACGCGTGCCTTCAACTTCGATTGGTCGAGCATTTGGGTATGGCTTTCACTTCTTCTTTTCTTCTCGATGGATGATAAAATCTTTTCTCTCGATTTTCCAGTATATCGAAACCAGACCTTCAACATTTCTTAGCATCTCACTTGCACATCATTGATCTCCATTTTCTTCTTCGGATTCTAGCAGGCCTTTGTCAAGATCAGATTTTAAAGTTATGATCATCAAATTACCTTAACGCGTTTGAAGATGTATGTGGTCGAAGATTTCATGCTCTTTGGTAGGCATATCCAGTGACTGTCAGTTTACCAACATATGTCCATGGCGAGAGTATTGGAACTCAGAAGCTTTATTTTGAGTTTTTCTTTGGATTCTGTGTTCTTGATCAGGTTTATGAACATCTCTCTCATGATGGATTAGAGACTAAAGGTTCTGTAGTGTTTGCTGCTTTGCAATAGTAAACGATGATTCTGCTCGGCTACTTGAAACTGAACAGGGCTGCTCAGTTTCTAAACCGACCCCAGAGTCTCGACTTCTACACGTTTTTGTTCATAGTCTCCGCTTTTATCTGTCAAGGCTCTCACTTACGGTCGCATCATGACACAGTAGAGTCCTTCCTAGAGTTCGAACTTGAGAGCTTGTGCATTAGGTGCGACAAGAAAATGCGTGAAAGTGTCAAGCCGCCGTTACCATGTTTGGTACGATCAGTTGTCTGAGAGAAAGTAGACCATCGTGTTCAAGGTTGGTGTTATCTTGTCAACCGCAACCTCTTGAGCCCTTACTATCAGTCAAAAGTTTTTGAATAGTAAGGTGCCAGTCGCCACTACGAGGAACCTGGATTTAGGGTTTAGGGTTTATGTTTACTACTACAGTTATTATACCAATGGATATGACAACATCGCAACGTTCTTGGTCTCGAGATTACGATTTGAATCTAGGTGCTTGTCAACAGCAGGGAAAGACTTGATTTCTACCTTCTGGTCTTCTTCGTCCTCCTAAAATGTTTCATTGTGTTCAGCCACTTGAAGTCTTTGAAGTGAGCCAGAAATTGACTTAGGATGGGCTAAGAATGGATAGTATCGAGGTGATGGTATGTTTCCCAAGACTTCTTCATAAGGCTACAGTTCTGGAGAATCACTTATTTGGGATCATGACATGTCTGGCAGGTTTGCAGGGTTAGGAGCAGGTCTTGCTTGGGGCACTTTTCAGGAATCTGCAAAGAGACTGTGGGGAGGGCAAGGGCCTACTCCACCAGGCCAGTCTGTTCTCTCACCGTTCATGACTGAAGAAAACGCAGAGCGTATTGCTCTTGCTCTCTGTCGCATGCGAGGTGCCGCGTTGAAAGTTGGACAAATGCTGAGTATCCAGGACGAGTCACTTGTGCCACCGCAGGTAGAATTCATTTGGAATTTCAGATTCATACAGGAATATTCAAGCGTCCATAGATAGAAGTGATAGATAGATAGATAGAAGTGCTCTGTTATGCCGTTCCGTAACAAAGCTGTTGTCTGCTTCAAAGTTTGAAGGATGAATTTGGTGTATGGACAACACTTAGTCGAGTGACATGCCAGGTACTCGCTGCTCTGGAAAGTGTCCGTCAGGGTGCAGATGTGATGCCACGGAGCCAGCTCAACAAAGTTTTGGATAAAGAGCTTGGACGAGATTGGCAGACACGTCTATCTAGCTTCGACTACGAACCACTAGCAGCAGCAAGCATCGGGCAGGTACATACTTGTCCGCTTATGTATGGCTATAGTACCATTGGTACTTGGTCGTGCATCCACTGATAGATGTGGAAAGAGAATTTTTCTCTTATCGAAATAAGCGAAGCAGCTTTCAATATATATCTTCATAACTGAAATATCTTGTAACTGTCATTAATTATTACTTGTCTTTCGGTCTTCTACCTTTTGTTCCGGAACAGGTCCACAGAGCAGTTTTGAAAGATGGGCGGGAGGTGGCTATGAAAATTCAGTATCCAGGAGTTGCTAACAGCATAGACAGCGATATCGACAACGTCAAACGACTATTAAACTATACAAACCTGATACCGAAAGGGCTTTATCTCGATCAGGCAATGAAGGTGCGCTTCGTCGCCCAAGCAGTTGCCTAGGCTTGCATTTGATTTCCCATTTGAAGTTACCTATCCTAGTTTGGGAGGGAAACTATTGCCCTCCAGTTTGAGCTCGATTTCAACTACAGAATCATGTCTACAGGTGGCAAAGGAGGAGCTTGCAAGAGAGTGCGACTATGAGCATGAGGCAATTTGTCAGAAAAGATTCAAAGAGCTTCTGAAGGATGAGCCAGGAGTTCACGTGCCCGCTGTCGTTGATGAATTCTGTAGCAAATGTGTTATGACATCTGAGCTTGTTCCAGGCAAGTAATTTCGAGCCTTTCTGCAGCCGTGAGTATTTGCAAGCACATCATCACTTGTTGTAAGCAAATAGGGAATCACTCATCAGTCTTTTGCAGCGTCTTCGAAGTCCTCCAAGTAGTTCCTGTCTAGTTTCTAAAACTAAAATGTTATTTTCCACAATTTGGACAGTATGCTCGTATGGAGGGTAATAACAAGTCATGGACCTTTTGCATGTGCAGGGGTTTCAATCGACAAGGTAGCGTATATGGATCAAAAAGTTAGAAACGATGTTGGTAGGAGGCTACTGGGTTTAACTTTGAAGGAGCTCTTCGTCTTCCGGTTCATGCAGGTAAGGGTCTTGTGATTGGTACATTGATGACTGCGGGTTCTACGTGCTGGGAAGAATGACTAGAGCTCTACACGATGGAACGGTAGGATTTTCTGGGTCCCAGATTTGAATCTGGGCCCTACTTTTAATACAATCACCGAAGTATGACGGAGTGATTGTGTTAGTTTTGTCAGCGGCTTCGTTACATCACGTCAGTATATAATTAGCTATATATAAATTTTGATTCCTATTTTATGAAATCTGGACATGTGTTGGCGTGTCGTAGCCGTTGGGCCACCGCAACGTAGATTAACGTTTGCAACAGATCAAGCATAGACTGCAAAGTGCTTGTGATGAAGTGGTTTTGCCCCAAAAAGGAAGGACCAGACTTCATAGGAATGTCTTTTGCAGACGGATCCCAACTGGGGAAACTTTCTGTACGATGAGGCGACGAACACAATCAACCTAATCGATTTTGGAGCTGCACGTGACTACCCCACCAAATTTGTGGATGACTACCTGAGGATGGTGGGTTCCTTGACTTCTTCTGTTGAAAATCAACCTTCCAGATAATGGTGATGCTTGTATCCTTATATAAGGTTGTCCAGCTACCGATCAACATCGTTTCCTGTTAGGCTAGGATTGTATTTAACAAGAATCATGATCCATCGAGGTACAAATCTAGAGTATGTTCCGCTCCTGGAGCACATCTTACTTGCTTATGTCGCGTTTCCTACAACCGGTAGTCGTCCAAGCCGAAATGCTATCAGGTTCCTAATCCTATTGTAAAGCAGTCGGGAGGCTCTGATCTCGAGTAATTTACTCACATCGTGTGAGAACGTACATACTTGATGTGCAGGTACTTGCATGTGCAAACAAAGATCGTGACCAAGTGTTAGAGATGTCTATCAGACTTGGATTTTTGACTGGGGAGGAATCCAAGTCTATGATAGATGCTCATATTCAGGCTGCCTTTGCGACGGGTGAGCCCTTTGCCAATCCAGAACCGTTTGATTTTCGCGCTACAAATCTGACCAAGCGAGTTTCTGAATTAGGTGCAACTATGCTTAGAGAAAGGTTGATACCTCCTCCTGATGAGGCATACAGTCTCCACAGGAAACTATCCGGTGCGTTTTTGGCCTGCGTAAAATTAGGTGCAGTTTTTCCGTGCCGGGAACTTCTGCTAGAATTTAGCAGAAACTACAATTTTTCTGATACCTACCAAGAAACAACAGTGTAATTACAACTGGCTTAGTAAACATAAAAAGTAAACATTCGTTTTGCCACAAGGCAAGCTCAAACTTACTGGTATTAGCATATCGGGGATTGTGGGTCACAGTTTATGTGGAGTGATAGATTAGATAAGCAAAGCAGCCCTCTGTTTTCTCACGGGGTACCTCCAGACCTACCCTATGTATCATTTATTGTCATGGATGCTTTGTAACAAGACTAAAAGAAAGTGATGATAGGGAAACGCGTACATTATCATGTAACTATCTTCGGGAGCAAGCCGCACTACACGCTTGAAGAATGTGCAAGGTGTGACCTGGTCATATGAAGTGGGCACTGAAGATTGTAGAGTGAATAGTTCCATGCTCCCTTCACTGCGTTCAGGCTCTTCATTACCTGATTCAATATTCCTGAAACCTTGACCGTACCAACAACCGTAGGTTGTGAATGATTTTGGCACTCCAGGATAGTCCCAACCTTATATTTGTTTTGTATCCTGGAGTGCCCTCCCTTTCTCATTTCAAATATCGCAGAAAAGTAAATATCTGGAGTACGATACCCTCTAGCTTGATAGCTATCAACGCTGAACAAGGTAGAGATACACATGCACATGCACATGGAACGATGATGTAATGAGTAAAAACGGGCTTCTCACAGTTCAGTTGCTACCTTCATGAACTGACTCGGAGGGTGTACTTTTACTTGATTCAGCTGGGCAGTCGTTTCGGGTAAGAAAGCTCAGAGGGGCAGAGGGACACAGCTTAAAACCAGGCAGCTACTGGATTTGGTTCCGGCATCTGGACGAAATGCGTTTGGGAGTAAAGGGGCACAAGTACTTGAGCCAAAGTGCTATCCATAGTGTGCAAAGAGTATAACAGGAATGCATTTACTGGAGTAGACCATAAAGCGGGCTTTTAGTGTAGCTCCCCACCTATCATACGACCTGGTTGAGATGCGCTTTGAAGAATAATTCTCTGTTTGATGGTTCTGTAGATAACTAACGTAAGACAACTTGTCCTGCATTAGGAATTGCGGTCTGAAGTAGCCAGAAGCTAGTGCGCTGCATGACTTTCCTTACGAGGTATTTGTCTCCTGCCAAATGAAGCAGAAGGAAAGAAGAAACCCCGAGACTTATCGCTAGAGATGATGTTCAACCTCTCTAACTCATTGTTGATGGTACAGTACCTAATGTAGCTAGCATGGAGAGGTTGGAACGAATGTGGGATAAGCGTTTAGGAAGGGAGGATTGTTTCGTTCGTCGAAGACCGAAGTGTGTAGACCCTGTAAATCCTAAATCCTGTGTTATAGCTTTGTCCAAATAGTCGCAAAAGTCTGTCTTATTGAGGAGACACGATGATTTCGGTTCTCTCCGCCAACTGCATTTTTGTCAAGGTACGTAAGAGGATCTAAGTCGCGGATAACAGTCACTAAAATATCATCAACCAATCTGCGGAGCTTGCAATGGGAGTTTAGGAAGACAGTGTTAGCACCAGTGTTAATCCCACGTTGCACGAAGGAGTAATCGTAAGTGAAGAAGAAGAAGAAATATGCAAGGTACACAGCACAGTTGGTGCCCATAAGGATTCCTGTAGTCTGTTGGTATACTACTTTGCCCAGAGAAAAAGATAAATTACCAATGAAATAACTCAGCCATCGGATAATGTCGGCTGCAACAACTAATTTAATTTCGTTTTTGTTGCGGATCTCGATATTGTCGATTTACCGTGGAGACTTCAACCACGTGTTGTAGGAGTCAAGGGGAGAGTGGTGGAGAAGAAGCAATTTTTGTCTCTTAGTATTATAGTGGAGAAAAAGGTTCGATACAAGCTGTTCCATTCTCTGCTTTCTTGTAAGTTCAGAGAGATCAATGTTAGTGTAGAGAGTGAAGAAATAGTAAGTTTGAAGCGACAAGGGGATGAGTTTTTCTCGAGAGGTCCTACTGGTATTGAAGTAACGTATGAGTTCCATGACTGGTGAAGAGTTGGTAATAATCCTACTCTTAGAAGGAAGAACATCATGCTTTTCTAAGAGTGTAGTCCAAAGTTCGTCTACAGAAGGAGAGAGTGGTTTGAAAGCTGTGCAGAGCCAAGCAGAGACAAGTCAGTCCGAGAGTAGTGGTGTATGCGAGCAGACCTAAAGCTCTAGTCAGATACATGATTCGTCCGGGAAACAGCTCAGCTGAGGAGCACGAACAACGTTCAAAGGTAAAGGTAACACACAGTGAAATAAATAGGAAGTTCCAGAAAAGAAAGGTGGCTTGTATGTTATCTTGAGTCAGTGAAGTTAATCAGATATATTTGGCCTACGTGAATGGGAGCGCAATGCAACAACAAGCACATACACAAAAGGGTAACCCGTGAAAACGGAACCCCGAGAAGATGTACTCCTGAAGAATCGCATGCAGTGGCCTTTAGACCATAGACCAGCACCCTGGCTGCGAAGATGGAGATAAAGCAGAACAGACAGCTACCTGAGGACGGGGAGACTTACCAAAGAGTACGTTCGTTCTCACCTTCCAAGTTTCAGCCAGGAACGATTTAACTGATCATCGACAGAAGAGATTTCCTCAAGTAGCTGAACAGAAAAAAAGAGAGCAAAAAGAGTTGGACAACAAGGCAGATGCTTTGGGTTCCGACTCCAGACCAGAGAATCATGTGAATCTCGTGAACAGCCCCGACGGTGTATTTCACCATGAGTCTGATTCTACTAAATATATCTGTTAGCAGAGTACAATAGTTTACTGTCTACCTAATAATGCACAGTATCTTCGTCCCAATCTCGACAGCGAGTATAGTCCTTATTCTGCTGGTTCATCTTATTCATCCTGGTGGTGAACGGGATGCTGCCTTATGAAACTTAAACTTCAGTGTAGTACCTAGGATAGGGGTTCTTCTATATTGGTCTCGAACCCAGGTTCTTCCGGGTACACTCTCGTCAAAGAGAAGGATAGCTTTTGTGAGCCTTATGTCGGGCAAGCCTCCGTATTGCCTCTTTCGCACTGTCATTCATTCGAGTTCAAGGTTGTTACAGAAAGCTCTCTGATAGATATGCTACTCTCAGAATTTCTGCTATCTTAATTGTACAAATGTTAGCTTGTTAACCGGCGGATCCTACCCCCAAACGGTCGATCTAATGACCCAAAGCCCAGAAATTGCTAATCAATCTGGCGATGCTGGAAACACGCCAGAAGAAGAAGGTATGCCCACCTTCGTAGACTCACCTGCGGGAAAGGATTTTCCGGTGCTTTCTGCATACTGGGATCCATTATTCCTCACACCCAAATCAAGCAGGTGAACCGAAGCACTCAATCGGCCGCCACACAGCCTCAACAGAACAGATCAGATCAACAGGGAAGGATCCGGAATTTCCAATTCCCCTACGAAAGCTCAGGACAGTACACGTTAAGGATATCCCTCCAGTTGAAGAGCATTCGCTGCAAACACAAATCTCTTGCCGCACTTTCGCGACGGAGCGCATAAGCACACTACACCTACTCGACCTTCACCCTATCCATACTCACCGGCTGCTTCTGTGCATTACCGGATAGAGAATGTATCCCACGACTCGTGAGGTTGGTGGGATGTGTAAGGTTAAGGCGAACGGACGGCGCTGAGAATGGAAAACTAAATTTAAGTAAAGTAGAAGCGGGTAGAATAGCTTCGGGCGGAAAGCTCGGACACTATTGGAAGCTGTTGTTTATCGAAACTTTTGAAATATATCAAGGTGTTCCCTTATACCATCCGAAATCCTGTCTAAACGAGTGTGGGTAAGGCGTGGACCGCAACACCGTTTTGGCAGCAAGAATTTCTAAGTTTTTAGCGGAAGTGTCAGGAATCCGAAGCAAGAGAAGAATCTATTATCAATAATAATTTTTAATTTTCAAATAGCACCACCGTACTTAGTTATTTTCGAGCATATATTATGTATATGAAGTTGTTATCCTGCAGCATCATTCCTCCATGTGAAGACTTGGTTCTCGTTCCCGCACATACAACTCACACGACACTTGTAAATTTCATATTTCATTCATTCTTTTTGCTGGGATTGGTTTGAGTCCCAAGACGGAAGAGGTAACTAGAGGAACTAACCTTGTTTCCCGACCTCTTGCTTATGAATCTACAGGAAGGCAATGATTTAATGACTCGAAAACCGCCTGGAGGCTCCGAGAATTCTAGTCTAGGTCACAGCAGTAGATTTAGATCGCGAAGAGTTTAATACGGCCAGTTAGGAAGGCATAAGACCAAAGTAGAGGCCTTAGAGACCTTAGAGGTAATTTTGACCCCCTTGGCCACCCTGCAGCCGACGCGTGGCACGGGACTAGGGCGGAAGGCCGAAGACCAAAGGCGAAGGGCAATGGTCCGCGTCCTTATGCGGCCACGGCCGCGGAAGACGAGCCGTCGCAACATGGCGACCGCTGACAGACCGAGATAAAGGAAACACGCGCGAAGAGTAAGTAGAACCCGCGGAGGCCGCAACGGAAGCCCACATCCTTATGCGAACGACGGATGGAGACGACGGAGAGAACGGAGGACCGGACGGAGATCCCTGCTTGGCCGAGAACCCCTCGGGAAGCGACAACACACGCGCGGAGTGTGTGGAAGCCAAGAAGCCACCGCCACCTCGTACGAACGATTCGCCTTCCCCAAGAAGGGAAGCAGACTTGGAGACCCCGTCGGGTCCGCCTCCCGACGTGTGAATTCCCAGCCAATGGGAACTCATGGAAGCTTGCCGGTACCTCTCCCCGTCCTCTATTCGGGACTCGTGACAGAAGCCGATTGGCCGCAATGATTAGGGCTTGGCACTCCACTCGAGGAGCCCGATGACAGTCAGACGAGAGGGTGGGACCTGCCGAGATATAAATGCAAGCCATAGGGCACTGTGCCCACATCGCAACGGAGGCCGGAACGGGTCGTAAGCTGGGAGAAGGCCACGTAGCAGTAGCGCGCCCCGCGGAGTTAGGATAGTGCCAGAGAGTTATGTGTATACAAAAGTTTCCTCGAAGAAACCTCGTGTACTTGTGCAACTGACAGTTTTTCATAAGGGTCGAGGGACTCGAAGTCAGATTGCGGAACATTGATAGGAGTGGGTCGCGAGATTTAGGGCTAGTTAAGGTTAGCCGTGACCTGCAGATAGACTGGGCTAAGTCCGAGGTCGCCGTGAACACTTGATCGAGGTGTTGCCTTTGTATGAGTCATATTGCAGTAAAAGATCGAATGTATCTCGAATTAGAATGTGCTTGAGTTAAGGTCGAGTGTGAGATCAAGGGGACATGTGTGTTGTCCTCGTTCCTAGACGAATCGAGTGCCGGATTTGTTGTCTGTGTGGATTCAGCCGGGTCGTTGAATTGAAGAGTACTGCGTGGGTTTTGATTTTGTAATTCCGTCTAGACCCGCGAAGCAGTCGACCGAACTCGAGAACCACGACAGAGTGGTATCAGAGCTCTGGTTCTTGGTCTCAACAACAGAGTAAAAACACTAGCCCCAGCCGCAGCTAGCCGAGTCACGAGTTGTAGCTGAAGATAGAGCGAGGTCTCCGATCGGCAACCTCGACACTGCCGGGGAGTCTCGACTAGTCGCCTTCGGAGCCGCGACTTGCCGAGTACTTACGACGAGAGATAGAAGACTGCTAAGAGCCTCGACTCGTCGTGAGGACAAACTGAATGCCGCCGCGGAAAGCCAAGGGAGACGCAGGAGTCGGACCTTCCAGGTCCTCGTCGTCGAATTCCTCATTCCCTAATCCGGTAGCCTCGCACATCCCATCCGGCTATGACCGACAACCCGTAGGGTCTGAAGCCTCGATTGCAAGCAGCTCGCTTGCGAGTCATGCCGACAACTCGACCGGTGGCTCGTCTGCGACGCCGCCGATCAGTGCGGATGTCAGGAGGACTCTACAAGATGTGGAGGTGTTTATCCAGAATCTGCGAGCCCAATTTGGTGTGGTCGGAACTCCGTCCACACCATCCCTTGTTCTCCCTGCCCCATCGACGGATCCGCTGCCTCCACCTCCGCTTGTAGCCCAGCCGACGAGGAGTGGAGACATCGCGTTCGACGGTGGGATCCCTAGTGGAAATTCCAGTGGGTCAAGTGTATCTACTACAAGCGGACCTAGTACTGACCGAAATGAAAGGCGTCCAGAAAGACGAAAGCGCCGTCGCCGAGCGCCTTCTCCCAAAAAAACCTCAAGAATATTCAGGAGAAACGTCCATTCCTAAATTCGAACTATGGGTCACCTCGATGAAGAATTATTTAAGTCATTATTCGAGGGAGGGACTGATTCGCCTATGTAGTGAGCAGGCTGAGGGGCGAATGCTCTCAAGTGGCTTACTAATCACCAAAAGGAGCGCTCGAATGAAGAGAAACTGAAACTCAGTACCTGGGAAGAGCTTCGGGACTGTCTGCGGACCTACATGGTCATGCGGAACGAATATAACCACTATCACCAGGAGATGGATAACCTGAAGCAGATCGGAGGAATTCGCGAATACAGTCAGCGGTTCGGACACTTCTGGAATGCCTTAGCAATGACTGATCGCAACGAAAAGAAATATCTATTTCATAAAGGTCTCCAGGGTTGGTACTCTTACTAACTCTCTTCGTTCAGGCATCCTTCCTTGCAGGATCAGTCCTAGGAAGACGTGGAACAGGTTTCCTCTCAATCTCGTCCTTCTGTTCTCCTCGCCAGCAGCAAACTTATCGTGAAGAGCAGACATTCGTTGATAGATTGTTGTTGTTGTAGTGATACGAAGTTCTCTTAGTTTTGTCATCGTTTCCTTCATATGCGGACTGTCGATGGAATCCTCTTGGAGAATGAGGTTGACGCAATCCCTTAGCGTTAAATTGGATGGAATGCGCACACCAATCGAGACCAGTTGAGATGATGTCTCGCGCTTTTCCAAACCTTAACCATGGACTCAATTATCATCGAGCCATTGGTGTGCAGGTCTTAATTGATCAGGATAAGATCACGTACTGAGTATCCACCTCTCACAATATTTTGGTCGAAACTCTCTCTCGCTCTTACTATGTAGGCTTCCACGAGCGAGGTCCAACGTGATTCTTTGCCATCTAAGATTTGTCTCATCTTTCTGCACAGAAGAGCATTTCTTTGAGCCCGGATTTCTTTGAGTCTTAGGCCGCCCTTCTCCTTGCTACGACACATCTTATCCCAAGCGATCAATGCTGTTTTGGGTTTGCTCTTTTCGTCAGTTCCTCAAAGAAAGTCTTGCAGATTTTGTCGATTTCTTTAGCAGCTCGATCAGTGAAGCCAATGATCGACAAAAAAAATATCGACATCGCACGGAAGACATGTTTGAAGAGCAACACCCTGGTCTCGAAGGAGAAGTGAGAATCTTTCTATGATTCTAATTTTTTATGCATCTTATCGATACAGTATTGCAGCATCTGATGTTTGGAGATATCTTGCCCATAGGGTGCACCAAGGTATCGGCAGACATCTTTTTGTTTCAGAATATTACAGCCAGTCGCTCTCAACCAAGGGGGAGCTCTCACTACTCCTATCAATAACACGCTAGACTTTTGCATGTTCAGCTTCGTCTCGGAGGCCTTTTCAAAGATTTCGATGCATTCTCGAAGAGCAATGAAGGAGAGTTCCTCCACCTCGATGAACGCACCCATGTCATCCGCAAACAAGGAGTAGTCAACTCTGACGTTATTGGCGAACTTTAGTCCACGAATTCTTCTTTCGTCGTAGTCATATTTGAGCTCGAGCATGAGAGGTTGGGTTGCCAAGGCAAAGAGTAGTGGGGCGAGAGGCACCATTGCCTTACTCCTCGTTCTATAGGGAAGTGGTAAGTAAATTTTCCATTCACTTGGACAACAACGATAGCTCCGAGCGTGAATCTTTATATCAATTGAATACACTTCTCGTCTAGTCTCATCCGTAGCAAAGTTACCCAGAGGTATTCATGATCGACTCTGTCATAAGCTTTTTCAAAATCTAGCTTCACGAAGAGGCCAATTCTCCGCCGTTGCTTGAGAAGATCTTGCGTGAACCACACTGTGAGTATGTTCTCTATCATCTCTCTAACTTTTATGAACCTCGTTTGTTGATGAGAGATGATCTTGAGTAGGACAATCTAGAGTCTAGCCGTCAGAATTTTAGCCGCCACTTTGTTGTCTGTTGTGAGCATGGTTAACGACCTCTAGTCCTTGAGTCGCTCTTTATTTATACTCTTAGGGATGAGTTTAATCACCCCTTAAGTGACAGAGCTCGCCATGATGTCAATTTCTCAATACTTGCACAACATGTCGTAGTAAGATGTTCCAAGGATAGGCCATAAGGTCTGTAGACACTCCGCTGAGACCCGTCTCCCCATGGAGATTTATCCTTTGGAAGTGCATTACCACCTCCGTGACTTCAAAGAAGGTCGGGATGTCCGTCAACATTATACGTTCTGCATCCGTGAGCTGATTTTCTACCTTCTCCATAAGCTTCTTTTGCTTAGAATTTGAGGTCAAATCTGCAGCTTCTTTCTTATAGAGTGTAGCATAGAACGCATCAATGCTGCTCATGATGCCTGATGGGTGGGTGACACAGATGCCGTCGTTTTCTATCAGAGATGTGATCTTCTCCCTCGCACATTTCTGTTTATGTATGTTGAAGAAATATTTGGTCGGGGCATCACCCAATCCTAGGTGTTTGAATCTCGATCATAACTAAATTTGCACAACTCTTTCATGCTCTAATTTGTGTTTCTTGTCTTCCAGCTCTCGAATTTCATTCAAGACATCCGGGAGTAGCATGAGGTGTGGAGTTTCATGAAGCAGCATCAGTTGTTGTTCCAGGATAACGCTAGAGATTTCTCTGGACTTTTGCCTCTGTATGTTGCGCATGTAGCGTCTAGTCCTCTTCCATCCTTGAGCGTAGGTTCTTCTTGGATCTCTCATTTCTTTCAGAATCTCTTCCCAGATTTTCCTGATGTTGTCCAAGTTTTCCGGAGAGTTGATCGAAGACAGACAGTACTTGAAATATGTTGTGTGAGAGTCATTCTTAACTGGTCCCCATCTTTCTTCGATGTCAACTTGTAATTCCACTATGAGACAAATGATCAAAAAGAGTAATACCAACGTGGTGTGTTAGCTGCTTAATACCTGATAGCCATCTTCTGTCTTGTGAGAAGTAGATGCGGTCTATCCTTGACCATTGTATCTCCTCTTCGTAGTATCGTCATCTAATGTGTAATGGCCCGACTTTGTTTGCAGCCAGCTCTAGAGCATCAGTAAGATTGAGTTTCAGTCTGATTTCTATGAACGCACACTCCTCCCTCCTTGTAGCAGGTTCCTCTTCCTTGCAACGTCCGAGGTTTTTTCCACCATGTTCCAATCTCCGAGGAGGATCCAATCTCGGCACTCGAGATTCTGGTTGAGTAGGGATCAAAATCTCCTTCTTGTCTAGTGCGTGTGAGGACCATAAACTGAGGTCATGTTGACGTGATGAGAGTCTTTCTTGGAGAGGGCAGACCTCCTGACTGTGATCGATCAGAGAGACGACCAGAAGAGAAAAACAGCTAGTCGCTGATGATGAGATCTCCAAAATCTTGCTTCTTGCGTCCACCGATTACAAAAACAAGCACTCCAACACACCTTGGTACACAAATAGATCTCTCAAGATTCAAATAACTTTATTTCAGTGTCGCTACACCATCAATCTCTTCAACTGTAAAGAAAATCTCTCTCTCTTCTTCTTCTGCGTGTCTCTCTCTCCCGTCAATCAGTTCTCAGCCAAAAGTCTACCAAATACGTCTCACTCCGAACCTAATAGTGAAATTCAGGCCCTTGAATCTTATTCCTCTCTTTGCCTCAATTGAAACTCTCAGAAATTTGATCCAGCGTCGATTAAAAGTCCTCTGTAGATTTTCAAACGATCTCTCTCAATAAAATTGTCTCCTGAGAGTAATTTCTCCTCAGAAAAGTTTATTAGACAACGTCCAAGCTTAAAACTCCTGCCTCTCTCCCTACGATGATCTCCCAATTCAATCTGTCAGCAATTTGATCTTCCCCCAGCCTCCTAGCTTCCCATGCGTGTCCTCAACCCCTAATCCCTAATCCTCCTCCTTCCGCTTCAGCTCTCTCAGAAAAATCCTTTGCAAAACTGTCCCTGATCCCAAGCCGCCATAGGCATTTAACCTAAAAGTTAAGGTCTCAGCTTAAGCTGCCCCCTGCTGTCCTTATAAGCGCAGTCACTTATCAGAAGCAGGACCCTAGCTAAACTGTCCCCCTGCTATCCTTATGCGTATAGAGCTTTATTTACAAAGTTGGCCCCTTTTTAATACAAGTTTCACAGTTGTCTACACAAACTCTACCCCTTCACTAATAAAGGTTCTCATAGTCTCATTCTCCATCGCAAGCCGACTCGAGGGTTATTTAACTAATTAGCAAAAATTTCCCGTGCTCTTGATGCCATCTTGATACCACCATGAATATACTACAAGTCATCCAATGTAAGCCGAAGCCCCAACACTTATGAGACTGCCCCACAAGGCTTACAGCCCTCTCATATGCGCACCAGGTATCTCTCATAGTATATTCAGGATGGCATGCAGAGGTTTAGGCTAGGAAGCCCACGATTAAAGGAGATATCGGTCTCCCGTCCCTAGATATGCAGGACGTGGCTGCATATCCAACATAGACTCCTTTTCAAGAGACCAACATGAATAGGAACCAGAGGTAAGGGGGGATTGATCCTGAGACCACTTCCCTCCTAGGCAGACGCCCTATCACTGGGATGGCCTTTGATTCCGTTCAAAACTGTTAAACTTCATGTACATATGCTTTTGTTAAGAAGTTTTTTATAAAGTCTTTACTAGCCTTTTCTACGCTAACTTTTACATACATCTCCGTTGTTTACGAATAAGGAGTCAAAACTATAGTACTTGTGAACACCTACACGCTCACGCTATCAGATTCTGAGTTCGAGTCACGAGCTAGAATCGACAGATTTCTCTCTTTCACACATTTCTCAGTCTAAAACCCGTGCTAACTATTACTTAAAGCACTTTCTATCAAGACTGGAAGCACGAAGTCGTTCTCCTCGTAGAGCTCTGCATTCTGATACCTTTCGACCTCTTTCAGGATGATATTTCAGTCTAAGCTAGGGGGCAGCTTGCCAAACATAGCCCTAGCTTAGCTCCTGTCCAGCTTGATAATCTAGGGCGCAGCTTCCCGAACAAATGTTGGTTGAGCGTCTTCTGAAGTTCCGTTTCATTATATGGAATGTCACACATTACGACATTCACCTCCTTCAAACCTGCACATCCTCCGATATGTGTCAACTTTTCCACTAGTCTCCATGGTTCTCTAAATTACCATCGTCCTCCTCATCGTCTTGTCTTCTTCTGATAGCAGATCTGCATCTACATCCATCATCTGATCTGACTCCAAAAACTCATCCAGCTCAATGGATTCTCCCCTTCTTTTAAACAACTTGATACGCTTACCAGCATCCGGAAGTCTTAGAGGTGTATCATCAAGCTCCCGTAAAGAGTAAGTAGCATTCTGATGCACTTCTAAGACTACATACGGACCAAACCACCTCCTAGAAAATTTTCGAATCGTAGAGTGCTGATTCTCTAGTGTACTGTCATACACCAAAACCCAATCTCCAACATGTATGGGCTTCGGCCGGAGCCTGTGTGTCTTGTCAAACTTATCCTTGTCCTTGAGACGGACCTCTTTCTATTTCGTTGTGCCTCTATAAGATCTACCTCCCTATGTTCCAACTGCCTGATTTGAAGTGCAAGAAGTTGTACACGATCCATTTCTTCTTCCCACAGTAAAGTAACCCATGTAAGAAAATCCTCCTTTGCCGGCATAATCGACTTCTGACCCAACATCAATTCAATAGGCATGTACCCAGTAGTAGTGCAATGAGTCGACCTGTCAGCCCACAGAGCAAAAGGAAGCAACCTAGATCATTGTCTATGCCTACCATCGCATGCCTTTACCAGAGCTTGAACAATCGACGAGTGCCCTCTCTCGTTCTTACCAATCCTTTCCGGATTCATGGCAGTAGTGAGTTTGAGTTTCACTCCGTGTTGGGCGAAGAACTCCTTCGCTTCCGTACCACGCAACTCTCCTCTGTCTGCATGTAATCTCCCTATAGATCCGTACCTACAGATAATATCCTCGAGAACAAACTTACATATCCCTTCTGTGGTCTTCGTCCTTAGAGCTCGTCATTCCACAAAGTTGGAGAGGTCTTCTCGAGCCAACACCAAATACCTCATACCCCATAGCCCAGGAGGCATTGCTATCAAATCAAGAACCCATTGAAAATGGATATTAGGCGGATAGGTCGGTACCAGACCATCTCTATAACGTACTTTTGAATAAAATTGATAGTGCAAGCATGAACTCACAAAGTTCACCACATCTTGATAAAGTCCTCTCCACCAGTATCTCTCCTTCAACTTGGTGTAGGTAGCCCAAGCTCCTCGATGTCCGGCCCACAAGGTGTCATAAAACTCCTTCATCAACTGTTGCTTGGTCTGCAGATCATCTATAACTCGTAAAAGTGCTCCATCTCTTTTCTTTAGACGCTTCCAAAGATATCCATCTCGCAACAAGTAATCATATGCCTTCCTTCTTACCTCTCTGAACTCTGCATCACTCAAACCCTCTTGCCTATTTAAAGAACTCAGAAAGAATCCAATGTCACGTAACCTTCCCGTGTAGAACTCCTCTCTGAACGGCTCCAAGTCTGTAGCCCGCCGTTGCTAGTCTACTTCTGCGAAGCAGGAACAATCTTCTGGAGGTGTGAGAAGCCGAGTTGAACACCCAGAAGCCGAGAATTGCTTCGGGAAGACGGTACTGAGAAGATCGGAAGAGGTGACCTGGAAGCAGGAAGTGTCTTCCCAAGCTTCTCCGTGAATAGTTGTGTGATATTTTAGTTAGTAGTTGTTGGTTTAGGTCCAGAGCACCTTTTGGGCGAGTCTGGAAGACGCGTGGTTTTGTGAGAAGACTGGATTTCTAGGCAAAACCCGTGTGTTTGTGTGTTTGAACAGATCTTAGAACTTAGAGCAGCGTTACTTGTGCAAATCCTCTGTGAGAACGATATCTTGTATACTAAATGGGCAAAAAGAGTAATCCTACGACACTACATATAGTGAGCACTTAAGCTCTGTTACACTAAGCCACATGCACAACTATGAGTCGAAGGCTCAGTCCTTCCCAAGTCCTCACATTCTAGCTTCCACTCTCAGAAGTTGAATCTAGTCTTCCAGAAGACCGCTATTCCGTCTTCCGAGATTCTAACAGTGCTTCCTAAGTTCCTCTCGTCTTCCAAGCTATATCTAAACAATCTTAACTAAGCAAAGCATCGCATGGATTCTTAAGAAGACAACCCACCTTGCATTTCATCCTACTTCCTAACAGAAGATACAAGATATGCGAGAAGAAGAGTGTACAAAAAGTTCAAAAGATGGTCGCGGGCTCCTGCTGTGACAGTGACCTCCAGGAAGACTCCTGAGACAGCTTCCGATTCAATGACGTTCTCAGAAGACTTCCCGCAGCCAGGCTTCTCTTCACTGATCTCACCTGTCTTCTGCTTCTGACACGCAATCTAACCTCACAACAGACACAAAACATTCATACTCTGTTCTTCTGACTCCTCACCTTTCATACACACTTAGAAGAAGCTTGCTGCATGACGGGAAGACATGACCCTCGGCCATTCTCTCCAGTTTCTGCCAGTAAGACTGCTCACAACTCTCTTCTAAGTTCAGGAAGAAGAAGGAATAGGATGCTATGGGTCGGACAGAAGAGACCCGTAAAGGACCCTCACGTCTTCTCGCACATTCTGCCAGTCTTTCCAACCTTCTAGTCTCTCTCTAGGAAGATGTGGATTTGAGAAGCTCGGAAGATCGGGAGACACAGGCATGGTTCCCAACTTCCGGCTTCTCGAAACAACAAACAACTCACCAAGTCATTCAAGATTCGTACCAAACCTCTCTCAACACAAAATCCAATCCAATCTTGGTACGAATTGCACACAGTCATCTTCTGAAGACGTTCCAACGTCTAGAAGCGTCTTCTGAAAATGTTCAGATCTTCCGAAGCGTCTTCCGTCTTGGGATTCGGGAGTAGAGGTGCGATAGGATAGGGAAATTGATAGCTGAGGGATCGAATTTGAGAATGAAAGACATGGAAGCTCGATTACAGCTTGGGAAGAAGCGGAAAGATGGCTGTCAAAAATTGGACAGCGCTTCCGCATCCAATTTCACATAGGGAAATTTTGGGACGGAGAAAGCGATCGATGGCTTCTTGCAAACAAGCGGGGAAGCGCGGGGGACACTAAACCAGAGGCGAGAAGCGGTGGGAAGGAGGAAGAACATGAAAAGAACCTCAAACCGTCTTCTGGCTGCTTCTCGTAGTGCCTTCAGTCTTCTATGCGCTTTTGGTCTCCACCTCAGCTCCAAGACGACCCACATAACTACTCCTATCGTTGATTTTGAGCTACGCCCTGCTGCTTCTTCAATCGATCTTTGCTCCACCTCTAATTGTCCTTCAATGTCTGCTTCCGGAAATCTACAAAGGACTACTTCAGCTCGATGTGCTTCCTGCTCTCACAAAATCGTCCTCGTTCTCTCCTTCTAGCCTCGATTCGATCCTTGCTGTCCATGATTTCACTACTCTTGCTTTCCTCACTCAATTTGGTATCTCTGAAATCGATCCTCAGCGCGCGATGGCCTTTGATGCGAGAAGTAATCGTTGATTCTGTGCTAATGTGCTTCTCTCGTATCTTCCTACGCGATTAGGGATTTTGACCTACCTACTATAATGGAGCTACTTGGTAGGTACACCTATCCCTCTACTAGGTGGTGCGTGGTTGATGCCCATGTAGTCGCTGTCGCTGTCGCTGTCTTCTGGAAGACACGCGTCTTCCGTCTTTCGTCTTCCGGCAGGCACAATCGAGAAGACATCTTCTCTGAAGATATCCGCCTTCCGAAGAAATCATCTTCTACTTAAAAAGATCTTAAGATCATCTTTCCTCTAAGCGAGGTGTAATCTTAAACAACAAGGTTACTTCAGTTACACAAACAAGTTATTAACTTCAAAAATTTCAAAATTCGTAAATCCTGTAAATTATGGGCACCACATTTCCACCATTCCTTCCTTGTCTATCTTCCAGGAAGAGGCAAGTTGTGCTTCTAGACACATACCACTTCTCTGAGATCATAGATAAGATCTTCTTCTCGAGCTCGTACCCTCGGTTCTCGGATTCTGACTGGTGAAAGACCCTACGCCATCACTCCGTCGTCCAGGAAGATGGTCTTCCACGAGCGACTCCTCCCTTCGCAGGTACAATGTTGCAAGGAGGCAGTGCTATCCAGACCTCCTCTAGAAGACCCTGGTCCGCGAGATTCCAGTCCCACATGAAGAAGTCAAGATCCAACTCCTTGATGAAGAGTTTGGCCTCTGCCAACTCTGCTGCCGGCAACACCAACCCTCGAGGATGCATCGACATGCTTCGAGCCTCTGTTACACTAAGCCACACGTACTTGCTGTGAATCGAAAGCTCAGTCCTTCCCAAGTCCTCACAGTCTAGCTTCCACTCTCAAAAGTCGAATCTAGTCTTCCAAAAGACAGCTATTTCGTCTTCCAGGATTCTAACAGTGCTTCCTAAGTACCTCTCGTCTTCCGAGCTATATCTAAACAATCCTAACTAAGCAAGGCATCGTATGGATTCCCAAGAAGACAACCCACCTTGCATTTCATCCTATTTCCTAACAGAAGATACAAGATATGTGAGAAGCAGAGCGTACAAAAAGTTCAGAAGATGATCACGGACTCCTGCTGTGACAGTGACCTCCAGGAAGACTTCTGGGACAGCTTCCGATTAACTGACATACTCATAAGACTTCCCGCAGCCAGGCTTCTCATCACTGATCTCACATGTCTTTGACTTCCGACACGCAATCTAACCTCACAAGAGACACGAAACATTCATACTCTGTTCTTCTGACTCCTTATCTCTCATACACGCTCAGAAGAAGCTTGCTGCATGACGAGAAAACATGACCCTCGATCATTCTCTCCAGATTCTGCCAGCAAGGCTTCTCACAACTCTCTTCTAAGTTCGGGAAGAAGAAGGAATAGGTTGCTATGGGTCGGATAGAAGAGACCCGAAAAGGACCCTCACGTCTTCTCGCGCATTCTGCCCACCTTTCCAACCTTCTAGTCTCTCTAGGAAGATGTGGATTTGAGAACCTCGGAAGATCAGGAGGCACAGGCCTGGTTCCCAACTTCCATCTTCTCGAAACAACAATCAACTCACCAAGTCACTCAACACAAAACCCAATCCAATCCAATCCAATCTTGATACGAATTGAACATAGTCGTCTTTCGAAGAGGTTCAGACATTCAGAAGCGTCTTCTGTCCATGGGTTCGAGAACTAAGGTGCGGTAGGGTAGAGAAATTGATAGTCAGATGATCGAATTTAAGAATGAGAGGTGAGGAAGCTCGATTCAACTTGGGAAGAAGTGGGAAGATGACTCTCGAAAACTGGATAGTGCTTTCGCGCCCAATTTTCGTAGAAGAAAGTTCAGGGTAAGGAAATCGATCGATGGGCTTCTTGCAAACGAGCGGGGAAGCGCGGGGGACATCAAATCAGAGGTGGGAAGCGGTGGGAAGGAGAAAGCACACGGGAAGAACCTCAGTACAGCTTTTGGTTGCTTTTGGTGCGCCTTCATTCTTCTACGCGCTTTCGCTTGTCAATCCCAACTCCAATGTGACCCCATGAACTTGCTCCTGTCGTCAATCTTGAGCTGCGCCTCTCGGCTGCTACAATCGATCCTTCTTCCTCTTTCAGAACCTCTCTAATCGACCCTCAATGTCTGCTTCCTAAAATCCACAGGGGTTCCTTCAGCTCGACTGTGCTTCCAGTTTAACAGAATCGATCTCACTCCTTCTCTGACCTCAATTCGATCCTATGTTCTCAATTTCACTCTCCTTGCTTCCACAACGCAATTCGATACCCCGATTGTAATCGACCTCTCAAAGTGCAGATGTCCTTCAGTGCGGGAAGCAGGCGACTGATCTCATGCTAATCGACTTTCCCCGTATCTTCTCTATGCGATTAGGGGTTCGACTTCCTTGACCTACCTAATACCATGGTGGCTATCTGGTAGGTACACCTACCCCTTGCCTAGGTGGCACGTGGTTGGTGCCCATGCAGTCGCGGTTGCTATCTTCGGAAGACACTCGTCTTTCGTCTTTTGTCTTCCAAAAGACACATCCGAGAAGACGTCTCCTCGGAAGATGTTCGTCTTCCGTCTTTCGAAGAAGTCAACTTCTCTTTACAAAAAGACCTTAAGATCATATTTCCTCTAAGCAAGGTATAATCTTAAGTAACCAAATTATTTCAATTACATAGACAGGTTATTAACTTCAAAAATTTCAAAAAATCGTAAATCATGTAAGTTATGGGCACCACACTTATTATGTCAACTATCTCAATAAGCACAGTTCAAGAAGGACAACAAGTAATGATTTTTTTTATTTAATCATTATCATAACTCTTTATGATAAAAATGTTTATCATTATTTGAAATATTTTTGCATCGAACAAATATCACAATTCTATAGTGATGTTGCGAGAGAAACTTCTCCACGTCTTATATGTTTCAAGTTTATAAAGTCTAATATTTCTAAAGATATGATTAATATTTTCACAAGTGTGTTGAGGTCTATTTTGTACCTCGCACCATGATTCAAGATTTGATTTTTTTTACATGAATTCAAGATGAAGCTCTATGTAAACTCTTATTTAGAATATTGAAAATGTGGATCATCTAGATAATCTAGAAAATCTAGATATCAATTCATTGAATGAGAAAACAAAAATTTGTTCATTAGATGCACGTCGAGATCACATTAAAAATAAAAATATGAATTATATGAATTATATCCACAATTGTATATCATCCATCCAACAATCGTGAAAAATATTTCTTATTTTAATTCACGACATGTCCAGATATGATTATCACCAACACACTGTCCAATTTATACTTCAAGACTTATTCTTATTTTTATTTCTTTCAATAAGACAATAATTATCTAGAGTGTTCAAAAAATCTTCAAGTTTGACTTAAAGTGTAATAGTGTGCTTCACCAACTTGTGTTTATTTACAACTAAATGACACAAACATTAGTTGTAAAAAGCATGTCCGAAGAGCAACTCAAACTTGATGTTTCAAAGTTGTGTAATCATATTGGTTTTGTCTATAAATGACTGATTGTGTTTTTTTATAGACTTCTGTAATATGATTTATTATCTATATTTTTGAATTTTTATATATCTTTGAGATATGAGATTTCATAATTTTTTTCTCTTAATAATTTATAATAGATTTGTTATATATATTCTTCTTTGCAAGTTAACAAGTTCTTTAACTTTTTAATGGTATCTTTATTGATATGAGAGTTATTGTTATTTTCCTCATGGATAATTCCAAACTATTCTTTTATACATTTATGTGAGTCAAAGTTTCACTATTATCAATTTAATTTTTATTAATATCAATTTGGTTCTACATATCAGCTTGTTTGCTATTACTTGTTACTTTATCTACACTAGTTCACACTAGTTTATTTTGCTGTTATTTGTTATCTTAAGCGTGAACCGCATCGTCATTCTCCGTATGTCGGTGTGTCGGTGTGTCTTAAAGGTATCAATAAAAAATGATATCAATTTTATTGATATGACAGTTATTCTTTGATACATTTATGTGAGTCAAAGTTTAACTATTAATAAGTTTAATTTTTATTAATATCAATTTGGTTCTACATATAAGCTTGCTTGCTGTTACTTGTTACCTTATCTACACTAGTTCAGTTTGCTGTTACTTGTTATCTTAGGCGTGGACCACACCACCGTTATTGAATGCTACTCGTGAAACATGAGACACGTCGACTCGGCAAGTGGGTAGTGTAACGTCGACCACCGCACAAAATGAATCATTTTTGAATCACTTCTTTTTGTATTATCTTTAGACTGTGTCAACTTTTTTGGAACAAGGTATTCTTTTTGGTATAGTTTCGAAGACTCTTGTCAAGTGCTTCATGATGTGTGGGTGGGAAGTGCATCGAGTGTACGATCTCGATGACTTTCTCGAGGTTGTCGTTTGTGGAATGCATCGTGGGAGTTCTCTCGTGTTGCAAAGACATCCAAACATGAAATTCGATGTGTTCTTCTTGAGTCCACTTTTCACGTTTTGGTCGATCATATTCTTTTCATTTTGCGTTTGGAGTCGGTTCTATCAACTAGTTGCAATGGATGCGAGAGGGAGTGTTTATTCGAGTCTTGGGGAGCACGTACATAATGAGGAAGAGAGTTCAAGGTCTGAGGGTATGCCACGAGAATCTCAACCTCAATTCTCACAGCAATAATTCTTTAGCAAGTCCAATGTGAACCTCAACACCTTCGACATTCTGTCGTCTCAGCCAGATCCTCGTCATTTATCAAATCTTCGATCTTTGTCGTTTGGATTTGTATCTATATCGATGGACGATAGCCAATCGATATCACTATCATCCATCCAATTGTGAGATTCATTGCTCATGATATCAGACCTAATCTGATTCCAAGTCCTACTATGAGAAGACCTCCGTGGAATCAGCAGGTACAGCTCGCTCTGGGTCTCTCAAACAGTGAGAAATTTGAGAGATAATGACTTTGTTGGAGTGCAAACAGGTTGAAGTTGAGGAATTCGATAGTTAGTATGACGTGAGCAAATAGTATCCACTAAACAGAAATGAGGATGAATCCAAACAGAGATGCATGAATGCAGTAGTCACGGAGACCTCAACGCGATTAGAGATAGTGGGAGACAATGTTACGTCATTAGAAAAAAATCAAAGATTGGAATAATCGTAGTGGAGTGGAGCCATACTCGAGCTTATCACGAGCAGACTGCAAGGCGTACGATTTATCCTTAGATTTTCTAGAGAGTAAAGGTGATTTCTTGGATATTTTTAATTGACATCGACCATCAATCAATCTACTGTGTATGATGGAGTCGATGCCTCTGTACCATTAGAGACTCCAAAGAGTCCTATAGATGTACAACCTCGAGATGATGAACGCACGACTGCAATGTTAGTGACTTCACGATGAGATCAAATTCGGAGTGAAGAGGAAGAAGATTGTAGTCGATCTACTTCTGTGCTAATAGATGTCATGAACCGTTTCACTTCATCGATGATCAAAGTAGAGGAAAAACGAACAAGAAAGAGATCTCTAGAGATGAAAGAGAGGAGCGTAGAATACAATGGATGGAAATAAACTGAGGTCAAGCTTTGTCAAGTGACATGTTTACTTATCCGAGAATACATTAGATATCTAACTGTGGAGAGTACGTGTAACACTCTATGACTAAGAATCAGCAACCATCCAAATCTCTTTAAGCCCCGAAGCTGTAGCGTATTTTTTTGTGTCGTTTGGACACAACACACTTGAAAAAATGATACCCCAGACTTCGGTCGTTCTCTTGTGGTTTCGTACGGACTCCTCGTGTCGTTGAGCCGGTTCCAGTTCGTCCCGACTAGGACTGTCACAGTTTTTCTTCTCGTGATGTTAGTATATGTTTTTATTTAGTTTTCCTCTGTGGCAGCAAGGTGTAGATTTCATACATGCTTCAGCCGTTGAGCTCATTGGCTCTTTTTAGTGTATTAGCAACGAGCGATCCGAATCTCAAAAAAAACGTGTTAGACATTCTTCAAACGGCTGTAGAAAAAAGACAATCGGAGTCGACAATAACTTTATTATTTTTGGGGGTAAAAAACAACAGCGAGTCCGTCCGAGGACAACCTACCCAAAAGTACACTCTTAACCTACCACGCTGCGATATCTTCACGTTCTCTCGACAATCTTTCTCTCACTCAACTTGAGATAGAACCGATATAACAAACACGATGCAACATGTTCTTGCCATCACAACAAGCACTCTTGGGTCTACGGGTCATCGATCCAGTCTCACCACAAGAGAAATATCAGCACTCCTAACGGAAAATAAAAATAAACGAGGCCTGTACACAAATCCAATCCGAACCTATTGGACATACAAACAAGCATGCGAGTATTAGTTTGCAACTCCAGAAAGTTTCAGATCCAAATCGAACCCAAACTGTCACAATCAACTCGGATGTGACATTCACTCAATTCACTCAATTTCCTCTCGTCTCGTTCCTAGGTTTTCGTAGATAAGTCGATGTGGACTAGTGAATCGAAAGAAGTTGAAGTTCTATAGCTTGAAGTTTCTGGCTCGAACGTGATGGAACCTGATTCTGATGTTATTCTCAGCTGTGTGTCCAATTCGACTGATTGGGAGATCCGTGATCTCCCAATCGTGACGATAATCTCCAAGAGCGCTGTCGTAGGGCGTGAAATATGATCCGGGAATACACGGGGTATCTGACTGTGGAGAGATACAACAGGATCTACAACCTAACCGAAGAAAATTTACGCTCTCACTATCTAATCTATCAGTATTTTATCTTGGTTATTATCAATCTAACTTGACACATGTGTGTCGCACAAACGACTCAGAGCTCGATCTCATTCTAGGTAAAAGTAGGGCTCATACATGGTACATGTCTGCTTTAGATCCCAAGCACTTTTCATACAATCTTTCATCGGTATCCGCTTCACTACTTCTTCTCAACAAACTACCTAAATGCTAGACTCTAGCCTTCTATGTCTATGTCGCTGATACGAGCTTCGCTCAAGAAGATGTCCACAACAAAGGACAGTCAACTACACAAACTTCTCAACGATACAAGACATATCGGCAGCAAACAACCAGAAACTCGGGGCGTGACACCGAAGATAACGGTACCTCAGCTTCAGCAAGGCGTGGCACCTCCACTGAACGTGATCGCCGTACCAATCTCGCAATACAGCCTTCTTGTCATCCATGCAACACCTCCAAGAAGCTCATCTCCAATCCTCAGGTCGCTTGTTCAAGGTCATTCAAGAGATTTAGACGAAATCTCTCTCCGTCTTCCTCCCGTCCCGTTGTAAACTGAACTTTGACAACCTCGTGCTCTCACCTCGATCATCCAATCAAGCTCAAATTTCACAAGAAATCCCCTCTGACACTTCTCTACTGTTGCATGAAATTCCAGTCTCAGATCTGAACCCAACTGTCCGTGATGGATCAAGCCACCCGCGTGTGTTAACCTATGAGCTTTACAGATCTTGATGGCTAAAATCCTAAATCTCCACACATTCTCTTACCCAATTGAGCTAAAATTTCACATGTGACTAGCTGATAGGACACACTCTCATCCTGGAAAGTTTCACTCAGAGATCCAATCCCATGTGCACGGAGCAACTCAAGCTTTGAACCTAAAAAAAAACGGATTTACACATATCTCTCAATTATAACAGCCAACTTCAATCGACCATTTCAAGAGCAAATCCAACCCAAACATAGGATTGTTTTACATCAATGTAACCAGCACGGAGTGAACTACTCGATCTCCTTGACAGCTCCTAAAGATCACATCTCAAACTCTCGGATCACTCAAAAACGTGGCTCGGGGTATCGATTTGATCCCCTGATTTTCAACGTCTATCACTCTCTCCTCAGAACTCCAAATCTCCCAATCTTCTTGTCATCCATGCAACACCTCCAAGAAGCTCATCTCCAATCCTCAGGTCGCTTGTTCAAGGTCATTCAAGAGATTTAGGCGAAATCTCTCTCCGTCTTCCTCTCGTCCCGCTGTAAATTGAACTTTGACAACCTCGTGCTCTCACCTCGATCATCCAATCAAGCTCAAATTTCACAAGAAATCCCCTCTGACCCTTCTCTTCTGCTGCATGAAATTCTAGCCTCAGATCTGAACCCAACTGTCCGTGATGGATCAAGCCACCCGCGTGTGCTAACCTATGAGCTTTACAGATCTCGATGGCTAAAATCCTAGATCTCCACACATTCTCTTACCCAATTGAGCTAAAATTTCACATGTGACTAGCTGATAGGACACACTCTCATCCTGGAAAGTTTCACTCAGAGATCCAATCCCATGTGCACGGAGCAACTCAAGCTTTGAACCTAAAGAAAACGGATTTACACATATCTCTCAATTGTAACAGCCAATTTCAATCGACCATTTCAGGAGCAAATCCAACCCAAATGTAGGATTGTTTTACATCAATGTAACCAGCACGGAGTGAACTACTCGATCTCTTTGACAGCTCCTAAAGATCACATCTCAAACTCTCGGATCACTCCAAAACGTGGCTCGGGGTATCGATTTGACCCCCTGACTTTCAACGTCCATCACTCTCTCCTCAGAACTCCAAATCTCCCAATCTTCGTCTCCAGAGTGTAGCCCGTCTCGAGAGCTTTCAACAAGACCACTCACTCCTCAAATGATCCTCGGGAAGACCTCCAAAACCTTAAAGTCGTCTGTAGATCTTGAATGGAGTTGATTGATCGAAAGTAGACCAATAAGAAAACAGATCTGGAAACCACTTTTTTCCTCTACTTGGTACCCTAGAACCACTATAACCCTAATACCCTCTCATGCCTTCAAGGCATCAGCCCTAACCTTAGAGTAAATACACTCGTCAAACTATAGAGATCATATTTAACACTTAAGATTCAATACAAAGTCAAGATGACGACTTGGAACCGATTTACGATGAAAGGTTCTACAAAAGAGAATGGAGAAGTCATCACTTGATTACAGTACTCCTCGTCAAAGTTCTTTGCGATCCACACACGATGATTGATCTTCCGCCGACAGTGACATCGAACGTCCACCCAGACGTTGAAAGGGATGTTGGCTGGATAATTCAGGTCCATTCGCTTCTTGTAAAAAAGATATACAATGTCAAGTCTTAGTTCTCCCCGTACGTGACAATTGATAAGATCATCGGAGTAGGCGAGTCCATCATCCTCTCCATGAACTCTTCTCCAAAGTAAGCGACGAACCACTGTCGAAAGTGATCACGGTCGATGTAGTGAAGCTTGATATGAAACAGATTTGGAAATGAAAGATTCAGAACTCGATTTTGTCCTCCATCCATAAATACAACTCTTGCAGTTCCTCACTTATCACGTAAGACACTAAGACACACTCATGAAACCTCCCAAGAAGAATGCCTCATAAACCCCGACCCACTATCTTATACCTAAGTTTGACAACAAGAGCCATCCACGTGAATGTTCACGGATCACTGAGTCAGCACATCTTGTTATCGTGCGATCTCACATCTAGACCTCCGTGAACGCGACACCTAATACGCTCTCATGCGAACTACACGAAAGGTTCGAGGAACACAAAAGAAACACAACACACGTTTTGTACTGAATTTACATGTGAGACGTCTCACAACACGACAGCGCATGAGAGTGTCACGCGATGGGTTTGCAGACATGTTTCTGATCTGGACAAAGTTATGTGTGAAATGACATAACGATGCAGACGAGAACGTCACATTCGCAACTGATGAACTCTTTATGATCATTCTCGGAGGGTTTGCTGTTCGTAATCACACGCTGCAACGTAAAGTCGTGAGGTGTCTGATAACAAAATTGTTCGATCGTTGTGGACTATTCGACAGTGACTTGGAGTTAATGACTGCCGTTGACTAAGAATTTTCATGTCTTGCTCACTATCGAGAGTGCGGGTAGAACCGTAACCCGGTAGAATCTTGCATGGAAGTAGCTATTCGAGTCGTTGTGTTGTCATTGAGAAATGGTTGTGTCCACTGGACTTGTCCTTCTTGGATAAAGATCCTCTTGTAATTTTAATTTTAAAATGTTGTTTCATCAACTGTTCGCAGTTGCGACCTGGCTAGCTATGCAGTTTGCTAGTCTCATCTTCCATCAAGAAGACCAGCTGAATGCAAGTTTTTGCACTCCGAGGGTGTTGGTCCTTTCTAGTCATTGTTTAGCTTGAGTTCATGTTCACAGAGATAGCTAATCTTCCAGAATCTCTCAACACTACGCATCTGTATCTTGTTCGTTCGTGACTCGAATTGGGTTCATTTTTGCTCACCCACAGTTGTGCTGGTCCACGGCTTGATGTTCTCACAATGGATCACATTTCATAGTAATATCGAATTGAGATCAGCTCATGATATACCAACTTGACATGGCATGGACACAGGCTCGAATACCTATCGAGGTGGAGAACACCGTGGCACATTCATCTGTAAAGAGCATGTATCGTGCACTGTAGCTCTAAATTGCAATAATCCGCTGGTTGAAAAATACGGATGGTGCAGTGTGAAAGTAGATAAGGTCTCTAAAATCCACGTTCAATGCACCTACGTCATGGGATCGAAAGCGGGTAGATTTTTGGTTAAAATCTGACAAAATTTGTTTCAAAAAACTATGTGCAATTAGGGGTCTCAAACCATACCTCGTCAGATTCAAAACGCGGATAAGGTATAGCGTCTAGAGTTACGACTGAAGTTTGAGACTCCCTACTTGCTTATGTTAAGCATAGTTACTTCTACTAGGGGGTTTCAAATCATACCCAGTCATATTGAAAACGGGAATAGGATATAGTAGAGGTAACTTGCTTATGTCGTAGTTGTAAGAGAAAAGGACGGCAGGTTTGAACAGAGTCTGTAAACGAGTTTACGTCTTTGAGAGTCTTTATGACCCCTCTCGAAACACGTCGTAAACATACTGAACTTGTCGTAAACTGTAACTCCATATTCAAAATGAATTCAAACATCACGCTAAACACTTGCATTAATCGAACACAAGCAGTTAACCAGCCGCAATGCGTTCATTTGCAACAAACTGTTGAGATCTTTTGAGTTTGAAACTATGGGAGATGAGTGTATTTGTAGTGATGAAACCTCATGGAGCTCCACGAGACAGTTCATGTTGAGAGTTCTGACGCTGAGGAGGAGTCGTGGTCCAAAATCAATTCAAGAAACACCTCAAGTCAACGAATATCGTCAACATGCAAGAAGCAGACCAACGACATCGCATGAAGGTGATCGACTACGAGAAGATCGTTGCATATCTGAAGACCCAGATAATTTTACTGCGCTTATGGTTCTGGAAGGAAAACGAAAGTTGGTGGTTGGACGATTTTCAAATCTACTGCATTTGCGGTTATGACTACGCATCTTACTGGCTTGGGATTCCTTCTGTCACGGGTCCTGTGATTTAGAAAAAATATGGGAGGTATGTTGACTGTTACAAGCACGCAAGAGAGTTTATGAATGGTATTGGAGCCGGTTTGACGGATTTTGAGATACAACAAGGGATTACGCTGGAGGACAGGTTGAATGCAAAGTGTCCATTTTTCTATCGGATGCATGCGATGTTTGGCAGCAGAGCCAATGTAGATCCTCCGATAACTATATCTGTGGGTTTGGAAGAAGAAGGATTACATAACACAATTCACATTTCACGAGAATGCTTCACTGACGAAGAAATTCGTCATGGATATGTTCCTCCGATGACATTTGGTTATCCTGATAGAGATGTCAGAGAAGGCGTTTTGGATTTTGAGTTTTGTGCAAGAGAAACTGATAGAGTTGGAGAAGAGGTTGCAGACGATGTCTCAGTTGAAATAGAATCTGTTTGTGAAGAAGTGCCTCCGCTTGTTACTCCAACTGCTCAAGATCTGATGAGGAAGAAAGAAACGTTGCAGTTGATCAGTCGACAGAAGGAGACAAAAATCAGAGGAACAGAGCACAAGTTGGAAACATATGATGGGCTTCATTTTCCAGAGGAGGAGAGTCCGGAGATCGATCGAGGAGAAGTGGCAGTGCCACCGAGAGGAATGTGGGTGTGGTAGGCAGAAACACTTCAAGTGGAAAGGGGAATTCGATTAATTTGTACCAAGAGAACTTAAAGCAGAAGGGTTTATTTCAAAATTCATACTTGGAACAAAAAGAGAAGCATCGATTGTTGTAAGAGCAAAGAATCAGAGAAGAGAAGCGAATCATCAGAGAAGAAGAGAGACGAGCACGTCTATTTCAAGAAAAAAACATGAAAAAAGCTAAAATTGAGAGACAATCTTCAATGTTGATAGAATTATCCAAAAGCGGAAGAAGCTTAGCTGAGATTAGAGAGTTGATGCTCATTTTTTAGAGCTTTGAACATCGTGTTGAAACACAAGCAAGTTTCAGAGTAGGGGGTTCAACAGAAGAAAATGCCGAAGTGCAATACGAGATCTAGTCCGAGTCACAGTATGTTTAAAACGATACGATAATGTATATCTCAATTTTGTTTTATAAAGTTTTTTGTACATTCTGTCTCTGATTCTGTCTCTGATTAGACGTTCTGCCCAGTATATGGTTCTCTAACTCTTGCGGAATCACCGATACTATTGCTGAGATGGAATGTGTATCTCCGTAGGAGCTAGACCTGAGCTCTTGGAGTATGTGCATCTACTATTGCTCCTCTTGAGCCGCGACGCGGGAAGTCTATGACCACGAAGAGACATAGAGATCTGCTCGTCTTGCATTTGGGGTTCAGATTTATTATTAATAATCCGCTGTCACTGAAAACATCATAAGATCTTCATTTCTGCGGAGTTTAGAATCTTTGTGTGACCATCTTGACCCCTGAATTTGCAACAGTTTGTCTTCACATGGTGACAGAATCTGAAATGTTAGTCAAGAGTTACAAGTTGAACAGAGACGAAAGTGCGATTCTCTATGGAGCTCTTTCTTACACCCAACTAAAATGACAGTTGAGGATGTTGACAATATCTTCTTTTGGCATCGTCGATCAAAGATAGGTACTTCTGTGAAGTCGATGAGGTCGCTCCTTCCGCAGCATCGAACGTTATCGCATGTCCATCGTCTGTTTCTGTTACTGACACACTTTTGAGGAGCACAGGTGCTGATCGAGATTTGATACAAACAATTCTTTGCATTTGTCTCAGTTCTCCTGCAAGAAGTAATTTTACTGTTCTAACGTCTGATCTTCGTTATTGCAGCTGAAGCTGATAAATAACTACACCGATATTTTGAAGACAAGACGACTAGACTTCTTAGCACCGAATTCTTGTCTTTTGGTCCAAGTCTGTACAGTACAGTCCACAGAGTAGACTCTAAAGTTCACAAGTTTTTCGTGATTTTTTATAGCAGGGCAGTAGCACACAGGACGCTTTGCACACTAAGCAGTCAAAGTTTTCTGAGCAGTTCGACGCCTATACAGGCTCGTTACTATGCTTTCAACTAGAACCACTTGATGTAAATATTTTAACCTATGCAGTAAAGTAGCACAGCCGAGAGAGACCCCATCTGATCTGATCTGTATCAGTCACTTGGGTGAGGCTTTTCCCAAGAAGCAGCATGACATGCAAACAAGTATGAAAGATGACAGATAACATATGAGCATTTTTATACTTGTTAAATTTGCAACGAGAGAGGATATTGGTGTACGTACACTCCACACGATTCTTGGTGTCACTCGCTATCGTATAACGTGTTTTTCTATCTAGGAATACACTTGGTATATGGCTGTGCAGAGGTATGTGGATTGACAAGGTTGGATCTAGATCTGGATGTTTCCACTGAAATGCTTCATTATCTACTCTTCTAGCCCGAGTGACCTTGTATCCGCTCGACTCAAGTTTAAAGCTTGCTACGATCCAAGGTTACGTATAGGTTGCATAAACTTGTGTTACAAACAAATCTTTTGTACTCTAACTAAAAATACTCAGCTCTGTACTATCTAACTGAAGTTATTCCTCTATATCACTGGAAGCATGATTTTCGAATAGCTCTCCAGCAACGCTAACTGCCCATCAATCCAACTATCACAACTTCATAGTACAACCAGAAGATGCTATAAGATCACTCAATCAACATGATAGAGTATCGATACAACTTGTTGTACACCCTGGTCTACCAAGCATTCCAGCAAGGTAGAGCATGCATGTTTCAAGGCACTACTCAGATCTCAACATAGCACCAACGGCGGTAGTACCTGGCAGCTCCAAAACCCAAACAGCGGCTTACGACTCATCATGACTCCGTTCTCCTTCATCACCAAGAGCTGAAATCAGCCTCACACCCTCCAATGTCGAGTTGCATGCAGGCATGGCAGTTTTAGCAACAAACTCCTCTCCAAATTGCTCGAAAAATGACCAAAATGATCGTAGATGATACCGAAAAACCCGAAACTGCTAATAACAAAAGTATCTTCGAACTTTGAGACCTCATTCTTCCCAAACCAGTCGACCAATGATGATCAAACTTCACAGGAAGCTTGATTTGACCCTTCACTCCTACCCTGAACAATTTTCAGGTCGAAATCTCAAACCAATTCTCTGATATGGATCAAACCGTAATCTGTGCTAACTTTAGAGCTTTACAGACCCAGATACATTTGATCCAAGATTCTGAACAAACTACTCGACCATTTGAGGTGAAACTTTTCAAGTATCTTATTGATAAGACATATTTCAGTCCTGGAAAGTTTCACTCGGAAATTCGACTCAGAACTTAAGCAATAGCAATCTACCCATGACTATCACAGTTCGCTGTTCCCGTCTTATCACGTCTGCACTTCTCAACTTCAATCGGTCAGTTCAGAATCCAAATCGATTTTGAACCTGATGAAATTGATATCAAAACGACCAGCACGTCGTCAGTTCTCCAACTCAACAGACAGCTCCTCAAAACTCCTCATGAGTCTCTCGGAACAACCAGAAACGTGGCGATAGGTACGAATTTCACCCCCCTCCACTCAATCGATCATAACGCTCTCATCCTTCCATCAAATTGACCGATTATTCAGCCCAGATTGTAGCCTCGGTCGAGAGCTCTCCAACCATACCCTTCGTTTTGCGAATGGCCCTTTGAAGCCTCCAGAAACCACAGAAACGTCGCGAAGATCAGCTAGAACACCATTGGTCCAAAAGTGGACCAATAAGAGCAAAAAGATCTTTGCTTTTGTCTTTTCTCCACTCAACTTTTTCCCCTAGAACGAGTTTTTACTCCCAAGGAGACACAAGACATCAACAAGACTCTAAGACCTCAGAAAATCCTTCAGTATGTCGATGGATCTTTCGCGGTCCGTAACTACATAGAAGCGCTCAATCAGAATGGAAACGATTGAGTCGCAGACTAATACAACGTCAATATTAAACCTGAAAACGTTCTACAATAAAAGATACAACAAAAGAAAACGGTGAAGCTATCACTCGATTGTAATATTCTTGTCCGAAGTTTCTCACGGTCCAAGCTCCATGATTGATCTTTGGTCTGCAATGACACCGGACATCGACCCAAAGGTTAAAAGGAACGTTCGATGGATAGTTGAGATCCATTGTTCTTCACAACAAAATGTACACCGTCATATCTCAAGTCTCTCCGTATGTTACGATCGGAAGGATCACCGGAAGTTGTAACTCCATCATTCTTCTCATGAATTCATCGCCAAAGTATGCAACTAACCACTGTCAAAAGTGATCGCGGTGGATGCAATGAAGCTTGATGTGAAACGAATTCGGGAAAGGAAGATCCGGAGCCGGTAACACACCTCCGTCAATAACCACCACTCCTGCAGTTCTTCACTCTTCCATGCAGACCACCGAGAACCCTCACGAATCACCCCAATGAGAGAGAATGCCTTATGAACCTTCGACCCACCATTTTATACACAAATGCGACGACAAGGACCACTGAAGTGAACGCGCACATATCGATGACTTGGCACGTTCCTCTACCATGCGATCACTTAAACAAATAATCACAAACGTGGCACTCATCACACCGTTCGACGAGTTACGCGATACGATTCACGAAATACAGAAAAGAAACACAACATACGTTCCACGAGAATTTCACACAGGAGCCGAACCACAACACGACACTGCTCTCAACAATATGGAGAGCTCTCGTCCATCGGTCAACATAGAATCTGTGATATTTTTCATGTGAGCATGATGATGCTCTTTGGCTTAGGTATGCAAACCTTTGTTTGTGACTCCGCACCTATAGGATTGTCGTGAATCCAACCCAAAGCCAGAGTCAGGTGTTTCTTGACTTCCAAAATGCTGGTCGAATGTATATATATGATATCCTGAAAATGGAGATGCAAAAGCGCACTACAATCATCTTGAGTTTACCTTCTTGATTAATCACAAGTTACGTTACCTGTTGAACAAAACACATATCGAACACCTACTTTGTGTCTTTGCGCTAACAAAAATAGACTCCAATCTGACTTGTGTTGATTATCAAAACTAACAAGAAGAGACATACCATTGTTCTCAGTCCAGCCACAAAGTGCACTCCGCAATCGATGATGAAAGCACCTTTCATTGCAAGACGATACATAAGTATATTTTGAGATCCTCGTCTGAAGAACAAAATCTGCTTCTTAGACATGGAAGTATCAACTCAAGTTTTCTTCCGATCCATTTACTGTTGGATGAAGTACCCAATGAGTTGAGTGAACTACGAAGCAAACTATGCCTAGGCAATCATGCACAATGTTACATCAGATTATCGTGCATAAAGCAAGTTCATCCTCAACCAACCTGTACTCTTCTCGGTTAGTGTCTTCACCAAATCTCCGAGTAAACAATATACATTCTACATTTTGATATTCAACTCCGTAGATAACTGAAGAGGATTCGATGCTTAAATACCTTCAGCGTGGATCTCGTCTCCATTCGCTATCAAAGTACTTGTTTTTGGAATTCATCAGTACTCCGATATTCACTGTGCAACTACCATCAAGCCCAGACCTTTTATCATCTTCTGAGCCTGTTTGGAAATAAAGAAAAGCTGTCAGACTTTGATCTGTAAGCTGAGAAATTAATCTAACTAGAGGCAAGTACGGTGAGCTAGGCCAATTTCTTGTTACCAGCGTACACTCAAGAGCCACAGAGATTCAGAAATTGTGCTACAAATCATCTTATAAAATGCAGGCTCAAACCGGAAGGTTTCAGCCACAGCCCAGATGGAAATTTTGTCTCTGGATCCTCCAAAATGGTTATGACGCTTGTAAGGATTTGATTCTCTCACTCAAACTTGCACGCACACCCACTTAGCAACCATATATCATTTGGTAATATCCTACTGACAGGGAGACAACTTTATCTGTTTAAGTTGAGCTAACTTCATACAATGGGCAACTACCGGACCATCTTTCCTCTTGAGATCTCGTAAACATCGAAGGATGAAGATTCTTTTGTTTCAATCAAGAAAATTTAGGTGAATAAATGAGAACTGACTCCCCCCTAAAAACCATTACGAGTAAAGAAGTTGCCCTTATGAGATGTGAATCATGGCCGAACTCCACAGCAGAAAAACTCGAGCCTCTTGTCATTTTGAATTGCATAAGTTTGATGGACTTACTTCCTGCAATGGACTTTCCTGCGAAAACAGGAAATTAATGAGCACAGAAAGACACAAAAGAGGTAAACAAAGTAGTTTCAAAGACACTGGTGCAAGCACCCATGTGATGTGATTGATCTGTCAACGAAGAGCTTTGAATTGTTCTATCTCGATGGCTGAAGTGTTGCAGGGGACCTGGGAGTGATGGATCCTGATGGCTACATTCAGCTGAAAGATCGATCAAAAGATATCATAATTTTGAGAGGAGAGAACATAAGCAGTATCGAGGTGAAATCCGTTCTCTATCGGCATCCGCAGGTTCTGGAGACAGCAGTTGTGACAAAACTTAGGAGAATTCGACAGGAAAGTAAAGCCATGTTGCAAGGAATTCACCTAGGCTTAAAAACAATACCGTGGGAGGGGTAAAACTGAACTTCTTTACCTGTCTAAATCTTTGTTGAACAAAGTTGCACTCTGGACACGATAACAGAAAATATGATCACTCGTGATCAGTTTGCTCTCTGACAAATCAAAGCATACTTACTTGCCAGCGAAAAGATAAAAATTTTGCAGATGGTCGCAGACCTTCCTGAGCTAAACCTTTTGCTGATGTTTGCAGATCTTTCTGAGCTAATCTGAGCTAATCATCCATGACCCGTGACAAATCAAAATAAAAGCAAAATAGAACACTTAAAGCACACTACTCAACTCATAAGAGTGAAACAGGACTATTGTGGGTTAGAAACGACATACATGCGGCACAACATTACCACCTCCACTATGACATCACGAACAAGTGCGCTTGAAAAGAGCTCCTACTTTCACTCCATCAAGGGCATTTGCTGCTGCCACTGGTTTGGCCGTTGGAACATCCGAGAATCAAGATCCATTCTCAGCGCCGTTCAAATATCCAAGTATGGAGATAAATTCAATGTCGTTCCAACAAAGTACAGCAACAACATCCACAAATGTTTATAGCAAGTTGAACGTGCAATCTTCCAGCTGCTTGGAGGCTTCGAAAACCATAGAGAGAGTAGACGATTGGTTTACAAAGACGAAGTGAAATATTCAAATGCGAGACAAACTTCTTGATAGCGAGAGAAGACATAGTATGCAAAGGTAAATGAAGGTGAGATAAAACATATGAATGCGAGATCCAGATGAAGTCAGTGTTATCGAGAGAAGACGTGGTCAAGCGGAGCGAGACAATTTGATCAAAACTGTGAAAACTGAGACTTGCTCATACTTGCAGAAACTTTACTTCTGAGTTGATAATATCTAACGATACAAGATACCGCCAGGTTCTCTGTTCCAAGTTAGACACTCCTCTTGCACTGATAATCTCCTTTGTAAACCTAGTTCTCTTATTCTTTGGTTGCTAAATTCCTCTCCATTTCCTGAAAAATGATCATCATTATGCTCTAAACTATAAATGCTATCATCATTTTCTGTCCACTCATCCTGATTACGTTACAAAAAGTTGTGTAAGAGCACACAACAAGTAACCCACTTCACAATGTAGTCATTGTCTTTTTTCTCTTGCAGTTGGGTTCTTAATTCCCTAAGAGAATGCCATCTTGACTTTAAAACACTTATGCAATGTTCGTTTCTCACTCTAGCATGTGCCACACATGTGTTGAAATTCTCCTTCTCTCTGTTTCCTGATGCAGATGGACAAGCTGAAACTAGGTGTGACATTGGGATGTAACCAGAGTCTCTAGTAAGTATTCATCGTTGTCAAACATACGCGGATGATGCATTCTCTGTCACAAAGGAGATCTGCGTAAACATGTTAAATCTTGACAACTGCGCGGCATCCCTGTGAGACATACAACAACGAAAATCCTGATAAGTGTTTTACAAAGTCAAAAAGATCAGAAATTTATACAGAGAACTTCACATTATGTACGCAGTTTGGACAGAAGATGACATTATGAATACTTGTGAAAAAAATAGAATCTTCTTTTGGTCGTCACACACTATTTATGCGTTGAAAGAATAGTTATTCTTTTGTCACAGTCATCCCCAACATAATCTGTAGTGTGCAACGTAGAATGACATACACCATCTACTCCAAAATCTCCAGAAAAGAAACGAGAGGCATGTCATTTTTCACTCAAACTAAACTTATGATAAGCGCCGGATAAAACATCCGCCCATCTAGTCTGAACACTGAAGAAGTCACGAGAAACCAGATAAGTTTGAAATGAAGAGAATGTGCGCGTCATCAGCGGACTGCATTTAACGTTAAGTTGATCATAGTCAACATGATCAGCGTTACAACCAGTTTTCAATTATTGGACTTACGTCAAGTGACATAAGTTTGTTACATGATATCTTGAGCTACCTTGTAACGTTTACATTGGATTGCTGTGACGTGCATTACGGCAAATGAAGTCCAGAGTTACGACTGAAGCTTAAGACCCCCTATTACGCCCTTAGACATGATAACATCAATGGAAGGACAATCACATATACAAAGGATGATCTTTCATGTCACACTCTCGCAATAGAGTCTCGCATCTCTTTACATTGCAATGATTTATGTTTTTTATGATTAAAAGGTTTTCACATGAAGTTATATGCTAGACACCACCTAAAGGAAGAACGGATTCTAACGTTAGACCAAAAACCCATTTTCTTAAGGGGACAATGATCCTCCGTAAGACCTTACTGGAAAACTGTTGAATTGATAGAGTAAAGTTATCGTCCTGTAAAAGGAAAGAAGAACCTCTGTTTTCAATTATACAACTTGTTTAGTTTCTCATAAGTTATATTCTTTTTACTCTTATGTAGCTGGTTCTATATTTCATACCTCTATTTGATATAATGAGGATCGATGGGCCATTTCATTAGCTACCTCCAAGAGATGTTCTTCTGAGATAATGACCCCTCGGACCATCAAAATCAACAAACACGGAGGATTAAAACCAAAACATGCAAAATGGGCGAAAAAAGAGCTTTTTGGGTTCAGAAACTTTTATAAATGACAATGACTCAAGTCCTATCCTGCAAACGGCCCAGATTGCATAAGAGAGCATCGTTCCAAGATTACCTTAGGCTCAACTTCGTGTAAGGCCCCCCTTAGTAAGAGTTCATTCGAAAACGATCCACCGAGAACCTGCGCTGACTTCGTACAGGTTGCTATCCAAGTGATCCGGGAAAATAAGCTGAGTTTCAAATTCTAACGTACCGCACTAACTGATATCTTAAATATAGAGTGCTGAAAGGACATCTGATTGTATACAAAACGTCACACCTTTAAGTAACTGGAGTTCGGATAGGATAGTGTATGGAACTGCACTTCTCTGCGTTGAACCCAGAAACCGAGCTCTGCATTCCCATGAGATGTTTTGTTTTCGAAATTCGAACTTGCTTCTATATCCCCTTTGCTGCAGCAGACCATGCACGTCCCGAAGAGCTTGAAAAATATCTCAAGAGATCTTGCTGCTGAGCATGTGGTTCTTCTGCAGAGATGCATTAACGTCTGTCTGCGTAACGGTTACATGCAGTTCCATCGAATGATGTACAGACTCCAGAGTGAAGGTGCCAAACTCGACCAATAGCTGAAAACAACTACTACACTTTTGTCAGAGTATCTGTATCGTACGCACCATCACTGCCAGAACCTTTGGAACCGAGAGTCTACGGTTCCTTGATGCGCTAGGTAAGAGTCCAAACAGCAGGGTTGTTTAGTGGATCGCGTGATCCAGATCCTCTCTGTTATGGACGTGAAATAAATGAACATGTCGACTGCTGGATACGACTGATACGATGAATGTCACCATTTCCCCACTTCGCAGACAGGCAGCGGGGGAGAACCCAGCAATCATGTGAAGTGCATTGCCAAATAGTGTACGTTAGATACAAAGGTAGAGAATAGGATCGTGATTAGGCCTAGGTGAACTACATTTTCACGCCCTCCTTTTCGGATCATCTCTTTCGCTCCTGAAAGTTCCAGTGGTCGTCAATCCAGACACACCTTAAACAGTAGGGTAATACTGTACCGTCATTGTGTCGAGGTTTGCAGTGCTAGGGGCCTGAAATCCATCACTTGCCACGATAACTTACGGGGTTACTTTGAGTGGACACTTTCCGCTTCAACATTCTATGGGGAGAAAAAGTACGCTTTACCTGCTCAGTACTCTTGATCGCGCACTGTGAAAGTCCTCCCGATGCAATGCCAGAGCTGACGAAGACAAAATGAAATATGAATTAAATGCCAGAGCTAAACGAACAGTGTGCACCCGCCACTTCTATAAAGAGGACGAGATAAGTCTCGTACGACCTAAAGTCCAGATCAAACCAGGAAGATGTAGCAGCTGAGGACCGTCTCACAGGGGGTATCTCTCTGGAGCCTGCTAACGGTGGTACAAGGCAGGTAGAATGTACTAGAGAGGGGATAGACTCCGATTGGGACAACACTATAGCACTGTCAGAGAGTCATGTGTTTAAGTCTTGCAAGAATCGAGAAATATAATAAACATTGATTGCTTGTGTATGCAATAGTGCAATACCACACTACATATAATGGAGTATATGCAAGGACTCATGTCACCTGGCAATCTGTGCTAGTGGGCAGGATATCAGCCCATCCACAACTCCATGGTAGGGGCCCTTTCAACCCTTCAACCAAATTCCCGCTCCGCTTACATTTGCACAGTGAAGTCTAAGGAAAAGCTCAGAGCTAAACGTTTCATAAACCTGCATCTGCTACAGCAGTGTGTATTCGGAGGTGGAAGAGTACAGTTACTACAGTATACAGTGCAGAACGAACAGCCAATTGGATGCATCTGGTTGATTGAACTGGGGCATGTAAATCAGGTTTTCGTTTCCATAACTAGGCGGTTAATATTTACATGGGAAGAAAACCATCCAATCAGATTTTCGGGAATAAAAAGCCCAAGGCTGTAACTCATACACAGTGCAGACATCGAACTGTTGCCGAGTCTCGCCCCTTCTCATCGTTAATGGATTCTTTATCTCAGTGTGCTGAATATTACGAGTGCAAATCAGTCGCAACATCTCTTGTCACAGGGGAGCTCCGACAAGAGATACCTTCTATCTCTCGGTCTGTTTGCGAATATAAGTAATCTGACCTATTTCTCTGTTATAGGAAAGTTTCTGAGAGTGCAGTGCACGCTTAGTGAGATGATTTCAGAGAAAAGCTTATTGACTAGAATTTAAGACCAACTACTACTACGCCGAGGCGAGTGTCTACAATTTACATTCGTTGAAGGTTGCTCACACTCGTAGTCCTACATTTGTATATGTACACCGGGGCACCTGCAAACTACGAGGACCTTCAGCCCTGAGATTATACAGACTTGACTCTCATTTGAGGAACAAAACATTTGCGGTTTCCCTGCACATTTGAGATACGAGGCGTTGTGCTCGAAGACAACTAAATTTGTCACCGATAACCTGCAATCGTAAAAGCTTTACCTTAATACGGTGAGGTCCAACCGAGATGGTCCCTTGCTGTTCGTAAATGTGTTTCGTTGAAGCGCGGGTATTATAACAGACTGTCTGAATGTCTGCCTTCTAATGCACGCAAAATTGATCGAGAAATGCAGGCAGATAAACAGCTTCTCTTGACCTTCGGTGTGCGCAAAAGCGCCCTCCAATTACACACCTCGCCACACAGTCGGTATCTGCAGTTGAAAGCGAGTGTACAAGATTCTTGGCCTTCATCGCAAAGCGGAGCGTTGCAGAGGTTTCTCGATCAAGAAGACATTTCAGACTCTAAGTTAGCTAAATCTGCGCATCGCTTGAAGCGACATTCTCCAAGAGCAAGCGAGCGCAAGGTTATAGAGTTTCAGTTAGAAGGTTCTGGAGGGTTTTATGCAACTTCCAGACTGGATCTGATGCAGCTTGGAACGGTGAATCTGCATGACGAGGACAAGTAATCAGACTTTCCATGAAAGAAACGGGCGCTTCTGCTGGACAATTTCTCCCTCAATGCCTTGGCTTTAGCAGGTTTATACTTGCAGCAAAGAATTGCCCAGGCCACAGACTTGACTCTTTTCACATGATCCTTTAACTTCTCCGGCTTGGTAGGCGGCTGTTCTCTGGTGAATGTGTAGCTGCGTAAATACTCCTGACGAATCCCGTAGTAATTGTCTGCTCTTCTCGGCCGGTGGAGGAACTCTGTCTCGCTGTCAGCGTACGTGTATGAGTACTCGCTGCGAAACGAAGCATAAGGCTCTGTGCGGAAGGAAGCGTTCTCCATGCCCGGTGAATCAGAGCCTTCGTCGTCGGCCTTCCCTTCGATGCGACCGGAAGACGAGTCTGAGGGGAGAGAATTCATCGTGCACGAACAAAAGGTAGCACTGAGCTGATCGGCCGCTGCAACGCCTCGCCTTAGTACCTTCTCGAAGTTGCAGTTCCAGTCTCCTGAAATTTGACCAAGCTGCTCGATTCTCCTCAGCTCCGAACGAGTCTACGTCGCTTCCCACTCTTGTTGAAGCTACAATAAGTGCACCGGACGCAATGAGGAGTCACTGCAGATGCAAAATTTTGATACTCTCGTCAGGAGCTCAACTTGTGGTTAACTAAACGGCACTCGACATCCACTTCACGTCGGGACGAAAGAAGGTAATGAGTGGAGGATAAACCCAGGCAGATTGGCGCCTTGTGTTGACAGGAAATATGTAGCTGCTGCGGAAAAGGCCAGCGGTAGTCCTCTTCTTTCGCGTGAAAACGTGACAAGGACCCGAAGGATAGAATGACAGTAATGCAATGCGCTGCTGCGCAAGCCAGACCCGACACTCACGTGTAATGGACGAACGCGAAAACGCAATCGCCGTTTGTAAGCGTTTTGCTCGGATTTCCCGCTTCGCTTCTAACAACAATAAACCCTGGTACTCCAGAATATAAGCACAGCAGACTCCCTTCCCCCGGAGGGAGAAATTCCTGCAAATGCCCCAGCTCCAATCTAGCTTTTAGGCAACCAATCAATCACGCATTGCTCGATAACCCGGCACTGGACAACGGCACTGTTCTATGCTCCTGGTCTTCTACTCTTCCTCTTCCCGCTCTCCTTGCTTCGCTTCCTTCTCCTCTTCCTCACGCATCACTGAACACTAATCCACATAGCCGCTGTGCTATGCAAAGGATTCAATGCAGGCGGGGGATATATCATCCTCCATTCTGCACTCGCCACCTCTTCTGGTGAGGACACGAGTCCAGAATCTGGGGAGTGTACGCATGAAACTGACGCAGGCTGAATGCGCACACAATCGAGCACTGCAGCAGCAGCGGCCGAGAGAAGCAGTTGCCGCGCCGGGAGGAACAGCACGAGCACAAAGCGCAGAGAAGACCGCTCGACTGGTGTACGTTTGAGCTGGTTCTCTCCTTCGTCTTCTTCCTCCTCCCTGGACGACCTGCCGCTGGAGCATTCAACTGGGCAAACCAGACAGAAGGGAAGCGGGCAAATGCAGGCCCCGCGGGATCCAGTCTCCGGGAAAGGAAGGGGGAGAGGATCGCCCCGCGGTCGGCCGAGCGGACGGCTGTGCAGCCCACGGGTCCCGGGCGATCTCCACAGTCCAGCCACTGCAGCCCTCGCTCCAGCGCTCCTATGGCGGCCCCTCCGTTTAGTTACGGCCCTTCATTTGTGCCTTCTTTACCGCGACTCTCATCCTCTTGCTGGCGGACGCTTCTTCCCTTCCTTTCTGTGTGTCGAATGCACGCGACCCAATGTATAGCAAACAGATGGAAAGACTCCATCAAGCCTTACAAGGGAAAGAAGGACCCGAAGGGGAAAGCAATACCCCGAAGGGAAGAACACCGGGGCTAAGCAACGCTATCAGTAGCTCTAAAATCGCCTATCGCAACTAGAATGTCGAACACCGGAACGAACCCTTCTGTGTGTCACTTCCAGCCGTTTTCCTCTAGTCCTTCTAACTGAATGTTAACTGTATATTAAACGTTATTTTACATTAATCATGTTCTTAGGGTCACAGCGGAGGGCAGTGAGGGAGAAGTTTGGGAAGCTTGCAGGGCTGGGAACATATGATTACTATGATCCAGTTGTTTGCAGCTTAGTAGAATTGGGCTTTGTTGACATTGTGGAAGGAACAGATGATATGCATTTCACCCAGTATGTCATACCGTCCAGTCTACAAACATTACTTGGATCCACAAGAGACACACACACACAAGCAAATAGATACAATGCTGGAGTATTGCTGTCTAGGCAAGCAAGCGTATCCATTGAAAAAGTTATTAGACAGATCAAATGAACTACTCTGAAGTTGACGATACGTCCTTCATGGTAGCACTGTACTGCACAGTGGTGCTGAAGAAAGCCCAACAAACACTTCACGAAACCACCTGCTGAGACTTGGACTGTTCAGCTTTTTTATCTCTCTGTGGACTTCTGTGGGTTTATTTTATATGCCACACGCCATTTGAGAAGGAGATATTAGTGGTTGTCAATTTGTTTCCGAATGGATAACCCACAGCTTCTTAAGTCTCTTTGCACACGATGACGTTACTAGAAAAGCAGAAGATGATTTAAGTTGCATGACCTCTTATGGATCATGGGCAGCTTGATAACCCACAATCCAGTCCCGTTGGGAGGTTATGTCATACTTGTACACTTCACAAGCTTCGGGATCACTGGACGGCGTGTTGGTTACATGGAGAAGCAACAAATAATGAGTTTAAGACGAGGGAGACCTTGCTTTGACAAAATCGTCTACGCTAGGAATAATGGTACTGTAGTATTAGTTTGGTGGGTAATTCTGTCGGGAACTGGGTGGTAATATATCATTTCTCTACAGTAACACAGATTGCCCACTCTCTCCCTATAGGATCCATATGCCAAAGCGACAAAACTCCATATATCATTGAAGTGCTTGCCAGGCGGTCATGCAAATTAGTTCATCCTCCTAGTGTCGGCATCATTTTGTTTAGGGTGAATCAATCATGGTAGTCAAGCTTCTCACATGATTAGCACCTGCTTCCTTATCTCCGAGATGAATCATCCGGATATCTTGATGGGACTTCCATTTCCTTTGCTTCCTACTTACCGTGCTACTGTTTTGTTTGTTCTGTCGTCTCACTCGTCCGAGTGCTCATGTGCAAACCCAAAGCCAGTATACACTTTTGCTTTTTCACATGTTTGAGTGCCGTGCCTGTAATTTCATGTACAGTACCTCCAGAGCTGTGGGGCTGAGGGGGATGATAGCTTGATGTCGCTTCTGTAAAGGTGCAACCATCTGTTGAAAATTGAACTTTATCATGAGAAGCGAAGATTTTTTTTGTTATGCATTTGCATGACATGCGTCGATTTCGAACTTCAAAGGAATAGGAGGAAAAGGACAGCGTAGAGAGAACCTCGTTGTCGTTTATCTGGGCTGTCTACTCAACTGATATCAATCGGAGCAACTACGTAACATTGCATTCATTCGCAGCCACTTGTTTAGCGTTGGCTTAAAGGGACCCACAAGATTCAGTTTTTGTAGTGTCACTCGTATCTGGCTTATATCCCCCATTCACTTCCATTTACATCTTATACCTTTCACTCCAGTGCTTGGGCTATCTTCCGCTCAATGGATATGCGAATATAACATCTCAGACAAGTGCTAACATAATGTACTGCTGTATACTGCACTTTGATCCCAGGAGTGAAAGACTTCTAACAGCTGTTAACCTGCTCGAACCAGTTTGGAGTAAGATTACGCCTCTACCTTGATTGTTTACAAATGGGGAACTACCTTGATTCTTTACAAATGGGGTTCCCCATTTGTAAACAATCAAATCATTTAGTTATTCGTATGAACACCAGAAGTGGTCAACTTGCAGTCTCCGGAAGACTTTTGGCATGTTTCCAGGAAGCTGTCATCTTCCGATTTGGCAATACACGGTGAAAATGATGAAACCCCCAGATTTACCTCCGTTGCAGTGGAAGGAAGGGCTACAGTTCTCTGTCGTTCAGGGCTTCCTGTAGGACTTGTACATGTTATGCTGCATCAGTTATTCCAACAGGAGAACATTTTTGGGGAGTTCTTATGGAATATGCGCATCCCTCTCGAGTTGAAAGAGTATGTCAGCTCAGCGACGGAGTATGTAATTTGATTCGTTGTCTTTAGCCTGCAGCAGGAGGGTGTAGGTGCACCATCATTGTCGTACAAATGCCAGCTCTGTGCAAAAGATACTACCGTGGTCCAAGTACACTGATGATGAGCAGTTTGATATAGACAAGGTGGGAGTTTCGGACTGAAGAGAATGTCGTCCTCTTCTTCAGCATTTTTTGAGTTTGACTACCGAACGCGTCAAGATTTGAAATTCAAAAAGGACTGACCCCTCGGCCTTGTAGGCAGCTTTGGCAGGAACTCCATTCGCCAAATGGAAGCTTCGGTTTTCCCCTCTGCTGATATAATCCTCTCTGTGATATTGACATGTGATCCATTGAACCCCTCCTGGACAATTCCACCGTTCATCATATTTCACTGACCATTATGACAGATTAGTAGTTTGAATCGTTTGCATGATCAGCCATGTCAGTGATTTTCTGTACAAGTTCTCTACTCGCCACTGAGCTCACATGTTTCATATGACAAGAAACAAGCCCTACAGTTTATGAATCAGCTTATGCATCATCCTGCTCTAAACTTTGATCCCTAATGACTTCAGAATCCACAACGACATCTGAAGTCTGAACTTTGAAGCCGACCGACTGTGCGTCTGTGATTACTAACAGGCACGAATAAGCTGAATTTCAAATCAAAACAAGTTGTGTAATGAATAGCAACAGGTCTATTTCGTAAACATGTACATCAATTTATGAGAAGCTCTGTGCATTTGTACGTTAATCCAGTTTAATACTGATGATCATGCTTAACTGGTCAGACCTCGAGAAGCACTTACGTTAATACGTCGAACCAGATAATGATCTCGCGCTCATTGCCATTGTACGCTAAGCGACAGTCTCCTGGGAACTCGTCCCCTTTCCCCACAGGAACAACTAAGAAATAAAATAAACAAGAGGGAGACGAGAAAGCTAAGCGTCAGTGACTAATTAGTCACTGGTAACCTCCGTTTAATAGAGCAGTTTGCGCTAAGCTCACGAGGTAGTGGTGTTGTTGTGCAGTGCTCACCAAACCCCGACGCCAGCTACTGTTTCACTCCGTGGAGTTTACTCCGCATGGCGAGTTAAGGGGCCCTGCCCATAAACCTCAGATACTTCCATTCTGATTGGATCCAAACTCGAGACTTTTCCTCCAGAATCCTTTGGTATCTTTGAAGAACCGTTGAACTAAAATGTGTCTTGAACATAATTTCTTGCCTTTGCAGAACATTTTTGGACGTGCCCTCCAGAGTATCTTCTCCACGTACGTTTTACAGGACTACAGTACACGTTGTACAATTTACTTCACATTTGGTTGTTGTGAGCAAACCTAAGTGAAATCATTATAGAAGAAAACCCTTTTACATTTCCGTCTTTGTGTTGAAAATGAACCCTAATTCCAGTACTTTTGTATGTACTTTAGGTCCTGGAAAACTTCTTAGGTCGAGTGACAGAAGTTTTTCTTTTTCTGACCACTACACGTGCATTATATATCTCTTTCGTTCGTTCTCAGTAACATTTTGTGCGAATATGGTACAATATGAGTATGATCGTTTCTATTTTATATGATATTCAAATGGACTTTGAATATAATTGTGTATAATTGTCTAAAACCAATTTATGATCTGGGAAAATGTTAAAATTAAAAACGCTATAAATATTGTACCATAGATTGTAGTTGTGTGTATGGTATGTTCTAGAATGTAAGGCTAGTTTTCTACTATGGTGGAACAAAAGGTATAGCAGGTTTTGATTTGTTCCAGCGGAACAAAGTTTCAGATACGACAGATTTGTATTTGTCGTTTTGGTTGGTAAAATCAGTTTTGAGAACTAATCACTAATCAAAATTACTGTGAAATCAGAAAAGTTTTAACTGAAGTGAAAAGAAAGCTAACACACTATATGTGGAGCCATGATCAAGTATATCATTCTAATGGAACAGATCAGTTGGATACGAAATGAAATTCAATTTTACGTGGCAATGGGAGCTAAGAACAAAGTGTGGGGCGAAACTAGACACTGCAAGATTTCTACTACACAGGAAAACCAACCTAGAAATTTTTTTCTATTTAAGAACAAGCCAACAAGGAGCTTCGCTTGCAATGGAATTGCGTGGCTATGCGTTAGTGATTTTTCAGATTTATTCTTCTTTTGGTTTTCACAATGACTCTATTCACTAATATTTTTTACTTTTTTTACTTTTTTTATTTTCACTCCTACTCCATCAGTATATTTCGTTACACGATAAAAAGTTCTCTCTTCCCTCTCTAGTTTCCACAATGAACGTATAGATATGCTACCGCATAGCAACAAAGCTTATTGCAACGTCAATTTTCAAACTTCTAGACACAATGGTAAGTAACTTATTTATAGAAGCTTCTTCTCTTCTGAGCTACATTCAGTCTCGCCATTTGATGGTGGCTTTCAGACGTCACTCGCTGCTCTAACAGCATTTCCACCGTCCTCCACAACCTTGTTCTATTTATGACATCCTTGACTTAAAAGATCAAGACTGAAGTGTTTGTGAACAGCAGTGATACAAGTTCTGCAGAAAAGGGAACTTGTATGACTTCGTGAAATCTTTTCTACAACGACTCATTCCAACCATTATGACTGATAATTATAAAGCCGTTTAGAGATCGGAACAAGTGGGACCAACCGTTTCGTGAAGTTTCCTTTCATGACGAGTTGAGAATGTGGTTGAGTTTGTGCGCCTTTAGAGTCACCAAACAAGCTCCATCAGTACTTGTGACTGGCAAGGTTATCTCAGTTGTTTGAGTTCTGCAGTACTACATTCCCGCATGTTAATATGTGTACGACCTCTTGACCACTCAAAGTTGAAACCCTTAGTACACTAATTGTCCAAATAGTGTTACTAACACTATTTAGTCAATAGTTGATAGTTGATCCACTATCAACTATCACTATTTGAATCTAATTAGTGTGGATTCAAATAGTGATAACACTTTTTCTTTTACCACAGTCAAGAAAATTGAGAATGTCGAACATTTTTTTCTCTACTTCAACTCTCATGTTCTTCCGTTTCTTAATGTTAATCCAATTGTGAATTAGTGTTACTGTCTTAATTTTAAAATCCCCTTACATAGTGTTACTAACACTAATTTGTCAGTCACACTATTTAGATCATAACACTATTTACACTAATTAGTGTAATTGCTAGCTTCTACTACTGTTCACTACAGCGAATGCAAAACCTCCCGAACATCTCTGTCTTCTCACAAAGACACGGTTCTAACCTCGACCTTTGGTTTCACAATCAGTTGGACTTGGACATCAGATGTGGAATAAATAATGTTCTCCCGTGTGTGGCACCCGCGCATACGGAGGAGGCAAATATTCCAAAGTTTAATTTATTATCTTATTATTATTATTTTATTTACAACGAAGATGGTAGTTAATAAATTAATGTGTTGATTATATATACCTTATATCAGCAGGTGGTCTCACTTGTAGTCTCTGAAAGCCGTATGTTCACGCTGTCTTTATGGGTGTTGTTTGGACTGCCTCGCAACTCTAAGTGCGATTAAATGCTAATAGAACTAATTTTGGTTTTTCCTGTTAGTTTAGTATAGAATTTCAGCTAAACACTTATGTATTTTCTGAATTTCATGTTGCATGCATATCTTCCACACATCTACGTAAGATCTCTTCAAGTCACGCAGAACTCAAGTAAAAGACATATACATTATGTATGGACATATTTGAGGTCTCAAACCTCACCCTGGACAAACAAGAACGAGATTCAGGTTTAAACCCGTAAGCGTTAACTACCACGCTACATCAATATGATGATTAGTAAACATAGCAGATGATTAGTAAATATGATTTGATATTGTGCATTGATTTCTTTGATTCAAATTATTTATCTATCATGGCCATGAAAGTCAAAAGAATCGCATTGTCCAACTTCGAGAAGCGAGGGATTTACAGGATACAACTGGAAGCGGGAAAATTTCAAACAAAAGAGCTTGTTAACTTTTATAGTCATGCATTTTTCACCACCAGAGTATAAACGACAATATAAATATAATGACCAATTTGAACAGAGATATTGGGCAGTGTCGTTCTTTTACGTACTATTGCGTTATTTAATGGGTAATGGAAGAAGTTTAGTGCATACGGCAGTGGTATGTCTTATGCATGCTCTGACACTCTCTGACGTTCTTTTCAGTTTTACTGTACCAGGTTGGACTCGCCGTATTAGGGAGTGTAGTAGTTAATAGAGCCACTCAAACCTCTCGTTCTAACGAAAATTACATGATTAAACCCCACTGAGGGTATAAAAGGGTCCTAGATGAAATATTCTTTTTAATTTATTGTTTTGAATTCAAAATCTCTCTCCAAAATCTGGAACACAAAAAAGCTCAGAATTTAACAAACAGAGTTTTGATAATGCTTAGATGAAAATCAAAATTTTTGTTTGCAAAAGTGTAGCACTTTCCAGTCGCTTTCCAACGCTACTTATCACATCAACAACGGAGGTCAGACTTAAACATTATGAAAAGATGCAATTTATTCTGGATAACCCAAAGGTCCGTCTTTCACGTCCGCGTACGTCGAAAAATGAGGAGTCTGGATAACCCAGACCCTAATTATGGGGAGCAGGGGTTTAAGGTAAGAGGAAATAAGTCTTGTATTTCAGACGGTGTCAAAAGAGAGTAGAATATATATATATAGTGATCGTGTATAACACATCCCATTTACGGTGTAGGCTGCTAAGGTCCTTTTAAATAAAATATTTACGTACTATTTCGTAAAATTTACAGGATAAACCTGTAAGAAGTTTTACGAAAGTTATGGGTATCCCTTACTGCCAAGGATTGAATGTCCCCATTCAGAAGTTAGTGCAAGTATGTTACTGTACTATACGGAATAGAAAGACATGAGGCGTGGGACAGTAAAGTTAGACGAGGTGGGAGCAATTAATCTTACGTGCCCAACTTTATCTTCCAGTTAACATGATGGGAATGGCGAGCTCACGAGTTTTTTTCACGTCATGAACGTTGAGGTTCTTCTTGGCTGGTCGTCACATCATTCTCTTCAGCAGTCTCGTTAGCAAGCAGATAAGTGTTTTCTACGGAACTGTAGACATGACATAGGCTTAGGCAAAATGTCGACTCGAAGTTATATATTTTCGCAGTAGCATGATAGCAGAGTGATGTCAGCAGAGGGTTGTGTGTATTTAATGGTATTAGTTGAAGAGAAAAGACAACTGCGAGGGAAAGAGGAAGAACACCATGACCCCCAGTACACTCTCTACTGTCATCTCCCATCAAGTTGTTTTTCCTTCCCTTTGTACAGAGTCTATCAATGCCTCGAGTTTGTTACGTGGAGTGTTTTACCATCAACTCTTTCCATTCTTCCATATAGCTCTATTCATAGCACGCTCGAATAGTGTCACGAAAAATCCATCTTCACTTCTAGGGAGAAGGAGGAAAAGAGAAACGTTCAATAGAGAACCAAAATAATCATCCATAATTGCTTGAAAAGCTTTCAAAAGTAATTGAGTGAAAAATTTAGTGAAGCGCAGAGTCACGAGGAAAATATTGATTGACAGGGTTTACAAATCGTTACTTGTGTCAAAGTTTTAAAATATAACTTCATTAAATTTAAAAGATTAAATTTGACTCATTAAATTTAACTTCACTTGGTAATTTCATAACACATGCTCATTTCAGACATATTAAATCCGTAAGTCACTCACGCGAACAGAGCGAATGACTGATCTTTATATCTTTGGTATAAAGATCATTCAGTCTCACGAATAAAAATACTTTTAATTTATAAGTTTGAATTTATAACCTAATCTTTCCAAGAGTAAAAATTATGACATAATTAAAGCTCTTTGCATATTTCTCTCTTCCCAACTTGGAAGAGATGAATATGCAAAGAATGCTCAAATATGCAGACTTGTCTGTTTGTTTCGAGACGAAAGAGTTCAATGAGTTAAACTACATTCTCTTCTAATGTTATGTGTGTGGAAACTGAAGTCCAATCTCTTTTTCTTTTTTCTTTTTTTTTTAGAAACCAACGGAACCAGAGAAACTTTATTTCCTGAATTTTAACAAAAAGGACTCTTCCTCTTTTACATCCGTGGCTTGGAACCTTTCTATTTCTATTTTTGAGATTTCTATTGTCTCTATATAACCCCACTTTCTTAGAGGATTCTAGCGGTTTCCATCCCGTTACCTTTGCTGCTATGTCTTTTCATCTTCCTTCTTTTCTTCTTCTGGGTCCACTTGGCTGACTTGTCACATTTGGTGGCATCTTTCTCTCTTTGTCTCCTCGGCATTTTTCTTCTACACGTCCTAAGGTTCGTAAGGTGCTTCACAAGAGAATGTTTTAGTTTCTCGTCTGGCGATGGTGGTTGCGACTTCATTCGTTGTTGACACCTCTCTCGCTCCCACTCTCCAGATCCTCCCTCCTAGTCACTCTCTCATACCCCGACCTGAAAGCAGAGGATTGCATTCAATTTTGAATCACTTGAAATTATGCTTCGGCTTTAGTCTTTTCTCACCCGTCCTTGGATGTTTGATTTGCAGATTCACGATTTTTCTGTTTGCAAGATCGTCACTCTTAGCGGTATTGGTTTCTCTGTACCGTGGAAGACCTTCTGATTTCGCTCCAACCAGATCGCTTTAACGTTTCCACCGTCTCGATATTCTTATCGTTGCCTGCTTTCTCGTGATTGAGTCAGTAAGGTGAATCAAGCTCGAGGTATCTGTCTCTGCTCCCTTTAGCCCTCGTGTCATGTGCTTCCACTGCTTTTATTTTTCCGTTGTCTATTGACAGTCAAGAAACATGTGTGTGACCTCCCATTTCCTTTTGCATTTCCCTATTTTTGCAAGTCTTGAGTGGGTTGGGTATCCTTTATGCAACACTCTCCACCAGAAAATCTGGTTTTTCTTTGGTTGAGACGATCTCCATAGTTTAGTCCATCTTTTTTCCACTTTCGTTTTGAGTCCTTACTTCCTCAACTCGCATTCATCGCACTCTTTCCTGACTGATCTTCATTAGGCACTAGTATCTTCTTATAGACATGAAGGGGTTCGTTCCATCCTTCAAGGTCTCTCCCGTTGCTGCTCCAAGTCCACCTCTCCACCATCTCCTCTCTCTATTCCTGTTATTTCTTTTATTCATACTTCAGATAAATTTCTATTATCAAAGAACGATCTAGTAGAGAGATTATTAATATAGTCCGATGAACTTGGATTTCAAATGTTATATAGATCTAGATTTAGGGTGTAATCGCACCATGCTTTTTGAGGATTTTTTTTTTTGCTTTCACATGCTTAGACTCGAGGATCAATAATAAGACAGTCATCCCATTGTGTTTCACTTTTTATTTTTCAATTTAGTGAATAATCTCAAGAACCTCTCCCTTGCTTGTCCCTCTCTCTCAAACTCAAGAAGCATGCATATTATTCAACTTTATTTTGTATGTGTGAAGATAAGAGTTCAACACACGACGTCATTTTACAATCTTCTTTCAGCAGGGCACTAATGGTGACCGAAAGTTAGTGCTCTTTCATGTGGATAGTAGGCGTGCGTGCATTCACATAACCCCTGTACATTTGTTGCGTTACATTATTTTTCTAGATAATTTATTTCTGAAAGCGAATGCATCATGTGTTATATTCAGAAGCATGCATATTCATCCAAAAGTATGCATATTCACCCTTTCCCATCTTAAGATAGAGAGCGGGAAGGGTTAAGTAAAAAATTATTTGAAGCATATATTAATAATATGCTACTTTGGTAGCAGATTCCAGAAGCGCGTTCTTTCCTGCTATGCTTATGGGTTCTCTTCGGATCTTGCCGTGACTATTGGTTATAATAATATTTAACTATGATAAAATAATTAAAATTAAAATTTTAACTTTTTATAGTCTTTATTTAACATATCCACATATCTGTAAAACTTAAACAGAAACCTCATAACACACTCGAAGAAAAATTTAAGAGATGTTTCTAAAATGCTTCGTGAGTCTGTCTGACTGGAAAATCAATCCAGTTTTTATATTTTCTCCCCTCATATCTTGCTTGTCCTATTCCGCGATCACGTTCGACTAGCCGCTTAGCACTTATATTCTATTCGTTTGCTCTATGAACAATTGGAGAATAAGCCACCCCTCCAGAAAATCTTGAAATTTTTGTCTCTCTTTGAATATGTTGTATCTTGTCGTCTTCCGATCTGATGTCAACTGACCAACTTCTGATTTTATCTCTCAAAGAGTCGTTTCAGTCTCTTTAGTATATTAATAATAATAAAGATAATTATTATACATGTATAGTAAATCTTCAAATGCAGTAAACTAGAAATATTTTCTAATTTCATAACGCTTTTACATTAAATGGCCAAAACGAGATCATGAAAGAATGAAATGACCCTATTTACCATATGGAAATCACAGTTTACATTTTCCTAATCTACCTAAGGAAGCTTGATTTGGATGTAATAGAGATGTCAAAGCCACAATTTTAAGTAAATATTCTTGGCTCTTGAACCAAATGTTATGGTCTTGGCCAAGAAGCCACGACGTTTGTCACGTCAGTTTGGGCACCTCGGCTAGGTTGACCGAGTGCGAAGTGGCGCATCCCGGTAAGGCCGTTAGTACCGTTAGGGCGAGTTGGAGAGAGAGCCCACTAGGGGTAAACTTCGCAGGTAGGGCTTGGAGGCCTTAGTTCTTTGAGTTGAGCCTTCAAGCTCCAGGCTATGGTGGATAGTCTAGTTGAGTGTAACTCGGATTCTCTTCGCGTTTAGAGTGGGTTTGGCTTGACCGTTTGTGAGTAATCCTTGTTGTGGTGTTGGAGATGGTAATCTCTGTATTCAGATTACTCAAAGAACTCAGTGCAGGTCGAGGCGGAGTTCAGTAAGAGCTCGCAGATCTGAAATCGGAAATCGTCCGCTGGTATCTTCGGGCGTTGCCGTTCGTGGTTGATTGTTTGGAGCTGTGATCGAGGTGTGTGGGCGCCGTGCTACATTGCTGGTCACAGATCGATTTGCTGTTGATTGGGGTCGAGTGGAGATTTCTGTCATGCGGAAGCGCTGCAGAAATTTTGCGGAATGTTCTTGAAGTGTGTTGTTGGAGCCGGATTGCGCGTTTGAGCGTGGCAGACGGAATACTTGTCAATGTCGGGCCGGAGTGGGCTCTTTGGAAGCGCATTGGAGAGACGATTCTAGCGCACCAAGTCTCGTGGAGTTTGACCAAGGATTGAAGAAGTTATGGCATGTCGAAGTTGGTTGCCGTGTCACCCGAAAGTACAAATAGGCTAGTTACGTCAGATTTTGGCTCAATTTCGTGTGGAAACTTGAGTTTAGGAGTTAGTTTGTGTGTGTGTGCATTCACGAAGTGTGTGTGGTGCATTTGCGAATCTGTTGTGGTGGTTTTCGAGTTAGCTTTGGGTGTTCTTGCTGTTTTACGTCAGATTTTGTGTTACCGGTGTGCACCCGCAAGCTGTTTTCGCTGTTTTGGAGATTGTTTTGGTGCAATCTTCTGCAATTCGAGGTGGAGCCGAGTCTCTTTTGGTGTGTGTGCCCGTTGTACTCTACTTCAAGTAGTAGGGTTTAGGGCGTTTAGAGGCTTCGAGGAGCAGAGGTGCGTGAGTGCGGAGACGTGAGAGCGGAGTGCGAGAGTGCGAGAGTGCGGAGGCGGAGGCGGAGCTGAGCCTGAGCCTGAGCCCGAGTCCGCGCTCGCCGCAAGCCAGCTTGCTGGCGTGCGTGAGAGAGGTATCCAAGTTCTAGTGTGTGGGAAGTGTAAAACCAGCTGGTCACCCATCCCAACACTATTTCTGGACCTGGACTCTTGACTTTGTAGTCTTAGCTTTGGCTTTACCACTAGACCAATAGCTCTTGGTGTCCTACAGGGATGCGTGCAAGTACTTATGGACTTGTTTAAGGTAGTAAGAGACCTTCTCGCACGTTCCTAGAGGAGTGGTAGGACGACCCCATAGTATTAGAGGCAAGCTATAGTTGTGGTAGTGTTTGCCTATACCGTAGAGACGCGTATGTAGGCAGTTGGTGGCAGTTGTCTTGGGTGAGCTAGTAGAGCTACCACGTGGATGTTTTTGGAGCTACTAGAGGTGTGGACATCTAGTTAGTGACCTCCAGTGTCAGTTACGACAGTTGGTGACCATATATTGTGCATGTGGTCGCCGACGAGGAGACGTCAGTCCGGGTGGGGCTGGGGTTTCTCTTTATGTGAATGTTTGAGTGTGGAGGGTTATCGTTTGGACTTCTTGTGGTTGGAACCCCTCCATATTTTGCTTCCTGTTTGTGCGCCGCGTTTGCTTGTGTTGGCGCTTGATTTCCGGAGTGAGTTCACTCCAGTGTGCTGTCGGTAGTGAGACTGGAGTTGCGGACCAGTCAGACTATCTTTGTCTCTCTCACGGTGCGGTTGGAGTGACGACCAACAGACCGTGAGAGGCTGCCTGTGGTGATGGCAGGTACAGGTTGCCCTTACCTTGACCGTCCTAGTAGGGGATAGGTGGGTTTGTCCTCGATGTATATAGCGGAGATAGTCGATTAGATCTTTGCGTGGTATGGATTGCAGACAGGCGACTAACGATGGGGCGATGTAGCACCCGGCCTCCTGATCCTTGCACCCATGAAGGTGTGTATCACGTAGTTGAGATATGGAGCTATCTGGAGTTAGAGGGACCTAACCGCCAGTTAGGGGGGCGATTGTGGTACACTTGTGTATGTGTATGACATCGTCCATGTGTTATGTGTATGTGTGATGTATCTCTGACAGCGATGTATGTTGTGTAGCGATGTGTATGCGCACGACAGCTGTCACGTCAGTTTGGGCACCTCGGCTAGGTTGATCGAGTGCGAAGTGGCGCATCCCGGTAAGGCCGTTAGTGCCGTTAGGGCGAGTTGGAGAGAGAGCCCACTAGGGGTAAACTTCGCAGGTAGGGCTTGGAGGCCTTAGTTCTTTGAGTTGAGCCTTCAAGCTCCAGGCTATGGTGGATAGTCTAGTTGAGTGTAACCCGGATTCTCTTTCCGTTTAGAGTGGGTTTGGCTTGACCGTTTGTGAGTAATCCTTGTTGTGGTGTTGGAGATGGTAATCTCTGTATTCAGATTATTGTGGTACACTTGTGTATGTGTATGACATCGTCCATGTGTTATGTGTATGTGTGGTGTATCTCTGACAGCGATGTATGTTGTGTAGCGATGTGTATGCGCACGACACGTTTCCTGGGGAATCTAGAACTTACAGAAACTATTTTATTCAAAATATAATTTAAAAATAATAAATAATAAATAATAATAATTCATAATACCACTATAAACTATCCACGGCTCTATACAAAACTATATTTTAATTAAATAATTTTTTTCTCCGTCCTCTCGTTAAAAAGGTCTTCTTTCCTAACTTGACACGCGCTAATATCTTGTTCATGGACTGGGACGAGTGCGAAGTTGACCTCATGCCGTCCGCACGTATTCGAACTCACTTTTAAAGTTTGGTTCTCCTTGTACCGTTTTGGTATCAATCATTCGTCTCGGCAAACTGTGGAGTGGGAAAAGACCTCTGAGTACTGTCAGCTGTAGAGTTTGCTCTGATGAGCAATCTCATGCACTTCTCGTTACGTGGCACTAGTGCCTCAGGCTTCAACCGTTGCACTGGACATATGAGACGATTTCAAAGTTTCAAAAATCCGCACGTTTCAAAGTTTCAAAAAAGCACTTCCCTACTACGTACACCCATTTTAGCTAGAAGATGCTCAAGTTTAGATGTTTGGTATGACAGATAAGATAGAGGGGCTTTACTTTGTCTCTGTCCGAGCCACGAACAACAAGCCGGAGGTCCAATGTGCCAATGTGCCAATGTTAGAGGAGGTCTCTTATTGGTCTAAGAAGAGACGAGAAGAGGCACGTCGCTTGGAGAACATCCTCTTGTATTGTCTTAGATTGTAGAGAAAGTTTACATCAGTAATTTGTTTGAACCGGATTCATTTCATATCATTTTGTTTTGTCAGTTCTCGAACTTGTTGACTTCACTTGAACTGGTCTTTGACCTGCTGTGCGCATGTTTTCTTGACGTGGACTCTGCTAGGAAAACGATGTGACACTCTGCACGAAAGAGAACGAAACTTTTTTGAAGACATAGCGCGACTGGAACTTTTTGTCGAGTCGGGTTTGCAATAGCCACAATAGCTCCACGACTAATCTCGTCTTTTGATTTAGATGCCACATGGTCGTTCCACCGTGTGACAGATGCCACGTCGACAGAAAACCCTTCTCGACAAGCGAAGATAACAAGCAAAGTATTTTGAAATAGAGTCTGTTCAAACAAATATGTGGACTGAAAGTAGCGATTGCTGTTGCTATGCGTTAACTTAGCGAAACTTGACGGAGAGAAGGCTTGTAACAATCATAAAAAAAATTGAAAAGAGCGAGAACGCATGGATACGCACGGATGGAACCCTTGTGAAAAAGAAATAAAAGTGTACGGATAAAATCTTTGTGAAAACTGGAAGAAGAAAGAAAATGAATAGGCACGCAATTTCTTTACAAGCTTAGCTCCTTGTTTTGTTCTTCTCCAATCAGAGAGAACCACGTTACATATCACGCGACTCCATTTTAGACTTCTTTCGCCGTGAGACTTAAGTCTACCCCCCGGAAACTATTGCCCTGTCATTGACTGAATCCCGCCAAGTGCGATTTCGAACACAAATCGCTCAGCTGTGGACAGATGAAGCGCTGACAAATCTACTTGTTCTCAGGTAGAAAACGGACAATAGGCGGGGTATAGCGGCGGTTAGACCGATGCTGAGTTGCACCCGGCATCGGTCAAACACAATGTTCGGGGAGTACCGGCTACACGTTGTGTCATTTCCGGTTCAAATGGGCGATTTCTGACATGGAGAGAAATCCGGCGGAAACGTTTCCGGCCTTTGCAACCGGAAAATCGGAAATTCACGGTTCGAACACAGAGAAGCCGGAAATTTGCGGGAATATTCGTGGGTATTTTGGAAAAACGGCCGATCGACGGATTTTGTCTTCGGAGTATTTACGGTTGCGTTTGAAGTTTTCGGAAAAGAACGGACGGCCGTTTTTCACGACCGGAAATGACGCGTACGTAAAATGACACGTAACTTAATTTTTAGGGTTAATACTTTTAAACGTACGCGTGAACAAATCCTGACCGCATATGAGAAACGAGAACGAATCTCGTTCGTCCGTAGCAGGGAATGAGGTGCGGGCACTCGCTACTTGCGAGCCCTAATGTTCATTTTCGACCTCGACAGTGTCGATTTCGAGCTCCGCGTCCTCCGTGCTCTCGTCGAGTCGTAGTCGATCGTCGACGCAGATTCGCAGTTGAGGAATTGGGAATTTGAGGTCTGAAGGCTGCAGTGCGTACATTCGAGGTCAGGCGGAAGAAGATTAGCACGCGATCGACGCGATGATGCGAATCAATCGACTTTGCGGGGCATTTTGGACCAAGCGGAGATGATTTTTCGTCGTTTAGGGCTGGTTGGACTCGATCGTCTGCTTTTCTGTCGACTTGCTTGTTCTTACAATGCGTGCTGTGCAGTCGAGGCAAGACGGAAGAGGACCTGGCACGCGGTCGACGCGATGATGCGAATCAATCGACTTTGCGGAGCATTTTGGACCAGGCGGAGATGATTTTTCGTCGTTTAGGGCTGGTTGGACTCGATCGTCTGCTTTTCTGTCGACTTGCTTGTTCTTACAGTGCGTGTTGTGCAGTCGAGGCAAGACGGAAGAGGACCTGGCACGCGGTCGACGCGATGATGCGAATCAATCAACTTTGCGGGGCATATTTGACCAGGCGGAGATGAAATTTCGTCGTTTAGGGCTGGTTGTAGTGTCAATCGAGTACTTTCGTTTCATTTGTTTATTGTTTCTCCGTTGTCTCATTGTGCAGATGCTTCTCGCCGGATTAGTTTATGTTTCTGTTGCTTCTTGAGACTGAACTACCGCGCGTGTCCTTTTCTTACCGATTTTGAACTTCAAGCTGCAGGCGGCGGGCCGTGGACCACGAGTCAACTGGGAAATCGAGACTGTTCACAGTGACTGATGTGGGTCTACGCAGCTTACGCTTCGATTTTGTTGTCAATCGCAAGAGTGTCTCCTCACCTCCTCACCTCCTACATTCGCCGCTGTTTCACGTCATACCTTACGCATCTTCCTCCCCTCCCACATTCTGCACCACATTCTGCATTTGCGATCCGATCTGCGACTGAGTATTTCTGGTGTAGACTCAGGACTGAAGAGAGAACTGTCAAGAAGGGCCTCGCTTCTAAAGTCGGGACTCGGGAGTCGGGACTCGGGAGTAAACTGTTGAAGAGAAGGGTCTGTGTAGAACCAACTCAGCTTCGACAGGAGGGAAGTAACAAGTCTCGGGAGTCCACAGTCGCATCGATTCTCGGTAATCATTGTGAACAGATACTGCAAGTTAGCAATAGACAGAATAGTGGCGCAGTTCTTTCTTGAGTATCTACAGCTTAGAGCAATGAAGAGACAGAAGTGTCTTTTTGATTCAGGTTTCACTTCCGAGAAGGTAACTGTACAGTTACCATCCATCGAGGTAGATACTGCAAGCTTAGATGAGAGCGTTAGTACAGAACGTTTCACTGCCGCGGAGAAGGCAGAAATCTTACAGAATTGTAAGACATGGAATGATAAATGGCTCCTTGATTTTGACTGGATCCGCTTCGATCCTTCCATTGGCAGAGTATTTTGTAAACTCTGCGAGAAAGGTAGGGGGCGAGGGTACTTTGCTACGAGAGGGTCTAGAAATGTAAGGACTTCTGCTTTCCATGACCATGCTGCCTCAAATGAGCATAAGGCAATTCTTACTGTTAAATTACTGGGTGCAAAGACCATAGAGAAAGCCATGACAACCGCGAGGGAGACATGCGACAAAGCAGTTCTAACATTATTTCGTGCTGCTTACTTTATTGGTAAGGAAGGTATCTCCTTCTCGAAGTTTCCGAAGCTATGTAAGATGCTTCATTTTGTTACCGGCGACATAACCACTTCCATGTATCAAGACGACAAGAGTTGTGCAGATATTATCTTCTGTATAAGTCAGATACTGCACAAGCGTGTCTTGGACAAGGTAAGGAAGTCTCCATTTTTTGGGATAATGGTGGATGAATCGACTGACGTCTCTGTGACCGGTCATCTAGTGGTCTTTGCTACCTATTTGGACGAAGGTGTAGTGAAATCATCTTTTCTTGGGTTGTTGCAAATGCGGTTGAAAGACTCTGAAGCTATCACTTCTGCTGTAACTCGTCTTGTTTCTGACTGTAACTTAGACTCTAATCGTTTTATGGGATTCGGTTCGGATGGTGCGAGCACCATGATCGGTGTTTGAAATGGAGTCGCTGCGCGTTTAAAACGAACGGTTAATCCTCACATGCTTTCTGTGCATTGTATTGCACATCGAACTAACTTGGCGAGTCTTGCCGCAGCTAAAAGTCCTGGCTGCAAAGAGATTAGTGACAATGTCGATAGTATCCTGAATACGCTTGCTTCTTATTTCCAGAGCAGCTCCAAGCGTAAGGCAAGTCTGTCGTCGTTGCAGGAATCATTGAATGATGCACGAAAGTGCATGAAGCGATACTTGAAGATCCGATGGTTAAGCCGTTGGCAAGCTGTTACCAGTGTCTGTGATAGTTACGAGTCAGTCTTGGTTTACTTTCGTGATGTTGCTAAATCGGATGACTGTGTGGCTTCGTCTTTGTTCCAGAAGCTTGGTTCTTTCAAAATGTTGTATATATTTTACTACTTAGCTGATATTCTAGGTAGCTTGGCGAGATTGAACAAAGCTTTCCAGAGTGTATCCATAGACTGTTCGAATGTAGGTCCTCTAGTGAGGACTACGATAACTGAGATTGGTGTTAACTTCTTAGTGGAGACCACAGATCTCAACGCCTGTCTTCTGAACGAGGACACAGGATATCACATTCTGCCAGAGTATGGTCCTCCAGGTGGGTATCTGAAGCGCCTTCAGTCTGAACTAAGAGGTAAAATGTTTCACTCAGTGACTTTGGAGAGAGATCGCATTGGGAGAGATTTGGAGAGTGCTTTACTTTTCCAGAAAGAGTTTTCTCAAGCTGTGTGCTCTGCTTTGGAGGAGAGGTTCGAGGATAATTCTGTCATTAGCTGTTTCAAGGTTTTGAACCCTCTTCTGATGCCTTCAACTGCGCTAGCGGTAAGAGAATGGGGTGCGAGAGAGATAGAGCAGCTTTGTGACTTTTTTGGACAAGATCTGCCATTCGGTTCGGGTAGTATTCAAAAAGCCTTGATTTCTTCCTCTGCTATTCGAGGTGAATTTAGATCCTTTAAGATTCACTGCAGATCAGAATGGGCAGAGAAGCGGTTTAACGACTTGTGGTTTATGTTGTCTGGTGACGAAGTGTACGAAGGTCAGTATCCGAATTTGTTTACTTTGGCCAATATTGCACGCATTCAGTGTGTTTCCACCTCCGTCTGCGAACGAGCTTTTTCTATCCAGAATGCTATCAAGACGAAGTTTAGAAATAAACTTCAAACCAAACATCTTGAAGCTACAATGCGAGTGAGTTTACAAGGTATTGGAGGAGACGAAGATCTTCTTTCGGAAGCTATTTCTCTCTGGAGGAACAGCGTGGAGTATAGGCACCTTTACACACATCCTGCTGTGCACTTGAGTTCGAGTTCTTCTGATCGGACTTCATGCAGTGTTACTACTCCACTGTCTTGAAAGTTAATTGGTTCTCTGTCGTGTGTTTGCTTAGTCTGGGACTTCTTGGGAACCCTCTCCGAAATACAACTGTTTTTCAGTTGTATTTCGGAGGGGGTATGATCTCTTGCCCCAGTTGGGGGGTTCTCGGGTTCAACTCCCGCAAGAGACTTCAGAATTTTAGCAACCCACCTTAGTTTTAGCAACCCACCTTAGTTTTAGCTACGGTGGGTTGCTAAAACTCTGAGGTCTCTTATGGGAGTTTAGGTATATAGCCAGGTTGAAAGCCATGTCCCCAAACTATTCCCCAAACTATTCGCGAGGAGGAGGAATTCAGAAGATGGGAGTAAACAAAGCGAAACCAAACGTTTAAAAAAGTAACGACTGAATTTTAAAATAATAAAAATAATAAAAATAAAATAAAATAAAACATTAATTACCGAAAGAATTTCTCAGGACGACGGAAAAAAACAGTTTGTTAAAAAAAACGAGCGGAAAGTTGACATGAAGGAAACAGGATGTTCGGAAAAAAAATTACCCTATTTAATTATCATCGGAAAGTTATGGTTCAGGATAAAATTCACGGAAGGTTCCGGAAGTAAAACAGGTGCCACCGATCTCCAGTAAATATTTCCGGCGAAATGCAGTTTTTCCTTGACAACCTCCCCGAACACTGATCAAACATCGGGCATGAGTTTTATAATTTGTCATGAGATATTATAAATGATCAGAAATTGAAACTCTGTAATTACGACCAGTCGATACTATAACTTATTGCGGCTCTTTCGCACTTTACTATTTACTTAAGGAACTCGTTTAGACGGTTGTGAAATTTTGCCCTCCAGTATCGTCGCTAGTGGCCGTATTGTACCAACACAATCATATCAAAATTGTGATATGATTGTGACAAAGAGAATAATAATCATATCAAAAATTTTAACCTCTATTACTTCATCTTGGTAGAAATTCATTGTAGAAAAATATATTCTCCAGAAGTAATATATTTCGATACACACGTGATTACTTAGAATTAAAAAAAATATTTATGTAATAAATAAAATAACTTTCATTTTTAACTCTAGTTAGATGTAACCGAACACGTATTGTTCATATCGCAGTCCACAAAATGTTTCCACTTAAAACATATCTCCTCTCGGACAAAGAACCAGAAAAGATGGGTTATCTCTCCACCGTACCCTTCGTGTCCGTATAGCACTAGAAATTGGCGGTTTCCGGCCAGGATACCGGAAAATATAGTGGACTGCAAAAGGGCCACCATATAACTAGCAGAGGTACAACACTCTTAATGCTTGGGTCGTGAGCAGGATCGTGACTGCACAACCTAAAGGTCTATTGGTCTCCGATCGAGATTCAGCTCAACTCTTTGAGTAACTTCTAAAACTTTCATGCATCTTTATTTAAAAATATAAAACATACATTGAGAAAATGATAAGTTTATAAAACTAAGATGAATTCATTTTTACTCATTTGTCGTGAGCATACACACGTCGTCAGAGATACACCACACATACACATAACACAGGGACGATGTCATACACATACACAAGTGTGCCACAATCGTTCAAGTAATCTGAATAGAGAAATTACCGTCTTCAACACTGCAACAAAGATTACTCACAAATGGTCAAGCCAAACCCACTCTATGCTCGAAGAGAATCCAGGTTACACTCAACTAGACTATCCATCATAGCCTGGAGCTTAAAGACTCAACTTGAAGAACTAAGGCCTCCAAGTCTTACATGTGAAGTATACCCCTAGTGGGCTATCTCACCAACTCACTCTAACGACACTAACTGCCTTATCGGTATTTGTCATTCAGCACTCGGCCAACCTAGCCGAGGTGCCCAAACTGACGTGACACATTCGCAGTTAAAGCACAATAGGAAGTGTCATGATCAAATCTTAGCTAAAGAATGTTTGCCCAAGGAACTCAAGCTCAAGGAGTATATTTAGGATATTCTTTAATTCTCTTTTGCATGGTCTTCTTTGCTGCTTTTGTTTTAGTTTTAAATGTATATATCATATACAAATTTTACAATAAATTAAAATCAAATTAAAATTCATTTATAAATGTGAGTCAAACTTGAGTTAGGTCTAGATGACCGATCAGCGGAATGCGCAAGTACGTACTTCGGAGACAATGCGACCGAGATCCTACTATCGTGTAGACATTAATTTATGGTGTCTATTTAATTTATTATCTAATCCTTCAGTAAGAAAAGGTTAGGTAATAGATTAATGGAACATGCCACTCAGTGTGACTAGTACTTCGAGTGCCATAGGAAAATATGCCCCACATATAGTTCGACCAGCACCTAGAGACGTTCTACACACTGCATTACCTTTTCATGTAATATGGATGTTAAACTGACTTGACTCTATCTTTTCTAACTTTATGTGACTTGATCACACCCCTGACAGACAACACATGTTCAGTACTATGTAAATACACTTCACTAAGAAAAATAAGAGATAATATGGGTGGATAATCTGGTATAAATATATTTTTAAATGAATTTTGAGTGTAGATATATGGCTCACAGTTAACATGCAGTTCTGGAATTCTGATGATGTGATATTTTGATCTACTGAACCTGCTGTAGCCAGTCAAGAGTGTAGTCAAATAAAATAAAGTTAAGAGCGATGGGTTCAAAAACGAGAAACATATTAGAGGTGAGGTAAAGTAAATTTCTGGAGTCAAGTAACTCGGATGGTGATGGTTTAATTTCTTGAACAGACAAATGCTGACTGAATATGCATCCAAACTGCATTTCTAGGAAAACTGAAGAAAAAAGTAAACGTTAAAATATGCCACTAAAATAACTGTTCATGATTGGCTGACAACAGCCTTCAAAAAAAATTAGTGAAAAATATAGTTTACTAAAGCGCATAGTGGTGGAGTAGGTTTGCAAATGGTGACTTGTGACAAAGTTCTCTAATTTGCTTCATTAAATTTGAAAAAGAAGATTGAAGAATAGAGTTTACTAAAGCGCATAGTCACGAGAAGAGTGGTGGTGAATTAGATTTGCAAATTCTGACTTGTGACAAAGTTATCTAAATTAACTTTACTACATTTAGAACTTATTTGAGAACTTATTTGTTCTGCTTGATGAGATTTTCTCATCAGTTGGATATTCATTGCATCTCGCTCCTTTGAAAACTGCAACAAACTGTAGATAATATGAAGTGTCAGAGTTGGAACCTTTCTGATATATTCGTAGCCCGCAGGCGAGTGTTACGACTGCGGCCAAAAGGCCACGTATCTTCTCTACGAGCACCTCCAGAAACACCAGTAAGAAACACGTTTATCAAAATCGACAAGTTAAATATGTAAAAGCTTATTAATTTTTTAAAATAAAATAAAATAAAAATAAATATCTATTACGATTCAAAAACACGAACCTAAGCGATACACTGCTCTAGACAAAACAGCACTTGGAAAAAACTGCGGCATTTCTCGTCCTGGACGTTAGAGAATCTTGTTTTACCTTTGACACGCACTAATATAAAGTAGGTTGAGTATATTTTCTGTGAAAGGTAATGCAGTAGGTTGAATATCTAGAGAGGAGCATTCAGTGATCTAGTGAATGGAATAACTCTAGTCAACGCACAACTAAGATTACATACGGTACCCGTAAATGTTATCAGTAGTCAGTCAATGTCCCCAGTTCTGGACGTATGGTTGCCGAGTGAGCCAAGCTCTGCCATTTGGCATGCTAAGAATCAACACGACAAGAAGGAAAACAGCTAAGATCTAGCTAGCTCTTGTCCACACTACAACTGTCCCCCTCCGCAGCAAGTGGAGCGGCAAGGTTCAGTCCACGACTCCACCGCCACTCTGTACCCTGTATTCTCCAAGCAGACCGGAAGACCAGCAGTCTTGAACGTATCAACGTACTCCTCCACGTCAACTAGAACCCCTTTTCGTCAGAATAATAAAGTAGAAGGTATTTTTGTCCATTTATGATCCAAGTAGAGCGATTGAGATGCAGTGCTACAGCAGGGGAAGACCGGCACCTGGATAATATACGCTCTGTAGCAAGTCAAGACGAAAACAGAGATGTCGTGTGTATCCCGCCGCTCTCATACCGACGCGATTCGAACATAATGCAGTGGCCAAAACAAATGAGGATTCCGAGTCGCGACTCTCGTCATTAAACGAGAGTACAGAGCGGTCATTCTTAATTAAACCACCTGTAGCGGTATAAGGTGGTGGGGGCCCTACCAGGTTCATTAAGTTCGTATCCTGTTTGGGAAAGACTGGCCCCGTCGTACTTGCGCCTTGTTGGATTGATTTTATTACCCTCCTGTCTCTTTGTCCGAGCGAATGCATAACAGCTCATGACTGGTATCTCATTTCTCATTCTTCTCGTTCCTGTTTTCTCTCCTCTCATAAATTTTTTTTCTTTCCTCTTGGGTGTTTTATTTACGTGCTTCATTTTTGTTTTGTTTCCGTCCCCATGTAATATCTTCTTACTCTTGTTTATTTCCTCTCTTCTTTTATAATTCATTAGTTTAGTTTAGTTTTATTTAGTCTATATTATTTTAAAAGTACTTGGTTATTTTATATTTTATATTTGGACCTTTGGACGGATAGAGAAGTATGATGCACAAGTAATATTTATCATTTCAATATCATCGAGAGTCCAATTTAAACATCTTGGAGATCTACATGGCTCTAGAGGATGTTCGGAGGTGCTAGGAGAGAAAGTGAGAATTCCAGAGTCGTTGATCCTTAAGTATATATAGTTGATGCAACTTTTAGATCCAGATGCAAGACACACCGCTGCTCTTCAGTTTCTCTTTGAGATTGCTCGTGAATGCATTGATCATATGGTGCTTCAAGCTGAGCCGAGAACCATAGACTCAGATGTAATTCCAGAAGAGAGTGACTTGGAGGTAGTTTTTGTAGTTGGTGATGGCGACGAGTTTGATGCTGATCTCAAAGTTTTTCATGTCTTCCGTGTTAATGTTGATGCTCATGAGGTATGATTTCTTACTTATGTTCTTGTGCTTTTTGTGCTAAGTGCGCATGTTGTTTTATGTTTATATGATTGTTGGGTAATATGTTATTTATTTGTACATGAGACACATGAGATACAAGGTACAATTTTGAGAACATGTATTGTAGTTGCTAGACTTTCAGTTGCACGTAAATCTAGTTCAAGACTCTCAGTTATCAACGAAGGATAGAACACCTAGCGACCGATCATCTAATGCACATGTGCCTAGTGTTCCACTTTATGGGATTGTGCTTTGGATAGACTTAGAGAGTTCTTCTTAGACTTCAAGATTAGTTGTCTTCACTATGGATGCGAAGAGTGTTTTTTGTCTCTTACGATTAAGACAATCCATCGGACGTGGACTGTTACATTTTAGATGTCCGAGTCATCATGTGTATGGATGGAAGTCGACGGAGATGGAAATGTACTATGACCAAGCACTCATTGTCTATGATAGTGTCATTCAGATATGAAAAGTGCTTCGTTTGCACTTCAGATTGCACCTCTGTCTTCTTCATTGTCTATCGTTCTCTTATCGCTTGAATCTATCCAATTTGATGTTTTTTCTCGTGTTGAAAATCACGAAAATGATTTCTAGAAATCAAAGCGAATCTAACCTCTCTAAACACGTTGTCCAAGCACGTGAATCCCAACCGGTGCATAATGTGACATGATATTAACGATGAATAACACCAAAGAGAAACATGTAATCTAAACCTGGTTCAAGGTAGAGATTTAGAATAGAGAATAATAACTCTTTACTCTAAAGCCTTACGACTTTATTTCTATAGCTCTTGATAGGTTTCAGAAACATGTCAAGAGTTGAAACATGTAATCTAAACCAATTTCACCTGAAATAGGTTAAGAAACATATTTCAACGTGAGCTTTTAGAGTAAAAAATAAATACTCTTTACTCTAAAAATTTACAGCTTTATTTCTGGTTCCTCTTGGCAGGTTTCAAGAACTTTCAAGAGTTGAAACATATGATCTAAACATGTTTCAAAGTGAGGATTCGGAGTAAGAATAAACACTCTTTACTCTAAAGTCTTACAGCTTTCTTACATTAGCATGTATCTGTACAAAAACCTGTCAAGAGGCAAGCCTTACTCCATTGCCTTCTAATCAGTTTCAGGTTTCATGGACAACTTTAGACTAGAGTGCAAGAAAAGAAAAGAAAACATTCACATTCACAAAATCAAAGAGCATGTGTTGAGGACCGAAGAGTTGAACTTGATAAATGCCCTGATGCAATCTCCATTGCAAAGGGAAACCCTCTGAACCTCGAAGGAATACAAAGTGCAAATGGTAAATAGAACAGTATGATACATGAACAGACAAACATACGAATGCAAAAATGATAAAAAATAAATTAGTCAGTCTTTGTAGTCAACGAAGATCTCTCCCGGATTGCTCCAAGTCTATTGTATAGCAGTTTCAAGCACTTTTGGAAGCTTCGTTCGATTAGAGAAAGCCAAGATGAGAGCACATGAACCATATAGTTGAAATCTCTATCGAGACGACACAATCTTTGGTGTAGGAAAATACTACATACCCAAGGATAGAATGCTCATTGGGCTCATAGAACAAAAAGACAAATTCCTCCATGTAAGAGACAGTAACACTTGCTTCAGCAAACAAAGAAAACTGTTCTTTGAGTTTAGAAGACCAAAAGAACACTGTAATCATACAAAGTACCTCCTCATGCTTTCCACTTCTCATAAGTACCGTCACCTCTCTCCAAGCTGTGATGCAATGTTTAGAGTTCAAGTCCATCGTCAAGCACCACCTCACAATGCACTAGAAACAATTATAGTCTTGTTATTTCAAACCTCAAGAAGTCTTTTCTATCCAAAATGCAAAAACTCTGTACAAGAATGGTAGACCGCAATGTCACCAACTCCAAAGACAAGATAAAGAAACAAAGAATTGAGACAAGACGTAAAAAGAAGAAAGACGAGATGCGGCAACGAACCAAAATTTGAAAAAAACTGCTCCAAATTTTGTATCTCGATTGCAAAAAAGAATGCGTCCTGAAACAAAATCGTTCCTAATTTATTTTGGATCGATCAAAGCCACCGGACGAAGCAAAAAATGCACTATCATGAACTGAAAGTATTGTCACAATGCGACAAATAGAGAACGCTCTCAAATAAATAAAATAGCATGACTCACGAGGAGGAGAAAACACTATGAAATGGAAGCGAAAGAGGTCCTATTGCCACAGCTGCTGCACCTCAGAAACCGAGCACTTTGTACATTATCATGGGTTTTATCAGTTAGTGTCTGATCCAAACCTAAGCTTTACTGGAAGACATCGACCATAGAGCAGCTGATTGCCAGACTGACTCTGCGTGCTGTACAATGACATAAGAGTTCGTGCGTGCGAGAGAAGCACTTTTATACCCAGACTGGTGGTTTAAGCTACGGGGTTGAAGAGCGGCTCAACGTCCTTGTTGATACGATTTTTTAAGCAGGTGAAAACTTTTCTCTTCCACACTTGTCGTAACCACACTCAAGTCGGAGTATCATATTTCGTTTCATGAGGGCAAGCAAAAACCTAATAACAACGAATTTGCTATTCATAGATATATATGTAGTAACTTTTAATTTTTTTAACAAATAAAGTATTTAATTAGACTTTTCTATTACATTTTGATAAATAGGTGCAAGATCTGACAAATAATAGACATAGTATGACATGATAAATGATAGACATAGTATGACTCGACGTCTCGAGAGTACACAAAAAATAGAAGAGTGGACAAGCTTAAGAATCCAATTTCTTTTTGTATGACAGCATGGATTCTACTACCCTCAGGTCAAAGAGACATACATATCTACTAGATGTAAACATCACAACATTATCCAAGGTGTGCAGATGATTAAATATTTTTGCTGACAAAGAAATCAATACTAGGATTCACCTAGATCTGTCTGAACAGAGTAGAACAACGTACTCAACTCCAAGCACGAGACCTTGACAGACACTAAACCCCTAGAGAAAAGATCGGAGTAGCACTGTATTAGAACGATGAAAATTGTAACTGATACGCCTCGAACTAGTGTTACACGTAAGAATATTTTATTTTACGGAATTAACTTGTTCTAAAAAAATTTAATTCCAATCACACAGACACATGATTCTTACCAGCCCAATGTTTGATGAATCTACAATTTCCACATTTGTAGATAAGGAGAGTCCCAACCTCGCGGTAAGTGGATGCAGTATATAGAACAGTTTTTGAAAAAGTAGATATCGACGATGAGAAACAGTTTCTCTCTCGAAGAAAGTTATAGATATGATTAATACTAATAGCCTTCTCCAAGCAACAATGGAGAAACAACTTGAATAAACTCTTCTACATAATTTATTAACGTTTACTTTCCTAAGAGGATAGAAGTTGAGTTGCTACCTGGTCCACAAAAATATCCAATAAGTACTACTCAGATATCATTCAGGAGATATGCATACAACAGAGAGTTATCAATCCCTCCAGACTAATTAACAATTTGCTTCCCTCTTATGGACAAGTGCCATACTATCAATTATATTATCTGATGAGCAGATATGGTTATAAACTCGATATAAGTAGTTTGCAAGTTGAAAGATCATATAGTTGTTATATCTATTAACTCGTGGTAGAGTTTATTCAGACTTCTAAACTTAGGTAATATTTGTCGTATTATCTAGTGTTTTCCGTATATTATGTACCCAAACAGCTCGTGCATAAAGAAGCCGCTGGAATTAAAGAGCGAAATCCTTGACCTAATTGACTTGCTATTACTGTTATTTCATGACATTTGGAAGTACTTTTTCTGTACAAAGATTCGTTGGTATCTCACCTGGGTCAAAACACTTTTGCATTGAAGTGGAAGCTATGACCAATCCAAAAAGAACCCTAACTGAACCCTAACTTCCTATTTTAGAAGGTGGAAAGTGAATCCACTGCTAGTCCATATTAGCAGGTTACGTTATCCATACTTTGTGGTGACGCTTGGCTCCTGTTCCTTATAGTGGAACCTGCTAATGGTAGATGGTAGATCATAGACGTTAGATGGATATTTCAACAGAAAATAAATAAACATACATGCTTCCTGAGATTTCGCCAAGAGAGAAGCAAAGAAAATAAGGAAAAAGTGTAAGGATGTAAATAGGCTCTGGTCTTGGCGTGACCGACGGGCCAGAGAATATCTAATTGATCATATTATACCGCTCTTTATAAGTGCGGTATCATATGATGAAATATATATTAATTATTCTAGATATTAATATATTAATTATTTTTCTTAACCAAATAACAAATTAATAAACATGGTGCACTCTCGAAAGATGGAGAAAAGTGAATATTATACATGTTAAATATCCATGTTCGATTAACCTCTGATAACTTTGCTTGCTAACTATTATCAAGAAAATCTATAAATGTAAAATAATTAAAATACTATATAAATATTAACTATTCTTCATACTCGAAAAACTCATATATAAACCATAAGACATGAATAAACCATCTTATTGCTAAAAATATATTATTTTTTATATTAATTTACTCTGAGTTTAATTTACTATCTAACCCTTCTTGCTGAAAAGGTTAGGTAATGAATTAAACCCTTGGATATTTTCCTCATCCACCGAAAGAATATGCAGGTGCTCTGGTAATAAGTACACCTATTCACTCATTCCAGTCTGACTTCCATTTTGCATGCGTAGTGAAAGCCCTGCAGTTTTTTGCTTGAACGGACCCTGTATTCGATACTCTAGATCGAACAGACCCGTGACCGGATGAGTTTACTTGAACATGCTCATGACTGATACAAGAAGTGCGAGTTTAGACTCTTACGTGTCGGACTGAGTTCATAGCTGTCACCGCCAACAATGAGAATCAAATGCTAGAACAGAAACAATATGATCATCAAACAGTAAGGAGTGAGAATCCAAGAGCGAAAGCTCATAAACGAAGAGGGAGCTCTAAACTGATCCAAAAACCATGGCAGATTCATCACTTGCAATGAACGGCTCATCGCAGAAAACTTCTCTTTGCATTATGATAAAGATGAGAACGTCCGTTACCTAAAAAGTAATGCGTTCACTCACTGATAAAAAACACTCGTGAAATTCTTGAAATGTGCATGAACTGCATCCAATTTAGCATAAACACTATGAACTTCCCCTTTAAGAACCTAAGTGTCTTGCAACAGACTATCAGAGGTATTACACAAATCATCTATCATATTCTTCAAACTCTGAAGCTCTGAAACAGAATAAGTTCACGTCGTTGTGAATTAACATTGTCAACTAACTTTTGAGACTGGTTAAGATGAGTCTCTTCGAGTTGAGTCCACAGTCACTCCACGCGAGGAAGGTCGATGTAGAAAGAGTTGTAAACTGGTCCTGGTGCACGAGTTGTAAAAAGAATGCGTTCAGAGTTCTTACGATTCAAACCAACTTCCAAGTCCCAAACATCCACATTGAGAATCGATGTCCCGACGAGTTGTAACTGTTCGGTAGAAGACAAGAGCACACAATCCGTATGGCTTTTCCCTCTTGCAAGATATCTCTGTAGACATATGCGTCATCGATTGATCCATAAGAGCAACATGGAAGTGCCATGTGACCGAAGGTTCAGGAGAAGCACAACATTGCGTAGAAGATGGAGTCGACGTGGAAAATTTAAGAGTTTGAACGGCATGTACGATGATCTTATGACAATTTTTGCAAGCAGATAAGTCAAGTCTCCAGTCATGTTTTAGACAACTCGTACTATACCATATTTAACCGAAAAGCGTGTTCTCAAATTTCCACCTCGGACTTCATTTTCAAACTGCTGCAAAGTTCCGAACTGGACCGGAATTGCCATAGAGATGAACTGAGCATAAATAGAATGAGAACCTCAAAGAGCTAAACGCGGTCACGACATGAGATTCACAGTTGTGACTTGTAAGGAAAGAGTAAAAGATTAGGAACCTTAAAGAATCTGACAACTGACTATGAACAAATTGTTTAATATTTTACCACATAGACTCAATGAACAATTCATTTACTACTACGTTCAACGATCCACAACCATGTCCAGATCACTGAAACAAGAAAAGTACAAAATAGAAATGATTTGAATTGTGAACCTTTGGGAGTCAAGTGCAGAAAAACTCATTCTTCCTCTAAGTCATCGTCACTACAATCAGAATCAGATGAGCTATCAATCATGCATACGTCTGTTGTAGTCCTAGCGACAGTTCGATAAAGTTGTCTAAGTCAAAGTCATCCAAAACAAAGACAGGAATAGATGTTTGTCTATAAATTGCATTTAGTGAACTATTGAACCGAATGAGTCAAACTTTTGGTTGGAGTCGTCGTCTATCACTCGATCCCAAGCAATGGCATGGGTGCACGGTCATATCATATCTTGATATTCGAAACATGAGCACTTACCGGATGTTCCATCAACTGAACATTTAACCACAAAGTTCTTGCCTTGAGGAGTTCTAATACTAGCTTGAGCAAGTATCGACAGACACGAACTTTGTAAAAAGTCTTAGATATTATTTTCTGACAGACATGTCCATTAACCACAGACAAACAATTCAACACAAACTCAAAATCTTCAAAAGATTCAAAACGTTCATGGAGCTTTATTCGAGCCGCTGCAAGCTTTACTGCTTCCCACGACCGTCCTTCAAAATCAATAGTGAAAATACCTCTACCTCTACCATCGCTGTTCATGTTATCACGAGACCTTGACGAAATTGAATCATGCACTTCTGGTTGATCTGATGATGAATAAGATGCAATCCATATCGGCCCATTCTCCATTAAGAAATAAAGACAATCAAAGTCATTGCTTGTGGTGTTCGATCATTCCCCAAGACCATCGTAACAATTGTCTTCTGTAATCTTCATAGCTGCAAATAACGCTCTCTTGTCCAAACTCAAGACTATGTCTATTCAAACACAGACCTATTTAATCATAATTTGAACACCCCTTCACTTTCTACATGCTGACAGAAAGCAAATCAGAACTATGTTCTCGTGTAAAAAAATTCTAAAACTACACAAAATACCAACTTGGATTCCACTGCGCCGCGTCAATCACTTGCATTCTCTCAGTCGCCACATCAGATTCTCACTTCTTGTATCAGTCACGAGCCCGCTCAGGCACACTCATCCGATCACGAGCCTGTTTGAGCTAGAATACAGAATATGATATCCGTTCAAGTAAAAATCCGGAAAACTCTGTTATAGTCTAAATCTCATTGATACGTATCCGGAGAGTAACAAAAGCAAATACTACCATGCGTGATACGTACTATACGGTGGGACTTGTGACCGGATGTGTAATTCCTGAAGGCAACATACTCTTGTACTGTTTCCTATACCTGTGAGGGTAAAATAAATTCATGACCTAGAAATCTGAGCGCTTTATCGTAAGCTTTTTCACACGTGCCACAAACGATAGGCCATAAAAGCCTTAGTGGGGGCGGGTTTTCCAGGCGAAAAGTATTGGATTTACCAAACATAAATTTTATTTTACTATAGTAGTCTCAAATCAACAAAATATGCATGCAAGATCAAACATTCAAGAATTTTTGTTCATTTCTATTACAGAAGAGATGTAAACATATTTTATGAAAATATATCATGTTAAAGAGTTGCAAGAAAAACCACACACAATCCATAAAAAGAGCACGGACATTTACACTTCTAGAATTGCAAAGTGCGAAAGGCCATTCACAAACACACACATATTTAATTGATAACTTACCCTTTCAAAACGAAATGCTTAAATACTAAATTAAATCGTCCATATCTACCACCTCCAGTCAGAAGGAGACATGTTTCTGCAAGGTGCGGGACATTTTCTACAGTAGGAGAAGGCCACAAAGCGATGGTAACGAGAGGAAAATCCCAATGCCCATGTTTAGAGGTCCGTATAATATAATGCATGTCAAGAAGAGAAAGAAAACAAGAAATGTGCAGCAAAACTTCACTCAGCTGGTTAAGCAATAAACGCTGGACATGTTTGAATGTGCAAATGGCATTCTACTTGCTGCAAAAATGATAAGTATTTAATTGTTTATATATATATTAAGTAATTAAAATCATATCGACCACTAAATTCACTATTTTACTTAATTTACTATATCTTCACGTTTCGAACGAATTTATTTTTTAACGTGAATTTAAACGTGAATTTCATCGTCTTCAAAATGTCGCTTCTAAGCATGGACTTCATTTCATTCCTGGAAATCTTACAAATAATTTAAACGTTATCAATGATGAAAACATAACCCCAACAACTGCGCGAGAGCAAATCAATGTATTATTATTTCATATATATACCCAAACTATTTTAAAATGAAGCCCATCTAATAAACTAACCTCTCTCCATACTTACCAACCCCATACATGTGAATTAAACGAGAAGTTAAGATAGGGCTACGTATAACTTTTTCCTTGTTACACACATCTACGGATTAAAAGAACAGGTATAATACAAGCATAATATAAGGATACAAGCACTGGAGAGTATAACAAGTAAAAAGAAATTCTAGAGGTGCACAAAACATGAATGAGAAGTTGTGGCTAGAAGCAAACGAAGAGAACGATATATGCAAAAGAATGAAAACTGAGGTAACGCTTTTCACTAGTACTAAGTAAAACATAATTATCATCAGATTTGCATTACTGCATAGAGTCAATATTATATTATCTTTCCGTGACTTAGAAGGCAAGTCGTCTACTATTCTTGTTGCCTTCGCTCCTCAAAGTTTTGCATCTCTCTCTCTCTCTCTCTCATTAGTACGCTGTCGCCCACCATGAAATGACAATACGGTTTCATGCTAAAGACTATCACACAAGTCTGAAGCGATTTAACGAATCTAGACGCTTCCCTTGGTACATCTCGTTTGTTGCACAATGAATCCTGAGATCGATGCACCAACTTCAGTACTTAATAACCGTTCTGCTTATTGACTACGAAGCACAATACTCTTTCCCGAACAACGACTGAACTATGTTGTTCTTCGTTGAGCTTCGTGTGAAGTTAATTGGCTTTGTATAGTTACACTTATCTTACTTAAATTACCATTTCTATTCCTTCTTCCCCCGGTTTACACTGAAGACTGAAGTATAAAACGTCATATAAGAAAACTATGCTCTAAGTTGATTGAATTCGTTCCAATTCCACAGACGTTCATCTGTAGTAAAAGGTTCAAGCAAAAGGTCAGTGGCATTACTATATCTTTCTTTTCTTCATTATTTTGTTTTTGTTTTTGTATTGCTTGGAGTTTCTACTTTACTCAAACATCCTCTTGTGGTTGCCGTCTCCTGACACGTATATTTAAAGAAAAAGATTTAGCCCCTTCAATTCTTTGCCAAAAGGTCTCTACTCAGAAAAGCACTACCAAAATCGCTTTTACAGTTACTAATCTCTACCGGCAGCTTTGATTTAATTTTCGCCACTAAGTAGTACTTATATGAACATATTCTAATCCAGGATGAAAGGTTTACACTCACTTTCTTCTTTTAGACCTAACACCAACCGACAATTCTTTGTACTCAATTTGCTACTTCAACCGCATAACCATAATTTCTTCACTCTAGTATGTTCAAGAGCAGAGCAGACCTCTAATCAAGCACATGTTGTCACAGAGCTCCGTCGTTCACCCCAATTAGGCCATACCGTTCGTTACATACTCCCACTTAAAGCTACTTACGTTACTTAAATCCGCAGACCATACTTATATCGCAACCAAGTGCAGGAAAGAGAGGAGTAAAGATTAGAGTTGTACAACATGAAATCATATACGATCACAACAACAGTGAAGAGCTGTTTCACTAATCTCAGGAGGCATGCATGGCCGGCTGGGGACACGAGTTATGAGCGGCAGATGAATACACCACAGTTATAGTAATTCTGATGCTCTCTCTTTATGGAATCTAAGGTGACCCGGGGAAAACGCGTGTTTCCAGGAAAACGCGATGGGCAATCTCCAAAATAAAGGCCGGCATGCATGAAGGCATCATGTTAACTCTCCACGCTTAGGGAACGACAGGTCATTCTATGGTCGGAGAGCAACACAGAGGTCAAGAAGCCTATGTGTCACCCTATTCCGCTCAAGCTGTATCCAACTCACACTAATCAAAAGAATTAGAATCACGGTAGATAATTCATAATACCAAGATGCACTCCAGTAACTTCTCTCAGAGAAAAGTACCACTAAGATACGTAGATAGACAAAGAAGAAAGGGAGACATGGATGGAAAACAGCTTCCCTGCGGACGAGAACATGACCCTGCTGCAGCAAGCTGCCAAGGCAAGATGTTCTGTAAAGATTCCAACCCTTTACACGACCTGGTTAAGTCCCTGAAAGATACCTTACGTTTGCCGAATATGAGCCCGCAATCAGAACTATGTGCTGGAAACGTTATCTTTTTCGCCGAGGGGATCTCTACAACACGATAATCTTCTTCATTGAGTCTGAGTCAGTTCCAGCCTTTTGACTTTTGAGTGAAAACTTTACACTTACAAATATACACGCCACTTTACCCTAGATCTCTCTAACATGATAAATAGTTTAATATAGAACAGAGGCAAAACTAAATTGCTCCCATGCTGCAAGTTCTTGACCCATACTTAAAGCATCTTCTGGTGCATCTATGTGAACATGGTTCAAGCCTGCATCGACAGATATGCTATACACCAACTGGTGTCCAATAATAGGAGGTAACTGAAAGCAGATGGTTGACTCTTTCCCCAAAACAAGTGGTTCCCCACCTACCGTAGTCCGAGCACTATGTCCAGGTCTCCCTTGCAAGCCTTCGATATCGGAGATTAACATCACCCCAGAAGATGCTGGAGCCATGACACTGTGGATTACTTTGAGAAGCTGTGGCTGGCCTCTGGGATCCAGATCGGTAGTGTTCATTAACATAACCCGTGTCCAAAAAGGGGAATGCAACCTGCTTTTGAATTCAAACTGAATCCGTAATCAAGAGCGGCAGCCAGACAAAAAGATGCCTCCGCAGAAGAAGGCGATAATAACGTAAAGTATAATCACAATCACACACGTCAAAGATGCTCTGCAACCAAGAAACACAAATTACATCAGAACACGAGATAACAGCACTCTCAAACAGCTTGTGACACTGCTGGTCGTCAAGGAAAAGGTGCAGAGTGCGAACACCTACAGAAGTTTTGCATTCTTGATCCAGAGAGCCTGACGAAGACGACGAGACTGTTTCTTGAAGCGGAATGTATTATCATGAATAGTCGCTGTCTTGTCCACCAGCAACTCTATCCTGTCTCCTCTTTCCAAGACCTTGTCAATATTCTCCACCATAGTTTGCCGGACCTGCAATTCCCGAAGTTCAGAACTTCATCCTTATCAAGAAGATTAACTTATTGACTAGGAGACCCCGCAGCATAACTTCTCCAGATCCCATGCCCTTGCTCCACATCAGACAAACAGATATTCGCTTTGCAAAAAAAGGTTTGAACCCTAGCAACTGTCACAGGTGTTTCGGTTGGCCATGATAGCATGAATTTACATGCCTATGTAAGCAACCATTTAGTAAAACCCTTTTGTTCTCTTCTTTCTACCGTAAAACCCTCATGACAGACAATCCATCATGGAAGGCAGAAAGGAGAGCACAAAACGAATAAAATTTACAGAAAGACATTTCAAACGTTCTTCCATCCTTCAGCAAGATCCGGGAGTCACCTCTGCTATTTCTCCCTTCACCCTGTTGATGGTATCGGCATTAGGGTTACTGGAAAAGTACTCCATCTGCTGATGTAAAACTCGAGAGAATTCATCATTGTACGCGTAGGCAAGAGCTGTCATCGCCCCTCGACCGTAAGTTTTCACAAAACGCGTTTGTATATCTACCAGGTATGCGAAAGGAATTCTTCCTGGAGACAAGTAGCACCATAAAATCTGGACAGTATCAGTTTACAGTATCACAGTACTAATCAATTGACGATCATAGCAGCGACAATTCAAGGGCACCCGAGAGAAGTGCGAGAACACTTATGCTCGCAAACCTACTGTCATCGTGAGAAGCATACTTTTAGCCCATATTTCAGATCCAAACACAATGCATATCAAACACGTGCGAGAACACTCATGCCCGCAAACCTATTGTCATCTTTGAGAACGATACTTTTAGCCCATATTTCAGATCAAAACACAATGCATATCAAACACTTACTTGCGAATGTGTCGTTCGCCATACACAAGAAGGTCAGTCCATCAGCCTTCATAATATGAAAGATGTGCCGATCTTGCGAATAGGAGAGACGGCTATCACCGCTGGCTGGCAGCTTCTCCAAGATTCGTCGAGCAACCGTACTTGCATTGCCCGCTGCAGCACTAAATTCCGCAAGGACACAAGAACCTCGAGCTACCAGGGCATATAAGATAGCCATCTCTGCAAATTCTACAGCGAAAGTAGATCAACAAACTTCACAAGTTATTCTCGTCGGATGAATTAATGAGTGGAATAGATGTGAAAGATGTGAGCAAGGACACACACATCTAACACTGGCAAGCCTGTACCGGCACACGGAGTGTGGAGTTCATGCAGTCAACGTTTTATAATTTCAGAAGAAACGACTACAGGAACGAGGGATTTCGCAAAGACATGCATCGAAACTAGCATTTGGGAAGGAAAGTTAACTGCTTCAGAATGAACAGTCTGGAAACTACATCTATTGGAAGCACAGTGAGCGCAACATATCTGCCAAGCTAAGCTGTCTTCAGGCAGGAAAGTTCACTTACTCAGATCAAAACCCTTACAACGTGAAGTCCTCTGCCTCAAAAGCTCCCTTTTTCCTAGCGTGCTCGCTCGCAAGCGAGGGACGAAATCACGTTAAACCTCAGGGAAAACCTCCCCAGCAAATTCACGGATCCGAGATCCAGTCCCCATCATCTGCAACCGAATCACCCCAGAAAACCACAACTCAGGTCTCCAAGCACCCTCGCACACGAAAAAAACGTGTACCGTACTCTGCTCTGCAGACGATCATGAACCCTAGGAACTGAGCCAAGCAACCAAGAGTGAAGACAAAAACCGTATCAAAAGGCTCACAGCTATAGACAGACCAGCCGAACAAGCCCAGAGCGATAACAGCGAGGGTCGAGTGATGGGAAGATTTGCTCACAAAGTGGTTTCCTCTAGATGCACGGGTCAAAGAAAATCTTGCAAAAAGAAGACACCCGGACAACGAGACGGAAGAAAAAAAAACGAAACGAAGAGGAGAGATAGGAATCGAGATGGGTGCACTGGGAGATTGCCTATCTCTCTCTGCTCTCTTTGCACGAGAGCACTTCATCTGAGAAAACGGGTCCAGAAAGGCGACAGTCGGCACGCCAGGCCTTCAAGCCAGAGAACTCGCGCGGGAGTTTGCGGGAACTGTCAGCGAATGGTCTCCGGCTCACTCACTTAGGCAACAATGCTGTTTCTGCCGTCTTCGATCTCCGGGAATCGAAGACGGGAACTGCCGGATTCCCCCCTTCTCTGCACTTGGTTTGTGCGCCAAACGCTGCTACAGCAGCGCCAGCGGTGGGGCCGTTTCCAGCGGTGACGTGCTTCTCACCATTCGCATTCCTCTGACTGTACTTTTCTCGACGGCATTTCAGTCCATATCCCGTTATGAAGTAAAACAGAGTGCTCTGCATGGAGTAGGCGTCAGTTACTGCGTTGATCTGTCCGCTACAAATTAGTGAACTGAGTAGTGAAGTTGGACTCAGCATAGAACCCGTTTTCCTTTTAACAAAATAGACTACTTTCTCACTTGATTCCGATTTGCATCGCACAATAGCTCCAAACACTGATTAGAAACACGGAATATACCGTAGAGAATTAAGCTATAATATGAAGCAATTAGCTTCTTTATGATGCATTGGATGCTTATCTTTTTTATTCTTTTATGAGTTTTATTCTTTTCCAAAAATGTTCTTAAGAAACTGGATTCGAAATTGAGGGAATATTTATGACTCTCAACATTTTTTATTGCTACTCCTTTGGTCATTATGATTCCTACTGCTTTTTTACTTATTATTATATAAGATTCTTCTTCTAATCTGCATCTATCATTAGAGAATAGATTAAGAAAGATATCCATTTATATATTTGCATGTAATCCAATATTACAGTTACTTTCATCTGCAGCTTTTCCCTTAAACTGGACCTATTACTAAAATAAACTTTTTATCATTACTAAAAGAAGTATTTCCTTCAGCGTTTGCTCTGCGAGTTGTAGTGCTAAAGTCATCTGCACTGGACAGCCTTATGACAGTTTAGGAGCACAGACGTTTCAATGAGCATACACAAAGCCTAACCCTCTGGAACTAATCGAATTAATCTGCCACAACCGGCGCCATATCCAACTCAAGATTTAAACATCTTCATACTTGATGCAAAGTTATCTACTCCCCATCCTTCTACGGAGTTTCTTGAGTTTCCATTTCTTGCCTTTCCTGTCTCCACCATCGAGTAAGACAGCTGGTAAGCCTTCATTTCGATGCACCTCGAGGACACTTACTTGCTGAAGTTGCAATTTCGATATCCTTGAGGTGTTCTTGTTCAGAAGACCATAAAGCCATGCAAAACGCAACTCGTGGTCTAGTCTCCTCGCATCCTTGGCTGGGTTGCCACTGTTGCTCCATGAATCCCTTATGTCCTGCACTTATCTGTTCAGGCTTTTGTGACTCAACGAGTGACATGTTGCTGAAGTAGAATGCTAAGCACTGCTGGAAAGGTGTTCCGAGTTCAGTGCATCATACTCGGTCAATAATCCGTAAGTTGGACTTTAATAAAGCGAAGCCAGGATTTGCTGATGTCCACCTACGGTAAGCTTTACTAAAGCGTCAGCATCCAATCACGAGTACGACGGCAGGATAATAACATTCGTGGAATTATAACATACAGCAGGATACTCACCAGGATGGTATCACTGTAGGACCGTATCGTGCTGGGGCCCTGAAGAGCAGGCGCGTGGCTCTAAGATAATCCCGCAAGGTCTGCTGACTGCCGGTCCGTGACACGTAGCTTAACTCAGTTTGTGTACAGTCACGAGGGAGGACTTTGGTACTAGTTGTCACATGACAGTCCAGAATCAGCTACGGCCCATGTGTACTTGCGCATGTCTGACCGCAGCTCAGCTCGCTCTTTGTGCTCGTCCTTTTCGACTCCTGCAACGAGGACGACAGAAGCTTGCTCGCTGCACTGATTGACCTGGATGTTTGTCATTCGGAGCTTGTACTTAAAGAATGGTGTAAAAGGCGTCCAATCATAACTTTGATGAAGGTTGGTCTCGTTCGCTGCTTCTCTTGGCGTTTAGCGTAACAGCCTAACCGGTGATTTGGACCTGATCCTCTGTCACACCTCAGCGGGTGAGTGCCTTGTGTTAGACCGAAGCTTGAAATCCTTGTCGGGGCGTCGATTTCATTATCTCCAGCCCATATGGGCTCTTGCTGAGAACTCGTAGAAACGATGGTTGAAGCTGCTGATGTGGTTTTTAGTGCTATGCTCGCTTTCTGACTCGAGACAGCCCGGGCAGAATTACAGGTGCCCTATCGTGCCTTGTGCCTTTGCCCGTGTACGGTACAGAATAGGTACCATTACAATTGCAGAATTGGCTGAGCTTTACAACAGCATCAGTCGAGGTGGTAGTGAAGGCGGAAAAGTTCTCCTGAAGCAGATCCCTTCTTATACGAAACGGTATTCCAGGGTCTCTTGAATGCAGGGAGTTTTCGGCTAAGTCTTTGGTACGAACACGTCCTTACAAGCAGCAAATTCGCTTTGATGCACACTGAAAGTTTCGAGAGTTTAGTGCCCAACGTAGTCATTGTTCACTTCAGCTCTAGTCCCATGAGGTGGGGGTGAATATGTAACAAGCATGTCATGCTAGAATATGGTGTATAATAATCTAAGGTCTGTTATGATGCAATAAACGTAGCTTGCGGCTTATAACGGGTACTATCCAGCAGGTATACACTTAACGGCAGAACCCGGTGCATATTTCTATTACCTGTTAGCTGCGTCTGTCATACAACCATGACTGAACTTTACTAGTCAAGAAATAGGAAGGATACCTATTCAGTTCCCTGTTAGCTGCGTCTGCCATGCGATGATGGCTGAACATCGCGAGTATAGTGCAGTTTACAGGTCTTAATGTTGTTTGTAAGCTCGCTTCAGTACGGGAGGTCAGGGATGGGGACAGCATATGAATCTTCATAGATATTTGAAAGAATAATTCCGATACGAGTTCACGTGGTTCTCATAGAAGATAGTTTCACTCAACTGATATGCTCGCACCCGAGGGCCAAACAACGAAGTAGGAGAAATCCCTTCTTCAGACTTCTCACGAATGCCTGAGAGCCCGCTCAATTCACGCTAAGGTTTAGAGTTGGACTGACATCCAATTGAACAAGTCATACGCTTAGTAGCATTCTCAAGCATCAGCATCAACAAAACATGCAGGTATAGATGAGTGCTGATCATGTCCACGAAGAACGTTTAACCACGAGAGCGTAACTTTGATGAAAAATTCTGATTAGTGACCCGACCTTCGGTACCTTAAACATGAACAAGAACTTGCATTACCGGCAACTCCTCAATTTTTCAGATTAGTGTCCCGACCTTCAGTACCTTAAAGATGAACATGAACTTACATTACCGGCAACTCCTCACTTTACAATTGAAGTATCCATTAACTTTTGGTTTGTCTCTATACTCGTCAAACTTAGACTCGATCACTCCAACTACCTTTCATACTTCCTCGGTGGGAAACTTTGGAGTGAAGTGGAATATGTAGAGCTTTCTTGCCAAGTTCGCAGGTTCAAGCACCAAACGGTGCCGTCACGACCTCTATTGTAACGGGTAATCCCCTTTCACGTGAAACTACGTCACCGAGGTCTCCGATTTCAACTTAAAAACGAACTTATAAGCATGAATGACCAGGCTTTTGTAAGATGTGATCACTGTTGGGATGCGACTCTGACATAGTTAAAAATTGACGTCTGCAAACCCGCTATCTTTGGTCCGAGAGGTTCTGCATATCACCAGAGAAGTGGAGTAAGGAGGGCAACACAGCATGAGAAGTTCAAGGCTAGCTGGAAAAGTAACTTGCAAAGAATAGTCTCAAACCTGTCAAAATTTGAAAGTAAATGGCAACAAGAAAGTTACCTGCCCCTGATACGGAGCGCTTGACGGTCGCTCGGGCAGCCATCAGAGCAGCCTTCCATTCCTCATACTCAGCGTCCTTGATGCATTTCTTGGATCTCTTCAGGCCTGGAACCTATTAGCAGAGACACAACTGTTAAGCCTCGCGAGGAAACTCAGGTGAGACGTCGGCAACTGTTAACATCTTTCAGATCAGAGTTGGTGTCAGAGCAGACACGAGATGGAAGAGGACGGGGGGCTTAGAGCGGCCTTATGGTTATTTGTGGCTGGAGAAACTTACAACATCAATATTTTCTTTGTCCAGATCCTCCACGTCAGACTCGGACTCTTCCTCGAAGCCCTTCCTCTTGCCGGGAAGAGCGTCCAGCGGACCTGTGTGCATACCCAACAAGGGTGGCAAGGTGAGCACAAGGAGCTAGAGATGCAGTAGTAACCCACACCACGGTGCACTGTACGCAAATCAGAAGCCTCACCTTCACTACTGCCTTTGAAGTCCTTGGCTACTTTCTTCACTTTCTGCATACCAACAGTGTCAAAGCAGAGATCCAGCATGGACGCAGAAACCTGGTTGAACATTGCATATTATTAGCCGCACGAGATGGAACCGCATTCAACTAGCAAGGAAAAGGGCGAGAAGCACTGAACCATTCGCATAACATGAGCCAAGAAAAAAGATAACTTACATTACTGAACTCTGCATCAGAAGTCCCACAAAGTTCGACCAATTTCATTTTATCAACCTTCAACTGAACCCAGGGAGCACAAAAGACCCATTAATTCAACTGTGATGAAAGTTTCTGATCAGTTTTGATACGAAGGTTTAAAGGAGTCGGATTCCTGAATTATAGCCAATTACTAACACGAAGTGGACTTCAACAAGAGCCTAAAAGTAGTACCTTGTTCTTCCTGGCACAGAGATAGAAAGCCACAGCTACGAAGATAGAGCGATTGAAGTCGGCGCTAGCTCGCCGTGCTTCAGGTAAAGCAGCCACGAATCTTGACTGGTAACTGCAACATGCACAAGGTGGTAGTTCAGCATAGAAAAGGATGGGAGCGTGCAAAAGCGAAAAAAATTCAAATTGCCATTGACCATGACCACAAAAGCAGGGAACGTGGGGACTGGGGCACGGGCGCGTAGACCAAGCACATTAGGGAAGAGGTAAATCAAACACTGAATGCACTAAAAGGTAGCGAGTTTAGTCAATTCAGTGAGAAATTGGACTTCAAGAATGTGAGAAACGAGCAGCGAGCTGTAACTTCAACTTACAGAGCTAAAACATCTTGCGTCACTTTGATCAATCGAACGCAACCAAACTGTATAGCAAGCTCCCGCACGTCAAGCTTTTTCTTTAAATTGAGAGCATTTTGCATTGCACAGGAAGCCCTAGTATATGCTTTCTCGGATAAACCGCTGCAACGCACAGCTCTCTGCCGATCAAAGGCGATCTGTAACCTGCGTAAGAGATCACGCGGTACAACGCAAAATTCAGAAATGCAAACATAGAATATATTCGCTGAATTGTCTACATTGTCTGAATTGTCTAAATTGGTCATGAAAGTTATGAAGTTACGAGCATTACAAGATACTTGCTACTCCGTCCAGAGCAATTTGTAGCTAACTAGGAGGAAATCAAGAAGCCTATCAACGCTTCGGCGTAAATTGTGACTAAATAAGGCAGCAACGCGGAGACTTACGATATACAGGCCAGTTCGAAGCAGAGAACAGCTTTGCAGATCTCGCCCTGCATAACCCCGTCATTCACACGTTCAGAAGATGGAAACGCAATACCTACAACTACGTTCACTCGTAGCGATCATAATGTGCTTCTGATGTCAAGGCAGTTCAACGCCATGTGTAGTGTTAATGAGCTCACCACCCCGAAGGCAGACGAGTTGAAATGCACTCTGCTCAGCCTCTGCAGCTCCTCAGCTTTTCTCGTCAACTTAACATTTTCCGGCAGGCCTAGTTTAACTTGCAGCTGCTTCATGTCCATGGCTGAGGATGCGGACCAAGGTCGCGAACAGCCTGAGTATCTTAAAAACCCGATGACCCCTTATACGAAGACAATGAACATCCCGTCCTGAGTTCGAAGGGTAAGTGGTTGATGCTGGTCCAGCGGAAACTGCAACATTCCTCGCGCTTCAAATTCTTATCATGAATTAGGACATGTTAACAACTGCTCGCGTCTGGCATATGCACTCGCTGCCTGCTCTTGTACGCAAAAGCAAATAACCTGGAGGACAATTCGAAATCAGTGAAGACTGCATACGACCTACAGTCTGGAGGACCTTAAGAACATTGATATGCTCATTCGATATTCACTCGAATAGCCCCTAGGGGATAAACGAGTCAAGAATCAGGATCCCAGCACGAAAGTTTCGACTTTCTTCGACGGAACCCTTTCACGAAAAAATCCCACCTCAAATGCGACGTGATTTTACTCGGCGTCACAAGAGTTGTAAGAGGGACAGTGCAGTTCGTGATTGCATGACGCGAGTGACATTCTACCTCGGCCACTTGTTTTGACACATGTGGCTTCGGCTTCTTTCCACCCAGCTCAGGAGAATCCTCGGGGAGGTCGATAGAAGTAGCCATGGAGGTCGACAGGTCTCAGGGAGAGAAGAAGCGAAGTGCAAGGTCTGTGAAAGAGCGGGAAGCAACAATCACAGAGAGTGCGCGGGAGCGGGAAGCAGTTGATAAGTGCATGAGGAAAGAAAGCGCGGGACGTAAAAAGGGATGGGCGAGCAATTTGAAACGAACTTTTCATCAACTAATCGCCATTCCACCCATCATTCTCATCGTACTTCCCTCCATTCCCCTCGCTAACCAGATCCTTGAACCTAGGTTCAGTGAAGTTCAGTCTAACTCTTGGAACAGTGACCCACACGCTGAGACAGGTGGTCGTGGGTAATGTGAGGTCGAACCCCCCACCGGGATCGCTCAGTAAGAGAATCCCCACCGGGCTCGACAATATTTTGTAGCAAACCTAAATATAGCGTGGAAAGTATCGCGGCGAAAAAACGTTTTCCACACCGAGTATCTGCTATGCACGCTAAAGACTGCTTGAGAGTGCCAACAGACTAATGAGACCGAAGCTAAACTTCAGGTCAAATGGCTAAATAATATGCATGCAACATGAACTCGTGAGAACTCCTGCTCGCTTGTTGTTATCACACAAATACATAAGTGTAAAGTAGAAGTTCTATATTAATTAATAAAAATATTAAATAAATCCAAGAATGCAAGAAAATCCAGACATAACCCTTAAGGGAAATGAAGACGGATGTGCTTCTGACAGTATAACTTCGAAAGACTACAAGCAAAAAATCCAACAATTAAACCTCGAGTATTACTACAAGTGGTCCGGGTAATCCAGAAAACTTTATTAAAATAAAGTTTTCTGAGTTTGCTTTGAGAGAATTATAAAATTTTACCGATATGCAACAAGTGATTATCGTGATTACGTCTTCGTCCTAATTATAATCTGTGAAATAAATAATCAAATTAAAACTATTCACTAGCTGTACACATTATGATTCATCTCTAAGCAAACTACTTAGTATTTACAGCGAAATGTATGATAAAGAGTCCAAAGTTTCTTGGAGCAAAATAAAATCTTTTCTTCAATCTCAAAGAAGAAAATGATGAAGAAAATAAAATATTCTTTTTCATATTTTATACTCATGCTCGAGGTTTAATAAGATGTTTTATTTATTATTTAATATTTCCTAACTATAAAAATTAGATAATAAATTAAATCTTTGCATATTTACCTCTTCCTTACATTGAAAAATATCCAAGGAAGTTATACTTGGCCAGATAAATGAGTGACAGTTACTTTAGAACTTCAAACTATTAATATGTAAGATATTTACCCATTGTACAGTTGTGAGAGGAGGAGGTGTTCATTACTTAATGTTACAACTGTTCCTGCAAGAAGGGATATAACATTAATTTATGTTTTCGAAACACATCGCGGTTCGAAAAATCATGTCCTGCAGCTGTTGCGCATTTGTTTTAATTCTTTGGACACATCGTGCTTCGATAAATGGATATCCCGGACTTCAGCCGCTCTCTCGTAGTTTCGTGTACGGACCTGTCGTACTGTCGAGCTTGTCTCGGCTGGGACTGTCGCACTTTTTCTTCTCGTGATGTTACTATACGTTTTGGTTTAATTTTCCTCTATGGCAGCAAGCTGTAAATTTTGTACATGCTTCGGCTGCCGAGCTCGTTGTCTCTTTTCAGTGTATTAGCAGTGAGCGATCCGAAAAATTACAGCATGTAGAAAAAAAACGTGCCAGATGTCCTTGAAATGGCTATAGAAAAAAACTAGCGGAGCCGGCAATAACTTTATTGTTTTTGGGGGTAAAAAACAACAGAGAGTCCATCCGAGGACAGCCTAGCGATATGATACAAAGATCGCTGAGTCTCACCTACGTGAGTTGCTGCTTATCTGTAAGCTTTATTCATCGCTATCTATCCTCGTCATCTCTATCCGTCTTTGTACAGAAAGAAAGTACAAGACATAGAAAATAAAATGATGGAAGGCAGCAGAAATGTTTAGTTTACAAGACAGTTGGACTGGCTGTAGCAGTTGTTCTACGTGCGTTTTTGTTGTTGTTCACTTTGGCGGCCGTGCCACCTACAAGAGCAGAAAGCGTTGTTACTGGGTGCAGAAAAGAAGTGTATGGCTAGATGGTTCAGAAAAGAAGGCGAATAATGACATAGATAAAAAAATCGACGTAATCTGTAAAACGTCTACTGGCTGCCAAGTTCTTGTCGAGAGCGCTACATATAGGCATATAGTTCGGAAGGGCATCCACTTCTTGGAATAGGCATAGTTTTGTTGCCTTGAACTGTTGGAGAGGTCGTCAGTATATATTCCTCCTCCTCGATAATATCAGCATCTGCTTGCTCGACAATGAAATAGTGTGCACACGTCTGAGCAAAAAAAACATTGTCTATATTTGCAATGATAACAGTTTTTGGTAAATGATAGCATTTCACATTGAATCGCTACGCACCTTCTGTATACCGCACGTCATGAGCCACCTGCAAGACGGTGTGTACTTACCGGAGCGTATCATACATCTCAGACATGTTCGCAGAGTCGTATCTAACGGATGTCTACTGCGATACTTATTAAACTACAAGGCACGTTGGAGGATATTGGTGTAGTTCAGTTCCATCGGTTTTTCATATCTCCAGCGCCGAGCAAAGTAATTAAATCTTCTCCGTCCTCGAGCATGATGTTGGAGATATTTTTAATGACCGATTGGTGATGCAGTTCGTCTTTGTTCTTCATACAATATCCGATCATTCCAACGAAGATATGGACTCCTCTGTTACTGAGGAGCTTGAGATAAACTTCCCCGCCTATAGGTTTGTCAAGATCATTCCATCCCAAAATGACCAAGAGTCGTTATTTTACATGTACAGTGCTTGTAGCCTGAAGAGAAATCACATTTTGTACATATAGATGCAGCAAAGTTCCGCCTCTCTTAATAGATAGCAACCCACTGGTGCACTCATTTTGTAGAAATTGACACAAGAGTGGTCAGTAACGTATGTAAAGGTCTCCTCCCGTGCAGTTGACGGTTACGAACATTTCCAGTAGTTTGGGCACTGGAACTCTTCGTGTATCGACCACAGGTTGTGCAACGGCGGTACGTTTAGCTCTCGCCGCTCTTCGCAACAACATCAGATGGGTAAGGAAAGTGTTTACATCCAAATCGAAAACAAACGGTTAGACATCTTCACAAACACAGTGGATCCAGTTCAGACGATACTGAGCATGTACAGTTGGCTTAGAAGATGAGGATCCAGCGAAGACTGCAGAAATTTTGGATAGGAGAAAACAGAAGAGTTGGAATTATGTAAAATCAACCATCTTCCTTCAGAATCGATGTAATGAAAGGACAGATCACAGCTGAAGACAAGAAATGACAATGAAGAACGATTTGCATATTAGGACAAAGTCCACGCTTGGGACAAGAAATTAGAGAGCAGAACAGATCGTTCGGAAGTAATTCTCCATCTCCTCCTCGAAGGTCCACCATGCCGTCTACTTCCGCTCGCTCCACGTTCAAAGATCGCCATGATGAGAAACAAGATAGACGAGAAAGAGAAAAGTGATAAAAAACGAGAGGATTTGTTGAGAATTCGTCCCTCGTCTCCTACTCGCACAGTACATTCTCTCTGAAAGAAACGAAGGAGAAATCGAGGTGAGAAACCAAGACCCACTCCTCGTCAGTGCCATGTTTTCATTACGGCCTCCACGAAGAAAACGAAGGAGGAATCCAAACGATAGGATTTCTTGACAAATCGTCCCTTACTTCGTCTTGTTCGTTCTCGTCCCTCAGTCACAACTCGTTATCGAAAGCTCGGCAACCAAGACGTAAAAGATCCCATTCCATCTCCCTACCTGCGCAGTACAGTCCCAACAGCCCTTCTGAAATAAACGAATGAGAAATCCAAGTCAGAATGCAAGGCCCACTCCTTGCGTGCGCCACGCTTTCATCACGGCCTCCACGAAAGAAATGAAGGAGGGATCCAGGCGAGAAAGCAATGCTCTATAATAAGAAGGAAAAATCCATATGAGAAACAAAAGTGATATGAGAAGCAAAGAATTTCAATTCGTCTCTATGATAGGAAGGAGAAATCCAGACGAGAAACGAAGATGATACGAGTAGGAAAAAACTTTTGTCCGTCTGTACGAAGAAAAAGAACGAGAAATTGAAACGAGAAAGCAAGGCCCAGTTCTCATGCGCGGTACGCTTCCTACAAAATAACCGTCACCCGAACTCCGAATCCAGACAAAATCCAAACGATGCCCTCGTCGTTCACCCGTCCAGAACGTCTGCGTAGCAAAAGCAAATTGTGAGCATGTCTGTCTCTGCCAACGAAAAGAGTGGACCAATGACTTCATGCTAGACGACATCCAGACATCCTCTTGTCGTGCACATCGTCCGCTGCTGCGCTCTTTGCGCTAGAGCGGACGTGCTGAGAGCAGCTTGTTTAGCTGCTGCGACAGCTTTAATTTTTCAAAGTAGAAGTGGAGACGAAGCGGCAGCTACCGCAGCCGATACCGGCAATCGCCGCGGCAGGTTTTCGTTTGTGAAACAACAGTACGCGTCAAAATATATTAAGACCTGTGCCCTTTTGACGATCAGTGTACAAGGTCGTGGAGAACGATATTAGCGATCCTTATTCTGAAATGTAGTCTTGCGAGCTAGACGAAAAGTATCATATGTTACAATTGCTATCATAATACGATAAATACATATTAAATTTAAAAATGATATCTCGTTTGGGGAGACAGATGGGATGCTCTACGACATATCCTAAAAGAAATGTACACATCGACATATCCTAAAAAGCTTTTGCAACAAAAGAAAAGACAGAAGGTGATGTTTACCTATTCCTAGTGCTCGGGGATATTTTCTTTTCCGTCTAAAGTTATTTAAGTTGTGTATATAAGTGGCGGCATCAGAACCATCCGGCATTTTGAGTTTGCAGCAGGTGAATTCTCGATATTTCATCGTGTAGCTTGTATACTATTATTAGATTCTTATTAGCTTTTGACTCTTTTATTAGCTTGTATACCTTTAGAAACTTCATTCTTGTCGTAGGGTTTGTTTTCTAATATATCATTTGCAGCGGTTTCTTTAAGCTCCCATTTATGGTCGAAATCATTATTTTTTGTTAACTCTACTTTCAACTGTTCAGAGCATCCATTCTCGAATGAAAACTAGATGTAAAACAGAAACACTTTAAAGTATTTCTTAAACCCCTGAATCCTGTATTAACTTTTTCTTTTTCAGTCAATACTAAGTAGCTTGTTTTGAGAAGAATCGTAACTTGAAAAGCTAGTGAAGAACTTTCACTTGATTTATATTTTTGCTAATTCCATGGTGGGATGAAAGTATAATGACGAGAATCATTTTTTGCATAACGGTTATTTCTCAGTTTTCTGAAAATGAACTCCTAAAATGCGATCTACTGTGTAACCAAGGGGTCATAGTAATCATACCGGGAGTTAAAAGTGTTTCTGTTTTACATTTAGTTTAAATGTTAAAATTCTAAAATAAATAAATAATAAAAACCTGTTGGTTACCAGGACTATTTCTGGGTGCACCCTAGAGATAATCCTGGTACCCAGCAGGATCATGCAGATTGGCTGGCTGCAACCGGCAGCAAAGTTACTAAACAAAGAATTGAACCGTTAAACCATCGGTATCACTATAAAAGCCTGAAAGCCAATATTTCCTTTTTCAGTCGCGCTGTACTTTTAGCCTCAACGAAAAGATTTTCTTCTGTTACAAGAAAACTTCAATCTTCAGATTAACATTTCTCATTCAGTAATAAGTAGTTTGTTTTGAGATGAATGAGAACTTGTAAAATTAATGAAGTGTTTTCATTTTATTTTTATTTTTATAAATTTTATAATAAATAAAAACATAATCATGAGAATTATTTTTATATAACGATTAAATTTGTCAGTTCTCTGAAAGCGATACAGAAAAATACTTGTAATCATACTGGAGCTTTAAAACCAAAGTGCTTTTGTTGATAAAACCTTCTTGCGAGAATAGGATCTGTCGAGTAAGGAATAAAAGCAAACCTTCTCGGAAACATGCATATTCATTTTCTTGCAAGTTCGAAAGAAGAGAAATATACAGACCCTTTAATTTATGTCTTAACATTTCATATGGGAAAGATTAGGCTATACATTAAAACACTCGAATTAAAAATATTCTTACTCATAGAAGGAATAGCCATTTATACCAGGAGAAGGATCATCCAAAGTATCTTACTTATGCGTTTTCTGATAGCCACAGCCATGTGTAATGAAGTTCATTACGGTCAGTAGAAGATTCTTAATTTAATAATATAAATTAATATTTTAAATATAATAGAATAATTTTATAATAATTTTATTCCCTTCTCTATAATGTATTTTCTAAGGCAGTCGAGCATCAGTCTTCCCGGAAGTAATATTTGTTGCCTAATGTATTTTAAATACATTCAGTAAACTTCTCTCAAGCTACTCTCTATACAATTATATATGATGATTTTCTGGGCTGTGTTGCCGTTTGTCTTCTTCTCCTGTTCAGAAGGCAATTTGGATGCATATAAACCAAAGTTCTCGAAGAGCGTTATAATATTTAATTCTCTGCACAACAAACGAGAAGTGTTTAAACAAAAGATTAGTGATTTTTTTTGAACAAAATAAGATATTTCCCTATCCTAACTATACGCGGAAGAAACAAAAGAATATTCCTTTTCTTTTGTACTCGCATTTGGCATTTAAGTTGTCAAAATTTCAAAATACAGAATTTTGCATTCGAGATCAGACCTCTATGTTCATTCAAATTTCCACTCTAAGATCCCTGCTCCAGATTTGAACCCAAACTCTTTCCTAGTGGAGTTCGAGGTCTCGAACTAAATGTGTACTTAGTAGAGATAAAATGACAAAAGATTACACCATAGTTACAGAAATTAACATCTCTCAATGTAAAGAAAAGATTCTATTGTTACACCGTACTCAAATATGTCGACTAGGAAGATCTAATTTTTTGTGTGTTACGGCTACCCTAATGTTACTAATGTGTAACTAATTGAGATGCATTTCTGGATTCAGCGTGCATATTATTCACCATCTTCCAAGTACGGAAGAGAAAAAATATGCATTTATGTTATAACTTTTTTTCTTGGAAAAGTTAGGCTATAAATCAACGTTTCGTACTGTATTTTATTGTTCACAGAGGGGACTGTTTATGGTAACATGAGATCCGTGTTGCGTGCAGTCTTTATGGTTTCTTTTCGTAGGCAAGATCCAAGTGTACTTTCCGATAAAATTTTATTTATATTTGGACATGTCGATTTGAATTGTTTATAAAAATTGAAGTTCAACATATCACTGACAGTCTTTTATTATTAAATCGCTTTTCTGTTTTTCCCTGAAACATTTAAAATGCGTCTATTCAATTTAAATCATCATTTCATTTTTCCACAAATTTCTCTCAAGCCTGTTGTGAGTGAATAACATGTGGCAATGTTTTTCGCTAAATCGATGAGTGTCGTTTTCCTTCACTGGTCCAAAACGTCATTTTGGATACATATTTGATATGCATTTCTACATTCAGTCTCTCCACTCCTCAGTCATTGCTTTCTTCAAGTTGTGATGCTCTAAAATGACAACGTGTACATCAAAGGTACTACTAGACTGGAATTGGCGTTCGTTGTTTGTGCATAGACAGACTTCGCTCCCTCATCTTGACAGTAGTTGCAGAAGACTCTTTACCAAGGTCTTGCCGAAAGATCCAAGAATAAGCATCGAAACTGTACACAGGGGAAGGGAAAGCGCGAAGAAGCGGGCAAGGTTGCGGGGAGGCGCGGTGAGATTATTTTAATTAGTAAATAATTTAATTTTTTATTTAATTTTTTTATTTTTGAACGTACGTGAAAAGATGGAGAGAGTAGGAGCTAACCCATAAACGTTGACTTCAGTGTCACGCTTTGAAACGTACAAGTCCGAGACACACTGCTCATTAATTCTCTCATGTACAGTAGGTTTAATTTAATACCTAACCCTTCTGACAGGAAGGGTTAAGTATTAAATTAAACCCCTTGCATATTTGCCTGAAACTGTACACTTCGCAGGGGAAGGGAAAGCGCGAAGAAGCGGGCAAGGTCGGGGGGATGCGCGGCGAGATTATTTTAATTAGTAAATAACTTAATTTTTAATTAAAATTTTGTATTTTTGAACGTACCTGAAAAGATGGAGAGAGTAGGAAATAACCCATAAACGTTGACCTCAGTGCCACGCTTCAAAACGAACAAGTCCGAGACATACTGCTCATTAATTCTCTCATGTACAGTAGGTTTAATTTAATACCTAACCCTTCCGACAAGAAGGGTTAAGTATTAAATTAAACCCCTTGCATATTTGCCTCCTCCATCGGAAGATGGAGGAGGTGAATAAGCAAGGAATGTATACAAGAGAACATATTGTACCACCCATCCAGTCATAAGCTGATCAGTTTTAATACATTCTTATCCATCGATCGAAAGTAACATAAAAACAGCAGAATTGTAACGCTGAGTACCCACCTAGATGAAGATGAGAAGCAAATAGTTAGAGGAGGCAAAATCTGTCAAAGAAATATATAATTAACGTACATGAAAACAGTATTAATGATTAACATAAGCTACATCGATTACTTGAAATAGTTTATGCGACACAGTTTGAATGAAGGTTCAAAATTTGGTCCTCGCAATAATTAGTGTATGTGACACTAATTTTGATTAATTTAATGATTTTTTACACCATTTCAGTGCATATACTATAAATCTGCATTTTTTTGGAAAAGGACAGAATTTGTTTATGGCATGATTCTTTCCATTTAAACCTTCTTTGATAAGAGTGCTTTTGACACTACATTTTATACTTTGATGATGTCAATGCTCTCTTTGTTTAGAAAAGGGTTTAACGTACTTGACGGAACATCTAGATAGACCGGTCAAAGAGAGAGACAATATGCAGTGTCAAAAAGTGAAGAAATATCTAACCTTAGACATCATTGCTGCACAGGTGAAAAAGATCATTCAACATTTTGGGAAATTTTCATAAATTTGAATAGAAAACAATGATAATGATGAGTTATGAGTAGATTGAATGATGTTTACTTGAAGGTGGATTCTTTAATTTGAAGATGTTAGAGCTGGAAGATCTATATTTATGCAATCCATCAAAACTGATTCTCATCAAAGGTCCAGAAAATAGCAAAAAGGTGAATTCTGAGGACGAGAAAGACGTTGAGGCAACGAAAGACGAGAAATAGTTCAATAAATAATTTGAATAAATAATTCAAAGGTGTAAACAGTTTGAAATAAACCTTGATAGCGATTTGTCATTATATTCTGTTCCTAGTACATTCTCAATCTACTAGAAGTGTACTGTACAGATCTAGAAAACGTAATAGTGATTTGTCATTTTTTTCTTTTTTCTTTTTTTGGAGTACATTCTTCTCTCTACTTGAGGTGTACAATACATAAAATTTGACTATTTGGCATAACTGGGAGTTGTAAATTTGCAGTAATGATTTGAACACATAAGCAATCTCGTAATCAGTTTTGTAAGTTTAAATGATTGTTCTAGAGCTTCGTAGGTAAGTTGCTCCACTTCTCAAAACCAAACTGAGACATGTTAGAATCGTAAGATTTTTGGCCCAAGTAATCCAATTCTTATCTCAAGCAGTTTCACATCACTGATAGAGTCAGTCAGTTGCTATAGTAAGAAAAGACTTCCCAAGATTCACAAGCATGCTAGAGGTTTCCATACATATAAATTCTAAAATAAGATAATCTGAAAAAACGTATTTTTCTGGAAATGTTATATGTTATGCGGACCGACAGTTCCGGGAGATATGGAAATAACCGGTACAGCAAGTCCACCCACCGTACAAGTCAGGGACCTTGGTACAAAATACACATGAATTTATTACCTAACTATTATGTGCAGAAGGGTTACGTAATAAACTAATAAAATATCTCTTTCCCATCTGAAAATGGATGAGATGATAAATGAGCCGATCTATTTTGCATGTTTAGAATGAGAAAATGGAAAACCTTGTAAATACTGTGAAATAACAAAAGATCCCCAAAGACAAAAATATAATCGACCATGAATAACAATAAAATAAAATATTTAGCCAAACCTTTTCTAAACAAAAGAGTTTAATCATATCTTAAACTCTATGTATATTTATTTACCTTTCCATCCGAAAACGGAGAGTGTGAATATACACGGGTGCAACAGACTTCGAGTTAACTTCACTCACTTGTTTTGCCTTCCGCAAGTATTCATGGTGGCATTGGACATCGATTTATGATAGTGGGTCACAGTTACGTTGGTATGGAACCATCAAACGGTTTCGGTGACAAACCTGGTTGGTGAAGTAATGCACAAGGGGTATAAAGCATGCTGGTCAGTAAACTGAAAGTTCTAGCACCCGACAAAGTGTCACCGCCTATCTTCGTCCCTCATTATCTCTAGAGAGCTTTGCTCTTTTTCCTGTGTATCGACTATCTATCTACCCTCCCATGGAAACCATGTATACAACTATACATCAGTATTACTTCAACCTTCACAAAAGGAGGAAATGTTTGAGTAGGAACCACATTCTCTTCTTGTGACATGACCACTCGAGCAGTGCCTTGATACGACTTGAGAGTTTTTGTTTATTTTGTTTCCTTCTGTGTACGATTTGACAGTCGTTTTCTTTAGATGTGACAAGTTCGGATCAGCAACGTAGTCAATCTTTAATATCTCCTTCCTGCACAAAACGAACTATTACAGCACCTGTTTGTTCATAACTTGGTGATCAAGCCCCCGATGGAACTGGTGGAATTAGAGAGAGAATATCATGATTCAAAATAAATCTCTGAATTTTGAAGCACTGCCTTCTTGGCCCAGATCTGCTTCTCCTAACTTCAATTTTGTTTAGAGGGCAATCAAGTGCAACTTATAGACTTCTTCTCTTTATATTTTACCTTTATTCTTTCTCTTTTAACTTTATTTCCGTTTTGCCTCTTGACTTTAGTACCAGAAGGGAAGGGCACAGTGAAGCGCATTCCCATCGAGAGGCGAGCAAGTTCTGCTATAATGTGCAACTTGTCAGCTTTTCCCGGTGCTCTTGAGAACGTTGTCTGTTAGCTAGAAATAGTTAGAAACCCGTTGCGTTGCCTTTGAAAAGTTGGAACTTCCACCCGTTGCATTGCCTTGCCATTTTCCATATGTCGTTTACTTGTGGTATGCCCCAAGCTTTACTGAAGTGCTATGTGCTTCAAGCATCCTCCTCATGCCTCCAGTCTTATGTAAAGCGAAGTGTAAAGACAAAAAGGTCGCTTGTGATTAAGAACATGAAAAAGAGCCAAGATAAGGTACGAGTAACAAGCCTAAATAATCACCCCATTCTTCCCTGCCTATTTGCTATTTACCTTTTCCATCAGTTTTGGTGAAGGTGAGGATGAAAGAGGTAAATATACACGTATTGTCAATTTATGATTAAATCTCTTTTATGGACATTTTGAGTTATACAAATTTAAAAACATTGGAAAAAATCATTTGTTGAAAATAAGACTTTGTCCTTGAGTTAAAACAATTACGTTACTTTCAAGTTATATTTTATTCACCATTTGTATCCAAATGTAACATCTTCTCCGGGGTTGGTAAAAAGAAATAAATTTTTTATATTCAGAATTAGTTAATTAGGCTTTTCATTTTCCTTCTCTCCAGTAAACCCAGTTATTTTTCCTTATATATTAAAATTCTTTCAGCTAACTGCAAGATAATTGGTATCCGGAATAAGCTGCCTCAATACTTGAGTTGACTTTTAACCCGAACTTTGCCTTTGTCTTTTCTTGCTTACCTTTGTAAAGAGCACTTTGGATGTACATTATTATTTTTAATTTACCTGAAATTCTATGCTGGACTAAGAAAGATTCACTCACTGAAGCTGAAGATGGTATTTGGAATGCTTTTGTTCATGTTTAATAATTCGTGTCGAGCCGGAACTTAAAGGCGATACAGTATATAAAGTGTCTAATTTTACTATAGTATAATTTTAGTGAAGATGTTACTTCGTTATACCAGTATCATGTTAACAAAAGCTAGCGTTCTTCTTTACATCCAAAGTATCTTCATCAAGTTAGAGATATAATTTATTTTTATTTTTATTGTAATAATTAATATATATATAAATAAGTCAACAACAATCAACATGATCCACAAAAAATTCCATGACAAGATCTTATCTTGCCCAAATAATATGGATAAAACACGAACTTCTGGAAAAATCTTGTCTGCTTGTTGTTATCAGAAAATACATAAGTGTTAAATAGAAAATCTATATTAAATTAATTTAGAAAATCAGAACACTATAAATATTAAATGTTAGAAGAGCCCACAGACGTTAGAAGATCCTGATATAACCTATAAGGGGAGAAAAGGAGGACGTGATTCTGAGAGCTACAAGCAAAGAATCAGGCTTTAACGAGGTATTTTATTTATTACACATGTTTCCCAACGGAAGGGTTAGGTAATAAATTATTTGACTTCTCTATCAGAAGATAGAGGAGATGAATATGCAAAAAATACGCTCTTTATACGAGCTATGTGAGAACTGATTAAACTTGTACTAGAGAGAAAATATTTAATGGTGTTACAACGTAATTTCTCACAATCAACTATTGTAGTATAAATAATTTGAATATAACTATATTCAAATGATTTCTTCTCCAGTTTGAATATAATTTGAAAAAGCTATAATTTGAATCAACACAGAAATGCATAAATTTCTAGAGAATAATACTCATCTTCTTCCATCATATGATTCTCTCCTCACTACCAAAACCAAAGAGGTACGGACTAATTAATATATGAGAGATAAAGAAAACAAAGTTAATTTGCGTGTGTCGTTGCCATAGTGAGTTCTCGAAAGCGTACATTTCCTGAAATTGGTCGAGCATGAATATGCATAATTTTTATATTTCCATGAGAACGTCAGGTCTTCATTTGTGCTAATATGCATACCAAATATGCAAACCGAAGATCAGTGTCCCAAGTGGTTTAGCACACAGTCTTCTAAGAGAAAAGTCGTGGGTCCAATCCCTTGTAGGCACTATTAGAGATGCATGTTGCTGCAAACTGCTAATGAAGCTTTTGGTCAGAGTCCCGTTGTGGTGGACTCACATGGACAGTCTCAAGGAAGAGACCCCAAGAGACAGGGAACACCATTTACCATTTTATCATACAACATGAATTTCTGGCCAGGACAAGGAAAAAGCTAAGCGCTAATATAGTAAAAATAAATTCACTAACGGTTGGTGGAGTTTGAAATGATGACAGGTTTCAAAAGGATACTTGAAAGAGAATTTACATAAGAATTGATTTAGTGCACATGAGAGAAGTATGTTGCAGTTAGAAATGCTTTCACAGGAGGGAAGCAAAGCTGCATTAAGAAATGCACTAAGCTGTACTAAATTTAACTTACTAAATTTGATTATCTATAATTAAAAGAATGACCTTGGCTACATTTGGCGCATGGAAGATGTAAAATGCTCACCTTCATAGTATAAAAGTAATAGCCATAGACAAAAAAAAAACATTTGTTTACTTATTAATTTATGACTTAACCTTTCCGAGCAGAAGAGTTTTGTCATAAATTGAGCATGCATTAAAACCTCCTCCATCTCTAACATGGAGGAGGTGTGATAATGCCCCACCATTTTCTATCCGCGTATGCATTTGTACTCTTCCTTCCCTCAGCAGAAAAGTGCAGGTTGCATGTTTATTTATTGAATACCAGATATCTCCTTTGTCTTAGACCCAGGATTAATTAGTAACTAATGTAACTCTAGAGACTACTACACCTAGACTGACAGATAAACACTGTTCAGAGTTAAAAAGCTTGAAGAATATATCACTCCTAACCATTATAATATGATGTCTTAGAAAATAATAAAACCTAATTTCAGGAGGCTTCTACATACTCACCTGAGTATGTATGTATTCATGGGTGACACGGCAGATCCTGATTGGTTCAGTCTAACGACCGAAAGTAGTACCCGATCAACGAAGAGGTATGACCCTAAACATCGACTGGTGGCTGAGTTAATTTTGATCTAAGTGCAACTTTACCCTCTCCCTCGAGTACTACTCACCCTGATTATGTTAGGAATTTCTTTACTCGAACTTTTATATCAAAACTTTTTCTATATCTAAATTTATATCGATTATATATTATATTATGAAAACATAAACATCAGTTACTTTTCTCCTCCACCGTGTATATCATTTGATAATATTTCTTCGATGATGTATATTTTCGCTTTAATTATAAGTTAACAACTCTTATGATTGGGGTACTTCGCAAGCTTCCCTTTCTGTTCTTGGTGGTGCATGTGTTGTAAACTGTTAAAGAAGCTTCTAGTCCGAGTCCCCTTGTGATATACTCACATGGACAATCTCATGTCCACGAAGACGTCAAGGGACAGTTAATAGTATAAAAATAAAATAAAATAATCTTTCTCGAAAATTTTGTCTGATTAGTGAAGCTCTAGGTTCTTGCAGAAAAGGAAAAAAAAACAGAAACTCTTAAGGTGAAAACCAACGTTGAAAACCTCAGATGTTAGAACACTCTTCATCTAATTGAACTCCAGCTTTCGAGTTCTCATTGAGTTTAGTCAAATTAAACCGCTTTGGAGAATTTTTAATTATTTTTTTTAAGAAATGTAAAAGTATAATTTTATTTCAAATATTAAATGATGGACCGACCGCGAGTTGCAGCAAATCAAGATATAACCTATAAAGGAGATGCACACACGTGGTTCCAAATTACGATTGCGGAAGATCAGGTTGTCGCACTTATATTCTCAAAAGCGTGTCTGGACCCCTCCACTTATGGGTTAAGTTTAGATCTTCTCGTAACGGTTAGTCCAGTTAACAAGTAATTAAAAGTCATATTATTTTATCAACTTAGGATATAGTTACCATCTAAGATATATATCTTTTTTGATATCATAAAAAAAGCAAAAGTTTTCTAAAGTCTACCGAGCATGCATATTATTAGCAAGAAAGGTTAGGTATTAAATTAACTTCAGTATATTAATGTATTAATGAGTAGGATTCTCGGACTTGTATCTTCTGAAGCGCGGCACTCAGATCAAGACTTATGGATTATTTTTTATTCTTCTCGTATTTCTAAGAATAAGTTAACAGATAACTTTTATAAAATATTTTAATTATTTATACTTACTTAGTATATATATATTATTTAACATATATATATATTCTCGATAACATTAAGCGAGCAAAAGTTCCCTGAGTTGATCCAGCATGCATATTCAGATTAGTGAACAACCGTTATTATTCACCTCTTTCATGTTGTTATTAACCTCTTCCGTCTTCGGATAGAGAAAAAGAATATGCAAGGTGGTCTGATTTATTTCCTAATCTTTCCTAGAGCAAAGGGTAAGTGATAAATCAAACTTATGATAAACTTTTTATTATATAAGATTCTTATCTTATGTTTCTTGGAGCACGGTTTCACATACAGTATTATAAGTTTTCTCTACTACTCTCGACATGTATATAACATAATATATGTTTTTCTCATAAGATTAATCTATTATTATAATTTAATCCATTCTTGGATAAAATTTTATTTAACAATGATAAAAAATACAAGTATGACCCACTCTGATAATCACTTCTCCACCCTGTCTGGGCCAATTGTTTCCTCAGACTTTCCTTCTTGCTCTCCACGCTTTTCTTTCTTTCGAGAGAGACTTCAGTGTCCATGCATATTTCGTATGGTCAGTATTCAGTATTAGCTCTTCGTCCAAGAACTCGAAGTGAATTTGAACAGCATTCTAGACGAGTGTAATCAGTTACCGGAGTATAAAGAGACGAGGGAGAGTATACACCACATCCTGTAGGACGCTCATGGTCAACTCTAAAGTGAAAGTTTTACTTCCAACAGTGTAACAAATTAGGACTGCATGTGTGGATTATCACTCGATTATCCTTCACCCTTTAAAAAGGACAGAGTAGCCAGCATATATCCTGCCACTGTTTAGACAGATTACTGATGTGCTGATGTAGAACAGAGTACTATATCAACGAAGTGCGAAAAGCCTCCCCATGACAATATCAGGCTTCCATGCTGGGTCTCAACATTAACCTCAACAGAAAACACGAATCTGCATAGTAGAAAGATACATAGTTTATGAGAATAATTGTGAATGTCGTTGGGTTATTCAACAGGCTTGGAGCGCTTGGACTGTTTGGAGAGTTGATGCAAGCTAAGACCTGGAAGACAGTTAAACTGCATAGGTCGGCTGCTTCTGGTAACACCTTTCGATTGCACAAGGGAAGTCCAGCAACAGGACTGTCATAGTACTTTCCACATCAGACATCTAGGGAGTCTCGATCTTTGGTGAAAGCACATGGGTTGTTGGGTTTGAAGGCATGAATATACGCATATGATTGGGAAACGGAAACCCAATGGGATTGTTCGGTTTAGCTGGTTGCGCCACCGAGCCCCACAAATCCACATTCACTCGATCATCACCAGGATCGCGAGGGCAGTGTAAATCCGTCGGTGAAGTGCTCTCTTTAGCTGTCACGTGATCTGTGGATGATGCTACTATCATCAACCTTGGCATAATCACGCACTGCTGTTAGTAGAATTGAGCTTTTATCGCCATAGGCAATGTATTCTGAATGGCTCAGGTATGAATTTTCAGCGCAGATTAGACGAGGTTGAATTCAGCTCGAACATGTTCGTGATCTGGAGTTAAATTTTGTATCTTTACAAGTGTGAAACAAGATAAAAGTACCGTGATGGTCTTCTGTGCTGGTTATAAAGCCCCCCTCTCTTCAGATGTCAACTCCCTCGTATACGCTAGTCTGAATTCAAGTTAAAAGTAGGGAAGAAGCCCAGGAGCTGACCAAAAGGTTGAGTATACACCGGAATCTAGGTTCGATTTGCAATAGACATTAACCTTTTCCCGAACTTGGAGGACTTAGCTTTAGAGCAGTCCAGTTCGTTTCATATGTGGAACCTGGGGCCCATGATTTTGTCATACGGCTAGAGATAAAGGAAAGGATATTTAAACTCGAGCTCTAACAGGACACTGACATGATTCTGCAGAGTTAGCCAGTTGGTGAATTTTCAGGGAATCTAATAGTCGCCTGTGAACACTCTTCCTTAATACTTGATTCATGTGTCGACAAGGTCTTCTCTCTCGACTTTAAGAGGCCTATGTGGTCCCTCATGCAGCTGATTCCACCGATCGAACTTTTTTTCGGGAGTTCATCAGACACCTTTATAATTAGGTCGCATCAACTGCCGAGAGCACTTTACGTACGCAAACATGACTGATTTCCAAAATGACGATACCACCAGTATAAATAGTCTTGGATCTCACTTGCCCCAGCATCCAGCTTTACAGCTTCTCCGAGCATCACCAGTTTCATCACCTCTGTGTCACTTGTTTGAATTCTAGATTCCTGCACTGCATTGCTGGTTCTTTTCAGTTTCCTAGGCAGGAAATATGCCTATCCTCACTCACGAAGTTGAACTGGATGTTGCTGCTCCAGTCGTCTGGAGTTCTCTGAAGGATCAACACACCATTTTCCCCAAGATTGCACCTCACGTGTTTACCAACATTGAGAACATCGAAGGTTCTGATGGAGTCCCTGGCTCAGTCCGCAAGGTCACATTCGGCCCAAGTAAGTTGAAGACTATAATTTTCCCTTTGTGCATGTACGCCCTGCTGCACGAGATCTCGATGAAAATGTATTTGAGCTGCAAATAAACTCCCTCCCCCTGCGCAGTGAATTTTCTGCTCCATTGGATATCCTCTTCCTAGTGTTGTGTTGTGACTGCCAGTTTCATCTCGAACAATTCAACCAACTTCTCTCACAGCTCCAGTACCTTATGGCAAAACTATGCAGTTGCTCCTCCCGGGTCGTACGTCAAGGAGAAGTTGTTGGCTATCGACATGGAAAAGTACAGCGTGACGTCTGAGGAAATCGAGGGAGGTCATCTGAATCAAGGATTCAGCAAGTGGGTACACACGATGAACGTTGTTCCAGTTGGTAACGACAAGTCTAAGCTAGTATTGACCACGGAGTACGAATACAGTAACACCAAAATTCTAGAGGCAACCAAAGAAGGGTTGACTCAGTTGTTCAAGGCTTTCGAAGGATACCTGAAATCTCCCACCGTTGCCGCGTAGATGCATGTACTTCTGGTTGTTGTGCGCAAGGGAGTGAATGTGTGCAGAGTTCTTCAAGTCTAGCCTTCCCATAAGCTCGCTAATAATCTGCAGAATCTCTTGAGATGGGATGTACTGTTGTAGGATTTTTGTCTGCATAATGAAATACAGAATGCAGTGGACACTGCACCTTTGAGCAAAGAAAGGGTCGTGTGAAGATGTGCTGTTGATTTTAGGCTCCTTCCTATGTCACTACATGTGCATAACTAGTACAATACAACTTTCTTTGTCATTGCCTGAGTCAGTACTTTTTTGACCGTGAGAGTGCTGGTGCTTGAATGCTATGCCCTTGTCAAACACCTCATGACAAACTTGGTATTCGTCGATCTCTCACTCTCAGGAAGTTCAGAATGCGGAGAGGCCTTCGCTGGTCACTTGCAATTGCAGAGTTTCCCTAGACATGGGTATTGACACTGTAAGTTATGGCTATCCGTCCAGGAATCCAAGCTAGCAGCGAACATTCCCATTATTCATCACGAGGTCAGCTTGTCTATGCTTGCCAATAGAGAGAGACTACCCGATGAATGCATCAGAAGGCTGATCCTTTATCTTAATTCCTTAAGCACGGTCGGGGAACACCTCATTGGCCACCAAACGGCAAGGGAAAGGCAACGGACCTCCCAGAAAGTTGATCACAGGCCACGGGCCGGAGAGTCACCACGCAGGGAGCACTCCGTCCCACACAAGTAGACAGGACCCACAAGACTAAATAAAAACCATGAGACCCTGCAGTACCCAGAAAGCAAGTGCTAAGCCCGCAGCTGTGTGGCACATTTCTGCTAATTACGTTAGGGTTTATACGTGCGAATTGATTAATGATGGATTCCAGATTCATAGTCGGTCGATTCATCTATAACCGGGTTCTTCGCTCATTGCCGCAGTAAATCGAGCTCCGAACTGCAATCATGATGACGATCACGGTCCGAACTGCAGTCACGGTCCCAATTGCAGTCATCGAGCTCTTCGTACAGTCAAGGCCGTTCTTCATCATTTTGACTGAAGCCCGTTCTTCGTTCATTTTGAATTAGGCATAGTTTAACAACAAATTGTCAGTGGTCTCAGCAGAAGTACGTGATCCATAGTCGCACAATGCGCAATGTGAGACTTCACTTGTGGCAACACACTGTGCGTTAACATCGATATTTTCATCTGATCTTCGCTAATACAGCTTGATTGTGTTTTGCAGTCTGATCTTTGCTAATACAGCTTGATTGCGTTTTGCAGTCGTGATGTTTTGTTCTTCTGCTACAGTGAGCAGCTATGCGAGACGTAATTTGCAGTACTTGATGGACTGCGTGGAAAGTAATATGTGTTGCTCTCATCTGTTATTGAAGGTTTCTATCTTAGCGTATGTGGAAACTGGATTCAGGACATATGATGGATGCGACAGATGCAGCAAAAAATTATATGGGTTGTTTTGTTCGAGATGTAAAAATGAACGCTTGTCTTCGAGAAATTGTTTCAAATTGCAGCTTCTGTAGACGCGAGTGTCAACGCGTGGATCATAGCATGAGAAGTTGGGAGAGATTTTTTAGGCGTAAGTGCCTCAGCTTATAGTCTACTAGAATTATGCGGAGAAGACAATGTTCTGATGGACCGTATCGTTGATCAGCATTAGTACTGTCACTTTACCATGGTGACAAGTAAAGTTATTGACGGAAAATAAATTCAGATCGATCAGACACAACCATGTGAGAAATAACAGTTATTCAGTGTCTCTTCGTCTCTTCCAGTTTCAGAACGAGGCGTGTCTACTGCTCGATTTCTTGTCCCTATCCAGTGTGTGTTATCCGAGTCGAGCACAAGCACCACACCGTAGTCAGACATCAACTTGAGTGCAGACGAGAGACATCAAGTAGCTCATTCTCATGACATCGACTCTCGTGCGGATGAGAGACATAAACTATCTCATTCTCATGCCATCGATGATTATTAAGAGTGGTTTTATCGTGAGATTTTTATTGAGATCTCTGACCGTGTTGTTATCGATGGTTATGTTCGCATTTGCTATATTGAAGTGATGGCGGTGATCGATTATTTGATCATCACGAACGTTGTCGTAGCGAGAGCCTTTCCTTTGAGCAAGGGCGTACCTTCTGGCTGTGGTTAGCGATCGATGCACAGCAGAGCGACTAGTATCTCGTAGATTTCTTCCTAATTTCCTCGATAACTAAGCACTTTCTTTCTCTCAGTAAAGGGTCAAGATAACTACACGAAAACGTTGGATGATCATGGGCACGACAAACGGGATATGTGATGACATGATCTCTCGGTAGTATTCCTCTCCAAAGTTTCTCACTACTAGGGCTTCGTACATGGCTTTGGGTCGACAGATGTGTCTTATCTCGCACTGGGTGTTAAAGTTTACAGGAGGGAGCTGATTTAGATCCATCTTTCGTTAGATGAGGATAAAGACGGTGAGATCCCATTCTTGGCCGTAAGTGACAACAGGTAAGATCACAGGGACAGGCGAGAGCATGACTTGCGCGGTAAAGTTATGCCCGAAGGATCCTATCAGAAACTGTTGGAAATGAACGCGTTCCATGTACATCAGTTTGATCTGGAAAGGGTTTCGGAAAGGGAATCTAGGCGGTAAGTAGAGTCCTTCGTCCATCTCTCACAACAGTTGCACTCCAACTACAAGGGTATCTCGATTCATAGAACACCGATACAATCTCATAGGATCACCACGACATCTCCACGAACAATCTCTGAATTTTCCCCAAGTCCAATGCCCCCACACAGGTCACTCCCCTTTGCTTAAAAGTTTCGAACACAAAACAAGGATAGGTGCAAGCTCCCTAACCAAGCAACCCAAGCCTCACGGACCGATGAGGTGGCACACATGCACATCGCATGTTTGGTGCCGTCATACTCATCCACGTGTGGGTCTTCTGGGTGAAAGGTTCAAATGCATGCACCGTAACGTGTCCCAAAAAGTCGACTAGGCTAGACAGGTAGTCGACTCTACAGGCCAAGGATCGCACTTTGTCACGTTGAGTGCGAACCTAACAACCACATGACGTGGATACAACGTAGGTCGCTAAAGTCATATCTACGCCTAGAATACTCCCCAAAGCAATACAAATGTCGCACTGGATACTTTTCAGCCAGCTGCCGCTAACAACTCGAGACCTAGAGTAGATATCGTTGCCGATACAACTCGGCAGAAAAACCAGCGAACTTTCACACATGATAGTTACATATCTACAGCTTAGTCTCCTCTCAAACTTGCCACGTAGGTAGGATACTAGAATCCTTACTTACAGGTCAAATTTCAGGAAGATCTGACGGCTAGATCTTCTCCCACAATTAACACAAATCCACAGAAACTAACACGCACTTCCAATCTCAGATTCAGGACAGAAGCTTCTTCGATTAAATGAACCGTCCACTTCCACTCCAACTTCCTGTGCTAACAATTCAGAAGGTAAACTCACTACACAGGAAATTTGAGCCGATTTGACCGTTCGGATCGTCCTCCATAAATCTGCAAAGTTGCTGCTCCAGATTGAGAGCTTTCTGCACCCCGTCGTCTTCAAATCGCCATTGCGCTCAATCCGCAGAACATCCGGTGGTGAAATTTGTGGTCAGAGCTTCAGCAACTGGCAGACTACAAGCTCATGAAATCTGGTCTCAATCTGACGGCTCAATCACTCAAACTCCTTAATCTTGCAATCGGAAGAGAAAGCTATGTACTCTCATCACTCTATGAACTTCAAATCGCCATAATGTATGCCCTGGACCTCCAAATCGAGTGAAATTTGTGGTCAGATTGCTCCTCCCGTCAAGAGCTCTCCGCCCATGCCCTCTGATCTCCAAAATCCCTCGTCAAAGTGCCCCGATCCTTCCAGAGCGCACACTTAGGTAGAGGACAAGTTACCTTCACTTTTGGGTGGACCAATGGGAAGTTAAAGGACTCAACCTTGTCCTTTTCTGCCCCATGGAGACCCCCAGCAGATAATAGAGCATTCTAAGCTCATAAGAGCAATGTTTTAGATCCCATTACACCACAACTTCTACAATTGTGTGCAAAACGCACTTATACGGGAAATTTACATACTAACTGGTCCCACAACAGGACATTCACCCCCTCCAAACCTGCACATCCTCCGGTATGTGCCAACTTGTTATCCATAGTCATCATCGTATCCCTCATCGTGCTCTGAGCTGTCAGGTTCATCGTCATCTTCTCTGGCATAAGGTCTAGAAAGATGAGAATCAGACTCGAGAAGTTCGTCGAAATCAAGAAATCCTTCACGTCTTCGGAAAACCTTGACCCTTTTACCAGCAATGGGTAACTTCAAGAGTGTACCATCCAATTCTCGCAAACCATATGTGGCGTTGTCGTGAACGACAACAACAACATAAGGACCAAACCAACGTCGTGCAAACTTTCTGATAGTGCTGTGTTGGTTATCCAAACTGTTGTCATATACTATGACCCAATCACCTTCTCGGATCGGCTTCTTTCGCAGTCGATGTGTCTTGTCGAACCGCTCCTTGTTCTTCAACCTCGCCTCCTTGAGTTTGACCAATGCTTCTTCGAGGTCCTCCTCACGTCGCTCAAGCTGCTGAATTCGTAGTGCTAATAGTCCTTCCCTATCAGAACCATCCTCCCAAGGTAGACATACCCAAGTAGGAACGTCTCCTTCTGCTGGCATGATAGGTTTTTGACCGGTCATCAATTCTGTGGGCATGTAACCAGTGACAGTACTATGAGTAGTTCTATCAGCCCACAACGCAAAAGGAAGAAGTCTAGGCCAGTCCCCATGACGCCCCCTGCACGCTTTCACCAATGCTTGGATGATTGGTGGGTGCCCTCGTTCACTTTTTCCATTCGCTTCTGGGTTCATCGAAGTGGTCAACTTCAATCGTATTCCATATCTGTTGAAGAACTCACGTGCTTCATCTGCATTCAACTCTCCTCTATCTGCACGGATTCTCCCCACGCTTCCATATCTAGAAACGATATCTTCTAATATGAATCGACAGACAGGTTCAGTAGCTTTGGTGCGTAGAGCCCTCCCTTCTACAAAGTTAGATAGCTCTTCCCGGGCCAAAACTAAATGACGCATGCCCCAAATTCCTGGTGGCATGGCAACTAGATCCAAAACCCATTGGAAATGAATGGACAAGGGATACGTAGGTCTCAATCCATCCCTATACTGAATCTTGGATTGGAATTGACATTCGATGCATGACCCAACAAACTTCTCTACATCTCGATACAATCCTTTCCACCAATACCTCTCCTTGATCTTGGTAAAGGTTGCCCATGTACCTCGATGTCCTGCCCATAAGGTATCATGGAATTGTTCGAGTACTTGTTTCTTGGTCTCTGCATCATCCACTACTCTCAAGGGTACTCCATCTCTCCTCTTTGGCCTCTTCCACAGATATCCATCTCGTAATAGATAGCCATAGGCCTGATGTCGTATCTCCTTGAAGATTTTCTCCGTCCATTCTCCATATTTCTGAAGAGTGCTTAGATAGCGTCCGATTTCCTTGAGCCTCCCACAATACAATTCTTCCTCGAAAGGAAGAACACCATCCAAGCGACTCCGGTCCTCGCTTGATAGTTGTAGAACTTGCCCCTCCTCTGCATCATCTTCCTCCATATCTTCTGCCTCCATATCTTCTTCTTCAGAGTACCTAGCTCTAGACAACATGTCTGCCATCGAATTCATCTTCCCTGCTATGTGTCTCAACTCTGGATTCAACGACCTAACGTAAGCTATCCAACGTAACATAGCAATATCAGGCGTTGTGCAGTTTGCTATCATTCCCAACAAAGGTAAGCAATCAGTTTCAAGTAGTACATGTGCTCCAATGAGATACTCCTTCTCAGCTTTCATTGCAGTTACAACGCCCCAGAGCTCTCTTTTGACTTGAGGGTATCTCCTTTGTCGATCTGTAAGTATGCGAGCACCAAATCTTGTTGCGAACCTCTTTTCCTCACCATCATCCTGCCCTATTGCCCAACCTATAGCGATAGGACTAGTATCAACAGTAACGACTATGGGTCTACCACAATCATAGCTCAACTGTCGTAGAACTGGTGGTGATTTCAACGCTTCTTTAAGTCGCACCATAGCGACTCTCTGCTCCTCACCCCAAGTGAACCTTCTTCGCTTCCTCAACAACTCATACAATGGTTCAGACATGTGACCAAAATGAGGAATCCACACTCGATAGAACAAACAAGCTCCCAAGAATCTCCTAACCTCTGTGGTGTTGGCACAATCTTTCATCCTCCCAATAGCATCAACCTTTGATGGGTTCGGGCGTCGGCCAAAAGCTCCACAAAGATGACCAACCACAACAATCTCCGGAACTCCGAAGCTCGATTTCTCCGCTGAAAGAGTGAGATTTACCTCCTCAAGCCTTGTTAAGATCATCTCCACATCGTGAATATGATCAACCACAAATCTTCGACATCCATCCTCAGTAAGCTTCTCATCCTTGTCTTCGACCGCACACCCTTTCATAGGAATATCATCTATGAAAGGTATGGTCTTCTCCGGAATGAATTCTCTCAAAATCCTATTCATTGCGTTTTGCACATGAGCAACAGAGTTTGTCGCTCCTTGCGGTAATGTGCACATCCTTACAAGCCCAAGCGGAGTACGCATGGTGGTGAGATCTCTGCTCTCCATTGCCAACTGGAACTGATCATACCCAGAGTATAAATCTCCAATCGAGTAGATAGCACGACCAGCAAAAGCTTCTGCAACTTCATCTACTATGGGTCCTGATCCCATGTTCCGAATAGTCACCTTGTTAGCATGTTGCATGTCTTGGATGAACCTAAGAGCTCCTGACTTCTTAGGTACAGTAAACCACCGACTCGAATAAGGTCCCATAGATGGCTCTAAAATACCCATGCGTATCTTCTCTTTCAACAATTCAACAAGCTTCGGCAACATAGCTCGTGGCACTGGTATAGGCTTCAAGTCCCAAGGCACGTGTGGTATTGTGAAGATCACCATGGGTGCTACGACACTCGTATCTACACATCCAATCTCTTCTGCACTGAAAGCAAAAGCCTTTCCATGTCTTCTCAGCATCTCATGAAAACGCTTTCTCTCTTCCTCAATGAGAAACTCACCCCCTCCAATCTGTAGTCGTTTGAGTGTCTCTTCTGTGAACCTGTGCCCTACTCTCTGTGAATCCCGCAGAACTGGTTCAGTCGATGCTCGTTCCACTTGCTTGTTAGAGTCTTCAGGTAGTTGAGTAGCCACCGGCTTCACTTTACGCGCCACCGTCTTGTATTTTGTATGAACCTGCGCTTCTTGGTGTTTCATGGCTCTACTCTTCTCTAACTCCAACTCATGATCTCCTTTCATCTGAAGCTGAACCTTGTAGCCGTTCTCGACGAATCTCGTAATCTCCTCATGTAACTCACGTGAACGGATCGCGACTACTCCATTAACCAAAGAATCGGTGCTTATAAACGACAAAACTTCCTCAAGAGAATCTTCAAAGCCCTCTTCTTCATACATCCCGTTAATGAACTCCTGATCTAACAAAACTCCTTGAGTTTTGAAGAGATCTTCCTGCTTCCTCACACATCGTCTTTGTGCACTATCCATCTCTTCTATCACTCGAAATCTATTTACACATGTTTCAGAAAACTGAGCAAACCCACATTTAAACATCTCTTCTTCCTCTTCTGGCACTAGCGGAAGGCTCTTTCTCCTATCAACACTCCCATACTCCCGCTCTACAGGAGTGCTAACTAAAAATCCGAGAACTCTTTGTCAGTCCTTAAGGGACTGTCCCTCAGTTTCTCTCTGTTCCTTTCATGACCCGTACGTACAGTAAGAAACTGAACCGCCCTCGTACCATCTTGACTTCTAATACGAGCATAATGAGATCCATCGTCCATTACTTTCGTCTCCATCCTAGACGCAGTAATATATGGTTGACCTAGGATTACAAGATAAGCAGCTACACTCTGAACAAAAAAGTTTTGTTCTATCTCTACATCTCCTATACGAGTTTTGACAGCTGGACAAGCACCAAAAAGTTCACCTCTTTGGTTGTTAGCAGCACGAAGAACCCATCCATGTCCTGTGTCGATTGGCCACTTCCCCTTCTCGTAAACGTTTTTGGACATGATATTAATCTCCGAACCGTGATCCACCAACGCCACTATAGCCTCTGACAAGTTACCCAGTCGGACTCTTGTCTCTGTGGTTGCACGAGCCCAATATGCTCGAGAATAGTGACTCTCATGCTGCTTCTCGTCGCCATATTCTGCAGCACAGTCTGAAACTCTTGCCTCTCTTTCTTTTGACGCCTGTAGTACATGCTTTTGGGCAAATACACGACCTAACTCTTCATCTTCTTCCCCAGTGATGTCAGTATCCAATGCTTTCACCATCACTGTATCTGCAGTCATCTGCCTCTTTCTCTTTATCACATCTATGATCAACTCATGAAAGTCACGTTTGGCTATTCCTAAGGCTTCTCGCAAGGAAAATTCTATCTTTGCATCCAAAATTCTCTCTTCAAGAATCTCCTTCAAGTTGGTGGTGGTCTCGATATCTGACTGTAGTTTGTAGGTCGGTGCTCTACCTTTGCCCTTTGAAGACGCTCCTTTGCCTTTCTCTCTCATCTCCGTATCATGAATAGGAACATCAACCATAGGTTCAGATGTAGATGCCCCTTGAGACGTCGAAGGGATATCAGACGGTGATGTCTCTTGTTGCCCTCTCCTCTTCGTGGTTCTGGCTCTCCTTGTAGCCTCCTCCGGATCAGCAACATCATCATCACGTCTCCTTTTCTCTTCCACAATCGCATCTTGCCAGCTTACATGTTTCTCTTGCACCAAGTAAGCCTTGACACACCCTGCCTCTACAGGATCATCCCATCCAGTAATGCGACGAATTGCCTCCGCACCTCGCAACATTACTTCTCGTGGAACTTCAACTACATCGCTCTTAACAGCTGCTACAACTGGTACATCTACTTCAATCGCAAATGTTTCTGGCTCTATTGTGCGTATCGCCGTAGCTATACCAACCTGACCTCTCACCAAACTCTTCATTCCTCCCTTACCAAAGTTGGTATTCAACGGCGCACCAGTTTGGGCGAGATGAATCTTTCCATCTCTAAAATTCACGACTCCGGTTCTGAGAGCTTCGGAAAACTCCTCACAATCTCGTCGTTGGTGTTCAGTACTGTCACACCAGATACATCTTCTAACAAAATTTCTGCTAGTTGAAGATGCATTGGTATCTCCAGGACTTCGACTATGCTTTAGCTCTGCCATCTCTATCCTTAACTCTCTCAGACCCTTGACCAACTCATCGATTGCAGAATCTTCAATCTTGCTATTGGCAGGCTTGGGCAATGGAGCCAAAGAGACATCAGACCTCAAGGTTGCAGCTCTACCTCTTCCACGTTTCTGCTTCGTGAGAATAGTAACAGCTTCCTCTACCTTTCTCCAATCTGTGCTCACTCCTCCTTCTTCCCCCTTGTCTGCTAGCATCAAGAAAAGCTTATCCTCTAGATTTTCATCAGCAGCTTCTAGAAAAAGTTCTGTTTTCCTTAAGTCAAGCGTTGTCCTCTCGGATGGAGACAATTGACAGAACCGTTTCTCAAACTCACGCAGCAACTCATTTGGCGTCATCTCATTCCCCGGACGCTGCTCTATCCACTCCAAGAACGTTCTCTTGGTTACTCTATCCGCATCATCATCAAAAAATTCACTCTTCAACCTCTGCTCATACTCCTCCCAAGAACTCGTACGTGCATCCTTCAGCTTTGTCACTTGACTACGGATCTCAGGTATCACAGCCAACTCGAAACTAGAAATCATCTCTGTCTCAGGCACACGATTTACCTCCATCTCACAAATATACTCCCGAACATACTTCGTGATGTTCCTTCCATCGAACCTCCCCAACTTCTTCACCACCGCTTGAAGAGCTCTTGTAGACTTCTGCTCCCCAACATCGCCTCCTTGTTGTTGTCTCAACAACATCGTCAATGCTCGAAGCAGATCGTCCGCTCCTCCTCCACTCGTCCCCATTGCTTCGGGAAGATTCATACTTGACGCTCCTCGGCAACAACTCACTCAACCACCTCAAAGCTATCTCTCAGTGGAAGCACCAAATATGTCGTAGCGAGAGCCTTTCCTTTGAGCAAGGGCGTACCTTCTGGCTGTGGTTAGCGATCGATGCACAGCAGAGCGACTAGTATCTCGTAGATTTCTTCCTAATTTCCTCGATAACTAAGCACTTTCTTTCTCTCAGTAAAGGGTCAAGATAACTACACGAAAACGTTGGATGATCATGGGCACGACAAACGGGATATGTGATGACATGATCTCTCGGTAGTATTCCTCTCCAAAGTTTCTCACTACTAGGGCTTCGTACATGGCTTTGGGTCGACAGATGTGTCTTATCTCGCACTGGGTGTTAAAGTTTACAGGAGGGAGCTGATTTAGATCCATCTTTCGTTAGATGAGGATAAAGACGGTGAGATCCCATTCTTGGCCGTAAGTGACAACAGGTAAGATCACAGGGACAGGCGAGAGCATGACTTGCGCGGTAAAGTTATGCCCGAAGGATCCTATCAGAAACTGTTGGAAATGAACGCGTTCCATGTACATCAGTTTGATCTGGAAAGGGTTTCGGAAAGGGAATCTAGGCGGTAAGTAGAGTCCTTCGTCCATCTCTCACAACAGTTGCACTCCAACTACAAGGGTATCTCGATTCATAGAACACCGATACAATCTCATAGGATCACCACGACATCTCCACGAACAATCTCTGAATTTTCCCCAAGTCCAATGCCCCCACACAGGTCACTCCCCTTTGCTTAAAAGTTTCGAACACAAAACAAGGATAGGTGCAAGCTCCCTAACCAAGCAACCCAAGCCTCACGGACCGATGAGGTGGCACACATGCACATCGCATGTTTGGTGCCGTCATACTCATCCACGTGTGGGTCTTCTGGGTGAAAGGTTCAAATGCATGCACCGTAACGTGTCCCAAAAAGTCGACTAGGCTAGACAGGTAGTCGACTCTACAGGCCAAGGATCGCACTTTGTCACGTTGAGTGCGAACCTAACAACCACATGACGTGGATACAACGTAGGTCGCTAAAGTCATATCTACGCCTAGAATACTCCCCAAAGCAATACAAATGTCGCACTGGATACTTTTCAGCCAGCTGCCGCTAACAACTCGAGACCTAGAGTAGATATCGTTGCCGATACAACTCGGCAGAAAAACCAGCGAACTTTCACACATGATAGTTACATATCTACAGCTTAGTCTCCTCTCATACTTGCCACGTAGGTAGGATACTAGAATCCTTACTTACAGGTCAAATTTCAGGAAGATCTGACGGCTAGATCTTCTCCCACAATTAACACAAATCCACAGAAACTAACACGCACTTCCAATCTCAGATTCAGGACAGAAGCTTCTTCGATTAAATGAACCGTCCACTTCCACTCCAACTTCCTGTGCTAACAATTCAGAAGGTAAACTCACTACACAGGAAATTTGAGCCGATTTGACCGTTCGGATCGTCCTCCATAAATCTGCAAAGTTGCTGCTCCAGATTGAGAGCTTTCTGCACCCCGTCGTCTTCAAATCGCCATTGCGCTCAATCCGCAGAACATCCGGTGGTGAAATTTGTGGTCAGAGCTTCAGCAACTGGCAGACTACAAGCTCATGAAATCTGGTCTCAATCTGACGGCTCAATCACTCAAACTCCTTAATCTTGCAATCGGAAGAGAAAGCTATGTACTCTCATCACTCTATGAACTTCAAATCGCCATAATGTATGCCCTGGACCTCCAAATCGAGTGAAATTTGTGGTCAGATTGCTCCTCCCGTCAAGAGCTCTCCGCCCATGCCCTCTGATCTCCAAAATCCCTCGTCAAAGTGCCCCGATCCTTCCAGAGCGCACACTTAGGTAGAGGACAAGTTACCTTCACTTTTGGGTGGACCAATGGGAAGTTAAAGGACTCAACCTTGTCCTTTTCTGCCCCATGGAGACCCCCAGCAGATAATAGAGCATTCTAAGCTCATAAGAGCAATGTTTTAGATCCCATTACACCACAACTTCTACAATTGTGTGCAAAACGCACTTATACGGGAAATTTACATACTAACTGGTCCCACAACAGGACAACGTTGTCATGTCGGATTTTACGTGAAGGATGTCCAGAAAAACGCGAGGTTCTTGACTGTGGAGATATAGTGTGCCAAACAGAGACAAGAAAGATACAAACACGCACGAAAATGAACGTCGCTGCATTATATACCAATTCCAAATGTATGTACACTGTCGGTTCTTTCTTCCTAAGAATACAAAACTGAGAAACAGACAAGAGCGGTCTGTGATTTGCTTCAAAACTCCTAAAACAAACCACTGAATCTCAACCTTGACCCAAAACCATCGAAACGTAACTCAAAGCAAGAGAAACTTCTCTTTGCTAACAAACAGAGCTGCACCAATATCACAAGATTGAAACCCAAGTCCAAACCACATCCATGTACAAGCTCTTAGCTAAAGCTAGCTACCACAAGCCGCACATAACCAACTAGGTCCCTAACAAACTCAAAAAGACGAAACCCGTAACGAAGAAATCGAAAAAGACTTATCTGAGAACTCTCTCCTTTCGCCAAGCGGTCTTCAGATGTCGATAGAGTCTCCTTCCTTGACTCTGTTGGCCCAAGAAACCTTCAGATCCGACTCCCGACTGCCGAGATATCGTCGATTTTTGGTCGCAGATGACCGAACTTCAAAAACTCCTCCCTGCGGCTTAAAATCGCACACACTACACAAACGGATTGTCTAAACTGATATCCGTCTTCTCTGGCAAGTAGATCTAGCTACCTTGAACCCAACGAGACTCCAAACAAGCTGTTTGGAGTTCTCTTTGCAAAACCACGCAAGAAATTTGGTCGCAGGTTGCAAAAAACTGACGTAAATCAACTCCCTGCAGCTCAAACTTACTCACCACATCCAAACCAACAATCCAATCCACACATGATCTTCTCCTATGCGTAGATAAAGACTCCCTGACGAAGAGCTTGGCTCACCGATCCAGAAGAACAAACCAATCTCAGGTCGCAGACGAATGAAAATTTGATGTAAGCGCTTCTCTACGAGCCAATTTCACTCAGAACTCCCAAACCGCCCGATGAAACTTTGTATCGTCTTCAATTTCCTGAAGAACTCGGCGTTCTGATCCCAATGAATCCAAGGACAACAAGTTTAGACTCCGGAACGGCCGGAACGGTCCAACTCTCCTTCACAGGTTACTGAAGCTCTCCAAATCTCTCTCTTGCGTCTCAATTTCTCCCAGAACACATTCCTCGATCTGTCTCTTCACAAACCGTCTTGTCCAGTGCGTAGCCTGCACAGATCTGAACCCAACGACGCCTTGCGCGCTTGCATTGGACCTCCAAATCTCTCGAACCGTCCACTAACAAGTCGCAAGTGCAAGCTAACCACTTAAGCTGCCTCTTACGTCAGTCTCTGTAAGTTTAAGGTTTCTATGATTCAAGAGGAAGCAGGTCCCTTGCATTTTTAATATAACGCCTGGGGCTGCAAATACCCAGTCAGCAAGTAACCTAGGGCTTAGCTTGATTTTCTCTTCTTTCGAGTCGCATAACTTCTCTAGTAGGTGTCCAAATGAAATAGACAAGACCCCCATGGAAAGCTGACAACGAGCTCTACCCATCTATGTGATGAAAGTGAAGATATGAAGTTGTGCCAAAAGTCCGTAAGCTGAGGCCTAGCTTGTTTTCTCCATCTTTCGAGTCTTGCAACTTCTCCACTAAGCGTCCAAATGAAGCAGACAAAGTGCCTATGAAAAGCTGACAATGAGCTCTATCCACTGATGCGATAAAAGCGAGATCCGAAGTTGTGCCAAAAGTCCGTAAGCTGGGGCTTAGCTTGTTTTCTCCATCTTTTGAGTCTTGTAACTTCACCACTAGGCGTCCAAACGAAATAGACAAAGTGCCTATGAAAAGCTGACGAGGAGCTCTACCCACTGATGCAATGAAAGTGGAGATCTCGAATTGTACCAAAAGCTCGTAAGCTGGGGCCTAGCTTGCTTTCTCCATCTTTCGAGTCTTGTAACTTCTCCACTAGACGTCGAAGCGAAGTAGACGAAGTGCCTATGGAGTGCTGACAAAGAGCTCTATCCACTGATGCGATGAAAATGGAGATCTGAAATGATGCCAAAAGTCCATAAGCTAGGGCCTAGCTTGTCTTTCTCATGAGTGTCTTTGGAGCGACAAAAGTAGAAATTTGATTTCCGTGTAGGAGCCGGTCCACGACATGACAATGTGGATTGTCTTTGTGGACCGTCATGATGGACTGTAATATGCGTTTAACAGTCCAAAAATATTGTTTACATTTTGAAAGAATAGAGATGACAGTCTTCACCTATTGGTGTATATTATGTGATTGAAAGATCTGTCGGGAATAGTCAATGTATATCTAAGGAACTCTACGTCAGTTATCTTCCCTCCAGTGTTTGTATATCAAAAGAACTCTACGTCAGTTATCTTCCCTCCATCTGCTGAAATTGTCAACTCTTTTTGTACATATTCTATTTACAGCGGGGAGAAGAGTTGCGCAATGCAACCTAGGATTGGTCGCACTGATCGCAACCTTATGGCCTAAGCTCAATGCGACCTAGTCTCGATCGCACTGAGCGCAGTGCGACCGGGACTCTATTTTACAACAGAGAGAAGAGTTGCGCAGTGCGACCTAGGACCGGTGACACTGATCGTAATTTTATGGCCTAGGCTCAGTGTGACCTAGTCTCGGTCGCACTACGTTAGGGACTCGTGCTCAGTGCGATCCTAGACCGATCGCACTAAGCGCGAGGTCTTAACTGCGATCTAGGCTCAGTGCGACATTGTCAACTCACCTTTCCAATGATTGATAGATTCTATTCCTTCTCCACCTTTCCACTGAAAAAATGATGAATGATTCTATTTTACAACGGAGCTGTTGGGTTCGAGAGAAGAGTTGCGTAATGCGACCTAAGACCGGTCGCTGTTGGATTCGAGGAGAAGAGTTGCGCGGTGTGACCTAGGACCGATCGCACTGATCGCAATGTGAAGTCTATGCTCAGTGCGAACTAGTCCCGGTCGCACTGCGATCTAGTGTGACATTGTCAACTCTTTCTCCACCTTTTCAACGAGATGACAGATCTATTTTACAGCGGAGCTGTTGGGTTCGAGGAGAAGAGTTGAACAGAATCAGAAAACAACACACTTTATTAACATGATTTTAATTTCTCCATAAAGTAGGTTGCTTGAACAACACTGCAAACGCCATATCAAGTTAATTTCCTGGTGTGACATAGTGTCCCAGTAGTTTTTAAGAGCGACATAAGACTCTCTTCTAAAAGTCTGTCTATACTTTGCGATCACATAACTTGGGGTATCTTGGGTGCTGCTCGCTCATGATTTCAGCCATGGTAAAAGTACATTCAGAAAATAATCATCTCTGTCCATATCACCCGACTCTGACATGAAAGAGGGGGGATGGATTGCGTTGTAGGGATGATTAGTACTGTTTTTCTCGAGAGAATCATTTATCAACAACACATCTCGTGTACATAAGTTAAACGCGAATAGTCGGAAAAAATCCTTCAAATACAAGTAATTACACGTGGCTTCTCTGGTCGTCTTGAAATGAGTACACATGGGTTGTCCGAAGATTTTACAGATCTGCATAGTACAATTTTACGAGAAGGTAAGTAGAAGCAAAGTGAAAACTGATAATATCTAAAATGATTTTGATAGCAATGAGTTTATCTAATTTATCTGGCCCAACGTGACCCTATAGACAAGTATTTTTTGGTCTCCATGGATCGAAAGATGACGTTGCAGTTGCTTAGAATACGCGATGTTCATATCATCACTTGAAAATCTTGACAGTATATCTCGATGAACTCTTTAACTCCCTTCCGTGCCACGTAGAATGAATCAACACTCTCAACTTGGTAACCTCTTTCTTTACCTCCTTGGAGCTTTAAGTCATTATGTCTCGTTCTTATCAACAACCCGTTCAGATCTAAAATCAGCGTCTTCCTCTTGATCACAGTAGGATCTGTCTATCAGGGATAGAAGAGTTTCGAAGAACAAAGCCGAGTGACATCCGTTTTTAACCTCTCCAACTCCTCCTCTTGTAATTGCAGTCGCTCGTGCATGTCTTCCTCTCTCTAGCTCGCTTTTGCTATTCGGAGGTTCGAAGTTTCTTCTTTTTCTCTTTTGGTCGCGAGCCGAGCATCTAAGTCTTCCTCCTCTTTCCTCTTGTTGAATAGAGTCTCCGACCCTCTTACATCAAATGTTCAATGCGATGTATAAGGCCTAGGCTCAGTGAGACATAAGACCCTTCGCACTACATCAGATGTTCAATGCAATGTATAAGACCTAGGCTCAGTGCGACCTAGGGCTCGTCGCACTAAGCGCAATGTGAAGCCTTAAGACCGCACGCTCAGTGCGACCTAGGGCTTTCGTCGCACTGAGCGCAGTGCGAAGCTTTAAGGCCGCGCGCTTAGTGCGAAAAGAAAAGATCGCACTGATCGTGCGCTCAGTGCGAAAGAAAAGGGTCGCACTAACCACGCGTTTAGTGCGATCTTTTCCACTTTCTCTTTGCATTGTGCGATGCAAAAGAAAAGATCACGCACAATGCTACCGGACCACGTCACATTGTGCGCAAGCTTTGAGCTGTGAGCTCAATGCAACCGAGGACCCGTCGCACTGTGCTATTGACTTAAAGTTGCTCAGAGCGACCTAAGGCCCGTCGCACTGTGCTGGACAGTATGGAATGAATAACGGTGAATGCGAAAACGTGCGGAGCCGTATGGACCACCTTTGTTGAGTCGAGGAGAGATCCGAAAAAATGGCAAACTCAATTATCCTTCTTTTGCGGCATTCGTAGCGTTGTATTAACAACATGAGATAATTTATTTCCATCAAAAGCTACAAGAGTGAAGACAATATCAAAATTTCTTGTATAAGACAGGATGTCCCTCGCAGAGTTGGAAAAGCAGGAAGATTAAAATTTATCTGGAGCTGCCTGCGAGCAAGAGTAAATATGCATGCTAGATTAACTTCTGGCAGAAAAGAGGAAAATGACAAACTTGGTAAAATAAAATGTAGTTGATTCATAGTCGGTGTCCTGTTTCGGTCATGGAAGAAAAGTACAGAGAAACTCTTAAACGGACAAATGCTTGTCTCGATCATTCTAAACAAGACAGGGAAACAAGACAGAGTTTTCAAGGTGAATTGAATTATTAAAACGCCTTCCTTTCTAGGTGTCACCAGACAACTCGCTTTCAAAAAAAGAAAAAGACTGACAAGGTTTTAGGAAAAATAGGAAAGAGTTGACGGACCACCTTCTCAATATAGGCTTGGAAAAAACCGTCGAGATACTTTTATGCCATGCTTTGGTTCCTCTGTTGCTGAATATAGATAATCAAAGTCAAACCTAATCATAAACTTGACACATATGATTTATCTATTAAATATAGATTACCAAAGCAAAACATAGCCGCAGACTAGACACATGGCCGCAAATTCATTTAGAACCCATAAACCAAGTGCGGGAAGTGATCCCTGTCATGGTATATAGTTGTGCGGTGTCCACACAAATATTTTGAATTTAATCACTTTAATTTATGACCTAATCTTTCCAGAAAAAAGGTTAAGGACATAAATTAAAATGTATGCATATTCCTCCTCTTCTGATCCCAGAGGGTGAATAATATGCATGCTTCACAAAATTGTAAGCATGATCAATCAACAACTGCATCAATCATACACATGGTTAATCAACAACTGCATCAATCATACATGCTCAGGACACACCTGGTCGTGAATGCGGACACCTCTTTAACTCTTCCGATGATTAATTAATTGTCCAGATATGTTAAAGATGCTAGGCCATCATGCATTGTATTTTTCCATTGTCATACTGTCGCAGCCGCGTGAGGTCACTCTGCTTACGGGACTATTCGGTTTACTTCATGTTATATATTTCTCCCTTGTTAGTTCTAACACATGGCATCATTACGCTTTAAGAATGGACATTAATATGCAATCGATGACGGAAAAGTCTAACTGTATAATTTTCTGAAATTTCTAAAGTTTAATTTATACATAGCGATCGTAAAGATCTTCCGCATAAACTCGTCAGAAAATCAAAGAAATGGGAGCGAGAGCGCGCTATCGTGTCGGATATTGCGTGAAGGATGTCTAGGAAAACACGAGGTTCCTGGTTGTGGAGATGCTGTGTGCTGAAACAAAGACAAGACAGAGAAAAACAACCACGAAAACGAATGCTGCGATATATACCAACTCCAAATGTATGTACATTGCCGGTTCTTTCTCCTAAGAGCACAGAACTGAGAAACAAACCAGAGTGTTCTGTAACTTGCTTCAAAGCCCCTAAAAACAACCCCTGAATCACAACCCTGACCCAAAACCACCGAAGCGTAGCTCAAAGCAAGAGAAACTTCCCTTTGCTAACAAACAGAGCCACAACAGTATCACGCGATCCAAACCCAAGTCCAAACCACATCCATGTACAAGCTCTTAGCCAAAACTAGCTACCACAAGCTGTATATAGCCAACTAGGTCTCTAACGAACTCAAAGAGGCAAAACCCGTAGCGAAAGAACTGAAAAAAGTCTATCTGAGAACTTTCTCCTCTCGCCAAACGGTCTTCAGATGTCGATAGGGTCTTCTTCCTTGACCCCGTTGGCCTCAAGAATTATCAGATCCGACTCTCAACAGCCGAGATATCGCCAATTTTTGGTCGCAGGTGATCGAACCTTCAAAAACTCTTCCATGCGGCTTAAAACCGCACACACCGCACAAACGGATCGTCTAAACTGATATCCGTCTTCTCTGGTAGGTAGATCTAGCTACCCTGAATCCAACGAAAGCCGTTTGGAGTTCCCTTTGTAAAACCACGCAAGAAATTTGACTGCAAGTTGCAAAAAACTGACGTAAATGGACTCCTTGCGGCTCAAACTCGCTCACCTCATCCAAACCAACAATCCAATCCACGAACTGTCTTCTCCTATGCGTAGATGAAGACTCCCTGGTCGCGTAGGCACCAAGAACGAAGAGCTTGGCTCACCGATCGTGAAGAACAACCCAACTTCAGACCGCATGCGATGAAAAACTTGACGCAAGCGTCTCCCTACGAGCCAATTTCACTCAAAACTCCTAAACCGTCCAATGAAACTTCGTATCGTCTTCAATTTCCTAAAGAACTCGACGTTCTGATCCCAATGGATCAAAGGACAGCAAGTTTGGACTCCGGAACGGTCCGAACGGTCCAACTCTCCTTCACAGATCACTGAAACTCTCCAAAATCCTCTTCATGCGTCTCAATTTCCCTAGAACACATTCCCTGATCCGTCTCTTCAAGAACCGTCTTAACCCACATGTAGCCTGCACAGATCTGAAACCAATGACACTTTGCGCGTGTGTATTGGACTTCCCAATTCTCCAAAACGTCCACCGACAAGTCGTAGAAACAAGCTGGTCCTGTAAACCCTCGGCGGTCCTAACGATCAACTACCCCCCGATCTCTCAACCTCCACGATCGTCATCCACGAATCTGCAACTGTCGGGCCTGTCTCTCACTCAGGGGTCACCTCTGATGGCTTTGATGGAAGCACACCATGAATCTTGAAGGGAAAAATGCTAAGTTCACTCTCATTCATACACCCACAAACTTATCAACTAAAATCTCCATAATCTCATCCACTAAAATCCTCCATTCTAACGACGTCTCTCAAGTTCTCACATGCTAAAAATATCCCACACTCTCTATATTACTCAAGTTGTCATTACGACGATGTGAAAACAAGGATGAGGAGCTCTTCTCTACTCCTCTATTTATACATTCTAGGTTTTTACTTTGGTACCCTCGGTAACTCAGCCGTAACTACTTTTACCGGGTTTTACTAAGATATTACTTAAGGTAAAAGCATTGATCACATGGGCTTTTTACCTTTTCACATGGGCTTATTCCTTCAAAGTCAACAACTTCTAGAAGGATTCTGGAATATTCTCAAGGAATCTCGAATTTCCACCCCCCCTCTACACTAGGACCCACTAAAAAGGAAACATGTGGAATCTCTTCTTGTTTTTAATGCCCACAAAGTCCACAACTTTAATCCAACCACTAATATCAAGTCAAAAAGGAGATAAGAGATACTTTCCACCTCCTTTCTACCTTTTAGACAAGATGACAAGATAGTAGTGCTCACTCTTTAGCAAATATCTGAATTCTGCCAAAAGTACAGCTAAGTTTAACCATAACTAACTTTTAGCTAGTCATGACTAACTTGATACCTCCTAAAAGTACTTTGGCAGCAAATAAACATTCTCAACCCTTAGTTATAACTAAACACCTTACTAATTGACAAACTTCCTATGTGTAACATAGGTCGTTACATTTTACCCCCGGACTAAATTTTCGCTCCGTCCTCGGAGTGAAGAGAGAACTTCCGTCGATGAAACAACTTCAACTTGTCATGGTTGACCCGATCGAATCTCCTTCCTCCCAGCTCCTGAAGGTCATATGTGAAGTTGCTCCACACCTTATCTACAACAAAAGGACCAAAATATCTCGGAAGAAACTTCTTCCTAGCCCTCTTGAATCTGATAGCATCATACAACATAACCCAATCTCCGACTTGAAAAGGTTTTACCTCCCTCTTGCCCAACCGTTTGTCGTAACTCTTCTTTTGATACGCCTGAGCTCGTTCCATCCGGATCATTGCTACCGCTCGGGTCTCTTCCAACTCCATGAGTTGCTCCCTTCTTGATCTGACCACGTCTTCTCCTCTCGACCTCTTCAACTTTCGTTGAATAGTTTGAAAAGTATCCAATTCGAATTGGATCGGCAACTTGGACTCCACTCCATAAACCAGTCGAAATGGGGAGTACCCAGTAGAAGTCTTTGTTGTCGTTCGATACTCCCATAAGATAGCATGTAGCCTCTTATCCCAAGTATGTTTCGCAGTCTCAACACCAGCATCTTTGGCGAGCATCATACAAAGTGTAAGATTGGTCTTCTCCGCAAGACCATTAGCATTTGGTTTGTATGAGGTCGTTACTCGTGGCTTGATAGAAAAGTGTTGTAGCATAGCAGTAGTCATGCTCCCTACAAACTCTCCTCCTCTATCTGAGACCAACTCTAACGGACATCCAAATCTTGTGATGATCCTCTCCCATAAGAATCTACCGACTTCTGTTTCATTGGTCTCTCTCAAAGGTCTAGCCTCTACCCACTTGGTACAATAGTCAGTGGCGACTACAATGTATCTATTGCCTCGAGGTGTCTTATTAAGAGGACCTACAAAATCAATACCCCACTTCTCAAATGGTCCTAACACGGGAATTGATCTTAACGGAGGTGTTCTAGTAGACTTCAGAGCAAATGCTTGACATACGTCGCAAGTTTTGCAATAGTCTAAACACTCTTGGAAAATCCCTCTCCAGTGGTAACCCGCATCCAAAATCTTGAAGGCTGTTATCTTACCAGCAAAGTGACCTCCGCAAACAGTTCCGTCGTGAAACTCGTGCATTAGCTTGAATGCCTCCTTCTGACCAACTGCTCTCCTTAGTAACCCATCTGCTCCTTGATGAAACAGAATTCCCTCTACCATGGTGTAAGGTTTGCATCTCTTGATCAACGCGTTACGTTCTCGGGTATGCATACCTTCTGGAAAAGAGCCATCTACAAGGAAACTCCAGATTTCCTTGTACTCGTCCGGTATCTCCTCGATGCTTGTGATGGTCATCAGATGCTCGTCTGGAAATGAATCATCAAACGGTTCTTCTCCCTCATCATCATAAGCCCTTGACAAAAGATCAGCATTCGCATGCTTCTTCCCTGGTCTATCTTCGATCACATAATCGTATTCTGTTAGAAGGATCTTCCAACGAGCAATACGACCTTCGGCATTAGGCTTATTAAAGATATACTTTAAAGCCTTGTGATCTGTGACTATGGAAAATTTCCCTCCTAGCAAGTAGTGTCGAAATTTCTTCAATCCAAAGATCACCGCTAATCCTTCTCGTTCAGTCACGGAGTAATTCTTCTCCGCTGGAACCATCTGCCTACTAGCATAAGCTATAGGATGATCATGCCCATCTCCATCTAGCTGACTTAATGTACATCCGATTGCTACATTGGAGGCATCCGTATACAGAATAAATGCTTTACTCCACTCAGGTTTAGCAAGTATAGGAGCTGTCACTAATGCCTTTTTCAGCTCCTCAAATGCTTCCTTTGCCTTCTGATCATGCACTATCAAGTCAAAATCAACTCCCTTCTTCATGTACATAGTCAAAGCTATTGCTTTGTTTGAGAAGGAAAAGACAAACCTACGATAATATCCAACCATGCCAAGAAACTGCCTCAACTTTGTCAAGTTGATCGGAAATGGAAGATCCACAATCTTCTTCACCTTTTCAGGATCTACCGCAATCCCATTCTTGGAAATGATGTGCCCTAACAGCAGACCTTCTTCGCAGCCAAAGATGCACTTCTCTGGATTCAGAGAAGCGTTAGCTTGCTCCAACCGCTGCAGAACTTTGATCACATGATCAAAGTGGTCCTCCTTTCTTCCGTACACACAGAAATCATCAATGAAATCACGAACAAACTTTCCTATGAATGGTTCGAACACCTTGTTCATGAACCTCTGAAACGTGGCCGGAGCATTACACAGTCCGAATGGCATCACTCGAAATGCAAATGTTCCCCAAGGAGTAGTGAAAGTAGTCAACTGCTGGTACTCCTGTGCTATCTTGATCTGGTTGTATCCACTATAACCATCACCAAAGCTGTACCACTCATGACCGGCAACTTCCTCCAAAATCTCATCTATAAATGGTAGAGGATAATAGTCCTTCTTGGTAACTGCATTCAGCTTCTTATAGTCTATGCACACTCGCAGCTTACCATTCTTCTTCTTGACAATCACAATGGGTGAAACCCATTCTGAGTTCTCCACCTCATAGATGAAACTCGCCTCCTTCAACTTGTCTATCTCCTCCTTGACCATCATTGCCGTTGTGGGATTGACCCTTCTCTGCTTCTGTCGAACTGGTCTTGCGTGCTCCTCCAATTCGATTCGATGAGTCTCGAGAGTCACCTCCTTCAAATCCTTGTAGCTGAAAGCAAACACATGGATATATTTTCGAAATATATCTAGGAATCTACTTTTCTCCTCTTGAGTGACATTGATACCAAACTTCAAGGTAGAGAGTCTTCTCACAATCTCTGCCTCACTCAACTCTTCTTTGTCAGGATCTTTCTCCACTGCTGGTCGAGGCAACAAGTCAATAGCACTAAGCTGATGTAATGATTCATCTCGACCAAATCCTTCGTCCTCAGACGAGGATTCTTGATCGTAAGAATCGCCGGTATCTACTTCTGAGACACTCTGATCGTCCTCCGTATCAGATTCCCAGTAGTCACTAGTGGGTCTATCAGAGTCAGAAGTCACAACTCCAACACCCGAGAGAGGAACTATCACTCTATGATCTCTAGGCCCAATCCGTAAGTATCCCTTGTGCCACCTATCCGTGGTGCGCACAGCTCTCAACCAAGGCCTACCTAGGAGCAAATCATAACTAGAGTCCTTTAACACTTGAAAGGACATCAATGTTTGAACTCCCATCACAGACACGACCACCTTCTCTAACACGCCAAGAGGTCTTACCCGTTGCTTGTTAGCCATCCCCACGACAATGCTAGCCGGGCGAGTTGGTTCCATCCCCAACTTCTTCATCAATCTCTCCGATATGGCGTTTACAGCCGACCCTCCATCCACCAATACGTCAGAGACGTAGTGACCATTCAACCGGACTTCAATCTTTGAAGCCCTAGTGCATACCTCTGAAGCATGCACATCCACCACACCAACTCCCACAGACTTTGACGTCTTGCTCTTGGGTTTCTTCTTCTTGCTTCTCTTAGAACTCAGTCCTCCTCTGAGTTCCCTTCGTAAGCTGGGATTAAGTGCGATCAGTTGTCCAACAGTGATGTTGGCTTTCTGAGCACCCACATCTTCAACCACATCATATCCCGCTTGGGAAGATGAAATGGTGAAATCCGCCATCCCCAGCTTCCTTCTTGGCTCCCTTGGTGTACTCGAAACATTACTCGAACGAGTGCTTCTACTAGCTGATTCCTCCATGAAAACCGGTTCATCAGAAAATCGAGTTCTTTTCCTTTCTTGAGCTAAAAGCTCCACCGGTGCATGAGAAGAGTTTGAACTCTCTCCTTTCTCGTAGATGGGATCTCGCACGACATCGATAGTAGCCACCCCCTTGTCTCGTCCTTGTGATGGATTTCCTCCACCCACATTCATTCTGACAGCTTCGGCACTTCTTGCTCCGTTGTTAGGACAATTTCGCTGAAAATGAGAACCTCCACACGTCCAACAAGTGATTCCTCCAAAGTTACCTTGGTTACCTCCAAAGTTACCTTGATTTCCTCGGTTGGGATTATTGTCGTAACCTCTTTGACCTCCTCCTCCACCTTTGTTCCTCCATTCTCGTAACTGCACCACGTTTATCTTGAGATCCGCAAGAGTATCGGTGATGCTCTTCAGCTCGGCATGAAAATCAGAGGTGGCAGTAGACATCGTTGTTGGGACAAACGGTCTTGGCACCACCGTTGGAGTAGGAGCTGACGTTGAAGCAATCACCAATTGTGATGGTGCAGGTGCGATCGTTGTGACTACACCAGGAGTCGGAGTTGACACCAGAGCAACATGATGAGGTTGGATGATATCTCCTTCATCCAAACTCTCTTCCATGTTTGTCGCAATCTTGATGGCCTCCGCTTTGGTTGCTGGCTTCTCGTACCTCACTTGGGTTCGAATTGAAGGCCTCAACCCTCCCACCAAGTTCTTGGTCAACACTGCTCCAATCCCCGCCATCGTTAGCTCCACATTGTCTCCACTCTTCCGTAGGACCGTCCGAAACCGTTGCTCCAACTTATCCACCCTTTCGGCATATTGCCGAACTTTCTCGTCGTCACGTTGCTTCAAATGAGTAAGCTCCACCATGAGCTTCTCATAACTCTCTTCTGGAAGAAATTCTTCGATGAGTGCATTACTCAACGTCTCCCATGTGTCCTCAACTGCACCAGGTGTCTGGCTCTTCACTCGGTCTTCATACCACGTAAGAGCAAAATCTTCTAAAAACTCTGGCAGTAACAACACCCATTCTTCCTTCCTTCTCACGTTGTTTCCGATGCAACCCCTTTTGAAGTCTCGAACAAACGGTTCTACATCTTCATTGTCCTTCCCATGAAACACGGGTAGCTTTCCCATCTTGTAACTACTCTTTCTACTCTTCTAATCGTCGTGCAATAACTACTCGCTAAAAGAGTACGAACATCACCAATTCCATTCGCGAATAATCTACCATAGGTAAAATGAAAGGAAATGGTTGTAACAACACCTCTTGTGCCATCTCTTCTCCCAAGGTAATCATGAGTCTGAGTCGCATCACCGCCTTCTCCACCATTCGAATGACGATCTCCATCACAACTCAACCGAGTCCTCTTTTGAAGTCGACAACTTCTCCGTCTCAGCTCTTTGAGTCTCGTCCAACTTCTCGACTACTGACGTAAGTAGGGCGGCCACATCGACGCACTTGTGTCCTCTTGATAGATCACCCACTCCACAACTTGGACAAGGATCTTCGCCTAGAAGATGAATTGGCGCTGGTGACGATGGACCCACTCGAAGACTTAAATCAGTAAACTCCCGCTTCCCTTTAGCTCTCTCGGTTCTGATTCTAGTTGGACAATTCACTACTTTATGTCCCAACCCTCTACAGAAATAACACCACAAGTCGGTTTCTACTCTTCTCCTCGGAGATTCTACTTGAGGTTTTGTACTAGGGTTCTCAAACTCAACGATAATCTCTTTCGAGCTCTCTCCGACGCTTACTATGACATCTAAACCTTGAGGAAGGTTTCTAAGTCTAACTTTCCAATCTTTTGAATTTCCACTCATGTTGCACCTTCTCAACCATTAAGTGGACAAAATATCATAGAGGAAAATAATTCTACATTACTTTCTTAACTCTTCCGAGCTTTATATTAGAAATCGTGCATTATACATGCTATACACGAAATAAAATCTAATCTAATATTAACTATCAAAGATATGATCCTCCTCACCCTCGTTTGTACTCATCACAACAGACATCTTGAACTCACTCTTGTAAGGATCCAACTCTATTTCACCAGGAGCATTCGTGGCCTCCATAGTGAATGATGCTTTAAACTCGACTTTCTTCAAATCTGTGCCAATTGTCGCGGAAGCTTCTTCGTATAGAGTAAAGAGGGCACCCCAAGTGCTATAGATGCGTGTTCGTAACTCATCTATACTTAACTTGGGCTTCTCCGTCTCTGTTCGAACTCCTAAACGTCTCTTCTTCCACCTCGTCATTCGAACTGGATTCCCCATGACGTATCTTCAAGACCTCCTTGTATGCCGAAACGTATCTCTCTTAGTTGGTAAGAGATCTCTCCAAGATTTTTGTGGTCTCCAGTAGCTCAACCTCCAAGCTACTAAATCATGAAGTTTCAACAGAAACTTCCCTAATCAGAAGAGATGGTGATGACTGTACAAATTTTCAGAGAACTGAAATTTGTATATTTTCACTTCCCTCATGGTTGTCAACCCCCTCCACTTTGAAAAATCCTTTCTCCCTCTTCAGACCTCATCTTCTCATGATTTCTTTTGTCCTGGATAGGTTATCAGCCACTCTAAAACACTGGAAAGTTTCTCAGGAAAATAAAATTCACAGAAAATCTGACACTGATTGTAAACTTTTTCCAGAGAACAGAATTCCTCAACTCTCACGAATAGACCCCCTCAATTTTGAAAAATCATTGCTCCCTCTCTAGACCACCTTTTCCTATGATTTCTTTTGTCTTAGATAGGTTATCAGCCAATCTAAAACACTGGAAAGTTTCACAGGAAAATAAAATTCACAGAAAAGTTGACAGCGACTATACAAATTTTCCAGAGAGCAGAATTTCTAAACTCACAAATTTCTCTCCTCTAATAACTTTTCTCTCCTCCTTTCTCTACAACTCTTGTTGCACCTTCTTTCAACTCTCCTCAAACCCTTTCTAAGTGAACAAGATGTAAAGAATGACTTCGAACGCGTCATATATCACTACGGGATACACGAAAGGTTCTAACGTTGCTAACATCGCGTTAGCTCTCTCTCCTCCCAACGTTCTCTCCATGTGCTCTCTCATAATCTCCTTTTGTCGAATATAGAACTGAACTCTAAACATCGTTCAACGATCCCTTCAAGTGAGGTCCCGGCAACGGAACCAAAAATGTAAACCCTCCGCGGTCCTAACGATCAACTACCCCCCGATCTCTCAACCTCCACGATCGTCATCCACGAATCTGCAACTGTCGGGCCTGTCTCTCACTCAGGGGTCACCTCTGATGGCTTTGATGGAAGCACACCATGAATCTTGAAGGGAAAAATGCTAAGTTCACTCTCATTCATACACCCACAAACTTATCAACTAAAATCTCCATAATCTCATCCACTAAAATCCTCCATTCTAACGACGTCTCTCAAGTTCTCACATGCTAAAAATATCCCACACTCTCTATATTACTCAAGTTGTCATTACGACGATGTGAAAACAAGGATGAGGAGCTCTTCTCTACTCCTCTATTTATACATTCTAGGTTTTTACTTTGGTACCCTCGGTAACTCAGCCGTAACTACTTTTACCGGGTTTTACTAAGATATTACTTAAGGTAAAAGCATTGATCACATGGGCTTTTTACCTTTTCACATGGGCTTATTCCTTCAAAGTCAACAACTTCTAGAAGGATTCTGGAATATTCTCAAGGAATCTCGAATTTCCACCCCCCCTCTACACTAGGACCCACTAAAAAGGAAACATGTGGAATCTCTTCTTGTTTTTAATGCCCACAAAGTCCACAACTTTAATCCAACCACTAATATCAAGTCAAAAAGGAGATAAGAGATACTTTCCACCTCCTTTCTACCTTTTAGACAAGATGACAAGATAGTAGTGCTCACTCTTTAGCAAATATCTGAATTCTGCCAAAAGTACAGCTAAGTTTAACCATAACTAACTTTTAGCTAGTCATGACTAACTTGATACCTCCTAAAAGTACTTTGGCAGCAAATAAACATTCTCAACCCTTAGTTATAACTAAACACCTTACTAATTGACAAACTTCCTATGTGTAACATAGGTCGTTACAGTCCCTGAAGCTGCCCCTTTACGTCAGTCTTTGTACGTACAAGTTCTATTCAATAATGAGGAAGCAGGCCTCTTGCGTCTTTAATATAACGCCTAGGGCTGCAAATACCCAGTCAGCAAGTAAACTAGGGCCTAGCTTGATTTTCTCTTCTTTCGAGTCGCATAACTTCTCCAGTAGGTGTCCAAATGAATAGACAAGATGCCCATGGAAAGTTGACAATGAGCTCTACTCATCTATGCGATGAAAATGGAGATCCGAAATGATGCCAAAAGCCCGTAAGCTAGAGCTTAGCTTGTCTTTCTCATGAGTGTCTTTGGAACGACAAGCATCGAAGTCTGAATTTCAGATAGGAGCCGGTCCACGACACGACATCCACCCCCTCTAAACCTGTGCATCCTTCTGTATGCACCAGAGATAACAACTAAAGAGTGGATCGACATGCACCTCGTCATATCGTCCTACTTCTCATCGTAGCCAACCTCACCTTCAAGATTTTCTGCATAATCCTCATCCTCAAACTGAAACTCCGTCAAGATATCTGCTAGATCGACCTCCTCATCTCTCTTTTGGAATATCTTGACACGTTTACCTGCCACTGGTACCTTCAAGCTCGTTCCATCCAACTCTTGCAGGGCGTAAGTTGCGTTGTCATGAACCTTCTTCACCACATACAGATCAAACCATCGTCTGGAAAACTTCCGGAGTGCACTATGCTGGTTGTCTAGACTGTTGTCATAGACTAACACCCAATCACCTTCCTTAGTTTCCCTAGGTCTCAAACGATGTCGCTGATCAAATCTGACATTGTTCTTCAACCGTGCTTCTCGCAACCTATCCAAAGCAGCTTGGATATCCTCAGGTCTTCTCTCTAGCTGCCTAATTCGAATCGCAAGAAGCTCTTCTTGTGGTGCCCACAAATTACAGGATTCACGAATTTTAGAAATTTTTAAGATTAATAACTTGTTTGTATAACTGAAGAAGCGTTGTTACTTAAGATTACGGCTTCCTTAGAAGGAAGATGATCTTACGATCTTTTTGTAATAAGAAGTTGACTTCTTCAGAAGACGACCGTCTTCCGGGAAGCGTCTTCTCGGCGGTGTCTTCGGAAGACGGCGGAAGACGGAAGACGGAAGACACATATCTTCCGGAAGACGGCAACCGCGGAAGCTTAACCACGTTGTAGTGTTGAGAGTTTTCCTCGGGAAGGACGGAACCTTCTGGTTGTGATATGAGCTTGAAGGCTGTGTTCAGTCTACTTAAGAAAGCACTAGACTCCTGGCTGTGGCTGGTTTGCTCAAAGGATAGGCTTCAGGTTACAAGGTCATACTGAAAAACGCTCATACAAGTCTCTTGGCTCTTCTGATATGTTCAGGAAGCAAAGTTCAGGCTTAACTAGCAACGATAAGATCTGACGGCGAACCTTGGCACTCAGGACTGAGAAATATGTGAAGGTTTAGACTTCAGAACTTCTCCTACATGTCAATGAGGTCCTACTGGATACACATACGAAGTTTCAGCTTGAGATCAATTCAGAGCACCAAGATATGAGTAGAAACTTTCTGAACAGAGAAATTATGACAATTTCTGGTACCCAGCCAGCTATTTCGACCTATAACAGGAGATTGGCTTGATCAATTTCGAAGTTTCTTACAGGATTTGCAGTACACAGCTTGCTGAACACTCCTGTGAAGTTGGACCTCCTGATTGTACACAGAACTCCAGATTTCGTTCTCTGAAGTTGCTGCTCTAGATTGCGAGCTTTACAGACCCCCTCTACTTCAGCGGCCATCCTGAATTACTCAGTAACTCAAATCACTTGAAACGTTTTTGACAGTCGTAGCCCGGCTGACAATGAACACAACCACAAAGGTTTGAAGCGATTTCCTCAATTCTATTGCAATTGACACTTAAAACCCCAAATTCAACAGAAGTGCTGCAATTCTGACACAAATCGAACTTCAATCAGCCATAACTCTTTCTTTATTGCTCTAAATCGATCAAACTTTTCGCTGACAATGCTTGGCACAACGAGCTCTATCTCCTTGTGCTCTCAGATTTCGCAGTATCCTCACCAATTGCTCGAAATCTACTCTAGAGCTCTGTTTCTAAACTTAGAGTTTTACAAAAGATAAAAATGGACCAATGGGAGTTCATAGCTCCACTTGACTGTCCTTTTGTGCCTTAAACTACCTGGTAACTTATTTACACACATAGGCTACCACGTCAAGCCCCCTAGAGTGTCAACGTAAAACTTAAACTACCTAAAACGACACGCAGTCCCGAAAAATAATTTAAATTAGCTAGAAAGCGTGCATGGACGACACGCAAATACAACCCATGAGCTTAAACCCTATCAACATGATAATCAACCTACTAAGACTCAAAATATATAACATTTTCCAAAAATGAACTTCTCTGAGGTCTTAACTTCACTCAGAGAGACCGACAGAGAAGTGAATCATTTACTATGAGAAATGATTCAGATTGAGACAATCCACCCCCTCCAAACCTGCACATCCTCCGGCATATGCCAACTTGTTCAATCTTCTGCTTTTTCTTCTTCATCATCGCTCTCCTTCGCCTCAGTCTCTTCAAACACTGGGATATCTTCGTCTCTTGTCGTCCTCTGCTCTGACTCCAGAAAGTTGAATAACTCAACTGACCCTCCGCGTCTTTTGAACAATTTCACACGTTTGCCAGCCACAGATAGCTTCAAAGGAGTACCATCCAACTCACGTAAACTATAGGTGGCATTCTCATACACATCTAGCACAACATAAGGCCCGAACCATCTTCGAGAGAACTTACGAAGTGTAGAATGCTGATTCTCCAACGTGCTATCATATATCAAAATCCAATCACCAACATGTATTGACTTCGGTCATAGTCGGTGAGTCTTGTCAAAACGTTCCTTGTTTCTGACTCGAGCTTCCTTCAGCCTCTCCTGGGCATCAGCAAGATCCTCCTCCCTTCGCTCCAACTGCATAATACGTAAAGCAAGGAGTGAAGCACGATCTATACCATCTTCCCACGATAGCGTAGCCCATGTAGGAAAGCACTCCTCAGCAGGCATGATCAGTTTCTGCCCCAGCATAAGCTCAACTGGCATATAGCCAATCGTAGTACAGTGTGTAGTTCTATCAACCCACAAAGCAAATGGAAGTAGTCTCGGTCATTCTCTAGGCCTATCACCACATGCTTTCACTAAAGCATGAATGATAGAAGGGTGTCCTTGTTCACTCTTACCAATGCCCTCTGGATTTATAGCAGTGGTAAGCCGAAGCTTTACTCCATAACGAGCAAAGAACTCCTTCACTTCAGCGCCTCTCAACTCGCCTCTATCTGTCCGTAATCTCCCAATCGATCCATAACGACAGATGATATCTTCAAGCACGAACCTGCAGATATTCTCTGTAGTCTTCGTCTGTAGTGCTCGTCCCTCCACATAGTTGGAGAGATCCTCTCGAGCCAGCACCAAGTAACGCATCCCCCATAACCCCGATGGCATCATCACAAGATCAAGAACCCACTGAAATGAATACTAGGTGGATAAGTAGGTACAAGCCCATCTCTGTAACGGACCTTAGAGTAGAACTGGCAGTGCAGACACGACCCAACAAAGTCCACCACGTCTTGATACAAACCCTTCCATTAGTAACGCTCCTTCAGCTTCGTGTATGTAGCCCAGACTCCACGGTGTCCAGCCCACAAGGTGTCATGAAACTCTTTCAGCAGATTCAGCTTCGTCGGTTGATCATCCACCACTCTAGCAAGCATCCCGTCTCTTCTCTTCGGACGTTTTCACAGATAACCTTCACGTAGAAGGTAGCTGTACGCCTTCCATCTGATCTTCTTGAACTCTGCATCACTCCATCCTTCTCTCATGGATAACGAACTCAGATAAAATCCAATATCGCGGAACTTTTTTGAGTAGAACTCCTCATTGAACGGCAATGGTTCCAAGTCTGAAGTCTGCTGACCAATTTGGCACCAAACGTCTCTCTTCTCTTCGTTCTCCACCTCTGCAAACATCTCATCCTCATCTGTAACGAGCCCTAGACAACATATCTGCAATTGGATTGTCTTTCCTTGCTATATGCTTTAGCTCAGGGGTCAGACTCCGGACATAAGCAATCCATCGCAGCATTGCTATGTCTGGTGTATTGCAGTTTGCTATCATACCCAACAAAGACAAACAATCTGTTTCTAGTATCACACGAGCTCCTATCAAGAACTCTCGATCTACCTTCATAGCAATAACAGCTCCCCACAACTCACGCTTCACTTGAGGATAGTTACGCTGTCTATCTGTTAAGATCCGAGCTCCAAACCTTGAAACAAATCGCACACCTTCTGCATCTTCTTGGCCAACTGCCCATCCAATCGCCTTTGGACTCGTATCAACAGTCAGTACCACAGGTCTCCCGCTCTCGTAGCTAAGCCTCATTAGTATAGGTGGAGACTTCAGAATCTCCTTCAGCTGCTCCATCGTCTCATGATGTTCTTGCCACCAAGTAAACCTCTTTCCCTTCCTCAGAAGTGCATACAGAGGCTCGGCAATGTGTGCATAATGAGGAATACTCACACGAAAGAATACACAAGCTCCTAAGAACCGTCGAACCTCAGTAATGTTGGTGCAGTCAGCTATCCTTGTTATAGCATCTACCTTCTCTGTGTTCAGACGTCTTCCAAAAGTACCACACAGATGACCTACCACCATAATCTCTGACATCCCAAAGCGAGATTTGGTACCTGACAGAGTGAGATGTACCTCTTCCAAACGCATCAAAATCTTCTTCACATCTCGAATGTGGTCTGCAACGAACTTTCTGCATCCATCAGAAGTCACAGCTTCGTCTTTGTCTTCCATCGGACAGCCTTTCATGAGAATATCATCCAGAAACGAGATAGTGACCTCAAGTACAAACTCTCGTAACACCTTATGCATCGCATTCTGCATATGGGCTACTGAGTTTGTTGCACCCTAGGAAGAGTACACATCCACATCAATCCCAAAGGTGTACGCATGGTAGTCAAGTCTCTACTCTCCAAAGCAAGCTGAAACTGATCATAACCTGAAAACAGATCTCCAATAGAATAGATTGACCTTCCAGCAAACGCCTCAGCTACTTCATCAACCACAGGTCCTGTTCCAACGTTTCTAATCGTGATGTTGTTGGCAGGCTAGAAGTCTTGGATGAAGCGCAGAGCTCTTGTCTTCTTAGGTACTGTGAACCATCGGCTAGAGTACGGAGCCATAGATGGTTCAAGAATACCCATCTGCATCCTCTCCTTCAGTAACTCAATCACCTTCGGTAGCAAGGCACGAGGGACTGGAATCGGCTTCAAGTCCCAAGGTACGTGAGGAACAGTGAAGATAACCATCGGAGCTATCACACTAGGATCCACACAACCTACCTCCTCAGCCGAGAAAGAAAATGCCTTACTATGGCTAACTATCATCTGTTCAAAAGCTCGTTTCTCCTCTTTAGTCAAGAAGCCACCCCTCCTATCTGGAGCTGCTCGAGTGTCTCTTGAGTAAACTTGTGTCGTACCTGTGTAGGATCTCTAAGCACAGGCTCAGCAACCGCTAACTCCATCTGCTGCTGAGAATCAACAGATAATTGGGTCGTCACAGATCTCCCCTTCCTCGCTACAGCTTTATACTTGGCGTGTACTTCCGCTTCCTGATGTAAGCCACACCAACAGACTGCATCCTTCCATCCATTCTCCAGTCTCGGATGAGGACGATATCGCAAGTACGAGATAATCTCCTCATAGACTTCACGAGAATGGATGGGGATCACCACCCTACCTCTCATCTGTTCCATCAACCTATCTACATCATCCAGCCAACGAACAAAAGACTGTACATCTACGAACTCCTCATAAACACCAAAAATCATCTCCTCTTCCTTCAGAACTCCTGTACAACGCAAATTTGCCGCACATCTCTCCATCTGCCTTCTACCCTTCTCAGTCAAATCCTCTATCCGCGTGAACTCACTCCAATCATCAGAACTGAAAGCCATCAAATCAGATTTCCAACTATGTACAGTGCAACTACTTTCTGAATCTTGGGCAGCCTCTCCAGCAGCCTCATGTGATCCCTCAGGCTGCTCAAGCGGGATCATAGTAGTAATAGATCCTTCACTCTCGCTATCTCGTCTTACGAGAGTGGTTTCTGAAAACCCTTACTCCTACAGATAGGAGAATCTCTCAAGGTCTGCCGGTTTCGTTTGTGGTTCGTACGAACGGTCAGAAACTGCATAGAACGTCTATCATCTGGAGTACGGATCCTAGTGTAATGAGATCTGTCATCCATTACCTTGGTCTCCATTCGAACTGCAGTGATATAAGGCTGGCCAAGAATCACAGGATATGAAGCAGAAGACTGCACGAAGAAATGTTGATCCACATCCACATCACCTATCTTCACCTTCACGTTAGGACAAGCGCCGTATAACTCACCCTTCTGGTTGTTCAGATCCTTGATCAACTAAAGCAGCAATAGGTTCAGCCAAACTTCCAAGACGAACTCGTGTAGCAGTTGTAGCACGAGCCCAATGTCTCCTTCTGAAATCACTATTAGTAGCTGGACTCTCCTCGCTAGCTTCCTCATCATCGAACTCAATAGTGTTGGTACCAGCAACCAACGCTTCTTGCTGGTATCTCTTGTCATCAGCTTCCTGAAAATGCACCTTCCCAAACTCTGCATCATTCACAGAAGCTCCCACCACATCTATCATTTGGCTTTCTACCTGCTCAGACATCACCTGTCTCTTGCGCTTGATGATGTCCATGATCAGTTCGTGAAACTCCCTCTTTGCAATACCAAGAACTTCCCGGAGAGAAAACTCGATTCGTGCATCCAGTATCCTCTGCTCCAAGATGCTCTTCAGATCAATAGAAGTTTCAATATCAGCTGCCAACCTATAAGCCGGTCCCTTCTCCTTCTCTTGGGCAGTAAACCGCCTACCAGCAGTCGTTGGCTCCTGATGAGATCTCTGCACGTCCTCCATAGGACCTGGTGCAGGTGGAGGAGCTGCAGAAGTAGACGGGATGTCCTCAGGAAGAGCCGCTCATCTCCTTGTGACTCTTCGTCTATCCCAGGTCTCCTCAGGAACTCCAGTATCAAGTTCAGAGGCTTCTCGTCGCCTCTTTTTCTCCACAGAAGCATCCTGTGGAGAAACAGCCGTGTCTATCTACATCCAAGAATGCTCTGATAGAAGCAGCATCTATAGGATCTCCTCATCTTGTGACCCTACGAATAGACTCGGCTCATCTCTTCAGTATCTCAGAAGGAACTGGAGCCACACTCTTCTCAGCAGTCCTATCAAGCAATGTAGGACTAGAAGAGACCTCAATATGCCCAGTATATACATCAGAATTTACCAGCGGTGTCATTAACGCAGTTGCTGTTGCAACCGCAGCAATCTGAGATAGACTTCTCATGCCTCCTCGTCCAAAATGCGTGCTCAACGGCTCTCCAGTAGAAGATAGGTGCAGCCTACCGTTCTGATAGCGAACCACACCATCTCGCAAAGCAGATGTGAGCTCTTGACAATCTCCTCGGAAATAATCAGGACTGTCACATCAAATACATCTACGAACCGGAGCTCCTCCTGGACGTGCAGCAGCAGGTGCCGGTGGTTGCTCTCTCTGCAATCCAGCTAGCTCTACCTTCAGCTCTCGCATCTGCCGAATCAGGTCTTCAATCTGGTTCTGTTGATCATGGTTCTCCGTAGGTCTCTGAACAGGTGCCCTTTGTGCCGGAGCTGGCACAACTGGCATCAAAGGAACTGCAGCTGGGACAACAAGTCTGGGGGCAAGGGCCAAAGGCTACTGTACTTGAGGAGCAGCATAAGGTGGAGTGACCACTTCTGCAAGCGGACGTCCTCCCACAGCCACTCTTCCTCTCCTCTGTCTTGTCAGTACAGCCACAACATCCTCAACTCTCCCCCAATCCATAGTAACACCTCCTTCAGCAGATCGATCGGTCAACATAAAACACAACCGATCTGCCGTAGCATCATCGGTAGCTTGCAGGAAAAGCTCTGTTCTCCTAGCATCTAGGGTTATTCGCTCTAGAGTTGAAAGTTGCCGGTATCTCCGATCAAACTCTCTCAGCAACTCACTCAAGCTCATCATACGACCAGGTTGCTGCTCAACCCAGTCTAGAAATGTCCTTCTAGTAACTCTCTCTAAATCCTCCTCAAGAAACTCCTCTCGAAGAGATCGCTCAAAACTCATCCAGATTCCAAGGTTTCTTCTATGTACATCCCTAACTTGGTCCCGCAACTCAGGAATGACAGCTAACTCAAAGCTTGCTATCATCTCAACATCAGTAGCCCTAACCAGCTCCATCTCTCCTCTATACTCACGCAGATATCTAGAAATATCTCTACCTTCAAACCTTCCACATCTGTTCACAATAGCTTGCAAAGCCTTGGTGGATTTTAACTCACCCCCTCCAACAATCGGATGCTGTTGGACCAAGGCCGCAAGCGTCTTCAGAATCTCAGCCGTATCTAGACTAGGTACAGAGGTCGCTGTAGTCACAGGTGCTACAGAAGGTGCTGCAGTAGACATAGATGCAGCAGCCGCAGAAGTAACAGAAGTAGCGCTCTTGCGATCCATCTTCTCTCCTTGTAGTAAACTCAACCTTCTCAATCAATCATCCCAAGATCTCTCAGTGGAAGCACCAGATGTAGTGTTGAGAGTTTTCCTCGAGAAGGGCGGAACCTTCTGGCTGTGATATGAACTTGAAGGCTGTGTTCAGTCTACTTAAGAAAGCACTAGACTCCTGACCGTGGCTGGTTTTCTCAAAGGATAGGCTTCAGGTTACAAGGTCATACTGAAAAATGCTCATACAAGTCTCTTGGCTCTTCTGATATGTTCATGAAGCAAAGTTCAAGCTTAACTAGCAACGATAAGATCTGACGGCGAACTTTGGCACTCAGGATTGAGAAATATGTGAAGGTTTAGACTTCAGAACTTCTCCTACATGTCAATGAGGTCCTATTGGATACACATACGAAGTTTCAGCTTGAGATCAATTCAGAGGACCAAGATATGAGTAGAAACTTTCTGAACAAAGAAAATATAACAATTTCTGATACCCAGCCAGCTATTTCGACCTATAACAGGAGATTGGCTTGATCAATTTTGAAGTTTCTTACAGGATTTGCAGTACACAGCTTGCTGAACACTCCTGTGAGTTGGACCTCCTGATTGTACACAGAACTCCAGATTTCGTTCTCTGAAGTTGCTGCTCTAGATTGTGAGCTTTACAGACCCCCTCTGCTTCAGCGGCCGCCCTGAATTACTCAGTAACTCAAATCACTTGAAACATTTTTGACAGTCGTAGCCCGGCTGACAATGAACACAACCACAAAGGTTTGAAGCGATTTCTTCAATTCTGCTGCAATTGACACTCAAAACCCCAAATTCAACAGAAGTGCTGCAATTCTGACACAAATCGAACTTCAATCAGCAAGATCAGCGAGCTCGAGATAAATATCTGCCATCAGATTATCCTTCCTTGCAATATGTCTAAACTCCGGGTTCAACGACTTGATATATGCGATCCATCGTAACATCGCAATATCAGGAGTTGAACAATTCACGATCATCCATAACAACGGCAAGCAATCAGTTTCAACCACCACTACTGCTCCAATCAAATACTCTTTCTCAGTTTTCATGACTGAAAACAGCAATAAGCACGTTGTCGAGCACTTAACACCTTCGCTCCGAACCTAACCGCAAACTTATCTCCATCCTCATCATCCTGTCCTACTGCCCACCCGATTGCAACCGGACTTGTATCTATAGTAAGAACCACTGGCCTGGCACCCTTGTAATCAATCCTTCTCAAAACTGAAGGAGATGATAGTAAAGACTTCAACTTCCGCACCGCATCAGTATGTTCTTCCTCCCATTTGAACTTATGACCCTTACGCAAACAATCCATATAATGGATCCGCCACATGCGCATAATGAGGAATCCAAATGTGATAGAATACACAAGCACCCAAAAATCTTCTTACTTCTGTCAACGAGTTGCAAACCTCCTTCATCCTCCCAATTGCATCCACTTTGTTCGGGTCTAGCTTCCCACCAAATGATCCACACAGATGACCAACGATCAAGACTTCTCTAACCCCAAATGTAGACTTCGCACCTGACAGCGTGAGATGAACTTCCTCAAGTCGAGATAGGATCTTCTCACAGTCTGCTATGTGATCCATAACATATCGCCGACACCCCCTCTGATCTAATGCTTAATCCTTGTCATCCTCTACACATCCTTTGATGAGGATGTCATCCAAGAACGACATCGTCTTTTCAAGGATGAAGTCCCTTAGAACTCGATTCATCCCATTCATCATGTGTGCTATCGAGTTGGTAGCTCCCTGTGGTAAAGTACACATCCTAACCAACCCCAAAGGTGTCCTCATTGTCGTGAAGCTCTTGCTCCCCTCCGCTAGTTGAAACTGATCATACCCTAAGTAAAGATCTCACATTGAGTAAATTGCTCTTCCTGCAAACGCTTCAGCAAACTCATCCACAATCGGTCCCACCTCAGCATTTCTGATTGTTACTGCGTTCATCGATTGCATGTCTTGGATGAACCGCAGCGACCCATTCTTCTTAGACACTGTAAACCATCTGCTCGAATACGGTGCAAACGACGGATCCAAGATCTTCATCTGCATCTTCTCCTTCAACAACTCCACTAGTTTAAGCAAGTGAGCCCGCGGTACTAGAATTGGTCTCAGGTTCCATGGCACATGTGGTACCGTGAAGATAACCATCGAGATAACAACGTACGGGTGTACACACCCAATCTCATGTGGCTCAAAAGCAAATGCTTTCTCATGTCTTGAAAGCATCTCCTTGAATCACATCCTCTCTTTTGATAGAAGAGACTCATCAGATCCAATCTTCAGCTTTTCAAGGGTCTTCTCCGTGAACTTGTGTCTTATCATTGCAGGATCTCTCAAACTCTTCTCCCTTGAAGCTCGATCCATCTGTTGGTTAGCGTCTTCCGGCAAAGGACCAACAACTGGCTTTATCTTCTTATCCACTATCTTGTACCTTGTCTCAACTCGAACCTCCGGTGCACGAAATGATTCGATCATCGAATAGACCTCCCTTGAATGAATCTGCACAACCTCTCATCCAATAGACATGATCTCTCGCAAAGGATCCTCCAACCCATCCTCTTCATAAACACCAGAAATCCATTCATCCCCTTCTAGCTCACCCAACTCTTTCATCATCAACTCAACATCACGCAAATGTTTTTGTTCTTTTCTCCTCAGCTCTTCTACCTTCTTGTAAATAGCAATCCCACACTCTGAAAACCCAACAAACCTTGTACAAAAGGCACTATCTCCATCAAGCGAGAGTACCTTCTCCTGCGCACCACCACAATCCCGCTCTATAGTGGTACTCAACGAAAATCCTTGAACTCTTCACTCACCCTTGGAAGTGGTTTCTCCCTCAGACGATCTCGATTGCGCTCGTGATTGGACGATACAGTCAAGAATTGTACCGCTCTCGTCTCATCTTGACTTCGGATCCTAGCATAAGCAGATCCGTCGTCCAATACCTTTGTCTCCATCCGAGTTGCTATGATGAAAGGTTGACCAAGAATGAGCGGGTATGATGTTGCTTCTTGAACAAAGAAGTTTTGCTCGATAGCAACATCACATACGTGCACTCTGATGTCTGGACAAGCTCCATACAAGTCTCCTCTTGTGTTGTTGGCTGCTCTTATGACCCACTCATGCTCTGTGTCGATCGGTCACTTCTTCCTCTTGTACAGCTCCTTCGACATGATGTTGATTTCTGATCGATGATCGATCAGAGCAACCACCGGCTCATCCAAGTCTCCAATTCTCATCAACGTCTTTGTTGTAGCTCGAGCCCAGTGACTGTGACTCGAGCTTTGTTTCCCATCCTCCTCTTCATCCTCAAAATGTTCACTGCGCCTTCGATCTCTTTTTTCCTCTGAAGAATAAACACTGCACTTTGCAAGCTCTCTCTCCTCATCCACAAACATCCTAGTATCCAAAGCATGTGATAAACTAGTCTCACTCGTAATCTGTCGCTTCCGTTTGATGACATCGATGATGTGCGTGAACTTTCACTCGATTGTTTACATGGTAATCAGTGTACGTCATTCCACTTCATTCCTGATCTGTGTAGACGTATGAGAGTATAGATGAACAAGCGATAGTTGATTGGGGAACCTGGGATAGCAATCCGTAAGTTTTTCATCATGCTTTCATTTGTCCAGGGGCCACACGCGATGTTCTGCACTTCTCACAAAAATGAATAGCGTTAGATGCTTGTCATTCGAAGAGCAGAAAATATCCTTGTCAAATTTTTCTCGCTACGGTGTCGGATGGGAACAATGAGATCATCATTTTGGCGTACGCAGTGGCTCCAGAAGAGTCTACTCATACTTGGACTTGGTTCTTTCGGCTGTTGAGAGAATCGATCGATGGGATAAATTTAGTAGAGACAGTGTTTGTATCAGATCGTCAAAAAAATTAGAAGCTGCTGTCACTGATGTGTTTCCTAGAGCCATCCACGGTCATTGTGTCCAACATATACATATGAACATTCGGTCTCGGTTTGGACGAGAAGCCGAGAAGCCTTTCTTAGCTCTTCTTTACGCTCGAAGCATCAAACAGTAAGTTAAGAATAAGAAGAAGCAGAGATGTTTGTAGTTATTTTGGCAGTTGTATGTTTGTTGTTTGCAGTTCTTACGATAGTTACTTTGCACACGATTCAAAGCATTTGTGAGTAGTAAATTGTATTCTAGGAATTTGTTTGTTTGACGTTGTTTGTGACAGTTTCGAGCAGGTGATGAAGTGAGTCGAGGACCAAAGGGAGAAAGGTCTAGCTCGAGCAACATATTTGAAGACGATTCGGCCAGAACGGTACAGTCGAGCATGGTTTCCATTACCTCGATATGGTAAGGTTACATCTCGGCGCTTGAGTACAGCCATCTTCTTTGACGTAATGCATGTCCTCTTCAAACGGAGCTCGAAAGCTACTCGTGAACAGTTCCGGAAACCATTCAATCACGCAACGTGTCTTCCGATCGTAACTAGTCACTAGTTCAAACTTGTTACTTCTTATCTTGTTATCGTGTAACCCTTTGAAATAGAGCAATATACTGATATTTTGGTTAATTATTTTTAGATTACAACTAACCACATGAACAAATGTATAAAACTGGTCTTAAATGATAATACCATAGAGCTTTAAATTTACTCAAAGTAATGAATGAATTTTGTTAAAGTTTCGGGTTGCAACTGGAGTACATGATAGTAAAATGATTATGAAGTAAAACTCGGACAAACAATTGATACAAGTAAGAAAAGGTTCACGTTTGATGTAAATGAATAAAATTCTTTTTAGATATTTCTTCTCATTATATCATTTAAGATAAAAATTAAACTTATATTAAAATACCATCCATGTCAGCTTCGTCATGATGATTTTATTCTCTACCGTCGCTAAAATATACATCCAAACTGCACTTCTAGGAATAAGAAGGAAAAAGATAAAAATTCAACAGAGAACTAAAATAATCATTGCTAGTTGACTACAGCAGCTTGCAAAAATAATTGAGTAAAGAATATAGTGTAAAGTACACTGTCATGGAGAAATTACTGATCGACAGGTTTACAAATTGTTACTTGTGTTAAAGTTCTAAAATTTGACTTCATTAAAGTTTAAGTACTAAAATTGACTTACTAAATTTTGTCTTACTTCATTATACATACTCACTTCAGACATATAAAACTCATAAGTCACTCATGCGAACAGAGATGTTCTTTGCTATAAAGATAAATCAGTCCCGAGAATAAAAATATTCTTAATTTGTAAGCTTGAATAGACTAACCCTTCCAAGAAGGAAAGTTAAGTCATGAATTAAAACTCTTTGCATATTCTCTTTTCCCAACTTGGAATAGATGATATGCAAGGAAGACTCAAATTGAGTGTAGTCAAGATTGTACACAAATTAGAAACAGAAGTCTTAGGTATGATCAAGTAAAAAAAGGAAATAAAAAGGTGCGTTCAAGTATAAAAATATATAAGTAATTATATTTTATTTGGTATCTTTATAGGTTTCGTTCGATGTGGGGCTTTGTGCAGCCCTACGCTGCTACCCTTTCACAGCCTCAGACTCCAGCACGGGATTCGACCCCACGTCCCCCTGTATATAAGGTCAAGTGTATAAAGTAATGATAACTCAATTCGCGCTGAGCTCCACGGCGAAAAGGTTATGACATAGTATGGGAATTTCTCCCAATACTGGGGACCTCATGATCAAAATATATATTCACTAAACGTGCATCACCATAACACAACTTTCACTCAAATAAGAGTTACCACTGTAGTGACGACTCTACGAATGAAAGTAATAATTATATTTTCTTTTCATCTCTTATAATATATGTTTGAATGCATATTTTCGCTGTGTCTCTTAAATCAGAAGTGGACTTTTCACTTTCATTGATGGATTTGTCACTACGTATCTCTATGAACTGAACAAGTTACTCTTTTTGCTATTATTGCGTGTCAAAGCTAGAATCTTTGCTAAATTTTCTCAGCGAGAGTTACTACTTCGACCAAGAGATGAAGATATTTTTTCCTAGCTTTTATCCGTTCTTGCAGTGATTTTCAATAATAAGAAACTTTAATACTCAAGGAAATGATTCCAAGTTTCAGAAAAAATAAAAAGTAAAATAGTACTATCATTTCACAAGTGCTCCAATAAGTGATCCATGGTTCTAAACAAAGTTTTCCCTTGATAAACTACTGTTTTTTGTTTCTTCTTGTTAGAGAATCTTCTTTCTTAACTTTTCCACTCATTATAGTGATATTTGTTAGAACGTTGTCTTGTCGTGGACTAGCTATGGAGAGAAATCAAATCCTTGTCGTGGACTAGCTATGGAGAGAAATCAAGATCGAGAGAAACATTTGTCTATATTAGATCCAAAAGTATTTCTGACAGCACCATAGTGTAAGTATCATAGAGGAAACCAAAACTGGTGTTTTGACCATTGCAAATGGAGCCAAGACGAAGAAGTTATAGAGGTCAAAAGTTTTAGAGTTTGACAAAATAGTTGCTAATGTGACAAAAATTTCTCACGTGGCACATGATGACATGGCCAATTACAGACGCGGCAGAACTTTTCTGATCTATCAGATGATGACATGTCCACGAAGACTGACTTCCTAGGCGGTGTTGCTGACAACATGGTGAGGTGGTAGACGAGCTGACATGGATGTCTGCATGGCTGCCATGTGACAGCATGCAGCCATGCCACCTAGCATGCTGCATGCATGCCATTTGGCTCTCTACCAAGACGACATGTGGACGTGGACATTCAAGCGGTGCTTAGTAGAGTATTTAAAGTGACGATATTATTTCATAAGGGAAAGTTTTTAGTGAATACACCTACAGTCTGTCAGAAAATGGAGAGGAATTATAAGGACTTGGGAGGATTTTGTACCTTCAACATGGAGGTTGGCCTCCATGTTGGGGAAGAGAACTTCGTGTCTTGAGGTCCAACATTGAGGCTGGCTTGGATGTTATGAACTGTCAAGGGCTTAAGAGGTGATACAAAGGGGGTAGGGGATGACTTGACCGAGAGGGAGATCTTGGGAAGGCCAAGGCGTCGATGTTGCTAGCGGGTTGGGGCTCAACATCAAAGATTACATTGATGTTATAAGTGTATTCAAGATAGAGGTGAGGAAATAAGTGTGAAACAACAAACTTCAAAGTGCTATAAACCAGTTGGGACACGGAAGATCGGTGTCCCAAGTGGTTTAGCTTATAATCATCTAAGAGAAAGGTCGTGGGTTCAATACCTTGCCGGTACAGTTGGAGGTGCATGCGCTACAAACTGTTAATGAAGCTTCTGATCCAAGTCCCATTGTGATGGACTCACATGGATAGTCCCATGATCCTTCAAGATCACTAGGGACAGATAATAACATTTATCATTTTATAACTTTTGTTGTGAGATTCAGATTGAGACAATATATATCATTGAAAAGTGGTAAAGACTTTCCAGCACAATTAAAGTTATTGCATTTGGAGCTCTTACGAGGAACCTGTGAGAAAGAAAAGTTTATTGTAAATACTATGATCTTTAGGATACACCCGTGCTAAGAAAAACTTCTAAGATAAATAATTCTTAGTAAGAAAGTCCATTCGAGACATGTTCGATATGGTTGGAAATGATTTTTTGAGGGCTACGTAATGCAAGCATCAGATTAGGGTTTAGAGCACTTAGGTAAAGATCATGCATTATTTTATTTTCTACATATTTTAAGTCTGATTGTACATTCCGCGTTTGTGAAAGCATACTAAGTGTAAATACTTTACTTTTTGATATTTACATTGTTCGCACTTGTGCGTCTTTGTGTATCTTTTCACTATCAACTTTTATAAAATTTTGACAGTCAGATATGTCGCATATTCTCAAGTGCATCTTCCGCACAAAGGTTGATATGATAACATGACTTACTTGACAACAACTTTCTACAGCTTATACTGCACAACAAAATGGTGTAGTTGAAAGAAAAAATAAGACTATTGTGGAAAGTGACAGATCCATGCTGAAGATCAAGAATCTTTCTCATCATTTATGGGCTGAATCTTACAACACAGCTGTTTACATTATGAACAAAGCATATATAATAGTTGTGTAGCACAACACATCTGAAGAGACAATTTATAAGAGTGAAACCATATGTGTCTCACTTCAAGATTTTTGGGTGCACAACTTACATGCACATCAATGATGAAAAGATGTAGGAGTTGAATATAAAATCTCAGAAGTGTATATTTGTAGGCTATGCTGAGCAAACAAGAATTACAAAGTGTACAATTAATCTACAAGAAAGATTCACATCAGCAGAGATGTTAGATTCTCTGAGTTGGATTATGATTTGATAGAAAGTGAAAAAGAAACTTGTGATACATTCAGATTTAAACTACTACAAGTGAGAATAAGATTGATTCAGAATCTGATAAATCTGATATTGAAGTGGACTTGGAGCAGTCTCATCTCTCACTAATCCTAGTGAAGAGCAAGTTGAATTACAACCAAATTCTGAATCTGAGCTACCAAGTGATCATGAAGTTAAAAAGAGATGACTTACAACGTGTAGTATATTTTCAAGTAAGGAGATCAGAAAGGGTTAAAAGATCACCAACAAGGCTTGATGATCATTGTAGACTTGCTGAAAGTATTCAGGAGGATGATCCATCTACACTGAAGAAGCAAACAGAAACCTTGGTTGGAAACAGAATATGCAAGACGAGTACAAAATGCTACTCAAGAATCATATATGAGATTTGGTTAAGCTACGAGAGGAAAAAAATCATCCAATGCAAATGTATTTACAAAACCAAGTTACAATCAGATGGTTTAGTTGACAAGCTGAAAATAAGATTAGTAACAAGAGGATTTTAGCAACAAGAAGAGATTGGTATTTGAAAATTCTACACCAGTTGCAAAATGAGATAATCAGACTTGTAGTGGCTCTTGTCTCATTGAGAAATACATCAGATGGATGTGAAGTCAACTTTCTTTCATGGAGAGTAAGAAGAAAAAGTTTACATGATTCAACCATCAAGATTTGAAATAAAAAAGAAGAAAGATCATGTGTGCATTCTCAGAAAATCCTTATGTGGATTAAAGCAAGCACTAAGAGTTTGATATTTTGAGATACATGAACTTTTACACAACCATAATTTCAGAAGATCAGAATTGGATCCAAACCTCTATGTTTTGAAAAATAATTCAAAAGGGATCATACTCATCATATATGTGGATGATATCTTAATTTCTGAAAGTGATAAGGAGTTGGTGCAGCCACTCAAACAAAAACTCAGCAAGAGGTTTGAGATGTCTGATTTAAGTTTAGCAAGATTTTTCTTCGGTGTTGATATTTGACAGATGGAGAACTGTATTATGCTTTCTCAGCAAGCTTACATAAAGTCTATACTTAGAGAGTTTCAGAAAGAAAATTGCAAGTCATCAGCAACACATATCGAGCAAAAAAGTGATTTTGATGAGATACAACTGAAAATGTCATTGAAGAATATTTATACAAAAAATTAATTGGTACACTTAGATATCTCATTCTCATCACACCTGATATTTGTTCTGCTGTTAGGAGGCTAAGTCAATTCATCTCATTGGGTTCTTGCAAAGAGAATTCTGAGATATCTGAAGATCTTATCATCTTGACCTTATATTTAAGAAGGAGAGAAATTAACATCATGGTTTCAGTGATAGTGATTGGGTTGAAGATACTAGCAACAAAAAATTCACATCAGGTGCATGTTTTAACTTATGTTCAGATAAAATTATCAATCGGAGCAACAAGAAGCAGAATAGAATAGCAAGGTCTTCAATAGAAGGTGAATACGTTGCTCTTAGTGATGGTTCTATAACCTTGATATAGTTAAGAAATTTATTGTTGGAGATAAGAAAAAAATATTTGAACCTACAGTATTACATATGGATAATCATAATGCAACGTTCGTGACTAACAATAGGATTATCAGAAAAAGAACAAAAAGTTTAGAAACAAAATTACATCATATCAAGGAAAAAATTCGAAATTAAGATAATCAAGCCAAAATATTGTCCATCAGAAGATCAGCTAGCTGATACTTTTAACAAAACTTTATCAAAGCTAAGATTTATACATATTAGAGATTTATTAAGTATGAAAAAAATAATACTCTACTAAAAAAGGGTGTTAAATATCATTAAAGAGTCACATCTAAACTATGCGGAAGTTCAAAAATAAAAAAAGCAGAAATGACTTGTGACATGACTTTGACGTGAAAGATACTGTAACAACAATTCGATAAGTTACTTTGAGATGACAGCATTATGTACCAGTAGTATATTAACTTACATTCTTTGTAGAGTAGTATGAATAGAGGCTCTCTCTGTCTATATCAATTTTGGAGTCTAAACAAAGTTAACACGTTTCATCTCATTTGTTTAAGTTCTTCACCTTATCATTTGTTTAAGTTGTTCTTCTTCTTATCAGTTTTTCTTCTAATCAATTCTAACAGGATGATCTGTTATCAGTTCTACCATACTAATAGTATTTTGTGGTGAGAGATAAAATTCTCATATTACGAGAGACTTGGATTGCAATTCTCAGTTTTGTAACATGTACCCATGTTAGTATCTCAAAAGCTTCTCGCTGCAATTTTCGAAGGAAGGAGCGTCGTTTGGCAGTCCGTCACCAAGTTTACTAGAAGCAGTTATTCGGGACATGATTCGGACGGTCGACTGCAATTTCTACTTTCGCGCAAGTCCTTGAAGAACAAAACGGACTAAGAGATATTCGTAGCACAGCAGATCTGATGATTCTGATGTAAGCTTCGAAAATTGTATGGTATGTGATAACGAACCTTCGATGATAACTGTCACAGGGTCGAGGTTGGAGCCGGAAGTTGAGCACCACATAATACCAAGTTCCACCAGCTTTCTGGAGCCAAAACACATCGAACAGGCAATAATGTGAAATAAAGGCAGGTATTATACTCATTATAAACGAGAAGATCTTCGGACGAGTCGCTTGATTACCTGGATGGATTCCTATACTTGTGGGTTCAAGACAAGCATTTGAAGGGAACCTGGGGCTGTCCGATCCCAGTTATACTCCCCCATGATCCAAATTACGAGGCTTCCATTTTCTCTCTGTAGCTGCCCAAGCTCTATAACAGCAGCTCTGTTAAAATTCGAACACACCCGCACGGTGTTTACTCACGATGGATCAAGCAGCAAATGACACAAACTGTCAAACAAAGAACTGCTGAAACAGAGAGAGAATGCTGTATCATGGTATTCAAGGATAGCTACGATTCGAACGATCAGGTTAGAGACAGTGACACACTCAACGGAGATGGAATGAACGGATGAAGGTAAAGAAGCGACGATTGAATGTCTCTGAAAGAAAATATACGTAAAGCACAGAGCCTGATCATGCGGGTGAATGATAATAGATATTCGAGTGAGTGAAGGACAAGAAATAAGAACTAGAGGAATCGAGACGGAAAAGAGCAAATTAAAGAAAGTGAACTGAACAGACCCGGGCAGAGGGAAACGTGCAATTGCAACACATAGAGAGGGAGAAAACGATCCCTTGCCATTCTGGTCGATTGATGAATCATCTAAATCGGATCTCTTCCGCGCAGAGAAACACATTTAACTTGCACGCTCCAGGAACAACCATGGCGAGGGTTCTTGACCACGAAGTCAGAAGGATGGCATCTTCCAACATACAGTTGTAGTTTTGCTCGATGATTAGCGTTTTGACCTGTAACAAACTCGATCAGGTATGGAGTTACACCAACAATACTAGTGGGAATCTAATCGACGTAATAGCAACTTAAGCAAACTATTTCACATTGCTACAGACGTATCAGCATCAAGAATTTATCCTTTCTGTGAGAACAGGTCTCAGAACGTTCCCATCGAGCAGGGAGATATCCGCTAGACTGAGTGATATGTTTGCTCACTTACAGCTGCAGATGAACACCGCGCTTGTTTGGCTATTAAACAGTCTGCAACGACATAGGGTTAGGGTATCGGTATTTCGAAGAAGAAGCATGAAACATGCAAGATGTTTCTGATGAGCAGGAGCAGGAGGTCCTGGAATATTCTTTGCTTAGCACTGCAGCAATCCAGCTGAAAGTAAGCATATGTGATACACACATACAGCTTTTACACGCTGAGGATCGAAGATTCCCCTGTAAAACTATTCGGCTCGTTGAATTTCGAATTTGGGTTCCCCCTCCTGGAATTCCTAATGAATGAATCTCCTCCGTTCCTGGTAGAATCTTATAATTAAGACATGTTTATGATCGGCTTGTAGCATTTTGACTCACTCTCTGAACCAGGTCCTAACTTTTCTCACTGGAGATAGACAAGGATTCGTTTCGTAATCTTGATCGCCTTCCACGGAAGACATAAATCTTGGAATCTAGATCTAGAATCTTCTCAACAGCTCACTGGGAGACGAACGAGATACTCCTCGCCGTCAGTTTAGACACTCACAGGACAACAGGATGGTGAAAACCCGTATCTTCCTCTTGGGTCGACTATATTAAGGTTTACGCAGTTCAAGCCAGAAATTGAGCAGCTTTTCGGGCCGCTGAGTCACGATGAAATCTTGCCGGGCTGTATATTCCACACAAGAAAGAAAAGAAAAGAAAGGAAAAGAAAAAGAAAGGAAAGAAAAGAAAAAGCTCATCGCAAACTCTTTGCAATCGTAACGTTACTGTACTGACTTCCGTTTTTTAGGACAACTCTCTGCTGTGATCTTTCGTCTCCTGTAATTTAGTAATGAAGTCAACTGTTAACGCAGCTTGACTCTAGAGTTCCTTGGACTTTTAAATATCATTCAACCCAAATACAGCTCAGGTGAGATGTCAATTCCCGGTGTCACATATAGAATGAGTAGATTTGTGATGCGTACGTTAGTGAAGTCGCTCACGAGAATTTGAGGACCAGAACCTATCCAGGTAAGACGGTACTCGTTTTCAGTCGAACGACGGATCTATGTACAGTTTCTGCAGATCAGACACCAAAAGATGAATCTTTGAGGGGTTATAAAGGTAGCCAAGGAACAGATGGAGCAGCACAGAAAAGCAGAGGTCTTTCGGAAGCGCGCTCTGTAGCAGCCCATTCATCGATCGGAAAGGAGTTTCTCTCTCCAATCCCTTGGATAATGAGCGACTTTCTGAACTGCAGAGTGCTCTGACAGGAGTTCGACAGCTTTCATGTTTTGAGGATTGATCTGCCAGCTCCCAGAACTCGCACAGCCGAGATCTTCGAGAGTACTGATCATGATTCGACGTCTTTGATTATAATATTACTGTGCTGTGCAAGACGTGATCACTCACAACTTTTTGTCCGAAGGAAGAAGGGACAGTAAGAATGGAGCTCGGAGCAAGCAGCGAGATCAGGCAATCACCAAAGGAGATTGCAAGGACCGTGATCCTTGTGTTTGCTGTCAGTGCGACGCTGTTCATGGTTACAGACTGTGCGTCCAAAAACTTGAGCTCATCGATCCAACCTTTGTCACTTCACTTTCGCCCTTAATTTATGCGGGAGATTGTCACAGTGAAGCTTCGTAGTTATTATCAAGCTCTCCTTTCCTGCATGATGCTTCAGCGTTAGCAAGTGCTATGCAAGAGTTTCATCGTAGAACGTGGTTCTGAACTTCTTGGGTGTGTAATTGTAAGTAAAACATTAAGATGGATGCTTGTATTGCTCTCCTCTAACTTTCAAGTGCTTGTGTGTCAGATGCCACCATGGCAGCAAGATTCTGCTACAGAATGTACGCAGTCGGTACGTACTAGTACTGAAATGGAGTGCCAGTGGGAAGAGATGGGATTCAAGTATAAAACCCAACAAGAGCGATACGGACTTTATTTATATCCTTTCGAGCAACAGAGCTAAAAAACTCTTTGACTCTGCTTCTTTCACACGTCGTTCAATTAAACAGGCCGCCACCTCTGGAGGTCGTAGGATTCATCACGACGACATGGATGCACATTGCGTCTCAATTGTACAATTTTAGCGTCAAGTGATCAGTATAGAAGTTTCACGTTATATCTAAGACTCGTGTATCGAAATTTATCATCAAGGTTACTTTATGCTCTAAACGTTAACTCTGCTAGGCTAAGCGATCCATGAGCTCCGAATCTTGATAAATTCTGACTGTGCGATCAATCAAGTCCTCAGAGAAATCTTATGATGTTGCATTTAACTTCTTGACACAACAGTTCTAAGATAACCATCTATTCATCTGGATGCCTTGAAAATGTCGTCTTTAAACCGATCTGAATCAGTCCGTAGGGATTCGTCTTCTAGCGCTCATCAGCTCATGATCAACTCACCCTTCAGCCTCATTGCAACTCCACTTGCGCAGAACCTGCAATTTTCTTTTTCTTTTCGATTTGCAATTGGATTCGAGTTGCTGGAGAATTACATCGATCATCTATTAATGGTGGTGGCAACGAAATCGAATTGCAAAGATCATGCATATGTCAAGTCATCGATCCCTGTCGAGCATGGATATGAGGTCCCGTAGATCTCTCCACGTGCGTAACAGATGACTTGCGATTGAAGCCAGTTGTGGTCAATAAGTGCATAAGTTTACGTTAAGAACTCTTCAAGTACATGTGAGAAATTCCCTCTTTCAACAAGAAGCGAGAAGATAAGAATTCTTCGCCGTTGGTTACCAAGCTAAGGGAATGAGGCAACCACTTACACAGATATTAACGAGGCTCGCAAGGATCCAGAGAGGAAGAGGAAAGAAGATCATACTAATATGCAATTTGATTCCAGCTGAAAAGCAGTCTACATTTCGGACCATTCAAATGAAGCGTGATTCAGTAGCAGGTCCCCAGTCAAAACCAAAAACACAAGCTGCAGCACCTACACAACGTAAGGGTGCATTGCACGCAATGGCAAGCAGACGTGTTTCATTCGCCCGGGATGTTTCTTCCTTGATAAGTACACAAGTGCAACCTTTTGCTGAACTGTACGTTTTATTCTTCTGTACCGTGTAAATCTGCGCAGCTGTCTTCCCTCGATCGGTTGTACAAAGCACTCGTCTCCATTCATTCTTTGCACATGAAAAGAATGAGTCACGTTGCTCGATACATATGATGTGAGAATGAAGGCCGCCTGCTCGTACACGACCGCTTGAGGATTCGCGTGCTGCAGCTGTTTAGTGGATACTGTGCATTTAAGACAGCAGGAAACTTTTGCATTTGCTCCAGCAGATGAGTGCTCACACTGTTCGAACGGCACTCACGGCGTGCGTTTCTGAGACAAATGGGAGGTTCAACTTATCAGATGGCGTGTTTTCTCACGGGATCTGATAAGTGGAACCCGTGAAAGAAGTAAACGAATTGGTAAGAAGAAGAAACGGTAAAAAAGCTGGAGGTTTCCTATTTAGAACTCACCCTCTCATTTGGGGGGTAGCTGCCTGCAGCTTCAACGCTGGACTCGAATTCTTTCTCCATCCAAATCATGAATTTAAAGTCATGACGCTTAACTTCCATTAGTGCAGGTCGAGGTCACTGATTTTCTCCTTTTTCTCTTCAGCTGCTTAATCTGGGAGAGGATATCTAGCAATGAGTGTAATCGGGCGTGACTACGATATACAACAAAATTAAAGTGTTGCACAACCATTACACAATGGGTAGTTAGCGAGGTCAGTCATTCATTCAACTGTTGCCAGCTTACAGAGGTGATCGAATACATGACGGGACTGGAAGCCGGAAATAATATTTCTAACAAGTACATAGTGAACTTCGTTGTAAATGGCCCTAGCCTACCGTAGTGTTGAACAGTTATTCCCCTATGGAATGTTCTCACTGATGATATAAATTGCGGATTCTATTGCTGCTGACCCGAACTGCTGACGTACCCTTGATGGTGAGTTACTAGAGAGATGCGACAAACCGCAAAGAATGTCACGAGAATCGACGTTTTAATCATTGAATATCGTTTCTTTATGTTTGTTTCAGTACTGGGAGAGGGCACATGATGCGTGATTACCCTCGAGGCTTGAGTTTTGTCTGCCTTTCATGAGTCTTGCCTCCACTGAGCGTCAAAAGCCCTAGATCTGGTCTGTACAGAATCTTCTGTTTTCTATAAATCTCCGGGAAATTCGCAATCGCAAAGGGCTCCTACGACTACCCCATCAGTACTAGGATTGATGAAAGACAATTCGAACACACTTCGCACACAATTCGCAAGGAAGTCACTTGTTCCTTTTTTTCTCTATCTAAGTCGAGACTCATTCCCTACGAGTAAGAACCAGTAAGAACCCATTTACAAGGAATTCATGCTCAGCTATTAATGAGAGTGATCAAAACAATTAATGCTACAAACAGTCTGCTCTTTTTGTTTCTGTAACTAGACCGGTTACCGTAAAGATCAATCGACTGGGAGTAAGGTAGGAACACCTTCCGTCCCACCGTGGGACTGTACTACTAACGGTGAAGGCAGCGATGGAGGAGGATCCAGTAAGGTTACAGTCAAAACTGGAACTGTCCAGAGTAAGACCGACCAGTCGTCCTTACGCTTTCTGCAAACTTAAAAGCACTAAAGCTGTTTTGATACGATCAGTTCTAGCTGATCAAGGAACTGAATCGGATTGAGATGCCATGGTTCCGTTTAATCTAACTGTCATCCGGTAGGTTTAAGTGGTTAATCAGAAGTTCACACACGGAAGAGTAGCTAGGCACTCGAGCGAACCTTCATGCGCTGAAACTAATCAGCCTTTGTGATGCACAAATAATTATATCTCTGTTTCTGTTCATTCACGATCTCTTCGCTGCATCGACTGTCATCCGTCTGTAAAATAATTAGTGATACAGTATGCGGAATGTAGCCGGCCGGGGATCCTGACGCAGGTCAAGCCACTTACGTTTGATTGATTGATTTCTAGTTGTTAAGCAACGATTCGAATTTGAGCATAACTTTTGCGTGGCACGAAGTTTACAGAAGTAGCTGTCGGTAGCATGTTCAGGGACTCATCTCATGAAGTCAGCAGACGGTCAACACTCGATTCATGTTCGTCAACCACAAGGTATTTCGAATAGCGGAGGTCCTTCCGGGTGTGGATTGTTGGGACCTATAAAGACAAGAGGGAGCCGGTGGCAAAACACATCAACAGTTTTGAGGCATTCAGGATCGGAAGTGCGCTCTGCAGCAGCAAGTGCTTCGGATAGTCACGCTGACTATCAAGGAGCAAACTCTTGCAGAGCGCACTCGAGGAATTTCGAAAGGTGTCAGCTTCTTCGGTCCCGTTGGCATTCATAAGTCAGCTCCAATCCGCCGATTTACTTCGGCCCATCAAGTAGATTCCAAATTCAGGAAGAATGGAGATCGGAAGCTGTAGCTACACCGTCGGCAGCAGCAGCAGCAGCAACGACGAGACGAATTACAGAGCCCCAATGGAAGTTGCCAGAACTATGATCCTGATCATAGCTGTGAGCACGACGCTCTTCATGGTCACTGATTGTAAGTTCGGATTTGCTTACTAACTATAAACGCCCATTCTTCGAATCGGCAGTCTTTCACACTGAAATCCTCCACATTACGGAATCTCTGCATTGAACTGGAAAACTGTATGACGTGCAGGAAATGTCTTCATCTCCATGGTGTGAAACTTTTTGTAACTATAGTTCCGCTAGCGATTTCAGTACTTAGACGGAAGCCTAAACAGAATCGTGCACAGAATTTGATAATCCTTTGGAAGTTTCTGGACAATGTTTCCAACCTTGCCAGATGATATAGAATCTAGCTTTTGAAGCAGGAAGAACTATTCGAAAGAAGACATAGTTTTTCGAGTTCGCTGCTTTTCTCTAAAGACAGACACGAGTGGTTCTCACTAATTCTTGGGTGTTTGCTTTCTGCGACAGATGCCACAATGGCAGCCAGATTCTGCTACAGAGTGTATGCAGGCGGTGAGTTCTGAACTAGGACGAGTTTTAAACTAGTCGGCTACACGAAGGAAGATGAGACTCAGTGCACTTACTACACATACCCAGCACCAAGATATGAGAAACAATATCGCTCGCTCGGAAGGTTGGAAATCTTTCAACAGGATTAGAAGTAGGACACCCAGAAGGGTGCAAATCGCGTAAATCAAATACACCTCTAGGTTCCCATCGAGAGAACCGATTGATTATCTGCCATGTAGCTCGATGGCTCATTCTTGACACATTCATACGACGACGACGACCACTGCGATGTCAGGGTCTTAATCAATAAAGTCTACCTATACTGCAGCTTCATCAAGCTCATAATTCTCAGTTCATGTCGTTATGTTTCATAGAAAGGTATACAGGGGATATAGCTCAGTTGGTAGAGAGCGGCCATTGCAATTGGCCATGGGTCGTTTCGTTTACGGGTACGCTGGATGTTTAATTGTCTTGGCGGTAATGATAGTAATGATCTCTTGCCTAAACTTTATGCCGAGAGTTTACCTGTTGAAATGAGTGTTGTCTGTCTTCACGATTCACGTAGCTAGAGGATGATTTTTTGTTTGGTTTTTTTTAGGTCTCTTTTCACTGTGGGGCTTTCTGTAGCCGTATGCTGCTGCCCTTGCACATCATGAGTCCCCCCGCCAGGTGGACTCGACCCCACGGCGCCCGGGCTAGAGGCGGATGGGGGTAGCCAACAAGCTATTGCTTGTTGGCTAGAGGATGATGAATCGGTTGCTTCGTTACAGTCGATCTATATCCAGTACCAGCCTTAACGATGCAGTCTAGGAACTAATGAAGAACAGGAACGAGGATGAAGCGCAGAGAAGTAGACAGAAAGAAGTATTTTAGAATGAAGGGGCCACAGGAAAGAGAGTAGTACATGTAGATGGGTGTCGCATGTGGTTTAGCCTATAGTCCTCTAAGAAATTCATATTCTTACCAGAAGATTTTTTAAGAAAACTTAGAATCTCTGTGTTGGATTCACATGGACAGTCTCATGAAACTTCTGATTCGAATCTTGTTGTAGTGTTCCTCAAATACGTTTATCAGAAGCGTTGCAAATTATAACAATTTTAACGGAACTTTGGGTGATTCTATGTAGTGGATTCACATGGACAGTCTCATGCAACTTCCGATTAGAATCTCATTGTAGTGGATTCACATGGATAGTCTTCTAGTTCTCAAATATGTGTATCAGAAGCGTTGCAAATTGTCAACAAATTTAACGGGTTGTTAATGAAACTTTACCCAAAGCGTTGCAAATTGTTAACAAAATTTTTAGTTCTAATCTCATTGTAGTGGACTCATATGGACAATCTCATGATCTTCGAATACGCTTCCGTGAGACTCGAATACACTTACCAGAAGCGTTGTAGTGGACTCACATGGATAGTCCCATGGTCCTTAAATACATTTACATGGGACTCAAAATTATTAACGAAACTTCTGGTTCGAGTCTCGGTGTAGTGGAGTCACATGGACAGTCTTATGATCCTCGAATACATTTACCAAAAGCATTGCAAAGTTTTAACGAACCAATGAGACTCTATTAACGAAACTTCTGATTCGAGTCTCGTTGTAGTGGATTCCAAGAGACACGTAATAACATTTATCATTTACGAAGAGAATTCAGTCCCTTATAACTGTCAACATAGCCAATATGCTGATGTTGTATGAATAAGGTTCCTACACATCCACTTAGCAATATGCATACTAGTTATTATTTATCTTACTAAGGCCAGCGTGGGTAGTAAATGTTCTATTGTTGGTACTAATAAACTATTAGTGAATATATCTGCAACCATGTCTAGAGTTGCACAGTAATGTACGTTGACTGTCCTAGATGCTACTTGATCGTTAATGAAGTGAAATTTTATATCTATGTGTTCTATCATAAAATTTAGTAGTATCCATTAATGCTATAGTGCTTTGGTTATCGCAAAACAGCGTGGTAGTCTCATTGTCCGTCAACTTGAGGTCTTTCACCAATTGACGGAGTCAAACTGCCTCAGACGAGCAAGTGCTCAAAGCAACATACTTACTTCAGTGCTTGATAAAGCCACCGACTTTCACCATCGAGATAACCAACTGATAGTCCGTTGTGCATTAATGAAGCATATCCGAAGGTTGAACGTCGAGAGTCAGCTTGATCTCTCTAGTCCGCATCGTTGTAACCAAAGAGAGGTCGTCGATCTGTCGAATGCTTGTCCAAGAAGTATTGCAAGGTCTCTTATTGCTATAATGTGTTTCAGTCCAAAGTTAACCATATGTTGAGATAACACACTAGTGATATAAGCTAAGTCGGGACATGTGCAGACGATTGTCCAATTGATGGAGTCTACATCACTTTGGTAGTGATATGTTGCACATTGAGCTTTCTCTTCTAGAGTGATGGGGCAGTCTTCAGCAAAAAACATATCGTCTAGAGTCATTGGGGGTGGATACGGATCTACAATCCTATAAACTGAACTCAAACAGTTTTTGGGTTCAAGTACAATGTCTGACTCGACCGTATCCAACCTCCAGCCAAGTCCTTGTTGATCTCACCAATGAATAAAACTAACGCTAATGCTAAAGCACTAAACAATGCTTAAGCAATGATGAACGCGACCAAGGTTCATCCGTTCAGCAACGCCATTTTGTTGACGAGTGTCTGAGATGGTGAGATGGCATTGGATGCCATGTTGTAAGCGATGAGCATCAAAAGTGATGGATTGATACTCGTCGTCATTATCAAAGATTTTCATATGTTGACCAGTCTATCATTCGGCGAAGAGCTGAAACTCCTTGAAGGTTGTAAAACAATCACTTTTGTAGTGAAAAAGACGAATGAAGGTGTAAAAGAAAAATCGTCGATGAAAGTGACAAAATATTCATAATCGGAAGATGTGCAAGATGAGATACAACCGCTGATGTCAGAGTGTGCAACTTCGACGTCAGTGGCCATGGTGGCCATGATGTGCAAGAATTTGATCCGGGTTTGCTTGTCGTGTTGGCAAGATCTGCAGAATTGATCAGGGACGTAGTAGATGTTAAACTCGATCACAGAGGGATGAAGTCTGGAGTTGATTAAGACGACGTGTGCTCAGATGTCCCAAGTGCCGAGGCCAAAGTTCAGCAGGGCATATCGCGAAGAGAAGGAAAATCGGATGAAGAGAAAAGACCGTTGAGAGGAAAAAAAAATATTTAAAGAAGGAGAGACCTGGTTGAACGAACGAGGTGAAAAGTCACATGGTTGACCGTCGATCGGGGACTGTATGCGCAGTCGCGGTCACGGTTAGACTGCAGGTTGCAGTCGTAGTCAACCGTTGAGCGAGGGCTGCAGTTCCGGTTCTTTATGGGCTGCGGGCTGGACTTCTGGGCCCGGCCGTCCCGGAGATCCCATGAAGGATCTTGATGAACCCCATCAAGATCCCATGGTGAGGGACCATGGGAACGGCTGCCAACTAGTCAGCCGTTATCCGGGATGTGGGCAGCCAAGGGGTGTGCGTGCGCGCGGGGGACGTTGGAGTCCGGATTCCGGAATTGTCGGGGAGTGGGAAATTGGAGGGAACTGGGAGGAGCTGCAAGCGTAGCTCCTTGTTTAAATCCTATCAACTTGATTTCCAGAGAATAAAGTTCCAACAGGAGTCATAGACAAAGCTAGAAACAAGTCTTCGATAACTACAGTAACTGCAACAATGCATTCTCAGATATTTAAACCCCGAGTTGAGTTAAATAACATGAAAGAAAATATTCTCTTTTCTCTTAGTGTATTTTGAGTTTGAAGTAAAGATTTCCTTTTGCTCCAATAAACTTTAAAATCTTCATCTTATCGTTTCTCTAGGAATAATAAGTAATTTGATTTCACATAAATCATAATTTATGAGTCATAACTTGTAAAGGTGTTGAATAGTTTTAAGTTTATTTTTTATTTCACATGTTCATATATTGAGATGAAAATTTAATCACCAAAAATTTTTGATATATATAATTAAATTTCTCAATTCTCTAAAAAAAATAAAAAAAAAAGATATTCTAGGTTTAGTCAATGACAATACCTCTGGCTCTAAACCATTGACGATAACAGAATACACAAGATTCACTTTCGGGCAAAATCATGAAATACTTTTCCTTTTTCCTTGTTCTCTCACTTGCAAAAAGAAAAACAAGTCCTGAATTTGGTTCACGTAACAACTTGGACCACCAAATGAGGTTCATCGGTTGGCGGCAGAGATTCACCACGCCAAAAGAACAACCACCTGTAGAATCCAACCAACATACAGTAGAACGTTGACGAAATATACGAGAAGGAAATAATAGCGCCATTCAAACCTTGTCCGCCATGCAAATTTATGTCAAACATTTTACAGGTGTTTGACATAAATTTTACAATCATTTGATATTTGCAATAAAAATTCCTAGTAACTCCTGTCAAAACTTTTACGTAAATTTGACATTAATTTGATGTTTGCAGTATGCTCGTAGACCGGATCTCCTCTTAACCATTGGAAAAATTCTAAACGGATGTCTATAAATATTCTGTCACCTCTGTAACAGTCTGACACTCGAAACTGACATCTTTTCATTCTGGTTTTTGTAACTTTTGTTACGGGTTTAGGTTGTTGAGTGTCCCCATCTACCGGTCAACCTAAGATGCTAAAGTCCACCCAGTAAAAGTTCTCACCTAACGTTCACGTTCTTTGCTACAGCTCACCGTCTTTCCTGTATGATGCCGCGGCGCCTACAGACAGCCTGCAGGGGAAAACATATATCGGAAAGATCGGCAGAACAAATTAGACCTAAGAATGAAATAACGTTCTGAAACCTTATATAGAAAAAGAATCTCTCGTCTGAGCAATATTTCCAGCGCACTACAATATCATGTCATTTCAGGCTTGCCTTATGCATGGTGCATCCAGAGCCAGAGCACCATGCGTATTCGATGTACGACCGTGGGAGGATATTATTAACGTAGTCTCTATGAGGTGTAATTTATGTTGTAACTTTTCTGTCGAGAAGGATTAGAATATAAATTAATATTTTTAAAAAATAATACGGTTTGAGAATTACGATCTTTGATTTATTTTCTCAAGAACACATCAGCCTCCACTTCACTTATGTTTATATCCAGATGAGCTAGCTACTCCGAGACTGGTTATCGTATACTACTTATGAACTAATTTAATTTTTTATTATAATTTTTTATAATATATTTTTTTATATTTTTTGATAAGAGAAAACGAAATTCACTGTACAAGATTGTGGGGAAAGATATTCATCTCTTCCATCGAAAGATGGAGGAGGTAAATATCCAAACGTTTAATTTATTACTTTCGAAGGAGGAGGAAAATATTTAAGACTTTAATTTATTAATTTATCTTTCTTGTCAAAAAGGTAAGATAATAGATTTAACTGAGATTAATTAATATTTTTAAGTAACTATTGATTTTTGGATTTATATCTTTAGAAGTACGATAGTCTACTCAAGCTTTCTGGTTTATATTTTGATCTTTTCTCGTTTATAGATTAAACTATCAGTTAATATTTATAAAATATTTTGATTATTTTTATTTATTTAATATATATATTTTTTCTTGATAACAGTAAGAGAACAAATGTTCTCAGAAATTCATCTAGCATCTTAGATAACGGAGTGAACAAGGATTTGTTAAAAATCATTAGAGTGTCACATCCAAATCTCTATGGAAAGTAGAAAAATAAAACCCAAAAAAAGAAAAAGAAAACTTGTGACAAAACTTTGATATAGAAATACAGTGACAGCAGTTAGGTAAGTCAATTTGAGGTGACAACAGTTATCAGATATCAATAGTATATTAACTCACATTCTTCGATGAGTAACATGAATTGAGGTACTCTATGTCTGTATCAATTCTGCAATCTAAATAAAATATACACATTTCATCTCAAGATATTTATGTTTAAATTCTCATTTCTCATCAGTTTTAACAAGCTAATGATATCCTGTCGTGGGAGATAAAGTTGGAGATTTGGAGTGTAGTTTTTAGTTTTGTAGCTGAATTTTATCTTTTCGAATTGCAATTCATTTTTATTTAAGTTCTTTTCTCTTTCCGCGCCTTGCCTGTTAGACCAGTACCCGTGGGAAGCGCGAGACGGTCTCGAGCAGAAATGATTAACTATGCTAGGAGGGCAAGAACTGGAAGTTTATAGTATCTGCAGATCTTCTTACTCCTTGAATATGTGGATCGATATTCTTTCTACTCCAGGCATCCCTGGCCATGGGAGCTTCCTCGAAATGTGTGCTAAGAAGAATCCAGTGAAGATTTTTAAAAACATGGTACAGATTATTCATCATAGTTTGGTCAATAAGAAACACTGTCCCAGTTACCACCCGGACGATGAGGACAATCAAAGGTTTACCGATCAGCCCTCGATCTACATACGTAAGCTAGAGCTTCATGTCGAGATCTGGATTATTCTTATAAGTCAAGCTCTGTTTTGATTTGTCTTCTTCCGACCTCATTTCTAAGCACTCTCACCAGATTCCTGCACCTAACTATTTCTAGCTAGCTTTTCTAAGGACGCATGCAGTGGGAAGAGAATTCATGGCTGGATCCCGACCTGCAAGAGGTTCCCACATTCGTGTACATGTCAAGGGCATGCATCAATTGCAATAGTTTATACTACATTAGCTAGCTTCTGGGAAACGATCTTCTCACAGTGAATACCTGAGGCAAGGTTCTGCTGTTCGATCATGAATCCTATAATGCTTGGAACGATACCGGTTTTCTACAGTCGCAAGCGATCGACCAACGACGTGAGAGGCGCCTGCAGAATGAACCGGTCCCAGTGCTGGAAAGGTACAGTATCGTAAGCCCGGCCCACATGGTGTTGCGTAGATTGCTGCTGAACTTGCTTGCTCCTGAACCACGTAGACGAAGTTCTCGCATGGTCCCCTTCTCATGCGACACACAGCTCACAAGAGAGCAGTCAGCCAGTGGCCTGGCAGCACCGTGCCTGAGCATCGTGACGACGAGACTGGCATAGCAGGATGTCACACTCTAGCTCACACGTCGACTGTGGACTCACTGGATTGTGTGATTTCGACAGCAATCGTCAGAGTCGAAGCGTCAAATGAAGGACTTGCAATAATTTAGAGTAGAGTTTCTGATCGTGAAGCTGAATAAAATAGAATTACGATCGCCGAGAGCTGGTCGTATATAAGAATAGCAGAGCACGGGCTTTGATATCAGCACAAATCATTTGAGCGCTCTGCAACGACCTTCTCTTCGAGTTGGAGGTACTAGCTCCGATTCTTCGAGCAGGAAGCTTGCGGAGTGCAAATCCGAAGACCTAGCTAAGCGTCAGACACTACATATTGAGTTTCGTGGACCTGCAAACAGTCGCGGAGGAGATTAATTCTCTGTTTACTCGAAGCTCAGAGAGAGCGTCAACTCCACTAAGCTTCGATCGACTCGCTCGAGACACGGAAGTCTCGGATTCAGGAATTTGGGTTGCGGAACAGGGAAAGGAAGGCAGGAAGAATGGAGATCACCCACGACAACAGAGTCCCCGTGGAAGTTGCTAAGACCGTCGTCACGGTCATAGCTGTATGTGCGACTCTCTTCATGCTCACGGACTGTAAGTTCCAGTCTTGAAATTGTGAATTCGAACTTCTTGCACGAAATTCGATCCTGTATCATCTCTCGTGAAAGTAGATAGAACCTGTTTTCATGTTTTGACTCCTCATGCTCAGTCTGCTTTGATCTTATGGTGTATACAATTTGAGCAGTTGTAGGACTTCAAATCCGATTGCAAGCTCAAGGTGACTGTCTCTTTTCATGATCGGATGATATACAGGATCCAGTACTAAACATAATTGCTCTCATTTGCACGTTCATTTGCACGTTCGTTTGCATTTTCATTTCGGATTTCATGCTATCCAGATGCTTCAACTACATCAGCTCTTAGTCCAAAGGAAACTGCATATAGCTGCATTCTTCATCTGTTGGTTCACACAAGTGTGACGTAAACTTAAGCTGGCACCATCATGTATGACGACGCCCACGTTACTAGCCAGTAGGTACTTATTCCTCTGTATAAACACTAATCAGTCCGGTTTGCTACGTGCATCAGACGCGTCCATGGCAGCCAGATTTTGCTACAGAATCTACTCAGGTGGTGAATTTTGACACACGTCGATTATATCCTCAAAGCATATCATGATCATGCGAGGACATCTTCTCATAAGACTGGTTCTCATTGTGAGAACCCATTTTGTACCAATTTTGTAGGCAATAGTCTTCAACTATGATGGAAGACCCCTCATTTAAATGATTCTTTCAGAAGCTGAAGGTTGTACCCATCGCACAATGGTACCGGTGCGTTTGTATCCTTTGGTTTCTAGTATATAATATCTTGGTCAAATGAAAAGCATTTGACCATTCTTTATCATCTGCGGTAGAAAGAGTGAACAAGTTGGTCTTCTTTGATTTGCCGATGTCAGGATCGCCAAAGCACTGAGTAATATAAGCTCGTCTATATATCAGCCGGGTGTTTGTTCCTACTTGCATGATCTCATACACTGCACTAATTACCGTGCCAGCATATCGAACCAAGCTCACTAATAACGTTCAACATGATCATGAGACTAATTAACGTTGATTTGCAATTGCAATAGGGGCATTCAATTCATAGTTATTCGACTAGGTACAGCGTCTGCGCTGGCACTCGGCAACACAGCCGTCTTGTACGGACGTGGCATGTCGTACACATAGAACTGCAGAAAACAGTTTTCTGAAAGTATATCGATATCACTCTCCTGACAATTCTCTGAAACTATATCATGATGAATCACTCTCAGAGAAGTTTTCTGCTGTAGGCAAAATATATTTATATATATCTTCCTGGAACTGAACAGAAACTCCTATACCGACAAGGCACCCTTGCTGAGTTGGAAAAGTACTCAACTTCGCGTTATCATTTTTCCTACTCACCTATCCTAACTTTCCCGGTTGGGTGTTGATGAAGTAAGAGAAATCGGTTGAGTTGCATGTGACAAGAGAGTATGCTCTGTGTATATCTTGTGGTAGTTAGGTGTTTCAGTGTACACCTACTCATTATCTACAACTGTGTCCGTGACTTTTGTCGGGAGAATTGTTTCTACCTTCTTCATGGTTATAAATGTTAGTTGGATTATTCAATGATGCCTCATGTTGGCTTCTCCAGACCAAGATGTATGTTGAGTTTCAGTATGTTTATGTTTGTCATTATTATATAGATAACTTGCACTTCATGCACTCTAGTTTTTAATCTATCGCTCTATATTACAGTTATTGATGCTCACTCTCTCAGATTTAGACATCGCAATTTCTACTTGTCTTCTTTGCTACAGGTAACTGGGGATACTTTTTTGGAAATGTGCTTTCCCCACACCTTTCCCCTTTTCCCAACCTCGGTTATATACATGAGTTAACTTCTCAAACCAGTTAGCATACATGTTATTACGTTTTTGTTACTGTGTACTTGCAAGGATTCAGAATTATTTGGGGTTATCTAAGTGTTCGGGGAAGTTACTGTTTTCTCATAAAACTGCTTAACCCGTGAATCAATAAATACATAATATATATATGCGCTCCCAGAAAATTAAACCCATGCTCTTAGCTTGTGTTCCTTGGAGAATCTTCCACCTTTCTAAGAGCCATTAATGTTAGATCCTTTCATGTACAGTAAATTAAGTGTTGAGCCCACCACTTCAGCATGCGCATCTGGAAAATATTGCATCGGGGTCCCCGAACCAGAACTGAGCACCAATTGAAGTACAGGCAGCAGAAGTATTAGTACCATATATGGAGTACATATATGGAGCATTAATGCTCAATTTAGAACTAATTTCCTTCTGCATATGAATGTATATGACGGGTCGAAGGATTGAACTCTGTCTAGAGCCGGTCCTCCTCATTCGAGCCAAAATGAAAATGAGTGCTTAGATCGACACTGAACAAGGTCTGGATCATTTCCCACGAGAGAAAACTCAATCACGGCAACTGCAACAGACAATGTTAAACTATCGAGAACCGTATTAACTTCAAACAAGAACAGATAACCTTCACCGGAATGGCTCTAATTAACGGAAACTCTCCCTGCTCAGAGCTGAAAAGTACATTTTGCCTTCTCCTGTAGCAGGCGCACGTATGAGATGCAAGTGAGGCATGAGACTGAGACAACACCAAACCTGAATGCGTAAGGCTCTAGGCATGGGAGTTCTCATATGGACTGCTAGTCCTCAAGTCCACCCGTTTTCCGTGAAATTCCTTCAAGTTTGGTAATTCCGTATGCTCCAAAAGATTCAAACGGGAAAAGGGAATGAGAAAAGAACAGAAGAATCATACCAAAGCTAAGAAAATATGCCTGCAAAGTGAATTTTTGGTAGAGTGAAGGAAAAAAATAATCGCTAATGTAGGTTAAAAAATGTTCAGAAACTATTGGTTCTCAATTGACTTGGAGAAAAATTAGTGCGAAAAAATTAGGATGAATGGACTCTTTATTATTTAACACAATAAGTACACACCCGTCTTCAATAAATCTACTCAGCCTGATTAAAGACTGAGTAGACTTTAGATGTTCTGAGAAATTCAGAGAAAAAGTGAAAAAAAAATAAACTCACTGCAAGACTTAAAAAAGTTTGACCGGGAATGAAAACATTTTTATTTTTGAAATGATTGAAGTCTAAAGTAGTAAACTTTTTTATACTATGGATATTTTTATATAGCCAAACGAAAAAAACCATAAATGTCACTCTTGAAACGGCTTTCATGTTATTATAAATATCTGGTCTATGAATATAAATTATAAATTAAACTTTTAAATTTATGACCTTAACCTTTCCAAACAGAGCATAGGTTAATGCATAAATTAAAGAGCTTGCATATTTCCCCTCTTCCTAACTTGGAGGAGGGTGATATGCATACTTCATAAATAACCCTTAGAACTCGTACTTCTCAAGAGACTTGCCTGTGAGGCTTTGGCTAAAAGTACTTTGACGCAACGGTCTGACTCAGTTTGTACGAAATTAAGTAACTTTTCGCAGTCCTGAACAGACAGCAACAGACAAGGTGCTGCCTCGTTATAAGTAGAAACCTCCATGTTGCAGATCTAGATAGCAGCGGTCTCTTCGGGGAAGATCCCACTCAATTCGTCCTAGTCGACCTTCCCACATACTAAGTCCAGACTCCAAAGCTATACTATACTGGATCCGGATAAATGAGTACGAAATGGAAGGCATAATCGATCGGGAGGACTCACTGTGAATGAAAGACCTCGTGGCTCCACGTGAGAATTTCCTCGCTGGCCTAGCCTGTACTTGTTTCTGTACAACCCTTGTAACAGTTGTGATTGATGGACCCTAGAAAATCGACGCAATCTTGGTGGTGTATGAGGAAACCCGCTCACCCTGGAATAAGCACCGTTCGTGAAGGTGCTTATAGGTGGCGACTGTCCCATGAAAGGAAACGTCGGGTTCGAATTCTTCTGTTATGTGCGCGATGCTGAGCGTGTCTTCCTGACTGAGTTCGGCGCTGACCACGCTGGCCTATCGCATGATCTCTTCAATTAAGTGACTCTCCTACTGGTGGATTTCACCTTCTAGATCCGAGCGTGAAACTGGCATGGTCTATACTGCTGTTGAAAGTTCCCAATACCGTCCCTTGATATGAAGTGAACGAGGTCCCCTCGTGTTAAATATCATTAAGGGTCACATCTAAACTCGGTGGAAGGTAAAAGGCAAGAAGAAAAAGAAGAAGAAGAGGTGACTAGTTACATGATTTTGACGTGAGAGGTATTGTGAAAGCAGTTTGATAGATCACTTTGAGGTGATAGTAGTTATGTGCCAGTAGTAATATTAACTTACATTTTTTATAGTATAGCATGAGTGGATGCACTAGTTCTGAAGTCTAAGTAAAGTTGTTTGCGTATTTCATCTCAAGATATTTTTGTTTAAATTTTCTTTTTGATTAGTTTTAACAAGATGATTTGTTATCAGTTCTAACAGGTTGGTAGTATTCTGTTGTAGGAAATAAAGTTTCATATTTTGAGGAAACTTGGAGTCCATTTCTTAGTTTTGTAACATGCTATCAGAACTCATGTTGCTCAAGCTAAGGGTTTAAGATTCTGATAATGTGGTATTTAGTTTTTTCTAAAAACTAAATACCACATTTAAGACTCATCATTTTAGCAAAATAGCAACTATGGCGACTGCTTTTAGTGAATTTGATTTGAATGAGGGCACTAGACTTTCAGGTCCTAACATTACAGCTCATGAAAATTATTCATGAAAGTCATTCTGAGTGATAAAGAGTTGGTGTAATTATTCAAAAAAAGAACAAAGAAAAACCCAACAAGAGGTTTGAGATGTCTGATTTGGATTTAGCAAGATTATGTTTTGGTGTTGATATTTAACAGATGGATGACTGTATTATGCTTTCTCAACAAACATACATAACATCTATATTTGGAAAGTTTCAGATGGAATATTACAAGTCATCAGTAACACGTATAGAGCAACAAAATAGTTTTGAGGAGACTACAGCTGAAAATGTCATTAAAGAATATCCGTACGGAAAATTAATTGATAGAATTATCAACTGGAATAGCAAGAAGCAAAAAACATTAGTAAGGTCTTCAATAGAGACTGAAGACATTGCTCTTAGTGATGGTTCTATAACCTTGATATGGTTAACAAATTTATTGTTGGAGATGAGGGATCATCAGAGAAACAACAAAAAGTTGGAGACAAGGTTACATCGTATCAAGGTGAAAATTGAGACTAAGATAGTCAAGTTAAAATATTCTTCATCAAAAGATCCGTTAGCTGATATTGTTATCAAAACCTTATCAAAGCTAAAGTTTATACATATTAAAGATTTACTAGATATGAAAGAAGTAATGTTCTAATGATTTTAAATATCATTAGTGTGTCAAATCTAAACTCTACGGAAGGTAAAAAACAAAATAAGAAAAAGAAGTGACTTGTGACATGACTTTGACTTGAGAGGTACTATGACAGCAGTTAAGTAATTCACTTTGAGATGATAACAATTATATACCAGTAGTATATTAACTCACATTCTTTATAGAGTAGCATGAGTCCAATATCTTTTCTATTTGTAATAGTTTTGAAGTCTAAGTAAAGTTGTACACATTTCATCTCAGGATATTTATATTTAAATTTTTTTCCTGATCAATTTTAACAAGTTTATCGGTTATCAGTTATAACATGCTACTAATATCGTGGTGTAAGAGATAAAGTTACATATTCTGGAAAACTTAGAGTACATTTCTAAGTTTTATAACACGTCGCCCCAACTTTCCACCTCTATATAAAATAGTCTCACCTTAACGGTAGGCAAACTTCGCTTTTTGTCCATTCCCATTGCTTCTGAGCTACACACCTGTCCAGTTACTCGGCCCAGATACAAGCTCATCTTCTCACCGCTAGCGATCATTCTTCATCCGACTTCAGGTCTCAACGTCTTCATGATCAAAGTTCGCATGTACCACGAATCACGAAACCTGCAGCAGTCTCTGTAACATAGCTTTATCTTGAAGCTGCTTAAATTCGGAACCAATATTTTCAACGGGAAGGGTTATTTTCCCTAACAGTTACTCCCGACTGTAGCTAGCTATAGATTCCAGTTAGTGATGTCATGATTGACTTAAAAAATCTCAAATGCTACAGACCTACTGATCATGAATTGTAATGCGCCTTGTACTTTCCTGTGCTTGGAGGTTGTCACTTTCTGTATATGCTACCAAAGCCCTCATCATAAGAAGCATTTGGGACTTCAAATTAAAGAAAGATCAGGACTCGACTGCTCTAAGCTTGTCAAGTTTCTTCTCGAGAGAAGGACTTCCTTCTCCTTTAATTTGTTCTGGTACCGGAACAAAGAACACATACACAATCACAAGACCGGTCTTGGTCTTGCGATTGTGTAAGACCGGTCTTGTGATTGTGTATGTGGCTTACACAGCCAACAGAGGCTCAGCATGGAATCGACAAGCAACGAACCTGATTTAGAAACATCGACATACTAGATACTTAATCCAACGAGTTCAGTAAGTAAAGCATCTGGATATGAAATCTCGGTTCAGTTATCCATCCAGAACAGTTGCCAACCCAAGTCTTGATATCCATCCGTCAAGTACTTTGCAAAAACTATTACCAAAAGCAAGTCAAGAACATCTCTCTTTACTTAGTCTACCTTCAGCATATTCCTGAGCTTCGGAAAGTACTTTCCGAGTTCTGCAACAGTTACTCCACGGATTGACCCGCATATGAACAGCTAGGAATCTAGGACAGAAGTCTAACGTTATGTTCAGCACCGGGTCCCTCAAAGCCTATTACAACTAGCCCCTGGCCTGGCTGGTTGTAATAATCAGGCTTCAAGGAGCTAAGCATAAGTTGCTAGTGTACCTGTTTTATGGAGACATATAGTTTCTCGTAGACCGGTATCGGTCAAGCCACTATGAAATCACGTACATGAATCTCTATCAAGGAGCGAAGTCACCAATCGAGATGTCGTCTTGTCAGTAAGGGACTGCGTTCTCTTAGGGATTCGCACATGTAGACCGATATCCATGCATGTTCCCGAGGCGGAAGTGCACTGCTTTAATTAGCAGCTCCAGTACATAAACTTTTCAACCCTCGGCCACTCACAACCACATGCATTCACGGCATTTGGAGTGAACTATTGTTCACAGTTATAGGGGATTCGTCGTCAGAGTCAGCGTTTGAAGCTGGCTAAACAACAATTGTGTCGAGGGAGAGACAAGTTTGGCGCATTATGGAAGTAGCCAAGGAGAGAACTACCGAGATTGCTCGAGCGTTTCTGACAGTTATAGCTATTGGCGCGACGTTCTTTATGGTCACAGATTGTAAGTTTCAGAATCTCCAGTTTCTGTTGCGCGCACCTTTCATTGCGTCATTGGGTACTCGTTTTGCTTTGATTCAATTTAACAGAAGAGTTCTAGGTTTACTAGCATCTGACAGTGTGCTTCCGTATTGATTCCCTCTCAGACCTGCCATTGGAAAATCTAATCTAAAGCAGGACTTTCGTGTTTAAACTCTCTTGATCTCCTTAGAAATGTTTGCCATGAAGATAAACGAGAAATTTTGCATACGATTTCGGAGAAAACTTAGTTCGTTTGTTTATCGAGGAACACCTGCAAACAGCTAGCTTTCTTGCACGTTACGTTTCACAGACTATTTCCATCCTTTCTTCAGGTCGTAGCCTAACCTTCCTGTGTGCACATGCATCAGACGCTGCGATGGCAGCGAGGTTCTGCTACAAACTGTACGCCGGTGGTGATCAAGAAGCGTCGCAGGATCCCTAGAATCAAAATGTATAGTTAATCGCGACATGGGAACCTTCTCTCAATCTGTAGACGAAAGTGACTTCGTCTAGTATGTACAATAGAATCCGTGCGCGTGGAGACTCATGCGCGCTGCAGCTCAACTACCTTCTGTGGAGGGCCAGCTGACAACATTGTGTGATCATGAAGTGGACCGACCACCTCAGAAGGCCATCATTAGAGATGCACATGGTTGCATCGCAGTAGGCAGAAGTTTAAACTTGTATCAACAAAAGTTGATTTCATTCGTATTAGCACGCGTGTAAAGGACCAAGTTTTCAAGTCGCTTTGAAATTCGCATTCTCGATCGATTGAAATAGTTCGATGGCCGATTGATAAACTGTTCATCAACGTGACTTGTATCTCGTAGTGTATAAGATTGCAACTGAAGAAACCACCTTCGTTAAATTCAAACAGTCAGTACGGATTTCCCCATTACTGACCTGCGCAAATGTCTTCTTCATAGATTGTAGTGTATGCCTGCATCGACTGCCTCGTGCGAGCGCGCTGCTGTGATGGGCTGGTAACATCAATAAAACGAAACGACCGCAGAGTCTCGTAGATTTAGAAAACACTATATGTAGAAAAATTATCATTAGAGAAACAAACTGCGCTTAATTGATTACCAAGGCTTGGTAGTAAATTAACCATCTAGGTAAACCAAAATGTTAATTGGTTCGAAGGTCTGGTTTTATATTCTACTATCTACTTTAGTTAATCTAAATTTATGGGTTTAAATCAGGCACGTACAGAATGGCATTTCCTTTATAGTAAACCATTCATTAAGTCGATTGATTAACTAAAGTATGTTTGATTATGAACATGAGAAGGAGTGGTTTAGTTGTAGCTTTCACCATAGTTTAAACTTATTAATTTGTGTCAAGTTTGTGCCGTAAACGGCAGATGGTGCAATATGGAACATTGTAATTTCTTGGAATCAAAATTTTACATGCAATTTTAATTTTCTTTAATATTTCATCAGTAATAGGGAAGAATTTTCTTTCCGTGGTTCTCGCTTGTATACATATTTCCGTTTGAAACGATTGGACATTTTTTATGATGTAAAAGTTATCAAAAGTCTTACTTTACTTCCAACTATAGAAAGAAAGTAAAACCTTTCTTATTTCTCTGATTTTCCTTTTTTGCTATTAGCTTATGTAGATAATTTTGTATGCATGTTATTTAGATTAAATGCATGCAAGATCAACTTGGGGGACCTTTTGCTCGCTTGCTGTTATCTGAAAAGATACTGATATATGTGAAAATTCTATACTAAGTTGACAGGAAAAAATAAATTTATCTCTAAGTGTTAAGTGATAGCGAAACCTAGAGATCCAAAAAGATCCGAATATAAATTCATTCGTTTACATGCGGCAAAAATTACAAGTGTGACTAACTTGTAAACGAATTATCTTTACTTAATCAACACATTAGTTTATCACCACCAGAAGATGAAAGAGATAATAATAAATACGCAAGGCTTATTTACTATCACGGTGAATATTTGACTCTTCCATCTTCCGATGAAGGAGGTATATATACACATGATTAATTTATTATCTAAATTAATAAACTGAAACTGAAATATTTCACTTAGTATCAGTGATCAGCATATGTACCCTAGAGAGCACGTCTGTCCGCGCTCCCTTTATGGTTTATGTCCTGCTCCTCTTGAGTTCTCGGGTTAGATTAACAATTAAGACTTATAATTTTTAAATTGTTTTTACAAGGTTAATATAAGATTTTTGATTAACACTTATACATTTTCTCGACAACAGCAAGCGAGCAAAAGTTCCCAGAAGAGCAAAAGTTCCAGAAGTTCATCTTGCATGCATATTTTGCTATTTGTATGTTCATCCGTGTTCGAGTCTTTTTGATAAAATTACTAGAATATCACTCATGGAGTCGAAAAGTTTACTCGATGAAAGACGATATGAATCAAGCAAATCAAGCAAAGAGAAAGAAATGAAGGTTCAGAAAAAGACAATTATTGCATTATAGATCACCTCAACCTTCTAAGTAATACTAGAGGTTGCATGATAGTAGCTCATTTACTTGGTAGTCAACAAAATGCACGTTGGACCCTTTATAGCAAATCGTCTATAATAAGTGGACCTAAAGAAAATGTAAGGTCCCGGACGTGTGAGAAAACTCCAACCTAAATACGAATTGCAAAATCTGGAGCTTTAGGACTCAGCTACTTCGCTGCTCCACATTTCAGGCCTCTTGCTCTCGCCTTCTCTCTTCAGGCTGCATCATCAATGACTACATAGCGTTATGAGGATGCACGCACTCTGCACACCGGATGCAATACATTCTAGTATTGCTACACACGGAAGCATACCCGAGCCACAACCTTTTACTTTTCTACTCCTCAGTTGTACCTTGCATCACGGTTTATTCATCAACATCCGGGAGGATCCCAGCATGTGTTTCATTATGTTCTTATGTTCTTCCACACTAACATGATCCTTTGCTCTTGTAAGATATTCACCCTTGTGTATCTAAGCGTAGAGTTGTCGTTGGGTTATTATTTTTAATATTATTTGTTGCTAGTTATCACAGTGGAGAGATGTGAGCGCTCTTTCGCCACCTCATATTTCCTGAGCGCCCGCTGCGAGACAATTAAGTCATTCATTTGGATATTTGCTAGTAGGCTGGGGTTCCGTTTACATCGTCTTTTATTTCTATTTTTCTGATAGAATAAACACAGCAAAGTCTGTTGCATACAAATAGCTTGCGTGCTTGGTTTTTGCTCGCCTGCTGGCGTGGACAGGAAGCTGAATTCGAAGCCAATTTCATTACAGTGAAAACAAGAGTCACAGAGATCGATTTTGAAACAGAAATGAGCGAAACACGTTTATAGTATGACGAAGAGTGTCAAGTATTGTAAGTGTGACATTTTTTTACTATAGCAGACGTTCCCGCGAGACGTTATACCAGCTGATATCACTGGTAATATAGATTATATGTACTGCAACTAGACCTCGAAGTTTGGAGTAGGTCCTTATCTATGAATAATAGTACAGAGACATCGTCGATTCCCGAATGGTTTCAGAGCTACGGTCCTCTCTTGGTGTGCTCGTCCGCTTCACGGTCGATGGTGGTCCCTACATTTGGAAAATATTTGGTATGCACTGCTAGAGCAAGTAAGCAAATTTGTAACGTGGAAAGACCAGAGAAGATTTTCTTATCTTCGTACAGTCTGCTGCCACCGAGTTGCGCTCCAAAGCGCTACAAATCGGCATGTATTCAGACAAAGCACATTGGTGGTGCAGTTTATGAAATCTGCCCACCAATTTATGGAATCCACAAAGCACGGAGTGACTCTTTGTGGAAGGCTATAGTTCGTCCTGAAACGGTGACAATAGCGGACATTAATAACGTTTTCTTTGCGCAAACTCGTGCACGTTACTTCACAGTGGAACAACTTGACTCAGACGTGGTTGATGAGGAAGAGTACATACTCGCATCCTCTCCCATAGTTCCAAGAACTAGAATGGTACCGAACTACCATGATGTAAAGGGGGGCAGTTTATGAAAATCTGTTCAACCATTATACTTTCGATGGTCATCTACTAACCTACTAAAATGCTTCGAAGTTCACATTTTTGGGTGGTGCTGTTATAATATGATTGGCACTAACTATAATTAACTTCGAGAATTGGGTTGTCAACTACAATCACTAGTTCCATTGCGCTGGTAGTTAGAGCAATGCTCAATTTTAGTTTATAAACTGTACAGTTGGTTGTGCAAAGAGGAATGAGGCAGCCGCTTGGAGTTTTTGCAATACAACTTCATGCTACGGTTTCAGACAGATTCACAGTCCTAAATCATTATTCTGGTTGCACGTAGACTAGTCATGGTCACTTGCTTCGAAGCTTGTTGTTGTACTACCCGGTTGTGTTTTCATCGATGGGGTGTATGCAGATTCTTTGTTTCAGAGACTTTGCATGGAACTATTCAAGTCCGCGGTTTGCTATTCCTTGGTTTCTTATGGAAGTCTTCGTTTGAGATACTTAAATCAACTTCGAACCTTTGTTGATTGTGATGCAGGAAGATCGATATGGACACTTGACTGTGATTCTGAGTCCACTGGGCACTCAGTTCTGAAATCAGTTTCACTCACACGAGTTGTGGATTCGGACGATTGGCAGATTGCAGGCGAGAACCTCTCAACTATGAACCAAATTTCATACACGGATTTGGAGGAGCAATTCCTTGAGTGACATCGAGTCTGCATGGATTGGTATATCAATAAAGATGTGCCCTTCTCTTTACTGTTTTAGCTCTCGATGTGTATAATTTGAAGCTTTGCTGCAGGTGGGCATGTAGAGCAAAGGCGCGTTGTGAAAGACTTGCTCATGGAACTTTCGCGGTTTTTGAACTCTACATCGATTTTCCTTTGTGCGAGGCAAGAGATAGAGAATTCTCATATCTTGGTAATATGAGGCTTGTGGGAGTCCTTGGATCTAATTGCTGTTAAAGCTTACAGCCGATGATGTACATGATGTTTACTGATCCGATGTGGAATAAAGCATTCGCTTCAGAACATATCATGACCTTCAAATTTCAATTACAGTTGCTGACTGCACACAGTCAGACCAGTCTACATGGTTGTATGTGGTGCTCCACTCTAACATACGCATATAAGGAGGAGAAACATGAAGGGACGATAACAGTAGACGTAAACAGTGTTTTCTCATCGACTCAATCTCGATCTCGGGTACCTATCTTGTGAATGGAGAAGTTGAGGTATAGTGGTAATGTGACAGGGCTGTCTAGCTTAGCAAGGTAATGTGACATGAACGATAGCTTCTTGTGCAGTTAAGTGACAGAACGGGAAGTCTTGAAATATGTGAAGGCAATGATGGATTTTGATATTCGCACGTACATGAAACTGCGGGCTTGTATATGCGGTGCTTTTTATGTTTAAGACAAAATGACACAGCGAAAATGACAGCAGTTTCACAGGCTCAACACAATACAATAATATGGAATAATCTCCAATATCGAAACTGAAACTGGTGGTGCGGTTAGTCTCTTACTCTGCATGGACAACTCCACCATTCTGCATTGACTGTCCACTTAGTAACGATCTCACTTTCGGTTCAGTGGAAAACGTTGTAGATAACAAGTTTCTATCATTTTCTTTCGCTTCTAATCTCCACGTAGTGTTTTTGTGTTTTAGTATGGCGAACAACGTCAACTCTGATGGAGTTGCGGCCTATATCAATAATTTGCTGCTCTCACAACTCCAATTTCTGACGGTGGCAGAACCTTCTCTCCTGCTACGGTTCATGCCGACTTGATACATACGCGTGCCTCAAATCGCTTAAAATTTTAAATATCTATTTTAAATCGTTCTAAGTTGAGTATAACACATGTACCTGCGAAGAATGTATACCTGTAAGTGCAGTGAGTTGAAGCTTTACTCTTTCTACTATACAAATCTTTTTTCTCGATGAATTAAATAATTATTATTTTAATATATATTACTTTATGAACTAACCTTTCCAAGAAGAAGGGTTAGGTAATTAATTAATGAGAATGAAAATACCTCCTTTATCTGAAGATGGAAAAGATTATGCATGCTCGATGTTGTACGGTATTACAGTTGATACTCGTTATAACCACATCAGATATATTCACAAACACCATATAAACATATTTCGTTAAAAACGGATTTTCATTGTAAAACACAATGACTGTTTATTTAACTTCACAGTTTATGACTAAAGACCTAAGTAAGGTTAAAAGCGATAAGAAGTTCGTAAGTGATTAAACGTGATTCAATGTTTTGCATTAATTTCTTATTCGACCAGCTCATGTGATTAGCAAAGTACCGATTACGAAATACATTCAATACGTTGTAGACTATTTGCTATATCTTTTTACTTAAACTTATAGTCTCATTTCGTCATCGCCACATTAACGAAGTGACTATATGAATTATAGCCAAAAATTTAGATTCTTTTTGTATTGCTTATATTATTTTAGTCACACAACTTATTATACTAGTCACAACAAATTGAGAGACAAATCGTGTGACTATAATGAGGTTATTATGCTTAAATACAAAATAGAACTTGTTCCGGATCAATTAATTGCAATAATGTGTACCAGAATAATATACATGTGAGGTACCCAAACTTTCATAACTCGGATATCAGAATATGCTTACAATAAAATTTCACAAGTTACCACTTATGTTAGTGTTGAAAGACACTGAAGAAAAGTTAAAACTCTGACGAGATTTGTGAAGAAAGTTACCTCTTCCTCATCGCTTCCATTCTCTCCCAACACTAAAACCACAAACTTTCCCTCCATGCTCTACTTCTTAACTTTCCCTCCATGCTCTACTTCTTTTTTATCCTTGTTTACGGTGCAGCAGATAATTTTCCATCCTCCGACTTCTCTGTTATTCTTTTATTCAAAGACTTACTTAGGTGCAGCAAATCATACAAGGGTGCCCGGTAGAGAAAATATTTGGATTGAAAGTTAATGATTATAACATAATTTGTGGTAAAATCACAATTTTGTATGTTCTTCGTATCATAACGGTTATAATCGTATTATATGTCATGAAATCATATGCTTTTGCTATTTCTGGACGTTTTAGAGAGTACAGTTTGTTATCTTCGTTACATAACACTATATTACATAAACACTATATTGAAATGAATTTCAACTAGGTACATTTCATTAACATAAAGAGAATTAAGCACAGAATTGGTGTGGGCCAGATTAAATAATTAAAGTGCATCTAGATTCCAAGCCATGTACTTTTACACATAAAAAGGTCGGATCAACCACACATGCGGTGTGGCTCATGCGACGGGTGGAGATGCGGGGTATCGATCCCCGTGCCTCTCGCATGCTAAGCGAGCGCTCTACCATCTGAGCTACATCCCCGGTTGATATTTCCTTTCTGAAATTGCGATTTAACAATTGTATTGGTGATATAGTTCACAGATATGTCATATAATTGATTCTTTACTGTGTGGTCAGTAGTATATCAGTTAAACATTAGAATTTCATGTCCCATGGATCTAATATACTGTATGAATACGTACTAATTCTGCCTCCACTTGAAATGCAATAATATCATTTCCAGTGTGTTTGATACAATTTGAAGAGCTGTCCCTTAATTTATAACCAAAACTTTCTTTGTAGAAGGGTATGATATTAAGTTAAATCTAAGTTGAAAATAAAATTTTATGTTCACGACCAAGTATCTATACAAAGAAACAAAACATTTTCTATTTGTTCTGGTGATGGTTTATTTCCGTTTCCGAGACACACCAAAGATAAAATCTGTTAATCCCTAGGCGACATGTGGACACATGCCTCTAGGGATTAATATATTTACTGGGTCAATGGGCCCTAGTCTTTTGCTCCACGTAAGATCGAAAACAGAAATTGTAACCGCAAAATGTATGGATATAATTCGTGTTTTTTCTCAAAATATCAAGATTTTGAGATTTTTCGCTGTAGCGGGTCGTGAATAATATGCATGCAACATGAATTTCTTGGAAATCTTTTTCTGTTTTCTGTTATTGGAAAAGATATAACTGTTATTGCGGGATATTCTGTATTAAATTGATGAAAAAATCAAATTTTACTGTAAGTATTAGATGGTAAGTGCACCTAGACTTGCAGGGTGGTTTAGACTTCACTCACAATGGAAGTGCGGACAGAAGTGTTAGAAGAAGTACATATGCGACAAGCTGGTAAGAAATCATAAATAATTTATTAAAATATCAATAATAAATTAAACCTTTGTATATCTCCACCGCAAATAAAAGAGTGTGAATATATATATGCACGGGTGTCTCACTTTTGGTTTTATGAGTACCAGTAGTCTCGTGCCAATTGAAGAATACCACTAGTAAAAATATGTCAGACTTTTGCAGAAAAAGGTTACATTGCCTAATACGAAATGTCTAACTGAAGATGAAGCATGGATACGGTAATACGGCTGGTTAGTGCGGTCACAATCTTAAGTCAGTAACAAATCCAGTTTTTTAGTCTGGTTCGGGACTTTAGAAAAACTGGCCCATATCCGTCACAAAATATTTTCGGTAATGCAGTCGGTCTCTAAGAGCAATCATAGAAAACCTTAATCTATTTTAATCTCTCTAGGTTTAGTAGTGTGTAGACGACCAAAGAACTTTATATTTATGTTCGAACGCTCAAAGAGAAAAAAGAAATTTACACTAAAAATTCAAATCTTCTTTTCCCAGAAGAGCCCCAGTTTGAGACACATCTCGCTGCAAATCACAGTGACAAATCTCTGTCCGCTTTCTCTTCTTGTCATCTTCTTCACCAAATATGCAAGGAGTTTAATTTAATACCTAATTTTTCCGGCAGGAAGGGTAGGTATTATATTAAACTCAGGTGTATATTAATGTATTCACAAGTATGAATTCTCGGTCTTGTATGATCTGAAGCGCGGCATTAAAGTCAAACCTTATGGGTTATTTTTTATTCTCCCCGTGTTTCCAGGCATGGACTAACATATAACTTTTATAAAATATTTTAATTTATATTTATTTAGTATATATATTATATTTAATATATATATTTCTGATAACATTAAAAAAATAAATTCATCCAGCATGCAAAGAACCCCGGGAACACTTCCAATGCCACCGTGCCTCCCTGCTTGTCCTTTTCCCTTCCTCGGTCGGATGTATGCTTTGGATGTATATTCACTTCCATCCGTAGCCTCGTTGGGATGTGAAATTTGACTCAATAGTGGTTTTGTTTAATCCTCAACATTTGCTGCATGATATCTTCTTTGAAAAGATGCTCGTACAATGTACAATCAGATATTCTACTAGTCTAAGAGGAGTTGTTGGGGCTTTTCTGTCTGTCATTTAACTTCCTTGCATATTTCACCTATCATCTTCGGAAGAGAGGAATAATGCAAAGCAGTTTAATTTATCACCTAACCTTTTCTGCGGAAAGGGTTAGGTGATAAATTGAATCTATAACAAAGTTTTTTTATAGAAAAGTATTATAGGTTTTGGAGCGCACTTCAACTTACATGGTTTATAGACTTTTCTGGAAGTTCTAGCATGCATTATACATATATTATTTATCTCTAAAATATATTTTGGTTTAAAAATTCATTTTAATTTAACAGTTTACAGAATTATAAGTAACAATTCATAAACAACCATAAAACTGATTAATAAGTCCAGAAGTCCAATAAAACCTCACTTCACTGTCCGGTCCAATTTCGCTACTAGATTGTGCTCTTCTTATCACATTTGTCTTTTTCTTCCAAAAGGACAAAAGTTAATATTACATGCATATGATTTGACTCCTTATCGTATCAAAGATTTCCTCCAATCTAGTAGTAGAAGAGTAATGTTATCGATACCAGCATTGACTGCAACACTACCTTCCGTTTCTTATTGTACTTTTGATAGCCAGGCGACGTCATTGCCAAGCAAATCTCTGAAGGATGGATCAGAACACATTTTTTGCATATGCAAGGACATTAAGTAAAGACCAAAACAAAATGAAATTAAGTAACCGTTAGATAATATAATATAATATTTTAAAATATATTATCATATGTTGAAATAATCATCATATTTTCAAAAACGAGGACTTTATTAGAGCTGAGTGTCTCCTTGCGCAACGTTTATTGTTTTTATCGTGAAACATCCACAGAAAGTACTGGAAGATTCGGAGCGTTTTAAAGACAAAGTACCGTAGAAACGGTAGATAGTGAATGCTTGTAATGATAGTCTTTTTTTTTGTTTGAATTATTTTCCCTCAGACAAACTATTTTTCCAGAGTTAACTGTAACCAGTTACATCGTCAAATTTTCTTCCAAACTGGGGATTTTTCCTTTCCCACTTCCTCTTGCAGAGCTCGTTCTCAAATTGGTTTTTGCTGCATATTCCCCTTTCATCTGAAGACTATAATTTACGAAAAACTTTTTCTCTTGGAATAATTTTGTCATAAATCAAAGTTAAAATATAAGAAAATAATTTTGAATCTGAACGTCCCCTCGTGTTTGATATGTTCTTTCCGGAGAATTATTTTCCCATCATCAATCTGCTTGGAACAGACCTGGATCAATAAAAGATATGAATTTTTGCCCGAATTTCATGTTTGTCTTCTTCCGCTCCCTTGCTCAAGAGGTCGCTTAGAATATTGCCCTCAGTTCACATCTTCTCTCCGTACCTTCTCTTTAACGAAGCTACACTCGGTGAACTCATCCAATGTGGAGAAACTAATATTAGATTGAATATCAGTTCATGTGACTAAAGGGATTGTAAACAGTATTACGTTTATTTGGATATGATGTTAAACTTTGCGAGAGTGAAAACCTAAATAGGTTCCAAGTTCACTTGGTGTACCTCTTCCGTTCCAGTACCCACTATCTTTTGTCCTTTTGAGATGATATCATATTTTCCAAAATTTCCAATTTTTCTTCATATATCCCTTGCTCATCGCCAAAGCATGTGGTCTAACCCTTTCAGATGCTATAACTTTTTATATACCTTACCTCAAACACTTATATAGGCCGTTACGAGTAAGTTAGGATCTCCATACTAACTTTCTCGCGCATGTGGAAATAGATATAACTTGGTTGTTATACAAAGCTGGTACACAAGCAGACACAGCAACAAAGGAAAGTGTAAAATTCGTCTTACAACTTCTGACCATCTTTTTTTATTTTCTTTAACCAAATTGAATGGTAATGTATGCTATTCTGATGTAAATTACGTGAACATCTTCTACATCCACCGCAGTTCACAAGAGTCCAACACTGGACCCCTAACGAATATCATTGCATGTCCGCTTACTGTAAGTAATCTCTCATGTTTAGGGTTTGTTTGTTTAGGGATTGTTCTCTCATCTCTCAGTAATTTCCCTTGTTAAGTTTGATGGGGTCTTTCCATCCGTTGACTGTTCATTACGTTGCATGTTCCGATCTGTCATGTTTGTCTACAATTTAGTATTAACATTCTTATGCGAAGATTTTCACCTCTTGGTTTTTCAGTTAATGTTTGTAACACGGTGACTTGATTGTTGCTATGCACTTGCATAGGTAACCATTGGTTCAACAAAATTCAAAACAAGACGAAGGACGAAAAGCAAAGTGAGATTTTCTTATCACTCTTCCGCAAACAAGATCCGTTTCAGTTCTAATATATACATCATTCTCCTGCACCTGCATAGTATGGCAAGCGTAGCACCTTGTTGAGCCCTTACATGTTAGTTTCCTCAAAAACTTTATCACCTCCGCTCTTGGCATATCAACACTGAAAGATAGATCTCAAAACGTCCACCAAGAAATAGCGAGGAGAAGTTAATAAGAAAGACAAGGTGATGGATTAATAAAGTCTTTATGAGAAAAATAACCAATGTGGGGCCAGATTTTGACTCATGGCATTGTTCATATTAGACCTTGACGGCATTCTTGCAAATTCGACGCATGACGTATGGTGCTTCATGCAATTGAATAAGAAAGAACAAAATATCTAGTGATACATTGATGTGAGAACGGATAGATATCATTCGAGCTGCGCTTGACCTTGAAGACCCATTTGCAACCAATCGCTTTCTTACCCCCAGGTAAGTCCACCAACTCCCAAGTTTGTTGATGATGAAGCGGGCAAGTTCAGCTTCCATAGCACTTACTCATTGAGCTTTGTGCATCGCCTCCTCAAGTGAACTCGGTTCTGGTTTCTAAAGAACATTGGTCATATATGCATGGTGTGCAGCAAGAAAGCCTTCATGCATATACCTACTAACTGGATGTTTTGCTTGTTCAGATCTACGAGAGATCATCGGTGCACTAGTCATCTCTTCTTGCAACGAATCTGACGTAGACGTCAAGGTCTGGGACAAAATATCCAATGGATGTGAAAGATCCACATATCTGGACGAGTCAAACATACGTTGCAATAACACTCGCTCATCCTGTGTAGAAACTACACTAGTTCCACTAAGCTGTGTTACGTGGACTCCATCGTTAACAAAAGCTCTATGTGCAACTGATTATGATCTGAAATCAATGACTTTTTCAGATCCTCCACTCAACATACTACTCTAAGGTATTACATGGACTGACTCCTTGGTTCTACAATAGATGCAGGGATGGCTACGACAGGTGCAGGAGCAAACCAAGACTGTAGCTCATGAAAAATAACATCTCTACTGATATAGAACTGCTTGGATGAATGATTGTAACTTCTATATCTTTTCGTATCAGAAGCATATCCAAGAAAAATGTATCTATCTGCTTTCGGATCTAGTTTCTTACGTCTCTCATTAGATATGTACACATAACAGATACATCCGAAAACTTTAAGGAAAGAGTAATCAGACCTACTGTCTGTGAAGACCTCCATCCGTGTTTGGTTACAGACTGCCGCTGTAGACGTCCGGTTCATCAGATACATCGTACATGAACAACTTCTGTCGAGTAAGGTCTAGGCATGGTCTTCTCATTCAACATCACACGAACAGCTTTTGATATCTGTTGTGAACTATAACTTCAGATCTTTTGGCGTAGAATATCGTGCTCACGCAGATATGCATCGAACTCTTCAAAAAGAAACTTGTCTCTTCCATCAGATCTCAGATAGAGGATAGAAGCTCCAGACTGCTTCTCTACCAACTTGCAGAAAGTTTAGAATGGTCACAGTGCTTCGGCAGAGGACTTGTTTCTCAACAAGTAGATCCAAGTATAACGCGAATGATCATAAATGAATAACACAAAGTACTGAAAACTGGTCAAACTTGGCTGAGAAGCAGTCCATTCATTAGTGTGAACAAGCTTCAGAAGCTTGTTCGCTCTGGTCCCTTAAAGGGTTGTCTAGCTTGCTTGCCAAATTGACATGCGGCACAAACTCCAATGGGTTCACTAGATTCGACTTTGGCCAGATCTGTAACCAGGTCAGAACCGAGTTCGATTCGAGTGTCCAATTCGCTTGTGTTAGATGTCAATATCAGACATTACTGGACCACTCTGTCCATACATGGCAGCCTGTAACTTAAGCGCAGAGGCATCTAGTTTAAACAACCTACCACTCTTGCTACCTCGAGCTATGACAGTGCTATTCGAATCTTCAATAAAACATCCATCTTTATTGAAGCACACTTGCATACCCTGCTCTATCAACTATCCTACAGATAGCAGGTTTCTAGTCAATGTGGATACATGTAAGACATTACGTATACCAATAAGCGTTGAAGCAGGAATGTCAAGTGGAATGTTATCTTTGTGCTGGATCTTGTGCCGTCTGTCACCATAAACTGAAGAGTCTCTACATGCTCGAGTGAACTGAACCACTCTCGATGAGACGTTATGTGACTTATGACGTCAAAGTCTATCACCCAGTCAATCTGTGGCTCGAAAGCTGCATAACTCTGATGCGTTGTAATAAGCAACTACTCCGAATAGATTTGCTCAGTGATTGCATAGCATTGCTGCTTACTGTAATCTTGCTGAGCGTTGTTGTCGTATTGCCTTTGATTGTTCTGTCGCTTGTAGCACTGATTCGCATTGTGGCTTTGCTTTTTGAAGTAGTTGCAGGAACCAGACGCACGTCTTTGGTTGTTGGAAGAACCAGACTGTTGCTGGTTCTGCTGGTTCTGCTGATTCTGCTGATGCTGCTGCTACGAGTGCTGGTTGTTGTTGTTGCTGTCCGTGACCTCGTCCACGTCCAACACCACACGTCCACGACCCCTATCTCGAAATCCTCCAGAACTTGCAAAATAGACAGATTCTTGCTCACCTGTTGAAGTTGCTCACCTGTTGAAGTAGAATTTCCCAATAGACGCACTTCTTTTCTTAACATCATAGGAACAAGTTCATCAAACCACGGAAGGGATTCTCTGGTCGAAATTGATGTTATGAATTGTTTGTACTATATAGGCAGTCTCTGCAATGTGATCTCGATCAAGACAGTGAGATCAATCTCGACTTCGACAAAAGATAATTGATCTACGAGTTGCTTGACATGGTTCACGTAGTCGTTGATGCACATCGATCCCTTCTTCACAGTGTTGAACTGCTGCAGTAATTACAACTTCTGCGTCTCATTCTTGACTAAAACAGACGTGTGAGTGCATCCTAAGCTTTCTTGGGTGTATCGCAATCCTGAATATGACCGATCATCGATGCTGAAACTGTCAGCGTGATGTAGTGAATTGTCTGGTAAGATCGCTTCTTCCACTCCTTGAATTTCGAGTCGGAAACGGATACATCAAGCGCTTTCTCCTCCTCAGTGATAAGATCTCATAGATCTTGTCCTTGCAAGAAAGTCATCATCCAGAACTTCCACCTTGGTAGTTGTTATTGTCGAGCTTCTCTCCAATGATCAAAGACACGGACACTGTCATAGCTGTAATCTTGAAATTGCAGTTTTATGTGCGGAAAATCTCATAAAACCTCCACGAAACTCATCCGCTCACACCTCGTGATCAAGAGTTGTCACAAGTCACAACATGGCAACTCAGCAAACTCCTCCTACAGCGAGAATGAAAAAAGAACTTGTCAACGAACTGTAGGTGTATAAAATTGGACGAAAACATCAGAGAACACACCAAGAAAAGTCGAAACTGGACCAAATGATATCAGAAATGGACTCTCAATACCTTGAAATTTTTCAAATTTTTCAAAGTGCTAGGGATAATCGAACCATTATTTCTTTTGGACTCAAGTTCTAAAAGTTTCATTTGATAAAAAAAGATCCAATTGAAAATCTGCCGCTGGAAACTTCCAAATCGGTTGGAACTTGACCGAGTACACAATTCGCACCTTCTGAACAAGACATCTCTTATAAGACTAGTCGACATATATCAGCGAGAAAAAATTATCTAGGTCTCAAAAATCGCGTTCAAAGTTTCTGATGACGAAAGAAATCATTTCGTCGCACCCGAACGCATCAGCCGGATAGTGCTCAACATCAGGCACAACTCCAACTGCTCTCTCTTGTACTTCTTCATTCACAAACTCCATCCTCAGCAAAGGACACACACTCTCTATTGCTCTTATATCACGTAAAAAGATCGATATTTTGAGGAGATTCCAAGAAGAGAGAGCAAGTAGACAAGAAAATAAAATAAGAATGCGATGAGAGAGATTTTTTCTCTCCATATATATATAGTGGAGGTGAGTACACAAGAAACTCTAATGGTGGGTTAGCACTCGAACTAACTGTAACTACTCTAATCACTCTGGCTAATGTTAACCGTCAATCTACTAGAGCTTAGTATTATATCAATATTATTTCTACTTTAATTTATTTTTTATAATAATTTATTAAATATATAGTTCTATAACACTTACATGTTTTCTGATAAGAAAAAACGAAATTCACTGTAAAAGGACGTGGGAAAGGATATTCTCCTCAAACAAGAAAAGCTGTCTGTACCTCCGGTGTACAGTTAGTGGCCATATTGCCTTCGAAATTGGCTGTTTTCGGCCAAGCTACTAATATAGTAGAGTGCAAAAGGGCTACCATGCAGCACCTTCTGGCTGCAAAAGGCCCCACCATGACTGTGGAGGGACTCGTGGGGAGGTTCAAGCACATCCAACGGTTCCAACGCACGTTACTCTTGCCAAAGCTGGTGATTTGCACAGCGTTTAGAGTCACCATGACTTCAGATATGGAAACCAAATGCTATATTTCCGCCCTCGCTTTACTCCAAAAACTACACTGCAGAAGTGCAATTTTGGACAATTTTGGACTTTTTTCTATACACTCATTTTAATTTTTCTATACACCCATATTAATAAACACCCAGAGGGTGAATTATATATTTAAAATATATATTTTTTATAAATCTTTTTCTTTCTTTTTTGAAAAATATTTCTTTTTTCTTTGACACCCCTATTTCTTCTTAACTTACGCCTCTATTGAATAGAACACGCGATGCAATGAATTGTCAACTTATGGAAAAACCCCATCAAACCTTACCAGGAAAAGAAGGATCCTAAAGGTCAAGCAACCAACGCCCCGAAAAGAGAACACCGGGGTCAGTAACTCTAAAGTCGCCTATCGCTCTGATGGGTCTTTCCATCGTTGGCTATTCACTGCGTCGCGTGTTTACTCTCACAATATCACCACCGGTACACCCTATTTAACCTATTGAACCAAATTGACCGTTACTTGAAAAACTACGAACCCTTTTGTCCTTCAGGCGCATCTCCACTCCAGACGTCTTCTCTCTTAACTTGGACATCCCATCTAGTTTGTAGCTTGTTCGAAGCCAAATCCGCCTATGACCGGGGCGGCGTGAGTCGAGTCCCCATGCCGCGGGGTCTCAGGCTGTCAAAGGGCAGCAGCGCACGGCTGCGAGCCCTACAGAGTAAGAGGCCTAAAAACAAATACAAAAAAAGTCAAATTAAAAAGTATCTCTAGTTTATATTGCATACGTATGTGTGCAATATGCATATTGTATTTGTAACACCTTTTGCTTTTTCCCCAAACTAGATGGCATTCGGGCAGTGATTAATCCAAAAGTGGCAGCTGCATGGTCATAAAGCAGGCTCAAGAGACTAGATAAAAGAGTGTCGCGAGCCCTAAAGGAGGCCATTCTCAGTTTTTCAGTTTTGGAGAGAGCACTCTTGGTGGTGAAGGAGGAGACTGTATTTTTCAGTGTAGTGTACATTGCCTTTGAGGTCAGAAATCAGGAGCTAGAACTGATGCACATCAAGCTCCTTGGAGAGCAGATTTGAAGAGGGACCTTGAGAGCAGACTTGGGGTGTTGATTAGATCGCTGACTTGAGGTCTGATCTGTTGAGTAACAGAAATCAGGGCGTTCAGAGTGAAATTAGGTTCTCTGGTGAAGTCTTAGTTCTGGAGTTGCTGAGTAGTGAAGGATTGCCGGTCCAAGAGCGCTGCGTGACCTTGTCAGCAAGTAATGCCATGTAATGTATATGAGCCCGTGAATTCCTCCATTCTGATAAGTAGGCTTGAGTTGTGTGCTAAAACTGAGTTGGGCGCATCTGGTGTCGTGTTGACTTCATTTCGGTGTAATTGCTTTGCCTTCCTACTTCCTAGCATCTACTAGGTCTCCTAGTCTTGGCGGTCGCTCCTTGTGGGTCCTGGCGTTCCGACTTGATCACCAGTAGCGGAAGCGCTGCCCAAATTTTATGCAACCCAGGTCTAGAATAGTTCCACCTGTATTTAGCAACCTAAGATTGACCAGAGACCTACAAAAGACTAGTTGGTTATTCGAAACCCGTTCAACAGTTATCAAATCCTCGGTGCTCATTAGTGGATAGTTTAACGAACTGGATCTGGAGACACAAATAAAGTATACAGGTCTCTAGGGAGGTTCACGTTCGGCAGTTCATTGGTTAGAGATTAAGGAATCTGTTCCGAGATCTGCGGTCGAACGTTACAGTTGGTATCAGAGCAGGCTCAAGTTGAGTCTTAGCTAAACACCATCGACAATGGAGGCTGTGTCGACCGAGTTGGACGAGATGAAAGCATTGCTGAGAGAGTTGGAAGGCCGACTTGAGCAAGTGGAAGCTGAGAACAAGGTGCTGAAGGCGGATCTAACTCAAGCAAAAGTGACACAAGAAAAGGAAGCGGAGGTCCCTGTACTGCAAATCGAGCAAGTCAAGGATTTCGCACTACCAGGTGAAGGAGCAGTTGATATTGCTCAAGCAGATAAGAATGAAGATGGGTCACAGAAGGTGCAAGAGAATGTTGCAGAAGGCAGCTCGGCCAAAGAAGGGCACAAGCGGAAAGTGAAGTGGGCTGAACCAGCGACACCATCAGCCTTCAACGGTGAGAAAAGCTTTTCCAAGTTTGAGTTATGGGTTACTGAGATGGAGAATTACTTGGAGAATTTCGATGAGTGCAGCTGGTTCACCTATGCTGTTAGTAGACTGGAAGGAGAGGCTAAGGAATGGTATGGAGGTCAACAGCGGATGAGGAGTTTGAACGGTACAACTCCTATGTCCACTTGGTCGGAGCTGAAGGATGAACTCAGAAGACATCTGGTACCGGTGGATGAAGCTACACAGTTTCGGCTGGAGCTCATTCATCTGAGACAGACAGGAAGTATCAGACAGTACCTCCAGCGATTTTCTGAGTTGGTTACTCGTTTGCACATGGTGGATCGCACCGACTTGCTGTTTCACTTGAAGAAAGGTCTGCAGGGTTTCTATGCTAGTGTGTTTGATAGCTGGGTTATGTTTCACAAGTCCGAGGACATGCAAGACTTGTTTGCATTTCTGGAAGCAGCAGAGAACACTAGGGAACGTAATCACACCGTGCAGCCCTCCAAGTTTCAGCGTGGAACAAGTGGTGGCGAGCCTAGTAGAGGATTTTGGCGCAATCCTCAAGGACAGATAACATCCTCTCAGAGTAGAGGTGGTAGAGGACGTGGTGGTGGAAGATTTGGTGCAGCGGGAAGGAGGTTTCCTCGTGGATCTCAACAGCAAGGAGTTTCTCGTGGTCCTACTCAGACACGACCTACTGGATCCTATGCATCCAATGCAGGATCCAACCAAGCTTCGACTTCAGGTGCTAGGAGCAGTGGAGCTAGCAGTGCTACACCTTCAAGGACGATCATCTGCTTTCGATGCGGACGGGACGGTCATATCGCTCGTGATTGTCCTCAACGTTCAACAACGAGCAACGTGCGTGGGTTGACAGCTGAAGAGACAACCAGTATTGAAGAACCAGTTGAGGCGACTACTGAAGCAGAGGTATGTGCTGGTGAGCATTTGGTAGAGCATGGGGATTTTCTGCCGTGGATTGAAGTGAAAATAGGAAACCACCGGTGTTGTTTGCTTATTGATACTGGAGCAGATGTGAATGTCTTGGATGAAAAACTAGTCAGGACCTTAGGGGTGACTAGAACCAAGATCATGAGCCCGTTGTTGGTAAGGTTTGTGCAAGGTAGCACAACCGTTACAGAAAAACTCATGAGTGTTCCTGTTACTGTTGGAGGGGTAACTAGGAAGCACGAGTTTTTAGTTATGAGTTTAGGTGACACGATGGAGGGTATCTTGTCCTGGTCTTGGTTACAAGAGACCAAGGCAAAGCTAGATGTTCAAGAAGGGAACATCATAGTTATGGATCGTTGGGGCTCGGGTCAACCACATCCATTGGTCATCAAAGAGAGACCTAAGGAGCCAAACCATGCTGTCCGTAGGTTCCAACGAGCCAAGGTGGCATTTCAGATCTGCACTGTAAACCCTCCGCGGTCCTAACGATCAACTACCCCCCGATCTCTCAACCTCCACGATCGTCATCCACGAATCTGCAACTGTCGGGCCTGTCTCTCACTCAGGGGTCACCTCTGATGGCTTTGATGGAAGCACACCATGAATCTTGAAGGGAAAAATGCTAAGTTCACTCTCATTCATACACCCACCAACTTATCAACTAAAATCTCCATAATCTTATCCACTAAAATCCTCCATTCTAACGACGTCTCTCAAGTTCTCACATGCTAAAAATATCCCACACTCTCTATATTACTCAAGTTGTCATTACGACAATGTGAAAACAAGGATGAGGAGCTCTTCTCTACTCCTCTATTTATACATTCTAGGTTTTTACTTTGGTACCCTCCGGTAACTCAGCCGTAACTACTTTTACCGGGTTTTACTAAGATATTACTTAAGGTAAAAGCATTGATCACATGGGCTTTTTACCTTTTCACATGGGCTTATTCCTTCAAAGTCAACAACTTCTAGAAGGATTCTGGAATATTCTCAAGGAATCTCGAATTTCCACCCCCCCTCTACACTAGGACCCACTAAAAAGGAAACATGTGGAATCTCTTCTTGTTTTTAATGCCCACAAAGTCCACAACTTTAATCCAACCACTAATATCAAGTCAAAAAGGAGATAAGGGATACTTTCCACCCCCTTTCTACCTTTTAGACAAGATGACAAGATAGTAGTGCTCACTCTTTAGCAAATATCTGAATTCTGCCAAAAGTACAGCTAAGTTTAACCATAACTAACTTTTAGCTAGTCATGACTAACTTGATATCTCCTAAAAGTACTTTGGCAGCAAATAAACATTCTCAACACTTAGTTAGAACTAAACACCTTACTAATAGATAAACTTCCTATGTGTAACATAGGTCGTTACATTTTACCCCCGGACTAAATTTTCGCTCCGTCCTCGGAGTGAAGAGAGAACTTCCGTCGATGAAACAACTTCAACTTGTCATGGTTGACCCGATCGAATCTCCTTCCTCCCAGCTCCTGAAGGTCATATGTGAAGTTGCTCCACACCTTATCTACAACAAAAGGACCAAAATATCTCGGAAGAAACTTCTTCCTAGCCCTCTTGAATCTGATAGCATCATACAACATAACCCAATCTCCGACTTGAAAAGGTTTTACCTCCCTCTTGCCCAAACGTTTGTCGTAACTCTTCTTTTGATACGCCTGAGCTCGTTCCATCCGGATCATTGCTACCGCTCGGGTCTCTTCCAACTCCATGAGTTGCTCCCTTCTTGATCTGACCACGTCTTCTCCTCTCGACCTCTTCAACTTTCGTTGAATAGTTTGAAAAGTATCCAATTCGAATTGGATCGGCAACTTGGACTCCACTCCATAAACCAGTCGAAATGGGGAGTACCCAGTAGAAGTCTTTGTTGTCGTTCGATACTCCCATAAGATGGCATGTAGCCTCTTATCCCAAGTATGTTTCGCAGTCTCAACACCAGCATCTTTGGCGAGCATCATACAAAGTGTAAGATTGGTCTTCTCCGCAAGACCATTAGCATTTGGTTTGTATGAGGTCGTTACTCGTGGCTTGATAGAAAAGTGTTGTAGCATAGCAGTAGTCATGCTCCCTACAAACTCTCCTCCTCTATCTGAGACCAACTTAACGGACATCCAAATCTCGTGATGATCCTCTCCCATAGGAATCTACCGACTTCTGTTTCATTGGTCTCTCTCAAAGGTCTAGCCTCTACCCACTTGGTACAATAGTCAGTGGCGACTACAATGTATCTATTGCCTCGAGGTGTCTTATTAAGAGGACCTACAAAGTCAATACCCCACTTCTCAAATGGTCCTAACACGGGAATTGATCTTAACGGAGGTGTTCTAGTAGACTTCAGAGCAAATGCTTGACATACGTCGCAAGTTTTGCAATAGTCTAAACACTCTTTGAAAATCCCTCTCCAGTGGTAACCCGCATCCAAAATCTTGAAGGCTGTTATCTTACCAGCAAAGTGACCTCCGCAAACAGTTCCGTCGTGAAACTCGTGCATTAGCTTGAATGCCTCCTTCTGACCAACTGCTCTCCTTAGTAACCCATCTGCTCCTTGATGAAACAGAATTCCCTCTACCATGGTGTAAGGTTTGCATCTCTTGATCAACGCGTTACGTTCTCGGGTATGCATACCTTCCGGAAAAGAGCCATCTGCAAGGAAACTCCAGATTTCCTTATACTCGTCCGGTATCTCCTCAATGCTTGTGATGGTCATCAGATGCTCGTCTGGAAACGAATCGTCAAATGGTTCTTCTCCCTCATCATCATAAGCCCTCGACAAAAGATCAGCATTCGCATGCTTTTTCCCTGGTCTATCTTCGATCACATAATCGTATTCTGTTAGAAGGATCTTCCAACGAGCAATACGACCTTCGGCATTAGGCTTATTAAAGATATACTTTAAAGCCTTGTGATCTGTGACTATGGAAAATTTCCCTCCTAGCAAGTAGTGTCGGAATTTCTTCAATCCAAAGATCACCGCTAATCCTTCTCGTTCAGTCACGGAGTAATTCTTCTCCGCTGGAACCATCTGCCTACTAGCATAAGCTATAGGATGATCATGCCCATCTCCATCTAGCTGACTTAATGTACATCCGATTGCTACATTGGAGGCATCCGTATACAGAATAAATGCTTTACTCCACTCAGGTTTAGCAAGTATAGGAGCTGTCACTAATGCCTTTTTCAGCTCCTCAAATGCTTCCTTTGCCTTCTGATCATGCACTATCAAGTCAAAATCAACTCCCTTCTTCATATACATAGTCAAAGCTATTGCTTTGTTTGAGAAGGAAAAGACAAACCTACGATAATATCCAACCATGCCAAGAAACTGCCTCAACTTTGTCAAGTTGATCGGAAATGGAAGATCCACAATCTTCTTCACCTTCTCAGGATCTACCGCAATCCCATTCTTGGAAATGATGTGCCCTAACAGCAGACCTTCTTCGCAGCCAAAGATGCACTTCTCTGGATTTAGAGAAGCGTTGGCTTGCTCCAACCGCTGCAAAACTTTGATCACATGATCAAAGTGGTCCTCCTTTCGTCCGTACACACAGAAATCGTCAATGAAATCCCGAACAAACTTCCCTATGAATGGTTCAAACACCTTGTTCATGAACCTCTGAAACGTGGCCGGAGCATTACACAGTCCGAATGGCATCACTCGAAATGCAAATGTTCCCCAAGGAGTAGTGAAAGTAGTCAACTGCTGGTACTCCTGTGCTATCTTGATCTGGTTGTATCCACTATAACCATCACCAAAGCTGTACCACTCATGACCGGCAACTTCCTCCAAAATCTCATCTATAAATGGTAGAGGATAATAGTCCTTCTTGGTAACTGCATTCAGCTTCTTATAGTCTATGCACACTCGCAGCTTACCATTCTTCTTCTTGACAATCACAATGGGTGAAACCCATTCTGAGTTCTCCACCTCATAGATGAAACTCGCCTCCTTCAACTTGTCTATCTCCTCCTTGACCATCATTGCCGTTGTAGGATTGACCCTTCTCTGCTTCTGTCGAACTGGTCTTGCGTTCTCCTCCAATTCGATTCGATGAGTCTCGAGGGTCACCTCCTTCAAATCCTTGTAGCTGAAAGCAAACACATGGATATATTTTCGAAATATATCTAGGAATCTACTTTTCTCTTCTTGAGTGACATTGATACCAAACTTCAGGGTAGAGAGTCTTCTCACAATCTCTGCCTCACTCAACTCTTCTTTGTCAGGATCTTTCTCCACTGCTGGTCGAGGCAACAAGTCAATAGCACTAAGCTGATGTACTGATTCGTCTCGACCAAATCCTTCATCCTCAGACGAGGATTCTTGGTCGTAAGAATCCCCAGTATCTACTTCCGAGACACTCTGATCATCCTCCGTATCAGATTCCCAGTAGTCACTAGTGGGTCTATCAGAGTCAGAAGTCACAACTCCAACACCCGAGAGAGGAACTATCACTCTATGATCTCTAGGCCCAATTCGTAAGTATCCCTTGTGCCACCTATCCGTGGTGCGCACAGCTCTCAACCAAGGCCTACCTAGGAGCAAATCATAACTAGAGTCCTTTAACACTTGAAAGGACATCAATGTTTGAACTCCCATCACAGACACGACCACCTTCTCTAACACACCAAGAGGTCTTACCCGTTGCTTGTTAGCCATCCCCACGACAATGCTAGCCGGGCGAGTTGGTTCCATTCCCAACTTCTTCATCAACCTCTCCGATATGGCGTTTACAGCCGACCCTCCATCCACCAATACGTCAGAGACGTAGTGACCATTCAATCGGACTTCAATCTTTGAAGCCCTAGTGCATACCTCTGAAGCATGCACATCCACCACACCAACTCCCACTGACTTTGATGTCTTGCTCTTGGGTTTCTTCTTCTTGCTTCTCTTAGAACTCAGTCCTCCTCTGAGTTCCCTTCGTAAGCTGGGATTAAGTGCGATCAGTTGTCCAACAGTGATGTTGGCTTTCTGAGCACCCACATCTTCAACCACATCATATCCCGCTTGGGAAGATGAAATGGTGAAATCCGCCATCCCCAGCTTCCTTCTTGGCTCCCTTGGTGTACTCGAAACATTACTCGAACGAGTACTTCTACTTGCTGACTCCTCCATGAAAACCGGTTCATCAGAAAATCGAGTTCTTTTTCTTTCTTGAGCTAAAAGCTCCACCGGTGCATGAGAAGAGTTTGAACTCTCTCCTTTCTCGTAGATGGGATCTCGCACGACATCGATAGTAGCCACCCCTTTGTCTCGTCCTTGTGATGGATTTCCTCCACCCACATTCATTCTGACAGCTTCGGCACCTCTTGCTCCGTTGTTAGGACAATTTCGCTGGAAATGAGAACCTCCACACGTCCAACAAGTGATTCCTCCAAAGTTACCTTGGTTGCCTCCAAAGTTACCTTGATTTCCTCGGTTGGGATTGTTGTCGTAACCTCTTTGACCTCCTCCTCCACCTTTGTTCCTCCATTCTCGTAACTGCACCACATTTATCTTGAGATCCGCAAGAGTGTCAGTGATGCTCTTCAGCTCGGCATGAAAATCAGAGGTGGCAGTAGACATCGTTGTTGGGACAAACGGTCTTGGCACCACCGTTGGAGTAGGAGCTGACGTTGAAGCAATCACCAATTGTGATGGTGCAGGTGCGATCGTTGTGGCTACACCAGGAGTCGGAGTTGACACCAGAGCAGCATGATGAGGTTGGATGATATCTCCTTCATCCAAACTCTCTTCCATATTTGTCGCTATCTTGATGGCCTCCGCTTTGGTTGCTGGCTTCTCGTACCTCACTTGGGTTCGAATTGAAGGTCTCAACCCTCCCACCAAGTTCTTGGTCAGCACTGCTCCAATCCCCGCCATCGTTAGTTCCACATTGTCTCCACTCTTCCGTAGGACCGTCCGAAACCGTTGCTCCAACTTATCCACCCTTTCGGCATATTGCCGAACTTTCTCGTCGTCACGTTGCTTCAAATGAGTAAGCTCCACCATGAGCTTCTCATAACTCTCTTCTGGAAGAAATTCTTCGATGAGTGCATTACTCAACGTCTCCCATGTGTCCTCAACTGCACCAGGTGTCTGGCTCTTCACTCGGTCTTCATACCACGTAAGAGCAAAATCTTCTAAAAACTCTGGCAGTAACAACACCCATTCTTCCTTCCTTCTCACGTTGTTTCCGATGCAACCCCTTTTGAAGTCTCGAACAAACGGTTCTACATCTTCATTGTCCTTCCCATGAAACACGGGTAGCTTTCCCATCTTGTAACTACTCTTTCTACTCTTCTAATCGTCGTGCAATAACTACTCGCTAAAAGAGTACGAACATCACCAATTCCATTCGCGAATAATCTACCATAGGTAAAATGAAAGGAAATGGTTGTAACAACACCTCTTGTGCCATCTCTTCCCCCAAGGTAATCATGAGTCTGAGTCGCATCACCGCCTTCTCCACCATCCGAATGACGATCTCCATCACAACTCAGCCGAGTCCTCCTTTGAAGTCGACAACTTCTCCGTCTCAGCTCTTTGAGTCTCGTCCAACTTCTCGACTACGGACGTAAGTAGGGCGGCCACATCGACGCACTTGTGTCCTCTTGATAGATCACCCACTCCACAACTTGGACAAGGATCTTCGCCTAGAAGATGAATTGGCGCTGGTGACGATGGACCCACTCGAAGACTCAAATCAGTAAACTCCCGCTTCCCTTTAGCTCTCTCGGTTCTGATTCTAGTTGGACAATTCACTACTTTGTGTCCCAACCCTCTACAGAAATAACACCACAAGTCGGTTTCTACTCTTCTCCTCGGCGATTCTACTTGAGGTTTAGTACTAGGGTTTTCAAACTCGACGATAATCTCTCTCGAACTTTCTCCGACACTTACTATGACATCTAAACCTTGAGGAAGGTTTCTAAGTCTAACTTTCCAATCTTTTGAATTTCCACTCATGTTGCACCTTCTCAACCATTAAGTGGACAAAATATCATAGAGGAAAATAATTCTACATTACTTTCTTAACTCTTCCGAGCTTTATATTAGAAATCGTGCATTATACATGCGATACACGAAATAAAATCTAATCTAATATTAACTATCAAAGATATGATCCTCCTCACCCTCGTTTGTACTCATCACAACAGACATCTTGAACTCACTCTTGTAAGGATCCAACTCTATTTCACCAGGAGCATTCGTGGCCTCCATAGTGAATGATGCTTTAAACTCGACTTTCTTCAAATCTGTGCCAATTGTCGCGGAAGCTTCTTCGTATAGAGTAAAGAGGGCACCCCAAGTGCTATAGATGCGTGTTCGTAACTCATCTATACTTAACTTGGGCTTCTCCGTCTCTGTTCGAACTCCTAAACGTCTCTTCTTCCACCTCGTCATTCGAACTGGATTCCCCATGACGTATCTTCAAGACCTCCTTGTATGCCGAAACGTCTCTCTCTTAGTTGGTAAGAGATCTCTCCAAGATTTTTGTGGTCTCCAGTAGCTCAACCTCCAAGCTACTAAATCATGAAGTTTCAACAGAAACTTCTCTAATCAGAAGAGATGGTGATGACTGTACAAATTTTCAGAGAACTGAAATTTGTATATTTTCACTTCCCTCATGGTTGTCAACCCCCTCCACTTTGAAAAATCCTTTCTCCCTCTTCAGACCTCATCTTCTCATGATTTCTTTTGTCCTGGATAGCTTATCAGCCACTCTAAAACACTGGAAAGTTTCTCAGGAAAATAAAATTCACAGAAAATCTGACACTGACTGTAAACTTTTTCCAGAGAACAGAATTCCTCAACTCTCACGAATAGACCCCCTCAACTTTGAAAAATCATTGCTCCCTCTCTAGACCACCTTTTCCTATGATTCCTTTTGTCTTAGATAGGTTATCAGCCAATCTAAAACACTGGAAAGTTTCACAGGAAAATAAAATTCACAGAAAAGTTGACAGCGACTGTACAAATTTTCCAGAGAGCAGAATTTCTAAACTCACAAATTTCTCTCCTCTAATAACTTTTCTCTCCTCTTTTCTCTACAACTCTTGTTGCACCTCTTTCAACTCTCCTCAAACCCTTTCTAAGTGAACAAGATGTAAAGAATGACTTCGAACGCGTCATATATCACTACGGGATACACGAAAGGTTCTAACGTTGCTAACATCGCGTTAGCTCTCTCTCCTCCCAACGTTCTCTCCATGTGTTCTCTCATAATCTCCTTTTGTCGAATATAGAACTGAACTCTAAACATCGTTCAACGATCCCTTCAAGTGAGGTCCCGGCAACGGAACCAAAAATGTAAACCCTCCGCGGTCCTAACGATCAACTACCCCCCGATCTCTCAACCTCCACGATCGTCATCCACGAATCTGCAACTGTCGGGCCTGTCTCTCACTCAGGGGTCACCTCTGATGGCTTTGATGGAAGCACACCATGAATCTTGAAGGGAAAAATGCTAAGTTCACTCTCATTCATACACCCACCAACTTATCAACTAAAATCTCCATAATCTTATCCACTAAAATCCTCCATTCTAACGACGTCTCTCAAGTTCTCACATGCTAAAAATATCCCACACTCTCTATATTACTCAAGTTGTCATTACGACAATGTGAAAACAAGGATGAGGAGCTCTTCTCTACTCCTCTATTTATACATTCTAGGTTTTTACTTTGGTACCCTCCGGTAACTCAGCCGTAACTACTTTTACCGGGTTTTACTAAGATATTACTTAAGGTAAAAGCATTGATCACATGGGCTTTTTACCTTTTCACATGGGCTTATTCCTTCAAAGTCAACAACTTCTAGAAGGATTCTGGAATATTCTCAAGGAATCTCGAATTTCCACCCCCCCTCTACACTAGGACCCACTAAAAAGGAAACATGTGGAATCTCTTCTTGTTTTTAATGCCCACAAAGTCCACAACTTTAATCCAACCACTAATATCAAGTCAAAAAGGAGATAAGGGATACTTTCCACCCCCTTTCTACCTTTTAGACAAGATGACAAGATAGTAGTGCTCACTCTTTAGCAAATATCTGAATTCTGCCAAAAGTACAGCTAAGTTTAACCATAACTAACTTTTAGCTAGTCATGACTAACTTGATATCTCCTAAAAGTACTTTGGCAGCAAATAAACATTCTCAACACTTAGTTAGAACTAAACACCTTACTAATAGATAAACTTCCTATGTGTAACATAGGTCGTTACAGCACAGCTAGACAATTTGGAAAGCAGATCAAGTCAGTAGACGAAGCTTGGGTTGCAGTGATGTCTAAACCCAAGGTGGAGACGGATGAGGAAGAACGTGTTGCTGCTCTTCCCATACATCCTGATATGCAAGCATTGATTGAGAGGTATTCTCACATAATGCCGGACCAGTTACCAACAGGACTTCCTCCGAGGAGAGTCTTGGATCATGCTATTGATCTGGTTCCTGGGACTACCCCTACTGTAGTGCCATCAAGACGGATGTCGTTTGATGAGCTGACAGAGCTGAAGACTCAGTTGAAAGAGTTGGTAGCTCAGGGTATCTTACGACCTAGTATATCACCTTATGCTGCCCCGGTGTTGTTCGTGGCCAAGAAAGATGGTGGTATTCGCATGTGTGCGGACTATCGTGCACTCAATAAGGTTACTGTCAAGAACAAGTATCCTCTTCCTCTCATGGATGAAACCACGGATCGGTTGGCCACTGGAAGATACTTCACCAAGCTGGATCTACGTTCTGGATATCACCAGATCAGGATCAAAGAAGGAGATGAAGAAAAGACAGCTGTAAGGACGAGGTATGGCTTGTTTGAGTATACAGTGCTGCCGTTTGGATTGTCCAATGCACCTGGTACTTTCTGCAGGCTAATGAACGAGATTTTCAGAGATCTCTTGGATGAGAGTGTTATCGTGTACCTAGACGATATCATCATCTTCTCATCCACTTGGGATCAACATCTAGTAGATGTTGAAATGGTGTTTAAGCGCCTAGAAGAACATCAACTCTATCTCAAGAAGAGCAAGTGCTCTTTTGGACAAGAGAGTGTAGTGTTTCTAGGATGCTTGATCGATGCGCAGGGCATTCATCCTAACAGGGCTAAGATTCGAGCCATTGTTGAATGGAAGAGACCTGAGAGTGTTCATGAGCTCAGATCTTTTCTTGGGTTAGCCACATATTTTCGGCGCTTTGTTTATCAGTTTGCGCATAAAGCCGCACCTTTGTTTGGCTTATTGCGCAAGGCTTCCAAAGTTGTTTGGAATCCAGCAGCTGAACGAGCGTTTCAAGGATTGAAACAAGCACTGACAGCGATGCCTGTGCTAGCTCTTCCAAAGATGGGAGAACCTTTCGAGGTTCACACAGATGCTTCTCAATGGACCATTGGAGGAGTGTTGATGCAAGAAAAGCATCCGGTGGCTTACGAAAGTCACAAGTTCTCAGAGACTGAGGCAAAATGGTCTGCTCATGAACAGGAGATGTTCGCAGTTATCCATTGTTTGAAGCGTTGGGAGCATTATTTGTTACCAAGCAAAGTTACTGTTGTAACGGACTGTGAGGGTAATACATACTTTCAGAGTAAACCTCGTTTGTCACGTAAACAACAGAGGTGGCAAGTGGAGCTTGCACGTTTTGATATCGAATGGCGGTATCAAAAGGGGAAGGAAAATATTCCAGCGGATGTGTTAAGCAGACGTGTCCAGGCGTTAACAACCCAAGACACAAGTGAAGAGCTTTTGGATCGAATCAGACAAGCATTGCCAGATGATCCTCAGGCTCAACGTTGGACCAGCCAACAAGGGAGAGATCCATTGGTACGTCATCTCTCATTTCGCAATGGCCTTTGGTTTTACAAGCAAACCAAGGTCTATGTTCCAGCTGGATCTCTAAGGACACTCGTCATGCAAGAATGTCATGATTGTGAACTGGCTGGACATGGAGGACAAAATAGAACATTGCAACGAGTTAAAGAGCAGTTCTATTGGCCGTCCATGTTGGAGGATGTAATCAAGTACGTGCAGACTTGCTTGACATGTCAGCAACAACGAACTGAGCGGAGGAGACCTGCAGGGTTGCTGAGGCCATTGCCAATACCTGATGGGCCTTGGGAGAGCATAAGTATGGACTTATGCACAGTTTTACCTGAATCAAGAGGTTTTGATGCTCTGTTAGTTGTTATAGATCGTTTCAGTAAGCAAACTCACCTCATCCCTTGTAGGGAAGCAGTGACGTCAAGAGGTGCCGCTGAACTGTTTATACGATATGTTTTTAAGTATCATGGGATGCCTAAAGACATTGTTTCAGATTTGGATAGGAGGTTTGTAGCTGATTTTTGGAAGGGTTTGTTTCGAAGGCTCGGAACTACCCTCAAGTTCAGTTCCTCTTATCATCCTGAAACTGATGGTCAGACGGAAAGGACGATCCAGATAGTAGAACAAGGGTTGAGAAACTATATCATGCGAGATCAGAGTGACTGGAGCGAGCACTTGGACTTGGTAGAGTTTACATATAACAACACCAAGCACTCGAGTACAAGATTTAAACCATTTGAAGTGGTTTATCGGGGCTCTCATGCACCTTGGACTCCTATAGCTTTAGCTACCAAGGGGCATGAAAATACAGGAAGGTCGAATCAGGATCCTCCAGATCTAGAGACTTTCATACGTGTTCAGGGTACTGTGTTTCAAGAAGCCAAGAAACACATGGAGAAGGCACAACAACGGTATGCTAAGTATGCAAACCGTGGTAGACAAGATTTACAATTCGAAGAAGGACAGAGAGTCTGGTTGAGAACCAAGAACTTCAGAATCCCAGCAGGGGTGGATTTAGCCAAGAAGCTTCTTCCAAAGTGGGCAGGACCATTCCTGATTGAGAAGAAGTTAGGTCTTGTGACTTATAAGTTACGTTTTCCAGCTAGCATGAAACATTATCACCCCATCATTCATGTTTCTAACTTGAAAATGTTTCGTGAAGAACTAGAATTGTTGCCTGGAAGATATCAGAAATGGCATCCAGTGTTAGAAGCATTACCAAGAGCTGATGATCTTGAGTTGATTGAGATAGTAGATCATCGAGCATCACCGAATCCAGATGGAGCTGGAGAACCCGTTACTCAATACCTATGTCGTTGGACAGGTAGAGTTCCGGGATTGGTAAGTGAAGCTTGGGAGTATCTAGATGATCTAGCATTGTACAAGTTCCAAGAACCACTGCGAAGATATTTTGTGAGACGACAGTCCGCAGTGGTCTCTGCCAGCTAAGCGGTGGATTGAATCGAGTCAGAAGAGTCATGCCAAAGGGCCCTTCAAGGACACTGGAACCGAGTAGATCTGGCCAATCTGCTCGTCTAAAGGTGGAGTTGTGGTCTGCTGATTTCTTATGACTGTCGGATGTCAATCAGGTTTAGGCTGACGCTACTATGGTGTATCATAGTAAGGAGGTGGATAAAAAGAAACTGACGAGTTCACCACCTGGAAGCTAGGGTTCTGTCTCACCCGAAAGCTTCAACAGATGCTCGGTAATGGAGCATAGCCTTGAGAAAGGGCTTAATCTTACCCTGGATGGGGTACTGTTCCTCTGGATTTGAGGAAGTGTTGTTTCTAATGTGGTATTGTAGATACCGCAGTTCAGTGGAAGAACTGCGTTTTGCTGGTTGGGGCGATTGTAACACCTTTTGCTTTTTCCCCAAACCAGATGGCATTCGGGCAGTGATTAATCCAAAAGTGGCAGCTGCATGGTCATAAAGCAAGCTCAAGAGACTAGATAAAAGAGTGTCGCGAGCCCTAAAGGAGGCCATTCTCAGTTTTTCAGTTTTGGAGAGAGCACTCTTGGTGGTGAAGGAGGAGACTGTATTTTTCAGTGTAGTGTACATTGCCTTTGAGGTCAGAAATCAGGAGCTAGAACTGATGCACATCAAGCTCCTTGGAGAGCAGATTTGAAGAGGGACCTTGAGAGCAGACTTGGGGTGTTGATTAGATCGCTGACTTGAGGTCTGATCTGTTGAGTAACAGAAATCAGGGCGTTCAGAGTGAAATTAGGTTCTCTGGTGAAGTCTTAGTTCTGGAGTTGCTGAGTAGTGAAGGATTGCCGGTCCAAGAGCGCTGCGTGACCTTGTCAGCAAGTAATGCCATGTAATGTATATGAGCTTGTGAATTCCTCCATTCTGATAAGTAGGCTTGAGTTGTGTGCTAAAACTGAGTTGGGCGCATCTGGTGTCGTGTTGACTTCATTTTGGTGTAATTGCTTTGCCTTCCTACTTCCTAGCATCTACTAGGTCTCCTAGTCTTGGCGGTTGCTCCTTGTGGGTCCTGGCGTTCCGACTTGATCACCAGTAGCGGAAGCGCTGCCCAAATTTTATGCAACCCAGGTCTAGAATAGTTCCACCTGTATTTAACAACCTAAGATTGACCAGAGACCTACAAAAGACTAGTTGGTTATTCGAAACCCGTTCAACAGTTATCAAATCCTCGGTGCTCATTAATGGATAGTTTAACGAACTGGATCTGGAGACACAAATAAAGTATACATGTCTCTAGGGAGGTTCACGTTCGGAAGTTCATTGGTTAGAGATTAAGGAATCTGTTCCGAGATCTGCGGTAGAACGTTACATATTTATACAGCGTACTTGTTGTGAAGAGAACAGATAAGTGAGAAGTGTCACAGTCTTCGCATTGTGAATAGTGGCAACATCTATAAATACATCCGTCCATGTTCCTCCTGTCCACTTGCACGTATTCAAGGTCAACTGTACAGGTCCATATTCTATGCACGAAGAAGTTACCACTCTTACAATACGTCAGTAATCAAGAACTTTATCCAGAAATTTTTACCCAGAAGATTCTATATCGAAGGTGCGGAAGTTAGGCGCCTTGCTTGGAAAGCTCCTGTGTCCGTCGATCCCCTTCACTTCTCCCGTGGTTTATATAGGCCTGACCGCAAATGGTGTGACTTCAGCACACGCCTGGGCCTGGGGGAAGGGTGTACTGTATGCGGCTCCCGAGCCACTCCAGACTGATAGCTGCAGAGAATGTCTGGCTGTAGAGCAAGAATTTATCACATGTACATCCTCGATACTGATCATGAGTCCTTAAAAGGTTGCCCTCGTGAAGCGTGACGGAATTTTGTTGTTGAATACACCAAACTGTCGGCAACCGGCAGTTTGGGGCTGAAAGTAGCTGACGTTGGAGCTCGAGAGAGATTCAAAGAGATTTGATGATGAATAGGTTTCATAGTTTCAAGTCAACTCCGGAGGCCGTCGTCATCAAGCGGTGAACTAGCCTAAAGAGGGTAGATCTAGAGGAGCCGTTTTCCCTCGAAGTCTTGAAGTTTCAGCTGCATTGTCTTGGATCATGAGCAGGTCGATCCTCTTAATTTCCAGATTGGATTGCTGCAAATATCCTCGAGACAGGCTTGACGATGATTTTGAAGATCAGGAGGAGTGAGATGGGACCAAGCCCAGGATTAGCTACAACTGCATCGACCAGTACAAGCTTCCTTTGATGCATGAAGTCACCAATCACTCTAGCGAAACTTATATTCCAGAGTTAAGTAAACAGATGAGGTGCCCCGACGGTAGCTGGTGACCATCACTGCTAGCAGTGAACATCAAGATCTGGGCATTGTAACTTGTCGAAGTTGCTGTGAGAGGACACGTCCTCTCACAGGCTATCAAATCAGTCTCACAGCAGCAGGGGCTTCATTTCGCCCTTGAGTTACACGTGATCATGGAGCTCCGCAGAAGTTCCATCAGTATCGCTCTTACGCTGGCCTTGTTATGCTTAAGCTTCTCCCTTACTTCAGTAACTGCTCAACCAGGTATCTATTCTCTTCCTCATATGCCATTATGAGCTAGCGCTGCTTCATGATCAGATGTTGTGCTCATAAATTATCTTCAGTTCTGTACATTCGGATCGGATACAGCTGCAACGGATGTTACTAGTAAGTTCCCTTTTTAAGACTGTGAAAGGTTGAAAGCTGGAAACATTGCGCAATCTGAGTTTCCGCAAAGAGTTAACAATTCTTGAGGTCTAAGACTTCCGTTCTCAGGGGTAAACCACCCTTGACCGCTAGCTGCAGTTCAGGAGAACAATGTAAGTGTGTTACATTGACAGACGAGGACTCCACGGCATTACGTCCCATAGAGCAGGCATCTCGTACCGGTACCTGTTGAGTCCATGGCCAAGTCATTGAATTTATCCATCTCATTGGTGAGCGCCCGGCCGACAGCATGGTTTAGAACGCCACCAAGGAGCTAGTAAGTGAGTCATTTAAGAATACATCGGTGGCCACAGCAGACGATGGCCCGCAACTGGAAAGGGATCAGGAACGTGAAATCTGAGTAAAATCTGGTGGCAAACGGCTGGTTGATCGCAGGGCTTTTGAATATCGATTGTGGATCGACGAAGAACTACTCCGACTATTACTTTAACTGGGTAACGGACACTGGCTACATTGCTACTGGCTATAATTCAGGGCCAGTTTTCGCTAAGGGAGATGAAACTAACTTCAGACTCTTCAACGACACGAGGAAGAAACACTGCTATACTCTACCCACTCAACCGGACACAACTTACCTCGTTCGAGCCTCGTTTCTGTACGGGAACTACTCTGAGCTCTACGGCAACACCACCTTCGACCTCACCATCAATTCAACGTACTGGACCACTATCAAGATCGAGCCTGTGGTCGATTGGAGCGCTGCTAACTTGGGAGTGCAGCAAATCATGAGAAGGGAGGCTCTAGTAAGGTCCAACGGCACGAAATTGTTCATTTGTCTGCTGAGAAACACTGGGCTCCCGTTCATTACCTCTCTGGTGCTGCGCACCTTCGCTGATAATATGTACGAGGAGGTGAAGAACAACCAGATTCTCGTCGTGGAATCCAGGTGGTCGGCTAGCATCTGGGATCAAATCAGGTATACTGTCCCATCCCAGTTCGGAACAGATAAACTTCTGAATCATCACTTTGGATATATATACTGTTCTTATAAAGGAAAATTTGTTAAATTCCTACATCTTAAACTAATTAGAGCTCTCATACGAAAAGTACAGTACTGTTAATCACATTGTGTCCCATTAACAGTTCGATCGGGCTAGATGAAGATCAATAGTCATTTCACGGTAATGACATCTTGACTTGACGCTGCAGTGAATTTGTGTTAGAGCTGGATATACATATATGTGTGGAGAGTGGTATCAGTAGACTCGGTAGACTTGGTTAAGAAGGCTGGGCTTATCCTCGTCTAGGTAGAATCGGTTCCAGAGGTATATATTAAAGATAGCCATAGCAAAACAGGAATTTGATTGTTCCTCGCGATCGTTTAGCTTACATATTTGCCTGTAATGTCGATCGGCTCGGATTAACGTTAACGCTTGAAATACATCGACGTGATCAGCTCTGGGCTTTCTCAAGGCTCGAGTAAACGGGTCTAGATCTGAAAGGCAGTAGTCGCTTACTTCTAGAAGATTTAGACATACTCAGATTAGATTCTGATGTACGGTCGACACATCTGAGGCTTGACTCTTGAGCTGGTTATGGTTGTGGGATGCGTGCCGGATGTACGACTGAAAATCTAACTCAGAACCCGGGAACGTCGACATGTCACTGAGTGAATCTACAGATATCCGGATGACCCGTACGACCGGATCTGGGGCTCACACACCGATTACGGCTACGGCGGCGATCAGGGACTAGAGATGTACGCGGGAGATGAACAAGGGAGTCTGAAATTCGAGAATACCACCGAGATACCGACTTCGACTGGGATCAACCGGCCACCGGTTTATGTAATGGAGAACGCCTACATATGGAACGAGACGACCGAAGCTGCATGGTTCTACCAGACAAACCTGACCGAATTATGCGGTCGGTATTACGCGGCGCTCTACTTCCAGGAGATCGATGCACTGGCCAACGCCACAGCCAAAAAGAGTAGTAGGAAGCTCTCCGTGGCCCTCAATGGAGGAGATGCCGTGAGCGGGGACGTCACCGTGACTTCCGAGGTCTCAACCATCAACGCTGTGTTCGAGACCGCAGAGCCTTCCTTCAACTTCACCTTCACCCGAAAGAGCGGCTCGAAGCTCGGCCCTATGTTCAATGCCTTGGAGCTGTACAGGGTATATCCAGTAGACCCATCCGTCACCGCAGAGGAAGATGGTACGTACGTCAAGTCCCGAACTGTCGTTCCCGACATAGAATTCCAAAGACCCCAATTCGACTTTTTATCAGATTGCCCGAAGTTTTCGTGAGTGTTGCTGGGGTATATTATATGTATCTCATTCTTGCTGGAATTCACGGTCAGATAGCCATGCTGCTCCCAGTTTTTGCCTCTAATTTCCTGGAGTCCCTCCACTTTTTCTCTTCATTTGCATGCGCAGTGGCCGCACTGACCTCTCTGCAAGCGAGCTTGCACGGTATCGGTACGTGGAATGGAGATCCATGCCGTCCTGTGGCCTGGGAATGGCTAACTTGTAACGATGCCCAACCAGCTAGAGTCACCCAACTGTAAGAACTTGAGGTTTTTAAAAGTTATGTGCATGCTGTCAGCAAACAACTTTCACCAGTTCCAGTTGGTAACGGCGACCGTGAGCTTCTCGATCGGGACATTCTATGTTTTGGGGAGAAACTCCTGGTGCTGCTTCTGGATCCCTCATGCAATCATATCGGAAAGGGTATACAATATATGCAAGTCGCCGAGTACCTGCCATGGCCAGTGGGTGGTATACTCTCGTTTCGAGTTCAATAAGAATTGGTTTCCGTGTCTGGTGCAGGAAACTATCGAATTACTGGTTGAGGGGTAGTCTCCCACCAAATATAACTGGTTTGACAGCGTTAACTGCTCTGTGAGTTTTCTCGACACGTTCGTTTTATTCGTATAATTACAGGAGCGTACCTCGAGCTCTGACATATATATAGGTATATAGGTTCTTGACTGTCCCTGACGACGTCCGGAATCTATGGCAGTCAAAGCTCTTCTTGACCTTTTATGTTCGCCCTTGAATTGGAGGTAAGGACGAGCACTGGAGCTTTGACTGTGCGGAGTGTGTTCCTCATGTGCAGTTGGCTGGATCAGAATTTAATCCATGGGAATATCCCCGACCTTGGCGTACTGCAGAACTTGGAAACGATGTAAGTTTGGAAATAAGTGTTTTTGTTCATTCTGGTACGTGCAAAATGCCACGGCGTGATGTTCTTAAACGTTGGGTCCGAGTGGGCAGTCATTTGCAGAATAACAGCTTGGAGGGGTCCATCCCTCGCGGTTTGGCTACATTACCTGCACTTGAAGAGCTATTTGTTCAGAACAACAATCTGTCAGGAGCAATACCACCAGAGCTTCTCGCTCCCAGAACCGGTGTAAACTTCTCATTCGTGTGAGTATGTACATGTCAGGCCATAGATCCAATCTGGATCATTATCATTGTGCCTTTAAAGTTTTGATAGTTATTTACACTGAAAGTTTAGTAACCTTCAATTGAGTTCACAAAATGTTCATTTCAGTACCTGAAGAACATGCGTTTTGCAGTCATGATGGGAATGACTATCTCGAGGCATGCCTTCCGGGGACTGGTCCCTGCTTACCTTCGAGTCCTGAGCCTTTCAACCCTGCATTAGTTCCTCCTGGAGCTTCCCCTGGTGGACCTAGAAAGGGAGGTGTAGAACCGGCTTTGATAGCTGGTGTCGTGGCTGGTGGAGCGGGTGTGCTAATCTCCCTCGCCTTCGTATACTGTTTCTGTCTCAAGAAATCTCGGAGTGGTGGTGGCAGTGGCACTGCAGCTAAAAGGGGTGAGTACTTACTTTATCGTACGAATCCTTTCGTTGAAGGAAGTCGATCTGGGTACGAACATCTCCAAGAAAGTCCCTGCAGTATTCTTAGACAGCATGATCAAGAGAGATCGAGGTTGACTCATGATCGAGTACCAGGGTCGATTATCTTTATCAGGTCAAGTGGCATTTATCTCTTTGTGATCAAGCTAGGAGATCCACAGACACGGCTGAGATATTTGTGGATCAGACATTTGTCGTATGACACTGAAGTTTAGGGCTTCCTGGAGAAAGTCCTGAGGGACATCGCAGCCATGAGGAGAGTGTGATTACTCAAATGTAGCTGAGCACTGGTTTGACGAGCCACTCGGGAGAATCATGATCCGAGATTCATACTTACATGAGTCCTAAAGTAGCGAACGGTAGATGAATATTGTTTCGTGTGTGTCTTCGATGTCAGGTGGAGTTTGGGGCGATAGAGACGGGTCGCAGCAGCTTCAGGCCCGCGCGTTCAACCTTGCGGAGATTACTACTATCACCCACAATTTCGTACAAAAGCTTGGGCAGGGATCCTTCGGGCCAGTTTACTACGGCAAGCTCGCAGATGGACAGGAAGTAGCAGTTAAAGTGAACGCTGCAGATTCCAGTCAAGGTACAGAGGAGTTCGTCAACGAGGTCAGTCATCGATGCATGCATCCCTTCTCTCAGACATGGATCCACCATCTTGAATGCTGCATGCTGAAACTAATGGCGACGACGATTGCGCGAGGTTATTTCTTTGCTCTTCAGTTTCTCCTTGTCTTTTGCCGGACTTTCGGCCAACGAGCTGTTAGCAGGTTCGAACCTGCTAGCGCTGGAAAAGCATATGGACCTCCAGGCCCCAACCATAAAATTACGTGTTTTGGTTCGCCTGTCGATTCAAAATTTCTACTTATATCAGCTGAAGGGTCAGAAAAGTTAGAAATCATCTTTACCGCCTATCCTGATTCAATATGATCGGTTGTGCAGGTTGTTCTTCTGTCGAGAGTGCATCACAAATACTTGGTGTCTTTGGTCGGCTACTGTGAAGCTCCTGGACAGCACATTTTGGTGTATGCTTATATGCCCAACGGAACTTTGACCGAACACCTTCATGGTACGCACGCAGAGCTCTCTGCGGACTTGAACTTTCATATACCTTTCAAATAATATGGAGGATATGCTGCCCAGTTTTTCTGCTTCATTTGTTGCCTACTTTGGTTTCTAGAACTAATCTCGAGGTGGAAAGGGATGGAATCGAGCATCGTCGTGAGTACTTAGACTTGCAATTCGATGAATGCCGGCAGGTGAGAAGGCCAGATCAAACCCCTTGACCTGGAAGGAGAGACTCGACATCGGCCTCAACGCAGCACAAGGTGATCCACGTATCTTCCTTGCGCTACTGATTCGAGTTCTGGGTTCTGTCTTGATGGTAAATAATTAAAGACGTACTGACATGAAATGTCCTTGGGGTCTCGTTCTGTAATTTGCAGGCCTGGAGTACCTTCACACCTTCTGTAACCCTCCAATTATACATCGAGATATCAAGCCCAGCAACATCTTGCTGGACAACAATCTCATGGCCAAGGTTGCTGATTTCGGGATGTCCAAATCAGCACCTGAGGAATCCAGAACAGGATTCTCAACAGCAGTAAAGGGAACATTCGGGTACCTCGATCCAGAGTAAGCTCTAGTAACTCCGTCGCATTCTAATGATCAGCCAGTCTCCACATGTACCACAGTGAAGTGAAGATGTATAACTAGCACGAGATCATGACGAGTACGTACTTGCAAGCTATGCTGCAGGTATCTGGCCGGCTGGAGGTTGACGACCAAGAGCGATGTCTACAGCTTCGGAATTATTCTCTTGGAGTTGATAACTGGACGCAAGCCCACGTCAACTATCCACTTCGCCGATGGGACCCAAGGGAACTTCATGGGCTGGGTACGTAAGAATCTTCACTACTGTTACAGTACCAGGTTCTGTATGTTTCGCTTCGAGCTCGTCTCGGTCAGGATCATAGATCAGGAGTCGATCATGAAATTTGATACGGAAATTTGAAATGGTCGTCACTGGTGCAGGCAAAAAGCGCGCAGAGAAGTGGAGACATCTACTCGATCGTGGACCCGGACATGAACGGGAAGTTCAACACGGAGGCGATGTGGAAGGTGGCGGAGATGGCATGGGCCAGCGTGGAGTCGCAGGGCACCAACAGGCCAGACATGGGAGAGATCGTGCGCGGCTTGATGGAGGCTATCCAGTTGGAGAACGCCGATAACGGCTCCAAAGGCGCCGGCGACGATCCAAGGTCCCACGATCTCAGGTACGCTTCGTCGCAGAACTCCACTAGTGCGCTGTTGGAGAACGCCGTTAACGGCTCCAAAGGCGCCGGCGACGATTCAAGGTCCCACGATCTCAGTTACGCTTCGCCGCAGAACTCCACTGGTCCGCTGAAGGCACAGCCCAGCTACTCGTCCGTCTCGACCTACGACGCGGATATCTCTCAATATCACCAGCCCAGATAGCAAGCAGGCGCAGCCGGGCAGGCTAGTACATTGAAGGCCGGCATTAGGATCTACAGCTCCCGGTATCCGGCCCATTCTGCTGCACTCTTTCATGGGAGGTCGTTCGCACGGATTCCAGATACAGTCAATACTGTAGATCTGAAATGGAAGATGGATGGATCGGGAGATACGTCCTTTTCATCCAACGGCAGGCCATCGAGCTACCATAAGACAATTATATGTACCGCCCTCGCATCACGGAAATCCTACAGTAGATCAATTGATTCCGAAGGTCTGTAGCTAGACCTTTCAGTCCCACTGGATGTAGCGATTTTACACTGGGGGATCGTTGCTTTTCGGAACGTGAAGTTGGAGTCCAAGTCCCATCAATATCTACTGTAAAGTTCACTCGAGCCTGGACTCTGCATTTCTAGATTCTGTACTTCTGATAACTTCAGTCTTGTCCGCATTTGTAAGCTTTGTACGTCGGATAAAAGGAGTTGCGATCTTCTCTGCATATGTAGATTTTGTACGTCTCATGACACGAATTTCACTTGGTGTCTGCATCGATGATTTTGTACGTCTGGATCACCGACTTTCCAATCTTGTCTGCATATATGTGTCATGTGCATTTTTGTCTGCATATATGAGTCGAGATTTGTACTTCTGATCAAACGAGTTTCTCGACTGATGGAGCGCTTAGAGAAGTTGAGATGTGCGCTGGTATTTAGGGTTTATTCCGTGCGCTTGCGTTAATGATTAGGTTAGGTTCTCGTTCTCTTGCACTTGCCTCTGTATCTCCCTTGCGGGTTGTCGATCACTTTTACCGAGTGTTGGTCTGTAGTCACTACCGTAGCCTTGGGCACTGAAAGCACAATCTTCAGTCTCGTTTTTACCTCGTGAGTTCCTCGCTTCTCTGGTCTAAAGACTGTTGTCACCGTTCGTGCAGAGTTTCAATCATTCTTCGCCCGCAGGGTTTTCTCGAAGCCCGTTTGCCCGTGCACTAACACTCTTTCTAATTCATTTTGGTAGAATCATGGGCCCGCTCCATCAGCAGTTTATAAAACTTGTAATAAGTCTTACGTGAACTTCTTAGGGAATGGTTTACAAGAAAGCTTTGAAGTGACTCGACTCCCCAATACCGAAATGTTCCTGGAACGTTTCTCAGTAGAAGTGGTGATGTTTAAGACGCCGTGTTACATACTCAGTGCTCACTCGTCTGATTTCACGCTTGGGTTGCGAAAACGAGTTCCTACATTCCTCCGTAGCAGGCCTACGTTTGGGATATTTCGAGGGGGTTCCATATTCGAGGGTGTTTGGATAGCAACGTCTGCAACACTAGACAGCCACGATTAATGTTTCAAAACTTCGCAAGCGTTCCGTTCACGCGGTTCGCACGTTGCGCATATGCTCCCAGTCTCGCCGGCGTGAGTTCCGAAACAGACACAAAAAGATCATCAAAGAGTTTACTTCGGATCGTCATCTTTCTTCGTCCTGGGAACTTAGAATTAACTTAGCTTCAGTAAGTTCATTCAGTTCACAGCTTTGCAGAAGTCCACTATCCATCCGGACATGAAAACCACTGCCGGAGCTGATTACTCAGTCGATCTCGACCCTCAAACTTAGATTCTCTCAATTTTTCGATAAAGAGTATGCTCGCAGTGAGCGGTTGTCGACTGAATATCTGGATTTCGACGTCGTGAGGATCAATCTCACTTCTCTCGCAGAATGTTTGGATTCGACGTTTGACGGTACCCTACGGTCGCGGCAAGACATTGCAAGTTTTGGGTCATATGCAGTTACGCGCGCCACATATCTGAGGATAACACGTATGGGAGAATTAACAATATATGTTTTCTTTGCGTGTATCTTTTACAGAGCAAACTGTGTCAAAAACGTGAGGCAGTGGGTCGAAATCGTCGTAGCGCATATTACTCATCGTTCTGATTGTACTCGCATCAGAGACTGAACATCGATAGGATGGATGTTTCCCGACGAGGCACAAGCATAATAGAAAGACTGAAATATCAATTGCAAATTTGCAACCGCCGACGCCAGTTCTCGTGCAACAAGCTCACACAGTAATCCAAAGAAGCCGGAAGGCTCGGTGAATGTTTGTGCGCAATCTTCCAGGCCTGACATCAACTCCCGTGCAGGAGGTGGTGAACACGACGGGTAGATAGGACTCCAAGAAAGGGGCAAAAGATACTGCGGATCTGCAAACGTCGGAGCTTCAACCAGGAATGCCAAGTCCATACTCTTATCGTGGAATCGCCGTTCTCGAGCAGAAGATTGCGGATTTGCGCAATGAGCTTCTCCGTCTACGAACGACGGTCGATGACTTCAAACGTGCATAATACGACTCCCAGGAACGGAGATCGACAGCAGATTTTGTCAGTGGACTAGATGGCGAAGGCGAACCGTGAAGAGATCACAGAGCAAGAGACTACCCATCGGCGTATCTTGAACCCGTGGAGCAAAATGACGGACCATGCGTCTGTCGCCAGACGCTGATCCCACATCCCAGCGACAGACGAACAGCAATCTAGACCACCAACCAAGGCCAGAAAACAGAATTCTCGTTTCTCTTGTTCAATTCCTTGCGGTGTAATTAAGCACCAGAGTCAGTACCACAAATGTTTTTTGAGCATCGTCAGGACAAAAAGTCTGATGTTGCATAACATACTTTACGACAACGTCAGATGCGCGAGTGATTCTTCAGGCCATGTTCGTACACAACCAACTCCGTCACCGAAATACAGAAACTGCTTATCTTCGTGTGCACACTCGTATAGAGGAAAGGCTAGTCCTCGACTTCAAGACAGACTGAAAGTTGGATGTGACAAATGAGACTAAACCCAACTCGTATGACAGAAGCTATGGCCTTCAGAACTAATGCATGATTCTTCCATTTAAAGTCAATGGGGGTTCTTTCTCTCCCACGTCGGGAGATTCGCCACACCGCTCACAAACTCTTGATTCTATAGCGCAAAGACATCTTTTACTGATAATGTGCTGATCACACGCCGGCTGCTCTAGTATCTTACAGGCAGAAACTTGGGAGACGGTGGCGATACAGCCTGAGTACGTGACTGTGCAATTAATTATGTACATGTGTACTAAAAGGTAAAAATCCGCTGCCAATCTATTTATCCTGCAGAAGGCAAAACCATGCGACCAAAACCTGATTCTGACTGATGTACTGCCAAGGAGGCACAAGTCACTATACAACATTTGCCTATGATCGCCCTGCTTCCAAGTCGTTTGCTGAAGGGGCTCGACCAGGGAGAGGAATCGAGCTCCGCTTACTCGGCCCACCAGTTGGCTCACCGTGACTGCCGGGAATATATTTGTATGGATATCCAGCTGCACAGCATGACGGGTAAGCACTGCGTCAGTGGACTTCGTACTCAGCTCTGAATCTATTGTAACAGACTGCTTGTTGCACCTCAAACTGGACTCGGACCGATGACCTCATCCAGGTGACACAAAAATGGTTAGATAGTAAAGAACCCACCTGTATCAGAGTACAAGCTTGGGAAGTGTTGCCTATAACAAAAGTAGACCACAAGAAGACCTGCAATAACAGAAGACCTCGGGGATTAGCGCGTTCTACGATAAAGAACTACACTGTGGGTCACAGAGAACCATGTAGGCCTCCAACGTAACATTTCTATTTCTCCTACCCAGCAGCAGCACATTTCGAAAGTACAAACTGCTCACTTGCAGACGAATTTGATCTTCCGATTAACTCAGTCAAATAAGATCAAGCTCTTCCATCAAATATAACATGCCAAAGACCAACGTTCGAACTCACCCAGAAAAGCACCGAATATGATATCTTCCCACCGGTGCTGGTAATTACACACGCGTGAAATTGAAACCAGTGTAGCTATCAACAAAGGCAGAAGTATCCAGAATACTCGTAATGTGCGTCCACGCTTATCAAAGATGCCAAGCTTTCCAGCTAGATAGAACGATAAGTACCCTAGCCCAGCAAAACACCCTGCAGACGACGCAACAATCACCTTTAAAAACCTACAACAAATGTCGTGATCGAATGGTCCCGAAACACTAGAAGTGAATAAGATATAAACGCTTGATAACTGAGATTCATCTTCTACAACTAAAAGCCGACCAGGGCTGCAGAGAGAGCATATGAGAAAGGCACCTATAAAGTCTACACCTAGTCTGTGGTCTCATCTTCCCATTGTATAACTCCAGTAGTCTACGTACATGATGCATGCCCACTGGGAAAACTCTTGTATCCATCTCTGATTTCATCGTCGTTTCCATGACAGCGCACTTGTTTGTTGGGCATGAAATCCTACAACCACACAGTACGTTTAGCCTCTACACCATGAGGATCATCATTCTAGAGAATTGGGCCAACCATTTCCTACACTGTGCCACAAGTACCACGAAGTAAAACGTGCAACTGAAAGAGGAAAATATGGACCTAACTTTTCCTATAGTTCCGCACCAGAACCACGAGTGAAAAGTGCAATCTCTGAGAAAAACAAATGGATATCGCTCGCGACGAGCTCGACAAAGTGGTAACCAGGAATTCTCTGTATCTACAAACTGCTAAACAAAGAGACCGTTTTGACGCATCAAGTTCCCTAGGAAAGAGGAGAACGTCTTCAGTCATGAACTACTGACCGAAAATTGTAACTACTTCGTCTCTCAGAATCAGGCTCCCTCAAACAGAAGACAGAAACTGGGAGATATATTGTTCACGCTGGAAGCTCGCAACAATCACAAGCACAGGAGGGGATAGCGTATTACCGGAACACCGTCTGGGAAGCACCTCCAGAAAAAGTCAGGTCGGGGCATACCAACGATGTTCTTTATGGAGTCGGTTAGAAGTGCAGTCAGTGCAATCGCTGTTCCTAGACCTGAAAAGTACAATCGTTGCGTGTCAAGTTTCACGATTCACCCTTGTCATCAAGAGACTTACGCAGCCTAATCTTGCAGTCTCTAAAAATCCCTACCTACCAACATGTCATACAGGTGAGAACTAACAACAACTAAGCAACTGTACTTCTTGCCACACCATGAAACAGCAAAAACATACCGCCGTAGATTACCGCAAGAAAGCACTCAAATGATAAATCGAAGGCATTTCACTCACCTAGGAAAGCATTGTGGAGGTCACGAACACTTCTCCGTTTGTAATAGTACAGGAGAAACACGCCCAATGGTATAAAAATTGCAATGAACTGTCCAGAAGCACTTGACAGTCAAGTATCAGTTTTCTGACTCTGAAGAGTAACCAGTTTTCACTCTCATGGCCGTATGTCATCCAGAGTTAACTTGCAACTCTACAGAAATAAGCACGCACTGAACTGCAATCGACAATTCAGAGAAAGGCCCCATAGTGAAAACTCTCCCAACTCAAACTCACCAGCACACTCCAGGTGGGCACCGACGCAGTCTCTTCGGGGTATTCATAGTTGGCAATATTATTTTCACCAACATAACGGTGAAAAGGAGGAATGACAACGTAGACGATGATCTCCAGAACAGCAATGACCGCGACCATCAGCCAATCTTTCAGATGGTACTTCAGCAGTACAAGAGTCGGAATGTCTGTTCCTTCTCCTTCTCTTGCGATTGGAGGATACTCTGCCCCTCTCAAAGGCTGATTTAGGTTCTCCAGGTCCCGGTCTGCACACACAAAACAGCCCGGATAAGCACAATGCCTGCTCCTCTTCGTCCTCTTTCAAATGGTTCTAACTCTGCACTGACCAAAATCTGTCCGCCAATCAAGCCTTCCGAGAACTTCTGCCTTCTCCTACCCAAACAGGCAAACATCGTCATGTTATATTGCCTAAGACTGCTCCAAATGAAAGCAACAGGCCTTCATACTGCTCAAACCATCGAGACAGAGACAGAGACAAATTTGGTTACTGGTCAATATACATGTAAAAAATCTCTCCCCGGATCTTTCCCCTTAATGCGCTGCATGAACTACTGTATCCTACAACGGCTCTAAATGTACCTAAACTTCCTTCGTCCTTCTTCGTCCTTCAATCCATCACCCCACCACACCATTTCATGGTGAATACATTCCCGAGATCAGCGTAAGGACAGCTCACAACTTCCTGACAAGTTCTATGACTGTAAATGTCCCGGCGACCGGTACGTTAACTCTTTCGCTCAAGAAGTGTGTGTGCCTGATCACGACAGTGTACCGTCTCGATTCTGTGCAGTCACTGAACCTCATCCTGCTAGAAGTTACAAGGACGCTACTGTCAAGCACAGTAGCGTTCATTGACACGTAAATAGCTACTGAAACGGGCAGCATTCTCGGGGTCGTGTCTCGTACAAGTGGCCATAAAAGGGAATCAAGTCTCTCCAACCGATCAAAAGACTGGCGGACGCAATTCATCGCTGTACAACCAAACCACATGTAGTCGCAATGAACTGCTACAATTACTCGCACAGTCCCACGCTGTTCAAACCCTTCACGACATTTGCTTCGACTCAGACCAGAGAAACTTATGCAAGAGAAGATCGAACTGAGGATGCTCTCTCATGGCGCAGCAGGCATCCACGCTCGCCATTCAGGACGTCGGAATCGTGGACTGAAGATGCAACTGTGTCAGTTGCACACCGTATGTATGTTGTCACTGAGCTTCACAGCACACCATCAGTGTTTGCATTCGCACACGGAAAATTTCGGGTGCGATGACTGAAACTCGCACATTGCGAAACTGATGGAACCACGGCAACGTCCGCCACCACGCACTTAGATCAATGAAGTGGTGTTTGCTTCAGATTACGAAGGACGAACTTCAATGTTTCAATTCAGACATTGGTATGCAAGTGCAGCAGCCTCGTGAAAGGCCAACTGACATTATGCTCGGGTGCATTACAGACTTGCTAGATCGATCTGAAACGTTTCCAGACAGCAGGAAACCCAGATTTCAGACAGGATGGTACTGGAGAAAATAAAATAGTACCTGGACAGAAAAGTTCTACAGAAACCAATCCAGACATAACATACACTGCTACATCAAGCAGATGCTTTACTTCCTTTACTCGATCGGAGCAAAAAAACAAAGCATACTGGCATATTCTTCTTTCACGCGTAGAGGTCGTTACCTGGAACTCCCGAATTAGCCCCATTCTCTTGGTTCTCACCGGGATTACCCATGCTGGACTACTGCAACTGATCACTCGCTGCTAGCAAACCCAACGTACGAGTTTCCACAGCTGGGAAGACAGGCAAGTGCCCCTGTCTCGTCCAGTCCGCACGGAGTAGCCCCGTATGACCTCGTTCAAGTCCTTTCGACCCCCATATTCTGCACTACTGAAGACCTCCGTGCTGTCTGTTCAGCATGGTTCTTTCCAGCAGGCCTCCCCGGCAGAGTCCAGAGTTCCTGCTCGTTTCAACTTCTTTTCTCTGCTACCTGAACATGCTTCTTTCTAGTGACCTTCTCCCAGCGCAGAGTCCCAGAGTTCCTGCTCGTTTCAACTTCTTACTTCTGCTAGCTGAACATACTCGTCGTGGACCTCACAGCGGAACCCGAGGAGCAAAGGCCTGTAGAAACATGGCAACCGAGAGACCAGCAGAACCAGCAGCTCCAGTCCGAGGTAATGTCGCCACTGTAAGTTTACTGTCCGTAAACACCCTAGTCTAAAGCTGTCCAACTGTCAGAAGAACACGGCAGAGAGAAGTTTCTAAGCCGCAAATGTTCCCATAGCTTCGAGTTCACGACTTTTAGTGGCCACGTCTCCCAGCAGTTCTGTCGAGTAAGATTCAGTGACTTAATTCCTCTGGCAGTGCCCGTCTTTGATCGTCTAGCCCGCGGCCCAGGAGACAAACCGTCGAAGCTCAGGACATCAACTTTGGGCCAAAATTCTTCCACCGTCTGCCCTGCCATGACTTCAATCTACAAGCTTTCCTTACCTGCACTATCAGTGACTCAGCATAACATGCAGACGACCTGGTCGAAACTAATTGGTTCTAAACTTCTAAGGCGGGCACAATGCTAGGCTTCTGCCAAGTGTGTTGTTTCTGTCAGCAGCCATCAGAAGACACGCTTCTTGACGGCTAGCTGTACCTGTGAGCCAATGTGCCGCTACGGTATATTTAGCAGCAGTAGCCATGTAGTGGGGCCCATCATTTGGCTTTGAAGCAACTTGTATAGCCGGTCAAGAACGTCACAGACTATCTGGTGATTGGTTGGTTGGTAAAGCACGTGTTTTCCAACACCTGATGCTATGGGAGAAAAGAAAAAGGGGGGACTCGGTTATAAAATATACCATGAGAGTAACCGTGGTTAAGTGTCAGAACACAAAATTAAATAAAAACAGTTCAAGAAAACACATCTAATGCTTTAACAAATGAGACTCAAATAATTCATCAGACGTGCTGTTTTGTTTCTTTACCTAACAAGGTGCAGTGTATGTAAAGTGAACACACTGCAAAATATTGTAATAAATTGTTGAAAATGCATGTGAAGTCAAAACAAGAAACATCACACTACATCAATAAATACACTCAGTCGAATTTAGACTTCATAAGCTATTCATCCGAGATGAAATCGAGATATTTGGAATGCTGAAGATAGACAACCTCCAGAACCAGAACATCATTGCAAATTCAACTCCATTATGAAAGTCTTTTCCAAATGTCATTCAACTCTCATTGTCAAGATGTTAGAGCAACGGTTGTTTAGATCTTCCTTAGGATACTTAGTGCTTGTCTCTGTTACCTCCCTAAGTGTCTTTCGTACGCGATCATCAATACACTTGAACACTATCAAGATTTCATGTGTTAAACTTTTTGTTCTTACTATGCTTAGGTTAGGATCCTTCAGTTCACGATCCGGGAGCTTGTCTATCGAGAGTGGAAGTCATTAAGTGATAATGATTGATAAATACCAGTGAGTAACCAGAAGTGAATGTGCAATCTGAACTTCTCACAGAAACCACTGAATATTACCTGTACAGAGTTATCTATCTTCCTTAAATCACAAGTACCGTTATATTAGCGGTGGGGATCTCCACCGTTAATCATTTTTAATCTTTGCTAAGTAAGTTCGGCAAGGACGGGGGCCCTGAGAGATTTGCACAACGCAGTCACCATCGCAGTACAGCCTCAAACACTGTGATCTTGATAGCAAAATGAGCAGAAAAGAAAGAGCTTCAAAATGAGCCCATGATGAGCTCAGGAGGACTACGGACAGCTTCAAAATTTTCAAGTGAATCTCGGGTCACTAAGAATCACAGAAATAAAATATTTTGAATTTTGAATTTTGAAATGTTCTACTACCCAGCATATTTTGTTATAATCACTTACCCTCGCGTTATCATGAACCAGCAGCTCTTTTGAGACAAGGAGCTCCACATGGACCTTGGCCTCCCGCACTCTGACTGAGAGAAGAAAAAAAGCTACAGTGAAAAAGATCCGCCGCGTGAGAAGTCAAGCCTTTTATACCCTACTAGTGGTTTAAGTCACTGACACACTTTCACAATAAAGACCAACTTCTAATTCACGGAAGATGCATCGAAAATCACGAAAAAGAATTACTTAGAACGTAATGGAAACATGCTCTTATTCTTAGGCAAATTTGATATCAATAGCTCTCTACTAGTCTCTAATCTAGAGTTAGAATGAAATGGCCAAATGCATATGTGTAACACATTTGTGGCTTACAACACAATAAACATATATTACAATTACTAAGAGTCATCTATAGTTGCTCTATTGAGATGTCGAAGTTACAGCAGTCCAATTCTTTGCATCCAACTTTGAGGATCTACAGTTCCTCCATCTTACATCAGATCGACATAACTCGAACATCGGTTGTAAACATAAAATTTATTATTCTTTTAGAATTATCATTAAATTTTGAGTTCTTTTGTCTAGATGTTTAGAGACAGAATAAGTTGTCTTCTGTGTATCTAAGCTTAATGAACTTCTCGAATCGATAACATTCTCATCTGGAGCTATATTAAGATGATTCAAATTGCTACTAGTAGCCTAACAAATAGTAATGTAACACAGCAAAATTCGTCGCAATCTTATATCAACTGCCGTCAAAGAAGCTTGGAGGCAAAATAGCCTCTCAAGCATGATATTCTTGTGCAAAGTGGATCTTGGATACTCGATAACATCTTTGACAAGTTATCTCAAAAAGCATTCTCACTTAACTTCATTTGAATTATTTTACCCAACTTTGCTTACTTGGCTAACTTATCTAGAGTTAAATCAATAGCATAAGGGTAGAAGTTAAATGAATGAATGAATGAAAATAGATCTTGCTAACATTAACAAATATAGAAATTTCTTAAAGGGCATATCTTCTCCATCAAAATTACACATGAAATAAAAAGGATATTATCATCTCCAAAAAACTACTTATATCAACGAGACTATTTCTATATGGAGGTGAATTGTTTGAATCTCAACTCAGTCTGAAAGAGAATAAATCTACTATTTTGAGCTATTTTAAAATTTTATTTATAACGTATTATATTTACTGGAAATCTAAAACCTAAAATTACTTATACAAGTACTAATTAAAAAGGGAAATTTGAACTCAGGTTTCATACTAAGCCCAAAAATGAAGGCTTCATATCTGCTACATGGGCTAGAGAATGCTGGCTTCTGTCAGAAAGAGCTTTCATCCTTCACCAGTAAGACCATCTCTTTCTTTGTGGTCACCACCAACGGAAACAGTATCATCCAAAGCTGTTCCTACTTCCAGCTGAAGTCACCTAAAGCTTGAGATGACATTTGCTTACTCAGACAGCTCTTTGCAATTGTAAGAGTCTGAGGATCATCATTCAGGATGTGTCTTTTGATGAAAATAAATTCTAACCTTCTGAGATGGCTTTCAGTCTGACCAGATTTTTAGTGTGTGTGGAACTATCTCCCTGATGCTTACTGAGAGCCCTGAAGCCCCTAACGTCGTCAGCTATTGTTTGGAGTACGACTGACTAGTAGTGTACATACTTGTACCTGAATGGTGCACTGTGAGAAACAAGGAGTTGAGAAGCTTCGGTTCTCTCTCTGTTTCTCACATGCTTCAGTGACTGCTGCCCTGGACTGTGAGGATCATCAGAGTTAGACAACACTAATAAGATACTGATTCAGCTCGCCTGGTCGCCTGGCTATGTTCCAGATTTCTGAAGCGTCTCATCAATCACTTAGAGGCGCTTAGATTGGGAGTAGACTTCAAAGTGCATGAGTATCCTTCTTTATTTGTTTCATTTGATTCATCCGGAATCAGTTTCGATGTTTTGGACGTGTGATCCCTGCAGGGACAGAAGGCTTCTTCATATCCAGAAGCTTGCGAGGTCGATGAACTGAGCCTGTTATTTCATCTTCACCAGAATAATCTCTGCTTGGTCCGTCATGTCTATAACTAAAAAATAACCACCACTATCTAGCTACCTGGCCTCTGGATCGAGATTGGTCAGAACCAAGCTGCATTCTGAAGCTGTTCCCGACAGTAAGTTTTCCTGGAGAAAAGTTTCATCATCTAGATGAAATTTTACACAAATCCTGTCGGAATTCATGGGCGACCTGTCTGATGTATCCGGATTCAAGGTGTCCTTAATTTTATACAGATGCTCCACTACTTCCTTCATGGTGGGTCGATAATCTCTTTGAGGAGCTAAGCAGTCTAAAGCGAGGAGGGCCACAGCTTCGATGGACTCCATCACCTTGGGCTCATGATCAGAGAGTGTCAAAAGGAAAGGGTCAACAATTTCCGCAAGGTTTCCTCCTTTGATTGCCGGTATGGAGAGAATGGCGAGGTTGATCTGTGAACACTTGCGCTCGAAGTCTACGGGTTTCATGGATGTTATAAGCTCGAGCAAGACGACTCCGAAACTGTACACGTCGCTCTTGTCAGTGAGCTGATAGTTGTGGTAGTATTCTGGGTCCATGTAGCCGGGGGTACCCATCACCACAGTCGAAACGTGCGTTGCAGCATCAGGCACGACCCTTGACAGCCCGAAGTCAGTGACTTTGACGGTCAGGTTCGTGCCTAGAAGAATGTTAGTGGATTTCACATCTCGGTGGTAGATGGGAGGAAAAGCATGCGAATGCAAGTATGTCAAAGCTTCGGCCGTTTCGATGGCAATTTGCAGGCGCTGGCTCCAGCCCAAGGGTTCTACAATACTCTCTCCTAGTAGCTTTTGCAAGTGTTCGTACAAAGTTCCGTTAGGGATATACTCGTACACGAGCATCGGCACCTCTGTTTCCAGACAGCAGCCCAGAAGCTTGACGAGATTGCGGTGGTTTACTTGGGACAGAATGCTGACTTCGTTCAGAAATTGCTCGGATCCAGCATCGTTTACATGGTTGGTTTTCTTGATGGCCACCAGCGTTCCATTCGGAAGGGTGCCTTTGAAAACCGTGCCATAGCCGCCTGTGCCTATTTCCAAGTCGCTGGAAAATCCATTCGCCGACTTGGACAGCTCCTTGTAAGTGAACATCTTTGCGGTCTCTTTCCCATACGTGAACGAAAACCTTTCGGAGATACTCGTCAGCTTGGAAAGATTTCTAGTGTAGAAGTCTTTGGGCTGATGCCGACTGCGTAGCTTGAAGCCCCAGTACGCACCGATCACACAGAGCACAAGTAGAAGCACCGATGTACTGATGATGCCTGCCAATTCGATCGACGTAGAATGATGATCATGATGATGCAGATAAGCATTTCAAGGCGATATAACAATTTTTCTGGCGAAGTCAAGGCTTAATGTTTAGATGTCGAGGAATGGAACTCACCAGCCAGGAGAGTTGCTAAATCGGATTGTCTTCTCTTCCCATTTCCTCGTCCACATTCGCTTCCGTCTTCTCCACAAGCACCGTCGTCTGCACACACAGCAGAGACGGAGGAGCCTAGATTTCATCATGCTGGGCACAAATATATTAAATCCGGCTAGCGAACGACAGCAACATTCAAAACCATGGAGATATGCTTGTACAGGGAAGATTAACTTGTTGTCTCGATCAGAATAGAAAAGGTTCGACATCAGTCTTCTTTCAGCTTCTTACGGGGACTGTGGATTCTACCTTCGATGTCGGCAGCAGACGAATGGGCTGCGAACGTCAATGAGCTGAAATTCCGAGCCGAAAGCTCACAGCCCGTGCCGTTGATCAAACCATCACCCACAAAGAGAGCCTTGCAAGTGCACTTATGCCCTCCGTCGTAGTTGGTACAAGTTGCATCAGGGTGGCAATTCTTCAGCTGCGGATCCTCACATTCGTTCGTGTCTGTTTCACCTTATCAGGTTACAAACATCATCAGTCCTCAAGAATTTTCCAAAAAGCTTCAAACTGAGGCAGTGCTACGCTATAAACGTACGACGTCCTAAAGGAAGCACTGCATCGAAACATGGCATCCTCTTCCAAGTTGCACGAGTTCTCTACAAGACAGTACGTAGTTTTGAACTGAACTGATGGAGAAGAAGCAATCACATTCAGAGGAGAAGGCAAGAATCTTGCCTGCGCATCCGGTTCCACGTTTATAACCATCTCCGTGGTATCCTTTCTTGTTGCAAGAGCAAGTGTAGCCGGAGACGCTTTGGACGAAGTTGCAGGTGGCCTCGGGCGAGCAGGCGTAGTCGGTCGACTGCAGCAGCGCTTCTTCACATGAAGAAGATGAAGAAGAAGAAGAAGGAGAAGGTCCCTGAAGAGCCCAGCTGAGTTTCAGACCATATCGTCCATTGCCCAGAACTTCTGCGTCTGGGGTTGTGTAACTTTCCGGATAGATGATGCTGGAGTACCCACAGGAGCCACTGTCAGATCCAGAATCGCTCAGCTGCGCAGGACCTCCTCCCGAGAAGGTCAGAGTTCGTGATCCAGACGGAACAGGCGAGCTGCAACACCCGAACGAATTGCAGTAGTTTTCCGAAATTCGGTCCGGGTTGTCACAGCCGGTCTCGCATTTCATGAGATATCCCACGCTCTTGTCACTAGTGAAGGAACCGTGAGAGTTGCAGCCGTTGACGAAGAAAAGATTATCCCCCGAGACGGCGTAGGGAAGGGAATCGTCGAGTTGAAGAGTCCTGGTGGAAGTGCAGTTGCAGCAGCTTGCTCGAAGGTTTGTGGCGTTCACTATTAAAGAATCCGAAAGGATGTCCAGGACCTCCAAACCGCTTGCCTCATCGCCGCTGCCAGTGGAGAGAAGCAAAGAATAGGCTCCGGTCTCCCTCTGCTGGCAGTGTAGTCTGAACTGTGGAAGTCCACAGCCTTCGTCTGTCCCGAAAGGGTATGGGACCGGGACGTCACCGCAAGCCTTCGAACACGTTTGTCCTTGTTGTTCGGATGCCCCTGATTCGAATCGGGAAATCCTGGCACAAGCTACTTGCGAGGAAGAAATAGCCCCTAGAATCACGATCACTGAAACCATTAAGCGTGACGTCCATGATGGGAGTACAGCTCCTGGACTCCTGAATTCGACCAGCTCGAACTGCATGGTGTTTACAAGTCCTGACTGGATTCGAACCTCCGAATATTCGGTAACAACAGAACACTCAATATGAGCATACTCGAGTCATTGGATAGACTCTACTCTCAGGAGCTTGGTCCATAATATTGTCACGCTATTCTGTGTGGTAAGGACATAATCTGGAACCAACTCCCTCGAATTCACCACAGATGTGATTGTTATGACGCTCTGTGAGCCAGCGACCCAAGGAGCTAGACCAGCTCCTGGTTCGAGATCTGACATGACTTTCACAAAGACTGCAATTCCTCGAGAATATCGCGCTCCAGTAAGCAGGATCGGAACAACTCGTTACGACGAACTCCCTTCCAAGTGGCCTCTAAACTACTACTTTTGCATCTGCACGGTAACAAGGCCAGCATGGCCAGACAGACGCAAACCTCGAGACTTGGGGAGTGAAAATGTCGTTTGCAGACTGAATGGCCTCTTTCCTCTGGCGCTAGTGAAAGGCTTGCAGCAGAAGGCAAGGGCCTACCTGCCGTTCCAATGGGCTCGAGATCTTAAAGAGTCTGGGCCATGGCAGTGTTGAGAGTCGAGAACGGTTAGGCAGCCAAATTGTCAGCTTCGAGTGTAGTCGTAGGTACGTAACGGGGTTGATTGATGTTCCAGTCAAAGGAAGAAACATGTCCCAGATGTTGGTAATCACAGTCCGTTTGGTTGGCTACCACGGTAGCTTCAGGGTCCGGCAATCAGCGAGGTCTTTGTTGGTTCCTCGTAATCGCTACTGTTGACTCCATGCTCAGATTAACTTACTGACACATGATGCCTCTTTCCCTTTGTGTCACTTGGCCAGTCCTATTTGGTCCCCCACTACGATATGTGAAATGTTTCTTTCATACTTCCGATGTAGTGCACATTGTCTTCCCACTGTGTAGTTCTTTTTGTTGGTTTTCTCGACAAAACTGGCATCCAGAATGTCATGCACTTTTGCACAAAACCACTTGTTACAGCACACTTAACACGTGTGGATGTCCTAGTAACAAAAATATTCGGTGGAAAAGGCGTAGAGGTATGGGGAGGGCAACGCCTGCTCCGAAACTATCTATGGAGATAAGATTTTGCAAGAAATTGATGAAAAAGTGTGGAATAGATTGCACACTCGGGTAGATGGGTATGCCTCCATATGCCTAAACGTTAGTCCCCGTGTTTATGATTTCCATTTGAAAGGAAGAGTTAGTTTTGTTTCAAAGCTGTTAGAATTATAACTGCAAACTGTTCTCCAAGCAAGCACTTATTGAATTTGGTGTTAAGGAAAAGATAGTTTTGTTTCCAAGCTGTTAGAATTATAACTGTTCTCCAAGCAAGCACTAAGTGGATTTGGTGTTAAGGGTGACTAATAGCGTCTTCCCATCATCGTCTTCATTTTCTGCGTTGTTCTTTCGGGTTTTTGGGTAGTTTTGTCTGGCTATTGAGCCTCTGAGTTTTCCTAACACTTTTAGCAACAAAGAAACTACACAGTGGGAAGACAATGTACACTACATCGGAAGTATGAAAGAAACATTTCACATATCGTAGTGGTGACCAACAGGTCTGGCCAAGTGACATAATCTATTAGTTGTGTTAGGTGTTAGCTCACTACAAATCTACAATTTTTCTCATTTGTAGATTTGTAGTGAGTTGATCTTTATCTTCGCATTGCTTCTCTAGTTTCTTCTTTTCTTGGATTTTTATGCGAGTTGGTGACTGAACATGGGTCTCCATTTGAGTATTTCAAAGCAAAATGCTTTTGAAGTGCCATGTTAGAGAGAAGGTATTACTATTTTTAGTAGTTCAAAAAAGATATATTTGTTGTTAGATAGTTTCAGAGAAAGTATAAAAGTTTTGAAATAATTTGAGAGAAGATATAACAATCATGAGAACAGGAATTAGGTTTGATCATTGGCATCTGTGATCAACGTGAAATAGGATATTGAGTTGTTTCATAGTAGGAGAATTGAGTTGTTTCAAAGTGTAAACTTGAGTTGAGTAGCTGATTGCACGAAACTTACTGTTTCGATACAGTGAATTTATATATACAGTGCAGATTATATGTAAATATACTGCACCACTCATCATGCAATACAAACCTCTATTGATTATCTAAATCGTCTCTTTCCATGTCCAAACATTGATAGCAATGCAAAACATAATCGTTTAGAAGCATTACCTTATCAAAACAACATACACAACTTCTGACATTGTTTGTGCTAAAAATCTATCATGCACTCGACCACCACCTTAGACGTTAACGTTTTCTTTGCTTCGGATCAAATTTATTCCTGATTTCTCTTTTATCCATCTCCATTGCGATCATTATCAAGATTGAGATGATGATAGAAAGAATGGGGGCACGAGTTCATAAGATCAAAATCATCTAGTATTTTTCTTTTCATCCATCTCCATTGCAAGCATTGTCAAGATTGAAACGCAGCTGAGAGCATGTGGGCAAGAGCTTAGACGATCAAAATTGTCCAACACTTTCTTCTTCGTCCATCTCCGTTGCAACCATTGTCAACATTGAAGTGACGATAAAAAACGTGAGGGATTGTCATGGATCAAAAGCCTCGATCCTGTAACATCACACATACCTCCACTATCGTTCTCACTACACAAAGAGAATGAGAATTTGCTCCACAATCATCCGTATCGCACAACACGATAAGAACGATAAAGAAGATTCGTTTGAAAGTCATAAAACCTTGTCTATCTCTACACGAATATCTGGGTGAATAAAATCCTTAAACGTATGGAAGAGCAAAGAGATATCGACATAGGTTTCAGTTGCACTGAAACTGAAATTGATCTCCATTTCATCTTCGATATGAAAATTTGTAATTTGGTAGACTCTCTCACATAGAGGTGCACGAATACAATTGAACCCTGAATTGAGTATAAAAGCATGAAAATGAATATTCTTTTTTTCCTCCCAGTGAATTTGAGGTTGAAAAATAGATTTTCTTTTGTTCCACAAAACGTCAAAATCTTCATCTCAACATTTCTTTGTCTATACTTACTAGTTTGTTTTAAGATGTATCATAACTTCTAAAGCTGGTGAATAAATATACATGCTCGCTGAACTTCTGATAGCTTTTGCTTGCTGTTACTGGAAAAATATATAAATATTAACCAAAGCTCATGTATTAAACTCACAAAATAAATTAAAATCTTAAGATATTAACTGTTAGACTAAATTGAGAACGTGAAAAACACCGAAATAAAACATAAAAGGAACACGGACAGACGCACTCCTCATAGTACATATGCGGATCCATATCGCTATTATTAAGTGAAACATCTACAGATTAATTTATTATCTAATCCTTCTTAACAAAAATAATAATAATAAATTAATATTGTGCATATTTATCCCTTCCATAGAAAGATGAAGAAAGTGAATATGCATGCACCTAAGGATGCATATATGCATAATAATAATATGAACTAAAATTATTTCACAAGATGTAAGCGTAAAATGAAGTAAGCTGCATTAAATTTAACTCAACTTAATGTTACTTATTATATTTAATATTTTAAAATTAAACATCTATAAATAAAAATGACAAAGTCTCTTACTATAAGACAACCTATATTTAATTTAACTTATTACATTCAATATTTTAAATTAAGCATCTATAAATAGAAATGATAAAACCGCGTACTGTAAGACAACCTGCACGTTATACTGATAAGATCCAATCCATGCACTCCGTGTCTAAAAGACTGAAGACTTGATTACACTTGGTGTGTGAGATCCAATGACTACTTGGTTACACCTGGCTCTCGAGGTATTAAATTTATAAATGAAGGGTGTGAAACGCTAACTCTTCACAATATAAAAGTTGATCTATAATCGAATAAAAATATAATATTTTTAATTATCGATTTATTACCTAACTCTTTCGAATAATAAACTAACCATGTATTATTAAAAGATGGAAGAGATGAATAATATATGTACATACGAGCAAGTATATATTTAAGTTGATCTCTTATTTCGTGGATTCAATGAGGTGAAGCGTAAAGCCAACCCGCTAAATAACGTCTTTCGGGTCACCCGGAGCGCTTGTAGTCAAACTCGGGCTTTAACGGTGTGGTATTTTGTCATATTGTATGACTTCCTTGCATTATCATCAGAGTCTACTTGGTTTCATGTATTAGAGATGTTCTTATTATTGATACTGAAATATTTTTGTTGGGAACTAATCAAATATGCTCCAGATGTGCTTTTGACACTATTCAATAATTTAGAAACTCTTCTAAATCTTTATTGATACTGAAATATTTTTGTTGGGAACTAATCAAATATGCTCCAGATGTGCTTTTGACACTATTCAATAATTTAGAAACTCTTCTAAATCTTTAGAATAAAAGTTATATTATTATGTTTCACTAATCTCTCCATATTAATGAAATATTATCGTGTTACTGGAGTGCACTAATGAAATATATCGTGTTACGCGAGTGCACTTCAAATCTCCTTAGTCCGCTTCGTACATCCGACGTCTGAAGTCTAAACCAGTCCAGTTATCATTGTGATAACTTCTGGTTTTGTATTTAAATATTCTACTCTAAGTATAATACATGAATAATTATTATATTTAGAGTAGTACATTACTCATGGATAAGTGGATTTCCTCTCTTCTTGAAATCAAGATCACAGTTATTTTAACTTGAACTGAACTTGTGTACACAACGACAGTTCCAGACGCATAACGAATGAACACAGTAGATCAGTTTCCAATCTCATAACGAATGGCTCAAAGAATGAAGAGCCCCAAATTTTTTTTTCGCTTTTCATTTTCCCTCTTCTTGCCAGAGTGTCACTTTGGTTGCATATTTGAGCACGCAATTCCCTTAAATCCCTTGTTCACATACTGTGAATAACTCGTATTCATACTTTTCACACTATTGGAATACGATAACTACCAGTGTGTGGAGGCTCCTACAAAGCAGGAACTTCCATCTTTGCTGCGAATTCCTTTGCAGTTTAAACCCTCGCAGATAATATATCCTTTACCCCAAAACGGACATAAAAAGGACACAACAGCTCCGCGTCACCTGGAGCTACGTGTCTGAGAAAAAAAAGAGTCGAAAAGAGACAGTAAGAATCAATACACATGGTGAGTGCATTATCCTCTCTCGCATCCGAAGAGTAGAGAAGAGGTGATATAAAGAATGCAGCAGTGCAGTGAATTATAACAATAATATTTCTTTTTCCCGGCAAACCGTGGTCTTACAAGATATGGTAGTATATGTGGGCGTTTTCTGTTCAATTACATATATATATATTGTCATTTTAATTTTTAATTTCGTGGATCTAAAACAAAGAACCATGTCGTCTGCGGAGTAGAGTAGATACAAACTTATATGCCCTAAACTGAAGAAGAAGTGAATCTTCCTAACATTTTTGTCGGTTTCTTCTAAGTTAAATACTTTGACTCCCCGTTACCTGCCAGGTGAGTAAGGTGACATGGAACGAACTTTGAAATGGAAGATTCTGGTTTTGTAGGATAAACTAGGATATATATTATTTATGGGTTGTATATTCACCCATGTACACTTAGACAGTGTACATGGGTATAATTTAGAGTTAACCCTTTTCTTAGGAAGGGTTAACTCTAAATTATAGCCTCAATGATCTACTGAATTCATGACAGGAATTCAGTTATACTCGGAGAGTTCCAGATGAAGTCACAGTGTTTATGGGTTTATGACTTTTTCAGAATGCCATGTGTTCTTTTTCGTGTGAAATACTTAAATTAGACTTTTTAAATATAGTACTTTAAATATAGTATTTTAAATTTAAATATTTGTCTTGACGTCTTCAATCAGGCGCGTTTAATTCTTTCACTGACTGTATATTTATCAGTGTAACCCCCCTTCCCCCTCACAAAAATACATCCCAAAATCAAACGTCCTATCCGTCCTATCCTATTTGAAACGACAGATTGTTTTACCATTCTTGTCCATTTCCTTTTTATTGTACAAGTCCGTGGGGCAGGATATTCACACCCATGTACACTTAGAAGGTCAGAAAGCTTTCGATAAATATAATCACCCCTATAAACTTAGAAGATCAGACTGGTTATAGAAAAAGTTAATGTATAAATGAACTGATGTGCCTTAGATTACAAGCTCTCACTGTTATAGTTTCTGCACCATGTGAGTGTTTGTTTCGCTTATTGGTTATGTCTGGATCTACGTAAAACTCCAGATCTGGTTATCATATGATAGTTACAGATAAAAATTTATTTTTCAAAACAACTTAATACAGAATTTGTGCGTAACACTTGAATATTTTCCAATAACAGAAAACTTGATGATACGACAGTATGAGTCAATTTACGTAACCACCGATTATGCAAAAAGAAGAGAAAACAAAAAGACTAGTAGATTGCTGTGTCAAATGAATGATGGACGTTCAAACGCGGAAGAAGGAATGAATTCGAGTTCTGCTACACAATGGGAACATCCGCAATGTCAGAATAATTATTTCTCTTCTCCAGAAAGAAAAGTAGAAGATCAGCTTTTGGCCAAATAATTATGTTGCTACTTGAGGACAGCAGCAACTCGGATTCAGATTCTGTTTCAAGTTAACACAAATGAATGAATTGACTTTCGTACTTGGGGACTGATCAAGCAAAATCTAACTGGCGTTCTGGCCAGTTCGAGTCACTACCACTTGACACACCTTTTCCAAACATCGTTTGAACCGCCAACACCCGCGCAAAACCTGGTATTCGAGCGTACACTCATCAGTATAATCACTAACTCTTCCATGATACAATGAAGAATACAGTAAGTTGTATCTTCAGTCGCTTGTGACTTCACATACCAGGTATGTCCCCAATCAGCATGCATTAACGCCTGGCAGCAGACGTTTACAGTAGCAGCAAGCCTCAGGACTAATGCCCCATCAGATCTGAACAGAATTCGACGAGGCTGCTCTTTCTGGATTGCAATGACTACAGAACTCCTATTCTTTACTAGACACACCACAATGTCACCTCACTACTGTACAGTTGGGATTGTTATGACAGAAGGAAATCCTGAATCTCTACCGCAGAAACGCTTTCCCTATTCATACTCCTACCGTGTCACAAGCACCGGATCACATCACTTCTAACTTCCGTCTCCAACATGCATCGCGCATCCAAGGCGTTTTGTAGACGAGTAGACGAGTGCACTTGTAGACGAGTGAAGTAGCTGATGCAAACCAACTCCAAAACTGACCTCCTCTAGCACTGCAGGAAGTAGATATAACTAGTTAACTGTTACCTGTTAATGACTAGTTATAACTAGTCAATAACCACGTAGGGATCACTGTTACCGACCTGGCAGCAAGCGGGCAGTACTCCAAGCTCATCCCATCCTCTGAATGTGAGGGCATATCTGGTGCTACAACAGAGTAGCAATAGCATACACTAAAGGAGACGGTATCTTAACTTGGCCTCCATATTTTTCAGACCAACAGAGGCTATGCTGCTTCATACCAGGGTACAAATCTCTCCAGAAACAATCAATTTGGTTGTCTAACTAGATCCGCTTTCCCAGAACTGGGAAACTTAACAAAAATTTTCTCATCAGTCGTCGAGGTAGTAATATGATCCCGCGTTCTTCTGCTCTCTGTCCTTTGTGGATTCTAGCTTGTTGATACGAGGCCTAAAGTTGGTAGGATCCCGCCGGAATGTAATATCCAAATGCTGTAACAAACAGGGACAGATGTGTCAGGAAAGTCTCAAACCTGATGCACCTTCTTGTAATGAAGGACAACATAACAGATACCGGACAGCAACTTGCTTGTTACTACCTAAACATACAAGCACCCGCCAGGAGAAGATAACTCAGGACAGATGTTAGTACAGGAACAGAGAAGCCTATTATGACATGCACAACCAACGGACTACGACAGAAGGCGTGGCGGTAGACATCTACGGGAAGCAAACAGAACGACAACACTAATTACCAAGCACTGAGCCAGGAAATCGTTCGATATGATGTGAATGACAATAACGCGCGAGTACATACCGACAGGAAGAGGTTCATTCCAGTTAACAGGCTTTGTGGGGTGTTTGCAACGCAGTCTATTGACGGTCTTCCCTCATACACAATAACACGGTCCGCCAAATATGTTGCCATGATAAAGTCATGCTCCACAACGAATGCGGTTTTCTTAGCGTGAAGAATAAATCTCTTGATGACCTTTGCGGCTACAATACGTTGTTCTGAATCAAGATAAGCACTCGGCTCATCGATCAGGTAAATATCTGCTGGCTGCAAGATAAACCCAGAAGATAGATGAGACTGAGCTGTACGGACTTCCCACAGATTTCAAGCACTCAGGCAAGGAGGAAATGTTCAAAACTTGCTAAACTTCAACACTTGTCACATGCTAATCATCTGACCCAGCCGCGGGGAATGAAAGCAACCCATACACCATAACGCAATCGAATGTTCCAGAGTAGCATACCTTGCCGAGACAAAGACATAACGCCACTCGCTGAAGCTCACCACCAGACAAGTTAACCACCTCCTGATCCATAAGCGCCTCGATTTGCAGGGGCTTCATCACATCAGTGTTGAACTGCGGGTGCATGTACGAATCTCTAATTCTCTGGTGCAACAAATGTCGCACGGTATTCTGAAATTTGGGGCTAATTTTCTGCGGCTTGTAAGAAACGTTGAATTCTGGAACATCTGTCTCATTTCCTGTGGTCTCGTCGGGTTTTAATAGACCAGCCTGCACGCATATCGATTCCTTAAGTAATCTACTGATTGCACTATTCAGAACACAGACGCAAGATTATATCATCCCTTCATTTGACAAGCTGATGAAGCTAAGGAAATGACCAAGATAAGCTTCGATTCACAAACATCGGAAAAAGCCCCTGAAAATACCACCGAGGGCTCAAAATGGATTCAAATGACGTTTATCTACTTCAACGTGCCCGTCGCAGTGAGGTTATCTGAAAGGCGCGAAACCAATTATATCCTACTGCTTCTCACCAGCATACGGATGAAGGTAGTCTTGCCGGTACCATTTTCCCCGAGCATAACGACAATTTGTGAGTCTGTGAAATCTCCCTCTTTGACGGTCAACTTGAATCCACCCTGAGTCTTGCTCATGTTTGGATACTTGTACCGTGCATAGGTCCTAATCTCTTCTGCATTGTCTTGAGGTGTCTCAGCTACCTGCATAAAGTTGAAAACTCAGTGCTAGTTGCTGCTGAGGTCAGGCGAGCACTTGGTTCTCTTGGAACAGACGTGGACAATCCAATACGAATTCCAATGTAAAATAATTACCTTGAATGTGAGCGATTCATCTCGGAACCTTAGATTCTCCGTTGGGACGAAACCTGCCAAGAAAATATTGATTCCTTCCCGAACAGAGAAAGGAAGAGTAACGACTCCATATGCTCCGGGCTTACCATAAAGGCAGCAAATAAAATCGGACAAGTAATCTAACACACTGAGATCGTGCTCCACAACGATAACGTAACTGCACACATTCCCAGCACACGAGGATCATTATGTTACAAACTATCACAAAAGATTCTAGAGCCACGAATTAGATTTACTGTTAACGAATTGCATTCCGTAGCCTTTCGACAATACCCCGTTCCGTTGCTCGACGGTGCTAGAAACAAGGCATGGGTCAGAACAACATACAGGCACGTGCTAGACAAGCTCTTAAGTGAGGAAGGTGGGGGTCAGTCAGGCGAATAATACCTGTTGGGTCGCAGAAGTGAACGAACGACTTGGGCGGCTTTCAACCTCTGCTTGACATCAAGGTAACTCGAGGGTTCGTCAAACATGTAAATCTCCGCGTGCTGTACAGCCACCACAGCTATAGCAAAACGCTGAAGCTCTCCTCCTGATAAATCACCGACATCTCGGTCCAGAACCTGGTTCAAGTCAAGATCCCTACAAAGATCTAGTCTCATCTCCCTTTCATCTTTTTGAGACAGGACCTCTCCAACATTACCCTTCACGGCCTTGGGAATGTGATCAACGTACTGAGGCTTGATAATAGCCTGCACCACAGGAACCAATCAGCTTGGGGGTTTTGCAACGCTTCGGACTCCGAACAGCATAAACCAGGATTAAAGGATTGCGTACTTCATGCCCATGTGGTGTAAACAATCCTTAAGAAATGGTAACCACTGCTCGTTGTCAACACATCAGAAATGCATCAAGGTAATCCTGCACACCTTCAGGTTGTCCTCCAAAATACGGGTGAAGTAGTTTTGCAGCTCTGATCCTCTGAAATAGGTCAGAATCTCTTGCCAGTCTGGGGGGTTCTGCAGATCGTTACCCGTTGAGTGTTAACTGTTGTTTCTATCGAGAGAATTTCGTCGAGTCACGGGTACTAAGACTTGAATAGCAATGAACGTAAGTAGGGGTGTAATCACCTCGAATCTGCCAAGATTGGGTTTAAGCTTTCCAGCCAAAACTTTCAGGGCCGTTGATTTTCCGATACCGTTTGTACCGACTAATCCAAGAACCTGCCCTGGCCTAGGGACAGGCAACCTGCGATTCCACCAGTGATATGAGTTATCACAACTTTGCCAGCATCGCCTTCACCGCCTGCTGGACGATGGCCCAGTTCAACGTACAAGATGAAGTGTTTATCCTCTTCGCAATACAGAAACCTCTGAATCCTCGCTAACGAGCTCTACTTTCTCAAAACTTCACCGCGATCTCGACAGAACTGGAGAGTATTAACCAAATCTGCTCACCTGTGCAGCTTGAATGTGTTGGGACCATAACGATGCGTCGTATCCTTGTCCAGGTCCTTTGGCAGGTTGATAATCTGAATTGCCTCAAAGGGACATTTCTGCAATAGAACGGAGAGGACTTCTAAGACCAGATAATCACGAAACCTTCGCGTCGGTATTATTGTCGACGTAGCTTTCAGACGATGGATGGTTGAAAGCACCCATCGTATGAAAGCTAGAGCATATCTGTGAGTATCAAACTAGTAACCACAGTACGAATTGTCCTGTTGAAAACACAGGAGAGTTCCATTCCCCAAAAGGAAATTTCCATACATTAATTAAGGGTTTTGTTCGCTTCCTCACATAACATGACCTTTCAAGTCTTAGCATGCGTCAAATTGAATAGCACGAACTCACAGCGGACTCCTGTAGTACTCATGACATGAGGCTGGTGTCGCAAGAATTTTACGCCCCATCGAAGATGACAACACATGAACAGCTTTCTCCGACAAAAACTACCTTAGCAGCTCAAGGTCTTTCAAATAGACTAAGAAGATGACTAGCTTGTTCTGAATGTGGAAGATTCACTTAGCTGCATGGTTCAGATGCGAAACACCTTGATTTAACACGGAGAAGGATTCGCAATTTAGAGGCAGAGCCCATACCTTCACGCAAATACCACAACCAATACAGAGTTCTTCCGAGATGAAGGCTATTTTCGATCCCGATGAAACCTCGATGCAAAGCTTTCCTGTCAAGCGAACAGCAATTTGAGCCACTGGGAAGACGAGGTACCGAGCAAAAGGCCACTCCAAGGAAACCAGAAAGAAAAGTACCCAAGTGCTCAAATTTCTACCCGTTTCAACTCTAAACAACCGAGATCGTTAAACCTAATGACTGACCTGTTTTGACGACAGGGCAACTCTTCTTACACTCCTGCCGGCACTTCTTCGGCTTGCAGCGATCCGAACTGACAATAGCAATTCGAGTCAGGCGATCCGACATTTTTGAATCCCTTTAGTCACCGATAATCAATCAATGTTCCTGACAGTGAAATCCGACCCAATAGAGGGTTTTGGAATGGGACCCGTCTCTTCTCCGTCCGCTGGAACGAAGCACAAGCAAGAGCACGCACTTCTCCAGCAAACGAGGAAAAGGAAAGAGAGGGCTCGTGCTCGACTCAAACCCTAAAAGACTGTCTCGAATTAGGCACGCCCTTTACTCACGTCTCGTTCCTGCCGAGTTACCTGTCCTCCAGTTTTGTCTCCAGGTGTCAACAACTGAAATCGCGTCTTCATTGTCCTCGTGAGTGTGGACGTGCAACAAATGACTTGGACTGTAAGTCGAGTCCGTTCCTCGAACTTAGACTACCGGTAGCTCTGTTCTTTTCCAGGAAAAACGTGCATTACACTTTATTCACTATGAAAAGCAAATATACTGTAATGCACGTAATGATACATGGTCATAGTCACTCAGAGTAGCCTTGTTCTCGATCGTTTTTGCTTTCCTCTCAATATTGATTTCTAAAAGTAAAAAGCTTTTTCATCGGGTTTGTCGCTGTATATGTCTATGATCATTTCCGAATTTACTAGGAACGTACGTGACAATCATATGTTCTATAAACTCAAATGATGTTTATCTAAATGACGTGTACTTAATGAGAATCTTAATTATGTCTTGTGTGGCACGGTCATATCGACAAAAAAGAATTACTGGAATGCTAGTAAAACTTGCACTATCTCATCAATAATATGTGTTAGTTGTTTGAAAATGCTTATTGATTTTCCTCAGCAAGCTAGCATGACCTTGTGGCATTGAAGAAGCTAGAAGGACAGTAAGAAATGGAGGTGAAATATATGAAGAGCAGAGTTTTAGATGAGAGACAAAATGCATATTATTATGTTGGATACACTTTGAAATAAATATCTTTTAAACTAGGGAAAGAAAAAAAAAACACCAAGACAAGAGTGTCGCTTGAGGCACGCCGCGTGAAGGCTTTGGACTGGATGAAATCATGCTTATCAAGAACAAATATGCATGGTTTTTACTAAGTTGAGTGGAAAGAACAAAATATTCTTTCCACATTTTACATGAGACAGCAGAGAAGGGACTCCACTTATGGAAGTTTTGGATAGGAGTTCAGAATTTAAATGAAGTACTTTGATGACTATAGCCTGTACATTCTATCATAGTTATTCACCCTCTTGACACGAAAGGTTAGGTGGAAAATTAATGTGTAGATTAATGTGTTTTCTTACTTCGACATTCCTTCGCACTTGTACCCCAGAAGCGTGTGGCCCTGCATTTCACTTTCATACCACATGGATTTCACCTACTCCATCTTTTGATGGAAGCGTAAATATCCAGACGTTTAATTTATTATCTAATCCTTCCGGTAAGAAAGATCAGGTATTGAATTAAACTCTGATTAAATTAATGTATTAATGATTACAGCTTCCCCTACTTGTACCTTTGAAGCAAGGTAGTGGAGTCATGACTTATGGATTATCTCCTGCTCTCTTCGTGTTTTCAGACAGAAGTTAACAATAAATATTTAGAAAAAATTAATTATTTGTATCTAACTGGTATATTTTTTATTTAATATTTATATATTTTTCTAATAACAATAAACAGAAAAAAGTTCCCAGAAGTTCATCGAGCATGCATATGGACTTTCTTTTGACGCTGTTGTTGTTCTCAGAATGACTAACATTTAATAGTTAAGTTTAATTTTAATGTTTGTTGAAACTAAGTCTAAATTTTCTATATAACATTTATAACATTCCCGATAATATAGGGAGCAAAAGTCCTTTGGTTCTTCAGTTATTCTTTTACGTCTGGTGTGTCATATTATCTTCTATTCATTGGTTTGATTTAGTAGTTACCTTTGGTGATTTTGATTTTGACAAATACTTAATGTTTGTGCAAACGTACTAAACTTTAAACATTATGTCCATACTGACCAACAAAACTCAAGTTCTTGAAGACTTTCCATAGTGTCTCATTCTAAAATATGATGGTGTTATAAATGTTTAAACTCATATACTTGAGTGGATGAAGATATTTCTCTTACCAAACATTATAAGGGAAGATTATTCTTGTTCATTGTCTTCTTAAAATTTCTATGAAAGTCACAAAGAATCATCGTGCTCTCTGAGATCTTGAATCTGTCTTGACCGCATGTACTAGACGTCATGAGTAATCTCTTAGAAATGTCATGTTATCATGAGAATTTTGATTGCTTGTTTATAGCTCAAGCAAGAGAGGTACAATAAGTTGTCCGCTTTGTCCCTTCATATACTAAATAATATGAGTACACGTCATTCTAGTTTTATAATATCCTCCATCATGGAAATGTTCTTCAAATTCTTGCATCAACATCGCATGTCTAGAATCAAATATATTCATTCAAACTCTCGATGATCATTTTATCACAATTTTGTTCGTTCTTAGCTTTCTGTTCAGTTAAAATATTTATTATAATGTCATAAATGATCTGACTTGTTATTCAAAATTTAGAGTCGAAACATACAATATATCATAACAAATCATGAGACTTATATAATAATAGCCTGTATAAATGTTGAGCAAGATGGTAAATTTCAGGAGCTCATCGAGATGTTCTCTTCACGTGCATGATTTCCACTTAGATATGATAAAGAGAAACAGAGTAAAATTGCACCTAAGGTAAACATCTATCTACATTTCAACTGTAACTCACTTAACGTCTTGAACAAAATTTGAATATTTGCAAAATAAAAGTATTTGATAACTAATAACAAAACCTTGAGGAATTGTAACCATACATTGTGAGATGATCACAAACACCAAGATACTTGACCACAAAACTCACTACTTATTTCAGCACTTGTCAACAACAATTCATATACTTTCAACTTAGTACACTCTCGATATTGTGTACTTTATTGCATTGTAATTAATATGTTAATATCCTTATCCATCTATGGTTCACAACATACAATAAATTACATTCCCACCTGTTTAGATGCTTACATTACCACCTCTTCTTCTTTCCAAGTTCTAGAGGGAACATGCTATCTACTTCATCTACAAAGTATAAAGTAGCTTAATCATGCATCGACGATCAGTGGTCTCCTGTAACGATTAGTGTTAACCTGGCCACTAATGTACTATAGACCTGTATATATATGTGCTATCGAATATTTTGAATTTCTAAAACTTCAGAATCTATGTTGGACAAGGTATATTTGAAGCTTCCACCTTTCACACTGGAATATTCGGTAAAACTCGGAGCTTAAAAGGAAGTGTTTGGGTCCGAATTTTCCTTTTCTTGAAATAGGTAGATTCAAAACTTAATACTCGGTTTTCAAATCAAAAAATTAATTTGAGAATTGAAAATATTAATCATCATCCCCTCATGAAAATCCTCAAACTGAATATTTTTTGCAGATTTTCAAAGCTTTGACTGAAAGCCGATTCGGTAGTGTATTACTATATAATATATCAAGTCAAATTATATCTTAGACGATCAATGATCCATAATATTATGAACCAATAAACTAGAAGTAATAGAATACGACTCAAGTCTTAGAAATAATACTCAAAAAATGTTCTTACATTCTTATAAAAACATGTATAACACAAGGTTAGAAGTTTTACATATTCTAACATTTATGTGAAAGGTATGTGTTGACAAATATCAACCACATGGAAAATTGAATATGATAATAAAATTACATGTGGTCTCAAATTACTTAAGATTATAACTAATATATAAAAATAGTTAAATTGCATTTTATAAAATATTTCCTTGAAGCAACACAAAAGCATCTTTTACTTATAAGTATCTCTATGTTTACAATAATTTTAACTAGTGAAGTAATTAAACCCCTGGTATTACTACAAGTGCTATAGGCAACCCAGAATACCTTATTTGCGGGTTTGCCTTCAGAGAACTGAGAAATTTAACGTTATGCAAAAAATGATTATGGTGGTTACACAGAAAATGAGTATGATGAATATGCATCCTAAGTGTACATGTAGGCAAGAAAAGGAAGAGGACAACCAGCGAAAGAGGAGACTTAAAAAACAGGCTGTTGACAAGGCGGATGGTAGCCGTGGACGGTACGCGCATTTTGTCTTGAGGAGCGAGGGTGGGCGAGAGCGGACGTGGGGTTTGGCGTTAGGGTTTGATCTTTCATATTCGAGTTCCGTGATGTTTCAGTCTCTTCTCGAGTTTCGAGCGTACTGGTACCAAGACAATATTCTTTCTCTTGGAAGGGCCGCGGATTTTCATCTTCGCTTAGCAGCTTGTTTGCAGATTTGGGCTGCCGGAACGGAGCTATCTACTTTGGTATCTTGTATACTTTTGAGTTTCATACGCGAGCGCTGTCGCTCTCTTGCGCGATGTGGGGTTTGCTTTGCAGCTTGTTTGAGGAAAATCAGGTAGACGGAAGAGAGGTACCTAGTTTCACGTCTTTGTTTTTTTTTCCTTTCGTTCTTTTGCAAAGAACAGGTTGTTGACAAGGCGGATGGTAGCCGGAGGTGGTAGGCGTATTTTTTCTCGAGGAGTGCGTTATGCAGCTTCTTTGGAGGAGGTTGCAGGATGAGGGTGAGCGAGAGGGGACATGGAGTTTGCAATTATAGTTTTACGTTTTTTTCTATGCTATTTTCGTGTCTTCTCCAAACAAACTGCTAGCGACGTAATTTCTTTTCTCTCGGAAAGGTCGCACGTTCTTGTCTAGTCTCGAGGTTCGTACGCGACTGCTCTTGCTTTGTTGCGCTCTCGCTTCCATGCGCGGTGTGAGGTTCGCTTTGTAGCTTCTTTGGAAAACATCGGGTTGGCAGAAGGGAGCTGCCTACTTTCACGTGTTGTCTATGCGTGCAGTCTTGTCCTCTTACGGTCTCGCTTTTGTTTTCTTCTTCATTTTTCCTTCTTTTCGCTATCTCTCGATTTCACTTTCGTAACTCTGAGCTCTTCTCTATTTTTGCTCTTGTATCTCTTTTGCAAGCCGGTCCTTTGTTCTGCAAGCGATCTGTTCTGATCCATCCTCATTTTTTGTTGCTTCCGATGTTGTTACTTTTATCGTCTTTTGTTTTGGGGGTTGTGGCTATTTGGGTTGTGCTGTTCTGGAGAAAGGAGACGGGATGTTGTGACCACGGATGCTGCATTTTTCCAACACGACTATGACATCATGCCTCTTTCATTCCGGGTCTTCCATTGTTGCACCGCAAGAGGTAAACGATGGCATTCGCGCGTCCGGCTTTCATCTACGGCTCTCGCTTACGGTTATCCGAGTAGTTCTTTGTATGCGCTTGCTGCCAATTCATCTTTCCAGCGGAGATGTAGGTCTTTGCGGCTTTGCATTCGCTTTCCAGGTACGGTTCCATTTGCTGCTTCTGGGCATAATGTTGCATGCGTGTTACGAATGTCGTTTCCTTACTTTTTGCTGTTGTATATGTTCATATCTGATGTACCGTTCCGTTCCGGTCTATGATGAGATGATCATTACCTCGCTCCTTCTCTGTCCCAAGGAATTATTCATGCTATTATGAGCAGCAGAGACCAAGAACCATGTAGAATTGACTTATATGAATATTCTACCTAGAGCACTGTAATTCAGCAAGTACAAGAGCTCACACCCGCTCTCAAACACTTTGTCTCGCTGCCTGTATCAAATGCTGCTTTCAGATAAGTACTTTGGTTCCCCCAGATGGATTATGCAAACAATGATTCAGAAAAGACGATCAGATTCGTTGTGCAACGCTTTTATCAGACCCGAACAGATAACACCAGAGGATGTGAACAACATTTTCTTCCACGTTGATATCAGACAATGTCTGCATTGCAATCGGAGGTACTTTGAAACTAACAGAAACACCGCAGAGGAAGAAGAGGAGCCGAAGGAACCAAGACCGGCCGAGCACAGCATACCGCTGGACAACGTTGCAGAGGAGCGAGATTTTTCTGAGTTTCTCCCTTTGGTTTTTCTCTTATATGAGTTTATCCCTTTGGAGTTTATCCCTTCTGTTCAGGAGCAAGGGGTACGATGGTGACCACTCTATCAAATTGGACTAGGAACCAATAGTGTACAAATGTAATACATGTTGTAATAGCACAAGTTTGCATTTCGTTTCTCCACAAGAAGAGAGTATACATTGTACAACGTATATAACATAGTGCTTTCTGTAACTCGTCGTAAAAGCTGTAGACTGGAATATTACAAGGGTAGTACACTCTGGTATTACCGAACCCCCAATATATGTTCAGAATTTCTCCTCGCACCAAAACAGTGGTTGCTGTTTCTCGCTGTTTCTAGCATCCCTTGAGGGCAATAAAATGATTTATTATTGAAAACTAGGTGTCTCACCGGCAGTATTCCTTGTCTGCGTTACAAGAAAAGAAGAAAATATAACATATATGGAGAACATAGAATTGAACAATAGGTGTTGCAGCTTCCTCGTATTGAGCAGCAAACAAAATAAAGATGAAAGGCAAAAAAATACAAACCTTGGAAGTGCCACGAACTTCAGTTGGGTGAATATGCATACTTCCAGAGAAAACTTGGTGATTACCTACTCATCTCAATTTGGAATTATTACAAGTTATGAATGATCTCAAAGCAAACTGCTTAGTATTGATAGTGTTAAGATGAAGATTTTGAGATTTCTTCGAGTGTACTTAATATTTTCTTGAAACTCAAAGAATACTATGAAGAAAAAGAATATGATCTTTTATACTTTTATACCTTGGGTTTAAGGGATCACCAGCGTTTTGTCTAAGTTAAATTTACGAGAAGCTTGGTAACAGTATCAAGTTTTTCTTTTCGCACTAATCATTAACTGGATGAAGTCAATTTCGTAATCAAATAACTTTGTTTCTCTATAAGTTACGCATAGTTACAAATAGACCACTGGATGTGGTTTAGTTGAAGGTTGATGTCGATGTCTTCTTAAGACACTTGTGAGTGTACTTTATAAATTTACATGTTAATTGTTGAATTCTCTTTGGAAGATCTTGACAAAAAGTTGCAGAGTATTTCAGTGGTTTAGAGCGAGATGGACAGCTCATGATAAATTATATTGGATACCATATGCCATACTCTTCAATCGGAATTGTAAATTAGACTTGAAGGATGTTTTCCAAAGACGTTTTCACACACTTGCTTGAATGAGATGCAAGAGCACATCGAATCTTTGCAAAACTTCTTATAAAGTTGTATCATTCTCAGTATTCATTAGAATCACTGTTTGGTTATTCATTTTAGCTATTGTTCTCACAATATCATGATAACAAGCTAGAGTTTAACAAGCTCAAATCAATTGTTCAAGAAGAACTCAAAGATAGAAAGCGTTGCATGGTCACATTCCGATATTTGGGAAATACATGTTAAGAGTAGAATGTCATGAAGGCAACTCCATTGTATATATGGAGTCCATCCAACAAGGAATTCTGACGATGAATGGAGAAAATTGTCACATAAAGAAACCGCGAAATTTGGTGATGAGAGTAAATGTGATAAGTCAAACGGAATACACAGTCAAACAAGCAAAAAGGAGATATGATGATATTTTCCCATTAGTTATCAGATTTGACATACGTTGTAGATATTTCCAAACGGGTTATCACTTTTACGGAAACATATGATCATATTTTATCGGAATAGATCTTTCCAGTACTCAATAGATTATGTTCCAAAGTGATCATAGTTAATAAATAGTTTCTTCCTCAAACTTCTGAGATAATTCTTCAATTCTTAGTTCAGAAAATAATTATAACAACGTATATATTTAGTGTTTTATCGAATTGTGTTTTGATCATCACCAAAGCTTTGAGCAAAGTTTATAAATATTTAATATGATCTGAATTAAAATAATAATATTTAATTTCCATAAAAACGTTATTTATAATAAATGTTACTCTTTTTAAAGTTATGTTCTACATCTACTGACATAAAGTTAATCGTGACAAAATTGCTGTTATATAATCGAATATTCTTTACAAACCTCAAACGACTTTGGCAAGGCGATCGCATGTGTATCTGTCATCCACAACTCGCATAAGAGTGTTCATGGACATACAGGACGGCTCGTCCGCTGCCCTTGCTCACTTGCCATCTTCGTTGGTGGATGACGCTACACCCGAATTGACCTTGACTGCGATAGCAACATCCCCCAGTTACCAGGTTTCTACATGTTAGCTTAGGTGAATATGTGAGACTGTACCTGCTCTCTTTTACCGTTCTTTACTGTAGGGAAAGGTCACTGCCATCTATCATATATATTCAGCCAATTTAATATATAGAATACTTGCATACTTTTCTTGATCAGGAGCCAGGAAATTTCTTATGTGTCTAGGAAACACTTTTGTCTTTTTGCTTTCCTTACTTTTAAATCAATCTGTTCCTCCATATGCAACAGCTATTTACACTTGTAACTTATGCTGTTTCATTGATTCCTGTCACCGCTATGCGCACAGGAAATTACTGATCTGTGTTTTACCTGACACACCACCACCCTGGAAGTGAGACAGCACCGTTCACCGGATCCTGTGTAGCCGTGACTACGGTAGCTGTCTCGCTCGGTCTTCACCTTTCTCACTCATGCTGGAGGGGACCAAAACGGAGTCCGCGGCAACAGCGTAGCCGGGGAACAGTTCTTTGAAGTCCCCTTGGAACGGCCGACTCCCGTCGTCGGTCTACCACCATCGGAACAGTTCCCCTCCACCGGCAAATTTTAGCGAAAATAGACTGAACTCTCACAACCAGAATCAGACTGCCTCTTGAGCATTCTTCTGCCAGTGAACCGAGAGAGATTTCAAAACATACTCTCCCGAGTCTGCCATCTCTATTTTACGACACTCAAAGGTCTGCGCTTGTACATTGACATTCACATAAGGGAAAGGAACCATACATACCGATGATACTCGCCGGAAACAGGTACATAATATCCACCACTTTCTAAGGTTTTTCTTATGGATATATGGACACGGGAAAAAGACACGGAAAGTACGGGAAGCAGTGAAGTGTCGCTGCAGGCCCCGTGAGAAGCACGGGCCGCCTGTCACAGCGCATGGATGGATACATACATCAAGGGATCCCTCCCCGTACCGAGAATCTCACTAGCCGAGAGCGTTGCTTCCGGACAGAAGGAACTTGAACCGAGGCGAAAAGTTACTGAAAAGACTACGGCCGAAACTGGAGAGGTTCTGCTCTTCCTCTTCTTCGACTGGCCCATAATTATTCCGGCGATCCCGGGGTGGGAAATTCTGTCGAGAGAGTGAATTGGAGTGAATAAGTTGAAGTTTAGTTAGTAGTGTGAGTAAGCGAAGGTAACAGTTCGTGTCGTTGTTGCGCTCTGCTTTTCGGAAGCATGGCTGGTGTCAGCGCAACGCAGCTCTAATGGCGAGCCAGTCAGCGCGAAATCATATGAAGCGGGGCGGGATAAGGTGGGGGTTTGACGGAAGTGTTGACTTGACGGAAGAATGCCGTGCCGTGCCGAGCGCGAAAAGGTTTGCAGGTGGTGATGCTGTAGTGTTTACAGCTACCGCCATCCCGGACCAGCCCAGACCAGGGATTCCCAAACCAGTGGGACTGAATCGTAGGAAGCGATCGAGTGGGAAATAGTACAGGAAGCGATCAGTAGCTAGGCTAGCTGGGCTGGGCGGGACTCGTCGAGGTGGTTATGGTTTCGGTGGAATTTTCAGGCAATCTGGATTTGTCAATCCAACCGGTTGTGTACAGGAAGAGAAAGGTGGAGATGGATGATGATATGATGGAGGGTTTCGGTGGAATGATGTTCGTTCGGAGGAAGGTAGTTGATTGATGAAGTGCAAGATGGAATGCGCAGGAATTAGAGAGAAGTTAATTAGTGTGACGTTTGAAATCCCTGAGGTCTATACCATGTCTTTGTTACTTCCTCCCGTTTTCTGTCCTCGAAGCTCCTCCTCGTATGAGTTTGAAGGGGACTATTCACATCGTCGACGGATGTGGTATAGTGTGTAGAGTCAGGAGAGTTAGGTTTAGAGAGAAGGGTGGGAGACGACGAAGAGAGAGAGAGAGAGATAGTGAGCGAGAAAGGGAGGGGAAGGCAAAGGTGGAAAGTGATAGGGGAGATGTTTCTTCGACCACCAAGCTGGGCGGATGACCCACTTCGAGCCTCTTCCTCGTCCTCAAGTCCCGCACAAGGCAGTCCGCAGTCGCCGATTGTAGATTTCGTGCACTCCCTTACGAATCAAAGATTGTACAGAGAAGTTTCTTTGTCTTTGAGGACGGGTCTTCGAGACGCTAAAGCAGAATTCTCGTTCTTGAGAGTTAAGGGCCTTCGGTCTTTAGCTAAGTTTCTGGCTTCGGCTGTGGAGTCGGAGAAGATTATCGAGCTTTTCGTCGAGAGTCAGACCTACCGCGAACTGCAAGGTTGGTATTCTTATCTGACATGGACTTCTTAGTTTCACCGTTTCTGTACAACTTTGATACCCAAGTTTCTGATACTCATTCACGTATTTCAGTCTTATACACCTGTCAAGGGCGTTTTTCCCCTATTTTTGATTGATTTGTTTTTAGGCCTCTTTCGCTGTGGGGCTTTGAGCAGCCTTTGCGCTGCTGCCGTTTCACAGCCTGAGACCCTCCGGCAAGGAGAGTCGACCCCACGCCGCCCCGGCTAGGGGCGGATGAGGCTGCCAACAAGCTATTGCTTGATGGCTTTCTGTCACGGACGTCTGTTTAACGCTTTAGGGTAAATTACGGATTTCGAACGTTTGGATCAGCGGTAGGAAAATCTCTCAAAACATTATAGTGGCAGGAAAATGTCTTCATGCGTTTTCCATTTACTTTTGCTTCAGTAAAACTTTAGGCAGGCTCGTGAAGCTTGAGAGTGGCTTCCAGAGTTCTTTTCATGTTGGAGAGATATTGCTGTTTAGAATTAGTAATTTGAAGCTCTAACTCGAGCCTTTGTGTCGGAAAGCTGTGAAAGTACGTGTGAGCACTTCCAGTTATTTAGAAGTTCAAAGAAAGTTACCTTCTCTCGTGCACAACTCCTTGGTGTAAGGCACTGATTGACTTTACTTTGTTGGCTCATTGGAGCAGTGGTACCTGTTTTATTTGAGCATACGTTGGCACCCTCTAAGCGTGATCCAAATGATCAGACAATCATCAGTCCACCATCAACCAATGAAATTAGCCTTGCGCTTCGAATTCTCGAAGGCTGTTGCCTTCTTGACACATCCAGCCGATTGTTTGCTTCTCGCCAAGCTGCCTGCAAGGTTTGTTGGCGCAAATCCTGGGCTTCAAGTTCGTGTTACATGATCGAAGCAAAGTTCTGTCATGGTGGAATCCCCGGTGTGTACATTTCATCAGAGCTAGCTAATCTTACGTATGTGTGGACCTGTTGCTGATCGAGAATTTTCTGGTGTACCAGGAGCTGTTGAGTTTACTGTTGACATCTGAACTGCCCGAGCAGAGTGCTTGCTTGGATGCACTGTTGGCAGTACTACTGGACTCACCGGCCAATCAAAAGGTGCGACTTGGGTGAATTCGAACTTGCCGGCCGAAGGTTATGCCGTAGGTCGCTTTTCACCTTTGCCGACGTCGTGCCTCCCTATTTTTTCTATGCAAGTTGTGACTTTATTATTGTCTGCAGGATCTTGAGCGGATACAGGGAGTCAGGAAGATTGCTGAGCTAGTGAAGAGGACGGATATGGACGATACCATAAGGTAAGCACCACTTTTTCTTTGTGGTCAGCATTTCGCCGCTACACCTCCGAAGAAGAAACTTCCGTTCTCTTCCCAAGAATTTGAAGTGGATGACACAACCTGCGAGTAATCAGGTTTTCTTACTTGAAATGTTGGCCACCTGTGTTCCATCGTATTTGTTTGCAGATTGAAATGTGCAGAATTTTTACTTCTGCTCGTAGGGCAAGTGCTCCTCCGAAAGCAGTCCAAACCTGCGAATGGCTTTCAGAATGCTGAAGGAAGAAAAAGCGCATTAACTGCCGAAGGAGCAAGACAAGATGTTGTAGAGATTTTAGGGCGCAGAGCTGGAGTGATCCTGGATGCTATGGGTTCTACAGAGGCCGCTGTTTCAGATTTTGATTCTAAGCAAACTTCACTGAGAACGCTTGCCCAGAGATTGGTGGATTTGTCTTGAATTATGTTTTCCAAGTTGTTGCTCCTGTAACCTCATGTCTAAACCAACCCCGTAAGTGGGTGTCAAGGGTCACCCAGTTCATTACAAATGCTCTGAGCATGGCGCTAACTGGATATAAGCACAAGAAGTAGATATGTTCAAGTTCTCCAGTTGAACAGATTTTTGCCCATCTTAGAAGCAGATGTATATTAATTTTTGCACCAAAGGGTGCTGGAGTTTCCTGTTCCATTTTTTCGCCTTCATATAATGCCATGGAGATGGCTTGCGTCAAGAGCACTGACAAGGTTCTGCCACTGTTTCATTTGATGTTGATGATCCAGAATATCAAGCCAGTTCTAGGTTGTGAGAGATTGTCTTATGCGCTTGATTGTTGAAGTGTTCCGCATAAGGAATTTCCACGTGCATGACTAAAGATCTTTACGTAGTAGAGACTCTAGTCGCAGTCATCTCATCAGTTTCACCTACCGTAGACTTAATATTTGAGGGATGAAAGGACACATTAATGTGGAGAGAAATGTTGCAGCAGCTCTGAGACGCCATTGCAGATTCCTTTATTCTACCCTTACGGTGTGTTATACTTTCGGGTAGTGACTTTGGTTGGGTATACTGCTCTTCCCAGGGTTGTACACCAGGTGTGCTATCAAGTGTGCTAGTCGGAGTTGGATACAGAAGGCCTAGAATGTGTCTCATGGAGGGTCTCCTAACCTAGAAGCAAGCCTTGTTCATCTTAGTTTGTATATTGCAAGTGTATATTGCCTTCTTCATCTTAGTTCGTATATTGCACAAGTATATATACATCTTTTAACGAGATGGGTCAGTCAGCCGGGCGAGAATTGGGTGGAGAGATTGACTGCTTTTGTGCGTTCGCGTGGCTCGGTTATGGGTCATGGTGACATTGTTATTTCATAGGAGATGTACAGTGTGTTTATCTGGTGACATTGACGCAGATCTTTTGGATCATACTATGTAATACATCACAAAAGCATTGGTTCGAATAAGGTTCACTACCGACGTTCGCTCCACTGTGCTGTAAGTTGTTTCTGAAGTCTCCTCGCAAAAGGCAAGGCACGAATGAACGCTATGCTGATGTTATTATCATCTATCCAGCTTTGCTGAGAAACGTAAGTCGAATTCTTTCTTGCTACTTGTAGTTGTTATTTGTTATCAACTGTGTTTTCAGACTGAAAGTTCATCCATTTCTAATTCTGTTTCGGTGTACTGTTTAACAGGGATGTTTTCGGCCCCATAGTTGGCTTCATTTGATTAAGCTGTTTTTAATTTTTCTTTGTGACAGAACATCAAACATCCCCACAGTTTGTTTCGTTTAATTAGTTTAACTAAGTAGTCTTTCTTTTCACTTTTGACAGAACATGGTTAAACTTGCCAACAGACCCAGTGCTAGCTTTACAGCAACTGCTATCATTTGTATCGGAATGTCACCTATAGTGGGTTCATGGGGTTGCCAGTCACGTCTTAGGTGTCTCACAAGAACAAAACTATCCTACTCTTTTAGTCGCCACTCCATCACTGCGATCAGCTTGGCAACTTTTGTAGAACTGGCCGGAATGTTGGTGTTTCTCCTGGTGTATACATCACCAAACCTTGCTCTGAAGTTCTGCAGCATTCCACTTGTAGATTGTTTCACCTAAATCTGATATCGATCGGTGGGCGTCTGAATGTGTATCAATTTGTTTTCAGCTTTCGCTAAGTAATTTTCCTGTTTCTGTTGGTCAAGACCCCGACTTCTCCTCCTGTATAACTCCTGTGGCAAGTATGAATCCAACCGGAACAAGAACCAGTTGTGAACTGAAATATATGCCCGGCTAAGCTGAACGTATTATGGTAAGTATTAATGTCCTTGTGTACATGCTTTTAAGAAAAAGGAGCCGACAGTTTGTTTGCTCCATGTGTCTTCGTTACAAACTTGAAATCGCACGGTCTCAGAACTACATAAGGATAAGTAAAACAGAACGGATCTTCTTTTGAAGAGGGCAGTTTTCTTCCTTGCGAGAGTCGGTCGGGCGTGGATATACCTGATGGAAGTGGTGCGAATAAAAGATTTCTACAAGCTTTTGCGGAGGTAGTCAGAAAGTGGACGAACTTAGAAACTCCTTTTTCAACACTCTAACTCTTGGAATATTGTAGTATCATATAGCATGCTGTGAGCGGGGATAACGTCAATCTTAAGATTTACCATATTCAGTCTTACAAGAAGATTATTCTTTTCTCAGTTTTTATCGGCCCATAGCATTATTTAACTATTACTTTGGTAAGTGTAAAAAGAAAAGGAAAAGTGGTACCTTTGTGCCTTCATGATAGGTTTTGGCATTTTTTATGAAGATTAGAAACGTCTAACTCCGAGTTCTTTGATCTGATATCTTGAAGGATGAAATGATCTAAATGTTTTTTACATATTTTTATATTTAATTATTTTTGTTGCTGTTGTTTAACTTGCAGTATAGATGATCACTTGTGTTGTCTTTCAGTCTTGTGTTCGTGACAATCATATCCTCGAAAAAGATTTGATCTTTCCTCATCATGTACAAGTTAATTTTGACTGAAACTCTGGTCTGAAAGACATATCAATGTTCTCTCTATATCATATAATTGTTTTCTTATGTTATAACAAACACAAACTCCTCAATGGTATCGTAAGTAATTATTTGTTTTTTTATCGTGAGGACAATGAACAAGGTTTCGACTTGAGATGTCGAGCAAGACATCACAATCGTAAGTGCATAGTGCTGAAACAATAAGTTTGATCAAGTTCAAGAACCTCATCCTTGTAGAGAAGATAGTTGGTGTGAGTTAGAACGCTTTAATGCAAGGTCGTTATAATCAATAATTTGGATCTTTGACGAAACAAAAATAAAATAGAGCTCTAGTATCTCGTGAGATGAAAAGATCAATTATGAATGCATGAAGAACTTGTTGGGAGTGACGTCAAGTCAAAGAGGACAGTAGCCTATGAGATCTATCGGTACCTAATGTATCGAATTGACGATGTGCTTCACGTGCCTCAAGAATAAAACTAGTTCTTGTCTCACGGAGACACATCTGTAATGAGTAAGAATCATCTTCCACTTCTGTCACTTAGCTCTCCAAAATAGACTATCTTGCACGAAAAAATGACAAGAGAGCCAAGGTGTTGAGAGGGCTAAACTATTTAAAAATGCTATCTGAACAATCTCCTCCATAGATAATAAACCCATGATAATTCCATGAGATCAAATCTCGCACCTCTGTCACATGATATCGATGTTGTCTATGTGCGACATCCTGCCGCACACTCAAAGGTCTCTGGTTCTAAGATATTGTCATAGACATCCATGATCCTCTTATCAAATTCTCTAAGGCACGAGATGAAGATAATGTGTAGAATAAGTAATCCGATTGATCCTCTTATCAAATTCTCTAAGACATGAGATGAGATTATATACGGAATAAGTAATCCGATCGACGTGCAATGAAAGAGGAAAAGATATCTAAGGCAACCTGGGGCATACCCACATGTACTTTGAGGATACTATATCATCTCTAGGTGTAACAAATCTCTTGGGAAGTTGGAGGTCCAACAGTATACATATAGGAGACCAAACCTTGCACTTTAACACCTTCACTCTCATCCTACCAAGGTCAATTGAGAGAAGAGGTGACAAAACATCACAGACTTGGTCTGCCGGACCTACAATTTATGTATTATTAGCTAGAGACAGAAAGACACAACCTGGAACAACCAAGGCGATGGCCAAGAGAGCTCTATAGTGAACTAAGACAAAGAGGAGTCCACCCAAAGAGTTTCCATGACGAGTTTTATGACTGTAATCCTCTTCTATCGAAGGATCGTGTTGATAATAAAGAGCGAAGGAAGAACCATAAAATGATCTTCTGAAGGGAACAAGATTCGCTAGAGAATCATCGTCATCCATGAGCTGCTTAACGACAAAAGCACAAAAAATGTTATTAAAAATATTTTTCACGTCCAGTTGTAAGATAACCCAATAGAGATAGATGTCCAAGAGAGCTCTAATGCTGAAGGACACAATGTCACAACCTCCAAGCGTCGCAATTTCAAACTTATGTGGACAAAGGTGGTCTTGAAAAATATCTCGAAGCTGAAAAACAATGATACGACTAATAAGTAGTAAAAGAATCTAGCTGATGACTATCAGTCGAATCCCTCTGTCATCCTTCATCATGACCAAAAGTATAGTTATTCCCAGTACTTTGAACTATAGAATGTGGAATATGTCTCTGAGCTACTGCTGTTGCTATCTGACAAAGTTTAGTGAAACCACTAGTGATGTTGTCTCTCTGAAAATAATCTCATAGGTGCTCGTAGATCATCCCAGACAGACCTCCAAAGGATAAACGTGGAGTTGTACACAAGCCCTAGGCAAACAAAGATCTATTGAGATAGAATGTTTCCTCAGGTTGATAGTCATGAACCTCAGATGGTGCGAATCACTCGATGAAGGATGAAAAAAACATAACGAAGTGATCGTCTCCTCAGTAGGATATGCTATTGACAAAGGATGCAATGCTCTAGCAGCTCTACTATACTCTCCAACCTGATCTAACATCCTACATTGTCGTATGCGAGCAAAGATGAGACGTCACATGTAGAGGTAGACTCACTCTTACCTCGTGCAGCACATACTGATTCTTTTTGTAAGATCGTCCAATCGCCAGCACAAAATCTCTGAAGATGAATCTTCATCTCCTGAAGTCCCACTCTGCCACCTCAAGTATAATGGAGGCACCAACGCACTATGTCGTCTTGTCCATGATGTTTCGTACTAATGTGTCGAGAGATAGACGGAATGTCTATCTCATCTCGTCATGGAGAGTACGGGATAGTTGATGAAACAAACACAGACAAGAAAAACTTATCTCGAACGATCTCAGTATAGTGTCAATGTGGTTTCATAGACCTATCATCTTGTTGCACCAACAGAAGCTCTTGCTCAACAAGTCACGAAACTCACAACGCTAACTTACAAATCACAATCACACGTTATTGTTCATGCACCTCGTTTGATCCGGACCTGAGCCGAACCGTCTCCCTAACTATCAAGCTCAACATTCTCTAAGTCCTGACCTAGATCCGGCTAGATCGATCTCAAAACATGAGCAAGTCACAACGTGACTTGGGGGCGGACTTCTCATAAAGTCAAGGGTCTAAACGATATCTCCAACACACCTAACGACTTAACTAGCCGTGATGTCCATCTAGATCTAGGTTCTCAAACGGTGGTCGAACTCGCCGTCTCGTTCTCTAGTCTTGCCCCAACACTTAGGTTGTTCCCAAGTTCAGACGTCCATGTTTAGATCGGAACGCGTCTTGATATTGATCCAACCATCACCTCATATCCACAGAGTCCATCTGTGGAAGTTTGAGATTGGATGACTCGTCCTAACTCACCCAACATTGAGCCCCCTCATATATATTTTGACGATAGCCGGCTCCGTCTCCGTCTTTGGTCTTTGAAAATTATATCACAATCTGATCACGAGATCGGTCATAATTCTAAGCTCTCACGTCAGTTAGAGGAGTTCTGCATATCATTGGAAAGCTCTTGCCAAGACATTTCTTCCCATGAAACCTTACTCGCCTAGAGATCTTACGTGGAGCTCCATACACGAGCCTCACATTGTGGGCGTACAAAACTCTTGTAAAATGTCGCTAGAGCTCCAACACTTAGCAATTTTCTTAGAAACTGTGGTCTAGTCTCAAATTGAGACCTTGTGGTTCGGACTAGCGTCCAGACCCACATCTCGATCTCATGTCTCGGACCCATGTTTCAGACCCACTTCTGAGACTTGCATTTTGATCCATTTTCACACTTGCTCTTTTAGTTCAACATTCGTCTAAGGTCGTCTTGGAATAGGCCCTTATGTCTTAACTCAATGTTCCAACTTTGGTTCAGAAAATCTCTTAGACTTCATCTATTCTCGACTTCTCGGTCAAGCAGTTTAGTCCTACTCGTAGGTTCACAACGTAACGCAAGTCCACTAAGGTTTTGTTGTTCACATTTGCGCCTGATCTTGAGATAGAAGGTCGTGACATTCATCTCCACTTTGGAGGTTGATGCTCTCATCAACAATGATCTTTACATTAACGTCAAGTTCAAAATTGGTAGCCAACCTCTTGGCGTCAGAATTGCATTCTGGTAGCTAACTCGCAATTCTCTTCTTGGCTTGAGTATTAAGTTGTCGCTAGAACACTTAGAAAATTCCAACTAGTCTCGGGGAAGCCTACATTTTTTGCCACCTTAAACAAAACTAGTTGATACTTTCTAAACATTCTTCTTAAGACACTAACTTGCTAACTTATAAGTATTCATACCTACTTATTGGATCTCTCTAATCTCACTTTTTAGTCGCAACCTGATTTGACTTAGACGCACGATTAAGTTTACCGTGCAGTTAGAAAATCGCAATGCAAGATTATCCCAAGCTCCAAGACAAGTGTAAATCATTCACACTTGCTTTTGTCAACGCTATGGCAAACCTAAGTGTTGACATCAAGACTTAGTCTTGATTTATATGCTTATTCAAACCAGCTCGCTTCCATTGAGTGCACTTGGTTCCTCCTCTTCAAAACGTTTTAGGCATCTGATCAGAACTAGTCATAGCCATGCACTACCAAAACACTTACACAATTTCCAAAAAAATAATTCTTTATTTCCACAAAATACGAATCAAAGCTACAAAGTCCATCGGTCCAAATGACCTCAAGTTGCTACTCGTTTGGTTTGTCATTCTTTCATTCCTTGCGAGAAGGAGATCTCTCATCTTGCTAACGTCCTTCTTGTTCTTGTTATCATTTGAAGAGATCTAATACTTCGTTGGCATGTTCTAGATCTTCCTCTGGCACCCAAGTTGCTTCTTTCAAATGATGTCCACGTCATTTAACCAAGTGCGGTTAGATTTACACCACGATCACAAAATGTTCTTCACCTCGTATTTTGATTCGCCTTGCACGACATCAGGTTGAGGCCTGAGAACCTATTTGTGCTACGGTCACAAATAATCCTTGAAGTACTTCTTCTTCTGAAGTTGCATATGACATTCCAAAGAAATATGGAATGTCATATGCAACTGTCACTCGAGAAGAAAGTAAGGTATAGAATTTTGTGAAATTCTCATCAAAGTTTGCAGGACCCTTTTGTCATTGTCAAGAATCTATGGAAAGGTGAAGTTCTTCATACTCAACCATACTTCTTCGCCCACTTGGAACTTCACTTGCCGCTGATGCTTGTTTACCTACTTCGTGTAGCGTTGTTCTGCTTTGTCGAGGAATTTTTTCTGTTGTCCTCGTGCTGGTGCATTTCTATCACCAACTCTTCAGTTAATGTTTATCGTGTTCTTGGTTGTGCCGATGACTCCATGCAGGAGTCAAGTCAAGAGGTTCTTTTGACTCAAGTCCGTAAGTTAACCAAAAAAGTGATTTGTAGGTCGCTGAATGCTTCATGGAGTTGTAGCAATACTCTGCCGATTGAGTCATTCCGCTCAATCACTTTGATCCGCGCTCACATAATTTCTCAAGTATTGATTCAGAATCGAGTTTACTCGGACAGTTGTCCATCTATTTTAGGATGAAAAGCGGTGGTAAATTTTAACTTAGTCCTTAACTTTTGGAACAAGCAAGGACGTTATGAAGTCCATGTTGATGCTTTCCCAAGGTCTAGCTGAAATTGACAAAGGATGAAGCAACTCTTGTTTCTTCGCATAAGAAACCCGGTTCGTTTGACATGTTACGCATGTTTTCACAAAGTGAGCAACATCATCTTTCATGTGAGGTAAAAAAAAATTTTTAGCGTCACTGCTAAAGTGAACTTTTCTCTTTTGTGGTAGGATAAGAACGCATCATGACACTCTTTGAGCAACTTAGTCATAAGTTTTCTTTATCTCACATAAACCTCATTTTGTTTAAACATGAGTAATCCATGTTTCAACTACATATTTTGCAACTCCACTCCTCGTTTGAGATGTTCTAAATACTCCTTCGCTTGGTCATCTCGCATGTAACTTTCACGTATTCGTTCTCTCCAAGTGATACATAACTGATAAAACCTGTATGGACGATGAAAGATATTCCTCCTTGCGGCTCAAGATGTTCAAAACCACATGGTCCTTTCCCGGTTTGTGGATTAATTCTACATTCATGAACGCTAATGTATCATACCACTGTAGTTTCTTTGACGTCATCTGATCTGTTTGAACGTACTTGAGCGAAATACTGTCAGTATACACTTGAGTTTTGTGAAGTCCCAAGTAATATCATCATTTCCTCAAGCAATGAATCATCGCAAACAGTTCTTTCTCGTGAGCCGATCATCGAGTCTCCATCTTAGAAAACTTCTTGCTTTCGTACGCTACATGTTTTCCATCCATCCTGTTTGTCATACTACAATAGCTGCAAAACTAGCGTCTTTGACAAAATAGATTTGATCATGCAGAACGTATCATCCACCTCCTTGATCCTTTTCTCATCCAATCTGTCAACGGCTTCGTGATCTTCGAAAACCCCTTCACATACTTACGATAGAAATGTGTCAGTCCTAAGAATCAGCGCATCTCCTTCATTCTAGTCGGAGGTTCCAAGTCACAATTGCGTCCACCTTTTGCATATCTAGACCGACTCCTTCTGCACTTATGACATGTCTCAAGAAGTTAATGCGTTCGAAATCAAACTCACTCTTGTCAACGTTGACAAACAGCTTATGCTCTCGCAACTTCGTCAATATCACCCTTAGCTACTCCGCGTGCGAGTCCAAGGTTTTTGAGTAGATCAAGATGTCGTCGATGTAAACGACGACAAACTCGTCCATCTTCTCACAAAAAATTATGTTCATAAATGTAATGAACGTCGAAGGGGCGTTGTAGAGTCCAAATGACATCACCATGAATTCAGATGATTCGTATCTAGTTCGACAAACAGTCTTCTAAACATTTGGATCAGCTATCTAGATCTGATAACATCTTGACTTCAAGTCTATCATGCTGAAGTACTTTGTTTCCGTTAACTTATCAAACAAATCACATATCTTTAGCAAGGGATAATTAATCTTTGCCGTCATCTTTTTGAGCGTATGATAATCTACGCAGAGTCGTAACTTTCCATCCTTCTTCTTAGCAAAAAGAACTGAGGTTCCATAAGGTGACTTGCTGGTTCGAACATATCCACGCGCTAACAGCTTGTCGAGTTGTCTTTGTAACTCAAGAAGTTCCACCTGATTGAGTCGGTAAGGAGCTTAGGAGGGTGGTTCTGATCATGGAAAGACCTCGATCTTGTGGTCCACCACCCACCTAGGAGATAATTCAACAAATAGATCATCCGTCAAGACATCCTCAAACTCTTTAATCACTTCGTGAAACACGTTCGTCACAATCACACGTTAGCGTTCATGCATCACTTATCTTTGTTCCGTTTGGTCCGGACCGGAGCCGGATCGTCTCCTTAACTCTCAAGCTCAACATTTCTTAAGTCTCGCTAGAACCAGCTAGGTTGATCTCAAAACATGAGCAAGTCACAACGTGACTTAGGATGGACTTCATGTAAAGTCTAGGGTGACTTGGGATGGACTTCTTGTCTTAAGTCTCTCTAGAACCAGCTAGGTCGGTCTCAAAACATGAGCAAGTCACAACGTGACTTGAGATGGACTTCCCGGAAACGGTACCTCTAGCACAACTAGCGACCCAACAGTCCATGATGTCTGTTTGATTTAGGCTCCTGAACGGTGGTCGAACCCTCTGTCTCGTTCTCGAGTCTTGCTTTAGTCCTTAGGTTGTTCTCAAGTCCAGACGTCCAAGTCTAGATCGGAACGCGTCTTGGTACTGGTCCATTCATCATCTCATACCCCTAGAGTCTGTCCGTCGAACTCTGAGGTCGGGTGACTCATCTTGACCCATCCAGCATTGAGCCCCCCTCATATATACTTCTGACAATCACCGGCTCCGCTGTAGTCTTTGGCCCTTGAAAATTATACCATAATCTTATCACGGGATCGTCATAATTTTCAGCTCTGACGTTAGTTAGAGGATTTCTGCATATCATTGGAAAGCTCTCGCCAAGATCTTTCCTTCCATGATACCTTACTTGCCTCGAGATCTTACGTGGAGCTTCGTCCATGATGCAAAACTTGCTAGAGCTCCAACACTTAACAATTTTCCGAGAAACTGCGATCTTGTCTCAGATTGGGACCTTGTGGTTCGGACTAGAGTCCAAATCCACGTCTCGGTTCCATGTCTCAGATCCACGTTTCAGACTTACGTTTCAGACTTACGTTTCGGTCTGTTTTCAGACTTACCTTCTTAAATAAACATTCGTTTGGGTCGTCTTGAGATAGACCTCTACGTCCTAACTTAATGTTCCAACTTTGGTTCAGAAAACCAGTTAGAGTTCATATGTTCTTGACTTCTCGATCAAACCGTTACGTCCTACTCGCAACGTTCACAATTTAGCGCAAGTCCACTACGGTTCTGTTATTCGTGTTTGCATCTGATCTTGAGACCGAGGGTGACGACAATGAACTCTCAATCACTCTCACGACTCAGGAGGAACTCCAAGAAGAAAGGCTAACGGTGCCATGATGACTCACGTGTATACCTTCACTCTCGGTTAACTTAAACATCCATGTGATCCAATCGTAGTTCTTGTGCATCTTTCTCACATGAGACTTTATTTCTTGCGAGGTAAATAACTAATCACACACGGGACATGGTGTGTCTCGGATCGATCTCGATCTCATGAGAGAGAGTACCCATAGTTAGAAAAAAAATGATATCCAACCAAATGATACTCGTAATAAAAACATCTAAAAAATATACTATCGAATAAAGAACCCTTATCCTCTAAGGATAAAGAACACATGTAATAAGAAAGCCCTCAAAAATCTCCCTAAAATTGTGTAACCTTACAAAACTCAAAAGTATTTAATACTCACTCATTTCTTCAAGGAAGGTACCAATTCTAGAACCAAAAGAAACAAAAACAAAAGATAAAGATAAATATATACAGAAATCTGCACTAACCCACCTAGGCACTCTCCACCCTCTCAACCTGCACTCTCTTCTCTCACCTCTCCTCTCATGCACACTCCTCAACTTATGAGGAGAAGAGAAGTTATCGACCTTCACGACTGTCAGACTATCCATATCAGAATGTTCTCCAGCTCTAACTTTGTTGTACTATTTTGTTGTGAAACTAGAATCAAACTTGATTTTGTGAGACTCGGTTTGGAGAATTTTAGATTCACTCTATTAGTCTGCGAATATTGATGTCTAACGTACCCATAAGTTATACGTCTGGACTTAAACTACGTCCAAACTTGTGAACTGAATTGTCAACAAGTAAAATGTAGAGGGTATGACCTTCGTATATTGTATGTATGGTAAATGGTGAATAAATAAAAGTATATATGTAACTTGAAGTTTTGGCGATAAGAAAGGAAAGGACAAACGAGAAGTGATTAGCATCAGCACAAACGTTCACCGTTGAATGTTACACGACTCCAACCAGAAAGTATACATCATACCACGAGCCAAAGTCGAGCACACTGTGAAAAGCTGAGAAAACTCACTCGCATAATCTGCCGGATCCTAGCACTATCACAAGTACTCATAATGCATACTCGAGGGGTTTTTAAGCATGCACTCTATGCAAAACTCTAAATTCTAAACCAGCTGCTAAACTAGAGACAGCCATGAAAGCATGAATAAAAATTCTCTATCTATAATGAAAGACTCTAACAACTAAAAAGATAAAACCTCAGGATATGATGACGACCCTACCAAAGGAATTGACGGGGGCCTGCACAGTTCTGTGAGAAGGGTTGAGGACGGAAATGACCCCATTCCCTTACTCTCGATGGTATTTCTTACCAGTCTATGCGATTCTTCGAAGTATTAAAAGGAGTTCGTACATGTTCTGCAATATCTCCTGTATAACATTGAGTCGTCTAAGGTTGAGAATAGTATCATGTGTAGAAAGAGCCGCCATCAATGGACGTAAAGATTGAGGTCTGCATTTTTTTCTAACAAGCTATCCAAGAATTCTCTATATAGATACTTCGAGTCACCATGAATGAATCGACGGAGTCGACGTTGACTTGACTTTCCTCCCGGTCGTATCTCAAACACCATCTCAGAAATAAAAAATAGATACCAAACATCCTCATAAAAGAAGTCCGTAACCAAACACGTCTAATAGCTACTCTCAGCGCAAAAGGAATAGAGTGGAAGAGACGAGGTGGACGTTGATCTAAAATAGAAGATGTTTGTGAATGTAACAAAATCCGACGTCCAACTATATCAACTGGAGAGAGGATTGACAAAGAGAGAGAAATCAATGATGAAAAACTACGAAAGAAGTGGTTAGATGAGATTGAATAACAACCAAAGATGGACGCCTCGATCCAGCACCCGTACAAGCACAAGCATGATTGATGCTAGACCTATCCCTTGTAAATGAACGATCACAAGATAAACAATGGATACGAAATACATGTCTCTGAGCAGAAGTTCATTAGGTGCTAATAAGACGATGAGTCTTAATAGCACCCGAAGCTAAAGTTGTGCACATAGACCTAAATCATATCGGTCTCATCAAACTAATAAACGAAATAAAAGAATAACATGAGATAAAATCTAAATAACTAAATACAATAATATAATAAAAATTATAAAAATTCTCATATATTTAAGAGAGCATAACATACATCGTGCATAAATGCATCGAGTCCATTATGCATAACAAAAAATAACAATCTGAAAAATAAACAGAAAAATAAAAAGACTACATTTCTGATTGAACAAATATCGACATGCGCATATCAACTATCTTCGCTCTCGTCTCGACATGCTATGATTCCATTTCTATGATAAAAAGAGAACTCACTCACTAAAAACTAAAAAAACTCAATGTATAATCAACAAAAAACCGAAAATAATAATCAAAATGTGCAACGTGAATAATTCTAAAATGAAATTGAATAAATACATATGGAGAAAGATATAAGGAACCTAAATTGAAGAAAAAGCAAAAACTCCCCCTTCACCACTCCTCCCGCACTCCCGCAATCGTAAACCCCAAAGTGAAAGAAGATTGAAGGATTGATTGATTGTCGAGGGCCTCGCGTGTCACAACCTTCTGTTAAATATCATTAGAGGTCACATCTAAACTCTGCGGAAGGTAAAAAGACAAAAGTAAAAAAGGAAGAGGTGACTTGTGACATGACTTGTGACGTGAGAAGCACTGGGACAGCAGTTAGGTAAGTCACTTTGAGGTGACAGCAGTTATGTATCATTAGTATATTAACTCACATTCCCTGTAGAGTAGTATGAGTCGGAGGCCCTTTCTGTCTGTACCAGTTCTGAAGTCTAAGTAAAGCTGTGCACATATCATCTCGGAATATTTCTGTTCAGTTCTCCTTCTGATTAGTTTTAACAGGATGATCTGTTATCAGTTCTAATAGGCTGGTAACATTCTGTTGTGGGAGATAAATTCTGTATTCTGAGAGACTTGAGAGTACAGTTCTCAGTTTTGTAACATGGTATCAAAGCACAGGTTGCTCAAGCTAAGGGTTTAAAATTCTGATAATCTGGTATTTAGTTTCTGGGGTTTTTTGGACTCATCTTTTCAGCAAGATAGCATCCATGGCTGCTACTTTCAGTGAGTTTGGTTTGAATGAGAGCACTAGGCTTTCAGGTCCTAATAATTACAGTTCCTGGAAACTGATCATGAAAGCCATTCTGAGTGAGAAGGATCTATGGGGTGTGGTTTCTGGAGAAGAGAAGCTTGCTCCATTTTATGATGAGAGTTCTCCTGAAACTCTAAGATTCATTAAGAAGCAAACTAGAGCATTAGCCAATATTCTGCTTGCTGTGAAGGAGAGTATCAGGCTTACCATTGAGGCTTGTGATACAGGAAGAGAAGCTTGGGAGAAGCTAGCTAGCAGATATGATAATGTGAGCAAAAATAGAGTAGCAAAGTTGAAGAATGATCTACACTCTATCAAGATGGATGAGAGTGCAGATATTCATGAACACCTTGAGAAGATAGATGGTATTTATGTGCAGCTAACCAGAGCAGGAGGGACATATGGTGATGAAGATCTAGTTTCTATAACTTTGAATAGTCTTAGTACTCCATATTTTCATTTTGTTTCTGATATCAACAGAAAGGAGAGTATGCCAACTTATGAGGAGTTGTGCAGTTTACTACATGAAGAAGAGCAGCTGATCAGAAAGTTTTTCCCTCAGAAGAATCAAGGATCTGCTTTTATGGTGAAGACTTACAGAAGAGAGGAGCAGCAATCTCAGAAACATGGGTCTTCCTACTCAGGAAATCAAGGCACAACTTTCTGCTCATTCTGTAAGAAGAAAGGTCACAAGATTGAAGAGTGCAGAAAGAAGTTGGGAACTTGTTTCTTCTGTGGAAAGAAAGGTCACAAGATTGAAGATTGCTATGCTAGAAAGACAAATGAAGGTCAGAATTCCACATCAAGTAATGTTGCTGCTCAAGAAGATGCACAAGAAGAGAAGGATGTTGGTAATATGTTTATTACCAGCTTGATATCTACAACAACAGAAGACAAGAATTGGTACATTGATTCTGGTGCTTCTAAGCACATGACCAGCCAAAGATCACTCTTGAAGGACTTTTCAGCAACAGCAGGCTCTAAGGTTACTCAAGCTGATGGTACAGGATGTGAAGTTCAAGGTACTGGAGTTGTGACAGTGAAAACAAGTGAAGGGGATCTGAAGAGTATACAAGAGGTACTCTTTATTCCAAAGCTCACTAAGAACTTGCTTTCTGTTGGAAAAATCACAGACCATGGAATGAAGGTGATTTTTGATGATACAAAGGTGCAGATACTGGATGGTTCACATAATCAGAGAGTTATTGCTTCAGGAAGGAGAGATCAGAAGTCAGGATTATATATCTTGAATGTTGAGCCTCAAGTCCAAGAAGTCTCTATGGTTGTTGATTCTTATAATCAAGCAAGTCTTTGGCACCAGAGATTTGCACACTTGAACTTTGGAAGTCTGAAACATATGATGGATAATCATATGGTAGAAGGACTACCAAGGATGAAGCTACCAACTACTGGAGATATATGTGAAGGATGTATATTTGGAGAACAAAGCAGAAAGAGTTTTCCAAAGGAGGGAGGTGCAAGAACAAAAGAGTTGTTGGCCTTGGTCCATTCAGATGTTTGTGGACCTATGCAAACAAGCTCTATTGGAGGCTGTAAGTATTTTCTGACATTTATTGATGATGTGAGCAGGAAGACATGGATCTACTTCCTAAAACAGAAGTCTGAAGTATTTGAATACTTCAAGAAGTTCAAGGCTCTTGTAGAAAATCAAAGTGGCAAGAAGATTAAAGTTCTCAGATCAGATGGAGGAGGAGAATATTGTTCTAACCTCTTTACTCAGTTTTGTGAAGAGCATGGTATTCAAAGGCAACTTTCCACAGCTTATACTCCACAACAAAATGGTGTAGCTGAAAGGAAAAATAGAGTGATTGTGGAGAGTGGCAGATCCATGCTGAAGGCCAAGAATCTTCCCAATTATTTTTGGGCTGAAGCTTGCAACACAGCTGTTTACATTATGAACAGAGCATATACAACAGCTGTGCAGCACAAGACACCTGAAGAGACATTTACAGGAGTGAAACCAGATGTGTCTCACTTCAGGATTTTTGGGTGCAGAGCTTACATGCACATCAATGATGAGAAGAGACAGAAGTTGGATGTAAAATCTGAGAAGTGTATATTTGTGGGCTATGCTGAGCAAACCAAGGATTACAAAGTCTACAATCAGTCTACAAGAAAGACTCACATCAGCAGAGATGTTAGATTCTCTGAGTTGGATTCTGATCTGATGGAAGGTGAGAAAGAAACTTGTGATACATTCAGATTTAAGCTACCTACAAGTGAAGATCAGATTGATTCAGAATCTGATAAATCTGATATTGAAGTGGACTTGGAGCAGTCAACATCTCTCACTAATCCTAGTGAAGAGCAAGTTGAATTTCAACAAAATTCTGAATCTGAGTTACCAAGTATTCATGAAGCTAAAGGAGATGACTTACAACATGCAGCAGATTCTCAAGTAAGGAGATCAGAAAGAGTTAGAAGACCACCAGCAAGGCTTGATGATTACTGTGGACTTGCTGAAAGTATTCAGGAGGATGATCCACTTACATTTGAAGAAGCTAACAAAGATCCTGGTTGGAGACAAGCTATGCAAGAGGAGTATAAAATGCTACTCAAAAATCATACGTACATCATATTTGGTTAAGCTACCAGGAGGAAAAAGAGCCATCCAATGCAAATGGATTTACAAAACCAAGCTACAATCAGATGGTTCAGTTGACAAGCTGAAAGCAAGGTTAGTAGCAAGAGGATTTCAGCAACAAGAAGGGATTGATTATGGAGAAACTTTTGCACCAGTTGCAAAATGGGATTCAATCAGACTTGTAATGGCTCTTGCTGGTCATTACCACTGGGAAATACATCAGATGGATGTGAAGTCAGCTTTCCTTCATGGAGAGTTAGAGGAAGAAGTTTACATGGTTCAACCACCAGGATTTGAAGTGAAAAAGAAGAAAGATCATGTGTGCATTCTCAGAAAATCCTTATATGGATTAAAGCAAGCACCAAGAGTTTGGTATTCTGAGATACATGAGTTTCTACACAGCCATGAACTCAGAAGATCAGAGTTGGATCCAAACCTCTATGTCTTGAAAGATAATTCAAAGAGGATCATACTCATCTTATATGTGGATGATATCTTAATCTCAGGAAGTGATAAGGAGTTGGTGCAACTACTCAAAGGAGAACTCAGCAAGAGGTTTGAGATGTCTGATTTGGGTTTAGCAAGATTCTTCCTTGGTGTTGATATTTGGCAGATGGAGGACTGTATTATGCTTTCTCAACAAGCATACATAAAGTCTATACTTGGAGAGTTTCAGATGGAAGATTGCAAGTCATCAGCAACACCAATGGAGCAAGAAAGTGGTTTTGAGGAGACTACAGCTGAAAATACCATTGAAGAATATCTGTACAGGAAATTAATTGGTAAACTCAGATATCTCATCCACACCAGACCTGATATTTGCTATGCTGTTGGGAGGCTAAGTCAATTTATGCATTGCCCAAATTCATCTCATTGGGTTGCTGCAAAGAGAATTCTGAGATATCTGAAAGGTACTATCAATCTTGGTCTTATATTTAAGGAGGGGAGAAGTGAACTTCAAGGCTTCAGCGATAGTGATTGGGCTGGAGATACTAGCAGCAGAAAATCCACATCAGGTGCATGCTTCAACTTATGTTCAGGTGGAATTATCAGTTGGAGCAGCAAGAAGCAGAATACAGTAGCAAGGTCTTCAACAGAAGCTGAATACATTGCTCTTAGTGATGGTTCTATAACCTTGATATGGTTAAGGAAATTATTGCTGGAGATGAGAGAAAAGATATCTGGACCAACAGTATTACATGTGGATAATCAGAGTGCAATGTTCTTGGCTAACAATAGAGTTATCAGGGAAAGAACAAAAGGTTTGGAGACAAGGTTACATCATATAAGAGAGAAAATTGAAGCTAAAATAGTCAAGCTGGAATATTGTCCATCGGAAGATCAGTTAGCTGATATTTTTACCAAAGCTTTACCAAAGCTAAGGTTTATACATATTAGAGATTTACTAGGTATGAAAGAAGTGATGCTCTAATGAAGGAGGGTGTTAAATATCATTAGAGGTCACATCTAAACTCTGCGGAAGGTAAAAAGACAAAAGTAAAAAAGGAAGAGGTGACTTGTGACATGACTTGTGACGTGAGAAGCACTGGGACAGCAGTTAGGTAAGTCACTTTGAGGTGACAGCAGTTATGTATCATTAGTATATTAACTCACATTCCCTGTAGAGTAGTATGAGTCGGAGGCCCTTTCTGTCTGTACCAGTTCTGAAGTCTAAGTAAAGCTGTGCACATATCATCTCGGAATATTTCTGTTCAGTTCTCCTTCTGATTAGTTTTAACAGGCTGATCTGTTATCAGTTCTAATAGGCTGGTAACATTCTGTTGTGGGAGATAAATTCTGTATTCTGAGAGACTTGAGAGTACAGTTCTCAGTTTTGTAACACCTTCCTCTTTCATTACAACTCAAGCTTATACAGTACTGTAGTTAGGACCTGCGAGAACCGTGATGTGTCAGCGAACTTGTGCTGCAGTATAGTTTGAGCCAGACTACATAGGAGATTGGGAAGACTTCCCTAACGAATCACGTTACGCGCATGTGCACGCGAGGAGCTTGCAAACATTTAATAGTTCAAGCTAGCTCAGTAAGAGGTAATTATTCGCCATCATGGTTTCAAGAGCAGAACATGCATGGTACAGTAGTCCACTCGAGACGCGCATTTACAATCGCAGGAATCTCGGCTTTGAGCCGTGAAAGTGTGCGCTTTTGGAGTGTGTGCAGGCAAGTTCAACCAATAATAGCACTCCATCACTTAGTTCCATATTCTTTCGACTTCGCAATACCGTCACCTTACAACATCTGTTTTCTTACCTACTAATCGAATAACCTGAAACAGCTTGGACTCTCGTAAGCTCGGTGTACTTCGCTAAGGCCATATTTGACGACAGCTGAACCAAGACTTTCCCATGAGTATTATTATTCAGTTCAGTTTTTGTGTGTTGTGAATATCGGGTTCCGTCAGTTGCCGGTTGACATGGAATGGCGCACGTTACGTGGTTACAATCACCACGACTGCTTAACTTGGCTGTGAGCGAGGCATGCGAATCTGACAAACGACAACGATTTCTCCCACCTTCTAGACGCCGACAGGAGTCTCTAGGGAACTCACAACTAAATCTGTCGAGGAAAAGAGTGACTGCAGACGCTGAAAGATAATGGACATGAGTTGGAAAGAGGCATCTGACATAACTAGTGACGACGCGCGAAGGTGCAGTTGCGTATAAAAAGCTTTGAATGTTCATTGCAGAGCACGAAGAGGAGATAATATTTGATGAGATCGCCAAGGCACACAGAGCAGACATACCGGCTGCGTCACTTGGCTCTGTTCTTTGCTCGGTGCTTGTATAGTACATCAGAGAGTTTGTATTATATTCAGGGCAAGTATCCGCAGAAAAGATTCTAATTCTTGTTTATACCAGAACTCAAAACTTTCTGGAAAGGTCAAGCTCTGGAAGAATCAGTCACTGCATTGCATGTGACAAGCTCAGGGGAGCCAACTACTGAAAGTTCGAGCTACATCATCGCGAGACTTCACTGGATTGTAATTCTTCTCGATTTTCGGGCCCGTGACATCATCGCTGATTGCAGTTCTCTTCCTGTGCACGGTTTCCTGCAACCATCTGGGCAGGGCCGCCCGTCACAACAAGCGGCCACGGCTGGTCCGACTCCCATGCCAACTTCTCAGGTCAATCAATCATCCCCGTCCCTCTCACTGTTGTCCGTCCTCTCAGTGGGCATTCCAAAACGCGTCCACTTGCTGCCACAGCATCTCAATTTGCAACCACTTTGCCTCAAGTCGACAGCCAATTCAGCTTCAGCCTTACTCGAATTTTCATTTGCAACCTGAGGAATGTAGCAGACAACCGTTCCCTGTAACCCCCGACTAGACTAGACTAGGCTCGAATCTAACTCAATGCCCGAAGCAAGTAACAGCAAGCCTCGACTCCACGCGGGACACTTCACACTCGACAACAAATCTCAACCAGTTCGACTGCCAAACTCTAACTGAACTGACCTTGATCTTCAACCAGAATTTCTCAAGTAACATCCGAGAATTATTTCAACACTAGAGTTCAGAACTCGATCTGCTCAGAGAACTGCATGTCGAGCTTCATGCCGGTTCCATGTCACCCGTGATGCAAATCTGATCAACTGAAACCTAACCGCGAATCACATTTAGATCAATTCTTGGATACAGTGGAGCATACTGCAATCGCATTCGGGGATGGCCGGAGGAAAAAATGGGGGCCTGAGTGGCGAGGCTCTTTCGGCAAACACAACCAATTATATACAGGAGGTAAAACAATGGGCATAACTGCAACCTAGACAACTGCTTAGGAGTCTATAGAGTTGAAAAGTCCTGGTCTTTGATGTTTTCCGGTGTCATCTGCAGTCCGTATCCTTCTGGAATCATGTTGAGCTTGTAACCGTATCCTACATCGATCGCCAAGCAATCCTGCAGGTAAGGTACGACTTCCGAAATCTTCTTTTCTCCGACATCATCAAACTGACATTGATAGGACTGACTCGCTCCCATATAACACGGCTCTATCCCCTTGCCCTTTTGACATACAACGGGAGGATCCTCCTCGGGGCCAAATTCGATGAACCAGGGGATCAACCCTCCGTAAGCATGAATCACACCCCCGAAGGTAGACATTGGTGTAATCAAGAGAACATCAGACATACTGAGGCTGATAATCTCCACCAAAGCTTGGGTGTCCACTTCGACACCAGTGCCCTGAATAAGCTCGTGAGTGAGCTGAATGACCCCCACCGCCTCTTTGGTGGTTGTCATCTCATGCCGGAGATAAATGTCGTTGAGATGGTCGTGGAGGCCGAGGAAGAGAGAGCCTACCAGAACTTGGAGGACGCGAGGGTTCTGGTGGTCCTCCGCACTCATTTTGGTTTTGCACTGGGCGAATTTGGGATCGTTCCAAGCTTTGTCCCTGGAAGATGCGGGGCAAACTTCCGGGAGGATTTTGTTCTCCCACAGGCATTTGGTGATGCGCTTGTTGACACGTTCGTTTTTGAGTTTGTACTCCTCGTCTTCTTGGAAGAATCGGACCTGAATGCCGACCTGCTTCTCCGCCCCTTGGAAGTACACTTCATTCACGTGCAGAATGCGCTCCCAGGCCGAATCGCCGGGCAACATCAACGAGCGGAGGAGATAGGTCAAGACGATTTTCTTTGGAAACAAATCCTCCATAATCTCGCCGAACATTTGAATTGCGAACAATTTGTGGGCAAAAAGCGTGCACCCACTGATCGTCAACCACGTCACGGAGTCCATGTACCTCTGCTCGGTATTGCACCAAAACCTCGGTTCCGGACCCACCCACTGATCATTCATCCCCGAAGCGTACAGCGTGTTCCCCAGAGTCCCTTTTGGCTTTCGTGCGACCAGCTTATCGTCATCGACCGAGTTCCAGAAATTTTCTGATGTGTTCCGACTTTCCTTGATTAGGCTATGCAACTCGTCCTTAATGGCCCACGAGGACCCGGCGAAGGGTTCGCACATTAGTGCAGGTATGGAAGTACTTTCGGGAACGAGAATGACCCTCTGCGTCAAGACCGCGTACATGAAAACTGATGAAGTATGGAAGAGTTTGTTTCCAAGACCAAAATGGGGTTCTGCGACCAGAAATCTGCAACCTATGGAAGTATTTTTGGACTGGAAGTATTGCCGCAAATCGCCAACCCTGTTGATACACGTGCGGTGCAGCTTCTCGTACTCGGAAAAGACCAAATTCCACTGTCTGTTGATCGGGACGTCCTTCATGTGCTTTCGCTCCGCGTACAGCGACCTTATCTCGGCCCGACTTCGGCACGGATGCTCCGCATGCCATGCCTCCCTTTCACCTTCGCTGAATTCGATGGGCTCGTCGCCCGTAGCCTTGAGAGTCGCCTCACGGAGTAATTCCACAAGCTTCTGGACTCCCTTCGCTGGAACGAACGACATGTCGTCGATTCCATCGTCATCCACCTGTTTCTCCTGAGAAGTTCCGCTGTGCAAATCATCATCGACCAGATCTTTGCTCGGCTCGTCTACAACAGGAGGAGGAGGAGCGGTAGCTGCTATAACGATCGCTTCTTCGCTCCTTTGGACATGAAGAGCGTCAGTCTGGGTTGATGGAGCTTCAGGTCGAGGAGTTTCGTAACTCTGGACGAAGAAACGATCTACAGCGTCTGAATTCTGTATGATCAACGCGAGGAGAAACAGCCCCGCGCACAAGATCGGCCACGAAGGCGTGATCGCAAACTTCACCTTCTCAGGTGCTGAAAGTTTTGCCATACTTTCAGCACAGGGAGAGGTTAGGACCACAAAGGGACAACAGCCAGGAGCTGTAAACTTAAGCTCTCGGCTCCCTCGCAGGGAGACCACACCTTTCGATTAAATACAATTTCCATATACCACCTTCATTACTCATCAGTCCCTTCCTCTTCAAGTATTTCACGTGCATCGAGCATGGAATAAAACCTCCCCACTGTACACATCCCTGTTGGAATCCACCTCTCGAACCACAGTCACTTGACGGGGATGAGAGGGTTTTAACGTCCTCCTAAGGAAGATTAAAAAGACATAAACAGAATCATCAACTGCTTGATTAATGATGAATCCTTCAACCTTCTTATACTTTCCTCCTCCCTCTCCCCGTTTTACTCCCAGTGACTGACTCCACTATTCGCTCTCCTCGTCACCTGCACTGGTCTTGCAGGCTGTCTGTCTCAAGGGTGCACTTCAGTCCTGCTTCTTTCATGCACAGTGAAGGAAGGTTGCTTCTGAGCTTCAGGTTTGTTTTGTTTTTGGCTCTCGAGAGCCTTCTCTCCACCCGTCGCTGCTAGTTCGGCGAACCTTATGGCAGCACACTCCACCCCGCCGCGCCAGTCGAACTGTACCGCACGTCCGACTGTGGCTGTAGTATGTGCTGTGCTGTGGGAACGTCGTGTTATTCGGCTTTCGGGTGGATCTTTACGGTGTCCAGCTATGGGGTTTAGTTGCTGTCCCCTCCAATTGCCTCGTTACAGCGGGGGAGTTTGGAACCGGCTGGCCACCAATCTGACCAAAGCTCATGCCTCATTGACCAGAGGTGAATGAATGAATATTTGAACGTCTCAACGAAATCGTTCAGTTTTGGTCTCTGGAAAAATGAAAAGTGCATGCTTAAAAAGCGAGGTTTTGACAAGAGGGAAGGAAGAGGACAAGCAAGAAATAGAGAAAGAATGCCGAGGAGAAATTGGCTCTGGTCAAGAGGAGAGGAAGACTGGATGGTGAAAAGAGTGAGAATTGGATTTTACAGCTGTGTTGTGTAAAAGAAAAAATCTTTTTCTGTACTTCTCTGGTTTTTTATCAGAACATGTATGCAGGTAAAAACTTATTCAATATAAATATTTGAAATTTCTGAACACAATTATATTGTTTTAAAAGAAGTTGCTTATATCCAGACCCAACTCATGAGAGAAATACTCTTCCTAAATTGCAGCTGATAGACCTGTCCTCCAATAGACATTCACTATTATTAATATTAATATATTATTATACTGGTGATCTAATTCACATAGCGTAACTAATGTTTGCACGCCAGCTGCTCAATAATTTATGCTAAAGATTCATATCAAACATACTTATAATACTAAATTTAATATCAAATTCCTCACACATAGGTAGTACTCGAGATTTCGTGTTATCAAATTGGTGACTACGTCTTGCACTCCACACTAAATCTATTAGCAGTTCGTTCATGTATAGTGGAAGGATTAGGTAATAAGTTAATGGGCATGATTCCCTGCGGAATGATTATATAAGCATGCTCGATCAACTTCGGGACTTTTTATTCTCTCTATGGTATCAGATGGATATTTTAGATTAAATTTTAATAAATAATAAAATAATAACTTAAATATTAAATGTTAATCGTTCTAGAAATGAAACGTCAATAGAAAAACCCATAAGTCGATTGCAGAGCAACACGCTTCAAGGGGTACAAATAAACCCATAAGTGGAGTGTAAAGCAGCGGGCTTAGGGGTACAAGTTCGAGAGCCTACTGAACCAAAAAATATATAGTAATATATACATAAATATATCACCTAACTAAGCTTGCATCCCTCTTCAGACGGAAGAGGTGAAATATGCACTCTTCAATATTTTTGAGCACCTTCCACTCAACTTCTTCGCAAGGTTTCAAGATATAATCGTACTAAACACTACGGAAGAAATAAACGACATTTATGTCGTAGCACCTGCATACATATATTTAGAGTTTTTGTTTATTATCTAACCTTTCCTGCCGGAAGGTTTAGGTAATACATTAAAATAACAATAAATTAATGTAGAAATTGTTATAGATCCCCGGAATTATACCTTTAGAAGCGCAAGAGTCTACTCATGTCTTATGATTTATATCCAGTGTTTTCCCGCGTTTCCAAACATAAACTGATAGTTAACATTTATAAAATATTCTGATTATTTTTATCTATTTTATATATGATTTTCGTCTAACACTTATATTTCCCTGATAACAGGGAGCGAGCAAAAGATCTTCACCCAGTTCACAACGTAACTATGTATTCTCGGGCAGGGCACCTCGGTTTTCTGTCAATTGTCTAATACCGTAGTGTCAAACAGGGCTTTGAAATATCAAGTGATAAAGATTCAGCTGTCAATATTATGACAGAAATACACAATGCGTCAGTGTTTTTCCTATCCCTAGCACTGCTATTACTGACACGGAATTAATAGGCGAAGTTATCGTATTCGAGCTACAGCCTACAGGGCTTTTGCCTAAGCCTCTTTACACGGCCTTAGTGGGTAAATGGCTGGAGTATTAGGCGCTCGGAGGACCGGAGCTGGTGTCGGAGCATGGTACCGAATGGTAAGCACAGACTAGATGCTAAGGACGACTTCCCTAAAAGGATTCATGAACGTCCCAGGACTTATCCCGTTCGTAGGGTACATTGTAGAAACAACGGAAACGATCTCCCCGATGGATCCGTCTACATGCCGAGGTTTGGTCGGGTCTTCAACGTAGCACGATGTCTGGAGGTGTACATACAGACATGTGAAGGCGTGATCGCGGTACTCGGAGATGGTTCACATAATCTCTAATCGAAGGGAATGAAGGGTAGAGAATCCATGAGCTTTACCATCCAGAGGACATGATCCGGTCTACTTGGCCTTTAAGAAAGGTGTTGTGAATTTATCGTTTACACATGATAGCTGTGCCAAAACTTATCACGGTAAGCTGAAAGGAATTTTACCGGACCCGAATAATTAGCAATCGCTGTTAAAAACCAACAAAATCCAACGAGAACTTGCGAGTAGAGGAAAGGGCAGCAGCCTTTTCGCTTTCAGGACTCACCTCGATTGTCGTCTGGGGATGACATCAGCAGGCTTGTAAAGTCCGTGCAAGGTCAGGATCTTAACATTTCATCGCTGAAAAGGAACCAAGGCATGGCCCTGAGTTAGGCCCCCTAACTTTCAGCTTCGTGACATTTTTTCTCGGTCCGATATGCTACTACCATCCGTGTCCGGATTCCCGTTCAAAAAACGGTACCCGTTGTGACCAACTGGCTGTGAACCAGATTTGACGCGGGTGAGAATCTGACAATATGAAGAGGAATGACGACAGGTAAAAGTCCACCAATGTATATTTTGCCCTGTGACACATTTCACAGTATAGCTGCCCAGGAAATATGATACCGACATTGAGCTCTCTAATCTGTCAAGAGAGAACCGAGAAGTCTTCTCCTTGGGACTTAGAGGGACGTTCCACAACATGCGAATCAATTTCTTGGCGGCAATTATACGAGAAGTTGCCTTTCCAGCAGTCGTACTAATGGTTCTGCCAACCTCCAGAAAGTAATTTCTGGTAGCATATCACTTTCCGTGTTGGGCTGCAGCACCGAGCTTCTTCCTCGCCCTTCAGAGGAAGAAGCTCGGTGCTGGGCAGAGGAAGCTCAGTTTTGTCACTTATGATCCCGTTATAAGTCAGGCAGGGATTCAGAGAACAGAATACCTCTCGAATGTCACAATCAATCAGCTGCTATCGTACATTCGGACATTCGTGACCCAGTAGCTGCAGAGCAAATGTGGGAGGGTAACAATCTGTCACAGAGGAAGTTCGAAGTCGTTGTGCTTCCAGTATTTGCTCTCGAACTTCTGTCACATAACTCGAAAATAAACGCACTGTTAGATCTCTTCACTCCAGTGGCAAGCTGGTCCACGACAGACCTGGACTCACAAGGTACCGAAAGGTCGAATGAAGTCCAGAACAAGGTACCACGTAGCTACGCACCATGAGCTTGGAGTAATAGTTGCGACTTGGATCAAATCATTACCATCACGATATGAAATCGAACACGCATGAGATAACGAGCAGCAGGAGAACAAGGTCGCGGGGAGACGGAGTATGCTGGGCAATCGAAGAGGTTGGAACAGGAAAACCCATAAGCTGCAAGAAATGAGCTTTGATGTATTCCTAAAACGAGGCTTTCTCCCAGATTGCCACCGATGAAGGGAGGTATGCTGATAGGCTGGTACGCGTCGGGGCGATCCTAGCAGTAGCCTTACTCGTGGGAGCTCTGAGAAGAGTGCCCTGAACCCTAAACTCATGGATACCTAACTGGGGAATGGGGGGTCTTCTGCCGGAGCTTCCCCCCAGGGACTGGCGCCCGCGGGCCGGTTCCTCGAAAAGAAGCCCCGATGCCCTGGGCAGCTGCGAGGTCGTTGGACTTTCGTGGGCTGGATTTCCATGTCTTAGGCAAGCGGGGTCTGGGAGCGCGGTTTGCCGCTCGTACCAGCGAGTCCCTTGCCTTCGAGGACATGACCCGAGCGTACTCTTCCGGTTCCTGCCCCCTTCGACCAACTTTTGTTTTTGTCTCTCTTTTGATTATTGTCTTCGATTCGTTTCAACTCGAGTGGTAATCAGACAGAGTTTGGTGTCTGCACGTTTGCAGACACGATACGATCTTGGAGATCACTCACTACTGTATTTATATACTCTCTCAGTCTTCTAGTTCTGAATCGAGCACGACGCAAGAGCTAGGGCGATCTATCTGAAAGTTCCGGTAGCCTTAATTAACGTTAACGAGTGACTTTTGGAGATCTCCTTGATATACTTGTCTTCACACATTAATACACCAGGTCCTGAACCTCTCGGTCCCAGCCTCCCAGGAATGCCGAGCCCGCACAACATTAAAACATGTGATCCAGATCCAAAAGGACGCTGTAGAATCATGTGGATCGTTCGAAGGTTCATGAATCTCTCACCAGTTGTTACTTGTTTTAGGAGTCAATGGAATGGTGAACGGAACCGAATTCTTTCAGTTACTGAGATCTTCTTGATAGAAGCATATACAACGACACCCCGAGAACAGCTGCCTCTAGATCTAACGTTGGTGTGTTAGCACTGCTATACGTTGTGATCATGGAGCGTGTGCCAGAGCTCCAGGTGATTGCATGTGATATATTACCCGACGTTGAGCTCGAATCCTGTTACGGACCAGAACTAGCTAAACGAATCAGTGTACTTGCTGAAACTGTCAGTGACATTGTGTTGAGGTTAACATACATCTGATTCATCATTTCCAGTAGCAAAATTGATGTGGTTCTTCCGTAAGTCTCGTTGGAGCGCGGGCTGTGAGATCCAATTGATATATATATCTCACTAGGATGTAACATTTAATAATTATATTACATTATAGTTTATCATACCTTTTCGTCTAACATTTCACTTTGATGTTTACATATTTCCAGTAACATTCTCGCAAGAAAGTTTAGAGAAAATGACAATAATACGATGACAACTCCCAGCCCCTGTCCATATCAAATCATGCTCCAAGATTTACGTTCCGTGTGTCTTCTTCCTTCCCTTTGGAGAGAACTACAAATTGCTTGCCTATCATATTACTACATCAGGGACTTAACTAACGACAACAAGTTCAGCAGTTATATCGCCAATGTTGATTATTTCTCTTTGTATCTTTTCATTATTCTTTTAGGTATATTTATCTTCTCTAGAGGTGAGTTTCGCATCATATTCCATGTTGTTTACACTTAAATCACAAATGTCATCATATTAGCGGTGGATATCCCATCGTAATCAGTTTCATTTCAAAACTTCACGATTAGCGTCGACGAGCTAGTCCATCGAAATTGTGTCCTTTTTGCGTTCTCAATTTTTGTCAGAAATTGACTATCTAGGGTTCAAAGTGACAAGAATCTTGAGATCTATTCAATGAATAGTAGATGTCAAAGTACGTGGTGAGGAGGGGAGGAGGGCCCCATTTTTTATTCCAGTGTGAAGGTGGCGAATACTACTGAAACATGTGAAATGACTCGTTGACTTATAACGAATAAAGCCATCTTATGGTCCGAAAAAGAACCACCTTTCTTTTTCTTTTTCGACAGAATCACTTTTATCTCGAGTCCATAACAGCTACGTAGGAACCCCAACAAGACCTTCAGGATGCATGCATATATATTAACTTCTGAGTACTTACTACTTCTTGAAATTCCTCAATACTACTTTGTACTCTAAGATATAGTCCTCTTGGTACCCTGATCATATCTTCGTACTTACATGACTTGCTTGCATGATCACCTCCTCTATGTTAAGATGTTCGAATTTACATGACTTGTTTGCAATATCACTTCTCCATGTCCAAATAAAGGAGGTATTGTAGTGTTTTTAATTATGACCATGAGTTTAGGTTCTTCTCTGCGATCCAAAGTTCATGTTCCATACAAACTCGACAGGTGTTAGAAGAATCGACCTAATACAGTCGATAGGTCCGAGAATCTCTGTTTGCCAAAACTGTTCTCCGAAAGTGAGAGCAACAACTTTGGTTGGAAACGTTATTGCGGTCTTCTGGGTAGAACTTTTCCTTCTTCTCGCTTAATATGCATGCTGGATGAACTCCGGGAACTTTTGCTTGCTTAATGATATCGGGAATGTATATAGGTGTTAAGTTAAAAATATATACTAATTGGATATATAAAAAATTAAAATATTTTATAAGTATTATTTGTTACCCATGCCTAGAAACACGGGAGGAGTATGAGATAACCCATAAGTATTGCTGTCAGTGCTGCGCTTCAGAAAATACAAGTCCGGGAGTCCACAGTCATTAATTCGTTTATATACTGTGATGTTACTACTCATCAGATGCTCATACTACTCATATATACTGTGAAACCCCTCAGATGCTCTACGAAGGCCATCTCCTCTCCAGGACTGCAACGGACAATGTCAAACAATAGACTTAGACATGACGGACTTCCACCGAAGGTACGTGTTTAATATTCAAGAATACATGAGGACCAAGATATTGTGGGAAATCAAACACGACGTTACTGTGTATGAGTAGGACGATACGTCTTATACAGTAGCTGTCTAAAGTAAGATTACACAAAACGCATACTGAACCCAGGAAGGAACAACAACAACCCCACTATAGTGCATGGTTACTCCACCATATGGATATGTACCAAGTGGACTCCGGTTATTGTTTGTACTTGGAGCTAAGTGGTACGATAATAAGAATTATCTGCTTACGATTGTAAGTAATACAAGGTGATACGCATGCAATGGAATAGCAATGCTATGCATTTGAGATTTATCCAAATCTAAACTCTTCCTCTCTCCTCTTAACGTTCATTTAACAGGATAAATGTACGTAACATTTTATTTTTATGAGGTTCACAAGCGAGAGATAGGTATGAATAAACTAGTTTGTACACCTAAACTACACTGTTGACAAGTATTAGTGTGGTAACTTGAATAGTGTGGGTTACAAATTAGTGTGAAGTTACACTATTTATTGTAAGTGTGAAATATTTGAAATCATCTACACTATTTGTTGAAAACCTTCAAGAGATAATTAAACAATATAAATATCATTTTGATGATGAACTTGTGCTAGAATTTATTGTCAATCAAGATGTTACAGTAAATGAAGAAATTGTTCCCGCCATGTAGAGAATTCATTTTGGATTCAAATCAATAAAGAGTGATTAGTTTCAGTTTTTTATACATATTATATTATAAAAATATTATGTTAAGAACTGAATACTATTTGTCTTATAATTTTTGAATCATAAATTATCTTTTATTCACATTATATCTTCATATTATTATTAGTGTGGGCTACACTAATTAAATTTTCACTATTTATAGTGTGGGTTCATAATTAATGTGGCCCACATTATATACAGTTTTTGGTTAAAAAAGTTAACTTCAGAATTAGTGTGAACTACACTAATACTTGTCAACAGTGTAGTTTGAACAAAGTTCAACAAGTTTAGGTGTACAAACTACACTAGGTGAATTCATAGTTTAATGTAAACATGCTACATTAAATCCTAGATGTAGGTATAAAAGAGAAGAAAAATATTATTTTCTCGGTTTACTTTAGGTTAGGAAAAAATATTGTGTTGTTTCAGGAATTGCTAAAATTTTGTTTCATATTCTCAATGGAGGTTGAATACTAATTGTGAAGTTAATCACATATGTAAAGCTATGTGAGATCTTTTGATTTAAATCTTAATTTAACAGATTCGGTTTTGGTAAGGAAATCTTCAGCAAAAGTAAATTCAGGTATAACTGTTTAATTTCTTTGTCTTCAGACAGCCGATTCAGAATCCACTTTACAAGACATATAACGAGGTACATGGGCTTTGGCAGGGTAGATGCAGTCAAGCTTAATGCATATTACTAGCCTGGGAAGGCATCTAAGATATCATGTATTCAACTTTGTAAAAACTCTCAACTACACAGGAAACTACATTTAGTGTAATAATTTGTGCGTTACTCTTTTATAGTGTTTATAACACTATTTATGTAAAGTCAACATTTGTAAATAATTAACTTTAATATGGTAATACTTATTGAATTAAATTTCTTCATTGTTAACTGAATATATGACGATATAGTAACTACACACATTTTGATTTTGTTCTACAGAGACACAATCTTCAAGAATTACTACGGCAAGTCTAGGAAACATTAATGAACTTGGAGTATACATTATTCTTAATAAAAATTATTTAACGTCTGTCATTGAAAACTTAATGTTGAAAACAAACCACATCAAGATCTCTCAAATCTTAAAAGACTATGATCCACATAGGTTGACAAGTTGGAGATAAAAAAATATTACTTTTTTAGTCTTAGTTACACTAAATGCAAATATCATATAATTAGTGTTTAACTTTAATAGTGTTACTAACAGTAATTCATTTGCAAGAGGATTCTCGAAAGCTCACTAAAATAGTGTTTGTAAGACTAAATGTAGTTATCAGTGTAGAAGTTGTCTACGTGTTCAACTGTTGCCAAACACCCTCCACCACCATCTTATACGTTGTCGTAGTGGTATGTCCTGGTACCTCATGAAATGTTAGAACTTTACATGATTGGTTACGTAAGACCTGGCTGGAAGTTGTTTTCCCATGGTGCAAGCAAAAAATTATCCTTTTGTCTTTTGTCTTTTTCTTTTTTCCTCACTTCAGCAGATTCGACAGTTAGCTATGCAAATGCATAGCAATAATCTCATGATCGCATAATCGACATCTTACTTTTTTTCTGACAAGTACCCTCGTATGCATTTTGACGAGAATTTGTCGAGAAGATGTGACGGGAGTGACTGTAAAGAGAGTACGTCATGTCCCTAACACTTGACTATGATGCGTGTACTGAAGTGCTGACAGCTTTTCTCAATCAGTCTCACTACTGCGCATAGTCCCTAACTCCACTAAGGGCCCCTACCCTACCGGACGTCCAAAAGAGTGCCTGCGTTATCGCCTCGAGGTGAACCCTTAGCCCGTAAAATTCAGATGTGACCGGACTGAGAACCCTAAAAGACATAAGGAGAGGAAAAGTTGCCGGTAAAAGAAAGCTTCATTAGAGGTAGTCGAGATTGCGAAACCACGCATAGGTGCAAACATACCAACGTGGTCGTGGAGAACGAATACAACTACACAAACGCTTTCGAGGGTACTGTCCCTCCTTCACTCATAAAGGAAAAGAAAATGAAAAAAGAAAATGAAAAAAGAAAAAGAAAAGAATGAAAAGAAAGCTTCATTAGAAATTAGATCAGGATACGACTTCAACTTTGACTGAAGGTTCAGGGCAGAATATAGTTTATATCGTTAGCAGGGTCCAGACAGTTATTTATTTGAGCTAAACATGGTACGGATCTTCCATGCGTTACGCGTCCTCCTCCGTCCGTCTCGAGCTTCGCAACAAGATCTACTGTACTACAGACTGAAAAAGAGGAGCGGGAGTTGAGAACGGGAACTGGAACTTCTCGAAGCCAATAAAACATCTGCAGGAGAAAATAGGAAGGTAATTGGTCAACAACAATTCCTCGGGTAATTCGGGTGAAAGGAGGTAATTGACGTGAAAAAGGTCTAAAATCTTGCCGACTTTGAATCAGAAGGAGATGCATATAACATTCTCCCTCTCTCCTTCAGCTTTGGTGAAATGCGTCAGAAGTAGCAGTTTTTGTCAGTTGGACTGCGACGACTAGTGGCATTTTAGCATCATAAGCAACGACGTACAACTATCTCACATTCAAATTAGCATTGATCATCTCGAAGCCTTGAATGGCTCCCCCAAACTGGTTGGAGGTCTTGCCTTGCCATCATGACGGTCAAACTCCCGAGCAGATTTCTCTTCTCCTCTTCGCTCCGTCTGAGCTGGAGAAGAGCTGACTCCAGACACCTCTCTGAGGGTCGATGCTCCCGGTTCCAGCAGTGCCAAGGGTGGGCAAGGAAGGAGGCCTCAGCCTATGCTTCAGTACCACCAGCGATGATTCCTTCTTGACTCACTCTCGTTGCCAGTTTCGACCTGATCGTCACACCCACGCCCAATCCGCTCAACCGCCTGCTGAGCCGGCCAATCTTGCAGTAGGCAAAATCTGAGGTAGACGAGCACGTGGCCTGAGATCGTGAATACGCTGGTTAGGAAGGACAGAGTTCCGCAACACCAAGCTCCAAGTCTGGTCCACCTGATTGGACGCTTTCACTGACACGTTGGAGAGAAGAGCATTTTCCTTCACTTGCAGGTGGTTTTGTGTTGAAACTGAAACACGCGGCTCCTTCGTGTCTTTCGATTGGCGATAGTTTATGACGCCAAAAGAAGTGCTCTGAGGAAGCCTATCATATATTCCTGTTTCCCCAGCAAGTCGGCGTAGCAGTAAATGAAACGAGAAGAGGAAGGATCTTTCTTCTCATGAGAAGCTTCGAGGCCTGGATTTATCTGGCATTTGACAGTTGAGACTTACTCGGATAGAAATAAGTAGAGAAGATGATGATTTTCTTCTCGGAACGGATGCTGATCGACTTTACTCCCGGTTTTGTTCCAGGCAGCCTGCTGTTGAGATCAGGTTGATGGGTTCCTAGATTCTCTTGGTGGCAAACTCATACACATTCGGAGAATTGCAGAGAGTCAAAAGACGAAACTGCCAGGTACATTTGTGCACAACAACAAGTTGAATGCCGAAAATTGGAGAATGTCTTTCCTCACCGAACATTCTGTACATTGCTGGAAGGTGTCACCTCGGAGGCCTGCTACACTTTCGTGGTCGAGTTCGTCCGCACCTATTTTTCATCCGTATAATTCTCAGGGGTAGGTTCGGTGGGGAATGGAACAGTGCATTCGTCATTTTTTCCTTTCGATTTTTACGGTTCTACTGAGAAGAATTCCAGTACAATGGAGTGTTGTTCGAATACGAAGGAACGTGGAAAGTTGTCGTCCTGAAGTAGGTGTTCGTTTAAATTTTCATTCGACTGTTCTTATTCTGGGCGGGGGTTTGTTAAGCTGTTCGCCGTGCTGCTTGTCTGAGTTTTGTCATAGGACAAGAAGCTCATACTTTCTCCGCGCTTAGACCTCAGCTGAATGTGGAATTTTCGACCTCCTCTTGTGCTCTTGATTGCGCTCTCGAGGACTTGCACTTACTCTAGCCACTATCAAAGTCCCGCAGAATGTAGCAGTCTGTGTAGGACTTCTGATTCTCGGTAACTCTCCGTGTACCACACAGTCGTCCGCAGCAGCAGTTGCTATCCCCGAACGCTCGTTCGAACTCGACCGGTAGAAAACCCGAACACTAAAACCAACTATTTCAATCTCCGTTTTCTTTTCCGCCCAGCGATCAACAGTCACAATCGTCGAGTCAGTTTAGAGCGTAAGCCATTCGTTATCTTCCTCTGCGCTGCGGTGAGCTACATACATTTCACTAGTGGAGCACAGTTTGGCGAATGCCATCCGTCGGTAGAGCAATCAGATTGGTAGGTCGGAGGACTCGCAGCTTCTACCGTGCCTCAGCCTCACAACTTTTACAATGTTTAGATGTTTAGACTCATGCAGAAACACACAGAGAGATGTCTTGCATGCGGAGTCCTTGGGAGCCTGGTACTACACAGACGGAGCTACTTGTCGAACACCCATTGGGTGGGTGGTGTATTTGCATGTACTTTAGGTCCGGGTTTACGTACAGGTGTCACCTTTTAGGTAGTAAACCTTTCTATGCGTAGATTCCTGAGGTCATTCATCATCATTCTTAGCGGTCTCTCCGAACGAAAAGGTGATGGCACAATTCCGCTGAGACGCAGCGTGCTCGGATTTGGTTTGTTTTCTGATCGTATGGAATTCGGATGCAGAGCGTTGAGCCGGAGAGGGATGCAGAGTGGCATTTCTGTTGTGCAGCGATTGACGTACCTCGGGACCTTGGGACAATCTAGAAATGTGCTTCTGCATACCCCAACTTTTGCTTCGAGTCCTGTCAGCAAACGAGCTACGCATTTGGGATCCATTCCGACGTCTTCCGCTCAAGGTTTTGGAACTCAAGTAAGGTCTATCAGTTCCTCGCCTTCCCAAGCTCTCAGTTCACAAAGTTCAAGATCCATTGCCGCCTCTTCATCCCAAGTTCCCCGCGCACAGGTGAAATCCAACACCACCTCTTCGATAAAGTCTCCTGAGCCTAATGCGAGAAGCAGATCGGCACCCAGCTTCCCGTCGCCAATTCTTGCCACACAGCTGAGACCAATAGTTACGACTGCTCCCTCGAGGCCATCTGTCAGCTCCTCTAGTAAGAGCTCTGGTGTGAAAGTAAGGGCTTCTTCATCGCACGTTCAGTTCCAAGATCGGAAACCGAAGTTCGAAGATATGGAGGACCTCGTCAAGCCACTGAAGCAGATTTTGCCTGCTTTGAGTGAAGTTGTGCCTGCTCTCGGTGCGAATCGTCACAAAGGACAAGCGGGTGAGATGCATTTTGCACCGTTCTTGTATTCACCTGACATGTGATCGGTTTCATCGTTGAGCAGACGGTAATATGGGTTGATTACTTTGTACCAGCAATGTGTGATTCGAGTTCCTAAATCAGTGTACGTGAAGGGTCTGTTCTGATGTTTCTGGAATTCAGGCAAAATCGCTGTCATTGGAGGATGCAGAGAATACACCGGAGCTCCTTACTATGCTGCCTTTTCAGCTCTCAAAATGGTGAGGGGTCTGTGGAAGATGCTCTGATTTTCCACGTTTCTGCCGTAGCCTCACAGCTGAATGCCATCGGCAACCGTAAAGTAGACTGGAATTGCGTGGGTAGTTCATAATAGTGGAGGCCAACTTAGATAAAGAACCGACTGTTCCAACAGTCTCATATCTGTTATGCGGATAAAACAGGATAACGGAGTAGCCTCTTGGCCGAGGTTTCATTGGTTTCTCCTTTAGTGTTCGCATACATAAATTTTTTGATGGACTTTTCTGTGTCATGTGTACAGGGAGCAGACCTTTCACACGTATTTTGTACCGAGGGTGCTGGAACAGTCATAAAGAGCTACAGCCCAGAGCTCATTGTGCATCCAGTATTGAGAGAAAGTCATGACACCAAGTAACTATCTCGAGAAACCTTACCTCGTTGAATTCACGTCGAATTAGATTATCATATCTGTAATGAAAGATCTTTTTGCACTCTTACCATTCTCATGGATTTTCCTGCTTATTCCTGTTCCTGGTTCTTGAAGTCGATCCTTATGGTCTGGTCTCCGTTGTCCAATACAGCGCGGAAAATCTGAGCTGGCGCAAGTTAGTGGAGAAAGTCGTGGGTGATGTGGGGAAGTGGCTTGAAAAGTTCGATTGTATTATTATTGGTCCGGGTCTTGGCCGAGATGAATTGCTTATGGTACGGCTTTTCCGATTTACAATTTGGTTTAGAAACTTCGTGTACTTCGCTTTTTGGTGGAGCGTTTTAGAGCCCTCAGCTGACCTGAGGTACTAGCTGCGGAAAATGATGGGAGTTTCTTGACTGGGTGAGTAGATTTAGACTATCACGCGTGGGAGTCTTCTGTTGGTGTTCCGATCACTCGTGGTGTTTCTTGCATGTCGTTTCATTGTCACACTAGATTTCTTTACGCATGACTGCTTTCTGCATAAGAAAATGAGTTTCACAGTGAGGATCAGTTCTCTTTGTTGGGTAAAGAATCGTCCCTTACACTTTTGGTTGGTATCTGCTTTTTCCTGAAATCAACGGCAACATGTGGACATCTAACATAATGTACTTGAGACCTCCACCGGATATTAACAGTATCGATGTTTTTCTCAGGAATGCGTGTCCGAGATTATTCTCATGGCCAGAGAACACAACACTCCGATGATTATCGATGGGGTACGTACGTTAACTCTGGCGACGATGCCACGCTTAGAGCTACAGTGACTCAAAAGATATTGATTACGTTCTACAGTACCACCCTAAACAGGTGGACATTATGAGCTACTTAGTATCATGAGTCACCATGAAGCAGTCACTCTGGTCCTGCGGGCGCCTGCAACTTAGCCCGTTTGTCGAATGGTTTTGCAGCCTCTCACCACTTCAGGGTTGTATTGAAATTTTCGTGTTGTTTTGTTTGCAGGACGGATTGTTTCTGATCACCAACCAACCGGAGCTGGTTTGTGGATATCCCTTAGCAGTGCTAACTCCAAATGTAGTGGAGCACAAGCGCCTAGTCAGCAAAATGATGGAAGGGAAGAGGGGCGTTCCCGACGACATGCCCAGCCAGTTGAAAGCTCTTGCAGAGCGGTACTACTTCTGCGTGCTTCGGCTTATTTGCTTCCTGACTATGAGATGTACATTCAGATGTTGAGTAAAGAAATATCGGCAGTTTACCTGGAAGTAGTTGCCTGTCCATAGAATTTATCTTACTTGTTATGTCTATCCATAAGAATTTATCTTAATTGTTTGTGTGTTATAGCACACTTGCTTGTGCGAGACCATATGTCTTCCCTTAGTAAAACTCGTTGGCTGCGTCGAATACCTTGAAAGATATCTCACTGACTGGCTTAACTGCTTTTGGTACCAGGATGGGAGGAGTCACCATTGTCCAAAAAGGAAAATCGGATTTAATTAGTGATGGTCAAACAGGTGTGCTGAAACGGTTGTCATTTTTCGTTTGTCTGTGATTACAAAAGTGACAAGGAAGCTGTTCCTATTTTCCCTGTTACGCATGGTCAGTCACTAGATTCTGATGCATAGTTCGGGCAAGAATCAGCGTAGTCGCGCAAGCTGTAGGACTCTCTCTCTCCCTCCGATGCTCCTTAATGCGATCTTGACGGGTACCACCATTACCAAGCCTGAGTCGGTAGTTGTAATGCTTACAGTGGTCGCTTCTGACTATTTCGGCTCGCCTCGACGCTGTGGTGGTCAAGGAGATGTCTTGTCCGGGAGGTAAGCAGTTCTCAGCAGCCCTATCTACATTTCGTAACCATGTGCTTCCACAATCGTATCACTGTATCACTGACGTCATACAAGTCCAGAGTGGGATTTCTTTGAGTACCTCTCTGAACGTCGTGTTACTGTTGTTTGGTTCGCGTTCTTCCAGAAAATCCTTGAGCGGTCCGCAGCTTTATGGTGCATTGCGAGACTAAGCGCGTACCTTTTTGTGCAGCACGGCTGTCTTCTTTTCATGGGCTCGCCAATACATGCAAAACGTGGATAGCAACACCGTAGCCTCTCTTACAGAGAGGTGCAATGTCTGCTCAAACTCTTCCCTACTTGTAATATCTCGTGGGGTCATGTTTTGGAATAGGAGATCATAGCTCGTGATCCTCATCATAGCAGAAATCATACTGTTGTACTGGAGTTGTCTTCAGTTGTGGTGGAGGGATCTCCGTGTTAACTGCGGTACTTAGTTGTTTGTTGTGCGCAGAATTTCGAGCAATCCAGCGATAGTGGGGGCTCTGGCAGGTTCCCTGCTTCTGCGAAAGTCGGCAGCTGATGCTTTTGCCAAACACAAACGGAGCACGTTAACGACTGATATCATCGATTCTCTTGGTCCCAGGTACCACTCCTTAGCTTTGCGAACTCGCGTTTACGATTATGTTTACGTCTGATGCTCAACTGAAAGGTGCGGTCGTGCGTAGTGATCATCTTATCATTTCAGCCTGATGATGCTTTAGCTGATGCTGTGCATGCTCACTGTTGGCAGCATGGAGGAGTTTTTCCCTGTTGAGTTGTGACTAGCTGGGGAGTTTGGCCCAACCATGACTTCAAAAATGTGAAGTTGAAGTGAATTTTCAAACTGCATAACAAACTGGTTAGCAGTGAGCTGAGCTTCTTACATGCATCCAGTCAGTTAGAGATTAGATGGTGGTACATATTCCTGAGGCGGAGATCTACAAGGATCCCTTTCAGATGGGCCATCTTTTGACGTCCCCTGAATGGCTGGGCTTCCATTGGCGTTAGAATTACCATCGAGAGCAAGTGTTCCTTTTCGGGGTAGACGCCTTCCGCGTACCCTTCCTGTATTTGGCACTCGTTCGAGCTCTATTTGTATATTCAAGTGCAGTGCAATTTGATTGGAATGTAAAATGTAGAGTATCTGTCTTTCATAACTGTTGACCTCCTGTCGTGGACGTAACTTTCGTTCCCCCCACATTGATATCCCGAGAGACCTGCGTTTCGTCGTTGCCTGGTATGTTCGTTCGTAGTTTGGTGTTTTGTACCATGTGCTTGTTCGAGCTTTTAGTGCATTCGAGGTATTCTGAGGGTTGAAATTTTGTGTAACGTACCGTCAGACGTGTACCTGCACTGTTGCTGTAACGTTCTTCCGCAGATCTCGGGACAGATTCTTTAATCTCTAACCAATGAACTGCCGAACGTGAACCTCCCTAGAGACCTGTATACTTTATTTGTGTCTCCAGATCCAGTTCGTTAAACTATCAGCTAATGAGCACCGAGGATTTGATAACTGTTGAACGAGTTTCGAATAACCAACTAGTCTTTTGTAGGTCTCTGGTCAATCTTAGGTTGCTAAATACAGGTGGAACTATTCTAGACCTGGGTTGCATAAAATTTGGGCAGCGCTTCCGCTACTGGTGATCAAGTCAGAACGCCAGGACCCACAAGGAGCAACCGCCAAGACTCAGAGACCTAGTAGATGCTAGGAAGTAGGAAAGTACACCAGAATAGAGTCAACTCCACACAAGACGCTTCAATCCAGCTTTGGCACTCAATCCAAGCTTGCTGATCATAAAATAGAGAAATCAAGGGCTCATATACATTACGTGGCTTTCAATTGCTGACAAGGTCTCGAAGAGCTCATGGACCGACAATCTTCCTTGTTCTAGCTACTCTCCTGTGAAAATTCCCCTCCTGAATCAGAATTTCTCCAGAAAGCTTGATTTCACTCTGAACGCTCTGATTTTGTACTCCAATGAACTAAATCTCAGATTAACAGTCTGAAAAAGACTAAAATCCCTCGGGTATCCTTAGCCTGAAGCTTTCCATCCACAAGATGCACTCTATAGAATCTGGTCTAAATCTCCAATCTCCAGATTTGCTTCTCTGTTTACTGTATGTCAATGTCTGCACTCTGCCAGCCTCCTGCCTGAGAACACAAAAACTAAACTCCCGTGAGTTTTAGGGTTCGCGAACAAGGTTATATGGTCTCCTTGAGTCTTTCTTTGGACCTGTAGCTGCCACGCAATCTTATCTAATCCTTGCCCCTTTTTAAAAGTAAACGGCGTTACAATCGCCCCAACCAAGAAAAAGCAGTTCTTCCACTGAACTGCGGTACCTGCAATACCACATTAGGAACCACACTTCCTCAAATCCAGAGGAACATTACCCCATCCAGGGTAAGCTCTTTCTCAGAGCTATGCTCCATTACCGAGCATTCATTGAAGCTTTCGGGTGAGACAAAACCCTAGCTTCCAGGTGGTGAACTCGTCAGTCTCCTTTTATCCACCTCCTTACTATGATATACACATAGTAGCGTCAGCCTAAACCTGATTGACATCCGACAGTCATAAGAAGTCAGCAGACCACAACTCCACCTTTAGACGAGCAGATTGGCCAGATCTACTCGGTTCCAGTGTCCTTGAAGGGCCCTTTGCATGACTCTCCTGACTCGATTCAATCCACCGCTTAGTTGGAAGAGACCACTGCAGATTGTCGTCTCACAAAATATCTACGCAGTGGTTCCTGAAACTTGTACAATGCTAGATCATCTAGGTACTCCCAAGCTTCACTTACCAATCCCGGGACTCTACCTGTCCAACGACATAGGTATTGAGTGACGAGTTCTCTAGCTCCATCTGGATTCGGTGATGCTCGATGATCTACTATCTCAATCAACTCAAGATCATCAGCTCTTGGTAATGCTTCTAACACTGGATGCCATTTCTGATATCTTCCTGGCAACGATTCTAGTTCTTCACGGAACATTTTCAAGTTAGAAACATGAATGATGGGGTGATAGTGCTTCATACTAGCTGGAAAACGTAACTTATAGGTCACAGGACCTAACTTCTTTTCGATCAGGAACGGTCCTGCCCACTTTGGAAGCAGCTTCTTGGCTAAGTCCACCCCTGCTGGTATTCTGAAGTTCTTGGTTCTCAACCAAACTCTCTGTCCTTCCTCGAACTGTACGTCTTGCCTACCACGGTTTGCATACTTAGCATACCGTTGTTGTGCCTTCTCCATGTGTTTCTTGGCTTCTTGAAACACGGTCCCCTGAACACGTATGAAAGTCTCTAGATCTGGAGGATCCTGATTCGACCTTCCTGTGTTTTCATGCCCCTTGGTAGCTAAAGCTATAGGAGTCCAAGGTGCATGAGAGCCCCGATAAACCACTTCAAATGGTTTAAATCCTGTACTCGAGTGCTTGGTGTTGTTATATGTAAACTCCACCAAGTCCAAGTGCTCGCTCCAATCACTCTGATCCCGCATGATATAGTTTCTCAACCCTTGCTCTACTATCTGGATCGTCCTTTCCGTCTGACCATCAGTTTCAGGATGATAAGAGGAACTGAACTTGAGGGTAGTTCCGAGCCTTCGAAACAAACCCTTCCAAAAATCAGCTACAAACCTCCTATCCAGATCTGAAACAATGTCTTTAGGCATCCCATGATACTTAAAAACATATCGTATAAACAGTTCAGCGGCACCTCTTGACGTCACTGCTTCCCTACAAGGGATGAGGTGAGCTTGCTTACTGAAACGATCTATAACAACTAACAGGGCATCAAAACCTCCTGATTCGGGTAAACCTGTGCATAAGTCCATACTTATGCTCTCCCAAGGCCCATCAGGTATTGGCAATGGCCTCAGCAACCCTGCAGGTCTCCTCCGCTCAGTTCGTTGTTGCTGACATGTCAAGCAAGTCTGCACGTACTTGATTACATCCTCCAACATGGTTGGCCAATAAAACTGCTCTTTAAGTCGTTGTAACGTTCTATTCTGTCCTCCATGTCCAGCTAGTTCACAATCATGACATTCTTGCATGACTAGTGTCCTTAGAGCGCCAGCTGGAACATAGACCTTGGTTTGCTTATAAAACCAAAGGCCATTGCGAAATGAGAGATGACGTACCAATGGATCTCTCCCTTGTTGGCTGGTCCAACGTTGAGCCTGAGGATCATCTGGCAATGCTTGTCTGATTCGATCCAAAAGCTCTTCACTTGTGTCTTGGGTTGTTAACGCCTGGACACGTCTGCTTAACACATCCGCTGGAATATTTTCCTTCCCCTTTTGATACCGCCATTCGATATCAAAACGTGCAAGCTCCACTTGCCACCTCTGTTGTTTACGTGACAAACGAGGTTTACTCTGAAAGTATGTATTACCCTCACAGTCCGTTACAACAGTAACTTTGCTTGGTAACAAATAATGCTCCCAACGCTTCAAACAATGGATAACTGCGAACATCTCCTGTTCATGAGCAGGCCATTTTGCCTCAGTCTCTGAGAACTTGTGACTTTCGTAAGCCACCGGATGCTTTCCTTGCATCAACACTCCTCCAATGGCCCATTGAGAAGCATCTGTGTGAACCTCGAAAGGTTCTCCCATCTTTGGAAGAACTAGCACGGGCATCTCTGTCAGTGCTTGTTTCAATCCTTGAAACGCTCGTTCAGCTGCTGGATTCCAAACAACTTTGGAAGCCTTGCGTAATAAGCCAAACAAAGGTGCGGCTTTATGCGCAAACTGATAAACAAAGCGTCGAAAATATGTGGCTAACCCAAGAAAAGATCTGAGCTCATGAACACTCTCAGGTCTCTTCCATTCAACAATGGCTCGAATCTTAGCCCTGTTAGGGTGAATGCCTTGCGCATCGATCAAACATCCTAGAAACACCACACTCTCTTGTCCAAAAGAGCACTTGCTCTTCTTGAGATAGAGTTGATGCTCTTCCAAGCGCTTAAACACCATTTCAACATCTACTAGATGCTGATCCCAAGTGGATGAGAAGATGATGATATCGTCTAGGTACACTATAACACTCTCATCCAAGAGATCTCTGAAGATCTCGTTCATTAGCCTGCAGAAAGTACCAGGTGCATTGGACAATCCAAACGGCAACACTGTATACTCAAACAAGCCATACCTCGTCCTTACAGCTGTCTTTTCTTCATCACCTTCTTTGATCCGGATTTGATGATATCCAGAACGCAGATCCAGCTTGGTGAAATACCTTCCTGTGGCCAACCGATCGGTGGTTTCATCCATGAGAGGAAGAGGATACTTGTTCTTGACAGTAACCTTATTGAGTGCACGATAGTCCGCACACATGCGAATACCACCATCCTTCTTGGCCACGAACAACACCGGGGCAGCATAAGGTGATATACTAGGTCGTAAGATACCCTGAGCTACCAACTCTTTCAACTGAGTCTTCAGCTCTGTCAGCTCATCAAACGACATCCGTCTTGATGGCACTACAGTAGGGGTAGCCCCAGGAACCAGATCAATAGCATGATCCAAGGCTCTCCTCGGCGGAAGTCCTGTTGGTAACTGGTCCGGCATTAGGTGAGAATACCTCTCAATCAATGCCTGCATATCAGGATGTATGGGAAGAGCAGCAACACGTTCTTCCTCATCCGTCTCCACCTTGGGTTTAGACATCACTGCAACCCAAGCTTCGTCAACCAACTTGATCTGCTTTCCAAACTGTCTGGCCGTGCAGATCTGAAATGCCACCTTGGCTCGTTGGAACTTATGAGCAGCATGGTTTGGCTCCTTGGGTCTCTCTTTGATGATCAAAGGATGTGGTTGACCCAAGCCCCATCGATCCATGACTATGACGTTCCCTTCTTGAACATCTAGCTTGGCTTTGGTCTCTTGTAACCAAGACCAGGACAAGATACCTTCCATCGTGTCGCCTAAGCTCATAACTAAAAACTCGTGCTTCCTAGTTATCCCTCCAACAGTAACAGGAACACTCATGAGCTTTTCTGTAACGGTTGTGCTACCTTGCACAAACCTTACCAACAACGGGCTCATGATCTTGGTTCTAGTCACCCCTAAGGTCCTGACTAGTTTTTCATTCAAGACATTCACATCTGCTCCAGTATCAATAAGCAAACAACACCGGTGGTTTCCTATTTTCACTTCAATCCACGGCAGAAAATCTCCATGCTCTACCAAATGCTCACCAGCACATACCTCTGCTTCAGTAGTCGCCTCAACTGGATCTTCAACACTGGTTGTCTCTTCAGCTGTCAACCCACGAACGTTGCTCGCTGTTGAACGTTGAGGACACTCACGAGCAATATGACCGTCTCGTCCGCATCGAAAACAGATGATCGTCCTTGAAGGTGTAGCACTGCTAGCGCCACTGCTCCTAGCACCTGAAGTCGAAGCTTGGTTGGATCCTGCATTGGATGCATAAGATCCAGTAGGTCGTGTCTGAGTAGGACCACGAGTGACTCCTCGCTGCTGAGAGCCACGAGAAAATCCCCTTCCAGATGTACCAAATCTTCCACCACCACGTCCTCTACCACCTCTACTCTGAGAGGACGCTATCTGTCCTTGAGGATTACGCCAAAATCCTCGACTAGGCTCGTCACCACTTGTTCCACGCTGAAACTTGGAAGGCTGCACGGTGTAATTACGTTCCCTAGTGTTCTCTGCTGCTTCCAGAAATGCAAACAAGTCTTGCATGTCCTCGGACTTGTGAAACATAACCCAGCTATCAAACACACCAGCATAGAAACCCTGCAGACCTTTCTTCAAGTGAAACAACAAGTCGGTGCGATCCACCATGTGCAAACGAGTAACCAACTCAGAAAATCGCTGGAGATACTGCCTGATACTCCCTGTCTGTCTCAGATGAATGAGCTCCAGCCGAAACTGTGTAGCTTCATCCACCGGTACTAGATGTCTTCTGAGTTCATCCTTCAACTCCGGCCAAGTGGACATAGGAGTTGTACCATTCAAACTCCTCATCCGCTGTTGACCTCCATACCATTCCTTAGCCTCTCCTTCCAGTCTACTAACAGCATAGGTGAACCAGCTGCGCTCATCGAAGTTCTCCAAGTAATTCTCCATCTCAGTAACCCACAATTCAAACTTGGAAAAGCTTTTCTCACCGTTGAAGGCTGATGGTGTCGCTGGTTCAGCCCACTTCACTTTCCGCTTGTGCCCTTCTTTGGCTGAGCTCCCTTCCGCAACATTCTCTTGCACCTTCTGTGATCCATCTTCATTCTTGTCTGCTTGAGCAATATCAACTGCTTCTTCGCCTGGTAGTGCTAAATCCTTGACTTGCTCGATTTGCAGTACAGGGACCTCCGCTTCCTTCTCTTGTGTCGCTTTTGCTTGAGTTAAATCCGCCTTCAACACCTTGTTCTCAGCTTCTACTTGCTCAAGTCGTCCTTCCAACTTTCTCAGCAATGCTTTCATCTCGTCCAACTCGGTCGACACAGCCTCCATTGTCGATGGTGTTTAGCAAAGACTCAACTTGAGCCTGCTCTGATACCAACTGTAACGTTCTTCCGCAGATCTCGGGACAGATTCTTTAATCTCTAACCAATGAACTGCCGAACGTGAACCTCCCTAGAGACCTGTATACTTTATTTGTGTCTCCAGATCCAGTTCGTTAAACTATCAGCTAATGAGCACCGAGGATTTGATAATTGTTGAACGAGTTTCGAATAACCAACTAGTCTTTTGTAGGTCTCTGGTCAATCTTAGGTTGCTAAATACAGGTGGAACTATTCTAGACCTGGGTTGCATAAAATTTGGGCAGCGCTTCCGCTACTGGTGATCAAGTCGGAACGCCAGGACCCACAAGGAGCAACCGCCAAGACTCAGAGACCTAGTAGATGCTAGGAAGTAGGAAAGTACACCAGAATAGAGTCAACTCCACACAAGACGCTTCAATCCAGCTTTGGCACTCAATCCAAGCTTGCTGATCATAAAATAGAGAAATCAAGGGCTCATATACATTACGTGGCTTTCAATTGCTGACAAGGTCTCGAAGAGCTCATGGACCGACAATCTTCCTTGTTCTAGCTACTCTCCTGTGAAAATTCCCCTCCTGAATCAGAATTTCTCCAGAAAGCTTGATTTCACTCTGAACGCTCTGATTTTGTACTCCAATGAACTAAATCTCAGATTAACAGTCTGAAAAAGACTAAAATCCCTCGGGTATCCTTAGCCTGAAGCTTTCCATCCACAAGATGCACTCTATAGAATCTGGTCTAAATCTCCAATCTCCAGATTTGCTTCTCTGTTTACTGTATGTCAATGTCTGCACTCTGCCAGCCTCCTGCCTGAGAACACAAAAACTAAACTCCCGTGAGTTTTAGGGTTCGCGAACAAGGTTATATGGTCTCCTTGAGTCTTTCTTTGGACCTGTAGCTGCCACGCAATCTTATCTAATCCTTGCCCCTTTTTAAAAGTAAACGGCGTTACATTGCTCCACTTCTGCAACGTACAGGTACTTCCGTCGACAAGACCTGCAAAAGGTACGATATGACACTGTGCGCTCACGTCAACAGGAATTCTTGTTCCCGGGACGTTTTGCATGATTCCAGTCACTGATGATCACGTCACTTTTGAAACGCAGAGATGATATCATCGCCTATAGACACAGTCTTTCCAAATTGATGAGGGCAGTAGAATATTGCAGTCAGTTATCTCTCTGGGAAAAGCAGGCTATGTTTTGGTCCTGTTCTCCACTCCACGTCCGGATAGGTTTTCATGAGATAGGACTTCAAGGCGATCCAAGTCGAAAGCTATAACCAGAGCATGATCGGCAGAAAGCCAAAGGCCTTCCGTGAGAGCCACACGTATCGGTCTTCCACTATGATCCACTCGGTTTACGGACAAAGTACCTTATGGACTTCAAATCGTCGAGCATTTCTGTTGCAACTTCCGTGACCATTCGAGTCGGTAGACCTTGCGGCTGGTTGTTTCTCTGCGCATACGAAGAGTATGAGAGCTCTCCTTGCACGTGAAGAAAATATGCCATGCGTAAAAGACTCCGTCACTGTAACAACCGTTCAAACGGCAACAACTCCGCTGAGTGATGAGCACCAGGGTCGTGTGAAATGCAAATATTCACGGAAGCAATACGTCAGTCGTGGTTTGTCCTTTCGGTCAACAGCTGAGTGAGGTACTTGGTATATTCAGCAAATCTTTTCATTCACGGAAGCAATACGTCATACGTATAGGTTAGTAGAAAGCACATGAAGGTGGAGGCTGGAAGTTGGAAGTTGCTGGAAGCACAAGGAGAGAGCCCACAAAGGAGTGGTACAAAAGTTCGTACGCTTCCACTGTGGAGTGCACCCAAACTGAGCTGAATACTTATAGAGTTTAACCAAAGTGGAGGGGACCAAGAGGGGAACGAGGGTACAGCAGCAGCGGCTCACACACACACTCCACAGTCCAGACGAAGAGCCAGTCGAAAGGAAAGAGTACGTCGAACTCATCGACCGCTGCCAAAAGAGAGAAGAAAAGAAAAGGGACAGACTGCTGCAAAAGGACTTACAGGCTGCTCCTCCCTATTTTGGCTCATGTGCTCGATTTTCCTACTTCTCGTTCCGGTGCAGACTGGACCAGAATGGATTCCATGATTCGGTCTGCCCTACGAAGGGAGCCTGTAGCGGCAGTGTAGCCCCCCTCCACATTTTGACGAATAAATGTTTTTATTTTTCACGCGGGAGCGATTAATGTACATGTGGGCAGGTGCGCGTAGTGTCGGAGGTGGAAGATTAAAATTTATAGATGTATCTGGGGAGAGTTTAGTCAAGGTGAGAGCAATAGCGTATTAGGAAATACATGCACTTGAGGGTTGTGAAGTTCAGGATTCGAAATTCTCAGTAATTTCAAACCTGAAATTCAAGTTTATTGAAATTTAAGTTTACTGAAACAGCTTAGGGTGTTTGTTACGAATAAGTGCGGCCGTTCGGTTTATTCTCCGGTCGCATTCTTAGGGTTCTTGTTGTTCCTTCTGAAGTCTTCTAAGGAAGTCCATGCCTCTTGGTTTAAGAGATAGCGTTTCTAACCTCTAGCTACCATTCTCGAGTAGCAAAACCGGGCAGAAAAAACCTTGCAAACACGAAGATCGAAGGTGAGGTCACCATTCTCGAGTAGCAAAAATGGGCAGAAAAAACCTCGCAGACACGAAGATCGAAGGTGAAATAATCAGAAGTTCATGCCCCTGGGTTTAATAAAAACCTCGGAGGCACGAAGATCTAAAGTGAATTAATGCATGGGTTTAAGAGATAGCGTTTTTAACCTCTGGCCACCATTCTCGAGTAGCAAAAACGGACAGAAAAAACCTCGCAGATACGAAGATCGAAGGTGAGGCCACCATTCTCGAGTAGCAAAAATGGGCAGAAAAAACCTCGCAGACACGAAGATCGAAGGTGAAATAATTAGAAGTTCATGCCCCTGGGTTTAGTAAAAACCTCGCAGGCACGAAGATCTAAAGTGAATTAATTGAGGAAGTCCATGCCGTTGGGTTTAAGAGATAACCCAACGGCATGGGCAGCAAAGATAGAAAAGAATACATCACAGACACAAAGACCGAAGGTGAATTTTAATTAATTCATATTTATTTGTCAAAATGTGAAGCTACTAGAGGTTCCCCGGCGAAGCACTCCCTCCTTGACATGACCTGTTGTAGTTCCCCGTTACCCTTTGCGAGCTTTTCCCTCTTGGGTGGAAGAGTCTGACCAAATTCACTTCTGCATTCGTTACGGTGGTGGAAGCACCTTTAACGGATCAGGATCTCCGTATCTCCCTTTGCAAGAACAACTCTGTTGTCTGAACAACTCTGATAAAAGGTACATCAGTACATCAAAATTGACAGTTTGTGGACTGCTCGAACTTTTCACGAAGGATGGCCCTTCACGTCGCAGGGCCATTTCCAGTAACGACTGCTAAATAGTGTGCTATGGTGAACGATATTTACTGGTAAGTGTGGGAAAGGTTTCTACGTCCTGTATCTGCAGATCCTGTCCCAGAAAAGTCTGGAAGTACACTACACTACACTACTGTTGTATTGCGACCAGCAGCTCTTTACCCTTTAGCTGGGCTAGCGCAGAAGTGTGTCGGGGAGTGCAGTGTCCGCCTCTCGTCTCATTAGGTTCTCTTTTATAAAATGAAGGCCCAGGTTCTGATCCAGAATGATTCCCTCTGCACATAGCTACGCTGGGACCTCGATGAAGTTTCGATATATCCAAAACTTTGCTGAACCTAGGTGGCTCCGACGTGGTCACGTTGAGGCTCAAAAGAAAATACCATCCTCCGAGTGTGTGTGTGTGTGTGTATAGACCCATGGGGATCCATGGCTAATTTAGTTCATGTCAAAGACGTTTTAAGAGTAGAGAATCACGTGCTGGAAAGTCTCTTCATAAAATCCAGTCTCGCTATGTATTCCCTTCTTGTACCGGTTTTACATTTTACTGCTACTACAGTTTAGGACAAGATATCCACGAAACTTCATTCCGTCTGGCGAATGTTCTATAAAGTAGTTTCCATCCATCCATGGATGATGCGGCTGACGCCCGATCGATCTTGCTCTCAGAGTGGGCAACTCTCTCTCTCTATCTCTACTACACGAGGAAAGTAAGTGGACATAGTCCTGTGGATATGAACGATCTGGGCGGCTTCCTTCCACTTATGGCTAATTATGGAGTAGTCTGGTCTCGTCTGACTCCCCTCTATGGACTGGGACGATGTGCCGATAGTGTGGGATGAGCTACATGTACCCCTATGTGATGTTTCGCTAACAGTCGGCGTCCCTCACGGTATGCCCCTGAGCCCGGCTGCTGCGCGTACAAATTGCAAACCTACAGGGTTCGTCGACAGGTTTTAGTTGTCAGAATCTTCAGGCCTGAATCCAAGAGGTCCTACACAGACAAGCTGTACACGCGACGCGATGAATAGCCAACTGACAAGTCATCTCGTACACAGACAAGTCATCTCCACGAGTGCATCGAAAGGGTGCCGAGTGGGATTCGAATCCAAACAATGCATACCGTACGACGAGGAAGTTGCAGATTCCGAGAAGTACAGCAGAGTGGAGCGGCCCAACATTTTCATGGTCTAATTTTCGGAGACTGTACAGTGAAAGATACCCAAGTTCCAACACTTCTGGATGTGTTGATTTTCGCAAAAGTGATCTTCGCTGCCGTTCACAGCGGTGAGTTTCGGTAACATTGTATTATTCATGTGTCCTCCTGAGGAATCCTTACAAGTTCGACTTTTGTCCCAAAGGTTTTAGGGAGGTATGGTACGCACCCTACACTAAACCTGGAAGTACCAGTTACCAAGAGAATTCTAGACAAGTTGGAAAAGACAATCTGCTGACGGTTGTTTATGACACTCAGAGCTCTCTCGCTCTGTCTGTTGTTTGTGACTTTAACTCCTCAAGAAAGCAGCGTTGGGAGAGAGGGAAAGAGAAGGTTTTAGCAAACCGTACAATAATCTCTCCCTCGGTCGCCTGACTCACTTTTTCTTCCCAGTATAGAGACCGAACCACTTGAACTGCAAATGGCGAGAAGGAAGAGGGAAATCCCACTGCTGCTGCCGGTCCAGTTCCATCTATGATTCCATGTTTTGCTGCTGCTGCTGTCGCGCCTATAAATTTTGAAGGTGAATGGCAATGGCCGTTTTGTGTTTCTTTGTTTCTTTGATGTCTGTCTGTCTGTCTAAAGCTGTCTTTACATTGTTCTGTTTGCAAGAATGAGCGAATGAAGAAAATTATGAACATGATGATCATGACGACGATGATGATTGAACCGCAACGAACTGAACAGAACCGAACCCAACCGTCCCGGAATCATGCTGAATGGCTGGCTGGACGACTAGACTGACCTCCAGCTGCCGAGATGTAACTGAATTCTGTACACGCCCACCACCTCCACCTAGACACATGCTTCGAGCCTCGGGTGGAATGCGAACGCTGCGAATCGCTTCGCAAATCCTTGAACAAACGGGCAGCTCGGGAGCCACCTCCAAGTTCGTTCGGACACAGAGTAGGCCAGAATCTCCCTTCTAGCAACCACCAAGTAGAGAAGATCGTCGTGGCCGAAGTACGTGAAGAAGCGGCTGTTGGACATGGCGATCACCTCGCCCAGCAACTCGTCGGGCATGCTATCGACTTTAACCCACTCGTTGTGATCAGCACCTCCGACTCCGCACTGAGCGTTCTCCCATATGGAAACCCGTTTCATCACGAACCTCTCGCTCACTACCTCCACCATCAACAGTCTTCCCCGGCACTCGCAAATCTGTGGCATGATGAGGTTCGTGTGCTGGGTCACCGGAGGCCCTCTCATCTCGCTCCATGTTTCCTTCTCCACATCGTAGACCATAATCACCGAGAACCCGGCGGTGTACAGATTGCCATTGCAGTAGACGGCGTTCGTCTGGAAATGGTTCCTCAGAGGCCTGCTCCTGATCAGAGCCCACTTCTTGCTGATGGAATCGTAAACTTCGGTGGTTAAATCGGGTGCGGGCACTCCATGACTTCCCGCTACAATGACCCGGTAAGAATCCGCTTGTCCTGGATTCTTATCTGCAACCATGCCCACGATCGGGTACTTCCACTTCCAAGGCTTGGGAGTCAGGTGAACGTAAGTTTCTGTGAATGGATTGCATACCATGAGAGAATCGTCCCTTCTGCGGACGCAGAGCAGCCCTCCGGCTGTTGCCACCACTCTGACGCGTTGGGAGGGGAGAAAATGAAGAGGGATGTCGATCCACCTGTCCATGCTCGGACTGAAAGCCACGCACTCTCGAGCGGAGCCTCTAAAAATCAGCCAGGGGCTCTCGTTGTGATGGAACCGGCCCTGGTGCCAAGATGAGAGGAAGGTCGGGGAGTAGAGTGAGGAGTTCCATTTTTTACACACGGCTCGGAACCGAAGCAGGGCATGAAGAGGTAAGTGCGGGAGGATCGCTTCGATGAGAGTCTCCGGGAGATTCCTCCAAATCTCTGTGTCCAGTGCCTCGTTTCCTTCCCCGGCTGCTTTCAGAAGATCGAGCACGTTGGGCTGGGGTGTCGCGAGCAGCAAGTGATTCTTGTGGCTGGAGTCGAACGAATTGCGTCTACTGTCACGAGAATAATCAGAAAATTCCGAATCGGTCGATGCCCTGTGATTGTACTTACAAAAGCTACGCCGGTGTGCAATCTCTCCCATCTGCCTCACCTGGAGCTGCGCTAGCCTCTCCCACACGTTGTCCATGGCACTTGTTCTCCCTCCACAACTGTCTGAACCGCTCTCCCGTGCATCGGTGACAGTCACCGCTGGCCTGGAGGAGCAACCTCACCGAGCGAAGACAATCGCCTGAAGAATCTCCATGAGAGGGCGCTTGAGGTGCTCCAGCGGCAGCGACAGCAAGAGAAGGACGAGGACGAGGACAATGAAGGCTCCAGATTCGCGGGAACGGAGACGGGAAGGACCTGCATGGGCTCGAGCGCCAGAAGTTCACGGGCCCCCGCTAAATTTGGACCCCATACCAGATATTTAAAGCTTAAACGAGCGCCTGACTGTTCTTCCCGATTCACCAACCTCATACGTCGACAAACAAACTCCTACGGATCAAGCTACTTCAGAAAGTCAGAGCTCGATGCGCTCGGTCGCTTGCTTGCCGGGCGAGCCAGCACCTGCATCGCTGCGCTGGAGAAGCAGCACTGTTCCCAGTAGCCAGCCACTGTAGGCACGTTTTCATTCACGGAAAAGGGCCAAGGATTTGAAGTTTGAGGTGTTAATCGAACCACGCGCAACGAGGAAAGCGAAGGGAGTGGAGAAGAAGAATGAAGGGAGCAAGAGGGATGGACCGAGAGGAAGGACAGATCAGGAGCGAAGCAAAGGCGAGAAGGGGTCGTCGGAAGAAGCAGCAGAGTGGAGCAAATCCATTTTCGAAGGAAGAGAGAAAGAGGCCGAAAGACAAAAGCGATGGAGTCAACGAACACCCAGCGCAATCTTCCAGACAGTTTTTACTTTTAGTTTCGTGCAATATCCATCCAGTCGATTGTCCCACCACCCACCTGTCGCGCGCTCGTCTGTTTCAAACCGTCAACCCGTCGTTCTCTCTCATTCAGCTATCATTCCCTCCCTCCCTCCCTCCCTTTCTTTCTCTCTCGCTCCCAGTCTCCTCCACGCCGAAGCTGCCGCTACTCCCCTTCCACTCCCCTTCCTGCTGACTAAAAGCTTTCCCTCTCGTTCTCCATTCTCGCCCCCACTCCACTCTTCCATCTCTCGCTGAATCTCTTCAGCCTCAGAATATAATCTCTTTATGTTGACTACGAGGTCGGGTCCTTTTGGACACCGACAGCCCGACGAGGAAGAGAGCTTCCCACGCTATTAATCATTTGTTCAATCTGCACCGGATCTCCTCACTCACGCTCAGCTCATTCAGATTGCATGCAATCTACGAGACGCCCCCGTCCCTCCCTCCTCCTGTCCATGGAAAGGGAAGTGACTGATGGCTGGCTGGCTCCGTCATCAGCTAGCAGCTGCTGACTGACTTGGAGGCAGTTGTGTCCCTATACTCAACGGACATGTAACGGTACAGTTTACCAGCTGCAGAGGCGCACTGGCAAGTTCCAAACACTATCATCGGTCGCTATCACCGAACAAACAAGAAAATTCCACTCTTCTCTTTCCTCCTCCTCTTCAGTCGTCTATCTCTTCTTTCCTCCATCCACGCTCAATCAAGGAAGCAATCAACACAAGCCAACCACTCAGTGCGCAACTGCTTTGCAGTGACTGCTACTATTAAGCTCATTCTCCCTGGCATATAAAGGTCGAAAGCTCAGACGCGCGTTTACGAACAATCACGACGCTCGGTCGCTCTCTAATCGTACTTCCGCTCTATTCATCTGCCACACCTGCCTGGCACATCGACCAATGATCACCCATGATCAATCCACTCCGCTCTACTGCGCACTTCTTTCCCCGCCACAGCTCAAGTTCATTCCTCCGGAGTCCGGTTACTGTCAGGCGTCGGTGCCCTTGCGCCGCATCGCTGGTGCGACCGACTCATCGTCCCTTTTCCACTCGCTCCTAGTACTGCACCTGGTGAAGTTGCCGGGAAGAACCAGGGTCATTCCCCCCGCGTAACCCGTCGGGATTATAAGTGAAACGGGAGTTGGAACCGCCGACGACATCTTGTTTTCACGGTTACTGTTTTCTACCCTTATGGACACCATTGGTTGGCTACTCACTGGCTTCTTGTCGGGAAAGCTTGCTGACAGGTACTCGGGAGTTCCCTGCCGCCACCGCGCTCCGGCGCCTGCTATCCACCGGCGGTCATGTCATATATTCAAGGACCGTACTGGTCCCCTAGTCCGGGACGTAAGCAAGCAAGCAGAGTGTAAAAGTCACCAACGAATGGTGCCACTATTTGTTATCCCGGGTACTCGCGAGCGGGACAAAGCTTCGCGGCAAAAACAGCTCTCTTCTCTTCTAACCAAACAAAGAGAAAATATTCAAGAAAATGTGTTGGGTGGTCCTCGCATGTGCTCTACGTGATGTACGTACCTTAATCGTGCATGTCAAGGAACGTGAAATTCCAAGGTGCATGGAGAACCATCTTTTTAGACTAAGTGGCAATCTTTAGGACAAATCTTTAACTTGCTAAGTCTCCACTTTTAGCACTAGGGCTCTCAAAGTGAAGAGAAGAGAAAAGATTCCGCCGGAGATCAGCCGTAAGAAAACCACGGCCTAACCGTCTTAACTAACGGTATTGTAAATACCCAGTAATCAGTCGCGTATTTAGCTTCGTGTTTTATAAAATGCACTAAATTTTATTGTTTCACGATATATCTTTAGTGTTTATCGTCACGTTATACTTTCACACTAACTCTTTCCCTCGCGAGTGTGTCATTTCAAAAAGTGCTTACAACTGGATTTCCTCGAGCCGTTACTAGTATTACGATGGAGATGCAACAAAAGTGTGGCATCCGTGCGTATTCACCTCCTCCGATGAGAGGCAAATATGCACGGGTTTAATTTATTAATTAATTTTTTCGTTGAAAAAGGTTATAATAATCAAATTAATATATAATTAACAAGAGGACCTTGGACTTGTGCTTTCTGAAGCGTGTAGATATGTTCATGTTTTATGGGTTATGACTTGCTTTCCTGCAGTACTCTCTTCAGATTATAATTAATATTTTTCGATAAAGAATTTAGAGGGTGTGTCTCCTAGCTTCATCCAGCTGTTGCGACTTCATCTCCTTAGCACGATTACATGTAGTCTGTCAATCTCCCGGATTTCTTGTTCTAGTTGTGTCAGGTGTGCATCCTCATTGTTTGTGAAGCTCGCTGCAACACTCTTCCTCTCATCTTCAAGCTCTTTCCTTTGAACCTCCAATCTCCTTCTCTCCTTCTTGATCTCACGCTCTTTTTTCATGCAGATTTTCTTCGCATTTCTCCATTTTAGTTCCCAGCGTATTCTGGAGTCAATGATTCGTGAGGTTGCTTCCTTCCATGCATCCTTTGCTCTTCTCATTGTTTCCTGGTCTCTAAGGCATTCTAGCGAGACTTTGAAGATAAGTGGTTGCTCTCTTCATCCCGTCACTCTTTCTTCATTGATCTTGAGAAATATTAGAATGTGATTTGATAATGTTTGGTTGCCATCGTGTTTTCAGCTGAAATATAGTCTGTCCCACTCTCCTCACTGTGAGACATAGAAACGATCTAGCCGTGCTTGATCCAATCTATGACTCACTTTGACATGCCATGTGAAGAATGGATATTCTCGTGATGACGCTAGATTCCACTCGTCCTCCAAGTCCTGCGCAGTCATAACCTTTTATCACGTTTTTTTTTGTTCCATGCTGTAGAGTAAATTTCCCAACACTATCTTCTGGATTTTCAACGTTGTTCCAGTCGTCCGCGATATCCAGTAGTCCATGCTTAACCTACTTGCCATCCAGTTTCACAATTCTATCCTCTCGCTCTTGTCGTTTGAGCGTGAATTGACGCGAAGCCCATCCGTCCTCTCGAAGTATTGACTACTAGGGGTGTCAAAGTTAATGAATTTCTGAAATATCTGAAATTCACGGGCCTGAGTTACGACTTCGGTGAGACTGCGGCCAGTGTTTCATGCGGGCACCTCCTGAGGTACCCGCAAGAAAACACCACAGACGTTTTCTTAACAGGTATTCAGTGGTTTCGTCCGCTTTCTTTTGCAATAGATTCTCTGCTGCTCAAAGTCATTATCTTGAGTGTACAAATGAAAATTAATCAGTGATAAAATCTTGATGTTCAGTCACAAGCGTGACCCAGAATGAATCGCGGTTATATACAAACTTAATGTGATAATTTTACGGTCAGTTATCTCTTTGACGTTGAAGAATCTTTCCTCTGAACTTTGACACCCTCTATTACCCAGGCTAAATGTACATCTCCTTCTGTGCTTACCTTTAGCACTTCTCATTGTGTGAAGAGGACCGCCGCTGCTACTACCGTTCCTTCTGTGGTGTAATCAATGATGAAATGTCCCCATTCTTAAATTGTTGTGTTTTGTTATATGAAAACTCTATACTAAGCTTACCGAAATAATACAACTTATCTTTAAGTTGTTAAGTGATAACCGTACTCAAAATATAAGAATATCCAACTATAAGCCATAAAAGGAACGGACGAGACGTCATTCTGCAAGTACATACTTAATTTATTACCTAACCCTTCTCAGCGGAAGGGTTAGGTAATAAACTAAACTCTTGCATATTTGCATATTTTCACATCTTCCTATGGAGATGTGAAAATATGCAAGGAATACGTTTATTGTATGAACACTCATGTCTCATCTGACTACCGCTAATATTATTTCCTTAAATATCATTTGGAGGGACAGTCAAATATTATTATAAAATCATGTGCGGTGTAATATAGGTTCTAAAAAAGAAAAAATATGTATGCAATCATCTTTAAAAATAATTAAAAGTATCAACAATTTATTAAAATAAATTTATATTATGACAATAAAAATACTAAAAACTGAAAAACTGAGAAAAAAATTTTATGAAAATAATCTAACTCATTAGATGTACAATCTGAATGATCTCTTATATCTTACTCGTAAGTTTTATAGTTGGAACAAGTGGTTAATTTCTAATGATATATCATCTTTGATTTCAATCATTTTCATGCAATGATTCAATATAGTGACATATCTAAAGATTCAGCAACAAAATTTTACAAGATAATATATATTATTTGAATAAATATTATCTTATAAATGTTAAATATAACAGTTCACTAATTAGTCTTGTTAAAAAGAGATGATAAAATCTGAAACTATATAATAAAAATAAAAAACTATTTTTCTAAATAATATTTATAATATACGAAAAGTAATGAAACATCGCACACTATATATAAACTAAAAAGTTCAGTGTCCAGCTACATGTAAAATCCCCATTACTGCATTTTCCACTAGAGTGCTCTAACGCTACTGTAGGGTTAAGAAACACGGAGATGTTCCATCGGGTATGATAACTAGATACAATTTAGTGCCAAGAATGTAAGACGGAACTCCAAACTATAATTTAGAGCTATCTTCTTTTATAGTGTTCCACTATTTGGATACCACGTTGAGAGATTGTCGTTTAGCTGTTGTATGGTGTGCCTCTCCTTTTGTCCAAGTAGATATCATTTCTGACCTAAAAATTATAGATACAGTCTTTATCGCAATGGGAAAGCTTGATGGCCACCATGTGGAGTTCTCTTTTTCCAGAACTCTATGGATATAACGTGAACACCAAGTTTACGGTTAACTCTCTAGTTATTCCTGTGCAGGTGGAGATGCCCTTAGTACTTTACTTCATCATGATTTAATTGTAGATACACACAATTAAATCTCAGACGGAAGTGTAACGAGAAAAACGTAATCTAAGTATTAGAGACTATAGGGAGATATTCTAGTCCAAACTCTCCAAGTCGAGATATTATATTAGTCAGTCCATCCATGATCACATAGGCATAAAATAAGTACACATGAAGTGTTACATTTGTATTTTTACTTTTCAAGATCCGAGAAGTTGCATATTCAGTAATACTTTGTCAAGCTCAATCCTCTTCATGGATCTATGGAAGGATCGATTATCAACATTACAATTAACGATTATGGTTTTGTTCTTATTGAGTTCATTCTTCACCATGAAGCATAAGTAATTGTACAACCTTGAAACAGTGCTCAAATTGTGCACAATACATCTAGATTACACAAGATTACGCATGACACCACATCATCACCTTGAGAGCATGGGATCCACAAATTAGTTCTGGGATAAGAATTATTTGGGTTCAAATTTCGAAACTTAGTCTGAAAAGGAATTTGATGTTATGAATAATCTTTTGTTGCACGTGATCTTCTCAGCGCCGGCATTTGTTCCCTACTCTTTGCAAAGACGCCCTTCGACCTAGTAGTGGATTCTAAACCGTAAACTACAAAGACTTTCTACACGAGACTAACTCCGCAGACAGAGATAGATATAACTCTATTTCTCGAGAGTTCCATATCCTTCCCCACGGCATTGTACAGTGAATTTCGTTTTCTCTTATAAAAAAAATATAAATATTTCAATTTAAAAAAATAATAATTCATAAACAATATATGTTAACCAGTCTCGGAATAGCCAACTGATCCAGATATAAACTATAAGTGAAGACATGGCTGATGCGTTGCTGAGGTATAAATGAGATACAGTGATTTTCAAAATGCATACGCGAGGACATTAATTCATGTCCTAACCCTTCCCGCCGGAAGAGTTAGAACATAACTTATGTGCAGCTCAGTGTCCATATCATTGTCTCCGCCGCGTGCATATATTAAACGTAAGTGTTACTCCGGGAATACACTCGGTGCGCATTTGTCATCTGTCATCGAGAGTTATTACACTCCCATTGAAAGTAATTTCTCATACATGATTGAAAGCCGAGGAATCTCTTAACATATTCTTCTCAACAACTCGTTATGGAAGCACCGAGCTCACTGGAACACACTCTAAAGTCAAGTCACACTAGGGGCTGTCATTTCTTCCAAGCATGTTTTTCAAGTGTTTAGATCTATCTCTTGTGCCAACAACCTCGGGTGATGCTCGCGGTCAGAAAATGTAGGTTAGATTATGTGGTTGGTGTGAAGATAAGCCGCGGCACTTTTCCGACTTAATTACACGAGTGCCAACACGAGAAGAGATCGAATCAATGTGTGCCATGGATAAGCATGTTCCACCACTTTGGGGAACTTTTGCTCGCTTTCTCTTATCAGAAAAATGTATAAATGTAAGACATAAATTTTATAATAAGTTTTAATGAAAATCATTGTTTATATGTAACTGTTAAATGATAATCAATCTTGGAACTGCAAAAAAGTCTAGACAAGACCCATAAGTGGGGCACGGACCAACGCTCCAAGACTACTAGTGAAGCCGTCTAAAAACTAAAAGAATTAATTTAATCAATATACTGTTTTATTACATAACTTTTCCATTAAGAAGAGTTAGGTAATAAAATAACCTTGTTATCCTTTTCCATCTTCAGATGGACCAGGTGAAGAAGCAAGCATAGTGGAGAATATAAGTAGTAGAGCATCACTTGAGAAGAAAACTCACAATATCTGACATCGCCGTCTTGGCCAAAGCGAAGAAATGACACCCTACTATAAAATATGGTCCTGACATGAAGTATCATTTGTAGATCACGCACCGAAACCATCTCATCGCACTTCTTCTATGTCATTACCAGAATAAGAGTAACGCGCGACTAATGAATAGCAAACGGATGGGAAGACCCCATCAAGCCTCACAAGGGAAAGAAGGACCCGAAGGGCCAAGCAACAACTGCCCCAGAGGGAAGAATATCGGGGCTAAGCCCCGCTATCAGTAGCTCTATAATCGTCTGTCGCACCTATAATATCGAAGATCAAAAAATCAGTATCCCTACAAACAACTGGCGCACCTGAAGAGGCATCACCTACTGCGATTGCCCTCTTATGAACTGCTCCTGCTAAAGCTCTCTGTAGAGCAATGGAAACTCGCTGCCTGAAAAACATGGTGCAGAAAGAAAGAGAAAGTGATACTCCCGAATAAGAGGAATGTGTGTGAAACGGTGATCATCCAATCAAAAGTGTTCCAAAGTCCTCAGTTCTTGTGTTACCTCATGGTATGGTGTATGGTGTGTTGACAGTTCATAACGCTACCCGTAGGACGCTAGAAACAAAATACGCAAACCGGAGAGAAACACCCTCAAGGCACTAAAGAGCGAAACGGGGCAGGAGAAAATGAAAACTGAAAATGGAAAAACATGTTATACATGTTATATATTGTCGGAAAATTATATAAGTGCTAAAGTGAAAACTTCTATATCAAACTGGAAAAACAACCAAAGTATTTTTAAATGTTTAGTGATAACTAGCTTGTATACGTGAAAAGACCCAGAAAGAACCCATAAGGAGAGTGTTAACAAATGAGCTCTCAAAAGCTACATATCTGGAGGGCTGATCCAAAACAAATCACATTTTCTTAGTTATCTAACTCTTTTCAACGAAAGAGTTAGATAATAAATTATACTCTTGCATATTTATCAACTTTCATCAGTAGATGGTGGAGTTGAATAAGCATCTCCAATGACTGCAAGAAAAGTTTACATCAGAATATTTCTGTCTATATTTTTATCTTGGGCTCATTTAGCATAAACTTCTGGCCATTGTGATTTCTTCCCCTGATACAAGATAAAGAACCTTTAAAGAGAAAGTAGAGAGGCGGTTTTTAGATGCAGAAAAGTCAGCTGTTAGAGAGTGTCTTCTTTCTCGCATCAAAAACTTTACTTTGAACACTAAAAATGTAACAGTCAAAATGATATCTACACCTGGAGTATCATCTGCTCGTTGGCTGGGGTATAAGGGGACTTTTTTGTTGACCTAAACTAAACTATTATTAAACAGCATAGGCAGAGATTATTTGTTGGCCATATGCGTCTTCAAGTGTTTTTTTTGTTATGTGCTGCTTTCTTTACGATTCTGCAGGAAACGACATGTTTTGGTTTCTGGAAACCATAAAAATTGATCAAGTGTCATATGAGTTGAAAAAAAGCAGATAACGTAACGCGTCTCCAGGACTACAATTCCGGTAACATGTTGAAGTATTTCAATTTATGAATAAAATTTTGGGAAATAATTTAACTTTTCTATCTCTTCCATCTTTAGATGAAGAGGTGAATAAGCACATAAGCATTATACCAATTTCATAAGTAGATAGAGGAGGTGAATAAGAAAGAAGAAGAGCACAGAAATGGAGAGCAAAGTTGAGGGGCATGGTGTGGAATTTAGAATCTATGAGATTCTAAGAAGAAATCGGTGGTGTCGTGAACCGGCTCCTACTTGAAATTCAGACTTCGATGCTTGTCGTTCTAAAGACACTCATGAGAAAAGCAAGTTAGGCCCCAGCTTACGAGCTTTTGGCACAATTTCGGATCTCCACTTTCATCACATCAGTGGATAGGTCTCTTTGTCAGTACTCCATAGGCTTCTTGTCTACTTCGTTTGGACGTCTAGTGGAGAAGTATGCGACTCGAAAGAAGGAAAAATCAAGCTAGGTCCTAGTTTACTTTGCTGATTGGGTATTTGCGGCTGTAAGCACTATAATAAAGACGCAAGGGGTCTGCTTCTTGATTATTGAAGAAAACTGATACGTACTGTGACTGACATAAGGGGGCTGCTTAAAGGGTTAGCTTCTTCTTCGACTTGTCGGTGGATGTTTTGCAGAATTGAGAAGTCCAATGCATGCACGTAAGGTTTCATTGGGTTCAGATCTGTGCAGGCTACGTGTGGGTTAAGATGGATTGGGAGATGTGTTATAAGAGAAATAGTTGAAGTTCATGTTCTCCATTGTTCATTGAGACACGTGAAGGGGATTTGGGAGCTTCAGTGACCTAGTGACATGTGAAGAAGAATTGGACCGTTCTGACCGTTCCGGAGTCCAAACTTGCTGTCCTTGGATCCATCGAGATCAGAACAACGAGTTCTTCAGGAAATTGAAGACGATATGAAATTTCATCACGTGGTTTGGGAGTTCTGAGTAAAATTGACTCGCAGAGAAACGCTTACATCAGATTTTCGTTCGTTTGCGACATGAGATTGGTTTGTTCTTCACGATTGGTGAGCCAAGCTCTTCGTTATTGGTGCCTACACGATCAAGGAGTCTTCATCTACGCATAAGAGAAGACCATGTGTGGATTGGATTGTTGGTTTGGGTGTGATGAGCGATTCTGAGCCGCAGGGAGTCGATTTACGTCAGTTTTTTGCAACCTGCGACCAAATTTCTTGCGTAGTTTTGCAAGGGGAACTCCAAACAACTTGTTTGGAGTCTTGTTGGGTTAAGGGTAGTTGTATCTATCTACTAGAGAAGATGGATATCAGATAAGACAATCCGATGTTGTGTCGGATATTGCATGAAGGATGTCCAAGAAAATGCGAGGTTCTTGGCTGTGGAGATGCTGTGTGCAGAAACAGAGACAAGACAGAGAAAAACAACCACGAAAATGAACGTTGCGATATATACCAACTCCAAATGTATGTACACTGCCGGTTCTTTCTCCTAAGAGTACAGAATTGAGAACCAGACCAGAGCGGTCTGTAACCTGCTTCAAAAGCCCCTAAAAACAACCCTTGAATCACAACCCTGACCCAAAACCACCGAAGCGTAGCTCAAAGCAAGAGAAACTTCTCTTTGCTAACAAACAGAGCCACAGCAATATCACGCAATCCAAACCCAAGTCCAAACCACATCCATGTATAAGCTCTTAGCTAAAGCTAGCTACCACAAGCTGTATACAGCCAACCAGAACTCTAACGAACTTAAAAGAGTAAAACCCGTAGCGAAGAAATCGAAAAAGGTCTATCTGAGAACTTCCTCCTTTCGCCAAACGGACTTCAGAGGTCGATAAGGTCTCCTCCGCTGACTCCGTTAACCCAAGAAACTTTCAGATCCGACTCCTGATAGCCGAGATATCGTCGATTTTTGGTCGTAGATGACCGAACCTTCAAAACTCCTCCCTGCGGCTTAAAACTGCACACACCGCACAAATAGATCGTCTAAACTGATATCCGTCTTCTCTGGTAGGTAGATCTAGCTACCATGAACCCAACAAGACTCCAAACAAGCCGTTTGGAGTTCCTCTTGCAAAACCACACGAGAAATTTGGTTGCAGGTTGCAAAAAACTGACGTAAATCGACTCCCTTCGGCTTAAACTCGCTCATCACACCCAAACCAACAATCCAATTTACGTACTGTCTTCTCCAATGGGTAGATGAAGACTCCTTGATCGCGTAGGCACCAAGAACGAAGAGCTCGACTCATCGATCGCGAAGAACAATCCAATCTCATGTCGGAGACGAACGAAAATTTGACGTAAGCGTTTTCCTACGAGTCAATTTCACTCAAATCTCCTGAACCGCCCGATGAAACTTTGTATTGTCTTCAATTTCCTGTAGAACTTGGTGTTCTGATCCCGATGGATCCAAGGACAGCAAGTTTGGACTTCGGAACGGTCCGAACGGTCCAACTCTCCTACAAGTAACTAAAATCTCTCAAATCTGCTTCATGCGTCTCAATTTCACTCAGTATGCACTCTCCGATCCATCTCTTTCCAAACCGTTTGAACCAGTGCGTAGCCTGCACAGATCTGAATCCAACGACGCTTTGCGGACTTGCATTGGACTCCTAAATCTCTCAAACCGTCCGTTGACAGGTCGTAGACGCAAGCTAGCCCCTAAGCTGTCCCCTTGTCATAGTCTCTGTACGTACGAAGTTCTCTCAATAATCATGAAGCAGGCCCCTTGCGTCTTTGATATAACGCCTGAAGTCTCAAATACCCAGTCAGCAAGTAACCTAAGGCCTAGCTTGATTTTTCCTTCTTCCGACTCGCATAACTCTTTCACTAGACGTCCAAACGAAGTAAACAAGATGCCCATGGAAAGCTGACAACGAGCTCTACCCATCTATGTGATGAAAATGAAGATCCGAAATTATGCTAAAAGTCCGTAAGCTGGGGTCTAGCTTGTCTTCTCATGAATGTCTTTGGAGCGACAAGCATCGAAGTTTGAATTTCAGGTAGGAGCCGATCCACGACACGACACCGTTTGAGCGGTGTGTGTGGTTTTAAGTTGCAGGGAGGAGTTTTGGAAAGTTCGGTCATCTGCGATCAAAAATCGGCGATATCTCGGATGTTGAGAGTCAGATCTGAAGGTTTTTGGGACCAACGGAGTCAGGGAAGAAGACCCTATCGACATCTGAAGACCGTTTGGTAAAGGAAGAAAGTTTTCAGATAGACCTTTTTCGATTTCTTTGCTAAGGGTTTTGCACTTTTGAGTTTGTTAGAGTTCTGGTTGATTATGTACAACTTGTGGTAGCTAGCTTTAGCTAAGAGCTTGTACATGGATGTTGTTTGGACTTGGGTTTGAATTGTGTGATGTTGGTGCAGCTCTTTTTGTTAGCAAAAGGAAGTTTCTCTTGCTTTGAGCTACGCATCGATAGTTTTGGGTCTAGGTTGGGATTTAGGGACCCATTTTAGGGAGTTTTGAAGCAGATTACAGATCGCTCTAGTCTGTTTCTTAGTTTGTGTTCTTAGGGAGAAAGAACCGGCAGTGTATGTACATTGAGACTTGGTATATATTGCGACATTCGTTTTCGTGCGTGTTTGTCTCTTTCTTGTCTCTATTCAGCACACTACATCTCCATAGACAGGAACCTCGTGTTTTCTTATACATCCTTCGTGCAATATCCGACACAATACGATAGGACCGTTCGAAACCGTTGCTCCAACTTATCCACCATTTTGGCATACTGCCGAACTTTCTCGTCATCCCGTTGCTTCAAATGAGTAAGCTCCACCATGAACTTCTCATAACTCTCTTCTGGAAGAAACTCTTCTATGAGTTTCTTCTTCTCAAGGTTTCTTCTCTCAAGGTAATCATGAGCCTGAGTCGCATCATCTCTTTCTCCATCATCCGAATGACGATCTGCATCACGACTCAGCCCAGTCCTCTTTTGAAGTCGACAACTTCTCCGTCTCAACTCTTTGAGTCTCGTCCAACTTCTCGACTACTGACATAAGTAGGGCGACCACATCGACGCACTTGTGTCTTCTTGATAGATCACTCATTCTACAACTTGGACAAGGATCCTCTCCTAGAAGATGAATCGGCGGTGGTGACGATGGACCCACTCAAAGACTTAAATCAGTAAACTCTCGCTTCCCTTTGGCTCTCTCGATTCTAGTTCTAGTTGGATAATTTATTACTTTATTTCTCAATCCTCTACAGAAATAACACCACAAGTCGGTTTCTACTCTTCTCCTCGGAGATTCTACTTAAGATTTTGTACTAGTGTTCTCAAACTCAATGATAATCTCTCTCGAGCTCTCTCTGACACTTACTATGACATCTAAACCTTGAGGAAGGTTTCTAAGTCTAACTTTCCAATATTTTGTACTTTCACTCATGTTGCGCCTTCTCAATCATTAGGTGGATCATACCTTTGAGGAAAATAATTCTACCTCACTTTCTTACTCTTTCGAGCTTTATACTAAAAATCGTGTATTATGCATGCTATACACGAAATAAAATCTAATCTAAAATTAAGAGTCTAAGATAATATCATCATGACCATCGTCTATACTAATTTTGCAAGGTTGACATGCAGAAGTTACTCGTACAGGACTTTCATGAGAGCTTGTAGGTAGAGCACAGAGATATTTATGCAACCTTTACAAAACTCAAAGAAAGATACTGGTGATGTAACATGTACAGAGATGTTGTGAGATTTGTAGAATCGTACCAAACTTGCTAGATGTACTCATAGATCAGACATTGGGACGGTTTGCACCTTACGTGTCCACTTGCAATGCATTAAAAGTGGGTAGTGGATCTAGTATAATACCATTTGGGATAAGACAAATGCGGTATTTGATTCTTGCATGTGAGGATCTGTCCAACCAAGTGGAAGGACGAGCTTTTTGTACGAAGTCTATTGAAAGCATCTACAAATTCTTGCTAGAGGACGTAATCTTTAGATATGGTTGTGTTGAGAAGATCATGGTTGATCCAAAAGAAATGAACACTGATGAAACTAAAATATTCTTCGAGAGGTGTGGTGTAAAGTTAGCTCTTACCATAGTCTACAATCCAGTAAGAAATGCGAAGAGTGAAACTGGTCATCCTCTTATTATGAAAGCTATTGTGAAACTTGCAAGAGGAGGGCAAGAGAATGACCAAGGGTTCTTCCATTTGCATTATGGGTTGATCATTTCAACTCATAGGTCAACCACGAGATCAACTCATAGATCAAACACGAGATATGAGAGAATTGATGCAAGAGTAGAAACATATCATGTCCATAGAGAAACACATACTCACTTGGAGCATTCTACCTTGGGATGATGGTATGTCTACAGAAGATCTTCTTGTTGTCTGAATTTGTCAACTAGAGAGAAGATATGAAGATGTAGAGATTGCAGTGGAGAAGTTGAAAGAGACGCGTATGAGGAACAAGGAAAAATTGATAAGCTTCATTGATTAAGACCTAAGGAGATTAAGGAAGAGGGTTGGATGTTGATGTACGATAATAGCTTGGATAACCAACATAGAGCACTTAGAAAATTCACTAAGCAATGGTTTGGTTTGTATGTGTGTCGCGACCCTCAGTCTCAAGATCGGACGTAGACGCGAGCAACGGAACCTAGTGGACTTGCGTTAGGTTGCGAACGCTGCGAGTAGGACTGAATGGCTTGGCCGGGAAGTCGGGATCAGAGGAACCCTAAATGGTTCTCTGAGCCAAGGTTGGAACATTGGGTTAGAGCGTAAGGGCCTACCCCAAGACGATCCCAGGCGAATGCTGACTTAAGGAGGCAAGTCTGAGAACGGATCCAAACATGAGTCTGAGACATAGGTCTGAGACGTGAGTCCGAGACGTGAGATCGAGACGTGGGTCCGAAACGCAGACGGACCATGGTTCAGACGCTGGTCCGACCACAAGGTCCGAGTCTGGGTCTGGACCACAGATTCTCGGAAAAATGACTAAGTGTTGGAGCTCCAACGACGTTTTAGGTCATGGACGGAGCTCCACGTAAGATCTCGAGGCGAGTGAGGTATCATTGGAAAGGTCTAGTCGAGAGCTTTCCAGTGATATATAACACTCCTAGAACTGACCTCCGAGCTGGAAGTTATGACCGAACCAGGATCGAGTTGTGGTATAATTTTCAGGGACCAAAGAGGAGGGCGGGGCCGCCGATCCACAGAAGTATATATGAGGGGGGCTCGATGCCTGGGTGGGCCAGGACGAGTCACCCGACCCCAGGGTTCGACGGCCGGACTCTGGGGGCATGAGGTGATGGTTGGGCCGGTTCCAAGACACGTTCCGGTCCAGACTTGGACGTCTGGACTTAAGAACGATGTGAAGACTAGGACAAGATTAGGGAACGAGTCGGCGGGTTAGACCACTGTTCGGGAGCCTAGACCCAGACGGACATATCGGGCGGTTGGGCCGCTAGGTGTGCTGGAGGCACCGTCTAGGACCCTAGACTTTATGGGAAGTCCGCCCCAAGTCATATTGTGACTTGCTCATGTTCGGGACCGACCTAGGCGGGTCTAGGTCGAGACTTAAGGAATGCTGAGCTTGATGATTAGGGAGACGGTCCGGCTCCGGTCCGGACCAAACTGAGATAAGGTAAGTGGTGCATGGATGCTAACTTGTGATTGTGTTTGCAGGTTGGCAGTGTAAATTTCGTGACCTACTGAGCAAGAGCTTCTGCTGGCGCAACAAGACGGTAGGTGCGCTAAAATGTGGTTCTTGTCGTTCATGACTCTGCCACATATTCACTAAGAGAGCTTGATGAGACAACGTTTAAAGTTCTCATTGTAGGAAAATCTATGAAACTTTTCAAAAAATGATGAAGAGATAAATATGGAGGAAGTCGGACTAGAGTTTGATCTCTTGGATGATGACAGAAAAGATTTGGATGTTCGAAGATATTGCTAACTACGATATGAGTCAAGAGGACGAAGACATTGTGTGATATCAGTTATAACTTTGTGAGTGTCTTGTGACGTATACCGAAGAATACATAGATTTAGAAGAGATGGATGTCGCGTTGTGGTGCGACTCTTGTGTGAAATTCTCGTAAAACTTATGTTGTGTTTATTTTATATGTTTCATGGATCTTATCGCATAACTCACCGAACGATGTGAGTTTCACGATCACGATTACTTTTTTGAGTGATCGTATGATAATACAACGTGCCAAATCAGCAATTTGTATGTGTTAACTTCAGTGGTCCTTGTCGCTGCATTCATATATAAGATGGTGGGTCGAGGATCCGTGCGGCATTTTCTCTTAACAAATGATTCGTGATGATTTCTCGGTGGTCTGCATGAAAGAGTGAAGAACTATGGGAGTGGTGGTTATAGGTGAAAGTTTAGTATCAGCTCCGGGTCTTCTTTGCCTAACTCTATTTTACATTATATTTCATTGCATCCACCGTGACCACTTTAAACAATGATTAGTTCCGTATTTTGGTGATGAATTCATGAAGAGGATAATGGACATACCGCTTTCGGTGATTGTTTTGATTGTTACATACGGAGGAATTGGGATCTAATGGTGTACATCTTGCTGTGATGGATCTCAACTATCTGATTAACGTTCTTTTCAACGCTTGGGTCGATATTTGGTGTCATTGTAGATCAAAGATCAATCATCGAGCGTAGATTATGAGAAATTTTGAGGAGGAGTATTTCAACCGAGTGATAGCTTCACCATTTCTTTTTGTCGTATCTTTCATTGTAGATCATTTTCAGATTGTAACATTGACTCTATATTAGTCGACGACTCAATTGTTTCATTTTGGTTAAGCACTTTTACGTAATTATGTTCTGTAGAGAATCCTTAACATGGTCTTAATGATTTTATGATTTCTTTTAGTCTTACTGATATCTAGTATTTTCTTTGTTATTACAAGTCATTCTAGTGGAAAGAGTTGAGTGAGAAAATGACAAAATTAAAGCTCTTTTTACTCTCATTGGTATACTTTTGAACCAATGGTGTTCGAGTTGTTCTAAACAATGTTTTCAGTGATTTTGAAAGGTTTCGAAAGATCATTCGAGCAAAGAAGGATATGGTTGGAAAGCTCTCGATCAGGGTTACAATCTAGGTTTAAGAATCAAGGATTTCATGGAGGGTTGAGGGCGCTATGACCGATTGAGTGGAAGGAGGTAAAATTTATATACATTGTTATGTTTTTTGATGTTTCTTAAGACTCGTGAGGATTTTTGCAGAGTTGTGAGTTGGGTTGGAGAGATGACGACGAGTTAGTCGTTTTGAAATCAATCGCATCCTGTTTCTGATTTTTCTCGGTTGTCAACCGATTGATTGAAGTTGAAGAGTGTAAGACGTGACATGACGAGTACTACAAACTATAACAGTGATGAGATTTTAGCTATTTCTTGAGTTATAGGTCGAATTTTTGTGTGAAAATTTCTAAGATTGAAGGATTTTTCAAGTTCTTGAATCAAACATACTTGGGTCTGTTTAAGACATATATACATGTTTAAGTACATGTTTAATTACTTTATTGAACGAAAGCATGAGCCATCTTAGTGGAAGGGACGCCCACCTAAAAAGGAGAGATCTTTGGATCAAATCCTCATGGCTCATGGTTTCTATCTCAACATGTTGACCTCCCGGATGGAAGTCTATGTTGGGTGTGTGGTTACGTCTTGCACATCTAGGGACGGAGGATCATTATCCTTCTTAAACGTGGGCTTCTTGACCTAAGCCTCGGCATGCAACCGAGATTATGTGCTAAGAGATACTTTATTCAGCTATGGGAGGGTTGTAAGCCATGTGGAGTGGTCTTGTAGCTGTGGCTTCGGTCATAAAATCATGGCTTAGCGCATAATTTAGATTGCATCAAGATGACGTCGAAGGCTCAGAACTTTTTATTAAGCAAAGGGTCAGCTTAGCTAAGAGGTTGGTTGATAAATAAATGTACGTTGTCGTAGAACGTGAAGTTTGGTCTGGGAATACACGAGTATCTGACTGAGAGAGATACAAGAAGACTTAGGACTTACTCAATGAAATACTTATGCCTTCAATACCCAATCTATCAAGCATTGTCTTGGTTTCTACTGACGTAACTTGACCTCAAGTGTAACACACGTCATCATAATACATGCTTTTTTGTCTAGGAATACACTGGATATATGACTGTGTAGAGGTATGTGGTTGGTACAGTTCGACTCTAGATCTTGATCTTTCAACCTGAGTGCTTCCAACTATATCTATTACAATTGAAAGATATTATAGTATCTCTCAATCAAATTTCGTATCCAAGTTTATAAGCTAATCAAGTCCCAATGCAACTTGCCGAACACCTTGGTCTCTTAAACATTTCCAGCAAGATAAAGCATACATGCCTCAAGACAATACTCAGTTCACACATAGCACCAACGGTGGTGGTACTTGACAGCTTCGAAATTCAAATAGCGGCCTTTGATTCACCACGATCATTTCCTCCTTTGTCACATAGAGATGAAATAAACCCCCACACCTTCACACTGTCGATTTGTATGCTGGTGCCAACTCCTTCCAATTTGCTCGAAAAGAACAAAATGTGACATAGTTTTGACTGAAACCCGAATCTGTTAATAACAAAAGCTTCTCTGAACTTTGAGACCTCGGTTCTCCTAAAGTTTTTGATCAATGATGATAAAACTTCACAGGAAGCTTTATTGGACCCTTACTCATACCCTGAACAATTTTCAGATCAAAACCTTAATCCAACTCTCAACTATGGACCAAACCTTAATCTGTGCTGTAATGATCTATGTTACACATAAGAAGTTGTCTATTAGTAAAGTGTTTAGTTATAACTAAGTGTGGATAATGTTTATTTGCTGCCCAAGTACTTTAAGGAGGTATTAAGTTATTCATGACTAGCTAAAGTTAGTTATGGTTAAACTTAACTGTACTTTTGACAAAATTCATATATTTCCTAAAGAGTGAGCACTACTATCTTGTCATCTTGTCTAAAAGATAGAAAGGAGGTGGATACTTCTCTTATCTCCTTTTTGACTTGATATTAGTGGTGGGATTAAAGTTGTGGACTTTGTGGGCATTAAAAACAGGAAGATATTCCACATGTTTCTTTTCTAGCGGGTCCTAGTGTAGAGGAGGGGTGGAAATTTGAGATTTCTTGAGAATATTCTAGAATTCTTCTAGAAGTTGTTGACTTTGAAGGAATAAGTCCATGTGAAAAAGTAAGAAGCCCATGTGATTAATGCTTTTATCTTAAGTAATATCTTAGTAAAACTGGGTAAAAATAGTTACGATTGAGTTACCTGAGGGTACCAAGGTAAAAACCTAGATGTATAAATAGAAGAGTAGAGAAGAGCTCCTCGTCCTTATTTTCACATCGTCGTAATGACAACTTGAGTAATACAGAGAGTGTGTGATATTTTAGCATGTGAGAACTTGAGAGACGTCGTTAGAATGGAGTATTTTAGTTGATGAGTTTATGGAGAATTTTGAGTTGATGAGTTTATAGATGAGTGAATGATTGAACTTAGCATGTTTCCTTTCAAGTTCATGGTGTGCTTCACTCAGCCATCAGAGGTGATCCTTGAGTGAGAGACATGTCTGACATGTTGCAGATTCATCGATGACTATCGTGGAGGTTAAGAGATTGGGGGGTAGTTGATAGATAGGACCACGAAAGATTTATATTTTTGGTTCCGTTGCCAAGACCTCCCTTGAAGGGATCGTTGAAGGATGTTTAGTGTTCAATTTTACATTCGACAAAAAGAGATCATGAGAGAGCACATGGGGAGAATGATGAGAGGAGAGAGAACTAACGCCATGTTAGCAATGCTCAAACTTTTCGTGTATCCCGTAGTGATCTATGACGCATTTGAGATCATTCTTTACATCTTGTTCACTTAGAAAGGGTTTGAAGAGAGTTGAAAGTGGGTGCAACAAGAGTTGTAGAGAAAAGACGAGACAAAAGTTATTAGAGGAGAAAAATTTGTGAGTTTAGAAATTCTGTTCTCTGGAAAATTTATACAATCGCTGTTAGATTTTCTGTGTTTTTTATTTTCCTGTGAAACTTTCCAGTGTTTTAGATTGGTTGATAAGCTATCTAGGACAACAGAAATCATGAGAAAAGATTATCTAAAAAGAGAGCTATGAGTTTTCAATGTTGAGGGGGTTTATTCACGAGAGTTTAGAAATTCTGATCTCTGGAAAATTTATACAGTCATTGTGAGATTTTATGTGAATTTTATTTTCTTGTGAAAATTTCCAAGATTGTAGCTTATCTGATAAGCTATTAAAGAAAATAAAAATCATGAGAAGATAATGCATGGAGAGGGAGATATAATTTTTCAAAGTGGAGGGGGTTGACAACCATGAGCGAAGTGAAAATATACTTTCAGTTCTCTGAAAATTTGTACAGTCAGCACCATCTCTTTTGATTAAGAAAATTTCTCTTGAAACTTCATGAGTTAGTAGCTTGGAGGTTGAGCTACTAGATATCACAAAAATCTTAGAGAGATAACTTACCGACTAAGAGATATATGTTTCGGCATACAAGGAAGTCTTGAAGATATTTCATGAGGAATCCAGTTCGAGTGTCGAAGTTGAAGAAGAGACGTTTGGAAGTTCGAACGAAGACGGAGAAGCCAAAGTTAAGTATAGAGGAGTTGTGAACACGCATCTATTGCAGTTGGGGTGCTTTTTTTGCTCTATATCAAGAAGATTCTACGAACATCGGCGCAAATGTGAAGAAGATTGAGTTCAAAGCATCATTCACTATGGAGGCCACGAATGCTCTTGACGAAGTAGAGTATGATCTTTACAAGAGTGACTTTAAGATGTCACACCCTTTGTGGCATCTTACCACCTTGCTTTGCCAGCTTCCACAAATAATCATCTTGTAACAAATAGTTATAATCCTCCTCTTGATCTATTTAAAGTAAAAATCATTCCATTTTGGTTGCCTAGTCAACAAGCTTAGATAACATCTTATGTCTAACCATTCTCCTTCATATAGCTCTTCCATGAATGATTTGAAATGCTCACTCTCACCTCATGAGCTCTACAAAAAATAATAGTACCAACGTCTTCTATATCTTCAATCATCTCCTCCTCATCCTCGTACCTTGCACAAGACAACATATCAACTATTGTATGTTCTTGCCCATTACATATCTGAACTCTAGATTTAAGGATATGATGTAAGCAATCCAACGTAAAGCAACAATATCACGGGTGTTACAGTTTGTAATCATCCCTAATAGTAATTAAACAATTTGTTTCTATTCCTACTGACGCTCCAATCAAATAGTATTTTTCAACTTTTATAGTTGTATCTACTCCCCATAACTCGCTCTTCACTTGGAGATAGTTCTTATGTCTCTCACTCAACACCTTTGCTCCGAATTGGATTGCAAACTGATTCTCTTCTTCATCATCTTGTCCTACTGCCCATCCAATGATTATTGAGCTTTTCTCCGAATTGGATTGCAAACTGGTTCTCTTCTTCATCATATTGTCCTACTGTCCATCCAATGATTATTGAGCTAGTGTCAACAGTAAGTATTAATGATTTTTCGTTCTCATAACTCACACGATGAAGTACAAGTGGAGAAGATAACAATTACTTTAATCTCTGAACCGCTTTTCACTATGTCTCTCCTCCCAAGCAACATGTGCTTCCTCAACATATCATAAAGAGGATATGGCACATGTGCAAAATGAAGAATCCACAAATGGTAGAAGACACAAGCACCAAGAAACTTTCTCACCTCTGTTGTTGAGCTACAAGTATCCTTCATCTGTTGTATGTCATCCACATTACTAGGATCAAGTTTACGTCCAAACCACCCACATAAATATCTTGTAATCACAACTTCTCGCACTCCAAATGAAGACTTGGCACCTGATAGTGTTAAGTGCGTCTCTTTAAGTCATGATAAATTCTTATCACAATATGAAATGTGATCAGCAACAAAATTTCTACACCTCTTCTGATCCATATTTCATATCTCATATTTGTCCTCCTCTACACCTTTCTTAATTGGAATGTCATCCAAGAAAAACATGGTCTTCTTAAGAATGAACTCTCGGAGAACCTTGTTTATCTTATTCATCACGTGCGCTACCTAGTTTGTTGCTCCGTGTGGTAGTGTGCACATTTTGATCAACCCTTACTATGTCCTCATGATGGTGATATCTCTACTCTATTCAACAAGTTGAAATTGATTGTATCTTGAGTAAAGATCTCATATAGAGTAAATAGCACTTCCAACAAATGCTTCAACAAACTCTTTTACGATAAGTCCAATGTCTGTATTTCTGATGGTCACTTGGTTCACTAGCTACATATCTTGGATGAATCGTAATGCACCAATCTTTTGTGATATGGTTAACTAATGACTAGAATATGGTGCAACTGATGATCGAAGATCTTCATATGCATCTTCTCCTTTAAGAGTTCTATGAGTTTCAGTAGATACGATATAGGTACAAGAATTGACCTCAAGTCCCAAGGAGCATGTGAAACTGTGAATATGATGACTGGTGTCACGATGCTAAGATCTACACATCTAATTTTTGAAGCTTAAAAAGCAAAAGCTTTCTCATGTCTAGTAAACATCTTTCTAAACTTATTCTCTTCCGCAGGCAAAAGAAAATTTGTAGAACCAACCTTCACTCCTTGAGCATAACTTCTGTGAACTTGTGACCAACCCGACTAAGATATCTCAAGCTTTTTTCCTTCGAAGATTGTTGAACTTGCTGGTTAGAATCACTAAGTAACGACTGAGCAACATATTTTACCTTCTTGTCCACCATTTTGTGCCTAGTCTCAAGTCTAACTTCGAGGTGTAAGAATGACTCTATAGTTGTATAGAGCTCACTAGTTCTCTCGATCGTCATCTTCTTGCTCAACCATAGCAAGCTCTTCCATGAAATCTCTCAACCCCAACCTTTTATCCTATCATTTTTCTCAAGCACACTAACTCTTTTTAGATCTTTTTTAGTTTTTGCACAACCTTCTACTCCTAGTTCTGCAAGTCAACAAGTCGTGTATGTGTAACAAACCCATTCTTAGAGAATCTCATAACTCTTGTACAAAAGACATTTTCTTTCTCAAACGAGAGTACCTTCTCCAATGTACCACTACATCTTCGCTCTATAGTGGTACTTGTCAAAAATCTTTGAATTTCTCTATGATCTCAAATAATCTCTGTTTCGCTTATGGTTCGTTGATACAGTTAGAAACTGCATCGCTCTTTCGTCATCTTGACTTCTGATCTGTACATAAGTAGATCCATCATCCAAAATCTTGGTTTTCATCCTTACAGCTATAATGTATAGTTGTCTAAGAATCATCGAGTATGAAGTAGTGTCTAGAACAAAAACATTTTGTTATATAACTACATCTCCAATCTTCATCCTTACATATGAACACACACCATAGAGTTCTTCCCTCGTGTTTTCGTTGCCCGGATCATCCAATCACCATGCTCCGTGTCAATGGATCACTTCTCTCGCTTGTAGACATCCTTAAACACAATGTTAATCTCAGATCAATGATCAATGAGAGCAACCATCGGATCTGTCATATTTCCGTCTTTCACCAAGTTTTTTGTAGTAGCTCTGACACAATATCTCCTAGTGTAGTGAGTGGAAACCTTATCATGTCTCTCATCTTTACGAAAAACCGAACCTTACGTTGGTGCAATATTCAGCTAACTCTAGCTCTTCTTTCTTTGTTATTCTCGTATTTGGAGCATTAGTCATAGTAGTCCCTCTTAACAATTGTCTCTTCCGCTTAATGGTGTCAATAATGACATCATGAAACTCCTTTTGTAGTTTCAATGATCTCTCGTATAGTAAATTCAGTCTTCAAATAGAGCACTTTTTCTTCTAACACTCTCTTCAAATATGTAGCTGCTTCAATATCTTACTATAGCTTGTAGAGAGAAAGCTTACCTTTCTTACTCTTCTTTTATCTCTCTTGAGTAGACTACCTCCATAGTCTCTTCTTGCATCGATGTAGTATCATGCCTCTTAGGAGTACATATTCCTCATTAGGACTTGCATGATCTCTCATGTGTTTTTCCTCCATGAGAATTTCATGTTGACTCTTGGCTAAATAAGCATGTACAAACATGGTATCTACTAGATCATCTCATCTAGTAACATGTCTAATCGTTGTTGTTGTCTTCAGCAGCTCCTCCTTAGTCAATTTTTCTCTTCTCAATTGTGATCATAACATGACTCCACATGCCAAGAGTATCTTCATGCTTCTTAGAAGCATATCTCTCTCCTACTACCTCAACTCCATAGGTAGCATCTTTGGCTGAGCAACAGTATGCTATGCTAGATATTATTCTAATATTTGTTTCATTCCTCCCTTCTCAAAGTTGGTTTTGAGAATCTCATCATTAAAGTAATCTTACCTTCCTTTCAGTATACTACTCCATCTCGTAGAGTATTGACAAAATCATCATATTCTTTTCGAGCATAATAAACACTATCATATCAAATGCACCTTTGTACATAACCTTGCTTAAGGGCAAGCTTGATATCATGTGCTCCTCTTTTCTCTTCCAACCTTGATAACTTGATCTGCAAGTCTCTCATCCCCTTCACCAACTCTTTCATAATATCTCTTTGTTGTGAAACAATTACATGAACACGAATACTAGGAGGTGGAGCAATATATTATACGTTGATGCCACGATACTATCATAGGTGGCAGTTTTATTCCATGATTTGCTACCACTTTCTCTCTCCGATATTCTCTCTTGACAAGAATACCAACCACTTCAGAAATATTTTTCCAATCAGCGGTGTCGAGTTGAGAGTTTTTCTCGGAATGGCTTTTGATTGTGGTGGTTTACTCAAGGGATAGGCTTTTCAGGTTAAAACAGAGCACTATGAACACTCATACAGGTCTGTATGAACCTCTAATTTACTCAAAAGGCAAAGTCCACGGCTAACTTATAGTAATAGGATCAGGCTGTGAACTTTAACACTCAAGAAGAGGAAAACTATGATGATTCAGACTTCTAAATTTCTCTTACATGTAAAAGAGGCCCCACTGAGCACACACACGAAGTTTCAGCTTGAGATCAAATTCTGACACCAAGATATGGACAGAAAAGTTCTAATCAAAGATATTGCGGCAGTTTCTGGTACTCAGACAGCTATTTTGACTTATAACAGCAAATTGGCTCGATCACTTTTGAATATTCTTACAGGATTTGGAGTCTACACGATGCTGAACAACCTTGTGAAGTTGGGACTCCTGATTGTACACAGAACTCCAGATCTCGCTCTCTGAAGTTGCTGCTCTAGATTGAGAGCTTTTCAGACCCCCTCTGCTTCAGCGGCCGTCCTGAATTACTCAGTCACTCAAATCACATGAAACTTTTCGGGCAATCGTAGTCCTGCTGACAGAGAACTCAACCACAAAGTTTTGAATCGATTTCCTCAATTCTGCTGCAACTGACACTGAAAACCCTAAATCCAACAACAGTGAAGCAGTTTCAACTCAATCCCATCTTCAAATTGCCATAACTCTCTCTTTATTGCTCCAAATCGATCAAGAATTTGACTGAAATCGACTAGCACGACGAGCTCTACTCTCCTGTGCTCTCAGATTTTGCAGTGCCCTCACCAAATGCTCGAACTCATCTTTAGATCTCTATTTCTAAATTTAGAGTTTTACAAACGACAAAAACGGACCAATGGGAGTTCATAGCTCCACTTGGTTGTCCTTTAGTACCCTAATCCACGTGGTAACTTAACTTCACTCATAGGCTACCACGTTAGCTCCCCTAAAATGCCAACGTAAATCTTAAACTACCTAAAATGACACGCAGTCCTGAAAGATAACTTAAACCTGCTAGAAAGCGTGCATGGGCGACAAGTAAGTACAACCCATGAGCTTAAACCCCTATCCGCATGGAAATCTTAGGTTATGTACATTGAACATCATAGACAAATAAGAAGTCACTTGCACAAGCGCACAAATGCTTGAACAAGATAACTAGCATACTATCAGCCTACTAGGACTTAAAACGTATAACACAACGGTGTTAATATATGCATGAAGGACTAGGAGTAACATTAAGCTAACTTCTATCGCTACTAACTCCCATGTGTCGGTGTAGAAGCGTAACCCATAGCCGCTAATGTCCACAGTCTCCAGAATCGACTTCTCTGACGTCTTAACTTCACTCAGAGAGAATAACTCCTAGCAGAGAGGTGAATCATTTACTATGTGAAATGATTCACATCACGAAAGCGGTAAGCTTGTTGTCCTCCGTCTTATCTTTTGGAAGTAGCTCCAATTTCTTCTGTAGGTCATTGTTGGATGACTATAGGAATAGCTCCACTTTTTCATTCTCAAGTGTGAGCCTCTCCATCCGTGGCAACTGACGAAATTGTCTCTCAAACTCTCGAAACATTTCTTTGGCAACCAATCCTTTATTGGATTTGTTCATCCACTTCCTGAATGACTTTTTAGTCACTCTATTTGCATCCTCTAGAGAATACTTTTTCTTCAGTTGAACAATAAACTCCTCCCAAGTAGCTCCATGAGCTTGAATGATCACTCTCACATGCTCCCGTAACTCAATTACAGTGGCAAACTAAAACATTTGTATCATTTCTTTTTCTGATACTTTGTTTAGCTCAATCTCCCTCGAGTAGTACTTCAAGTACTTGGACACATTTCTCTCATCAAACTGGTCCAACATCCCCACAACATATTGCAAGGCTTTGGTAGCCATTTCTGGTTAGCGGCTTGTTCATGCGATACTATCTTTTTTTAGTTATTACATTATTAACCATATGTCTCAAGCAACTGCATGTCAGACCTAGTAAGTTTGGTGACTTTTGGAGCCTCTCCATAAGTTGAAGCCTCAGATATGAAATGAGACAATCCTTCAACGTCCATGGTTGTAAAACCGCAAACGTATCTCTCACCTAGACGTTTCACATTGAGTTCACCAAATATCGTATAACGTGTTTTTTGTCCGAGAATACATTGGATATATGGTTGTGTAGAGGTTTGTGGCTTGAACATGTTGGCTCTGAATCTTAGTCTTTCATCTCAAAGTTTTGTCCATCTACTAGCTTCCAGTCAATCCAACTACCACAACTCTATCTATTACAATCAAGAGATGCTCTAGTGCGGCATATAGAGCATCTATACAACACCTCTTTGGTTCCATCTGGACAGAAATGATGTCCTTACTCCTCTTGGAAAGCTGGAAAAATGGTTATGATCCCAGAATTCAAATTTCTCATGCTCAAATCCTTTGAAGCTCCAAGACTCTGAAACAAAATTCAGTTGATTGTCTTAACTTCCTAAGAAATCAAGCGTTCTAAGATTTAGTAACAGTGGTTACTGTTGTCAACTTCAGGTTATAGCATGAGGAAGAGAAAACCCACTCTACTAGAGATCCAATGCCATATTGCATTTTCTTCTGAGGTGCTCGATGGACTTGAAAAAGAACATTACTCCGCGAGGTTTTCTTGACTTTGATCTTGAAATTACAACTTTGACGCTTTCGCTTCATCCTGAAGTCAATCAATGTCCTTTATTCAGACCTCGTACATATTCTTGATCCAACCGGCTTTGAGGATGTAGCGTATCAAGAGAACATGGATCTAGTTTACCCTCGTATGTCTTGTGAACTATCATGGATTTCAATTCTGGCTTTCTAGTGCTATTTCTACCTCCTACCGGTTTGTTCCTTTGCGCGTCACGAGCAAGGTTTGAAAAGGTTTAAATTCTCACAAGTCACCTTTCTTCCTTTTCCTGGTGCGCTCAATTGACCATGTACTAAGTAGGTCATCCGTCCTTCTCCAATTGACAAGTGATAATCATCTAAGGAGAAGTCCTCACCTACTATATTAAAGAGAACATTCTGAAGTATCTTCTCCTCTAAGTACTCAAACATACTCATACTCACTCGTCTCTTTCTTGACATTAGCTCTTCATGCATACCTTGTTTTGAATCCTCGATTAATTTTTGCTTTACGCACATAGTTAAGTAGTGCTAGATCCCTCTACTATGGTTGGCATCTTCATGGACCATGACTACTCCACTTAACCATACAGTAGTACCCATAGGACTACAATTATTAGTAACTATAACGTCATGCTGATACTATTCATAAAATTCATTAAAAAGAAAATAAAAAGAATAGAAAAAATATAGAGTTTGCTTATCATTTGGGTCACCACGCAATGAGAGAGATAGGTATCAAGCTTTGGAGAAGAGCCTGAAGACAAAGAAGACTCATATTGCCTTCTTTAAAAAATAATATATCTTGACCATAACGAGATTATAGTCAAAGGAGGCAATGAAGTTAGAACTGAGTGAGCAAGTGAAGACATTATAGATGACCATTACTGACCTCACCATAGAGATGAACCGACTGAAGGTGGTGAATGCTATCATGAGGAAGGAAAGACCAGAAGAGGACGGCGCTTCCAAGAAGAAAAGGAAGATCAATAGGTTGGTGGCAGGAGATTACCAAAGGCAGGAGACTCTTTTGTTAAAGTTTGGACTCATGGTGGAGATCTTGGTTGCTGCACGATCTGGACCTGCAAAAAGATCATGAGAATTGAGTAAGGCAAAAAGTCTTCTAAGAAGGCTCCATCACTTTATGGAAGGCCTTCACCAACCAAGAGTACTAACAAGGCGACTGAAGGATTCCAAGTGATATTCCAGAGAGTTATGCATGGTAAGGAGCAATCAAATGAAGATTTTAGCTCTCTTTGCATATAGTCTTCCAGAGGGCAAAATGTCTTATGGGACTGCCATGTTGGCAGACTGGGCAAGTTTGGATCCAGATATAGCTTTTATGGCTACCTCTGTCTTGGCTCAGCTAGGGGTTGCTCCAAATCTGAGTTCTTAGATTAAGGAGTAGAAGGTACTTGTTTTACTCCAATTCTGAAAGATAAGGACAATGTTTAAAGATAATTAGGACAAGATATTATCATATTAGAAAAGCTATTAGGAGAGGTCAATCCTCATCTAGATGGCTGCATAGTTAAAATAAGATTTTGCACAAAGTGTCACATATGGGAGGCTAATCTTGCACTCCAGCAGGGTGTCAAGGCAATGCGTGGTCTTTTTCTGTGGTATGTCACATGGTAGTTAGATAGTGAAGTGGATATTCGACCCAAGGGATCACAATCTAGCTAGGTACTTAAGGGGCTTTTTGCTCTGCTATTTAGAGAATGTTGTGTATCTTGGAAGACTTGTTAGTAAATCCATGACAAAATATGTTTTCTTGATTACATGATTTTCTCGGAGGATGTGCATTGTGAGTCTTGTTTGTGCACATCGTTGCTGTCTGATATTTGAGTGAGTTTGTGTATATTTTGTTGGGTTAGAGTAGACTGGAAGGCATTTATCTTCTACATAAGGTTCATACACTTGTGCTGTAAGGGGCAACCAGAACGGAAGCTTCGATAGAAATTTGAGTTGAGAGACTGAGTATTTCAAGGTTGTTGCTCTGTAGTGCTAGTAAGGTTGTCATTCATAAGGTGACGAAAAGCTCTTCGACCAAAGGGACGGGAGTTCAGTTGAATTAGAAAGTACGGAGGCAGTGAGCTTGAGAGTTAGAAAGGTCTTGCATGTTGAGGGTTAAGCTCTCATTCTCTCATAAAGTACATTGTAAGTAGATCTGGGGTTCTTGCATTGGGGTGGTATTGCAGAAATATACTTTTGCATCTGCAGGAAGAAGACATAACAAGCAAAAGACTTTCATCCAAAAACCGAGAACAGAGTTAGGATCGATATTTCATATGGGTGTACAGCTGTTGGGAGCAGATGCGTTGCTTAGTATTTATTTTACTCTCCTGGATTTCTGAGAGAGGGTTTGGAAAAGAAAAGTAAAGAATGCTAGATATGTACCTCAGAGGTACACAGAAACTTGTCCAAAGGGGTTGTGCGATAGGCTATATCTGACTATCAATCAATTGAGTGTGTTCGGAGTGAAGAGAGAAGGCAGAGTTCACAGTGAGGAAGAGAGCAGTAAAATAGAAGGATTGAAGGCTCTGAGAGGTGGGAGCTAGAGAGAGCTACAAGCCCTTGAATATTGCCCACTGGAAGTGTTTGTGACAGCTGATGATCATAAGGTGTTGAAATGAGACATGGGATGTGTCTAAAGCCTTCATATGAAAGCATAAGGTGATTTCAGAGTCCATAAGGCTCTTGGTGGACATTGAGCTACATGAGATAATATGTCATTTGATGTATGACATGGTGGTGGATAAGACAAATCTAAAAGTAATCTGGTGACTGTTCTCAGGTTCAAGTCATAAAAAGTCTAGAAGGTAGTTTAGATGGCAATAGAAGGCAAAGAAGACTCGACCTAGGAAATAGTATTCGAGTGCTGATTTTGATGAATTAGAATATCACTACATAGTAGAAGATACTGAAGTCCCTAAGTGACAATTAGTGGGACTATAAGTTAACAAGAAGGCAGTAGAAGACAGAAGGTAGAACACCTTCTAGACCACCTTCCAGAAAGCATTTAGTGAATGTTTGGAGGTAAACATCAATTTTGATAACTCTTAAGACCTAGTAACCTCTTGGGACGAGACTCCTCTTGGGGAACAAAACTTTTATGTTGTAAAGACATAAGCCATAGCCTGATCTCATCAAAACGACTCAAATAGAAGCCTATCTCTCTCTACTCTCCAAAAGGTCATACAACCCCTTAGACAAGATGAACAATGACCCTTAAGTAGAAGGCTTTAGATTTTATCCTCTCCTATCCTCCACTCGAGCTTCTCACATTACTTATCATGATCCACTATCCGTTTGACAATCATCAAGCGCATCCTCTCCTCTTGACTCATCATTGGTCAGCCGTCACCATTCATGAAGGCTTTTTGTCTTCTGACCTCATGTCAGCAGTTAGGTAGCACTTGTCAACTTTTTTTGACAGGTACATCTCCAAAATTTAGATTATTGTTTTATCAACCAGATGCGAAATGTCAATTTTAGGATAATGATCGATTTAAATTGCACCTTTTTGCCATTGCTAATAAATGAACCATCAGATGTGATAAAGTTATATCGCGTGATAATCTAACATTGTTTAAGCATTATACATGATTCCGATGCAAATGTCTTGATTACGATGTGATTACAATATTAATCAAAGGTTCTTATTCACCATAAGGAGAATATGACACAATGGATGGATAAAATGGTGTATGGAAGACTGAACTATTATACAGTTAATATTAAAATAGTACTCCAATATTAGATTTTCATGAGAGTGCTAATGAAGTAACAGTAAGTGTGGTGCCCACATGTTTCAGTTTTTGCAATTTGAAAGATTTGTTTGTTTATTTGTTTTTTAGAAAACAGTTTATATCTTCTAGAAGGAATATAGAAGGAAGGCTTTCTGCTAAATAACCTTCATGTAGATATTTTATGGTCCACGGATATGATTATTTACTTGTGAGTAGGTAAGAGTTTCTTGGTTAAGTATGTCATCTTTTATCTCTGATTTTCTATAGACAGTCAGAAGGCAAAATGTGCCAACAGTCAAAAGATACCACCAACCTGGTAGGAGAAGTCACTAACTGGTTATGAACTCTTTCAGGCTATTACGTTGTCGTGATGTGAATTGTTTCACATAGTGAATAATTCACCTCTCAGTTAGAAGTTAGTCTCTCTAAGCGAAGTTAAGACCTCAGAGAAGTTGATTCTGGAGGAAGTGAGCATTCAAAAATCAAAAAACACCATAAGTAGGTCTCGTCGCGCTGATCACCGTGGTACGTTCAAAAGTTGCAAACGGAGTTGCAGGTGAAAAGTTACTTGGGGTTCTTCTACAAGATTTCTGATACCGGGGAATTTACCATAAATCTGAGTGAAGTTCGAAAAATACTTTTTAGATTTTTCTCATGTAGATTGTAGTATGTAGTATTTGTTTAAAATTTGAAATGTACAAAAGGAGTATATCTAGAGAAAATTATGACACTTCGTGTTAGCAAAGGAAAGGCGAAATACTGTAGCTTTCTAAGCATATTAGCTTAGAAACTGGTCTTCAAAACCAGTTGTGAGATCAGCTTCCGTGGTGTAGCTGAGAAACTTGTAGGGAGGAGGTCTCTGGATCAAATCTCTTCAGACTCACAACTGGCTTGGAGTAGGCTGGCCCCTTCGGGGGAATATGAGGGGCACCAAGTTGCATAGGGGCGAGACACTAGATGTCCCTTAAACGTACCGTGAATGCGGGACGCCTCCGTCTACCCCTGCACTAGTGCAATCACCTAGTGTGGATGCTAGAGGGAGATTACCACCGGGTTTCGAAATGGACCTCTCACCTTCGGATTGTCGGGGTAATTAGTACGAATTCGGTGGATGCTAGAGAGAGATTACCACCGGGTTTCGAAATGGACCTCTCACCTTCGGGTTGTCGGGGTAATTAGTACGAATTCGGTTGCGGCCCTCTAAGTCCTGGGGTAGCGAGATGGCATCAAAGATACTCCAAGTTGGTACCAATTCTTTTGTAGAAAAATGTAGAGCTCTACATATTATTCACTTGGGTCGAAAAATCAAGTGAAACTGATACCTGAGGCAATACTTACGGCACTTCGAAGTTTAAGGGGGCCGGGAAACGACAATGATGATAACTCGGGCTCCACTTGTCAAAACGAGGTGATTTCGGTGGCCAGAGGTAGCCGTGGTGGAGTTACTTCGGATGGAGGTGTCAAATGCTGACTGTACGACCGACTCGGTGGCCGTCCGTACAGATGAACCTGCGAAGCTTAGTGAAATAGTCTTCTTACGTGTAGATTTATTATCAGTGATTTATTTTTCTGCTGCCATCTGTTTAGGGCGTCTTTTACTCCTGCCAGGTGACACTGAAGGTTACGTAGGGTGGAGGAAAACCCAGAGGGGTGTACTCCGAAGAGAGAGAATTCTCAATCCATTATCGCATTATCGCAGTTTGTCGATCATCGAGCAGTGTAGAGTTTACCGTGCGGGAGCTATCGAGTAGAGTGAATCGAAGAGCTAGGAGATTTTATAGAGATTACATCTGAAGATATTTTTCTGTTTGATCAGAGTTTTGATATCGGGGGATTGAGAGTAGAGAGCAGAATCGAGTAGAGAGGAGACCAAGAACTTGTACGTGTATCTTTCTGAATAGAAAACGGGAAGCTTCTAGGTGAACGCGCTGGTGCTTCACAGGAGCAGTTTTCTGATATTCTGAGTTACTGAACGTGAGCTTTGCAATCTGAATGACATGGAGTTGAAGATCTACTTGCACGCCGTGTGTTTTATCTTGGCCAAATCGAGAACGTGGTGGTGTGATTTCTTGCGGTCCGTATTTCGTGTGTGATTTTCGTCCTCCTTTTCACGATCGTATCACAGCTAGAAGGTTCGCCCTTCTCAGGAAACTCTCGCCTCAACAACGTCTGGATACTGTTGTTTCTTCAGTACTGTTTTATGTTAGGACACTCAAAAGTGTTGAAAACAAACATGACATACGTATGAACTTATTTTTCATTGATTATTATGTTGGGATCGTTGATGTTCCCTCAATACTGTTTAGTCTTATTATGTATGATACTTTTGGTTCTTCAATACTGTTTATGATAGTTTGGAAGACGAATATCTCTCAGAAAATATTTGTTGCAAAAGAAGAGAAGTTCCTTCTGATACTACCTGAAAACTTTTGTTGGAATGTATATTAGTCGATAGAACTCTAAACCATGGGGGACCGAGTCTCATTCCAGCCATGGCAAGCTCCATATGCATCCAAAGTGAACATCTGACCGAGGAGGGGAAAATGACAAGCGAGGAAGACGCGGTGGCGTTGGAAGAAGCCTTACATGCTGAATGAACTCCGGGAACTGTTGCTCGTTTAATGTTATCGAAATGAATAGTACACTACAAAGTAATTTGTACGTCTGCAATGATTTTCTTCAAATGTCTACACACGTTGTCAATTTCATTAGTTCTTTATGCATAACAGTATTAAGTTCACAATGATTGGATCAAGATAACTCCTATCACAATATATCGAAACTGATCATTTCTAAAACATAATCTGGAACGTCTCAATCCTGGATCGTAACTATATGTAATTTCTACTCCTATTTTGCAATGTATCATTTTTCTTTGTTTTCTTGTATACTATGAGTGGGTCAACTATAGAGAGTGTGAAAGAAACTATTTTACATTTCCTAGATCATTGAATGCGATTTTGAGTTAAAAGCAATTGGACACTGAAACCCCTAGATTTTGAAGTATCAAACTCATTATATGAAAAACATGTTCTCCAAACACAAGATTGTGGTATAGCATATTTTGTTTGGGAAGAATTGAGTCACTTAATCAATTCCTCATGAAGTGTGGTCATTACATCAAATTTTATAGAACAAAATATGTTATACCATGATAGGTATATATGGATGGTTGTGTTTGAAACATCTATTTTGCATGTTGTAAGTTTGATATATTGCAAACCTTTTATGGGCACCTTATCATTACAACAACCAAGTATTATTTCTCTCATATAACATCCTTTGTAGTTTTACATTGAAATGAAATAAAAACTTTGTACCACAGCTATTGATAATGTTTTCATAAAGTAATATGCATCACATAATGAGTAATAAATTGTACCAAATGATATAATGTTTTAGTATTATTGTACATAATTCTCATAGAATGAATTTCTTATTGTAAAAGATTAACTAAAATTCATATAATTGCTCAGTAGGGTAAAACATATACCATAAAACGAAATGAGCTTACTCGCTGGGCGGTAGAAGTGTTTTGTGAAAGTTGAAGAGAATAGCCGTTAGCATTCATCTGTAAAGCATCCGGAACAAAAAGGAAGCATACATATTTTGTTTCATACATATTCGAGTTCTTCTTCTGCAGTAAACGTCTTATTCAATGTCATAATCTACCGAAGTGATAATTCCTGAAAGCTACAGTACAAAACGATGCCTAAGGATTCAACCGTTGAGAGTCTCGGGATGCTCTTTCGTACTGTACTGTACGGAGAACACAGCATACTACGATATTATCTGGAGTCTTTTGCGGCCTAAATACGAAATGTATTTCATCTCATGAGTACATGCATTCATGGACGAGTCTATTTTTAGGCGTTTTAAATCGAATACTCCTCTCAGCAAGCTAATAAAAAGCCTTCCACTCAGAAAGAAGTTTTCTGAGCGAATGGCTGACCAGTCTACAAATGCAGTGAAATCCGGTCGCAGATCGGAAGGAGCCGTAGTAGAAGGGTGACTGGCTGTACCCCAAAGAAAGATCCAACCTAAACAGGCACCACCCGGTAAGTGAGTGACCGTTTCTTAGAAGCTGGGCGATAGCGGGTCGGAATCCGAGGCTGTTCTAGCGGAGTCGGTAATGTCAGCTTGTCCTACACTATCGATCCGATATATCGAGTACTTTTCATCTTGGCTTTAATTCGGCCTTCGGGCTTTACGGATCATCCTTCTCTTGTGCCTGTTTGAATCGAGCTGCTCCTTTGTTCTTCGAGGCAGGACTAATCCTTGGAGAAAGAACATCGTCAAGCAGCGGGGTAGAAATTTTCCAGTTCAGCCAGAGGTTCAGCCTGAGGGGTAGAAATTTTCAGTGATTGATGATCGTTTGGGAACGAGCAATGTGGATTTGTGGGGTTAAGAAGGGGACGATGGAGTCGTTACTGGTGGTGTTATGCCAGCAAACGTTGAGCAGGAGCGAGACCCGACGAAGATTGGGGAGAAACATGAGGATTTTGGAGGGAGAAAGCTCTCTGTTCCTGGCGATGATCAAGGTTGAAAGGGTTATGTGAAAGAAAGAAGAAGGGGCGTGACGAAACTGAACGAGCAGCGGGGTTGCTGGCTGCTGCTGCTCTTGCTCTAGCAATTAGGAGCTAAGCACTCTGGCGGAGGAGGAGGACGAAGCTGGGCTGGGGAGAGCTGGCTGGCTGTCCGTTGTGGAATTGAGCGGTCTGCAATGGGAAGGACTAGTGGAGAAGGGAGATACGTTAAGGGAACCACGCTTGGAGAGGGTACTTACGGTATTGTCTTTAAAGCAACTGATCGCCAGGTAAGGATCGTACATGTGCGACTCCTCATCGTGAGAATGTAGCATTGTAGTTCATTCTTCTTCATGTCGTCTTGAATAAGCACTTGATGAACTCCAGCGACGGTAGGTTGGTTACTACCATTCTGCATTCTAGATTTTCATGAACCCCATAACGGACGAGTGTTAGGGCAATGTGTCCTTTGCCACAAACTAGGTTTCTTTCGTACCAGCTGCAGCCTTGCGCGGGCATGTCTTTCTGAGAAGGTCTTCTCACAGATTTCAGCGATTTTGCATATTTCTATGAGAGAAGAGCTGCAACCATATGTACGTAAGATATTAGTTCTTCGTCGACGCCTTGTAATGAGGCGAGAACGCTAAGCAAGAAGTCATAGAACAGAGACGCTCTCTCCTGAAAGCTCCGATTCACGTGATAGGACGATTAGGTGTCACACAGTCTGCCTTGTGTTTTGCATTCCGGAACAAATATTGGCTTCTGTATTCAAACAAATATGGGGCGTTTTTAGCTAGAAGATCTGTATAACGTTACTTCGGATTGGAAATATTAGATTAGACGAGAACTAAGTTGCACTCGTAGTATTCACAATCCCTTCTACTGCTGATGAAGAAACTCAGTGCAAAAAATGACTCTCTTCGAACGTACACTGCAAAACGTGCGGGGAGGATTACCTGAAGTCACGTAGATTTCACTCTGGTCAGTCAGCCGAATGGATTAGTGAAGAAAATAACGTCCTTTTGTTTTCCCAACATGTAAATCGTTCCCCCAACTTTCTGTGATTGTCTTGCATTGCCAGTGAAGTGATACTTAGACGACTCTATATGACTCCTTGACGTGATATTGAGACGGCTGTATCTGGTTCCTTGCAGAAGCATATTTCATCCAACTACTGATAAATTTAATTGCACATTTTGATAAATTTTAGCCTTAAAAACAGATTACTTTTTGCGCAAGATCTGCAAGTTTTCTGGCAGTCTAAAATTCCCTTTAGTATAGTACAACAATTACCATGGCTTTCTTTTTGCTATTCAGCAACCCCTTTTTTGTCATTCCTTAAGACTGAGTCATGTATTTTTACCATACCCGTGCAGTTTTATTGCAAGAGTTGTGCCGCTGTTGCCTGCATATTGTCTGCATACGGAGAAAATGCAATCTTTTGCTTTTACCCTGTTTGTCCTTCCAAGGGATATCAATGTTGGGCAATTTAGATACATGCTCACATGGGAGAGGCGCCATATATCCCCATACAGATTTTTTCTTGAAACGAAGGCAAATTTTGTCTTTTGTACTCGTTCCAGAAATTGTGTTAGCTATCAAGTACTTCAGCTGGATCCAGGTAAACCAGGTAATATTTCCATGGAGCATATGGTATCTGGCATCTGACTTGTACAATGAAATTGTCTGCAGACCGGCCGCACGGTTGCAGTGAAGAAGATTCGCCTAGGGAAGTACAAGGAGGGTGTGAATGTGACAGCTTTGAGAGAAATCAAGCTGTTGAAAGAGTTGAGGGACCCCAACATTATTGAGCTCGTTGATGTATATCCTCACAAGAGGAACCTGCATCTTGTATTTGAGTTTATGGTGAGCGATTTGGAGGCCGTCATTAGGGATCGGAACATCGTGCTTTCAGCGGGTGACATTAAATCATACATGCAGATGACGTTGAAGGGTTTGGCTCATTGCCATAAAAAATGGGTTCTCCATCGGTAATACTCGCAGTACTTCTCATGTCTTGAAGTAGGAGCAGCAGGAACTTACTTGATCTTGGAGGGGACAATTTCACCGTCCTGAGCAGTATTTTGAGACATGTTTATGAATGTCACTATTGGGGCTATATTTTGTGCGGATTGATGTGATCTTTGTCACATATGTTTGGTCAGGTTAAATATGTATGTTTGGTCAGGTAGTTTCTCTCTTATCTTCGTATTTCTGTCTTACCGTACCCTTCTCTCCTTCCCGCCTTGTAAGAGTTCGTTGGATGAGAGGCGTAGGGTTTCTTGGCGACCTAGAGCTTATGCTCAGTTTGCAGCTCGTGACATGGTAGGACTGGGGGTAACATTTCTTGGACTACATTCTGCGAATGCAGTGATGTGCGAATCTCGTGCAGTGTAATTTGAACTTGAGTAACTGGTAACTGCTGTAAGGGATTTCTTTCTGTCTTTCACTTAACAAACACAGATAAATTATATGCCATTAACAGTCTTCGGAGACATCGAAGCTTTCTCACCATGTTTTACCTTTGTGCCTTATTCTCTTTATTCCTGGCAGTGATATGAAGCCAAACAATCTATTGATTGGAGCCGATGGCCAACTCAAACTCGCCGATTTTGGCTTAGCGCGTATATTTGGAAGCCCCGACCGCAGGTTTACACATCAGGTATCTGACTTGATTTCTGTGAAGGAATGAACGAACATAAGCTCATTAACGGATTACCCCTACAAGGGCCAGTCTGTTTGTTCAGTTGTTTATTCAGACCAGAATTTTGTCTCGAAGTTGTGGGCTGTATCATGTTACTCGCCACAAAGTTAATGAGTACACTAGAAACAGCTATGCTGGTTAGAGTCATGTTGCACACAGTATGAATCTAACCAGCACTGGAATCGGGGCAGAGCAGAGAAACATGGCGTCTTCTAGGTAGTTTTGATAATGCCGTCCACTTGTGAAGTTCTATCTGGACAACTCTGACGTAGGAACAACCGCTGATTATCACTCAGTTGCCCATGATTGCTTGATCACAAGCAGGTGTTTGCTCGGTGGTACCGAGCACCTGAATTGCTGTTTGGCAGTAAACAGTATGGGGCCGGTGTTGATATCTGGGCTGCTGCTTGCATCTTTGCTGAGCTGATGCTGAGACGGCCTTTCCTGCAGGTAGTACCTTGTAGAAGATATTTTAGATAAAATTATCGTTTTTGTCTGCATCGTCAGCGCAGTTTCTGCTGATCTTCATATTCGAGGAGCCAGCCTCCTGTGCAGGTTGTCAGTTATGTAGGGTATTGTTAACCCCTGAAGATTGACTTTCTGTCTTCCTGTTGTCAGGGTTCAAGTGACATAGATCAACTTGGAAAGATCTTTGCAGCTTTTGGAACACCAAGAGAATCGCAATGGCCAGATATGACTGCCCTGCCCGATTATGTAGAATATCAGTTTTGTCCCGCCCCGCCATTAAGGTCTTTGTTTCCCATGGCCACAGAAGATTGCTTAGATCTTCTGTCTAAAATGTTTTCTTTCGATCCGAACGTGAGGATAACGGCGCAACAGTCCTTGGAGCATAGGTGCGTATCAAATGGGGGAACCCTGGTCTTGGTGTTTTGTATGGCAGTATTTTATATTCCCAAGTATCCGTCACTATCCTGAAGCTTGAACACAAGCAATTAGGTAAGTGTTAAACGGTTTCGCATCTTACGTTAAAAGGTCGCTAGGATTTTACCAGGCTTGCAAGTGTGCTAATTATAGTGTCATATAATGAGTAGCTAAGGGGTAGCTCTTTGTCAGGTACTTCGTCACTGAACCGGCACCGACGAAGCCACTGCTGTTGAGGCGACCACCACCAAGGCCAGAAGGCCCGCCAAAACCTTCAGAACTCATATCTCCTGGCGGGCCAGTGGTTCTATCCCCGATGAGTAAAGCTGTCAGGTTATCGGCCATGCCGGGTGGGGATGTACATTCATTTGGAAGGGCAGATAGAGAGGTTGGGAAAGAACCAGGTAGCGCAGGAGCCCTGGGAGATACTCCTTTCACTGCATCGAGGATACCTATGTCCATAGATGCGTCACAACTCACCCGCCCGACCTTAAACAGGTGAGTACATGACCTGTTGTTTCTCGACCAGATTAGAGGGTTGGGCTGGGGTGACATTCACCTGATTAGCCAGAGATTTAAACCTAAGCGTGGGAAGCCGAACGCTGCAGCTCAGACTTGCGTTATTGTCCCTGAGGTAGCAAATGTTTCATACTTTTGACACTTGTATAGCAATCGGACTGGAAATGTGCAGCGTGGACAGATCACACCTGAAGAGGAAGCTGGACATGGACTTGCTATCTAACCAAGACTAACTTTGCTCGAGTGTGTTAAAGGACGCCTCTTATACATAGCAATTCATCAATAAGACCCTGAGCGAAAATTTGCGGGGGTAAACTGCACTAACCATTGCTGTACAGTGTCCAGGTTGAGTCCGTTACATGATTTTACTGTGGATAGCACACGGTGTGTTTCTGTCACGGAAACCCACGTAAGTTGGTTTGTAAGACGGATACACCAGATCCGACAAGACGACCAAAGTAGAGTATCATTCTTGGAGACCTGCACTCGTGGTCCCTTAGGAAGAACAACTTCCAGTGCCTCGCCTTTTTTTGGGCAATGGATCGGGATATTTCTTTAGCTAGAAATCATAGTGGGCGGGGAAGAGTGTGATGGTACTGTTACCTCTATACGCCTCAACCTCGTACGCCCTCTGTACACAAGGATGAACCTTGTGATCTGACTCAGTCAGACGGTGTAGATTAGGTGCTTCTTCCCGCGCCTGGTGTTGTGGAAATCGTGATTTTCTGCTTCACGAAGGGGCTTGGAATGTTGAAGAAGTGGAAATGCAGCCTTGAAGGTTAAGAGTTCGTCATTTTCTTCATTGACACGTGAACAAATTACCTATAACACAGTTACATAGCCAAATTTATTCTTCTTGCAGTAATACGAGCTTACCGGGTTTTGCCGTTATGTCTGTCACTGAACGAATGTTCTACACGCGCGTAAGTTGTGATAATCTATCGGTGCCAATGGGAAAGTTTTCTTGAGCTGAGGGACACATGTGTCGTGGCTAAATTCGCAATAAAATGCAGACAAGTTAACAGTTTATTTCCTCCGAAAGTGGTTTCCCAGTTGCTTAAATCGATTCCCTAACATGTTTCGTCATTATTATGGGAAGGTACATCTTCCCGATGGTTTGAGGTTGAATCAAATGGGAACGGAGTTCTTGTTTGGTAATCTGTTACCCCATAGATGTTTGTCTGTCGGGAAACATATTAACGAGAAACACACATTAACGAGAAATACACAAGAAAAATAGAAGACGGTGAAGCACTTGGTAGAGCAAAACTGAGGCAGACAGTGGCGGAGAAATGTCAGAGAAGCCCGAAATGTCAGAGACTTTTAGACATTTTGCGTTCGTCGAATCAAATGTTCTCGTTTCCACGGAAACAACTGTTTCACTACCCTCTGGAATCGTGTGAACGCGACGCAATGAATAGCCAACGGATGGAAAGAACCCATCAAACCTCTGGAATCCACATATGAGTAGCAAACGGATGGGAAGACCCCATCAATCCTTACAAGGGAAAGAAGGACCCGAAGGGCCAAACAACAACTATGTGGATGGAAGCTTTTCGTCTTGCGAGTTGTCCTGAGTTGTGGAGGAGGAGATCAAGGAGGTAGCCCTACAGTGGCATTCGCTCCAAAATCAACGTAAGTTTCAGTAATCAAGCCATTCACTAGAAACAGCATAAATAGCACCTTGGTGGGAAAAACTCCAAAATCCAACATCACCACTCACTACAAACTGCATAATTACAAGAGCAGGTGTGATTCAGCGAAAGGAGTATAGAGAACACCAAAGTAAAGCATATTTATGCTTCTTCTCTTAGAAGTAAAACTAACTGCATATGATACTGGCACCCTCTCCTCGAAACAAAGCTACCGTAGTGGTCGCGACATTCTTCCGACAAACTCGGCAGTGTTCATCACTGCCAACGATAGTTGTAATGTTACAGTAACCTTGTGATGAAAGCTGGTAACAAATGAACCCAATGATCAGTGCAGCGTTAAAGCTGGAAGACATATTCGCACAGTAGATAGAATGTTAGAAGAGCAAAACGTCGGCCCAGTTGTCAAACTTTGTTCTTGTGTTACTGGAAATCCGGTTATATAGGTGAAAGAGTAAGATCATCATTTGGAGTCATGTCGTCTTGATATCGATGGATGTCAGCTATACATATTATATTAGTCGTAGCTTGTAGTGTCGCACACTGCAAATAGGATGTCACAACCTTCTTCCAGGAAGATGAAATCGCCGGTAGAAATGGATCCCCTGGATTCTCCCGTCCCGTCAGCTCATAGTCAAAACGCAGGTGGTGAAGTTTATCATAATCTTTTGGGGAACACTTGGCCATGGCCAAACTGAGTGTGTAAGTTCAGGATAGTCACTGACGGTACTGGTAAATATGCATCCCAAGCGAGGTGGTGAAATTCAGAGCTAAAGGAAACAAGCGTGGACAATTTCTAGGCTGCAAGTGGTCTATATACAGTTTTCGCTGGAATGTATACGGGAATACGAGAGAAAAAACAATATTTCTGCAAAAAGAAGATTTACTTTTGTCTCTGATGTGGATTGTACATGGCTGGGAATCTAACCAGCTTTTGTTCACTTTGTGCTACTATAGAATATAAAAATGTATTTTATAGATTCAAAACTAAACTAGTGTGAGAATTTCAAAGTCTTTTTAAGAGTTGATGGTTAACCAGCCCCAGAGTGGCGAGGAGTTTCAGTCGTAGTGCTTGAATACGTGCTTCCAGAACTAAAACCGCGGTACTCTGATTGGTTTTAGAAAATATATAATCTTTAAATAGATATAAATTATTCAGTATAAAGTATTTACCTAATCTCTCCTGCCAGAACTAGAAGGGTTAGAAAATAAATTAACCCCTTGAATATACCTCTTCTATCCGAAGATGGAGAATATATATTCACGAGTACTCAGTAAAGTAAATATGCATGCAAAGTGTAAATATTAAACATGGAGTTCATGCATCAGTGACATCTTATCAAACATCTAGGCGATATTAATCAATGTTAGGTTAATATATGTTAATAAGTTATTAGTTTTAGTTATATAAGAATTAAATGATAAACATAAAATAAACATAAAATAAAAATATATTTTAAAAATTAAAAATTGCACGTTATCCTCTCCATCTTCAGGTGGAGAGGATTACATGCTTAATTTATTATCGAATCATTTCGTTGAGAAGAGTTAAGTAATAAATTAATTTCCCCATACATTCATATTTTCTTTAGAGCAAGAGCTCTGTCTTGTCTTTTCAGAAGTGAGTCTTCTCACTCTCTACTTATGCATTGTACTTATGCATTGTCTCTGGGTCCAAGATGTAGCTTGTGGTTTTCCTAATATTTAATATTTAACTTATTCCTAAAATTTTATCTAACATATACACATATTTCTAGAACCTAAACTGGAACATCAGAATACACTGTGAAAGAGAAAATCAAACGATATTTCTAAAATAATCTTCAACTCCATATCACTTTACAGCCAATCCTCTCATTACATTTTGTCTCTCATATCTCCCCTTGTCTGCTTTTTTTTCCTAAGCCAAAAGCGAATGCTATGGGAGGAGGTAAATATATTAATTTAACCTCAGGATTAGTTACTGTTTATTACTTCACAACTTTGTACTTATATCTTCGGAAGAGCATCCGTTCACTGTAGGTTTATGGGTTAAGAGACTCTAATGAAACGTGTGGTTATCTAAACTGTCTTGAACTCGTTGAAGCCATGCATACGGTAAAGACTGAACTTACTGTTGTTTCTGATTCAACAGTCACATGTAAAGTACAAGTTCACTATTCTTCGAAATTGTTGTACCATGCGTATTCTAAACTGAATTTATGGCTGTTTCGGATTCGCAACCACATGTAAATTATAAATTATATGATTATCGAATTTGCTCTCTCTCATATTCACTCCGATTTGCTAAGCTTATTACATACTAAAATTTAATAATCGATATTATCAGAAAATATTATAAGCTAATCTGAGAATAAATAATGTCATAAAATTTTACTTCCACTCTTGCCGTTTTTCTTTTTCTTCTTTTTTGATAAAAGTTCACTTTGGATGCATATTCTCCTCTTCCAAAGATTGAAGAGGTGAAATATGCATGCAACCAAGAGTAACACTATCGTGATCCAGTGAAAACTGAAGTTGCATGACAACTTTGTTCTTTTCTGTCTGTATACGCTCGACAGTTCCCTGTATCCAGTAGTTATGCCTGTTGTCACGCAGCAGTCTCACGGTATATGTACCTGCAGAAAGTGGGATCCTTCCTACCCCTCGGTGTAGAAAAAGTTACAGTCTGCCAGAAAAAAGAAAAAAGAGGAAAAAGGAGGAAAAAGAAGGAGGAGGAAAAAGAAGCGTGAAGCTACGGAGTCCACGGACGGAGAATGGGCGTCAGCAAGACTGGCTCGATCTGGAAAAGTTCGATTCCTGGTTTCCCACTATCGTAGGGTCTAAGTTGATCACCACGCCTAGCTACTGTAGGCTAGAGGTCAGTAGCTTTGAAGCTCGAAGGATTCAACGATTTCACAACTGGCAGACAAAGGCGATAAGTAGGTACGATCTGACGCGAGCATGGAGTTCCTGTCGATGAGGATTAATACTCCAGTAGTGTGGGTACCTCGCCGTTCGGTCATTTCTTGGACTGCAAGAAACCGGAGCATCAAGAGAATGAGAAAGGAGGTGTTAATTGGGCGGGATCTTTTTCACAAGGAATACTTTTCTTCGAGCGCAAGGTTCTTGTTATGCCATGAAAGTGAGCTCTGGTATTCGATTCTACAGAAAGATGAATTTTCCACATTTCCAGATTTCCAGTCAGAGTTGGACAGATGAATTGGAGACCAGGTGGTTTCTTTACGACTTTTTGTTCCTCTTGAGAAAGAATCGGCCGTGACTTATAAGATAGTACCTCGCAGATGCATAATCTTCCTTGTCATCACTAGTGTGTCAGGAATCCAGTTGTCAGATCGGTCGGCCCGAGTTAGCATCTTATGTTTTCTCTTCGGTTGTCCAACTTCGAATTCTAAAAAGTTATGAGATTTTATTATGATAATTTGAGCATCTGGCTTCGCGGTACCTTACATCTTCAGTGTTCCGCAGTTGTTTGTGTCGTTGTGTTCTTTCAGCTGCATGCAAAACATCAGCGCCCTGCGAGAAGATTTTAATTTGAGCTCTGTCGTCTAAAAGTTCTTTTGAGTTCTTCACTTGTTTTACGTAGTGATGTAGCGATCATTTTAATCTTCAACACATCACCATTTTGGTCTTCACTTCACTCAGGTGGGATTAGCTGAGTAGTACCCTTTTTCTTCGTGCAGAACTCGCAGTCAGTTCCAACTGGCAGTCTATGGAAGAGATGGCTGAGGATACCTTTTTGTTCACATCCGAGTCGGTTAATGAAGGACACCCTGACAAGCTGTGCGATCAAATTTCTGATGCAGTTCTAGATGCATGCCTGGAGCAAGACCCAGATAGCAAGGTGGCTTGTGAGACTTGCACCAAGACCAACATGGTCATGGTGTTCGGGGAAATTACGACCAAAGCCAAAGTGGACTATGAAACGATTGTCCGGGACACCTGCAGATCCATCGGCTTCACTTCAGATGATATCGGTCTCAATGCAGACAAATGCAAGGTCATGGTTCATCTGGATCCTCAGTGCGACCAGATCGCTGCAGCGGTGCATGGTCGTGGCACCAAGAAACCAGAGGACCTTGGAGCAGGAGATCAAGGCCACATGTTCGGTTATGCAACAGATGAGACTGAGGAGCTCATGCCCCTGACTCATGTTATTGCTACCAAGCTCAGCGCTAAGCTATCGGAGGTCCGCCATAGTGGAGTTTGCAGCTGGATGCGTCCAGATGGTAAGACTCAGGTGACAGTTGAGTACAAGAACGCCAGTGGAGCTATGGTCCCTCTAAGAATTCACACTATCCTAATTTCCACGCAGCATGATGAGACCGTCACCAACGATGAGATTGCAGCAGAGGTCCGGGAGCATGTGATCAAACCTGTTATTCCTGAAAGGTATCTGGACGGGAACACTATATTCCACATCAATCCTTCGGGACTGTTCACTAATGGAGGCCCGAGAGGTGATGCAGGTCTAACTGGGAGGAAGATCATTGTAGACACTTATGGTGGTTGGGGAGCTCATGGCGGAGGTGCCTTTTCAGGCAAAGACTGCACCAAAGTTGATAGAAGTGGAGCTTATCTTACCAGGCAAGCTGCAAAGAGTGTGGTGGCTGCTGGGCTTGCAAGGAGATGTCTAGTTCAAGTATCTTACGCCATTAGTATGCCACGACCTCTATCAGTTTTTGTTGATACTTTCGGCACGGGAAGGATCAAAGACTCTCAGATTCGGAAACTTGTGGAGCAGAATTTTGACTTCCGACCAGGAATTATAATGTTGGCGCTGGACTTGAAACGTGGGGGTAATAAAAGGTTTCAGAAGACTGCAGTTCACGGACACTTTGGACGGTCAGATCCCGATTTTACTTGGGAGGTTGTGAAGCCCCTTTCTTTAGAATCCGTTTGAGCAGTAGCAGCAGGAGCCTGTAACTATCAGTACTGAAGCTGTTCAGACTCTGTTGTATTTTGTAGAAGCAAAAAATGTTAACTCTTCTTCAAGCAATAAGAATGAGCTTATGGTTCAAATGCCCACGAAGCCTACCAAAGTGCAAGACTGGCATCATTGAAATGTGAGTGATAAGATTGTTTCATATGCGGAGTATGACACTGTACTCATACTGAAGCAACAGGACAGTAGCATCCTTTGAACAGCAACAGGGACGAGCATTCCATGCGCTGTATGAGCTTCGGTATGTTAAGACTGTTCGACTTTTCCACTGGTACTGCAGCTTATGGAAGTTGAGTGTAAATTTGATTGTAATGCAGAAACCAATTTCTCCCAGCAATTTGAGAACGGTTTTCTTTCCAGTTTTAGTGGCCTCAACCGGTATAGTGGTACGACAAGCCTTACACTGTGAAGATGTTTGTCCTCCACCAAAACTCCATCATAAACAACACATCTTTGTTACCAGTGGGTAAAGACTTACTGGAATGGCAGAGGGCTTCTCTACTTTAAAAGTCAAACTTCGAGGAACTTCGATGTTTTGAACTGATACACGTAGATGCCTAACGTTCCTCCGACTGGACCAAAACCTAAGATTAATTTGGCCACTCAAAATGCTCTAGATCACAAGACTCTCTCAATTCATCCCGGTTTCCTCAGGGGGGTCTTTGATGCAGTAGGTTGGTTCTGTGATTGTTGGGGTAACAAACCTAGTGTTCCTCACACCAACCTTTGCCTACGGTAGTAGCTTGTCGAACTCTGAACGTATTAAACCGCAGTCCAAGGCTGCGGTTCCCCTACCGCCTAGAACTGGGATCCATATTTTGCGGTTCCTCTACCTCCCATCTCTGGTCGCCAAGCTTTGTCAAGGTTTACCTTCTGAATTTCCATTCCACTCTGAGGAAAGACGATCTTGGTCGAACTTTAGCCGGTCAAACCTATTCTCCTGTTTGTAACCAAGCTTTACTGGTTATAGTACCTCGAGGTCATATTCGGTACTTGTTTGCTGGATGTTCACTCCTTTTCTACAAAATGAGATTCGGCACTCAAGATTAAACTTAGAAACGAAACTTTTGATTAAAATTACACCTCAAAAGATCTTGGAGTTTTAATTTTGATTATAATTAATAACTCTTCTTCTCGTACGTGTCTACGGGTCTCCTAGGCAACACTTTTCCTAACTAACACCCCAACTAAGCACCCCTTCAGCTAAGCATGGGTCTTATAAGCAAACTTGCATATGAAACAAACAGACCCCTGTTAAAAAACAATTGGCCTCTTACAACAAGACTATTCTCAACAATCCAATCCCCAATCATTCCTAGGCGACGACTTACGTCCAAGCGCAGTAGCCTATGATGACTAGCTATTCAAAACCTATTCTCTATTCACCTCCGTAATAACCTTGTCTAAACTGTCCAACCTGTTCTCCAGCCTCGTGAAATCATCGATCCCGCTGTGTCCGTCAATCCTTCTTTCAGGGATGTTTTCCGCTTCCATTCCCGTTGGATCTCCTAACCATATGGAGAAGTCTGCAATCATTCAGATCTATCCGGTATACATTAGTTCATGTGGTAGGTCGCCGCAGAGTCTAAGAGCGACTTCCTTGTGTCTTCTCTTGAAGACGGACAAGCTCATTCTTCTCCGTTGTGTTGTACATCTTGACCAATTCTCTTGGGTCTGCGTCTCTCACTTCCTCAACGATGTTCGCGTGCTTGCTTTCTCGTTCTTCTTTCTCACGCACAAGGTCTGCAAACTTCTTCCGACATTCATATTCATGGTGGCCTTCCTTCTTGCAACCGACAAGGGCTTTTTCGTCGAGGATTGGACATGAATTCCGAATTTGAAGTGGATGAACCATAAGATCTCTTCTGCACAAACTTCCTATTCTCTTGTGTGAGTAGAGCAGATTCTTGTGCAGCTTCTAATCTTGAACCGATTCTCATTATTTGCTCTTCAAGCACTGATGTGGTAGCTTCATTCCACGTTAAGTGCTTGTTGGTCATGAGAGTGCTCTTGAAAGAGTACCACATCAGCGGAAGTGATTGATAAAGCTTGAGCTTTCATTGTTCCGAGCTCACTCCTTATGCTGGTCCGATGACAACTGACTGAAAAGCGATTTCATGTGCTTCACCTGTTCTTGCAAGTTCTCTCCGTCATTGAACTTCAGCTTCTCAAGCTGATGATGAATGTGCAGGATCTCCACTTCAGAGATGGAGGAAAATAGACCAATCGTCCATTATTCTACTGAACCTCGCTCTGATATCATGATGAGAATACGCTGATGTTCAAGACAGAGACTTTACTGCAAAGACACACTGAGTTACACGTCTATCTTTGATTTATACAGCTAGCTAGAGTGTACTCGAAGCGTTGTGTCTATGATCACCGTGTTCAACCCGGTGAGACTGAGTTTCTCAGTGCGCGCCGGATACTCAAGAATGCATAAACTGACACAGTCACATGGTCTCTGTCGGTCGAAGATCAGAACGAGATGAGGAATTTGCTATCAATAACAACTACGAGGATCTCATATATTCCTGAGGAGGCTGTCAGTAGTTTATTTCAGTAATGGATCAGCAAGTTTAAGATTTCGGTTGTACATTTTGAGAAAAAACGGTTCACTACAAGAGAGAAAATCCCTGAGCTAAGAAAAATTTCTATAGACAAAAGTAACAGGCCCCTTGGCTCCAAGGCGAGGTGCTACGCTCGCGAATGATAAACTCCCCTCGGGGGAAACAACTACAGGCAAACTGTGACTCAGCTGTAGACTATTAGTTTATTTAGTTATTTAACTAAGGTGGATTCTTTTCTTATGCGAAAGATGTTGTGGCAAATCAGCTCGAACAGTTTTAGGGTCGTACCTATCGTACTAGTTTAAGAATGCTCTCTTTTTGACAGTACTATCAGTCATAAGGCTGATGCCGCTCACTAAGCTGGCCACAAGAATGGAACAGCTTTCGACTTTCCGAGGAGAGTACATAAGCCGTTAGAACCAGGAATGGACGATACCACAGTTACGTACAGCAGGTGCTCCTATAGATTCCAATTCGTTGTTGTCTGGAGGTGACCTTTGACCTTCTCCTGGGCAAACCATATCCGATGAAAAAGTGGAGTCTTCGAGCTCAATTCAAAAGTGGAGCTGAAGGGTCAACTCACCTTTCAGTTCATACGGGTTCAGGGCAATCTATCAGACTTGTAGGGTGAAATATCTTTGGCAAGTGCACCATACTTCCGATGACATGGACCGCAAATCCATGCTAGTGTTGGAGATGATGATGAACTACTGGAGTGTGTCGACGCATCCCTGTACAGCATGACTCGTTTTAAGCCGAACTTCTCTGATATTTCATTCTCTAATGGTTCACCCAACAGTTGTTTGAGGATGTATCTGGCCCGCTGGTTCACCTCCATAGCTGTAAATCTTCTTGAACCTGATCTCACCGTGCTCTCTTGGGCATCCGGGGTCATGAGCTCCTCTGACAGCATTCTCGAGAGGTTCTTGGAGTCTTTCTCCTCAAAGTTCGGAAACAGCAAGTTGAGCCCTGGGAATAATATACCGGCCACAACTTGAGCTGCCACCACGGCTACTTTCATGGAGTAGTTCAACCAGGGCTCTATATCCGACGCCCACTCTTTCAACTTACTGACCTCGACGCCTCTCTGTCCCTCAACAGGGTGTAGAGCTCCATCCTTGTACCGTGCTTCACACAGCAAATGCAGCTGAGCCTTGGTTTTGAGTGCTCTCCGCAGGCTAAGCCAAGCACCAGACTTCTCCACCAAGTACATGAATCTGGGGACCACGATTTCCGTTTGCTGAAAGGAAAGGATTTCCAGATTTTGAACCTTCTGCAGAACCTGCCTCTGCATCTCGAAAGTCCTCCAAAAGTTTTCTCCTACTTCCTTCGTTCTTTCCAGCACTTCATTTATCCTCTGGTCAACGTGCTCCCTCGTTTCCTTGCCTTCTTTCCCTATATATGACCTCGTTTTCTGATTTTCTTTCTTTATCAAGTCTTTAATCTGCACATTCGTAGGCCGTCGGTTTGCTCCTCTTCTCGAGTTCGGCGTCTTGGTTTTCTCGGTGTCAGGGAGAGTTGAAGAAGAGCTACGCGGACCCATACCGTTAGTGATAGTTCCTGGCTCGTCCGACTGTACCCCATCGTTCCTGCTCGAGGAGCTTGGCTCTTCCACTGGTATCTCACCTAAGCCCAAGTCAATCACCAGCTGCTTCAACTTGTCCGCTTTCGCGTCTAATTCCCCCGCCATTTTCTTCTGAAGCTCGTATATCTCATTGGTGGACAGGAGGTCATCTTCGCGCAGTTCTTCACCATCTACCCGACAATTCAGATCCGAGTCTCCCGAGTCTGCAGTGCCACGCAATCCGTTCGACTGCACCCATGAACGGATTTCGTTGAGAGTAAAGTTCGTGTTCCTGTCTAGCATGGGTATAGCTCCTTCGGATGCACTCCAGGGCAGTATGACCTTCTCGATAAATGTCACACCACGACACCACTCGGAACAAAGGTCTTGCAGTCGCTCCATGACTACCTCCACCAGCTCAATCTGCTTCTTCCGCTGCGTCACTGGATCCCCCCCCAGAGGTTTGGCAATCGTATCGATCCGATCGTCCCTCGGATCTCTCTCATGCACATCACACTGGACCAGAATCACTATCCCACTTTTCTCAAACGTGAGAGATGATTTGCGGACAGTATATTTACTGTTTTTCATTCCACCCAACTCGCTATCTTGGGCCAGCTGAACTTGAAGGCGACGAAACAGAGATATTGGAAGAGCAGTTCTCTCTGTGTCCATGAGCGTGAGGGAGCGGCCCATCACCCACGGACGAGCGCGAGGGAACGGCCCCATAAATTGCCTACTTGCATCATCTCTTCCCCAGGAATCTGGAAGTTGTTCTTCCTCGACGAGAGCTGGAATCAGGACCTTCTCTGGCCCCACTTTGTAGCATAAGCCCAGCCGGATTAACATGCCTACAACATAACTGACCTGCGGGCTATCCTTCAGCAGACAGGTAAAGTAAGATTTGATTTCTGGTAAGCCCAGGGAACCATCACGGGCTACGCTTACCTTCAGAGATCCTTCCCCTTCACGGACCATGTCGTCAGGCAGCAAGAGCTCCCCCACAATCCGCTTGCAGAACCACTGAGGATCGAGAACAATGAGTTTAGTTTCCGGGCTTTCTCCTTCGACTAAAGAACCCTTTCTGAAGTAGATGAGGTGTCCAGTTTCATGCAGGTACTCTACCGCTGCTTCTAAGGTTTCTGGAGCCAATCTGCTCGCTGCCATCTTCGCAGTGAAGTCGTTCCAGTGTATGACTGGAAAATTCTGGTTCTCCTTCGCCCAGCTTTGAAGGTTTCTTTGAATGTACCCACAAACTTTTGGCCAGCAAAGGCCTTGCAGTACAGATCCAGTATGCTGAAAAAGTTTTTGCTTGAGCTTCTCTACAGAACTCAGAAGACGAGCATCGAGCACAATTGGTTGCCTTCCTATTTCCAAGTACTCTTGAAAGAGAAGGTGAACTCTGTCTACTAATGCACACCATTGCGGCGTTTGAACACGCGAACCGCCATGGAAAGTGTTGAGGACAATTACCACATTACGCTTCATACCCACGATGGAGTTCGATGCGATGAAGCGCAGCCAGTATGTCAGCTCCTCTTCCGCACTTGCTCCCGATGATCTGTTATAACTGGCATCTAACACCACAAGAAACGTTGTAGCTTTTCCATTTGCCATTCCCAAGTCTGGAAGGAAAGAGCTGTGCAAGACGTGGAATTCCTCCTGACCCGCTAAGTCCCATAATTTGAGTGTTAACTTCCCCTGCACACCTTTCCATTGCCCTGTTATGTGGCTGACTTCAATTCCCCTTGTGGGCATCGGTTCGCGTAATTTCAGCTCGTTACCAATGAATGCTCTCCATCGGCTTCTTTTCAGAGACTTCCGCAACGTGGTCTTTCCCACTCCGGGGAATCCACAGATGAAGACTTTGCCATTTGTTACAGGCACTTCTCCCCCGCCTGCATTCAAGGTCTTCAAGAGCTGTGTCAACTTCTGATTCCGCTGCTGCGCTAAATTCCACTTCGCCTCCAAAGCTCTCGCAGGCCAGTCAATGTCGATTGTAGCTGTCAGTGCCGTGTTCCTATGGTATACTTGCACAATCGCCTCTGCGACTGATCTTCCAGCACCATATAGCACGATCTTTTCTAGACTCGGCAAACAATTTTCCTCCAATGCGGTAATCAGCTCCTTAGTTTCCTGGAAACTGTTAACACTCAGATCCAGAGTAGTCAGATGCGGCAGCTTTCCGCGTCGCAATGCCCTTCCTAAAGCTTCAATCCCTTCGGTACCGATCGAGTTGTTGTCGAGATTCAACTCTTTCATGGATGACATGCAGCCAGTTTCGATGAGCTCGGCCAGCCCTGCTGCTCCTTCATCTCCCAAATTTATTGAGCTCAAGCTGGCGTTGAGCTCAAATGCCTTATGCTGAGGAAGCCAGTCGCTACGTAATGCGGATGCCAGGCTTGCAAATCCTTTCCACGAGATGGGAGTATCGTTTGACGCCTGTGATGGGTCATTAGTAGTACTGGTTAAGCTCTGCGAGCCCGAGAAGGAAGTGGTGAAACTCCGCGCGCTTGTGCCTCCGCTTCTCAGGCTGGGAAGACTTCGAGAAGCGGTCGAAGAAGCTTGCGTACTAAATAAGGGAGTAGCTCCAGATGCAGCTGCTAACCTCGGAGGTTCGTGACGGAAATAGCGCAGGTCCAAGTTCACCAAGGCGCGAATGTGACCAGCTTCGAGAACTTCGACCAAAGTTTCCACACATTTAGCTCCTAGGGAAAATTCCTGTCTGATTGTGAGGGTCTCTAGCTGTGACAAAACTGGCAATCCGAGCACTGCTCGTTGGGCGTCTAAACTTGTTACAGAGTTGACGATCAGGTTGAGGGACTTCACTGACACATCCTTGACTTCGACTAGTGTTGCAAAAGCCTGGACCTCTCTATCGTCTCGAAGTTTGTTCCCACCTAAATTCACTTTGAACTCGGACGTGCTCATCTTGTCACCCCAGTCATGACACGAACTTCATTCATCGGGAATCGATCTACATTGGCCAGATGAGATAAGATCACACATAAAAGTTCGACTAGCAGATAGTTCAAGGACTCAATTCAACACACCTCTCAACTGCTTGAACCCTGTGTACACGCAATTCAAATGTAAAACTGATATTCCATATCTTTCTGTGCACGGAAGGATTGAACAGCTACTGTGGACATGGACTGAACTAAGAGCAGATGTAGAAGTGGGGTATGAAATGGCTGACTGCTGTCCTCGTTGGAAGTCCTTTCCTGGTCTGTATGGTCCCTCTAGGCTGTGTGTTGTGTGTGCCATTTCACTAAAGCCGCGGAAGAAGAAAAACCAAATGGATCACAGATTCTATTGTTCAGGTCACAGGGTACAGGTAATTCGGACCAGTGCCAAGACGTCAGTAGCTACCCCAGTGATTACTCTCTAATCAAGTAGGAAGATCCGTGGTTCATCTGTGACTTCATAAATCTGTCGTTCATTGTCTAAGTGCAGCCATTGTGCTTAATCGCCGTAGGAGATCATATCACGAGACGCAGACGACATGGATAAGCTCGACATGCCGATGCAGGCCTAGGCCGGCCGTCCTCGCGCAAAATTTGAGAATGCAGCTAAACGACTTCTGGATAAAACTACACCTATTTAACTAGATAGGTGTAAAGTGAACACGCGACGCAATGAAAAACCAACGGATGGAAAGACGCCATCAAGCCTTACACGGGAAAGTGGGACCCGAAGGGCCAAGCAATGAACATCGCGAAGGGAAGAAGAATATGGGGTAAGCCTTGTTATCAGTAGCTCTCAGGTTTCTTATCGTTCTTAAAATATCACACCGTTAAACTGAACACAACAGGTGCACATGAAGCGCTTACTACAATTGTTTTCATGTGTACCGCGATTAAAAGCTCTGTAGAGTAAGGGAAATTCGCTGTAAAAGAAGTTAAATATAACAGTTACAGATGAACCGTTTACTACAATTGCTCTCATGTGTTTACTGCAATTCTATCATGTGTACCGCGTCGGCTAAAACTAGAACTCTCTGTAGGGTAATAGAAAATAGAAACTCACTTTCAAAAAAGATAATGCAACAAAAGAGAGAAAGTGTACCCCTTACGCCTCTCATAGATAGGTATAAAGATATATTCCAGATGCCATCTATCTACAGTACCTACTCTCCTTTTCGATTCTTCTGGAATCTATCTTCAAGAATCAGAAGGTTCCACAGGACTCGGCTTCTGGACCAGGATGTGATCGGGAACTTGACTCCTCGTCCTTGACTATCTTGGCCTCACTGGCCTGGCTTTGAAGTAAGTGCCGTACTGATGAAAGAGGCGACGAAAAAGAGAAGTCGGGAATAACTGACCCCACTCAAGACAAAAGATGCTCCAATCAGTGTTCGGGAAGGTTTCTGTCGAAAATCGGTACATCTCCAGTAGGTGGAAGGGAAATTTCGGAAATCTTTCATTTTCGCCGGAAATTTTGTCTAGTTTCCACTAAAATCTCAAATTTTCTTCCCGGAAATTTCCCGGCAGATTTGGGTCAAGACCGGTAATGTCGATTTTGGACCGGTAATCACACCACGTACGTCGGTACTCACCGAACCTTGATGTCAATACGGTAAATGTTAACCGGAGGGTATATTTTCTGCCTGCGAGTGTCCTCAGGGACTAATCTCCGTTGCAGAATGAGCGTTGCCGGAATCCCATTATCTTCGGCGTAATTAATGAAAATGATACATGCATCAGAATATCTTTAGGGAAAAGGACAAACTCGAAGTCCGGGCGAATTCTGGCTGTGTTATTTCTGAGACTTTTTTCGGGAAAATATAAATCTATATATCTAGAAAGGGTTAAAGATAATAATGAAGTTCTAATTTTCTAGAGCGAGAGGAGATAAAATTGAGCAGTTTGAAGAAGATAAAAACGTAATAAATAAAAAGATTTCATAACCAAAACTTGTTAACTTGGTTGCAGGACGCAAAGAATTACCATAGCAGGAACGATGTGGAAAGAAGCTCGAGGATTATATCAATACATAAATCAGTGTTTTTTCTCATTTTTTTTAATTTATACACATATTATTTTACGAGAAAAAATTAACCATGCATTAAAGTCCTGTATAATTGCCTTCTTACATATGAGGAGGTGAATATGCAGGAATTATCTACATGGGAAAACATGAATAGAGCACGTTGTGGCTTTGTTGGTCAATTTCCTGTACGTTGTAGGTAATGCGTAATGAGGGAGGTCTGAACCACTTCTCGAGGTTGAAACGAAGGGAGTGGGATGTTTAGGAATGAGAAGCCACGAGTAAAATTAGGGTTTCAGCACCGTAAAATATAAACGAAAAATATAAAGTATTGATTGTTTTACGAAGAAATTTAACGGTTTACTTGTGTCTAAATAAATATCGTATAAAAATCACTACTTATCAGATTAATATATAAGATCGTGATTTACCAAATTTCTGGTCAGGTTTCTGTATCGTATATGAAATCACTCCAAAATACATAGAAAGAGAGAATTTATCTTCGTAAAATATTGGTTAAAATTAGGTTAAAAGTTCTAGTTAGAAAAGCCATTAGCTTCTCTCTGCCCAGGCCCTATATCCATAGGGCGCCTTTCCAGGAGGCAAGTGAGTGAATATAAGGAGGATAACTGGGCTCCATTTGCTGTGGGCCTAGGGTTTCATCATGATGTCGCGTGAACCTGTCCCCTAACCTGAAGACATCCAATCCCGTTGCGCCTTGTATTTCTCCAATCCCGTTGGCTCGTTCGTGGCATGGGAGTATCCTAGCAGTCAAATTTCGAAGCCCACTCTCGCTTTCTGTTTAGAAACTTCATGACTCGGATCCGGATATACCTGCACTAAAGGCGAAGTCGGTTGCGGACCATGAGAACGTCCACAATCGACTGGCTGAGAGCAAAAGTGAATGGGATCTAAAGTCTCGTCATTAATGTGTTTGAAAAGAGTGACTCTATATATTTCAGGAAGGTTCCGTGTAACATGAAGAACGCGTACCCAGTGTGCGGGAAGGATTTTTGAGAGAACTTGGCTTTCCCGGCACGAACTAGTATCAATCGGCGATTTGCTAAAGTTTACCGGAAACTGCTTCATTTTTCGAGTATTGATAGTACTATCTTCATTTTCTACTCGATAATGGGAACTCCCCGAACATTGCGGGTACCTGTTTGACCGCTACTCATTGGCAAGAACCAACATAAAGGGTGATAAACCATCGACTGCAACTGTTTGGAATGAGGTATGCGTAAATACTACGCACTTCCCGGCCAGGGCCAGCCCAGGTTTTTCCTGCTTACCTGTAATTTGCCGGCGGTTTTTGACAATTGACGGACTACTGTGTTAATTCACCGGCAACTTTTAGTAAATTTCGAGTACTTTTTCACCTTTTGGGTAGTTTTGAGACAGAAATTATCGGAAGCATTCTCTACTTCTCCTGCATTTTGTCAAAAGTTGCCGGGTCCCATTACACGGGATGCCGGATCTAGGCAGCGCTGCTTCCGGCTACTGGCCATGGCCAGGCAAACGCGTTTGTCTAGTTTGTGTCACGGAAGCTATACAGACTTGTACGAAGAGCCTAGCTATAGCGAACAACGTGAGCTTACGTGATGTGTATCTAGTTTCTGTACGGTTTAGGACCTACCTTCAGAGATTCAGGTCTACTGATTAGAGTCTCTTAGCGTCGCACAAATTCAGAAATTTCATTGGAGTATTGTCCATGGACACGTTTTCCTTCCACCTAGTACTCTCCTCTTGTCTGCAGAGATAAGATACTATGAGGTGAAACTAGAAACAGGCATATGGACGATCGGGTTAACAGCTTATTAGAAATCGACATTACCCCGCAGCCACCAGTAGCAATTTACTGTTGTGCTCTCGTTAATGAAGATGAAGTGGAGTACACAAAGCTCAGAGCCCTATTGATACTTGAGCCCTGCTAAGGCTTATGCGGAAGTGGATGCTAGAACTTGGAGCGTAAGTTCAGGTTGGAGTTGTCAAACTCCAACCTCATGTGGTATAGCTAAGTCCTAAGTAGTCTGATCTCGACGTAATATTGAAGGTTGCATAGGTGAGAGTCGCAGCAATGTGAGCAATTCTGCTCGTACACTATGCGCGAGTTGAAGTTCCTTCATATTCTGGCTGCTGCTTTGGAGTTCCTGCTGGTAATTACAACAATTTCGGCAGCCAGCGCTAGCGATGTTTTACAATGTGCTGTAAGTGGCATGGTTCCCGTTGATGGTCTCGCAGTGGATGAGCAGATACTGTTGGCATTCAAAGGGGAGGTAGTAAGAGATCCTAACGATGTACTTCGGGGCTGGGATTCGAGTATCAGCAGTGTTTGCTACTGGTCAGGTGTGACATGTGATCCAGACAGAAACCGAGTGAATCAGCTCAAGTTACCATCCCTTGGACTCGAAGGTTCTCTAACGCCAATGCTAGGTTGTCTCGAGTTTCTGAACAACCTTGATCTCTCAAACAACTCCTTTTCCGGTAGTATTCCCTCTGGACTCTTCAGAAATAGTTGTTCTCTCAAACAGGTTCTCTTGGGTGTCAATAATTTCAGTGGTCCAGTACCTGATACTGTAGGAAATTGCCTTGCTCTCACAGAGCTCAAGCTTGAGAGAAATTCGCTGTCGGGAAATATTTCCAGGTCAGTGACCAGTTTAAGCAGTCTCCGCACCTTGGATTTGTCGTTGAACCAACTTACTGGAGAGATTCCTCGTATACCATCAAGTCCAGGTGGGTGTAAATCACTCACAAGTTTGGACCTGTCGAGCAACCAGGTTCAGGGCAGTATACCTGATTCCTTAAAAGAATGTACTAGTCTGGTTCTGTTGAACTTATCGAACAACGCTGTCACAGGACCAGTTCCTTCATGGCTTTCCCAGCTCCACAATTTGTCACGGTTGAACTTGAGTTACAACAAGCTCAACGGCGACATTCCACATGACCTCTTTGATTTAGGGGAGAAGCTTGGCGAACTGCGACTTCAAGGGAACTTATTAACTGGCACTTTACCAGATAAATTTGACGAGTTTCGCCTCCTGAACCTGTTGGACGTGTCCAGTAATTTCCTGTCCGGACAAGTTCCAAGGAGTCTTGGATCTTGTCAAAGCTTGATCGAATTGAGTCTCTCTAACAATCGGTTCACAGGTTTGATTCCAGAAGAAATTGGTTACCTCTCCTCCTTCCAGCTGACTTTAAATCTGTCAAACAACAGACTCGAGGGCCCCATTCCAGCTTCCTTAGGTTCTCTCGGTTCTGTTCTACAACTTGATCTATCCGCAAACAATTTGACCGGGGAGATCCCTTCAAGCCTAGGCAATTGTACTAACCTTCAGTACCTGGATGTTTCGAACAACAATCTCGTGGGAGAGATTCCCCTTTCACTTTGTAGTCTGAGGTTTCATCTGCTCTACTTTAATGCCACTGGTAACAAACTGACGGACTTCCGTCAAGATTGGTTCAGTGTTTCCTGTAATACCTCAACGGGGTCCCTTGTTCCCCAGGACACGTCCAACAACGTCTTGCGAGTGGTGAATGCTGCCCTGTTTGGCATCGTGGCTGCTGCGTTCGCTGTCTCCTCTGTCTACATATGGATCTACTGGGTGAAGAAACCTTACGATGTCCACATCAATGAAATCGCTGCCTGGAATGGTGTGGAGCTCGAAGTGATCCGACTCACACTTGAAGATCTCTTGGTTGCCACAGACAGTTTCAGCGCTGAAAACATCATTGGCTTCGGCTCGTCGGGAATTGTTTACAAAGGTGTGCTGCGTGTCTTTCCATTCGTAATAGCTGTGAAGAAGTTCGACGATGACTTAGAAGGCCGACAACGTCTGGACAGAGAAGCAAGTGTCATGAAACTGATCCGGCATCGCAACCTCGTTCGGGGCTTGGGGGCTCGATCTTCCGAACCCGGCTCTCAAGTACCTGAGCTGAATGTGTTGGTGCTGGAGTACATGGAAAACGGGACATTAGACCACCTTCTGTACAGCGATCCATTGCCGGACTTCAGCTGGGACATGCGAGTCGATGTGGCCGTGGATGTGGCGACTGGTTTGTGCTATCTGCATGAAGACGTTGGTAACCATATTCAGCTCATCCATGGAGATATCAAGCCCAGCAACATCTTTTTCAAATCGGGTTTTGTGGCGAGCATCGGTGATTTTGGTCTCGCTAGACTTGCGGAGAATGGGAAAGCGAATAGCCAATTTGCGGACGGCTGTTGGGAGGGCACTTTCGGGTACTGTCCCCCAGGTATGCAGTTACGGTGGAAATCCCTTCACAGTATGATTTTCGTGTTTGATTGCTTCATGCTCCACAATTTGCTCCATGCTTTGCAATTTCAGCTCAAGGCTTTTAAGCTTGTTTTTCTCTTCACTACTTTGGCTGAGGCGTATTAACATTTCATATGTGCAGAGTTTGGACAAGGGTACGTGTCGACCGCAGGGGACGTATACAGCTTCGGTGTCGTCATTCTAGAGATGCTCGTGAGGAGGAGGCCAGCCAGTTTCGATGTCGAGACCACAGGTTCCAGCTTCGTGCCATGGATAAGGGACTCGTTCCCGGATAACTTGAGGGGAATCATCGATCGTAGTCTCGTCTCGGAACTGGAGACGAACGAAGAATCGGTTACACTGTTGTTCAAACTGGGCTTGCTCTGTACGGTAGATAGTCCCTGGGACCGGCCGACGATGAGAGGGGCATTGGCCATGATCAAGGTCATCTCGTCAAGAATGAAAAACGAACAAGAAGTGACTGCTTCGCCCATAGAGGCACTTGCACGGGAGGACGTCATATACCCAAATAGTGCACGCCTACGGAATGCACAGAATCTGATGGTTTTGTCTGGTCTGTTTGATTGTCACGAGTTTCTTATTGATATCTATGATCCCTCGGGGAAGCACGCTAGTACTCGCCTCCCAAGCCTCTATCACAGCTCTGCTGAAGCCGGCAGCGGCCGAGGAAGTGGAACCTCGATGAGCTAGCGCCAGAAGGCTTTGGAACTAAAACCAACATGTTTAGCTCCAAATTCTGGTTACCTCTAACACCAAGAGATATAACTTGGAGTACTGGATTGGACTCTTAGGAGGTCCTCCACATCCACGGAAAACCTTGACAGCAGGTGACCACGAAATGCTGTTTTTTGCCTCTAGCAATGATGCAAATGAGCAGGAACTCTAGATCTAGTAGAGATGATCATGGATCTCCTCCATGTACGTATATATCATGTACAACGTTAACTCGTGTATATACATTCTCCATTCTCGAAGAATTATATTTGGGACCGATACTTTTGCGGACGTTTGGTGTATCACTAATTAAACTGTTGGAGCTTCAAGAACGTCAAATTCCTTGGAGTCTAGTGTTAAATATCATTAGAGAGTCACATCAAAACTATGCGGAAGGTAAAAAGACAAAAAGTAAAAAAAAGGAAGAGGTGACTTGTGACATGACTTGTTACGTGAGAAGCAATGTGATAGCAGTTAGGTAAGTCACTTTGAGGTGACAGCAGTTATGTATCATTAGTATATTAACTCACATTCACTGTAGAGTAGTATGAGTCGGAGGCCCTTTCTGTCTGTATCATTTCTGAAGTCTAAGTAAAGCTGTGCTCCTTTAGTTCTCCTTCTGATTAGTTTTAACAGGTTGATCTGTTATCAGTTCTAATAGGCTGGTAGTATTCTATTGTGAGAGATAAATTTTATATTCTGAGAGACTTGGGAGAATAGTTCTCAGTTTTGTAACATCTAGAACTGATTTCTTCTGTTCCATTACCGTGCCAGATGTGCTAGAAGTCACGACTATATGGAGTAGAGAAGCACGACGTGGACCGAGATTTATTTTCGTCAGTATCTTTATAGATGCTTAAACGTTAACATGGACTATGAGTATGCAAAGAGAAATCTTGAGCTGGTTTTGTGATACTAGATACCACCCTCTTCTCTTGGTTTCGAGCTTGAAGTTCATCACTAGTTGACCATGATAACGTCCGACCGAACACGGTAGAACTGTCGTAATTTTAACTGACCTAAGACTTACTACACTACATGATCAATCAGAACTCCATAAAACTGTTCTCACCAATGGGACGGACATAGTCGATGCATCATATTAGTGCACAATCGGGAAGTATTTGCGGAATCTGAATCCCCGATCCGTCTGAGCGCTGGCTCTGGACCCAGCTAGACCAGTCACCAAAGTCCAGACTGTCCGCATTGTTGGAAATGTAACGTCGAGATGTTACTGTAGTTCGCAGCAAGTGTTCACTTACTCTCAGCCTTCTTGAATTCTTCTTTCTTTCTTCTTGATTCCATACACTCCGGATGATCAGACTTATGTTAGTTCTTTAAAGAGACAGTTCAATCGTTTCTTTCCTCATCCTCGTCCGATCCACTGTCACCAAATTTCTTCGTTAATATCTAAGTTACTAACACTGTATAAAGTCTGATCATTCGATCCTGGGTTATGATGATTCTCCGAACCCCTCGCATACTTGCTTCAGTCTAGATAGCTTTCTTCGCATTATCGTTCACTGTAGGCTGTACGAGATTTTATCATGGTATCAGAGCAGGTTGTTGTCTAAGTGACGAGTAGGTTGTGATGGCGACAGTGAGTGATAATTTACTTTCAGAGAATCATAAGCTAGACAGTCGTAACTATCCGATATGGAAATTCAGAGTACAGGCGATACTTGCAAATTACGATCTGTGGGACATAGTTACTGGAGAGGAACTTCAGCCTGATGCAGCAGTAGTTCCTATCATAACGAAGGCTTGGGGAAAGAGAGACCAGCAGGCCATGTCAATTATTGAGATGACTATCAAGGACAGTGAGATAGTTGACATCAGTGCCGCGAAGACCTCTAAGCAAGCTTGGGATCTGTTCAGCAAGAAACATGAATTTGCATCGAGAGGAAGGAGACGAATCATCAGACAAAAACTGAACAACCTCCGGATGCAAGAAGGAACTTCGATGGAGGTTCATTTCACCACGATCAAGACGTTGGTGGAAGAACTTTCGAATCTAGGAGAAACGGCAGACGATGAGGATCTGATCCTGTTGATTCTTCAAAGCTTTCCACCTGCGTATGATAGTTTTGTTAAAGCTGTTGATGTGAGAAAAGATGCCGTGACCTTCAGTGAATTACAAAGTCTTGCATTACAGGAAGAGATGAACTTGGAAGTGCGGAACTTGCAGCTGAGCAACGACAATGCATCTGAACGAGCACTGCTAGCGGGCAGAAACTCCAATCGTGTCAAGAGAAACCGAGAAAATGAAGATTTTCTCCATCGGGGAACAAAATCAAACCAGATCGATGGGCAGAGAAATCAGGCGACGGGTCAAACCATTTACAAGAAAAAGAAAGGACGTTGTAACTACTGCAAGATTCCTGGTCATTTTGCTTATGAATGTCGTAAGAAAGCATAGAATGAACGACAAAGAAATGGGGAGACGTCCAACAGAAAGAACTCTGGTAACTTGGCAAAAATGATGTACGACAAAGAAATGGGGAGACGTCCAACAGAAAGAACTCTGGTAACTTGGCAAAAATGATGTATGAAGAGCGTACTGGGAACGACGACCAGCATCTTTTCTTCACTGCACTAGTAGCTGCAGATTCGAATGAAGGTTGGTGGATTGACTCAGGTGCGTCAAATCACATTACAGCCCGAAGAGAGTGGTTCGAAGATTATCAGCTGATGAATAAAGGTCTCATGATTGGAATGGGAGATGGAAAGACGTATGAGGTAAGAGGTTCTTGTGATATCCGAGTGCGCCTACCTTCTGGTCAAACACGGAAAATTCAAGAAGTTTGGCATGTTCCTGGTATAGTGCATAACCTCTTGAGCGTTGGAAAAATCACAGAGACAGCTCTCGGAGTTACTTTTGATAAGATCGGCTGTACAGTGCATGATATGCAAGATCAGAATCATATTATTGCAACAGGAGTGAAGAAGGGGAGACTGTACGAGTTAAGAGCAGATATTGCTACCGCACCGATGTTAAGTGCATTACAAGATGATGCTGTTTTATGGCATCACAGGCTCGGACATCTTCACTACGATCAAATATGTAGACTAGACAAAGAAGATATGGTGACTGGTCTACCTAAGCTACAGTCTGAGACAAGAATTTGTGAAGTCTGTCTCAAAAGTAAACAGACGAGACGTAAATTTGAGAAAAACAACGCACAGAGAGCACAGAACTCTCTTGATCTTATTCACGTTGATCTTGGAGGACCAATTGAAGTAACTTCTCTTGGAGGCGCAAAGTACTATCTCTTGATAGTAGATGATTATTCACGGAAGATGTGGGCATATTTTCTTGTTCGTAAGTCAGAGGCTTTTCAACGCTTGAAAGAATTTATTACACAGATTGAGCTCCAGACTGACAGGAAGGTTAAAGTCATCCGATCAGATCGGAGAGGAGAGTTTCTATCAAGAGAAGCAGAGAATTATTACACGAGCAAAGGGATTAGCAGACAGCTAACTACTGCATATACACCACAGCAAAACGGAGTAGTTGAACGTAAGAATCGAGTGGTGGTTGAAATGGCCAGAAGCATGCTGAAAGAAGCATCTATGCCCAACTCTTTTTGGGCAGAAGCGGTCCGAACTGCAGTATATATCCTTAACAGGAGTCCTACTTCAGCAGTAAAGGGAAAAACTCCCGAGGAGGCATTTTTTGGTAAGAAGCCAGATATTTCTCATCTTAAAGTTTTTGGCTGTGTAGCATATGCACACGTTCCTGAGGAAGTTCGGAAGAAACTGGATGACAGAAGTCAGATATGCACGTTTCTTGGATATGCAGATAGAGAGAAGGCATATCGACTTTTAAACTGCAAGACAAACAAAGTAGTCATATGCCGGGATGTGATCTTTGATGAAAGATCAAGTACTTTCAGAAAAATGCAGGTAGTCCAACAGGAAACAGAAAATCCATTGATTACCATGCGAGATGTTCAACCAGTTATTGAACAGGAAAGAGCAGAAACTTCTCTACAAAATCGAGAGGAAGAATCAAGGGCAGAAGGGCCAAGCGAGCATAATCAAATGGAGTTTCCTGTTGCAGACCTTCATGAAAGTCCCGAAGTACTATGTCCAGTTGGGACAGAACAAGTACAAGGTGTAGAGACTGTACGAAAATCCTTAAGAGAAAGGAGACCACATGTACGCTTTGCAGACAGCTATATGCTAATATGCAATAAGGCAGATTTGGACATCACTGAACCGACTACTTTTGAGGATGCAAAGAAACACAGAGAATGGAGAGATGCGATGCAAGAAGAATTTCTTGCACTTCTGAAAAATAATACATGGAGTCTTATGGAACTTCCAGCGGGAAAGAAAACCATCGGCTGTAAGTGGGTCTACAAACTTAAGCGAGGAGTGAACGGAGCAGTAGAGAGGTACAAGGCGAGACTAGTGGCTAAGGGATATTTGCAACAGGAAGGAGAAGATTTTGATGAAACATTCGCTCCCGTTGCAAAACTGAATTCTGTGAGATTGTTAATCGCACTGGCTAAAATTCAAGGATGGAAGTTATGGCAGATGGACGTCAAGAATGAATTTTTAAATGGAGAACTGGAAGAAGAGGTCTACGTCGAGCAGCCAACAGGATTCCAAAAGATCGGTCAGGAACATCTGGTGTGCAGACTGAGGAAAGCACTCTACGGTTTAAAACAGGCTCCGAGAGCTTGGTATAGTAGAATCGATATGTACCTTCACGGGAGAGGATTTCAGAATAGCAGAGGAGATCCTAATCTTTACTTGCTTACAACGGAGAAGGGTAAAGTACTCTTGCTTTTATACGTGGACGATGTGATTTTATCTGGAAGTGATTCAGAAGCCGTTACTCAAGTAAAGGTCGAACTTAAACAGGAGTTTGAGATGAAGGACATGGGAAAACTCAGCCACTGCCTTGGGATTCACGTGTTCGATGTAGATGATGCTGTTTATCTCGATCAAAGTCATTATATTCAAGGAATACTCAAGGAATTCTCGATGACAGAGTGCAAACCTGTTACAACACCAATGGAAGCGGGCAACAAACAAATAGATACAGGGTTGGTGAATGAACTTGTTGATCAGACTAGCTACCGGAGGCTAGTAGGGAAATTGATTTACTTGGCCGTTACGACTCGACCAGATATAAGCTACGCTGTTGGAAAAGTTAGTCAGTTCTCAGAACGACCATGCGTATCTCATCTAAAGATGGTAAAAAGGATTCTGCGATACCTTAAAGGGACATGGAATTTCGGTTTGAAGTTCCAAACTGGACGGATTATCAGGTTGGAGGGTTATACAGACGCAGACTGGGCTGGAGACGCAGTTGACAGGAAATCAACATCAGGATTTATTTTTACTCTCAGTGGAGCGGCTATTACATGGTCCAGCAAGAAACAGACGACTGTTTCACTATCTTCGACTGAAGCTGAATATCGAGCACTATGCAATGCAGCAAAGGAGGCAATGTGGCTAAGGTGGATGCTTGAAGACATGAGATCCTCACAAATCGAAGCCACTGAAATTTTCATCGATAACATGAGCTGCATCGCTTTGGCCAAAAATCCAGTCTTTCACGCTCGGACTAAACACATTGAAGTGCAAATGCACTTTATAAGAGAAAAGATCAAAAGTCGGGAGATAACTACCATATGGGTATCTACCGATGATCAACACGCTGATATATTTACTAAAGCTCTCCCTACTGACAAATTTCAGAAATGCAGGAATGCTCTCGGAGTTTGCCAATTACCATCTCTTCGTTAAGAGAAGGTGTTGGAAATGTAACGTCGAGATGTTACTGTAGTTCGCAGCAAGTGTTCACTTACTCTCAGCCTTCTTGAATTCTTCTTTCTTTCTTCTTGATTCCATACACTCCGGATGATCAGACTCAGCGTTATGTTAGTTCCTTAAAGAGACAGTTCAATCGTTTCTTTCCTCATCCTCGTCCGATCCACTGTCACCAAATTTCTTCGTTAATATCTAAGTTACTAACACTGTATAAAGTCTGATCATTCGATCCTGGGTTATGATGATTCTCTGAACCCCTCGCATACTTGCTTCAGTCTAGATAGCTTTCTTCGCATTATCGTTCACTGTAGGCTGTACGAGATTTTATCACGCATGTGAGGCAACTTGGATGATTTCACCATCCAAGTGAATTCCATACATGGTGCCAGTTTCATTCGGAGGAATTCGAAGGGGCAACACTACAGGAGTCACGTTTGGCTAATGTGCTCCATCGAGGGTGACTCAGGAGGGAGTTGCTAGAGGGATGCGCGGGAGCTTCAGTACTACACTCCTTTGCAAGATGTACAGTGTCCACCTTGCCGGGAAATGTCTACACACATAAACTTGTCACCCACGCAACAAACGCAACAAACCTCAAATACTGACAGGTGATCATGCATTTTCATTTCAGTAATATCGTATTGCTATTGAAATATTTTAGTTTCGCCGATAAACCTGCAACAATGTCAGTACTGGTGTAGACCGGCGTGTAACATTTGAAGATAACTAACCAAACTAAAATCTTGTATACCACTATGTACAAGGCAGTTCGCTACTTCGCTAAGCTAACCCATTGTTTAATTTCTCACCATTGTCGCGACTCTTCTCATAATTCTTTTTAAGCTTTTCCCTGAACATTCGCGCAATGAAGGAACTATTTGATTTACGAGCGAACTTAAATAGCAGGACGGTCCGTAAAAATCACGGCCACTGCGATCAACTTGCAGCAACTCCCGCCTAACACTCTCGAGCACATTAGCCAAATGTTAATAGTGTCGCCCGTTCGAAATTCCCTGATTCTGTGATCATGAGCTGTTCCTCTCTCAGTTGCGAGCTTGAGTGATTGTTTCACGCGCTAATCTCGGCACCTGCTCGAAATTTTCGGATTCCACTATCATTCGCCCGTTTTTCGTGTCCTGGTCCTTCGAGAATTTCTGCAAGAATTCTATGCGGCGCACAGACTTGTCTCCACTCCTAAGCTGACAGTCCAAGCCCACCTGAACCGTGGTCCCACGTTAACGATGCAATCTGACTCATAAGTTCAGGCAAACAATCTCGGTAATTTGGTTCCTCAGTACTTTCAAGCTCTCGAAGGTGGTTTCCCAGTTTCATCATTTGGTGCTCATTCGAAACTCGCTGATGCTGTGAGCTGTTCCTCACTGAGTCGCGAGCTTGAGTGATTGTTTAATTTCACGCGCTGTGATCATGCGATCAGTTAGTGTCCAAGGTGGTTTCGTGAAGGTGATTTGCGTCATCTGATATGGTGCAAGTGCAGTTCTCACTTCTACGCCAACATCATGATCACATCTAGATCTTCCTATTCGCGATTAACCACCGATTCCAACGCTAGATCGAGAACAGTTACGAGTAAGTTTAACAATTTGAAAATCAATCATTGTGCATTTTGCCCGCATTCGTATTACAATGATAGTTTTTGTCCACATGGACTCCTGTCAAACATGTACAGTCAGCTACCCGGTGCTTTATAGTTACATTCAACAGAATGTTCAAAGAGCAATGACGGGTCCGATCGATTCTTTTGTAATAATGAAGTCCTAAGTTCATGTTCCGCTGTACGCCACTGGCAGGCGCAGATTCAAGTTGGTGGAGCATCGCAATCGAGGAGGTAACTGAAAGCTTTCTAACATCTGTTAAGATATTTGCTCTTTAAGTACTGGAAGGAATGGATCCTACCGGAAAGGAGAAACAGAAAGGAAAGGCTGTTGTGGAAGAAGAGGAAGGAGAAGAGCTTTCAGTCGGACTCCAGCAACTTCTGCAGCGTCTTGAAGGGAAAGATTGCTCTGAGCCTGGAGCATCATTGGGAAAGATTGCTGTGAAAGTTGACGGAAAGCATACTCGCATCTCGTGCTGGTTGTTTGATGCAGCAGACAGTTCATATAGTTACCTCGAGGAATGTTGGATGATGTTACCACTGGGAGCAGAAGCCAAGCTCAGACTGCTACAGGCAATCGGCAGTTGCAGGACTCTTAGGGAAATTGATGTGGAGCACTTAACTGGAAACGAGCTGGAGGTTTTACTGGAACCTATGCAGTCGAATCCTGTTCTAGAATCATTAGTCATCTCGTCCCCACGTGCAGCAGGGCCAACATATGCCGCGGATCAATATGTGGACAGAACATGTGCGATCTTGGGGAGGATCCTAGGTACCAGTCGCACTCTCACATCTCTATCGCTCATGTTGTATCTCTGGGGATTAACTGCCAAGGGCGCGTATCTTCTAGCATCAGGTTTGCGCGACAATGCTGAATCTGCTCTTGAGGAGTTGTACTTACATCAAGGGCGGAAGTCGAGTGTGGTGAAGCACGTAGCGGACATAGTTCTCTCTGCTCCCAGACTACGAGAGTTGGGGCTCTTGGAAGTAGGGGTGCTAGATACTGATGGTGTAAACGCATTGGCGAACGCATTGTCGCTGAGTATGTCGTTGAAATCGTTGTGGTTACGTAATGTTGTGAAAGGAGCTTCTGCCTTGTTGCTCCAGGCATTAACTGGGGAACGATCTAACCGGACCATCAGTACTCTTAAACTGGATGGTGTCCTGGAGAGAATAGGAGATTCTCTACCGCTCCTTCTCTCTTCTAATCACTTGTTGAAAGAATTGTTTTGGGAGCCATTCCAAGAAGATCTGAGTCCCAACGAATGGCAGAGTGTTGGCCAATGGTTCAGTTCCAGCTCTTCCTTCGTAAATTTCAGAGTCGGACTTCCTTGGTCTTCTTTCCGTGGACAGGCGATTGACGGCGTAGAAGCTCTATTAAGCGCTGTTGACATGAAGAAAGCATTTGTCGGAATCTATGTGAATTCCTTTCTTAGCTATGGCAGATTTGCTGAGGACTCCACTTGGTTTTGTTCATCTGAATGGATGGATGAAGACGCAGAAGAGCTATTACGCAAAGGTGATGTGAAGAAACCGATGTGCGAGTTACACTTCGGTCTGAATACGACGACAGATCTAACTTCAATGTGGGCTGACTTAGCAGAGGCTCTAAGCAGCAAAGTCACCCTCGTTTCCTCTCTTCACATGCAAATGAGTCCGCAGCTGCTGCCGGTAGAAGGGAAGCAGGTGGAAAATTTCTTAGAGGCCCTTCGAGATAGTTGCTCTTTGCGGCTTCTCACAATTGACGGAGGCAATGGGGAGTTTTGGCCGGGCGGATGGAAGAGATTGGTCGACTCTTTACGCTTCAATACTAGTATCACCCATCTGAGGCTCATTGATTGTAATGATCTCGAAGATGTGTTCCGACAACTCACGGGAGTTCTTCGGGTAAACCCGACTTTGAAGAGGATTAGATTAAAGGGTACCTCATGGGAAGATGGAAAGAAAGCGGCGATTGAGGAGGACTTGAGGAGAAACGCGGCGCGAGAATCGTACTTCTCGGTATTCAGAAGAAAGGGTTTACCATTTCACTCGGCAAGAAACGGTCGTCTATTCCTGTGTGGTTCTTCTACTGCAGGTAATCAATTTAAGTACTCAGCTAATGCAATTCGAATTCGTGGGGGGAGACACATTGATGAGATATACAGGTAAGAAGGAAAACGCATACCAAGCTGCCTCACTATTGTATACTGGTGTTTACTTGGCTCGTGTAGGCAAAACAAGGCTCCGGCAGACCATGACACAGATCCCGGGGACTAAACGGTTGGGACAAAAAGCAACTCGCTTGTCGATAACGAAAGGCATCGAAGTAGAACTGCTCAAGGATGACCAGGAGATGCAAATTGCAATTTGGGACCTAGCGGGCTCGCGGATGTTCCGGACTCTTCAAGAGCGTTTGCTCTCTCAAACGTCTGATACTTCCATTTTCCTCTTTGTGTTTAGTCCCTACGATAGTGAAAACCGTTGCATGAAAAACGATTTAGATCATCGTTTCAAGACGGAACTGGAAGAATGGCTCAGCTTCATCATATCCACCAAGTCCCACATTACTGGGCAGATGCTTCCCAAAGTGTTAGTTGTGATCTCGCACATGGATAAGTCGATGTACCGCGATGTCAGCTGGGCTAAGGGTATCGTCCAGGAACTTCGAGAAGAATTCCACGATATATTAGACATTTGCAACAGCGATAACTTGTATCAAGTAGATACCAGAAGATTTATGGAAGTGAATCCCATAAGAGATTTCATCATTGGGACCTTTAGGGATTTATTAAAAGACAATACCCACATCGTTCCCGAAGTCTGCTTACAGATGAGTTCTCTATTGCGGACGAAAGATATGAAACTTCGTCCTGTTTTGTCTTCTACAGAGTTTTATAGCTTTTGTTTCAGCAGTTTGAGAGACAACAGCGTGGTGAAATCTCTTAACCCTGAAACTCCTAGTGGGTTGAAATTTTTCATGGCAATGACTTCCTATCTACATGACAGAGGAAATATCATAGCCTTCTCTAGTTTAGACCGGATCATTGTAGATCCAAACTGGCTCACTAATGTTCTTCTGGGCGAATTGATAACAATGGTACATACCTCTCGATTTATCGGTAGGGAAGGCAACAGTCCAGAGCTAGTGTTTGTTAGCTCTAGCGATCTACAATCTCTTCTCGATTCCTTCGTAGGGAAGCACCCTGAGTTTGGAGAGTTAGATAACAGCTTCCTGGAAGAACTCTTGATTCATTTCGGGATTTGTTTCAAGCTAGATGATGTACCGGTCAATGCTCGATATTACATTCCCACCATACTTTGTGAAGACGTCAATTTCACAACGCTGAGTAAGGGCTTGAATTGCAGTGGAATGTACTCTTTACAATGGGGTTCTCCAGTAGAAAGCAGTCAAGAGTTCATTGGCTTCCGCGTGCAGAGTAATGATCGAAGAAGAATGTCGATGACAGCTGCTTTATATCCACGCTTCCAGGTATGTACAATTCATTGTTGTGGTTGTTTCTCTTGAGACGAAATATCACTAGATAACGTGGCTATTAGATTCTTGAAGATCTCTGTTATGCCTAATCACGAGGTCCTTCCTATCTTCCTTACACTTCAATTCCTGAACGCTTCTAGAAAAGAAATGTCTCTGAATATCGAACACTAATTTGCAGATCCACCTTCGGCAAAAGTTGATGACGGCGATGAATCTAACGGACGGGGCTATGGTCTTGTCTCTCCATTACATGCATATCCACGTGAATGGTCACGAGGTTTTCGTCGAGCGCAACAGTGATAGTGCTAAGAGCCATATTGACGTCATGGTGAAGTGCTCGCAACATAACTCTCGAGAGATCGCTGTAAAATTCATCAAGAACAACATTATATATGAGCTGTTTTCATTTTGCGCCTCATCACAAGGATGTCCAAACATAGCCTTGGTGGTTGGGATACTATCCACGAGGTGTGTGAAACAGCTCGTTCCTTTGGAATACAGAGGAGACAATCACGTTATTCTTATGACGCAACTGAAGGAGAACTTTGAAGAGTACATCATGAAGCGTCTAGAGGAGGAGAAGCCGGAGTCGTGTGATGAGTATTATAGTTCTATACTGAACTATGAAGTTTTTTCCTGGCCTTCAATTCTAGCGAAGGAACTCTTGTCGGAGAGGGAAATGGAGAGTCTTACGGAAAAGATATTGGAGAAACACGAACAACAGTTAAATGGGTTGCATCAACGGTTGGATCAGATTGCAGAGGAGATGAACCAGGAGATTACAGAAGTTAGAGATCTGGCTTCTTCATCAACAAGCATTTCCGAGATGGATGGATATGATCAAACTGAATTGGAACGTTTGCGGTCGAGAATCTATGCCATTGGACAGTTTGAAAGGTATAGTCGTAGGGAGATGGACACCAGGCGAATTATCAGCTTCAGACACCAACTTGAATCCTCGGTGAGCACGTTCATGTTGAAGTTAGATAAAGTGATTGGGTATTCAGAGTTAGAGCGCTCCACAACTCCAAAACGGCCGTATTTGATCTGTGAGGACCCGGATATGCTCCGTGTTCGACTGCACTTCATGTGCGAGTCCATATCTGGACCTCACATGATCGAAGGTCAACTTGGGTTAGATTTGTGGCTACAAAAGGAGAACATCGAATGGGTGCGGTGCATGTACCACATTTCTTCCAGAGTATTGTACTATCTTGGAAAGGCTTCCTTACATCTGACTTCGGGTTTCGGACAAACTGTCCAGTTCGGGGCACACTACGTTGAACTCTTCAACACAAACGACAAAATGGTATCACTGAATAGGAGCGGAAATATGAACTTGGATGAAGCGTGGAGTCATCTGCGGAGTTATCTTTCCTTACACTCGAGGGATACGCTTAACTATTTAGTTAATCTCCGGCTTTTCAAGGTAAAATACTGGAATTTGGAGGAAGGAGGATTCTCTTTGGTGTGCGACGAATGCAGGAATCGTGGCATGCAAAACGGAAGTTTGGAAGTTATGTAAACAGAACGTTCAGTTTCATATTGGTCGAAAAGGTTGGTTCTTTCTTTCCGTTCTGTAGTGATGCATCATTTAGCAAGTTTTCTGATCTTCTCAAACCAGAACATTCTTGATTGTCGTCGTAACGAATTGATTGCCGTCTCCGGTCCATATATAATTGTTTGTCGTTGTAACTTAGTGAGCCATAGTTTTCAGACTCTTTGGCCGTCTCCCATTTGACTATAGTGAGAAGCTGGTCGTGTAAGGAAAGTTTTCCTTACTCTTAACTAACTTCTAACTCGTGGATCAGCTGATGACATAAGCATCATTAAACGATGGACCTGATATAGGTCAAACACAGTTTCAAGTCACGTTTCATGGTGAAGTACTATTGGTTCATTGACTCGGAATGCGTTTGTCATCATGCTCTACAGAAGGAGGTAATATCAAGGAGCTACAGCTAGTTGGGCTTGGCTAAGCAGTTTTCGCTTCGGGCAGTGTGAGTCTAACGTAACTTCTGGGCATCTTCAAAAGTTGTGTACTTTGTGAGCGAAGATCTCGTATTTTTCTGTGAGTTCCCACTCCATTCATAAATAACTAGCATGTCGTGCCTAAATTATACGTCGTACAGAATAGTTCACATCTCGGTATATTGCACGTAGTGTCTACCGTAATTTGCGTCTGCGCTTGTAGGGCCGATAGGAAGTCGTTCTCAACTTTATGTTCTTTCCTGCAGAATCCCGATGCAGCAGGCATAGTTTACAGCTGGAATCGACAGTCTGGTGAGTGTGTACCTTCCTTCTACTATGGAATTGGGCTGAACTTGCTAATTAGCGCCTCCTCCTCAGGAGCCTCTAGTCCTGATGTGTGCTATTTCAACTGAAACTGCTTTCTCTGCTTTGGCTCTTGCGTTCTCGCTGGTGTCCATCCTGTTGTTCATTACATGGCAAGATTATATAAAGATATATGTTGTAATCCGTAGTGGTATCAGTTAGAGGATATCGAGCGAGCGTAACTGTTTATTGTACCGATTGCTCGAGTCAGTATACCAGAATAAAGATCATGCTTCTGTGTCACTGAATCGTCCATCATACTTACAGTGAACATGCTTTGCAGAACTTGAAGGCGGAAAGTACCTGTAAAATATGAAATCACTCGATTTCTACAAAATCAGCATCTCACATCAGATGGCTAGCGCTTACATGGTAAGGTTTTGTAAATGTAGTTCTTTTGATTTGTGAAGATGGCGTTTCAAATCGAGATTGAGCTATTATTTCAACAGCAATCTAGTACTTGAGTCTACATCAACCGTCATATTATTTCGGTGGTACCGAACTCGACCGTAAGGTCTTGGAAGGTTCTTGTGAGCATCAAGTACGTTATTTCACCAAGAAATAAGTTCCCCTTGGTGCGTGATTTTGATGCATTACCCATTTCAGTTGCACTGTGTGCTCCACAAGTAATTCTTGTATGCTAATGGCAGCGGAACTAGCGGAACAGAATGTGGTACTTGTCGTCTTTCATTCGTATTACACATTTGATTTTTGCTAAGCACTGATAAGTAGCCGTCTGTGATTTGCAGGTATTTTCCTGCATGAGCCAACCTGTATGTCAGCCTTTCTGGACCGCTTCCTTTTCACTGTACCAGAGTGGTTCACGTTGTACCATAATGGGTTTTGCACTGGCCTTACCTTGATGGACATGGGCCTTAAAGCGTAAGATCCATTGTAACTTTTCACGATACAAGTAAACTCGACGTCTTCTCTTCTCTTTTTATCATATGGTGACAGACTCGGTTGAGGTTATATGATTTCGGCTGCCACAGTGTCGAATGGCACCTCGCAAACTTATGAGCTAAGTAACCCTATTAAGCTTTTAAAGTTGAAGCGAAGGGTGCAACTCTTCCGGAAGTCTTGGGACAGCATAGCGATCTTACTCGTCGTCATTTCCAGTTGTCTGTTACTTCCAGATGGAATGGTGTCAATCCTTGGATGCATCAACCCGCAGTCAGAGTAGGCTGGGAGTGGACGCGAACGGGGTTAGGAAATGCTACAAGGCGTCGCTAAAGCGTCTTTCGCATCTTTCACACTCAGTGTTGCTCGGAAGAAATAGTAAAGTCTTTAGCAGTCGCGGGTCCCTCCATGCCCAACCTGTCCGGTTTATTGATATCCTTCAACATTCAACATTGTCTGCACCCTAGACCTAAATAGCATGTCCACGCCAAGCCTGCCAGTATCCACACTTCCCTAGCATGCACCACAACCTTGGTCCATAACTTCGTCGGCACCACAGTGAAGGAAGGGATAAACCTCCACCATGTTGTAGACCACTACTTGTTCGTGACTAGAAACAAGGGTCATACTAAGTTTTGTTAAATAGATCTCTAGATTTATGCAAGCGTAATCTAGAAACACAATCTCAAACAAAGTGAATATAGCATGCTGTGCTGTATAGACCCAAAATTCCAGATATTCTTCATGTCCGAACAGAGAGAGGAAATCCTGAAGTGTCAACTTACCTAACGAATGGCCCGACATGGCCTCGTCTGCAACACCCACAATACTGCAGCAGCATCCTCCACAGCATCTCCTCAGCTGCGTCATACGAACGAGCGCAGCGGTGAAACATCGTTAGAAGGCTAGAGACACGGGAGATAACAAGCGTTCCAAATGCAACATATAATTCTAAAACCGGACGGTGGTGATCATTTTGTACAGCCAAGGTATGCGACCTTAACGAACATATTACTGTACTCTCCGGTACGATCCTGCTATCCGTGTATGCCACACGAGGCAGATAGTACTCACTGGGTAGCTAGGTTCCTGCTCTCCACGTACGATACGCACTGATGGATGTCGCCAGCTCCTGAAAAGGCTCCGCGCGTTGCTTCCACATCCAAAGCTCATTCTCCTGTGGGAATCATCGTCTTCCTTCTACAGCTGATCATGACATCCCGAATACACAGAAGAGAGGGACCAAACAATCTCCTTAAAAGTTTAAAGATATCACTTGCCTTTGAACCAAATATGCATGGTCAGTACTGAGGTTTAACGCCCCCAGAACAGCAGACTGGCCTCAGTAACAGCCAAATACCCTCAGAGCAAGTATAACTTGAAGGCCGGCTTGAATTGGAGAGAACAAGCAGGCGGGCGAGCCCCTAAATCGAACTACTTTGGCTACAAGAGCAGTAACATGAGACTGAGGAACCCGACCTATCTTCTTTAGAGAAGATGCTGACACTCCGATCAGTGACCATGACCCAATGTCATTCATGGATGCGCGGACGGTTTTACACCGAAAGAATACATAGATGTCAGCTAGGACGTGTCAATATAGATTGCGTTCATATAGACAGGTTATAGACCTCGGCTGGACGCACATATCATCCGAGTCAAGTACAGGCTACTGTAGGGTATCGGTTGTCGGCAGTCGCTTCCCAATTCAAGCGATTTCTCTAGAACCAGCAGGACTTGTCGTCGGGTGTGCGCGACACACAACGCATGACTTGGAAAGCAAACATTCTATGCGTGTCTAAAACTCTATGTGGTGTCAGGACTAGATGTGACTTCTTGTATTGTACTTTTGTTATTTCCTATGGGGCGGAATAAATACTGCTCGTTATTGGGCGGGGAAATTTCACCTCAAATTCAATTCACTTTCCTGCGCATCTCTCCTTCTTCTGCGGATACTGTTGAATCCTGAGTTGGTTCTCGACCAAGATTAGGAATGCCACGGCCTTTTCTAGGTTCACATGGTGCCGGCGGTTTTCACTCTCATGCACATGGTGTTTCTGCAATGCGCAGCTTGCCAGTTAACTTTTAGCTTGGTGTGTACTGTGTATCTAGTCGATGCTTTTCTTGACTTCAGTGTGCGTGTGATGTAACACCGACTTCACCAAGAAGCAATCATCAGAAAGTGACTCTCATCTATTTGTGTTTCTATTGTTTTTGTATCAGTGCTGTGTAAATAGAATAGAGGTCTTTTCTCGAGCAAGCGTTGACAAGTAGGAGCCCGAACGCGCTGGTCCACTGTTTTCACCTTGTTCAGATATTAGGACTTTACATGGGTGGAACCGCAACGGACCTTAGCAGATATGCTGGTAGAGCTCTATGAACAAGTCTTGGAAACACAAACAACAGGGGTTATACTTCAGGTACATATAGCTTTCAGGTGCGGCAAATAAACGGACTAGCATCGAGGATGCAAACACCGCTTCTATCCGCAGTAGTAGCAGTTTAAAAGCTTGGAACTTTGGCATCTGTAATCTGAATGTCGTGTCAAGCATGAGAACTCCTGATTTGAAAGGGTTGACGGGGAACGTTAACGGAAGAGTGTTACCTTGTGTCATTCAATCGCGCAACTGCTAGTAAACTTGGATTTTCCTTGCACAGGCTCGCAGCTTCATATCAACATAGTGGCACCTGGTGGAGGTTCGAAGTTGGAGTTTCAAGCCGGTCTTCAAGGTACACTTATTCCCGATTTGTTGGTGTTGGTATGTCCAAGTGGGCAGTCCGCAGGATTTGTGTGCACGTCCAGTAGGGGTTTTCCATGCGTAGGTTCAAGATCTGACATTAGTGAGACGAGTTTACTCATGTAACTAAAAAGGATAAATGCAGCTCACTTTGTAAACGTAGTCCGTCAGTTCTAACGCTATTTCACCGCTCCGCTCGTTCAAATAACGCAGCTTGGGACTGCGTGTGGAGGATATTGCTGTAGGATTTTCTGGTTGTTGCAAACCGGGCAATTTGGCGTGCCATTCGTCAGATGAGTTGGCACTAAGATTCACTCTTACTGTTTCGGAAATGAAGAATATCTGGCATTTTGGGTCTATACAGCACAATACTCCGTTTTTTACACTGTATTCGTCGAGATTAGACCTGCGTGGAGATGCTATGTACAAGTATTCACCCTTGTTTTAGTCGCGAGAAAGTAGTGGTCGAGAACATGGAGGAAACTGCTCACTTTCCCTTAACATGCACCATGCACGGTCGATATATTTGCAGTCTGGGTCCGAATGTATAACAGGAGGCGTATTGTGCGGTCTTTGCTGGACGAGCAATAACCCCTCTAAGCAGCTCAACTGAGACTAAGGAACCTAAACAATATTCTTCGGTGAAGAGTTTAGGGTTTAAGGTTAGCCGAGGTGACTACGTTCACGAGTCGGGTGCTGCAGACTATATTCTTCCTTCCGTGCACCGGTACAAGATGAAAGCATGATTTAGCGACGCCTCGTAGCATCTCGATTTGCCCTTAGTTCTGTAACATGCATTTGGTGCGTGCGCTGTCCGTCGCTACTGACATAGGCAGAAGTGCCACCACGGGACAAGGTCAGAAAGTTAAAGGGTGACGCGGAAAACTTAACCGAGTCTGTACTGTACATATAGTTACGTTTGTTTTGAGGCGTGTGACGCACAACTTATCCGAGCGCTTGCTTTCAATGACACTCTGGAGAGTCAAGAGTCAAGTGTCCTTGTTGTTAGAATACTTTATAGTATGAATATTCTTTTACAGTAATTGGTTCAGGTTATTAGGTGGTGACTTTTCGTAAGGTCATCAAGGCCAAGACCAAGACTATATTATCTAGGTCCAAGGTGATTGTACATTATTGAGGCTTCTGAAACAGATGACCACATTATTGTATTTATGCCATGAGTTAGAGATTTATCTTAGTCTATTCTACCAGTGGTTCATTTCAAACATGGTATCAGAGCTTTGCTAGATAAGCTTTCGATCCTTAGGTGAGAGCAGTTGGAAGACGCTTCAACTTAGGTGAGAGCAGTTGGAAGACGCTTCAACTGCTGCAAGAAGATGCGATCACGTACTAAGATTCTGTACCTCCGCTAACAAAACTTTACAGTTCCAGCGTTCAATCTGATACAGAATGTTCGCCCTCTTTGACATCAAAAGTTGGGTCAAATTCGACGGCACGTACTTCACGCTTTGGAAACACAAGACAACCTTGCGGCTCAGAGCCGATGGTGTGCTTGACATCGTGGAAGAGAATGCGCGAAGATCACGCATCACGACACCCGGGGGTACTACTGGACCCATCTCTCTCTCTGCTACTGGACCCGGCAGCATCGAGGACTGAGATCAGCGTGACGTCAATGCGTTCGCAGTAATCAACGAATGCTGTGAGAACAATGTGATCGGACATATAATGTCTTGCATTACGTCGAATGATGCATGGTCCACCTTGACCAGACACTTCGCTGGTCAAGACATAGTGACCAAGATGGATTTCAGAGAGAAGCTGCGGGTTTTAAAGATGAAACCAAACGAGACGGTAATCTAACACCTGAACAACTTCAAATCTATTCTGCAACAGATGACTTCAGCTAGATTAGTAGTTGACAACGAGGAGCAAGTCCTCGCATTGATGGGCAGCATGCCCAACAACTACTTCTTCCAGGCGATGAGAACAAGCCTAAATCTCTTGCTGCAGGACCTTATCAGCTTCCTCATCCAAGAGGAAATGATAGGACGTAAGCTATCGGTCGAACCATCTACTGTCTTGTTTGCAAGGCACCGGCAAGGAGGACGTAATAGCAACAACTGGCGCAACAATGACAACCGATAAGGTGGTAATTAGTCATTGAAAAGACCACCAGATCCTAATGAGAAATGTTTTCAGTGCAACAAGCCCAGACATCGCATCGTCAAGTGTTCGGACAAACCCAGCAGCAGCAACAAAAACTCAAGTGCAGGCAACCAAAATAAGAATAGAAACAAAAATCGTCGTTCTCAGAACAGCAATAGCAACACTCGTCGAGTTCTGGTGGCACAATGCTCATATGCAATCATGCAGATAGCTGATCCTCATTGGTACGTGGACACGGACGTCATACATCATATGACACATAATCGACGATAGTTCGTTCAATACTCATTCGTCTCAAGTGAGAACATCGAGAATGATGCGATTCTACTCGGTGATAACACTACCATCCACGTTGCTAGTTTTGGCATGATGGAAGTATGCCTGCTCAACGACGAGCATGTGTACATATGCGACGTTCTCCATGTGCTCGCCTTGCAGAAGAATCTATTCTCAACTCGGCAATTCGATGCCAATGACAATTGGTGTTTAATTGGCAACGGACTCTGTCACCTCGAGGATAGATTTGGACAAGTGCTAGCTCCCTGTCCCACCGTTGACGATCTCTACATGCTCGGAGATTCAATTTTGGTCCTGACCAAACCGCGGTTGTTGCTACAACTGGAAGGACTCCAATAGTTCACACTCTATCTCCCAGTCAGAGATCAAGACCGCGTCTACGAGCTAGACCACAATCAAACCAACGAACCAACGCCTCTCTTTTCTTTCGCAACATGCGCAGGATCCGCTTCCTACGGTCCAGACCCAGCCCCGTCCCACACAATGTGCACACCCAAGAAAAAATGCACACAGCTAATTCACGGATTTTTTCTCCCCTGTTTTTGGAGCATATATCCAAACCTGAAGTCCTTCCTCCACAATCAACGGAAACTTGGGTAATGAGAGTCAAATTTCGCTACAGCCGAGCTCTACCCCCCTTACCCACACACCCGTTGGTATTTTCTCGATGCGTACACCACCAGCATGCCTTCCTCTAGCCCCGCGCTCGACGCTTGATCTCACAGAAACCGGCACGGAACCTTATGCGAGACCACCCAGCTCCCTCACACGGATCGAATCGTTTCATCTTCCATCGTGCGTCGACAACCATCTAGTGGTGAAAGCACATTGACAAAGATCAGTTAACTATCCTGTCTCGCGCATCTCTCATCGCACGTCCTAGGGACCATCATGGTCCTCCAAGACTAAGAGACGTCTTGATGACGTCCGTAGCCCGGGAGTCCTTTGTCGCTGAGGACTCTCACGCACCTGTCCACGGGACCCTGCCAAGCCGCGTGCCGGATCTCAGAAGCGAGGAGCCTCCGAGATCCACACCGGCTGGGATCATTGTGTCCGAGACAGGACCTCTGTACTCCCGCAACGTGTGGGTACAGTCTATGTACCTCGCAACGTGGTCCCTACGGGATCCGCACCGCCATCGCGAGCATTGGCAGTTGGTACGCACTACCCCGCCGACAGTCCGTCCGAGCACTTCCTCCCCACAGACTGCGGGGCAGTCCCCTCAGGTCCTTGGAGGCCTACACGATCTCCGTAGACCCTAGGCCTACGTAGGCACGCATGGCCTTCTTGATCCGCGCCATGGCCCACCCGGCTTGACTTATCTTCTTAGCCTGCGTCCAGATCCACCCGGCCCGTCTTACATCTTTGCTACTCCCGACTTGCACTCTACAAATCCTGAGCTGTCCTGTTCATTTTCTCGGTCTCGATCTTCTTTGCATCTCCTAGACGGCCTTCATGGTTTTTCTTTTGGTAGCTGGACCCTCTTCCGACGCCATCTGGACCCTATGTCCTTGTTATTACACTGGATGATCTCTCTATCTTGTGGCACCAGCGAACCGTCATATCAACCATCATCGAGTTCACGAGCTAAGCCACCGCAGGTATGTTATCGATCTCTCTTCCTTCCCACTCTCTGAAGATATTTGTCCAGCTTGTGCACACGGTAAGCATGCACGCATTAAATTCCCACGTGCCAGCTCTACTCGATCAACTCGTCCCTTAGCACTAGTCCATTCTGATATTAGTGGTCGCATCTCTCCTTGCACTTTTTCTGACTACAAATATTTCATCACCTTCATTGATGATTACTCGCACTACACCGTCACTCGCCTCCTTTACTATAAGAGTAACTATTTTGCTGCTTTCCGAGACTATCTTGCATTTGATGAACGCGTCATCGGTCGATCTTTTGTCACCTTGCGATCTGACAATAACGAAGAATATCGTTCACTTTTTGTTGCGAGTGCGGCATCCAGCGTTAATTCACAGTCCTCTACTCACCTCAACAAAATAGTGTTGCTGAGCGCAATAACCGCAGCTTGCTTGATGCTGTCCGTTCCATGCTTTTAACCACCAACCTCATCAAGCCCTTCTGGGGTGAAGCAATCACATGCGTCACCTTTCTCCAAAACCGGTGTCCTTCTAAGGCCATCTCGTCTATGACCACATCTTATGAACTCTAGCACTTCTATGCCTCCACTGACGACTCGATCTCTCCTTTTCGTGCGTCTTTGGCTGTCGCGTTTTTTCCTAGGTCCTCGAGGTTGAACGCACAAAGCTCGATGATCGCTCTCACGAGTACATCTTTCTTGGCTTTATCGGCCAGAGTAAATGTTATTGTCTTCAAAGAAAATCTGACGCTCATACCTTCACCTCTCGCGATGTAATTTTTGATGAGTCTTTTCCAACTCTCCCCCCACATCCGCCCCCTCTGCCAATCCCTCACTCACTCAAGAGCCCCTTGAGATCGACGTCCTGTTATCACACTGTGTCCGTTCCTTCAGCTTGTCTAGCTTACATTCCGTCCGTCTCTCCCAGCTTCTCTTCAGTGAGAGTTCCTCTACTCCCTCCTGCCGGTCTAGCTCCAAGATCTGGAGGAGGAGTTCCTAGCAGTCGTGGCACTAGAGGAGGAGCTACAAGCAGTTCACAGTCTAGTGAGAGTAGTCGTCCTCACATACTCACTCCTCTAGTCATACACACAATCACTCTCCTCCTGTAGAGCACATGAGCCCGCACCATCCCTATCTTCGGTGCACATCATCACGCTCACCACGTGTTCCCAGCTCTGTCACAACGAGTCCTCCCTTCCTCCATTGGATTTCCTAGCATCGTCTCCACTGAGACAATCAGCTCGACATTCGATTTCCTCACAACGGAACCCTGACGAAGGATACGACCCCTCATCGTTGATCCCGAAGTCTCGAAAGAATATCAAACGGGCGTTGATGTCCTCAAGCCCGTGCCAAGGAAACTTACTTCTTATGCAGAAGCAGTATCTTCTCTTGATGTTGATCTATGAAGAAGAGCGATAAAGAAAGAGTTGGATTCTCATTAATCAAACGGTACTTGGAAACTCACCCACTTATCACAAGGACGCCGACCGATAACATGTAAGTGGACCTTTAAGTTGAAACTTAATATCGATGAGTCCATTGCTCGTTACATGATGAGACGCGTGGCTCGTGGATTCATTCAAATCTACGAGTTGGATTACACAGAAACTTTTTTCCCCGTAGTCCATATTCAGTCAATACGGCTCATCCTTGTCATCTCAGCGCAGTATAATCTACATGTACATCAAATGGATGTTAAAACTACGTTTCTGAATGAAACACTTAAGGAGGAAATCTACATGTGTGTCCGGAAGGAGTGACTGCAGCAGGACGCAGCCAAGTATGGAGATTGCTTAAGACTCTCTACGGTCTTAAGCAGTCATCAAGATAATGGTATCTGATTATAGATAAATTCTTGCTTTTTCTTGGATTTACTAAGTCCGGTGCAGACGGAAACGTTTACTACCTGCATCAAAAATAGCACTTCGTCATCCTTGCCCTCTACGTGGATGACATTGTGATTGCCAGTAACAATGAGGTTCTATTATCCCATGTAAAAGAGAAATTGAGCTCACAGTTCAAAATGATTGACATCGGTCCAGTCCATCATTACCTTAGCCTTGAAATTAACCGTGACCCATCTTCTGACAGTATCAGACTTAGTCAAACTCTGTATTTGACATAGAGACTATTTCAGTTCGGTTTACAGGACTGCAAACTTGTAAGCACTCCTCTAGTTACAGGTGAGAAACTTTCTTCGGACGACTCTCCTGTCACTGAAGAGAAGAAACTTTGTAATAGTTATCCTTACCAAAGTGCAGTTGGCTCTATAAATTGGGCCGCAGTATGCACTCGTCCTGATTTGTCTTATCTCATTAGTGTACTCTCTCAATTCATGAATAGTCCCGGATCTAGACACATTGCCGCTATGAAGCAGATTTTTCGTTACATCAAGGGAACTTTGAATTTATACCTTGGTTATGCTCAGTCATCCCATTCTTACTCTCTGTTTGGTTACTCCAATGTTGACTGGGGAGGACATGCGGAGACAAGACAATCTACATCAGGCCATTGGCTCCTACTCTGGAGGAGCCATCAGCTGGTCCTCTAAGAGACAGAAGTCAATAGCCCTATCAAGCACAGAGGCAGAGTATGTAGTTCTTAGCACGAGCTGTTCAGAAACAATATGGTTACGTCAGCTCCTGATTGACATCGGATTGCATGACAAAGAGCCCATTGTGACATATTGTGACAACCAAAGTGCGATAGCTCTTGTCGACACTAACAAGTTCCACGATCGTACGAAGCATATCGACATCCGATATCATTTCATTAAAGATCACGTTGTTGAAAAAGTTATAGAAGTTCGATATTATCCTATTGAGGACATAGTTGCAGATATTTTGACAAAGAGCTTACCAGCTCCTAAAGTTGGATTATCTACTACCAAAGCTAAGAATGTTTTTTAGCTGATAATGTTTTTATCTGAAGTGTTATTGAGTGAGAGTTTTAGAATATGTTATAACATGAATACTCTTTTACAATAACTGGTTCAAGTTATTAAATGATTACTTTTAGTAAAGTCACCAAGACCAAGACTATATTATCCAGGCCCAAGGCCATTGTACATTATTGAGTAATTCATTTTGTTTAGTTCTGCTTACACTCTGTCCAAGAGCTCTCTCACACTCACATTGTCTTTATGCCGTGACTTAAAGATTTACCTTAGCGTATTCTACCCGTAGTTCATTTCTAACACTTGTATGTTGCGGAATACAATGTCTACTGTGGTTTCTATAGCTAGCCATCCACTGCCTACAGGTCCGGCTTCCTTCAGCCATTCCTTGCTTCAACTCTTAGCATACACGTTCCAAGTATGAAACCGGTCGTGGTATCCGCACTATGGACCTGCAAGATCTGCCCACTCCCCCAGTTACGGTAGCCATGATCATGCTGTAATTAAGAGGCCTAGGACGCGTGATTCCGGTTAGGGTTTTCGGATTTATGATCGTTAGCGCTCTAGCTGGTTCTGTCCTGATTGATAGAGTAACTCTTGAGCACTTGCAACTAATATCATGAGATTTCGTGTCTGTTCGGTCTCATGTTCTACTAGTTTCTGATTCCGTGACAGAAGGTGGTGGGCTGCTTCTGCGGACGAGGATGAGGACGTCAAGATAGTAGTCCACATACGGACGATAATCTCGGATCGGAAAGCATCGACTCAGTGTCAGTTCTGAATCTCGGTGATCATGCTCAATCTACGGGGACAAGCGGAACAGAGTGAAGAGCTTTCGTTCACTTTCCAGGATCTGGTAGTGGCCACAAATAATTACCGCGGTGACAACGTTATACAGGATAACGGTTTTGCCTTGATATACAGAGGCATTCTACCCGTATTCCCATTTTTGATAACGGTGAAGGTGTGTAAGCTCCCCCAGGTTTCAGAAGAATGTGAGGTGCAACTTCGGACCTCGACATTATGTCGACATCCAAACATCCTGCAAATGTTGGGATCGAACTCAGAAAAGAGCTCCTTCAAGTTACTGATATTCGAGGGCATTCCTGGGGGAACACTGGACGATCTTTTGCATGCTGATCCGGCTAGGATCATTGGCTGGGATGCACGTCTCAACATAGCGTTGGATGTAGCCAATGGCTTGTCCTATCTTCACGAAGGCTGCGATAGTAACATTCAGATTCTTCATCGCGATGTAAACCCGAAATAATCTTCCTTTGGGATCTCACTGCAAAGATCGGCGGTCTTGATCTTGCCATTATTGTGGAGGTTGGTGATGAAGTTTATCCCACACCAGTCGTTGGTACCGTTGGATACATTGCACCAGGTATCTCCCCGAATTCATATTTGTTTCATTCTTTCAGATTTAAGAACGTTTCTGAGACTGGAGAGTTATAAGTTGAACAAGTATAAGCTTGCACAAGTACATGGAAGGTTGTGACTACGAGCCTTGAACTCAATAACTGCTATTTTGTGTATGCTACATACGATTGAGACAGCCACAAGCAATTTTCACGGGTCTGAAGTAAAGATCATGTGCAGAATACTTTAAGGACGGAGTCTACTCGAGCAAAGGAGATGTATACAGCTTCGGGATTACTATTCTAGAGATGATAACGAGAAAACGGGTAAGGGAAATTTATGATAATCGTCTTCCATCTCCTCACAGTGTAAGTGACATCATAGATTTGTTAGTCATTCCAGATCAAGAGCTAGACTTCAGATCAAGAGAGTCAGTCACTCAGTTTGTGGATGTAGCCTGGTGCTGCACATTGCAAAACCCCGAAGACCGTCCCAGTATGAGGGAAGTGGTTGTTATGCTTGAAACCATCATTAGTGCAAGAAACATCGAGCAGAAGTGTCCTTCTCCAGCGCATGAACAGCCCTGCGGATATTCCAGTGAGCTCCGCACGAGAGCAGAACATGCACGTGGGCAACACATCGACCTGACAAATCTTCAAATCCAAATTAGGTTGGATCGTCCTGACCACAATCATTTATAAGAAAGTACTTCAAAAGAATCTTTGCACGCTTAAGGCGGATTACGACAACAGACTAGATCTGTGTAAAAAACATACATGAATGCTTGCAGATTCGACGGGCAAGGCGGAGCAGAGCTTAGTTAATTTCAAAGGACATAACCGGCTGGAAGGAAAACCAACGCTAGCTATGGAGTACAGAGCTATTGGAAAGAACAAGCAGGGTGGGCGAGCTCCTAGAATCGAACTACTTTGGCTACACCAGCAGCAACCTGAGACTGAGGAACCCGACCTATCTTCTTTAGAGAAAATGCTGTCATTCCGATCAGTGACCATGATCGAATGTCATTCATGGATGCGTGGGCAGTTTTATTCTTTCCGTGCAAACACCGAAAGTATACATAGATGTCAGCTAGGACGTGTAGATATAGATTGCCTTTGGCTCCGTATTAATCCGTACGTAACTTCCTTATGACTCAATGCCCGGCTGGGCCATCCCACCCCAGCCGAATAAATAAGCATCCTCAACGCCTTTAGGCAACTGTTGTTATTGGAAGGATGTAAGTGATACGTAGTAATATTAAATTAGATTATTATGAGAAATTAAATTTATTTATAAATATTAATTGACAATGGAGTTAACAAGCAAAACTAAATATAACCCATAAAGCAACCACTAACTCATGCGCTGTCGAAACTACTATGTAGAAAAAAATATTTATTATTATTATTTAAATTATTAATTGGATGTATGTCAAGAATATGCATATTTCTTGAGCTTTCGATCCCGGAGGGGAAGAAGAGCACCAGCAAGGAAATAGGGAAAAAAATTCCAGATGGAGATTTGCTTTGGCCACAGCAGGAAGAGTCAAACTTGGTTCGTAGACAAGAAAAATCCCGTGCTTTGTCAACAAGTAGGAACAATATAAATGTGTGTCTTCTCCACCTAGACCCGCTTACCACATGATCATCCTCCTCTCTATCTAGGTGCCCCATCTTGAGTAGTCAAGCAGGGAAAGCAGTACTGGAACAGTTAACCAAGTCTTACATGAAGTAATGAATTGAGGAGTAAAGCCTATGGTTTGGTTAACTGTTAACCATTGAGGGGCCAAGTCGTAGATGAAGGACATAACGCCATTGTTAAGATGTACCCGCGAAACCCTGCCTGGCATGGAGATCTGATAGTTCTCTGTAAGGTTGACCGTTATGATCTTTGGATTTTGGTATAGGTTGAGCGGTGACTACTGTGAGGAAAATAGATCATTCGATGGAACTTGTCCAAATCTCTAACTTATATACTTAAAGGAGATCACTTTTCAGTCTTCGATATTCTCTTCCAGTCAATCATTCTCTTTGTTAATCCTTCTCTGTTATCATCGACTGTTTCTGCATTCGACTCACTGTTTTTCGTATTGTCTACATACCAATGTCCGAGTAAGAGGAAGTAAGAGATACCCTTCAAAGAGTAAAAATACATCTAGAGAGCATTCAAGTTCATAGGTTATTAGCCTAGTAAAGTCTCTTTGGAGACACTTAACATTTGCTTTATATATCATGTGTGATGTTTCATATTTTTAACATCTTATTGTATTATAAAAATTATTTTAGGAACATATAAGATTTTTATTATATAATTAAAAATTCTTATCACTCCTTTCAAAAGAACTTAATTATTAAATTAATTAACTTACTCCAAGAAAGCAAACTAATTTGCTAGGAGTCGCATAACTTCCATAATATAAACCATGAAAATACTGAAACACAGTAAAAAAACATACTGGCTCCATTAGCATGCGTATAACGAAGCAACCAGCCTCCTTTCACATCTCTTATGATGTGTTTTAAGTTTAAGAAATAAAGATTTTTATAATTTTTTATAAAATTAATAAATATTATTTTCTAAACTTTTAGTGTTAAATGATAAATAAATGATAAATGATATTACATGTCTTCAAGGACCATGAGACTGTCCATGTGAGTCCATCACAGCAGGACTCGGACCAGAAGCTTCATTAACAGTTTGTAGCAGCATGCACCTCCAACCGTGCCCACAAGGAATTGAACCCATGACTTTTCTCTTAGAGGACTCTAAGCTAAACCACTTAGGACATCGATCTTCGATAAGGTCACTAGGTAAATCTTTAGATGTGTCACCATACTGATTCATTGTATGAAAAAATATTGAAGTGAAAGATGCTATCTCATCAAAAAATATCACCAAGTCTTGGTATAATCATAAAACCTACAAGTCAAATATCCCCGATAATTCACATTATATCTATGATAAATTAGATTATTCTCTCTAAATTACTTTTATTCAAATTTTGGAGCACCTTTAGTGTTTTTTCTTATTATAATAGAAGTTTATATTAATAATGTTTTTGCCCACCGTCTTCTTGTTGAGGATGGCAAGATTGAGACTGTAAATACGCGTCGTGTCCTAGCATTGTGGCTATGGAGTGCACATGATGAGACATGAAGATTCGAGGTTTTTGGGAATGAAGGGGAATCTTTTCTTCAGACTCAAGGAATACTGAAGAAAAGAGAATATTTATTTTCATGCTTTTATACTCATACTCCGGGTTTAATTAATCATTAGTCTAAGACTTTCTACCTCAAGTGACATCCTTACACCTGTGACAAGAAGTAAATGTCTCTTGTCAGATCCATTATGGAATTAACACTTGTAATTAAGAGATTAATAAGAAATCAAGAAAGAAACAATTTCAGTTACATGTCAATGTAGGATAGTCAGGTTTTCCCTCACGAAGCAGCAACACTTGGTAATAACGGACGACAATACTGCAACTCTCTATGGCTTGGTAACAACGGACGACAATATTGCAACTCTCTTCCATAGAATAATACGGGGTGTCAAAATTAAGAGAGAAATTTTTTTTAACGGAGAGGAGAAAAAGAGTCGTAATATCGCAGTAGTTAACTCAGAGCAGTAGACATACAGCATAAATATCTAGAGCAGTAAATATAAAACGGGTAAAACAAAGAAATAGTAGATATTTCATTGTAAACAAAAACCGGTAAAACATGTGAATAGCTATTAAGAAAATTACTGCGGATGTTTTCCTGCGAGTATTTCTGGAGTTGTTGGCAAGAAACACATACCAATTCGAAGTCATAACTCCTTACCCGCGGGTGTACGATCTTTCAGAAAGAAAGGTTCTTAAGTTTGAAACCCCTAATATATATGCAGTGCAATGCAACCTCCCGTTAGGGGAAAATCAAGAAAGATGAAAAGCATGAGGAAAATCTTTGTGGAGAGGATTGACATCTGTGCTGCTGGTTACATACATGCTTCCACACCTTCCACTTCAAAAACGAAAGTGGACTAGCTAAATAAAATAACAACATTGCCAATGTAAATTTGATTATCATGAAAATACAGTATGCATTGTTCATATATTGACTATTGTATTAGTTCGCAACAGAGTGCGATATTTGACTGTGTTATCTTTTTATTGCATACGTATATTTTATTGTCAGCTTGAATCTATTTAAATTATAATACGTATGGTAATACAGTAGATTCATAGTTAATGGTGTGGACTAAATGTGCGTCATGTTTACAATGTGAAAGCATGAATGATTAGAACTATGAGTAAATATTTGTTTATGGTGACCAAGTTTAAAAGAACAAGATCAAATCATTGTTACAAAACTGAGAACTGTACTCCAAGTCTCTCAGAATATAGAATTTTATCCCTCACAACATAATACTACCAGCCTATTAGAACTGATAACAAATCATCCTGTTAAAACTAATCAGAAGGAGAACTTAACAGAAATATTCAGATACAAAATATGCACAGCTTTACTTAAACTTCAGAACTGATAGACAGAAAGGACCCCCGACTTATACTACTCTACAAAGAATGTGGGTTAATATACTACTGGTACATAACTGCTGTCACGTCAAAGTGACTTACCTAACTGCTGTCATAATGCTGGTCACGTCAAGTCATGCCATAAGTCATCTCTTCTTTTTTTCTTCAGGAGAATTTGATGTGATCCTCTAATGATATTTAACACCCTCCTTCATTAGAGCATGACTTCTTCCATACCTAGTAAATCTCTAATATGTATAAACCTTAGCTGTTATAATTTTCTGTTGCTAGTATCTCCAGCCCAATCACTATCCCTGAAATCGTGAAGTTCACTTCTTCCCTCCTTAAATATAAGATCAAGATTGATAGTACCTTTCAGATATCTCAGAATTCTCTTTGCAGCAACCCAATGAGATGAATTTGAGCAATGCATAAATTGACTTAGCCTATCAAAAGTATAACAAATATCAGGTCTTGTGTGAGATATCTGAGTTTACCAAATAATTTCCTGTACAGATATTCTTCAATGACATTCTCAGATGTTGTCTTCAAAACCACTTTCTTGTTCCATAGGTGTTGCTGATGACTTGCAACCTTCCATCCGAAACTCTCCAAGTATAGAATTTATGTATGCTTGTTGAGAAAGCATAATACAGTCCTCCATCTGAAAGTAGCAACTATAGTTGCTATCCTGTTGAAATGATGAGTCCAAAAAGAAAGCCCCAGAAACTAAATATCAGATTATCAGATTCTTAAAAACCTTAACTTGAGCTCTGATAACCATGTTACAAAACTGAGAACTGTACTCCAAGTCTCTCAGAATATAGAACTTTATCTCCCACAACAGAATACTACCAGTCTATTAGAACTGATAACAGATCAGCCTGTTAAAACTAATCAGAAGGAGAACTTAACAGAAATATTCAGAGGTGAAATGTGCACAGCTTTACTTAGACTTCAGAACTGGTACAGACAAAAAGGACCTCCGACTCATAGTACTCTATAAAGAATGTGGGTTAATATGCTACTGGTACATAACTGCTGTCATCTAAAGTGACTTATCTAACTGCTGTCACAATGCTTCTCATGTCAAAGTCATGTCACAAGTCATCTCTTCTTTTTTCTTTTATCTTTTTAGCTCCGCAGAGTTTAGATGTGATCCTCTAATGATATTTTACAATCATTACTCGCGAGTGCATGGATCAAATTAACTTCATTTATATGCATAAGTGGCTCAAGACGATTAATCCACGACTAAATGGGTACTATGTCAAAGAACTTATGGCTGACAATAACAGTAGATTGGTAATCTTTAGCGGATCGAACGAAAAGTAAATGTCGAACGAATTAACAAAATTTACAAGTGAATATATTTTCGCACGCATCTCAAAACAGAATTTGCAGCGGATTCCCAACATGTCTCCCCAGATGTAAATTCTTTTGTTATAAATGAATAGTATGTATTTAGTTAATTACTTTCTAAAGTTTTCTTCTAAAATAATTCATTAGTTTTTTAAGATTTATTATCTTAAATAAAAAACAGAAAAAATCAAAAATATAGTACATTGTAAGTATTCAATATTTTACCAAAAAAATCAGCCCATACTGACCACTCTTCATTTTTGTAACCTGTAATTTACACCCCTTGATGTAAAATTTCAGAGGTAAAATATTGTGTGAAATACACCAATGTAATTTTCTTACTGCTTGACGTGTCGTGACAACGCACACGTACTGTATGTGCCTCATTATCTTTATTACTCTGATGCAGAGGGATGCGCCGAAAAGATATCCATTTTCGCTTCTTTGACTTACGAAGAACTCCTTCAGCAGACGGGGCTGACCATGCCGGAGAAAGTGCCGGAGTATGCCGGAACCCGAGAATTGGTGCTGTGTGAAACCGAGAGAAAGTAACTTCCTCCATGAAGTAAACTACCCGAATTTCCCCTTCGTGTGCTGACAGCTTGTGCGTCACGGTACGTATCAAGTCCTATCGTGCATATGATCATGAGCTGCTCTTGTTCAGATTGCATGGAAATATTCTGAGGCTGTGCAGAGTAGTTGAAAATATGAGCTGCTCTTGTTCAGGTTGTATGTGTTAAAATAATGTCTAGGTTCAGACTTCAATCACCTCAACAATTATCTCTAGTATATTAACTTCAGTCACATCTTTCTATGACTAATGACTGATTAGTGATTAACATCAAGTCAATAGGTTAGAGTATATAACAATCCCTTTATGATATGATGAGTCGAATGATACCTTTACTTATATCTCTTCTACAGGAGAGAGTATTCATTACATTTGGTTCTCTAACAGTACGCATATTTTCTGGTCGTTCAAATGCTGTGTAGAGTAGTTGAAAAGACGGCGATAATTAACATCACCTGAAAGATCGCATGCAGATTCCAAACTAATCTGTGAGAATAAGAGGGAGGAGTGATGGCCAAAACAATCAGGATTGCATGCTAAAGAAAGTCAGGCGCTTTAAGAAACCCAAATACAGAGAAGGAACAGTCGTAAAGATCGGGGAAGCAATACGTTTATGGAGACACTAAGTCCCTCGGAATCAGTAGATGACCTTAAGGAGGCCGTGTGGATTGACTATGGTATACCTGCTGTAACTGGACAATGGTGCTAAATGAGATGTGAAAGTTTCTGGGCCCTCGCTTTCGTGCTGGGGACTGTGGGTTCCTGTAGGTGTCAAGCCGCTGCAGGTTCAGCGGATTCCAGGCTAGGTTCGTCACATTCGAGCTTGAAGTTGAACCAGCCCAAGCTGTAGCTTGAAGAAGGACAGGAAATCACGCATAGCTTAGCTTTCACAGCTGTATCTCGTGTTGTTGTGTGTCTCTCGTATACTCGTGTTCGAGTTATACAAGACTGAGAATGAAACGGCAGTGCAGGTGACAGGCCACACTTGAACCTCTACTGCACTGGATGAATGTGAGGATCATGGAGCAACAACAGTGGTCATCATTACAACCAGTTTTCACAGCTCTTGTAGCGATTGTGCTGGTACTCGTCACTCGTTTGCTCGTCGTTACAAAGAAATCGAAAGATCGTCGGCCTCCAGGGCCGAAGCCATGGCCTGTGCTGGGAAGTCTCCCACTTCTAGGAACTCACCCCCATCAGAGTTTGTTGAAGCTCGCAAAAGAGTATGGACCGCTCATGTTCATGAAGCTCGGTTTGGTGAATGTAGTAGTCGTGTCATCCCCAACGATTGCAGAGGAATTCCTGAAAACTCATGATCGAATCTGGGCATCACGATATGCTACTGCTGCGGCTAAGGTCATGTGTTATGGGGGCATGGTCATAGGCTTCTCTGAGTATGGAGCACGATGGCGATATGCAAAGAAGGTGTTCTTATTAGAGCTCTTCACTGGCAAGCGGCTTTCGGAATTTCAGGTTGGACTTCGAACCATAAACTTCAACAATTCATATTCTTAATTACGGTTTCCTTTTGCAAGAGACATCTTAGATATACTCAGTATCTAGTAGCCGGTTGTAAGGAAATATCCTTACTCTTCATGCATGCTACTGTTTGAAATTAGCATGAGTGCACTGGCGAGGATTACTGCGATATTCGTTGAGGGAGCTAACAGACGTAGATACTAGAGGTTTTGCACTCCTCGTTCCACCACTCGGGTTGTCTTCCTGCTCAGATATCTGTCGGGAGTTTTCCCACTTGCAATTGTCCCATCATGACCTTCAATGATCACGTTAACACCTTTATGATCCGTTTCTACGTGTACATGAAACTAGAGTTGAACAATTGCCCTCGCTAATAGAGTCGTTAAAACGATACTGTCACGAGATGTTTTTACGTGTGGATGCAGAAAACTCGGAAACTGGAAGTAATGAGTGGCATCAACGAAGCGATCGAGGGGTGCTGCAATGGAACAAAGGCTTTACGGATGGATCTGGTGTTACGAAAGATTGCATCAAATGTAATGACCAGAATGTTGATGAACCAGAGTCTTCTCAGTGAAACGGCTAACACCATCAAAAGCACTGATGATTTTCAAGAGACGATCAAAGATGCTTTCAGATTATTTGGCGTCTTTTATCTCGGAGACTTCATACCCTGGTTAGATCCATTCGACCCGCAAGGTCTTAAAAAGCAGATGTACGTCACTGCAAAGAAATATGACAAATTCTTGCAGAGTGTCTTGGACGACCACAAGGTGAAGCTCGAGGCAGCTAAACACCAGCCTCATGGTTCTAACGAGGAGACACCGCAAGATATAGTGGACACACTACTAACTCGTCCGAGAGATGTCGATGGCCAATATCTCACCGAACTCGAAATGAAAGCCATCATGCTGGTATACTGAACGCTTGACCATGACACCCACACAACCGTTTTCTATGCAATGTCATCTGGATCTCCATAGCTACCTTATGATCAGTTCTAGCTTCATGGTTTAGCTGAAACCAGATGTGGAAAAGTTGCGGCGCGGATACGAGTGATGGACTGCTTCTGAATCAAGTGAGCTGTGACTGCAGGATGTGATTCTCGCCGGTACAGACACTACCTCGAGTACCACAGAGTGGGGTCTCAGCGAGATGCTGAAAAATCCCGGCTGCCTGGAAAGAGCACAAATGGAAATGGATTCTGTGGTGGGACGAGATAGACTCGTAGAAGAGTCTGACCTGCCCAATCTGCCGTACCTGAACGCCATTGTGAAGGAGAATTTCCGACTGCACCCTGTGGCACCTTTGTTGATACCACATGTGTCGACGGAGGACTGTGAGATCCAAGGCTACAGGATTCCAGCGAAGACTAGGTTATTCGTCAACACGTATGCGATCCAACGAGATCCGGCGGTTTACGAGAGGGCGCTGGAATTCTATCCTGAGAGATTCCTGGGTAGTAAGAAGGATGTTCATGGCCTCGACTTTGATCTTCTACCTTTCGGGACAGGTCGAAGAATATGCCCTGGAAAAGCGCACGGTCTTCTGGCAGTTCAGTATACCATGGCTCTGCTGATCCAGACTTGCAACTGGACTCTCCCTGGAAACCTGAAGCCGGAACAGCTTGACATTGAAGAGATATTTGGACTCACCGTGCCTAGACTCAATCCTCTGCTGGCTATAGCAGCTCCGCGATTACCCGAACACGTGCTTGCTCGTGACTGCGCATGCCAATTGTAAAGCTGACATTGTCAACCAGAATCCGGGATTCACACCTCGGGTAAACCAAGTTGATACACTACGGACCGAATGAAACTAGTTATCAGCATGCAGCTGGGGCGATTTACCTATACCCTTAGTCTCATAGGTTAATCGTCGACGTTTGTATTCGAGATTGTGCTAGAGCATAAGGCTACTGGATATCATTTTCTCTTTCTTTTTGCATTATGTTTTTTAAAACAGGGAGTTTCAATTGCTCTACAGAGAACTTAAAATCGTGGTTCACACAATAGAACAATTACAGTAAACGATGCTACTTCATGTGGGCCTGTTGTATACATTAATTTTGGATTACCCATGTACGATCGTTGAGGGGCGATATGCTACCTTAGATAGTGTTCTTCCTCCCTCTCGGGGCGTTGGTTGCGTGACCCTTCGGGCCGTTCTTTCCCTTGTAAAGCTTGATGGGTCTTTCTATCCCTTGGCTATTCATTATGTCGCTTGTTTTCCTTTTCAGTCCCATCGTAAATATGATTACTTGATCGCCTATGTTAGGTTTCTGGTAACTTCACTTCACATGAGAACCACGCACCATTATCAACAGGAACTTACTGAAATCCCACCCACGTAAACTTTCGTGTTGTTTGCATGGATGGGATTTCGATATTTCACGGTAAACACCGCCCCTTGGGTATTGATTCGAATGGCTCGACTGCAAATTCTTACAAGAAACACACCGCCTCTTTGGTGATTGATTCGGATGCAAATTCTGTATCTCCTCAATTAAAGTTGATATGTTCTCACATTTTCAATAAAGATTCTTTCAGTTTCCAATTTCCCTTCATACTGCGTGAGTTCCGAACTTCGAAAGTTCCCTCAAACTGTATAGGGTACAGTGTTGCATTTTACAGGATTTTGCTGTATCGAGCGAGTAATATATTCACCGTGTTGCATACCATGCTTTCTGTGATCGAAAATTTCGCGCAATGGCCAAAGAATTTCAAGGCAAATCTCACTAGTCAGTTGTCTTTCGGTTCTCATTCAACAGAGATCCACCAATTTCAAGTTTACGAGTTGAAGCGTCGATGAGTGCAAGTGCGGGTCTTCAAGCACTTCAAGCACTTCAAGCACAGCAAGTAGAGTATCTGTTTCTCATCTATTTTCTAGTGTGGGTTCTGGAGTCAAGAGTTCAGAGTTATAGTCTGACTTCAAAAAACGGATCGGATCTTTACGTTTGTCCATTTCTTCTGGTTTTGGTGTGTTCTTGAGACCCAGATTCATATTATAGCTTCTCAGTGTGATGTATCTTTTTATCATCTCGTGAGGTCATGTATTCATCTACCATATAGAATTAAAATTAAAATTTATAATCAAAAAATAAGAATGTACCATTAATGTAGTTTATTCATGCATAATGGAAAAGTTAGAACACGATACAACCTCTCCTACCACCACATTGAAGCATGCATAATAGAGAAATTAGAACAATATGCATTCTCTCATACTACTTTATTGAAGCATGCATATTTGACCTAAGCTTACTTCGATCTTTATATTTGATAATTTAAATCTCATTCTTAGTGAAGGATTATTTTTAGTTCTAAATCAATCATAGTTTTTTTGTTAGGTATGGTGAAGACCGAATATTAGATACACCCTTTTTAACTCTTCACACATTATTCATTCTATTTTATTTTATAATTACCACTAATACACCCCTTTAACTCTTCCACTTCCCAGAGAGAAAGGAATAAATGAAACCAGACTTCTGGACTTGACCCAGTCCCAGATTCAAGTTCATGTGCTCAGACTTATGAACTAAAGTCTTCACCAATGGTCCAGATTGTTGTATAAGAAAAAAAAAATATTCATTATTAATATAAAATTCCTTATTGCCACCTGATATCTAGTCCTACTCTCCGTATTTCTCGCCAGGTGACATCATTTTAGGTTATATCATTATTCGGTATGTTTAAAAATACATAGTCATCGCTGTGTTACAATAACAAGAATTGATATTTTTAATCATTTACCAGATGTATTCACCAGTGATAAAGATTAAAAAAGAAAATCGTTTTCACCGCTTGTCCTTCCTTCCCTAGCCAAAAGTGCACTTTTGGATGCTTATTTTATTGAAGCATGCATCATGAGAGGGCGGACAGTTTCTGAGAAAAGTCAGAGGAGGTTATACACAAAACCATTTCCTTCTCTTTATTAAAACTGCCGTTTGTCTACAAGAAGGGGAATATTTTTATTTCTCGGAAGCAAAGAGACTGAGTTCAGTTCTGTTGTCATAGACAAGAAACTATAAGAAGTGACTGTTCTAGCGTTTACTGTGGTAGCCATGGAGAATCCAGCAAAGAAAGATGAACCAAACTACGGTCGACTTTTCCTCTCGCGGTTTAGGGTTGTGTGTTCCAGAGAAGCACGTAGTGCCGGTAAAGGCAGCCCTACTGCTAAGAGGCCAAGCGTCAAATAAAGAAACATGAAACATAGAAAAGAACAAAAAAAGACGGAAAGACGAGAACAAAAACGCAGAGAAACGAGATAAAAGGAGAAACAAGAAACGAGAGAACAAACATTTAGGATTAACCCTTAAGTTCAAGGAGGATAGTGTACTAATAACATAAAAACACTATCATAAAGGTTTGAACATTCATCAGAAAATTACAAATTTTTCTTTTTAAATAGGATTACGTTAACATACAAATAATAGTTTCGAATGTAACTAGTTGCGGAAAGTTTGAATGGTATCTGCTCGTCAGATAATGCAGAAGACTTCTCGTATAAGTTTGTAATTGAGAGTTATGTGTGGAGGTTTCTTCGATGATCCGTTGAATGGTCATTTCAAGCTCTATGTTCCAGGTTTATGGATCAGCTTTAGCTTTCGCTTGAATGTTTATCGTTTCAGGCTTAAGGATCAGCTTACGCTTGAATGTTTATCATTGCTGAAGTGGTTATCTCATCTTTGTGATTGCCATCTCGCGTGTGTCTCAGAGAAAACAATTATTACGAAATTTAAAAGAGATTGTAGAGATGAGAGTGATGTTGACTTTCTCGAGCTTTGGAGAGTCTTCAAGTTCATATGAATCTAACATCAGCAATACGAGAGAACATTCAAACTCATGAAGAAGATAAAAGGGTGATTGTACGAGTTCGTCCGATGAAGACAACTATATGTTCGTTTCAGATTCTGATGAAGAGTTCGTAGAGTTGAATCGAGTACTTTGCACTTCAAGATAACTGGGACGGCAACATTGATTCTCATTTTTCAAGAGTAAAGATTTTTTCCAAAACTATTTTGAAAATCTTCTTTTTGACTCTTTTCGACAACTTACACGAATAGATAGATCAACAATTACAGTTTTATGGTTCAATAAGTAACAACCCAGAGAAACAACTCAGAGAAACAAATGTGTCAAAAATAGTAAATTAAAGATCGTTCTCACGAAGATACAGTTAACAATTACGCAAATCACAGTACAACAACATCACAATGATAATTCTGCGAGTTTTTTGTTATTCTCACGGGATGGAATAATATCCGGATGAGAATTAAAGTTTGATAAGAAACTAAATTCAAGCACAACCTGATAAATTGAATGCAAACAACAATGAAATAGTTCTTGATCAGGGACCATTCCAACAATACAGATAAAAGATTCGAGAAGACAAATATATGAATGAATGAATATTGCAAAATGCTGCTGAAATATTACTAGTCTTCTTCTGAAAAGACAGAAGAACACTGACTTCAAATCAAGGCTCAAAGAATAAGCCCCTACTCTTCCTTAGAAGTGTTTTTTCCAACTAAATCATCACTCTTCAAGTCCATCACTTATTTGAAGAAGCCTCCTTTAACAAGAAGCAACCATCTTCCAAACTCTCTTTACAATTTAACTTATCTCTTCCACTTCACAATAACTGATATGTTCTCACATCTTCGAAATATGTTTCATCTAAATGCTACGGAGACTCTCTTCGTCGAAGTCCGACTTCGGATATCTACATCAATCAGATTTACACCTACGACACAAACTACGACCTTCGTAGAAAATCACCTTCTCCCAACTCATTCACACTCTCTCCCTGCAATCTTGGGTAAAGGAAATTAACTAACAAAGACTGAAAACATGAAAAAAGTATAATGTCTGACAACCGCATCGCTTATATACTCTTTTGCCCAAAGACTACAAATCTCATTTCCTACAAAGAAAAGATTACATCTAGACCGTATTATCACTTCCTCACACTTGGTGGAATCGAAGCCTCTACTCTACCTAACTGTAAAGTCTCTCTTATACTCCATAACGATAACTTAACCGTCTCCCTAAGCTCATGAATCTCACGAACTATCCTCTCAGCTATTCTAACTATCCTACTCTTAGCCGAAGGATCTGGTGATGTCGTTAACTCTGCTCGAAGTCGCTGAAGAAGCTCCTTTTCTGTTGAGCCGAGCTCGCTGATGAAGTACGTAGTCGTAACCTCATCCACCTTCCCCTGAACTTCTTCGGTCTTCGCTTCAGAAGCTGCCTTTGCTTGACAAACCTTCTTTAGTTCCTCGTCCTTCATCGCTAGCAGTTCTTGCAATGTGTCTCTCTCCGACTTCATATCCTGAAGTCTCGTAGTCGTCAAGTTCAAGTTCGCCTCCAAGTTTGAATATGATACGAAGAAGTAATGAAGTACGAAGTAGGTCATGAAGTACTAAGTAGTAATGAAGTAGGTCATGAAGTACGAAGTACGAAGATGAAGAAAGTTCTTCGCCGGTCGAAGTACAAAGAAGTCATTCCTCATCGACTTTATCGATTCTTAAATCCTTGGTAACTTCATCATTCGGACTCCGTGTGCCTCGCACAACATATCGATAGAAAGCTCTTCGTCCAAAGAATCCACCTATGAGAAACTTCCATCCAAACTTACTTCACAACTTCAACTGATTCTTCAAGAGCAAATCTTCTTCACTAAACTTCTAATTAACACTACTCTACTTCTATCCTCTATCTTTTACTACCTATTCTTCTTACTACAACTAGTCAATTAATTAACCAAAACGAAAAATCAAGACTTCAACAAACTTTAGAGTCGATTCTTCGAGGATTTATTCGTTGGTCAAATAGCAAAGAAAGACGTGTCATATCAGATGCTTTTGCAGCAAAACGATTTTTGAGATGTGTAGGGTTGATAGATGAGACTCTGTTGTCTTTGTCAGAGGTCTCGTGTCAATGGTGAAACTTATTATGATCTGAAATGCAATTCAGTAAATGCCCAAGTTGTGTGTTGTCATCGAAAGAGAATCATCTTTCTTTTTCCAGACATTCCGAGGAGCTGCCAAGATATCACATGCTTGAGGAAGTTTGTCTTATGGAGACACACTGACAGTGATTCTTCTCTATTTGAGGCAGATCAATATTTATCGGTGATTTGGATATTCACCATGCGACATCTTATTCCATCGTTTAGGATGGCTACATGAGACAAAAAGAAAGAAGATTTCAATACTTGTTTAGCGCATGCTAGGGTGACGAACGAACACTATATAAGTATTTTGAAGTCCCGATGGCATTCTTTGAAGCAAGTTAGAATGCGATTGAAAGAAAGATCCGAGAACCAGTTTCTAGTAGATGGGTAGGTTGTTGTACCATGCCCCACAACTTTTTACTCAAAAATGAAGATGAATGGATTGAGGAAGATGGAGATTAATTATAGAATCAAAAAGAGATCTCGAAACTCTTGCGAGAGAAGATTTCTCTATGTATGCTGCCGAGATATATCAAAAAAATAGAATTCTCAGAATATGTCTTCAACAAAATTGAAGATCGGGTGGATTCTTATTCAAACCTTGATGTATTGCGAGCTTTGACATAACGTTTTTGACGTTGCGCACAATCTTCTTCTCTGTTCTCGCATTGTGAAAACCACCTGAGTGCGAATGTGTTTTAACCCACCTGGTGTGATGATCTCACTGATTTGTTCAGTGTGTTTTAATTCGTCATCGTGTAGTGAATTGTCCGATTGTTTTAACCCATTGGACTACGATGCGAAGATCATAGTGAATTCATTAGCATGTGTTTTAACCCATCTGGATGACGATGCGAAGATCGCATTGATTTGTTCGGTATGTAATACGATTTGCTTGGTGTGTTTTAATCCACCATCGTGCCACGCACAGATAGTGTTTGGTGTGTTTAATCCACCAGGCGACTGTGCAAAGATCACACTGAATTTAAGAAGGCGTAGCGAATCAAGTCGGGTGTTTTTCAACCCACCTAGTGTGACGATGTGAAGATCATATTGAATACATTTGAGTATTTTTCAATCCACCTAGTTCGAAGATACAAGCAATTGTTGGTAGATGTGGACGATTTGATGAGAGAGACATTACTAAGTACCTACGGGAGTATATGGATGAGATGGAGGTGCTCAGGGCACCTGAAGTTGAGATAATTTTGAGCTTTGAGTTACTGTTATTCGTGAATTGAGAGAGAAGGTGAGAATTCTACGAGGAGACATCTAGATGGATGGACTCTGTTTGAACATGCACAGAGAGAAGAGTTTCTAGAAGAGGATTCGGAATGACCCTCATGGAATGAATAGAGCGTCAGCTTGGATACCATGGGATTGAATGAGGTGATTCGTGAGTTTGAGAAGAGGTACTCTTAGCTTTCTGGTCTATAGAGGTTGACATTGGATGCTAAGAAGATGGAGTTGTTCTTAGGGGCTCTGGATGAGTTTACAGAAGACAGACTTTGTTCCATGTTAGCTGATCGTGGAGCTAAAGAGGGAGTTACATCTGATTGGAGAAGAATGGAAGAAGCAATATCTACTCTTGCTAGACAACATCATGATAGGAGGGCAGTGCAACTAGAGACTTTGCCAGAACAGAAGGTAGCTCCTCAAGTTCCAATAGTTTCGGTGGAGTCAATTTACAAGAGTTGAAGACATGGAAAAAAATACAAAAAATGGATGACAGAACAGGTATCAAAGTTGTGGCTTGCAGAAGTTATGCATGAAGATAATGTAGTTTTTAGTTTGTTTGAATAGTTTGTGTTTGTATAGTCAGTTGCTAGTTGATTGCGTACAGTAATCAGATTGATGAAGGAGAGAGATGATATGAGGAGATTGCTGCATATTTGCAGTTTTTCTCTCTTCCGATGCAGAACAATGAGAGAAGTAAAGCAGTTTGTTAGTGTGCATTCCGTCGAGAAGCAGACGTCCATGCGAAGTATAAATCTATACTGAAAAAGATGAACCCAGTAGCAACTCAACTACCTACTAACTTCCAACAGCAAGTACAATTAGTGAGAATTGAGCCTATATTGCGCTATCATAGACAAGTAGGGCATCAGTTTACCGAGGACACGTTGAAGGAGCTCCAGATAGGAGGGGGTGATTTTCTAACAGAGGTTGAAAAGACAATTTTTGAGCAGATGATAGCAGATCTTAGTAAAGCATTTTCTTTTTCAGCAGGGGAGATAGGTTGTGTGGATCCAATGATGACAGTGCCTATGGTTATATTCACAATCCCTCATGTGCCTTCGGATCAGAAATTGATTCTGATTCCTCGTGTTATGTTGTATAAACTTAGTGAGTTGCTGAAAGAGAAAGTACGGATGGGGATACTTGAGCCGTCTATGGGACCGTACTCTAGCAGATGGTTCACTGTACTCAAGAAGTCTAGAGGCTTGCGTTTCATTCAAGACCTACAACTTGCGAATAATGTGATCATCGTAGTGTTGGAACGGGTCCTGTGATTGATGAAGTAGTAGAGGCATTTGCAGAGAGAGCTATCTACTCCATTGGAATTTATATTCTTGTTATGATCAGTTTCAGCTGGCTGTAGAAAGTAGAGATTTGACTACTATGCATACGTCTTTGAGATTGATGCGGATGTGTACTCTTCCTCAAGAAGCAAAGAACTCGGTGGCTCATATGCAGAATGCAATGCATAAGGTACTACTAGAATTTGTGCATGCTGTTACCATTCCATTTCTAGATGATGTTCTTATAAAAGGTTGCGTAGTTGAAGACAAGGATGAACAAGTACATGCGAATGGATGTAGGAGGTTTGTTGCAGATCATATCAAGGATGTAGAAAGTATCTTGACTCGCAAAGAGGAGGTACATCTCACCCTCTCAGGAGCTAAGTCCAAGTTTGGTGTATCTGAGATTTTAGTGGTTGGTCATCTGTGTGGTGCTTTTGGAAGACGATCAAATCTAGAAAAGGTTGACGCTGTAGCTAGGATAGCGGACTGTAAAAATATCACAAAGATTTGAAGCTTTCTAGGAGCTTGTGTATTTTACCGTCTTCCATTCCTCACTATGCTCATGTTGCGGAGCCTTTGTATGCATTACTGAGAAAGGGTAAGAGGTTTGTATGGACTTCATTCCATCAAGAAGCTATGAATAGGCTGAAAGAGACACCGAAGTCTCCACTTGTATTGAAAAGAGTAGACTATGGGTGTGAAAGACATGTCATTGTCACCACAAATACTAACCCAAAGACGATTGGTTGGGCGATAGATCAAGATGATGCGGACACTATGCGGTTTATCTTAAGATCTGAGGCTAGAATCTTTACGGATAGACAACGAGATTATCCTCAAGTGAAGCGTGAGTTGTTGGGTGTGGTCATCGTGATGAAGACAGATCGTGAGTTCTTGATTGGTGCTCATGTAGTCTTAGAGACAGATTGTCTATCTCTGCTTGGGATGATATCCAACTGTAGCACGCCGGACATAGCGATGTTGCGTTGGATTGCTTACATCAGGAGCTTGAATCCAGAACTGAAGCATAAAAAAGATAAGGAGAACATGGTAACAAATATGTTATCAAGGGCTCGGTATATAGACGAGGAGGATATGTTTTCAGAAGTTGAGAAGAAGAAAGAAATGAGTTCGGTGTCAAGTTGGTCGACGGTTTAAAGACTTGGAGTCGATGATATTTAGAGAAGAGTTTTTACAGAGGTAGACTTCGTGACATAGGATATTATTTGAGTTTGTTGGAGAGACAAGAGAGGTGGAGCAAAGTAGAGTTCAGGGAGATAAGAAAACAAGCATACAATTATCTTCTACACGATGGGTATCTTTGGAGACAATCGCAGAAGAGAGATGAGATGTTCATACGAATAGTGGACAATCTGCAGACTAAACAGCAACTAATGAAGGAGTTCCATGATACCTTGTGGGCTGGACATCAAGAGATTTGGGCTACTTACGTCAAGTTGAAGGAAAGATATTGGTGGAAAGGTCTGTATCAGAATGTGATGAACTACATCAATTCCTGCTTACATTGTCAGTTTTACTCGAAGATGCGATATAAGGACGATCTCGTGCCAACTTATCCGTCTTGCATTCACTTCTAGTGGGTTCTCGACTTGGTGGTAATGCCTCCGGGGCTATGGGATATGCGATATTTAGTTTTGGCTCGTGAGGATCTCTCCAATTTTATGGAAGGACGAGCTCTGAGGACGAAGACCATGGAGGGTATCAGTAGGTTTGTACTTGAAGATATTATCTATAGATATGGATCTGTAGGAAGGCTAGGGGCAGATAGAGGAAAACTATGTGGTGAAATAAACGAAAGAGTTTTTTGCTCGATATGATGTGAAGCTCAAGCTTACTACTGCAATGAATCGATAAGAGATTGACAAGAGCGAACGAGGACATCCATCAATAGTTCAGGCTTTGGTGAAGTCATGTGACGGTAAGCGTTGTCCGTTGTCGAGTTGAGAGTTTTTTTGAGAAGGGTGTAACCTTCTGGTTGTGTTATGACCGTGAAGGCTGTGATATGTTTACTCAGGGAAGCACTAGGCTTCTAGCTGTGGATGGTTCACTCAAGGGGGAGGCTTTTCAGGTTACAACAAGACGTTATAAACACTCATACAGGTCTCTAGGCTCCTCTGATATGTTCAGGAACAAAAAATCAGGTTGAACTAGGAATGATAAGATCAGACAGTGAACTTTGACACTCAGGATTGAGAATTATGTGAAGATTTAGACTTCTAAACTTCTCCTACATGTAAAAGAGACCCCACTCAGCACACACACGAAGTTTCAGCTTGAGATCAAATTCTGGCACCGAGATATGGACAAAAAAGTTCTGGGCAAAGATATTGCGACAATTTCTGATACTCAGACAGCTAGTTTGACCTACAACAGAAAATTGACTCTATCACTTTCAAAGATTCTTACAGGATTTGGAGTCTACATGATGCTGAACACCCTTGTGACTCCTAATTGTACACCGCTCCAGATCTCGTTCTCTGAAGTTGCTGCTCTAGATTGAGAGCTTTTCAGACCCCCTCTGCTTCAACGGTCGCCCTGAATTACTCACTCATTCAAATGACTTGAAACTTTTTAAACAGTCGTAGCCCCGCTGACAGTGAACGCAACCACGAAAGTTTGAAGCAATTTTCTCAGTTTGCTGCAATTGACACTGAAACCCCAAAATCAACAAAAGTGATGCAATTCTGACTCAACTCGAACTTCAAATTGGCATAACTCCTTGTTTATTGATCCAAATTGATCAAGAATTTCATTGATAGTGCTTAGCACGACGAGCTCTATCTTCTTGTGCTCTCAGATTTCATAGTGTCCTCACCAAATGCTCGAAATCCTCTTTTGGACCACTGTTTCTAAGTTTAGAGTTACACAAAAGATAAAATTGGACCAATAGGAGTTCATAGCTCCACTTGGTTGTCCTTTTGTGCCTTAAACCATGTGGTAACTTAATTCCACTCATAGGCTACCACGTCAAGTTCTCTAAAGTGCCAGTGTAAATCTTAAACTACCTAAAATGACACGCAGTTCTGAAAGTAAACTTAACCAACTAAAAGTAAACTTAAACCAACACGTAAGTACAACCCATGAGCTTAAACCCTATCAACATGGTAGATCTAAGTTATGTACATTGAACATCATAGACAAGTAAAAAGTCACTTGCACAAGCGCACAAATGCTTGAACAAGATAACTAGCATACTATCAGCCTACTAGGACTCAAAACGTATAACACAACGGTGTTAATATATGCATGAAGGACTAGGAGTAACATTAAGCTAACTTCAACCGCTACTAACTCCCAAGTGTCGGAGTAGAAGCGTAACCCGTAGCCACCAATGTTCACAACCTCAAGAATCGACTTCTCTGACGTCTTAACTTAACTCAGTGAGACTAACTCCTGATAGAGAGGTGAATTATTTACTATGTGAAATGATTCACATCACGACAGCATAGAGAGTGGCATATGTTACTCCCTTTTGCTTTATGGGTTGATAGAACAACTCACTGTGCTACTATGAGATACATGTTTGTCGAATTAATGTAAGGGCAGAAACTGATGATGCCAACAGAACAAGACTTTCCTACTTGGACTAACTTGTCGTGGGAAGACGATATGGATCGTGTACAACTTCTCTCACTACGGATCAGACAATTAGAATGTAGAGAAGAGGATCTTGCAAAAGCGTAACGAAGGTTGAAGGAGACTCAACTTGAGAACAAGGAGAGGTTTGATAAGACCTAGAGGCTTCGACCAAAACTGATAGAAGTTGAGGACTGGGTGTTGATATACAACAGTACATTGGAGAACCAACACTCTACAATTCGAAAGTTTTTGTGGAGATGGTTTGGTCCATACCTTATCTCATATGTACATCAGAATGCTACCTATTATTTCTGAGAGCTAGATGGTATACCTTTAAGACTTCATGTCGCTGGAAAACTAGTGAAGTTGTTCAGAAAGAGAGGGAGGACAGTGGAGCTAGCTAGGTTCTTAAGATCATAGTAGACGACAAGTACAAATGAAGATCTTTCTGAGGCAGTTGAGGAGGACGAAGACGACTTGCAGAATTACAAAGATGATGAATTGGCACATGCTAGAGGATGTGAAGGTTTGGAGGGGATGAATGTCGTGTTGCATGTGAGCCTGTATAATGAAAGTTAGTCAAAAGGTTTTTTCTTCCATTGTGTACGTAGTTGTAAGGGAAGCTGCCCCGGAGCTTATCAAGCTAGACACGAGCTAAGCTGGGGCTATGCTTGACAAGCTGCCCCCTAAAGCAGCAAATAAAAATTCTCCACACTTAGCTATAACTAACATCTTACTAATAGACAAACTTCCTATGTGTAACATAGGTCGTTACAATACGGTGGGTATCATTGAGTTGGATGACTTCATCCAAGAGTTTGACAGTTGGTGCGATCTGGAGCAGATGTAGAACCCACAGCTATTTACATCCTTCATGGCGTGGAAGAGTTTGTTCCAACACTTGTAGGGACCAACGATGGACGATTACCATGAGTTCAAACAAGACTACAGTGTGGAGATTGAGTTGTGGTGACAACATTGGTTTCCCAACTACGTTTTATACTATTGGTGTAATTTCCGAAGGCGTAGCACATGCGAGTTCAGATGCCAGTAGCAATGGTACATCCGCAGGTACGGAGTACATACTACCAGCGGCGTTCACTAGAAGTGGAACAGGTGGTAGTGTGAGCAGGATACCACCAAGGTTTAACCTTGTGGTTCAGTTCGTCCATTGTTTGAGGACGAACTATCAGGGTGTACGGATCGAGAAGTTGAGGAGTCTGCAGGAGTTTCAGCGGAAGACTGGAGAGAGCCTACACGAGATGTTTACTCGCATGAGGCTGCTGATCAGCGTTACCCAAAGGGTGATGGAAGCACAGGCAGTCCAGTTCTGGTATAAGATACTAGACCGAGAACTGTATAAGAGAGTTAAGGATGCGACTCTCCTTAGAGACACCGCTTCGGCATTGGTAGTTATTTTTGGTTTGGCTGAGCGGGTTGAGCTCAACATGGTAAAGGAGAGGGTGGTGACAGCTGGATTCAACAAGGAGGCACCACATGGAGCGACCATCTTTTCTCGAGGATCACAGGCTACGTCACAACGTGGTGGGGATAAGGATCGTGTTGAATAGTCACAATCCCATGAAGGTGTTGGAGGATCTTGTGGACAGAAGCCCATGCAGTCCTTCTCTAGTCTGCAGCAAGTGGGTCCTTGTTGGACATGTGATGGTCCTCATCAGCAGAAGAACTGTCCACAGAGAAAAGGTGGTTATGAGACGTATGGGATGTCTCAAGCGGTGCCTAGGAAGTGTGAGCATTGCGAACGACCAGGTCACAATAGAAACTGTTGTTTTGATCTCCACCTCGAGCTACAACAAGGGAAGGTTGATCGTGCACGCGAAAAAAGAGCTCAGGGAGACCGTGATGATCGAACTGGAGATAGAGGTCCAACACATGAGAGAGGATCAATCGGTCCATCACCTACTACGAAATCAGAAGCTGTTCCAGTGTTTCAGTTGATAGTCACGCTCAGTGAGAGCAAAGATGTAGTTATCTCTAGTGCTGAGGTGGTTCAGCGAGAGACGATGGATGTGTCCATGGAGTCGAAGATCAAGACAACTACCAGTGGTACTTGGCAAGCAGCGACTGTCAGGTTAGATGAGTTACTAGGTAGATCGGCGATTGACCGTGTTGGTTTGGCACCAAGCGTGGTGTTGTTGGACAACATAAGTGGTATCTTTTGTTTGATGACATCTTCAGAGAAAGTGTATCAATCGTAGAAAGTCTTGTTAGACTGTAGAGCCCAACCGTCGATGTTGAGGAAGGCGACGTGTATTAGTTTGAGTTTGGGGAAGTCCGAGATGGAGAGATGTCCATTCCAGCTACAAATATCTCAGGAGGATCATGAGGTACATCTCTACACATGACACGCTCTCGTGTCATGGATCGGCTCCTCCCTGAAATTCAGATTTCGATGCTTGTCACTCAAAGACACTCATGGGAAAGGCAAGCTAGGCCTCAGCTTACAAGTTTTTGGTACAATTCTGGATTTCCACTTTCATCGCATCAGTGGATAGAGCTCTTTGTCAGCACTCCATAAGCACTTCGTCTACTTCGTTTGGACGCTTAGTGGAGAAGTTACAAGACTCGAAAGATGGGTAAAACAAGCTAAGTCCCAACTTACGAGCTTTTGGCACAATTTCAGATTTCCACTTTCATCTCATCAGTGGATAGAGCTCTTTGTCAACACTCCATAAGCACTTTGTCTATTTCGTTTGGACATCTAGTGGAGAAGTTATAAGACTCGAAAGATGGGTAAAATAAGCTACACCTCAGCTTACGAGCTTTTGGCACGACTTCGAATCTTCACTTTCATCGCATCGATAGGTAGAGCTTGTTGTCAGCTTTCCATGAGCATCTTGTCTACTTCATTTGGACGTCTAGTGGAGAAGTGACGCGACTCGAAAAAAGAGAAAATCAAGCTAGACCTTAGTTTACTTTATTGATTGGGTATTTGCGGCTCCAAGCGCTATACTAAGGACGCAAGGGGCCTGCTTCCTCATATTTGAAGAAAATTGGTATGTACTATGACTGACATAAGGGGGTTGCTTAAAGAGTTTGCTTATTCTTACGACCTATCGGTGGACGTTTGGAGAATTGGGAAGTCCAATATGCACACAAGGTGTCATTAGGTTCAGATCTGTGCAAGCTACGTGTGGATTAAGACGGTTCTTGATGTGTTATGGGAGAAATTAAGACGCAAGAAAAAGATTTGGGAGCTTCAGTGATCTGTGAAGGAGAGTTGGATCGTTCGGACCGTTCTAGAGTCCAAACTTGTTGTCTTTGGATCCATCGGGATCAGAACAACAAGTTCTTCAGGAAATTGAAGACGATACCAAGTTTCATCGGGCAGTTTAGGAATTCTGAGTGAAATTGGCTCGCAGGGAAGCGCTTGCGTCAGGTTTTTCATCGCCTGTGACTTGAAATCAGATTGTTTTTCACGATCGGTGAGCCAAGCTCTTCGTTCTTGGTGCATATGCGACCAGAGAGTCTTCATCTACGCATAAGAGAAGACAGTACGTGGATTGGATTGTTGGGTTGGGTGAGGTGAGCGAGTTTGAGCCGTAGGGAGTCCATTTACGTCAGTTTTTTGCAACTTGTGATCAAATTTCGTGCGTGGTTTTGCAAGAGGAACTCCAAACGACTTGTTTGGAGTCTCGTTGGGTTCCTGATAGCTAGATCTACCTGCCAGAGAAGACAGATATCAGATCAAGCGATCCGTTTGAGAGGTGTGTGCGATTTTAAGCCACAAGGAAGAGTTTTTGAAGATTCGATCACCTGTTATCGAAAATCGGTGGTATCTCGGCTGTCGGGAGTCAGATTTGATAGTTCTTGAGGTCAACGCAGTCAGGGAAGAAGACCCTTTCGACATCTGAAGTCCGTTTGACGAAAGGAGGAAGTTCTCAAATAGGCCTTCTTCGGTTCCTTCGCTACGGTTTTCATCCTTTAGAGTTCGTTAGAGATCTAGTTGGCTATATACAACTTGTGGTAGTTACCTTTAGCTAATACTTGTACATGGATGTTGTTTAGACCTGGGTTTCAATCATGTGATATTGGTGCAGCTCTGTTTGTTAGCAAAGAGAAGTTTCTCTTACTTTGAGCTACGCTTCAGTGGTCTTGGGTCAAGGTTGAGATTCAGTGGTTCGGTTTAGGAGCTTCGAAGTAGATTACAGACCGTCCTGGTCTGTTTCTCAATTTTGTGTTCTTCCGTAATGTACATACATTTGGAGTCGGTATATATTGCAACATTCATTTTCGTGGTTGTTTTTCTCTATCTTGTCTCTGTTCAGCACACAACATCTCCACAACCAGGAACCTCGCGTTGCCGTGTCGTGGACCGACTCTTACTTGAAATTCACACTTCGATGCTTGTTGCTCCAAAGACACTCATGGAGAAATCAAGCTAGGCCCTAGTTTACTTGTTGACTGGGTATTTGAGGCTTCAAGCGTTATATCAAAGACGCAAGGGACTTGCTTCATTTCCTAGGAGAAAATTCGTACGTACAGAGACTGACGTAAGGGGGCAGCTTAGGGGCTAGCTTACGCCTACGACCTGTCAACGGACGGTTCGAGAGATTTGGAGGTCCAATGCAAGCGCGCAAGGCGTCATTGGATTCAGATCTATGCAGGCTACGCACTGGTTAAGACGGTTTGGAAAGAGACGGATCGGAGGTTGAGTACTGAGGGAAATTGAGACGCATGAAGCAAATTTGGGATTTTCAGTTACCTGTGAAGGAGAGTTGGACAGTTCGGGCTGTTCCGGAGTCCAAGCTCGTTGTCCTTGGATCCATCAGGATCAGAACAACAAGTTCTTCAGGAAATTGAAAACAACACTAAGTTTCATCGGACGGTTTGAGAGTTCTGAGTGAAATTGGCTCACAGGGAAGCGCTTACATCAGATTTTCGTTTGTTTACGACCTGAGATTGGGTTGTTCTTCGCGATCGGTGAGCCAAGCTCTTCGTTCTTGGTGTCTACGTGATCAGGGAGTCTTCATCTACGCATAGGAAAAGACTGTACGTGAATTGGATTGTTGGTTTGGGTGTGGTGAGCAAGTTTGAGCCGTAGGGAGCTGATTTACGTCAGTTTTTTGCAACCTACGGCCAAATTTCTTGCGTGGTTTTGCAAAGGGAACTCCAAACGGCTTGTTTGGAGTCTCGTTGGGTTCAGGGTAGCTAGATCTACCTACCAGAGAAGATGGATATCAGTTTAGACGATCCGTTTGTGCGGGTTTAAGCCGCAGGGAGGAGTTTTTGAAGGTTCGGTCACCTACGGCCGAAAATCGACGATATTTCGGCTGTTGGGAGTCGGATCTGAAGGTTTCTTGGGCCAACAGAGTCAGGGAAGGAGACCCTATCGACATTTGAAGACCGCTCAACGAAAGGAAGAAGTTCTCAGATAGGTCTTTTTCGGCTCATTCGCTACGGGTTTCGTCCTTTTGAGTTTGTTAGAGTTCCGGTTGGTTATGTATGGCTTGTGGTAGCTAGCTTTAGCTAAGAGTTTATACATGGATGTGGTTTGGACTTGGGTTTCAATCGTCGTGTGATACTGGTGCAGCTCTTTTTGTTAGCAAAGAGAAGTTTCTCTTGCTTTGAGCTACGCTTCGGTGGTTTTGGGACAAGGTTGTGATTCAAGGGTTTGTTTTAGGGGCTTTAAAGCAGGTTACAGACCGATCTGGTCTATTTCTCAGTTTTGTGCTCTTAGGAGAAAGAACCGGTGTCGGAGTGTGATCCGTCTACCTAGGAAAGCGCCGGGCTTCTGGCTGTGGTTGTTTACTCAAGAGGTTGGCTTTCAGGTCACAACAGGAGCTATAAACACTCACACAGGAGTGTAGGATCCTCTGATATGCTCAAAAAGCGAAATTTAGGTCTCACTGGTAGTAATAGGCTTAAGCGGTGAACTTTGACACTCAAAGAGAGGAAAACTATGAAGGTTTAGACCTCTAAACTTCCCCTACATGCAAATGAGGTACTACTGAACTCACAGACGAAGTTTCAACCTGAGATCAAATTCTGACACGGAGATATGAACAGAAAAGTTCTGAATAAGAGAATTATGACAATTTCTGGTACCTAGACAGCTATTCAGACATAGAACAGAGAATTGGCTCGATGAATTTCAAATCTTCTCACAGTATTTGAAGTCTACAGGATGCTGAACATCCCTGTGAAGTTGGGACTCCTGAATGTTTGTAGAACTCCAGATCTCCTTCTCTAAAGTCGCTGCTCTAGATTAAGAGCTTTTCAGACCCCCTTTGCTTCAGCGGCCGCCCTGAATTACTCAGTTACTCAAATGATTCGAAACTTTTTGGACAGTCGTAGCCCTCCTGACAGTGAACGCAACCACGAAGTTTTGAAGTGATTTCCTCAATTCTGCTGCAATTGGCACCGAAAACCCCAAAATCAACAAAAGTGACGCAGTTTTGGCACAATCCGGACTTCAATTGGGCATAACTCCTTGTTTATTGATCCAAATCGAGCAAAAATTTCACTGACAGTGTTTGGCACGACGAGCTCTCTCTTCCTGTGTTCTCAGATTTCGAAGATACCTCACCAATTGCTCGAACTCTCCTCTAGAGCTCTGTTTCTAAACTTAGAGTTTTACAAAAGACAAAAATGGACCAATGGGAGTTCATAGCTCCACTTGATTGTCCTTTTGTGCCTTAAACTACCTGGTAACTTATCTACACTCATAGGCTACCACGTCAAGCCCCCTAGAGTGCCAGCGTATAACTTAAACTACCTAAAACGACACATAGTCCCGAAAAATAACTTAAATTAGCTAGAAAGCGTGCATGGGTGACAAGTAAGTACAACCCATGAGCTCAAACCCCTATCAGCATGGAAACCCTAAGTTATGTACATTGAATGTCATAGACAAGTAAGAAGTCACTTGCACAAGCGCACAAATGCTTGAACAAGATAACTAACATACTATCAGCCTACTAAGACTCAAAATAGTATTAACACCGTATGCAAAGGTGTCAAACATATATAGAAAGGACTAGAAGTAATATGAGCTAACTTCTAGAACTACCAAACATAAGCGTCGGAGTAGAAGTCAAGCATGTAGCCGCCAAGTAGCGCGACATCCACCCCCTCTGAACCTGCACATCCTCCGGTATGTGCCAGATCCAGATCAAGACTCTTCAGCTTCAGCTTCAAATTCATCTTCAACCTCCATTAAGTCTTCAACTTCATCCTCAGTAAGCTCTGCAATGTTCTGATCGTCCCCTCTTCTTCTAAAGAGGTTGATTCTCTTCCCTGCGACTGGTATCTTGAGCACTGCACCATCTAACTCTCTCAAAGAGTATGTGGCATTATCATAAACTTCTAACACCACATAAGGTCCGAACCATCTCTTGGAAAACTTTCTGATAGCGCTATGCTGATTATCAAGACTACTATCATAGACTAACACCCAATCACCTTCCTTAACTGGTTTGGGTCGTAATCTATGCGTCCTATCAAATCTGCCTTTGTTTCTCTCTCTAGCAGTCTTTAACCTTTCCACAGCTTTGGCAACATCCTCAGGTCTTCGTTCTAACTGCTGGATCCTTAATGCAAGAAGATCCTCCGTACTTCTACCATCTTCCCATGGCAAAACATTCCAAGTAGGCACAACCTCCTCAATCGGCATCACAGGTTTTTGCCCTAGTATCAACTCTGCTGGCATGTAACCTGTAACGGTACTATGAGTTGTACGATCTGCCCACAAAGCAAATGGTAGCAGTCTAGGCCATTCACGGATCTTACCCTTGCAAGCTTTTACCAAAGCTTTGATGATTGGCGGATGACCTCGTTCGCTCTTGCCATTCCCTTCAGGATTGTAAGCAGTGGTTAACGCCAACTTGATTCCCAATCGCTTGAAGAACTCAACTGCTTCTTGTGCATCCAGCTCACCCCTATCTGCAGTGATCTTTCCCACACACCCATACCTACAAATAACATCTTCAAGTAGAAAGCGGCAGACACTAGCAGTGGTCTTCGTCCTCAGAGCACGGCCTTCGACTTGGTTAGATAGATCTTCTCTAGCCAAGACTAGATACCTCATTTGTCCAAGTCCAAATGGCATAGTTACCAGATCAACTACCCATTTGTAATGGATAGCTAAAGGATAAGTAGGATGCAATCCATCACGATGACGTACGTTGGAATACATCTGGCAAGGTATACAGGATGAAACAAACTGTACTACATCCTTATACATACCCTTCCACCAATACTTCTCCTTCATCTTGGCAAATGTAGCCCAAACTCCTCTATGACCAGCCCATAAACTCTCATGGAACTCCTTGATCAGCTTCTGCTGCAATTCCAAGTCACATACCACCCGCTGCGTATACCTCCTTGTAGCTTAGGGCGCTTCCATAGATGTCCTCCATGTAAAAAGTACCCATAAGCTGTTCTACGGATCCTCCTGAAATCTGCATCAGACCAGCCTTCTTGCCTTTCCAGTGAACTCAAATAGCGCCCAAGATCCAACCACTCGCCATCATACATAGTTTCCTCAAAAAACTCCAACGAGGCTGCAAAACAGCTTCTATCTCTTCTAGCAAGAGCACTAGAATAGAACTCTGTTCCCACATCCTCCTGATCATCTATCATTTCTTTCTCATCATAATACCTAGCCCTTGATAACATATCTGCCACAGGATTATCCTTCCCCGCAATATGTCTAAACTCTGGGTTCAAGGACTTGATATATGCTATCCACCTCAACATAGCAATATCTGGAGTTGTACAGCTAGTGATCATTCCCAAGAGAGGTAAACAATCTGTCTCCACAACCACATGTGCTCCTATCAAGTATTCCTTGTCACTCTTCATCGCAGTAACTACTCCCCATAGCTCTCTCTTGACCTGAGGGTAGTCTCTCTGCCGTGAACTTAACACCTTAGCTCCAAAACGCACCACATATCTATTTCCATCCTCATCGTCTTGTCCTACAGCCCATCCAATGCCAATAGGACTAGTATCAACAGTAAGGATAACAGATCTGCCCAACTCATATGTTACCTTCCGTAGAGTTGGCGGTGAAGCCAAAAGATCCTTCAACTTCCTCATAGACTCGCTTTGCTCCTCTTGCCACTGAAATCTTTGCCCCTTCCTCAGCAACTTGTACAACGGATCTGCTACATGTGCAAAGTGTGGAATCCATATATGATAAAACACACATGCACCTAGAAACCTTCTCACCTCAGTAACCGATCCACATGTCTCCTTCATCCTTCGGATGGCATCAACCTTGTTTGGACAAGGTTTCCGACCATAAGATCCACACAGATGTCCCACTATTAACACCTCTTGTACTCCAAACACAGACTTGGCTCCTGATAAAGTCAAATGAACCTCTTCCAGTCGACTCAGTATCTTATCACAATCAGCTATGTGATCTGCTACAAACTTACGGCACCCTCTCTGATCTTTTACCTCATTCTTCTCCTCCTCAGCACACCCTTTGATCGACACATCATCAAGGAATGGCATAGTTTTTTCAGGAATGAAGTCCCTCAAAACTTTGTTCATGCCATTCATCATATGTGCTACCGAATTGGTAGCACCTTGCGGTAAGGTGCACATCCTTAGTAACCCTAAAGGTGTCCTCATTGTAGTCAAGTCTCTACTCTCAGAGGATAATTGAAACTGCTCATAACCTGAATATAAGTCTCCCATCGAATAGATAGCACGACCAACAAAAGCCTCTGCAAACTCGTCTACAATAGGTCCTATACCCATATTCCTGATAGTCACCTTGTTAACTGGCTGCATATCTTGGATAAACCTCAAAGCTCCACTCTTCTTCGGAACAGTAAACCATCTGCTAGAATAGGGAGCTATAGACGGTTCCAAGATACCCATCTAATCCTCTCATTGAGCAAGTCTATCAGCTTTGGCAGATGAGCTCTAGGCACAGGGATAGGACGTAGATTCCAAGGCACATGCGGTATAGTAAAGATTACCATAGGTGCAACTACACTTGGATCTACACATCCTACTTCATGTGACTCAAACGCAAACGCCTTACCATGCCTAGATAGCATCTCCCTGAAGCCCTTCTTCTCTTGCTCGGTAAGAAATCCATCACCTCCAATCTTCAGCTCCTTCAGTGTTGTTTCTGTGAACTGGTGCCCAATTCTTCTCGGTCCTCTGAGCGTCGGTTCTCGTGCAGCTTGCTCCATCTTCTGATTGTAGTCGAGTGGTAAAGGCAAAGCTACTGGTTTAACTTTCTTTGCCACTGACTTGTACTTGGTCTCCACATACACCTCTTGTCGATCTATAAACTTATCAATTACATCATAAAGCTCCTTGGAGCTCACTCTCACCACTCTATCTACATCATCTACAGAACTTTCTACTATAGATTTCAACTCCCCTATAGTATCTACCAAATACTGCTCTTCAAACACTCCAGATATATATTCATCTCCTGCTAACTCTCCACTGTCCCACAAAGACTGCTGTACACACTTCACATGTTGCCTCTCAAACCTCTTCAGATTCTCAACCTTCCTATAACACACTGATCCACATGACGTCAATCCTAAGAAGCTAGAGGATAAAGCTTCTTGTTCTACTGGATCAGGCGAGAATCCTATCTCTACTGTACCGTTGAAGTCTCGCTCTTCAATGGTACTCTGCCAAAACCCCTAGACTCTCTAAACTCCTGAGTAATCTTAGGTAGTGGACGGTCTCTCAAGCTATCACGATTCCTCTCATGTTCTGCAGCAACGGTCAAAAACTGAACAGCTCTTTTGCCGTCTCTACTACGTATCCTAGCATAGGCTGAACCATCATCCATAACTCGTGTCTCCATTCTAACAGCAGTAATGTAAGGCTGCCCTAGAATGATAAGATATGTTGACATGTCTTGCACAAAGAAATTCTGAACATCACTGATGTCACCCACAGTTACCTTGATGTTGGGACAAGCACCATAGAGTTCTCCCCTCTGGTTGTTGACAGCACGGATAAGCCATCCATGATCGGTGTCTATGGGCCACCTCCCACGCTTGTACAGCTCCTTAGACATCAGATTAATCTCTGAGCCATGATCAATCAACGCCACCACAGGTTCCTCTAGATCTCCCAGCTTCACTAAGGTCTCTGTGGTTGCTCTCGCCCAATGGTTGTGAGAATAATGGCTCTTCTGCGATGCTTCCACCTCATCTTCAAACCTCACGTGCTGATCTGATCTTCCCTCTGATACTTGAGAGCAGTAACCAGCAATCTCATCCTCCTCATCCTCTGACAGTTTGGTCCCTAGAGCGTTAAGCGTAGCTGCTTCACCCAAAATCTGACGTTTCCTCTTGATGATATCTATGATAACCTCATGGAACTCACGCTTTGCTATCCCAAGAATCTCACCCAAGGTAAACTCAACCTTCCCATTCAAGATACGATTCTCTAACACCTGCTTCAGGTCTGTAGCAATCTCAATATCAGACTGAAGTTTGTATGCAGGCATCTTACCCTTCTCCTTGCTTCTCTCCTTCTCCTTTGGTGTTGTAGGTGGTAGATCCTCCATAGTCTCTTCCCGAGTAGGTGTTGTCTCCTGCCTTGCCTCTGGTCTAGCCCTTTCACTCCTTGTAGCAGGTCGTTTGGCTGTAGAAGCCTCACCTGCATCCTCCCTCCTGCGTTTTTCTTCTAGTACAGCTTCATGCTGACTTCTTGCAACATAAGCATGCACTGACATAGTATCCACAGGGTCATTCCATCCTGTAGTTTCTCTAATTGAGTTGCCAACCCTTCGTAGCACATCCTTGTCTAGCTCTGTTCTAGCTACGGACCGCACTACATCAGACCACAACCCAGTAGTCCCTTTCTCTCTCTCCATCTCCACTTTCACTCCACAGGTAGCAGCATTCACAAGAGAAACAGCATGTGATGCTGATATTTCATTCACAAGCCTCTTCATACCACCCTTGCCAAAGTTGGTTCCCAACATCATCCCAGTCTCTCTCAAATGGATCTTACCATCTTTGAAGAAGATCAGATCCTTCCTCAATGCATCTGAAAACTCCCCACAATCTCTCCTTACATGGTCTAGGCTATCACACCATATACAACGATGAACAAAGCCTTCTCTCATCTGAGGTCTCTGCATAGCAGGCTGTACATTCTGCTCCTTCTCTTCTAACCTAGTGAGCTTAAGCTTAAGCTCCTTCATACCCTTAATCAACTCATCAAGCGGTGAGTCTTCCTCTCTAGCAATTACCAAAGCAGGCTTAGTAGGCAACTGCTTGACAGGAATTATCAGAGGTGCTGCTTCACTTACCACCACCTTGTCCCTTCGTCTCTGTCTCTTGGCCAGCAAAGAAACAGCCTCTTCAACCTCCTTCCAGTCAGTCTTCAATCCTCTCTCCTCACTCTTGTCTTCCAGCAACAGCTCAAGCTTCTCCTGAATAGTCACGTCCGCTGCTTGTAGGAAAAGCTCGGTCTTTTCAACCTCTAGTGTAAGCTTCTCTGTCCTAGAAAGCTGAGCATATTGACGATCAAACTCCCTTAACAACTCATTTACAGACAAACCTTTGTTAGGTTTCACCACCCACTCCAAGAATGTTCTCTTGGTCACCCTCTCTGAATCTTCAGTGTAGTACTCCTCCTTCAAAGCGCGCATAAAGCTCTCCCAACTCTGTCCTTGCTGCTGCTTGAGCTCCTTCACACGCCCACGAATCTCAGGGACAACAGCAAGTTCAAAGTTCTCCACCATCTCCTTCTCATGTACCTTGTTCACCTCCATCTCCCTAGCATAGTATCGCACATACTTGGAAATATCTGTCCCCTTGAACTGGTCCATCTGATGGACCACAGATTGCAACGCCTTGGTTGCTAATACCTCCTTCCTCTCTGTGCTCTGCTGCTGCTGCATAAACATGGAAAAAGCTTGGAACATCTTCATCGTAGCAGCATCAAACTGAATAGGTTGCTGAGCAGCAGCAGCACCCCCACTTGATGATCCTTGGTTGGCCATGATATCTGATCCTGTAACACTCTCAAGAAAACTCCCACCCTAGGTGTTTCACGTCGAGTTCACCAAAAAGAGAGTATGTCGGAGTGTGATCCGTCTACCTAGGAAAGCGCCGGGCTTCTGGCTGTGGTTGTTTACTCAAGAGGTTGGCTTTCAGGTCACAACAGGAGCTATAAACACTCACACAGGAGTGTAGGATCCTCTGATATGCTCAAAAAGCGAAATTTAGGTCTCACTGGTAGTAATAGGCTTAAGCGGTGAACTTTGACACTCAAAGAGAGGAAAACTATGAAGGTTTAGACCTCTAAACTTCCCCTACATGCAAATGAGGTACTACTGAACTCACAGACGAAGTTTCAACCTGAGATCAAATTCTGACACGGAGATATGAACAGAAAAGTTCTGAATAAGAGAATTATGACAATTTCTGGTACCTAGACAGCTATTCAGACATAGAACAGAGAATTGGCTCGATGAATTTCAAATCTTCTCACAGTATTTGAAGTCTACAGGATGCTGAACATCCCTGTGAAGTTGGGACTCCTGAATGTTTGTAGAACTCCAGATCTCCTTCTCTAAAGTCGCTGCTCTAGATTAAGAGCTTTTCAGACCCCCTTTGCTTCAGCGGCCGCCCTGAATTACTCAGTTACTCAAATGATTCGAAACTTTTTGGACAGTCGTAGCCCTCCTGACAGTGAACGCAACCACGAAGTTTTGAAGTGATTTCCTCAATTCTGCTGCAATTGGCACCGAAAACCCCAAAATCAACAAAAGTGACGCAGTTTTGGCACAATCCGGACTTCAATTGGGCATAACTCCTTGTTTATTGATCCAAATCGAGCAAAAATTTCACTGACAGTGTTTGGCACGACGAGCTCTCTCTTCCTGTGTTCTCAGATTTCGAAGATACCTCACCAATTGCTCGAACTCTCCTCTAGAGCTCTGTTTCTAAACTTAGAGTTTTACAAAAGACAAAAATGGACCAATGGGAGTTCATAGCTCCACTTGATTGTCCTTTTGTGCCTTAAACTACCTGGTAACTTATCTACACTCATAGGCTACCACGTCAAGCCCCCTAGAGTGCCAGCGTATAACTTAAACTACCTAAAACGACACATAGTCCCGAAAAATAACTTAAATTAGCTAGAAAGCGTGCATGGGTGACAAGTAAGTACAACCCATGAGCTCAAACCCCTATCAGCATGGAAACCCTAAGTTATGTACATTGAATGTCATAGACAAGTAAGAAGTCACTTGCACAAGCGCACAAATGCTTGAACAAGATAACTAACATACTATCAGCCTACTAAGACTCAAAATAGTATTAACACCGTATGCAAAGGTGTCAAACATATATAGAAAGGACTAGAAGTAATATGAGCTAACTTCTAGAACTACCAAACATAAGCGTCGGAGTAGAAGTCAAGCATGTAGCCGCCAAGTAGCGCGACATCCACCCCCTCTGAACCTGCACATCCTCCGGTATGTGCCAGATCCAGATCAAGACTCTTCAGCTTCAGCTAGCCGCCAAGTAGCGCGACACCGGCAGTGTACACACATTTGGAGTTGGTATATATTGCAGCATTCGTTTTCGTGGTTGTTTTTCTCTGTCTTGTCTCTGTTCAGCACACAGCAACTCCACAGCCAGGAACCTCGCATTTACATCCTTCACGCAAAAATCGACACGATAGCGTTTTCTTGGACATCCTTCACGTAATATCCGACACAATATCGGTGGTGAACTCGACGTGGAGATTTCTTCTGTGTTTGAACCTTGAAGAAGAGATTGACAATCACAAGCGAGGACGGGAACGGTGATGGGAACAGAGCTAGTGGTTCAGGTGGATTGCCAAGGGTGCAGTTGGATCCGGCGACTGCATCGATGTTTCAAGCTTTCATGATGTTCTTGCGGCAGCAACAGTCCGATGAACGAAGAAAGCGGTGGTCAACCAAGGCGTTGCAAGCGGTGGTCAACAAGATTGACCAGTTCGATGAGAGAGACGTCTCAAGATATCTGAGACATTATGTGAAAGAGATGGATCGGGTATCAGAAGATGAGATGATTGAGACGTTTGAGTTGGCAGCAGCTCTAGAGATTAAGGATCATGTTAAAATACTAACGAAGCATTTTAACAAGGATTGGGAGACATTTGCTTGTGCTTTGATGGATGAGTACTTCTTGGAGGACTCTGATCGAGTCACCAAGAAATCATTCTTGGAGTAGGTTGAGCAACCAAGGAAAGGTTTACAAGCTACAAAGTTGCTCAGGGAGTTTGAGAAGTAGTTTTCACGACTGACTAGGATGAAGAAATTGACATTGTAGTCCAACAAGACATAGTTATTTCTTCGGGCTGCAATGAGAAGCTGCAAGAGAAGTTAGAGGTACTTCTGGAGGATGGGGAGGAAGATGATGGCTTGACCAGTAGTTGGAAGAAGGTTGAAGAAGCTGTTGGTTTGCTTACCAAGAGGGAGCGAAGACAAGAGAAGGTTCTTGTTAGGAGACCAACACCAACCCCGACTGCTGTAGCACTTGTTCTTGTGCTTCGATCAGTGGTTCTTGTTGCTAGACAGATGGTACCAGTTGCTCCTATTGTTCTGGTTGCCCAAGCACCTGTAATATCTCCGAAGAAGGATGATTCAAACCTTGAGGAGATCCTGCGTGGAATGCGAGATCTGCAGATCAAGCTCACAAGATTGGAAGAGAAGGGATCTACAAGCGGAGAAAAACCGGTTAAGAAGCAAGGTTGGATCCAACGGTGTATCTGGTGCGATGGTACGGATCACTCACGCAGAGATTGTAAAGAGTTCACTGATATCTTACAGCAAGGGGTGATCTTCTGGAAGGATGGGAAGGTAGCGCTGAGGGATACTGGTGCACTTCTTCAGACCAACTTTGGTAGAGGAGGGATGAAGAAGTTTGTCTTCTAGAGACAAGGATGCATCTTCCACCACTATGGTCTTTTGCTTCTGCGTGCGAGAAGACGCTATTCTTCTCATCTTCTGGGGTGGAAGATCTCTTCTCACTGTAGGAGCGGTTCTCTTCATTGCGCTTCCTTGAGTCGCAGTTGAGATGTCAACCCATACTTCGGCTTCTGGAGTCTTCGGAAGACTCCTTGTAGTTGCAGAAGTTGTCTTCTGTGCAATCCTGGTGCTCAACGTCTCCTCCGGTCCAGAATGAATGATCAAGAAAGATGTGCTCTTTCTAGGCACACTCTTAGGCCCCATCTTCCTCGACGGTGATGCGTCTTCCGTACCGCTGGAGTCGTCTTCTCGCACCAGAAGCGTCTTCTGATGAGTGCCCGGTCTCATCTGAGGCACGAAAGTGGGAGAGGGAGTTGCGGCTGCTGCTCGGTCGTTTTCTCCCGAGGTCGCTTCCTTCACCTCGCACTGTCCTGTTCGACCATACCTTACCAATTGGTCTTCTGTCAAGTCTCCCTTGGACACGTATAGATAACAGAAGAACGGGATGAGGTGTCCTCCTGCTGGGGTGTCCAAATACACCAACTCTATCTGAACGTAAGTGTGGAAGAAAGCGCCTCAATTGATAGGCAGCCCCTCCCAGATGACTTCCAGGAACTCCACGTCCTAATCTCCAAGATATCTCGTCTTCAGTGCTTTCTCTTTGGGAAAAAGGTGAAGAAATAGCTTCGCTAGAAGACGCTTCCGCGGCTCCCGGTATGCTTCTACCTTCCACCCATTCCTTCCCTATCTATCTTCCAGGAAGAGGCAAGTCGTGCTTCTAGGCACATGCCACTTTCCCAAGATCATGAGTAAGATCTTCTTCTCGAGTTCGTACCCTCGGTGCTCTAATTCTGGCATGTGAAAGGTCTTGCACCACCACTCCGTCGTCCAAGAAGATGGTCTTCCACGAGCTACTCTTGCCTTCGCATGCAAGGTTGCGAGGAGGCAGTGTTGCCCAAACTTCCTCCAGAAGACCCTGGTCCACGAGGTTCCAGTCTTATAAGAAGAAGTTGAGACCTAACTCCTTGATGAAGGGTTTGGTCTCTGCCAACTCTGCTGTCGACAACACCAACCCTCAAGGATGCATCGACATACTTCGAGCCTCTGTTACACTAAGCCACATGTACTTGCTATGAACCGAAGGCTCAATCCTTCCCAAGTCCTCACAGTCTAGCTTCCACTCTTAGAAGACGAATCTAATCTCCCAGAAGACAGCTATTCCGTCTACGGGATTCTAACAGTGCTTTCTAAGTACCTCTCGTCTTCCGAGCTATATCTAAACAATCTTAACTAAGCGAGGCATCGCATGGATTACCAAGAAGACAACCCACCTTGCATTTCATCCTGCTTCCTAACAAAAGATACAAGATATGTGAGAAGAAGAGTATACGAGAAGTTCAGAAGATGGTCACGGGCTCCTGCTGTGACAGTGACCTCCAGGAAGACTCCTGGGACAGCTTCCGATTAACTGACGTACTCGGAAGACTTCTCGCAGCCAGGCTTCCTATCACTGGTCTCACCTGTCCTCGTCTTCCGACATGCAGTCTAACCTCACAACAGACAAGAAACATCCATACTCTATTCTTCCGACTTCTATACACACTCAGAAAAAGCTTGCTGCATGACGGGAAGACATGACCCTCGACCATTCTTTCTAGATTCTGCCAGCAAGACTTCTCACAACTCTTCTAAGTTCGGGAAGAAGAAGGAATAGGCTGTTATGGATCGGATAGAAAAGACCCATAAAGGACCCTCACGTCTTCTCGCGCATTCTGCCAACCTTTCCAACCTTCTAATCTCTCTAAGAAGATGTGGATTTGAGAAGTTCGGAAGATCGAGAGACACAAGCATGGTTCCCAACTTCCAGCTTCTCGAAACAACAATCAATTCACCAAGTCACTCAGGATTCGTACCAAGCCTCTCTCAACACAAAACCAATCCAATCCATATCGATACGAATTGAACACAGTCGTCTTCTGAAGACGTTCAGACATTCAGAAGCGTCTTCTGTCCATGGGTTCGAGAACAAAGGTGTGGTAGGGTAGGAAAATTGACAGTCAGGTAATCGAATTTAAGAATGAGAGATGGGGAAGCTCGATTTGTACTTAGGAAGAAGTGAGAAGACGGCTGTCAAAAATTGGACAGTGCTTCCGCACTCAATTCTCACAGAGGAAATTTCAGGGTAGAGGAATCGATCGATGGGCTTCCTGCAAACGAGCGAGGAAGCACGGAGAACATCAAATCAGAGACGGGAAGCGGTGGGAAGGGGAAAGAACACGAGAAGAACCTCAATACAGCTTCTGGCTGCTTCTAGTGCACCTTCAGTCTTCTGCGCGCTTGCGGTCTCAATCCTAGCTCCAATGCGATCCCACGAACCTGCTTCTGTCGTCAATCTTGAGCTGCACCCCTCTGCTGCTGCAACCGATCCTTCTCTTCCTTGGAAACTTCTCTAATCGACCTTCAATGTCTACTTCATGGAATCCGAAAAGATTCTTTCAGCTCGATTGTGCTTCCAGCTCTCATAGAATCGTCCTCGCTCTCTCTTTGGTCTCACTTCGGTTCTCTGAGTTCTCAATTACACTCTCCTCGCTTCTAGATCCATTTCGACACCTCGATGACAATCGGCTTCTCAAAACACAGACGTCCTTTACTGTGGGAAGCAGGCTATTGATCTTACGCTAATGCGCCTCGTTCGTTTCTTCTCTGTTTTAAGGTAATGTCTTGGTAACCCCGATTCACCCACTACTAGGTAGTACCTACTCTCTCCCGATGATGTGACACGTGGTTGGTACCCCGAAGGTCCAATCACCGTCTTCCAGAAGAGGTCTGTTTTCCGTCTTCAGTCTTCAGTCTTCCGAAGACCTGGTCGAGAAGACGTCTTCTCAGAAGAAGTCGACTTCTCTTACAAAAAGTTCTTAAGACCATCTTTCTTCTAAGCAAGATGTAATCCTTAAGCAACAGGGTTATTTCAATTATACAGACATGTTATTATCTTCAAAATTTCAAAATTTCGTAAATCTTGTAAATTGTGGACACCACACTCTTCGTTCGAGTCACGTAACTTCTCCACTAGGCATCCAAATGAAGTAGACAAGATGCCCATGGAAAGCTGACAACGAGCTCTACCCATCGATGCGATGAAAGTGAAGATCTGAAGTCATGCCAAAAGTCCATAAGCTGAGGCCTAGCTTGTTTTACCTATCTTTCGAGTCTTGTAACTTCTCCACTAGGCGTCGAAACGAAGTAGACGAAGTGCTTATGGAGTGCTCACAAAGAGCTTTTTTCTCTGATGCGATGAAAGTGGAAATCTGAAATTGTGCCAAAAGCCCGTAAGCTGAGGCCTAGCTTGCTTTCTCATGAGTGTCTGTGGAGTGACAAGCATCGAAGTTTGAATTTGAAATAGGAGCCGGTCCACGACATGACATCCACCCCCTCTATACCTATGCATCCTCCGGTATGCACCAGAGATACCAACCAAGGAGTGGACCGCACACACCTCGTCATATTGTCCTACTTCCCATCGTAGCCAACCTCATCCAAAGTCTTCTGCATAATCCTATTCCTCACACTGAAACTCCATCAAGATATCTGCTAGATCGACCTCCCCATCTCTCTTTTTAAAAATCTTGACACGTTTATCTGCCACTGGTATCTTCAAACTCGTTCCGTCCAACTCTTGCAAGGCGTAAGTTGCGTTGTCATGAACCTTCTTCACCACATACGGACCAAACCATCGCTTGGAAAACTTCCGGAGTGCACTATGATGGTTGTCTAGACTGTTGTCATAGATTAACATCCAATCACCTTCCTTGATTTCCCTAGGTCTCAACCGATGTCGCTGATCAAATCTGACCTTGTTCTTCAACCGTGCTTCTCGCAGCCTATCCAAAGCAGCTTGGATATCCTCAGGTCTTCTCTCTAACTGCCTAATTCGAATAGAAAGAAGCTCTTCCCTAGTCAAATTGTCTTCCCAAGGTAACACACTCCATGTCAGAATGTGTTCTTCAGTCGACATGATAGGTTTCTGATCTGTGATGAGTTCCACTAGCATGTAGCCTGTCACCGAGCTATGCGTTGTTCAATCTGTCTGTAACGCAAATGATAAAAGTCGAGGCCACTAGCGCATCCTTCTGTTGCAAGCCTTCACCAAAGCCTTCACAAGGAGCGGATGATCACGTTCACTCTTAGCATTCCTTTCGGGGTTGTAAGCAGTTGTCAGTGACAACCTCACCCCACACCTTCCAAAGAATCCACGAGCCTCATGTGCATCTAACTCTCCTCGATTTGCAATGATCTTCCCCACACATCCATATCGACAAACAACATCTTCCAAGAGAAATCTACATACCCCTTTAGTTGTCTTTGTCCGAAGCGCCTTACCCTCAACCTGATTTGAAAGATCTTCTCTAGCAAGTACCAAATATCTCATATGTCACAATCCAACTGGCATAGTCACCAAGTCTACAACCCACTTGAAGTGGATTGCCAACGAATAAGTCGGTTGTAATCCATCTAGATGTCGGATGTTCGAGTACATCTGACATGTAAAATAAGACTTCACAAAAGATACGACATCCTTGTACGTGTTTTTCCACCAATACCGCTCTTTCATCTTTGTAAAAGTGATCCAAATCCCTCGATGTCCAGCCAAAAGACTCTCATGAAATGTCTTGAGCAACTTCTGCTGATCTTCCTTGTCACAAATCACTCGTAACGGTATCCCACCTTTCTGCTTCGGTCATTTTCAAAGAAATCCATCCTGCAACATGAAGTTGTAGGTCTTCCTTCGAACTCTTCGAAACCTCTCATCTGTCCAATTTGTCTGCTTAGTCATCATACTAAGGTACCACCTGATGTCAAGCAAATCATCATCATACAATCCTTCAACAAATAACTCATCTTCCTTTCCTGTCTGTGCAATCGAAAAAAGAACTCTGTACCCATGTCGTCAATGTCTTCAACCATCTCATCCTCTCCATCATATCGAGCTCAAGATAACATATCTGCTATCTGATTATCCTTCCCTGCAATATGTCTAAACTCCGGGTTCAACGACTTGATATACACGATACATCGTAACATCGCAATATCAGGAGTTGAACAATTCATGATCATCCCTAACAACGGCAAGCAATCAGTTTCAACCACCACTACTACTCCAATCAAATACTCTTTCTCAGAGCCTTAACACCTTCGCTCTGAATCTAACCGCAAACTTGTCTCCATCCTCATCATCCTGTCTTACTGCCCATCCGATTGCAATCGGACTTGTATCTACAGTAAGAACCACCGGCCTAGCACCTTTGTAATCAATCCTTCCCAAAACTGGAGGAGATGATAATAAAGACTTCAACTTCCGCACCGCATCAGTACGCTCTTCCTCCCGTATGAACTTATGACCCTTACGCAACAACCCATATGGATGTGCCACATGCGCATAGTGAGGATCCAAATGTGATAGAATAAACAAGCACCCAAAAATCTTCTTACTTCTATCAACGAGTTGCAAACCTCCTTCATTCTTCCAATTGCATCCACTTTGTTCGAGTCTGGCTTCCGACCAAGCGATCCACACAAATGACCAACGATCAAGACTTCTCTAACTCCAAATGTAGCCTTCGCACCTGACAGCGTGAGATGAACTTCCTCAAGTCGAGATAGGATCTTCTCACAGTCTGCTATGTGATCGATGACATATCGTCGACATCCACTCTGATCTAATGCTTCATCCTTCTCATCCTCTACACATCCTTTGATGAGGATGTCATCTAAGAACGACATCGTCTTTTCAGGGATGAAGTCTCTTAGAACTCGATTCATCACATTCATCATGTGTGCTACTGAGTTGGTAGCTCTCTGTGATAAGGTACACATCCTAACCAACCCCAAAGGTGTCCTCATTGTCGTGAAGCTTCTGTTCTCCTCGGCTAGTTGAAACTGATCATACCTTGAGTAAAGATCTCTCATTGAGTAAATCGCTCTTCCTGCAAACGCTTCTGCAAACTCATCCACAATTGGCCCCACTCCAGCATTTCTGATTGTTACTGCGTTCACCCGTTGCATGTCTTGGATCAACCGCAGCGACCCATTCTTCTTAAGCATTGTAAACCATCTACTCGAATATGATGCAAACGACGGCTCAAAGATCTTCATCCACATCTTCTCCTTCAGCAACTCCACTAGTTTAGACAAGTGAGCCCGCGATACTAGAATTGGTCTCAGGTTCATGACACATGCGATATCGTGAAGATAACCATCGGGATAACAACATACGGGTCTACACACCCAATCTCATGTGGCTCAAAGGCAAATACTTTCCCATGTCGTGAAAGCATCTCCTTGAAGCACATCCTCTCTTCTGGTAGAAGAGACCCATCAGATCCAATCTTCAGCTCTTCAAGGGTCTTCTTTGTGAACTTGTGTCCTATCATTGCAGGATCTCTCAAACTCTTCTCCTTTGAAGCTCGATCCATCTGTTAGTTAATGTCTTCTGACAAAAGACCAGCAACTAGCTTTACCTTCTTATCCACTGTCTTGTACTTCGTCTCAACTCAAACCTCAAGTGCACGGAATGACTCGATCACGAAATAGACCTCCCTTGAAATAATCTACACAACCTTATCCGTATCCTCCCATCCAATAGACATGATCTCTCACAAAGGATCCTCCAACCCATCCTCTTCATAAACACCAGAAATCCATTCATCCCCTTCTAGCTCACCCAACTCTTTCAACGTCAAGTCAACATCACGTAAATGTTTTTGTTTTTTTCTTTTCAGCTCTTCTACCTTCTTGTAAATAGCAACCCCACACTCTGAAAACCCAACAAACCCTACACAAAAGACACTATCTCCTTCAAGCAAGAGTACTTTCTCTTGCGCACCACCACAATCTCGCTCTATAATGGTACTCAACGAAAATCCTTGAACTCTTCACTCACCCTTGGAAGTGGTTTCTCTCCTCAGACGGTCTCGATTGCACTCGTGATTGGACGTGTAACAACCCAGAGAAACACAATGTATCGAAAATAGTAAGTAAAGGATCGTTCCCACGAAGATACAGTTAACAATTACACAAAACACAATACTATAACGTCACAATGATAATTCAGATAGTTTTCTGTTATTCTCACGGAATGGAATAATATCCGGATGAGAGTTTAAGTCTGATAAGAAACCAAACCCAAGCAAAACTTGATAAATCGAATACAAACAACAATGAAATAGTTCTTTGATCAGGGACCCTTCCAACAACACAAATAAAAGATTCGAGAAGATAGATGTATGAACAAAATGAGATAAGCAAAATACTGCTGAAATGTTACTAGTGTTCTTCTGAAAAGACAGAAGAATACAGACTTCACATCAAGGTTCAAAGAATAAGCCCCTACTCTTCCTAAGAAGTGTTCTTCCAACTAAATCCTCACTCTTAAGAATCTCACTTATTTGAAGAAGCCAAACTTAAGACGAAGCCACCATGTTCCGAACTCTTCTTACAATTTAACTTATGCTCTTCCATTTCACAGTAACTAATATGTTCTCAGATTCCTTCGAAATATCTTTCGCTTAAAATAGCCCGAAGGCTCTCTTCGTCGAAGACAGTCTTCGGAGGGTCTGCATCAATCAGATTTACACCTGCGACAGCAAACTACGTCCTTCGTAGGTAAATTTGCCTTCGCTCACTTTATTCACACACTCACTCTCCGCAATCTTGCGCAATCGAAAATTAAGTAACAAAAATTGAGAACATGGAAAAGGTAAAACTACAGAGAATCGCATCGCTTATATAGTCCTTCGTCCTAAGATGACGGATCTCATTTTCTACAAAAGATGATCACATCTAGACCACATGATCACGTCCTCCCACTTGGCGGAACCGTAGTATCTACTCTACCTAACTGTAACGTGTGTCCTATACTGGCTAACGTGAACTTAACTGTCTCCCTAAGCTCCTTCAAATCTCGTATAATCCTCTCCGCTAGCCTAACTATCCTACTCTTCGCCGAAGGATCTGGCGCTATCGTCATCTCTGTCCGAAGACGCTGAAGAAGCTCTATCTCAGTCGCGTTAAGCTCGGTGGCGAAGTATGTCGTCGTCACGTTTGCCACCTTCGTTCGAAGTTCTTCGGCCTTCGTCTCAGCTATCTCTTTCGCTTTCTCGGCCTTGGCTAACTCCTCATCCTTGGTAGCCAACTGTTCCAGCAAAGCCTCCTTGTCTGACTTCATGTCATGAAATCTCGAAGTCATCAGGTTGAACTTCGCTTGCCAGTCTTGTATCTCCTTCGAAGCCTTCACCTGATCCTCTGATCTCGCAACCACGAAAGCGTCTCGCTCCGCGATCAACTTCGCAACTTCGGCCGAAGAGTCTTCGAGCTTCTTCGTTAGATTATCCTTCTCAGTAAGCCATCCCTGTCGTCCGAAGTGCACAGCGCTAAGAAGGTCACTCAAGGATAAAGGTACCTTCGTCTCGTTCTCGTATTCATGTCGCTGCATGTCCAACTCTGCCAAAATGGGTAGTGCCGTGCCACTGAGAAACTCCAATGTCCTCTCGAACATACGTAGTTCCTTCCCTATACTTTGATCTCGCGGCGTCGAAGTTGTGGCCTCGTCATGTCGCGACGAAGGACGAGTTGGTTCCGAAGGAGCTTCTCGAAGTGTGGCTCTCGAAGGTACTCGTCCGATGACAAACTCCTCCTGATCCCTAGTCGGTTTACTTTCTCCAAGAGCCTTCTCTCCTACAATCTCCACCGAAGACGATCGTGCCGGAGTTTGCACATCTTCGGCTCCTTCGTCCGAAGTCGTGGTCGTCCTCTTCTTCTGTCGAGAGGTCGCGCCTCCCGATGTTCCTACCTCCATCATCTTCCTCTTGGCTCGAGTACTAGGTCCCGTCGAGGTCACCAGAGTTGCCAATTCTTCTCTCCGAGGAGTCGGCTCCATCACACGCTCATCCTCAGATATCGTCCTTCGCTCGAACTTCCCTCTTCTTCTAGAGACAACAAATTCATTCCTCGGTAGAAGAATACCATAAACATCGCGAAGTAAGTAGATCCTCCATCCTCGAATTTGGCATACATCTTCTGAACGTGCTCGTGGAAGATCTTCGCCCAATACGCCTTCCTACCTCCGAAGATCTGCTCGATGAAGTGTATCTACCAATTGGCCAGATACGAAGTGCGTTGTGGTTTGAAGATTGTGTTGAGGGCGATCGCGACATCCCTCTTGAAAGGATTGATGTAGCTATGCACTTTGAATCCGTTCGATCCAACCAGTGACATTGAGAACAGATCGCTGTACTTCGCCACTTCGTCCGAAGATGGCTTAAAAGTGCTATCGTATATCAAGTCACCTGGTCTTCCGGCATCGTCGATCCCCAATACGAAGTTCCAATGGTTCAACGTCCATTTGAGTGGCCTCGCCCGAAGATCATCCGAAGCGTGTCCTTTGCAGATGAGGATCTCCTGCATTAGGTCTGAAGAAATCACTCCCCAATTCTCCAATAGGAAGGCCATTCCCATCTCCTCCAGTCGCACTCGATACGGACTGAAGTCCGGCCACTTCGTCGCTATGGTCTTCAGCTTCGACCTCTTGGACGTCTGCATCTCTCTCATCCACACCGAAGTCTCGAAGTTCCTTCGCGTTGCACGATTACGGGGCTTCCTCACTCGGTTCTGAACGCGGGCAGTTAGACTTTGCCGAAGACAGAACTACTTCGCTACTTCCCCACACTAAACCCTAGAATGTAATCTTCGCCGAAGACAGTCTTCGGGCCTCTCTCGCGCTGATAGTTCCGGAGCGCTACAGTAAACCCAAAAGCGGAGATAGTAAAGTGAATTACATTTTGGACTCTACTTATAGCTTTTCCCTTCGCCTCCTCACGTGCAAAGTCCTCCTGTCCCGCGGTGCGCGAAGTTGCGTTAACTCCTTTATCATTTTGGTTCTTCTTTCCAAGGCCATAACTTCGTCGTCCGAAGTCCGTTCTCAGTAAATGAGGTATCCCTGGAAATCTCTTCGTCCAGAATACAACCAAGTTATCCTCTCAAAGATATACTTTTCATAACTCCTGTATTTCTACTCGCATCATTCTTCGGCGAAGAAATCTTATTCTACACTGAATCTATCCTATCTATCATCTATACTAACTATTCTATTGTTTTACTTATCAAAAACAAAAATTTCTTAACAAAGTGGAAATCCAAGGCTTCACATACTCCCCCTCTCAATTGTGAAGAGACCTCGTGAACACATCAGCTGTAGTACCGCTTGATTCTTCCTCCATTTACTCGGGTAGCAAAGAGATTTCCTTCCAGGTCTTTGAGTTGGACTGAACCATTGCCATAACATTGTGAGACTATGTATGGTCCCATCCATCACAGCTGTAACTTTCCTGGAAACTTAATATGTCTACTATCATATAGCAAGACTAAGTCTCCGTCGTTCACATCCACTTTTCTCAACCTCTTATCATATACCTCCTTCCGCTTCTCTTGTATGTCTTTAGTTAACTCCAGAGATGCCTCGCGATTTTCTTCTAGTGCCATCAAACTTTGCAATCTGATGAGCTGACTATCTTCTGCAGACAGTCTATCCTGTGACAGAATCTTGTAAGTAGGGGTTTCAAACTCAATAGGCATAATGGGATGCATTCCATACGCTAAGAAGAACGGCGTCTGTCGTGTTGTTATCTTCTCTGTATTTCTCAATGCCCACAATGCTGCATCCAACTTGGTGTCCCAGTCATAAGCATGGTTGACAGTCACTTTGTTCAAAATCTTACACAGCAATCCATTGCTTTTCTCAGTAAGTCCATTCGTCTTAGGATTATACGGAGTAGTCTTCCGATGCTTGATCTGAAAATACTCTGTCAGTGCCTCTATGGTGTTGTTCAAAAAATGTATGCCTCTATCACTCACCTGTTCCAATGGACATCCAAACCTGGTGATGATATTCTTGTGTAGAAACGCTGCCACTGTCACCGCATCATCTTTCTTTGTTGCTTCAGCTTCCACCCACTTGGTTGCATAATCTGTAGCAACAAGATGTATCTTCTCCGTGTCTTCTTCGTGACTGACTGAATAGGTCCCACAAAGTCAATTCCCCACTTCTCGAATGATGCAAGAGGGAAGATAGGATGGAGTGGCCACTGAGTAGTTCGAGTAGGCTTACCTACTCGTTGACAACTGTCACACCTTTTAATGATCGCTTGCACATCTTTGTACATGGTGGGCCACCAATATCCTGCATCTAAGATCTTCTTCACTGTGTTGCGAAGGGCATAATGTCCTCCTGCTGATTCGGAATGCATGACATCCACCACTCTTCCTACTTCTTCTTCTTCCAGACATCTTCGTAGTTCATGATCGGTCCTCTTTTTGAACAGAATACCGCTCTTCATCTGGGAAGTCATCTGCTACGTTATCTTGACGCTCTCCTGTCCTCAACCGAGACAAGTAGTCTGCATTCTCATGATGTTTTCCTGCTCGAGTTTGAACTGTGAATTTGAACTCCTGCGATAACAACATCCATCTTGCTATCCTTCCCGACAAATCAGATTTTTGTACCAGATGTTTTAAAGCATAGTGATCCACGTAGAATACAAACTCGCATCCCAACAAGTAGTGTCGAAATTTCCTCAAAATGCACCTTGCGCCTTCGATCTCTTTCTTACTCTGAAGAATAAACACTACACTTTGCAAGCTCTCTCTCCTCATCCACAGACATGTTAGTATCCAAGGCATGTGATAAACCAGTCTCATCCGTAATCTGTCGTTTCTGTTGAATGATGTCATGGGCATTGCTAAGTTTTGGGTATTGCTAAGCGAGAGTTTAGCAATGCCCAAAACTTCTCTCAAAGTAAACTTCACCTTCGCATTTAGAATGCGATCTTCCAAGACTCCCTTCAAGTCAGTTGAAGTCTCGATGTCCAATTGTAGTTTGTATGCAGTTGGCTTACCGTTCTCCTTCTGAAACTCCTTTGCTCTTTCTTTCGTGGAGAAGGAGCATCATCCATCGGTAGATCTTGAGCTCCTGCATCTCGAAGCTCTTGACGAACCTTCTCTCCTGTGGTGCCCACAATTTACAGAATTTACGAATTTTTGAAATTTTTGAAGTTAATCACATGATCATGGAATTGAAATAACCTTGTTGCTTAAGATTACATCTTGCTTAGAAGAAAGATGGTCTTAAGAACTTTTGGTAAGAGAAGTCGACTTATTCCGAAGACGGAAGAATGATATCTTCCGAGAAGACGTCTTCTCGACTAGGTCTTCAGAAGATGGAAGACGGAAGACGGAAAATAGATCTCTTCTAGAAGATGGTGAGTAGACCTTCGGGGTACCAACCACGTGTCACATCATCGCGGGAGAGTAGGTACTACCTAGTAGTGGGTGAATCCGGGTTACCAAGACATTATCCTAAAACGCAGAGAAGAAACAGACGAGGCGGATTAGCGTAAGATCGATAGCTTGCTTCCCACAGTAAAGGACGTCTGTGTTTTGAGAAGCCGGTTGCCATCGGCGTGTCGAATTGGACCTAGAAGCAATGAGAGTGTAATTGAGAACTTAGAGAACCGAATTGAGACCAGAGAGAGAGCGAGGACGATTCTATGAGAGCTGGAAGCACAATTGAGCTGAAGGAATCTTTTGGATTCCATGAAGCAGACATTGAAGGTCGATTAGAGAAGTTTCCAAAGAAGAAAAGGATCAGTTGCAGCAGCAGAGGTGCAACTCAAGATTGACGACAGAAGCAGGTTCGTGGGATCGCATTGGAGCTAAGATTGAGACCGGAAGCGCGCAGAAGACTGAAGGTGCACCAGAAGCAGCCAGAAGCTGTATTGAGGTTCTTCTCGTGTTTTTCCCCTTCCCACCGCTTCCCGTCTCTTCCGAAGCAGGACGGAGGAAGCATGACGCGTCTTCCCGAGCTTCCTTATAGATATTTGTGTGATATTTTAGGTCGTAGTTGTTTGTTTAGATCCAAAGCACCTTCTGAAGGGTCTGGAAGCCGTGTGATTTTGTGAGAAGAAAGGATTTCTAGGTAAAACCCGTGTGTTTGTGTGTTTGAACAGATCTTAGAACTTAGAGCACCGATACTTGTGCAAATCCTCTGTGGGAAGATATCTTGTATACTAAATGGGCAAAAGAAGAAATCCTACGTCACTACATCTCCTCGAGTCTTTCTCTTGGAAGAAGTTCCTTCTCCTGCATCCTCTAAATCTCGCCTTTTTTTCTCTTCCAACAACGCTTCGTGTTGGTTCTTGACAATGTAAGCATGCACCGATAGAGCTTCTATCGGATCTTCCCCTTCAGTATCTTTTCTGATCGTAGCAGCTGTCCTCAACAATATCTCATGCGCCAACTTCTCTTTGTGTTTCATGGAGATGACAGATGACCACAATCCACTCGGTTCAACATGCTCATTGAAACCTCTCTCAGCTTGATCCTCAACCCTTGTGCTATGGTTTCAGCCTCCATGATTGCAACTGCTTGCACTGATAAGTGGTCCTCAACCGATCGGATTGTGGAGATGAACCTGTCTTCCACGAGAAGAAGATTGGAGGAATTCAACGCCTTCTTCCACTCAGAGGTCCAGCCAGTCATGGAGTTGGTGGAGAACCGCGCGATGGCTCAAGAGAAGCCACTGCGACCTGGATTCGGTCTGCGCACCTTGATGCAGCAAGAAGAGATCCAGAAGAAGGTGGACGCGCTTGAAGCCAACCTTCGCATCATGGAGAAGCTTACAGCGAGGTACAAGACGGAAGTAGCCGCTTCTGCCAAGGAGTCAGCACAATTGAGGAAGAGCAACCAGGAGTTGCAGGCACATCTACAGCAGCGTGACCAGGAGGTTCTGTGGGTAAGAGGTATGATCACCTCTCTCGCAGAAGAAAAGACGACATGGAGGGCACTGCAGGAAGCCGTAGAAGCACAGGCTGCAGTAGAGAAGACGTAGCGGTAAGAAGCAGAAGCTCGAGCAAATGGACTCATGGCGCAGCCGATGGAAGCACTTCGCAAGAAGTTCAGCTTCACAGCGGGTAGGAAGCTTCTCACTCTAGCTAGGGAGTGGGATGACGATTCCAGAGCGATGTTAGTGGAGTGCAAGAACAACATGTTCTGCTACCTGGATCGGCAGATTGAGGACTGAAGACACTTTACGGTCTTTCCTCGATCCCACGACCAGCAGCTACATCTTCCTATGCTCCAAGACTAGCGATCAAGACAGATTTGGAGAAGACAGAGTTCGACCTCGCTGTCCACTTGGTAGTGACGGCACTGGAAGCCGAGAAGACCATGGAAGAAGTCCTAGAAGACAAGGTGTCTTTTGGAAAACAAGAAGTAGAGTTGTCTTTCCAAGTGTTTCGAGTGGAGGAGGTGACTTCCTCTGACCACTGTGAAGTCACCCCAGCTCTTAGTGTCGAACCAGTGCCACTGAAGAGCGAGGAAGCGCAGATGGACTCAGCTTCTCAAAAGACGCTTCCGTCTTTTGAAGCCATCCCAGAAGAGAAGCCACGAACAGAGAGGAGGAAGCCACCTCAGTCACACCCGAGGTATTCGCAGGGCTTCCCACCTTATCAAAGCCGAATTAGGAGTTTAGGTAGGAGTAGATCAGGAAGGGATCATGCCCAGTGAATTAGAGTAGGCAGCAAGTTAAGAAGACAATTAACTTGTCTAATTTTGGTAGGAGTCGTAATTTTCTATCTTAGGAAGTGACAGTTTCTCTTGTAATTTTAGCTTACTGTCCATGTGGCAGAGTAGGCAATGCATAAGTAGAAAGTAAGTTTCTAAACTAAGGAAGGGAGCCGACTGCATGTGAGGTGGTGACCTTCTGACAGTCCCTCATCTCCTTGATTGCCAATTGAGGATTGGAGGGGATCTCTCCTGCGCCTCAAGATAGTAGTATAAGTTAGGATACAGAGTACTCTCTAGGAGGCGAGAAGGATGGAAGTGATAAAATGTAGTGAGGTAGGATTGAAACTTGGGGGAGGTGAATAAGCACGAGAGGAAAAACCAAAAGTAATACATTTTTTCTGAACTAATCTGTTGAACGTTATGTGCTTATTCACCTCCCCCAAGTTTCAGTCCTACCTCACTACATTTTATCGCTTCCATCCTTCTCGCCTCTTTCCTTCTAAGCTTTGGTTTTCTTCGATTGGCATTAATTTTTTCTACTCCTCTCCTTAGATTGTTCTGTATTTTTTTTCGTCCCCTCCGCAAATTTGTGGGGTTTCTTATGTCCGTCCGTCTCGGAGGGATTTATTCGGCTTCCTTGCACCCCCTCTCTCGAGAAAAGGAGTCAGCATCGATTTGTTTTCCATGCTCGCAAACCAGTTACTGCCAGTTCGGCGCGGTCGCTCAGTATAAATATTTTTTTCAGCATTCGACATTCGACAATTGTAACGAAAGGCTGCCGTCGGCAACTGTAATTTTATTTCTTACAAATTGATTAGACAAGCGGGAAGAGGAAGGCTTTCATAGCTGCGAGGAAAGACCGCGGTGGGCCATGTAATTTTATTTCATACAAATCGATAACACAAAGCGGGAAGGCTTCCATAGTCCAATCCTGGCGACACACCTCGAAAGCCTTATGTACAATCATGTAGTCTACATGTCAACTTGTAACGGATCCAAGTCGGTGGACGAGAGATGTGCCTCTCCCCTTCCATACGCTTCTACTTACTGTTCAGAAACTGTTTGTAAAGAAAGAAAGATGTACTCTAGCTAATGACTAGTCAGTTCGCCAACTTCTATGGCTTTGAGACAAAGAAGACTTCACGCGTGAGCGTGCTCTGTCCTCGTCGCTCCATCTTCGCTGCTCTCCCCTGCAGGAAATAAGAAATGTGAGCCAAAACATACAGAAGACCGACACAGACAAAGCAGGAAAAGAAAAAGTTGGGAATATACTTACATTGTCCTCGTCTGGAACTCAAGGTCGGTCGAGGAATAAACCAGCTTGCAAACAGACGAGAAGAAGCCTCGTTTCTCGCCTGCGAAGAAGAGAGCCCCCGTCCACTTCACCACGACGGAAGCTGATGAAAAAGATGAAAAACCACCCTGCGAACAGACGGTATACCTGAGCAAGTAGAAAACAAACCTCGATTGCTCAGTTTTCCTCGATAGGAGAACCGAGCAAACGAGGTGTAATTAAGATCTCCCCGAACGCAAATCCAACGAACGCAACGGAACCAACAGCCACTAGCATGGCAGCAATCCCAGACCACCAGAGCAGAAACAACATAGACGGCGAGCCCCACACACGAATCCTTGAGCACGAAGAAGAGGATCGGCGAAGACGACATGACGAGCGCGAATGGAAGCAAAATGATGATGAAATCTCGAAAGCAATCCGTGAGCAGCACAATAGAGAACAAGAAGTGAAAGCGCGGCCAGAAGTGAAACCGATCATCGAATTTCCCAGCAGTCATCGCAGCAGTCCCGTGCGCCCCTCGTTGACCGCCTCGTTTTCAAAATGAAGCCAAAGACGCGGCCCTCGCTCGTCTGTCGTTCGCCAGCTGCCAAAGAAAAATGGTCAAGTTCCACGTTACTACGCAACGTCATTTTAGCGGCAAGGTCTTCTCATTTTTTCTCGCCTCATCCCTTCAACCGCCTCCTCGCGAAAAAAGACATTCAGTACGTGTCGACAGTAGCGGCGGTAGATTAGCGAGAAAATATATTCGATCTGTTACCTCGGTAAGCCAACGGTTGTCCAAGAAAATTTCCCGTAACGCCGTCCGAACCCCAAACACGCTTGAGGATGCTTATTGGTTACTAGTCATGATACTTCCGAGCAATATCAATCATTGCTTATTCACCCTCTTCCGTTCACATATGTTTAATCGCGACAAGGAAGAAATAATAGATTTTGGCTTTCATTTTGCAAGAAACACATCATCCTTCTCAGATGTTTGAAATTCCAAACTTTTGGCCCGTTTTCTTAGACTATGGCTGCGATGATTTTACTATTGTGGACACTTATCAGCCGCAAAAAACTGCAAGCCGGTTTTATCGCTCGTATTCGGGGTTTTTTTTCAGTTTATGCCGGCGAAACTATTCAGCCACTGCACTTTTCAGCTTTGGTGACCAAAGTCGATTGTCTTTTCCCCACTGTGCCCATCTTTCGCAAACAATTCCAGAGTCTTATGTTGGACAGAAAAGACCACGGTGGACCCGTAAAACTTTATAACATAATCTCGCTTTACATACAGGAGCGACGCTGAAAACGCCATGGCCCCTGGTGAATACTCGCTGCTATAAAAATTACTTCTATGTACATGGCTAACAGTTGGATCATTTCGCAGTGAGCGAAATCAGGTACCAACGTCCGGTCCATAAATCAAACTGCTGGTCTATACTCTCCCGAACAGGTCGAACAGTCCAAGTCCTGATCGATGCTCTCCCGAAACAGAGAAGTGGCAAACTGTGATAACTGCAAAGCTATATACGCTTTCTTGCTATACTGCATGCTTCCCAACGTCGCAAGGAAGTTCGTTCATAAGAAAATTAAGTTGAGTAGAGGAGGTTCGCATAAGTGGGCTCGGTGGACTGACTGCTGGTCTTTCATCCGTCCCCAGGAACATCCGCTGCTGCTGCACGTAAACAAAATGTGAGACATCAAAGAAAACGGTCAAAAATGAAGACGATAAACAAGAGATAAAGTTACCTTCTGTCGCTCGGACTGACGTTCTGTCTCGAAGAAGAGCACTGGAAAGGAGAATGTAGTCAGAAAAGCATCGCACAGCTTCGAACAATAGAGAGGGTGGAGAAGGATCTAGGGATCGCTCCTCCTCATCAAGAGTTACAGTGCTGAAGTAACGCTGACAATCCTGACGCTTGGAGAAGAAGGTTGTATCGATATCAAACCATCGTGACTGTATGCGGGTGTACAACGGAGTTCTAGAGAGCCTCACTCCTCGCCCGCTGTATACTAGCACCCATTAACCATTTACAGGATGGAGAATACTTGCCAGAACACACCATAGAGCGAAGACATATCCGGAGTGTACTGTCTAGAGGATGACGGCACTTGTATTTGTTAAACTATAGAGCACACTGTAAAATATTGTTGGAGTTAAGTTCCACCATGTTCTTCATGTGAGCAGCACCCAAAAGTGTAAACAACTCATCCTCATCTGCAAGCATAGACTCAGTAATATTCTTCATGTAACAGCGATGATGCTCCTCAGATTTATCCTTCATGCAGTAGCCAATCATACCAACAAAGGTATGAAGACCCCTGTTATTCAGTCTCTTAACACAGACTTCGTCCCCTAGAGGTCTACCATTTCTCTTCCACCGGAGGACAATGACTAATCTGTTCTTTACATCGATCGGGCTCGTTGCCTGCAAAGACATAATGCCTTGAATGTGCAGATGCAGCAATGCACCTCCTCGCTCTACAGAGATGAGCCCACTATCACATTCTCGTTCCAAAAAACCACACAACGAGCCTCAACAACACAGGTCCATATCCTCACCAGTCTGACCGATGGTGACGGACACTTCAAGACTCTTCAAGGGACACTCTTCTCGACCGAGGAAGAGGTGGATTGTTGTTGGATTAGGTCGCACGAGCAGCCTGCCGCATCTGCATCAGATGGAAACTTGAAATGTCTGCAACCTATCCTATAAAGTCTGGTATTGAAGGCTGTGCAGACGCAAGGCATACACTTGAGTCTATAGACAAAAGAGACAACAGATTTCAGAAGCTTGTGGTCATCCTTGTGTTGAAGAAACTTCAGATAAGAGGAGAAGGTAGACTTGCTATCCTTGAGGATGAGCTATAATTCTTCGGATTTGACATACAGAAAAGGTTCGATGATGCACTGGAAGCAGTCAGTAGCCCCAGAGAAAGCGTACGAGAGCTTCACGTAATCAAAACCTGGAAGAAGGAACTTGGGAGGTTTAAAACAGAAACGGAAGTCTATATAGACGTAGCTCCTGCTGAGGTAGAGGTCAGTTTCAGAAAAAGAGAGGTAGCGGGAAGGGAGCAAAGGATGCGAAGGAAGAATTGTCGGCCGAGCAAATTTCAATCCTTGGCATCTGTATCTGTCTATGCCGTGGAGGCAAAGCGGCTCGATAAACACTGCTGAGGGCGAGAGAGACAGTGAGGCAGAGATGTGAGGAGACTGAGACGGAGGGGTCGAAGGTACAAATAGAGGACTATCAGGACGGGAAGGAAGAAGAGGACTGCTAGATTTCTCATCATCGGAGACTGTTTTGTCATCATCGGAGACAGTAATCACATTCTCATCGTCGGAAATCGTAATAACATTCTCACGATGCGATCCGGTAGACATTGCGTTGAGAGTACACTACCTCTTCAGAAAGAAAGTAGCATGCAACAAATGTACTCAGCCATCGACAGCGAAAGCACATCAGACGTGATCCCCAGACAGAGAGCGGAAGAAGTGGGAAACAAAGTTGTACGCAGCGAATGTACGTACATCATCCACATGTAGCAGCCGTGGTGATGCGACGTCTGAGTCAGTCCGTGAGCCGTCTCGATCGAGCAATACACGTCGACAGACCTAAAGAGAATGAGAGACAAAACGAACGACGAGACATCCAGCATCGAGAAGATGGTAGCATGTGGATTGACGACAGCGACGAAGAAAAGAAGCAAAAGAATGAAAATCGGCAGGAAGGAACAATCTGAAAACAGCATGAGAGGATAAGATAACAAACCGCCTGCGCAAAACAAGACGATAAGAAAGAGTGGATGCAAGAAAGAGCCATCCGAAATGATCCGCAAGGCAACGACGAACTGCACGATCCAAACCCAACGAGGATGATTACGCATAACGAGGATGACCCGCCGTAAAGAAACTAGTTTCTCCTCCTTCCAGCAAACTTCGATGCATGGCAGCACGATGCTGAACTTGAAACCTGGGCCAAAATGCTGGCTATTGCTCGATTTTCCTCGAAAAGAGAACCAGCAAACGAGAAAGAAGCAGTATGAGAATCTTCCTTCATATTGCACAAGAAAGAATGACGATTTGACGAGCATGACGGGCAACAAAGAATGACGAATCAACGAGCATGACAATCCCCGAGAGCAGGAAAGAGACAAAACGAACGAGGAGGCATCCGGCATCGACAACACGCCAGCATGTGGATTGACGGCAGCGACGAAGAAAAGAAGCAAAACAACGAAAACCAATAGGAAGGAACAATCTGAAAACAGCAAGAGACGATAAGATAACAAACCGTCTGTGCAAAACAAGACGGTAAGAAAGACCGGACGCAAGAAACGGCCATCCGAAATGATCCACAACGCAACGACGAACTGCGCAACCCAAACCAGCCGAGGACGATTACGCGTAACGAGGATGACCCGTCATAAAGAAATAATTTTCTCCCCCTTCCAGCGAACTGCGATGCGCGCCAACACGATGCTGAACTTGAAACCTAGGCCAAAATGCTCTCGATTGCTCGGTTTTCCTCCAAAAGGAGAACTAAGCAAACGAGAAAGAAGCAGTATGAAAATCTACGTTCATATTCTGCAAGAAAGAATGATGATTTGATGAGCATGAAAGGCAACAAAGAAAGACAAATCCACGAGCATGACAATCCCCGAGCGGCAGGAAAAGGTGGAATGTAGATTGAGACGAACATCATCGCGCATGGCGTAATCGCCGACGAGCAGAAGGCCGCCTGCACGATAGGGTCAAAGAAGGAGACGACGTTCACCGCGCATGCCGCAAGAAGAACGATGCCTTCTTTCCACGCACGTGGTCGGCTGCCAACGCCCCGTGAAAGAAGACGATTCGAGTTACCGCTAATGTTGGTGCGTTCTACGCTCGAATTCCTTCCCGTGCCTTTAACCTCCGCTCTTCCAACCGCCGTTCCAGATAACAGCCCCGCTGGTTTACCTGACGTCTTCGTAGCCAAAAGTCGATTGTGGATGCTTATGGAGTGTAGACTTTAGTTCTGTTTTCTGTTCATATATGTAAATGTCTCCTTTGAAAATCCAGATAATATAACTATTCTGTTGTAATTATAGCGTACTATGTGTTTTGTAAAGGTGCAAAGAAGTGTGTTTTGTGTAGGTGCAGAGGACAGAAAGAGCGTCATGTTATTGGTAGTAATAATGTATCACATCATACGATATTGTTAACAACCTGTAAACAGAGAAAAAGCTTACATGACATTTTACCATCGAAGGTAGGTAAGCCTGCATAATTATTCACTTTCTCCAATTTTCAGATAGAGAAGGTGGTAGGCTTGATTTATTATTTTAATTTTTTATGAGAAGAGTAAATAATAATTTATATACCTAAATATATAAGTTAACTATATATAGATTTTATATAACTTTAATGATTATCTGAGACAAGCACCAAGTCTTATGGTTTGGACATCACGTGCTAAAGTTATATATTTATGGGTTCTCTTCAGAGTTATAGCAGTGTGTGGATATGATAATATTTAATATTTATATAAATAGTTTAAAATTAAATTACTCTAAAAAATTTATCTAACATTTTGACTTTTCTCTATAACTTAAACAAAAATATCACAAAAATTTATGAAAAATAAGTTTGAAAAATAATGAAAATAATCGCTGACTCCATCTCATACTCTGAAACCAATAAATTCTCTCTCTTTTCTCTCTCATACACAATGTGTCTCCTTCTCGATTACCCTTGGCTAAGTAGTTTGTGATGCATATTTACCAAACAACTCTGCCGAGCATCAGAGTTATCCATTCAGCAAGACATTACATCTTGTATCAAAAAACTTTTTCGATCAAGTATTGTTTATAGCTGAACTGTTTTGCAAAATGTTGTATATAATTGTCCATATATTTCTTTAATTCAAATTGAACGAAACTGATTCTATATTTCTTTTAATCAAAATTGAGAGAAACTAACTCACACGAATGAACCAGTTTATTACTTGGTCAGCACGAGTAACTATTTCCGAATTGGAACCTGGAACACTCCTTCTCCGCAAAGAGCTTTGTGCCCAAGGTCGATATTGCTCAGCCAACCAGTGAATACTATATCAACGATATGTCATTGTAGAAACAACGACGTATCGTTGTACAACTGTGTTTTTTTTTGTTTTGTTTTTTTTATAAATTAAAGGCCACGGAGGACCAGGTGGAAAACTTTATTGGCTATTGGGAGCCACCCAAAACCCGACCACAGTCGGCCAAATGCCGTAGCGCTGCGCCCACCCCGTGGGCGGGGACAGAATCAGGTCTCTGGCCCCGCACGACCAATCTAACCTCAATCTAATGGAGCTCTTTCTAGTCGTGCCGCTCTTTCTCGTCATGCCGTCCTCGACTAACTCGAGAGCCACGAAGATCCTCTTAATGATGTTGTCAGTGTCATCGTCGGGTCTCGGCGACCTATACCGAATCTGCGGCCTCCCTCTCTCCTTCTTCCTCTTCCGATTTTCAATGTTGACGTCCTTGTTGTCGTCGTTATCATCAGGCTCGGAACTCAAGGCACACGCAGCCCTAGAATTCTCGAAGTTATTGTTTCTGACATGTTCATTGCTGCTTTGCCACATCGAAGGAACAGGCCGCACGAGCAGGCGGCCCCACCTCTGACCGGCAGTCCCGCACTCATGATGGATGCGGCCGCAGGCGCTGATCTTCTTTTTCCCGTTCTCGCCATCGATCATCGGAGCAGTAAGGTAATCATTGTACGACGTCAGCGGCCACCTCGTCGTCCACTTGATCACGGTGCCCTCCGCTCCCCTCTCGCCCTTCTTACTTTTGACCATCATAGAGCAGTCGCAAAATGCATCGAGTGCAGTTAGAAGGTCTGCTGCCCATGGCTGTTTAGTGAAAGTGTTCTCCATCGCCTTTGTATTGCCCCTAAAGTCGCCATCGTGACCTCCCAAGCCTTCCTTTGTTTCTTTCCAGCGTCTTCGTTCAAACTAACCCATAGCTCTTTATTGGTTTCAGCTACGATTCTTACCGCCGGGCGATCAGAGCGTACTCCTCTGAAAATCCTGTCAGTCCTCTCAGACCACGCAGCCTGAGAGTGTTGCACGAAAAGGTGGACGAGGGCGGGGTTGCGGTGCCGAATTTCCAGGGCCTTGTCTATTGTCTCTAGCAGGTTGCTTCCTTCAGCGTAGCCGGTATTACAGTCCTGTTCGTGTAGCCTAAGTCTCTCCCACCTGTTCTTCACCACCCTGCAGTCCCAGAAAAGATGCCTAATAGTCTCTACCTCCTCGCATCCCTTCGCACATTTCCCATCGCCAATCCCCATCAGCCTCGCCCTTCTGTTGGTAAAGAAACCGTGATTGAGGACTCTCCACAGCCATAGGTTGATCCTAAAGCTTCCCCCCGAAAGCCAAACTCTCCTCCATCTCGTTTCCCATGTCTCCCGCGTGTCATTTACCTCCCACCTCGCGTTTATTAGGTCCAGGTTTCTCGTTTTTGTAGGTAGCAGGCTCTTCCAGGTTCTGAAATCTAAAGTCCACCCCCGAAAGATCTTGTCCTCTAGCCTCCATTGCCAGTTCTCACTGTCTTGCAGTCCTCCGTCGATCACCTGCGTCAGTCCGGCCCATCTTATTAGCTTCGCAAAGTTACTAGTTTCAGCTCCTTCCTGGTCTTCTATTTGCCTCGATAGCGTGACGTTCCTCAGCGAGTCGTGGAGGTCTTTGAGTTTGAGGGAGTTAAGAGAGGTAAGTGGGCTTCTTTTTAGTTCTCTCAGAACCTCTCTCTTCCCAGCTTCCTCGACACCTTCCTTCCTGACCCACAGCTCGACCACCACCCTCGATGACAGATTCCCAGGGAGGAGAATCTTTTCACCTTCAAACACTATCTTGTTCGCCACCTCTTTCTAGCACTGCATCATATTGTTCAATGTCGGTAGGCCACGCATCCTGAGTCCCGGCAACATTAAGATACAGTCTTCGGGGGTCCATCCTTCTGTCTTCCTCTTGTATCTTTTTTCTCGCATGCTCTCTTTGATGCCCCACCTTGCTATATTCACCCAGTCTTGTTTTCCCCCGTTGAGGAGTTTAGCGATGTATTTTAGCTTAAGCGCCTGAGCAACTTTCCTGAAGGGGACTATGTCCAACCCCCCCTCACTCTTGGGTTTAGCAATCGCTTCCCAAGCCACAATCGGCACCTTAGGCTTCCCGTCCGAATTTCTGCCCCATAGGAAGGTCCTGCAGACATCTTCCAGCTTCTTAATGCCGTTGATAGAGCAGTCTACTCCTACAAGTTGGTATGCAGGTATTGCCCGGAGGACATGAGTCAGGAGAACTACCCGGCTAGGCCAAGACCGCATCCGGTTAGACCAGTGTTGCAGTTTGCTTTGAATTCTTCCGACAATCCTTTCGATGACCTGACCTTCAGACAGGTTCCTCCCGATCCACGCTCCAAGATACTTAACCATCTGCCCAGGCCTGGCCAGCTGACAACCGGTCTCCTCCAGCCATCTAGGAACCTCTTTCATTCTTAGCGGTATGACCATCGTCTTTTCCAGGTTAAGAGCAGCCCCCGAGATTTTCTCGTAACTACGTAGGACGTCTTTCGTAGCGTTGAAGCAAACCTCGGTGCCTTCTATAATAATTCCGGTATCGTCTGCGAAAAGTTGGTGCAAGAGCGGGGGGGACTCTCCCGACCATAGGCCTTCTATCTCGCCCTGATCCCTGGCCCTCTTGATCATATTCATCAAGGGCTGGGTGGCAATGACGAAAAGGAAAGGGGCCACCGAGCACCCTTGCCGAACCCCTCTCCCAAGTGCGAAACCACCGTTTATGTGCACTTTTGACTTCCCCTCTTCCGCGAGGCCCTTGAGCAGACTCACAAAATGAGGGTCAAACCTCATTGACTCCATCGTTTCCCACAGGTAGACCTGGGATACCCGGTTGTAAGCCTTCACGAAGTCGATTTTTAGGAAAAGTGACTCCCAGCCTTTTGCCTCAGCCATCTCCTGCCCCAGCTTAAAGCTTAGAATGTTGTCGTGTATGTCTCTTCCTTGAATGAACCCGGTTTGTTGCTCGTCTACCACGTTTCCAACTACCTCCTTCAGCCTATCCGCAAGGATTTTGCTTAGAATCTTGTAGGTAGCCGAGAGTAAGGTGATTGGTCTCCAGTTTCCCAGTTCATTTCTGTCCCCTCCTTTCAGAATAAGTTTGATTACCCCCTGTCGCGTTTTATCATCGATCTTTGCGGTCTTCCAAAATTCCAGCACCATCGCAGTGCATTCCTCCTTAATGAAAGACCAGCAGGCCTGAAGCATCTCGTACGTGACACCATCAATGCCAGGCGACTTCTCCTTGGGGAAATTTAGAACCGTCCTCTCCACTTCCTCGCTCGTCGGCGATGCCACAAGACGGGCGTTTTCCCCCTCGGCGATCCATTTGGAGGTGAGTAGAAGCACCTCCTTCCTTTCCTCCTTGTTTTTAGCAACTTCATCATCCTCCGTAAACAGCCCCGTGTAGTATCTGTGGACTCTTTCTAGAATTTCTCCGTGTTCTTCAGTGATCGCCCCATTTTCCAGAACCACCCCTTTCATCTCTTCGCGTCTATGTTTCGCCTTAAGTTGAGCAAAGAAATATCGAGATGGCGCCTCCCCCTCTTTCAGCCACATGATACGACTTCTCTTCCTCCAAAGGATAGCGTCTTGATGCTCTCTCCTCCTAACTTTTTCCTCTGTCTCCTGTAGCTTACGCTTTGTTTCTTCAGAGTCATCCCCCCGAGCCTGCACTCTGAGTCTCTGTAGTTCCCCTTCAAGACCCACATTGTAGGAAGTCCTACTTCCCGCAGCCCTTTTTTCCTCCATCAAAACTCTTCTTATCTTAGCCCAACCCACCGCCCACTTCGTCCTTGGGTCGCCCGTCCTTCTCTGCTGCTCCCTCCACACGGCTTCCGTCTTGGCTCTTATTCTCGCGTCTTTTAGCATCTCAGCCTCCATCTTGAAGTAAGAGGACTTTTTTATCTTCACCCCCCCTTCATCCTCCTTAAGCTGAATTTCCACTGTTATCGGTATGTGATCTAAGAGCGTTTGCCTTCCATCGTGTACTATACGTGTGACCTCCGAGCACCAATCTGCGCTGTTGTTAATATAGCATCTGTCCAGCCTAGCCTGGTCCCTTCTATCGCCTGTTAGAACCTGTCTAGTGAAAACCGGCCCTTCCTTCCTTGTAGCACAGAACAGGGCATCGACCAGGTCGGCTTGAAGGAGAGTACTCCTCCAGAGGTGAAGTTCACTGCCGTGCAGAAGCGGCGAGGGGCCCACGCTATCATCAGGTAACTCTACCATGTTCCAGTCACCCGTCAGAATCCACCTACTTTCCTTCGTTTTGTTTGCTATCCATTCCCATAGATGTCTTCTGCCCTCTCTCTTGTTCGGGGCGTAGACCGATGCCACCCCTATGTGCCCAATGGCCGAGTCAATAATGCCCCACGCAACAGAGCCGTCGCCTTTGACCCCCTGCTGTACTACTTTCACGTGGTCTTTGATCAAGAGAGCCGCCCCACCTCTGCCCCCCTCCGCATAATCCACAATCCTCGTACCATCTCTCATTACCTGTTTCAAGTTGAATTCCAGACGTTGCTCTTCTGTCTTCATCTCCTGTAGGGCTATGATGTCAGCTTGGACTCTCTCTCTTCCCATCCAACGTCGAAGGATAGTCACGCGATGCGGATCGCTCAAACCTCTCACATTCCACGAAGCAATTTTCAGTTGTGTCTGCATTATTTAACTTGTTTAAAGGTGGTGACAGTTATGCCAAAGCTTCTTACGTTCTTCCCCTCCTCTACCTTGGAGTCAGCGCAGTCAACAGGTTTCTGGCCCTCTCCATGTTACCTTTCTTCTTCGGTTTTTCTTTGTTTGTGGAGACCTTCCCAATTCCCCTCCCTATTGGTTTGGATAGATTGCCGACCGGCTTCGGAGTACTGTCCCTCCTCATCCCCCTTCTGCTGGTTAACAAGTTCGGTACCAACTCACTTAGCACTTCTCTCTCAATTAGCCGAAGAGGCGAGGAAGGAGTGGGTCCCGGAAGGACCGAACTCCCCCAAGGTCCCTCCACTCCCGGCCCTCGCTGTCCCCCCAATTCGTCCTTGTTCAAGCCCGTTTCTGATTCGCTTGCTTTCTCCTCGCTTGAAGGAACAGGGGTCTCCGATTCTCTTCCCTTTCTGCCGTCGTCTGAGACGGCCTCCCAGAATTTCAGGTAGGAAGGATCCCCGTTCTGGGCAAGAGTCCTGTCGGCCACGTGAGTTCCTTCATTTCGTGTGTCGGCTTCCGAGGCCCTTCTTTGTGCTCCGTCACCAGGTCCAACCTCCACACTGTCTAACTCCATCGCTTCCTTCATGCCTTGGTCCTCCTTGATGACGATCTGTGACGCCTCCCCTTCGCCAGTCGCTTTCCTCGTTGTAGCAGTTTCAGCTTCCTCTTCCTCCCTATCGTCAGATTGTGCTTTTGTTGTCGTTTCCTCACCTCGATTCTCTTCTTGCATGTCCTGGCTGACGTCAGTAGCTAGGTTGGTCTCCGCTTCCATGTTCAGGTCCGGTAGGGACTCTTTAGCTTCGTTCGAAGGTGTTTGTGACTGAGCAGGATTCGTGTCGCTGACAGGAAGAGACATTCCTACAGGTCTGAGCCCTTTCTCGGTAGGTTCCCTTGATGCTTCATTCCCTTCCCCTATTTCTAGGCCTTTATTCTCCTCTGCACTCATATTTGCTTCATCCTTGTCCTCTTCTACTGCTTCTCTCTCTACTGTTGTTGCCTCCTCTTCCTTCTCTAGCGCTTTGAACCGGTTAACAGAGGCTTGGGCGCTCTTCCCCTGAACAGTCTTTCTCGACCACTTCTTTTTGATGACTTTGGTGAACTCCCCTTCTTTGCTGCCAGTTTGAGTGGCTTCGGTCGGTGGGAGCGAGGCCGGGACCTCCTTTTGAACTGCCTCCCCATTCGCAGCTTTACCTGATCCCTCGCTTTTCCTGACAATTTCTGGACAGTTCCTCGCAAAGTGTCCCTTCTTTTTGCACGAAAAACAGATGTCAGGGAACGATTGGTAGATTATTGGTTGGGCCACCGTCGTCCCCACCCCCACCTGTATCTGTAGATGATCTTTTAGCTCCGCTCCTGGGTCTAAAAGAACACAACCTCTAATGTGAGGGTACGCGTTCGTAGCCCTTGTCAAGGACTTGTACAGTACAGGTCCGATGGCAGCCAGCAGAGTGTCGGCTTCAATTTCGAAGGTGAGATCAACCAGTGGGAGGTCTACCCATACAGCTACCGCTTTGGGGTTCTCCGCTTGTGTTCTGTACCCCGGTGACCAAGGTGCTGCGAGCACAATCCTTCCATCACTGAAGAGAGGGGCATCCCTGATGACCTGGTTTCGTTGGTCCGGAGTGGCGAGCACCACTAGAAAGTTTTTACGGTTTAACATGCGTAGCTAGTTGATTTGTACCCCCATCCCCTGTTCTAGCCTCCTGAAGGCCTAAGCTTCGGATGCATCTCTGGAAGGGCTGCAGTCTATCGTCGATAGGACAACAGCTGTCGTTTTCAGGAGCGCAAGACGGCTCGCTACCAGGTTTCTGTCTAGAACCACTCTCACCCCGTTCTTCACTTCCCCATGATGTTGATTCTTTTGGATGCTTAAGAGCGCCTCCTTCAACTCGTCATCGGACATCCCTGCTCCCGCAAGCGGATTCAAACCCTCCAGGTAAGGATTCTGACTCACTTTTCTTACTCCTTTCAGGGGTTTTGCCCAGCAATTTGGTTTGTTCTGCTTTCCTTTATCGCCTTGCACTGCATTTATCCCCTGCTGTTCCTTGATTCCTGACACGTCCTTTCTTGTTGTTTGAGCAGAGAGACCCGACTGCCTTTGTGCCTGGTTACTGTTTGGGGCCACCACTCTCTCTTCGCCCCCTCTGGAGCTTCCGTCCATCCGCTGCTCCGCCGCGGCTCCAGCACCCGCACCGACGAACCCAGGGGGCCCCCCGGCTGCAGCACCACCACTAGAGACCGCCACCGGGCTGTCCGCCTCAGGGGCGTCTGCCAGGGATTCCATCGCCACGATCTTTGGTGGCCCCTCGGCTGACTTGCTCGCTAGTTCTGTTTCCTCCATTCGCACTACGTTTCGTTTCTTTTGAGAGTGCAGGAGGCCCTCAACCGTCATAGAACCTCTGTCAGGATTCCCCTTCCTTCTCGAGTCGATTAGGTTAAGAGACTCCCTCCTTACTCTTTTTTTTCCTGATCTGCGCCCTGCTTTACTCCAGCGTTTCTTGTAGCCCTGAACCTTATCAATTCGCTACACACTCCTGCATTCCTACCCTCAGCATTTGTCGTCTCACTATCGCTGTCCTTATTCTGCATCTCTCCTCCCCTGCTGTTAAGATTCTACGCGCCCTACCAGTGTCAGTCCTGCTGTGTCAAAAACCTCAACCCTAGAGTTCTTACTTAGTGCTAATTCGCATATCCGTCGTAGTTGTGACCCTATTCCCTAAGTTCTCACTAAGTAGAGGGCTAACTAGCCCCCCCTCCCTCGGCCGTGCCGCTCCGCCCTCTCATCTCATCTCCTACGCATCGTCGTGTTTCATTATTTACTTCTCTGTACAACTGTGCTTTATCATTCTTTGGCTGCTAGTACGGGATTGGACAGATGGCGCTGGAGCCGTCTCGGTGACTGAAAGCGCTGACGCAGTCTCAGATGGAGCACCCAACCCTGAAAATTCGAGGAAAGGCGACACCGCGACTAGCCTGATGTCCGTAAGAGATCTGCCGGCATATAAGTCCACTGCTGGCTTCCATGTGGTGTGGCCACGTACTTCAAAACGGACGATGAGTCAGCTTCTTCTTTTGGTTCTAATGGTCCACGTAAACTTGGAAAAAGCGTCCCAATTCTTTTATCATCTGACGAGCAGATACCATTCAAACTTTCCGCGACTAGTTACATACGAAACTATTGTTTGTATGTTAACGTAATTCTATTTTAAAAGAAAAGTTTATAATTTATGTTATACAATGGAATGTGTCATCTGTATCTTTTGAACCTTTAAAATATTATGTTTATGTTATTAGTACACTATCCTCCTTCAACTTGAGGGTTAACCCTAAATCTTTGTTCTCTCGTTTCTTGTTTCTCCTTTTATCTCGTTTCTCTGCGTTTTTGTTCTCGTCTTCCTGTCTTTTCTTTTCTATGTTTCATGTTTCTTTATTTGACGTTTTGCCTCTTAGCAGTAGGGCTGCATCGCCATATAACACACACAACCCTAAACCGCGAGAAGAAAAGCTGACCGTACTTTGGTTCATCTTTATTTGCTGGATTCTTCACGGCTACCACAGTCAACGCTAGAACAGCCACTTCTTATAGTTTCTGTCTATGACAAAAGAATTGATTGAGAATGAAAATACTTCCCTTCTTGTAGACAAAGGGAAGTTTTAGTAAAGAGAAGGAAATGGTTTAGAGTATAAACTCCTCCGACTTTTCTCAGAAACTGTCCGCAGTACCCCTCCTCTCATGATGCATGCTTCAATAAAATAAGCATCCAAAGTCCACTTTTGGCCGGGGGAAGGAAGGACAAGCGGTGAAAACGATTTTTTTTTTATCTTTATCACTGGTGAATACATCTGATAAATGGCTAAAAATATCAGATCTTGTTATCTAAGACTGTTGAACATATTATATGGTAACACAGCGGTGACAATGTATTTTTAAATATACCAAAGAATGATATATCCTAAAATGATGTCACCTGGCAAGACATACGAGGAATAAGAATAGATATCACGTGGTAATAAAGAACTTTATATTAATAATGAATATACACTTTTTGCTTATCTAACAATCTGGATCATTGGGGAAGACTTGAGTCCATAACTTTGAACACATGAACTCGAATCTAGACTTGATCTGGGTCAAGTCTAGATGTCTGGGTTCATTTATTCGTTTTTCTCTTAGAAGTGGAAGAGTTAAAAGGGTGTATTAGTGGTGATTCTTCCAAAAGAAAATACATGAAGAGTTAAAGGGGTGTATCTAATATTCGATCCTCACCAGACCTAACGAGAACAATCCTTGATTGGTTCAGAATCGAAAATAATCAAATATAAGTATCGAAGTGAACTTTGGGGGAGAGACTCGTACTGCTCGCTTCAATACGGTAGTACGAGAGAATGCATCGTGTTCTAACTTCTCTATTATGCATGAATAAACTACCATTAATAGTACATTGGTATTTCTTGATTATAAAATGTTTTCTATTCTTTTTATACATGACCTGACGAGATGATAAATGGACACATGACCTGAGAAGATATAATAAGAATCAGCGTCTCAAAAACACGCAAAAACCTGAAGAGATGGACAAACGAAAGAATCCGATCTTTTTGATCTTTTTTTGAAGTAAGATTATAATTCTATAACTCTTAGCTCCAAAACCCACACTAGAAAATAAATGAGAAACAGAAAAAGTCGCTCGACTGATACTCGTCGTTACATAAGAATATCATAGACTAAGTAAATTTCTCGCATCCTCTCTTGTTCTTCGAAGAAAGTGCAACTTCTTTTGTTCTCTCGTCCTCTCTTTCCTCTATAACTACTTCGGAAGAGACACAAGAAAGACTTGCTAGATAAATCTCAAAACATCTAAAACTGGAATATTACATAATTGCACGTTTCCTTCTTATCTGACTGACAAAGACATCTAATAACAAGAAGCGATTCCTTAATATGACTCTACGTTTATTCTGGTGGGGATAAAATCAGCCAAGTTGAAACTTCAAGTTGATAGTTGTCATGCACTTATCCTGTGAAATCTTCCTGACATTCCTCGTGCTGCTGTGCCAGTTGTGTTGCACCTAGTCTCAAGAGCCCAAGTTCCTTCTAGTTGTAACCGTCTCAGATACTCTACTTGCTGTGCTTCAAGTGGAGACCGCGCAACTTGCACTCATCGACGCTTCAACCAAACTTGAAATTGGTGGATCTCTGTTGAATGAGAACCGAAAGAGAACTGACTACTGAGATTTGCCTTGAAATTCTTTGGCCATTGCGTGGAATTTTCGATCACAGAAAGCATGGTATGCAACACGGTGAATATATTACTCGCTCGATACAGCAAAACCCTGTAAAATGCAACCTTGTACCCTATACAGTTTGAGGGAACTTTCAAAGTTCGGAACTCACGCAGTATGTTCCGAACTTTGAAAGAATATTCATTGAAAATGTGAGAACATATCAACTTTAACTGAGGAGAACCGGAATCAATCACCAAAGAGGCGGTGTGTGTATCCAATCAATGTAAACAACATGAAAGTTTACGTGGGTGGGATTTCAAACGTTCCTGTTGATAATGGTGGGTGGTTCTCATGTGAAGTGAAGTTACCAGGAACCTAACATAGGCGATCAAGTAATCATATTTACGATGGGACTAAGGGTTTAGGGTTTAGGTAAATCTCTCCAGCTGCAGAGGCTGATAACTAGTTTCAGTCGGTCCACAGTGTATCAACTTGGTTTACCCGAGGTGTGAATCCCGGATTCTGGTTGACAATGTCAGCTTTACAATTGGCATGCGCAGTCACGAGCGAAGCACGTGTTCGGGTAATCGCGGAGCTGCTATAGCCAGCAGAGGATTGAGTCTAGGCACGGTGAGTCCAAATGTCTCTTCCATGTCAAGCTGTTCCGGCTTCAGGTTTCCAGGAAGAGACCAGTTGCAAGTCTGGATCAGCAGAGCCATGGTATACTGAACTGCCAGAAGACCTTGCGCTTTTCCAGGGCATATTCTTCGACCTGTCCCGAAGGGTAGAAGATCAAAGTCGAGGCCATGAACATCCTTCTTACTACCCAGGAATCTCTCAGGATAGAATTCCAGCGCCATCTCATAAACCGCCGGATCTCGTTGGATCGCATAAGTGTTGACGAATAACCTAGTCTTCGCAGGAATCCTGTAGCCTTGGATCTCACAGTCCTCCGTCGACACATGTGGTATCATCAAAGGTACCACAGGGTGCATTCGGAAATTCTCCTTCACAATGGCGTTCAGGTACGGCAGATTGGGCAGGTCAGACTCTTCCACGAGTCTATCTCGTCCCACCACAGAATCCATTTCCATTTGTGCTCTTTCCAGGCAGCCGGGATTTTTCAGCATCTCGCTGAGACCCCACTCTGTGGTACTCGAGCTAGTGTCTGTACCCGCGAGAATCACATCCTGCAGTCACAGCTCACTTCATTCAGTAGCAGTCCATCACTCGTATCCGCGCCGCAACTTTTCAACATCTGGTTTCAGCTCAACTATGAAGTTAGAACTGATCATGAGGTAGCTATGGATATCCAGATGACATTGCATAGGAAACGGTTGTGTGACCTTGCGTGTCATGGTCAAGCCTTCAGGATACCTGCATGATGGCTTTCATTTCGAGTTCGGTGAGATATTGGCCATCAACATCTCTCGGACGAGTTAGTAGTGCGCTATAGTTAGTAGTCCACTATATCTTGCGGTGTCTCCTCATTAGAACCATGAGGCTGGTGTTTAGGTGCCTCGAGCTTCACCTTATGGTCGTCCAAGACACTCTGCAAGAATTTGTCATATTTCTTTGCAGTGACATACATCTGCTTTTTAAGACCTTGCGGGTCGAATCGATCTAACCAGGGTATGAAGTCTCCGAGATAAAAGACGCCAAATAATCTGAAAGCATCTTTGATCGTTTCTTGAAAATGATCAGTGCTTTTGATGGCGTTAGCCGTTTCACTGAGAAGACTCTGGTTCATCAACATTCTGGTCATTACGTTTAATGCAATCTTCCGTAACACCAGATCCATCCGTAAAGCCTTTGTTCCATTGCAGCACCCCTCGATCGCTTCGTTGATGCCACTCATTACTTCCAGTTTCCGAGTTTTCTGCATCCACACGTAAAAACATCTCGTGACAGTATCGTTTTAACGACTCTATTAGCGAGGGCAATTGTTCAACTCTAGTGTTCCAGGTACATGTAGAAACGGATCATAAAGGTGTTAAACGTGATCATTAAAGGTCATGCGGTAAACGGACAGGTGCGAAAACTCCCGACAGATATTTGAGCAGGAAGACACCCCGAGTGGTGAACGAGAAGTGCAAAACCTCTTGTATCTACGTCTGTAAGCTCACTCAGCGAATATCGCAGTAATCCTCGCCAGTGCACTCATGCTAATATCAAACATTAGCATGCATGAAGAGTAAGGATATGTCTTGCATATTTCCCTACAACCGGCTACTAGGTACTGAGTCTAAGATGTCTCTTGCATATTTCCCTAAAACCGGCTACTAGATACTGAGTATATCTAAGATGTCTCTTGCAAAAGGCAACCGTAATTAAGAATATGAATTGTTGAAGTTCATGGTTCGAAGTCCAACCTGAAATTCCGAAAGCCGCTTGACAGTGAAGAGCTCTAATAAGAACACCTTCTTTGCATATCGCCATCGTGCTTCATACTTAGAGAAGGCTATGTCCATGCCCCCATAACACATGACCTTAGCCGCAGCAGTAGCATATCGTGATGCCCACATTCGATCATGAGTTTTCAGGAATTCTTCTGTAATCGTTGGGGATGACACGACTACTACATTCACCAGACCGAGCTTCATGAACATGAGCGGTCCATACTCTTTTGCGAGCGTCGACAAACTCTGATGGGGGTGAGTTCCTAGAAGTGGGAGACTTCCCAGCACAGGCCATGGCTTCGGCCCTGGAGGCCGAGGATCTGTCGATTTCTTTGTAACGACGAACAAACCAGTGACGAGTACCAGCACAAATCGCTACAAGAGCTGTGAAAGCTGGTTGTAATGATGACCAACTGTTGTTGCTCCATGATCCTCACATTCATCCAGTGCAGTAGAGGTTCAAGTGTGGCCTATCACCTGCACTGCCGTTTCAATCTAGAGAAGCTACAGTCGTAAAGATCGAGGGGCAAATACGTTTATGGAGACACGAAGTCCCTCGGAACCAGTAGAGACCTTAAGGAGGCAGTGTGGATAGACAAAGGTATTACCTGCCGTAACTGGACAATGGTGCTAAATGAGATGTGAAAAACCTCTGGGCCCACGCTTTCGTGCTGGAGACTGTGGGTTCACGTAGGTGTCAAGCGGCTGCAGGTTCAGCGGATTCCATGCTAGGTTCGTCACATTCGAGCTTGAAGTTTGAACCAGGACTTGACTTGACTTGAAGAAGGACAGGAAGTCACGCATAGCTTAGCTTTCACAGCACGGAAGCCGAAATCCGCAGCTCTATCTGGTGTTGTCATGTGTCTCTTGTATACTCGTGTTCGAGCTATACAAGACCGGGGATTTGTATTTGGGTTTCTTAAAGCGCCTGGCTTTCATTAGCATGCAATCCTGATTGTTTTGGCGATCACTCCTCCCTCTTATTCTCACAGATTAGTTTGGAATGTGCATGCAAACTTTCAGGTGATGTTAATTATCGCCGTCTTTTCAACTACTGTGCACAAACTTTCAGACGTTCTAACTCAAATCCCTGAACCATCCTCTGAACGATCAATCCCTGACGCATGCCAGCCTCTGAACGATCAGAAAATATGCATGCAACCTGAACAAGAGCAGATGAAGAGTTTAAAGGAGTCCAACTTGATTAAGTATCACATGATTCAAATAATTCGAACACGCTCCGTTTCAATGCTCCACATGATTTAATCTATCAATAATTTATCCTCCATACGTGAGGTTTTTCAGTGTCCAAAATAAATAGAATATTAATCATGTTGAGTTATCAAGTCCAGATTGACTATTACATACTATATGTGTAGGTGAATCTAAATATGTATTAATCTGCATATAATTACTATATGTGTATAGTTTATAGATATGGTTTGATATATATTTGGTTTTAATTGATTGACCGTACTTCTCCTAATAGATATAAGAAGGTACTTCTCAAACTGACTTATGATATTCTTACACTAACTTATGTCTTTAAACCATAAGCTATTCCTAATATCTGGTCATTTCTAACCTATATAACTTAAATACACATGTAGTGTCATTTTCATGTACATGTCACACTTTTAACTTTCTTTATGTATCTGGTCTGGGTTTCGTAAAATAAGACCATTATATTTGTTTCATCTTATTATGTTGAAGCAGTACGAGGATTCATGACTTACATCTCAGCTGTTAACATCAATAACCCTTAACCCTCAACAGATAATGTTCTCCATTCTTGATTTATTTATCTACAGAAACATTTAACACCTATGTTTTTTAAACTTTACTCAAGCGAACAACCACTAATATTTTCTGTACTCCCGTGGTTTTTGGTGTTTTCTTTATCTTATGTCTTGAATATAATTACATCTTGTCTAGTCTAATATACAGAAGACGTTGGTATAAGTTAGATTCTAATGAGCAACTTTACTTGTTATCTCTCTCAATATAAGAAAAATCACAAGAAATTCATATCAACTTGACTTAGATGACAATAATATGACAGTTCAATTACTCACGGGAAGTTCTAGACTTCTAATAAAGTTAAGTTTGAACTTCAACTTTTGTGTTCTCGTGTTGTTAAAACTCTATAGTATCAAAGTTTAATTTTTCCATGTATCGAATGGTTTATGCATTTGATGTTTCATCAAATAATACCCATTACATCAATTTAATCTTATTATATCAAAGTAGTACCATAATTCATGATTTTCTCTTCTCTTAACGCCAACAACCCTCAACTGTTCTTCATTCTTGATTTATTTATCTTACAATAGCATTTAACACCATGTTTTTAAAACTTTACTCCAATTTATTCTTAGATGTATGCATTATGTTCCAGTACTTATACTTAAAACTCGTCATTACATATTCTCTTCCATTAACTCTTATAAATTTTCATTCAAAATTTAAATAAAATATGATCTCGATTTAGGATGAATTATCAAACAAACAACCACTAATATTTTCTCTACTCCCCTTGGCTTTTTCTATTGACTTTAACCGTATGTACTGAGGTTCATCTTTATATGTATCATTACAATTTTTCCCTTTTCTCGTATGATAGACTATTCATTGTTAAAAACAAGCAAGATCATGATATAGGTTTGAAATTCAAGTCCAGCTTAACTACTATACACAAAAGAGTTTGATATATATTCACTTTTAATGAGTAACTTATCCTATCAAATACAACAACTTAAGATCAAGACTTATGTCACTTAGATGACTTCTGACCCTTTTACACTAGAAACATTCCTCTGAAGTATAAACCCTAAGATATTCGTAGTGTTCATTTCTAACCCTAGATCTCAGATACACATGTACCATATGACACTGCTGCAGCTCTTTTTGTTAGCAAATGGATGTTTCTCTTGCTTTGAACTACGCTTCTACAGTTTTGGGTCTAGGTTGAGATTTAGAGGCTCGTTTTAGAAAGGTTGGTGCAGATTACAAAACTGCTTAGGTTTGTTTCTTTGTTTTGCATTTTTAGAGAAGAAAAATCGTGAGTGCATGTAAAGTAGGAATTGGTATACCTTGCGATGCTTGTTCTCGTGGTTCTTTCTTTCTGTTTTGTCTTCGTTCGGCACACTACATCTTCATAGTCAAGAACTTCACATTTTCTTAGACAACCTTCACGCAAAATCCGATAAGACAGCTCTCACCCCAATCAACCTCAACAGCAAGACGGGAATCAAAATCAAAATCAACGCTCATGCAATTAGAAGAATCACCAACGCAACAACAACAACACGGGTATGTCTCGCGGTCGCTACCGAGCAACAGCCAAGTTTCCAAGAAGGCACAAATCACCATGAGGATGATCCATGCCCTCAGGCTTGAGGCACATCTCTTCATATAGAGTCACTGTCCAATCGACACGTGTCCCATTGAGGAGACATCACTCCCATCTTTTGGGACGAAAAGACGCTCGGGCCCTCCTCACTTGAGGGTCACGTCCCCTCGACTCATTGGGAGGCCTCCGAGATAGAAGCAATGCTCTCAATCCTGGAGGGACACTACCTTCGGATTTCGCCTCTCCTTTCATTCCTTTTGGAAGGAGGGTGACATTGACCCTCTCTCCAATGTGCAGAGGGGCTCTAACCGCAAGGAGCTAGGAGTCACACTCTTCGTGGGAGTCAACTCTCGAGGAATTGATCTCTCACTCATGGGAAGGATTGTAAGTTCCTCTCCCATGAGAGTATTTTTCGAAGGAAGTACTTTTCATATAAGCCCCCTCTTAGGGCTTCTCTCCAACCGACTCTTCCCTTGCATGTCTTTCGGATGGAGATTTTTCACAAGTTTTTCTCTTCCTATCATCGATTCAACACTTAGCACCTCGCTCTCTACACGTCATGCATATGATTCGAACTCATTGTCCACTCTCGCTCGTCTTACAACTACGCTTACGTAGTCGACGAGTCCAGCTGTGGTGCCCACAAATTACATGATGCACGAATTTTCAAAATTTTTGAGAATAATAACTTGTTTGTATAACTGAAGAAGCGTTGTTACTTAAGGTTACGTCTTCCTTAACAGGAAGATGATCTTATGAGTTTTTTTAATAAGAAGTTGACTTCTTCGGAAGACGACCGTCTTCGGAAGAGCGTCTTCTCAGTTGCGTCTTCAGAAGACGGGAAGACGGCGGAAGACAGCGACCACGAAGGCCAACCACGAGTTTTCGGGTAAGACAATAGGTGTACCTACTGGGTCGCACCCAATAGGTAGGTAGGTCGGGGAAGACACCTAAGGTCGAAAACCCTTAATCTGCGGGGAAGATGCGTAAGGAAGCACATTATGCGCATTCCAACTTCCCGCAGCACAGCGCGCTTGAGAAGATCGATTGGAGAGAGTGAGCTTTGAGAGAGGAATCGAGTGAGGACATCGAGGTAGGAGAGAATCAGTTGGCAGCTAGGCGAAGGGCGAGACTGAATTGCTGGAGCACAAACGGCAGAAAAGCGAAAGCGTTTCTGTGAGCTCCCGAGAAGCTGACATTGGAGAGTAGCAACTAGAATCAAAGGTGGAATCAAGACGTGGCCAGAAATTGACAGCAGGCGCAGTCGGGAGGCATCGCATTGGAGCTAGGACAAGAGCCAAAAGCGCGCAGAGGTCGAAGGCAACTCGGGGAGCCGAAGAAAACTGTAGAGGTTCTTCCCCACGTTCTTTCCCCTTCCTACTTCTTCTCGCCATTGTCTGGTATTCCCCGCGCTTCCTTAGTTGTGTGCAGGCAGCCTGATCGATTACCCCACCCCCCCCCCCCTTCTTTCTATTGAGACATTGGGCGCGGAAGCGCTGCCCAATTTCTGTCAGACATCTCCTTGCTTCTTCCCGAGCTCAATTCGAGCTTCCCTACTCCTAGCCCTCAAATTGGAGACCCCAACTATCAATTTTCCTACCCTACTACCTCTCTACCCCCGAAACCTAGAACAGAAGACGATTCGAAAGATGGGAACATCTTCGGAAGACGGGAACATCTTCGGAAGACGCTTCTTAAACTTGACTGTCTTCGGAAGTCGACTGAACACAATTCGTATCAAGAGTGGATTTGTGTTGCTTTGTGTTAAGAGAGGCTTGGTACGAATCCTGAGTGGTGTGGTGAGTTGTTTTGTTATTTCGAGAAGTTTGAAGTCAGGAACTAGGCATGTGCCTCCCGGTCCTCCAAGCTTCTCAACTCCACATCTTCCTAGAGAGACTAGAAGACTGAAAGGCTGGCAAAATGAGCGAGAAGACGTGAGGGTCCATTTGGGTCTCTTCTGTCCGATCCATAGCAGCCATTCCTTCTTCTTCCTGAACTTAGAAGAGAGTCGTGAGAATACTTGCTGGCAGAATCTGGAGAGAATGATCGTGGGTCATGTCTTCCCACCGAGCAGCAAGGTTCTTCTGAGTGCGTATGAGAGGTGAGAAGTCAGAAGAACAGAGTGCAATTGTCTTGAGTCTGTTGTGAGGATAGATTGCGCGTCGGAAGACGAAGACAGGTGAGACCAGTGAAGGGAAGTCTTCCGAGAAAGACATTGAATCGGAAGCTGTCCCGAGTGTCTTCCCAAAGACCACTGTCACCGCAGGAGCCCACAACCATCTTCTGAACTTGTCATGCACTTATGTTTTGCGAATCTTGTATCTTCTGATAGGAAGTAGGATGTAATGCAAGGTGGGTTGTCTTCTTGGTAATCCATGTGAGGCCTTGCTTAGATAGGATTGTTTAGATATAGCTCGGAAGACGAGAGCTATCTAGGAAGTACTGTTAGAATCCCAGAAGACGAAGTAGCTGTCTTCTGGAAGACTAGTTTCGTCTTCTGAGAAGTAGAAGCTAGACTGTGGGCACTTGGGAAGGACTGAGCCTTCAGCTCATAGTAGGTGCTTGTGGCTTAGTGCAACAGATCTTCCAGCATGATGATGCATCCGCGAGGCTTGGTGTTACCAGCGGCAGAATTGACCGAGGCTACTCCTTTCCTCAAGGAGTTGGGTCTCGACTTCTTCCTGTGGGATTGGAACCTCGCAGATCAAGGACTTCTGGAGGAAGTGTGGGCAGCGTTATCACCGCGTAACCGTGTACCTGCGAAGGCAGGAGTAGCTCGAGGAAGACCGTCTTCCTGGACTGAAGACTGGTGGCGCAAGGCGTTTCACAGGCCTGAGTCCGAGAACCGAGGATATTGGTTCGAGAAGAAGATCCTGCCTAGGATCGTGAGTTCGTGGCATGTGCTTGGGAGCACCACCTGTCTTTTCGTAGAAGACAGGCAGGGGAGGAACGGTTGGAAGATAGAATCTTACCGGGAGCCGAAGAAGCGCCTCCTGGCGAAGTTGTTTCTGCATCTCTTTCCCAAGGGGAAAGCGCAGAAGACAAGGTACTTAGGAGATCAGGACGTGGAGTTCCTGGAATCAGTGTGGGATGACAGAACGCCCATCTACTGGGCGCGTACATCCACAACTATGTACAGACGGAGCTAGCATACTTGGGTACCCCGGCGGGAGGACACTTGACGCCCTTCCTCTGCTACTTGTATGTAGCCATGGGGGATCTTAGGGAAGATCAGCTGGCAGGATATGGGCCAACGGAGCGACAGGAGGTGAAGGAGGAGACCTCGGAAGACGATGATCGAGAGGCAGCAGCAACGCCCCCTCCCACTCTGATGCCACAGCTGAGGCTCGGCTCTCACCAGAAGACGCTTCTGATGAGGGAAGACGAGTCTAGTGGGTCGGAAGACGCCACGCCACTGAGGAAGATGGGTCCCAGAAGTGTACCGAGGACACCCATCTCCCTCATTCATTCAAGATCGGAGTCCGACTCGGAAGAAGACCTGTTGAGTACCCGATCAGAGCAGAAGACTGCTTCTGCAACGCTGGGAGTCTTCCGAAGACTCCAGAAGACGAAGGATGGATGGGCGCTCCTGCTGCGATGCGAGGAAGCGCAAAGAAGAGAGCCGCTCCTGCCATGAGGAGTCTTCCACCCCGGAAGATGAGAAGAGTAGCTTCTTCTCGTGCGCAGAAGATGAAGGCCGTAGTGGTGGAAGAGGCTTCCTTGTCTCTGGAAGACGAAGTCGACACCGCGGAGCGAGTGGTGGAGATGAACTTGTCTTCCGTAGGAAGACGATTGGAGGAGTTCAGCGCCTACTTCAGAAGGAGATCCAGCCAGCTATGGAGTTGCTGGAGAAGAGAGCGAGGGCACAGGAGAAGCCCTTACAACCTGGATTCGGCCTGCGCACCTTGCTGCGACAGGGAGAAGACCAGAAGAAGACGGAGTCGCTGGAAGCTAGTCTCCGCACCGTGGAGAAGCTCGCAGCAAGATACAAGGTGGAAGCAGCCGCTTCTGCCAAGGAATCGATACAACTTCGGAAGAGCAACCAAGAGTTGCAGGCGCGGATACAGCATCGCAATCAAGAAGTCACTCGAGTGCGGGAGAAGATCACCGCCCTCGCAGAAGAGCAGACCATATGGAAGACGCAGCGAGAAGCCGCGGAAGCGCGAGCTGCAGCTGAGAAGACGCAGCGAGAAGCAGCAGAGGCCCGTGCACAGAAGATGTTGGCACAGTCGATGGAAGCGCTTCGGAAGAAGTTCAACTACACCGCGGGTAGGAAGTTACTTACCTTAGCTAGAGGATGGGACAGCGAGTCCAAAGCGATGTTGGTGGAATGCCGGGAGAGCATGTTCATGTACTTGGATCGACAGATAGAAGGAGTGAAGACACTTTATGGTCTTCCCTCGCTTCCGACACCTGCAATCGCATCTTCCCCCGCTCCAGCACCATCGACTGGATCCGGAATGGAGAAGGAGGAGTTCGACCTCGCTGTGCATTTGGTGGTGACAGCGTTGGAAGCCGAGAAGACTCCAGAAGACGCCCCGGAAGACAAGATGTCTTCTGGAAGACAGGAAGACGAGCCGTCTTTCCAAGTATTCCGCGTGGAGGAAGCGACTTCCCCGGATCCCTATGAGGTCCCCATGGTCCCTAGTCCCGCACCCGTGCCTCAGAAGACGGAAGAAGCACCGGTCGACTCCGCTTCCCAGAAGACGCTTCTGTCTTCCGAAGCAGAAGCTGAAGCCGAGGAAGACGCAGCAGTAGCGACAGCAGAGCCAGCCAAGGACGATGAGGAGGAAGCCACCTCAGTGACACCCGAGGTAACTGCAGGGCTTTCTAGCTTATCAGAAGCCGCGTTAGGAGCTCCGATAGGAGCAGATCAGGTAGAGATTGCCTCCGTGCAACCTAAGTAGTTAGTAACTCCATTGACAATTCCAAATATAGTAGAATCGAACATGCTATCTTAAGGGTGGCAGTTTTTCCATGTAATATTAGTTAGGACACCATGTGGCAGCATAGGTAGCGTAGGAAAGACAAGGTGGATGGCCAATTCGGGCAGGGGAACCGTTTGCATGTGACGTAGCAACCTCCTGTCAGCGCCTCTCTCTCCCTGGTGGTCGTCTCCCCTGGTTCTCATGGCAGCGACATAAGTAGGATCACAGAGTAGGAATTAGGAGTTATGCACACCCACAAACATCTTACGGTGCGGACTCAGAGCACATTAGACACATGACACACTACAGAGATCTGCACACAGGTACAGATTCTACGGTGCAGACAGATTAGCTATGCTCGATGTTAGACTAAGGAAATTACGCAGGAAGAAGTCTGCATTCTCTGGTTATCAGCAACGGCTTGGAGATGTAGGTGTAAGTGGTGGACAGTTTAGGAACAGGGAACGGCATCCTCGTGCAGTCCTGTTAACTAGACTGGTGTGTCGAGGAGTAGACGCAGGAAGTAGAGGGAGTGAGCTTCCCAATGCCTTTGTGACTTCTTCTCGAGGAATAGATTGTGGAATTGAGTGCAGAAACTTTGCTCATGTCTTCTGGATGGTGGGTTCCTTGAATTCGCTCCCAATTGTGCATGGGAAGTGTTCTTCTTGAGTGGCGGTGACTGTCAGCAGTTGTGGAAGTGTAGCTTGGCTCGTTCAGTAGAGCACTTGGGATCTACGTACGAACGGTCTTATGGGTAAGAGATCCCAGAAGACAGAGTAGTCAGAGCAGCGAAGTGAAGAAGAAAGAAGCCTTCTTCCCACAGCAGAAGACGACATCCTCGAGTAAAAGACGGTGCAACAGTACTCACGTTGTCGTAGGGCGTGAAATATGGTCTGGGAATACACGGGGTATCTGGCTGTAGAGAGATACAACTGGATCTACGACCTAACCGATGAAAACTTATGCTCTCAATATCTAATCTATCAGTCTTTTTTGTAGGTTACTAGCGAGCTAACTTGACCCAAGTGTAGCACATGTGCATCACACAAATGACTCGGAGCTCGATTCCACTCTAGATAAAGGCAAGGCTCATACACGGTACGTGTCTGCTTTAGATCCCAAGCACTCTTCATACAATCTCTCATCCACATCCGCTTCACTACTTCTTCTCGACAAACTCCCTAATTGTAGACTCTGACCTTCTATTGTTCGCTGATACGAGTTTGCTCAGGAAGATGTCCACAGCAAGGACCGCCTACTACACAAGCTTCCCAACGATACAAGACATATCGACAGCAAAACAGCTAGAAACTCGGGGCGTGATACTGAGGATAACGATACCTCAGTTTCAGCAAGACGTGGCACCTCCACTGAGCGTGATCGCCGTACCAATCTCACAATACAGCCTCCGTGTCATCCACACGACACCTCCAAGAAGCACACCTCCCATCTTCAAGTCGTTTTTTGTTCAACTCCAACCAAGAGATTTAAGCAAGATCTCTTTACGTCTTTCTCGCCTCGCTGCAAACTGAACTTTGACAATCTCGTGCCTTCACCTCGATTATCCAATCAGGCTCAAACTTCACAGGACATCCCCTCTGACCCTTCTCTACTACTGTATGAAATTTCAGTCTCAGATCTGACCCCAACTGTCCGCGATGAATCAAGCCACCCGCCTGTGCTAACTTCTGAGCTTTACAGATCTCGATGGCCAAAATCCTAGATCTCCACACATTCTCTTACCCAATTGAACTGAAATTTCACATGTGACTAGCTGATAGGGCACACTCTCATCCTGGAAAGTTTCACTCAGAGATCCAATCCCATGTGCACGGAGCAACTCAAGCTTTGAATCCAAAGAAAGTGGGTTTTCTCATACCTCTCAACTGTAACAGCCAACTTCAATTGATCATTTCAGGAGCAAATCCAACCCAAATGTAGGATTGTTTTACATCAATACAACCAGCACGGAGTAAACTACTCGATCCCCTTGACACCTCCTAAAGATCACCTCTCAAACTCCCGGATCACTCCAAAACGTGGCTCGGGGTACCGATTTGACCCCCTGACTTTCAATGTCCATCACTCTCTCCTCAGAACTCCAAATCGCCTGATCTTTGTCTCTAGAGTGTAGCCCGTCTCGAGAGCTTTCCAACAAGACCACTCACTCCTCAAATGACCCCCGGGAAGACCTCCAAAACCCTAAAGCCGTCTGCAGATCTGGAATAGAGTTGATTGGTCGAAAATAGATCAATAAGAAAACAGATCTGGAAACCTCTTTTGTCCTCTACTTGGTACCCTAGAACAACTATAACCTTACTATCCTCTCATGCCTTCAAGGCATCGGCCCCAACCTTAGGTTAATTACATTCGTCGAACTATAGAGATCGTACTTAACTCTTAAGATTCAGTACAAGGTCAAGATGACGACCTGGAACCGATTTACGATGAAAGGTACTACAAAAGGAAATGGAGAAGCCATCACTTGATTACAGTACTCCTCCCCAAAGTTCCTTGCGATCCACGCACGATGATTGATCTTCCGCCGACAGTGACACCGAACATCCATCCAGACGTTGAAAGAGATGTTGGCTGGATAATTCAAGTCCATTGGCCCTCGTCAAAGTAAGATGTACACTGTCAAGTCCCAGTCCTCTCCATACGTGACGATTGGTAAGATCACCGGAGTAGGCGAGTCCATCATCCTCCCCATGAACTCTTCTCCAAAGTAGGCGACGAACCACTGTCGAAAGTGATCGCGGTGGATCAAGTGAAGCTTGATATGAAACGGGTTCGGAAATGGCAAATTTGGAACTCGATTCAGTCTTCCATCCATGAATACAACTCCTGCCGCTCCTTCTTATCAAGTAAGACACTAAGACACACTCATGAAAACTACCCCTCCAGAAGAATGTCTCACAAACCCCCAACCCACTATCTTATACCTATGTTTGACAACAAGAGCCATTCACGTGAACATTCACGGATCATTGAGTCGGCACATCTTGTTATCGTGCGATCTCACATCCAGATCTCTGTGAACGTGACACCTAATATCCTCTCATGCGAACTACACAAAAGGTTCACCGAACACAAAAGAAAACACAACGCCCGTTCTACATTGAATTCACATGTGGGACGTCTCACAACACGACAACGTTTGTTGTCTTCCTCCCCATCCAAGCTTCTGTTGCCGAGCGGCAAGAAGTAATGTGACCGATAACAGTGTTCTCGCAACACTGATTTATTGCAGTCAGAGCGTTCTTGCTCTGACGATCCCACTCCGCAGTGTTACCTGGTCCGGTGACAGGTAGGAGGTTAGCGGCAGTGGCGACTGGTCGAGGTTCACTACCATCGACAATTCCGAGAACGCCTTCAGCGTCTTACTGGAGTTTCATCTTGTGTTTCCAGTATGTGAAGTACGTCCCATCGAACTTTGCCCAGCCTTTAGTGCTGAACGTGTTCGCCATCGCAGATTTATCGCTGAACTACTGAGGTTCTATTGAGCGCTGCGATCGTCTAAGCGAGAAGCGTCCTTCACGCTTTAGCAATCAAGGCGTCCTCTGATTGCTCCTTCACCTGTGCCTAAGGTCTACCTGAAGCCTACGTTATTGTGCTGGGAAAATAACAACCAGTAGCTCAGATATCATATAGGAAAAAGAGAGAGAGGATCTATGTGAGAGAGACCAAGTATGAGTAAGCTTGTTTACTGAAATGAATAATAATGAGGTAGGAGGCCAAAGGCCAAGCTCATGCCCTTGTACCTTGAAAGGACATGAGCCCAAATAGTCTAAACTAGTTGCTGTACTTCATGTTCATACTGTACAGTCAATTCTAACAGTAACCGTCTAGTCATACCGGACCATGAAAAACATGCAAACTGAATTCACGAAAAGCAGCAGTTAAATCCTCACCTTGAACTTCTGGCAGGCCGGGCACCTGCATCAAGAGGACAATTATCAGAAGCATTCGGTCCTAAAAGAGGAAAAACCCCCTTTTCTTTCATTTTCCCGGTAATATCAAAATGAGCAGACGCAAGAAAGCTCCACATATTTCTTGATAAGATTCATGCAATGAGAGCCATTCTTTCTCATGGACTTGGCGTTGATTCACAAAAGCAAGGTCGCATGCGCATCTTCAGCATATTTGCACTCCGTCCAGCTAAGCTAAATTTCTACGTCAGATTTCTGAACTGGGCTGCCATCCAGTCAAGGCAACCTCCTATACGGAAAATGCAGACAAGAAGAATCCATTTTTCACTGTATTCCGGATGACCCATAGCCGGGTAAGTAAAGCCAGAAAACAAACATCAAACTGCCAACCATAAAGTTCCGCGTTGTCTGCATACATACCAGTGACTATAAAATTCAACCAGAGCCCAATTGGCTGTCGTAGCCCACAGAGAAGAATTAAAGTTAACCACTGTCAGCTCGTGTCCTACATCTTTCTCATCCTTCGTCAACCCATCCCCTAAAGGACGCGACAAGCTTACGTTGGTAAGCTCCAACAACATCAGCACCAGCACCAGAGACAGGACCACCTCCTTGGATCTCCATAACACCCACATTTCAACACTCCCTCCCTCGACGCCAGTTCCTCCCCGGGAGAGTCCAGTCCCCCTTGTCTTCCTCGCCCTCCTATGATCCCACCTCCTCCAAGTCTGTGGATCCCTCACATTCTACAATCCAACTCTCAATTCCGCCCCACCAGGAGAATGCTCTGATGCGAAGCCAAAGCCGGGCTAGGCAGGCAACGCAGGCAGGGAACTCGAAAGTGCTCTTGAGAGTTTCTTTGGAGAAAGCTTTGCGCCTTTTATCTCGTGCCGATGATACGTATCTTCTAGTGACTAAAGCTCCCACAGTCCGTGCGGTTCGGTGCACCGATCAGTCTCCTTCCTTCCAAGCTTATTAACATAGACTTGGAACACAGATTACGTCCACGGTTAGAGAAATCATTTTTGCATGTTCTACCATAATAAAAGTAAAGCATGACATAGAGTGATAGAAGAGTTTCTCTCTATATCTTTGTGTTCTAATTCAGAAGTGCTGTGTTTGTATTTCTGTATATTATATTCGAAGTTTATCTTTTTGTTTCTTCTAGCCAAAACACCACTTTAGATGCACATTAATAATCACCTCTTTCATCTTTCCATAGAGGAGATAAATATGCAGAGTTTTAGTTTAATAGTTAAATCTTCCGGCAAGAAGGGTTAAATACTAAATTAAAATTACTATTTATTAATATGTAAACTGATTAGATTTCTAAACTTGTATATTCAGTAGCACTCACTGTATTCATATCTTATGGTTTATATCTTGATCTTTTTGTGTTTTCGAGCATGGACTAACAGTTAATATTTATAAAAGTTTTTTATTATTTTCATTCACTTAATAAATAAATTTATTTATATATTTATATATTTTTTTATATTATTAAAAAAATAAAATTTCCCCAGAAGTTAATCAAGCATGCATATTTTTTTCTCTATATCTTTTTTTTTTAATAAGGTGATATAGTTAACTCCATAGTATGTTCTCTACGGACTCTTTTGTTGTGTTCATCTTTGACACCCCTATTAAACCGTTTTGCTCGACGACGGCAAATATCGAATGCTTGGAAATGGTCGTAAACATAACTAGAAATCATGTCAACAATCTCTCATGGCAGTAGCACTTTCTGCCGTGACGTCAAAGACTTTCACCCTCGAACACAGATCACGAGAAGAATCTTGCTCGTATTTTCTTATTTTGACACCTCCTACTAGACTTTGACTTCGAACAAAAGCTATCATGAGTTTAGCGACGTGTGATTACCGCTTGCACTCTCTATTGTAGGCTCCAAAAGTGCCGTGGAGAACGTAGACGGGGAAGAGTACAAGCGCGGAAAATTCGAGAAAGTGAATTTGCTCTGGTTATGACGGGTGACAAGACAAGGTTTTTTCTTCTTTGCGGTATTAGAAAATATATGAGTGTTACATGTAAAATTAAATTAAATTATTGCTATATATTTGCATAGCTAACCATCGACAAGAAGACAAAAAAAAAGTGAGATGTTTTTGTCGTTTAACGTAGAGAATACTTTCAATTTAAAACCCAAGTGCCTTTATATATACTTTGTAAACATTAAGAACACCATGCATATTCACCAAACAGTTTGTTAAGATGAATCCTGATTTATAAAATAGATAAATAATTTTAATTTGATTTTTTATTTTGCAAATTTCAAATTGAGATAAAGAAGTAATGAAGAAAAACAATTTGTGCATAACGGTTAAATCCACAAAATAAAGTTTTCTGGGTCAACTGGAGCACTTGTAGTCCTACTCGGGTTTTAATCATCCGATATCTTGCCGTGGACTTTCACGAGAAGAAAGAGTTTGAGAAATGAAAGAAGTTCTGGGGTTCATTTATGATGAAAAACCTCCAAACTAAAAGTATCCATCATTATTTAACACACTAAAATTAGTTCTTGCTTCTTTTTGAGACCTTCCGCCAGAAGAAAACTAATTTAACTCAAGCTTAAGAAGATGTAGCATTCACCTCTTGGGAAGAGGGGAATATGCAAGAACGTTTAATTTATCATCTAACTTTTCTGGCTGGAAGGGTTAGGTGATAAATTAAACTGTATATAAAATTATTGTTATGACAAGACTATATCCTCTTTACGTTTTCTGCTGCACATTCTAACCCATTTTGTTTATAAGTTTTCTCTGCAACGTCCGGCATGTATTTCAGAATTAACATATAATGTATATAGAACTAAAAATTTATTTTAAAATATTAATATTAATATTTTTATTATTTATATAATTTAATAATCTCAAAGACATCCGTGCTGGTGTGTCTGGTCTTATGACCTTGATATATTTTGACATTTGAAACTTCTCATATTAATATGTTTTTCTGTTTCGTCTCGTAGTTTACCTTGCTGGTTCCCAGACACGCTGTTATAAGAAGGAAAATATATTTATATTTTTGTCATCCACCGGCCAGACATGTTATTATAGAAAAGAAAATATTTTCACATTTTTTCACGTTTATCTTTTTCCTCTTTAGATGCATATTCTTTTATCCATAGATCCATGCTGGAATTCCGAAAAGTGGGGTTGTAATGGCACCCGGATTCGAAACCGGGACAAAAAGTTCCAAAGCCGATTTCCCCTCCTGCTCAATGCCATCAGCCGGATTGGCGGGTGGTGTTCACTTTCCTATTTCCAGATTTAGTTGTTGATATCAGGACTGAAGCTGGACTTCTGTCCATGTTTCAGTTTGAACTAAATATTTCTTAGTGCATGAGCCTTGGAGGCCAATCAGGCTTTCTGCGCAAAAACCTCTTTCTTCGAGATATGTGAATTTCGGGATTCTACAGCTCATCAATTGGAGCCAGAGCTAAACATAACAGAGGACTTATCATCCAGTTGGCATCTTCAAACCATCACCGGAAATCATTTTGTTTCCTCTCTCTGAACACATCACAGTCAAGCAGCAGGGGAGAGACAGACATTCGTTTTCATAGTCCCCATAATCCCCGCTCAGTAATTTGTTGGATTTATGAACGCTTGCTGGCCGGTTGCATTTACAGATACCCGGAGGGCCTGGATGGCGTTTTATAAAATTGCTTTCTGTTGATCCAGCTAACTGCGATCACGCACCTTGTGAAGGAGTTTGGTGAATATCGATCGGAGGTAAAGTCCTAGGCTCACAGTCAGGAATGCTCGTAGAAGTGTTGGAGTGTCATTTCGAGAGTAATAGGTGTAGAAGTTTCACTTGTACTCATGAACTTACTACTGGTCCGTGTTATTGTGTACGGAATTTATCTCTAGTTGGTAGATGTGGTGCATTCACGGAACTAGGTGACGGGAGGAAACTTCAAGGTCACTAGGCGTGTAACAGGCAAATTGGACTGGATAGGGATCCATGTGTGTCTTCTACACCTGGATCCTCTTAGTACATCAGCATCCTACTCTCTACTCTGGGTGCCCCATCTTGAGTAGTCAATTAAAGAGAAAGCAGTAGGACAGTTAACCGAGCCATAGTCCTATATCAAGTAATGAATTGAAGAGTAAAACCTATGGCTTGGTTAACAGTGAACAATTGATAACTTGACGAGCCAAGTCGTAGATCAATAACATAACGCCAGTGTTGAGATGTACGCGCGAAACCCTGCCTGGCATGGAGATCTGAGTAGTCTCCGTGTTTACCAAGTTCTTTGTTCTTTGACCATTATGATATTTGGATTTTGGTATAGGTTCAGCGGTGCCTACAGATGCGCTGCTCGAGCGAAGGGCGAGCGTACCGCAGTATGTTTCGCTAAGGTTAGGATGTAATCTATATAATTGCGTTCGAGCTAAAGTCGTGTGCCCGTATCTTGTTTAACAAAAGCAGTTGTTTGCAGGAGTAGTTCCATGTTCTGCTTTCTCGCTTGTTTATTTTACCGACAGTCCATAACAACTTGCTTTTAGGGATTTAGAGACCTTTTACGTATTGGTACTCAAGCACGCAAAAATATTGACCTGACTGTAGCTGTACCTTCTCCATTGTATCCATTCCTTGCACTTCCTTAAGATGGTGTTCAAGCTTTGCGGGCCACACTACACATCCACAAGAAACTGGAATCACACAATTCTTAAAGTCGAGTATCAGTTACGTAGCTCGTGTTGGGCATCGAAGCGTCACACCTTCTGCACAGTAGATGAGACTCTGTTCATCCATGTGTTGTGTAATTTGAAACTATGAGGAGGTTATTGACGTTGATGACCGCGTACAGCTTGCGTTGAATGGTTTTCCTAAGGACGACGTTAATCCGTGTAACGACTGTAAGGTCAAATTGTTCGAAATCATCAAACCGTGGAAAACCTGAAGCCCAAACTGCAGGTTCGTGCCTTAGTGAGGTTCCTGCCTAGTGTGTGTACGGTACACCCTGCACTTGAGCGGTTAGGACGTTCAAGTGTATAGTCAAGGGACAGTATTGTGGCATATACATGTCTGAGTTTCTGATCTTTGTCGAAATGTTATACTGCTGTTTACGGTCAGGCATGTTTTGAGAAGGAATCCACAGTACTCTGGCGGTTGTCTTCTTGCATTCATACACTTATCCTGATCGATCACGAACAGGTGATATTAGTATACTCCGTTGTACATGTGTCTCTGTATTACTCGTGATTGTTTCCGATCTTTCGATACTCTTAACATGGCTAAAGCGACAAAGTAATCTGAAGACGGAAATATTGTATTTGAAATGGTTCTGTTTCAGAAGATGATGTGGTTCTGTTTCACAAAGACATCATCTTTTGAAACGCAAAAGGAGTCATATGGCTTGAATCAGTGACATGAATGGTCTGGACTTGTCGACTTCTAGGCTTCTAGTCGACTTTATATGAGTGCACCGCATTGCAACTTCAGTCGTATTGTTGACATCAAGGTATCTTTGAGTTTGAGTTACGTAACATTGTCCATCCTCTTCTCCTTTTCGTATTCAAGTTCCTGTATCTTTCGATTAAAGTCCACTCCTATCCGTTTGTTCTGAGAAGAATTAAAAAAGCAGCAGCCAATCAGTTGTATTAATTTATACTGCTGGTTTCCTGTTTCTTTTCATAAAGAAAGAATGTGCACCGCTTGGTGTGCATTTTGATTCCACGTCTATATAGTCGTATCAGTATCTGGCCTGGACGGTTTGGTATCAGTACCTGTTAGACAACCCTTGATCTTTGAAGAATACAGACATTAGATACTTCCATATCGAATAGTTATGCTTGTCCAAGGGCTCCCCAGTGATGGCAGATAAGACTTCGACCTTCGCAGTCATAGCGGAAGATGTTAGTATAAGACGAAAACAAAGTGTCTCAGAATCGGTTGAAACTTGGTAAGAAGACTCTCACATCAAGCATAGACTCACATAGAACTCAAACCTTCAATAGGTCTGCACCGCAGAAATTATCAGAATTGTCAAAAACGTCCTCTAAATATGCAGTCAAGGTCTCTTAGACAATATGTATGAAATTCAACTTGCTTCAAATTACTCTCTGAAAAATTTTCTAGAAAACTCTTTCAAGGTCTAGCATCTTGTAAGAGGAAAATTTCAAGAATTTGGGCTAAAAGTGAGTGAAGGATCCTCAAATAAGCTGTCAAAGCTCCTTTAACCTAAAACAAGTTGCTCCAAACGAGCTGAAAATTGCAAGGTTACTTAATTTAGGGCGGTTGAACAAAACACTTATGGTGCTCCACTTTGAAAATGCCAAAAAAAAACATTTTCTCCTTCAAAAACTACTTTGAATATCTTTACTCCTCCAAGATGACAAAATACAGTGAAAAATACAGCCCTCTCTTCACCTGAGTACACTCTCTTGCACTCTTGCTACCATCTCTCATGCCTCCTCATGCTCTAATACCATATTATAATCAGGAAAGTCTCCAAGAGAAGAACTACCACATCTAAAAAAACTCGCAAAGTAAAAGAGAGAGAGAATATTCATCAAAAGAAGCAGCGGAGGGGCATCAGTTATATATATAGAGAGAGGATACAAAGAGGGTTGGATATCCTTGACCTAACTATATCCTCGACTGAGTATAGACCTAACTACAATAAGTACAACTTAACTAATTAGAGCTTGCACAAGTATTAACAGAAAAGAGATATAGATACTTTCTCAAACCCTTTCCTCTTGTGATGTTCAAAATCCTACCATTTTCAATTAACATTTATGTCAACGTTAACATGAATGTCTTGCAACCAATGAAAAGATCATTTCATCCACAAGAAGGTGTACCTAGAACTATAATTATAAAAATGTAAACTGTCGCTCATCTAGTCGATGAACCCATATTCATGTGAGATGGATCTTGATTGGATGTTTACAAGTCCATCTATGCAAGTCAAAGATACCTCCATGTCGATATTACGACTGAAGTTGTAATGCGATGCACTCATATAAGCTTAAGGTCAACCAAAAGCCTAAAAGTCGACAAATCGAAACCGTTCATGTCACCGATTCATATGTGACTCATTTTTCGTTTCAGTAGATGATGTCTTTGTGAAACAAAACCATTACAAATATAATATTTCAGTCCTCAGATTACTCTGTCGCTTTATCCAGTTCAGGGTACCAAAAGATCAGAAACAATCATGAGCAATACAGAGACACATATACAACAAAAATTAATAATGTCACGTGTTTGTGTTCAGGATAAGTGTATGAATGCAAGAAGATAACCGCAAGAGTACTGTGGATTCCTCTCAAAACATGTATGTTCAACCTGACCAAAGACAGCAGTATAACATTTTGACCAAAATCAGAAACTCTGACTTTTCATGTGATTCCTAATTATTGTTACAATCTTGTCCCTTGACTATACAAATGAACGTCCTATCCGTATAAGCATTCCTTCCGACCACACATTTTTTCATTAGTTTTTTGGAAATTGTTTGCATAACCTAATCTCCTCAGTTTTGGACCAAGGGTCCTCCTCCCTTATCTCTACGGATTTTATAGTCTTCTTTTGCTTTAACGTTGACACATGTTGAGCTATTCATAACAGCAGCCAAAAACATGTAAGCTATGAAGAACTTCTTTTTTCTTATTTGTACCTCTTCTCTGTTTCTAACACAGTCAATAATAAAAAAGATTCGTTGAAAAACCTAACGAAAATTTTATCAGTCAGAAGATAATGCACACTAGTTCACGTTGAAAAACCTAGTTGAAAAACCTAGTTGAAAAACTTAACCAATCAAGAGACACTGTCGTAAGTAAAGCAAAAAGTTTTGACAAATCGTAGTGACAACTCTAGTTTTGGACAAGCCACATAAGTGAAATAAGATGAAAAGTGAGAGGAAGCATCTCCACCGCGGCCCTCTAAAGGCTCTCGTAATCAGTTAGGGAGCCAATTAGGAGAAAACCTTCCCACAGCTGATCTTTATTCTAATCTTTAATTTACGAAATTCCCTAAAAGTTACCGCGCTTCCGTAACTTAAAGATTGCAATAAAGATTGAGGAACAGTTTTTGATAGTTTTGAAAAGGTTTGAGTCTCTGATATTCTTTAGAGATCCATTTAAAGAGGACGGTGGAGAAATTCCTCCCTTAAAGATAAAGATCTTTCACTCTTCATCTGTAAATTATAGATAGGGAGATCTTTATCTCTATAAGGGTGGAGATGTTTTAAGGCACGAACCTGCCGTTTGTGCTTCAGGTTTTCCGCGCTGATGATTTTGACAATTTGATCTTACAGTCGTTACACGGATTAACGCCGTCTTAGGAAAATCTTTCAAATGCAAGTTGTACGTGCTCATAAACGTCAGTAACCTCCTCATACCTACAATAGTTCCATAACACATGGATGAATAAAGTCTCATCTATTGTGCAAAAGGTGTGACTCTTCGATGATCAACACGAGTTGCACAAATTGATGCTTGACTTTAAGCATGGTGTGATTCCTGTTTCTAGTGAACGTGTAATGTGGCCCGCAAAGCTTGAAATCATCAGGAAGAAGCGCAAAGAATGCATAGAGTCAGGTCAATCTTTTTGTGTGCTTGATTACCAATATGTAAAGAGATCTCTAAACCCCTGAAAGAACTGTCCGTATTTATACACAAACGTCAAAGCAGAAATGGGACTAATCTTGAAAACAACTGTTTTTGTTAAACAAGATACAATGACACAACTTTAGCTCGAACGCATTATATAGATTGCATCTTAACCTTAGCAACACAAACTACGGTATGATCGTGCTTTCGCTCGAGCAACGCATTTGTAGGTGTGAACTTGAATGCTCTTTAGATATCTTTTTACTCTCTGAAGAGGTATCTCTAACTGAAGAGGTATCCTGAATCAGACACTAGCATGTAAACAATATAAGACACAGAGAGTCAAATGCAGAAGCCGTCAATGATAAGAGGTAGAGGGATTAACAAAAAGAATGATTGACTGGAAGAGAATGTCAGAGACTGAACAATGGTCTCCTTTAAGTACATAAGTTAGGGCTTCTGACAAGTTCTGCCGTCGTCATGCAAGAAAACCCTAGCTAATGTAAGAAAACTCTAGACAAAAAATTCTAGAGTCCTTACAGGTGTTCCACTCTCGAATATTTATTTTCTTAACACTCTCATTTCATTCTAATGTGGAACTAATCCTAACTCTCGAACACACTTGTAGTGTTTTTCATTAAGAAGACTTTTCGTGAAAACGTCAATTGTCATGTCTTCGGTGGGACAGTAAATTAACTAAAGAATATTTTCTTCTTCTCTCTCTTCCACAAATTTCCTTCTGATGTTGATATGCTTTGTCCTCAAATGATGGCATCTTGTGTTGTCACAGTACAACATTGTTGGTTCAGACTGAGTAAAACCTAGCTCCTCAAGCACTCTTCTAAGCCACATTAATTTTTGTGTAGCATTAGATGCAGCTAGAAATTCAGCCTTTGTAGTAGATAATGCAGCAGAAGTGTTGCTTACTCCTCCAACTAATAGCTCTTTGTCTCATAGTGGAGACGTAACCACTTGTAGAGCGTCGATTATTTATGTCATCTCCCCAACTTTTATCAGTAAAGTTTTCTAATTTTGACGCACCAATGCTTCTAGGATACTCAAGAGTCATGTTCTTTGTCCTTTTCAAATAACGTAGTATCCTTTTCAAACATCTCCAATGTGTCATCATATGTGTACTATATATTTGACCAATGCTCCCATTGGGTAAGCAATGTCGGATCTAGTACATACCATGACAAACATAAGGAAACCTAGCACACTGATAAGCATACTGATACTGATAAGCATGTTCAACTTGGAGATTTTCAGGTGCTTTCTTTGATCCGGTTGGTCCTTCCTCGTTTTTCTCACACATTTTCCATCTTAGAGCCAAGAGAGTGGAAGCTTGTTTAGCTTCACTCATTTTCCACTTCTCCAAAATGTTGAGAATGTAGTGAGTCTTATGCAATCGTATCCAACCTACCTTAACATCCTAATCAACCTTGATACCCAGGATGAATTTAACTGGCCCCAAAATGATCATAGCAAAGGTGTTACACAAACCTATGACTACTTGTCTGATCAGCTTTTTGTCTCTATCTAGTTGAAATAGATCATCAACATATACTACAATAAACAGATTTCCTTCTCTACAGTAAATGCTCATCAAAGTTACCTCTTTGAAAACCACGTTGTCTCAAGTAAGAGTCCAACTTCTCATACCATGCCCTGGGGGCTTGGTTAAGTCTGTAAAATGCCTTCTTTAAGAGATAGACTTTCCCTTTTTCTGGATCTAATATCCTTTTGGGATATCCATGTAGATTTTATTTTTCAAGTCTCCATTAAGAAAAGCAGTTTTCAGTCAAGTTGCTTTAGCTACTAGTCGTGTTCTGCAGCAAGAGCCAACAACACTCTAATCGACCCATATCTAGCTAAAGGGGCATATGTCTCCGAGTAATCAATGTTGACTCTCTGATTAAACACTTTGGTTACGAGACTGACCTTATACTCCAAGATCTCCTTATTAATCCCTTGTTTGATTCTAAACACCCATTTGCAGCCAATGGATTTTTTCCTTTCAGGTAGACTTGTTATTTCTCAAGTACCATTCTCATGAAGAGATAATTTCTCTTCTGAGATAACTTTTTCCCACTCTCTCCAGTCAGATCTGTCATATGCATCTGTGCATATATGTGCTTCATCAAGTGAATTCTCCTCCATGAATGAGATCATTTACTTCTCAGTTGAAAGATTATAGACGCTCAGCGGGCTTTCTAACGCGAGTTGATCTCCTCTATGCAGTTTCAGGAAGTTGTGCTTGTTGTTCTCATCTGTCACTTTCATACGTGAGTACATCATCTTCTGTTGCTTTCTTGTTTGTGACCTCAGTGTATGCTGGTGGTTGTCTTCTACTAGTGTATACTTTCAGAATATCTGCGAATGATTGATCTTCTTCAGGTCGATCTTCTGTTTCAAGTAAATCTTTAACGGAAGATTTTTCCTTTTCAACCAAAGGTAATCTTTGTGGAAGTAGAGAAGAGACGAGGTCCTTTGGACACTCCTCTCGAACCTCAAAAGTTTTCAGCTCGTCAAACTAAACATCTCTACAACGAATAATATGTCTGGACTTGAGATTAAAGAGTATGTACTCTTTTAATCCTTCCTCGTAGTCAATGAAAAGAAGCTTCTCAACCTTCTTCTCTAATTTTCTTCTTTGCTCCTTTGGTATGTGCACATAAGCCGGAAAGCCGAATACTCGCAAGTGTGAAAGATTAGGCTTCCTTCCACTCCAACGTTCCTTTGGTGTCACATTCTCCAAAGTAGTAGTCGGACTGGCATTCCACATGTAATTTGCTGTTTTCATAGCAGCTCACCAAAATTTACGTTGTCGTGTCATGGACCGGTTCCTATATGAAAATCTGTTTTCTATACTTACTCTTATCGCTCCAAATACACTCATGGGACTAAAAGTGAGACTTTTGGTACAACTTCGGATCTTCACTTTCATCGCATCAATGGGTAGAGCTCGTTGTCAGCTTTCCATAAGCACTTTGTCTACTTCATTTGGACACCTAGTGGAGAAGTTACGAGACTCGAAAGATGGATAAAACAAGCTAGGCCCCAGCTTACAGAATTTTAGCATGATTTCGGATCTTCTCTTTCATCGCATCAATGGGTAGAGTTCATTGTCAACTTTCTATAGGCACTTTGTCTATTTCATTTGGACGTATAGTGGAGAAGTTACAAGACTCGAAAGATGGATAAAACAAGTTAAGCCCCAGCTTACGGACTTTTGGCACAACTTCGGATCTTCATTTTCATTACATCGATGGATAGAGCTCGTTGTCAACTTTCCATGGGCATTTCGTCTACTTCATTTGGACTCTTAGTGGAGAAGTTACGAGACTCGGAAGAAAAGAAAATCAAGCTAGATCCTAGTTTACTTTGCTGACTGGGTATTGCAGCTCCAGGCGCTATACTAAAGACGCATGGGGCCTACTTCCTCATTATTGAAGAAAACTTGTACGTACGGAGACTGACGTAAGAGAGCAGCTTAAAGGGTCAGCTTGTTTCTGCGATCTATTGATGGACGGTTTGAGGATTTGGGAAATCTTATACACGCGCGCAAGGTGTCATTTGGTTCATCTTTGTCCGGTCCTGGTATGCCGATCAACTAATACAGATCATTGATTTTGATTCTGAACAAAACACGAATGATGATGCAAGGATATGGAGCGAGGTTGTCATTGTTGCTCATTCTCTCCTTGTCTCTTCTGAATCAGAACGAGGTGAATGATGGGTCAAGGAGAAATCTCTAATCTAGTTTCATTACTACCTTTGGCAGTCTTTCGAGACGTCACGATGACTAAAATATTTCCAAACGCCAAAAGAACTCTTTTGTTGGATTCGTGAACAGCTGGCTCCTCGTATACGACGTTCTGATACTCGGTTTCAAAATGTTGTTCCAGTGAAGGTTCGTGTTGGTGCAATATTGTTTCGACTAAGTACTGATATGAGCTACTTGCACGTGAGAGATAGGTTCGGCATCAAGGAAAGTACTGTCTAGGAGCTTATGGATGAAGTCATCATCATCATTGTCGAAGTGCTGGGTCTTTTGTATCTTGCTTGGCCCAGTGGTGAGGAGATGATCAAGGTTTCGCAGGAATTTTTTAGAAAATCAGGTTTGCCGAATTGCTAGGGTGTTATTGATGACACTCACATTCGGATCAAAAGTCCTATAGATGTTTCTACAATGGTTGATTATTACAACCGTAAGAGGTACCACTCTCTTGTAAGGAATAGTGGATTTATATCGTGGGTATGTCTAGCAACACGAACGACAGACGAGTTCTTCAAAGATCTAAATTCTTCCATGTTGCTCAAGCTGTCGAAGTCCTTCAAGAACCATAGATTGTCATAAACTCTAGCATTTGCCTCAAGCCTTACATATTAGGTGATAGCGGATACACTTTGTTTCTTTGACTACTCATTTCATATAATGTCCGGCACGGGAACAGCAAGCTTCAAGAATTGTTCACTACACATCATATCCGTGATCGACTTTGTGTGGAGCAGGCATTTGACATATTCAAAGCTCATTTTGTAATTCTGAGCATCAAAATTTCACTTTCTGTCCAATGGACGGCTCGTCTTGTAGACGCAACTTGTATTTTTTATAACATACTTGTGAAGAAACGTGTAGCACTCATGGATCGATCGTTGGAATCATACTGCACATCGTCTGGGTCGATACAGAGTGGGATGAACTCAATACTCCCTGAATATTCAGGTGAGAAAGTACTACGGACCTTGGAAGAATATCTAGTGTTCTCTCAGTGATTTACTTTTTTCTCATGTTTTAATTTCACTGGTATTTTATATCATCAAATGATTATACTAAAAACTATGTCGCAAGAGGTCAAGTTGGAACTTCTATTGGGTTCAATCCCCCATTTGACCAGTAATATGTTTAAAATATAATATAAAAACGTGTTGCAATCGCAAGAAACACACAACGCAAGAAACATCAACTCCAAACTTCCTTCCACTCTAAACACGAAAGACACTCTTCGTTGCCAAAGTTTACTACCAAGTGCGCTGGTGCCTGGAAATGCGAGGAATGTACCACAATGCAGTATCGAAAAGTCTCAGGCCGAACGAAGTGGTGCGGTGATAACTTTTAGATTTTCGAAAGTGAAGTCGCACAATGCCAGCCTCGTACATTCTTGTCAGACGCCGCTTGTCACGGAAACACCCGCACCTAACACGGTGGAGCGCTCCACGCCTTAGCTTTTACAGCACGGAAGCCGAAATCCGCAGCTGTATCTCGTGTTGACGTGTGTCTCTTGTATACTCGTGTTTGAGTTATACAAGACCTGACAGACCACACTTGAACCTCTACTGCACTGGATGAATGTGAGGAGCATGGAGCAACAACAGTGGTCATCATTGCAACCAGTTTTGACAGCTCTTGTAGCGATTGTGCTGGTACTCGTTACTCGTTTGCTCGTCGTTACAAAGAAATCGAAAGATCGTCGGCCTCCAGGGCCGAAGCCATGGCCTGTGCTGGGAAGTCTCCCACTTCTAGGAACTCACCCCCATCAGAGTTTGTTGAAGCTCGCAAAAGAGTATGGACCGCTCATGTTCATGAAGCTCGGTTTGGTGAATGTAGTAGTCGTGTCATCCCCAACGATTGCAGAGGAATTCCTGAAAACTCATGATCGAATCTGGGCATCACGATATGCTACTGCTGCGGCTAAGGTCATGTGTTATGGGGGCATGGACATAGCCTTCTCTGAGTATGGAGCACGATGGCGATATGCAAAGAAGGTGTTCATATTAGAGCTCTTCACTGTCAAGCGGCTTTTGGAATTTCAGGTTGGACTTCGAACCATGAACTTCAACAATTCATATTCTTAATTACGGTTGCCTTTTGCAAGAGACATCTTAGATATGCTCAGTATCAAGTAGCCGGTTCTAGGGAGATATCCAAGAGACGTCTTAGACTCCGTACCTAGTGGCCGGTTGTAAGAAAATATCCGTACTCTTCATGCATGCTAATGTTTGAAATTAGCATGAGTGCACTGGCGAGGATTACTGCGATATTCGCTGAGTGAGCTTACAGACATAGATACTAGAGGTTTTGCACTTCTCGTTCCACCACTCGCGGGGTCTTCCTGCTCAGATATGTGTCGGGAGTTTTCCCACTTGTCCGTTTACCGCATGACCTTTAATGATCACGTTAACACCTTTATGATCCGTTTCTACGTGTACCTGGAACACTAGAGTTGAACAATTGCCCTCGCTAATAGAGTCGTTAAAACTATACTGTCACGAGATGTTTTACGTGTGGATGCAGAAAACTCGGAAACTGGAAGTAATGAGTGGCATCAACGAAGCGATCGAGGGGTGCTGCAATGGAACAAAGGCTTTACGGATAGATCTGGTGTTACGAAAGATTGCATCAAATGTAGTGACCAGAATGTTGATGAACCAGAGTCTTCTCAGTGAAACGGCTAACGCCATCAAAAGCACTGATGATTTTCAAGAGACGATCAAAGATGCTTTCAGATTATTTGGCGTCTTTTATCTCGGAGACTTCATACCCTGGTTAGATCGATTCGACCCGCAAGGTCTTAAAAAGCAGATGTATGTCACTGCAAAGAAATATGACAAATTCTTGCAGAGTGTCTTGGACGACCATAAGGTGAAGCTCGAGGCAGCTAAACACCAGCCTCATGGTTCTAATGAGGAGACACCGCAAGATATAGTGGACACACTACTAACTCGTCCGAGAGATATGGATGGCCATTATCTCACCGAACTCGAAATGAAAGCCATCATGCTGGTATACTGAAGGCTTGACCATGACACCCACACAACCGTTTTCTGTGCAATGTCATCTGGATCTCCATAGCTACCTCATGATCAGTTCTAGCTTCATGGTTTAGCTGAAAACCAGATGTTGAAAAGTTGCGGCGCGGATACGAGTGATGGACTGCTGAATGAAGTGAGCTGTGACTGCAGGATGTGATTCTCGCCGGTACAGACACTAGCTCGAGTACCACAGAGTGGGGTCTCAGCGAGATGCTGAAAAATCCCGGCTGCCTGGAAAGAGCACAAATGGAAATGGATTCTGTGGTGGGACGAGATAGACTCGTAGAAGAGTCTGACCTGCCCAATCTGCCGTACCTGAACGCCATTGTGAAGGAGAATTTCCGACTGCACCCTGTGGCACCTTTGATGGTACCACATGTGTCGACGGAGGACTGTGAGATCCAAGGCTACAGGATTCCAGCGAAGACTAGGTTATTCGTCAACACTTATGCGATCCAACGAGATCCGGCGGTTTATGAGAGGGCGCTGGAATTCTATCCTGAGAGATTCCTGGGTAGTAAGAAGGATGTTCATGGCCTCGACTTTGATCTTCTACCGTTCGGGACAGGTCGAAGAATATGCCCTGGAAAAGCGCACGGTCTTCTGGCAGTTCAGTATACCATGGCTCTGCTGATCCAGACTTGCAACTGGACTCTCCCTGGAAACCTGAAGCCGGAACAGCTTGACATGGAAGAGACATTTGGACTCACCGTGCCTAGACTCAATCCTCTGCTGGCTATAGCAGCTCCACGATTACCCGAACACGTGCTTCGCTCGTGACTGCGCATGCCAATTGTAAAGCTGATATTGTCAACCAGAATTCGGGATTCACACCCCGGGTAAACCAAGTTGATACAGTGCGGACCGACTGAAACTAGTTATCAGCATGCAGCTGGGGCGGTTTACCTAAACCCTAAGTCCCATCGTAAATATGATTACTTGATCGCCTATGTTAGGTTTCTGGTAACTTCACTTCACATGAGAACCACGTACCATTATCAACAGGAACTTACATGGATGGGATTTCGCTATTTCAAGCTAAATACCGAATCTATTTCAAGATTCGGTATTTCGCATGGCTCGACTGCAAATTCTTACAAGAAACACACCGCCTCTTTGGTGGTTGATTCGGATGCAAATTCTTATTTTCCTCATTAGTACTAGTGTCAATTAAAGTTGATATGTTCTCACATTTTCTATTTTCACTTTTAGTTTCCAATTTCCCTTCATACTGCGTGAGTTCCGAACTTTGAAAGTTCCCTCAAACTGTATAGGGTACAAGGTTGCATTTTACAGGATTTTGCTGCATCGAGCGAGTATTATATTCACCGTGTTGCATACCATGCTTTCTGTCATCGAAAATTTCACGAATGGGCAAAGAATTTCAAGGCAAATCTCAGTAGTCAGTTCTCTTTCGGTTCTCATTCAACAGAGATCCACCAGTTTCAAGTTTACGAGTTGAAGCGTCGATGAGTGCAAGTTGCGGTATCCACTTCAAGCACAGCAAGTAGAGTATCAAGAGGATCTGAGACGGTTATAATTAGAAGGAACCTTGGGATCTTGAGACAACTAGTGCAACACAAGTGGCATAGCAGCACGAGGAATGTCAGGAAGATTTCACAGGATAAGTGCATGACAGCTATCAGCTTGAAGTTTCAATTTGGCTGATTTTATCCCCACAGCAGCACGAGGAATGTCAGGAAGATTTCACAGGATAAGTGCATGACAACTATCAGCTTGAAGTTTCAACTTGGCTGATTTTATCCCCACCAGGATAAACATAGAGTCATCTTAAGGAATCGCTTCTTGTTATTACATGATTCTTTGACAGTTAGATAAGAATGAAACTTGCAATTATGTAATATTCCAGTTTTAGATGTTTTGAGATTTATCTATCAAGTTTTTCTTGCGTTTCTTCCGAAGTAGTTATAGAGGAAACAGAGGAGGAGGGAACAAAAGAAGTTACACTTTATTCGAAGAACAAGAGAGGATGCGAGAAATTTACTTAGTCTATGATATCCTTATGTAACAGCGAGTATCAGTCGAGCGACTTTTTCTGTTTCTCATCTATTTTGTAGTGTGGGTTTTGGAGTCAAGAGTTTAGAATTATAGTCTTACTTCAAAAATGGACACTGATTCATATTATATCTTCTCAGGTCATGTACCTATTTATCATCTCACCAGGTCATGTATTCATCTACCAAGTGCAATAAAAAAAATTTATAATCAAAAAATACAAAGTACTATTAATGGTAGTTTATTCATGCATAATAGAGAAGTTAGAACACAATGCATTCTTTCGTACTACTCTATTAAAGCTTTCATAACAGAGAAATTAGAACAATATGTATTCTATCACACTACTTTACTGAAGCATGCTTATTTCACCAAAGCTAACTTCTATCCTTATATTTGATTATCTGATTATTTTCAGTTCTAAACCAATCATGGATTGCTTTCGTTAGGTCTGGTGAGGACCGAATATTAAATACACCATTTTAACTCTTCATATATTATTTGATTTGATTTTCATTTTTCTTTCTAAATATTTTTAGAAAAATCACCACTAATACACCTCTTTAACTTTTCCACTTCTGAAAAAGAGACGAATAAATGAACCCAGACTTCTGGAATTCACCCCGACCAAGTCTAGATTCAAACTCATGTGCTCAGACTTATGGACTAAAGTCTTTGCCAATGATTCAGATTACTGTATAGGCAAAAAGTGTATACTCAATGTTAATCTAGAGTTCCTTTTTGCCACGTGACATCTAATCTTATTCTCGGTATGTCTTACTCACGTGGCATCACTTTAAGTTATATCATTCTTTGATATATCGGAAAATACATTGTCACAGCTGTGTTACCATATAAATAATATGTTCAACAGTTTTACTAATTTTAACATTCAAACTATTCTTTTAAAATAGGATTACGTTAACATACAAAATACGAAACTAATAGTTTCGTATGTAACTAGTCGCGGAAAGTTTGAATGTTATCTGATCCTCAGATAACAAGCGGATCGCGGACGCTTTTTCCAAGTTTACGTGGACCGTTAACAACCAAACGAAAAAGCTGAGTCATCCTCTGTTTTGAAGTGTAGCAGGGACGTTGCGAAAGCATAGGGAAGCCAGCTATGCACTTCTACATCGGCAGACTTTTTACGGAAATCAGGCTAGTCGCAGTGTGGCCTTCTCCGAACTTTCAGTAAGCGTGGGTGCTCCACGATAGCCATAAAAGAACCGCTCAACTCGCACGTGCGGCTCCGCCAGCTCTTCAGAACGCACTAGCGTCGCCAGTCCAATCCGGCTACGAGAAGCCAAAGAATGATAAAGCACTTTTGTACTGCCTCATTTTTCGTTGATATAATATAATATTAGTTGAGCAATATCGGCCCTGGTGAGTATAAAGCTTTGCCTAGTAGGAGTGTCTCAGTTCCGGCTTTCAGTTTTGGAAAAAGTTACTCGTACCGACCAAGTAATAATTTGGTTCTGATTCTGTCAATTTGGATTAAAGAAATATATGGACAATTATATACAACATTTTGCAAAACAGTTCAGCTCTAGACAATACTTGATCGAAAATGGTTTTTGATACAGATGTAATGTCGTGCTGAATGGATAACTCTAATTCTCGGCAGAGTTGTTTGGTAAATATACATCCTAAATTACTTAGCCAACGATAGTCGAGAAAGAGACAAACGGAATATTTGAGAAAAAATAGAAGGAATTGACTGGTTTGAGAGTGTGAGATGTACTCAGTGATTATTTTTATATTTTTCGGATTTTTATTTATATTTTTGAGTGATATTTTAGTTAAATTACAGAAAAAAATCTTTATGTTAGATAAATAATTTAAAATAATTTAAATTTAAACTATTTTATAATTATTCAATAATTATCATAACCACACGCTGCTATAAGTCTGGAGAGAACCCATAAATACAAAACCTTAGCACTAATTGCTAAAACCATAAGACTAGAGGTATGGTATCAGATAATTTAGTTTATTACTTAACTCTTCTCATCAAAAATTAAATAATAAATTAAGCCTACCACCTTCTCCATCTGAAAACTGAAGAAAGTGAATTGCTCTTTCCGTTCTTTTCATTGCCAAGTGCATATGTTCTAGACCGCTATTGTTGTTTTTTGACTTTCGACCCAGTCAAGACTCAAGAGTCCGCTCTTTCATTGACTTTGTGTAGATGGTAGACTTTAGATCCATATCATTTTTGTCTGATCCGTTTTCATCATAGAAACAGAAGTGCGAATTCCGAGGCAAATATCTGGACAGCTAAATAAGCATCCCAACCGGCGGACTGTTCCGAAGCGGCACGCGGAGACTCAGCTATTCATTTCTCTTTAATACTGTTGGCCGAGGATGTGCTAGATTGCAACGGCTGTTCTTGTCTTGATTTATGCTAAACGGTCGGCGTTTGTTTCGCATGGTTGTTGTTGTTCTTTTTCTCGTCTTTCGGAAGAAGAAGCAGCTTCAGATCTCTTCGTTATGCTGTAACCTTATTTTTTTCTTCTTGTCTTCATTTATGCGAAACGGTCTTTGCTTCTTTCGCGTGGTTGTCGCTGTCTTTTTTCTCATCTTTCGGAAGAAGAACCAGCTTTCAGACCTCTCCGCTATTCGCTGTTATGCTCTAATCCTACTTTTCTCTCTCTCTTGACGCCTCGTAGTTCTGGAGCCGCGGCTTCTCAACTCTATTCTTCGCTTTACGCTCGCTCGTCGTTTCTACCTTCGTTCTAACCCTACTTTTCTCTCTCTCTGGACGGCTCGCAGTTCTGGAGCCGCTGCTTGTCGAGTCTGCTGCTCGCTTTATGCTCGCTCGTGGTTTCTAGCTTCATGTTCGATTTGCTGTTGCAAAAGCATTCTGCCTTCTGCTGCGTGGAACGCCTGTCCACTATTCGAAATGGTGCAAGTTTTTCTTGACTATATACCGCTTTGCAGTGCCCTACTTCGGGACATCACGGATCGACGAGCGACCGAAGGTAGTATACCTACTGTTATGTGACTGCAATTATCAGATTTCTGGTTGCTAATATGTTCTCTGCGCGCAGGCCATGACTATATACCGCTTTGCAGTGCCCTACTTCGAGACACCACGGCTCGAAGAGTGAGCGAAGGTATGATACCTACTGCTATGAGCCTGAAATTATCAGATTTCTGGTTGCTAATATGTTCTCTGCGCGCAGGCTAGACTGCAGAATAGCATCACTGAGGAGAAAGTAGACGCCGGTCACTTGTTCGTCGATCAACTTTTCCTCAACATGGGAGGATTGCTACAGTACCCTTGTATATACTTGCTGTTTTGTACAATGCTGGACTGCCTATCCGCAGTCGCACAGGCAGGCCGTAGCTACTAATAGCAATATGCAGCAATGGTGAGATCGGCTAGTAGTTCTACATGCACCTCTTCGACTCACCTGCTATCTTTGTACAGTAGATACCTGCAGACTCTTCGGTGGTGTTGCAGCACAGTATTTCCGTTGTTACCGAATGGGTCATATGGTCACATTATAAGTACTACTTATCGCCTACTTCTTCTAGCTGGACCTCTTTCACTCAGCTGCTATCTATGTACCTGCAAACTCTCCGGTGGAGTTGTAGCAAAGTGTTAACGTTTATCTGCGAAAAGCAGATTTGCTTTTGCTTCCCGACGTATGTTAATGTTTCCCCTTAATGACAGTATAAAAGTGACTTCCAAGCGCATGGTTTCTGTGCTAAATCCGCGTCATAATTTACAATTTCGAAGTCCACACCTGTAGAGAGCACAGTTTGTTGTAACGATTTTCTCATGTTTTACAAGTTAGAAAACCCCCGCACTCTTCCATAGCACATACACCTTATTGATAATTTCATTTATATAATATATAAACAATATTCGCGAAAGTAGGCAGCCCAAAAACCCCCTTTTTCGCCGAACTGCTTTCGGTTTATACCGTGGAACCTGAGGAGGACACTGAAGCTGTCTCAAAACAAAACTGCTGTACTGGTTGCGCCATTATCCAAGCTAACAAGAAAATACAAGCGATGAGAAAAACCCTTGGACTCGGTTCGGCTACTAGGTGAGTATCCTCTAGCTTAAATATGCATGCTGGGCGAACTTTAGGCAAACAGAAAGAAGAAGACAACCGTTAAGTACGGGAAAAAATTAATGAAGTTGATTAGTTTAGAATAGGTTTCAGACCGCAAATTCTTCTCTAATTCTTCTGTAAACAGCTTGCATCTTACTTTAAAGCTGACAGTACAGTTCTAAAATTATTGAGGTAGAAGGTGACGAAGCGGAAGTTCAGAAGAAAACATTTTAGAACAAAATATATTCTAGAGCTTTCTTATATAAGAACGTCTAGAAAATCTACGTCTAAAATTATGAGAATAGTAAGAATATAATAGTAAGAATAGACAGGAAAAAGACAATATCAAAATAAGGAAAGAACAAAAGTACTATTTACAGGAAATTTCCAATCACGCGGACGAAACCAGATCTTGTTATTTGAACACTTGGTCATTTGAAAAGTAAACCCATAAACAATACAGCACTACGCACTCAGTCTGGATAATAAAGCTCCCGCTTGTCAAGGAAAGAAATCAATTTGTCTTCTTTTGTTCATTTATCACTAAACTATGAACAGTGTGATCATATTTAAAAGTAAAATCCGGACAAGTTTAGGGTGGTCTGGAGAAACAACCGGCGTGACAAAGACATGTATAAGGTTCTCTCATTGGACAAGGTAAAGTCAAAGCACACTAATAATGTTTAATTTTCTCCTCTAACATTGATCGAACTAGTTCTAGGCGCATATGCAGGTGCTAAAATGATAAGAATATGCATCCAAAGCATACATCCGGCCGGAGAAGGGGAAAAGGACAAGCAGGGAAAGCTGGGAAGGCGAGGTGGCATTGGAAGCGTTCCCGGAGTTCCTTGCATGCGGGATGAACTCTGCTTTTTTAATGTTATCTAGAATATATATATATGTTAAATATAATATATATATTAAGTAAATATAAATAATCAAAATAGGAAACACGAGGAGAGTAGAAGGTAACCCATAAGGCTTAGATCCGAGTGCCACGATTCAGAACGTACAAGATCGGGAATCCATACTCGTTAAGACATTAATATACACTTAGTTTAATTTAATACCTATCCTTTCTCCGGAAGGGTTAGGTATTGAATTAAACTCCTGTATATTTACCTCCTCCATCGAAAGATGGAAGAGAAAGTGTATAAAAGCTAAACATCGTATTTTGAACAAAACGGATAATTACATTTACGCTAAGATGTCTTGACTGAATATATGCATCCAATCTGCACTTTTGTTTCTATGAAAGAAGGAGAAAAAAGATAAATGTTTAACAAATAACCAAAATAATCATCGATAATTAGTTGACAGTAGTCTTCAAAAATAATTTAATAAAAATTTTAATGAGAAACACATAGTCACTAGGACAGTACTGCTCCACAGGGTTTGCAAATCATTATTTTTTTCAAAGTTCTAAAAATGAACTCCATTAAATTTAAAGTGTTAAATTTAAATTCTACTTATAACTTCATTACACATGCTCACTTCATTTATATAAGTGATTCACTCGAACAGAACCATTCTATAATATAAAAATTTATCACTTTCACGAATAAAAATATTTTAATTTATAATCTTTGATTTATAGCCTAACCCTTCCAAGAAGAAGAGTTAAGATATAAATTAAAACTTCTCCTCTTTCGAGAGGAGAAGAATATAAGAGATGAATATGCAAGGAAGTTGAACTTTTGCCCCAAGAGAATAAAAAGCCAAACGTAAACAGTAAAATCTAGTGGCCCGACAAGGCTGTAGGATCTTACAGAATTTCTGAGCTAAATTGATATTGGATTAATATTTATTTTATAAGTTCCATATTCATCATTATTAGATTAATGTCTTTTTGTGAACTATTAGTAAATATAACTCTACTTTATTACTAAACAGTAGATTCATTCCTCAAATTCGTTACAAGATAACCGTTCTGTTCAGTACATAAATAAACAACATAAGTCCTCTATTGGAATGAAGATAACATGTTACATGCTGAGTTCACGGTAAAAGTCTATCTTCGGAGGTAAATATGTAATGGTTTAATTTATTGTCTAATTTGTGTTTTGAAAATTTTTTAGGTAATAAGCTAAACTATAAAAATATGTATGCAAGGAGAACTTTTGAGAACTTTTGTTCGTTTATTGTTATTGAAAAATATATAAATATTAAATAAGTGTTTATAAATAATATTTATTAAATAAATATTATAAATATATATGTTAGTCCAACCTCAGCATGCGGGAAGAGGTGCAACGCGTTCCCGAGGGTACATATGTGAGTGATGGATCCTGCGTACTAGGTGAAATATTGCCAGTTTAATTTATTACCTAACTCTTCTTAAGAAGGGTTAGGTAATTTATTGGTCTTTTTGCATCTTTATGTTCAATTATCATTTAACATTAAAAATAATTTTATTTTTCTTGTCAGTTTTGTTACCTAACTCTTCTTAAGAAGGGTTAGGTAATAAATTAAGTGTGCATATGTGTTTGGGATCAGCCTTCCAGATATATAGTTCCGAAAGAGTGTTTGTTAGCTTTTTCTTTATTGGTCTTTTTGCATCTTTATGTTTAATTATCATTTAATATTAAAAATAATTTTATTTTTCTTGTCAGTTTGATACAGAATTTCTACTTAAAATTAATATTTTTTCCTGATAACAGCAAGCGATAAAAAGTTTTCAAAAGTGAATCTTCCATGCATATTTCATAGAACATCTTGAATATATCTAGTCAAAGGAGTGCAACCGATCCTGTAATTCTTTTTATGTACTACGACTATGGAAAGACAGGAGAGCCGTTCGACCTTCTAAATTCTTGTACAATTTTGACTGTAATTGTCCTAAAAATATCCGTTTTTGTTGGACTATCTTAACTAGCAGATGATTTTGAATGACAAAACTGTACTGACGTTTTATTACGATAATATTAAAACTCTTTAAAGAAATGTTTGAGAGGGTATGTATTCCACATATATTACAGGTTTTAAGAGTTACAAACAACGTACTTATTTTATAAGTTCCCTACAAACAGCCCATAAAAAATCTATAAAACACCCGTATGCGGTTGCCATCTTTATTCTCCTACATTCTTTTATATTGATTTGTTTGAAATGCACTAATAACCACTATGATATGTAAGGGGCGACCATGTTCTTAACCGTCTTCATTTTAGATGGAAGAGGGTAACAATAAATCTCTAATCATAAATTAAAGTAATGGAAAAGTTTCCCTGGTTTGATGAGAAGAAGTGTAAACATAGTGGAGTCTAGATGCAAGAACTGCATAGCTTTTATGTTGAAATCCACACTCTCATAGATCCACATCGACGACAGAAGTGATGACTCGGAGGAGTCCAAACGGTCAAGTCTTAACTTCACAAAAGAGAAAGCAACTTTCCTGCAACTTCCGGTTCTAAAAGAAGGGAAGAGTGAAACGATTTTTTTCCACCTCTCCAACATGCAAGATGTACACTGTACTAAGAAGTGAGCACCTGTGCATATATATTCTTTTTTCTATTTTTCGATAAAGGAGGAAAATATGCACAAATTTGATTTATTATTTATAAAAGTTAGATAATAAATTAAACATTAGATTTATCACCTATTAGTTACAATTAATGGTCCGATTTGGACAACATGTTTATTCGTGCTCTCCTCATCGTTTATATCCGGTTCTTTTTGTGTTTTCATGATGGATTAACAGTTTATATATATATAATTTTTTATTTTTCTTACGTACTTGGTATGAAGTTGTTGTTTGACATTTATACAATTTCACGGTAACAACAAGCGAACAAAAGTTCCTAGAAGTTAATCTTGCATACATATTCTTATTCTCACACTACTCAACTCTTCTTAATAAACTACTTGAAAAGTAACCAATAACGAAGATGCATTTTCTGGCGGCTAAACCCCATGCATGCACCCATGCATCGATCTCGAAAATGAAAACCCAACGAATAGATGAAACTCTGTTGTCATTATCAAAGGTGTCGAGTCGATAGTGAAACTTATTATGATCAGAAATGCAATTATGCAGTGAATGCCAAGGTATCACATGCTTGAAGAAGTTCGTCTTATGGAGACACATTGACAGTGATTCTTCTCTATTTGAGACAGATCAATATTTACTCGGTGATTCTGGATATTCACCATGCGATATCTTTTCATCGTTTAAGATGGCTACATGAGACAAAAAGAAACAAGATTTCAACACTTGTTTAGTGCATGCTAGGGTGACGAACGAACACTATATAAGTATTTTGAAGTCCAGGTGGTATTCTTTGAAGCAAGTTAAAATACGAGTGAAAGAAAGATCCGAGAACTAGTTTTTAGTAGATGGGTAGGCTGTTGTACCATGCCCCACAACTTTTTACTAAAAAATGAAGATGAATGGACTGAGAAAGATGGAGAATTAATTATAGAATCGGAAAGAGATCTCGAAACTCTTACGAGAGAAAATTTCTCTACCCATGCCGCCGAGATATATCAAAGAAATACAATTCTTAGAATTTATCTCCAGCATAATAGAAGATCGGGTGGATTCTTATTCAAACCTTGTTGTGTTGCGAGTATTGACATAAAGTTTTTGACATTGCGCACAATCTTCTCTGTTGAATATTGCATCACATTGTGAAAACCACCTGAGTGCGAATGTGTTTTAACCCACCTGATGCGATGATCGCACTGATTTGTTCGCTTTTAATTCACCATCGCGTAGTGAATTATCCGGTTGTTTTAACCCACTGGACGACGATGCGAAGATCATAGTGAATTCAGTAACATGTGATTTAACCCTCCTGGGTGATGATGCGAAGATTATATTGATTTGTTCGGTGTGTAATGTGATTTTTTGGTGTGTTTTAACCCACCGTCGTGCCACACACAGATAGTGTTCGGTGTGTTTAACCCACTGAGCGACTGTAGGAAGATCACACTGAATTTAGGAAGGTATACTGAATCAAGTCGGGTGTTTTTCAACCCACCTGGTGTGACGATGCGAAGATCACGATGAATACATTCGAGTATTTTTAATCCACCTGGTGCGAAGATGCGGAGATCGCACTGGATACAGTCGAGTATTTTTCAACCCACCTGGTGCGACGATGCAAATATCACATTGAATACAGTCGAGTATTTTTCAACCCACCTGGTGCGACGATGTGAAGATCACACTAAATACAATCGGGTGTTTTTCAACCTACTGGTGCGACAGTGCGAAGATCACACTGAATTTGATAAAAACTATGGCATGTGAAAAAATAGTTACATCCACTTTATTGCAGAATGAAAATTTTAGTTTAACATGATTTGAGTTTTGCCATAAACTCGGCTTGTTGGGCAATTGTGCAAGAATGTCATATCAAATCTATCTCCTCTTCAGACATAGTGTCCCAATGGCTTTTTAAAGCTAACAAAAGATCTCTACCAAAAACTTGTGTATATCTTGCTTGGACAGAACTCGAGGTTTCTAGTAAGTTGTTTCCTCGTGTCTTTAACCATGGTAACAAAATATTCAACAGATAGTCCCTTTTGTCCATGTCTTTGGACTTCCAGCTGAGAAGAAGGAGGATGAACAACATTGAATGGATGGTTCGTACTATTTTCTCAAGAGAGTCGTCGATCAATAGATAATCTTGTGTACACAAATTATAGGAGAACAGCTGCGAAAAAACTTTCAAATATAGAAAGTTACTTGTTGTGGCTTCTCTTATGGTCTTGAAACGAGTACACATGGGTTGCGCAAAACTTTACAGATCAGGGTAAGTAAAAATTCACGGAAGGATAAGTACATACGGAAGGTTCAAAATATGATCAGAGAGAACTTTCAAAACTTATAAGACTATAAACACTTAAAAGAAAATACACAAATAACTGAGAACTTACCTGGTCCGAAGCGATTCTCGCAGAAAGATACTTTTTATTCTTCGTCGAACGAAGAATGACATTACAATTACTCAAGGTTTCCAAGTTCAAAGCCTACTCCTCTTTCCTTTTATTCGCAAGCCGAGCATCAATCTCGTCTTCTTCTTTTCTCTTGTTCGCAAGACGAGTGTCAGACCGTATATCACATGAATCAGAAAAAGAGTTTAGTGCCTAATCTTGATCGCAGTGCGATCATTGTCTTGACGTAGAAGGTTCACCGCGATCAACGATCAACACACTACACTAAGTCATGTTCGTGCGATCATTACCTTGATCGTAGTAGGTTCAGTGCTCAGCAAGCATCACACTATACTAAGTGTGCTCAGTGCGATGCTTGCTGCTTGCACTAGACACACTAACAAACTACATAAACTAGATACTTAAACTAGTTGATCATTAAGTACACAAAAGAAAAGAAATTATATACTAACAACTAAGAAACGGAATGCTTACTTGAATCATCGTGGCTCTCTCCTTGTCGATCTCCGTGGGTGTATTCACCTGCGATGTCTTGGACAGAAAAGACCACAGTCTCTTCTCTCAAGATCTCCAAATGTATCATAAGATGGGTCAGAGCCATTCTTAAGAAAGTTTCTATAGTTCCAACTTTCTTTTGTCCTCGAATGTGCTTCTGCAAATGCAAGACTTCTCCTTCTACGTTATCTAGCATAAGCTGAGTCCAATCATATTCTACCTCTAACCCCTCAACTTTAGACTTCACATACAAAGCGAGTTGACCGACAACAACCTTAGATCTTCTTCTTGCCAAGAGAATCGCATTCAAGCACTGAAAAACAGATCTCCACTGAAGAACACATTCTCGTGCAAAATATATCTTCTCAACCTTGTCATAGTCAGGAAACCAATCGGCTATTCGCACATGTCTCATGAAAGAAGGTAACTGCACAAGACCTTGAGAGATTAGAAAAGCTTCTTGGATTAAATCAAGACTCAATGAGACTTCTTGCTCGTCAATTTTTGCCATCCTTGATTTGGCATTATAAGATTGAATGAAGGCGGAACAAAGACCAATCTGGTAATCACAATTTTAACCTCGTCGTAACGCGAGAGGATACAACAAGTATAAATAATCTCTAAACTCATTCTAACCTCGTCATAAAACTAGTCAAGTATAAATAAACCTTAAACTCATTATAACCTCATCACAGATAAACACTAACTCATTCTACCCTCCTTGTGACTCAAGGCGTTAAGAATCACATTGTCCTTTCTTGCTTTGTGGATTAATTCCACATTCATGAGCGCCAAGGTATCATGCCACCGCAGTTGCTTTGACGTCACCCGATCTTGTGTCTCAAAGTACTTGGGTTTTGTGAAGTCTCAAGTAATGTCTCGATTTTCTCAAGCATTGAACCACCGCAAACAGTTCCTTCTTGTGAGTCGATCATTGACTCTCCGTCTTAGATAATTTTTTGCTTTTGTACGCTATAGGTTTTCCATCCTGCACCAACACTCCATCAATCGCATAGTCGTTCGCGTCCGTGTCCATCTCGAATGGTTTGTCAAACTCTGACTGATTCAAAATTGACGTCTTTGACATTATAGATTTGATCTTCCGGAATTCTTAGTCCAACTTATCTATGCATCTTTTCCTGTCTAGTCTGTCAACGACTTCGTGATCTTTGAAAATCTCTTCACATACTTACGGTAAAACTGTGTCAATCTTAAGAGTCGTCGCATCTCTTTTACTGTAGTCGGAGGCTCTCAAGTCACAATCGCATCCTGGAGAGAATCAAACCGGAGAAAAGAAGACGACTCGACAGCACAAGCAGCATTACTATTGACAAATTTACTACACCCAGACAAAAAGAACCGATTACAATGATGGATGCAAGAGCAATTGTCTCACCCAGAATTATATTACGATTCATCCAAAGATATACTTTCCATTATGAAACTGATACTTAATACTTGTCATGCTTTGCATTTAGTAATTAATATTGTATGTTTTTTATGTAACATTTACCTAAACCTTTTTCATACGTGACTAGAACAAATAGAAGGTAGATTTAGACTGAATTATTGAGTCTACATTGACAACTAAATACTATATGTAGTAGTAAATTATATATATATTACGAGAGGTTTGTATATCGTTGCATTAAGTCGATATTCTCTAAATCCAAATTGCTTGAATCGTGTTTCGGTTCGCTTTGTTCGTTATGATATTCTCTTATTTCTTCAAGTTCTGCCACCTCATCCTAAAATTTCTTCCAATCTTCGTTAACTTCGTCCGTATTGTACTTAAAAGTATACAAATTTTGTATACTTTTAAGTACAATAAGTATCCAATATAATATATGATTTATGTCTATTATATGTATTTTCCCATGTTTCAGTTTGGGCAAAACATATCCACCGAACGATTTTAGATTTTCTCATTTTTCTATTTTGTGAAGTATTAAACTTGACCTCGAATTCTATCAAAGCCATTGAATTTGTTTGCAGATGTTGTGGACGTCGTGCATTCTTATCTATGATGGATGGCAATCCTATGTTTGTTGAAGAATCATCTTCAGAAGATAGTTGTTTGGCACTTTTGAAGATGAAGGTTCGATCGGATGGACTACTAATATCTATGAATTGAAAGGAGCGAGAAGCATGATACAAAGGTAATTTTAAGATTGTATAGATGGTTAATTGAGCCGAAACTTGTCTCGAATTTAGTAATGCATTGCCTAACTTTTTTATTCGTGTGGTTACTTCTTGATTTTCCTCGGTACATTTATTGTTAATTTTCTTCATCTCATTCGTTATTGTATTTTGTCTATTTTTGTTAGAAATGATGTACAACATTGTGCCGCAGCATGTGGATCCAACACGTATTGACAATCTGTGTTGGCTTGTCAAATTGAAGCTGCAGTTTTTGAGAAGGAATTAATGTAAATATTGATTGGATGACGTTTTAGATATATGGAAGGTTTTGATAAAAAATATCTTAAACCTAATATGTAAGTTTCATATGTAAGTTCTAAATGTTGAAAATACTGATCGAAGTTCATCTCGATTCCAGTTTTGAAAGAAGAAATGATGTTTGAAATTCTAATAGATTTAAGTTTTATATCTCTCGTCGTTTCATCATCGAGTTCATCGTTAGTTAAAAGATATAATATTGTTATTTCTGACATGGAATGCCATGGAAATCAAAATCAACAAGAAGAAGAAGATTTTTTATATAGCAAATCTTTGTATGATGATGAGTTTGACATTTGATCATCTCTTCGTTCAATAAGTGACGATGAGTAGAAACGTACTCGTCTATGAAAGTTGTTATTGATTCATCAGGATCTATCTTGAAAATAGGAGCATTTTTTATCCACAGTAGTCCGTGATCATGTGGACTACCTCTGCTTTGAAATTCAGTTATGAAAGAAAATTAGATACATTTTCCAAAATTAATTGGTTATGTTGAATAAGTTTACGAAAACATTATGTTCTATGTCCATAATATCGTGCACATGTGACATGATCTTGTCTAAGAAGTTGTTGTTTTTGTGAAGAACTTAAGGTCTCTTCATCGTCTGGCAATGATATATGGTTATCCATTTTGTTCAATTTGAATAAAGTGTTCATCAATCGTTTCCAGTTTTTTTCATTCGCAGTTAAAGTAATGAAAAATGTAGGTTTTCCTAATTATCGGATCATCGCAAAAAGATTTTGCCTAACAACTTGATAATAGTTTGGAGTGAATCGTAATTGGGACAAACAAGGAAAAGTTTGATCTGATATAAGAAGTTGTTATTTGAAATTGTCATCTTTGACTTGTTTTGCCGTCATTGGAAAGCCGTGTAGTTTATTTTTTCTTACTCGAATCCAAGAAATGCTTAGAATTTTCTCAATGCAGATTTTGGACATCTTGAAAAAGATGTTTGATAAATGTCGAGCAAATTTATGAGTTTTGTATAATAGTTCATGAGAATTGTATAATATTTGTGATATGACATCTTCCAAACAATCTTTTTGTTTTTTCTGTTGTCAAAAAACAAAAAACAAAAATTAGTCTCTTCACAAAATTCATCTTTGAATAAACTCAAAAGGTGATATCCCTCGCTCGGAGCCACAATAAGTTTATACTTTTCACTAGCGTAAATCGTTTCAGGATCTTAAAAAGTTTGCAATAAATGTATCAGTGTTTGTGTTTGGTTCATGATTATTTTCATCGAACTCATTATTTGTTTCGGTAGTTTCTATTCCATCGAATCTGAGTTGTTCTTTGTGTATCAATAAGATAATCTAAAGCTCGCATTACTTTGGTAGGTCGAATGTAGCTTGTTTTATAGACTGATTTTGGAGTCAGTTTTCTTTTGATTTCCACTATGATAGAATCTTCTTCATCGACCATACGTGGTAAATGTGTTTGGACCATGTTTGTATTTGACGAGATATTGATAACGCTACCTCTTAGATGCCATTGTTGGAAATCATTGTATATATGAATGTTTATGAACATGACTCGCGGTGAGATCAATCTTTCTTGACTTCGTTTAAATATTCAAGATATGGTATCGTATTGTTATTGTAAACTCTAGATATCTCAAAGAAAAGAAGTATTTTGTTATCATTTATATACCGCATACACATCAAACAAATCCTTGTATTATCTTTAAGCTGTTCGAAAGTTATATTAGTTGTTTCAGCATAAGAGCAAATGAAATCGTAATGAATTTGATTGATATATTTTAAATTCTTCAAGAAATCACGTTTATAGCATATGTCACATGAATGATATGGAACATCCAGTAAAGACTTGGAGTAAGTATCTACGTGTTTTTCTTCCAATGATAGTTTATTTTGTTTTTTAGAAGTACGGTTAGATGTGTTAATTGAATTAGTCTTATTCATTATTTTGTATTATTTTATTTTATCAGAAAGTGTTTTTTTCATTCTAAAGAGTTGTATTTCATATTGTTTATGAGATTGTATGAAATTCTTTATGACATCTCTTATGGATAAATATGGATATTTTGGATAGAATAATAAGAGTTTTGAATATAGAATGTTTAATTGATGAGAGTCATTATCTTGCAGAGGATGGTTTACTTTGGTTTTTCGGAGATTTAGTTTATCTATACCTAGTTTATAAATTCTAGTTTGAATAGCGTTGAAGTCATTCTCATAGGTAGGATTTTTACTTATAAATTTACGTATTAATTATATAATTAATATATTTAGATAAATTAATCATAAATCTTGTAGTTGTTTCACTATATATTCTCATTTGTCAGTAAGAAATTCATCATGAATCAGTACGATTGGTTCATAATGACAAGAACTACTTTCATTATCGTCATATAGAAGATTGAAAGTAATATGATAAGAGTTGTTGTTTGAAAATTGAATTATATTCTTTCCAGAAGTAAAGCTGTAGATGTGTATATTTTTCTGTAGTATTGAGGATAAAGCTAAGACATAAAGAATCGCCCCACACACCACATTCTTTTGTCATTTTACCAACTTTGATTATATATTCATCTACAAATTTGACACGATGCGACACTCTCAATTCATCTTCGACGAAATAAGATAATATCAATGGATCATGTGTATCTCTAGCTCTTGAGTAGATATTTTAAAATTCATTTTGAGTTTGATTTCGTAAAGAAGTTGTAGAAGATTTATGATGCAATAAATATTATCTCGGATCAAACATACAATCTCCTGGAGTATATATGAAATCTTCACACTTTTTAAATTTGGACAAATCTTTAGACATCTGAACAAAATAATAGAGAATTATGTTTGTTGTTTGATAAACTTAGAAATTGTAATCCATAAAAATTATGCAAAGGTTGTAATCCACATACTTGATTATGATGACCGTAGTGTTATTCAACTTGGATTGTTCGATTATGGTTTGAGTTCTCTTCCTTCTCCTCTGGTTAGTATGAGCAAGAACCATGTGGAGCAAAAGCACATCGATCGTGTAATGTTGAATTTTTTCTACATTTCATATGTTGCATTGAGTTTAAATTTCATACACTTTCACTGTGCGAAGATGTTTGATGTAATTTGTATAAAATGATGTCACATTTCAAGAACAATGAATGTTTCTGAAGTATTTACGTTCGAAATCGTCTTGAATTTTACGTTTAATGTAATTAAATTTTACATTTCGATTTGTTTTTGTTCGCAGAGATGTTTGTGAATCACATCACTTTTGAATGGTAGTAAATTTCATAAATAATTATCGTTTCAAAGCATTTTTTGTTTTTAGTTTCTCTCGATTTATACGTTTCTCCGTGGGTTTTATTGTTTCATGCGTTTTGCACGTTCATAGAGTTGCAGTTGGCAAAGCTACAACACGTTTCTAAAGTGTTTGTTGTTTGAAATGGTTTGAAATTTTTATTTTATGCTTTTCAAATTTTGATAATTTGGTGTTGCATTCATCTTTTGTTCACGCCATGATATTTTGTTTGTCAAAGAGTTTCATGATATTTTGATGTCAAATATAATGACATCATTGAACGTCTAACTTTTCTTTTTAACAGATCAAGGAGACTACATCTGCTGAGGGAGAATCATCGAAAAGCTCGACAATTTGAACAGTTTAATCTTTCAACATCGGTATAGTTCTAAGAACTCTTTATATCCAAATAATCTAGTTACACAAATAGACGTAACGTTGAAGACTTCAAGATCTATTTTGTCTTCAGTATTTATTATCTTGACATATTAGATATTTTCAAATTTTCAAATTTTACCATTATAGTTAATTTAATGTATATAATATATGACTAATTTAATTTGTGACTTTTATTTTATAGCATTTTTCTTTAAACATTAAAGTAAATTAATACTTGTTGTATATATTCCAAGGTAAATTTAACATTGCATGAAGTTTTCCAACAACGCTTTCTTTGATGTTGTTTTTCATGTTTATATCACATGATCAAATAGAGTCCGACCTACAATGATATACTTATATAATTAAAAATTAAATAAAGTATAAATTGTATATCTGATCAAATCTATAAAAATCACCGTTTGAATTAAACGAGAAAATTCCCTCTGTTGCGAACTCCTCAATTTGATCCAGTAGTATATCTCGATGGTTGTCGTTGTCGTAATTTTGGACAACCTCTGTTTCCACTAGGCCCGTTAGATCTTGGAACCAATTACCTTTTGCATGGACCATGTATTGTTTACCATTGGAAAGATCTTCAGCATACCATTCAATCCATGACATCGGGAGTTGATGGAGTAGAACTTGGCTGCTTCAGTATTTATACTATTGGTTCACTCCGTTCTATATCATCTGTGGAAATATTTTCATTTTTTCTTTTTTGAATGTAGTGGAATCCATTGTATATATGAACATGAAAAATGCACATAATATCACTTTCTATCCAAGATAGATATAATATATACAATCATGACAATAGACAAAAAGTTATTTCAATTAGATGTCTTAGGTCTTACCTTGGTGAGTAAAAGCAGTAGTTTTGATCTCGTAAACTTATTTCAGAGGTACAACGTCGCGACGAAAGAAGGTTTTGCTTTGTATCGATACTATCACTTTGCTTCACCTGCAGAACATAATCACATAATATAAAAGAGGTTATAGCAAAGTGGTAGGATTGGTAGACCAAGAGAAGTTACCTTCAAATAGTTTTGGTGACTATGTTTCCATCCCAAATTAAAATCTATTAAATAAGGAATGAACTTACAAATATTCACCAACTTTACAAATTACGGTGTAATAAAACATAGAAAGGAAAGAAGAAGGTGATTTTCTTCCAGTGTGAGGGAGTACGCTGCACCTGAATGCGATAGGAGTTTGGGAAGAGTTAATCTGGAAAGATTTGTCAGACTTCATCTGTACAAAACTACCCATGAGGAAAACTGTACTGCAAGAGAGAAGAATTACTTGACGTTAGAGTTTAGGGGACAGCTGAGGTTATTCAGGTCATATCTCAATGGCCGGATCAATCTATACGGACAACATTGTTATAATTGCAAATTTTCCTTGACCGGAATCCAGTGAGTGTCGTTGTATCCGATCGAAGAGTCATATCCCAAAGAAAGTGTGTGAGTTTTCAAAAATTGGTGACAAAAATTTGGTGACAAAAATTCAAAAGTTAGTGACAAAAATTATGAGGAGTGTTGTTTCCGAGTGTCTATACTGTATTACTTTTATACTTTTGAAATAAGCTTTCGACAATGGCTATGATATTTCAATAGAGTTGTACATTTTTACGTTTGTACGTTTTAAATTTAATTTTTACATTTTACCTTTTTTTTAATTGAATACACTACTAATTGAATGCGTGGGTACTTAACTGAATGCGTGGGTGGATTCCAGCGCCGGCGACATGAAACCAGTTAGAGGATCTGGTTGACGTATGGCTTGCTTTGCTTCCCTGCCTACAGTAACTCGAGGCTACCGTCTCCCCCTGGAAAAAGCGCCTAGGGTGATTAAATGGATAAAGTGCCTATTAGGCATATTATTAAATACAGCGACTACACTAATTAGTACAAATAGTGTTATCATCTAATAGTGTTATTGGTGAATTAATATTTATAATATTAATTTACAGATGGGTCGTAAAACTGAGACAGTCACATTAAGTCACGGTTGAATTAACACTAAGAAACGAGAGAACGGAAGATTTGAAAAAGAGAAAGAAGTGATTTACATTCTCATGTTTTCTTGAATGTGTTAAAAAGAAAGATGATAACACTATTAGAATCCACCTTCTAATTAATGTGACTGGGAAATTAGTGTTACTCACACTAATTAACATATAAGCTCTAAAATCGACGCTCGACTAAATAGTGTTGATAACACTATTTGTACTAGTTAGTGTAGGTCTTCTATTATACTGCATTAACCTAATTTTATTTATTTAGTATAAAAATTATAATCACACATTGATAAACATCATGAGGAAATCATTATTTTGAATCTTATTTTAAATTTAGAATAGTAGTAAACAGATAGATGTATATGTAAAATATACTTACAATATATTTAGAAATACAATACTCCGGAAGTTGAATTAGATTGCGATTAAAAATTCATTCTTATAAGATGAATATGCATGAAACATGAACTTCTGGGGAACAATTGTCCCCTTGTTATCGGAAAATAATTAAAGGTTAAATATATTGTTTCTATTAAATTAAATTAAATTATTTATAAATGTTAAATGTTAAATCAACTTGGATGCGGGACATAAAGTATAAGGAAAGAAACCCGACTGTACTTCAAACAGTATATATCCGGGAGGGTGAAAACAAATAACTGAGAATTAAAAAGTATATTTATTATCTAACTTCTCTCAGCAGAAGGGTTAGATAATAAATTAAACCACATACATATTCCTCTTCTTCCGAATTGGGAAGAGGGTGAATATGCATGCCTAATAAGCGTTCAATAAGATGAATATGCTTCAATGAGTTCTCTTGTTAGAAAAAAATGTAATTAAGAATTTTTTTATAGTTTATATACAGTACATAAACAAACTAAAAAGTTAATTGTAGTTCTCATCAACTGTCGTAACTATGATGTATTAACAATGTATTTTTTAGTCACTTTTATCTAAATTTATAAATCACCATTCTGCTCATAGGCGTTCTGCTTTGTTAACGTTCTATCTGAATAAACGAATCATCTTTACACAAAAATAATATTATGTATTAACTTAAATTTAACGCCTAAGCGTTATGTTCGGGGGAAGATGGTAGGGTCGCTAAACTGGAGGGGTCTTTTATATAGAAGATCGTGTAATTAGAAATATGCATGCAACCTGAGCTTTCGACGGACGGAAGGAAGCTGTTAACTCGTACAACTGAGTAACAATTACAGTACGAAAACAGGGGACCAAAATATCTTTTAACTTGTCTGTTCAGGGATAGAGAAGAATGAATCCAAAACTTGCATGGGGACCATAGGAAGTCAAGAGCAGACCACATGGGTCAAGAAAGAGGACTTACGGCGCGAGGGAGAGAAAAGCTGGACGTTTCAACAAAGAGGTTCAGACTACTGCTGCTTGACTGTCTCCATCGCTAATTACCTTGAAGATCTCGCTGTTAGAAAATATACCCAAACTCGTATTCACCACCAATTTCGTTTATCCACCCTTTATCCGATCTTAGGTATATCATTGATAAGATGATAGATAATTAAAATAAAGACAAGTCAACTTATAAGTTCTCTTTCCTCGAGAATAATTACGGTATATAATTAGCAGATCTTTGGGTGATATAATATCTTACTTATTCGTCATTACTTTGTAGACATAGCTATAAGAAAATATGTATGAATAAAATTATCAAAATATATTTTTTACTAAATGAATAAGATATGTTTATGAAAGATAAACTAAAATTAAAACTACTCATTAGATCATCTCGTTATTATGCATGCAGCATATTTATACCCATATTTACCCACTAAATGAATGGTTCTGATCTTTACTGTACATTTTAGCACATATATAGATTATTGATAAAATCATGGAAAATATAAATGCAGATAAACAAATTTATAAGATCAGAAAAGTACTTAGTACTTAGAGATGTACATGGTTGTTCATGTTCTCGAAGAGAATAGATGCAAGTCATGAGTTAAGATAGTACTTTGGTAGTAAACTGGTACTAAGTCTGAATAAAACTTCTAATACCAAGTTGAAGATGAGAAGTATACCATAGTTGCAAACAAGACCATCATATTATTATCGTCTAAGTGTCATCTAAGTTTCTTGAATAGATAGAATAAAGGATATTTCAACCTAAGATATACAAACCTCTCGTAATATATATAATCTACTACTACACATAGTAATTAGTTGTCAATGTAGACTCAATAATTCAGCCTAAATCTACCTTCTATTTGTTCTAGTCAAGTACGAAAAAGAAAGATATAATGTTGCACAGAAAGTTCATGAAGAGTATATCCTTTGATGTATCGTAAAACAATACACCAAGAGTATATTGGAGTAAAGTTTCTAAAATATATATCATTGACAATAAATGCTACACAAAAAATATACAGTATTAATTACTACATGCAAAGCATGACAAGTATTAAGTATCATTTTCATAATGGAGAGTATATCTTTGGATGAATCGTAAAACAATACATCCAAGAGTATATTGTAGTAAAGTTTCTAAAATATATATCATTGATAGTGACATGGATCTCTACGTCAAGAAGAAAATTCATCATTAATTACTTTGTAGAAATAGCTGTTCAAAAAACAGTGTTGTCTATATGGAAAGAATTATCCAAATGGGTTTAGTACTAAATGAGGATAACATATTTCTAAAAGAACCCGTTAGCCGTATATATATATATACCTGTTAGAACATCTACATATTTTATTAATATTAGAGAACTTAATAAAGACAAGTCAACTTATAAGTTCTCTCTCCTTGAGAATATTACGATGTAAAATTGGTTAAACTGATAGATTTTTTGGTGATCTAATATCATTCTTAACCCATCGTTTTATATTTTTCCAGGATTTTCTGTCTAATTATCAGTTGAAATTATATTCGGCTGATTAAACCGTCACCATTTGACCTGAAATTTTCCCTCCGGGTATCTCGAGAGTAGTCCTCACACCTAGAATTTATTTGAGCCAATTTCATCGAGCCACCTTCGAGATCTGGAGTGATCTGTACCCACGTGTAGGCAGTGGAGATTGTTTTAGTGAATCTGGGTCACTTATTCGTGAGCTTGACTGTCTCCGCCTTGCCCGTCGAATCTGCAAGCATTCATGTATGTTTTTTTCATAGATTTAGTCTGTTGTCGTATTCTATCTTAAACCACTAGTAGTGGTATAAAATGCTTGACTTTCCAAGCGGCGGTCATTTTTCACTGTAGCTCTTTTTTTTCTCTGCGTCAGAGTGCGAGAGACCAAGGATCTAGTTGAACTTTATGTCTCAAAAGAGCTCATTGGGTCATGATAAAGTGAGTATAAGTGATTATAACAAAATATGCTGGGTAGTAGAACATTTCAAAATTCAAAATTTAGAATATTCTATTTCTATGATTCTCAGTGATCCAAGATTCACTTGATAATTTTGAAGCCGTCTGTATTCCTCTTGAGCTCATCATGGGCTCATTTGGAAGCCCTTTTTCTTCTGCTCATTTGCTAGCAAGATCACAAAGTTTCATCACGTACTGCGATGGTGACTGCGTTGCACAAATCTCTCAAGGGTCCGTCCGTGTCGAACTTACTTAACAAAAGTTATAAGTGATTAGAGGTGGAGATCCCCACCGCTAATATAGCGGTACTTGTGATTTAAGCGTGCAAAGATTCTTTTGAAGTTCTTTCTTATAAATGATTGGTGGTCAATTCTATGCAACCTAATTTGGAATTGAAGATTTGTCAGGTCGATGTGTTGCCCACGTGCATGTTTTGCTCTCGTGCGGAGCTCACTAGAATATCCGCAGGGCTGTTCATGCGCTGGAGAAGGAGACTTCTGCTCGATGTTTCTTGCAGTAATGATGGTTTTAAGTCTAATAACCACGTCCTTTATATTGGGACGGTCTTCGCGGTTGTGCAATGTGCAGCACCAGGCTACATCCACAAACTCAGTGACTGACTCTTGTGACCCGGAGTCTATCTCTAGATCTAGAATGACTAACAAGTCTATGAGGGGATGAGTGTGAGGAGATGGCACCCGATTATCAGAAAATATTCATATCCATTTTCTCGTTATCATCTCTAGAATAGTAATCCCGGACAATGCTCGGACAGAACCGGCATCCTTTGTAATCTCAACCAGTAGTAACTGAGAATTTCTGAGACAAGAGACTCGTCACCGGATTTTTTTACCGACTGTAAAAAGTAAGCTTTCGGATTTAGAACGAATAGGAGATCCAAACAGCGGACAGCCAAGAAGAAGCGGCAGGAGTAAAAATCCTTTATTACTGTTGACGGAGGCAGCGATAAAGGACAATGATAGAAACTCAGCAAAACGGCTGGCGTTATTATCGCGCATGCCAGACTGCCTTTTTTCTCGACGAAGGGAAAGCCGTTAGTTCAAAACTCGGTGGTCGCGACTTGGAAAGGGGGCTGTCACCGCGGTGAATTATTTTTTTTTTCTCGACCAAGGGAAAGCCGTTACTTTATTAACACGCTGGTGGCGAGTCGGGGAGAGGGCTGTCACAACGGCAAAATTTTTTCGATCAAAGGAAACGTGTTTCTAGAGGAGGGGGCAGTTGCTGTCGACATTCTCTACGTCATTCTTTCGCGAATCCTGCTTTTTTCTGTCGCTCTTCTCTGCAGTGTGGACGGATTTTTGCTATTCGTCGTTGTTGCCGCTGTCTTCTTGGCGGATCGCTTGCTGCGTGGGGGCCATTTTGCTGCTTCGTTGCTTGGACCTTGCTACCTCGTTCTTCCTTTCGCTCTCTTCGTTGCTTGCTTGGACCTCGCTGCTGTGTGGTCTTTTCTCCTCTCCTTGCGCAGGTGTTGCTTGCGCGTATGTTGCTTGCGGGGCGTTTTTCCTGCCATCATGGTTTCCCTCTTCGTCTCTCGCGCACTTCTCCTTTTCTCGCTGCTTTGGAGGTCCGACATCTGTGCGACCATTTTTCTGAGGCCGCTTGCTAGGAGAGGTCGATTTACACTGCAGTAACTCCGACTGTCGATCGGCACGGTTCCTAGTGGCGGACTCTCTGCTAGGAGCATGCTTGTTCTTACCGGGATGGGGCGGTTGCCGTCTATTTGCCACTGTGTCACGAGAATTGCAGTTTGCCATTTTTTATGATTTTCTCGCATTGACGTCGGGACTGCTGCGGCTCAGGCTATATGGCTATGTTTGTTTGCCTGTGTCTTTTTTCCTTTGCATTTGTCGTCTTTCTGCTGCCGCATCTTCTTCGTAGTCCATCTTTTGGATGTCCTATGTGTTGTCCAAGTTCTTGTCTTTCTGCAGAAATGCTCGCTGCGGAGAACGACTCCTTCTGTATTGCGGACGTCAAGGACTCTTCGCTGCTTGGGAGCGGTTTGTGTCTTCATCTTTTCATTTCTTTTCCGCTTGCTGGCTGTGAGCAGTGGCATGGCCGGGTTGTGTGTTGGGACGTATGGTGGATTCTTGCTCGTCGGCAACTGCTGTGTGTATGCGGTTCCGATACGGCATGGACACGGATCAGGTTGTTTGGCCCCACGCCTCGACTTTCCTTCTGCAGCATGGACAATGATGGACACTTCTCCTTCCGCGGCCACAGGTCTACGATCTGTCAGTTTCGACGTATGATAATTTCTTTTATTTCGCTCCTCCCACGGGCTACCTTCAGGTACTTCTCCTTCTCTGTGCGCAATGTCTACTGAAGTTAATGCTCAGAATCTTGTCACTCTGTCCGATGATGATGAATCTGAAAGTCTCGATGTTGTTTCTTCTTCTCCTCCACGTAGTCCTCTCTTTGTACCAGCCAGCCCCCCGCCGCAGTCCTCTCGTCTGTCCGCTTCTGTTCATGTTTCTCCTCCTCTGTCCCCTTGTGTTTACGTTTCTTCTTGTCTCGAAGCCGCTGTCTCTCCGTCTGTAGTTGCTCCTTCGTTAGATTCTATACAGCCCTTTTGCCTTCACGGTATTGAAGAATAAAAGTGTCAGCTGCTACAATTTGCTCTTCCAACCACTTCTCCCTCGTATCCTTTGCTGCCTTCGCGATATCTTTCTTTTTGCGAGACTGTTTTGTACCTTAGCACAAGCTATGTATACATAGATTTTCGTTTCTGTTTGAAACCACCAGAATTTCTTCTTCCAGGTTCAGATTACGTTAAACTGTCATATGCTTTCTCCGGGGCTACACAGTGCTTTCAGTGTATAATTGATCCTTACCTCTACTTAAAATCCGAAGGGTTGTGGCTCGTCTTGAAGGATAGCAGATCCACCATTTTCTGCTACCCGAAATATCTTCGACAGGAAGAGAACGGGACCCTCCTCAAACCTGTTGTTACCTCTGTGTATAGGCAGAACTGTTTGAGTTGTGTATGCAAGGCTCGAATTTATAGAATAGGTTGTAAACACTTCTGGTATCCGTCTGATGCAAATGAGACAGGCCGCTCGTGCCAGGCGTGCGAGAAACCCGCCAGTACCTCGGTCGAGAAGAGCAGTAGCTCTGAAGACTCTTGAGCTCTCTGTCACTATTGCTCAAACTGGTGACGATTTAGACCTTTCTTGTTGGGGCTATTTATGTGCTCTTTTTACACCAAGAGTGCCATAGTAGGATCATATTGGTGGAAAGAGGGGGGGCCTTGTTCCATCTGCATGTTAAGGGAGTTGTCTGTTTGCAGGCTACGAGTCCCATCGATGTTAAAAACAGGCTGGTTGTCATGTTGGGTTGGAAGGGGACGGCTAGATCACTTGGAGGTGAAGTCTGCGTCAAAAGACTTAATAACATGGGCCTACATATCTTTATAGGTATGGTAGGCTATTGTATGAAAGATAAATCCGAGGTACATCACATGTGTTGCATGAAAAATATTTCCGATGATATGCTTGTTGACGGGGATGAGCTGTTCAGTCTTTTAGGGACCGCTGACACCAAAAACAGAGTTGAATTAAACTCCAACAATATTTTACAGCGCTCACTACAATATAATAAGTACAGATGTCATCATCTTCTCGGCAGTACCCTCCGCACTTGCTTACGATCCATGGTCCGCTGTGAGAAGTATGCTCCTTCTTGCAAGTGGTTAATGGGTAATGATATACAGCGAGTCAGGAACGAGGCGCTTTGGAAAGCAATTGTCCACCCCCAGACTATAACCATGACTGATATTGACACTATTTTCTTCTCCAAGCGTGAAGATCGCCGTCGCTACTTTACCACTCTCACTCCCGAAGAGGAGGAGCGCTCGTTGGACCTACCTTCCTCGGCTGTGAATCGCTGCCCACTGTTCGAAGCTGTTGAAGTGTTTCTTGAGTACATTCCTCTATGCAGTGCTTTGCTTCAGGATACAACAGCCGACCGAGCACTACAAGGTACTGTACCTACTTTTCTCTTCGTATTATTGTTTCTCTGCTTTGTACCTAATCTTGTTTATGCTCTACTTGCAGACACTGGATCCGAGTAGATGTGACTGAAGTTAATATACTAGAGATCACTGTAGAGGTGACTGAAGTCTGTAGATTAGTCATAGAAAGATGTGACTGTAGTTAATATCCTAGAGATTACTGTAGAGGTGACTGAAGTGTTAACCTAGATATTATCTTTAACACATACAACCTGAACAAGAGCAGCTCATCTTTTCAACTACTGTGCACAGCCTCAGAATATTTTCATGCAATCTGAACAAGAGCAGCTCATATGCACGATAGGACTTGATACGTACCGCACAAGCTGTTAGCACACGAATGGGAAATTCAGGTAGTTTACTTCATGGATGAAGTTACTTTCTCTCGGTTTCACACCGCACCAATTCTCGGGTTCCGGCATACTCCGGCACTTTCTCCGGCACGGTAAGCCCCGTCTGCTGAAGGAGTTCTTCGTAAGTCAAAGAAGCGAAAATGGATCATCTTTTCGGCGCACCTCCCCCTCCATCAGAGTAATAAAGATAATGAGATACACAGTACATGTGCGTCGTCGGGACACGTCAAGCAGTAAGAAAATTACATTTGGTGTATTTCACACAATAATTTACCTCTGAACTTTTACATCAAGGGGTGTAAGTTACAGGTTACAAAAATGAAGAGTGGTCAGTATCGGCTGATTTTTTTGTAAAATATTGAATAGTTACAATGTACTATATTTTTGATTTTTCTGTTGTTTATTTAATATAATAAATCTTATAAAACTAATGAATTATTTTTAGAAGAAAACTTTAGAAAGTAATTAACTAAATGCATACTATTCATTTATAACAAAAGAATTTACATCTGGGGAGACATGTTGGGACTCCGCCGCAAATTCTGTTTTGAGATGCGTGCGAAAATATATTCACTTGTAAATTTTGTTAGTTCGTTCGACATTTACTTTTCATTTGATCCGCTAAAGATTACCACTCTATTGTTATTGTCAGCCATAAGTTCTTTGGCATAGTACCCATTTAGTCGTGGATTAATCTTCTTGAGCCACTTATACATATAAAGGAAATTAATTTGATCCATGCACTCGCGAGCAATGATTGTTAAATATCATTAGAGGATCACATCTAAACTCTGAGGAAGATAAAAAGACAAAAGAAAAAAAGAAAAGATGACTTGTGACATGACTTTGACATGAAAAGTATTGTGACAGCAGTGAGGTAAATCACTTTCAGATGACAGCAGTTATGTACCAACAGTATATTAACCCACATTCTTTATAGAGTAGTATGAGTCGGAGGTCTTTTGTGTCTGTACCAGTTCTGAAGTCTAAGTAAAGCTGTGATTAGTTTTAACAGGCTGATCTGTTATCAGTTCTAATAGACTGGTAGTATTCTGTCGTGGGAGATAAAGTTCTATATTCTGAGAGACTTGGAGTACAGTTCTCAGTTTTGTAATATGGTATCAGAGCACAAGTTGCTCAAGTTAAGGTTTTTAAGGTTCTGATAATCTGATATTTAGTTTCTGGGGTTTTTTTTTTGGACACATCATTTCAGCAAGATAGCAACTATAGTTGCTACTTTCAGATGGAGGATTGTATTATGCTTTCTCAACAAGCATACATAAAGTCTATACTTGGAGAGTTTCGGATGGAAGGTTGCAAGTCACCAGCAACACCTATGGAACAAGAAAGTGGTTTTGAGTAGACAACATCAGACACATTGAAGAATATCTGTACAGGAAATTAATTGATAAACTCAGATATCTCATCCACACAAGACCTGATATTTGTTATGGTGTTGGGAGGCTAAGTCAATGTATGCATTGTCTAAATTCATCTCATTGGGTTGCTGCAAAGAGAATTCTGAGATATCTGAAAGGTACTATCAATCTTGGTCTTATATTTAAGGAGGGGAGAAGTGAACTTCACGGTTTCAGTGATAGTGATTGGGCTGGAGATACTAGCAACAGAAAATCCACATCAGGTGCATGCTTCAACTTATGTTCAGGTGGAATGATCAGTTGGAGCAGCAAGAAGCAGAATATAGCAAGGTCTTCAAAGGAAGCTGAATACACTGCTCTTAGTGATGATTCTATAACCTTGATATGGTTAAAGAATTTATTACTGGAGATAGGAGGAAAATATCTGGACCTATAGTATTACATGTGGATAATCAGAGTGCAATGTTCTTAGCTAACGATAGGGTTATCAAAGAAAGAACAAAAGGTTTGGAGATAAAGTTACATCATATAAGACAGAAAATTGAAGTTAAAATAGTCAAGCTGGAATATTATTCATCAGGGGATCAGTTAGCTGATATTTTTACCAAAGCTTTATCAAAGCTAAGGTTTATACATATTAGAGATTTACTAGGTATGAAAAAAGTGATGCTCTAATGAAAGAGGTGTTAAATATCATTAGAGGGTCATAGGTCACGTCAAACTCTACGGAAGATAAAACGACAAAAGAAAAAAAGAAGAGATGACTTGTAGAGTAGTATGAGTCGGAGGTCCTTTCTGTCTGTAACAGTTCTGAAGTTTAAATAAAGCTGTGCACATTTCATCTCTGAATATTTCTGTTAAGTTCTCCTTCTGATTAGTTTTAACAGGCTGATCTGTTATCAGTTCTAATAGACTGGTAGTATTCTCTTGTGAGAGAAAAAGTTCTATATTCTGAGAGACTTGGAGTACAGTTCTCAGTTTTGTAACAATGATTTGATCTTGGTCTTTTAAACTTGGTCACCATAAACAAATATTTACTCATAGTTTTAGTCATTCATGCTTTCACATTGTATACATGACGCACAATTAGTCCACACCAGTAACTATGAATCTACTGTATTATCATACATATTATAATTCAAATAAATTTAAGCTGACAATAAAATATACGTATGCAATATAAAGATAATACAGTCACATATCGCACTCTGTTGCGAAGTAATACAATAGTCAATATATAAACAATGCATATTGTATTTCCATGATAATCAAATTTACATTGGCAATGTTGTTATTTTATTTAGCTAGTCCACTTTCGTTTTTGAAGTGGAAGGTGTGGAAGCATGTATGTAACCAGCAGCACAGATGTCAATCCTCTCCACAAAGATTTTCCTCATGCTTTTCATCTTTCTTGATTTTCCCCTAACGGGAGGTTGCATTGCACTGCATATATATTAGGGGTTTCAAAGTTAGGAACCTTTCTTTCTGAAAGATCGTACACCCACGGGTAAGGAGATACGATTTCGAGTTTGCATGTGTTTCTTGCCAGCAACTCCAGAAATATTCGCAAGAAAACATCCGCAGGAATTTTCTTAATAGCTATTCACGTGTTTTGCCAGCTTTTTTCTACAATGAAATATATACTATTCATTTGTTTTATCCGTTTTTTTTTGCAATGAAATATTTACTGCTCTGGGTATTTATGCTGTATGTCTACTGCACTGAGTTAACTACTGCGATATTACGACTTTTTCTCTCCTCCCCGTTGAAAAACATTTCTCTCCTAATTTTGACATCCCGTATCATTCTATGGAAGAGAGTTGCAGTATTGTCGTCCGTTATTACCAAGTGTTGCTGCTTAGTGAGGGAAAACCTGATTATCCTACATTGACATGTAATTGACATGTAATTGAAACTGTTTCTTTCTTAATTTCTTATTAATCTCTTAATTACAAGTGTTAATTCCATAATGGATTTGACAAGAGACATTTACTTCTTGTCACAGGTGTAAGGATGTCACTTGAGGTAGAAAGTCTTAGACTAATGATTAATTAAACCCAGAGTATGAGTATAAAAGGATGAAAATAAATATTCTCTTTTCTTCAATATTCCTTGAGTCTGAAGAAAAGTCTCCCTTTTATTCCAAAAATCCTCGAATCTTCATGTTTCATCATGTGACGCCATAGCCACAATGCTAGGGCACGACGCGTATTTACAGTCTCAATCGCGCAATCCTCAACAAGAAGACGGTGGGTAAAAAATTTATTAAAATAAATTTTTATTATAATAAGAAAAAACACTAAAGGTGCTCCAAAATTTAAATAAAAGTAATTTAGAGAGAATAATCTAATTCATCATAGATATAATGTGAATTATCTGTGATATTTGCCTTGTAGGTTTTATGATTATAACAAGACTTAGTGATATTTTTGATAAGATAGCATCTTTCACTTCAATATTTTTTCATACAATGAATCAGTATAGTGACACATCTACAGATTTAACACTAAAAGTTTAGAAAATAATATTTATTAATTTTAAAAATTTTAAAAATATTTATTTCTTAAACGTAAAACACATCATAAGAGATGTGAAAGGAGGCTGGTTGCTTCGTTATATGCATGCTAATGGAGCAAGTATGTTTTTTACTGTGTTTCATTATTTTCATGGTTTATAGTATGAAAGTTATGCGAGTCCTAGCAAATTAGGTTGCTGTCTTGGAGTAAGTTAATTAATTAATTAAGTTCATTTGAAAGAGGTGATAAATCCTTAAATTATATAATAAAGATCTTATATATTTCTTAAAATAATCTGTATAATACAATAAGATGTTAAAAACTATGAAACATCACACATGATATATAAAACTAATGTTCAGTGTCTCCACCGAGACTTTATTAGGCTAATAACCTATGAACTTGAATGCTCTCTAGATGTATTTTTACTCTTTGAAGGGTATCTCTAACTCCCTCTTACTCGGACATTGGTATGTAGACAATATGAAAAACAGTGAGTCGAATGCAGAAACAGTCGATGATAACAGACAAGGATTAACAAAGAGAATGATTGACTGGAAGAGAATATCGAAGACTGAAAAGTGATCTCCTTTAAGTATATAAGTTAGAGATTTGGACAAGTTCCGTCGCCACTATGCAAGAAACTCTAACTAACGTAAGAAAACTCTAAACGGAAAATTCCAGAGTCCTTACAGTTGTTCACTCTCGAATGATCTATTTTCCTCACAGCAGTCACCGCTTAACCTATACCAAAATCCAAATATCATAACGGTCAACCTTGCAAAGAACTTGGTAAACATAGAGACTACTCAGATCTCCATGCCAGGCAGGGTTTCGCGGGTACATCTCAACAATGGCGTTATGCCCTTGATCTACGACTTGGCTCTTCAATGGTTAACAGTTAACAAACCATAGGCTTTACTCCTCAATTCATTACTTGATGTAAGACTTGGTTAACTGTTCCAGTACTGCTTTCCCTGCTTGACTACTCAAGATGGGGCACCCAGATAGAGAGGAGGATGATCATGTGGTAAGCGGGCCTAGGTGTAGAAGACACACATTTATATTGTTCCTACTTTGACACGGGATTTTTCTTGTCTACGAACCAAGTCAAATCTCCATCTGGAATTTTTTTCCCTATTTCCTTGCTGGTGCTCTTCTTCCCCTCCGGGATCGAAAGCTCAAGAAATATGCATATTCTTGACATACATCCAATTAATAATTTAAATAATAATAATAAATATTTTTCAACAAACTCTTACATATGTGGTTTCGACAGCGCATGAGTTAGTGTTTGCTTTATGGGTTATATTTAGATTTGCTTGTTAACTCCATTATCAATTAATATTTATAAATAAATTTCATTTCTCATAATAATCTAATATAATGTTACTACGTATCACTTACATCTTCCGATAACAACAGTTGCCTAAAGGCGATTGAGGATGCCTATTTATTCCGCTGGGCTGGGATGGCCCAGCTGGGCATTGGGTTATAAGGAAGTTACGTACGGATTAATACCGAACCAAATGCAATCTATATTTACACGTCCTAGCTGACATCTATGTATTCTTTCGGTGTTTGCACGAAAAGAATAAAACTGTCCACGCATCCATGAATGACATTCGATCATGATCACTGATCGGAATGACAACCCGATCTATCTCTAAAGAAGATAGATCGGGTTCCTCAGTCTCAGGTTGTTGCTGGTGTAGCCAAAGTAGTTCTATTCTAGTAGCTAGCCCGCCTGCTTGTTCTTTCCAATAGCTCTGTACTCCATAGCTAGCGTGGGTTTTCCTTCCAGCCGTTTATTTCCTTTGAAATTAACTACCTTCTGCTCTGACCGTCTAGTTGTGTCACGAAATGACAAATAAATGCACAGTTTTCACTTGCAAATTAATTGAAATCTACTATCATTTTTCGTGTCTGCGAGATTTCTCGTTGTTCGTTTATGCTGCCCCGATGGTTATACGCGTCAAAAGCTATCACCTAAACTCAGGGGGTTCATTGAGACTCGCTTCTCTCTATCAGAGGGACGCCAGAACCCTAAGACTGCGGCCGGAGGTCGCACTTAGACTGCACAAGCACCCTAAGCTACGAACTTCGGTCGCATAAAATTTAGTTCTAAATTTCGAACCCTAGACCTCCCTGTCCTGGACGAACTCATCCGTCGATACGCTACTACGTCACCATGCTGATACCTGGTGCAATATATCTAACGGTGCCAACGACTGGGTGTGGGATAAACTTCATCACCAACCTTCACAATAATGGCAAGATCAAGACCGCCGATCTTTGCAGTGAGATCGCAAAGCAGTTAGACACGGACGGGGGCCATGAGAGATTTGCGCAACGCAGTCATCATCGCAGTACGAGATCAAACATTGTGATCTTGGTAGCAAAATGAGCAGAAGAGAAAAGGCTTCAAAATGAGCCCATGATGAGTTTAAGAGGAATACGGACGGCTTCAAAATTATCAAGTGAATCCCGGGTCACTCAAAATCTAGAAATATAATATTCTAAATTTTGAATTTTTCAAATGTTCTACTACTTAGCATATTTTGTTATAATCATTTACTCCTCACGTTATCATGATCCAGCGAGCTCTTTTTAGACATAGAGCTCGACTGGGGCCTTGGCCTCCCGCACTCTGACTGAGAGAAGAAAAGAAACTACAGTGAAAAAGGTCCCCGCATGCAAAATGAAATCTTTTATACCTCTACTGGTGCTTTAAGGCGGAATACGACAACAGTATTGCTACATACGATTGAGACAGCCACGAGCAATTTTCACGGGTCTGAAGTAAAGATAATTCGCAGATTACGTAATCGACCGAGGCTGCACGACCAAAGGAGATGTATACAGTTTCGGGATGAGTTTTCAGACAGAAATTTTCTGATTTTCGGATAACATCAGAGTGTTGTAAATATATTTGTAAAATTGAATAAGTATAAAAACCGAGATATTCTATACTTATGTATTCATTTCTGACTATTCTAATAAAACGTCTGCTAAAATCCGAAAATATTATTCTTTGTGTCGATAAAGAATCCGACAAAAATTAACACAAGTTAATAATTATCCGAACTTTGTTAGATCTTCCGTTTAGTTCCCGAATATAAGATATATGAGACAGTTTTGCAATGATGAGAAATACGTTATATTTCTTAGTATTTATCGTGGAAGTCACTTTGTTAATAGTTATTTTGTTAGTAACAATATCAATTACATGTCCAAGATACTTGGATGTATTTAACCTATATCCGAGTGTCTAGAATATATTATCACAATAATTTTAAAAAAGTATTTAAAAATAAACTACTGTAAAACTACTATAGATATTACTAGACAAAAATGATATCAATGTCAGAATAAGAACCTGCGATTGGATTCCAAGCTCCCTCTCCATTGAGGGACAAAGGTTCTAACCAAACCAACCTAAAGTAGATATGAAACACAAAGATTTTTGTTGATAAATTTATAAATTTTGAAAACATTGGAACAATAAACACTCAAAAGTCAAACTTGAAAGTCAGATATACTCTCAAAGTATAACTCTTGCCAAGTTTGCTAGTTCTAGTAAGTATGAATACTTCAATCTCAAGACTTCATTGAGTTCTATCATGCTCCACAAATCAAAGAATGAACTGTCTTAAAACTCAATAATTACATGAGATGTAAAAGCAAAGAATTCACTCCGAACATCCTTTGCATCAACATACGGTTTAAATAGTTGTCCATGGAGATATTTCTCTTCATCCAAATGTTTGGATATCTTGTCTAGCTCCAGACGTCTCATTCCCGTAAAGGTACCTGACCGTTGGGCATCTGTGAGAAAGATAAAACTTTAAAACCATTTATTGAGATTGTTTTCAGAAAACTTCTCCTCTAGAGCATTACAGATTGTTTCAGAGAAATCTTTTTGAAAAATGATAGCTTCCTCCATGTCCATACTTATCCTATCACGTTGCATTTCAACCGAATGAAAATAAGCACCTATGATCTTTGAAGACAAATCTCTCATATAGCCATCTAGTGATCCATACTCTGGCAAAAAAGAATACTCACCTTCAGGTGCATAGAGCATTCATGTCTACCTTCTCAACAAGAAAGTCATACGGATTATGTTAATCTCATTTTGCACACTGCTTCTATTGCGGAGACATCTACAACCTTTTGCTGAAAGATATTACTAAGCATTACAAGTCTATGTAAGATATCAGCTAAAAATTATAAACAATAGATAAGTTCAAAAGATCTCAATCTTACAAACAAACTTTGAGCTACACCATTATCCTCAGAAGTAGAAACTGAACAAAAACAAACAAGCACGGATTTTAATGAGTCACACAAAGCAATGACTGCTTGTCGTCGAGATAACCACCGGATCTTCTGATATCTTTTCAGTTTCTTTCACGAGTCAAACAATTCGTTCTGTAGTGTTGCAAGATCATCTTTATGCTTAGATGATTGTTTGAAATAACTACACGTACTATTCAAAATATCATCAATATCAATACTAATGATAGAACATTTAGAGTCAACGTTAGATTTGTTCTGTGTACAACACAGTGTACTGAAATCAGGTAAAGATTTACACTATGCTGCAATCTGGATGCACACCAATATGCTTACTCGTCATTACCGAAGCTCCATCAGAGCCGAACCCAACTAACTTATCATTATCTAGTCCCAAAAACTTCAAACGACTTACCAACATCTCAAAGATATTTTCAATGTCTTTGTCTTCCAATTGAAGCAAATCCAAGAACGAACTCACAACTCTTCCATTCTCAAAGTAAGTGGCAAACGCTACTAGAGTTGAGATAACAGATATGTCAGTCGATTTGTCGATCATAAGTCCAAAATATGAGCTTTTTCTTATTCTTTGTAAAGTTTTCTCGACTATCACATCACTAATAAACTGTAACATTGATGCACAAGACTTATCACAGTGGAACAAACTGACAAGAATCTGACTACCTGTACTTCACAATAATGCACAAAGAAGAGAAAATTTCAAGAAAGCAAGTTTTTGCTTACCAACATAATAATCTTCCTTGAAGAGTGTTAGAAGTGTAGAGTCATAACTTCGGTTTGCAGAAGCAACGGTCTTGGTCATAGCTTCTTTGCCTTCACGGTGAGCCTTTTGGTGATCTTTACTCTTCACATGATCATACAAAGCATATGGTTTAACGTTCACAGCTCCATTAGTACCAAAAGGACTCTTACTATCATTGTCTTACAATATTTACAGTAGATTCTATCTAAGTCTTGATCGAAATGCACCCATTCAAACTATGATTACCAACTATCTTTCCACTTCTTGCATGCATCTTCTACTGACTTGGCTTGTAATTTCTCCTCGGATTCCTTACTTCTAGAAGAAGAGGTGGCAAACAGTAATGATGTCTTTGAACTATCAAAAGGTTGTAAACTACATGGATTGTAAACTACATGGACTGAAATCTGTTATGACTCGTTGCTTCTTGGAAAACTATTTTTTGTTAGTCATGGTATTTATTTCTGATATTGAGCAAACAGTACAGACAATCTCGACTGAACCTCTGAATATCGACGGTACGTCTTAGAGATGAAACACGACAGAAATAAGGATTCTTGGTTCAAACTAAAAGATGAACCTTTCAAAAAGGCTCTAGTCAGTTCTAAACAAGAGATATTATATATTGCAACACATTAGATCTAGTTTAGACTTCTCATGAAGCACCTGTTAGAAAATACATTTCCCACTTTAGAACTCAACAGCTCTATTTTTGCTCTCCCACTCAATATGAGTCAATAGCACGATCTTTCATGAAACAAACATACGAGGAAATCTAGAAAGATCACAAGAATCAAAGACAATACAGCCAAAGTGCGTCACTTCTTCTTGTGAGACGGACAAGATCACCAAAGATAACAACAATCTCTGTCATTAGACGCTCTAGAGTCCAGTCTTCAAAGTCCAAAGTTCCAAACCTCGATTGTTTCCTAGCTCTATTGCCAATTCTACCGTCGCAATACTGCATCCTGTGCACAATAGTGTAGAACTTCAAAGTGTAAAGATGACTAGGAGCAGAATAGCATTACAATGTTGGTTGAGCCGTTTCTGCACAACTCGTGAAATACGTTCGAACTTTGAGAATTAAAACAACTTGTGCGCGCCGCACGGAAATCACTATGAGGAAGCAAAGCCAAACGTTATTTTTGAAACGGAAAGTTTACACTTGGCAGCTGACTATTGTCTCACTGCAACTACCTTGCTATCACAAGTACCTTCTTTATCACCTTAAATCCATTGATTTTCTTGATTTCTCTAGTCAGTCTAGTCTTTCTGTATTCCTTAAATAGAATCATCGGGTCGAAAGATTCTGGAGTCGGGACAAGGTTAATTCAGTACAAAACCGATGATTAATAAATACATTCAGTAATGATCCGACTGGACTTATCTTTCCAACAACCTGAAAACGATAAATTATAATCATTTTGGTATTTTATCCGATGCATTTAGAATATAATCTGTGTAAAATCCGATGAGACAAGTTGTTTATCGAGATGTATATTCACCGGCTGTCTGTTCCGAAAAACGTTTTTTGTCTCCGTCCTTCTCGCAGCAGAACAGGTCGCTTGTACGTGTTGTTTACTGCTGACATATTATTTCACTTGCTTTCTCGGTTCGGTGTGGGCCCGAATATTTTTTTCCTCCTTGACCACCTGCTCGTCTCCGTCAAAAAAGGGAGTTCAGCGAGCGCAGTTCGAAAAATGATCTATGACAACTCTCGAATGATCTATTTTCCTAACAGTAGTCACCGCTTAACCTATATCAAAATCCAAATATCATAACGGTCAACCTTACAAAGAACTTGGTAAACATAGAGACTACACAGATCTCCATGCCAGGCAAGGTTTCGCGGGTACATCTTAACAATGGCGTTATGTCCTTGATCTACGACTTGGCCCTTCAATGGTTAACAGTTAACCAAACCATAGTCTTTACCCTTCAATACATTACTTGATGTACGACTTGGTTAACTGTTCCAGTACTGCTTTCCCTGCTCGACTACTCAAGTTGGGGCACCCAGATAGAGAAGAGGATGATGCTGTGGTAAGCGGGTCTAGGTGTAGAAGACACACATGTATAAACTTCCTACTTTAACAAAGCACGGGATTTTTCTTGTCTACGAACCAAGTTTGACTCTTCCTGCTGTGCCAAAGCGAATCTCCATCTGGAATTCTTTTCCCTAATTCCTTGCTGGTGCTCTTCTTCCCCTCCGGGATCGAAAGCTCAAGGAAATATGCATATTCTTGACATACATCCAGTTAATAATTTAAATATAATAATAAATATCTTTTTCAACAAACTCTTGCATCTGTAGTTTCGACAGCGCATGAGTTACTGTTTGCTTTATGGGTTATATTTAGATTTGCTTGTTAACTCCATTATTAATTAGTATTTATAAATAAATTTAATTTCTCATAATAATATAATATAATATTACTACGTATCAGTTACGTCCTTCCGATAACAACTGTTGCCTAAAGGCGATTGAGGATGCTTATTTATTCCGCTGGGCTGGCCCAGCCGGCCATTGGATCATAAAGAAGCTACGTACGGATTAATACGGAACCAACAGCAATCTATATTTACACGTCCTAGCTGACATCTATGTATTCTTTCGGTGTTTGCACGGAAAAAATAAAACTGTCCACGCATCCATGAATGACATTCGATCATGGTCACTGATCGGAATGACAGCATTTTCTCTAAAGAAGATAGGTCGGGTTCCTCAGTCTCAGGTTGCTGCTGGTGTAGCCAAAGTAGTTCGATTCGAGGAGCTCGCCCGCCCTGCTTGTTCTTTCCAATAGCTCTGTACTCCATAGCTAGCGTGGGTTTTCCTTCCAGCCGGTTATGACTAAGCTCTGCTCCGCCTTGCCCGTCGAATCTGCAACCATTCATGTATGTTTTTGTCACAGATCTAGTCTGTTGTCGTATTCCGCCTTAAGCGTGCAAAGATTCTTTTGAAGTACTTTCTTATAAAGGATTGGTGGTCAGGACGATCCAACCTAATTTGGATTTGAAAATTTGTCAGGTCGATGTGTTGCCCACGTGCATGTTCTGCTCTCGTGCGGAGCTCACTGGAATATCCGCAGGACACTTCTGCTCGTTGTTTCTTGCACTAATGATGGTTTCAAAAACCACTTCCCTCATATTGGAACGATCTTCGGGGTTTTGCAATGCGCAGCACCAGGCTACATCCACAAACTGAGTGACTGACTCTCTTGATCCGAAGTCTAGCTCTTGATCTGGAATGACTAACAAGTCTATGATGTCACTTACAGTGTGAGGGGATGGAAGACGATTAACATAAATTTCTCTTACCCGTTTTCTCCTTATCATCTCTAGAATAGTAATCCCGAAGCTGTATACATCTCCTTTGTTCGAGTAGACTCCGTCCTTAAAGTATTCTGCACCTTATCTTTACTTCAGACCCGTGAAAATTGCTTGTGGCTGTCTCAATTGTATGTACCATACACAAAATAGCAGTTATTGAGTTCAAGGCTCGTAGTCACAACCTTTCATGTACTTGTGCAAGCCATTCTTTCAACTTATAACTCTCCAGTCTCAGAAGCGCTCTTAAATCTGAAAGAATGAAACAAATATGAATTCGGGAAGATACCTGGTGAAATGTATCCAACGGTGCCAAAGACTGGTGTGGGATAAACTTCATCACCAACCTCCACAATAATGGCAAAATCAAGACCGCCGATCTTTGCAGTGAGATCCCAAAGAAAGATTGTCTCGGGTTTTACATCGCGATGAAGAATCTGAATGTTGCTATCGCAGCCTTCGTGAAGATGGGACAAGCCATTGGCTACATCCAAGGCTATGTTGAGACGTGCATCCCAGCCAATGTTTCTAGCCGGATCAGCATGCAAAAGATCGTCCAGTGTTTCCCCAGGAATTCCCTCGAATATCAATAACTTGAAGGAGCTCCTTTCTGAGTTCGATCCCAATGTTTGCAAGATGTCCGGATAATCGACATAATCTCGAGGTCCGAAGTTCCGCCTCAAATTCTTCTGAAACCTGGGGGAGCTTACACACCTTCACCGTTATCAAAAATGGAAATACGGGTAGAATGCCTCTGTACATCAAGGCCAAACGGTTATCCTCTATAAGGTTGTCACCGCGGTAATTATTTGTGGCCACTACCAGATCCTGGAAAGTGAACGAAAGCTCTTCACTCTGTTCCGCTTGTCCCCGTAGATTGAGCATGACCACCGAGATTCAGAACTGACACTGAGTCGATTTTCCGATCCGAGATTATCGTCCGTAGGTGGACTACTATCTCCACGCCCTCATCCTCGTCCGCAGTAGCAGCCCACCACCTTCTGTCACGGAATTAGAAACTAGTAGAACATGAGACTGAACAGACACGAGATCTCATGATATTAGTTGCCAGTGTTGCAAGAGTTACTTTATGAATCAGGACCGAACCAGCTAGACCACTATATAACGATCATAAATCTAAATTCGCTAACCGGAATCACGCGTCCTCTTAATTAAAGTATGATCGTGGCTAGCCGCTACCGTAGCTGGGCCGTGCAACACCGATAGTACAAGATGAAAGCATGATTTAGCGACGCCTTGTAGCATCTCGATTTGCCCTTGGTTCTGTAACATGCATTTGCGCTGTCCGTCGCTACTGAACGAGGCAGAAGTGCCACCACGAGAAAACGTCCGAAACTTAAAGGGTAACGCGGAAAACTTAACCGAGTTTGTACTGTACATGTAGTTAGCTTTGTTTCGACGCGTGCGACGCACAACTTATCCGAGCGCTGGCTGTCAGTGACACTGTGAAGTGTCAAGAGTCAAGCGTCCTTGTCTGTTGCAGAGTACAGGAATATAGTCTGCAGCACCCGGCCCCTGAAAGTAGTCACCCTCGGTCACTCTTCACCGAAGAATATTGTTTCAGTTCCTTAGTCTCAGTGAGTTGCCAACCGACTCAGGATTCAATAGTATCCACAGAAGAAGGAGGAGAGATGCGCAGGAAACTGAATTGAATTTGAGGTGAACAATTCCCCGCCCAATAATGAGCAGTATTTATTCCGCCCCATAGGAAATAACAAAAATACAATACGAGAAGTCACGTCTAGTCCTGAGACCTCATAGAGTTTTAGCTACGCACAGATTGTTTGCTTTCCAAGTCATGAGTTGTGTGTTCGCGCACGCCCAACAACACCTCCTGCTGGTTGTTGAAAAATCGCCATACAGACTGCCGATGATACCCTACAGCAGCCTGTACTTGACTCGAATGATATGTGCGTTCAACCGTCTCTATCTTATCAGACTGTGCATGGCTCGTCGACAGAATGACAGAATGACAGAACGACAGTTCAACGGAAGTCAGAGTGACGAATTCTATCTTTGTGACCTGAAAACCGACTTTCGGGAAGAACACCTCCATCGGACTGCATGACAGACAGGGACACCTAATCCAATCCTTCATCATATCTGATTCAAGGCACTTAGTCTAACGTAAAAAACTGAAAAATGCGGAAAAGAAACGGGAAACCAGCAGTACAAATTAATACAACTGATTGGCTGCTGCTTTTTTAACTCTTCGCAGAACAAACGGATAAGAGTGGACTTTAATCGAAAGATACAGGAACTTGATACGAAAAGGAGAAGAGGATGGACAATGTTACGTACTTAAACAACAATCGTCTGCTACAGTTTGGACAATTACAACCTGATGAAAGCCGGACAAGTATACCTTGATGAATCAAGTAGCTCTCCACAGTTGCAGTCAGGCCACTTTGGACAGCTCGAAAAATTGGGATGAGAACAGAGATATAGACACTTAGCTCAAACCATTTTCTCTTGCGATACGCTGGACAGCCTTTTACCATTAAAGTTTCTGTCAAATGGACAGTCTTGCAACCAATGGAAAGACTGTTCCATTGACAGGAAGCTGTAATTAGATCCATAAAGACGAAAGCTGTCGCTCCTCCAGTCGGTGAACCTACATTCAGGTCAGGTGGACCTTGATTGTGTGTTTACAAGTCCATGTACGCAACTCAAATTCAAAGATACTTGATGTCGACAATACGACTGAAGTTGTACTCATATAAAGTCGACTAGAAGCCTAGAAGTCGACAAGTTCAGACCATTCATGTCACTGATTCAAGCCATATGACTCCTTTTGCGTTTCAAAAGAGGATGTCTTTGTGAAACAGAACCACATCATCTTCTGAAACAGAACCATTTCAAATACAATATTTCCGTCCTCAGATTACTTGTCGCTTTAGCCATGTTAAGAGTATTGGAAGATCGGAAACAATCACGAGTAATACAGAGACACATGTACAACGGAGTATACTAATATCACCTGTTCGTGATCAGGATAAGTGTATGAATGCAAGAAGACAACCGCCAGAGTACTGTGGATTCCTTCTCAAAACATGCCTGACCGTAAACATCAGTATAACATTTCGACAAAGATCAGAAACTCATACATGTATATGTAATTCCTATTATTGTGCCACAATACTGTCCCTTTACTATACACTTGAACGTCCTTGAACGTTCTAACCACACAAGTGCAGGGTGTACCGTAGAAACACTAGACAGGAACCTTTCACTAAGGGACGAACCTGCAGTTTGGGCTTCAGGTTTTCCTCGTCGGGGTGTTTGATGATTTCGAACAATTTGACCTTACAGTCGTTAAACGGATTAACGTCGTCCTTAGGAAAACCATTCAACCCAAGCTGTACGCGGTCATCAACGTCAATAACCTCCTCGTAGCTTCAAATTACACAACACATGGATGAATAGAGTCTCATCTACTGTGCAGAAAGTGTGACGCTCCGATGCCCTACACGAGCTACATAACTGATCCCCGACTTTAAGAATTGTCTGATTCCAGTTTCTTGTGGATGTGTTGTTTGGCCCGTAAAGCTTGAACACCATCTTAAGGAAGTGCAAGGAATGCATACAACGGGGAAGGTACAGCTACAGTCAGGTCAATATTTTTGCGTGCTTGAGTACCAATACGTAAAGAGTCTCTAAATCCCTAAAAGCGAATTGTTAAGGGCTATCGGTAAAATAAACAAGCGTCAAAGCAGAACATGGAACTACTCCTGCAAACAACTGCTTTTGTTAAACAAGACACGGGCACACGACTTTAGCTCGAACGCAATTATATAGGTTACATCCTAACCGTAACGAAACATACTGCGGTACGCTCGCCCTTCGCTCGAGCAGCGCATCTGTAGGCACCGCTGAACCTATACCAAAATCCAAATATCACAATGGTCAAAGAACAAAGAACTTGGTAAACACGGAGACTACTCAGATCTCCATGCCAGGCAGGGTACATCTCAACACTGGCGTTATGTTCTTGATCTACGACTTGGCTCTTCAAGTTATCAATGGTTCACTGTTAACCAAGCCATAGGTTTTACTCTTCAATTCATTATTTGATATACGACTATGGCTTGGTTAACTGTCCTACTGCTTTCCCTTTAATTGACTACTCAAGGTGGGGCACCCAGAGTAGAGAGTAGGATGATTATGTACTAAGCGGGTCCAGCTGAAGAAGACACACATGGATCCCTATCCAGTCCCATTTGCCTGTTAGACGCCTAGTGACCTTGAAGTTTCCTCCCCTGTCACCTAGTTCCATGAGTGCACCACATCTACCAACTAGAGAGAAATTCCGTACACAATAACACGGACCAGTAGTAAGCTCATGAGTACAAGTGAAACTTCTACACCTATTACTCGCGAAATGACACTCCAACACTTCTACGAGCATTCTTGACTGTGAGCCTAGAACTTAACCTCCGATCGATATTCACCAAATTCCTTCACAAGGTGCGTGATCGCAGTTAGCTGGATCAACAGAAGCAATTTTATGAAACGCCATCCAGGCCCTCCGGGTACCTGTAAATGCAACGGCCAGCAAGCGTTCATAGATCGAACAAATTACTGAGCGGGGATGAATGGGGACTACGAAAACGAATGTCTGTCTGTGTCTCCCCTGCTGCTTGACTGTGATGTATTCAGAGGGAGGAAAAATATGATTTCCGGTGATGGTTTGAAGATGCCAACTGGATGATAAGTCCTCTGTTATCTCTAGCTCTGGCTCCAGTTGATGAGCTGTAGAATCCCGAAATTCACATAACTCGAAGAAAGACTTTTTTTGCGCAGAAAGCCTGATTGACCTCCAAGGCTCATGCACTTCGAAATATTTAGTTCAAACTGAAACATGGACAGAAGTCCAGCTTCAGTCCTGATATCAAAGAACTAAATGTACTAATGCGTTAAGGTAGTAGGATTCATTACGTCTAAAACACGCCACAAATCCGGCTAATGGCTTAGAGTAGGAGAGAAAACTTTGGAACTCTTTGTTCCGGTCTCGAACCCGGGAGCATCTACTTACAACTCGACTTTTCGGAATTTCAGCCGGTTGAGAATACAAAATTAGCTGGTTAGCCCCAAGCGCTGATTGAGGCTCACACATGGATCAAAGAATGATACATCTTTCTTAAAGTTTGAGTTTTGAGTTAAATTAGTCCGGAAAAGTCTGGAAAAGAAACAAGATCTTAATTTTAGTGTGTTAAATGGCGACCTTAGAGCTATTCATTGGGTCTTTCTTTCCCTTGTAAGGCTTGATGGGGCGTTTCCATCCGTTTGCTATTCATTGTGTCGCGTGTTTGCTTGTGTGTTAAATAATGATGGATACTTCTGGTTTGGAAGTTTTACATCATAAATGGAAACTTCAGAACTTCTTTCATTTTTCAATATCCTTTTCCAAGGCCTTGTACAATGAAGAGGAAAAATATTATTTGGGTTGAATCATTTGCTGTCAGCTTAATACATTAAGAGATAACGTGCGTGAGCATCATTAAATCGAAGAAGGTAAATTTAAATAATCACCTGCATCAGCTTTCGTACATTAATGCAAATCAAGATAAATCTAAATCTAAATTTAAATATTGAATTACTATATTTTAAAAACTAAATTTAAACACTTTTGAGCTGAGCGGAACACATGGACCTTGGAAACATGAAAATCCGTAATCGTGGTGAGTTGAACCGTTATCCATCTTACTATAACTGAACTCTTATTGACAAGTAAAGATAAATTTTTTTTTAGACATTAATAGCTAACCCTATACGAGAAAGATTAGCTAATAAATTACACCTCATGTACACTTCTAACTGTACATGGGTGAATATCCTGTCTCCTCTCAAAATCTTCCACTGCACGATCTTGGATGATTAAACACCTAGTAAGACTACAAGTGCTCCAGGTGATCCAGAATATCTTATTTTGTGGATTTGCTTTCAAAGAACTGAGAAATTTAACCGTTATTCACAAAATACTTTTCATCATTAGATCTTCTTTTCAGCTTGAAATTTATGAAATAAAGAATCAAATTAAAGTTATTTACCAATTTTATAAATTGATTCATCTAAATAAATTACATAATGTAGACATGAAGATTCGAGGTTCCTTGGAATGACAAGGAATCTTTTCTTCAGACTCAAGGAATACGGAAGAAAAGAGAATATTTATTTTCATACTGTTATACTCATACTCCGGGTTTAATTAATCATTAGTCTAGGACTTTCTACCTCAAATGACATCCTGAAACCTGTGACAAGAAGTACATGTCTCTTGTCAACTCCATTATGGAATTAACACTTGTAATTAAACCACAAGTACCGGTATATTAACGGTGGGGCCCCATCACTAATCATTCTTAGAGTTAACTAAGTGAAATTTGGTCCGGCGGGGGCCCTTGTGAGAATCGTGGAAACCTGTTATGGACTCAGTTTTTCCTCAAATCAGACGATCTGGGTATGGAAATGACCAGCATCAAAATTCAAAATGTGACTAACATGAGACGAATCTGAGTTTCGACGGCTACGATATGTGCAGTTGAAGATCAAATGACTGAGAGTCACAGAAAGAGAATATTCATTTTTTTGAATTTTAAATTGTTTTTGTACTCAGAACATTTCACACAGAGACAGAAAGACTTCGGTACCAGAACAATTTGTAGACGGCGGCCTGTTTTGCTGAAAATGGAATTTGATTTACAACTGCCGGTCGATAAAGTTCTCGGTGAAATGAAATATTTCACTATCGAAAAATATTTCGGCGATTTCCCCGCGAACCTAAATCCGGCGAGGCAAGTCAGCAGGAGGACTGCACCTCCCTCCTCTTCGCATGAAGCAAAGCGGGAAGAGACGCTGCCGACAGCCTCTCTGTCTCTCCAATGAGAAAAGGCTGCTGACAGCCTCTTCCCATTGGACGGAAAAGCTGCTGGCTCCCATTGGAGGAAAAAGGCTGTCAGCAGTCTTTTGTCCTCACTGGAGGGTCTTGGCTCGAAACCCTTGTTACCCCCTAAACCTCTGGCCGATGGACTCACGACTTCATTCTTTCTCTCATCTTCTATCGTTTTTGTCCTCTTTTATATTCTCGTTGTATTATTTTCCTCCCTTCTGCAAGTTCTATCATAATTGTTTTGGATCAGGTGAAATAGATAGAACTTGTAATGACATTTACTTAAGAACATACTATGATGTTTTATAGTTGATATTTTAATATTTTAAATTTGTTTTGGTGTGGTATAGTGTAGATCTTTGGTTCTATTGTTTTGCATTCAGCATTAGATATTCTTGTTTATTATTCAGAAGCACTTGGTTACCATCTGAGTATTTGTTCGGACCTCCGGACTGATAGGACAGATCTTATCTGCAGTGTATATTTTGCTGTCTGCATGCCTCCTAGAGTTCATTCTCGACGGTCTGGAGATCGACACTTACCTAGAGGATGTCCGAAGGTCCAAGGGGGAGGGGGGGGGGAGGAAGTGAGAGTGCTGGAGTCGTTGTTGCTTCGTTATGTGCATGAGAACAATATAAATGAAGATCCTTCAGTGAAGAGCTTTGAGAACAATATCAATATTTATGAACTTTTTACTAAATAAATAAGCTATTATGGAATTTTAGATAAAATGCAAGTAAACTTTCTATTGATAACAGACATGGAATTCTAAGACTCAAGGATCTATCGATGGGTCCTACTTAGGAGTGGGTCATGAAACAAGTGTTTTGTAGATCAAGGGTGAACAGATTATATTATTAATTTTTCATCATAGTTTTAAAAAATGAGTTTATATATGATATAAACGTGAGACAAGATGTTCATGAACAGTAGAAAGCACTCGTAGGCTGAGCCCAAATATATACGTCTTCATCAAAAGTGGATTACAACGAAATGGAGATATTATGTTTAGGTGAAATGCAAATTCAAAATATAGTCAATGATCAGTCAGTACTCACTGATATTGGATGAAAGTAAACTCCCATAATATTACTCCTCCGATCTGCATACATATACAGCAAAACATGAGTATTATTTAATCAAACTAATTAGTAATGATACATGGCATGTGGAGTTATAATAGTACTTACGGGGTTACTTCGTCTCGAAAGCCGAAAAGTCTCTCTCGCAATCTCGCCTTTCACTCAGAAGTACGAGGTGGTAAGATGCACGTGGTAGCTGTCCTATGCCGCACTGTAGTGTGTTGTGGACGACGTTGTAATATTTTTATAGGCTCACGAGTAATATTCTCGTTCCACTCCAAACAACAAGCTGCCAAACGAGCCTCATGGCTCTTAGCATAATGAATTCTTTTCGACGTAAACTTGTTGATGACAGAGTTGAATGTCTCGGACATATAGTTCTCTCTTGCTCGTGTATAGAACCGCATCTTAGTTGGTGTAATGGCTGACGTCAAGAACTGCACCATGACCACATGTGTTGACGAATCTGCAAACACACTTCATCATCAAATCAAATATTTATAATTTATTTACTCAAATATGATAAATAGTCACTCGTAGTTCGAAATTTTACCTCTTTGATAGTAGTGGTCTGGGGCAGGTCGGTTCAAGTCAGGTACACTACAACAAGTTCGTTCTCCCGGAAGACTATGACATAGTGTGTGATCACCACCCCAATGGTTAGTCGCATTACAAATGTCCGTGACTAATATGGTTGTCTCGTCCTCCACTTGCGGATAACGGCAATCCGGTCCCAAGGTCCTCCGCGCGTTCAACTGACAACATGTATATATCCACCCTTTCAATTTGTCAGCAATACCATGTGTCTGCAACTCAAGATACAAAAATCTTCTAGATGTAATGGGGTCTCCATCACCCAATCCTCGCATCTCCGTCACTCGATGAACCAACACGGGCTTGTTACCTGAATAGAAGCACCTTGAGCACGCAACCATGTCACCAAGTGTCTCTTGATGAAGAGCTCAAGATCAACTCGTACCTCCACTCATGATCTTGATCTTGAGTACCGGACCCCTCTATGTTGTTTGATACTTCAGATTCACGGATCGGATGTACGGTAGTTTCAGAATCTAAAATTTCCGCGTCTATCGCGAAGATCTCACCGCGATCCTAGAAAGAGAATGGGTGCAATACATCCTATATAGATAATGCAACTCTTAGCACAAGTAAAAAGATGGATAACTTACATGATCTAACTAGATAAATTGATTCTGGTGATATATATCATGAATATTGATATTGTTCTCAAAGTTGAGAGTAGCAATACAGAGGATTTCAACTATTCATTATAAATCAAAAGGTAACTAACAGTCGACAGTAGCATCAGATTATAATTCACGTAATACACCAACATGAGAAACAGGGAGCAGGAAGTAAATCCAGATGAACCTTGTGAATACTTTACGATAAGACGCTGAACATCCGAGAGACGAGCGCGTCCTAAAGAGAAAGTTTAGCTACGGGCATAACATTATTTTCCATCTCCGCCAACTGTCGTGCTTCCAAGCGTATTCGGTGTGTGTGTCCTTGACATCAAGAGATCAGAACAGCTGTATAGGCCCGTCACATCTACATTAGGACTGGGTTAGTTATCCCAGTGTTGCACCGGAACACAGTCAACTGGTTCTCACAACCGTGCACATGAAAAGTTCTTTGATCGATGGTGAATTGAGTTTGAAACCCTCAAGTTGATGACGGAATTTATTTGACCATCACCTCCATTCTGAGCAATTATCAAACAAACGCTTCCGACAACCTGACCACTATCAGGTCTAAATACTGAGCTCAACTTCTTCTGACCTTGTTGAGCCTTGCTCCTAAGGACTGTAATTGGAGATGTTACTGAAGCCAAAATGGCAAATGCACCCCCAGAACCACAGGACAACAATCACGAGTCTGGAACAAGGTTGAACCTCGAGGATGATTCACCTAACCTGAAGACACCGGAGTCTGTCAGACTTCCCGACTTGGTTCTTCCGAAGTTGCATTCACCACCTTTGAGTGTTCTCCGAGGTTGAAAGGAAGTACTAAGAGGAGTCTTTCAGGGTCTCCTCTTGGTACCCTCATTGAACTGGCAACTCACAAGAGCGTCCACAATTCCCCACCAATAAGTGATGAGGAATCAATCACTCTTCGTAGTCCTCTTCGTAGTCTTCAAAACCGAAGGGAAATCAAACCACCAAGGGAAATCAAACTGTTCTGCGACCAGTTTGTTGGTCTTGTGTCACAAGACCAACAGAGAGGTCGGCAGCGTGTTTACACCGAGGACTGCACATTCTAGACAACCAGCAAAGAACCTCTATGGCTGCCGCTTGTAGCTCGACTGCCGGGTTGCGGTTTTCAGTTCAAAATGCCGACTTCTGCGTCCCAAAACTCATTGAGAAAGCGGACAAGTCAGTGCAGACCATTTCAGCAGTGCTTATTACTACAAGCACCTCCCGTTTAGTGCCGACAAGCATATCTATTTTGCCACTTCGAAGGACCTCCCTCTTGTAATCTGGAATCTGCTCTAGAGAACAAGACACAGTGACGTGAGAACAACCACTGCGGAGTAAATTCGGGGTCGAATGAGCGCTAACAAAGTAGAGCGGAGAAAGCTAGAACGGAGAAAGTTGGAACAAACATCGAGTGCAGAACGGAGAAAGATGGAAATGAACTAACAGAGCAGGAGTTAAACCGAACGATGAAGATGATCGTTGATAGCGAGCCAGAATGAGATAGAACTAGAAGCGATTAGGAGCAAAATGTGCACTAACGGTCATGTAATACCTTCGATAGGAGTTGAATCCATCTAGCTGGCCGACCCAGCGAAAGTTCACTCTCCTCGCAAGAGGGGAGGAGGCTCAAGCCAATAAAATACAGAGACGATAAAACTTGTACAAAAAGGAATGAAAACCTGGAACACAAGAAGAATCAAAGGATGTATCCTACATGCTCCTCACCTGGCTCTTCCCAACTTTGTCGAACTGCTGATTGTAGAAACTCTGGAAACTGCTTTCTCTCCCTCCATCCTGCTGCATAAGAGAGGTGTTTGTATACTTGAAAATGCTTCCTCCTAGGTTCACTCTCAGACCAGACATAACAAGCAGCTATCAAAAAGATATCTGGCTCCATCTCCAAAGACGCAGCGAATACAATACAAGAATCAAAAAAGTGTGGATAAAGCTCTCGCAGCCGGTCCAGACTCACTAATCTGACGAAGCGTCTCGGTGCTCATTCTCATCTGTCCCTGGCCAAGAAAACTCCCAGACGTCCTCTAGCACAGAGTCAAAACGCGGTTTGCTCGAAATATCCTGCATGGAGTCCAATCTGGTCTCAAATATTTGCTCTGAAACCTTGACCATGAGGAGAAACTTCCAAAACACCTCACTAGAACCCTCTCTAGCTGGTTGGAATGTTCTCCCTCTCGAAGGAATCTGCCACAGATGTAAACTCGCTCAAACACACGAATATTCTACATACACTGATCACGAAAGTCAGAAAAGGACAAGGACTAAAACTCACTGCTTACGAAGAGCACGACCGACTGATCATAAAAATCAAGAAAGGACAAGAACTGAAAGAAGTGACGAAAACTGGTCGAGAGATATTATCGATATTGTGGACAGAGTGACCAAGAGAGACTCGATAAAACAATACTGTGCTGCAAAGAGAAGTCCAAGAGAGTAAAAAAATAAAACCTCTGCTAGTGATGGACAGTAAGCGCGAGACTGGTGGTTGTCACTCGAAACCTAAAAGGCTAGCTACCCTGTTTGATATGTCCACCCAGCGTATACAGATGTGCCGCCCCAGCCAAACTCCCCACCTGACCATATCTTCCACCTGGGTCGCGCTCTAACGAACGCTTAAGACTAGAAGCTGAGCTAAAGGCCCGCCCCCACCTCATGGAATAAGTAAATAACGTCGAAAGTAGTGGTATTTCACTTGCGGCCCTCCGCGAAGAGGACCTCTCACTTATTCTACACCTCTCTAGTCATTTCACAAAGTCGGACTAGAGTCAAGCTCAACAGGGTCTTCTTTCCCCGCTGATTCTTCCAAGCCCGTTCCCTTGGCTGTGGTTTCGCTAGATAGTAGATAGGGACAGTGGGAATCTCGTTAATCCATTCATGCGCGTCACTAATTAGATGACGTCCCTGGTATCGAGTTCGCATGGTGACGGTAATAACCAGGATGCGCTGTAGCAGACGTCAAGATAAACAATTAGCGAGGTCGACAAAAAGACCTGCAAACCGATCAATAAAACTGTACAGGAAATAAACAAGAGCGAATAGAGAGCTCGCTATGCGTAAGAGTAACGACACCACCAAGAAACGATGCACCCACTAAACAACCGCCACAAATGAAGCAGAGTCAAAACAGAGCACGATCTGCAGAAAAGACGAATCCGTGAGGATGCATAGATCTCAGCCAGAGGAAACTAATAAAGATGCCCGACGAGATGTCTTCCATCGATTGCACTCCTGTCTCGTCAGTCTCCATAGACATCGAGTACGCACAGTGTAGCTCTGGCCTCCTATCGCAATGATCATATGCGACCTCACCAAAACACCCAAAACTCTAACCGCTCTCCGGGAAGACAGTCTGCCGCTCTCCGGTCTCCGAACACAGTCTGCCGCTCAACGGACGATCAACTGGCTACAGTGACAACAAAGGGCGCCGCGTGAGAGCTGCGGGGTTTTATACCCGCACTTGTGGTTTAAGAGGTTATTAAGAAATCAAGAAAGAAACAGAGTCATTTACATGGCAATGTAGGCTAATCAGGTTTTTCTTCACGAAGCAACAACACTTGGTAATTACGGATGAGAAATACTGCAACTCTCTTGCATAGTATAATAGGGGGCGTCAAAGTTGCGAGGGAAAGAAAGATTCATAATATCGCAGTAGTTAACTTTATATCGCAGCACGACTGAGTTGGGTGTACTTATGACTCGACATCACAATTTATTTCATGAATGTTTTTCAGTTCTGATAATAATTACTCAGCGCAATAGATATTCCACTGCAAATATTATAAGTAAAACAAGTGAATAACTGTTAAAATTATGCCTGTCGACGTTTTCCTATGGGTACCTCTAGAGATGCACGCAAGAAATACCTGCCAAGGTCTAGTGGAAAGTTCTGGTCTGGTCGTTTCTAACTTTGACACCCCTAATATATATGCATTGCAATGCAACCTCAAAAAAGTTCGGGAAAAGTCAAGAAAGACAAAAAGCACGACGAAAGTCTTTGTGGAGAGGATTGACATTCGTGCTGCTGGTTACATACATACTTCCACACCTCCCGCTTCAAAAACGAAAGTGGAATAGCTAAATAAAATAACAACGTTACCAATGTAAATTTGATTATTATGAAATACAATAGGCATTGTTTATATATTGACTATTGTATTAGTTTGCAACAGAGTGTGATATGTGACTGTATTTATCTTACATTGCATACGTATATTTATTGTCAGCTTAAAATTTATTTAAAATATAATACGTATGGTACTACAGTAGATTCATAGTTACTGGTGTGGAATACTTGGGCGTCATGTATACAATGTCAAAGCAAAATGAGATAAAGTGACTAAACCTATGACTAAATATTTGTTTATGGTGACCAAGTTTAAAATGCCAAGATCAAATCGCAAGTGCATGGATCAAATTAACTTCCTTTATATGTATAAGTAGTGGCTCAAGACGATTAATCCACGACTAAATGAATACTATGCCAAAGAACTTGCTGACAGTAACAATAGCGTGGTAATCTTTAGCGGATCGAACGAAAAGTAAATGTCGAACGAACTAACAAGATTTACAAGTGAATATGTTTTCGCACGCATCTCAAAACAGAATTTGCGGCGGAGTCCCAACATGTCTCCCCAGATGTAAATTCTTTTGTGTTATGAATGAATATATGCTTTTAGTTAATTACTTTCTAAAGTTTTCTTCTACAAATAATTCATTACTTTTATAAGATTTATTATATTAAATAAACAACAGAAAAAATCAAAAAATATAGTACATTGTAACTATTCAATATTTTCCAGAAAAAATCAGCCGATACTGACCACTCTTCATTTTTGTAACCTGTAATTTACACCCCTTGATGTAAAAGTTCAGAGGTAAATTATTGTGTGAAATACACCAAATGTAAATTTTCTTACTGCTTGACGTGTCCTGACAATGCACATGTACTGTATGTGTCTCATTATCTTTATTACTCTGATGCAGGGGGAGCTGGGCCGAAAAGATTATCCATTTTCGCTTGTTTGACTTACGAGAACTCCTTCAGCAGACGGGGCTTACCGTGCCGGAGAAAGCGCCGGAGTACGACGGAACCCGAGAATTGGTGCGGTGTGAAACCGAGAGAAAGTAACTTCCTCCATGAACTATCCAATATGTGTGCTAACAGCTTGTGCGTCATGGTACGTATCAAGTCTTATCTTGCATATGAGCTGCTCTTGTTCAGATTGCACGAAAATATTCTGAGTCTGTGCAGAGCAGTTGAAAAGATTAGCTGCTATTGTTCAGGTTGTATATGTTGAAGATAATGTCTAGTTTCAGACTTCAATCACCTCTACAATCATCTCTAGTATATTAACTTCAGTAACATTTTTCTATAACTAGTGACTGACATCTTCTCCATAGGTTAGAGTATATAACAACCCCTTTATGATATGATGAGTCGAATGATACCTTTAATTATATCTCTTCTACAAGAGAAAGTATTCATTAGATTTGGTTCTCTAACAGTATGCATATTTTCTGGTCGTTCAAAGGCTGTGTAGAGTAGTTGAAAAGACGGCGATAATTAACATCACCTGAAAGTTCGCATGCAGATTCCAAACTAATCTGTGAGAATAAGAGGGAGGAGTGATCGCCAAAACAATCAGGATTGCATGCTAAAGAAAGTCAGGCGCTTTAAGAAAACCAAATACAGAGAAGGTACAGTCGTAAAGATCGGGGAAGCATATACGTTTATGGAGACACTAAGTCCCTCGGAACCAGTAGATGACCTTAAGGAGGCCGTGTGGATTGACTATGGTATACCTGCTGTAACTGGACAATGGTGCTAAATGAGATGTGAAAGTTTCTGGGCCCTCGCTTTCGTGCTGGAGACTGTGGTTTCATGTAGGTGTCAGGTCGCTGCAGGTTCAGCGGATTCCAGGCTAGGTTCTGTTAAAGATAATGTCTAGTCTATAGTCACATCTATAGTCACCTCTATAAGTCACATTTATAGTCATCTCTATAGTCACCTCTATAGGCACATCTTTATGACTAGTGACTAATCTCTGTCCATAGGTTAGAGTATATAACAACCCCTCTTGGGAGATAATGAGTCTACTGATCCCTTTACTGATGTATCTTCTGTATTGGAGAGTATTCACTTGGTTTGGTTCTCAAACATGGTATCAGAGCTTAGGCACGAGCATTAGCAAGGAGAATGAGGAACCAGAGAGTGAAAAGGACATAGAGTGAGCACACCACCTTCAACTGAGAAGTGAGAAAGAAGGCGCAAATTTCTGATCAAACTACCTTTGACTGCATTTTTGGAGGGGAAGGAGGTCGAATTAGACAAATCTGAGAGTGGATTTGGGGTTAAAAAGGCTCTGCCTTTGCAAAGAGCTTTCCAACTGTTCAACTTTTGATCCAAACGGACCTCGTATAAGGAAGTTACACTTTGAGGAACCCTTGATCAATGGATCTTTGATTACACTTTTGAAGGCCTTAACGATCGATTTTCGCGTTTCTGAGATTTTTGCCGTGCTGGACGAGACTGCAGTGGGTTACAATATAGACGCTACTTCTACCTCCACTACCACTTTGAGGAGTTCCAGATTTTTCCCACCTACTTTACTTTCGATTGATGGCTAACGTTAGTGATAACCTACTTCATGATCATCATAAGTTGGATAGCACCAACTATCCAATATGGTGCTTCAAGGTTCAAGCCATTGTTCAGAACTACGACTTATGGGACATAGTGTTGAGTGAGGAAGAAAGATCTATCGATTCACCAGCTGCTATCAAAGCTTGGAACAAAAAAGATCAACAAGCACTTGCTATCATCAAGATGATCATAAAAGACTCGGAAGTTATGGATATCTTGGAGGTTAAAACCTCTAAAGATGCTTGGGATACTTTCACCAAGAAGCAAGAAGGAGCTGCTCGAGGGAGGAAGAGAATGCTACGCAGAAAGTTAAACACTTTACAGATGGTTGCAGGCATCTCACTCGAAGAGCACTTCATACTGTCAAAGGGTTGCTACAACAACTGAAGAATCTGGGTGGAGATATAGATGAAGACGACTTGGTGCTTATAATGCTCCAGAGCTTACCAGAACCGTATGAGCACTTTGTCAAAGCAGTAGATGTTCGCAAAGAGCCTGTCTCATTTGAAGAACTGCAAACACTAGCTTTGCAAGAAGCAATGAATATCGAAACCAAGTCAACTCAAGCAACTACCACAACTGACTCAGCTTTCTTCTCCACGAGGAGAGATCATAAACGTGGTAGACCTCAAGACTCACAACCAAAACAGAAGGAGCCTTGGGACAACAAGAAAGGCAAATTCAACAAACGAGATTCAGAGGGCAACTCCAACAAATCCAAACCTGGGAACTGCAACTACTGTAAGAAACGTTGTCACTATGCGTATGAGTGCAGGAAGAAGGCATTTGATCAACGTTCCAACACCAACAACAGAGGTAACTTCGTACAGACAACTGATCACGAAGAGAAGCTGTTCTTCACTGCCATGTATACAGACACACATGACCAACAATGGTGGATTGATTCTAGAGCATCAAACCATATCACCTCAAAGAAGGAGTGGTTTCAAGACTTTCATCCTCTTAATGGACCAGAGATTAGACTAGGAGATGGTAAGGGCTACCAAGTCCAGGGGGAAGGTAACATTCGTATTAAGCTACCTTCAGGTCAGATAAGAATCATTGGAGGTGTCTGGTATGTACCTGGTGTAGTGCGTAATCTTCTGAGTGTTGGTAAACTTGCTGCAAACGGATTTCAGCTGTCATTTGATGCACAAGGATGTTCAATTCTTGACCAAGGATATGTAATAGCTACAAGGCTGAAGGTTGGCCACTTGTATGAGTTACAAGCATTACCCTTAGTAGCTTCAGTTCTAGCTGCTGTAACAGAGACGAGCCAATTATGACATCTAAGACTTGGACACTTACACTATCCGAGAATGCAGAAGTTATTTCATGAGAACTTAGCACTTGGTGTTTCCAAACTCGCCCCTGTAAACACCCCGTGTGAAGTTTGTCTCAGATCTAAACAGACTCGAAGGAAGTTCTTCAAGACTACTGCAACAATATCCTTCAGCTGTTACACACTGATCTCTGTGGACCTACTGAGACTATTTCGCTTGGAGGTTCTAAGTACTTTATGCTGGTTGTTGATGACTTCTCGAGATACATTTGGGTTTTCTTCATGTTAAGAAAGTCTGAAGCACTCTCGAATCTTCAACAGCTTGTTAACATGGTGGAAAGACATACTAGACAGCAAGTGAAGCAACTATGAAGTGATAGAGGAGGAGAGTTCACTTCCAAGGCAGCTGACCAATATTGCGCTGAGAAGGGGATACTGCGGCAGTTGACTATAGCTTACACGCCTCAGCAAAATGGAGTTGTTGAAAGGAAGAACAGAACTGTTGTGGAGATGGCAAGAAGTCTTCTTCTTGAGCAAGATCTTCCAAAAGATCTTCAGTCCAAAGATATACTGCGGTCTACCTTCTCAACAGAAGTCCAACAAATGCTGTGAACAACAAAACTCCATTCGAAGCTTTCACAGGGAAGAAACCAGACCTCTCTAACCTACGAATTTTTGGATGTAAAGCATATGTTTCAACTCCTCGAAAATTACTCCAAAAGTTTGATGATAGATCTCAGATCTGTACATTCATAGGATATCCAGCAAGAGAAAAGGGATATAGGCTATTGAGTGCTGCAAGAAAGATCATCATCAGTCGAGATGTAGTGTTTTTAGAGTTCCCTTCATCTCGAAACTCACAACACCATCTTTCTGACCTGCCACCTCTCTCTATCCAAACACCTACTTCAGAGAACCATGAAGAAGAACCTCCTACACCACCCACACAAGTTGAGGTTACTGAATCAAGTCCAACTACAGCAGATTCGCCTCTCATTCATGAGACTACTCCAGATTCGAATCTTGCTACCCAACCAAGGAGACCTATCAGAACAAGGAAGGTTCCTGCAAGGCTAGAGGATTATATTCTCATGGCTGAAGCTCAAGGTGATGGAGAAACTATTACATTCGAGGAAGCTTTCAGTAAGGATCAATGAAGACGTGCTATGCAGGAAGAATATGATGCATTACTCAAAAATGCAACCTGGAGCCTAGTACCTCTTCCAACAAACAGGAAAGCACTTGGCTGTAAGTGAGTGTATAAGATCAAGAGGCATGCGGATGGAACGATTGAGAGATACAAGGCTCGCCTTGTTGCAAAAGATTATTTGCAGACTGCAAGAGAAGATTTTCAAGAGACCTTCACACCTGTGGTAAAACTTAACTCCATCCGAGTTCTTTGTGCTCTTGCAAAACAACATGGTTGGAAGTGTCTACAAATGGATGTTAAGAATGCATTCCTTAATGGCATTCTTGAAGAAGATATCTACTTGCAGCAACCACCTGGTTTTGTTCGTCAAGGAGGTGAACAGTTAGTGTGCAAGCTGCACAAGGCATTATATGACCTCAAACAAGCTCCAAGAGCTTGGTACACAAGAATCGACACCTTCTTGAAGCAGCAAGGCTTCTCTCCTACAAGAGGTGATCCAAACTTCTATGTTTTGATTACTTCTCAAGGTATTGTGTTACTGTTACTGTACGTGGATGACCTGATAATATCCGGAAGTAATCAAGGAGGAGTAAAGAAGATTCAGCAAGCTTTAATGCAAGAGTTTGATATGAAGGATCTAGGACTTCTCAACTTTTGTCTTGGAGTTCAGTTTCTGGAACACAACGAAATGTTATACCTCTCTCAGGCAAGATACACAGAGAGTATACTTCAGGATTTTCAGATGGAGAAGTGTAAGTCTGCGCCTACTCCTATGGTTATCTCAAAGGAGTGGCAAAGTTCTTCTGTTGATGACGAGCATGCAGATGCAACAGAGTTCAGGAAGCTGATCGGGAAGTTAATTTATCTGGCTGTCACTACAAGATCAGATATTTCGTTTGCAGTCAGCAAACTCAGTCAGAATATGGAGTCTCCCACACTTATGCATATGAGGGCAGCAAAGAGAGTTTTGCGCTACCTCAGGGGAACGACCAGCTATGGGCTCAGATATAGCTCAGATAAGTCACTTGGACTTGTTGGATTTACAGATGCTGATTGGGCAGGTGATTCTACAGATCGTAAATCAATGTCTGGATTCGCATTTATGCTGGGAGGAGGTGCCATCACTTGGCAGTGTAAAAAGCAGCCAACTATTGCTTTATCCTCCTCTGAAGTAGAATATAGTGGCCTGTGTAATGCAGCACGAGAGGCCATTTGGCTAAGATGGATGTTGGAGGATGTAGGTGTCAACCAAGACACTCCAACAGTAATCTGGACTGATAGCATGAGTGCAATAACATTGGCGAAAAATCCAGTGCATCATGCTAGAACAAAGCACATTGAAGTGCAAGTCCACTTCATCAGGGAGAAAATAATTTCGGGAGAGGTTGTTACTCAATGGGTAACAACTGATGATCAAACTGCTGATATATTCACCAAGCCTTTGTCTTCAAAAAGGTTTCAAAAATTGAGACTTGAACTTGATGTATATTCAGTACCACTGACATTAAGAGGGGGTGTTAAAGATAATGTCTAGTCTATAGTCACATCTATAGTCATCTCTATAGTCACCTCTACTATCTCTATAGTCACCTCTATAAGTCACATCTATAGTCACCTCTATAGGCACATCTCTATGACTAGTGACTAACCTCTGTCCATAGGTTAGAGTATATAACAACCCCCTCTTGGGAGATGATGAGTCGACTGATCCCTGATGTATCTTCTGTATTGGAGAGTATTCACTTGGTTTGGTTCTTAAACAGGTTCGTCACATTTGAGCTTGAAGTTTGAACCAGCCCAAGCAGTAGCTTGAAGAAGGACAGGAAATCACGCATAGCTTAGCTTTCACAGCACGGAAGCCGAAATCCACAGCTGTATCTCGTGTTGTCGTGTGTCTCTTGTATACTCGTGTTCGAGTTATACAAGACTGAGAATGAAACGGCAGTGCAGGTGACAGGCCACACTTGAACCTCTACTGCACTGGATGAATGTGAGGATCATGGAGCAACAACAGTGGTCATCATTACAACCAGTTTTCACAGCTCTTGTAGCGATTGTGCTGGTACTCGTCACTCGTTTGCTCGTCGTTACAAAGAAATCGAAAGATCGTCGGCCTCCAGGGCCGAAGCCATGGCCTGTGCTGGGAAGTCTCCCACTTCTAGGAACTCACCCCCATCAGAGTTTGTTGAAGCTCGCAAAAGAGTATGGACCGCTCATGTTCATGAAGCTCGGTTTGGTGAATGTAGTAGTCGTGTCATCCCCAACGATTGCAGAGGAATTCCTGAAAACTCATGATCGAATCTGGGCATCACGATATGCTACTGCTGCGGCTAAGGTCATGTGTTATGGGGGCATGGACATAGGCTTCTCTGAGTATGGAGCACGATGGCGATATGCAAAGAAGGTGTTCTTATTAGAGCTCTTCACTGGCAAGCGGCTTTCGGAATTTCAGGTTGGACTTCGAACCATAAACTTCAACAATTCATATTCTTAATTACGGTTGCCTTTTGCAAGAGACATCTTAGATATACTCAGTATCTAGTAGCCGGTTGTAGGGAAATATGCAAGAGACATCTTAGACTCAGTACCTAGTGGCCGGTTGTAAGGAAATATCCTTACTCTTCATGCATGCTACTGTTTGAAATTAGCATGAGTGCACTGGCGAGGATTACTGCGATATTCGCTGAGTGAGCTAACAGACGTAGATACTAGAGGTTTTGCACTTCTCGTTCCACCACCCGGGGTGTCTTCCTGCTCAGATATCTGTCGGGAGTTTTCCCACTTCGAATTGTCCGTTTACCGCATGACCTTCAATGATCACGTTAACACCTTTATGATCCGTTTCTACGTGTACATGAAGCTAGAGTTGAACAATTGCCCTCGCTAATAGAGTCGTTAAAACGATACTGTCACGAGATGTTTTTACGTGTGGATGCAGAAAACTCGGAAACTGGAAGTAATGAGTGGCATCAACGAAGCGATCGAGGGGTGCTGCAATGGAACAAAGGCTTTACGGATGGATCTGGTGTTACGAAAGATTGCATCAAATGTAATGACCAGAATGTTGATGAACCAGAGTCTTCTCAATGAAACGGCTAACGCCATCAAAAGCACTGATGATTTTCAAGAGACGATCAAAGATGCTTTCAGATTATTTGGCGTCTTTTACCTCGGAGACTTCATACCCTGGTTAGATCGATTCGACCCGCAAGGTCTTAAAAAGCAGATGTACGTCACTGCAAAGAAATATGACAAATTCTTGCAGAGTGTCTTGGACGACCATAAGGTGAAGCTCGAGGCAGCTAAACACCAGCCTCATGGTTCTAACGAGGAGACACCGCAAGATATAGTGGACACACTACTAACTCGTCCGAGAGATGTGGATGGCCAATATCTCACCGAACTCGAAATGAAAGCCATCATGCTGGTATACTGAAGGCTTGACCATGACACCCACACAACCGTTTTCTATGCAATGTCATCTGGATCTCCATAGCTACCTGATGATCAGTTCTAGCTTCATGGTTTAGCTAAAACCAGATGTTGAAAAGTTGCGGCGCGGATACGAGTGATGGACTGCTTCTGAATGAAGTGAGCTGTGACTGCAGGATGTGATTCTCGCCGGTACAGACACTACCTCGAGTACCACAGAGTGGGGTCTCAGCGAGATGCTGAAAAATCCCGGCTGCCTGGAAAGAGCACAAATTGAAATGGATTCTGTGGTGGGACGAGATAGACTCGTAGAAGAGTCTGACCTGCCCAATCTGCCGTACCTGAACGCCATTGTGAAGGAGAATTTCCGACTGCACCCTGTGGCACCTTTGATGATACCACATGTGTCGACGGAGGACTGTGAGATCCAAGGCTACAGGATTCCAGCGAAGACTAGGTTATTCGTCAACACTTATGCGATCCAACGAGATCCGGCGGTTTACGAGATGGCGCTGGAATTCTATCCTGAGAGATTCCTGGGTAGTAAGAAGGATGTTCATGGCCTCGACTTTGATCTTCTACCTTTCGGGACAGGTCGAAGAGTGTGCCCTGGAAAAGCGCACGGTCTTCTGGCAGTTCAGTATACCATGGCTCTGCTGATCCAGACTTGCAACTGGTCTCTCCCTGGAAACCTGAAGCCGAAACAGGTTGACATGGAAGAGACATTTGGACTCACCGTGCCTAGACTCAATCCTCTGCTGGCTATAGCAGCTCCGCGATTACCCGAACACGTGCTTGCTCGTGACTGCGCATGCCAATTGTAAAGCTGACATTGTCAACCAGAATCCGGAATTCACACCTCGGGTAAACCAAGTTGATACACTGCGGACCGAATGAAACTAGTTATCAGCATGCAGCTGGGGCGATTTACCTATACCCTTAGTCTCATAGTCGACGTTTCTATTCGAGGTTGTGTTAGATCCTATCATGAGAGGCTACTGGATATCATTTTCTTTCTTTTTTTGCATTATGTGTTTTAAAAACAGAGAGTTTCAATTGCTCTACAGAGAGCTTTAGCCAGCACGGTTCACACAGGAGAACAATTACAGTGTGAACCAGGAGAACCATTAAAGTAGACGATGCTACTTCATGTGCGCCTGTTGTATACAGTAGTTTTGAATTACCCGTGTATGATAGTTTAGGGGCGGTATGTTACTTTAGAGTTCTGATAGTGTTCTTCCTCCCTCGGGGCGTTGGTTGCGTGACCCTTCGGGCCCTTCTTTCCCTTGTAAAGCTTGATGGGTCTTTCCATCCCTTGGCTATTCATTATGTCGCTTGTTTTCCTTTTTAGTCCCATCGTAAATATGATTGCTTGATCGCCTATGTTAGGTTTCTGGTAACTTCACTTCACATGAGAACCACGCACCATTATCAACAGGATCTTATTGAAATCCCACCCATGTAAACTTTCGTGTTGTTTGCATGGATTGTTTTCGGTATTTCACGGTAAACACCGTCCCTTGGGGATTGATTCGGATGGCTCGACTGCAATCACACCGCCTCTTTGGTGATTGATTCGGATGCAAATTCTGTATCTCCTCAATTAAAGTTGATATGTTCTCACATTTTCAATAAAGATTCTTTCAGCTTCCAGTTTCCCTTCATAGTGCGTGAGTTCCGAACTTCGAAAGTTCCCTCAAACTGTATAGGGTACAGTGTTGCATTTTACAGGATTTTGCTGTATCGAGCAAGTAATATATTCACCGTGTTGCATACCATACTTTCTGTGATCGAAAATTTCACGCAATGGCCAAAGAATTTCAAGGCAAATCTCACTAGTCAGTTCTCTTTCCGTTCTCATTCAACAGAGATCCACCAATTTCAAGTTTACGAGTTGAAGCGTCGATGAGTGCAAGTGCAGGTCTTCAAGCACTTCAAGCACAGCAAGTAGAGTATCTGTTTCTCATCTATTTTCTAGTGTGGGTTCTGGAGTCAAGAGTTCAGAGTTATAGTCTGACTTTAGAAAAAGGATCGGATCTTTACGTTTGTCCATTTCTTCTGGTTTTTGTGTGTTCTTGAGACCCAACTTCAAATTATAGCTTCCCAGTGTGATGTATCTATCTATCATCTCGTGAGGTCATGTATTCATCTATCATATAGAATAAAAATAATAAAATATTTTATAATAAAAAATAGTAATGTACCATCAATGGTAGTGTATTCATGCATAATAGAGAAGTTAGAACACGATGCATCCTCTCATACCACCATACTGAAGCATGCATAATAGAGAAATTAGAACAATATGCATTTTCTCATACTACTTTATTGAAGCATGCATATTTCACCTAAGCTCACTTCGATCTTTATATTTGATAATTTAAATCTCATTCTTAGTGAAGGATTATTTTTAGTTCTATATCAATCATAGATTATTTTTGTTAGGTATGGTGAAGAACGAATATTAGATACACCCTTTTTAACTCTTCACACATTATTCGTTTTCTTTTATTTTTCAAAAAGTTTTTTAAGTACCACTAATACACCCCTTTAACCCTTCAACTTCCGAGAAAGAAAACAATAAATGAACCCAGACTTCTGGACTTGACCCAGACCCAGATTCAAGTTCATGTGCTCAGACTTATGGACTAAAATCTTCACCAATGGTCCAGATTGTTGTATAAGCAAAAAATATATACTCATTATTAATATAAAACTCCTTATTGCCACCTGATATCTACTCCTACTCTCCGTATTTCTTGCCAGGTCACATCATTTTAGGTTATATCATTCTTCGGTATGTTTAAAAGTACATACTCATCGCTGTGTTACCATATAAATAATATCTTCAACAATAACAAGAATTGATATTTTTATTCATTTACCAGATGTATTCACCAGTGATAAAGATTAAATAATTTTTTTCGTTTCACCGCTTGTCCTTCCTTCCCCAGCCAAAGTGCACCTTGGATGCTTATTTTATTGAAGCATGCATCATGAGAGGGCGGGTACTGCGGACAGTTTCTGAGAGAAGTCAGAGGAGGTTATACTCAAAACCATTTCCTTCTCTTTACTAAAACTGCCCTTTGTCTACAATATGGGGAGTATTTTTATTCCTCGGAAGCAAAGAGACTGAGTTCAATTCTGTTGTCATAGACAAGAAACTTTAAGAAGTGACTGTTCTAGCGTTTACTGTGGTACCCATGGAGAATCCAGCAAAGAAAGATGAACCAAACTACGGTCAACTTTTCTTCTCGCGGTTTAGGGTTGTGTGTTATATGGCGATGCAGCACTACTGCTAAGAGGCCAAACGTCAAATAAAGAAACATGAAACATAGAAAAGAAAAAGAGACGGAAAAACGAGAACAAAAACGCAGAGAAACGAGATAAAAGGAGAAACAAGAAACCAGAGAACAAAGATTTAGGGTTAAGCCTTATGTTCAAGGAGGATAGTGTACTAATAACAGAAAAGAACTATCATAAAGGTTTGAACATTCATTGGAAGATAAATTACAAATTTTTCTTTTAAAATAGGATTACGTTAACATACAAATAATAGTTTTGTATGTAACTAGCCGCGGAAAGTTTGAATGTTATCTGCTCGTCAGAACAAAAGAATTGCGGACGCTTTTTCCAAGTTTACGTGGACCATTAGGAATCTGACGATAGTCCGTTTTGAAGTATAGCAAGCTCGTGGCGAAAGCACACAGGGTGGCAGCAGTGGACTTATATGCCTGCAGATCTCTTACGGAAATCAGACTAGTCGCAGACTCGCAGTGTCGCCTTCTCTTGAACTTCTCGCCTTCAGGGGTGGGTGCTCCACGTGCGTCTGAGTCAGCGCTTTCAGTCACCGAGACGGCACTAGCCTGTCCAATCCCGCTGGAGAAGCCAAAGAATGATAAAGCACTTTTGTACTGCCTCATGTTTCTTCAATGACATATCGTTGTTTTAGGCATATCCACCTCTTCCAAGTTCGGAAGAGGAGAAAATGCATGCCTGTTTAAGTTAATACTTAATTTTAATAATTTAATAACGTTTAATTTTAATAAGAAGGGTTAAGTATTAAATTAAACATCTGATTAAAATTATATATTCATGAGACAGTGCCGCAGATTTGTACCTTCTGAAATGCGAGGATACATACTACTTTATCTGGTCTGATCATGTTTTCAGACATGAGCTAACAAATCATGTCTATAGAATTTTTTATTTATTTATTTTTATTTATTTTTATTTTTTATTTAATATATATATTTTTTCTGAATAACATTAAACGAGCAGAGTTCTCAAAGTTCTCAGATGGATGTATATTTACATCTCAGTTTTCTCGTTTGTCCGTTTTCATTTCCTGACTGGAACCGTCACTGCTATGCATATTCGTTGATATAATATTCACTGATTGGTTGAGCAATATCGGACAGATGGTGGTACAAAGCTCTTTGCGTAGTAGGAGTGTTCCGGGTTCCAGTTTTGAAAATAATTACTCATCCCGAACAAGCAATGAACTGGCTCATTCGTGTGAGTTAGTTTCAGTCAGCTTGGATTAAAAGAAATATAGAGTCAGTTTCGTTCAGTTTGGATTAAAGAAACATATGGACAATTATATACAACATTTTGCAAAACAGTTCAGCTCTAGACAATACTTGATTGAAAATGTTTTTTAATACAAGATGTAATGTCTTGCTGAATGGATAACTCTAATGCTGAGAAGAGTTGTTTGGTAAATATGCATCCTAAACTACTTAGCCAAGGATAGTCGAGAAAGAGACAGACTGGGTATGAGAGAGAAAAGATAAATAACTTATTGGTTTCAGAGTGTGAGATGGAATCAGCGATTATTTTTATTATTTTCGAATTTTTTCTTTCATATTTTTTTGGTGATATTTTCATTTAGATTATAGAGAAAAGTCTTTATGTTCGATAAATATTTTAGAATAATTTAAATTTAAATTATTTTTATAAATATTAAGTATTATCATAACCACACACTGCTATAACTCTGGAGAGAACCCATAAATACATAACCTTAGCACGTGATGTCCTAACCATGAGACTAGGTGCTGGTCTCAGATAATCATTAAAGTTATATATAACATATATAAATTATTACTTAACTCTTCTCATAAAAAGTTAAATAATAAATCAAGCTTACCACCTTCTCCCTCTGAAAACTGGAGAAAGTAAATAATTATGCAGGCTTGCCTACCTTCCATGGTAAAATGCCATATAAGCTTTTTCGTCTGTTGACAGGTTGTTAATAATATCGTATGATGTGGTTATAACGGTACATTATTACTACCAATGACATGACGCCTTTTCCGTCCTTTGCACCTTTACAAAACACATCGTACGTTATAATTATAACAATAGTTCTTTTATCTGGATTTTCAAAGGAGACATTTACATATATGAACAGAAAACAGAACTAAAGTCTACACTCCATAGTTGATATTGCTCGGAAGTATCATGACTAGTAACCATTAAGCACATAACGTTTAAAACATTAGTTCAGAAACTCGTGTGTATTTGTCATATCTGCATCTATCCAGTTAATATGCTGATGGGTGTCACCCTAACAATTAAAGATATCATGCAACACAAGTAGTTTCTTTCTTTCAAGATTTTATTTATCTCATGGTAACGAGTACAACTTCTATAACAGTTAAACCATGTAACAGATACAGAAATATCAACAGAATGTTGATTGGGTCACGTCAGTTTAGCACCTCGGCTAGGTTAGCCGAGTGCGGAGTGGCTAATCTCAGTAGGGCCGTTAGCACCATTAGGGCGAGTACTTGGGATGACCCACTAGGGTATACTACGCAGGTAGGGCTTGGAGACCTTAGTTTTTCAAGTTGAGCCTTTAAGCTCCTAACAATGATGGATAGTCTTTGTAAGTACAATCTGGAGTCTCTGCGAGCACTGTGTGGATTTAGCTCGACTTTAATGATTATTTAGTGTCTGTTGGCATGGTGAAGTGAGTCCATACCGTTTATCACTTGAAGAACTCAGATTGCGAGGTCTGATTGAGAGCTTTGAGGTCACGGATCTCAGCCGGTGGTATTTCTGGAGTGGGCAGATCATCGATACTTTCGATTTGCGAGTGCGTGCGTATGCGGAGTGATTCTTTTTGGTTGGGTGATTGATCGCTGTGTGGATTACAATTGTTTGAATTTTTTCTTGGTCGAATTAGTGGTGAGGTAGTGCGGAAGCGCTGCTGAAATTTTCTGTGACGAGTTTTTGTGATCAATTTGAGATCGGCAGAAATGCATTGATGGACGTCGAGTTGGCATGGGTCGGCAATTTCTGGTGCTGAAGAGTGCAGTAGATGCGCGCTATGAAGACGGTTCCAAGGCATCAAAAATCAGCTGATTTTCGTGAAGGATCAAAGGAGTTACAAGCCGAAGAAGAACACGGGTGGTCCAAAAATCTGATGTAATCTCGCATGCGAGTGTCAATTTGACAGATTTTGACCTTGAGGAGTGTGTCTTTGACATCGATTTTTGATTGTTCTCTTCATGCGCATCTTGCTTGTGATGTTTGGCTAGAGTTTTTCCTCCTACCCAAGCGGTAGTGTGTGTTAGGAGGCGTTTAGAGACTTCGAGGAGCAGAGGTGCGTGAGTACGGAGACGTGAGAGCGGAGTGCGAGAGTGCGGAGACGGAGCGGAGCTCGAGCTCGAGCCCGCCGCAAGCCAGCTTGCTGGCATGCGTGAGAGAAGTATGCAAGTTTCAGTTGAGAGGAGAGTGTAAAACCAGTAGGTCATCCATCTTAACACTATTCCTGAACTTGCACACTTAACTCTACAATCTTAGCTTTGGCTTTACCACTAGATCAATAGCTCTTGGTGTCTTCTAGGGATGCGTGCAAGTACTTATGGACTTGTTTAAGGTAATAAGAGACCTTCTCGCATGTTCCTAGAGAGGTGGTACGGTGACCCTATAGTACTAGAGGGAAGCTGTTGTTGTGATAGTGTTTGTCTATACCGTAGGGACGCGTATGGAGACAGTTGATGGCAGTTGTCTTGGGTGAGCTAGTAGAGCTACCACGGAGATACTTTTGGAGCTACTAGAGGTGTGGACATCTAATTAGTGACCTTAGGTACATGTTATGACAATTGTTGATCATATATTGTGCATGTGATCATCGACAAGGAGAAGTCAATCCAGGTGGTGCTGGGTTTCGTTTTATGTGAATGTTTGAGTGTGGAAGGTTATCGTTTGGACTTCTTGTGGTTGGAACCCCTCCATATTCTACTTCTTGTTTATGTGTCGCGTTTGCTTGTGTTGGTGCTTGATTTCTAGAATGAGTTCACTCCAGTGCGCTGTCGGTAGTGAGACTAGAGTTGCGGACCAGTTAGACTATTTTTGTTTCTCTCTCGATGCGGTTGGAGTGACGACCAACAGACCGTGAGAGACAGCTTGTGGTGATGGCAGGTACAGATTGTCCTTACCTTGATTGTCCTAGTAGGGAATAAGTGAACTCAGTAGGAGCGAGGTTATGCAAGTCGTGATTACGGTGGTGACGGAGATTTCGACATTCTGGTTGGAGAGTGTTCACGAGGTTCGATCATCACAGAGTTCTTAGGAGGTTCTGATGAGGATTTCTCGAACAGTGCATATACACGGAGTAAGGTGAGATACCGACTACTTACATCATTATCGTTGACTGTTCCACAAGACGAGTCAGATGTAGATAGCGCGTTTTCTAATAGTGAGTCTAGTATCATCACACCGTTGTCGTGATACATGGACGAGATCTATGAGACCACGAAGAGACCTTGACGTTACTCGGGTACGGTGGCTATCATTGAGCTAGATGACTTCATCCAAGAGTTCGACAGTTGGTGCAATCTGCAGCAGATGCAAAACCCACAATTGTTTACACCCTTCATGGCATGGAAGGGTTTGTTCCAACATTTGGAGAGATCGCCGATGGACGATTATCATGAGTTCAGACGAGACTACAATGTGAAGATTGAATTGTGGAGACAACATTGGTCTCTCAACTACGTTTCTATCACTACTGGCGTAGTTTTGAGAGGCATAGCACTTACGAGTTTGGATACCAGTAGCAGTGGTACATCCACATGTGACGAAGTACCTACTACCAGTGGTGCGTCCATTAGTAGTAGAGCAGGTGGTAGTGTGAACAGGATACCACCAGGGTTTAACCTTGTGATTCAGTTCTTCCAGTGTTTGAGGAAGAACTATCAAGGTGTGCGGACTGACAAGTTGAAGAGTCTGCAAGAGTTTCAACGGAATACTGGAGAGAGCCTACGCGAGATGTTTACTCGTATGAGATGGTTGATCAGCGTTATCCAAGAGGTGACAGAGGTACAAGCAGTCCAGTTCTGGTATGAGATACTAGATCGGGAGCTGCGGAGACGAGTCAGAGAAACAACTCTCCTTAGAGACTCCGCTCTGATGTGGCGGTTGTCTTTGATCTAGTTGAACGGATTGAGCTCAACATGGTGGAGGAGAGGGTGGTGGTTGCTGGGTTCAGCAAAGAGACATCACAAGGAGGATCTTCTCGAGGATCACAGACTACGCAACAGTATGGTGGTGGTGGTGGTAAGAATCGTGCGGAGCAACCACGATCACAAGGAGGTGTTGAGGGATCTGGTGGACAGAAGCTCATGTCGTCCTTCTTTAGTCAGCAGCAAACGGGTCCTTGCTGGACGTGTGATGATCCTCATCAGCAGAAGGACTGTCCACATAAGAGAGGTGGTTATGAGACGTCTGAGACGCTTGCAGTTATTCATCTGAATTTCACGTTGTCTCAAGCGGTACCTAGGCAGTGTGAGTATTGCGGACGACCAGGTCACAATTGACCGTTGTTTGGATCTCCACCCCGAGCTATGACAAGAGAAGACTGATCGTGGACGAGATGTAGGAGCTCAAGGAGACCGTGTTGATCGAACTAGAGATAGAGATAGGAGAGGATCAGTCGGTCCATCGTCTGCTATGATGTCAGAAGCAAGTATGGCTGCTCAAATTGAGCAGTTGGAGTAGAGGATAGCTAGTATGGTTATGGCTCAACAGAGATCTGGTGGAACAAAAGCTTCCATGTCTTATGGAGGAGAAAGATGTGACTTCGACTTCATGGCTGGTGTGGCGCAGATTGAGACATCTGCGACAGTGACTCGAGGTGCAATATGTGTCTCTAAGTCACGAGGTGCATCGGTGGAGTTGGATCCATAACTCGGGGTGGCTAGTAGATAGGTCAGGCTTCCTCAGTCATTCACGTTATCAAAGACGTTGAGGACCACGTCTATGATTCTTAAGCGATCTATCGATGGTGCAGTGGAGTTAGAGACATCGACATCCAGGAGTGGGAGTGATGCGAGTCAACGCTCGACGTCTGTGGATGCGATGTCGAACTTGATGTTGGGGGCGGCTATAGTAATTTTGTGAGCTCTACTATTTTCAACCACGGATATGAGGGTATTGGGAGTCAGCTTGGCTCTAGTGTTCCAACTGGCGGTCACGCTCAGTGAGAGCGAGGATGTTGTAACCTCTAGTACTGAGGTGGTTCAACGAGAGACGGTAGACTTGTCCATGAAGTCGAAGATCAAGACAGCTACCAGTGGTACTTGGCAAGCGGCCGCTCCAAACCAACACAATCAATCTGATAATCTACCTACCAGATTATCTAGGCCGGCGATTGACCATGCTAGACTAGCACCAGATGTGGTGTTGTTGGACAACAGAAGTGATATCTTCTGTTTGGTGACACCTTCAAGGAAGATCAACCGCAGAAATTCTGGAGCCCAACCGTTGATGTTGAGAAAGACGGCGTGCATTGATTTGGGTTTGAGGAAGTCCGAGGTGGAGAGATGTCCATTCTAGTTGCAGACATCTCTAGGAGGATCAGGGGGTCCAGCTCTACACATGACATGCGAGATGTTGACTGTGAGAGTTCGACCAGATCATCCCACGGATGGCTTCATGGTGAGGACCAAGGTCATTGTTACGGCCGTGGAGTCTTATAGTGTCTTGGTTGGAGGTGTTGTGTTATACCCTAGGAGGTTCGTGATCGACTATTGTGCAGAGACAGCATCTTACAGATCAGGTTGGCAGTCTGGTGACCGACGAGTGAGCCGCTTACCAATGCGGTTTAGTGCTAGGGTTGGGACAACGGAGTCTACATCATGGACTGACGGCATCCGTTGCAAGATTCAGTTTGGTCATTACTTGGCCGAGTGAGTTGTTAGAGAGCAATATCCATGCGAAAGATACTCCTGTCTTTGAGGAGGTGGAGGACATGCGTAGCATGTTTACGTAAGAGCTATAATGGAGGAGCACGAGAGACACTTACAGGATGTGTTCGAGCGGTTAACAGCTCATGGATTGGAGTTACACCTTGAGAAGTGTAAATTCTTCCAAGAGTAGATAGAGTATCTGGGCCACACCATCTACCCAAGTGGGTTGGACGTTCAACAGACGAAGATTGAGGCTACTGCACGTATCTCACGTCCCAGAGATGTGAGTCAAGTTCGAGCATTTGTTGATTTGATGAACTTTTATCTTCGATACGTGAAAGGGTTTAGTGCAATTGCGAAGTCATTGACCAAGCTGATGAAGGTGGACCAGGAGTGACAGTGGAGAGATGAGCAGGAGCGAGCTTTTGTAGAGCTGAAGGATAGGTTGACATCTACTTCCATCTTGAGGAGATCTGTTAGGAGGCGTCCTTTCCAACCGCGTAAACTGATTGGAGTATGTTGGGATTTGGAGTAGTGCTGAATCAGCAGCATGATGTGAAAAAAGAGTTTGTGATGACGTATGCTAGTCGCTTCAACAATTCGACGAAGACAAGGTACAGTTCGTACGAGAGGGAGTATTTAGCTGCAATGTGGGTTGTTATACACTACCGATGTTATTTGTTTGAGAACCCCTTTACTCTCATCACTGATCACCTGCCGCTCAAGTGATTGATGAAGTTCGACAAGCTTACAGGAAAGCTTGCACGATGGGCTCTGATCTTACAGGAGTATGACTTCCAAGTAGTGCATAGACTTGGAGTTACAAATCTAGGTGCCGATGGGTTGAGTCGTAACCCATCGGCATCTAGGTCAATGCACTACCTGGATCAGATTGGGACTCGATGGCATGACGAGGTTGATGAGGAGATAGTGTCACGGTGACATGCATCTACTTTTCTTTATGTGTTGGTCATGAACTCTAGTATGGAGGACCAGGTCGTATCTTTCTCAAGTCAGATAGTAGATGACGAGTCTCCGGATCTTAAGAGTGGAGATGATGTTCCAGACCAGCGAGATATCCATGACGATGTGATCATAATGAAGTATCTACGTACTGGTGTGGTGGTAAGCACAGTAAGTGTCAAGGAGGGAGATCGTGTCTTTCAACGAGCGAAGAGATTTTGACGAGAAGGACGACATGTACTTCGAGTGTAAGATGATGAGAGAGTACGGATAGTGCCACATCCATCCATAGGACACAGTTAGTACGACATGCCCATGAGGAGTTGAGACATTTTGGGATGAAGCGTACACATAACTTACTCCAAGGACAATATTGATGGCGTGGTATGCACATCGATGTGCAGCTGTTTGTCGCACGATGTATGGTTTGTGATCGAATACAAGCATCGTTTAATGCTCATACTCCACAGTTACATCTCTTATAGTTTATGAGATCAGGTTATCGTTGGAGTTTGGATTTTGAGAGACCGAGATCTTTATCGTTGACTGTATGTCATCATCGGTATGTGTAGATGATGATGGAGCACTTCTCCAAGTGGATTGAGTTAGTGGTATTATCGGACAAGACGAGTGAAGAGACGACGTATGCGTTCTTAGATCGAGTGTTGAGTCGCTTTGGAGCACCAGCTAAAGTGTGACGGACCAAGGTACAGAGTTTCTTGATGAGTTTTAGGTCTTGTGTGATCAGGCGCTGATTGATCATCGGACTACATCACGAGATCATCCCGAAGCGGATGGTTTGACGGAGAGCGTAGTTCAGACGGTGAAGAGAAGATTGTGCAAGTATGACTTGCAAGGGCCACTTGAGAGATTGGGATGTGCAGTTATCATGGTTGGCTATGGATTATCATTTTAACCGACAAGCGTCTTCGGCTTCTTTCTCACCCTATTTTATTTTGTACGGCCGAGATCTAGATCTACCTTCGGTCATTCGTCCTGATTCTGCTGAGGTGCTGAACCTTGATGACTCGGATATGTGAGTGAACGCATGTTCTCAACGAGCAGAGACATTTCAGAGAGTTATGCCTATGGCTTTTGAGAACCTAGCAATTGCTCAGCATAGAGACATGTTGCGATATGCGACTATTTAAGGAGAAGGTTATCGGTCAATCCATCGACGTTGGATGTGACCATAGGACGCACTATTTTACGAGTGCGTGAGATGTTATCTTCTGGAGTACTCATGTTAGAGCGCTGCAATGGTGTTGCTAAGAAGGACCATGTGCGTAATTGCGTGCTATGTAATTTTCCCAACATCGATGGGTTCATTGACCCAAGCTTAGCAGTGTACGCGCGGGCTTGAGGTGTATGTTGTGTGGGTCTGCTGGTGGAGCAGCCCGTATGTTGATGTGTGATTGTTGTTCGAGAGGTTGATACATGTCATGTTTGACTCCATCTCTCAGTGTCGCTTCTATTGGACGATAGGTTTGTCCTCGATGTATATAGCAGGGATAGCTTATTAGATCTTTGCGTGATATGGATTGCAGTCATGCAACTAACGATAAGGCGATGTAGCACCCGGCCTTCTGATCCTCGCATCCACGAAGATGTATATCACGTAGTTGAGACATAAGGCTATCTGGAATTAGATGAACCTAACCATCAGTTAGGGAACGATTGTGATACACTTGTGTATGTGTATGACATCGTCCATGTATTATATGTGTATGTGGTGTATCTTTGACAACGATGTATGTTTTGTAACGATGTGTATGCGTAAGACAACTATCACGTCAGTTTAGCACCTCAGTTAGGTTAGTTGAGTGCGGAGTGGCTAATCTCGGTAGGGTCGTTAGTGTCCTTAGGGAGAGTTCTTGGGCTGACCCACTAGGGGTATATTTCGCAGGTAGGGCTTGGAAGTCTTAGTTCTTCAAGTTGAGCCTTCAAGCTCCTAGCTATGGTGGATAGTTTTTGTGAGTGCAATCTGAGTCTCTACGATCACAGAGTGGATTTGACTCGACTTTAGTGATTTTTTAGTGCCCATTGGCATGGTGGAGTGAGTCCATGCCGTTTATCATTGTGGTACACTTTTGTATGTGTATGACACCGTCCATGTGTTATGTGTGTGTTTGTGTATCTTTGATAGCGATGTATATTGTGTAGCGATGTTTATGCGCACGACAACTGTCCGATTCATTACCAAGTGTACATGTTCTAGATCGCTGTTTTTGTGTTTTGACTTTCTACCCAGTCAAGACTCAAGAGTCCACTCTTTCATTGACTTTGTGGGAGATGGTAGACTTTAGACTCATGATCACTTTTGGCAAATCCATTTCATCATAGAAACAAAAGTGCGGATTTCGAGAGCCCATATTATACAAACAATAACGGAAGGTTACAAACCAAAAAAATATGTTGAGGATTCTGTACACATATTCATATTCCACAAACAATAACGAAAGGTTATGTTATGGATTATGTACACTTTCTGTAGAACTCACTTTCGGATTTTTTCAAACGGATAACAAAAAAGTCTATATAACCGGTCTATATATGAACGCAATCTATATTGACACGTCCTAGCTGACATTTATGTATTCTTTCGGTGTAAAACCGTCAGCGCATCCATGAATGACATTTGGTAATGGTCAATGATCGAAGTGTCAGCATCTTCTCTAAAACAGATAGGTCTGATTCCTCAGTCTCAGGTTACTGCTCTTGTAGCCAAAATAGTTCGATTTAGTGGCTCGCCCGCCCTGCTTGTTGTCTCCAATTCTCGCTCTGGACTCCATAGCTAGCGTGGGCTCCTTCCAGCCGGTCAAGTCTGCTCCGCATTGCACGTCGAATATGCAAGCATTCATGTATGTTTTTTTCACAGATCTAGTCTGTTGTCGTATTCCGCCTTAAGCGTGCAAAGATTCTTTTGAAGTACTTTCTTATAAATGATTGGTGGTCAGGACTATCCAACCTAATTTGGATTTGAAGATTTGTCAGGTCGATGTGCTGCCCACGTGCATTTTCTGCTCTCGTGCGGAGCTCACTGGAATAATTCAATATCCGCAGGGCTGTTCATGCGCTGGAGAAGGACACTTCTGCTCGATGTTTCTTGCACTAATGATGGTTTCAAGCATAACAACCACTTCCCTCATATTGGGACGGTCTTCGGGGTTTTGCATTGCGCAGCACCAGGCTACATCCACCAACTGAGTGACTTGCCTCTCTTGACCCGGAGTCTAGATCTAGATCTGGAATGACTAACAAGTCTATGATGTCACTTACAGTGTGAGGGGATGGAAGACGATTATCATAAAGGTTCCTTATCCCTTTTCTCCTTATCATCTCTAGAATAGTAATCCCGAAGCTGTATACATCTCCTTTGCTCGAGTAGACTCCGTCCTTCACGTTTTCTGCGCATTATCTTTACTTCAGACCCGTGAAAATTGCTCGTGGCTGTCTCAATCGTATGTAGCAATACACATAATTGCAGTTATTGACTTCAAGGCACGTAGTCACATCCTTTCATGTACTTAGAAGCGTTCTTAAATCTGAAAGAATGGAACAAATATGAATTCGGAAAGATACCTGGTGCAATGTACCCATAGCTGCCAGCGACTGGTGTGAGATAAACTTCATCACAATCCTCCACAATAATGGCAAGATCGAGACCGCCGATCCTTGCGGTGAGATCCCAGAGAAAGATTGTTTCGGGTTTTACATCGCGATGAAGAATCTGAATGTTACTATCGCATCTTCATCTGAATGTTACTATCGCAGCCTTCGTGAAGATGGGACAAGCCATTGGCTACATCCAAGGCTATGTTGAGACGTGCATCCCAGCCAATGTTTCTAACCGGATCAGCATGCAAAAGATCGTCCAGTGTTCCGCCAGGAATGCCCTTCAATATTTGCAAGATGTTCGGATGTCGACATAACCTCAAGGTCCGAAGTTCAACCTCAATTGTTCTGAAACCTGGGGGAGCTTACAGACCTTCACCGTTATATAAAATGGGAATGCGGAAATGGGAATACGGGTAGGATGCCTCTGTACATCAAGGCCAAACCGTTATCCTGTATAACGTTGTCAGCGCGGTAATTATTAGTGGCCACTACCAGATCCTGGAAAGTGAACGAAAGCTCTTCACTCTGTTCCGCTTGTCCCCGTAGACTGAGCATGATCATCGAGGTTCAGAACTGACACTGCGTCGATGCTTTCCGATCCGAGATTATCGTCCGTAGGTGGACTACTATCTCCACGCCCTCATCCTCGTCCGCAGTAGCAGCCCACCACCTTTTCTGCCACGGAATTGGAAATTAGTAGAACAGATTGAACAGACACGAGATCTCATGATATTAGTTGCAGGTGCTCAAGAGTTACTCTATCAATCAGGACGGGACCAGCTAGACCGCTAACGATCATAAATCTAAATTCCCTAACTGGAATCACGCGTCCTAGGCCTCTTAATTACAGCATGATAATGACTACCGTAACTGGGGGAGTGGGGAATTGGGGGCAGATCTTGCAGGTCCATAGTGTGGATACCACGACCAGTTTCATACTTCGAATGTGTATGCTAAGAGTTGAAGCAAGGAAGGTCTGAAGGAACCCGTACCTGTAGGCAGTGGATGGCTAGCTCTAGAAGCCACTGTAGACAGTGGACTCCGCAACAGACAAGGACACTTGACTCTTCAGAGTGTCTTGTCAACCAGCCCTCACAAGTGCGTCACACGTGTCAAACACAGATAACTACACGTACAGTACAGACTCGGTTTAAGTTTTCCGCGCCACCCTTTATCTTTCTGACCTTGTCTCGTGGTGGCACTGCTGCCTATGTCAGTAGCGACGGACAGCGCACGCACCAAATGCATGTCACAGAACCAACGGCAAATCGAGATGCTGCGAGGCGTCGCTAAATCATGTTTTCATCTTGTACCGGTGCACGGGAGGAAGAATATAGTCTGCAGCACCCGGCTCTTGAAAGTAGTCACCTTGGCTAACCCTAAACCCTAAACTCTTCACCGAAGAACATTGTTTCGGTTCCTTAGGCCGTAACCGCACCCACATTAACGAAGTCGGTTTTTCCCCATACGCGTGTGACCGTTACGGTTGGAGATAGACGTGTTCACTGCACAGTACCCGGTTTCAGTCTCCGCGGCCGTAGGAAGCCGGTCCGTACGCTTAATTCGCCGTTTGCAAGACGGGTTTCAAAATGGTGGGGTCTGGGAGAAGGCACAGTTTTTCAGCCTTCCGCACGAGTTTAGTCCCTCACCCGCGCATGTGAATTTAACACGAATTCCTAGCCTGTGTTGCGATGGAGCAGGAAGGCACTAGCTCCTCGAGCAATTCGATGTCCACATGTGCAAAGATGGAGCGGGAAATGACCGAGTCACCAGAGCTGAGCATTCGCGGTAAGAGAAGCGTTTTGCTGTGTGTATCAGAAGAGAGAAATGAAGAATATTGCGATTCAGTTGCTAGCATTGTGTGAAGCATCTCCAGCCTTTGCAGTTTTGTTTGTAATTTACAGTGTCGTAACGTTACTTTCATTTTTGAGTATTGTTAAGTGGAGAGTGCAAATGGCTTTGAGACGAAGGGTTTTAGAACTGTTTGATCTCGTTGCAGATGAGCCTCCCGTGCTTGTAGAGACACAGCTCGATGATTCGAATGAGACAGTCAGATTCGACATGAGCTGCCATTTCGTTTTCAGGCTGCTGCACACAATGATCGAGTATATGCACCACCTCCGAATCTTCATGAAATCATGAGAAGTCCTCTTGACGACGTTGTTGGAGCTGAGGAGGCAGTACGAGATGAAGGAGTGTCACGGATACCAGTTGGAAGCAATAACGTTCAATTGCATTCCATCCCAATTTCTGAGGTCGATGCTACCTCTAAGCCAAGCTCACCGCTGCCAGATAATTGTCATAAGTAGAGTAGGTTTGTGTGGCAAGATTGACAAGTGTTGCACCTGATTGAGACGAAGCGATTAGAGCATGAGGAGCAGAATAGGAGTTCAGGTCTTGAAGAAGATGATAACGGCAGTGAGTAAGCTTCAGCAGGTTCAGTCGTTCCTTCGTGCAAAAGGTGTGGTTATCACGGACATAACTTTGATAAAGAACAAGTGGGAGACAGTGATAACCGGGTACAGAAAAATTCGAGATCACAACAAGGTCTCTGGAAATGTCCCTTACACCTCGTTGAGTCGACAGGAACGTGAAGAGAAGAAACTCCCCTTGAATTATCCATTGCACCACTATCCGCTCATTGACTGTTGGTATGATCTCCGACCTAGCACCATCCCGCCGTGCATGACCGATTCTCTCACTCCGAGTAATGATCTTGCAGGTCCAGATAGTGATGATGTTCAACCCGGTCCTCAACCGGATTCTGAAGTTCAGAATTTCACAGATATAGATGCCGAGGAGTCCAGTCGTCATAACTCAAGAAAACAGAAGCGTGAAATGAGCCGCAGTGCTTCTGCTCTGAATCAAACTCTCACGTGCTTTTCTAGCTCCATAGTTGAAGTAGAGAAACAAAAACTTGAAACTGATAGAGAGAAGTTGAGTTTGTATAGAGAACTAGAAGCTCAGAAACTCCAGCAAGAGAAGAGCAAACAAGAAAGGGTTAACGTTCGATCGAGTCAAATTGTTAGTGTGTTAGATAAGATGGTAGGGGCACTGGCTGACATTGGCAGTGCCTTGATCCGAAACTAAAGAGTTCATAATGGTTTCACTGTTCTACACTCAGAACATGAAGTTTCTACTATTTCTTCATTTCGAATTTTCAGCCATTTTTTTCTGGTACATACTGATGATGTACTCGAATTATCCCAGTGTATAGTGTGTTGTCTTGGATGTTTCACTGGTCCAGTTCGTAGCTAACTTCCGAATGTTGTTGATTAAGTAGTTCATCTGCGATGTGGTTCTAACATTCTTGCCTAGCTTGTATTATGTTATGTAAGGAAGCCCATTTTCGATGTGTTTTTAAATTCGAGTTGTCTACTGAGTTTCATTTCGAACTGCTGAGTTGTTTGCAAGTTTCAACTCTCCATAAGAATCTATCTTGTTTCAAGTCAGAGAGCATGTTTATAGTTTCAATTACTTGCTGTTTTAAATTCGAGTTGTTTACTGAGTTTCATTTCGAACTGCTGAGTTCTTTGCAAGTTTCAGCTGTCCATAACAATCTATCTTGTTTCAGGTCAGAGAGCATGTTTATAGTTTCACTTACTTACTGTTTTAAATTCGAGTTGTCTACTGAGTTTCATTTCGAACTGCTGAGTTTTTTGCAAGTTTCAGCTCTCCATAAGAATCTATCTTGTTTCAGGTCAAAGAGCATGTTTATAGTTTCACTTACTTACTGTTTTAAATTCGAGTTGTCTACTGAGTTTCATTTCGAACTGTTGCCTTCTTCTGCAGATATTCAAGCTATCTTGGGTGTAGTGACTACAGCCGTTGTGCTCGTTACAAAAATTGTGACCTAGTGGGTGAGAGTTGAAGAGGAAGAGGATGATGTCTCAGAATCGTGGTTTGATATTATGACCGTGCATGACTCTGTCACGCGAGTTGTCTTCATGGCACAACAACTTATGTTCAGCATCTCGAGCAGACTGAACATTATACATGGTGGGTGAAGCCATGATCTTTAATATGGTTTGACTACTATCTCATGAAGAGTTATGAGGAAGATCGATGGATTAGAACCCTTCAAATCCCTAAGGTATTGTTTCTTCAGCTTGTCACTCTACTTGGGCCACATGTGTCAAAAGCAGATACTCATTATCGGAAAGCAGTCCTTGCCGAGATTCGAGTTGGGGCAGCATTACTCAAACTGACCTCAGGCATGACTCATTTTTAGGTGGGCGAAAGGTTCGATATAGGAGAGACCACCTCTCAAGAAGTTTTTGCAGATGTTGTTACTGCTGTGAATGGAGTCCTTGGTCCTCAGTTTATCCAATGGCCTACTGGATCAGCTATGGAACGAGTGTCTCAAGGTTTTTTAGGAAAGCTGGTCTCTCAAATTGTCAAGGTGCCATAGACGGCTCACATATTAAAATCAGAGCCCCGCCAGCCAGAGAGCTTCCTAGAGAATATTACAATAGAAAACAATACCACAGCTTAGTGTTGCAATGTGTATGCGACACAGAAGGACGTTTTCTCAATGTGAGTTGCGGCCAGGCAGGTTCGAACCACGACTCACGAGTTTTGAGAACCTCAGCCCTGTGGACCCATATTCGAGACTGCAAAGTGTTATCAAAGCTCATAGTTACACTACCTAATGGATTTCAGCTTCACCTGTATTTATTAAGAAACTCTGGTTACACGATGGAAAGGTGGTTAATGCCCCCATTCTCATTGAACCCGAGATCACCACATGTACATAGACTATTTAAGAATGTCAGATAAATGGTAGAGTTTGTATTGAGCAAGCTTTGTTGCGTGTTACATAATTTTCTTGTGCACCATAGAGTTGTGGTTTGTGTAGATTCGGCTGTCATCACGTCCTCTGTGACAGCGAGGCCGGATCAAGCCGGACCTTGTTTACTTTACGATCAGTTTACAGTCGCAAGTAGCTACGCTATCTCTTTCGTTGTTTACCTTTACGAGCTGTTTACTTTAGGAGCTCTAATTCTTACGAGTTGTTTACCTTTACGAGCTGTTTACAGTCGCAGGTAGACGGTTTGAAAGCGAGCTGTTTATCTTTACGAGCTTCTTTACCTTACGAGTAGTTTACAGTCGCTGGTAGCTACGCTAGGAAATTCTTTTCTTTCTCTTCAATTTCCCTCGTTGTCTCTTGTCAGACAACTTTTTGTCTTGTTTTATTGCTCGTGATCAATGTTTGGGGAGTTCCGACTGATAGAGTAGTGAGAACCAATTGAGAATGTGAATTTCCAAAGTTTAGAAAAAAGAGTCAAAAAGTTACCGAGTAAAAGATGAAGATAGTACTCTCAATACTCGAAAAGAGAAGTAGAAAATTGCAGATTGATGCTAGGTTGTGTCGGAAAATCCCCGATTCTCTCATAAGTCTTGGCAGAACATTGCTCGTGGTTAAATTTGAGTTTCTCGTTTACGAGCTGTTTATCTTGCCGAGCTTGTTTACTTTACGAGCAATTTACAGTCGCAGGTAGATGGTTTGTTTATAAACTGTTTTTGTTTACGATCTTGTTTATCTTACGAGCTATTTATAGTCATTAATTTCCTTCGCACGAGATCACTCAATTGGCTAACGAACCCACTAATTAAGCATTCACAAATTCACAAAAGTTTACATGGCAATAGATGTTAGATCCATGTTGCAGGACGTGAATACAATCTATCGTCTAAACATTTATTACATCGATAATAGTATAATTGTTCAATTCGAGACTACTGCCTGGTGCGGTGACAGTGGTTTTTTGAAGTACAAAAACTTATATTCGTGCACCCGTCAAAAAATCCTCTGAGACATCTCATGACACAAAATTGATTATCGCACTAATCTCAGATTAACAGCTTTGTTAATGTGGGTGCGGTTACGACCTTAGTCTCAGTTGAGTTGCTTAGAGGGGTTATTGCTCGTCCAGCAAAGACCGCACAATGCGCCGCCTGTTATACATTCGGACCCAGACTGCAAATATATCGACCGTGCATGGTGCATGTTAAGAGAAAGTGAGCAGTTTCCCCCATGTTCTCGACCACTACTTTCTCGCGACTAAAACAAGGTGAATACTTGTACATAGCATCTCCACGCAAGTCTACTCTCGACGAATACAGTGTCAAAGAAATCAAACACGGAGTATTGTGCAGTATAGACCCAAAATGCCAGACGCCAGTATGCAGTATAGACGCCAAATTGCCCGGTTTGCAACAACCAGAAAATCCTACAGCAATATCCTCCACACGCAGTCCTAAGCTGCGTCATTTGAACGAGCGGAGCGGTGAAACAGCGTTAGAACTGAGGACTACGTTTACAAAGTGAGCTGCATTTATCCTTTTTAGTTACATGAGTAAACTCGTCTCACTAATGTTGGATCTTAAACCTACGCATGGAAAATCCCTACTGGACGTGCACACAAATCCTGCAGACTGCCCACTTGGACATACCAACACCAACAAATCGGGATAAGTGTACCTTGAAGACCGGCTTGAAACTCCAACTTCGAACCTCCACCAGCTGCCACTACGTTGATATGAAGCTGCGAGCCTGTGCAAGGAAAATTACTAGCAGTTGCGCGATTGAATGACACACGGTAACACTCTTCCGTGGCATTCCTAATCTTGGTCGAGAACCAACTCAGGATTCAACAGTATCCACAGAAGAAGAAGGAGAGATGCGCAGGAAAATGAATTGAATTTGAGGTGAACAATTCCCCGCCAAATAACGAGCAGTAATTATTCCTCCCCATAGGAAATAACAAAAGTACAATACGAGAAGTCACATCTAGTCATGAGACCACATAGAGTTTTAGCTACGCACAGATTGTTTGGTTTCCAAGTCATGCGTTGTGTGTTCGCGCACACCCAAGAACACCTCCTGCTGGTTCTTGAAAAATCGCTTGAATTGGGAAGCGACTGCCGACAGTCGATGATACCCTACAGTAGCCTGTACTTGACTCGGATGATATGTGCCCCCAACCGAGGTCTATATAACCGGTCTGTATATGAACGCAATCTAGATCGACACGTCCTAGCTGACATCTATGTATTCTTTCGGCGTAAAACCGTCCGCGCATCCATGAATGACATTCGGTAATGGTCACTGATCGGAGTGTCAGCATCTTCTCTAAAGCAGATAGGTCGGATTCCTCAGTCTCAGGTTACTGCTCTTGTAGCCAAAGTAGTTCGATTCTAGGGGCTCGCCCGCCCTGCTTGTTCTCTCCAATTCTCGCTCTGTACTCCATAGCTAGCGTCGGTTCGTTCCAGCCGGTCATGTCTTGTAAAATTAACTAAGCTCTGCTCCGCCTTGCCCGTCGAATCTGCAACCATCCATATATGTTTTTGGGCGCATTCTTTCACTAATCTAGTCTGTCGTCCTATTCCGCCTTAAGCGTGCAAAGATTCTTTTGAAGTACTTCCGTATAAATGATTGGTGGTCAGGACGATCCAACCTAATTTGGATCTGAATATTTTTCAGGCCGATGTGTTGCCCACGTGCATGTTCTGCTCTCTTGCGCAGCTCACTGGAATATCCGCAGGGCTGTTCATGCGCTGGAGAAGGAGACTTCTGCTCGATGTTTCTTGCACTAATGATGGTTTCAAGCATAACAACCACTTCCCTCATATTGGGACGGTCTTCGGGGTTTTGCAAAGTGCAGCACCTGGCTACATCCACAAACTGAGTGACTGACTCTTTTGACCCAGAGGGCTCTAGATCTGGAATGACTAACAAGTCTATGATGTCACTTACAGTGTGAGGGTATGGAAGACGATTATCATAAGCCCGTTTTCTCGTTATCATCTCTAGAATAGTAACCCCGAAGCCGTATACATCTCCTTTGCTCGAGCAGACTCCGTCCTTCGCGTGTTCTGCCCATTATCTTTACTTCAGACCCGTGAAATTTGCTCGTGGCTGTCTCAATCGTATGTAGCAATACATATAATTGCAGTTATTGACTTCAAGGCACGTAGTCACAACCTTTCATGTACTTATGTAATCGAGTCTTTCAACTAACTCTCGTGTCTTAGAAGCGTTCTTAAATCTGAGAGAATGAAACAAATATGAATTCGGGAAGATACCTGGTGCAAAGTATCCAGTGGTGGCAGCAACTCCATCAGTAAAAACTTCATCACCATCCTCCACAATAATGGCAAGATCAAGACGGCCGATCTTTGCGGTGAGATTCCAAAGAAAGATTGATCCGGGGTTTACATTGCGATGAAGAATCTGAATGTTACTATCGCAGCCTTCGTGAAGATGGGACAAGCCATTGGCTACATCCAAGGCTATGTTGAGACGTGCATCCCAGCCAAAGTTTCTAGCCGGATCAGCATGCAAAAGATCTTTCAGTGTTCCCCCAGGAATGCCCTCGAATATCAATAACTTGAAGGAGCTCCTTTCTGAGTTCGATCCCAATATTTGCAAGATGTTCGGATGTCGACATAATCTCGAGGCCCGAAGTTCCGCCTCAAATCGTTCTGAAACCCCGCGGCGCTCATGATCAAACACCTTCACCGTTATCAAAAATGGGAATACGGGTAGAATACCTCTGTACATCAAGCCCGAATAGTTCTCCAGTATAACGTTGTCAGCGCGGTAGTTATTTGTGGCCACTACCAGATCCTGGAAAGTAAACGAAAGCTCGTCACTCTCTTCCGCTTGTCCCGGTAGATTGAGCATGGTCACCGAGATTCAGAACTGACACTGCGTCGATGCTTTCCGATCCGAGATTATCGTCCGTAGGTGGACTACTATCTCCACGCCCTCATCCTCGTCCGCAGTAGCAGCCCACCACCTTCTGTCACGGAATTGGAAACTAGTAGAACATGAGACTGAACAGACACGAGATCTCATGACATTAGTTGCAGGTGCTCAAGAGTTACTCTATCAATCAGGACGGAACCAGCTAGACCGCTAACGATCATAAATCTGGAATCACGCGTCCTAGGCCTCTTAATTACAGCATGATAATGGCTACCATAACTGGGGGAGTGGGGAATTGGGGGCAGATCTTGCAGGTCCATAGTGTGGATACCACGACCAGTTTCATACTTCGAATGTGTATGCTAAGAGTTGAAGCAAGGAAGGTTTGAAGGAACCCGTACCTGTAGGCAGTGGATGGCTAGCTCTAGAAGCCACTGTAGACACTGGACTCCGCAACAGACAAGGACACTTGACTCTTCAGAGTGTCATTGACAACCAGCGCTCGATAAGTTGTGCGTCACACGCGTCAAAACAAAGGTAACTACATGTACAGTACAGACTCAGTTAAATTTTCGGCGCCACCCTTTATCTTTCTGACCTTGTCTCGTGGTGGCACTGCTGCCTATGTCAGTAGCGACGGACAGCGCATGCACCAAACGCATGACACCAAATGCATGTCACAGAACCAAGCGCAAATCGGGACGCTACGAGGCGTCGCTAAATCATGCTTTCATCTTGTACCGGCGCACGGAAGGAAGAATATAGTCTGCAGCACCCGGCCCGTGAAAGTAGTCACCCTCTGCTAACCCTAAACCCTAGACTCTTCACCGAAGATTATTAGGGGTGTCAAAGTTCGGGAGAATTATTCGCTTACGGACGGTAGAATATTTCCCGTAACTCGACGAAGGGCATTGTCTAGGTTTAGCCACGGCTAACTTTGTGGGCGTACTACATCCTATAGCCACGGCTATAAGAGGGGACGTTTCAAACTTACCCGTGTTATTTATAAAACACATTGTGCTTAAATGTGCCCATACTTAGAATGATGAGAGATACGCAAACAAAAGTGCGCATTCAATCAATCTTGAAGTAGTGGAGCGAGTGGTAATCGATCTTCGAATGAACAAGCATTTTTTGAATAACGGAAGCGACATGATGATCAGTATAGGTGATGAAGTGGAGTATGATGTTGAAGTAGACTCTCCTCGCAGTATGATGGCTCCGAAAAGTTCAGAGGTGCTGAAGAAATCACGCATCCGTTTGAATCTAGAGGATTATGAGAACATAGTTGCTTATATCGAGGATGAAGAAAATTTTGTTGCACTGCACGGAGCTGGTCAAAAAACGAAAGTTGGTGCTGGAAAGTGCTTGAGCAAAGCCACTGCATTTGGCATCATGGCGGCACAACTTTCTGGAAAAAATGGATTTCCTATTGTGACATGTGTAGAATTGAAAAAAAGATTTGATAGATATGTTGACATGTACAAGAAGGCGAAAGAGATTCAAGATAGTACCGGAGGAGGACTGACAGAAGATGAAATGTTGCACGGACTGACGTTAGAAGAGAAGTTGAATGAAAAGTGTCTTCAATTTTATCGCATGAATGTTGTTTTTGATAGTCGTGCCAACATTGATCCTCTTACTATCCTTGCATTTGGAATTCTTTCGGAAGAAGAATATATAAGATATGATTCTCAATTTCAAGCAGAGAGTACTCTTCTTCAGTTTCAAGCAGAGAGTACTCTTCCTCGATTGGATAGTAAATTGCGTACTGAAGAAGGCGATGGAGATATGGATTTTTCTCACTGCGATGAAGATGAAATGAGTCCAATTGATGAAGAGAGAACGATTAATGAAGAAAGAGGTGGACAACACAAGATGAGCCCGGATGGAGAAGAGGAGATGAGCCGAGGAGCAGTACCAATGTTTGTGCAGGAATGTCTAGAAATCAGAGATCCGTAGTCAGCAACAACAGGGTGAATATAAAAGGAGGAGTGTTGAATTTGTACGAGGAGAGTATAAGAGAGAAGGCACATTATAGAAAAGTGTTGGTTGAATACAGGATGACCTCCTTGGAAGAGAAAAAGAGATCGAGAGAAAGCCATGAGAAGGAACAAAGTACGAAAAGGCATACTTCTTTGTTTGTCCAATTGCATAAAGCAGGAAAGTCATTCGAGGAAATCAAAGAAATTATCGAGAAGCTCGATAACATGTAACTGAGGTTTGGGAGTAAAAAGTTCGTGTACTTATATTGTTCATTTGTACTCTCGTATACACATTTTTTAATGTTTAGCAGAAGCTTGTCGATCGTGTCACCTAAGGATTTCTTGCAGGGCGTGTTCCAAGACGAGGTAGAGAGAGACGAAAGTCACTTTCGTGACAGAAGGCGCACCTGGAGATAAAGAGACTAGCGGAGTGAAGAACATATGTGCATCAAGTGAGTTCGATAAAACTCTAGATGTTGTTATTCGCTGTTTTATCTCGATTTGATTTATTATTCGCTGTTTTATCTTGATTCGGTTTGTCTGATTTCAATCGCACTGATCAGTGCTACTCAATGGAGGGTTTTTTCATAGTTTTCTCATGCGGGTCTCACTGAGAGAGGCACCGCGATTAGTACGATTTAAAACTTCGAAAGCATTGTGATTTAAAACTTCGATCGCACTGAATCCTGCAGTGTGCATGTTAAAGTCATTGCGATTTTAATAATGAGTCGCACAATGAATCAAAATTTGCACAGTGAGTGATAAGTCGACTTGTTCTCGTTAGACTCAATGCGACTTTAAATTCTCACAGTGAGTGATAAGTCGACCAGTTCTCGTTAAACTCAATGCGATTTTAACAGTGAGTCGCACTAATTATAAATTCTCATAGTGAGAGGTAAGTCGACTTGTTCTTGTTTGTATAGGTGGTTTCACAACACTCGCGACCAGTAACCGAATCATAGATTGCAATTACATAGTCTAAGTCTGTGGGATATCAACACCTTTCCTAGTTCATCTACATTGCTTCTCCGAGAGTACACGATGCTTTGGTAAGTCTCAGACTGGAGTAATCGAAGCTTTTGTAAGTCAACGGATCGTACTGAGCCATCGATAAAATCTCACTATATAGTGCGATTTAGGGTTAGGGTCGCACTGAGTTAGGGAAGGCACAGCGGATCGCACTGAACCGAGGATAAAATCTCAGCGAGTTGCACTGAGCCGTTTCGATTTGGTAAGTCAAGGAAGACACAGCGGGTCGCACTAAGACGGGGATAAAATCTCAGCCGGTTGCACTGAGTCGCTTCGATTTGGTAAGTTGGGGAAGACACAGCGGATCGTGCTGAGTCGAGGATATAGTGCAATTTAGAGTTTAAGGGCGCAATGAGTCGTATAGTGTGATTTAGGGTTTATGATCGCACTGAGGAAAGAGAAGGCACAACGGATCGCACTGAGCCTATCTCAGTGCGTGATATTTAGTCACAGCGGGTCGCACTGAGCCTATTTCAGTGCGATGCGAGATTGCTCAGTGCGACCTGAGTTCAAGTTTAGGTTGCAGATTTCAATCGCATTGTATCTCAACAGTGTGCGACCGGAGCCGAGTCCTGTTTATCAGTGAAGTGCTATAAATCCCATTGATCTCTGTCGTACGACCTCGGTTTTGACATCATCGTTTCTTGCGTAGATTAGTGACTTTTTGTATGACAAACATGAGAAAAGAGGAAGGACCTTTTCTTATCTCTTTCAGTACAAAAGATGATACGCAAGATCGCATAAAGTGGCATCAGATGGATAAGCATGACATATGACGAGCGGTGAACGGAGTAGATGAAGAGGCGGTCGAGAAATTGGGCTTGTTGATAGCCTTATCTTTCTATTTTGCTCCTCCAGATGTAAGGGTTATCTTTTTTTTATGTGTTTCATGCTCCGATTTTGCTCCTCCAGATGTAAGGATTTTGTTTTTATGTGTTTTCATGCTCTGTTGTTTTCTGCTCTTATATATCCTCTTTCTTATGTCCGAGGGATAGTTCTTATATCTGAATTAACATTATGAATTACAGGTTGGTTTGTTTAAATCCTTTTTACATTGTTATGATCTCAAAACCGGATTACGAAGGTGGGGTCAACTGAGATCCAGTTCACTCTCGAACTCATCAGGGAAGCTTTCGCAATCCCTGCTGGTGTTACTCCAATGCCATCTTTTGTGAGACATGTGCGAATTGCAGATTGGTTTCTTGAGTATGATAGAGTAAGAAAGCGTTATTTCGCTAGGGAATGTGCTTATGAGGGATGGAGAGTCGTGTTTCAGTGTCTCAATGATGTTCTTCTTGCGAGGAAGAGACCTAAACTTTCTTCTGTCTATGTTTTTTTAACATAAAATTTGACGGAACTGTTACAAGACAATTGACACTATATGTCAAGTCAAAAGTCGAAAGTATGGAGATAGATTTTGATTGGGCACAGCTCATGTTGGAGAACTTGGAAGGAGAGATTTTACATGTTCAGAAACATCTGAAAAAACAGAAGAAAAGTGGAACCGTGGAGATGTTTTTGGAGCAAGCTCTAACTCACATCATGATTCATGTGAGAATCTATCCAGAAGTAGTGTTTTTATCAGTCGCACTTGAGCAATCTCAACCTGAAGACGCTCTTCGGCAAACTGAAGTCCCCGTACAGGTCATCGTCAGAGAAAGTGAAGTCCCGAAGGAGCAAACGCATCTTGAAGCCGAAGATCAATCTGAGCTTGAAGCGGACCTCGGACAAACTCAAGAAGGGAAGATGATTTCGCAGGTATTGTCTTGCATCGCTGATTACATGTTCTTACCAATTTCATAAGATAGATTTTGTTTAGAGTAAATCCTCTTCGCTTTGAGCTTTTCGATCACCTGAGTTTAGATTCTTCTATTGTGGTGTCGGGTCGCATACGCGATATATTTTTTATCAGCCTTAGTTTAGATTCTTTAATTGTGGTTTTTGATCGCACTAACGCACTGAGTGCGATAGATTTTTGATCGTCTTTAAGTTTACAGTCTTCTATCGCACTGAGTGCGGTGTAGAGTCGCATTCAGTGCGATTCTCTATCTTTTGGGTTTTACAATCGCCTTTGAGTGCGACCGACGCGCTGAATGCCATAGATTTTCACCTAAGTTTACAGTATGCGGGTCGCATTCAGTGCGATTTTTTATCTTCTAGAGGCCGCTCTTCCGGAAGCCACACTCAGATTTTCTATCTTTTGATCTTCGATCACTCCCAGATAAAATCAGCTGGTCACTAAGTCTACAGGTCGCACTGAGTGCGGTGTAGGGTCGCACTGAAAATCTATTTATCACTAAGTCTACAAGTCGCACAGAGTGCGGTGTCGGGTCGCACTCAGTGTGATTTTCGATCATCTTATCGATCACTGCGGGTCGCATTGAGTGCGGTCTCTACATTTTGATCACCTACAGTCTGTGGGTCACACTGAGTGCGATCTATACACCCTGTACTCAACGCGGTCTCTACTCAGTGTGATAAACAATTGTTACAGTCGATGGTTCAGCCTGAGGCACCATGTACTTACTTGCTACTCCAAACATTCATAACTCAGTTGTGCGGGACCAAACTCCAACGATAGATGAGAGTAAATTGACTGCAAGTGACTGTCGCATTGAGTGCGGCTTACGTGCACTCAGTGCGATAGATGAGAGTAAACCGTGTCTTTAGGATCACAATGCGCTTTCTAGTGGCACTAAGCGCGACCTAAGTGCACTCAGTGCGATAGATGAGACTAAACTCGCTTCAGATCGCAGTGCGCTTTCTACATACACTTAGTGCGAAAGATGAGAGTGGATCGCACCGAGTGCGCCTGGAGTGCACTCAGTGCGTTCCAAACTCTTGTAAACTCGAGTAAACAGACGCTTTGATCTTTTTTCCACTTACTTCGACTCTTTTTCCTTGCACAAGATCATCTGGAGATACATCTCACCGCATGCGTATTGCCGAGGAAGAGGTGGACATGCATCTTGCTTCGAAGAAGTTGGAGGAGAAGGAAGTTGACATGCGACTTGCCGAGAAGAAGAAGGAAGAGGAAGAACTCAATATACGTCAGTCGACCAAGAGGATGGAAGAAGAAGAGTTGACTCTGAAGGTGAGAGAGACCGAAGATGATTTACACGAGAGACTGCAGAGCATGGAAGAATCGCTTCACAGGAAACGAGAAGAATTGCAAGGCTTAAAAGCAGAGGTGGGATGCGTACGATCTTCTAAAATTTTCTATCCTCGGTTAATCGAAGCGTTCATTGTCAGACGCAAGACACTCATTTTAGATTTGAATGGAGTGTTAGTGAAGACAGGAAGGAATGATCTGGAGCTCTAGTGAGCGGAAGAAAGAGGTTATAAGGTAGAAAGATGCGGGAAGAAAGATGTGTATTATGTGATACAAAGAGGTGTGAAAGAATTCATGGATGTGTACTGTCAAGATTTCCATATTCTTATTTGGACATCTCGAACTACGAGCAACTGCAATGCTCTTCTTTGATCCATGGAAATTGGAGGGTATATGTCTCTCGGTATCGCTTCAGGTCAAGTAAGTAATATCCTTGTTTTTCTTATGTTTTGCATCTTATTTTGATAGATTTTGATTATACTTTTTGTACTTCTTTTATTGCTGACTCAAGATTTGTGGATGAATGTAGGTTTGCACTGTCTTCACATAAAACATGTGCCTTCGTTTCAAAACGGTGAGAGAAGCCGCAAGTGGAAACTATTTATACTTGAAAAACTTCTTTGCACTTTATTCTTGAAATTTGTGTGCGAGAGACTGTCTCCTCGTCGATGATTCATCGGAGAAAAGTAGTACTAACAATCTTTTTAGTGCGATTCATCCTCCGGTTTTTCTTCCTGACTCAGTTGACTTTGACAGAGATGATTACCTTATGAATATTCTTCTGCCGTGGTTGAGAACTTGGGGAATGATCACATGCGAAACCACAACTTTCGTGCGTCCTACTTACAAGCAAGTGTTTGAGCGAGATTTGTTCTTGGGATTGAAAGCTTATTGGAGCAAACTGTCATCCGAGGATGAAGAGGTGCTATGACGGAGCTGTACTCTTCCGCAGCTGGAATTTATGAAGAATATCATCTCATGATGTATTCTAGATCCAAATATCAATAAAGATCTACAATTTTTGTCTACTGATGTTCAAAACATTTAAATGTTATCGCACCGTTGGTTGGACTCACATCGCACTCAACAATCATATCGGTTCTACTCATATGGCACTAAAAAGCACATGCAATTCAAGACCACATCGCACTCAAGCAGGCAACATAGTATCTGAACAAAAAGCTCAAAAATCTCATCGTAATGAACAAGAGATCAGAATGTTACTCGCACAGTCTAGTGCAAAGCGATTAAATTATAGTCAGTGTGATGCGGTATCACACAGTTCAGTGCGATTAGATTTTACCCCTAAAGTCAAATCGTAGCCAATGCGATGCGGAATCATATCGCAGTCAGTGCGATGCGGACCATATCGGATACATGATCATATCGCATAGTGCGACGCGGTGACTATCGATCGCAACCAGTGTGATGCGGTTTGATCGATTAAGAAAGCACAAATCAAATCCTAGTCCAGTGCGAACAAAATACACATTCTTGATGAACCAGTCCTCGTATTTATGAAATTCACTGTACATTATATCTAAGAGAGCGCATCAAATCCGAGACAAGGGTCAAATCACAGACTAGTGCGAACCAAATACCATCTTAATCCACATTCCTAATGAACATTGGATCGGTCCTCGTATTTATGAAAATCACTGTACACTCTATGTAAGGTTTGAATAAGAAACCACTTGGTTTTTTATTATGTGCGAGATAAATTTGTACTATTCTATTTCGTCGAAATACTCCACTCGTATTGCTTGGCACATTCGCTCTTCGAACCTCTTCGTCTGTATCGATGATCAACTCTCCGTCTTCTTCCGTCCACTCGTCTTGATTCTTGGATAGAAAATTGTGTAACATAGCACAGCATCCAACTCATCTCACTACATGTCTATTTTCTAATCTAGTTTTCAGTTGCGTGCGAACTGTTTCAGATAATGTCATCGAGATTTCAGTATGTCAATACAATGCTCATTCCTGACTCGAGCATGAGCTAAACATGTATTAAAATTATGCTTGTCTTTATCTCCTGTGATCATTCGGAACGAAGGAATGAGATGACGCAATGGTGAATATCTTGAGTCACCGAGTAAATATTGTTCTCTTTCAAACAATGGACTCTCGCTGTCGATGTGTTTCTAGAGAGGAGATTTGCGCAAACATGTAATATCTTGGCAGCTTCTTGGCATGCCTGCAAATAAGAAGAAAATTTGTTTCTTGTGACAACAAACCACTTCATAGAATAGTTACACTTCCTGTCATAGTAAGTCTCTCCGTCAAATCGAGACCTCTGAGACAAAGATAGTAAAGTGCCATCTATCAATCTTATACAACTCGGAAATCACTACGAGACAAAGACTTCGGAGATTGTTATCTTTTTCTCGCGATTGGTCGCTGAATGTACCCTCCAAGTGTAGATTCTAAAGCCTGCATCACTGTCTTCGTGTAAAGCATCATAGTCTCGTGTCCAATCCCCCAGAGAAGCAAAGAACGACCTAGAGCAGCACCGTTGTTATTATGATCAAATTGATCCAATGCAACTACTACTTGTAGAGACACAGGAGCTTGCTTAACCCGAGCTTGATTATAAAAAATGAAATGAGTTTCCACTATATCAATTAATCTGGAAAACTACATCTATCCATCTTGGTTAGCTATCTAAAAGAATCATCCGGAAGATTATCAAAGTAATTTTTGTAGAAACCTTTGCTTTTAAAATGATGAACTGATCTTATCTGTCTAAATATCGAGAAGTGGATAAAACTCGATGTAATTCGATCAATTCTTTGTCTGAATCTGAATCTAACCCCCATCGTCCTCAGAAGAACTTATCACCTTCTCCATATTCTCCTCTTTTCTCAAATCAACCTCCTTCTCGACGTCTTCGCTCATTTCACTTTCAGTCTCACTCTCTGTATCATTCTCGGCAGATTCATCCGAACTCGAGGAAGCTAACATCACTCACATCTCCACAATGTTCTGTATAGTTTTCAACAGAAGTTTTCTGTCAGAAATTTGTGACATAATTAGAATTCGGATTTTCACTTCGAAAGGAACAACGCTTGGGATTTTCACTTCGATGAGAACAGCGCGGTCTCTCTATCTAGTCTAACTTCGATCAGAGCAGAAGGCCTCTGGAAGTCTCCGTGAAACCTAAAATTCCCTTCAAAAAAGATGAATTTTTGATTTCAAATTCAAGGAGGCGCGAGGTACTGCCACATAACCATGTACTCTTTTCATTATCATTAATCATTTCATCATCATAACTTATGGACTGTTTTCATCTTATGTAAGTACATGTGATTTAACTCACGAACAAGACTGTTACAGTCAGAAGGATGAGAGACGCGGGCCACTTCTGTGGGTATCTCCGGAACTACCCGCGACTGACATGGCCGTTGTTCGTAAATACAGCCCGCTGATACGCGAATAATCCTCGTAGCAAGTAACTTTGACACCCCTATTGTTTCAATTCAGTTGCTTAGAGGGTTATTGCTTGGTCAGCAAAGACCGCATAATGCAATATCTTCCTCACGCAGTCCTAAGCTGCGTCATTTGAATGAGCGGAGCGGTGAAATAGCGTTAGAACTGACGGACTACGTTTACAACGTGAGCTGCATCATCCTTTTTAGTTTTTACATGAGTAAACTCGTCTCACTAATGTTGGATCTTGAACCTACGCATGGAAAATCCCTACTGGACGTGCACACAAATCCTGCAGACTGCCCACTTGGACATACCAATACCAACAAATCGGGGATAAGTGTACCTTGAAGACCGGCTTGAAACTCCAACTTCGAACCTCCACCAGCTGCCATTATGTTGACATGAAGCTGTGGGCCTGTGCAAGGAAAATCCAAGTTTACTAGCAGTTGCGCGATTGAATGACACAAGGTAACTAAACTCGAAGCATCGACTAGATCCACAGTACATATCAAGCTAAACGTTAACTGGCAAGCTGCGCGATGCAGAAACACCATGTGCATGAAAACCGCCGGCACCATGTGAACCTAGAAAAGGCCGTGGCATTCCTAATCTTGGTCGAGAACCAACTCAGGATTCAACAGTATCCACAGAAGAAGAAGGAGAGATGCGCAGGAAAATGAATTGAATTTGAGGTGAACAATCCCCCGCCCAATAGCGAGCAGTATTTATTCTGCCCCATAGGAAATAACAAAAGTACAATACGAGAAGTCACATCTAGTCATGAGACCACAGAAGTTTTAGCTACGCACAGATTGTTTGGTTTCCAAGTCATGCGTGACGGAATACTGTGTGAACAGTTCCTGTCCTTAAGAGGTTATTATGAAGAGGCACAAGGGGGCTAACACCCCTCGACCCTTTTCCCTTTCCCTTGTATATTAGGAGGACCCACCTGGTCTCCTTATCATTATCTTTATACAGACTTTGCCTTTGGCTTGGAGTACTCAGTTTTCTCTCTCTCACTTCCTCTCTCACACATTAGTTGTGAATGCCTTCTAGCTAAGAGTCTTAGAGTATTTTGCCTTAGTTTCCTACATGGTATCAGAGCCCGTGTTGTTAGATGATTTATTAAGATAACATAGGTTCACTCTAAGTCTTAGACATTAGACACCAGAGCGATCAAGGGACGCCTTGATCGTTGCGTGGAGGACGCTCCCCGCACAGGCCAGCGCAGCGTGAAGGACCAGTTCAGTTCTCGCGATCAAGACTGCGCAGAATGACTTCACCATTCAACACCAAAGGATGGGCGGTATTCGATGGCACTTTCTTCACCTTTTGGAAGCATAAGATAACTCTCCGACTCGATTCGGAAGAAGTACTCGGCGTGGTGGATGGCACAATCCCACGACCTGGAGCAACAACCCCCGGCGGAACAGCGACACCAGCTACCGGACCGGGCAGCATTGCAGAATGGGACAAGAAGAACAAGAACGCCTTAACTGCAATCAACGAGTGTTGTGCAAACTCAGTTGCTGGTCACATACTAGCTTGCACAACAGCAAACGACGCATGGACGACTCTGACCGCAAACTTTGCCGGTCAAGATCATGTCACCCGCATGCACCTCAGAGAAAAGTTCAGGCTTCTCAGAATGAAGCCGAACGACTCAATCATGACCCACATCAACAACTTTAAGGCCCTCGTGCAACAACTCGCATCTGCCGGCGTTATAGTAGACGCACAAGAACAGATCCTCACGCTGATGGGCAGCATGCCACCTAACTACCAAACCTTCTTGCACGCGATGCGCACGAACCCTAACTTGTCTCTACAAGATCTGATCTCCTTCTTAATTGAGGAGGAGATCATGTCCAGAAAGATGTCAATTGAACCCTCTACTGCCTTGTTCGCTGGACGCCGACAGCAAGGACGAGGACGCAGCAGCAACCAAGGCGGTTGGAGTCAACCCCGCCGTCGACTCCAAATCGGTAGCGCCAAATGCTTCGGCTGCGGCTCAACCGGACATCTCTTTAATGAGTGTCCCAATCGCACAAGTAGCAGCAATCAACAGCAGAACAGCGGTCACAGACAGCAAGGCCGAGGACAAAATCAAAGAAATCGTCCCAAACCGCACAACAACAACGCACGTAGAGTTCTCATGACAATGAAATCTACTGGACTGAGTGCAGTATCGCAGGTGGACAGCATGTGGTATGTGGACACCGGAGCAACACACCACATGGCCCACGATCGACGCCAATTCATCACATACTCTCCATACTCAGAAGAGCGCCGTCAAAACGACAAAATTCTGTTGGGAGACAACACTACTGTGTACATCGAAGGCACCGGGACTGTCGAGATCAAGCTGCTGAATGGAGAAAAGGTACTGATCCGTGATGTATTGCATGTGCCTGCATTACACAAAAATCTGTTTTCTGCAAGGCAATTTGACTCTAAAGGAGGGTGGTGTTTAATCGGCAATGGCATGTGTTACCTTGAGGATAAATATTCCCGCAGCCTATGCTCATGTCCCTTATCGAATGATCTATATCTGCTGGGAAATTCAGTGTTTGTAACTGAGCATACAGCATCCTTACATGTAGCCACGCGGGATAGAGACACACTGCCCCCTTGCCACAGTCCTCGCCCAAGAATGCGTATAAGACCCAGAAAAAGTGGCATCTTCCCACATAATCACGCAATTTCACATTCCCCAGCAAAACATTCATACCTACGTTCCCTATGCACTCAGCCCGTAGTCTCCAAAGCGCAGAAATGTACAATGCCAGCCAAAATTTCAATTCGCGCAGTCTCCCCCTCTCTGGACCTTGCAATCCCGGATTCCGATCCCCAACCGTCACCTGCGAGCTGACGCGTGTGCCCTCCCACCTCGCGGGAGGGCACAGGCACCCAAGTGCCAAGGCCTTCACGGCGCGGGAGGGCCCTTGATCGCGAATCGCGGATCGCGGATCGGAGATCGAGGCCCCCCCAGGACCGTGGATCAAGGGGCACGGACCCCTACGCGGGGTCGCGTCCCCCCATGGGAACCCCCCACGCTTCGAGGCGTGGGGGCACTCCACCCAACGCCCGGCCCGGAACGCGCGTCCCCACGGGGGGCACGTCCCCACACGCGGGGACACGGCCCCCAGTGGGAATTCCCCAGCCCTCGGGGCGTGGGGATATAAATCCCCACGCCTGGCCATGCCCCCGGGAGGGCACGTCCCTCCACGCGGGGACACGGCCCCCGAGAAGCCCTCGCCTGGCTTCGGGGCGTGGGGATACTCCCCACGCCTGGCCAGGCCCCCGGGAGGGCACGTCCCCCCATGCGGGGACACGGCCCCCCACGGGCACTCGCCCGACCTCGGGGCGTGGGGATAACTCCCCCACGCCGCCGAGATGGGTCGCAGGCCCCCAGGTGGGCACGGACCCCTACGACGGGTCGCGGCCCCCAAGGGGCAATAAGCCACTTGCCACCTGGGCGGACCGTGCCCCTATGTAGGGGCGCGGCTCCGCACATGGTGGGCAGGGGTCCCTTACTAGGGACCTTTCCCAGCCCGCCACATGGGCGGACCACGCTTCCACTAATAGCGACCAAGGTCGCCTCCACGCAGTCGTTCCTTACTTTTCTACCAACGATGAGTCCGTTAGCACCATCCGGATGATCACTCCACGTCGCGACACGTGTCAAGAGCACACACCTTTGCCTGCTCCCGTTTCTTCACTTCCCTACCTTGCAGCAAACACAGCAATCGCAAGCAACATAACTACACTATGGCACCGTCGCCTAGGCCACATTAGCTCCCAACGCCTAGACCAGCTTAGACGCGAGAACTCTGTCACTGGTCTTAACCTGCGGGAAGTAAGAGAACATATCTGTCCAGCATGTCAGCACGGCAAGCAACCACGCACTAAAATCCCACGCGTAGCAACCACCCGGGCTATAGAGCCCCTTGAGCTGGTACATTCAGACATCAGTGGCCGTATTTCTCCTTGCACATATTCTGGCTATGAATATTTCCTAACTTTCATTGACGATTATTCTCGCCACACCGTTGTTCGGCTACTCCATTACAAGAGCGACTGCTTTCTAGCCTTCAAAGAATTCCATGCTTTTGCTGAGCGGCAAACTGGTCACAAGCTGAAAACACTACGCTCAGACAACGGTGGTGAGTACTTATCCACAGAATTTGAAGCATATTGCACTGAGTTTGGCATCCAGCGTCAGCTCACTGTTCCACACACGCCTCAACAAAACGGCGTTGCTGAACGGAAAAATCGCACCCTTCTTAATTCTGTCCGCACCATGCTGCATGAGTCACACTTACCAAAACCTTACTGGGGTGAAGCTATCAACTGTGCCAACTACATCCAGAATAGGTGTCCAACCAAGGCACTCCCTCCTAAGTTGACACCATTTGAGTTGTGGCACAACCGTAAGCCTGATATTTCACACCTACGTGTTTTTGGATGCACTGCATATTCCCAGGTCCCAGCCGATCTCCGCTCTAAGTTAGATGATCACTCTCATGTCTGCATCTTGCTAGGCTACAGTGCACGCAGCAAAGCATACCGTCTACAACGTAAATCTGATGGTCATGCTTTCACCTCACGAGACGTCATCTTTGATGAATCTCCTTTCCTTCATGTACCCTCGCCTATTCTCCCCGACAATTCTATCCTCACAGAAGAATTTTCCCAGAATAGCATTGAGTTCTATAATAACCACCCAGTACCTCCCGCACAAGTTCCCACTCTAGTTTCAGTGAGAGCTCAGCTCCCTCCCTCAGTGTTCACTCCTCCTTTCGTGCCGCCTCTCATTCCTCCTATCACTGGTCCACTTGTACCTCCCGTCACACCGTCCAGCTCTGGAGGAGGAGGAGGTGGTAGTGGAGGAGGCGCACCAACTCCGACTGTGAGTTCATCCAGCTCACAGTCAACCCAGAACACTCTACCTACTGCACTGACAATCCCTCGATCTCCAACGACACCAACAAGTTATCATCGTGATCAATCTCCGGTAGCTGAAAACATGAGTCAGTACCATCCCTACCTCAGGAGGACATCACCAAACATCCAGCAACGTTGGCCACCGCAGGAGATCCGAGTCCCTGAGACTTCACCAACTGAATCTCCACAAGAGGAGATTCCTTCACCCACAAGTATTCCTGTTCCTCCAATGTTGAGACGATCAACAAGACAATCAGTGCCTCCAAGGCGTGACTATGCTGAAGGTTACGAAGATCCCCTTGCTCCTCCAAAACCAAGAAAGCCGAGGAAACAGAAGGGCGCATTGATGGTAACACTCTCACCAGTCCCCATGGAGCCTGTGTCCTACAGAGATGCACTTTCTTCCCCCAACGCAGAACAGTGGGAGAAAGCTATACACGAGGAACTGGAATCACATCAAGCTAACGGAACATGGATGTTCACTGACTTACCACATGGCAGACGTCCCATCACCAACAAGTGGACGTTCAAGCTAAAGTTGAACTCCGATGGTTCCATCTCTCGATACAAAGCACGTCTGGTGGCTCGCGGATTCACTCAAATCTACGGCCTCGACTACACCGACACTTTCTCTCCAGTGGTAAGAGTTCAATCGGTACGTCTGATTCTGGCTATATCTGCACAGCATAATTTACATGTGCACCAGATGGATGTCAAGACAGCTTTCCTGAACGGAACACTCAATGAAGAGATATACATGAATGTTCCGGAAGGAGTCACTGCCCCGATAAAAGGACAAGTGTGCAGATTACTACGCACACTATACGGATTAAAACAGTCCTCACGGGAATGGTATCTAATAATCGATGGTTTTCTCATTTCCCTCGGGTTCACCAAGTCTGGCGCCGATGGGAATGTTTACTACCTACATCAAGGCAACCAATTCATGATTTTGGCCTTGTATGTAGACGATACCATCATAGCAAGCAGTAGCATGGAGTTAATGACCAAAATAAAAGGACAACTCAGTTCTAGATTCCAGATGAGCGACATTGGAGAAGTACATCATTGCTTAAGCATAGAGATAAACAGAGACAGATCAATAGGATGGATTAGACTCAGTCAATCTCTATACCTCACTCAAAAGCTATTTCAATTCGGTCTGGAGAACTGTAAACCCGTCAGTACTCCCATGACTCCAAGTGAGAAACTTCCTGTTCATGATCCTCCCACCAATGAGGAGGAGACGACTTTGTGCGCCAGCTATCCATATCAAAGCGCAGCCGGATCCATCAATTGGGCAGCTGTATGTACAAGGCCTGACTTGTCTTACACCATAAGCTCATTATCTCAGCATATGGCAAGTCCCGGCCCAACTCACATCACCGGAATGAAGAGAGCTTTCAGATACATCAAAGGCACTTTGGACTATTACCTTGAGTATAGATACTCTCCTAATCCACGCTCCCTTTTCGGATATTGTGATGCTGATTGGGGAGGTGATGTTGAATCACGACGTTCTACTTCTGGAAACTGTTTCATTTTTGCCCAAGGAGCGATCAGTTGGTCATCCAAGCGACAACAATCTGTGGCGTTGTCAAGTACAGAAGCTGAGTACGTAGCATTAAGCACGTGTTCTTCAGAAGCAATCTGGCTACGACAACTACTCACAGATATTGGACTGAAGGATGAACAGCCAACGATCTTATTTTGCGATAATCAAAGTGCTATTGCTCTAGTAGACACAACTAAATTTCATGATAGAACAAAGCACATTGATATCCGGTATCACTTCATAAAGGATCAAGTCACTCTCAAAACAGTGTTAGTTCAGTACTGCCCAACGGCTGACATGGTAGCTGATATTCTTACTAAGAGTTTACCAACTCCTAAAGTAGAATACTTGTTACCAAAACTCGGATTATTAAGGACTAGTCACTGAGTGGGAGTGACGGAATACTGTGTGAACAGTTCCTGTCCTTAAGAGGTTATTATGAAGAGGCACAAGGGGGCTAACACCCCTCGACCCTTTTCCCTTTCCCTTGTATATTAGGAGGACCCACCTGGTCTCCTTATCATTATCTTTATACAGACTTTGCCTTTGGCTTGGAGTACTCAGTTTTCTCTCTCTCACTTCCTCTCTCACACATTAGTTGTGAATGCCTTCTAGCTAAGAGTCTTAGAGTATTTTGCCTTAGTTTCCTACAATGCGTTGTGTGATCGCGCACACCCAACAACACCTCCTGCTGGTTGTTGCAAATCGCCATAATTGATACGCCACTGCAGATTGCCGATGATACCCTACAGCAGCCTGTACTTGACTCGAATGATGTGTGCGTCCAACCGTCTCTATCTAATCAGACTGTGCATGAGGACGTCGACAGAATGACAGAACGTCAGTTCAACGGAAGTCAGAGTGACGAATTCTATCTTTGTGAACTGAAAACCGACACCTCCATCGGACTGCATGACAGACAGGGACACCTAATCCAATCCTTCACCATATCTGATTCAAGTCACTTAGTCTAACGTGAAACTGAAAAACGCAGAAAAGAAACAGGAAACCAGCAGTACAAATTAATACAACTGATTGGCTGCTGCTTTTTTAACTCTTCGTAGAACAAACGGATAGGAGTGTACTTTAATCGAAAGATACAGGACCTTGAATACGAAAAGGAGAAGAGGACAGAGATTTACTTAATCCACCTCCCAGAAGGAATCCCGGACTTGATCCACCTCCTCTTAACGATTACCTTCTTGATCGACCCCCAAACTGGCTACCGCCCGCTTTGTAAGTTACTTTGCCACATAGACGGTCCAGTTAGATAGTCATGTCAGCTTTCCGAAACATGTGTTTCGTCCTTCCTCACGAAGAGAAGTGGATCCAGAGGGCGAAACAAGACGTGTTTCGCCTTGCCCAGTGAAAAGAAGTGGATCGCAGAGGGCGATACATGTGTTCCGTCTTCCCACAGGACGAAACAGGCCGTGTTTCGCCCTTCCTCACGAGGAGAAGTGGATCCAGAGAACGAAACATGAAACCATTGTAGTTGCGGACGATTTTCACTATCGCGCATCTGGTCCATCGTGGTTCTACATTGATCCCAATCGTTTCGGTTTCATCGTAGAATTCGCAAGAGAAAAAATCTGCACAGCCATCGACAAGAATGTGCGTCGGGCACTCTAAAACTTCAACGCGAACTTGCTGCACTAAACTCTGCGCAATGTAACATTCTGCTGCGCAGTCCTCCCTAACATTGTAACACGTCAGACATCACCAGCTGACATCTGACATTGTAACATGTCACACATCGCCAACTGATATGACATAACACGTCAGCTTCAGAAAGCTTACATGACTATCTGACTGGACGTCTATGTGGCAAAGTAACTTACAAAGCGGGCGGTAGTCAGTTTGGGGGTCGATCAAGAAGGTAATCGTTAAGAGGGGGTGGATCAAGTCCGGGATTCCTTCTGGGGGTGGATCAAGTAAATTTCTGGAGAAGAGGATGGACAACGTTACGTACTTAAACAACAAACGTCTGCTACAGTTTGGACAATTACAACCTGATGAAAGCCGGACAAGTATACCTTGATGAATCAAGTAGCTCTCCACAGTTGCAATTAGACCACTTTGGACAGCTCGAACAATCGGGATGAGAACAGAGATATAGACACTTGGTCAAACCGTTTTCTCTTGCGATACGCTGGACAGCCTTTTATCATTAAAGTTTCTGTCAACATGGACAGTCTTGCAACCAATGGAAAGACTGTTCCATTGATAAGAAGCTATAATTAGACCCAATAAAGATGAAAGCTGTCGCTACTCCAGTCGGTGAACCTACATTCAGGTCAGGTGGACTTGATTGGGTGTTTACAAGTCCATGTACGTCAGTGATTGGGTGTTTACAAGTCCATGTACGCAAGTGATTGGGTGTTTACAAGTCCATGTACGCAACTCAAATTCAAAGATACTTGATGTAGATAATACGACTGAAGTTGCAATGCGGTGTTCTCGTATAAAGTCGACTAGAAGCCTAGTAGTCGACAAGTCCAGATCATTCATGTCACTGATTCAAGCCATATGACTCCTTTCGCGTTTCAAAAAATGATGTCTTTGTGAAACAGAACCATTTCAAATACGATATTTCCGTCCTCAGATTATTTTGTCGCTTTACGTATGTTAGAGTATCGAAGGATTGGAAACAATCACGAGTAATACAGAGACACATGTACAACGGAATATACTAATATCACCTGTTCGTGATCAGGATAAGTGTATGAATGCAAGAAGAGAACCGCCAGAGTACTATGGATTTCTTCTCAAAACATGCCTGACGTAAACAGCAGTATAACATTTCGACAAAGATCAGAAACTCAAACATGTATATGTAATTCCTAATTATTCTGCCACAATACTGTCCCTTGACTATACACTTGAACGGCCTAACTGCACAAGTGCAGAGTAGGTACCGTACACACACTAGGCAGGAACCTTCAGAAATTTACTTGATCCACCCCCAGAAGAAATCCCGGATTTGATCCACCCCTCTTAACGATGACTTTCTTGATCAACCCCCAACTGACAACCGTCCGTTTTGTAAGTTACTTTATCACATCAGACGTCCCGTCGGATAGTCTTGTCCGCTTTCCAAAGCTGACGTGTTACACAGCTAGACTAGTGCGCGGGAAGAGAAGCGAAACTGCGCAGCAGAATGAGTACTGCCATGATACAGTGAGAACACATCGAACAGAAAGAATGGCTATTAACAGTGCAGATCTGTGAACAGTGCATGGTGGTAACAGCGAAGCATCCCAGACAGAGATCTGCAGTGCATGTAAGCACTTAGCGAGAATGCCGGAGGACAATGATTTAGATTCCCTCGATGAAATACATTTTGAAGATGAAGAGCGGGAATTTTTTCTGGACTCAATAAGCGACGAGGAAGAAGACGAAATGATACTGGAGCGATGACGGCAGGAGATGACTGACGCTCATCTTGCTGACCGCGTGCTTCAAAGAAAAATACTAGACGCCTTAAGAGAGACTGCAGGGACACTGAAGTTGGGAGGAGAATTTTAATGTTGGAAGGATTTTGACTTTGCTATAGATTGTTGGTGCTTCTTGAACAGTAGAGCTTGTAATAAGCTCAAGTCATATTCCACTCACAAAGTGCGTGTTTGTTGTTATGGAGAGAGGATTCGTTGCAGCAAATCGATAGAACAGCGAGTTGGAAATAACGAAAACTTGGACCCGAATTTGATAAGTAGTCAGTCTTGTAGCTTCCACGAGTTCACTCGACGACAAAGACAGAAAGAGAGCAGAAGACGAGAAGATGTCACTGTGATCCAAAGCACACGGCGAGTTCCTGAGAATGATCGATGTGGCGAGAAGATGCGATATTTAACCTCCGGTAGAGAAACATTCTATGAAACTGGAGTTGAGACAAGAGAGGGGTCGGTAACGCAGTCGTGCAATTGGAGGGTACGTGCACAAAGAGGAAAATTCACAGGGAGAATCATCATCAGCGTGTGTAATTTGGAGCATACTTCCCCTAGACAACACGCTTATTGGCGCGGACCAGCTTTAAACTCTAAATTCCTTGCACAAGTATTGTGTAATAGAGTAGCTATAGATCTCAACATCCTAGTCCAGAATTTAATGGAAGAAATTCGGACTAGTTTTAATAAACGAGCTCCATATAACCATGTTTGGAGAAGCCGTGAGCATTCGCGGGATTGGTTAGAATGTAATCATACTGTCTCTTTTCATTATGTTCCATCGTATGTAGACGGATCAAAGACGTCGATCCCTTAGCTGTTATGGATTGAGGCACATGGATAAATCATCCGACAATTTTTAGTCGGTTTTTTGTCTGTCCCAATGCTACTCGTAATGCTTTTAGTTCCTGTCAGAAAGTGATTTGTCTTGACGCTTGTCATTCAAAGTCACGCAAGTTTCCTTGTCAAATTTTCTTGGCATCTACACTCGATGGTGCAAACCAAGCTATCATTTTAGCTTATGCGGTAGCTCCGACAGAAGATACATCCAACTGGACGTGGTTCTGTGGTTTATTGAGAGAATCAATAAATGGAATTGAGGGCACTCAAACTGTCATTATCAGTGATCGACAAAAAGGTTTGGAGAAAGCCTTTGCTGAGATATTTCCAATTGTGACGCATGGTCATTACGCTCAACACATTAGAATGAATGTGAGGACGAGATTCGGCAAGGAGGCCGAACAACCATTTTTGGCTTGTTTGTACGTGAAGAACCGAGAGGCGTACGAATCTCACCTATAGTTATAACAAGTTTGTATTTGTGCAACATTTGTGAGCATTTGGTTAGCTCGACTAGCTTTCAATCATTAGAATTTCCAAACCAGAATTTATGTTCTAGCGAGGAATCCATGTTTTAATGCAGTTTGATGTAATAGGTATAACGAGGTTTTAAGGAAACTCGATGACTCTGGAGATCGAGACAAACAGTTGGCTACTTATCTGCGAGGCATCTTGCCAGAAAGATATAGTACCTTTCCGAAGCCACGATATGGGAAGGTAACTTCTGATGTAGTTGAGAGCATGAACAACGCTCTGAGGACCATTCGTTTTAATGCTCCTCTGAGGATTTTATTCGAAATTTGGTATTACATCATGCAACAATTTACCACGAGGCGTCAATAATTGGAGCAGGAGACAAATCTACTCACAAAGTTTACGAGGAGCAGGCAGACAGAGAATGAGCAAGCTGCAGAAAGATTCATTTGCCAAGTTTCAAACATTAGAGAGGCCACAGTTCGCTGTCACACTTCAGGATCAACTCATGTAGTTAAGCATAGCTCGAATGGACGAGGAACGTGCAGTTGCGTTGAGTACCAGGAAATGAGATGACCATGTGGGCATGTTATCACCTTCGACAAAGAAGTGAGAGAGAATCTTATGACACGCGTTGATCAAATTTGGTACAGTTCATCACTATTTGCAATTTATGGACAACAACATCTGCCTTCAATAATGATTGATGACTTAGAACCTGTTTGGACTTGTGGTCCGCCTCCTGTCGCAATTCGACGAGGAAGGCACCGTGTGGTACGAATGGATAACAATACTAAATACTCACAAGCTCAAGCTCCAGAAGATGTAACTGATTCCGTTCAAGAGAATGTCACAGGACTTCCTCATGTTACCGCTAGTGTTAATGTTGTGGAAATGGAGTCCGATGTTGCAGAAGAACAAGTGTCTCATTTTCCATCAGAATTCTCCATTCGTAGGACGAGACGTTCTTGCATTTCATCTACTAGAACTAGTGGCGGCAGACAGAATCAGGTTGGAAGATGTAGTCGGTGCAAACAGATTGGGCACGATGTTCGAACATATCAAAGGGACGATCATCTAGATATCAACGAGACTGAGCACCCACCGACTGTCTCTAGCATGACAGCATTGCATCCGGAGTACAAGGCAGTGTTCACGACCTCGGATGAAGAACTCGGTTTCACATCAGCAGGTTCGTTAACCAGGAAATTTCTAATAATGTTTTCTTGGCTACAATGTTTCAATTTCAGTTCGCATTCATTCATGTTTGTTTTGTACCGTGTTACCATTGCAGAAGTGAACATCGACTGAGGAGAACAGACTAACATTTATTGTTACGGGTTCTACTTCTCTCATTGGTTCGGTTACCGTAGTATCCAATGGAGGTGTTCAACGGCTCCATTGGAGGTGTCCAACGGTTGTTAAATGGAAGTGTCCAACAATCGCAGTTGGAGAGGGACTGCGTGAGGACGAGAACAGTAATGAAAGTGAATGTTACAGTACAGTGTAGAGCAATTGAAGCCGAGAGTGCAATCGTAAAGAACTCTATTCGGAGATTGTGGCTTGAACTCGTCATTTAAAACCGTTGCGTTTGTCACCATAGCTTCAATGTGTTCATTGGCTGAACTTGAAGAGTGTATCAGTAACATACCTTGCATGTGGGTGGTTGCTTCTATTCAACGGATAATCAAAAATCAGAAATGGAATTCTATATCGTATGTGGCTTGCAATTTCCTAGGGTGTTTAAAGCAAGTGATAGACTCTATGCAGACCTCATCAAGCTCCGCTAAGAAGGTGCTATATTTTAGTCAAGTGCAGCCCGACAGCAGGAAGACTTGGCACGCTTGTGGTCAGAGAGAAAACAAGAAGCAATATCGATTTCATTTAGGATTGATTGATTACAGCGTAAGTCATCGGTCGGAAGCAGCCTTACCAATAGTTATTGTTTGGAGTATTGGAGAGAAGCTCTTAGGGATGACTGCAGAATGCTTTGAGGAATTATCATCCGACGAACAAGATAGACTTCTCAAAGTTGTTTGCCAAAAGAAGTGGCGCTTCAAAATTGAGTTCAACTCGAAGCAAAATCGATTTACAGTGTTCCACGTAGAACATGAGATAGAAGAGTCATACGAATTCGAAGATGCGATAGAGGATCTTGTCTCTGCCATGGACAGAGTAACATTTTACCCATCGGTAGAAAGTGAGAAGTCTACGTTGGGCGATAACGCTCAGCTTCTGGAGATGGAGCGCTTACACCATCGGGTAGTGACACTAGTCGAAAGATCAGAAGAGATTGAAATGAGCTTGGAAGGTATTGCTCGTGATTTGCAAGGGGTAGTTGAGCTCCAACGAGAACAGAAGGGAGAGCTGTTGGAGTTAGTAGAAGCATTACGAAAACTGAAGGAGTTCTAGAAATGGTTCTAAGATGAAAGAGTTCTAGGAATGGTTCTAAGATGGTTTTGAATGGTTAGCTTGTCCATCTTATATTTTGTATACGACTTTCATTATGTAAAGTTGAATCAAATCCATTGTACGTGCACTCCTCCATTCTGTGTTTCTCATGGATCGTGAAGCGGTACCCCTTCATGACTAATTCTCAGACGACGAAACACGGCTTGTTTCACCGAATGAAGACGGAACATATATGTATCGCCCTTCACAACTAATACCTTAGAGGCGAAACACGGCTTGTTCCGCCCTGTTCGAGGATTAGTCGCAATAGACCACACGATGTCAGAGGACGAAACACGATGTTTCACCTCGTGAGTTTAGTCACGAAGGGGTACCTCATAAACATGAGGACGAAACATGTGTGTTTCACCTCGTGATATTAGTTAGAGGACGAAACACCCATGTTTTACCTAGTTGCCATGTTTTGACACAGTAATGGTCAAAGGGCGAAACATGACGTGTTTCGCCTCGTGACACCTCGTCCACGCACGAGGTGAACTCCATGTGTTTCTTCTCGTGACATTAAAGACGAAGAGGTACCTTTCACGAATAATTGTAAGAGTCTTGATCCCTGCAGCATGATAACGCTGAAACTATTCGTCAATCTTTGAACCTCGATGTCCCCGGTCAGTCTGTACCTCAACCTCCTGATATCTCCAGATTCGAGTAAAGTAGAAAAGAATCCAGAATTGCTTGGAGCCGAGTACACAACGCTACACATCTTCCAGCTGAAGCTGATGTGTACTCAGCTCCAATCAATACTGGATTCATTTCCAGAACTCGATTAGATAGAAGTCGATAGGATACAAAATAGATTGAACTGAGAGCTGGATTTGCACCCGAAAACTTCTCTCCCCACAAATGCAAGAAAAGAGAAAATCTAATTCAAACATCAATAGCATCACAGAGAATATCGTCTAACTCCAGATTGTCTTAATATCGATACTATTTTCGAAACTATGTGCAATGCTCCAAGCGTCTGGTTATGAGGTTATAGACAAGCTTCACCACTCAGATAAAGTTTGTAGTGAGACACACGCATGTTTCGTCTTGAAAATAGGGTGAAACTTAGTATGTTTAACTCCCCCTAAATAAATAATGCATAAAAACACATCACATAACACTCGAAGAAAAAGAAGTATTACAAAAGATCATTTTCAAAAACTTTTGTATATAATAGATTAACAAAAGAAAGATTATGTTTCTCACTTTAGTATAAGGTAGAGATGCATACAAACTCCATGTGGCACGGATCTCCATACGATATTGACCTCCTCTTGAGTAATATTGGTCCAATAACTTTTGAGTGCTATAAATAGATCCTGAGCAAAAACTTGTGAATATCTAGTCTCAACGTAGTGAATTAACACCTTCCACTCTTCTCGAAAAGTCCATACAAGAGGTCTGCTCCGGCTTCCGATTAGCTCCTTCTATCCTTAAGAGAGTCGAGAGGAAAGGAAGAGGAGGAGAGTCAAGAGTAGAAGGAGAGGACAGTCGAGAGGTTTAGGAGAGGAGAGGGTTTAGGGTGGAAAGAGGAGAAAGGAGAGGAGAGTTTTGGAGATTCGAGAGGAGAGAGCGAAGGGAGAGGAGAGTTTAAGATTCGAGAGGAGAGAGCGAAAGGAGAGGAGTGAGGTTATGAGACAAGAGTGGTAGGTGTTGAATTGTTGTAAGATCTTGGAATCTACTCTGAGCGATTTTGGAAATCGCTGTGATGAAAGTGAGAGGAGGTGTTGGTAGTGGTGGCGGTGTTGTTCTAATTTGAGGTCGAGGCGGAGGCGATGGAAGAGGATGAGGTCGGGACGGAGTCTTGAGAGAGCGGAGGGTATTACGACGCCTTGTAAGTTAATTATCATAGAATTTGTTTCCTTGCATGTGTGCATGTTTTGTTGTTTTGTTGGATGTTAGTATTTAGCTGTTAGGGTTAGCGAAACATGATGTTTCGCACGAAATTAGTGTATAACTAGGGTGAAACACGACCTAACTCGCCCTAGTAATGGGCGAAATATGTATTTCGTCCTCTGCGAGCACGTCCGCTCACTCGCACAGGGCGAAACACGGCTTGTTTCGCTCTCTGCGAGTGAGCGAAACATGTGCTTCGTCCTCTAGAAAGGCGAAACATGTGTTGTCTCGCATGGCGAGGTGAAACACGGCCTGTTTCGCCTTGTGCGAGTGATCGAAACATGTGTTTCGTCCTCCCACAGGACGAAACACGGCTTGTTTCGCCCCGTGCGAGATACCTTCGCGAGACGAAACACCTTCGCCTCACTCCGTATTAGAGGAAGAAACAACAATGTTTCGCCTCATGGCATTTATCTTCGTTTCCGTTTCGGGTCATTTTTAACTTCTTTTTATACGTTTTTTTAGCAGGTGTGGAATTGGAGAGCATGAAAGAAGGACCTTCTATGTTTAAATATACTGATGAAGAGGATGAGCGATATCATTTGAAGTGGTGTTGGGTTGAAAAGGAGGAAATGGAGAATTCCTTGCAAGGAGTAGAGGAAGAAGCTCTCGATCGACTTGGATTGCTTATTGCTCTATCTTTTGAGTTTCCTCCTCCTGATGTAAGTAAATACTTTTGCATGCAATCGACTTTTTTTGAAAGTATATGTATGCATGTAAAAGATATACGTGTGTTAGAATGTATGATCATGCATATCCTCATTATCATTTATTATTTATATTTTGCAGATTCCATTTTGTATAGAGTTCATCCAATCATATGAAGAGGATAGTCATCGAGCTATTGTTCAAGGACATCATATTATATTGGATGAGTCTTTCGTTCGAGAGTCTTTAGTTTTACCCATGGGAACAACAGTACCTCGTCTTCATAATGTGAAGAGGAGTTTGATAGAAGATTGATTCCCTACAAAAGACGAAAAGGGAAAAAGATATTTGTTGTGGATGTGTGAGTATCCAAAATGGAGGCCTGTATTCCAGCTCATCAATTGTGTTCTTTTGGCTCGTCGAAGACCAAAAGAAGTTCACGGGCATTTAGCTTTATACAGAAAAAGTAAAGTAGAAGAAAGTGGGGAAGATTATGATTGGACTGAATTCATTTTGGATTCTTTGGATACCGAGATTTCCTCCATGAAGAAACATATGAGTAAGGAGAAATTGGTAAGACATCCTGAAACATGAGTGGGTATGATTTTGACTCACCTCATGATTCATATCAGTATACTTCCGGAGGGAGGAAGAGTGGATTCTTCTCAGAGAATTCAGCCATCATCAAGTAAGCGTTTATTTTCTGTTCTAGTATTATTTGAAGTTTGTTTTGGTAATTTTCATTTAGTATGTTTCAATACTTACTCCTTAAACTAAAATTTGAAATCCTTGCTTGGAGCTCCAGCTGTAGATTTTGATTCTCGTGGTCAAGATCCTCAGTCTTCACAGCTTGTTCGTCCCTCATCACCAAGTAGGAAGTTTTCAAGTTGTTTATGCAGTTTTTTGTTTTACTAAGGTTAATTTTTTTATGTATAAGTTGTTTATTTAATTTTTTATTTTACTAAGGTTAATTCTTTTATGTAGTATGATTATGATTCAATATTGATTCATTTAACATTCATCTAAAATGATATTTTCAGATACTGCGGTGCACTTTTCTTCTCATGGGCAAGATCCTCAGGCTTCGCATCAAGACCCTCAGTCTACGCATCATGCTCCTCCCTCGTAATGTAAAAAGTTTACAGTTTACTGAGTTTTAGTTAGAGTTTGTCTTTACTTTGAAACTGATCACAAATTTCAGGGGTTTTTTACTTGTTGATAAAATTTATTAAATGTTTTTTGAATTTATTTAATTTAATTTTATTCTAGTTTAGTTCTGTTGTACTTGTTATTTGTTGTATCTCTGTAGATGATGAAGCTATTCTCATTGCGAGAATGAATCAACTCCATAATGCCATCAAAAAGAAGGAGGAAGAGCTTAATTCCAAAAGCCAACAACTCGAGCATATGGAGTATCAAGTTATGATTGTGAAAGAAGATTTGAACAGTATACGTGAGGCAGAAGAGTTCTACGCTCATCTAGTTCATCCTACTGCAAATCGACATAAGACCTTAATCCTTGATTTGAATGATCTTTTAGTTCAAGTGAGAAGGAACGAGCATGAGTTGATGCCAGCGCGTGAAAGAGGATATGTAGTAGAGACTACATCGAAATCGTCTATATGGTACGTGGCGAGACGTGGAGTGAAATCTTTTCTGGAGATATGTTTAGTAAGTTCCATGTCATCATATGGACTTCTCGAACGTTGTTGAATCGGAGAACGCTATTACGCGCTAAGGAAGAGGTGAATTATCTACCTCCTGGAGTTGCACGAGGGAAGGTATGATATTTCTTACAAACTTGTTTTCAATTAAGATTGCTAAGTATTGGTACTATATGCTATGTTTTTGCTCATTGATATGTGTTCTAAAAACTGATGTTTTCTTTTGTAGGTATGTCATGTTTTTGCTCAAGACATATGTTTCAAATATAAGACGGTCCGAGAAGCTGCTTTTGAAAATCACTTGTACTTGAAAGATTTTGCTATTCTTCATCACTGTAACTTGAGCACGAGAGACGTTTTGTTGGTGGATGATAGTCCAATCAAAAATAGTACCAACCATCCTTTTAATGTTATCCATCCTCTTCCTTTTTCTCCTTTTACTATGGATATTGACAAAGAGTTATATTTGGAAGCCACTTTGTTGCCTTGGCTTCTTCGTTGAGGTGTTAGTCCAGAAGAGACGGAGCAGACATTTTCTATGCTCGAAGTTGTTTGTAAGTATATCCTTGGCCTGCGAAATGGATTCGGTTACTTGTCGTGCGCATACACATCGCTACACAACATACATCGCTGTCAAAGGAACACCACACATACACATAACATATGGACAATGTCATACACATACACAAGTGTACCACAATGATAACAAGGTATGTACTCACTCCACCTGCCAACAGACACTAGACAATCACTACAGTCGAGCCAAATCCACTCTGTGCTCGCAGAGAATCCAGATCTCACTCTCAAGACTACCCACCATAGCCAGGAGCTTGAAGGCTCAACTTGAAGAACTGAGGTCTCCAAGCCCCTACCTGCGAAGTATACTCCTTGTGGGCACTCTCACCAACTTGCCCTAACGGCCTTACCGGGGTCCGTCACTTTGCACTCGGTCAACCTAATCGAGTTACCAAACTGACGTGACAGCTGTCGTGCGCATACACATCGTTACATAACATACATCGCGGTCAAAGGAACACCACACATACACATAACACATGGACAATGTCATACACATACACAAGTGTATCACAATCGCCCCCCTAACTGACGGTTAGGTCCCTCTAACTCCAGATAGCTCCATATCTCAACTACGTGATATACACCTTCATGGGTGCAAGGATCAGGAGGCCGGGTGCTACATTGCCCCATCGTTAGTCGCCTGTCTGCAATCCATACCACGCAAAGATCTAATCGGCTATCCCTACTATATACATCGAGGACAAACCCACCGTCCAATAGGAATGACAGTGAGAGGTGGGGTCAAACATGACATGTGCCAATCTCTCGAACAACCATCACACACCAACATACGGGCTGCTCCACCAGCAGACCCACACAACATACACCTCAAGCCTGCTCGTACAACTGCCAAGCTTGGGTCAACGGTACCATCGATGTTGGGAAGATGACATGGCGTGCAATTACGCACATGGTCCTTCCAAACAACACCATCACGGCCCTCTAACTTGAGTACTCCAGAAGGTAACACCTCACTCACTCGTAAAATAGTGCGTCCTGTTGTCACATCCAACGTCGTCGGTGCAGTCTGCTGCAGATAGATATAATCACCAGGATGAAACCTGTGAATCGATGGCCGATAACCTCCTCCTCGGATAGTTGCATATCGCAACGTGTCTCTATGCTGAGCAATTGCTAGATTCTCAAAAGCCATGGGCATAACTCTCTGAAATGTCTCTGCTCGTTGAGAACATGCTCTCACCCACATATCCGGGTCATCAAGGTTTAGCACCTCAGCAGAATCACGACGAATGGCCGAAGGTAGATCTGGATCTCGACCGTATAATAGAAAATACGGTGAGACGCTTGTCGGCTAAAACGGTAGCCCATAGCCAACCATGGTAACTGCACATCCCAGTCTCCCAAGTGACCCTTCTGCAAGCCATACTTACGCAATCCTCTCTTCACCGTCTGAACTACCCTCTCCGCCAAACCATCCGCCTCAGGATGATCTCGAGATGTAGTTCGATGATCAATCAGCGCTTGATCACACAAGATCTGAAACTCACCAAGGAACTCTGTACCTTGGTCTGTCAACACTTCAGCTGGTGCTCCAAAATGACTCAACACTCGATCTAAGAACACATACGCCGTCCCTTCACTCGCCTTGTCTGGTAATACCACCAACTCAATCCACTTGGAGAAGTGCTCCACCATCACCAACACATACCGATGATGACGTATCGTCAACGGTAAGGGTCCCGCAAAATCCAAACTTCAATGGTAACCCAACCCCATAATCGATAAGGGGTGTAGTTGTGGAGTAGGAGCATTAAACGATGCTCGTACTAGATCACAAACCACACATCGTGCGACAAACTGTTGCACATCGACGTGCATACCACGCCACCAATACTGTCCTTGGAGTAAGCTATGCGTGCGCTTCACTCCAAAATGTCCCAACTCTTCATGAGCATGTCGTACTAATTGTGTCCTCTGGGATGGATGTGGCACTATCCGTACTCTCCCATCATCCCACACTCGAAGTACATGTCGTCCTTCTCATCGAAATCTCTTCGCTCGTTGAAGGACACGATCTCGCTCCTTGGCACTTACTGTGCCTACCACCACGCCAGTACGTAGATACTCCATCACGGTCACATCGTCATGGATATCTCGCTGGTTTAGAACACCATCTTCACCTTCAGGATCTGGAGACTCGTCATGTACTCTCTCACTTGAGAAAGATACGACTTGGTCCTCCATACTAGAGTTCATGGTCAACAAACAAAGAAAGGCAGATGCATGCCACCCTGGCACTATCTCCTCATCAACCTCGTCATGCCATCGAGCCCCAGTCTGATCCTACTGACTCGTGCATGGGTTACGACTCAACCCATCAGCATCTAGGTTTGCAACTCCAGGTCTATGCACTACTTGAAAGTCATACTCCTGTAAGATCAGAGCCCATCGTGCAAGCTTCCCTGTAAGCTTGTCGGACTCCATCAACCACTTGAGCGGCTGGTGATCAGTGATGAGAGTAAAGGGGTTCCCAAATAGATAACATCGGAAGTGTGCAACAGCCCACACTGCAGCTAAACACTCCCTCTCGTACGAACTGTATCTCACCTCCGCCGAATTGTTGGAAAGACTGACATACGCCACCACAAACTCCTTTTTCTCATCATCATGCTGAGTCAGCACTGCTTCAAGCCCCAACGTACTCCAATCAGTGTGCTGTTGGAAAGGACGTCCCTTAACGGGTCTCCTCAAGATGGGAGCAGATGTCAACCTATCCTTGAGCTCCACAAAAGCTCGCTCCTGCTCATCTCCCCACTGCCACTCCTGGTCCACCTTCATCAGCTTGGTCAATGGCTTCGCAATTGCACTAAATCCTTTCACGTATCGACGATAAAAGTTCGTCAAACCAACAAATGCTCGAACTCGACTCATATCTGTGGGGCGTGGAATACGTGCAATGGCCTCGACCTTCGTCTGTTGAACACCCAATCCACCTGGGTAGATGGTGTGACCCAGATACTCTACCAACTCCTGGAAGAACTTGCACTTCCCAAGGTGTAACTTCAACCCATGAGCTCTCAACCGTTCGAACACATCCCGTAAGTGTCTCTCGTGCTCCTCCACTGTAGCACTATAGACTAAGATGTCGTCAATATAGCATCTGACAAAATCCAATCCTGCTAGGATCCTATCCATCACTCTTTGGAATTCAGCAGGGGCGTTCTTCAACCCAAATGGTAAGAACCGCCACTGATACAAACAATCCTTGCCGTGAGAGTCAATCCCCCAGAATGCAGTCTTGGGTTTATCTTCCTCTCTCACCGGCAACTGATGATACCCTGCTCGAAGATCCAAAGTACTGAAGACCTTCACATGCCCCACTGCATCAAAGATCTCCTCAGGTGTCAGCATGGCATACTTATCGGACTTCGTCTGCCGATTGATAGGACGGTAGTCTCCACACATACGTCTATTCGTGTAGTGGCCATACATATCCTTCTTTGCTGGCATAACTGTGGCAGATGCATACTCTCCATGCGACATCTCCACCAACCTAGCTTCCACCAAGTCTTGAGTCCTACTCTGGATCAAGGTTCTCTCCATGTCACTGTACCTGTAAGGACGTTGAAAGATTGGCGTGTCATTAGCCAAGTCGATCCGTATACTCGGTCCCTTCAAGGTACCCAAATCCTTCATACTAAAGACAAAACAATTCCTGTAGCTCTTCAGGAATCTCTGAACTCTTCGTCTCTCCTCTCCTATAAGCTTGGGTCCAATCTCTGGCTCCCAAGTATCATCTGTCACCATGCTAGAGGTAGAAGACGAAGTCGTTGACTGCTATCTTGCAGCCTCTGGAGCAGTTTCCTTCTGCTCACCACCAACAACCTCCACCGCTACTGTGCGAAAAACTTTTGCAGTTCTAGCTGCAAGCTCCACACTCTCCCCTATGACATCCCATGATGTCCAAGGATGACGAACTCCACGTGCCTCGTCTCCAGCCTTTGCTTCCACCGACTCGATAGGCAAAGAGCTCAAGAGTGCTCGAGCAGTAACACCCGTCGATCGCATCCGACGCTGCTCAGCCAATCCAAGGCTAACAATCCATGTCAAGCAGTTCAAGTCCATTGCTTGATCCAACACTTGACGACGTGAAGCCTCTGACACCGAAACTACTGCCGTCGTATCCGTAGTGAAACCCATCGCTCGCTCTCTCTCATCGGCATTGGGCTCCACCAATTGCCGTAATTGAGCATCCCACACAAGTCCAGGTCCTCCATCTCTGTAAGCATGTGACGCTGGAAAGCTCACCAAAGTGGATAACACTGTCATAGATCGTCCCATTAGGTTCACAACTGCCATGGGTGACCTATCGATGACTCTCACTACTTGAGATCGTCGTCCTGCATCCAAGATGTCATCAACTGTGAGGTGCGTTGATCATCTCACTGCATCGTGTGCGCGCTTGAGCACCTCCCTCGGTAACAAGTTCGTCCACCACAATCGTGGACGATGTGCACGAGATCCCACTCTCGCTGCATCTAACAACACTGCCGGTCCGACCCAGGACCGAACCTGGTGCACACTCGTCATCATATGTGCACGAGCATCACCCAACAAAAGAACATTCTCCAAGATGTACGCTGGAGAATCCATCCGATGCATCTGGAGATGTCGTAAGATTCGTAACATCTCCCAAAACATCCTAGATCGTGGGTCATGCAAACCCTGACCTCTCCCAGCACGTGTGTGACCTTGACATGGCCACCCCGCTATCACCAAGTGAATGGTGTCAACAAACGTGAGATCCTGCGCCCCCAGCAGCGAAATATCTGACGGCAATGCTTGCTGGTATCCTCTAACGGCTGATATAGGCAACAACTCAGGATATCTCTGCACCAAACGTGCCACGTGACGCAATGAGACGCATCTTGCGACCTCATCTCTCTCCACATACAAGTATCGCTGTACTTGTATGCCTGCCTGCAATACCGCAGCCAAACCTGTGCTGATCCCTCCAAATAGCTCCAGCACACACACACACTCCTTTGGATACTGCCATGCAATGGGAGTCGTATCCAACGGTGTTAAGGTCACAAGATCAGTAACAAGAACACTCCGATGTTCCTCTACTGGCGGTACAAAGGCTTCACTCCAAGCCTGCTGCACCAACCGATCAGCATACTGCTGCAACTCTCCACTCGAACTCCAGAGTGGAACATCTAAAGCAGATGGTACTAATGTAGACATGATAGACATGTCCTCCACCTCCTCAAAAACCGGAGTATCCTCCGCATGGGCATTGCCCTCTAACAACTCGCTCGGCCAAGTGATGACCGAACTGAAACCTGCAACGGATGCCATCATCTCTGACGTAAGCTCCGTTGCCCCAATTCTAGCACTGAACCGCACTGATAAGCGGCTCACTCGTCCCTCACCGGACTGCCAACCTGGTCTGTAAGATGCTGTCTCCGCCCAATAGTCGATCACAAACCCCATAGGGTATAATATAGCACCTCCAACCAATACATCATAAGACTTTGCGGCCGTAACGATAGCCTTGGCCCTCACCATGGAACCATCTGTGGGATGATCTGGTCTAACTCTCACCGTCAGCAACTCGCGTGTCATGTGTAGAGTTGTACCTCCTGATCCCCCTAGAGATGTCTGTAGTTGGAATGGACATCTCTCTACTTCGGACTTCCTTAGACCCAAACCGATACACGCCGCCTTCCCCAACATCAACGGTTGAGCTCCAGAGTCTAACAACACTTTCTGTGGTCGATACACCTTCCCTGAAGGTGCCACCAAATAGAAGATACCACTTCTGTTGTCCAACAACACCACACCTGGTGCCAATCCAGCACGGTCAATTGCCGGTCTAGCTGGTAACTCATCTAGCCTAGCAGCCGCCGCTTGCCAAGTACCACTAGTAGTTGTCCTGATCTTTGATTCCATGGACACATCTACCGTCTCTTGCTGAACCACCTCAGCACTAGAGGTAACCACATCCTCGCTCTCACTGAGCGTGGCTGCCAACTGGAACACTGGAGCCAAGCTGACTCCCAATGCCCTCATATCCGTGGCTGAACATAGTGGAGCTCGCAAAACTACTGTAGCCGCCCCCAACATCGGATTCGACGTCGCATCCACAGACGTCGAGCGTTGACTCGCATTATTCCCACTCTTGGATGTCGATGTCTCCAACTCCATTGCACCATCGATAGGCCGTTTAAGAACCATAGAAGTGGTCCTCAATGCCTCTGATAGCGTGAACGATTGAGAAAGTCTGGCCTGTCTACCAGCCTCCCCGCGTTGTGGATCCTACTCCACTGACGCACCTCGTGGCTCAGAGATACGTACTGCACTTCGAGTCACTGCCGCAGATGTCTCAATCTGTGCCACACCAGCCATGAAGTCGAAGTCACCTCCTTCTCCTCCATAAGACGTGGAAGCTTCTGTTCCACCAGATCTCCGCTGAGCCATAGCCATACTAGCTATCCTCTGCTCCAACTGCTCAATCCGAGCAGCCATACCTGCTTCTGACGTCGTAGCAGGCCGTGGATCAATTGATCCTCTCCCAGGTGCTGGACCTCTACCTCCAGCTCGACCACCACGGCCTCCCTGAGCTCCTCCGCCTCGTCCATGATCAACCTTCCCTTGCCGCAACTCGGGATGGAGATCAAAACAACGGTCACTACTGTGACCAGGTCGTCCGCAATGCTCACATTGCCTAGGTACTGCTTGAGACGTCCCAGATGTCTCATAACTACCTCTGCTTTGTGGATAATCCTTCTGCTGATGAGGACCATCACACGTTCAGCAAGGACCTGCTTGTTGCTGACTAGAGAAGGACGGCATGGGCTTCTGCCCACCAGATCCTCCAGCACCTCCATGGGATCGTGAGTGCTTAGCACGATCCTTACCACCACCACCACCACCTCGCTGTTGCGTAGCTTGTGATCCTCAAGAAAAGGAGGTCGTCCCATGTGATGCGTCTCTGCTGAACCCAGCAGTCACCACCCTCTCCTCTATCATGTTGAGCTCAATCCGCTCAGCCAAACCAAAGACAACCGCCAATGTCGGAGCTGTGTCTCTAAGGAGAGTGGCATCTCTGACTCTTCTACGCAGCTCCCGGTCTAGTATCCCATACCAGAACTGGACTGCCTATGCTTCCGTCACTCCTTGAGTAACGCTGATCAACCGCCTCATGCGAGTAAGCGCCTCGCGTAGGCTCTCTCCAGTCTTCCGCTGGAACTCCTGTAGACTCTTCAACTTGTCGGTCCGCACACCCTGATAATTCTTCCTCAAACAGTGGAAGAACTGAACCACAGGGTTAAACTCTGGTGGTATCCCGCTCGCACTACCACCTGCTCCACTACTAGTGGACGCACCGTTGGTAGTAGGGACCACCCGTGGATATACCACTACTACTGGCATCTGATCTCGAAGGTGCTACGCCTCCCGAAACTGCACCAGTAGTGATAGAAACGTAGTTGGGAGACCAATCTTGTCTCCACAACTCAATCTCAACACCGTAGTCTCGTCTGAACTCGTGGTAATCGTCCATCGGCGGTCCCTCCAAGTGCTGAAACAAACCCTTCCACGCCATGAAAGGTGTGAATAACTGTGGGTTCCGCATCTGTTGCAGATCGCACCAACTGCCGAACTCTTGGATGAAGTCATCCAGCTCAATGGTACCCACCGTACCCGAGTAACGTCGAGACCCCTTCGTGGCCCCATAGATCTCATCCATGTCCCACAACAACAATGTGATGACACTAGCCTCACCAGCAGAAAACGCACTGTCTGTGTCTGACTCGTCCTCTGGAACAACCAACGGCAATGGTGTAAGTAGTCGATACCTCACCCACTCCGTGTATACCCACTATCCGAGAAGTCCCCACCAGAACCTCCCGAGAACTCCGTGGTGATAGAATCTTGCGAACACACTCTCTAACCAGAATGTCGAAATCCCCGTCACCACCATAACTACAACTTGCCTATCCCCTCTCCTACTGAGCTCACCTATCCCCTACTAGGACAGTCAAGGTAAGGGCAACCTGTACTTGCCATCATCACAAGCAGCCTCTCACGGTTTGTTGGTCGTCACTCCAACTGCACCGTGAGAGAAACAGAGGTAGTCTGACTGGTCATCACTCCAGCCTCACTACCGACAGCACACTAGAGTGAACTCACTCTAGAAATCAAGCGCCAACACAAGCAAACGCGGCGCACAAATAGGAAGCAGAATATGGAGAGGTTCCAACCACAAGAAGTCCAAACGATAACCCTCCACACTCAAACATTCACATAAAGAGAAACTCAGCCTCACCCGGACTAACGCGTCTTCTTCGATGACCACATGCACAATATATGATCACCGACTGTTATAACCTGTACCTAAGGTCACTAACTAGATGTCCATACCTCTAGTAGCTCCAAAAATATCAACGTGATAGCTCTACTAGCTCATCCAAGACAATTGCTACCAACTGCCTTCATACGCGTCTTTTCGGTATAGACAAACACTACCACAACAGCAGCTTCCCTCTAGTACTCTGGGGTCGCCTTACCACTCCTCTAGGAACGTGCGAGCAGGTCTCCTACTACTTTAAACCAGCCCCTAAGTACTTGCACGCATCCCTGTAGGACACCAAGAGCTATTGGTCTAGTGATAAAGCCAAAGCTAAGACTAGAGAGTTAGGAGTCTAGGTCCAGAAATAGTGTTGGGATGTGTGACCAGTTGGTTTAACCCTTCCCACACAAATGGAACTTGAATACCTCTCTCACGCACGCCAGCAAGCTGACTTGCGGCGGGCTCGAGCTCAGGCTCAGGCTTCGCTCCGCCTCCGCACTCTCGCACTCCGCTCTCACGCCTCCGCACTCATGCACCTCTGCTCCTCGAAGCCTCTTATCGACCCATGCCAACCTGACACACGCCGACGCACTTCGGCTGACCTAAAACCCGTCACCAAAATCCGTCACCAGAAATTCGACTTCCCATAACTCGCAAACGGCTTGACCAAACTTCGTGAAACTTTGTGCATTAGGACCGTCTTCCCAGCGCGCTTCCAACGAGCCCACATCGGCCTGACATTGTCGACTATTTCGTCTGCCACACCCAAATGCGCACTTCAGCCTGAAACAGGTCACTTCAACACATTCCGTGAAATTTCAGCAGCGCTTCCGCACTACCTCACCACCAAATCGACCTCGAACAGATTCAGACGACACCCATCTACACGGCGATTGATCACAACACCAAAACAAACCACTCCATGCACGCGCGCACCCGCAAATCAAAGATATCAACGATCTGCCAACTCCGGAGATACCATCGGCAGCAATCCGCGACCTGAAATCCCTCAACCAGGCCTCGCAATCCGAGTTTTCCAAGTGATAACAAGGTATGTACTCACTCCACCTACCAACAGGCACTAGACAATCACTACAGTCGAGCCAAATCCACTCTATGCTCGCAGAGAATCCAGATCTCACTCTCAAGACTACCCACCATAGCCAGGAGCTTGAAGGCTCAACTTGAAGAACTGAGGTCTCCAAGCCCCTACATGCGAAGTATACCCCTTGTGGGCACTCTCACCAACTTGCCCTAACGGCCTTACCGGGGTCCGCCACTTCGCACTCGGTCAACCTAACCGAGTTACCAAACTGACGTGACATACAGGGCATAAATGTTTACAGAGTCTTCAGAGAGTTAGAAGGTTCTTACTGTTTTGCAACTAACACTGATATAATTATATAATTATTCTCTGTTAGTTTATTTCATGCTTGGTTAGTTTATTTCATGCACCACCAAACTGCAAAATGTCTGAAGGACGCGATAACAAGCTAGAGGATGCCATTCTAACCAGAGGATGTCATTCCAATGGCTCATTACTGCGACAGCCTCTTATGTTAATATTTGGAAGTGATACTCATGATCACCAAATGGGTAACGTTTTTCTGTTCTCACTCTTGATTGCTTTTTCTGTGTATTACGATCATTTTATTTCTCAAACAATTGATCATTGATAGTTTGTATTTTTTTCTCTTCACGCTCGATTTATTCACGCTCGGGCTTATTCATCACTTCCGCATTCACAGAAAACAGGAACAGTAGTATATAGATTCACACTCGTGCTTATTCATCACTTCTGCATTCACAGAAAACAAGAACAGTAGTATATCGATAAGGCGATAGATTTTATTCCAAAATATTTCTAGACATCATACTTCTCCGCTACTCTGGTAAGGTGTAGAGTTTCTCGAGGTTCTCAACAGCATCTTCGCACACAGATAGTGTATTCTTTATTTCTTCACAGAGACCCACGGTTCGGTCTTTCACCTCTGCAATATAATCTCGAACTTGGCGAAATCTAGTTAATGCATCACGACAATGCTGAACATGATTGCTAATTATTATTGTAAGCTCTTCCATCACCAATCGGTCCATGTCCCAAACAATCGACTCTACCCCAACTCGCTGTCGTAGCGAGAGCCTTTCCTTTGAGCAAGGGCGAACCTTCTGGCTGTGGCTAGCGATCAATGCACAACAGAGCGACAAGTTTCTTATAGATTTCTCTCTAACTTCCTCGATAACTAAGCATTTTCTTTCTCTCAGTAAAGGGTCAAGATAACTACACGAAAACGTTGGATTATCATGGGCACGACAAACGAGATATGTGATGACATGATCTCTCGGTAGTATTCCTCTCCGAAGTTTCTCACTACTAGAGCTTCGTACATGGCTTTGGGTCGACAGATGTGTCTTATCTCGCACTGGGTGTTAAAGTTTACAGGAGGGACTTGATTTAGATCCATCCTTCGTTAGATGAGGATAAAGACGGTGAGATCCCATTCTTGGCCGTAAGTGACAACAGGTAAGATCACGGGGACAGGCGAGAGCATGACTTGTGCGGTAAAGTTATGCTCGAAGGATCCTATCAGAAACTGTTGAAAATGAACTCGTTCCATGTACATCAGTTTAATCTGGAAAGGGTTTCGAAAAGGGAATCTGGGCGGTAAGTAGAGTCCTTCGTCCATCTCTCACAACATGTGCACTCCAACTACAAAGGTATTTCGATCCATAAAACTCCGATACAATCTCATAGGATCACCACGATCTCTCCACGAACAATCTCTTGGATTTCTCAAGGTCGAATACCCCCACACAGGTCACTCCCCTTTGCTTAAAAGTTTCGAACCCAACACAAAGATAGGTGCAAGTCCCCTAACCGAGCAACCCAAGCCACACGGGCTGATGAGGTGGCACACATGCACATCGCATGTTTGGTGCCGTCATACTCATCCACGTGTAGGTCGTCTGGTTGAAAGGTTCTAATGCATGCACCGTAACGTGTCATAATACAAGAGACTAGGCTAGATAGGTAGTCGACTTTAAGGCCAAGGATCGCACTTTGCCACGTTGAGTGCGAACCTGACAACCACATGACGTGGTTACAACGTAGGTCGCTAAAGTCTCATCTACGCCTAGAATACACCCCAAAGCAATACAAACGTCACACTGGATACTTTTCTGCCAGCTGCCGCTAACAAGACTCGGGCCCTGGACTAGATACCGTTGCCGATACAACTCGACAGAAAAACAGCGAACTTTCACACACGATAGGTACAGATCTACAGCTCAGTCTCCTCTCAAACTTGCCACGTAGGTAGGATACTAAAATCTCTACTTACATGTAAAATTTCAGGAAGATCTGACGGCTAGATCACAGATTCACAGAAACTAACACGCACTTCCAATCTCAGATTCAGGACAGACGCTTCTTTGTCTAAATGAACCGTCCACTTCCACTCAAACTTCCTGTGCTATCAATTCAGAAGGTAAACTCACTACTCAGGAAATTTGAGCCGATTTGACCGTTCGGATCATCCTCCATAAATCTGCAAACTTGCTGCTCCAGATTGAGAGCTTTCTGCACCCCGTCGCCTTCAAATCGCCATTGCACTCAATCCGCAGAACATCCGGTGGTGAAATTTGTGGTCAGAGCTTCAGCAACTGCCAGACTACAAGCTCATGAAATCTGGTCTCAATCTGACGGCTCAATCACTCAAACTCCTTAATCTTACAATCGGAAGAGAAAGCTATGTACTCTCATCACTCTATGAACTTCAAATCGCCATAACGTATGCCCTGGACCTCCAAATCGAGTGAAATTTGTGGTCAGATTGCTCCTCCTGTCGAGAGCTCTCCGCCCATGCCCTCTGATCTCCAAAATCCCTCGTCAAAGTGCCCCGAACCTCCCAGAGCGCACACTTAGGTACATGACAAGTTATCTTTACTTTTGGGTGGACCAATGGGAAGTTAAAGGACTCAACCTTGTCTTTTTCTGCCCCATGGAGACCCCCAGCAGATAATAGAGCATTCTAAGCTCATAAGAGCAATGTTTTAGATCCCATTACACCACAACTTCTACAATTGTGCACAAAACGCACTTATACGGGTAATTTACATACTAACTGGTCCCACAACAGGACATCGCTCGATAACATCACAAATTGCTTGTGAACATCCGAGTCTACGCGCTGCAAACACTGTGCGCTCTCTATCTTTTCGGTTGAGACCGATTTGCAGCTCCCAAAATCCTCGCAAAATAGTAGATTGAATAACTTCTTTTTGTTCCGCTCCAGACAAAATGCAGAATTCCGTTGCTGTCATGCCTAAGAGTTAATTCCCAGCTTGCCAAGCTGTGAAAACACTGCAGTCTTCAATTTTCCACTCCTTCATTGACGGGTCCATCAGTGACATACCGAATCTCCAAGCTCGAACAGTAGAAGCATGAGAACAACAACTGCTTGGAGAGTTTGCTCCAAGAGATCAAAATTCTTTTTGTTTAGATACTCCTCCGGCAGCTTTCAAACATCTAGCACAAGCCTGATAAGTCATGGAACCATTAAAACTGCGGATAACTTTTACTATCGCACACTTGGTCCATCGTGGCTCTACTCTGGTCTCAATCGTTTCTGTTTCATCGTAGAATTCACGAAGAGAGAAAATCTGCATCGCCATTGATAAGAATGTGCGCCGAGCACCCTAAAACTGAACGCGTCCTTGATGCACTAAACTCTGCGTAATGTAACATTCTGCTGCGCAGTTCCCGCTTTCTTTCCCGCCCACTAATCTAACATTATACCACGTCAGACATCGATAGATGACATGACTATCCGAAGCGACGTCTGATGTGGCAAAGTAACTTACAAAACGAGCGGTTGCCAGTTTGGGGGTTGATCAAGAAGGTCATCGTTAAGAGGGGGTGGATCAAGTCCGAGATTCCTTCTGGGGGGTGGATCAAGTAAATTTCTGCAGGAACCTTTCACTAAGACACGAACCTGTAGTTTGGTCTTCAGGTTTTCCACCATCGAGATGTTTGATGATTTCGAACAATTTGACCTTACAGTCGTATACGGATTAACGTCGTCCTTAGGAAAACCATTCAACCCAAACTGTACGCGGTCATCAACGTCAATAATCTCCTCATAGCTTCAAATTACACAACACATGGATGAATAGAGTCTCATCTACTGTGCAGAAGGTGTGACACTCCGATGTCCAACACGAGCTACGTAACTGATCCTCGACTTTAAGAATTGTCTGATTCCAGTTTCTTGTGGATGTGTAGTGTGACCCGCAAAGCTTGAACACCATCTTAAAGAAGTGCAAGGAATGCATACAATGGGGAAGATACAACTACAGTCAGGTCAATATTTTTGCGTGCTTGAGTACCAATACGTAAAAGGTCTCTAAATCCTTAAAAGTGAATTGTTAAGGGCTATCGGTAAAATAAACAAGCGTCAAAGCAGAACATGGAAACTACTCTTGCAAACAACTACTTTTGTTAAACAAGATACGGGCATACGACTTTTGCTCGAACGCAATTATATAGGTTACATCCTAACCTTAGTGAAACATACTGCGGTACGCTCGCCCTTCGCTCGAGCAGCGCATCTGTAGGTACCGCTGAACTTATTTCAAATATCGATACTTGTTCATCTGCAACATCGAACTCCATTTCTACTGCATTAACAATAACAGTAACATGAGGAAGTCCTGTGACATTCTCTTGAATGGAATCAGTTACATCTTCTAGAGCTTGAGCTTGTGAGTATTGAGTATTGTTATCCATTTGTATCATACGGTGTCTTCTTCGTCGAATTGCGATAGGAGGCGGGCCACAAGTCCAAACAGATTCTAAGTCGTCAATCATTATTGGAGGTAGATGCGGTTGTCTATAAATTTCAAATAGTGATGAGCTGTACCAAATTTGATCAACGCGTGTCATAGGATCCTCTCCCACTTTCTTATTGAAGGTGATAACATGCTCACGTGGCCATCCCATTTCCTGATACTCAACGCAACTGCACGTTTCTCGCCCATTCGAGCTATGCTTAACTACATGAGTTGATCCTAAAATGTGACAGCGAACTGTGACCTCTCTAAAGTTTAAAACTTGACAAATGAATCCTTCTGCAGCTTGCTCATTCTCAGCCTATCTACTCCTCGTAAAATTTGTGAGTAGATTTGTCTCCTGCTCCAATTGTTGACGCCTTGTGGTAAATTGTTGCATGATGTAATATCAAATTTTGAGTAAAATTCTCAAGGGAGCATTAAAACGAATGATCCTCGGAGCGTTGTTCATGCTCTCGGCTACATTAGAAGTTACCTTCTCATATCGTGGTTTCGAAAACGCACAACGACTATATCTTTCTAGCATGATGCCTCGCAGATAAGTAGCCAACTGTTTGCTTCGATCTCCGGGGTCATCGAGTTTCTTAAAACCTCGTTATATCTGTCATATCAAATTGCATTAAAATACCGATTCCTTGCTAATTCTATAATTCACATAAATTCTCTTTTGGAAATTCTCATGATCGAAAGATAGTCGAGCTAACCAAATGCTCATCAGTGCTGAATGTAAACTTGTTAGAACTACGCGTGAGATTCGTACGTCTCTTGATTCTTCGCATACAAGCAAACCAAAAATGGTTGCTCGGCCTCCTTGCCAAATCTCGTCCTCACGTTCATTCTAATGTGTTGAGCACAATGACCATGCGTCACAGTTGGAAATATCTCAGCAACGACTTTCTCCAAATCTTTTTGTCGATCGCTGATGATGACAGTTTGAGGACTCTCAATTCCATTTATTGATTCTCACAATAAACCACAGAACCACGTCCAGTTTGATGTATCTTCTCTTGGAGCTACAACATAAGCTAAAATGATAGTCTGGTTTGCACCAAAGAAGGTGGAAGCCAAGAAAATTTGACAAGCAAAATTGCATGACTCCAAATGACAAGCGTCAAGACAAATCACTTTCTGACAGGAGCTAAAGATATTACGAGTAGCACTGGGACAGACAAAAAAATGACTGAAAATTGTCAGATGATTTATCCATGTGCTCCAATCCACAACAGCTAAGGGATCGACGTCTTTGATCCTTCTACATATCGATGGAATATAATGAAAAGAGACAGTCTGATTACTTTCTAACCAATCCTGCGAGTGCTCACGACTTCTCCAAACTTGGTTATATGGAGCTCGTTTATTTAAACTAGTCCGAATTTCTTCCATTAAATTCCGGATTGGGATGTTCGGATCTATAGCTACTCTATTACACAATACTTGTGCAAGGAATTTAGAGTTTGACGTTGGTCCGCGTCAATAAGCTTGTTGTTCAGGGCAAGTATGCTCCAGATTACACACGCTGATGATGATTTTTCCTGTGAATTTTCTTCTTTGTGCACATACCCTCCAATTGCACGACTGCGTTACTGATCCCTCTCTTGTCTCAACTCCAGTTCCATAGAATGTTTCTCTACCAGAGGTTAAATATCGCATCTTCTCGTCACACCGATCATTCTCAAGAACTCGTCGTGTGCTTTGAATCACAGTGACATCTTCTCGTCTTCTGCTCTCTCTCTGTCTCTGTCGTTGGATGAACTCGAGGAAGCTACGAGGCTGACTACTTATCAAATTCGGGTCCAAGTTCTCGTTATTTTTGACTTGCTGTTCTATCGATTTTCTGTAACGAATCTTCCCTCCATAACGACAAACGCGCACTTTGTGAGTGGAATATGACTTGAGCTTGTTACAAGCTTTACTGTTCAAGAAACACCAACAATCTATAGCAAAGTCAAAATCTTTCCAGCATCGAAATTCTCCCTCCAACATCAGTGTCCCTGCAGCCTCTCTTAAGGCGTCTAGTGTTTTTCCTTGAAGCACGCAGTCAGCAAGATGAGTGTCAGTCATCTCCTGCCGCCATCGCTCCAGGATTGTTTTGTCTTCCACGTCGCTTCTTGCATCCAGAAAAAATTCCCGCTCTTCATCTTCAAAATGTAATCCATCGAAGGAATCTAAATCATTGTCCTTCGACATTATCGCTAAGTGCTTACATGCACTGCAGATCTCTGTCCCAGATGTCTCACTATTACCACCATGCACTGTTCATAGCCATTCTTTCTGTTCGATGTGAAACATTGTATCATGCCAGTACTCATTCTGCAGCACGATGTGGAACATTGTATCATGCCAGTACTCATTCTGCAGCACGATGTGGAACACTGTATCATGCCAATACTCATTCTGCTGCGCAGTTCCGCTTCTCTTCCTGCGCACTAGTCTAGTTGTGTAACACGTCAGCTATCGAAAGCTGACATGACTATCCAACTGGACGTCTGATGTGGCAAAGTAACTTACAGAACGGACGGTCGCCAGTTTGGGAGTCGATCAAGAAAGTCATCGTTAAGAGGGGTGGATCAAGTCCGGGATTCCTTCTGGAGGTGGATCAAGTAAATTTCTGAACTATAACCATAACATACACTGGACTGAACTGATTGTAGCACCTCTATACACCTTGCAGACCACCTGCAAGTCAGAAACTGGCCGGTACAGGTGCGTAGTTCTTGCCCCGAACTCTTTCATGGAAATTGCAGTGGATATAGCTCAGTTGAGAGTGTTTGGAGTACGTCAGGCCGGAAGCTATTTCATTCAATTTTCTCTGAGTTTCTGAGCATTCAAGTGGTTTTTTTTATCGATATATGGGATAACTGTAAAGTGAAAAGTCTAAAAGATCGTGAAAACGGATGTGCGTTGCAGTTGCGGCTTGTGGTATCTTTTTCACGCACTGTCAGTTCGAGTCGATGATGCAGAAAGTAATCAGGCCATGAGGACTATCCGTGGATTTGTTGAGAACTTTTTCGTTTGCGAGGAATGTCGTGAGCATTTCGTGAAAATGAGTGCGAGGTAAGAATGCCTTTCACCTTACATGTTTCTAGCTTGTAACTGTTTAAGTCTTTTATGGTGGCACCTGCTAATCTGCTGTAAATCTAAGATTTAGCGCTTGCAAACAGCGCTATTGAGACTGTAAATACGCGTCGTGCCCTGGCGTTGTGGCTATGGCGCGCACATAATGAGACATGAAGATCCGAGGTTTTTTGGAACGAAAAGGAATCTTTTCTTCAGACTCAAGGAATACTGAAGAAAAGAGAATATTTGTTTTCATGCTTTTATACTCATACTCCGGGTTTAATTAATCATTAGTCTTAAGACTTTCTATTAAGACTTTCTACCTCAAGTGACATCTTGACACCTGTGACAAGAAGGATATGACATGGATGGATATGACAACATGTCTCTTGTCTTATCCATTATGGAATTAACACTTGTAATTAAGAGATTAATAAGAAATCAAGAAAGAAACAGTGTCAATTACATGTCAATGTAGGATAATCAGGTTTTCCCTCACGAAGCAGCAACACTTGGTAAGAACGGACGACAATACTGCAACTCTCTTCCATAGAATAAGAGGGGGTTTCAAAAATTACGAGACAAAATTCTTCAACGGCGAGGAGAGAGAGTCATAATATCGCAGTAGTTAACTTTTTATCGAAGCACAACTGGGTTTGTGGGTTTGTGACTCACATCACCGTTTCTTCGACGAACTTTTTTCAGTTCTGACGCTCAGTATAAATTCTCAGCGCAGTAGATATTTCATGGCAAAAAGAATCGGGTAAAACAAGTGAATAAATGTTAAGAAAATTTTTGCGGATGTTTTTCTGCTAATATCTCTCGAGTTGCTTGCAGGAAACACATGCCAAGATCTAGTCGAAGTTGTAACTCTTTACCCGCGAGTGTACAATCTTTCAGAAAGGTTCCTAAAGGTTCCTAACTTTGATACCCCTAATATATATGCAGTGCAATGCAACCTCCCGTTTCAGGAAAATGAAGAAAGACGAAAAACATGAGGAAAATCTTTGTGGAGAGGATTTACGTCCGTGCCGCCGGTTACATACATGCTTCCACACCTTCCACTTCAAAAGCGGAAGTGGAATAGCTAAATAATATAACAACATTGCCAATGTAAATTTGATTATCATGAAAATACAATATGCATTGTTTATATATTGACTATTGTATTAGTTCGCAACAGAGTGCGATGTGTGACTGTATTATCTTTATATTGCATATGTATATTTTATTGTCAGCTTAAATTTATTTAAATTATAATACGCATGGTAATACAATAGATTCATAGTTACTGGTGTGGACTACTCGTGTGTCATGTATACAATGTGAAAGCAAAATGAGATAAAATGACTAAAATTATACTAAAAATGACTAAAACTATGACTAAGATATTTGTTTATGATGATCAAGCTTAAAATGCCAAGATCAAATCATTACTCGCGAGTGCATGGATCAAATTAACTTCCTTTATATGTATAAGTAGTGGCTCAAGACGATTAATCCACGACTAAATGGACACTATGCCAAAGAACTTATGGCTGACAGTAAGAATAGAGTGGTAATCTTTAGCGGATCGAAGGAAAAAGTAAATGTCGAACGAACTAACAATGTTTACAAGTGAATATGTTTTCGCACGCATCTCAAAACAAAATTTGCGACGGGGACCCAACATGTCTCCCCAGATGTAAATTCTTTTGTTATAAATGAATAGTATACATTTAATTAATTACTTTCTAAAGTTTTCTTCTGAAAATAATTCATTAGTTTTATAAGATTTACTATATTAAATAAACAACAGAAAAAATCAAAAAATATAGTACATTGTAACTATTCAGTATTTTACAGAAAAAGTCAGCCGATACTGACCATTCTTCATTTTTGTAACCTGTAATTTATAACCCTTGATGTAGAAGTTCAGAGGTAAATTATTGTGTGAAATACACCAAATGTAAATTTTCTTACTGCTTGACGTGTCCTAACAACGCACATGTACTGTATGTGTCTCATTATCTTTATTACTCTGGTGCAGGGGGAACCGGGCCGAAAAGATTATCCATTTTCGCTTCTTTGACTTAGGAAGAACTCCCTCAGCATACGGGGCTTAACGTGCCGGAGAAAGTGCCGGAGTATGCCGGAACCCGAGAATTGGTCGGTGTGCAGCCGACTTCACGCACAGATAGAGAAAGTAACTTCCTCCATGAAGTGAACTATCTAGATTCCCCGTTCGTGTGATAACAGGTTCACAGTACGAACATACTGTGAAGCTGTTAGCATATGAGGAGGAGGATAGTCACACTCATGTACACTTAGAAGTGTACATGAGGTGTAATCTATAATCTAACCCTTCCCGCAGGAAGGGTAAGAATATAAATAACGTCTTCGTAAAACGGCGACGTTTGAAGAAAAGAGCAACAGTTTTGGTGTCTTGGCTTTATCCTCCCAGCAACGCATCATCCCAGACTCCACTTATAACTTATATTCGGATGAGTTGGATACTCATCAATTAATTAACATATATTATTTATAAATTAAAATTTATTTTATAACATTATACTTTCATAATATTTACACGTTTTCTGACAACAAGAAAGGAAAATTCATTGCACAAGAACGTGGGGAAGGATATTGTTATTTAACATTTACACGTTTCCATATGAATGAAGTTAATCGAGCACGCATATTGAGCTGCTCTTGTTCAGGTTGCATGCATATTTTCTGATCGTTCAAAGGCCGACATGCGTCATGGACTGATCGTTCAGAGGATGGGTCAGGGATTTGAGTTAGACGGTCTGAGGGTTTGTGCAGAGTAGCTGAAAAGACGGCGATAATTAACATCACCTGAAAGTTCCGATGCAGATTCCAAACTAATCTGTGAGAATAAGAGGGAGGAGTGATCGCCAAAACAATCAGGATTACATGCTAAAGAAAGTCAGGCGCTTGAAGGAACCCAAATACAGAGAAGGTACAGTCGTAAAGATCGGGGAAGCAAATACGTTTATGGAGACAAGGAGTCCTTCGGAACCAGTAGAGACCTTAAGGAGGCAGTGTGGATTGACTAAGGTATACCTGCTGTAACCGGACAATGGTGCTAAATGAGATGTGAAAAATTCTGGGCCCTCGCTTTCGTGCTGGAGACTGTGGGTTCACGTAGGTGTCAAGCCTCTGCAGGTTCAGCGGATTCCAGGCTAGGCTCGTCACATTCGAGCTTGAAATTTGAACCAGCCCAAGAAGTAGCTTGAAGAAGGACAGGAAATCACGCATAGCTTAGCTTTCACAGCACGGAAGCCGAAATCCGCAGCTGTATCTCGTGTTGTCGTGTGTCTCTTGTATACTCGTGTTCGAGTTGTACAAGACTGAGGATGAAACGGCAGTGCAGGTGACAGGCCACACTTGAACCTCTACTGCACTGGATGAATGTGAGGATCATGGAGCAACAACAGTGGTCATCATTACAACCAGTTTTTACAGCTCTTGTAGCGATTGTGCTGGTACTCGTCACTGGTTTGCTCGTCGTTACAAAGAAATCGAAAGATCGTCGGCCTCCAGGGCCGAAGCCATGGCCTGTGCTGGGAAGTCTCCCACTTCTAGGAACTCACCCCACCAGAGTTTGATGAAGCTCGCAAAAGAGTATGGACCGCTCATGTTCATGAAGCTCGGTTTGGTGAATGTAGTAGTCGTGACATCTGTTGAAGGATAATATAAGTTCACGTTCTTTCTCCTTTGACTATGACTTTTGACTATGACCTTTGACTATGACCTCTCAGTTCCTTTCTCCCTCTTCAATATCTGTTCGTAACTCCCTCTAGTGTAACTGTGTTGTAACTCCTTTCTTGTAACACCTCCTTGTAATTTCTTGTTCCCCGTTCCTTCTCTGAGGCACCCCCAATGACCTCTACTCTGGAGATGATGACAGGTCTATTGTCTGATCCCCCTGTACGCAGCTTCAGCTGTGTGTGAGCTCCTGCTAACTCTCGTCTTATTCAACATGGTATCAGAGCAAGGCAGCGAGAAGCAAGAGAGAGAGAGTTTTTGCAAGGGGGTTTGACAGGAAGAACGGAAGGTTCCATCTAAGGAAAAGAGAGTATGAGTGAGGATGCAGAAGTACTGGACGGACTGAGTTCACCGACTGAGTGAGGATGCAGAAGTATTGGTCGTCCATCTCAATCTCAGATTGAGATGGACGAACTGGAGAGTTTGGTGCTACAAGAAGAAATCAACATCGAACAGAATAACAAAAGAAAAGCAGCAAGTGACGAATCTGTTTTGCTGCACATCAACAAACAGAGAGGAAACTTTCGAGGGAAGAGGAAACCATTTCCTCTCAACAAAAGGTGGAATAGCAGTGTTGGATCAGGCAACCAAGGAGGAGGCTCTTCCGCACATGCACAAGGTGACAAGAAGCGCAAGAATAGAAACTGTCACTACTGTGATAAACCAGGCCACTTTGCTCATGAGTGCAGATTGAAGGCAAGACACGAAGGTACTGATAAGAGCAAAAATAGAGCAAACCTTGCTCAGGCTAAGTCTCCAGGAGAAGGTAATGAGCAGCTGTTTTTTACTGCTCTCTACACTAGTAAGTTAGATAATCCATGGTGGATAGATTCTGGAGCATCTAACCATATCTCTTCCATTCGAGAGTGGTTCCACAACTTTCAGGAGAGCAGTGGACCAACAGTTGGTCTAGGAGATGGTGAGAGATACGAAGTTAAGGGACAAGGTGATATTCACCTCCAACTACCTACTGGAGCATTATTTCGAGTTGAGGGAGTTTGATACATACCTAGTGTGGTGCATAACTTGCTGAGTGTTGGGAGGTTAGTCCAAGCTGGTTTTTACATCAACTTCAACAACAAAGGATGCAACATACAAGACAATCAAGGTGTAGTAGCAAGAGGCAATGTGGTAGGTCATTTATATGAGTTTGAAGCTACTTCTTTACTTGAAGTTTTGCTTGCTGCTACTGTACAAGAGAAGACGGATTTGTGGCACAGAAGGCTAGGTCACATGAGTTCAGATAGAATGAACTTGTTATACAAGTTCAACCTAGTTGAAGGAGTCCAGAAATTCGATTCTTTGCACAAGCCATGTGAGATCTGCTTGAAGGGAGAACAAGTTTAGAAGAAGTTCCCTTCAGCAGCAAGAAGGGCTACAGCTCCACTAGATTTATTGCATATAGATCTAGCAGGACCCATTGATCCTCCATCATTAGGTAGAGCTGAATATTACCTTTTGATAGTTGATGATTACTCACGAAAAATGTGGGTGAGGTTTCTGAGAATGAAGAATGAAGCTTTCACACACATGAAAGACTTCATAACTGAAGTTGAGCTTCAGACTAGCAGAAAAATCTGAAAAATCAGGAGTGACAGAAGAGGGGAGTTTCTGTCCAAAGCCGCTGAGGCTTTCTACAAGTCCAAAGGCATCATACGACAACTAAGTGCACCTTATACTCCACAACAAAACGGAGTGGTGGAGAGGAAGAACAGAGTGGTTGCTGAAGTAACCAGATGTCTACTCAAGGATGGAGGACTACCTAGGAAGCTGTGGGCTGAAGCAATTAACACTGCAGTTTATCTTCTCAACCGGAGTCCAACAAAGGTGGTGGAAGGTATGAGCCCTGAAGAGGCCTTCACAGGTATAAAACCTGATATCTCAAATCTTTGAGTTTTTGGGTGTAAGGCCTATGTACTTGTGCCTAGAGAGTTGAGGAGGAAGTTAGACGATTGCTCTAAAGTTTGCACTTTCATAGGCTACTCTAAACAAACGAAGGGATATAGACTACTTGACAGCAAAGAGAAGATTGTCATTAGTAGGGATGTTTTCTTTGATGAGGCAAATCATACTGCTCATCTTGAGGTAGAGAAGAAGGAGACTACCACTACCTCCAATGGTACTAGTCTAGCTTTCAAATTTCCTCTTTCTGATATGTTACAAGATAATCAGTCCGATGAGAATGTACCAGAAGCTGTTAGAGGTGGTGTAGATGTTGATGTTGCTCAAACAGAACATATCGTGCACTCACCTGAGTTGGTAGTAGATCTTCCCACACAAGTTACAGTTCCAACTTCAGTACCTGAACAAGTGCTTCAACAACTTCCGAATCAAGTAAGAAGGCAACTCGAATCAGGAGGCTACCTGCTCGACTTGCTGAGATGTGGTTAGCAGAGGCGATTGATAACGCAGAACCACTGCAGTTCGAAGATGCTATGAAGTCTGAGAAGTGGACAAAGGCAATGAAGGAGGAGTTTACTGTATTGCAGAAAAACGATACTTGGTTCTTGACAACTCTTCCTGAAGGGAAGAAGTTGATTGGAACCAAATGGGTGTACAAAACGAAGTACCATGCTGATGATACAGTTCAGAGATATAAGGCTCGACTTGTAGCCAAGGGCTATCTACAGCAGCAAGGGGAGGACTATGGTGAGACGTTTACTCATGTAGCAAAGATGAGTTCAGTTAGGCTGCTAATAGCATATTCTATGCTTCATAACTGGAAAGTATGGCAACTAGATGTGAAGAATGCTTTTCTGAATGACAAGATACAAGAGGAAGTATACATACAGCAGCCACAAGGTTTTCAAGTTGCCAGAAAAGAACAGTTAGTATACAAACTTCGTAAAGCCTTGTATGGCCTTAAGCAAGCTCCTAGAGCTTGGTTTACTAGGATAGACAGTTTCTTAAGGAAGAAGGGTATCTCTTCTACAAGGGGAGATCTTAATCTATATATCCTAGTTACAGCAAAAGGGAGAGTAGCGTTGTTGCTATATGTGGATGATGTAATCTTTTCAGGCAGCGATGAAGAGGCTATCTCTTTAGTGAAATTACAGTTATCTACAGAGTTCGAGATGATTGACCTGGGCAGACTTACCTACTGTCTTGGAGTTCATTTAGTCGAAGATGGAGAAGATCTGTACCTTGTATAGAATAAGTACATCAACGACACATTGAGGGAGTATCAGATGCAGGATTGCAAGCCAGTGCCTACTCCAATGATACTTTCGAAGGATTGGTCTACTCAGCATGGATTTGACGAAGCGGTTGATAAAACTGAGTATAGGAGACTAGTTGGAAAGCTGATCTACTTGGTTGTAACGACCAGACCAGATCTAGCTTACGCTGTAAGCAAGCTTGGCCAGGAGATGGAAGACCCAAGAGTTCCACACTTGAAGGCAGCGAAACGAGTACTCAGTTATCTGAAAGGTACTGCGTTTCATGGACTGAAGTTTACTTCAATTACTCCTAAAGTTCTAACAGGCTTTACGGATGCTGACTGGGCAGGTGATGTCATAGACCAGAAATCAAGATCTGGTTATGCCTTCCTGCTTGCAGGTGCAGCTGTTACTTGGTAAAGTAAGAAACAGAAGGTTTCTGCTTTGTCATCCACAGAAGCCGAATATCGTGGACTGTGTAATGCAGTTCAGGAAGTCGTGTGGATAAAATGGATGCTGGAAGATCTGGGAGAGGTTCAAAGAGAACCAACTATCATGTTCACTGATAACATGAGTAGCGTTGCTCTTGCCAGAAATCCAGTTCATCATGCGAGGACAAAGCACATTGAGGTGCAAGTCCATTTTATTCGTGACAAAATACAAAGTGGAGAGGTATGTGCCACTTGGGTACATACTGATGACCAACTAGCAGATATATTCACTAAATCATTGTCTAAACCTCTGTTTGATAAACTGAGAAATGACCTTGGTATATGTGAACTGCCCGTGATCTTACGAGGGGGTGTTGAAGGATAATATAAGTTCACGTTCTTTCTCCTTTGACTATGACCTTTGACTATGACCTCTCAGTTCCTTTCTCCCTCTTCAGTATCTGTTCGTAACTCCCTCTAGTGTAACTGTGTTGTAACTCCTTTCTTGTAACACCTCCTTGTAATTCCTTGTTCCTCGTTCCTTCTCTGAGGCACCCCCAATGACCTCTACTCTGGAGATGATGACAGGTCTATTGTCTGATCCCTGTACGCAGCTTCAGCTGTGTGTGAGCTCCTGCTAACTCTCTTATTCAACAACATCCCCAACGATGGTAGAGGAATTCCTGAAAACTCATGATCGAATCTGGGCATCACGATATGCTACTGCTGCGGCTAAGATCATGTGTTATGGGGCCATGGACATAGCCTTCTCTGAGTATGGAGCACGATGGCGATATGCAAAGAAGGTGTTCTTATTAGAGCTCTTCACTGTCAAGCGGCTTTCGGAATTTCAGGTTGGACTTCGAACCATGAACTTCAACAGTTCATATTCTTAATTACGGTTGCCTTTTGCAAGAGACATCTTAGATATACTCAGTATCTAGTAGCCGGTTGTAGGGAAATATGCAAGAGACATCTTAGACTCAGTACCTAGTGGCCGGTTGTAAGGAAATATCCTTACTCTTCCAGACGTAGATACTAGAGGTTTTGCACTTCTCGTTCCACCACTCGGGGTGTCTTCCTGCTCAGATATCTGTCGGGAGTTTTCCCACCTGTCCGTTTACCGCATGACCTTTAATGATCACGTTAACACCTTTATGATCCGTTTCTACGTGTACCTGGAACACTAGAGTTGAACAATTGCCCTCGCTAATAGAGTCGTTAAAACGATACTGTCACGAGATGTTTTTACGTGTGGATGCAGAAAACTCGGAAACTGGAAGTGATGAGTGGCATCAACGAAGTGATCGAGGGGTGCTGCAATGGAACAAAGGCTTTACGGATGGATCTGGTGTTACGAAAGATTGCATCAAATGTAATGACCAGAATGTTGATGAACCAGAGTCTTCTCAGTGAAACGGCTAACGCCATCAAAAGCACTGATGATTTTCAAGAGACGATCAAAGATGTTTTCAGATTATTTGGCGTCTTTTATCTCGGAGACTTCATACCCTGGTTAGATCGATTCGACCCGCAAGGTCTTAAAAAGCAGATGTATGTCACTGCAAAGAAATATGACAAATTCTTGCAGAGTGTCTTGGACGACCATAAGGTGAAGCTGGAGGCAGCTAAACACCAGCCTCATGGTTCTAACGAGGAGACACCGCAAGATATAGTGGACACACTACTAACTCGTACGAGAGATGTTGATGGCCAATATCTCACCGAACTCGAAATCAAAGCCATCATGCAGGTATCCTGAAGGCTTGACCATGACACCCATGGCCACACAACCGTTTCCTATGCAATGTCATCTGGATATCCATAGCTACCTCATGACCAGTTCTAGCTTCATGGTTGAGCTGAAACCAGATGGTGAAAAGTTGCGGCGCGGATACGAGTGATGGACTGTTTCTGAGTGAAGTGAGCTGTGACTGCAGGATGTGATTTTCGCAGGTACAGACACTAGCTCGAGTACCACAGAGTGGGGTCTCAGCGAGATACTGAAAAATCCCGGCTGCCTGGAAAGAGCACAAATGGAAATGGATTCTGTGGTGGGACGAGATAGACTCGTAGAAGAGTCTGACCTGCCCAATCTGCCGTACCTGAACGCCATTGTGAAGGAGAATTTCCGGATGCACCCTGTGGCACCTTTGATGGTACCACATGTGTCGACGGAGGACTGTGAGATCCAAGGCTACAGGATTCCTGCGAAGACTAGGTTATTCGTCAACACTTATGCGATCCAACGAGATCCGGCGGTTTATGAGAGGGCGCTGGAATTCTATCCTGAGAGATTCCTGGGTAGTAAGAAGGATGTTCGTGGCCTCGACTTTGATCTTCTACCCTTCGGGACAGGTCGAAGAATATGCCCTGGAAAAGCGCAAGGTCTTCTGGTAGTTCAGTATACCATGGCTCTGCTCATCCAGACTTGCAACTGGACTCTCCCTGGAAACCTGAAGCCGAAACAGGTTGACATGGAAGAGACATTTGGACTCACCGTGCCTAGACTCAATCCTCTGCTGGCTATAGCAGCTCCGCGATTACCCGAACACGTGCTTCGCTCGTGACTGCGCATGCCAATTGTAAAGCTGACATTGTCAACCAGAATCCGGGATTCACACCTCGGGTATACCAAGTTGATACACTGTGGACCGACTGAAACTAGTTATCAGCTTCTGCAGCTGGAGAGATTTACCTAAACCCTAAACCCTTAGTCCCATCGTAAATATGATTACTTGATCGCCTATGTTAGGTTTCTGGTAACTTCACTTCACATGAGAACCACCCACCATTATCAACAGGAACTTACTGAAATCCCACCCACGTAAACTTTCATGTTGTTTACATTGATTGGATAAACACACCGCCTCTTTGGTGATTGATTCCGATGCAAGTTCTTTTTCTCCTCAGTTAAAGTTGATATGTTCTCACATTTTCAATGAATATTCTTTCAAAGTTCGGAACATACTGCGTGAGTTCCCAACTTTGAAAGTTCCCTCAAACTGTATAGGGTACAAGGTTGCATTTTACAGGGTTTTGCTGTATCGAGCGAGTAATATATTCACCGTGTTGCATACCATGCTTTCTGTGATCGAAAATTTCACCCAATGACCAATGAATTTCAAGGCAAATCTTAGTAGTCAGTCCTCTTTCGGTTCTCATTCAACAGAGATCCACCAATTTCAAGTTTACGAGTTGAAGCGTCGATGAGTGCAAGTTGCGGTCTCCACTTCAAGCACAGCAAGTAGAGTATCTGAGACGGTTATAACTAGAAGGAACCTTGGGCTCTTGAGACTTAAGGGCAACACAACTGGCACAGCAGCACGACGAATGTTAGGAAGATTTCACAGGATAAGTGCATGACAACTATCAACTTGAAGTTTCAACTCGGCTGATTTTATCCCCACCAGGATAAACGTAGAGTCATCTTAAGGAATCGCTTCTTGTTATTAGATGATTCTTTGTCAGTCAGATAAGAAGGAAACGTGCAATTATGTAATATTCTAGTTTTAGATGTTTTGAGATTTATCTATCGTTTTTCTTGCGTTTCTTCCGAAGTAGTTATAGAGAAAAGAGAAGAGGAGAGAACAAAAGAAGTTGCACTTTCCTCGAAGAACAAGAGAGGATGTGCGAAATTTACGTAGTCCATGATACTTGAGAAACACATTACGTCGACAAAGATGCGGTTTTATATACGTGCACGAGAGAATTACAGAACGAGATCTTTCACTCAGTCATCAACAAGTTTACATCCAAGAGGATCCATTGGGAGAAACCGCATGAAGCTAGACTTGGGTTGCGACCATGGAATGAAATGAAAATATTCGATGAGAGATGTTGCAAAGGAGAACGCGCCGACGTAATGATTCCATAGTGAAGATGGGATCGGCAACAAACAAAATTCTTGTAGGTCACACCACGATCTGGAAGGATAAAGTTCAAAAACACATCTCTGATCATTTAGATATTACGGATTAAAAAAACCATTTATCTTTCTCTTGTTTGTTATTTCAAAAAGCTAATCATTACTGTATATTATACTTTCATCATATTTTATAAGAATACTAATGATTTACTTTTTAATTTGCGTTTAGGAAAAGTTTCTAGGAGTTGCTTCGATAATTTTTTCCTTTTGATTTATCTTTTAGTATAGTTCCTGACACACAAACTTCAGATTTAGTGCAATATATAGATTTCCTAATATAAGGATGTATAAAGCTTTGACTTCTGAACTTTTGTAAATCTTCTGAGATCTGGAAAAATGAGTTCATGTATTTGGTTATTTTTTATATATATATTCTTTTGTTTATCAAATCTAGTATATTATTTGTGAGTATGAGCATACTTTCTTTTACTTTACTAACCATTTTTCAGTATTCCAAGTCCGTTATCTTTATCATGTAAGAAGCTGTCTGTGTTAGCTAGAAGAGTAAGTTATAAACTTGGATTTACATTATCACTTCATGTCTAAGTTCATTACTAACTCATTGACTACATATTCCAAAGATATGAGAATTATCATTTACTAGGATTGCAAGTGATTTCATTGTTACATGTAATAAGTTTATTAGTTGTTACACATAAAGCAATGGATTCTTTTCTGGACTTTGACTCGTAAGGTACTTGTTGCATACAAACTTAGATGTCTTAAGATTGAATCTTTTAGCCTATGGTTCATGGAGCTTTCTGAACTGTAGTCTTATTGTTACAAGAACCAATTTGGTTTGCTGGTCGACTTCTAATTCGAGAGTCTTTGGTTTCCAGAGGTCTTTTGGCTGCTTGAATTCTGCAGATCTTTTACTCGCTTTCAACTCAAAATTGCAAGACAGAAAGAAGAATTGAGTTCCCTGCAATCCTGATATGTTCACTGACAAAAATGCAAACAATATGTTAAATACCAAAAGTACTTCTGGGGAGAGTTGGACCTCCTAGATTGCCCAGTGTAGCAGAAGTTCTACCTCCCCTCGTCATTATCCATCTATAGACAATGGTTCCTCGGGGAGGAGAGGCCTACTGCCAGAACATGAAAAAATACAACTACAGGCACTCACTCTTGAAACCCGACGAACTCTTCTCCGTCTTCAGATCAAGTCTCATTCACGAGTTGCTCTAAAATCTCTAGAAGTTGAGTTCTGTTTCAATATCTCAATGCAAACGCGAGGATCTTATACACTTGGAATCGCTTTTTATTCAATTGATGCTCTATGTAAGAGGCTCACTCATCATCAAAAGACACTAACATATCTCTATGTTTTGAAACCTCAACACAAGCCAAGTAAAACATTGGAAACTCCACCTCAATGTCCTCAGGAGTCACTTGAATGGGTGACTCCAACACCCCTCCGGATACATCCAGTGACCACGTGCTGGTTGAGTCATAGAGTCATCAGCTGTACGAACGTCCTTATTCTCAATCCACACAACAGAAGCAGTGTGTGAAATCCGTTTGGACGCAGACATCTTGTCTCTCATAAGAAAAAACGTACCAGCACACCTGAAAAAGATCAATAGTTCGTAAAAAAAGATCAGTGAACCAAGAGAACAATTATGTCAATCTGACTGTACTTGTAAGCTTGATGTTGCAAGTAATCCCTTGGCAAAGAACTTACAGCTTTGATGCTGCAAGGAGCACCGAAAGTGAGTCCAGCTTACGGCTCTGATGTCGCAAATAGCCCCAAAAGTGAGTCCAGCTTACGGCTCTGATGTCGCAAGTAGCCCCGAAAACCAAGAACTTACCGCCATGGTCGATAAGTAGCTCCCTGAAAACCAAACACTAAGGTGACCGTCAGAGCAAAAAGAACCAATGGAGAGTCAATCCAAAATGAGACGAATAAATACCAACAACCAACCCCAAATGCCAAGAACTGAATGTTGAGGACCAAGAAGTAACTCGCTGAAAGTCAAGGAAAATGGTGCTGCAAATAGCACCGAAAGTGAGTCCAACTTACTACTCTGATGCTGCAAGTAGCCCCGAAAGCCAAAAACTTACCGCCAAAGTCGATAGTGTACTAATAACATAAATATAAAGGTTTAAAAAAATACAGATGGAAATTCAATTGGATAATAAATTATAAACTTTTCTATTAAAATAAGATACGTTAACATACAAATAATAGTTGTTTGTAACTAGTCGTGGCAGGTTTGAATGTTATCTGCTCGTCAGATAACAAAAGAATTGCGGATGCTTTTTCCAAGTTACGTGACCATTAGGAACCACAAGGAGAAGCTTACTTATCATCCGTTTTGAAGTACAGCAGTCGCCACAAGGAAGTCAGCAATGGACTTATGTGCCAGCAGATCTTTTACGGAAATCAGGCTAGTCGCAGTGTCGCTTTTTCCCGAACTTTCAATAAGCGTGGGTCCAATCCGGCTACGAGAAGCCAAAGAATGATAAAGCACTTTTGTACTGTCTCATATTTCTACAATGACATATCGTTGATATAGTATTCACTGACTCGTTGAGCAATATTGGCCTCTTTGCGTAATAGGAGTGTCTCAGTTCCGGGTTCCAGTTTTCAAAAGATTACTCGTGCCGACCAAGTAGTAATTGATTCTGATTATATTTCTTTTGTGTGAGTTAGTTTCTGTCAATTTGGATTAAAGAAACACATGAACAATTATATACAACATTTTGCGAAACAGACAATATTTTGCTCTAGACAATATTTGACCGAAATGTTTTTTGATACAAGATGTAATGTCGTGTTGAATGGATAACTGTAATGCTCTGCAGAATTTTTGGTAAATATGCATCCCAAACTACTTAGCTAAGGATAGTCGAGAAAGAAAAAAACTGAGAATGAGACAGAATATAGAGAGAATTGATTGGTTTCAGTTGTGAGATGGACTCAGTGAATTTCTTTATATCTTTTATATTTTTTCATATTTTTTAGTGATATTTTTATTTGGATTTTAGAGACAAATTTGTATGTTAGATAAATATTTAAGAGTAATCTTAATTTTTATTTTATTTTTTATTTTTTATAATATTAAGTATTATCATAACCACACACTGCTATACGTCTAGAGAGAACCTATAAATACATAACCTTATAACTTGCTGCCAAGACCATAAGACTAGGGGCCTTGTCTCAGATAATCATTAAGTTATATATAGCATATATAAGTTATTACCTAACCTTCCTCATCAAAAAAATTAAATAATAAATTAAGCCTACCACCTTCTCAATCTAAAAATTATGAATAATTATGCAGGCTTGCCTACCTTCCATGGTAAAATGCCATGTAAGCTTTTTCTTCTGTTGAAAGGTTGTTAACAATATCGTATGATGTTTTCATTATTGCCAATGACTATCAATTATACATTGGTATTACTACCAGTGACATGACGTCACCTTCCCGTCCCTTACAACAGAATAGTTCTTTATCTGGATTTTCAAAGGAGACATTTACATATATGAACAGAAAGCAGAACTAAAGTCTACACTCCATAGTTGATATTGCTCGGAAGTATCATGACTAGTAACCATTAAGCAAATAACGTTAAAAGGATTAGTTCAGAAAAAATGTATTATGTAGTGAACTCGTGAATATTTGTCATCTTTGCATCTATCAGATTAATATGCTGACGGGTGTCGCCCTAACAATTAAAGAAAAAGAAGAAAAAGACAAACGTGAACAGTAAAATCTAGTCGCGTAATTGGAACGACAAGGCAGTAGTATCTTACCGAATTTCTTAGCTAAATCAATATTGGATTGTTATTTGTTTTATATCCATATGAATCATTATTAGAGATTAATGTCTGTTTTGAACTACTAGTAAATATAACTCTACTCTATAAATACTAAACAAAAAATGACATGCTACCTAGTAGATTCATTCCTCAAATTCGTTAAAGATAACCGTTCTGTTTACATGAATAAACAACATAAGATACTCTATTGGAACTAAGATAACATGTTACATGCTGAATTCACGGTACACTCTAAAAGTCTACCTTCGGAGGAGGCAAATATGCAACGCTTTAATTTATTGCGTAACCTTACAATTGAGAAAGTTTACGTAATAAACTAAACTATAAAGAAATGTATAGAAGAAGAAGTTCTGAGAACTTTTGTTCGTTAGTTATTATCGACAAAATATATAAATATTAACTAAAAATTTTATTCACAAATTTTATAAATATTATCTGTAGTCCAACCTGAGAACGCAAGAGGAGGCGAACATAAACCATAAAGAGAGCACAGACAGAGCAAATCCTCCGAATATTATATAAAGGTGATTGGTCCCATGCACTAGGTGGAATATTACCAGCTACCCGTGGAAGAGTTAGGTAATAAATTAACGTGTGCATATTTACCTCCTCCATATGATGTGTTTGGGATCAGCCTTCAGATATATAGTTAGCATTTTCCTTATGGGTCTTTTTGGGTCTTTCTGCATCTTCATGTTCAGTTATTATTTAATACTAAAAATAATTTTACTTTTCTTGTCAGTTTGGTACAGAATTTTACTTACATTTATATCTTTCTTGATAACACCAAACGAGCAAAAGTTCCCAAAGTGATTCTTGCATGCATGTTTCATAGAACGTCTCGAATATATGTGGTCAAAGGAGTGCAACCGATCCTGTTATTGTTTTTAATGTACTACGTCTATTGAAAGACAGGAGAACAGTTCGACCTCCTAAATTCTTGTACAATTTTAATTATAATTCTCCTAAAAAGATCCATTTTTGTTGGACTATCTTAAATAATAGATGATTTTGAATGACAAACTGTAGTGACGTTTTATTACGATAATATTAAAACTCTTTAAGGAAATGTTTGAGAGGGAATGTAATATAGTCCATATATGCCACATGTATTACAGGCTTTACGAGTTACAAACAACGTACTATATTTTATAAGTTCCCCACATTGTCAAACAGCCCATAAAATTCTCTATACAAATCTCTGACACCCGTATGCGATTGCCATCTTTATTCTCGTTCATTTTCTATAGTGATATGTTTGAATGGACTAATAACCACTATGATATGTAAGGGGCGACCACTTAACCGACTTCCTTTCAGATGGAAGAAGATAACATGCAATATGTTTAATTTATCATCAAATATCTATATCGAAAGCTAATCATAAATTACACTAATGAAAAAGTTTCCCTGATTTGATGACAAGAATTGTAAATATAGTGGAGCCTAGATGCAAGAACTGCAAAGCTTTTATGTTGAAATCCACACTCTCATAGAGGACCCACAACGACGAGAGAAGTGATGACTTAGAGGAGTCCAAACGCTCAAGTCTGAACTTCACAAAAGAGAAAGCAACTTTCCTGCAACTTCCGGTAAAAGGAAGGGAAGAGTGAAACGATTTCTTTTCCACCTCTCCAACATGCAAGATGCACACTTTATTTCTCACACTACTAAGAAGTGAGCACCTGTATGAGTATATGTTCACTCTTCTATGAAATATACACAGAATTAATATATTATTTAACTTTTCTGTGGAAAGGTTAAGTAATAAATTAAATCTTAGATCTAGATTTAGTTTTAGTTACGATCAATGACTTGATCTGGAGAGCGCGTTTATCCGTGCTCTCCAAGTTCTCAGAGCACCTGCATATTCACCTCCTCCATCTTTTGATGGAGGAGGTAAATATACAAGAGGTTAATTTAGCACCTAACCCTTCCTGCAGGAAGGATTAGGTATTAAACCACCCGTGGCGGTACGTAGCTGGTGGGGGGCTCCACCAGTCCTTTTTCCCAAAAAATTCTTTCGTGTTCTGGAAATCCGAGGGCCTCACGATAACTGCACAACTTTACAGTATTTTCATTGGTTAGTGATAGAGGACAAGAAAAGTACCGAACGAAAGCTCTTGGAAAGAGCTAACAAATGAGCCTAGGTGCGATGACAATGGACCACGCATGGTCCAGAAATGATGTCTTGAAACATGACTGGTTCTCACAGAATATACTGTTTTTGATATTCGAATTGTGTCTCTATTTCATACATCGTGCTATACAGCGTGTAACAAATCTGGATACAGTAGCATATCGTCTGAAACTTCTTTCTTGCACCCAGACTGAAAATGAATGTGAAAAACGGCCGGTGCATAATTCCAGCGAAAGTACAGTACTCAGTGGAACAAGAAGGCCTCTTTGTGGTCCGGATGCATAACAAACCTCTCATATTTTCTTTGTATTTCTCTGCTGTTCTCATTTGCTTCTCATTCCTCTCTCTCCTTAGAGTATCACCACTCATTCTTGTATTTTTGTACGCTTTGTAATTTTTGTCCTTAGTGAACTAGTGAGGTCTCCTAAGTTCTTTTGAGCTCAGCAGTGCTTTGAAGTATTTTCTTTTTTCTTTGTTTATTAGTTTCAAAGAGCTTGGTTTAGTGTTTACATCTGGACCTCTAGACAAATAGGAGTTTTTTGTTGGGTTCAATGCCACCGAGAACTCTTTCTAGACGTCTCGACGATCGGCATGGTCCTAGAAGATGTCCGGAGGTCCCAGGAGGAAAAGTACGGATTCCAGAGTCGTTGATATCTAGATATGTCCAGTTGATGCGATTGTTGGGACCAGGTGCAAGGCACACCGCTGCTCTTCAATTTCTCTTTGAGACGGCTCGTATGCGCATTGACAATATGATGCAAGAGGCTGAATCGAGACACACAGAACCAGATGTAATGCCAGAGGAGGGTGATTTGGAGGGAGTTGCAGTCGGAGACTATGAGGAGTTTGATGCTCATCTCGATGTTCTTCATGCTCGTGGCATCGATGATTATCCTCAGGTATGATTTATACTTGTGGATAGGTGTTTTGCATGCTGTGTGAGCATTTTATTTATGTGTATTATTATTGCTGAATATGTATGTATCTTTTGTATAGGTGACACCTAGTACAAGTTTGGAGACAGACACTATAATTCTAGACTCGCAGATCCTTGTCAATCCAGTACCGGACTTTCATTTACTAGAGACGGAGAGAGCACCAGACGCCCAACCCTCCAGTGCTCCAGTGGTGCATGATCCACTTTACGGAATTGTAGCTTTGAGTAGGCTTATGGAGTTCTTTAAGGACTTTAAAGTTAAGTGTCCGCACTATGGATGTGAGGAGTGTTTCCTACCTCCTTCAATCAAGAGCATCCATCAAACATGGGCGGTCACATTTAGATGTTCTGGTCATCACGTGTATGGATGGAGATCGACAAAGATGGAAATGTACTATGGCATCCCCGATGTTACTCATCGTCTTTATCATGCTTCTTTGTGTGCGGGTTTGGGATTCACAAGCTTAGATAGTGTTTATAGAGAGGTAGGATTAGCTCCAATTTCTAGAAATCATTTCTTTGATTTTCAACGTGGGAAGAATCACCAAGTTGGATGGATTCAAGCGACCAAAGAGCAATGGTAAAAAAATAAAAAAAAGCATATGGTGCAATATGAATAAAAAAAGCAGAGGTGCAATATGAAGTGCAAGCAAAACACTTCCTGAATTTGAACGAGACCACTATTGACGATACGTGTTATACTCACTAGTCAATACTTCTCTAGTCATTCAATTACATCCAATTTATGATATCTTCATCCATTGTGCATGCTAAAGTTTGTTGGAGCTTATGTAGGAAACTTTGTGGTATATGCGGATCTTCAATATGACTCCACTCGGAATGGTTACAATGGCACTTGTGCTTTCATTGCTGCGCATGATGGTCGCGTGATTGAGTTGGAGAACATGACTCGGGTCGAGACAGGGAACAACGCATGGTTGATTGAGGACCGTGCATTTGAAGAGGGGATTCAACGTTTGATCCGCCGAGGAATTGTGCTTGATGAAGTGGTGCACTATGACAAATTGTCGGTGGATGTCATATTGCTTCGTCATGGAATTGTTAGTCAGAAAGACTTGTGGAACAAGTGCAAGAATGTGATCAAGAAGTTCTTGACCGAGGTGCAGAACAAAAAGCGAGCGTCAAGATCAGTGGAAGAGGCTGAGGTGGTTGATGATTTGGAGCTTCTCACAAAGAGAGATTTGGTGGGATGGCTTCGAGGTCAAGGAGCACTCTTTACGGGGAACAAACCTGCACTTGTTCAAAGTGATAAATATGCGTGATTTAGAGTGTGGAGACGCTATTTTGTCTAGACGATATATGTACCCGGAGCTTCAAGCACATGGAATTGCTGACAAACTCAAAGGGTGGATATACACTTGTTGTCAACTCAATGCTAGGAGGACCGTGGGGCCGGATGGACGTTATCCTCAAGTGGAGGATAATACTGACATCTTGGTCTTAGACATTCGTAATGCTGCCGACCATTGGCCAGGTAATCATACAAGATGCGTTGATCTTCCTGGAGATAGACCGTGTTGTGCGACCTTCGGCCCTTCTTTCGTAAAGCCAAAGAATACCAGACCTCAATAGACCAACATCCGATCAATATTATCAACGGAGTAAGTGAATTTTTCTGTTAAAATTAAAATTTTTAACTATATTTTAAAATATATTATCTTATAAAATATTCATGTATACATATGTAGGATCTTCTACCCATCGAGCTATGGTGGACTTCTTGACCAAAGTCATTACGCCGACAAAGATGCGTTTCCACACAAGGGCTCGAGAGAATTACTTGTCGGAGACTTTCAACTCCGTCATCAACAATTTTGCGACCAAGAGAACTCATTATGCAAAAAGTCATGAAGCTCGACTTGCCGCTTGTGCAATGGATTGGAATGAGAACATTGTATGGGAGCCTATCAAGATCTATTCGCGTCGACCACAACATACGACAGTTCGTCATAGGACAAGGACGAGAAGAGAGTTACCGGACAGAACGACGACATGGAAAACTACAATTCGAGAAGCTTTATTTGACGAACGAACCTCCACATGACACAACAGAGCTCTTTTTGCTTATGTAACCCTCTAGGATCAAGTAACCCTCTAGGATCACCAAGAGACTCGGTCGAGTATGATAGAGAAAGTTCATGCATGCCAGTGATGCATGTCTTCAGACCTGGATGTGTTATAGCCAAAGTCCAAACGTTGGAAAAATTACGTTTACTTTACTTTCACAAAAGTTTTGATGCAAATGTTATTGCTTGAGGTCAAGGTCAAATATATTTGACAAGCCCTAAGCAAAACCTCATATTTTGAAGACTGCTTGAAGCTCATTTGAAATATTAAAAGTCAAATTGCCAGCGTACGAAAGGAACGGAATGGTGGCTCTCCAGAGTCCATACTACGAGTAGTTGTTGCGTGATTTACGTGGTACAAGGTGGAGTGGGAATAGAATCAAGAGTATGCATACATGGTAACGAGCTAAATATTTACATCCAAATTGCAGTTTCGGCTAGAAGTAATAATATCTGTTTCTCTTTGCTGTGGCTGGCAATCGGCTTCTTCCAGCTATAGCCGTAATAGTGAGGCTTTAGGGAGCAAGAGCTGCCGAGACCAGAGTTCTCCCGGCCATCCAAAACCTTGACATCAACTCGAAGTCTTACATGTGAAGGTTGCTCTGCTATATCTGTGTAGGTTCTACCTTGTTTGCTGCTCGTTCAACTATGCGAACCTTGTGTGCAGCCGAGAACCCATCCATCATCTACGTGGAAAGAAAGTTGTTCTACTGGTTATCTCAGTCATGTAGAAATTTCTACAGGATAATATATAGTGATACAGTGAACAGTGATAACATATTCTATACTAAAGCATTATTGTGTATTAGAGTGAACAGTAAACAGGTCCGGTTCAGTAAATGAAAATCTGCAAAAAAAATTCATAAATTGAGGACTCAGGAGTTGAACCTGGTAAATGCCTCGATGGCAATCCTCACCGCAGGGGAACCCCCTGATCCCAAAGGGATGCAGAATGCAAATGCTAAACAATGATAAAAGATGCAAGACTAAACAAACAAACAAGTGAGAGCAAAAATGATGAAAACATGAATGCACAAACTGGCGAGAACAGAAACTATTCACTCCTTGTAACCAACAAAATATCACCCGGATTACTCCAAGTTTTCTTCACAGCGAGTTCAAGCACCTTCGGAAGCTTGGTTCGGTCACTAAAACGAGAACACGCACGATACAGTTAGAATCGCTGTCGAGATGGCACAGTTTCTTAGTAAGAAAGAACTTCACAGCCTAATAGCGAATGTTCTTTAGGCTCATAGAACATATCTATGAATTCTTCCATGTGTGAAACAATCATGCACGCTTCAGCAAAAACTAGAAATCGCTCTTTTAACTCATTGTGCTCAACTAACATCGGATAGGACAATGTTCCTCCCCAAACTTTCCACATACCATCCATATTGTCAACCCCCTCCCAGCTATGACGTATACCTCGTGAATTGTCCTCCATGTAGAACCAAACTCAAGAACTGACTACTGACGGCGATGGCTGAGAGAACGAGAAAAGGAAAATAAAAAAGACGGTCTTCAAAACAGAGCGATGGCTGAGAGAACGAGAGAAGGAAAGTAAAAAGAGAGTAAGGAAAGAACGCGAGAAAGAAAGAGCAGGGATAATGATAAGGAGTAAACGCGGAATACCTCGACACTCACTCGCCAAAACCACAGACCAGCTCTGTAGTGTAACAGCAACCGACAAAATCCACATCAAAGCAAAGTAGAGCCGCGCCGAGCCGAGCTGTGCTATGCTGATTGCGGGTAATAAAGTTTAGGCTACCTCGTCCCTTGTAAACACGAGGAAATGGACGTGACGTTTAGAAAGACAGTAGGCTGACACTCGATAAACAAGCCAAGGAAAAGCCAAAGAATAATACGGGCCAAGCAAGAACTAGAGGCGAGGCGAGGTAATCAAGTTAGACGAGATCAAGCGAAGAGCTCAATGTCATGATTGTGTGTGTCACACAGTTCTCGAGAGATATCCACGTCCACTGCCTGCAAAGAGAAGACCAAGAGAGGACAAAAAGTGAATGATGCAATGAAGTCGCCCTGCAGAGACTGTGTCGTCTTGCAGCAGATTGCAGCGAGAAGACAAGACGAGGACAAAAAGTACATGAAGAAATGAAATCGTCATGCAGCATATCACAGCGAGAAGACCAAAAGTACACTAAAAATTGAAGTCCGCCTGCACACACTGTTTGTTCGTTCTGCAGTACAGTCGATCCCACCAAGTACTCAATGCTATGTCCCAGCCGACCCCACCAAGAAGAAAAGACACAGCAGCCTCACCAAGAACGCTGCCAAGAGTGTACGCAGTGCCCAAACCCTAAGAAGTGCCCGGAAGTTTTCGTTGCGCAGAACGTGAGTCGTACAAGCTGCACGCTATAATGGAAAAAGAAGTGGTGTGTGCGGCAGAGGCCGCCTTATATACCTCGACTGGTGGTTTAAGTTAACACCAGAGTATATTAATGTAATAATGGTTGTGGACTCCCGGACTTGTATCTTCTGAAGCGCGACACCCAGGGCAAGACTTATGGGTTATCTTCTACTCTCCCCGTGTTTCCAGGTATGGGTAACAGATAATATTTATAAAATATTTTAATTCTTTATATCTATTTAGTATATATTTTTTACTTAATATAAAAATATATTCCAGATATCATTAAGCGAGCAAAAGTTCCCGGAGTTCATCCAGCATGCATATTTGTTTATGTCTGGCTTTTCTTGTGTTTTCATGATGGATTAACAATTCATACTTATAGAGCTACTGAACTAGGCAGAAGTGCCACCACGTTTGAAAGTTAAAGGTGACGCGGAAAACTTAACCGAGTTTGTACTGTACATGTAGTTAGCTTTGTTTCCCGATGCAGAAATTGGCTTCATCATACCCCCAGTAGGTTCCCGTGAGCTTGATCATACTCCTCTTAACGATGTTTGGCTTGATCACAACCCTGACTGGCTATTGCCTGTAAAACAGTCACTTTGTTATCTTATTCAGATGTGAGACTGCACACATTAAAGGAATGAGAATATGGATAATCTAACACGTCTTTAATGTTAAATATTTTGAGTTACAATGATATTTAGTCGAGGCTGAAAGTACTAAAATGACGAACCAAAAGATAAAATTACTGGTTCTACTGTAAATAATCAGTTAGGGGTATCATCAAGCGACCAAACGTTAACAGGGGTATGATCAAGCTCACGGAAACTACAGGGGGTATGATCAAGCCAATTTCTGTGTTCCGACGCGTCGACGCACAACTTATCCGAGCGCTGGCTGTCAATGACACTGTTGAGTGTCAAGAGTCAAGCGTCCTTGTCTGTTGCAGAGTACAGTGTCTACAGTGCCTTCTAGAGCTAGCCATCCACTGCCTACAGTCCGGCTTCCTTCAGCTCTTCCTTGCTTCAACTCTTAGCATACATTCTCGAAGTATCAAACCGGTCGTGGTATCTGATATTAGAGCTACTGATAGCGGGGCTTAGCCCCGATGTCGTGGTATCCACACTAGGGCGACTATAGTCGCGACTATAGCCTGATCATGCTTTAATTAAGAGGACGCGTGATTCCGGTTAGCGAATTTAGATTTATGATCGTTTTATAGTGGTCTAGCTGGCTCCGTCCTGATTCATAAAGTAACTCTTCCAACACTGGCAACTAATACCATGAGATCTCGTATCTGTTCAGTCTCATGTTCTACTAGTTTCTAATTCCGTGACAGAAGGTGGTGGGCTGCTACTGCGGACGAGGATGAGGGCGTGGACATAGTAGTCCACCTACGGACGATAATCTCGGATCGGAAAGCCTCGACTCAGTGTCAGTTCTGAATCTCGGTGATCATCCTCAATCTACGGGGACAAGCCGAACAGAGTGAAGAGCTTTCGTTCACTTTCCAGGATCTGGTAGTGGCCACAAATCATTACCGCGCTGACAACGTTATACAGGATGACGGTTACGCCTTGATGTACAGAGGCATTCTACCCGTATTCCCATTTTTTATAACGGTGAAGGCTTTTGAAACACCTTCACCCCGGGTTTCAAAAGCATTTGAGGCGGAACTTCGGACCTCGAGATTATGTCGACATCCGAACGTCTTGCAAATATTGGGATCGAACTCAGAGAGGAGCTCCTTCAAGTTATTGATATTCGAGGGCATTCCTGGGGGAACACTGTACGATCTTTTGTTTGCTGATCCGGCTAGAAACATAATAACTGAACACGAAGATGCAGAAAGACCCAAAAAGACCCATAAGGAAAATGCTAACTATATATCTGAAGGCTGATCCCAAACACATCATATGGAGGAGGTAAATATGCACACGTTAATTTATTACCTAACTCTTCCACTGGTAGCTGGTAATATTTCACCTAGTGCGTGGGACCAATCACCTTCATATAGTATTCGGAGGATTCGCTCTGTCTGTGCTCTCTTTATGGTTTACGTTCGCCTCCTCTTGCGTTCTCAGTTTGGACTACAAATAATATTTATAAATTTTTTGAATAAACTTTTTAGTTAATATTTATGTATTTTATCGATAATAACCAACGAACAAAAGTTCTCAGAAGTTTTTCTTCTATACATTTCTTTATAGTTTAGTTTATTACGTAAACTTTCTCAGTTGTAAGGTTACGCAATAAATTAAAGCGTTGCATATTTGCCTCCTCCGAAGGTAGACTTTTAGAGTGTACCGTGAACTCAGCATGTAACATGTCATCTTAGTTCCAATAGAGTATCTTATGTTGTTAATCATGTAAACAGAACGGTTATCTTTAACGAATTTGAGGAATGAATCTACTAGGTAGCATGCTCATTTTTTGTTTAGTATTTATAGAGTAGATTTATATATACTAGTAGTTCAAAACAGACATTAATCTCTAATAATGATTCATATGGAACTTATAAAACAAATAACAATCCAATATTGATTTAGCTAAGAAATTCGGTAAGATACTACTGCCTTGTCGTTCCAATTACGCGACTAGATTTTACTGTTCACGTTTGTCTTTTTCTTCTTTTTCTTTATTTGTTAGGGCGACACCCGTCAGCATATTAATCTGATAGATGCAGGTATGACAAATATTCACGAGTTCACTACATAATACATTTTTTCTGAACTAATCTTTTAAACGTTATTTGCTTAATGGTTACTAGTCATGATACTTCCGAGCAATATCAACTATGGAGTGTAGACTTTAGTTCTGCTTTCTGTTGATATATGTAAATGTCTCCTTTGAAAATCCAGATAAAGAACTATTCTGTTGTAATTATATCGTACGATGTGTTTTGTAGGTGCAAAGGACGGAAAGGTGGCGCCATGTCACTGGTAGTAATACCAATGTATAATTGATAGTCATTGACAGTAATGAACACATCATACGATATTGCTAACAACCTTTCAACAGAAGAAAAAGCTTACATGGCATTTTACCATGTAAGGTAGGCAAGCCTGCATAATTATTCATTTTTTAAATTTTTAGATTGAGAAGGTGGTAGGCTTAATTTATTATTTAATTTTTTTATGAGAAAGGTTAAGTAATAACTTATATATGCTATATATAACTTAATGATTATCTGAGACAAGGCCCCTAGTCGTATGGTCTTGGCAGCAAGTTATAAGCTTATGTATTTATAGGTTCTCTCTAGAGGTATAGCAGTGTGTGGTTATGATAATATTTAATATTACAAAAAATTTTAAATTTAAATTACTCTAAAATATTTATCTAACATACAAGTTTATCTCTATAATCCAAATGAAAATATCACTAAAAATATGAAAAAAATATAAAAAATACAAAAAAGTTCACTGAGTCCATCTCACAACTGAAACCAATCAATTCTCTCTATATTCTGTCTCATTCTCAGTTTTTTTCTTTCTCGACTATCCTTAGCTAAGTAGTTTGGGATGCATATTTACCAAAAATTCTGCAGAGCATTACAGTTATCCATTCAACACGACATTACATCTTGTATCAAAAAATATTTTCAAATCAAGTATTGTCTAGAGCTGAACTGTTTCGCAAAATGTTGTATATATATAATTGTTCATGTGTTTCTTTAATCCAAATGGACAGAAACTAACTCTATATTTCTTTTAATCCAAATTGACAAAAACAAACTGACACAAAAGAAATATAATCAGAATCAATTACTACTTGGTCGGCACAAGTAATTTTTTGAAAACTGGAACCCGGAACTGAGACACTCCTACTACGCAAAGAGGCCGATATTGCTCAACCAGTCAGTGAATACTATATCAACGAAAATATTGTAGAAATATGAGACAGTACAAAAGTGCTTTATCATTCTTTGGCTTCTCGTAGCTGGATTGGACCCACGCTTATCGAAAGTTTGGGAAAAGACGACACTGCGACTAGCCTGATTTCCGTAAAAGATCTGCTGGCATATAAGTCCATTGCTGACTTCCGCGTGGCGACTGCTGTACTTCAAAATGGATGATAAGTCAGCTCTCCTTTTCGTTCCTAATGGTCACGTAACTTGGAAAAAGCGTCCGCAATTCTTTTGTTATCTGACGAGCAGATAACATTCAAACCTGCCACGACTAGTTACATACGAAACTATTATTTGTATGTTAACGTATCTTATTTTAATTTAAGTTTATACTTTATTATCCAATCGAATTTCCATCTGTATCGTTTCAAACCTTTATGATATTGTGTTTATGTTATTAGTACACTATCAACTTTTGCGGTAAGTTTTTGGCTTTCGGGGCTACTTGCAGCATCAGAGCAGTAAGCTGGACTCACTTTCGGTGCTATTTGCAGCACCATTTTCCTTGACTTTCAGCGAGCTACTTCTTGGTCCTTAACATTCAGTTCTTGGCATTTGGGGTTGGTTGTTGGGGTTTATTCGTCTTCATTTTGGATTGAATCTCCGTTGGTTCTTTTTGCTCTGACGGTCACCTTAGTGTTTGGTTTTCAGCGAGCTACTTATCGACCTTGGCGATAAGTTCTTGGCTTTCGGGGCTACTTGCGACATCAGAGCCATAAGCTGGACTCGCTTTCGGTGCTACTTGCAGCATCAAAACAGTAAGTTCTTTGCCAAGGGAAATTTCAAGTTGATAGTTGTCATGCACTTATCCTGTGAAATCTTCCTGACATTCGTCTTGCTGCTGTGCCAGTTGTGTTGCACTTAAGTCTTAAGAGCCCAAGGTTCCTTCTAGTTATAACCGTCTCAGATACTCTACTTGCTGTGCTTGAAGTGGAGACCGCAACTTGCACTCATCGACGCTTCAACTCGTAAACTTGAAATTGGTGGATCTCTGTTGAATGAGAACCGAAAGAGAACTGACTACTGAGATTTGCCTTTAAATTCTTTGGCCACTGCGTGAAATTTTCGATCACAGAAAGCATGATATGCAACACGGTGAATATATTACTCGCTCGATACAGCAAAGCCCTGTAAAATGCAACCTTGTACCCTAGACAGTTTGAGGGGACTTTCAAAGTTCAGAACTCACGCAGTATGTTCCGAACTTTGAAAGAATATTCATTGAAAATGTGAGAACAAATCAACTTTAATTGAGGAGAAAAAGAACTTGCATCCGAATCAATCACCAAAGATGCGGTGTGTTTATCCAATCCATGTAAACAACATGAAAGTTTACGTGGGTGGGATTTCAGTAAGTATCTGTTGATAATGGTCTCATGTGAGGTGAAGTTACCAGAAACCTAACATAGGCGATCAAGTAATCATATTTACGATGGGACTAAGGGTTTAGGGTTTAGGTAAATCGTTATAGCTGCAGAGGCTGATAACTAGTTTCAGTCGGTCCGCAGTGTATCAACTTGGTTTACCCGAGGTGTGAATCCCGGATTCTGGTTGACAATGTCAACTTTACAATTGGCATGCGCAGTCGTGAAGCACGTGTTCGGGTAATCGCGGAGCTGCTATAGCCAGCAGAGGATTGAGTCTAGGCACGGTGAGTCCAAATGTCTCTTCCATGTCAAGCTGTTCCGGCTTCAGGTTTCCAGGGAGAGTCCAGTTGCAAGTCTGGATGAGCAGAGCCATGGTATACTGAACTACCAGAAGACCTTGCGCTTTTCCAGGGCATATTCTTCCACCTGTCCCGAAGGGTAGAAGATCAAAGTCGAGGCCATGAACATCCTTCTTACTACCCAGGAATCTCTCAGGATAGAATTCCAGCGCCCTCTCATAAACCGCCGGATCTCGTTGGATCGCATAAGTGTTGACGAATAACCTAGTCTTCGCAGGAATCCTGTAGCCTTGGATCTCACAGTCCTCCGTCGACACATGTGATACCACCAAAGGTGCCACAGGGTGCATCCGGAAATTCTCCTTCACAATGGCGTTCAGGTAAGGCAGATTGGGCAGGTCAGACTCTTCTACGAGTCTATCTCGTCCCACCACAGAATCCATTTCCATTTGTGCTCTTTCCCGGCAGCCGGGATTTTTCAGTATCTCGCTGAGACCCCACTCTGTGATACTCGAGCTAGTGTCTGTACCTGTGAAAATCACATCCTGCAGTCACAGCTCACTTCATTCAGAAACAGTCACCGCAACTTTTCACCATCTGGTTTCAGCTCAACCATGAAGCTAGAACTGATCATGAGGTAGCTATGGATATCCAGATGACATTGCATAGGAAACGGTTGTGTGGCCATGGGTGTCATGGTCAAGCCTTCAGGATATCTGCATGATGGCTTTCATTTCGAGTTCGGTGAGATATTGGCCATCAACATCTCTCGGACGAGTTAGTAGTGTGTCCACTATATCTTGCGGTGTCTCCTCGTTAGAACCATGAGGCTGGTGTTTAGCTGCCTCCAACTTCACCTTATGGTCGTCCAAGACACTCTGCAAGAATTTGTCATATTTCTTTGCAGTGACATACATCTGCTTTTTAAGACCTTGCGGGTCGAATCGATCTAACCAGGGTATGAAGTCTCCGAGATAAAAGACGCCAAATAGTCTGAAAACATCTTTGATCGTCTCTTGAAAATCATCAGTGCTTTTGATGGCGTTAGCCGTTTCACTGAGAAGACTCTGGTTCATCAACATTCTGGTCATTACATTTGATGCAATCTTTCGTAACACCAGATCCATCCGTAAAGCCTTTGTTCCATTGCAGCACCCCTCGATCGCTTCGTTGATGCCACTCATTACTTCCAGTTTCTGAGTTTTCTGCATCCACACGTAAAAACATCTCGTGACAGTATCGTTTTAACGACTCTATTAGCGAGGGCAATTGTTCAACTCTACTGTTCCAGGTACACGCAGAAACGGATCATAAAGGTGTTTACGTGTGAAGGTCATGCGGTAAACGGACAGGTGGGAAAACTCCCGACAGATATCTGAGCAGGAAGACACCCCGAGTGGTGGAACGAGAAGTGCAAAACCTCTAGTATCTACGTCTGGAAGAGTAAGGATATTTCCTTACAACCGGGCACTAGGTACTGAGTCTAAGATGTCTCTTGCATATTTCCCTACAACCGGCTATTAGATACTGAGTATATCTAAGATGTCTCTTGCAAAAGGCAACCGTAATTAAGAATATGAACTGTTGAAGTTCATGGTTCGAAGTCCAACCTGAAATTCCGAAAGCCGCTTGACAGTGAAGAGCTCTAATAAGAACACCTTCTTTGCATATCGCCATCGTGCTCCATACTCAGAGAAGGCTATGTCCATGGCCCCATAACACATGATCTTAGCCGCAGCAGTAGCATATCGTGATGCCCAGATTCGATCATGAGTTTTCAGGAATTCCTCTGCAATCGTTGGGGATGTCACGACTACTACATTCACCAAACCGAGCTTCATGAACATGAGCGGTCCATACTCTTTTGCCAGCTTCATCAAACTCTGGTGGGGGTGAGTTCCTAGAAGTGGGAGACTTCCCAGCACAGGCCATGGCTTCAGCCCTGGAGGCCGACGATCTTTCGATTTCTTTGTAACGACGAGCAAACCAGTGACGAGTACCAGCACAATCGCTACAAGAGCTGTGAAAACTGGTTGTAATGATGACCACTGTTGTTGCTCCATGATCCTCACATTCATCCAGTGCAGTAGAGGTTCAAGTGTGGCCTGTCACCTGCACTGCCGTTTCATCCTCAGTCTTGTACATCTCGAACACGAGTATAAAAGAGACACACGACAACACGAGATACAGCTGCGGATTTCGGCTTCCGTGCTGTGAAAGCTAAGCTATGCGTGATTTCCTGTCCTTCTTCAAGCTACTTCTTGGGCTGGTTCAAATTTCAAGCTCGAATGTAACGAGCCTAGCCTGGAATCCGCTGAACCTGCAGCGGCTTGACACCTACGTGAACCCACAGTCACCAGCACGAAAGCGAGGGCCCAGAAATTTGCACATCTCATTTAGCACCTTTGTCCAGTTACAGCAGGTATACCTTCTTAGTCAATCCACACTGCCTCCTTAAGGTCTCTACTGGTTCCGAAGGACTCCTTGTCTCCATAAACGTATTTGCTTCCCCGATCTTTATGACTGTACCTTCTCTGTATTTGGGTTTCTTCAAGCGCCTGACTTTCTTTAGCATGCAATCCTGATTGTTTTGGCGATCACTCCTCCCTCTTATTCTCACAGATTAGTTTGGAATCTGCATCGGAACTTTCAGGTGATGTTAATTGTCGCCGTCTTTTCAACGTCTGCACAAACTTTCAGACCGTCTAACTCAAATCCCTGACCCATCCTCTGAACGATCAGTCCCTGACGATTTCGGCCTTTGAACGATCAGAAAATATGCATGCAACCTGAACAAGAGCAGCTCAATATGCGTGCTCGATTAACTTCATTCATATGGAAAACGTGTAAATGTTAAATAACAATATCCTTCCCCACGTTCTTGTACAATGAATTTTCCTTTCTTGTTGTCAGAAAACGTGTAAATATTATGAAAGTATAATATTATAAAATAAGTGACCAAAGGAAGAAGGAAGCTTCTGAAATCAGCTCTCATGGAAACGGAAAGAACCCTCCAGCTGTGTGTATCACATTCGAACTCTGACTGACATGCACGTGAAAGTCACGCCTAGGCGTGGATCAACTAAGATCTTGGAGCTTCAAACCCCAAACCCCATACTTCAACGAACATGAACGTTTAACAAAACGTAACCAGCGCGCGGGTAGATTTCGCAGGAGTTTCGGTAATTTTCCGTTTGTTTTTTATCTAACTCGGCCATTCGTAACTTGACTCGACAAGTTCCGCGGGATAAAACCTTTTTTACCGTTAATATCCGTGAATCAAAATTTCAGATCAATCTGTTCTCCGGAACTTAAATTTTGAACCGGCATGAATTCCTGACTTTTAAACAAGACGACAACATATTTCCGGTGTTTGTAAAATTAAACCGGAAGTCAAATATTTTCTAGGAGAATTATGATATTCGGGTTTTTCTTTCTATAAGTTCTAACGATGTTTTAGCGGGCTCTTTCCGCAAACTTTCATGCACTCCCAGCAGGGATTGAACCTGATACCTCTCCGGTAGAGGCTGAGAGTATAATCCCTCCTATAATACAAACATTTTATAATGTGTGTATTCTAGAAGGGCAAATAATAGTAAAACCAATAAATAAATAACGAATAAAAATTAACACATCAGTCAAAAGTTTACTGGTAAAAGAAATCAAAAGCTGATAAGTAAAAAACATAACAAGATAAATAACATTATTACAAACACATAAACATAAAAAATATAATAGACATAATTCTTTCACTTTCTAGTTGTTATTTGAGTCAATATTTAGAGAGCTCGAGGAAGATAAATCAGAAGAAGTCTCGGAAGGCAAAGCCAAAGAATGACCTGCAGTAGAAGAAAGAGTGACGGCGGAAGACTGCAAGTGGACATCTGGATTAGCATATAAGAACCTGTACTTGGTAGAGCTCTTCCACAATGCAATAACTTCTATCAATATATCATCTATTTGATCGGGTGGTCCTTCTAAACTGACCCTCAAACAACCTTCTAAGTTTTTAGTCACTAAATTATTTCTGTACTTAGTTTTGATTGCACTTGCACTTGCACTTAGAACTGAAAAATCACGTTCACAAACTACACTGCTAACACACTGTACCCCCACAATGTTTAGTAAAACTAGAAGATTAGCATACTTACATGCATATGTTGAATTGCTACTCAACATGTATGCAACATCCTTGAAGGATGGATCTATCATGCCATTCTAACATGCATTGACTTTTAAATGCTCTATACTCACCCTTCACTGCTGAGATTGAAATCAGTGCAGGATAAACCACATTTTCTGTCAAGTTCTTATCAGAACCATAAAATTGACACAACGACTCAATTTCCTTTAAACCCCAATCTCGAAATCCATAGCTGTTCCTGGTATGTCTGCCGGGTTAAAAATTTTAAAACCGCAGAATAAAGAGTTGTCTTCAAATCGATCCTCCAAAGCCTTACATGCAGCATTGGTAAAACTTTTTTGAAATAAGATAACTCTTTCCAGATCTTTACTTGTCCGGTCTCTAGTGAGCATTACTGAATGGAATGACAACCTCAAATTTCAGACTGCAAACGCTTAAGAAATCTTTCCGGAGGACCAAAGTCAGACAAGATGTGATACCATATGTCTTCGTTGAACCGAGAAGCGTTCAAGTCACAACTCTCCATAAGAAAGTTTAGTTTAATCTCAGTGATACTGGATGCTATGGTAGAATCCACAATCAAGACATCAACATATCTGTGTTGAAAGATTTTACTTAGAGATGCTAACGATTGTAGAATATCGGTCAAGTAGTAAAGAATGTAAACAATCTCAAAAGAAGACAATCTTTTGTAAAGACCTTGAGCTACAAAATCATCAGTCTTTGTCACGTCTCGAAAATATACCAAGACTGATTCTAAACTGTCATAGAGAGTAGTAACTGACTGCCATCGACTCAACCATCTTATCTTTAAATAACGTTTCATACGCTTACGAGCATCAATTAAAGACTCTTGCAAAGAACTAAGAGCCAACTTGCATTTTGATGAGCTATGAAAGTACTAAGCAACAGTATTTAAAATATTATCAATCTCATGAGAAATCTCTTTGCATATGCTGCTAAGTGTAGTGACGCAGGATTACTCCTTTTGCTCATTTAGTATACAAAATATCGTTCCCACAGAGGATTTACGCAAGTAATCGCTGCTCTAAGTTCTAGGATCTGTTTAAACACACAAACACACGGGTTTTGCCTAGAAATCCTGTCTTCTCACAAAACCACACAAAACCACACGTCTTCCAGACACGCCAAATGGTGCTCCGGAACTAAACAAACAACTACCGACTAAAATATCACACAACTATTCACAGAGAAGCTCGGGAAGACGATCTTCCTGCTTCCAGGTAGCTTCTTCCGGTCTTCTCGATACCGTCTTCTCGAAGCAATTCTCGTCTTCTGGGGGTTCAGCACGTCTTCTCGCACCTCCAGAAGACTGTCCTGCTTCGCAGAAGTCGACTAGCAACGGTCGTTACACCTTATTCTCACACTCACATTTCAACGGGTTAGATCAATCACAGGGTGTATGTCCCCTGTAGCCTTCCCAGGCTTCTGCCTACGGAAATGGTCTTCCTGCAGCATTACAACGACATTCACCTTCACGGAAGCTCAATAGAAGTCTCGGAAACTTACTGGAAGAAGGTAAGAAGATGGGGAAGATGAAGGAAGATGGGGAAGAAGAGAAAATCCAAACAAGAGAAAACAAGATAAAAAGAGAAAATTAAGATTCCGACAGGCTTCTAGTCCGGATCCTGACTAACAAGCCATCCCTGCTTGTAATAGTTTGGGGAGGAAGACAACAAACATGTGTACAGTCGCACCATCTTCTGCTCGAGGATGTCGTCTTCTGCTGTGGGAAGAAGGCTTCTTTCTTCTTCACTTCGTTGCTCTGACTACTCTGTCTTCTGGGATCCCTTACCCACAAGACCGTTCGTACGTAGATCCCAAGTGCTCTACTGAACGAGTCAAGCTACACTTCCACAACTGCTGACAGTCACCGCCACTCAAGAAGAACACTTCCCATGCACAATTGGGAGCGAATTCAATACAATCCACCACCCAGAAGACATGAACAAAGCTTCTGCACTCAAATCCACAATCCATTCCCCGAGAAGAAGTCACAATGGCTTTGGGAAGCTCACTCCCTCTACTTCTTGTGTCTACTCCTCGACACACCAGTCTAGCTAACAGGACTGCACGAGGATGTCGTTCCCTGTTCCTAGACTGTCCACTACTTCTATCTACATCTTTGAACCACTGCCGGTACGAGCATGCAGACCCCTCCTATGTATTCCCAGACTATCCGTATGTTTCCAACAACGGGTGTAGCGTGCGAAGAACTGTCTATCCTGTGTCTCTGCTCTAATGTGTCTTGTCTGCCTGCACCATAGAATCGATGTGTGTGTGCAGTAGCTACAGAACTCTATCTCCTACTCTTCGATCCTACTTATGTCGCGACCATGAGAACCAGGGGAGACGACCACCAGGGAGAGAGAGGTGCTGACAGGAGGTTGTCACCCCACATGCAAGCGGTTCCTCTTCCTAATTAGCCATCCACTGTGTTGCTCCTACGCTACCTATGCTGCCACATGGTGTCCTAACTATTTTTACATGGAAAACTGCCACCTTTAAGATAGCATGTTTGGTCCTACTAAATCTGGAAGTGTGTTACTTCGGTTGCTGTCTACTCTGATTGCTCCGTGGCAATCTCTACTTGATCTGCTCCTATCGGAGCTACTATCTCGGCTTCTGATGGGCTGGGAAGCCCTGCACTTACCTCGGGTATCACTGAGGTAGCTTCCCTCTCCTCGCTCTTCGCTGGCCCTGCTGTTTCTGCGGCTGCGTCTTCCTCGGCTCCGGCTTCGAAAGATGGAATCGTCTTCTGGGAAGCAGAGTCGAGTGGTGCGTCTTCGGTCTTCTGAGGCACGGGTGTGGTACTAGGGACCATGACGACCTCATAGGGGTCCGAGGAAATCGCTTCCTCCACGCAGAATACCTGGGAAGACAGCTCGTCTTCCTATCTTCCGGGGCGTCTTCCGGAGTCTTCTCGGCTTCCAACGCTGTCACCACCAAGTGCACAGCGAGGTCGAACACCTCCTTCTCCATTCCGGATCCAGTCGATGGTGCTGGAGCGTGGGAAGATGCGGTTGCAGGTGTCGGAAGCGAGGGAAGACCATAAAGTGTCTTCACTCCCTCTATCTGCCGATCTAAGTACCTGAACATGCTCTCCCGGCATTCCACCAACATTGCTTTGGACTCGCTGTCCCATCCTCTAGCTAAGGTAAGTAACTTCCTACCCGCGGTGTAGTTGAACTTCTTCCGAAGCGCTTCCACCGATTGTGCTAGCATCTCCTGTGCACGAGCCTTCGCTACTTCCCGCTGCGTCTTCTCAACTGCAACTCGAGCTTCTGTGGCTTCTCGCTGCGTCTTCCAAGTGGTCTGCTCCTCTGCGAGGGTGGTGATCTTCTCCCGCACTCGGAGGAGTTCCTGATCGCGCTGCTATACACGCGCTTGCAACTCCTGGTTGCTCTTCCGAAGTTGCACCGACTCCTTGGCAGAAGCGGCTGCTTCCGCCTTGTATCTGGCTGCGAGTTTTTCCGTGGCGCGGAGACTAGCTTCCAGCGACTCCGTCTTCTTCTGGTCTTCTCCCTGTCGCAGCAAGGTGTGCAGGCCGAATCCAGGTTGCAAGGGCCTCTCTTGTGCCTTCGCTCTCTTCTCCAGCAACTCCATCGTTGGCTGGATCTCCTTGTGGAAGAAGGCGCTGAACTCCTCCAGCCTTCTTCCTACGGAAGACAGGTTCATCTCCACCACTCGCTCTGAGGTATCGACCTTGTCTTCCAGAGGCAAAGAGGCCTCTTCCACCACAATGGCCTTCATCTTCTGCGCACGAGAAGAAGCTACTCTTCTCATCTTCTGGGGTGGAAGACTCCTCATGGTAGGAGCGGCTCTCTTCGTTGAGCTTCCTCGCATCGCAGCAAGAGCGCCCATCCATCCTTCGTCTTCTGGAGTCTTCGGAAGACTCCGGGTGTTGCAGAAGCGGTCTTCTGCTCCGATCGGGTACTCAGCGGTTCTTCCTCCGAGTCTGACTCTGATCCTGAATAAATGAGGGAGATGGGTGTCCTAGGTACACTTCTAGTACCCATCTTCCTCGGTGGTGTGGCGTCTTCCGACCCACTAGACTCGTCTTCCCTCATCAGAAGCGTCTTCTGGTGAGAGCCGGGCCTCAGCTGTGGCATCAGAGTGGGAGGGGGAGTTGCGGCTGCTGCTCGATCATCGTCTTCCGAGATATCCTCCTTCTCCTCTGTTGCCCTGTTGGCCCATACTCCACCAACTGATCTCTCCTAAGATCCCCCATGGCTACGTACAAGTAGCAGAGGAAAGGTGTTAAGTGTCCTCCCGCCGGGGTACCCAAGTATGTCAGCTCCGCCTGTACATAGTTGTGGACGTATGCGCCCCAGTAGATGGGTACTCGTTCATCCCACACTGCTTCCAGGAAGTCAACGTCCTGATCTCCTAGGTACCTCATCTTTTGCGCTTTCCCCTTGGGGAAGAGATGCAGAAACAGCTTCGCCAGAAATCGCTTCTTCGGCTCCCGGTAAGATTCAATCTTCCATCCATTCCTACCCTGCCTGTCTTCCATGAAAAGACAGGAGGTGCTCCCAGGTACATGCCACGTATTCACGACCCTGGGCAAAACCTTCTTCTCAAACCAATACCCTCGGAGTCTGGTCTGTGGAAAGCCCTGCGCCACCAATCTTCAGTCGAGGAAGATGGTCTTCCTCGAGCTACTCCTGCCTTCGCAGGTACACGGTTGCGGGGTGGTAACGCTGCCCACACCTCCTCCAGAAGTCCCTGATCGACAAGGTTCCAATCCCACAGGAAGAAGTCGAGACCCAACTCCTTGAGGAAAGGAGTGGCCTCGGCCAATTCTGCCGCTGGTAACACCAAGCCTCGCGGATGCATCGTCATACTGGAAGATCTGTTGCACTAAGCCACAAGCACCTACTATGAGCTGAAGGCTCAGTCCTTCCCAAGTGCCCACAGTCTAGCTTCTACTTCTCAGAAGACGAAACTAGTCTTCCAGAAGACAGCTACTCCGTCTTCCGAGATTCTAACAATACTTCCTAGATAGCTCTCGTCTTCCGAGCTATATCTAAACAATCCTATCTAAGCAAGGCCTCGCATGGATTACCAAGAAGACAACCCACCTTGCATTACATCCTACTTCCTATCAGAAGATACAAGGTTCGCGAAACATAAAGTGCATGACATGTTTAGAAGATGGTTGCTGGCTCCTGCGGTGACAGTGGTCTATGGGAAGACACTCGGGACAATTCCAGATTCAATGTCTTTCTCGGAAGACCTCCCGAAGTCAGGCTTCCCTTCACTGGTCTCACTTGTCTTCGTCTTCCTACGCGCAATCTATCCTCACAACAGACTCAAGACAATTGCACTCTGTTCTTCTGACGTCTCACCTCTCATACGCACTCAGAAGAAGCTTGCTGCTCGGTGGGAAGACATGACCCTCGACCATTCTCTCCAGATTCTGCCAGCAAGTCTTCTCACGACTCTCTTCTAAGTTTGGGAAGAAGAAGGAATGGCTGCTATGGGTCGGACAGAAGAGACCCGAAACGGACTCTCACGTCTTCTCGCTCATTTTGCCAGCCTTTCAGTCTTCTAGTCTCTCTAGGAAGATGTGGAGTTAAGAAGCTTGGAAGACCGGGAGACGCAGGCCTAGTTCCCGACTTCCAACTTCTCGAAATAACAAAACGACTCACCACACCACTCGGGATTCGTACCAAGCCTCTTAACAAAAAAACAACACAAATCCACTCTTGATACGAATTGGTTATAGTCGACTTCCGAAGACAGTCAAGTTTAAGAAGCGTCTTCCGAAGATGTTCCCATCTTCCGAAGTGTCTTTTGTTCCAGGTTTCGAGGGTAGAGAGGTAGTAGGGTAGGGAAATTGATAGCTGAGATCGTCAATCTGAGGACGAGGTGTAGGGAAGCTCGAATTGAACTTAGGAAGGAGTAGGAAGATGTCTGACAGAAATTGGGCAGCGCTTCCGCACCCAATGCCTTAATAGAAAGAATGGGGGTGAAGGTAATCGATCAGGCTGCCTGCACACAACCAGGGAAGCGCGGGGAATACCAGACAAAGGCGAGAAGAAGTGAGAAGGAGAAAGAACGTGGGAAGAATCTCTATAGTCTTCTTCTGCTTCCTGAGTTACCTTCGACCTCCCGTGCGCTTCTGGCTCGGATCCTAGCTCCAATGCGACTCCACACGACTGCTTCCACTGTCAATTTCTGGCCACGCTTTGATTCCACCTTCGATTCTCCTCAACTCTTCTCCAATGTCAGCTTCTCGGAAGCTCACAGGAATTCCTTTGCTCCCTGTCTTCCGCACTTCAGCAATTTGGTCTCGCCTTTCGCCTAGCTGCCAACGGATCCTCACCTCGCTCGCTTTCCTCTCTCGAAGCTCACTCTCTCGATGCTCACTCTCAAAATTCGATCTTCTCCACCAAGAGTGCTCCTGCTGCGGGAAGCTGAGAATTCACTAATGCACTTCTGTATCTTCCCCGCAGTTTAGGGATTTCGACCCTAGATGACCTACCTAACCTAACCTACCTGTTCGGTGCAACCCAGTGGGTACAACTACTTCCTTACTGAAAAAGCCGTGGTTAGGCCTTCGCGGTCGCTGTCTTCCGGAAGATGGATGTCTTCCGTCGTCTTCCATCTTCCGCCGTCTTCCGTCTTCCGAAGACGCCACTGAGAAGACGCTCTTCCGAAGATGGTCGTCTTCCGAAGAAGTCAACTTATTATTACAAACAGCTCGTAAGATCATCTTCCTGCTAAGGAAGACGTAACCTTAAATAACAACGCTTCTTCAGTTATACAAACAAGTTATTAATCATAAAAATTTTAAAAATTCGTGAATCCTGTAATTTGTGGGCACCACACTAAGGCTGCCATGTTAGTACGATGTGCTACACAATGTACAGAAATTAGAAAAGGATTTACAGTTCTCTTCAAGTGTGCTGCTACGTCATTCTTGCTATCCACTATAGTACTTGCACCATCAGATCCAAAAGCCACACATTTCTTCACATCTAACCGATAATCTTTCATTAAATCTATCAAGCTAATGTAATAGCAATTGCATCTTTGAGCAAGATATGTAACAATCCAAGAAAAGCAAAAAACACTTGATCATCTTCCAAGGATGAAGCAAATACTACTAAGTGACATGTAACCGAAATATCTGTGGATTCATCTATCATGAGTCCAAAAAATGGAGAGACTCTTACGTTATCAACAACCCTCTTATGAATAACTTGACTGATGCCGAACACCATATCAGCACAAGCCTTTTCGTCTTGATAAATTTTTACCGTAATGTCTGCATGACTACCACGAAGTAACTGACAAAGTTTCAGTTACTTTGCAAAAGCTAATGACTCCTTACCCAAAAAATATGCAGCTTGGAACAACATTAATAGTGCAGTATCAGAGTTCTTGTTAGCCTTCTGAATTGCTATTTGCATCTCTTTTTGATCTTGTGAAGCTAATAAGATCTTCCTATGCATATCAGTCTGACCATGCTCAATCAAAGCAGAAGTCTTCACGTTCTGAGATCCAATAGTGGCAAACTTGCTATTAAACTTGCCCTTACCTTTCTTACAAACTTTACAAAAGATCAATCCTTGATCCTCGTCAAACTCAACCCACTGAAAGTCACTGTACCATACATCTCTCCAAGATTTTCTGTTCTCTTCTATTTTTGCTTTGTTCAACCTTGTACTTGGGACCGATTCATGGTCCACTTCATGCATAACGTCTTCTTCCTCTTCTGCATGGCAGGTTGTGCTGCATGATAACTGCTCCCAAGTAAAACCAGACTCACGAAGAGATTTTTGTCTCTTCTGCATGGTCAAAGGTTTTACTGCATAAAACTATAGAACCAAAATTTAAAGTTTTTAAAGACTACTAAATGTCTAGTTCTAACAACAGCAAGAAGAAATCCAGTTAGAAGAAAGAAGAGTTACTTGAAATTCACATCATGTTGACCTATAAAGAGAACAAGAAAGAAAACATTATTGTCTCAAACACCTTCACCAGAGTCACGCTATTCCTGTCTCAAAGACCCTTCCGCTCATACAAGCTGTACAGAACGTCTTTGTATCACTATCAATCCGAAGAAAAAATGAATGAAAGTTAGTTCCAAAAGTCTTCTGGTTGAAAACAATCTATTGAAGAGGTTCTCAGTCTTCTCAACAGAAGTATGTAGCTAACCAAAGCTACGAGTTCTCATTTATAATGCACGAGAAGTCTGTCAACATGAATGACAATGATGCAGTCTTGATCGCTGGTCTTGACTCTAGAATCGTGAATATATATAGTGAGTAGTATGAAATTATGAATGAACACTAGCGGCTGGTCCCGACTCCCAAATCGTGGATAGGCGTAACTAAAGCTATGAGTTCTCAGGTATAATGCACGAGAAGTCTGGCAACATGAATAACAATGATGCAGTCTTGATCGCTGGTCTTGACTCCTGAATCGTGAATAGATGTAGTGAGTAGTATGAAATTATGAATGAACACTATCGACTGCTCTCGACTCCCAAATCGTGAATAGGTGTAATGAGCTGCGAGCAGAATGAAATTGTGAAAGAACACTAACGGCTGATCACGACTCTTGTATAGTGAATCTGTGTAGTGAGCTGCGAGCAGAAAAAAATATGAATGAACACTAACGACTAACAACCTGGACGTCCATCATCTGTCCATTGAGATTCGAGCGAGTCGTTCAGAGCGATAGGTATTTAGCAACTTGAGTTGCTCTCATAAGAAATCAAACGTTTCTTTCTGACATGTATACATGTGGACCTATGTAGTATTGCCACGTGAAATATACAGTTCAAATTTTCTCATCTATTTCTGCCACTCCGTAGTTTAAAACAGTTCATTTCCGAGAATAGACGTTATATATCGATCAAGTTTCTCTACTCCGGTCTTTTTTCAAGATATTTTTTGTTTTTCCAGGAAGCATACAGTAACATTTCCGGATTAACTTTTGGACCTCGGAACATTTCTGCTAATCCAATTTTCAAAGCCGGAAACAATTCGAAACAAACAAAGTTAACAGAGACAAGAGATCTTGAAAATCCTCCGAAGATCAATACTCTAATCTCCGGAACTCCCCGGACAGATGCCGTCAGAAGATCAGACTGTCAGTTTCAGAAAGATGACGGAAGTACCAGAACGTTTTAATCATGGCGTCCTACTGACAGACATTCGGAGTATGGACAGCGAGCAAGACATCATGGTCTGAGGGAAAGACTACTACGAATAAACTGAGCAGACCTCCTATGTGCTATATGGAAAACACATCCCTTAAGAAAGTGAATGCAACAACATGCCATCTGCTTGAGACGACAAAGAGAAGCATGACAACATTGTTATTAAGGAATACGAGATACAGTAATTGATTATAAGGTGATGTAGGAAACATGGAGAGAAACATAACTTGCAACTTAAGATGCACTCCACTCTACCGAAGCTCACTTTTTGATCGTAATCTGATTTGACTTAGACTTCACGATCTTTGAAAACCCTTTCACATACTTACAATAAAATTGTGCTAGTCCTAAGAACTGCCGCATCTTCTTCACAGTAGTTGGAAGTTCTCAAGTCACAATCGCGTCCACCTTCTGCATATCCGGACAGACTCTTTCTGCACTTGATTATTTTTTCTAGCTAATATGTTTGTCGCCTGCAGGTGAAATAGTACTATGCACGGACGAAATGGTGGAGCCTGCAGCAGATCATCAGGACCAACCACCGTTACCACTACATAGATTTATGTAGAGCATAAAGCTGTACTGAATATGTTCTAAATGTTGAGAATAATTTCCACTGTTTTCCACATACTCTATACATTCTCTATTGTTATGAACACAATGAAGTCTTTCGACTATATTCATACTCTGTATATTTTTTCTTGCTCGATTGCCTCCGCACCTCTCAAGAAAATAAATACTTTTCACTTCTGTTCAAGGGTTGAAGCTATGCACAGTCATAGCACTGTATGTACATTACCTCTGCAGCTGTCAATAAAATCTAACTTTTTCGTCTTCTCTTTCATTGATACAATGTTATGTTTTCGTTGCCTAAGGAACGAGCTTCGCCTTCGCTTCTTCACGGTCAGCGAATGGGCACAGAATCTTGCATCCGCGAGCAAATAATTTGTCTCTATCGATTTTTTTTCTCGCTATCGATTTTCCACATAAAGAACTTCAGATTAGTTTTATGCGAATGAGGTAGAACATACCACGTTCATTACACGCAGGACTAAAGTAAAAAGAACTTCTCTGGCATGATGCCAATAACGACGACAGCATGAAGTACGGATTCCTAGAAACTCCTTTCTCCATGGAGTGGAGTTTTTCTCCCAGGAATTCATGTCCAGAAAAAAATTGCACTGTACATAACCGGAAAAGAAAGTTCACCTGCACATTGCCGTTCCGAAGCATCAGCAAAATACGATCACGTATGAAAATAATCTCATCTGCAGACACCGCAGGTGAATAAATAAGCAACACTCAACAACTTGAGTGTTGCTTATAACTTACCTTCGATCTCAAAACAACATGGAGAGAACCAAACTAGAGAGAACTTATTGTGGTGTATTTAATATCCTTGAACATTATTCATCTTTAAACATGATCAAGTTCTTCAACATGGTTAAGAGAGAACTGCGCTCGGGCACCATATGAGCCGTGCATAGTCACCTCCTCAATCTTAAGATGCAGAGGTAAAAGAACAAGGTTTATGATTTATGATTAATCATTTTCTTGTAAAAACTGTTATTTATAGATTAAAGTGAAATAAAATGATTTTTCATTTTTAGCCAAGGCTTTATAATCCAAGCGGAGCATTAAATAGTGTCTTATTTACGGGTTTAGTTTTAGTTTAATAGCCAAGTGTCTAAATAACAAAATCTGATCGTGTAATCTTGCCCGTAGACATAGAATTTTAGACTTTCTCGCCTAAATAGAATGTCAACTAATTTTATATTTAAATCATCAGTTTCTAGACTTTCGTGAAGCCAGACATATTCCATTCTTTCACCTATGGTTTCACTAATTTCTAGATTTTTTTCTTGTTCGCAGAAGTTCTGAGGTATGTTTCCAGCATGCTAAGACTGTGAAAATATCATCTTCCAGCTCCTGCGAAGAGATCTAAGGCATATTAAAGACAGTAACGCACATCGTCCAAACCTATTAGGGAAATTCAAACCTGGCTTTTATGGAACTAACGTAAATCCCGCTAAGGTTCTTACAGGTTTCGGGTGTAAATCTTACATTCAACTCTTGAGATGGTACGTAAATTTTATAGTCGTTTGACATAAATATTGTATGTTTGTAACTACATCTTTTGAATATCGTTGAAAAAAATTGATTCAGATTAATACACTCATTTTGCAATCCCTGACAATACCTGACAGTTTACACTTACAATTTTGCATCTGAACCTGTAAATTTCACTATGGAAAAAAGTTTGAGTGACACTATTCGTACACTGCAGAAGGACTAATTGATTTCATCAACTTTTTCTCACCTACGACGCTTGTCATCTTCTTTCTCTTTACCCAAAAGCTCAAGTTGCATGCATAAACCTTGAGTCACACAAAATTCTGACTAATAGCTATTAACTGAATAAAGATTCTTCTGATTTCATAACAGAAGAGAACTTTGTGATCAAAAGCAATGTTATGTTAAAGGTTGTTTTCTTATGCTTGGTGACTGTAAACCCCAAGAATGAAAGATTCTTGGTGGCCCGGAGTTCTTTACTGGAACTCGCGATATAAGAGAGAATTGCGGTATGGCACTATATGAGCTTGGGTTCAAACAGAACTTCGTAAATTTACAAGAGTATGGAAGCATGAAATGGGATATTACTTTTTTTCTCACCGTTTTCTATCAATCTGAAAAAGGATTTTCTTCTGCTCCAAGAAATCTCCAAATCTTCATCACTAAATACTAAGTAGTTCTTTTCGAGATTAATTATAACTTGTAAACAGCTGAATAGCTTTCATTTAATTCCTTATTTCACAAACTACAAGTTGGGATGAAAACTTAGTCATCAATAGCATATTCTACAGAAGAGTTAAATTTAGGGTAGCTAATCTCCAATTCTCTTCTTGGCTTGAGTCTTAAGTTATCGCTAGAACATTTAGAAAATTTCAACTAATCTCGAAGAAGTCTAACCTCTGGCTACCCCTACAATACTAGTTGATAATTTCTAAACATTTTACTTAAGACTCTAACTTGCTCACTTAGAAGTATTCACACCTACTTATTGGGTCTACCGAAGCTCACTTTTTGGTTGTAATCTGATTTGACTTGGACTTTGATCTTTGAAAATCTTTTCACATACTTATGATAAAATTGTGCTAGTCCTAAGAATCGCCGCATCCTCTTCACTGTAGTTGGAGGTTCTCTGCTATCCAGACCGACTCCTTCTGCACTTATGACATGTCCTAAGAAATTAATACGTTTTAAATCAAACTCACTCTTGTCAATGTTGGCAAATAGCTTACGCTCTCGTAACTTTGTCAACATCACCCTTAGCTGCTCCACTTACGACTCCAAGGTTTTTGAGTAGATCAAGATGTCATCGATGTAAAAGATGACAAATCTCCTGGCAAAAAATTTGTTTATCAGTGTGATAAATGTAGAAGAAGCATTATAAAGTCCGAATGACATTACTACAAACTCAAACGATCAGTATCTGATTGGACAAATGATCTTCTAACAGGTGAATCGTACGTCTAAGACCACTTCAGAAGTTTGGTATGTCTTTCCTTTGACAAAGTGTACATGAATAGGGTAGACAGATTTATGAAAGAGTGTGTCGCTCTTGTGTCCACAAGGAAGAGAACATCACGATTCACAACTTTGGCTTGTAGAAACATCAATCTTGGAGTCTTCTTCGTGGTTCTTAAGGTCACATATGACCTTCCAACAAGTCCTTTGCAACAAACGCATTCATGCTACAGTTACTAACCTTAGGCTTTGTACATCTCTTAGCAATATGACCCGCCTCATCACAATTGTAGCAAGTAAACTTAGAACCATTGCCTTTTTGAGGTTTATGCCTCTTTGGTTACGACTTTGTTTTCTATCACTTTGCTGCCAGAGCAAAAGAGTCATTCTGATACTTCTCACCCTCATTCCTTTATCACTTGAAGTCTTTGTTCTTCTTATGAACCTTGTCCATGCTGCACGTTTTTGTTGCTAGACTTCATCGTCTTCAATCTGCTCGGCTAGTTCTAATAGTTTGGCACTTGTCTTGTCCCGAATCCTTTGATACTCTGCGATGAATCATCTTGCGAGTAATTCCTTGAACTCTTTCCTACCAAATGGTGAGACAGCGAAAGCATGCTCGTCTCTATATGCAATCCACTAGAGAAGTACATAGTCCTTTAAGAACGTAACTGCCGCTCTCATCTTGTCAGACTCCTTAGCTTGTTGCGTCTCAAAGTATAGGTCTAACTCAGTTAAGAAGTCCTTAACCTTACTAGTTCATCTTATGCCTGAATATAGCGTCGGCAGATTTGGCTTACAAAGGTTTTGAGTAGACGTTGAACTCACTTGGTCAACTTCAAGCTCGGTGATACAATTATCGTTAGAGACCATGTCTTCCTGCATGTTCTTCATCATCTTGATGAGCTTTGCATATAAAGCCCCTTGACTTCTCGTGCCTGAATCATTGGGCATCGTTGGTAATACTTCATCTTGTTGCATAAGTGCCGCATCTGGTACATGGCTACTTCGAAATTGAGACAAAGGTTGTCAATTATCATCTCCTGATTGTACCTCAAGGTAGCTCAAGTCAATTTGATCTTGGTGTCAGCAGTCAATTGTTTCTTAGACTTCTCTTTGGACCTCTATCCTACGTCAACCATTGCTCCAAGTGTTCGCCTAGAAACGTTGATCAACTTTCTATCTCATATTACTCCTTAAGCATCCAACCTTCAACCGCTATCTCAAGTTCTCGCTCACTGAAGCTCTAATATCATTTTTGCGCACTTATCGTCTTATTGCGTCAACGAAAGCTCTTGCTCAATAGGTCAGGAAACTCACAATGCTAACTTGCAAACCACAATCACACATTAGCGTTCATGCACCACTTATCTTTATCCCGTCTGATCTAGACTGGAGCTGGACTGTCCATTTGCTCGCAAGCTCAACATTCCTTATGTCCTGACCTAGACTCAGTTATGTGAATCCTAAAACATGAGCAAGTCACAATGTGACTTGAGGTAGACTTCTCTTAAAGTCCAAGGTCCTAAACGATACCTCCAGTACACATAGCAATCCAACCGCTCGTGATGTCCGTTTGGGTCCAAGCTCCTGAATGATGGTCAAAATCCTTGGTTTTGTTCCTTAGTCTTGTCCTAACCCTTAGGTTGTTCTCAAGTCTAGACACACAGATCTAGACCGGAACGCACCTTGATACTGGTTCAACCATCACCTCATGCCCTTAGAGTCTATCCTCACCGAACCTTGAGGTCGGGTGATTCGTCCTAGCTCGCTCAAACATCGAATCTTCCTCATATATACTTCTGGGGATTGGCGGTCCTGTCTTCCTCTTTGGTCCCTGAAAATTATACCATAACTCGATCACGAGATCAGCTACAATTCTCAACTCAGATGTCATTTCAAAGAGTTCTTGATATCTTTTGGAGAGCTCTCGCCGAGACATTTCTAATGATATCTATATTCAACTCGAGATCTTACCTACAGCTTTATCCACGATCTAAAACGTCATTGGAGCTCCAACACTTAGTACTTTTCCAAAGATCTATGATCTAGTGCTAGATTGGGACCTTGTGGTTCGGATCAACATGCAGACCCACGTTTGGATAGGTTGGGACCAACGTCTCGAACCTATATCTCAAACTTGTATTTTGGTCTATTTTCATACTTCCCTCTCTAGGTCAATATTTGTCTGAGGTCCCCTTGGGATAGACCCCTACGTCCTAACTCAATGTTTGAACCTTGGTCTAGAGAACCACTTAGGATTCATTTGTTTCTGACTTTCTGGTCAAGTCTTACTCATAGCATTTACAACCTAGCGCAAGTCTACTAGGGTTCTCTAATCGGCTATCTCTGCTACATACCATAGAAAATGCAATGAGAAGGAAATCAAATACGCTTGCGGTCAAAACGATAACCCATAGCCAACCATAGTAACTGCACATCCCAATCTCTCAAGTGGCCCTTCTGCAAGCCATACTTGCGTAATCCTCTCTTCACCGTCTTGAACTATCCTCTCCGTCAAACCATCCGCCGCAAGATGATCTCGAAATGTAGTCTGATGATCAATCAACGCCTAATCACACAAGACCTGAAACTGACCAAGAAACTTTATACCTTGGTCTGTCAGCAATTCAGCTGGTGATCCAAACCAACTCAGCACTCGATTTGAGAACGCATACGCTGTCTCTTCACTTGTCTTGTCTGATAAATCCACCAACTCAATCCACTTGGAGAAGTGCTCTATCATCACTAACACATATCAGTGGTGATGTATAGTCAACGATAAGGGTCCTGCAAAATCCAAACTCCAACAGTAACCCAACCCCATAATTGATAAGGGGTGTAACTGCGGAGTAGGAGCATTAGATGATGTTCGTACTCGATCACAAATCACACATCGTGCGACAAACTGTTATACATCGATGTACATACCACACCACCAATACTGTCCTTGGACTTCATCCTAAAATGTCACAACTCCTCATGAGCATGTCGTACTAATTATGTCCTCTAGGAGGGATGTGACACTATCCGTACTCTCTCATCATCTTACACTCGAAGTACATGTCGTCCTTCTCGTCGAGATCTCTTCGTCTGTTGAAAGACACGATCTCACTCCTTGGCACTTATTGTGTCTATCACCACGTCAATACATAGATACTCCATTACAGTCACATCGTCATAGATATCTCACTGATCTAGAACACCATCTCCAGTCTAAAGATCTGGAGATCCATCATCTACTTCCTGACTAGAGAATATACGACTTGGTCCTCCATACTATAGTTCATGGTCAACACACAAAGAAAAGCATATACATGCCACCCTAGCACTATCTTCTCATCAATCTCGTCATGTCATCGAGCCCTAATCTGATCCTGCTAACTCGTGCATGGGTTGCGACTCAATCCATCAGCATCTAGATTTGCAACTCCAGGTCTATGTATTACCTGGAAGTCATACTCATATTCTTGTAAGATCAGAGCCAGTCGTACAAGCTTTCCTGTAAGCTTATCGGACTGCATCAGCCACTTGAGCGGCTGGTTATCAGTGATGAGAGTAAAGGAGTTCCCAAACAGGTAATATCCGAAGTGTGCAATAACGCACATTATAGCTAAACACTCCCCCTTGTATCAACTGTACGTTGCTTCTGTAGAACTGTTGGAGCGACTAGCATATGCCACGACAAATCCTTTTTCTCATCATCATGCTGAGTCAACATTGCTCCAAGTCCCAACATACTCCAATCAGTGTGCAGTTGGAAAGGACGTCCTCTAGCGGGTCTCCTCAAGATGGAAGCAGATGTCAGCCTATCCTTGAGCTCTACAAAAGCTTGCTCTTGCTCATCTCCGCATTGTTACTCCTAGTCCACCTTCATCAACTTGGTCAACGGCTTCACAATCGCACTAAACCCTTTTACGTATCAACAATAGAAGTTCACCAAACCAACAAATGCATGAACTCGACTCACATATGTGGGGCGTGGAATACGTGCAATAGCCTCAACCTTCATATGTTGAACACCCAACCCACTTGGATAGATGGTGTGGTCCAGATACTCTACTAACTCTTGAAAGAACTTACACTTCGTCTGCTGATTGATAGGACGGTAGTCTCCACACATACGTCTATTTGTGTAGTTGTTATATATATCCTTCTTTATTGGCATAACTGTCGTAGACGCTACTCTCCATGTGACATCTCCACCAACCCAACCTCCACCAAGTCTTGAGTCCTACTCTAGATCAAGGCTCTCTCCGTGTCATTGTACTTGTAAGGACGTCAAAAGATTTACGTGTCATTAGCCAAGTGGATCCGTATACCAGGTATCCAAATCCTTCATACTGAAAGTAAAAAAATCCTTGTAGCTCTTCAGAAATCTCTGAACTCTTCGTCTCTCCTCTCTTATAAGCTTGGGTCCAATCTCCGGCTCCCAAGTATCCTCTATCACCAGGCTAGAGGTAGAAAACAAAGTTGTTGACTGCTATTTTGCAGCCTCTGGAGTAGTTTCTGCTCACCACTAACAACCTCCACCTCCACTGTGTGAAAAACTCTTGTAGTCCTAGCTACAAGCTCCACACTCTCTCCTATGACATCCCATGATGTCTAAGGATGACAAACTCCGCACGCCTCACCCCCAGCCTTTGCTTCCACCGACTCGATAGACAAAGAGCTCAGAAGTGTCCGAGCAGTAATATCCATCGATCCATCCGACGCTGCTCAGCCAATCCAAAGCTAACAATCCATGTCAAGCGGCTCAAGTCCATTTCTTGATCCACACCTGACGATGTGAAGCCTCTTACATCGAAGCTATTGCCGTCATACTCATAAGGAAATCCATCGTTATCTCTCTCTCGTCGACATTGAGCTCCACCAACTATTGTAATCGAGCATCCCACACAAGCCTAGGTCCTCCATCTCTGTAAGCATGTGACGCTGAAAAGCTCACCAAAGTGGACAACGCTGTCATGGGTCATCCCACTAGGTTCACCATTGTCATGGATGACCTATTGACGACGCTCACTACTTGAGATCGTCACCCTGCATTCAATATGTCATCAACTGTGAGGTGCGATGGTCGTCTTACTACATCGTGTGTGCTATCAAGGTGAGAGTTTTCTTGAGAAGGGCGGAACCTTCTAGTTGTGATGTGATCGGAAGACTCTGATACTCTTACTCAAGGAAGCACTGGGCTTCTGGTCGTGGCTAGTTTATCCAAGAGATATGCTTTTCATGTTACAAAAGGGCGCTATAGACACTCATACAGAACTGTAGGAACCTCTAATATGTTCGAGAAGCAAAGTTTAGGCTTAACTAGTACTAATAAGACAAGGCGGTGAACTTTAATGCTCAAGGAGAGGAAAACTATGATGGTTCAGACTTCTAAAATTCTGCTACATAATGAAAGAGGTCATACTTAGCATACACAGGAAGTTTCAGCCTGATATCAAATTCTAGCACCGAGATATGGACAAAAACATCATGAGTAAAGAAATTATGACCATTTCTGACACCCAGATGACTATTTCGACCTAGAACAGAGAATTGGCTCGATCACTTTCAAAGATTCTTAGAGGATTTAGAATTCACAGCTTCCTGAACACCCCTGTGAAGTTGGGTCTGGTGGTTGTACACGGTTCTCTTGATCTCTCTCTCTGAAGTTGCTGCTCTAGATTGAGAGTTTTTCAGACCCCCTCTGCTTCAGCGGTCGCCCTGAATTACTCATTCACTCAAATGACTTGAAACTTTTTAGACAGTTGTAGACCTGCTGACAGTGAGTGCAACCATGAAGGTTTGAAGCGATTTTCTCAATTTTGCTGCAATTGACACTAAAAACCCCAAAATCAACAAAAGGGATGCAATTCTGACACAATCCAAACTTCAATTTGGCATAACTCCTTCTTTATTGCTCCAAATCGATCAAGAATTTCACTGACAGTGATTGGTACGACGAGCTCTATCTTCTTGTGTTCTCAGATTTCATAGTGTCCTTACCAAATGCTCAAACTCTCTTTAAGACCTCTGCTTCTAAGTTTAGGATTTTACAAAAGATAAAAAATGGACCAATGGGAGTTCATAGCTCCACTTGGCTGTCCTTTAGTGTCCTAATCCACGTGGTAACTTAACTTCATTAATAGGCTGTCACGTCAGTCCCCTAAAGTGCCAACGTAAATATTAAACTACCTAAAATGACACGCAACCTTGAAAGATAACTTAAACAGCTAGAAAGTGTGCATGGACGATAAGTAAATGCACCCATGGGCTTAAAGTCTATCGACATGGTAAACCTAAGTTATGTACTTTGAACATCAAAGATAAGTATGAATTTACTTGCACAAGCATATGGATGCATAATGGACTAAGAGTAATATTAAACTAACTTCTACGACTACTAACTCTCAAGTGCCGAAGTAGAAGCGTAACACGTAACCGCCAATGCTCACAACCTCCAGAATCGACTTCTTTGACGTCTTAACTTCACTCGGAGAGACTAACTCTTGACACATCCTTCGGCATGTGCCAATCTCTTCATTTTTTTGTCTGTTTTTCATCATCGTCACTCTTCTCCGCCTTAGCCTCTTCAATAGCCGGGACGCCTTCGTCTCTTGTTGTTCTCTGCTCTGACTCCAGAAAGGTGAATAACTCTACTATTCCTCCCTGTCTTTTGAACAATTTCACACTTTTGCTGACCACTGATAGCTTCAAAGGAGTACCATCTAGCTCCCGTAAACCATAAATGATATTTTCATAAAAATCTAGTACAACATAAGACCCAAACCGTCTTCGAGAGAACTTACAAAGTGTAGAATGCTGATTCTCCAACGTGTTGTCATACACCAGAACCCAATCATCAACACATATCGACTTTGGTCATAGTCGGTGAGTCCTATCAAAACGTTTCTTATTTTTGACTCAAACCACCTTCAGCCTCTCCTGTGCTTCAGCAAGATCCTCCTCCCTCCGCTCTAACTGTCTGGTACGTAAAGCAATAAATGAAATACGATCTGAACCATCTCTCCCACGGTAATGTAGCCCACGTAGAAAAGTCCTCCTCAGCTGACATGATTGGTTTCTGCTCCAACATAAGCTCAACCGGCATATAGTCAGTCGTGGTACAACGTGTAGTTCTATCAGCCCACAAAGCAAATGGAAGTAGTCTCGGTTATTCTCGAGGTCTACCATCACATGCTTTCACTAAAGCGTGAACAATAGAAGGGTGTCCTCGTTCGCTCTTACCAATGTCCTCTAGATTCATGACAGTAGTAAGCCGAAGCTTTACTCCATAATGAGCAAAGAACTCCTTCACTTCTACCCCTCTCAACTCGCCTCTATCTGCACGTAATCTCCCAACAGATCCATAAGGACAGATGATATCGAGCACGAATCTGCATATGTTTTCTGTAGTCTTCGTCCGTAGTGCTCGTCCTTCCACATAGTTGGAAAGATCTTCTCGAGCGAACACCAAATAACACATCCTCTATAGCCCCGGTGGCATAATCACAAGATCAAGAATCCATTGAAAATGGATACTAGGTCGATAGGTAGGTACAAGCCCATCTCTATAACGGATCTTAGAGTAGAATTGGCAGTGCAGACACGACCCAACAAAGTCCACCACGTCTTGATACAAACCCTTCCACCAATATCGTTCCTTCATCTTGGTGTAAGTAGCCTAGACTCCACGATGTTCAGCCTACAAGGTGTCATGAAACTCTTTCAGCAGATTCATCTTCGTCGGTTGTTTCATCCACCACTCTAGCAAACATCCCATCTCTTCTTTTCGCGCGTTTCCATAGATAACCTTCACGTAGAAAATAACTATACGCTTTCCTTCTGATCACTCCATCCTTCTCTTCTGCATATGAACTCAGATAGAATCCAATATCGTGGAACTTCTCCGAGTAGAACTCCTTGTTGAACGGCAGTGGTTCCAAGTCTGAAGTCTGCTGACCATCTTGGCACCAAACGTCTCTCTTCTCTTCATTCTCCACCTCTGCAAACATCTCATCCTCGTCTGAATAACGAGCCCTAGACAACATATCTGCAACTGGGTTGTCCTTCCCTGCTATATGCTTTAGCTCAGGGTTCAGACTCCGGACATAAGCAATCCATCGCAGCATTGCCATGTCTGGTGTATTGCAGTTTGCTATCATACCCAGCAAAAGCAAACAATCTATTTCTAATATCACACGGACCTCTATCAAGAACTCTCAATCTACCTTCATAGTAGTAACAGCTCCCCACAACTCACGCTTCACCTGAGGATAGTTACGTTGTCTATCTGTTAAGATCCGAACTCCAAACCTTGAAGCAAATCGCACATTTTCTGCATCTTCTTGACCAACCGCTCATCCAATCGTCTTTGGACTCATATCAATAGTCTCCCGCCCTCGTAGTTAAGTCTCCTAAGTACAGGTGGAGACTTTAGAATCTTCTTCAACTGCTCCATCATCTCGTAATGTTCTTGCCGCCAAGTAAACCTCCTCCCCTTTCTCAGAAGTGCATATAGAGGTTCGACAATGTGTGCATGATGAGAAATACTCATGCGAAAGACCACACAAGCTCCTAAAAATCATCGAACCTTAGTAATACTTGTACAATTTGCTATCCTTGCTATAGCATCTACCTTCTCTGAGTTCGGCCGTCTCTCAAAAGTACCACACAAATGACCCACCACCACAATCTCTGACATTCCAAAGCGAGATTTGATACTTGACAGAGTGAGGTGTACCTCCTCCAAACATCTCAAAATCTTTTTCACATCTAGAATGTGATCTGCAGCGACCTTTCTGCAACCATCAGAAGTCACTACCTCGTCCTTGTCCTCCACCGGTCAACCTTTCATGGGAATATCATCCAAAAAGGGATACGACCTCATGTACAAACTCTCGTAACACCTTATGCATCGCATTCTACATACGGACTACTGAGTTTGTTGCACCCTGAAGAAGAGTACACATCCGCATCAACCCCAAAGGTGTACGTATGGTAGTCAAGTCTCTACTCTCCAAAGCAAGCTGAAACTGATCATAACCTGAAAACAGATCTCCATTAGAATAGATTGACCTCCCTACACACGCCTAAAGCTACTTCATCAACCACATGTCTTGTTCTGACGTTTCAAATTGTGATGTTATTGGTAGGTTGCAAGTCTTGGATGAAGCGTAGAGCTCCTGTCTTCTTAGATACTTGAACGATTGGCTAGAGTACGGAGCCATAGATAGTTCAAGAACACCCATTCGTATCTTCTCTTTCAGCAACTCAGTGACCTTCAGTAGTGAGGCACGAGGGACTAGAATCGATTTCAACTCCCAAGGTACGTGAGAAACAGTTGTGGTGCCCACAATTTACAGGATTCGTGAATTTTTGAAAATTTCAAGGTTAATAACTTGTTTGTATAACTGAAGAAACTTTGTTGCTTAAGATTACGGCTTCCTTAGAAGGAAGATGATCTTAAGATCTTTTTCTGCAACACGAAGTTCACTTCTTCGGAAGACGACAGTCTTCCGGGAAGCGTCTTCCGAAGACGGAAGACGGAAGACACGTATCTTCCGGAAGACAGCGACCGCAGAGGCCTAACCGTGTATTACCCAGTAAAGAAGTAGGTGTACCTACCAAGTAGCACCAAGGTAGTAGGTAGGTCAAGAAGGTCAGGTATGTCGAGAACCCCTAAACTACGCGAGAAGATACGAAGGAAGCGCATTAACGCAGAAACACTACCGCTTCTCCCATCGAGGTCGTTTGTGCCTAGAAGATCGAAATGGAAGGTGATCGACTTGAGTGAGGAGAGCCAGCAAAGTGAAATTGAGTAGAGCCAAGATCGATTCGCAGCTAGGAAGAAGGCGAGGGCAAATTGCTGAGAGTAGGAAGCACATCGAGCTGAAGGAGTCTTTTGTAGACTCCCGGAAGCAGACATTGAAGGACGGCTGAGAAGAATCAGAGGTGGAGTCTTGTTCAATTGAGGAGTAGCAAGGAATTGACGGTAGAAGCAGCTCTGTGGAGTCGCAATGGAGCTGGGGTCGGAGCCGGAAGCATGCAGAAGACAGAAAACGCCACGGGAAGCAGACAGAAGACTGTTTGAGGCTCTTCCCATGTTCTCTTCCCTTCTCATAGCTTCTCGCCTCTTGTTTGGATATCCCCCGCGCTTCCCCGGTTGTTTGCAGACAAACCGATCGATCGATTGCCTATCCCGCATTTTCCTTCTGTGAAATTGGACGTGGAAGCGCTGCCTAATTTTTGACAATCATCTTCTTGCCTCTTCTCGAGCTGTAATAGAGCTTCCCTATCCGCCGTTTTCCAATTCAGTATAGCAGCTATCAATTTCCCTACCCTACCGCCTTTCTACTCCTGAAATCCTGAACAGAAGACGCTTCAGAAGACCTGACATCTTCAGAAGACGCTTCGGAAGCCTGACTGTCTTCGGAAGACGAATGTGTGCAATTCGTATCAAGAGTGGATTGGATTTGCTTTTGTGTTAAGAGAGGCTTGGTACGAATCCCGAGTGACTTGGTGAGTTGTTTTGTTATTTCGAAAAGTTGGAAGTTGGGAACTAGGCCTGTGCCTCCCGATCTTCCAAGCTTCTCAAATCCGCATCTTCCTAGAGAGACTAGAAGACTAGAAGGTTGGCAAAATGCACGAGAAGACGTGAGGGTCCATTACGGGTCTCTTCTGTCCGACCCATAGCAGCCTATTCCTTCTTCTTCCTGAACTTAGGAGAGAGTTGTGAGAAGCCTTGCTGGCAGAATCTGGAGAGAATGGTCAAGGGTCATGTCTTCCCATCATGCAACAAGCTTCTTCTGAGTGTGTATGAGAGGCGAGGAGTCGAAAGAACAGAGTATGAAAATTTCGTCTCTGTTGTGAGATTAGATTGCGTGTCAAAAGTAGAAGACATGTGAGACCAGTGAAAAGAAGCCTGATTGCGGGAGGTCTTCTGAGAACGTTACTCAATCGGAAGCTGTCCCGAGAGTCTTCTTGGAGGCCACTGTCACCGTAGGAGCCCGCGGTCGTCTTCTGAACTTGTCATACGCTTTGCTTCTCGCATATCTTCTATCTTCTGTTAGGAAGTAGGATGTAATGCAAGGTGGGTTGTCTTCTTAGGAATCCATACGATGCCTTGCTTAGTTAGGATTGTTTAGATATAGCTCGGAAGACGAGAAGAGCTTAGGAAGTACTGTTAGAATCTCAGAAGACGAAGTAGCTGTCTTTTGGAAGACTAGATTCGTCTTTTGAGAAGTGGAAGCTAGACTGTGAGAACTTGAGGAAGACTGAGCCTTCGGCTCATAGTAAGTACGTGTGGCTTAGTGCAACAGATCTTCAAGTATGTCGATGCATCCTCAAGGGTTGGTATTACCGGCAGCAGAGTTGATCGAGGCCACACCCTTCCTCAAGGAGTTGGGTATCGATTTTTTCCTGTGGGACTGGAACCTCGCAGATCAGGGACTTCTGGAGGAGGTTTGGACAGCATTGTCTCCTCGCAACCGTGCACTTGCGAAGGCAGGAGTGGCCCGGGGAAGACCATCTTCCTGGACAGCAGATTGATGACGGATGGTTTTTCACAGGCCATAAGTAGAGAACAAGGGCTACGAATTAGAGAAGAAGATCCTACCGATGATCTCGTGGAGGTGGCATGTGTCCGGGAGCACAACTTGTCTCTTTCGAGAAGACAGGCATGAAGGAACGAATGGAAGGTAGAAGCTTACAGGGAGCCGCATAAGCGTCTTCTGGCGAAGCTGTTCCTGCACCTCTTTCCCAAGAAGAAGGTGCAGAAGACGAGGTACCTAGGAGATCAAGACGTGGAGTTCCTAGAGGCTGTGTGGGAAGGATTGCCCGTGAACTGGGGTGCGTTCTTCCACGCATATGTGCAGGCGGAGCTAGTGTACTTAGGCACCCTGGCAGGAGGTCACCTGACATCATTCCTCTGCTATTTGTACGTGGTCAAGAGAGATCTGACAGAAGATCAGTTGGCGAGATATGGACCAACAGGGCAGTACAAGGTGAAGGAGGAGACCTCGGTAGAAGACGACCGAGCAGCAGCAATGACTCCGCCCTCCCACTCTGATGCCGCAGATGAGGCTAGGTACTGATCAGAAGATGCTTTTGGTTAGGAAAAATGATTCCAATGGGTCGGAAGACGCGACGCCACCGAGGAAGATGGGTCCTAGGAGTGTGCCTAAGAAGACCACCTCCCTCCCCATCATTCATTCTGGATCGGAGTGCGACTCTCAGGAAGAGCCGCTGAGTACCCGCTCAGAAGAGAAGACCGCTTCTGCAACACCAAGGAGTCTTCCGAAGACTCCAAAAGACGAAGGTTGGATGGATACTCCTACTGCGATGCGAGGAAGCGCACTAAAAAGAACCGCTTCTACCATGGGGAGGGATCTTCCACCCCGGAAGATGAGAAGAGTAGCTTCTTCTCGTGCGCAGAAGCAGAAGGCGACAGCAGCAGAAGAGGCATCCTTGCCTCTAGAAGAGAAGGAAGACACCTCCATCCGGACCGTGGGGATGAATCTGTCTTCTGCGAGAAGAAGGCTGGAGGAGTTCAGTGTCTTCTTCTACTCGGAGATCCAGCCAGCTATGGAGTTGGTGGAGAAGAGGGCGATGGCTCATGAGAAGCCACTACAGCCTGGATTCGGTCTACGCACCCTGATGCGCCAAGAAAAAGATCAGAAGAAGATAGAAGCGCTGGAAGCTAGTCTTCGTACCAAAGAGAAGCTCGCAGCAAAATACAAAATACAAGGCGCGTTTACAGCAGCGTGACCAGGAGATTCTACGAGTTTGGGGTAAGATCACCGCCTTTGCTGAGGAGAAGACGAGGTGGAAGACACTGCGAGAAGTCGTAGAAGCGCAGACTGCAGCCGAGAAGACGCAGCGGGAAGCAGCGGAAGCTCGTGCGCAGGGGATGCTAGCTCAGACGGTGGAAGCGCTTCGGAAGAAGTTCAACTTCACCGCTGTCGTGTTGTGGTTCGGCTCCTATGTGAAATTCCTGTGTAACCTATGTTGTGTTTCTTTTCTGTGTTTCGTGAATCGTATCGCGTAACTCGTCGAACGGTGTGATGAGTGCCACGTTTGTGATTATCTGTTTAAGTGATCGTACGGTAGAGAAACGTGCCAAGTCATCGATCTGTGCGCGTTCACTTCAGTGGTCCTTGTCGCCGCGTTTGTGTATAAAATGACGAGTCGATGGTTCATACGACATTCTCTCTCAGAGGGTGATTTGTGAGGATTCTCGGTGGTCTGCATGGAGGAGTGAAGAACTACAAGAGTGGTGATTATGGACGGAGGTTTGTTACCGGCTCCGGATCTTCCTTTCCCGAATCCGTTTCACATCAAGCTTCATTGCATCCACCGCGATCACTTTCGACAGTGGTTAGTTGCGTACTTTGGCGATGAATTCATGGAGAGAGTGATGGAGTTACAACTTCCGGTGATCCTTCCGATTGTAACATACGGAGAGACTTGGGATATGACGGTGTACATTTTGTTGTGAGGAACAATGGATCTCAATTATCCATCGAACGTTCCTTTCAACCTTTGGGTCGATGTCCGGTGCCATTGCAGATCGAAGATCAATCATGGGGCTTGGATTGTGAGAAACTTCGGGCAAGAATATTACAATCGAGTGATAGCTTCACCGTTTCCTTTTGTTGTACCTTTTATTGTAGAACGTTTCTAAGATGTAATATTGACGTTGTATTAGTCTGCGGTTCACTGGTTTCATTCTGGTTGAGCGTTTTTGTGTAGTTACGAACCGCGAAGAATCCATCGACATATCTGAAGGATTTTTTGAGGTCTTAGAGTGTTGTTGATGTCTTGTGTCTCCTTGGAGAGTAAAAATTCGTTCTAGGGGAAAAAGTTGAGTGGAGAAAAGACAAAAGTAAAGATCTTTTTGCTCTTATTGGTCCACTTTTGGACCAAAGGTGTTTTAGTTGATCCTCACGACGTTTCTGTGGTTTCTGGAGGCTTCAGAGGTCCATTCGCGAAACGAAGGGTATGGTTGAAGAGCTCTCGGCCGAGGCTACAATCTGGGCTGAAGAATCGGTCGATTTCATGGAGGGATGAACGCGTTATGATCGATTGAGTGGAGGGGGGTGAAATTCGTACCTACTGCTACGTTTCTGGTTATTCCGAGAGACTCTCGAGGAGTTTTGAGAAGCTGTCTGTTGGGTTGGAGAGCTGACTACGTGCTGGTCGTTTTGATATCAGTTTCATCAGATTCTTGATCGATTTGGATTCTGAACCGACCGATTGAAATTGAGAAGTACAGATGAGATAAGGCGAGGACAGCGAACTGTGATAGCCATGGATAGGTTGCTATTGCTTAAGATCTGAGTCGAATTTCTAAGTGAAACTTTCCAGGATTGAAGAATGTCTTATCAGTAAGATACTTGGGAAGTTTCACCTCAAATGGTCGAGTAGTTTGTTCAGAATCTTGGATCAAATGTACCTGGGTCTGTAAAGCTCTAAAGTTAGCACAGATTACGGTTTGATCCATATCTGAGAATTGGTTTGAGATTTCGACCTGAAAATTGTTCAGGGTAGGAGTGAAGGGTCCAATCAAGCTTCCTGTGGAGTTTGATCATCATTGGTCGACTGGTTTGGGAGGACTGAGGTCTCAAAGTTAAAAAATACTTCTGTTATTAGCAGTTTCGGATTTTTTTGGTATCATCTATTGTCAATTTGATCATTTTCGAGCAATTTGGAGAGGAGTTTGTTGCTGAAACTGCCATACCTGCATACAACTCGACATTGGAAGGTGTGGGGCTGATTTCAGCTCTTGGTGATGAAGGAGAACGGAGTCACCATGAGTCTTAAGCCGCTGTTTGGGTTCTTGGAGCTGCCAGGTACTACCGCCGTTGGTGCTATATTGGGATCTGAATATTGTTTTGGAGTATGCATGTTTTACCTTGCTGGAATGCTTGGTAGATCAAGGTGTAAAGCAAGTTGTATCGATACTCTATCAAGTTGATTGAGTGATCTTATAGTATCTTCTAGTTGTACTATGAAGTTGTGATAGTTGGATTGATGGCCAGTTAGCGTCGCTGGGGAGCTATTCAGAAGTCAGGCTTCCAGTGATATAGATGAATAACTTCAATTAGATAATACAGATCTGAGTATTTTAGTTAGAGTACAAAAGATCTGTTTGTAACACAAGTTTATGCAACTTATACGTAACCTTGGATCGTAGCAAGCTTTAAACTTGAGCCGAGAGGATACAAGGTCACTCGAGCTAGAAGAGTAGATAGTGAAACATTTGAGTGGAAACATCCAGATCTAGATCCAACCTTGTCAATCCACATACCTCTGCACAGTCATATACCCCGTGTATTCCTAGACAGAAAAACACGTTATACGATACCGCGGGAAGCCGTAAAAGCGCAGACTGCAGCCGAGAAGACGCAACGCGAAGCAGCGGAAGCTCGTGCACATGGGATGCTAGCTCGGACGGTGGAAGCGCTTTGGAAGAAGTTCAACTTCACCGCGGGTAGGAAGCTTCTTACCTTAGCTAGGGAGTGGGACGACGAGTCTAGGGCGATGTTGGTAGAATCCAAGGAGAGCATGTTCCGGTACTTGGATCGGCAGATAGAGGGAGTGAAGACACTCTACGGTCTTCCTTCGATTCCACCACCGACAATTGCATCTTCCCAAGCCCTAGTAGTATCGACCAGAGCAGACTTGGAGAAGGAGGAGTTTGATCTTGCTGTGCACTTGGTAGTCACAGCCTTGGAAGCCGAGAAGACCTTGGAAGAAGCCCCGGAAGACAAGATGTCTTCTGGAAGAAAGGAAGAAGAGCTGTCTTCCTAGATATTCCAAGTGGAGGAAGCAACTTCTCCGGACCCCTATGAGGTCGTCATGGCTCCTAGTGTCGAACTAGTGCCTCAGAAGAGCGAGGAAGCATCAGTCGACTCAGCTTCCCAGAAGACACTTCTGTCTTTCGAAGCAGAAGCACAAGCCGGAGAAGCAGCAGCAGCAGAGTCAGCGACGAATGATGAGGAGGAAGTCATCTCAGTGACACCCGAGGTATTCGCAAGGCTTCCCAGCTTATCAGAAGCCAATTTAGGAGCTCCGATAGGAGCAGATCATGGAGAGGTTGCCTCCGAGCAATCAAAGTAGGCAGCAAGCGCAGAAGACAAGTTAAACTTGTCCAAACTTAGTAGGAACCGAACATGCTATCTTAGGAGGTGGCAGTTCTAGTGTAAATTTAGTTAGACGACCATGTGGTAGAGTAGGCAGCGCAGGAGTAGCAAGGTGGATGGCTAAACAGGAAGGGGAACCGCTTGCATGTGGAGTGGCAGCCTTATGACAACGCCCATCTCTCCTTGATGGTAGTCCCCTCTATTTCTCAAAGGTAGATGTTTAAGTAGGATCGAAGAGTAGATTTTCAAGACGTATATGCATACGCACAGAGCACACTACGCCCGCTGTTAGACTAGGTGGATTACACAGGAAGAGCTCTGCACTCTCTTGTTGCCAACAGTGGTTCAGAGATGTAGATAGAGGTAGTGAGCAGTTTAGGAGCAGGAAACGGCATCCTTGTGTAGTCCTACTGGTTAAACTGGTGTGTCGAGGAGTAGGAGCAGAAAGTAGAGGGAGTGAGCTTCCCAACACCAATGTGACTTCTTCTCTGAGAATGGATTGCTGATTTGAGTGCAGAAGCTTTGTCTGTGTCTTCTGGACAGTGGGTTTTCTTGAAGTCACTCACGATTGTGCATGAGAAGCATTCTTCTTGAGTGGCGGTGACTGTCAGCAGTTGTGCAGATTTGCAGCTTGGCTCATCCAGTGGAGCACTTCGGATCCACGTACGGATGGTCCTATGGGTAAGTGATCCCAGAAGACAGAATAGTCAGAGCAACGAGAGAAGAAAAAAGAAGCCTCCTTCTCACAGCAGAAGACGACATCCTCAAATAGAAGACGGTGTGACTGTACGCACGTTTGTTGTCTTCCTCCCCAAACTATTACAAGCAAGGATGGCTTGTTAGTCAAGATCCGGACTAGAAGCCTGTCAAAATCTTAATTTCTTATTCTCATCTTGTTTTTCTCTCGTTTGGATTTTCCCTTCTTCCCCATCTTTTCCCATCTTCCCATCTTCTTACCTTCTTCTAGTGAGCTTCCGAGACTTCTATTGAGCTTCTGAGACTTCTATTGAGCTTCTGTGAAGGTGAATGTCGTTGTAGTGCTGCAGGAAGACCGTTTCCGTAAGCAAAAGCCTGGGAAGGTCACAGGGGGCATACACCCTGTAGTTAATCTAACCTGTTGGAACGTGGAAGAGCAAGGTGTGACAGTAGTTGCTAGTCGACTTCTACGAAGCAGGAGTAGTCTTTTGGAGACGTGAGAAGCCGAGTTGGACCTCCAGGAGCCGAGAATTGCTTTGGGAAGACGGTACTAAGAAGACCGGAAGAAGTGACCTGGAAGCAGGAGCGTCTTCTCGAGCTTCTCTGTAGATAATTGTGTGATATTTTAGTTAGTAGTTGCTTGTTTAGGTCCAGGGCACCTTCTGAAGGACCTGGAAGCCGTGTGGTTTTGTGAGAAGACGGGATTTCTAGACAAAACCTGTGTGTTTGTGTGTCTGAACGAATCTTAGAACTTAGAACAATGTTACTTGTGCAAATCCTCTGTGGGAACGATATCTTTTATACTAAATAGACAAAAGGAGTAATCTTACGACACTACATATAGTGAGCACCATTTTTGGCACCGCTGCCGGAGATTTCATCTTAGTAACGACTGTTCTAAGCTTCCTGGAATCGTGTGCCAGTAGTTAGTTTCATACTGAACTAACTTGAGTTGTAGTGAATGCATTGTGGGACTCTATCTTGCTAGAAGACAAGAACCGCAACCAGAAGCTGATGAGATACATCAGGGGAACTGGAAGAAGCCGCTTCCTCGCTTCCAAGAGCTTCTTGGAGACTAGATCGTGGAGGACTGCAGTAAAGTGCAACATGAAGCAGGAGAAGAAGACATTCCGAACCTGTGATAGGTTGTTCAGACCGTCTATCTCTCAGATCTAGTACTAGAAGAAGAGGGACATCTCTTCTCAGCACTCTGGTGGATGCCTCCAACCAGGAAAGAAGCAGAAGACGCACGGGTAAGGACCCTGAGTGGGTACATTCATCCCAGCGAATCGCTTCCAGAGAACAGCAGATATCCCTGAGACACCAAAGGAAAGAAGAAAAGCTCAGGAAGATCCGATCGATAGAATTGGAAGAGCCGTCCATATCGAACATTATCTTTGGAGAAGATAGAAGTTAACCCGGTGACCACGTGTATAAAGTAGATTTTGGTTCTGGTTACGCGGACGACATCTTCCCAAGTGCAGAAGAGGCTTCTCAAGGTGAAGGAAGACTGGAGGAGATCGCTCCAGACATCTCAGAAGGTAGCAGTGACAGCAGTTTGAAGACGACATTCGTGATTCAGACAGACCTGGGCCTTCGAGAAGACCGTCTCCACCATTTGAACCTGAGGGAGGAAGAAGTTGGCAGCAGTACCAACCAGCAGTCAACATGGCTTTCCACACTTGACAGAAGTACCATCCGTACGACGTTGATGTTGACGTGGATGACTTCATCACAATGTTCGAGACCATCTCTAGATCCAACAAGGAAGACGTTGATGTGGACAGACTCCGTGTATTCCTCAGTTTGATTGTAGGGAAGGGGAGGAAGTGGATGAGTAAAGTGTTGGATGATGAGTTAATAATGACCGCTTGGGCTACTCTGAAGGCAGCATTTCTGAAAAGGTTCAGAAGAGTTGGCTATGACCGAATGACGCTCATAGAACTTCAGAGGCTCGAACGGAAGAAGAAAGAGACACTACGGGATTACACCGGGAGGTTTGAAGACCTATTGGATCACATCCCCCAGAACCAAGGCAGACCCGGTTACTGTGCTCAGCAAGCTGTGGACTGGTACTTGGGAGGATTGTCTCAGGATATGGAGTTGTACTACAGAAGAGGAGGAGGTGATGATTTAGCGGAAGTACAGAAGCATGCCGAGCAATATGAAACCTCGAGCATCACTCAGAACATGACAAAAGACAAAGGGAAGACCATGAGGAAGTCCAAGAAGTCGAAGAAGTCTTCTAGGAAGTCCAAAAGGAAGTCCAAGTCCACTGAAACTGATAACAGTGATTCGAAAGCATCCTCTACTTCGGAAGAGTCTAATGTCGAAAGTTCAGAATCATCGTGTTGCGGAAAAAGATCTTAAGATCATCTTCCTTCTAAGGAAGCCGTAATCTTAAGCAACAAAGCTTCTTCAGTTATACAAACAAGTTATTAACCTTAAAATTTTCAAAAATTTACGAATCCTGTAAATTGTGAGCACCACATACGCCCACCCTCACATGTTTGCGTCCTCGCAAACATCAGCGTTTCAGCACTTCTGTTTACGTCCAGTACTTCTTGACACGCCACTCATTTACACGAGTGGTCATCAAGGTACCGTCTAGCTCTTCCAGTTGCAAGGAACCATTGTCGAAGATCTCCAAGACTCGATAAGGACCCATCCAACGAAGATGAAGCTTCCCAGGAAACTTTAGATGCATGTTGTCGTACAGAAGAACTAAGTCTCCATCCTTGATAGTCACCTTCTTCAGCTTGCCGTCATAGTTCACCTTACGTTGTACTTGTACTTCGTAAGTCTTCTCCTAAGCTGCATTCCCTCTTGTTCGAACTCCAAAAAATTCAGAAAATGCTGCTCCTAGCTTTCCTCTTCTTCCATGCGTTCGGTAATAGCTAACCTGTAAGTAGGGACCTCTAAGTCAATGGGGACAACTGGTGTCATCCCGTAAGTTAGGTAGAAGGGTGTCTTCTGGGTTATGACTTTAGGCGAAATTCTAAAAGCCCACAACACAGATGACAACTTCGTGTCCCAATCATACGCTGTCGTGTTGTGAGACGTCCCACATGTGAATTCAGTGTAGAACGGGTGTTGTGTTTTCTTTTGTGTTCGGTGAACCTTTTGTGTAGTTCGCATGAGAGAGTATTAAGTGTCATGTTCACAGAGATCTGGATGTGAGATCGCACGATAACAAGATGTGCTGACTCAATGATCCATGAACGTTCGCGTGAACGGCTCTTGTTGTCAAACATAGATATAAGATAGTGGGTTGGGGTTTGGAAGGCATTCTTCTTTGGGGTAGTTTTCATGAGCGTGTCTTAGTGTCTTACGTGATAAGAAGGAGCGGCAGGAGTTGTATCTATGGATGGAGGACTGAATCGAGTTCCAAATCTGCCATTTCCGAACCCGTTTCATATCAAGCTTCACTTGATCCACCGCGATCACTTTCGACAGTGGTTCGTCGCCTACTTTGGAGAAGAGTTCATGGGGAGGATGATGGACTCGCCTACTCCGATGATCTTACCAATCGTCACATATGGAGAGGACTGGGACTTGACAGTGTACATCTTACTTTGACGAGGGCCAATGGACTTGAATTATCCAGCCAACATCCCTTTCAACGTCTGGGTGGATGTTCGATGTCATTGTCGGCGGAAGATCAATCATCGTGCGTGGATCGCAAGGAACTTTGGCGAGGAGTACTGTAATCAAGTGATGGCTTCTCCATTTCCTTTTGTAGTACCTTTCATTGTAAATCAGTTCCAAGTCGTCATCTTGACCTTGTACTGAATCTTAAGTGTTAAGTATGATCTCTATAGTTTGACGAGTGTAATTAACTAAGGTTGGGGCCAATGCCTTGAAGGCATGAGAGGGTAGTAAGGTTATAGTTCTTCTAGGGTACCAAGTAGAGGACAAAAGAGGTTTCCAGATCTGTTTCTTATTGGTCTATTTTCGACCAATCAATGCCATTCCAGATCTGCAGACGGCTTTAGGGTTTTGGAGGTCTTCCCGGGGGTCATTTGAGGAGTGAGTGGTCTTGTTGGAAAGCTCTCGAGACGGGCTACACTCTAGAGACAAAGACCAGGCGATTTGGAGTTCGGAGGAGAGAGGGATGGACGTTGACAGTCAGGAGGGTCAAATCGGTACCCCGAGCCACGTTTTGGAGTGATCCGGGAGTTTGAGAGGTGATCTTTAGGAGCTGTCAAGGGGATCGAGTAGTCCACTCCATGCTGGTTGCATTGATGTAAAACAATCCTACATTTGGGTTGGATTTGCTCCTGAAATGATCGATTGAAGTTGGCTGTTACAGTTGAGAGGTATGAGTAAAACCGCTTTCTTTGGATTCAAAGCTTGAGTTGCTCCGTGCACATGGGATTGGATCTCTGAGTGAAACTTTCCAGGATGAGAGTGTGCCCTATCAGCTAGTCACATGTGAAATTTCAGTTCAATTGGGTAAGAGAATGTGTGGAGATCTAGGATTTTGGCCATCGAGATCTGTAAAGCTCTGTCACGTCAGTTTGGGCACCTCGACTAGGTTGACCGAGTGCGAAGTGACGCATCCCGGTAAGGCCGTTAGTGCCGTTAGGGCGAGTTGGGGAGAGAGCCCACTAGGGGTAAACTTCGCAGGTAGGGCTTGGAGGCCTTAGTTCTTTGAGTTGAGCCTTCAAGCTCCAGGCTATGGTGGATAGTCTAGTTGAGTGTAACCCGGATTCTCTTCGTGTTTAGAGTGGGTTTGGCTTGACCGTTTGTGAGTGATCTTTGTTGTAGTGTTGGAGATAGTAATCTCTTCATACAGATTACTCAAAGAACTCAGTGCAGGTCGAGGCGGAGTTCAGTAAGAGCTCGCTGATCTGAAATCTGAAATCGTCCGCTGGTATCTTCGGGCGTCGTCGTTCGTGCTTGGTTGTTGAAGCTGTGATCGAGTTGTCGCTGTGATTGAGGTGATTGCTGGTCGCAGATCGATTTGCTGTTGTTGGGGTCGAGTGCAGATTTCTGTCATGCGGAAGCGCTGCAGAAATTTTGCGGAATGTTCTTGAAGTGTGTTGTTGGAGCCGGGTTGCGCATTTGGGCGTTGCAGACGGAGTACTTGGCAATGTCAGGCCGGAGTGGGCTCTTTGGAAGCGCATTGGAGAGACGGTTCTAGCGCACTAAGTTTCGTGGAGTTTGGTCGAGGATTGAAGAAGTTATGGCATGTCGAAGTTCGCTGCCGTGTGACCCGAAAGTACCAAAAGGCTAGTTACGTCAGATTTTGGTGCAATTTGTTGTGGAAACTCGAGTTTAGGAGTTTTGTTGTGTGTGTGTGCATTCGCGAAGTGTGTCTTGTGCATTCGCGAATCTGTTGTGGTGGTTTTCGGGTTGGATTTGGAGGTTCTTGCTGTTTTACGTCAGATTTTGGTCACCCGTGTGCACCCGCAAGCTGTTTTCGCTGTTTTGGAGCTTCTTTTGGTGCAATCTTCTGCAATTCGAGTTGGAGCCGAGTCCCTTGGTGTGTGTTGTACATGTTTCGAGGCTTCGAGGAGCAGAGGTGCGTGAGTGCGGAGGCGTGAGAGCGGAGTGCGAGAGTGCGGAGGCGGAGCGGAGCTGAGCCTGAGCCTGAGCCCGAGCCCGCGCCCGCCGCAAGCCAGCTTGCTGGCGTGCGTGAGAGAGGTATCCAAGCTTCAGGTGTGTGGGAAGGGTAAAACCAGCTGGTCACCCATCCCAACACTATTCCTGGACCTGGACTCCTGACTCTGTAGTCTTAGCTTTGGCTTTACCACTAGACCAATAGCTCTTGGTGTCCTACAGGGATGCGTGCAAGTACTTATGGACTTGTATAAGGTAGTAGGAGACCTTCTCGCACGTCCCTAGAGGAGTGGTAGGGCGACCCCATAGTATTAGGGGGAAGCTATAGTTGTGGTAGTGTTTGCATATACCGTAGAGGCGCGTGTGGAGGCAATTAGTGGCAGTTGTCTTGGGTGAGCTAGTAGAGCTACCACGTGGATGTTTTTGGAGCTACTAGAGGTGTGGACATCTAGTTAGTGACCTCCAGTGCCAGTTACGACAGTTGGTGACCATATATTGTGCATGTGGTCACCGACAAGGAGTCGTCAGTCCGGGTGGGGCTGGGTTTCTCTTTATGTGAATGTTTGAGTGTGGAGGGTTATCGTTTGGACTTCTTGTGGTTGGAACCCCTCCATACTCTGCTTCCTATTTGTGCGCCGCGTTTGCTTGTGTTGGCGCTTGATTTCCGGAGTGAGTTCACTCCAGTGTGCTGTCGGTAGTGAGACTGGAGTTGCGGACCAGTCAGACTACCTTTGTCTCTCTCACGGTGCGGTTGGAGTGACGACCAACAGCCTGTGAGAGGCTGCCTGTGGTGATGGCAGGTACAGGTTACCCTTACCTTGACCGTCCTAGTAGGGGATAGGTGAGCTCAGTAGGAGCTGGGTTAGGCAAGTGGTGGTTACGGTGGTGACGGGGATTGCGACATTCCGGTTGGGGAGTGTGTTAACGGGATTCTCTCATCACGGAGTTCTCGGGAGGTTCTGGTGGGGACTTCGCGGACAGTGGGTATACACGGAGTGGAGTGAGGTACCGACTACCTACACCATTGCCGTCGGTTGTTCCAGAGGACGAGTCAGACGCAGACAGCGCGTTTTCTGGTGGTGAGTCTAGTGTCACCACACCGTTGTTGTGGGACATGGACGAGATCTATGGGGCCACGAAAGGGCCTCGACGTTACTCGGGTACAGTTGGTACCATTGAGCTGGATGACTTCATCCAGGAGTTCGACAGTTGGTGCGATCTGCAGCAGATGCGGAACCCACAGCTGTTTACACCCTTCATGGCGTGGAAGGGTTTGTTCCAGCACTTGGAGGGACCGCCGATGGACGATTATCATGAGTTCAAGCGAGATTACAGTGTTGAGATCGAGTTGTGGAGACAACATTGGTCTCCCAACTACGTTTCTATCACTACTGGCGCAGTTTCGGGAGGCGTAGCACCTGCGAGTTCGGGTGCCAGTAGCAGTGGTACAGCCGCAGGTGGCGGAGTACCTACTACCAGCGGTGCATCCACAGGTAGTGGAGCAGGTGGTAGTGTGAGTGGGATACCACCAGGGTTTAACCCTGTGGTTCAGTTCTTCCAATGTTTGAGGAAGAACTATCAGGGTGTGCGGACCGACAAGTTGAGGAGTCTGCAGGAGTTCCAGCGGAAGACTGGAGAGAGCCTACGCGAGGCGTTTACTCGCATGAGGCGGTTGATCAGCGTTACCCAAGGGGTGACGGAAGCACAGGCAGTCCAGTTCTGGTATGGGATACTAGACCGGGAGCTGCGCAGGAGAGTTAGAGATGCTACTCTCCTTAGAGACACCGCTCCGACGTTGGCGGTTGTCTTTAGTCTGGCTGAGCGGATTGAGCTCAACATGGTGGAGGAGAGGGTGGTGGTTGCTGGTTTCAGCAAGGAGACACCACATGGAGCGACCACCTCTTCTCGAGGATCACAGGCTACGCAACAGCGTGGTGGTGGTGGTGGTGGTAAGGATCGTGCGGAGCAGTCCCGATCTCAGGGAGGTGTTGGAGGATCTGGTGGGCAGAAGCCCATGCCGTCCTTCTCTAGTCAGCAGCAAGCGGGTCCTTGCTGGACGTGTGATGGTCCTCATCAGCAGAGGGACTGTCCACAGAGGAGAGGTGTTGAGACGTCAGGGACATCAGGGACGTCTCAAGCAGTACCTAGGCAATGTGAGCATTGCGGACGACCTGGTCACAGTAGTGACCGTTGTTTTGATCTCCATCCCGAGTTGCGGCAAGGGAAGGTTGATCGTGGACGAGGCGGAGGAGCTCAGGGAGGCCGTGGTGGTCGAGCTGGAGGTAGAGGTCCAGCACCTGGGAGAGGACCGGTCGGTCCACCGCCTGCTACGACGTCAGAAGCAGGTATGGCTGCTCGGATTGAGCAGTTGGAGCAGAGGATAGCTAGTATGGCTATGGCCCAGCGGAGATCAGGTGGAACGGAGGCTTCCACGTCTTATGGAGGAGAAGGAGGTGACTTCGACTTCATGGCTGGTGAGGCGCAGATTGAGGCATCTGCGGCAATGACTAGAGGTGCAGCACGTGCCTCTGAGCCACGAGGTGCGTCAGTGGAGTTGGATCCACAACGCGGGGAGGCTGGTAGACAGGCTAGGCTTCCCCAGTCGTTCACATTATCGGAGGCGTTGAGGACCACATCTATGGTTCCTAAACGACCTACCGATGGTGCACTAGAGTTGGAGGCATCGACATCCAGGAGTGGATGTGATGTGAGTCCATCTTCGACGTCTGTGGATGCGGCGTCGAACCCGATGTTGGGGGCGGCTACAGCAGTTTTGCGAGCCCCACTATTCTCAGCCACGGATATGAGGGCATTGGGAGTCAACTTGGCTCCAGTGTTCCAGTTGGCGGCCACGCTCAGTGAGAGCGAGGATGTAGTTACCTCTAGTGCTGAAGTAGTTCAGCGAGAGGCGGTAGACGTGTCCATGGAGTCGAGGATCAGGACAGCTACCAGTGGTACTTGGCAAGCGGCGGCTGCTAGGTTAGATGAGTTACCAGCTAGGCCGGCGATTGACCGTGCTGGTTTGGCACCAGGTGTGGTGTTGTTGGACAACAGAAGTGGTATCTTCTGTTTGGTGGCACCTTCAGGGAAAGTGTATCGACCCCAGAAGGTCTTGTTAGACTCTGGAGCCCAACCGTTGATGTTGGGAAAGGCGGTGTGTATTGGTTTGGGTCTGAAGAAGTCCGAGGTGGAGAGATGTCCATTCCAGTTGCAGACATCTCTAGGAGGATCAGGAGGTACGGCTCTACACATGACACGTGAGATGTTGACGGTGAGAGTTCGACCAGGTCATCCCACAGATGGCTCTATGGTGAGGGCCAAGGCCATCGTTACAGCCGCAGAGTCTTATGATGTATTGGTTGGAGGTGCTGTGTTGTACCCTATGGGGTTCGTGATCGACTATTGGGCGGAGACGGCATCTTACAGACCAGGTTGGCAGTCCGATGAGGGACGAGTGAGCCGCTTACCAGTGCGGTTCAGTGCTAGAGTTGGGACGACGGAGCCTACACCAGGGACGATGGCATCCGTTGCAGGATTCAGTTCGGTCATCACTTGGCCGGATGAGTTGTTGGAGGGCAATGCCCATGCGGAGGATACTCCGGTCTTTGAGGAGGTGGAGGACATGCCTAGCATGTCTACATTAGTACCATCTGCCTTGGATGTTCCACTCTGGAGTTCGAGTGGAGAGTTGCAGCAGTATGCTGATCAGTTGGTGCAGCAGGCTTGGAGTGAAGCCTTTGTACCACCAGTAGAGGAACAAATGGTTGTTCCTACTACTGGCCCTATGACCTTATCACCGTTGGATACGACTCCCATTGTGTGGCAGTATTCAGAGGAGGGTGTGTGTGTGCTGGAGCTGTTCGGAGGGATCAGCACAGGTTTGGCTGCGGTATTACAGGCAGGTATACAAGTACAGCGATACTTGTATGTGGAGAGAGATGAGATTGCGAGACGCATCTCATTGCGACACGTGGCACGTTTGGTGCAGAGATATCCTGAGTTGTTGCCTATATCAGCTGTTAGGGGATACCAGCAAGCATTACCGTCGGATATTTCGCTGCTGGGGGCGCAGGATCTTACGTTTGTGGGCACCATTCACTTGGTGATAGCCGGATGGCCATGCCAAGGTCACACGCGTGCTGGGAGAGGTCAGGGTTTACATGACCCGCGATCTAGGATGTTCTGGGAGATGTTACAAATCTTACGACATCTTCAGATGCATCAAGTGGATTCTCCAGCGTACATCTTGGAGAACGTTCCTTTGTTGGGTGATGCTCGCACACAGATGATGGCGAGCGTGCACCAAGTGCGGTCTTGGGTTGGACCAGCAGTGTTGTTGGATGCAGCGAGAGTAGGATCTCGTGCACATCGTCCACGGTTGTGGTGGACGAACTTGTTACCGAGAGAGGTGCTTAAGCGCGCACACGATGGAGTGAGACGATCAGCACATCTCACGGTTGATAGCATCTTGGATGCAGGACGACGATCTCAAGTAGTGAGAGTCGTCGATAGGTCACCCATGGCAGTGGTGAACCTAGTGGGACGGCCCATGGTAGCGTTACCTACTTTGGTAAGCTTTCCAGCGTCACATGCTTACAGAGATGGAGGACCTGGACTTGTGTGGGATGCTCGATTACGGCAGTTGGTGGAGCCCAATGCCGATGAGAGAGAGCGAGCGATGGGTTTCGCTACAGGTACGACGGCAGTAGCTTCAGTGTCGGAGGCTTCACGTCGTCAAGTATTGGGTCAAGCAATGGACTTGAATTGTTTGACATGGATTGTGAGCCTTGGATTGGCTGAGCAGCGTCGGATGCGATCGACGGGTGTTACTGCTCGAGCACTCTTGAGCTCTTTGCCTACCGGGTCGGTGGAGGTAAAGGCTGGGGGCGAGGCACGTGGAGTTCGTCATCCTTGGACATCATGGGATGTCGTAGGAGACAATGTGGAGCTTGCAGCTAGAACTGCAGAAGTCTTACGCACAGTAGCGGTGGAGGTTGTTGGTGGTGAGCAGAAGGAAACTGCTCCAGAGGCTGCAAGATAGCAGTCAACGACTTCGTCTTCTACCTCTAGCATGGTGACATAGGATACTTGGGAACCGGAGATTGGACCCAAGCTTATAGGAGAGGAGAGACGAAGAGTCCAAAGATTCCTGAAGAGCTACAGGAATTGTTTTGCCTTCAGTATGAAGGATTTGGGTACCTTGAAGGGACCTGGTATACGGATCGACTTGGCTAATGACACGCCAATCTTTCGACGTCCTTACAAGTACAGTGACATGGAGAGAGCCTTGATCCAGAGTAGGACTCAAGACTTGTTGGAGGCTGGGTTGGTGGAGATGTCACATGGAGAGTATGCATCTGCCACAGTTATGCCAGCCAAGAAGGATATGTATGGCAACTACACGGATAGACGGATGTGTGGGGACTACCGTCTTATCAATAGGCAGACGAAGTCCGATAAGTATGCCATGCCGACACCTGAGGAGATCTTTGATGCAGTAGGGCATGTGAAGGTCTTCAGTACTTTCGATCTTCGAGCAGGGTATCATCAGTTGCCAGTGAGAGAAGAAGATAAGTCCAAGACAGCATTCTGGGGAATTGACTCTCACGGCAAGGATTGTTTGTATCAGTGGCGGTTCTTACCATTTGGGTTGAAGAACGCCCCTGCTGAGTTCCAGAGGGTGATGGACAGAATCCTAGCAGGATTGGATTTTGTCAGATGTTATATTGACGACATCTTAGTCTATAGTGCTACGGTGGAGGAGCACGAGAGACACTTACGGGATGTGTTTGAGCGGTTGAGAGCTCATGGATTGAAGTTACACCCTGGGAAGTGTAAGTTCTTCCAAGAGTTGGTAGAGTATCTGGACCACACCATCTATCCAGGTGGATTGGGTGTTCAACAGACGAAGGTTGAGGCTATTGCACATATCCCACGCCCCACAGATGTGAGTCGAGTCCGAGCATTTGTTGGTTTGGCGAACTTTTATCGTCGATACGTGAAGGGATTTAGTGCAATTGCGAAGCCGTTGACCAAGCTGATGAAGGTGGACCAGGAGTGGCAGTGGGGAGATGAGCAGGAGCGAGCTTTTGTAGAGCTCAAGGATAGATTGACATCTGCTCCCATCTTGAGGAGACCCGTTAGGGGGCGTCCTTTCCAACTGCACACCGATTGGAGTATGTTGGGACTTGGAGCAGTGCTGACTCAGCATGATGATGAGAAAAAGGAGTTCGTGGTGGCGTATGCCAGTCGCTCCAACAATTCAGCGGAGGCGAGGTATAGTTCGTATGAGGGAGAGTGTTTGGCGGCAGTGTGGGCTGTTGCACACTTTCGATGTTATCTGTTTGGGAACCCCTTTACTCTCATCACTGATCACCAGCCGCTCAAGTGGTTGATGGAGTCCGACAAGCTTACAGGGAAGCTTGCACGATGGGCTCTGATCTTACAGGAGTATGACTTCCAGGTAGTACATAGACCTGGAGTTGCGAACCTAGATGCCGATGGGTTGAGTCGCAACCCGTGCACGAGTCAGCAGGATCAGACTGGGGCTCGATGGCATGACGAGGTTGATGAGGAGATAGTGCCAAGGTGGCATGCATCTGCCTTCCTTTGTGTGTTGGCCATGAACTCTAGTATGGAGGGCCAAGTCGTATCTTTCTCTGGTCAGAGAGTAGATGATGAGTCTCCAGATCCTGAGGGTGGAGATGGTGTTCTAGACCAGCGAGATATCCATGATGATGTGACCGTGATGGAGTATCTACGTACTGGTGTGGTAGTAGGCACAGTAAGTGCCAAGGAGCGAGATCGTGTCCTTCAACGAGCGAAGAGATTTCGACGAGAAGGACGACATGTACTTCGAGTGTGGGGTGATGGGAGAGTACGGATAGTGCCACATCCATCCCAGAGGGCACAGTTAGTACGACATGCCCATGAGGAGTTGGGACACTTTGGAGTGAAGCGTACGCATAGCTTACTCCAAGGACAGTATTGGTGGCGTGGTATGCACATCGATGTGCAACAGTTTGTCGTACGATGTGTGGTTTGTGATCGAGTACGAGCATCGTTTAATGCTCCTACTCCACAGTTACACCCCTTACCGATTATGGGGTTGGGTTACCGTTGGAGTTTGGATTTTGCGGGACCCTTACCGTTGACCGTACGTCACCACCGGTATGTGTTGGTGATGGTGGAGCACTTCTCCAAGTGGATTGAGTTGGTGGCATTACCGGACAAGGCAAGTGAAGGGACGGCGTATGCGTTCTTAGATCGAGTGCTGAGTCGTTTTGGAGCACCAGCTGAAGTGCTGACAGACCAAGGTACAGAGTTCCTTGGTGAGTTTCAGGCCTTGTGTGATCAGGCGCTGATTGATCATCGGACTACATCTCGAGATCATCCTGAGGCTGATGGTTTGGCGGAGAGGGTAGTTCAGACGGTGAAGAGAGGATTGCGCAAGTATGGCTTGCAGAAGGGCCATTTGGGAGACTGGGATGTGCAGCTACCGTGGTTGGCTATGGGCTACCGTTTCAGCCGGCAAGCGTCTTTGGCTTCCTTCTCACCGTATTTTCTATTGTATGGCCGAGATCCAGATCTACCTTCGGTCATTCGTCGTGATTCTGCTGAGGTGCTGAACCTTGATGACCCGGATATGTGGGTGAGAGCATGTTCTCAACGAGCAGAGACATTTCGGAGAGTTATGCCTATGGCTTTTGAGAACCTAGCGATTGCTCAGCATAGAGACACGTTGCGATATGCGACTATCCGAGGAGGAGGTTATCGGCCATCAATTCGCAGGTTTCATCCTGGCGATTATATCTATCTACAGCAGACTGCACCGACGACGTTGGATGTGACCGCAGGGCGCACTATTTTACGAGTGCGAGAGGTGTTACCTTCTGGAGTACTCATGTTAGAGGGCCGTGATGGTGTTGTGTGGAAGGACCATGTGCGTAATTGCGCGCCATGTCATCTTCCCAACATTGATGGTACCGTTGACCCAAGCTTAGCAGTTGTACGCGCGGGCTTGAGGTGTATGTTGTGTGGGTCTGCTGGTGGAGCAGCCCGTATGTTGGTGTGTGATGGTTGTTCGAGAGGTTGGCATATGTCATGTTTGACTCCACCTCTCAGTGTCGTTCCTACTGGACGGTGGGTTTGTCCTCGATGTATATAGCGGAGATAGTCGATTAGATCTTTGCGTGATATGGATTGCAGACAGGCGACTAACGATGGGGCGATGTAGCACCCGGCCTCCTGATCCTTGCACCCATGAAGGTGTGTATCACGTAGTTGAGATATGGAGCTATCTGGAGTTAGAGGGACCTAACCGCCAGTTAGGGGGGCGATTGTGGTACACTTGTGTATGTGTATGACATCGTCCATGTGTTATGTGTATGTGTGGTGTACCTCTGACAGCGATGTATGTTGTGTAGCGATGTGTATGCGCACGACAGCTGTCACGTTAGTTTGGGCACCTCGACTAGGTTGACCGAGTGCGAAGTGGCGCATCCCGGTAAGGCCGTTAGTGCCGTTAGGGCGAGTTGGGGAGAGAGCCCACTAGGGGTAAACTTCGCAGGTAGGGCTTGGAGGCCTTAGTTCTTTGAGTTGAGCCTTCAAGCTCCAGGCTATGGTGGATAGTCTAGTTGAGTGTAACCCGGATTCTCTGGGTTCTTCAGGAATCTTGTAACCGCTGGAGTAACGCTATTGTGGTACACTTGTGTATGTGTATGACATCGTCCATGTGTTATGTGTATGTGTGGTGTACCTCTGACAGCGATGTATGTTGTGTAGCGATGTGTATGCGCACGACAGCTCATAAGTTAGCACAGGCGGGTGGCTTGATTCATCGCGGACAGTTGGGGTTCAGATCTGAGACTGAAATTTCATACAGTAGTAGAGAAGGGTCAGAGGGGATGTCCTGTGAAGTTTGAGCTTGATTGGATAATCGAGGTGAAGGCACGAGATTGTCAAAGTTCAGTTTGCAGCGAGGCGAGAAAGACGTAGAGAGATTTTGCTTAAATCTCTTGGTTGGAGTTGAACAAAAAAAATGACTTGAAGATGGGAGGTGTCGTGTGGATGACAAGGAGGCTGTATTGTGAGATTGGAACGGCGATCACGCTCAGTGGAGGTGCCACGTCTTGCTGAAGTTGAGGTACCGTTATCCTCGGTGTCATACCCCGAGTTTCTAGCTGTTTTGCTGCCGATATGTCTTGTATCGTTGGGAAGCTTGTGTAGTAGGCGATCCTTGCTGTGGACATCTTCTTGAGCAAACTCGTATCAGCGAACAATAGAAGGTCAGAGTCTACAATTAGGTAGTTTGTCGAGAAAAAGTAGTGAAGCGGATGTGGATGAGAGATTGTATGAAGAGTGCTTGGGATCTAAAGCAGACACGTACAGTGTATGAGCCTTATCTTTATCTAGAGTGAAATCGAGCTCCAAGTCCTTTGTGCTATGCACATGTGTTGCACTTGGGTTAAGTTAGATCGCTAGTAACCTACAAAAAAAAGACTGATAGATTAGATAGTGAGAGCATAAGTTTTCATCGGTTAGGTCGTAGATCCAGTTGTATCTCTCTACAGCCAGATACCCCGTGTATTCCTAGACCATATTTCACGCCCTACGACAGTTGGTGAACTCGACGTGAAACGTCTGGGGTTGAGAGATACGTTTTTTCCAACCATGGACGCTGAGAGCCTATCGCAATTCATAGATGAGGCTTCCACGTCTGGAGAGACCCCGAGGGTGAACCCACTGAAAAGATCTGACATGCGTTTGCTTGAGGCATTCGCGTTGATCATGCAACAACAACAAGCCGCTGAACGAAAGGAGGCAATGGCTACTAGAGCTTTGCAGTCTGTTGTGGGTTTGTTGGATCAGTTTGATGGAAAGAACATCTCCAAGTACCTTAAGTACTATTCTAGGGAGATGGAGTTGAGTAAAGTGCCGGAGAGAGAGATGGTCAACACATTTGAGCCTACTGTCGTACCAGAGATACGAGAGCATGTGAAGGAGATCATTCACTCTCATGGCGCTACATGGGAAGAGTTTACTTTTCAATTAAAAGAAGAATATTCTCTAGAAGATGCAGATCGAGTGACTAAGAAGTCATTCATGGAGTGGGTAAACAAACCCAATAAAGGGCTTGTTGCTACAGAGCTATTTAGGAAGTTCGAGAGACAGTTCGTTCAGTTGTCTCGGATGGAGAAGCTCACATTGGAGAACGACAAGGTGGAGCTGTTTCTGCAAGCAGCTAACAATGAGCTACAGAGGGAGTTGGAACTACTTCTGGAAGACAGGATGGAAGATACTGGGCTCACGGCTGATTGGAGGAAGGTTTCTGAAGCAGTGGGTGTACTTGCGAAGCGGGAGTATCGGAGAGGGAAGGTGGTGGTAAGGCAAGAAGTGAGACCACCGCCAATCGTACTACCCCGTAGGCAGCCAACAATGCCTAATGTACAAGTACCTCCTATTTCATTTTCTGCTGTTCCTGTCCCTATGGTTGCACCTCAAAAGGATGCGATAGAGGAATTGGTAAAAGGGATGAGAGACTTGCAAATTAAGCTAGCAAGGCTAGAGGAGAAAGGAGGAGTACCTGAGAGTAAACAAGCTCCAAAGCAAGGGTATGTGCAGAGATGTATCTGGTGCGATAGCACTGAACATCACCGGAAGGAGTGCGGAGACTTTGCTGACATCCTACGGCAAGGAGTGATCTACTGGAAGGAGGGGAAGGTTGCTTTGAAGGAGACAGGTGAGATCCTCAAAACTAACTTTGGAAGAGGAGGGATGAGGCAAGTTAGAGGATTATCTTTCACAACATGCTGAGGTATCAGTAAAAGCTGCTACCTATGGGGTTGAGGTAGTGAAAGATAGGGATAGTACTTCTGAAGAGGAAGTAAAGGCGAGTGAAATATGGAGTCATGTTGTGACCACAATGGAGAAAGGAAAAGCAACAAGGGGTGAGTTACTCAAGGTAGCCACGACAATCAGAGGTGCTACTGGATGGAGTGATCCGATAGATACAATGTCTGTACACGCATACTTGGCCAAGAGTCAACATGAGGCTCTCATGGAGGAGAAGCGTAGGAGGGATGATGCTGATCCTAGTGAGGAGAGAAGTACTCCTAAGAGGCAGTTACGAGGTGAGAAACCTCGGCTAGATACAACGCCGGTGCGAGAAGAGACTATGGAGGAAGTTCCACCATCTACTATAGAGAGGTTAGAAAGGAGTAAGAAAGGTAAGCTTGCTACCTACAAGCTGCAGTCAGATATTGAAGCTGCTATAGATTTGAAGGGGGTGTTAGAAGTGAGAGTGCTCAACGCGAAGATTGAGTTTACTTTACGAGAGATCCTTGGAATAGCAAAGAAGGAGTTCCATGATGTCATTATCGACACCATCAAGAGGAAGAGGCAGTTGACAGGAGAGACTGCCATGACTAACGCTCTAGATACGAGAATAACGAAGGAAGAGGAGCAAGAGTTAGCTAAATATTGCACCAGTCATAAGGTTCGATTTGCTGTAGATGAAGATGAGGGAGATGATAGGGTTCCCAGTTATTATACTAGGGGACATTGGGCTAGAGGTACTACGGAGACCTTGGTGAAGATAGGAGATTTGGTAGATCCGGTGGTTGCTCTCATTGACCATGGATCTGAGATTAACATCGTATCCAAAGATGTCTATAAGCGAGGGAAGTGGCCCATTGACACAGAGCATGGTTGGATGATCCGGGCAGCGAACAACACACGGGGAGAACTCTACGGTGCTTGTCCGGATGTAAGGGTGAAGATTGGGGATGTAGTCATAGAGCAAAACTTTTTTGTTCAAGACACTACTTCGTATCCGGTAATTCTTGGACAGCCATACATTACGGTTGTAAGGATGGAGACCAAGGTGCTGGATGATGGATCTGCATATGCTAGGATCAGAAATCAAGACAATAAGAGAGCAGTGCAGTTTCTAACTGTACCTCCTAACCATGAGCGCAATCGGGAGAACTTGCGGAGTGGTTCTCTTCCTAAAGTCACTGAAGAGTTTAAGGATTTTCGCATAGGGTCACCATAGAGCGAGGGTATGGTGATACCGGTACACAGAAGGAGGTACTCTCGCCAGCGAAGGGAAGTGCCTTTTGTACAGGAGTTGTGGGATTTTCTGAGGGTGGATTTGCTTTATATACGCAGCTTGTTGATCTACAGAAGTGGGAGCGGAAGGCTGTGGAAAGAGCTGAGAAAGATCTAAAAAGAGTGTGTGTGCTTGACAAGGAGGATAGAATAGCGGGTGTTTACATGGAGATGGGATTAGAGGATCCTTTGGAGGAGCTTACCAAGATTGAGAAAAGGAGTGAAGATCAACTGGTGGAAATAAATTCTAGAGAGCTCTACTCGATCATAGAGTCATTCCAGAAACCAGAAGTCAGGGTTGAAACCAAGTACAAAACGGTGGATAGAAAGGTTAAGCCTGTAGCTCAACCTTTACTTGGTGACTCCAACAACCAAGTTCAGCAAGCTTCGAAGGAGAAGAGCTTAAGGGATCCTCGCCAAGTGGGTCACAAGTTTACTGCAGCTACACTCAAGGAGTTGAAGGAAGGATCCACAGATTTTCTCTTTCCTATTGAAGAGCGAGAGTTCAAAGAGATGTTGAGTAAGCATGGAAAGGCTTTTTCTTTTGAAGCTTCGGAGATAGGATGCGTGGATCCGAGCGTAGTAGCTCCAATGATTATCTTTACAGTGCCGCATGCACCTTGGGACTTGAGGCCAATCCCTGTACCTAGGGCTCATCTACCTAAGCTTATGGAGCTTCTGAAGGAGAAAATGCAGATGAAGATTCTCGAGCCTTCATTTGCACCGTATTCCAGTCGTTGGTTTACAGTTCCGAAAAAGAGTGGAGCGTTACGCTTCATTCAAGATATGCAACCGGTAAACCAAGTGACTATCAGAAATACAGAGATAGGACCAATTGTAGGAGAGTTTGCTGAAGCATTTGCTGGAAGGGCGATCTATTCCGTAGGAGATCTCTACTCCGGATACGATCAATTTCAACTTGCCGAAAGGAGCAGGGATGTCACAACTATGAGGACGCCGTTGGGACTGGTAAGGATGTGCACATTACCGCAAGGGGCTACTAACTCAGTGGCGCACATGGTGAATGGGATGAATAAAGTCTTACGAGATTTTATTCCGGAGAAGACAATGCCGTTTTTGGATGACATTCCAATCAAGGGTTGTCCGGAGGAGGAGAAGGATGAAGCGACAGATCAGAGGGGGTGCCGTAAGTTTGTTGTTGATCACATTGCAGATGTTGATAAGATATTGTCACGTCTTGAGGAAGTCCACTTGACGTTATCAGGAGCTAAGTCCTCGTTTGGAGTGCGAGAGGTTGTGATTGTGGGACATTTGTGTGGATGGTTTGGTCGTAGGCCTGATCCAAGTAAGATAGATGCCATCCAACGGATGAAGGATACATGTAGTTCGCAAACTGAAGTACGGAGGTTCTTAGGGGCTTGTGTATTCTATCATGTTTGGATTCCTCACTTTGCACATGTTGCTGATCCTTTATACGGCTTGCTTCGGAAAGGCAAGAAGTTTAAGTGGGACGAGAAGCACTCAGAGGCAGTTCGAAGACTAAAAGAACTGTTGTCTTCCCCGCTTTTACTTCGTAGAGTCAGCTATGAAGGAGGTAAACCTGTAGTTCTGACTGTTGATAGTAGTCCTATAGCAATTGGATGGGCTGTGGGGCAAGATGATGAAGAAGGGAACAGGTTTGCTGTGCGGTTCGGCACAAAGGTGTTGAGTGAGCGACAAAGGAAGTACCCACAGGTGAAGCGAGAACTATGAGGGGTGGTTACAGCTATGAAGGATGAGAAAGATTACCTGATTGGAGCATCGGTGGTTGTGGAGACTGATTGTTTGCCATTGTTGGGAATGATTACGAATTGTAACACTCCTGATATTGCTATGCTAAGGTGGATAGCGTACATCAAATCATTGAATCCTGAATTCAAGCACATAGATGGCAAGGATAACCCAGTAGCAGACATGTTGTCTCGAGCAAGGTATGAAGGAGAGGAAGATATGATCGAGGACACAGAGGATGTTGGCACTACCGTCTTTTCTAGAGCGCAAAAGGGAGAAGCAGTGTATCCAAAACCATTTGAAGAGGAGTTGTACGAGGGTGAATGGATAGATATTGGGCGTTATCTTAGCACGTTGCTGAAGCACCATGAGTGGAGTGATATACATTTCAAACAGGTCAGGAAGAAGGCATACAACTACATATTACAAGGTGGTTATCTGTGGAAGTGATCTAAGCGAGATGTTGATCCACCACAAAGAGTTGTGTGTAAGAAAGAGAAGCAGACGTAATTCATTCGAGAGTTCCATGACAGTTTATGGGCTGGACATCGAGGTATTTATGCAACCTTCACAAAGCTCAAGGAGAGGTACTGGTGGCGTAACATGTACAGAGATGTGGTGAGGTTTGTAGAATCGTGTCAGACTTGTCAGATGTACTCAGAGATCAGACATCGAGACGGTTTGCATCCTACATATCCGCTTGCAATCCATTACAAATGGGTAGTAGATCTGGTTATCATGCCAGTAGGGATATGGCAAATGCGATATTTGGCTCTTGCACGAGAGGATCTGTCCAACCAAGTAGAAGGACGGGCTTTGCGTACAAAGTCCACTGAAGGAGTTTGCAGATTCTTGTTGGAGGACGTGATCTTGGAAAGATTACAGCAGATCGTGGAGAGCTGAATACTCTCGAAGCTAAGCAGTTCTTTGAGAGATGCGGGGTGAAACTAGCTCTTACTACGGCCTACAATCCAGAAGGGAATGCTAAGAGTGAGCGAGGTCATCCTCCTATTGTTAAAGCCATTGTGAAAGCTTGTAGAGGAAGGGTGAAGGAGTGGCCAAGGTTCTTACCTTTTGCTTTATGGGCTGATCGCTGCACACATAGTTCAGTGACTGGGTACATGCCAGCAGAGCTAATGCAAGGGCAAAAACCTATCATGCCCATCGAGGAGCACATTCCTACTTGGAGCGTTCTACCTTGGGAGGATAATATGTCTAAGGAGGATCTTCTTGCGCTTCGGATTCGTCAACTGGAAAGAAGACCCGAGGACATAGAGATTGCAGTTGATAGGTTGAGAAAGGCTCGGTTGAAGAATAAGGGCAGGTTTGACGAGCGTCACCGGTTGCGGCCAAAGGAGATTAAGGAAGGCGATTGGGTGCTGGTGTATGATTGTAGCTTGGACAACCAACACAGTGCTCTTAGAAAGTTCTCTAAGCGGTGGTTTGGACCATATGTAGTTCTTGTGTGCTTCCATCAAAGCCAACAGGGGTCACCTCTGATGGCTTTGATGGAAGCACACCATGAATCTTGAAGGGAAAATGCTAAGTTCACTCATTCATACACCCACAAAATTATCAACTAACAATCTCCATAAACTCATCCACTAAAATCCTCCATTCTAACGACGTCTCTCAAGTTCTCACATGCTAAACATATCCCACACTCTCTATATTACTCAAGTTGTCATTACGACAATGTGAAAACAAGGATGAGGAGCTCTTCTCTACTCCTCTATTTATACATTCTAGGTTTTTACTTTGGTACCCTCCGGTAACTCAGCCGTAACTATTTTTACCGGGTTTTACTAAGATATTACTTAAGATAAAAGCATTGATCACATGGGCTTTTTACCTTTTCACATGGGCTTATTCCTTCAAAGTCAACAACTTCTAGAAGGATTCTGGAATATTCTCAAGGAATCTCGAATTTCCACCCCCCCTCTACACTAGGACCCACTAAAAAGGAAACATGTGAAATCTCTTCTTGTTTTTAATGCCCACAAAGTCCACAACTTTAATCCAACCACTAATATCAAGTCAAAAAGGAGATAAGGGATACTTTCCACCTCCTTTCTACCTTTTAGACAAGATGACAAGATAGTAGTGCTCACTCTTTGGCAAATATCTGAATTCTGCCAAAAGTACAGCTAAGTTTAACCATAACTAACTTTTAGCTAGTCATGACTAACTTGATACCTCCTAAAAGTACTTTGGCAGCAAATAAACATTCTCAACACTTAGTTAGAACTAAACACCTTACTAATAGACAAACTTCCTATGTGTAACATAGGTCGTTACATTTTACCCCCGGACTAAATTTTCGCTCCGTCCTCGGAGTGAAGAGAGAACTTTCGTCGATGAAACAACTTCAACTTGTCATGGTTGACCCGATCGAATCTCCTTCCTCCCAACTCCTGAAGGTCATATGTGAAGTTGCTCCACACCTTATCTACAACAAAAGGACCAAAATATCTCGGAAGAAACTTCTTCCTAGCCCTCTTGAATCTGATAGCATCATACAACATAACCCAATCTCCGACTTGAAAAGGTTTTACCTCCCTCTTGCCCAACCGTTTGTCGTAACTCTTCTTTTGATACGCCTGAGCTCGTTCCATCCGGATCATTGCTACCGCTCGGGTTTCTTCCAACTCCATGAGTTGCTCCCTTCTTGATCTGACCACGTATTCTCCTCTCGACCTCTTCAACTTTCGTTGAATAGTTTGAAAAGTATCCAATTCGAATTGGATCGGCAACTTGGACTCCACTCCATAAACCAGTCGAAATGGGGAGTATCCAGTAGAAGTCTTTGTAGTCGTTCGGTACTCCCATAAGATGGCATGTAGCCTCTTATCCCAAGTATGTTTCGCAGTTTCAACACCAGCATCTTTGGCGAGCATCATACAAAGTGTAAGGTTGGTCTTCTCCGCAAGACCATTAGCATTTGGTTTGTATGAGGTCGTTACTCGTGGCTTGATAGAAAAGTGTTGTAGCATAGCAGTAGTCATGCTCCCTACAAACTCTCCTCCTCTATCCGAGACCAACTCTAACGGACATCCAAATCTGATGATGATCCTCTCCCATAGGAATCTACCGACTTCTGTTTCATTGGTCTCTCTCAAAGGTCTAGCCTCTACCCACTTGGTACAATAGTCAGTGGCAACTGCAATGTATCTATTGCCTCGAGGTGTCTTATTAAGAGGACCTACAAAGTCAATACCCCACTTCTCAAATGGTCCTAATATTGGAATTGATCTTAACGGCGGTGTTCTAGTAGACTTCAGAGCAAATGCTTGACATACGTCACAAGTTTTGCAATAGTCTAAACACTCCTTGAAAATCCCTCTCCAATGATAACCCGCATCCAAAATCTTGAAAGCTGTTATCTTACCAGCAAAGTGACCTCCACAAATAGTGCCATCGTGAAACTCGTGCATCAGCTTGAACGTCTCCTTCTGACCAACTGCTCTCCTTAGTAACCCATATGCTCCTTGATGAAATAGAATTCCCTCCACCATGGTGTAAGGTTTGCATCTCTTGATCAACGCGTTACGTTCTCGGGTATGCATACCTTCTGGAAAAGAGCCATCTGCAAGGAAACTCCAGATTTCCTTGTACTCGTCCGGTATCTCCTCGATGCTTGTGATGGTCATCAGATGCTCGTCTGGAAATGAATCATCAAACGGTTCTTCTCCCTCATCATCATAAGCCCTCGACAAAAGATCAGCATTCGCATGCTTTTTCCCTGGTCTATCTTCGATCACGTAATCGTATTCTGTTAGAAGGATCTTCCAACGGGCAATACGACCTTCGGCATTAGGCTTATTAAAGATATACTTTAAAGCCTTGTGATCTGTGACTATGGAAAATTTCCCTCCTAGCAAGTAATGTCGGAATTTCTTCAATCCAAAGATCACCGCTAATCCTTCTCGTTCAGTCACGGAGTAATTCTTCTCCGCTGACACCATCTGCCTACTAGCATAAGCTATAGGATGATCATGCCCATCTTCATCTAACTGACTTAATGTACACCCGATAGCTACATTGGAGGCATCCGTATACAGAATAAATGCTTTACTCCACTCAGGTTTAGCAAGTATAGGAGCTGTCACTAATGCCTTTTTCAGCTCCTCAAATGCTTCCTTTGCCTTCTGATCATGCACTATCAAGTCAAAATCAACTCCCTTCTTCATGTACATAGTCAAAGCTATTGCTTTGTTTGAGAAGGAAAACACAAACCTACGATAATATCCAACCATGCCAAGAAACTGCCTCAACTTTGTTAAGTTGATCGGAAATGGAAGATCCACAATCTTCTTCACCTTCTCAGGATCTACCGCAATCCCATTCTTGGAAATGATGTGCCCTAACAGCAGACCTTCTTCGCAGCCAAAGATGCACTTCTCTGGATTTAGAGAAGCGTTGGCTTGCTCCAACCGCTGCAAAACTTTGATCACATGATCAAAGTGGTCCTCCTTTCTTCCGTACACACAGAAATCGTCAATGAAATCCCGAACAAACTTCCCTATGAATGGTTCAAACACCTTGTTCATGAACCTTTGAAACGTGGCCGGAGCATTACACAGTCCGAATGGCATCACCCGAAATGCAAATGTTCCCCAAGGAGTAGTGAAAGTAGTCAACTGTTGGTACTCCTGTGCTATCTTGATCTGGTTATACCCACTATAACCATCACCAAAACTGTACCACTCATGACCAGCAACTTCCTCCAAAATCTCATCTATAAATGGTAGAGGATAATAATCCTTCTTGGTAACTGCATTCAGCTTTTTATAGTCTATGCACACTCGCAGCTTACCATTCTTCTTCTTGACAATCACAATGAGTGAAACCCATTCTGAGTTCTCCACCTCATAGATGAAACTCGCCTCCTTCAACTTGTCTATCTCCTCCTTGACCATCATTGCTGTTGTAGGATTGACTCTTCTCTGCTTCTGTCGAACTGGTCTTACGTTCTCCTCCAATTCGATTCGATGAGTCTCGAGAGTCACCTCCTTCAAATCCTTGTAGCTGAAAGCAAACACATGGATATATTTTCGAAATATATCTAGGAATCTACTTTTCTCCTCTTGAGTGACATTGATACCAAACTTCAGGGTAGAGAGTCTTCTCACAATCTCTGTCTCACTCAATTCTTCTTTGTCAGGATCTTTCTCCACTGCTGGTCGAGGCAACAAGTCAATAGCACTAAGCTGATGTAATGATTCATCTCGACCAAATCCTTCGTCCTCAGACGAGGATTCTTGATCGTAAGAATCTCCGGTATCTACTTCTGAGACACTCTGACCGTCCTCCGTATCAGATTCCCAGTAGTCACTAGTGGGTCTATCAGAGTCAGAAGTCACAACTCCAACACCCGAGAGAGGAACTATCACTCTATGATCTCTAGGCCCAATCCGTAAGTATCCCTTGTGCCACCTATCAGTGGTGCGCACAGCTCTCAACCAAGGCCTACCTAGGAGCAAATCATAACTAGAGTCCTTTAACACTTGAAAGGACATCAATGTTTGAACTCCCATCACAGACACGACCACCTTCTCTAACACACCCAGAGGTCTTACCCGTTGCTTGTTAGCCATCCCCACGACAATGCTAGCCGGGCGAGTTGGTTCCATCCCCAACTTCTTCATCAACCTCTCCGATATGGCGTTTACAGCCGACCCTCCATCCACCAATACGTCAGAGACGTAGTGACCATTCAACCGGACTTCAATCTTTGAAGCCCTAGTGCATACCTCTGAAGCATGCACATCCACCACACCCACTCCCACTGACTTTGATGTCTTGCTCTTGGGTTTCTTCTTCTTGCTTCTCTTAGAACTCAGTCCTCCTCTGAGTTCCCTTCGTAAGCTAGGATTAAGTGCGATCAGTTGTCCAACAGTGATGTTGGCTTTCTGAGCACCCACATCTTCAACCACATCATATCCAGCTTGGGAAGATGAAATGGTGAAATCCGCCATCCCCAGCTTCCTTCTTGGCTCCCTTGGTGTACTCGAAACATTACTCGAACGAGTACTTCTACTTGTTGACTCCTCCATGAAAACCGGTTCATCAGAAAATTGAGTTCTTTTCCTTTCTTGAGCTAAAAGCTCCACCGGTGCATGAGAAGAGTTTGAACTCTCTCCTTTCTCGTAGATGGGATCTCGCACGACATCGATAGTAGCCAACCCCTTGTCTCGTCCTTGTGATGGATTTCCTCCACCCACATTCATTCTGACAGCTTCGGCACCTCTTGCTCTGTTGTTAGGACAATTTCGCTGGAAATGAGAACCTCCACACGTCCAACAAGTGATTCCTCCAAAGTTACCTTGGTTGCCTCCAAAGTTACCTTGATTTCCTCGGTTGGGATTGTTGTCGTAACCTCTTTGACCTCCTCCTCCACCTTTGTTCCTCCATTCTCGTAACTGCACCACGTTTATCTTGAGATCCGCAAGAGTATCGGTGATGCTCTTCAGCTCGGCATGAAAATCAGAGGTGGCAGTAGACATCGTTGTTGGGACAAACGGTCTTGGCACCACCATTGGAGTAGGAGCTGACGTTGAAGCAATCACCAATTGTGATGGTGCAGGTGCGATCATTGTGGCTATACCAAGAGTCGGAGTCGACACCAGAGCAGCATGATGAGGTTGGATGATATCTCCTTCATCCAAACTCTCTTCCATATTTGTCGCAATCTTGATGGCCTCCGCTTTGGTTGCTGGCTTCTCGTACCTCACTTGGGTTTGAATTGAAGGTCTCAGCTCTCCCACCAAGTTCTTGGTCAGCACTGCTCCAATCCCCGCCATCGTTAGCTCCACATTGTCTCCACTCTTCCGTAGGACCGTCCGAAACCGCTGCTCCAACTTATCCATCCTTTCGGCATATTGCCGAACTTTCTCGTTGTCACGTTGCTTCAAATGAGTAAGCTCCACCATGAGCTTCTCATAACTCTCTTCTGGAAGAAATTCTTCGATGAGTGCATTACTCAACGTCTCCCATGTGTCCTCAACTGCACCAGGAGTCTGGCTCTTCACTCGGTCTTCATACCACGTAAGAGCAAAATCTTCTAAAAACTCTGGCAGTAACAACACCCATTCTTCCTTCCTTCTCACATTGTTTCCGATGCAACCCCTTTTGAAGTCTCGAACAAATGGTTCTACATCTTCATTGTCCTTCCCATGAAACACGGGTAGCTTTCCCATCTTGTAACTACTCTTTCTACTCTTCTAATTTTTGTGCAATAACTACTCGCTTAAAAGAGTACGAACATCACCAATTCCATTCGCGAATAATCTACCATAGGTAAAATGAAAGGAAATGGTTGTAACAACACCTCTTGTGCCATCTCTTCTCCCAAGGTAATCATGAGCCTGAGTCGCATCACCGTCTTCTCCACCATCCGAATGACGATCTCCATCACAACTCAGCCGAGTCCTCCTTTGAAGTCGACAACTTCTCCGTCTCAGCTCTTTGAGTCTCGTCCAACTTCTCGACTACTGACGTAAGTAGGGCGGCCACTTCGACGCACTTGTGTCCTCTTGATAGATCACCCACTCCACAACTTGGACAAGGATCTTCGCCTAGAAGATGAATTGGCGCTGGTGACGATGGACCCACTCGAAGACTTAAATCAGTAAACTCCCGCTTCTCTTTAGCTCTCTCGGTTCTGATTCTAGTTGGACAATTCACTACTTTGTGTCCCAACCCTCTACAGAAATAACACCACAAGTCGGTTTCTACTCTTCTCCTCGGAGATTCTACTTGAGGTTTAATACTAGAGTTTTCAAACTCGACGATAATCTCTCTCGAACTTTCTCCGACACTTACTATGACATCTAAACCTTGAGGAAGGTTTCTAAGTCTAACTTTCCAATCTTTTGAATTTCCACTCATGTTGCACCTTCTCAACCATTAAGTGGACAAAATATCATAGAGGAAAATAATTCTACATCACTTTCTTAACTCTTCCGAGCTTTATCGAGAAATCGTGTATTATACATGCTATACACGAAATAAAATCTAATCTAAAATTAACTATCGAAGATATGATCCTCCTCACCATCGTTTGTACTAATCACAACAGACATCTTGAACTCACTCTTGTAAGGATCCAACTCTAGTTCACCAGAAGCATTCGTGGCCTCCACACTGAATGATGCTTTAAACTCGGCTTTCTTCAAATCTGTGCCAATGGTCGCGGAAGCTTCTTCGTATAGGGTAAAGAGGGCACCCCAAGTGCTATAGATGCGTGTTCGTAACTCATCTATACTTAACTTGGGCTTCTCCGTCTCTGTTCGAACTCCTAAACGTCTCTTCTTCCACCTCGTCATTCGAACTGGATTCCCCATGAAGTATCTCCAAGATCTCCTTGTATGCCGAAACGTATATCTCTTAGTTGGTAAGAGATCTCTCCAAGATTTTTGTGGTCTCCAGTAGCTCAACCTCCAAGCTACTAAATCATGAAGTTTCAACAGAAACTTCCCTAATCAGAAGTGATGGTGATGACTGTACAAATTTTCAGAGACTGAAATTTGTATATTTTCACTTCTCTCATGGTTGTCAACCCCCTCCACTTTGAAAAATTCTTTCTCCCTCTTCAGACCTCATCTTCTCATGATTTCTTTTGTCATGGATAGCTTATCAGCCACTCTAAAACACTGGAAAGTTTCTCAGGAAAATAAAATTCACAGAAAATCTGACACTGACTGTAAACTTTTTCCAGAGAACAGAATTCCTCAACTCTCATGAATAGACCCCCTCAACTTTGAAAAATCATTGCTCCCTCTCTAGACCATCTTTTCATATGATTTCTTTTGTCCTAGATAGCTTATCAGCCAATCTAAAACACTGGAAAGTTTCTCAGGAAAATAAAATTCACAGAAAAGTTGACAGCGACTGTACAAATTTTCCAGAGAGCAGAATTTCTAAACTCACAAATTTCTCTCCTCTAATAACTTTTCTCTCCTCCTTTCTCTACAACTCTTGTTGCACCTTCTTTCAACTCTCCTCAAGCCCTTTCTAAGTGAACAAGATGTAAAGAATGACTTCGAACGCGTCATATATCACTACGGGATACACGAAAGGTTCTAGCGTTGCTAACATCGCGTTAGCTCTCTCTCCTCCCAACGTTCTCTCCATGTGCTCTCTCATAATCTCCTTTTGTCGAATATAGAACTGAACTCTAAACATCTTTCAACGATCCCTTCAAGTGAGGTCCCGGCAACGGAAGCAAAAATGTAAACCCTCCGCGGTCCTAACGATCAACTACCCCCTGATCTCTCAACCTCCACGATCGTCATCCACGAATCTGCAACATGCCGGGCCTGTCTCTCACTCAGGGGTCACCTCTGATGGCTTTGATGGAAGCACACCATGAATCTTGAAGGGAAAATGCTAAGTTCACTCATTCATACACCCACAAAATTATCAACTAACAATCTCCATAAACTCATCCACTAAAATCCTCCATTCTAACGACGTCTCTCAAGTTCTCACATGCTAAACATATCCCACACTCTCTATATTACTCAAGTTGTCATTACGACAATGTGAAAACAAGGATGAGGAGCTCTTCTCTACTCCTCTATTTATACATTCTAGGTTTTTACTTTGGTACCCTCCGGTAACTCAGCCGTAACTATTTTTACCGGGTTTTACTAAGATATTACTTAAGGTAAAAGCATTGATCACATGGGCTTTTTACCTTTTCACATGGGCTTATTCCTTCAAAGTCAACAACTTCTAGAAGGATTCTGGAATATTCTCAAGGAATCTCGAATTTCCACCCCCCCTCTACACTAGGACCCACTAAAAAGGAAACATGTGGAATCTCTTCTTGTTTTTAATGCCCACAAAGTCCACAACTTTAATCCAACCACTAATATCAAGTCAAAAAGGAGATAAGGGATACTTTCCACCTCCTTTCTATCTTTTAGACAGGATGACAAGATAGTAGTGCTCACTCTTTGGCAAATATCTGAATTCTGCCAAAAGTACAGCTAAGTTTAACCATAACTAACTTTTAGCTAGTCATGACTAACTTGATACCTCCTAAAAGTACTTTGGCAGCAAATAAACATTCTCAACACTTAGTTAGAACTAAACACCTTACTAATAGACAAACTTCCTATGTGTAACATAGGTCGTTACAGTACATGGTTGGCCACCAATAGCTGGCGTCCAACATCTTCTTCACCGTCGTCTTCAGACCGTAGTGACCTCCAGCATCTTCGTAGTGAAGACCCGTGATCACCGGCTTAATCTCTGAAGGCTTGAGGCATCTTCTCAACTTCTTGTCATGCCCTTTTCTGAACAGAATACCCTGGAAGATGGCATAAGGACCTGCCTTGTGTAAGAAGACAACCTTCTGCTCGGCGTCCAATCCTTCGGGGTACTGTTGGTCTTCCAAGAACTTCCGTAAGTCCTTGAAGATAGATTCTTCTGTGGAAGTTGCAAAGACTGGATCAGAAGACCTAGTCTCGTCTTATGGGAAGCAGACGGTGCGCCTCCTCTCAGATGAAAATGTCTTTGCGGAAACTGAAAACAACTTCTCGTCAGGGAACTCGTCTTCCACTTTCTCTTCTCGTCGCTCAATCTCCAGTCGGGATAGGTAGTCAGCGTTCACATGCTGTCTTCCAGGCCTGTACTCAACGGTGTAAGTAAATTCCTGGAGTAGAAGAATCCACCTAGCTATCCTTCGAGACAAATCTGCTTTCTTCACTAGATGTTTCAAAGAAAAATGATCCACATAGAAGACAAACAGGTTAGCTAGAAGATAGTACCTAAACTTCCTACAAGAGTAAATCATGCCAAGACACTCCCTTTCAGTCGTCAAGTACTTCTTCTCTGCATCACTGAGTTGTCTTCCCGTAGAGTAGATGGGATAATCCTTCTTCTTCTCATCTTTCTGACTCAATATCACCACTATGACGAAAGAGGACACATCCACATAGATGTGGAAGATCTTCTCCCAATCAGGTGGTCTTAGGATAAGGGATTTTGATAGAAACCTCTTCATCTCCTCGAAAGCTTCCTGTTGCTCAGAAGACCAAACGTAAGGTTCGTCCTTCTTCAGCAACTTGGTAAGTCTTCTTGTTACCTCTGCGTACCTGTCAATAAACCTCCTGTAGTATCCTATGTTGCCCAAGAAGCTTCTCAAATGAGTCAGGTTAGCAGGTGGGTGAAGTTTCATGATGACTTCCACCTTAGCAAAGTTGACTTCTATGCCTCTTCCAGAAATCCTATGTCCTAGCAAAATACCTTATGACATACCAAAGAAGCACTTCTCAGGGTGAAGAGGCAGACGATGCTCCCTACACTTCAGAAAACACTTCCTTAAAATATCAGGTGATCTTCTCTCGATCCAAACACACAAAAATCATCCAAGAAGATCTCCATAAAGGTATGAAGATACTCCTTGAAGATCGTAATCATCAACCTCTGGAATGTGGCGGGTGTGTTACATAAACCAAACGGTATTTGATTATACGCGTACGTGCCTCAATCAGTAGTGAAAGTGGTCTTCGACTTATCTTCTTCTCTGATCGAAACTTGGTTGTATCCAGAATACCCATCCAGGAAGCTGTAGAACTCATGTCTTGCTACCTGGTCTAGCACAAAATCGGTGAAGGATAAAAGATGGTGATCTTTCTTCGTGGTCAAGTTCAGCTTCCGGAAGTCCTGACACACTCAGATCTTACATGTCTGCTTCTTCGGCACGATGACAATAGGAGCTACCCACTCACTGCTAAGTACTAGGAAGATGATTCCTGCTTTCAGGTATTGATCGATCTGATCCTTCACCAGAAACGAGTACTTGAGGTTGAGCCGGTACTGTCTCTGCCGTGCAGGAACAACGCCTTCCAGCAAGTCAATACGGTGCTCTCCCAGCTCTTGAGGTATGCCCTTCATGTCTTCGATGGTCCAAGCGAAGACATCCTGGAACTCGGTTAGAAGTTCTTTGAAAATCTTCCAACTGCTGGCCCTTGATCACCTTAGAAAGTTTCAACTTCTTCCCCGGTGTCGAGGCGAGAGTTTCCTGAGAAGGGCGGAACCTTCTAGCTGTGATATGATCGTGAAGAAGAGGGCAAAAACCACACACGGAATACGGACCGCAAGAAAACACACCACCACGATTTCGATCCAGCCAAGATAAAACACACGGCGTGCAAGTAGATCTTCAACTCCGGATCATGCAGATTGAAAAGCTCACGCTCAAGGACTCATAATATCAGAAAACTGCTCCTGTGAAGCACCAGCGCGTTCACCTAGAAGCTTCCCATTTTCTCTTCAGAATTCAGATGCGTACAAGTTGTAGCTCTCCTCTCTACTCGATTCTGCTCTCTACTCTCAATCCCTCGATATCAAAACTCTGATCAGACAGAAGTTCTCTTCAAACGTAACTTCTGTGTAAAATTTCTCTCCTCAGCTCTACTGTTTCTTTCTACTCGATAGTCTCCGCACGGTAAACTCTATACTGCTCGATGATCGGTAAAATTGCGATAATTCGATAATGGGCGATAATTCTCTCTCTCCGGAGTACACCCCTTTGGATTTTCCTCCATCCTACGCATCCTTCACTGTCACCTGGCAGAGGTAAGAGATACCCTAAACAGATGGCAGCAGAAAATTAAATCACTGGTAAAAAATCTACACGTAAGAAGACTAGTTCACTAAGCCTTTGCAGGTTCATCTGTACGGACGGCCACCGTCTCGGCCGTACAGTCAGCACCTGACACCTCCAATCGAAGTAACTCCACCACGGCTCCCTCTGGCCACCGGAATCACCTCGTTCTGACACGTGGAGCCCGAGTTATCACCATTGTCATTTTCCGGCCCCCTTAAACTTTGAAGTGCCGTAAGTATGGCCTCAGGTATCAGTTTCACTTGATTTTTCGACCCAAGTGAATAATATTTAGAACTCTACATTTTTCTACAAAAGAATTGGTACCGACTTGGAGTATCTTTGATGCCATCTCGTTACCCCAGGACTTAGAGGGCCGCAACCGAATTCGTACTAATTACCCCGACAACCCGAAGGTGCGAGGTCCATTTCGAAACCCGGTGGTAATCTCCCTCTAGCATCCACACTAGGTGACTGCACTAGTGCAGAGGTAGACGGAGGCGTCCTGCATTCACGGTACGTTTAAGGGACATCTAGTGTCCCACCCTTAGGCAACTTGGTGCCCCTCATATTTCCCCGAAGGGGCCAGCCTACTCCAAGCCGGTTGTGAGTCTGAAGGGATTTGATTCGGAGACCTCCTCCCTACAAGTTTCTCAGCTACACCACGGAAGCTGATCTCACAACTGGTTTTGAAGACCAGTCTCTAAGCTAATATGCTAGAAAGCTGTGGTATTTCATCTTTCTAACACGAAGTGCCATAACTTTCTCTAGACATGCTCTTTTTGTGCATTTCGAATTTTAAACAAATATTAGATACTACAATCTACATGAGAAAAATCTAAAAAGTATTTTTCGAACTCACTCAGATTTATGGTAAATTTCTCGGTATCAGAAATCTTGTAGAAGAACTCCAAGTAACTTTTTGCCTCCAACTCCGTTTGTAACTTTTGAACATACCACGGTGATCAGTGCGACGAGACCTACGCCGTGGTGTTTTCAGATTTTTGAATGCTCACTTCCTCCAGAATCGACTTCTCTGAGATCTTAGCTTTACTTAGAGATACTAACTTCTAACTAAGAGATGGATTATTCACTATGTGAAATAATTCACATCACGACATCCACCCCCTCTAAACCTGCACATCCTCTGGCATGTGCCAACCTCCTCATCCTTCTGTCGTTTCATCATCACCATCACTCTCCTCCGCCTCAGCCTCTTCAGTAGCCGAGACGTCTTCATCTCTTGTCATCCTCTGCTCAGACTCCAGAAAGTTGAACAAATCTACTGATCCTCCACGTTGTTTGAAGAACTTCACTCGTTTGCCAGCCACAGATAGTTTCAAAGGAGTACCATCCAGCTCACGTAAACTATAAGTGGCATTCTCATAAACATCTAACACAACATAAGGCCCGAACCATCTTCGCGAGAACTTACGAAGTGTAGAATGCTGGTTCTCCAGCGTGCTATCATACACCAGAACCCAATCACCAACACGTATTGGCTTTGGTCATAGTCGGTGAGTCTTATCGAAACGCTCCTTGTTTCTAACTCAAGCCACCTTTAGCTTCTCTTGCACCTCAGCAAGATCCTCCTCCCTTCGCTCCAACTGCCTAGTTTGTAAAGCAAGGAGTGAAGTATAATCTATATCATCTTCCCACGGTAGCGTAGCCCACGTAGGAAAGTCCTCCTCAGCAGGCATGATCGGTTTCTGCCCCAACATAAGCTCAACCGGCATATAGCCAGTCGTGGTACAGTGTGTAGTTCTATCAGTCCATAAAGCAAATGGAAGTAGTCTCGGCCATTCTCTAGGCCTACCATCACATGCTTTCACCAAAGCGTGAACAATGGAAGGGTGTCCTCGTTCACTCTTACCAATGCCTTCTGGATTCATGGCAGTAGTAAGTCGAAGCTTTACTCCATAACTGACAAAGAACTCTTTCGCTTCTGCACCTCTCAGCTCACCCCTATCTGCTCGTAGCCTTCCAACAAATCCATAACGACAGATTATATCTTCAAGCACGAATCTACATATGTTCTCTGTAGTCTTCGTGCGTAGTGCTCGTCCCTCCACATAGTTGGAGAGATCTTCTCGAGCCAACACCAAGTAGCACATCCCCCATAGTCCCGGCGGCATCATCACAAGATCAAGGACCCATGAAAAATGAATACTAGGTGGGTAGGTAGGTATAAGTCCATCTCTGTAATGGACCTTGGAGTAGAACTGACAGTACAGACACGACCCAACAAAATCCACCACGTCTTGATACAAACCCTTCCACCAATATCGCTCTTTCATCTTCGTGTATGTAGCCCAAACTCCACGGTGTCCAGCCCACAAGGTGTCATGAAACTCCTTAAGCAGATTCAGCTTCGTCGGTTGATCATCCACCACTCTAGCAAGCATCCCATCTCTTCTCTTCGGGCGTTTCTACAGATAACCTTCACGTAGAAGATAACCGTACGCCTTTCGTCTGATCTCCTTGAACTCTGCATCACTCCAACCTTCTCGTCTGCATAATAAACTCAGATAGTATTCGATATTGCGGAACTTTTTCGTGTAGAACTCCTCGTAGAACAATAGTGGTTCCAAGTCTGAAGTCTGCTGACCAACTTGGCACCAAACGTCTCTCTTCTCTTCATCTTCGACTTCTGCAATCATCTCATCCTCATCTGTATAACGAGCTCTAGATAACATATCTGCAACTAGATTATCCTTCCCCGCTATATGTTTCAGCTCAGGATTCAGGCTCCGGATATAAGCAATCCATCGTAGCATTGCTATGTCTGGAGTATTACAGTTTGCTATCATACCTAGCAAAGACAAACAGTCTATTTCTAGTATCACACGTGCACCTATCAATAACTCTCGGTCTACCTTCATAGCAGTAACAGCTCCCCACAACTCACGCTTCACTTGAGGTAGTTACGTTGTCTATCTGTTAAGATCCAAGCTCCAAACCTCAAAACAAACCGCACGCCTTATGCATCTTCTTGACCGACTGTCCATCTAATCGCCTTTGGACTCGTGTCAACAGTCAGTATGATAGGTCTTCCGCTCTCATAGCTAAGTCTCCTTAGTACAGGTGGAGACTTCAGAATCTCTTTCAGCTGTTCCATCGTCTCGTGATGTTCTTGCCGCCAAGTAAACCTCTTTTCCTTCCTCAGAAGTGCATACAGAGGCTCGACAATGTGTGCATAATGAGGAATACCCACACGAAAGAACACACAAGCTCATAAGAATCGTCGAACCTCAGTAATGTTGGTACAGTCTGCTATTCTTGCTGTAGCATCTACCTTTTCTGGGTTCGGCCGTCTCCCAAAAGTACCGCATAAGTGACCAACCACCACAATCTCTGACATTCCAAAACGAGATTTGGTACCTGACAGAGTAAGGTGTAAGCGTATCAGAATCTTCTCCACATCTCGGATGTGGTCTGCAACGAATTTCCTGCAACCATCAGCAATCATAGTTTCGTCCTTGTCCTCCACCGGACAGCCTTTCATGGGGATATCATCAAGAAATGGGATGGTAACCTCAAGTACAAACTCTCGTAACACCTTATGCATCGCGTTTTGCATATGAGCTACTGAGTTTGTCACACCTTGAGGAAGAGTACACATCCGCATCAACCCACCCCAAAGGTGTACGCATGGTAGTCAAGTCTCTACTCTCCAAAGCAAGATGAAACTGATCATAACATGAAAACAGATCTCCAATAGAATAGATAGATCTTCCAGCAAATGCCTCGGCTACTTCATCAACCACAGGTCCTGTCCCAACGTTTCGAATCGTGATGTTGTTAGCAGGCTGTAAGTCTTGGATGAAGCGTAAAGCTCCTGTCTTCTTAGGTACTGTGAACCATCGGCTAGAGTACGGAGCCATGGATGGTTCAAGAATACCCATCCGCATTCTCTCCTTCAGTAACTCAATCACCTTCGGTAGCAAGGCACGAGGGATTGGAATCGGCTTCAAGTCCCAAGGTACGTGAGGAACAGTGAAGATAACCATCGGAGCTATCACACTAGGATCCACACAACCAATCTCTCCAGCTGAGAAAGAAAATGCCTTATCATGGCTAACTATCATCTGCTCAAAAGCTCGTTTCTCCACTTCAGTCAAGAAGCCACCCTCTCCTATCTGGAGTTGCTCGAGTGTCTCTTGAGTAAACTCGTGTCCTATCTGTTTAGGATCTCTCAGTACAGGCTCAGTGGCCGCTAACTCCATCTGCTGTCGTGAATCAACAGGTAACTGGGTCGTCACAGGTTTCACCTTCTTCGCTACAGTTTTGTATTTGGTGTGAACCTCTGCTTCTTCACGAGAGCCACACCAGCAGATTGCATCCTTCCATCCACTCTCTAGTCTTGGATGAGGACGAGATTGTAAACACGAGAAAACCTCCTCATAGACTTTACGAGAGTGGATAAGGATCACCACCCTTCCTCCCATCTGCTCCATCAACCTATCTACATCATCCAGCCAACGAACAAAAGACTGTACACTTACAAACTCCTCGTAAACACCAGAAATCATCTCACCTCTGTTCAGAACTCTTGTACATCGCATATTTTCTGCATACTTCTCCATCTGCCTTCTACTCTTCTCAGTCAGATCCTCTACTCGCGTGAACTCACTCCAATCATCAGAACTGAAAGTCATCAAACCAGATTTCCAACTATGTACAGTATAGCAGTTTTTTCAGAATCTAGAGCAACCTCTTCGACAATCTCCTGTGATCCCACAGGCTGCTCAAGCGGGATCATAGTAGTAGCAGATCCATCACTCTTGGTATCTCGTCCTACAAGAGTGGTTTCAGAAAACCCTTGCCCCTACCGATAGGAGAATCTCTCAAAGTCTGTCTGTTTCATTCGTGGTTCGTACGAACGGTCAAAAACTGCACAGAATGTCTGGACTACGGATCCTAGCATAGTGAGATCCGTCATCCATCACCTTTGTCTCCATTCGAACTGCAGTGATATAAGGTTGACCAAGAATCACAGGATATGAAGCAGAAGACTGTACGAAGAAGTGCTGATCTACTTCCACATCACCTAGCTTCACTCTCACGTTGGGACAAGCGCCGTATAACTCACCTTTCTGGTTGTTTGCAGCTCGTAGCACCCAACCATGGTTCAGTTCGATAGGCCACTGACCTCTCTCGTACACCTCCCGTGACATGATGTTGATCTCTGAACCGTGATCAACCAAAGCAGCAACAGGTTCAAGACTTCCAAGATGAACTCGTGTAGCAGTCGTAGCACGAGCCCAGTGTCTCTTTCTAAAGTCGCTATCAGTAGCTGGACTCTCATCGCCAGCTTCATCATCATCGAATTCAGCAGTATTGGTACCAGCAACCAACGCTTCTTGCTGATACTTTGTATCATCAGCCTCCTAAAAATGCACCTTGCCGAATTCTGCATCATTAACAGAAGCTCCTACTACATCTATCATCTGACTTTCAACTTGCTCGGACATCACCTGTCTCTTCCGCTTGATGATGTCGATGATCAGTTTGTGAAACTCCCTCTTCGCAATACAAAGAACCTCCCGAAGAGAAAACTCGATTCGCGCGTCAAGTATTCTTTGCTCCAAGATGCCCTTGAGATCAATAGAAGTTTCTATGTCAGCCGCCAACTTGTAAGCCGGTCCCTTCCCCTTCTCCTGGGCAGTAAACCGTCTTCCAGCAGTCGTTGGCTCCTGCTGGGATCTCTGCACGTCCTCCATAGGACCTGGTGCAGGTGGAGGGGCTGTAGAAGTAGACGGGATGTCCTCATGAAGAGCCGCTCGTCTCCTTGTGACCCTCCTTCTATCTCCAGTCTCCTCTGGAGCTCTAGTATCTAGTTCAGAGGCTTCTCGCCGCCTCTTCTCTTCCACAGAAGCATCCTGCCAGTGAACGTGTCTACCCACGTCCAAGAATGCTTTGATAGACGCAGCATCAACAGGATCTCCCCACCTTGTGATCCTACGTATAGTTTCTACTCCTCTCTTCAGTACTTCAGAAGGAACTTGAGTAGCATTCTTCTCAGTAGTCCTATCTAGCAACGTAGGACTAGAAAAAACTTCAATGTGACCGACATATACATCAGGATTTACCGGTGGTGCCATCAATGCATGTACAGTTGCAGCAGCTGTAATCTGAGGTAGACTCCTCATGCCTCCTCGTCCAAACTACGTGCTTAGCGGCTCTCCAGTAGAAGAAAGGTGCAGCCTACCGTTCTAGTAGAGAACCACACCATCTCGCAAAGCAGCCGTAAGCTCTTGACAGTCTCCACAAAAATGATCAGGACTGTCACACCAGATACATCTACGAACAGGAGCACCTCCTGGACGTGCAGCAACAGGTGCCGGTGGCTGCTCTCTCTGCAGGCCAGCTAGCTCCACCTTCAATTCTCTCATCTGCCGAATCAGGTCTTCGATCTGATTCTGATGTCCATGGTTCTCCACAGGTCTCTGAGCCGGTGCCCTCTGTGCAGGAACTGGCACAACTGGCATCAAAGGAACTGCAGCCGGGACAACAGGTCTAGGAGCCGGAGCAAGAGCCGGAGGTTGCTGTACTTGAGGAGCAGTGCGAGGTTGAGCGGTTAATTCTGCAAGCGGACGTCCTCCCACAGCCACTCTCCCCCTCCTCTGCCTCGTTAGTACGGCAACAGCATCCTCGACTCTCTCCCAATCAGTAGTAACTCCTCCTTCAACAGATCGATCGACCAACATAAAGCACAACCGATCTGCCGTAGCATCATCGGTAGCTTGCAGGAAAAGCTCGGTTCTCCTAGCATCTAAGGTTATCCTCTCTAGAGTCGAGAGTTGTCGGTATCTCCGATCAAACTCTCTCAACATCTCATTCAGACTCATCATACGACCAGGTTGCTGCTCAACCCAGTCCAGAAACGTTCTTCTAGTGACTCTCTCTAAATCTTCTTCGAGAAACTCCTCTCGAAGAGATCGCTCGAAACTCATCCAGACACCTAGATTTCTTCTCTGTATATCCCTAACTTGATCCCGCAACTCAGGAATAACAGCTAACTCAAAGCTGGTTATCATCTCTATGTCAGTAACTCTAACTAGCTCCATCTTTCCTCGGTACTCGCACAGATATCTAGAAATATCTCTTCCTTCAAACCTTCGACATCTATTAACTATCGCTTGCAAAGCTTTGGTAGATTTCAACTCACCCCCTCCAACGATCGGATGCTGTTGGACCAGGGCCGCAAGCGTCTTCAGGATCTCAGCTGTATCGAGACCAGATGCAGATGTCGCTGCAGTCGTAGGTGCTATAGAAGGTGCTGCAGTAGACATAGATGCAGCAGCAGCAGCGCTTCCGCTCTTTCGATCCATCTTCTTCTTCGTCTTGGAACTCAACTTCACGGTCAATCATCCCAAGAAGCCTCTCAGTGGAAGCACCAGATTGTATGTTGAGGCGAGAGTTTCCTGGGAAGGGCGGAACCTTCTAGCTGTGATACAATCGTGAAGAAGAGGGCAAAAACCACACACGGAATACGGACCGCAAGAAAACACACCACCACGATTTCGATCCGACCAAGATAAAACACACGGCGTGCAAGTAGATCTTCAACTTCGGATGATGCAGATTGAAAAGCTCACGCTCAAGGACTCATAATATCAGAAAACTGCTCCTGTGAAGCACCAGCGCGTACCAGATGTCGGGTTGAGAGTCTTCCTGGGAAGGGCGAACCTTCTGGGCTGTGATATGAGCTTGAAGGCTGTGTTCAATCTACTCAAGGAAGCGTTGGGCTCCTGGCTGTGGCTGGTTTACTCAAAGGATAGGCTTCAGGTCTCAAGATGATACTGAAAAACACTCATATAAGTCTCTAGGCTCTTCTGATATGTTCAGGAAGCAAAGTTCAGGCTTAACTAGCAATGATAAGATCAGATGGCAAACTTTGACACTCAAGATTGAGAAATATGTGAAAGTTCAGACTTCAGAACTCCTCCTACATGTAAATGAGGTTCTACTGGATACACATACGAAATTTCAGCTTCAGATCAATTCAGAGCACTAAGATATGAACAGAAACTTTCTGAGTAGAGAAATAACGGCAGTTTCTGGTACCCAGACAGCTATTTCGACCTATAACAGGGAATTGGCTCGATCATTTTGCGAAATTCTTACAGGATTTGCAGTACACAGCTTGCTGAACACTCCTGTGAAGTTGGGCCTCCTGATTCCACACAGAACTCCAGATCTCGCTCTCTAAAGTTGCTGCTCCAGATTGAGAGCTTTTCGGACCCCCTCTACTTCAGCGGTCACCCTGAATTACTCACTCACTCAATTGACATGAAAATTTGGAGACAGTCGTAGCCCTGCTGACAGTGAACACCACCACGAAGGTTTGAAGCGCTTTGCTCAATTCTGCTGCAAATGACACTCAAAACCCCAAATTCAACAGAAGTGCTGCAATTCTGACACAAATCAAACTTCAATCAGCCATAACTCCTTGTTTATTGCTCCAAATCGATCAAACTTTTCGCTGACAGTGCTTGGCACAACGAGCTCTATCTCCCTGTGCTCTCAGATTTCGCAGTACCCTCACCAGTTGCTCGAAATCTCCTCTAGACCTCGGTTTCTAAACTTAGAATTACACAAAAGACAAAAATGAACCAATGAGAGTTCATAGCTCCATTTGGTTGTCCTTTTGTGCCTTAAACTACCTGGTAACTTATCTACACTCATAGGCTACCACGTCAAGCCCCCTAGAGTGCCAGCGTAAAACTTAAACTACCTAAAACGACATGCAGTCCCGAAAGATAACTTAAATCAGCTAGAAAGCGTGCATGGACGACACGCAAATACAACCCATGAGCTTAAATCCTATCGACATGGTAATCCACCTACTAAGACTCAAAATATATAACATCTTCCAAAAATGAACTTCTCTGAGGTCTAAACTTCACTCAGAGAGACGAACGCCTGATAGAGAAGTGAATCATTTACTATGTGAAATGATTCACATCACGACAGCGTTCACCTAGAAGCTTCCCGTTTTCTCTTCAGAATTCAGATGCGTACAAGTTGTAGGTCTCCTCTCTACTCGATTCTGCTCTGTGTAAAATTTCTCTCCTCAGCTCTACTGTTTCTTTCTACACGATAGTCTCCGCACGGTAAACTCTACAATGCTCGATGATCGATAAAATTGCGATAATTCTCTCTCTCCGGAGTACACCCCTCTGGGTTTTCCTCCATCCTATGCATCCTTCACTGTCACCTGGCAGAGGTAAAAGATACCCTAAACAGATGGCAGCAGAAAATTAAATCACTGGTAAAAAATCTACACGTAAGAAGACTAGTTCACTAAGCCTTTGCAGGTTCATCTGTACGGACGGCCACCGTCTCGGCTGTACAGTCAGCATCTGACACCTCCACTCGAAGTAACTCCACCACGGCTACCTCTGGCCACCGGAATCACCTCGTTCTGACACGTGGAGCCCGAGTTATCACCATTATCATTTTCCGGCCCCCTTAAACTTTGAAGTGCCGTAAGTATGGCCTTAGGTATAGTTTCACTTGATTTTTCGACCCAAGTGAATAATATTTCGAACTCTACATTTTTCTACAAAAGAATTGGTACTGACTTGGAGTATCTTTGATGTCATCTCGCTACCCCAGAACTTAGAGGGCCGCAACCGAATTCGTACTAATTACCCCGACAACCCGAAGGTACGAGGTTCATTTCGAAACCCGATGGTAATCTCCCTCTAGCATCCACACTAGGTGACTGCACTAGTGCAGGGATAGACGGAGGCTTCCCGCATTCACGGTACGTTTAAGAGACATCTAGTGTCCCGCCTCTAGACAACTTGGTGCCCCTCATATTCCTCCGAAGGGGCCAACCTACTCCAAGCCGGTTGTGAGTCTGAAGGGATTTGATCCGGAGACCTCCTCCCTACAAGTTTCTCAGCTACACCACGGAAGCTGATCTCACAACTGGTTTTGAAGACCAGTCTCTAAGCTAATATGCTTGAAAGCTGCGGTATTTCATCTTTCCTTTGCTAACACGAAGTGCCATAACTTTCTCTAGACATGCTCTTTTTGTGCATTTCGAATTTTAAACAAATATTAGATACTACAATCTACATGAGAAAAATCTAAAAAGTATTTTTCGAACTCACTCAGATTTATGGTAAATTTCCCGGTATCAGAAATCTTATAGAAGAACTCCAAGTAACTTTTCGCCTGCAACTCCGTTTGTAACTTTTGAACATACCACGGTGATCAGCGCGACGAGACCTACGCCGTGGTGTTTTCAGATTTTCGAATGCTCACTTCCTCCAGAATCGACTTCTCTGAGATCTTAGCTTTACTCAGAGAGACTATCTTCTAACTGAGAGATGGATTATTCACTATGTGAAATAATTCACATCACGACACCGGGGCAATCTCTATATCTTGAAGATCATCAGGGTTCACCATTCCTTCAGTGTGACTGTAGTCACTGGTGCCAAAATATTCCGGTTTGGGAGCTTCTTCCAGTTTGGATTCGTCTTCTGGAAGATCAGCTAACAGATCTTCTGAAGGGAAAATAGTACTTTCATCTTCTAGAAGACCAACTGTCGGATCTTCTGACGAGAAGATAGTACTTTTGTCTTCTGGAAGCTCTTCTTCCGCAATTTTGTAGCACTCAATGTATCCACAGACCACGTCTTCTGATTCTTCTGTTGCACGCGTAGTACTCAAGTTATTCACCAAAACTCGTCATGTCTTTCATCACTGTCAGAAAATGCAGCTGAGTCTTCTGACGTGTACCCCTCAGTCGTGGAGGGAGTTTCACCTTGATGCCTAATCTTCATCCAAGAGAGTGAGACTTTGGTCTTCTCACCTGGCTTGGGTGTAGGATTAGGAAACCTCAAACGATGTCTTCTCCAGTCGGTAGTCACATTCGTAGCATATAACCAAGGTCTTCCTATCAACACCTGATATCCCACCTTAGCTACAGGTCGCAAAATGATGTAAGTGAGATAAAAAGATACTCCCCCAATTACCTTCAAGACATGTTTTAGTTGCTCCAAAGGTCGTCTTCTAATCTGATCCGTCATTCTGAGAATCTTCGGAGTAGGCTGGAATTCAGTGAAGCTTAAGGCATGCCTAGTTTCTTCGATCATGATGTTGACTCCAGAGCTAGAATCAATGGGTACCTTCTTCAGAAGACAGTCATGGATCTCCATATCAAGTTCTGGGGCTCCTAAGTCTTCATGCTCTATCTGTAGGATCGGGGTGCTCTGAGGAAGCTTAGTTGTCCTCTTCTTCCTCGACCCTCGAAAGACAAATTGCAACAGCTTCTTGTACCCAGCATTGTCATCCAAAAGCTGTTGGAAGGTTACATCCGCCTTCTGATTCCACAAGTCTCGCAAGAAGTGATAAAGGGATCGCTTCAGAAGAGTGACTGGTGTTTCCAACAGAGAAGATACAGCAGCTGCTTCCTTGGGTGGAAGACCAGAATAAGGTCTTCCCTCGACTCGAAGCTGTTCCCGTGAGACAGGAGCTACCGTAGTCGATGGAAGAAGCTGTTGTACTATCTTCCGTCGCTTCTCCAACTCTTCTTGCATGATCGCTTCAACCTCTTGCCTAATGTCAGGAGCAAAGTACTTCGGATCTTCTCGGTCGTAAGCAGGAGAAGAAGGCCGCTCAGAGGAAGGTGATCTCTCCTTACGCTGCTTCTTCTTCTTAGTCTCCTTCCGACGAGATTCTGTCTTTTCTCTACTTCTGGTGCTCATCTTGAAGACCGCTTCATCCATGACTTCTTCTGGAGGCCAGCTGTCTGAATTCGGGCAAGGACTCCAGACAGTACCATCCGCCAAAGTGAAAGATGACGTTTCTTCCGGTGTCTTCGTCTTTTGAATTTCCCTACCCTACCATCCCTCTACTCCCGAAACCTTGAATAGAAGACGCTTCGGAAGATCTGAACATCTTCGAAAGACGCTTCTGTAATCTGACTGTCTTCGAAAGACGCTTCGGAAGCCTGACTGTCTTCGGAAGACGACTGTGTGCAATTCGTATCGAGAAGTGGATTTGCTTTGCTTTGATGTTAAGAGAGGCTTGATACGAATCCCGAGTGGCTTGGTGAGTTGTTTTGTTATTTCGAGAAGTTGGAAGTCGGGAACTAAGCTTGTGCCTCCCGGTCTTCCAAGCTTCTCAAGTCCACAACTTCCTAGAGAGACTAGAAGACTAGAAAGGCTAGCAGAATGCGCGAGAAGACGTGAGGGTCCGTTAAGGGTCTCTTCTGTCTGACCCATAGCAGCCTATTCCTTCTTCTTCCCGAACTTAGAAGAGAGTTGTGAGAAGTCTTGTTGACAGAATCCGGAGAGAATGGTCAAGGGTCATGTCTTCCCATCATGCAGCAAGCTTCTTCTGAGTGTGTATGAGAAGTCAGAAGAACAGAGTGCAAATGTCTTGAGACTGTTGTGAGGTTAAATTGCGTGTGAGAAGTAGAAGACAGGTGAGACCAGTGAAAGGAAGCCTAGCTTTGGGAGGTCTTCCAAGAAAGGTATTGAATCGGAAGCTGTCCCGAGAGTCTTCCCAGAGACCACTATCACCGCAGGAGCTCACAACCATCTTCTGAACCTGTTATGCACTCTACTTCTCGCAAATCTTGTATCTTCTGTTAGGGAGTAGGATGTAATGCAAGGTGGGTTGTCTTCTTAGGAATCCATGCGAGGCCTTGTGTGGTGCTCACAATTTACAGGATTCACGAAGTTTTAAAATTTTTGAGATTAATAACTGGTTTGTATAACTGAAGAAGCGTTGTTACTTAAGACTACGGCTTCCTTAGAAGGAAGATGATCTTATGAGCTGTGAAGCCTTGGATTTCCACTTTGCAAAGAAATTTTTTGTTTTTGACAAGTAAAACAATAGAATAGTTAGTATAGATGATAGATAAGATAGATTCAGGGTAGAATAGGATTTCTACGCCGAAGAATGATGCTGAGTAGAAATACAGAAGTTATGATAAATATATCCTTGAGGAGATAACTTGGTTGTATTCTTCGGACGAAGAGCTTTCCAGGGATACCTCATTTGCTAAGAATGGACATTGGACGACGAAGTTACGACCTTGGAAAGAAGCACTAAAATGAGACAGGAGTGAGCGCAACTTCGCGCTCGAGAATCGAGAAGGCCTTCGCATGTGAGGAGAAGAGAGGAAAAGCTATAAGTAAGATCAAAAAGCATTTCACTTTACTATTTCCAATCGCGATTTTACTGTAGCGCTCCGCATTCATCGATCGGAATAAAGTGGACGAAGACGGTCTTCGGTGAAGGTTTTCTTTTGGGTTTTGTTCGAGGGGTTGTCGATAACTACCTTCGGTGAAGTCTCAAGTCTGAAGTTCGTGACGGTTCAAACGGCGAATTCCGAAGCCGACGTTATCACGATTAGGTACCAACTTCGACGAAGAAGTGTCGTAAGCATAGAAGATCGACGGGACTTTGGATCTTCAGCGAGGATGAGAGGAATGCAAACGGCGAAGCGGCCGAAGTTGAAGACTATAGCGACGAAGTGGCCAGACTTCAGTCCGTATCGAAAACGGCTCGAGGAGATGGGAATGGCATTCTTATTGGAGAATTGGGGTGTGATATCTTCAGAGCTGTTACAGGAGATACTTATTTGCAGAGGACACCCCTCTGAAGAACTTCGGTCGAGGCCGAACAACTGGACTTTGGATCATTGGAGTTATGCCCTAGGGACCAATGATGCAGGAAAGCAAGGTGACTTGATGTACGATAGTAGCTGTAAGCCGACTTCGGACGAAGTGGCGAAGTATGGCGATCTGTTCTCGAAGTCACCGGTCGGATCGAATAGATTCATGATGCATATTTATATCGATCCTTTCAAGAGGGATGTTGCGATCGCCCTGACCACTATCTTCAAGTCGCAACGTACTTCTTATCTAGCCAATTGGCAGATTACCTTCATTGAACGGATCTTCGAAGGCAAGAAGGCATATTGGGCAAAGATCTTCCACGATCATGTACAGAAGCTGTTCACTACTTTCGACGAAGGTGGATCGACTTACTTTGCAGCCTTCGCAGTATTCTTCTACCGAGGAATGAAATTACTGTCTCCAGCAGAAGAGGAGAAGTTCGACCGAAGAACGATCTCGGAAGATGAGCGCGTGATGGAAGCTACCCCTCAGAGAGAAGAAGAAGTGACGACCCCAGTGACTTCGGCGGGACCTAGTACTCGAGCGAAGAGGAAAGTTGAGGAACTTACGCCAGGGGTCGCGACTTCAAGGAAGAAGAAGAAAGCGCGAAGAACACTGATGATGACTTCGGACGAAGATGGAGAAGTGCGATCACCAGCGAAGTCACCTTCTGTGGAGATAATAGGAGCCTCGAGTCCGAAGAGAGACCAAGGTGAATCAAGTGTGAAAAGGGTACCATCGGGAGTACAAGCAGTCGATACAGAAGTCCCTCAACCAGAACTTCGGTCTTCGCCTAGACAAGCAGAAGCCACGACTTCGACGGGACCGAGTGATTCGAACTTCGGAATGGAGCTGAAGATGTTCGAGCAGACTTTGGAGTTTCTGAGTGGTACAGCATTACCGATCATAGCGCAGCTGGATCTGCAACGGCATGTCTACGAAAAGGAGACGAAGGAGTCAATTTCGTTGCATGATCTTCTCAGCGCTGTGCACTTCGGTCGACAAGGATGGTTGAAGGAGAAGGATGCTCTAATGGCGAAGTTAGAAGAGACTTCGGCCGACGTGAAGAAGTATACGTCACAACGGGATGCATTACTCATACAGCAGTCGCATGAACATGGCCGATACTTGGATGAGATTCAGGAAGTTCAGATGAAGTTGAATCTTATGACTGCACGTTATCACGATTCGAAGTCAGAGAGGGAAGCCATGTTGGAACAACTAGCGACGAAGGACGAACAGTTAGCAGCAAAGGATGAGGAACTCTCGAAGGCAGAGAAAGCAAAGGAGATAGCAGAAACGAAGGTCGAAGAACTTCGGACGAAGGTGGATGAGATTACAATGACATACTTCGCCACCGAACTCGACGGAACGGAGATGGAGCTACTCCAGCGACTTCGGGCAGAGCTAACGATAGCGCCAGATCCTTCGGCGAAGAGCAGGATAGTTAGACTAGCGGAGAGGATTATACGAGATTTGAAGGAGCTTAGGGAGACGGTTAAGTTTACACTATGCAGTATAGGACAGAAGTTACAGTTAGGTAGAGTAGATACGACGGTTCCGCCAACTGGGGAGTCGTGATCTAGTGGTCTAGATGTAATCATCTTTTTACAGTTAGACAAGCAGTTAGCTTAGTTAGGAAACAGTTAGGTTAGGGCGAAGGGCTATATAAGCGATGCGAGTTTCAGTCATTTTACCTTTTCCATGTTTTCAGTTTTTTTTTTGTTTCTTAATTTTTGATTGTGCAAGATTGCGGAGAGTGAGTGTGTGAATAAAGTGGGCGAAGGCGATTTACCTACGAAGGATGTAGCTTGCTGTCGCAGGTGTAATTCTGATTGACGAAGGCCTTTGTCATTTACTTTTAACGAAGAGACTTCAGTGGAGAATTTGACCGAAGGTGATTCGGCCGAAGTTGAAACTGTATACTTCGAAGGTGTTTGAACGAAGATCTGAGAACATTTTAGTTACTGTGAAGAGGAAGAGCAAAAGTTAAATTGTAAGAAGAGTTTGGATGATGGTGGTTTCGTCTTAAGTCTGCCTTCTTCAAATAAGTGGGATTCTTAAGAGTGAGGATTTAGTTGGAAGAACACTTCTTAGGAAGAGTAGGGGCTTATTCTTTGAGCCTTGATGTGAAGTCTGTATTCTTCTGTCTTTTCAGAAGAACACTAGTAACATTTCAGCAGTATTTTGCTATCTTCATTTACTCATACATCTATCTTCTCGAATCTTTTATGTTTGTTGGAAGGGTCCCTGATCAAAGAACTATTTCATTGTTGTTTGTATTCGATTTATCAGGTTTGTACTTGGGTTTGGTTTATTATCAAACTTAAACTCTCATCCGGATATTATTCCATTCCGTGAGAATAACAGAAAACTATCTGAATTATCATTGTGACGTTGTAGTACTGTGTTTTGTGTAATTGTTAACTGTATCTTCGTGGGAACGATCCTTAATTTACTATTTCCGATACTTTGTGTTTCTCTGGGTTGTTACATGAGCTGTTTGTAATAAGAAGTTGACTTCTTCGAAAGACGACCGAGAAGCGTCTTCTCGGTTGTGTCTTCGGAAGACAGAAGACGGCGGAAGACGGAAGACGGCAGAAGACACGTATCTTCCGGAAGACGGCAACCGCGGAAGCCTAACCACGTATTCTCAAGTAAAGAAGTAGGTGTACCTACCAGGTAGCACCGAACAGGTTAGGTAGGGCTGGAGGGTCGAAACCCTTAAACTGCGGGGAAGATGCGCAAGAAGCGCATTAGCACATTTCAGCTTCCCGCAGCAAGAGCGCTTCTTGGTTGAGAAGATCGATTCGAGGCTAAGCTTTGAGTGAGACAGCAGCGAGGTGAAATTGAGTGAGGTTAGGATCGATTAGAAGCTAGACAAAAGGTGAGGTCAAATTGCTGAAGCGCAAGAAACGTAGTGAGCTGAAGGCGTTTCCTGTGAACTCCCGGAAGCTGACATTGGAGGACGGCTGAGTGGAATCGAAGGTGGACGGCTTAATCGATTGAGGCGTAGTCAGGAGCTGACGGCGGAAGCAGCTCAGTGGGGTCGCATTGGAGCTGGGACCGGAGCCGAAAGCGCGCGGAAGAGGAAGACAACTCGGGAAGCAAACAGAAGATAGTAGAGGTTCTTCCCATGTTCTTTTTCCTTCCCACGGCTTCTCGTCTTTGTTTGGTATCTCCCGTCCTTCCCCGGTGGTTTGCAGGCAACCTGATTGATCAATTCCCCCATCTCCATTTTCCTATTGTGACATTGGGCGCGGAAGCGCTGCCCAATTTCTGTCAAACATCTTCTTGCTTCTTCCTGAGTTCAATTCGAGCTTCCTTACCTCTAGCCCTCAAATTGGAGATCCCAACTATCAATTTCTCTACCCTATTACCCCTCTACCCCCGAAACCTTGAATAGAAGACGCTTCGGAAGATTGGGATATCTTCGGAAGACGCTTCTGAAACTTGACTGTCTTCGGAAGACACTTCGGAAGCCTGATTGTCTTTGGAAGTCGACTGTACATAATTCTTATCAAGAGTGGATTTGCTTTGGTTTGGTGTTAAGAGAGGCTTGGTACGAATTCCGAGTGGCTTGGTGAGTTGTTTTGTTATTTCGAGAAGTTGGAAGTCGAGAACTAGGCCTGTGCCTCCCGGTCTTCCAAGCTTCTCAAATCCATATCTTCCTAGAGAGACTAGAAGACTAGAAGGGCTGGCAAAATGCGCGAGAAGACGTGAGGGTCCATTTCGGGTCTCTACTGTCCGATCCATAGCAGCCCATTCCTTCTTCTTCCCAAACTTAGGAGAGAGTCGTGAGAAGTCTTGCGGGTAGAATCTGGAGAGAATGATTGAGGGTCATGTCTTTCCACCGAGCAGCAAGCTTCTTCTGAGTGTGTATGAGAGGTGAGAAGTCAGAAAAACAGAGTGCAAATGTCTTGAGTCTGTTGTGAAGATAGATTGCGCGTAGGAAGAAGAAGACAAGTGAGACTAGTGAAGAGAAGCCTGACTTCGGGAGGTCTTCCGAAGAAGACATTGAATCGAAAGCTATCCCGGGAGTCTTCCCCGAGGTCACTGTCACAACAAGAACCCACAATCATCTTCTGAACCTGTTATGCACTCTACGTTTCACGAATCTTGTATCTTCTGATAGGAAGTAGGGTGTAATGCAAGGTGGGTTGTCTTCTTGGTAATCCATTCGAGGCCTTGCTTAATTAGGATTGTTTAGATATAGCTCGGAAGACGAGAGCTATCTAGGAAGCACTGTTAGAATCCCGGAAGACGGAGTAGCTGTCTTCTGGAAGACTAGTTTCGTCTCCTGAGAAGTAGAAGCTAGACTATGGGCACTTGGGAAGGACTGAGTCTTCAGCTCACAATAAGTGCGTGTGGCTTAGTGCAACAGATCTTCCAGTATGTCGATGCATCCTCGAGGGTTGGTGTTACCCGTAACAGAGTTGGCCGAGGCCACACCTTCCTCAAGGAGTTGGGTCTCGACTTCTTCTTGTGGGATTGGAACCTCGCCGATCAAGGACTTCTGGAGGAGGTTTGGGCAGCTTTGCCACCTCGCAACCGTGTATCTGCGAAGGCAGGAGTAGCTCGAGGAAGACCATCTTCTTGGACTGAAGATTGGTGGCGCAGGGTCTTCCACAGACCAGAATCCGAGGACCGAGGGTATTGGCTCGAGAAGAAGATCTTACCCATGATCGTGAGCGAGTGGCATGTGCCTGGAAGCACAACTTGTCTCTTCATGGAGGACAAGCAGGGAAGGAACAGGTGGAAGATCAAATCTTACCGGGAGCCGAAGAAGCGACTTCTGGCGAAGCTGTTTCTGCATCTCTTTCCCAAGGGGAAAGCGCAGAAGACAAGGTACCTTGGAGATCAGGACGTGGAGTTCCTGGAAGCAGTGTGGGATGAAAGAGTGTCCGTCAACTGGGGCTCATTCTTCCACATATATGTACAGGCGGTGTAGTGACACAGGATTACTCCTTTTGCCCATTTAGTATACAAGATATCGTTCCCACAGAGGATTTACGCAAGTAATCGCTGCTCTAAGTTCTAGGATCTGTTCAAACACACAAACACACGGGTTTTGCCTAGAAATCTCATCTTCTCACAAAAGCACACAAAACCACACGTCTTCCAGACACGCCAAATGGTGCTCTGGAACTAAACAAACAACTACTAACTAAAATATCACACAACTATTCACAGAGAATCTCGGGAAGACGATCTTCCTGCTTCCAGGTAGCTTCTTCCGATCTTCTCGATACCGTCTTCCCGAAGCGATTCTCGTCGTCTGGGGGTTCAGCTCGTCTTCTCACACCTCCAGAAGGCAGTCCTGCTTTGCAGAAGTCGACTAGCAACGGTCGTTACATCTTATTCTCACACTCACATTCCAACGGGTTAGATCAATCATAGGATGTATGCCCCTATAGCCTTCCCAAGCTTCTGCCTACGGAACTGGTCTTCCTGCAGCACTACAACGACATTCACCTTCACGAAAGCTCAATAGAAGTCTTGGAAGCTCACTAGAAGAAGGTAAGAAGATGGGGAAGATGAGAGAAGATGGGGGAGAAGAAGAAATCCAAACAAGAGAAAACAAGATGAAAAGAGGTAATTAAGATTCCGACAGGCTTCTAGTCCGGATCCTGACTAACAAGCCATCCCTGCTTGTAATAGTTTGGGGAGGAAGACAACAAACGTGAGTGTTGTTGCACTGTCTTCCACTCGAGGATGTCGTCTTCTGTTGCGGGAAGAAGGCTTCTTTCTTCTTCACTTCGCTGCTCTGACTGCTCTGTCTTCTGGGATCCCTTACCCAGAAGACCGTTCGTACGCAGATCCCAAGTGCTCTACTGAACGAGTCAAGCTACACTCCACAACTGTTGACATTCACCGCCACTCAAGAAGAACCCTTCCCATGCACAATTGGGAGCAAATTCAAAGAAACCCACCACCCAGAAGACATGAACAAAGCTTCTGCACTCAAATCCACAATCCATTCCCCGAGAAGAAGTCACAATGGCATTGGGAAGCTCACTCTCTCTACTTCCTGCGTCTACTCCTCGACACATCACTCTAACCAGCAAGACTGCACGAGGATGCCGTTCCCTGCTCCTAAACTGTCCACTACTCGACTACATCTCCGAACCACTGCTAGTACGAGCATGCAGACCCCTTCTGTGTATTCCCAGACTATTCGTATGTTTCCAACAACGAGTGTAGTGTACATTGTACTTCTAGCGTCTAATCTGTCTCCTGCACCGTAAGATTGGTATGTGTGTGCAGAACTACAGAACTATCGAACTCTAGAACTCTAGAACTCTGTCTCCTTCTCTTCGATCCTACTTATGTCGCTGCCATGAGAACCAGAGGAGACGACCACCAGGAGGAGAGAGGCGCTGACAGGAGGTTGTCACCACACATGAAGGCGGTTCCCCTTCCTAATTAGCCATCCACCTTGTTGCTCCTACGCTACCTACGCTGCCACATGGTATCTTAACTAATTTTACACTAAAAACTGCCACCCTTAAGATAGCATGTTTTGTTCCTACTAAATTTGGAAAAGTCAATTGAGTTACTAACTACTCTGATTGCTCGGTGGCAATCTCTACCTGATCTGCTCCTATCGGAGCTCCTAATGCGGCTTCTAATAAGCTAGAAAGCCCTGCAGTTACCTCGGGTGTCACTGAGGTGGCTTCCTCCTCATCGTTCTTGGCTGGCTCTGCTGTCGCTGCTGCTGCGTCCTCCTCGACTTCAGCTTCTGCTTCGGAAGACAGAAGTGTCTTCTGGGAAGCGGAATCGACCGGTGCTTCTTCTGTCTTCTGAGGCATTGGTGCGGGACTAGGGATCATGGCGATCTCATAGGGGTCCGGGGAAATCGCTTCCTCCACTCGGAATACTTGGGAAGACGGCTCGTCTTCCTGTCTTCCAAAAGACATCTTGTCTTTCGGGGCGTCTTCTTGTGTCTTCCCGGCTTCCAACGCTGTCACTACCAAGTGCACAGCGAGGTCGAACTCCTCCTTCTCCATTCCGGATCCAGTCGATGGTGCTGGAGCGTGGGAAGATGCGGTTGCAGGTGTTGGAAGCGAGGGAAGACCATAAAGTGTCTTCACTCCTTCGATCTGTCGATCCAAGTACCTGAACATGCTCTCTCAGCATTCCACCAACATTGCCTTGGACTCGCTGTCCCATCCTCTAGCCAAGGTAAGTAACTTCCTACCCGCGGTGAAGTTGAACTTCTTCCGAAGCGCTTCCACCGACTGTGCTAGCATCTCTTGTGCACGAGCCTCCGCTGCTTCCCGCTGCGTCTTCTCAGCTGCAACTCGCGCTTCTGCGGCTTCTTGCTGCTTCGCCCATGTCATCTTCTCTTCTGCGAGGGCGGTGATCTTCTCCCGCACTCGGAAGACCTCCTGATCGCGCTGCTGTACACGCGCCTGCATCTCCTGGTTGCTCTTCCGAAGCTGAACCAGCTCCTTGGCAGAAGCGGCTGCTTCCGTCTTGTACCTGGCTGCGAGCCTCTCCGTGGTGCGGAGACTAGCTTCTAGTGACTCCGTCTTCTTCTGGTCTTCTCTCTGTCGCAGCAAGGTGCGCAGGCCGAATCCAGGTTGCAAGGGCCTCTCCTGAGCCTTCGCTCTCCTCTCCAGCAACTCCATAGCTGGCTGGATCTCCTTCTGGAAATAGGCACTGGACTCCTCCAATCGTCTTCCTGCGGAAGACAAGTTCATCTCCACCACTCGTTCCGCGGTGTCGACTTCGTCTTCTAGAGGCAAGGAAGCCTCTTCCACCACAATGGCCTTCATCTTCTGCGCACGAGAAGAAGCTACTCTTCTCATCTTCCGGGGTGGAAGATCCCTCATGGCAGGAGCGGGTCTCTTCACTGCGCTTCCTCGCATCGCAGTAGGAGTATCCCTTCTTCTCTTGTCTTCTGGAGTCTTTGGAAGACTCCCAGGTGTTGCAGAAGCGGTCTTCTGCTCCGATCGGGTACTCAGCAGCTCTTCCTCCGAGTCCGACTCCGATCCTGAATGAATGAGAGAGATGGGTGTCCTCGGTACACTTCTGGGACCCATCTTCCTCGGTGGCGTGGCATCTTCCGACCCATTAGACTCGTCTTCCCTCACCAGAAGCGTCTTTTGGTGAGAACCGGGCCTCAGCTGTGGCATCAGGGTGGGAGGGGGCGTTGCGGCTGCCGCTCGGTCATTATCTTCCGAGGTCTCCTCCTTCACCTCCTGTCGCTCCGTTGGCCCATACGCTGCCAGCTGATCTTCCCTAAGATCCCCCATGGCTACATACAAGTAGCAGAGGAAGGGTGTCAAGTGTACTCCCGCCAGGGTACCCAAGTACGCTAGCTCCGTCTGTACATAGCTGTGGATGTACGCGCCCAAGTAGATGAGCACTCTGTCATCCCACACTGATTCCAGGAACTCCACGTCTTGATCTCCCAAGTACCTTGTCTTCTGCGCTTTCCCCTTGGGAAAGAGATGCAGAAACAACTTCGCCAGAAGTCGCTTCTTCGGCTCCCGGTAAGACTCTATCTTCCAACCGTTCCTCCCCTGCCTGTCTTCCACGAAAAGGCAGGTGGTGCTCCCAGGCACATGCCACGAACTCACGATCCTAGGCAAGATCTTCTTCTCGAACCAATATCCTCGGTTCTCAGATTCTGACCTGTGGAAAGCCTTGCGCCACCAATCTTCAGTCCAGGAAGATGGTCTTCCTAGAGCTACTCCTGCCTTCGCAGGTACACGGTTACGAGGTGGCAACGCTGCCCATACCTCCTCCAGAAGTCCTTGGTCTGCGAGGTTCCAATCCCATAGGAAGAAGTCGAGACCCAACTCCTTGAGGAAAGGCGTGGCCTCTGCCAACTCTGCTGCTGGTAACACCAACCCTCGAGGATGCATCGACATACTGGAAGATCTGTTGCACTAAGCCACAAGCACTCACTATGAGCAGAAGGCTCAGTCCTTCCCAAGTGCCCACAGTCTAGCTTCTACTTCTCAGAAGACGAAACTAGTCTTCCAGAAGACAGCTACTCCGTCTTCCGGGATTCTAACCGTACTTCCTAGATAGCTCTCGTCTTCCGAGCTATATCTAAACAATCCTATCTAAGCAAGGCCTCGCATGGATCACCCAGAAGACAACCCACCTTGCATTACATCCTACTTCATATCAGAAAATACAAGATTCGTGAAACATCAAGTGCATAACAAGTTTGGAAGATGGTTGCGGGCTCCTGCGGTGACAGTGGCCTCTAGGAAGACACTCGGGACAGCTTCCGATTCAATGTCTTTCTCGGAAGACCTCCCGAAGTCAGACTTCCCTTCACTGGTCTCACTTGTCTTCGTCTTCCTACGCGCAATCTATCCTCACAACAGACTCAACACAATTGCACTCTGTTCTTCTGACTTCTCACCTCTCATACGCACTCAGAAGAAGCTTGCTGCTCGGTGAGAAGACATGACCCTCGACCATTCTCTCCAGATTCTACTTGCAAGTCTTCTCACGACTCTCTTCTAAGTTTGGGAAGAAGAAGAAACGGCTGCTATGGGTCGGACAGAAGAGACCCGAAATGGACCCTCACGTCTTCTCGCTCATTTTGCCAGCCTTTCAGTCTTCTTGTCTCTCTAGGAAGATGTGGAGTTGAGAAGCTTGGAAGATCGGGAGGCACAGGCCTAGTTCCCGACTTCCAACTTCTTGAAATAACAAAAGAACTCACCACACCACTCAGGATTCGTACCAAGCCTCTCTTAACACAAAAGCAAAACAAATCCACTCTTGATATGAATTGTGTACAGTCGACTTCCGAAGACAGTCTTCCGAAGACAGTCAAGTTTAAGAAGCGTCTTCCGAAGATGTTCCCATCTTCCGAAGCGTCTTCTGTTCAAGGTTTCGGGGGTAGAGGGGTAATAAGGTAAGGAAATTGATGACTGGGATCGTCAATTTGGGAACGAGGTGTAGGGAAGCTCGAATTGAACTTTGTGAAGAAGTAGGAAGTTGTCTGACAGAAATTGGGCAGCGCTTCCGCACCCAATGTCACAATAGGAAAAATGGGGGGTGGGGGTAATCGATCAGGCTGCCTGCAACCAACCGGGGAAGCGCGAGGAACACACAACAGGGCGAGAAGTAGTGGGAAGGGAGAAGAACGTAGGAAGAACCTCTACAGTCTTCTGTCTTCTTCCCGAGATGTCTTTGACCTCCCGCGCGCTTCTGGCTCTGGTCCTAGCTCCAATGCGACTCCACACGACTGCGCCTACTGTCAATTTCTGGCCACGCCTCGATTCCACCTTCGATTCTACTCGCTACTCTCCAATGTCAGCTTCTCGGGAGCTCACAGAAACGCCTTTGCTTTCTGCCTTCTGTGCTCCAGAAATTTGGTCTCGCCCTTCTCCTAGCTGCCAACTGGTTCTCTCCTACCTCGATGTCCTCACTCGATTCCTCTCTCAAAGCTCATTTGCGAAGCTCACTCTCTCAATTCGATCTTCTCAAGCGCGCTATGCTGCGGGAAGTTGGAATGCGCTAATGCGCTTCCTGCGCATCTTCCCTACAGATTAGGGGTTTCGACCCTAGGTGTCTTTCTCGACCTATCTACCACCTGTGTGTTACCCAGTAGGTACACCTACTGTTTTATCCGAAAACTCGTGGTTAGGCCTTCGCGGACGCTGTCTTCTCATCTTCCGCCGTCTTCCCGTCTTCCGAAGACGCAACTGAGAAGACGCTTCCCGGAAGACGGTCGTCTTCCGAAGAAGTCAACTTCTTATTAAAAAGCTCATAAGATCATCTTCCCTCTAAGGAAGTAGAAATCTTAAGTAACAACGCTTCTTCAGTTATACAAACAAGTTACTAATCTTAAAAATTTCAAAAATTCGTGAATCCTGTAATTTGTGGGCACCATAGCACTCTTGGAGGGGCGCACTAAGTACGTTGTTGTGTACTGTGCGTACACACACTACACCCGATGTTAGAGACATACGAATAGACTTGGAGTACATAGGAGGGATCTGCATGTTCGTTACCAGCAGTGGTTCGAGGCTGTAGATAGAAGTAGTGGACAGTTTAGGAACAGCGAACGGCATCCTCGTGTAGTCCTGTTGGCTAGACTGGTGTGTCGAGGAGTAGGAGCAGGAAGTAGAGGGAGTGAGCTTCCCAATGCCAATGTGACTTCTTCTCGGAGAATGGATTGCTGATTTGAGTGCAGAAGCTTTGCTTGTGTCTTGGCGGTGGTGGGTTTCCTTGAATTCACTCCCAATTGTGAATGGGAAACGTTCTTCTTGAGTGGCAGTGACTATCAGCAGTTGTGCAGATTCGCAGCTTGGCTCGTTCAGTAGAGCACTTCGGATCTATGTATGGACGGTCTTATGGGTAAGGGATCCCAGAAGACGGAGTAGTCGGAGCAGCGAGAGAAGAAGAAAGAAGCCTTCTTCCCACAACAGAAGACAACATCCTCAAGTTGAAGACTGTGTAACTGTACTCACGTTTGTTGTCTTCCTCCCCAAATTATTACAAGCAGGGATGGCTTGTTAGTCAGGATCCGGACTAGAAGCTTGTCGGAATCTTAATTTCTCCTTTTCATCTTGTTTTTCTCTCGTTTGGATTTTCTCTTCTTCCCCATCTTCCCCCATCTTCCCCATCTTCTTACCTTCTTCTAGTGAGCTTCTGATACTTCTATTGAGCTTCCGTGAAGATGAATGTCGGTGTAGTGCTGCAGGAAGACCGTTTCTGTAGGCAAAAGCTTGAGAAGGCTACAGGGGGTATATACCCTGTGATTGATCTAATCCGTTGGGAATTGGGAGAGCAATGTGCGACAAGCGTTGCTGATCGACTTCTATGAGGCAGGAGTAGTCTTCTGGAGGTGTGAGAAGTCGAGTTGAACCCCCGAAAGCCGAGAATTGCTTCGGGAAGACGGTACTGAGAAGATCGGAAGAAGTGACCTGGAAGCAGGAAGCGTCTTCTCGAGCTTCTCTATGAATAGTTGTGTGATATTTTAGTTAGTAGTTGTTTGTTTAGGTCCAGAGCACCTTTTGGCGAGTCTGGAAGACGTGTGGTTTTATGAGAAGACGGGATTTCTAGACAAAACTTGTGTGTTTGTGTGTTTGAACAGATCTTAGAACTTAGAGCAGCGTTACTTGTGCAAATCCTCTGTGGGAACGATATCTTGTATACTAAATGGGCAAAAGGAGTAGTCCTACGACACTACATATAGTGAGCACCATTTTTGGCACCGCTACCGGGGATTTCATCTTAGTAACTTTGGTTCTAAGCTTCCTGGATCTGTGTGCCAGTAGTTAGTTTCATTTCGAGCTAACTTCGATTGTAGTTGAATGTGTTGTGGGACTCTATCTTGCTAGAAGACAGGAACCGCAACCAGAAGCTGATGAGATACAACAAGGAGAATTGGAAGAAGCCGCTTCCCCGCTTCCAAGAGTTTCTTGGAAGACTCGATCTTGGAAGACTACAGTGAGTACAACAGGAAGCAGGAGAAGAAGACGTTCCAAACCTGCGATCGGTTGTTCAGACATTCAGTCTGCCGGATCTAGTATTAGAAGAAGAGGGACATCTCTTCTCAGTACTCTGGTGGATGTCTCCGACCAGAGGAAGAAGCAGAAGACGCACGGGTAAATATCCTGAGTGGGTACATTCACCCCAGCGAACCGCTTCTAGAGAGCAGCGGATATCTCTGAGACACCAAAGGAAAGAAGAAGAGCTCAAGAAGATCCGATCAGGAGAGTTGGAAGAGCCTTCCATCTCGAGCATAATCTTTAAAGAAGACAGAAGCCAACCGGGTGATCACGTGTATAAAGTAGATTTTGGTACTGGTTACTCGGAAGACGTCTTCCCAAGTGCGGAAGAAGCTTCTCAAGGTGAAGGTAGACTAGAGGAGATCGTTCCAGACGTCTCAGAAGGCGACAGTGACAGTAGTTCTGACTCAGAAGACGACCTTCTCGATTCAGACAGACCTGGACCTTCGAGAAGATCATCTCCACCACTTGGGTCTGAAGGAGGAAGAAGTTGGCAGTCGCATCAGCCGGCAGTCGACATGGCTTCCCACACTCGACAGAAGTACCTATCGTACGACGATGATGCTGACGCGGACGACTTCATCACCATGTTCGAGACCATCTCTAGATCCAACAAGGAAGACTCGGATGCTGACAGACTCCGTGTATTTCCCAGTTTGATCGTAGGGAAGGGAAGGAAATGGATGAGTAAAATGTTGGATGATGGGTTAGTAATGGCCGCTTGGGCTACTCTAAAGGCAGCTTTTCTGAAAAGGTTCAGAGGAGTGGGCTATGATCGGATGACCCTCATAGAACTTCAGAGGCTCGGACGGAAGAAGAAAGAGACACTGCGGGATTACACTGAGAGGTTTGAAGACCTCCTGGATCACATCCCTCAGAACCAAGGAAGACCCGGTTATTGTGCCCAGCAAGCCGTGGACTGGTACTTGGGAAGATTGTCTCAGGATATGGAGTTGTACTGCAGAAGAGGAGGAGGTGATGATTTAGTAGAAGTACATAAGCATGCCGAGCAATATGAAGCCTCGAGCATCACTCGAAATATGACGAGAGACAGAGGGAAGACCTCGAAGAAGTCTTCTAGGAAGTCCAAGAGGAGGTCCAAGTCCACTGAAACTGATAACAATGATTCGGAAGTATCCTCTACTTTTGAAGAGTCTACTGTCGAAAGTTCAGAATCCGAATTTGAACAAGAAAAGAAGACACGGAAGAAGAAGAAAGAGAAGACACGATCAAGGGAGGAAGTTGTGCAGAAGATGCCTCAGACTCAGATCATTCAGTCTGCACTTGATCCCCGTATCGATGAAGTTCTGAAGCAGTTTGCCGACCTGAAAGTTCATCTTCTGAACCAGAAGGACAAGCGGAAGCAACCTACGGCTTCCCGGCCAAACCTTTGGTGCAACCTTTGTAACTCTTCCGGGCACACCAGAGGTCAGTGCACGCAGGACCAAGCTGTCAATTGGGCAGGCTGGGAAGAAGACGAGGAGGGATATCTACACGATCCCAATGGAGAAACCTGCTATAGGATCGAGACGATACAACCGTTCACTCCCACACCCCCTGCTCAATATAATCATTATGTACTTAGGGATAGAGCTAGTAATGTACAGACCAGGAAGCCCTGGCAACTTTCTTCATCACAACGACCTCTAAACCCTCTTCCTGGAGCGTGCAACAATTGTGGAGAGACAGGACACTGGTGGTCCATCTGTCCTCATCCGAGAAGACAGATTGGGCAAGTGTCCTTGTGTGGGAACTGTAAGGAAGCAGGACATTTCACGGGAAATTGTCCTCAGACCTTACGTCCACGCCAAATGGTTAGATTTGCAGAGACCATGCCTCCTGCAGAAGTTGCATCAGCTTCCAAACTCGAGCTAGCAGTGGTACAGCACATCACGGTAGAAGAAGAAGATCATGGGGATTGTACGGATTGTCTCCATATCGAGGAAGACGAACCAGACCCCGGGAAGCGTGAAGGGAAGGAACCTCAGCTGCAGAAGACGACTGTAGCTCAGAAGATGAAGACACCGAAAGAAGCGTCATCTTTTACTTTGGCGGATGACACTGTTTGGAGTCCTTGTCCGGATTCAGATGATTGGCCTCCAGAAGAAGTCATGGATGAAGCAGTCTTCAAGATAAGCACCAGAAGCAAAGGGAAGTCAGAATCCCGTCAGAAGGAGATCAAGAAGAAGAAGCAGCGAAAGGAGAGGTCATCTTCTCCTGAGCGGCCTTCTTCTCCTACTTATGACCGAGAAGATCCGAAGTACTTTGCTCCTGACATTAGGCAAGAAGTTGAGGCGATCATGCAAGAAGAGCTGGAGAAGCGACGGAAGATAGTACAGCAGCTTCCTTCACCGACTACGACAGCCCTTGTCTCACGAGAACATCTCCCAGTCGAGGGAAGACCTCATTCTGGTCTTCCATCCAAGGAAGCAGCTACTACATCTTCTCTGTTGGAAACACCAGTCACTCTTCTGAAGCGATCCCCTTATGACTTCTTGTGAGACTTGTGGAATCAAAAGGCGGATGTAACCTTCCAACAGCTATTGGATGACAACGCTGGTTACAGGAGGTTGTTACAATCTGTGCTTCGAGGATCGAGGAAGAGGAGAATGGCTAAACTTCCCAGAGCACCCCAATCCTAAGGATAGAGCATGAGGACTTGGGAGCCCAAGAACTTGATATGGAGATCCATGGCTGTCTTCTGAAGAAGGTACTCATTGATTCCGGCTCCGGAGTTAACATCATGACTGAAGAAACTGCGCATGTCCTAGGCTTCACTGAGTTCCAGCTTACTCCGAGAATCCTCAGAACGGCAGACCTAACTTCAGACCACCCACATTCATTCTGACAGCTTCGGCACCTCTTGCTCCGTTGTTAGGACAATTTCGCTGGAAATGAGAACCTCCACACGTCCAACAAGTGATTCCTCCAAAGTTACCTTGGTTGCCTCCAAAGTTACCTTGATTTCCTCGGTTGGGATTGTTGTCGTAACCTCTTTGACCTCCTCCTCCACCTTTGTTCCTCCATTCTCATAACTGCACCACGTTTATCTTGAGATCCGCAAGAGTATCGATGATGCTCTTCAGCTCGGCATGAAAATCAGAGATGACAGTAGACATCGTTGTTGAGACAAACGGTCTTGGCACCACCGTTGGAGTAGGAGCTGACGTTGAAGCAATCACCAATTGTGATGGTGCAGGTGCGATCGTTGTGACTACACCAGGAGTCGGAGTCGACACCAGAGCAGCATGATGAGGTTGGATGATATCTCCTTCATCCAAACTCTTTTCCATATTTGTCGCAATCTTGATGGCCTCCGCTTTGGTTGCTGGCTTCTCGTATCTCACTTGGGTTCGAATTGAAGGCCTCAACCCTCCCACCAAGAGACAAGTGATGTCTGAGCAGGTAGAGAGTCAGATGATAGATGCAGTAGGAACTTTTCTGAATGATGTAGAGTTTGGAAAGGTGCATTTTCAAGAAGCTGATGACCAAGGTATCAGCAAGAAGCGTTAGTTGCTGACACCAATATCATTGAGTTTGACGATGAGGAAGCTGGTGAGGAGAGTCCAGCTACTCATAGTGACTTCAGAAGAAGACATTGGGCTCGTGCTACGACTGCTACACGAATTCGTCTTGGAAGTTTACCTGAACCTGTTGCTGCTTTAGTTGATCACGGATCTGAGATCAACATCATGTCACTGGAGGTGGACGAGAGAGGTCAGTGGTCTATCAAGCTGAACCATGGTTGGGTGTTATGTGCTACAAACAACCAGAAAGGTGAGCTATACGACACTTGTCCTAACGTGAAGACGGAGGGGAAGACGGGAGACCGATATCTCCCTTAATGGTGGGCTTCCTGGCCTAAGCCTCCGCATGCCATCCTGAATATACTATGGGAGATACCTGATGCGCATATGGGGGGGCTGTAAGCCTTGCGGGGCAGCCTCATAAGTGTTGGGACTTCGGCCTACATTGGATGGCTTGTAGTATATTCAGGGTGGCATCAAGATGGCATCGAGGGCACGGGAAACTTTTGCTGATTATTATGTACGCATAAGGACAGCAGGGGAGCAGTTTAGCTGGGGCTTTAAAACTGAAGCGGAAGTGGACATTTTTCTGAGAAATGTTTCTTAGAGAGCGGAAGCGGAAGATTATCGCGGAAGATTACAGCGGAAGCGGACATTTTTCTGAGAAATGCTTCTTAGAGAACGGAAGCGGAAGATTACAGCGGAAGATTACAGTGGAAGCAAAAGCTTGAAGCGGAAGATTACAGCGGAAGCGGACATTTTTCTGAGAAATGCTTCTTAGAGAGCGGAAGCGGAAGATTACAGCAGAAGATTACAGCGGAAGTGGAAGCTTGAAGTGGAAGATTACCGCGGAAGATTACAGCGGAAGATTAAAGCGGAAGATTAAAGCGGAAGATTACAGCGGAAGATTACAGCGGAAGCGGAAGCTTGAAGCGGAAGCGGACATTTTTCTGAGAAATGTTTCTTAGGGAGCGGAAGCGGAACTCTGTACGCATAAAGGGGGGGCAACTTAGTTAGGGCCCTGCTTCTGATAAGTGACTGCGCTTATAAGGACAGTAGGGGGCAGCTTAAGCTGGGGCTTTAACTTTTAGGTTAAATACCTGCGGTGGCTTGGGATCGAGGGGAGTTTTTTTTTGCAAAAGATTTTTTCGGAGAGAGCTGAAGCGGAAGGAGGAGGATTAGGGATTGGGGGATCGAGGACACGCAAGAGAAGCTAGGAGGCTGGGGAAGATCAAATTGCTGACAGATTGAGTTGGGAGATCATCGTAGGGAGAGGGGCAGGAGTTTTAAGCTTGAACATTGTCTAATAAACTGTTCTGAGGAGAAATTATTCTCAGGAGGCAGTTCTATTGAGAGAGATCGTTTGAAAATCTACAGAGGACTTTTGATCGACGCTGGATCAAATTTCTGAGAGTTTCAGTTGGGGCAAAGAGAGGAATAAGATTCAGGGGTCTGAATTTCACTATTAGGTTCGGATTGAGACGTACTTAGTAGACTTTTGGTTGAGAACTGATTGACGAGAGAGAGAGAGGCACGCAGGAGAGGAAGAGAGAGAGATTTTCTTTACAGTTGAAGAGATTGATGATGCAGTGACACTGAAATAAAGTTGTTTGAATCTTGAGAGGTCTATCTGTATACCCAAGGTGTGTTGGAGTGCTTGTTTTTGTTATCGGTGGACGCAAGAAGTAAGATTTTGGAGATCTCATCGTCGGCAGCAACCTATTTTCCTTTCTGATCGTTTTTCTCTGATCGATCACAGTCAGGAGATCTGCCCTCCCCAAGAAAGACTCTCAACTCGACATCTGGTGCTTCCACTGAGAGTTATTGGGGTGATTGATTAGAGATTTGACTAGATTGAGAAGGAGAATGGATCACAGTGCTGCTGTACAAGGTGCGGCTGCTGCTCAGGGTGCTCCTGTCCAAGGGACTCCTGGTCAAGATGGAATTGGCTCTCAAGGAGGACCTACGGTGGTTCCAGCAGCAGCACAACCTCTCATAGACACATCTCAGATTCTTCAGGTGTTGGTCGCCTTGATTCAGCAACAGCTTGCAATTGGAGGGGCTGAGCAGAAATCTACGAAGGCGCTACAAGCAATTGTTGGTCGATGTGGGCGATTTGATGGAAGGGATGTTACTAGGTACCTGCGGGAGTATGTGGGCGAGATGGAGTTGGTTAGGGCACCTGAAGTTGAGGTAATTCTAAGCTTTGAGTTGACTGTTGTCCCTGAACTGAGAGAGAAGGTGAGAAATTTACAGAGAAGACATCTAGGTGGGTGGACTTTGTTTGAGCGTGCATTGAGAGAAGAGTTTCTAGAAGAGGACTCTGAAAGAGTCACCAGAAGAACACTTATGGATTGGATAGAGCGTCAGCCTGGACGTTCCATGGGATTGAATGAGATAATTCGTGAGTTTGAGAAGAGGTACTCTCAGCTTTCTGGTCTAGAGAGGTTGACGCTGGATGCTAGGAAGACGGAGTTGTTCTTAGGTGCTCTGGATGAGTTCACAGCGGACAGACTTTGTTTCATGTTGGCTGATCGAGGAGCTGAAGGGGGAGTTACATCTGATTGGAGGAGAGTGGAGGAAGCAGTATCTACCTTTGCTAGACAACGTCGTGGTAGAATGGTACTGCAGCTAGAGACCTTGCCAGACCAGAGAGTAGCTTCTCAGGTTCCTGTAGCTCCTCCTACAATACCTCAGGCACCTATAGTGATTCCTCAAGCACCTATAGTGGTTCCCCAAGTGGTTCCTCAAGCGCCTGCAGTACCTATCCCAGCACAGAGAGGACCTAGACAGCAACAGCGACCTGCTGAGAACCGAAATCAGAATAACTTGATAGAAGAGCTCACTCAACAGCTGAGAGATTTGAGGGTTGAGATGGCAGACTTGAGGAGAGACCGACCAGTTGCGCCAGGTGCTCGACCTGTAGGAGGAACCTTTATCAGGAGATGTATTTGGTGCGATAGCCCAGATCATCTCAAAGGGGACTATCAAGACTTGGCGGTTGCCTTGCGAGAGGGCGTAGTCAACTATCAGAATAACAGGCTGTATTTAACCGCCACGGGGCAGCCTCTGAACACGCATTTTGGGAGAGGAGGAATGAGGAGTTCTCTTCCAGCACTTACTTGCGCGAATACTACAGCGATGACTGCGGGTTCAGCAGAGGCTGATGTGTATACTGGGAAGGTTGAGGTGCGCGCTAATCCAACTATGGTTGAGCAGGCTAATGAGGTCTCAGTTGAAATGATGAAGAGAGGTGCAGAAAGCATTAGGAGAGCTACTGGATGGAGGGACCCAGTGGATGCAACTTCTATTCAAGCATTTTTAGAAGCGAGCAGTGAACAAGATGCCATGGTGGAAGATAAAACTATTTTGGATTACGCACTTACCATGAGGTAACGTAACTTAGTGAAAGTTACCATGGTAAGAAGTTGTAGAGTATATAAGGAGGAGTTGAGAGAGTGGAAGACACTCTCATTTTCCTGTCTATAAGTAAAGTGAGCATTGGAGACCTTGGGAGTCCTCGAGTATTTTGCAATGCAATGTTGAGAGCGAGATTAGAACTTGTTTGCAGGAACGCTATTAGAGAGACCGATGTGACCATACGGGTCAGAGAGTTGAGTGAAGTGAGCATGGATGTACTTAAGTCTTTGTAATTAGGGTGCACTAGTAATCCTAGTCATCTGAGGTACCCTTGGGTGAGAGACAGACCGTCTTACATTTTGGTTCTGTTGCCGGGACCTCGATACAAAGATTCGTATTTAGTCTTTAGTACAATTCATGTCTTTTTTTGAGCATGAGTTCAGAACCTTTGTACATACACCATGTTATACAGGGCAAGATAAGCTTTTCAATAAGCTTGATATCTTCGAGAGATCAATTGTAAAAAGAGAGTTATGTCTTTCGGAAGTTAAGGGAGTTTTTCGATATCAAGTAGTGAGCTCTCTGAAAAGAGTTTACAGTCATTTTCACATTTTCAGTTTTCCGAGTTAGACCTTGAAATCTTGCATGCTTATAGCTTGCAAGATAAGCTATCTAGGCACCCAAATCATGCGTGAATTGATCGAGTAGAACTGGAGTTATGGCATTCGAAGCGAAGGGAGGTCAAATCTGTTATATCGCATACTGAAGTGAAAGAGTGAAAGAATTTCAGAATTCTTGGAGAGGGTTATGTTCGATCTCTAAGACTCAGAGTTGACAAGTTAAGCTTCTACTTAGTAATGTGAGAGATTACTAAGCGAGAGGATGGTCGAGTGATCAAAAGTGTCAAACAAGCTATATAGTGAGAGAGATGTATGACGAATCATCGTCATGGAAGGACAGCAAGAGTGGAAATTGAAGTTGAGCAAGATTCCTCAAGGCTACTCAGTGATAGTTACCGCTGATATGACAAAAGAAGAATGTCAACTAGAATTTGAGAAAGAAGTAGAGAGTACTCGTAAGAATTTGGAGAAGAACTCGAGGTGCTTTTTGTATGGAGAAGGACATAAAATAAGCTAGTGTCTTACGAAGAATAGATTTTTGCGTGAGTGAAGAGGGTTGGTGGACTTAAGTTTGCACATAGGTCCTTCTTCTCCTAGACAAGGCATCATTGACCTTACAACCTTTTGTCCTAGATGTGAAGTGGAAGGGATTCCAATTAGCATGAGTGTAGCGCAGTGGTTGCTTTGCTAGAAACCGTAGCCGAAGGTCTCGAGAGAAGATTGAGTATAGAAACGGAATGAGTGAAGACCTCTAGCGAGGATGGAGATAGTATGTCACACGTTAAATAAGATGACCATGAGGGTCAAGCTTATTCCAACCTTTGGAGAGGAGAGAGCTCAACGGGGAAATTGTGGATTGCGATGAAATTTGATCTTCACATCCACAAGTAGTACCTTGAGTAAGAAGAAGAAAAGAATGGTGAAACTTCTGGTGTTTTACAAAAAGGATGGAGAAGACGTGGAAGGATTTGTGAGAGACTTCAAAAGAGCATGCATTGGCAATGGAGATCGAAAGAAGAGCAAGTGGGTAGGGTTGATACCTGAATTTCTTGAAAATTCTGCATTGACATGGTATGAGGATAGGAAGAAGAGAAGCGTAGTAGGGACTCCAGTAATTAAAACTTTTCTTCTTGATGAAAGTTATGAGAAGTTAATGGTAGAGGTAACTTACCTCAAACAAGGAGAGAAAGAGAAAGTAAGGACTTACGCCGAGAGGGTGGGGAAGTTAGAACAGAAGTTTCGGGTGGTTTTATGAAAGAGTGGAGCTGTAGTAGAGTCAACGATGGTGGGCACTGGAGCAATGCTCACAAAGAATTTTATTGGAGGATTGAGGCCGGAGATTCAAACATAAGTGCGGTATGAGAGATCAACTTTAAAGGCTGATGCAATGAAGATAGCAATTAGGATGGAAGAGAGTCTGGATGGAGACGACTTGCAACCAATGACTGTTGGGGCAGCATGCGGGGATGTGTAGGTGCCGAGCATGCCAACTCTGACGACTATGAGTGTTCCGACTGTTCAATTTCAGAATCTGACTTTGATAGCTCCTACTAGTACGGTTACAGTCATTGTACCATCTAGATCTGTTACTCCCGACTTTCGTGATGAGTTGAAAAGTTTGACAGAGTCTCTGGCAGATTTGAAGATCAATATGATGAATTTGTTGCAACACCGAAGTCCAAATGTTGGAGGGGGCTCTCGAGGTTATGAGAACTATCAGTCCAGAGGTGGACCACCGCAAGGATCACCAAGTAATTACACGAGCCAAGGATGTTTTACGTGTAGAGGATCACACTTCCAACGTAATTGTCCAAGTCGTAATGGTGGATGGAGCTTCAACTTCACAAAGCAAGGACAAGGGTGTAGCATGCATTGACATCTTGGAGTCACGAGATGTACGAGAAGGTTTTCAATCTATAGAGTTGTTGGTTCAAGAGATGAAGAGGATGAGGACGCATTTCCACGAGGGAGAACCTGTCGTGATGGAAGATTCTTGAAGTTAAAATACTCGGAGTAGCAAATCTTCTTCAAAAACCAAAGAGCGGCGGAAGAAACTGGAAAATACTGATTTCACAATTTCAATGGAGCAATCAAAATACAATGTGGTGGAAGACATGGGGTAAGCAATGAGCAAATATTACTGTGGGACAGTTGATTGCTTTGAATCCTTCGATGAGGAAAGAACTTCGTAGCGGTCTAAGCTCTCGATGAGATCGAAAGAAGAAGATAAATCCTTCTATTGTCGACGTGAGTGCTTTAGATGCTAGTGAAGGAGAGATGTGCAACAAGCCATCAAAAGTAGAGGCTCGTATCAATGGGGGAGATGTCTCAGATGTTCTTGTCGATGAAGGATCGGCAATAAACGTCATCTCGGAACGACTCATGAGGAAGTTGGATCTAGTATCAATGCGTCCTTCTAGTATCACGGGTGGCTAACAGACAGCGAGTTAGGTCATTGGGAGTGCTGGAGAGAGTTTGCGTTGTCGTGTCGTGGACCGGCTCCCATCTGAAATTCAAACTTTGATGCTTATCGTTACAAAAACACTCATGAGAAGACAAGCTAGGCCTCTGCTTACGGGCTTTTGGCACCATTTCGGATCTTCGCTTTCATCGCATCAGTGGATAGAGCTCCTTGTCAGCATTCCATATGCACTTTGTCTACTTCGTTTGGACGCCTAGTGCAGAAGTTACAGGGCTCAAAAGATGGAGAAAATAAGCTAGGGCCCAGCTTATGGGCTTTTGGCACAACTTCGGATCTTCACTTTTATCGCATAGATGAGTAGAGCTCGTTGTCAGCTTTCCATGGACATCTTGTCTACTTCGTTTGGACACCTAGTGGAGAAGTTACAGGACTCGAAAGATGGAGAAAACAAGCTAGGCCCCAGCTTACGGGCTTTTGGCGCAACTTCGGATCTTCACTTTCATCACATAGATGGATAGAGCTTGTTGTCAGCTTTCCATGGGCATCTTGTTTATTTTGTTTGGACATCTAGTGATGAAGTTATGCAACTCGAAAGAAGACAACGTCTTAGTTATTTGCTGACTGGGTATTTGAGGCTTCAGGCGTTATATCAAAGATGCAAGGGGCCTGCTTCATTATATTCAATGAATCAAAGAACTTCTTACGTACAGAGACTGTGACAAGGGGGCAGCTTAGGGGCTAGCTTGTATCTACGACCTGTCAACAGACGGTTCGGGAGATTTAGGAGTCCAATGCAAGCGCGCAAGGCGTCGTTGGGTTCAGATTTGTGCAGGCTATGCACTGGTTCAAACGGTTTTCGAAGAGACGGATCGGAGGATGTGTTTTGAGAGAAATTGGACGCAGGAAGCAAATTTGGAGTTTTCAGTTATCTGTGAAGGAGAGTTGGACCGTTATCGTATAACGTGTTTTTCTGTCTAGGAATACACGAGGTATATGGCTGTGCAGAGGTATGTGGATTGACAAGGTTGGATCTAGATCTGGATGTTTCCACTCAAATGTTTCACTATCTACTCTTCTAGCTCGAGTGACCTTGTATCCTCTCGGCTCAAGTTTAAAGCTTGCTACGATCCAAGGTTACGTATAGGTTGCATAAACTTGTGTTACAAACAGATCTTTTGTACTCTAACTAAAATACTCAGATCTGTATTATCTAACTGAAGTTATTCATCTATATCATTGGAAGCCTGACTTCTGAATAGCTCCCCAGCGACGCTAACTGGCCATCAATCCAACTATCACAACTTCATAGTACAACTAGAAGATACTATAAGATCACTCAATCAACTTGATAGAGTATCGATACAATTTGCTTTACACCCTAGTCTACCAAGCATTCCAGCAAGGTAAAACATGCATACTCCAAAACACTATTCAGATCCCAATATAGCACCAACGGCGGTAGTATCTGGCAGCTCCGAGAACCCAAACAACGGCTTAAGACTCATGGTGACTCCGTTCTCCTTCATCACCAAGAGCTGAAATCAGCCCCACACCTTCCAATGTCGAGTTGTATGCAGGTATGGCAGTTTCAGCAACAAACTCCTCTCCAAATTGCTCAAAAATGATCAAATTGACAATAGATGATACCGAAAAAATCCGAAACTGCTAATAACAGAAGTATTTTCGAACTTTGAGACCTCAGTCCTCCCAAACCAGTCGATCAATGATGATCAAACTTCACAGGAAGCTTGATTGGACCCTTCACTCCTACCCTGAACAATTTTCAGGTCGAAATCTCAAACCAATTCTCAGATATGGATCAAACCGTAATCTGTGCTAACTTCAGAGCTTTACAGACCCAGGTACATTTGATCCAAGATTCTGAACAAACTACTCGACCATTTGAGGTGAAACTTCCCAAGTATCTTACTGATAAGACATTCTTCAATCCTGGAAAGTTTCACTCAGAAATTCGACTCAGATCTTAAGCAATAGCAACCTATCCATGGCTATCACAATTCGCTGTCCCCGCCTTATCTCATCTGCACTTCTCAACTTCAATCGGTCGGTTCAGCATCCAAATCGATCAAGAATCTGATGAAACTGATATCAAAACGACCAGCACGTAGTCAGCTCTCCAACCCAACAGACAGCTCCTCAAAACTCCTCGCGAGTCTCTCGGAATAACCAGAAACGTAGCAGTAGGTACGAATTTCACCCCCCTCCACTCAATCGATCATAACGCGCTCATCCCTCCATGAAATCGATCGATTCTTCAGCCCAGATTGTAGCCCCGGCCGAGAGCTCTTCAACCATATCCTTCGTTTCGCGAATGGATCTCTGAAGCCTCCAGAAACCACAGAAACGTCGCGAGGGTCAGCTAGAACACCATTGGTCCAAAAGTGGACCAATAAGAGCAAAAAGATCTTTACTTTTGTCTTTTCTCCACTCAACTTTTTCCCCTAGAACAAATTTTTACTCTCCAAGGAGACACAAGACATCAACAACACTCTAAGACCTCAAAAAATCCTTCAAATATGTCGATGGATTCTTCGCGGTTCGTAACTACACAAAAACACTCAACCAGAATGAAACCAGTGAACCGCAGACTAATACAACGTCAATATTACAACTTGGAAACGTTCTACAATAAAAGGTACAACAAAAGGAAACGGTGAAGCTATCACTCGATTGTAATATTCTTGCCCGAAGTTTCTCACAATCCAAGCCCCATGATTGATCTTCGGTCTGCAATGGCACCGGACATCGACCCAAAGGTTGAAAGGAACGTTCGATGGATAATTGAGATCCATTGTTCCTCACAACAAAATGTACACCGTCATATCCCAAGTCTCTCCGTATGTTACAATCGGAAGGATCAACGGAAGTTGTAACTCCATCACTCTCCCCATGAATTCATCGCCAAAGTACGCAACTAACCACTGTCGAAAGTGATCGCGGTGGATGCAATGAAGCTTGATGTGAAACGGATTCGGGAAAGGAAGATCCGGAGCCGGTAACAAACCTCCGTCCATAATCACCACTCCTGTAGTTCTTCACTCCTCCATGCAGACCACCGAGAACCCTCACAAATCACCCGCTGAGAGAGAATGTCGTATGAACCATCGACTCGTCATTTTATACACAAACGCGGCGACAAGGACCACTGAAATGAACGCGCACAGATCGATGACTTGGCACGTTTCTCTACCGTGCGATCACTTAAACAGATAATCACAAACGTGGCACTCATCACACCGTTCGACGAGTTACGCGATACGATTCACGAAACACAGAAAAGAAACACAACATAAGTTACACAGGAATTTCACATAGGAGCCGAACCACAACACGACACCGTTCGGGCCGTTCCGGAGTCCAAACTTGCTGTCCTTGGATCCATCGAGATTAGAACAACAAGTTCTTCAGGAAATTGAAGACGATACGAAGTCTCATCGGGCGGTTTGTGAGTTTTGAGTGAAATTACCTCGCAGGGAAGCGCTTACATCAGATTTTTGTTCGTCTACGACCTGAGATTGGGTTATTCTTCGTGATCGATGAGCCAAGCTCTTCGTTCTTGGTGCCTACGCGATCAGGGAGTCTTCATCTACGCATAGGAGAAGACCGTGTGTGGATTGGATTGTTGGTTTGGGTGAGGTGAGCGAGTTTGAGCCGCAGGGAGTCCATTTAGTCAGTTTTTTGCTACATACGACCAAATTTCTTGCGTGGTTTTGCAAGGGGAACTCCAAACGAATTGTTTGGAGTCTCGTTGGGTTCGTGATAGCTAGATCTATCTGCCAAGGAAGACGGATATCAGTTTAGACGATCCGTTTGTGCGGTGTGTGCGATTTTAAGCCGCAGGGAGGAGTTTTTAGAGGTTCGGTCACCTGCGATAAAAAATTGGCGATATCTCAGCTGTTGGGAGTCGGATCTGAAAGTTTCTTGGGTTAACAGAGTCAGCGGAGGAGACCCTATCGACAAATGAAGTCCGTTTTGTGAAAGGAGGAAGTTCACAGATAGATTTTTTTCGATTTCTTCGCTACGGGTTTTGCTCTTTTGAGTTCGTTAGAGTTCTGGTTGGCTATATACAGCTCGTGGTAGCTAGCTTTAGCTAAGAACTTGTACATGGATGTGGTTTGGACTTGGGTTTGGATCGCGTGATACTGCTGTGGCTCTACTTGTTAGCAAAGGGAAGTTTCTCTTGCTTTGAGCTACGCTTCGGTGTTTTTGGGTCAGGATTGTGATTCAAGGGTTGTTTTTAAGGGCTTTGAAGCAGGTTACACACCGCTCTGGTCTCTTTTTCAGTTTTGTGCTCTTAGGAGAAAGAACCGGCAGTGTACATACATTTGGAGTTGGTATATATCGCATCGTTCGTTTTCGTGGCTGTTTTTCTCTATTTTGTCTCTGTTTCAGCACACAACATCTCCACAGCCATGAACCTTGCGTTTTCCTGGACATCCTTCACGCAATATCCAACGAGACAGCGTGTTAGTAATGGGAGTGCAAGTAAACATGACATTTCAATTCTTGAAAGAGTTAAGTTATGAAATGTTACTCGGAAGACCTTGACTTCGAGTAGTACATGCAACAGATAACTGGCACAAAGATTATTTACCCATCGGATTGAATCACCACCGGATCAAAGTTCTATTGCTCGGAGATCAAGTTGAGACGTCAGAATCAGATCGACCCACATCGGACTACTGGGAGTTTGAAGTTATCGATACTACTTCTGATGTGGGTACCAATTCTTCAGATTCAGAATATGAAAATAGATCGTCAGAGCAAGAGAGAGAAGAACAAAACGTGGGTGTGAATGTTGTGGATCTTTTCCTCTCTCTGGAAGTGCAAAGAGATCGAGACAAAGAACCTCTGAATCTTGAGGAGGTGGAGAGAAGAATTTCCACCTTACGTTATGGATCGAATGTTACTAAAGAGGAGAAGGGTCGGTTCGAAGAGATCTTTCGTAAATACATTCATGTATATGCATTTAGTTACAAGGATCTGAGGGAGGTCACACTTGAGCAACATCGTATCGAGTTGGAGAAGGAGGTCAAATCGATGCAATAGAAGCAACAAAGAGTGAGTCCTTCGATTGCTGATCTGGTGAACGAAGAGATCGAGAAGCTGCACACTGCTGATTTCATTTACGAGGTGGACCATTCTCAATGGGTATCACCCATTGTGATCATAAAGAAGAAAAATGGCAAATTGAGGATATGTTGTTGATTACAAAAAGCTCAATGCTGTCATAAAGAAGGATTATTATCCTATGCCTTTCATCGACGAGATCTTGGAAGAAGTGGTAGGAAACGAATGGTACAGCTTTGGAGATGGTTATAGCGGATATAACCGAATCGAAATTGCACCGGAACATCAACATCTTATCACTTTCACTACTCCGTGGGGTACGTTTGCATTTCAAGTCATGCCATTTGATCTGTGTAATGCTCCTGCGACGTTTCAAAGGGTTATGAACAAAGTGTTCAAACCTTTCTTAGGGAAGTTTGTGAGAGATTTTATAGATGAGTTTTTGTGTTTATGGGAGTAAGGAGAAGCATTTTGAGCACTCGGTGAAGGTCTTAGAATGTTTAGATGTAGCAAATGCATCTCTTTGTCCAGAGAAATGTATTTTTGGATGTGAGGAAGGGTTACTCTTGGGTGATATCATATCCACTAAGCTACGACAATTTTTAGGTATGGTGGGGTATTATCAAAGGTTTATACTCTCGTTCTCACATAAAACATATGCTTTGACTGTATATCTGAAGAAAGGAGTAGATTACGTGTTGATTTTAGGAGATGAAGCTTTAGCCGCCTTTGGGGAATTGAAGAAAGCTCTTACTTCAGCTCCAATCTTGATTAGGCTCGATTGGAATAAACAGTTTATTCTATATACAGATGCTTCAAATATAGCAGTAGGATGTACTTTAAGTCAGTATGATGTTGAAGGTAGAGATCATCCTATTGCATATGCTAGTCGGCAAATGGTCAAGGCAGAGAGAAATTATTCTATGATAGAGAGAGAAGGATTGGCAGTGATCTATGCTTTGAGAAAAATTTGACATTATCTTATAGGAGGCAAGTGCACTATCGTTACATATCATAAGGCATTGAAGTACATCTTCAATAAACTTATGGTCGAAAGACGATTAGCAAGGTGGAAGCTCTTATTATCAAAGTACGACTATGAGATCTACAATCGACCAGGAAAAAAACACACGAATGCAGATTTGCTATTTAGAGCTTACGACGGTGATGGAGAGGTGGACTTCCACCACTAGTTCTCCAGGCTTCCACCACTATGGTCTTCTGCTTCTGCGCGCGAGAAGAAGCTACTATTCTCATCTTCCGGGGTGGAAGATCTCTCCTCATGGCAGAAGCGGTCCTCTTTACTGCGGTTCCTCGCATCGCAGTAGGAGTATCCATCCATCCTTCGTCTTCTGGAGTCTTCAGAAGACTCCATGGTGTTGTAGAAGCGGTCTTCTGCTCAGCTTGGGTACTCAAGGACTCCTCTTGTGAGTCAGACTTCGATCCAGAGTGAATGACCGTGAAGGAGGTGGTCTTCCTAGGCACGCTCCTAGGACCCATCTTCCTCGGTGGTGTCGCGTCTTCCGATCCACTGGAGTCGTCTTCTCTCACCAGAAGCGTCTTCTGATGAGTACCGGATCTCATCTGCTGCATCAGAGTGGAAGGGGGAGTCATCGCTGCTGCTCGATCGTCTTCCTCCGAGGTCTCCTCCTTCGTCTCCTGTTGCCCTGCTGGCCCATATCTCGCCAACTGATCTACCGTGAGATCCCCCTTGGCCACGTACAGGTAACAGAAGAAGGGTGTCAGATGTCCTCCTGCCGGGGTGCCTAAGTAAACTAGCTCTGCCTGCACATATGCGTGGAAAAACACGCCCCAGTTGATGGGTAGCCCTTCCCACATCGTCTCTAGGAACTCTACGTCCTGGTCTCCTAAGTACCTCGTCTTCTGTGCCTTCTCCTTAGGAAAAAGGTGCAGGAACAGCTTCGCCAGAAGACGCTTCTACGGCTCCCGGTAAGCTTCGACCTTCCATCCGTTCCTTCCTTGCCTGTCTTCCAAGAAGAGACAAGTTGTGCTCCCAAGCACATGCCACTTCTCCGAGATCATGGGTAAGATCTTCTTCTCCAATTCGTATCTCTTGTTCTCTGCTTCTGACCTGTGGAAAGTCTTCCGTCACCATTCTGCTATCGAGGAAGATGGTCTTCCTCGCGCTACTCCTGCCTTTGCATGTACACGGTTGCGAGGTGGTAAGGCTGCCCAAACCTCCTCCAAAAGTCCTTAGTCGACGAGGTTCCAATCCCACAGGAAGAAGTCGAGATCCAACTCCTTGATGAAGGGTTTGGCCTCGGCCAACTCTGCTGCCGGTAACACCAACCCTCGAGGATGCATCGACATTCTTGAAAATCTGTTGCACTAAACCACACGTACTTACTGTGAGCCGAAGGCTCAGTCCTTCCCAAGCTCTCACAGTTTAGCTTCCACTCTCAGAAGACGAATCTAGTCTTCCAGAAGACAGCTACTCCGTCTTCCGGGATTCTAACAATGCTTCCTAAATAACTCTCGTTTTCCGAGCTATATCTAACCAATCCTAACTAAGCAAGGCCTCGCATGGATTCCTAAGAAGACAACCCACCTTGCATTACATCCTACTTCCTAATAGAAGATACAAGATTTGCGAGAAGTAGAGTGCATAACAAGTTCAGAAGATAGTTGCGGGCTCCTGCGGTGACAGTGGCCTTTGGAAAGACTCCCGGGACAGCTTCCCATTCAATACCTTTCTCGGAAGACCTCCCGAAGTCAGGCTTCTCTTCACTGGTCTCACCTGTCTTCTACTTCCCACACGCAATCTAACCTCACAACAGACTCAAGACATTTTCACTCTGTTCTTTTGACTTCTCATCTCTCATACACACTCAGAAGAAGCTTGCTGCATGATGAGAAGACATGATCCTCGATCATTCTCTCCGGATTCTGCTAGCAAGACTTCTCACAACTCTCTTCTAAGTTCGGGAAGAAGAAGGAATAGGCTGTTATGGGTCAGATAGAAGAGACCCTTAACGGACCCTCACGTCTTCTCGCGCATTCTGTCAGCCTTTCCAGTCTTCTAGTCTCTCTAGGAAGTTGTGGACTTGAGAAGCTTGGAAGACCGGGAGGCACAGGCCTAGTTCCCGACTTCCAACTTCTCGAAATAACAAAACAACTCACCAAGCCACTCGGGATTCGTACCAAACCTCTCTTAACATCAAAGCAAAGCAAATCCACTTCTTGATACGAATTGCACACAGTCGTCTTCCGAAGACAGTCAGGCTTCCGAAGCGTCTTCCGAAGACAGTCAGATTATAGAAGCGTCTTGTAACAACCCAGAAAAACACAAAGTATCGGAAATAGTAAATAAAGGATCGTTCCCACGAAGATACAGTTAACAATTACACAAAACACAGTACTACAACGTCACAATGATAATTCAGATAGTTTTCTGTTATTCTCACGGAATGGAATAATATCCGGATGAGAGTTTAAGTCTGATAAGAAACCAAACCCAAGTAAAAACTTGATAAATCGAATACAAACAACAATGAAATAGTTCTTTGATCAGGGACCTTTCCAACAAACATATAAAAGATTCGAGAAGATAGATGTATGAGTAAATGAGATAGCAAAATATTGCTGAAATGTTACTAGTCTTCTTCTGAAAAGACAGAAGAATACAAACTTCACATCAAGGTTCAAAGAATAAGCCCATACTCTTCCTAAGAAGTGTTCTTCCAACTAAATCCTCACTCTTAAGAATCCCACTTATTTGAAGAAGCGAAACTTAAGACGAAACCACCATGTTCTGAACTCTTCTTACAATTTAACTTATGCTCTTCCACTTCACAGTAACTAATATGTTCTCAGATCTTTGTTCAAACACCTTCGAAGTATATTGTTTCAACTTCGGCCGAAGTCACTTTCGGTCAAATTCTCCACTGAAATCTCTTCGTTAAAGATAAATGACGAAGGCCTTCGTCAATCAGAATTACACCTGCGACAGCAAACTACGTCCTTCGTAGATAAATCGCCTTCGCCCACTTTATTCACACTCTCACTCCACAATCTTGCGCAATCGAAAATTAAGAAACAAAAACTGAAAACATGGAAAAGGTAAAATGACAAAGAGTCGCATCGCTTATATAGCCCTTCGCCCTAAGATGGCAGATCTCGTTTCCTACAAAAGATGGTCACATCTAGACCGCTTGATCACGTCCCCCTACTTGGCGGAACCGCAGTATCTACTCTACCTAATTGTAACTTCTGTCCTATACTGCATAGTGTAAACTTAACTGTCTCCCTAAGCTCCTTCAAATCTCGAATGATTCTCTCCGCTAGTCTAACTATTCTGCTCTTCGTCGAAGGATCTGACGCTATCGTTAACTCTGCCCGAAGTCGCTGGAGTAGCTCCATCTCTGTTGCGTCGAGTTCGGTGGCGAAGTATGTTGTCGTGATCTCATCCACCTTCGTCCGAAGCTCGTCGGCCCTCGTTTCTGCTATCTCCTTCGCTTTCTCTGCCTTCGTCAGCTCCTCATCCTTTGCAGCCAACTGCTCGTCCTTCGTCGCTAGCTGTTCCAACATGGCATCCCTCTCTGACTTCGAGTCGTGATAACATGTAGTCATGAGATTCAACTTCATCTGAACTTCCTGAATCCCATCCAAGTATCGGGTCTGTTCATGCGACTGCGCTATGAGCAATGCCTCCCGTTGTGACATATACTTCCTGACTTCGGCCGAAGTCTCTTCTAGCTTCGCCGTTAGAGCATCCTTCTCCTTTAACCATCCTTGACGTCCGAAGTGCACAGCGCTGAGAAGATCGCTCAACGAAATTGATTCCTTCGTCTCTTTCTCATAGATATGTCGTTGTAGATCCAACTGCGCCATGATCGGCAACGCTGTACCACTTAGGAATTCAAGAGTCTGTTCGAACATCTTCAACTCTCTTTCGACATTGGAGTCACTTGGTCCCGCCGAAGTTGTCGCTTTTGTTGGTTTAGACGAAGTCTGAAGTTCTGGAACTTCCCTCTCAATCGTGTGCTCCCTCGAGAGTACCCTGCGCACACTTGACTCTCCTTGGTCTCCTCTCGGTCTCACGGTTCCTAATATCTCGACTGAAGACGACTTCGCTGGTGATTGAGCGCCATCGACTCCTTCGTCCAAAGTCGTTCTCGTCGTTCTTCTTGCTTTCTTCTTTTTTCTCGAAGTCGCGCCCCCTGGTGTAAGTTTTTCAATCTTCCTCTTCGCCCGAGTACTAGGTCCCGCCGAAGTTGTCACTGGGGTCGTCACTTCTTCTTCTCTCTGAGGGGTAGCTTCCATCACCCGCTCATCTTCCGAGATCGTTCTTCGGTCGAACTTCTCCTCTTCTACTGGGGACAGCAACTTCATTCCCCTGTAGAAGAATACTGCGAAGGCTGCAAAGTATGTCGATCCACCTTCGTCAAAAGTATTGAAGAGCTTCTGCACATGGTCGTGGAAGATCTTCGCCCAATACGCCTTCTTGCCTCCGAAGATCTGTTCGATGAAGTTAATCTGCCAATTGGCCAGATAAGAAGTACGTTGTGGTTTGAAGATGGTGTTGAGGACGATCGCGACATCCCTCTTGAAAGGATCGATGTAGGTGTGTACTTTGAATCCGTTCGATCCCACCGGCGACTTCGAGAAGAGTTCGCCATACTTCACCACTTCGTCCGAAGTGGGCTTACAGCTACTGTCATACATCAAGTCACCTGGTACTCCTGCGTCATCGATTCCCAGGGCGAAGTTCCAATGATTTAGAGTCCAATTGTTCGGTCTTGTCCGAAGATCTTCAGAGGGATGTCCCTTGCAAATGAGTATCTCTTGTAACAGATCTGAAGATATCACACCCCAGTTCTCCAGCAAGAACGCCATTCCCATCTCCTCGAGTCGTTCTCGATACGGACTGAAGTCTGGCCACTTCGTCGCTATAGTCTTCAACTTCGGACGCTTTGCCGTCTGCATTCCTCTCATCTTCGTTGAAGATACGAAATCTCGTCGATCTTTTGCGTTTACGACACTTCTTCTGCGAAGTTGATACCTAATCGTGAACATGCCGACTTCGGACTTCGTCAGTATACCGCCACGAACCTCAGATTTCAGACTTCGCCGAAGACAGTCTTCGTCCACTCTCTCCTCCGATCGATAAATGCGGAGCGCTACAGTAAACTCGCGATTGGAAATAGTAAAGTGAAATGCTTTTTGATCCTACTTATAGCTTTTCCTCTTTTCTCCTCACGTGCGAAGTCCTTCTTGATTCTCGAGCGCGAAGTTGCGCTAACTCCTGTCTCATTTTAGTTCTTCTTTCCAAGGCCATAACTCCGTCGTCCGATGTCCAGGGATACCTCACTTAGCAAGTGAGGTATCCCTCGAAAGCTCTTCGTCCGTAGAATACAACCAAGTTATCTCCTCAAAGATATATTTGTCATTTCTGTATTTCTACTCAACATCATTCTTCGGCGTAGAAATCCTATTCTACACTGAATCTATCTTATCTATCATCTATACTAACTATTCTATTGTTTTACTTATCAAAAATCAAAAAATTCTTAGCAAAGTGAAAATCCAAGGCTTCACACGTCTTCCGAAGATGTTCAGATCTTCCGAAGCGTCTTCTGTTCAAGGTTTCGAGAGTAGAGGGATGGTAGGGTAAGGAAATTGATAGCTGGTATCTCCAATTTGAGAGCGATGGTTAGGGAAGCTCGAATTGCACTCGGGAAGAAGCAAGAAGATGTCCGACAGAACTTGGACAGCGCTTCCGCGTCCAATGTCTCAAAAGGAAAAAGGTGGGGAGGGATTTGATCGATCGGGTTGCCTGCAAATAACAGAGGAAGCGCGGAGGATACCAAACAAAGGCGAGAAGCAGTGGGGAAGGGAAAAGAACATGGGAAGAACCTCTACTATCTTCTATCTGCTTCCCGAGCTGTCTTCGATCTTCCGCGCGCTTCCGGCTCTGATTCTAGCTCCAATGCGACCTCACAAAGCTGCTTCCGCTGTCAGCTCCTTACTACGCCTCAATCGATCAAGCCTTCCACCTTCGATTCCACTCAGCCGTCCTCCAATGTCAGCTTCCGGGAGTTCACAGAAAACTCCTTCAGCTCGATACGCTTCTGCTCTGAGTAATTCGACCCTGCCCTCCTTCTAGCTTCGAATCGATCTTGACCTCTCTCAATTTCACCTCGCTGCCTTCCTCACTCAAATCAATCACCCATGAATCGATCTTCTAACCAAAACGCGCCTTTGCTGCGAGAAGCTGTATGATGCTAATGCGCTTCCTGTGCATCTTCCCCGCAGTTTAGGGGTTTCGACACTCCCGACCTACCTAACCTATTCGGTGATATCTAGTAGGTACACCTACTCCTTACGTGGTTAAGCTTCCGCGGCTGCCATCTTCCGGAAGATACGTGTCTTCCGTCTTCCGCCGTCTTCCGTCTTCGGAAGACACAACCGAGAAGACGCTTCCTAGAAGACGGTCGTCTTCCGAAGAAGTCAACTTCTTATTACAAGGATCTTAAGATCATCTTCCTGTTAAGGAAGCCATAATCTTAAGTAACAACGCTTCTTCAGTTATACAAACAAGTTATAAACCTTAAAAATTTCAAAAATTCGTGAATCTTGTAATTTGTGGACACCACATACGCCCACCCTCACATGTTTACGTCCTCGCAAACATCAGTGTTTTAGCACTTCTGTTCACGTCCAGTACTTCTTGACTCGCCACCCATTTATTCGAGTGGTCATCGACGTACCATCTAATTCTTCCAACTGCAAAGAGCCATTGGTGAAGACCTCCAAGATGCGATAAGGACCCATCTAGCAAAGATGAAGTTTCCCAGGGAACTTGAGATGTCGATTGTCATAGAGAAGAACCAAGTCCCCATCTGTGACGGTCACCTTCTTCAGCTTGTCATCATAGTTCACCTTACGTTGCGCTTGTACTTTCTACTTCTCCAAAGCTACATTCCTGTCTTCTTTGAACTCTACAAAGTTCAGAAGACGCTGCTCCTGGCTTTTCTCTTCTTGCAGGCGTTCGGTAACGGCTAACCTGTAAGTAGAGACCTCTAACTCGACGGGAACAACAGGTGTCATGCCATAAGTTAGGTAGAAGGGTGTCTTTTGGGTCGTGACCTTGGGTGAAATCTTGAAAGCCCATAACACAGATGGCAATTTCGTGTCCCAATCATACGCATGGTCAACAGTTACCTTATTTCAGTATATTACAGAGAAGACCATTCGACTTCTCTGTCAGTCCGTTCGCTTTCGGGTTGTACGGCGTCGTCTTCCGATGCTTTATCCTGAAGTATTGGGTCAGGAGAGAAATAGTCTCATTTAAGAAATGAGTACCCTTATCTGATACCAATTCCAGCGGACATCCGTATCGAGTGATAATGTTGTGCTAGAGGAACCTGGCTACCACTGCGGCGCCGTTCTTCCTTGTGGCTTCGCCCTCCACCATCTTGGTAGCATAGTCGGTAGCTATCAAAATATACCGTGCTCGCGTTCTTCTAGCCACCGGGGCGATAGGCCCAACAAAGTCGATTCCTCAAGTGGTGCCCACAATTTACAGGATTCACGAATTTTTAAAATTTTTGAGATTAATAACTGGTTTGTATAACTGAAGAAGCGTTGTTACTTAAGACTACGGCTTCTTTAGAGGAAGATGATCTTATGAGTTGTTTGTAATAAGAAGTTGACTTCCTGGGGAGACGACCGTCTTCCGGGAAGCGTCTTCTCGGTTGTGTCTTCGGAAGACAGAAGACGACCGAAGACGGAAGACGAAAGATGGTGGAAGACACGCATTTTCCGGAAGACGGCAACCGCAGAAGCTTAACCACGTCAAAAGTAGGTGCACCTACTAGGTAGCACCGAACAAGTTAGGTAGGTCGGGAGGATCAAAACCCCTAAACTACGAGGAAGATGCGCAGGAAGCGCATTAGCGCATTTCAGCTTCCCGCAGCAAGAGCGCTTCTTGGTTGAGAAGATCGATTCGAGGGTGAGCTTTGAGTGAGACAGCAGCGAGGTGAAATTGAGTGAGGTTAGGATCGATTAGAAGCTAGACAAAAGGCGAGGTCGAATTGCTGAAGCGCAGGAAGCGTAGTGAGCTGAAGGCGTTTCCTGTGAACTCCCAGAAGCTGACATTGGAGGACGGCTGAGTGGAATCGAAGGTGGACGTCTTAATCGATTGAGGCGTAGTCAGGATTTGACGGCGGAAGCAGCTCAGTGAGCTCGCATTGGAGTTGGGACCAGAGCCGGAAGCGCGCGGAAGAGGAATACAACTCGGGAAGCAGACAGAAGATAGTAGAGGTTCTTCCCATGTTCTTTTCTCTTCCCACTGCTTCTCGCCTTTGTTTGGTATCCCCCGCGCTTCCCCGGTGGTTTGCAAGTAACCTGATCGATCAATTCCCCCATCCCCATTTTCCTATTGTGACATTGGGCGCGGAAGCGTTGCCCAATTTCTGTCAAACATCTTCTTGCTTCTTCCCGAGTTCAATTCGAGCTTCCCTACCCCTAGCCCTCAAATTGGAGATCCCAGCTATCAATTTCCCTACCCTACTATCCCTCTACCTCCGAAACCTTGAACAGAAGATGCTTCGGAAGATTGGGACATCTTCGGAAGACGCTTCTGAAACTTGACTGTCTTCGGAAGACGCTTCGGAAGCCTGACTGTCTTCGGAAGTCGACTGTACACAATTCATATCAAGAGTGGATTTGCTTTGGTTTGGTGTTAAGAGAGGCTTGGTACGAATTCCGAGTGGCTTGGTGAGTTGTTTTGTTATTTCGAGAAGTTGGAAGTCGGGAACTAGGCCTGTGCCTCCCAGTCTTCCAAGCTTCTCAAATCCACATCTTCCTAGAGAGACTAGAAGACTGGAAGGGCTGGCAAAATGCGCGAGAAGACGTGAGGGTCCATTTCGGGTCTCTTCTGTCTGACCCATAGCAGTCCATTCCTTCTTCTCCTCGAACTTAGGAGAGAGTCGTGAGAAGTCTTGCTGGCAGAATCTGGAGAGAATGGTCGAGGGTCATGTCTTCCCATCATGCAACAAGCTTCTTTTGAGTGTGTATGAGAGGTGAGAAGTCAGAAGAACAGAGTGCAAATGTCTTGAGTCTGTTGTGAGGATAGATTGCGCGTAGGAAGAAGAAGACAGGTGAGACCAGTGAAGGGAAGCCTGACTTCAGGAGGTCTTTCGAAGAAGACATTGAATCGGAAGCTGTCCTGGGAGTCTTCCCAGAGGCCACTGTCACCGCAGGAGCCCGCAACCATCTTCTGAACTTGTTATGCACTCTACGTTTCGTGAATCTTGTATCTTCTGATAAGAAGTAGGATGTAATGCAAGGTGGATTGTCTTCTTGGTAATCCATTCGAGGCCTTGCTTAGTTAGGATTGTTTAGATATAGCTCGGAAGACGAGAGCTATCTAGGAAGCACTGTTAGAATCCCGGAAGACGGAGTAGCTGTCTTCTGAAAGACTAGTTTCGTCTTCTGAGAAGTAGAAGCTAGACTATGGGCACTTGGGAAGGACTGAACCTTCAGCTCACAGTAAGTGCGTGTGGCTTAGTGCAACAGATCTTCCAGTATGTTGATGCATCCTCGAGGGTTGGTGTTACCCGCAACAGAGTTGGCCGAGGCCACACCCTTCCTCAAGGAGTTGGGTCTCGACTTCTTCCTGTGGGATTGGAACCTCACCGACCAAGGACTTCTGGAGGAGGTTTGGGCAACTTTGCCACCTCACAACCATGTACCTGCGAAGGCAGGAGTAGCTCGAGGAAGACCATATTCTAGGACTGAAGATTGGTGGCGCAAGGCCTTCCACAAGTCAGAATCCGAGGATCGAGGGTATTGGCTCGAGAAGAAGATCTTACCCAGGATCGTGAGCGAGTGGCATGTGCCTGGAAGCACAACTTGCCTCTTCATGGAGGACAGACAGGGAAGGAACCGGTGGAAGATCGAATCTTACCGAGAGCCGAAGAAGCGACTTCTGGCGAAGCTGTTTCTGCATCTCTTTCCCAAGGGGAAAGCGCAGAAGACAAGGTACCTTGGAGATCAGGACGTGGAGTTCCTGGAAGCAGTGTGGGATGAAGGAGTGTCCGTCAACTGGGGCTCATTCTTCCACATATATGTACAGGTGGAGCTAGCGTACTTAGGTACCCCGGCAAGAGGACACTTGACACCTTTCCTCTGTTACTTGTACGTAGTCATGAGGGATCTCATGGAAGGTCAGTTGGTGAAGTATGGGCCAACATGGCAACATGAGACGAAGGAGGAGACCTCGGAAGAAGACGACCGAGCGTCAGCCGCAACTCCTCCTCCCACTCTGATGCCGCAATTGAGGCCCGGCACTCATCAGAAGACGCTTCTGGTGAGAGAAGATGACTCTAGTGGGTCGGAAGACGCCATGCCTCCGAGGAAGATGGGTGCTAGAAGTGTACTGTAAACCCTCCGCGGTCCTAACGATCAACTACCCCCCCGATCTCTCAACCTCCACGATCGTCATCCACGAATCTGCAACATGTCGGGCCTGTCTCTCACTCAGGGGTCACCTCTGATGGCTTTGATGGAAGCACACCATGAATCTTGAAGGGAAAATGCTAAGTTCACTCATTCATACACCCACAAAATTATCAACTAACAATCTCCATAAACTCATCCACTAAAATCCTCCATTCTAACGACGTCTCTCAAGTTCTCACATGCTAAACATATCCCACACTCTCTATATTACTCAAGTTGTCATTACGACAATGTGAAAACAAGGATGAGGAGCTCTTCTCTACTCCTCTATTTATACATTCTAGGTTTTTACTTTGGTACCCTCCGGTAACTCAGCCGTAATTATTTTTACCGGGTTTTACTAAGATATTACTTAAGGTAAAAGCATTGATCACATGGGCTTTTTACCTTTTCACATGGGCTTATTCCTTCAAAGTCAACAACTTCTAGAAGGATTCTGGAATATTCTCAAGGAATCTCGAATTTCCACCCCCCCTCTACACTAGGACCCACTAAAAAGGAAACATGTGGAATCTCTTCTTGTTTTTAATGCCCACAAAGTCCACAACTTTAATCCAACCACTAATATCAAGTCAAAAAGGAGATAAGGGATACTTTCCACCTCCTTTCTACCTTTTAGACAAGATGACAAGATAGTAGTGCTCACTCTTTGGCAAATATCTGAATTCTGCCAAAAGTACAGCTAAGTTTAACCATAACTAACTTTTAGCTAGTCATGACTAACTTGATACCTCCTAAAAGTACTTTGGCAGCAAATAAACATTCTCAACACTTAGTTAGAACTGAACACCTTACTAATAGACAAACTTCCTATGTGTAACATAGGTCGTTACATTTTACCCCCGGACTAAATTTTCGCTCCGTCCTCGGAGTGAAGAGAGAACTTTCGTCGATGAAACAACTTCAACTTGTCATGGTTGACCCGATCGAATCTCCTTCCTCCCAACTCCTGAAGGTCATATGTGAAGTTGCTCCACACCTTATCTACAACAAAAGGACCAAAATATCTCGGAAAAAACTTCTTCCTAGCCCTCTTGAATCTGATAGCATCATACAACATAACCCAATCTCCGACTTGAAAAGGTTTTACCTCCCTCTTGCCCAACCGTTTGTCGTAACTCTTCTTTTGATACGCCTGAGCTCGATCCATCCGGATCATTGCTACCGCTCGGGTTTCTTCCAACTCCATGAGTTGCTCCCTTCTTGATCTGACCACGTCTTCTCCTCTCGACCTCTTCAACTTTCGTTGAATAGTTTGAAAAGTATCCAATTCGAATTGGATCGGCAACTTGGACTCCACTCCATAAACTAGTCGAAATGGAGAGTACCCAGTAGAAGTCTTTGTTGCCGTTCGGTACTCCCATAAGATGGCATGTAGTCTCTTATCCCAAGTATGTTTCGCAGTCTCAACATCAGCATCTTTGGCGAGCATCATACAAAGTGTAAGATTGGTCTTCTCCGCAAGACCATTAGCATTTGGTTTGTATGAGGTCGTTACTCGTGGCTTGATAGAAAAGTGTTGTAGCATAGCAGTAGTCATGCTCCCTACAAACTCTCCTCCTCTATCTGAGACCAACTCTAACGGACATCCAAATCTTGTGATGATCCTCTCCCATAGAAATCTACCGACTTCTGTTTCATTGGTCTCTCTCAAAGGTCTAGCCTCTACCCACTTGGTACAATAGTCAGTGGCGACTACAATGTATCTATTGCCTCGAGGTGTCTTATTAAGAGGACCTACAAAGTCAATACCCCACTTCTCAAATGGTCCTAATATTGGAATTGATCTTAACGGCGGTGTTCTAGTAGACTTCAGAGCAAATGCTTGACATACGTCGCAAGTTTTACAATAGTCTAAACACTCCTTGAAAATCCCTCTCCAGTGATAACCCGCATCCAAAATCTTGAAAGCTGTTATCTTACCAGCAAAGTGACCTCCACAAATAGTGCCATCGTGAAACTCGTGCATCAGCTTGAACGTCTCCTTCTGACCAACTGCTCTCCTTAGTAACCCATCTGCTCCTTGATGAAATAGAATTCCCTCCACCATGGTGTAAGGTTTGCATCTCTTGATCAACGCGTTACGTTCTCGGGTATGCATACCTTCTGGAAAAGAGCCATCTGCAAGGAAACTCCAGATTTCCTTGTACTCGTCCGGTATCTCCTCGATGCTTGTGATGGTCATCAGATGCTCGTCTGGAAATGAATCATCAAACGGTTCTTCTCCCTCATCATCATAAGCCCTCGACAAAAGATCAGCATTCGCATGCTTTTTCCCTGGTCTATCTTCGATCACGTAATCGTATTCTGTTAGAAGGATCTTCCAACGGGCAATACGACCTTCGGCATTAGGCTTATTAAAGATATACTTTAAAGCCTTGTGATCTGTGACTATGGAAAATTTCCCTCCTAGCAAGTAATGTCGGAATTTCTTCAATCCAAAGATCACCGCTAATCCTTCTCGTTCAGTCACGGAGTAATTCTTCTCCGCTGACACCATCTGCCTACTAGCATAAGTTATAGGATGATCATGCCCATCTTCATCTAACTGACTTAATGTACACCCGATAGCTACATTGGAGGCATCCGTATACAGAATAAATGCTTTACTCCACTCAAGTTTAGCAAGTATAGGAGCTGTCACTAATGCCTTTTTCAGCTCCTCAAATGCTTCCTTTGCCTTATGATCATGTACTATCAAGTCAAAATCAACTCCCTTCTTCATGTACATAGTCAAAGCTATTGCTTTGTTTGAGAAGGAAAACACAAACCTACGATAATATCCAACCATGCCAAGAAACTGCCTCAACTTTGTCAAGTTGATCGGAAATGGAAGATCCACAATCTTCTTCACCTTCTCAGGATCTACCGCAATCCCATTCTTGGAAATGATGTGCCCTAACAGCAGACCTTCTTCGCAGCCAAAGATGCACTTCTCTGGATTTAGAGAAGCGTTGGCTTGCTCCAACCACTGCAAAACTTTGATCACATGATCAAAGTGATCCTCCTTTCTTCCGTACACACAGAAATCGTCAATGAAATCCCGAACAAACTTCCCTATGAATGGTTCAAACACCTTGTTCATGAACCTTTGAAACGTGGCCGGAGCATTACACAGTCCGAATGGCATCACCCGAAATGCAAATGTTCCCCAAGGAGTAGTGAAAGTAGTCAACTGTTGGTACTCCTGTGCTATCTTGATCTGGTTATACCCACTATAACCATCACCAAAGCTGTACCACTCATGACCAGCAACTTCCTCCAAAATCTCATCTATAAATGGTAGAGGATAATAATCCTTCTTGGTAACTGCATTCAGCTTTTTATAGTCTATGCACACTCGCAGCTTACCATTCTTCTTCTTGACAATCACAATGGGTGAAACCCATTCTGAGTTCTCCACCTCATAGATGAAACTCGCCTCCTTCAACTTGTCTATCTCCTCCTTGACCATCATTGTTGTTGTAGGATTGACTCTTCTCTGCTTCTGTCGAACTGGTCTTACGTTCTCTTCCAATTCGATTCGATGAGTCTCGAGAGTCACCTCCTTCAAATCCTTGTAGCTGAAAGCAAACACATGGATATATTTTCGAAATATATCTAGGAATCTACTTTTCTCCTCTTGAGTGACATTGATACCAAACTTCAGGGTAGAGAGTCTTCTCACAATCTCTGTCTCACTCAATTCTTCTTTGTCAGGATCTTTCTCCACTGCTGGTCGAGGCAACAAGTCAATAGCACTAAGCTGATGTAATGATTCATCTCGACCAAATCCTTCGTCCTCAGACGAGGATTCTTGATCGTAAGAATCTCCGGTATCTACTTCTGAGACACTCTGACCGTCCTCCGTATCAGATTCCCAGTAGTCACTAGTGGGTCTATCAGAGTCAGAAGTCACAACTCCAACACCCGAGAGAGGAACTATCACTCTATGATCTCTAGGCCCAATCCGTAAGTATCCCTTGTGCCACCTATCAGTGGTGCGCACAGCTCTCAACCAAGGCCTACCTAGGAGCAAATCATAACTAGAGTCCTTTAACACTTGAAAGGACATCAATGTTTGAACTCCCATCACAGACACGACCACCTTCTCTAACACACCCAGAGGTCTTACCCGTTGCTTGTTAGCCATCCCCACGACAATGCTAGCCGGGCGAGTTGGTTCCATCCCCAACTTCTTCATCAACCTCTCCGATATGGCGTTTACAGCCGACCCTCCATCCACCAATACGTCAGAGACGTAGTGACCATTCAACCGGACTTCAATCTTTGAAGCCCTAGTGCATACCTCTGAAGCATGCACATCCACCACACCCACTCCCACTGACTTTGATGTCTTGCTCTTGGGTTTCTTCTTCTTGCTTCTCTTAGAACTCAGTCCTCCTCTGAGTTCCCTTCGTAAGCTAGGATTAAGTGCGATCAGTTGTCCAACAGTGATGTTGGCTTTCTGAGCACCCACATCTTCAACCACATCATATCCCGCTTGGGAAGATGAAATGGTGAAATCCGCCATCCCCAGCTTCCTTCTTGGCTCCCTTGGTGTACTCGAAACATTACTCGAACGAGTACTTCTACTTGTTGACTCCTCCATGAAAACCGGTTCATCAGAAAATCGAGTTCTTTTCCTTTCTTGAGCTAAAAGTTCCACCGGTGCATGAGAAGAGTTTGAGCTCTCTCCTTTCTCGTAGATGGGATCTCGCACGACATCGATAGTAGCCACCCCCTTGTCTCGTCCTTGTGATGGATTTCCTCCACCCACATTCATTTTGACAACTTCGGCACTTCTTGCTCCGTTGTTAGGACAATTTCGCTGGAAATGAGAACCTCCACACGTCCAACAAGTGATTCCTCCAAAGTTACCTTGGTTGCCTCCAAAGTTACCTTGATTTCCTCGGTTGGGATTGTTGTCATAACCTCTTTGACCTCCTCCTCCACCTTTGTTCCTCCATTCTCGTAACTGCACCACGTTTATCTTGAGATCCGCAAGAGTATCGGTGATGCTCTTCAGCTCAGCATGAAAATCCGAGGTGGCAGTAGACATCGTTGTTGGGACAAATGGTCTTGGCACCACCGTTGGAGTAGTAGCTGACGTTGAAGCAATCACCAATTGTGATGGTGCAGGTGCGATCGTTGTGACTACACCAGGAGTCGAAGTCGACACCAGAGCAGCATGATGAGGTTGGATGATATCTCCTTCATCCAAACTCTCTTCCATATTTGTCGCAATCTTGATGGCCTCCGCTTTGGTTGCTGGCTTCTCGTACCTCACTTGGGTTCGAATTGAAGGTCTCAGCCCTCCCACCAAGTTCTTGGTCAGCACTGCTCCAATCCCCGCCATCGTTAGCTCCACATTGTCTCCACTCTTCCGTAGGACCGTCCGAAACCGCTGCTCCAACTTATCCACCCTTTCGACATATTGCCGAACTTTCTCGTCGTCACGTTGCTTCAAATGAGTAAGCTCCACCATGAGCTTCTCATAACTCTCTTCTGGAAGAAATTCTTCGATGAGTGCATTACTCAACGTCTCCCATGTGTCCTCAACTGCACCAGGAGTCTGGCTCTTCACTCGGTCTTCATACCACGTAAGAGCAAAATCTTCTAAAAACTCTGGCAGTAACAACACCCATTCTTCCTTCCTTCTCACATTGTTTCCGATGCAACCCCTTTTGAAGTCTCGAACAAATGGTTCTACATCTTCATTGTCCTTCCCATGAAACACGGGTAGCTTTCCCATCTTGTAACTACTCTTTCTACTCTTCTAATTTTTGTGCAATAACTACTCGCTTAAAAGAGTACGAACATCACCAATTCCATTCGCGAATAATCTACCATAGGTAAATGAAAGGAAATGGTTGTAACAACACCTCTTGTGCCATCTCTTCTCCCAAGGTAATCATGAGCCTGAGTCGCATCACCGTCTTCTCCACCATCCGAATGACGATCTCCATCACAACTCAGCCGAGTCCTCCTTTGAAGTCGACAACTTCTCCGTCTCAGCTCTTTGAGTCTCGTCCAACTTCTCGACTACTGACGTAAGTAGGGCGGCCACATCGACGCACTTGTGTCCTCTTGATAGATCACCCACTCCACAACTTGGACAAGGATCTTCGCCTAGAAGATGAATTGGCACTGGTGACGATGGACCCACTCGAAGACTTAAATCAGTAAACTCCCGCTTCCCTTTAGCTCTCTCGGTTCTGATTCTAGTTGGACAATTCACTACTTTGTGTCCCAACCCTCTACAGAAATAACACCACAAGTCGGTTTCTACTCTTCTCCTTGGAGATTCTACTTGAGGTTTAATACTAGGGTTTTCAAACTCGACGATAATCTCTCTCGAACTTTCTCCGACACTTACTATGACATCTAAACCTTGAGGAAGGTTTCTAAGTCTAACTTTCCAATCTTTTGAATTTCCACTCATGTTGCACCTTCTCAACCATTAAGTGGACAAAATATCATAGAGGAAAATAATTCTACATCACTTTCTTAACTCTTCCGAGCTTTATCGAGAAATCGTGTATTATACATGCTATACACGAAATAAAATCTAATCTAAAATTAACTATCGAAGATATGATCCTCCTCATCATCGTTTGTACTAATCACAACAGACATCTTGAACTCACTCTTGTAAGGATCCAACTCTAGTTCACCAGGAGCATTCGTGGCCTCCACACTGAATGATGCTTTAAACTCGGCTTTCCTCAAATCTGTGCCAATGGTCGCGGAAGCTTCTTCGTATAGGGTAAAGAGGGCACCCCAAGTGCTATAGATGCGTGTTCGTAACTCATCTATACTTAACTTGGGCTTCTCCGTCTCTGTTCGAACTCCTAAACGTCTCTTCTTCCACCTCGTCATTCGAACTGGATTCCCCATGAAGTATCTCCAAGATCTCCTTGTATGCCGAAACGTATATCTCTTAGTTGGTAAGAGATCTCTCCAAGATTTTTGTGGTCTCCAGTAGCTCAACCTCCAAGCTACTAAATCATGAAGTTTCAACAGAAACTTCCCTAATCAGAAGAGATGGTGATGACTGTACAAATTTTCAGAGACTGAAATTTGTATATTTTTACTTCTCTCATGGTTGTCAACCCCCTCCACTTTGAAAAATTCTTTCTCCCTCTTCAGACCTCATCTTCTCATGATTTCTTTTGTCCTGGATAGCTTATCAGCCACTCTAAAACACTGGAAAGTTTCTCAGGAAAATAAAATTCACAGAAAATCTGACACTGACTGTAAACTTTTTCCAGAGAACAGAATTCCTCAACTCTCATGAATAGACCCCCTCAACTTTGAAAAATCATTGCTCCCTCTCTAGACCATCTTTTCCTATGATTTCTTTTGTCCTAGATAGCTTATCAGCCAATCTAAAACACTGGAAAGTTTCTCAGGAAAATAAAATTCACAGAAAAGTTGACAGCGACTGTACAAATTTTCCAGAGAGCAGAATTTCTAAACTCACAAATTTCTCTCCTCTAATAACTTTTCTCTCCTCCTTTCTCTACAACTCTTGTTGCACCTTCTTTCAACTCTCCTCAAGCCCTTTCTAAGTGAACAAGATGTAAAGAATGACTTCGAACGCGTCATATATCACTACGGGATACACGAAAGGTTCTAGCGTTGCTAACATCTCGTTAGCTCTCTCTCCTCCCAACGTTCTCTCCATGTGCTCTCTCATAATCTCCTTTTGTCGAATATAGAACTGAACTCTAAACATTTTCAATGATCCCTTCAAATGAGGTCCCGGCAACGGAACCAAAAATGTAAACCCTCCGCGGTCCTAACGATCAACTACCCCCCCGATCTCTCAACCTCCACGATCGTCATCCACGAATCTGCAACATGTCGGGCCTGTCTCTCACTCAGGGGTCACCTCTGATGGCTTTGATGGAAGCACACCATGAATCTTGAAGGGAAAATGCTAAGTTCACTCATTCATACACCCACAAAATTATCAACTAACAATCTCCATAAACTCATCCACTAAAATCCTCCATTCTAACGACGTCTCTCAAGTTCTCACATGCTAAACATATCCCACACTCTCTATATTACTCAAGTTGTCATTACGACAATGTGAAAACAAGGATGAGGAGCTCTTCTCTACTCCTCTATTTATACATTCTAGGTTTTTACTTTGGTACCCTCCGGTAACTCAGCCGTAATTATTTTTACCGGGTTTTACTAAGATATTACTTAAGGTAAAAGCATTGATCACATGGGCTTTTTACCTTTTCACATGGGCTTATTCCTTCAAAGTCAACAACTTCTAGAAGGATTCTGGAATATTCTCAAGGAATCTCGAATTTCCACCCCCCCTCTACACTAGGACCCACTAAAAAGGAAACATGTGGAATCTCTTCTTGTTTTTAATGCCCACAAAGTCCACAACTTTAATCCAACCACTAATATCAAGTCAAAAAGGAGATAAGGGATACTTTCCACCTCCTTTCTACCTTTTAGACAAGATGACAAGATAGTAGTGCTCACTCTTTGGCAAATATCTGAATTCTGCCAAAAGTACAGCTAAGTTTAACCATAACTAACTTTTAGCTAGTCATGACTAACTTGATACCTCCTAAAAGTACTTTGGCAGCAAATAAACATTCTCAACACTTAGTTAGAACTGAACACCTTACTAATAGACAAACTTCCTATGTGTAACATAGGTCGTTACAGTACCTAGGAAGACCACCTCCCTCATTCATTCGGGATCGGAGTCTGACTCGCATGAAGAGCCGCTGAGTACTCGACTGAGCAGAAGACCGCTTCTACAACACCAGAGAGTCTTCCGAAGACTCCAGAAGACGACGGATGGATGGATACTCCTACTGCGATGCGAGGAAGCGCAATAAAGAGGACCGCTTCTACCATGGGGAGAGATCTTCCACCCCGGAAGATGAGAAGAGTAGCTTCTTCCCATGTGCAGAAGATGAAGATCATAGTGGTGAAAGAGGCATCCTTGCCTTTAGAAGACAAGGTCGCCATCTCTGATCGGATTGTGGAGATGAACCTATCTTCCGCAGGAAGAAGACTGGAAGAGTTCAGTGCCTTCTTCCAATCAGAGATCTAGCCAGCTATAGAGTTGTTGGAGAAGAGAGCGAAGGCTCAGCAAAAGCCCTTACAGCCTGGATTCGGTATGTGCACCTTGATGCGTCAGGAAGAAGGCCAGAAGAAGGCAGAAGCGCTGGAAGCTAGTCTCCGCACCACGGAGAAGCTCGCAGCGAGGTACAAGGCGGAAGCAGCCGCTTCTGCCAAGGAGCTGACCCAACTGAAGAAGAGCAACCAGGAGTTGCAGACGCGTTTATAGCAGCGCGACCAAGAGGTTCTCCGAGCGCGGGGGAAGATCACCGCCCTTGCAGAGGAGAAGACAACATGGAAGACGCAGCGAGAAGCCGCAGAAGCGCGAGTTGCAGCCGAGAAGATGCAGCGGGAAGCAGCGGAAGCTCGTGCGGAGGAGATGCTAGCACAGTCGATGGAAGAGCTTTGAAAGAAGTTCAACTTCGCCGCGGGTAGGAAGTTGCTTACCTTGGCTAGAGAGTGGGACGAGGAGTCCAGAGCGAGGTTGGTAGAGTGCAAGGAGAGCATGTTCAGGTATTTGGATCGGCAGATAGAGAGAGTGAAGACACTCTATGGTCTTCTCTTGATTCCGCCGCCTGCAACTGCATCTTCCCAAGCTCCAGCACCATCAACTGGATCCGAATTGGAGAAGGAGGAGTTAGACCTCGCTGTGCACTTGGTAGTGACAACGTTGGAAGCTGAGAAGACTCCGGAAGAAGCCCCGGAAGACAAGAAGAAGAACCGTCTTCTCAGATATTCCGTGTGGAGGAAGCGACTTCCCCGGACCCTTATGAGGTCGTCATGGTCCCTAGTACCGAACCAATGTTTCAGAAGAGCGAGGAGGCACCACTCGGCTTCGCTTCCCAAAAGACGCTTCCGTCTTCCGAAGCAGAAGCAGAAGCAGAGTCGGAAGCCGAAGCCGAAGCCGAGAAAGAAGCAGCAGCAGCGACAGCAGGGCCAGCGATGACTATGGAGGAAGCCACCTCAGTGACACCCGAGGTAATCGCAGGGCTTCTTAGCTTATCAGAAGCCGAGTTAGGAGCTCCGATAAGGACAGATCAGATAGAGATTGCCACCGAGCATTCAGAGTAGGTAGAAAGCACCGCAGACAAGTTAATCTTGTCCCAATTTAGTAAGAACCGAACATGCTACCTTAAGGGTGGCAGTTTTCAGTGTAAAATTAGTTAGGCAGCCATGTGGCAGAATAGGAAGCGCAAGAATAGGAAAGGAAAACCGTTTGCATGTGGAGGGGCAGCTTTTCTCTCCATGGTGGTGGTTCCTTCTGTTTCCTTGTGGTAGAGGCATAAGTAGGATCGAAGAGTAGGATTTTGAAATTCTGCACAAACACCAACATTTTACGGTGTAGACTCGTAACACATTAGAGACGAGACACATGACATACAGTGCACACTACACCCGATGTTAGAGACATACGAATAGACTAGGATTATACCGGAGGGGTCTGCATGCTCGTTACCAGCAGTGGTTCGAAGATGTAGATAGAGATAGTGAATAGTTTAGAAATAGAGAACGGCATCCTCGTGTAGTCCTGTTGGCTAGACTGGTGTGTCGAGGAGTAGGCGCAAGAAGTAGAGGGAGTGAGCTTCCCAAGGATGGATTGCGGATTTGAGTGCAGAAGCTTTGTCCATGTCTTCTGGGTGGTGGGTTTTCTTGGATTCACTCCCGATTGTGCATGGGAAGCGTTCTTATTGAGTGACGGTGACTATCAGCAGTTGTGGAATTGCAGCTTGGCTCGTCTAGTAGAGCACTTCGGATCTACGTACGGACGGTCTTATGGGTAAGGGATCTGTAATGACCTATGTTACACATAGGAAGTTTGTCTATTAGTAAGGTATTTAGTTATAACTAAGTGTTGAGAATGTTTATTTGCTGCCCAAGTACTTTAAGGAGGTATCAAGTTAGTCATGACTAGCTAAAGTTAGTTATGGTTAAACTTAGCTGTACTTTTGGCAAAATTCAGATATTTCCTAAAGAGTGAGCACTACTATCTTGTCATCTTGTCTAAAAGGTTGAAAGGAGGTGGAAAGTATCCCTTATCTCCTTTTTGACTTGATATTAGTGGTTGGATTAAAGTTGTGGACTTTGTGGGCATTAAAAACAAGAAGAGATTCCACATGTTTCCTTTTTAGTGGGTCCTAGTGTAGAGGGGGGTGGAAATTCGAGATTCCTTGAGAATATTCTAAAATCCTTCTAGAAATTGTTGACTTTGAAGGAATAAGCCCATGTGAAAAGATAAAAAGCCCATGTGATTAATGCTTTTACCTTAAGTAATATCTTAGTAAAACTCGGTAAAAGTAGTTACGCTGAGTTACCGGGGGTACCAAAGTAAAACCTATAATGTATAAATAGAGGAGTAGAGAAGAGCTCCTCATCCTTGTTTTTACATCGTCATAATGACAACTTGAGTAATATAGAGAGTGTGGGATATTTTTAGCATGTGAGAACTTGAAAGACGTCGTTAGAATGGAGGATTTTAGTTGATGAATTTATGGAGATTTCTAGTTGATAAGTTTGTGAGTGTATGAATGAGTGAACTTAGCATTTTTCTCTTCAAGTTCATAATGTGCTTCCATCAAAGCCATCACAGGTGACCCTTGAGTGAGAGACAGGCCCGACATTTGCAGATTCATCGATGACGATCGTGGAGGTTGAGAGATTGAGGGGGTAGTTGATCGATGGGATCATGGAGGGTTTACATTTTTGGTTCCGTTGCTGGGACCTCACTTGAAAGGATCATTGAAAATGTTGAGAGTTCAGTTCTATATTAGACAAAAAGAGATTATGAGAGAACACATGGAGAGAACGTTGGGAGGAGAGAGAGCTAACGTGATGTTAGCAACATTAGAACCTTTCGTGTATCCCGTAGTGATCTATGATGCATTCGAGGTTATTGCTTACATCTTGTTCACTTAGAAAGAGTTTGAGAAGAGTTGAAAGGGGATGAAACAAGAGTTGTAGAAAAAGGAGGAGAGAGAAGTTATTAGAGAAGAAAAATTCTCGAGTTTGAGGATTTCTGCTCTCTGGAAAAGTTTTACAGTCATTGTAAGATTTTTTGTGAATTTTATTTTCCAGTGAAACTTTCCAGACCTGTAGCTTGGCTGATAACCTATCTACGACAAAAGAAATCATAGGAAAAGGTGGTCTAGAGAGGGAGCAATGAATTTTCAAAGTTGAGCGGGTTTATTCGTGAGAGTTGAGGAATTCTGTTCTCTGGAAAAAGTTTACAGTCATTGTCAGATTTTCTGTGAATTTTATTTTCCTGAGAAACTTTCTAGTGTTTTAGATTGGCTGATAAGCTATCTAGGACAACAAAAATCAGGAGAAAAGGTGGTATAGAGAGAGAGCCATGAATTTTCAAAGTTGAAGGGGTTGAAAGTCATGAGAGAAGTAAAAATATACAAATTTCAGTTCTCTGAAAATTTGTACAGTCAGCACCATCTCTTTTGATTAAGGAATTTTCTATTGAAACTTCATTAGTTAGTAGCTTGGAGGTTGAGCTACTGGAGATCACAAAAATCGTGGAGAGATCTCTTACCGATTAAGAGACATACGGTTCGACATACAAGGAGGTCTTGACGATACGTCATGGAGAATCCAGTTCGAGTGCCGAGGTTGAAGAAGAGACGTTTGGGAGTTAGAACGGAGACGGAAAAGCCAAAGTTAAGTATAGAGGCGTTGCGATCAAGCATCTATTGCAGTTGGGGTGCCCTTTTTGCTCTATATCAAGAAGCTTCTGCGAGCATCGGCGCAGATGCGAAGAAGATTGAGTTCAAAGCAACATTCACTGTGGAGGCCACGAACGCTCCTGGCAAAGTAGAGTGTGATCTTTACAAGAGTGACTTTAAGATGTCTGCTAGGATCAGTACAAGCGATGATCATGAGGATATTATCATGGACTCTTAATTTTAGATTGGATTTTATTTCGTGTATAGCATGTATAATACACGATTTTCAATATAAAGCTCGAAAGAGTTAAGAAAGTGATGTAGAGTTATTTTCCTCAAAGATATTTTGTCCACTTAATGGTTGAGAAGGTGCAACATGAGTGGAAGTTCAAAAGATTGGAAAGTTAGACTTAGAAACCTTCCTCAAGGTTTAGATGTCATAGTAAGCGACCGAGAGAGCTCGAAAGAGATTATCGTTTGAGAACCCTAGTACAAAACCTCAAGTAGAATCTCCAAGGAAAAGAGTAGAAACTGACTTGTGGTGTTATTTCTGTAGAGGGTTGGGACATAAAGTAGTGAATTGTCCAACTAGAATCAGAACCGAGAGAGCTAAAGGGAAGCGGGAGTTTACTGATTTAAGTCTTCGACTGGGTCCATCGTCACCAGCGCCAATTCATCTTCTAGGAGAAGATCCTTGTCCAAGTTGTGGAGTGGGTGATCTATCAAGAGGACACAAGTGCGTCGATGTGGCCGCCCTACTTACGTCAGTAGTCGAGAAGTTGGACGAGACTCAAAGAGCTGAGACGGAGAAGTTGTCGACTTCAAAAGAGGACTCGGTTGAGTTGTGATGGAGATCGTCATTCGGATGGTGGAGAAGATGGTGATGCGACTCAGGCTCATGATTACCTTGGGAGAAGAGATGGCACAAGAGGTGTTGTTACAACCATTTCTTTTTATTTTATCTATGGTAGATTATTCGCGAATGGAATTGATGATGTTCGTACTCTTTTAGCGAGTAGTTATTGCACAAAAATTAGAAGGGTAGAAAGAATAGTTACAAGATGAGGAAGTTACCAGTGTTTCATGGGAAGGACAATGAAGATGTAGAACCATTTGTACGAGGCTTCAAAAGGGGTTGCATCGGAAACAACGTGAGAAGGAAGGAAGAATGGGTGTTGTTACTGCCAGAGTTTTTAGAAGATTTTCCTCTTATGTGGTATGAAGACCGAGTGAAGAGCAAGACACCTGGTGCAATTGAGGACACATGAGAGACGTTGAGTAATGCATTCATCGAAGAATTTCTTCCAGAAGAGAGTTATGAGAAACTCAGGGTGGAGCTTACTCATTTGAAGCAACGAGACGACGAGAAAGTTCGACAATATGCCGAAAGGGTGGATAAGTTGGAGCAAGGGTTTCGGACGATCCTACGGAAGAGTGGAGACAATGTGGAGCTAACGATGGCGAGGATTGGAGCAGTGTTGACCTTGAACTTGAATATCGATAATCAATTCATGAAACTCCCTCTTCGCAAACCAAGAACCTCCCGAAGAGAAAACTCAATTCACACATCACGTATTCTCTGCTCCAAGATGCTCTTCAGATTAGTAGAAGTTTCAATATCAGCCGCCAACTTGTAGGCTGATCCTTTCTCCTTCTCTTGGGCAGTAAACCTCCTTCCAGCGGCCGTTGGCTCTTGCTGAGATCTCTGCATGTCCTCCATCGGACTTGGTGTAGGTGAAGGAGCTTGGGAAGTAGAGAGAATGTCCTCTGGAGGAGCTGCTCGTCTCCTTGTGACTCTCCGTCTATCTCTAGTTTCCTCAGGAACTCTAGTATCAAGTTCAGAGGCTTCTCGTCGCCTCTTTTCCACCACAAAAACATTCTGCCAATGAACGTGTCTATCCACGTCCAAGAATACTCTGATAGAAATAGTGTCTACAGGACCTCCTCACTTTGTGACCCTATAAATAGACTCAGGTCCTCTCTTCAGTATCTCAGAAGGAACTGGACCCATACTCTTCTCAATAGTCCTACCTAGCAATGTAAGACTAGAAGAAACTTCAATGTGTCCGACTTATACATCAGAATTTACCGGTGGTGCCATCAACGCAATTGCCGTTGCAGTTGTAGCAATCTGAGATAGACTCCTCATGCCTCCTCTCCCAAACTACGTGCTCAACGGCTCTCCAGTAGAAAAAAAATGCAGCCTACCGTGTTGTAGCGAACCACACCATCTCACAAGGCAACTACGAGCTCTTGACAATCTCCTCGAAAATGATCTGGACTGTCACACCAGATACATCTACGAACAAGAGCACGTCTTGGACATGCAACAGCAGGCACCAACGACTGCTCTCTCTGCAATCCAGCTGGCTCCACCTTCAGTTCTCGCATTTGCCGGATCAAGTCTACGATCTGATTCTGTTGACCATGGTTCTCCGCAGGTCTTTGAACAGGTGCCTGCTGTACAAGAACGGACACACCTGGGATCAAAAGAACTACAGCCGAGACAACAACTCTGTGAGCAGGAGCCAAAGACTACTGTACTTGAGGAGCAGCATAAGGTTGGGTGATCACTTTCACAAGCAGACGTCCTCCTATAGCCACTCTTCCCCTCCTCTGCCTCGTCAATATAGTCATAGCATCCTCGACTCTCCCCCAATCAGCAGTAACACTTCCTTCAGCATATCGATCGACCAACATAAAACATAACCGATCTGCCGTAGCATCATCGGTAGCTTGCAAGAAAAGCTCTGTTCTCCTAGCATCTAAGGTTATTCACTCTAGAGTTGAAAGTTATCGGTATCTCTGATCAAACTCTCTCAGCAACTCATTAAGGCTCATCATACGACCAGGTTGCTGCTCAACCCAATCCAAAAACGTCCTCCTAGTAACTCTCTCTGAATCCTCTTCAAGAAAGTCCTCTCGAAGAGATCGCTCAAAACTCATCCAAATGCCAAGATTTCTTCTCTGCACATCCTTAACTTGGTCTCGCAATTCAGGAATAATAGCTAACTCAAAACTGGTTATCATCTCAACATCAGTAACTCTAACCCGCTCCATCTCTCCTCTATACTCACGCAGATATCTAGAAATATCTCGATCCTCCAACCTTCCACATCTATTCACAATAGCTTGCAAAGCCTTGGTGGACTTTAACTCACCCCTCCAACGATCGGATGTTGTTGGACCAAGACTGCAAGCGTCTTCAAGATCTCAGCCATGTCCAGATCAGATGCAGATGTCGCTATAGAAGACGCAGGTGCAGCAGTAGCCGTTGATGCTCCAGCCCTAGAGGCAGCATCAGCAGCTCCGCTCTTTCGATCCATCTCTTCTTTGTATCAGAATCTCAACCTCCGCAATCAATCACCCCAAGAGCTCTTAGTGGAAGCAGCAGATGTCAAGGTGAGAGTTTTCTTGAGAAGGGTAGAACCTTCTAGCTATGATGTGATCGGAAGACTCTGATACTCCTACTCATGGAAGCATTGGGCTTCTGACCGTGGCTGGTTAACTCAAGGTATAGGCTTTTCAAGTTACAACAGGGGGCTATAGACACTCATACAGGTATGTAGGAACCTCTAATATGTTCAGGAAGCAAAGTTCAAAATTAACTAGTAGTAATAGGATCAGACAGTGAACTTTAACGCTCAAGGAGAGGAAAACTATGATGGTTCAGACTTCTAAAATTCTCCTACATGTAAAAGAGATCCTACTGAGCATACACACAAAGTTTCAACCTGAGATCAAATTCTAGCACAGAGATATGGACAGAAACATCATGAATAAAGAAATTATGGCAATTTCTGGCACCTAGATGGCTATTTCGACCTAGAACAGAGAATTGGCTTGATCACTTCCGGAGATTCTTACAGGATTTGGAGTTCACAGCTTGCTGAACACCCCTATAAAGTTGAGCTTGGTGGTTGTATACGGTTCTCCCGATCTCTCTTTCTGAAGTTGCTGCTCTAGATTGAGAGCTTTTCAAACCCCTTATGCTTCAGCGGTCGCCCTGAATTACTACTCACTCAAATGACTTGAAACTTTTTGGACAGTCGTAGCCCTGCTGACAGTGAAGTGATTTCCTCAATTCTGCTGCAATTGACAATGGAAACCTCAGAATCAACAAAAATGATGCAATTCTAGTACAATCTGAACTTCAATTTGGCATAACTCCTTCTTTATTGTTCCAAATCGATCAAGAATTCCACTGCTAGTGACTGACACGACGAGCTCTATCTGCTTGTGTTCTCTGATTTTGCAGTGTCTTTACCAAATGCTCGAACTCCTCTTAAGGCCTCTGCTTCTAAATTTAAAGTTTTACAAAAGATAAAACTGGACCAATAGGAGTTCATAGCTCCACTTGGCTGTCCTTTAGTGCTCTTATCCACGTGGTAACTTAACTTCACTCATAGGCTACCACGTCAGCCCCCTAAAGTGCCAACGTAAATCTTATACTACCTAAAATGACACGCAACTCTGAAATATAACTTAAACCAACTAGAAAGCGTGCATGAGCGATAAGTAAATACACCCATGAGCTTAAACTCTATCAACATGGTAAACTTAAGTTATGTACTTTGAACATCAAAAATAAGTATGAATTCACTTGCACAAGCGTATCAATGCTTGAACAAGATAAATAGCATACTATCAACCTACTAGGACTCAAAACATATAACACCAAAGTGTTAACATATGCATAATGGACTAGGAATAATACTAAGCTAACTTTTATGACTACTAACTCTCAAGTGTCGAAGTAGAAGCGTAACACGTAATCGCCAATGCTCACAACCTCCAGAATCAATTTCTCTGACGTCTTAACTTCACTCAAAGAGACTGACTCCTAACAAAGAGGTGAATTATTCACTATGTGAAATGATTCGCATCATGACAACGCGTTTCAGCACCTCCTCCGGTAACAAGTTCGTCCACCACAACCGTGGATGATGTGCACGAGATCCCACTCTCACTGCATCTAACAACACTACCGGTCCAACCCAAGACCGCACCTAGTGCATACTCGCCATCACCCAACAAAGAAATATTCTCCAAGATGTATGCTGAAGAATCCATCTAATGCATCTAGAGATGTCGTAAGATTCATAACATCTCCCAGAACATCCTAGATAGCGGGTCATGTAAACCCTGACCTCTCTCAACACATGTGTGACCTTGACATGACCACCCGGCTATCACCAAGTGAATGGTGCCAACAAACGTGAGATCTTGCACCCTCAACACGGAAATATCTGACGGTAATGCTTGCTGGTATCCTCTAACGGCTGATATGGACAACAACTCAGGATACCTCTGCACCAAATGTGCCACATGATGCAATAAAATGCGTCTCGCGATCTCAACTCTCTTCACATACAAATATCGCTGTACTTGTATGCATGTATGCAATACCGCAGTCAAACTTGTGCTGATCCTTCCAAATAGCTCCAATACACACACACCCTCTTCTGGATACTATCATACAATGAGAGTCATATCCAACGGTGTTAAGATCATATGGTCAGTAGCAAGAACAACTTGTTGTTCCTCTACTGACGATACAAAGGCTTCACTCCAAGCCTGCTACATTAACCGATCAGCATGTTGTTGCAACTCTCCACCTGAATTCCACAGTGGAACATCCACGACAGATGGTACTACCGTAGTCATACTAGGCATGTCCTCCATCTCCTTGAAGACCGGAGTATCCTCCATATGGACATTGTCGTCTAACAACTCATCCGATCAAGTGATGACCGAACTGAACCTTGCAACGGATGCCATCGTCCTTGGTGTAGTGGAGGCTCCGTTGTCCCAACTCTAGCACTGAATCGCATTGGTAAGCGACTCACTCGTCCCTCACCGGACTTCCAACCTGGTCTATAAGATGTTATTTTTGCCCAATAGTCAATCATAAACCCCATGGGATATAATACAGCACCTCCGATCAACATATCATAAAACTCCACGGCCGTAACGATGGCCTTAGCTCTCACCATGGAACCATCCGTGGGATGATATGGTCGAACTCTCACCCTCAGCATCTCGTGTGTCATGTGTAGAGCTGTACCTCCTGATCCCCCTAGAGATATCTATAGCTGGAATGAACACTCTCCACGTCGTTTTTCTTCCTCAAACCCAAACCGATACACGTCGTTTTTTCCAACATCAACTTTCTGCGATCGATACACCTTCTCTGAAGGTTTTACCAAACATAAGATATCACTTTTGTTGTCCAACAACACCACACCTGGTGCCAAAACAGCAAGGTCAATCGTCAGCCTAGCTAGTAACTCATCTAACCTGGTAGCTGTCCTGATCTTCGACTCCATGGATACATCTACCACTTCTCGCTGAACCACCTCAGCACTAGAAGTAACTACATCCTCACTCTCACAGAGTTTGACTGCCAACTAGAACATTGGAGCCAGACTAACTCTCAATGCCCTCATATCCGTGGCTGAAAATATTAGAGCTCGCAAAACTACTGTAACCGCCCCAACATCGAGTTTGACGTCGCATCCACAAACATCGAGGGTTGACTCGCATATCCCCACTCTTGGATGTCGATGTCTTCAACTCCACTACACCATCGATAGGTCGTTTAAGAACCATATACGCCTTCGGTAGCGTGAACGACTGAGGAAGCTTGGCGTAGCATGTCTACCAACCTCCCCGCGTTGTGGAACCAACTCCACCAACGCACATCGTGGCTCAAAGACACATACTACACTTCAAGTCACTACCACAGATGTCTCAGTCTGCACCACATTGACCATGAACTCGAAGTCGCCTCCTTCTCCTCCATAAGACGTGAAAGCCTCTATTCCACCAAATCTCCACTGAGCCATAGCCATACTAGCTATTCTTTGCTCCAACTACTCAATCAGAGCAACCATACCTACTTCTGAAATCATAATAGACGATGGACCAACTGGTCTCTCCTAGGTGTTGGACCTCTACCTCCATGGTCTCCTTGAGTTCCTCCGTCTCGTCCATGATCAGCCTTCTCTTCCTGTAGCTCGAGATGGAGATCAAAACAACGATCACTATTGTGATCGGGTTGTCCGCAATGCTCACATTGCTTAGACACCACTTGAGACATCCCATGCGTCTCGTAACCACCTCTCCTTTGTGGACAGTCTTTCTGTCGATGAGGACCATGACATGTCCAGCAAAGACTCGCTTGCTGCTGACTAGAGAAAGACGACATGGGTTGGATCAGATCACACAACACCTCCATGAGATCATGACTGTTTAGCACGATCTTTACCACCACCATGCTGTTGCATAGCTTGTGATCCTCGAGAAGAGGTGGTCGTCCCATGTTGTGCCTCCTTGTTGAACCCGGCAGTCACCATCCTCTCCTCTATCATGTTGAGCTCAATCCGCCCAGCCAAACCAAAGACAACAGCTAATGTCGGAGCGATGTCTCTAACGAGAGTTGCATCCTTGACTCTCCTACGCAGCTCTCGGTCTAGTATCTCATACCTGAACTGGACTGCTAGTGCTTCTGTCATCCTTTGGGTAATGTTGATCAACCGCCTCATGCGAGTAAACGGCTCGCGTAAGCTCTTTCTAATCTTCCGCTGGAACTCTTGCAGACTCCTCAACTTGTTGGTCTGCACACCTTGATAGTTCTTCCTCAATCAGTGGAAGAACTGAACCACAAGGTTAAACCTTGGTGGTATCCCGTTCACACTATCACCTGCTCCACTACTAGTAGACGCACCGCTAGTAATAGATAATCCATCACTTGTGGTTGTGTCATTGCTATTGACATCCGAACTAGCATGTGCTACGCCTCTTGAAATTACGCCAATAGTGATAGAAATGTAGTTGAGAGATCAATGTTGTCTCCACGACTCAATCTCCACACTGTAGTCTCGCTTGACCTCATGGTAATCGTCCATCGGTGGTCTCTCCAAATATTGAAACACACCATTCCACGCCATGAAAGGTATAAATAGCTATGAGTTTTGCATCTGTTGTAGATTACATCAACTGTCGAACTCCTCGATGAAGTCATCTAGCTCAATGATACCCATCGTATCGGAGTAACGTCGATATCTTTTCATGGTCCCATAGCTCTCGTCCATGTCCCACAACAACAATGTGGTGACACTAGACTCACCATCAGAAAATGCACTATCTATGTCTCACTCGTCCTTTGAACAACTGACGGTAATGGTGTAAGTAGTCAGTACCTCATCCCACTTCGTGTATATCCCTTGTCCGAGAAGTCCCCACCAGAACGTCTCGAGAACTTCGTGGTGATAGAATCTCACGAACACACTCTCCAACCAGAATGTCAAAATCCATATCACCGCCGTAACCACAACTTGCCTAACCCCACTCCTACTGAGCTCACCTATCTCCTACTAGGACGGTCAAGTAAGGGCAACATGTACATGCCATCACCACAGGCAGCCTCTCACGGTCTATTGATCGTCATTCCAACCACACCGTGAGAGAAACAAAGGTAGTCTAACTGGTCCGCAACTCCAGTCTCACTAACGACAGCACACTTGAGTGAACTCACTCTGAAAATCAAGCGCCAACACAAGCAAACATGGTGCACAAACAAGAAGCATAGTATGGAAGAGTTCAACCACAAGAAGTCCAAACGATAACCTTCCACACTCAAACATTCACATAAAGAGAAACCCAGCCTCACTTGGACTGACATGTCTTTTTCGATGACCACATGCACAATATATGATCACCAACTGTCATAACTTGTACCTAAGTTCACTAACTAGATGTTCACACCTCTAGTAACTCCAAAAATATCTACGCGGTAGCTCTACTAGCTCACCCAAGACAACTGCCAGTAACTACCTCTATACGCGTCCACGATATAGGCAAACACTATCACAACAACAGCTTCCCTCTAGTACTATGGGGTCGTCCTACCACTCCTCTAGGAACATACGAGAAGGTCTTTTACTACCTTAAACAAGTGCCTAAGTACTTGCACGCATCCTTGTAAGACACCAAGAGCTATTGGTCTAGTGGTAAAGCCAAAGCTAAGACTACAAAGTTAAGTGTGCAAGTCCAAGAATAGTGTTGGGATGAGGACTTATTGGTTTTACACTTCTCACACAACTGAAACTTGCTTATCTCTCTCATGCACGCCAGCAAGGTAACTTGCGACGGCTCGGGCTTAGACTCAGGCTCCGCTTCGCTCCGCCTCGGTACTCACGCACCTCTGCTTTTTGAAGCTTCGACACTCCCGCTCACTCTCTGCTCCGCTCTGCTTGGATAGGAGAAAAAACTCGAGCCAAACATACACAAGCAGGATGTGCATGAAGAGAATGACCCAAAACAGCAACTTCGAGATCGAAGACACACTCCACAAGGTCGAAATCTGTACTCACAAGCGGGATTATGTCAGATTTTGGACCACCTGTGATCTTCTTCTGCTTGTAACTCCTTCGATCCTTCACCAAATTGAATGATTTTTGGTGCATTGGAATCATCTTCCCAGTACACACCTACTGCAATCTTCAGCACCAAAAATTATCAATTCATGCCAACCCGATGTCCGTCGACGCACTTCTGTCGACCTCAAATTGATCTCAAATTGATCACAAAAACTCATCACAAGAAATTCCAGAAGCGCTTCTGCACTACCTCACCACCAAATCGACCAAGAATAGATTCAAACAACAGTAATCTACACAGCGATCGATCATCCAACCAAGAAGAACCATTATGCGCTCATGTGCATCCGCAAATCGAAAGTACTAACGATCTATCCACTCTAGAGATACCACCGACTGAAATTCATGATCTGAAAGCTCTCAATCAGACCCCGCAATCTGAGTTCTTCAAGTGATAAATGATATGTACTCATTCCACCATGCCAACGGGCACTAAACAATCACTAAAGTCGAGCCAAATCCACTATGTGCTCGCAGAGACTCCAGATTGCACTCACCAAGACTACCCACCATAGCCAGGAGCTTGAAGGCTCAACTTGAAGAACTAAGGCCTCCAAGCTCTACTTGCGAAGTATACCCTTAGTGAGATCTCCAACCAACTCGTCATAACGGCACTAACGACCCTATGAGATTTCATTTACATGAGTTTACATGACACCGCACTCTATCAACGTAGCCGAGGTGCCAAACTGACGTGACAAAGAAAGTCGAGGTGGAGGAATATCAATCTTTAGTTGGTCGAGAGTGCATCGTCTCGTCTAGAGCAACAACTATCACACACCAACATACGGACTGTGTTGCCAACAGACCCACACAACATACACCTCATGCCCGCGCGTATAACTACTAAGCTTGGGTCGACGATACCATCGATGTTTGGAAGTTGACATGTCACGCAAATGATCCTTCTAAACAACACCATCACGGATCTCTAACATGACCCCTCCATGTTGTCAAGGTGGGAGTTTCTTGAGAAAGGTGGAACCTTCTGGCTGTGATGTGATCGAAAAACTCTGATACTCCTACTCAGAGAAGCACTGGGTTTCTAGCCGTGGCTGGTTTACTCAAGGGATAGGCTCTTCAAGTTACAACATGGCGCTATAGACACTCATACATGTCTGTAGGAACCTCTAATATGTTCTGGAAGCAAAGTTCAAGCTAACAAGTAGTAATAGGACCAAGCAGTGAACTTTAACGCTCAAGGGGAGGAAAACTATGATGGCTCAGACTTCTAAAACTCTCCTACATGTAAAAGAGGTCCTACGAAGCATACACACGAAGTTTCAACCTGAGATCAAATTCTAGCACCGAGATATAACATCATGAATAAGGAAATTATGACAATTTATGGCACCTAGATGGCTATTTCGACCTAGAATAGAGAATTGGCTCAATCACTTCCGAAGATTCTTAGAGGATTTGGAGTTCATAGCTTGTTGAACACCCCTGTGAAGTTGGGTCTGGTGATAGTACATGGTTCTCCTGATCTCTCTTTCTGAAGTTACTGCCCTAGGTTGAGAGCTTTTCAGACCCCCTCTACTTCAACGGTCGTCTTGAATTACTCACTCACTCAAATGACTTGAAACTTTTTGGATAGTCGTAGCCCTGCTGACAGTGAACGCAACCACGAAACGATTTCCTCAATTCTAATTGACGTTGAAAACCTCAAAATCAACAAAAGTGATGCAATTCAACCACAATTCAAACTTCAATCTGCCATAAATCTTTCTTTATTGCTCCAAATCGATCAACAATTTCACAGATAGCGATTGGCAAGAGAGTATGTCGGAGTGTGATCCGTCTACTTAAGAAAGCGCCGGACTTCTGGCTGTGGTTGTTTACTCAAGAGGTTGGCTTTCAGGTTATAACATGGGCTATAAACACTCACACATGTGTGTAAGATCCTATAATATTCTCAGAAAGCGAAATTCGGACCTAACTAGCAGTAATAGGATCAGACCGTGAACTTTAACACTCACGGAGAGGAAAACTATGAAGGTTTAGACTACTAAACTTCTCCTACATATAAATGAGGTCCTACTGAACACACACACGAAGTTTCAACCTGAGATCAAATTCCAGCACCGAGATGTGGACAAAAAAGTTCTAAGTAAGAAAATTACAGCAATTTCTGATACCCAGATGGCTATTTCGACCTATAACAGAAAATTGGCTCGATCACTTTCAAAGATTCTTACAGGATTTGGAGTCTACAGGATGCTGAACACCCCTGTGAAGTTCGGACTCCTGATTGTACACAGAACTCCAGAGTTCTCTGAAGTTGCTGCTCCAGATTAAGAGCTTTTCAGACCCCCTCTGTTTCAGCAGCCTCCTTGAATTACTCAGTCACTCAAATGATATGAAACCTTTTGGGAAATCGTAGGCCTGCTGGCAGAGAACACAACCTCGAAGTTTTGAAGCAATTTCCTCAAATCTGCTGCAAGTGACACTGAAAACCCTAAATCCAACAAAAGTGATTCAGTTCTGACACAATCCGAACTTCAATTGGTCATAACTCCGTCTTTATTGCCTCAAATCGATCAAGAATTTCACTGAAAGTGCTTGGCACGACGAGCTCTACCCTCCTGTGCTCTCAGATTTTGAAGTCCTCCTCCCAGATGTGCGAACTCCCCTTTAGACCCTTGTTTCAAGTTTAGAGTTTTACAAAAGACAAAAAATGGACCAATGGGAGTTCATAGCTCCATTTGGTTGTCCTTTAGTGCCCTAATCCACGTGGCAATTTAACTTCACCCATAAGTTACCACTTCAGCCCCTTAAAGGGCCAACGAAATCCTAACTTTCATGCGAAGACATGTAAACCTGAAAAATAACTTAAACCAGCTAGTAAGTGTAAGTACAACCCATGAGCTTAAACTCTACCCACATGGTAGACCTAAAGTTATGTACGTTGACAACATAGATAAGTATGAATCACTTGCACAAGCTTACAAGTGCTCGAACAAGATAGATAACGTATTATCAACCTACTAGGATTCAAAATATGTAACATAATAGCATTAACACCGTACGCAAAGGTGTCAAACAAAACCATAAAGGACTAGAAGTAATATGAGCTAACTTCTAGAACTACTAAACTCAAACGTCGGAGTAGAAGTCAAGCATGTAGCCGCCAAGTAGCACGACATCCACCCCCTCTGAACCTGCACATCCTCCGATATGTGCCAAATCCAGATCAAGACTCTTCAACTTCAGCTTCAAACTCATCTTCAACCTCCATTGAGTCTTCAGCTTCATCCTCTGTAAACTCTGCAATGTTCTGGTCCTCCTCTCTTCTTCTAAATGGCTTGATCCTCTTCCCTGCAACGGGTATCTTGAGCACTACATCATCTAACTCTCTCAAGAAGTATGTGGCATTATCATAAACTTCTAACACCACATAAGGTCCGAACCATCTCTTGGAAAACTTTTTGATAGTGCTATGTTGATTATCAAGACTACTATCATAGACTAACACCCAATCACCTTCCTTAATTGGTTTAGGTCGTAATCTATGCGTTCTATCAAATCTGCCTTTGTTTTTCTCCCTAGCTGTCTTTAACCTTTCCACAGCTTTGGCAACATCCTCAGGTCTTCGTTCTAACTGCTGGATCCTTAATGCAAGAAGATCCTCCGTACTTCTACCATCTTCCTATGACAAAACATTCCAAGTAGGCACAACCGCCTCAATCGACATCACAAGTTTTTGCCCTAGTATCAATTCTACTGGCATGTAACCTGTAACGGTACTATGAGTTGCACGATCTGTCCATAAAGCAAATGGTAACAATCTAGGCCATTCACGGATCTTATCCTTGTAAGCTTTTACCAAAGCTTTGATGATTGACGGATGACCTCGTTGGCTCTTGCCATTCCCTTCAGGATTGTAAGTAGTGGTTAACGCCAACTTGATTCTCAATCGCTTGAAGAACTCAACTGCTTCTTGTGAATCCAGCTCACCTCTATCTGCAGTGATCTTTCCCACACACCCATACCTACAAATAACATCTTCAAGTAGAAGCGGCAGACACTAGCAGTGGTCTTCGTCCTCAGGGTACGACCTTCAACTTGGTTAGATAGACCTTCTCTAGCCAAGACTAGATACCTCATTTGTCCAAGCCCAAATGGCATAGTTACCAAATCCACTACCCATTTGTAATGAAAGGTTAAAGGATAAGTAGGATGCAATCCATCACGATGGCGTATATTGGAATACAGGATGAAACAAACTGTACTACATCTTTATACATACCCTTCCACCAATACTTCTCCTTTATCTTGGCAAATGTAGCCCAAACTCCTCTATGACCGACCCATAGACTCTCATGGAACTCCTTGATCAGCTGCTACTGCAATTCCAGGTCACATACCACCCGATGTGGCACACCTCCTTGTAGCTTACCATAGATGTCCGCTTACCGTAGGGCGCTTCCATAGATGTCCTCCATATAAAAAGTAACCATAAGCTATTCTTCGGATCCTCTTGAAGTCTGCATCAGACCAGCCTTCTTGCCTTTCTAGTGAACTCAAATAGCACCCAAGATCCAACCACTCGCCATCATACATAGTTTCCTCAAATAACTCCAATGGAGCTGCAAAACAGCTTCTATCCTTTCTAGGAATCCCCTTCTAGGAATATCCTTCCTCTAAGCTATCCTCCCCCTTGGCCACATACAGGTAACATAAGAACGGAGTAAGGAATAGAAAGGTATAGTAAAGATTATCATAGGTGCAACTACACTTGGATCTACACATCCTACTTCATGTGACTCAAACGCGAACGCCTTACCATGCCTAGATAGCATCTCCTTGAAACTCTTCTTCTCTTGCTCGATAAGAAATCCATCACCTCCAATCTTCAGCTCCTTCGGTGTTGCTTCTGTGAACCGGTGCCCAATTCTTCTCGGGTCTCTGAGTGTCGGTTGTTGTGCAGCTTGCTCCATCTTCTAATTGCAGTCGAATGGTAAAGACAAAGCCACTGGTTTGACTTTCTTTGTCACTGACTTGTATTTGGTCTCCACATACATCTCTTGTCGATCTATAAACTTATCAATTACATCATAAAGCTCCTTGGAGCTTAATCTCACCACTCTATCTACATCATCTGTAGAGCTTTCTAATATAGATTTTTCAACTCTCCTATAGTATCTACTAAATACTGTTCTTCAAACAGTCCAAATATGTATTCATCTCCGGCTAACTCTCCATTATCTCACAAAGACTGCTGTACATACTTCACATGTTGCCTCTCAAACCTCTTCAGATTCTCAGCCTTCCTATAACTCACTGATCTACATGACGTCAATCCTAAGAAGCCAGTGGATAAAGCTTCATGCTCTACTGGATCAGACGAGAATCCTAGCTCTACTGTATCGTTGAAGTCCGCTCTTCAATGGTACTCTGCCAAAACCTCTAGACTCTCTAAACTCCTGAGTAATATTAGGCAGTGGACGGTCTCTCAAGCTATCACGATTCCTCTCATGTTCTGCAGCAACGGTCAAAAACTGAATAGCTCTTTTGTCATCTCTACTACATATCCTAGCATAGGCTGAACCATCATCCATAACTCGTGTCTCCATTCTAACATGGAGACACAAGTTATGGATAGGTTGACATGTCTTGTACAAAGAAATTTTGAACATCACTGATGTCACCCACAGTTATCTTGATGTTGGGACAAGCACCATAGAGTTCTCCTCTCTGGTTGTTGACAGCACGGATAAGCCATCCATGGTCGGTGTCTATGGGCCACCTCCCACGCTTGTATAGCTCCTTAGACATCAGATTAATCTCTGAGCCGTGATCAATCAATGCCACCACATGTTCCTCTAGATCTCCCAGCTTCACTAAGGTCTCTGTGTTTGCTCTTGCCCAATGGTTGTGAGAGTAATGGCTCTTTTGTGATGCTTCTATCTCATCTTCAAACCTCACGTGCTGATACGATCTCCCCTCTAATACTTGAGAGCAGTAACTAGCAATCTCATCTTCCTCATCATCCAAAAGTTTGGTCCCTAAAGCGTTGTCGGAGTGTGATCCGTCTACCTAGGAAAGCGCCGTGCTTCTGGCTATGGTTGTTTACTCAAGAGGTTGGCTTTCAGGTCACAACAGGGGCTATAAACACTCACACAGGAGTGTAGGATCCTCTAATATGCTCAAAAAGCAAAATTTAGGTCTAACTAGTAGTAATAGGTTTAGGCGGTGAACTTTGACACTCAAGGAGAGGAAAACTATGAAGGTCTAGACTTCTAAACTTCCTCTACATGTAAATGAGGTACTACTGAACACACACACGAAGTTTCAGCCTGAGATCGAATTCTAGCACCGAGATGTTGACAGAAAAGTTCTGAGTAAGAAAACTACGGCAATTTCTGGTACCCGGATGGCTATTTCAACCTAGAACAGAAAATTGGCTCGATCACTTTCAAAGATTCTTACAGGATTTGGAGTCTACAGAATTCTGAACACCCCTGTGAAGTTGGGCCTCCTGATTGTACACGGTTCTCCAGATCTCGTTCTCTGAAGTTGCTGCTCTAGATTGAAAGCTTTTCAGACTCCCTCTACTTCAGCGGTCGCCCTGAATTACTCAGTCACTCAAATGATTCGAAACTTTTTGGACAGTCGTAGCCCTGCTGACAGTGAACGCAACCACGAAGTTTTGAAGCAATCTCCTCAATTCTGCTGCAATTGACACTGAAAACCCCAAAATCAACAAAAGTGACGCAGTTTTGGCACAATCCGAACTTCAATTGGGCATAACTCCTTGTTTATTGATCCAAATCGATCAAGAATTTCACTGACATTGCTTGGCTCGACGAGCTCTACCTTCTTGTGCTCTCAGATTTCGAAGATCCCTCACCAAATGCTCGAACTCCTCTTAAGACCTCTACTACTAAGTTTAGCAGTACACAAAGACAAAATTGGACCAATGGGAGTTCATAGCTTCACTCCCCTGTCCTTTTGTGTCCCAAACCACGTGGTGACTTAATTTCTTACACAGGCTACCACGTCAAGCCCCAAAAGTGTCAACGTAACCCCTAAACTACATGCGAAGACATGTAAAGCGACATGTAATCTTGAAAGATAACCTAACCTCGCTAGGAAGCATGCATGGGCAACATGTAAGTACAACCCATGAGCTTAACTCTATTAACACTGTAAATCTAAGTTATGTACATTGAACATCATAGACAAGTAAGAAGTCACTTGCACAAGCGCACAAATGCTTGAACAAGATAACTAACATACTATCAGCCTACTAAGACTGAAAATAGTGTTAACACCGTATGCAAAGATGTCAAACATATACGTAGACGACTAGAAGTAATATGAGCTAACTTCTAGAACTACTAAACTCAAGTGTCAGAATAGAAATGTAACATGTAGCCGCCAAGTAGCGCGACAGCGTTAAGCGTAGCTGCTTCACCCAAAATCTGACGTTTCCTCTTGATGATATCTATGATAACTTCATGGAACTCACGCTTTGCAATCCCAAGAATCTCACCCAAAGTAAACTCAACCTTCCCATTCAAGATACGATTCTCTAACACATGCTTCAAGTCTGTAGCAATCTCAATGTCAGACTGAAGTTTGTATGCTGGCATCTTACCCTTCTCCTTGCTTCTCTCTTTCTCCTTTGGTGTTGTAGATGGTAGATCCTCCATAGTTTCCTCTCGAGTAGGTGTTGTCTCTTGCCTTGTCTCTGGTCTAGCCCTTTCACTCCTTGTAGCAGGCCGTTTGGCTGTAGAAGCCTCACATGCATCCTCCCTCTTACGTTTTTCTTCTAGTACAACTTCATGCTGACTTCTTGCAACATAAGCATGCACTAACATATGGTCATTCCATCTTGTAGCTTCTCGAATTGAGTTGCCAACCCTCCGTAGCACATCCTTATCTAGCTCTGTCCTATCTAGCTATGGACCTTAGTACATTAGATCATAACTCAGTAGTCTCTTTCTCTCTCTCCATTTCCACTTTCACTCCACACGTAGAAGCATTCACAAGAGAAACAGCATGCGATGCTGATATCTCATTCACAAGTCTTTTCATACCACCTTTGCCAAAGTTGGTTCCCAGCATCATCCCAGTCTCTCTCAAATGGATCTTACCATCTTTGAAGAAGATAAGATCCTTCCTCAATGCATCATAAAATCCTCACAATCTCTTCTTACATGTTCTAGGCTATCGCACCATATACAATGATGAACAAAGCCTTCTCTCATCTGAGGTCTCTGCATAGCAGACTGTACATTATGCTCCTTCTCTTCTAACCTAGTGAGCTTAAGCTTAAGCTCCTTCATACCCTTAATCAACTCATCAAGCGGTGAGTCTTCCTCTCTAGCAATTACCAAAGCGGGTTTAGTAGGCAACTGCTTGACAAGCATTACCAGAGGTGTTGCTTCACTTACCACCACCTTGTCCCTTCTTCTCTGTCTCTTGGTCAGCAAAGAGACAGCCTCTTCAACCTCCTTCTAGTCAGTCTTCAATCTTCTCTCCTCACTCTTGTCTTCCAACAACAGCTCAAGCTTCTCCTGAATAGTCACGTCTGCTACTTGTAGGAAAAGCTCCGTCTTCTCCACCTCTAGTGTAAGCTTCTCTGTCCTAGAAAGTTGAGCATACTGACGATCATACTGACGATCAAACTCCCTTAACAACTCATTTACAGACAAACTTTTGTTGGGCTTGACCACCCACTCCAAGAACGTTCTCTTGGTCACCCTCTCTTAATCTTCAGTGTAGTACTCCTCCTTCAAAGCGTGCATAAAGCTCTCCCAACTCTGTCCTTGCTGCTGCTTGAGCTCCTTCACACGCCCACGAATCTCAAGGACAACAACAAGTTCAAAGTTCTCCACCATCTCCTTTTCAGGTACCTTGTTCACCTCCATCTCCCTAGCATAGTATCGCACGTACTTGGAAATATCTGTCCTCTTGAACTGGTCCATCTGATGCACCACAGATTGCAACGCCTTGGTTGCTAATACCTCCTACCTTTTTGTGCTCTGCTGCTACTGCATAAACATGTGAAAAGCTTGGAACATCTTCATCATAGCAGCATCAAACTGGACAGGTTGTTGAGCAGCAGCAGCACTTCCACTTGATGATCTTTGGTTGGCCATGATATCTGATCTTGTAACACTCTCAAGAAAACTCCCACCATAGGTGTTTCACGTCGAGTTCACCAAAAAGAGAGTATGTCGGAGTGTGATCCGTCTACTTAAGAAAGCGCCGGACTTCTGGCTGTGGTTGTTTACTCAAGAGGTTGGCTTTCAGGTTATAACATGGGCTATAAACACTCACACATGTGTGTAAGATCCTATAATATGCTCAGAAAGCGAAATTCGGACCTAACTAGCAGTAATAGGATCAGACCGTGAACTTTAACACTCACGGAGAGGAAAACTATGAAGGTTTAGACTACTAAACTTCTCCTACATATAAATGAGGTCCTACTGAACACACACACGAAGTTTCAACCTGAGATCAAATTCCAGCACCGAGATGTGGACAAAAAAGTTCTAAGTAAGAAAATTACAGCAATTTCTGATACCCAGATGGCTATTTTGACCTATAACAGAAAATTGGCTCGATCACTTTCAAAGATTCTTACAGGATTTGGAGTCTACAGGATGCTGAACACCCCTGTGAAGTTCGGACTCCTGATTGTACACAGAACTCCAGAGTTCTCTGAAGTTGTTGCTCTAGATTAAGAGCTTTTCAGACCCCCTCTGTTTCAGCGGCCTCCCTGAATTACTCAGTCACTCAAATGATATGAAACCTTTTGGGAAATCGTAGACCTGCTGGCAGAGAACACAACCTCGAAGTTTTGAAGCAATTTCCTCACATCTGATGCAAGTGACACTGAAAACACTAAATCCAACAAAAGTGATTCAGTTCTAGCACAATCCGAACTTCAATTGGTCATAACTCCGTCTTTATTGCCTCAAATCGATCAAGAATTTCACTGAAAGTGCTTGGCACGACGAGCTCTACCCTCCTGTGCTCTCAGATTTTGAAGTCCTCCTCCCAGATGTGCGAACTCCCCTTTAGACCCTTGTTTCAAGTTTAGAGTTTTACAAAAGACAAAAAATGGACCAATGGGAGTTCATAGCTCCATTTGGTTGTCCTTTAGTGCCCTAATCCACGTGGCAATTTAACTTCACCCATAAGTTACCACTTCAGCCTCTTAAAGGGCCAACGAAACCCTAACTTTCATGCGAAGACATGTAAACCTGAAAGATAACTTAAACCAGCTAGTAAGTGTAAGTACAACCCATGAGCTTAAACTCTACCCACATGGTAGACCTAAAGTTATGTACGTTGACAACATAGATAAGTATGAATCACTTGCACAAGCTTACAAGTGCTCGAACAAGATAGATAACATACTATCAACCTACTAGGATTCAAAATATGTAACATAATAGTATTAACACCGTACGCAAGGGTGTCAAACAAAACCATAAAAACTAGAAGTAATATGAGCTAACTTCTAGAACTACTAAACTCAAGCGTCGAAGTAGAAGTCAAGCATGTAGCCGCCAAGTAGCACGACAACGACGAGCCCTATCCTCCTACGTTCTCAAATTTTCCTGTCCCCTCACCAAATGCTCGAACTCCCTTTTAGACCTCTACTTCTAAATTCAGAGTTTTACAAAAGATCAAAATGGACCAATGGGAGTTCATAGCTCAACTTGACTCTCCTTTAGTGCCCTAATCCACGTGGTAACTTAACTTCACTCATAAGCTACCACGTCAACCCTTCTAGAGTGTCAACGTAAATTTAAACTACTTAAAATGACACACAACCCTGAAAGATTACAAACCAGCTAGAAAACGTGCATGGGCGATAAGTAATGTAGTGACGCAGGATTACTCCTTTTGCCCATTTAGTATACAAGATATCGTTCTCACAGAGGATTTACGCAAGTAATCGCTGCTCTAAGTTCTAGGATCTGTTCAAACACACAAACACACGGGTTATGCCTAAAAATCCCGTCTTCTCGCAAAACCACACAAAACCACACGTCTTCCAGACACGCCAAATGGTGCTCTGGAACTAAACAAACAACTACTAACTAAAATATCACACAACTATTCATAGAGAAGCTCGGGAAGACGATCTTCTTGCTTCCAGGTAGCTTCTTCCAGTCTTCTCGATACCGTCTTCCCGAAGCGATTCTCGTCTTCTGGGGGTTCAGCTCGTCTTCTCACACCTCCAGAAGATGATACGGCTTCGCAGAAGTCGACTATCAACGGTCGTTACACCTTATTCTCATACTTACATTCCAACGAGTTAGATCAATCACAGGGTGTATGCGTCCTGTAGCCTTCCCAGGCTTCTGCCTACGGAAGTTGTCTTCCTGCAGCACTACAACGACATTCACCTTCACGGAAGCTCAATAGAAGTCTCGGAAGCTCACTAGAAGAAGGTAAGAAGATGGGGAAGATGAGGGAAGATGGGAAGAAGAAGAAATCCAAACAAGAGAAAACAAGATGAAAAGAGGCAATTAAGATTCCGACAGGCTTCTAGTCCGGATCCTGACTAACAAGCCATCCCTGCTTGTAATAGTTTGGGGAGGAAGACAACAAACGTGAGTACTGCTGCACCGTCTTCTACTCGAGGATGTCGTCTTCTGTTGCGGGAAGAAGGCTTCTTTCTTCTTCACTTCGCTGCTCTGACTGCTCTGTCTTCTGGGATCCCTTACCCAGAAGACCGTTCGTACGTAGATCCCAAGTGCTCTACTGAACGAGTCAAGCTACACTCCACAACTGTTGACATTCACCGCCACTCGAGAAGAACACTTCCCATGCACAATTGGGAGCGAATTCAATACATTCCACCACCCAGAAGACATGAGCAAAGTTTCTGCACTCAAATCCACAATCTATTCCCCGAGAAGAAGTCACAATGGCATTGGGAAGCTCACTCCCTCTACTTCCTGCGTCTACTCCTCGACACACCAGTCTAGCTAACAGGACTGCACGAGGATGCCGTTCCCTGTTCCTAGACTGTCCACTACTTCTATCTACATCTCCGAACCACTGCTGGTACGAGCATGCAGACCCCTCCTGTATATTCCAAGACTATTCGTATGTTTCCCACAACGGGTGTAGTGCGAAGAACTATCAGACATCTTCTCCAATGTGTCTAGTCTGCCTGCCCCATAGAATCGATGTATCTGCAGTTGCTACAGAATTCTCTAGATCTGGTAGCACAGGCAGAACTCTGTCTCCTACTCTACTATCCTACTTAACCATCCGCCTCGAGAGCCAGGGGAGACGACCACCAGGGAGAGAGAGGCGCTGACAGGAGGTTGTCACCTCACATGCATGCGGTCGTTCTTCCCAATTAGCCCTCCACTGCGGTACTCCTACGCTACCTAGGCTGCCACATGATGTCCTAACTATTTTTACATGGAAAACTGCCACCCTTAAGATAGCATGTTCGATCCTACTAAATCTGGAAGTGTCAAGTGAATTGCTAACTACTCTGATTGCTCGGTGGCAATCTCTACATGATCTGCTCCTACCGGAGCTACTACCTCGACTTCTGATGGGCTGGGAAGCCCTGCACTTACCTCGGATACCACTGAGGTAGCTTCCCTCTCCTCGCTCTTCGCTGGCCCTGCTGTTTCTGCGGCTGCGTCTTCTTCGTGGCGTAGCAAGGTGCGCAGGCCGAATCCGGGTTGTAACGGCCTCTCCTGTGTCATTGCTCGCTTCTCCAGCAACTCCATCGCTGGCTGGATCTCCTTCTGGAAGTAGGCACTGAATTCCTCCAGTCGTCTTCCTACGGAAGACAAGTTCATCTCCACCACTCGCTCGGAGGTGTCGACCTTGTCTTCTAGAGACAAGGATGCCTCTTCTACCACGACGGCCTTCATCTTCTCCGCACGAGAAGAAGCTACTCTTCTCATCTTCCGGGGTGGAAGACTCCTCATGGCAGGAGCGGCTCTCCTCTTTGCGCTTCCTCGCATCGCAGCAGGAGTGCCCATCCATCCTTCGTCTTCTGAAGTCTTCGGAAGACTCCCAGGTGTTACAGAAGCTGTCTTCTGCTCCGATCGGGTACTCAGCAGCTCTACCTCCGAGTCCGACTCCGATCCTGAATGAATGAGGGAGATGGGTGTCCTCGATACACTCCTGGGACCCATCTTCCTCGGTGGCGTGGCGTCTTCCAACCCACTAGACTCGTCTTCTCTCACCAGGAGCGTCTTCTGGTGAGAGCCGGGCCTCAGCTGCGGCATCAAGGTAGGAGAGGGCGTTGCTGCTGCTTCTCGGTCATCGTCTTCTGAGGTCTCCTCCTTCACCTCCTGTCGCTCCGTTGGCCCATACACTGCCAGCTGATCTCCCCTAAGATCCCCCATGGCTACATACAAGTAGCAGAAGAAGGGCGTCAAGTGTCCTCCCGCCGGGGTACCCAAGTATGCTAGCTCCGTCTGTACATAGTTGTGGATGTACGCGCTCCAGTAGATTGGCACTCTGTCATCCCACACTAATTCTAGGAACTCCACGTCCTTATCTCCTAAGTACCTTGTCTTCTGCGCTTTCCCCTTGGGAAAGAGATGCAGAAACAACTTCGCCAGAAGTCGCTTCTTCGGCTCCCGGTAAGACTCTATCTTCCAACCGTTCCTCCCTGCCTGTCTTCCACGAAGAGGCAGGTGGTACTCCTAGGTACATGCCATGAACTCACGATCCAAGGCAAGATCTTCTTCTCGTACCAATATCCCTTGTTCTCGGTTACTGACATGTGGAAAGCCTTGCGCCACCAGTCTTCTGTCCAAGAAGATGGTCTTCCTCGAGCTACTCCTGCCTTCGCAGGTACACGGTTACGAGGGGGCAACGCAGCCCACACCTCCTCCAGAAGTCCCTGATCGGCGAGGTTCCAATCCCACAGGAAGAAGTCGAGACCCAACTCCTTGAGAAAAGGAGTGGCCTCAGCCAATTCTGCCGCTGGTAACACCAAGCCTCGCGGATGCATCGACATACAGGAAGATCTGTTGCACTAAAACCACAAGCACCTACTATGAGCTGAGGGCTCAGTTCTTCCCGAGTGCCCACAATCTAGCTTCTACTTCTTAGAAGACGAAACTAGTCTTCCAGAGCTACTCCGTCTTCCGGGTTTCTAACAGTACTTCCTAGATAGCTCTCGTCTTCCGAGCTATATCTAAACAATCCTATCTAAGCAAGGCCTCGCATGGATCACCCAGAAGACAACCCACCTTGCATTACATCCTACTTCCTATCAGAAGATACAAGATTCGTGAAACATCAAGTGCTCAACAGGTTCAGAAGATGGTCGCGGGCTCCTGCGGTGACAGTGGTCTCTGGGAAGACACTCGGGACAGCTTCCGATTCGATGTCTTTCTCGGAAGACCTCCCGAAGTCAGACTTCCCTTCACTGGTCTCACCTGTCTTCGTCTTCCTACGCGCAATCTATCCTCACAACAGACTCAAGACAATTGCACTCTGTTCTTCTGACTTCTCACCTCTCATACACACTCAGAAGAAACTTGCTGCTCGTTGGGAAGACATGCCCCTCGACCATTCTCTCCAGATTCTGCCAACAAGTCTTCTCACGACTCTCTTCTAAGTTCGGGAAGAAGAAGGAATGGCTGCTATGGGTCGGACAGAAGAGACCCGAAATGGACTCTCACGTCTTTTCGCTCATTTTGCCAGCCTTCCAGTCTTCTAGTCTCTCTAGGAAGATGTGGAGTTGAGAAGCTTGGAAGATCGGGAGGCGCAGGCCTAGTTCCCGTCTTCCGAGTTCTCGAAATAACAAAACAACTCACCACACCACTCAGGATTCGTACCAAGCCTCTCTGAACACCAAAGCAAAGCAAATCCACTCTTGATACGAATTGTGTTCAGTCGACTTCCGAAGACAGTCTTCCGAAGACCGTCTTCCGAAGACAGCCAAGTTCAAGAAGCGTCTTCCGAAGATGTTCCCATCTTCCGAAATGTCTTCCGTTCCAGGTTTCGAGGGTAGAGAGGTAGTAGGGTAGGGAAATTGCTGTCTGGGATTGTCAATTTGGGAACGAAACATAAGGAAGCTCGAATTGAACTGTGGGAAGAAGTAGGCAATTGTCTGGTGGAAATTGGGCAGCGCTTCCGCGCCCAATGTCTCAATAGAAAGAATGGGGGGTGGGGTAATCGATCAGGCTGCCTGCACACAACGAGGGAAGCGCGGGGAATACGAGACAAGAACGAGAAGAAGTGGGAAGGGGAAAGAACGTGAGGAAGAACCTCTACAGTCTTCTTCTGCTTCCCGAGTTGCCTTCGACCTCCGCGCGCTTCTGGCTCTGGTCCTAGCTCCAATGCGACTCCACACGACTGCGCCTGCTGTCAACTTCTGGCCACGCCTCGATTCCACCTTCGATTCTACTTGCTACTCTCCAATGCCAACTTCTCAGGAGCTCACAGAAACGCCTTCGCTCTTCTGCTGTTTGTGCTCCAGCAATTCGCTCTCACTCTTCGCCTAGCTGCCAACTGATTCTCTCCTACCTCGATGTCCTCACTCGATTCCTCTCTCAAAGCTAGCTTGCGAAGCTCACTCTCGATAATCGATCTTCTCAAGCTCGCTGTGCTGCGGGAAGTTGGAATGTGCTAATGCGCTTCCTGCGCATCTTCCCCGCAGATTAGAGATTTTGACCCTAGGTGTCTTCTTCGACCTACCTACCACATGTGTGCTACTCAGTAGGTACACCTACTGTTTTACCCGAAAATTCGTGGTCAGGCCTTCGCGGTCGCTGTCTTCTGGAAGACAAGTGTCTTCCGCCGTCTTCCCGTCTTCTGAAGACGCAACTGAGAAGACGGTCGTCTTCCGAAGAAGTCAACTTCTTATTAAAAAGCTCATAAGATCATCTTCCTTCTAAGGAAGTAGAATTCTTAAGTAACAACGCTTCTTCAGTTATACAAACAAGTTATAAATCTTAAAAATTTCAAAAATTCGTGTATCCTGTAATTTGTGGGCACCACAAGTAAATACACCCATGAGCTTAAACTATATCAACATGTAAACTTAAGTTATGTACTTTGAACATCAAAGATAAGTATGAATTCACTTATACAAGCGTACGAATGTTTGAACAAGATAAATAGCATATTATCAACCTACTAGGACTTAAAACATATAACACAACAGTGTTAACATATGCATAAAGGACTAGGAGTAATATTAAGCTAACTTCTACGACTATTAACTCTCAAGTGTCGAAGTAGAAGCGTAACAGGTAGCCGTCAATGCTCGCAATCTCTAGAGTCAACTTCTCTGACGTCTTAACTTCACTCAGTGAGACTAACTCTTGACAGAGAGATGAATCATTTATTGTGTGAAATGATTCACATCACAACAACGTGTTACCTTCTGGAGTAATCGCAAGACGTACTCGTAGAATAATGTGTCTTGCAATCGCATCCAACGTTGTCGACGTAGTCTACTACAGATAGATATAATCGTCAAGATAAAACTTACGAATCGATGGCTGATAACCTCTTCTTGAATAATCGTATATTGCAACTTGTCTCTATGTTGAGCAACCACTAGGTTCTTAGAAGCTATAAGTATGACTTTTTGAAATGTCTCTACTTGTTGAGAAGATACTTTTATCCACATATATGGATCATCAAGGTTTAGCACCTCAGCAGAATCACGACAAATGCCGACAATTCTCACTCTTGGGAGATCCTTGACAAGTGTAGAGTCCTCTCTCGTATCTCTCTCATGCGGCTCTCGATCATCCACGTCATTCAAGATATGCGAGTATACTACTAGATCTATAAGGATTTCAGAGTCCAACACAGTAGTTGTAGAGCCCAACACATCATCTGCAACCTAGAGAAACAATATGCTAATTCAAATAAGAAGATTATAATGCATATACATTCATAGGTTTCCAATCACATTTCAAAATGTTTCAAGCGGAAAAGAGTTGAAGATCATACTTGAACACCCAACGCATACAAAACTTCTGGATCGGCTCAACGTTCATCATCATCCACCTCCAGTGCAAGTGTCTCCACATCACCTCCTCTAGAATTACATCTAGAACTAGCACTCTTGTCTCTGTCTCTTTGACCATCTGATCAATAACAATACAAGCTGTCGCAAAGAGAAAGTTCAAAACAGTAGCATGCAGCACTATAAGTTGCATCTGCTGCATATACCGAGGAAGTAGAGACTTTGGGATCCTGATCATCCCTTCCGGTGTTGTGTCGTGGACCGGCTCCTACTTGAAATTCAAATTTCGATGCTTGTCGCTCCAAAGACACTCATGGGAAAAGCAAGCTAAGCCTCAGCTTATGGGCTTTTGGCGCAACTGCGGATCTCCATTTTCATCGCATCAATGGATAGAGCTCCTTGTCAACACTCCATAAGCACTTCGTCTACTTCGTTTGAACGCCTAGTGGAGAAGTTGCAGGACTCGAAAGATGGAGAAAGCAAGCTAAGCCTCAACTTACGGGCTTTTGGTACAATTCGGGATCTCCACTTTCATTGCATCAGTGGGTAGAGTTCTTTGTCAACACTCCATAGAAATTTTGTCTACTTCGTTTGAACGCCTAGTGGAGAAGTTCTAAGACTCGAAAGATGGAGAAAACAAGCTAAGCCTCAGCTTACAGGCTTTTGGCACAACTTCGGATCTTCACTTTCATCGCATCGATGGGTAGAGCTTATTGTCAGCTTTTCATAGGCACCTTGTTTACTTCGTTTGGACGTCTAATGAAGAAGTTATGCGACTCGAAAGAAGGAAAAATCAAGCTAGGCCCTAGTTTACTTGCTGACTGGGTATTTGAGACTTCAGGCATTATATCAAAGATGCAAGGGGTTTGCTTCAGGAAATAATGACAAAACTTCGTACGTACAGAGACTGTGACAAGGGGTAGCTTAGGGGCTAGCTTGTGTCTACGATCTGTCAGTGGACGGTTGGAGATTTGGGAAGTCCAATACACGCGTGCAAGGTGTCATTGGGTTCAAATCTGTGCAAGCTACGCATAGGTTAAGACGGTTTGGGAAAAGGCGGATCAGGCAATGCGTACTGAGTAAAATTGAGACGCAAGAGGGAGATTTGAGGATTTCAGTTACATGTGAAGGAGAATTGGACTGTTCGGACCGTTCCGGAGTCCAAACTTGCTGTCCTTGGATCCATCGGGATCAGAACACTGAGTTCTACAGGAAATTGAAGACGATGCGGATTTTCATCGGGCAGTTCAGGAGTTCTGAGTGAAATTGGCTCGCAAGGAAGCGCTTACGTCAGATTTTTGTTCGCCTACGTCCTGAGATTGGGTTGTTTTTCGCGATCAGTGAGCCAAGCTCTTTGTTCTTGGTGCCTACGCGATCAGGGAGTCTTTATCTACGCATAGGAGAAGACCGTGTGGATTGGATTGTTGGTTTGGGTGAGGTGAGCGAGTTTGAGCCACAGAGAGTCAATTTACGTCAGTTTTTTGCAACATGCGATCAAATTTCTTGCGTGGTTTTGCAAGGGGAACTCCAAACGGCTTGTTTGGAATCTTGTTGGGCACAGGGTAGCTAGATCTACCTACCAGAGAAGACGGATATCAGTTTAGACGATCCGTTTGTGCGGTGTGTGTGATTTTAAGTCGCAGGGAGGAGTTTTTGAAGGTTCGGTCACTTGCGACCGAAAATCAGCGGTATCTCGGCTATCGGAAGTCGGATCTGAAGGTTTCTTGAGCCAAAGGAGTCAGGGAAGGAGACCCTATCAACATCTGAAGATCATTTGGTGAAAGGAGAAAGTTCTCAGATAGGTCTTTTTCGGTTCCTTCGCTACGGATTTCGTCCTTTTGAGTTCGTTAGGGACTTAGTTGGTTGTGTATGGCTTGTGGTAGCTAGCTTTAGCCAAGAGCTAGTGCGTGGATGTGGTTTGGACTTGAGTTTCAATCGTATGAAAACTAGTGTAGCTCTTTTTGTCAGCAAAGAGAAGTTTCTCTTGCTTTGAGCTACGCTTCGGTGGTTTTGGGTCAGGGGTTTGTTTTAGGAGCTTTGAAGCAGATTATAGACCGCTCTGGTCTGTTTCTCAGTTCTGTGCTCTTAGGAGAAAGAACTGACAGTGTACATACATTTGGAGTTGGTATATATTGCAGCGTTTGTTTTCGTGGTTGTTCTTCTCTGTCTTGTCTCTGTTCGGCACACATCATCTCCACAGCCAAGAACCTCGCGTTTTCCTGGACATCCTTCACGCAGCAAAACGTCCGACGCGACACCAGGACCTCCGGACATCCTCTAGGTCTATGTCTGTCGCCTCGTCGAAGAGGATGCACCCTAGGAGGCATAGTGAAGATAAGAGCAATCTGATGAATAGAACTAACCTATCAGCCCGGAGGTCCAATCCAATGCTCTTTAGGTACTTACATATCAACAAACACTTGAGACGTAACGCTAAAAAATTCCTAAAAGAGAACAATAATATATGACTAAAAAAATCTCAAAAAATAGACCAGAAGTGAAACTAAAATTTTTCAAGTACTTGAGTGATAGAAAAATATAAATTTACTTGGCCAACTCCTAAGACTACTGCAGAAATCTAAGTAATGAAAATCTGTTCTAAACAACGGATGCGGAGAGAGTGAAGAAGAGAGGAAAAAAAGATAGGAAAGAGAGAAAACAAGAATGAGTGGAAGCTATAGGGAAAGGAAGAAAAGAGACGAGGGAGGAGAGGTTCAAGTCGTCCAAACTGCATGCAGCTGCTTTGGCAGGCTGCTGCAGTCCTGGAAGCAACCACTTTTGCAGCTGCCAGTGGTCTGAAAGTGGTCCCAACAAATTTAACTTCTGGTGAACCAGATTTAAGTTTCCGACCAGCCAGAAATCTCAACCGACTGAACAAGCACTGCGGCCTGTCTCATACCACTGTTCTCAGTTTTTGCAACCGTCTTTTCTGGTTTAGTATGTTCTTGTATAATTATATTCTATCATAATATCAAATATTTTTTATACTAGTACGGTTTGAATTTCAAAAAAAATTTTATTCAATGATTCTTTCTCAGATGCTGAAATATGCACTACCTCATAATGTCACTGTCAAATGTCAGAATCCAGTAATCTTTGGCTCAAATTATAGCGTATGAAAAGATGTAGTTTTGAATCATATATGACTGGTTTTGATATTCAGTACAGAAGGCTACAGTTAGGCGCAATTACAATGGGGTAGTCCACCTCCGGAGACATTCTCTAATTCGTGACTAAACTGATTAGCAGTGAGTTTTCCCACCTCTAATATAAGAGCATTGGTGGTTTAACTCTCTCCTTCTCCTTCTGGTCGTCCGCCTGGCGTCTGTCAGCAGGCGCGTGACACATCAATGCTGAAGACGATGCAAACGAGCCTCGTATTTAGTACGAAAAAAGAAAGATATAATGTTGCATAGAAAGTTCATGACGAGTATATCCTTTGATGTATCGTAAAACAATACATCCAAGAGTATATTGGAGTAAAGTTTCTAAAATATATATCATTGATACTAAATGTTATATAAAAAGCATACAGTATTAATTACTACATGCAGAGCATATAGTATTAAATATCAGTTTCATAATGGAGAGTATATCCTTGGAGAATCGTAAAACAATACATCCAAGAGTATATTGGAGTAAAGTTTCTAAAATATATATCATTGATAGTAAATGCTACATAAAAAAATATAGTATTAAATTACTACATGCAGAGCATGATAAATTTTAAGTATCAGTGCCAGAATGGATTGGATATCTTTGAGTAGGGTTTCAAATTTCTAAAACATCTGGGTATTAAACTGTGCATGAAACAGTGAACCGTGGAAAAGAGAATACAACTTATATTCATATTGATTTTATTATTCAAATCTTTATATGTGACCCTATATATATATGTTGAACTGGTGTATATATACTAACATCCAGAAAGAATATTATGAATTATTACAAAAGGGTCCTAAGTGATATTCATGATGAGTATATCCTTTGATGTATCGTAAAACAATACATCCAAGAGTATATTGGAATAAAGTTTCTAAAATATATATCATTGATAGTACATGCTACATGACAAGTTTTAAGTATTAGTGTCATAATGGAATGAATATCTTTGAGTAGAGTTTCAAATTTCAAACACATCTGGGTATTAAACTGTACATGAAACAGTGAACCATGGAAAACAGAATAAAACTTATATTCAGATTGATTTTATTATTCAAATCTTGTTATTATTATTCAATATGTTACCCTATGTATATCTTGAACTGGTGTATATATGATAATATCGAAAAAGAATATTACCAGTTGTTACGAAAGGGTCTTAATCAAGAACCAATATATATCAGATTATAGTACTTTGGTACTTAGGCTGAATTAAACATCTAAGAACAAATTAAGATGGTCGTATTGATGAAAAATCATAAACTATCTTACATATAATATTCATCCACAAACAACTAAAGTTTAATACTATAGAGAGTGAATCTTAAATCAAGAGAATCCAAATATGAAGTTGAGAGTTAAATATACTGTAGTTGCAAACAGTACCATCTCATTACTATCCTCTAAGTGACAATTGGTGTGATTTTCTTGAATCGATATAATAAGTACTGCTTGTCATTAAAACGTAAGATATACTGAACTCTCATGATTTACATAATCTACTACTATACTTAATATCGAGTTGTAAAGTTGGACTTGATAATTCAGCCTAAATCTACCTTTCATTTGTTGACTAAAAGTATGAGAAAGAAAGATATAACCTTATATGTGAAAAGTCATGACAAGTATACCTTCTTATCAATGTATTTAAAAAGAATACATTGAAGAGTACATTGGAGTAAAGTTTCTAAAACATCTATCACTGATAGTAAATCTACATAGAAAAACATATAGTATTAATTACTGCATGCAGAGCATGAAAAGTACGCAGTATTTGTGTAATAATGGGATGTATATCTTGGAGTAAAGACAAAAACACCTCGGTATTAATGAAACAATAAAACGTGGAAAACATAATACAACTTATATTCAAGTTGATTTTTTTATTGAAATCCTTATATGTCACCATATGTATAAATATATAGCTCCAATTGGTGTTTAGATGACCATATCCAAAATATCAAACCGACATTACATGTCTCTTTAAGATCTAGCCTAAAGGTATATGAAGTATATATGATGGACTACATGTGATATGCCGTTTAGTGAATATAAACTATATTTAGAATAATTGTTGAGTTATTTAAATCAAGAAACTGTATCCAAGCGGAAGCGGCGCATTTTTAATTTTTTAAATCTTAATTTTTTTTTTAATATTTTTTTTTTTGAACCGCCGCTGGCGGGGAGAAACTTTATTAAGAAGGGCTAAGGGAGCCACCCTTACAAGGAGAAACCGGGACCCGGCCCGCAAACCACCAGCCCGCGGGCCCCGACGAACACTCCCCAAATCCCGCACCAATCCCCCTGGTACGCCTCCCACCACGCATCGACGCATTACGCCTTCCCGCACCATCCTGGTGCTCCTCGAGAAGGCTAGGGCTTCCGCGGCTGTCACCCTGCACCTCACGCAGATACTTCGAGCCGCTCCTTGGCTCGAGAAGCTCGCCACACTTCTCCCCCTCGTGATCATTGCGATTCACTCTCGTCGTCTTGGTCATCGCGTTATTATTCGCCCTCTCGTTCCGTTTCATCCTGTCGTTGTCCCGCCTACTCTTGTTCTTGTCCGTGAATCTGTCGTGGACATGCCTCACGCTCCCCGAGGTAAGCGGCCCCTTCCCTTTTCCCACCTCGTCAGCTCTGACCGCCTCCTCAGCGGAAGCGGCGCATTAATGTGCTGTGCTACGCCTTTGACTTTCACAACTTAGCGAATTAGAAATCTGAACCATGTGTAGGTTGACCTACGCACAATATCAGAACGCTATTGGTATTATGTATTTAAGTTTTAGGGTCAGAAAAGCTTAAGAAGTAATTTTCCCTGAGAGAGGTTATCAATTGAGGGTTATATTCGTGGAGAAGTTTAGGAAGTAGATGAAAGTCATGAATTAAGGTAGAACTTCGGTAAACAATCTAAGTAAGAGTAAAAACCTATAAGATGTAAATTAATATAACGATATTATTTGATGAAACATAAGACACGATTTAGTTTAGGGTTGGAATTTAAGTTTGATACTCTAGAGTTTTACGAACCAGAGGGTACAAAACATAAAGGTGAGACCTAACTATTTATTGTTGCAAACTTCCCATTAGTGAAATGTCATGTTATTGTTATCCAAGAGATTTATGGTGAGATTTATGAAAGTTGATTAAATAAGTATGGTTCATCATTCAAACTTAAAGTATACATAACTCTCCTATATAAATTATATCTCTAAGTTGTAGTCAAGCTTGACTTCATAACTCGTCCTAATTCTACTTATATTTGTTAAATCTTTTGAATCCAAGTTATACAGGATAAACCAAAAAGAGAAAGATGTAACGTTACAATATGATACCACAAGTTTCAAATATATCTGGTATTAAATTGATGCTACATGTGTATCTGAGATCTAGGGTTAGAAATTAACACTACAAATATCTTAGGGTTTATACTTCAGAGGAATGTTTCTAGTGTAAAAGGGTCAGTAATCATCTAAGTGACATAAATCTTGATCTTAAGTTGTGTATTTGATAGGATAAGTGACTCATTAAAAGTGAATATATATCAAACTCTTTTGTGTATAGTAGTTAAGCTGGACTTGATTTTCAAACCTATATCATGATCTTGCTTTTTTTTTAACAATGAATAGTCTACCATATGAGAAAAGGGAAAAATTGTAATGATACACATAAAGATGAACCTCAGTACACATTGTTAAAGTCAATAGGAAAAGCCAAGGGAGTAGAGAAAATATTAGTGGTTGTTTGTTTGATAATTCATCCTAAATCGAGATCATATTTTATTTAAACTTTGAATGAAAATTTATAAGAGTTAATGGAAGGGAATGTGTAATGACGAGTATGAAGTATAAGTACTGTAACCTAATATATACATCTAAGAATAAATTGGACTAAAGTTTTAAAAACATGGTGTTAAATGTTATTGTAAGATAAATAAATCAAGAATGAAGAACATTATCAGTTGAGGGTTGTTGACGTTAAGAGAAGAGAAAATCATGAATTATAGTACTACTTTGATATAATAAGATTAAATTGATATAATGGGTATTATTTGATGAAACATCAGATGCATAAACCATTCAATATATGAAAAATTAAACTTTGATACTATAGAGTTTTAACAACACGAGAACAAAAAAGTTGAAGTTCAAACTTAACTTTATTAGAAGTCTAGAACTTCCGATGAGTAATTGAACCGTCATATTATTGTCATCTAAGTCAAGTTGATGTGAATTTCTTGTGATTTTTTTTATATTGAGAGAACAAGTAAAGTTGCTCATTAGAATCTAACTTATACCAACGTCTTCTGTATATATTAGACTAGACAAGTTGTAATCATATTCAAGAAATATGATAAAAGAAACACCAAAAACCAAGGAACTACAGAAAATATTAGTGGTTGTTCGCTTGAGTAAAGTTTAAAAAACGTAGGTGTTAAATGTTACTGTAGATAAATAAATCAAGAATGGAGAACATTATCGGTTGATGGTTAAGGGTTGTTGACGTTAACAGCTGAGATGTAAGTCATAAATCCTCGTACTGCTTCAACATAATAAGATGAAATAAATATAATGGTCTTATTTGACGAAACACATATCAGATGCATAAACCATTTGATACATAAAGAAAATTAAAGTGTGAAACGTAAATGAAAATGACACTACATGTGTATTTAAGTTACAGAGGGTTAGAAATAACCAGATACTATGAATAGCTTATGGTTTAAAGACATAAGTTCGTGTAAGAATGTCATAAGTCACTTTGAGAAATACCTTCTTATATCTATTAGGAGAAGTATGGTCAATCAATTAAAACCAAATATATATCAAACCATACGTATAAACTATACACATATAATAATTTATATGCAGATTAATACATATTTAGATTCACCTACACATATGGTATGTAGTAGTCAAGCTGGACATGATAACTCAACATGATTAATATTCTATTTATTTTGGACAATGAAAAAACTCACGTATGGAGGATAAATTATTGATAGATTAAATCATGTGGAGCATTGAAACGGAGCGTGTTCGAATTATTTGAGTCATCAGATACTTAATCAAGTTGGACTCCTTTAAACTCTTCATTAAGTTATACATGATCTGCTCTTGTTCAGGTTGCATGCATATTTTCTGATCGTTCAGAGGCCGGCATGCGTCAGCGATTGATCGTCCAGAGGATGGTTCAGGGATTTGAGTTAGAACGTCTGAAAGTTTGTGCACAGTAGTTGAAAAGACGGCGATAATTAACATCACCTGAAAGTTTGCATGCAGATTCCAAACTAATCTGTGAGAATAAGAGGGAGGAGTGATCGCCAAAACAATCAGGATCGCATGCTAATGAAAGCCAGGCGCTTTAAGAAACCCAAATACAGGTCTAAAGAAGCTACAGTCGTAAAGATCGAGGGAGCAAATAAGTTTATGGAGACACGAAGTCCCTCGGAACCAGTAGAGACCTTAAGGAGGCACTGTGGATAGACAAAGGTATACCTGCTGTACACTGGACAATGGTGCTAAATGAGATGTGAAAAAATCTGGGCCCTCGCTTTCGTGCTGGAGACTGTGGGTTCACGTTGTTAGAATACTGTACGCAGTGTGAATACCCCTCTTAGCCGTAAGCAGTTCACGCTTTTAGGATGGTGACCTTTCGTAAGGTCACCAAGGTCAAGACCCCAAGGTATATTATTCTGGCTGAAGGCCATTGTACATTATTGAGTATCTATTTACTTGGTTTTGCCTACACTCTCTTGAGGAGCTCTCCCCACACTCTCATACTGTCCTTATGCCGTGATTTAGAGTTTTACCTTAGTCTATTCTATTAGCAGTCCATTTCCAACATGGTATCAGAGCTTTGCATTGTTGATGCACTAGCACAATAGCATAGGCACTAGGTAGGCCTTCGGCCCTTAGGTGAGAGCAGTTGGAGGACGCTTCAGCTGCTGCGAGAAGGACGCTTCACGCACCCATATTCTGTACCTTCGCTAACAGAATTTCACCGTTCCAGCGATCAATTTGATACAGAATGTCTGCCCCCTTTGACACCAAAGGCTGGGCCAAGTTCGATGGCACATACTTCACGCTGTGGAAGCACAAGACAACCTTGCGGCTCAGGGCCCATGGTGTTCTTGACATCGTGGAAGGGAACGTGCAGAGACCACGTGCCACGACACCCGGAGGTACTGCGGTACTCATCCCTCCCCCTGCTACCGGACCCGGTAGCATCGCAGATTGGGATCAGCGTGACGTTAACGCACTCGCAGCGATCAACGAATGTTGCGAGAACAGCGTGGCAGGACATCTAATGTCCTGCGCCACATCGAACGATGCATGGTCCACCTTGACCAGACACTTTGCAGGTCAAGACATGGTGACCAAGATGCATTTGAGAGAGAAGTTGCGGGTTTTAAAGATGAAACCCAACGAGACTGTTACCCAACATGTCAACAACTTCAAGTCTCTCATCCAGCAGATGACTTCAGCTGGACTGATAATTGCCAACGAGGAGCAAGTCCTCGCGTTGATGGGCAGCATGCCCAACAACTACCATCTATTCTTGCAGGCGATGAGAACGAGCCCAAATCTCTCGCTACAGGACCTCATCACCTTCCTCATTCAGGAGGAAACGATCGGGCGCAAGCTATCAATGGAACCATCCACTGCCTTGTTTGCAGGTCGCCGGCAAGGAGGTCGCAATGGCAATAACCGGCGCAACAATGGTGGCAACCGACAAGGCGGTAACCAGCCACCGAAGAGACCGCCAGATCCTAACGAGAAATGTTTCCAATGCAACAAGCCCGGGCACCGCATCGCTGAGTGCCCAGACAAGCCCAGCAGCAGTAACGAGAACTCTAATGCTGGCAACAAAAACAAGAACAAGAATCGCCGTTCACAAAACAACAACGGCAACACTCGTCGGGTTTTGGTGGCACAATGCTCGTCTGCAATCGTGCAGACAGCTGATCCTAACTGGTACGTGGACACGGGTGCCACACACCACATGGCGCACAATCGATGACAATTCGTCGAATACTCACCCGTCTCTGCTGAGAACACCGAAAATGATGCGATTCTACTCGGTGACAACACCACTATTCACGTTGCTGGTTCAGGCATGGTGGAAGTGCGCCTGCTCAACGGTGAGCACGTGTACATACGTGACGTTCTTCACGTGCCCGCCTTGCAAAAGAACTTATTCTCAGCTCGGCAATTTGATGCCAATGGCGGCTGGTGCCTAATTGGCAATGGATTCTGTCACCTCGAAGACAGATTTGGTCAAGTGCTTGCTCCCTGCCCCACCGTCGACGATCTCTACATGCTCGGCAATTCAATTTTGGTCGCTGACCAAACCGCGCTTGTAGCTACAGCTGGTAGGACCTCAGTAATCCACACACTACCACCTAGCCAGAGATCAGGACCGCGCTTGCGAGCTAGACCGCAATCTAATCAGCGGACTAGCACCTCACTATTCAACCGCAACATGCGCAGGATCCGCTTCCCACGGACCAGGCCCAGCCCCGCCTTACAGAATGCGCACACCCAAGCAGAAATTCAGCCAAGTCACCCACGGAATTTTCAAATCCCTAATTCGGAGCACTCTCTCACTAGAGAAGTCCCTATCACTCCACCAAATTCGGAGTTGTTCCACTTGGAAAATGAAGATCCAAATTCAGTCCGCGTGAGGTCTACCCCCCTCACCATGACACCCTTTGGCCAATTTCCTGTTAGGACACCACCTCTTGGTGCCCCACCTCTCTCACGCGCGTCCACTGGCAGCACACGGATCGAGCCCATTGAGAGCACACCTCTTCACTCTACGCGGATCGATCCAAGTCCAACTTCCTTAGTGGTCCCCGCCGATTGGGAAGACCCTGGAAACTTCCCCGTGCGCCCCCTTGTAATCGCGCCCCCACGCGAGCAAGATACCCCCGTGCTAATCGGAGATGGGGTCGGGGACCCCATCCGGATGAGGATGGGATCCCCATCCGCGCATGGTGCACACGGCGCGCAGGCGCTGGCACCCCGCACAGGGGATAACCCTTCCCCACACAGTGGGGATCTGGATGGGGATGGGGACCCCATCCGGATGGGACCATCCCCACCCGGATGGGGCCATCCCCACCCGGATGGGGCCATCCCCACCCGGATGGGGCCATCCCCACCCGGATGGGGCCATCCCCCACATCATGGCACCCCCACATCGGGGGTGCCGCCCCCTCCCCACCCCGTCAGCAGAGGCAACGGCGCGAACCCCGCGACGCTGCCCCTCCCCCTGCTGCACACCCCAACATCGGGGGTGTAGCTCCCGCATCCACGGAGTGGGGATGCGAGCACCATATCCCCGCCGCCGCGGGGATATGCGCATGGGGATGCGCATCCCCACATAGGGGATCGCGCATCCCCGTGCGGAGGGGCCCGCAGGCCAACCCACGCGGACTGCCCTGTTGGCAGTCCGCCCAGGGACGAGGGGGACGATCCCCCTAATAGGGACATTGTCCCCCCAGGTGGGACAGAGGGCCTCCTTGGCCCTCGTCCTTACAGTCCTTATTATGTTCACTCGACTTCATCTCAGTTCTTCTTTGGCGAGCAGTCGGATCTTTCATTTTCTCGGCCTCGGTCTCCTCCGCATTTGTTGGCAGGCCTTCAGGGTTTCACATCTGGCAGTCGGACTCCTCCACCGACGCCACCTAGACCATGTGCCCTTGTTACTACGACGGACGATCTCTCTACCATGTGGCATCAGCGACTCGGCCATATCAACCATCATCGAGTCCATGAGCTGAGCCACCGCAGGTATGTTACCGGCCTCCCTTCCTTCCCGCTCTCTGAGGATATTTGCCCAGCTTGTGCACACGGCAAGCATGCACGCACTAAATTCCCACGTGCTAGCTCCACTCGATCCACTCGTCCTCTAGCACTGGTCCATTCTGATATTAGTGGTCGCATCTCCCCTTGCACCTTTTCTGGCTATGAGTATTTCATCACCTTTATTGATGATTACTCACGCTACACTGTCACTCGTCTTCTCTACTATAAGAGTGACTGTTTTGCTGCTTTCCGGGACTATCTAGCATTTGCTGAGCGCGCCACTGGCCAATCTCTCGTCACTTTGCGATCTGACAATGGCGGGGAATATCGTTCAGCTGCTTTTGACGCTTTCTGTCGCGAGCGTGGCATCCAACGTCAATTCATAGTCCCTTACTCTCCTCAGTAGAATGGCGTTGCTGAACATAAGAACCGCAGCTTGCTTGATGCTGTCCATTCCATGCTTTACACTTCCACGCTCATCAAGCCCTTCTGGGGTGAAGCAATCACCTGCGCCACCTTCCTCCAGAACCGGTGTCCGTCTAAGGCTATCCCGTCTATGACCACACCTTATGAACTCTGGCACTCCTATGCCTCCACAACACCTCATCGACCCGATCTCTCCTTTCTGCGCGTCTTTGGCTGCCGCGCTTTTTCCCAGGTCCCCGAGGTTGAGCGCACAAAGCTCGATGATCGCTCTCACGAGTGTATCTTCCTTGGCTATAGCGGCCAGAGTAAGGGTTACCGTCTCCAAAGAAAATCTGACGGTCATACCTTCACTTCTCGTGATGTTATCTTCGATGAGTCTTCTCCGACTCTCCCTCCCACATCCACCCCCTCTGCTGATCTCCCACTCACTCAAGCATCTCCTGAGACCGACGTCCATTTTTATCATACTGTGCCCGCCCCTTCAGCTGGCCCAGCTCATTTCTCGTCGGTCTCTCCCGGTTTCCCTTCAGTGGGAGTTCCTCTGCCATCTCCTGCCCATCCAGCTCCAACCCCATCCACTGGTCTTGGATCTGGAGGAGGAGTCCCTAGCAGTCATGGCCCTAGCGGAGGAGTGACCAGCAGTACACAGTCCAGTGGGAGCAGTCGTCCTCCACGTTCTCACTCTTCAAGCACTCACTCTCCCCCTGCAGAGAACTTGAGCCCGCGCCATCCTTACCTTCGGCGCACATCACCACGTTCACCACGAGTTTCCGGCTCCACCCACAGCGAGTCCTCTCTTCCTCCATTGGATTTCCCAGCACCACCTCCATTGAGACGATCAGCTCGACATTCAGTTCCTCCACAACGGAACCCAGATGAAGGCTACGACCCTTCATCGCTGATCCCGAAGTCTCGGAAGAACACCAAGCGTGCATTGATGATAACTCTTAAACCAGTGCCAATGGAACCTGTTTCCTACACAGAAGCAGTATCTTCTCCTGATGCCGATCAGTGGAGAAGAGCAATAGAGGAGGAGCTAGATTCCCACGAATCTAACGGCACCTGGAAGCTCACCGACTTGCCACAAGGACGCCGACCGATAACATGTAAGTGGACCTTTAAGTTAAAACTTAATACCGATGGGTCCATTGCTTGTTATAAGGCGAGACTAGTGGCTCGTGGTTTCACTCAGATCTACGGGTTGGACTACACAGAAACCTTTTCCCCTGTAGTCCGCATTCAGTCAATACGGCTCATCCTTGCCATCTCAGCGCAGTATAATCTACATGTACATCAAATGGATGTTAAAACTGCATTTCTGAATGGAACACTTAACGAGGAAATATACATGAGTGTTCCGGAAGGCGTGACTACAGCAAGGCGCAGTCAAGTATGCAGATTGCTCAAGACTCTCTACGGTCTTAAGCAATCATCAAGAGAATGGTACTTGATCATCGACAAATTCTTGCTTTCTCTTGGATTTGCTAAGTCCGGTGCAGACGGAAACGTTTACTACTTGCACCAGAAACAGCACTTCGTCATCCTTGCCCTCTACGTGGATGACACTGTGATTGCCAGCAGCAGTGAGGCTCTACTGTTTCACGTAAAAGGAAAATTGAGCTCACGGTTCAGCATGACTGACATCGGTCCAGTCCATCATTGCCTTAGCATTGAGATCAACCGTGATCCATCTTCTGGCACTATCAGGCTTAGTCAAACTTTGTATTTGACACAGAAACTATTTCAGTTTGGCTTACAGGACTGCAAACCTGTAAGCACCCCTCTAGTTACAGGTGAGAAACTTTCTTCGGATGACTCCCCTGTCACTGAGGATGAAAAGAAGCTATGCAATAGTTATCCTTACCAGAGTGCAGCCGGCTCTATTAATTGGGCTGCAATATGTACTCGTCCTGATTTGTCTTATCCCATTAGTGTACTCTCCCAGTTCATGAGTAGCCCTGGACCTAAGCACATTGCCGCTATGAAGCGGGTTTTTCGCTACATCAAGGGAACTTTAAATTTGTACCTTGAGTATGCTCACTCATCCCAGCCCTACTCTCTATTTGGTTACACCGATGCTGATTGGGGAGGACATGCGGAGACAAGACGATCTACATCAGGACACTGCTTCATCTACTCTGGAGGAGCCATCAACTGGTCCTCCAAGAGACAGAAGTCAGTAGCCTTGTCAAGTACAGAGGCAGAATATGTAGCTCTTAGCACGAGCTGCTCAAAGACAATCTGGTTACGTCAGCTCCTGACCGACATCGGATTGCATGACAAGGAGCCGACTGTTACATATTGTGACAACCAAAGTGCTATGGCCCTTGTCGACACCAGCAAGTTCCACGACCGTACGAAGCACATCGACATCCGATATCACTTCATCAAAGATCACGTCGCTGGAAAAGTTATAGAAGTTAGATATTGTCTTACTGAGGACATGGTTGCAGATATTCTGACAAAGAGCTTACCAGCTCCCAAGTTGGATTATCTACTACCGAAGCTAGGAATGTTTTCTAGCTAAGTAATATTTTTATCCGAACTGTTACTGAGTGGGAGTGTTAGAATACTGTACGCAGTGTGAATACCCCTCTTAGCAGTAAGCAGTTCAGGCTTTTAGGATGGTGACCTTTCGTAAGGTCACCAAGGCCAAGACCCCAAGGTATATTATTCTGGCTGAAGGCCATTGTACATTATTGAGTATCTACTTACTTGGTTTTGCCTACACTCTCTTGAGGAGCTCTCCCCACACTCTCATACTGTCCTTATGCCATGACTTAGAGTTTTACCTTAGTCTATTCTATTAGCAGTCCATTTCCAACACACGTAGGTGTCAAGCCGCTGCAGGTTCAGCGGATTCCATGCTAGGTTCGTCACATTCGAGCTTGAAGTTTGAACCAGGACTTGACTTGACTTGACTTGAAGAAGGACAGGAAGTCACGCATAGCTTAGCTTTCACAGCACGGAAGCCGAAATCCGCAGCTCTATCTGGTGTTGTCATGTGTCTCTTGTATACTCGTGTTCGAGTTATACAAGACTGAGAATGAAACGGCAGTGCAGGTGACAGGCCACACTTGAACCTCTACTGCACTGGATGAATGTGAGGATCATGGAGCAACAACAGTGGTCATCATTACAACCAGCTTTCACAGCTCTTGTAGCGATTGTGCTGGTACTCGTCACTGGTTTGCTCGTCGTTACAAAGAAATCGACAGATCGTCGGCCTCCAGGGCCGAAGCCATGGCCTGTGCTGGGAAGTCTCCCACTTCTAGGAACTCACCCCCATCAGAGTTTGTTGACGCTCGCAAAAGACTATGGACCGCTCATGTTCATGAAGCTCGGTCTGGTGAATGTAGTAGTCGTGTCATCCCCAAAGATTGCAGAAGAATTCCTGAAAATTCATGATCGAATCTGGGCATCACGATATGCTACTGCTGCGGCTAAGGTCATGTGTTATGGGGGCATGGACATAGCCTTCTCTGAGTATGGAGCACGATGGCGATATGCAAAGAAAGTGTTCTTAGTAGAGCTCTTCACTGTCAAGCGGCTTTCGGAATTTCAGGTTGGACTTCGAACCATGAACTTCAACAATTCATATTCTTAATTACGGTTGCCTTTTGCAAGAGACATCTTAGATATACTCAGTATCTAGTAGCCGGTTGTAGGGAAATATGCAAGAGACATCTTAGACTCAGTACCTAGTGGCCGGTTGTAAGGAGATATCCTTACTCTTCATGCATGCTAATGTTTGAAATTAGCATGAGTGCACTGGCGAGGATTACTGCGATATTCGCTGAGTGAGCTTACAGACGTAGATACAAGAGGTTTTGCACTTCTCGTTCCACCACTCGGGGTGTCTTCCTGCTCAAATATCTGTCGGGAGTTTTCCCACCTGTCCGTTTACCGCATGACCTTTAATGATCACGTTTAACACCTTTATGATCCGTTTCTACGTGTACCTGGAACACTTGAGTTGAACAATTGCCCTCGCTAATAGAGTCGTTAAAACGATACTGTCACGAGATGTCTTTACGTGTGGATGCAGAAAACTCGGAAACTGGAAGTAATGAGTGGCATCAACGAAGCGATCGAGGGGTGCTGCAATGGAACAAAGGCTTTACGGATGGATCTGGTGTTACGGAAGATTGCATTAAACATAATGACCAGAATGTTGATGAACCAGAGTCTTCTCAGTGAAACGGCTAACGCCATCAAAAGCACTGATGATTTTCAAGAAACGATCAAAGATGCTTTCAGATTATTTGGCGTCTTTTATCTCGGAGACTTCATACCCTGGTTAGATCGATTCGACCCGCAAGGTCTTAAAAAGCAGATGTATGTCACTGCAAAGAAATATGACAAATTCTTGCAGAGTGTCTTGGACGACCATAAGGTGAAGCTCGAGGCAGCTAAACACCAGCCTCATGGTTCTAATGAGGAGACACCGCAAGATATAGTGGACACACTACTAACTCGTCCGAGAGATGTTGATGGCCAATATCTCACCGAACTCGAAATGAAAGCCATCATGCAGGTATCCTGAAGGCTTGACCATGACACCCAAGGCCACACAACCGTTTCCTATGCAATTTCATCTGGATAACCATAGCTACCTCATGATCAGTTCTAACTTCATGGTTGAGCTGAAACCAGATGTTGAAAAGTTGCGGCGCGGATACGAGTGATGGACTGCTACTGAATGAAGTGAGCTGTGACTGCAGGATGTGATTCTCGCGGGTACAGACACTAGCTCGAGTACCACAGAGTGGGGTCTCAGCGAGATGCTGAAAAATCCCGGCTGCCTGGAAAGAGCACAAATGGAAATGGATTCTGTGGTGGGACGAGATAGACTCGTGGAAGAGTCTGACCTGCCCAATCTGCCGTACCTGAACGCCATTGTGAAGGAGAATTTCCGAATGCACCCTGTGGTACCTTTGATGATACCACATGTGTCGACGGAGGACTGTGAGATCCAAGGCTACAGGATTCCTGCGAAGACTAGGTTATTCGTCAACACTTATGCGATCCAACGAGATCCGGCGGTTTATGAGAGGGCGCTGGAATTCTATCCTGAGAGATTCATGGGTAGTAAGAAGGATGTTCATGGCCTCGACTTTGATCTTCTACCCTTCGGGACAGGTCGAAGAATATGCCCTGGAAAAGCGCAAGGTCTTCTGGCAGTTCAGTATACCATGGCTCTGCTGATCCAGACTTGCAACTGGTCTCTCCCTGGAAACCTGAAGTCGGAACAGCTTGACATGGAAGAGACATTTGGACTCACCGTGCCTAGACTCAATCCTCTGCTGGCTATAGCAGCTCCGCGGTTACCCGAACACGTGCTTCGCTCGTGACTGCGCATGCCATTGTAAAGCTGACATTGTCAACCAGAATCCGGGATTCACCAGTAATTTACTTGGTCGGGCCCATGCGCCAAACTCGTTACTTGATCGGGCCCTCGACTGGTAATAAGAAGTTGATGACATACACGTAAGCATAGTCATGCCACGGCAGCAGGGCCATGTCAATACGCAGATGTGACTCGATTGAGGTTGGCGGGAACCAGATAGAAGTAGGTGCGAACTGGATGAACGGGAACGAGAACACAGCGACATCATTAGGCGCGAACTGTATGAACGGGAACACAGAGCGACCTCGTTCTCGACGGACTGTGTCTGTACACCTTTAGAGATTAGCGATGCACACCTTAAAGCAATTCGAGCGTCAGTTAGATCTACAGCAGCTAGTGTCATATTGGATCGAGGGTTATGTTGCAGTGCTCCACCCAAACGCGAATGGCCTAGTCACAGCAGACGTATGCAAGTGTGGATGCGACATTAGCGGAGGATCGAAGCCGAAACGAGCTATCGATGGAGAGCACATTTGCAGTATTGCTCCGAATGTGGTGCAAAAAGAATGGAAATTTTTGGTGTGTTTATATGACATTTCTTGCGTAGGCACAGCATTTGACAAGTTGCCACGATTTGCTGCATCGAGCAGGACGGGTGAACGATTCACGAACCTCAAAGCGAGCTAGTTCGTACGGTTGACAGTCGAGGAGCAACAATCTGTGCTTGAACTTATGCAGAGTGGTGGGTGGTTATTGAAGATTTCGTTTAATCCCGAAACGAAGGAAAGACACGTATGGGACTGTCGTTGTCCATATACTTACAGTGTAGTGTTGAGCACCGCAAACTCATGGATGCAAAACATATCTTTGTCTGAGTGAGATGACGTTGGAGACGAGAGCTCGAAATTCTCCAGTAGTGCAGTTCATACTGAGCTGGATACTGCGAAGGAGGAGTGTTTGAACTGTGGCACGACTCTGCAAGCAGCATATGGTGATTTGCAAGAAGCTAAGCGACTGATTGACGGTGCACTAGAATCGATTCACGCTGTTGAAAACTCAGTGGAGAAGGTACTGGACATCACTGCGAGAGTGCACTCGTTGTGATTAGCAGTTGTGGTCGAGCAGAGAAGCACTCGTTGTGATTAGCAGTTGTGGTCGAGCAGAGAAGCAACTTCGGAGAGGTAGGGAGAGGTAGTGTGGTCGTTGTGAGTAGCAGTGGTCGAGCAGTTTACCAACCTGGGGGTGACGTAATGTGTGTGCGAATGGCGGAGGAGATGTTATTATCACCGAGTGTAGCACTTCGTGATGGACGGTGTGGGACGTTTGGACCCATAACATGTCACGTAGTGAATTACTCGGCTGATCAAGTGTATCCATGGAAATTTTGTTACGAGGCTTGTTCTTTCCGATTTTCCAATGGCCGCAGGTGTTTGTCCAGTCGAAGGAAAGGCGTGTTTTGTCATCCGGATGCACAGAGTGAAATCGTGTATCGATTCAAGTTGTACCTTTGTGATGGATCGATGGGAGGGTTACCACTCGAAGTCACCATTTTCGATGAGGCTCGTAGTTTCTTGACAATATCAGCTGGCGAGTTGCACGAGAGATTGGAGAGTAGTCAGGAAGTTGAAATATCAAGACGAGTGTTGAGTTTTCCTCGAGTAACAGTATCGATTCGCACAACAGGTGAGAAATTGATAATTTCGAAGATGAGCAAGCAAGAAAGTGTACCCCGTTCTGTAGACATTTCGCATTTGAGGCAACATGACTCTGTAACCCCTTCGCGTGACCAAGGAGCAGTATACACCACGAGCTTGAGACACCATGACTCTGTAACCCTTTCTCGTGACCAAGGAGCAGTATACACCACGAGCACGAGGTTGAAAGGAGTGAATAGAGATGGAGCAGGGAGTAGTCAGGAAGGGAATAGTGAGAGCCCGGTTCAGCAGACAATATCGGTAGAGGAGTTTGAAGATATGCGACGGACATTACAGGAAGTTAAATTGTCATACGAGGAGCTTAAGGAGATGAAGCGGACATTGGCTGAGGTCTACTCGAAGCCTTGAGTTGGAATACTGTTCTGTTTAGAACCGAGCAGTGGCTTCCTGTAAAATCATTGTAAGAGACATAGCACGGGGGTGGCTCACGTAGTGAGAGAGAGAAACGTTGAGCACGTGTAATGCTTTGTAACTCTTGTTTTGGAACAGTGTTTTATCATCAACTTGACTGAAATTCTCGTAATGCTTTGTAAGTCTGTCACGATTTGGTATCCTTGTGGTATAGTCTGGAGTCCAGCAGGACCAGTAGTGAGTCTGCAGCAGGTTAGTGTAACCCAAACCGCTATTTCACATCGCATTATGGTTTGGGGATATGGTTCGTATCTGCAGTCGTGGTACCTGGTTCGTATTTGAGCATCGTTAGACTACATGTTTGGAAAAACCTTCTATACTTGAGAGTAGTATCGTTCATTTCACTGCAATGTAAATGCTGAACTTTTTTCCATCTGCATTTGAAAAGGCAGGAACTAAATAGTTCTCAGTCACAAACTGTCGAATGGTGCAAAGATTTCAAGGCACACGAGACGATGCCACAAACTGTCGATGCCCAGGACCTGGACTGTCAATAACAGTATACACAGCTCACCACGATTTAACGCCGCTACAAACACAACAAGACAGTAAAGAATACATCGATATGGCAGAAGGATATAAACATTTATTTTATAGATGGTTGGGGTATCACTACAACAATTTAGCACTGATATATATAAGCACAAGGTTACTGCCTAACTGACTACGCTACGCTATTGGACTGCCCGTTTTGCCTGAAGCATGGGATTGGTAAGAATGTGCATCACACCCTTCAGTGTGTTACGTTCGCTGAACCTGCAAAGCCAGGAGTTTACTTTAGTTAAGGTCAAGTAAACTACAACTTCGGAAAGACCACTGCACTTGCTCATTGAACAGCAGGGAGACCTACTAGTCCAGATTGAATTAACAGCAACACGGATATCATCATAAGAGCTTAAAAAAGCAACACGGATATCATCATAAGAGCTTATGAAATGCTCGAAGGATGTACACACGGTTGGGATAATATATAATTACAGAGTTAATATTATAGAGTTCTTGAATATTAATTATCTTGTGTTTGGTAGCTCAACACATAGCTGAACCTTTCAGACGACCATTTTCGGACTTCTCCCTGTTTCATCCTATCACTAGATCTTCCTGGTACCTTTCCTTCATTGGTTTTTCTTCACATGCAGACAAGTAAAGGAACAAGTAAGTACCGAACGGTCCATCGCAAGCTCCACGTTGATAATATCTCCATAGTTATCTGCGTATAACGATACAACAGGTAAGATCGAGGACCGAAATGTGAACTGAACTGCTCACGTTTGATAGGCGGCACAGGAAGCCCTGCCGCGACCTACTACTATTGTACATACCACTACCGAAATGAGGAGCAGAATAGTGTCCACACCAGCTAGGTTCCGAAGTCGACTTCAGACAACAGGAAGGAAAATTTTAACGCGGCAGGATTAAGGAAGCAATGGAAGCGAGATAACCAAAATGCAACGTACCGAAGATCTCTCTGAGGTGACCCTCGTTCACATTGCGAGTGAGACAGCCAACATGGAGTACAGTAGACGAGGTTAGTATACGAACAGTAGCAGGAGTTAATCACGTACTCGGTAAGCATACGAACCCAAAGACGAGGATATTCGCTAGAGTTAGCGCAAATATTATAGAGTTCTTGCAAGCGGATGAGCGAGGGCAAGACGAGCACGACTTACAGAAGCAGATTGCTGTTGGACTCGAATCGAAGGTCGAACCGTCGAACGAAGGTAGAAAACGCGCAGACGAGCTGGGAGCAGAGGCAGCCATAGTCGTGGAGCTTTCCGTCACAAATTAGACGACGACGAGGCATGAATAAGCTAGCTTAAGAGAGTCATACTTACTCCCGCCGTGCCGTTTACCCGCGCTTGGTTGAATTCCCAGCATCGTCAGTGGACATCGATAGCACTGGGCAGAAATCGCTTCCCGATTACATCCTAAGCCATCGACCATACTAACAAGCTAACAAGCCATCGACCATACTAACCAGCTAACAAGCTAAGAAGCCATCGACCATAGTAACAAGCTATATTGCTAAGAAGCCATCGACCACTACAGTTAAAAGTTGTTTCGGACAGTTGACGAGGTAGCGGAGATAGGGAAAGGACATGCTGAATACAGAGAAATGACGATACTGCGAATACAGAGAAATGACGATAAAATGAACCAGTACACAGTTTAAGGTAGAGTTTACAGTAAACCGTCTTACAATCTAGAACACCACATCGATTACAATGAAAGAACTTGGAAGCGGAACTTACAACACTGAACTGATAAAGACGAACCAACTGCTTAGACTATCGAAATAAAGGGTGCTAGTGGGCAATTACACCCAAGGAACCCCACATTCTTGGCAGAGAGGTGGACATGGGAACTCAGCATTTACTGCTTCTAACAACCCTTCGTCGATCGAGAAGAGATCTCTCACACAGAAAAGATGCCCGATCAACTCTTTGACTACCTTCCTTTGCTCTACATGTCCAACAACTGCTTTGCTTCCGATTATACACATGGACAGCTCAGATACAGAAGAGAACGGCACATCTAGTTCAGCATCATCTGCGTAACGTCTCCACTGCGTACAAACTTTATGCCACTTCGGAAACTCGTCCTCCACCTCCTTATTCGAAACTCGCATCGGCCTTGAGAGCAAACCGCCACATACCTGCCAATCTTCGGAAAAGAAGACGGGCATGACTCTTACTGATCGGCTTACAACCATCCGTTCTGACGACTCAGAATCCGCCTCCAACTTCCACATAGGTCTACCTGCATGGAAAGAAACCAATCGGTGAGTACCTCCTGTCGAACGTCCACGTCAGCTCCCGAGTTCAAATAATACTTTCACATCTTAACGGCTGAACGGATTCACGGTATGTGTAAAGCCAGTACACACCCATCGAAGCTGGGTCAAAACAAATCAAGTATCTAAACCACCAAAACTGCCCGACTCTGCGAATACAGCTTACAGGAAGCTGGTAAACCTCCTCACTAATACAGTTAGCAGCAGAGCAACTGTAAGCTGGTAAACCTCCTCACTTCTACAGTTAGCGAGTGCTGAAGTTACTTCACTCGATGGTCGATGCGAACCTAAGCAACTACTGAAACCTGAAAGCAGTGACCGATGCGAAATGTACTTAACTCCTAACCGTGTCCTTAAACCTGATACCAGTGGCCCTCATGCTCTTACTTCACTCCTAAGCAGTACTGCTAAACCTGATACCAGTGGCCCTCATGCTCTTACTTCACTCCTAAGCAGTACTGCTAAATCTGAAACCAGTGGCCGAAATGAATTACCTTCTGTCCTAAGCATCGGCCTGAAACCAGAATCCAGTGGCCGAAATGCTCTTACTTCACTCCTAAGCAGGCTTACTTCATTCCTAAGAAGGACAGGGAAACCAGTGGTCGATAACTTACTTCACCTCCTGATGCGAACTTGTATCACTGAAACGTTTACTCCAAAGTCCTCAGCCAGAGACATGTTCCTGATCCCGTGACTTGTGACTTCTCGTGACTCAACTCAACTCATAGACACTTTAACTGCTTTCGTACATTAAATGTAGTGACTGCACCGATGCAACTCGTTTGGAAATACTAACCTCGGCGTAGATAATTGTCTCCGCTTGATTTACTCTGACAAGTCTGTCTCGCTCATGGAACCTTCATCCGAATTCGAGAAGAGAAACTCAGTGGAGCCGAACATGTCATCAGGAGCAGGAGACTCCGCGGTATGGTCAACTCCACATGGACTATGAAAACTCGACCTTTCCTGCAAAATTGGGTTATCATGTGCTACAGGGTTCCCTTCTACAGCTGTATCACCTTCTACAGTCACTTCTTCTGCTGCAGTAACACCTGTAGAATTAGAATTAACAACACCAGTAACACCTATACAGTTATCTGCTCTGAGTGATGGACACCGTCGTTTATTATGTCCAACTTGCCTACATATAGAACACCTCAAAGCATACGTACGTGGCCCCCGCTGCCTCACAGTATTATCTCCTGCTCTGCGGTTGCGTCGAGGTGGACCTTGTGAGAGAGCATTCGCTGTTTCTTCTAGTGGCATTGGGTCGAACTGGGTATTCATACCTGAAGCTGGAAACTCCAGATTTACTCCCTCGACCACCACCACTGAAGGTACTGAAGGAACATCTGCTTGTGAATCACTCCTATGAACGGACGACTATATTCTAACAACTCTATGTCTTCCCCGTTTGACAGCTATCGGTGGAGCTTGACAACCATACACAGGATCCAGATCTTGGACAGTAAAAGCCGGCAATGCATGCTGACCATATATCCCATGTAAGGAACCTGCGTACCATATGGAGTTGATATTGTTGCTGGAATTAATCCCCGTCTCTCGGTCCCAGCATATAGCATGCATGCAAGGCCATAACATGTCCTGATACTCGAAGCATGAACATTCTCCTCGACTGCTTTCTTGGAGACGTCTTACAACATAATTACGACCGTCTATGGCTCTAATGCTGGCTTGTGAGGATGACGATATCGAACATAAAAGCTGTTCGGAAGCTATCTCATTCTCTTGCTGTCTCTGTCTCGCATAAGACGTGAGAAGTCCTCTGTGTTGCTCCAAGGCAGATCTACGAGTCGAAAACTGTTGCATAATGTAAAACCACATATCCAACAGAATGCGGAAGGGTGCGTGTAAACGAATCGATCTAAGTGCATTGTTCACAGATTCAGCGAGGTTTGATGTCACTTTCCCATATCTAGGAAGAGGAAACCATGCTCTACTGTAACGCTCGGGTCGAATAGTCTTCAGGTAGGTTGCCAAAGCTACTCCTTTCTCTCCGGATTCCTGAATACTAGACATTATCTGCTCAAACCTGCAACAATAAACAAAAATTTAACCTTAACCTTAGCACCTTCTTCCTGCACAAAACCACATCTTTGCACTTCTTCCTGCGCAAAACCACATCTACTGAACCGCAATGACTCAATACAATGAATGCACTGGTATATGTATCAGACTTACTTACCGCTCGATACTCCTTGCGTACAGTAGCGCTAAGAAAGATTTCTCTGCATCACGGCCAAACCGACTACGGAGGTTCATCCTGATATGTTGACGCAGTGTCCATGTACTATACCAGGCAAAACTTCCGCGACAGCAGACTCTAACCCTTTTTGTCGATCAGAAATAATCACAGTGTCTGGAGAAAGAATACCATAAATCGCTTCTTTCAACAACAGTAAAAACCAAGTCCACGTATGGGTGGACTCCTCTGGAGCCACAGCATATGCTAGAATTACTGTTTCATTGTTGCCATCCAAAACCGAAGCCGTGAAAATTTGACACGGGTACTTACGAATTTTAGAATGACACGCATCTATAGCTATCAGTTTCTGAGTATATTGCAGTACTCTCCGTGTAGCTCCTGGACAAACAAAAGCATGACGGAACATGTGGGGACTACTTTCCCAATTACCCCAGTCGACAATTGCTCCTTCATCGATGCTCTCTATACGTCTACATAGACCAGGTATGAAGTTAAATGATGTTCTCTGATTCCCGTGCAAAGAATCACGTCCGAGTTCACGCATCTGCCACATCTGCGCATAAGATGACTTCCTGTGAAACGATTGACGGAATTTCTCGACAAGATCCCTTACCGGTGTGTTCTGGTTCATGACCACACGATTTCCAAGGACTGAACTAAGCCATCGACTGTTTTTGGTAGGGCCTCGCCAAGAATGTACGCTTGCTGGACATGAATGGATAATGTCACATACCGTTATTTTGATTCTTCCAGTCATCTTATTCTTCTGTGCTCTCATCCTAAAAGGGCAAGATAAACTCCCATCACCTGAACTACGATCACCTGAACTAGGTAGAAGTCCTCCAGCACGATAGAGCCTCCGTCCCCCGCTCATGTACCGTACCTGCTCCCCGCAAGCACCATTCTTTGGTACTGTTCGTGCCTGTGCACCTCTAGGCTGTCCATCAAGCTCCATGTTCAAATCGATAGTTCCTCCCGCAACTCGATCGGGTGCAGAAACCACTCGTCGTCTCGTCCTCCGTTGTGTGAACTCATGGAAGGATCGACCGAGTTCACTGTTCGGATGAACAAGGGGGTCGTTATTCTCCTCTCCCCCTCCGTAGATTCCGTATGACTGAGATAATTTTCGATGTCGAATGGGAGCGCCATATCTGCACACACGCACTCTACATTCTTCTTTCGACTTCACCTTGTGGCAGGCTCGACCTAACACCACGCAGAGACATGATAGTGCATACTCAAACTCATCAAAGTTTACAAACAAAGTATCCATTTTGATTTTACTAGCAGCTGTGCGAATCTCCTCCCATGATCTTCCTTTCAGATCGATCAGCGGTCGCACTTCTTCTGTCCGAAACTCTACTCTCCAACGCTGGAAAATATTATTCTCCTCGTTCTCTGCCCCCTCCACTCTAGGCCCGGAAGGAAATGCGAAAGATATATCCTCGGTTGGAAAGTTAAGTTCGTCGATATTCCACTCATCTGCCGCCGCTGTCTCCACAGTTGCTGTCTCCATCGAATCGTGCTGATAGACTCACGTCTATCGATATCAACAGCGTCCCCCACTACCCCACGCTAATGCTGATAGACACCAGCACGTCTAACGCTATCGACAGCGTCCAGTACCCCGCGCTTCACTACCTCGCGCTTCGATCGCCAGGTGATTGCAATTCAGTTCGAAAACATCGATGATTGGGTACAGCGTCATAGCAGGGCAAAGCGGATTGCTACTTCGCATTTCCACGATGACTGTATGTCCAACCACGATGAGTGTCCACGTTGGACATACACACTGCATTCCACGTCAACATTCTTACTGTCCATGTCAACACCCCTGCCACGATGTCGGTCATCAACTTCTTATTACCAGTCGAGGGCCCGATCAAGTAACGACTTTGGCGCATGGGCCCGGTCAAGTAACGACTTTGGCGCATGGGCCCGACCAAGTAAATAACTGGGGATTCACACCTCTGGTAAACCAAGTTGATACACTGTGGACCGACTGAAACTAGTTATCAGCCTCTGCAGCTGGAGAGATTTACCTAAAGCCTAAACCCTTAGTCCCATCGTAAATATGATTACTTGATCGCCTATGTTAGGTTTCTGGTAACTTCACTTCACATGAGAACCACCCACCATTATCAACAGGAACTTACTGAAATCCCACCCACGTAAACTTTCATGTTGTTTACATTGATTGGATAAACACACCGCCTCTTTGGTGATTGATTCCGATGCAAGTTCTTTTTCTCCTTAGTTAAAGTTGATATGTTCTCACATTTTCAATGAATATTCTTTCAAAGTTCGGAACATACTGCGTGAGTTCCGAACTTTGAAAGTTCCCTCAAACTGTATAGGGTACAAGGTTGCATTTTACAGGGTTTTGCTGTATCGAGCGAGTAATATATGCACCGTGTTGCATACCATGCTTTCTGTGATCGAAAATTTCACGCAATGGCCAAAGAATTTCAAGGCAAATCTCAGTAGTCAGTTCTCTTTCGGTTCTCATTCAACAGAGATCCACCAATTTCAAGTTTACGAGTTGAAGCGTCGATGACTGCAAGTTGCGGTCTCCACTTCAAGCACAGCAAGTAGAGTATCTGAGACGGTTATAACTAGAAGGAACCTTGGACTCTTGAGACTAGGTGCAACACAACTGGCACAGCAGCACGAGGAATGTCAGGAAGATTTCACGGGATAAGTGAATGACAACTATCAACTTGAAGTTTCAACTTGGCTGATTTTATCCCCACCAGGATAACGTAGAGTCATCTTAAGGAATCGCTTCTTGTTATTAGATGATTCTTTGTCAGTCAGCTAAGAAGGAAACGTGAAATTATGTAATATTCCAGTTTTAGATGTTTTGAGATTTATCTATCAAGTTTTTCTTGCGTCTCTTCCGAAGTAGTTATAGAGGAAAGAGAGGACGAGAGAACAAAAGACGTTGCACTTTCTTCGAAGAACAAGAGAGGATGCGAGAAATTTACTTAGTCTACGATATTCTTATGTAACGACGAGTATCAGTCGAGCGATTTTTTCTTCTACTCCTTTAATTTCTAGTGTGGGTTTTGGAGTAAAGAGTTATAGAATTATAGTCTTACTTCAAAAAGAGATCGGATTCTTTCGTTTTTCCATCTTTTCAGGTTTTGTGTGTGTTTTTAGACGCTGATTCTTATTATATTTCTCAGGTCATGTATTCATTTATCATCTCGTCAGGTCATATATTCATCTATCAAGTGAAATTTAAAAAATAATAAAAAATACCAGTGTACTATTAATGGTAGTTTATTCATGCATAATAGAGAAGTTAGAACACGATGCATTCTCTAATACTACCCTATCGAAGCATGCATAATAGAGGAATTAGAACAATATGTATTCTCTCATACTACATTATTGAAGCATGCATATTTCACCAAAGTTCACTTCCATACTTCCATTTGATTATTTTCGATTCTAAACCAATCAGGGATTGTTCTTGTTAGGGTCGGTGAGGATCGAATATTAGATACACCCCTTTAACTCTTCATATATATCTTTTTTGAAAGAATCATCATTAATACACCTCTTTAACTCTTCATATTTCTTAAATTTTTTTAAATTTTTTTAGAGAATCACCACTAATACATCCCTTTAACTCTTCCACTTCTAAGAAAGAAACGAATAAATGAATCTAGACATTCAAGTTAATGTGTTAAGACTTATGGATGAAGGTATTCGCCAATGATCCAGATTGTTTGTATAAGCAAAAAGTGTATACTCATTATTAATATAGAGTTCCTTATTATCAAGTGATATCTAATCTTATTCCCCGTATGTCTTGCCAGGTGAGATCATTTTAGGTTATATCATTCTTTGGTATATTTAAAAATACATTGTCACCGCTGTGTTACTATATAAATAATATGTTCAACAATTTTAGATAACAAGACCTGATATTTTTAGTTATTTATCATTTGTATTCACCAGTGACAAAGATTAAATATATTTTTTGTTTTCACCGCTTGTCCTTCCTTCCCCCGGCCAAAGTGCACCTTGGATGCTTATTTTATCGAAGCATGCATCATGAGAGGAGGGGTACTGTGGACAGTTTCTGAGAAAAGTCAGAGGAGGTAATATTCAAAACCATTGGCAACTAGAAAACACAACCCAGCGATGGTCTATCTTCTTGTCGAACACACCCAAACTACTTGGAAAGAAAGAGCCGATAAAATCTTAGGGGCTCAAGTCGGATCGACCAGCAGCGAGAATTTTAGCTGAAGTTGTCATACCTTGTGGGCTGGATTAAGGAAAGATGGTAGCCCTGACAACAAAAAGGCTTGGATAAAAGCTATGACTTCTATAGGGAAGATATATAGATAAACCCTCGGACGAGAACGGGAGGAGAACAAGACCAGAGCCAGCCCCCTCAAAACCCTTGATGAGACTACAAAGGCAAATCTATAGCAAGATCCAAAAAAGAAAATCGGATAGAGACAGGAGGGATGAGCACGTTACCAGAAGACAGACGCAGGGTCAGATTAAACCCCCACTACCGGTATATAGGCTCTGGGTAACTCAGAGCCTCATTTCTGCAGATCGCGATGCGCGGAAATGGAGTCTCTAGATTACGCAGAGCAGATTTCGGAGAGTAATAATGCAGGCTACAGATGTCCATTTCTGCCATGCTATATAGCGATAGAATCAGCGTCAGATGCTCTACATTTCTGTAAAAAAATCATTGTATGGGACCCAAAGATACGTATGCAGTACCCACTGACACAAAATGACCTTCTCACGTGATATCTGCAGCCACTATGAAGAAATTTGAATTTGAAAACGTTTTGACATGAGCGGTTGTCCCAATATCTCTAGGCAGTAACTCCAAAAATCTTTGGACAGTTAGAAACATAATGTGCTTCTTGCAGGAAGGAGGAGCAAGCCATTATATTCCTAGCTTCAACTGTAAACTGGATGTTGCAGAGGTGGGAGAGGCTTGGGGAGTTAGCGTGCTTCTCTGGAGTATATTCATTTTCATTTTGATTTTCAAATTATGTCATTTGATATCTTGATGTGCCATCATATTTTCATGTTATTTTACAAGGTGATGTTCCTGAGACCTATAGAATTATAAGATATTTGATGTTTATGGATTTGTTTTGGTACAGATTTATGAGCTACAGAGCTGTTTAGTCATGTTAGTTTTGATTTATTGCTTTATTTTATGGATAATCATTCCTAAACTTGCTAGTGGCATAGGTTATTTGAGTTTCAAAAGCTGTGTTGATTATACTCAGTTTATATTTTATTGTTGAGCTTACTAGATATTGTGCATTTTGTTCTTATTCCAAAGTTTCAAATGATATAAATTTTTTTATTGAGTTTTTTCAAAATTGAAGTTGGACTTGTTGGCATGACGTATAGGAGTAAGTTGTTACTCGCAGACGTTGCATACTTGTATCTCAGATCACTATTTTGACTATAAGACGGGTCGACGTTGGGATCAATTTTCCTCTGATCAAATCAACTACCATGGGGAGAGACGTCCGAATAACGTTCAAGTTATTCGTATTCTAGAGGATCTTTTAGACACTTATTCGTATTTATGTCATGCACTGGGACGGCAAACGACACATGCCGTTGTCTTGAGATGGTTGCTAGATGGTTCAGCAAGACGTATAGATGTCTTAGTGATTGCTCCTGCACAACGTATAGCAGCCCCCGAGCATGTGCCTTATGAGTCCATAGTTGAACAAGAGTCACTAGACCATGTGAGTGATAGTCATACTACTGTCGTCGATAGTCAGGTTGAGCCCACAAGAGTACGTACTGATGAGTTGGAGGAGGAGCCTCACGTTGAACGGAGGATGAGTCCTTCACACGCGTGCAGGTCGAATATGGGTTATGGAGCCGAGGAAAGATCATGGAGTTCTGTGATGTATTTCGTGTGAAATGTCCACGACCAAATTGCGTATTGTATTGCACTGCACCAATTATTATAGAGTTGCATCAGGTTTGGCAGTTGAAGTTTGGATGCGATGCATACCATATGACGGGTTTTGTGATAGGGGAGATGGAGAGAGAGAGAGGATCGTCAAATGTGATAGGGCAGATGTACCACACTGCATTATGTGCAGGTCTTAGTTATACCTCAATTGCAAGTATGCTAGAGGTCATGCGACTTCATGTCCTCATAGAGGGACATTGATATGATTTTCAAGGTGGAGTTGGACGTGCTCTCGGATGGTGCAGTGCTACATTATCACAATGGGAAGAACACAAGACGGCGATGTATGCAACATTGTTTGGAGGTAAATACTATAAGTTTAGTCATATATAATTATTTATGTACATATGATATTTGATATTTATTTCAGTTTTTTATAAGTGTTTTTTGTAATATTGTACACATTAGAGCTTTTGATCTTATACGTCGATTGTCGATGAGATTCATCTCGTAGTGGATATCATGGGACAGTTCCATTCATCAATGCAGCCGACATCGAATTATTGAGATGGTACGATGACGCGGGTGGAAGCAGAGAGCTCTTGGAGAATAGAGACGTCTGCGGTTCATAGAGGAATTGTGAATCTCCAAGAGAAAGGCATGTTCATCTTGGAGATTATCCATGATGATAATCATGTTATCGACACTATTATTGATAGGTATATAACTTCATAAGTTGTTTTGAAACTGTTTTGGAGAAAATTATATTTTCCATAGTTTCATCTTGCATCTTGTGATGCAGGAACGAGATCCATAACCAAAAGGATCTTTAGCACAAGTGTAAGGGGATTGTAACCAAGTTCAAGGAGCAGTTGCAAGATTTACGTATGTCTATGAGTGATCAGGGAATTGAAGATGCACGGAGCAGGAGTCAGCTAGTGGTCTTTTCAGTATCAACATTGAAGAGTTTTGTCGATTGAGAGCTCTTCCTCTAGGCGGTTCAAAGACAGTGCTCATGAATCGAATTGCCGAGCATCTAGCTCTTCCGACAAAGGACTACTGGTAGCTTGAGCGCACCCGAGGGCTGAAATATCATGAGCTTGGTGCACAAGATATTGCTTGTAAACTCAAGTCATGGATTTACACTTGTGCTCGTCGTGCTTTTGAGAGGTTATAAATTCATCGTCATAGTTTGTCGCTTTTGTGATTAAAATATTTTAATCTCACGTGATTACAATTTTCGCTTATCTAACCATATTTCCTCCATTTGTTGCAAAAGGGACCTTTGTCCGGAATTGATGTGTTTTGACATCTTGACCGCCACATCACATTGGGCTGATGATCATTCAGATTGTCATATTCTTCTGGACGATTGACCTTGTAGTGAGCACGAGTTTGGAGAAGGTGCACTCTTTCCACATGACAGAGCTACACATCTTGCTGTGGAGGCCTTCCTTACTAAACACATTACATCAACAAAGATGCGATTCTACATGTGTGCGAGAGAGAATTTCATGAGAGAGAGACCTTCCACTCTATCACCAACAAGTTTGCAACGGTGGAAGATCAATTCATCGTGTGTGGATCGCAAGGAACTTTGGCGAGGAGTACTGTAATCAAGTGATGGCTTCTCCATTCTCTTTTGTAGTACCTTTCGTCGTAGATCAGTTCCAAGTCGTCATCTTGACTTTGTATTGAATCTTAAGTGTTAAGTATGGTCTCTATAGTTTGACGAATGTAATTACCCTAAGGTTGGGGCCGATGCCTTGAAGGCATGAGAGGGTATTAGGGTTATAGTGGTTCTAGGGTACCAAGTAGAGGAAAAAAATGATTTCCAGATATGTTTTCTTATTGGTCTACTTTTGATCAATCAACTCCATTCAAGATCTGCAGACGGCTTTAGGGTTTTGGAGGTCTCCTTGGAGGTCATTCTAGGAGTGAGGGGTCTTGTTGGAGAGCTCTGGAGACGGGCTATACTCTGGAGGCGAAGATCGACCGATTTGGAGTTCTAAGGAGAGAGTGATGGACTTTGAAAGACAGGGGGATCAAATCAGTACCCCGAGTGATATTTTCAAGTGATCTGAGAGTTTGAGAGGTGATCTTTAGGAGCTGTCAAGGGGATCGAGTAGTTCACTCCGTGTTGGTTACATTGATGTAAAACAATCCTACATTTGGGTTGGATTTGCTCTTGAAATGATCAATTGAAGTTGGCTGTTACAGTTGAGAGATGTGTGTAAATCTGTTTTCTTTGGGTTCAAAGCTTGAGTTGCTCCATGCACATGGGATTGGATCTCTGAGTGAAACTTTCTAGGATGAGAGTGTGCCCTATCAGCTAGTCACATGTGAAATTTCAACTCATTTGGGTAAGAGAATGTGTGGAGATCTAGGATTTTAGCCATCGAGATCTGTAAAGCTCATAGGTTAGCACAGGCGGGTGGCTTGATCCATCGCGGACAGTTGAGTTCAGATCTGAGACTGAAATTTCATACAGTAGTAGAGAAGGGTCAGAAGGGATTTCTTGTGAAGTTTGAGCCTGATTGGATGATCAAGGTGAGAGCACGAGGTTGTCAAAGTTCAATTTACAACGAGACGGGAGGAAGACGAAGAGAGATTTCGCTTAAATCTCTTGAATGACCGTGAACAAGCGACCTGAGGATTGGAGGTGAGCTTCTTGGAGGTGTTGCATGGATGACAAGGAGGTCGTATTGTGAGATTGATACGACGATCACGTTCAGTGGAGGTGCCACGCCTTGCTGGAGCTGAGGTACCGTTATTTTTGATGTCACGCCTCGAGTTTTTTGGTTGTTTGTTGCCGATATGCCTTGTATCATTGGGAAGCTTGTCTAATAGGTTGTCCTTTGCTGTGGACATCTTCCTGAGCGGAGCTTGTATTAGCGAACAATAGAAGACCGGAGTCTAGCATTTAGGTAGTTTGTCGAGAAGAAGTAGTGAAGCGGATATTGATGAAAGATTGTATGAAAAGTGCTTGGGATCGAAAGCGGACATGTACCGTGTATGAGCCCTACTTTTACCTAGAATGGGATCGAGCTCGAGTCGTTTGTGCGACGCACATGTGTTGCATTTGGGTCAAGTTAGATCGATAGTAATCAAGACAAAATACTGATAGATTAGATAGTGAGAACGTAAGTTTCTTTGGTTAGGTTGTAGATCTTGTTGTATCTCTCCATAGCTAGATACCATGTGTATTCCTAGACCACATTTCACGCCCTACGACAACGGTGCCTCCAACACACCTAGCGATCCAACCGTCCGTGATGTCCGTCCGGGTCTAGGCTCCCGAACGGTGGTCTAATCTGCCGACTCGTTCCTTAGTCTTGTTCCAGCCCTTACATCGTTCCTAAGTCCAGAAGTGCACTAGACCGGAATATGTCTTAAAACCGGCCCAGCCATCACCTCATGCCTCCAGAGTCCGCTCGTCGAACTCTAGGGTCGGGTGACTCGTCCTGGCCCACCAAGGCATCGAGCCCCCGTCATATATACTTCTGGGATCGGCGGCCCCGTCCTCTTTATGTACCGGCATGCTATCGAGTAGACTTTGAACTCAAAACCACAAATTGTCTACTGTGCAGTCATGTTAGTTGCAAGGACTACAACATCAAAACGAGTAACTTTATACTTGTTTGAATTCAGAGTCCGTTTTGAAGTTCAAATAGTAAACATAACCCCTGCAAAATCAGCGAAACCGCTCTTGCAAAATCTGCTCAAGTCTAATATCAAAGCAACATAATTTTGCTATTTTGGAAAGTATTTTATGTCACTTAATCACTACTCCCTCGATGATTAAAGAAAGATTACGGAAAGTGTATTGAGAAAGGAGTAGGAGTGTTAAGCATCTGAAAGTAATCAGATGCTACTACTTTCAGATGCTTAAACAAGTTGGTATTGGTGATAATATCTGATGCCCACATATATCATTGTAGACTTGAAAATCCTAGTCAAGTAACTTGCAATCCTGTAGATTAACAACATTGAAACATACCTCAAGGGTCCTTGAAGCATCAAGGAGCTGAAGGCGACTTCAAATACGCAGCTAATGCATCTCTAACTTCACTGCACTCTCCCTGGCAGAATTCTGAACATGATCGGTGCTCGTTGTCCCAGAGAACGTGGTGGCAGCCGAGTCTAGATCTACCATCACTCTATGGTGCGCTAGAAAATTATGTAACACGTAACAACACTACACTATTTCAGCTGCCCATTTGAAGCTACTGCTGGTCCCAACACTAAGAATTACAAAACACCTTTTCAGAACACCAAAGGCTTACTCAATACATACTCTACTTTTTATCTATCATTTTGTGAACAGTCTATGCACATGTGGTGACCTCCGGTTCAGTGAGAATAGGGGCATACCATCTTTCTATCATGTGATAGGAGTCCCTTCACAAATACGGGTGAAGCTGAAATCCATTAGGTAATGTAACTATGGACTATGATAAAACTTTGCGGTCTCGAATATGGATCCACATGGCAGAGGTTCTGAGATCTCATGAGTCGTGGTTTGAACCTGCTCGACCACAACTCACATCAAGAAAACATCTTTTTGTGTCACACACACTGCTACACTAAGTTGTGGTATTGCTTTTTGTTGTAATATTCTCTTGGTAGCTCTCTGGCTGACGGGGCTTTGATTTTAATGTGTGAACCGTCTATGGCACCTTGACAATTGGAGAGACCAGCTTTCTCAAAAAACACCTTGAGAAACTCGTTTCATTGCTGATCCAGTAGGACATTGGACAAACTGAAGATCAAGGACTCCATTCACAGCAGTAACAACATCTACAAATATTTCTTGAGATACCAAATCGTGGTCTCCCTATACCAAACCTCTCGTCCATCTGAAAATGAGTCATGCTTGAGGTCGGCTTGAATAATGCTGTCCCAACTCGAACATCGATGAGGACGACTCTCCGGTAATGAGTATCAGCTTTGACACATGTGGCCAAGTAGAGTGACAAGCTGGAGGAACAAGACCTTATTCGAAGAGTTCTAATCCATCAATATTCTTCATAACTCTTCATGAGATAATAGTTAAACCATATTAACGATCTTGGCTTCACCCATCATGTATATTGCTTCATCTGCTGGAGATGCTCAATGATAAGTTGTTGTATCATGAAGACAACTCTTGTCAACGAGTCATGCACGGTCAGAATATCTAGCACCGAATTTGAGACATCATCCTCTTCTTCTTCAACTCTCATCCACTTGACCACAATGTCTGTAACCATCACAACCGCTGTAGTCACTACCATCAAGATAGCATGAACATCTATAGAATAAGACAACATATCCTTACTTTCAGAACTCATGTACTTACCACTTCCAATGTATTGGATATTAGACATGATAACGAACTAACAGTTAATGGATGTTTACATGGAATGCAGCCGACCTATCACTATGAAAAAGCGTGCAACAACTCATGACTTCACATGGTAAATGAAACTTTGGACCTGAAGCAAGACTAATTCAAGTGGAGAGCTCAAAGTTACAAACAACTGAGCAAAGAATGAAGCTCACTAGTCTAGAAGGAGTTAAAAGCACCCCGAAAATATAAAACTTTCACAACATCATACAAGCTAGGACAAGAAAGTTAGCAAGCAACAGAAAAACTGAGCAGATTAACAACAAATACAAAAACATTCGAAAGCTGATACTGAAACTGGATCAGTGAAACATCAAAGACAACACATCTCACAAATTGATAATTCGATTCCATAAATTATACCACAAATACATGACTGATTCTTCGAAATGAAGAAACAATAGAAACAAAATGTTTCATGTGCAGATACCGATCAGAACTAGAAAAGTAAAACTGTTCAAAACTATTTAGTTTCTGGTCAAGGCTCTGCCAATGTCAGCCAATGCCCCTGCCATCTTGTCCAACACACTCACAATTTTGTACGAAAGAACGTTAGCTCCTTCTTGTTTGCTCTTCCTTGTAGGAGTTTCTGAGCTTTTAGTTCAGAAACTCAACTTCTCCTTATCAATTTTGAGTTTTGGTTTCTCTATCTCAACTATGGAGTTAGAAAAACACGTCAGAGTTTGGTTCAGAGCAGAAGCATAGCGGCTCATTGCAAGCTTCTGTTCAACTAAGTTATGACGACTGGACTCTTCAACGTCTATCTCTGCAGAATTCTGAACTTCAGAATCCAGTTGAGGATCCGGTTGATCATCATCACTATCTAGACTTCCAAGACCAAGACTTAGGGTGAGAGATTGGGGTCATGCACGATGGGGTCGAATCGGACTGAAGATCATATCGACAATCAGAAAAGTGATGCAGTGGATAATTCAAGAGGAGTTTCTTCTCTTCACGTTCTTACCGACTCAACGAGTTATACGGACTCTGGAGAGCCGAGCATTTTCCGCTCCATCTCTACACAGCTGGACATCGAATTGCTTGAGGAGTTGATGCTTTCTCGCTCCGTCGTAGCACAGGTAGACTCGACATGTTTAATTCACATGTGAAACGGAGAGAGTGAACTCGTAGGAAAGGTCAAAAATTGATATTATCTCCCAGACCTTACCCTTTTGAAGCCCGTCTTGCAAACGGGCAAATTATGCATACGGTTCGACTTCAACCCACTGCACAAACTGGAATCGGTTACTTTGCGGTGAACGTCTCCATCTCCAACTATAAGTTTCACACGCGTATGATGAAATACCGGTTTTCAGAATGTCGTTGCGGTTACGACCTAAGACTCTACTGCCCAGCAACGATGATTTCGTATTTATCACACAATGGTACCGTCTGGTCTCCTCACATTTTGATAAATAGAGTGTTTCTCATTCACGTGTGAATTAATTGGAATTCACTTTCAGTCTTCTTTATGTCTTCGTGCTTGCGAGATTTTTTCTGCTCGTATTTGCTGCCAGAGAATGGTGGACGAGAAACGCTATCTCCTAAATCCAGGTCCATGGATTTAGGAGATAAAGGCTTCAGAAAAAACAACAAAATTCCTACAAAATTCCTAAGAGTGCGACATTTCCGCCCGCCATCCGAAAGTACCCCGAAGGCGTTACAGCAGATGTAGACAGATTACTGCGACTTTTTAAATCCTTTTTCTGCGAGTAACTATCTCTGTGTGACATTGTGTGGAGTCGAATGGCGCAATGGACGATGAAGTGTGAAGAATATATGAATTTCGAAGAACATAAACCGTACTTCACTTCACATCGAGGGGATGGGCGTTCTCGATTCGCCTCAGACTTGGTTTGGTCTGAGTTCTAGGTCTCAGATATACCCTACACGCGGCAGATCCAAGTACTAACCTCTTGTTCCGTCCACGACAAACGAGTCGCGGGTCCTCGTCTTGAATTTGCACAAAACTTTGCTTTCGAGAGGCGACATAAATTGTCTACAGGTTAGTATCAACCTGCTACTGCACCCAACAACAATTCTACTGAGACTTTTGTAGGCTACATCACCCAACAATAGTTCTATCGAGACAGCCTACAAGATTCAGCTGCCAACACGTCATTGACATTAGGTTCTTCTAAACGCCTTTTGGACTTGATAGCTCAACCTGCGCAAATGTATCTGCAGAGGTATCAGAGAGTGACTTGTCTGAATCCAGCTGACCTGAGGTTATCAATTGCAAGTGGGAGCTTCTGGTTGTAAGTTTGGGCAGTAACGAAGCACGTGCTCGGGTACTCTGGGAGCTGCTATAGCCAGCAGAGGGTTGAGTCTAGGAACTTTTGAGTCCAAATGTCTCGTCCATGTCAAGCTGTTCCGGCTTCAGGTTTCCAGGCAGACTCCAGTTGCAAGTCTGGATGAACAGAGCCAGGTTTCCAGGCAGACTCCAGTTGCAAGTCTGGATGAACAGAGCCATGACATACTGGACTACCAGAAGAACAAGCCCTTTTCCAGGGCATATTCTCCGACCCGTCCCGAAAGGTAGAAGATCAAAGTCGAGGCCATGGACATCCTTCTTACTACCCAGGAATCTCTCAGGATAGAATTCCAGTGGCCTCTCGTAAATCGCCGGATCTCTTTGGATTGCTACGTGTTGATGAATAATTTGGTCTTCGCAAGAATCCTGTAGCTTTGAATCTCAGTCTTCTGTGGAGATATGCGGTATCAAAAAAGTGCCACAGGATGCAGTGCCAGAGTCTACCATGAGATCATTTTACATTCTGTTTTGAGACTGCGAGTTTCTATTACTCTACAGAGAGCTTTAGAAGCGGCTATTCACATGAGAGCAATTACAATAAGCGATGTTATTTCATGTACACGTGTTGTATGCAAGAGTTTTGATCTACCTGTGTATAATATTCGTGTGCATCGGTTGTATGCAGCAGCTTAGATTTACCGGTGTGATCTTTTAGAAACGATAGATGATTTTAGAGCTATTACTAATAGGGATGAGCCCCGATGTTTTCTTTTCCTTAGGGGGTTAGTTGCTTGGACCTTTGGGTCCCTCTTTCCCTTGTAAGGCTTGATGTGTCTTTCCATACGTTGGCTATTCATTGCGTAGCGTGTTTTCTTCTTTATGCATTCGGAAAGTCTCTTTCACAATGGCATTCACATAGGGGGATTAGGGTTTAGTGTCAGGGTTAAACCTCCCTTCAGTGCGTTGGTTGCTTGGTCCCTCTTTCCCTTTTACGGCTTGATGGGGTCTTTCCATCGGTTGGCTATTCGTTGCGGGTCACTCAATGGCATTCAGGTACGGCAGATTGGGCAGATCAGACTCTTCGACGAGTCTGTCTCTTCCAACTACAGAATCCATTTCCGCTTGTGCTGTTTCCATGCAGCCGGGATTTTTCAGGAGCTCGCGGAGCCCTCAGTCTGTGGTACTGGAGTTAGTGTCTGTACCTGCGAGAATCACACCCTGCACTCACAGCTCTCTCCATTCAGAATCAATCTAAAACTCGAAGCCGTGGCAGAACTTTCAGAGCTGAACCCTGGAAGCTAGTGCTAAGGAAACTATACAGACCCAATTACATCACGGTCACGCCTGCAGAATACCTGCATGATGGCTTTCATGCCAGATCCAGTGAGGTATTGGCCATCAACATCTCTGGGACGAGAGAGTAGTATGTCCACCATATATTGCGGTATCTTGTCCGTAGAACCCTGAGGCTGGTGTTTAGCTGCCTCCTGCTTCATCTTATGATCGTCCAGGACACTCTGCAAAAGTTTATCATTTTTCTTTGCAGTGACATGCATCCGCTTCTGCAGACCTTGCGGGTCGGACCGATCCAACCAGGGTATGTAGTCCCGCAAGATAATCTGAAAATATCTTTTATCGTCTCTTGAAAATCATCAGCGTCTTTTATGGTGTTTGCCCCTTCATTGAGAATGCCTGGTTCATCATCATTCCGGCTACTATATTTAATGCAATCTTCCGTATCACCACATCCATCCGCAATGCCTTTGTTCCATTACTGCATGCTTCGATTACATCGTTAGTGCCACTCATCATTTCCTGCTGGCGAGTTTTCTGCACACACGAAGGACCATCCCTTGAACGAACAAACGTTTTAGGGACTCCATAAAGGGCAAGTTGTTCAAGACTGGTGTTCCAGATATACGTAGAAACAGATTACGGAGAATCTGATGTTAACGTGATTGAAGGACAGCAGTAAACAGTTCGAGTTCGAAATCCCCACGCGAGCAGGAAGGCATCACGAACGGTGGACAGAGTAAGTGGATAGGATCGATCGTGCCTGAATTGCCGGCGCAAAGTCAAATGTAATGGAACGACCCTGTGTCGTACATCACATGAGTGCTGGCAAGTGAGCCGATTCTTGCCGGCTGCCAGAAACGAAAAGATCTCTAATTCTCTGGAGGGGAGGAGAGGGGAGAGAGTAAGTTGAGAGGGTAGAGTGTAGCGTGGATTCATGCAGATATATTTTTAAGTGCTTTTTTTCGTTTTTTATTTCTGTTTCTTTTTATTTTAGAATTTTTATATTCTGTGAAGAAATGAATGAGTATTAAAATACTTTTGAATATTTTAGGTTTATAGAGTCTTCTTCTTATGATTATTGAGAGATTTCAGAAGACTTTCTTGTTACATTTAGTGTGTTATTTATCCTTAGAGAATTAGAGTTTTATATTTGAGAGTATATTTTTGAGATGTTTTTATTACGAGTATCGTTCTCTAACTATGCGTACTCTTTGTCTCAAGAAATCGATGTCCAATGTGCAGTCAGTTATTTTTCTCGCAAGAGTTAAAGTCTCATGTGAGAAAGATGCACAAGATCTACGACTGGTTCACATGAGAAATCCAAGTTAGTCGAGAGCGGAGATCTACACATTGGATCATTAGAGCACCATTAATCCTTCTTCTTGGAGTTCCTCCTGAGTCGCGAGAGTGGTTGAGAGTCCACACTTACACTATTTTGAGATTGTGAGACGAGTTTTTCTGGTCTGCGCTTGTTCCATGAATTACCATGTGCTCTCCATGACGAGGTAAGACATGCATTCTGCTTATCTCTCGACATGTTGGCACGTAACATCAAAGACGAGACGAGACGATTATTGTTGTTTTTACTATATCATTGATGTCCATGTTATACTCGAGGCTAGAGAGGAGGACATCGGAGGTGACGACTCGTCTTCAAAGATTCCGTGCTGGTGATTGGACGATCTTATAGAAAAAAATCAGTACGTGCAGTACGATATAAGAGTGAGTCTGTCTTACACATGACGTCTCATCTTTGATGTTGTAAGATGTTAGGTCAAGTTGGAGAGTATAGTAGAGCTGAAGTATAGTAAGACTGAACGGCTTGACCAGGAAGTCGGGATCAGATGAACCCTAAGTGGTTCTCTGAACAAAGGTTGGAACATTGGGTTAAGACATAAGGGCTTATCCCAAGACGACCCCAGACGAACGCTGACCTAAAAGGGCAAGTTTGGAAACAGACCGAAACATAGATATGAGACATAGGTCTGAGACATAGGTCTGAGACGTAGATCCGAGACGTGAGACCGAGACGCGACGGACCGTGGTTTGGACGCTGGTCCAAACCATAGGGTTCGAGTCTGAGTCTGGACCATTGTTTTTCAAAAACTGACCAAGTGTTGGAGCTCCAGCGACGTTTTAGGTCGTGGACGGAGCTCCGCGTAAGATCTCGAGGCGAGTAAGATATCATTGAAAAGGTCTGGGCGAGAGCTTTCCATTGATATGTAGAACTCCTCGAACTGACCTCGAAGCTGAAAATTATGACCGAACCCGTGATCGGGTTGTGATATAATTTTTAGAGACCAAAGAGGAGGACGGGGCCGCCGATCCCAGAAGTATATATGAGGGAGGCTCGATGTCTTGGTGGGCCAGGACGAGTTACCCGACCCTAGAGTTCGACGAGCGGACTCTGGGGGCATGAGGTGATGGCTGGGCCGGTTTTAAGACACATTCCGGTCCAGTGCACTTCTGGACTTAGGAACGATGTAAGGGCTGGAACAAGACTAAGGAACGAGTCAGCAGATTAGACCACCGTTCGGAAGCCTAGACCCAGACGGACATCACGGACGGTTGGACCGCTAAGTGTGTTGGAGGCACCGTTGTCATAGGACGTGAAATGTGGTATAGGAATACACAGGGTATCTGGCTGTGGAGAGATACAACAGGATCTACAACCTAACCAAAGAAACTTACGTTCTCACTATCTAATCTATCAGTATTTTGTCTTGGTTACTATCGATCTAACTTCACCCAAGTGCAACACATGTGCGTCGCACAAACGACTCAAAGCTCGATCCCATTCTAGGTAAAAGTAGGGCTCATACACGATACATGTCCGCTTTAGATCCCAAGCACTTTTCATACAATCTTTCATCAATATCCGCTTCACTACTTCTTCTCGACAAACTACCTAAATGCTAGACTCTGGTCTTCTATTGTTCGTTAATACAAGCTCCGCTCAAGAAGGTGTCCACAGCAAAGGACAACCTACTACACAAGCTTCCCAACGATACAAGGCATATCGGCAGCAAACAACCAAAAAACTCGGGGCGTGACACCGAAAATAACGATACCTCAGCTCCAGCAAGGCGTGGCACCTCCACTACATGTGATCGTTGTACCAATCTCACAATACAACCTCCTTATCATCCATGCAACACCTCCAAGAAGCTCACCTCCAATCCTCAAGTCGCTTGTTCAAGGTCATTCAAGAGATTTAGACGAAATCTCTCTTCGTCTTCCTCCCGTCTCGTTGTAAACTGAACTTTGACAACCTCGTGCTCTCACCTCGATCATCCAATTAGGCTCAAACTTCACAGAAAATCCCTTTTGACCATTCTCTACTACTGTATGAAATTTCAGTCTCAGATCTGAACCCAACTGTCCGTGATGGATCAAGCCACCCGCCTGTGCTAACCTATGAGCTTTACAGATCTCGATGGCTAAAATCCTAGATCTCCACACATTCTCTTATCCAAATGAGTTGAAATTTCACATGTGACTAGCTGATAGGGCACACTCTCATCCTAGAAAGTTTCACTCAGAGATCCAATCCCATGTGCACGGAGCAACTCAAGCTTTGAACCCAAAGAAAATAGATTTACACACATCTCTCAACTGTAACAGCCAACTTCAATCGATCATTTCAAGAGCAAATCCAACCCAAATGTAGGATTGTTTTACATCAATGTAACCAGCTGTAGTGTCACAGGATTACTCCTTTTGCCCATTTAGTATACAAGATATCGTTCCCATAGAAGATTTGCACAAGTAACGCTGCTCTAAGTTCTAAGATCTGTTCAAACACACAAACACACGGGTTTTGTCTAAAAATCCTGTCTTCTCACAAAACCACGCATCTTCCAGACTCGCTAAAAGGGGCTCTGGATCTAACCAAACAACTACTAACTAAAATATCACACAACTATTCACAGAGAAGCTCGGGAAGACGCTCTTCCTGCTTCCAGGTCACTTCTTTCGATCTTCTCAGTACCGTCTTCCCGAAGCAATTCTCGGCTTCTGGGGGTTCAACTCTACTTCTCACACCTCCAGAAGACTGCCTTGCTTCGCAGAAGTTGACTAGCAACGGCTGTTACACCTTACTCACTCTCACATTCCAACGGGTTAGATTAATCACAAGGTGTATGCCCCCTGTAGTCCTCGTCGAGTTCACCAACTATCATAGGGCGTAAAATGTGGTATGGGAATACACGGGGTATCTGACTGTGGAGAGATACAACAGGATCTACAACCTAACCAAAGAAACTTACGTTCTCACTATCTAATCTATCAGTATTTTGTCTTGGTTACTATCGATCTAACTTGACCCAAGTGCAACACATGTGCGTCGCACAAACGACTCAGAGCTCGATCCCATTCTAGGTAAAAGTAGGACTCATACACGGTACATGTCCGCTTTAGATCCCGCTCCGTAGGAGATCTCTACTCTGTTCCGGAGTAGAGATCTCCTACGGAACAGATCACTCTTCCAGCAAATGCTTCAGCAAACTCTCCTACAATCAGTCATATCTCTGTATTCCTGATAGTCACTTGGTTTACCGGCTGCATATCTTGAATGAAGCGTAACGCTCCACTCTTTTTCGGAACTGTAAACCAACGACTGGAATACGGTGCAAATGAAGGTTCGAGAATCTTCATCTGCATCTTCTCTTTCAGAAGCTCCATAAGCTTAGGTAGATGAGTCCTAGGTACAGGGATTGGCCTCAAGTCCCAAGGTGCATGCGGCACTGTAAAGATAATCATTGGAGCTACTACGCTCGGATCCACGCATCCTATCTCCGAAGCTTCAAAAGAAAAAGCCTTTTCGTGCTTACTCAACATCTCTTTGAACTCTCGCTCTTCAATAGGAAAGAGAAAATCTGCGGATCCTACCTTCAACTCCTTGAGCGTAGCTGCAGTAAACTTGTGACCCATTTGGCGAGGATCCCTTAAGCTCTTCTCCTTCGAAGCTTGCTGAATTTGGTGGTTGGAGTCATCGGGTAAAGGTTGAGCTACAGGCTTAACCTTTCTATCTATCATTTTGTACTTAGTTTCAACCCTGACTTCTGGTTTCTGGAATGACTCTATGATTGAATAGAGCTCTCTAGAATTTATTTCCACCAGTTGATCTTCACTCCTTTTCTCAATCTTGGTAAGTTCCTCCAAAGGATCTTCTAATCCCGTCTCCATGTAAACACTCGCTATTCTATCTTCCTTGTCAAGCACACACACTCTTTTTAGATCTTTCTCAACTCTTTCCACAGCCTTCCGCTCCCACTTCCGTAGATCAACAAGCTGCGTATATAAAGCAAATCCACTCTCAGAAAATCCCACAACTCCTATACAAAAGGCACTCCTTCGCTGGCGAGAGTACCTCCTTTTGTGTATCAACATCATTATACCCTCGCTCTATTGTGACCCTATGCAAAAATCCTTAAACTCTTTAGGAAGAGAACCACTCCGCAAGTTCTCCCGATTGCGCTCATGGTTAGGAGATACAATCAAAAACTGCACTGCTCTCTTACCATCTTGATTTCTGATCCAAGCATATGCGGATCCATCATCCAACACCTTGGTCTCCATCCTTACAGCCGTAATGTATGGCTGTCCAAGAATCACTGGATACGAAGTAGTGTCTTGAACAAAAAAGTTTTGCTCTATGACTACATCTCAATCTTCACCCTTACATCTGGACAAGCACCGTAGAGTTCTCCCCGCGTGTTATTCGCTGTCCGGATCATCCAACCATGCTCTGTGTCAATGGGCCACTTCTCTCGCTTATAGACATCTTTAGATACGATGTTAATCTCAGATCCATGGTCAATGAGAGCAACCACCGGATCTGCCAGATCTCATATCTTCACCAGAGTTTCCGTAGTACCTCTAGCTCAATGTCCCCTAGTATAGTAACTGGGAACCCTATCATCTCCATCATCTTCATCTACAGCAAATCGAACTTTATGGTTGGTGCAATATTCAGCTAGCTCTAGCTCTTCCTCCTTCGTTATTCTCGTGTCTAGAGCATTCGTCATAGCAGTCTCACTTGTCAACTCTTCCTCTTGATGGTGTCAATAATGACATCATGAAACTCCTTCTTTGCCATTCTAAAGATCTCTCGTAAAATAAACTCAATCTTCGCGTTGAGCACTATTTCTTCTAACACCCCCTTCAAATCTATAGCTGCTTCAATATCTGACTGCAGCTTGTAGGTAGCAGGCTTACCTTTCTTACTCCTTTTTTACCTCTCTGTGGTAGATGGTGAGACTTCCTCCATAGTCTCTTCTCGCACCGGTGTTGTATCCAGCCGAGGTTTCTCTCCTCGTAACTGCCTCTTAGGAGTACTTCTCTCCTTACTAGGACCAGCATCATCCCTCATACGCTTCTCCTCCATGAGAGCCTCATGTTGACTCTTTGCCAAGTAGGCGTGTACAGACATTGTATCTACTGGATCACTCCAGCTAGTAGCACCTCTGATTGTCGTGGCCACCTTGAGTAACTCACCCCTTGTTGCTTTTCCTTTCTCCATTATGGTCACAACATGACTCCATATTTCACTCGCTTTTACTTCCTTTTCAGAAGTACTATCTCTATCTTTCACTACCTCAACCCCATAAGTAGCGGCTTGTATTAATACTCGGCATGTTGTGAAAGATAATCCTCTAAAACTTACCTCATCCCTCTTCTTCCAAAGTTAGTTTTGAGGATCTCACCTGTCTTCTTCAAGGCAACCTTCCTCTCCTTCCAGTAGATCACTCCCTGCCGTAGGATGTCAACAAAGTCTACACGTTCCTTCCGATGATGTTCAGTGCTATCGCATCAAATACATCTCTGCACATATCCTTGCTTTGGAGCGGGTTTGCTCCCAGGTACTCCCTCTTTCTCCTCTAGCCTTGCTAGCTTAATTTGCAAGTCTCTCATCCTTTTTACCAATTCCTCTATTGCATCTTTTTGAGGTGCAACCGTAGGGATAGGAACAGCATGAAACGAAATAGGAAGTACTTGTAGATTAGACACTTTTGGCTGCTTGCGGGATAGTACGATTGGCGGTGGTCTCACTTCTTGTCTTATCACCACTTTCTCTCTCCGATATTCTCGCTTTGCAAGTACACCCACTGCTTTAGAAACCTTCCTCCAATCGGCCGTGAGTCCAGTATCTTCAATCCTATCTTCCAAAAGTAATTCCAACTCCCTCTGTAGCTCATTGTTAGCTGTTTGCAAAAACAGCTCGACCTTGTCGTTCTCCAATGTGAGCTTCTCCATCCGAGACAATTGAAGAAATTGTCTCTCGAACTCTCTAAATAGCTCTGTAGCAACAAGCCCTTTATTGGGTTTGTTTACCCACTCCATGAATGACTTCTTAGTCACTCGATCTGCATCCTCTAGAAAATATTTCTCTTTTAACTGGAAAGTAAACTCTTCTCATGTAGCGCCATGAGAGTAGATGATTTCTTTCACGTGCTCTCGTATCTCTGGTACGACAGCAAGCTCAAATGTGTTGACCATCTCTCTCTCTGGCACTTTACTCAACTCCATCTCTCGAGAATAGTACTAAAGGTACTTGGAGATGTTTTTTCCATCGAACTGATCCAACAAACTCACAACAGATTGCAAAGCTCTAGTAGCCATTGTCTCCTTTCGTTCAGCGACTTGTTGTTGTTGCATGATCAACGCGAATGTCTCAAGCAATCGCATGTCAAATCTTTTAAGTGGGTTCACCTTCGGGGTCTCTCCAGACGTAGAAGTCTCATCTATAAATTGAGATAGGCTCTTAGCGTCCATGGTTGCAAAAAATATATCTCTCAACCCCAGACGTTTCTGCCTACTCTGATTGCTCGGTGACAATCTCAACCTGATCTGCCCCTATCGGAGCTCCTAATGCGACTTCTGATAAGCTAAGAAGCCCTGCGAACACCTCGGGTGTCACTGAGGTGGCTTCCTCCATAGTCGTTGCTGACCCTGCTGTCGTTGCTGCTGCTTCTTCTTCGGCTTCGGCTTCGGCTTCCGACTTTGCTTCTGCTTCTGCTTCGGAAGACGGAAGCTTCTTTCGGGAAGCTGGGTCGACTTGCGCTTCCTCGCTCTTCTGAGGCACTGGTTCGGTACTAGGGACCATGGTGACCTCATAGAGGTCCAGGGAAGTCGTTTCCTCCACGCGGAATACATGGGAAGACGGTTCTTCTTCCTGTCTTCCAGGGCGTCTTCCGATGTCTTCTCGGATTCCAACGCTGTCACTACCAAGTGCACAGCGAGGTCGAACTCCTCCTTCTCCAATTCGGATCCAGTCGATGGTGCTGGAGCTTGGGAAGATGCAGTTGCAGGTGGCGGAATCAAGGGAAGACCATAGAGTGTCTTCACTCTCTCTATCTGCCGATCCAGATACCAGAACATGCTCTCCTTGCACTCTACCAACAACACTCTGGACTCCTCGTCCCATTCTCTAGCCAGGGTAAGCAACTTCCTACCCGCGGTGAAGTTGAACTTCTTCCGAAGTGCTTCCACCGACTGTGCTAGCATCTCTTGCGCACGAGCTTCCGCTGCTTCCCGCTGCATCTTCTCGGCTGCAACTTGCGCTTGAGCGGCTTCCCGCTGCATCTTCCAGGTTGACTATCCTCTGCGAGGGCGGTGATCTTCTCCCGCACTCGGAGAATCTCTTGGTCGCGCTGCTGTACGCGCGCCTGCAACTCTTGGTTGCTCTTCTTCAGTTGGATCAGCTCCTTGGCAGAAGCGGCTGCTTCCGCCTTGTATCTCGCTGCGAGCTTCTCTGTGGTGCGGAGACTAGCTTCCAGCGCTTTTGTCTTCTTTTGGCCTTCTTCCTGACGCATCAAGTTGCGCAGACCGAATCCAAGCTGTAAGGGCTTCTCCTGAGCCTTCGCTCTCTTCTCCAGCAACTCCATAGCTGGCTGGATCTCTGAGTGGAAGAAGGCACTGAACTCTTCCAGTCTTCTTCCTGCGGAAGACAGGTTCATCTCCACAATTCGATCGGAGGTGTCGACCTTGTCTTCCAGAGGCAAGTGTGCCTCTTCCACCACAATGATCTTCAGCTTTTGCATACGGGGAGAAGCTACTCTCCTCATCTTCCAGGGTGGAAGATCTCTCCCCATGGTAGAAGCGGTCCTCTTTACTGCGCTTCCTCGCATTGCAGTAGGAGTATCCATCCATCCTTTGTCTTCTGGAGTCTTCGGAAGACTCCCTGGTGCTGCAGAAGCGGTCTTCTGCTCCGGTCGGGTACTCAACGGCTCTTCCTGCGAGTCAGACTCCGATCCTTAATGAATGAGGGAGGTAGTCTTCCTAGGTATACTTCTAAGACCCTTCTTCCTCAGAGGCGTGGCGTCTTCCGACCCACTGGAGTCATCTTCTCTCACCAGAAGCGTCTTCTGATGAGAGCCGGGTCTCAGCTGCGGCATCAGAGTGGGAGGGAGAGTTGCGGCTGCTGCTCGGTCATCTTCTTCCGAGGTCTCCTCCTTTGTCTCATGTTGCCCAATTGGCCCATACTTCACCAACTGACCTTCCGTGAGATCCCCCATGGTTACGTACAAGTAATAGAGGAAAGGTGTCAAGTGTCCTCCTGCCGGGGTACCTAAGTACGTTAGCTCCGCCTGTACATATATGTGGAAGAATGAGCTCCAGTTGACGGACACTCCTTCATCCCACACTGCTTCCAGGAACTCCACGTCCTCATCTCCAAGGTACCTTGTCTTCTGCGCTTTCCCCTTGGGAAAGAGATGCAGAAACAGCTTCGCCAGAAGTCGCTTCTTTGACTCTCGGTAAGATTCGATCTTCCACCCGTTCCTTCCCTGCCTGTTCTCCATAAAGAGGCAAGTTGTGCTTCCAGGCACATGCCACTCACTCACGATCTTGGGTAGGATCTTCTTCTCGAGCCAATACCCTCGGTCTTCAGATTCAAGCCTGTGGAAGGCCCTGCGCCACCAATCTTCAGTCCAGGAAGATGGTCTTCCTCGAGCTACTCCTGCCTTCGCAGGTACACGGTTGCGAGGTGGTCATGCTGCCTAAACCTCCTCCAGAAGTCCCTGGTCAGCGAGGTTCCAATCTCACTGGAAGAAATCGAGACCAAACTCCTTGAGGAAGGGTGTGGCCTCGGCCAACTCTGCTGCTGGTAACACCAACCCTCGAGGATGCATCGACATACTAGAAGATCTGTTGCACTAAGCCACACGCACTTACTGTGAGCTGAAGGTTAAGTCCTCCCCAAATGCCCACAGTCTAGCTTCTACTTCTCAGAAGACGAAACTAGTCTTCTAGAAGACAACTACTCCGTCTTCCGGGATTCCAATAGTACTTTCTAGATAGCTCTCGTCTTCCGAGCTATATCTAAACAATCCTAACTAAGCAAGGCCTCGAATGGATTACCAAGAAGACAACCCACCTTGCAATACATCCTACTTCATATCAGAAGATACAAGATTCGCGAAACGAAGAGTGCATAACAGATTCAGAAGATGGTTGCAGGCTCCTGCGGTGACATTGGTCTCTGGGAAGACTCTCGGGACAGCTTCCGATTCAATGTCTTTCTCGGAAGACCTCCCGAAGTCATGCTTCCTTTCAACGGTCTCACTTGTCTTCTTCTTCCTACGCGCAATCTATCCTCACAACAGACTCAAGACATTTGCACTCTGTTCTTCTGACTTCTCACCTCTCATACACACTCAGAGAAGCTTGCTGCTCGATGGGAAGACATAACCCTCGATCATTCTCTCCAGATTCTGCCAGCAAGACTTCTCACGACTCTCTCTTAAGTTCGGGAAGAAGAAAGAATGGGCTGCTATGGGTCAGATAGAAGAGACCTGAAATGGACCCTCACGTCTTCTCACGCATTTTGCCAGCCCTTCCAGTCTTCTAGTCTCTCTAGGAAGATGTGGATTTGAGAAGCTTGGAAGATTGGGAGGCACAGGCCTAGTTCCCGACTTCTAACTTCTCAAAATAACAAAACAACTCACCAAGCCACTCGGAATTCGTACCAAGCCTCTCTTAACACAAAACCAAAATAAATCCACTCTTGATACGAATTGTGTACAGTCGACTTTCGAAGACAGTCAAACTACTGAAGCGTCTTCCGAAGACAGTCTTCCGAAGATGTTCCAATCTTCCGAAGCGTTTCTGTTCAAGGTTTCGGGGGTAGAGGGATGGTAGGGTAGGGAAATTGATAGCTAGGATCGCCAATTTGAGGGCTAGGGGTAGGGAAGCTCGAATTGAACTCGGGAAGAAGCAAGAAGATGTCTGACAGAAATTGGGCAACGCTTCCACACCCGATGTCACAATAGGAAAATGGGGATGGGGAAATTGAGTGATCAGGTTGCCTGCAAACCACATGGGAAGCGCGGGGGATACCAAACAAAGGCGAGAAGCATGGGAGAAGGGAAGAGAACATGGGAAGAACCTCTACTATCTTCTGTCGACTTTCCGAGCTGTCTTAGATCTTCCGCGCGCTTCTAGCTCTAGTTCCAGCTCCAATGCGACCCTACAAGGCTGCTTCCGCTGTCAGCTTCTGGCTACGCCTCAATTCCACCTTCGATTCCACTCAGCCAATCTCCAATGTCAGCTTCCGGAAGCTCACAAAAAACACCTTCAGTTCACTACGCTTCCTGCGCTTAGTAGTTCGACTTCGCCTTCCTTCTAACTTCGAATCGATCTTGTCCTCACTCGATTTCTCTCGCTGCTTTCTTCACTCAAATCAACTCGCTGCCTGAATCGATCTTCTCAGTCTCCAATCTCTCGATGCGAGAAGCAGGTAGGTTTCTGTGCTAATGCGCTTCCTGCGCTGTCTCCCCCGCAGTTTAGAGATTTCGACCCTAAATGACTTAATCGATCTACCTACCTGTTCGGTGTTACTTAGTAGGTACACCTACTTTTTTACTTGAAAATCCGTGGTTAGGCCTTCGCGGTTCGCCGTCTTCCAGAAGATGCGTGTCTTCTGTTATCTTCCGTCTTCCGCCGTCTTCTGTCTTCCGCAGACAGTCTTCGGGAAGATGCTTCCCAGAAGACGGTCATCTTCCGTAGAAGTCAACTTCTTATTACAAAAAGCTCGTAAGATCATCTTCCTTCTAAGGAAGCCGTAATCTTAAGTAACAACGCTTCTTCAGTTATACAAACAAGTTATTAATCTTAAAAATTTCAAAAATTCGTGAATCCTGTAATTTGTGGGCACCACATACGCCCACCCTCACATGTTTGCGTCCTCGCAAACATCAGCGCTTCAGCACTTCTGTTTACGTCCAATACTTCTTGACACGCCACTCATTTACGCGAGTGGTCATCAACGTATCGTCCAATTCTTCCAACTGCAAGGAACCGTTGTCGAAGACCTCCAAGACTCGGTAAGGACCCATCCAGCGAAGATGAAGTTTCCCAAGGAACTTAAGATGTCGATTGTCGTAGAGAAGAACCAAGTCTCCATCTACGACGGTCACCTTCTTCAGCTTGCCATCATAGTTCACCTTACGTTGCGCTTGTACTTCGTACGTCTTCTCCAAAGCTGCATTCCTGTCTTCTTCAAACTCTACAAAGTTTAGAAGACGTTGCTCCTAGCTTTCCTCTTCTTCCATGCGTTCGGTTACAGCTAACCTGTAAGTAAGGACCTCTAACTCGATGGGCACAATAGGTGTCATGCCATAAGTTAGGTAGAAGGGTGTCTTCTGGGTCGTGACTTTGGGTGAAATCCTGAAAGCCCATAACACAGATGGCAATTTCGTGTCCCAATCATACGCATGGTTAACAGTTATCTTATTCAGGATATTACATCGAAGACCATTTGACTTCTCTGTCAGTCCATTTGCTTTCGGGTTGTACGACGTCATCTTTCGATGCTTTATCCTGAAGTATTGGGTCAGGAGGGAAATAGTCTCATTTAAGAAATAAGTACCCCTATCTGATACCAATTCCAACAGACATCCGTATCGAGTGATAATGTTGTGCCAGAGGAACCTGGCTACCACTGCGACGTAGTTCTTCCTTGTGGCTTCGCCTTTCATCATCTTGGTAGCATAGTCGGTAGTTACCAAAATATACCGTGCTCGTGTTCTTCTAGCCACCGGGGCGATAGGTCCAACAAAGTCGATCCTCCACTTTTCAAAAGGAGCAAGCGGAAGAATGGGAATAAGAGGCCACCTAGTAGTAGCTGTTGGTCTTCTCACCCTCTGGCACACATCACATTTCTTGATCTCCTGAAAAGTGTCTCTCTACATGGTCGGCCACCAGTATCCGACATCCAACATCTTCTTCACTGTTGTCTTCAGCTCGTAGTGACCCCCAGCATCTTCGTAGTGAAGACCCGTGATCACTGGCTTAATCTCTGAAGGCTCAACACATCTCCTTAGCTTCTCGTCATGTCCTTTCTTGAACAGGATACCCTGGAAGATGGCATAAGGACCTGCCTTGTGTAAGAAGACAGCCTTCTGCTCCGCATCCAATCCCTCGGGATACTGTTGGTCTTTCAAGAACTTCCTCAAGTCCTTGAAGATCGACTCTTCTGTGGAAGTCGCAAAGACTGGATCAGAAGATCTAGCCTCGTCTTCTGGGAAGCAGGTGGTACGCCCCCCCTCAGATGAAAATGTCTCTGCAAAAACTGAAAAAAGCTTCTCGTCAGAGAACTCGTCTTCCACTTCATCTTTTCGTCGTTCCGTCTCCAATCTGGATACGTAGTCAGCATTAACATGCTGTCTTCCAGGCCTGTACTTAACTGTGTAAGTAAATTCCTGGAGTAGAAGAATCCACCTAGCTATCCTTCTAGACAAATCTGCTTTCTTCACAAGATGCTTCAAAGAAAAATGATCCACATAGAAGACAAACGGGTTGGCTAGAAGATAGTGCCTAAACTTTCGACAAGAGTAAATCATGCCGAGACACTCCCTTTCAGTTGTAGAGTACTTCTTCTCTGCATCACTGAGTTGTCTTCCCGCATAGTAGATGGGATAATCCTTCCTCTTCTCATCTTTCTGACTCAATACCACCCCTATGGCGAAAGCAGAAACATCCACATAAATATGGAAGACTCTCTCCCAATCGGGTGGCCTTAGGACAGGGGATTCCGACAGAAGCTTCTTCGTTTCTTCGAATGCTTCCTGCTGCTCAGAAGACCAAATGTAAAGTTCGTCCTTCTTCAGCAACTTGGTAAGTCTTCCTGCTACCTCTGCGTACTGTCAATAAACCCCCAGTAGTATCCTACGTTGCCCAGGAAGCTTCTCAACTCAGTCAGGTTAGCAAGTGGGTGAAGTTTCATGATGACTTCCACCTTAACACAGTCGACTTCTATACTAATTCCAGAAATCCTATGTCTTAGCAAAATTCCCTCTGACATACCAAAGAAGCACTTCTCAAGGTGAAGAGCCAAGCGATGTTCTCTACACTTCAAAAAACACTTCCTTAGAAATATCAGGTGGTCTTCTTTCGATCCAAACACACAGAAATCATCCAAGAAGATCTCCATGAAAGTGCAAAGATATTCCTTGAAGATCGTAATCATCAGTCTCTAGAATGTGACGGGCGCGTTGCACAAACCAAACGGCATTTGATTGTACGCGTACGTGCTCCAATCAGTAGTGAAAGTAGTTTTTGACTTGTCTTCTTCTTTGATTGAAACTTGGTTGTACCCAGAATACCCATCCAGGAAGCTGTAGAACTCATGTCCTGCTACTTGGTCTAACACAGAATCGGTGAACGGTAAAGGATGGTGATCCTTTTTCGTGATCAAGTTCAGCTTCCGGAAGTCCTGACACACTTGGATCTTCCCTGTCTGCTTCTTCGGCACGATGACAATAGGAGCTACCCACTCACTACTAAGCACTGGGAAGATGACTCTCGCTTTTAAGTATTGGTCGATCTGGTCCTTCACCAGAAGCGAGTACTTGGGGTTGAGCCGATACTGCCTCTGCCGTGCAAGAACAACGCCCTCCAGCAAATCAATGCGATGCTCTCCCAACTCTCGAGGTATGCGCTTCATGTCTTCTATGGTCCAAGCGAAGACATCCTGGAACTCCGTCAGAAGTTCTTGAAAGTCTTCCAACTGTTGGTCCTCGATCACCTTGGAAAGCTTCAGCTTCTTCCCATGAGCAACCTCTATTTCTTGAAGATCATCCGGGTTCATCATTCCTTCAGTGTGACTGTACTCACTGACACCAAAGTATTCCGGTTTGGGAGCTTCTTCCGATTCTGATTCGTCTTCTGGAAGACCAACTATCAGATCTTCCGAAGGGAAGATGATATCTTCTTCTTCTGGAAGACCAACTATCGGATCTTCCGAAGAGAAGACGATACTTTCATCTTCTGGAAGCTCTTCTTCTGCAACTTCGTAGCACTCAATGTATCCATAGATCACTTCTTCTGCTACTTCTGTAGTACACAAGTTATTCACCACAAACTCATTGTATTGTTCATCACTGTCAGAAGACGCAGCTGAGTCTTCTGAAGTGTACCCCTCTGTCGTAGAAGGAGTTTCACCTTGGTGTCCAATCTTGATCCAAGGAAGCGAGACCTTGGTCTTCTCACCTGGCTTGGGTGTAAGATTGGGAAATCTCAAACGATGTCTTGTCCAATCGGTATTTACATTTGCAGCATACAGCCATGGTCTTGCTATCAACACCTGATATCCAACTCTAGCTACAGGTCGCAAAATGATGTAAGTGAGATAAAAAGATACTCCCCCAATTACCGTCAAGACATCTTTCAGTTGCCCCAAAGGTCGTCTTCTGGTCTAGTCCGTCATTCTGAGGATTCTCGGAGTAGGCTAGAACTCAGTGAAGCCTAGGGCATGCGTCGTTTCTTCAGTCATGATGGTAACTCCGGAGCCGGAATCAATGGGTACCTTCTTCAGAAGACATCTTCAAGAATCAATGGGTACCTAACTTCTTCAGAAGTTCTGGAGCTCCCAAGTCCTCATGCTCTATCCTTAGGATCGGGGTGCTCTTGGGAAGTTTAGCTATTCTCCTCTTCCTTGATCCTCGAAGAACAGATTGTAACAGCTTCCTATAACCAGCATTGTCATCCAAAAGCTGCTGGAAGGTTACATCCGCCTTCTGATTCCACAAGTCTCGCAAGAATTCGTAGGGGACCGCTTCAGAAGAGTGACTGGTGTTTCCAACAGAGAAGATGTAGTAGCTGCTTCTTTGGATGGAAGACCAGAATGGTGTCTTCCCTCGACTGGGGGCTGTTCCTGTGCGACAAGGGTTGCCGTAGTCGGTGGAGGAAGCTGTTGTACTATCTTCCGTCGCTTCTCCAGCTCTTCTTGCATGATCGCTTCAACTTCTTGCCTTATGTCAGAGCAAAGTACTTCGGATCTTCTCGGTCATAAGTAGGAGAAGAAGGTCGCTCAGGAGAAGATGACCTCTCCTTTCGCTGCTTCTTCTTCTTGATCTCCTTCTGACGGGATTCTGACTTCCCTTTGCTTCTGGTACTTATCTTGAAGACTGCTTCATCCAGGACTTCTTCTGGAGGCCAACTGTCTGAATCCGGGCTAGGGATCCAAACAGTGTCATCCGCCAAAGTGAAAGAAGAAGCTGCTTCAAGTGACTTCGTCTTCTGAGCTGCAGTCGTCTTCTGCAGCTGAGGTTCCTTTCCTTCGCGCTTCCCGGGGTCTGGTTCGTCTTCCTCGATATGGAAACAATCCGTACAATCCCCAGGATCTTCTTCTTCTACCGTGATGTGCTGTACCACTGCTAACTCGAGTTTAGAAGCTGATGAAGCTTCAGCAAGAGGCGTGGTCTCTGCAAATCTAACCATTTGTCGTGGTCGTAAGGTCTGAGGACAATTTCCCGTGAAATGACCTGCTTCCTTACAGTTTCCACACAAGGGCACTTGTCTAATCTGTCTTCTCGGATGAGGACATGTGGACCACCAGTGTCCTGTCTCTCCACAATTGTTGCACATTCCAGGAAGAGGGTTAAGAGGTCATTGTGATGAAGAAGGTTGCCAGGGCGTCCTGGTTTGTACATTACTAGCTCTATCTCTAGGTACATAACGATTATATTGAGCGGGAGGAATAGGAGTGAAGGGTTGTATCGTCTCGATCCTATAGCAGGTTTCCCCACTAGGATCGTGTAGATATCTCTCATTGTCTTCTTCCCAGCCTGCCCAATTGACAGCTTGGTCCTGCGTACACTGATCTCTGGTGTGCCCGGAAGAGTTACAAAGGTTGCACCAAAGGTTTGGCCGGGAAGCCGTAGGTTGCTTTCGCTTGTCCTTCTGATTCAGAAGATGAACTTTCAGGTCGGCAAACTGCTTCAGAACTTCATCGATGCGGGGATCAGGTGCAGATTGAATGATCTGAGTCTGAGGCATCTTCTGCACCACTTCCTCCCTTGCTCGTGTCTTCTCTTTCTTCTTCTTCCGTGTCTTCTTCTCTTGTTCAGATTCGGATTCCGGACTTTCGACAGTAGACTCTTCAGAAGTAGAGGATGCTTCCGAATCACTGTTATCAGTTTCAGTGGACTTGGACTTCCTCTTGGACTTCCTAGAAGACTTCTTCTGCTTCTTGGACTTCTTTGAGGTCTTCCCTTTGTCTTTCGTCATATTTCGAGTGATGCTCGAGGTTTCATACTGCTCGGCATGCTTCTGTACTTCTACTAAATCATCACCTCCTCCTCTTCTGCAGTACAACTCCATATCTTGAGACAATCCTCTCAAGTACCAGTCCACGGCTTGCTGGGCACAATAACCGAGTCTTCCTTGGTTCTGAGGGATGTGATCCAGGAGGTCTTCAAACCTCTCGGTGTAATCCTGCAGTGTCTCTTTCTTCTTCTGTTCGAGCCTCTGAAGTTCTATGAGGGTCATACGATCATAGCCCACTCCTCTGAACCTCTTCAGAAAAGCTGCCTTCAGAGTAGCCCAAGCGGCCATTACTAACACATCATCCAACATTTTACTCATCCATTTCCTTCCCTTCCCTACGATCAAACTGGGAAATATACGGAGTCTGTCGGCATCCGAGTCTTCCTTGTTGGATCTAGAGATGGTCTCGAACATCGTGATGAAGTCATCCGCGTCAGCATCATTTTCGTACGGATGGTACTTTTGTCGAGTGTGGGAAGCCATGTCGACTGCCGGCTGGTGCGACTGCCAACTTCTTCCTCCCTCAGGCCCAGGTGGTGGAGATGGTCTTCTCGAAGGTCCAGGCCTGTCTGAATCACGAGGTCGTCTTCTGAGTCAGAACTACTGTCGCTGTCGCCTTCTGAGACGTCTGGAACGATCTCCTCTAGTCTTTCTTCACCTTGAGAAGCTTCTTCCGCACTTAGGAAGACGTCTTCCGAGTAACCAGTACCAAAATCTACTTTGTACACGTGATCACCCGGTTGGCTTCTGTCTTCTCCAAAGATTATGCTCGAGATGGAAGGTTCTTCCAACTCTACTGATAGGATCTTCCTGAGCTCTTCTTCTTTCCTTTGGTGTCTCAGGGATATCCGTTGCTCTCTAGAAGCAGTTCGCTAGGGTGATTGTACCCACTCAGGATCTTTACCCGTGCGTCTTCTGCTTCTTCCTCTGGTCGGAGGCATCCATCAGAGAACTGAGAAGAGATGTCTGCTTATTCCATAACTGCTGACAGCCACCGCCCTTCAAGAAGAAAACTTCCCATGCACAATTGGGAGTGAATTCAAAGAAACCCACCACCCAGAAGACACATTAAGCTTTTGCACTCAAATCAGCAATCTATTCCCCGAGAAGAAGTCACATTGGCATTGGGAAGCTCACTCCCTCTACTTCCTGCGCCTACTCCTCGACACACCAGTCTAGCCAACAAGACTGCATGAGGATGCCGTTCCCTGTTCCTAAACTGTCCACTATCTCTATCTACATCTTCGAACCACTGCTGGTAACGAACATGCAGACCCCTCCGGTATTGTAGTGACGCAGGATTACTCCTTTTGCCCATTTAGTATACAAGATATCGTTCCCACAGAGGATTTACGCAAGTAATCGCTGCTCTAAGTTCTAGGATCTGTTCAAACACACAAACACACGGGCTTTGCCTAAAAATCCCGTCTTCTCGCAAAACCACACAAAACCACACGTCTTCCAGACACGCCAAATGGTGCTCTGGAACTAAACAAATAACTACTAACTAAAATATCACACAACTATTCACAGAGAAGCTCGGGAAGACGATCTTCCTGCTTCCAGGTAGCTTCTTCCGGTCTTCTCGATACCGTCTTCCCGAAGTGATTCTCATCTTCTAGGGGTTCAGCTCGTCTTCTCACACCTCCAGAAGATGATCCTGCTTCGCAGAAGTCGACTATCAACGGTCGTTACACCTTATTCTCATACTTACATTCCAACGGGTTAGATCAATCACAGGGTGTATGCCCCATGTAGCCTTCCCAGGCTTCTGCCTACGAAAGTTGTCTTCCTGCAGCACTACAACGACATTCACCTTCACGGAAGCTCAATAGAAGTCTCGGAAGCTCACTAGAAGAAGGTAAGAAGATGGGGAAGATGAGGAAAGATGGGAAGAAGAAGAAATCCAAACAAGAGAAAACAAGATGAAAAGAGGCAATTAAGATTCCGACAAGCTTCTAGTCCGGATCCTGACTAACAAGCCATCCCTGCTTGTAATAGTTTGGGGAGGAAGACAACAAACGTGAGTACTGTTGCACCGTCTTCTACTCGAGGATGTCGTCTTCTGTTGCGGGAAGAAGGCTTCTTTCTTCTTCACTTCGCTGCTCTGACTGCTCTATCTTCCGGGATCTCTTACCCAGAAGACCGTTCGTACGTAGATCCCAAGTGCTCTACTGAACGAGTCAAGCTACACTCCACAACTGTTGACATTCACCGCCACTCAAGAAGAACACTTCCCATGCACAATTGGGAGCGAATTCAATGAACCCACCATCCAGAAGACATGGACAAAGCTTCTGCACTCAAATCCACAATCTATTCCCCGAGAAGAAGTCACAATGGCATTGGGAAGCTCACTCCCTCTACTTCCTGCGTCTACTCCTCGACACACCAGTCTAGCTAACAGGACTGCACGAGGATGTCGTTCCCTGTTCCTAGACTGTCCACTACTTCTATCTACATCTCCGAACCACTGCTGGTACGAGCACGCAGACCCCTCCTGTATATTCCAAGACTATTCGTATGTTTCCCACAACGGGTGTAGTGCGAAGAACTATCAGACATCTTCTCTAATGTGTCTAGTTTGCCTGCCCCATAGAATTGATGGATGTGCAGTTGCTACAGAATTCTCTAGATCTGGTAGCACAGACAGAACTCTTTCTCCTACGCTGCTATCCTACTTATGTTGCCACCGTGAGAACCAGGGGAGGCGACCACCAGGGAGAGAGGGGCGCTGACAGGAGGTTGCTACCTCACATGCACGCGGTTCTCCTGCTCGAATTGGTCATCCACCTTGTCCTTCCTACGCTACTTATGCTGCCACATGGTGTCCTAACTAATATTACATGGGAAAACTGCCATCCTTAAGATAGCATGTTCGATTCTACTATATTTGAAAATGGAGTTACTACTACTCAGATTGCACGGAGGCAATCTCTACCTGATCTGCTCCTACCGGAGCTACTACCTTGACTTCTGATGGGCTGGGAAGCCCTGCACTTACCTCGGGTACCACTGAGGTAGCTTCCCTCTCCTCGCTCTTCGCTGGCCCTGCGGTTTCTGCGGCTGCGTCTTCCTCGGCTTCGATTTCGGAAGATGGAATGGTCTTCTGGGAAGACGAGTCGAATGGTACGTCTTCGGTCTTCTGAGGCACAGATGCAGTACTAGGGACCATGGCGACCTCATAGGGGTCCGGGGAAGTCGCTTCCTCCACGCGGAATACCTGGGAAGACGGCTCGTCTTCCTGTCTTCCAGAAGACATCATGTCTTCCGGGGCGTCTTCCTGAGTCTTCTCGACTTCCAACGCTGTCACTACCAAGTGTACAGCGAGGTCGAACTCCTCCTTCTCCATTCCGGATCCAGTCGAGGGTGCCGGGGCTTGGGAAGATGCAGTTGCAGGTGTCAAAAGCGAGGGAAGACCATAAAGTGTCTTCACTCCTTCGATCTGTCGATCCAAGTACCTGAACATGCTATCTCTACATTCCACCAATCTCGCCTTGGACTCGCTGTCCCATTCCCTAGCTAAGGTAAGTAACTTCTGACCCGCGGTGTAGTTGAACTTCTTCCGAAGCGCTTCCACCGACTGTGCCAACACCTTCTGTGCACGGGTCTCTGCTGCTTCCCTCTGCGTCTTCTCAACTGCAGCTCGCGCCTCTACGGCCTCTCGCTGCGTCTTCCAAGTGGTCTGCTCTTCTGCGAGAGTGGTGATCTTCTCACGCACCCGCAGGACTTCCTGATCGCGCTGCTGTACTCGCGCCTGCAACTCCTGGTTGCTCTTCCGAAGCTGCACCGATTCCTTGGCAGAAGCGGCTGCTTCCACCTTGTACCTGGCTGCAAGCTTCTCCGTGGTGCGGAGACTAGCTTCCAGCGACCCCGTCTTCTGCTGGCTGTCTTCCTGTCGCAGCAAGGTGCGCAGGCCGAATCCAGGTTGTAAGGGCTTCTCCTGTGCCCTCGCTCTCCTCTCTAGCAACTCCGTCGCTGGCTGGATCTCCTTCTGGAAGTAGGCACTGAATTCCTCCAGTCGTCTTCCAGAGGCAAGGAAGCCTCTTCCACCACTACGGTCTTCATCTTCTACGCACGAGAAGAAGCTACTCTTCTCATCTTCCGGGGTGGAAGACTCCTCATGGCAGAAGCGGCTCTCCTCTTCGTGCTTCCTCGCATCGCAGCAGGAGTGCCCATCCATCCTTCGTCTTCTGGAGTCTTCGGAAGACTCCCAGGTGTTACAGAAGCTGTCTTCTGCTCCGATCGGGTACTCAGCAGCTCTACCTCCGAGTCCGAGTCCGATCCCGAATGAATGAGGGAGATGGGTGTCCTCGGTACACTCCTGGGACCCATCTTCCTCGGTGGTGTGGCGTCTTCCGACCCACTAGACTCGTCTTCTCTCACCAGGAGCGTCTTCTGGTGAGAGCCGGGCCTCAACTGCGGCATCAGGGTAGGAGGGGGCGTTGCTGCTGCCTCTCGGTCATCGTCTTCCGAGGTTTCCTCCTTCACCTCCTGTCGCTCCGTTGGCCCATACACTGCCAGCTGATCTTCCCTAAGATCCCCCATGGCTACATACAAGTAGCAGAAGAAGGGCGTCAAGTGTCCTCCTTCCGGGGTATCCAAGTATGCTAGCTCCGTCTGTACATAGTTGTGGATGTACGCGCCCCAGTAGATTGGCACTCTATCATCCCACACTGATTCCAGGAACTCCACGTCCTGATCTCCTAAGTACCTTGTCTTCTGCGCTTTCCCCTTGGGAAAGAGATGCAGAAACAACTTCGCCAGAAGTCGCTTCTTCGGCTCCCGGTAAGATTCTATCTTCCAACCGTTCCTCCCCTGCTTGTCTTCCACGAAGAGGGAGGTGGTACTCCCAGGTACATGCCATGAACTCACGATCCGAGGCAAGATCTTCTTCTCGTACCAATATCCCTTGTTCTCGGTTGCTGGCCTGTGGAAAGCCTTGCGCCACCAGTCTTCTGTCCAGGAAGATGGTCTTCCCCGAGCTACTCCTGTCTTCGCAGGTACACGGTTACGCGGTGGTAACGCTGCCCACACCTCCTCCAGAAGCCCTTGATCTGCGAGGTTCCAATCCCACAGGAAGAAGTCGAGACCCAACTCCTTGAGGAAAGGAGTGGCCTCGGCCAATTCTGCCGCTAGTAACACCAAGCCTCGCGGATGCATCGACATACAGGAAGATCTGTTGCACTAAAACCACAAGCACCTACTATGAGCTGAGGGCTCAGTTCTTCCCGAGTGCCCACAATCTAGCTTCTACTTCTCAGAAGACGAAACTAGTCTTCCAGAAGACAGCTACTCCGTCTTCCGGGATTCTAACAATACTTCCTAGATAGCTCTCGTCTTCCGAGCTATATCTAAACAATCCTATCTAAGCAAGGCCTCGCATGGATCACCCAGAAGACAACCCACCTTGCATTACATCCTACTTCCTATCAGAAGATACAAGATTCGCAAAACATAAGTGCACAACAGGTTCAGAAGATGGTTGCGGGCTCCTGCGGTGACAGTGGCCTCTGGGAAGACACTCGAGACAGCTTCCGATTCGATGTCTTTCTCGGAAGACCTCCCGAAGTCAGACTTCCCTTCACTGGTCTCACCTGTCTTCGTCTTCCTACACGCAATCTATCCTCAAAACAGACTCAAGACAATTGCACTCTGTTCTTCTGACTTCTCACCTCTCATACGCACTCAGAAGAAGCTTGCTGCTCGTTGGGAAGACATGACCCTCGACCATTCTCTCCAGATTCTGCCAGCAAGTACTCTCACGACTCTCGTCTCAGTTCAGGAAGAAGAAGGAATGGCTGCTATGGATCGAACAGAAGAGACCCGAATGGACCCTCACGTCTTCTCGCTCATTTTGCCAGCCCTTCCAGTCTTCTAGTCTCTCTAGGAAGATGTGGAGTTGAGAAGCTTGGAAGACCGGGAGGCACAGGCCTAGTTCCCGTCTTCCAACTTCTCGAAATAGCAAAACAACTCACCACACCTCTCAGGATTCGTACCAAGTCTCTCTAAACACAAAAGCAAAGCAAATCCACTCTTGATACGAATTGTGTATAGTCGACTTCCGAAGACAGTCAAACTACTGAAGCGTCTTCTGTTCAAGGTTTCGGGGGTAGAGGGATGGTAGGATAGGGAAATTGATATGGTGTTCAGTCGACTTCCGAAGACAGTCTTCAGAAGACAGTCAATTTTAAGAAGCGTCTTCCGAAGATGTTCCCATCTTCCGAATCGTCTTCTGTTCCAAGTTTCGGGGGTAGAGAGGTAGTAGGGTAGGGAAATTGATAGCTGGGATCTCCAATTTGAAGACGAGGTGTAGGGAAGCTCGAATTGAGCTCGGGAAGAAGCAAGGAGATGTCTGACAGAAATTGGGCAGCGCTTCCGCGCCCAATGTCTCAATAGGAAAGATGGCGGGTGGGGGTAATCGATCAGGCTGCCTGCACACAACCAAGGAAGCGCGGGGGATACCAAGAAAAGGCGAGAAGAAGTGGGAAGGGGGAAGAACAGGGAAAAGAACCTCTACAGTCTTCTGCTGCTCCCCGAGGTGCCTTCAACCTCCGCGCGCTTCTTGGCTCTGGTCCTAGCTCCAATGCGGCTCCTTACGACTGCGTCTGCTGTCAATTTCGGTCCACACCTCAATTCCACCTTCGCTTCTACTTGCCACTCTCCACTGTCAGCTTTTCAGAAGCTCCACAGAAACGCCTTCGCTCTTTTGCCTTCTGTGTCACAGAAATTCGGTTTCGCCCTTTGCCTAGCTGCCAACTTGTTCTCTCCTTCCTCGATGTCCTCTCTCAATGCTAGCTCGCGAAGCTCACTCTCTCAAATCGATCTTCTCAAGCGCTGTGCTGCGGGAAGTTGGAATGTGCCTAATGTGCTTCCTTACGCATCTTCTCCGCAGATTAGGAGTTTTCGACCTTGGGTATCTTCCCCGACCTACCTACCTATTCGGTGCACCTCAGTAGGTACACCTACTGTCTTACCCGAAAACTCGTGGTTGACCTTCGCGATCGCTGTCTTCTGGGAGACAGGTGTCTTCCGTCGTCTTCTCGTCTTCCGAAGACGCAACTGAGAAGACGCTCTTCCAAAGACGGTCGTCTTCCGAAGAAGTCAACTTCTTATTACAAACAGCTCTTAAGATCATCTTCCTGTTAAGGAAGACGTGACCTTAAGTAACAACGCTTCTTCAGTTATACAAACAAGTCATTATTCTTAAAAATTTCAAAATTTCGTGCATCCTGTAATTTGTGGGCACCACAGGTATAATCTTAATCTATTCGTATATCTCTAACATCGGGTGTAGTGTGTATAACCAATTAGATTTCCTACTCTTCAATCCTACTTATGCATCGACCACAACGAAATAGAAGGAACCACCACCAGGGAGAGAAAAGCTACCCCCTCCACATGCAAACGGTTCCCTTTCCTGTTCTTGCGCTCCCTACTCTGCCACATGGCTGCCTAACTAATTTTACATTGAAAAACTGCCACCCTTAAGATAGCATGTTCTGTCCTACTAAATTGGGACAAGATTAACTTGTCTGCGGTGCTTTCTGCCTACTCTGATTGCTCGGTGGTAATCTCTACCTGATCTGCCTCTATCGGAGCTCCTAATGCGACTTCTGATAAGCTAAGAAGCCCTGCGAACACCTCGGGTGTCACTGAGGTGGCTTCCTCCATAATCGTTGCTGGCCCTGCTGTCGCTGCTGCTGCTGCTTCTTCCTTAGCTTCGGCTTCGACTTCCGACTCTGCTTCTGCTTCTGCTTCGGAAGACGGAAGCGTCTTCTAGGAAGCTGGGTCGACTTGCGCTTCCTCGCTCTTCTGAGGCACCGGTTCGGTACTAGGGACCATGGCGACCTCATAAAGGTCCGGGGAAGTCGCTTCCTCCACGCAGAATACCTAGGAAGACGGTTCTTCTTCCTGTCTTCCGGGGCGTCTTCTGGTGTCTTCTCGGCTTCCAACGCTGTCACTACCAAGTGCACAGCGAGGTTGAACTCCTCTTTTTCCAATTCGGATCCAGTCGATGGTGCTGGAGCTTGGGAAGATGCAGTTACAAGTGGCGGAATCAAAGGAAGACCATAGAGTGTCTTCACTCCCTCTATCTGCCAATCCAGATATCGGAACATGCTCTCCTTGCACTCTACCAACATCACTCTGGACTCCTCGTCCCGTTCTCTAGCCAGGGTAAGCAACTTCCTACCCGCGGTGAAGTTGAACTTCTTCTGAAGTGCTTCCACCGACTGTGCTAGCATCTCCTACGCACGAGCTTCCGCTGCTTCCCGCTGCATCTTCTCGGCTGCAACTCGCGCTTCTACGGCTTCCCGCTGCATCTTCCAGGTTGTCTTCTCCTCTGCGAGGACGGTGATCTTCCCCCGCACTCGGAGAACCTCTTGGTCGCGTTGCTGTATGCGCGCCTGCAACTCCTGGTTGCTCTTCTTCAGTTGGATCAGCTCCTTGGCAGAAGTGGCTGCTTCCGCCTTGTATCTCGCTGCGAGCTTCTCTGTGGTGCGGAGACTAGCTTCCAGCGCTTCTGTCTTCTTCTGGTCTTCTTTCTGACGCATCAAGGTGCGCAGACTTAATCCAGGCTGTAAGGGCTTCTCTTGAGCTTTTGCTCTCTTCTCCAGCAACTCCATAGCTGGCTGGATCTCTTAGTGGAAGAAGGCACTGAACTCTTCCAGTCTTCTTCCTGCGGAAGACAGGTTCATCTCCATAATTCAATCAGAGGTGTCGACCTTGTCTTCTTGAGGCAATTGTGCCTCTTCCACCACAATGATCTTCAGCTTCTGCATACGGGGAGAAGCTACTCTCCTCATCTTCAAGGGTGGAAGATCTCTCCCCATGGTAGAAGCGGTCCTCTTTACTGCGCTTCCTCGCATCGCAGTAGGAGTATCCATCCATCTTTTGTCTTTTGGAGTCTTCGGAAGACTCCTTGGTGCTGCAGAACCGGTCTTCTACTCCGATCGGGTACTGAACGGCTCTTCCTGCGAGTCAGACTCCGATCCTGAATGAATGAGAGAGGTGGTCTTCCTAGGTACACTTCTAGGACCCATCTTCCTCGAAGACGTGACGTCTTCTGACCCACTGGAGTCATCTTCCCTCAGCAGAAGCATCTTCTGATGAGAGCCGGGCCTCAGCTGCAGCATCAAAGTGGGAGGGGGAGTTGTGGCTCCTGCTCGGTCGTCTTTTTCCGAGATCTCCTCCTTCGTCTCATGTTGCCCTGTTGGCTCATACTTCACCAACTGACCTTCCGTGAGATTCTCCATGACTACGTCCAAGTAATAGAGGAAAAGTGTCAAGTGTCCTCCTGCCGGGGTACCTAAGTACGCTAGCTCCGCTTGTACATATATGTGGAAGAATGAGCCCCAGTTGACGGACACTCCTTCATCTCACACTGCTTCCAGGAACTCCACGTCCTGATCTCCAAGGTACCTTGTCTTCTGTGCTTTCCTCTTGGGAAAGAGATGCAGAAACAGCTTCGCCAGAAGTCGCTTCTTCGGCTCCCGGTAAGAATCGATCTTCCACCCATTCCTTCCCTGCATGTTCTCCATGAAGAGGCAAGTTGTGCTTCCAGGCACATGCCACTCACTCACGATCCTGGGTAGGATCTTCTTCTCGAGCCAATACCCTCGGTCTTCGGATTCTAGTCTGTGGAAGGCCCTGCGCCACCAATCTTCAGTCCAGGAAGATGGTCTTCCTCGAGCTACTCCTGCCTTCACAAGTACACGGTTGCGAGGTGGTAATGCTGCCCAAACCTCCTCCAGAAGTCCCTGGTCGGCGAGGTTCCAATCCCACAAGAAGAAATCGAGACCCAACTCCTTGAGGAAGGGCGTGGTCTCGGCCAACTCGGCTGCTGGTAACACCAACCCTTGAGGATGCATCGACATACTCGAAGATCTGTGGCACTAAGCCACACGCACTTATTGTGAGTTGAAGGCTCAGTCCTCCCCAAGTGCCCACAGTCTAGCTTCTACTTCTCAGAAGACGAAACTAGTCTTCTAGAAGACAGCTACTCCGTCTTCCGAGATTCCAACAGTACTTCCTAGATAGCTCTCGTCTTCCGAGCTATATCTAAACAATCCTAACTAAGCAAGGCCTTGAATGGATTACCAAGAAGACAACCCACCTTGCATTACATCCTACTTCGTATCAGAAGATACAAGATTCACGAAACGTAGAGTGCATAACAGGTTCAGAAGATGGTTGCGGACTCCTGCGGTGACAGTGGCCTCTGGGAAGACTCTCGGGACAGCTTCCGATTCAATGTCTTTCTCGGAAGACCTCCCGAAGTCAAGCTTCCCTTCACTGGTCTCACCTGTCTTCTTCTTCCTACGCGCAATCTATCCTCACAACAGACTCAAGACATTTGCACTCTGTTCTTCTGACTTCTCACCTCTCATACACACTCAGAAGAAGCTTGCTACTCGGTAGGAAGACATGACCCTCGACCATTCTCTCCAGATTATGCCAGCAAGACTTCTCACGACTCTCTCCTAAGTTCGGGAAGAAGAAGGAATGGGTTGCTATGGGTCGGACAGAAGAGACCTGAAATGGACCCTCACGTCTTCTCGCGCATTTTGCCAGCCCTTCCAGTCTTCTAGTCTCTCTAGAAAGATGTGGATTTGAGAAGCTTGGAAGACCAGGAGGCACAGGTCTAGTTCCCGACTTCTAACTTCTCGAAATAACAAAACAACTCACCAAGCCACTCGGAATTCGTACCAAGCCTCTCTTAACACAAAACCAAAACAAATCCACTCTTAATACGAATTGTGTACAGTCGACTTCCGAAGACAGTCAAACTACTGAAGCGTCTTCTGTTCAAGGTTTCGGGGGTAGAGGGATGGTAGGGTAGGGAAATTGATAGATGGGATCGCCAATTTGAGGGCTAGGAGTAGGGAAGCTCGAATTGAACTCGGGAAGAAGCAAGAAGATGTCTGATAGAAATTGGGCAGCGCTTCCGCGCCCAATGTCACAATAGGAAAATGGGGATGGGGGAATTGAGCGATCAGGTTATCTGTAAATCACAGAGGAAGCGCGGGGGATACCAAACAAAGGCGAGAAGCAGGGGGAAGGGAAGAGCATTTCCGTAGGCAGAAGCCTGGGAGGGCTACAGGGGGCATACATCCTGTGATTAATCTAACCCGTTGGAATGTGAGTGTGAGAGTAAAGTGTAACAGTCGTGCTAGTCGACTTTTGCGAAGTAGGACCGTGTTATGGAGGTACGAGAAGCCGAGTTGAACCCCCAGAAGCTGAGAATTGCTTCGGGAAGACGGTACTGAGAAGACCGGAAGAAGTGACCTGGAAGCAGGAACAGTGTCTTCTCGAGCTTCTCTGTGAATAGTTGTGTGATATTTTAGTTAGTAGTTGTTTGTTTAGGTCCAGAGCACCTTTTGGAGTGTCTGGAAGACGCGTGATTTTGTGAGAAGACGGGATTTCTAGGCAAACCCGTGTGTTTGTGTGTTTGAACAGATCTTAGAACTTAGAGCAGCGTTACTTATGTAAATCCTCTGTGAGAACGATATCTTGTATACTAAATGGGCAAAAGGAGTAATCCTGCGTCACTACAAGCTGAGAGGAATCGAAGGTGGAATTGGGGCGTAGCCAGAAGCTGACAGCGGAAGCAGCCTTGTGGGATCACATTGGAGCTGGAACCAGAGCCAGAAGCGCGCGGAAGATCTAAGACAGCTCGAGAAGTCGACAGAAGATAGTAGAGGTTCTTCCCATGAATCTTCCTGCAGCACCACAACGACATTCACCTTCACGGAAGCTCAATAGAAGTCTCGGAAACTCACTAGAAGAAGATAAGAAGATGGAGAAGATGAGAGAAGATGGGGAAGAAGGGAAAATCCAAACAAGAGAAAACAAGATGAAAAGAGGAAATTAAGATTCCGAAAGGCTTCTAGTCCGGATCCTGACTAACAAGCCATCCCTGCTTGAAATAGTTTGAGGACGAAGACAACAAACATGTGTACAGTTGCACCGTCTTCTACTTGAGGATGCCGTCTTCTGTTGTGGGAAGAAGGCTTCTTTTTTCTTCTCTTCGCTGCTCCGACTACTCTGTCTTTTGAGATCTCTTACCCATCAGATCGTCCGTTCGTAGATCCGAAGTGCTCTACTAGACGAGCCAAGCTGCAATTCTACAACTGCTGACAGTCACCGCCACTCAAGAAGAACGCTTCCCATGCACAATTGGGAGTGAATCCAAGAAAACCCACCACCAAGAAGACACGAATAAAGTTTCTGCACTCAAATTCGCAATCCATTGCTCGAGAAGATGTCACATTGGCATTGGGAAGCTCACTCCCTCTACTTCCTGTGCCTACTCCTTGACACAACAGTCTAACCAACAAGACTGCACGAGGATGCCGTTCTCTGTTCCTAAATTGTCCACTACCTCTATCTACATCTTCGAACCATTGCTGGTACCGAGCATGCAGACCTCTCCGGTATAATCTTAGTCTATCTCTAACATCGGGTGTAGTGTGTGTGTCACTCACGAACTAACGAACTAGATTTCCTACTCTTCGATCCTACTTATGCATCCACCACAAGAGAACAGAAGGAACCACCACCAGGGAGAGAAAAGCTACCCCTCCACATGCAAACGGTTTCCCTTTCCTGTTCTTGCGCTTCCTACTCTACCACATGGCTGCCTAACTAATTTTACACTGAGAAATGGCCACCCTTAAGATAGCATGTTTGGTCTTACTAAATTGGGACAAGGTTAACTTGTCTGCGGTGCTTCCTACTCTGATTGCTCGGTCGCAATCTCTACCTGATTTGCCCCTATCGGAGCTCCTAATGCGGCTTCTGATAAGCTAGGAAGCCCTGCGAACACCTCGGGTGTCACTGAGGTAACTTCCTCCATAGTCGTCGCTGGCCCTACTGTCGCTGCTGCTGCTTCTTCCTCGGCTTTTGACTCGACTTCTGCTTCTGCTTCTGCTTCGGTTTCGGAATACGGAAGCGTCTTCTGAGAAGCAGAGTCGACTTGCGCTTCCTCGCTCTTATGAGGCACTATTTCGGTACTAGGTACTATGGCGGCCTCATAAGGGTCCGGAGAAGTCGCTTCCTCCACGCGGAATACCTGAGAAGACGGTTCTTCTTCCTGTCTTCCAGAAGACATCTTGTCTTCCGGGGCATCTTCCGGTGTCTTCTCGGATTCCAACGCTGTCACTACCAAGTGCATAGCGAGGTCGAACTCCTCCTTCTCCAATCCGGATCCAGTCGATGGTGTTGGAGCTTGGGAAGATGCGGTTACAGGTGGCGGAATCAAGGGAAGATCATAGAGCGTCTTCACTCTCTCTATCTGCCGATCCAAATACCTGAACATGCTCTCCTTGCACTCGACCAACCTCGCTCTGGACTCCTCGTCCCATTCTCTAGCCAGGGTAAGCAACTTCCTACCCGCGGTGAAGTTGAACTTCTTCCGAAGCGCTTCCACCGACTGTGCTAGCATCTCCTGCGCACGAGCTTCCGCTGCTTCCGCTGCATCTTCTCAGCTGCAACTCGCGCTTCTGCGGCTTCCCGCTGTATCTTCCATGTTGTCTTCTCCTCTGCGAGGGCGGTGATCTTCCCTCGTACTCGGAGAACCTCTTGGTCGCGCTGCTGTACGCGCGCCTGCAACTCCTGGTTGTTCTTCCGAAGCTGCACTAGCTCCTTGGCAGAAGCGGCTGCTTCCGCCTTGTATCTCGCTGCGAACTTCTCCGTGATGCGGAGACTAGCTTCCAGCGCTTCTGTCTTCTTCTGGCCTTCTTCCTGACGCATCAAGGTGCGTAGACCGAATCCAGGCTGTAGCGGCTTCTCCTGAGCCTTTGCTCTCTTCTCTAGCAACTCCATAGCTGACTAGATCTTTGCGTGGAAGAAGGCACTGAACTCTTCCAGCCTCCTTCCTAGGGAAGACAGGTTCATCTCCATAATCCGATAGGAGGTGGCGACCTTGTCTTCTAGAGGCAAGGATGCCTCTTCCATCACAACGGCCTTCATCTTCTGCACACGCGAAGAAGCTACTCTTCTCATCTTCTGGGGTGGAAGATCTCTCCTCATGGTAGAAGCGGTCCTCTTCTCTGCGCTTCCCCGCATCGCAGTAGGAGTATCCATCCATCCTACGTCTTCTGGAGTCTTCAGAAGACTCCCTGGTGTGGCAGAAGCGATCTTCTGCTCCGGTCGGGTACTCAGCAGTTCTTCCTCCGAGTCAGACTCTGATCCCGAATGAATGAGGGAGGTGGTCTTCCTAGGTACACTTCTAAGGCCCATCTTCCTCAGAGGCATGGTGTGGTACCCACAAATTACAGGAATCACGAATTTTTTAATTTTTAAGATTAATAACTTGTTTGTATAACTGAAGAAGCGTTGTTACTTAAGATTACTGCTTCCTTAGAGGGAAGATGATCTTATGAGCTTTTTAATAAGAAGTTGACTTCTTTGGAAGACGACCGTCTTCCGGGAAGCGTCTTCTCAGTTACGTCTTCGGAAGACGAGAAGACGGCGGCAGACGGGAAGACGGCGGAAGACACCTACACAGACGGTACATTGATGACCACTCATGTTAATGGGTGGCGTGTCAAGAAGAACTGGACGTGAACAGAAATGCCGAAAACACTGATGTTTGCGGAGACGCAAACATGTGAGGGTGGGCGTATGTGGTGCCCACAAATTACAGGAATCACGAATTTTTAAATTTTTAAGATTAATAACTTGTTTGTATAACTGAAGAAGCGTTGTTACTTAAGATTACTGCTTCCTTAGAGGGAAGATGATCTTATGAGCTTTTTAATAAGAAGTTGACTTCTTTGGAAGACGACCGTCTTCCGGGAAGCGTCTTCTCAGTTGCGTCTTCGGAAGACGCGAAGACGGCGGCAGACGGGAAGACGGCGGAAGACACCTATCTTCCCGAAGACAGCAACTGCGAAGGCCTAACCATGAGTTTCCAGGTAAAGAAGTGGGTGTATCTACTAGGTAACACCAAGGTGGTAGGTAGGTCGGGTAGATCACCTAGGGTCGAAACCCCTAATCTGCGGGGAAGATGCGCAGGAAGCGCATTAGCGCATTCCAACTTCCCGCAGCAAGCACTCCTTGAGAAGATCGATTCCAGAGAGTGAGCTTCGCGAGAGGAAATCGAGTGAGGACATCGAGCGAGAGGAAAGCAAGCGAGGTGAGGATCAGTTGGCAGCTAGGCGGAGGGCGAGATCGAATTGCTGAAGCACGGAAGGCAAGGAGCGAAGGCGTTTTTGTGAGCTCCCGAGAAGCTGACATTGGAGAGTAGGTGGAATTGAGGCGTGGCCAGAAACTGACAGCGGAAGCAGCCGTGTGGAGTCGCATTGGAGCTAGGACCAGAGCCAGAAGCGCGCAGGATCTATGTCTTCTATGTGGATCATTTTTCTTTGAAACATCTTGTAAAGAAAGCAGATTTGTCTGGGAGGATAGCTAGGTGGATTCTCCTACTCCAAGAATTTACTTACACAGTTGAGTACAGACCTGGAAGACAGCATGTTAATGCTGACTACATATCCAGATTAGAGACAGAACGACGAGAAGATGAAGTGGAAGACGAGTTCTCTGACGAGAAGTTGTTTTCAGTTTTCGCATAGACACTTTCATCTGAGGGGGGGCATACCGCCTGCTTCCCAGAAGACGAGACTAGATCTTCTGATCCAGTCTTTGCGACTTCCACAGAAGAGTCGATCTTCAAGGACTTGAGGAAGTTTTTGGAAGACCAACAGTACCCCGAGGGATTGGATGCGGAGCAAAAGGCTGTCTTCTTACACAAGGCAGGTCCTTATGCCATTTTCCAGGGTATCTTGTTTCGGAAGGGACATGACGAGAAGCTAAGGAGATGCCTTGAGCCTTCAGAGATTTAACCAGTGATCACATGTCTTCACTATGAAGATGCTGGGGGTCACAGCGGGCTGAAAACCACAGTGAAGAAGATGTTAGACGTCGGATACTGGTGGCCGACCATGTACCGAGACACTTTTCATAAGATCAGGAAGTGCGATGCGTGCCAGAGGGTGGGAAGACCGACAGCTACTACTAGGTGGCCTCTTACTCCCATTCTTCCGCTTGCTCCGTTCGAAAAGTGAGGAATCGACTTTGTGGGTCCTATCGCCCCGGTGGCGAGAAGAACACGAGCACGGACATTTTAATAGCTACCGACTATGCTACCAAGATGGTGGAAGGTGAAGCCACAAGAAAGAACGATGCCGCAGTGGTAGCCAGGTTCCTTTGGCACAACATCATCACTAGATACGGATGTCCGCTGGAATTGGTATCAGACAGGGGTACTCATTTCTTAAATGAGACTATCTCTCTCCTGACCCAATACTTCAGGATTAAGCATCGGAAGACGACGCCGTACAACCCGAAAGCGAACGGACTAACGGAGAAGTCGAACGGTCTTTTGTGTAACATCCTGAATAAGGTAACTGTTAACCATGCGTATGACTGGGACACGAAATTGCCATCTGTGTTATGGACTTTCAAGATTTCACCTAAAGTCACAACCCAGAAGACGCCTTTCTACCTAACTTATGGCATGACACCTATTGTGCCCATTGAGTTAGAGGTCCCAACATACCGGTTAGCCGTATCCGAACGCATGGGAGAAGAAGAAAGCCAGGAGCAGCGTCTTCTGAATTTTGTAGAGTTTGAAGAAGACAGGAATGCAGCTTTGGAGAAGACATACGAGGTACAAGCGCAACGTAAGAAGAACTACGATGGCAAGCTGAGGAAGGTGACCGTCGTAGATGGGGACTTGGTTCTTCTCTACGACAACCAACACCTTAAGTTCCCCGGGAAACTTCATCTTCGCTGGATGGGTCCTTACCGCGTCTTGGAGGTCTTCGACAATGGCTCCTTGCAGTTGGAAGAGTTGGACGGTACACTGATGACCACTCGTGTTAATGGGTGGCGTGTCAGGAAGTACTGGACGTGAACAGAAGTGCCAAAAACACTGATGTTTGCGGGGACGCAAACATGTGAGGGTGGGCGTATGTGGTGCCCACAAATTACAGGAATCACGAATTTTTAAATTTTTAAGATTAATAACTTGTTTGTATAACTGAAGAAGCGTTATTACTTAAGATTACTGCTTCCTTAGAGGGAAGATGATCTTATGAGCTTTTTAATAAGAAGTTGACTTCTTCGGAAGACGACCGTCTTCCGGGAAGCGTCTTCTCAGTTGCGTCTTCGGAAGACGCGAAGACGGCGGCAGACGGGAAGACGACGGAAGACACCTATCTTCCGGAAGACAGCAACCGCGAAGGCCTAACCATGAGTTTTCAGGTAAAGAAGTGGGTGTACCTACTAGGTAACACCAAGGTGGTAGGTAGGTCAGGTAGGTCACCTAGGGTCGAAACCCCTAATCTGCGGGAAAGATGCGCAGGAAGCGCATTAGCGCATTCCAACTTCCCGCAGCAAGCACTCTTTGAGAAGATCGATTTCAAAGGGTGAGCTTCACGAGAGGAAATCGAGTGAGGACATCGAGCGAGAGGAAAGCGAGCGAGGTGAGGACCAGTTGGCAGCTAGGCGGAGGGCGAGACCGAATTGCTGAAGCACGGAAGGCAGGGAGCGAAGGCGTTTTTGTGAGCTCCCGAGAAGTTGACATTGGAGAGTAGCTGAGTAGAATCGAAGGTGGAATTGAGGCGTGACCAGAAACTGACAGCGGAAGCAGCCGTGTGGAGTCGCATTGGAGCTAGGACCAGAGCCAGAAGCGCGCAGGAAGGTCGAAGACAACTCGGGAAGAAGACAGAAGACTGTAGAGGTTCTTCCCATGTTCTTCTCCCTTCCCACTACTCCTCGCCTCTGTTTCGTGTTCCCCGCGCTTCCCCGGTTGGTTGCAGACAGCCTGATCGATTACCCCCATCCTCATTTTTCCTATTGTGACATTGGGTGCAGAAGCGCTGCCCAATTTCTGTCAGACATCTTCCTACTTCTTCCTGAGTTCAATTCGAGCTTCTCTACCCATCGTCCTCAAATTGACGATCCCAGCCATCAATTTCCCTACCCTACTACCCCTCTACACCCAAAACCTTGAAAAGAAGACGCTTCGGAAGATGGGAACATCTTCGGAAGACGTTTCTTAAACTTGACTATCTTCGGAAGACTGACTTCGGAAGTCGACTATAACCAATTCGTATCAAGAATGGATTTGTGTTGTTTTTGTGTTAAGAGAGGCTTGGTACGAATCCTGAGTGGTGTGGTGAGTTCTTTTGTTATTTCGAGAAGTTGGAAGTCAGGAACTAGGCCTGTGCCTCCCGGTCTTCAAAGCTTCTCAACTCCACATCTTCCTAGAGAGACTAGAAGACTGAAAGGCTGGCAAAATGAGCGAGAAGACGTGAGGGTCCATTTCGGGTCTCTTCTGTCAGACCCATAGCAGCCGTTTCTTCTTCTTTCCAAACTTAGAAGAGAGTCGTGAGAAGACTTGTTGGCAGAATCTGGAGAGAATGGTCGAGGGTCATGTCTTCCCACCGAGCAGCAAGCTTCTTCTGAGTGCGTATGAGAGGTGAGAAGTCAGAAGAACAAAGTGCTATTGTCTTGAGTCTGTTGTGAGGATAGATTGCGCGTAGGAAGACGAAGACAGACGAGACCAGTGAAGAGAAGTCTGACTTCGGGAGGTCTTCCGAGAAAGACATTGAATCGGAAACTGTCCCGGGTGTCTTCCCAGAGGCCACTATCACCGCAGGAGCCCGCAACCATCTTCCAAACCTGTTATGCATTTTATGTTTCGCGAATCTTGTATCTTCTGATAAGAAGTAGGATGTAATGCAAGGTGGGTTGTCTTCTGGGTAATCCATGCGAGGCCTTGCTTAGATAGGATTGTTTAGATATAGCTCGGAAGACGAGGGCTATCTAGGAAGTACTGTTAGAATCCCGGAAGACGGAGTAACTGTCTTCTTGAAGACTAGTTTCGTCTTCTGAGAAGTAGAAGCTAGACTGTGAGCACTTGGGAAGGACTGAGCCTTCAGCTCATAGTAAGTGCTTGTGGCTTAGTGCAACAGATCTTCCAGTATGTCGATGCATCCTCGAGGGTTGGTGTTACCTGCAGCGGAGTTGACAGAGGCCACGCCCTTCCTCAAGGAGTTGGGTCTCAATTTCTTCCTATGGGATTGGAACCTCGCAGACCAGGGACTTCTAGAGGAGGTGTGGGCAGCGTTACCACCTCGCAACCGTATACCTGCGAAGGCAAGAGTAGCTCAAGGAAGACCATCTTCCTGGACTGAAGATTGGTGGCGCAGGGCTTTTCACAGACCAGAATCCGAGGACCGAGGGTATTGGTTTGAGAAGAAGATTTTGCCCAGGATCGTGAGTTCGTGGCATGTGCCTGGGAGCACCACCTGCCTTTTCGTGGAAGACAGGCAGGGTAGGAATGGATGGAAGATCGATCTTACCGGGAGCCGAAGAAGCGACTTCTGGCGAAGCTGTTTCTGCATCTCTTTCCCAAGGAGAAAGCGCAGAAGACGAGGTACCTGGGAGATCAGGACGTGGAGTTCCTAGAATCAGTGTGGGATGACAGAGTGCCCATCTACTGGGGCGCATACATCCACAACTATGTACAGACGGAGCTAGCGTACTTGGGTACCCCGGCGGGAGGACACTTGACCCCTTTTCTCTGCTACTTGTATGTAGCCATGGGGGATCTTATGGGAGATCAGTTGGCAGCGTATGGGCCAACGGGGCAACAAGAAGTGAAGGAGGAGACCTCGGAAGACGATGACCGAGCAGCAGCCGCAACTCCCCCTCCCACTCTGATGCTACAGCTAAGGCCCGGCTCTCACCAGAAGACGCTTCTGGTGAGGAAAGACGAGTCTAGTGGGTCGGAAGATACCACGTCATCGAGGAAGATGGGTCTTAGAAGTGTACCTAGGACACCCATCTTCCTCATTCACTCAAGATCGGAGTCAGACTCGGAGGAAGAACTGTTGAGTACCCGATCGGAGCAAAGACCGCTTCTGTGACACCTGGGAGTCTTTCGAAGACTCCAGAAGACAAGAGAAGAAGGGATACTCCTACTGCGAAGTGAGGAAGCGCAGTGAAGAGACCCGCTCCTGCCATGAGGGATCTTCCACCCCGGAAGATGAGAAGAGTAGCTTCTTCTCGTGCGTAGAAGATGAAGGCCATTGTGGTGGAAGAGGCTTCCTTGCCTCTGGAAGACGAGTCGACACCTCAGAGCGAGTAGTGGAGATGAACTTGTCTTCCACAGGAAGACGACTGGAGGAGTTCAGCGCCTTCTTCCACAAGGAGATCCAGCCAGCTATGGAGTTGCTAGAGAAGAGAGCAAAGGCTCAGGAGAGGCCCTTGCAACCTGGATTCGGTCTACGCACCTTGCTGCGACAGGAAGAAGACCAGAAGAAGACGGAGTCGCTGGAAGCTAGTCTCCGCACCACGGAGAAGCTCGCAGCCAGATACAAGACAGAAGCAGTCACTTCTGCCAAGGAGCTGGTGCAGCTTCGGAAGAACAACCAGGAGATGCAGGCGCATGTACAGCAGCGCGATCAGGAGATCCTCCGAGTGCGGGAGAAGATCACCGCCCTCGCAGAGGAGAAGATGACATGGGCAAGGCAGCAAGAGGCTGCAGAAGCGCGAGTTGCAGTTGAGAAGACGCAGCGGGAAGCAGCGGAGGCTCGTGCACAGGAGATGCTAGCACAGTCGGTGGAAGCGCTTTGGAAGAAGTTCAACTTCACTGCGGGTAGGAAGTTACTTACCTTGGCTAGAGGATGGGACAGCGAGTCCAAGACAATGTTGGTGGAATGCAGGGAGAGCATGTTCAGGTACTTGGATCGACAGATAGAAGGAGTGAAGACACTCTATGGTCTTCCCTCGCTTCCGACACCTGCAACTGCATCTTCTCAAGCTCCAGCACCATCTACTGGATCCGGAATGGAGAAGGAGGAGTTCGATCTCGCTGTGCACTTGGTAGTGATAGCGTTGGAAGGCGAGAAGACTCCGGAAGACGCCCAGGAAGACAAAATGTCTTCTGGAAGACAAGAAGACAAGCCGTCTTCCCAGGTATTCCGCGTGGAGGAAGCGACTTCCCCAGACCTCTATGAGGTCGCCATGATCCCTAGTCCCGCACCAGTGCCTCAGAAGATGGAAGAAGCACCGGTCGACTCCGCTTCTCAGAAGACGCTTCTGTCTTCCGAAGCAGAAGCCGAAGCCGAGGAAGACGCAGCAGCAGCGACAGCAGGGCCAGCAAAGAACGATGAGGAGGAAGCCACCTCAGTGACACCCGAGGTAACTGCAGGGCTTTCTAGCTTATCAAAAGCCGCGTTAGGAGCTCCGATAGGAGCAGATCAGGTAGAGATTGCCACCGAGCAATCAGAGTAGATAGTAACCAAATTGACTATTCCAGATTTAGTAGGACCAAACATGTTATCTTAAGGGTGGCAGTTTTCAGTGTAAAATTAGTTAGGATACCATGTGGCAGTATAGGTAGCGTAGGAGCAACAAGGTGGATGGCTAATTAGGAAGGGGAACCGCTTGCATGTGGAGTGACAACCTCCTGTCAGCGCCTCTCTCTCCCTGGTGGTCGTCTCCTCTGGTTCTCATGGCAGCGACATAAGTAGGATTGAAGAGTAGGAAAGAGAGTTCTGTAGCTACTGCACACACATCTCGATTCGATGGTGCAGGCAGACGAGACACATTAGAGAGGAGACACATGATAGACAGTTCTTCGCACACTACACCCGTTGTTGGAAACATACGAATAGTCTGAGAATACACAGGAGGGGTCTGCATGCTCGTACCAGCAGTGGTTCGGAGATGTAGATAGAGGTAGTGGACAGTCTAGAAACAGAGAACGGCATCCTCGTGCAGTCTTGTTGACTAGACTGGTGTGTCGAGGAGTAGACGCAAGAAGTAGAGGGAGTGAGCTTCCCAATGCCATTGTGACTTCTTCTCGGGGAATGGATTGTGGATTTGAGTGCAGAAGCTTTGTTCATGTCTTCTGGGTGGTGGGTTTCCTTGAATTCGCTCCCAATTGTGCATGGGAAGTGTTCTTCTTGAGTGGCGGTGAATGTCAACAGTTGTGAAAGTGTAGCTTGGCTCGTCCAGTAGAGCATTTGGGATCTGCGTACGGACGGTCTTATGGGTAAGGGATCCCAGAAGACAGAGTAGTCAGAGCAGCGAAGTGAAGAAGAAAAAAGCCTTCTTCTCGCAACAGAAGACGACATCCTCGAGTAGAAGATGGTGCAACAGTACTCACGTTTGTTGTCTTCCTCCTCAAACTATTACAAGCAGGGATAGCTTGTTAGTCAGGATCCGGACTAGAAGCCTGTCGGAATCTTAATTGCCTCTTTTCACCTTGTTTTCTCTTGTTTAGATTTCCTCTTCTTCCCCATCTTCTCTCATCTTCCCCATCTTCTTACCTTCTTCTAGTGAGCTTCCGTTATCGTGTCGTGGACCGGCTCCTACATGAAATTCAAACTTCGATGCTTGTCACTCCAAAGTCACTCATGAGAAGACAAGTTAGGCCCCAACTTATGGGTTTTTGGCACAATTTCAGATATCCATTTTCATCGCATAGATGGGTAGAGCTTCTTGTCAGCTTTCCATAGGCACTTTGTCTACTTCGTTTGGATGCCTAGTGGAGAAGTTACAAGACTCGAAAGATGGAGAAAACAAGCTAGGCCCCAGCTTGCAGGCTTTTGGCACCATTTCGGATCTTCGTTTTTATCGCACTAGTGGATAGAGCTCCTTGTCAGCTTTCCATAGGCACTTTGTCTACTTCGTTTGGACGCCTAGTGGAGAAGTTACAAGACTCGAAAGATGGAGAAAATAAGCTAAGCCCCAGCTTACGGGCTTTTGGCGCAACTTCGGATCTTCACTTTCATCACATGGATGGGTAGAGCTCGTTGTCAGCTTTCCATGGGCATCTTGTTTACTTCGTTTGGACATCCAGAGAAGAAGTTATGCGATTCGAAAGAAGGCAAAATCAAGCTAGGCCCCTAGTTACTTGCTGACTGGATATTTAGGGCTCCAAGCGTTATATTGAAGACGATACCAGTTTTCATCGGGCGGTTTGGAAGTTCTGAGTGAAATTGGCTCGCAGGGAAGCGCTTACATCAGATTTTCGTTCACCTGCGACTTGAGGTTGGGCTGTTTTTCGCGATCGGTGAGCCAAGCTCTTCGTTCTTGGTGCCTACGCGATCAGGGAGTCTTCATCTACTCATAGGAGAAGACCGTGTGCGGATTGGATTGTTGGGTTGGGTGTAGTGAGCAAGTTTGAGCCGCATGGAGCTGATTTACGTCAGTTTTTTGCAACCTGTGACCAAATTTCTTGCGTGGTTTTGCTAGGGGAACTCCAAACGACTTGTTTGGAGTCTTGTTGGGTTCAGGGTAGCTAGATCTACCTGTCCGAGAAGACGGATATCAGTTTGGACGATCCGTTTGTGCGGTGTGTGGGATTTTAAGCCGCAGGTAGGATTTTTCGGAGGTTCGGTCACCTGCGATCGAAAATCGGCGATATCTCGACTGTTGGGAGTCGGATCTGAAGGTTTCTTGGGTTAACGGAGTCAGCGGAGGAGACCCTATCGACATCTGAAGTCCGTTTGACGAAAGGAGAAAATGCACAGATAGACTTTTTCGGTTTCTTCGTTACGGGTTTTGTTCTTTTGAGTTCGTTAGAGTTCTGGTTGGCTGTATACAGCTTGTGGTAGCTAGCTTTAGCTAAGAGCTTATACATGAATGTGGTTTGGACTTGGGTTTGGATCGCGTGATACTGCTGTGGCTCTGTTTGTTAGCAAAGGGAAGTTTCTCTTGTTTTGAGCTACGCTTCGGTGGTTTTAGGTCAGGGTTGTGATTCAAGGGTTGCTTTTAGGGGCTTTTGAAGCAAGTTACAGACTGCTCTGGTCTGGTTCTCAGTTCTATGCTCTTAGGAGAAAGAACCGGTAGTGTACATACATTTGGAGTGTATATATCGCAGCGTTCGTTCTCGTGGTTGTTTTTCTCTGTCTTGTCTCTTGTTTCAGCACACAACATCTCCACAGCCAGGAACTTCGCGTTTTCTTGGACATCCTTCACACAATATCCGATACGACACCGTGAAGGTGAATGTCGTTGTAGTGCTGCAGGAAGATCATTTTCATAGGCAGAAGCATGAGAAGGCTACAGGGAGCATACACCCTGTGATTAATCTAAACCGTTGTGATGTGAATGGAAGAGTAAGGTGTAACTACCGTTGCTAGTCGACTTCTGTGGAGCAGGGCAATCTTCTGGAGGTGTGAGAAGACGAGCTGAATCCCCCAGAAGACGAGAATCGCTTCGGGATGGAAGCAGGAAGATCGTCTTCTCGAGCTTCTCTATGAATAGTTGTGTGATATTTTAGTTGGTAGTTGTTTGTTTAATTCCAGAGCACCATTTGGCGTGTCTGGAAGACGTGTGGTTTTGTGTGGTTGTGTGAGAAGACGGGCTTTCTAGGTAAAACCCGTGTGTTTGGGTGTTTGAACAGATCTTAGAACTTAGAGCAGCGTTACTTGTGCAAATCCTCTGTGGGAACGATATCTTGTATACTAAATGGGCAAAAGGAGTAATCCTGCGTCACTACACGTGGCGTCTTCCGACCCACTGGAGTCATCTTCCCTCACCAAAAGCGTCTTCTGATGAGAGCCGGGCCTCAGCTGCAACATCAGAGTGGGAGGGGGAGTTGCGGCTGCTGCTCGGTCGTCTTCTTCTGAGATCTCCTCCTTCGCCTCAGGTTGCGCTGTCGGCCCATACTTCACCAACTGTCCTCCCGTGAGATCCCCCATAGCTACGTACAAGTTGCAGAGGAAAGGTGTCAAGTGTCCTCCTGCCGGGGTACCTAAGTACGCTAGCTCCGCATGTACATATATGTGGAAGAATGAGTCCCAGTTGACGGACATTCCTTCATCCCACACTGCTTCCAGGAACTCCACGTCCTGATCTCCAAGGTACTTTGTCTTCTGCGCTTTCCCTTTGGGAAAGAGATGCAGAAACAGCTTCGCCAGAAGTCGCTTCTTCGGCTACCGGTAAGATTCGATCTTCCACCCGTTCCTTCCCTGCCTATCCTCCACGAAGAGGCAAGTTGTGCTTCCAGGCACATGCCACTCACTCACGATCCTGGGCAAGATCTTCTTTTCGAGCCCATACCCTCGGTCCTCAGATTCTGACCTGTGGAACCCTTTGCGCCGTCAATCTTCAGTCCAGGAAGATGGTCTTCCTCGAGCGACTCCTGTCTTCACAGGTACACGGTTGTGAGGTGGTAATGTCACCCACACCTCCTCCAGAAGTCCCTGGTCGGCGAGGTTCCAATCCCACAGGAAGAAGTCGAGACTCAACTTCTTAAGGAAGGGTGTGGCCTCGGCCAACTCTGCTGCTGGTAACACCAACCCTCAAGGATGCATCGACATACTCGAAGATCTGTTGCACTAAGCCACACGCACTTATTGTGAGCTGAAGGCTCAGTCCTCTCCAAGTGCCCCCAGTCTAGCTTCTACTTCTCAGAAGATGAAACTAGTCTTCTATAAGACAGCTACTCCGTCTTCCGGGATTCTAACAGTACTTCTTAGATTGCTCTCGTCTTCCGAGCTATATCTTAACAATCCTAACTAAGCAAGGCCTCGAATGGATTACCAAGAAGACAACCCACCTTGCATTACATCCTACTTCTTATCAGAAGATACAAGATTCGTGAAACGTAGAATGCATAACAGGTTCAGAAGATGGTTGCGGCCTCCTGCAGTGACAGTGGCCTCTGAGAAAACTCTCGGGACAGCTTCCGATTCAATGTCTCTCTCGGAAGACCTCCCGAAGTCAGGCTTCTCTTCACTGGTCTCACCTGTCTTCTTCTTCCTACGCGCAATCTATCCTCACAACAGACTCAAGACATTTGCACTCTGTTCTTCTGTCTTCTCACCTCTCATACACACTCAGAAGAAGCTTGCTGCTCGGTGGGAAGACATGACCCTCGACCATTCTCTCCAGATTCTGCCAGCAAGACTTCTCACGATTCTCTCCTAAGTTCGGGAAGAAGAAGGACTGGGCTGCTATGGGTCGGACAGAAGAGACTCAAAAAGGACCCTCACGTCTTCTCGCACATTTTGCCAATCTTTCCAATCTTCTAGTCTCTCTAGGAAAATGTGGATTTGAGAAGCTTGGAAGATCGGGAGGCACAGGCCTAGTTCTCGATTTCCAACTTCTCGAAATAACAAACAACTCACCAAGCCACTCGGAATTCATACCAAGCCTCTCTTATCACAAAAGCAAAGCAAATCCACTCTTGATACGAATTGTGCACAGTCGACTTCCGAAGACAGTCAAGATACTGAAGCGTCTTCCAAAAACAGTCTTCCGAAGATGTTCCAATCTTCCGAAGCGTCTTCTGTTCAAGGTTTCGGGAGTAGAGGGATGGTAGGGCAGGGAAATTGATAGCTGGGATCTCCAGTTTGAGGGCTAGGAGTAGGGAAGCTCGAATTGAACTTGGGAAGAAGCAAGAAGATGACTGACAGAAATTGGGCAGCGCTTCCGCGCCCAATGTCACAATAGGAAAATAGGGATGGGGGAATCGATCGATCAGGTTGCCTGCAAACCACCGAGGAAGCGCGGGGGATATCGAACAAAGGCGAGAAGCAGTGGGGAAGGGAAGAGAATATGGGAAGAACCTCTACAGTCTTCTGTCGACTTCCCGAGCTGTCTTCGATCTTCCGCGCGCTTCTGGCTCTGGTCCCAGCTCCAACGCGACCTCACAAGGCTGCTTCCGCGGTCAGCTTCTGGCTACGCCTCAATTCCACCTTCGATTCCACTCAGTCATCCTCCAATGTCAGCTTCTGAGAGCTCACCGAAAACTGTATTCAGCTCGATACTCTTCTGCGCTCAGCAATTCAACTTCGCCCTTCTTCTAGCTTCGAACCGATCCTAACTCCACTCGATTTTACTTGTTGATTTCCTCACTCAAATCAACTCGCTGCCTGAATTGATCTTCTCGATCTCCAATCTCTCGATGCGGGAAGCAGATAGGTCTCTGTGCTAATGCGCTTCCTGCGCATCTTCCTCGCAGTTTAGGGGTTTCGACCCTCCTGACCTACCTAACCAATTCGGTGCTACCTGGTAGGTGCATCTACTCCTTACGTGGTTAAGCTTCCATGGTTGCCATCTCCCGGAAGGTGCGTGTCTTCCGCCGTCTTCCTTCTTCCGAAGACACCACCGAGAAGACGCTCTTCGGTGTTACCTAGTAGGTACACCTACTTTTTTACTTGAAAATCCGTGGTTAGGCCTTCACGGTTCGCCGTCTTCCGGAAGATGCGTGTCTTTCGCCGTCTTCTGTCTTCCGAAGACAATCTTCAGGAAGATGCTTCCCGAAAGACGGTCGTCTTTCGAAGAAGTCAACTTCTTATTACAAAAAGCTCGTAAGATCATCTTCCTTCTAAGGAAACCGTAATCTTAAGTAACAACGCTTCTTCAGTTATACAAACAAGTTATTAATCTTAAAAATTTCAAAAATTCGTCCATCACTCTCTCCTCAGAACTCCAAATCGATCGATCTTTGCCTCCTGAGTGTAGCCCGTCTCTAGAGCTCTCCAACAAGACCCCTCACTCCTCGAATGACCCCCGAGGAGACCTCCAAAACCTTAAAGCCGTCTGTAGATCTTGAATGGAGTTGATTGGTCAAAAGTAGACCAATAAGAAAACAGATCTGGAAATCATTTTTTTCCTCTACTTGGTACCCTAGAACCACTATAACCCTAATACCCTCTCATGCCTTCAAGGCATCGGTCCCAACCTTAGGATAATTACACTCGTCAAACTATAGAGACCATACTTAACACTTAAGATTCAATACAAAGTCAAGATGACGACTTGGAACTGATCTACGACGAAAGATACTACAATTGGGAATGGAGAAGCCATCACTTGATTACAGTACTCCTCGTCAAAGTTCCTTGCGATCTACACACGATGATTGATCTTCCGCCGACAATGACACCGAACGTCCACCCAGACGTTGAAAGGGATGTTGGCCGGATAATTCAGGTCCATTCGTCGCTCGTCAAAGTAAGATATACACTGTCAAGTCCCAGTTCTTCCCGTACGTGATAATTGGTAAGACCACCGGAGTAGGCGAGTCCATCATCCTTCCCATGAACTCTTGTCCAAAGTAGGCGACGAACCACCGTCGAAAGTGATCGTGGTGGATGCAGTGAAGCTTGATATGAAACGGGTTTGGAAATGGAAGATTCGGAACTCGATTTAGTCCTCCACCCATAAATATCACTCTTGCAGTTGCTCACTTATCATATAAGACCCTAAGACACACTCATGAAATCCACACAAAGAAGAATGTCTCACGAACCCTCGACCCACTATCTTATACCTAAGTTTGACAACAAGAGCCATTCACGCGAATGTTCACGGATCACTGAGTCGACACATCTTGTTATCGTGCGATCTCACATCTAGATCTCTGTGAACGCGACACCTAATACGCTCTCATGCGAACTACACGAAAGGTTCTAGGACACAAAGAAAACACAACACACGTTTTGTACTGAATTCACATGTGAGACGTCTCACAACACGACATCGTTTAGGACCTTGGACTTTATGAGAACTCCGCCCCAATTCATCTTGTGACTTGCTCATGTTTTGGGACCGACCTAAGCGGATCTAGGTCGAGACTTAGGGAATGCTGAGCTTGATGATTAGGAAGACGGGCCGGCTCTGATCCGGACCAAATATTGTTAAGGTTAGTGGTGTATGGACGCTAACTTGTGATTGTGGTTTGCAGATTAGCGGTGTAAATTTCGTGATCTACTGAGCAAGAGCTTCTGCTGGCGCAACAAGGCGGTAGTTGCGTGAAAAGTTGTATCAGAGCCGACACTTCGGTGAGCGAGAACTTGAGATAGCGGCTGAAGGCTGGACGCTTGAAGAGAGACGCGAGACACGAAGCGGATCAACGTTTTGAGATGACACTTGGAGCGATGGTCGACATATGACAGAGTTCCAAGAAGAAGACCAAGAGACGAGTGACGGCTGACACCGGGACCAGATTGACTCGAGCTAGCCTCGAGGCACAGTCAAGAGATGATAACCGACAACCTTCGTCTCAACATCAAGGAAAGCTCGTACCAGCTACGACACCGATGCAGCAAGATGGAGTCTTGTCAACGGTGTCCAACGATTCAGGCACGAGAAGTCAAGGAGCCTTGTATGCGAAACTCATCAAGATGATGAAGACCATGCAGGAGGGTATGATCTCCACGAACATATCGCTGAGCTTGAGGCAGGCCAAGGGAGTTCTTCATCTATCAGAAAGCTTTGTAAGATGAATTTGCCGACCCCGTTTTCATATATAGGACGGGCTCGTAAGGTTAAAGATTTCTTAACTGCGTTGGACCTATACTTTGAGACGCAACAGGCTTAGGAGTCAGACAAGGTGAGAGCGGCGGTTACGTTCTTGAAGGATCATGCGCTTCTCTGGTGGACTGCATACAGGGATGAGCATGCCTTGACCGTCTCGGCGCTTGGTTGGAAAGAGTTCAAGGTGTTGCTCGCGAGACGATTCACTCTGGAGTATCAAAGAATTTGGGATGGTGTCGAGCTAGTTAGGCTAAAGCAGACGGGGACCTTAAGTGCTTATGTGCGCGAGTTCGGTGCCAAGCTTGACTCGTTCTCCAAGTGGACTAAGGAGACCAAAATATGATGACAAAAGTTACTACAAATTGATTAGTATTCTTAATCTCTTGTTTGATGACTACTCCTTTATACAAGATTCATATTTTAAGATCAATTTTTCTTGTTTATATTAACCTAAGGTCTCGAAAATACATAACCAAATTATCTTTCTTAGTTTACTCTGACAAGTGATGATCCCAAGAAATTTATACATGTTGATAGTTCTCAAGAACGTCGAGATTTTAAATATGAGAGATTATCTTTCAGAGTTTATCAGCATACAATCATTTGTGACGTAATAGTTGAAGACATCAAAGTTTGTTTGATGGATGTATATAATAAACATATCGATCCATATGAATTGTCGTCGACATTAATATAAGTAATAAGCTTGATGTTGTTATGTGAAGATATTCAAATTTATGCAATAAATTCTAATGTACAGTTTGACTATTATGAACTAATAGTACACTACTTTCAGAGTGGAAAATCTTAGAAAAGTATTGTATAGCTTGTGATACCTGTGAACAAACTTCCATTGATCCCAAAGATTATTCAACTTAATCTATCTTTTGCTGTACTTGTGCTGTGAATGTAGATGGACTTGGCTTGAAAACCATTTGTGAAAAATAAGAGGACAGAAGTGTTGGACTGACCAATGTGAAATGGATTCAATTTTGGCATGCTTCGTGTGTTCAAAGAATGTTTCGGATATGTTCCTCTCAATTCATAAGTTTGGTGCAGAAAGATGATATAGGGCAATTGGGTATAAAAGAATCTTCCTCTACTTTTCTTAACTTGATCATTCAGAAACCCTAACAGCAAATGCAACTTGAGGAAAGAAGAAAAAAGCCGAAAGAAGGTATAGTATGAGTGGAAATGAAAATATCTTTGTCTTGTATTCTTGACTTGATCGTTTTGGTTGATGCTCACAATTGCAGTTTGGTGGAAGAAGAAGATACTTCACAAAATAAAAGAAAAATATAATGATCTTACTGTTGGTCGTGAGACTGATAAGCAATACTGCTTTTCTTGCATGTGAGAGCATTTGTTCACTGATAAGTTTATTATACGACTGAAAAATGAGCTACAAGTATGGGAACGCGTAAATTCAAAATATAAAGAAATAAAGAGAGAAAGATGGACAGTAAATGAAGAAATGACATTTAGATAACGCGCGAGAAGTCCACTTTAGCAGTGGTAGCTAAAAAGTTTTATTGACCTCATGAAAGACGATGTCGCCCACTTTGTGAAAACACGCGTAACTTGTCAAGCGAACCGCGTTTCGTATGAGAAGAAATAGGGATTGTTTCATCCTTTGCCGATTTCAGCCAGACCTTGAGAAAGCATTAGCATGGACTTCATTATCTCTCTGCTTGACTCAAAAGAATACAATACAATCTTTGTGATAGTTGACCGGTTTAGCAAACTAGCGAAGTTTGTCCCGACCTTGGATACCGCAACAACGTTCACGACATCTCGGTTGTTCCTAGATACTTGGTGGCGTTCACATGGATTGCCCCGGAGTGTTATTTCAGACCGAGACTCCAAGTTCACAAGTGCCTTTTCGAAATACTTGTTTCAAAAGTTGAGAACTAAGTTAAAATTTAGTACCGTTTTTCATCCCGAAATGGATGGACAAACGGAACAAGTTAACTCGATTCTGAATCAATACTTGAGGAATTATGTGAGCGCGGACCAAAGTGATTGGACGGAGGGTTCAATCTTGCGGAGTATTGTCATAATTCCACAAAGCATTCAGCAACCGATGAATCGTCTTTCTTGCTGGCTTACTGACGTGAGACAGAAGGGCCTCTTGACTTGACTCTTGGAGGGAGTTCTACATCGGCACGACCAAGAACACGGCAAACATCAGCTGAAGAGTTGGTGGCGGAGATGCAGCAGTGCGAGGAACAAGTGAAGAAAAACCTCAAGAAGGCGCATCAACGTTACATGAAGCAGGTAAACAAGCATCGGCGGCAAGTGAAGTTTCAAGTGGGCGAAGAATTATGGTTAAGTACGAAGAACTTCATCCTTTCAGAGAGAATATCGGGAAATATTTTTTCGAAGTTTGCAGGATCTTTTGTCATTGTCAAGAATCCACACGAAGATGTCTATACGTTAGACCTTCCTCTCGAGTGGTAGTTGCATCCGACTTTTCATGTTTCTTTATTAAAGAAATACTTCAAAGATGATTTGCGGCTGGAAGACAAATAGGTTCTCAGGCCTCAACCTGATGTCGTGCAAGGCGAAGCAGAATACGAGGTAGAGACCATTTTGCGATCACGGCGCAAATCTAATCGAATGGAGTACTTGGTCAAGTGATGTGGATACCATTTGAAGGAAACAACTTGGGTGCCAGAGGAAGAGCTAACACATACAAGTGAAGTATTGGACCTCTTCAACAGCGACAAGGACAACAAGGGCATTAGCAAGATGAGGACATCTCCTTCCAGCGAGGAGTGAAGGAACGACGAACCATACGAGTAGCAACTTGAGACGACTTGGGCTGATGGACTTTGTAGCTTTGTCTTGTATTTGGAAATAAAGATTTTGTTTCTTGAAATTTGTCTAAGTGTATTGGTAGTGCATGGATATGACTAGCTCTGATTAGATGCCTAGGATGTTGTCAAGAGGAGGAACGAAGCACACTCAAAAGAAGCGAGCTGGTTTGGATAAGCATCTAAATCAATACTAAGTCTTGATGTCAAGACTGAGGTTTGCCGCAGCATTGGCAAAGCAAGTATGAATTTTTATACTTGTCTTGGAGCTTGGTGTGATCTTGCGTTGCGGTTTTCTAATTGCAAAGTAAACTTAGTCGCGCGTCTAAGTCAAATCAGGTTGCGATCGAAAAGTGAGTTTCGGGAGACCTCGTAAGTAGGTGTGAATACTTATACTTAGCAAGTTAGAGTCTTAAGTAGAATGTTTAGAAATTGTCAACTAGTTTTGTTTAGGGTTGGCCAAAAAGGTAAGACTTTTCTCGAGACTAGTTAGAATTTTCTAAGTGTTCTAGCGACAACTTCAGACTCAAGCCAAGAAGAGAATTGTGGGTTAGCTACCAGAATGCAATTCTAGCGCCAAAGGGTTGGCTATCCATTTTGAACTTGACGTTAACTTAAGGATCATTGTTGACGAGGGCATCAACCTCCAAAGTGGGGATGAATGTCGCGACCTTCAGTCTCAAGGTCAAGCGTAGACGCGAACAATAGAACCCTAGTGACTTGCGTTGTGAACGTTGCGAGTAGGACTGAACGGCTTGGCCGGGAAGTCGGGATCAGATGAACCCTAAGTGGTTCTCTAAACCAAGGTTGGAACATTGGGTTAGGACATAAGGGCCTACTCCAAGACGACCCTAGACGACCGCTGACATAAGGGGGCAAGTCTAGCAACGGACTGAAACATAGGTATGAGACATAAGTCTGAGACGTGAGACCGAGACGTGAGTCCGATATGCAGACAGACCGTGGTTCGGACGCTGGTCCGAACCACAGGGTTCAAGTCTCGGTCTGGACCACAGTTTTTCAAAAAATAGCTAAGTGTTGGAGCTCCAGCGACGTTTTAGGTCATGGACGGAGCTCCACGTAAGATCTCGAGGTAAGTAAGATATCATTGGAAAGGTCTCGGCGAGAGCTTTCCAGTGATATGTAGAACTCCTCGAACTGACCTCTGAGCTGAGAATTATGACTGAACCCGTGATCGGATTGTGGTATAATTTTCAGGGACCAAAGAGGAGGGCGGGGCCACCGATCCCCAAAAGTATATATGAGGGGGGCTCGATGCTTGGGTGGGCTAGGACGAGTCATCCGACCTCAGGGTTTGGTGAGTGGACTCTCAGAGCATGAGGTGATGGCTGGGTCGGTTCTAAGGCACGTTCCGATTCAGACTTAGACGTCTAGACTTAGGAACGATGTAAGAGCTGGAACAAGACTAGGGAACGAGTCGGCGGGTTAGACCACCGTTCGGGAGCCTAGATCCAGACGGACATCACGAGCGGTTGGACCACTAGGTGTGCTGGAGGTACCGTTTAGGACCCTGGACTTTATGAGAAGTCTACCCCAAGTCATCTTGTGACTTGCTCATGTTTTGGGATCGACCTAGGCGGGTCTAGGTCAAGACTTAGGGAATGCTGAGCTTGATGATTAGAGAGATGGTCCGGCTCCGATCCGGACCAAATAGAGTTAAGGTGAATGGTGCATAGACGCTAACTTGTGATTGTGGTTTGCAGGTTAGCGGTGTAAATTTCATACCTACTGAGCAAGAGCGTCCGCTGACACAACAAAGCGGTAGGTGCGCAAAAACATCCATCCCAATTGGGTTGTCCTACAGGTGGACGTGAAAAACACTTTTAATAGTGTTTCTTGTGCTCCTATCTTTAAGGAGCTCATGGATGACGGTGGAACTCTAGCAGATCTCGTTTCCTTCATGTGATCGTTTTATGGTTCTTCCTCTTCTTTTTATTACCAAAACGGTGTCGTAGTGCATGACATTCCACATGATGAAATGAAACTTCAGAAGAGACTCAACTGACATTTGTTCAAGAAGTTGCGCCTTAGCTTATCAAGCTAGGCCGGAGTTAAGATGGGGCTATGCTTGACAAGCTGCCCTCTAGCTTGGGTTGAAATATCACCTTGAAAGGGCAAAAAGTTCCAAAATGCGGAGCTCGTCGAGAAGAACGACTTCATACTTTCAATTTCAAGAAAATACGTTCTAGGTAATAGTTAGTACAAGTCTTAATTGATGAAAAGTACGAAAGAGAGAAATCTGTCGATTCTGATTGTTACGCAAATAGTATAAGGATCCTAGCTTAGCAAGGGTGTTAGGATTTGAAGAGAACCGTGAAAGTTGCGTGAAACGTTGCATGAAAGGGGTATTCTAGTTTTTTTGCTCAAGAAGAAGCAGTCGATATGCGCAAGAGGAGACTGAGACTGAGAGGATCGATTTCTGAAGAATTTTCAGTTAGAAGGTGGTCATAGAGAGAAGATTAAGAGTTTGGGAGCTTGAATTTGTCTATAAGACTGTTTGAAGATGAATCTGGTGAACAGAGAGTTGAATTGAGAGCAGAGGAGAGGCGCGCAGGAGTGAGAGGAGAGATATTTTATCACTGAAGATTTTGGTGGTAAAATTGATATTGGAATAAAGTTTATTGAGTCATGAAAGACCTATGTGCACATATTTGAGTGTCTTGTTTGATTTGGTGGATGCAAGAGATCAAATTTGAGTTGGCGACAGTTTGTTTTTCTTCTGATCAATTTCAAAATCAGTCACAGTCAGGAGGCCCGTCCTTCCCAAGTTACACTCTCACCACGACATATCTGGTGCTTCCACTGAGAGATATTGGGGTGATTGATTTGGAGAATTGATTAGATTGATTGAGAAGATGGATCACAGTGTTGCCGTACAAGGTGTGGCTGCTGCTCAAGGTGCTCCTGTTCAAGGGACTCCTACTCAAGATGGGATTGACTCTCAAGTAGTACCAGCAACCGCACAGCCTACTATAGACACATCTCAGATTCTTCAAGCGTTGGCTGGCTTGATTCAGCAACAACCTGCAATTGGAGGAGATGAGCAAAAATTCACAAAGACGTTACAAGCAATTGTTGGTCGATGTGGACGATTTGATGAGAGAGACGTTACTAGGTACTTGTGGGAGTATGTGGGTGAGATAGAGTTGGTCAGCGCACCTGAGGTTGAGGTAATTTTGAGCTTTGAGTCGACTGTTGTTCTTGAATTGAGAGAGAAGGTGAGAATTTTACAAAGGAGACATCTAGGTGGATTGACTCTATTTCTAGAAGAAGATTCTGAAAGAGTCACCAGAAGGACCCTCATGGATTGGATAGAGTGTCAGCCTGGACGTATCATGAGACTGAATGAGATGATTCGTGAGTTCGAGAAGAGGTACTCTCAGCTTTCTAGTCTAGAAAGGTTGACGCTAGATACTAGGAAGACGGAGTTGTTCTTAGGGGCTCTGGATGAGTTTACAGCATATAGACTTTGTTTCATGTTGGTTGATCGTGGAGCTGAAGGGAGAGTTACATCTGATTGGAGAAGAGTGGAGGAAGCAGTATCTACTCTTGCTAGACAACGTCGTGGTAGGATGGCAATGCAACTAGAGATCTTGCTAGAACAGAGAGTAGCTCCTCAAGTTCCAATAGTTCTTCTTATAATATCTCAGGCACCTATAGTGATTCCTCAAGCACCTGTAGTGATTCCCCAAGTGGTTCCTCAAGCGCCTGCAGTGTGTATCTCAACACAAAGAGGACCTAGACAGCAGCAGCGATCTGTTGAGAACCGAAATCAAAAAATAACATGATTGAAGAGCTCACTCAATAGTTGAGAGATTTGAGAGTTGAGATGGCAGATCTGACGAGAGATCAATGACCAGTTGCGTCAGGTGTTCGATCTGAAAGAGGAATCTTTACCAGGAGATGTATTTGATGTGACAGTCCATATCATCTCAAAGGGGATTGTCAAGACCTAGCGGTTGTCTTGCGAGAGAGCGTGGTCAATTGTCAGAATAACAGATTGCATCTAACCGCCACTGGGTAACCTCTAAACACATATTTTGGAAGAGGAGGAATGAGAAGCTTGCTTCCAGCACTTACTGGTGCGAACACTATAGCAATGACTGCGGGTTCTGCAGAAGTTGATGTATATACTGGGAGAGTTGAGATGCGCTCTAATCCAACTATGGTTGAGCAAGCTGCTGAAGTTCCAATTGAAATGATGAAGAGAGGTGCAGAAAGCATTAGGAGAGTTATTGGATGGAGAGACCTAGTAGATGCAACTTCTGTTCAAGCGTTTTTGGAAGCAAGCAGTGACCAAGACGCCATGGTGGAAGACAAAAGATGGCGAGATGCTCCTGATTTAGATGCAAGAGCACCTGATGACAGTGACTGTCGGAGAGTGACGAGGAGGAGAGCAGCGAGACCATTGTCATCTGGATCGGTACCAACTGATAGATTTCCTGCTGTAGAGGATATATCTTCTACCTCTACAGCTCCACCACCTACAGTAGATCCTATGAAAGGTGTGCAAGATTTGCCACATGAGGCTATTGTTACTGAAGAAGTACGAGGGGAAGAAGTTTACAGCACAAGAGAAGAGAAAAGCTTCGGCTTACAAGTTGACAACAGACATAGAAACAGCAACAGACATGCGTGTTGTTCTGGAGCAACGTATTTTGGGTGCTAGAGTTGAGTTTACTCTTCGTGAGTTACTTGGTATCGCGAAGAGAGTTTCATGAATTGATATTGACATCATGAAGAGAAAGAGACAGATGTTGTAGTCAGAGGGTTGGAGCAGTAGATGCTATTGGTATTGACAAGATCAGAGATGAGAAGTATGAAGCATGGGTTACTGATCTTGTTGTTGTTGAGAATGAAGATGAAGAATTTGAGGAGGATAAGTCAAGCACAGACAGTGATTTCAAACAGAATCAATGGATACGTGCGACAATCGAGACGTAGGTTCGACTTGGAGGACTTTCTGAATCGGTACCTGCACTTGTGGATCACGGGTCAGAGATCAACATTATTTCGAAGGAGGTGTATGAGAATGGACAGTTACCGATCGAGAAGAACCATGGTTGTATACTCCGTGCTGCTAACAATCAAAAGGATGAGTTGTACGGAGCTTGTCCAAATATACATGTAAGGATTGGAGATGTAGAGGTTGATCAGCATTTCTTTGTATAGTTGTTCGAATGGAGACAAAGGTGATGAATGATGGATCTCATTATGTCAGAGTTCGAAGTCCTGATGACAAGTACTCAGTATAGTTTTTGATTGTTCGTTCAAGACATGAGCGGAATCGACAAACCCTTAGAGATTCTCAAACAAAGAGATGTAAGGGGTTTCGCAATCCACTCATGTAGAGCGAGATGATAAAGGTATAGAACCTAATGTTGAGATCCCGTCGAAATTGATACACAAAGTAGAAGAGTCAGATGAGAAACATGTACATGAGTTTGAAGACGTGTGTAATGTGCATAGTTGGCAGTCTTGATTTTTAATGTTCGAGGACAATGGGTGGAGTTAGTTTACAAGAGTTGAGGATATGGAAAAAAATACAAAAAAATGGATGACGAAACATGTATCAGAGCTGTGGTGTGCAATGATTTTATCTGAAGATGATGTGATTTCTGGCTTGTTTGAAGAGTTTCTGTTTGTACAATCAGTTGCTAGTTGGTTGGACAGTGTAAGCAGATTGGTGGAAGAGAAAGATGATATGATGGTGATCCCTATCCACTCTCAACAAATATATGAGGAGATTGCTGCGTATTTGCGATTTTTCTCTCATTCGATGCAGAGTAGTGAGAGAAGAGAAGCAGTTTGTTGTCCAACAAACTGCTTCTCTTCTCTCACTCTCTCAAGAAACAGACGTCCATGCAAAGTACAAATATGTACTGAAAAAGTGAAGCCGATAGCAACTCAACTACCTGCTAACTCCCAGAAGCAAGTACAATTAATGAGAACTAAGCCTATATTGCATGATCATAGACAAGTAGGGCATCAGTTTACCGAGGAGACGTTGAAAGAGCTCTAGATAGGAGGGGGTGATTTTCTGACAGAGGTTGAGAAGACAATTTTTGAGCAGATGATAGTAGATTGTGGTAAAGCATTTTCTTTTTCAGCAGAGGAGATAGGTTGTGTGGATCCGAAGATAATAGCACCTATGGTTATATTCACAATCCCTCATGTGTCTTGGGATCTGAAATCGATTCTAGTTCCTCGTGCCTTTTTGTCTAAACTCATCGAGTTGCTGAAAGAGAAAGTCCAAATGAGGATACTTGAGTCATCTATGGGACCATATTCTAGCAAGTGGTTCACTGTATCCAAGAAGTCAGGAGCATTGCGTTTAATTCAAGACCTACAACCTGCGAATAATGTGATCATTTGTAATGTTGGGACGAGTTCTATGATTGATGAAGTAGCAGAGGCATTTGCAAGGAGAGCTATCTACTCCATTGGAGATTTATATTTTGGTTATGATCAGTTTCAGCTGGCTGTAGAAAGTTGAGATCTGACTACTATGCGTACGCCTTGGGATTGATACGGATGTGTATTCTTCCTCAAGGAGCGACGAACTCGGTGGCTCATATCTAAAATGTGATGCATAAGGTACTACGGGAATTTGTGCTTGATGTTATCATTCCATTTCTAGATGAGATTCCTATAAAAAGTTGCGCGGTTGAAGACAAGGATGAAGCAGTACTTGCAAATGGATATAGGAGGTTTGTTGCAAACCATATCATGGATGTAGAACGTATCTTGACTTTCCTTGAGGAGGTACATCTCACCCTTTCAAGAGCTAAGTCCATGTTTGGTGTGTCTGAGATTTTAGTGGTTGGTTATCTATGTGGTGCTTTTGGAAGACGATCAAATCTGAGAAAGTTGACTCTATAGCTAGGATGGCGGGCTGTAAAAATATCATAGAGGTTCGATGCTTTCGAGGAGCTTGTGTATTTTATCGTTATCGTATGACGTGTTTTTCTGTCTAGGAATACACTAGGTATATGGCTGTGAAGAGGTATGTGGGTTGACAAGGTTGGCTCTAGATCTGGATGTTTCCACTCAAATGTTTCACTATCTACTCTTCTAGCCCGAGTGACCTTGTACGCACTCGAATGAAGTTTAAAGCTTACTACGATCTAAGGATACGTATAGGTTGCAAAAACTTGTGTTAAAAATAGATCTTTTCGTACTCTAATTAAAATACTCAGCTCTGTACTATCTAACTGAAGTAACTCCTCTATATCACTAGAAGCATGACTTAATATCTCCCCAACTACGCTAACTGCTCATCAATCCAACTGTCACAACTTTACGTAGTACAACCAAAAGATGCTATAAGATCACTCAACTAACTTGATAGAGTCTCGATACAACTTGCTGTACACCCTGGTCTACCAAGCATTCCAGCAAGATAAAGCATGCATGCTCCAAGACACTACTCAGGTCTCAACATAGCACCAATGGCGGTAGTACCTGACTGCTCCTTCATTTAATATTGTTTCGCAAAAAAAATAATTCCAAACAGCGGTTTATGACCCCTGACGACTCTGTTTTCCTTCACCATCAAGAGCTGAAATCAGCCCCACACCTTCACAATATCAAGTTGTATGCATGCATGGTAGTTTCAGCAACAAACTCTTCTCCAAATTGCTCAAAAATGACCAAAAGTGACAATAGATGTGATCGAAAACTCGAAATCGCTAATAACAAAAGTATCTCCAAACTTTGAGACCTCAGTCCTCTCAATCCAGTCGACCAATGATGATCAAACTTCATAGGAAGTTTTATTGGACCCTTCACTATTACCCTGAACAATTTTCAGGTTGAAACCTCACCCAACTCTCAGATATGGATCAAACCGTAATCTGTGTTAACTTAAGAGCTTTACAGACCCAGATGCATTTGATCCAAGACCCTGAACAAACTATTCGACCATTTGAGGTGAAACTTCTCAAATATCTTACAGAGAAGACATCCTTCAATCCTGAAAAGTTTCACTCAGAAATTCAACCCAGAACTCGAGCAATAGCAAATTAGTCATGACTATCACAGTTTGTAGTATTCGTCTTATCACGTCTGCACTTCTCAACTTCAATCGGTCGGTTCACAATCCAAATCGATTCGATGAAATTGATATCAAAACGGCCAGCATATCGTCAGCTCTCCAACCTAGCTGAGAGCTCCTCAAAACTCCTCACAAGTCTCTCGGAACAACCAAAAACATCGAAGTGGGTACGAATTACATCCCTTTCCACTCAATCGACCATAACGCCCTCATCCTTCCATGAAACCGATCGATTTTTCAGCCCAGATTGTAGCCTCAGTCGAGAACCTTTCTGCCAATGGCTCTCCAAAGTCTCCTGAAACCACATAAACATCACGAGGATCAACTAGAACACCGTTGGTCCAAAAGTAGACCAATGAGAGCAAAAAGAGCTTTGGATTTGTCTTTTTTTACTCAACTTTTTCCCCTAGAACAAATTTTTACACCCAAGGAGACACAAGACATCAACAAGACTCTAAGAACCCAGAAAATCCTCGAGACACGTCGAAGGATTCTTTAAGGTCTATAACTACACAAAAGCGCTCAACCAGAATGGAACAATTGAGTCGCAGACTCATACAAAGTCAATATCACAACCTGGAAACGATCTACAATAAAAGGTACGACAAAAGAAAACGGCGAAGCTATCACTCGGCTGAAATATTCTTCCTCGAAGTTTCTCACGATCCAAGCCTCATGGTTGATCTTTGGTCTGCAATGACACCGGATTTCGACCCAAAGGTTGAAAGAAACGTTCGATGGATAGTTGATATCCATTGTACCTCACAACAAGATGTACACCGTCATATCCCAAGTCTCTCCGTATGTAACAATCGGAAGGATCACCGGAAACTGAAAGTCTATCACCTTCCTCATGAATTCATCGTCAAAGTACGCAACTAACCACTGTCAAAAGTGATCGCGGTGGATGCAATGAAGCTTGATGTGAAATGAATTAGAGAAAGGAAGATCCGGAGCCGGTATCAGACCTCCGTCCATAACCACCACTCTTGGAGTTCTTCACTTCTTCATGCAGACCTCCGAGAACCCTCACAAATCACTCATTGAGAGAAAATACCGTATGAACCCTCGACCCACCATTTTATACACAAATGCGGCGACAAGGATCACCGAAATGAACGTGCACATATCGATGACTTGGCACGTTCCTCTACCGTGCAATTACTTAAACAGATAATCGCGACCGTGGTACCCATCACATCGTTCAGCGAGTTACGCGATGCTGTTCACGAAACATAAAAAAGAAACACAACCTACGTTCCACAGAAATTTCACACAGGAGCCAAACCACAACATGACACCGTCTATCCATACCTCACTATGCTCATGTTGCGGAGCCTTTGTATGCATTACTAAGGAAAGATAAGAGATTTGTATGGATTCCAGTCTATCAAGAAGCTATGAATAGGCTGGAGGAGGCTCTGAAGTCTCCACCTGTGTTGAAAAGAATAGACTACGGGTGTGGAAGATCTATCATTGTCACGGTGGATACTAGCACAAAGACGATTGGTTGGATGATAGGTTAAGACGATACGAGTGGTGTGCAGTTTATCTCAAGATTTGGGACTAGAATCTTGACGGACAGACAACGAGATTATCTTCAAGTGAAGCGTGAGTTGTGGGTCATCGCTATGAAGACAGATCGTGAGTTCTTGATTGGTGCTCATGTAGTCTTAGAGATAGATTGTCTACCTCTGCTTGGAATGATATCCAACTGTAGCACACCGGACATAGCGATGTTGCGTTGGATTGCCTACATCAGGAGCTTGAATCCAAAGCTAAAGCATATAAAAGGTAAGGAGAATGTGATAATAGATATGTTATCAAGGACTCGGTATATAGACGAGGAGGATATGTTTTCAGAAGCTGAGGAAGAAGAAAGAAAAGATGTTCGGTATCAAGTTGGTCGATATGATACAGACTTGGAGCCGTTGATGTTTAGAGGAGAGCTTTACACAAGTAGACTTTGTGACATAGGATATTATCTGAGTTCGTTGGAAAGACAAGAGAGGTGGAGTAAAGTAGATTCCAAAGAGATAAAGAAACAAGCATACAACTACCTTCTACGCGATGGGTATCTTTGAAAGCGTCCAAAGAGAAGAGATGGAGCACTTCTACGAGTTATAGATGATCTACAGATCAAGCTACAGCTGATGAAAGAGTTTCATGACGCCTTGTGGGTTGGACATCGGGGAGCTTGGACTACCTACACAAAATTAAAAGAGCGATATTGGTGGAAAGATCTTTATCAAGATGTTGTGAACTTTGTGAGTTCATGCTTACATTGTCAATTTTACTCAAAGATACGTTACAGGGATGGTCTGGTATCAACTTATCCGTCTAGTATCCACTTTCAGTGAGTTCTTGATTTGGTAGTGATGCCTCTCGGGTTATGGAGTATGAGGTACTTGGTGTTGGCTCGAGAAGACTTCTTCAACTTTGTGGAAGGACGAGCTCTGAGGACGAAGACTACAGAGAGAATATGTAGGTTTGTTCTTGAGGATATTATCTGTAGATATGAATCTATAGGGAGATTGCGTGCAGACAGAAGAGAGTTGCGTGGTACGAAGTGAAAGATTCTTTGTCTAACACTAAGTGAAACTCAAACTCACTACTACCATGAATCCGGAGAGGATTGGTAAGAGCGAGAGAGAGCATCCATCGATTGTTCAAGCTCTGGTGAAGGCATGCAATGGTAGACATAGACAGTGGCCTAGGTTGCTCCTCTTTGCTCTGTGGGCTGACAAGACAACTCATTATACTACTACTGAGTACATGCCTTTTGAACTGATGTTGGATCAAAAGCCGATTATGCCGGCAGAGGAGGAATTTCCTACATGGACTACTCTACCGTGGCAAGACGGAATGGATCATGTACAACTTCTTGCACTTCGAATCAGGCAGCTAGAACTGGAGGATCTTATAGAGGTGCAACAGAAGCTGAAAGAGACTCGTCTCAAGAATAAAGACAAGTTTGACAGGATTCATAGGCTTCGACCGAACAGAACTTCAGAAGACACTCAACTGACATCTGTTCAAGAAGTTGCACCCTAGCTTATCAAGATGGGCCGAAGCTAAGCTGGGTCTATGCTTGACAAGCTGCCCCTAGCTTGGATTGGAATATCAACCTAAAGGGGACGAAAAGTTTCAAAATGCAGAGCTCGTTGAGAAGAGCGACTTCATACTTTTGGTTTCGAGAAAAGACGTTCTAGGTAATAGTTAGTACAAGTCTTAAGTGATGAAAAATACGAAAGAGGAAAATTTGTCGATTTTGACTCATGACTTGAACTCATGATCTGACAGCGTGAGTGCATAGGTGTTCATGAGTACTATACTCCTCATTCACTAAAAACAGAGTTGTACAAAGAAGTTAGTGTAGGAAAAGCTAGTAAAGACTTTACAAAAAAATTTCCTTGAAGGATATGTACCAACTGTATTTCCTTTTTGAACGGAAACAGAGGCCATCCCAGTGACAGGGAGGAAAGTGATGTCAGGACAAATTTCTCCTGGCTTGTGTTTCCTATTCCGTCATGTTGACCTCTTGGAAAGGAGTCTATGTTGGGTATGTAACCATGTCCTGCATATCTATGGATGAGAAACCAATATCTCTCTTAATCGTGGGCTTCCTGTCCTAAGCCTCCGCATGTCATCTTGAATATATCATGGGAGAAACCTGGTGTGCATAAGAGAGGGTTGTAAGTCCTGTGAGGTGGTCTCATAAGTGTTGAGACTTCGGTCTACATTGGAGGCTTGAGTATATTCAAGGTGACATCAAGATGGCATCGAGAGCTGGAAAACTATCTTTTTAATAAGGGGCTAGCTTAGAAAGGGGTCTGCTTGATTGTTATGTAAATAGTATAAGGACCCTAGCTTAGCAAGGGTGTTAAGGTTTGAAGATAACAGTCGAAGTTGCATGAAACGTTGCGTGAAGAGGATATTTTAGTTTTTTTGCTCAAGAAGAAGCCGTCAAGACGCGTAGGGGGAGCCAGAGACTGAGAGGATCGATTTTCTGAAGAATTTTCAGTTGGAAGGACCGCAGAGAGAAGATTAAGAGTTAGGGAGCTTGAATCTCTCTATAAGACTATTTGGAAGTGAATATGGTGAACAAAGAGCTGAATTGAGAGCAGAAGAGAGGCGCACAGGAGTGAGAGGAGAGGTTTTTTTTATCATTGAAGATTTTGGTGGTAAAATTGGTACTGGAATAAAGTTTATTGAGTCATGAAAGACCTATGTGCACATATTTGAGTGTCTGGTTTGATTTGGTGGATGCAAGAGATCAAATTTGAGTTGGCGACAGTTTGTTTTTCTTCTTATCAATTTCAAAATCAATAACAGTCAGGAGGTCCGCCCTCTCCAAGAGAGACTCTCACCACGACAACGATCATTCGATATAGAGGATTACAATCATCGACTCCGTCGCAGGTACTCGTCAGAGAGACTCTTTGGATGGATCCTTCTTTGCATTGCTCACTATAGAGCTATTGACCATCGTCTTGGTTGCTCCAAGTTGTGTTTTTTCATCTCTAGCTGATGATACGCATACCATAAGTCTGACGGACCAAGTCTCTGATGTCTTTGATCACCTCGTCTCTCAATTGACCTTGGTAGGGTTGAGAGTGAAGGTGTCAAAGTGTAGGGTTTGGTCTTTCATAGATATTCCGTCAGACCTCTAGCTCTCAGAGGACTTTGTTACACCTAGAGATGGTTTACATATGCTTGGAGTACTGATGAGTTTAGAGGAGTTCATCTCCAAGTTCTTAGATGTTGATATCCCTTCTTCTTTCATAGCACTTCATTCGTGATACTTACTCGCACAGTACATTCATCTCTTATGTTCATCTCGTGCCTTAGAGAGTTTGATAAGAGGATCATGGGATCTTTAATGACATCTTAGGACCATGGACCTTTGAGTGTGTGGCAGGCTTCTCGCACATAGGCAGTCATCATTCTCAATATCATGTGCGGGGTGGGTTTATTATCTATGGAGATGATTGCTTCGGTAACTTGGATAGTTAGGCCCTCTCAACACCTTGGCTCTGTTGTCATTTTCTTGTGCGAGATAGACTTATTCAAGAGAACTATGTGACAGAGATGGAGAATGGTTCTTGTCCACTACAGATGTGTCTCCTTGAGACAAGAGATAGTTTGACTTTTGAGACACGTAAGACACATTCTTGATTCGATATCTTAGCTATGGATGGATCTCACGACTACAATCCTCTCTCACATGACATCACTTCTAGCAAGTTCTTCATGCGGTCTTAGTTGATCTTTCCATTGCATATGATACTAGAGTTAGACTCCGTTCTTGTTTGGACAAGGACGTAGGCTCCTAACTCATAGCTCGACTTTGAATTAGAGCATTTCGACTCGCACCGACTATCTTCTCTACAGCGAATGAGATTCCGTCTAGACTTGGTCTAACTTGTTGCTTCGTCATTGTCCACATACAAACGCAGTATCTCGTTCGATACTTTGAGTCGACACTTTGCTCATTGTCCTCACGTGAGAGAACGAATAACTACTCATGACGCCACCAGGGACGTTGTGTTTGTTATCGCACGAGAGAGCGATTACATGATGTGGAGAGAGCGTTGGTATGTCTATCAGACGAGAGAGTCAGTGAGAGCTTATCTATAAATGATGAAGGAGAATCAGATTTCAGTGACAGATGTGGTTGTCATGGATCTGACACAAGACTTAATGACGGACAAGTATATCACTCATCTTCGAAGATGAGTTGCAAGCGTGACGACAACAGCGAAGGTGACCAAGTATAAGAGCATGCAGGAGGAATATCGCTTTATCTCTCTAGCCTTTGAGATATATGGATCGGCAACTTTGTAGTTTGACATTTTTATTCGAGATTGTGTCACAGCCTTCATGAGAGATGTCAAGGATACCACTTTCTCTTTGTTTTTGCACTACGTTCTTTTAGACAGTGAGTTTTCATTGCTCTACATAGAGTTATAGCAGGTGCGGTCCACAGAAAAGCAACTGCAGTGGGTGATGCTACTTCATGTACACCTGTTGTATGTAGGAGTTCTGATTAACCGATATGTGATATTTTAAAAATTATAAACAACTTTAGAGCTATTGATAGTGAGACTTAGCCTCGTTGTTCTTTCTCTCTTTGAGACATTGGTTGCTTGGCCATTCGGGTCTCTCTTTTCTTTGTTCTACTTGATGAGGTCTTTCTACAAAACGTCCAGTTGGGTATTCATTGGTTCGCCTGTTTTTCCATCAAGCCGAACCGTTGGCTATTCATTGCGTCGCGTGTTTTTCCTTTTAGTTTTCTGATTTAGAGACTTGAAAGAACGGGGTCCTATATGCTACGGGAGAGAGTGTGGTGGTAACACTAGATACCATGAGCACTCCTGTTGGACAGTGTACAGAGGTCCCTTCGGAGCACTGCAGTCCTGGAAGATCTCACTGTCAAGACGAACTTCGGTAAGTTGAACGTAAAAGGATTTTCACAATTCAAAATTAATATATATTTATAAATTTCCTAAAATCTTAAAGTAAAACCAATAATTGCTACTTGCAAACCCTAAGTGCTTTTGGTGTGATTTGAACTATATGACTTGTGCACGAGTTACTCCGGCCTTGTCTCTGAACACCCACCTCCTGCCCGCAGGACAAAAATGCGACTTTTGAAATAGTGACCGTTAGTCGCCAAGGCTCCAAGCGTCCAGACAGGTCAAGGAGTAAGACAGTAAAAGATGATGAGATTAGCTTTTACCTTTTACTCGTGAAACATGCACAGTAACCGGTTGTATTCATCGAAGGTAGAAGAAGATCGGTGTCCCAAGTGATTTAGCCCACAGTTCTCTAAGAGAAAGATAGTGGGTTCAATCTTTTGTGGACACGGTTGGAGATGTATGCTGCTGCAAACTGTTAATGAAGCTTTGGTTCGAGTCCCGCTGTGGTGGACTCACGTGAACAGTCTCATGATACTCTAAGACCTCAAGAGACACGGAACACCATTTATCATTATCATTTATCACCTTGCGATCTGCCATCGACACTCACTCACATCTACAGTTACTCACTCTATATTTGCCAGTTTATATAAATTAATTTAACGTTTCAATGAGCTGCTGTGATCAGAAAAGTTTCTTCCTAAAACTATTCCTGTTTACAGTCGGCATCCGCTGGATGCACAGAAATTAAATTAACTGGGTGTTCTTTATGTATAGCATAAGTCACGGGAGAGAGTGGGTTTTCAATACAAAACCACTATCCGAGGAGAGTGGAATGTTTAGGATTACAAAGTCACGATTATGATTGTGGTTTTCACAGCGTAAAAAGTTTATAAATTGTGATGTTTTTGAAAATAATCTAGCGGTTAAATTGTACTTTTAGATAAACTATTTCAAATTTCAAATTTATTAAATCAATATGTATATTAGTTTATCAAATATCTTGTCTAATCATCCTCTGCGAAGAACATAAATCGTACTATATAAAGCCACCCCAAAATACAAAAGGGAAGAGACTATGTATTTCCAGAATCCTTTACTCTGGAAACAAGAGATTCAACTCATGCGGTATTTAATTTTACTTATTCTAGGATACGCTTGTGTCGTTGGAGTATATTGGTTCTTATATTCTCATTAACTTGTATACACAATCAGGTGAATAGACTGTGGGTGAATTAATTATTGGTTAATTTTGTTTATTAGAAATATGTGTATGAATCTCAAAAATATATAATAGCAGTGTAGTATTAACATCCTAACATTGTTAAATTTGGATCTACGAAACTTTTAGATTCTTATAACTTACATTATCTAAAATAACAGGCAAGTATTAATTCCAACAACCGATGATTACCACTGATCCAAAATGAAACCCTTTCATGTGCATTCTCTCGTGAAGTTTGGATGCACATCATATCGCTAATTCGCGAGATGATGTGCATCCAAACTTCCAAAGCGAGTATGCGGACTTTTACTGTGGAAGACGACAAGCCAGCAAGATGGAGGGATAGAAAATTCGTCGCCGCTATTCGTTGGGTTCTCATTTTCGGGATCGATGCATGAATTTAGGGGGGGTGCATGCATGTGGTTCAGCCGCAAGAAAATCCATCTTCGTTACTGGTTACCTTTCAAGTAGTTTATTAAGAAGAGTTGAGTAGTGTGAGAATAATAATATGCATGCAAGGTGAACTTTTGGGAACTTTTGCTCGTTGTCAAGAAAGTGTATAAATGTTCAATAAATATTTTATATAAAATTTATAAGAAAAGTAAATTTTTTTATAAATATGAACTTTAATTCATCATGAAAACATAAAAGAAGCAAGATATAAACAATAGAGGAGCACAGATAAACATGCTCTCCAGATCAAGTCATTGATTATATAATTCATAAATGATAATCTAGTTTAATTTATTACCTAATATTTTCAAAAAATAACTAGATAAAATTAAATCCTGTGAATATTTGACTCCTCTATCGAAAGATAAAAGAGTGAATATATGCGCACAGGTGTTCACTTTTATAGTGTGAGAAATACAGTGTACATCTTGCATGTTGGAGAGGTGGAAAAGAAATCGTTCACTCTTCCCATCCTTTTAGAACCGGAAGTTGCAGGAAAGTTGCTTTCTCTTTTGTGAAGATCAGACTTGACCGTTTGGACTCTTCTGAGTCATCACTTGGTTGTGGGTCCTCTGTTTCAACATAAAAGCTTTGCAGTTCTTGCATCTAGACTCCACTATATTTACACTTCTCTCATCAATTCAGGGAAACTTTTTCATGACTTTAATTTATGATTAGCTTTCCATAAAAGACTTTGATGATAAATTAAACATATTGCATGTTACCCTCTTCCATCTAAACGGAAGACGGTTAAGAACATGGTCGCCCCTTACATATCATAGTGGTTATTAGTGCATTCAAACATATCACTATAGAATAATGAACGAGAATAAAGATGGCAATCGCATACGGGTGTCAGAGAAATGTACAGATATTTTATGGGCTGTTTGACAATGTGGGGAATTTATAGAACATAGTACGTTGTTTGTAACTCGTAAAACCTGTAATATGTGGAATATATGGACTATTTTACATTCCCTCCCAAACATTTCTTTAAAGAGTTTGAATATTATCGTAATAAAACGTCAGTACAGTTTGTCATTCAAAATCATGTACTAGTTAAGATAGTCCAACAAAAACGGATATTTTTTAGGAGAATTACAATGAAAATTTTAGAAGAATTTAGAAGGTCGAACGGCTCTCCTGTCTTTTCATATAGTCGTAGTACATAAAAATAATTACAAGATCGGTTGCACTCCTTTGACTAGACATATTTGAGACCTTTTATGAAATATGCATGCAAGTTCCACTTTAGGTAACTTTCGCTCGCTTGCTGTTATCAAGAAAAGATATAAATGTAAGTGAAAATTCTGTACCAAATAAAATTATTTTTAAGATTAAATGATTACTGAACATGAAGATGCGAAAAGACCCAAAAAAACCCATAAGGAAAATGCTAACACAAGCTCCCGGAACTATATATCTGAAGGATGATCCCAAACACATCACATGGAGGAGGTAAATATGCACACGTTAATTTATTACCTAATTTCTCCATGTTCTGGCGCGAGGAGTGGCTCTGTCTGTGATCTCTTTATGGTTTATGTCCGCCTCCTCTCGCGTTCTCAAGTTGGACTATAAATAATATTTATAAAATTTTTGAAGAAAAATTTAGTTCATATTTATATATTTTCTCGGTAATAACAAATAAACAAAAGTTCTCAGAAGTTCTTCTTCTATACATATTCTTTATAGTTTAGTTTATTACCTAAACTAGCTTAGCTCAAGCTTACGTAATAAATTAAACCGTTGGATATTTGCCTCCTCCATATGATGTGTTTGGGATCATCCTTCGAAAGTCTCCTCCGAAAGTCGACTTTTAGAGTGTATAGTGAACTCAGCATGTAACATGTTATCTTCGTTCCAATAGAGGAGCTTATGTTCTTTTATTTATGTAAACAGAACGGTTATCTTTAACGAACTTGAGGAACGAATCTATTAAGTAGCATGCTCATTTTTTCTTTAGTATGTATAGAGTAGAGTTATATTTACTAGTAGTTCATAAACAGATATTAATCTCTAATAATGATTCATTTGGAACTTATAAAATAAATAACAATCCAATACTGATTTAGCTGAGAAATTCGGTAAGATACTACTGCCTTGTCGGTCCAGTTACGCGACTAGATTTTACTGTTCACGCTTGTCTTTTTCTTCTCTTGGGGCAAAAGTTTTGGATGCATGCTTTCAGCCAAGATATCTTAGCTCGAAATTCTGACCGTAAATGTAGTTATCCGTTTTGTTCGAAATACAGTGGTAGCTTCTATTTGTTGTCCAGATGTTTGCCTTGGAGTCCGGGACTTCTGTTTCTATGATTGAAAATGGATTTGCCAAAAGTGATCATGACTCTAAAGTCTACCATCTCCAGAAAGTCAGTGAAAGAGGGGACTCTTGAGTCACGACTGGGTAGAAAGTCAAAAAACAAAAGCAGCGGTCTAGCACATATACACTTCGCAATGGGCCGGGCAGTCGGCATTCTGCTGATATTTCTATCCCTGCTACATGGTTTATTGTTATAGAAGTTGTACTTTTCCGCATGAGACAAAGAAAATCTTGAAAGAAAGAAACTTTTGTGTTACAGGATATCCTTAATTGTTAGGGTGACACCCGTCAGCAATTATTCGGATAGATTTTTTTTTAGCTTCTATTTCTTGTCTTTTTGATGAAACGGATTTGCCAAAAGTGATCATGACTCTAAAGTCTAACATCTCCCAAAAATTCAGTGAAAGAGCGAACTCTTGAGTCTTGACTGGGTGCAAACTCGAAAGAACAAACTAATGGTCTAGAACACATACATTTGGCAATGGGTCGGGCAGTCGCCATTCTCTTGGTATTTCTGTAACTGCTTCATGGTTTATTGTTATAGAAGTTGTACTCTTTACCATGAGACAAAGAAAATCTTGAAAGAAAGAAACTTGTTGTGGATATCTTTAATTGTTAGGTGACACCCGTCATGTATTCGGATAGCTGCAGATATGACAAATACACACGAGTTCACTACATAAAACAAATTTTCTGAACTTATCTTTTAAACGTTATGTGCTTAATGGTTACTAGTCATGATACTTCAGAGCAATATCAACTATTGAGTGTAGACTTTGTGCTTAATGGTTACTAGTCATGATATTTCCGAGCAATATCAACTATTGAGTGTAGACTTTGTGCTTAATGGTTACTAGTCATGATACTTCCGAGCAATATCAACTATTGAGTGTAGACTTTGTGCTTAATGGTTACTAGTCATGATACTTCCGATCAATATCAACTATTGAGTGTAGACTTTGTGCTTAATGGTTACTAGTCATGATACTTCCGAGCAATATCAACTATTGAGTGTAGACTTTAGTTCTGTTTTCTGTTCATATATGTAAATGTCTCCTTTGAAAATCCAGATAAAAGAACTATTCTGTTGTAATTATAGCGTACGATGTGTTTTGTGTAGGTGCAAAGTACGGAAAGAGCGTCATGTCATTGGTAGTAATAATGTACGGTTATAACCACATCATACGATATTGTTAACAACCTGTCAACAGAAGAAAAAGATTACATGGCATTTTACCATGGTAGTTAGGCAAGCCTGCATAACTATTCACTTTCTTCAATTTTCAGATGGAGAAGGTGGTAGGCTTGATTTATTATTTAACTTTTTTATGAGAAGAGTTAAGTAATAATTTGTATAGATTATATATAACTTAATGATTATCTGAGACCAGGCACCTAGTCTTATGGTTTGGACGTCACGTGCTAAGGTTATGTATCTATGGGTTCTCTCCAGAGTTACAACAGTGTGTGGTTATGATAATATTAATATTTATAAAATAATTTAAATTTAAATCACTTTATCTAACATATGGACTTTTTTCTATAATCTAAACGATAATATTACTAAATGATATGAAAGAAAAAATTCGAAAAATAATAAGAATAATCGCTAAGTCCATCTCACACTCCGAAACCAATAAATTCTCTCTCTCTTTTCTCTCTCATACACAGTGTGAGATCTTTCTCGACTATCGTTGGCTAAGTAGTTTAGGATGCATATTTACCAAACAACTATGCCGAGCATGAGAGTTCTCCATTCAGCCGCGATTACATCTGTATCAAAAGACATTTTCGATCAAGTGTTGTCTAGAGCTGAACTGTTTTGCAAGATGTTGTATGTAATTGTCCACATATTTCTTCTAATCCAAAACTGACAGAAAGTAACTCACTGGACAGAAATATAATCAGACCCAAATTATTAATGGTCGGCACGAGTAACATCTCCAAAGTTTGAACCCGGAACTGAGACACTTCTACTACGCAAAGAGCTTTGTACCCACCAGACCGATATTGCTCAACCATAAGTGAATACGTTTATATCAACGACATGTCATTGTAGAAAAATGAGGCAGTACAAATGTGCTTTATCATTCTTCGGCTTCTCGTAGCGGGATTGGACAGGCGCCGCTAGTGCCGTCTCTGACCAGGAGACCTCGTGCTGCTGTGCCAGTTGTGTTGCACCTAGTCTCAAGAGCCCAAGGTTCCTTCTAGTTATACCCGAGGTGTGAATCCCGGATTCTGATTGACAACGTCAACTTTACAATTGGCATGCGCAGTCACGAGCGAAGCACGTGTTCGGGCAATCGCGGAGCTGCTATAGCCAGCAGAGGATTGAGTCTAGGCACGGTGAGTCCAAATATCTCTTCCATGTCAAGCTGTTCCGGCTTCAGGTTTCCAGGGAGAGTCCAGTTGCAAGTCTGGATCAGCAGAGCCATGGTATACTGAACTGCCAGAAGACCTTGCGCTTTTCCAGGGCATATTCTTCGACCTGTCCCGAAGGCTAGAAGATCAAAGTCGAGGCCATGAACATCCTTCTTACTACCCAGGAATCTCTCAGGATAGAATTCCAGCGCCCTCTCGTAAACCGCCGGATCTCGTTGGATCGCATAAGTGTTGACGAATAACCTAGTCTTCGCAGGAATCCTGTAGCCTTGGATCTCACAGTCCTCCGTCGACACATGTGGTATCAAAAAAGGTCCCACAGGGTGCAGTCGGAAATTCTCCTTCACAATGGCGTTCAGGTACGGCAGATTGGGCAGGTCAGACTCTTCTACGAGTCTATCTCGTCCCACCACAGAATCCATTTCCATTTGTGCTCTTTCCAGGCAGCCGGGATTTTTCAGCATCTCGCTGAGACCCCACTCTGTGGTACTCGAGCTAGTGTCTGTACCGGCGAGAATCACATCCTGCAGTCACAGCTCACTTCATTCAGAAGCAGTCCATCACTCGTATCCGCGCCGCAACTTCTCAAACATCTGGTTTCAGGTCAACTATGAAGCTAGAACTATATGAAGTAGCTATGGAGATCCAGATGACATTGCATAGAAAACGGTTGCGTGGGTGTCATGGTCAAGCCTTCAGTATACCAGCATGATGGCTTTCACTTCGAGTTCGGTGAGATATTGGCCATCAACATCTCTCGGACGAGTTAGTAGTGTGTCCACTATATCTTGCGGTGTCTCCTCGTTAGAACCATGAGGCTGGTGTTTAGCTGCCTCGAGCTTCACCTTATGATCGTCCAAGACACTCTGCAAGAATTTGTCATATTTCTTTGCAGTGACATACATCTGCTTCTTAAGACCTTGCGGGTCGAATCGATCTAACCAGGGTATGAAGTCTCCGAGATAAAAGACGCCAACTAATCTGAAAGCATCTTTGATCGCCTCTTGAAAATCATCAGTGCTTTTGATGGCGTTAGCCGTTTCACTGAGAAGACTCTGGTTCATCAACATTCTGGTCATTACATTTGATGCAATCTTTCGTAACACCAGATCCATCCGTAAAGCCTTTGTTCCATTGCAGCACCCCTCGATCACTTCGTTGATGCCACTCATTACTTCCAGTTTCCTAGTTTTCTGCATCCACACGTAAAAACATCTCGTGACAGTATCGTTTTAACGACTCTATTAGCGAGGGCAATTGTTCAACTCTAGTGTTCCAGGTACACGTAGAAACGGATCGTAAAGGTGTTAACGTGATCATTAAAGGTCATGCGGTAAACGGACAGGTGGGAAAACTCCCGACAGATATCTGAGCAGGAAGACACCCCGAGTGGTGGAACGAGAAGTGCAAAACCTCTAGTACCTACGTCTGTAAGCTCACTCAGCGAATATCGCAGTGAAACATTAGCATGTAAGGAGAGTAAGGATATTTCCTTACAACCGGCCACTAGGTACTGAGTCTAAGATGTCTCTTGCATATTTCCCTACAACCGCCTACTAGATACTGAGTATATCTAAGATGTCTCTTGCAAAAGGCAACCGTAATTAAGAATATGAATTGTTGAAGTTCATGGTTCGAAATCCAACCTGAAATTCCGAAAGCCGCTTGACAGTTAAGAGCTCTAATAAGAACACCTTCTTTGCATATCGCCATCGTGCTCCATACTCAGAGAAGGCTATGTCCATGCCCCCATAACTCATGACCTTAGCCGCAGTAGTAGCATATCGTGATGCCCAGATTCGATCATGAGTTTTCAGGAATTCCTCTGCAATCGTTGGGGATGACACGACTACTACATTCACCGAACCGAGCTTCATGAACATGAGCGGTCCATACTCTTTTGCGAGCTTCAACAAACTCTGATGGGGGAGAGTTCCTAGAAGTGGGAGACTTCCCAGCACAGGCCATGGCTTCGGCCCTGGAGGCCGACGATCTTTCGATTTCTTTGTAACGACGAGCAAACGAGTAACGAGTACCAGCACAATCGCTACAATCGCTGTCAAAACTCGTTGCAATGATGACCACTGTTGTTGCTCCATGCTCCTCACATTCATCCAGTGCAGTAGTGGTTCAAGTGTGGCCTGTCACCTGCACTGCCGTTTCATTCTCAGTCTTGTATGGAGTCATATGGCTTGAATCAGTGACATGAATGATCTGGACTTGTCGACTACTAGGCTTCTAGTCGACTTTATATGAGTGCACCGCGTTGCAACTTCAGTCGTATTGTCTACATCAAGTATCTCTGAATTTGAGTTGCGTACATGGACTTGTAAACACCCAATCACTTGCGTACATGGACTTGTAAACACCCAATCACCGGCGTACATGGACTTGTAAACACCCAATCAAGTCCACCTGACCTGAATGTAGGTTCACCTACTGGAGGAGCGACAGCTTTCGTCTTTATGTGTCTAATTACAGCTTCCTATCAATGGAACAGTCTTTCCATTGGTTGCAAGACTGTCCATGTTGACAGAAACTTTAATGGTAAAAGGCTGTCCAGCGTATCGCAAGAGAAAATGGTTCGACCAAGTGTCTATATCTCTGTTCTCATCCCAGTTGTTCGAGCTGTCCAAAGTGGTCTGATTGCAACTGTGGAGAGCTACTTGATTCATCAAGGTATACTTGTCCGGCTTTCATCAGGTTGTAATTGTCCAAACTGTAGCAGACGTTTGTTGTTTAAGTACGTAACGTTGTCCATCCTCTTCTCCTTTTCGTATTCAAGTTCCTGTATCTTTCGATTAAAGTACACTCCTATCCGTTTGTTCTACGAAGAGTTAAAAAAGCAGCAGCCAATCAGTTGAATTAATTTGTACTGCTGGTTTCCTGTTTCTTTCCGCGTTTTTCAGTTTCACGTTAGACTAAGTGACTTGAATCAGATATGGTGAAGGATTGGATTAGGTGTCCCTGTCTGTCATGCAGTCCGATGGAGATGTCGGTTTTCAGTTCACAAAGATAGAATTCGTCACTTTGACTTCCGTTGAACTGTCGTTCTGTCATTCTGTCGACGTCCTCATGCACAGTCTGATTAGGTAGAGACGGTTGGACGCACATATCATTCGAGTCAAGTACAGGCTGCTGTAGGGTATCATCGGCAGTCTGCAGTGGCTTATCAATTATGGCGATTTTTTAACCACCAGCAGGAGGTGTTGTTGGGTGTGCCTCTTCTTGAAGTTACTATCAGTAGTTGGACTCTCGTTGTCAAAATCAATAGTGTTGATACCAGCAACCAACGCTTCTTGCAAGTATCGTGTGTCATTAGTCTTCTGAAAATGCACTTTTCCGAATTCTGCATCACTTTCGAAAGCTCCTACTACATCTATCATCTGACTTTCTACTTGTTCAAACATCACCTGTCTCTTCCGTTTGATGATAGCGATGATCAGCTCGTGAAACTATCCCTCTTTGCAATACCAAGAACCTCCCGAAGAGAAAACCTGATTTGTGTGTCCAGTATTCTCTGCTCCAAGATGCTCTTGAGATCAGTAGAAGTTTCGATATCTACTACCAACTTATAAGTCGGTCCCTTCTCCTTCTCTTGGACAATAACTGCCTACCAGCAGTCGTTGGCTCCTGCTGGTATCTCTGCACGTCCTCCATTGGACCTGGTGCAAGTGGAGGAGCTGCAGAAGTAGACGAGACGTCCTCTAGAGGAGCTGCTCGCCTCTTGATGACTCTTCGTCTATCTCCAGTCTCCTCTAAACTCCAATATCAAGTTCAAAAGCTTCTCGTCGTCTCTTTTCCTCCACAGAAGCATCTTGCCAATGAACGTGTCTATCCACATCCAAGAATGCTTTGATAGACATAGCGTCTACACGATCTCCTCACCTTGTGATCTTATGGACTCAACTCCTCTCTTCAATATCTCAAAAGGAACTTGAGTAGTACTCTTCTCAGTAGTCCTATCTAGCAACCTTGGACTAGAAGAGACTTCGATATGTCCAACATATACATCAAAATTTACCAACGGTGTCATCAACGCAGTTGCCGTTGCAGCCGTAGCAATATGAGGTAGACTCCTCATGCCTCCTTGTCCAAATTGCGTGCTCAACGGCTCTCCAATAGAAGAAAGATGCAGCCTATCGTTCTGGTAGCGAACCACACCATCTCGCAAAGCAGTTGTGAGCTCTTGACAGTCTCTTCGGAAATGATCAATATTGTCACACCATATACATCTACGAACAGGAGCACCTCCTAGACGTGCAGCAGCAGGCGCTGATGGCTGCTCTCTCTGCAAGCCAACTAGCTCTACCTTCAGTTCTCGCATTTGCCGGATCAAGTATTTGATCTGATTATCTGATCGTGGTTCTCTGCAGGTCTTTGAACCAATGCCCTTTGTGCAAGAACCGACACAATTGACATCAAAGGAACTGCAGCCGGGACAACAGGTCTGGGAGCAAGAGCCAGAGGTTGCTGTACTTGAAGAGCAGCGCGAGGTTGAGAGGTCACTGTTGCAAGCAGATGACTTCCCACGGTCCTCTTCCACGTCTCTCTCTTGTTAGTACTGCCATAGCATCCTCGACTCTCCTCCTGTTAGTAGTAACTCCTCTTTCAGCAGATCGATCAACCAACATGAAGCATAACCGATCTGCCGTAGCATCATCGATAGCTTGCAGGAAAAGCTCTACCCTTCTACCATCTAAAGTTATGCGCTCTAGAGTTGAAAGTTGTCGATATCTCCGATCAAACTCTCTTAGCATCATTCAGACCCATCATACGATCAGGTTGCTGCTCAACCAATCCAAAAAAGTTCTTCTAGTAACTCTCCCTGAATCTTCTTCAAGAAACTCTTCTCTCATAGCTCTCTCGAAACTCATCTAGACACCTAGATTTCTTCTCTGTACATCCCTAACTTGGTACCGCAACTCAAGAATTACAACTACTCAAAATTGGTTATCATATCTATATCAGTAACTCTGACCATCTTCATCTCTCCTCTATACTCACGCAGATATTTAGAAATATCTGTACCCTCAAATCTTCCACATCTATTCACAATCGCTTGCAAAGCTCTTATGGATTTTAACTAACCCCCTCTAACGATTGGATGTTGTTGGACCAGGGCCGCAAGCGTCTTCAAAATACCAACTGTATTGAGACCAGATACAAATGTTACTGCAGTCGAAGTGCTACAGAAGGTGCTGCAGTAGTCGTAGATGCAGCAGCCGTAGAGATAGCAGCAGTAGCGCTTCCGCTCTTCCGATCCATCTTCTTCTTCGTCTTAAAACTCAACTTCACATTCAATCACCCCAAGAATCCTCTCAGTGGAAGCACCAGATTGTATGTCGAAACGACAGCTTCTTGGGAAGGACGAAACCTTCTAGATGAGATACGATCGTGAAGAGGAGGGAGAAAAATCACACACGGAGTACAGATCACAAGAAAACAATCCACCATGCTCTCGATCGGATCAAGATAAAACACACGATATGCAAGTAAATCTTCAACTCCATATCATCATTCAGACTGTAAATCTCACGTTCAAGAACTCAGAATATCAAAAAATTGCTCTTGTGAAGCACTAGCGCGTTCACCTAGAAGCTTCTCGTTTTCTATTTAGAAAGATGTGCGTACAAGTTTCTGGTCTCCTCTCTACTCGGTTTTGTTCTGTTCTCTACTCTCAATCTCTCGATGTCAAAACTCTGATCAGTCAGAAATTATCTCCAAACATAACCTCAGTAAACTCTTCTCCTAGCTCTTCGTTTTCTCTCTACTCGACGATCTCTACAGGTTAAACTCCACACTACGACAATGATCTGAGAATTCTCTCCCCACTGGAGTACACCCCTTCTGGGTTTTCCTCCACCCTATGTAACCTTTAGTGTCGTCTGGCAGGGATAATAGATGCCCTAAACAGATGGCAGCAGAAAAATAAATCACTGATAATAAATCTACACGGAAGAAGTCTAGTTCACAAACCTCCGCAGGTTCATCTGTACGGACGGTCACTAAGTCGGCCGTACAGTCAGCATCTAACATCTCTATCTGTAGTAACCCCCCACGGTTACCTCTGGTCACTAGAATCATCTCGTTCTGACACGTGGAGTCCGAGTTACAGCGATTGTCGTTCTCTGACCCCTTTAAACTTTGAAATGCCGTAAGTATCACCTCAGGTATCAGTTTCACTTGATTTTTCGACCCAAGTGAAAAATATGACTAGATCTACATTTTTCTACAAAATATTTGGTACCTACTTGGAATATCTTTGATGTCATCTCGCTACCCCAAGACTTAGAGAGTCGCAACCGAATTCGTACTAGTGACCTCGACAACCCGAAGGCGAGCTTAGTCCTCTAGCATAGAGTCCATTTGAATCCGGTGGTAAACTCCCTCGAGCATCCACACCAGGTGACTGCATGCGAGCTTAGTCCTCTAGCATAAGGTCCATTCGAAATCCAGCGGTAAACTCCTTATAGCATCCGCATCAGGTGACTGCACTAGTGCAATGATAGACGGAGACGTCTCGCATTCACGGTACGTTTAAGGGACATCTAGTGCCTATCCTTAGACAACTTGGCGTCCCACATATTCTCCCGAAGGGGCCAGCCTTCTCCAAGCCGGTTGTGAGTCTGAGAGGATTTGATTCAGAGATCTCCTCCCTACAGGTTTGCTCAGCTACGCATAAAAGCCAATCTCACAATTGGTTCTAGAGACCTGTTTCTAAGCCGATATGCTAGCAAAGGACGGTATTTCATCTTTTCTTCACTAACATGAAGTTCCATAACTTTCTCTAGACATGATCTTTTGTACATTTCGAAATGCAAATAAATATTACACACTACAATCTACATGAGAAAAAACTTAAATATATTTTTCAAACTCACTCAGATTTATGGTAAATTTGCCGGTATCAGAATTCTTGTAGAAGAACTCCAAGTAACTTTTCGCCTGCAATTCCGTTTGTAAGTTTTGAACATACCATGATGATCAGCGCCACGAGACCTGCGCCGTGGTGTTTTCAGATTATCGAATGCTCATTTCTTCCAAAATTGACTTCTTTGAGATTTTAACTTCACTTAGAGAGACTAACTTCAGACTGAGAGGTGAATTATTTACTATGAGAAATCATTCACATCACGACAAAGCGTAAATAGTATAAAATGATAAATGTTATTACCTGTACTTGGGATCTCCGTGGACCATAGGACTGACCATAAGAGTTCACCATAATGATACTCTGACCCAAAGCTTCATTAATAGTTTGTAACACATGCACTTCCAACCGTACCCCGTCTTAGAAGACTGAAGGATAAACCACTTAGGACACCGATCTTCGATGTCCCATATAAAGTCGATTAGAGGGTTCTTTTGACGGGCTTTGGAGTTACTTCATGTGAAATACAGACTGAAGTCATTGACTAATGATGCTCCCGCCTTCTTGCTTGCGAGCTGCCTCCGAAACTTGACAACTTACAAAGAAACAGAGTTTTGCTTCATAGTTTTCAACTCACATTAATTCGAACTTGAACATCCGACGAGCTGGAATCTGGTGGCAGAATTCGATCATCCTCATTCAACTCCATCCTTCGACTGCAAGTTGCTGAAATTTAACGAGCTCTAAACTTGAAAATTAACAGGAGAAAGATGAATTGAAACTCTAATCATTTACATCGTATAGTGTTTTCCAAGCATTCAGCGAGAGCAAAACATTCCGGACAAGAACTTGTTAGAGAGATGTAGATGCCAACGTTAATTTGTGTTAGTCTCCATGAAGACCCCGAATTTTGCCAACCTTGGAACAAAAACAGGAATGATTGTCTCTTTGGGACAAGTAGCTGCTCCTGCGATGTGATTGCTATGCATTTGCTTTGAGTTGTGGTATAACTTTTGATCTTTCCGTCAAATCTCTCTAGTTACATTTAGATTCAAGTTCGAATACTGAACATAAATATGAGTCATTTAGATTCAAGTTCTAACCTGAGTTCACTCACTCCGCCATCCGAGTGCGGTCATATGTATCATAATTATATACTTACTTTATAACCTATACTTCGAGTAGATGTTCATTTGAAGATTCTTGATACTAAAAATCTTTAAAAAATCTTAGGTTTTCTTTAACTTTTGAATTCTGCGGAATTTACAAAACGTCAAAATCATAAAGCACAATTAAAAAGATTTGTTTTTTTCCTTAAAAAATGATATATACATTCACATAATTCAGATTTTTTTGTTTTCCTTGAAGAAATGATATATACATTCAGATAATTCAGATTTTGTTGTTTTCATTAAATAAATGATATATACATTCAGATAATTCAGATTTTGTTGTTTTCATTAAACAAATGATATATACATTCAGATAATTCAGATTTTGTTGTTTTCCTTAAAGATATGTTATATACATTCAGATAATATCATTTTCATATACGTTTACAATACGTTATATTGTTACTCGTTTTCTTGTATAATGAGTCACTCTTAGTTTCACACCTGCAGCTCGACCTAGCACCAAATTGTTCTTCATTCTCCTGGTTTTCTTCAATTGCTGACAATTTGTAGAGGAAAGCAGAGGAAAGAGAAAACTGTGAAACGGAAGTTGTGGGGAGCGAAGCGCATGCTCTAAAAGCATAGAAACTGGATGAGTTCCGGGATATCGCAAGGTGGTTTCTAAAAAGTTTGAACCGGAAGCGGTTCACATCGATTTGCCAGAAATGCCAGAAAACCTCAGTAGACATCTCTAATGCAAACTTATTGAATATGCATCAAACTACACTTCTAGAAAGGAGGAGGAAAAAGATAACGTTTAACACACCACTAAAATAATCATCGGTAACTGGTTGACATCAAGTTCCAAAAATATTTTAGTGAAAAACTTAGTCTAAAAGCGCACAGTCACAAGGTTTGCAAATCGTTACGTGTGTCCAAGTTAACTTCACTAAATTTAATAAGCTAAATTTAGCTGATTAAATTTATATTCTATTTGGTCACTTCATTACATATACTCACTTCTGTTCTATAAAACTCATAAGTCAACCCACAAATAGAACAGAACCATTTTTGGTATAAAGGTATGTTATTCTTACGAGCAAAAATATTTTAATTTGTAAACTTTAATTTATAGATTAATATTTCTAAGAAAAAAATTAAAATATAAATTAAAACTCTTTGCATATTCCCTTCTACCGAACTTGCAAGAGATGAAAATATGCAAGGAAGTCTCGATTATATATATATATCTCTGTATAAATGATTCTCTCAGTTTCTTTCTCATTACTTTCTCAGAACCAAACCTCCTTGAAGATATCACACGTTATTCTTCGTCTCCACCACCAAGTGGTGTTATCCTTTGCCACAGTACTATTCAATTTGGCGCTGACTTGGACGATCTTTCCAATTTTCTGTAAAATGAGAACCCCAAGAGCTCGAGGTTAATGATTCGTCAAGGTACGAAAAATAGTAGTTTGATAAGGCAGATCATTTTTGAAGTTTGATAATAGTATCTCGAGAAGGCCAGACATAATGTTGTCAAACGAACTATTTTTCATTTTGAAAATCTACTATCATCGCACCAGGCAGCCATCTCTATCATTATGACGAACTACTATTGATGTAATGACGACTATTTTGCAACAGATTGAACTCGCTTCATCCAAACTGGACTGCCATGCAAGGAGGTGTGAGTGAACTCGCACGAGACATTTTCATGTAGTACTTCATGTAGCATAGCCAAGACGATATGAACAAGCACGAAAGATGATTTGAAGACTTGCAACACTATCAACCTTGAATTTGACCTTCAATTCGAGCCGTACAAATAACTCGATTTGAAATTCTATGAGATTAGAAATTTCAAAGAAGGGCACCTATGGCACCAAACACAACCTCCTCTAATAGCGTTGCTACTCACTGCTAGTAAGGGTTCAACAACTAAAAAAAAGATCATTACAACCTCGAGTAGAGACTCATAAGTCCATCCATCTCGAAGGATCGAAAGATCGAAGCAATTGGACCCAAATCAACGAGAAAGAATCGAGGTACCAGCAGTTTGAAATGAAAGAAACTTTATAAAAAAACGGAATTCCATGTCCTTGGGAGCTCAAGCTCAAGTTTCAAACTTCAAACTGCAATGGCAGCGAGTTGTATAAATCAAGTAGCTTGCTACTCCCACGGAATACGCAGACTACACCATCTGAAGGACATGGGAACTTTGAGTTGATCCCGTAAAGTAGCACATAATCAACATAGACTACTTCATGAGCTGCAAACAAGTCTGTGATCATATTTTTCACAAACTTACGTTGCATTACATGATCAGCGACTATGAACCTGACACATATCAGCATGGAAAGCTCGATCCAATCCAACTCTATATTTTTGCTGACGTGATGTGCATCTTCCCACCATTGCAAGCGCAATTCATGTCACCAAGGAAACATCACCTTCAGTTCTTCAGGATCGATTTCCATGGGCCAAGTAACTCGGCACCAACAACCTCCCACTTCTCTGAGTCTGCAACTCGTTGTACCTTCACAACGGAATAAAGAGTCATATGCACACTAGTCGTGATCAAGCTTGGCAGTGGCGGTTTAGGTGTATTAGACTCCAAGGTCCACATTGGATGTTTTGCGATGACTCCAAGTGAATATCAGTCCTTTAGAACATCGAGAAGAAAAGTTGATAGAAAGAGCAAACTATAATCTAGTCTCTTGTTTGAACGAGTCCCACCCATGTTGCCTAGCGATTTCTCGAAAATCCTCAAAGCCTGTGTCTCAAATGAGTGGTAAATCAAGTCATGAAGCGAAGATTTGATGCACTTCTGTTCAAACTGATGGACTTCACTGAGATCTCTTTGCTAGCTTATTTATGTACCGGCATGCTATCGAGTAGACTTTGAACTCAGAACCACAAGTTGTCTACTGTGCAGTCATGTTAGTTGCAAGGACTACAACATCAAAACGAGTAACTTTATACTTGTTTGAATTCAGAGTCCTTTTTGAAGTTCAAATAGTAAACATAACCCCTGCAAAATCAGCGAAACCGCTCTTGCAAAATCTGCTCAAGTCTAATATCAAAGCAACATAATTTTGCTATTTTGGAAAGTATTTTATGTCACTTAATCACTACTCCCTCGATGATTAAAGAGAGATTACGGAAAGTGTATTGAGAAGGGAGTAGGAGTGCTTAAGCATCTGAAAGTAATCAGATGCTACTACTTTCAGATGCTTAAGCAAGTTGGTATTGGTGATAATATCCGATGCCCACATATATCATTGTAGATTTGAAAATCCTAATCAAGTAACTTGCCATCCTGTAGATTAACAAGACTGAAACATACCTCAAGGGTCCTTGAAGCATCAAGGAGCTGAAGGCGACTTCAAATACGCAGCTAATGCATCTCTAACTTCACTGCACTCTCCTTGGCAGAATTCTGAACATGATCGGTGCTCGTTGTCCCAGAGAACGTGGTGGCAGCCGAGTCTACATCTACCATCACTCTATGGTGCACTAGAAAATTATGTAACACGTAACAACACTTCACTATTTCAGCTGCCCATTTCAAGCTACTGCTGATCCCAACACTAAGAATTACAAAACATCTTTTCAGAACACCAAAGGCTTACTCAATACATACTCTACTTTTTATCTATCATTTTGTGAACAGTCTATGCACATGTGGTGACCTTCGGTTCAGTGAGAATAGGGGCATACCATCTTTCTATCATGTGATAGGAGTCCCTTCACAAATACGGGTGAAGCTGAAATCCATTAGGTAATGTAACTATGGACTATGATAAAACTTTGCGGTCTCGAATATGGATCCACATGGCAGAGGTTCTGAGATCTCATGAGTCGTGTTTGAACCTGCTCGACCACAACTCACATCAAGAAAACGTCTTTTCGTGTCGCGCACACTGCTACACTAAGTTGTGGTATTGCTTTCTGTTGTAATATTCTCTTGGCAGCTCTCTGGCTGACGGGGCTCCGATTTTAATGTGTGAACCGTCTATGGCACCTTGACAATTGGAGAGACCAGCTTTCTCAAAAAACACCTTGAGAAACTCGTTCCATTGCTGATCCAGTAGGACATTGGACAAACTGAAGATCAAGGACTCCATTCACAGCAGTAACAACATCTATAAATATTTCTTGAGATATCAAATCGTGGTCTCCTTATACCAAACCTCTCGTCCATCTGAAAATGAGTCATGCATGAGGTCGGCTTGAATAATGCTGTCCCAACTCGAACATCGATGAGGACGACTCTCCGGTAATGAGTATCAGCTTTGACACATGTGGCCAAGTAGAGTGACAAGCTGGAGGAACAAGACCTTAGGCATTCGAAGAGTTCTAATCCATCAATATTCTTCATAACTCTTCATGAGATAATAGTTAAACCATATTAAAGATCTTGGCTTCACGCATCATGTATATTGCTTCATTTGCTGGAGATGCTCAATGATAAGTTGTTGTATCATGAAGACAACAACCGCTGTAGTCACTACCATCAAGATAGCATGAACATCTATAGAATAAGACAACATATCCTTACTTTCAGAACTCATGTACTTACCACTTCCAATGTATTGGATATTAGACATGGTAACGAACTAACAGTTAATGGATGTTTACATGGAATGCAGCCGACCTATCACTATGAAAAAGCGTGCAACAACTCATAACTTCACATGGTAAATGAAACTTTGGACCTGAAGCAAGACTAATTCAAGTGGAGAGCTCAAAGTTACAAACAACTGAGCAAAGAATGAAGCTCACTAGTCTAGAAGGAGTTAAAAGCACCCCGAAAATATAAAACTTTCACAACATCATACAAGCTAGGACAAGAAAGTTAGCAAACAACAGAAAAACTGAGCAGATTAACAACAAATACAAAAACATTCGAAAGCTGATACTGAACTGGATCAGTGAAACATCAAAGACAACACATCTCACAAATTGATAATTCGATTACATAAATTATACCACAAATACATGACTGATTCTTCGAAATGAAGAAACAATAGAAACAAAATGTTTCATGTGCAGATACCGATCAGAACTAGAAAAGTAAAACTGTTCAAAACTATTTAGTTTCTGGTCAAGGCTCAGCCAATGTCAGCCAATGCCCCTGCCATCTTGTCCAACACACTCACAATTTGTACGAAAGAACGTTAGCTCTTTCTTGTTTGCTCTTCCTTGTAGGAGTTTCTGAGCTTTTAGTTCAGAAACTCAACTTCTCTTTATCAATTTTGAGTTTTGGTTTCTCTATCTCAACTATGGAGTTAGAAAAACACGTCAAAGTTTGATTCAGACCAGAAGCATAGCGGCTCATTGCAAGCTTCTATTCAACTAAGTTATGACCACTGGACTCCTCAACGTCTATCTCTGCAAAATTCTGAACTTTAGAATCCAGTTGAGGATCCGGTTGATCATCATCACTATCTAGACTTCCAAGACCAGGACTCAGGGTGAGAGATTGGGGTCATGCACGATGGGGTCGAATCGGACCGAAGACAATATCGACAATCAGAAAAGTGATGCAGTGGATAATTCAAGAGGAGTTTCTTCTCTTCACGTTCTTACCGACTCAACGAGTTATACGGGGTATTCTTAGAGACCTTGTTGTGATCTCGAAATATTTTTGTATTCTGTAATCACTGTCTCTTACTTGTTTTTTATCATAGATATGTCTGTGCTAACCACACCTTTTGCACGAAAGAACGACTACTGAAGCTTGCTCACCATCGTGATCATTTTCTTCAGACTTGAACTTCTATTCTGCTCCTCATGCTCTAATCGTTTCGTCTCAATCAGGTGCATCACTTGCCAATCTTGTCACACAAACCTACTCTACTTAAGACAATTACTTGACATCAACGAGTTTGGCTGAGAGACAACATCGACCTCAAAAATTGGCGGAATGTGATCCAACGTTATTGCTTCCAACAGATAGTCGTGACACACCTTCATCTTGTGCTGTCTCTTAAACAACACCTTCGAGAGAACTTCTCATGATTTTGTGAAGATCGAGGGTGGTACATACACTCGATCATTGTGCACATGAGCATAATTACAAAATGGCAGCTCATGTCAAATTTGACTGTTGGCTGAGAACTCTCTTTTTCGAATCATCGAGCTAGCTCTCTACAGGCATGGGGGCTCATCTGCAACGAGATCAAACAGTTCTAAAGCCCTTCATCTCCAAGTCATCTGCACTCTCCACCCAACAATACTCGAAAATGAAAGTAACACTACAACACTATAAACTACGAACGGAAGCGCAAAGACTGGAGAGGTTTGACACAACGCAAGCAACTGAACTGCGAGAGTTTTCATTTCTTCTACTCGCTGCAAAATCTTTCTTGATTCTTTACCGTGAATGTTCAACTCTGGAGAGCCGAGCATTTCCCGCTCCATCTCTACACAGCTGGACATCGAATTGCTTGAGGAGTTGATGCTTTCTCGCTCCGTCGTAGCACAGGTAGACTCGAAGTGTTTAATTCACATGTGAAACGGAGAGAGTGAACTCGTGGGAAAGGTCAAATATTGATATTATCTCCCAGACCTCACCCTTTTGAAACCCGTCTTGCAAACGGGCAAATTATGCATACGGTTCAAGTTCAACCCACTGCACAAACTGGAATCGGTTACTGTGCGGTGAACGTCTCCATCTCCAACCATAAGTTTCACACGCGTATGATGAAATACCGGTTTTCAGATGTCGTTGCGGTTACGACCTAAGACTCTACTGCCCAGCAACGATGATTTCGTATTTATCACACAATGGTACCGTCTGGTCTCCTCACATTTTGATAAATAGAGTGTTTCTCATTCACGTGTGAATTAATTGGAATTCACTTTCAGTCTTCTTTATGTCTTCGTGCTTGCGAGATTTTTTCTGCTCGTATTTGCTGCCAGAGAATGGTGGACGAGAAACGCTATCTCCTAAATCCAGGTCCATGGATTTAGGAGATAAAGGCTTCAGAAAAAACAACAAAATTCCTACAAAATTCCTAAGAGTGCGACATTTCCGCCCGCCATCCGAAAGTTCCCCGAAGGCGTTACAGCAGATGTAGACAGATTACTGCGACTTTTTAAATCCTTTTTCTGCGAGTAACTATCTCTGTGTGACATTGTGTGGAGTCGAATGGCGCAATGGACGATGAAGTGTGAAGAATATATGAATTTCGAAGAACATAAACCGTACTTCACTTCACATCGAGGGGATGGGCGTTCTCGATTCGCCTCAGACTTGGTTTGGTCTGAGTTCTAGGTCTCAGATATACCCTACACGCGGCAGATCCAAGTACTAACCTCTTGTTCCGTCCACGACAAACGAGTCGCGGGTCCTCGTCTTGAATTTGCACAAAACTTTGCTTTCGAGAGGCGACATAAATTGTCTACAGGTTAGTATCAACCTGCTACTGCACCCAACAACAATTCTACTGAGACTTTTGTAGGCTACATCACCCAACAATAGTTCTATCGAGACAGCCTACAAGATTCAGCTGCCAACACGTCATTGACATTAGGTTCTTCTAAACGCCTTTTGGACTTGATAGCTCAACCTGCGCAAATGTATCTGCAGAGGTATCAGAGAGTGACTTGTCTGAATCCAGCTGACCTGAGGTTATCAATTGCAAGTGGGAGCTTCTGGTTGTAAGTTTGGGCAGTAACGAAGCACGTGCTCGGGTACTCTGGGAGCTGCTATAGCCAGCAGAGGGTTGAGTCTAGGAACTTTTGAGTCCAAATGTCTCGTCCATGTCAAGCTGTTCCGGCTTCAGGTTTCCAGGCAGACTCCAGTTGCAAGTCTGGATGAACAGAGCCAGGTTTCCAGGCAGACTCCAGTTGCAAGTCTGGATGAACAGAGCCATGACATACTGGACTACCAGAAGAACAAGCCCTTTTCCAGGGCATATTCTCCGACCCGTCCCGAAAGGTAGAAGATCAAAGTCGAGGCCATGGACATCCTTCTTACTACCCAGGAATCTCTCAGGATAGAATTCCAGTGGCCTCTCGTAAATCGCCGGATCTCTTTGGATTGCTACGTGTTGATGAATAATTTGGTCTTCGCAAGAATCCTGTAGCTTTGAATCTCAGTCTTCTGTGGAGATATGCGGTATCAAAAAAGTGCCACAGGATGCAGTGCCAGAGTCTACCATGAGATCATTTTACATTCTGTTTTGAGACTGCGAGTTTCTATTACTCTACAGAGAGCTTTAGAAGCGGCTATTCACATGAGAGCAATTACAATAAGCGATGTTATTTCATGTACACGTGTTGTATGCAAGAGTTTTGATCTACCTGTGTATAATATTCGTGTGCATCGGTTGTATGCAGCAGCTTAGATTTACCGGTGTGATCTTTTAGAAACGATAGATGATTTTAGAGCTATTACTAATAGGGATGAGCCCCGATGTTTTCTTTTCCTTAGGGGGTTAGTTGCTTGGACCTTTGGGTCCCTCTTTCCCTTGTAAGGCTTGATGGGTCTTTCCATACGTTGGCTATTCATTGCGTAGCGTGTTTTCTTCTTTATGCATTCGGAAAGTCTCTTTCACAATGGCATTCACATAGGGGGATTAGGGTTTAGTGTCAGGGTTAAACCTCCCTTCAGTGCGTTGGTTGCTTGGTCCCTCTTTCCCTTTTACGGCTTGATGGGGTCTTTCCATCGGTTGGCTATTCGTTGCGGGTCACTCAATGGCATTCAGGTACGGCAGATTGGGCAGATCAGACTCTTCGACGAGTCTGTCTCTTCCAACTACAGAATCCATTTCCGCTTGTGCTGTTTCCATGCAGCCGGGATTTTTCAGGAGCTCGCGGAGCCCTCAGTCTGTGGTACTGGAGTTAGTGTCTGTACCTGCGAGAATCACACCCTGCACTCACAGCTCTCTTCATTCAGAATCAATCTAAAACTCGAAGCCGTGGCAGAACTTTCAGAGCTGAACCCTGGAAGCTAGTGCTAAGGAAACTATACAGACCCAATTACATCACGGTCACGCCTGCAGAATACCTGCATGATGGCTTTCATGCCAGATCCAGTGAGGTATTGGCCATCAACATCTCTGGGACGAGAGAGTAGTATGTCCACCATATATTGCGGTATCTTGTCCGTAGAACCCTGAGGCTGGTGTTTAGCTGCCTCCTGCTTCATCTTATGATCGTCCAGGACACTCTGCAAAAGTTTATCATTTTTCTTTGCAGTGACATGCATCCGCTTCTGCAGACCTTGCGGGTCGGACCGATCCAACCAGGGTATGTAGTCCCGCAAGATAATCTGAAAATATCTTTTATCGTCTCTTGAAAATCATCAGCGTCTTTTATGGTGTTTGCCCCTTCATTGAGAATGCCTGGTTCATCATCATTCCGGCTACTATATTTAATGCAATCTTCCGTATCACCACATCCATCCGCAATGCCTTTGTTCCATTACTGCATGCTTCGATTACATCGTTAGTGCCACTCATCATTTCCTGCTGGCGAGTTTTCTGCACACACGAAGGACCATCCCTTGAACGAACAAACGTTTTAGGGACTCCATAAAGGGCAAGTTGTTCAAGACTGGTGTTCCAGATATACGTAGAAACAGATTACGGAGAATCTGATGTTAACGTGATTGAAGGACAGCAGTAAACAGTTCGAGTTCGAAATCCCCACGCGAGCAGGAAGGCATCACGAACGGTGGACAGAGTAAGTGGATAGGATCGATCGTGCCTGAATTGCCGGCGCAAAGTCAAATGTAATGGAACGACCCTGTGTCGTACATCACATGAGTGCTGGCAAGTGAGCCGATTCTTGCCGGCTGCCAGAAACGAAAAGATCTCTGATTCTCTGGAGGGGAGGAGAGGGGAGAGAGTAAGTTGAGAGGGTAGAGTGTAGCGTGGATTCATGCAGATATATTTTTAAGTGCTTTTTTTTGTTTTTTATTTCTGTTTCTTTTTATTTTAGAATTTTTATATTCTGTGAAGAAATGAATGAGTATTAAAATACTTTTGAATATTTTAGGTTTATAGAGTCTTCTTCTTATGATTATTGAGAGATTTCAGAAGACTTTCTTGTTACATTTAGTGTGTTATTTATCCTTAGAGAATTAGAGTTTTATATTTGAGAGTATATTTTTGAGATGTTTTTATTACGAGTATCGTTCTCTAACTATGCGTACTCTTTGTCTCAAGAAATCGATGTCCAATGTGCAGTCAGTTATTTTTCTCGCAAGAGTTAAAGTCTCATGTGAGAAAGATGCACAAGATCTACGACCGGATCACATGAGAAATCCAAGTTAGTCGAGAGCGGAGATCTACACATTGGATCATTAGAGCACCATTAATCCTTCTTCTTGGAGTTCCTCCTGAGTCGCGAGAGTGGTTGAGAGTCCACACTTACACTATTTTGAGATTGTGAGACGAGTTTTTCTGGTCTGCGCTTGTTCCATGAATTACCATGTGCTCTCCATGACGAGGTAAGACATGCATTCTGCTTATCTCTCGACATGTTGGCACGTAACATCAAAGACGAGACGAGACGATTATTGTTGTTTTTACTATATCATTGATGTCCATGTTATACTCGAGGCTAGAGAGGAGGACATCGGAGGTGACGACTCGTCTTCAAAGATTCCGTGCTGGTGATTGGACGATCTTATAGAAAAAAATCAGTACGTGCAGTACGATATAAGAGTGAGTCTGTCTTACACATGACGTCTCATCTTTGATGTTGTAAGATGTTAGGTCAAGTTGGAGAGTATAGTAGAGCTGCTAGAACATTGCATCTTTTGTCAATGACATGTCCTACCGAAGAGACGATCATTTCGTTGTGTTTTCTTCATCTTTCATCGGATGATCTCTCACATCTGAGATTCAAGACTATCAGCCTGAGGAGCATATGTCTCAATAGATCTCTATTTGCCTAGGTCTTACGTACAACTCCACGTCTACCTTCTGGAGATCTGTCTGGGATAGTCTACGAGCACATGCGGCATTGTTTTCAAGTAGACGATCCCTCTAGCGATTTCATTGAGCTTTTTCAAGTAGCAACAACAATAGCTCAGGGACATATTCCTCATTCTATAGCTCAAGTACTGGGGACAATTAGACTTTTGATCATGATGAAAGATGACAAAGAGATTCGATCGATAGTCATCAGTGAGATTCTCTTACGACTTATTAATCGTACCATTGTTCTTCAGTTGTGAGATATTTTTCAAGACTACTTTTGTCCACATCAATTTAGAGTTATGATGCCCGGAGGTTGTGAGTCTATGTTCTTCGACATTATGACTCTCAAGGACATCTGTCACAACCCTCAATCTCAAGGTCGAGCGCAGACGCGAACAACAGAACCCTAGTAGACTTGCGCTAGGTTGTGAACGCTGCGAGTAAGACTGAACGGCTTGACCAGGAAGTCGGGATCAGATGAACCCTAAGTGGTTCTCTGAACAAAGGTTGGAACATTGGGTTAAGACATAAGGGCTTATCCCAAGACGACCCCAGACGAACGCTGACCTAAAAGGGCAAGTTTGGAAACAGACCGAAACATAGATATGAGACATAGGTCTGAGACATAGGTCTGAGACGTAGATCCGAGACGTGAGACCGAGACGTGAGTCCGAGACGCGACGGACCGTGGTTTGGACGCTGGTCCAAACCATAGGGTTCGAGTCTGAGTCTGGACCATTGTTTTTCAAAAACTGACCAAGTGTTGGAGCTCCAGTGACGTTTTAGGTCGTGGACGGAGCTCCGCGTAAGATCTCGAGGCGAGTAAGATATCATTGAAAAGGTCTGGGCGAGAGCTTTCCATTGATATGTAGAACTCCTCGAACTGACCTCGAAGCTGAAAATTATGACCGAACCCGTGATCGGGTTGTGATATAATTTTTAGAGACCAAAGAGGAGGACGGGGCCGCCGATCCCAGAAGTATATATGAGGGGGGCTCGATGTCTTGGTGGGCCAGGACGAGTCACCCGACCCTAGAGTTCGACGAGCGGACTCTGGGGGCATGAGGTGATGGCTGGGCCAGTTTTAAGACACATTCCGGTCCAGTGCACTTCTGGACTTAGGAACGATGTAAGGGCTGGAACAAGACTAAGGAACGAGTCAGCAGATTAGACCACCGTTCGGAAGCCTAGACCCAGACGGACATCACGGACGGTTGGACCGCTAAGTGTGTTGGAGGCACCGTTGTCATAGGACGTGAAATGTGGTATAGGAATACACAGGGTATCTGGCTGTGGAGAGATACAACAAGATCTACAACCTAACCAAAGAAACTTACGTTCTCACTATCTAATCTATCAGTATTTTGTCTTGGTTACTATCGATCTAACTTCACCCAAGTGCAACACATGTGCGTCGCACAAACGACTCAAAGCTCGATCCCATTCTAGGTAAAAGTAGGGCTCATACACGATACATGTCCGCTTTAGATCCCAAGCACTTTTCATACAATCTTTCATCAATATCCGCTTCACTACTTCTTCTCGACAAACTACCTAAATGCTAGACTCTGGTCTTCTATTGTTCGTTAATACAAGCTCCGCTCAAGAAGATGTCCACAGCAAAGGACAACCTACTACACAAGCTTCCCAACGATACAAGGCATATCGGCAGCAAACAACCAAAAAACTCGGGGCGTGACACCGAAAATAACGATACCTCAGCTCCAGCAAGGCGTGGCACCTCCACTACATGTGATCGTTGTACCAATCTCACAATACAACCTCCTTATCATCCATGCAACACCTCCAAGAAGCTCACCTCCAATCCTCAAGTCGCTTGTTCAAGGTCATTCAAGAGATTTAGACGAAATCTCTCTTCGTCTTCCTCCCGTCTCGTTGTAAACTGAACTTTGACAACCTCGTGCTCTCACCTCGATCATCCAATCAGGCTCAAACTTCACAGAAAATCCCTTTTGACCATTCTCTACTACTGCATGAAATTTCAGTCTCAGATCTGAACCCAACTGTCCGTGATGGATCAAGCCACCCGCCTGTGCTAACCTATGAGCTTTACAGATCTCGATGGCTAAAATCCTAGATCTCCACACATTCTCTTATCCAAATGAGTTGAAATTTCACATGTGACTAGCTGATAGGGCACACTCTCATCCTAGAAAGTTTCACTCAGAGATCCAATCCCATGTGCACGGAGCAACTCAAGCTTTGAACCCAAAGAAAATAGATTTACACACATCTCTCAACTGTAACAGCCAACTTCAATCGATCATTTCAAGAGCAAATCCAACCCAAATGTAGGATTGTTTTACATCAATGTAACCAGCTGTAGTGTCGCAGGATTACTCCTTTTGCCCATTTAGTATACAAGATATCGTTCCCATAGAAGATTTGCACAAGTAACGCTGCTCTAAGTTCTAAGATCTGTTCAAACACACAAACACACGGGTTTTGTCTAAAAATCCCGTCTTCTCACAAAACCACGCATCTTCCAGACTCGCTAAAAGGGGCTCTAGATCTAACCAAACAACTACTAACTAAAATATCACACAACTATTCACAGAGAAGCTCGGGAAGACGCTCTTCCTGCTTCCAGGTCACTTCTTTCGATCTTCTCAGTACCGTCTTCCCGAAGCAATTCTCGGCTTTTGGGGGTTCAACTCTACTTCTCACACCTCCAGAAGACTGCCCTGCTTCGCAGAAGTTGACTAGCAACGGCTGTTACACCTTACTCACTCTCACATTCCAACGGGTTAGATTAATCACAAGGTGTATGCCCCCTGTAGTCCTCGTCGAGTTCACCAACTATCATAGGGCGTAAAATGTGGTATGGGAATACACGGGGTATCTGACTGTGGAGAGATACAACAGGATCTACAACCTAACCAAAGAAACTTACGTTCTCACTATCTAATCTATCAATATTTTGTCTTGGTTACTATCGATCTAACTTGACCCAAGTGCAACACATGTGCTTCGCACAAACGACTCAGAGCTCGATCCCATTCTAGGTAAAAGTAGGGCTCATACACGGTACATGTCCGCTTTAGATCCCGCTCCGTAGGAGATCTCTACTCTGTTCCGGAGTAGAGATCTCCTACGGAACAGATCACTCTTCCAGCAAATGCTTCAGCAAACTCTCCTACAATCAGTCATATCTCTGTATTCCTGATAGTCACTTGGTTTACCGGCTGCATATCTTGAATGAAGCGTAACGCTCCACTCTTTTTCGGAACTGTAAACCAACGACTGGAATACGGTGCAAATGAAGGTTCGAGAATCTTCATCTGCATCTTCTCTTTCAGAAGCTCCATAAGCTTAGGTAGATGAGTTCTAGGTACAGGGATTGGCCTCAAGTCCCAAGGTGCATGCGGCACTGTAAAGATAATCATTGGAGCTACTACGCTCGGATCCACGCATCCTATCTCTGAAGCTTCAAAAGAAAAAGCCTTTTCGTGCTTACTCAACATCTCTTTGAACTCTCGCTCTTCAATAGGAAAGAGAAAATCTGCGGATCCTACCTTCAACTCCTTGAGCGTAGCTGCAGTAAACTTGTGACCCATTTGGCGAGGATCCCTTAAGCTCTTCTCCTTCGAAGCTTGCTGAATTTGGTGGTTGGAGTCATCGGGTAAAGGTTGAGCTAAAGGCTTAACCTTTCTATCTATCATTTTGTACTTAGTTTCAACCCTGACTTCTGGTTTCTGGAATGACTCTATGATTGAATAGAGCTCTCTAGAATTTATTTCCACCAGTTGATCTTCACTCCTTTTCTCAATCTTGGTAAGTTCCTCCAAAGGATCTTCTAATCCCGTCTCCATGTAAACACTCGCTATTCTATCTTCCTTGTCAAGCACACACACTCTTTTTAGATCTTTCTCAACTCTTTCCACAGCCTTCCGCTCCCACTTCCGTAGATCAACAAGCTGCGTATATAAAGCAAATCCACTCTCAGAAAATCCCACAACTCCTATACAAAAGGCACTCCTTCGCTGGCGAGAGTACCTCCTTTTGTGTATCAACATCATTATACCCTCGCTCTATTGTGACCCTATGCAAAAATCCTTAAACTCTTTAGGAAGAGAACCACTCCGCAAGTTCTCTTGATTGCGCTCATGGTTAGGAGATACAATCAAAAACTGCACTGCTCTCTTACCATCTTGATTTCTGATCCAAGCATATGCGGATCCATCATCCAACACCTTGGTCTCCATCCTTACAGCCGTAATGTATGGCTGTCCAAGAATCACTGGATACGAAGTAGTGTCTTGAACAAAAAAGTTTTGCTCTATGACTACATCTCAATCTTCACCCTTACATCTGGACAAGCACCGTAGAGTTCTCCCCGCGTGTTATTCGCTGTCCGGATCATCCAACCATGCTCTGTGTCAATGGGCCACTTCTCTCGCTTATAGACATCTTTAGATACGATGTTAATCTCAGATCCATGGTCAATGAGAGCAACCACCGGATCTGCCAGATCTCATATCTTCACCAGAGTTTCCGTAGTACCTCTAGCTCAATGTCCCCTAGTATAGTAACTGGGAACCCTATCATCTCCATCATCTTCATCTACAGCAAATCGAACTTTATGGTTGGTGCAATATTCAGCTAGCTCTAGCTCTTCCTCCTTCGTTATTCTCGTGTCTAGAGCATTCGTCATAGCAGTCTCACTTGTCAACTGTCTCTTCCTCTTGATGGTGTCAATAATGACATCATGAAACTCCTTCTTTGCCATTCTAAGGATCTCTCGTAAAGTAAACTCAATCTTCGCGTTGAGCACTATTTCTTCTAACACCCCCTTCAAATCTATAGCTGCTTCAATATCTGACTGCAGCTTGTAGGTAGCAGGCTTACCTTTCTTACTCCTTTTTTACCTCTCTGTGGTAGATGGTGAGACTTCCTCCATAGTCTCTTCTCGCACCGGTGTTGTATCCAGCCGAGGTTTCTCTCCTCGTAACTGCCTCTTAGGAGTACTTCTCTCCTTACTAGGACCAGCATCATCCCTCATACGCTTCTCCTCCATGAGAGCCTCATGTTGACTCTTTGCCAAGTAGGCGTGTACAGACATTGTATCTACTGGATCACTCCAGCTAGTAGCACCTCTGATTGTCGTGGCCACCTTGAGTAACTCACCCCTTGTTGCTTTTCCTTTCTCCATTATGGTCACAACATGACTCCATATTTCACTCGCTTTTACTTCCTTTTCAGAAGTACTATCTCTATCTTTCACTACCTCAACCCCATAAGTAGCGGCTTGTATTAATACTCGGCATGTTGTGAAAGATAATCCTCTAAAACTTACCTCATCCCTCTTCTTCCAAAGTTAGTTTTGAGGATCTCACCTATCTTCTTCAAGGCAACCTTCCTCTCCTTCCAGTAGATCACTCCCTGCCGTAGGATGTCAACAAAGTCTACACGTTCCTTCCGATGATGTTCAGTGCTATCGCATCAAATACATCTCTGCACATATCCTTGCTTTGGAGCGGGTTTGCTCCCAGGTACTCCCTCTTTCTCCTCTAGCCTTGCTAGCTTAATTTGCAAGTCTCTCATCCTTTTTACCAATTCCTCTATTGCATCTTTTTGAGGTGCAACCGTAGGGATAGGAACAGCATGAAACGAAATAGGAAGTACTTGTAGATTAGACACTTTTGGCTGCTTGCGGGGTAGTACGATTGGCGGTGGTCTCACTTCTTGTCTTATCACCACCTTCTCTCTCCGATATTCTCGCTTTGCAAGTACACCCACTGCTTTAGAAACCTTCCTCCAATCGGCCGTGAGTCCAGTATCTTCAATCCTATCTTCCAAAAGTAATTCCAACTCCCTCTGTAGCTCATTGTTAGCTGTTTGCAAAAACAGCTCGACCTTGTCGTTCTCCAATGTGAGCTTCTCCATCCGAGACAATTGAAGAAATTGTCTCTCGAACTCTCTAAATAGCTCTGTAGCAACAAGCCCTTTATTGGGTTTGTTTACCCACTCCATGAATGACTTCTTAGTCACTCGATCTGCATCCTCTAGAAAATATTTCTCTTTTAACTGGAAAGTAAACTCTTCTCATGTAGCGCCATGAGAGTAGATGATTTCTTTCACGTGCTCTCGTATCTCTGGTACGACAGCAAGCTCAAATGTGTTGACCATCTCTCTCTCTGGCACTTTACTCAACTCCATCTCTCGAGAATAGTACTAAAGGTACTTGGAGATGTTCTTTCCATCGAACTGATCCAACAAACCCACAACAGATTGCAAAGCTCTAGTAGCCATTGTCTCCTTTCGTTCAGCGACTTGTTGTTGTTGCATGATCAACGCGAATGTCTCAAGCAATCGCATGTCAAATCTTTTAAGTGGGTTCATCTTCGGGGTCTCTCCAGACGTAGAAGTCTCATCTATAAATTGAGATAGGCTCTTAGCGTCCATGGTTGCAAAAAATATATCTCTCAACCCCAGACGTTTCACGTCGAGTTCACCAACTATCGTAGGACGTAAAATGTGGTATGGGAATACACGGGGTATCTAACTGTGGAGAGATACAACAGGATCTACAACCTAACTGAAGAAACTTACGTTCTCACTATTTAATCTATCAGTATTTTGACTTGGTTACTATCGATCTAACTTGACCCAAGTGCAACACATGTGCGTCGCACAAACGACTCGGAGCTCGATCTCATTCTAGGTAAAAGTAAGACTCATACACGATACATGTCCGCTTTAGATCCCAAGCACTTTTCATACAATCTTTCATCAATATCCACTTCACTACTTCTTCTCGACAAACTACCTAAATGTTAGACTCTGGTCTTGTATTGTTCACTAATACAAGCTCCGCTCAGGAAGATGTCCACAGCAAAGGACAACCTACTACACAAGCTTCCCAACGATACAAGGCATATCGGCAGCAAACAACCAGAAAACTCGGGGCGTGACACCGAAAATAACGGTACCTCAGCTCCAGCAAGGCGTGGCACCTCCACTGAACGTGATCATCGTACCAATCTCACAATACAACCTCCTTGTCATCCATGCAACACCTCCAAGAAGCTCACCTCCAATCCTCAGGTCGCTTGTTCAAGGTCATTCAAGAGATTTAGGCGAAATCTCTCTTCGTCTTCCTCCCGTCTCGTTGTAAACTGAACTTTGACAACCTCGTGCTCTCACCTCGATCATCCAATCAGGCTCAAACTTCACAGGAAATCCCTTCTGACCCTTCTCTACTACTGTATGAAATTTCAGTCTCAGATCTGAACCCAACTGTCCGCTATGGATCAAGCCACCCGCCTGTGCTAACCTATGAGCTTTACAGATCTCGATGGCTAAAATCCTAGATCTCCACACATTCTCTTACCCAAATGAGTTGAAATTTCACATGTGACTAGCTGATAGGGCACACTCTCATCCTAGAAAGTTTCACTAATCCCATGTGCACGGAGCAACTCAAGCTTTGAACCCAAAGAAAATAGATTTACACACATCTCTCAACTGTAACAGCCAACTTCAATCGATCATTTCAAGAGCAAATCCAATCCAAATGTAGGATTGTTTTACATCAATGTAACCAGCTGTAGTGTCGCATGATTACTCTTTTTGCCCATTTAGTATACAAGATATCGTTCCCACAAAGGATTTGCACAAGTAACGCTGCTCTAAGTTCTAAGATCTGTTCAAACACACAAACACACGGGTTTTGTCTAGAAATCCCGTCTTCTCACAAAACCACACGTCTTCTAGACTCGCTAAAAGGGGCTCTGGATCTAACCAAACAACTACTAACTAAAATATCACACAACTATTCACAGAGAAGCTCGGGAAGACGCTCTTCTTGCTTCCAGTTCACTTCTTCCGGTCTTCTTAGTACCGTCTTCTCGAAGCAATTCTCGGCTTCTGGGGGTTCAACTCGGCTTCTCACACCTCCAGAAGACTATCCTGCTTCGTAGAAGTTGACTAGCAACGGCTGTTACACCTTACTCACTCTCACATACCAACGGGTTAGATTAATCACAGGGTGTATGCCCCCTGTAGCCCTCCCAGGCTTCTGCCTACGGAAATGATCTTCCTGCAGCACTACAACGACATTCACCTTCACGGAAGCTCAATAGAAGTCTCGGAAGCTCACTAGAAGAAGGTAAGAAGATGGGGAAGATGAGAGAAGATGGGGAAGAAGGGAAAATCCAAACGAGAGAAAATAAGATGAAAAGGAGAAATTAAGATTCCGACAGGCTTTTAGTCCAGATCCTGACTAACAAGCCATCCCTGCTTGTAATAGTTTGGGGAGGAAGACAACAAACGTGCGTACAGTTGCACCGTCTTCTACTTGAGGATGTCGTCTTCTATTGTGGGAAGAAGGCTTCTTTCTTCTTCTCTTTGCTGCTCCGACTGCTCTGTCTTCAGGGATCCCTTATCCATAAGACCGTCCGTACGTAGATCCTAAGTGCTCTACTAGACGAGCCAAGCTGCAATTCCACAACTGCTGACAGTCACCGCCACTCAAGAAGAAAACTTCCCATGCACAATTGAGAGCGAATTCAAGGAAACCCACCACCCAGAAGACATGGATTAAGCTTCTACACTCAAATCAGCAATCTATTCCCCGAGAAGAAGTCACATTGGCATTGGGAAGCTCACTCCCTCTACTTCCTGCGCCTAATCCTCGACACACCAGTCTAGCCAACAGGACTGCACGAGGATGTCGTTCCCTGTTCCTAAATTGTCCACTACCTCTATCTACATCTTCGAACCACTGCTGGTAACGAACATGCAGACCCCTCCGGTATAATCCTAGTCTATTCGTATGTCTCTAACATCGGGTGTAGTGTGTGTAACCAACTAGATTTCCTACTCTTCCATCCTACTTATGCATCGACCACAAGGAAATAGAAGGAACCACCACCAAGGAGAGAAAAGCTACCCCCTCCACATGCAAACGGTTTCTCTTTCCTGTTCTTGCGCTTCCTACTCTGCCACATGGCTGCCTAACTAATTTTACACTGAAAAACTGCCACCCTTAAGATAGCATGTTCGGTCCTACTAAATTGGGACAAGATTAACTTGTCTGCGGTACTTTCTGCCTACTCTGATTGCTCGATGACAATCTCAACCTGATCTGCCCCTATCGGAGCTCCTAATGCGACTTCTGATAAGCTAAGAAGCCCTGCGAACACCTCGGGTGTCACTGAGGTGGCTTCCTCCATAGTCGTTGCTGACCCTGCTGTCGTTGCTGCTGCTTCTTCCTCGGCTTCGGCTTCGGCTTCCGACTTTGCTTCTGCTTCTGCTTCGGAAGACGGAAGCTTCTTTCGGGAAGCTGGGTCGACTTGCGCTTCCTCGCTCTTCTGAGGCACTGGTTCGGTACTAGGGACCATGGTGACCTCATAGAGGTCCAGGGAAGTCGCTTCCTCCACGCGGAATACATTGGAAGACGGTTCTTCTTCCTGTCTTCCAGGGCGTCTTCCGATGTCTTCTCGGATTCCAACGCTGTCACTACCAAGTGCACAGCGAGGTCGAACTCCTCCTTCTCCAATTCGGATCCAGTCGATGGTGCTGGAGCTTGGGAAGATGCAGTTGCAGGTGGCGGAATCAAGGGAAGACCATAGAGTGTCTTCACTCTCTCTATCTGCCGATCCAGATACCAGAACATGCTCTCCTTGCACTCTACCAACAACACTCTGGACTCCTCGTCCCATTCTCTAGCCAGGGTAAGCAACTTCCTACCCGCGGTGAAGTTGAACTTCTTCCGAAGTGCTTCCACCGACTGTGCTAGCATCTCTTGCGCACGAGCTTCCGCTGCTTCCCGCTGCATCTTCTCGGCTGCAACTTGCGCTTGAGCGGCTTCCCGCTGCATCTTCCAAGTTGACTATCCTCTGCGAGGGCGGTGATCTTCTCCCGCACTCGGAGAATCTCTTGGTCGCGCTGCTGTACGCGCGCCTGCAACTCCTGGTTGCTCTTCTTCAGTTGGATCAGCTCCTTGGCAGAAGTGGCTGCTTCCGCCTTGTATCTCGCTGCGAGCTTCTCTGTGGTGCGGAGACTAGCTTCCAGCGCTTTTGTCTTCTTTTGGCCTTCTTCCTGACGCATCAAGTTGCGCAGACCGAATCCAAGCTGTAAGGGCTTCTCCTGAGCCTTCGCTCTCTTCTCCAGCAACTCCATAGTTGGCTGGATCTCTGAGTGGAAGAGGGCACTGAACTCTTCCAGTCTTCTTCCTGCGGAAGACAGGTTCATCTCCACAATTCGATCGGAGGTGTCGACCTTGTCTTCCAGAGGCAAGTGTGCCTCTTCCACCACAATGATCTTCAGCTTCTGCATACGGGGAGAAGCTACTCTCCTCATCTTCCAGGGTGGAAGATCTCTCCCCATGGTAGAAGCGGTCCTCTTTACTGCGCTTCCTCGCATTGCAGTAGGAGTATCCATCCATCCTTTGTCTTCTGGAGTCTTCGGAAGACTCCCTGGTGCTACAGAAGCGGTCTTCTGCTCCAGTCGGGTACTCAACGGCTCTTCCAGCGAGTCAGACTCCGATCCTTAATGAATGAGGGAGGTAGTCTTCCTAGGTATACTTCTAAGACCCTTCTTCCTCAGAGGCGTGGCGTCTTCCGACCCACTGGAGTCATCTTCTCTCACCAGAAGCGTCTTCTGATGAGAGCCGGGTCTCAGCTGCGGCATCAGAGTGGGAGGGAGAGTTGCGGCTGCTGCTCGGTCATCTTCTTCCGAGGTCTCCTCCTTTGTCTCATGTTGCCCAATTGGCCCATACTTCACCAACTGACCTTCCGTGAGATCCCCCATGGTTACGTACAAGTAATAGAGGAAAGGTGTCAAGTGTCCTCCTGCCGGGGTACCTAAGTACGTTAGCTCCGCCTGTACATATATGTGGAAGAATGAGCTCCAGTTGACGGACACTCCTTCATCCCACACTGCTTCCAGGAACTCCACGTCCTCATCTCCAAGGTACCTTGTCTTCTGCGCTTTCCCCTTGGGAAAGAGATGCAGAAACAGCTTCGCCAGAAGTCGCTTCTTTGACTCCCGGTAAGATTCGATCTTCCACCCGTTCCTTCCCTGCCTGTTCTCCATAAAGAGGCAAGTTGTGCTTCCAGGCACATGCCACTCACTCACGATCTTGGGTAGGATCTTCTTCTCGAGCCAATACCCTCGGTCTTCAGATTCAGGCCTGTGGAAGGCCCTGCGCCACCAATCTTCAGTCCAGGAAGATGGTCTTCCTCGAGCTACTCCTGCCTTCGCAGGTACACGGTTGCGAGGTGGTCATGCTGCCTAAACCTCCTCCAGAAGTCCCTGGTCAGCGAGGTTCCAATCTCACTGGAAGAAATCGAGACCAAACTCCTTGAGGAAGGGTGTGGCCTCGGCCAACTCTGCTGCTGGTAACACCAACCCTCGAGGATGCATCGACATACTAGAAGATCTGTTGCACTAAGCCACACGCACTTACTGTGAGCTGAAGGCTAAGTCCTCCCCAAATGCCCACAGTCTAGCTTCTACTTCTCAGAAGACGAAACTAGTCTTCTAGAAGACAACTACTCCGTCTTCCGGGATTCCAACAGTACTTTCTAGATAGCTCTCGTCTTCCGAGCTATATCTAAACAATCCTAACTAAGCAAGGCCTCGAATGGATTACCAAGAAGACAACCCACCTTGCATTACATCCTACTTCATATCAGAAGATACAAGATTCGCGAAACGAAGAGTGCATAACAGATTCAGAAGATGGTTGCAGGCTCCTGCGGTGACATTGGTCTCTGGGAAGACTCTCGGGACAGCTTCCGATTCAATGTCTTTCTCGGAAGACCTCCCGAAGTCATGCTTCCTTTCAACGGTCTCACTTGTCTTCTTCTTCCTACGCGCAATCTATCCTCACAACAGACTCAAGACATTTGCACTCTGTTCTTTTGACTTCTCACCTCTCATACACACTCAGAGAAGCTTGCTGCTCGATGGGAAGACATAACCCTCGATCATTCTCTCCAGATTCTGCCAGCAAGACTTCTCACGACTCTCTCTTAAGTTCGGGAAGAAGAAAGAATGGGCTGCTATGGGTCAGATAGAAGAGACCTGAAATGGACCCTCACGTCTTCTCACGCATTTTGCCAGCCCTTCCAGTCTTCTAGTCTCTCTAGGAAGATGTGGATTTGAGAAGCTTGGAAGATCGGGAGGCACAGGCCTAGTTCCCGACTTCTAACTTCTCAAAATAACAAAACAACTCACCAAGCCACTCGGAATTCGTACCAAGCCTCTCTTAACACAAAACCAAAATAAATCCACTCTTGATACGAATTGTGTACAGTCGACTTTCGAAGACAGTCAAACTACTGAAGCGTCTTCCGAAGACAGTCTTCCGAAGATGTTCCAATCTTCCGAAGCGTTTCTGTTCAAGGTTTCGGGGGTAGAGGGATGGTAGGGTAGGGAAATTGATAGCTAGGATCGCCAATTTGAGGGCTAGGGGTAGGGAAGCTCGAATTGAACTCGGGAAGAAGCAAGAAGATGTCTGACAGAAATTGGGCAACGCTTCCACACCCGATGTCACAATAGGAAAATGGGGATGGGGAAATTGAGTGATCAGGTTGCCTGCAAACCACATGGGAAGCGCGGGGGATACCAAACAAAGGCGAGAAGCATGGGAGAAGGGAAGAGAACATGGGAAGAACCTCTACTATCTTCTGTCGACTTTCCGAGCTGTCTTAGATCTTCCGCGCGCTTCTAGCTCTAGTTCCAGCTCCAATGCGACCCTACAAGGCTGCTTCCGCTGTCAGCTTCTGGCTACGCCTCAATTCCACCTTCGATTCCACTCAGCCAATCTCCAATGTCAGCTTCCGGAAGCTCACAAAAAACACCTTCAGTTCACTACGCTTCCTGCGCTTAGTAGTTCGACTTCGCCTTCCTTCTAACTTCGAATCGATCTTGTCCTCACTCGATTTCTCTCGCTGCTTTCTTCACTCAAATCAACTCGCTGCCTGAATCGATCTTCTCAGTCTCCAATCTCTCGATGCGAGAAGCAGGTAGGTTTCTGTGCTAATGCGCTTCCTGCGCTGTCTTCCCCGCAGTTTAGAGATTTCGACCCTAAATGACTTACTCGATCTACCTACCTGTTCGGTGTTACCTAGTAGGTACACCTACTTTTTTACTTGAAAATCCGTGGTTAGGCCTTCGCGGTTCGCCGTCTTCCAGAAGATGCGTGTCTTCTGTTGTCTTCCGTCTTCCGCCGTCTTCTATCTTCCGCAGACAGTCTTCGGGAAGATGCTTCCCAGAAGACGGTCATCTTCCGTAGAAGTCAACTTCTTATTACAAAAAGCTCGTAAGATCATCTTCCTTCTAAGGAAGCCGTAATCTTAAGTAACAACGCTTCTTCAGTTATACAAACAAGTTATTAATCTTAAAAATTTCAAAAATTCGTGAATCCTGTAATTTGTGGGCACCACATACGCCCACCCTCACATGTTTGCGTCCTCGCAAACATCAGCGCTTCAGCACTTCTGTTTACGTCCAGTACTTCTTGACACGCCACTCATTTACGCGAGTGGTCATCAACGTATCGTCCAATTCTTCCAACTGCAAGGAACCGTTGTCGAAGACCTCCAAGACTCGGTAAGGACCCATCCAGCGAAGATGAAGTTTCCCAAGGAACTTAAGATGTCGATTGTCATAGAGAAGAACCAAGTCTCCATCTACGACGGTCACCTTCTTCAGCTTGCCATCATAGTTCACCTTACGTTGCGCTTGTACTTCGTACGTCTTCTCCAAAGCTGCATTCCTGTCTTCTTCAAACTCTACAAAGTTTAGAAGACGTTGCTCCTAGCTTTCCTCTTCTTCCATGCGTTCGGTTACAGCTAACCTGTAAGTAAGGACCTCTAACTCGATGGGCACAATAGGTGTCATGCCATAAGTTAGGTAGAAGGGTGTCTTCTGGGTCGTGACTTTGGGTGAAATCCTGAAAGCCCATAACACAGATGGCAATTTCGTGTCCCAATCATACGCATGGTTAACAGTTACCTTATTCAGGATATTACATCGAAGACCATTTGACTTCTCTGTCAGTCCATTTGCTTTCGGGTTGTACGACGTCATCTTTCGATGCTTTATCCTGAAGTATTGGGTCAGGAGGGAAATAGTCTCATTTAAGAAATAAGTACCCCTATCTGATACCAATTCCAACAGAGATCCGTATCGAGTGATAATGTTGTGCCAGAGGAACCTGGCTACCACTGCGACGTAGTTCTTCCTTGTGGCTTCGCCTTTCATCATCTTGGTAGCATAGTCGGTAGTTACCAAAATATACCGTGCTCGTGTTCTTCTAGCCACCGAGGCGATAGGTCCAACAAAGTCGATCCTCCACTTTTCAAAAGGAGCAAGCGGAAGAATGGGAATAAGAGGCCACCTAGTAGTAGCTGTTGGTCTTCCCACCCTCTGGCACACATCACATTTCTTGATCTCCTGAAAAGTGTCTCTCTACATGGTCGGCCACCAGTATCCAACATCCAACATCTTCTTCACTGTTGTCTTCAGCTCGTAGTGATCCCCAGCATCTTCGTAGTGAAGACCCGTGATCACTGGCTTAATCTCTGAAGGCTCAAGACATCTCCTTAGCTTCTCGTCATGTCCTTTCTTGAACAGGATACCCTGGAAGATGGCATAAGGACCTGCCTTGTGTAAAAAGACAGCCTTCTGCTCCGCATCCAATCCCTCGGGATACTGTTGGTCTTCCAAGAACTTCCTCAAGTCCTTGAAGATCGACTCTTCTGTGGAAGTCGCAAAGACTGGATCAGAAGATCTAGCCTCGTCTTCTGGGAAGCAGGTGGTACGCCCCCCCCCCCTCAGATGAAAATGTCTCTGCAAAAACTGAAAAAAGCTTCTCGTCAAAGAACTCGTCTTCCACTTCATCTTTTCGTCGTTCCGTCTCCAATCTGGATACGTAGTCAGCATTAACATGCTGTCTTCCAGGCCTGTACTTAACTGTGTAAGTAAATTCCTGGAGTAGAAGAATCCACCTAGCTATCCTTCTAGACAAATCTGCTTTCTTCACAAGATGCTTCAAAGAAAAATGATCCACATAGAAGACAAACGGGTTGGCTAGAAGATAGTGCCTAAACTTTCGACAAGAGTAAATCATGCCGAGACACTCCCTTTCAGTTGTAGAGTACTTCTTCTCTGCATCACTGAGTTGTCTTCCCGCATAGTAGATGGGATAATCCTTCCTCTTCTCATCTTTCTGACTCAATACCACCCCTATGGCGAAAGCAGAAACATCCACATAAATATGGAAGACTCTCTCCCAATCGGGTGGCCTTAGGATAGGGGATTCCGACAGAAGCTTCTTCGTTTCTTCGAATGCTTCCTGCTGCTCAGAAGACCAAATGTAAAGTTCGTCCTTCTTCAGCAACTTGGTAAGTCTTCCTGCTACCTCTGCGTACTAATCAATAAACCCCCAGTAGTATCCTACGTTGCACAGGAAGCTTCTCAACTCAGTCAGGTTAGCAAGTGGGTGAAGTTTCATGATGACTTCCACCTTAGCACAGTCGACTTCTATACTAATTCCAGAAATCCTATGTCTTAGCAAAATTCCCTCTGACATACCAAAGAAGCACTTCTCAAGGTGAAGAGCCAAGCGATGTTCTCTACACTTCAAAAAACACTTCCTTAGAAATATCAGGTGGTCTTCTTTCGATCCAAACACACAGAAATCATCCAAGAAGATCTCCATGAAAGTGCAAAGATATTCCTTGAAGATCGTATTCATCAGTCTCTAGAATGTGGCGGGCGCGTTGCACAAACCAAACGGCATTTGATTGTACGCGTACGTGCTCCAATCAGTAGTGAAAGTAGTTTTTGACTTGTCTTCTTCTTTGATTGAAACTTGGTTGTACCCAGAATACCCATCCAGGAAGCTGTAGAACTCATGTCCTGCTACCTGGTCTAACACAGAATCGGTGAACGGTAAAGGATGGTGATCCTTTTTCGTGATCAAGTTCAGCTTCCGGAAGTCCTGACACACTTGGATCTTCCCTGTCTGCTTCTTCGGCACGATGACAATAGGAGCTACCCACTCACTACTAAGCACTGGGAAGATGACTCTCGCTTTTAAGTATTGGTCGATCTGGTCCTTCACCAGAAGCGAGTACTTGGGGTTGAGCCGATACTGCCTCTGCCGTGCAAGAACAACGCCCTCCAGCAAATCAATGCGATGCTCTCCCAACTCTCGAGGTATGCGCTTCATGTCTTCTATGGTCCAAGCGAAGACATCCTGGAACTCCGTCAGAAGTTCTTGAAAGTCTTCCAACTGTTGGTCCTCGATCACCTTGGAAAGCTTCAGCTTCTTCCCATGAGCAACCTCTATTTCTTGAAGATCATCCGGGTTCATCATTCCTTCAGTGTGACTGTACTCACTGACACCAAAGTATTCCGGTTTGGGAGCTTCTTCCGATTCTGATTCGTCTTCTGGAAGACCAACTATCAGATCTTCCGAAGGGAAGACGATATCTTCTTCTTCTGGAAAACCAACTATCGGATCTTCCGAAGAGAAGACGATACTTTCATCTTCTAGAAGCTCTTCTTCTGCAACTTCGTAGCACTCAATGTATCCATAGATCACTTCTTCTGCTACTTCTGTAGTACACAAGTTATTCACCACAAACTTATTGTATCGTTCATCACTGTCAGAAGACGCAGCTGAGTCTTCTGAAGTGTACCCCTCTGTCGTAGAAGGAGTTTCACCTTGGTGTCCAATCTTGATCCAAGGAAGCGAGACCTTGGTCTTCTCACCTGGCTTGGGTGTAAGATTGGGAAATCTCAAACGATGTCTTGTCCAATCGGTATTTACATTTGCAGCATACAGCCATGGTCTTGCTATCAACACCTGATATCCAACTCTAGCTACAGGTCGCAAAATGATGTAAGTGAGATAAAAAGATACTCCCCCAATTAGCGTCAAGACATCTTTCAGTTGCCCCAAAGGTCGTCTTCTGGTCTAGTCCGTCATTCTGAGGATTCTCGGAGTAGGCTAGAACTCAGTGAAGCCTAGGGTATGCGTCGTTTCTTCAGTCATGATGGTAACTCCGGAGCCGGAATCAATGGGTACCTTCTTCAGAAGACATCTTCAAGAATCAATGGGTACCTAACTTCTTCAGAAGTTCTGGGGCTCCCAAGTCCTCATGCTCTATCCTTAGGATCGGGGTGCTCTTGGGAAGTTTAGCTATTCTCCTCTTCCTTGATCCTCGAAGAACAGATTGTAACAGCTTCCTATAACCAGCATTGTCATCCAAAAGCTGCTGGAAGGTTACATCCGCCTTCTGATTCCACAAGTCTCGCAAGAATTCGTAGGGGACCGCTTCAGAAGAGTGACTGGTGTTTCCAACAGAGAAGATGTAGTAGCTGCTTCTTTGGATGGAAGACCAGAATGGTGTCTTCCCTCGACTGGGGGCTGTTCCTGTGCGACAAGGGTTGCCGTAGTCGGTGGAGGAAGCTGTTGTACTATCTTCCGTCGCTTCTCCAGCTCTTCTTCCATGATCGCTTCAACTTCTTGCCTTATGTCAGAGCAAAGTACTTCGGATCTTCTCGGTCATAAGTAGGAGAAGAAGGTCGCTCAGGAGAAGATGACCTCTCCTTTCGCTGCTTCTTCTTCTTGATCTCCTTCTGACGGGATTCTGACTTCCCTTTGCTTCTGGTACTTATCTTGAAGACTGCTTCATCCAGGACTTCTTCTGGAGGCCAACTGTCTGAATCCGGGCTAGGGATCCAAACAGTGTCATCCGCCAAAGTGAAAGAAGAAGCTGCTTCAAGTGACTTCGTCTTCTGAGCTGCAGTCGTCTTCTGCAGCTGAGGTTCCTTTCCTTCGCGCTTCTCGGGGTCTGGTTCGTCTTCCTCGATATGGAAACAATCCGTACAATCCCCAGGATCTTCTTCTTCTACCGTGATGTGCTGTACCACTGCTAACTCGAGTTTAGAAGCTGATGCAGCTTCAGCAAGAGGCGTGGTCTCTGCAAATCTAACCATTTGTCGTGGCCGTAAGGTCTGAGGACAATTTCCCGTGAAATGACCTGCTTCCTTACAGTTTCCACACAAGGGCACTTGCCCAATCTGTCTTCTCGGATGAGGACATGTGGACCACCAGTGTCCTGTCTCTCCACAATTGTTGCACATTCCAGGAAGAGGGTTAAGAGGTCATTGTGATGAAGAAGGTTGCCAGGGCGTCCTGGTTTGTACATTACTAGCTCTATCCCTAGGTACATAACGATTATATTGAGCGGGAGGAATAGGAGTGAAGGGTTGTATCGTCTCGATCCTATAGCAGGTTTCCCCACTAGGATCGTGTAGATATCTCTCATTGTCTTCTTCCCAGCCTGCTCAATTGACAGCTTGGTCCTGCGTACACTGATCTCTGGTGTGCCCGGAAGAGTTACAAAGGTTGCACCAAAGGTTTGGCCGGGAAGCCGTAGGTTGCTTTCGCTTGTCCTTCTGATTCAGAAGATGAACTTTCAGGTCGGCAAACTGCTTCAGAACTTCATCGATGCGGGGATCAGGTGCAGATTGAATGATATGAGTCTGAGGCATCTTCTGCACCACTTCCTCCCTTGCTCGTGTCTTCTCTTTCTTCTTCTTCCGTGTCTTCTTCTCTTGTTCAGATTCGGATTCCGGACTTTCGACAGTAGACTCTTCAGAAGTAGAGGATGCTTCCGAATCACTGTTATCAGTTTCAATGGACTTGGACTTCCTCTTGGACTTCCTAGAAGACTTCTTCTGCTTCTTGGACTTCTTTGAGGTCTTCCCTTTGTCTTTCGTCATATTTCGAGTGATGCTCGAGGTTTCATACTGCTCGGCATGCTTCTGTACTTCTACTAAATCATCACCTCCTCCTCTTCTGCAGTACAACTCCATATCTTGAGACAATCCTCTCAAGTACCAGTCCACGGCTTGCTGGGCACAATAACCGAGTCTTCCTTGGTTCTGAGGGATGTGATCCAGGAGGTCTTCAAACCTCTCGGTGTAATCCTGCAGTGTCTCTTTCTTCTTCCGTTCGAGCCTCTGAAGTTCTATGAGGGTCATACGATCATAGCCCACTCCTCTGAACCTCTTCAGAAAAGCTGCCTTCAGAGTAGCCCAAGCGGCCATTACTAACACATCATCCAACATTTTACTCATCCATTTCCTTCCCTTCCCTACGATCAAACTGGGAAATACACGGAGTCTGTCGGCATCCGAGTCTTCCTTGTTGGATCTAGAGATGGTCTCGAACATCGTGATGAAGTCGTCCGCGTCAGCATCATTTTCGTACGGATGGTACTTTTGTCGAGTGTGGGAAGCCATGTCGACTGCCAGCTGGTGCGACTGCCAACTTCTTCCTCCCTCAGGCCCAGGTGGTGGAGATGGTCTTCTCGAAGGTCCAGGCCTGTCTGAATCACGAGGTCGTCTTCTGAGTCAGAACTACTGTCGCTGTCGCCTTCTGAGACGTCTGGAACGATCTCCTCTAGTCTTTCTTCACCTTGAGAAGCTTCTTCCGCACTTAGGAAGACGTCTTCCGAGTAACCAGTACCAAAATCTACTTTGTACACGTGATCACCCGGTTGGCTTCTGTCTTCTCCAAAGATTATGCTCGAGATGGAAGGTTCTTCCAACTCTACTGATCGGATCTTCCTGAGCTCTTCTTCTTTCCTTTGGTGTCTCAGGGATATCCGTTGCTCTCTAGAAGCAGTTCGCTAGGGTGATTGTACCCACTCAGGATCTTTACCCGTGCGTCTTCTGCTTCTTCCTCTGGTCGGAGGCATCCATCAGAGAACTGAGAAGAGATGTCTGCTTATTCCATAACTGCTGACAGCTACCGCCCTTCAAGAAGAAAACTTCCCATGCACAATTGGGAGTGAATTCAAAGAAACCCACCACCCAGAAGACACACATTAAGCTTTTGCACTCAAATCAGCAATCTATTCCCCGAGAAGAAGTCACATTGGCATTGGGAAGCTCACTCCCTCTACTTCCTGCGCCTACTCCTCGACACACCAGTCTAGCCAACAAGACTGCATGAGGATGCCGTTCCCTGTTCCTAAACTGTCCACTATCTCTATCTACATCTTCGAACCACTGCTGGTAACGAACATGCAGACCCCTCCGGTATTGTAGTGACGCAGGATTACTCCTTTTGCCCATTTAGTATACAAGATATCGTTCCCACAGAGGATTTACGCAAGTAATCGCTGCTCTAAGTTCTAGGATCTGTTCAAACACACAAACACATGGGCTTTGCCTAAAAATCCCGTCTTCTCGCAAAACCACACAAAACCACACGTCTTCCAGACACGCCAAATGGTGCTCTGGAACTAAACAAATAACTACTAACTAAAATATCACACAACTATTCACAGAGAAGCTCGGGAAGACGATCTTCCTGCTTCCAGGTAGCTTCTTCCGGTCTTCTCGATACCGTCTTCCCGAAGTGATTCTCGTCTTCTGGGGGTTCAGCTCGTCTTCTCACACCTCCAGAAGATGATCCTGCTTCGCAGAAGTCGACTATCAACGGTCGTTACACCTTATTCTCATACTTACATTCCAACGGGTTAGATCAATCACAGGGTGTATGCCCCCTGTAGCCTTCCCAGGCTTCTGCCTACGAAAGTTGTCTTCTTGCAGCACTACAACGACATTCACCTTCACGGAAGCTCAATAGAAGTCTCGGAAGCTCACTAGAAGAAGGTAAGAAGATGGGGAAGATGAGGAAAGATGGGAAGAAGAAGAAATCCAAACAAGAGAAAACAAGATGAAAAGAGGCAATTAAGATTCCGACAGGCTTCTAGTCCGGATCGTGACTAACAAGCCATCCCTGCTTGTAATAGTTTGGGGAGGAAGACAACAAACGTGAGTACTGTTGCACCGTCTTCTACTCGAGGATGTCGTCTTCTGTTGCGGGAAGAAGGCTTCTTTCTTCTTCACTTCGCTGCTCTGACTGCTCTGTCTTCCGGGATCCCTTACCCAGAAGACCATTCGTACGTAGATCCCAAGTGCTCTACTGAACGAGTCAAGCTACACTCCACAACTGTTGACATTCACCGCCACTCAAGAAGAACACTTCCCATGCACAATTGGGAGCGAATTCAATGAACCCACCATCCAGAAGACATGGACAAAGCTTCTGCACTCAAATCCACAATCTATTCCCTGAGAAGAAGTCACAATGGCATTGGGAAGCTCACTCCCTCTACTTCCTGCGTCTACTCCTCGACACACCAGTCTAGCTAACAGGACTGCACGAGGATGTCGTTCCCTGTTCCTAGACTGTCCACTACTTCTATCTACATCTCCGAATCACTGCTGGTACGAGCACGCAGACCCCTCCTGTATATTCCAAGACTATTCGTATGTTTCCCACAACGGGTGTAGTGCGAAGAACTATCAGACATCTTCTCTAATGTGTCTAGTTTGCCTGCCCCATAGAATTGATGGATGTGCAGTTGCTACAGAATTCTCTAGATCTGGTAGCACAGGCAGAACTCTTTCTCCTACGCTACTATCCTACTTATGTTGCCACCGTGAGAACCAGGGGAGGCGACCACCAGGGAGAGAGGGGCGCTGACAGGAGGTTGCTACCTCACATGCACGCGGTTCTCCTGCTCGAATTGATCATCCACCTTGTCCTTCCTACGCTACTTATGCTGCCACATGGTGTCCTAACTAATATTACATGGGAAAACTGCCATCCTTAAGATAGCATGTTCGATTCTACTATATTTGGAAATGGAGTTACTACTACTCAGATTGCACGGAGGCAATCTCTACCTGATCTGCTCCTACCGGAGCTACTACCTTGACTTCTGATGGGCTGGGAAGCCCTGCACTTACCTCGGGTACCACTGAGGTAGCTTTCCTCTCCTCGCTCTTCGCTGGCCCTGCGGTTTCTGCGGCTGCGTCTTCCTCGGCTTCGACTTCGGAAGATGGAATGGTCTTCTAGGAAGACGAGTCGAATGGTACGTCTTCGGTCTTCTGAGGCACAGATGCAGTACTAGGGACCATGGCGACCTCATAGGGGTCCGGGGAAGTCGCTTCCTCCACGCGGAATACCTGGGAAGACGGCTCGTCTTCCTGTCTTCCAGAAGACATCATGTCTTCCGGGGCGTCTTCCTCAGTCTTCTCGACTTCCAACGCTGTCACTACCAAGTGTACAGCGAGGTCGAACTCCTCCTTCTCCATTCCGGATCCAGTCGAGGGTGCCGGGGCTTGGGAAGATGCAGTTGCAGGTGTCAAAAGCGAGGGAAGACCATAAAGTGTCTTCACTCCTTCGATCTGTCGATCCAAGTACCTGAACATGCTATCTCTACATTCCACCAATCTCGCCTTGGACTCGCTGTCCCATTCCCTAGCTAAGGTAAGTAACTTCCGACCCGCGGTGTAGTTGAACTTCTTCCGAAGCGCTTCCACCGACTGTGCCAACACCTTCTGTGCACGGGTCTCTGCTGCTTCCCTCTGCGTCTTCTCAACTGCAGCTCGCGCCTCTACGGCCTCTCGCTGCGTCTTCCAAGTGGTCTGCTCTTCTGCGAGAGTGGTGATCTTCTCACGCACCCGCAGGACTTCCTGATCGCGCTGCTGTACTCGCGCCTGCAACTCCTGGTTGCTCTTCCGAAGCTGCACCGATTCCTTGGCAGAAGCGGCTGCTTCCACCTTGTACCTGGCTGCAAGCTTCTCCGTGGTGCGGAGACTAGCTTCCAGCGACTCCGTCTTCTGCTGGCTGTCTTCCTGTCGCAGCAAGGTGCGCAGGCCGAATCCAGGTTGTAAGGGCTTCTCCTGTGCCCTCGCTCTCCTCTCTAGCAACTCCGTCGCTGGCTGGATCTCCTTCTGGAAGTAGGCACTGAATTCCTCCAGTCGTCTTCCTGCGGAAGACAAGTTCATCTCCACCACTCGCTCCGCGGTGTCGACGTCGTCTTCCAGAGGCAAGGAAGCCTCTTCCACCACTACGGTCTTCATCTTCTACGCACGAGAAGAAGCTACTCTTCTCATCTTCTGGGGTGGAAGACTCCTCATGGCAGAAGCGGCTCTCCTCTTCGTGCTTCCTCGCATCGCAGCAGGAGTGCCCATCCATCCTTCGTCTTCTGGAGTCTTCGGAAGACTCCCAGGTGTTACAGAAGCTGTCTTCTGCTCCGATCGGGTACTCAGCAGCTCTACCTCCGAGTCCGAGTCCGATCCCGAATGAATGAGGGAGATGGGTGTCCTCGGTACACTCCTGGGACCCATCTTCCTCGGTGGTGTGGCGTCTTCCGACCCACTAGACTCGTCTTCTCTCACCAGGAGCGTCTTCTGGTGAGAGCCGGGCCTCAACTGCGGCATCAGGGTAGGAGGGGGCGTTGCTGCTGCCTCTCGGTCATCGTCTTCCGAGGTTTCCTCCTTCACCTCCTGTCGCTCCGTTGGCCCATACACTGCCAGCTGATCTTCCCTAAGATCCCCCATGGCTACATACAAGTAGCAGAAGAAGGGCGTCAAGTGTCCTCCTGCCGGGGTACCCAAGTATGCTAGCTCCGTCTGTACATAGTTGTGGATGTACGCGCCCCAGTAGATTGGCACTCTATCATCCCACACTGATTCCAGGAACTCCACGTCCTGATCTCCTAAGTACCTTGTCTTCTGCGCTTTCCCCTTGGGAAAGAGATGCAGAAACAACTTCGCCAGAAGTCGCTTCTTCGGCTCCCGGTAAGATTCTATCTTCCAACCGTTCCTCCCCTGCCTGTCTTCCACGAAGAGGCAGGTGGTACTCCCAGGTACATGCCATGAACTCACGATCCGAGGCAAGATCTTCTTCTCGTACCAATATCCCTTGTTCTCGGTTGCTGGCCTGTGGAAAGCCTTGCACCACCAGTCTTCTGTCCAGGAAGATGGTCTTCCCCGAGCTACTCCTGCCTTCGCAGGTACACGGTTACGCGGTGGTAACGCTGCCCACACCTCCTCCAGAAGCCCTTGATCTGCGAGGTTCCAATCCCACAGGAAGAAGTCGAGACCCAACTCCTTGAGGAAAGGAGTGGCCTCGGCCAATTCTGCCGCTGGTAACACCAAGCCTCGCGGATGCATCGACATACAGGAAGATCTGTTGCACTAAAACCACAAGCACCTACTATGAGCTGAGGGCTCAGTTCTTCCCGAGTGCCCACAATCTAGCTTCTACTTCTCAGAAGACGAAACTAGTCTTCCAGAAGACAGCTACTCCGTCTTCCGGGATTCTAACAGTACTTCCTAGATAGCTCTCGTCTTCCGAGCTATATCTAAACAATCCTATCTAAGCAAGGCCTCGCATGGATCACCCAGAAGACAACCCACCTTGCATTACATCCTACTTCCTATCAAAAGATACAAGATTCGCAAAACATAAGTGCACAACAGGTTCAGAAGATGGTTGCGGGCTCCTGCGGTGACAGTGGCCTCTGGGAAGACACTCGAGACAGCTTCCGATTCGATGTCTTTCTCGGAAGACCTCCCGAAGTCAGACTTCCCTTCACTGGTCTCACCTGTCTTCGTCTTCCTACACGCAATCTATCCTCACAACAGACTCAAGACAATTGCACTCTGTTCTTCTGACTTCTCACCTCTCATACGCACTCAGAAGAAGCTTGCTGCTCGTTGGGAAGACATGACCCTCGACCATTCTCTCCAGATTCTGCCAGCAAGTACTCTCACGACTCTCGTCTCAGTTCGGGAAGAAGAAAGAATGGCTGCTATGGATCGAACAGAAGAGACCCGAATGGACCCTCACGTCTTCTCGCTCATTTTGCCAGCCCTTCCAGTCTTCTAGTCTCTCTAGGAAGATGTGGAGTTGAGAAGCTTGGAAGACCGGGAGGCACAGGCCTAGTTCCCGTCTTCCAACTTCTCGAAATAGCAAAACAACTCACCACACCTCTCAGGATTCGTACCAAGTCTCTCTAAACACAAAAGCAAAGCAAATCCACTCTTGATACGAATTGTGTATAGTCGACTTCCGAAGACAGTCAAACTACTGAAGCGTCTTCTGTTCAAGGTTTCGGGGGTAGAGGGATGGTAGGGTAGGGAAATTGATATGGTGTTCAGTCGACTTCCGAAGACAGTCTTCCGAAGACAGTCAAGTTTAAGAAGCGTCTTCCGAAGATGTTCCCATCTTCCGAATCGTCTTCTGTTCCAAGTTTCGGGGGTAGAGAGGTAGTAGGGTAGGGAAATTGATAGCTGGGATCTCCAATTTGAAGACGAGGTGTAGGGAAGCTCGAATTGAGCTCGGGAAGAAGCAAGGAGATGTCTGACAGAAATTGGGCAGCGCTTCCGCGCCCAATGTCTCAATAGGAAAGATGGCGGGTGGGGGTAATCGATCAGGCTGCCTGCACACAACCAAGGAAGCGCGGGGGATACCAAGAAAAGGCGAGAAGAAGTGGGAAGGGGGAAGAACAGGGAAAAGAACCTCTACAGTCTTCTGCTGCTCCCCGAGGTGCCTTCAACCTCCGCGCGCTTCTTGGCTCTGGTCCTAGCTCCAATGCGGCTCCTTACGACTGCGTCTGCTGTCAATTTCGGTCCACACCTCAATTCCACCTTCGCTTCTACTTGCCACTCTCCACTGTCAGCTTTTCAGAAGCTCCACAAAAACGCCTTCGCTCTTTTGCCTTCTGTGTCACAGAAATTTGGTTTCGCCCTTTGCCTAGCTGCCAACTTGTTCTCTCCTTCCTCGATGTCCTCTCTCAATGCTAGCTCGCGAAGCTCACTCTCTCAAATCGATCTTCTCAAGCGCTGTGCTGCGGGAAGTTGGAATGTGCCTAATGTGCTTCCTTACGCATCTTCTCCGCAGATTAGGAGTTTTCGACCTTGGGTATCTTCCCCGACCTACCTACCTATTCGGTGCGCCCCAGTAGGTACACCTACTGTCTTACCCGAAAACTCGTGGTTGACCTTCGCGATCGCTGTCTTCTGGGAGACAGAGCGTCTTCTCGTCTTCCGAAGACGCAACTGAGAAGACGCTCTTCCAAAGACGGTCGTCTTCCGAAGAAGTCAACTTCTTATTACAAACAGCTCTTAAGATCATCTTCCTGTTAAGGAAGACGTGACCTTAAGTAACAACGCTTCTTCAGTTATACAAACAAGTCATTATTCTTAAAAATTTCAAAATTTTGTGCATCCTGTAATTTGTGGGCACCACAGGTATAATCTTAATCTATTCGTATATCTCTAACATCGGGTGTAGTGTGTATAACCAATTAGATATCCTACTCTTCAATCCTACTTATGCATCGACCACAACGAAATAGAAGGAACCACCACCAGGGAGAGAAAAGCTACCCCCTCCACATGCAAACGGTTCCCTTTCCTGTTCTTGCGCTCCCTACTCTGCCACATGGCTGCCTAACTAATTTTACATTGAAAAACTGCCACCCTTAAGATAGCATGTTCGGTCCTACTAAATTGGGACAAGATTAACTTGTCTGCGGTGCTTTCTGCCTACTCTGATTGCTCGGTGGTAATCTCTACCTGATCTGCCCCTATCGGAGCTCCTAATGCGACTTCTGATAAGCTAAGAAGCCCTGCGAACACCTCGGGTGTCACTGAGGTGGCTTCCTCCATAATCGTTGCTGGCCCTGCTGTCGCTGCTGCTGCTTCTTCCTCAGCTTCGGCTTCGACTTCCGACTCTGCTTCTGCTTCTGCTTCGGAAGACGGAAGCGTCTTCTAGGAAGCTGGGTCGACTTGCGCTTCCTCGCTCTTCTGAGGCACCGGTTCGGTACTAGGGACCATGGCGACCTCATAAAGGTCCGGGGAAGTCGCTTCCTCCACGCAGAATACCTAGGAAGACGGTTCTTCTTCCTGTCTTCCGGGGCGTCTTCTGGTGTCTTCTCGGCTTCCAACGCTGTCACTACCAAGTGCACAGCGAGGTTGAACTCCTCTTTTTCCAATTCGGATCCAGTCGATGGTGCTGGAGCTTGGGAAGATGCAGTTACAAGTGGCGGAATCAAAGGAAGACCATAGAATGTCTTCACTCCCTCTATCTGCCAATCCAGATATCGGAACATGCTCTCCTTGCACTCTACCAACATCACTCTGGACTCCTCGTCCCGTTCTCTAGCCAGGGTAAGCAACTTCCTACCCGCGGTGAAGTTGAACTTCTTCTGAAGTGCTTCCACCGAGTGTGCTAGCATCTCCTACGCACGAGCTTCCGCTGCTTCCCGCTGCATCTTCTCGGCTGCAACTCGCGCTTCTACGGCTTCCCGCTGCATCTTCCAGGTTGTCTTCTCCTCTGCGAGGACGGTGATCTTCCCCCGCACTCGGAGAACCTCTTGGTCGCGTTGCTGTATGCGCGCCTGCAACTCCTGGTTGCTCTTCTTCAGTTGGATCAGCTCCTTGGCAGAAGTGGATGCTTCCGCCTTGTATCTCGCTGCGAGCTTCTCTGTGGTGCGGAGACTAGCTTCCAGCGCTTCTGTCTTCTTCTGGTCTTCTTTCTGACGCATCAAGGTGCGCAGACTTAATCCAGGCTGTAAGGGCTTCTCTTGAGCTTTTGCTCTCTTCTCCAGCAACTCCATAGCTGGCTGGATCTCTTAGTGGAAGAAGGCACTGAACTCTTCCAGTCTTCTTCCTGCGGAAGACAGGTTCATCTCCATAATTCAATCAGAGGTGTCGACCTTGTCTTCTTGAGGCAATTGTGCCTCTTCCACCACAATGATCTTCAGCTTCTGCATACGGGGAGAAGCTACTCTCCTCATCTTCAAGGGTGGAAGATCTCTCCCCATGGTAGAAGCGGTCCTCTTTACTGCGCTTCCTCGCATTGCAGTAGGAGTATCCATCCATCTTTTGTCTTTTGGAGTCTTCGGAAGACTCCTTGGTGCTGCAGAACCGGTCTTCTACTCCGATCGGGTACTGAACGGCTCTTCCTGCGAGTCAGACTCCGATCCTGAATGAATGAGAGAGGTGGTCTTCCTAGGTACACTTCTAGGACCCATCTTCCTCGAAGACGTGACGTCTTCTGACCCACTGGAGTCATCTTCTCTCACCAGAAGCGTCTTCTGATGAGAGCCGGGCCTCAGCTGCAACATCAAAGTGGGAGGGGGAGTTGTGGCTCCTGCTCGGTCGTCTTTTTCCGAGATCTCCTCCTTCGTCTCATGTTGCCCTGTTGGCTCATACTTCACCAACTGACCTTCCGTGAGATTCTCCATGACTACGTCCAAGTAATAGAGGAAAAGTGTCAAGTGTCCTCCTGCCGGGGTACCTAAGTACGCTAGCTCCGCTTGTACATATATGTGGAAGAATGAGCCCCAGTTGACGGACACTCCTTCATCTCACACTGCTTCCAGGAACTCCACGTCCTGATCTCCAAGGTACCTTGTCTTCTGTGCTTTCCTCTTGGGAAAGAGATGCAGAAACAGCTTCGCCAGAAGTCGCTTCTTCGGCTCCCGGTAAGAATCGATCTTCCACCCATTCCTTCCCTGCATGTTCTCCATGAAGAGGCAAGTTGTGCTTCCAGGCACATGCCACTCACTCACGATCTTGGGTAGGATCTTCTTCTCGAGCCAATACCCTCGGTCTTCGGATTCTAGTCTGTGGAAGGCCTTGCGCCACCAATCTTCAGTCCAGGAAGATGGTCTTCCTCGAGCTACTCCTGCCTTCACAAGTACACGGTTGCGAGGTGGTAATGCTGCCCAAACCTCCTCCAGAAGTCCCTAGTCGGCGAGGTTCCAATCCCACAAGAAGAAATCGAGACCCAACTCCTTGAGGAAGGGCGTGGTCTCGGCCAACTCGGCTGCTGGTAACACCAACCCTTGAGGATGCATCGACATACTCGAAGATCTGTGGCACTAAGCCACACGCACTTATTGTGAGTTGAAGGCTCAGTCCTCCCCAAGTGCCCACAGTCTAGCTTCTACTTCTCAGAAGACGAAACTAGTCTTCTAGAAGACAGCTACTCCGTCTTCCGAGATTCCAACAGTACTTCCTAGATAGCTCTCGTCTTCCGAGCTATATCTAAACAATCCTAACTAAGCAAGGCCTTGAATGGATTACCAAGAAGACAACCCACCTTGCATTACATCCTACTTCGTATCAGAAGATACAAGATTCACGAAACGTAGAGTGCATAACAGGTTCAGAAGATGGTTGCGGACTCCTGCGGTGACAGTGACCTCTGGGAAGACTCTCGGGACAGCTTCCGATTCAATGTCTTTCTCGGAAGACCTCCCGAAGTTGGAATTGGTATCAGACAGGGGTACTCATTTCTTAAATGAGACTATCTCTCTCCTGACCCAATACTTCAGGATTAAGCATCGGAAGACGACGCCGTACAACCCGAAAGCGAACGGACTAACGGAGAAGTCGAACGGTCTTCTGTGTAACATCCTGAATAAGGTAACTGTTAACCATGCGTATGACTGGGACACGAAATTGCCATCTGTGTTATGGACTTTCAAGATTTCACCTAAAGTCACAACCCAGAAGACGCCTTTCTACCTAACTTATGGCATGACACCTATTGTGCCCATTGAGTTAGAGGTCCCAACATACCGGTTAGCCGTATCCGAACGCATGGGAGAAGAAGAAAGCCAGGAGCAGCGTCTTCTGAATTTTGTAGAGTTTGAAGAAGACAGGAATGCAGCTTTGGAGAAGACATACGAGGTACAAGCGCAACGTAAGAATAACTACGATGGCAAGCTGAGGAAGGTGACCGTCGTAGATGGGGACTTGGTTCTTCTCTACGACAACCGACACCTTAAGTTCCCCGGGAAACTTCATCTTCGCTGGATGGGTCCTTACCGCGTCTTGGAGGTCTTCGACAATGGCTCCTTGCAGTTGGAAGAGTTGGACGGTACACTGATGACCACTCGTGTTAATGGGTGGCGTGTCAGGAAGTACTGGACGTGAACAGAAGTGCCAAAAACACTGATGTTTGCGGGGACGCAAACATGTGAGGGTGGGCGTATGTGGTGCCCACAAATTACAGGAATCACGAATTTTTAAATTTTTAAGATTAATAACTTGTTTGTATAACTGAAGAAGCGTTATTACTTAAGATTACTGCTTCCTTAGAGGGAAGATGATCTTATGAGCTTTTTAATAAGAAGTTGACTTCTTCGGAAGACGACCGTCTTCCGGGAAGCGTCTTCTCAGTTGCGTCTTCGGAAGACGCGAAGACGGCGGCAGACGGGAAGACGGCGGAAGACACCTATCTTCCGGAAGACAGCAACCGCGAAGGCCTAACCATGAGTTTTCAGGTAAAGAAGTGGGTGTACCTACTAGGTAACACCAAGGTGGTAGGTAGGTCAGGTAGGTCACCTAGGGTCGAAACCCCTAATCTGCGGGAAAGATGCGCAGGAAGCGCATTAGCGCATTCCAACTTCCCGCAGCAAGCACTCTTTGAGAAGATCGATTTCAAAGGGTGAGCTTCACGAGAGGAAATCGAGTGAGGACATCGAGCGAGAGGAAAGCGAGCGAGGTGAGGACCAGTTGGCAGCTAGGCGGAGGGTGAGACCGAATTGCTGAAGCACGGAAGGCAGGGAGCGAAGGCGTTTTTGTGAGCTCCCGAGAAGTTGACATTGGAGAGTAGCTGAGTAGAATCGAAGGTGGAATTGAGGCGTGACCAGAAACTGACAGCGGAAGCAGCCGTGTGGAGTCGCATTGGAGCTAGGACCAGAGCCAGAAGCGCGCAGGAAGGTCGAAGACAACTCGGGAAGAAGACAGAAGACTGTAGAGGTTCTTCCCATGTTCTTCTCCCTTTCCACTACTCCTCGCCTCTGTTTCGTGTTCCCCGCGCTTCCCCGGTTGGTTGCAGACAGCCTGATCGATTACCCCCATCCTCATTTTTCCTATTGTGACATTGGGTGCAGAAGCGTTGCCCAATTTCTGTCAGACATCTTCCTACTTCTTCCTGAGTTCAATTCGAGCTTCTCTACCCATCGTCCTCAAATTGACGATCCCAGCCATCAATTTCCCTACCCTACTACCCCTCTACACCCAAAACCTTGAACAGAAGACGCTTCGGAAGATGGGAACATCTTCGGAAGACGTTTCTTAAACTTGACTATCTTCGGAAGACTGACTTCAGAAGTCGACTATAACCAATTCGTATCAAGAATGGATTTGTGTTGCTTTTGTGTTAAGAGAGGCTTGGTACGAATCCTGAGTGGTGTGGTGAGTTCTTTTGTTATTTCGAGAAGTTGGAAGTCAGGAACTAGGCCTGTGCCTCCCGGTCTTCAAAGCTTCTCAACTCCACATCTTCCTAGAGAGACTAGAAGACTGAAAGGCTGGCAAAATGAGCGAGAAGACGTGAGGGTCCATTTCGGGTCTCTTCTGTCCGACCCATAGCAGCCGTTTCTTCTTCTTTCCAAACTTAGAAGAGAGTCGTGAGAAGACTTGTTGGCAGAATCTGGAGAGAATGGTCGAAGGTCATGTCTTCCCACCGAGCAGCAAGCTTCTTCTGAGTGCGTATGAGAGGTGAGAAGTCAGAAGAACAAAGTGCAATTGTCTTGAGTCTGTTGTGAGGATAGATTACGCGTAGGAAGACGAAGACAGACGAGACCAGTGAAGAGAAGTCTGACTTCGGGAGGTCTTCCGAGAAAGACATTGAATCGGAAACTGTCCCGGGTGTCTTCCCAGAGGCCACTATCACCGCAGGAGCCCGCAACCATCTTCCAAACCTGTTATGCATTTTATGTTTCGCGAATCTTGTATCTTCTGATAAGAAGTAGGATGTAATGCAAGGTGGGTTGTCTTCTGGGTAATCCATGCGAGGCCTTGCTTAGATAGGATTTTTTAGATATAGCTCGGAAGACGAGGGCTATCTAGGAAGTACTGTTAGAATCCCGGAAGACGGAGTAACTGTCTTCTTGAAGACTAGTTTCGTCTTCTGAGAAGTAGAAGCTAGACTGTGAGCACTTGGGAAGGACTGAGCCTTCAGCTCATAGTAAGTGCTTGTGGCTTAGTGCAACAGATCTTCCAGTATGTCGATGCATCCTCGAGGGTTGGTGTTACCTGCAGCGGAGTTGGCAGAGGCCACGCCCTTCCTCAAGGAGTTGGGTCTCAATTTCTTCCTATGGGATTGGAACCTCGCAGACCAGGGACTTCTGGAGGAGGTGTGGGCAGCGTTACCACCTCGCAACCGTATACCTGCGAAGGCAAGAGTAGCTCAAGGAAGACCATCTTCCTCGACTGAAGATTGGTGGCGCAGGGCTTTTCACAGGCCAGAATCCGAGGACCGAGGGTATTGGTTTGAGAAGAAGATTTTGCCCAGGATCGTGAGTTCGTGGCATGTGCCTGGGAGCACCACCTGCCTTTTCGTGGAAGACAGGCAGGGTAGGAATGGGTGGAAGATCGATCTTACCGGGAGCCGAAGAAGCGACTTCTGGCGAAGCTGTTTCTGCATCTCTTCCCCAAGGAGAAAGCGCAGAAGACGAGGTACCTGGGAGATCAGGACGTGGAGTTCCTAGAATCAGTGTGGGATGACAGAGTGCCCATCTACTGGGGCGCATACATCCACAACTATGTACAGACGGAGCTAGCGTACTTGGGTACCCCGGCGGGAGGACACTTGACCCCTTTTCTCTGCTACTTGTATGTAGCCATGGGGGATCTTATGAGAGATCAGTTGGCAGCGTATGGGCCAACGGGGCAACAAGAAGTGAAGGAGGAGACCTCGGAAGACGATGACCGAGCAGCAGCCGCAACTCCCCCTCCCACTCTGATGCTACAGCTAAGGCCCGGCTCTCACCAGAAGACGCTTCTGGTGAGGGAAGACGAGTCTAGTGGGTCGGAAGATACCACGCCATCGAGGAAGATGGGTCTTAGAAGTGTACCTAGGACACCCATCTTCCTCATTCACTCAGGATCGGAGTCAGACTCGGAGGAAGAACTGTTGAGTACCCGATCGGAGCAAAGACCGCTTCTGCGACACCTGGGAGTCTTCCGAAGACTCCAGAAGACAAGAGAAGAAGGGATACTCCTACTGCGAAGTGAGGAAGCGCAGTGAAGAGACCCGCTCCTGCCATGAGGGATCTTCCACCCCGGAAGATGAAAAGAGTAGCTTCTTCTCGTGCGTAGAAGATGAAGGCCATTGTGGTGGAAGAGGCTTCCTTGCCTCTGGAAGACGAGTCGACACCTCAGAGCGAGTAGTGGAGATGAACTTGTCTTCCGCAGGAAAACGACTGGAGGAGTTCAGCGCCTTCTTCCACAAGGAGATCCAGCCAGCTATGGAGTTGCTAGAGAAGAGAGCAAAGGCTCAGGAGAGGCCCTTGCAACCTGGATTCGGTCTACGCACCTTCCTGCGACAGGAAGAAGACCAGAAGAAGACGGAGTCGCTGGAAGCTAGTCTCCGCACCACGGAGAAGCTCGCAGCCAGATACAAGACAGAAGCAGTCACTTCTGCCAAGGAGCTGGTGCAGCTTCGGAAGAACAACCAGGAGATGCAGGCGCATGTACAGCAGCGCGATCAGGAGATCCTCCGAGTGCGGGAGAAGATCACCGCCCTCGCAGAGGAGAAGATGACATGGGCGAGGCAGCAAGAGGCCGCAGAAGCGCGAGTTGCAGTTGAGAAGACGCAGCGGGAAGCAGCGGAGGCTCGTGCACAGGAGATGCTAGCACAGTCGGTGGAAGCGCTTCGGAAGAAGTTCAACTTCACTGCGGGTAGGAAGTTACTTACCTTGGCTAGAGGATGGGACAGCGAGTCCAAGACAATGTTGGTGGAATGCAGGGAGAGCATGTTCAGGTACTTGGATCGACAGATAGAAGGAGTGAAGACACTCTATGGTCTTCCTTCGCTTCTGACACCTGCAACTGCATCTTCTCAAGCTCCAGCACCATCTACTGGATCCGGAATGGAGAAGGAGGAGTTCGATCTCGCTGTGCACTTGGTAGTGATAGCGTTGGAAGGCGAGAAGACTCCGGAAGACGCCCAGGAAGACAAAATGTCTTCTGGAAGACAAAATGTCTTCTGGAAGACAAGAAGACAAGCCGTCTTCCCAGGTATTCCGCGTGGAGGAAGCGACTTCCCCAGACCTCTATGAGGTCGCCATGATCCCTAGTCCCGCACCAGTGCCTCAGAAGATGGAAGAAGCACCGGTCGACTCCGCTTCCCAGAAGACGCTTCTGTCTTCCGAAGCAGAAGCCGAAGCCGAGGAAGACGCAGCAGCAGCGACAGCAGGGCCAGCAAAGAACGATGAGGAGGAAGCCACCTCAGTGACACCCGAGGTAACTGCAGGGCTTTCTAGCTTATCAAAAGCCGCGTTAGGAGCTCCGATAGGAGCAGATCAGGTAGAGATTGCCACCGAGCAATCAGAGTAGATAGTAACCAAATTGACTATTCCAGATTTAGTAGGACCAAACATGTTATCCTAAGGGTGGCAGTTTTCAGTGTAAAATTAGTTAGGATACCATGTGGCAGTATAGGTAGCGTAGGAGCAACGAGGTGGATGGCTAATTAGGAAGGGGAACCGCTTGCATGTGGAGTGACAACCTCCTGTCAGCGCCTCTCTCTCCCTGGTGGTCGTCTCCTCTGGTTCTCATGGCAGCGACATAAGTAGGATTGAAGAGTAGGAAAGAGAGTTCTGTAGCTACTGCACACACATCTCGATTCGATGGTGCAGGCAGACGAGACACATTAGAGATGAGACACATGATAGACAGTTCTTCGCACACTACACCCGTTGTTGGAAACATACGAATAGTCTGAGAATACACAGGAGGGGTCTGCATGCTCGTACCAGCAGTGGTTCGGAGATGTAGATAGAGGTAGTGGACAGTCTAGAAACAGAGAACGGCATCCTCGTGCAGTCTTGTTGACTAGACTGGTGTGTCGAGGAGTAGACGCAAGAAGTAGAGGGAGTGAGCTTCCCAATGCCATTGTGACTTCTTCTCGGGGAATGGATTGTGGATTTGGGTGCAGAAGCTTTGTTCATGTCTTCTGGGTGGTGGGTTTCCTTGAATTCGCTCCCAATTGTGCATGGGAAGTGTTCTTCTTGAGTGGCGGTAAATGTCAACAGTTGTGGAAGTGTAGCTTGGCTCGTCCAGTAAAGCATTTGGGATCTGCGTACGGACGGTCTTATGGGTAAGGGATCCCAGAAGACAGAGTAGTCAGAGCAGCGAAGTGAAGAAGAAAAAAGTCTTCTTCCCGCAACAGAAGACGACATCCTCGAGTAGAAGACGGTGCAACAGTACTCACGTTTGTTATCTTCCTCCTCAAACTATTACAAGCAGGGATAGCTTGTTAGTCAGGATCCGGACTAGAAGCCTGTCGGAATCTTAATTGCCTCTTTTCACCTTGTTTTCTCTTGTTTAGATTTCCTCTTCTTCCCCATCTTCTCTCATCTTCCCCATCTTCTTACCTTCTTCTAGTGAGCTTCCGTTATCGTGTCGTGGACCGGCTCCTACATGAAATTCAAACTTCGATGCTTGTCACTCCAAAGTCACTCATGAGAAGACAAGTTAGGCCCCAACTTATGGGTTTTTGGCACAATTTCAGATATCCATTTTCATCGCATAGATGGGTAGAGCTTCTTGTCAGCTTTCCATAGGCACTTTGTCTACTTCGTTTGGACGCCTAGTGGAGAAGTTACAAGACTCGAAAGATGGAGAAAACAAGCTAGGCCCCAGCTTGCAGGCTTTTGGCACCATTTCGGATCTTCGTTTTTATCGCACTAGTGGATAGAGCTCCTTGTCAGCTTTCCATAGGCACTTTGTCTACTTCATTTGGACGCCTAGTGGAGAAGTTACAAGACTCGAAAGATGGAGAAAATAAGCTAAGCCCCAGCTTACGGGCTTTTGGCGCAACTTCGGATCTTCACTTTCATCACATGGATGGGTAGAGCTCGTTGTCAGCTTTCCATGGGCATCTTGTTTACTTCGTTTGGACATCCAGAGAAGAAGTTATGCGATTCGAAAGAAGGCAAAATCAAGCTAGGTCCCTAGTTACTTGCTGACTGGATATTTAGGGCTCCAAGCGTTATATTGAAGACGATACCAGTTTTCATCGGGCGGTTTGGAAGTTCTGAGTGAAATTGGCTCGCAGGGAAGCGCTTACATCAGATTTTCGTTCACCTGCGACTTGAGGTTGGGCTGTTTTTCGCGATCGGTGAGCCAAGCTCTTCGTTCTTGGTGCCTACGCGATCAGGGAGTCTTCATCTACTCATAGGAGAAGACAGTGTGCGGATTGGATTGTTGGGTTGGGTGTAGTGAGCAAGTTTGAGCCGCATGGAGCTGATTTACGTCAGTTTTTTGCAACCTGTGACCAAATTTCTTGCGTGGTTTTGCTAGGGGAACTCCAAACGACTTGTTTGGAGTCTTGTTGGGTTCAGGGTAGCTAGATCTACCTGCCCGAGAAGACGGATATCAGTTTGGACGATCCGTTTGTGCGGTGTGTGGGATTTTAAGCCGCAGGTAGGATTTTTCGGAGGTTCGGTCACCTGCGATCGAAAATCGGCGATATCTCGACTGTTGGGAGTCGGATCTGAAGGTTTCTTGGGTTAACGGAGTCAGCGGAGGAGACCCTATCGACATCTGAAGTCCGTTTGACGAAAGGAGAAAATGCACAGATAGACTTTTTCGGTTTCTTCGTTACGGGTTTTGTTCTTTTGAGTTCGTTAGAGTTCTGGTTGGCTGTATACAGCTTGTGGTAGCTAGCTTTAGCTAAGAGCTTATACATGAATGTGGTTTGGACTTGGGTTTGGATCGCGTGATACTGCTGTGGCTCTGTTTGTTAGCAAAGGGAAGTTTCTCTTGTTTTGAGCTACGCTTCGGTGGTTTTAGGTCAGGGTTGTGATTCAAGGGTTGCTTTTAGGGGCTTTTGAAGCAAGTTACAGACTGCTCTGGTCTGGTTCTCAGTTCTATGCTCTTAGGAGAAAGAACCGGTAGTGTACATACATTTGGAGTGTATATATCGCAGCGTTCGTTCTCGTGGTTGTTTTTCTCTGTCTTGTCTCTTGTTTCAGCACACAACATCTCCACAGCCAGGAACTTCGCGTTTTCTTGGACATCCTTCACACAATATCCGATACGACACCGTGAAGGTGAATGTCGTTGTAGTGCTGCAGGAAGATCATTTTCATAGGCAGAAGCATGAGAAGGCTACAGGGAGCATACACCCTGTGATTAATCTAAACCGTTGTGATGTGAATGGAAGAGTAAGGTGTAACTACCGTTGCTAGTCGACTTCTGTGGAGCAGGGCAATCTTCTGGAGGTGTGAGAAGACGAGCTGAATCCCCCAGAAGACGAGAATCGCTTCGGGATGGAAGCAGGAAGATCGTCTTCTCGAGCTTCTCTATGAATAGTTGTGTGATATTTTAGTTGGTAGTTGTTTGTTTAATTCCAGAGCACCATTTGGCGTGTCTGGAAGACGTGTGGTTTTGTGTGGTTGTGTGAGAAGACGGGCTTTCTAGATAAAACCCGTGTGTTTGGGTGTTTGAACAGATCTTAGAACTTAGAGCAGCGTTACTTGTGCAAATCCTCTGTGGGAACGATATCTTGTATACTAAATGGGCAAAAGGAGTAATCCTGCGTCACTACACGTGGCGTCTTCCGACCCACTGGAGTCATCTTCCCTCACCAGAAGCGTCTTCTGATGAGAGCCGGGCCTCATCTGCAACATCAGAGTGGGAGGGGGAGTTGCGGCTGCTGCTCGGTCGTCTTCTTCTGAGATCTCCTCCTTCGCCTCAGGTTGCGCTGTCGGCCCATACTTCACCAACTGTCCTCCCGTGAGATCCCCCATAGCTACGTACAAGTTGCAGAGGAAAGGTGTCAAGTGTCCTCCTGCCGGGGTACCTAAGTACGCTAGCTCCGCATGTACATATATGTGGAAGAATGAGTCCCAGTTGACGGACATTCCTTCATCCCACACTGCTTCTAGGAACTCCACGTCCTGATCTCCAAGGTACTTTGTCTTCTGCGCTTTCCCTTTGGGAAAGAGATGCAGAAACAGCTTCGCCAGAAGTCGCTTCTTCGACTACCGGTAAGATTCGATCTTCCACCCGTTCCTTCCCTGCCTATCCTCCATGAAGAGGCAAGTTGTGCTTCCAGGCACATGCCACTCACTCACGATCCTGGGCAAGATCTTCTTTTCGAGCCCATACCCTCGGTCCTCAGATTCTGACCTGTGGAACCCTTTGCGTCATCAATCTTCAGTCCAAGAAGATGATCTTCCTCGAGCGACTCCTGTCTTCACAGGTACACGGTTGTGAGGTGGTAATGTCACCCACACCTCCTCCAGAAGTCCCTGGTCGGCGAGGTTCCAATCCCACAGGAAGAAGTTGAGACTCAACTTCTTAAGGAAGGGTGTGGCCTCGGCCAACTCTGCTGCTGGTAACACCAACCCTCAAGGATGCATCGACATACTCGAAGATCTGTTGCACTAAGCCACACGCACTTATTGTGAGCTGAAGGCTCAGTCCTCTCCAAGTGCCCCCAGTCTAGCTTCTACTTCTCAGAAGATGAAACTAGTCTTCTATAAGACAGCTACTCCGTCTTCCGGGATTCTAACAGTACTTCCTAGATTGCTCTCGTCTTCCGAGCTATATCTTAACAATCCTAACTAAGCAAGGCCTCGAATGGATTACCAAGAAGACAACCCACCTTGCATTACATCCTACTTCTTATCAGAAGATACAAGATTCGTGAAACGTAGAATGCATAACAGGTTCAGAAGATGGTTGCGGCCTCCTACAGTGACAGTGGCCTCTGAGAAAACTCTCGGGACAGCTTCCGATTCAATGTCTCTCTCGGAAGACCTCCCGAAGTCAGGCTTCTCTTCACTGGTCTCACCTGTCTTCTTCTTCCTACGCGCAATCTATCCTCACAACAGACTCAAGACATTTGCACTCTGTTCTTCTATCTTCTCACCTCTCATACACACTCAGAAGAAGCTTGCTGCTCGGTGGGAAGACATGACCCTCGACCATTCTCTCCAGATTCTGCCAGCAAGACTTCTCACGATTCTCTCCTAAGTTCGGGAAGAAGAAGGACTGGGCTGCTATGGGTCGGACAGAAGAGACTCAAAAAGGACCCTCACGTCTTCTCGCACATTTTGCCAATCTTTCCAATCTTCTAGTCTCTCTAGGAAGATGTGGATTTGAGAAGCTTGGAAGATCGGGAGGCATAGGCCTAGTTCTCGATTTCCAACTTCTCGAAATAACAAACAACTCACCAAGCCACTCGGAATTCATACCAAGCCTCTCTTATCACAAAAGCAAAGCAAATCCACTCTTGATACGAATTGTGCACAGTCGACTTCCGAAGACAGTCAAGATACTGAAGCGTCTTCCAAAAACAGTCTTCCGAAGATGTTCCAATCTTCCGAAGCGTCTTCTGTTCAAGGTTTCGGGAGTAGAGGGATGGTAGGGCAGGGAAATTGATAGCTGGGATCTCCAATTTGAGGGCTAGGAGTAGGGAAGCTCGAATTGAACTTGGGAAGAAGCAAGAAGATGACTGACAGAAATTGGGCAGCGCTTCCACGCCCAATGTCACAATAGGAAAATAGGGATGGGGGAATCGATCGATCAGGTTGCCTGCAAACCACCGAGGAAGCGCGGGGGATATCGAACAAAGGCGAGAAGCAGTGGGGAAGGGAAGAGAATATGGGAAGAACCTCTATTGTCTTCTGTCGACTTCCCGAGCTGTCTTCGATCTTCCGCGCGCTTCTGGCTCTGGTCCCAGCTCCAACGCGACCTCACAAGGCTGATTCCGCGGTCAGCTTCTGGCTACGCCTCAATTCCACCTTCGATTCCACTCAGTCATCCTCCAATGTCAGCTTCTGAGAGCTCACCGAAAACTGTATTCAGCTCGATACTCTTCTGCGCTCAGCAATTCAACTTCGCCCTTCTTCTAGCTTCGAACCGATCCTAACTCCACTCGATTTTACTTGTCGATTTCCTCACTCAAATCAACTCGCTGCCTGAATTAATCTTCTCGATCTCCAATCTCTCGATGCGGGAAGCAGATAGGTCTCTGTGCTAATGCGCTTCCTGCGCATCTTCCTCGCAGTTTAGGGGTTTCGACCCTCCTGACCTACCTAACCGATTCGGTGCTACCTGGTAGGTGCATCTACTCCTTACGTGGTTAAGCTTCCATGGTTGCCATCTCCCGGAAGGTGCGTGTCTTCCGCCGTCTTCCTTCTTCCGAAGACACCACCGAGAAGACGCTCTTCCGAAGACGGTCGTCTTCCGAAGAAGTCAACTTATTATTACAAACAGCCCTTAAGATCATCTTCCTTCTAAGGAAGCCGTAATCTTAAGTAACAACGCTTCTTCAGTTATACAATTAAGTTATAAATCTCAAAAATTTCAAAAATTCGTGAATCCTGTAATTTGTGGGCACCACACAGCCACCCTCCAATGTCAGCTTTCGAGAGCTCACAAAAAACGCCTTCAGTTCACTACGCTTCCTGCGCTCAGTAGTTCGACTTCGCCTTCCTTCTAACTTCCGATCGATCTTGTCCTCACTCGATTTCACTCGCTGCTTTCCTCACTCAAATCAACTCGCTGCCTGACTCGATCTTCTCAATCTCCAATCTCTCGATGCGGGAAGCAGGTAGGTTTCTGTGCTAATGCGCTTCCTGCGCTGTCTTTCCCGTAGTTTAGAGGTTTCGATCTTAAATGACACCCGACCTACCTACCTGTTCGGTGTTACCTAGTAGGTACACCTACTTTTTTACTTGAAAATCCGTGGTTAGGCCTTCACGGTTCGCCGTCTTCCGGAAGATGCGTGTCTTTCGCCGTCTTCTGTCTTCCGAAGACAATCTTCAGGAAGATGCTTCTCGAAAGACGGTCGTCTTTCGAAGAAGTCAACTTCTTATTACAAAAAGCTCGTAAGATCATCTTCCTTCTAAGGAAACCGTAATCTTAAGTAACAACGCTTCTTCAGTTATACAAACAAGTTATTAATCTTAAAAATTTCAAAAATTCGTCCATCACTCTCTCCTCAGAACTCCAAATCGATCGATCTTTGCCTCCTAAGTGTAGCCCGTCTCTAGAGCTCTCCAACAAGACCCCTCACTCCTCGAATGACCCCCGAGGAGACCTCCAAAACCTTAAAGCCGTCTGTAGATCTTGAATGGAGTTGATTGGTCGAAAGTAGACCAATAAGAAAACAGATCTGGAAATCATTTTTTTCCTCTACTTGGTACCCTAGAACCACTATAACCCTAATACCCTCTCATGCCTTCAAGGCATCGGTCCCAACCTTAGGATAATTACACTCGTCAAACTATAGAGACCATACTTAACACTTAAGATTCAATACAAAGTCAAGTTGACGACTTGGAACTGATCTACGACGAAAGATACTACAATTGGGAATGGAGAAGCCATCACTTGATTACAGTACTCCTCGTCAAAGTTCCTTGCGATCTACACACGATGATTGATCTTCCGCCGACAATGACACCGAACGTCCACCCAGACGTTGAAAGGGATGTTGGCCGGATAATTCAGGTCCATTCGTCGCTCGTCAAAGTAAGATATACACTGTCAAGTCCCAGTTCTCCCCGTACGTGACAATTGATAAGACCACCGGAGTAGGCGAGTCCATCACCCTTCCCATGAACTCTTGTCCAAAGTAGGCGACGAACCACCGTCGAAAGTGATCGTGGTGGATGCAGTGAAGTTTGATATGAAACGGGTTTGGAAATGAAAGATTCGGAACTCGATTTAGTCCTCCACCCATAAATATCACTCTTGCAGTTGCTCACTTATCATATAAGACCCTAAGACACACTCATGAAATCCACACAAAGAAGAATGTCTCACGAACCCTCGACCCACTATCTTATACCTAAGTTTGACAACAAGAGCCATTCACGCGAATGTTCACGGATCACTGAGTCGACACATCTTGTTATCGTGCGATCTCACATCTAGATCTCTGTGAACGCGACACCTAATACGCTCTCATGCGAACTACACGAAAGGTTCTAGGACACAAAGAAAACACAACACACGTTTTGTACTGAATTCACATGTGAGACGTCTCACAACACGACATCGTTTAGGACCTTGGACTTTATGAGAACTCCGCCCCAATTCATCTTGTGACTTGCTCATGTTTTGGGACCGACCTAAGCGGATCTAGGTCGAGACTTAGGGAATGCTGAGCTTGATGATTAGGAAGACGGTCCGGCTCTGATCTGGACCAAATATTGTTAAGGTTAGTGGTGTATGGACGCTAACTTGTGATTGTGGTTTGCAGATTAGCGGTGTAAATTTCGTGATCTACTGAGCAAGAGCTTCTGCTGGCGCAACAAGGCGGTAGTTGCGTGAAAAGTTGTATCAGAGCCGACACTTCGGTGAGCGAGAACTTGAGATAGCGGCTGAAGGCTGGACGCTTGAAGAGAGACGCGAGACACGAAGCGGATCAACGTTTTGAGATGACACTTGGAGCGATGGTCGACATATGACAGAGTTCCAAGAAGAAGACCAAGAGACGAGTGACGGCTGACACCGGGACCAGATTTGACTCGAGCTAGCCTCGAGGCACAGTCAAGAGATGATAACCGACAACCTTCGTCTCAACATCAAGGAAAGCTCGTACCAGCTACGACACCGATGCAGCAAGATGGAGTCTTGTCAACGGTGTCCAACGATTCAGGCACGAGAAGTCAAGGAGCCTTGTATGCGAAACTCATCAAGATGATGAAGACCATGCAGGAGGGTATGATCTCCACGAACATATCGCTGAGCTTGAGGCAGGCCAAGGGAGTTCTTCATCTATCAGAAAGCTTTGTAAGATGAATTTGCCGACCCCGTTTTCATATATAGGACGGGCTCGTAAGGTTAAAGATTTCTTAACTGCGTTGGACCTATACTTTGAGACGCAACAGGCTTAGGAGTCAGACAAGGTGAGAGCGGCGGTTACGTTCTTGAAGGATCATGCGCTTCTCTGGTGGACTGCATACAGGGATGAGCATGCCTTGACCGTCTCGGCGCTTGGTTGGAAAGAGTTCAAGGTGTTGCTCGCGAGATGATTCACTCTGGAGTATCAAAGAATTTGGGATGGTGTCGAGCTAGTTAGGCTAAAGCAGACGGGGACCTTAAGTGCTTATGTGCGCGAGTTCGGTGCCAAGCTTGACTCGTTCTCCAAGTGGACTAAGGAGACCAAAATATGATGACAAAAGTTACTACAAATTGATTAGTATTCTTAATCTCTTGTTTGATGACTACTCCTTTATACAAGATTCATATTTTAAGATCAATTTTTCTTGTTTATATTAACCTAAGGTCTCGAAAATACATAACCAAATTATCTTTCTTAGTTTACTCTGACAAGTGATGATCCCAAGAAGTTTATACATGTTGATAGTTCTCAAGAACGTCGAGATTTTAAATATGAGAGATTGTCTTTCAGAGTTTATCAGCATACAATCATTTGTGACGTAATAGTTGAAGACATCAAAGTTTGTTTGATGGATGTATATAATAAACATATCGATCCATATGAATTGTCGTCGACATTAATATAAGTAATAAGCTTGATGTTGTTATGTGAAGATATTCAAATTTATGCAATAAATTCTAATGTATAGTTTGACTATTATGAACTAATAGTACACTACTTTCAGAGTGGAAAATCTTAGAAAAGTATTGTATAGCTTGTGATACCTGTGAACAAACTTCCATTGATCCCAAAGATTATTCAACTTAATCTATCTTTTGCTGTACTTGTGCTGTGAATGTAGATGGACTTGGCTTGAAAACCATTTGTGAAAAATAAGAGGACAGAAGTGTTGGACTGACCAATGTGAAATGGATTCAATTTTGGCATGCTTCGTGTGTTCAAAGAATGTTTCGGATATGTTCCTCTCAATTCATAAGTTTGGTGCAGAAAGATGATATAGGGCAATTGGGTATAAAAGAATCTTCCTCTACTTTTCTTAACTTGATCATTCAGAAACCCTAACAGCAAATGCAACTTGAGGAAAGAAGAAAAAAGCCGAAAGAAGGTATAGTATGAGTGGAAATGAAAATATCTTTGTCTTGTATTCTTGACTTGATCGTTTTGGTTGATGCTCACAATTGCAGTTTGGTGGAAGAAGAAGATACTTCACAAAATAAAAGAAAAATATAATGATCTTACTGTTGGTCGTGAGACTGATAAGCAATACTGCTTTTCTTGCATGGGAGAGCATTTGTTCACTGATAAGTTTATTATACGACTGAAAAATGAGCTACAAGTATGGGAACGCGTAAATTCAAAATATAAAGAAATAAAGAGAGAAAGATGGACAGTAAATGAAGAAATGACATTTAGATAACGCGCGAGAAGTCCACTTTAGCAGTGGTAGCTAAAAAGTTTTATTGACCTCATGAAAGACGATGTCGCCCACTTTGTGAAAACACGCGTAACTTGTCAAGCGAACCGCGTTTCGTATGAGAAGAAATAGGGATTGTTTCATCCTTTGCCGATTTCAGCCAGACCTTGAGAAAGCATTAGCATGGACTTCATTATCTCTCTACTTGACTCAAAAGAATACAATACAATCTTTGTGATAGTTGACCGGTTTAGCAAACTAGCGAAGTTTGTCCCGACCTTGGATACCGCAACAACGTTCACGACATCTCGGTTGTTCCTAGATACTTGGTGGCGTTCACATGGATTGCCCCGGAGTGTTATTTCAGACCGAGACTCCAAGTTCACAAGTGCCTTTTCGAAATACTTGTTTCAAAAGTTGAGAACTAAGTTAAAATTTAGTACCGTTTTTCATCCCGAAATGGATGGACAAACGGAACAAGTTAACTCGATTCTGAATCAATACTTGAGGAATTATGTGAGCGCGGACCAAAGTGATTGGACGGAGGGTTCAATCTTGCGGAGTATTGTCATAATTCCACAAAGCATTCAGCAACCGATGAATCGCCTTTCTTGCTGGCTTACTGACGTGAGACAGAAGGGCCTCTTGACTTGACTCTTGGAGGGAGTTCTACATCGGCACGACCAAGAACACGGCAAACATCAGCTGAAGAGTTGGTGGCGGAGATGCAGCAGTGCGAGGAACAAGTGAAGAAAAACCTCAAGAAGGCGCATCAACGTTACATGAAGCAGGTAAACAAGCATCGGCGGCAAGTGAAGTTTCAAGTGGGCGAAGAATTATGGTTAAGTACGAAGAACTTCATCCTTTCAGAGAGAATATCGGGAAATATTTTTTCGAAGTTTGCAGGATCTTTTGTCATTGTCAAGAATCCACACGAAGATGTCTATACGTTAGACCTTCTTCTCGAGTGGTAGTTGCATCCGACTTTTCATGTTTCTTTATTAAAGAAATACTTCAAAGATGATTTGCGGCTGGAAGACAAATAGGTTCTCAGGCCTCAACCTGATGTCGTGCAAGGCGAAGCAGAATACGAGGTAGAGACCATTTTGCGATCACGGCGCAAATCTAATCGAATGGAGTACTTGGTCAAGTGATGTGGATACCATTTGAAGGAAACAACTTGGGTGCCAGAGGAAGAGCTAACACATATAAGTGAAGTATTGGACCTCTTCAACAGCGACAAGGACAACAAGGGCATTAGCAAGATGAGGACATCTCCTTCCAGCGAGGAGTGAAGGAACGACGAACCATACGAGTAGCAACTTGAGACGACTTGGGCTGATGGACTTTGTAGCTTTGTCTTGTATTTGGAAATAAAGATTTTGTTTCTTGAAATTTGTCTAAGTGTATTGGTAGTGCATGGATATGACTAGCTCTGATTAGATGCCTAGGATGTTGTCAAGAGGAGGAACGAAGCACACTCAAAAGAAGCGAGCTGGTTTGGATAAGCATCTAAATCAATACTAAGTCTTGATGTCAAGACTGAGGTTTGCCGCAGCATTGGCAAAGCAAGTATGAATTTTTATACTTGTCTTGGAGCTTGGTGTGATCTTGCGTTGCGGTTTTCTAATTGCAAAGTAAACTTAGTCGCGCGTCTAAGTCAAATCAGGTTGCGATCGAAAAGTGAGTTTCGGGAGACCTCGTAAGTAGGTGTGAATACTTATACTTAGCAAGTTAGAGTCTTAAGTAGAATGTTTAGAAATTGTCAACTAGTTTTGTTTAGGGTTGGCCAAAAAGGTAAGACTTTTCTCGAGACTAGTTAGAATTTTCTAAGTGTTCTAGCGACAACTTCAGACTCAAGCCAAGAAGAGAATTGCGGGTTAGCTACCAGAATGCAATTCTAGCGCCAAAGGGTTGGCTATCCATTTTGAACTTGACGTTAACTTAAGGATCATTGTTGACGAGGGCATCAACCTCCAAAGTGGAGATGAATGTCGCGACCTTCAGTCTCAAGGTCAAGCGTAGACGCGAACAATAGAACCCTAGTGACTTGCGTTGTGAACGTTGCGAGTAGGACTGAACGGCTTGGCCGGGAAGTCGGGATCAGATGAACCCTAAGTGGTTCTCTAAACCAAGGTTGGAACATTGGGTTAGGACATAAGGGCCTACTCCAAGACGACCCTAGACGACCGCTGACATAAGGGGGCAAGTCTAGCAACGGACTGAAACATAGGTATGAGACATAAGTCTGAGACGTGAGACCGAGACGTGAGTCCGATATGCAGACAGACCGTGGTTCGGACGCTGGTCCGAACCACAGGGTTCAAGTCTCGGTCTGGACCATAGTTTTTCAAAAAATAGCTAAGTGTTGGAGCTCCAGCGACGTTTTAGGTCATGGACGGAGCTCCACGTAAGATCTCGAGGTAAGTAAGATATCATTGGAAAGGTCTCGGCGAGAGCTTTCCAGTGATATGTAGAACTCCTCGAACTGACCTCTGAGCTGAGAATTATGACTGAACCCGTGATCGGATTGTGGTATAATTTTCAGGGACCAAAGAGGAGGGCGGGGCCACCGATCCCCAAAAGTATATATGAGGGGGGCTCGATGCTTGGGTGGGCTAGGACGAGTCATCCGACCTCAGGGTTTGGTGAGTGGACTCTCAGAGCATGAGGTGATGGCTGGGTCGGTTCTAAGGCACGTTCCGATTCAGACTTAGACGTCTAGACTTAGGAACGATGTAAGAGCTGGAACAAGACTAGGGAACGAGTCGGCAGGTTAGACCACCGTTCGGGAGCCTAGATCCAGACGGACATCACGGGCGGTTGGACCACTAGGTGTGCTGGAGGTACCGTTTAGGACCCTGGACTTTATGAGAAGTCTACCCCAAGTCATCTTGTGACTTGCTCATGTTTTGGGATCGACCTAGGCGGGTCTAGGTCAAGACTTAGGGAATGCTGAGCTTGATGATTAGAGAGATGGTCCGGCTCCGATCCGGACCAAATAGAGTTAAGGTGAATGGTGCATAGACGCTAACTTGTGATTGTGGTTTGCAGGTTAGCGGTGTAAATTTCATACCTACTGAGCAAGAGCGTCCGCTGACACAACAAAGCGGTAGGTGCGCAAAAACATCCATCCCAATTGGGTTGTCCTACAGGTGGACGTGAAAAACACTTTTAATAGTGTTTCTTGTGCTCCTATCTTTAAGGAGCTCATGGATGACGGTGGAACTCTAGCAGATCTCGTTTCCTTCATGTGATCGTTTTATGGTTCTTCCTCTTCTTTTTATTACCAACACGGTGTCGTAGTGCATGACATTCCACATGATGAAATGAAACTTCAGAAGAGACTCAACTGACATTTGTTCAAGAAGTTGCGCCTTAGCTTATCAACCTGGGCCGGAGTTAAGATGGGGCTATGCTTGACAAGCTGCCCTCTAGCTTGGGTTGAAATATCACCTTGAAAGGGCAAAAAGTTCCAAAATGCGGAGCTCGTCGAGAAGAACGACTTCATACTTTCAATTTCAAGAAAATACGTTCTAGGTAATAGTTAGTACAAGTCTTAATTGATGAAAAGTACGAAAGAGAGAAATCTGTCGATTCTGATTGTTACGCAAATAGTATAAGGATCCTAGCTTAGCAAGGGTGTTAGGATTTGAAGAGAACCGTGAAAGTTGCGTGAAACGTTGCATGAAAGGGATATTCTAGTTTTTTTGCTCAAGAAGAAGCAGTCGATATGCGCAAGAGGAGACTGAGACTGAGAGGATCGATTTCTGAAGAATTTTCAGTTAGAAGGTGGTCATAGAGAGAAGATTAAGAGTTTGGGAGCTTGAATTTGTCTATAAGACTGTTTGAAGATGAATCTGGTGAACAGAGAGTTGAATTGAGAGCAGGGGAGAGGCGCGCAGGAGTGAGAGGAGAGATATTTTATCACTGAAGATTTTGGTGATAAAATTGATATTGGAATAAAGTTTATTGAGTCATGAAAGACCTATGTGCACATATTTGAGTGTCTTGTTTGATTTGGTGGATGCAAGAGATCAAATTTGAGTTGGCGACAGTTTGTTTTTCTTCTGATCAATTTCAAAATCAGTCACAGTCAGGAGGCCCGTCCTTCCCAAGTTACACTCTCACCACGACATATCTGGTGCTTCCACTGAGAGATATTGGGGTGATTGATTTGGAGAATTGATTAGATTGATTGAGAAGATGGATCACGGTGTTGCCGTACAAGGTGTGGCTGCTGCTCAAGGTGCTCCTGTTCAAGGGACTCCTGCTCAAGATGGGATTGACTCTCAAATAGTACCAGCAACCGCACAGCCTACTATAGACACATCTCAGATTCTTCAAGCGTTGGCTGGCCTGATTCAGCAACAACCTGCAATTGGAGGAGATGAGCAAAAATTCACAAAGACGTTACAAGCAATTGTTGGTCGATGTGGACGATTTGATGAGAGAGACGTTACTAGGTACTTGTGGGAGTATGTGGGTGAGATAGAGTTGGTCAGCGCACCTGAGGTTGAGGTAATTTTGAGCTTTGAGTCGACTGCTGTTCTTGAATTGAGAGAGAAGGTGAGAATTTTACAAAGGAGACATCTAGGTGGATTGACTCTATTTCTAGAAGAAGATTCTGAAAGAGTCACCAGAAGGACCCTCATGGATTGGATAGAGTGTCAGCCTGGACGTATCATGAGACTGAATGAGATGATTCGTGAGTTCGAGAAGAGGTACTCTCAGCTTTCTAGTCTAGAAAGGTTGACGCTAGATACTAGGAAGACGGAGTTGTTCTTAGGGGCTCTGGATGAGTTTACAGCAGATAGACTTTGTTTCATGTTGGTTGATCGTGGAGCTGAAGGGAGAGTTACATCTGATTGGAGAAGAGTGGAGGAAGCAGTATCTACTCTTGCTAGACAACGTCGTGGTAGGATGGCAATGCAACTAGAGATCTTGCTAGAACAGAGAGTAGCTCCTCAAGTTCCAATAGTTCTTCTTATAATATCTCAGGCACCTATAGTGATTCCTCAAGCACCTGTAGTGATTCCCCAAGTGGTTCCTCAAGCGCCTGCAGTGTGTATCTCAACACAAAGAGGACCTAGACAGCAGCAGCGATCTGTTGAGAACCGAAATCAAAAAATAACATGATTGAAGAGCTCACTCAATAGTTGAGAGATTTGAGAGTTGAGATGGCAGATCTGACGAGAGACCAATGACCAGTTGCGTCAGGTGTTCGATCTGAAAGAGGAATCTTTACCAGGAGATGTATTTGATGTGACAGTCCATATCATCTCAAAGGGGATTGTCAAGACCTAGCGGTTGTCTTGCGAGAGAGCGTGGTCAATTGTCAGAATAACAGATTGCATCTAACCGCCACTGGGTAACCTCTAAACACATATTTTGGAAGAGGAGGAATGAGAAGCTTGCTTCCAGCACTTACTGGTGCGAACACTATAGCAATGACTGCGGGTTCTGTAGAAGTTGATGTATATACTGGGAGAGTTGAGATGCGCTCTAATCCAACTATGGTTGAGCAAGCTGCTGAAGTTCCAATTGAAATGATGAAGAGAGGTGCAGAAAGCATTAGGAGAGTTATTGGATGGAGAGACCTAGTAGATGCAACTTCTGTTCAAGCGTTTTTGGAAGCAAGCAGTGACCAAGACGCCATGGTGGAAGACAAAAGATGGCGAGATGCTCCTGATTTAGATGCAAGAGCACCTGATGATAGTGACTGTCGGAGAGTGACGAGGAGGAGAGCAGCGAGACCATTGTCATCTGGATCGGTACCAACTGATAGATTTCCTGCTGTAGAGGATATATCTTCTACCTCTACAGCTCCACCACCTACAGTAGATCCTATGAAAGGTGTGCAAGATTTGCCACATGAGGCTATTGTTATTGAAGAAGTACGAGGGGAAGAAGTTTACAGCACAAGAGAAGAGAAAAGCTTCGGCTTACAAGTTGACAACAGACATAGAAACAGCAACAGACATGTGTGTTGTTCTGGAGCAACGTATTTTGGGTGCTAGAGTTGAGTTTACTCTTCGTGAGTTACTTGGTATCGCGAAGAGAGTTTCATGAATTGATATTGACATCATGAAGAGAAAGAGACAGATGTTGTAGTCAGAGGGTTGGAGCAGTAGATGCTATTGGTATTGACAAGATCAGAGATGAGAAGTATGAAGCATGGGTTACTGATCTTGTTGTTGTTGAGAATGAAGATGAAGAATTTGAGGAGGATAAGTCAAGCACAGACAGTGATTTCAAACAGAATCAATGGATACGTGCGACAATCGAGACGTAGGTTCGACTTGGAGGACTTTCTGAATCGGTACCTGCACTTGTGGATCACGGGTCAGAGATCAACATTATTTCGAAGGAGGTGTATGAGAATGGACAGTTATCGATCGAGAAGAACCATGGTTGTATACTCCGTGCTGCTAACAATCAAAAGGATGAGTTGTACGGAGCTTGTCCAAATATACATGTAAGGATTGGAGATGTAGAGGTTGATCAGCATTTCTTTGTATAGTTGTTCGAATGGAGACAAAGGTGATGAATGATGGATCTCATTATGTCAGAGTTCGAAGTCCTGATGACAAGTACTCAGTATAGTTTTTGATTGTTCGTTCAAGACATGAGCGGAATCGACAAACCCTTAGAGATTCTCAAACAAAGAGATGTAAGGGGTTTCGCAATCCACTCATGTAGAGCGAGATGATAAGGGTATAGAACCTAATGTTGAGATCCCGTTGAAATTGATACACAAAGTAGAAGAGTCAGATGAGAAACATGTACATGAGTTTGAAGACGTGTGTAATGTGCATAGTTGGCAGTCTTGATTTTTAATGTTCGAGGACAATGGGTGGAGTTAGTTTACAAGAGTTGAGGATATGGAAAAAAATACAAAAAAATGGATGACGAAACATGTATCAGAGCTGTGGTGTGCAATGATTTTATCTGAAGATGATGTGATTTCTAGCTTGTTTGAAGAGTTTCTGTTTGTACAATCAGTTGCTAGTTGGTTGGACAGTGTAAGCAGATTGGTGGAAGAGAAAGATGATATGATGGTGATCCCTATCCACTCTCAACAAATATATGAGGAGATTGCTGCGTATTTGCGATTTTTCTCTCATTCGATGCAGAGTAGTGAGAGAAGAGAAGCAGTTTGTTGGTGCGCACTCTCTCAAGAAACAGACGTCCATGCAAAGTACAAATATGTACTGAAAAAGTGAAGCCGATAGCAACTCAACTACCTGCTAACTCCCAGAAGCAAGTACAATTAATGAGAACTAAGCCTATATTGCATGATCATAGACAAGTAGGGCATCAGTTTACCGAGGAGACGTTGAAAGAGCTCTAGATAGGAGGGGGTGATTTTCTGACAGAGGTTGAGAAGACAATTTTTGAGCAGATGATAGTAGATTGTGGTAAAGCATTTTCTTTTTCAGCAGAGGAGATAGGTTGTGTGGATCCGAAGATAATAGCACCTATGGTTATATTCACAATCCCTCATGTGTCTTGGGATCTGAAATCGATTCTAGTTCCTCGTGCCTTTTTGTCTAAACTCATCGAGTTGCTGAAAGAGAAAGTCCAAATGAGGATACTTGAGTCATCTATGGGACCATATTCTAGCAAGTGGTTCACTGTATCCAAGAAGTCAGGAGCATTGCGTTTAATTCAAGACCTACAACCTGCGAATAATGTGATCATTTGTAATGTTGGGACGAGTTCTATGATTGATGAAGTAGCAGAGGCATTTGCAAGGAGAGCTATCTACTCCATTGGAGATTTATATTTTGGTTATGATCAGTTTCAGCTGGCTGTAGAAAGTTGAGAACTGACTACTATGCGTACGCCTTGGGATTGATACGGATGTGTATTCTTCCTCAAGGAGCGACGAACTCGGTGGCTCATATCTAAAATGCGATGCATAAGGTACTACGGGAATTTGTGCTTGATGTTATCATTCCATTTCTAGATGATATTCTTATAAAAAGTTGCGCGGTTGAAGACAAGGATGAAGCAGTACTTGCAAATGGATATAGGAGGTTTGTTGCAAACCATATCATGGATGTAGAACGTATCTTGACTTTCCTTGAGGAGGTACATCTCACCCTTTCAAGAGCTAAGTCCATGTTTGGTGTGTCTGAGATTTTAGTGGTTGGTTATCTATGTGGTGCTTTTGGAAGACGATCAAATCTGAAAAAGTTGACTCTATAGCTAGGATGGCGGGCTGTAAAAATATCATAGAGGTTCGATGCTTTCGAGGAGCTTGTGTATTTTATCGTTATCGTATGACGTGTTTTTCTGTCTAGGAATACACTAGGTATATGGCTGTGAAGAGGTATGTGGGTTGACAAGGTTGGCTCTAGATCTGGATGTTTCCACTCAAATGTTTCACTATCACCTCTTCTAGCCCGAGTGACCTTGTACGCACTCGAATGAAGTTTAAAGCTTACTACGATCTAAGGATACGTATAGGTTGCAAAAACTTGTGTTAAAAATAGATCTTTTCGTACTCTAATTAAAATACTCAGCTCTGTACTATCTAACTGAAGTAACTCCTCTATATCACTAGAAGCATGACTTAATATCTCCCCAACTACGCTAACTGCTCATCAATCCAACTGTCACAACTTTACGTAGTACAACCAAAAGATGCTATAAGATCACTCAACTAACTTGATAGAGTCTCGATACAACTTGCTGTACACCCTGGTCTACCAAGCATTCCAGCAAGATAAAGCATGCATGCTCCAAGACACTACTCAGGTCTCAACATAGCACCAACGGCGGTAGTACCTGACTGCTCCTTCATTTAATATTGTTTCGCAAAAAAAATAATTCCAAACAGCGGTTTATGACCCCTGACGACTCTGTTTTCCTTCACCATCAAGAGCTGAAATCAGCCCCACACCTTCACAATATCAAGTTGTATGCATGCATGGTAGTTTCAGCAACAAACTCTTCTCCAAATTGCTCAAAAATGACCAAAAGTGACAATAGATGTGATCGAAAACTCGAAATCGCTAATAACAAAAGTATCTCCAAACTTTGAGACCTCAGTCCTCTCAATCCAGTCGACCAATGATGATCAAACTTCATAGGAAGTTTTATTGGACCCTTCACTATTACCCTGAACAATTTTCAGGTTGAAACCTCACCCAACTCTCAGATATGGATCAAACCGTAATCTGTGTTAACTTAAGAGCTTTACAGACCCAGATGCATTTGATCCAAGACCCTGAACAAACTATTCGACCATTTGAGGTGAAACTTCTCAAATATCTTACAGAGAAGACATCCTTCAATCCTGAAAAGTTTCACTCAGAAATTCAACCCAGAACTCGAGCAATAGCAAATTAGTCATGACTATCACAGTTCGTAGTATTCGTCTTATCACGTCTGCACTTCTCAACTTCAATCGATCGGTTCACAATCCAAATCGATTCGATGAAATTGATATCAAAACGGCCAGCATATCGTCAGCTCTCCAACCTAGCTGAGAGCTCCTCAAAACTCCTCACAAGTCTCTCGGAACAACCAAAAACATCGAAGTGGGTACGAATTACATCTCTTTCCACTCAATCGACCATAACGCCCTCATCCTTCCATGAAACCGATCGATTTTTCAGCCCAGATTGTAGCCTCAGTCGAGAACCTTTCTGCCAATGGCTCTCCAAAGTCTCCTGAAACCACATAAACATCACGAGGATCAACTAGAACACCGTTGGTCCAAAAGTAGACCAATGAGAGCAAAAAGAGCTTTGGATTTGTCTTTTTTTACTCAACTTTTTCCCCTAGAACAAATTTTTACACCCAAGGAGACACAAGACATCAACAAGACTCTAAGAACCCAGAAAATCCTCGAGACACGTCGAAGGATTCTTTAAGGTCTATAACTACACAAAAGCGCTCAACCAGAATGGAACAATTGAGTCGCAGACTCATACAACGTCAATATCACAACCTGGAAACGATCTACAATAAAAGGTACGACAAAAGAAAACGGCGAAGCTATCACTCGGCTGAAATATTCTTCCTCGAAGTTTCTCACGATCCAAGCCTCATGGTTGATCTTTGGTCTGCAATGACACCGGATATCGACCCAAAGGTTGAAAGAAACGTTCGATGGATAGTTGATATCCATTGTACCTCACAACAAGATGTACACCGTCATATCCCAAGTCTCTCCGTATGTAACAATCAGAAGGATCACCGGAAACTGAAAGTCTATCACCCTCCTCATGAATTCATCGTCAAAGTACGCAACTAACCACTGTCAAAAGTGATCGCGGTGGATGCAATGAAGCTTGATGTGAAATGAATTAGAGAAAGGAAGATCCGGAGCCGGTATCAGACCTCCGTCCATAACCACCACTCTTGGAGTTCTTCACTTCTTCATGCAGACCTCCGAGAACCCTCACAAATCACTCATTGAGAGAAAATACCGTATGAACCCTCGACCCACCATTTTATACACAAATGCGGCGACAAGGATCACCGAAATGAACGTGCACATATCGATGACTTGGCACGTTCCTCTACCGTGCAATTACTTAAACAGATAATCGTGACCGTGGTACCCATCACATCGTTCGGCGAGTTACGCGATGCTGTTCACGAAACATAAAAAAGAAACACAACCTACGTTCCACAGAAATTTCACACAGGAGCCAAACCACAACATGACACCGTCTATCCATACCTCACTATGCTCATGTTGCGGAGCCTTTGTATGCATTACTAAGGAAAGATAAGAGATTTGTATGGATTCCAGTCTATCAAGAAGCTATGAATAGGCTGGAGGAGGCTCTGAAGTCTCCACCTGTGTTGAAAAGAATAGACTACGGGTGTGGAAGATCTATCATTGTCACGGTGGATACTAGCACAAAGACGATTGGTTGGATGATAGGTTAAGACGATACGGGTGGTGTGCAGTTTATCTCAAGATTTGGGACTAGAATCTTGACGGACAAACAACGAGATTATCTTCAAGTGAAGCGTGAGTTGTGGGTCATCGCTATGAAGACAGATCGTGAGTTCTTGATTGGTGCTCATGTAGTCTTAGAGATAGATTGTCTACCTCTGCTTGGAATGATATCCAACTGTAGCACACCGGACATAGCGATGTTGCGTTGGATTGCCTACATCAGGAGCTTGAATCCAAAGCTAAAGCATATAAAAGATAAGGAGAATGTGATAATAGATATGTTATCAAGGACTCGGTATATAGACGAGGAGGATATGTTTTCAGAAGCTGAGGAAGAAGAAAGAAAAGATGTTCGGTATCAAGTTGGTCGATATGATACAGACTTGGAGCCGTTGATGTTTAGAGGAGAGCTTTACACAAGTAGACTTTGTGACATAGGATATTATCTGAGTTCGTTGGAAAGACAAGAGAGGTGGAGTAAAGTAGAGTCCAAAGAGATAAAGAAACAAGCATACAACTACCTTCTACGCGATGGGTATCTTTGAAAGCGTCCAAAGAGAAGAGATGGAGCACTTCTACGAGTTATAGATGATCTACAGATCAAGCTACAGCTGATGAAAGAGTTTCATGACGTCTTGTGGGTTGGACATCGGGGAGCTTGGACTACCTACACAAAATTAAAAGAGCGATATTGGTGGAAAGATCTTTATCAAGATGTTGTGAACTTTGTGAGTTCATGCTTACATTGTCAATTTTACTCAAAGATACGTTACAGGGATGGTCTGGTATCAACTTATCCGTCTAGTATCCACTTTCAGTGAGTTCTTGATTTGGTAGTGATGCCTCTCGGGTTATGGAGTATGAGGTACTTGGTGTTGGCTCGAGAAGACTTCTTCAACTTTGTGGAAGGACGAGCTCTGAGGACGAAGACTACAGAGAGAATATGTAGGTTTGTTCTTGAGGATATTATCTGTAGATATGAATCTATAGGGAGATTGCGTGCAGACAGAAGAGAGTTGCGTGGTACGAAGTGAAAGATTCTTTGTCTAACACTAAGTGAAACTCAAACTCACTACTACCATGAATCCGGAGAGGATTGGTAAGAGCGAGAGAGAGCATCCATCGATTGTTCAAGCTCTGGTGAAGGCATGCAATGGTAGACATAGACAGTGGCCTAGGTTGCTCCTCTTTGCTCTGTGGGCTGACAAGACAACTCATTATACTACTACTGAGTACATGCCTTTTGAACTGATGTTGGATCAAAAGCCGATTATGCCGGCAGAGGAGGAATTTCCTACATGGACTACTCTACCGTGGCAAGACGGAATGGATCATGTACAACTTCTTGCACTTCAAATCAGGCAGCTAGAACTGGAGGATCTTATAGAGGTGCAACAGAAGCTGAAAGAGACTCGTCTCAAGAATAAAGACAAGTTTGACAGGATTCATAGGCTTCGACCGAACAGAACTTCAGAAGACACTCAACTGACATCTGTTCAAGAAGTTGCACCCTAGCTTATCAAGATGGGCCGAAGCTAAGCTGGGTCTATGCTTGACAAGCTGCCCCTAGCTTGGATTGGAATATCAACCTAAAGGGGACGAAAAGTTTCAAAATGCAGAGCTCGTTGAGAAGAGCGACTTCATACTTTTGGTTTCGAGAAAAGACGTTCTAGGTAATAGTTAGTACAAGTCTTAAGTGATGAAAAATACGAAAGAGGAAAATTTGTCGATTTTGACTCATGACTTGAACTCATGATCTGACAGCGTGAGTGCATAGGTGTTCATGAGTACTATACTCCTCATTCACTAAAAACAGAGTTGTACAAAGAAGTTAGTGTAGGAAAAGCTAGTAAAGACTTTACAAAAAATTTTCCTTGAAGGATATGTACCAACTGTATTTCCTTTTTGAACGGAAACAGAGGCCATCCCAGTGACAGGGAGGAAAGTGATATCAGGACAAATTTCTCCTGGCTTGTGTTTCCTATTCCGTCATGTTGACCTCCTGGAAAGGAGTCTATGTTGGGTATGTAACCATGTCCTGCATATCTATGGATGAGAAACCAATATCTCTCTTAATCGTGGGCTTCCTGTCCTAAGCCTCCGCATGTCATCTTGAATATATCATGGGAGAAACCTGGTGTGCATAAGAGAGGGTTGTAAGTCCTGTGAGGTGGTCTCATAAATGTTGAGACTTCGGTCTACATTGGAGGCTTGAGTATATTCAAGGTGACATCAAGATGGCATCGAGAGCTGGAAAACTATCTTTTTAATAAGGGGCTAGCTTAGAAAGGGGTCTGCTTGATTGTTATGTAAATAGTATAAGGACCCTAGCTTAGCAGGGGTGTTAAGGTTTGAAGATAACAGTCGAAGTTGCATGAAACGTTGCGTGAAGAGGATATTTTAGTTTTTTTGCTCAAGAAGAAGCCGTCAAGACGCGTAGGGGGAGCCAGAGACTGAGAGGATCGATTTTCTGAAGAATTTTCAGTTGGAAGCACCGCAGAGAGAAGATTAAGAGTTAGGGAGCTTGAATCTCTCTATAAGACTATTTGGAAGTGAATATGGTGAACAAAGAGCTGAATTGAGAGCAGAAGAGAGGCGCACAGGAGTGAGAGGAGAGGTTTTTTTTATCATTGAAGATTTTGGTGGTAAAATTGGTACTGGAATAAAGTTTATTGAGTCATGAAGGACCTATGTGCACATATTTGAGTGTCTGGTTTGATTTGGTGGATGCAAGAGATCAAATTTGAGTTGGCGACAGTTTGTTTTTCTTCTTATCAATTTCAAAATCAATAACAGTCAGGAGGTCCGCCCTCTCCAAGAGAGACTCTCACCACGACAACGATCATTCGATATAGAGGATTACAATCATCGACTCCGTCGCAAGTACTCGTCAGAGAGACTCTTTGGATGGATCCTTCTTTGCATTGCTCACTATAGAGCTATTGACCATCGTCTTGGTTGCTCCAAGTTGTGTTTTTTCATCTCTAGCTGATGATACGCATACCATAAGTCTGACGGACCAAGTCTCTGATGTCTTTGATCACCTCGTCTCTCAATTGACCTTGGTAGGGTTGAGAGTGAAGGTGTCAAAGTGTAGGGTTTGATCTTTCATAGATATTCCGTCAGACCTCTAGCTCTCAGAGGACTTTGTTACACCTAGAGATGGTTTACATATGCTTGGAGTACTGATGAGTTTAGAGGAGTTCATCTCCAAGTTCTTAGATGTTGATATCCCTTCTTCTTTCATAGCACTTCATTCGTGATACTTACTCGCACAGTACATTCATCTCTTATGTTCATCTCGTGCCTTAGAGAGTTTGATAAGAGGATCATGGGATCTTTAATGACATCTTAGGACCATGGACCTTTGAGTGTGTGGCAGGCTTCTCGCACATAGGCAGTCATCATTCTCAATATCATGTGCGGGGTGGGTTTATTATCTATGGAGAGGATTGCTTCGGTAACTTGGATAGTTAGGCCCTCTCAACACCTTGACTCTGTTGTCATTTTCTTGTGCGAGATAGACTTATTCAAGAGAACTATGTGACAGAGATGGAGAATGGTTCTTGTCCACTACAGATGTGTCTCCTTGAGACAAGAGATAGTTTGACTTTTGAGACACGTAAGACACATTCTTGATTCGATATCTTAGCTATGGATGGATCTCACGACTACAATCCTCTCTCACATGACATCACTTCTAGCAAGTTCTTCATGCGGTCTTAGTTGATCTTTCCATTGCATATGATACTAGAGTTAGACTCCGTTCTTGTTTGGACAAGGACGTAGGCTCCTAACTCATAGCTCGACTTTGAATTAGAGCATTTCGACTCGCACCGACTATCTTCTCTACAGCGAATGAGATTCCGTCTAGACTTGGTCTAACTTGTTGCTTCGTCATTGTCCACATGCAAACGCAGTATCTCGTTCGATACTTCGAGTCGACACTTTGCTCATTGTCCTCACGTGAGAGAACGAATAACTACTCATGACGCCACCAGGGACGTTGTGTTTGTTATCACACGAGAGAGCGATTACATGATGTGGAGAGAGCGTTGGTATGTCTATCAGACGAGAGAGTCAGTGAGAGCTTATCTATAAATGATGAAGGAGAATCAGATTTCAGTGACAGATGTGGTTGTCATGGATCTGACACAAGACTTAATGACGGACAAGTATATCACTCATCTTCGAAGATGAGTTGCAAGCGTGACGACAGCAGCGAAGGTGACCAAGTATAAGAGCATGCAGGAGGAATATCGCTTTATCTCTCTAGCCTTTGAGATATATGGATCGGCAACTTTGTAGTTTGACATTTTTATTCGAGATTGTGTCACAGCCTTCATGAGAGATGTCAAGGATACCACTTTCTCTTTGTTTTTGCACTACGTTCTTTTAGACAATGAGTTTTCATTGCTCTACATAGAGTTATAGCAGGTGCGGTCCACAGAAAAGCAACTGCAGTGGGTGATGCTACTTCATGTACACCTGTTGTATGTAGGAGTTCTGATTAACCGATGTGTGATATTTTAAAAATTATAAACAACTTTAGAGCTATTGATAGTGAGACTTAGCCTCGTTGTTCTTTCTCTCTTTGAGACATTGGTTGCTTGGCCATTCGGGTCTCTCTTTTCTTTGTTCTACTTGATGAGGTCTTTCTACAAAACGTCCAGTTGGGTATTCATTGGTTCGCCTGTTTTTCCATCAAGGCGAACCGGAATTTCCTAAAATCTTAAAGTAAAACCAATAATTGCTACTTGCAAACCCTAAGTGCTTTTGGTGTGATTTGAACTATATGACTTGTGCACGAGTTACTCCTGCCCGCAGGACAAAAATGCGACTTTTGAAATAGTGACCGTTAGTCGCCAAGGCTCCAAGCGTCCAGACAGGTCAAGGAGTAAGACAGTAAAAGATGATGAGATTAGCTTTTACCTTTTACTCGTGAAACATGCACAGTAACCGGTTGTATTCATCGAAGGTAGAAGAAGATCGGTGTCCCAAGTGATTTAGCCCACAGTTCTCTAAGAGAAAGATAGTGGGTTCAATCTTTTGTGGACACGGTTGGAGATGTATGCTGCTGCAAACTGTTAATGAAGCTTTGGTTCGAGTCCCGCTGTGGTGGACTCACGTGAACAGTCTCATGATACTCTAAGACCTCAAGAGACACGGAACACCATTTATCATTATCATTTATCACCTTGCGATCTGCCATCGACACTCACTCACATCTACAGTTACTCACTCTATATTTGCCAGTTTATATAAATTAATTTAACGTTTCAATGAGCTGCTGTGATCAGAAAAGTTTCTTCCTAAAACTATTCCTGTTTACAGTCGGCATCCGCTGGATGCACAGAAATTAAATTAACTGGGTGTTCTTTATGTATAGCATAAGTCACGGGAGAGAGTGGGTTTTCAATACAAAACCACTATCCGAGGAGAGTGGAATGTTTAGGATTACAAAGTCACGATTATGATTGTGGTTTTCACAGCGTAAAAAGTTTATAAATTGTGATGTTTTTGAAAATAATCTAGCGGTTAAATTGTACTTTTAGATAAACTGTTTCAAATTTCAAATTTATTAAATTAATATGTATATTAGTTTATCAAATATCTTGTCTAATCATCCTCTGCGAAGAACATAAATCGTACTATATAAAGCCACCCCAAAATACAAAGGGAAGAGACTATGTATTTCCAGAATCCTTTACTCTGGAAACAAGAGATTCAACTCATGCGGTATTTAATTTTACTTATTCTAGGATACGCTTGTGTCGTTGGAGTATATTGGTTCTTATATTCTCATTAACTTGTATACACAATCAGGTGAATAGACTGTGGGTGAATTAATTATTGGTTAATTTTGTTTATTAGAAATATGTGTATGAATCTCAAAAATATATAATAGCAGTGTAGTATTAACATCCTAACATTGTTAAATTTGGATCTACGAAACTTTTAGATTCTTATAACTTACATTATCTAAAATAACAGGCAAGTATTAATTCCAACAACCGATGATTACCACTGATCCAAAATGAAACCCTTTCATGTGCATTCTCTCGTGAAGTTTGGATGCACATCATATCGCTAATTCGCGAGATGATGTGCATCCAAACTTCCAAAGCGAGTATGCGGACTTTTACTGTGGAAGACGACAAGCCAGCAAGATGGAGGGATAGAAAATTCGTCGCCGCTATTCGTTGGGTTCTCATTTTCGGGATCGATGCATGAATTTAGGGGGGGTGCATGCATGTGGTTCAGCCGCAAGAAAATCCATCTTCGTTACTGGTTACCTTTCAAGTAGTTTATTAAGAAGAGTTGAGTAGTGTGAGAATAATAATATGCATGCAAGGTGAACTTTTGGGAACTTTTGCTCGTTGTCAAGAAAGTGTATAAATGTTCAATAAATATTTTATATAAAATTTATAAGAAAAGTAAATTTTTTTATAAATATGAACTTTAATTCATCATGAAAACATAAAAGAAGCAAGATATAAACAATAGAGGAGCACAGATAAACATGCTCTCCAGATCAAGTCATTGATTATATAATTCATAAATGATAATCTAGTTTAATTTATTACCTAATATTTTCAAAAAATAACTAGATAAAATTAAATCCTGTGAATATTTGACTCCTCTATCGAAAGATAAAAGAGTGAATATATGCGCACAGGTGTTCACTTTTATAGTGTGAGAAATACAGTGTACATCTTGCATGTTGGAGAGGTGGAAAAGAAATCGTTCACTCTTCCCATCCTTTTAGAACCGGAAGTTGCAGGAAAGTTGCTTTCTCTTTTGTGAAGATCAGACTTGACCGTTTGGACTCTTCTGAGTCATCACTTGGTTGTGGGTCCTCTGTTTCAACATAAAAGCTTTGCAGTTCTTGCATCTAGACTCCACTATATTTACACTTCTCTCATCAATTCAGGGAAACTTTTTCATGACTTTAATTTATGATTAGCTTTCCATAAAAGACTTTGATGATAAATTAAACATATTGCATGTTACCCTCTTCCATCTAAACGGAAGACGGTTAAGAACATGGTCGCCCCTTACATATCATAGTGGTTATTAGTGCATTCAAACATATCACTATAGAATAATGAACGAGAATAAAGATGGCAATCGCATACGGGTGTCAGAGAAATGTACAGATATTTTATGGGCTGTTTGACAATGTGGGGAATTTATAGAACATAGTACGTTGTTTGTAACTCGTAAAACCTGTAATATGTGGAATATATGGACTATTTTACATTCCCTCCCAAACATTTCTTTAAAGAGTTTGAATATTATCGTAATAAAACGTCAGTACAGTTTGTCATTCAAAATCATGTACTAGTTAAGATAGTCCAACAAAAACGGATATTTTTTAGGAGAATTACAATGAAAATTTTAGAAGAATTTAGAAGGTCGAACGGCTCTCCTGTCTTTTCATATAGTCGTAGTACATAAAAATAATTACAAGATCGGTTGCACTCCTTTGACTAGACATATTTGAGACCTTTTATGAAATATGCATGCAAGTTCCACTTTAGGTAACTTTCGCTCGCTTGCTGTTATCAAGAAAAGATATAAATGTAAGTGAAAATTCTGTACCAAATAAAATTATTTTTAAGATTAAATGATTACTGAACATGAAGATGCGAAAAGTCTACTTAGTCATGATACTTCAGAGCAATATCAACTATTGAGTGTAGACTTTGTGCTTAATGGTTACTAGTCATGATATTTCCGAGCAATATCAACTATTGAGTGTAGACTTTGTGCTTAATGGTTACTAGTCATGATACTTCCGAGCAATATCAACTATTGAGTGTAGACTTTGTGCTTAATGGTTACTAGTCATGATACTTCCGATCAATATCAACTATTGAGTGTAGACTTTGTGCTTAATGGTTACTAGTCATGATACTTCCGAGCAATATCAACTATTGAGTGTAGACTTTAGTTCTGTTTTCTGTTCATATATGTAAATGTCTCCTTTGAAAATCCAGATAAAAGAACTATTCTGTTGTAATTATAGCGTACGATGTGTTTTGTGTAGGTGCAAAGTACGGAAAGAGCGTCATGTCATTGGTAGTAATAATGTACGGTTATAACCACATCATACGATATTGTTAACAACCTGTCAACAGAAGAAAAAGATTACATGGCATTTTACCATGGTAGTTAGGCAAGCCTGCATAACTATTCACTTTCTTCAATTTTCAGATGGAGAAGGTGGTAGGCTTGATTTATTATTTAACTTTTTTATGAGAAGAGTTAAGTAATAATTTGTATAGATTATATATAACTTAATGATTATCTGAGACCAGGCACCTAGTCTTATGGTTTGGACGTCACGTGCTAAGGTTATGTATCTATGGGTTCTCTCCAGAGTTACAACAGTGTGTGGTTATGATAATATTAATATTTATAAAATAATTTAAATTTAAATCACTTTATCTAACATATGGACTTTTTTCTATAATCTAAACGATAATATCACTAAATGATATGAAAGAAAAAATTCGAAAAATAATAAGAATAATCGCTAAGTCCATCTCACACTCCGAAACCAATAAATTCTCTCTCTCTTTTCTCTCTCATACACAGTGTGTATCTTTCTCGACTATCGTTGGCTAAGTAGTTTAGGATGCATATTTACCAAACAACTATGCCGAGCATGAGAGTTCTCCATTCAGCCGCGATTACATCTGTATCAAAAGACATTTTCGATCAAGTGTTGTCTAGAGCTGAACTGTTTTGCAAGATGTTGTATGTAATTGTCCACATATTTCTTCTAATCCAAAACTGACAGAAAGTAACTCACTGGACAGAAATATAATCAGACCCAAATTATTAATGGTCGGCACGAGTAACATCTCCAAAGTTTGAACCCGGAACTGAGACACTTCTACTACGCAAAGAGCTTTGTACCCACCAGACCGATATTGCTCAACCATAAGTGAATACGTTTATATCAACGACATGTCATTGTAGAAAAATGAGGCAGTACAAATGTGCTTTATCATTCTTCGGCTTCTCGTAGCGGGATTGGACAGGCGCCGCTAGTGCCGTCTCTGACCAGGAGACCTCGTGCTGCTGTGCCAGTTGTGTTGCACCTAGTCTCAAGAGCCCAAGGTTCCTTCTAGTTATACCCGAGGTGTGAATCCCGGATTCTGATTGACAACGTCAACTTTACAATTGGCATGCGCAGTCACGAGCGAAGCACGTGTTCGGGCAATCGCGGAGCTGCTATAGCCAGCAGAGGATTGAGTCTAGGCACGGTGAGTCCAAATATCTCTTCCATGTCAAGCTGTTCCGGCTTCAGGTTTCCAGGGAGAGTCCAGTTGCAAGTCTGGATCAGCAGAGCCATGGTATACTGAACTGCCAGAAGACCTTGCGCTTTTCCAGGGCATATTCTTCGACCTGTCCCGAAGGCTAGAAGATCAAAGTCGAGGCCATGAACATCCTTCTTACTACCCAGGAATCTCTCAGGATAGAATTCCAGCGCCCTCTCGTAAACCGCCGGATCTCGTTGGATCGCATAAGTGTTGACGAATAACCTAGTCTTCGCAGGAATCCTGTAGCCTTGGATCTCACAGTCCTCCGTCGACACATGTGGTATCAAAAAAGGTCCCACAGGGTGCAGTCGGAAATTCTCCTTCACAATGGCGTTCAGGTACGGCAGATTGGGCAGGTCAGACTCTTCTACGAGTCTATCTCGTCCCACCACAGAATCCATTTCCATTTGTGCTCTTTCCAGGCAGCCGGGATTTTTCAGCATCTCGCTGAGACCCCACTCTGTGGTACTCGAGCTAGTGTCTGTACCGGCGAGAATCACATCCTGCAGTCACAGCTCACTTCATTCAGAAGCAGTCCATCACTCGTATCCGCGCCGCAACTTCTCAAACATCTGGTTTCAGGTCAACTATGAAGCTAGAACTATATGAAGTAGCTATGGAGATCCAGATGACATTGCATAGAAAACGGTTGCGTGGGTGTCATGGTCAAGCCTTCAGTATACCAGCATGATGGCTTTCACTTCGAGTTCGGTGAGATATTGGCCATCAACATCTCTCGGACGAGTTAGTAGTGTGTCCACTATATCTTGCGGTGTCTCCTCGTTAGAACCATGAGGCTGGTGTTTAGCTGCCTCGAGCTTCACCTTATGATCGTCCAAGACACTCTGCAAGAATTTGTCATATTTCTTTGCAGTGACATACATCTGCTTCTTAAGACCTTGCGGGTCGAATCGATCTAACCAGGGTATGAAGTCTCCGAGATAAAAGACGCCAACTAATCTGAAAGCATCTTTGATCGCCTCTTGAAAATCATCAGTGCTTTTGATGGCGTTAGCCGTTTCACTGAGAAGACTCTGGTTCATCAACATTCTGGTCATTACATTTGATGCAATCTTTCGTAACACCAGATCCATCCGTAAAGCCTTTGTTCCATTGCAGCACCCCTCGATCACTTCGTTGATGCCACTCATTACTTCCAGTTTCCGAGTTTTCTGCATCCACACGTAAAAACATCTCGTGACAGTATCGTTTTAACGACTCTATTAGCGAGGGCAATTGTTCAACTCTAGTGTTCCAGGTACACGTAGAAACGGATCGTAAAGGTGTTAACGTGATCATTAAAGGTCATGCGGTAAACGGACAGGTGGGAAAACTCCCGACAGATATCTGAGCAGGAAGACACCCCGAGTGGTGGAACGAGAAGTGCAAAACCTCTAGTACCTACGTCTGTAAGCTCACTCAGCGAATATCGCAGTGAAACATTAGCATGTAAGGAGAGTAAGGATATTTCCTTACAACCGGCCACTAGGTACTGAGTCTAAGATGTCTCTTGCATATTTCCCTACAACCGCCTACTAGATACTGAGTATATCTAAGATGTCTCTTGCAAAAGGCAACCGTAATTAAGAATATGAATTGTTGAAGTTCATGGTTCGAAATCCAACCTGAAATTCCGAAAGCCGCTTGACAGTTAAGAGCTCTAATAAGAACACCTTCTTTGCATATCGCCATCGTGCTCCATACTCAGAGAAGGCTATGTCCATGCCCCCATAACTCATGACCTTAGCCGCAGTAGTAGCATATCGTGATGCCCAGATTCGATCATGAGTTTTCAGGAATTCCTCTGCAATCGTTGGGGATGACACGACTACTACATTCACCGAACCGAGCTTCATGAACATGAGCGGTCCATACTCTTTTGCGAGCTTCAACAAACTCTGATGGGGGAGAGTTCCTAGAAGTGGGAGACTTCCCAGCACAGGCCATGGCTTCGGCCCTGGAGGCCGACGATCTTTCGATTTCTTTGTAACGACGAGCAAACGAGTAACGAGTACCAGCACAATCGCTACAATCGCTGTCAAAACTCGTTGCAATGATGACCACTGTTGTTGCTCCATGCTCCTCACATTCATCCAGTGCAGTAGTGGTTCAAGTGTGGCCTGTCACCTGCACTGCCGTTTCATTCTCAGTCTTGTATGGAGTCATATGGCTTGAATCAGTGACATGAATGATCTGGACTTGTCGACTACTAGGCTTCTAGTCGACTTTATATGAGTGCACCGCGTTGCAACTTCAGTCGTATTGTCTACATCAAGTATCTCTGAATTTGAGTTGCGTACATGGACTTGTAAACACCCAATCACTTGCGTACATGGACTTGTAAACACCCAATCACCGGCGTACATGGACTTGTAAACACCCAATCAAGTCCACCTGACCTGAATGTAGGTTCACCTACTGGAGGAGCGACAGCTTTCGTCTTTATGTGTCTAATTACAGCTTCCTATCAATGGAACAGTCTTTCCATTGGTTGCAAGACTGTCCATGTTGACAGAAACTTTAATGGTAAAAGGCTGTCCAGCGTATCGCAAGAGAAAATGGTTCGACCAAGTGTCTATATCTCTGTTCTCATCCCAGTTGTTCGAGCTGTCCAAAGTGGTCTGATTGCAACTGTGGAGAGCTACTTGATTCATCAAGGTATACTTGTCCGGCTTTCATCAGGTTGTAATTGTCCAAACTGTAGCAGACGTTTGTTGTTTAAGTACGTAACGTTGTCCATCCTCTTCTCCTTTTCGTATTCAAGTTCCTGTATCTTTCGATTAAAGTACACTCCTATCCGTTTGTTCTACGAAGAGTTAAAAAAGCAGCAGCCAATCAGTTGAATTAATTTGTACTGCTGGTTTCCTGTTTCTTTCCGCGTTTTTCAGTTTCACGTTAGACTAAGTGACTTGAATCAGATATGGTGAAGGATTGGATTAGGTGTCCCTGTCTGTCATGCAGTCCGATGGAGATGTCGGTTTTCAGTTCACAAAGATAGAATTCGTCACTTTGACTTCCGTTGAACTGTCGTTCTGTCATTCTGTCGACGTCCTCATGCACAGTCTGATTAGGTAGAGACGGTTGGACGCACATATCATTCGAGTCAAGTACAGGCTGCTGTAGGGTATCATCGGCAGTCTGCAGTGGCTTATCAATTATGGCGATTTTTTAACCACCAGCAGGAGGTGTTGTTGGGTGTGCCTCTTCTTGAAGTTACTATCAGTAGTTGGACTCTCGTTGTCAAAATCAATAGTGTTGATACCAGCAACCAACGCTTCTTGCAAGTATCGTGTGTCATTAGTCTTCTGAAAATGCACTTTTCCGAATTCTGCATCACTTTCGAAAGCTCCTACTACATCTATCATCTGACTTTCTACTTGTTCAAACATCACCTGTCTCTTCCGTTTGATGATAGCGATGATCAGCTCGTGAAACTATCCCTCTTTGCAATACCAAGAACCTCCCGAAGAGAAAACCTGATTTGTGTGTCCAGTATTCTCTGCTCCAAGATGCTCTTGAGATCAGTAGAAGTTTCGATATCTACTACCAACTTATAAGTCGGTCCCTTCTCCTTCTCTTGGACAATAACTGCCTACCAGCAGTCGTTGGCTCCTGCTGGTATCTCTGCACGTCCTCCATTGGACCTGGTGCAAGTGGAGGAGCTGCAGAAGTAGACGAGACGTCCTCTAGAGGAGCTGCTCGCCTCTTGATGACTCTTCGTCTATCTCCAGTCTCCTCTAAACTCCAATATCAAGTTCAAAAGCTTCTCGTCGTCTCTTTTCCTCCACAGAAGCATCTTGCCAATGAACGTGTCTATCCACATCCAAGAATGCTTTGATAGACATAGCGTCTACACGATCTCCTCACCTTGTGATCTTATGGACTCAACTCCTCTCTTCAATATCTCAAAAGGAACTTGAGTAGTACTCTTCTCAGTAGTCCTATCTAGCAACCTTGGACTAGAAGAGACTTCGATATGTCCAACATATACATCAAAATTTACCAACGGTGTCATCAACGCAGTTGCCGTTGCAGCCGTAGCAATATGAGGTAGACTCCTCATGCCTCCTTGTCCAAATTGCGTGCTCAACGGCTCTCCAATAGAAGAAAGATGCAGCCTATCGTTCTGGTAGCGAACCACACCATCTCGCAAAGCAGTTGTGAGCTCTTGACAGTCTCTTCGAAAATGATCAATATTGTCACACCATATACATCTACGAACAGGAGCACCTCCTAGACGTGCAGCAGCAGGCGCTGATGGCTGCTCTCTCTGCAAGCCAACTAGCTCTACCTTCAGTTCTCGCATTTGCCGGATCAAGTATTTGATCTGATTATCTGATCGTGGTTCTCTGCAGGTCTTTGAACCAATGCCCTTTGTGCAAGAACCGACACAATTGACATCAAAGGAACTGCAGCCGGGACAACAGGTCTGGGAGCAAGAGCCAGAGGTTGCTGTACTTGAAGAGCAGCGCGAGGTTGAGAGGTCACTGTTGCAAGCAGATGACTTCCCACGGTCCTCTTCCACGTCTCTCTCTTGTTAGTACTGCCATAGCATCCTCGACTCTCCTCCTGTTAGTAGTAACTCCTCTTTCAGCAGATCGATCAACCAACATGAAGCATAACCGATCTGCCGTAGCATCATCGATAGCTTGCAGGAAAAGCTCTACCCTTCTACCATCTAAAGTTATGCGCTCTAGAGTTGAAAGTTGTCGATATCTCCGATCAAACTCTCTTAGCATCATTCAGACCCATCATACGATCAGGTTGCTGCTCAACCAATCCAAAAAAGTTCTTCTAGTAACTCTCCCTGAATCTTCTTCAAGAAACTCTTCTCTCATAGCTCTCTCGAAACTCATCTAGACACCTAGATTTCTTCTCTGTACATCCCTAACTTGGTACCGCAACTCAAGAATTACAACTACTCAAAATTGGTTATCATATCTATATCAGTAACTCTGACCATCTTCATCTCTCCTCTATACTCACGCAGATATTTAGAAATATCTGTACCCTCAAATCTTCCACATCTATTCACAATCGCTTGCAAAGCTCTTATGGATTTTAACTAACCCCCTCTAACGATTGGATGTTGTTGGACCAGGGCCGCAAGCGTCTTCAAAATACCAACTGTATTGAGACCAGATACAAATGTTACTGCAGTCGAAGTGCTACAGAAGGTGCTGCAGTAGTCGTAGATGCAGCAGCCGTAGAGATAGCAGCAGTAGCGCTTCCGCTCTTCCGATCCATCTTCTTCTTCGTCTTAAAACTCAACTTCACATTCAATCACCCCAAGAATCCTCTCAGTGGAAGCACCAGATTGTATGTCGAAACGACAACTTCTTGGGAAGGACGAAACCTTCTAGATGAGATACGATCGTGAAGAGGAGGGAGAAAAATCACACACGGAGTACAGATCACAAGAAAACAATCCACCATGCTCTCGATCGGATCAAGATAAAACACACGATATGCAAGTAAATCTTCAACTCCATATCATCATTCAGACTGTAAATCTCACGTTCAAGAACTCAGAATATCAAAAAATTGCTCTTGTGAAGCACTAGCGCGTTCACCTAGAAGCTTCTCGTTTTCTATTTAGAAAGATGTGCGTACAAGTTTCTGGTCTCCTCTCTACTCGGTTTTGTTCTGTTCTCTACTCTCAATCTCTCGATGTCAAAACTCTGATCAGTCAGAAATTATCTCCAAACATAACCTCAGTAAACTCTTCTCCTAGCTCTTCGTTTTCTCTCTACTCGACGATCTCTACAGGTTAAACTCCACACTACGACAATGATCTGAGAATTCTCTCCCCACTGGAGTACACCCCTTCTGGGTTTTCCTCCACCCTATGTAACCTTTAGTGTCGTCTGGCAGGGATAATAGATGCCCTAAACAGATGGCAGCAGAAAAATAAATCACTGATAATAAATCTACACGGAAGAAGTCTAGTTCACAAACCTCCGCAGGTTCATCTGTACGGACGGTCACTAAGTCGGCCGTACAGTCAGCATCTAACATCTCTATCTGTAGTAACCCCCCACGGTTACCTCTGGTCACTAGAATCATCTCGTTCTGACACGTGGAGTCCGAGTTACAGCGATTGTCGTTCTCTGACCCCTTTAAACTTTGAAATGCCGTAAGTATCACCTCAGGTATCAGTTTCACTTGATTTTTCGACCCAAGTGAAAAATATGACTAGATCTACATTTTTCTACAAAATATTTGGTACCTACTTGGAATATCTTTGATGTCATCTCGCTACCCCAAGACTTAGAGAGTCGCAACCGAATTCGTACTCGTGACCTCGACAACCCGAAGGCGAGCTTAGTCCTCTAGCATAGAGTCCATTTGAATCCGGTGGTAAACTCCCTCGAGCATCCACACCAGGTGACTGCATGCGAGCTTAGTCCTCTAGCATAAGGTCCATTCGAAATCCAGCGGTAAACTCCTTATAGCATCCGCATCAGGTGACTGCACTAGTGCAATGATAGACGGAGACGTCTCGCATTCACGGTACGTTTAAGGGACATCTAGTGCCTATCCTTAGACAACTTGGCGTCCCACATATTCTCCCGAAGGGGCCAGCCTTCTCCAAGCCGGTTGTGAGTCTGAGAGGATTTGATTCAGAGATCTCCTCCCTACAGGTTTGCTCAGCTACGCATAAAAGCCAATCTCACAATTGGTTCTAGAGACCTGTTTCTAAGCCGATATGCTAGCAAAGGACGGTATTTCATCTTTTCTTCACTAACATGAAGTTCCATAACTTTCTCTAGACATGATCTTTTGTACATTTCGAAATGCAAATAAATATTACACACTACAATCTACATGAGAAAAAACTTAAATATATTTTTCAAACTCACTCAGATTTATGGTAAATTTGCCGGTATCAGAATTCTTGTAGAAGAACTCCAAGTAACTTTTCGCCTGCAATTCTGTTTGTAAGTTTTGAACATACCATGATGATCAGCGCCACGAGACCTGCGCCGTGGTGTTTTCAGATTATCGAATGCTCATTTCCTCCAAAATTGACTTCTTTGAGATTTTAACTTCACTTAGAGAGACTAACTTCAGACTGAGAGGTGAATTATTTACTATGAGAAATCATTCACATCACGACAAAGCGTAAATAGTATAAAATGATAAATGTTATTACCTGTACTTGGGATCTCCGTGGACCATAGGACTGACCATAAGAGTTCACCATAATGATACTCTGACCCAAAGCTTCATTAATAGTTTGTAACACATGCACTTCCAACCGTACCCCGTCTTAGAAGACTGAAGGATAAACCACTTAGGACACCGATCTTCGATGTCCCATATAAAGTCGATTAGAGGGTTCTTTTGACGGGCTTTGGAGTTACTTCATGTGAAATACAGACTGAAGTCATTGACTAATGATGCTCCCGCCTTCTTGCTTGCGAGCTGCCTCCGAAACTTGACAACTTACAAAGAAACAGAGTTTTGCTTCATAGTTTTCAACTCACATTAATTCGAACTTGAACATCCGACGAGCTGGAATCTGGTGGCAGAATTCGATCATCCTCATTCAACTCCATCCTTCGACTGCAAGTTGCTGAAATTTAACGAGCTCTAAACTTGAAAATTAACAGGAGAAAGATGAATTGAAACTCTAATCATTTACATCGTATAGTGTTTTCCAAGCATTCAGCGAGAGCAAAACATTCCGGACAAGAACTTGTTAGAGAGATGTAGATGCCAACGTTAATTTGTGTTAGTCTCCATGAAGACCCCGAATTTTGCCAACCTTGGAACAAAAACAGGAATGATTGTCTCTTTGGGACAAGTAGCTGCTCCTGCGATGTGATTGCTATGCATTTGCTTTGAGTTGTGGTATAACTTTTGATCTTTCCGTCAAATCTCTCTAGTTACATTTAGATTCAAGTTCGAATACTGAACATAAATATGAGTCATTTAGATTCAAGTTCTAACCTGAGTTCACTCACTCCGCCATCCGAGTGCGGTCATATGTATCATAATTATATACTTACTTTATAACCTATACTTCGAGTAGATGTTCATTTGAAGATTCTTGATACTAAAAATCTTTAAAAAATCTTAGGTTTTCTTTAACTTTTGAATTCTGCGGAATTTACAAAACGTCAAAATCATAAAGCACAATTAAAAAGATTTGTTTTTCTCCTTAAAAAATGATATATACATTCACATAATTCAGATTTTTTTGTTTTCCTTGAAGAAATGATATATACATTCAGATAATTCAGATTTTGTTGTTTTCATTAAATAAATGATATATACATTCAGATAATTCAGATTTTGTTGTTTTCATTAAACAAATGATATATACATTCAGATAATTCAGATTTTGTTGTTTTCCTTAAAGATATGTTATATACATTCAGATAATATCATTTTCATATACGTTTACAATACGTTATATTGTTACTCGTTTTCTTGTATAATGAGTCACTCTTAGTTTCACACCTGCAGCTCGACCTAGCACCAAATTGTTCTTCATTCTCCTGGTTTTCTTCAATTGCTGACAATTTGTAGAGGAAAGCAGAGGAAAGAGAAAACTGTGAAACGGAAGTTGTGGGGAGCGAAGCGCATGCTCTAAAAGCATAGAAACTGGATGAGTTCCGGGATATCGCAAGGTGGTTTCTAAAAAGTTTGAACCGGAAGCGGTTCACATCGATTTGCCAGAAATGCCAGAAAACCTCAGTAGACATCTCTAATGCAAACTTATTGAATATGCATCAAACTACACTTCTAGAAAGGAGGAGGAAAAAGATAACGTTTAACACACCACTAAAATAATCATCGGTAACTGGTTGACATCAAGTTCCAAAAATATTTTAGTGAAAAACTTAGTCTAAAAGCGCACAGTCACAAGGTTTGCAAATCGTTACGTGTGTCCAAGTTAACTTCACTAAATTTAATAAGCTAAATTTAGCTGATTAAATTTATATTCTATTTGGTCACTTCATTACATATACTCACTTCTGTTCTATAAAACTCATAAGTCAACCCACAAATAGAACAGAACCATTTTTGGTATAAAGGTATGTTATTCTTACGAGCAAAAATATTTTAATTTGTAAACTTTAATTTATAGATTAATATTTCTAAGAAAAAAATTAAAATATAAATTAAAACTCTTTGCATATTCCCTTCTACCGAACTTGCAAGAGATGAAAATATGCAAGGAAGTCTCGATTATATATATATATCTCTGTATAAATGATTCTCTCAGTTTCTTTCTCATTACTTTCTCAGAACCAAACCTCCTTGAAGATATCACACGTTATTCTTCGTCTCCACCACCAAGTGGTGTTATCCTTTGCCACAGTACTATTCAATTTGGCGCTGACTTGGACGATCTTTCCAATTTTCTGTAAAATGAGAACCCCAAGAGCTCGAGGTTAATGATTCGTCAAGGTACGAAAAATAGTAGTTTGATAAGGCAGATCATTTTTGAAGTTTGATAATAGTATCTCGAGAAGGCCAGACATAATGTTGTCAAACGAACTATTTTTCATTTTGAAAATCTACTATCATCGCACCAGGCAGCCATCTCTATCATTATGACGAACTACTATTGATGTAATGACGACTATTTTGCAACAGATTGAACTCGCTTCATCCAAACTGGACTGCCATGCAAGGAGGTGTGAGTGAACTCGCACGAGACATTTTCATGTAGTACTTCATGTAGCATAGCCAAGACGATATGAACAAGCACGAAAGATGATTTGAAGACTTGCAACACTATCAACCTTGAATTTGACCTTCAATTCGAGCCGTACAGATAACTCGATTTGAAATTCTATGAGATTAGAAATTTCAAAGAAGGGCACCTATGGCACCAAACACAACCTCCTCTAATAGCGTTGCTACTCACTGCTAGTAAGGGTTCAACAACTAAAAAAAAGATCATTACAACCTCGAGTAGAGACTCATAAGTCCATCCATCTCGAAGGATCGAAAGATCGAAGCAATTGGACCCAAATCAACGAGAAAGAATCGAGGTACCAGCAGTTTGAAATGAAAGAAACTTTATAAAAAAACGGAATTCCATGTCCTTGGGAGCTCAAGCTCAAGTTTCAAACTTCAAACTGCAATGGCAGCGAGTTGTATAAATCAAGTAGCTTGCTACTCCCACGGAATACGCAGACTACACCATCTGAAGGACATGGGAACTTTGAGTTGATCCCGTAAAGTAGCACATAATCAACATAGACTACTTCATGAGCTGCAAACAAGTCTGTGATCATACTTTTCACAAACTTACGTTGCATTACATGATCAGCGACTATGAACCTGACACATATCAGCATGGAAAGCTCGATCCAATCCAACTCTATATTTTTGCTGACGTGATGTGCATCTTCCCACCATTGCAAGCGCAATTCATGTCACCAAGGAAACATCACCTTCAGTTCTTCAGGATCGATTTCCATGGGCCAAGTAACTCGGCACCAACAACCTCCCACTTCTCTGAGTCTGCAACTCGTTGTACCTTCACAACGGAATAAAGAGTCATATGCACACTAGTCGTGATCAAGCTTGGCAGTGGCGGTTTAGGTGTATTAGACTCCAAGGTCCACATTGGATGTTTTGCGATGACTCCAAGTGAATATCAGTCCTTTAGAACATCGAGAAGAAAAGTTGATAGAAAGAGCAAACTATAATCTAGTCTCTTGTTTGAACGAGTCCCACCCATGTTGCCTAGCGATTTCTCAAAAATCCTCAAAGCCTATGTCTCAAATGAGTGGTAAATCAAGTCATGAAGCGAAGATTTGATGCACTTCTGTTCAAACTGATGGACTTCACTGAGATCTCTTTGCTAGCTTATTTATGTACCGGCATGCTATCGAGTAGACTTTGAACTCAGAACCACAAGTTGTCTACTGTGCAGTCATGTTAGTTGCAAGGACTACAACATCAAAACGAGTAACTTTATACTTGTTTGAATTCAGAGTCCTTTTTGAAGTTCAAATAGTAAACATAACCCCTGCAAAATCAGCGAAACCGCTCTTGCAAAATCTGCTCAAGTCTAATATCAAAGCAACATAATTTTGCTATTTTGGAAAGTATTTTATGTCACTTAATCACTACTCCCTCGATGATTAAAGAGAGATTACGGAAAGTGTATTGAGAAGGGAGTAGGAGTGCTTAAGCATCTGAAAGTAATCAGATGCTACTACTTTCAGATGCTTAAGCAAGTTGGTATTGGTGATAATATCCGATGCCCACATATATCATTGTAGATTTGAAAATCCTAATCAAGTAACTTGCCATCCTGTAGATTAACAAGACTGAAACATACCTCAAGGGTCCTTGAAGCATCAAGGAGCTGAAGGCGACTTCAAATACGCAGCTAATGCATCTCTAACTTCACTGCACTCTCCTTGGCAGAATTCTGAACATGATCGGTGCTCGTTGTCCCAGAGAACGTGGTGGCAGCCGAGTCTACATCTACCATCACTCTATGGTGCACTAGAAAATTATGTAACACGTAACAACACTTCACTATTTCAGCTGCCCATTTCAAGCTACTGCTGATCCCAACACTAAGAATTACAAAACATCTTTTCAGAACACCAAAGGCTTACTCAATACATACTCTACTTTTTATCTATCATTTTGTGAACAGTCTATGCACATGTGGTGACCTTCGGTTCAGTGAGAATAGGGGCATACCATCTTTCTATCATGTGATAGGAGTCCCTTCACAAATACGGGTGAAGCTGAAATCCATTAGGTAATGTAACTATGGACTATGATAAAACTTTGCGGTCTCGAATATGGATCCACATGGCAGAGGTTCTGAGATCTCATGAGTCGTGTTTGAACCTGCTCGACCACAACTCACATCAAGAAAACGTCTTTTCGTGTCGCGCACACTGCTACACTAAGTTGTGGTATTGCTTTCTGTTGTAATATTCTCTTGGCAGCTCTCTGGCTGACGGGGCTCTGATTTTAATGTGTGAACCGTCTATGGCACCTTGACAATTGGAGAGACCAGCTTTCTCAAAAAACACCTTGAGAAACTCGTTCCATTGCTGATCCAGTAGGACATTGGACAAACTGAAGATCAAGGACTCCATTCACAGCAGTAACAACATCTACAAATATTTCTTGAGATATCAAATCGTGGTCTCCTTATACCAAACCTCTCGTCCATCTGAAAATGAGTCATGCATGAGGTCGGCTTGAATAATGCTGTCCCAACTCGAACATCGATGAGGACGACTCTCCGGTAATGAGTATCAGCTTTGACACATGTGGCCAAGTAGAGTGACAAGCTGGAGGAACAAGACCTTAGGCATTCGAAGAGTTCTAATCCATCAATATTCTTCATAACTCTTCATGAGATAATAGTTAAACCATATTAAAGATCTTGGCTTCACGCATCATGTATATTGCTTCATTTGCTGGAGATGCTCAATGATAAGTTGTTGTATCATGAAGACAACAACCGCTGTAGTCACTACCATCAAGATAGCATGAACATCTATAGAATAAGACAACATATCCTTACTTTCAGAACTCATGTACTTACCACTTCCAATGTATTGGATATTAGACATGGTAACGAACTAACAGTTAATGGATGTTTACATGGAATGCAGCCGACCTATCACTATGAAAAAGCGTGCAACAACTCATAACTTCACATGGTAAATGAAACTTTGGACCTGAAGCAAGACTAATTCAAGTGGAGAGCTCAAAGTTACAAACAACTGAGCAAAGAATGAAGCTCACTAGTCTAGAAGGAGTTAAAAGCACCCCGAAAATATAAAACTTTCACAACATCATACAAGCTAGGACAAGAAAGTTAGCAAACAACAGAAAAACTGAGCAGATTAACAACAAATACAAAAACATTCGAAAGCTGATACTGAACTGGATCAGTGAAACATCAAAGACAACACATCTCACAAATTGATAATTCGATTACATAAATTATACCACAAATACATGACTGATTCTTCGAAATGAAGAAACAATAGAAACAAAATGTTTCATGTGCAGATACCGATCAGAACTAGAAAAGTAAAACTGTTCAAAACTATTTAGTTTCTGGTCAAGGCTCAGCCAATGTCAGCCAATGCCCCTGCCATCTTGTCCAACACACTCACAATTTGTACGAAAGAACGTTAGCTCTTTCTTGTTTGCTCTTCCTTGTAGGAGTTTCTGAGCTTTTAGTTCAGAAACTCAACTTCTCTTTATCAATTTTGAGTTTTGGTTTCTCTATCTCAACTATGGAGTTAGAAAAACACGTCAAAGTTTGATTCAGACCAGAAGCATAGCGGCTCATTGCAAGCTTCTATTCAACTAAGTTATGACCACTGGACTCCTCAACGTCTATCTCTGCAAAATTCTGAACTTTAGAATCCAGTTGAGGATCCGGTTGATCATCATCACTATCTAGACTTCCAAGACCAGGACTCAGGGTGAGAGATTGGGGTCATGCACGATGGGGTCGAATCGGACCGAAGACAATATCGACAATCAGAAAAGTGATGCAGTGGATAATTCAAGAGGAGTTTCTTCTCTTCACGTTCTTACCGACTCAACGAGTTATACGGGGTATTCTTAGAGACCTTGTTGTGATCTCGAAATATTTTTGTATTCTGTAATCACTGTCTCTTACTTGTTTTTTATCATAGATATGTCTGTGCTAACCACACCTTTTGCACGAAAGAACGACTACTGAAGCTTGCTCACCATCGTGATCATTTTCTTCAGACTTGAACTTCTATTCTGCTCCTCATGCTCTAATCGTTTCGTCTCAATCAGGTGCATCACTTGCCAATCTTGTCACACAAACCTACTCTACTTAAGACAATTACTTGACATCAACGAGTTTGGCTGAGAGACAACATCGACCTCAAAAATTGGCGGAATGTGATCCAACGTTATTGCTTCCAACAGATAGTCGTGACACACCTTCATCTTGTGCTGTCTCTTAAACAACACCTTCGAGAGAACTTCTCATGATTTTGTGAAGATCGAGGGTGGTACATACACTCGATCATTGTGCACATGAGCATAATTACAAAATGGCAGCTCATGTCAAATTTGACTGTTGGCTGAGAACTCTCTTTTTCGAATCATCGAGCTAGCTCTCTACAGGCATGGGGGCTCATCTGCAACGAGATCAAACAGTTCTAAAGCCCTTCATCTCCAAGTCATCTGCACTCTCCACCCAACAATACTCGAAAATGAAAGTAACACTACAACACTATAAACTACGAACGGAAGCGCAAAGACTGGAGAGGTTTGACACAACGCAAGCAACTGAACTGCGAGAGTTTTCATTTCTTCTACTCGCTGCAAAATCTTTCTTGATTCTTTACCGTGAATGTTCAACTCTGGAGAGCCGAGCATTTCCCGCTCCATCTCTACACAGCTGGACATCGAATTGCTTGAGGAGTTGATGCTTTCTCGCTCCGTCGTAGCACAGGTAGACTCGAAGTGTTTAATTCACATGTGAAACGGAGAGAGTGAACTCGTGGGAAAGGTCAAATATTGATATTATCTCCCAGACCTCACCCTTTTGAAACCCGTCTTGCAAACGGGCAAATTATGCATACGGTTCAAGTTCAACCCACTGCACAAACTGGAATCGGTTACTGTGCGGTGAACGTCTCCATCTCCAACCATAAGTTTCACACGCGTATGATGAAATACCGGTTTTCAGATGTCGTTGCGGTTACGACCTAAGACTCTACTGCCCAGCAACGATGATTTCGTATTTATCACACAATGGTACCGTCTGGTCTCCTCACATTTTGATAAATAGAGTGTTTCTCATTCACGTGTGAATTAATTGGAATTCACTTTCAGTCTTCTTTATGTCTTCGTGCTTGCGAGATTTTTTCTGCTCGTATTTGCTGCCAGAGAATGGTGGACGAGAAACGCTATCTCCTAAATCCAGGTCCATGGATTTAGGAGATAAAGGCTTCAGAAAAAACAACAAAATTCCTACAAAATTCCTAAGAGTGCGACATTTCCGCCCGCCATCCGAAAGTTCCCCGAAGGCGTTACAGCAGATGTAGACAGATTACTGCGACTTTTTAAATCCTTTTTCTGCGAGTAACTATCTCTGTGTGACATTGTGTGGAGTCGAATGGCGCAATGGACGATGAAGTGTGAAGAATATATGAATTTCGAAGAACATAAACCGTACTTCACTTCACATCGAGGGGATGGGCGTTCTCGATTCGCCTCAGACTTGGTTTGGTCTGAGTTCTAGGTCTCAGATATACCCTACACGCGGCAGATCCAAGTACTAACCTCTTGTTCCGTCCACGACAAACGAGTCGCGGGTCCTCGTCTTGAATTTGCACAAAACTTTGCTTTCGAGAGGCGACATAAATTGTCTACAGGTTAGTATCAACCTGCTACTGCACCCAACAACAATTCTACTGAGACTTTTGTAGGCTACATCACCCAACAATAGTTCTATCGAGACAGCCTACAAGATTCAGCTGCCAACACGTCATTGACATTAGGTTCTTCTAAACGCCTTTTGGACTTGATAGCTCAACCTGCGCAAATGTATCTGCAGAGGTATCAGAGAGTGACTTGTCTGAATCCAGCTGACCTGAGGTTATCAATTGCAAGTGGGAGCTTCTGGTTGTAAGTTTGGGCAGTAACGAAGCACGTGCTCGGGTACTCTGGGAGCTGCTATAGCCAGCAGAGGGTTGAGTCTAGGAACTTTTGAGTCCAAATGTCTCGTCCATGTCAAGCTGTTCCGGCTTCAGGTTTCCAGGCAGACTCCAGTTGCAAGTCTGGATGAACAGAGCCAGGTTTCCAGGCAGACTCCAGTTGCAAGTCTGGATGAACAGAGCCATGACATACTGGACTACCAGAAGAACAAGCCCTTTTCCAGGGCATATTCTCCGACCCGTCCCGAAAGGTAGAAGATCAAAGTCGAGGCCATGGACATCCTTCTTACTACCCAGGAATCTCTCAGGATAGAATTCCAGTGGCCTCTCGTAAATCGCCGGATCTCTTTGGATTGCTACGTGTTGATGAATAATTTGGTCTTCGCAAGAATCCTGTAGCTTTGAATCTCAGTCTTCTGTGGAGATATGCGGTATCAAAAAAGTGCCACAGGATGCAGTGCCAGAGTCTACCATGAGATCATTTTACATTCTGTTTTGAGACTGCGAGTTTCTATTACTCTACAGAGAGCTTTAGAAGCGGCTATTCACATGAGAGCAATTACAATAAGCGATGTTATTTCATGTACACGTGTTGTATGCAAGAGTTTTGATCTACCTGTGTATAATATTCGTGTGCATCGGTTGTATGCAGCAGCTTAGATTTACCGGTGTGATCTTTTAGAAACGATAGATGATTTTAGAGCTATTACTAATAGGGATGAGCCCCGATGTTTTCTTTTCCTTAGGGGGTTAGTTGCTTGGACCTTTGGGTCCCTCTTTCCCTTGTAAGGCTTGATGGGTCTTTCCATACGTTGGCTATTCATTGCGTAGCGTGTTTTCTTCTTTATGCATTCGGAAAGTCTCTTTCACAATGGCATTCACATAGGGGGATTAGGGTTTAGTGTCAGGGTTAAACCTCCCTTCAGTGCGTTGGTTGCTTGGTCCCTCTTTCCCTTTTACGGCTTGATGGGGTCTTTCCATCGGTTGGCTATTCGTTGCGGGTCACTCAATGGCATTCAGGTACGGCAGATTGGGCAGATCAGACTCTTCGACGAGTCTGTCTCTTCCAACTACAGAATCCATTTCCGCTTGTGCTGTTTCCATGCAGCCGGGATTTTTCAGGAGCTCGCGGAGCCCTCAGTCTGTGGTACTGGAGTTAGTGTCTGTACCTGCGAGAATCACACCCTGCACTCACAGCTCTCTTCATTCAGAATCAATCTAAAACTCGAAGCCGTGGCAGAACTTTCAGAGCTGAACCCTGGAAGCTAGTGCTAAGGAAACTATACAGACCCAATTACATCACGGTCACGCCTGCAGAATACCTGCATGATGGCTTTCATGCCAGATCCAGTGAGGTATTGGCCATCAACATCTCTGGGACGAGAGAGTAGTATGTCCACCATATATTGCGGTATCTTGTCCGTAGAACCCTGAGGCTGGTGTTTAGCTGCCTCCTGCTTCATCTTATGATCGTCCAGGACACTCTGCAAAAGTTTATCATTTTTCTTTGCAGTGACATGCATCCGCTTCTGCAGACCTTGCGGGTCGGACCGATCCAACCAGGGTATGTAGTCCCGCAAGATAATCTGAAAATATCTTTTATCGTCTCTTGAAAATCATCAGCGTCTTTTATGGTGTTTGCCCCTTCATTGAGAATGCCTGGTTCATCATCATTCCGGCTACTATATTTAATGCAATCTTCCGTATCACCACATCCATCCGCAATGCCTTTGTTCCATTACTGCATGCTTCGATTACATCGTTAGTGCCACTCATCATTTCCTGCTGGCGAGTTTTCTGCACACACGAAGGACCATCCCTTGAACGAACAAACGTTTTAGGGACTCCATAAAGGGCAAGTTGTTCAAGACTGGTGTTCCAGATATACGTAGAAACAGATTACGGAGAATCTGATGTTAACGTGATTGAAGGACAGCAGTAAACAGTTCGAGTTCGAAATCCCCACGCGAGCAGGAAGGCATCACGAACGGTGGACAGAGTAAGTGGATAGGATCGATCGTGCCTGAATTGCCGGCGCAAAGTCAAATGTAATGGAACGACCCTGTGTCGTACATCACATGAGTGCTGGCAAGTGAGCCGATTCTTGCCGGCTGCCAGAAACGAAAAGATCTCTGATTCTCTGGAGGGGAGGAGAGGGGAGAGAGTAAGTTGAGAGGGTAGAGTGTAGCGTGGATTCATGCAGATATATTTTTAAGTGCTTTTTTTTGTTTTTTATTTCTGTTTCTTTTTATTTTAGAATTTTTATATTCTGTGAAGAAATGAATGAGTATTAAAATACTTTTGAATATTTTAGGTTTATAGAGTCTTCTTCTTATGATTATTGAGAGATTTCAGAAGACTTTCTTGTTACATTTAGTGTGTTATTTATCCTTAGAGAATTAGAGTTTTATATTTGAGAGTATATTTTTGAGATGTTTTTATTACGAGTATCGTTCTCTAACTATGCGTACTCTTTGTCTCAAGAAATCGATGTCCAATGTGCAGTCAGTTATTTTTCTCGCAAGAGTTAAGGTCTCATGTGAGAAAGATGCACAAGATCTACGACCGGATCACATGAGAAATCCAAGTTAGTCGAGAGCGGAGATCTACACATTGGATCATTAGAGCACCATTAATCCTTCTTCTTGGAGTTCCTCCTGAGTCGCGAGAGTGGTTGAGAGTCCACACTTACACTATTTTGAGATTGTGAGACGAGTTTTTCTGGTCTGCGCTTGTTCCATGAATTACCATGTGCTCTCCATGACGAGGTAAGACATGCATTCTGCTTATCTCTCGACATGTTGGCACGTAACATCAAAGACGAGACGAGACGATTATTGTTGTTTTTACTATATCATTGATGTCCATGTTATACTCGAGGCTAGAGAGGAGGACATCGGAGGTGACGACTCGTCTTCAAAGATTCCGTGCTGGTGATTGGACGATCTTATAGAAAAAAATCAGTACATGCAGTACGATATAAGAGTGAGTCTGTCTTACACATGACGTCTCATCTTTGATGTTGTAAGATGTTAGGTCAAGTTGGAGAGTATAGTAGAGCTGCTAGAACATTGCATCTTTTGTCAATGACATGTCCTACCGAAGAGACGATCATTTCGTTGTGTTTTCTTCATCTTTCATCGGATGATCTCTCACATCTGAGATTCAAGACTATCAGCCTGAGGAGCATATGTCTCAATAGATCTCTATTTGCCTAGGTCTTACGTACAACTCCACATCTACCTTCTGGAGATCTGTCTGGGATAGTCTACGAGCACATGCGGCATTGTTTTCAAGTAGACGATCCCTCTAGCGATTTCATTGAGCTTTTTCAAGTAGCAACAACAATAGCTCAGGGACATATTCCTCATTCTATAGCTCAAGTACTGGGGACAATTAGACTTTTGATCATGATGAAAGATGACAAAGAGATTCGATCGATAGTCATCAGTGAGATTCTCTTACGACTTATTAATCGTACCATTGTTCTTCAGTTGTGAGATATTTTTCAAGACTACTTTTGTCCACATCAATTTAGAGTTATGATGCCCGGAGGTTGTGAGTCTATGTTCTTCGACATTATGACTCTCAAGGACATCTGTCACAACCCTCAATCTCAAGGTCGAGCGCAGACGCGAACAACAGAACCCTAGTAGACTTGCGCTAGGTTGTGAACGCTGCGAGTAAGACTGAACGGCTTGACCAGGAAGTCGGGATCAGATGAACCCTAAGTGGTTCTCTGAACAAAGGTTGGAACATTGGGTTAAGACATAAGGGCTTATCCCAAGACGACCCCAGACGAACGCTGACCTAAAAGGGCAAGTTTGGAAACAGACCGAAACATAGATATGAGACATAGGTCTGAGACATAGGTCTGAGACGTAGATCCGAGACGTGAGACCGAGACGTGAGTCCGAGACGCGACGGACCGTGGTTTGGACGCTGGTCCAAACCATAGGGTTCGAGTCTGAGTCTGGACCATTGTTTTTCAAAAACTGACCAAGTGTTGGAGCTCCAGCGACGTTTTAGGTCGTGGACGGAGCTCCGCGTAAGATCTCGAGGCGAGTAAGATATCATTGAAAAGGTCTGGGCGAGAGCTTTCCATTGATATGTAGAACTCCTCGAACTGACCTCGAAGCTGAAAATTATGACCGAACCCGTGATCGGGTTGTGATATAATTTTTAGAGACCAAAGAGGAGGACGGGGCCGCCGATCCCAGAAGTATATATGAGGGGGGCTCGATGTCTTGGTGGGCCAGGACGAGTCACCCGACCCTAGAGTTCGACGAGCGGACTCTGGGGGCATGAGGTGATGGCTGGGCCGGTTTTAAGACACATTCCGGTCCAGTGCACTTCTGGACTTAGGAACGATGTAAGGGCTGGAACAAGACTAAGGAACGAGTCAGCAGATTAGACCACCGTTCGGAAGCCTAGACCCAGACGGACATCACGGACGGTTGGACCGCTAAGTGTGTTGGAGGCACCGTTGTCATAGGACGTGAAATGTGGTATAGGAATACACAGGGTATCTGGCTGTGGAGAGATACAACAGGATCTACAACCTAACCAAAGAAACTTACGTTCTCACTATCTAATCTATCAGTATTTTGTCTTGGTTACTATCGATCTAACTTCACCCAAGTGCAACACATGTGCGTCGCACAAACGACTCAAAGCTCGATCCCATTCTAGGTAAAAGTAGGGCTCATACACGATACATGTCCGCTTTAGATCCCAAGCACTTTTCATACAATCTTTCATCAATATCCGCTTCACTACTTCTTCTCGACAAACTACCTAAATGCTAGACTCTGGTCTTCTATTGTTCGTTAATACAAGCTCCGCTCAAGAAGATGTCCACAGCAAAGGACAACCTACTACACAAGCTTCCCAACGATACAAGGCATATCGGCAGCAAACAACCAAAAAACTCGGGGCGTGACACCGAAAATAACGATACCTCAGCTCCAACAAGGCGTGGCACCTCCACTACATGTGATCGTTGTACCAATCTCACAATACAACCTCCTTATCATCCATGCAACACCTCCAAGAAGCTCACCTCCAATCCTCAAGTCGCTTGTTCAAGGTCATTCAAGAGATTTAGACGAAATCTCTCTTCGTCTTCCTCCCGTCTCGTTGTAAACTGAACTTTGACAACCTCGTGCTCTCACCTCGATCATCCAATCAGGCTCAAACTTCACAGAAAATCCCTTTTGACCATTCTCTACTACTGTATGAAATTTCAGTCTCAGATCTGAACCCAACTGTCCGTGATGGATCAAGCCACCCGCCTGTGCTAACCTATGAGCTTTACAGATCTCGATGGCTAAAATCCTAGATCTCCACACATTCTCTTATCCAAATGAGTTGAAATTTCACATGTGACTAGCTGATAGGGCACACTCTCATCCTAGAAAGTTTCACTCAGAGATCCAATCCCATGTGCACGGAGCAACTCAAGCTTTGAACCCAAAGAAAATAGATTTACACACATCTCTCAACTGTAACAGCCAACTTCAATCGATCATTTCAAAAGCAAATCCAACCCAAATGTAGGATTGTTTTACATCAATGTAACCAGCTGTAGTGTCGCAGGATTACTCCTTTTGCCCATTTAGTATACAAGATATCGTTCCCATAGAAGATTTGCACAAGTAACGCTGCTCTAAGTTCTAAGATCTGTTCAAACACACAAACAAACGGGTTTTGTCTAAAAATCCCGTCTTCTCACAAAACCACGCATCTTCCAGACTCGCTAAAAGGGGCTCTAGATCTAACCAAACAACTACTAACTAAAATATCACACAACTATTCACAGAGAAGCTCGGGAAGACGCTCTTCCTGCTTCCAGGTCACTTCTTTCGATCTTCTCAGTACCGTCTTCCCGAAGCAATTCTCGGCTTTTGGGGGTTCAACTCTACTTCTCACACCTCCAGAAGACTGCCCTGCTTCGCAGAAGTTGACTAGCAACGGCTGTTACACCTTACTCACTCTCACATTCCAACGGGTTAGATTAATCACAAGGTGTATGCCCCCTGTAGTCCTCGTCGAGTTCACCAACTATCATAGGGCGTAAAATGTGGTATGGGAATACACGGGGTATCTGACTGTGGAGAGATACAACAGGATCTACAACCTAACCAAAGAAACTTACGTTCTCACTATCTAATCTATCAGTATTTTGTCTTGGTTACTATCGATCTAACTTGACCCAAGTGCAACACATGTGCTTCGCACAAACGACTCAGAGCTCGATCCCATTCTAGGTAAAAGTAGGGCTCATACACGGTACATGTCCGCTTTAGATCCCGCTCCGTAGGAGATCTCTACTCTGTTCCGGAGTAGAGATCTCCTACGGAACAGATCACTCTTCCAGCAAATGCTTCAGCAAACTCTCCTACAATCAGTCATATCTCTGTATTCCTGATAGTCACTTGGTTTACCGGCTGCATATCTTGAATGAAGCGTAACGCTCCACTCTTTTTCGGAACTGTAAACCAACGACTGGAATACGGTGCAAATGAAGGTTCGAGAATCTTCATCTGCATCTTCTCTTTCAGAAGCTCCATAAGCTTAGGTAGATGAGTTCTAGGTACAGGGATTGGCCTCAAGTCCCAAGGTGCATGCGGCACTGTAAAGATAATCATTGGAGCTACTACGCTCGGATCCACGCATCCTATCTCTGAAGCTTCAAAAGAAAAAGCCTTTTCGTGCTTACTCAACATCTCTTTGAACTCTCGCTCTTCAATAGGAAAGAGAAAATCTGCGGATCCTACCTTCAACTCCTTGAGCGTAGCTGCAGTAAACTTGTGACCCATTTGGCGAGGATCCCTTAAGCTCTTCTCCTTCGAAGCTTGCTGAATTTGGTGGTTGGAGTCATCGGGTAAAGGTTGAGCTAAAGGCTTAACCTTTCTATCTATCATTTTGTACTTAGTTTCAACCCTGACTTCTGGTTTCTGGAATGACTCTATGATTGAATAGAGCTCTCTAGAATTTATTTCCACCAGTTGATCTTCACTCCTTTTCTCAATCTTGGTAAGTTCCTCCAAAGGATCTTCTAATCCCGTCTCCATGTAAACACTCGCTATTCTATCTTCCTTGTCAAGCACACACACTCTTTTTAGATCTTTCTCAACTCTTTCCACAGCCTTCCGCTCCCACTTCCGTAGATCAACAAGCTGCGTATATAAAGCAAATCCACTCTCAGAAAATCCCACAACTCCTATACAAAAGGCACTCCTTCGCTGGCGAGAGTACCTCCTTTTGTGTATCAACATCATTATACCCTCGCTCTATTGTGACCCTATGCAAAAATCCTTAAACTCTTTAGGAAGAGAACCACTCCGCAAGTTCTCCCGATTGCGCTCATGGTTAGGAGATACAATCAAAAACTGCACTGCTCTCTTACCATCTTGATTTCTGATCCAAGCATATGCGGATCCATCATCCAACACCTTGGTCTCCATCCTTACAGCCGTAATGTATGGCTGTCCAAGAATCACTGGATACGAAGTAGTGTCTTGAACAAAAAAGTTTTGCTCTATGACTACATCTCAATCTTCACCCTTACATCTGGACAAGCACCGTAGAGTTCTCCCCGCGTGTTATTCGCTGTCCGGATCATCCAACCATGCTCTGTGTCAATGGGCCACTTCTCTCGCTTATAGACATCTTTAGATACGATGTTAATCTCAGATCCATGGTCAATGAGAGCAACCACCGGATCTGCCAGATCTCATATCTTCACCAGAGTTTCCGTAGTACCTCTAGCTCAATGTCCCCTAGTATAGTAACTGGGAACCCTATCATCTCCATCATCTTCATCTACAGCAAATCGAACTTTATGGTTGGTGCAATATTCAGCTAGCTCTAGCTCTTCCTCCTTCGTTATTCTCGTGTCTAGAGCATTCGTCATAGCAGTCTCACTTGTCAACTGTCTCTTCCTCTTGATGGTGTCAATAATGACATCATGAAACTCCTTCTTTGCCATTCTAAGGATCTCTCGTAAAGTAAACTCAATCTTCGCGTTGAGCACTATTTCTTCTAACACCCCCTTCAAATCTATAGCTGCTTCAATATCTGACTGCAGCTTGTAGGTAGCAGGCTTACCTTTCTTACTCCTTTTTTACCTCTCTGTGGTAGATGGTGAGACTTCCTCCATAGTCTCTTCTCGCACCGGTGTTGTATCCAGCCGAGGTTTCTCTCCTCGTAACTGCCTCTTAGGAGTACTTCTCTCCTTACTAGGACCAGCATCATCCCTCATACGCTTCTCCTCCATGAGAGCCTCATGTTGACTCTTTGCCAAGTAGGCGTGTACAGACATTGTATCTACTGGATCACTCCAGCTAGTAGCACCTCTGATTGTCGTGGCCACCTTGAGTAACTCACCCCTTGTTGCTTTTCCTTTCTCCATTATGGTCACAACATGACTCCATATTTCACTCGCTTTTACTTCCTTTTCAGAAGTACTATCTCTATCTTTCACTACCTCAACCCCATAAGTAGCGGCTTGTATTAATACTCGGCATGTTGTGAAAGATAATCCTCTAAAACTTACCTCATCCCTCTTCTTCCAAAGTTAGTTTTGAGGATCTCACCTGTCTTCTTCAAGGCAACCTTCCTCTCCTTCCAGTAGATCACTCCCTGCCGTAGGATGTCAACAAAGTCTACACGTTCCTTCCGATGATGTTCAGTGCTATCGCATCAAATACATCTCTGCACATATCCTTGCTTTGGAGCGGGTTTGCTCCCAGGTACTCCCTCTTTCTCCTCTAGCCTTGCTAGCTTAATTTGCAAGTCTCTCATCCTTTTTACCAATTCCTCTATTGCATCTTTTTGAGGTGCAACCGTAGGGATAGGAACAGCATGAAACGAAATAGGAAGTACTTGTAGATTAGACACTTTTGGCTGCTTGCGGGGTAGTACGATTGGCGGTGGTCTCACTTCTTGTCTTATCACCACCTTCTCTCTCCGATATTCTCGCTTTGCAAGTACACCCACTGCTTTAGAAACCTTCCTCCAATCGGCCGTGAGTCCAGTATCTTCAATCCTATCTTCCAAAAGTAATTCCAACTCCCTCTGTAGCTCATTGTTAGCTGTTTGCAAAAACAGCTCGACCTTGTCGTTCTCCAATGTGAGCTTCTCCATCCGAGACAATTGAAGAAATTGTCTCTCGAACTCTCTAAATAGCTCTGTAGCAACAAGCCCTTTATTGGGTTTGTTTACCCACTCCATGAATGACTTCTTAGTCACTCGATCTGCATCCTCTAGAAAATATTTCTCTTTTAACTGGAAAGTAAACTCTTCTCATGTAGCGCCATGAGAGTAGATGATTTCTTTCACGTGCTCTCGTATCTCTGGTACGACAGCAAGCTCAAATGTGTTGACCATCTCTCTCTCTGGCACTTTACTCAACTCCATCTCTCGAGAATAGTACTAAAGGTACTTGGAGATGTTCTTTCCATCGAACTGATCCAACAAACCCACAACAGATTGCAAAGCTCTAGTAGCCATTGTCTCCTTTCGTTCAGCGACTTGTTGTTGTTGCATGATCAACGCGAATGTCTCAAGCAATCGCATGTCAAATCTTTTAAGTGGGTTCATCTTCGGGGTCTCTCCAGACGTAGAAGTCTCATCTATAAATTGAGATAGGCTCTTAGCGTCCATGGTTGCAAAAAATATATCTCTCAACCCCAGACGTTTCACGTCGAGTTCACCAACTATCGTAGGACGTAAAATGTGGTATGGGAATACACGGGGTATCTAACTGTGGAGAGATACAACAGGATCTACAACCTAACTGAAGAAACTTACGTTCTCACTATTTAATCTATCAGTATTTTGACTTGGTTACTATCGATCTAACTTGACCCAAGTGCAACACATGTGCGTCGCACAAACGACTCGGAGCTCGATCTCATTCTAGGTAAAAGTAAGACTCATACACGATACATGTCCGCTTTAGATCCCAAGCACTTTTCATACAATCTTTCATCAATATCCGCTTCACTACTTCTTCTCGACAAACTACCTAAATGTTAGACTCTGGTCTTGTATTGTTCACTAATACAAGCTCCGCTCAGGAAGATGTCCACAGCAAAGGACAACCTACTACACAAGCTTCCCAACGATACAAGGCATATCGGCAGCAAACAACCAGAAAACTCGGGGCGTGACACCGAAAATAACGGTACCTCAGCTCCAGCAAGGCGTGGCACCTCCACTGAACGTGATCATCGTACCAATCTCACAATACAACCTCCTTGTCATCCATGCAACACCTCCAAGAAGCTCACCTCCAATCCTCAGGTCGCTTGTTCAAGGTCATTCAAGAGATTTAGGCGAAATCTCTCTTCGTCTTCCTCCCGTCTCGTTGTAAACTGAACTTTGACAACCTCGTGCTCTCACCTCGATCATCCAATCAGGCTCAAACTTCACAGGAAATCCCTTCTGACCCTTCTCTACTACTGTATGAAATTTCAGTCTCAGATCTGAACCCAACTGTCCGCTATGGATCAAGCCACCCGCCTGTGCTAACCTATGAGCTTTACAGATCTCGATGGCTAAAATCCTAGATCTCCACACATTCTCTTACCCAAATGAGTTGAAATTTCACATGTGACTAGCTGATAGGGCACACTCTCATCCTAGAAAGTTTCACTAATCCCATGTGCACGGAGCAACTCAAGCTTTGAACCCAAAGAAAATAGATTTACACACATCTCTCAACTGTAACAGCCAACTTCAATCGATCATTTCAAGAGCAAATCCAATCCAAATGTAGGATTGTTTTACATCAATGTAACCAGCTGTAGTGTCGCATGATTACTCTTTTTGCCCATTTAGTATACAAGATATCGTTCCCACAAAGGATTTGCACAAGTAACGCTGCTCTAAGTTCTAAGATATGTTCAAACACACAAACACACGGGTTTTGTCTAGAAATCCCGTCTTCTCACAAAACCACACGTCTTCTAGACTCGCTAAAAGGGGCTCTGGATCTAACCAAACAACTACTAACTAAAATATCACACAACTATTCACAGAGAAGCTCGAGAAGACGCTCTTCCTGCTTCCAGTTCACTTCTTCCGGTCTTCTTAGTACCGTCTTCTTGAAGCAATTCTCGGCTTCTGGGGGTTCAACTCGGCTTCTCACACCTCCAGAAGACTATCCTGCTTCGTAGAAGTTGACTAGCAACGGCTGTTACACCTTACTCACTCTCACATACCAACGGGTTAGATTAATCACAGGGTGTATGCCCCCTGTAGCCCTCCCAGGCTTCTGCCTACGGAAATGATCTTCCTGCAGCACTACAACGACATTCACCTTCACGGAAGCTCAATAGAAGTCTCGGAAGCTCACTAGAAGAAGGTAAGAAGATGGGGAAGATGAGAGAAGATGGGGAAGAAGGGAAAATCCAAACGAGAGAAAATAAGATGAAAAGGAGAAATTAAGATTCCGACAGGCTTTTAGTCCAGATCCTGACTAACAAGCCATCCCTGCTTGTAATAGTTTGGGGAGGAAGACAACAAACGTGCGTACAGTTGCACCGTCTTCTACTTGAGGATGTCGTCTTCTATTGTGGGAAGAAGGCTTCTTTCTTCTTCTCTTTGCTGCTCCGACTGCTCTGTCTTCAGGGATCCCTTATCCATAAGACCGTCCGTACGTAGATCCTAAGTGCTCTACTAGACGAGCCAAGCTGCAATTCCACAACTGCTGACAGTCACCGCCACTCAAGAAGAAAACTTCCCATGCACAATTGAGAGCGAATTCAAGGAAACCCACCACCCAGAAGACATGGATTAAGCTTCTGCACTCAAATCAGCAATCTATTCCCCGAGAAGAAGTCACATTGGCATTGGGAAGCTCACTCCCTCTACTTCCTGCGCCTACTCCTCGACACACCAGTCTAGCCAACAGGACTGCACGAGGATGTCGTTCCCTGTTCCTAAATTGTCCACTACCTCTATCTACATCTTCGAACCACTGCTGGTAACGAACATGCAGACCCCTCCGGTATAATCCTAGTCTATTCGTATGTCTCTAACATCGGGTGTAGTGTGTGTAACCAACTAGATTTCCTACTCTTCCATCCTACTTATGCATCGACCACAAGGAAATAGAAGGAACCACCACCAAGGAGAGAAAAGCTACCCCCTCCACATGCAAACGGTTTCTCTTTCCTGTTCTTGCGCTTCCTACTCTGCCACATGGCTGCCTAACTAATTTTACACTGAAAAACTGCCACCCTTAAGATAGCATGTTCGGTCCTACTAAATTGGGACAAGATTAACTTGTCTGCGGTACTTTCTGCCTACTCTGATTGCTCGGTGACAATCTCAACCTGATCTGCCCCTATCGGAGCTCCTAATGCGACTTCTGATAAGCTAAGAAGCCATGCGAACACCTCGGGTGTCACTGAGGTGGCTTCCTCCATAGTCGTTGCTGACCCTGCTGTCGTTGCTGCTGCTTCTTCCTCGGCTTCGGCTTCGGCTTCCGACTTTGCTTCTGCTTCTGCTTCGGAAGACGGAAGCTTCTTTCGGGAAGCTAGGTCGACTTGCGCTTCCTCGCTCTTCTGAGGCACTGGTTCGGTACTAGGGACCATGGTGACCTCATAGAGGTCCAGGGAAGTCGCTTCCTCCACGCGGAATACATTGGAAGACGGTTCTTCTTCCTGTCTTCCAGGGCGTCTTCCGATGTCTTCTCGGATTCCAACGCTGTCACTACCAAGTGCACAGCGAGGTCGAACTCCTCCTTCTCCAATTCGGATCCAGTCGATGGTGCTGGAGCTTGGGAAGATGCAGTTGCAGGTGGCGGAATCAAGGGAAGACCATAGAGTGTCTTCACTCTCTCTATCTGCCGATCCAGATACCAGAACATGCTCTCCTTGCACTCTACCAACAACACTCTGGACTCCTCGTCCCATTCTCTAGCCAGGGTAAGCAACTTCCTACCCGCGGTGAAGTTGAACTTCTTCCGAAGTGCTTCCACCGACTGTGCTAGCATCTCTTGCGCACGAGCTTCCGCTGCTTCCCGCTGCATCTTCTCGGCTGCAACTTGCGCTTGAGCGGCTTCCCGCTGCATCTTCCAGGTTGACTATCCTCTGCGAGGGCGGTGATCTTCTCCCGCACTCGGAGAATCTCTTGGTCGCGCTGCTGTACGCGCGCCTGCAACTCCTGGTTGCTCTTCTTCAGTTGGATCAGCTCCTTGGCAGAAGCGGCTGCTTCCGCCTTGTATCTCGCTGCGAGCTTCTCTGTGGTGCGGAGACTAGCTTCCAGCGCTTTTGTCTTCTTTTGGCCTTCTTCCTGACGCATCAAGTTGCGCAGACCGAATCCAAGCTGTAAGGGCTTCTCCTGAGCCTTCGCTCTCTTCTCCAGCAACTCCATAGTTGGCTGGATCTCTGAGTGGAAGAGGGCACTGAACTCTTCCAGTCTTCTTCCTGCGGAAGACAGGTTCATCTCCACAATTCGATCGGAGGTGTCGACCTTGTCTTCCAGAGGCAAGTGTGCCTCTTCCACCACAATGATCTTCAGCTTCTGCATACGGGGAGAAGCTACTCTCCTCATCTTCCAGGGTGGAAGATCTCTCCCCATGGTAGAAGCGGTCCTCTTTACTGCGCTTCCTCGCATTGCAGTAGGAGTATCCATCCATCCTTTGTCTTCTGGAGTCTTCGGAAGACTCCCTGGTGCTGCAGAAGCGGTCTTCTGCTCCGGTCGGGTACTCAACGGCTCTTCCAGCGAGTCAGACTCCGATCCTTAATGAATGAGGGAGGTAGTCTTCCTAGGTATACTTCTAAGACCCTTCTTCCTCAGAGGCGTGGCGTCTTCCGACCCACTGGAGTCATCTTCTCTCACCAGAAGCGTCTTCTGATGAGAGCCGGGTCTCAGCTGCGGCATCAGAGTGGGAGGGAGAGTTGCGGCTGCTGCTCGGTCATCTTCTTCCGAGGTCTCCTCCTTTGTCTCATGTTGCCCAATTGGCCCATACTTCACCAACTGACCTTCCGTGAGATCCCCCATGGTTACGTACAAGTAATAGAGGAAAGGTGTCAAGTGTCCTCCTGCCGGGGTACCTAAGTACGTTAGCTCCGCCTGTACATATATGTGGAAGAATGAGCTCCAGTTGACGGACACTCCTTCATCCCACACTGCTTCCAGGAACTCCACGTCCTCATCTCCAAGGTACCTTGTCTTCTGCGCTTTCCCCTTGGGAAAGAGATGCAGAAACAGCTTCGCCAGAAGTCGCTTCTTTGACTCCCGGTAAGATTCGATCTTCCACCCGTTCCTTCCCTGCCTGTTCTCCATAAAGAGGCAAGTTGTGCTTCCAGGCACATGCCACTCACTCACGATCTTGGGTAGGATCTTCTTCTCGAGCCAATACCCTCGGTCTTCAGATTCAGGCCTGTGGAAGGCCCTGCGCCACCAATCTTCAGTCCAGGAAGATGGTCTTCCTCGAGCTACTCCTGCCTTCGCAGGTACACGGTTGCGAGGTGGTCATGCTGCCTAAACCTCCTCCAGAAGTCCCTGGTCAGCGAGGTTCCAATCTCACTGGAAGAAATCGAGACCAAACTCCTTGAGGAAGGGTGTGGCCTCGGCCAACTCTGCTGCTGGTAACACCAACCCTCGAGGATGCATCGACATACTAGAAGATCTGTTGCACTAAGCCACACGCACTTACTGTGAGCTGAAGGCTAAGTCCTCCCCAAATGCCCACAGTCTAGCTTCTACTTCTCAGAAGACAAAACTAGTCTTCTAGAAGACAACTACTCCGTCTTCCGGGATTCCAACAGTACTTTCTAGATAGCTCTCGTCTTCCGAGCTATATCTAAACAATCCTAACTAAGCAAGGCCTCGAATGGATTATCAAGAAGACAACCCACCTTGCATTACATCCTACTTCATATCAGAAGATACAAGATTCGCGAAACGAAGAGTGCATAACAGATTCAGAAGATGGTTGCAGGCTCCTGCGGTGACATTGGTCTCTGGGAAGACTCTCGGGACAGCTTCCGATTCAATGTCTTTCTCGGAAGACCTCCCGAAGTCATGCTTCCTTTCAACGGTCTCACTTGTCTTCTTCTTCCTACGCGCAATCTATCCTCACAACAGACTCAAGACATTTGCACTCTGTTCTTCTGACTTCTCACCTCTCATACACACTCAGAGAAGCTTGCTGCTCGATGGGAAGACATAACCCTCGATCATTCTCTCCAGATTCTGCCAGCAAGACTTCTCACGACTCTCTCTTAAGTTCGGGAAGAAGAAAGAATGGGCTGCTATGGGTCAGATAGAAGAGACCTGAAATGGACCCTCACGTCTTCTCACGCATTTTGCCAGCCCTTCCAGTCTTCTAGTCTCTCTAGGAAGATGTGGATTTGAGAAGCTTGGAAGATCGGGAGGCACAGGCCTAGTTCCCGACTTCTAACTTCTCAAAATAACAAAACAACTCACCAAGCCACTCGGAATTCGTACCAAGCCTCTCTTAACACAAAACCAAAATAAATCCACTCTTGATACGAATTGTGTACAGTCGACTTTCGAAGACAGTCAAACTACTGAAGCGTCTTCCGAAGACAGTCTTCCGAAGATGTTCCAATCTTCCGAAGCGTTTCTGTTCAAGGTTTCGGGGGTAGAGGGATGGTAGGGTAGGGAAATTGATAGCTAGGATCGCCAATTTGAGGGCTAGGGGTAGGGAAGCTCGAATTGAACTCGGGAAGAAGCAAGAAGATGTCTGACAGAAATTGGGCAACGCTTCCACACCCGATGTCACAATAGGAAAATGGGGATGGGGAAATTGAGTGATCAGGTTGCCTGCAAACCACATGGGAAGCGCGGGGGATACCAAACAAAGGCGAGAAGCATGGGAGAAGGGAAGAGAACATGGGAAGAACCTCTACTATCTTCTGTCGACTTTCCGAGCTGTCTTAGATCTTCCGCGCGCTTCTAGCTCTAGTTCCAGCTCCAATGCGACCCTACAAGGCTGCTTCCGCTGTCAGCTTCTGGCTACGCCTCAATTCCACCTTCGATTCCACTCAGCCAATCTCCAATGTCAGCTTCCGGAAGCTCACAAAAAACACCTTCAGTTCACTACGCTTCCTGCGCTTAGTAGTTCGACTTCGCCTTCCTTCTAACTTCGAATCGATCTTGTCCTCACTCGATTTCTCTCGCTGCTTTCTTCACTCAAATCAACTCGCTGCCTGAATCGATCTTCTCAGTCTCCAATCTCTCGATGCGAGAAGCAGGTAGGTTTCTGTGCTAATGCGCTTCCTGCGCTGTCTTCCCCGCAGTTTAGAGATTTCGACCCTAAATGACTTACTCGATCTACCTACCTGTTCGGTGTTACCTAGTAGGTACACCTACTTTTTTACTTGAAAATCCGTGGTTAGGCCTTCGCGGTTCGCCGTCTTCCAGAAGATGCGTGTCTTTTGTTGTCTTCCGTCTTCCGCCGTCTTTTGTCTTCCGCAGACAGTCTTCGGGAAGATGCTTCCCAGAAGACGGTCATCTTCCGTAGAAGTCAACTTCTTATTACAAAAAGCTCGTAAGATCATCTTCCTTCTAAGGAAGCCGTAATCTTAAGTAACAACGCTTCTTCAGTTATACAAACAAGTTATTAATCTTAAAAATTTCAAAAATTCGTGAATCCTGTAATTTGTGGGCACCACATACGCCCACCCTCACATGTTTGCGTCCTCGCAAACATCAGCGCTTCAGCACTTCTGTTTACGTCCAGTACTTCTTGACACGCCACTCATTTACGTGAGTGGTCATCAACGTATCGTCCAATTCTTCCAACTGCAAGGAACCGTTGTCGAAGACCTCCAAGACTCGGTAAGGACCCATCCAGCGAAGATGAAGTTTCCCAAGGAACTTAAGATGTCGATTGTCATAGAGAAGAACCAAGTCTCCATCTACGACGGTCACCTTCTTCAGCTTGCCATCATAGTTCACCTTACGTTGCGCTTGTACTTCGTACGTCTTCTCCAAAGCTGCATTCCTGTCTTCTTCAAACTCTACAAAGTTTAGAAGACGTTGCTCCTAGCTTTCCTCTTCTTCCATGCGTTCGGTTACAGCTAACCTGTAAGTAAGGACCTCTAACTCGATGGGCACAATAGGTGTCATGCCATAAGTTAGGTAGAAGGGTGTCTTCTGGGTCGTGACTTTGGGTGAAATCCTGAAAGCCCATAACACAGATGGCAATTTCGTGTCCCAATCATACGCATGGTTAACAGTTACCTTATTCAGGATATTACATCGAAGACCATTTGACTTCTCTGTCAGTCCATTTGTTTTCGGGTTGTACGACGTCATCTTTCGATGCTTTATCCTGAAGTATTGGGTCAGGAGGGAAATAGTCTCATTTAAGAAATAAGTACCCCTATCTGATACCAATTCCAACAGAGATCCGTATCGAGTGATAATGTTGTGCCAGAGGAACCTGGCTACCACTGCGACGTAGTTCTTCCTTGTGGCTTCGCCTTTCATCATCTTGGTAGCATAGTCGGTAGTTACCAAAATATACCGTGCTCGTGTTCTTCTAGCCACCGAGGCGATAGGTCCAACAAAGTCGATCCTCCACTTTTCAAAAGGAGCAAGCGGAAGAATGGGAATAAGAGGCCACCTAGTAGTAGCTGTTGGTCTTCCCACCCTCTGGCACACATCACATTTCTTGATCTCCTGAAAAGTGTCTCTCTACATGGTCGGCCACCAGTATCCAACATCCAACATCTTCTTCACTGTTGTCTTCAGCTCGTAGTGATCCCCAGCATCTTCGTAGTGAAGACCCGTGATCACTGGCTTAATCTCTGAAGGCTCAAGACATCTCCTTAGCTTCTCGTCATGTCCTTTCTTGAACAGGATACCCTGGAAGATGGCATAAGGACCTGCCTTGTGTAAAAAGACAGCCTTCTGCTCCGCATCCAATCCCTCGGGATACTGTTGGTCTTCCAAGAACTTCCTCAAGTCCTTGAAGATCGACTCTTCTGTGGAAGTCGCAAAGACTGGATCAGAAGATCTAGCCTCGTCTTCTGGGAAGCAGGTGGTACGCCCCCCCCCCTCAGATGAAAATGTCTCTGCAAAAACTGAAAAAAGCTTCTCGTCAAAGAACTCGTCTTCCACTTCATCTTTTCGTCGTTCCGTCTCCAATCTGGATACGTAGTCAGCATTAACATGCTGTCTTCCAGGCCTGTACTTAACTGTGTAAGTAAATTCCTGGAGTAGAAGAATCCACCTAGCTATCCTTCTAGACAAATCTGCTTTCTTCACAAGATGCTTCAAAGAAAAATGATCCACATAGAAGACAAACGGGTTGGCTAGAAGATAGTGCCTAAACTTTCGACAAGAGTAAATCATGCCGAGACACTCCCTTTCAGTTGTAGAGTACTTCTTCTCTGCATCACTGAGTTGTCTTCCCGCATAGTAGATGGGATAATCCTTCCTCTTCTCATCTTTCTGACTCAATACCACCCCTATGGCGAAAGCAGAAACATCCACATAAATATGGAAGATTCTCTCCCAATCGGGTGGCCTTAGGACAGGGGATTCCGACAGAAGCTTCTTCGTTTCTTCGAATGCTTCCTGCTGCTCAGAAGACCAAATGTAAAGTTCGTCCTTCTTCAGCAACTTGGTAAGTCTTCCTGCTACCTCTGCGTACTAGTCAATAAACCCCCAGTAGTATCCTACGTTGCCCAGGAAGCTTCTCAACTCAGTCAGGTTAGCAAGTGGGTGAAGTTTCATGATGACTTCCACCTTAGCACAGTCGACTTCTATACTAATTCCAGAAATCCTATGTCTTAGCAAAATTCCCTCTGACATACCAAAGAAGCACTTCTCAAGGTGAAGAGCCAAGCGATGTTCTCTACACTTCAAAAAACACTTCCTTAGAAATATCAGGTGGTCTTCTTTCGATCCAAACACACAGAAATCATCCAAGAAGATCTCCATGAAAGTGCAAAGATATTCCTTGAAGATCGTAATCATCAGTCTCTAGAATGTGGCGGGCGCGTTGCACAAACCAAACGGCATTTGATTGTACGCGTACGTGCTCCAATCAGTAGTGAAAGTAGTTTTTGACTTGTCTTCTTCTTTGATTGAAACTTGGTTGTACCCAGAATACCCATCCAGGAAGCTGTAGAACTCATGTCCTGCTACCTGGTCTAACACAGAATCGGTGAACGGTAAAGGATGGTGATCCTTTTTCGTGATCAAGTTCAGCTTCCGGAAGTCCTGACACACTTGGATCTTCCCTGTCTGCTTCTTCGGCACGATGACAATAGGAGCTACCCACTCACTACTAAGCACTGGGAAGATGACTCTCGCTTTTAAGTATTGGTCGATCTGGTCCTTCACCAGAAGCGAGTACTTGGGGTTGAGCCGATACTGCCTCTGCCGTGCAAGAACAACGCCCTCCAGCAAATCAATGCGATGCTCTCCCAACTCTCGAGGTATGCGCTTCATGTCTTCTATGGTCCAAGCGAAGACATCATGGAACTCCGTCAGAAGTTCTTGAAAGTCTTCCAACTGTTGGTCCTCGATCACCTTGGAAAGCTTCAGCTTCTTCCCATGAGCAACCTCTATTTCTTGAAGATCATCCGGGTTCATCATTCCTTCAGTGTGACTGTACTCACTGACACCAAAGTATTCCGGTTTGGGAGCTTCTTCCGATTCTGATTCGTCTTCTGGAAGACCAACTATCAGATCTTCCGAAGAGAAGACGATATCTTCTTCTTCTGGAAAACCAACTATCGGATCTTCCGAAGAGAAGACGATACTTTCATCTTCTGGAAGCTCTTCTTCTGCAACTTCGTAGCACTCAATGTATCCATAGATCACTTCTTCTGCTACTTCTGTAGTACACAAGTTATTCACCACAAACTTATTGTATCGTTCATCACTGTCAGAAGACGCAGCTGAGTCTTCTGAAGTGTACCCCTCTGTCGTAGAAGGAGTTTCACCTTGGTGTCCAATCTTGATCCAAGGAAGCGAGACCTTGGTCTTCTCACCTGGCTTGGGTGTAAGATTGGGAAATCTCAAACGATGTCTTGTCCAATCGGTATTTACATTTGCAGCATACAGCCATGGTCTTGCTATCAACACCTGATATCCAACTCTAGCTACAGGTCGCAAAATGATGTAAGTGAGATAAAAAGATACTCCCCCAATTACCGTCAAGACATCTTTCAGTTGCCCCAAAGGTCGTCTTCTGGTCTAGTCCGTCATTCTGAGGATTCTCGGAGTAGGCTAGAACTCAGTGAAGCCTAGGGCATGCGTCGTTTCTTCAGTCATGATGGTAACTCCGGAGCCGGAATCAATGGGTACCTTCTTCAGAAGACATCTTCAAGAATCAATGGGTACCTAACTTCTTCAGAAGTTCTGGGGCTCCCAAGTCCTCATGCTCTATCCTTAGGATCGGGGTGCTCTTGGGAAGTTTAGCTATTCTCCTCTTCCTTGATCCTCGAAGAACAGATTGTAACAGCTTCCTATAACCAGCATTGTCATCCAAAAGCTGCTGGAAGGTTACATCCGCCTTCTGATTCCACAAGTCTCGCAAGAATTCGTAGGGGACCGCTTCAGAAGAGTGACTGGTGTTTCCAACAGAGAAGATGTAGTAGCTGCTTCTTTGGATGGAAGACCAGAATGGTGTCTTCCCTCGACTGGGGGCTGTTCCCTGTGCGACAAGGGTTGCCGTAGTCGGTGGAGGAAGCTGTTGTACTATCTTCCGTCGCTTCTCCAGCTCTTCTTGCATGATCGCTTCAACTTCTTGTCTTATGTCAGAGCAAAGTACTTCGGATCTTCTCGGTCATAAGTAGGAGAAGAAGGTCGCTCAGGAGAAGATGACCTCTCCTTTCGCTGCTTCTTCTTCTTGATCTCCTTCTGACGGGATTCTGACTTCCCTTTGCTTCTGGTACTTATCTTGAAGACTGCTTCATCCAGGACTTCTTCTGGAGGCCAACTGTCTGAATCCGGGCTAGGGATCCAAACAGTGTCATCCGCCAAAGTGAAAGAAGAAGCTGCTTCAAGTGACTTCGTCTTCTGAGCTGCAGTCGTCTTCTGCAGCTGAGGTTCCTTTCCTTCGCGCTTCTCGGGGTCTGGTTCGTCTTCCTCGATATGGAAACAATCCGTACAATCCCCAGGATCTTCTTCTTCTACCGTGATGTGCTGTACCACTGCTAACTCGAGTTTAGAAGCTGATGCAGCTTCAGCAAGAGGCGTGGTCTCTGCAAATCTAACCATTTGTCGTGGCCGTAAGGTCTGAGGACAATTTCCCGTGAAATGACCTGCTTCCTTACAGTTTCCACACAAGGGCACTTGCCCAATCTGTCTTCTCGGATGAGGACATGTGGACCACCAGTGTCCTGTCTCTCCACAATTGTTGCACATTCCAGGAAGAGGGTTAAGAGGTCATTGTGATGAAGAAGGTTGCCAGGGCGTCCTGGTTTGTACATTACTAGCTCTATCCCTAGGTACATAACGATTATATTGAGCGGGAGGAATAGGAGTGAAGGGTTGTATCGTCTCGATCCTATAGCAGGTTTCCCCACTAGGATCGTGTAGATATCTCTCATTGTCTTCTTCCCAGCCTGCTCAATTGACAGCTTGGTCCTGCGTACACTGATCTCTGGTGTGCCCGGAAGAGTTACAAAGGTTGCACCAAAGGTTTGGCCGGGAAGCCGTAGGTTGCTTTCGCTTGTCCTTCTGATTCAGAAGATGAACTTTCAGGTCGGCAAACTGCTTCAGAACTTCATCGATGCGGGGATCAGGTGCAGATTGAATGATATGAGTCTGAGGCATCTTCTGCACCACTTCCTCCCTTGCTCGTGTCTTCTCTTTCTTCTTCTTCCGTGTCTTCTTCTCTTGTTCAGATTCGGATTCCGGACTTTCGACAGTAGACTCTTCAGAAGTAGAGGATGCTTCCGAATCACTGTTATCAGTTTCAGTGGACTTGGACTTCCTCTTGGACTTCCTAGAAGACTTCTTCTGCTTCTTGGACTTCTTTGAGGTCTTCCCTTTGTCTTTCGTCATATTTCGAGTGATGCTCGAGGTTTCATACTGCTCGGCATGCTTCTGTACTTCTACTAAATCATCACCTCCTCCTCTTCTGCAGTACAACTCCATATCTTGAGACAATCCTCTCAAGTACCAGTCCACGGCTTGCTGGGCACAATAACCGAGTCTTCCTTGGTTCTGAGGGATGTGATCCAGGAGGTCTTCAAACCTCTCGGTGTAATCCTGCAGTGTCTTTTTCTTCTTCCGTTCGAGCCTCTGAAGTTCTATGAGGGTCATACGATCATAGCCCACTCCTCTGAACCTCTTCAGAAAAGCTGCCTTCAGAGTAGCCCAAGCGGCCATTACTAACACATCATCCAACATTTTACTCATCCATTTCCTTCCCTTCCCTACGATCAAACTGGGAAATACACGGAGTCTGTCGGCATCCGAGTCTTCCTTGTTGGATCTAGAGATGGTCTCGAACATCGTGATGAAGTCGTCCGCGTCAGCATCATTTTCGTACGGATGGTACTTTTGTCGAGTGTGGGAAGCCATGTCGACTGCCGGCTGGTGCGACTGTCAACTTCTTCCTCCCTCAGGCCCAGGTGGTGGAGATGGTCTTCTCGAAGGTCCAGGCCTGTCTGAATCACGAGGTCGTCTTCTGAGTCAGAACTACTGTCGCTGTCGCCTTCTGAGACGTCTGGAACGATCTCCTCTAGTCTTTCTTCACCTTGAGAAGCTTCTTCCGCACTTAGGAAGACGTCTTCCGAGTAACCAGTACCAAAATCTACTTTGTACACGTGATCACCCGGTTGGCTTCTGTCTTCTCCAAAGATTATGCTCGAGATGGAAGGTTCTTCCAACTCTACTGATCGGATCTTCCTGAGCTCTTCTTCTTTCCTTTGGTGTCTCAGGGATATCCGTTGCTCTCTAGAAGCAGTTCGCTAGGGTGATTGTACCCACTCAGGATCTTTACCCGTGCGTCTTCTGCTTCTTCCTCTGGTCGGAGGCATCCATCAGAGAACTGAGAAGAGATGTCTGCTTATTCCATAACTGCTGACAGCTACCGCCCTTCAAGAAGAAAACTTCCCATGCACAATTGGGAGTGAATTCAAAGAAACCCACCACCCAGAAGACACACATTAAGCTTTTGCACTCAAATCAGCAATCTATTCCCCGAGAAGAAGTCACATTGGCATTGGGAAGCTCACTCCCTCTACTTCCTGCGCCTACTCCTCGACACACCAGTCTAGCCAACAAGACTGCATGAGGATGCCGTTCCCTGTTCCTAAACTGTCCACTATCTCTATCTACATCTTCGAACCACTGCTGGTAACGAACATGCAGACCCCTCCGGTATTGTAGTGACGCAGGATTACTCCTTTTGCCCATTTAGTATACAAGATATCGTTCCCACAGAGGATTTACGCAAGTAATCGCTGCTCTAAGTTCTAGGATCTGTTCAAACACACAAACACATGGGCTTTGCCTAAAAATCCCGTCTTCTCGCAAAACCACACAAAACCACACGTCTTCCAGACACGCCAAATGGTGCTCTGGAACTAAACAAATAACTACTAACTAAAATATCACACAACTATTCACAGAGAAGCTCGGGAAGACGATCTTCCTGCTTCCAGGTAGCTTCTTCCGGTCTTCTCGATACCGTCTTCCCGAAGTGATTCTCGTCTTCTGGGGGTTCAGCTCGTCTTCTCACACCTCCAGAAGATGATCCTGCTTCGCAGAAGTCGACTATCAACGGTCGTTACACCTTATTCTCATACTTACATTCCAACGGGTTAGATCAATCACAGGGTGTATGCCCCCTGTAGCCTTCCCAGGCTTCTGCCTACGAAAGTTGTCTTCTTGCAGCACTACAACGACATTCACCTTCACGGAAGCTCAATAGAAGTCTCGGAAGCTCACTAGAAGAAGGTAAGAAGATGGGGAAGATGAGGAAAGATGGGAAGAAGAAGAAATCCAAACAAGAGAAAACAAGATGAAAAGAGGCAATTAAGATTCCGACAGGCTTCTAGTCCGGATCGTGACTAACAAGCCATCCCTGCTTGTAATAGTTTGGGGAGGAAGACAACAAACGTGAGTACTGTTGCACCGTCTTCTACTCGAGGATGTCGTCTTCTGTTGCGGGAAGAAGGCTTCTTTCTTCTTCACTTCGCTGCTCTGACTGCTCTGTCTTCCGGGATCCCTTACCCAGAAGACCATTCGTACGTAGATCCCAAGTGCTCTACTGAACGAGTCAAGCTACACTCCACAACTGTTGACATTCACCGCCACTCAAGAAGAACACTTCCCATGCACAATTGGGAGCGAATTCAATGAACCCACCATCCAGAAGACATGGACAAAGCTTCTGCACTCAAATCCACAATCTATTCCCCGAGAAGAAGTCACAATGGCATTGGGAAGCTCACTCCCTCTACTTCCTGCGTCTACTCCTCGACACACCAGTCTAGCTAACAGGACTGCACGAGGATGTCGTTCCCTGTTCCTAGACTGTCCACTACTTCTATCTACATCTCCGAATCACTGCTGGTACGAGCACGCAGACCCCTCCTGTATATTCCAAGACTATTCGTATGTTTCCCACAACGGGTGTAGTGCGAAGAACTATCAGACATCTTCTCTAATGTGTCTAGTTTGCCTGCCCCATAGAATTGATGGATGTGCAGTTGCTACAGAATTCTCTAGATCTGGTAGCACAGGCAGAACTCTTTCTCCTACGCTGCTATCCTACTTATGTTGCCACCGTGAGAACCAGGGGAGGCGACCACCAGGGAGAGAGGGGCGCTGACAGGAGGTTGCTACCTCACATGCACGCGGTTCTCCTGCTCGAATTGATCATCCACCTTGTCCTTCCTACGCTACTTATGCTGCCACATGGTGTCCTAACTAATATTACATGGGAAAACTGCCATCCTTAAGATAGCATGTTCGATTCTACTATATTTGGAAATGGAGTTACTACTACTCAGATTGCACGGAGGCAATCTCTACCTGATCTGCTCCTACCGGAGCTACTACCTTGACTTCTGATGGGCTGGGAAGCCCTGCACTTACCTCGGGTACCACTGAGGTAGCTTTCCTCTCCTCGCTCTTCGCTGGCCCTGCGGTTTCTGCGGCTGCGTCTTCCTCGGCTTCGACTTCGGAAGATGGAATGGTCTTCTAGGAAGACGAGTCGAATGGTACGTCTTCGGTCTTCTGAGGCACAGATGCAGTACTAGGGACCATGGCGACCTCATAGGGGTCCGGGGAAGTCGCTTCCTCCACGCGGAATACCTGGGAAGACGGCTCGTCTTCCTGTCTTCCAGAAGACATCATGTCTTCCGGGGCGTCTTCCTCAGTCTTCTCGACTTCCAACGCTGTCACTACCAAGTGTACAGCGAGGTCGAACTCCTCCTTCTCCATTCCGGATCGAGTCGAGGGTGACGGGGCTTGGGAAGATGCAGTTGCAGGTGTCAAAAGCGAGGGAAGACCATAAAGTGTCTTCACTCCTTCGATCTGTCGATCCAAGTACCTGAACATGCTATCTCTACATTCCACCAATCTCGCCTTGGACTCGCTGTCCCATTCCCTAGCTAAGGTAAGTAACTTCCTACCCGCGGTGTAGTTGAACTTCTTCCGAAGCGCTTCCACCGACTGTGCCAACACCTTCTGTGCACGGGTCTCTGCTGCTTCCCTCTGCGTCTTCTCAACTGCAGCTCGCGCCTCTACGGCCTCTCGCTGCGTCTTCCAAGTGGTCTGCTCTTCTGCGAGAGTGGTGATCTTCTCACGCACCCGCAGGACTTCCTGATCGCGCTGCTGTACTCGCGCCTGCAACTCCTGGTTGCTCTTCCGAAGCTGCACCGATTCCTTGGCAGAAGCGGCTGCTTCCACCTTGTACCTGGCTGCAAGCTTCTCCGTGGTGCGGAGACTAGCTTCCAGCGACTCCGTCTTCTGCTGGCTGTCTTCCTGTCGCAGCAAGGTGCGCAGGCCGAATCCAGGTTGTAAGGGCTTCTCCTGTGCCCTCGCTCTCCTCTCTAGCAACTCCGTCGCTGGCTGGATCTCCTTCTGGAAGTAGGCACTGAATTCCTCCAGTCGTCTTCCTGCGGAAGACAAGTTCATCTCCACCACTCGCTCCGCGGTGTCGACGTCGTCTTCCAGAGGCAAGGAAGCCTCTTCCACCACTACGGTCTTCATCTTCTACGCACGAGAAGAAGCTACTCTTCTCATCTTCTGGGGTGGAAGACTCCTCATGGCAGAAGCGGCTCTCCTCTTCGTGCTTCCTCGCATCGCAGCAGGAGTGCCCATCCATCCTTCGTCTTCTGGAGTCTTCGGAAGACTCCCAGGTGTTACAGAAGCTGTCTTCTGCTCTGATCGGGTACTCAGCAGCTCTACCTCCGAGTCCGAGTCCGATCCCGAATGAATGAGGGAGATGGGTGTCCTCGGTACACTCCTGGGACCCATCTTCCTCGGTGGTGTGGCGTCTTCCGACCCACTAGACTCGTCTTCTCTCACCAGGAGCGTCTTCTGGTGAGAGCCGGGCCTCAACTGCGGCATCAGGGTAGGAGGGGGCGTTGCTGCTGCCTCTCGGTCATCGTCTTCCGAGGTTTCCTCCTTCACCTCTTGTCGCTCCGTTGGCCCATACACTGCCAGCTGATCTTCCCTAAGATCCCCCATGGCTACATACAAGTAGCAGAAGAAGGGCGTCAAGTGTCCTCCTGCCGGGGTACCCAAGTATGCTAGCTCCGTCTGTACATAGTTGTGGATGTACGCGCCCCAGTAGATTGGCACTCTATCATCCCACACTGATTCCAGGAACTCCACGTCCTGATCTCCTAAGTACCTTGTCTTCTGCGCTTTCCCCTTGGGAAAGAGATGCAGAAACAACTTCGCCAGAAGTCGCTTCTTCGGCTCCCGGTAAGATTCTATCTTCCAACCGTTCCTCCCCTGCCTGTCTTCCACGAAGAGGCAGGTGGTACTCCCAGGTACATGCCATGAACTCACGATCCGAGGCAAGATCTTCTTCTCGTACCAATATCCCTTGTTCTCGGTTGCTGGCCTGTGGAAAGCCTTGCGCCACCAGTCTTCTGTCCAGGAAGATGGTCTTCCCCGAGCTACTCCTGCCTTCGCAGGTACACGGTTACGCGGTGGTAACGCTGCCCACACCTCCTCCAGAAGCCCTTGATCTGCGAGGTTCCAATCCCACAGGAAGAAGTCGAGACCCAACTCCTTGAGGAAAGGAGTGGCCTCGGCCAATTCTGCCGCTGGTAACACCAAGCCTCGCGGATGCATCGACATACAGGAAGATCTGTTGCACTAAAACCACAAGCACCTACTATGAGCTGAGGGCTCAGTTCTTCCCGAGTGCCCACAATCTAGCTTCTACTTCTCAGAAGACGAAACTAGTCTTCCAGAAGACAGCTACTCCGTCTTCCGGGATTCTAACAGTACTTCCTAGATAGCTCTCGTCTTCCGAGCTATATCTAAACAATCCTATCTAAGCAAGGCCTCGCATGGATCACCCAGAAGACAACCCACCTTGCATTACATCCTACTTCCTATCAGAAGATACAAGATTCGCAAAACATAAGTGCACAACAGGTTCAGAAGATGGTTGCGGGCTCCTGCGGTGACAGTGGCCTCTGGGAAGACACTCGAGACAGCTTCCGATTCGATGTCTTTCTCGGAAGACCTCTCGAAGTCAGACTTCCCTTCACTGGTCTCACCTGTCTTCGTCTTCCTACACGCAATCTATCCTCACAACAGACTCAAGACAATTGCACTCTGTTCTTCTGACTTCTCACCTCTCATACGCACTCAGAAGAAGCTTGCTGCTCGTTGGGAAGACATGACCCTCGACCATTCTCTCCAGATTCTGCCAGCAAGTACTCTCACGACTCTCGTCTCAGTTCGGGAAGAAGAAGGAATGGCTGCTATGGATCGAACAGAAGAGACCCGAATGGACCCTCACGTCTTCTCGCTCATTTTGCCAGCCCTTCCAGTCTTCTAGTCTCTCTAGGAAGATGTGGAGTTGAGAAGCTTGGAAGACCGGGAGGCACAGGCCTAGTTCCCATCTTCCAACTTCTCGAAATAGCAAAACAACTCACCACACCTCTCAGGATTCGTACCAAGTCTCTCTAAACACAAAAGCAAAGCAAATCCACTCTTGATACGAATTGTGTATAGTCGACTTCCGAAGACAGTCAAACTACTGAAGCGTCTTCTGTTCAAGGTTTCGGGGGTAGAGGGATGGTAGGGTAGGGAAATTGATATGGTGTTCAGTCGACTTCCGAAGACAGTCTTCCGAAGACAGTCAAGTTTAAGAAGCGTCTTCCGAAGATGTTCCCATCTTCCGAATCGTCTTCTGTTCCAAGTTTCGGGGGTAGAGAGGTAGTAGGGTAGGGAAATTGATAGCTGGGATCTCCAATTTGAAGACGAGGTGTAGGGAAGCTCGAATTGAGCTCGGGAAGAAGCAAGGAGATGTCTGACAGAAATTGGGCAGCGCTTCCGCGCCCAATGTCTCAATAGGAAAGATGGCGGGTGGGGGTAATCGATCAGGCTGCCTGCACACAACCAAGGAAGCGCGGGGGATACCAAGAAAAGGCGAGAAGAAGTGGGAAGGGGGAAGAACAGAGAAAAGAACCTCTACAGTCTTCTGCTGCTCCCCGAGGTGCCTTCAACCTCCGCGCGCTTCTTGGCTCTGGTCCTAGCTCCAATGCGGCTCCTTACGACTGCGTCTGCTGTCAATTTCGGTCCACACCTCAATTCCACCTTCGCTTCTACTTGCCACTCTCCACTGTCAGCTTTTCAGAAGCTCCACAGAAACGCCTTCGCTCTTTTGCCTTCTGTGTCACAGAAATTTGGTTTCGCCCTTTGCCTAGCTGCCAACTTGTTCTCTCCTTCCTCGATGTCCTCTCTCAATGCTAGCTCGCGAAGCTCACTCTCTCAAATCGATCTTCTCAAGCGCTGTGCTGCGGGAAGTTGGAATGTGCCTAATGTGCTTCCTTACGCATCTTCTCCGCAGATTAGGAGTTTTCGACCTTGGGTATCTTCCCCGACCTACCTACCTATTCGGTGCGCCCCAGTAGGTACACCTACTGTCTTACCCGAAAACTCGTGGTTGACCTTCGCGATCGCTGTCTTCTGGGAGACAGAGCGTCTTCTCGTCTTCCGAAGACGCAACTGAGAAGACGCTCTTCCAAAGACGGTCGTCTTCCGAAGAAGTCAACTTCTTATTACAAACAGCTCTTAAGATCATCTTCCTGTTAAGGAAGACGTGACCTTAAGTAACAACGCTTCTTCAGTTATACAAACAAGTCATTATTCTTAAAAATTTCAAAATTTCGTGCATCCTGTAATTTGTGGGCACCACAGGTATAATCTTAATCTATTCGTATATCTCTAACATCGGGTGTAGTGTGTATAACCAATTAGATATCCTACTCTTCAATCCTACTTATGCATCGACCACAACGAAATAGAAGGAACCACCACCAGGGAGAGAAAAGCTACCCCCTCCACATGCAAACGGTTCCCTTTCCTGTTCTTGCGCTCCCTACTCTGCCACATGGCTGCCTAACTAATTTTACATTGAAAAACTGCCACCCTTAAGATAGCATGTTCGGTCCTACTAAATTGGGACAAGATTAACTTGTCTGCGGTGCTTTCTGCCTACTCTGATTGCTCGGTGGTAATCTCTACCTGATCTGCCCCTATCGGAGCTCCTAATGCGACTTCTGATAAGCTAAGAAGCCCTGCGAACACCTCGGGTGTCACTGAGGTGGCTTCCTCCATAATCGTTGCTGGCCCTGCTGTCGCTGCTGCTGCTTCTTCCTCAGCTTCGGCTTCGACTTCCGACTCTGCTTCTGCTTCTGCTTCGGAAGACGGAAGCGTCTTCTAGGAAGCTGGGTCGACTTGCGCTTCCTCGCTCTTCTGAGGCACCGGTTCGGTACTAGGGACCATGGCGACCTCATAAAGGTCCGGGGAAGTCGCTTCCTCCACGCAGAATACCTAGGAAGACGGTTCTTCTTCCTGTCTTCCGGGGCGTCTTCTGGTGTCTTCTCGGCTTCCAACGCTGTCACTACCAAGTGCACAGCGAGGTTGAACTCCTCTTTTTCCAATTCGGATCCAGTCGATGGTGCTGGAGCTTGGGAAGATGCAGTTACAAGTGGCGGAATCAAAGGAAGACCATAGAATGTCTTCACTCCCTCTATCTGCCAATCCAGATATCGGAACATGCTCTCCTTGCACTCTACCAACATCACTCTGGACTCCTCGTCCCGTTCTCTAGCCAGGGTAAGCAACTTCCTACCCGCGGTGAAGTTGAACTTCTTCTGAAGTGCTTCCACCGAGTGTGCTAGCATCTCCTACGCACGAGCTTCCGCTGCTTCCCGCTGCATCTTCTCGGCTGCAACTCGCGCTTCTACGGCTTCCCGCTGCATCTTCCAGGTTGTCTTCTCCTCTGCGAGGACGGTGATCTTCCCCCGCACTCGGAGAACCTCTTGGTCGCGTTGCTGTATGCGCGCCTGCAACTCCTGGTTGCTCTTCTTCAGTTGGATCAGCTCCTTGGCAGAAGTGGCTGCTTCCGCCTTGTATCTCGCTGCGAGCTTCTCTGTGGTGCGGAGACTAGCTTCCAGCGCTTCTGTCTTCTTCTGGTCTTCTTTCTGACGCATCAAGGTGCGCAGACTTAATCCAGGCTGTAAGGGCTTCTCTTGAGCTTTTGCTCTCTTCTCCAGCAACTCCATAGCTGGCTGGATCTCTTAGTGGAAGAAGGCACTGAACTCTTCCAGTCTTCTTCCTGCGGAAGACAGGTTCATCTCCATAATTCAATCAGAGGTGTCGACCTTGTCTTCTTGAGGCAATTGTGCCTCTTCCACCACAATGATCTTCAGCTTCTGCATACGGGGAGAAGCTACTCTCCTCATCTTCAAGGGTGGAAGATCTCTCCCCATGGTAGAAGCGGTCCTCTTTACTGCGCTTCCTCGCATTGCAGTAGGAGTATCCATCCATCTTTTGTCTTTTGGAGTCTTCGGAAGACTCCTTGGTGCTGCAGAACCGGTCTTCTACTCCGATCGGGTACTGAACGGCTCTTCCTGCGAGTCAGACTCCGATCCTGAATGAATGAGAGAGGTGGTCTTCCTAGGTACACTTCTAGGACCCATCTTCCTCGAAGACGTGACGTCTTCTGACCCACTGGAGTCATCTTCTCTCACCAGAAGCGTCTTCTGATGAGAGCCGGGCCTCAGCTGCAACATCAAAGTGGGAGGGGGAGTTGTGGCTCCTGCTCGGTCGTCTTTTTCCGAGATCTCCTCCTTCGTCTCATGTTGCCCTGTTGGCTCATACTTCACCAACTGACCTTCCGTGAGATTCTCCATGACTACGTCCAAGTAATAGAGGAAAAGTGTCAAGTGTCCTCCTGCCGGGGTACCTAAGTACGCTAGCTCCGCTTGTACATATATGTGGAAGAATGAGCCCCAGTTGACGGACACTCCTTCATCTCACACTGCTTCCAGGAACTCCACGTCCTGATCTCCAAGGTACCTTGTCTTCTGTGCTTTCCTCTTGGGAAAGAGATGCAGAAACAGCTTCGCCAGAAGTCGCTTCTTCGGCTCCCGGTAAGAATCGATCTTCCACCCATTCCTTCCCTGCATGTTCTCCATGAAGAGGCAAGTTGTGCTTCCAGGCACATGCCACTCACTCACGATCTTGGGTAGGATCTTCTTCTCGAGCCAATACCCTCGGTCTTCGGATTCTAGTCTGTGGAAGGCCTTGCGCCACCAATCTTCAGTCCAGGAAGATGGTCTTCCTCGAGCTACTCCTGCCTTCACAAGTACACGGTTGCGAGGTGGTAATGCTGCCCAAACCTCCTCCAGAAGTCCCTAGTCGGCGAGGTTCCAATCCCACAAGAAGAAATCGAGACCCAACTCCTTGAGGAAGGGCGTGGTCTCGGCCAACTCGGCTGCTGGTAACACCAACCCTTGAGGATGCATCGACATACTCGAAGATCTGTGGCACTAAGCCACACGCACTTATTGTGAGTTGAAGGCTCAGTCCTCCCCAAGTGCCCACAGTCTAGCTTCTACTTCTCAGAAGACGAAACTAGTCTTCTAGAAGACAGCTACTCCGTCTTCCGAGATTCCAACAGTACTTCCTAGATAGCTCTCGTCTTCCGAGCTATATCTAAACAATCCTAACTAAGCAAGGCCTTGAATGGATTACCAAGAAGACAACCCACCTTGCATTACATCCTACTTCGTATCAGAAGATACAAGATTCACGAAACGTAGAGTGCATAACAGGTTCAGAAGATGGTTGCGGACTCCTGCGGTGACAGTGACCTCTGGGAAGACTCTCGGGACAGCTTCCGATTCAATGTCTTTCTCGGAAGACCTCCCGAAGTTGGAATTGGTATCAGACAGGGGTACTCATTTCTTAAATGAGACTATCTCTCTCCTGACCCAATACTTCAGGATTAAGCATCGGAAGACGACGCCGTACAACCCGAAAGCGAACGGACTAACGGAGAAGTCGAACGGTCTTCTGTGTAACATCCTGAATAAGGTAACTGTTAACCATGCGTATGACTGGGACACGAAATTGCCATCTGTGTTATGGACTTTCAAGATTTCACCTAAAGTCACAACCCAGAAGACGCCTTTCTACCTAACTTATGGCATGACACCTATTGTGCCCATTGAGTTAGAGGTCCCAACATACCGGTTAGCCGTATCCGAACGCATGGGAGAAGAAGAAAGCCAGGAGCAGCGTCTTCTGAATTTTGTAGAGTTTGAAGAAGACAGGAATGCAGCTTTGGAGAAGACATACGAGGTACAAGCGCAACGTAAGAATAACTACGATGGCAAGCTGAGGAAGGTGACCGTCGTAGATGGGGACTTGGTTCTTCTCTACGACAACCGACACCTTAAGTTCCCCGGGAAACTTCATCTTCGCTGGATGGGTCCTTACCGCGTCTTGGAGGTCTTCGACAATGGCTCCTTGCAGTTGGAAGAGTTGGACGGTACACTGATGACCACTCGTGTTAATGGGTGGCGTGTCAGGAAGTACTGGACGTGAACAGAAGTGCCAAAAACACTGATGTTTGCGGGGACGCAAACATGTGAGGGTGGGCGTATGTGGTGCCCACAAATTACAGGAATCACGAATTTTTAAATTTTTAAGATTAATAACTTGTTTGTATAACTGAAGAAGCGTTATTACTTAAGATTACTGCTTCCTTAGAGGGAAGATGATCTTATGAGCTTTTTAATAAGAAGTTGACTTCTTCGGAAGACGACCGTCTTCCGGGAAGCGTCTTCTCAGTTGCGTCTTCGGAAGACGCGAAGACGGCGGCAGACGGGAAGACGGCGGAAGACACCTATCTTCCGGAAGACAGCAACCGCGAAGGCCTAACCATGAGTTTTCAGGTAAAGAAGTGGGTGTACCTACTAGGTAACACCAAGGTGGTAGGTAGGTCAGGTAGGTCACCTAGGGTCGAAACCCCTAATCTGCGAGAAAGATGCGCAGGAAGCGCATTAGCGCATTCCAACTTCCCGCAGCAAGCACTCTTTGAGAAGATCGATTTCAAAGGGTGAGCTTCACGAGAGGAAATCGAGTGAGGACATCGAGCGAGAGGAAAGCGAGCGAGGTGAGGACCAGTTGGCAGCTAGGCGGAGGGTGAGACCGAATTGCTGAAGCACGGAAGGCAGGGAGCGAAGGCGTTTTTGTGAGCTCCCGAGAAGTTGACATTGGAGAGTAGCTGAGTAGAATCGAAGGTGGAATTGAGGCGTGACCAGAAACTGACAGCGGAAGCAGCCGTGTGGAGTCGCATTGGAGCTAGGACCAGAGCCAGAAGCGCGCAGGAAGGTCGAAGACAACTCGGGAAGAAGACAGAAGACTGTAGAGGTTCTTCCCATGTTCTTCTCCCTTTCCACTACTCCTCGCCTCTGTTTCGTGTTCCCCGCGCTTCCCCGGTTGGTTGCAGACAGCCTGATCGATTACCCCCATCCTCATTTTTCCTATTGTGACATTGGGTGCAGAAGCGTTGCCCAATTTCTGTCAGACATCTTCCTACTTCTTCCTGAGTTCAATTCGAGCTTCTCTACCCATCGTCCTCAAATTGACGATCCCAGCCATCAATTTCCCTACCCTACTACCCCTCTACACCCAAAACCTTGAACAGAAGACGCTTCGGAAGATGGGAACATCTTCGGAAGACGTTTCTTAAACTTGACTATCTTCGGAAGACTGACTTCAGAAGTCGACTATAACCAATTCGTATCAAGAATGGATTTGTGTTGCTTTTGTGTTAAGAGAGGCTTGGTACGAATCCTGAGTGGTGTGGTGAGTTCTTTTGTTATTTCGAGAAGTTGGAAGTCAGGAACTAGGCCTGTGCCTCCCGGTCTTCAAAGCTTCTCAACTCCACATCTTCCTAGAGAGACTAGAAGACTGAAAGGCTGGCAAAATGAGCGAGAAGACGTGAGGGTCCATTTCGGGTCTCTTCTGTCCGACCCATAGCAGCCGTTTCTTCTTCTTTCCAAACTTAGAAGAGAGTCGTGAGAAGACTTGTTGGCAGAATCTGGAGAGAATGGTCGAAGGTCATGTCTTCCCACCGAGCAGCAAGCTTCTTCTGAGTGCGTATGAGAGGTGAGAAGTCAGAAGAACAAAGTGCAATTGTCTTGAGTCTGTTGTGAGGATAGATTACGCGTAGGAAGACGAAGACAGACGAGACCAGTGAAGAGAAGTCTGACTTCGGGAGGTCTTCCGAGAAAGACATTGAATCGGAAACTGTCCCGGGTGTCTTCCCAGAGGCCACTATCACCGCAGGAGCCCGCAACCATCTTCCAAACCTGTTATGCATTTTATGTTTCGCGAATCTTGTATCTTCTGATAAGAAGTAGGATGTAATGCAAGGTGGGTTGTCTTCTGGGTAATCCATGCGAGGCCTTGCTTAGATAGGATTTTTTAGATATAGCTCGGAAGACGAGGGCTATCTAGGAAGTACTGTTAGAATCCCGGAAGACGGAGTAACTGTCTTCTTGAAGACTAGTTTCGTCTTCTGAGAAGTAGAAGCTAGACTGTGAGCACTTGGGAAGGACTGAGCCTTCAGCTCATAGTAAGTGCTTGTGGCTTAGTGCAACAGATCTTCCAGTATGTCGATGCATCCTCGAGGGTTGGTGTTACCTGCAGCGGAGTTGGCAGAGGCCACGCCCTTCCTCAAGGAGTTGGGTCTCAATTTCTTCCTATGGGATTGGAACCTCGCAGACCAGGGACTTCTGGAGGAGGTGTGGGCAGCGTTACCACCTCGCAACCGTATACCTGCGAAGGCAAGAGTAGCTCAAGGAAGACCATCTTCCTCGACTGAAGATTGGTGGCGCAGGGCTTTTCACAGGCCAGAATCCGAGGACCGAGGGTATTGGTTTGAGAAGAAGATTTTGCCCAGGATCGTGAGTTCGTGGCATGTGCCTGGGAGCACCACCTGCCTTTTCGTGGAAGACAGGCAGGGTAGGAATGGGTGGAAGATCGATCTTACCGGGAGCCGAAGAAGCGACTTCTGGCGAAGCTGTTTCTGCATCTCTTCCCCAAGGAGAAAGCGCAGAAGACGAGGTACCTGGGAGATCAGGACGTGGAGTTCCTAGAATCAGTGTGGGATGACAGAGTGCCCATCTACTGGGGCGCATACATCCACAACTATGTACAGACGGAGCTAGCGTACTTGGGTACCCCGGCGGGAGGACACTTGACCCCTTTTCTCTGCTACTTGTATGTAGCCATGGGGGATCTTATGAGAGATCAGTTGGCAGCGTATGGGCCAACGGGGCAACAAGAAGTGAAGGAGGAGACCTCGGAAGACGATGACCGAGCAGCAGCCGCAACTCCCCCTCCCACTCTGATGCTACAGCTAAGGCCCGGCTCTCACCAGAAGACGCTTCTGGTGAGGGAAGACGAGTCTAGTGGGTCGGAAGATACCACGCCATCGAGGAAGATGGGTCTTAGAAGTGTACCTAGGACACCCATCTTCCTCATTCACTCAGGATCGGAGTCAGACTCGGAGGAAGAACTGTTGAGTACCCGATCGGAGCAAAGACCGCTTCTGCGACACCTGGGAGTCTTCCGAAGACTCCAGAAGACAAGAGAAGAAGGGATACTCCTACTGCGAAGTGAGGAAGCGCAGTGAAGAGACCCGCTCCTGCCATGAGGGATCTTCCACCCCGGAAGATGAAAAGAGTAGCTTCTTCTCGTGCGTAGAAGATGAAGGCCATTGTGGTGGAAGAGGCTTCCTTGCCTCTGGAAGACGAGTCGACACCTCAGAGCGAGTAGTGGAGATGAACTTGTCTTCCGCAGGAAAACGACTGGAGGAGTTCAGCGCCTTCTTCCACAAGGAGATCCAGCCAGCTATGGAGTTGCTAGAGAAGAGAGCAAAGGCTCAGGAGAGGCCCTTGCAACCTGGATTCGGTCTACGCACCTTCCTGCGACAGGAAGAAGACCAGAAGAAGACGGAGTCGCTGGAAGCTAGTCTCCGCACCACGGAGAAGCTCGCAGCCAGATACAAGACAGAAGCAGTCACTTCTGCCAAGGAGCTGGTGCAGCTTCGGAAGAACAACCAGGAGATGCAGGCGCATGTACAGCAGCGCGATCAGGAGATCCTCCGAGTGCGGGAGAAGATCACCGCCCTCGCAGAGGAGAAGATGACATGGGCGAGGCAGCAAGAGGCCGCAGAAGCGCGAGTTGCAGTTGAGAAGACGCAGCGGGAAGCAGCGGAGGCTCGTGCACAGGAGATGCTAGCACAGTCGGTGGAAGCGCTTCGGAAGAAGTTCAACTTCACTGCGGGTAGGAAGTTACTTACCTTGGCTAGAGGATGGGACAGCGAGTCCAAGACAATGTTGGTGGAATGCAGGGAGAGCATGTTCAGGTACTTGGATCGACAGATAGAAGGAGTGAAGACACTCTATGGTCTTCCCTCGCTTCTGACACCTGCAACTGCATCTTCTCAAGCTCCAGCACCATCTACTAGATCCGGAATGGAGAAGGAGGAGTTCGATCTCGCTGTGCACTTGGTAGTGATAGCGTTGGAAGGCGAGAAGACTCCGGAAGACGCCCAGGAAGACAAAATGTCTTCTGGAAGACAAGAAGACAAGCCGTCTTCCCAGGTATTCCGCGTGGAGGAAGCGACTTCCCCAGACCTCTATGAGGTCGCCATGATCCCTAGTCCCGCACCAGTGCCTCAGAAGATGGAAGAAGCACCGGTCGACTCCGCTTCCCAGAAGACGCTTCTGTCTTCCGAAGCAGAAGCCGAAGCCGAGGAAGACGCAGCAGCAGCGACAGCAGGGCCAGCAAAGAACGATGAGGAGGAAGCCACCTCAGTGACACCCGAGGTAACTGCAGGGCTTTCTAGCTTATCAAAAGCCGCGTTAGGAGCTCCGATAGGAGCAGATCAGGTAGAGATTGCCACCGAGCAATCAGAGTAGATAGTAACCAAATTGACTATTCCAGATTTAGTAGGACCAAACATGTTATCCTAAGGGTGGCAGTTTTCAGTGTAAAATTAGTTAGGATACCATGTGGCAGTATAGGTAGCGTAGGAGCAACAAGGTGGATGGCTAATTAGGAAGGGGAACCGCTTGCATGTGGAGTGACAACCTCCTGTCAGCGCCTCTCTCTCCCTGGTGGTCGTCTCCTCTGGTTCTCATGGCAGCGACATAAGTAGGATTGAAGAGTAGGAAAGAGAGTTCTGTAGCTACTGCACACACATCTCGATTCGATGGTGCAGGCAGACGAGACACATTAGAGAGGAGACACATGATAGACAGTTCTTCGCACACTACACCCGTTGTTGGAAACATACGAATAGTCTGAGAATACACAGGAGGGGTCTGCATGCTCGTACCAGCAGTGGTTCGGAGATGTAGATAGAGGTAGTGGACAGTCTAGAAACAGAGAACGGCATCCTCGTGCAGTCTTGTTGACTAGACTGGTGTGTCGAGGAGTAGACGCAAGAAGTAGAGGGAGTGAGCTTCCCAATGCCATTGTGACTTCTTCTCGGGGAATGGATTGTGGATTTGGGTGCAGAAGCTTTGTTCATGTCTTCTGGGTGGTGGGTTTCCTTGAATTCGCTCCCAATTGTGCATGGGAAGTGTTCTTCTTGAGTGGCGGTAAATGTCAACAGTTGTGGAAGTGTAGCTTGGCTCGTCCAGTAGAGCATTTGGGATCTGCGTACGGACGGTCTTATGGGTAAGGGATCCCAGAAGACAGAGTAGTCAGAGCAGCGAAGTGAAGAAGAAAAAAGCCTTCTTCCCGCAACAGAAGACGACATCCTCGAGTAGAAGACGGTGCAACAGTACTCACGTTTGTTATCTTCCTCCTCAAACTATTACAAGCAGGGATAGCTTGTTAGTCAGGATCCGGACTAGAAGCCTGTCGGAATCTTAATTGTCTCTTTTCACCTTGTTTTCTCTTGTTTAGATTTCCTCTTCTTCCCCATCTTCTCTCATCTTCCCCATCTTCTTACCTTCTTCTAGTGAGCTTCCGTTATCGTGTCGTGGACCGGCTCCTACATGAAATTCAAACTTCGATGCTTGTCACTCCAAAGTCACTCATGAGAAGACAAGTTAGGCCCCAACTTATGGGTTTTTGGCACAATTTCAGATATCCATTTTCATCGCATAGATGGGTAGAGCTTCTTGTCAGCTTTCCATAGGCACTTTGTCTACTTCGTTTGGACGCCTAGTGGAGAAGTTACAAGACTCGAAAGATGGAGAAAACAAGCTAGGCCCCAGCTTGCAGGCTTTTGGCACCATTTCGGATCTTCGTTTTTATCGCACTAGTGGATAGAGCTCCTTGTCAGCTTTCCATAGGCACTTTGTCTACTTCGTTTGGACGCCTAGTGGAGAAGTTACAAGACTCGAAAGATGGAGAAAATAAGCTAAGCCCCAGCTTACGGGCTTTTGGCGCAACTTCGGATCTTCACTTTCATCACATGGATGGGTAGAGCTCGTTGTCAGCTTTCCATGGGCATCTTGTTTACTTCGTTTGGACATCCAGAGAAGAAGTTATGCGATTCGAAAGAAGGCAAAATCAAGCTAGGCCCCTAGTTACTTGCTGACTGGATATTTAGGGCTCCAGGCGTTATATTGAAGACGATACCAGTTTTCATCGGGCGGTTTGGAAGTTCTGAGTGAAATTGGCTCGCAGGGAAGCGCTTACATCAGATTTTCGTTCACCTGCGACTTGAGGTTGGGCTGTTTTTCGCGATCGGTGAGCCAAGCTCTTCGTTCTTGGTGCCTACGCGATCAGGGAGTCTTCATCTACTCATAGGAGAAGACAGTGTGCGGATTGGATTGTTGGGTTGGGTGTAGTGAGCAAGTTTGAGCCGCATGGAGCTGATTTACGTCAGTTTTTTGCAACCTGTGACCAAATTTCTTGCGTGGTTTTGCTAGGGGAACTCCAAACGACTTGTTTGGAGTCTTGTTGGGTTCAGGGTAGCTAGATCTACCTGCCCGAGAAGACGGATATCAGTTTGGACGATCCGTTTGTGCGGTGTGTGGGATTTTAAGCCGCAGGTAGGATTTTTTGGAGGTTCGGTCACCTGCGATCGAAAATCGGCGATATCTCGACTGTTGGGAGTCGGATCTGAAGGTTTCTTGGGTTAACGGAGTCAGCGGAGGAGACCCTATCGACATCTGAAGTCCGTTTGACGAAAGGAGAAAATGCACAGATAGACTTTTTCGGTTTCTTCGTTACGGGTTTTGTTCTTTTGAGTTCGTTAGAGTTCTGGTTGGCTGTATACAGCTTGTGGTAGCTAGCTTTAGCTAAGAGCTTATACATGAATGTGGTTTGGACTTGGGTTTGGATCGCGTGATACTGCTGTGGCTCTGTTTGTTAGCAAAGGGAAGTTTCTCTTGTTTTGAGCTACGCTTCGGTGGTTTTAGGTCAGGGTTGTGATTCAAGGGTTGCTTTTAGGGGCTTTTGAAGCAAGTTACAGACTGCTCTGGTCTGGTTCTCAGTTCTATGCTCTTAGGAGAAAGAACCGGTAGTGTACATACATTTGGAGTGTATATATCGCAGCGTTCGTTCTCGTGGTTGTTTTTCTCTGTCTTGTCTCTTGTTTCAGCACACAACATCTCCACAGCCAGGAACCTCGCGTTTTCTTGGACATCCTTCACGCAATATCCGATACGACACCGTGAAGGTGAATGTCGTTGTAGTGCTGCAGGAAGATCATTTTCATAGGCAGAAGCATGAGAAGGCTACAGGGAGCATACACCCTGTGATTAATCTAAACCGTTGTGATGTGAATGGAAGAGTAAGGTGTAACTACCGTTGCTAGTCGACTTCTGTGGAGCAGGGCAATCTTCTGGAGGTGTGAGAAGACGAGCTGAATCCCCCAGAAGACGAGAATCGCTTCGGGATGGAAGCAGGAAGATCGTCTTCTCGAGCTTCTCTATGAATAGTTGTGTGATATTTTAGTTGGTAGTTGTTTGTTTAATTCCAGAGCACCATTTGGCGTGTCTGGAAGACGTGTGGTTTTGTGTGGTTGTGTGAGAAGACGGGCTTTCTAGGTAAAACCCGTGTGTTTGGGTGTTTGAACAGATCTTAGAACTTAGAGCAGCGTTACTTGTGCAAATCCTCTGTGGGAACGATATCTTGTATACTAAATGGGCAAAAGGAGTAATCCTGCGTCACTACACGTGGCGTCTTCCGACCCACTGGAGTCATCTTCCCTCACCAGAAGCGTCTTCTGATGAGAGCCGGGCCTCATCTGCAACATCAGAGTGGGAGGGGGAGTTGCGGCTGCTGCTCGGTCGTCTTCTTCTGAGATCTCCTCCTTCGCCTCAGGTTGCGCTGTCGGCCCATACTTCACCAACTATCCTCCCGTGAGATCCCCCATAGCTACGTACAAGTTGCAGAGGAAAGGTGTCAAGTGTTCTCCTGCCGGGGTACCTAAGTACGCTAGCTCCGCATGTACATATATGTGGAAGAATGAGTCCCAGTTGACGGACATTCCTTCATCCCACACTGCTTCCAGGAACTCCACGTCCTGATCTCCAAGGTACTTTGTCTTCTGCGCTTTCCCTTTGGGAAAGAGATGTAGAAACAGCTTCGCCAGAAGTCGCTTCTTCGACTACCGGTAAGATTCGATCTTCCACCCGTTCCTTCCCTGCCTATCCTCCACGAAGAGGCAAGTTGTGCTTCCAGGCACATGCCACTCACTCACGATCCTGGGCAAGATCTTCTTTTCGAGTCCATACCCTCGGTCCTCAGATTCTGACCTGTGGAACCCTTTGCGTCACCAATCTTCAGTCCAAGAAGATGATCTTCCTCGAGCGACTCCTGTCTTCACAGGTACACGGTTGTGAGGTGGTAATGTCACCCACACCTCCTCCAGAAGTCCCTGGTCGGCGAGGTTCCAATCCCACAGGAAGAAGTCGAGACTCAACTTCTTAAGGAAGGGTGTGGCCTCGGCCAACTCTGCTGCTGGTAACACCAACCCTCAAGGATGCATCGACATACTCGAAGATCTGTTGCACTAAGCCACACGCACTTATTGTGAGCTGAAGGCTCAGTCCTCTCCAAGTGCCCCCAGTCTAGCTTCTACTTCTCAGAAGATGAAACTAGTCTTCTATAAGACAGCTACTCCGTCTTCCGGGATTCTAACAGTACTTCCTAGATTGCTCTCGTCTTCCGAGCTATATCTTAACAATCCTAACTAAGCAAGGCCTCGAATGGATTACCAAGAAGACAACCCACCTTGCATTACATCCTACTTCTTATCAGAAGATACAAGATTCGTGAAACGTAGAATGCATAACAGGTTCAGAAGATGGTTGCGGCCTCCTACAGTGACAGTGGCCTCTGAGAAAACTCTCGGGACAGCTTCCGATTCAATGTCTCTCTCGGAAGACCTCCCGAAGTCAGGCTTCTCTTCACTGGTCTCACCTGTCTTCTTCTTCCTACGCGCAATCTATCCTCACAACAGACTCAAGACATTTGCACTCTGTTCTTCTGTCTTCTCACCTCTCATACACACTCAGAAGAAGCTTGCTGCTCGGTGGGAAGACATGACCCTCGACCATTCTCTCCAGATTCTGCCAGCAAGACTTCTCACGATTCTCTCCTAAGTTCGGGAAGAAGAAGGACTGGGCTGCTATGGGTCGGACAGAAGAGACTCAAAAAGGACCCTCACGTCTTCTCGCACATTTTGCCAATCTTTCCAATCTTCTAGTCTCTCTAGGAAGATGTGGATTTGAGAAGCTTGGAAGATCGGGAGGCATAGGCCTAGTTCTCGATTTCCAACTTCTCGAAATAACAAACAACTCACCAAGCCACTCGGAATTCATACCAAGCCTCTCTTATCACAAAAGCAAAGCAAATCCACTCTTGATACGAATTGTGCACAGTCGACTTCCGAAGACAGTCAAGATACTGAAGCGTCTTCCAAAAACAGTCTTCCGAAGATGTTCCAATCTTCCGAAGCGTCTTCTGTTCAAGGTTTCGGGAGTAGAGGGATGGTAGGGCAGGGAAATTGATAGCTAGGATCTCCAATTTGAGGGCTAGGAGTAGGGAAGCTCGAATTGAACTTGGGAAGAAGCAAGAAGATGACTGACAGAAATTGGGCAGCGCTTCCGCGCCCAATGTCACAATAGGAAAATAGGGATGGGGGAATCGATCGATCAGGTTGCCTGCAAACCACCGAGGAAGCGCGGGGGATATCGAACAAAGGCGAGAAGCAGTGGGGAAGGGAAGAGAATATGGGAAGAACCTCTATTGTCTTCTGTCGACTTCCCGAGCTGTCTTCGATCTTCCGCGCGCTTCTGGCTCTGGTCCCAGCTCCAACGCGACCTCACAAGGCTGCTTCCGCGGTCAGCTTCTGGCTACGCCTCAATTCCACCTTCGATTCCACTCAGTCATCCTCCAATGTCAGCTTCTGAGAGCTCACCGAAAACTGTATTCAGCTCGATACTCTTCTGCGCTCAGCAATTCAACTTCGCCCTTCTTCTAGCTTCGAACCGATCCTAACTCCACTCGATTTTACTTGTCGATTTCCTCACTCAAATCAACTCGCTGCCTGAATTAATCTTCTCGATCTCCAATCTCTCGATGCGGGAAGCAGATAGGTCTCTGTGCTAATGCGCTTCCTACGCATCTTCCTCGCAGTTTAGGGGTTTCGACCCTCCTGACCTACCTAACCGATTCGGTGCTACCTGGTAGGTGCATCTACTCCTTACGTGGTTAAGCTTCCATGGTTGCCATCTCCCGGAAGGTGCGTGTCTTCCGCCGTCTTCCTTCTTCCGAAGACACCACCGAGAAGACGCTCTTCCGAAGACGGTCGTCTTCCGAAGAAGTCAACTTATTATTACAAACAGCCCTTAAGATCATCTTCCTTCTAAGGAAGCCGTAATCTTAAGTAACAACGCTTCTTCAGTTATACAATTAAGTTATAAATCTCAAAAATTTCAAAAATTCGTGAATCCTGTAATTTGTGGGCACCACACAGCCACCCTCCAATGTCAGCTTTCGAGAGCTCACAAAAAACGCCTTCAGTTCACTACGCTTCCTGCGCTCAGTAGTTCGACTTCGCCTTCCTTCTAACTTCCGATCGATCTTGTCCTCACTCGATTTCACTCGCTGCTTTCCTCACTCAAATCAACTCGCTGCCTGAATCGATCTTCTCAATCTCCAATCTCTCGATGCGGGAAGCAGGTAGGTTTCTGTGCTAATGCGCTTCCTGCGCTGTCTTTCCCGTAGTTTAGAGGTTTCGATCTTAAATGACACCCGACCTACCTACCTGTTCGGTGTTACCTAGTAGGTACACCTACTTTTTTACTTGAAAATCCGTGGTTAGGCCTTCACGGTTCGCCGTCCTCCGGAAGATGCGTGTCTTTCGCCGTCTTCTGTCTTCCGAAGACAATCTTCAGGAAGATGCTTCTCGAAAGACGGTCGTCTTTCGAAGAAGTCAACTTCTTATTACAAAAAGCTCGTAAGATCATCTTCCTTCTAAGGAAACCGTAATCTTAAGTAACAACGCTTCTTCAGTTATACAAACAAGTTATTAATCTTAAAAATTTCAAAAATTCGTCCATCACTCTCTCCTCAGAACTCCAAATCGATCGATCTTTGCCTCCTAAGTGTAGCCCGTCTCTAGAGCTCTCCAACAAGACCCCTCACTCCTCGAATGACCCCCGAGGAGACCTCCAAAACCTTAAAGCCGTCTGTAGATCTTGAATGGAGTTGATTGGTCGAAAGTAGACCAATAAGAAAACAGATCTGGAAATCATTTTTTTCCTCTACTTGGTACCCTAGAACCACTATAACCCTAATACCCTCTCATGCCTTCAAGGCATCGGTCCCAACCTTAGGATAATTACACTCGTCAAACTATAGAGACCATACTTAACACTTAAGATTCAATACAAAGTCAAGTTGACGACTTGGAACTGATCTACGACGAAAGATACTACAATTGGGAATGGAGAAGCCATCACTTGATTACAGTACTCCTCGTCAAAGTTCCTTGCGATCTACACACGATGATTGATCTTCCGCCGACAATGACACCGAACGTCCACCCAGACGTTGAAAGGGATGTTGACCGGATAATTCAGGTCCATTCGTCGCTCGTCAAAGTAAGATATACACTGTCAAGTCCCAGTTCTCCCCGTACGTGACAATTGGTAAGACCACCGGAGTAGACGAGTCCATCACCCTTCCCATGAACTCTTGTCCAAAGTAGGCGACGAACCACCGTCGAAAGTGATCGTGGTGGATGCAGTGAAGTTTGATATGAAACGGGTTTGGAAATGAAAGATTCGGAACTCGATTTAGTCCTCCACCCATAAATATCACTCTTGCAGTTGCTCACTTATCATATAAGACCCTAAGACACACTCATGAAATCCACACAAAGAAGAATGTCTCACGAACCCTCGACCCACTATCTTATACCTAAGTTTGACAACAAGAGCCATTCACGCGAATGTTCACGGATCACTGAGTCGACACATCTTGTTATCGTGCGATCTCACATCTAGATCTCTGTGAACGCGACACCTAATACGCTCTCATGCGAACTACACGAAAGGTTCTAGGACACAAAGAAAACACAACACACGTTTTGTACTGAATTCACATGTGAGACGTCTCACAACACGACATCGTTTAGGACCTTGGACTTTATGAGAACTCCGCCCCAATTCATCTTGTGACTTGCTCATGTTTTGGGACCGACCTAAGCGGATCTAGGTCGAGACTTAGGGAATGCTGAGCTTGATGATTAGGAAGACGGTCCGGCTCTGATCTGGACCAAATATTGTTAAGGTTAGTGGTGTATGGACGCTAACTTGTGATTGTGGTTTGCAGATTAGCGGTGTAAATTTCGTGATCTACTGAGCAAGAGCTTCTGCTGGCGCAACAAGGCGGTAGTTGCGTGAAAAGTTGTATCAGAGCCGACACTTCGGTGAGCGAGAACTTGAGATAGCGGCTGAAGGCTGGACGCTTGAAGAGAGACGCGAGACACGAAGCGGATCAACGTTTTGAGATGACACTTGGAGCGATGGTCGACATATGACAGAGTTCCAAGAAGAAGACCAAGAGACGAGTGACGGCTGACACCGGGACCAGATTGACTCGAGCTAGCCTCGAGGCACAGTCAAGAGATGATAACCGACAACCTTCGTCTCAACATCAAGGAAAGCTCGTACCAGCTACGACACCGATGCAGCAAGATGGAGTCTTGTCAACGGTGTCCAACGATTCAGGCACGAGAAGTCAAGGAGCCTTGTATGCGAAACTCATCAAGATGATGAAGACCATGCAGGAGGGTATGATCTCCACGAACATATCGCTGAGCTTGAGGCAGGCCAAGGGAGTTCTTCATCTATCAGAAAGCTTTGTAAGATGAATTTGCCGACCCCGTTTTCATATATAGAACGGGCTCGTAAGGTTAAAGATTTCTTAACTGCGTTGGACCTATACTTTGAGACGCAACAGGCTTAGGAGTCAGACAAGGTGAGAGCGGCGGTTACGTTCTTGAAGGATCATGCGCTTCTCTGGTGGACTGCATACAGGGATGAGCATGCCTTGACCGTCTCGGCGCTTGGTTGGAAAGAGTTCAAGGTGTTGCTCGCGAGACGATTCACTCTGGAGTATCAAAGAATTTGGGATGGTGTCGAGCTAGTTAGGCTAAAGCAGACGGGGACCTTAAGTGCTTATGTGCGCGAGTTCGGTGCCAAGCTTGACTCGTTCTCCAAGTGGACTAAGGAGACCAAAATATGATGACAAAAGTTACTACAAATTGATTAGTATTCTTAATCTCTTGTTTGATGACTACTCCTTTATACAAGATTCATATTTTAAGATCAATTTTTCTTGTTTATATTAACCTAAGGTCTCGAAAATACATAACCAAATTATCTTTCTTAGTTTACTCTGACAAGTGATGATCCCAAGAAGTTTATACATGTTGATAGTTCTCAAGAACGTCGAGATTTTAAATATGAGAGATTATCTTTCAGAGTTTATCAGCATACAATCATTTGTGACGTAATAGTTGAAGACATCAAAGTTTGTTTGATGGATGTATATAATAAACATATCGATCCATATGAATTGTCGTCGACATTAATATAAGTAATAAGCTTGATGTTGTTATGTGAAGATATTCAAATTTATGCAATAAATTCTAATGTACAGTTTGACTATTATGAACTAATAGTACACTACTTTCAGAGTGGAAAATCTTAGAAAAGTATTGTATAGCTTGTGATACCTGTGAACAAACTTCCATTGATCCCAAAGATTATTCAACTTAATCTATCTTTTGCTGTACTTGTGCTGTGAATGTAGATGGACTTGGCTTGAAAACCATTTGTGAAAAATAAGAGGACAGAAGTGTTGGACTGACCAATGTGAAATGGATTCAATTTTGGCATGCTTCGTGTGTTCAAAGAATGTTTCGGATATGTTCCTCTCAATTCATAAGTTTGGTGCAGAAAGATGATATAGGGCAATTGGGTATAAAAGAATCTTCCTCTACTTTTCTTAACTTGATCATTCAGAAACCCTAACAGCAAATGCAACTTGAGGAAAGAAGAAAAAAGCCGAAAGAAGGTATAGTATGAGTGGAAATGAAAATATCTTTGTCTTGTATTCTTGACTTGATCGTTTTGGTTGATGCTCACAATTGCAGTTTGGTGGAAGAAGAAGATACTTCACAAAATAAAAGAAAAATATAATGATCTTACTGTTGGTCGTGAGACTGATAAGCAATACTGCTTTTCTTGCATGTGAGAGCATTTGTTCACTGATAAGTTTATTATACGACTGAAAAATGAGCTACAAGTATGGGAACGCGTAAATTCAAAATATAAAGAAATAAAGAGAGAAAGATGGACAGTAAATGAAGAAATGACATTTAGATAACGCGCGAAAGTCCACTTTAGCAGTGGTAGCTAAAAAGTTTTATTGACCTCATGAAAGACGATGTCGCCCACTTTGTGAAAACACGCGTAACTTGTCAAGCGAACCGCGTTTCGTATGAGAAGAAATAGGGATTGTTTCATCCTTTGCCGATTTCAGCCAGACCTTGAGAAAGCATTAGCATGGACTTTATTATCTCTCTGCTTGACTCAAAAGAATACAATACAATCTTTGTGATAGTTGACCGGTTTAGCAAACTAGCGAAGTTTGTCCCGACCTTGGATACCGCAACAACGTTCACGACATCTCGGTTGTTCCTAGATACTTGGTGGCGTTCACATGGATTGCCCCGGAGTGTTATTTCAGACCGAGACTTCAAGTTCACAAGTGCCTTTTCGAAATACTTGTTTCAAAAGTTGAGAACTAAGTTAAAATTTAGTACCGTTTTTCATCCCGAAATGGATGGACAAACGGAACAAGTTAACTCGATTCTGAATCAATACTTGAGGAATTATGTGAGCGCGGACCAAAGTGATTGGACGGAGGGTTCAATCTTGCGGAGTATTGTCATAATTCCACAAAGCATTCAGCAACCGATGAATCGCCTTTCTTGCTGGCTTACTGACGTGAGACAGAAGGGCCTCTTGACTTGACTCTTGGAGGGAGTTCTACATCGGCACGACCAAGAACACGGCAAACATCAGCTGAAGAGTTGGTGGCGGAGATGCAGCAGTGCGAGGAACAAGTGAAGAAAAACCTCAAGAAGGCGCATCAACGTTACATGAAGCAGGTAAACAAGCATCGGCGGCAAGTGAAGTTTCAAGTGGGCGAAGAATTATGGTTAAGTACGAAGAACTTCATCCTTTCAGAGAGAATATCGGGAAATATTTTTTCGAAGTTTGCAGGATCTTTTGTCATTGTCAAGAATCCACACGAAGATGTCTATACGTTAGACCTTCCTCTCGAGTGGTAGTTGCATCCGACTTTTCATGTTTCTTTATTAAAGAAATACTTCAAAGATGATTTGCGGCTGGAAGACAAATAGGTTCTCAGGCCTCAACCTGATGTCGTGCAAGGCGAAGCAGAATACGAGGTAGAGACCATTTTGCGATCACGGCGCAAATCTAATCGAATGGAGTACTTGGTCAAGTGATGTGGATACCATTTGAAGGAAACAACTTGGGTGCCAGAGGAAGAGCTAACACATATAAGTGAAGTATTGGACCTCTTCAACAGCGACAAGGACAACAAGGGCATTAGCAAGATGAGGACATCTCCTTCCAGCGAGGAGTGAAGGAACGACGAACCATACGAGTAGCAACTTGAGACGACTTGGGCTGATGGACTTTGTAGCTTTGTCTTGTATTTGGAAATAAAGATTTTGTTTCTTGAAATTTGTCTAAGTGTATTGGTAGTGCATGGATATGACTAGCTCTGATTAGATGCCTAGGATGTTGTCAAGAGGAGGAACGAAGCACACTCAAAAGAAGCGAGCTGGTTTGGATAAGCATCTAAATCAATACTAAGTCTTGATGTCAAGACTGAGGTTTGCCGCAGCATTGGCAAAGCAAGTATGAATTTTTATACTTGTCTTGGAGCTTGGTGTGATCTTGCGTTGCGGTTTTCTAATTGCAAAGTAAACTTAGTCGCGCGTCTAAGTCAAATCAGGTTGCGATCGAAAAGTGAGTTTCGGGAGACCTCGTAAGTAGGTGTGAATACTTATACTTAGCAAGTTAGAGTCTTAAGTAGAATGTTTAGAAATTGTCAACTAGTTTTGTTTAGGGTTGGCCAAAAAGGTAAGACTTTTCTCGAGACTAGTTAGAATTTTCTAAGTGTTCTAGCGACAACTTCAGACTCAAGCCAAGAAGAGAATTGCGGGTTAGCTACCAGAATGCAATTCTAGCGCCAAAGGGTTGGCTATCCATTTTGAACTTGACGTTAACTTAAGGATCATTGTTGACGAGGGCATCAACCTCCAAAGTGGGGATGAATGTCGCGACCTTCAGTCTCAAGGTCAAGCGTAGACGCGAACAATAGAACCCTAGTGACTTGCGTTGTGAACGTTGCGAGTAGGACTGAACGGCTTGGCCGGGAAGTCGGGATCAGATGAACCCTAAGTGGTTCTCTAAACCAAGGTTGGAACATTGGGTTAGGACATAAGGGCCTACTCCAAGACGACCCTAGACGACCGCTGACATAAGGGGGCAAGTCTAGCAACGGACTGAAACATAGGTATGAGACATAAGTCTGAGACGTGAGACCGAGACGTGAGTCCGATATGCAGACAGACCGTGGTTCGGACGCTGGTCCGAACCACAGGGTTCAAGTCTCGGTCTGGACCACAGTTTTTCAAAAAATAGCTAAGTGTTGGAGCTCCAGCGACGTTTTAGGTCATGGACGGAGCTCCACGTAAGATCTCGAGGTAAGTAAGATATCATTGGAAAGGTCTCGGCGAGAGCTTTCCAGTGATATGTAGAACTCCTCGAACTGACCTCTGAGCTGAGAATTATGACTGAACCCGTGATCGGATTGTGGTATAATTTTCAGGGACCAAAGAGGAGGGCGGGGCCACCGATCCCCAAAAGTATATATGAGGGGGGCTCGATGCTTGGGTGGGCTAGGACGAGTCATCCGACCTCAGGGTTTGGTGAGTGGACTCTCAGAGCATGAGGTGATGGCTGGGTCGGTTCTAAGGCACGTTCCGATTCAGACTTAGACGTCTAGACTTAGGAACGATGTAAGAGCTGGAACAAGACTAGGGAACGAGTCGGCAGGTTAGACCACCGTTCGGGAGCCTAGATCCAGACGGACATCACGGGCGGTTGGACCACTAGGTGTGCTGGAGGTACCGTTTAGGACCCTGGACTTTATGAGAAGTCTACCCCAAGTCATCTTGTGACTTGCTCATGTTTTGGGATCGACCTAGGCGGGTCTAGGTCAAGACTTAGGGAATGCTGAGCTTGATGATTAGAGAGATGGTCCGGCTCCGATCCGGACCAAATAGAGTTAAGGTGAATGGTGCATAGACGCTAACTTGTGATTGTGGTTTGCAGGTTAGCGGTGTAAATTTCATACCTACTGAGCAAGAGCGTCCGCTGACACAACAAAGCGGTAGGTGCGCAAAAACATCCATCCCAATTGGGTTGTCCTACAGGTGGACGTGAAAAACACTTTTAATAGTGTTTCTTGTGCTCCTATCTTTAAGGAGCTCATGGATGACGGTGGAACTCTAGCAGATCTCGTTTCCTTCATGTGATCGTTTTATGGTTCTTCCTCTTCTTTTTATTACCAACACGGTGTCGTAGTGCATGACATTCCACATGATGAAATGAAACTTCAGAAGAGACTCAACTGACATTTGTTCAAGAAGTTGCGCCTTAGCTTATCAACCTGGGCCGGAGTTAAGATGGGGCTATGCTTGACAAGCTGCCCTCTAGCTTGGGTTGAAATATCACCTTGAAAGGGCAAAAAGTTCCAAAATGCGGAGCTCGTCGAGAAGAACGACTTCATACTTTCAATTTCAAGAAAATACGTTCTAGGTAATAGTTAGTACAAGTCTTAATTGATGAAAAGTACGAAAGAGAGAAATCTGTCGATTCTGATTGTTACGCAAATAGTATAAGGATCCTAGCTTAGCAAGGGTGTTAGGATTTGAAGAGAACCGTGAAAGTTGCGTGAAACGTTGCATGAAAGGGATATTCTAGTTTTTTTGCTCAAGAAGAAGCAGTCGATATGCGCAAGAGGAGACTGAGACTGAGAGGATCGATTTCTGAAGAATTTTCAGTTAGAAGGTGGTCATAGAGAGAAGATTAAGAGTTTGGGAGCTTGAATTTGTCTATAAGACTGTTTGAAGATGAATCTGGTGAACAGAGAGTTGAATTGAGAGCAGAGGAGAGGCGCGCAGGAGTGAGAGGAGAGATATTTTATCACTGAAGATTTTGGTGGTAAAATTGATATTGGAATAAAGTTTATTGAGTCATGAAAGACCTATGTGCACATATTTGAGTGTCTTGTTTGATTTGGTGGATGCAAGAGATCAAATTTGAGTTGGCGACAGTTTGTTTTTCTTCTGATCAATTTCAAAATCAGTCACAATCAGGAGGCCCGTCCTTCCCAAGTTACACTCTCACCACGACATATCTGGTGCTTCCACTGAGAGATATTGGGGTGATTGATTTGGAGAATTGATTAGATTGATTGAGAAGATGGATCACGGTGTTGCCGTACAAGGTGTGGCTGCTGCTCAAGGTGCTCCTGTTCAAGGGACTCCTGCTCAAGATGGGATTGACTCTCAAATAGTACCAGCAACCGCACAGCCTACTATAGACACATCTCAGATTCTTCAAGCGTTGGCTGGCCTGATTCAGCAACAACCTGCAATTGGAGGAGATGAGCAAAAATTCACAAAGACGTTACAAGCAATTGTTGGTCGATGTGGACGATTTGATGAGAGAGACGTTACTAGGTACTTGTGGGAGTATGTGGGTGAGATAGAGTTGGTCAGCGCACCTGAGGTTGAGGTAATTTTGAGCTTTGAGTCGACTGCTGTTCTTGAATTGAGAGAGAAGGTGAGAATTTTACAAAGGAGACATCTAGGTGGATTGACTCTATTTCTAGAAGAAGATTCTGAAAGAGTCACCAGAAGGACCCTCATGGATTGGATAGAGTGTCAGCCTGGACGTATCATGAGACTGAATGAGATGATTCGTGAGTTCGAGAAGAGGTACTCTCAGCTTTCTAGTCTAGAAAGGTTGACGCTAGATACTAGGAAGACGGAGTTGTTCTTAGGGGCTCTGGATGAGTTTACAGCAGATAGACTTTGTTTCATGTTGGTTGATCGTGGAGCTGAAGGGAGAGTTACATCTGATTGGAGAAGAGTGGAGGAAGCAGTATCTACTCTTGCTAGACAACGTCGTGGTAGGATGGCAATGCAACTAGAGATCTTGCTAGAACAGAGAGTAGCTCCTCAAGTTCCAATAGTTCTTCTTATAATATCTCAGGCACCTATAGTGATTCCTCAAGCACCTGTAGTGATTCCCCAAGTGGTTCCTCAAGCGCCTGCAGTGTGTATCTCAACACAAAGAGGACCTAGACAGCAGCAGCGATCTGTTGAGAACCGAAATCAAAAAATAACATGATTGAAGAGCTCACTCAATAGTTGAGAGATTTGAGAGTTGAGATGGCAGATCTGACGAGAGACCAATGACCAGTTGCGTCAGGTGTTCGATCTGAAAGAGGAATCTTTACCAGAGAGATGTATTTGATGTGACAGTCCATATCATCTCAAAGGGGATTGTCAAGACCTAGCGGTTGTCTTGCGAGAGAGCGTGGTCAATTGTCAGAATAACAGATTGCATCTAACCGCCACTGGGTAACCTCTAAACACATATTTTGGAAGAGGAGGAATGAGAAGCTTGCTTCCAGCACTTACTGGTGCGAACACTATAGCAATGACTGCGGGTTCTGTAGAAGTTGATGTATATACTGGGAGAGTTGAGATGCGCTCTAATCCAACTATGGTTGAGCAAGCTGCTGAAGTTCCAATTGAAATGATGAAGAGAGGTGCAGAAAGCATTAGGAGAGTTATTGGATGGAGAGACCTAGTAGATGCAACTTCTGTTCAAGCGTTTTTGGAAGCAAGCAGTGACCAAGACGCCATGGTGGAAGACAAAAGATGGCGAGATGCTCCTGATTTAGATGCAAGAGCACCTGATGACAGTGACTGTCGGAGAGTGACGAGGAGGAGAGCAGCGAGACCATTGTCATCTGGATCGGTACCAACTGATAGATTTCCTGCTGTAGAGGATATATCTTCTACCTCTACAGCTCCACCACCTACAGTAGATCCTATGAAAGGTGTGTAAGATTTGCCACATGAGGCTATTGTTATTGAAGAAGTACGAGGGGAAGAAGTTTACAGCACAAGAGAAGAGAAAAGCTTCGGCTTACAAGTTGACAACAGACATAGAAACAGCAACAGACATGTGTGTTGTTCTGGAGCAACGTATTTTGGGTGCTAGAGTTGAGTTTACTCTTCGTGAGTTACTTGGTATCGCGAAGAGAGTTTCATGAATTGATATTGACATCATGAAGAGAAAGAGACAGATGTTGTAGTCAGAGGGTTGGAGCAGTAGATGCTATTGGTATTGACAAGATCAGAGATGAGAAGTATGAAGCATGGGTTACTGATCTTGTTGTTGTTGAGAATGAAGATGAAGAATTTGAGGAGGATAAGTCAAGCACAGACAGTGATTTCAAACAGAATCAATGGATACGTGTGACAATCGAGACGTAGGTTCGACTTGGAGGACTTTCTGAATCGGTACCTGCACTTGTGGATCACGGGTCAGAGATCAACATTATTTCGAAGGAGGTGTATGAGAATGGACAGTTATCGATCGAGAAGAACCATGGTTGTATACTCCGTGCTCCTAACAATCAAAAGGATGAGTTGTACGGAGCTTGTCCAAATATACATGTAAGGATTGGAGATGTAGAGGTTGATCAGCATTTCTTTGTATAGTTGTTCGAATGGAGACAAAGGTGATGAATGATGGATCTCATTATGTCAGAGTTCGAAGTCCTGATGACAAGTACTCAGTATAGTTTTTGATTGTTCGTTCAAGACATGAGCGGAATCGACAAACCCTTAGAGATTCTCAAACAAAGAGATGTAAGGGGTTTCGCAATCCACTCATGTAGAGCGAGATGATAAGGGTATAGAACCTAATGTTGAGATCCCGTTGAAATTGATACACAAAGTAGAAGAGTCAGATGAGAAACATGTACATGAGTTTGAAGACGTGTGTAATGTGCATAGTTGGCAGTCTTGATTTTTAATGTTCGAGGACAATGGGTGGAGTTAGTTTACAAGAGTTGAGGATATGGAAAAAAATACAAAAAAATGGATGACGAAACATGTATCAGAGCTGTGGTGTGCAATGATTTTATCTGAAGATGATGTGATTTCTGGCTTGTTTGAAGAGTTTCTGTTTGTACAATCAGTTGCTAGTTGGTTGGACAGTGTAAGCAGATTGGTGGAAGAGAAAGATGATATGATGGTGATCCCTATCCACTCTCAACAAATATATGAGGAGATTGCTGCGTATTTGCGATTTTTCTCTCATTCGATGCAGAGTAGTGAGAGAAGAGAAGCAGTTTGTTGGTGCGCACTCTCTCAAGAAACAGACGTCCATGCAAAGTACAAATATGTACTGAAAAAGTGAAGCCGATAGCAACTCAACTACCTGCTAACTCCCAGAAGCAAGTACAATTAATGAGAACTAAGCCTATATTGCATGATCATAGACAAGTAGGGCATCAGTTTACCGAGGAGACGTTGAAAGAGCTCTAGATAGGAGGGGGTGATTTTCTGACAGAGGTTGAGAAGACAATTTTTGAGCAGATGATAGTAGATTGTGGTAAAGCATTTTCTTTTTCAGCAGAGGAGATAGGTTGTGTGGATCCGAAGATAATAGCACCTATGGTTATATTCACAATCCCTCATGTGTCTTGGGATCTGAAATCGATTCTAGTTCCTCGTGCCTTTTTGTCTAAACTCATCGAGTTGCTGAAAGAGAAAGTCCAAATGAGGATACTTGAGTCATCTATGGGACCATATTCTAGCAAGTGGTTCACTGTATCCAAGAAGTCAGGAGCATTGCGTTTAATTCAAGACCTACAACCTGCGAATAATGTGATCATTTGTAATGTTGGGACGAGTTCTATGATTGATGAAGTAGCAGAGGCATTTGCAAGGAGAGCTATCTACTCCATTGGAGATTTATATTTTGGTTATGATCAGTTTCAGCTGGCTGTAGAAAGTTGAGAACTGACTACTATGCGTACGCCTTGGGATTGATACGGATGTGTATTCTTCCTCAAGGAGCGACGAACTCGGTGGCTCATATCTAAAATGCGATGCATAAGGTACTACGGGAATTTGTGCTTGATGTTATCATTCCATTTCTAGATGATATTCTTATAAAAAGTTGCGCGGTTGAAGACAAGGATGAAGCAGTACTTGCAAATGGATATAGGAGGTTTGTTGCAAACCATATCATGGATGTAGAACGTATCTTGACTTTCCTTGAGGAGGTACATCTCACCCTTTCAAGAGCTAAGTCCATGTTTGGTGTGTCTGAGATTTTAGTGGTTGGTTATCTATGTGGTGCTTTTGGAAGACGATCAAATCTGAGAAAGTTGACTCTATAGCTAGGATGGCGGGCTGTAAAAATATCATAGAGGTTCGATGCTTTCGAGGAGCTTGTGTATTTTATCGTTATCGTATGACGTGTTTTTCTGTCTAGGAATACACTAGGTATATGGCTGTGAAGAGGTATGTGGGTTGACAAGGTTGGCTCTAGATCTGGATGTTTCCACTCAAATGTTTCACTATCACCTCTTCTAGCCCGAGTGACCTTGTACGCACTCGAATGAAGTTTAAAGCTTACTACGATCTAAGGATACGTATAGGTTGCAAAAACTTGTGTTAAAAATAGATCTTTTCGTACTCTAATTAAAATACTCAGCTCTGTACTATCTAACTGAAGTAACTCCTCTATATCACTAGAAGCATGACTTAATATCTCCCCAACTACGCTAACTGCTCATCAATCCAACTGTCACAACTTTACGTAGTACAACCAAAAGATGCTATAAGATCACTCAACTAACTTGATAGAGTCTCGATACAACTTGCTGTACACCCTGGTCTACCAAGCATTCCAGCAAGATAAAGCATGCATGCTCCAAGACACTACTCAGGTCTCAACATAGCACCAACGGCGGTAGTACCTGACTGCTCCTTCATTTAATATTGTTTCGCAAAAAAAATAATTCCAAACAGCGGTTTATGACCCCTGACGACTCTGTTTTCCTTCACCATCAAGAGCTGAAATCAGCCCCACACCTTCACAATATCAAGTTGTATGCATGCATGGTAGTTTCAGCAACAAACTCTTCTCCAAATTGCTCAAAAATGACCAAAAGTGACAATAGATGTGATCGAAAACTCGAAATCGCTAATAACAAAAGTATCTCCAAACTTTGAGACCTCAGTCCTCTCAATCCAGTCGACCAATGATGATCAAACTTCATAGGAAGTTTTATTGGACCCTTCACTATTACCCTGAACAATTTTCAGGTTGAAACCTCACCCAACTCTCAGATATGGATCAAACCGTAATCTGTGTTAACTTAAGAGCTTTACAGACCCAGATGCATTTGATCCAAGACCCTGAACAAACTATTCGACCATTTGAGGTGAAACTTCTCAAATATCTTACAGAGAAGACATCCTTCAATCCTGAAAAGTTTCACTCAAAAATTCAACCCAGAACTCGAGCAATAGCAAATTAGTCATGACTATCACAGTTCGTAGTATTCGTCTTATCACGTCTGCACTTCTCAACTTCAATCGATCGGTTCACAATCCAAATCGATTCGATGAAATTGATATCAAAACGGCCAGCATATCGTCAGCTCTCCAACCTAGCTGAGAGCTCCTCAAAACTCCTCACAAGTCTCTCGGAACAACCAAAAACATCGAAGTGGGTACGAATTACATCTCTTTCCACTCAATCGACCATAACGCCCTCATCCTTCCATGAAACCGATCGATTTTTCAGCCCAGATTGTAGCCTCAGTCGAGAACCTTTCTGCCAATGGCTCTCCAAAGTCTCCTGAAACCACATAAACATCACGAGGATCAACTAGAACACCGTTGGTCCAAAAGTAGACCAATGAGAGCAAAAAGAGCTTTGGATTTGTCTTTTTTTACTCAACTTTTTCCCCTAGAACAAATTTTTACACCCAAGGAGACACAAGACATCAACAAGACTCTAAGAACCCAGAAAATCCTCGAGACACGTCGAAGGATTCTTTAAGGTCTATAACTACACAAAAGCGCTCAACCAGAATGGAACAATTGAGTCGCAGACTCATACAAAGTCAATATCACAACCTGGAAACGATCTACAATAAAAGGTACGACAAAAGAAAACGGCGAAGCTATCACTCGGCTGAAATATTCTTCCTCGAAGTTTCTCACGATCCAAGCCTCATGGTTGATCTTTGGTCTGCAATGACACCGGATATCGACCCAAAGGTTGAAAGAAACGTTCGATGGATAGTTGATATCCATTGTACCTCACAACAAGATGTACACCGTCATATCCCAAGTCTCTCCGTATGTAACAATCAGAAGGATCACCGGAAACTGAAAGTCTATCACCCTCCTCATGAATTCATCGTCAAAGTACGCAACTAACCACTGTCAAAAGTGATCGCGGTGGATGCAATGAAGCTTGATGTGAAATGAATTAGAGAAAGGAAGATCCGGAGCCGGTATCAGACCTCCGTCCATAACCACCACTCTTGGAGTTCTTCACTTCTTCATGCAGACCTCCGAGAACCCTCACAAATCACTCATTGAGAGAAAATACCGTATGAACCCTCGACCCACCATTTTATACACAAATGCGGCGACAAGGATCACCGAAATGAACGTGCACATATCGATGACTTGGCACGTTCCTCTACCGTGCAATTACTTAAACAGATAATCGTGACCGTGGTACCCATCACATCGTTCGGCGAGTTACGTGATGCTGTTCACGAAACATAAAAAAGAAACACAACCTACGTTCCACAGAAATTTCACACAGGAGCCAAACCACAACATGACACCGTCTATCCATACCTCACTATGCTCATGTTGCGGAGCCTTTGTATGCATTACTAAGGAAAGATAAGAGATTTGTATGGATTCCAGTCTATCAAGAAGCTATGAATAGGCTGGAGGAGGCTCTGAAGTCTCCACCTGTGTTGAAAAGAATAGACTACGGGTGTGGAAGATCTATCATTGTCACGGTGGATACTAGCACAAAGACGATTGGTTGGATGATAGGTTAAGACGATACGGGTGGTGTGCAGTTTATCTCAAGATTTGGGACTAGAATCTTGACGGACAAACAACGAGATTATCTTCAAGTGAAGCGTGAGTTGTGGGTCATCGCTATGAAGACAGATCGTGAGTTCTTGATTGGTGCTCATGTAGTCTTAGAGATAGATTGTCTACCTCTGCTTGGAATGATATCCAACTGTAGCACACCGGACATAGCGATGTTGCGTTGGATTGCCTACATCAGGAGCTTGAATCCAAAGCTAAAGCATATAAAAGGTAAGGAGAATGTGATAATAGATATGTTATCAAGGACTCGGTATATAGACGAGGAGGATATGTTTTCAGAAGCTGAGGAAGAAGAAAGAAAAGATGTTCGGTATCAAGTTGGTCGATATGATACAGACTTGGAGCCGTTGATGTTTAGAGGAGAGCTTTACACAAGTAGACTTTGTGACATAGGATATTATCTGAGTTCGTTGGAAAGACAAGAGAGGTGGAGTAAAGTAGAGTCCAAAGAGATAAAGAAACAAGCATACAACTACCTTCTACGCGATGGGTATCTTTGAAAGCGTCCAAAGAGAAGAGATGGAGCACTTCTACGAGTTATAGATGATCTACAGATCAAGCTACAGCTGATGAAAGAGTTTCATGACGTCTTGTGGGTTGGACATCGGGGAGCTTGGACTACCTACACAAAATTAAAAGAGCGATATTGGTGGAAAGATCTTTATCAAGATGTTGTGAACTTTGTGAGTTCATGCTTACATTGTCAATTTTACTCAAAGATACGTTACAGGGATGGTCTGGTATCAACTTATCCGTCTAGTATCCACTTTCAGTGAGTTCTTGATTTGGTAGTGATGCCTCTCGGGTTATGGAGTATGAGGTACTTGGTGTTGGCTCGAGAAGACTTCTTCAACTTTGTGGAAGGACGAGCTCTGAGGACGAAGACTACAGAGAGAATATGTAGGTTTGTTCTTGAGGATATTATCTGTAGATATGAATCTATAGGGAGATTGCGTGCAGACAGAAGAGAGTTGCGTGGTACGAAGTGAAAGATTCTTTGTCTAACACTAAGTGAAACTCAAACTCACTACTACCATGAATCCGGAGAGGATTGGTAAGAGCGAGAGAGAGCATCCATCGATTGTTCAAGCTCTGGTGAAGGCATGCAATGGTAGACATAGACAGTGGCCTAGGTTGCTCCTCTTTGCTCTGTGGGCTGACAAGACAACTCATTATACTACTACTGAGTACATGCCTTTTGAACTGATGTTGGATCAAAAGCCGATTATGCCGGCAGAGGAGGAATTTCCTACATGGACTACTCTACCGTGGCAAGACGGAATGGATCATGTACAACTTCTTGCACTTCGAATCAGGCAGCTAGAACTGGAGGATCTTATAGAGGTGCAACAGAAGCTGAAAGAGACTCGTCTCAAGAATAAAGACAAGTTTGACAGGATTCATAGGCTTCGACCGAACAGAACTTCAGAAGACACTCAACTGACATCTGTTCAAGAAGTTGCACCCTAGCTTATCAAGATGGGCCGAAGCTAAGCTGGGTCTATGCTTGACAAGCTGCCCCTAGCTTGGATTGGAATATCAACCTAAAGGGGACGAAAAGTTTCAAAATGCAGAGCTCGTTGAGAAGAGCGACTTCATACTTTTGGTTTCGAGAAAAGACGTTCTAGGTAATAGTTAGTACAAGTCTTAAGTGATGAAAAATACGAAAGAGGAAAATTTGTCGATTTTGACTCATGACTTGAACTCATGATCTGACAGCGTGAGTGCATAGGTGTTCATGAGTACTATACTCCTCATTCACTAAAAACAGAGTTGTACAAAGAAGTTAGTGTAGGAAAAGCTAGTAAAGACTTTACAAAAAATTTTCCTTGAAGGATATGTACCAACTGTATTTCCTTTTTGAACGGAAACAGAGGCCATCCCAGTGACAGGGAGGAAAGTGATATCAGGACAAATTTCTCCTGGCTTGTGTTTCCTATTCCGTCATGTTGACCTCCTGGAAAGGAGTCTATGTTGGGTATGTAACCATGTCCTGCATATCTATGGATGAGAAACCAATATCTCTCTTAATCGTGGGCTTCCTGTCCTAAGCCTCCGCATGTCATCTTGAATATATCATGGGAGAAACCTGGTGTGCATAAGAGAGGGTTGTAAGTCCTGTGAGGTGGTCTCATAAGTGTTGAGACTTCGGTCTACATTGGAGGCTTGAGTATATTCAAGGTGACATCAAGATGGCATCGAGAGCTGGAAAACTATCTTTTTAATAAGGGGCTAGCTTAGAAAGGGGTCTGCTTGATTGTTATGTAAATAGTATAAGGACCCTAGCTTAGCAGGGGTGTTAAGGTTTGAAGATAACAGTCGAAGTTGCATGAAACGTTGCGTGAAGAGGATATTTTAGTTTTTTTGCTCAAGAAGAAGCCGTCAAGACGCGTAGGGGGAGCCAGAGACTGAGAGGATCGATTTTCTGAAGAATTTTCAGTTGGAAGCACCGCAGAGAGAAGATTAAGAGTTAGGGAGCTTGAATCTCTCTATAAGACTATTTGGAAGTGAATATGGTGAACAAAGAGCTGAATTGAGAGCAGAAGAGAGGCGCACAGGAGTGAGAGGAGAGGTTTTTTTTATCATTGAAGATTTTGGTGGTAAAATTGGTACTGGAATAAAGTTTATTGAGTCATGAAAGACCTATGTGCACATATTTGAGAGTCTGGTTTGATTTGGTGGATGCAAGAGATCAAATTTGAGTTGGCGACAGTTTGTTTTTCTTCTTATCAATTTCAAAATCAATAACAGTCAGGAGGTCCGCACTCTCCAAGAGAGACTCTCACCACGACAACGATCATTCGATATAGAGGATTACAATCATCGACTCCGTCGCAGGTACTCGTCAGAGAGACTCTTTGGATGGATCCTTCTTTGCATTGCTCACTATAGAGCTATTGACCATCGTCTTGGTTGCTCCAAGTTGTGTTTTTTCATCTCTAGCTGATGATACGCATACCATAAGTCTGACGGACCAAGTCTCTGATGTCTTTGATCACCTCGTCTCTCAATTGACCTTGGTAGGGTTGAGAGTGAAGGTGTCAAAGTGTAGGGTTTGGTCTTTCATAGATATTCCGTCAGACCTCTAGCTCTCAGAGGACTTTGTTACACCTAGAGATGGTTTACATATGCTTGGAGTACTGATGAGTTTAGAGGAGTTCATCTCCAAGTTCTTAGATGTTGATATCCCTTCTTCTTTCATAGCACTTCATTCGTGATACTTACTCGCACAGTACATTCATCTCTTATGTTCATCTCGTGCCTTAGAGAGTTTGATAAGAGGATCATGGGATCTTTAATGACATCTTAGGACCATGGACCTTTGAGTGTGTGGCAGGCTTCTCGCACATAGGCAGTCATCATTCTCAATATCATGTGCGGGGTGGGTTTATTATCTATGGAGAGGATTGCTTCGGTAACTTGGATAGTTAGGCCCTCTCAACACCTTGACTCTGTTGTCATTTTCTTGTGCGAGATAGACTTATTCAAGAGAACTATGTGACAGAGATGGAGAATGGTTCTTGTCCACTACAGATGTGTCTCCTTGAGACAAGAGATAGTTTGACTTTTGAGACACGTAAGACACATTCTTGATTCGATATCTTAGCTATGGATGGATCTCACGACTACAATCCTCTCTCACATGACATCACTTCTAGCAAGTTCTTCATGCGGTCTTAGTTGATCTTTCCATTGCATATGATACTAGAGTTAGACTCCGTTCTTGTTTGGACAAGGACGTAGGCTCCTAACTCATAGCTCGACTTTGAATTAGAGCATTTCGACTCGCACCGACTATCTTCTCTACAGCGAATGAGATTCCGTCTAGACTTGGTCTAACTTGTTGCTTCGTCATTGTCCACATGCAAACGCAGTATCTCGTTCGATACTTCGAGTCGACACTTTGCTCATTGTCCTCACGTGAGAGAACGAATAACTACTCATGATGCCACAGGGACGTTGTGTTTGTTATCACACGAGAGAGCGATTACATGATGTGGAGAGAGCGTTGGTATGTCTATCAGACGAGAGAGTCAGTGAGAGCTTATCTATAAATGATGAAGGAGAATCAGATTTCAGTGACAGATGTGGTTGTCATGGATCTGACACAAGACTTAATGACGGACAAGTATATCACTCATCTTCGAAGATGAGTTGCAAGCGTGACGACAGCAGCGAAGGTGACCAAGTATAAGAGCATGCAGGAGGAATATCGCTTTATCTCTCTAGCCTTTGAGATATATGGATCGGCAACTTTGTAGTTTGACATTTTTATTCGAGATTGTGTCACAGCCTTCATGAGAGATGTCAAGGATACCACTTTCTCTTTGTTTTTGCACTACGTTCTTTTAGACAATGAGTTTTCATTGCTCTACATAGAGTTATAGCAGGTGCGGTCCACAGAAAAGCAACTGCAGTGGGTGATGCTACTTCATGTACACCTGTTGTATGTAGGAGTTCTGATTAACCGATGTGTGATATTTTAAAAATTATAAACAACTTTAGAGCTATTGATAGTGAGACTTAGCCTCGTTGTTCTTTCTCTCTTTGAGACATTGGTTGCTTGGCCATTCGGGTCTCTCTTTTCTTTGTTCTACTTGATGAGGTCTTTCTACAAAACGTCCAGTTGGGTATTCATTGGTTCGCCTGTTTTTCCATCAAGCCGAACCGTTGGCTATTCATTGCGTCGCGTGTTTTTCCTTTTAGTTTTCTGATTTAGAGACTTGAAAGAACGGGGTCCTATATGCTACGGGAGAGAGTGTGGTGGTAACACTAGATACCATGAGCACTCCTGTTGGACAGTGTACAGAGGTCCCTTCGGAGCACTGCAGTCCTGGAAGATCTCACTGTCAAGACGAACTTCGGTAAGTTGAACGTAAAAGGATTTTCACAATTCAAAATTAATATATATTTATAAATTTCCTAAAATCTTAAAGTAAAACCAATAATTGCTACTTGCAAACCCTAAGTGCTTTTGGTGTGATTTGAACTATATGACTTGTGCACGAGTTACTCCGGCCTTGTCTCTGAACACCCACCTCCTGCCCGCAGGACAAAAATGCGACTTTTGAAATAGTGACCGTTAGTCGCCAAGGCTCCAAGCGTCCAGACAGGTCAAGGAGTAAGACAGTAAAAGATGATGAGATTAGCTTTTACCTTTTACTCGTGAAACATGCACAGTAACCGGTTGTATTCATCGAAGGTAGAAGAAGATCGGTGTCCCAAGTGATTTAGCCCACAGTTCTCTAAGAGAAAGATAGTGGGTTCAATCTTTTGTGGACACGGTTGGAGATGTATGCTGCTGCAAACTGTTAATGAAGCTTTGGTTCGAGTCCCGCTGTGGTGGACTCACGTGAACAGTCTCATGATACTCTAAGACCTCAAGAGACACGGAACACCATTTATCATTATCATTTATCACCTTGCGATCTGCCATCGACACTCACTCACATCTACAGTTACTCACTCTATATTTGCCAGTTTATATAAATTAATTTAACGTTTCAATGAGCTGCTGTGATCAGAAAAGTTTCTTCCTAAAACTATTCCTGTTTACAGTCGGCATCCGCTGGATGCACAGAAATTAAATTAACTGGGTGTTCTTTATGTATAGCATAAGTCACGGGAGAGAGTGGGTTTTCAATACAAAACCACTATCCGAGGAGAGTGGAATGTTTAGGATTACAAAGTCACGATTATGATTGTGGTTTTCACAGCGTAAAAAGTTTATAAATTGTGATGTTTTTGAAAATAATCTAGCGGTTAAATTGTACTTTTAGATAAACTATTTCAAATTTCAAATTTATTAAATCAATATGTATATTAGTTTATCAAATATCTTGTCTAATCATCCTCTGCGAAGAACATAAATCGTACTATATAAAGCCACCCCAAAATACAAAAGGGAAGAGACTATGTATTTCCAGAATCCTTTACTCTGGAAACAAGAGATTCAACTCATGCGGTATTTAATTTTACTTATTCTAGGATACGCTTGTGTCGTTGGAGTATATTGGTTCTTATATTCTCATTAACTTGTATACACAATCAGGTGAATAGACTGTGGGTGAATTAATTATTGGTTAATTTTGTTTATTAGAAATATGTGTATGAATCTCAAAAATATATAATAGCAGTGTAGTATTAACATCCTAACATTGTTAAATTTGGATCTACGAAACTTTTAGATTCTTATAACTTACATTATCTAAAATAACAGGCAAGTATTAATTCCAACAACCGATGATTACCACTGATCCAAAATGAAACCCTTTCATGTGCATTCTCTCATGAAGTTTGGATGCACATCATATCGCTAATTCGCGAGATGATGTGCATCCAAACTTCCAAAGCGAGTATGCGGACTTTTACTGTGGAAGACGACAAGCCAGCAAGATGGAGGGATAGAAAATTCGTCGCCGCTATTCGTTGGGTTCTCATTTTCGGGATCGATGCATGAATTTAGGGGGGGTGCATGCATGTGGTTCAGCCGCAAGAAAATCCATCTTCGTTACTGGTTACCTTTCAAGTAGTTTATTAAGAAGAGTTGAGTAGTGTGAGAATAATAATATGCATGCAAGGTGAACTTTTGGGAACTTTTGCTCGTTGTCAAGAAAGTGTATAAATGTTCAATAAATATTTTATATAAAATTTATAAGAAAAGTAAATTTTTTTATAAATATGAACTTTAATTCATCATGAAAACATAAAAGAAGCAAGATATAAACAATAGAGGAGCACAGATAAACATGCTCTCCAGATCAAGTCATTGATTATATAATTCATAAATGATAATCTAGTTTAATTTATTACCTAATATTTTCAAAAAATAACTAGATAAAATTAAATCCTGTGAATATTTGACTCCTCTATCGAAAGATAAAAGAGTGAATATATGCGCACAGGTGTTCACTTCTTATAGTGTGAGAAATACAGTGTACATCTTGCATGTTGGAGAGGTGGAAAAGAAATCGTTCACTCTTCCCATCCTTTTAGAACCGGAAGTTGCAGGAAAGTTGCTTTCTCTTTTGTGAAGATCAGACTTGACCGTTTGGACTCTTCTGAGTCATCACTTGTATCGTGGTTGTGGGTCCTCTGTTTCAACATAAAAGCTTTGCAGTTCTTGCATCTAGACTCCACTATATTTACACTTCTCTCATCAATTCAGGGAAACTTTTTCATGACTTTAATTTATGATTAGCTTTCCATAAAAGACTTTGATGATAAATTAAACATATTGCATGTTACCCTCTTCCATCTAAACGGAAGACGGTTAAGAACATGGTCGCCCCTTACATATCATAGTGGTTATTAGTGCATTCAAACATATCACTATAGAATAATGAACGAGAATAAAGATGGCAATCGCATACGGGTGTCAGAGAAATGTACAGATATTTTATGGGCTGTTTGACAATGTGGGGAATTTATAGAACATAGTACGTTGTTTGTAACTCGTAAAACCTGTAATATGTGGAATATATGGACTATTTTACATTCCCTCCCAAACATTTCTTTAAAGAGTTTGAATATTATCGTAATAAAACGTCAGTACAGTTTGTCATTCAAAATCATGTACTAGTTAAGATAGTCCAACAAAAACGGATATTTTTTAGGAGAATTACAATGAAAATTTTAGAAGAATTTAGAAGGTCGAACGGCTCTCCTGTCTTTTCATATAGTCGTAGTACATAAAAATAATTACAAGATCGGTTGCACTCCTTTGGCTAGACATATTTGAGACCTTTTATGAAATATGCATGCAAGTTCCACTTTAGGTAACTTTCGCTCGCTTGCTGTTATCAAGAAAAGATATAAATGTAAGTGAAAATTCTGTACCAAATAAAATTATTTTTAAGATTAAATGATTACTGAACATGAAGATGCGAAAAGACCCAAAAAAACCCATAAGGAAAATGCTAACACAAGCTCCCGGAACTATATATCTGAAGGATGATCCCAAACACATCACATGGAGGAGGTAAATATGCACACGTTAATTTATTACCTAATTTCTCCATGTTCTGGCGCGAGGAGTGGCTCTGTCTGTGATCTCTTTATGGTTTATGTCCGCCTCCTCTCGCGTTCTCAAGTTGGACTATAAATAATATTTATAAAATTTTTGAAGAAAAATTTAGTTCATATTTATATATTTTCTCGGTAATAACAAATAAACAAAAGTTCTCAGAAGTTCTTCTTCTATACATATTCTTTATAGTTTAGTTTATTACCTAAACTAGCTTAGCTCAAGCTTACGTAATAAATTAAACCGTTGGATATTTGCCTCCTCCATATGATGTGTTTGGGATCATCCTTCGAAAGTCTCCTCCGAAAGTCGACTTTTAGAGTGTATAGTGAACTCAGCATGTAACATGTTATCTTCGTTCCAATAGAGGAGCTTATGTTCTTTTATTTATGTAAACAGAACGGTTACCTTTAACGAACTTGAGGAACGAATCTATTAAGTAGCATGCTCATTTTTTCTTTAGTATGTATAGAGTAGAGTTATATTTACTAGTAGTTCATAAACAGATATTAATCTCTAATAATGATTCATTTGGAACTTATAAAATAAATAACAATCCAATACTGATTTAGCTGAGAAATTCGGTAAGATACTACTGCCTTGTCGGTCCAGTTACGCGACTAGATTTTACTGTTCACGCTTGTCTTTTTCTTCTCTTGGGGCAAAAGTTTTGGATGCATGCTTTCAGCCAAGATATCTTAGCTCGAAATTCTGACCGTAAATGTAGTTATCCGTTTTGTTCGAAATACAGTGGTAGCTTCTATTTGTTGTCCAGATGTTTGCCTTGGAGTCCGGGACTTCTGTTTCTATGATTGAAAATGGATTTGCCAAAAGTGATCATGACTCTAAAGTCTACCATCTCCAGAAAGTCAGTGAAAGAGGGGACTCTTGAGTCACGACTGGGTAGAAAGTCAAAAAACAAAAGCAGCGGTCTAGCACATATACACTTCGCAATGGGCCGGGCAGTCGGCATTCTGCTGATATTTCTATCCCTGCTACATGGTTTATTGTTATAGAAGTTGTACTTTTCCGCATGAGACAAAGAAAATCTTGAAAGAAAGAAACTTTTGTGTTACAGGATATCCTTAATTGTTAGGGTGACACCCGTCAGCAATTATTCGGATAGATTTTTATTTTAGCTTCTATTTCTTGTCTTTTTTGATGAAACGGATTTGCCAAAAGTGATCATGACTCTAAAGTCTACATCTCCCAAAAATTCAGTGAAAGAGCGAACTCTTGAGTCTTGACTGGGTGCAAACTCGAAAGAACAAACTAATGGTCTAGAACACATACACTTGGCAATGGGTCGGGCAGTCGCCATTCTCTTGGTATTTCTGTAACTGCTTCATGGTTTATTGTTACAGAAGTTGTACTCTTTACCATGAGACAAAGAAAATCTTGAAAGAAAGAAACTTGTTGTGGATATCTTTAATTGTTAGGTGACACCCGTCATGTATTCGGATAGCTGCAGATATGACAAATACACACGAGTTCACTACATAAAACAAATTTTCTGAACTTATCTTTTAAACGTTATGTGCTTAATGGTTACTAGTCATGATACTTCAGAGCAATATCAACTATTGAGTGTAGACTTTGTGCTTAATGGTTACTAGTCATGATATTTCCGAGCAATATCAACTATTGAGTGTAGACTTTGTGCTTAATGGTTACTAGTCATGATACTTCCGAGCAATATCAACTATTGAGTGTAGACTTTGTGCTTAATGGTTACTAGTCATGATACTTCCGAGCAATATCAACTATTGAGTGTAGACTTTGTGCTTAATGGTTACTAGTCATGATACTTCCGATCAATATCAACTATTGAGTGTAGACTTTGTGCTTAATGGTTACTAGTCATGATACTTCCGATCAATATCAACTATTGAGTGTAGACTTTGTGCTTAATGGTTACTAGTCATGATACTTCTGAGCAATATCAACTATTGAGTGTAGACTTTAGTTCTGTTTTCTGTTCATATATGTAAATGTCTCCTTTGAAAATCCAGATAAAAGAACTATTCTGTTGTAATTATAGCGTACGATGTGTTTTGTGTAGGTGCAAAGTACGGAAAGAGCGTCATGTCATTGGTAGTAATAATGTATGGTTATAACCACATCATACGATATTGTTAACAACCTGTCAACAGAAGAAAAAGATTACATGGCATTTTACCATGGTAGTTAGGCAAGCCTGCATAACTATTCACTTTCTTCAATTTTCAGATGGAGAAGGTGGTAGGCTTGATTTATTATTTAACTTTTTTATGAGAAGAGTTAAGTAATAATTTGTATAGATTATATATAACTTAATGATTATCTGAGACCAGGCACCTAGTCTTATGGTTTGGACGTCACGTGCTAAGGTTATGTATCTATGGGTTCTCTCCAGAGTTACAACAGTGTGTGGTTATGATAATATTAATATTTATAAAATAATTTAAATTTAAATCACTTTATCTAACATATGGACTTTTTTCTATAATCTAAACGATAATATCACTAAATGATATGAAAGAAAAAATTCGAAAAATAATAAGAATAATCGCTAAGTCCATCTCACACTCCGAAACCAATAAATTCTCTCTCTTTTCTCTCTCATACACAGTGTGTATCTTTCTCGACTATCGTTGGCTAAGTAGTTTAGGATGCATATTTACCAAACAACTATGCCGAGCATGAGAGTTCTCCATTCAGCCGCGATTACATCTGTATCAAAAGACATTTTCGATCAAGTGTTGTCTAGAGCTGAACTGTTTTGCAAGATGTTGTATGTAATTGTCCACATATTTCTTCTAATCCAAAACTGACAGAAAGTAACTCACTGGACAGAAATATAATCAGACCCAAATTATTAATGGTCGGCACGAGTAACATCTCCAAAGTTTGAACCCGGAACTGAGACACTTCTACTACGCAAAGAGCTTTGTACCCACCAGACCGATATTGCTCAACCATAAGTGAATACGTTTATATCAACGACATGTCATTGTAGAAAAATGAGGCAGTACAAATGTGCTTTATCATTCTTCGGCTTCTCGTAGCGGGATTGGACAGGCGCCGCTAGTGCCGTCTCTGACTTAAAGCGCTGACGCAACCGCACGTGGAGCACCCACCCCTGAAAGTCCGAGAAAATACGACACGGCGACTAGCCTGATTTCTGTAAGAGATCTGCCGGCATATAAGTCCATTGCTGGCTTCCTTGTGCTTTTCGCACGCGCCGGCTGTACTTCAAAACAGACTATGAGTCAGCTTCTTCTTTTGGTTCCTAATGGTCATGTAAACTTGTAAAATGCGTCCGCAGTTCTTTTGTTATCTGACGAGCAGATACCGTTCAAACTTTCCGCGACTAGTTACATACAAAACTATTATTTGTATGTTAACGTAATTCTATTTTAAAAGAAAAATTTATGATTCATGTTATCCAATCGAATATTGCATCTGTATCTTTTGAAACCTTTATGATATTGTGTTTATGTTATTAGTACACTATCCTCCTCGAACATAAGGGTTAACCCTAAATCTTTGTTCTCCCGTTTCTTGTTTCTCCTTTTATCTCGTTTCTCTGCGTTTTTGTTCTCGTCTTTCAGTCTTTTCTTTTTCTTTTCTTTTCTATGTTTCATGTTTCTTTACTTGACGTTTGGCCTCTTAGCAGTAGGGCTGCATCGCCATATAACACACACAACCCTAAACCGCGAGGAGAGAAGTTGACCGTAGTTTGATTCATCTTTATTTGCTGGATTCTCCATGGCTACCACAATCAACGCTAGAACAGCCACTTCTTATAGTCTCTCTTGTCTATTCGGAAGAAACGCAAGAAAAACTGGATAGATAAATCTCAAAACATCTAAAACTGGAATATTACATAATTGCACGTTTCCTTCTTATCTAACTGACAAAGAATCATCATCAAGAAGCGATTCCTTAAGATGACTCTACGTTTATCCTGGTGGGGATAAAATCAGCCAAGTTGAAACTTCAAGTTGATAGTTGTCATGCACTTATCCTGTGAAATCTTCCTGACATTCCTCGTGCTGCTGTGCCAGTTGTGTTGCACCTAGTCTCAAGAGCCCAAGGTTCCTTCTAGTTATACCCGAGGTGTGAATCCCGGATTCTGATTGACAACGTCAACTTTACAATTGGCATGCGCAGTCACGAGCGAAGCACGTGTTCGGGCAATCGCGGAGCTGCTATAGCCAGCAGAGGATTGAGTCTAGGCACGGTGAGTCCAAATATCTCTTCCATGTCAAGCTGTTCCGGCTTCAGGTTTCCAGGGAGAGTCCAGTTGCAAGTCTGGATCAGCAGAGCCATGGTATACTGAACTGCCAGAAGACCTTGCGCTTTTCCAGGGCATATTCTTCGACCTGTCCCGAAGGCTAGAAGATCAAAGTCGAGGCCATGAACATCCTTCTTACTACCCAGGAATCTCTCAGGATAGAATTCCAGCGCCCTCTCGTAAACCGCCGGATCTCGTTGGATCGCATAAGTGTTGACGAATAACCTAGTCTTCGCAGGAATCCTGTAGCCTTGGATCTCACAGTCCTCCGTCGACACATGTGGTATCAAAAAAGGTCCCACAGGGTGCAGTCGGAAATTCTCCTTCACAATGGCGTTCAGGTACGGCAGATTGGGCAGGTCAGACTCTTCTACGAGTCTATCTCGTCCCACCACAGAATCCATTTCCATTTGTGCTCTTTCCAGGCAGCCGGGATTTTTCAGCATCTCGCTGAGACCCCACTCTGTGGTACTCGAGCTAGTGTCTGTACCGGCGAGAATCACATCCTGCAGTCACAGCTCACTTCATTCAGAAGCAGTCCATCACTCGTATCCGCGCCGCAACTTCTCAAACATCTGGTTTCAGGTCAACTATGAAGCTAGAACTATATGAAGTAGCTATGGAGATCCAGATGACATTGCATAGAAAACGGTTGCGTGGGTGTCATGGTCAAGCCTTCAGTATACCAGCATGATGGCTTTCACTTCGAGTTCGGTGAGATATTGGCCATCAACATCTCTCGGACGAGTTAGTAGTGTGTCCACTATATCTTGCGGTGTCTCCTCGTTAGAACCATGAGTCTGGTGTTTAGCTGCCTCGAGCTTCACCTTATGATCGTCCAAGACACTCTGCAAGAATTTGTCATATTTCTTTGCAGTGACATACATCTGCTTCTTAAGACCTTGCGGGTCGAATCGATCTAACCAGGGTATGAAGTCTCCGAGATAAAAGACGCCAACTAATCTGAAAGCATCTTTGATCGCCTCTTGAAAATCATCAGTGCTTTTGATGGCGTTAGCCGTTTCACTGAGAAGACTCTGGTTCATCAACATTCTGGTCATTACATTTGATGCAATCTTTCGTAACACCAGATCCATCCGTAAAGCCTTTGTTCCATTGCAGCACCCCTCGATCACTTCGTTGATGCCACTCATTACTTCCAGTTTCCGAGTTTTCTGCATCCACACGTAAAAACATCTCGTGACAGTATCGTTTTAACGACTCTATTAGCGAGGGCAATTGTTCAACTCTAGTGTTCCAGGTACACGTAGAAACGGATCGTAAAGGTGTTAACGTGATCATTAAAGGTCATGCGGTAAACGGACAGGTGGGAAAACTCCCGACAGATATCTGAGCAGGAAGACACCCCGAGTGGTGGAACGAGAAGTGCAAAACCTCTAGTACCTACGTCTGTAAGCTCACTCAGCGAATATCGCAGTGAAACATTAGCATGTAAGGAGAGTAAGGATATTTCCTTACAACCGGCCACTAGGTACTGAGTCTAAGATGTCTCTTGCATATTTCCCTACAACCGCCTACTAGATACTGAGTATATCTAAGATGTCTCTTGCAAAAGGCAACCGTAATTAAGAATATGAATTGTTGAAGTTCATGGTTCGAAATCCAACCTGAAATTCCGAAAGCCGCTTGACAGTTAAGAGCTCTAATAAGAACACCTTCTTTGCATATCGCCATCGTGCTCCATACTCAGAGAAGGCTATGTCCATGCCCCCATAACTCATGACCTTAGCCGCAGTAGTAGCATATCGTGATGCCCAGATTCGATCATGAGTTTTCAGGAATTCCTCTGCAATCGTTGGGGATGACACGACTACTACATTCACCGAACCGAGCTTCATGAACATGAGCGGTCCATACTCTTTTGCGAGCTTCAACAAACTCTGATGGGGGAGAGTTCCTAGAAGTGGGAGACTTCCCAGCACAGGCCATGGCTTCGGCCCTGGAGGCCGACGATCTTTCGATTTCTTTGTAACGACGAGCAAACGAGTAACGAGTACCAGCACAATCGCTACAAGAGCTGTCAAAACTCGTTGCAATGATGACCACTGTTGTTGCTCCATGCTCCTCACATTCATCCAGTGCAGTAGTGGTTCAAGTGTGGCCTGTCACCTGCACTGCCGTTTCATTCTCAGTCTTGTATGGAGTCATATGGCTTGAATCAGTGACATGAATGATCTGGACTTGTCGACTACTAGGCTTCTAGTCGACTTTATATGAGTGCACCGCGTTGCAACTTCAGTCGTATTGTCTACATCAAGTATCTTTGAATTTGAGTTGCGTACATGGACTTGTAAACACCCAATCACCGGCGTACATGGACTTGTAAACACCCAATCAAGTCCACCTGACCTGAATGTAGGTTCACCTACTGGAGGAGCGACAGCTTTCGTCTTTATGTGTCTAATTACAGCTTCCTATCAATGGAACAGTCTTTCCATTGGTTGCAAGACTGTCCATGTTGAGAGAAACTTTAATGGTAAAAGGCTGTCCAGCGTATCGCAAGAGAAAATGGTTCGACCAAGTGTCTATATCTCTGTTCTCATCCCAATTGTTCGAGCTGTCCAAAGTGGTCTGATTGCAACTGTGGAGAGCTACTTGATTCATCAAGGTATACTTGTCCGGCTTTCATCAGGTTGTAATTGTCCAAACTGTAGCAGACGTTTGTTGTTTAAGTACGTAACGTTGTCCATCCTCTTCTCCTTTTCGTATTCAAGTTCCTGTATCTTTCGATTAAAGTACACTCCTATCCGTTTGTACTACGAAGAGTTAAAAAAGCAGCAGCCAATCAGTTCAATTAATTTGTACTGCTGGTTTCCTGTTTCTTTCCGCGTTTTTCAGTTTCACGTTAGACTAAGTGACTTGAATCAGATATGGTGAAGGATTGGATTAGGTGTCCCTGTCTGTCATGCAGTCCGATGGAGATGTCGGTTTTCAGTTCACAAAGATAGAATTCGTCACTTTGACTTCCGTTGAACTTTCGTTCTGTCATTCTGTCGACGTCCTCATGCACAGTCTGATTAGGTAGAGACGGTTGGACGCACATATCATTCGAGTCAAGTACAGGCTGCTGTAGGGTATCATCGGCAGTCTGCAGTGGCTTATCAATTATGGCGATTTTTAACGACCAGCAGGAGGTGTTGTTGGGTGTGCCTCTTCTTGAAGTTACTATCAGTAGTTGGACTCTCGTTGTCAAAATCAATAGTGTTGATACCAGCAGCCAACGCTTCTTGCAAGTATCGTGTGTCATTAGCCTTCTGAAAATGCACCTTTCCGAATTCTGCATCACTTTCGAAAGCTCCTACTACATCTATCATCTGACTTTCTACTTGTTCAAACATCACCTGTCTCTTCCGTTTGATGATAGCGATGATCAGCTCGTGAAACTATCCCTCTTTGCAATACCAAGAACCTCCTGAAGAGAAAACCTGATTTGTGTGTCCAGTATTCTCTGCTCCAAGATGCTCTTGAGATCAGTAGAAGTTTCGATATCTACTACCAACTTATAAGTCGGTCCCTTCTCCTTCTCTTGGACAATAACTGCCTACCAGCAGTCGTTGGCTCCTGCTGGTATCTCTGCACGTCCTCCATTGGACCTGGTGCAAGTGGAGGAGCTGCAGAAGTAGACGAGACGTCCTCTAGAGGAGCTGCTCGCCTCTTGATGACTCTTCGTCTATCTCCAGTCTCCTCTAAACTCCAATATCAAGTTCAAAAGCTTCTCGTCGTCTCTTTTCCTCCACAGAAGCATCTTGCCAATGAACGTGTCTATCCACATCCAAGAATGCTTTGATAGACATAGCGTCTACACGATCTCCTCACCTTGTGATCTTATGGACTCAACTCCTCTCTTCAATATCTCAAAAGGAACTTGAGTAGTACTCTTCTCAGTAGTCCTATCTAGCAACCTTGGACTAGAAGAGACTTCGATATGTCCAACATATACATCAAAATTTACCAACGGTGTCATCAACGCAGTTGCCGTTGCAGCCGTAGCAATATGAGGTAGACTCCTCATGCCTCATTGTCCAAATTGCGTGCTCAACGGCTCTCCAATAGAAGAAAGATGCAGCCTATCGTTCTGGTAGCGAACCACACCATCTCGCAAAGCAGTTGTGAGCTCTTGACAGTCTCTTCGAAAATGATCAATATTGTCACACCATATACATCTACGAACAGGAGCACCTCCTAGACGTGCAGCAGCAGGCGCTGATGGCTGCTCTCTCTGCAAGCCAACTAGCTCTACCTTCAGTTCTCGCATTTGCCGGATCAAGTATTTGATCTGATTATCTGATCGTGGTTCTCTGCAGGTCTTTGAACCAATGCCCTTTGTGCAAGAACTGACACAATTGACATCAAAGGAACTGCAGCCGGGACAACAGGTCTGGGAGCAAGAGCCAGAGGTTGCTGTACTTGAAGAGCAGCGCGAGGTTGAGAGGTCACTGTTGCAAGCAGATGACTTCCCACGGTCCTCTTCCACGTCTCTCTCTTGTTAGTACTGCCATAGCATCCTCGACTCTCCTCCTGTTAGTAGTAACTCCTCTTTCAGCAGATCGATCAACCAACATGAAGCATAACCGATCTGTCGTAGCATCATCGATAGCTTGCAGGAAAAGCTCTACCCTTCTACCATCTAAAGTTATGCGCTCTAGAGTTGAAAGTTGTCGATATCTTCGATCAAACTCTCTTAGCATCATTCAGACCCATCATACGATCAGGTTGTTGCTCAACCAATCCAAAAAAGTTCTTCTAGTAACTCTCCCTGAATCTTCTTCAAGAAACTCTTCTCTCATAGCTCTCTCGAAACTCATCTAGACACCTAGATTTCTTCTCTGTACATCCCTAACTTGGTACCGCAACTCAAGAATTACAACTACTCAAAATTAGTTATCATATCTATATCAGTAACTCTGACCATCTTCATCTCTCCTCTATACTCACGCAGATATTTAGAAATATCTGTACCCTCAAATCTTCCACATCTATTCACAATCGCTTGCAAAGCTCTTGTGGATTTTAACTAACCCCCTCTAACGATTGGATGTTGTTGGACCAGGGCCGCAAGCGTCTTCAAAATACCAACTGTATTGAGACCAGATACAAATGTTACTGCAGTCGAAGTGCTACAGAAGGTGATGCAGTAGTCGTAGATGCAGCAGCCGTAAAGATAGCAGCAGTAGCGCTTCCGCTCTTCCGATCCATCTTCTTCTTCGTCTTAGAACTCAACTTCACATTTAATCACCCCAAGAATCCTCTCAGTGGAAGCACCAGATTGTATGTCGAAACGACAACTTCTTGGGAAGGACGAAACCTTCTAGATGAGATACGATCGTGAAGAGGAGGGAGAAAAATCACACACGGAGTACAGATCACAAGAAAACAATCCACCATGCTCTCGATCGGATCAAGATAAAACACACGATATGCAAGTAAATCTTCAACTCCATATCATCATTCAGACTGTAAATCTCACGTTCAAGAACTCAGAATATCAAAAAATTGCTCTTGTGAAGCACTAGCGCGTTCACCTAGAAGCTTCTCGTTTTCTATTTAGAAAGATGTGCGTACAAGTTTCTGGTCTCCTCTCTACTCGGTTTTGTTCTGTTCTCTACTCTCAATCTCTCGATGTCAAAACTCTGATCAGTCAGAAATTATCTCCAAACATAACCTCAGTAAACTCTTCTCCTAGCTCTTCGTTTTCTCTCTACTCGACGATCTCTACAAGTTAAACTCCACACTACGACAATGATATGAGAATTCTCTCCCCACTGGAGTACACCCCTTCTGGGTTTTCCTCCACCCTATGTAACCTTTAGTGTCGTCTGGCATAATAGATGCCCTAAACAGATGGCAGCAGAAAAATAAATCACTGATAATAAATCTACACGGAAGAAGTCTAGTTCACAAACCTCCGCAGGTTCATCTGTACGGACGGTCACTAAGTCGGCCGTACAGTCAGCATCTAACATCTCTATCCGTAGTAACCCCCCACGGTTACCTCTGGTCACTAGAATCATCTCGTTCTGACACGTGGAGTCCGAGTTACAGCGATTGTCGTTCTCTGACCCCTTTAAACTTTGAAATGCCGTAAGTATCACCTCAGGTATCAGTTTCACTTGATTTTTCGACCCAAGTGAAAAATATGACTAGATCTACATTTTTCTACAAAAGATTTGGTACCTACTTGGAATATCTTTGATGTCATCTCGCTACCCCAAGACTTAGAGAGTCGCAACCGAATTCGTACTAGTGACCTCGACAACCCGAAGGCGAGCTTAGTCCTCTAGCATAGAGTCCATTTGAATCCGGTGGTAAACTCCCTCGAGCATCCACACCAGGTGACTGCATGCGAGCTTAGTCCTCTAGCATAAGGTCCATTCGAAATCCAGCGGTAAACTCCTTATAGCATCCGCATCAGGTGACTGCACTAGTGCAATGATAGACGGAGACGTCTCGCATTCACGGTACGTTTAAGGGACATCTAGTGCCTATCCTTAGGCAACTTGGCGTCCCACATATTCTCCCGAAGGGGCCAGCCTTCTCCAAGCCGGTTGTGAGTCTGAGAGGATTTGATTCAGAGATCTCCTCCCTACAGGTTTGCTCAGCTACGCATAAAAGCCAATCTCACAATTGGTTCTAGAGACCTGTTTCTAAGCCGATATGCTAGCAAAGGACGGTATTTCATCTTTTCTTCACTAACATGAAGTTCCATAACTTTCTCTAGACATGATCTTTTGTACATTTCGAAATGCAAATAAATATTACACACTACAATCTACATGAGAAAAATCTTAAATATATTTTTCGAACTCACTCAGATTTATGGTAAATTTGCCGGTATCAGAAATCTTGTAGAAGAACTCCAAGTAACTTTTCGCCTGCAATTCTGTTTGTAAGTTTTGAACATACCATGATGATCAGCGCCACGAGACCTGCGCCGTGGTGTTTTCAGATTATCGAATGCTCATTTCCTCCAAAATTGACTTCTTTGAGATTTTAACTTCACTTAGAGAGACTAACTTCAGACTGAGAGATGAATTATTTACTATGAGAAATCATTCACATCACGACAACGCGTAAATAGTATAAAATGATAAATGTTATTACCTGTACTTGGGATCTCCGTGGACCATAGGACTGACCATAAGAGTTCACCATAATGATACTCTGACCCAAAGCTTCATTAATAGTTTGTAACACATGCAATTCCAACCGTACCCCGTCTTAGAGGACTGAAGGATAAACCACTTAGGACACCGATCTTCGATGTACCATATAAAGGCGATTAGAGGGTTCTTTTGACGGGCTTTGGAGTTACTTCATGTGAAATACAGACTGAAGTCATTGACTAATGATGCTCCCGCCTTCTTGCTTGCGAGCTGCCTCCGAAACTTGACAACTTACAAAGAAACAGAGTTTTGCTTCATAGTTTTCAACTCACATTAATTCGAACTTGAACATCCGACGAGCTGGAATCTGGTGGCAGAATTCGATCATCCTCATTCAACTCCATCCTTCGACTGCAAGTTGCTGAAATTTAACGAGCTCTAAACTTGAAAATAACAGGAGAAAGATGAATTGAAACTCTAATCATTTACATCGTATAGTGTTTTCCAAGCATTCAGCGAGAGCAAAACATTCCGGACAAGTCTTGTTAGAGAGATGTAGAGGCCAACGTTAATTTGTGTTAGTCTCCATGAAGACCCCGAATTTTGCCAACCTTGGAACAAAAACAGGAATGATTGTCTCTTTGGGACAAGTAGCTGCTCCTGCGATGTGATTGCTATGCATTTGCTTTGAGTTGTGGTATAACTTTTGATCTTTCCGTCAAATCTCTCTAGTTACATTTAGATTCAAGTTCGAATACTGAACATAAATATGAGTCATTTAGATTCAAGTTCTAACCTGAGTTCACTCACTCCGCCATCCGAGTGCGGTCATATGTATCATAATTATATACTTACTTTATAACCTATACTTCGAGTAGATGTTCATTTGAAGATTCTTGATACTAAAAATCTTTAAAAAATCTTAGGTTTTCTTTAACTTTTGAATTCTGCGGAATTTACAAAACGTCAAAATCATAAAGCACAATTAAAAAGATTTGTTTTTTTCCTTAAAAAATGATATATACATTCACATAATTCAGATTTTTTTGTTTTCCTTGAAGAAATGATATATACATTCAGATAATTCAGATTTTGTTGTTTTCATTAAATAAATGATATATACATTCAGATAATTCAGATTTTGTTGTTTTCATTAAACAAATGATATATACATTCAGATAATTCAGATTTTGTTGTTTTCCTTAAAGATATGTTATATACATTCAGATAATATCATTTTCATATACGTTTACAATACGTTATATTGTTACTCGTTTTCTTGTATAATGAGTCACTCTTAGTTTCACACCTGCAGCTCGACCTAGCACCAAATTGTTCTTCATTCTCCTGGTTTTCTTCAATTGCTGACAATTTGTAGAGGAAAGCAGAGGAAAGAGAAAACTGTGAAACGGAAGTTGTGGGGAGCGAAGCGCATGCTCTAAAAGCATAGAAACTGGATGAGTTCCGGGATATCGCAAGGTGGTTTCTAAAAAGTTTGAACCGGAAGCGGTTCACATCGATTTGCCAGAAATGCCAGAAAACCTCAGTAGACATCTCTAATGCAAACTTATTGAATATGCATCAAACTACACTTCTAGAAAGGAGGAGGAAAAAGATAACGTTTAACACACCACTAAAATAATCATCGGTAACTGGTTGACATCAAGTTCCAAAAATATTTTAGTGAAAAACTTAGTCTAAAAGCGCACAGTCACAAGGTTTGCAAATCGTTACGTGTGTCCAAGTTAACTTCACTAAATTTAATAAGCTAAATTTAGCTGATTAAATTTATATTCTATTTGGTCACTTCATTACATATACTCACTTCTGTTCTATAAAACTCATAAGTCAACCCACAAATAGAACAGAACCATTTTTGGTATAAAGGTATGTTATTCTTACGAGCAAAAATATTTTAATTTGTAAACTTTAATTTATAGATTAATATTTCTAAGAAAAAAATTAAAATATAAATTAAAACTCTTTGCATATTCCCTTCTACCGAACTTGCAAGAGATGAAAATATGCAAGGAAGTCTCGATTATATATATATATATCTCTGTATAAATGATTCTCTCAGTTTCTTTCTCATTACTTTCTCAGAACCAAACCTCCTTGAAGATATCACACGTTATTCTTCGTCTCCACCACCAAGTGGTGTTATCCTTTGCCACAGTACTATTCAATTTGGCGCTGACTTGGACGATCTTTCCAATTTTCTGTAAAATGAGAACCCCAAGAGCTCGAGGTTAATGATTCGTCAAGGTACGAAAAATAGTAGTTTGATAAGGCAGATCATTTTTGAAGTTTGATAATAGTATCTCGAGAAGGCCAGACATAATGTTGTCAAACGAACTATTTTTCATTTTGAAAATCTACTATCATCGCACCAGGCAGCCATCTCTATCATTATGACGAACTACTATTGATGTAATGACGACTATTTTGCAACAGATTGAACTCGCTTCATCCAAACTGGACTGCCATGCAAGGAGGTGTGAGTGAACTCGCACGAGACATTTTCATGTAGTACTTCATGTAGCATAGCCAAGACGATATGAACAAGCACGAAAGATGATTTGAAGACTTGCAACACTATCAACCTTGAATTTGACCTTCAATTCGAGCCGTACAGATAACTCGATTTGAAATTCTATGAGATTAGAAATTTCAAAGAAGGGCACCTATGGCACCAAACACAACCTCCTCTAATAGCGTTGCTACTCACTGCTAGTAAGGGTTCAACAACTAAAAAAAAGATCATTACAACCTCGAGTAGAGACTCATAAGTCCATCCATCTCGAAGGATCGAAGGATCGAAGCAATTGGACCCAAATCAACGAGAAAGAATCGAGGTACCAGCAGTTTGAAATGAAAGAAACTTTATAAAAAAACGGAATTCCATGTCCTTGGGAGCTCAAGCTCAAGTTTCAAACTTCAAACTGCAATGGCAGCGAGTTGTATAAATCAAGTAGCTTGCTACTCCCACGGAATACGCAGACTACACCATCTGAAGGACATGAGAACTTTGAGTTGATCCCGTAAAGTAGCACATAATCAACATAGACTACTTCATGAGCTGCAAACAAGTCTGTGATCATACTTTTCACAAACTTACGTTGCATTACATGATCAGCGACTATGAACCTGACACATATCAGCATGGAAAGCTCGATCCAATCCAACTCTATATTTTTGCTGACGTGATGTGCATCTTCCCACCATTGCAAGCGCAATTCATGTCACCAAGGAATCATCACCTTCAGTTCTTCAGGATCGATTTCCATGGGCCAAGTAACTCGTCACCAACAACCTCCCACTTCTCTGAGTCTGCAACTCGTTGTACCTTCACAACGGAATAAAGAGTCATATGCACACTAGTCGTGATCAAGCTTGGCAGTGGCGGTTTAGGTGTATTAGACTCCAAGGTCCACATTGGATGTTTTGCGATGACTCCAAGTGAATATCAGTCCTTTAGAACATCGAGAAGAAAAGTTGATAGAAAGAGCAAACTATAATCTAGTCTCTTGTTTGAACGAGTCCCACCCATGTTGCCTAGCGATTTCTCGAAAATCCTCAAAGCCTGTGTCTCAAATGAGTGGTAAATCAAGTCATGAAGCGAAGATTTGATGCACTGCTGTTCAAACTGATGGACTTCACTGAGATCTCTTTGCTAGCTTATTTATGTACCGGCATGCTATCGAGTAGACTTTGAACTCAGAACCACAAGTTGTCTACAGTGCAGTCATGTTAGTTGCAAGGACTACAACATCAAAACGAGTAACTTTATACTTGTTTGAATTCAGAGTCCTTTTTGAAGTTCAAATAGTAAACATAACCCCTGCAAAATCAGCGAAACCGCTCTTGCAAAATCTGCTCAAGTCTAATATCAAAGCAACATAATTTTGCTATTTTGGAAAGTATTTTATGTCACTTAATCACTACTCCCTCGATGATTAAAGAAAGATTACGGAAAGTGTATTGAGAAGGGAGTAGGAGTGCTTAAGCATCTGAAAGTAATCAGATGCTACTACTTTCAGATGCTTAAGCAAGTTGGTATTGGTGATAATATCCGATGCCCACATATATCATTGTAGATTTGAAAATCCTAATCAAGTAACTTGCCATCCTGTAGATTAACAAGACTGAAACATACCTCAAGGGTCCTTGAAGCATCAAGGAGCTGAAGGCGACTTCAAATACGCAGCTAATGCATCTCTAACTTCACTGCACTCTCCTTGGCAGAATTCTGAACATGATCGGTGCTCGTTGTCCCAGAGAACGTGGTGGCAGCCGAGTCTACATCTACCATCACTCTATGGTGCACTAGAAAATTATGTAACACGTAACAACACTTCACTATTTCAGCTGCCCATTTCAAGCTACTGCTGATCCCAACACTAAGAATTACAAAACACCTTTTCAGAACACTAAAGGCTTACTCAATACATACTCTACTTTTTATCTATCATTTTGTGAACAGTCTATGCACATGTGGTGACCTTCGGTTCAGTGAGAATAGGGGCATACCATCTTTCTATCATGTGATAGGAGTCCCTTCACAAATACGGGTGAAGCTGAAATCCATTAGGTAATGTAACTATGGACTATGATAAAACTTTGCGGTCTCGAATATGGATCCACATGGCAGAGGTTCTGAGATCTCATGAGTCGTGTTTGAACCTGCTCGACCACAACTCACATCAAGAAAACGTCTTTTCGTGTCGCGCACACTGCTACACTAAGTTGTGGTATTGCTTTCTGTTGTAATATTCTCTTGGCAGCTCTCTGGCTGACGGGGCTCCGATTTTAATGTGTGAACCGTCTATGGCACCTTGACAATTGGAGAGACCAGCTTTCTCAAAAAACACCTTGAGAAACTCGTTCCATTGCTGATCCAGTAGGACATTGGACAAACTGAAGATCAAGGACTCCATTCACAGCAGTAACAACATCTACAAATATTTCTTGAGATATCAAATCGTGGTCTCCTTATACCAAACCTCTCGTCCATCTGAAAATGGTCATCTCGTCCATGCATGAGGTCGGCTTGAATAATGCTGTCCCAACTCGAACATCGATGAGGACGACTCTCCGGTAATGAGTATCAGCTTTGACACATGTGGCCAAGTAGAGTGACAAGCTGGAGGTACAAGACCTTAGGCATTCGAAGAGTTCTAATCCATCAATATTCTTCATAACTCTTCATGAGATAATAGTTAAACCATATTAAAGATCTTGGCTTCACGCATCATGTATATTGCTTCATTTGCTGGAGATGCTCAATGATAAGTTGTTGTATCATGAAGACAACAACCGCTGTAGTCACTATCATCAAGATAGCATGAACATCTATAGAATAAGACAACATATCCTTACTTTCAGAACTCATGTACTTACCACTTCCAATGTATTGGATATTAGACATGGTAACGAACTAACAGTTAATGGATGTTTACATGGAATGCAGCCGACCTATCACTATGAAAAAGCGTGCAACAACTCATAACTTCACATGGTAAATGAAACTTTGGACCTGAAGCAAGACTAATTCAAGTGGAGAGCTCAAAGTTACAAACAACTGAGCAAAGAATGAAGCTCACTAGTCTAGAAGGAGTTAAAAGCACCCCGAAAATATAAAACTTTCACAACATCATACAAGCTAGGACAAGAAAGTTAGCAAACAACAGAAAAACTGAGCAGATTAACAACAAATACAAAAACATTCGAAAGCTGATACTGAACTGGATCAGTGAAACATCAAAGACAACACATCTCACAAATTGATAATTCGATTACATAAATTATACCACAAATACATGACTGATTCTTCGAAATGAAGAAACAATAGAAACAAAATGTTTCATGTGCAGATACCGATCAGAACTAGAAAAGTAAAACTGTTCAAAACTATTTAGTTTCTGGTCAAGGCTCAGCCAATGTCAGCCAATGCCCCTGCCATCTTGTCCAACACACTCACAATTTGTACGAAAGAACGTTAGCTCTTTCTTGTTTGCTCTTCCTTGTAGGAGTTTCTGAGCTTTTAGTTCAGAAACTCAACTTCTCTTTATCAATTTTGAGTTTTGGTTTCTCTATCTCAACTATGGAGTTAGAAAAACACGTCAAAGTTTGATTCAGAGCAGAAGCATAGCGGCTCATTGCAAGCTTCTATTCAACTAAGTTATGACCACTGGACTCCTCAACGTCTATCTCTGCAAAATTCTGAACTTTAGAATCCAGTTGAGGATCCGGTTGATCATCATCACTATCTAGACTTCCAAGACCAGGACTCAGGGTGAGAGATTGGGGTCATGCACGATGGGGTCGAATCGGACCGAAGACCATATCGACAATCAGAAAAGTGATGCAGTGGATAATTCAAGAGGAGTTTCTTCTCTTCACGTTCTTACCGACTCAACGAGTTATACGGGGTATTCTTAGAGACCTTGTTGTGATCTCGAAATATTTTTGTATTCTGTAATCACTGTCTCTTACTTGTTTTTTATCATAGATATGTCTGTGCTAACCACACCTTTTGCACGAAAGAACGACTACTGAAGCTTGCTCACCATCGTGATCATTTTCTTCAGACTTGAACTCCTATTCTGCTCCTCATGCTCTAATCGTTTCGTCTCAATCAGGTGCATCACTTGCCAATCTTGTCACACAAACCTACTCTACTTAAGACAATTACTTGACATCAACGAGTTTGGCTGAGAGACAACATCGACCTCAAAAATTGGCGGAATGTGATCCAACGTTATTGCTTCCAACAGATAGTCGTGACACACCTTCATCTTGTGCTGTCTCTTAAACAACACCTTCGAGAGAACTTCTCATGATTTTGTGAAGATCGAGGATGGTACATACACTCGATCATTGTGCACATGAGCATAATTACAAAATGGCAGCTCATGTCAAATTTGACTGTTGGCTGAGAACTCTCTTTTTCGAATCATCGAGCTAGCTCTCTACAGGCATGGGGGCTCATCTGCAACGAGATCAAACAGTTCTAAAGCCCTTCATCTCCAAGTCATCTGCACTCTCCACCCAACAATACTCGAAAATGAAAGTAACACTACAACACTATAAACTACGAACGGAAGCGCAAAGACTGGAGAGGTTTGACACAACGCAAGCAACTGAACTGCGAGAGTTTTCATTTCTTCTACTCGCTGCAAAATCTTTCTTGATTCTTTACCGTGAATGTTCAACTCTGGAGAGCCGAGCATTTCCCGCTCCATCTCTACACAGCTGGACATCGAATTGCTTGAGGAGTTGATGCTCCGTCGTAGCACAAGTAGACTCGAAGTGTTTAATTCACATGTGAAACGGAGAGAGTGAACTCGTGGGAAAGGTCAAATATTGATATTATCTCCCAGACTTCACCCTTTTGAAACCCGTCTTGCAAACGGGCAAATTATGCATACGGTTCAAGTTCAACCCACTGCACAAACTGGAATGGGTTACTGTGCGGTGAACGTCTCCATCTCCAACCATAAGTTTCACACGCGTATGATGAAATACCGGTTTTCAGATGTCGTTGCGGTTACGACCTAAGACTCTACTGCCCAGCAACGATGATTTCGTATTTATCACACAATGGTACCGTCTGGTCTCCTCACATTTTGATAAATAGAGTGTTTCTCATTCACGTGTGAATTAATTGGAATTCACTTTCAGTCTTCTTTATGTCTTCGTGCTTGCGAGATTTTTTCTGCTCGTATTTGCTGCCAGAGAATGGTGGCCGAGAAACGCTATCTCCTAAATCCAGGTCCATGGATTAGGAGATAAAGGCTTCAGAAAAAACAACAAAATTCCTACAAAATTCCTAAGAGTGCGACATTTCCGCCCGCCATCCGAAAGTACGAAGGCGTTACAGCAGATGTAGACAGATTACTGCGACTTTTTAAATCCTTTTTCTGCGAGTAACTATCTCTGTGTGACATTGTGTGGAGTCGAATGGCGCAATGGACGATGAAGTGTGAAGAATATATGAATTTCGAAGAACATAAACCGTACTTCACTTCACATCGAGGGGATGGGCGTTCTCGATTCGCCTCAGACTTGGTTTGGTCTGAGTTCTAGGTCTCAGATATACCCTACACGCGGCAGATCCAAGTACTAACCTCTTGTTCCGTCCACGACAAACGAGTCGCGGGTCCTCGTCTTGAATTTGTACAAAACTTTGCTTTCGAGAGGCGACATAAATTGTCTACAGGTTAGTATCAACCTGCTACTGCACCCAACAACAATTCTACTGAGACTTTTGTAGGCTACATCACCCAACAATAGTTCTATCGAGACAGCCTACAAGATTCAGCTGCCAACACGTCATTGACATTAGGTTCTTCTAAACGCCTTTTGGACTTGATAGCTCAACCTGCGCAAATGTATCTGCAGAGGTATCAGAGAGTGACTTGTCTGAATCCAGCTGACCTGAGGTTATCAATTGCAAGTGGGAGCTTCTGGTTGTAAGTTTGGGCAGTAACGAAGCACGTGCTCGGGTACTCTGGGAGCTGCTATAGCCAGCAGAGGGTTGAGTCTAGGAACTTTTGAGTCCAAATGTCTCGTCCATGTCAAGCTGTTCCGGCTTCAGGTTTCCAGGCAGACTCCAGTTGCAAGTCTGGATGAACAGAGCCAGGTTTCCAGGCAGACTCCAGTTGCAAGTCTGGATGAACAGAGCCATGACATACTGGACTACCAGAAGAACAAGCCCTTTTCCAGGGCATATTCTCCGACCCGTCCCGAAAGGTAGAAGATCAAAGTCGAGGCCATGGACATCCTTCTTACTACCCAGGAATCTCTCAGGATAGAATTCCAGTGGCCTCTCGTAAATCGCCGGATCTCTTTGGATTGCTACGTGTTGATGAATAATTTGGTCTTCGCAAGAATCCTGTAGCTTTGAATCTCAGTCTTCTGTGGAGATATGCGGTATCAAAAAAGTGCCACAGGATGCAGTGCCAGAGTCTACCATGAGATCATTTTACATTCTGTTTTGAGACTGCCAGTTTCTATTACTCTACAGAGAGCTTTAGAAGCGGTTATTCACATGAGAGCAATTACAATAAGCGATGTTATTTCATGTACACGTGTTGTATACAACACGTGTACATGAAATAACATCGCTTATCTGAGAGTTTTGATCTACCTGTGTGTAATATTCATGTGCATCTGTTGTATGCAGCAGCTTAGATTTACCGGTGTGATCTTTTAGAAACGATAGATGATTTTAGAGCTATTAATAATAGGGATGAGCCCCGATGTTTTCTTTCCCTTAGGGGGTTAGTTGCTTGGACCTTTGGGTCCCTCTTTCCCTTGTAAGGCTTGATGGGTCTTTCCATACGTTGGCTATTCATTGCGTAGCGTGTTTTCTTCTTTATGCATTCGGAAAGTCTCTTTCACAATGGCATTCACATAGGGGGATTAGGGTTTAGTGTCAGGGTTAAACCTCCCTTCAGGGCGTTGGTTGCTTGGTCCCTCTTTCCCTTTTACGGCTTGATGGGGTCTTTCCATCGGTTGGCTATTCGTTGCGGGTCACTCAATGGCATTCAGGTACGGCAGATTGGGCAGATCAGACTCTTCGACGAGTCTGTCTCTTCCAACTACAGAATCCATTTCCGCTTGTGCTGTTTCCATGCAGCCGGGATTTTTCAGGAGCTCGCGGAGCCCTCAGTCTGTGGTACTGGAGTTAGTGTCTGTACCTGCGAGAATCACACCCTGCACTCACAGCTCTCTTCATTCAGAATCAATCTAAAACTCGAAGCCGTGGCAGAACTTTCAAAGCTGAACCCTGGAAGCTAGTGCTAAGGAAACTATACAGACCCAATTACATCACGGTCACGCCTGCAGAATACCTGCATGATGGCTTTCATGTCAGATCCAGTGGGGTATTGGCCATCAACATCTCTGGGACGAGAGAGTAGTATGTCCACCATATATTGCGGTATCTTGTCCGTAGAACCCTGAGGCTGGTGTTTAGCTGCCTCCTGCTTCATCTTATGATCGTCCAGGACACTCTGCAAAAGTTTATCATTTTTCTTTGCAGTGACATGCATCCGCTTCTGCAGACCTTGCGGGTCGAACCGATCCAACCAGGGTATGTAGTCCCCAAGATAGAAGACGCAAGATAATCTGAAAATATCTTTTATCGTCTCTTGAAAATCATCAGCGTCTTTTATGGTGTTTGCCCCTTCACTGAGAATGCCTGGTTCATCATCATTCCGGCTACTATATTTAATGCAATCTTCCGTATCACCACATCCATCCGCAATGCCTTTGTTCCATTACAGCATGCTTCGATTACATCGTTAGTGCCACTCATCATTTCCTGCTGGCGAGTTTTCTGCAAACACGAAGGACCATCCCTTGAACAACAAACGTTTTAGGGACTCCATAAAGGGCAAGTTGTTCAAGACTGGTGTTCCAGGTATACGTAGAAACAGATTACGGAGAATCTGATGTTAACGTGATTGAAGGACAGCAGTAAACAGTTCGAGTTCGAAATCCCCACGCGAGCAGGAAGGCATCACGAACGGTGGACAGAGTAAGTGGATAGGATCGATCGTGCCTGAATTGCCGGCGCAAAGTCAAATGTAATGGAACGACCCTGTGTCGTACATCACATGAGTGCTTGCAAGTGAGCCGATTCTTGCCGGCTGCCAGAAACGAAAAGATCTCTGATTCTCTGGAGGGGGAGGAGAGGGGAGACAGTAAGTTGAGAGGGTAGAGTGTGTAAGCGTGGATTCTTGCAGATATGTTTTTAAGTGCTTTTTTTCGTTTTTTATTTCTGTTTCTTTTTATTTTAGAAGTTTTATATTCTGTGAAGAAATGAATGAGTATTAAAATACTTTTAAATTTTTTAGGTTTATAGAGTCTTCTTCTTATGATTATTGAGAGATTTCAGAAGACTTTCTTGTTACATTTAGTGTGTTCTTTATCTTTAGAGAATTAGAGTTTTATATTTGAGAGTATATATTTGAGATATTTTTATTACGAGTATCGTTCTCTAACTATGCGTATTCTTTGTCTCAAGAGATCGATGTCCAATGTGCAGTCATTTATTTTTCTCGCAAGAGTTAAAGTCTCATGTGAGAAAGATGCACAAGATTTATGACTGGATCACATGAGAAATCCAAGTTAGTCGAGAGCGGAGATCTACACATTGGATCATTAGAGCACCATTAGTCCTTCTTCTTGGAGTTCCTCCTGAGTTGTGAGAGTGGTTGAGAGTCCACTCTCACAATCTCAAAATAGGAAGATCTCTTACACTATTTTGAGATTGTGAGACGAGTTTTTCTTGTCTACGCTTGTTCCATGAATTGCCATCTGCTCTCCATGACGAGGTAAGACATGCATTCCGCTTATCTCTCGACATGTTGGCACGTAACATCAAAGACGAGACGAGACGATTATTGTTCTTTTACTATCTCGTTGATGTCCATGTTATACTCGAGGCGGGAGAGGAGGACATCGGGAGGTGACGACTCGTCTTCAAAGATTCCGTGCTGGTGATTGGACGATCTTATAGAAAGAATCAGTACGTGCAGTACGATATAAGAGTGACTCTGTCTTACACATGACGTCTCATCTTTGATGTTGTAGGATGTTAGGTCAAGTTGGAGAGTATAGTAGAGCTGCTAGAACATTGCATCTTTTGTCAATGACATGTCCTACCGAAGAGACGATCATTTCGTTGTGTTTTCTTCATCTTTCATCGGATGATCTCTCACATCTGAGATTCAAGACTATCAGCCTGAGGAGCATATGTCTCAATAGATCTCTATTTGCTTAGGTCTTGCGTACAACTCCACGTCTATCTTCTGGAGATCTGTCTGGGATAGTCTACGAGCACATGCGGGATTGTTTTCAAGTAGACGATCCTTCTAGCGATTTCACTGAGATTTTTCAAGTAGCAACAACAATAGCTCAGGGATATATTCCTCATTCTATAGCTCAGGTACTGGGGACAGTTAGATTTTTGATCATGATGAAAGATGACAAAAAGATTCGATCGATAGTCATCAGTGAGATTCTCTTACGATTTATTAATCGTATCATTGTTCTTCAGTTGTAATATTTTTCAAGACCACTTTTGTCCACATCAATTTGGAGTTATGATGCCCGGAGGTTGTGAGTCTATGTTCTTCGACATTATGACATCTGTCACGACCCTCAATCTCAAGGTCGAGCGCAGACGCAACAACAGAACCCTAGTGGACTTGGGCTAGGTTGTGAACGCTGCGAGTAGGACTGAACGGCTTGGTCGGGAAGTCAGGATCAGATGAACCCTAAGTGGTTCTCTGAACCAAGGTTGGAACATTGGATTAAGACATAAGGGCTTATCCCAAGACGACCCCAGACGAACGCTGACCTAAAAGGGCAAGTTTGGAAACAGACCGAAACATAGATATGAGACATAGGTCTGAGACGTAGATCCGAGACGTGAGATCGAGACGTGAGTCCGAGACGCAGATGGACCGTGGTTTGGACGGGTCCAAACCATAAAGTTCGAGTCTGGGTCTAGACCACAGTTTTTCAAAACCTGATTAAGTGTTGGAGCTCCAGTGACGTTTTAGGTCGTGGACGGAGCTCCGCGTAAGATCTCGAGGCGAGTAAGATATCATTGGAAAGGTCTGGGCGAGAGCTTTCCATTGATATGTAGAACTCCTTGAACTGACCTCCAAGCTGAAAATTATGACCGAACCCGTGATCGGGTTGTGATATAATTTTTAGGGACCAAAGAGCTAGCAAAGAGATCTCAGTGAAGTCCATCAGTTTGAACAGCAGTGCATCAAATCTTCGCTTCATGACTTGATTTACCACTCATTTGAGACACAGGCTTTGAGGATTTTCGAGAAATCGTTAGGCAACATGGGTGGGACTCGTTCAAACAAGAGACTAGATTATAGTTTACTCTTTCTATCAACTTTTCTTCTCGATGTTCTAAAGGACTGATATTCACTTGGAGTCATCGCAAAACATCCAATGTGGACCTTGGAGTCTGATACACCTAAACCGCCACTGCCAAGCTTGACAACGACTAGTGTGCATATGACTCTTTATTCCGTTGTGAAGGTACTCGAGTTGCAGACTCAGAGAAGTGGGAGGTTGTTGGTGCCGAGTTACTTGGCCCATGGAAATCGATCCTGAAGAACTGAAGGTGATGTTTCCTTGGTGACATGGATTGCGCTTGCAATGGTGGGAAGATGCACATCACGTCAGCAAAAATATAGAGTTGGATTGGATCGAGCTTTCCATGCTGATATGTGTCAGGTTCGTAGTCGCTGATCATGTAATGCAACGTAAGTTTGTGAAAAGTATGATCACAGACTTGTTTGCAGCTCATGAAGTAGTCTATGTTGATCATGTACTACTTTACGGGATCAACTCAAAGTTCCCATGTCCTTCAGATGGTGTAGTCTGCGTATTCCGTGGGAGTAGCAAGCTATTTGATTTATACAACTCGCTGCCATTGCAGTTTGAAGTTTGAAACTTGAGCTTGAGCTCCCAAGGACATGGAATTCCGTCTTTTTATAAAGTTTCTTTCATTTCAAACTGCTGTTACCTCGATTCTTTCTCGTTGATTTGGGTCCAATTGCTTCGATCTTTCGATCCTTCGAGATGGATGGACTTATGAGTCTCTACTCGAGGTTGTAATTGATCTTTTTTTTAGTTGTTGAACCCTTACTAACAGTGAGTAGCAACGCTATTAGAGAAGGTTGTGTTTGATGCCATAGGTGCCCTTCTTTGAAATTTCTAATCTCATAGAATTTCAAATCGAGTTATCTGTACAGCTCGAATTGAAGGTCAAATTCAAGGTTGATAGTGTTGCAAGTCTTCAAATCATCTTTCGTGCTTGTTGAAATCGTCTTGGCTATGCTACGTGAAGTACTACATGAAAATGTCTCGTGCGAGTTCACTCACACCTCCTTGCATGGCAGTCCAGTTTGGATGAAGCGAGTTCAATCTGTTGCAAAATCGTCTTCATTACATCAATAGTAGTTCGTCATAATGATAGAGATGGCTGCCTGGTGCGATGATAGTAGATTTTCAAAATGAAAAAAAAATCGTTTGATAACATTATGTCTGGTCTTCTCGAGATACTATTATCAAACTTCAAAAATGATCTGTCTTATCAAACTACTCTTTTTCGTACCTTGACGAATCATTAACCTCGAACTCTTGGGGTTCTCATTTTACAGAAAATTGGAAAGACCGTCCAAGTCAGCGCCAAATTGAATAGTACTGTGGCAAAGGATAACACCACTTGGTGGTGCAGACAAAGAATAACGTGTGATATCTTCAAAGAGGTTTGGTTCTGAGAAAGAAACTGAGAGAATCTGTTATACAGAGATACATATATAAGAGAGATTTCCTTGCATATTTTCATCTCTTCCAAGTTCGGTAGAGGGGAATATGCAAAGAGCTTTAATTTATGTTTTAATTTTTTTCTTAGAAATATTAATCTATAAATTACATTTTATAAATTAAAAATATTTTTACTCGGAAGAATAACATACCTTTATACCAAAAATGGTTCTGTTATATTTGTGGGTTGACTTATGGGTTTTATAGAACAGAAGTGAGTATATGTAATGAAGTGACCAAATAGAATATAAATTTAATCAGCTAAATTTAGTGAAGTTAACTTGGACACACGTAACGATTTGCAAACCTTGTGACTGTGCGCTTTTAGACTAAGTTTTTCACTAAAATATTTTTGGAACTTGATGTCAACCAGTTACCGATGATTATTTTAGTGGTGTGTTAAACGTTATCTTTTTCCTCCTCCTTTCTAGAAGTGTAGTTTGATGCATATTCAATAAGTTTGCATTAGAGATATCTACTGAGGTTTTCTGGCATTTCTGGCAAATCGATGTGAACCGCTTCCGGTTCAAACTTTTTAGAGACCACCTTGCGATATCCCGGAACTCACCCAGTTTCTATGCTTTTAGAGCATGCGCTTCGCTCCCCACAACTTCCGTTTCACAGTTTTCTCTTTCCTCTGCTTTCCTCTACAAATTGTCAGCAATTGAAGAAAACCAGGAGAATGAAGAACAATTTGGTGCTAGGTCGAGCTGCAGGTGTGAAACTAAGAGTGACTCATTATACAAGAAAACGAGTAACAATATAACGTATTGTAAACGTATATGAAAATGATATTATCTGAATGTATATAACATATCTTTAAGGAAAACAACAAAATCTGAATTATCTGAATGTATATATCATTTATTTAATGAAAACAACAAAATCTGAATTATCTGAATGTATATATCATTTTTTCAAGGAAAACAAAAAAATCTGAATTATGTGAATGTATATATAATTTTTTAAGGAAAAAAACAAATCTTTTTAATTATGCTTTATGATTTTGACGTTTTGTAAATTCCGCAGAATTCAAAAGTTTAAGAAAACCTAAGATTTTTTAAAGATTTTTAGTATCAAGAATCTTCAAATGAACATCTACTCGAAGTATAAGTATAAAGTAAGTATATAATTATGATACATATGACCGCACTCGGATGGCGGAGTGAGTGAACTCAGGTTAGAACTTGAATCTAAATGAATCATATTTATGTTCAGTATTCGAACTTGAATCTAAATGTAACTAGAGAGATTTGACGGAAAGATCAAAAGTTATACCACATAGCAATCACATCGCAGGAGCAGCTACTTGTACCAAAGAGACAATCATTCTTGTTTTTGTTCCAAGGTTGGCAAATTTCGGGGTCTTCATGGAGACTAACACAAATTAACGTTGGCATCTACATCTCTCTAACAAGTTCTTGTCCGGAATGTTTTGCTCTCGCTGAATGCTTGGAAAACACTATACGATGTAAATGATTAGAGTTTCAATTCATCTTCCTCCTGTTAATTTTCAAGTTTAGAGCTCGTTAAATTTCAGCAACTTGCAGTCGAAGGATGGAGTTGAATGAGGATTATCGAATTCTGCCACCAGATTCCAGCTCGTCGGATGTTCAAGTTCGAATTAATGTGAGTTGAAAACTATGAAGCAAAACTCTGTTTCTTTGTAAGTTGTCAAGTTTCGGAGGCAGCTCGCAAGCAAGAAGGCGGGAGCATCATTAGTCAATGACTTCAGTCTGTATTTCACATGAAGTAACTCCAAAGCCCGTCAAAAGAACCCTCTAATCGACTTTATATGGGACATCGAAGATCGATGTCCTAAGTGGTTTATCCTTCAGTCCTCTAAGACGGGGTACGGTTGGAAGTGCATGTGTTACAAACTATTAATGAAGCTTTGGGTCAGAGTATCATTATGGTGAACTCTTATGGCCAATCTTATGATCCACGGAGATCCCAAGTACAGGTAATAACATTTATCATTTTATACTATTTACGCGTTGTCGTGATGTGAGTGATTTCTCATAGTAAATAATTCACCTCTCAGTATGAAGTTAGTCTCTCTAAGTGAAGTTAAAATCTCAAAGAAGTTGATTTTGGAGGAAATGAGCATTCGATAATCTGAAAACACCACGGCGCAGGTCTCGTGGCGCTGATCATCATGGTATGTTCAAAACTTACAAACGGAGTTGCAGGTGAAAAGTTACTTGGAGTTCTTCTACAAGATTTCTGATACCGGCAAATTTACCATAAATCTGAGTGAGTTCAAAATATATTTAAGATTTTTCTCATGTAGATTGTAGTGTATAATATTTATTTGCATTTCGAAATGTACAAAAGATCATGTCTAGAGAAAGTTATGGAACTTCATGTTAGTGAAGGAAAGACGAAATACCATCCTTTGCTAGCATATCGACTTAGAAATAGGTCTCTAGAACCAGTTGTGAGATTGGCTTTTATGTGTAGCTGAGCAAACCTGTAGGGAGGAGATCTCCGAATCAAATCCCCTCAGACTCGCAACCGGCTTGGAGAAGGCTGGCCCCTTCGGGAGAATATGTGGGGCGCCAAGTTGCCTAAGGATGGGCACTAGATGTCCCTTAAACGTACCGTGAATGCGAGACGTCTCCGTCTATCATTGCACTAGTGCAGTCACCTGATGCGGATGCTAGAGAGAATTTACCGCTGGATTTCGAATGGACCTTATGCTAGAAGACTAAGCTCGCATGCAGTCACCTAGTGTGGATGTTGGAGGGAGTTTACCACCGGATTCGAATGGACTCTATGCTAGAGGACTAAGCTCGCCTTCGAGTTATCGAGGTCACTAGTATGAATTCGGTTGCGACTCTCTAAATCTTGGGGTAGCGAGATGACATCAAAGATATTTCAAGTCGGTACCAAATCTTTTGTAGAAAAATGTAGATCTAGTCATATTTTGCACTTGGGTCAAAAAATCAAGTGAAACTGATACCTGAGGTGATACTTACGGCATTTCAAAGTTTAAACAACCACGAAACAGTCCGTACAGATGAACCTGCGGAGGTTTGTGAACTAGACTTCTTCCGTGTAGATTTATTATCAGTGATTTATTTTTCTGCTGTCATCTGTTTAGGGCATCTATTACCCCTGTCAGACGACACTAAAGGTTACATAGGGTGGAGGAAAACCCAGAAGGGGTGTACTCTAGAGGGGAGAGAATTCTCAGATCATTGTCGTAGTGTGGAGTTTAACCTGTAGGTATCGTCGAGTAGAGAGAAACCGAAGAGCTAGGAGAAGAGTTTACTGAGGTTATGTTTGGAGATAATTTATGACTGATCAGAGTTTTGACATCGAGAGATTGAGAGTAGAGAACAGAACAGAACCGAGTAGAGAGGAGACCAGAAACTTGTACGCACATCTTTCTGAATAGAAAGCGAGAAGCTTCTAGGTGAATGCGCTAGTGCTTCACAAGAGCAATTTTTTGATATTCTGAGTTCTTGAACGTGAGATTCACAGTCTGAATGATGATATGGAGTTGAAGTTTTACTTGCGTATCGTGTGTTTTATCTTGATCCGATCGAGAGCATGGTGGATTGTTTTCTTGTGATCTGTACTCCGTGTGTGGTTTTTCTCCCTCCTCTTCACGATCGTATCTCATCTAGAAGGTTTCGTCCTTCCCAAGAAGCTGTCGTTTCGACATACAATCTGGTGCTTCCACTGAGAGGATTCTTGGGGTGATTGAATGTGAAGTTGAGTTCTAAGTACCAAGTTAGGGATGTACAGAGAAGAAATCTAGGTGTCTGGATGAGTTTCGAGAGAGCTATGAGAGAAGAGTTTCTTGAAGAAGATTGAGGGAGAGTTACTAGAAGAACGTTTTTGGATTGGTTGAGCAGCAACTTGATCGTATGATGGGTCTGAATGATGCTAAGAGAGTTTGATCGGAGATATTGACAACTTTCAACTCTAGAGCGCATAACTTTAGATGGTAGAAGGGTAGAGCTTTTCCTGCAAGCTATCGATGATGCTACGGCAGATCGGTTATGCTTCACGTTGGTTGATCGATCTGCTGAAAAGAGGAGTTACTACTAACAGGGGGAGAGTCGAGATGCTGTGGCAGTACTAACAAGACAGAGACGTGGAAGAGTGACCGTGGGAAGTCATCCGCTTGCAGCAGTGACCTCTCAACCTCGCGCTGCTCTTCAAGTACAGCAACCTCTGGCTCTTGCTCCCAGACCTGTTGTCCCGGCTGCAGTTCCTTTGATGTCAGTTGTGTCAGTTCCTGCACAAAGGGCACTGGTTCAAAGACCTGCAGAGAACCACGATCAGATAATCAGATCAAATACTTGATCCGGCAAATGCGAGAACTGAAGGTAGAGCTAGTTGGCTTGCAGAGAGAGCAGCCATCAACGCCTGCTGCTGCACATCCAGGAGGTGCTCCTGTTCGTAGATGTATATGGTGGGACAATTTTGATCATTTTCGAAGAGACTGTCAAGAGCTCACAATTGCTTTGCGAGATGGTGTCATTCGCTACCAGAACGATAGGCTGCATCTTTCTTCTATTGGAGAGTCGTTGAGCACGCAATTTGGACAAGGAGGCATGAGGAGTCTACCTCATATTGCTACGGCTGCAACGGCAGCTACGTTGATGACACCGTTGGTAAATTTTGATGTATATGTTGGACATATCGAAGTCTCTTCTAGTCCAAGGTTGCTAGATAAGACTACTGAGAAGAGTACTACTCAAGTTCCTTTTGAGATGTTGAAGAGAGGAGCTGAGTCTATAGGATCACAGGGTGAGGAGATCGTGTAGACGCTATGTCTATCAAAGCATTCTTGGATGTGGATAGACACGTTCATTGGCAAGATGCTTCTGTGGAGGAAAAGAGACGACGAGAAGCTTTTGAACTTGATATTGGAGTTCTAGAGGAGACTGGAGATAGACGAAGAGTCATCAAGAGGCGAGCAGCTCCTCTAGAGGACGTCTCGTCTACTTCTGCAGCTCCTCCACCTGCACCAAGTCCAATGGAGGACGTGCAGAGATACCAGCAGGAGCCAACGACTGATGGTAGGCAGTTACTGTCCAAGAGAAGGAGAAGGGACCGACTTATAAGTTGGTAGCAGATATCGAAACTTCTACTGATCTCAAGAGCATCTTGGAGCAGAGAATACTGGACACACAAATCAGATTCTCTCTTCGAGAGGTTCTTGGTATTGCAAAGAGGGATAGTTTCACGAGCTGATCATCACTATCATCAAACGGAAGAGACATGTGATGTTTGAACAAGTAGAAAGTCAGATGATAGATGTGGTAGGAGCTTTCGAAAGTGATGCAGAATTCGGAAAGGTGCATTTTCAAAAGGCTAATGACACACGATACCAGCAAGAAGCGTTGGTTGCTGGTACCAACACTATTGATTTTGACGACGAAGAAGCTGACAACGAGAGTCCAGCTACTGATAATAACTTCAAGAAGAGACACTGGGCCCGTGCTACAACTGCTACACGAGTTCGCCTTGGAAGTCTATCTGAATCTGTTGCTGCTTTGGTTGATCACGGTCACGATCTCATTATGTCACGAGAGGTGACAAAAGAGATCAGTGGTCCATCAAACTAAACCATGGTTGGGTGTTACGTGCTGCAATCAACCAGAAGGGTGAGTTATACGGCGCTTGTCCTAACGTGAGGGTGAAGCTAGGTGATGTGGATGTAGATCAGTACTTCTTCGTGCAATCTTCTGCTTCTTATCGTGTGATTCTTGGTCAACCTTATATCATTGAAGTTTGAATGGAGATCAAGGTGATGGATGACGAATCTCATTATGCAAGGAATCGTAGTCCAGATGACAGACGTTCTGTGCAGTTTTTGATTGTTCGTACGAACCACGAACAAAACAGACAGACTTTGAGAGATTTTCTTATCTATAGGAGCAAGGGTTTTCAGAAATAACTCTTGTAGGACGAGATAGCAAGAGTGATGGATCTACTGCTACTATGATCTCGCTTGAGCAGCCTGAAGGATCACAAGATGCTGGTGAAGAGACTGCTCAAGATTCAGAAAGTAGTTATATCGTACATAGTTGGAAATCTAGTTTGATGACCTTCAATTTTTGATGATTGGAGTGAGTTCACGCTAGTAGAAGATCTGACTGAGAAGAGTAGAAGACAGGTGGAGAAGTATGCAGCAAATCTGTGCTATACAGGAGTTCTGAAAGAAGGTGAGATGATTTTGGTGTTTACGAGGAGTTTATAAGTGTACAGTCTTTTGTTTGTTGGCTAGATGATGTAGATAGATTGGTGGAGCATATGGGAAGAAGGGTGGTGATCCCTATCCACTCTCGTAAAGTCTATGAGGAGGTTGTCTCGTGCTTACAATCTCGTCCTTATCCGAGATTGGAGAGTGGATGGAAGGATGTAATCTATTGGTGTGGCTCTCGTCAAGAAGCAGAGGTGCACACCAAATACAAAACTGTAGCGAAGAAGGTGAAACCAGTGGCGACATAGTTATCTGTCAATTCACGATAGCAGACGGAGTTAGCGGTCACTAAGCCAGTGCTTAGAGATCCTACACAGGTAGGACATCAGTTTACTCAAGAGGCACTCGAGCAGCTCCAAATATGAGGGGGTGGCTTCTTGACTGAAGTAGAGAAACAAGCTTCCGAGCAGATGATAGTTAGCCGTGGTAAAGCATTTTCTTTCTCAACTGAAGAGATTGGTTGTGCAGATCCTAGTGTGATAACTTCAATGGTTATCTTCACTATTCCTCACGCACCTTGGGACTTGAAGTCGATTCTAGTCCCTCATGCCTTGCTACCGAAGGTCATTGAGTTACTGAAGGAGAGGATACGGATGGGTATTCTTGAACCATCTATGGCTCCGTACTCTAGTCGATGGTTCACAGTACTCAAGAAGACAGGAGCCTTACGCTTCAATCAAGACCTACGGCCTGTCAACAACATCATGAAACGTTAGGACAAGACCTGTGGTTGATGAAGTCGCTGAGACGTTTGCTGAAAGATCAATCTATTCTACTGGAGATATGTTTTCAGGTTATGATCAGTTTCAGCTTGCTTTGGAGGGTAGAGATCTGACTACCATGCATACACCTTTCGGGTTGATGCAGATGTACACTCTTCCTCAGGGTGTGACAAATTCAGTAGCCCATATGCAGAATGCGATGCATAAGATGTTACGAGAGTTTGTACCTGAGGTCACTATCACATTTTTTGATGATATCTCCATGAAAGATTGTCCGATGGAGGACAATGACGAAGCTGTGACATCTGATGGTTACAAAAAGTTTGTTGTAGACCACATTCAAGATGTGGAAAAGATTTTGACGCGTTTGGAAGAGGTACACCTCATTCTGTCAAGTACCAAATCTTGTTTTGGGATGTCAGAGATTGTGGTCGGTCATTTGTGTGGTATTTTTGAGAGGCAACCAAACCCAAAGAAAGTAGATGCTATAGCAAGGATAGCAGACTGTACCAACATCACTGAACTTCAACGATTCTTCGGAGCTTGTGTGTTCTTTCGTCTAAGTATTTCTCACACATCGCCGAGTCTTTGTATGCACTTCTTAGAAAAGAGAAGAGGTTTACTTGGCGGCAAGAACATCACGAGACGATGGAGTAGCCGAAAGAGGTTTTGAAGTCTCCACCTGTACTAAGGAGGCTTAACTATCAGAGTAGAAGATCTGCGATACTGACTGTTGACACGAGTCCAAAGACGATTGGATGGGCAGTTGGTCAAGAATATGCAGATGGTGAGCGGTTTGTTTATAGATTTGGAGCGGGGATCTTAACAGACAGACAACGTTAACTATCCTCAAGTGAAGCGTGAGTTGTGGGGAGCAGTTACTGTCATAAAGGTAGATCGAGAGTTCTTGATAGGAGCTCGTGTGATTTTAGAAACAAATTGTTTATTTTTGCTAGGTATGATAGCAAACTGCAATACACCAGACATAGCAATGCTGCGATGGATTGCTTATATCCGTAGTCTAAACCCTGAGCTAAAGCATATAGCAAGGAAGGATAATCCAATTGCAGATATGTTATCTAGGGCTCATTATACAGATGAGGATGAGATGTTTGCAAAAGTTGAGGATGAAGAGAAGAGAGACGTTTGGTGCCAAGTTGGTCAACAGACTTCAGACTTGGAACCACTGCTGTTTAAGGAGGAGTTCTATAAAGAAAAATTCCACAATATTGGATTCTATCTAAGTTCATTATGTAGTCAAGAAGGATGGAGTGATGCAGAGTTCAAGGAGATTAGACAGAAAGCATACAGTTACCTTCTACATGAAGATTATCTGTAGAAACGTCCGAAAAGAAGAGATAGAATGCTTGCTAGAGTGGTGGATGATCAACCGACAAAGCTGAATCTGCTTAAAGAGTTTCATGAGACCTTGTGGGCTGGACACCATGAACTTTGGGCTATGCATACGAAGATGAAAGAGCGATACTGATTGAAGGGTTTGTAAGACGTGGTGGATTTTGTTGGGTCGTGTCTACATTACCAGTTCTACTCTAAGGTCTGTTACATAGATGGACTTGTACTTACCTATCCATCCAATATTCATTTTCAGTGGGTCCTTGATTTTGTGATGATGACCCCATGATTGTGAGGGATGCGCTACTAGGTGTTGACTCGAGAAGATCTCTCCAACTACGTGGAGGGACGAGCATTACGGACGAAGACTATAGAGAACATATGTAGATTCGTGCTTGAAGATATCATCTATCGTTATGGATCTGTTGGAAGACTACGAGCAGATAGGGGCGAGTTGAGAGGTGCAAAAGTGAAGGAGTTCTTTGCTCGTTATGGAGTAAAGCTTCGGCTTACTACTGTCATGAATCCAGAGGACATTTGGTAAGAGTGAACGAGGACACCTTTCTATTATTCACGCTTTAATGAAAGCATGTGATGGTAGACCTAGAAAATGATCGAGGCTACTTCTATTTGCTTTATGAGTTGACAGAACTACACACTGTAACACGATTGGTTGTATGCCAGTTGAGCTTATGTTGGGGTAGAAGCCAATCATGCTTGTTGAGAAAGTTATGGCACTTCTGGTTAGTGAAAAAAAGACGAAATATTGTGCTTTGCTAGCATATCAACTTAAAAACTGGTCTCTAGAACCAGTTGTGAGATTGGCTTCCGTGGGTTGTTGAGCAAACCTGTAGGGAGGAGGTCTCCGGATCAAATCCCCTCAGACTCACAACTGGTTGGGAGTAGGCTGATCCTTCGAGAGAATATGTGGGACACCAAGCTGCCTAAGGACGAGACACTAGATGTCTTTTAAACATACTGTGAATGCGAGATGCTTTCGTCTATCCCTGCACTAGTGCAATCACCTGATGCGGATGCTAGAGGGAGTTTACCACCAGATTTCGAAATAGACCCTATGCTAGAGGACTAAGCTCATCTTCGGGTTGTTGGGGTCACTAGTACGAATTCAGTTGTGGTAGTCTAAGTCTTGAGGTAGCGAGATGACATCAAAGATACTCCAAGTTGGTACCAAGTCTTTTGTAGAAAAATGTAGATCTCGTCATATTATTCACTTGGGTCGATATATGAGGTGATACTTACGGCATTTCAAAGTTTAAGGGGGCTGGAGAACGACAACAGTTGTAACTCAAGCTCCACCTGTCGGAACAAGGTGATTCTGATGACCAGAGATAGCCATGATGGAGTTACTTCGGATGGAGGTGTCAAATCCTGACTATACGGCTGACTCGGTGGTCATCCATACAGATGAACGTGTGAAGGCTTGTGAACTAGTCTTGTTACTTATAGATTTATTATCAATAATTTATTTTTCTGCTGTCATATGTTTAGGGCATCTATTATCCTTGCCAGGTGACACTGAAGGTTACATAGGGTGGAGGAAAACCCAAAGGGGATGTACTCCAGACGGGAGAGAATTCTCAGATCATTGTCGTAGTGTGGAGTTTACCGTGCAGAGATCATCGAGTAGAGAGAAAATGAAGAGCTAGGAGAAGAGTTTACAGAGGTTATGTTTGGAGATATTTTCTGACTGATCAGAGTTTTGACACCGAAGGATTAAGAGTAGAGAACAGAATCAAGTAGAGAGGAGACCAGAAACTTGTACGCATATTTTTCTTAGTAAAAAATAGGAAGTTTCTAGGTGAACGCTCTGGTGCTTCACAGGAGCAATTTTCTGATATTCTGAGTTCTTGAACGTTGTCGTGTCGGATATTGCGTGAAGGATGTCCAGGAAAACGCGAGAAAACTGGCTGTGGAGATGTTGTGTGCTGAAACAGAGACAAGATAGAGAAAAAACAACCACGAAAGCGAATGCTGCGATATATACACTCCAAATGTATGTACACTGCTGGTTCTTTCTCCTAAGAGCACAGAACTGAGAACCAGACCAGAGCAGTCTGTAACCTGCTTAAAAAGCCCTTGAAACAACCCTTGAATCACAACCCTGACCCAAAACCACCGAAACGTAGCTCAAAGCAAGAGAAACTTCTCTTTGCTAACAAACAGAGCCACAGCAGTATCACGCGATCCAAACCCAAGTCCAAACCACATCCACGCACTAGCTCTTGGCTACAGCTGGCTACCACAAGCCGTACACAACCAATTAAGTCCCTAACGAACTCAAAAAGACGAAATCCGTAGCGAAGGAACCGAAAAAGACCTATCTGAGAACTTTCTCCTTTCTCCAAACGATCTTCAAATGTTGATAGGGTCTCCTTCCCTGACTCCTTTGGCTCAAGAAACCTTCAGATCCGTCTCCCGGTAGTCGAGATATCGTCGATTTTCGGTCGCAAGTGACCGAACCTCCAAAAGCTCCTCCCTGCGGCTTAAAACCGCTCACACCGCACAAACGGATCGTCTAAACTGATATCCGTCTTCGCTGGTAGGTAGATCTGGCTACCCTGAACCCAACAAGACTCCAAACAAGCCGTTTGGAGTTCCCCTTGCAAAACCACTCGAGAAATTTGGTCGCAGGTTGTAAAAAACTGACGTAAATCGGCTCCCTGCGACTCAAATTCGCTCACCACACCCAAACCAACAATCCAATTCACTTACAGTCTTCTCCTATGCGTACATGAGGACTCCCTGATCGCGTAGGCACCAAGAACGAAGAGTTTGGCTCATCGATCGCGAAGAACAATCCAATCTCAGGTCGCAAGCGATGAAAAACCTGACGCAAACGCTTCCCTGCGAGCCAATTTCACTCAGAACACCCAAACCGTCCGATGAAAACTCGTATCGTCTTCAATTTCTGAAGAACTCGTTGTTCTGATCCCGATGGATCCAAGGACAGCAAGTTTGGACTCCGGAACGGTCCGAACGGTCCAACTCTCCTTCACAAGTAACTGAAAACCCCAAATCTGCTTCCTGCGTCTCAATTTCTTCCAGAACACAACCCCCGATCCGTCTCTTCCCAAACCGTTTGAACCAGTGCGTAGCCTGCACAGATCTGAACCCAACGACGCCTTGCGCGCTTGCATTGGACTCCTAAATCTCCCGAACCGTCCGTTGACAGATTGCAGGCGCAAGCTAGCCCCTAAGCAGCCCTCTTATCACAATATCTGTACGTACAGTTCTCTCCTGAATTATTAAGAAGCAGGCCCCTTGCGTCTTTGATATAACGCCTGAAGCCCTAAATACCGAGTCGACAAGTAACTAGGGGCCTGACTTGATTTTGCCTTCTTTCGAATCGCATAATTTCTTCTCTGGATGTCCAAACGAAGTAAACAAGATGCCCATGGAAAGCTGACAACGAGCTCTACCCATCTATGTGATGAAAATGAAGATCCGAAGTTGCGCCAAAAGCCCTTAAGCGGGGACCTAGCTTGTTTTCTCCATCTTTTGAGTCTTGTAATTTCTCCACTAGGCGTCCAAACAAAGTAGATGAAGTGCCTATGGAAAGCTGACAAGGAGCTCTATCCACTGATGCGATAAAAGCGAAGATTCGAAGTTGTGCCAAAACCCATAAGCTGGGGTCTAGCTTGTTTTCTCCATCTTTCGAGTCCTGTAACTTCTCCACTAGGCGTCCAAACGAAGTAGACAAAGTGCCTATGGAAAGCTGACAAGGAGCTCTACCCATCTATGCAATGAAAATGAAGATCTGAAATTGTGCCAAAAATCCGTAAGCTGAGGCCTAGCTTGTCTTCTCATGAGTGTCTTTGGAGCGACAATCATCGAAGTTTGAATTTCAGATAAGAGCCGGTCCACGACACGACATCCACCCTCTCCAAACCTGTGCATCCTCCGGTATGCACCAGAGACCAACCTAGGAGTGGATCGGCACGCACACTCATTCCCATCTTGTTATCCTCCCTCCCATCTCAATCAACTTCATCCTCAAGTCTGCAACCTGATCGCCATCTTGAAGTTGCTACCCTGTCATGATCCTCCCTAGATCCATGCTCATCGACCTTCACCTCGAACCTCCCATCCAATCACCCCCTCTAAATCTACACATCTTCAATATGCGAAGACATAGAAAGAATAACCCATCATACCATAGAAATGTCTTTCATCCGCCCTGTAGAACTTCACCGTCGAGGTTTGTAACCCAAGTGTCGTAGTAGACATCACCCATCCTCCCAATCATCACCGCATATCCTGACTGTAACCCTCAACCTCAAGTCTGTACATGTCATCGTACCTATCCAACTCTTCTTTTTTGTTTTCTGATAAAAAGAACCACACTGCTGCAACCAAAATCCTCAACCGCAACCATCATTGTCTCGATGTACAATGATATCCTCCTCAATCATCATCCTCCCTGATCTCTTCTTCTGAAAATCCTCACAACCTCCCAAGCCTCATCCTCCCAACCCTAATCACATGTAAACTTTCACAACCTCTCAAGCATAATCACCATCAGCAATGGCTTCTCCCCTGTAAGCCATCCTTACTCATCATCCTATATCCGTAGCCTCGAGAGCATTCGTCCACTCTCGTTCACCCTCAGCATGTCCGTCCTCGATGATGTCAGTGTAGACATCATGGACTTCTCTTGTAGCTGCATCCAAGACCTCCCGTGATAAGAACCCAACATGTGCATCTCGAATGTATTCCTCCCAACCTCCCTTCACATCCATCATTGTATCAATATCTGGTTGTTGTATGTCTGCAACCAGATCGATCATGTCTATTGTCTGCACCCCAACCATCTGTGGGTTGTGCAGGATCGTCCTCCATTGTCTGTTCAGGAAGGATAGTCTCATGTTGAACCTTATCCTCCCTAGCTTGCTTCCCTGAAGAAGTTTCTTCTTGTTTCTTCTTCTCACTCTGCATCATGGATGCAGTATCCAACCTGAGCTTGTTTAGATCCATGTCCTCACCCAAATCATCCATATGGAGATCATGCTCAATCTCCTCTACCCTAGCATCATAGTTTGTAGCTTCGGTAGCTACAACTGCATGTGTCGCAAGGCAATCATCCACAAACTTCTTCATCCCTCCTTTACCAACGTTGGCTTGAAGGAGAGTACCTGTACTTGTGAATGCAACCTTTCCATCCTCCCAAGAAATAACCTCACGTTGCAAAGACTCTGCAAAGTCGATGCAATAGTCCTGTTGATGGTCAGTACCATCACACCATACGCACTGATGTACCCAAGCTGGTTTGGGTACAAGCACCATCTCAATCGATGATCCCTTATCCTCCAACCTAGTAACCTTAGCTTGTAGATCTCGCATCTTTTGCTGTAGGTCTTCGATGGTTGGATCCTTCTCCTCTACAACCACAACTGGAGGTTGAACCTCAGATACTACCTGAACTGGTGTGGTAGTCAACGATACAGGTGTCAACCTAGTAACCCTTTGCCTTGTTTGTCTCCGGACAAGAAGCTCAACAGCTTCATGCACAACCTCCCAATTTCTTGTTAACCCTTCTTCTTCCTCCTCATCCTCAAGAAGTAGTTCCAACTGTTCCTGCCATCGTTCATCCGCAGCTTGAAGAAATAGCTCTGTCTTGTAGCTCTCCAAGGTTAGCTTGTCCACCCGAGGTAGTTGAGAGAATTGCCTCTCGAACTCCTTTAACAGCTCTGTAGGTTGTAAACCCTTGCTGGATCAGTTGACTCATTCCAGAAACGATTTTTGGTTACTCGATCTGAGTTTCCCAAGAAATACTCCTCCATCAGCGCATGTGAAAATGTATCCCAGTTCTTCCCAAAACGCTTTGTTAGACCCTTCACATGCTCCCTTATCTCATGCACCACAGCGAGTTCAAACGTCTCGATCATCTCCTTCTCCGGTACCCGATCCAAATCCATCTCTATCTTGTAACATCTCAAGTACTCAGAGATGTCTCTCCCACCAAATAGATCGAACTTGTCGATCACCCTTCCAAGCGCCTTCTTCTTCAAAGCCTCCTTTTGTTGGTTCTCTTGCTCTTGTCGCATAAACAAAGTGAAGGCTTGAAACAATCGTGCAGTTGCTGCATCCAACTGCATCCCTGGTATACCCTCTGATCCATCCATCCCGTCCATAGTCATGGCTCGTCCCATCTTCCCATCCTCCCATGATCCTAATCGTCTACAAATCCATCATCCCAGGTCCACAACATCCTCCCGAACAATCAGATCCATCTTCATCCTCGTTCATGATTGCTGATCTCTCTTGTCCAGTTCTAACACACAAATATCTCCACCCCAGACCTTCACGTCGGGTTCACCACCGTATCGTGTCGGATATTGTGTGAAGGATGTCCAGGAAAACACGAGGTTCTTGGCTGCGGAGATGTTGTGTGCTGAAACAGAGACAAGATAGAGAAAAAACAACCACGAAAGCGAATGCTGCGATATATACACTCCAAATGTATGTACACTGCCGGTTCTTTCTCCTAAGAGCACAGAACTGAGAACCAGACCAGAGCAGTCTGTAACCTGCTTAAAAAGCCCTTGAAACAACCCTTGAATCACAACCCTGACCCAAAACCACCGAAACGTAGCTCAAAGCAAGAGAAACTTCTCTTTGCTAACAAACAGAGCCACAGCAGTATCACGCGATCCAAACCCAAGTCCAAACCACATCCAAGCACTAGCTGTTGGCTAAAGCTAGCTACCACAAGCCGTACACAACCAATTAAGTCCCTAACGAACTCAAAAAGACGAAATCCGTAGCGAAAGAACCGAAAAAGATCTATCTGAGAACTTTCTCTTTTCTCCAAACGTTCTTCAAATGTTGATAGGGTCTCCTTCCCTGACTCCTTTGGATCAAGAAACCTTCAGATCCGTCTCCCGGTAGTCGAGATATCGCCGATTTTCGGTCGCAAGTGATCGAACCTCCAAAAACTCCTCCTTGCGGCTTAAAACCGCTCACACCGCACAAACGGATCGTCTAAACTGATATCCGTCTTCGCTGGTAGGTAGATCTGGCTACCCTGAACCCAACAAGACTCCAAACAAGCCGTTTGGAGTTCCCCTTGCAAAACCACTCGAGAAATTTGGTCGCAGGTTATAAAAAACTGACGTAAATCGGCTCCCTGCGGCTCAAATTCGCTCACCACACCCAAACCAACAATCCAATTCACTTACAGTCTTCTTCTATGCGTACATGAGGACTCCCTGATCGCGTAGGCACCAAGAACGAAGAGTTTGGCTCACCGATCGCGAAGAACAATCCAATCTCAGGTCGCAGACGATGAAAAATCTGACGCAAGCGCTTCCCTGCGAGCCAATTTCACTCAGAACACCCAAACCGTCCGATGAAAACTCGTATCGTCTTCAATTTCCTGAAGAACTCTTTGTTCTGATCTCGATGGATCCAAGGACAGCAAGTTTGGACTCCGGAACGGCCCGAACGATCCAACTCTCCTTCACAGGTAACTGAAAACCCCAAATCTGCTTCCTGCGTCTCAATTTCTTCCAGAACACAACCCCCGATCCGTCTCTTCCCAAACCGTTTGAACCAGTGCGTAGCCTGCACAGATCTGAACCCAACGACGCCTTGCGCGCTTACATTGGACTCCTAAATCTCCCGAACCGTCCGTTGACAGATTGTAGGCACAAGCTAGCCTCTAAGCAGCCCCTTATCACAGTCTCTGTACGTACAGTTCTCTCCTGAATTATTAAGAAGCAGGCCCCTTGCGTCTTTGATATAACGCTTGAAGCCCTAAATACCCAATCGGCAAGTAACTAGAGGCATAGCTTGATTTTGCCTTCTTTCGAATCACATAACTTCTTCTCTGGATGTCCAAACGAAGTAAACAAGATGCCCATGGAAAGCTGACAACGAGCTCTACCCATCTATGTGATGAAAATGAAGATCCGAAGTTGCGCCAAAAGTCCGTAAGCTGGGGCCTAGCTTGTTTTCTCCATCTTTCGAGTCTTGTAATTTCTCCACTAGGCGTCCAAACGAAGTAGATGAAGTGCCTATGGAAAGCTGACAAGGAGCTCTATCCACTGATGCGATAAAAGCGAAGATTCGAAGTTGTGCCAAAAACCCATAAGCTGGGGCCTAGCTTGTTTTCCCCATCTTTCGAGTCCTGTAACTTCTCCACTAGGCGTCCAAACGAAGTAGACAAAGTGCCTATGGAAAGCTGACAAAGAGCTCTACCCATCTATGCAATGAAAATGAAGATCTGAAATTGTGCCAAAAATCCGTAAGCTGAGGCCTAGCTTGTCTTCTCATGAGTGTCTTTGGAGCGACAATCATCGAAGTTTGAATTTCATATAGGAGCCGGTCCACGACATGACAACGTGAGATTTACAATCTGAATGATATGGAGTTGAAGATTTACCTGCTTGGCGTGTGTTTTATCTTGGCCGGATCGAGAACGTGGTGGATTGTTTTCTTGTGATCCGTTTTCTGTGTGTGGTTTTTCCCTCTCCTCTTCATGATCGTATCACAACTAGCAAGTTCCGTCTTTCCCAAGAAACTTTATCCTCCACAACGGGATCGCACCACCATTTTGTGAATGGTAGTGTGTGTGAAGACTATGAGACACGTAGGATCGACAAGAGGTCGACCTAAAGCCAACGACTGCACCACCACATTCTAGTTCGAGTCTTGTGTTTCATTGTTTAATTTTTGGGTCTTATATCGATTTCAAAAATGTGATTTTTTAGTAGTATTTTTCATGTTATGTTAGTGCGTGCATGGACGTGGGCGGGAAACTCTTCTGAAGCTCAAAAGAGAATGCAGCTAGGGTCGTTGTCGTCTGTGTGACGATGATGAGAAGCGTGATGACAATGAAGCACTCGCTCAAATATGCAAGCAAATGTACACTAGCTATGAAGTTTGATATCAAGGACCGACTCTCTCGCTTGTTTCTTGTTTGGCATTTTTCATCAATACATTTTATCTTCTTGGTTTTGAATTGGATGTTGCTTTGTGCGTCGATTTGGATCTTAAACAAGTGGAGACGTTTTCATCGGGGTATGAGTATGGAATCTCGACCGAGTACTTATCGGTTTCTTGGGACAAGGACAGATTGGAGAGGAGGGCGATATTGCTACGATTACTTTTTTGAGGTGAGACTATGAGAGTCATCATTCGCAAGGACGTGTATATCTCGACGATCACTTGAGTTTGAATTTAATGTCTATCTCGTCGAGTCAATCAGTGACTCCATCGAGCCAATCTAGTTTCTTCTAGTTGTTTGTCACTACCACCAGAGAAAAGGTTCAATACGATTATCATGCATCTTGTGGTGCGTCATGGACAAACTTCTCACCTTCTTGCTAATATTGCGAATAGACCACCTTGAGAAACAGAAGGTATTGCTCGACCCATCCCTAGAAAAGCTTGGAAAAACTGAGAAGCCTTCACTCTCTTTGGATGCAAGAAAGCCGAGGCGGAGGAGTATGAATCTTTAGTTGGTCGAGAGTGCATCTGTCTCGTCTAAAGCTAAACAACTATCACACACCATCATACGAACTGTGCCACCAGCAGATCCACACAACATACACCTCAAGCTCGCGGATACAACCACTAAGCTTGGGTCAACGATACCATCAATGTTTGGAAGTTGACCTGGTGTGCAAATGATCTTTTCAAAACACCATCACGGTGTAGTACACTTGCAGACCTTGCTCTATCAACTGTCCTACAGATAGCAGGTTTCTAGTCAACGTGGGTACATGTAAGACATTCCGTATACCAGTAAACGTTGAAGCAGGAATGTCAAGTGGAATGTTACCCTTGTGCTGGATCTTGTGCTTGGTGTCATCTTCTGTCACCATAAGCTGTGGAGTCTCCACAGGCTTGAGTGAACTAAACCACTTCCGATGAGGAGTCATGTCACTGGTGGCGCCGGATCAATCAGTCTGTGGCTCGAAAGCCGCATAACTCTGATGCGTAGTAATCAGCAACTGCACCGAATAGACATGCTCAGAAAACTACATAGCCTTGCTGGTTGCTGTTACCGTTCTGCTTCTTGTAGCACTGATTCGCATTGTGGCCTTGCTTCTTGCAGTAGTTGTAGGAACCAGACGCTCTTCTCTGATTGTTGTTGGAACCAGACTGTTGTTGGTTCTGCTGCTGCTGCGATTGCTGTTGCTGTCCGCGACCCCGTCCACATCCAGCACCTTTGCCACGGCCCCTACCTCGAGATCCTCCAGAACTTGCAAAATAGACAGATTCTTGTTGAACCGTCGAAGTAAAACTCCCAAGTAGGCGCACCTCCTCTCCTAACATCATAAGATCAAGCTCATCAAACCGCGGAAAGGGTTCTCTGGTCGAAATTGATGTTATGAACTATTTGTACTCTACAGGCAGTCCCTGCAATGTGGCTCTGATCAAGACAGTGAGATCAATCTCGAATTTGACAGAAGATAGCTGATCCACGAGCTGCTTGACATGGTTCACGTAGTCGTTGATGCACATCGATCTCTTCTTCACGATGTTGAACTGCTGCAGCAATTGCAGCTTCCGTGCCTCTGTTCCGGATTGAAACAGACGCGTGAGTGCATCCTAAGCTTTCTTGGGCGTATCGCAATCCTGAATGTGACCGATCATCGATGCTGAAACTGTCAGTGCGATGTAGTGAATCGCTTGGTACGAGCGCTTCTTCCACTCCTTGAATTTCAGGTCTGAAAGTGGTACTTCAGGCGCTTTCTCCTCCTCAGTGATAAGATCCCATAGATCTTGTCCCTGCAGGAAAGTCATCATCCGGAACTTCGACACTTGGTAGTTGTTCTTGTCGAGCTTCTCTCCAGTGATCAAAGACACGGACTCCACCATAGCTGCAATGTCGAAATGGCTTTGGTCTGTACGCGGAAAATCTCATAGATCCTTCCAGGTCTTCCGCCCACACTGCACGATCAAAAGTTGTCACAAGTCACAAATGAGAGGACTCCGCGAACTCCTCCTGCAGCGACAATGAAGAAAGAACCTGTCCGCGAACTGTAGGTGTACAAAACACGTCGGAAACGTCGAAAGAACACACCAAGAAAAGTCGAAACTAGACCAAACGAGGTCGAAAATGGGCGTGCGACCTCTTGAAATTTTCAGAAATTTTCAAATAGCTAGGGGTGGGTCCAGTCTTATTCGAAACAATATTTGTTTTAGACTCAAGTCCTAAAACTTTCGTTTTGGTCGAAATCTGTCGCTGGAAACCTCCAAATCGATTGAAACTTGACCCAATACACAATTTGCACCTTCTAAACAAGACAACTTTTAAAAAGCTGGTCGACAGATTTCAATGAGAAAAAATCGTCTAGATCTCCGAAATCGCATTCAAAGTTTTTGGTGGCGAAAAAAACGGTTTCGTCTCACCCGAACGCATCAACAGGATAGTGCTCGACATCAGACACAACTCCGGCTGCTCTCTCCTGTACTCCAAACTCCATCTTGCTCATCAGCAAGTGACACACGCTCTCACCTGCTCTAATACCATGTAGAAAGATTGATACTTCGATGACACTCCAAGAAGAGAGAGCGAGTAGATAAGGAAGTAAAATAGGAATGAGATGAGAGAGGCTTTGCCTCTCTCTGTATATATAGTAGAGGTGAGTATAAGAGAAACCCTAATGGTGGGTTAGCCCTCTAACTAACTCTAACAATCCTAACCACTCCGACTAATGTTAGCCGTCGATCTACTAGAGCTTAGGACTATATCAACACCGAATAATGCCACATTAATCCTAGAGGACATAGTTAGTACAACATATTCATGAGGAGTTGAGACATTTTGGAGTGAAGCATACACATAGCTTACTCCAAGGACAGTATTGGTGGTGTGGTACGCACATCGATGTGTAGCAGTTTGGTGCATGATGTGTGATTTGTGGTCGAGCACGAACATCGTTTAACGTTCCTACTCCACAATTACATCATTTACCGATTATGAAGTTGAGATATCGTTGGAGCTTGGATTTTAAGAAATCTTTATCATTGACTATACGTCACCACCGATATGTGTTGGTGATGATGGAGCACTTCTCCAAGAGGATTGAGTTGGTGATATTATCCGACAAGGAGAGTGAGAGGACAGCGTAAGCGTTCTTAGAGTGTGATCGAGTGCTGAGTTATTTTGAAGCACCAACTGAAGTGTTGATGGACAAGGTATAGAGTTTCTTGATGAATTTCATGTCTTGTGTGATCAAGCGCTGATTGATCATCGGACTACGTCTCGAGATCATCTTGAGACGGATGGTTTGACGAAGAGTTTGTTCAGACGCTGAAGAGAGGATTGCACAAGTATGGCTTGCACAAGGATCACTTTGGAGACTAGGAGACGGAGACCATGGTTGGTTATGGCTACCGGTTTAGCCGGCAAGCGTCTTTGACTTCCTCTCACTATACTTTTTATTTTATGACCGAGATCCAAATCCACCTTCGGCCATTCATCGTGATTCTCTTGAGCTATGTTGTCGGTCTGATCGGTCAGTTCATGCAGTCATCACGGAGACCACATTTGGAAGCTGTCAAGCGGAGCCTCCGCTACGTGAAGTTCTCAGTGCAGTACGGACTTCACTATCGATACGGTGGACCATTGTTGTTACATGACTACACAGATGCTGATTGGGCAAGAAGTGCCGACAGGAGATCCACGTCAGGTTACGCTTTTGGACTTGGAAGCGCTGCTATAAGCTGGGCTTCTAAGAAGCAACTCACAGTTGCTTTGTCGTCCACAGAAGCAGAGTATCGAGGAGCAACGAACGCAACATGCGAATCGATTTGGCTTCGATGTCTACTATTTGATATTGGTGTGGAGTGTACAGATCCTGTTGTTGTATATACATACAACATTAGCAGCATGAAGTTAGCTAGTAATCATATTTTCCATGCTAAGACGAAGCACATTGAGGTGCACTATCATTTCATTAGAGAGAAGGTCCTTGCAGGAGAGATTGAGCTCAGTTTATGTGAGCACAGGAGATCAGGTTGCCGATATCTTCACTAAGGCATTGCCTAGAGATAAGTTTGATGCTTTCAAACATTGTCTAGGAGTACAGGATGTAGAGACGAGCTTGAAGGAGAGTGTTGATATAGTCCCAAGCTCTAGTAGATTGACGGCTAATATTAGTCGGAATGGTTAGAGTTAGTTAGAGTTAGTTAGAGGACTAACCCACCATTAGGATTTCTCTTGTACTCACCTCCACTATATATACAGAGAGAGGCAAAGGCCTCATTCATATTTTACTTCCTTGTCTACTCGCTCTCTCTTCTTGGAGTGTCCTCGAAGTATCGATCTTTCTACATTTGGACTCTCTCATCTTCTCACACTCGAAATACATGTCGTTCTTCTGATCCAAATCTCTTCGTTCATTAGAAGACGTGATCTCACTTTTTGGCACTTACTGTATGTACAACCGTGTCAATACATAGATACTCCATCACTGTCATAGATATCTCGTTGATCTAGAACACCATCTCCACACTCAAGATCTAGAGACTCATCATCTATTTTTGACTTGAGAAAGATACGACCTGCCCCTCCATACTAGAATTCATGATCAACATACAACTATTCTTCAAACAGCCAAGCATTAAGTCCATTGAACTTGTTCTCCTGTATGAACATTTGCTTTAACTGAATTGCTCCAATACTCAATTTGGCTCTTCTTTGGTTTAATGGTCTTTGGTTTAATGGTTTCTCAATTTGCTCTTCTTTGGTTTGGTGTACCACTGAATCCAACAAAAGAGTTCTTTTGACATTCGAGACATTTTAGTCATCGTGACATCTCGAAAGACTGTCAAAGATAGTAGTCGAATGAGATCAGAATCTCTCCTTGATCCATCATTCACCTCAGTCTCAGTTCAAAAGTGGCAAGCAGGGAGTGAGCAAAACAGTGACAACCCCGCTTCATATCCTTACATCATCATTAGTGTGTTGTTGTGAATCAAAATCAGTGATCTACATCAGTCGATCGGCATACCATGGCTAGACAAAGACAGTCCATGGTTACTATCACAGTTGTCATCATCATCAACATGCTCAGTCTATGCTCTCGACATTATCATTAACCATTTCATCATCGTAACTTATGGACTGTTCTCATCTTATGTAAGTACATGTGATTTAATTCACAGACAAGACTGTTACAGTCAGAATGATGAGAGCCGCGGACCACTTCTGCGGATACCTCCAGAGCTACCCGTGACTGACATGGCCGTTGTCCGTAAATACATCCCGCGGACACGCGAATAATCCTCCCGGCCAGTAACTTTGACACCCCTATTATTTCAGTTTAGTTGCTTAGAGGGTTATTGCTCGTTCAGCAAAGACCGCACAATGCAATATCTTCCTCACGCAGTCCTAAGCTGCGTCATTTGAATGAGCGGAGCGGTGAAATAGCGTTAGAACTGACGGACTACGTTTACAACGTGAGCTGCATTATCCTTTTTAGCTTTTACATGAGTAAACTCGTCTCACTAATGTTGGATCTTGAACCTACGCATGGAAAATCCCTACTGGACGTGCACACAAATCCTGCAGACTGCCCACTTGGACATACCAATACCAACGGATCGGGGATAAGTGTACCTTGAAGACCGGCTTGAAACTCCAACTTCGAACTTCCACCAGCTGCCATTATGTTGACATGAAGCTGCGGGCCTGTGCAAGGAAAATCCAAGTTTACTAGCAGTTGCGCGATTGAATGACACAAGGTAACTAAACTCGAAGCATCGACTAGATCCACAGTACATATCAAGCTAAACGTTAACTGGCAAGCTGCGCAATGCAGAAACACCATGTGCATGAAAACCGCCGGCACCATGTGAACCTAGAAAAGGCCGTGGCATTCCTAATCTTGGTCGAGAACCAACTCAGGATTCAAAAGTATCCACAGAAGAAGAAGGAGAGATGCGCAGGAAAATGAATTGAATTTGAGGTGAACAATCCCCCGCCCAATAACGAGCAGTGTTTATTCTGCCCCATAGGAAATAACAAAAGTACAATACGAGAAGTCACATCTAGTCATGAGACCACAGAAGTTTTAGCTACGCACAGATTGTTTGGTTTCCAAGTCATGCGTTGTGTGATCGCGCACACCCAACAGCACCTCCTGCTGGTTGTTAAAAAATCGCCATAATTGATAAGCCACTGCAGACTGCCGATGATACCCTACAGCAGCCTGTACTTGACTCGAATGATATGTGCGTCCAACCGTCTCTATCTAATCAGACTGTGCATGAGGACGTCGACAGAATGACAGAACGACAGTTCAACGGAAGTCAGAGTGACGAATTCTATCTTTGTGAACTGAAAACCGACACCTCCATCGGACTGCATGACAGACAGGGACACCTAATCCAATCCTTCACCATATCTGATTCAAGTCACTTAGTCTAACGTGAAACTGAAAAACGCGGAAAAGAAACAGGAAACCAGCAGTACAAATTAATTCAACTGATTGGCTGCTGCTTTTTTAACTCTTCGTAGAACAAACGGATAGGAGTGTACTTTAATCGAAAGATACAGGAACTTGAATACGAAAAGGAGAAGAGGATGGACAACGTTACGTACTTAAACAACAAACGTCTGCTACAGTTTGGACAATTACAACCTGATGAAAGCCGGACAAGTATACCTTGATGAATCAAGTAGCTCTCCACAGTTGCAATCAGACCACTTTGGACAGCTCGAACAATTGGGATGAGAACAGAGATATAGACACTTGGTCGAACCATTTTCTCTTGCGATACGCTGGACAGCCTTTTACCATTAAAGTTTCTCTCAACATGGACAGTCTTGCAACCAATGGAAAGACTGTTCCATTGATAGGAAGCTGTAATTAGACACATAAAGACGAAAGCTGTCGCTCCTCCAGTAGGTGAACCTACATTCAGGTCAGGTGGACTTGATTGGGTGTTTACAAGTCCATGTACGCCGGTGATTGGGTGTTTACAAGTCCATGTACGCAAGTGATTGGGTGTTTACAAGTCCATGTACGCAACTCAAATTCAAAGATACTTGATGTAGACAATACGACTGAAGTTGCAACGCGGTGCACTCATATAAAGTCGACTAGAAGCCTAGTAGTCGACAAGTCCAGATCATTCATGTCACTGATTCAAGCCATATGACTCCATACAAGACTGAGAATGAAACGGCAGTGCAGGTGACAGGCCACACTTGAACCACTACTGCACTGGATGAATGTGAGGAGCATGGAGCAACAACAGTGGTCATCATTGCAACGAGTTTTGACAGCTCTTGTAGCGATTGTGCTGGTACTCGTTACTCGTTTGCTCGTCGTTACAAAGAAATCGAAAGATCGTCGGCCTCCAGGGCCGAAGCCATGGCCTGTGCTGGGAAGTCTCCCACTTCTAGGAACTCTCCCCCATCAGAGTTTGTTGAAGCTCGCAAAAGAGTATGGACCGCTCATGTTCATGAAGCTCGGTTCGGTGAATGTAGTAGTCGTGTCATCCCCAACGATTGCAGAGGAATTCCTGAAAACTCATGATCGAATCTGGGCATCACGATATGCTACTACTGCGGCTAAGGTCATGAGTTATGGGGGCATGGACATAGCCTTCTCTGAGTATGGAGCACGATGGCGATATGCAAAGAAGGTGTTCTTATTAGAGCTCTTAACTGTCAAGCGGCTTTCGGAATTTCAGGTTGGATTTCGAACCATGAACTTCAACAATTCATATTCTTAATTACGGTTGCCTTTTGCAAGAGACATCTTAGATATACTCAGTATCTAGTAGGCGGTTGTAGGGAAATATGCAAGAGACATCTTAGACTCAGTACCTAGTGGCCGGTTGTAAGGAAATATCCTTACTCTCCTTACATGCTAATGTTTCACTGCGATATTCGCTGAGTGAGCTTACAGACGTAGGTACTAGAGGTTTTGCACTTCTCGTTCCACCACTCGGGGTGTCTTCCTGCTCAGATATCTGTCGGGAGTTTTCCCACCTGTCCGTTTACCGCATGACCTTTAATGATCACGTTAACACCTTTACGATCCGTTTCTACGTGTACCTGGAACACTAGAGTTGAACAATTGCCCTCGCTAATAGAGTCGTTAAAACGATACTGTCACGAGATGTTTTTACGTGTGGATGCAGAAAACTCGGAAACTGGAAGTAATGAGTGGCATCAACGAAGTGATCGAGGGGTGCTGCAATGGAACAAAGGCTTTACGGATGGATCTGGTGTTACGAAAGATTGCATCAAATGTAATGACCAGAATGTTGATGAACCAGAGTCTTCTCAGTGAAACGGCTAACGCCATCAAAAGCACTGATGATTTTCAAGAGGCGATCAAAGATGCTTTCAGATTAGTTGGCGTCTTTTATCTCGGAGACTTCATACCCTGGTTAGATCGATTCGACCCGCAAGGTCTTAAGAAGCAGATGTATGTCACTGCAAAGAAATATGACAAATTCTTGCAGAGTGTCTTGGACGATCATAAGGTGAAGCTCGAGGCAGCTAAACACCAGCCTCATGGTTCTAACGAGGAGACACCGCAAGATATAGTGGACACACTACTAACTCGTCCGAGAGATGTTGATGGCCAATATCTCACCGAACTCGAAGTGAAAGCCATCATGCTGGTATACTGAAGGCTTGACCATGACACCCACGCAACCGTTTTCTATGCAATGTCATCTGGATCTCCATAGCTACTTCATATAGTTCTAGCTTCATAGTTGACCTGAAACCAGATGTTTGAGAAGTTGCGGCGCGGATACGAGTGATGGACTGCTTCTGAATGAAGTGAGCTGTGACTGCAGGATGTGATTCTCGCCGGTACAGACACTAGCTCGAGTACCACAGAGTGGGGTCTCAGCGAGATGCTGAAAAATCCCGGCTGCCTGGAAAGAGCACAAATGGAAATGGATTCTGTGGTGGGACGAGATAGACTCGTAGAAGAGTCTGACCTGCCCAATCTGCCGTACCTGAACGCCATTGTGAAGGAGAATTTCCGACTGCACCCTGTGGGACCTTTTTTGATACCACATGTGTCGACGGAGGACTGTGAGATCCAAGGCTACAGGATTCCTGCGAAGACTAGGTTATTCGTCAACACTTATGCGATCCAACGAGATCCGGCGGTTTACGAGAGGGCGCTGGAATTCTATCCTGAGAGATTCCTGGGTAGTAAGAAGGATGTTCATGGCCTCGACTTTGATCTTCTAGCCTTCGGGACAGGTCGAAGAATATGCCCTGGAAAAGCGCAAGGTCTTCTGGCAGTTCAGTATACCATGGCTCTGCTGATCCAGACTTGCAACTGGACTCTCCCTGGAAACCTGAAGCCGGAACAGCTTGACATGGAAGAGATATTTGGACTCACCGTGCCTAGACTCAATCCTCTGCTGGCTATAGCAGCTCCGCGATTGCCCGAACACGTGCTTCGCTCGTGACTGCGCATGCCAATTGTAAAGTTGACGTTGTCAATCAGAATCCGGGATTCACACCTCGGGTATAACTAGAAGGAACCTTGGGCTCTTGAGACTAGGTGCAACACAACTGGCACAGCAGCACGAGGAATGTCAGGAAGATTTCACAGGATAAGTGCATGACAACTATCAACTTGAAGTTTCAACTTGGCTGATTTTATCCCCACCAGGATAAACGTAGAGTCATCTTAAGGAATCGCTTCTTGATGATGATTCTTTGTCAGTTAGATAAGAAGGAAACGTGCAATTATGTAATATTCCAGTTTTAGATGTTTTGAGATTTATCTATCCAGTTTTTCTTGCGTTTCTTCCGAATAGACAAGAGAGACTATAAGAAGTGGCTGTTCTAGCGTTGATTGTGGTAGCCATGGAGAATCCAGCAAATAAAGATGAATCAAACTACGGTCAACTTCTCTCCTCGCGGTTTAGGGTTGTGTGTGTTATATGGCGATGCAGCCCTACTGCTAAGAGGCCAAACGTCAAGTAAAGAAACATGAAACATAGAAAAGAAAAGAAAAAGAAAAGACTGAAAGACGAGAACAAAAACGCAGAGAAACGAGATAAAAGGAGAAACAAGAAACGGGAGAACAAAGATTTAGGGTTAACCCTTATGTTCGAGGAGGATAGTGTACTAATAACATAAACACAATATCATAAAGGTTTCAAAAGATACAGATGCAATATTCGATTGGATAACATGAATCATAAATTTTTCTTTTAAAATAGAATTACGTTAACATACAAATAATAGTTTTGTATGTAACTAGTCGCGGAAAGTTTGAACGGTATCTGCTCGTCAGATAACAAAAGAACTGCGGACGCATTTTACAAGTTTACATGACCATTAGGAACCAAAAGAAGAAGCTGACTCATAGTCTGTTTTGAATCCTTCCCCCGGGCGGGGGAAGGACGACCTCTCCTTCACCAACTTTTTGCTGATGATACTGGCCTGCTGATAGAGGGAACGGAGGAGTGCTTCCTAGCTACTCAGGATGTTATAGGCAGATATGAAGCCATCTCCGGTGCGGCGTTAAACCTAGGGAAGTCGGTGGTCATACCTATGGGGATGACCGAGACTCCGGATTGGCTCTTGCACTCGGGGTGTATCGTTGCAAAGAAAGGCCAGATGCTGAAATACCTTGGGGCTTGGATAGGAAGAGGGCTCACAGGAACCCAGATGGTCGAAGCGATGGTCGGACGGCTGCAAGGGCAACTACAACACTGGTCCAACAAAATGCTCTCTTGGCCCAGCCGGGCTGTCCTTCTCACTCACGTTCTACGGTCGATACCGGCTTATCAGCTCACAGGGATAGACTGCACTAACTCGGGCTTTAAAAAACTGGAGGAGGTGTGTCGAGTTTTTCTGTGGGGGAGAAGCCCAGAGGGAAGGAATAAGGTACCGCTTGTGGCCTGGGACGCCCTGGCGAAGGATAAACTTCTTGGTGGCCTCGGCTTCCTTCCCTTCAAGGTGGTAGCACAAGCATTAAAATTGAAATACGTGGGGAAGCTACTAGAAGGCGGACAACAAGAATGGGTGTGCATCGCGAAGGAGGGGATCGAGGAGTATATGAGACTTGGAAGAAATAGGAGGAAAATGAGGATGTGGACCCCAGAAGAGTGCTTACTGATGGATCCGAAACTCCGGGTTCGTCATCTACCTACCCTCGATGGTCTGATAAAATGCTGGCATGCTGCCCAGGGGGGTCTGGACTTTGATGGCAATCCCGCACAACTTCCCGGGTCGCTACCCTCGCCACTAGTGGTAGATCTCTGGCAAAAGATGGAGAGGATAGGGGAGCAGGAAAGGAAAGAGGTCATGAGGGGTCTTAAGGAAGAAGGTATAGGCACGCTGCTGGCACTAAAACTAAGAGACCTTAGAGAGTCGATGAGTGGAGCCTCCCTCAGGCTGACTCAGGAGGAACATGAACCACCGGGGGGAGGGGCTCTGAGGAAGCTAACAAAATGGGCAGGAGAGACTAAGATTTTCGAAGGTGGGCTGCAAGACAGCCCTAGCTGGACATGGAGGATGGGTGAACGGAAAGTCAAGGGATGGAAGCTAGACTTAAAAATGTGGAAAAAACTTGTTGAGGTGACTCCTTCCAACCAGGTGTATTTGAATCAGCGATGGGGGGTAAGAGACCCTGAACGGAAGTGGGAGGAGAGGTGGAAAAAGATCTGGAGACTAGGCGGCACGATGAGAGTCAACGTTTGGTTATGGAGGCTTTTAAACCGATGCTTCTTTACTAATCAGAGGGCGCAGAAAATGAATATCAGCGATGGGGACTGTCCGAGGGGGTGCAGAGCTAGAGAGACCATCGAGCATTTATTCTGGGAGTGCCCTGTGGCTAGGAGTAGATGGAGGAGGTTTAAACTAAGTGACTCCGTGCTAGAGACAGACTATGGCGAGGAGGAGGGGCTTCTCGAGACGATCGATAAGGCCTTGAACTTGAGACAACGTGACCCGGCTCTCCTCCTCCTACTGGTGGAACACACCAACGTTACCTGGAGGGAAAGAGCCGACTGGATCTTCAGGAAAAAAAAAACTGACCGGCCAGCAGCTAGGATCCTCGCCGAAGTGGCCAAAACTATGTGGGCAGACCTTAAGGAGATCGCGAGTGAAGACAATCGGAAAGCCTGGGCTAGAGGGATGAAGACGCTAGGGTGCATACAGAAGATTCTAAGACCGGATGACCGAATCCAGCCCGAAATTCCTCCTATCAACCTGATTGCTAATGATGCAAACGACAACAATCAACAAACAACGGCATAAGAGGAGCAATAAGCAGAGAGAGGGAGGGTGGCACAACACCTGCGTGCAGAGTCAAGACTGCGATGGTGACAGAGAGGTGGCGTCAACGAGAGATCTCAAACCTCTTCATCGGGGACAGTGCCCCTCCTATTCGTGCCATAGATGGAGGGCTGGCTGGCGGCGTGAGACGACTACCTCGAAGTGGGGTCGGAGAGACTCTCCCTCCTCGCTCTGGGTTCGTGCGGCTCCGCTCATGATCCAGACCTGTGTCAGGAAGAAGGTCGTACACGAGATTAGGGTGTCCGGGACTCCTAAGCAGGGGCAAAGAGATGGTGATAATGAGTACGAAGATCCTGCTGACGACGTCCAGAACTCGAGAGCGAAAAGTAATAATGACGGGGTGACCCATGAGCTGTGGTGGCAGAAGCAGAAGGTTAGCAAGAAGGACGCCCTCGAAGAAATCAAGCAGGACACGAGCATGTGCAGGGACGACGGCGATGGCGGGGCTCGCAGCTCGAGAGCGAAGGCGCGGACGTGGGAGGGGGCGAATGAGAGGGTGGAGAGTCGATCGGGTGGGGTCGGCAGCACTGGGAAGTCGGGGACGGGCCGGGCCCGGGGCATTTCGGTCGGGTTCCCTTGTGCCCGTCGCGGCAGGGGTGACTTGATGTAATGGGTTGGCGCCCTTTCGCCGTTTCTATAAAGGCTCTGCCCACCGTGGCTTTAATTTAAAAAAAAAAAAAAAAAAAAAAAAAAAAAAAAAAAAAAAAAAAAAAAAAAAAAAAAAAAAATAGTCTGTTTTGAAGTACAGCCGGCGCGTGCGAAAAGCACAAGGAAGCCAGCAATGGACTTATATGCCGGCAGATCTCTTACAGAAATCAGGCTAGTCGCCGTGTCGTATTTTCTCGGACTTTCAGGGGTGGGTGCTCCACGTGCGGTTGCGTCAGCGCTTTAAGTCAGAGACGGCACTAGCGGCGCCTGTCCAATCCCGCTACGAGAAGCCGAAGAATGATAAAGCACATTTGTACTGCCTCATTTTTCTACAATGACATGTCGTTGATATAAACGTATTCACTTATGGTTGAGCAATATCGGTCTGGTGGGTACAAAGCTCTTTGCGTAGTAGAAGTGTCTCAGTTCCGGGTTCAAACTTTGGAGATGTTACTCGTGCCGACCATTAATAATTTGGGTCTGATTATATTTCTGTCCAGTGAGTTACTTTCTGTCAGTTTTGGATTAGAAGAAATATGTGGACAATTACATACAACATCTTGCAAAACAGTTCAGCTCTAGACAACACTTGATCGAAAATGTCTTTTGATACAGATGTAATCGCGGCTGAATGGAGAACTCTCATGCTCGGCATAGTTGTTTGGTAAATATGCATCCTAAACTACTTAGCCAACGATAGTCGAGAAAGATACACACTGTGTATGAGAGAGAAAAGAGAGAGAGAATTTATTGGTTTCGGAGTGTGAGATGGACTTAGCGATTATTCTTATTATTTTTCGAATTTTTTCTTTCATATCATTTAGTGATATTATCGTTTAGATTATAGAAAAAAGTCCATATGTTAGATAAAGTGATTTAAATTTAAATTATTTTATAAATATTAATATTATCATAACCACACACTGTTGTAACTCTGGAGAGAACCCATAGATACATAACCTTAGCACGTGACGTCCAAACCATAAGACTAGGTGCCTGGTCTCAGATAATCATTAAGTTATATATAATCTATACAAATTATTACTTAACTCTTCTCATAAAAAAGTTAAATAATAAATCAAGCCTACCACCTTCTCCATCTGAAAATTGAAGAAAGTGAATAGTTATGCAGGCTTGCCTAACTACCATGGTAAAATGCCATGTAATCTTTTTCTTCTGTTGACAGGTTGTTAACAATATCGTATGATGTGGTTATAACCATACATTATTACTACCAATGACATGACGCTCTTTCCGTACTTTGCACCTACACAAAACACATCGTACGCTATAATTACAACAGAATAGTTCTTTTATCTGGATTTTCAAAGGAGACATTTACATATATGAACAGAAAACAGAACTAAAGTCTACACTCAATAGTTGATATTGCTCGGAAGTATCATGACTAGTAACCATTAAGCACAAAGTCTACACTCAATAGTTGATATTGCTCGGAAATATCATGACTAGTAACCATTAAGCACAAAGTCTACACTCAATAGTTGATATTGCTCTGAAGTATCATGACTAGTAACCATTAAGCACATAACGTTTAAAAGATAAGTTCAGAAAATTTGTTTTATGTAGTGAACTCGTGTGTATTTGTCATATCTGCAGCTATCCGAATACATGACGGGTGTCACCTAACAATTAAAGATATCCACAACAAGTTTCTTTCTTTCAAGATTTTCTTTGTCTCATGGTAAAGAGTACAACTTCTATAACAATAAACCATGAAGCAGTTACAGAAATACCAAGAGAATGGGGACTGCCCGACCCATTGCCATGTGTATGTGTTCTAGACCATTAGTTTGTTCTTTCGAGTTTGCACCCAGTCAAGACTCAAGAGTTCGCTCTTTCATTGAATTTTTGGGAGATGTTAGACTTTAGAGTCATGATCACTTTTGGCAAATCCGTTTCATCAAAAAAGACAGAAGTACGGATTTCCAAGGGAAACATCTGGACAAGAAATAGAAGCTAAAATAAAAATCTATCCGAATAATTGCTGACGGGTGTCACCCTAACAATTAAGGATATCCTGTAACACAAAAGTTTCTTTTATATCAGCAGAATGCCGACTGCCCGGCCCATTGCGAAGTGTATATGTGCTAGACCGCTGCTTTTGTTTTTTGACTTTCTACCCAGTCGAGACTCAAGAGTCCCCTCTTTCATTGACTTTCTGGAGATGGTAGACTTTAGAGTCATGATCACTTTTGGCAAATCCATTTTCATCATAGAAACAGAAGTCCCGGACTCCAAGGCAAACATCGAAATATCTTAGTCAAAATCAGGTCCATGAACCTTAGTCGAAATCAAGTTTCTGAACCATAAGGTACTTATGAAATACAGAAAAGAGAAAAAGAAAAAGAGTTCTTCTTGAGGAAGAGTTTGGAGCTAATATTTATACCATAAGAAAAAATAACAAGTTATATAAAATGGAAAAGTTTATCTAATATGTTGAATATTCAACAACGGAAAATGTTGCTAACTGGTATTTTGGTACTTGTTGTTCGTCACCTGTGCAGAAACAATCAAATTATCACTTATAGCTTCATCAACATTCATAACTAAAATATATCTTTTAGAAAGTTATGTATGAAGTACACTCAATGAACAAACAAGTTAAGTACTTACATAGACGAAACAGTATGCTCGCCGAATATCATGTCCCTCAACTCAGTCTTTCATGCAGTTGTTCTCTCAGATAGCTCTCGGTGTGTCAGAGTCCGGTTGCGCACTGTCATATGTTGAAGACGTCGCTGATAAATCTTGATTGATTCTCGATGTACGTTCTCGTTCCAGTCCATGCAACATGTCGCTAATCGAGCTTCATGTGACTTCGCAAAATGAGTCCTCTTCGTGGCAAACTTGTTTATGACGGAGTTGAAAGTCTCTGACATATAGTTCTCTCGAGCTCTAGTGTAAAATCACATCTTGGATGGCGTAATGATCTTCTCCATGAAATCTATCATAGCTCGATGAGTGGGAGAATCTACAACGCAGACATCATTTCATTTACATCATAAACAAGATACAGTCTATCTAATATGTACAAGTCTTAATCTAAGAAATTATTGATATAAGAATATAGAGAACATATCTCATATAGATAATATGTGTATGATGCTGGTCTATTTAGGTCCGAGATATTGCAGCATGGTCTATCTCAAAGTAGAGTCATGCACATCATGTGATCTCTCGACTACGTTCTGAATGTCTAAAACTAAGATCCTCGTGTCGTCTTCACCGTCAGTAGGATAACGACCACCAACCATGACTGTCTCTTCGCATTCAGATGACAACAAGTGTAAATCCATCCCTTCAGCTTGTCTGCAATACCGTAAGTCATCAGCTCTGAATACATATATCGTCGAGAATCGACGACCTCACTATCTCGAAGATCTCGTATCCCAGCCACTCGCTGAATCAACACGGATTTATTTCTTATAGTCGAAGCTCCTTGAGATTGAATCCATCTTTCTAATTGTCTCTTTGTAAGGAGCTCAAGGTCTGCAATCACCTCAGCTTCATCAAACACCACTGGGAGGTCACTTCTTGGTCTGCACCTCCGCTAAGAACTTCTTGATCACGTTCTTGCACTTGTGTCATAGGTCCTTCTGGCTCACGATGCCGTGTTGATGCAATATAACATCCACCGATGTCTTGTCATCATGGACAACCTCGTCATGAATAATATCACGAGCCACCAATCGTTGGATCCTTATCTCAAATATTGCATCCTCGATCAACCATGCATTTCTTCCTATCTCAATTCGAGTCATATTCACCATCTCGATGACACGACCGTCAAACACATCAATGAATGCACAAGTGCTATTGAAGTCATTGGGGGTGGAGCCGTAATAGAGGTCGGCATACACAACAAAGTTTCCTAAGACATACAAGTCAAATTCAAAAATACATATTTAAGACATTCTAAGTAAGAATACTTATGCATATGATATCACAACATGAGTAATAAACAAGTCACTTAGCTCAATGTGAACACACTCATCTCCCATGGGAGCATGGTTCAAGTCCGAAAAATGTTGTGCGAGTACTTCTAACTGCACCTCCTCTTTCTTGACCGTCCATCGATCGAGTGTTGCTTGAATCCATCCAATCTGTCGTCTCCTATCGCTCTGAAATCCATAAAAGTGCTTTCATCTTATAAACTGTAGGTCAACCTCTCAATAAATTGAATCCAATTGTGTATATCTCAATCCCGCACATAGTGCAGAATGATATATACGAAACATCACATCGAGGACCCCATAATACAACTCCATCTCTGTGGACAACTATACAAACTTGTGCTGGCACTCACAACTGAACTTCAACTTCCAAGTCTGATGGAAAGCCTTGATTGTTGGAGGTAACAAGAGCTTATCACATCTGGGTGGGGACACTTCACCTTGAAGTCTTGAAAGAATTGTCTCAATCGAGACAAAGATACAAATCCAACCCTTAGGAGATCCCCGACAAGTATGTCAACTTCTCGCATGTCTCTCTCATGTGACTCACGATCATCCACTTCATTGGAGATCTTAGAATCTACTGTTGGATCTAATGAGATTTGAGAGTCCAACACGTTATCTGTCACTTATAGATAAAATATGCCAATTCAAGTAAGAAAGATATAATGCCCACGCATTTACAGATTTACAAGCATACTTCAGCTTGCTTGAAAGGGGTGAAAAGACAACCATACTTGAACACCCAACGTCTTCATAACATCTAGATCGGCCACAAACTCATCATCCTCCATCTTTGACACAAGTACCTCCATATCACCCTCATCTGGAATTACATCTAGAATCTGGTTTTGAACCTCTGTCTCTCTGATCATTTGATCAATAACGACCCGAGCAGTCGCAAACAGAAAGTTCATAATCGCAGCATGCCCTGCACCAAGTCCTAGAAGTTGCATCAGTTGTACATACCACGGAAGCAATGACTCTAGGTCTATGTCTATTGTCCGGTCATGGTAGATGTACCCTAGGAGACATGAATTTAAAACTTGACAATTAAAATGAACCTATCCGTCCGGAGGTCCAGTCCTCGTCACTGAGATACCCTCAAATCACCTCAAAAATATATAAGACACTGAAATAAAACTATAACAATCTAGACTAAGTAAAACAATAAAAATATAACCACAAGAATTTTCCAAATCAGAAGAGTACTAATACAAAACAAACAGTCCTAACAAAAAAAACTACAATTACAATAATTTGAAAATATAACTACTAAAAACATGAATGAGAAAAGAGGATGACTAAGACATGGAAATAACCAAGTCTTAGAGTGAAGATTGAAAAAAGTAAAAAAAATATTTGTGTCTCGGATCTGAGATGGGTGAGAAGAAGGGCGGAGGAAGGCTGGAAGAAGGGGAGGAGGAAGGTAGGAAGCGGGAGAAGGAAAAAGGTAAAACCAAGTGAAGGGTGGCGAGGTGTGGGAAGGTGCTAGAAGGGTGGCGGGGTGCAGGAAGAGTGCGGGAAGGGCGGCCGCATCCAGACCTGCAGCAGCCTGCGGAAAGAGGCTGCTGCAGGTCTTGTAGTAGTGAATCCGGCATGCCGAAAATGATTTTTCGAGAACACATATTACAGACCGGTGGAATATCCGTCTCGCAGCCATTTCGTTTTGTCACAGTTTCCAGGTATTTTTACTTTTCAGATTAAAATTGTTCTTCTATAAAATTCCGTTCACCACAGTAATGAAAATTCTTGATACTAGAACATTTTGAATTTCAAAAAAGGAATATTTTCAAGATTTTCTTGCAGATGCTTAAATCTTATCTGTGATTTAAGCATCGCTTTTATCCTTAGGAAGTCAGAGGGCCACGTCAGACATCAGTTTTGAGCTAGGGATGACTCAAATTTTAAGTCTCAAGCAGACGAACGTTTTGAACCATAGATGAAGATCATTGAACAACAAATAAAAATGTGACAGTTGTACGTAATACTCGTGAGTAAACCCACCTCCATCTATTTCTCCGAAATCGTGACTAAACTGTTAACCCACCGCTAATATAGGGGCCCAAGTGGTTTAAGCATTCACAGTGAACTTTTGTGCTGCTTGTGGCCGCAAATTAGGGTGCTTGTTATTTCTAAGTGAAGTCGCACTCTGAAGATTTTTGTTGTTTCTTTTGAAGCCTTCTAAGGAAGTCCGTGGACCTGGGTTTGGGAGATAGCGTTTCTAACCCCGGCCACCATTCTCGGGCAGCAAAGACGAGGAGGAAAAATCTCGCAGGCACGACGACCGAAAGTGAATTCCAATTAATCTACACGTGAGTGAGAAGCATTGATTTATCAACATGTGAGGCGACTAGAGGGTACCATTGTGTGATAAATACGGAATCTTCGTTGCTGGGCAATAGAGTCTTAGTAGACACAGGACTAAGACTTTTAGCAACTATATACTCGTACAGGTGTCTCCTTTTGATTCTCCTTTTGATTCTTTCAATCGTTTTTTTGATTTTGTATGAAAAGAGAAATGACATGGCATGAATAGAACAAAGTATAAAATGACATAATATATACTTGACTGGCCCCATGCGCGGAAATACACTCTTGACAGGCCCCGTGCACGGAAAACACTACTTGACTGGACCCCTTACTGAGTACAGACAGTTTGCGATTGCCAGCGTCGTACTCGAGTCTGACGTGGTAGGTAGTCTGCTTGCGTGGCTAGAAGGACATAGTGACCGCGCCTAATTGTGTCTACTCAGCAGGACCACGCACTCGCTTACATGTCTTCTCAGCATTGTCTTTTTTGCCATGTCAGCATCTAATCTCCCGTCACTATGTCCTTCTAGCCGATACACGAAGCCGCAGTGTAAGGCCTACGTGATAGGCGGGTGCGTGGTCCTGCTGAGTAGACACAATTAGGCCGCGCTTTCTTGCCACGCGCGCATGGTCAGATCCCTGTCACCTTGTACATGTACCGTGGCGGCCACGTCATCATACAGAAACTACGTTTTTCACGCAAGGTCACGTAAGCTCGTGATACGTCACCTTAGATTATCGACTACCTACCACGTCAGACTCGAGTGTCACGCTGGCAGTCGCAAACTGTCTGTACCCGGTAAGGGGTCCAGTCAAGTAGTGTTTTCCGCGCACAGGGCCTGTCAAGAGTGTATTTCCGCACATGGGGCCAGTCAAGTATATAGCTGGAATAATGTTAGAACGACATACCATATACAGTACAGTTAACGGAAAATAACGTAATACATATTGCATTATAATATCATCAGATATATACAGTATTTAAGTTAACACTTACTTAATTATCTGTAACAGGTTAATATTACCATGATTTATTTTATTTTTGTAGATTAATTACCAGATAGTGCAGAAAATTAATATACAAATATAACCTAATTAAATAACGGATCTTCCGTGCTCGATTTCCATTGTATCGTATCTTTAGGTTGCTGAGAAATGCAAGAAAAAAAATATACTGTTACTTTTGGAAAACAAGCACAGGGTATATTACTTCATCCACCACACTACCATCATCTACCACACTACCATCATCGATGTTGCATTTTAACGACTAAGTGAGCAAACTAATAGCAAAGTTAGAACAAAGCCTAGAGATACATGATTATTAACAGAGTGTTATTCATAAATAAGCAAAAAGACTGCACAGTCAATCATGGGGATAAAAATTAAAAGCATGGTCTCACTGCGATCTTCAAAAGGTATGATATTATCTAAAACTTCTTATGCAGAATTTGACAACATTATGTCTGGCCTTCTCGAGATACTATTATTAAACTTCAAAACTGACATGCCTTATCAAACTACTCTTTTTCGTACCTTGACGAATCATTAACCTCGCTCTTGGGGTTCTCATTTTACACAAAAACTGAAAAGACCTTCCAAGCCAGCGACAAACTGAATAGTACTGTGGCAAACGATAACACCACCCGGTGGTGTACACGAAGAACAACGTGTGATACTTTCAAAGAGGTTTGATTCTAAGAAAGAAACGAGCAATGAGAGAATAAGCATCCACAATGAACTTCCGTACTTTTGCTCTCTTTATGATATCAGAAATAATGTAGGTGTTATATAAATACTCTAAATTAAGTAGATATTAAAATCAAAATAATATTTAAGTATTAACTGTTACTTGCTCCAAGAACGTTGGAAGCTCTTTTTTAAAACCCATAAGTAGAGTGTGTGGCTTTGCGCTTCACATGGTACAAATGCGGGAGGGTGCTGCACTAAATAAGTTAAGTAATAAATATATTGATTTATTATCTAACCCTTCCCGTCGGAAGGGTTAAGTAATAAATCAATATATTATCAAGGTTGCAGCCCTCTTCCATCTTCAGATGGAAGAGGTGAATAAGCAACCAAGAGAATATGTTTACAGAGAGACTTGTTTGCATATTTTCACCTCTTCCAAGTTCGGAAGAGGGAATATGCAAAGAGTTTTAATTTATGTATTAACCTTCCTTCTTGGAAAGATTAGGCTATAACTTAAAGCTTATAAATTTAAAATATTTTTACTGATAGGAGTGAAATATTTTTATACCAAATAACAGTTCTGTTCGTGTTATTGACTTATGGGTTTTATAGAACAGAAGTGAGCATGTGTAATGCAGTGACCAAACGGAATTTAAATTTTAGCTTATTAAATTTAGTGAAGTTAATTTGGACATAAGTAACGATTGTAAACCTTGTGATTGTGCGTAACGATTTGCAAACCTTTTTAGTGAAGTTAATTTGGACACAAGTAACGGTTGCAAACCTTGTAACTGTGTGTAACGATTTGCAAACCTTGTGACTGTACGCTTTTGACTAAATTTTTCACTAAATATTTTTGAAATTTGATGTCAGTTAATTACCGATGATTATTATGGTGATGGGTTAAACTTTTGTCTTTTTCCTCTTCTCCCTAGAAGTGTAGTTTGGATGCATATTATTCAATAAGTTTGAATAAGTTTGCAATTAGAGATGTCTACTGAGGTTTTCTAGCAAATCCATGTGAAGCGCTTCAAGTTCAAACTAGAGTACACTTTTCAGATACCACCTTGCGATGATCAGAACTCACCAGTTTCTATGTATGCTTATAGAGCATGCGCTTCGCTCCCCACATCTTCCGTTTCACAGTTTTCTCTTTCCTCAGCTTTCCTCTACAAATTGTCAGTAATAAAAAAAAACCACGAGAATGAAGAACAATTTGGTGCTAGGTCGAGCTGCAGGCGTGAAACTAAGAGTGACTCAGTATACAAGAAAATGAGTAACAATATAACGTATTGAGAATGTCGTGCGCATACACATCGCTACACAACATACATCGCTGACAAAGGAACACCACACATACACATAACACATGGACGATGTCATACACATACACAAGTGTACCACAATAGATAACAAGGTATGTACTCACTCCACCTGCCAACAGGCACTAGACAAATCCACTCTGTGATCGCAAAGAATCCAGATCTCACTCTCAAGACTACCCACCATAGCCAGGAGCTTGAAGGCTCAACTTGAAGAACTGAGGTCTCCAAGCCCCTACCTGCGAAGTATACCCCTTGTGGACACTCTCACCAACTTGCTCTAACGGTCTTACCGGGGTCCGCCACTTCACACTCGGTCAACCTAGCCGAGTCACCAAACTGACGTGACAGCTGTCGTGCACATACACATCGCTACACAACATACATCGCTGACAAAGGAACACCACACATACACATAACACATGGACGATGTCATACACATACACAAGTGTACCACAATCGCCCCCCTAACTGGCGGTTAGGTCCCTCTAACTCCAGATAGCTCCATATCTCAACTACGTGATATACACCTTCATGGGTGCAAGGATCAAGAGGCCGGGTGCTACATTGCCCCATCGTTAGTCGCCTGTCTGCAATCCATACCACGCAAAGATCTAATCGGCTATCCCTGCTATATACATCGAGGACAAATCCACCGTCCAATAGGAATGACAGTGAGAGGTGGAGTCAAACATGACATGTGCCAACCTCTAGAACAACCATCACACACCAACATACGGGCTGCTCCACCAGCAGACCCACACAACATACACCTCAAGCCTGCTCGTACAGCTGCCAAGCTTGGGTCAACGGTACCATCGATGTTGGGAAGATGACATGGCACGCAATTACGCACATGGTCCTTCCAAACAACACCATCACGACCCTCTAACATGAGTACTCCAGAAGGTAACACCTCACGCACTCGTAAAATAGTGCGTCCTGCGGTCACATCCAACGTCGTCGGTGTAGTCTGCTGCAGATAGATATAATCGTCAGGATGAAACCTGCGAATCGATGACCGATAACCTCCTCATTGGATAGTTGCATATCGCAACGTGTCTCTATGCTGAGCAATCGCTAGATTCTCAAAAGCCATAGGCATAACTCTCCGAAATGTCTCTGCTCGTTGAGAACATGCTCTCACCCACATATCCGGATCATCAAGGTTCAGCACCTCAGCAGAATCACGACGAATGGTCGAAGGTAGATCTGGATCTCGACCGTATAATAGAAAATACGGTGAGAAGGAAGCCAAAGACGCTTGTCGGCTAAAACGGTAGCCCATAGCCAACCATGGTAACTGCACATCCCAGTCTCCCAAGCGGCCCTTCTGCAAGCCATACTTACGCAATCCTCTCTTCACCGTCTGAACTACCCTCTCCGCCAAACCATCCGCCTCAGGATGATCTCGAGATGTAGTTCGATGATCAATCAGCGCCTGATCACACAAGGTCTGAAACTCACCAAGGAACTCTGTACCTTGGTCTGTCAGCACTTCAGCTGGTGCTCCAAAACGACTCAGCACTCGATCTAAGAATGTGTACGCCGTCCCTTCACTCGCCTTGTTTGGTAATGCCACCAACTCAATCCACTTGGAGAAGTGCTCCACCATCACCAACACATACCGATGATGACGTACCGTCAACGGTAAGGGTCCCGCAAAATCCAAACTCCAACGGTAACCCAACCCCATAATCGGTAAGGGGTGTAGTTGTGGAGTAGGAGCATTAAACGATGCTCGTACTCGATCACAAACCACACATCGTGCGACAAATTATTGCACATCGACGTGCATACCACGCCACCAATACTGTCCTTGGAGTAAGCTATGCGTGCGCTTCACTCCAAAATGTCCCAACTCCTCATGAGCATGTCGTACTAATTGTGTCCTCTGGGATGGATGTGGCACTATCCGTACTCTCCCATCATCCCTCACTCGAAGTACATGTCGTCTTTCTCGTCGAAATCTCTTCGCTCGTTGAAGGACACGATCTCGCTCCTTGGCACTTACTGTGTCTACCACCACACCAGTACGTAGATATTTCATCACGGTCACATCGTCATGGATATCTCGCTGGTTTGAAACACCATCTCTATCCTCAGGATCTGGAGACTCGTCATCTACTCTCTCACTTGAGAAAGATACGACTTGGCCCTCCATACTAGAGTTCATGGTCAAAACACAAAGAAAGGCAGATGCATGCCACCCTGGCACTATCTCCTCATCAACCTCATCATGCCATCGAGCCCCAGTCAGATCCTGCTGACTCGTGCACGGGTTGCGACTCAACCCATAGGCATCTAGGTTTGCAACTCCAGGTCTATGCACTACCTGAAAGTCATACTCTTGTAAGATCAGAGCCCATCGTGCAAGCTTCCCTGTAAGCTTGTCGGACTCCATCAACCACTTGAGCGGCTGATGATCAGTGATGAGAGTAAAAAGATTCCCAAACAGATAACATCGGAAGTGTGCAACAGCCCACACTGCAGCTAAACACTCCCCCTCGTACGAACTGTACCTCGCCTCCGCCGAATTGTTGGAGCGACTGGCATACGCCACCACAAACTCCTTTTTCTCATCATCATGCTGAGTCAGCACTGCTCCAAGTCCCAACATACTCCAATCAGTGTGCAGTTGGAAAGGACGTCCCCTAACGGATCAGATGGGAGCAGATGTCAACCTATCCTTGAGCTCCACGAAAGCTCGCTCTTGCTCATCTCCCCACTGCCACTCCTGGTCCACCTTCATCAGCTTGGTCAATGGCTTCACAATTGCACTAAATCCTTTCACGTATCGACGATAAAAGTTCACCAAACCAACAAATGCTCGAACTCGACTCACATCTGTGGGGCGTGGAATACGTGCAATGGCCTCGACCTTCGTCTGTTGAACACCCAACCCGTCTGGGTAGATGGTGTGACCCAAATACTCTACCAACTCCTGGAAGAACTTGCACTTCTCAAGATGTAACTTCAATCCATGAGCTCTCAACCGCTCGAACACATCCCGCAAGTGTCTCTCGTGCTCCTCCACTGTAGCACTATAGACCAAGATGTCGTCAATATAGCATCTGACAAAATCCAATCCTGCTAGGATCCTATCCATCACTCTTTGGAATTCAGCAGGGGCGTTCTTCAACCCAAATGATAAGAACCGCCATTGATACAAACAATCCTTGCCGTGAGAGTCAATCCCCCAGAATGTTGTCTTGGGCTTATCTTCTTCTCTCACTGGCAACTGATGATACCCTGCTCGAAGATCCAAAGTACTGAAGACCTTCACATGCCCCACTGCATCAAAGATCTCCTCAGGTGTCGGCATGGCATACTTATCGGACTTCGTCTACCGATTGATAAGACGATAGTCTCCACACATGCGCCTATCCGTGTAGTTGCCATACATATCCTTCTTTGCTGGCATAACTGTGGCAGATGCATACTCTCCATGCGACATCTCCACCAACCCAGCTTCCACCAAGTCTTGAGTCCTACTCTGGATCAAAGTTCTCTCCATGTCACTGTATCTGTAAGGACGTCGAAAGATTGGCGTGTCATTAGCCAAGTCGATCCGTATACCTGGTCCCTTCAAGGTACCCAAATCCTTCATACTAAAGGCAAAACAATTCCTGTAGCTCTTCAGGAATCTCTGAACTCTTCGTCTCTCCTCTTCTATAAGCTTGGGTCCAATCTCTGGCTCCCAAGTATCCTCTGTCACCATGTTAGAGATAGAAGACGAAGTCGTTGACTGCTATCTTGAAGTCGTTGACTGCTATCTTGCAGTCTCTGGAGCAGTTTCCTTCTGCTCACCACCAACAACCTCCACCGCTACTGTGCGAAAAACTTCTGCAGTTCTAGCTGCAAGCTCCACACTCTCTCCTACGACATCCCATGATGTCCAAGGATGACGAACTCCACGTGCCTCGCCCCCAGCCTTTGCCTCCACCGACCCGGTAGGTAAAGAGCTCAAGAGTGTCCGAGCAGTAACACCCGTCGATCGCATCCGACGCTGCTCAGCCAATCCAAGGCTAACAATCCATGTCAAGCAGTTCAAGTCCATTGCTTGACCCAACACTTGACGACGTGAAGCCTCCGACACTGAAGCTACTGCCGTTGTACTCGTAGGAAAACCCATCGCTCTCTCTCTCTCGTCGGCATTGGGCTCCACCAACTGTTGTAACCGAGCATCCCACACAAGCCCAGGTCCTCCATCTCTGTAAGCATGTGACGCTGGAAAGCTCACCAAAGTGGGTAACGCTGCCATAGGTTGTCTCACTAGGTTCACAACTGTCATGGGTGACTTGTCAACGACTCTCACTACTTGAGATCGTCGTCCTGCATCCAAGATGCCATCAACTGTGAGGTGCGCTGGTCGTCTCACTGCATCGTGTGCGCGCTTGAGCACCTCCCTCGGTAACAAGTTCGTCCACCTCAATCGTGGACGATGTGCACGAGATCCCACTCTCACTGCATCTAACAAGACTGCTGGTGCAACCCAAGACCGCACCTGGTGCACACTCGTCATCATATGCGCACGAACATCACCCAACAAAGGAATGTTCTCCAAGATGTACGTTGGAGAATCCACTTGATGCATCTGGAGATGTCGTAAGATCAGTAACATCTCCCAGAACATCCTAGATCGCGGGTCCTGTAAACCTTGACTTCTCCCAGCACGCGTGTGACCTTGACATGGCCACCCGGCTATCACCAAGTGAATGATGCCAACAAACGTGAGATCCTACGCCCCCAACAGTGAAATATTTGACGGTAATGCTTGCTGGTATCCTCTAACAGCTGATATAGACAACAACTCAGGATATCTCTGCACCAAACGCGCCACGTGACGCAATGAGACACGTCTTGCGACCTCATCTCTCTCCACATACAAGTATCGCTGTACTTGTATGCCTGCCTGCAATACCGCAGCCAAACCTGTGCTGATCTCTCCAAATAGCTCCAGCACACACACACCCTCCTTTGGATATTGCCATGCAATGAGAGTCGTATCCAACGGTGTTAAGGTCACATGGCCAGTAACAGGAACATCCCGATGTTCCTCTATTGACGGTACAAAGGCTTCACTCCAAGCTTGCTGTACCAATCGATCAGCATACTGCTGCAACTCTCCGCTCGAACTCCAAAGTGGAACATCCAAAGCAGATGGTACTAACGTAGACATGCTAGGCATGTCCTCCACCTCCTCAAAGACCTGAGTATCCTCCGCATGGACATTGCCTTCTAACAACTCGCCCGACCAAGTGATGACCGAACTGAAACCTGCAACGGATGCCATCGTCTCTGATGTAAGCTCCGTTGTCCCAACTCTAGCACTGAACCGCACTGGTAAGCGACTCACTCGTCCCTCACCGGACTGCCAACCTGCTCTATAAGATGCTATTTCTGCCCAATAGTCGATCATGAACCCCATAGGGTACAATACAGCACCTCCAACCAATACATCATAAGACTCCACGGCCATAACGATAGTCTTGACCCTCACCATGGAACCATCCGTGGGATGATCTGGTCTAACTCTCACCGTCAGCAACTCGCGTGTCATGTGTAGAGTTGTACCTCTTGATCCCCCTAGAGATGTCTGTAGCTAGAATGGACATCTCTCTACTTCGGACTTCCTTAGACCCAAACCGATACACGCCGCCTTTCCCAACATCAACGGTTGGGCTCCAGAGTCTAACAACACTTTCTGTGGTCGATACACCTTCTCTGAAGGTGCCACCAAACAGAAGATACCACTTCTGTTGTCCAACAACACCACACCTGGTGCCAATCCAGCACGGTCAATTGCCGGTCTAGCTGATAACTCATCTAGCCTAGCAGCCGCCGCTTGCCAAGTACCACTAGTAGCTATCCTGATCTTCGATTCCATGGACACATCTACCGCCTCTTGCTGAACCACCTCAGCACTAGAGGTAACCACATCCTCGCTCTCACTGAGCGTGGCTGCCAACTGGAACACTAGAGCCAAGCTGACTCCCAATGCCCTCATATCCGTGGTTGAAAATTGTGGGGCTCGCAAAACTACTGTAGCCGTCCTCAACATCGGATTCGACGTCGCATCCACAGACGTCGAGGGTTGACTCGCATTATCCCCACTCTTGGATATCGATGCCTCCAACTCCACTGCATCATCGGTAGGCCGTTTCGGAACCATAGAAGTGGTCCTCAATGCCTCTGATAGCGTGAACGATTGAGGAAGTCTGGCCTGTCTACTAGCCTCCCCGCGTTGTGGATCCAACTCCACTGACGCACCTCGTGGCTCAGAGATACGCACTGCACTCCGAGTCACTATCGCAGATGTCTCAATCTGCGCCACACCAGCCATGAAGTCGAAGTCACCTCCTTCTCCTCCATAAGACGTGGAAGCTTCTGTTCCACCAGATCTCCGCTGAGCTATAGCCATACTAGTTATCCTCTGCTCCAACTGCTCAATCCGAGCAGCCATACCGGCTTCTGACGTTGTAGCAGACGCTGGACCAACTGGTCCTCTCCCAGGTGTTGGACCTCTACCTCCAGCTCGACCACCACGGCCTCCTTGAGCTCCTCCGCCTCGTCCACGATCAACCTTCCCTTGCCGTAGCTCAGGATGAAGATCAAAACAACGGTCACTACTGTGACCTGATCGTCCGCAATGCTCACACTGCCTAAGCACCGCTTGAGACGTCCCAGATGTCTCATAACCACCTCTCCTTTGTGGACAATCCTTTTGCTGATGAGGACCATCACAAGTCCAGCAAGGACATGCTTGCTGCTGACTAGAGAAGGACGGCATGGGCTTCTGCCCACCAGATCCTCCAGCACCTCCATGGGATCGCGAGTGTTCAACACGATCCTTACCACCACCACCACCACGCTGTTGCGTAGTCTATGATCCTCGAGAAGAGGAGGTCGCCCCATGTGATGCGTCCCTACTGAACCCAACAGTCACCACCCTCTCCTCTACCATGTTGAGCTCTATCCGCTCAGCCAAACTAAAGACAGCCGCTAATGTCGGAGCTGTGTCTCTAAGGAGAGTGGCATCCCTGACTCTCCTACGCAGCTCCCGATCTAGTATCCCATACCAGAACTGGACTGCCTGTGCTTCTATCATCCCTTGGGTAACGCTGATCAACCGTCTCATGTGAGTAAACGCCTCGCATAGGCTCTCTCCAGTCTTCCGCTGGAACTCCTGGAGACTCTTCAACTTGTCGGTCCGCACACCCTGATAATTCTTCCTCAAATAGTGGAAGAACTGAACCACAGGGTTAAACTCTGATGGTATCCCGTTCGCACTACCACCTGCTCCACTACTAGTGGACGCACCGCTGGTAGTAGGGACTCCGCCACCCGTGGATGTACCACTACTACTGGCATCTGACCTCGAAGGTGCTACGCCTCCCGAAACTACACCAGTAGTGATAGAGCGTAGTTGGGAGACCAATGTTGTCTCCACAACTCAATCTCAACACCGTAGTCTCGTCTGAACTCGTGGTAATCGTCCATCGGCGGTCCCTCCAAGTGCTGAAACAAACCCTTCCACGTCATGAAAGGTGTGAACAACTGTGGGTTCCGCATCTGTTGCAGATCGCACCAACTGTCGAACTCCTGGATGAAGTCATCCAGCTCAATGGTACCCACCGTACTCGAGTAACGTCGAGGCCCCTTCGTGGTCCCATAGATCTCGTCCATGTCCCACAACAACAATGTGGTGACACTAGCCTCACCAGCAGAAAATGCACTGTCTGCGTCTGACTCGTCCTCTGGAACAACCAACGGCAATGGTGTAGGTAGTCGGTACCTCACCCCACTCCGTGTATACCCACTATCCGAGAAGTCCTCACCAGAACTTCCCGAGAACTCCGTGGTGATAGAATCTCGCGAACACACTCTCTAACCAGAATGTCGAAATCCCCGTCACCACCGTAACTACAACTTGCCTATCCTCGCTCCTACTGAGCTCACCTATCTCTTACTAGGACAGTCAAGGTAAGGGCAACTTGTACCTGCCATCACCACAAGCAGCCTCTCACGGTTTGTTGGTCGTCACTCCAACTGCACCGTGAGAGAAACAAAGATAGTCTGACTGGTCATCACTCCAACCTCACTACCGACAACACACTAGAGTGAACTCACTCTGGAAATCAAGCGCCAACACAAGCAAACGCGGCGCACAAACAGGAAGCAGAATATGGAGGGGTTCCAACCATAAGAAGTCCAAACGATAACCCTCCACACTCAAACATTCACATAAAGAGAAACCCAATCTCACCCGGACTGACGCGTCTTCTTCGGTGACCACATGCACAATATATGATCCCGACTGTCATAACCTGCACCTAAGGTCACTAACTAGCCGTCCACACCTCTAGTAGCTCCAAAATATCAACGTGATAGCTCTACTAGCTCATCCAAGACAACTGCCACCAACTGCCTCCATACGCGTCTTTACGGTATAGGCAAACACTACCACAACAGCAGCTTCCCCCTAGTACTTTGGGGTCGCCCTACCACTCTTCTAGGAACGTGCGAGCAGATCTCCTACTACCTTAAACCAGCCCCTAAGTACTTGCACGCATCCCTGTAAGACACCAAGAGCTATTGGTCTAGTGGTAAAGCCAAAGCTAAGACTACAGAGTTAGGAGTCCAGGTCCAAAAATAGTGTTGGGATGGGTGACTAGTTGGTTTTACCCTTCTCACACAGCTGGAACTTGGATACCTCTCTCACGCACGCCAGCAAGCTGGCTTGCGGCGGACTCGGGCTCAGGCTCAGGCTCCGCTCCGCCTCCGCACTCCGCTCTCACGCCTCCGCACTCCGCTCTCACGCCTCCGCACTCACGCACCTCTGCTCCTCGAAGCCTCTAAACGCCTCGACACTCCCGCTCACTCTCCGCTTGGAGAAGAGTAGAACACACAAACAAGGACGAGTACGACGAGAAAACACCCGAAACAGCAACTCAGGGTCGAAATTGCACCAAATTGTCGAAATCATCCAATTTGGAACTCGCAGACAGGATTTACGACAGATTTTGACCAATCCGCGGCCTTCTTCGGCTTGTAACTTCGTCGATCCTTCACCAAATCGAACGATTTTGGTTGCGTTGGAATCGTCTTCCCGGCGCGCACCTACTGCACTCCTCAGATCCAAAAATTATCGACCCATGCCAACCTGACACACGCCGACGCACTTCGGCCGACTTAAAACCCGTCACCAAAATCCGTCACCAGAAATTCGACTTCCCATAACTCGCAAACGGCTCGACCAAACTTCGTGAAACTTCGTGCACTAGGATCGTCTTCCCAGCGCGCTTCCAACGAGCCCACATTGGCCTGACATTGTCGACTATTTCGTCTGCCACGCCCAAATGCGCACTTCAGCTCGAAACATGTCACTTCAACACATTCCGCAAAATTTCAGCAGCGCTTCCGCATTACCTCCCCACCAAATCGACTGCGGACAAGTTCAGACGACACCCGTCCACACAGCGATCGATCACAACACCAAAACAAGCCACTCCACGCACGCGCGCACCCGCAAATTGAAGATATCAACGATCTGCCAACTCCGAAGATACCACCGGTAGCAATCTGCAACATGAAATCCCTACCCCAGGCCTTGCAATCTGAGTTCTTCAAGTGATAACAAGGTATGTACTCACTCCATCTGCCAACATGCACTAGACAATCACTACAGTCGAGCCAAATCCACTCTGTGCTCGCAGAGAATCCAGATCTCACTCTCAAGACTACCCACCATAGCCAGGAGCTTGAAGGCTCAACTTGAAGAACTGAGGTCTCCAAGCCCCTACTTGCAAAGTATACCCCTTGTGGGCACTCTCACCAACTTGCCCTAGCGGTCTTATCGGGGTCCGCCACTTCGCACTCGGTCAACCTAGCCGAGTCACCAAACTGACGTGACAAGAACGTATCTGAAAATGATATTATCTGAATGTACATAACATATCTTTAAGGAAAACAACAAAATCTGATTTATCTAAATATATATATCATTTTTTTAAGGAAAACAACAAAATCTGAATTATCTGAATGTATATATCATTTCTTTAAGGCAAAACAACAAAAATTTGTAATTGTGCTTTATGATTTTGACGTTTCGCAAATTCCGCAAAATTCAAAAGTTTAAGAAAACCTAAGATTTTTAAAGATTTTTAGTATCAAGAATCTTCAAATGCACATCTACTCGAAGTATAGGTTATAAAGTAAGTACATAATTATGATACATATGAGGAAGTTGAATCTAAATGAATCATATTTATGTTCAGTATTCGAACTTGAATCTAAATGTAACTAGAAAGATTTGAAGGAAAGATTAAAAGTTATACCACAACTCGAAGCAAATGCATAGCAATCACATTGCAGGAGCAGCTACTTGTCCCGGAGGGACAATCATTCATGTTTTTCTTCCAGGGTTGGCAAATTTCGGGGTCTTCATGGAGACTAACACAAATTAACGTTGGCATCTACATCTCTCTAACAAGTTCTTTGTCTGGATTTGCTGTCGCTGAATGCTTGGATAACACTATACGATGTAAATGATTAGAGTTTCAATTCATCTTCCTCCTGTTAATTTTCAAGTTTAGAGCTCAGCAACTTGCAGCCGAAGGATGGAGTTGAATGAGGATTATCGGATTCTGCCACCCCAGCTCGTTCAAGTTCGAATTAATGTGAGTTGAAAATTATGAAGCAAAACTCTGTTTTTCTTTGTAAGTTGTCAAGTTTCGGGGGACAGCTCGCAAGCAAGAAGGCGGGAGCATCATAAGTCCGTGACTCCAGTCTGTATTTCACAGGAAGTAACTCCAAATCCCGTCAAAGAACCCTCTAATCTACCTTACATGGTACATCGAATATCGTTGTCCCAAGTGGTTTAGCCTACTGTCCTCTAAGACGGGTACTGTTGGAAGTGCATGTGCTACAAACTATTAACGAAGCTTCAGGTAAGAGTATCACTATGATGAATCTCATGGACAGTCTCATGATCCACGAAGATCCCAAGGACAGGTAATAATGTCTATCATTTTATACTACTTATGCGTGGATCTCACCACCGTTTTGTGAGTGGCTGTGTGCACGAAGATTGCAAGACACGTAGGATCGGCATGAGGTCGACCTAACGTCAATGACCGCATCACCACATTCTTGTTCGACTCTTGTGTTTCATTGTTTATTTGAGATCTGAGACTTGGGATCTGAGATCGATTTCATGAATTTTTTTGGAGTATTTTGCCATGTTATGTTAGTGCGTGCATGGAACGTGGGCGGGAAGCTCTTCTGAAGCTCGGGAGAATGCAGCTTTTGAAGCTAGGGTCGCTGTCGAATGATGACGAGAAGCGTGAAGACAATGAAGCACTCGCTCGAATATACAAGCGAATGTGCAATGGCTATGAAGTTTGATATCAAGGACAAACTCTCTCGCTTGTTTCTTGTCTGACATTTTTCATCAATACATTTTATCTTCTTGGTTTTTGAATTAGATGTTGTTTTGTACGTCGGTTTGGGTCTTAAACGAGTGAGACGTTTTCATCGAGGCGTGAGGATGGAGGCTCGATCGAGTACTTATTAGTTTCTTGGGGGCAAGGATAGATTGGAGAAGAGGGTGATATTGCTATGACTACTTTTTTGAGGAGAGATCATGAGAGTCAACATTGGCAAGGACGTGCATATCTCGACAGTCACTTGGACTTGAATTTGATATCGATCTCATCGAGTCAATCGGTGACTCCATCGGGCCAATCTAGTTTTGCTTCTGGCTGTTTCTCACTGCCACCAGAGGAAAGCTTCAATATGACTATCGTGCACTATGTGGTGCATCATTGACAAACTTCTCACCTTCTTGCTAATATTACGAACAGACCACTCTTGAGAACGGCAGGTATTGCTCGACCCATCCCTAGAAAAGCTTGGAAAAACTGAGAAGCCCTTGCTCTCTTTGGATGTAAGAAAGCCGAGGCGGAAGAGTATGAATCTTTAGTTGGTCGAGAGTGCATCGTCCTGTCTAAAGTTAAACAACTATCACACATCAACATTACGGATTGTGCCACCAGCAGACCCACAACATACACCTCAAGCCCGCACGTATAACCACTAAGCTTGTGTCAACGATACCATCGATCTTTGGAAGTTGACATAGCGCACAAATGATCTTTCCAAACAACACCATCACGGCCTTCTAACATGAGCACTCCAGAAAGTAACATCCCATGTACTCTTAAAATAGTACGTCTTGCGACCACATCCAACGTCGTCGGTGCAGTCTGCTGCAGATAGATAAAATCACCAGGATGAAACATGCAAATCGATGATCGATAACCTCCTCCTGAATAGTCACGTATCGCAACTTGTCTCTATGTTGAGCAATCACTAGGTTCTCGAAAGCCATAAGCATGACTCTCTAAAATGCTCGGCTCGTGGAAAACATACTCTCATCCACATATCCGGGTCATCAACTGTTCAGCATCTCAACAAAATCATGACAAATGACCAAAGATAAATATGGATCTCGGTCATACAATAAAAAATACAGTGAGAAGGAAGTCAAAGACGCTTGCCGGCTAGCCCATAACCAACCATGATAACTACAAATCTCAGTCTCTTAGTCTCCAAAATGATCTTTCTGCAAGCCATACTTGCGCAATCCTCTCTTCACCGTCTGAACAAACCTCTTCGTCAAACCATCCATCTCAAGATGATCTCGAGATGTAGTCGGATGATCAATCAGCCCATGATCACACAAGACATTAAATTCACCAAGAAACTCTTTACCTTGGTCCTTAAGCACTTCAACTAATGCTCCAAAACGACTAGCACTGATCTAAGAACGCATATGTTGTCTTCTCACTCACCTTGTCGGATAATGCCACCAACTCAAACCACCAATGTTGAAGTGCTCCATCATCACCAACACATATCGATAGTGACATACAATCAATGATAATCATCACGTCAAATTCAAGCTCAAACGGTAACGCAAACCAATAATCAATAAATGGTGTAACTGGGGAGTATGAGTGTTAAACGATGCTCGTGCTCGATCATAAACCACACATCGTGCGACAAATTGCTGCACATCGATGTGCATACCACGCCATCAATATTGTCCTTGGAGTAAGTTATGTGTACGCTTCACTCCAAAATGTCTCAACTCCTCATGAACATGTCGTAATAACTATGTCTTTTAAGATGGATGTGGCACTATTCGGACTCTCTCATTTTCTCACACTCGAAGTACATGTCGTCCTTCTGATCAAAATCTCTCCGTTCATTAAAGATGCTATCTCGCTCCTTGGCACTTACTGTGCATACCACCACATCAGTACGTAGATGCTCCATTACTGTCACATCGTCATGGATATCTCGTTGGTCTAGAACACCATCTCCACACTCAAGATCTGGAGATTCACAATCTATTCTCTGACTTGAGAATGATACGACCTGGTCCTCCATACTAGAGTTCATGACCAACACACAAAGAAAAGTAGATGCATGCCACCCTAGCAGTTATAGACAAATGAGATGTTAGTTTTACGCTGTTATAAGAAAGTTAAAGACTGGAACAATAGATCTAATGTAGAACCTTATTCGAGCTTATCCTGTGTCAAGCGTAAGATGAATGGAGTACCATTAGATTTTCTTGAAACTTGGAGTGATTTCCTCGAGTCATTTTGTGGTGAACGGTCAAGACTTCGTTATGGAAGCTAGGAATGAGAGAAATGGGATCGAGTAGAGAGGAGTCGTTTAAATGAATGCTTCTTAATTGTTTATGTTCTTGTTGAATACTATTATTCAAATAGCCAAGCATTAAGTCCTTTAAACTTGTTCTCGTGTATGAACATTTGCTTTGAATTGAATTGCTCCAGTGCTCAATTTGCTCTTCTTTGGTTTAATGGTTTAATGGTTTAATGGTCTTTGGTTTAATGGTTTTTCAATTTGCTCTTCTTTGGGTTGGTGTACCACTGTTTATATGTTGCATGGGGTCTTGTTTACAATGGCTCGTCTAATCTCAACTTAATACAGTGAACTCTTATAAACTCTTGCTCCTACACTTCCCTTGGTAACTTATTGTGATCAGAAAGTCATTCATATATACTTGCTTGTAATCGTGTGGACTTCCTTTTGCTGGTGGTACAATCTTCTTTATTGTCCTCTTTTAACCTCGTTGAATAATTCTTTGCAGACCATCGATGATTGATGATTCTTGAGCATGTTGATGATTATGGCAACTGTGATAGTAACCATAGACATCTTTGTCCGGCTATGATATGCCGATCGACTAGTGAAGATCACTGATTTTGATTCAGAACAACACACTAATGATGATGTAAGGATATGAAGCGAGATTGTCACTGTTTTGCTCACTCTCTCCTTGTCACATTTGAACTGAGACGAGGTGAATGGTGGGTCAAGGAGAGATCTCTGATCTGGTTCGACTACTATCTTTGGTAGTCTTTCGAGATGTCATAATGACTAAAGTGTCTCTGAATGTCAAAAGAACTATTTTGTTGAAAAACAGCTGAGTCCTCATATATAATGTTCTAATACACGATTTTGAAGTGATGTTCCAGTGGAGGTTCGTGGTGCAGCATTGTTCCGATTGAGTACTAGTATGAGCTACTTCCATGTGAGAGATCGGTTTGACATCGAGAAGATTACTATCCAGGAGCTTATGGATGAAGTCATCATTGTCAATGTCGAAGTGTTGGATCTTTCGTACCTTGCTTGACCCAGTGGTGAGAAAATGACCAAGATATCGCAAGGTTTTCTTCGAAAATCAAGTTTGCTGAATTGCCAGGGTGTCAGTGATGGCACCCACATTCGAATCAAAACTCCTATAGGTGCTTCTACAGTGGTTGATTATTACAACCATAAGGAGTACCACTCCCTTGTGCTTAAGAGGATAGTGGATTCAGATGGAATCTTTCTCAATATAAGCGTGGGTATGCCGGATAACATCAACGACAGACGAGTTCTTCAAAGATCTGAATTCTTCCCTGCTGCTCAAGCCGACGAAGTCCTTCAAGAATCAAAGATTGTCATAAACTTTACCTTTCGTCTCAAGCCTTACATATTGGATGATAGCAGATACATTATGTTCTCTTGGCTACTCATTCCATATAATGTCCGGCACGGGAACAGCGAACTTCAAGAATTCTTTTGAACATCATATCCGCAGTCGACTTTGTGTGGAGCAGGTATTTGACATCCTCAAAGCTCGGTTTCCAATTCTGAGCATCGGAATTTTATCTTCTGTCCAGTGGACAGCTCCTCTTGTACACGCAACTTGTATCTTTCATAACATACTTGTGAAAAACATGTGGCACTCATGGATCGGTCGTTGGAATCGTTCTGCAAACCGCTTGGATCGGTAAAGAGTGGGGTGAACTCTTTATGTCCTGGAGATTCAGGTAAAGAAGTACGAAGGGCCTTGGCAGAATATCTAATGTTCTCGCGGTGGTTTTTTTCTCCCATGTACTAATTTTCGCTGGCATTTTAGGTCTCCGGATGATTATACTAAAAACTATGTTCAGAGGAGACCAAGTTAGAACTTCTATGGGGTTGAATTCTCCATTTGACCAGTAATATGTGTGAAAAATAGAATAAAAAAAAGTGTTGCAAATTCCTCATCACAAGAAATACCAACTCGAAACTTCCTTAGACTCTAAACCCGAACCAAACACTCTTTGTTGCCAAAGTTGACTGCAAAGTGCGCTGGTTCATGAGAATGCCAAAAACGTACCACAAGGAATGGACTCTTGTCACTACACGTTAAAAACAAATCAATACAGTATGGGAAAGACTCGGGTCGAACGAAGTGTTGCGGTCATAGCTTTTAGATATTGGAAAATGAACTCGCACAATGCAAGCCTCGTACATGCTTGTCAGACGCTTGACAAGGAAACAGCCACCGAAGACGGTGGTGCGGTCCACACCTTACTCTTGTGTTACACACAAGGCTCGAACGAGAAAAACGCGACCCAATGAACCAATCTCCACCAATCTCCACCTTGTGTCAGAACATCGGAGAAGTGCCCTTTCACAAACAACAACATGGGCGAACACATGGGCGAAGCTAACATCACGCTCCCCCGACATCTCCGTCTTTTCAGGAAAGGTTCTGTTTCTGTCATCCGGTTCGATCTGATATTTCCCTGCCTTCTTCGTGTGAAAATATCTGTGCGAATGGGCCCTAAGCTGAATCCAGTAGCTGAGGTTGCGAGTGTTAGCGGACGACATGCCGAGACGCCGATGCATCATGTACTGACGGTGCTAATCGCCGGCCGTTTGCAAACCATGTGTGCTTTTGGTGCTGGACATCCTGATCATCTTGGTGGAGATTCTTGAGAAGAGTGTTGGCAGCAAATTGCGCGAACTTTGGACAGCAAGCGGCTGTGCAGATGACGCGCCACATATGAACTTCTACCGCACTGTACGAAAGTGAGCAGCATGGAGCGAGAGTGGTTATCAGTGCAACCAGTTTTGACAGCGCTTGTAGTGATTGTGCTGCTGCTGGTTGCTGTTACAAAGAAATCCAAAGATCGTCGGCGTCCAGGGCCGATCCCATGGCCTGTGCTGGGAAGCATCCCACTCATTGGGACTCTTCCCCATCACAGTTTCTCCAAGCTTGCAAAAACGTATGGACCACTCATGTTCATGAAGCTCGGTTCGGTGAATGTAGTAGTCGTATCATCCCCAACGATTGCAGAGGAATTCCTGAAAACTCATGATAGAATCTGGGCATCACGACATCCTACTGCTGCGAGTAAGATCATGTGTTACGGAGGCATTGACATTGGCAGCTTGCAGTACGGACCACAATGGCGATATGCAAGAAAGGTCTTCTTATTTGAGCTCTTCACTGCCAAGCGGCTTTCGGAATTTCAGGTTGGACTTCTAACCATGAACTTCACAGTTCATACTCTTTCTGATCACTAACGAATCTTAAACCGTCCACCCACTGTATATTTGGAAGAGACATCTTGGATTAATAGCCAACCGCTTGTTGGAAAATATGGCATTACTCTTCGTCCAACTTCATGGTGAAGTTGGAACGCCAGTGCACACCCCACGAGTTCATGCGTGCATTGGTGACGATTACTCCGATGTTACTGGGTGACATTATAGACCTATACACATAGGCTCCTATCTCTCGCGGTGTCTTCCTGCTCGCGGACGGAACTTTCCTACTTGTCAGTTTATCGATTTCTTTCAATCACGTTAACATCTTCTGAACACCAGTGTTGAACAATTGCCCTTCATGGAGTCGCTGTAACGATATTGTCACGGGTTGTTTTTACGTGTGTGCAGAAAAGTCGCAAGCAGGAAATGATGACTGGCATCAACGATGCAATCAAAGGATGCTGTAATGGAACAAAGGCATTGCGGGTGGATCTGGTGATACGAAAGATTGCAACAAATATAGCGACCAGAATGTTGATGAACGAGGGCATTCTCAGCGAAAGGGCAAACACCATAAAAGACGCTGATGATTTTCAAGAGACGATAAAAGATACTTTCAGATTATGTGGCGTCTTCTATCTTGGGGACTACATTCCCTGGTTGGATCGCTTCGATCCGCAAGGTCTGAAGAAGCAGATGCTTGTCACTGCAAAGAAATATGACAAGTTCTTGCAGGGAATCTTGGACGACCACAAAGTGAAGCTCGAGGCAGCTAAACACCACCCTCAGGCTTCTACCGACGAGACAACGCAAGATATAGTGGACATACTACTCACTCGTCCGAGAGATGTCGATGGCCAATATCTTACTGAACCTGAAATCAAAGCCATCATGGAGGTATTGTGCATGCTTGACCGTGACATTTATTCAACCTTGTCCTGTAAATGTGGGTCTGTATTGCTTCCTTAGTACTAGCTTCGTCGCTTCAGCTGAAAACCATATGTTTAATAGTTTTGGCAGGAATTCGAGTCTTGGATTGCTTCTGAGATGTGAACTGTGATTGCAGAATGTGATTCTCGCAGGAACAGACTCTAACTCCAGTACCACAGAGTGGGGGCTCAGCGAGCTGCTGAAAAATCCCCGCTGCCTGGAAAGAGCACAAGCGGAAATGGATTCTGTGGTTGGACGGGATAGACTCGTAGAAGAGTCTGATCTGCCCAATCTGCCGTACCTGAACGCATTTGTGAAGGAGACTTTCCGACTGCATCCTGTGGCACCTTTGTTGGCACCACACGTGTCCTCAGAGGACTGCGAGATTCAAGGCTACAGGATTCCTGCAAAGAGTATGCTACTCGTCAATACGTATGCCATCCAAAGAGATCCGGTGGTTTACGAGAGGCCACTGGAATTCTATCCTGAGAGATTCCTGGATAGTAAGAAGGATGTTCATGGCCTCGACTTTGATCTTCTACCTTTCGGGACGGGCCGTAGAATATGCCCTGGGAAAGGGCTGGGTCTTCTGGTAGTCCAGTATGTCTTGGCTCTGTTCATCCAGACTTGTAACTGGAGTCTGCCTGGAAACCTGAAGCCGGAACAGCTAGACATGGAAGAGACGTATGGACTCACTGTTCCTAGACTTAACCCTCTGCTGGCTATAGCAGCTCCGCGACTACCCGAGCACGTGCTTCGTGACTATTAACAACCAGAAGGCGGTCTTCATGCCTTCGTAAACAAACTCGATGAACTCAGGTCAGCTGAAACAAGTTACTCACTTCTGCATATAAATCTGAAGTGTAAAAGGCCTAGTTAAGAAGAACCTAATGTGATCTGGTGGCAGGTGAATCTTGTTGGCTGACAAAGTCTCAGTATCTTTTTGGGTGTAGCAGGCTACAGAGTCTCGATAGAATTGTTATTGGGTGTAGTAGCAGGTTGATAGTAACTTGTGGACTACTTTATGTCGTCTCTTCAGCAAATTTTTGTCCAAATTCAAGACGAGGTCTCAGGACTCCGTCTGTCGTGGACGGAAGAAGAGGTTAGTACTTAGATCCGTCGCAAATTTCTGAGACCCAGAAGTCTGACCAAACGAACTCCAAGACCTAAAACTGGTCCGGATCTGAGAACCTCTGTCCCCTGGATGTGAAGTAAAGTACGTTAGCTCTTCATATATTCTTGACACTTCAAACTCGTCTATTTGCCGCAGGTCATTCGGGAGTAAGTCGAACCGCTACACCTTCGCTGAAGACAGGAAAGTATGTTTTTGGTACGGTGTTGGGACGAATGTAGTGTAAGGATTGAGTGTTTGGCACTGAGTTTCACACGCTCTGTGCCTCACGCACAAAGCGAACAAGTATAGAAGGCATGATCTTCAAAAGCGATGAAGTATAGAAAGCATGATCAAGTCTTTTCTCGGTCAAGTTTGTCAGCTCACTTATCATGAGAAGACCTCAGTAACTCAACGGTGGTTCTATAAATATGAAGCCACTAAGGATGCAGATTCTCTGGATTCTCCTGAGAGACTTAATAAGCAACTTGCGAGTTTTAGTTAAAAATGCATGAGAAATCCTTTTACACTAACAAGGGCAAGGGACACCAGTCTCAGTCCTGTCGAATCTTATAGTCTCAAATCAGCTGGAAGAAAACTTTGATCACCTTATTTGCCTACGAATAACGTACTTTTTGCTGCCCTTCAAATTAATTTCCCGTTCTTGAGTGTATAATCTCATCTTTCACTGACATGTGAGATGTATTTCCTTGAAGCGCATCGCAACCACCACGGTTGTCAGTCAGTTTCGTCCGTTCTCTCCGTCTAGAACATCTTTTACTTCCAGTCGGGGGACTGTATCAGAGCCGGTTGCTGCAAAAGCAAGACAAGGGCAAGACCTGGCCGGGTGAAGGTTGGATTTTGAGTGGGCACTGGGATGTATCAAGTCGTTAGATCGAGCCCCATGCTGTCCCGCTTTCGGTCGAGAACTAGTGTGTAGTCTCATTCTTCGAGTTACGCCTTTTTTTGTTCTGATCTGTCACATAAAAGTATTCTTCGACGTCTGGATCAGATTTGCCCCTTATACTTGCCACTAACAGTGCATAGCCAAGCAACGTAGAGAAAGTAGTTTCATATGATACCAGTGTTTTGACGAGAATGTTTCTCTTCACAGTAGGAAGCACTCTGTTTTACCATGGAAGAACATTCTTTGCCGGCCGAGAGACTTCAGATTCGGAGTCCATTCCAGCTCATGATTAACGGTTTCGTCTGAGTACAGTTGTGAACCTCGAGCTCCTCTTGGTCTTGTTGTATCAAGGAATCAGATTTGCAATTCTTTGGGGAAGTAACACAGAAGACCTTGCCGTAGTCGTTATTTATTGAAAGACTAGCCTTAAATGGTCTACCAAGTTGCCTTTGATCATTCCTCTAGTCGATCTCTCCTGCGGGAGTTGGATGACGCGTTCTCTCTTTGACGCACGTCCCCATTTGTGAGAGCTTCACATCTCCTGATCATGAAGTCACTGATAAGAGAGGTTAAAATCGCCTTGTGGTGTAGCATCTTCTTCTGTGCTCCCTGTTACTGCTCGTTACAAGAGCTTTACGTCTGAGACGATTCAAGGTAGTGATGGTTCGCTCGCGTGCAAGACTATCCCTTAGATGCTGAAGCCTTCAGGCTATCGAGGATACATCAAGACTGAAACGTGAGAAGTATGTGTTCGACGATAGACCTCTTCACGTTGGTGAAATTTAAATCAGTCCTTTAGCCTTGTTCTCGACGATAGATGCGAATAGATATCGGGCACAACAGACAACTTCGTAGCTCTGAATGGTCCCGTGGACCTAAGTTTCGTCATCTAGATCATTGGCGGTCGTAGCATAGAATGGAGATCGTCTTCGATCGTCCGTATGACACTGTTTACAAGAACTTTTGGTGCCCTTGCAGTTTCGCCAAGAATTCCTCGATTGTAAAGCAGTTCGGATTTGGAATCTCACTCTTTGTTTTCTATCGTGGTCTTAAATCCGTTAACTTATTGTATGTTTAGGCCGAAAACGTGAGGCTATTCTAAAGCGTAAGCTCACTCGATAACGTCCGAAAACGTAAGGCTACTCTACAACGATAGCTCACTCCATAACGTCCGAAGACGTACGGCTATTCTACAACGTTAGCTCACTCCATAACAACGTCAGACCGCTTCAAAACGTAAGTTCACGGGCAGTTATAAGATCGTTCAAAAATTTGAAAATTGAAATTCTTACAAATGTATTACGTATTCGTGAAATCCCAAATCTAAAAAATTTACGCTGCATAACGCCCGGAACTGGAACCTTCTCTTTCCTCGAACGTACTCCACATAAACCATTTCGGCCTTTTCCCTTTTGTATTATTTCATGGTTTATTTTTCATAAACCGTCTATCTTTTCTCACTGTTTAGGTTTGCGAAACTGATAAACTACAGCTTGGGTCGGTTTAGGCATGAAAAGTTGATTAGATTATATTCAAACTCAGAAAATTAATAAACCATTGTTTAGGCTCGGTTTAGAAATGGAGAAATGGATATTAATAAACCAATTTTTAGGCTCGGTTTAAAAATGGATATGCCACTCTTAAGATTCGGAGAACACGAATATAATAATGATTGGTAATAATTACGTTAATATTCAGAAAATGACATACATGGTTCACATTACATGAACCTTAGTAAATATTATGGTTTATCCACATAAACCACTCCCTCCAGCTGAGTGAAGTTGAACGGACAACGATATGGATCGAGTGCCTCAAGTGCTTCATAATAAAGTTGAGTTCTTCCTCAGTGGAAGAAGTCCCGAAGGCAAGAACTCAGTATAATGAGCAGGGAATCAGCAGGTCTCCAAAATGCCTACTGTAAGACTTAGCAGTACAGAGCTGTATAGTTATATCTACGTCAACGCTTGATTTCCATTCAGAGATCTTTAGTATCGTTTATGATTTAGAAGGTGAGCACATCTCAAAGTTGTTCGACTTAGATTCTTGGAAGATACTGTAACTCATATGTGCACCCTTACAGTACTGGAACTGATCTCTAAACTTAATCTTCAGATCGGCACTGGGAAACCTTTGTTAGTCCGTACTTTAATTTACTTTACTCCTTTATATACTTTATATACTTTATATACTTTATCTTGAGTTCCCTATAGTCGCTGTCTTGATGCGGTCTTGCGACCTCACCATCTTGCTAACCTCTTTCTGAGATCGAGTACATGAGTGGGGCTAAAACAACAACTTCTCCTAGCTTCCAGAGATGTTATCAACCAATATCTTGGATCAGCAATCCATTCGAACTGGAACTCCACTTCCTCTAGACAAGGAGTTCTTGCAACAAACCGGGCAGAACAAGGTGTAGATTGTCCTCTTGACAGCAAACGGATTAATAACGCTTCTTCGATAATTTGGGAATATACTGGGGTTGAAAGCTGTTTTCGGCCAGGGAACTTTGTGCTTGTGCATGGATTACAACACCCCCAGCAGTATCTCGCTCGCCATGAGGACCAGCAAGTCGGGGTTAACCACCACAGTCAGCAGGCGGGGTTGAAACCCGACCTGGACTTACTCTTACTTATTATGGTGATGCGGCTGGGCCCTTACACCCCTTGTTCCGCTAGAAAGGCTCGTGTGTACCAGTAGCTGCTCTTTCCAACATGAAAGCTTCAGGACTCGACCGAACATTAGGCAGCGGAGCGAGTCTCGTCATTACCTTTGGTACGCTTACTTCTCCGATGATTCATTCCATAATCTGGCTGAGTATGCGATCTCCATCAGCAGATAATTCATCTGTGTGCCCCCCAATTCTTCAAGGTTGAGGGATATTCTCCTGAACCAAGCTCAAACCTCTTATCCCTTGACAGGTTCCCGCGTCTAGAAGTGTTAAGGGTGCATTACCTGTGAAATGATGATAAAATACCACCTTCCGCCGGGTGCTTGCGAGCTTTCTTCAATTTAAAAGAGCCACATCTAGGTGGGATTCATCTTGAACGAGGATTGTTTGCAACTCCACAGTCTCAGCTCCAAACCTTAAGAAAACATATACCAACTTTCAGATACGCTTGAACACCAATGGTTCAAACGGATTTACCTCCAACATCGATGGAAAGACATCACAACACGCGGAAAGCCTTTTCACTAGACTAAGCATGAAAGGAGAATGAGACTGTCGAGGTATTACTTTTAGTTGTGCATGTGTAGCCAAATAGTTGAATTCCCATAATAAGTGCACGGTTCAGTAACATTGACGCACATAAGCAACTACTCCAGAACTAATCTCCTGCTGCGTAACAGTAAAAGACCCAGAAGAAATAGGGCCTTAGGCCGTAGTATACGAACCGGTTTGATTTTATATACGAGGGACAACACCCTCCCGATTCTTGGTCCAAGGCAATAGTCTATCGTTTGGAAGGATCGATTATCGCCACCAAATGAACTGTACACACCAAGGAAACAACAAAGTGATGTATTCTGGTCCTTGAGTCATCTACACATGCAAAATAACACTGTGCTGAAAGTACAAATCTGTTGGGACAGCTTGTCCACTTGATCAGCAAGCGCTCAGCATTAGAAAGATTTCAGAAGCGAGCTAAACATTCAACCGAACAACAGAAACCCAGTAGACGTGATTTATCAGGACGCAGGCATGCAAGAGAAATAGGAAATACTGAATTCTGGAGCAAAGTCCTTGAGAGATTCAAGGTTCCAGTCCCAGTGGTTCCAGAAGTCCATCATTCCTTGCAAGAATTCCAGGCCAAACTGCAACCAAATCTACGACATTTCCGAACCATAGCGTTCAGCTTACCTCAACTCATTTGACCGTGTAATCGTGAGCACCTCTTGAAGCAAAAGATGCTACAGAACAAGCTTGAAAACATGTGCATGCTAAGTAAGTTCAAACTTGCTTGGAAATAAAGACTCTACATTCTGCCAGGCTCTATTGACCGATACTTTAACGACAAACGTCACGAGTATTTGTCAGGGCTCGCACTGAGATCTGTGAGCAGGCTCAAAGACAACCACAAAGAATTTTAGGTGGGACTCCGGCTGGACACGCTTTTGTTACTGCAAGGAAACACTGTATCAGCTAAGTTAGAACATTTTGGTAGCTGCGGATACTGAAGGGTTTAGTTTTCAGCTAAGAATTAAATCCTTCACTCTAGTATCCTATCTCCCTTATATGCGACGACTTTGTCTGCGTCCTTAACTGACACACACATGGGTTCCTCTCTTGATCTTGGATGACCTGCCTCCCTGCACGGTGAGCTGGCGGTCCCGGCTGAGGACCCTGTAGGCGAGGCCTTGTGTTCTCCCTTTCGGTAGTCTGAAATGAACTGTTTCGTTCCTCTCGCTTCAAGAAAAGAAGTACTGACACATAAATCACCAAAAGACTGACACAAACATCCCTTTCCACAAGGATTTTCCAACACTCAAAGCAGCTGCAAACAGTTCTTAAAGCCTGTTCTTGCGAAACGGAGGATTACTGGACGGTGCTCAAAAGGGCTCAGCCTTCCTGTCTTAAAATGGGAAGCGCTTTCGTTTACCTCGAGAGTTCTGATAGTTGGCTTCAATACTCTGTATTCCATTGCAGTATCTGGTTAAGGATCTGTAAGTGGGCATTTATCTATCTCGCTTTCATGACCACACACGTTGAATATATAGCTTTGTCTCTGTGACTCTTTCTGGGGTCTTTTGGCTTCAAACCATACCGTCCGGTTCTTGATACTTACCTCCTTTCAACTGATTATGTCCAAGTTGTCAGCAGGAGAAGCGCATGACATGCGATATGGTACCTGTGATGGTTTACGTGTGGCTTGAAGTTCAGATTTCTTCTCTCGGCCGGAGCTGGACAAGCTCTTACTGCAGCTTGCGCACCTTTCATGAAGTTCAACTTTCCCCACGTAACGTTCACCTGACGCTCAGCTTTCATTTTGTTCTGTTCACTATGAGTAATTCACCGCCCACGACTTACTGAATCAGCTGTGAACACTGAACCCTAAACACTAAAGATCTCGTTCGTCACTTTACAAGAGAGGAAATCAGAATCATAAGAAATTTACAACCAGACCCATAGAAGAACATGTGGTATGTATTTCTTCTCTATAGAGAAGAAATTATTTTTTTCAACTGGCGTCTATGTGAGATAACGTCTCCTCATGCCCTAAACCTGAATGGACAAGCAGAAAATCTCGCTAATCCGAAGTTCCGAAACTTCTACGGGAATTTTGAACAAACTTGCCAAAGGATGATGTTGACAGCGTACTGCAAGAAACGCGACTGGGGCACCTAGTCTTATCTCATGAGGAAGTTAGATGCAGAGCTCAACGCTCCTCCAACTCAACAAACCTGGAATTTGTGCAACTGTCTACAGAAAAATCGATCAGTACGCAGATTCATATCTGTAGACTCGAAGTAACAAACACCGGGATATGAACGAAGGTGAATACACTATCTACTAGTGGCTGCACCTTTCCCGCTGTTTGCGCCCTCCAAACGAAGTGGTCTCGAAATCAATTTTCTTCAAGCATTCGATGTGGCGCTGGACGTCAAGCATGCGTCTATCCTATCACAAGTTGTAAAAAGAACTGCTTCACGAGAACTATCATGCGTTTCACTTTGAAGTTACGGTCATGCATTTCCCCCTCTTCCGAACTCGGAAGAGGGTGATATTATATGCATGCTTAAAGAACATAGAGTGGAGCAAGTGAAAGTCAATGTTCGTGAGAAGATCAAGTATCGAGTATGATATTATGTATCCAGGAGAGCTGGTGTACGTTAGGAGAGCAAGAAGAAAAGTACGATATATGAACAAAATTTACTTCAGTGATGGGTGGTTAGTTCTTTCTTCTTTTCATGGTGAGGAGTAAATAACTGGTAATGAGAGAAAATAATTTAAATTAAACAAGAAAATATTATTTCTTCGAAATAAAAGAACCAGTTAAAGCCCGAGTATGATTACAAGAGCTACGGTGGCCCAGAAGGCCTTATTTTGTGGGTCTGCTTTCAGTATCTGAGAAGTTTAACGGTTATGTAGAAAAAGGTTTTGGTGACTATGTTTTCGTTTCAATTTGAAATCTGTGGAGTAAAGAATCAACTTAAAACTATTCACCAGCTTTTCAAGTTATTATTCATCTCTAAACAAACTACTGAGTATTGATAGAGAAACGTTAAGATGGAGACGGGAGGTTTCTTGGAGAAAAAAGAATTTTTTTCTTAGACTCAAAACAAAATGAGAGAAAATAAATATTCGTTTGCATACTTTTATACTCGAACTCGGGTTTAAGAGTACAACCCCAAGAGTAACACAAGAGTACAACATACTAACAGATTATCACAGTCCAATCTTCAAAAGTTTACAGTTGTTTACTCTTGCTTGTTTCTTCCTGGTCTTTTTTGGTGCACTTTACATTTAAAGATATTAAGTAAAATTCGATAATTTTAACTAGAAATATCTACACTTGTCTCCGTTTGGTTTTCCGTGCACGTGGTTCTTCCTTTACCTGGTCTTCTCTTCTGTGTCTTCTGGATGCGAGGTGAGTATACTCCACTATAAACAATAAATGCAGGGCTTCCCGATGAGTGTCGACTAAGAAAAACATAAGAAGAAAACATACTGCTGCTAAGAGAGTCATGGTGTGGAAAATCATTTTGTCTCGACAAAAAGATATTATTATTTTCTTTTTCACACTTGAGCGTATAGACTTTGCTCAAACATGAAGAAGTATTCATTTATATATCTGTTTTGCTCCTCTACGTTTCGCGTCATGGTTCTTCCGGCCACTGTCAGGCTGCTAAAGACACAAGACGAAATGAAACATTGAATACGGCGGAGAAAGTGGTAGCCAGAGAAAGGCAAGGCAAGGAGCGGTCGAGGAGCATGCAAGTTTACAGAGCAGGTCTGTAAGTGGCATGCGCATTTTCTTCATTCTTCTTTCACTTGCATAGGAAGTACCTAACCTTTCCGGCAGGAGGGGTTAGGTATTAAATTAAATGCATCATTAAAATTATATATTCATGAGTATAGTGCTCCGGACTTGTATCTTCTGAAGCGAGAAGATCCAGATTACACTTATAGGTTTTTGTTTATTTTTTTTGTGTTTCCAGACATGAATTAACAAATAATATCTATAAAATATTTTAATTATTTATATCTATTTAATATATATATTATTTAATACTTATATATTCTCTGATAACAAAAAAAACACAATTTCCCAGAAGTTAAGATTGCATGCATATCATATTGATTTTCACTTGCTCCACTCTATAAATATCGTACATTACGGTTAAACGAGATGCCAGATCTTGGGGACCCCATGACAAGAAGACCCAGCCTTCTTGTCTCCACTGGCAGTGCAGATGTTTTGCAAGTTATTTGGGTACTCCAAACACGGCAACAATAGCTAAACAGGAATTCATCTTATTTGAGATACGGTTGCTAATTTACTATCTATGTAAGAAACCTGAGACTAAATAAGTCGGTGCCAGACATCGGTGATGGAGACCCTAAAGAGAACCATAATCGGACATGAACTGAAACGGATCAGTACATGTCATTACGGCCTCAAACGTTAACACACTGACGTCCATCTAAATTTAGCACCAACCGTAAACTGGAACCGCAATCTGATTCTAGCTACGTTACTACCTCTCACTTGGCCCAGTAGATCATTCATGTTACCCTCCTTGAGGGCCGTTACTTACAACGGTTCAGAGCCTAAGATGGAAATCATACCGAATCAAGGGACCTTTACAGTTTAAACTTTAAACTGTAAAGGTCCGTTATTTCTTTCGTAAGAGAAAAGTCGTGGTGCCGTTACTCCACAGCTAAAGACAAACCGTGCTTGCTTTGGTGGATTTCGGTTGTTGGTATAACGAATGGTATGAGGGAAACGGCTTTGGGGTTTATTTGTCGAGTTCTTTGTTATTAGCCAATTTAAGAGCAGCCCCAAATGTTTCGGAGTACTCTCTCAATGCAACCTTTTCTACCTCTTTATATAGATGAGTTCCTGCTGCGCAGTCTTGCGTTTTATTTTCGTAGGAAGCTAACTTGGGGGTTATCCATATTTGGCATGTTAACTATCATTACATAAACAAACAGCATATTTCACACTCCATATGAACAACACGTTTTAAGTGATGAAAGCAAAGTCGAGTAGCAGACGCTTCTTAAACCCCGAGTATGAGTATAGAATCATAGACTAGAATATTGTTTCTTCTCACCGTGTTCTTTGAGTACGAAGAAAGATTTGTTCTTCTTCAAGAAACCCTGAAATCTTCATTTTAACATTTCTCGATAAACACAAAAAAGTTCTTTTTTGAGGTGAATCATGACTTGTAAAGCTGATTAACAGTTTTAATTGGACTTTTTAGTTCACTGATTTCAAGTTGAGATTAACAAATAGTTACCAAAAGTATTTTTGATATAATGGTTAAATTTTTCAATTCTTTAAAAACAAATCTACAAAATAAAATATTCTGGTTCACCAAGAGCACTTGTATTCATACTCGGGGTTTAACCAAAGATTACAGTGAACTCCGTGCGAAAAAGTGTTCGACCATCCTTGCATAATCAGAATATTCACCATATAAATAAATTGATTGATCAATGTCCTCGACAACGTTTGACTAAACTCTGCATAGTCCTTAAACCCCAGTTCCACTAAACACCTCCAGGCCACACTGAACTTCTCATTTTCGAGTTCACGATCACAGAGCATAGAAAAACGACCGTAAATGTAAAATTGCTTTGCAAAGTTCTGTTTTTAGTCTACTTTTCACCTAGTTCAGTTCGTACTCGATCTGAAGCACGATCTTCACTTTGGTTCTGAACATTCGTTTTCGAGCTTTTTTCTTTTCTTTTTTTTAAGCTATTTTTGCGATGGAGATGTTCGGTTTTATACGGATTACACCACTCCTTGCAGTACTCCGCTCACGAGTACCCGAGTCGTCTGGTACTCGTGAGCGGAGTTATCAGCTGGTATTGTGCCCCAGCAGCTGGCGTTAATTCGGTTTTCACTGTCTCGGACTTGTTATTTTTCTCTTTTACATTACTAAAATTTCTGATGTTTCATGGCTTTTTAAAGCAAAACAGAAAAGAATAATTTAGCTTTTGATCACATAGTTTTGTCATGCAACTGAAAGAATGAAAATGCAATTGAAAGCTATTCACAACTTTGCATTTTGTGATGTGTTTCAATTCAATATAGTTAGGAGGGACTGAGATCTATATTGTTAAAAGTTGCATAGATGGTGGAGAAAACCAGAATCTTCTTGTGACCTAAAGTAAAAGAGGAAAGAGGAAAATTAGATCTTAGAGAGAGTAATAAAAATCTCAAAGTCAATAGTAGATATATTAGACCAAATTGTATGCTTTTCTAATCATACAATGTCATTTTAAAACAATGCTTAACATTCCAAATAAAACTAGATTTTTGTTGTATCTCTATTTCTATACAACAATATGAGCCAGGTCCTTTTTCTGCCCGAATAAGAGGTTTAGGAATCTCTTTGACCATTTCGTTAATCTTGAAGCTGCCTCCACTTTGAGGGAATCTTTCACACCCACATGTTATAAGAATCCTATCGGGGAACAGAGATTATTAGAAAATCTACATTTCGAAGTATCAAGCACAGAGATTACTTATAATAATATATGTGCTTATTATTATAAGTAGATATACGTTAAGTAATTTAGGAAGATCTCACGATCGATGAAAAATTTCGTTATTGAATTATTTCCATATTCAAAGGACTCCCCAAGTAATATCACACTGGAAGCATGCATTATCACCTTAGTCATTCCATTTCATGTATTAGAGTGTTCATTGTTTCTGAAGAGAAAATATTATAATTGAGAAGGAAGCAGACGCTATCTTCGAATAGTTTAGGTACAAGTCAATATTATACAAACTCCTCTAAATCTTCCAAAGAATAATGATATTATATTGTACATATAACTCATTATAATAATGTTGCTGTGAGTTCTCTTGACAAAGACGAGTGTTTGATCCTCTGCTTGAACTCGGATGTAGACCATGTTAACTAATACAGTTCTCACTGTGCTAACTTAAATGTTTATAAAAGCAGTGTTCTTTTGATGTAATAAACATCAGTTTCCGAACAATTACCAAAAATATCTGATAGACTTGTCTTCAAAAAATACGTTCACGTTGAGTATTACTTTTGTAACAACACTTGGCCATGTGAGAAATTCCTTTCACTTTGATCTCTTCAGCTTGGGGTGTTAAGTGCACTCAGAGATAAGGTCATTTGATTAGAGTTACGATTCAAATATACACGGTAAAGTAATACAGTCTATATGGTTGCCCCGTTGCAATAGGCGGGAACCAAAAATATGCATCCCAAGTGACCTAGCAGAGAATAACCCAGAAGAGGACAAGCTAGAGATGAGGCAAAATATTTAGCTCTGCTACCGGTTACAGGTTACTCCAGAGGTTACCGTGGTAATTAATTTTAGAAGATCACAGTGAAAATAAATTATTTCTCCAAGACAGAGCCTTTAGTATGGAAAGAGAGCAACTAGAACTCTTGAGTTTACAGTTTTACATTCCGTTTCTCATGGATCTGCAGCGAAGTGAGTCTTCACGAGTTCGTATGCGAATGAGTCTTGATTTTTTATTTTATAATTTTAATAGAAAATTATTTTTATGATTTTCCTTTGAATCCTAACTTCTCTAGTTTTCTTCTTGTTCCAGTTCCTTTTTCTCCTTATTACACGATCTCTCTTTTAATTTTTTATTTTCTTACCAGATAATTCTTTTATTATTTCACATATCATGAATTATTTTTCATAAAAGGGATAAAAGGAGAATAAGCAAAAGTAACTACAAAAAGTGATGAGTTTTTACTGGTTTATATATAAAAAAAACTAGTATAATAAGTTCAATATTTGATGCTTACTGCCATCTAACTAAAGCTAGGTGAAAATGCGTGCCTAAGGTTGGCAGAACAACCTGATGAGCGAATACAAATACAGTATATTGGGGATGTCAAAAGCTATAACCTTCCCGAAAGGTTCTAGACTCGCAAGAGAGAGTTACGACTTCGACCCAGAATGATAGGTTCTACACAAACTTACCCTTGATGAAGTTGCTAGTTCTTTTTCTTTCAGCCGTTTAACTCAAAGTTTGAAATGACAATATCATCCAACATAAGCACAATGCTCCAACTTACTTGAAGTGGGGGCAATCATCCAACATAAGCATCTGTGAATGCATAAATTAACTGCAGCAAGAACCAATCTCTCTCTGAAATGAAACAAGTGAAAAGATCTACACATTCAAACTGTAGAAAACTAAAAAGTTTATTCATCCATTCACCAACTTTCTAAGACTCGATGAAACCCAAATTTCTCATCAAGCAGAAACATTTTCAAGGGATTCCCTTAACGTCGGTAATCCAATCATTTCGGGTGTCTATCTGGTAAGGTCACGTCAGACGGGTCCAGTCACACTGAAAGGGCAGGGCTCGAGTGGATCGATACTGACGACTCAGGAAAATGAGGAGAGGCTGGAGAAGGAGCTTACGTCAACCGGTACATCCCTACAGGACGGTTTTTCAACAGAAGCTGTCAGAAACGTGGACCCACCGATCTGACGCAATCCCGGGAACCCGGTGACTTTGCGGCCAAAGCGCGGCGCTAAACGACAAAAGTAGGACAGTCGGAACTGGTCGTTGGTCCAGAACTTTGTTGCGTTTCCGCAGGATTAGGGTTTTGCTCATGAATGGTGAATCTATGTCTCTGGTTCTCCTCATGTATGTGACTGGTGTGACTGGTCGCTTCTATCATACGTGAACGGCCATTCGTGTATGTTCGCGATTCCCTGTCTATGCAGTGGTTTGTGGTTATATCAGGACGACTTCGTCAAGAGGATGAGAACGATGACGATTACCACCTTCTTCGTTTTGCCTTTTGCCTTTAGCCTCCCACCCTTTTTTCGGGGGACTTTTGCCCGTAGCTAGTCGCGCTTCTAACGTTGTCTAAAATGTGCTTCTTTTTTTTTTTTTTTTTTTTTCTCAATTTTAAATCAAAGATCGCTTTTTTTTCTCAATTTCAAATCAAAGACCGTAGTCGATCGTTACGAAGTTTATTAAGGAGCTAAAGGAAACAATCCCGTACAAAGATGCGGCCGCGGCCAATCAGACCTACCGCTAAACCACCCCCCAGATCGATCCCTCGTCTTTTCCTCCCCGTCCCCGAGTCCCTCCTCGCGGTCTCTCTCCTTCTCGCCAATATCGGAGGTCACCTTCTTGTCCTCCGTCAACCTCCGCGATTTGGTGCTCAAGTTGTTTTTGCAGGTCTCGTCGATCTTTTCATCGTGTTCGGGATCCGCGTCGAGGCGTGCAGACTAGAGCAATTATTATTCCTGACAGCGCTGTCGAGCACTCTGTAGCGGATCAGTCCCTTCTTTTGAACCCTACAGTGATGTCACAGTTTCTCAAACTAATGCGCACTTAATTAAGTGCCAGGCATGCGACAGAGAGCTGCCCGCTATTTCTTAAACTTCGAGGGAAGACGTGTTTTTTCTAAGACATTGACCCTAAGTCTGCGACCTCCGGCCGCACCGTAGTGCTCCAAGAACCCTAAGACCGCGGCCTGCGGCCGCAGCTTCAAAATGAACACAACAGGATTTGAACTCAAGACCTCACCGTCCTATTCTCGAACTCCCACCACCACGTTGCCACGAGAAGATGACAAGATCCTCTCCCGCACAGTAATAAAGGCTTTCCATCCGATCTTCACATCTCCTGCCCGGATTTCTCTCTTACCTACCCGGATTCGCGCGTGCTGCAATTAAGCTTACACGAGGGACGCTGCATTCATTTGAGAAATTGTGACATCACTGCAGGGTTCCTTCTTTTGGCCTCTGCGATTGCAGGCCTTGACCTTACTCTCGATGGAGAGACTTCTCCCGAGCCTCGAGGTAATCTTTCCGTTCCTTCGATCTTAATGATGATGATCTCAAGCCGCTTGCTGGTGCTAGAAGACCGATCCTGCGACCTGCGGCAGTCGGACCCACCCGAAGTCCCTGCCGCGGCCCCAACTATGTTCGGCCTCGTGTTGGAGCCATCGGTCCGGGAGGAGGGAGCGGGCTCAAAGAAGGTGGTGTAAGCATTGCTCCGCATCGTCCGAACATTGGCACGTCGCGCTTCGTCACTCCTATCCGGTCTAGTATCCTTGTCCTTCATCCCTTTGGTGCACTTCGTCGTGTTCGTGTTCCTGCCTGCCATTGTTGACAACCAAGTTCCAAGCCTAACGTGGCCGACACTTGCCTTGGCATGCCAGATTCTCTGTACCGAACCGAGGGTCACATGGCCTCTGTCCAAGCCTTCTTGTTTTCTTGGCTAGCATCCTCTTTCAATCCAGCCCATAGAATCTTGCTTGCTTCTGCTAGTTTTCTAGCGGCAGGTCTTTCCGTGTTGAGGCCCCTGAAGATTTTATCCGCTCTCTCCGCCCACGCGGACTGAGTGTGCTCTGCCAGTAACAAGATAAGAGCGGGGTTGGTTTTCCTTATTTCTAGTGCCTTTTCGATCGTATATAGCAGGCTGCTTCCTGCCTTGTAGTTCAATCCGCAGTCAGGGTTCTGAAGGCTCAATCTCTCCCATCTAGTCTTAAACCCCCGGGCAGTCCCAGAAGATGTGCTCTATGGTCTCCGGTAGTGTGCACCCTCTCGCACACAACCCGTCTCTGATCCTCATCTGCTGCGCCTGACGGTTCGTGAAGAATCCGTGGTTTAGGATTCTTCACACCCACAGGTTGGTTCCCAGCGAGCCTCTGGTATGCCACAGTCTTCTCCACTTGACGTCCCAAGTCAATTCGGAGTCTCTAACCCTCCATCTGACGTTCAGGAGGTCTTGGTTCAGAGAAGTCTTCGGTAACATCTCTTTCCAAGTTCTAAAGTCGAGTTGCCAGCCCCTAACCGAGCTCTTATCTCCCCTCCAGGTCCAGTTATCGCTCTCCTGCACGCCCCCTGAGAAAGTTAGAGCGTCTCTCGTCCATCTAGTAAGTTTGGTAAGAGGGCAGGTCGCAAAGGTCTCTTGGTTGTCTGTGTTGCTTCGAAGCGAGGTCTTACTCATAGAATCCTGTAGATCCTTTAACTTAGAGCATTGAGAGTGAATAAGCTATTTCTTTTTAGTTCTTTGAGAACCTCCTTCTTGTCTTGATTGTCGATCTGCTCCATATTTTGCCACAGTTCGACGGCTATCCGCGAGGACAACATCTACCGCAACATTTATACTTTCACGTTCAAACTGTCAAACTGTTGATGGCTCCAAGCTCTTCCGCAAGACATTTTGTTCGCAAACAGTCAAGTTCGTGTTCCACAAACATGCTGGGGAAGACAGTCGTCCGTCTCCACCTCCTCATTGTCAACTCAACCACACAATCCGTCCAACTCAAGAGTCCTGCCAGCGTGTCACTCTGAACTGTCTACTACCAGTCATGGTAGTAGACAGTTCAGAGAGTAGAGAAAGTGAGAGGTCCGATCAAGTAGGAACTATGGCGCATGGGCTGACCAAATTAATAACGGCTTGTTGTCTGTAACACATGCTTATTTTATTAGGCTCAAGGGAGCCTATGGGTGGTTGGGCTGCAATGGCTCTAACGTCTTATGGAGTCCACGTTCCCTCTGTTGTACTGTTAGTTATATATGACTGTTGATTCCTTCTTTTCCTTTTAATCCCTTACTCGCGGAGAAGCACTCCGAATGCAAGTAAGTGAGAGCTTTCCCATTTGCTTACGGCCTAATCTTGGAAGCAGCTTGTCATCCTAATGTACATATGTACTACATTCGGTGAATCTAGATGTGTGTATATCGATTTGCTGCCTTTAGCTGAGAGTCGTCACATTTATTCCTTTCGAGAAGTGATGAGACTTTCCTCTTCCGACATGATCAAGTGTTTATCTCCCTGTGGACTATCTCAGCCGAGCACTTGCGGGAAATCATCTAAGTTTGGAGAACTGAAGGAGTATAAATCCGGTTGCCACAGAAATCAGGAGGAAGTTATTTCCCTCTTAACTCACTCCCAGCGACTCAGCCAACGGCTAGCGGGTTCCTTGACTCAAATTTGAAAATATTCTACTTTCAAACTAATGAAAAGCAGAAAAACGTTAGAAAGCATAACGCTTTTTCAATTCTCATCGTCCGCAAGTGATATGAATTGTTAAAAGGAGCTAGTTTGAGCCAAAATAGTACTGAGATGCAAAAGTTCTGCCTTTGACCGATATTTTGAATGTGATACACCTACCTTGACTAGTGGACCGATGATGACTGAATGAAACGATCATATCCAGGTAACCAGGAGAGGAAATAGGAACACGGGAAGTTTAAAGAGATCCAATGATTTCCAATCCTGTAAGTCTCTACACCATCATTCTCACGCTCTTCGTGGTTTATTTCCTTGTCATCTTTTCTTCGGTTTCTTTGAGAGCGCAGTGGAACTTTTGCTCTAACTTCTGCGGATAACAGCATCAACCCACTCGTCCACTTGGTTTGAACTTTGAAACCCCCGTCGGCCAGAGGGCTTGAACTCTCAAGTCAAGGGTTTAAAAGTGTCGAGCGGAAGGAGCAAATATCCAAAACCACAGTTTTAAAAATGGTTTCGGCTTGAATGGCTTTCCCCATCAAGTAAGAAAGCTTGGTTTCAAAGCGATTAGAGTTTCTTAATGGTTCGGTTTTAACCGGTTCAAGAAATATATGATGCGGTTGGATCACGTTTACGTGGTTTGAATCCACAGTAAACACAATCTATTTCGGTTTGGAGTGTTCGACACTGTACCTGGTAGACAGTACGTTTGGACAAATAAACCAAATCAGTTTCTTAAATGGTTCAACTGGTGTTGAATCACAGTTTAAGCTGTTTGGTTTGGAACGGTTTCGGTAAAAACGATTCACTTACGACAAGTTCAATACTTTATAAATGGTTTACTTTGATAGTTTAGTGAATATGCATCCAAACTGCAATTCTAGGAAACGGAAGAAAAAGATAAATTTAAACAAGCAACCAAAATAATCATGGGCAATTGGCTTACAATAGTCTTAAACAGAAATTAGTGAAAAATGCAGGGTAATAAAGCACACAGTCACTGAGAAAAGTACTGCTTGACAGGGTTTGCAAATTGTGACTTCTGTCAAAATTTACCAACTAAAACTCTCCGTCAACGCAGTTGTCAAATAAGAAAACGAGCACCTTTGTACCACTCAATAACCCATTAGCTTGATGGACAGATCACCCTAACCCAAATGAAGGTCGTGAGTGCAGCTCACGTAACTAGCAATATAAAGAAATCATGACATCGCACGATCGCATCACTTTCGTCAATGCTCAATACATCATTAGTCCGAAGGTCAGATCACTTTAACCCAAATGATGTTCGTGAATGCAGCTCAAGTAGCTAGCAATATAAAGAGATCACTACATCACACCACCGCACTATCTCCATCGATGCTCAATACACCACTAGCCTAATGATCGGATCACTCTAATCCAAATGAGGATCGAAGTGCAGTCCACGTAGCTAGTAGTAAAATGAAAAAAATGAATAATTCTCACGGGAAGAGAAATACTCCAGAGGAATGAAAATGAAACTAGTGAAGACTTCATAAAAGAGAAAGAAGAAAAAATGTCAAGAAGAAAAAAAATGGAGAGGAGAAGGTACATATAGGGAGAGAGAAAGACGAGGAGGAGAAGGAGAGGGAGAGGATGACCGCAGTTAGGGTTAGGAAAACCTTAACTGCGTGGGTGTGGGGTGACAAGGTGATCATCGGCATGGTGGTTATCACCCTATGGATGTCTCTCAAATCGTCGACGAGTGGAGGACGACCGGCTCCCAGCGGATCTCCGACGATCACGTTACGAGAGGCGAGGAGATGACGTGAAGCGAGGAGTCGTAGAAAAACATGTGGTGACCGGCGAAGAGACCATCGGTGAACATGTGGTGTTTGACGCGAGACCGTCGATGACTGAATGACGACCTGGTACGGAGCATATCACTAGGAGGTGACGGTCTGTCAGATCTTGAATCTAACAGCTGTGCAAGCTGGTGGTTCTAACTGTCGGTTTGCATCTTGCATTCGTCCGGCGGCATGCTGGCACGACGACAATGCAATCGTCGTTTAAAAACCACTGCAAAGACTGCTATCTTCGGTAAACCATTCAGTTTTGACAGTATGAAATCACATCTGTATTTCTGTTTATAACTTTTTAATAAAAAGAAAAAATATGAAATTCTCGAAATTACAGTAAGATTTACAGAAATTTTGTCAAAATTACTATGAACGAGATTTTGTCATTAAATTCCAAAAAACAGGGAAAGAAAATAGTGAGTGATACGCAGATAAACTTTGATTTATCAACATATAAGGATGACGTTTGTGAAGTTCAGGAAGAATGACAAACTAGTTTTATTATTTTCATTTTTATATGTCGTTTGTCTACGGTGGACTCCATCACACATATCCCTTTACAAAAGAACTCTGACTGGTAGTTGTCTCAAGTTCACAGGAGGAAACTCCACTCTTGTTTACATCCTTTCTTGTGCTTTATGGTTCCTGTCCGTGAACTGTAAATCGTCGACTTCGGGAGCATGAAATAAATGTTGTTGGGATCTCACTGCCGTCCTGCTCACTACACAATCTCTCTTTGTCTTGGTCAATATGCAAGGAAGTACACATGTGTACTCCTTGCATGAATTTAAATGTTTCGCGGTTCTGCATCTCATCTACCGTTCGATAAAAGGCTTGTTCAGAATAAATATGCTCAACCACCTTTGGAGAACTTTTGCTCGGTTTTTGTTATATAAAAATTTAATAAAAATTCAAATTATTATATAATTATTAAATGATAATCGTACCAAGAAGTGCGAAAGCTAAAAGCCACAAATGAAGTGCAGACCAAAGCATCTCCAAGACTACAATTGCGCCTGCTTATTGACTCAACAAATAAATATAATCAAAAAAATTTCACTCTTCTCTCTTCAGATGAGAAAGAGGTGAATAAATAAGCCATATAAGCAAGTGAGAGAGCTTGTTAATAACAAACACTTAGAAAAGACAATCCGTGGCGAATAAGTTCTAACTTAAAGTATTCAAATAAAACAGGAAAGTTGAAACTGTGCTACCGTACTGCCCATCAGTTTCGCGTTGAAATTCATTTCTCATTTAGTGAAATCGATAGATATAGAAAAAATCAATCCCAAGTGTGCGATAAGACAGAAAAGAGTTTCCCGATGTGATGAAACAGAAAATTACCGTAAAAGAGTTAATATTCAACCATCGATGGGTAGAGAATAATATCCTTCCCCACGGCCTTGTACAGTGAATTTCGTTTCTTTTATAAGAAAACATGTAAGTGTTATAAAAATTTATTTTTCTAAGCTATTATAGAAAATTAAATTAATTCATACATGTTATATGTTACTTAGTCTCGAAGTAGCCAACTCATCTGGAGAGAACCCATAAGTGAAAGACGGGCTGCTGCGCTCCTGGGGGTATAAGTCTGGAACGGTAACTGTGAAATAACGTCATCTACCTGAGACATTAAATAACGTCCTAACCCTTCCGGCGGAAGGGTTAGAACGTTATTTAATGACACCCATGTACACTGAAGTGTACATGGGTGAATAATATCCTCTTTCATGCTTAGTGAAGTTTTTCCCTCATGCTTAGTTCTCTTAGGTCCTCTTTTCAAATAGCCCATTATTTTGCTTAAGGGTTTTCTTCGTGTGTGTTAGTCTAGGTTTGGTAATAAGAGATTACTTCTCACTGAGATTTTTTATAACTTATTAAACATCTTCGGAGAATAATCAGATCTCTGCAGTTTTGGGATAGAGGTTATTCTCAGGATATCTTTCCAAACTTGTTACGATAAATTGTTCTCTAGTGTCTCCATGTGGACTGTCAAATTTTATCGAGAACAGACCGATAGCGATTCACATTATTTGACATGCGTGAATTACATTTTTCATGAAAAGGACGAAAGGAAATATCGCTAGTGGGATGCAACACACTTTACACGCGGCTCGAGTAAAAACTCAAGTTTTTAGACGAATGTGACTCGCTTCGGCATAGGGCTTCCAAATGAAATTACGGACCCAATGGGAAGAGGCCCTTAGATGGAATGCATATTTTGATTCTCTTTTCATGTTTCTTGATTGGTACAAAAACATGAAAGTATTTCCCATGGAAGATTATTTCGTTAATCTAAACATCATCAAATCGCTTCATTTGTAAATCAGATAGGTTAAGTATAGTATGTAAATAATTTATACATGTGCAAGTTTTTATTTCATTTAGGAGCTGAGTATAAACGTCGATAGGATCGAATGATAGATTATAGACATAATAAAAATCAGCATCCTGAGAACACACAAACACCCAAAAAAATTGGACAAGTTTAAGAATCCAATTTTTTTGGTGAAAGATAACATAAATTTCAATATTTTGTGATTAGAGAGGTACACATATCTAACGAGAGATAACCAATACAGCAATAATCAAGTGTATAGATGATCAAGTATTTTTTTAGATAAAAAACCAGTACTGAAATTCTCATTGATCCGGCTGAACAAAATAGAATAGTTCACCCAATCTCCAAGCATAAAACCCGGACGTCATAACACTTTAGAAAGAGGACAAGAAGCGAACCGTGTTTGAAAGGTTAAGAACCACAACTAGTATGTAACATGTAGTTAAATTTATATCATACTTACAACACGATTGATCTAAAATCGTCACAAAGAAACAACTAAAAAAATATTGATATTAGTCCGGTATGCATGACTTTAGTTTGATATCAAATGGTATTTATGTGTTTTGATTAGTGTTCTATGACGCACGAAATGCAAAATATCACGAGTCGAGAATCCGGAGTCCATGTTCTCACTAGCAGAGGGAGTTCAGTTTAGCCACAAGCGGAAAATCCATTCTGAGCATTAGCACATTTTAGGCAGGAAGAGACGTGGTTGAGGGGATGGAGGGGAGCGGGATAAGGACGGAGCGGGCGGCCAGGGGGGAGGGGTAGTAGTGGGACTAAGTGACACTTAGGCAGATGAGAAAGTAGATTAAGGATTTCAGAGATTTCTTACACGAAGAAACGTGTAATTAGGGGGAGCGGCCGAGAATTAAGGTTGAGAAATTAGACGAGTGTCAAAATGTCAGAAGAGAATGGGAGAGAGGTGACATAAGGGGCAGCGGATGGGGGTGCTGGAGGCGGCAGCGAGGTGCTACACTTCGAAGCCACGAGGCCCCAAGAGCCGCGGGTTGAGACTGAACTGGAAAAAAAAGAGCCAAAAAGGAGTCTCTCAACCTGATCGACTCGAGGAGAAAAGGAAACCCCAACAGAAGCTCCTTAACGGTGGAAGCACTTCACCATTCACAAAAGAAACGCATTGTGGAAGGTGGTGAGGAGCAAGGAGGGGAAGGGGAAAAAAGAGAAAGGGTTGTCGAGGCGGAGTCGAATCTGGGAGGTCATGAACTGGGATCTCAAACGAATCTGGCCGAGATTCTCCCAAAGAGGAATGAAGTCGGAGGTGATCTCCAGGACGGCAAGCGCGGCCAGGGCAGCAGCAATGGACATGGAGAAGGGTCTCAATCAGCTCGCAGCGGCGTGGACGGTGGAGGGGTGGCAGCTCCGCACCTAGGAGGAGTGAACAGCTTCTCGGGAGGTCCTGACCTGACATCCACTCCGACGGCAGCAGGTGTTCCGTGAAACTCTGAAGGCATTGCGAACACAGCCGAAAACACGAAAAGCAAAGGGACAGAAGAGAGAAAAAAGAGCGAGAAGGAGCAAAGCGAAAAAGGGAAGTCTAATACGCAGAACAGCTGGTCTAAACCACTAAAAATGCTTGAGAGGTCAGGACAGAATCCTTACCTAGAAGGCCTGAACCTGCTGGTCGGAGCCGGGATGCCGGACAAAGAGCTAATAGAAGCGATACAGTGCATTCAGGAAAACCAGCAACTCGACGATCTCAAACATGGGAAGGTAGTCGACCTCGACCAAAATCTAGTTGCGAGCAGACTTGCCCTCCTGAAATCGACGGCGGTTGTCATGTCAACGGTTGACTGCAGCCCTTCGCGAGATGCTTTCGAATTCTGGGCCTCCAAGAGGTTGGAAAAAGGTTTGGGGGCCCACATCACCCAGCTTCAGATGCTCAACAAGAAAAACTTCTTAGTGGTACTGAGACTCAAGAACAATGTGACTTGGTGCTGAAGGAAGCTCCGCTATTTTGCAATGGGAGGATTGTACTGGCGGCCCCTTGGACTCCAGGGTACAAGACTCCAACAGAAAATCCCAAGGTAGTGGCTGTTTGGGTGGACCTACCCTTGGTAGACCCGACTTTCGAGATATGAGCAGACACGATGCTTGCGGCTATAGGTCCGGTTCTCTACAAATCCTCCATGAAGTCAAAAAACGCTTACCTCAACATCAGGGGATGCATCTTGATAAACCCATATTTGCAAGTGATCCTTCCGACCTGAAGGATCACCTGCAAATACGGTTGGGAGTGGGGAAACTGGTCAATCAACCCATTATCTATCAGACTCTGTCCGACACCTGCTTTGTGTGCAAAAGGAAGGACCATTATGCGAGAACCTGCCCGGAAAACACCAGGAAAGGGAAAAATATCAGGAAGGGAGAAGAAGCCCCTGCCAAGAAGAGGTCGAGGATCCAGCGTCTTTGGGGAACTCAGAAGAGGCAGCAGCAAAAGGGATCACGACCCCTTGAAAGGGAACAAGGAAGGGGATTTCACCCAAGTAACAAAAAAAATGGTCCAGGAAGGCAGGACAGAGAAAAGCTGCGAGCCTGCCGGCCAACAGATTCAATGTCCTGGCAACCGAGGAAAGAAGAGGAGAGGACATGATAGAGGAAGAAGGAAGAGGAGAAGAAAAGGCATCAGAAGGGGGGATTGAAGATGAAACAAAGAAACCAGATGATCCTGGAAAGAACAAAAGTGAGGGAGAGGGACTCCTAGGGGGAGGGAGGGAGGGCTCAGACAGACTGCTCTAGCTCTCTAGGCAGGCGATGCGGGATCCACGACAGGCACTCTGGCTCTAGCTTGCCCTTCTAAAGAGACGATTCCGGACTTGAACGAGGCAGCAGGAGGTAACCAAGTAGCGGAAAACAGACAGAAGGGGACAGAGGAGGGACAGAGGTGTGAAGATCTAATGGAAGTGCATACAGAGGATCAGGAGAAAAGAGACAATGGCCCAGATCAAGATTAGAAGGTGCTTCTAAGGTTAGTCAGGGTGTTCAGAAGGGAGAGTGTGAGAAGGGGATCGCACATGAGCCCGCTGGAAAGGAGGTAACAGAAAGGGGGGTCACGAAGATGAGGGGAGGAAAAGAAGACATGTGCACAGAAGGGTCAAGGGATGAGGAGATTCTGCTAACGAAAAAAGAGGGGGTCCAGAACTCCCATTTCTAGGCTAACTCCTCTGACGATGACGGAAGGGCTTTGACACCGGGAGACCAAGATCAAGACATTATGAGAGAACAAGGAACAGCGTTACCAGACAAAGAAGGAACTCCGAAAGCAGGTATGAGGAGCGAGCTGTGGCTCGATACTCCGGGTCTGTGGGACGGTCTGACAGGATCTCTCCATTCCCCTGCCTCTAAAAAGGATGGAGAGAGAAGCTCTACAGGAGATCGTGCCAAACCTGATCGCCAGCTGTAGGGGGACAAGAAAGGAACCTACTCCGAAGACGACTGGCGTCTTGATGAAGCCAACCGGGAGGAGCATTGGGAAGGCGCCCCCGAACAAGGTCAAGCCAACGAAGAAGGGGAACATAGCAAGGGCGAGGAGCCTGCTGGCAGCAATGAACCCCCCGAAGCTCTAAGGTACCTTGTCGGATCAGGGGAAGAAGGACTAGATGACGACAAACAGAATTTGGTTAATGCAGAACACACTTAAATTCTCCTCGTGGAATGTGAGAGGACTGGAGGACCCGCATCGTCTGACTATCCTTAGTAGGTGGCTGAGGAGAGATAGACAGCAAGTAGACATCGTTGCCCTTCAGGAGTTTAAGGCTGAAGAACAAAGGCTGGAGACTAACCTGAAGCAACTAATAGATGATGGCACCTGAATAGTGGACTACACGGAAGGAGGGAGAGGGGGGCCGCACTACTGATAAAAGATCACATTAAGGTCTTAGAGCAAGGTGTCAGAGGAGACGGATCGGTTGTCTGGTGTATTATCGATTCGTTAGTAGGGCCCTTGGGAATTGCCTCTGTTTACGCCCCGAACAAACGCGAGGGCAGACGTCACTTGTGGGAGTGGCTGGCCGCGAAAGCTAGTGTAGGAAAGTGGGTCCTGATGGAGGATTGGAACATGGTGGAGCTCCCTGACGATAGCGTCGGTCCCTCACCGCTCCTCCACGGCAGCGAACTTTGCTGTTGGAGGAACGTCCTTCTAAATGCTGATCTCGTTGATGCGCTCTTCTGTGCCCTTAAAGGTCTTGTATACACCCGGCAAGTTAGGACAGGGGGTCGGCTAGATCAAGCCAGGTTGGACAGAGTCTATTTCAACAACAGAGCTGAATGGTGCTCATCTATCTCCAGATTAGTGCACGACGGCAGGCAGATCCTCTCGGACCACATTCCGATAACAGTTGAGGTCCTCCTGAAAGAGGAAGAGAGAGGGGACAAGATAAAGAAGGCGACTTACTTCAAGATGGACGCGTCGTCTCTAGAAAACCCGAGAGTGAAGGCGAGGGTGGAGACAGCATGGAGGAAGCAACGGAGGTCCAGTGGGGACCCAAGGACGAAGTGGGTGCTGGGCTGGGAAAAGGTAAAGAAGATTCTAGTAGAAGAGAAAAGAGCCGGAAGCCAGAGAACTGCAAGCAAGGGGGAACAGGAGGCAGAACTTCAAAGATTGAGAATCCTAGCCAGGGATGACACGTCTGAAGAGCTAAGAACAAGACTGCAAGTAACAGAGGAGAAAGTTAGGAAGAAGGAACACCAGGACGCCACCATTTGGAGAAAGCGGAGCCGCATCCGATGGCTGAAAGAAGGGGAAGCCCCTTCTCGCTATTTCTTCGCTCAACTAAAGGCGAAACAAAAAAGAGAGACCATGAAAGAAGTGGTTTTCGAGAATGGTCTTGTTACGGAGGACCACGAAGACATTCTGAAAAAGATCCACAGGTTCTACGAAGACCTGTACAAAGAAGACCAGGAGGTGACTAGGAATAGAGCCAAAAGGAAGGAGGTCCTGGATCTGACCTCTAAATGGATCACAGCAGAAGAAAACGCTCTCTTGGTAAGACTCCCGACTCAAGAAGAAGTGGAAAATACCGTGATGAACTTCCCCAAGGAGAAGTCGCCCGGTCTCGATGGAATGACCTACGAGATGCTACAGACATGCTGGCCCTTCATCAAGGAAGAATGTACGGAGATGGTAAGGGAATTCTGGAGGACGAAAAGAACTGACTGGAAGTCCCTCCAGGGAGTCATCAAACTCATACTGAAAGGCGGAGAGCGGAACCTTCTGGGGAACTGGCGGCCGATCTCCCTTCTCACAGCTACCTATAAACTCCTTAGCAAAATTCTGGCGGAGCGGCTAAAAGCCGTGGTTGGAAGTGTAGTAGACGAACAGCAGACATGCTTCATTCAAGGGAGAGATATCTATGATAATATCCTAAGCTTTAAATTAGCTCAAGAAATGGCGGAAGCTAAGGGATGGGCCTCGCTGTTTATGAAGATTGACTTTATGAAGGCCTACGACAGGGTTTCGAGGGACTACCTATGGGATACCATGGAGCAAATACAGTTTGACCCTAACTTCATCGATCTCCTTAAAGGTCTGGCGGAAGACGGACAATCAAAACTGCATATTAATGGAGGCTTCACAGAGTGTTTCGACATAGAGAGGGGGGTTCGCCAAGGGTGTCCGGTAGCCCCTTTCCTTTTCGCCATAGCAACCCGGCCGCTTATGAACATGCTCAAGAAGGCGAGTGAGCAAGGACTGATCGAAAGACTGCGGATGGGAGAAGGTCCCCCTCTCATTCACCAGCTCTTCGCAGATGACAAGGGACTAATCATCGAAGGGACAGAGGAATGTCTTAAAGCCACCCACGACGTCCTTCACATGTATGAGGAAATATCGGGGGCCTCTCTGAATCTAGAGAAATCTATTATCATTCCGATGGGCATGGAGGAGATCCCTAGGTGGTTGGAAGAGTCAGGATGTATCATTGCGAAGCAGAGACAGATGGTCAAATACTTGGGTGCCTGGATATGGAAGGGTCTATCTGAAAATCAAGTAGTGGAGGAGATAGTCAGCCGGTTACATAAGAAACTTCAGCATTGGTCCAATCGTCTCCTCTCCTGGCCCAGCCGAGTCGTCCTCTTAACCCATGTGCTCCGGGCCATCCCCTCTTATCAACTAACGACAGTGGATTGCTCGACCTCTGGCTTCAAAAAGATGGAGGAAATCTGCAGGACGTTCCTGTGGGGAAAGAACCTTGATGGTAGAGCCAAAGTCCCAGTAGTCTCCTGGGAGATTCTAGCCAGACCTAAGTCAGAAGGAGGCCTAGGGATTGTTCCGTTTCGCAAAGTAGCACAAGCCCTCAAGCTCAAATACCTTGCCAAACTTCTCCTAGGAGGGAAACAGGACTGGATTCACATCGCGAGGTGGGGCATCAAAGGGGCCGGGAGAGAGAGAAAATTCAGTAAGGAGACGATCGGGTGGTCTTCGGAGGAACGTCTTTTGCTGGTCCCAGGCCTTTGCGTCCAAAAACTGCCGACTCTTGACAGTATGCTCAAGTGCTGGAGGCTGGTTGCTGGTAGGGTCCGACCAAGTAAGAACTATGACGCATGGACCTGACCAAGTTAATAACTGCAAGACATAGAAGCGTTCATTCACTTCCTTATGTATAGAGCTCTTTGATAATAGCATTTCAATCATTTTCCGTCTCCTTACTGCATCTGCCACTTGGGAGACATCTATCAGTCCCACGGATGGAAACCGATAACAACGACGGTTAGCTATATTGTGTCCGATTACAAGTACATTTGTGTGGTTATTCGGATGAATAATTCCTTGTACAACATTTACAAGCTGTTGCATTAGGGGGTGTCAAAATTAGGAACCTTTACGATTCTACACTGATGAGAGTGAGTACGACTTCGGCCAGACCTTGGCAGGTGTTTCCTGCTAGCACTTTTGGAGGTATCTCAAAAAAACACTCGTGTACATCTTTTAACGATTATTCACTCGTTTTATTCATTTTTTTTTTGCAGTAGAATATTTACTATGATGAGTAATTATACTGAGTCTTAGAACTAAAATAAATTCGTTGAAGAGATTGTGATGTCAAGTCACAAGGGCGATCCAGATTCAGTCTCGCTTCGACACAAAGTTAACTACTGCGATATTACGTCTCTTTTTCTCTTCTCCGTTGAAGAATATTTCTCTCGCAACTTTGACACCACTTTTATATAGTTTGGACGTCACTGCATAAAATGGTCGATGTCAAGATGCGTGAAATCCGCATCAAATAGGAAAAGATTCGTTTGGACAGAAACTACATGTGAAGAACGGTAATTAGGAACTTAGATGAAACGAGATGTAGCGGTAAACGTGAACTTTATCACCGAATGATCTACAACAGAAGCAGAAGAATGAGAATAATACTCTCTGAAAAGCGAGTTTGTTTCACATCCTTAAATCAATCACTCTCATGCCCGTGTGGTCATACCGGAGCTTTGGACCCTTCGTGTTGACTTCGGTTCTTAGAGGCTTTGTTAAAGCTTCAGGGGTAGAGAATCCAAAACATCTCAAGTGCAAGAATAAGTTCATAGGGTCATTTGACTGTGTGGTAGAAAAGATGCCTCTCCCGAAACTGAATAGTCGTCAAATGAATAAGGGGTGGTCCTTCCAATACATGGTAGATTAGAGACTACAGTATATGAGACACAGCAGAGAATACATGAGACGAGACGAAAATTTCCAGTTGTGTGGAATCTACCTTAAAATTGCTGCTGCTTTTGCATTGTCACCTTGCTCTCTAGCACACCTGAGTCAGCCCTACACTACATATATGGGAGTTCAACAAATGGACCATTCGATGGGCTTCACCGGGTAAGAATCAGCTGGAGGTTGTCGAGTTGCCAAAATGTCAAACAAGCCTGACCTTATGGTGTACAAGGCAGCAGAAGAGTTCGAACATGACACAGGTGATGGAAAAGCTGGGGACACACACTTCACTTATTGAACAACTGAAGCTCAAATTACTGAATCATAGACGGAAAATGCCAAGACAGCGAGAGCTGCACCCACCAGATCGCCTTTGCCTTCGCTTACATCATCGGCTGTCTGTATTTGTTGATAATGTTTCCTCTTCCTCATGAGTCATGGTCGGTTGTCTCGACTGTAATTGGTCTTCTTTTGTTTGAGAATCTAATCTAGACAGTGATCGTTCAGGAGATAGTCAGAGCGCTTTGTACGGAGGTGGAGATAATCTTTAGCTCTATCAGCATCCTAAGTGGGTAGTGGTACCCCACCGAGAAGACAAACTGAAAGCAATAGGGGAAGTGTTTGGTCTCAGTAATCTATTTGGCAACATCGCTGTGGTGAGGGTTGGGCAAGGCCCATGTGAATCAAGCAACAACTGTACCTCACTCACAAACAAGACTTGTACCAGTGTTAATCGTACTACAGCATGTTCCGAACATGTGCAAGGTTTGCTCAATGGATAAAGTCTTGCTCGTCTTCCTTGACCTTTTTGAAAGATGAAACAGTTCTTTCAACTGTAGTGTACCCACCGTGTAAGAGCAGAAGGTCCATGGCGAAAACAGCTCAAAAAAGAAAAAGAAAAAGAAAAAACACAACTGTAGTGTACCTTCCTTGTTGGTCATCCACTCCATGCACATTATCAGTGGCCTTGAAATCGATCCTCGCTTTGCTGTGTAAGTAATCTGTAGACACCGCATTTCCTCAGGACAAAGCCGATGCAAGTTGATCTTAACAAAAATTTAATTCTATCAAAGTAGATATAGCTTAGCATTACATAAATATGTCGGTGATTTTAGAGTTTCTCGGGGAAGATTCTTAACCTTCAGTCTACAGAATATGACCAAACAACCATTTAAGAAATATACTACTCACAAGAAAGCTTTTCCGAAAGAGGAAGAAACAGAACAACATGGATGGCTAAGGGCTAAAGGTGCTATTTGAGAATCATATATATGTTGTGTAAGATGTGAGATTCACGATGTCGTGTTAATAAAAGTAAGCATCGTTCCATTTACATGATAAAGTTATAAACTGAAACCAAGCAAATTAGGCGTCTAACACTTGAACGAGTAAGGAGATTGAGGATAGGAATTTCCCAGGTTTAAGTGTTGAACCTGGGGAATCCCTATCCTGAAACTGATTGAATCTGATTAATCTAATCGAAGTGTATGTTCATCGAAAGGAATGCAGAAAGGCGAAGAGGTATAAACAGCAGAAATTCCACCGTCAAACACAATGCAGTTGGTGAGGGACACTAGGGAAACAAGGGCGACTCTTCACGAACTCCAAAGACTGGCCACATCCCGTAGCACGTTTGTTCTTGCGAGTAAACTCTCGCAGGTAGTGGCTGCCCCTCCCTTCCTGGATGGACGAACGAGCGAGCAAACTTGAGCATCTCGTGGCCGGGAACCTCCAAGCAGAATTACGTGAATACGAGAAGATCATAATTGACTACCTCAATTACTGCTATTGTCGTTCAAATATAACCCTCTACATTGAAGTGGATGGACGTGACCTTTTCTCTCCTCGCCACTTGCCTATGCATGTGCGTGCCGTGAGCCTGCTATTTCCTTGATTCCAGCTCGATGTTGGGAACGTGAGGGCGAATTTTATCCGACAAAGAGCAGTTGAATGCTGCGATGCTCTTTGTCGGATCAATGTCGCCTCACGTTTTGCGTAAACAAGGATTACAACATACTCAACCAAATCTGGCTAGAAAACGTTACGTCCTCTTCTGGTATCGACCAGTCCAACTAGAATACGTTACGTTCACCCGTCAGAACAGTTTTATATAGATTTGAGAATGTTATGTCACTTATGTGTGAGTGAAGTTACACAAGTAAGGATTTTATCATAGACTTTACCCTGTGATTCTTACATCTGATGAGAATTCTTTTGTAACAGATATCCCATCATCTCTGGCTGCTGTGAAGAGATTCGAGCATACGTTGATAAGATAGAAAAAGCATTATCTTGTTGAGCTCTTTAACACTTCAAAAACTTACTGATGTTTTCAGTTGAAGTTTCTCATCTCTGAAATTCATAAGCATACTTGTGTATCAGTAAAGTATGTTACTTTCTGAAAGTCTTCTAGAGAAGAAATGATTCTGACAGGAAGTATTAACAAACAGGAACTCCAGGAGACGAGTAGTTTCACTTACACTGAGTCTTTGTCCATGGCTGTCCATCGATCTGAAAGCACGGTTTGAGGTGAAACAAGATTCCTCGCTGCTATGCGCGCGAAAGAGCAACCCTAATCAACAGACTCCGAAGGTTCACCTGCACTACACGCGGATGCATTGGAGCGGATTGTCAGAGTGACTGCCGCATCTCAGATGCGACGTCACATAACAACAGTTTTCTCATCATTCCATTTCCTGATTCAATACCGTATTTGGTTCTTCGAGTGTTCTGCCGAATTGTCAGTCATTAGTTTACACAAAATTTGATGGCTCGTATTCCAATGTATAGCGCGTTTCCATCCTGACGCGACCTTACCGAATATCCTAGAACTGTGACTTGTAGTTCAGGTCATTCCGGTGGATTATTAAACTCGCTCTTTGCGTTGGAATCGTTTCTGCATTATGCTCCGCTTCCGCGAATAGTGTAGCGCACCTTGAGAGTATACAACGACAAGAAAGAGAGGAATTATGTATAGCATAAGCCACGGGAGGGAGTGGTCTTTCGTCCCTTAATCACCCCCTCGGTTTCACCTCGGGATGTAAAAGTCACGATTATCATACGGATTTTTGTAACGTAAAAAGAATTTTATATTTTTTTTACAAGGAGATCTATCGGAGAAAAGTATATAGTTTAAAAATCATGATTTATTAAATTAATATAGAAATGTCATGGTTTATTCACCAATCATGGCTTATCAAATCTTGTCTGATAATCCATTTAATATTAGAGAAGATGATATATAATACATAAAACATTCCAAAATACAAAAAAGGAGAGACTTTACATTTCCAAAATCCTTTACGGAGACACTAGGCTCTACGGTAGGTGTTGCATGCCTTTATAAGTGATATTTCATTTCACAAAAAACCCATGACAAATGGCACATATATATTGACCATTCGATCACCCTCAACTGTTTCGGTCATCAATTGGAAGGAATCTTGGTCGAGAAGGGCTTTAAGCAAGAGTGATTTATTAGCCGTAATGCGCATTTAGTTTGGATTCATTGCAGCTGCTATGGTGTCTCTAAGAAACACCTCAATTCCTGTCTCATACTCAAGTGTGAAGACTGACTGAAGAACATCTGGCTTAGTCTTTAGTAAAGCTCTTGTTTTATTTTCTCACTCCGTCCTAGGAATTATGGACTGAGGAGAACATACTTATTACAGATTTACGTTGAAAGTGACCTAAATGAGAATGTAAACACGTAGCTCCCTTTGTTCTTCTCGCGCTGTTGACAAACATTCAAGAACCAGAAGACAGCACTCTCCTCGATAAGGATCAGATGCTGGAGATGTTTCTTCATCGTGTTCGTCCACAGTACATACTACAAATCCCTTTGAACCCTATCTCTCGTTCCTCCACGTCCATGGATCTGTCCTCCCGTTATGATTTGCCCACAGCCGAAACTCGAGATTGGGAGCTCTGGACTCGATGAAGGAAGGAAGCCAGAGACAGAGACAGAGATCTCTTGCGCTTTCAGTCCAGTCTGGACCAAATCCCGCTGGAAATGGATCACAAGTGCAAGTCTCGACCAGCCTCAAGTCAACAAGAATCCATGAACAAGTTCCTTATATCGATTTTCTAGCACCCTTGAATCTCTAATCTACTGCAATTTACACTAGAATAAATCAAAGTTGTCAGTCAATGCAGGCAGTCAGGTTCACTCCTGAACTAACTGTCTGCATAGCTGAATAATAATATGTCCTGAAGTACTAGAGATTCGTGCCTTGGTCCAAGAAATCAAACAGCAAAAAGACTCTTGTAAATTGTACAGTTGTTTACAGTCTGTAGCTGCAATTTATTTCTGCCACGGACGAGAGGAACCACTCAAAGGCTTAACAGTTTAATACGTAAGGACTAGCTAAATAGCCACCACCCTGCAGATCAAGCCTTGTGGCATCCCACTCAAGAAATGGGGTTGAATGAAAGAGTACATTATGTTGAATCTGTGACTGTGACTGCAGCTGAAACCAAGCTGAGAAGAGAAAAGAGATAAAAGCTACTACGTAGCCATCCACGCAGGCAACTACTGTAAGTAAACTTTGACCAGAACTGAGGCTTCATTTTTATTTATTTTTTATTTTATTTTATTTTATTTTATTTGAGGCTTCATTCATACCGCAGCCCAGCCTAACAAATAGATGAACTCACTGTAGACTACTGTAGAGTTCATCCATTTGCTACTGTATTGTACTTGAAGCTAGCTCTAAACTGTAGGGTACCCTCTACTGTGGCTGAGGACAGTCCTGCCGATTGCCGTGGTTTGCGGCAAAACTGTCGCTTCGTTCAAGCCACTCTTCCGTTTTCTTCCCCGAATGCTCTCTAACTGGAAGGAACTTCACCAGAACATGGGCCCACATTCCCGCAACTGTCAAATCCCTGACCCTTATCCAACCCATGAGGACGCAACACTTGTTGGTAGCGTCAACGATGGCATAGAGTGCACGGGATGTTCCCTTAGGGAAGTACTGTCCTGCACTAAGTTGATAGCATAGCATAGTAGGTACTACGGGAGACGGCAAATGGTGGGGAACCTGGTAGGAAGCACTTGCTGCAGTTACGAGCCTTCAGGTGAGAACCGAGAATACAGTTAACTGAGGTAACTGACGTACAGTCCGTGCCTTGTCATTCGCGCTTCAGATGGCTAGCGTAGCTTTGCGACAGTCAAGAAGGCGGAAAGCTGCAAGCCACTACCAACTTCGTGGCGCAGACAGTAAAACAAACGAGGGAACAGAAATATCCGGCCAAATCGGGCGCCAGATTTGAACCCTTATCCAACTTTATAGGGCCGTGTGGTATCAAGGAACTCTCAAGGAGAGCCTTGAGAGTATCTCCCCGGGAACTCTAGAATCTATATCATTCTCCAACCCTATGTTGAAATAAAGTACATCCAGTGGTAACGGTATATTAAGGGTGTCAAAGTTCAGAGTAAATATTTTTCAATGAGAAGAGAGAATTAGTCGTAAAATGATCACAAATAATTTTATATATAAACGTAATTCATTCTGAGTCGCACTTGTGCCTGGATATGACAGTTTTATCATTGATTCTTTTTCAATTTTGACAGTCAAGATAATTACTCAGAGCAGTGAAGAATCCATTGCAAAAAAGAACGAAACGAATGAAGAGCCGTTAAAAAAAAAACCTGTGCTGTTTTCATGCGAGTACTTCCGGAGGTGTCCGCATGAAACACCTGCCAAGGTCTGGACTAAGTCGTAACTCACTCTTGCCGGTCTAGAATCTTTCAGAAGGTTCTTAACTTTGACACCTCTATTAGTGCATGTCAAAGCTGAAAAGCTTTCTGATATATTCGTGGTTAGAGAAGAGTGTTACGGCTGTGACCAAGAGATTGTGATGTTTAATGTGGACAGCTTCGGTGGTGCTCGCAGGGGTTAGCAAAGAGTGTTACGGCTGCCACCAAGAGAGTGCGATGTTTTATGTGGACATCTTCGGAGATATCTGCAAAGGATGTCCATGGACGTCTCTAATTACTTGTTTTTGGAATTCATAGTAACTTATAGTAAGAGAGTAGTGTCGGATTAGATCATATATTTTAATTTTCAAACTAATTTTTGAAAAAATTCAATTATTATATTAGTTTATAAATATAATAATAGATAATTCATGGCTCTCTACAAAGCTGCCTTTGAAAAAACTACTTCTATTTCGCTTGTGGATATTAAGGAATCTTCTCTCTTCGCTTTGACACACTATTAATGCTAACATAATGCTAGATGTGATAGGGCTCTATTCAAATATTTCTTGGAGAGGTTTATGGAATTTTTATATACTATTACGTTCTTGGAGCGTGGATTACGATCCGCTAAGACTATAAGTAATTCAAGCGAACACTTGAAATGCAAGTACTTTTCAGTTTTAAGATATTTTACCCCTGATTTATTTAGATCTGAGGTTAGAACGATAATTTATTTATGTTTTTCTGTGAAAATAAAAAGACTATAATCTTATGGTTGAAGAAGACCATCTCCAATAAATAAATAAATACCAATGTAATGTATATTTCTAGACAAAACCATCCGCTTGGGAGAAAACAGAACAGTCAAAACTATATAGGATAAGATATGTTGAAGATGGTGTTAGTCTAATTAAATAGTTAGAGTAAGTTAAGAAATTAGCTTGATCTCATCTCCAGTAAGTGTGTTTGATTACTCATTTGATAGAGTATCGATGATAAACCCAATCACTTTGTCAGTACACATCGATTCTTTGAGTATGTACAGTTGCGTACTTTATTGTTCAAATGATTTGCATGGTAGAGGTATTTGACATGGCTGAGATGAGATGATGAAGGATATGACAAAATGATTAGTTCTATTGCTAATAAACCGTCTTATTATAACTCATATATAATCAAACAATAAGGTGTGTCAAAGCCCCAGATGTAATTTTTAAAACAAGATTAGACTTTGGATCCGAATAGCCTTACCGCTTATTGTTTATGAAAAAGAGGAGCAGCTTTGGCCAAAATCCGATAGACGAGTAACGGGTTTAAGTTCTTTTCACATGATGTGTCAAAGCATCCTGTTTTCACTTCATGATATTAAGTTATGCGTCCAAAGTGATTCAAATGAAGAGATTTCATGCCACAGTTACACATTAATCATTGACAAAGGCATTGAATGTTCTAGGTCAGTTCTTCCATCTGTTGAAAAAAAAATTCAAATCTCTGTTGGGACATGGAAGAGATCAGTGAGTCTCTTGACTTTGATTTCACAAGAATATCAGAAATGGTAGGCGGTGCCAATCAGTCATGGTTTCTTGTCAATGGTAAGAAAATCAGATTTTGTATGGTCCATGCAAATTACGAGAAGATTCTATAGTACATTGAAGATCTTGCAAATTTTGTAGCACTTCATGGCAAAGAATAAAAAACCAGGATTGAGGAAGAGTACAATAAAAAACCATGGCTTTTGGTGTTATGGCGGTGCATATTTGCAATGCTGGATTTCATCTAGTTACAAGTCCTATGTAACAAAAAAATATAAGGGTTATGTTGAAGCTTACAAACGCGGTAGAGAAATTCTTCAACAAACTAGTGGTGGATTGACTAAGAGTGAGATAGATGCATGTATCTGTTTAGAACAAAAGCTAAATGAAAGATGTCCATTCTCTTATAGTATGCATGAGTTGTTCGACAGTAGAGCCAAATTCGACCCTCTTGATGTGTATTCTATAGGAATTCTATCCAAAGAAGGAGAAAAAGAACATGTATTGAGTGTAGAGTCTCAGAATGAGTTCGTGGACTTTGACATTTGTTTTAAGGATGCCGAATATAGTGTGTATGGTGATCAAAGGTTCACCGTTCAAGCTAAAGATATGATAGAAAGTCTTTTTGCAATTGAATTTTTCACGGAGATAACCATTGAAGGAACAGGAGCTCCATAGAGAGATGAGGCCGTAGATGTTCCAACATTCAATAACGAAAACATATTCGATACTAATTTTCTGAGGATGGAAAATAATGGTCTAGAGCAAGGCGTTTCTACATTTGCTCCTCTCTCAAGATCCAAGAAAAATAGTGTGGTGAGTACACCTCCTGTTGCTACTAGAGGAAAACAAGAGAGCTTGATATCACTTTATCATGACACATGAAACAGAATGTCAAGTTTTAGGACTCTTCTTTTTATTTTGGAATCTAGAGACAAGTATAGAGCTTACATGTTAGAGAAAAGACGACCACAAGGAGAGGGAATTCAAAAAAAAAGATAGAATGGAAAAGAAATATCAATATAGTCTTCCATCTTGACCCCGTTGATTCCTAGAACTCTTAGGTCTGACTCTCGATAGCCAAGATATCTCGGATTTTTTATCGTAAGTGATCGAAATTCCAAAAACTCCTCCCTTCGACTTAAAACCACGTACATCCACAAAATGGATCGTTTGATATGAGATCCATCTTCTCTGGTAGATAGATTTGACTATTCTTGAACCCAACAAGATTCCAAACAAGCCATTTGGAGTTCTCCTCACAAAACCACGTAAAAATTTGGTCGCAATAAGTGAAAATCTGACATAAATCATTCTCTTGCGGCTCAACTTCACTCATCACGCACAAAACAATAATCCGATCCATGTATGATCTTCTCTTATGCGTAGATAAGGATTTCTTGATTGCACAAGCACGAAGAACGAAGAGCTTGGCTTATCGATCACAAAGAACAACCCTACTTCAAGTCGTAGATGTAGAAAATTTGACGCAAGCGTCTCCTTACATGTCAGTTTCTCTCACATCTCTCAAATCATCCGATGAAACTTTGTATTGTCTTCAGTTTCTTGAAGAACTTGGTGTTTTGATCTCGATGGATCCAAGGACAAGAAGTTTAGACTTTAAAACGATCTGAACGGTCCAACTCTCCTTCGCATGTCATCAAAGTTCTCCAAATCCTCTTTCTTATGTCTCAATTTCTTCTAGAACACACACTATGATCCACCTCTTCACGAACCGTCTTAACCAGCGCATAACATGCACAGATCTGAACTCAATAACACCTTGTGCGTGACATTGGACGTCCCAATCTTCTGAAACATCTGCCGATAGGTCGTATATGCAAGCTAATCTCTTAAACTGCCCCCTTACATCAGTTGATAACATAAAAGTTTTCTCATATAATGACAGAGCAATCCCCTTGCGCCCTTAGTATAGCACTAGGAATTGCAAATACCCAATCAACATCGATAAGCTAGAATTTAGCTTGATTTCTCATCTTTTGAACCTCATAACTTTGCTATTAAACATTAATTTAAAGTAAATGAAGTGCCCATGAGAAGCTAACAACGAGCTCTACCACTTGGTGTAATGGAAGTGAAGATCTGAAAGTTGTGTACAAAAATTATTTTTAATCCTATGAACGTCTTTGGAGCGATAATACAAAGCATCAAATTTGGATTTTCAAGTAGGTCCACGACACGACAACGCAATGTTGAAGTTGATATTCACTAGCACCAACATTGTGTTGTGAAACTTGAATCATGTCAATAACAAAATAAACTGATTCATACATTCTAAACTTGAACTATGGTGTAAAAAGAGGATCAGAATAAATGCATTAAACAATCACATGGATTATAATTAGAATGTATGCTACTAGAGACCTGAAATAAAATCAAGCACTTTCTAGTGTGTCCTCTATAGAAACTAACATTATCAAATAATCATTCACTGCTATGTGAATAGAGAGTACAAACGCACATAAGAAAATGATTTCATGAATCATATCATTACAATCTTATCTTATCTGAAAAGAACTCCACCATCTCAGATATTATCTGAACAGATCCGACCAACTTGTTTATTCATCTTTAAACAAGTACTCATTACTCTATTTTTCTAAACCGTTCCACTAGTGTTGATGTCATCTTCTATACGATCTCTATCTATATCTCTGTCTAAAATTACTGCCCATCTGCTTTAGTCCACTCATTCAACAAAAATTTATGCAACATTGCACAACAGTTTACCCATCTCATTAGAAACTTGTTCTCCTCTTTCATTTTCAGTTGTTCCAGAGAATGTCATCTCGATTTAAGAATATCGATGCAATGCTCATTTGCTACTCTGGCATGTGCAACACAAGTATTAAATTCTTGTTTCCTTTTGTCTCTAGAAGCTATTCGAAAAAAATGTACTAAATGGTAGAGAAGAATATCTTGAATCATTCAATAAATACTGACGAGACTCAAAAAACATATTCTCAGTATGTAGCTGTCCCCAAATGTCTAATTTCTTAGGTCTTGACAACTGTTAGATATACTTGAAAAGATATACAGAAATATCTATAATGACTTCTCTCATTATAGATAGTGAGAGAAGTCATTTTGATACTTAAAGTCAGCCATTAATTATTTAGAAGCCATATTGTTACCTTGGCTTCTTCATTGGAGATATAGTTCAGAGGAGAGAGTTTCTTATGTGTAGAGTAGATTATCTCAAGTTTTTGCTGAATCCTTTTCCAACCCTAAGAGAGTACCGGAGGAAGATTATTATAGAGGAGGTCAATCTCGTTGGAGATTTGTACCACACGGAGTTTCCATGCATTTCATACATCTTCTCAAGCCTGAATGAGACAGATTGTTTTTCATACCACTCCTGAGACACTTGTATATACTGAATGAAGTTTTGAGTACATGTTTTATTATCAAAAGTATCGATCAATCTCACACACCTTGGAAAATCTTTTGTAGCAAAATAATCTGCAATATGAATTCGCACAGCTTGACTGGATCATTTCACATGGTTTCTTAATCTAGATTCTAACGCAGACATCACCCGTTTGATATAGTTCATCATACTCTCATGATCAATTCCTCATAAGAAATGAGATCTATCCAAACAAGCTCCTTTACTGTTATGATCTAATCGATCAATTACCACTGCAAGTTGTAATCTCATCGGAGTTTAGAGAAAATCTAGACTTATTCATGAGTACAGGATGGTCTTGTACAGGAGAAAGTAATGCTTGCAAATAATGTTTATCTACACTAGTAAGCTGCCAAAACGAAGATTCTGGTAGTTCAGAGAAGAAATTTTGTACAAAATCTTTGCTCTTGGAAAAGTAATAGAATTATTTAAATATTTTGCATTCTGTCATGCTAAATATAAAACGAATATCTCATCACCAGAACTCGAATCATCAGTTGAATCTGTATCTTCTGTTGACGTCAAAGAATGTATTGAATCATCCTCCAAACTGACAAGCGTATCCATTTTTAAAATAAGTTTCATCTCTTGCAACACCTCTCAGCGTTCGGATAAACGAGACATCTCGAAAGTATACGAGAATATAGAAAGTTTTTAGATAAAATTAGGACTGAAAATTTAAGAATACGAGGTGACACCTCGAACACAAGTCGAGTGCAGTCGAGCATCAAAGAATATTTTATCAAATGACTGATTTTGTGCAGTAGCGAAACACCGATAGTTTTAAGAGAGAATTTTTCTAATTCAAACTTACGATCAAAAGAAAACTACAACTGGAGAGATCACCTTGGCCAGCTTCAAAAAGCCGCCATAAGACATTCATCCTTGATCGTAACTATGGATCATGCAGAAGAATATAATTAAAAGATTCTAGCTTTAACACTCCCTCATACATCGTTAAGAAACCTATTGGAAATGCAATGAAACATATTTCTGAAAGTTAGCCGAACCGTCTTCAAGCCTCAAGGTACTCTACACAAGTTCAAGTAACAAACCGGTTACGTACTGGTATAAGGAATTTACAAGGTACAGACTTCACGACAGTTACCTAACTTACAAGGTTGCTACGGGGGTCCACTACGGTTGTCCAGGGCAATTGACCATAACTTTCCAGGGTAGAGTCAAGAACAGAGAAGATGGTCGTGACGGAGCGCCGTTGAGAATCGCCAAAAGCGCGCGCCGAGCCGTAGACGGCCGCGAGAAGCTGCCGAAGGGGCACTGGACATTAAAACTCCACCCGCAAAGCGTGAGGGGCGTTAATTTCTGAGTTTCACGCGTGGCTGAGTTAACTCGTACTCTACTAGACATGCTCGAGAGTCGAGACTCGAGTTCGTACTGACGACTCCGAGACGAGGCTGATTAGCTGATTAAGTGGAAGGACCTCACTAACTGGCTCGGGCTTTTGGCGGGAGATTACCATATCACTCTGGACTCTGGACTCTGGACTTGTCACAACTTCTCAGCCTGCGTCTCTGACTTTGGCGGGATGACAATGGGACGAGCCTACGAGGTCTTCTCCGCTAGGGTCTAGACTTCTACGGCTGCTCCACCGGGAATGTCGGGTGGCTTTCACGGCCGGAAAGCGGGACCGCATCAGAATCGGTACCAGACTACAGTAGACGTCGTCGCTAGAGTGTACAGGTAGTGTCATGATATATCCACTGTGTACATCTGGGTTTCCTTCTCCGCCTGTATTAGATAGAGGCGGGATGGATGGTTTTTCAGACTACAGTCTCTCTAACTGTTAGTGCTCGGGAATATCAGAATTTAATAACAATTGAAAGAAAATAACGATGAGAGAAAAGAAATTCAAAACATTCTTCTCTAAAAAATGCATTTGAACTTCTTTTACTATAGAGGACTATCTTCCTTCGAAACTACAGTATCTTTTTTATATCTTTGTCTATCCCAGTAAGACGCTGACAAGAGTCACCATAATATTAGAGATATGCTTTACAGAAGGAAATTTCCACTACCAAAAGTATAATCTTTTAACATATTTTCTCTGTTTCACTCTACCCCTCTGATTAGGTTTTATGGTGAATAGAGCTCGACTGCCTTTCCCTCCTGCATATTATGACGATTTTCCCAAATTCATAAGGGAGAGCCCTCGCGACATCTTGTTGACAACCATGTTTGCAAGATAAACAAGAATCTTTGATAAGGATTTTCACAAATTAAATTTCGGCCTAAAAATAGCAGAGGTTGCCTTTTGCGTCCTTGCTAAACTTCGATTGTGAAAACCAGAAAAGAAGGGGGAATAGAATAACGAACGGATGGAGTTGTTGTACAAACCGGAAAAAGAAAAAAAAAGTAGCGAAAATCCATGGATGGATGGAATTGTTTGATATCAGAAAGAAAAAAAAAAGAAGAAAATAGATCCAGATAAACGATAATGCATAGTCTCATAATTCTGTTAAGAGGTGTCAAAGTTAAGTCAAAATATTCTTATACTACGTAATGGAAAAAAGCATTCTTTTAAACATGAACTAAACATAACAGCCCCGAGTGAATGAGTTATAGCATCTCCACCCGTATAGCGATGAAGAGATTTATATCCCTAATTTACAGATACAGAATGAAGCATCTTTATCTATAAAAGAGAAATTTCTCCATCGCATTCTTTAATTCAATTTTTATCTAAAATAAAGATTATACTTCTCATCGCAAACAGATCTTTTCTGTAAAATGAATATCTTTGAAAAATGAATGTCCCAGCACGTGGTACGTCTACATAATTATTTGAGGTTCACATTGTATTTCAAATTATATATTGTGTTTCACGTTGGAACAGTGCATTCATTAACGGTTCAGTTGTGTTCTAAAGAATCTTTATTCTAATCTTTAAGATAAAGAATTGCGGTAAGTTTTAAAGAATAGTTTAAATTAAAGATTTTTATAAATCTCAGCGGTGGAAAAGGGTTCTCCTAACAAACTTCCTAACTGGTTATGGGAGGCTTTAAAGAACCGCGGTGGAGGTGCTCTTAGGGTTCTGTATTTAAGTTGCATTGACATGGAGGAGAAAGCGTTTGAGTTTGATGTTGAGAGTTTTTGTGAAACAATTATTGGAAAGAAATGAGTTTTTCTAATAACATTTACGTGTTCTTTTCTTTTCACTCAATATGATGAATATGCATCCCAAACAAAGGTGGGCAAGGATGAGAAGAGGATAACCGCAGAACACATGAATATAAATAAATATATATATATATATATAACTCCAATCTTTGGTAACTGAAGCGGATCATATGACGACAAGCAACGCCAAACGATAGAGGGAAACGGAAGCAAGTTATTGCCAAGAAGAAGAAGAAACTTTTTGTCGCACCTTTGACAAGACTTTTTCATAGATGAGGTGTCATTGTCCACCTCTAACTGCTGGACATAAGTGCAAGTAAAAGAAAAATATTGAAAGTATTAAATAAAAAATATTTTATATAAATAAAAATGTGATATTTTTCTTAAAAATGTGATATTTTTCTTAAAAATATTTTTTCATATTTGAATAGAAAAATAGAAAACTATTATTTAATTTATGATTTTACTCACAATTGATATAGACAAAGAGATCGAAATGAACCCGAGATAAGTTCTACACATATGGACGAAGAGTTTGGGACATGGTTCCAGGGTAGAACAAAACACCTAAAACCATAAAATCCAGCATGGTTAGCTCTCAAGTGCGAGGAAGAGAAGTGAATATCCTTCCCCACTGCCTTGTACAGTGAATTTCGTTTTTTCTTATCAGAAAACGTGTAAGTGTTATAAAAATTTATTTTACTAAGTTATTATAGAAAATTAAATTAATTCATAAATATTATATATTAATCAGTCTCGGAATAGCCAACTCATCTGGAGAGAACTAATAAGTGAAGAGCGGGCTGCTTCGCTCTTGGAAGTATAATTCCGTAACAGTGATTGTAAAACAGCGTTGTTTACCGAGAACATTAAATAACTTTCTAACCCTTCCCGCTAGAACGTTATTAGAACGTTTTTTTAATGTACATGGGTGAATATCCTCCTTCATATGACAATCCACCGGGTCAGATGTAATAACACTGAAGGTCTCACAAAGAAATGATGCTCACGAGAAGACATACAGTCTCGAAAATAGTAATCGATGTAAGCTGTCGACAACAGACTCCCTCTATTTACCAGCGAAAGCCTAAACTCGATCCCTAAATCATACAGCAATAGCGAACAGTGGTCATTTCAGCTGCAAACTTGTGTTTTATGGATACAAAAAAGAAATGTAAGTAATGAGTCAAAATATGTACTGAAAGTTAGGAACAAGAAGCCACATGAGCACAAAAACCAGTTGCGTTTGATCCACCAACTTTCTGTTAAATATTAACTTTGTAAAAGTTGGCTGTATATTTGTTGCTCATGATCTTCTTCCTCTGTCAACACTCTATGGACCTTTCATGTACCTTGGTACATGATGGGGTCTTTCCACCAGTTGGCTATTCATTGCATCTCGTGTTTTCTTTGTACAACTTACGATAACTTTGATTCGTCTTACAAGATAGAAATGCAGAAATTCGTTTGATCATTACCCCTCTTAACATTTGGTTGCTTCATCATACCCCTGACGGGTTATTAACAGTCGGACCAATCATTTTATCTTTTGGTTCATCATTTTAATACTTTCAACCTTGACTAAATATCACTGTAATTCAAAGTCTTATTGTGTATATGGACCAAACCATTTATTACTAGTAACTGTTGTAGGCAATCTAGCAAGGTGTAGAAAAGATAATCACATTTGGATCTGAGATAATAATTTGCAATAGCAGAGCTTAGCACAAATTTATCCGTGAAAATATAGATTCTTGGTCCACCATTGTTGTTTCACGTCATTGGACTGCTGGCGAGTTTAACATTTTCTTCTAGTATACAAGTAAAGCAAAAATGCATTTTGTCAAGAAAACATTCCTTTGTTTAAGGGTAGTGTTCAGTGAAGAACGTGTAACTTCCATAGGTTTGTGGACAATGGAATGCAAAAATGATATTCAAGTGACATATTGTACTCCGTGTTATTTGGCTGGATTTTAATTTTAAAGTTCTTTCTCGTACTAATGTGGATGATATTAATTAATTATCCACACTAATCACTCTAACCGGTGTGAGAGTGACAAGCTGTAATTTTATAACACACACAATTGCATATTGTAGAGTTTCATTGTGCTAAGCAAATCCAGGATTTTCTCTAAAAGCAAAAAGAATTCGTAAGAGGATTTTCTCATTTGGATGAAATGATGAAAGAGAAATTCTTCTAATCAGCGTATAATATAAAGTGATGTGTATGTGCAATCTGACGATATACAACAAAGTGAGAAAAACATACGAAAACATCATAAACCTCAGAAAATTCTGCAGGACGATTAAGAATATATCTAGGGGTGCAGAAAATGAAAAAGTATACTTATAAGTTGTGCAATCAAACTGTAGTGAAGTCTGGTGGATTGCTTCCATAATGGGTGAATAAGAAAAATGACCTTGTGATTGCCAAACTGTCATATACAAAATCATTTCGATTTGTGTTGGTAGACAAATGTGTTTTTACTATTATGCTCTGAATCCTAAACACCTTCTTCAAAAATTCGCTTGACTACAGATGTAAGTTCACAAAACAGCATGGTACAAGTACACAATGAAAAGAACCTCACATACAGTAACGCAACATGTGCGAAATCGAAAAAACAGACTAGAGTACATTGTCTTGGAAGACAGACTGCACGAAACCATCATAAAGCCGATGTAGCCCATTTGTGTAACAAGAAAAAGATTGGTAGCATCGCGAAAGCTCAAACTTGTCATCTATGCGTGATTGATTCGATTGTTGAAATCTTGTCGCACTTTTTCACGGTAGCAAGTCTGCTGTGCTGTGCTGCACTGCACTGAAAAGTAAAGAAATCTGGACAATGCATGAACTAGAACCTAGAAACTTAAAACCGTGTTGTGCGTTTATTGTGAAAAGAAATCTGGGTGAAACTGAAAACTGAAAACCCGTCCGATGCATGATCTGACAGAATAAGCAGTTCGAGTACTTGCGCCAGTTATTGCGAGAAGCTATGTGGCAATGCAAAAGATCGTCGGTTCAAACTGAGTCGAATCGGGGAACTATAGTTTGAAGCGGGTTCGGTTTAGGTGTTCGGGGTTCAGTCCTATTCAAGTTCGAATTGGTTATTAACCGATTCGGCTTTAAAAAGATTGATCTTAGGACCTCTGCCGTCTATATGAGATATCTCCCTTCTTCCATCTAACCCGTTAGCTATGGTAATAAGGTTTTCTTCCATTTTCTGGCTTTTTATTTTCCTTAAGTTTATGAAAATCCTCATCTCCTTAGTTCTGGGATAGGGTTCCCTTCTCCTACCTCTACGCATTTCTCTCTCCTTGGTTTGCTGGACACGTGTTGGGCAAGTAAGTTTATAAGGTAAGTCTCTTCCATGAAGTAAATGCAAGTTCGAAAACTAACTGAAACAAAGAGCTCCGCTTGCAGTGGAATTGTGAGGTTTTAAGTTAACGATTTTCCGAATTTATCTTTTCTTTTTTACATAACGACTTGGTTTGAAAACGTGAACGACTTGATTCGTATGCTATTTTTTTTAACTTTTTGGTTTTCACTATGACTCCATCCGTCCGTTTTATTATACATATAAACAATATCATTTTCTTTTCTATTTTTCACAATCTACATATAGCTATGCAACCGGCTAGCAAAAAGTAAACTAGTTGGAAGAAGATGTATAGTTTATCAAAGTTCGGGGAAAAAATCACGATTCTTCTCGTCACGATTCGTAAAGATTGATAAGAAAAATAGCATGAATAGTTGGAGGATTTAAATGGTTCATGTTTAAATCCTCAAGAACTATATAATCCATGATAAATAAATCATAAGATCTTTCAAAACGATAATATCGATGTACATGACTTCAAATCAAGTTTAATTATTATCTACCTAGAAAGATAATGACTTTATGAATGAAGTCACGTTAAAGATCTTTAGAAAAAGTATAATTTTACTTACTTGATGGGATTGTAAGAGAAAAAGAGAAATGCAAAACAGAAAAGCATTCAAGATTATTTGAGATGAAAATAAAATTTCCGGTGTATACAAGAACATTAAGGAACATTGTAATGTGTAACTCTGTTTACTGTATACGATTAGAGAGTCTCTTTTCAAAACCGAATTTTTGATTTATATGTATGTTACAAATATACATTTACTTTTTATTCCCTTTTGTCCCATTAGAAAAGTTATCATTAGATTTAAACGTTGAACCAGTATGGTAATTCAGTTTCATATCAGTTATAAGAGGGTATCTTCTTTTAAAGGATCGGTTTTGTCAAGTATACTGTACTTGAAAACGGCCTCGTGGCTCATGGTTCGAACCATCCCATTTTCAGCCGGAAACTTCTGAAAGGCGGAGGAAAACCTCAGCTATTGTAAAGACGTTCGAGTATAGCTGCCCCGAAACAGCGGCCAACGCGTCGTTTGGTGTGTCAAAGTTCGAACCTCTGGACAATATTCGTCGTTCGCGGGCGAGTATTACGGTTGTGGTCACCTTTGGAGGCACAGGAAACATATGCGAATGTCTCTAACTTATCTTTTGCTCAAATCGAACGTGGATTTTCACGTAAGTAAGTTTAGTATTTAAATAATTTATAAATAATTTAAAAATTTATAACGATATAAAAATTACCTCCCTCAGCGATATACGGTCTAGACAAAGCTCTCCTTGGATAAACACGGATATATTTTTTCTGGACCTTAGAGAATCTTTTGATTTTGATTTATCTAGGACACGTTCTAATAGAGGTGTCAAAGTTGGAACTCTTCGGAAGATTGGAGACCCACGAAGGAGAGTTAAGACTTCGGTCTAACGTCCACAAAAACAGAGATGTCTGCAGCAGCCACGAGTGTTTTTTTAATGGATTTTCGCCCGTTCTCTTCTGCAAATCTACTACTCTGCAAAATAAAAAAATTAATATACAGATCATAGTGTCTATTCACAAAAATGATCCATACAACACCACGTCTCTACACAAAGTTAACCACGATAAAATTATTACGTTTTTGTTCCGAACGTTGAAGAATATTTCCTCTACCCTTTGACACCCCCTAATGGGGTGTCAAACCCCTACTGTAGATGGCCGGTTTCAAAGCGGAAGTCCGCAAGTTAACAAGTGGAGAGGACTAAAATAACAGGAACAGGCAGGGGGGATAGAACAGGTGGGAAATACCCCCACCATGACGGAAGGACGCAAGCGAGATACGTGGTTGGTTTGAGTAACATCGGCAAATGACGGCAGTGACGGTGTAGGCGGCTGGGGTGGTCAAGGGTCCAAGGGTCCAAGGGCAGAGGGGCAGACGGGGTGGGGGGAGGATCCATGTGACTGGACTCTGGAGCCCAAGGGATGGATGGATTTATGAGGGGGTCGTCAGAGAGAGGCTCGTGCGGCTGATGGACTGAGGGATGATGTCGCATGTGCGACGCTCATGTAATCAGCGGAGAACTGATTGAGAGCAGCTACAACGAACCACAGTACTGTAACTAACGAGGACCTGAATCTGAGAGGGACAGAGGGAGAGGGAGAAAGCGCTATGGCATCCAGCCAAGTGTGATAACGCGTTTCGCGCCTGACATTACTGCCCTTTCTGATTTTACTCGATTTTCTCTTTTCGCTTCGTATCCATGGCCCCTGGCTCGTTCTAGTAACGGGAGCTGCGTCATCAAAGCTTCTGTTACCCCTCCCAGCTCCTGGCTCAGCTCCTCAGAGCCTCAGAGTCCTGGCTCAGGTCCGCTTTACGGAACAGATCGCGATTCTAGATATGCCATGATGATAGCGTAACCCATTGCGTACAAGAGAGCTCATCATCTTCCAAGCGAGAGGCAGAATCCTTCGTCTCGGAAGTGGTCTGACTCGGAACTTGTGATATTATTTAGCCTCCTCGCAAGGCTTTCTCTTTCTTTAACCTGCTGCTGGGTCACCCTTTACTGTTGTGCGCCCCACCCCATGTTCTCTCGCTCTGGCGCTCAGTTGTCCCTTCCCCAGACCGAGACAGAAGAGTTCCGGTGCTGTCCGATTTGCATGTATGTGCAAGTGCGGACTCGATATAAAATACGAAGACGGTACAGGAGAGCGGGATTAGACACTTTGTAGATCACGTAGAAAGTGAAAGAGAACCTGCGAAGAGGGACTGTGAATGACATTACGCGAGTCTACGTCTCCTGAGGGAACGTGTGGGGCGTCGGTGATTTGTCTATGCTGAGGAATTGCAAGTGAGCGTCATGTGCCCGCATCTGCGGTCTTTGAACATTTGCTGAACTACTTGTGCGGATTTTGATACTTGTGATATCAATGTGTGTGGGGGTGGGACAGTCCGATAGCGAAAGGGGAGGTGAGCTGTGTGGCTGGGAGTCCCCCTGAGCAATCTTCGGAGAGAATGCTAGGAGTTTGAGGTTCTGCGACACCAACATGGGGAATCCTCTGCCGAGAACGCAGTCTCTCACGAGGCAGAAGAACAGCGTTCCGAAGTGGGACTCGTTCAGCAAGCAGAATCGGCCTCATGCATTGTTCAGCAACAGGGGTTTGCCAAGCACTGACAAGGTGAGGTCGTTCATGAGTGCTGAGCTCGCCAGCGCGGGACGTTCTAGAGCTTTTCTCAACGGAGAGCTTCCTCTTGTTCGACCCCCGGCTTCAGCCACGACCCCCGCGAAAGATGCAGCCACCAACACCGCTCTTAAAGACGCAGCTACCAACACTGACGACTCCGTTTCCGCCTCCGGGGACGATGGTAGATCGGTGAGGAGTGAGGTGCAGGATAAGCGAGAGGACTGTTCCGTGGAGAAGAGAGAACTCCTCACCAAGAAGAATAGGGATGATGTCTCCGGGAACAGAGCAGAAAGTTTGAGCAGAAGTCTGAGAAGAAGTGCGAGTGCGGGAGTCTCCACCACCACATCTGTCCAGACCGAGAAGGAGGGAAGTCACAGTCGTCTACTCAGTAGAGGAGGAGAGTCCTCCAGCTTTCGGGGGAGAACTTCCTCCTCTTCTCGTCGGGACGTCTCCACTTCGTTCAGGAAAGATACAGTTTCAAGCTCTTTCAGGAAGGAGGTGAATCACACCAGAAGGAAGTCCACGAAGTCGTTCCAGGATGGTGAGGTTTCGAGCATCGCCAGCGAGAGCGTTCGTGGAAGCCCATGTAGCATCCACTACAGCCAGGGTCCATTTTCTGCAAAAATGACCCCGCAGCCTCTCAACAGCTCGTGGATTTCCGAGACACCGTCGTCTCCAGAAGGGTTCTTCTCCTCTGTGCCATTTCACTGGGAGGAGGCTCCGGGTAAGGCTAAGACCATCGCCGCCGCTGCGGAAATGGCCTTGGCTCGGAAGCTTAGTCGGGACGAGTCACTTCGTAAACTTAGCACCGCATCTCCTCGCAGTAGTGTTGATGGTTCAGTTCAGGGTGATAGAAGAGCTCCCTCCAGCAGGCGTACGTCACTGGAGCCCGTAGTAGTAGTAGCTGCTGCTGCATCCGCCGCGCTGCCTCTGCCTCCTTCGAAGAGGGAATTTTCAAGGGAGCTTTCCCAGCCTCAAAAGAAGGATCCTCATTCTTCGCAGCTCATCGAAGAACTGAAGGCTGCAGTCGTGAGGAAACAAGCCGACAGCCAGATGACAAAGGAGAGAGTCGCGGAGAAGGACGATGACACCAGGAGCGTCATCTCGGAATTTGGCCCCGCGGAGGAGGCACACATTGACCTGGTCGCTCCATCTGCAGCCAAGTTTCTTACTCAGGAGGATGATATGCCTATACTCACCCCAATCAAGACTCCTGCTGCAATCCCGTTCAAGTGGGAGGAGGCTCCAGGGAAGCCCAAGGGCAATGCTTCACCTCCCTCCGAACCGGAGCCTCCTCAATTATCTCTTCCTCCTCGTCTGCTCGGGGGGTGCCGCAATCTCTCAAAGGAAGCGCAGGCCAAAATCTTGCAGACGTACTCTTGCAACTTAAGCGAAATGCATTGGACTGCCAGCGGGAATCCCACACCTCTATCGCGTTCCAGGGACCACACTCCAACTCGCAGGGACAGGACTCCGACGAGGAGGGACCGCACGCCAACGAGGAGGGATACGACTCCGACCAGGAGAGATATCACCCCTAGCAGAAGAGATTCCACGCCCACGAGGAGTTATTTCAGCAATGTCAGGATCGTGCCCAAGAGTGGACCCATCTCCTACCCTTCCGTCATGCCCGTTATCGAGAATGTCCGTGATTTCCACAGTGGTCCTCTCCGACCCAACTCTGTCGGCCCCAATTATCTGAATGCACCCCCGAGGAGCATCTCCCAAGAGTTCGCCCTCCCCATCATTGTTCCTACGAGGACATCATCCCAGGAGTTCCACCCTCCGAGGAATCCCGCACAGGAGAACGCCGTCAATGTTCTAACTCACGAGCTGTCATTGTCCGGTCCTTCATCCGAAGATTCAGGTCGGAGGAGTTACGCGAGCAAGAAGGCCTCTCGAGATTTACCTCTTCCCCCACGGAAGGAGGTGTCACCGGATTCTGGTGCGTCAGAGTCATTTACCAGTAAGAGCACGAACGATGCGCAGGCAAGTGCTTCTGCCAAACCTGCAACAGGAAGTGTGGATCATTGGTCTCCCACGAGCATTCTTTGCGGCCCTGACTTGTCTGTGGACACGAACCGCTCAAATTCGAACCTGTCAGCGTATGCGGAATCCTCTCAGTCTCAGCGGCAGTCGGTAACGACTCATACGAAGTCTAATAGCTGCACTTCGGAGGAGTCCTTTGTTGATGAAATCTACGATCCACAACCTTGGAGTGGTAGTATCACTCCCGTTGCTTCACCGTACCGCGACCTCGGGCCCATTGATAATCCTCCCGAAAGCACACAGGCGAACAAGGCCTTGGAGGAAGGAGTGAAGGCCCTCGTCAAATTTTGTAGGAAAGCGAAGAAGTGGAACAGATCGAAGAGCCTGACGCGAAAAAATTCTCAACAAGAACCAGACATGTGGGCTCCGACATTGGCCACGTACTTCCAGAAGCTCGAGCTTGGTGGTATCAACAAAGTCGGCTCTCAAATCTACCCGGAAGATAAGAGCTTGAGGAGCATCTACGGTCCGGGAGGAGAGGCAAGTGTGTCCCGTTCGCCAGCCAAGTTCATTCCGAGGTCCGGAGAGCTCGGAACGCCTGACCGGGTGGCATTGAGGAGAGCTCTTGGAGGTCAAACGCCGATCCAAACCATCACAACTTGCCGTTCCCCGACCTACAGAGTCCTCGCCACCGACGAGTGCTTCTCACTCTTTTCAGTGCAAAGAGTTTGGAACTCGACCAGAGCGAGACACGCGAAGTGGGGAAAGAAAATGAGGCGAAGCTCTCGAGTCATGGTAATAATCAAGCTTCTCCTTTCAGCGAGCACGCCCACGCTGGAATCAGATAATAGTCACAATAGTTCTTGCTTTTTCCTAAATTATGGTTTGTAATTGTGGACCTGTACACTGAAACGATCACTTTGTTGGTACGTTTGTTCGTTAGGTCTCTATATGCGCAGCCCTCAAGCGATCCCTGATGTTGAAGTGCGGAAGGCATAACCTGCCAACTTTGCCCTCCGAGTCGAAACTGCTGAGCCGCGAAGAGGCCGAGCTCAAAGGAGGAGATGCCGTCCATGCGCTTCATGCTAGTCATCAGTTTCACAGAGTATGTACCCTCCCTTCGTGCAGTTACTGTACCGAAACTTTCTGTTCTGTAGGATTCTCCAACTGTTGCTCTACGTGTCTAGATTATGTTTTCCGACAACAGTCTTCAACAGATCTTCCACGATCGTTGACGACTTTTCCGTTTTCAAGGTTATATGCAGAATTACGTTATTCCTCTTTCGTTGGAAATGTCGACTCTAATTGGTTGTTTCTTGTGTTTTCATGGCAGCCTCTTTGAGGAAGTCGCGATCATAGCAAAGAATCAACATTCGAGCCATCCAGCACTCGCGTAATATACAGATGGCGCGCAACAACGGTCAGCAAGGATATATCGACTATGTAGGACCTTGAGCGTTATCTACACCTACGCTGCTTCTTGAGCACCAAGTACAAATTCAACAGTCGACGCGGCGAGCTAAGCGAGAGCGTTCTCGGGTCACATGCCTACGATAGTCGGGCTTCTGTTGCAGAGTTGTTTTTGTATAATACGCAACCGCGCCGGAAGTTCCCCTTAGCCTCACATCATCATCATCGCCCCGCGTCAGCCAGGAAATTGTGCAAGACGAAAGAGAGGCGTTTTAGTTATACTCAGTGAATATCGAGGAAAGCTGCGTTACAACGACGAGAAGTTGATCTTCTCCTGAACAACTATGCCAGCAATCACAGCCGCCACTGCCAGACGCAACGAGTAGTTACTGTTACATTCGCCTCTCAACTTTTGCATCGGTTGTGCTTCGTGTTCTTGAAGAAACATCCGATTTCTCTCACTACTTTCTGCACGTAGCGAGTGCTTTTGGCTTTTGGAGATGCGCTATTCTGAACTTGATCGGGAAAGTCAATTTTGAGTACTGAAAATTTCCCAACTTCGATCATTTTATCCTAATGGTTTTTGTACCCGTTTCAAGGCCGCTGCAATTACGTCACTTGTCTGGAGATTTCATTGTATATGCATCAACTCCTCCTTAGCTGGCTCACCGCAACGTTTTTAGTTTACCACTTAATAGCCAGTAGTATCTCGTAGGGAGCGAGTGACAAACCGGGGTTCAAGATTGCTTGAATTTCTGTGGAGAACTGTACACACACACAATGTACCCTGAAGATTCTGAAAGGAGAAATAAATTACAGGACTTTACTGTCAACATGCGGAACTATTCTTTACATGCGCTTGTCATCCTGTGTGGCGGGGGGTTGTTCCTATTCTCAGCTTTTGCTGATTGTTGGTGTACTTGTATGTTACAGATGGTAAGGTGCCCATGGGAAACTCTCGATTCATCAAGTAGGACAGTACACTTCTGGTTGTGTCCCTCTGTTCACTTCTGGCCCGCGGTGGTTGGCCGGTAATGACTAAAGTTCTCGTGAGTCGTGCAGGACTGGACATGTTGTCGGTGTGCTTAGTCTGATTGGCGTGATCATTACTGCCATCGTGGCTCTGCGTACATCCTGTGGACTGACTCGACTCTATTAGTCTCGAGTCGAGTAGTAGAAAAGTAGAAAAACTTTTCCATTTGAGATTTATATGTGTTGGCTGAGAAAGGGAAGAAAGTCTAAGGGTACTTCTCGATGAGCAGCTCCTGATCTGGTTTGAAAAGGTTTAGTCACAAAAACGCAAATAGTTTTCCAGCGAAGTTGCTGCTAATTTTCCACCAGTTTTCTCGCATGCAGGTAGCATGAGGTTTCTGGCATGGTTTCTGTGAAGCGAATCCCATTGGTGTACTTCGAGCCAGATTCCCTTAGGCAAAACGACTTACGTATATCGTATTGTCAGTTCCTAAAGCACGTGGCTCAGTGACAAGAGCACTTAATGGAACTGGCATTCCGTCCGAGGAAAAGGATGGCTGAGAAATTACAGTTCCAACCATTACAGTGGACTTTCGTATGAGAGTGAATACATTCACTCGTTTCCTTGTGGGAGTTCTACTGAAAGATCGTTTTCGTTTCCATGATAACTCCTACAGGTACGATTCAATGTTAAAAAGCTTGGACTGGTAGGTTGTTGATTCTCCAACGGAACCAGCCTCGTAACTTCAGTCTTCGTGGAGCAGCCATCTCCATGTACCCGGCAAGGCGCGGTGAAGACGCGACGAGAGTGTGGGGACACAAGTTGTGTATCCAGTCACAAAGCGAATTGTATCTAGTTCCCCCTGATGTTGTCCCTATGCACACGAACTTTCAGACAGTCTCAAGTCGCCCGGTCTAGACAAATCGGAGGGGGGACGTGGCGAGGAGAAAGGATTGCGGTTATTCAACTTTTTGGTTTACACGTAACTCTTCCCGTACTGCTCTTTCATGCGAGTGGGCCGGAAAAGCGTGATGTATTGTCTCAACTGCGCTTCCAGTTGCAATGAACGGACAGTAGAGAGTAGCTTAGGGAGTGTAGAGTACCTTCCCTTCGCTTTGTTCTTCCTTCTGCCGGAGTTTCTCGCGGTTGTCCGTGAGAGAGACACGAGAAGAATAGTTCGGGTTATGCTTTCGTGTGAGGTGCAATATCGATGTTTTGTGTTGTTACGCTTTACGGGTCAGAAAATTTCTTCCTCAGTCCCTTGTACGAACAGTAGACCTTTCTCAGTCCCCCCAACATCGGAATGTCTTCCTCAATCCCATACCGGCTGCTTAGCAGGTTGTGACTGTGTAGATCATAAACTGAGTGTGTAAATGGTTAGAGGGCCACACGGTTGAGTTTCGTAGACTGCGTTGAGTGAGTTGTCAGTCACAGGTTAGGGACGTGTGGTTGCTGTAGCTTGGGCTTTTCGGCGTCTTAAACCTTATGGTATATAATCTGGACGCTCTGACTATCGTCTTGGCGTGAAGCAGTTTTTTTCATGGCTATGTGTATATAGGTTGAAGTCATCGCTGGTTCACTAAACTATTGTCTTGATTTCCCACACCAGTGTAATCTACTGAATTTGATGCAATCTCGTCTAATTGTCTGATCATATTTTTGATGTAAAGTTTTCTTCGACTCTTTGCTCTTCGACTTGGGCTCGATGCAGAATGCATTCGCAGTCGTTGCTGCTGTCCAAACAATAAGACAATTAAGATAATTCGCAAGGTTTACATACTTGCTTTGCTTGTGTTTGGAGAGCAGAGTCTTCCTCGATCTTTCAACTAAACGAAACGAGAAGCTCACGTCCTGAACTCGGATCTGAGACTGGAAGTTTACAGTACACATGCGTGCTATCAATCTATGACTGTGCGATATCTAATGCATGAAGCCACGCCCAACCTCCATAAGCATTTTCTATTCATTCATTTATTATCGCACAGTCATAGACCCAAGCACCGATCGACAAACAGCTGAAAGCTCGGATGCAATTCTCAGTCCATGCACATCAAATACTTGCAATCAATAAAGTAGATCTAGGCATATAAACTGTTGCAACACAGCAAATGCCACGGCTGTCTCTTTAAAGTTCGAAAACCATCTCCATTACTAGTTCAAAACCATCTCCATGACTGTACAGACATGGCGAGCCCTTCATACTGTTCGCTGCCATTCACTTCGCCCCTCAACATGCTTTTCTCGCTAACACTCCGACGTTAAGATTTTTCTCGCTTCGTGCAGACTCTGTATTTTGCAAGTTGGATTACTTTGTAAACTGGCTAAGCAACTGTAACCAGCTAATCCGAGAACCGAAACTGGCACTTGTAGGTCAGGGGACTGAGGAAGACATTTTGATGTTGAGGGGATTGAGGAAGATCGACTGTTCGTTTAGGGGACTGAGGAAGTAAATTTCTGCTTTACGGGTAGTAATACATCATTTCAGCGTGCAACAGTCGATTAGATGTCAGGATTTGGGACTCTCTCGTCTGACCTCCACAGTGACGACAGGAAGAAAACTCACCCCCAGCCGCGCTCTCTGTCTGAACACGGAGGAAGGAAGGTAGAAGCAAGCAGAGAAGTGCAGTTTTATATACATATGCAACCTCCTGACATACACTAGGTCACTCCAGTGCCACTCCACAGACGAATCTCAACTCCTCACCTCGACATGCGGCGAGAACAGGGTCACATCTCCTCGGGTATTCGCGTCAAATCATGTGTAGGTCAAAGTTGAACTGTCAAACTTCCCATCACTGAGTCACTGACCCAATGGCCTGTAGGATGCTCGGACTCCCAGTGATTACTCGATGCTTGTCGATAGTCAGGGACATTCAAGTCCATATACTCGTGGGAGCCTCAAAGGCCTTTCCTGATATGTACGTGCTTATCATGGCGTTCCCTCCTGTCAAGCAGTTGGCACAGGGGTGCATGTCATTTATTGGTGCATGAAGGAACATCCTTTGAAACTTTGTTTTCCATATTCGACGCACATAGATCGAAGACGACGAGCACTCTTTAGGGGAAAAGCGAGCATTTTTTTCTGGCCTTTCATGAGGATGAAAGGCATTCGAAAACTTGTACACTCACCAAGTGCAAGGTAGAGAGAGCTGATACAACCTGATAGAAACATAAATCCTGCTTTTCATGCACGCATCATTCCTCTCGCTCATCGATTATTTCGTCGCACTCGTTTTGTTCGTGGGTCATGCATGCATGTACCACTCGTTGTTGGAGTTGCAGATAGTTATGGTGGTAACAGTTCTTCCCAGTAATGGTAACGGGGCAACGTGTACTCCCATGTCACCCATGAAACCATTTGGTACGAGCAAACTACCAGTTCCCTTCATTATTCATCCAGGCGTTGCGAGCCATTATGTCGTGTAAACTTAGCAGTCTTTTTGCGAAGCAAACACCACCATCGATCGAAAATATTTATTTCTGAACAAGTTGATAGATATCATCGATAGGTATGGACCGAGGAAGGTATGTTCATCCGCTGCACCATTCGGAATGACAAAGAAGACATTCCGAAGACAGAAAGAGTCTCCAAATCTCCATTGCAGAAAACCTCGCCTTAAATACGAGAAAACTAGCAAAAAGAGACTTTAGAGCTAGAGATTACGTTTTCTCTTCTGTTTGGGTGTTGGTGCTTGGCCCCCCGGGTCTCTTGTTCGCCTTGACAGGTCTTCCCAGGTGCGTTATTCATTGCGTAGCGTTTTTCTCAGAACTTGCTAGCAAAGTTGATCTCTGGACTATGTATGGATTAGCAAGGGACGTGCAAGGATCAAAGAAATTATGGGTTGTTCGCATCGATATCGATGGATGTGGAGATAGCTGTCTTTGACAAAACAAATAATAATATATCAAAACAGAAAAAGTTTGCTGAACTAATCAGAACGAACCTCCAGTAAAATATATATAATTATGCTTCTTATGTGCATATATGCAACCTCGTGTAGAGACATTTCACTAGCGAAGCCGGTTTTCTCTTCACACGATAGTTATGAGGCTGCACTAGAATTTCTTATGTCACTGAATATGCAAATTCAATGGACTGCTACTTGAGAACAGCGATGCTGGAATGCAATTAGAGTATAACATTCAATGGTTTAGAACTATTCCAAACGTTCTGTTATTGACTAATTAAAGTTCAAGTATTGCAAACGAGCATGTTGGGCAGAGCAAATGAAAAATGAACCTTCACTAAACGGTGTATCCCAAAAGCAACTGGATCTGGATGTACCATTACCGATCATGTAACATATACTTCTCAATTCTGTGAAAGTGAGATGTAAATCATGCACCAATACTGTCACCTTTCAGAAGAGATTAAATAAGAACAAAACTAATATGAGTATAGTTCATTATATATCTTCGTATTAGCTTCACATGTACTATCAGTTGAACCACATTTTACAAAGTTAACAAAGACAAGTTGAAATTATACAACTTCTCAAGGTTATGGACATCAACGATCAATTGAGTTCATTTTACAAAGTTAACAAAGAAAGTTAACAAAAAAGAACAGGTCAGAGAGAACATAAATTCTCCAGAGAAAGGTAACAAAACCGTGCAGTTCACGACTCAAGAGCATCTCTGTTCGGCCGAATTTATGAGACCACAGTCAAGAGGAGCACAAGTATGTTTTCCTCGTGGTACAACTCCCAAAATTCGAGATCTCAAGCATGTGCCTCATGGCCAGGCCAGGATTTTCAAGCGTGGAAACGAAGAGCACTTACTTGCTGCTTGAAGAATTTATATTCCATGCATCAGCAAACCAGCATACAGCAGAAACGCTTCATGTCGTGTGCGTCACTGCAATAAAATATACTGTATGCAGAATCATTGCAGATAAGAAGTGAAGTTGACTATTTCGACCAGTGGAAAGTATACCCAAAAGTTGGTTGTGGGTATGGGCGGACACTGTGCTTTAATGAAGAAGACAGTCAATAGTCTCTGTTCTCCTTCAACAGGAACAGACTGTCACAAGGACTTTCGGTTGGAAGATTGGCTGGATAAGCTCTTACAAGCCACAGATTGTGTTCACGAGGTCCGACAATTCTTCGCAGGATACGCTTTTCCTTTTCGTTTCCCTTTTCTGCTTTTCCTTTTCTTCTTCTTCGTCTTCTTCACTTTCTCCGATGTGACTTTCCTCCTTGTTATAATTGCTATCAACGCATAACGAGATAAGATCATGAAGGAGGTTACGATAAGATTATCGTTCCGACAAAGACTTCCATATCTTGTTTCAACTATCAAGCATAAGCATAATGCATATGATTGTTTGGAACCCTTGGACACAAAACTTACGAACAGTAGTGATGCTTGAGCCTTGAGCCTTGAGCAGCTTGACAGTGTGTTAACTTCTTATTTCTGGGCTGCACGTGATTCTGTCGTGGACCTTTTCACCGACTCAGTCGATATACTGTAGAAATGATGGCCAGCTTGACTGCTCCTCTTTAGGAAACCATCGAATACTTTTGTTCTTCATGCTACTGTCGTGAGCTCTGAACCACAGTACCATTACTGGCTGATTGACTTGGTAGTAAAATAGGAGCTGAACAAATACCTCCATCTCGTTCGGAAGAACAGTCGTGTAAAAGTGAGAACTTGTTTCTCCTTTATGCGGATAACCGTCAAGATGTCCAGCTGCTTCATGGGTTTGGGATTCCACCACATGTTGTTCGAGGGGCTTGTGAGTGCGAAGGTGTTGACAATAGCACTGGACCATGAAGGGATCGTGATGTCCGAGGGATGGTCATTTATGGGAGACGTTTAGAAGCTCTCATTTGTGGGTGAATTAGAGATACAGTTTGTACCTTGCTAGGGGATCCAGTGAGCCACTCATTCGTCTTATCTGCCTCACCTTTTGTGAGTTATTTCTCCACCTCTCCAGAAGGGGGTCTCGCCTTCTGTCATGTTAAGTATGATCAACTTCGGGAATCTTTTGCTCGTTTTCTGTTATCAGAAAATATATAAATATTACACTTAAATTCTATATTAAAATATATAAGAACTAATTTTATTTATAAATATAAAGTGATAAACACACCTAGAGTTGTAAGACGGTCCGGACATAATCCATAAAGAGAGGAAGAATAGACGTGCATCTGGAACTATAAGTGCGAGAAGCTACTAACAAACACACATAAATTTAAACTAGCATAATTTTTTCTCAGGCTGTACAAGGGCAGCAGCTGACGGTTGCAGAAAGGCTCATAGCAAAAGATACTTAAAATAAATCAAGAAAAAAAATGAAATATAACGTTGCTTGATATACCAACTGATTAATATCTCTAGTTTAGAAAAAATGAAAATTTTAAAATTTTTATTTCAATTGATGATCAGATCTTTCTCAAAAAAATATTTAATCAGAAATTAAAATCTTTCCCTATTCACCTCCACAATTCAAACATGGAAGAGGTGAATATCGATGCTGGTGAAGTAATCAGCGGATAAGAGAAAACCGACAACCGGAGAGATAAACTCTTGATTTTGATTGGTTTTTGTCTTGACTAGAGTAGTTTCTGTAAGACAAAGAAAGTATTAAATCGATTACTATCAACTGGTACCATGTCTGATTTATGTTACAAATAAATACATAATTTTAGTATAAACTTGAATTAAACATTAAACATTTATGTAAATGTTGAATATTAACCAAAAAGACTGATGCTAGAAACCCATAAGGCAAGAACAGACCCACGCGCGTGTAAAGATATAAGTTCAAGATCGAGTGAATATAAATCCATTAATGTAGTGTAACTTGAAGGGTTAGGTAATAAAGTGAACCTTTGCATATTTTCCTTCTCCATCGAGGAGGTGAATATATATTCAGGGTGCTCCGAGCTTATGAGCCATTCATTAGACTTCCTTGCATTATCACTGAACTGATGTTCAATCACAGTTAGCTTAAAAAATCAAAGTTTTATTTTGGACATGAACCAATGAAAATCTGCATTGCTGTCTCATAACACACGTTCTATTCTCCCTTCTACCCCTCTAAACAGTCCATAAACTGAATATAAACAAAAAGAAAATTTCCTGGGGTACTCCACTTCCTTTATTCCGCAAGTGGAGCACTGCTTCTCGCAGTGTTTATGGTTCTATTACCCTATTTTGATGGCTATAAGTCCAAGTGTCAAAAGTTTTATAATTCTAGAAGTATAAATTTAACCTATTTGTTTTTTCTCTTTGTATCACCGCCCGTCTACATATAGAGTTAATATATTTAGAATTACAAATTTAACTTGTTGTCTCGCTTTGATCTGTTACAAAATTCATGGTTCTCCTTTCAGACTTCTACGAGAAATATAAGTGTAACTGATTATTTGTATCACCACGTTATCTTTTTCCCTGGAATGCTTCAACCAATAATGAAAGTGAATTTTTACTCTAAATTCTTGCTTGTCGTCTTCCGGCTCCCGGCCGGATGTGCGCTTTGGATGCTTATTCAGGGTGCTCCGAGGTGAAATATGCGGGAAGCCCATGCATACTGGAACGTCGTTGTAACCGTTTTGGCCGGTTGTGGGGCAATGTGGGCAAGACACAAAGAGACCCTTCTACTCTAAACATGGTTGCTAAGAGCATCTTCACAGCAGGTCTTTCAAGGCTTCACTAACCAGATAAGGGGAACTTCCCACCGTTTATCTTGATACTAGTTTTTAATTTACAATATTCTTTATAAGTTATTGCGCTTTCTTAACTTAAAAACTCTTTAACCCAGAATCATATTGTTTGAGGAACACTTTTGGATATTTTTGAACATGTATGAGTTTTTGATATTTTAACCGTCCAGTTGTGTTTTCAAGAATCTTTATTCTAATCTTAAAACAGCACGGTAGGTTTTAGAGCATCTCCACTGCAGTTCTTTAAAGGCATTTACAGAGCTTGTTAGGAAAAAAAATTCCCACCGTTGATTTTTATAGAAATTTTTTATTTAAACCACTCTCTAAAACTTATCGCGCTTCCTTATCTTAAATATTAGAATAAAAATTCTTGAAAACACAATTGAACGGTTAAGGTTAAACATCGCCTCACTGTGAATCAAGCTAATGATTATTTTCAAATTGTTAACTGAAGAGTGTTAATACTACTTGGATCTTCTATCTTGAACTTTTTATTTCACAGAAAAGATCTATTTGCGGTGAGAGATAACAATCTTAGGTTGAAGATTTAGTTAAACAATGCGGTGGACAAATTTCTTCCTTACGTATAAAGATATTTGATTTGATTTTGTAAATTAGAGATAAAGACTTCTTTATCGCTATACGGGTGGAGATGTTCTTAGAGAACCATTTAAAGAATGCATTTAAGGACTGCAGTGCAAAGTTTTATCTCTTAAAGATAAAGATCCTTCCCTCTTAATCTGTAAAATAGAGATAACTAGCTCTTTATCGCTACGCGCGGACAGAACAAAGAAGTTCACAACACATGGATGAAGAAAGTACAAATCAATCGTGAACGCACCAATGAATAGCAAACGGATGGGAAGACCCCATCAAGCCTTACAAGGGAAAGAAGGACCCGAAGGGCCAAGCAACAACCACCCCGAAGGGAGGAACAGCGGGGCTAAGGGTCTCTTCCGACTAGGTCCTTAGTGTGCTTATCAGACACTGTCAGATTGATCCGGTAATAAGAATTGTCTTCCGACTGTAATTTCGCAAGTGTGACAATAGTGTATTCGTCAGCATATAGCATCTCCAAGGTTTTTGACTGGAGGTACCTCAGAGCTAGCTTTCTGTGTATTTCGCTTACACAAATTCTCTCAGACGGACGCGTGGATACTCAAGTGAAATTGACACGAATCGACTGTCATGGCATGTGAGATTACTCTTTTCTTTGAAAATCACGAAGGTAAAAAAAATGTGATGAGAAGACGATAACTATAGCGACTGCAGTAGTTACCAGAAGCTGCAGGACTGGCAGCTGTACCGTTCAAGTCCGGCGGACTCATTAGACGCGTTAAAGAATATAGTCGGAAGAGACCCTAAGCCCCGCTATCAGTAGCTCTAGTAGTACAAATCAACAATTTATAAGATCAGACCCGGGGTTAGGTCAAACAACTGGTCAGGTTACTCCCACTTACTGTAGTACTCAGTTCAAGTGCTTAACCTGCAAAAACTGCCATTTGGCGCGCTATGGTAACTCAAATGCGGCAGTACCAACAACATCCTCCAAGTCTACTTGGTCCAGAATAGAATACAGTACGTAGACTGGACATGATGCAGTCAGCAAAGTCGTCGGCCTGCCCAAGCGACGACTCTGCTGAAGTCTGTTCTGCCCAACCCTGGTGTGATGTACGTTCACTACACTGGACCGTCCGATGCACTTGAGGATCGTAAGAAACAAAATTCGGCGATACCTGACAAAATTCTGAGTCTTGTTCTGACGTACAGAATAGGGTTACATCAAGTCAAGCAAGAGTTACCATCGAAACGGAACTGGAATGATCGTCTGGGGAAAACAAGAAAAAGCTCTTGGCTTTGTTTGCGATTACCTATCCTACTACAGTTTAACCGGGCACTGGAGACTGCTCATTACTGCGAAGACCAGAGTCGGCCTGGGTTCAGTTCCGAACAGTATAGGATCGAACCAGTTTTACGTTTCGGTTCGATTCTGAACGGAAATGATCTAATTTAGTTCAGTTTTTATAAATGGTTAGGTTCTGAAACTGTTTGTTCTTTCAAGTGAATGATATTTAAACCGTTTAGTCGTAAAAGTAGATGGTCTTTAAAATATTCTGTTTCACAATTCTAATAAATAAATAAAATATATATTCTTTTAATTACAATAAACATGAATATCGGGTTCTCGGTTGTAAGTCAAAATATTACAGTATCATGTTAACAGTGTTAAGATCGAACAAAATTCAAGTTATGTAGTTGAAGATTTTTTACGACAGTTTGGTTTATGAATGCTTTACTTTGGTTAGAACACGATTTTGGAAACAATTAGAGAACATAGGATATTTGATGTTTCTTAATGTGGCTTTGGAATACACATTTATCATTTTGTTCACACTCTCGTTATATTTGCTGTGCTTGATCACACTCATGACTGGTTATCGACAATAAAAGTAGTTATTTTATTATGTCATTTATCGTTTTACTATCTTTGACCATGCATGCATAAAGAATATAACTTGACTAAATCCTCTGCTATTCAAATAGTTCCGATAAAAAGAGTACATGTGAGACTATACATGTGGTAAAGCTGATATGTAAAATCCTACGTGTCACTAACATGACAAAGTGACTGGTTTCACTGTAGATATCCAGTCAAAAGTGTAATCAAGCGATCAAAGAATTCTTTTCACCTTACTTTTCCATATTGAAAAATCCTTGTGCAACATACAAACATCCTGGTGTTAGTATTACATTCATTTGGTGCTGGTATTACATTCATTCAAGAAGATAAACTCAAAGAATGATCACACTGTGGGGTTTTTTGTATTCTTGCGGTTTGGTGGGTTTTATATTCTTGATCTTTTCACATATTCACTGAAGTCCATAAGGGGAACGAAAGGAGGTACATAAGGTGCTCAAGGAACAAGTAAACACAGAGGTGCTGATATCGCAGTAAAACATAATAATAATAATAAGAAACTAAAATTATAAACAATAAACAATAACTTATTTACACCGTAAGCAAGGTGCTACTGCAGTGGTAAATGCAATATTGTCGTAGTTTCGTGCTGAGATATGATACAGTGTGTGTCCCCTCTATATGAGTCAAACCATGACTGCACTGTTCTCGATTGGAAGTCTGAACTCTCTTCCTTTTTGGTGTTTCTTCTTCGGTTCTCTTTGCTCATCGGATCTGATGTTTCGGAATGGGTTCTCGATGCTCAACCGTCCGTTATGGCAACAGAAGACGAAGCTTATGCCATCGACGATGTGCGACCATGCACTTGAGGATCTCAACACTCCACCTTCTGTAGTGTGGATAAGTGGGTCCAAGTTGCAGAATAGCTTGAGAAACATTCTCTGTTACTTCCATCACCAGCTGCTTGTTCGTCTTCTGATCACAAGCGACTGAATACTGTGAGATCAGAACACAAACAAGATTCATTCATCATCCAGTTAGAGCTTCACGATATTTGTGGTAGAATGACTAAAGCTGCGTTCACATCGTGGCTTTGCGATTCGTTTCCCCTACCTGTCGACGGCAGCAGTTTCCAGACCCTCTTTTGGTGCGGGCCAATTCTGTGCTACACCCCAAACGACCAGATTGCCGCACTGTTCAAGTCGACCGGTATAAATGATAGGCAATAGAAGGTAACATGAAGCTTTGGTGCACAGAGGATTTTGTATAGTTCTTTGATTTAGAATGGCGCACTTTACAGGCTTTGGAATTAATCATGGGAATTTCTAAAAGATTATAAGCATAAAGTCTAAAACCAGATGGAGCTGTTTATGCCTAAATGAATATCCTTCTCCATAGCCTTGTACATATAATTTCATTTTTTCTTATCAGAAAATGTGTAAGCGTTATATAGAAATATTATGATAAACTATTATCAAGAATGAAATTAATCTATAATTGATATGTCTTAACTAATATCGGAGTTTCCAGCAGATCCGAATAGAACTCATAAGTGAGTCACATACTGATTCGCTACTGGCGGTATAAGTCTGCAACTCTATTTACCAAAAGGTGTCATTTCATGTACACATTCATTTATTCCCTAATCTTTTCTACTCCTTTCTAAGTGTACATTTCTAAGTTTACGTGAGGGAAATATCTTACCTCTAAAAAATCTCAACTCAACCACCACCAGCCAAATCGAGATTTATGGTTGACTTTGTGCAATATAGTAATTGCATAAATGGTTTCTACTCAACAAAAACTGAACGGTGTGAAAACATCGACAAGAAAAAGAATGGACGTGATGATCCATACAACCATTTCATGAGGTGACCACAAAGATTTTAACCAAAGCCAAAACTCATCTTGTGGCCTAAAATTTATTTAGATTTGTTTTAACGTTGCACCCTAATAGTGTAGCAGTAATTCGTTTAGGGTGCGATAGAAAATTGCATGTGTACCAACAGCTATGAAACTTATAACCACGTAGCACAGTTTGAAGATTTGCATCCATATTCACCTCTTCCAAGTTGGGAATAGGGGAATTATGTATGCGCTTTAATTTATGCCTCAATTCTTTTTCTTGAGAGGATTAAAACATAAATGAAATGAATTTCTATTCCGCAGGGTAAGTCTTTATAAAACCATCAGAATGGCTGTATGCACAACCCTTATGGTTCATCTTTTCCTGCTAACGTCCATGCGTGGTCTTGGGAGAAATATTTGTTTTTTTTAAATATCAAATATTTTTAGCGTCATGTTCCCATGATGTCTCTGGTCAACTCAAGAAACAATCTTTAGTAGTACTTCTACCGTAATGTCTCTAGGAAAATGAACAAACCAATCTTGATTATTTATATCTAGTCTTGTTAAGTCATCTCGTTCATGTTCTCGTTTAGCCATCTCCCATAATTTTCAGTGAATTATTACTCGTTTGTAGTGAATTTTGCTACAGCTCATCCATCCATTCTCCCCCTATCCATGAATTCAATTTTTCCATCGACTTATGCACTTGTCATTTTCTCTCGTGTCGATGAAACTCCACTTTGCATGCATAATCACATTTGAGGAAACCTTTAATGTACCTTTAAGATATGTCAGAGTGTGATGCTCATCACTCTATTGGTGAAGTAGCCGGTTGATGTGTTATCCTTCTCATATTAGGGAATGTCAAACTAGAAAGGATTTGTTGAAAGAGACTACGCCACATAGTTTCATCTTGCAGAATATGCTTTGCAAATTAGAGTGGGGTACCTTTGGAAGAACCTCACTTTGTTGAGTGGGGAAAGACATTTTGAAATGATCTGCTATTGTAATTATAGCAATGATATATCTAGTTTTATATTTAATGTATATAACTTATCGTCTCTTGATTAGTTTAAACTGTAAACTTCCTATTAGTACACTATTTAAGACCCTGCTATCTAGGTGACCTTATGTTTGTGAAAAATTATTGTACAACGAATCAAGTTAGATGATTTCAAGGCTAGCCGAGCCACTATCAAAAATTGGCTGAACTCGCATCTTGCTGGTTAGGATGGCCGTTTCTTTAGTTTGACACCCTCTATTATCCTTTGTGGATCATATATTATCCAGTCAAACATCTCCAGTAAAACGTGGTATAAGTTGGCATATCCATGACTTAAGATTTGTGTAGAGGAATGGATTACTCTAAAATGAAGACCTTTCTTTTCAAAGGATGGTAAACAATGAGATCGTGGATAATAAAGGTTGGTCAAAGTTAAGTAGCATTTTGTCCCGTCCTCGTTGGGTTGCATACATATTCACCCTCTTCCAAGTTTAGAAGAGCAAAAATATATGTAAGCTTTTTAATTTATGTCTTAACTTTTCCGTTTGGAAAGGTTAGGTAGTGAATTTAAAAAATTTTTATTTTTATTTTATTATTCATAGATGAAATACTATTGCAGCATGAAAACAATCTTAAATGTGACATTTATGGTTTCTTTTGTTTGGAGAGACACAAGTGTCCATAGCATAGAAAGGCTGACCACTTTAGATCTGAATCACTTCCAAAATAAAAAAGTTTTCATTCCCACTCAAACTTCTTTAAGTCTCTCCGTGAGTTATCTATTTTTTCTCTGGATTTCTCTTAACATCTAAAGTCTACTCAGTCTTTAATAAGACTGAGTAGACTTATTAAAAGACTGGTATGTTAGTATTGTGTTAAGTTGGAAAGAGTCGATTCATCCAAAGTTTTCTGCAAAAATTCTTCTCCAAGTTAATTGAGAAACAATAGCTTCTGATTATTTTTTAACCCATATCAGCTATTGTCTTTTTTCTTCACTCTACTGAAACTTCACTTTAGGGATGCATACATGAAGTGATAAACAGGACTCCCATTTGACACAAGCCTCTAAAAGCAAAAAACAACAAATACAGGAAAAGAAAATTTACTAAGATAGAACATCCTTCTCGTGCATGAAAGCCACAAGCTCCATAACTGATTGTAAACAAATCCATCTACAGCTGTGCAGGAGCTAGCTATGTCATTGTATCGTTCTATAAATGATCTGAATATTTCTTGTCAAGATACAAAAGCCACCTTTGAAGTCTACTGTGCCCGAAACTAACTCGTAGAAAGTCTATGAGTTTGAGAACAAGGACATACAAACTATTCACTGAAAATTCACGTCAGAAAACTAGCCACATAAGAGAGTAGCGTGACAATAAAATCTCCCAGTGCCACTAGAAATAGTTTTGGTATCATCAGGACTTCATTTTGCGAGTGAGGAAATTTAACCGTTCAACCTAAAATTGTGTTGCTGATATAAGTGTCTTGCTAGAACAGAATGGGTCCAAGTAAAGAATTAAATCAAAGTTCTCTAAGAACTCTACAATCTGTAATTCATTTCAGAACAAAATGTTCAACATCAATTGAGAAATGTTCAGAGTAAAGTTTGGGGTATTCTGGAACAAAGCCGAATATTTTCTCTATCCAAAGTCCACGGGGAGAAAGAAAATATGTTTTTGTTGCTTTTATATCCGCACTGGGGGCTTAAAATACAGTCTACTAAATATTTTAGACAAAGAGATATGATGCAAAAATAAAAAACGTGCAGTTGCTGAACTGGATCTTTGCACAAATAAAACACTTGCACAAATTCAGCTCTAACGAAACTAATAGCAGTCTTATCATCAAAGAAAGGGAAAAGTGAAAAAGTAAGACCAGATAGTGCAATGAGGTCTTATCGAACTTCTGGATCTATTAATCAATGTTAGATTAATAGAGTGCTTATGAACGAGTAGTTGTAATTTTATAAATATTAAATATTAAATATTCTAAAAATCAAAATATATTTAAAATATAAATATTGTATGTTATATACATGATATATATATACCGGAACTTCCGACCGAACCTATAAGCCATGTAGATTGAAGTGCTCCAGTAAACGTAAGAAAGAATTCATGTTCTGTAAGATAATAGCTTTTGTTTAAAACTAGATCTGTCATAATTAAACCGCTTTGCATTATTTCGCTCTTGGAAGAGGTGAAAATGCAAGGAAGCTGAGAAGAGAAGAATAAATAATGCGGAGAGTCTGAAGTCAATGCGCAAGCAGAAAAGGACATTTCTTTAGTAAAAAATATTCGGGATATATTGGGAAAAATTGAAGAACACGCATGCAATGAATAGCAAACGGATGGAAAGATCCCATCAAGTCTTACAAAGGAAAGAAAGACCCGATGAGCCAAACAAGAAAGTTTTAACAGGCTCGATCTACAAGAGAGTAATTGCAGTAAGCGAAATTATTTCATGTGCATTTGTTATATATAAGAATTTTAATTTACCCTTGTGTGATATTATAAAAACAATAGACGATTTTAGAACTTCTAATAGTGAAACTTAGCCTCGGTGTTTTTCCCTTCTGGACGTTAGTTACTTTATCCTTCGGGTAGTTCTTTCCCTTGTAAAGATTGATGGAGTCTTTTCATCTGTTGGCTATTCATTGCGTCGCTTGTTCTCTCAGAAAGAGGAACGCAAGGGCCAAACAACTTACGACTCGAAGGGAAGAATAATATCCGGGCTACGTACATTGGGAGAAATCCGTTCTTTTGGAGAACGTCCGGGAAATCTCCGTACGTGTCCAAAATTTTAAGGCAACCTCTGAGCCGGATCCGGTGGTGTCACAAGAACAGTCGTTGCACGTTACAGGGTTGGTATGGTCCTCATCCAGGGCGTGCTGCTTACTATGAGGAGACAGAAAGCAAACCGGTCAGAGAGTTACGGCACTCACCGACTACTGGCTGCAAGCGCGTTGACGGTTACCCACAACCTGACGATGCTACCTACATACCGTACATCAGACGACAATCAGTGATGAATCGTACAGTGAAAGCCAATCCTACGGCTGCTAATTTTCACGCCTCATGTGCTGTGGGACTTGTTGCTAGTACGGTTGCCCGCTAGAAAGTGCCGTAGGCCGACAAGCATGCGTCCGGCGTTACACGTGATGCCGTTTCCCCAATAGTTCGTCACGAGCGTCCATAGCAACGTCGTCCGCTTACGGACTCGTGTTCGGGAAACTGTTTTATAAGACTTTATGAAAGTTTAGACAATGAAAAAAATGCCGACAAATATGAGATTTTAGCACTCAGAACATCATTTGCTTACTTAGTCGCGTTAGAATATTCATTATTTAGCGTGGAACTTCATTCATTCATTTACTGTTTTACCTTTCACGTGAGAAGAGTTATGTAATAAAGTAATATCAAAATTAAATCAATGTTCTGATGTGAGCAAAGCGGTCTTTAACGTACTGCTTTTACGAATTATATCCAGAAAATGTATTATTTTGTAATATATTAAACCCCGAGTATGAGTATAATATCATGTAAGAGAATTACGTTTTTCCTCATAGTGTTTTCTCAGTACGAAGAAAAGTTCTTTTTTCTTCCAAGAAATCCCTGAATCTTCAGCTTGACATTTCTCTACCAATACTATGTAGTTTGCTTTGAGATGAATTATAAGTTGTAAAGCTAATGAATAGTTTTAATTTAATTCTTTTATAAATTTTAAATTGAGAGAAAGATATAATCGCCATAATCACTTATTGCATAACTGTTAAATTCTCAGTTCCCTAAAAGAAAACTCACAAAATAAGATATTCCGGGTTACCGAGAGCACTTGTAATCATACTAGAGGTTTAATATTTAATATTATAAATAATATTTATTTTATACATACTGTGTGTGAAATTTAAATTTCACAGTTACACATTTTTTTTATAACACAAAACGGAAAACTTAGGTAGTATTAGATAAACCTTTGGAGGGAGTGTGGTTCAAGTGGTTTACGTAACATGAACCATGAATGTTATTTTTGAATATGAACGTATATATTATTCGTAATCATCAATGTAAGTTTGTATTTTACCTTATCTAAATAATGACATATCAAATTTCCGACCCAAAAACATGAATGGTTTAATAATTTTCTATACCTGAACCGAACCTAAACAACGGCATAACAATTTTCGAACCTGAACCGAGCCCAACTGTCGTTTATCAATTTTCCAAATCTGGACAGTGGGTACGAGAAAAGATCGTTGGTTTATGAGAATTAGTTCACAGACAAATACAAAGGGAAAATGGATGGGAAGTTTGTAAAATTATTCATAATCTTTCAGTATAAGGGGTGTCAAAGTTCAGAAGAAATATTCTTCAACGGCGAAGAGATAACTGGTCGTGAAATTATCACAAGTAATTTTGTATATAAGCGCGACTCATTCTGGGTCACGTTTGTGACTGGACATCACGATTTTATCATTGATTTTTTTCAGAAAGTACACTCACGATAAGTACGTCAGAGCAGTGTCTATTGTAAAAAAAAGCGGGTGAAACAAGTGAAGAGCCGTCAAAGAAAAACCCGTGGCGTTTTCTTGCGAGTATTTCTGGAATTGCCCGCATGAAACACTGATAAAAGTCTGGACAAAATCGTAATTCACTCCCGCGAGTCACAAATCTTTCTAAAGATTACTAATTTTGACACCCCTTATTGTTTCACCATTCAAGGTGTCTAAATGGTCACAGCCGTATGAATAAAAAAGCCCTGATCGGTTTAAGTTACTTCCTCTTGTGATAACATCGAGCGTTCTAGAAAAGAAACATTCTTAGTTGACGTGTCCGGAGACTTACGAGATAAAGCCCTAGGATGAAAACTGTTATGTTTATATAAAACCGTTACATGTTTGGAAAAGATTGTTTTATCTGATTAGAAAACAGAATATGAGTGAGGTGAAATGAACATGCTAAATCCACGAGGCTAGATCACTAATCGTCACTGTATCAAACAAATAGATGATACTCATGTTAATTAATTATCCTCGTTTTGTCATCATCTCCTTTACTATTGCATCCCAACTGGATCTAACACATAAATGATATGACAGTTCATTTGCTTGTTGTCGTACTTATTCATTTTTATATATTTCCTCCATCAAATATAGAGTAAAATTCTAAATATTGTAGTCACATTTCATAAGGCAGATACGCAGCACACGGATTTAGCGTAGAGAAGAATCCACAAGAACAAGCATCTAAAGTTCCGAAACTTATACTTTGAAATTTAGCAAAGATCTAAAATTCTAAGTTCAAATCTATAAATTATATAAGTTATAATGAAATTTCCATGTATTACACTTGGATATTGACAAAATGAAGTGAATGGAGTGGCTTTTATACTACCATAAAATCCGCTTTTCTCTACGAGTATAAAATCAGTTTAAATACCTCTAATTTCTAATTTAAATTTTCTAAAAAATATATTAAATTATAAATTAATGAGTATACATATATCTTCCCCATCTGAACATGCAGGAAGTGAATCACACCTACAAATCCTAGTACTGTTTGTGGAACTCTTGATGAGTATTTTAGAGATAATTGGATTAACGGTCCCTACACAGTTGGCCGTAAATCTCAGTAAGGTTTGTTGAGCCATAGGTGAGTCTCCTAAGGATAATAGGGTGTGTCAAAGCTAGAATCTTTCCTAAGTATTCTTGGTCTACGAGAGAGGAGTTACAACTTTGGCTAAGAGGGTTGCAGATATTTTGAGCCTTGAGTTAGGAAAAACGTTGTGCGGGTTTCTTATTTTCTTTTTATCCATTTTTGCAATGAAATCTGGCAGTAAGGGAATTGAATACTCAAGAAGTTGATTTTAAGTATTAAAAATTGATATATTACTGTTAAATAACAAATGCTCCATAAACTATCTGCTGTTCTATACAAAGCTGGCTTTTGTAACCTACAGCTTCTGTCCTTCTTCTTGTTAGAGAATCTTCTTTCTTAGCTTTGACATGTTCTAATAGAATTATCGATATGATTTGTTGAGCTTTGGGTGAATCTCTCAGGGTAATAGGATTAACTATGTGTTGGTTGGCAAAAAATTATAGATACGGTTCATCAAGTCTTTGGTGAGACCCGTAAGTATAATAAGGCCACTCAAACCTTTCTCCATAACGAAGTTTACAGGGTTCAGATGAATATACATACAAAGTGCACTTCTCGTAAAGGAAAGAAAAACGACAAGCGGATTTATGGGATAAAAATTTTAGGCTCTTCATTTCTTGAGCCATTCGTTATGTGACTGGAAGTTAAACTGACTATACATATGTCTGGATGTGTACGTACACAAAGACCTTAGAGAAAGTTTATCTCTTAAAATCTACTTTTTGTGGACTAATTGTGATCTAGATTTCAAAAAGAAGAGAAGTCTCACGTCTCCCAAATATGATAACGGATCATCAGAGTATACTCTAATTACTCATGTACTATACTTAGAGTAGAATACTTAAATACACAATCTGAAATTATCGCAATGATAACTGGACTGGTTAAAACTTCAAATGTCGGGTGTTCGATCTGGACTGAAGAGATTTCAGGAGAATTCTCGTAAGACAATAATACTTCATTAATACAAAGACACTAGTGTGACATAATAATGTGATTATTACTCTAAAGATTCGAGCGGTCCAAATAGTGTCCAAAGCACATCAAAATTACATCTGATTCGTTCTCAACAAAAATAATTCATTATTAATAATAAGAAGATACTCTAATACATGAAACGAAGTGGGCTCAGGCTAATATACATGTGACTGGTTAAGTTTTATCATGGATTGCGGAACGTATGGAGCAATTCGATTCAATTCTTTTCAATGGCGTTCTTCCAGGAGATGTCTTTTACACGCATACAGTACATACGTCCAGTGACTGTAAATTTTGCTTGCCACCTCCAGAGGTGGTACGTAACTTTTACAGCAGAAACCTGTAAAAAGATGTACGGATAAGTGGGAGTTCCATAAAACCTAAGTTTGAGCTCTAATTATTAGTGCCGCGCACTAATAATTAGATTTGTTGTTACTAACGATACGGTTTGTTGAGCCCTGGTGAATCTGCCAAGTGTCAAAAGAGAAAAGGCCTTGTAGAAACGAACAGTCTGTATTCTGACTTGTTCACATCTCAATAAACGAAGTCATTACATTTACATGTCCGACAGTTGAAAAAGTTCTAAACTGTATTTGCTGATTGCCGGACGTCGAGAACTCTTCATTACATAGCATCATTACCGGTGGACTCCAACCCTTACTGCTGAAAGTGTTAGCGAGGCGCTCGACCATGCAGCGACGTGGTCTTCTCTCTCCACCCACTCTATACATTATGGCACATTAAGACTCACAGAATAACATCATACTAGCCTACGTTTAAGTATAGCTCTTGTTAGGAATAATCTAATATGCAAGTTTGTTGGTCATTGACCCAACGTGCACGTATTCGTCGAAGTCTTGGTTTGATTTCGATCTTCGGGTTTGACAGTGGAGAATATAATGCTTACAGATAGTGAGTACTCTCCGACTGACAGAAACTTGTTGCTGCTGTACAGATCCTTTAGCGACGGGTTATAATCTTTGCAGGTTAATGTAATTCTTTTGTTGAACCCAGTACAAAGAACCTTTCAGAAGATTATGCGGAAGATGCAGAAGATTTCTGGTCTCTTGGTCACGGCACTTACCCTTTTTCCCTGTCTATGGAGAGCGATGGTTGTAGGTCCAGATTTTATCTCCCCAAAGGTTGCGCTCATCTTGGCAGTGCTCAATGCTGATAGATCTCGCATCACGTGTCTGCCATGATGATGACAAGGCTTATCAGTTGGTGGACCCAGGCCAGATAGTATTGAAAAGGTGTGCTGCTGATGGTGGAACTGGAGTGGCCCGAGCTGAGGCTTCGATCACATGGCCGCCGAGCTGTATTACCGAGTCCCGACATGCAATATAAGTCCAAAGAAGCATCATACTCTGTTATCATGTCGTATGAGTCAATGCCTAGAAAAGACACCACTGTCAGATAAGAAGAAAGTGAAACTTTCTCGGGACCAGATTGCTCTCCGTTTGACAATCACCTTAACACTGTGAGTCTCTCGGCTGGTCCTCGTTGTGATCCTTCTGCACATCGGTAAAGATGGTGGGTGTAATCTGTCTCTGGATTCAACAGCAGGGAAGGCTGTCTTCTAAAAGTACGACTGGCTGGGGTACGCATAGCAGACAGAGCAGAGGTCCTTGCAGAACAAGGTCTGCGGTTATACGTGAGATCGTAAAGCATTCTGTCCATGTTCATGTGTAGCTCCTCCATCGATCCACAAATCATTGAGCATGAATGGGTCCATCTTAGCTATCCTGTTGATGTATCTATAACGCCAAAAGCTATGCATGTCATAAATACGTTACAGAACTAGACTTAAGAGTGGTGGTGACCGGTCGATACTCACTCTCCAGTCCAGTGCAAGGTCATCATCAAAAGTTACATATAAAGAGCATTCTGTACAGATGAAGGTACAGCAGTTGAAACGTGAAATCTGGAGCGATGAATCTCACATACCAACTCGAGCCAGCGCAGGTACTAGGTATGGTCGAAAAAACACTCTTCAGGAAAGCAGTACTGTATTCCTAGAAGTGCGTATGAGAGTTTTCTAATCTATAAAAAGTCAGTCACAGGCAGTTGTTCTTCGACATTCTCTCTTACTGAATGAAACGGGACCATGACGATAAGTTTCATCAGTAAGAGAGAATGTTGACCGAGTGCTCTGAACCAAGCCAGCTGGACTGGTTTCACCTCCCGAAGGATGTACAAGAGGAACTGTTGTGACGCATTGAGCAACCATAAACCGGCAGATTCGAGGTACCTTATAGTATACGTGTTGTCTCGATAAGGAAGAAGCAAGCAGCCGAGATACATCGAGCTGACTGCACGACTTCTTTATTTGGCGCTCGATGGCGGGGCTGCTCGACTCGATGCTAGGCCATTTCAGCTATTATGTGACATGGATCTGCACTTCCATAGAATGAAGAAATGGCTTTCGAAACCTGTTCTTCCAGAAGATTTCGGGTATTGCTCGTGTACCTTTCGTCTAAAACATCTATTCCGAAATTCCAATCCTTCCAACCGCAGCAGAGGCATCGTTCATGCTACCGGTTAGCACGCACAAGGATAGATGGGACAGTTTTCGAATTTGAAGGTCGCTACTTGATGATCTTGTCTTTGTATAAGAGTAGAGTTTGATGGTGGTAAGCTGTTTTTCCGTGACGGTGAATGCGAATAACTGAGACTTCTCTTCTCTGTTGGTTACTGTATCACTGAATCTGGGCAGACCATCTGGCATTAGTCATCTCCGCGGACCACAGTTCTCGAAGTTACTACAACAGACGAGGAACTTATGGAACTATCTCTTTGCGCTCTCTTCTCAAGTACTGTGCCAGATACCTTTCTCTGTACGGGTTCGAACGGAAAATAGCTCGTCCCAAACCAACTGAAAATAGCTCGTCTCAAACCACTGCCAGACAGCTCGACTGACACTGGCAGTGGCAGTGTGTACTATAAACGCTGTTTGTGCTCGCACGTCAATAAGTGAAGGAAACGTAGTCTTCTTTTCGCTCATCACCTATTTCCTCCTTTCCCGTACAGACCCCACTGCTTCGAATGACAGAGATCTCCGGGAGCTTCCCAAGACGAAGACACTGGAACATCTAGCCAAATCCGCCCATGCATCTCAGGCCCCACGACTTCTCGTCTGATTCATTTCCCTGTTTCAGAGTCAAAACGACTCGATTGCTGATCACTTCGTAAGAATCTACAAACTAGTGCTGCTTATCCTAAAAGGAATTGGAAGGTCACAATTCTTTTTCGAGTATTTGGAACTGACTGCAGCTATAATCATCAGATGGGAAGTAAAGTAAAACATGCAACCTACAAACCAGCCCCTGTTTCAAGTATAGGCCGAATGATTTCAGAAACGAAAGTCTCATGTACTTTGTGGAAGTGTATGGAATGTAAATCGCTTCGTAGACAAAGTAAATTACAAAGTCACGCTCACCTGTTCCACATCTGTCCTTCACACCGTTACTAGTGCTCCGATATCACAACAAAGGCTGAGACAGCAGAGTGACGTTCGGCAGAATGCATAAACTAGTAATCTGAGCTTCGAACTTTCGAATCCGATAAAAGGATCTCAATGTGATCCCCTAACATTTATGGGCTCTGCGAGGAATTATCATAGTACCGTGCTGCTCCACTTCTAAAACTTCACCAATAGGGCTCCAGAATCTACTGCAAAAATGTACCATTTGATTTTTTTAAACGTACGGTTGATCCAAACGTGAACGTTTTCATTTGGAACTTGTTTCCAAAATGCAAACACCACAGAAATGTACCAAGTACAATTTCAGAAAACTAAGGATGTTCTCTTTCTTTTCACAATCCCAGCTCCACCACAAGTCCCACTTCTCACTTAACGCCATCTCTAGATTCACAGCTAATCTCGAAAACATCAAAAACTCAGTTGCTACCCCCTTGTCAACACCATTGTCCAACCAAATCCGCCAAAATTAGAAGACAAATAGCCTGGAGAAAGGAGCGTACAACTTCCAGGACCACTCATCATACGGTAAGCTTCGGAAATACCTATACGCGATCAAAATTTTTAGGGTTCGCCTTGGCAGACACCCAAACCACCCCTTGTCAAAATTCAAATTGCTTCACCTCTTCGGCACAGAAGCACAGAGGTGGATATGCTAGATAATTCTACAGCTCGTCCTCCATACGCAAGTATTCACCTATATCTGATTGATGCAGCGCTACAATGTCTGTCGGATCCAGCTTTCTGCAGTCTGCAGTAGACTTGGCAGCCAAACCGAATCCCAACGGAATGTCCGACATGGAATACACCACCACACCTTGATACTGAGGAGTGTTGTCTGTGATTCTTGCAAGGCCACTCTTCAACACGTGATTCCCATACAAGAAAGACATTTCCGCAGAGGGTTTGACCCATATCTTATACTTGGCATGAGCTGCAAGAAGGTCTAAGCATGTTACAGTGAGCTTGAACTTTCCAGACTTGGTGAACTTACCTATGCAAGTTCCTAAAGCGCAAAGCTTCTCTCTAGAAATATTGGTGGCCCGACGAACGATAGATTCGCTTACATAGTAAACCCTCTGCTTGTGCAAGCGGAAGCAGTAGCCTCCCGGTTTCGAGTCGAGGCCGTCACTCGCCTGCCGCTCGATCAAATGTTTCAAGTTCGATCCAACAAACTTGTGGAGCTTCTCCAGTACTTGCGTCGTTTCGTCCTCGTCTAATGGACGCATCTTTCCTCCCTTCCTCCTCTCCTTCCAAGGTCGGACGAGTTCGACAGAAATGCTCTCTTCCTTCGATTCTGCTCTGAAATTCACCGATTTTCCAAGTCTTTCCACGGGATTTTGACGCGAACGAACGATGAGAACCGAGTCCGATGGAACCGCAATGCCGATTCAGGCTCTAGAGAGATCAATAGAATTTCGCGTGGGAGAATCGCTTCGGCGAGAGGGCTGCGTTAAACCCCAAAGTGCTGCAGCAGGCGCTTGGAGAGAACCGCGGTTCTCTGCAAACCCAACCGGCAACTGGAAGACTTTACCGGGTTATGCCTAATGATGTCGGAAGTTCAAATGCAGTATCGGAAAGCTACCGTTTGAATGGTTGCCAAGATCGGAGACTTGAGACCGTCGGAAACTTCATGAACTCAGAACGATAAGAGCTAACTAAGTTCACATGGTCCACGGAAACTTGAGACCAACTTTGCCCGCAAAATATATTTCCGATCGTCGCGAACTGAGATTTTCTTTAGCAAAGATTGTGCAACCTTTTTCGTTTCTTCCCTTATTTAGGGTTCATTTTCCTTTCCTTTTCTTACATGTATTTGCTTGCTCCACCCCCAGAAAAACTCGTTCCACCCCTTCTTATCGATCTATTGCTTGAACAATTCTCTGCACTGGATATCGATTTGCTCTAGATTACCTCGCCATGTCAAATACTTAGCTATACTTACATATCATACACTTACATAAAAGGGGTGGAACGAGTTCAACAATATTTCTGGAAGGTAGAGCAAGCAAATAACTTCTTTTTCTTACCCGGAGAGTGTACAAAGGTAAAAGGGAATGTTGGAACAATACATGTAACAGGGCCACTCAAACCTAGCTTTAAAAGAACAGAAATTTGCTCGATCACACCCCCAGTAGGTTCCTTGAGCTTGATCATACCCCTCTTAGGTTCCTTAAGCTTGATCATACCCCTGACGGGTTATTGACAGTAGTACCAGTCATTTTATCTTTTGGTTCATCATTTTAATACTTCCAACCTTGATCAAATATCACTATAATTCAAAATAGTTAGACTATACATGCTCTGAAATTTAATATGTGCAGTCTCACATGTGAGTAACATCACAAAGTGACTGCTTTTACAAGCAACAGCCAGTCAGGGGTGTGATCAAGCTCAAGGAACCTACTGGGTGTGTGATCAAGCAAATTGCTGTTAAAAGAACTCTCGTAAATGTTCATCGTACAATTTACAGTCACTGGAAGTATGTACTGTATGCACATAAATGACATCTCTTGAACGCCGTTGAAAGAATTGATCGAGTTTCTACGAATGTTCTGCAATCTTAACAAAGCCTGAAAATTTGCACTTGCGTATGTGAACTCTGTAAATTTTGATAGAGGAAAAGTTTTAAGTGGCCGTAGTAGTTACATATTGCATCCCAAATCCAGTTCGATGATTAAATCTATTATAAAAAGTATATCTAAAATTAGTATATGGTATTGGTCCGAAAGTGATTCTGCTGCCCTTAATTCTATCGACTCTTACGTGTTTTGAATTGTAGCAGGATGTTTTATTCGATCCATCATATAGTGTGGATAAGTTTTTTTTTACTACATGAAATGGCAAGAAATATTGTTATTATTTTTTATTTTTTTATTTTTTGGCAAGAAATAGAGGTTTGGCGTGGCGAACGGAGGCAACCCGAGAAGGCAAGCTGGGTTCGGAAACTTTACGGTAAGCCGGAACTGGGTGCTCGTGGGTTTCGGAGGTGAGAAAGCTTACTTAGGGCACCTTCTCGTGATCCCGAGTACTGTACCGACGTATGGTGTGGTAACCGTAGTCGAACTACAACTATATTTTCTTCACAACTGAACCATGTATGATCCCACAGTCAATATCGAATGCTTGTACATCGTACAGAGGTCAGAGTATGCTTCTATCTTCATTTCTGCTCTCCTTAGTACATTATCGTTTTCCCACTTTCAGGTTCTTTTACAGTTTTAAGTTTTGCAGGTGGGTATGTCGTTCTCTTTGCGAATACGGTTTTCCCTCTTTCAGGTGTCAACTGAATTTATTTAGCTTCTCCTTTATCATCGTCTTCTGATGTACTTAGAACAGACCTCAAGAAATATAAAATCTAACCTACTTGCTTGCATCCATCATACTCAAGTTTAACATTTGTTTAGATGGCACCATACCTCGAAGCGAGTCGTGTGATCTCGTTGAATATCTCGCCTTCTCAGCAGACATCTGAATCCCGTAAGACATACCCTCAAAGGTAATAAGGGGTGTCAAAGTTAAGAGAAATTATTCGTTCACGGACGAGGAATCTTTATCGTAAGTCATCGACGGCTGATGTGTTATTATCTCTAACTTTGTGACGGCATTATATCTTACATCCGCGAGTAGTTGAGAGGGGTCTCAAACATGGCCGTGTAGAGTATTGAGTACTTACTTAAATAATGATAAACTTGGTACGATGATGAACATGCGAGTACAGAGACCACTTGCTTCTTGAAAAATAACGTTCAATTTGTGTGAAGTAGTGGAGAGTGGAAGAAAGAACTTTCAAAAAATGAGAGCGAGAAAGAACTTTGAAAATGAGAGCACGAAAATATGACGAGTGAAGAGAATAAGTCGGATGCAAACAATGTCGATGAGATCGAGAGTGATGTACGAAGTATCGATAGAGTTTCTCTCGTCGATAGTGATGTAGGAAGTAGCAATAGAGTTCCAATCGCTATGCTCCCCAAAACTCTCGAAGTGGCGAAGAAAGTGAGAATTCATCTGAATTTCGATGATTACGAGAAAATTGTAGCTTACATCGAGGATGAAGAGAACTTTGCCACGTTACATGGAGCAGGACGGAAGACCAAAGTTGGTGCAGGGAAGTGTCTTAGCAAAGCCAATGCGTTTGGAATTATGGTGGCTCAGCTGTCAGGAAAGAATGGATTCCCGGTAGTGACAGATGTTGAATTGATGAAACGATTTGACTGCTATGTAGATATGTACAAAAAAACAAAAGAAATTCAAGATAGCACAGATGGAGAAATTACTGAAGAGGAGATGTTGACGAGGATGACATTGGATGAAACATTGAACGGAAAATGTCCTTACTTCTTTTGTATGAATATTTTTTTTGGAAGTCGTACGAACATTGATCCTCTTGCTCTATATTTCCAAGGAATATCGTCAGAAGAAGAGGTCTTAAGTTATGACTCTCAATTCTAAACGGAGAGTTCACTTCCACGGTATGATCTTGAGAATACGCGCTTTGAAGAAGATGGAGATATGGATATTTCACAGTGCGGATATGAAGGTTTTGAGGAAGAGACGAGTCCTATTGCTGAAGATGGAACCATCAACGAAGACAAGGAAGGAGGAAACGAAGAGACTTGCCGAGGAACCTCTATTGTGTCAGATGTTCCTCCGTCTGTGCAAGAGACATGTAGGAATCAAAGATCGGCAAACGAGAGAAACATGAAAATAGGTGTGTTGAATTTGTATGAAGAGAGCATCAAAGAAAAAGTCCAATATAGAAAAGTTTACGTTGAGTATCGTATGACAACATTAGAAGAGAGAAAAAGAACCAGAGAAAATCATGAGAAAGAAGAAAGTAGAAAGGGACACACTTCATTTTTCATTGAATTACACAAAAGGTAAATCGTTCAAAGAAATAAAAGATATTATCAAGAAGCTAGATAGCATGTCAAAGATATTTTTCGCTTTGAGTAAAAGTTTGTTAAAGTTGTTCTAACTCTGCATACTCTCTTCCGTCTTGAGTATTTCTTTTTCTACTATTTTTCCAGGTAGATTCTCTAAGTACATAAGAGTGAGTCGATTAGTCGTGGAAGAGGTTCTTTGAGTTATTTTGTGTGGAAGAAGGTTTCTCCATCGTTTAGTCATGAAAAGATGATTTGCATTCCGCCGCGCTGTCGAGGCGAGAGTTTCCTGGGAAGGGCGAACCTTCTAGCTGTGATACGATCGCGAAGAGGAGGGCAAAAACCACACACGGAATACGGATCGCAAGAGAACACACCACCACGTTCTCGATCTGGCCAAGATAAAACACACGGCGTGCAAGTAGATCTTCAACTCCAGGTCATTCAGATTGCAAAGCTCACGTTCAGTAACTCAGAATATCAGAAAACTGCTCCTGTGAAGCACCAGCGCGTTCACCTAGAAGCTTCCCGTTTTCTATTCAGAAAGATACACGTACAAGTTCTTGGTCTGCTCTCTACTCGATTCTGCTCTCTACTCTCAATCCTTCGATATCAAAACTCTGATCAGACAGAAGTTCTCTTCAGACGTAACCTCTGTGTAAAATTTTTCTCCACAGCTCTACTGTTTCTCTCTACTCGATAGCTTCCGCACGATAAACTCTACACTGCTCGATGATCAGCAATCTGCGATAATTTTCGATAATGGACAATGCCTTCAAAATTCTCTCTCTCCGGAGTACATCCCTCTGGGTTTTCCTCCACCCTACGCATCCTTCACTGTCACCTGGCACCTGGCAGAGGTAAAAGATACCCTAAACAGATGGCAGCAGAAAAATAAATCACTGATAAAATATCTACACGTAAGAAGACTAGTTCACTAAGTCTTTGCAGGTTCATCTGTACGGACGGCCACCGTCTCGGCTGTACAGTCAGCATCTGACACCTCCACTCGAAGTAACTCCACCACGGCTACCTCTGGCCACCGGAATCACCTCGTTCTGACACGTGGAGCCCGAGTTATCATCATTGTCGTTTCCCGCCCCCTTAAACTTCAAAGTGCCGTAAGTATTGCCTCAGGTATCAGTTTCACTTGATTTTTCGACCCAAGTGAATAATATTTCGAACTCTACATTTTTCTACAAAAGAATTGGTACCGACTTGGAGTATCTTTGACCCATCTCGCTACCCCAGGACTTAGAGGGCCGCAACCGAATTCGTACTAATTACCCCGCCAACCCGAAGATGAGAGATCCATTTCGAAACCCGGTGGTAATCTCCCTCTAGCATCCACACAAGGTGACTGCACTAGTGCAGGGGTAGACGGAGGTGTCCCGCATTCACGGTACGTTTAAGGGACATCTAGTGTCCCGCCCCTAGGCAACTTGGTGCCCCTCATATTCCTCCGAAGGGGCCAGCCTACTCCAAGCCGGTTGTGAGTCTGAAGGGATTTGATCCGGAGAACTCCTCCCTACAAGTTTCTCAGCTACACCACGGAAGCTGATCTCACAACTGGTTTTGAAGACCAGTTTCTAAGCTAATATGCTAGAAAGCTGCGGTATTTCGTCTTTCCTTTGCTAACACGAAGTGCCATTACTTTCTCTAGACATGCTCTTTTTGTACATTTCGAATTTTAAACAAATACTACATACTACAATCTACATGAGAAAAATCTAAATAGTATTTTTCGAACTCACTCTGATTTATGGTAAATTTCCTGGTATCAGAAATCTTGTAGAAGAACTCCAAGTAACTTTTCGCCTGCAACTCCGTTTGCAACTTTTGAACATACCACGGTGATCAGCGCGACGAGACCTATGCCGTGGTGTTTTCAGATTTTCGAATGCTCACTTCCTCCAGAATCGACTTCTCTGAGGTCTTAGTTTCGCTCAGAGAGACTAACTTCTAACTGAGAGGTGAATTATTCACTATGTGGAATAATTCACATCACGACATCCACCCCCTCCAAACCTGCACATCCTCTGGCATGTGCCAACCTCTTCATCCTTCTGTCGTTTCATCATCATCATCACTCTCCTCCGCCTCAGCTTCTTCAGTAGTCGAGACGTCTTCATCTCTTGTCATCCTCTGCTCAGACTCCAGAAAGTTGAACAAATCTACTGATCCTCCACGTTGTTTGAACAACTTCACTCGTTTGCCAGCCACAGATAGTTTCAAATGAGTACCATCCAGCTCACGTAAACTATAAGTGGCATTCTCGTATACATCTAACACAACATAAGGCCCGAACCATCTTCGCGAGAACTTACGAAGTGTAGAATGCTGGTTCTCCAGCGTGCTATCATACACCAGAACCCAATCACCAATACGTATTGACTTTGGTCGTAGTCGGTGAGTCTTATCGAAACGCTTCTTGTTTCTAACTCGAGCCACTTTCAACTTCTCTTGCGCCTCAGCAAGATCCTCCTCCCTTCGCTCCAACTGCCTAGTTCGTAAAGCAAGGAGTGAAGTATGATCTATATCATCTTCCCACGATAGCGTATTCACGTAGGAAAGTCTTCTTCAGCAGGCATGATCGGCTTCTGCCCCAACATAAGCTCAACTGGCATATAACCAGTTGTGGTACAGTGTGTAGTTCTATCAGCCCATAAAGAAAATGGAAGTAGTCTCGGCCATTCTCTAGGCCTACCATCACATGCTTTCACTAAAGCGTGAACGATAGAAGGGTGTCCTCGTTCGCTCTTACCAATGCCCTCTGGATTCATGGCAGTAGTAAGTCGAAGCTTTACTCCATAACGAGCAAAGAACTCCTTCGCTTCTGCACCTCTCAGCTCGCCCCTATCTGCTCGTAGTCTTCCAACAGATCCATAACGACAGATGATATCTTCAAGCACGAATCTACATATGTTCTTTGTAGTCTTCGTGCGCAATGCTCGTCCCTCCACGTAGTTGGAGAGATCTTCTCGAGTCAACACCAAGTAACGCATCCCCCATAGTCCCGGTGGCATCATCACAAGATCAAGGACCCACGAAAAATGAATACTAGGTGGGTAGGTAAGTACAAGTCCATCTCTGTAACGGACTTTAGAGTAGAACTGGCAGTGCAGACACGACCCAACAAAATCCACTACGTCTTGATACAAACCTTTCCACCAGTATCGTTCCTTCATCTCCGTGTACGTAGCCCAAACTCCACGGTGTCCAGCCCACAAGGTGTCATGAAACTCCTTCAGCAGATTCAGCTTCGTCGGCTGATCATCCACCACTCTAGCCAGCATTCCGTCTCTTCTCTTCGGACGTTTCCACAGATAACCTTCACGTAGAAGGTAACCGTACGCCTTTCGTCTGATCTCCTTGAACTCTACATCACTCCATCCTTCTCTTCTGCATAATAAACTCAGATAGTATCCGATATCGCGGAACTTTTCCGTGTAGAACTCCTCGTAGAACGGCAGTGGTTTCAAGTCTGAAGTCTGCTGACCAACTTGGCACCAAACGTCTCTCTTCTCTTCATCTTCGACTTCTGTAAACATCTCTTCTTCATCTGTATAACAAGCCCTAGATAACATGTCTGCAACAGGATTATCCTTTCCTGCTATATGCTTCAACTCAGGGTTCATACTCCGGATATAAGCAATCCATCGTAGCATTGCTATGTCCGGAGTATTACAGTTTGCTATCATACCTAGCAAAGGCAAACAGTCTGTTTCTAGTATCACACGTGCACCTATCAAGAACTCTCGGTCTACCTTCATAGCAGTAACAGCTCTCCACAACTCACGCTTCACTTGAGGGTAGTTCCGTTGTCTATCTGTCAAGATCCGAGCTCCAAACCTTGAAACAAACCGCACGCCTTCTGCATCTTCTTGACCGACTGCCCATCCAATCACCTTTGGACTCGTGTCAACAGTCAGTATGATAGGTCTTCCGCTCTTGTAGCTAAGTCTCCTTAGTACAGGTGGAGACTTCAGAATCTCTTTCAGCTGCTCCATCGTCTCGTGATGTTCTTGTCGCCAAGTAAACCTCTTTCCCTTCCTCAAGAGTGCATACAGAGGCTCGGCAATGTGTGCATAATGAGGAATACTCACACGAACGAACACACAAGCTCCTAAGAATCGTCGAACCTCAGTGATGTTGGTACAGTCTGCTATCCTTGCTATAGCATCTACCTTCTCTGGGTTCGGTCGTCTCCCAAAAGTACCGCATAAGTGACCAACCACCACGATCTCTGACATTCCAAAACGAGATTTGGTACCTGACAGAGTAAGGTGTACCTCTTCCAAGCGCATCAGAATCTTCTCCACATCTCGGATGTGGTCTGCAACGAACTTTCTGCAACCATCAGCAGTCATAGTTTCGTCCTTGTCCTCCACCGGACAGCCTTTCATGGAGATATCATCAAGAAATGGGATAGTAACCTCAGGTACAAACTCTCGTAACACCTTATGCATCGCGTTTTGCATATGAGCTACTGAGTTTGTCGCACCCTGAGGAAGAGTACACATCCGCATCAACCTCAAAGGTGTACGCATGGTAGTCAAGTCTCTACTCTCCAAAGCAAGCTGAAACTGATCGTAACCTGAAAACAGATCTCCAATAGAATAGATAGATCTTCCAGCAAATGCCTCGGCTACTTCATCAACCACAGGTCCTGTCCCCACGTTTCGAATCGTGATGTTGTTTGCAGGCTGCAAGTCTTGGATGAAGCGTAAGGCTCCTGTCTTCTTAGGTACTGTGAACCATCGGCTAGAGTACGGAGCCATAGATGGTTCAAGAATACCCATCCGCATCCTCTCCTTCAGTAGCTCAATAACCTTTGGCAGCAAGACACGAGGGACTGGAATCGGCTTCAAGTCCCAAGGTACGTGAGGAACAGTGAAGATAACCATCGGAGCTATCACACTAGGATCCACACAACCAATCTCTCCAGCTGAGAAAGAAAATGCCTTACCATGGCTAACTATCATCTGCTCAAAAGCTCGTTTCTCCACTTCAGTCAAGAAGCCACCCCCTCCTATCTGGAGCTGCTCGAGTGTCTCTTGAGTAAACTTGTGTCCTACCCGTGTAGGATCTCTCAGTACAGGCTCAACGGCAGCTAACTCCATCTGTTGTTGTGAGTCAACAGGTAACTGGGTCGCCACTGGTTTCACCTTCTTCGCTACAATTTTGTATTTGGTGTGAACCTCTGCTTCTTCACGAGAGCCACACCAGCAGATTGCATCCTTCCATCCACTCTCCAATCTCGGATGAGGACGAGATTCCAAGCACGAGGCAATCTCCTCATAGACCTTACGAGAGTGGATGGGGATCACCACCCTTCCTCCCATCTGCTCCATCAACTTATCTACATCATCCAGCCAACGAACAAAAGACTGTACACCTACAAACTCCTCGTAAATACCAGAAATCATCTCATCTTCACTCAGAACTCCTGTACAGTGCAGATTTTCTGCATACTTCTCCATCTACCTTCTACTCTTCTCAAGCATATCCTCTACTCGCATAAACTCACTCCAATCATTAGAACTGAAAGTCATCAAACCAGATTTCCAACTATGTACAGTGTAGTCGTTCTCAAAATCTTGAGCAACCTCTTCATCAGTCTCCTATGATCCCACAGGCTGCTCAAGCGGGATCATAGTAGTAACAGATCCGTCACTCTTGGTATCTCGTCCTACAAGAGTGGTTTCAGAAAACCCTTGCTCCTACAGATAGGAGAATCTCTCAAAGTCTGTCTGTTTCGTTCGTGGTTCGTACGAACGGTCAAAAACTGCACATAACGTTTGTCGTCTGGCTACGGATCCTAGCATAATGAGATCCGTCATCCATCACCTTCGTCTCCATTCTAACTGCGGTGATATAAGGTTGACCAAGAATCACAAGATAAGAAGCAGAAGATTGCACGAAGAAGTGCTGATCTACCTCTACATCACCCAGCTTCACTCTCACGTTGGGACAAGCGCCGTATAACTCACCCTTCTGGTTGTTTGCAGCTCGTAGCACCCAACCATGGTTCAGTTCGATAGGTCACTGACCTCTCTCGTACACTTCCCGTGACATGATGTTGATCTCTGAACCGTGATCAACTAACGCAGCAACAGGTTCAAGACTTCCGAGACGAACTCGTGTAGCCGTCGTAGCACGAGCCCAGTGTCTCTTCCTGAAGTCACTATCAGTAGCTGGACTCTCGTCGCCAGCTTCATCATCATCAAACTCAACAGTGTTGGTACCAGCAACTAACGCTTCTTGCTGGTACTCTGTATCATCAACCTCCTGAAAATGCACCTTTCCGAACTCCGCATCATTCACAGAAGCTCCTACCACATCAATCATCTGACTTTCTACTTGCTCGGACATCACCTGTCTCTTCCGCTTGATGATGTCGATGATCAGCTCGTGAAACTCCCTCTTCGCAATGCCAAGAACCTCCCGAAGAGAAAACTCGATTCGCGCGTCAAGTATTCTCTGCTCCAAGATGCTCTTGAGATCAGTTGAAGTCTCAATATCAGCCGCCAACTTATAAGTCGGTCCTTTCCCTTTCTCTTGGGCAGTAAACCGTCTACCAGCAGTCGTTGGCTCCTGCTGAGATCTCTGCACGTCCTCCATCGGACCTGGTGCAGGTGGAGGAGCTGCAGAAGTAGAAGGGATGTCTTCAGGAGCAGCCGCTCGTCTGCTTGTGACTCTTCGTCTGTCCCCAGCCTCCTCCGGAACTCCAGTATCAAGTTCAGAGGCTTCTCGCCGCCTCTTCTCCTCCACAGAAGCATCTTGCCACTGAACGTGTCTATCCACATCCAAGAATGCTTTGATAGACGCAGCATCAATAGGATCTCCCCACCCTGTGACCCTACGGATAGTTTCTGCTCCTCTCTTCAGTACTTCAGAAGGAACTTGAGTAGTATTCTTCTCAGTAGTCCTATCTAGCAACGTAGGACTAGAAGAAACTTCAATGTGACCGGCATATACATCAGGATTTACCGGTGGTGCCATCAATGCATGTACAGTTGCAGCAGCTGTAATCTGAGGTAGACTCCTCATACCTCCTCGTCCAAACTGCGTGCTTAGCGGCTCTCCAGTAGAAGAAAGGTGCAGCCTACCGTTCTGGTAGCGAACCACATCATCTCGCAGTGCAGCCATGAGCTCTTGACAGTCCCCTCGGAAATGATCTTGACTGTCACACCAGATACATCTACGAACAGGAGCACCTCCTGGACGTGCAGCAGCAGGCGCCGGTGGCTGCTCTCTCTGCATGCCAGCTAACTCCACCTTCAGTTCTCTCATCTGCCGAATCAAATCTTCAATCTGGTTTTGCTGTCCATGGTTCTCTGCAGGTCTCTGAACCGGTGCCCTTTGTGCAGGAATTGGCACAACTGGTATCAAAGGTACTGCAGCCGGTACAACAGGTCTAGGAGCCGGAGCCGGAGGTTGCTGTACTTGAGGAGCAGTGCGAGGTTGAGCGGTTATTTCTGCAAGCGGACGTCCTCCCACAGCCACTCTTCCCCTCCTCTGCCTCGTTAGTACGGCAACCGCATCCTCAACTCTTCCCCAGTCGGTAGTAACTCCTCCTTCAGCAGATCGATCGGCCAACATAAAGCATAACCGATCTACCGTAGCATCATCGGTAGCTTGCAGAAAAAGTTCAGTTCTCCTAGCATCTAGAGTTATGCGCTCTAGAGTTGAAAGTTGACGATATCTCCGATCAAACTCTCTCAGCATCTCATTCAGACCCATCATACGACCAGGTTGCTGCTCAACCCAGTCCAGAAACGTTCTTCTAGTGACTCTCTCTGAATCTTCTTCGAGAAACTCCTCTCGAAGAGATCGCTCGAAACTCATCCAGACACCTAGATTTCTTCTCTGTACATCCCTAACTTGGTCCCGCAACTCAGGAATGACAGCTAACTCAAAACTTCCTATCATCTCAGCATTCGTAACTCTAACCAGCTCCATCTCTCCTCGGTACTCACGCAGATATCTAGAAATATCTCTACCCTCAAATCTGCCACATCTATTCACTATCGCTTGCAAAGCTTTGGTAGATTTCAACTCACCCCCTCCAACGATCGGATGCTGTTGGACCAGGGCCGCAAGCGTCTTCAAGATCTCAGTTGTATCGAGACCAGATGCAGATGTCGCTGCCATCGCAGGGGCTACAGTAGGTGCTGCAGCAGACGTAGATGCAGCAGCCGTAGAGGTAGCACCAGCAGCGCTTCCGCTCTTTCGATCCATCTTCTTCTTCGTCGTGAAACTCAACTTCACGGTGTCGATCACCCCAAGAAGCCTCTCAGTGGAAGCACCAGATTGTATGTCGAGGCGAGAGTTTCCTGGGAAGGGCGAACCTTCTAGCTGTGATACGATCGCGAAGAGGAGGGCAAAAACCACACACGGAATACGGATCACAAGAGAACACACCACCACGTTCTCGATCTGGTCAAGATAAAACACACGGCGTGCAAGTAGATCTTCAACTCCAAGTCATTCAGATTGCAAAGCTCACGTTCAGTAACTCAGAATATCAGAAAACTGCTCCTGTGAAGCACCAGCGCGTTCACCTAGAAGCTTCCCGTTTTCTATTCAGAAAGATACACGTACAAGTTCTTGGTCTACTCTCTACTCGATTCTGCTCTCTACTCTCAATCCTTCGATATCAAAACTCTGATCAGACAGAAGTTCTCTTCAGACGTAACCTCTGTGTAAAATTTTTCTCCACAGCTCTACTGTTTCTCTCTACTCGATAGCTTCCGCACGGTAAACTCTACATTGCTCGATGATCAGCAATCTGCGATAATTTTCGATAATGGACAATGCTCTCAGAATTCTCTCTCTCCGGAGTACACCCCTCTGGGTTTTCCTGCACCCTACGCATCCTTCACTGTCACCTGGCACCTGGCAGAGGTAAAAGATACCCTAAACAGATGGCAGCAGAAAAATAAATCACTGATAAAATATCTACACGTAAGAAGACTAGTTCACTAAGCCTTTGCAGGTTCATCTGTACGGACGGCCACCGTCTTGGATATACAGTCAGCATCTGACACCTCCACTCGAAGTAACTCCACCACGGCTACCTCTGGCCACCGGAATCACCTCGTTCTGACACGTGGAGCCCGAGTTATCATCATTGTCGTTTCCCGGCCCACCGTCTCGGCTGTACAGTCAGCATCTGACACCTCCACTCGAAGTAACTCCACCACGGCTACCTCTGGCCACCGGAATCACCTCGTTCTGACACGTGGAGCCCGAGTTATCATCATTGTCGTTTCCCGGCCCCCTTAAACTTCAAAGTGCCGTAAGTATTGCCTCAGGTATCAGTTTCACTTGATTTTTCGACCCAAGTGAATAATATTTCGAACTCTACATTTTTATACAAAAGAATTGGTACCAACTTGGAGTATCTTTGATGCCATCTCGCTACCCCATGACTTAGAGGGCCGCAACCGAATTCGTACTAATTACCCCGCCAACCCGAAGATGAGAGATCCATTTCGAAACCCGGTGGTTATCTCCCTCTAGCATCCACACTAGGTGACTGCACTAGTGCAGGGGTAGACGGAGACGTCCCGCATTCACGGTACGTTTAAGGGACATCTAGTGTCCCGCCCCTAGGCAACTTGGTGCCCCTCATATTCTCCCGAAGGGGCCAGCCTACTCCAAGCCGGTTGTGAGTCTGAAGGGATTTGATCCGGAGACCTCCTCCCTACAAGTTTCTCAGCTACACCACGGAAGCTGATCTCACAACTGGTTTTGAAGACCAGTTTCTAAGCTAATATGCTAGAAAGCTGCGGTATTTCGTCTTTCTTTTGCTAACACGAAGTGCCATTACTTTCTCTAGACATGCTCTTTTTGTACATTCCGAATTTTAAACAAATACTACATACTACAATCTACATGAGAAAAATCTAAAAAGTATTTTTCGAACTCACTCTGATTTATGGTAAATTTCCCGGTATCAGAAATCTTGTAGAAGAACTCCAAGTAACTTTTCGCCTGCAACTCCGTTTGCAACGTTTGAACATACCACGGTGATCAACGCGACGAGACCTACGCCGTGGTGTTTTCAGATTTTCGAATGCTCACTTCCTCCAGAATCGACTTCTCTGAGGTCTTAGCTTCGCTCAGAGAGACTAACTTCTAACTGAGAGGTGAATTATTCACTATGTGGAATAATTCACATCACGACAGCGCTTAGAGAGATGAACACTGACGCGCTGAGGACGATGCGCACATCGTCGCACTGAGTGTGATGGGCACAACTGCATCAAGACGATATGCACTACAGAGAGGGTGATTGCGCATTGAGCGCACTGAGATGCATTGAGGGACGATTTGCACCGAGTCACCCCGTCGCACTAAACGCGCACCTCGGCGCACTGACGGACGATTCGCTCTACGCATGGAAAGTAATTTTATCCCTCAGGCAAAAATCGATCACTTGCTGGATCGAGTGCTTTATGCTGATCTCCACGAGTCTAAACTGTGTCGCGCTTTCTACTGTTTGCTCTCTGATCCCCTCGCGTCTAAACTATGACTTTTCTTTGTCCTTCCACTCTGAGAATACTTTACCTTCGAACAAATTGTAAAGCTCGCTTTGATAGGATTGTGAAGCTCGCTCTGGCATGTGTAGTGAACGATCGCACATAACAGTGAACGAGCATGGCACCGCGAGAAGAAGGATCATTTTTTATCACATTTACGTCTCAACATTTACACGATTTACATCTACCGCATCAACTGACAATGAATGGATAAAGAAGCTATCAGACGAGCCTTGAGGAAAATAGACGAGGATGCACTGGAAAAGCTGGGATTTTTTATTGCTCTCTCTTTCGAATTTGCTCGTCCTGATGTAAGTATTCAGTTCCTCGTTTTCTCTTTGATTTAACTAGCTACAGTAAGCTTAGGGTTTAATTGTTAAGTATACAATTATCCATAATTATGTTCATTGTTGATCTTGCTTTGTCTTTCGAGAATAAATATTTATACTTATTGCAATATTTGTTTTTGTCAGATTGGACTCTGTGCTGCTTTCATCCAATCTTATAATGCAGAAACACGAATGGTCAAAATTGTGGATCGAGAATTGAAGTTGACCCTTCACTTAATCCGCGAAGCTTTTGTTATCCTCGAAGGTTCTGTGATGTTACCGTCATTCGTGAGACACATCTGAATAGATGATTGGTTTCTTGATTATGATAAGGTCGAGAAGAGATACATCGTACGAGAATGTGCTTTTGAGGGATGGAGATCTGCTTTTCAGTGCCTAAATGCGATTCTCTTGACGAGAAGAAGACATAAAGCTGTTACCAGTCAACTTGCCTTATATGTGAAATCTAAAGTGGAAGGAGCTGATGTGGATTACGATTGATCTATGTTCATGTTTGAGAACTTGGCAGTAGAAGTGTTGCATCTGCAAAAGCACATCAGAGAACAAAAGAAAGGAGGATCCATAGTAACTTTCTGCGAAATGACTTTAACCCATCTCATGCGACATTTGGGTATCTTGAACGAAAAAGTCTTAGTATTCTCCATCTAACACTTTGTAAGTGACAGTACTCATCAAGATATCCACCAGAAAGAGCTTGACGTGGGTCATGATGATGCAGGTATCATGAAATCCTCTTCTCATTGTTTAATGTATTTCATGTGTTTCTACTACTCACTTTCATTCGTTTCTCTCCTCAGTATTTTGCTGCTCTTTGTTTGACTACTTTGCTCTCCTCATTGTTTGACTACTCTGCTCTGAAGTGAGTTATGTTTGTGTTTTTATTGCTTATTTTCGTGCATCTCTCTCCTCATTGTTTTATTGCTCTCTGTTTTACTGCTCTGCTCATTGTTTGACTACTCTACTCTGAAATGAGTTATGTTTGCAGTGAAAGTTGTATGTAAGGTCATGTTTTAGTGTTCAAAGAGGTAGTGAAATTGGTCTTGTTAAGTCTCGTTTCTATAATGGATTCTATAGTTGCACCGAGCTCAATGCGACCCGAGTCTAGATTGCACTGAGTTCAGTGCGACCGAGACTAGATCGCACTGAGCGCGTAGCCGTCCAAATTTCACACTGAGCTCTGTGCGACCGGACCTAGGTCACATTGAGCACGGCAGTCCAGAGGATGCATTGAGCTCAGTGCGTTGGGGTCTAGATCGCACTGAGCGCGGGACCGTTCAGATTTTACACTGAGCTCAGTGCGATCGCGACTATATCGTACTGAGATCAGTGTGACGCGACCGAGATAGCATTGATATTGATCGCATTACGATCAAGTCGAGGGTGCTCTAACATCGATGCAATCGGCTAAGATTTACTTTATTTTTGTTGTAGCATCCTCCGACACTCAGAGTACGCGATGTCCATATCATGAGTTGAAAATCTTGATAGCAGATTTCTGTGAACTCCCTTCCGTATCATGTAGAACAAATCTTTTTTGCAACTTTCAACTCGGTAACTTCTCTCTTTAGCTCCTTTGGAGTTCCAACTCGTTACGTCCCACTCTTATCAACAACCCCTTCAGATCCAAAATCAGCATTTTCCTCCTGATTAGAGTCGGATCAGTCAGTCTGGGATGAAAGAGTTTCGAAGAACGAAGACGAATGACCTCCGCTTTTAACCTTTCCAACTCTTCGGAATTCTTCGCAATAGTTTGTTGTTGTGTTTGCAGTCGCTCTGACCTTTCTTCCTCTCTCCGGCTGGCTTCCGCTATTCTAGGGTTCAAAGTTTCCTCCTCTTCTCTTTCGATCGCGAGCCGATCATCTAATTCCTCCTCCTCTTTCCTCTTGTTGAATACCTCCTTGTAGGGATCACGTAGGGGCCAGATAAATTAGATAAACTTAATGCTATCAAACTTCTTTCAAGTTTTATTGATTTTGTACTTGCTTGTACTTATCTTATCGCAAAATTGCACTGTGTAGATTTGTAGAATCTTCAGACAACCCATGTATACTCGTTTCAAGAGGATCAGAGAAGCTGCCACGGATAATTACTTGTATCTGAAGGATTTCTCTCGATTGTTCTCGTATAAGTTATGTACACGAGATGTGTTGTTGATCAAAGATTCTCTCGAAAAGATTAGTACTAATCATCCGTTCATTGCAATCCATCTCCCCTCTTTTATGTCAGAATCGGTTGACATGGAAAGAGACGACTATCTCTTGAATGTACTTTTATCATGGTTGACGACATGTCGGAGCAAAATATACACAAGCTTTTGAAAGAGATCATTTTATCTCTCTTAAAAACTACTCAGACACTATGTCTGAGGAGGAACTCAACTTGATATGGCATCCTTGTAGTATCCTTCAGCAGACCGAGTTTATGACTAAACTCAAATCATGTTAATCGTTTATCAATAAAGTCATGTTATTTTCTGGTTCATGACGAGATCTATGTTTGAACACCTTGTGTGTAATTTCTTATACTTGTGTTACTACGATACTTGTCACTACGGCAATTCTATCGCACTCACAGCGAAACTGCACTCACATCAAACAGTTCAACGTCAAATAGTGCAATCGGTGCGATCGTGCTAATCGTCTTACTCACTCACACGAAACTAAGCTTAACTGCGAAACTAAAGCTCACTACGAAATTAAAGCTCGTCGCACTCACAACACTTTCCTCGCACTCAGTAAGTCCACTACGAACCCAAAGCTCATTGCACCTCACAACACTTTCATCGCACTCAGTAAGCTCACTGCAAAACTAAAGCTCGTCGCACTCATAACACTTCTGTCGCACTCAGTAAGCTCATTGCGAAATCAAAGCTTGTCGCACTCACAACACTTTCATCATGAAACAAAGCAACTACATTCACAGCGATACAAACAAACACAGCGTCACAAAGCTTGCGAAACAAAGTAACTACATTCACACCCAACAAAACTTTCAACACATGTTGAATGAAACTAAACTTTTAACACTGCGGAACAAAGCAACACCACTGCGAAACAGTGCTCATCACAAAAGAGCTTGAACACTTCGAAACAAGATCACATTCACAGTGAAATGAACGTTGCACTCACAACATCCATTACTCTCCGAACTTATGCATAAAAGCTTTATGTATGTTTTACCACCCCAAACTACATCAAGAGTTGAATAAAAGTCCACCCGGACCTCTATTATGTTGAAGACACATTATAAATACTATGTTTCTTTGTCTCTCCTACCGGCATCTCCGGATCTCTATCGGATTCAAAAATTAATTTTCCATCTTCTTCTGTCCACTCATCTTGATTTTTGAGTAGAAAGTTATGGAGCATATCACAACAGTCTACCCATCTAACTAAAAGCTGATTTTCAGATTTTACTTTCAACTGTGCTTTAATTTGCTTCAAAGAATGCCAATGAGACTTCAAAATACTTATACAGTGTTCGTTCGGCACTCTAGCATGTGCTAAACACGTATTAAGATCTTGTTTCTCTTTATCTCATGTAGCCATCCTAAACGATGGAAGAAGATGACGCATCGGTGAATATCTTGAATCACCAAGTAAATACTGATCTGGTTCAAAGAGAGGAGTATTACTATCAATGTGTTTCTAGAGAACTGACTTCCTCAAATTGGTGATATCTTGGCAGCTCCCCTTGATACCTGTAAATAAAAAGATGATCTTCTTTCAATGACACCACACAACTTGAGCATTCATGGAATAATTATACTTTTGATCGTAATAAGTTTTCTCGTCGAGTGTGATAAAGATAACAGAGTCTCATCTATCAATCCTATGCATCTCGAGTATCCTTTCAATGCAAAAGCTTTGGAAATTATCGTCTTTCTTCACGATTTGATCAACGAATAAGTACTCGAAGAATAGACTCTAAAGCCTTCATTACCCTCTTAGTATACAAAACTATCGTTCCATGAGCAATGTCTTAAAGAAGTAGAGAACGTCCTATGGCAACATCATTTACGTGGTGTCCAAATCTGTCTAGAGCAACAACAAGTTGCAAAGATACAGGAGCTTGTTTCACACGACTTACATTATGAAATAGGAGATGTCCTTCCACTAAACTCACCAGTTTACCAAAACTACGTCGGTCCATCCTTGTGAGCTGTCGGAAAGAATTAGAAGGGAGATTTTTAAAGTAATTACGAAGAAATTCTTTACTTTTTGAAAATGTGAAAGGATCTTGTCGTTCCAAATATCTCGAACTGCAAAGTACTTCATACAACTCTACGAATTCCTCGTGTGAGTCATCGTTCTCTTCGGACGAACTCGTATAGTCACTTTTTCAGCTCTTTCCTCGAGTTTGAATCTTCTTCAACGATGGATTCGTCAGAACTTGAGGATTCATCGGAGCTTGAGGAGTTCAACATCATCCTCATCTCCATAATTTTCTCTAGATTCCTCAACAACTATTTTCTCTCTGACCCATGTGACATGACAAACGCGAAATACAAATAACTGCAGTTTCTCTCTAACACCTAAGCATGACGAGAGACTTCATGACACAACCCATGTGAAAACTCGATCTCCACCAATGGCTTTCTTGTACACCACCACTCACTGAACTAAGCTACGCATAGAACCTTCCTAAAACTCGCTCGAACGCAAAGTACAAATAACTGCAATTTCTCTCTAACACCTAAGTATGACGAGAGCCCCGATGACACAACCCACGAGAAAACTCAATCTCCACCAATGGCTTTCTCGTACACCACCATCCACTGAACTAAGCTACGCATAGAACCTTCTTAAACCCGCTCACCGAACAAAACTCCGCACATAACCTTCGAACTTACGCATAAATCTTTATTCATTATATTCTTTGCGAGAACCTCTAGTCTTTTTCAATTTTCAAACATCTACAAGTACATGCCACGTACAATTGTGAAAGTACATGTCATGTAATGTGGGTATTAATTTTACATGATATATCAACTTGAGCATTAAGTTTACGGACAAAATCATGACGAGCAGTGAGATAGAACCCGCGGGTCACTTCTACGAGTACCTCGAGACCCACTCGTATCCAAAATGATCATTGTCCGGAACTCAAGCTCACGGATGTAGAAATAATCACCACGGGCACTAACTTGGACACCCCTAATAGCCGTTTGTGTTGTATTTCATAATTCTAAGTGTCGAAACAGTTTTCATGACAAAAGATGTTTAGCCCTGAAGTATTATCCAGTTTCTTGATGACACTTGCTCCTCAAGATGGGACCATGTCCTCAACTTCCATGGTTTATCCATACAACTGAACTCCACAAGTCTCAAAAGAGAGAACAATAGTGGGAGAAATCGGAGAGAGATGAAGGGAGAAAAACACAAGACCACCGTAACAGCCTAATAATGGCCAAAAGCAAGAACCTTCCTCCTAGAGAACACTTCCTCTTTCCCTCTTGTTATTGTTATCTATCTGTACACAGAAAATGACTATAATCATCAATTCAGGAACAAAGCTAACCCTCAACTTGCCTTGAACATGTGATTGGAAATCAACTTCCTCTGGGAAATTTGTACTTGGTTTGTGACGAGAATAGTTGACAAGAGAAGCAAGCATCCTGGTCCGTAGGAGATCAACAAAACTCAATGTTCGATTATTAAATATATATAATATCTATTTGTAATCCAGAATATGATATCCAGTTCTCCAACTAGTCTTCTTCAATAGTTCAACTCTCGCACCTTAACATTAAAAAAATAAAAATGTATTCAAATCTTCACTTCCAAATGTGTTATCTTGGACTCTGAATTGTAAAAAATTTTAATTGTAATTTTCTACTTTTCACCATTCAAATATCCACGAGAGTTGAACCATTCAAGTTTTAGTGAATAATAGATTATATTAGAGAAAAATTCAAAATTCTCTATATTTTCCTATGTAAAATAATAGGTGGAGAAGACGGATCTCTATATGAGATCAGTCTTCTCCAGCAAGTAGATCTCGATTATCTTGATCCTAATGACATCTCAAACAAACAGTTAAGAGTTGGACGTTTAGACGTATATTGGAAAATTGCTTAGACATCATGCAATTTGGATTTTTTCCTGGTGCTCGGGTAACATCGACATTACCATGTGTACATGTTCACTTGTTGTTAGCTAATGAATTAAGGGAGAGAGGCTAACGATGAATATTTATTTGCTGCTAGCCTCTCGTACTTATCCCCTTAGAAACATATTTCTTTGTCCTCCTCATATGGATTACGTCTGGACTATCTCTTAACTCTAAGAACACCTATCACTTAATATTTAGAGAGAAATTTGATTTCCTTCACTGCTTAGTGTACAATTTCACATAACACTTAATTGTTTTATGATAATAGAAATTCAACATTCTCTACAACAGCTCTCCGGTGTCATAAAAGGGGGTGTCAAAGTTGAGAGATAAAGATTCTTCAACGACGGACAGAGAAAGAGCTGTAATTTCACAGGAAGTAACTTTGTATGGAAGCGCGACTGAGTCTGAGTCGCGCTTGTTACTCAGACATCACTACTTTTTCAATTAATTTTTTTCTATTCTGACACTCAGTATAATTACTCAACGTAGTAGATATTCTGTTGCAAAAATAACCGGACAAAACGAATGAATGATCGTTAAGAAAATGCCCGCATGCGTTTTCCTACGGGTACCTCCGGAGGTGCCTGCAAGAAACACCTGCCAAGGATTGGCCGAAGTCGTAACTCCTTCCCGTAGATGTAGAATCTTTATGAAAGGTTCCTAACTTTGACACCCCTAATAGCATACCCTCTAGTCTAGCATCCAGACACGTCAACCCAAAACCTTATTCCATCCAATAACCACCAAGAATTTCACCAGCTTCTTCAACTTGTTATTTTTCCCTAACTGTTGTAAAAGTCCATGTTGCATGCATATCTCTCCTGTACCAAACGCATAGTCTCACAATTCTGTTCCATAACACCTTGTTAGAGAAATTGAGGAAAAATTATGAATACATAGGTATATTCTTTTAAATTTTAGCTTGTTTGGATGATCTGAAGTGTCATTCAACTTAATGATTCTGAAGGAAAGAGATATATTATTAGATTAGAACTAGAATGAATTAGATTCGTTTTAAATGCATATATATGGTATGATCCTTGTGACAGGGAATCTGAAGTCTCTTGAAAAATCTAGGCAGAAAAAGAATGAAAATCTTTGTTGAATGACGTAAAGCAACACTCAACATTACACTCCTCAGACCACGACAACTCGTATATGGTCGCTAACTACGACTAGTCTAAGAGTGAGTCCACTACGTACCGAATACTCTTTTTGTGATCCTTCAACAAGAGTCGACACAAAAGCTGGAATGCTCCAAATGCCCCTCGTGTGGATATAGAGGATGCAAGGATACATACGGCGTCAAGACGACCAAAGCATCACCAACCGGATTTGCTTTTGTCATATGGTCATTCCGATCTTTGTTTCATCTGTTTGGAAGGAACTTTTTGATTCTTCTCATTCACGTTCATGGATCAAGCAAGAATAAATGTATAGATATATATATAGCGTCTGGGTAGTCTAAAGTGAGTTTTAGGGTTTCAGTCTTGAGATGGGAGAATGACTTTATAAAAGAAGATGGCGAGAAATGAAAAGCACCCATCGGCTTGAAAAACTATTAATTGAACAGATTTCATTCTCAAAGGAATTGCTTGTGTACCTTTTGGATTGTCGGTGTGCAATTCGTCGTGTCGTGGACCGGCTCTTACATGAAAACTGAATTTTGATGCTTAGCATTATCGTTCCAAAGACGCTCATATGACTAAAAATGAGTTTTTTACATAACTTTTGAGTCTCCTCTTTCATAGCATCAAGTGGTAGAGCTAATTGTTAGGCACTTCATCTACTTCATTTGGACGTTGTCGAGGAGAGTCCTTCTCAAGAAGGATGAGCCTTCTGACTGTGATCGACTTCTCGGAATGGAGGTAGAGATCAAATAAGAAGACAAGAGCCAAGCTGGTTGTTCACAACGGCCAAAAGCTTCTCACAGATACCAAACTACAACTGACAGTCGATTACTGCTCAACAGAATCAATTCTTTTTCACCAGAAGTTCGATCCACCTTGAAACACAACAATAGAAGAATCTGAACTCTCAATGCTTTATTCCTTACTTGCAACAGTTTCACAACCGAAATTTCTTAGAAATCCAACATTCTCAATCTTAGTCTTCCTCCTCCGCTCAAATAAATGTTCTCTGTTTGTCAGATTCACCTCAAAAATAATCTAGTCGATGAAATTCAGACCCCTAACTCCTATTTCTCACTCTGTGGCAGCCTCCCAACTGAAATCTCTCAGAATTTGATCGAGTGACGATCAAAAGTCCTCCACAGATTGTCAACCCAATCCTCCACTCAATAAAATTGTCTCTTGTCCACTCAAGAGATAGTTTTATCTTCAAACAGTATAATAGATGAAGTTCAAGCTCCTAAACTCTTGTCTCTCTCTACGACAACTTCATAATTGAAATCCTTCAGAAATTTGATCTTCTCAACCCCCAGGCTTCCTCTTGCGTGACTCGACGACTCCTTCCTGTAAAAAAGTAGAATATCTTCTTTCGCACGACGTCGGCTGTTTTCTCCAAACCCTAACACCTCTGCTAAGCTAGGGTCCTTATAAGAAGACGTACTTATCAAGTGAGCAGGCCCCCTGCTAAGTTAGGCCCTTCTTATTATTTACGTAATAGTCAAGCACGTCCCCTGCTAAGCTGAACCCTTGATTATAAAAAATTTCCTAGCTCTTGATGCCACCTCGATATAGTCACAAGTCATCGAATGTAGGCCGGAGTCCCTACACTTATGAAGTCACCCAACAGGACTTACAGCCCCCCTTTGAACGCCTTCGTCATAAGCGCACCAGGTATCTCCCATGCTATAATCAAGGTGACATGTAGAGGCTTAGGTCAAGAAGTCCACGATTAAGAGAGATTTTCCCGTCCTTAGATATGTAAGACGTGGCTGCATATCCAACATAGACTCCCATCTAGGAGTTCAACATGTCGGAATAAGAAACACATGCCAAGAGGATTTGATCCGGAGACCTCTTTCTTCCTAGGTGGGCGCCTTATCACTGGGATGGCCTCTGTCTCTATTAGAAAAGCAAATACATTTAGTACATATTTCTAAAAGAAGTTATCTCTACAATCTTTACTAGCTTTTCCTACACCAACTTCTCTATACAACTCTTTTTTAGTCAAAACGATAATACTCGCTAGCACCTACACACTCACACTATCATATCATGAAATCGAGTCACGAGCCAAAATCGACGGATTTCTCTCTTTTGTATTTTTCATAACTTAAGACTTGTACTAATTGTTACCTAGAACACTTTTTCTCACAACCAGAAGCATGAAGTCGCTCTTCTCAGTGAGCTCCAGATTCTAGAACTTTTTGCTCATTTCAAGGTGATATTTCAACTCAAGCTAGGGGGTAGCTTGTCAAGCATAGCCCTAGCTTAGCTCCTACCCAGCTTGATAAGCTGGGACACATCTTCTTGAACAAGTTTCAGTCTGAGATTTTGAAGTTCCGTTTCATCATGTAGAACGTCATGCAATATGACAATGTTGTCGTGTCGGATTTTGCATGAAGGATGTCCAAGAAAACGTGAAGTTCTTGGCTGTGGAGTTGTAATGTGCTGAACAGAGACATGTCACGTCAGTTTGGCACCTCGGCTAGGTTGACCAAGTGCGAAGTGACGAATCTCGGTAAGGTTGTTAGTGCCGTTAGGGCGAGTTGGTAGGAGAGTCCACTAGGAGTATACTTCGCAGGTAGGGCTTGGAGGCCTTAGTTCTTCGAGTTGAGCCTTCAAGCTCCTACCTATGGTGGATAGTCTTTGTGAGTGCAATCTGGAGTCTCTGCGAGCACAGAGTGGATTTGGCTCGACTTTAGTGATTGTTTAGTGCCCGTTGGTATGGTGGAGAAAGTACATGTCGTTTATCACTCGAAGAGCTCAGATTGCGAGGTCTGATTGAGAACTTTCAGGTCGCGGATTTCAGCCGATGGTATCTCCGGAGTGGGCAGATAGTTGGTAGCTTCAATTTGCGGATGCACGCGTGCGCGGAGTGGCTCTTTTTGATTGGGTGATCGATCGCTATGAAGATTGCTGTCGTTTGAACCGGTTTTTGGTCAATTTGGTGGTGAGACAGTGCGGAAGCGCTGCTGGAATTTCCTGTGACGGGTTGGTGTGATCGATTTGTATCAATTTGAGATCGACAGAAGTGCATCGGTGGATGTGGAGTTGTCATGAGTCGACAATTTTTGTTGCTGAAGAGTGCAGTAGGTGCGCGCCGGGAAGACGATTCCAACGCACCAAAAATCATTCGATTTGGTGAAAGATCGAAGAAGTTAAAAGCCGAAGAAGATCGCAGATGGTCTGAAATCTGACATTCTTGTTTTTACTTTGGTACTCTCCGGTAACTCAGTCGTAACTAGTTTTACCGGTTTTACTAAGATATTATTTAAGATAAAAGTATTCATCACATGGACTTATATTTCTTCAAAGCCAACAACTTCTAGAAGGATTTTGAAGTATTCTCAATGAATCTCGAATTTCCACCCCTCTCTACACTAGGACTCGCTAAAAAAGAGACATGTGAAATCTCTTCTTGTTTTTTATGTATCCAAAGTTTGATACCTTTGGATAAAACTTTAGATATCAAGCCAAAAAGGAGAAAAGGGATACTTTCCACCTCCTTTCTATCTTTTAGACAAGATGATAACATAGTAGTGCTCACTCTTTAGAAAATATCTAAATTCTGTCCAAAAATATAGCTAATTTTAACAATAATTAACTTTAGCTAGTCATGATTGACTTGATACCTCCTTAAAGTACTTGAGGCAGCAAATAAATATTCTCCACACTTAGTTATAACTAAACATCTTACTAATAGACAAACTTCCTATGTGTAACATAGGTCGTTACAGTACATATGCACTCCATTTTGCGTAATAAACACAAGTTTAGAGAAATTATTCATAGTGGGATTTTGAATTTTGAATTTTGAATTTTTTATAGTCTCATATAAAATTTGACATGATAACTCTCAACTCAAAAGACAAAGTGACATAAAGTTTAACGATTTAAGTATTAATATATATTTATTTAAATGATAAACATATTTGGTGATATCTAGTTAAAGGACTGAAAAGTGTACATAATGATAGGTAAATGGCATATTGAACTCTTAGATATGAATCCAAAGATAAATATTTAGAATGCTATAAGTTTAAATGATATAAATGTATTTTAAAATAATAATAATAACAATATAAAACTAATATTAGGGTTTACGGATATTAGATGTACCAGAGCCGAGTCATTATTTCACTTTTTTATTTTTAAGAAGAAAATAAATTACTCAACTCTGGTACATCTAATATCAATTCAGCACTGTAAGTGCCTTTTAAAGATCTAACCTGGATTTCTGATACTGAAAGTATAAATCTTGGCATTATTAACTGCGCATGCTATCACGTCTGTGTCGTAATTAAGGTTTTGTCTTTTGACTCTTGGAAATTATATACTAGTCATAACATAAAGTTAAGAGTTTTGCGATCATGAACAGAATCTTGATGTTCTTCTAGGATGCCCATCCTAGTTATAATACTTAGTGTAATTATGTCAGACCTGCATGCAATAGATGATGAAGGTAGTACCAACAAAAACAGCTGAGTATTCCATGTTTACCCCTGTCCTACCTTTCTGCGTAGGAAATTTGAATATATGCTTCGTCCTGGAGAATTGCAGCTCAGCTAAGGAGCAAGAACCACACTCAAAGAAATATGTACCACCTATAGAATAGAAAGTTCTGGAGAAAAAATGTATCCTATGTTCCAAGATCTCCAATTGCAAGATAGCACACGAGATAATACCTTTGTCAAGTTAGCACAACTCTCTAACCTGAGGACATTCAGCATGTTGTTAAGCATGCAAATTCACCCTCTTCCGAGTTCGGAAGAAGGGAAATGCATGTCGGTTTAATTTAATACCTAACCTTTCCGATAGGAAAGGTTAAGTATTAAATTAAACTCCTGAGTAAAATTATATATTCATGAGTACAGTACCCCAGACTTGTACCTTCTGAAGCGCGAGGATCCAATCTATACTTATGGGTTTTTGCTTGCTCTCTCCGTGTTTCCAAGCATGAGCTAACAAATAACGACTATGAAATATTTTAATTATTTATATCTATTTAATATTTGTATAATTATATGATAATAAAAAGAGAACACAAGAAGTTCAGTTTGCATGCCTATTCACCAGTGGAATGTGAAGTGTTGTGCACATTACCCTGAAACTGCAAAGTAGTGACATGTATAGTATGCAATGCAAGCTGAACGAAATGAAATAATGAAATCTGGTGTAGAGTTGAAACTAACATTAGAACACAGTAAAAGTGAAACGCGCAAAGGAAAAGTTTAATTTAGTGTAAGAAAGTCAGAAGTTAGTCAAAAGAATATCCGAACAATTTAGAGCACCAAATTTACTAATAGGTGTCATTCAAGAACCTACTCACCACAAGAAACACTGTGACGAAGAACATGCAACAGAACAGTCTGGTCATGCACCTCAACTTTCACAAGCACCCAACAGGGAGGGTTAGGTTATAGATGTATAGGAAAAATGAACAGACGAAATTGAGAACATTTCTTGCCCGCGCTCAGTTGTATATTTCATGCACGCAAGCGATTTGTGGTACGTTGTAAAAGACTTATAAATAAATAATTTTTTGAATAAATAGTTCAAGATGTTGCAGTTATTGTAATCAAACATGCGAGCATTCGTAACATTCATTCCATAGAAAGAATTATGCAAAGTTAATAATTATGAAAAATTATAAATACTTCTAAACTTAAAGTTCTAAATCTAAATTTCTATTAGGAAATAAATAATTATACTTTGCAGTGTAGTATGAAACCGCCATCATCTTAGTATAAAGACAGTTCTCTTAGATGAGTAATAATATGTAATTATGATGTATACAGATTTTGAACTAACCTTTTCAAGAGAAAAGCTTAGGTCATAATTAATAGGTGTGCATAATCCTCCTCAATAGTGGAGGAGGTGACTAATAATGCATGCTTCCTTAGATAGCCAGACTACCATAGTTCTGCTTCATTTGGATGTTTATCGTCCTCTCTTATTTAGGTCTTAGGTCAATGCTCATATCTGATGACGCGATTACTGAAACCTGGCTCTAAGACTACAACGATTGTCGCAGTTCTTTATACGTCCTTTTGTTGATAAAAGAAAGGACTATATTTACAAATTTCCATGTACTGATTTTATGACAACTCTATAGTTTGTATTAGATATACTCTTAACAAAGTGCTAAGCTTGCAGCTCGGCTATACATTTGCTTGAGAATCATTATAATGGTATAGCAGAAGTAAAACTTCTCTTTTCTAAAAGACGATAATAAATTCTCAACTTCTCTTTTTAGGTTTTTTCTTCTCTTAAACTTTGTAAAATATACGGTTAGCATGCAAACGTAGCAAGAAATTGATTTGATCATACCTCTAATACGATCGTTGCAGTTCATCATATCCCTCTTAACGTTTGGTTGCTTGATCATATCCCTGACGGGTTATTGACAGTAGAACCAGTCATTATATCTTTTGGTTTATCATTTTAATACTTTAATCTTGACTAAATATCACAGTAATTCAAAGTATTTAACATTAAAGACACATTAGATTATCCATATTATCATTTCTTTAATATTTACAGTCTCACATATGAATAACATCAGAAAGTGACTGGTTTTACGAGCAATAGCCAGTCAGGGGTGTGATCAAGCCATACATCGTTAAAAGGGGTAGGATAAAGCTCACGGAACCTACTGGGGGTGTGATAAAGCCAATTTCTGAAACGCAGCAGGAACATATACGGTATAGGGAGTCCGCCTAGAACCGGAATTCTTTGTAAACGCAATTGCCACTTGGAAGTTTTGCTGTAAAGCAGAGGAACAGGGTGGTAGGTGTTTGCCACGTAAATGGCCCCCGGTCGTCCAAACCTGTTTACTGTACGAACGTTACCGGATGTTACTAAGGGCGTCACCGCACCACGCTTTTTGTCCATAGTTTTTTGCTTGAAGCTTCTCGGAGCTTAGGGTCGGTAATAAGAGTAGCACCGCACCATGCTCGCTTATCGTTTTCCGGTTAGTATGGACCCTCTCCACAGATTAGGGAATAATCTGTGTGACCCCTCCCGTTAACATCTGATTATCAGTTTTTCAGGTTCGCACGCTTAAGTGAATGTTTAGGGACTCGTGCCAGGCCAGATCAACATCATCACTATTTCCACATCAGCAAGACTCTGGGCTCGCACGAAGAAACTGACACCTTTGAGCGTGAGAATGCTAACGTTGACGGGGAACAGGCAAACACAAGTCGGTGTGGAAATGACGTCGACTCTGCCCGTGGTCGAGAGAGTGAAGCTCGAGTCGCAGGGGCTCGAGGTCTCGAAGCAGGGTCAGGGTCTCCCCCGCTGGTAGCGTTCGCTGTCCGGCCCAAGCCTAGGTTCTGGGATTACTTACAGGTCAATGTCGATGACCTTTCAGTCGAGCAACTTACTGTTTCCGAGTATCTGAAATTCAGAGAGCAACTTACTAACGGATAAGTGGTTATCCATCTAGGCAGTACGCGGTGGACTTAATGCTCAAGTACCTCATTGTGTAAACATCACATGGCATGAACGAGCTCGAGAAAGTGCAGGTGTCTTGAGATCGGTCTTACGTATGTTACAATTAGTGTGCTTTTTTTCTTGCTTGTGCATTATTTCTTGTCATAAGAGCACTGCAATTAGTGTGATTTTTTTCTTGCTTGTGCATTATTTCCTGTCATAAGTGTGCTCTGGCTGTGAACAAAGGAATTCATGGAGCTGCAAAGTATCGGTGCTCAAGTAGAAGACGAATGGTGGATGCTGAATCTTCTTGTCTGATAATGCCGTGTAACTGATAACTTCTTGCAGGGATGAGAAGATAGACAGCAACTTCGTCCTGGAGTTGGACTTCGAACCGTTCAATGCTGAGTTTCCTCGTCTTACGAGACCCACGAGACTGAGAATTGAGAGCCTGATTGACCGGGAGTATCTTGAAAGAGATAAGAGCAACCCACAAATGTACAACTACCTTGTCTAAGGTGGATGTCAACGTGTGTTACATTTTACAACAGATGCAGAGCTTGACTAAATTTGGGTAGAGGTGAAGTTTCAGCTTACCGACGTCAGCAGATCACCAAAGTGATGTGGATGCTGAGGATTGATGACGGTTTCTGTTGTACAGTGGTGTTGTTTCTCTAGGATAAGCCTTAGATCTGCTGGGAGTTCTTCCATAGCTGCATGTCTCTCTCAAGTCTACTGGAACTGTTCTCCACCTTGAGCACCAGTGGTTTCAGCTTGTAGTGTACATTCAAATCTTTGTTAACGCATCTGGAAAATTTCAGTTCAGCAGTTTTTCCCAGCAGCCACTCTGCACTAGAATGTGAAAGCCGTATCTGGTCTCATTTGTAATTATGTTGAGGTATTTTCCCTTGTGGAAGTAAGTAAAACGAGTTCGTTAATAGTAATAGATAAATGCTTGTGCAGTTTGCACCTTACTGCGGTTTGTGTGGCAGGGCAGCTGTTTAGCTTCTGTAGGCTTTGATGTACGTAAGTGGACCCCGTGTGGAGGACTGGATTTACTTTGAATGAGCTGAAAAACTTTGAGAAGAATCAGATCTTTTTCCAACGTCTGATCAAGATCGGTAAGAAGTATGACAGAACGCCGGGTCAGGTAGCTCTGGCTTGGGTCCAGCACCGAGGTGCTCATGTTGTTCCAGTTCCTGGTACGACCAGAGTGAAAAAGATCGACCAGACGAGAGCTGGAAGTGTTTCTACATCAGAAGAGAGCTGGAAGTGTTTCTACATCATACTAGAGACTGTCGTCGACTCTTCCCGCTACCTCTCGATGTAAATGTCAACTTCTTCTAATGTATAATCAAGCGCGGGAAACTTCTGCAACAAAAATGCACTACGCCGATGTGGATGTAAGACAAGTGTAAACTAATGCAAAAGTAGTAACACTTATCCCATCTGGCGTCCAGCAGGACATCTCGATAATGAAGAGATATAAATGCGGTTCAGGTCCCAAAGCGTGACGGGCTTTTGTAAAGCATGGTGCGGTGCTGCTACTTTTTTAGAGTAAAAAAACAAAAAAAAACCACACGCACGGCGTTGCATCGGGGCTTATAGTTTTTTCTAAAAAACTTAAATAAGCTAAAACAAAAAGCTAGGTGCGGTAATGCCCTAAGACTGTTACCCAAAATCATACGGGGGGGGTTTAAGATAGCAGGTTCTGGAAATCTCTGGGTCCGAAAGAATAGAGTAAGTACTGTTCGTAGATTATTGTACTGGACTCTGGAGGTATCATGGCCTATCAAGAAAGCAATTTTCTATCTGTTTCTTCCATAGCTAACTGCGAATCCGAAGGAAGACGTGCTCAAAGTTAGCTAGCTTCGAACATGTAATGTCAACTTGATGGCAGGATTGTCAGAATGTTCGCAATCAGCTTTGGGTAAAGTTCCAGTGCCTATCGTTTGCTTCTACCTTAATACTGCACCAGGTAGGGAGGACAGGAGGTTTGCCACGTTGACTTGTGGCTTGTAAGTTTGTCAACTGAATTCATGTCCGTTAATGAACTTTAGATGAAGAAAAACAGACTTGTCTGAAACTGATTAATTTACGTAAAACGATGAAGAAATTAGACATAAATCTGTGAACTTTCTTATTGTGTAAACATGAATTCATAGTGGACCACGATCATGGTATTCTGCATTCCACTTTCAATTCTGCGTGTATGAGTTGAAAGATGTGCATGGAACTCAGCAATGTCCTTTCTAGATCTGCTCAGGTCTTACCGGCTGTACACTCCTGCAAAGTCATTCGGATTCGAACAGGTGGGAAAAGTACTACCAGTGTATAAAAGAATGAACTAGGAGCGACAGGCAACCAATCAAAGAACTAAGTGCCTCTCCCCACAGCAACTATTATATCACTAAGGGTCTTTTCCGACTACACCCTTAAACGCGTCTAATGAGTCCCTCCGGACCCTCAAGGGTACAGCTGCCAGTCCTGCAGTTTTGGTAACTACTGCAGTCGCGATAGTTAACGTCTTTCCATCACCTATTGTTACTATTGAGGCACTTGTGAAATTACAGTCGGAAAACAATTCTTATCACCGAACCAATCTGACAGTGTCTGATAAGCACACTAATAACCTAATCGGAAGACACGTTAATAACAGGTTCAGTAATAATATGTTCTTTTCACGCCTTGTTTTAGAGCGTTTTCAGTCAACTGCAAGGATATCTACTTGGTAAGGTTTTTGAGGCGAAGGTATCCACACGTGTAATCGTGGTGCCACTGCTATGACACGTTCGAGAGGCACTGGCTTCAGTCTTTCCTCCTTTTCTGGTTTCTCCTTTATTCTTTTTTACTTTAAGATATTTTGTTGATATGAGGAAGCTGGTCACTTAGTGTCCAATAACAGCAAGCACTTGCCACATCACCTCGTATGTTAAATGTTTGACGTTGTGGATGAGAAGTAATGAGTTTTGTAATCGGTATCAGGCCCAGCCTAGGTTTTCCCTAAATGAAAAAAGAATGAAAAAATACTAAATGGTTGGTTCTTTTCATTCCAGACAGAAATTATCCGATACATTCTCTACTTCTCCTGCATTTGTAGAAAAGTTACCGGGGTACATTACACGGGATGCCGGATCTAGGCTGGCACTGATCGGTATATGCGACTTTAGCAAAAAGAACCTTGAGGTTCGTGATTGGCTAGGGAAAGGTCGATAATGAAATAATAGGTGAAGTGGGGAGAGGCCCTACCTAAGGGCTCTCTCCACTGCGCCATTTATTTCGTTAAGATACGTTGATAACAGGTTCGGTAATAACGAGTTTGTTTTCACTATTTTTTCCAATGTTAATAGATCTACTTTCTAAGGTTTTGGGACAAGAGTACTCATTTCTTATCATTACGAGTTTTACTAAGATCAGATACATATGATGGTGACAACGTAGAACTACAGTATCCAAAACAGGACAAATACTTATCACATCACCTCGCATGTAGAAGAGTAGACGTTGTGATTAAAACTGAAAATCTCCAAATTTATGCAATTTAGTAAAAACTTGTACGTTTCTGGAGATTGACCCCTTGTGGCTCGAGGATGATCGGTAATGAAATAACAAGTACAGTAGGGAGACGGAGCTGTGATACTACATGATGTAGTTAACTGAACTTTGATCCTATTAAAAGGTGTAGCCTCGATTCTCATGAATGAATGATGCTTCAGTTTCTCCAGTCGAGGTTCCGCGGAAAGGTGCCTTGACCAGCGCAGCCGTGGGAAGAGTTCCGGATAGCACTGTCTACATACTGTAAACTTCCTCGGGTAATCGTGGAATTACAACAACTCGAAGAGGGTTGGCCAGAACCGTTCCAGCCCCTGTTTTCTCAGTCATATCCACATCTGCTGGTTTCATTCCCGGAGGAAGTGAAATATCGATGGAATGGAAAAGCCGAGCGAGAACGAGTTCGGAAGTAGCCAAGGCCATGTTGATGCCTGGACACTGCCTTCGACCGGATCCGAAAGGCAGGAGTTCAAAATGTTGGCCTCTCACGTCGATAGAGTTATCCGAAAATCTTTCTGGCTTGAAGCTTAAGGGGTCTTCCCAGTACTGTGGATCCCGATGTATGGCATAGACGTTTACGAGCAGTTGAGTGCCTGCTGGAATGTGATATCCAGCGACAACACTGGGACCAGTTGAGGCATGAGTTATCAACAACGGGGTCGGAGGATGAAGTCGCAAGGTCTCTTTGACCACCATCTTGACAAACTTGAGGTTGACAAGGTCTGACTCATCTACCAATCTTTCGCGGCCCACAACGTCATCAAGTTCCCTCACTAGCTTTTGCTTTACATCTGGATGTCTCATTACCTCAGCTATTGCAAACGTTACCGAGGACGCCGTACTCTCTATACCAGCTGAAAGCAGATCCTGCCGGATGGCAATGAAACGGAGTTCAGCATGGTCCAAATGTAAGTCAGTATGTCCCGATGAGCTATAGTCCGACTAACCTTAATCTTCGCTCGGAGATCAAGAGCTAGCAAGCATGAGAAGCAAAGATAAACAGACAACTGGTGCATACAGCGGAGTTTCAACGGGAAGAATGATTTTGACAGATAAATGTGATCATGACAGTCCTCGGAATTAACTTTAGTACCCGTTCGCTAAAGTCAGATTATATATTGGCGGAATGGTCACCCACGAGTGTGATGGTAAGAGAGACACCTCTGGAAGACTTTAACAATCTTACATAGAACTTACCGCAATGGCACCTTTGATGTTCACATATGTCAAACCGGACCCATCCTCCTTGTCCAGAAATGACAGCAAGGCGCGCGAGAAGTCTATGGAGTTATCGGCCTCCCCGCCATCCAGAAGTTGGCGACGACGCTCTTCGAGTACTTCGCAGAGATAGCTATCGAATTCAGAATGGAGTTTCTTCAATTTTCTAACCACGCCGTCCAAATCCAGCCACTTCAGCCATGGGAAGCATTCACCCAGTGAGAGGAAGTCGACAGTGGCAACATCGCGTACGATTTCCGCCAGGGTCTTCTTTTCACCTGCAGTCGAGTTGCGACCTGTGTACTCTGAACACAGTCTTTTGCCGAAAATAAGTTTGGTCATTTGGTAAGAGTTCATGTAAGCCACTGCAGCGAACACATCAACTAATTTGTTTTCTCGTCCAGATGCCAGTAGAGAGTTCATCAAGCACATTGCTGATTCATGCCTTTCATCCTGCATTTCATCCAATTTCAAGCTGTCATAACGTAACAACAACTTAATATTGCAATATTGTACTTTCGGATCATCTACACCTTTAAGTTAGCTTCTTCCTATCAGTTCGCTCAATTAGCTTTCAAGATTAGACTCAATTCCAACAAAAGGTGATCATGAATCTCGTACCAGATGTTGGTGATCAGTCCGTTCAGCGTGAAAGAGTAGAACAGATTAAAAATGGATACAGCGCTTAAACTACAACTATGCTACTACGCTCACGTTGGTTGCCTTTAGAATTCGAGCCGAGGACATGCAGCTTGCAAGAAAGGACTATTAATTAAATGCTAACTTTTAAACTCCGTCTGACTTTAAGATAGTATCTTTAGACTCTTAAGTTAGACGGACTAAATTGACCTCGAGCTGAGACGCGACGTATGCCGTAGTGGATTTGACTCTGATATCAAACAGCAACTAGATGATAGGAAATGGTCTCATACTAGAAGAATCTCAATCTCTATTATTGATATCCGTCGATCTGTACATGTACAAACATACACAATATCATGTTAGTCGCGATCAGTACCTTCTGTTGCCAAAACCATGATGATCATCAAAGAGTAGCCCGTTTACCTTCTGCTTATCGACGTTCGTGACAGACAGGAACTCTGAGAGGTAGATTTTCTTCAACTTCCGCCATAAGTCATTTAATGGCTGCATGATAATACCGTTAACATTGTAGAAGAAGAACTCTCCCATGGCAGTGTGAGTACGAGAAGCCCATACGGCGTCCTGCGTCTTCAAGAATTCTATTGCCATTGCAGCATCAGTTGCGACTATGATCCGAAGCCTACCGAGCCTTAATGACATAAGCGGTCCATATTGTCCAGCAAGTTTCATCAGAAGCTGATGGGGAAGTTCGCCGAAGAGGTGAAGGTGACCAATTACTGGCCATGCAGGGGGTTCAGGTATTTCCTTCTTGTATCTGACGACAATACTCTTCCAAGTTAACCTTGTCAATAGAGTTAGAAGCAAGAATGACATTGCTGCTACTCGCAGATCCAATAACCTGTAGAGCCACCCTTCATCTAGATCTGCAACGAAACCAAAGCCTTCCATCGTCATCCTCCGGACGCCAAAGGCTCACTCTCAGACTGACGTTGTGCGTGAATCTCTACGGTGCTAAAGACCTGTTCACTTGTACTCGCCGGTGCCGCTGGATATCCACGTGGTGATTCACAATAATTCAAAACAGATGTGAGGTTAGAATTCGGAGGGTGCAGCTTTTCTAATTCGCGCAGGAATAAAATAAAGCTACAGGATCCGCAGTAATTATTTAGAACACGACTTGATTGAGGAACCAATGATTACCGGGCCCACATCATGTAAAGAGCTCATGATCACGAGACTTCTCGTATTTTTGAACTTTACCATTGGCAAGTAAAAGTCGCTCCGAATCTAGGACACGAATCACTAGTAAAAATTCTATGTTTAAATGAGTAAACAAAACAAACGTATTATTTAAATTTTGGGGTTTCAATGACATAGTCGTATGGCCACGGTGGTGTTAGTTACGTACTGACAGTGCTGTCATCAGTGTTTCCTCTTCGAGATCAAGCATAGGTGATATCGCAAGGAGCATTTCTTCAAGAAACTGGAAGAGGGTGTATTCAACAACTTCTGGTCGATGAGACACATCACAGACGCTGAGGTGGAGTTTACAACCATCAGTCACAATAACCCTTTATTCGTATACTAGCGTCCATGCACAAAAGAAAACATGATCATCTCAAGGCACTTTTTATTCATGAGTTTCAGCGTATCTAGTTATAGCTAGCTGTCCCGAGAATTAGACTTCTACTTCGGACTCCTCCTCCTAGCTGGAAGGTGTGGATGTATCATGCCCTCGAGGAAGTACGAGGACGCTAGATCATACTCGTACTTCCTCTGCATGATCATGCTTCGATGCAAGCTCCAATCAACTTTCTACTTGTCCGTCCTCCACTCGAAGTTATTAAACCGAAATATTATTGGTTAAAACGCTCGACTTCAGCATCTGTGCGGACAAGCCAGTATATGAATTCGATCTATTCATTTCGCTTCCTTCCAGTGCGGTGCGTACCACCCGAAGTACTAAATTAAACGTTGTTCTTGCCACCTCGAAGAATTTTAGAAAATGGTGGATTGGTACTATTCTGCAATCTGTATCGATCGAGATTTAGATGTTCCACTTGGAGCTAGCTTTTGTTACTAAGATCGATCGGTAAGAAGTAAAGCTTATGACCAGCAGTTCTTTGAAGGTTTAGTATGATCCTCTAATTATAATTAGAAGCGGCTTCTTCTTTCACACCGAAGAAGAAGCGCCATTCCAATTCGTGGCTGCAGTCTGCTTCCTCAGTTCTTCAGCATCACGAATGCCATCCCTCTTCGCATCTCGCTTCCACTTCACGCGCAGCACGAGCAAGGACACGATGACAAAACCCCAGTATACGAAGTAGGATGTCAAGGTTCCCACCGTGGCCTCGTCTCTCCATCCCACCACAGCGTTCAGGAGCTTCCATATTCCATCGTTTTCCTGGTGGCAGCAGTGCAACTGCCATACGAAGTCCTCGTTTCCGGTATACTCTTCAAACTCGTGCACAGAACCAGAGAAAAGCCCAGCGGCAATCACCAAGAGCAGGACTGTGGAAGCGCCTAAAAACCACTTGAAGGCCACGTGATTTCCTCCCTTGTATAGGAGACACCCGACGAGAATTCCACAAGCAGCACCAGTAACGGCAGCAAGCGGATATGCAGTGCCCGAACCTTCCAGACCGATTCCTCCCAGGAAGATGACGGCCTCCACGCCCTCACGTACTACGACCGTCAGTGGGATGAGGAAGAGCGCGTACTTGCTCTTGGCGCTCTGCACCTCCCCGGCTGCGTGCTTTTCAACGGTTTCCGTCGTGACCTTGGTGAGCTTTCTCTCCCACTTGGACCTCCATGTATCGACTCTGATCATCGAGAACGCCATGAGCGTGATCAGGACTACTGCTACCATGCCGAGAATTCCCTCCCACAGTGACTCCGAGCTGTCCCAAGCCTTCTTCGCCACGGTGTAATAAAGTGAGAGGAAGATGGCGGCGGCGCAGAGCGATAGAGCTACTCCGGCCACGACTCCGCCCCACACCTGCTTTTGCATTCTGCGTCTCGTCACTCTGTCCTCGATGATCTTGTTCAGCAGGGACAGCATCACGGACAGTATGATTGACGCCTCCAGCGTCTCACGGAAGAGAATGAAGAAGGCCGGGACACTGAAAACCTGCACCATCTTGACGTTTATTCGTCTGATTCAAGTCACTCAGATGACTTGTAGGCCGACTTCAGTGTTCTGTTAATCTCAGGGTCCGTTGTCCATCAGAAGTTGCAGCAACCGAAGCCTGGAGGACTTCTATGAGGCTTGTTTAGAACCTTCTTGAATCAGGCAGGAAACTCTTTGTCAGTCAGACTTCCCATCAAGCATGAGGGAAATTACTGTTTTATACCAGTTGTTCAATGCAAGCGATGTACATGTGAGGGAGGATGGGTAGTTCCGATGACTGGTGAAGCTGAAGGAGAGTGTGCTCGTCGGCTAGGAACGTTAGCACGGCATGCCTCGAGCACGTATTCGTGCAGATTTCACCTGTCTGGAGCACACGAATGCTTAAGCTTGGCTCATATATCCACGTTACTTTACATACTTGCCTCAAGAGAAGAACCTGCCGGAGGTAAGACGATGAACATTTAACTGTTTGCATAGTACTCACACTTAAAAGTTTGTGAACGGGTACAACTACCGAAGTATCCTTATTAACGCGAGCCATGCTTAAACACGAACTTCAAGGTCGTTCCATGCAGATATACTTTTATATATAGATTTGCGGTGGCTTCATTTTCATCGCCGTTTCTGGGGTTTCCTGAACACTGAGTTTACAAGTTTACTAGACTGTCACTTCTCTACAGATATCTGTAAACATCAGGGGACTGTACATGTCGACCTGTCCGTCAAGGATGACCACCCCCTCAGAATAGTCCTAAAACAGGTAGATTTCGGTGCTATTTGGACAAGATCAACTAGTACTGCGGCAGCTCCGGGGGAGTTGACTTCAGTCAGTTGAAAGGACATGTGGTGCAGAAGTTGTGGAGACCGCCTGGCATCGGGCGGGGAAGAGATCTTTTCGCCTTTCATTCATAAGTCTGCTCATGCTTGATGTTATCAGGTCGAAGATATGTTTTGAACCTAGTACTGTAGTCGGACTCTCACTGTCCTGTTTGAGATTGCTACCAGATGCTACCAGATTGGCATTGCGTCCTTGCCATCAATGGGATAATATGCACTTAATCATGATTGACTAATTTAAAGTTCCCTTTAGTATCCACACGGAATCTTTGTCAGTGTTTGCTCAACTCGTGTCGCGTTTGGGATCATGCGGTTCGCTGTCTACATGAGTGCTGTAAAGCTTAAGCTTGAGCCCATCTGAATTCTCCCTGTGCTACGTTTGTTGGATGATGCAGAGAGGAGTGTATATAGACCCGAACTAAGCCCGCTTAAGTGGCTTGGCCCGATCTTGCAGCTTCAGTCAATATACAATCAGTACCCAGTTTCTCACTCTTCTTTTGCTACAGAGGACTTCCCCCGATTTATCAGTAATGAATCTGAGATTCTACAGCTGCAGCTAGACTTCACTTTCAGCCAGGAAGAAAAAATCCAAGCTCACGTTCAGCTACGCTTGAACCCTCTTGATGAGGTAGTGGATCTTCCCCTTCCAGTTAGAGTATGAACGTAAAAGATTGTGACTAAGACAATAAACCTCGTCCTCCAGTTTATAATCTTAACTTTTCTTAAGTTTAGGTTACCGCTACTTTGGAGACAACCAACCTCGAGTACTGATTGGGAACTTAGTGTATAATAGATTGTGGATACTTGGGATATCCCAAACAGTTTGGAGTTCGTGGAGCATTCGTGGAGATTCGGTGGGATCTGTTCGAAGATGACAGCTATTTGTCTGCATTTGTAGCTTCTACGGTCTGATCTGAATAATACAGGGATAACACAGATGAAAACAGAAAGCAGCAGGGTTTTCATAGGTTGGGACGAATCGTAATCGAACCTTCGGAATACTCACTGCAGCTACCTTGACAACGATGAAGATCGCTTTTGGCAAGCAAAACGGTTTTCCTGAGTTGATATTAGGGATAACGGGTAAAAAACCAGACAGCAATGGTCTCCTTTTGGTATGTGCTCCAACATATAGGTTGACTTCTGTAAGCAGATCTAGGTATAATGATTATAGCTGACGTTGCAGATAATATCGTGAAAGAAATTCATTTTCACTGAACTCCTTCCTAGGTCTGCTCATGATACTTGTATTGACTTCAGGTATCATGATCGCGATTGACTTCTGTAAAGTGTGAAGTGACCCAGCTTGGAAGCAGGTATGAGAAGAAACGTTGGACCTGGCATGAATTACCTGAACTGCACAGGGCTTTCATGTCTTGGAACCTCGTATATAATTTAGACTATAATTTTTAGATACTCAACTAAAAAGTAAACCCGAGCGATGACCTAAGGTGGCAGAGAACAACAAGAGATGAAGAGGGACTAAACGTTTGTCACCCGGGTGTGGAAGGACGAGCTTATAGTCGAGTACTCCATAAACTTTGTGCAGGTCACGTGTCGCTGTAATTATGTTATTCAGTCTTTGTGGATAATGAGATGTCTGAAGATAAGATACAGTAGTAGTGAAGGTGTTCTTGACATTGAGATGCAAACAGCACCAGGAAGGGACAATACATGCCAACGGATCAACCCGACGGAGCATTAGACTGCTGTAATGTCGGTAATCTGGGGTACGAGTATGGTTATTACGGATATTTAACGTGGTGGTGCATCTAGGGCACTCCTCCCTCTAAGACACTCCAACCACCGTTGGAACCCATTCGACTCATGATAAGCATGACATGAATACGGGAAAAAAGGGTTAATAAAGCCGTGTGTCCCATTTACTCCACAGAACCCCAATTTCAGGACACTCATCTCATAGTCACTCATATCAAAAAGCTGCTGCATTGACTTTAAAACCCACGTCGTTTGAGCCCATCCGTCTGGAGGGTAAACTTACCATAACCAATTACAATCAGAGGGCAAGAATGTCTTATTTTTCTCTCCCAGCCCACCCTCGCTGGTCCGACTGATCACACACGAGACCGAGAGGAACTGAAACCGGCCTACCTTGAACGGTTTCTCTAATAGCTCAATCTTGTTTGTTTTGCACTATCCAGGCCATACGCTTGTGCTTGGGAGAAAATGATACAAACTGGCTTCAGTAAGAATTACTGCTGGTGACCAATTGCGGTCTAACAGCAGTTTAGCTTGGTCATAGCGTTTCTTTGTCTGGATTCAAGGGAAATGTAGGATGCGGAGCTTGTCCATAGCTGACACTCCACAGTTCAACCCGTATTCGAAGAAATATTCCACGAGTACTTGGAGTGTAACCTTAGAATAACGCACGACATGATTGGAAGAGTTGCAAGCAGACGGTATTCTGGTCGAATATATTCGAAAAGGTCTGACATGACGATGCTAATATTGGGTGTCGAGCCATCTGCCATTCTCTGGAGACTTCCATCTTGACGTAAGTAGAAACGACGGAGATGGAACTTTGGGAGAAAAGGAGTTGACACTCACGATCTCATCAGAAGGTCCTTCACGAGTTTCCTAACTCCGTTCGCATCCACCGTCCAGCCTACTCTGATTGCCGGTTGATGCATCCAAGGATTGACCGCATGCCATCTGGAAGTAACAGAAAACGAGAAATGGCGATGAGTAAGATCGCTATGCTATAGAAGACTTTCGAAAGAGTGGCACGCTTCACTTCAACTTTGAAAGCTTAGAGTTACTAAGGTCATAAATTTGTTACGTGCAATGACAGCCAACTGAGTAAAAGAATCCTGCAAAGTCTCATTACACGATGAAAGAAGAAGAGCAGACGAAGAGTTCTCCCATATTGTGAAAGTTACAATGCATCTTACGCTTTAAGGCCCATGTCCATCAAGGTAAGGCCAGTGCAAAACCCTTGTGTCTCCACACGAACCACTCCGGTATGATAAGTGAAAAGGGAGGGGTCCAGAACGGCTGCCATACAGGTTGGGTCATGCAGGAAAATACCTGCAAATCACAGACCGCTACTTATCAGTGCTTAGCGAAGGTCAAACGTGTAATACGAATGAAAGATTAGGAGCACCACATTCTGTTCAACCGCCTGCTGCTACTCTGGAACATAAACTAAAACGGTAATGTATCAAAATCACGCACAAAGGGAACTTATTCCTTGGTGAAATAACGTACTTGATGCTCACAAGTAACCTTCCAAGACCTTAAGGTCGACTTCGGTACAACCGAAGTAATATACACGGTCAGTCTGGAAGGACGGGTGATGTAGACTTAAGTACTATATTTCTGTTGACATAATAGCACAATTTCTATTTGAAACGCCATCTTCGCCGCTTCTTCACAAACAAAAGAACCACCTTGACAAAACCTTACCATCTAAGCCATCAGATGTGAGATGCCAATTTTTGTAGAATCGAGTGATGTCATACAGGTACTTTCCGCATGTAGAATATGAATCCCGAATGTCGATCAGATCTTTATCTGCATGCAGAATAAGCATGTTCACTGTAAATATGATACCAAAGGATCTGAGGCGCGTATAAGACGCTGCGCAGAGGAGCCTTAGAAGGAAACTTTGTTCAACAGAAAGTACAGAATCAGATAGCACTTTCGCTTTATCCAAACGATGTTTCAGATGATGATGATGCAGAAGCATGATCTATAAAATGAAAATAGTTAGGCTTCAGCTCTCTAAGGATATTATGAAAATGCTATATATTGTGGTATACTGACTGAAGCAATCGGTAAAACTAACCAACTACGATCTCTCGACATCCTCTTAACTGATACCACTACCCAGGAACGTGAACAGAAAGAACGCTTTAATGTATATTGATACGGGTAAAGCAGCTTTCAGAGAAAACAGTGACTTCGCCCGCCCATTAAAGGTAACCCCAAAATAGTTTTGAACCCATGTAAGTACAAGGTGAGTAACGAAGAGTGGTAACATGTATTCTGACTTGGTTTGAGAAGTCAGCGAATGAATATAACCGAGGTTGGGCCAAGAGGAAATGTGTAGGGTGAGCACATTTCCACGATGGTAACCCCGGTGGCAGTAGGACAGAATACAAATATAAATGCGATGCCTAACGAGCTGAGCGAGAAGACAACTATTATCGGTAATAACTGAGCCAGCAAGCGCAACAGCCAGTGTCAACCCAGAAGAAACTAGAGGTAAGAAGCAAATCTCCCAACAAAGGTCACGGACACAGCTGTAGGTATTGAGTAGGTGTGCACTGAAACACCTAACTACCACAGGGTACACGCAGAGCATGCAACAGAACACACTCCCGTCGCATGCACCTCAACCTGCTCTCTGACTTCATCAGCACCCAACAGAGAGGGTTAGGCTGTAGATGTAGGAGAAGTGGTCAATCAGATGAAGACTTAACCGACTCATCAGGGCCTTATCGGTCCAGGAGTTTCTGTTCAGTTCCGGGACATCTGAGGGCAAACGCTCTAATGTATGTTAATATTTCTCTACTCTTTCCTAGCAAAAGGTATAATTAAGGTCTTATATCTCGGAATGTGAACGTCGCTCCAAAACTTAAATTCCCTTTGGACTTTGTAAAGTGATAAAGCTCGTGAACATAGAACATATATCTTGACTCATTACTGTAATGGACTATCTCGCCAACTAATGAACAACAGGAAGGACCCCGGCCAGAATGCAAGAGACAAAGCAGGAAAGGCAGATTCAGTTGAACGTGAAATAGCACAGATCAGGACTCAAGGCTCCTTAGGAGGAGACACTGATTTAGCAAGTTCAGCTCAATTCCATAGTAGCGAGAAGGTACACACTCACCGTTCATGATGACCTGTGTTGTCAAATTAATACCTATCACTTGAGTGTTGATTCCAGCTGTAAAGACTATGTCTGCGGCGTCGGGATCCCCATAAATCTGCAGAAAAACACTTTATCTTGTGAACGACTTCCTAACTCGGCTCTGCAACGTAGGCGCAAATTACGGTAGACATTACGTGCAATATGCCAAGATGTCAACTATACCTTTGTATTCCGTTCGTATTAGGCACGCAATGATGGTTATTTTGTGAACGGAGTGAGACAAAATCTTCGCACACATAGTACACAACGTTTGAATATACAGAAAACTTACGTTTGCTTCAGCTGCTGGACTCACGTTGCCTGAAGCGAAGAATGCTCCACCAAGCACAACTAGCTCCTTGACATTACCCGCGAAAGATGGATCCTTCTGTACGGCCTGCCGACAAACCATTCCGAGTCAATGAACTCACAGTACTTGAAACTGAGTTTCACCTTAACTGCTTTTGACCAATATCAGCTCCAACTTCAGGTCTATGTTAGCCGATCCACGAGTAAAAATTAGTTAAGATTTGCGAAACTTCTCTTACACCACATCTCACATCTCATACAGATAAGCGTCGAAGAATGGGCTCACCAGCGCAAGGTTAGTCAAAGGTCCCAGCGCGACTATTGTGACCTCACCAGGGTTTTCGGCCACCTTCTCAACCAAAAAATCACACGCACTTTGCTCGATTTTCCGCCCCTTGGGTTTTTTAAGATTAGCAAAATAGGTATTACCAAAACCATCAGCCCCATGAGCAAAGTCGGCAATACGAGGAGATCCACCCTGCATAAGAAAAGCCGCTAGCTTCAGAGTACTCCGCTCTGTCACTGATTTAAGCTCCTGTCAGCTGAAGTATCTTCACCAAGTGACGGCAAGCAAGTGGTTTGTTGCGTCTTCTTCAAATCCACAATCCTGGGGATTCTGCCGGATTGGCTATCTAGCAGACTATCGCATTCAACTTCAGAACACTTGTATGGTTTATGCTGTATGAAATCTCTTCCTTATGGAAACAGCACAACCGTGACCTTATTCGTTTACGGTGAAAAATGTCATGGAGTTGTCATCTCATGTCATGCATTGTGTTTCATTCTCAGTTAATACCTCTCCTTCTTAACTTCGATCCAACTTGAACATCCGACTTGCCTCCCATGGAATGTGTTGAACGTGGTAAACTACAACCACTGACCATTTGTACTATATCAAGGCCAGAGATTACTGAAAGAGGAGTGAATATGTCTGTCAAAATGTTCGTACCTTCAGAGGCTCGCAGCTACCCTCAGCAACCAGCAATCCAGAGCACTTTACCAAGTCACACTGCCACCACGTTAAAAACGAAGGTGAGGATACATATGAGGAACCAATAGTATCTGTCCTCGTGAACGAACAGCCTATTCACGGATTTGACGACTGTAGGTGTAGGTGACTTCTTGCAGAAAGAGCGTACGCCCCGAGTGAACTTACCAAGTACAGAGAGTTGGTGGTTGCCAAGGGAGTTGGAACATTGCCGAAGATAGTTGTGATTCCAATCACCTCCAGATCAGGGGACTGAAGGGCCATGAGAATCGCCATGGCATCGTCTGCAATGCAAATGTCAGAACATCAGCAAAGACGCACAGCTATTGCCCATGTGAGCACCTACAACTTCCCAAGCGAATTGGCCCGGAGATTCCATTCGAGACTCTTTCCAGCCCAACTCTGCCGCAGTCCTCTGCTGCTCACCTAAACTGAGAAGAAACTAACAAAAAGACTCATTATTCATGGCAATTAAGCCGTCCTTTTCAGATAGAAAGAACTGTTGTATTTCACAGATCTGACATAAGTCTAGAGGAGCCCACACGGGCTTTAGTACAAAGCTTCCAACGCTGGAAAATATTCTACACAGACGTACAATTATCGCTCCGAAGCTGACAGCTAGATAACGTCGAATTAACCATGGATTGCCGCTGACTTTCAGTAACATCATACGGAAAATTCAGGCATTCAACTCGAGTGACGAAAAGGTGATTTTGCTAGTAATCTAGAATACTTCCAAGTTCGGTACGTGTATATGTAAGCTCCTATTTCAGTGATTATCACAGGCGATGAAATTACATTAGCTTTGACGCAGGAAACTGTATCTGGTTCTTACTCTGAACGGATACAGCAATCTTTAAAACACAGAGCAAACGCACACATTCAATTTTACCGCGAGTATGAAGAATCGCTATTTTCCCAGATACACTCATGTTTATCGCCAAATATCATTCCATGCAACCAGCACGGTTACAGGCTCAAGGACCGCTCTAGGGAGCTTAGGGAATACACGAGACGAACATTGCGTAGATATTTCACGGCTGAACTCGCAGGAGTTTCCACAAAAGTAAGTTACATCGGCTATACTAGTCAAAGAACTGTCTCCAGAACAGATGCTGAAAGGAAACTTTGACCCAACTTCAAGAGAATAAAAGAAAACTTCTAGCTCTCCACAACTACAAGGCCTACTTGAATGGACTCTCCTCTTACTCAGAACCGAAAACTCATAGTTTCCTGTGATGAAAGGGGTCCGAGTTCTCTATGTCAACACATTCCAATCAAATTAGGCAACATCCACACACAGAGTTCTACGGCTTCGACGAATGCAAGTTAGAGGAGCTAAGCTTACAGGAAGGTGAACCATTACTGTGCCAACAGTCAGCCGAGAAGTATGTAAGGCTGCCTACCAATGCCAGGATCCGTATCGATTATAACTTTCCTTCTTGCAGGACCCATTAGAACTCCCTTCAAATGACAAACTCCAGTTACTCCGACTCAGCAGAGGCTACGGCTCATAGCACCTCTCAGGCACGGAAAGTTCATTACACGGCGCAAAAATCTCATGACTGTTCCGCACTCACGTCCAGAGAACCTTCGGGAACTGAAGCGATCTGACAATCCAAAAAACGGAAGAGAATCATGCAACCTTAATCCGCATTGGACCCTTCGCTCCACCACATTAGACCGGTGAGATCCAGTCTCTTTCCTTTGGCTTTCATCCAGAATTCTCCTCCTGTTCACAGAAACCGCAGCAGCTCTACAGGAACGGACTTCCAATGCTGAAGAGCTGTCTGTCTAAGCTTTTCCTTGTTCACGCACGAGATCCCTTCCGCGCCAGTGGCGCAACTCAACAGCAAGAAGGTCTGCCACCAATGACCAATCGCCTCTAACATAACTTCTACAGCGGCGACGGTGCCTGCCTCCAATGGGACCACCATAAATTTTGTAAGATTCCAACTAATTTCTTCCCCAATTGCATCCTTTGATTCTCCCGTCGCCCGGACTGAAATCTTCAGGAACGACCAATCGCCAGGCCCTAGACTCGTAGTGTATCTGCTGCAGGTGGTAAGGAAAATGTTGGTTCTTCAGAGGGAAAACTAGCGGGTCCGCCAATCAAACCCTGGGCAGAACCTTACATTGGCAATTTGGCACTACTAGGACAGTAAAGTAATAACAGTACAGGAATCGTGCCTACCGTAAACGCTATTGAGTTCAACCAATTAATATCAGATTCGGATTCCGACGAAAATCTCTGAAGTCTTGATTCAATAGTCGAAACGTTCTAGAAATTCCCATATACTATGTGATACAAATATCAACTATTTCTAGGATAGTTACATTCTTTTCTCAGTATTGTGAGAATGATAACGTCATGAAATCTGAAGCACCAATGTAGAACTTAAACCAACCTGACCTGAAAAATCGTGAAGTTGGTGTGGAAGTGCTTGATCTGATTGACTTTCTTCGTTAAGATCTTGGAAGTACCGTCAAAATTCTATCGTATGTTTCATCACCTCATCATTAGATAATTCAATATGTTCGGTCAATTCTACCGTCACTTGAACTTGTTAGGGATATTATCTACAAATTCTGTCGTTTTGAACAAATCACTAGCAACAAGTTAGAAATTCTGTTCCCAAGCTCTATTGAATCCACAAATTCACCGAACTAAATATATAGCAAAACGCGTTGATGAACGAATAGATCTCTTATAACATTGTATATTTGACGAAAATATCTCACTTCATTACTGATGACGGTTGAAATCCATGATATCCCTAATGATTCGCTCGGACATGTGTTCGAACTGAATAGTGTTTACTGTAGTATGTGAAGACGCAAGAGAACTCTTATAAATTACTGAGAAATTTTACTTTTCTCAATCCTCCTTCATGTACTGTAAATTACTTCTACGGTCTCCACATCGACTAAAGCCAAAGTTTGTTTTTCGGGGTAGATATAGAGATAATAGAGAAAATTCGGGGTAGAAATAGAGATAAAAGAATTTATGAATATATCAAAATAGGAAAAATTCTTGAGAAAGTTCATTCTGAGCAGAAGTATCTTTTACGTCTTGGAATATATCTTCTCTCTTAACGGGAGTGCCTCTTCACTCTTGTTACCATCGGCGAACTTCTTACTGTACTCCTTCACTGTACATCTTACATGCCCGTGTTTATTTCCGTTGTATTCAAATAAACTAAACTGTTAAATCTACTTTTAAAAGTTACATTAACACGGAATTCTTTCCTTGTACATGCACAGTTGAAATAAAAGAACAATTTCATCCACTTCGCTACTGTACATTTCACAAGGGCTATGACCTTGGAGGAGATCACTATCACTGGATTCATTACTACCTGTTCATGTAGTTTCCTTTGCAGTACATCGAGAAATGGCTTATACAACCATAAGGATTCTGGGAATATAAAGTTTCTTCTCTTCTGTATTTTATAGTGGTTTGATGTACAATATATTCATAGTCGACATGCATATTCACCTGGCTTCTTATTCACCTGGCTAACGGCTATGCGCCGTTAATATTTGTTTTTCGGCTCGGTCTTACGTCCTTCTCGTGTATTTTATTTTCCTCCGTGAAATACAAACATTTCTTCCCACGCCATATACGACTTGCGAACCCGCTTACATCAATTGGACCGAGAAATAAGGTGTTTTGGGGTGCGCGCTTTTCTCTCCGGGAAAAAAAAATTCATCCGATTTTTCCCCTTCCTTGCTTCGTTTGACGGCAGAGTATGCTTTCCCACATTTACCTGCCTGCTCATTATTGGTTTCTTTTCCTAGCTGTCCAGCAAGTTCAACCTACGGTTTTCCATTCTTTCACGTTTGCCCGTTGTTTCATGAGACTGGCGACAGGAACTGCTGTTTCATAGCAGTGGACAGACCAATCTAATTCGTACACAAGAAGATAGTAAGCCGTAAGGTCTTTATTTCCATCACTGCTACACATACTGTACAGTAAGCCGTAACCTGTTCTTTTCCAACGTCCAAAGCATGGGTAGACAGTCTGAAACAGTAAGCCGTAACATTTTTCTTTCCAAGTTGAAAAGGCTGGCTACACAGTGTACGTACGTGGACACCGAGGAATAAACGTTTTGAGCAAAAAACGTGAACTGTACTTTCAGCCAGCACTAGTTCGCAAATACGAACTCTGCACAGAAAGCACAGAAGCTTTCCGCACGGACACAAGAGTAACGAAAGATAAGCCTTCCTTTCCTTTGCTGCTGTACGGTCGGAAGAAGAGGCAACTAAGAGAAACCAAACATAAGGCTTCCTCTGCTGCTTTAGGGAGAGAGGAGGCATATCACAGTAAGCACAGTAGCTTCCATCTGCACTACACTACACAAGTTCCCTTCGTAGGATGAAGCAGTCACGAACACTGGTCTCCCCGCTCCGTCGGCAGTAGTACACCTCTGGCCTGCTCCATGGCCACAACTACACCTTAACAGCTCCCTCCTACTCCACTTCACGGTCTGCAATACGAGCATTACCGCTAGTTAGGCAGAAAGAACAGGTAAGGAGTAAAAGCAAGAAAGAAAACGGCAGAGTACCTTCCATCGCTCGCTGGGCCGTGGAATCTCGAAGCAAAGCGCTGCAGAGAGGAATGAATTCAGGAAAGACATCAACCGCTTCGAAGATTGGACAGGGATGAGCAGGCGGGGAAGGCAGATCCATCGAGCGCTCCTCCTCCTCAAGAGTGAGGGTGGTGAAATAGCGGCGGCGGTCATCACGCTTCGAGAAGAATATAGTGTCGATATCTGCCATGCTTATTGTTTCGGGATGGACAATAGATTTCCAAAGTGCCTCGCTCCTTGCTCGTTGAATACCGTTTCCCATCAACCATTTGCAAGAAGGAGCATACTTTCCACAACGCATCATGGATCGCAAACAAGTACGGAGTGTACTGCCCAGAGGATGCCTGCATCTATACTTATTAAATTGCAAAGCACGTTGTAGAATATTGTTAGAGTTCAATTCGACCCTGTTTTTCGTATCAGCGGCCCCCAAAAGACTGAACAACTCTTTCCCATCAACAAGCATACCATCGGATATATTCTTCATGCAGCACTTGTGATGTATCTCAGATTTGTCTTTCATACAGTAGCCTATCATACCTACGAAAGTATGAAGGCCCCTGTTGTTTAGCCTCTTTACGCAAACCTCCCCTCCAAGCGGTCTACCAGCGCCCTTCCAACCCAAGACTACTAGGAGCCTGTTTTTTATATCGATAGGACTCGTAGCCTGCAAGCACAAAACTCCCTGGATGTGCAGATGGAACAAAGCCCCCCCTCTTTCGACGGAGATGAGACCACTATCGCAATGTTGCTACAAAAAAGCACACAAACATCCCCAGCAAGAAAGGTCCAAATCGCCACCAGTTTGAGCGACAGTAACAGAAACCTCAAGAGTTTTTAGAGGTTGCCCTCTTCTGGACCGAGGAACCGGAGGATTGGTCGCACGCCTTGCGCGTGCGGCTTGTCTCATTTGCATCGGATGGAAAGGAGAAGTGTTTACAGCCTATTCTATAAATCCTTGTGTTGATGGTCTGGCATACACATTCCAAAATGTTCTTCCTGTACACAGAAGTAACAATAGGCTTCAAAAGGGTCTCATCGTCCTCGTGTCTAAGAAACTTGGGGTAGCTAAAAACAGTAGATCTGCTGTCCTTCAGAATGAGTCAGGAACCATCGCTTTGCACATAAAGAAAGGGACCAATTATGCACTGAAAGCACTGACTAGAGCCGGAGAAAGCATAGGACACTTTGACGTAATCCAAACCTGGGAGAAGGAATTCTGGGGGCTTTAAACAAAAACGGAAATCGATGTATATGTAGCTTCTAGTAAGGTACAGATCTGCCTCGGAGAAAGACAAATACCGGGAAGGTAGCAAAGGATGTGGGGGAGAAGACGTAGGAGGAGCGAACTGCAACAGTCGACACTTAAACCCTTGGATACCATGAAGGCAATAAGTTTCGATAGACTGCAAGGAACGAGCTAGGAGCGAAGGAGAAACCGGGGACTGCAGGGAAGGGGATGTAGGACCCTCAGGAGATAAAAGAGGGGGCTCAGGGGTAGCAGGTACTAAGAGAGGACTGCGTGGAGCGTCATCGAGACTATGACATTCATCATCATCGGAAAGTATCACAGCATTGTCCGCACTTACTTCAGTAGACATTGCAAAGACAATGTTGTAGAGAAATACCTGAGTAAGTCTATTTCGATACATGTAGAGGAGAAAAGCATGCATCGAACGAGTCTAACGATAGACATCTGCTCGCAGAAGCAGATGCCTCCATGAGTCGCCATGCCGCCAGCGCGACATGGTGTGGACACCGCGACGACGCTCACCACTGGCGAAAAAAGTCACGAGCACGAACTGCAGAAGAAGAGTGGGACGGCAGCGAGCCGTCAACACGTCACGACAGCTCTCACTTTCAAAGCAGTCCCGACGTCCAACAAGGTCCGATACAAGCGAGGAAGGCATGAAAACGTCAGAAATACGCTGGGAGAACCTACTGACATGAAACGGAGCGATCGATCCAGCAGAAATGGAAAAAAAACACGGCGACAGCAAGATATCATCGACAGCAAAAACAAAGAACCACTGGAAGACCTCTTGGGCGCATTATCGTGAGCCAGCACCTCTTTGTTGAAAGAAGTGGTGGCTCACGACGAGTCCCGTCGAAAAAACGGCGGCAACCCATAACCACAGCGACAATCGGCGATTCCCGGTCTGAAAGTGAGAGCGCACGTCGTGACAGTGAAAGAATGAATGACCGGTCCCACCTGCAGAAACGATAGACAAAGCACGCAGCTTGCAGAGAAATAGAGCGTAGCGTCATGCCTGGAACCTCAAACCGTGCGATGGAATATGCGTCAAAAAGCACGCAGGCTGCATACAAGAAGAAAGAAAGAACGAAGACAACGAAACGAGGACGAGAACCGGACGGGCTGCTAGCAGGAAGGCAAGGAGAAGAGAGGAAACAATTTCGCTACGCGTAAAGTACCGCCACCAACGCGAAGAGAAAGAAGCGGCAGCGATGGCAAAAACGACTCCACGTAAAGCGAGTCCACCAAACAGACCCTAGCGTGCAGCATCTGAAGCTCTAACCGTGCGATGGAACAGGCAAAACGAAGTCCAGCAAAGAGGCCGTACTGGAGCTATGGCTCCAACCTCCAAGCGCGCGAGTTAGCACCTCGAAGAACAGAAGTAAACATTAGCGGCAGCAAAGAAGCGCGAAAAAAGACGGTAGGCAAAAATGACTCCACGAAAAGAGGCGGCGGCCGTGTACACAAGACGGTACGCATAAACAAGGCGAGAAAAAAGACGCCGTCACGTTAGCGGTACTGCTTTTCCTTCGGCTATAGAGGCGCGTGTCGTTCTTGCCGTTGGACATTTTCCAGCCTCGACCGAAAAAAAAGTCGATTCCACTGTCCCGAAAAAGGCGCCGTTACGTTAGCGGTGTTTTTTTGCCTTCGGTTATAGAGGCGCGCACCAACCCCAGGTTTTCTAACGCGTCGTTCTTGCCGTTCCGCATTTGGGACGCTTATTCATCATCCTTTGCAAGGGATTATCAGATAAGACATTTGATAAATCAGTTTGGTTCATAAATTATCATCTTTATATGTTAATTTGATAAGCAATGATATTTAAATAATATTTTTGGAGTCACAGTTAAACCATTACGTTTCACTGCAAACTCGTAGAAACTTTATATTTATGTTATCTTTTGAATTGCGAAACCAGTTTAGGTTTGGTAGTCGTGGCTTCTCAGTCCTAAACATTCGACTCCCCTCGATTCCACGGTTTAATGTGCAAATCGTAAAGTGGAATGCAGATTCATCTGCGATTTGAATTGACCTGGATAGATGACTTTGCGCATGCAGTATTATTGTGGATTATGCATTTGCTTCGATTTACTTTGAGTAGAGAACCTTGATAATTTAGTCGTTAGATGTGATGAGTTATTGCGCTAGAGTTGTAAATGGGGTATTCTGTTTTTGCTTTGTGAAGAAACATGCAAGTTTCTTCACCAAGCAAAAACAGAAAATCTCATTTTTGTGGAAAATGTTGCATATTTTCTTCTCATATGAGTGGACTATTTATTGCTGTTCGGTAGCAATAAGAATAAAAAGATTATAGGTATACGTAGATTGTGAAAACCAGAAAGGAAAGAGTATTTTTGTCGTGTAGTGAAAATAAACGAAATAAGTCGTGGTGAAAACCAAAAAGTGAAGAAAGTAACAGAATGGACAAATGGATCATTGTGAAAACCAAAAAAGAGAAAAGAATCGAATAAATCCAGAAAATCGTGACGCATAGTCTCGCAATTTCATTGCAGTGGAGCTTTTTGTTTTTATACGCGGTAGAACTTCGAGTTTGAATCATTCTTTGATGCCGGAAGGATATTTTATTTCTTTAAAGATAACGGAAGGAAATTTAAGAAATGACGTTCCAGTTTTAAAGAATATTTTTTGTTTAAATTACATATAAACTACAAATATTTTCTCTCTTTTGTCCTTCTCCTCTTAAGTTATGCACATGCATGGAAATAAAAGCAACAAATTACAAGACACTGCACCAGTTCTGCCAACTATTTCCAACTGTACCATAACCTTGTGTCAAGGTAGGAAATATCAGGACGACAAGTTTAATCTAAACATCAAGATCTATGGATATCCCTTAGATTCTTTTTTTCTCTATGCAGAATGAAGTCAAGCAGTCGCCAAAGTGAAGTCAACGTGCCGGCCTCTGATTGACGAATATAATAAACCTGCCCAAGGAATCCGGCAAGATCGAGAAAGCTGATGATATGGAATCTTGATGATTTGAATCTTCTAAACATTTCACAATGTTCCAGTTCACTGATATGCTGATAGAACTGATGCATGCTGTCTACGATTCCATACTGAAGAGCTAGAAAGACACCACAATAATGTACTGCCAATTAACTTCGCGCAGGCTAAATGCTCGAAAGATTTCCAGGTTTAGTACGTAAATGCTTAGAGGATACACGGGAAAACTGCACGAGATTGGAAACCATTCTTGTAATATGGAAAGTTCTACGAACATGAATGTTTTGACTCACCAAGCTTATCTCATGGTGAGAGGTTTCTAACATATTTCGCCCTTTACAAGAGTGGATGCTATGTGTGTGATGTGAAACTTCATTTTCTTCATTTATTTCTTTTTCGTAAGCTTGCGGGAAATAAAATTATGTTCATGTCCATTTTTATGTGAATACATACTAATGAGAAGAGTCATTTGCCGCACGTCTTCAAAAATCTAGATTTATTCTTTTTAAAATTCTTCCACCTTATCCACACGAAGTTAACGGGAAGTTCAGAGTTCAGTTCAGACCTACCACTCTTAACGAATCACTTTTCCGTACCTGTATCATAACTTACATCTGTCGGATGTATTTTTGTTTCTTCCAGGCTGCCATTGGTGCAAGAATCTTTCGGGACATCTATCTCTAGCCAGCTTCCCTTACTGCTCTTTTTCACACTTCGTACAAGGGAAAAGGTGGTAGTTTGAATTTATCTCTTATTCGTTCGGACAGAGAAAGGTTACGTAATGAACTAAACCTTGTCATAAAATATATTTCTTATTGGATAAGATTCCGGTCTTACGGATTTTACATTGTGATTTCACGTGCAATATTATAAGTTTCTCTATCATTCTCTGTAAAATTTAATATAGGAATATAAAATATATTTTTGTCATGATATTAATCTATACTTAACTTATTATTTTTAGTAACCATATGTAGACAAATTAAATTTAACCTTGATCTAGAAAAACAAGTCTGACCCCAGACGTCTGAGAACCACTTTCTGATCTTCTTGTTTTTGTTTTTATTGAAGATAAAGATTTTTATTAAATATTTTTTATTGCACTTGGTAGATGAGGACTTGATCTGACGAGAAGAGATATATATAATATGGATCAACTTCTCAAAATACACAAAACTTCAAAATATAAATAAATTTAAAAATCTGTCTTTTTTATAAGAAAACATGAATTCTACCACCCCTAAGACCAGAGACACATATCTAAGGAAGAAAAAACATCCGATCTTCTCCAAGCAAATTGTGCGCTCGGATTTTCCTCCTACTCTCCAAACTTGTCCTTTTCTTTCTTTCGGACCAAAAGGTGACGTTGCATGCGCTATTATTATCAATCGCTGATGCCAACGTGACAGAGGCGAGCGTACGCACTTTGTACGTTTTCAGTTTCTCACGTTTCGATATTAAGATCATTGTAAGCGAATGATATACATTGTAGGGCCCCGTTGTGCACGTGAAGTAGCAGTTGTATCTGCATTCCAATCAGTGCATGAACAGCAGGTGTTCAAGGAACAATAGCACTTGGTGTAGATAACATATATGCAACAAAGATACTCAGACTGTAGCAGGATCTGTTCTAGGAATCGGAATCCTTGCATTGAATAATGTTATTCATCTGGCTCAGTTTCGTTCATTGTATCTGAGGGACACTGTTTTCTTACACGGATTATTTTGAGCTCCATACGAATACTATGTTATCCTTGTGAGATCTAGACTGTGGGGGCACCCGAATTATAAGGAGATCTTTCCAGTTTTTCAACTTTTTCCTTCTTGTGTTTCCTGTTTTCAAGAGAATATGATTAATATTCTCTTCTCACACGGCCGAGACCATTCTTCTATGAAAAGTCTTTCACATTGGGATTCTCGAGCTGACACTGCGGATGTGTTACCAGGATATCAGTATGATGTATAAGCCAACAGTGTGCACTTTAAATTATTAGCCTGAAAATTCGTAATATCACGTGAAGACCGTTCTGAAATGTTTACCTTAGATGCCGCATACGAGTTCATTCTATGCCCAGGGCCTAGACTCGACTACTGCAGTCGAGTTGATTTTACAATCGATAAAAGATACACCCGCAAAAGGACACAGCTCTAACTCGTAACACATAAGAATAATATATACACATGCTCGATCAACTTTTAGAGATTTTTTGTTCTTGTAATGATATCAAAAAATATATAAATGTTAAATAAAATTTATATATTAAATAGATATAAATAATTAAAATATTTTATAAATATTAACTATTAACTCATGCCTGGAAACACAAATAGACCCGAATATAAACCATAAGGCATGATTACACACTCGCGTTAACCAAAGTACAAGTCTGGACCCTAAAGCTGTTTATACATTAGTAAACAGTGACTTTAATTTAATACTTAACCCCTCCTCCTATTCACATGAGATTTTGTATTCTTATGTCATCCTTGTCATTTTTCATACTTCTCCATGAAAGGCACTTTGGTAAGTCATGCATATAGTCACCATGGTTATTTGGTGTGTTTTTGCTATGCATTTTGCTGTCAAAATAGTTATATTTTACTTTATATAACATGCATAATTGTTATACATGAAGGGTATTTGATGATAATATAATTGGTTCTAGAGATCCGGATTATATACATATATAAATGAACGCATTTGTAATATTTTCCAAAATTTTATTATTAATATATACAAGGATTTTGGAATGTGTTTATTTATATTTTCAATATATAATAGGTATATTATTTTATTATTAATATAATAGATATATTGAAAAAATCGGATTACAGGTGTTATTTATATTTAATGAAAGAATAACCCCTAATCTCTAGTAAGTATACGATTACTTCTGGTTTTCTTTACTAAACTCTTATGAAGCTAGTTGTCAACTAATTTCTCTTGATAAATTTATGACTCCTACGAACGTTTTGTCTTCTTCTTCAGCTAGAAGTGCAATTGACATACATATTTATTTGGATTACTTGGAGCACTTGCAAAACGTTGATAGTCTTCCAACCAATTATTTTTGAACGGTGTTCTTCAAGAGATGTAATCTATTAGGGAGAGTCAAAGTTGAAATCTTTTGAGAAGATTCGAGACTCGTAGGGAGTACTTACGATCATAGCTAGATTTCCTATGGGCACCTCTTGAGGTGCTCGTAGACATCACTGCTGCCTTTGATCTTTGCTCGTGGTCATATTCATTCGTAAGTTTGAAATGCTGAGAATACGTACTTCGTAATCATGATTAACTGACCGTTTAGATGAAAAGAATCCTCACCACTAAATCTTTCTCATCTCAAACACACACATCACAAAAGATAAACGAATTGAAACTTTATTCTGTATTTAAGCACTTTACACTGTCAAAATTGAAAGCACTTCAAACAATTTCTAAACTTGGGTCATCTCAATAAACAAAGTAGTTTTTTGTTTCTTCACCTCCTCTATTTCTAGATTTTCACGCGCTTTTCATGTTTCATCTAAAGATCCTAAACAGTAGTCAAAAAACATTTTTTGTGTACTCATATTTTTCTTTGAAAGTAAGTTCATATGCAGAAAGTACGTTCATTCTCTCGAGATCTTGAAGATTTGATACACTTGATCAACCCAAAATGTAGTTGGATGACTTGAGCATGACACGATATGTTACTATCGGACTGGTCTTCACTCTCAAAATACTCATTTGATGATCACTTAGAGTCGCTTCTTCTTATCTCTCTTATTCTTACATCATGTCATCCTCTGGCTCTAGAGTTCTCTACTTGTCCACATTCATCTCTGTCAAGCCGAATGACTTCATCGTATCTGTTGGGGGAGTACAATCTTCTTTTTCACCCGGTGCACTCAAACATGACAATGCAAAAGACTCTATATTGACGTTGGATCCAAAAATCACATTCATACGCTCAAAGTGAGATCTGTAAGAAATTAAGGCAACTTACTATAAGACTCTTAGCTGGAAGGCATACACTGAATGTGTGATGAGAGAGAGCTGAATAGTTCCAAGCCGAAGGTAAACTCTGATGAAATGAATAACGATGATGGGTAGACCAAGTGGGTCTTCTTAATGTACAAAGAGAAGACAAAAGGATCGAGGTATGTCTTCCCCTTGTGTCCCTTCATGATATCTAGTTCAAGGATAGTTACTGTTCACACAATATTATATCACTCCCACTCAGTGACTAGTCATTAACAATACAAGTTTCGGTAATAAGTACTCTACTTTAGGAGCTGGTAAACTCTTAGTAAGAATATCAGCTGTCATATTAGCTGTTGGGCAGTACTGAACGAATACTATTTTGAGAGTGACTTGATCTTTTATGAAGTGATATCGGATATCTATGTGTTTTGTCCTATCATGAAATCTAGTAGTGTCAACTAGGACAATAGCACTTTGGTTATCACAAAATAAGGTTGTTGGTTGTTCATCCTTCAGTCCAATATCTGTGAGTAGTTGTCGTAGTCAAATTGCTTCTGAAGAACATGTACTTAACGCTACGTACTCGGCTTTCGCACTTGATAATACCACAGATTGCTATCGCTTGGATGACCAGCTGATCGCTCCTTGAGCAAAGATGAAACAATTTCCAGAAGTGCAACGTCGTGATTCAACATCACCTCCCCAGTCAGCATCGCAATAACCAAAAAGGGAGCGTGGATTAAGAGAGTATCTGTACTCAAGATGATAGTCCAAAGTACCTTTGATGTATCTAAAAGCTCTCTTCATTGCAGTGATGTGAGCTGGGCCGGGACTTGCCATATGCTGAGATAATGAGCTTATGGTATATGACAAGTCACATCTTGTACATACAACTGCTCAATTGATCGAATCCGGCTACGCTTTGATATGGATATTTGGTGCATAAAGCCGTCTCCTCCTCATTGGTGGGAGGATCATGAGCAGGAAGTTTCTCACTTGGTGTCATGAGAGTACTGACATGCTTATAGTTCTCCAGACCAAATTGAAGTAGCTTTTGGGTGAGGTATAGAGATCGACTGAGTCTTATTCTTCCTACTGACCTATCCATGTTTATCTCCATGCTCAAACAATGGTGTACTTCTCTAATGTCGTTCATCTGGAATCGAGAACTGAGTTGTCTTTTTATTTTGATCATCAACTCCATGCTACTGCTTGCTATGATGGTATCATCAACATACAGGGCCAAGATCATGAACTGGTTGCCCTGATGTAAGTAGTAAATATTCTCATCGGCACCAGACTTGGCAAACTCGAGGGATATGAGAAAACCATCGATTATTATATATCATTTTCGTGAGGACTACTTTAATCCGTATAGTGTGCGTAGTAATATGCACATTTGTCTTTTTATCATGGTAGTGACTCCTTCCGGAACATTTATGTATATCTCCTCGTTGAGTGTTCCATTCAAGAAAGATGTCTTAACGTCCATATGGTGCACATGTAAATTATACTGTGCAGATATTGTCAGAATCAAACGTACCGATTGAACTCTTACCACTGGAGAAAAAATATCGATGTAGTCGAAGTCGTAGATTTGGATGAACCCACGAGCTACCAAATGTGCTTTCTATCGAGAGATAAAACCATCGGAGTTCAACTTTAGCTTGAACGTCCGCTTGTTAGTGATGAGACGTCTGTCATGTGGTAGGTCAGTGAACATCTATGTTCCTTTAGCTTGATCCGATTCCAGTTCCTCCTGTATGGCTTTCTCCCACTGTTCTGCATTGGGGGAAGAAAGTGCATCTCTGTAAGACGCAGGCTCTATGGAGACTGGTGAGAGTGTTATCATTAATGCGCCTTTCTATTTCTTCGGCTTTCTTGGTTTTGGAGGAGCGAGAGGGTTTTCGTAACCTTCAGCAGGGTCACGTCTCGGAGGCACTGATCATCTTGTTGATCGTCTCAACACTAGAGGAACGGGAATACTTGTGGGTGAAGGAATCTCTTCTTGTGGAGAGAAAAGTTCTTCGCGAGGAGATTCAGTTGATGAAGTCTCAGGGAGTTGGATCTCCTGCGGTGGCCAACGTTGCTGGATGCTTGGTGATGTTCTCCTGAGATAAAGATGGTACTGACTTATGTTTTCAGCTACCGGAGACTGATCACGATGATGACTTGTCGATGACGTTGAAGACCGAGGGATTGCCAACGCAGTAGGTCGACTGTTCTTGTTCGACTGTGAGCTAGATGAAATCATAGTCGGAGTTGGGTGTTGGCGTGCTTCCTCCACCACCACCTCCTCCTCCAAAATTGGACGGTGTGACGGGAATGGCAAACAAATCAATGATAGGAGGAATGGGAGGCGGTGCGAAAAAAGAGGGGGCTAAGCTCCCACTGAAACTAGAGTAGGAGCTTGTGCAGAAGGTACTGGGTGGTTGTTATAGAACTCGATGCTATTTCTGAGAAAATTCTTCTGTTAAGATAGAATTGTCGAGAGGAACAGATGAAGGTACATGAAGGAAAAGAGATCCGTCAAAAATGACGTCTCGTGAAGTGAAAGCGTGACCGTCAGATTTGCATTGTAGGCGCTATGCTTTGCTGCGTGCACTATAACCTAGCAAGATGCAAGCATGGTTAGATGATCATCTAACTTATAACGGAGATCAATTGGGACTTGGGAATATGCAGTGCATCCAAAAACACGTAGGTGTGAAATGTAAGACTTGCGGTTGTGCTACAACTCAAATGGTGTCAACTTAGGGGGTAGTGCTTTTGTCGGACATCTGTTCTAGATGTAGTTGGCACAGTTGATAGCTTCTCCCCAGTAAGGTTTTGGCAAACATGACTCATGCAGCATGGTACGGACAGAATTAAGAAGAGTGCGGTTTTTCCGTTCAGCAACGTCATTTTGTTGAGACATGTGTGGAACAATGAGTTGGCATTGGATGCCAAACTCAATATAGTATGCTTAAAAAACTGTTGATAGGTACTCATCACCGTTGTCAGAACGGAGTGTTTTCAGCTTGTGGCCAGTTTGTCGTTCGACAAAAATATAAAATTCTTTGAAAGCTTGAAAACAATCACACATGTAATGGAGTAGCCGAACAACTGTGTGACAAGAATAATCGTCAATGAAAGTTAAAATTTATTCATAGTCAGAATATGTGCAAAGAGAAATGCGGCCGCTTATGTATGAATGTACCAGCTCAAGAGGTTCTGTCGCCTGAGTAGTAGTTGCACGCAGAATTTGGTGTGTGATTGCTTGCCGTGCTGACATGTTGGACAGATCTGTTCTCGCACTTCGTGCAGGTTAAGACCAGTGACCGAGTTTTCACGTCAAAAATGATCTAAACGCTGTGAGTTGATGTGGCCTAGGGGGCGATGCCAGAGTGCGTCGTTATTGTTGACGACGATTGTGTAAGCTACAATGTAAAGGTGGAAGATCGAGAGCAGAAGCTGGTGGTGGATAAGCTAAACGTGTGTTCCTGCATAAAGCGGCGAGCAGAGCGTTGGGACCCAGTCCGTCTTTCGTGGAGACGTGTCTTTGCATAGGGGCGCGATCCGTCCAAGTGACGGGCAGAGAAGTGCCTTCCGTGGAAGATCCGATCTGTCTTTCGTGGAGGTGGGTTGGGAAGTGACCTCCGGAGGTTAAGATCTCGCGTCGAGATCCGTGCTCTCCGGAGCCTTCGATTAATGTGAGACCTCGATCCGCATGATCGTGGATCAAAGGGTGGTTCTTGGACATGTGTGCCTCTCGTGAGGTGAGATGGCACACGCGTCAGCTTCTTGGCACCCTGCTAGACAGTTGCGTGTCAAGCGGTTCGATCTCAGGTTCGAAGGGGGTTTCAGAATTCTCAGGTTTGAAGAGGGGGGGGGGAGAAACTACAGAGATTGTAGATTTTTCTCTCATTCTATATTTTTGCCCGATGGAGGTTGCGGGATTAAGCTGAACTCGCAGGGAGTGGAGGTAGGAATGATTGGCTGGTGAGTGAGTGATCGCGTGATTGTGAGGATAGATGTCGCGTCGTTTAGCTTTGATGCGCATGCGCGGTTGTGGACTGTGACAAGACGATAGTTTATCTTTCTCGATCGTGGCTATGTGCAGTAGCGTTGTCTGCTCAGTGACTAACACATAATTGTCAAGCAAGTATAAGTCGTTTGACAATGGGTATGAGCAGAGGCTTCGGACGTACTTATCTTCTAAGTAGCAGATGCCGTTGCCGACTAAACACCAGCTGTCTTTGGAGGAATTGGCGTGCTGAGAAAAAGTTCTTGTGTAGTGCAGGTACCTGCAACACATCACAGATCATCACTCGTTCGTCCTTCAACAGTTGAACTTCAACCGTCTCGGTGCCGTCAATGTACATTGTGGTGCTATCTCCAAGTAAAATTTTGTCGTTTTGGTGATGCTCTTCTGAATATGTAAGGTAAGTAACAAATTGATGTTGATCGTGGATCATGTGGTGTGTGACACCGGTGCCCACGTATCACATATTGTCCACGTGTGACGATGTGTTTAGTCCGGTAGATTTAGTGGTCATGAAGATCATTCACATGTTGTTTTGTTGGTTGTTGTTGCGTGGGTTATGACGATTTCACTGATTGTGCCCTCGGTCTTGTTGCCGATTACCGCTATTCTGTTGTTGGTTGATGAATTGTTGTTGCTGGTTGCTGCTACTTGTTCGGTTGGGACACTCGTTGAAGTGGTGTCTAGTTGAGCCACAACCAAAGCATTTAGCGTTGCCTTCTTGGAACCGACGACGAGGTTGATTCCAACCGTCTTGGTTGCTGCTTCATCCTCGTCATTGCTGTCGACGGTCAGCAAACAAGACAGTGGAAGGTTCGACAGACATTTTTCGAGACATGAGCTCCTCGATCAGGAAGGAGATCAGATCTTGTAGGGAAAGGTTCCGGTTCGTGTGCATTGCATGTAAGAAAAAAACGTGGATCGACGCGTTTACGAAAGTAACAAGAGCGATAGAATTAGTTTAATCAATATATTATTTAATAAAGTAAAAGGAAAATAAACCCAATGTCAAACTGTTTGAAGAACAGTTTTGTGGTGTTCTTATACATGTTCGTGTTTCTGACTATGAAGTTGATGTTCCTTAAGATCCATTTAAGGACTGCAGTGGGGGAATTTTACTTTGAAACATAAAGGTATATTATTTTTAATTTCTAGAATAAATATAAAGAAGTATGTAGGTACGGATGCTCAAAATTGGTTTCCCTATGAAGTTGATGTTCCTTAAGATCCATTTAAGGACTGCAGTGGGGGAATTTTACTTTGAAACATAAAGGTATATTATTTTTAATTTCTAGAATAAATATAAAGAAGTTGATGTTCCTTAAGATCCATTTAAGGACTGCAGTGGGGGGATTTTACTTTGAAACATAAAGGTATATTATTTTTAATTTCTAGAATAAATATAGAGAAGTTGATGTTCCTTAAGATCCATTTAAGGACTGCAGTGGGGGAATTTTACTTTGGAACATAAAGGTATATTATAGTTGGGTGGTATGCTGCCCATCAGTGTCAGAATTTGCTCTTGTGCATCTATTACAACGCCGGTCGATGCAAGTTGTTGCACGAGGGCTTTGAAATTGTTGATGTGGGTCATCACTGAATCGTGCGGCTTCATTCTGAGAAGCCTAAACTTTTCTCTTAGGTGCATGCGAGTGACGTGATCTTGACCAGCAAAGCTACGATCAGAGTTCTCCATGCGTCGTTCATTGTAGTGCAGGCGAGTATGTGACCGGTGACTGAATTTGCACAACACTCGTTGATTGCGGTAAAGGCATTTTGTTCTTCTTGTCTCATTCCGCAATGTTGCCCGGTCCGGTAGCTGGTGTCGCTGTTCCGTCGGGACTTGTTGCTCTAGGTCGTGGGATTGTTCCATCCACCACGCCAAGTACCTCTTCCGAATCGAGTCGGAGGGTTATTTTGTGCTTCCAAAAGATGAAGAAGGTGTCATCGAATACCGCCCATCCTTTTAGTTTGAATGGTGCAGTCATTCTGCGCAGTCTTGATCACGGGAATTGAACTGGTCCCTTTTTGCGCTGTGCTAATTTTCTGTGTGAGGAGCGTCCTCCACACAACGATCAAGACGTCATTTGATCGCTCTGGTTTCTAATGTTCTAAGACTTAGAGGGAACTTATGTTGTCTTAACAAATCATCTAACAACACGGGCTTTGATACCATGTAAGAAATTAAGATAACTTATTCTAAGACTCTTAGCTGGAAAGCATACACTGAATGTGTGACAGAGAAGGAGAGAGAGCTGAATAGTTTCAAGCCGAAGACAAACTCGGATGAAATGAATAACGATGATAGGTAGACCAAGTGGGTCTCTTTAATATACAAGGAGAAGACAAAAAGGTCAAGGGGTGTCTTCCCTTTGTGTCCTTTCACGATACCTGTTCAAGGATAGTTACTGTTCACACAATATTCTATCAAGGACATCTTGCATTCAGCTTGGCTTCTAAAGCAATGTCAGCTAACATTTCAGCTTCAGACAACCTCCATTTGTATTATCTTTCAACAGTCTCAATATTTTATACATGTTTACATATCTAAACGCTTTTCAACTTTTCTCCAGTGATCATGGAGAAATCATCATGACAAAAGAGTTAAACTACCATGATAATAAAAACAACTGCTTTTGTCAAATATCTTCCAGCACCAATCTTGGTTTTCCGACCTGCTCCGTGCAAAGATGTAAAGTTCTCCACATCTTCTAATCTTGATCGATCAGTCGAATTCATCATTTCTTTGCAGGTTCAGCCACTCTAGGAGCCATGGGATTTCCATAGATGTCAATCTGAAACAAATTTCTCAAATGAAAAGAGTTCACTATCATTTGTCATTTCTATTGTCAAGCTAAGCAGTCTCACTCGAACCTCAGAACTGAGAACAAGTTCAAAATCTCACTTCTCTGCTGAACTTAGAATTGTGGTGGAAAGAATTGTGTATGTAACATTAATGTCACGGAATGACTGCGTTAGTATTTAGCGGACGGTCCAAACTTCACGGAATTCAGATTAATAATGATAACTTCATAACCCCTCAAATCTCCACGAACACTACATCCGGTGTGGTAATAAAATTACCCGTCTGGTTTTAACTGAATGCTCGAAAATCAGTTAGAAGGGAAGAGAATATTTTTCTTTCACTTTTACTCCCCTATTTTCATACACCGAATAATACTTCTAATGACTGTAAATTACAATTTACGTAAAATTTACGGCAAAAACCTGTAAAAGGTTTTAGGAGAGTTTACAGGAAAGGTTTGAGTGCCCTAGTTCTATGTTCGCTTCCTCTGCTATACAAAATGCATAAGCTGGTTACACTTGTGACGGAAGAGACCCCCCGCCCTCGAGATTCTGCCGACCCAAAATACTCTAACGGGGAACGCGGGCACCACGCCCTGAGCGAACAGACCATCCATGCAGAGAGCCCACTACCGGACTCCCGAAGGCAACGAGCGGCAGCAGAGACCACCCCGCCCCCAGTCCTGGAAGAATCGAGCGTGAGCACCGTCCCCCTGCTAGAGTTGAATCCTTCAAGATCCGGCGAGGAAAGGAGGAGATTCGGAGGACGAGTACCTCCCGCCAGAGCGGAATATCGTGCGAGGAGATTTCCATGGTGTACCTTGAGTCATGGGACGAATTTTTAGAAAAAGCTGTTGTCATGTTCCGTGCTGATCCTGTCGGCGTATCCTTTTAGCATTCCGCTTTGAAGGCCACTTCTCCTCTTGCAGTGAGCTCGGCAAATTATGAGTCTTGAGAAGATATGTAGATTTGCATCAGCATGGGATAGTCTAACCAGTTGGAATTGTGACTTTGGCTTGTTTGGATTCTGTTTGGAGCCTTATTCTCCTTGGACTGTTTTATCTTGAGCACTGGCGAAGATGTTGTGCCTTGATGAGTTTGTTAGACTCGCTATGTCATGAAGTACAGGCACTGCGATGGCAAATTGGTTCTCAAAGTTACGGACGATCGCACGGTAAGAACTTGTTTTCGAAAATACAGGGAGAGCTGGAACCTCCCTAAATGCTCTAAGTACGACTGCTGGAGTACTGATGCAAGCTCCAGTGTATTCTCCTGGTTCTCTTTCTTCCAGCAGCCATGTGTGGGAATTGTAACTAGCAAATAGCTACGACCCCGTTATGCTCTGGATTACACTTTATTGGTTCTCAATGTTTGTTCGGACCGAATGAGGAGCTCTATTAGTTACTGGCTTGCTTCACTTGAATACATAAATTGATACTTACATTTCTCTTCTGGTATCAGTGCGTGAAATTCAAGACAGATCAACAGCAGGATGCCAAAAAGATGGAAAAGTTGAACAACATCTTTTTCACCCTCATGGCTCGAGGTCCTGATGGTATGTTTTGCGAACCTGTGGTACCTCTCTCTATAGTGCTCCCTTCAGGTTTATAACAGTGGTGTGCTCCGCTTTGGATGGCTTTTGTGCATATCCGTAACTTATCACTTCCATTGTATCAGACAGTATAGAGCATTTGTCCCGTGTCGCTGGAGTAGGCCGCGATTTTTAACAAACGAATAGCACGCACTCCTGTTATGAACTACTCTCCTGCTCGTACGTAGTTCAGTGAGGTTCAAATTTTCCTGCTGCCTTTACGTGAGGCAGAGTATTTGTATGCGTTCGAACTCTTGTACACAAGTCCACAGGATGAATGGAGGCTTAGGGTTTACTCATAAATTATCTCGTTAGACTCAAGTTTGTCGATACCTTGTGGGTATGATGCAAGAGCGATGTGCAGCTGGGCAATTCCTGAATACAGCAGTTGTTCAGTATAAAATATGTTTTGATGAGGATCTAAAGCGATTGATTGGTGTCCTTTGGCAGCCGAAGTTGTTGAAGAAGTCTCTCAGCCACCAGCTCCACAACAACCTGCTAGAAAGAGTCGAGGAAGGAGGCAATGACGCGGGCAATTATGTCCTCATGCCTTCTCGGCATGGTAGAAATTTTGACAGTGTGGATCTTTTGTTGGTGAGGTTTTCAGTCGCTATCATGAGTTTATACGTCTGCCTGTGACTGGCCAGTCATTGTAATCCTCGAGTTTCGAAAAATGTCATGGCACTCACCAGGTTAAGGGTGACCGTCCGGTGTCAGGAACGTGTTGTATCATCTACTATCCTCAAGACGTTTTATTATACATTTAGTTTACAGAGTGGTTGGACCGACTCCTTTTTAAGTCTCAGAATTCCTGTCAAAAACGGATGAGCAGTATCCCCGCTAATAGAGTCAGAAACAGAGCCATTTTCTGTTCGGTCACTGGTGGTCATGTGGTGACGCTGACTTTTCCTGGCTACAACCAGATGCATTTCGTTTATTTTAGATATTTGGACCCATATTGCATGTGCCAAGTGAGCTGATCGACAAGGGACCAGTGTAAGCGTCCCAACAGGTGAACATGGTTCAGGGAGTTTACGGTTTAGGAATGACAGGGCGTTACAAGCCATGAAAGCTACCACACGTACAACATTCGCTTCGTACGGCGATTTACCACGGATTATTTTGTGATGTTTGTGGACTTGCCAGGTCGAGGGCCAGACCAGCACGCACGATGGTGATTCAGTATCAAACACAAAGGATTCTAAGAATTTGGCGAGCTGCAAGCTTTACAATGCATAAAAAGGACAGTCTTTTTATGCATCGAACTACTTACAGGAGAAACAACCACCTCCAGAAGCTGCTTTTGTTTTTGTTTTGGTTTATTTTTAAGAGCTGTTTCCGTGGAGGTGACTGGAGCTAGGACCGTGGAGCTTTCTGCTCTTACACAGATTACACCACCCCGTGCAATACCCGGGTCGCCTATGAGAACCAGGGTGTCGGGGTTCACCCGACACTCGATTCCCACAAGCCAACCGCAGCCTGGACTTGCGAGGCCGAGGTCCACCTCCGGAAACTAATGTCCAAGGAAATGTTGAGTTGGAATCGGTGTCCAGTCGAAGCTTTACGCGTTATCATTTGCGAACGAAGTCACTCACTGCTGCTTTACACGACACTAAATGCGAAAAATGGATTAACATTCCGGTTCGATTCGTCTCCGTCGGATGTTCCGGAACTGAAAAGAAACTCCTGAACCGACAAGCCCCTGCTGAGTCGGAAAAGTCCCCAAGTTCGTTTGACCCGCAGTTCCACTGTAACATGAAGAAAACGAATATCCCATTTTTTCTCTTTTGAACTTTACGTTAGGGGAAAATTATGTTTAATTCGGTAGTTCTGTCTTTTCAGATTAGTAAACGCTATGGCCTCGCAAACTATAATTAATGTATATATAAAGTATCAACAACATTCAACTGGATTTGAACAATAAATTGACTGTTCAGATCGAGTTGAGTTGTTTCAGTTGAAAACTACCTTTTCGCTCATTTAATGAACGATTTGAAATGACAGTTAGGAATAGTCTAAGAGCACCTCTGCACCTACAGTTTCAGTCCCATTTCCCCTCGCAGTTTCTGATATTTACGGCGCATTTTGGTTTCGCCGATCCTCCGCATTTTCATCTAAGAGGGCGCAGTTTCGACGTTTGTCTTCGCACTGTAGTCTGCAGTTTAGGGCAATAAATTCGAGTGTTGGTACAAATGAACGCGCCAAAGTCTCTCAAATGTGCCACGTGTAGAGACGACGTGTATACAGGGACGTGTTCGTGGGAAAATATGTTGATGATGACTCTTTAACGATGATGACTCGTTAACGATTTCTGATACCATGCTCCTTACTGCTAGGCCGATTAGCGAGCTCCTTACCGCTTTTCGAGACTCAAATTTCTTACTGCTAGGCCGATAGCGAGCTCCTTACCGCTTTCCGAAACTCGAATTTCTTACTGCTAGGCCGATAGCGAGCTCCTTACCGCTTTCCGAAACTCGAATTTCTTACTGCTAGGCCGATAGCGAGCTCCTTACCGCTTTCCGAGTGCGAGCTCCTTACCGCACCTCCGAGACTCAAATTCATTGCCCTGGCCGATAGCGAGCTCCTTACCACCTTCCGAGAGCTATGTTTCCTTACTGCTAGGCCGATAGCGAGCTCCTTATCGCTTTCCGAGTGCGAGCTCCTTACCTTCGTCCTCCATAAAACTGAAGGAAACTTCGCAAGGTCAACAAGTAGTTTACCGATGTGATTGATAGAGTTTGATGAAGTGAAAATTTATAGGAGAATCTCGAATTCACATACTCTTTAAAGGTAACTTCGCAAGGAAAAAAGAAAGTTCACTAAAAACCTCTGATATGAAAAGTGAGGTGAACTCTTATTCTGAAACTCGAATTCAAAGATCGAACGAAAACAGATGCTTTATTTCAGCTCAGGCCGATAACCCCTTACAGCCACGCCATATACAGTCATCGTGGCTGCGAAGTTCTAACGAAAGCCGAAAACAGATGCTTTGTTTCAGTGAAGGCCGATAACCCCTTACAGCCACGCCATATACACTCCTCGTGGCTGTTTTGTTTAAGCAAAACTCGTTTAACTCCTCATTTATACACTCCTCGTGGCTGCGATACTACAGCGAAACTCTGTACACTCCTCGTGGCTGCGATGTGATGAAACTATATACAGTACACTTCGTTTCTATGCACAGGTATTGCAAGAAGGTGGACACGGAAATTCACAGTGTAGCGCCTCAATTAGCTCTTCATCCACAAACTGCAGCGATGGGACTCCAAACAGATACAATAACTGCTGCTTTACAGCTTCTCGCTTCAATCGATGGCCAGGATTCCCAAAGCTAGCTACAATACTCATAAACAAGTCGCATACGTTGTCATAAGGGACTTCCTCTTGAACTCGGTCAGCTTCAGAGTGCCAGTCGAGACAAGTTTGGTACTAGGTGGAGAATTCTTCCCGAATCCTCGCTACACTGTACCGCCTGATGTCTTGGATTCGGCCTCGATGGAAAGTCCAACGCTCATACTCCGAGTCCGAGCCACTGGTAATTACTTCAAAAATAATTCACGAAGGTGCAGCAAGCACCGTTTCCAGGTCCACTGCTACCTCAGCCGACGTCTCCTCAGCTGCGTCCATCGCCTCGGTGACCACGAATGGCAGCCCTGCAAGCAAGTCGACTCAATTTGAGGAGAAAGCTTAGCATATTCAGCAGATAGTAATCGATTGCCGAAAACAAAGCTGGAAAGCGAGCCGATTGTCAAATTGAGCCGAAAGCAAAGCGGAAAGCGAGTTCAGGATTGAGCCGAAAGCAAAGCGGGAAGCGAGCCGATAGTAAAATGTAGATAAGCATCGATTCCAAGCTCCCACAACGTGAAGACGCCTCGCGACCCTGCGACTACAACCAGCAGACTACGACGATGACAAGCCGATAAAGAAATCAGGGAAATCTTATCGAACGGACCTATGAGGCCACAATATTCCACGATAACAGCAGCGATCCGACGATTACAGCAGCGGCGAAGTCCAGGCGAGCAGTTTTGCACAGCACAAGGTGAAGCACAGCACAAGGTGAAGCAGAGAGGCTGGGAGGGGGGGACTCGCACCAAGTAGAGTGATTCCAAAAAAATCGAATGCAATCTGGTTTAGCTCGCAGCGAGTTTACACTCTGGAAACGATAGGCTGGGAGGGAGACTCGCTCCCATGATCGCACTAAGGCTTCCATGCAGCCTTAGTGCAAGTGCTATAAATTGCTCAGCTGCGAAGGCCCAACACGCAGCCATACAAAAAGTTTACGATGTTAGCACTCGAAAATCACAGCGAACTTCACAGAAATATGACGATGTAAGCATTCAAACCGCAGCGAACTTCACTAAAAGATTGCGATGTAAGCGAACTTGATTTGTTACCATTCATACCGCATTGCCACTCGAAAAAACAAGGCAATTGGTGACTATGTTACCATTCAGGCCGATAAGTGGAGAAACAAGCAGCAGAAGCGAGTGAATTTATTGTATGTAACGCTCTGAAATTTTGAAACTAGCGGAAGGCTACGCAGCAGGAAATACAGGAAACACACTTCACCTCGATGTACTGTACATGTCAACCGATAGCTAGAAAGTCCCCTAAGGCTTCACGAACTGCATTGCTTGAATCTCGAGCCTGTCTCATATTCACCCCACTGACGAGTTCCGAATCGTGCTGGCTGGGAGGTTCCGAAATAGCTCTATCCATCTGCACCCTGTGCTCAACCAAGAAGTTATGAAGAGCACAACAAGCTTTCACCACTTCTGCTGCCCAGAGAACGCTGCTAGTTATGCCTGCTTGTAATATCTGCCATCTTCCTTTGAGAACGTCGAAGGCCTGCTCAATGCAAATTCGTCCCCGAATTTGCCTTTTAGTGAATAACCTTTGTCGAGATGTACTTCTAGGCCCCAAGCTGTAGGGAGTCATTAGCCACCGCTCCAGTGTATAGCTCGAATCGCCCAGCATGTAAGGTCGGAGCTGAAACCCGTTAGGCAAGGTTAGAACTGGCTCGTTTAGAACTTTGCCGTCTCGAATGTTAGTATACAAGGCAGAGTTCCGAAGAACTCTAGAGTCGTGACAGGACCCTGTCCTCCCACAGCTTACGTCAAGGAACCGACCATCACTATCACACACACATTGCAGGACGATAGAGTGATACTGTTTCCTGTTGTAATATTCGACAGGATACAAAGACGAAGGAGGAGCTCTTATCCTTATATGTGAACCATCAATGGCTCCATGACAATTAGAAGCCCAGCTTTTCTTGCGAACCCAGCGGATACCCTCTCCATTTCCGAGACAGTGGGCCATCGAATATACTTGGGTGCCATGACAGCATTGATAGCCATGATAACTTCTTGGAAAACTTCGGCAGAAGTTGACTCACCTATGCCGAAACGCTCACCTACATGGAAATGATTCATTCCAGTCGAAAGCTTGAGAAGGGCTACACCCACCCTGACCTCCACAGGGACGGCTTTTCTGTAACGAGTGTCTTGTTTTTTAATATGTGGACTCAGCATATCCACTATTGTTAGGAACAGGTGCTTTGGCATGCGTAGAGTTCTTATCCAACGGTTGTCATCATAGCTACACCACAAGTAATAGTCGAACCATATCAGGGATCTTGGCTTTACCCACCACTTGCAGCTGTCGACTTCCACCTGATGTGCAGCCACCAGTTGATTAGCCATCGACACAATTCGCATTAATGAGTCTTGCACAGCATCGGAGGCAAGCATCGCTTGCTCGTCTTCTCCATCTTCATCCATTGTACACAAGAATAACACAACCATCTTTACAGCCACAAGAACAGCACTGATAACAGCTTTCATGATGTGATCGATATCTGCACAGATAAACCACCCCACAACTCGATGTGAACCCAAGGAAGAGCTGTACCCAGTGCAGGAAAAAAGCAGATTTGTATTATAAAACACATAAAGTTAACATCGAGGCCTCGAATTCAGACGAAACCTGTTACATCCGACATCCTTCAAGCTGAGCTCCTACAAGTGAACAGCGAACGTCCGCAAGCTTAGCTCATAAAACTGAAGGGCAAAACTCTGAACGGGTCGAAGCTGAACGCCCACAACTGTACTGCAAAACTGTGGACAGGTGAGACTGAAGAGACTACCGTCTGTGGCTGTTCAAAGCAGACCCAATGTCCATCAGAGCTGAAGTCATCTTATCTAACACTGAGACTATTTTATCTGAACGAACGTTCAGACTCTCTGCCTTAGACTTCTCTGCTTCTCTAGCAAATTCTAATTTTTGTTTCTCAACAAACACAATTTCGCCGGAGAAGGAGCTAAGAGTATCATTCAGTGCTGAACCGGTTCGATTCTGCGACCTCTTCCTTTTTCCAGAGTTATGTCGACTACCCGCCTCGGTTTCGGGTGACGTTTCATTTCGAACTTCCGACTCCTGTTGAGCAACAGGATGAGGGTCGGGTACAAGAGGAGGTCCACTGTTAGAGCTAGGTGCCATTGACTCTGCCATGCAAGGCGGAGTCATCGACGGTCGCTGGCGATACCAGGACTCGATCAGAGGTATGTGATGGAGAGGAAAGTCAATAGGAAGTTTCTTCTCCTTTCTTTCGAAATGATCCATTGCAGCATAAGGGGCGCTCCCAGACAGCTTGTCATTGTCTCGAACTTTCTTGAAGTTGGAAATATGATTCTCTCACTTTGTTTTTATCTGGCTCGTAGTGACATTTATGTCTCTTGCACGCAAAAACTGTTGTATCATGCGCAGTTTCTACTCAGCGTTCTGCATATTCTCCCGACTGTTATTAGCAGAAGCTTCTTCCCACTCTAATTTCTTCGCTTCGATCAGCACTAAGGTCTGCCAATCCTGCCATGTAAACCTACCTCTATGAGAGTTACCTGCGGCAGGAGAAGAAGGTTGAGATTCAGCTTCTGGAGTCTTAGTTCGTGGGAGAGAGCTCGATATGCGCCTGAGGATGGATGGCCGTTCACGCATTAACACATCGAATGTGCCTTCGTCTATCGACACAGCATTCTCCAACGAAGAATCCATCACCTCTCGCGGGTTACTGGCATCAAGAGTCTCTATTCCAAGAACAGAAGAGGATCGTCTAGGGATGGGTGGGCGATCTCGCATTACAGCCTCAAATGTCTGCTCGTCCATCGACACAACATTATCCAGGCAAGATCCCATCACCTCTCGCAGATTCGGGTACTCTCGGCCTGTCTCCTCGGCTGGGACTTGGCTGTCTGGGCTCACCGAGTCATGATTCAACTCAGCCACAATCTCGCTATCAATAGGAGTGTCTGCATTTGCAAAGATTTCCATGACGGATCGTCGAAGTGCCATTGCACCCTGTCTTTCAAACAACCACAGAAACAGCCGCCCACACCACAACAACAGAGCGAAAGCGACTATACAAATCAGGGTCATGTACTGTATCACTTTGCGAAAAAAGCAAGAAAACGTGTATACAAACTCAAAATCATGCACTATACCACCTGACCTCGGAAAACCTGAAATCGATTACACAACTCGAGATGCACCCTGTCATCTCGCGAAGCCTCTTTCACCTCCCGCCTTCTCTCTTCCTCACTGTCCTCGAGCCTCACCTCTCTTGCCTACAGGTTCTCACGACGCGAAGTTCTGTACACCCAAAATCTCTCGCTCTCCCGCGCTTCCACTGGCTCAGCTGGATGGGACACATATCCACGTGGCAGCCTTCGCCCGTGTGGCGCCCGAAACTGCAAGGAGTTCCGCGAAAAGGACCTGTTCTGAAACCTTCTCCCAAAATGCGGGCCGCTGTACGATTTCGCTCCAACCCTATTCATGAAACTGAAAATGCGAGCAGTCTGGACTCTACGGATATTACCAACCCTAACTCGCACGCGTGAACCGCCTCTCCGCAGTTCTGAAACTGTGAGTGCAGAGCAGCTCTAACCCTATCTGCTGACGAACTCAGAACCAGGTTGAGATTCATGTGGCTGGAGAGTGTTAGCATGCTTTGCGTGTATCTTGTTGTTACAGAAGTTAGGTTTTTGAGTGTACACCTACTCATTTTCCTACACCTCTACACCTCTCTCAGTGACTTTTACAGAAATTTGCTTGATCACACTTCCGGGTCGTGCTTGATCATGCCTTTCTTAGCTATATATATTGTTAATCACATCCAGGTCGTGTCTGATGATACCTTTCTTAGTTATGTATTGCTTTATCACACCTTTGTTGACTACTCGTAGTCAAATCAACTGTTAAGTGGTTAATCATTATACTACTTTTGAATACGATTAAATACTTTTATTATTTAACTCACTTTAACAATAAAATATATGTTAATTAATGCAGAGAGCTGATATGTACAGTTTGATTTGTCACTGATATAACAAAATGATTGGTTTTACATTCGACAGTCAATCAATCGGAGGTGTGACAAAACAATACATCATTAATTAATTAAGAGAGTGTTATCAAACATAGCAAATCTACTAGAGGTGTGATCAAGAAAATTTAGGTGACCTTTATTTACCGAAGGTTCGTATGTCCCTAAATTCTTCTGACTAAGCCTGTTGGTACTTCCTTCCACTCGTCACTTTCCACTCATGTTCTCTAACTCTATACTTTATGGTTTGTAATCTCATACTCCATTCACTCCTGTACCTCTTTATTTATTTCACCCGTGTTGTATTTAGCCTAGAATTTCAGTTCTGCATTAGATTTTCGATTCGCGTGGATCAGCTTGCACTGAATTATATAATGCACATGCCAAGACTTTGCACCTCGACACCCAGGGACAGCGTCTTAGGGAAAGTACGCCGCACTTCACATTCCCTCAAGGCGGCCCCTCCCATTACTGAAGGGTGTCCTCAGTGAATAAATCCAAAAGCCTGCCCAGTGCCAGCCATCAGAAGCTTGATGCATAGAATCTTTCCTCAACCTCCTTGATCCTCGCATAGCTTGAACAGAACAGATCTTGAACAAATCCAAAGAGTACTGCTAGTAAGTGTCATTGACCTTTGAATCTAAAACCTCTGGTGATGAGACTTAGAGGTTCAGTTACATATACCAGCAGTTCTGGTTGAACAGAGCAGATCTTGGGCAAATTCAGAGGGTACGGCTGGTAAACGTCATTGAACCTCTGAATCTCAAATCTTAGATGATCGATCATGAGACTTAGAGGTTCAAATATATTTAGTAGCAGTCCTGGTTGAACAGAACAGATATTGGACAAATCCAGAGGGTACAACTGGTAAATGTCATTGAACCTCTGAATCTCAAACCTTAGATGATGAGACGTAGTGGTTCAAAAACATTTACCAGCAGTTTTGATGAGTGAAAATTAAATCTACCATCCGAAGAAACTAGTCCAGATCTTCTTTGACGATTTTCCCAGCGCAACGATTTTTCTCGATCTCTCAGAAATTGAAAGGGTTTTCGGAGTCGGACGGACTAGATTTGATGTCTCATCAAAGGAATCTCAAAGCGATATAGGGTTCAGGTAAACAATTTTGGTCCTGATCCTCAACAGCCGCTTCTGTATCTGTAGTTCTTACTGCAAAACACGTAATAACCTCGCGTAGCCTCAACTATCCTTCGAAGGACAAATCCCAAGTTAAGTAACGAGATGTGTGCTTTGGTAAAACAAAACTGGAAGGTTTTCCTTGATTACTTAAACAAGCTGACCACGCTCTACTCGTAAAAATACCATGATCTGCAACAAATAAAAACATATGACTTCAATGGGTCCAAAGCGCATACATCGTTAGGTAACCTTACCTCGTTTGCATGTAGTACTCGCAGAGAGTGGATAAGTTGCAAGCAACTGCATTCAGCACATTTTCCTCCCTGTGATCCGTCGCTCCGTAATCGTTCAATCATAACCTTCTCGAGTTTGCTCTTGGAAGAGTAACGAACTACCACCACGACCTTCAACAGCAATTCCCAATCCAGCCTAAAAGGCTCAAGATCGTAACTGAAAGAAATCAGCATGTCATCTTCATCTGTAAGTCCTCGAGGAGAGATACAAGTGACATTTTTCTTCTTTTGTATGTCCTCGTCGAGAAAAACTTCCCCGTACAGAGATCCAAGAACTATTACCATAACAGAAGATGAAACTACGATACCTTAGATGTTCATGGAACGCGCCACTTAGCAAGGACTCTTCTGTTGAATGCCCCATTTTATGCCGTGTTCCTTTCCAGAGGCTGCTTCCAGACCTACGCTAATTCCCAATCAGATCGCGTGGAGGAAAAGAAGCAGTTCTCCGCAGAGCAGGGAGAATGTGCGACGCGAGAAGGTTAAGAAACAGTGAGTAACTAATGAACATGAACATAATTATACGGAACACTGAATTTGCAGAGCGAAAAGTCCTATTGTTGGTAAATATCTTCTTTTCTATCCACACCTCGCTGTGAACTGCTACTCGTACGACGAAGCAAATTTGATTATGTGGAATGTCGCTCTCCAGTAATTATGATCTCTGTAGATCTTGTCAATTGAAATGGCAATATACGCTGTTGTACTAGGTATCAGGTTTTGCAACAAGACTCGGACTCCACTTAGAACAATTGAGCCCAAGAACTGCTTGCACCTTAAAGCAGGCAGCCACTGTATGCAGGAGACTGAAATAATGAATAATTATTTGACGCTTGTCGAGATAACATGACCGCGAAGTGAAAGAGAAATGTGTCCAACATGGAGGACAGGCAACTTAAAGGAGTAGAATTAACGAATGTTGCCAACTTAACTCCAGGAAGTGGTAGATGTCTAACGACAGATTGACAAGCTGTACCGGGACAGGAAGGTAATACAACGATGCAGCTAACGCCTAGGCTAGTAGGAGCCTTTGCCAACTGGTTGTAGCCAACTCTGGGTTATGTTCACTTGGATCGGTATCCTGTGGGAGGCTCCATCTCTGACAAACACAAGTGCTTGGCAGTTCTCCAGCAAGAAAGGCAGTTTTCAGTGTACGAGCTAGTCCTCAACTTGTTGAGTTGAGGAGCTGGTGTACGAGCTAGTCCTCAACTTCAGTGCTTCTTTCATTTCATCAGTCACTACGTACTTTCTAACATTTTCCAGCCCAGATATATGATAATTAGCTTGGTCATCATTCTAGATAGACACGATGACCCGACTAACGTTTAAAGAATGTGCATGACTTTGGTCCGGAGAAGGAGCGAAATAAGTGCATGAGAGAGAGGGACGTCAGTCTTAACGAGAGCAATGAACCTTGTTGACAGGTATCTTCGAGGTGCGCTGATTAGAACTTTTGGACTTTACGTTGATACAGTAAGTTCTGACAAACGCTTCAGATCTGCGCACTCTTCATCATTTTGACGAGTTTTACCAACCATTATCCAGTTCTGCTCCTTTACCGCACTCCCATGATCCATGCTCCATCTACCGTTTCATTAACTTTCTCCCGCGCAGATATGAATATTATTGAATAGGAGAATATCGTCCTTGTTTTATGCGTCTCATCAGCGAAATTAATGTACTCCTTCAATCCGTACACAATCCTCCATTCCCACTTTCCCATCCAAGCAAGCGTTCCAGTCCAGCAGCTCCAGCTCTCGCGGCCCCGCCTACTGTAGATCAAGCGGCAAGTTTCTTTTGGAAAACAAGAGAAATGGCCTCTTGCTTTGCACCTCGCCACCGCTTTCTTGAAGGATAAGACGAGAAACTCCAGTAACATTACGGTAGTAGTGTAGTTGACAAACTGTACAGTACTACTATACTAGAGTCCTGATCTCTAGAGGCTACTCTGCGACGCGGCGGGGAGGCCAACGACACGGGTTTTCAGGCAACCCCCTCGTCGCGTCGCCGCCTGAAAGGGATTCTGTTACGGGAAGTCCCTGTTCGAGGCTACCGCAGGGTCCGTGTAACTACGAGAGAGGAAAGAGCGCGTCTGCGAGTTACAGTGATCGTAAGAGAACTTTGTGGGTTTGAGGTCGAAGTTTTCGAAATATTCGGCTCTGCTGAAGCCTGAAGTTAGGGCAGGAGCATGAGCATTTAGTCACAAGAATCAATTTGGAGGGATTTGGAGGAATTCGGTGCTTCTAATCTCGAGTCTGGTATCAGATTTCATGGTGGACCAATTTGACCTTTCTTTTCAAATCAGTCGGAGTCAGCTACCGTACTCCTCCGTCTAGTGGTGTGCGTAGCTCAGAGTGGAATATCAAGAGAGACAGACTGAGAAGAGAAAGGAGGCGTTGTGTTGCTTCGCACCAGAATGTCTTGGTCGGACCGCGACAGGCCAGGCGGCGGATGGATGGAGGAAGTTTGAATCAGACGACGCCGACGAGTCTTGAGGACCTTGTCTGGACCGTGGTTCAGCAGCGGCAGCAAAGTGATAAGGAAGGAAGGGTACGGAGTATGATGAAAGAGGGAGGAGGAGGTGCTGGTGCTGGTGCTGGTGGTGGAGGAAACAGTATAATGGAGGAAGTGCATCAGAAGCTGGTGGCACTGAATTATCCTAGAGCGTTTGTGCCGTTCCAATCGCTTTTGTATGCTGGGACGGAGAGATACATTCTTCTGGAGTGGCTCTTCTTTAAGTATGCCTGGCCCTTTCGCTGGATTCCTTTGTCGGTGTGAATCATGACTCGTGTTTCGCTGATTTCCGGGTGGATTTTCATATATTCTTACTGATCAGCGATTATCTGCGCTGCAAAAATATCGTAAAATTCTGATCGGGTGCAATTTGAGTTCCTAGCTGGAAAATTGTACACATCCTGCCGCATTGGCCGATATTGCTGCACTAAGCTGCAGGCATTGGTCGTTTGATAGTGCTGATGGTCAGGGTTGATGGTTGGACATGTGAAGTTGCTTCATCAGATTTCTGTGATCGTATCAAGTCTGACTTGATATGTACAATCTGCACGTTTTACTTATATTTCAGCCGTTGAAATGATGGATAAATATTGTGAGGTTTTAGGCTTCTTGGCGATAAATCACCATTCCAAAGGCAAGGATCTATCGTTGGCGGAGGTGACAGAGACGAAGAAGGCACACGAACTCAATGTATGGCTCTGTATATTGGATGCTATTAGCTTGCCTTGCGATAGTAATTTCTTGGATGGGGCCCTTTTACGGTCTCCGAGTACTTTACAAGATGCAGTGCAATGGTTGTCGAGGCTGAATCATCTTGTGTGCACCATGTCACTGCCGCCTGGAACCATAGGTTACTTCGTACATTTCAGCATATCTATAGCACTCATTGTGTGAGATGCCATCTCTAGGACTTTTCTGGGAAGGAGATGCTCTGCAGTGAAGTGGAACTGCTCTAACGATCTTTCCCTTGAGCAACCGACAGATTTAGCGGAGATCACTAAGTTCTTAGGATTATCAACAACCGTGGATGCTGAAGCCATCCAGGTGAGCTCTTATGTTCTGGTCTTCCTCCATCGAATCTTTTTCTTCATCTGCACCGAGCTTTAGAAAACGTGGTCCGCTGATTATTTCTCCAATCTGTCTGCTTAACCGTTCAGGGAAGTGGGACATACGAGAATCGGGCAGAGTTGCTTCAGCTGTTTGTGAATCTGGTTGAAGCCAGTTTGTCTTCTGACAATTCGGAATGGAGGTGAGCCTGACAGGTACCGTGCGAGCAGATGGCCTTCAAGTATGTCCTCTTACAGATCTATCTCAAGCTAGGTCGTGTTGTACTCCAGTGTTAGTTTATTAAAGTACTTCGTATCACGGTGTTCGCAGTAGAAGGACATACAATGAATGAGGAGATTCTCGCTCTTTCCTTAACCAGGGAACACGGCAGTGTTGATGAACAGGTGTCGAAAGATATTCAGTTAGTGGATGCGATAGCTGAAAAACAAGCTCTGGTATTTTCGGATGAGTGCAAACTCTTTCCTGCAGATGTTCAGAGTCAATCTGTTCAGAGTCAATCTTACTCAGCAGTGTAAGTCACTGTAAATTCGCCATCTCTTTTGCAGGCCCAGACTTGAGTGTCCTACCTTTTGCAGTACGCATGTTGCCTTTGTGGAAGGTTTGTCTCGTAAGTTTTGCTACGATTACCACCTCAAAATTTAATTCGATTAGTGACGCGTTGTACTGTCGTCCACCAGTCCAGATGTTTCGGAGCTGGAAGTGAAATTCGCTGAGCATCTGAGAGAAATAACTCGTCTTCAACAAATCGTGGATAGACATGCATCAAAGGTACATCCACTGCATTGTCGACATTAGGGGATTAACTTAGGACGAAACGTAATTTTGGGCTGCAACAGGTTGCAGAAATGCAAGCCGTTGAGTATACACCTCTGCATTGACACTGACAAAACATTTGCTGGATAGCTGAATTATAAGCCAGATGAAGACAACACAGAGGCAGGAACGGCATTACGTATGCAGCTTGAAGCGTTTTTGGAGGTTGCCAAAGCTTTTGACGCTATCTACTTGAAGGTACATCATGCTATGTTTTAAGGTATTTGTCCGAAGTCTGTGCCGGTCTGTGCTCTTGCAGGCTCCAGACCCGAATCCTTTCGAAAAGTTCCAGTTCCAAAGCTAAGTATATTTGACGATGCTATCTTAGTGTTCGTAGTGAGGCAAGGGGGCCGCACAGATTACCTGACAGTCTAAATTGGGTTCTTATGATCTTTTAGGCAGTTTTAGGGTCAACGTTACCCTACATACTGTAGAGAGATCCTCTTTGCACCGAACATGAGGAGTTCACGTCAATTGTGATATACGTCCAGAAAACTTACCAACGTTGGCCATAGGAAATTCGACCTTGGACGCACATGATGGAGCTCCCTCAGCTACATGGCCTTGGGCCAGCCGCTGCTCGTTTGTTGGATTCGTATAAGCTACTACTTCAGGTAATTAGCTCACTCTGCTTCCTGTTGTTTTTATGCGAAGGTCTTGTGTTTCCTCTTCATTAACCGCACGTGAATTTGTTTCCTATCCATTGTGGTTAATGCTCATCCGTCTGGTCCCCTTATTTATGCAGCTTCTGCGAAATCTGAGGAGTTTAAGAGAATCCCATGCTGCAGTCGCCAATGTCGGCTTAGATGGAGTAAGTGAACAGGATGAACCTCCAACAGGTGATTCTACTTTGGGACGTCTTATCGGGGAGTGTGAACAAGCCCTTACTGTTTTGAATGACGGACTGTGCATATTATCTACTTCTCGTTTCAGGGTGCAAGGGTCGACCGGAGTAAGGTAGAAAATGAATGGATCTTGTCAAGCTAAATAAACTATAGATTGTTACCGAGCTTCTGTATGAGGTCCTGGCTCCTGAACCGCCGCCCGAGAGTGTTGGTTAGTATGAACTTCGAAGGGATCTACATGAAGGCTGACATCGTGCCTTACTCGATATTCTACGTACCTTCGTCTTGCAAGTTAAGATCTGAACCGCCGCCCGAGAGTGTTAGTTTGTATGTACATGGAAGGGATCTACATGAAGGCTGACATCGTGCCTTCTCGATATTCTATGTACCTTCGTCTTTGAAGTAAAGATCTACTTGAACACAACGTTAGGTTTTTACTTTAACATCTTATTAGGAGAAAAGCCCATGGTATTTGACACCACTGCTCGTTGAATGGAATAAATCGAAAATTTTCGATTTGTTTTGTACCTTCATGTGATTTATAGTAGGGTCCTCGGCTGAATTTAGGGTTTGTTCATAGCTTCGAGTACCGGATCCAACAGGTTGAAGTCCTCTACGTAATCTGAAGTGATTTAGGGAATCTGCTACAAACTGAAGCACCATGAGAGTTGAGCTCAGCAAAAATGGTTCGGGATACTTGTCATCTCCCGTCTGATATGGATGTTTTCGGGTTTCAGGGGCTAGGATATCTTCATGACGATTCACAGAATCTCGTGGCTTACGTGATCCTCGTCTCGGCTGTTGATGTTAGGGTAGTACATTCGTTTCTCACAGTTCTTGCCTTCAGTACTTCAACCTGGGATACTCCATCTGTGTCAATGTTTCCTTATTGGGCTCTATCGATTTTCAACGTCATGGTGCTTGGGGAGATCCGTTTTAGTGGTTGTCACTTCCAAGACCCTGTATCATGCTACATGAAAAAGTTCTGAGAACCTCAAGTTATGGACATTTCTTATGCCAGTTTTGGGTCATCGAATGAGTTCCCCTTCCCCTCTACAGGACTGCGAGTGCGACTCCCCTTTTGTCAGGAGTACTAAACGAAGAAGGCATCGAGGGCTGTGGCACCGGTAATAAAGCTTCTCAGCTTTATTACTAAAGCTGAGAAGCTACCGGATTGCGGGAGTTCGACTTTTCGGGGTCTAAAAAGTTTTGTTTTCTCTGTTACTTCGAACGCGCGAAGTGTACAAAGAAGCTGAAATGTGCAGTTCGCAGGGGAACACTACATAACGAATTATATTTTGATTACTAAATCCTACTTCTCGTGTACAATCCTTTCGCTGTTCCCTATATACTAATGCAAGAATCCGCACGTTGTTTTGGAGAATGCAATCGACATGCTCTGGCTAATACAAATAGTCATGATTTAAGGTATTTGGAATGTTACACCCCGATTAAACGAGTAATATATATTCACCTGAATGTCACATAAGTAAACGATAGGATGATAGGTTGCTGTCGAGTTGAGTGTAATGATAGATCGACCATGTCAATTTCAAGAGTTGGAGGTCTGAACTTAGTACAATCGAACCACACTTAACACATGCAATCTCACAGTGAAAACTGCGCCTTCGCTCAGTATCTCTGCGTCCATCCATCAGATAAAGTTCGACTGTTGTAAAACACGTAAGCTGCTAGTGCGACACGGACAAACGACATTGGTAACTCTAACCGCGCACCTCAAATTCCCTCTGGCACAATTGGAAAGAAATCCTTTAACAGCGAGCAAACACCAGAACAAGAACACACAGAAGTCATAAGTTCTCTTATGACTTCTGCACTTTACATGTCTGACAAGCGAAAACGAAATGGTCGGAGATCTGGAGAGGATTTAAGTTACAACCAAGATAAAACCTGTAACTAGGATTTCTTCATGATGAAAATTTGAACTTCGGAACTATACACATTTTCTAACTTTTGGACGTGTGTGACGAGTTTCATACCAACATCCTCTTGATTCTTTCAGCATAACAGTATAGAAATATTTTCTCGTATTTACAACCTCTCAGAAACATGCAAGTGCTGTTTACCTCCTCGAGTGTACTCCCTAGGAGTTTGGCAAATGTAGTATACCGCATTTTGTATCCTTGCCTCAACAGTCTCAACAGTTTGACTCTGTTTTCAGTTCAATAGTCAATGTATGGTTTTGGTTGTCAAAAGTACAGTTTCACGTAAGTATAGTCTATGATTGACTGTTTTTGTCTTTTATTTGAGATGCTTAAACCACTACTTCCTGTGTAAGGCGGTCGGGTAACCCGGACTCCTCATTCTTGTGAGTTGCCAGTTCGAGAGTGAGCACAGTTACATCATGAACCAAGTTTGCGATACTATATAACTTTTAGAAACATTTTTATATCCTATATTAACAGAATGAAATAGAAAATACTCTCCAATTATGCTAACAGCAGCTCGGTGGAATGTAGTTGGAGTTTAGGATAGAAAACTGAAAGCATTTGATTGGTTGAGATAAAAACTATTTGGTTTGTGGACTGCCCATGGAACGCCCGGCAGTAAGAGGAGATGTGTTCCTATACAATATATACGATGTGACATATTGTTTTTCAAAGAGAAGTTAGGAGTTTTGATTTACCGGTATGTGATATTTAAGAGCGCTAGACGACCTTAGAGCTACTGATAATAGTGCTTAGCCTCGGTGTTCTTCTTCCCTTCTGGGCGTTGGTTGCTTACCCCTTCGGGTACTTCTTTTCTCTTGTAATGTTTGATGGAGTCTTCCCATCATTGCGTCGCGTGTTTCTTCAAAGAAAACATATAATGTTTTGCAAAGACAACGTCTTTCTGTCTAAAGCACAGAGAATCCTCATAAAGACTTGGTGACTGCAAACCGAACTTCGATGATTGAGATTGCCCGTGCTGTGCTGCTCACAATGTATCGGGTTGACGCACATGAAGTCAGTCTAGAAGTTAGAGAACTATGTGAACAAGAAGGTAGGGGAAAACTTTCTGAAACTTTCACAAGAAATTTTAGTATAGACAATCCAAGATAGAACTATGGGACAGAAACGACGAAGAGATGTGCAATAATTTCAAGATCTTGTTGACGAGAAATTGTAAAAGATATAATAACTTTGTAAAGAGGAAGAGTTACCAATGAACCATCCCCAGTCCTAGAGACAGGATGATAATGAGAGAAATTTTATTGTTATGTTTTAGAATAGTTGTGAAAACCAGAAAGAAAAGAGGAGGATTTGTGCCGTGTAGAGTATTTTATCATATTGGAAACCGTAACGGATAGAGAAGGACGGATAGAGTTATTCTGAAACCTAAAAGAAAGAAAGATCAGTCACTAACGCTTTGTCGTGCGCATGTACATCGCTATACACATACATCATTGTCAGAGGTACACCACACATACACATAACATATGGATGATGTCATATACATACACAATTTTTTTCTGCTCACTACCAACAACCTCCACCCCTGCGAAAAACTCATGCAGTCCTAGCTGCAAGCTCCACACTCTCTCTTACGTCAAGCAATGGACTTGAATTACTTGACGTGGATTGTTAGCTTTGGATTGATTGAGCAGCGTCGGATGCGATCGACGGGTGTTACTGCTCAGACACTTCTGAGCTCTTTGTCTACCGGGTTAGTGGAGGTAAAGGTTGGGGGCGAGGCTTGTGGAGTTTGTCATTCTTGGACATCAAGGGATGTCGTAAGAGAGTGTGGAGCTTGCAGCTAGGACTGTAGGAGTTTATTGTACAGTGGAGGTGGAGGTTGTTGGTCGTGAGAAAAAGGAAACTGCTCCGGAGGCTACAAGATAGCAGTCAACGACTTTGTCTTCTACCTCTAGCATGATGACAGAGGACACTTGAGAGTCGGAGATTGGATCCAAGCTTATACGAGAAGAGAGACGAAGAGTTTAGAGATTTCTGAAGAGCTATAGGAATTGTTTTGCCTTCATTATGAAAGATTTTGGTACCTTGAAAGGACCATGTATACAGATCGACTTCGCTAATGACACGTCAATCTTTCATCGTTCTTACAAGTACAGTGACATGGAGAGAGTTTTGATCTAGAGTAGGACTCAAGACTTGTTGGAGGTTGGGTTGGTGGAGATGTCGCATGGAGAGTATGCATCTGTCATAGTTATGTTAGCAGATATGTATGGCAACTACACGAATAGACTGATGTATGGAGACTACCGTCTTATCAATCGATAGACGAAGTCCGATAAGTATACCATGCCGACACTTGAGGAGATCTTTGATGCAGTGAGGCATGTGAAAGTCTTCAGTACTTTGGACTTCCGAGCAGGATATCATCAGTTGCCGATGAGAGAAGAAGATAAGTCCAAGACAACATTCTGGGGGATTGACTCTCTGACAAGGATTGTTTGTATCAGTGGCGGTTCTTATCATTTGAGTTGAAGAACGCCCCTGCTGAGTTCCAAAAGGTGATGGACATGATCCTAGCAAGATTGCATTTTGTTCGATGTTATATTAACGACATCTTAGTCTATAGTGCTACAGTGGAGGAGCACGAGAGACACTTACGAGATGTGTTTGAGCGGTGAGAGCAAATGAGTTGAAGTTACACCGAGGAAGTGTAAGTTCTTCCAAGAGTTGGTAGAGTATCTGGATCACACCATCTATCTAGGTGGGTTGGGTGTTCAACAGACGAAGGTTGAGACTATTGCACGTATCTCAGGTCCCACAAATGTGAGTCGAGTTCGGACATTTGTTGGTTGACAAACTTCTATCGTCGATACGTGAAAAAGTTTAGTGCAATTGCGAAGTCATTGACCAAGTTGATGAAGGTGGACCAAGAGTGACAGTGGGGAGATGAGCAAGAGTGAGCTTTTGTAGAGAATAAGGATAAGTTGACATCTGCTCTTATCTTGAGGAGACCCGTTAGGAGGCGTCCTTTCCAACTGCAAACTAATTGTAGTATGTTGAGACTTGGAGCAGTGTTGACTCAACATGATGATGAGAAAAAAGAGTTTGTGGTGGTGTATGTCTGTCGCTCCAACAATTCGGCAGAGATGAGATACAATTCGTACGAGGGGGAGTGTTTAGTTGCAATGTGGGCTGTTGCACACTTTTGATGTTATTTGTTTGAGAACCCTTTTACTCTTGATCACCAGTCGCTCTTTATCATTGATCACCAGTCGCTCAAGTGGTTGATGGAGTCCGACAAGGTTACAACGAAGCTTGCATGATGAGCTTTGATCTTACAAGAGTATGACTTCCAAGTAGTGCATAGACCTAGAGTTGCAAACCTAGATGCCGATGGGTTGAGTCGCAACTCGACAACAGGATCAGACTGGAGCTCCATGGCATGACAAGGTTGATGAGGAGATAATGCTAGGATGGCATGCATCTGCCTTTCTTTGTGTGTTGATCATGAACTCTAGTATGGAGAGTCAGGTCGTATCTTTCTCAAGTCAGAGAGTAGATGGTGAGTCTCTAGATCTTGAGGGTGGAGATATCCACGACGATGTGACTGTAATGCAATATCCACATACATGTGTGGTGGTAGACACATTAAGTGCCAAGGAGCGAGATCGCATTTTCCAACGAGCAAAGAGATTTCTACGAGAAGCTCGACATGTACTTCGAGTGTGAGATGATGAGGGAGTACAGATAGTGCAACATCCATCTCAAAGGGCACAGTTAGTACGACATGCTCATGAGGAGTTCAAATATTTTGGGATGAAGCGTGCGCATAGCTTACTCCAAGGACAATATAGGTGGTGTGGTATGCACATTGATGTGCAGCAGTTTGTCACACGATGTGTGATTTGTGATCGAGTACGAGCATCATTTAATGCTCCTACTCCACAGTTACAACCCTTATCGATTATGGGGTTGGATTACCGTTGGAGCTTGGATTTTGTGAGAGATCTTTATCGTTGACTGTACGTCATCATCTGTATGTGTTGGTGAGTGGTGGAGCACTTCTCCAAGTGGATTGAGTTGATGGTATTATCAGACAAGGCGAGTGAAGAAGCAACGTATGCGTTCTTAGATCGAGTGTTGAGTCGTTCTGGAGCACCAGTTGAAGTGCTGACAAATCAAGGTACAGAGTTTCTTGATGAGTTTCAGACCTTGTGTGATCAGGCGTCGATTGATCATCGGACTACATCTCGAGATCATCTTGAGACAGATGGTTTGACGGGAGAGGGTTGTTCAGACAGCGAAGAGAGGATTGCGCAAGTATGGCTTGCAGGAGGGTCACGTGGGAGACAGGGATGTGTAGTTACCAAGGTTGGCTATGGACTATCGGTTTAGTCGACAAGCGTCTTTGGCTTCTTTCTCATCATATTTTTCTATTCTATGACCGAGATCCAGACCTACCTTCGGTTACGCGTCGTGATTCTGCTGAGGTGCTGAACCTTGATGACTCGGATATGTGGGTGAGAGTCGAGACATTTCTGAGAGTTATACCTATGGCTTTTGAGAACTTAGCGATTTGCTCGACATAGAGACACATTGCGATATGTGACTATTCAAGGAAGAAGTTATCGATCATCGAGTGGCAAGTTTCATCCTGGTGATTATATCCATCTACAACAGACTACATTGACAACGTTGGATGTGATCGCAAGGTGCATTATTTTATGAGTGCGTGAAGTGTTACCTTTTGGAGTACTCATGTTAGAAGACCGTGATGGTGTTGTTTGGAAGGACCATGTGCGTAATTGTGTGCCATGTCATCTTTCCAACATCGATGGTATCATTGACCCAAGCTTAGCAGTTGTATTTGTGAGCTTGTGGTGTATGTTGTGTGGGTCTGTTGGTGGAGCAGCCCGTATGTTGATGTGTGATGGTTGTTCGAGAGGTTGACACATGTCGTGTTTGACTCCATCTTTCAGTGTCATTTCTATTGGACGATAGGTTTATCTTCGATGTATATAGTAGAGATAGCCAATTAGATCTTTGCGTGATATGGATTACAAACATACGACTAACGATGAGATGATGTAGCACCCGGTCTCATGATCTTTGCACCCACAAAGGTGTAAATCACATAGTTGAGATATGAGGCTATCTCAACTAGGAGTTAGTCACAATCGTCAGTTAGGAGAGCGATTGTGATACACATGTGGAATGTGTATGACATTGTCTATGTGTTATGTGTATGTGTGGTGTACCTTTGACAGCGATGTGTATGCACACGACAGCTGTCACGTTAGTTTAGCACCTCGGTTAGGTTGACCGAGTGCAGAGTGACTAATCCCTATAGGGCCATTAGTGCCGTTAGGACGAGTTCTTGAGATAACCCACTAGGGGTATACTTCACAGGTAAGGCTAGGAGGCTTTAGTTCTTCGAGTTGAGTCTTCAAGCTCATGGCTATGATGGATAGTCTTGTTAAGTGTAAACTGGATTCTCTGAGAGCATAGAGTGGGTTTGGCTTGACCATTTTGCGAGTAATCATTGTTGCCGTGTTGACATTGTGGAGATGATAATTTTTCTGTTGAGATTACTTGAAGCCAAACCCACTCTATGCTCTCAAAGAATCCAGGTTACACTCAACAAGACTATCCATCATGCCAAGAGCTTGAAGAACTAAAGCCTCCAAGCCCTACCTGCAGAGTATATCCCTAACGACACTAACGGCCCTACCGAGATTAGCCTACTCCGCACTCGACCAACCTAGCCGAGGTGCTAAACTAATGTGACAGCTTAGCCTCACAAGTCCATTGCAAGTTAAGCTCCTTGTTTTCTCTTACTCGTTTCTTCCAAAAGTTTGTCTCAGTTGTGTCATGTGCTTCTCAAATATAAAGAAACCAGGTTGTGAATTTTCTTCTAAAGTCTCATTGATATACATATAAATATTTTTATTGCTTACTATTATTATTTTTATTATTATTCTTAATCTGATGTTCAAATGGCATGTCTTGTCGACTATATTCAAGAGCAGTATCTTATTTCAACTCTAGAACAACAAACACTTTATGTAATCTACAAGATCGATTATGACAAAACTACATGTTCATTGGGATCAAATACACTTCGAGGATAACTTGTGTTATTTTATCTAAATTGTTGATAAAGTGAATTGAGTGTTAAAGAATATACAAAAAGGTAACAAGAGAGCTCAGAGAGTCATCATCTCTCGAGAGTGCAAGATATTAACACAACCAACATGAAGATGACCAATGAATTATATAAGAAAACAAGACAAGACAAAGTGAACTCCAACAAGACTAAGGAATTACATGAATCACGTTACAAACATTCAAGTCACATCAACATAAAAGACATGTTGTAGAACAAGTAAACATCGGAAGTTATATATTATATTGCTAACATAAATCTTATAATCTTCAAACTACATTCTTAGAAGTTTCTCCAGAGAGCCGAATTACGTCTTGAGGTGTAATACTGACTTGTCTCTTTCCTGACGCTTTGTACTTATGTCTTGAGGTCGGACTCGAGAGCTCTTGATATCCAGCTGCGACAATGGTTTCTCGATCTATATCAGATCCCCTCGTAGGACGAGCAACATTCAACAAAACTAAGCAAGTCAATATTTCCATGTAAAGTATTTTCAAAGACGAAATTTGATTATTAGATGTGTTAATTATCATATGGACAAACTACTGCATCTTCAAGTTGAGAAGACGCTGGAGGCTTCATTAATCATGACTATGCGTTAGCATAGCAGCGAATAGCTATGAAGCTATTTATTGTGAAACCGAAAAAGAAGTGAAACGAACTGATGAAGTCATTGTAAATGCTAACGAATAGATCCGTGATACCATTGCAAACCGTAGATCTTTGTTTCATTCGTTATTTTTCATTTGTCGATGTCCAAGTTGTTTAGCTTATAATTCTCTAAGAAGAAAATCATGAGTTCAATCTCTTGGGGGTACAATTAGAGAGATACAATTGCATGCATTATAAATTATAAACGAAGCTTCTTGTCCAAATCTCATTATAGTGGACTCACATGGACATTCCCGAAGACAAAAAAGGACAAGTAATACCGTTTACCATTATTTACCATAAAAAGCAAGACTTTACACTCGAGAGGAGGAACGAAGAGCGCAACAAACTTTGCGCCATCCCTACACTCTACGTTATCGAGATCATTTCTGTTGACCATCTTACGCAGTCTAAGACTTCTTCGCCGCCCTTGCCATATCGTCTGTTCCATTGCTATATTCGAACACAGGACAGGACGCTACAATAGTGCGAAATAAGGACTGCGAAGGGATTGAGACAGGCAATCGAAAACATTGGGCACCTTGTGCTGCTGCTGCTAACGTTGGCATCCTTTTGGGTTAGTCGGCCATACGAACCCTAGAAGGAGAGCAACTTCCATCCATCCACGACATATGCGATTGCAGGTATGCGGCTGGGGTTTGCATCTAAGTATGATGATGCGTTGGCACCCTAGCTAGGCTGTACCGAGAGCTCAACGAATGTCATGAATCTTCTACCTCATCTCATGTTCGACCAACAGAGCCAGACTTGGATAAGACATAATTGTTCAAGGCTCAAGACTTCTAATTGATCATATCGATAGTTTCTCAAGCGAGACTACCGTAGTAGGTCAGATAATGGTATTATAAAACACTGCGATCCACAACATTTATATACGACATGAAGTTGTGGTACAGAGAGATCACTGCTTGATAACATATGATTTCGTACAGGATGAAACAGGTTCTGTTCACACATGGGCAAGAATTGCTGAACTGTTGACGGTTCAAACACAACGAATCTCGTCTTGATAAAAGGAGTTTCCACACTCACCGGTGCCGAAGCCATGCAATGCACACATGTTGCCTTGTCTTTGGTGGTAAAGGACATGCAAACGCGCCGTGCTGGCAAGCCACATCGGAGAGGCATCAGGCATACTTTTTGTGCAGCTAGCTAGAGCAAGAAACTATATATTACCTGAGCTTTCATGAAGATAATGTGAAATACGGTTGTCTCTCTGACCGTACTGTGAAGGGGAGGGACCTAACGTAATCTGCTTTCGGTTGTAACATCTCGTGACGTCAAAGCCCCTTCAAACCCGCTGTAAGTGGGTGCATGTTTCAACGTCGCTCATCACAGGATTCGATGAAGAAAAGCCTCTCATGAGTCTCAGTGCACGTATTATGTGCTAGTCAACTAGATCGAATAGGGTCCCAGCTAATGAGTCTATTTTTCTCTTGTTGGGCATACACGTCTTTGCGGTGTGTTTGTCGTCAGTAAATTCAGACATCATCCTGAATGACAAGTACAGACGACTAAACAACCAACGCCGCGTGACAAATCGCCGCGTTTCCACAACGTTAACGATCATGCTCGCTCGGTGTTTGCCACTCACAATTTAATTCGAAACCTGAGGTTTTGCTCAGATGGGCGAGTGAACACGTTTACAGTCGAGAGAGAGATAATCGAGCGAAATGTCAACCAACATCCGTGTGAATGCTGATGCTGTAGCTTCTATTCCAATGTATAAACTGAACCTAAGCGGTGCTGACGATCCTACATAACTGAGAAGTTCCTGGGCGACTGATACACTTACGTCGCCAACTGTTACAGCAAAGCTGAACTAATCAGGATCACGGAGTGGAGCTCGAAGACTTAGTCCTCAGTAAGCTCGAAGCGCGATTATGTTTAACAGAGAAGAGAGACATAAATAGAGGAATATATTCCCATGTAGATGTGGAAAGGAACCTTTCTTTCGTTTATAAAATAGATACAGTTTGACGAGCACCAATGCTTCTCTACAGCTTCTGAGCAACAGAGGCAGCCTAATACTTACATGAGGCAAAACATGTCTGTACCAAGAAGCTGAAGCCTAAGCAGTCTGCAAGGCTGCAGACTGATATCCGCCAGAAATCATGATGACTGACATCACCTGTTCGACTCAGCCTCTTGGTATGCATGAACAACCAGCAAATTTCACAGCTTGCTCCGTCGACAGATTGGTTTGACATTAGTGTCCATGAGCAGGTATAATCTTGGATCTAGATATCGTGCAGATATTGTCCACAGGCAGTCTCTCTACTACTGTAATTCAGAAGTGATCATCACCGAATAATCTCGTTTTCCTGGCTATTCCAGTTTATGATACAGCAACCCCGAAAGGAGAATCTCATTCTTATAGGTAGCCTCGGCAGCCTAAACGGGAGGGCTAGCCATGGGCTGGAATGCAAAAGCCTTGGGACCGAACTCTCGGACGATGGGGCAAGGGGGCAACCAGTACCACCTCCGATGAGAAATGCAGTGAACGAGAACTCGGCTGGATGCAATAACGAGGCACATGAGATCGTCGTTCCCAGAATACTGAGGCAAGTTGGAGAGGTAGCCATGAGGCAACATGCGCACAACTTCTTCTAGCATCGGAGCTGGTAACACTTCCATCTCCTTCCACCTGGTGCAAGACCGCTCTTGAGCTAGCTCCCAGATTGCCACTCTAGTGATCACCAGCGCGCTGTTGACAGTTATCGCAACCATGAGAAGGCGGCCGTTGCATTCGCAAATCTTGGGAAGCACCGTGGTGTCCACCTTGGGACCCTTCACTGCCAGCTCCATAACCGGGCTGTCCATTTGGCTCCACATTTCATTCTTCACATCGTACACCAATACCGTACTGCAGCCTGCGCTGTAGAGAAATCCGTTGTACGACAAAGCTTCTCGCTGTAGAGGAAACCGTGACAGCCTGCTGTCTATGAGCTTCCAGCTCCTGGAAATAGAATCGTACACTTCAGTTGTCACGTCTGAGGCTCGAAGGCTGTCGTAAAAGCTGCTGGTAACAATCACCTTGAATGATTTCCGGTCCTCGTCCACCACCAGTCCCATCACCGGATTCTCCCGCTGGATGATCATGGAAGGAAGCTCAATCACGGAGCGAGTGAGTGGATTACAGACATAAATTCGTTCGTCCTTTCCCTTCACACATAAGAGGCCTTTGGATGCAGCTGCCACAGACTGGAAGGAGGGTAAAAAGTTGAGTGGGAATCCGACCCACTTGTTAGAATTGGGGTTATGTGCGATACATTCTCCACTGGGACCTGAGAACAAAAACCAGGGCTTTTCCGACCATGTACCGGAACACAGCTTGAGGAATTTGGGCGAGAGCAGCATGGACTCCCAACGCTTGCAGACCGATCGGAAGCGAGTCAAGGACTGCACGGGTAAGCCCGCAAGTACAATGTCCAAAAGATGCTCGGGCAATTCACTCCACAATTCCGTTTCCATAGCGATGTTCGTTTCCATCTGCCCGTGCACTGCCTCAGCAGATTCATGATCATTTGCTCCCTGCAGTCTGTTGCCACCAGAAGCTAAGTACTGCTGATGCGGTTTGACTTTCCCACACATGCATCCCATCTCTGGATTAAACCCAACTGGCGGCCTGCAGACACACAGCGACGGATACACAACAGACACAACGGAATCAAGCGGTACTGCGGATGGTCAATCCGTTTATACCGCCTAGTGAGATCATCATTTTGCCCAAGCTGACTCGGATGGGAGAACATTCAACCATCCCAACTGTTGTGACCATAAAGTCCTCCTTCTCTTCCTCCTACATGTTTGGCCTTCACCGTCATCGTTGATGTACAGATGATAGGAACGTCGGCTTGATACAGTCGACAATCACAGAAGAATGCTATCAGAGAAGAAACACCATCCTCGCAACTTGGCAACTTGACCTCTCTCCGCGTACTCATTTAGATGTTGGTGAGTCAAAGATACTCCTGCACAGTAAACATCGTCACATGATTCAGGCAGCCTCGGAAGCGTTAACCTCTCTTTCTCTCTCTCGTGAAGAACTATGAGCCCGGGGAGCTTAGAGTACTACTGGTTATAGCATCAGCAGCTGTTCGGGTTTCTCTCCAGCACCGGGGGAGTTGCAGCGGATATAACGGTGATTTGCTTCATATCAACATGAACTCGATGCATGGTTCAGATCATCAACACTTCCAGCTGTGACAGATACCAGTCCATCGCTGTCTGCATCTCATTTCCTCCCCACTCTAGAGTGAGAGAGACAGACCTTTCGGACAGTACTGATGCTTCCTGCGATAAAAAATGTGGTTGTTGGAGCTAGTAGTAGTCTAACTGTCTGCTTTCAGTTCCGGTGTAGGTCACTGATCTTCATCACTGTAAGACCGTAGGACCGCAGAGATAAGTTCTTGAGACACAAGAGATGAGACGGAGTGACTGATCGAGCATGACATGTGATAAAGTTCTTGGAGGCTGCCGTCTGAGATCAGTCTTCCGATGGGAATCTAAATTACTGTCATGTCAATTACGGCTGGTAGCTATAGTGAAATGGATAACCATTGGACTAAGGACTAAAGACAGTAGCATGCGCTGAGATGCGATCAAGTGAAGCTCAGCGAGCCGTCGAGAAGAAGGGGAAGACTAATGAGAAGCAATCCCCAATTACATAAACTTGGTGCTGATGGTCCGATGCTTTAGGGTGAGTAACCAACCTCAACACTGAAATACTGCAGGCTGATATCGATGATGCAGATTCCAGCTGATACCTCCGACTCCATGGGGGAGTTATAATTGTTCGTTACAGGCTAGGATAGTGAATGACTAGACAGAATCCGTGCACTGGACGGCTGCCTGCACCTGCCTCTTCCCTCTTGCTCCTCAACCGCCACCAGCTCCCATCCACACACAACTCGCAGACGCAATCCGCAGACGCAATCTTTCTCAAAAACTAGACAGCAGGAACCCGCTTATTTCTCCACGCTCCACTGCACTTCCAGTCAATCCAACCCACGACTACCGTAGGCTTTTGGCCCGGCCCAGCTCCAGCGCCAGCCTAGATCCGGCATCCCGTGTAATGTGCCCCGGCAACATTTCTAAAATTGCAGGAGAAGTAGAGAATGCGTGGATAATTTCTGTCTCAAAGCAACCAAAAAAGTGAAAAAGTTTCTCGAAATATGCTAAAAATCGCCGGCAAATTACAGGTAAGCAGGAAAAACCTGGGCTGGGCCTGCTCGGAGAAAACTGAGGAAGATCCTAAAGCCGCCAATGCTCTCCTACCTCCCCCTTGGCCACAAGCTAAAAGGGGTAAAACATTACTTTAGCAACGTCTCACGCAAAAACCATATCAGAGTAGCATCGGTCCTCTCCTCTCGTCCCCGTGAATCGAAGGGCCAACCGAAGCAAGCCTACAGGTACTGTACGAGCTTGCAGGTACATTCATTGATCCAAGCATCAATAGCAGCAGTGATGGGTCCAGGAGGAAGCTGACGGGCAGGGGACAGGAGAGGAGGGAGAGAGAAACAGTTCGGGTACACGCGGGAGAGCGAGGAGAAAAGAGGCGGCTCGACGTGTATTTGACGGAATGTGCAAAATGAGCCCGAACGAGATTTATTTGTTGTCGGATTGGCGCTCGTATGCCCGAGCCGAACTATGCCGCCATGTGTCCCTTTGCCCCGCTGTTACTCCTTGTCGCCTACCGGTCTCGGTGCCCGACAATTCTAGAGGCTACACGTTGACTGATGAGCCTATCGCCTCTACCTTCTGTCTCCGGGGACTTACAAGTTCGTATCTGCTCCTCTGTCTAAAGCACCTGGAGCTTGGAGGTCGTAACTGTCATGATGTGAATGCATTCTTGGGGTGTATTGAGTCGAATCTCTACCGAGATTTCGATCCAGAGAATTCTTCTTGTGTGTGAAAAGAAAACGATGCTGGTGTTCTGCTTTATGACGTTTGTAAGTCCGGAGTGAACAATGTAGACGTACAATTCGCGGAGGGGTTTTGGTTCCTCCAGTTCGGAGAATTCCCTGGATGGTGAAGACTGCTTGTCTATCTTGCGGGGTACATGCGCTAGGGTTTTATGTTCTCCACCTGCGGAATTCGAAGACGAGTCCAGAACACTTTATGTCCTCCAAAGTTTCCTCTTTTGATGGATGCGTAGGACTGTAATTATCGAAAGTTTGATCACCGCTTCCAAGGTTGATTATCAAAAAACTTGTGCTATCTCTATTTATCCTCTGCAAAGGCCGCACGAGGAATTTATGAGCAGTCTCCTCGGACTTCATGGTTCGCGCAGACTCAGAATTTCTAAGGACGAAGAAGACTCCTACTGTAAGTCCCAACTCTCCACAGCGCTGCAACTCGTACTGCTCTGCAACTAACGTACCCCCAGAATCTGTGTTCTGTTCCTCCGGCGATGAGAGACATTTAGATAGATGCACTAACTGCCTACTGCGCAAATTTACGAAGAGTTTATATGGGGAGTCTTTCTTGCTGTAAGTCTAGACATGCAACCATCCACGTCGATATAATTAAGCCTGCTTGTCCTCTTTTCTTCATACGACGTGTCCAGTTCTGACTGGAGAAGTGCGATCATGCCGCGTGTGGTTTCTTGTTCCTTTTTCTTCAACGAAGGTGCATAGAAATAGTTGTTGAAGTGCTGCTTTGGAGGTTCACTACTTGCATGTGTTCTCATTGAACACATCGTTGTGCTGTAACTGCTTCGCTGCACGTTGGACTTCAGCCTGTAAGAACGATAGCATGTATTTGAGCGGTCGGAAATGTGAGATACGAGGGAAAAGTCCCTTGTCGTACGTGACAGGATCGATGACGGAGCTTAAGTATCTCCATGTTTGGCATTCCATTACTGCTGCTTTAAGTTCTATGTGTGTTCGACGAGTTCATAATGGTTGGAGCGAACACCCGACGTGATTTTAGCTGTAACATATCTTCAGCTGTAACAACTACAGGAAGTTACCATTTGCTTCACCTCGTCTATCATGGAACTCCTCACAGGCAGGGCCACTGCGAAGACATCCAAGCAGTGCTGTCAGTGACGTCCAAGAGAGCTGAAATCCTGAATATCTCGAGCATTGAATTGCTCCTCTCCTCTCGTCTCAGAGTCTATGTAGCACCGTCCAGCCACCGGGGTCTATATATGGTCGACAAGCTACGGCATGCAGTTCTTAATGAGTACATCTCTCTCTCTCTCTCTCTCTCTCTTTTCATGACTGAACTTTACTAGTAGACATACTCGTTCTGTGGACTAACAGGAAGTATCTCTACTAGCATGATTGATCTGGGTCGTCAATCGTTCCTGTTTTTAACATGTTTCATGTTAAGGTATGTTACGTTGTTGTCCATGAGCTTTAATGTTTGCATGCAGATGTCCTAGCCATGTAGTACTGCCAAGAATCGGGACCGAGCGGGTGTGTTATCCAGTTGCATGTGTACTGTTGTGTCGCATATGGCTTCCTGTTTTCAAGGTTTTTGTCTCTGAGATACAACTTGCTACGGCACAGATAATGCTTCAAGTAAGGAGGCCATGTCTTTGCTGGATATAATACTATCTGAACAAGTGAGCATACTCCAGACTTTGAGTGGACGATTGTCTGATATGTATGTGTTGTGACGTTGTAGGACATTAAATCACTTTAACGACTTAGAGAATTTCTGGAGTCAGGTTTGAGTAAACAGGCTACAACCGTGAACAATACGTGCTCGTTATGGCAGTGCTATGTATCACTTACAGCGAAAACCTTGCTGTAAGTGACTTCACTGGAACTGGAAGTCATTTACAGCCAACATTTCGATCATCGATGTCGAACAAGAGAATATGACCTTTTCTTGTTCCATATCCCATACTCGGAAAGAATTGCATACCTTCGTCCTTTCTCATCCGGCCTTCGCTTGAGCTCCTGTACGTATATACCATCATCCAACTCGCGAGACAGTGAGGTGATCCTGATTTGGTCTTGCACATTCTGGTTTGATTTAAGATGAAGCAGCATTAGTTGACTGCTGCATGTCTGCCAGCCTCTCGAATTACTGTATAGCTAGATTATCCGTAGAGCAGCTTAGGAGCTCTTTCATTGTTAAGGAGGCCTTAAGAATGCTGTCATGTCTCGTTCAAAGCAGGTTAAAAGAAAAAAAGTACGTTGATAGCACTGACTAGCAGATTTCTCATTTAAATAAAACGTTGGGTGTGGATGGTCCCTTGAGTGAGAAAGTTGAATGTTCATTTCGTCCCTCTGTCAGTAGGGACATGCAACATTAATCACCCTAGGATTTCAACTCAGGTGTATGAGGTGTGCTCCTCATCGGCTTACTTCGCAATATCTGATGACTGATATCCAGTATACACTGTACGTAGTTGCTTGTGTTTCAGGTCACCTTGGCCTCTGTTTTCACATATTGGGTCACTAACTCCATGATAGAAAGGCCACCTGCTGCACCGAACGTTTTTCTAGTTATGCTTCAGGAGCATATATAAACCCTACTCGTAGTGCAGAGGGAAGCTCGAGATGTTTTCCCCCTCGAGATGTTTGGCATGTGATGTTCTTCGTCAAATTATTAGAGATATAGGAGATTAGAAATACTCCGTTAAAGGCGAAGAGTGGTCAGTGTTTTCTGTTTCTTTGCTAGGAGATATGGTTCGTGGACAAACCATGAGTTCACTGGTTGTATACCTCAATCTAGCTATTTGTCAATACAGTGCTACCAGAGCAACTAATAAGTTGGCGTCACTTTATCACGAACAGAAGGGTCTCACTCCACTCTTTATGATCAGTTTCAGTTGTTTTCCTGGACTGTGATGTCTCGCCCCTTGATACTTCATCTTCTTGGCTGTCTTAGGGCAGTTCCCTTCTGCTCTTCCCTAGCTTTTAAGTTTTGAATTTTCTGAGCTCGAGAAGATGGGAATCGCTAGCCAAAGGAGTAGGTTGTTTACTGCATTCTAGTTTTCAGATTTCAGTGTACTGGATATGATACATTTCACGCTACGTCTGGTTGGTCACAACACTCGGTTCCTTGAACAGAGAAATTGAACTGATGCGAAGTACTCAGCTAGCGCTGTGTTGTCGATTTTGAACTTTCGGACTTGTGCTTTCAAGAATAGTGACAAGGTCTGGGAATGAAGGATGTCCTCGTGCAGTTCGGGACGTTTTCCACGAAATGTTTTTCCTCTTCTGTCCAGATAATACTGTAGCAAAGTATAGTAATGTTGGGACTATACTCACTTTTGTTGTGCATTGTGACATTATTATGGTGGTTATTCCGACCAGTGGACTTCGGAACAACTACTGCGCTTTTCATTATCACTGTCGGTTCATGGTCCTCGAAGAACCAAAAGAAATCATTTCAGGAGTACACAAGCACCCGGCGTACTTATTGGCACTGTGATGAGTATGTCATTGAGTAGTTAGGAGTGGTGGAACTAGATTCTGAACTTTCCTGCAAGCTTTAAAAGCTTCTTCGGTTTCAGCTTGGAGACAGTTTCCCACATCCGCACCTTCTAAGTTCTAACTTTCTCCAAAGCTGCTCAGTGAAGCTCTACAAATGACTTGGTCCTTTTGTTGTGGAAAGACTCTTAAGTGAAACCAGTGCTAGTTCAGTATACTAGAAACGTGTCCGGATGTGGTGCAGTCCTCTGATACGTTGCCTGTGACTTAAAACAGAAGAGTGGGTTATATATATACGATGGCAACGAAAAATTATAGGAAACTATAACTGATTACAGTTTATAACAAACGTTGATCCAGTAATGGTGGTTGAGCAGGCTGATCACAAACAGCCCGGAGTTAGAGCCCATCATCTTCAACCGAGAAAATGAATCCCTCCCGAGTACGAGATCAGCCCCAAGCGTAAAGAAGTCCGTTTGAACAAACGTTTAGGGTTATATACATACACATACCGAATCACATGCAGGCTAGTACGGTGATTCGTACTAGCCTGCATGCGGTCGGTGCTCAAACACCGTGCGAACCTCTAGTTCTGTGCTCGCTATTCGTCTGGTCTGTATGCCTGCATGTTAACCTGACCTCATTCATGTCTTGGTACATGTTCATAATCCCTTTATCTACCAGTAAGAATGTCTATAAATATAAGACGGGTGGTCTGGGATATGCTCTTGAGGCGATTGATATCGATCTCCATGCAGGACGTCCATCGACTGATGTTGACAAAGATTAATATTGCTGATCGTCTTGATCCTTGTCTCATGATCACTCAAAAACACTTTCCGTTTGCATGGTATTGGGATAATTAATTAGTTTTGCTCCTTGTCTCGGATCTGCGGGCTGTTGACTTGTCACGGTAGACAATCAGCATTTTCAACAGGCCTCATTGTATTACAGGTCTGTGGATTGATTTGATACACGAGCTCGAGTAGAGATATTAAAGCAACAAGATCGTCATTATAAGGTATAGTATACTGTAAATCTCTAGAAACCTAAATGCTTGCACTTGCGATACATCTTCTACGTGCTCCCTCTCTTCGTGCAGAATGATGTTAGGTTTACAACATTTTCCTTCCGAATGGACGAGCAAGAAATCTACCGATGCATAGAGCTATTATTGTGAGCGAACTGAACAAGGCAAAACGACAAGCCAGATTTTCTAGAGAAATTAAGACAAAACAAGATTGCAAGCTATTGATTCTCGGCTCTAGCTTTACCTCCCAATTCAAGTCTTAAAATGTAAAGCTAAACTTCTTGGTTTGAGCTTGGCTCTGTTCGAATTCTTGGCTTCTGCAGCTAGGTATACCTTGGTGTATATATATGCGAGGACCACCAGAACAAATTTAAAGCGTAAGACCCAACTGGAATCTGTATATTATTCAGTATTCGTATGGATCGGTTAAGGCGGACAAGGCTGGTAATGGTGTCACTGAAGTACTCGACCGGTATTCGTATGGATTGGTTAAGGCGGACAAGGCTGGCAATGGTGTCACTGAAGTACTCGACCGATGAATATTTTTAACCATAAGGCTTCTTCTCATTGGGTTGTCGTCTCAGATTCAGCAGGCTCCGCCAGTCATAGTGCAAAGTCAGCAGCTTAATGGTCCTCTGAAATACATCGCACCTCAAATGAAACGAACGAAATGAGCGCCGAGGTGTAATTACCTGCTGCCTACACCGAACGTCCATCCTGGCTGGGAGCTTCCTGTTCGCACCGACTCGAGCGGTAGTTGCTCCAAGTTACGACTTTGATTTTCTGCTGTAACCAGTTCCAAGAAATAGAAGTCGATGATATCAAATCTACTCCATTGTTGTTCGTCTGTGCAGCTTATTATTCGACACTTCTTCTTCGCACGGAAAGAAATGACTAGGTGCGTCTTTCGCACCTTCTCTTTGTGGACAGTTGACACTTAACTTGTGTCAACTGCATAATTGTGGTCTTGAATAAACTGAGGTTCATATATAGTACTACTCATTCCAGGGCGGACACGAAGGTTCATCCTTACTGCTGCAGCGATCCACAAGTGCGGCGATTATCCACTAAACAAGAGACGCAGAGCCGCCAATTGACACTTGTATGGTTGGCCACATTCAGTAGCAACTAATGACTGTGATATATATGAACTCTTCCTGATGATGACGTTCCAAGGATTGAGGTATTGGTGCTTGACAGCCAGCGCTAGCAATCTGGGTACTGAACCGTAGGCCTGGACTAGGGACACATGGGCGACTTTCTGATGCACGTCAGTAAAGGAAAGAGCTAATTTGATCCTTGCTCTGGACATTATCCGCCAATACAATCCTGACTCTAGAGGTCGAGTGGCCAGCTTGATGATGTTCGCTCGAGGTATATATTTAACAGCGCCTTGAAGCTCTTCGTTTGTTTTGTACCTAAGCTCGCATGAAAGTATATGTTCCATCTAAATTCTGGCAGTTCCCGGCCCAAACAGCCTCTCAGGAATTGGCTTCCGTCAGCTATGCCATGCTGTTGCCATGTCTATGTTCTTTGAGGTGTCAAGACTCCGATCGCGAAACTCGCTAGCTACTTAATTAGACTTCTGGTAATGCTGCAGCGAATGTTTCATTTGTCCGTTGCTCTTTGTTGTCTCTTGTCATCAAGTCTTCCAGTTGAAGTGTCGTAGAACTAGCTTGACCTTTCAGGTTAATTTGCAAAGGGCATCTTCTTCATCCTTTGCCTGTACGTACACGTGAGTGCACATCACTCTGCCAACACACATGCCCTAATGGCAACGTCCCGACAGTCGAATCGCACAGCCCGCGCGCCGCTCCGAAACATGAGTCCACTCAAGAGTCAAGAGGCATCTCAGAGCGCAGCCGCTGTTTATTTGATCGTTCCAGATTCCAGATCTCAGTCGACGTTGCATGCATGCGCGCAGGCTGACTAAAGTCAAACTTCGGGTTCTGATCGAGTAGCTACAGTATTACGGGGTTACCTCTCATTGAAATTCTCATGTGATATGTAGCGGGGTGTCCAGCAACCAAGATACCATTAAACACTCCGCCATGCAGTTAATAATGATGTCGATCCATCGAAGCTGTTCCTCAAAAGGGACTTCACCGGACGTCTCGATTCATGATCACAAGCAAATGACGCTCCTGTCCTGCAGCATGCTCCAGTCTAAATGCAGCGCCGTTTATGCTGCTGCTGCTTGCCGCGCAATTCAAAGAGTCGAAAAGGCTGAATTCGCCCTGGAGTTCTTATATTAGCAAAGAAGAAGGTAGCTGCAAATCAAATCTTGAGCTTGCAATTGACCGCTGCCTACACTAGTGTGTTCGGAGGAGCACGGGCAGTTCCTTTGTCGAGGTCAGATCATGACTGCAGAGGCCAAGCAACGTCTACCAGGACCAAAACCAGTAAAGGAATCAATGCGTTCCCGCATGCTCTGCTAGCACAGATCCACTCTCCTCGTGAATTCTCTGCAGCACTGTTTCATGATCAGGCTACATGATGATAACTATAATATATATAGAGCTGCATGCCTTGAAGATCATCAACACAAGTCTGATCATGAGACTTGGATCTATTCTGGTTCGTGTAGATGCGCGACGTGATTATAGAGGACCGTATATATAAGAACGGGTGTGTTCGATCAGATCTGTGGCTTCACTACTGCCATGGCCGGCCGGCGTGGATTGGTGGTCGCTGCAAATATTGACGACACATTTATGTGAACATCTTCCCACAGATATCTTGAGCAGAGTACTTAGATCCATTTGACAATCAGTTTTACGTATTTTTATTGCATGCGCATGATCTATCTTCTGTTACTCATTCGTCGTTGTGTTGTCATAAATTCGATCGGTTGCTTCTAACTATGACTCATTTTTCTTGCACACAGATCTAGAGCTCGTCGAGCAATGTGCTGTGGAATGCGGGCCGGGCTCCCGCTCGTTCGAACAGCCCGAGGTTGAGGGCGATGTGAGCTCACGAGAGTTTCGAGTTATACCTTTCCAGAAAGTTGATGGAATCAGATCATGAAGGACCTCATGATCCTGCACGGCCACCGACTATGACGAATTAACGGATCCGGACGAGCTTGGGATAGAAATCCAGACCAGACTATTGATAGGCGGGATTCCATGGCCATCCCCACATGCAACCTTGTGGGTGTGCCCATCTCAGTTCTAATATAAGTCAAATTATGAATTATGGCGAGACGATGAACAGCAGAAGACGTTCTCGTACAGTTATTGTTCGAACGACGTCGGCTGCCTTAGGCTCCCAGCCCAGCCTTGGAGAAACATCGACTGCTGCGCTCGAGCTATAGACACTGCCCGGCCGGGCACTGAAGCTAAATATCCACAGCTTACGGATCCGGTCGACTTTCAATAACACGTCGACTTTCAAAACGGATGATAGTGGCAAGTACGAGCTTCGAATTCAAGAAGCTCTTTCTTCTCTCGCGTGTTTACTATGTGGGGGATCGACGGCGGCATGTCATCGATGTTAAATATCATTAGAGAGTTACATCAAAATTCTGCGGAAGATAAAAGGACAAAAGAAAAGAAAAAAAGGAAGAGGTGACTTGTGAAATGACTTTGACTTGAAAAGCACTGTTACAGCAGCTAGGTAAGTCACTTTGAGAGGTGACAGCAGTTATGTACCAGTAGTATATTAACCCACATTCTTTGTAGAGTAGTATGAGTCGGAAGTGCTTTCTGTCTGTACCAGTTCTGAAGTCTAAGTAAAGCTGTGAACATTTCATCTCGCAATATTTCTGTTAAGTTCTCCTTCGGAATATTAGTTTCAACAGGCTGATCTGTTATCAGTTCTAATAGGCTGGAGATAAAGTTCTATATTCTGAGAGACTTGGGAGTACAATTCTCAGTTTTGTAACAATCAATCGTTCCTTTTCTGACCAAAGTTAAAGTATGCTCTCAAATTGTCAGTTTGAACCTTTGAAAATTCTATTTACAGCCTATTCTGCGCGCGTATACCGGCATCGATATCGAAAGCATACAAACTAATTAGAAAAAACGCAGAATTATGAACCCATAATTATGAACGCCTATTCTGCATCGATATCGAAAGCATACAAACTAATTAGAAAAAACGCAGAAACGCGAAATTCCCTCTGTCATGTTCTGCTCATGCTTTGCTTTCTTATCCTTCTCCAACGTTAACTGGAGTTCTCAAGTTCGATTTTTCTGTTCAGCCAGATACAGATGCTTATTCTTCACTGAGTCCCTTGTGCTGTTTTACCTTGACCCTAGCTTCTTATTCCAGACGCATGCATATGCATCTCCTCTCGTCTTCTCATCCTCTAGATCTTGTAACCACAAGGACCCGAATTCTCTCCACATCCTTGGTTTGTCAACATATATTCCAATTGCAATCTAATTAATTGCTCAGCATGGATTTGAGGCGGATCGTACGTACAAAGAGTCACCGTTGCCTTACAATACAATCACTACTAGATCCGCCTACAGCTTACCTTCATACTAAGAATTTCAGGAAGCATGAAGGTACAGGCACGATGATCTGTAGCTGAAAGGAAACAGCGAGCGGATGCTATCGAGAATAACGGCGATGATATCGATGCTTGAACGAACTCTGGACGAGTCCACCTGTTCTATCGTCTGTTCGATTTTTGGAACGTTAACAAGTCTGCGCATGCGTTTTGTTTCTCCACGATCAATATCCCCCGGCAAGATATATACTGAAACGGACTTTCGAGAGCATTACCTACACGGTCGAGTCTGAGTACTAGTTGACTTAGCTAGAACGCACCCACAGTGATCTAATCTACTTGTACAACGCCTTTCGACTAGTCTAAAAGTAGAGGTAGCAAGAGGTTTCCTTGCAGTCGACGACCGTACAAACGCAGTAGGGACGTCTCACTTAGCCTGAAGTTCTGAATCCGGAGACTGCAGCTAAGCATTGCACCGTCTAGATGTCTGAACCCACAAGGAACCCGATCACTCTGAAGACGTACTATTTCAACTCTGGAAAACGGGGATGTACAAGTAAAAACCTCCAGCGTAGAACACAGAAACTATGTACAACAAGGACAAACAGTACTAGTAGCTCGGTCGACGTTGGTATATTCACCCCTGTGAGGGGCAACCAAAATAATTAAGTCCTTCGACCCTTAAGCTTGGACATGCGTATGAACGACAGAATGCTCGAAAAGCTCGAAGAGACTGCACTGAGCAGTTAAAAGCACGTGACTCGATGGAGATCCTCTCGACGGTTGGCTTCAAGCTTACAGTGAACATTCGGACTGACTACCTTCATCTGTAAACAAGTAAATGAGACAGCACTCAAGTGGGGATCCGGAGGTATGGGTTCATATATTGCACTTGAGGAAAAGCTGAGAACAAAGATGAAAGAACATGAAAGAAGAGAATCGGAAATGGAGGAGAAGGGGAACATGGATATATACTGCTTATTTGTGGTGGTATGAGTGAGTAGTTCAAGTCTTTTATATAATAGCTAGAGCACCTCAAGAAACCGGCTCCTTGTCAATTCTTCAAGAGAAACTGGAGGATACATTATGAGCAACTTGTATGTTCAAGAGCAGTTGAAAGACAGCGTGAGAGAAAGCTAAGGTTGCAGCTGCAGCTCAAGCTTAGGGAGAAAACAAGCGCTAGCATAATCATCATGAATGAATGAATTCGTCACGCCTATGAACCGATTGCTCTTCTGAATGCTAAAGTAAGAGATACGCTCCTGTAGCTCGAGACAATCCACCAGAGGAGAAAGTTCAGGCGATGAGCTTCGAAACCTTCCTAAGCAAATGCAAGTGACAAGGCTGAAAGAAGCAGTAAACTGACCATGAAGAAGGATATGAATTCGATTCTTATCGACTCGCGGAAAGGACCACAGATTAACCGAGAACGAAATGTAAAGCGACTCCATTAAGATACCCATGATACTCATGATCACTTTTATGTCTTCAAGTTGCAGTGTGTATAATATATGAGTATACCTACAGTTGAATGCCAGAAGCAGAGGTTGCAATTCAATCCTTCATGTTCCTTCGGAGGCAAATGTAGAAGCTTGCCCCGTCTATGCATCTCAACTGTTAGACTACTAGGTTAAGAATTCCTGCAACTAGACATGATTTGTGCTCCTTGTTTCTCTTATGAGATCTGTCCTCAGAGTCCGCTGTTTGAGGGCGGTTAGCGTGCCAGCCTAAGCTTGGATTCGACAGAAGATCCACATATCCATGTGCCTGTACCAAGTAGTGCTAACAACTTAAATTTAAGTTGTTAGTCACGGGCGCCAGATCAGCTGCAGTGTGGTAGCTCTGTACTAGAGATACTCATATTTTTCGTAGAAATTTTCTCAGCTTGAAGTGCATAAACAACCACTATAATTTGACCTCTCCATGTTGTTCCGTGAAGTGCTTCCAGTGCTGTCTGCGCATCTTCAACTCGCTTCATGGTCACCAGCCCGAATCCAGAAAAGACCAGATTGCTGCGAACAGAAATATTCGATAAGAGTTCTAAGATTCACCCCACAACGACGACAATTATAGATCTAAATACCGCTGGCACGTAAACGTTAACGTAGTGAAACATTTGTGATCGAGCCAAAATCGCCAGGAATCAACATGGCACACGTGCATACATGTACAATACGAGTATCATGTGAGCTTTCTTAATTTACACGATCACTTCGACTCGACTAACGTCCAGATCGAGCCACCCGCTCCTGTTAACGTTGCTCCCAACCGTTCACGTGCATACCTGGTCCAGAGCAAAGTGGTGATATGTATAGAATAAGGCATATAGCATGCGCAGTAGTTCTAACGCTCGTTTACTACCTACATGTGCGCAAAAGTTGCTAATCTCTACACAACATTCTCAGGAAAACCTCAAGCTGCACACAGCCTTTTAGTTAAACTAGGAATAGAACTAAACACTCCGGGTCGATAGTACGAAATGTTAACAACTGGACCTGAACATTTGCCATCAGTTTCGGTTCCCGCACTCAATGATTCCACGCGTATATGAAAACAACCGCCCCAGCTAACTAGGCGATAGTCAAAACTTTAGAATGGAAGTCATGGTTCCTTCTATCCGTGTCCCACCTTAGACTAGTAGGACCTGGTATATAACAGTGTAACCGCTCACCCCTTATGTCTTCGGATGACGTGCGCCTCTGATACTTCTCCAAAACTTGAAAACTTCCTCTCCAATCCTTTGACGTTGATCCCCGGAACAAGCCCTTGAATGAACAGCGTTCTTCTAGAATTGCTCCCGCTTATGGTGGTGCTGCCCTTTGGTGTCCATGGCAACGAACTACTAGGCATTCGATCAGGAACCTGGATCCCCATGATGCAAGGGAAACTGAAAGAAAGAACTCGCAATGCATGTTTCGACCTTTATATACAGCACTCAGTTTCAAGAACTCAACTAACACTTCACATTTGCCGCGCTAGCGCTAGCCAGCCGTGATGAGCTCCTAAATGAGTAGGTTGGCAACTGGTGGAAAATATCGAATGGACTCACAGAAGTAGTTGGGACGACGTCCAACGCGTTCATTCATCGACTGCCTGAGCACTGCAAATTCCATCTCAACCGAGATGTGTTCCGTACCCTTCTACGCAAGTTGGTGCTCGATGTACACGCAAGGTACGTGGACTGGACGGAGAAACAAGAAGCCCCAAAGGCCTGCATACCTACCGTACCTTTTCCAAGTCTTGCCAGAACCGACGGAATTCGCAAACCTCACGTCGTCCGTTCCGTTCCATCATCCATGCCCTTATCACATTTCTTGAAATTCTCCAGGAGTCAGTCACAGCACACAGATCTCGTTTGTGGAATACCGTAACTCCACTTGTATTGTAGAAAGCAGCTCAAGTAATGCGGTTACTATATTAGGGGTTGTTAGAGCTCGGAAAAGGACATTAAATAATCTTCTCCCTTAGAGAAATATGCCTGGTGAATGAAAAAAAGAAATGTAACCGTTTTACCCAAACAGTTTTGGTTAGAGCATTTTCATGCGAGAATAAAATATATTAAGTAATGACTTAAACCAAATCTGCCCAAGAGCTTAATACGGTGGGATTCGTTTCAGAACTAAGTATTGAGTATCGATTATGAATACTGAACATTGAAAAGTTTTTGTGGTTTTTTTGAACAAAACAGTATTTTCTCTCTAACCTAAGGTAACACATGGAGAAAAAGGAATATCCCTTTTTTCTTTTATTCTTGCGCTGGGAGTTTAACGACAAAACCATTTCGTAATATTTGTTCGTGATTTTACTTCCATGGTGTTAGACAATATATTGTTTTCTGCATTCATAGAATATCGCTTTTTTATTTTGAATGATGTGTTATAGAGAATGTAATGATGGACAGTTAATCAGAACATGAGACTTCAGTATTTGATTATCATGATACCTTGAAGAGTCTCTCGACATATTCTAGAATTTTTACTTTCCAGATAAAGTTTATTGGCCATCGGAGATCATACGGGAGTGATTTGTATTATCTTGGATTTAGTTTGTCACGTCAGTTTGGGCACCTCGGCTAGGTTGACCGAGTGCGAAGTGGCGCATCCCGGTAAGGCCGTTAGTGCCGTTAGGGCGAGTTGGGAGGAGAGTCCACTAGGGGTAAACTTCGCAGGTAGGGCTTAGAGGCCTTAGTTCTTTGAGTTGAGTCTTCAAGCTCCAGGCAATGGTGGATAGTCTAGTTGAGTGTAACCTGGATTCTCTTCGCGTTTAGAGTGGGTTTGGCTTGACCGTTTGTGAGTAATCCTTGTTGTGGTGTTGGAGATGGTAATCTCTGTATTCAGATTACTCAAAGAACTGAGTGCAGGTCGAGGCGGAGTTCAGTAAGAGCTCGCAGATCTGAAATCGGAAATCGCCCGCTGGTATCTTCGGGCGTTGCCGTTCGTGGTTGATTGTTTGGAGCTGTGATCGAGGTGTGTGGACGCCGTGCTACATTGGTGGTCGCAGATCGATTTGCTGTTGTTGGGGTCGAGTGGAGATTTCTGTCATGCGGAAGCGCTGCAGAAATTTTGCGGAATGTTCTTGAAGTGTGTTGTTGGAGCCGGATTGCGCGTTTGGGCGTAGCAGCTGAAATACTTGTCAATGTCGGGCCGGAGTGGACTCTTTGGAAGCGCATTGGAGAGACGATTCTAGCGCACTAAGTTTCGTGGAGTTTGGCCAAGGACTGAAGAAGTTATGGCATGTCGAAGTTCACTGCCGTGAAACCCGCAAGCACTAAAAGGCTAGTTACGTCAGATTTTGGCTCAATTTCGTGAGGAAACTCGAGTTTAGTAGTTGTTGTGTGTGTGTGTGCATCCGCGAAGTGTGTGTGGTGCATTTGCGAATCTGTTTTGGTGGTGTTCGGGTTGGATTTGGAGGTTCTTGCTGTTTTACGTCAGATTTTGGTCACCCGCGTGCACCCGCAAGCTGTTTTCGCTGTTTTGGAGGCTGTTTTGGTGCAATCTTCTGCAATTCGAGCCTCTTCTGGTGTGTGTGTACCTGTTCTACTCTACTTCAAGTAGTAAGTTGTGTTAGGAGGCGTTTAGAGGCTTCGAGGAGCAGAGGTGCGTGAGTGCGGAGGCGGAGCGGAGCTGAGCCTGAGCCTGAGCCTGAGCCCGAGCCCGCCGCAAGCCAGCTTGCTGGCGTGCGTGAGAGAGGTATCCAAGTTCTAGTGTGTGGGAAGGGTAAAACCAGCTGGTCACCCATCCCAACACTATTTCTGGACCTGGACTCCTGACTTTTTAGTCTTAGCTTTGGCTTTACCACTAGACCAATAGCTCTTGGTGTCCTACAGGGATGCGTGCAAGTACTTATGGACTTGTTTAAGGTAGTAGGAGACCTTCTCGCACGTTCCTAGAGGAGTGGTAGGGCGACCCCATAGTATTAGGGGCAAGCTATAGTTGTGGTAGTGTTTGTCTATACCGTAGAGACGCGTATGTAGGCAGTTGGTGGCAGTTGTCTTGGGTGAGCTAGTAGAGCTACCACGTGGATATTTTTGGAGCTACTAGAGGTGTGGACATCTAGTTAGTGACCTCCAGTGTCAGTTACGACAGTTGGTGACCATATATTGTGCATGTGGTCACCGACGAGGAGACGTCAGTCCGGGTGGGGCTGGATTTCTCTTTATGTTAATGTTTGAGTGTGGAGGGTTATCGTTTGGACTTCTTGTGGTTAGAACCCCTCCATATTCTGCTTCCTGTTTGTGCGCCGCGTTTGCGTGTGTTGGCGCTGGATTTCCGGAGTGAGTTCACTCCAGTGTGCTGTCGGTAGTGAGGCTGGAGTTGCGGACCAGTCAGACTACCTTTGTCTCTCTCACGGTGCGGTTGGAGTGATGACCAACAGACCGTGAGAGGCTGCCTGTGGTGATGGCAGGTACAGGTTGCCCTTACCTTGACCGTCCTAGTAGGGGATAGGTGAGCTCAGTAGGAGCGGGGTTAGGCAAGTGGTGGTGACGGTGGTGACGGAGATTGCGACTTCCGGTTGGGGAGTGTGCTAGCGGGATTCTCTCATCACGGAGTTCTCGGGAGGTTCTGGTGGGGACTTCTCCGACAGTGGGTATACACGGAGTGGGGTGAGGTACCGACTACCTACACCATTGCCGTCGGTTGTTCCAGAGGACGAGTCAGACGCAGACAGCACGTTTTCTGATGGTGAGTCTAGTGTCACCACACCGTTGTTGTGGGACATGGACGAGATCTATGGGGCCACGAAGGGGCCTCGACGTTACTCGGGTACAGTTGGTACCATTGAGCTGGATGACTTCATCCAGGAGTTTGACAGTTGGTGCGATCTGCAGCAGATGCGTAACCCACAGCTATTTACACCCTTCATGGCGTGGAAGGGTTTGTTCCAGCACTTGGAGGGACCGCCGATGGACGATTATCATGAGTTCAGGCGAGATTACAGTGTTGAGATCGAGTTGTGGAGACAACATTGGTCTCCCAACTACGTTTCTATCACTACTGGCGCAGTTTCGGGAGGCGTAGCACCTGCGAGTTCGGGTGCCAGTAGCAGTGGTACAGCCGCAGGTGGCGGAGTACCTACTACCAGCGGTGCGTCCACAGGTAGTGGAGCGGGTGGTAGTGTGAGCGGGATACCACCAAGGTTTAACCCTGTGGTTCAGTTCTTCCAATGTTTGAGGAAGAACTATCAGGGTGTGCGGACCGACAAGTTGAGGAGTCTGCAGGAGTTCCAGCGGAAGACTGGAGAGAGCCTACGCGAGGCGTTTACTCGCATGAGGCGGTTGATCAGCGTTACCCAAGGGGTGACGGAAGCACAGGCAGTCCAGTTCTGGTATGGGATACTAGACCGGGAGCTGCGTAGGAGAGTTAGAGATGCTACTCTTCTTAGAGATACCGCTCCGACGTTGGCGGTTGTCTTTAGTCTGGCTGAGCGGATTGAGCTCAACATGGTGGAGGAGAGGGTGGTGGTTGCTGGGTTCAGCAAGGAGACACCACATGGAGCGACCACCTCTTCTCGAGGATCACAGGCTACGCAACAGCGTGGTAGTGGTGGTGGTAAGGATCGTGCAGAGCAGTCACGATCGCAGGGAGGTGTAGGAGGATCTGGTGGGCAGAAGCCCATGCCGTCCTTCTCTAGTCAGCAGCAAGCGGGTCCTTGCTGGACGTGTGATGGTCCTCATCAGCAGAGGGACTGTCCACAGAGGAGAGGTTATGAGACGTCAGGGACATCAGGGACGTCTCCAGCAGTACCTAGGCAATGTGAGCATTGCGGACGACCTGGTCACAGTAGTGACCGTTGTTTTGATCTCCATCCCGAGTTGCGGCAAGGGAAGGCTGATCGTGGACGAGGCGGAGGAGCTCAGGGAGGCCGTGGTGGTCGAGCTGGAGGTAGAGGTCCAGCACCTGGGAGAGGACCGGTCGGTCCACCGCTTGCTACGACGTCAGAAGCAGGTATGGCTGCTCGGATTGAGCAGTTGGAGCAGAGGATAGCTAGTATGGCCATGGCTCAGCGGAGGTCAGGTGGAACAGAGGCTTCCACGTCTTATGGAGGAGAAGGAGGTGACTTCGACTTCATGGCTGGTATGGCGCAGATTGAGGCATCTGCGGCAGTGACTAGAGGTGCAGTACGTGCCTCTGAGCCACGAGGTGCGTCAGTGGAGTTGGATCCACAACGCGGGGAGGCTGGTAGACAAGCCAGGCTTCCCCAGTCGTTCACGTTATCGGAGGCGTTGAGGACCACATCTATGGTTCCTAAACGACCTACCGATGGTGCAGTAGAGTTGGAGGCATCGACATCCAGGAATGGGTGTGATGTGAGTCCACCTTCGACGTCTGTGGATGCGACGTCGAACCCGATGTTGAGGGCGGCTACAGCAGTTTTGCGAGCCCCACTATTCTCAGCCACGGATATGAGGGCATTGGGAGTCAACTTGGCTCCAGTGTTCCAGTTGGCGGCCACGCTCAGTGAGAGCGAGGATGTAGTTACCTCTAGTGCTGAGGTAGTTCAGCGAGAGGCGGTAGACGTGTCCATGGAGTCGAGGATCAGGACAGCTACCAGTGGTACTTGGCAAGCGGCGGCTGCTAGGTTAGATGAGTTACCAGCTAGGCCGGCGATTGACCGTGCTAGTTTGGCACCAGGTGTGGTGTTGTTGGACAACAGAAGTGGTATCTTCTGTTTGGTGGCACCTTCAGGGAAAGTGTATCGACCTCAGAAGGTCTTGTTAGACTCTAGAGCCCAACCGTTGATGTTGGGAAAGGCGGCGTGTATTGGTTTGGGTCTGAAGAAGTCCGAGATAGAGAGATGTCCATTCCAGTTGCAGACATCTCTAGGGGGATCAGGAGGTACGGCTCTACACATGACACGTGAGATGTTGACGGTGAGAGTTCGGCCAGATCATCCCACGGATGGCTCTATGGTGAAGGTCAAGGCCATCGTTACAGCCGCAGAGTCTTATGATGTATTGGTGGGAGGTGCTGTGTTGTACCCTATGGGGTTCGTGATTGACTATTGGACAGAGACAGCATCTTACAGACCAGGTTGGCAGTCCGGTGAGGGACGAGTGAGCCGCTTACCAGTGCGGTTCAGTGCTAGAGTTGGGACGACGGAGCCTACACCAGGAACGATGGCATCCGTTGCAGGGTTCAGTTCGATCATGACTTGGCCGGACGAGTTGTTGGAGGGTAATGCCCATGCGGAGGATACTCCGATCTATGAGGAGGTGGAGGACATGCCTAGCATGTCTACGTTAGTACCATCTGCCTTGGATGTTCCACTCTGGAGTTCGAGTGGAGGGTTGCAGTATGCTGATCAGTTGGTGCAGCAGGCTTGGAGTGAAGCTTTTGTACCACCAGTAGAGGAAACAAAGGGTTGTTCCTGCTACTGGCCCTGTGACCTTATCCCCGTTGGATACGACTCCCATTGTGTGGCAGTATCCAGAGGAAGGTGTATGTGTGCTGGAGCTGTTTGGAGGGATCAGCACATGTTTGGCTGCGGTATTGCAGGCAGGTATACAAGTACAGCGATACTTGTATGTGGAGAGAGATGAGATTGCGAGACGCATCTCATTGTGACATGTGGCACGTTTGGTGCAGAGATATCCTGAGTTGTTGCCCATATCAGCTGTTAGAGGATACTAGCAAGCATTACCGTCGGATTTCACTGCTGGGGGCGCAGGATCTCACGTTTGTAGGCACCATCCACTTGGTGATAGCCGGATGGCCATGTCAAGGTCACACGCGTGCAGGGAGAGGTCAGGGTTTACATGACCCGTGATCTAGGATGTTCTGGGAGATGTTACGGATCCTACGACATCTCCAGATGCATCAGGTGGATTCTCCAGCGTACATTTTGGAGAACGTTCCTTTCTTGGGTGATGCTCGTACACAGATGATGGCGAGTGTGCACCAAGTGCGGTCTTGGGTTGGACCAGCAGTGTTGTTGGATGCAGCGAGAGTGGGATCTCGTGCACATCGTCCACGGTTGTGGTGGACGAACTTGTTACCGAGAGAGGTGCTTAAGCGCGCACACGATGGAGTGAGACGACCAGCGCACCTCACGGTTGATAGCATCTTGGATGCAGGACGATGATCTCAAGCAGTGAGAGTCGTCGATAGGTCACCCATGGCAGTGGTGAACCTAGTGGGACGGCCTATGGTAGCATTACCCACTTTGGTAAGCTTTCCAGCGTCACATGCTTACAGAGATGGAGGACCTGGGCTTGTGTGGGATGCTCAATTACGGCAGTTGGTGGAGCCCAATGCCGATGAGAGAGAGCGAGCAATGGGTTTCACTACGGGCACGACGGCAGTAGCTTCGGTGTCGGAGGCTTCACGTCGTCAAGTATTGGGTCAAGCAATGGACTTGAATTGCTTGACATGGATTGTTAGTCTTGGATTGGCTGAGCAGCGTCGGATGCGATCGACGGGTGTTACTGCTCGAGCACTCTTGAGCTCTTTGCCTACCGGGTCGGTGGAGGCAAAGGCTGGGGGCGAGGCACGTGGAGTTCGTCATCCTTGGACATCATGGGATGTCATAGGAGAGAGTGTGGAGTTTGCAGCTAGAACTGCAGAAGTTTTACACACATTAGCGGTGAAGGTTGTTGGTGGTGAGCAGAAGGAAACTGCTCCAGAGGCTGCAAGATAGCAGTCAACGACTTCGTCTTCTACCTCTAGCATGGTGACAGAGGATACTTGGGAGCCGGAGATCGGACCCAAGCTTATAAGAGAGGAGAGACAAAGAGTCCAAAGATTCCTGAAGAGCTACAGGAATTGTTTTGCCTTCAGTATGAAGGATTTGGGTACCTTGAAGGGACCTGGTATACGGATCGACTTGGCTAATGACACGCCAATCTTTCGACGTCCTTACAGGTACAGTGACATGGAGAGAGCCTTGATCCAGAGTCGGACTCAAGACTTGTTGGAGGCTGGGTTGGTGGAGATGTCGCATGGAGAGTATGCATCTGCCACAGTTATGCCAGCCAAGAAGGATATGTATGGCAACTACACAGATAGACGGATGTGTGGGGACTATCATCCTATCAATCGGCAGACGAAGTCCGATAAGTATGCCATGCCGACACCTGAGGAGATCTTTGATGCAGTGGGGCATGTGAAGGTCTTCAGTACTTTGGATCTTCGAGCAGGGTATCATCAGTTGCCAGTGAGAGAAGAAGATAAGTCCAAGACAGCATTCTGGGGAATTGACTCTCACGGCAAGGATTGTTTGTATCAGTGGCGGTTCTTACCATTTGGGTTGAAGAACGCCCCTGCTGAGTTCCAAAGGGTGATGGACAGAATCCTAGCAGGATTGGATTTTGTCAGATGTTATATTGACGACATCTTAGTCTATAGTGCTACAGTGGAGGAGCACGAGAGACACTTACGGGATGTGTTTGAGCGGTTGAGAGCTCATGGGTTGAAGTTACACCCTGGGAAGTGTAAGTTCTTCTAGGAGTTGGTAGAGTATCTGGGCCACACCATCTATCCAGGTGGGTTGGGTGTTCAACAGACGAAGGTTGAGGCTATTGCACGTATCCCACGTCCCACAGATGTGAGTCGAGTTCGAGCATTTGTTGGTTTGGCGAACTTCTATCGTCGATACGTGAAAGGGTTTAGTGCAATTGCGAAGCCGTTGACCAAGCTGATGAAGGTGGACCAGGAGTGGCAGTGGGGAGATGAGCAGGAGCGAGCTTTCATAGAGCTCAAGGATAGGTTGACATCTGCTCTCATCTTGAGGAGACCCGTTAGGGGGCGTCCTTTCCAACTGCACACCGATTGGAGTATGTTAGGACTTGGAGCAGTGCTGACTCAGCATGATGATGAGAAAAAGGAGTTCGTGGTGGCGTATGCCAGTCGCTCCAACAATTCAGCGGAGGCGAGGTATAGTTCGTATGAGGGAGAGTGTTTGGCGGCAGTGTGGGCTGTTGCACACTTTCGATGTTATCTGTTTGGGAACCCCTTTACTCTCATCACTGATCACCAGCCGCTCAAGTGGTTGATGGAGTCCGACAAGCTTACAGGGAAGCTTGCACGATGGGCTCTGATGTTACAGGAGTATGACTTCCAGGTAGTACATAGACCTAGAGTTGCAAACCTAGATGCCGACGGGTTGAGTCGCAACCCGTGCACGAGTCAGCAGGATCAGACTGGGGCTCGCTGGCATGACGAGGTTGATGAGGAGATAGTGCCAGGGTGGCATGCATCTGCCTTTCTTTGTGTGTTGGCCATGAACTCTAGTATGGAGGGCCAAGTCGTATCTTTCTCTGGTCAGAGAGTAGATGATGAGTCTCCAGATCCTGAGGGTGGAGATGGTGTTTCAGACCAGCGAGATATCCATGATGATGTGACCGTGATGGAGTATCTACGTACTGGTGTGGTAGTAGGCACAGTAAGTGCCAAGGAGCGAGATCGTGTCCTTCAACGAGCAAAGAGATTTCGACGAGCATGACGACATGTACTTCGAGTGTGGGGTGATGAGAGAGTACGGATAGTGCCACATCCATCCCAGAGGGCACAGTTAGTACGACATGCCCATGAGGAGTTGGGACATTTTGGAGTGAAGCGTACGCATAGCTTACTCCAAGGACAATATTGGTGGCGTGGTATGCACATCGATGTGCAACAGTTTGTCGCACGATATGTGGTTTGTGATCGAGTACGAGCATCGTTTAATGCTCCTACTCCACAGTTACACCCCTTACCGATTATGGGGTTGGATTACCGTTGGAGTTTGGATTTTGCGGGACCCTTACCGTTGACCGTACGTCACCACCGGTATGTGTTGGTGATGGTGGAGCACTTCTCCAAGTGGATTGAGTTGGTGGCATTACCAGACAAGGCGAGTGAAGGGACGGCGTACGCGTTCTTAGATCGAGTGCTGAGTCGTTTCGGAGCACCAGCTGAAGTGCTGACAGACCAAGGTACAGAGTTCCTTGGTGAGTTTCAGGCCTTGTGTGATCAGGCGTTGATTGATCATCGAACTACATCTCGAGATCATCCTGAGGCGGATGGTTTGGCGGAGAGGGTAGTTCAGACGGTGAAGAGAGGATTGCGCAAGTATGGCTTGCAGAAGGGCCACTTGGGAGACTGGGATGTGCAGTTACCATGGTTGGCTATGGGCTACCGTTTTAGCCGACAAGCATCTTTGGCTTCCTTCTCACCGTATTTCTTATTGTATGGCCGAGATCCAGATCTACCTTCGGCCATTCGTCGTGATTCTGCTGAGGTGCTGGACCTTGATGACCCGGATATGTGGGTGAGAGCATGTTCTCAACGAGCAGAGACATTTCGGAGAGTTATGCCTATGGCTTTTGAGAACCTAGCGATTGCCCAGCATAGAGACACGTTGCGGTATGCGACTATCCGAGGAGGAGGTTATCGGCCGTCGATTCGCAGGTTTCATCCTGGCGATTATATCTATCTACAGCAGACTGCACCGACGACGTTGGACGTGACCGCAGGGCGCACTATTTTACGAGTGCGTGAGGTGTTACCTTCTGGAGTACTCATGTTAGAGGGCCGTGATGGTGTTGTGTGGAAGGACCATGTGCGTAATTGCGCGCCATGTCATCTTCCCAACATTGATGGTACCGTCGACCCAAGCTTAGCAGTTGTACGCGCGGGCTTGAGGTGTATGTTGTGTGGGTCTGCTAGCGGAGCAGCCCGTATGTTGGTGTGTGATGGTTGTTCGAGAGGTTGGCACATGTCATGTTTGACTCCACCTCTCAGTGTAGTTCCTACTGGACGGTGGGTTTGTCCTCGATGTATATAGCGGAGATAGTCAATTAGATCTTTGCGTGGTATGGATTGCAGACAGGCGACTAACGATGGGGCGATGTAGCACCCGGCCTCCTGATCCTTGCACCCATGAAGATGTGTATCACGTAGTTGGGATATGGAGCTATCTGGAGTTAGAGGGACCTAACCGCCAGTTAGGGGGGCAATTGTGGTACACTTGTGTATGTCTATGACATCGTCCATGTGTTATGTGTATGTGTGGTGTTTCTCTGACAGCGATGTATGTTGTGTAGCGATGTGTATGCGCACGACAGCTGTCACGTCAGTTTGGGCACCTCGGCTAGGTTGACCGAGTGCGAAGTGGCGCATCCCGGTAAGGCCGTTAGTGCCGTTAGGGCGAGTTGGGAGGAGAGTCCACTAGGGGTAAACTTCGCAGGTAGGGCTCAGAGGCCTTAGTTCTTTGAGTTGAGCCTTCAAGCTCCAGGCTATGGTGGATAGTCTAGTTGAGTGTAACCTGGATTCTCTTCGCGTTTAGAGTGGGTTTGGCTTGACCGTTTGTGAGTAATCCTTGTTGTGGTGTTGGAGATGGTAATCTCTGTATTCAGATTATTGTGGTACACTTGTGTATGTGTATGACATCGTCCATGTGTTATGTGTATGTGTGGTGTTTCTCTGACAGCGATGTATGTTGTGTAGCGATGTGTATGCGCACGACAAGTTTCAGAGATATAATTTATTGACACTTTAATTCATGATAAGATGATATGATGATGAATGATGAGAAAAAATGATAAGAATCCACCGGTTGGAAACAAATCTTCGTTGGAAAACAGATTCGACCGTTGTCAAGTAGTTTCTCTATCCTTAATTCTTCAGCTACCCTTAAGGAAATTAATTACTATTGAATCTAAGCAACGTAATATTCCTGTGTGTAGGTGGTATAGGGAATGTAGTAATGCAAAAAGTAGTCAAGTTAGTTTAACTATGCTACAACAATTTTATTTTATTTTTTATGATGAAACGTTGGTTGTACCCACGACTCCATTATTTGTAGCCTCTTTTTCGCCCTCGACTTTCTGCAGCCGAATGCTGCTGCCATTGCAGGGACTGAGACCTCACGGCAGGAGATTCGATCCCACGCCGCCCCGGCTACGGGCGGATGGGGCTGCCAACAAGGTAATGCTCGTTGGCAATGCTACAACATTCTTACATTACTGCCTCCGATGGCCGGGCACTTTTGTGAGAGGCGCGGATGAACGAGTTCCTCCACCTCTGCGATTTTAGCTTCGATCCATCAAAACTCGGCAGCGCTTTTATGGATCCGCGAGTCAGTTATGCTTCGGAGCTACGAAAGAGCAAGCGGATTTGAGAAACGTGGAAGAGGACAAACTGGGATTCTGATTTGAGGATACGATCGAAACTAATTGAGATAATAATCATTATGGTTCACTCCGAAGTGACAAAAATCCTGTAGCAACGCGGGGGCATTGGACGAACAAAGAACATCATGGCTTTTCTCAGGTGGTTGTTTTTCGGTGTGCTGGGCTGTTCGCTGAGCTGCAGGACCATTGATGTAACTGTTGACGCCGAGGATTGGATGTACTCAAGGATAGGCTTTCGGTCATATGAAGAGTGACTAGTAGGGAGCACTCGGCCCTGTTTCATGCTTTCGAGGAATAGAGGCTTCCGAGGGATGGTAATCGGTCCGCTCTTGGGGAAGTTGCGAATATTGCGGGCTTACTTCGGGTATGACTCAGGCGATTGATTGCTGATTTATCAGTGCTGTGGGCTCTGCTAGCTCTTCAACGGTGATATGACGCTTCCTTGTTCTTCACTGTGGGCTCAGGTTTTGCAGAGGATTACATAACAGGCAAGAACGAGTCGCCGGTCGGAGTCGGTGGACCCCATCTTCGAAAACCTCAGGAACCTTCATGTTGTAGGTTTTCGATGCATTTTCTGCTTTTCCCGTGTAGCGTGCCGGTGTTTAGCATATGATCTGTGCTAGCTGTTTGCTCGAACATCACATTCGTTCTGACAACAGTGATGTCCATCCTAGCTATCTGCAGTTGTAACCAGTGGGTTGTAGGAGTTTGATTTAGAGGCAGGAGATTTCCCAAGGTAATTAAGTAGCCACTATTTAACGCCCGGCAGTTTTTTGTCTTCTTTGAGATCCCAAACTCGCTGGGGTTATCTAGTAGTAGCATTGCTAACCAGAAATAGAGTTGATGAGCGCACCTGAATTATCTCGAAAATTATGGGGTTTTCTTTCAACGCATGTTCTCGCTTCTTGGAAGCAGATCAAGTGTCCGAAAGTGTTTAGATAAGAACTACGAAAAGCTGCCCACAGTTGACAGCTTGGAGAGATATGGGTCGAGAACTACATGGGTCGTTTTATGTCCGATACGAAATACCTAGTAAGTTACTTGTACATAATGGACAGCTACTTGAGGCTTCTGCTGCGCAGAATTAATCTATTGGTTTACACATATTTATGAGAGGTTTTATCTGCCTTTGGGTCTTAGTGGATCACACAGGTTACCCCAATCTTGAGGGCCTCAACAGGGAGCAGCACTCTTGACTGACTTACGTTTACGTTCATCACAGTCCTTCCTGGTATGTAGGATGAGTATTTTCTGCGTCAATCTTGAGTGACTTTTTCCCTTGGAACTTCCTCGTACCAGTTACGTATATACTCTCTTGTACAGATCCAAGTAGTGATCCAGCACATGGCAGATGAAACAGCAGAAATTATCGTAAAATTGGAAGTATGGTTTACACAGGGGCAACATCAGAGCAGTGTCACTCAGTAATCAGACGCAGTACGGGCACAAGAAAAAACTGCTTCGCTGCCAGAAATGACCATTCAAACCTCTACCGAGTGCAACTAGTAAGAACTCGAAACTACTTAGAACTCCCATGCTACGGTTTGGCCATGCGACTTTGGTGTTAAGACTTGCATTCTTATTAGCTAAAGCAATAGATTGGCCGCACCGTAGGGCGAGAGAAAGCACGTCTATTGGCCAATCAGGTCTAAGGCTCGTCCTTATTGAGCTTTTCGAAATTGCAGTTTACATGCTTAGAGTCTCTCCTGTAGCGAAGACTTCCTGTCCAAGCAAGGACTGGTCCCCTTGGGTTTTCCATTCGCGGGTTACCTTAAGTCTACGTGGGTGCTTATGCGCTGCTGATTATTACATCAGAATATAGTCCACAGAGATTTCATTCTAGTTGCTATGGGCGTCTCTGGGTTAACATTCATGGTTGACCTTTAAGTATATGTTGGTACTTCTTGCATTGCGCTCCTATCCACGTAGCCGAAATACACACACAACTTATTATTCGGAACCTACTGTCAGCTCTTTTAAATTCACCAGTTGAGAGTGAGCCCACCGGTGTTCAGGAAATTGAATAAAGTGTGGATTGTCTTTGTTGGAGTCCCAGATTGCAGTTGATCATCCTGTTACGGCAAGGCACGGTATACAAGATGCCATGAAGCTGCGAGTCTTTGTTCCATTCCACTGTTTCCGACTGACTTTTGTTATGTTATTAAAGTAATAGCATGGAAGTGTGTTAAGTTGCAGGAGTGCGCGAGGCCTTAGTTTGTTTTGTTTATGGTGCAGCTGTCAGACATTGAGATAACGAGTGGGCAGAAAACTGTATTTGAGAGCATGAAGACTGGACTTAAGGCTATCAAAAGGAGATCAACGTTCAAGACGTTCAGAAGCTGATGGAGGACACAGCAGAAGCTAAGGCCTATCAGGATGTAAGTCCTTGAACTTTGAGACTGGATGTGAAATGGGCCCCTGGGGTTTTGGTCGACGGGCAGCTTTCAGCGCGTCGTCGGATTTTCTCTTTTAAGAGGTGAAGCTGGTGATCCATCTTCGTGCATTGTTGCAGGAGATCAATGCTGTCTTGGAACAGCAGCTTACAAAGGAAAATGACGAAGCAGTCTTGGCAGAACTCGAAGATCTCGAGACTGCGGTAAGTCTCAAACTCACTACCAACGTAGGTTTCCCCGTAGGTTTCCCCACTGCATGACTTCCTCAGTTTCTCCACCAGCATGTTGCCTCATCGCAAAGGTTTGAGTTCTGAGAACTGACAGAGGGTCATGAGCATATTTTGATCAGTCTTCTGCTTATTAGATGGAACTGGAAGGATTGCTGGACGTTCCAGCCTTGCCTACGACGATACCAGAGAAACCTGCGGGTAAGGTGGAACCAGAAGGTCAGAAACCTATGAAAGAGACGGGAGGAGCCCACTGCAGAGCCTTCGGAGGGATTGTACGCCATGTCTAGAGGATCAGCTTCAGATAAGCAAACACAGTCCGAAGTGGATCGTAACGAGGTATCATCCAGGAAAGACGCTACACCTGTCACGGAGAATGCCGGAGAGGAAGATGAGGAAGAGTTGGGCTTACCTAGTGTTCCCACAACAGTAGTCACTAGCCAAGAAAAATCTCAGGCAAAGTCCACAACATCCAGAAGAAAAGGTGCCATACAAACGTCTCATGATTTATTTGTCCTAGATGTTTTGTCCACAAGCACCTTTACCGTAAGTATTGGACTAACGAAATGTATGTTGATGCAGAGGAAATACTGGCAGGTTGATTACGTTAGTGGGTTCTTGGAACAACACTCCCATTAAGAGTTCTGCTTTTACCTGTCTCTTGCCTAGCGAGCGTGGTTATCATTGGATGAAGAGTTCCAGCTGGCCTTTTGTCATTTTCAGCAGCAGCAATGTAAGATTCTCCGAATTTCCACCTCGTTTCATGTTTCGTAAGTGTGTCTGATGAAGGCAGAAGAGAGATAACTTTACCAGTTAGTCATCTGGCACGAAGGATTTTCTGATTTATGGAGCCAGTTTAGTTAAATCATTAGATATGGCGTCTCAAAAGACTGCACCATGTCACACATGATCCACAGAAACAAGCACTTTGTGAAGTCTTGTTTTACATTTTCTCCAATTTTAAATGAGGGAGTTAAGTCCGTCCTGATTATTCAGTTGCAGTTCAGATTGGAGAGACTATATAAATACGGTGAACTTGGAGAGTGGAGCTCATTCGTTCTCTGGGATCCCGCACTGTGCTAATTCCTCTTTCGTTGCACATGTACCAGCTTGGCTTTCCTTGAACCTCAAAAAGAGGTTGGACGTATGATTTCACCAAGAGTTTTGTATATAAGATGCTCACTTTAAAATGGTCCGTTCATGTGATTAATATCATCAGTACGTGTAAATTTTGTGTCCCCTCTTACTCTTTGTCTCGTGCCTGTCCAGTAATGTCATAAAGAGGTAATATGTGTGTGGAAGGCCAGTGTCTTGTTCACTTGTCCCATGTAGTTCTTTTATTTGGCCTCTTACTTCATGCAAATTCAAACTGAGCTCGGTGCCGCACTTCACGAAGTTCAGTATTTGAGTCCCTTATTCTCTTCCCTTGTGCAGTTAGTTAAAACCGGATGAAACAGCCTTAACGGTGCAAGTGGAGCTTGTCCGTCTTCAATATGCATTGACCAACATAAAAACCAGTAGACAACTTGCTATATATGTGCAAAACTTGAAAGATATGAAGGAAGATGTCAAGACAACGTTTTGAAACTCAAGCCACCTTCGGGCACATCCATCCTTAGTCCCCGTAAGGCGACCTCTGACTTGTGACTTCATTGGTTCAGAATGAGTGCTAAACCAGTTTAGGGTGGTGGTAGAGGTTACTCTCAAAGGACGATTGCAGTCTTTCATTAAACAAAATCTCGAATCTGTATCATGGGCAAGATTAGTCATCTACAAGTGAAGGCGCGAAAGGCAAGACGTTGCTCAGGCATTTAAGCACTACTGCAAATGCATGTGAGAAATATCACATAGTTGGAGAGGACCTTTTTCTTTGGTCTCTTCCGCCCGATGTCAGAGTGAATCATCAGTATGCTGGCAGTAACTGTTTGTATTTGTGAAGAAAGTTGTTTTATTTGTGTTAATCTTGTTCTGGCATCCGGGCAGCGGTCGATCAAAGGTCCAGCTCCCATGTCTATATCCTCAAATTCCTTGTGTTCTCGCTCAGTCTCCATGTCCGCATGCTCAGTCTCCATATCCATGGAATGAAACTCTCTGAGATTGGTTTTCAGTTTTCAACAAAAGTCCTTTTGTCCATGTTGAGAACTTCGTCGTCTGATGTTGTTTCTAGCATTCCTCGGTAGTAAGTGTAAAACACATTTTTTCATGCTTAGACATGTCAGCATTTGAGAGCATATGAGGTGTATAAGTTCGGCAAAGTGCATCGTATTATTATTACAATTTATCATTATGTTTTATTATTTAAAATTGTCTATACTAGTATTGTAATGTTTTGCAGTCATCCATTCATGAGAATTCTCATGCACTGCAATTTCACTATCTTCTTCAGTAGCTATCATAACAAGCTTGACACTACCATCCATGGGTTCTAAGGCATGTTTTTTCCCTTTACATCTTAGTTGACACAAGATTCATCGCGCCCACTACCATTGTCACTTTCAAATGACTCGCATTCAACGGAAAACCCTTCAGTGATCTCGTGGACGGCCTTTCTTGAATAACAAGAGAACTATCTAATGTGACTGAAACTTGCTTTTCTGTGCTTCTGATAAGTTTTTGGGACTCTTTCTGACTAATGACCAACAGAGTTTACGGAGCGGGAGTCAGTACAAATTCCCCTTAGGAAATATGAAATATGAAGCTGTGCACAGAAGACAGATGGGAAATTATTGTACAAGAAACTTTGATGAAGGATGAGACTGTAATCACCCGAAACATAACCGTAAAGCATAATTCTTGTGACAGTCCCATGGAAACTATTGCAACACGCTAAGTCATTACTTTCTCGCTACATCATCCACCCTTTTATGTCCTACCTTGCTTCAATACGCCTCTGCCTGATCCCTGCCGATATCAGAAAATATTACGCAGGATCTGAATTAGGCCCCGTTTCGATGTGGTTGTCCTTGTTGTAAACTAATAAGGTACCGTCCTTCGAGGTCCGAGACTAATGGTCCCACCACATGGAATCTTGGATGTTTTTCCTCTGAACCGGGAACTATAAACGCATTTCCGCCTGCGAAAGCTTGAACCGTACTTTCGTACCTTTTCCAGGATTTAAGTTACTGATGTTGAGATTAATTTCCAGGCCGTCAATGCGACACAATCACCCCAAGCTCACAAGCTACCAAGCGCGGGTGCGCTTGGCAACCCATCTCTCATCTCATGACTTAGCCACTCGCGGTAAGTTGTGAAAATCTCAAATTCCTTCCGCTCCTAGTTTGTAAGAAACAACTTTTTGCAGCAGTAGAAAAGACTCGCAAACGCTGGAGAAGAAAAAGTTAGGTCGAGATGGGGCGTTGTATACAAGGTACAACTCCTTCATTCTTTTATGAACTTCTTGTTTGTATGTCTACTTCGCTATATGCAGATGACGCACAAAGTGTATGAGAAAAGGTACGAGGGGTGCTACAAGCATATGAAGAGAGGAGTGCCAAAACACCCTGGAAACCAATAAAGGAAAACAGTAAGAGAAAAAGGACTGCCGCCAGTACGCTCAGGATATTCCTCCGTCCTCCCGACACAAGGCGCCACAATTATTTCATAAGCCGTAAAATGTCTGCACTGTCCAGACTAAATATCTGAGTTCTGTACCTTTACCGCGATGGCCAGCCTTTCTTCGAACGCCCATCCTCTGTTGCCCGCCTGTACGTCAGATCTGGGTTCAAGCGAGTACCTCATGTCCCTTCTGACTCGTTATATTCTTCAGCGGAATTCATCGGGCAACCTGATAGAACTCACAACTGCTTCACGACGCCATAATAATCAAATACAATCAAATGCAGTGTTTCCAGTGTTCTGCACTTGCCGCAGAGTAGGAGGCGCATGGCCCAGATGAACATGACGACATATCCAAGTTCCTTTCCGTCAAACAAAAGAACATTTCTCACCAGATTGGCGAATCTGTAACGCTTGAAAATAATTTCCCTTTCAGTATACTGGCGCATGTAAGAGTATGGGATGCACCAATTTGCCAAGCTAAGAGAAAGCCACTGAACCTTCCACCGAGAGTAACCTTCCACCAGGCGTATGTTCATCACAGTACTTCGAGTTGGGAACCCTATACAAGCTATACACCAGGGTCTCCTGACTATAGATTCTGATTGCATGCATGATACTCGAGGATGTATGGAAGTTTTGGCGAAGTCTATATCTCAAAGGTTTCGAATACAATGGAAGAGCTGAGATGCACTCCTTTTCGCCTACTTATCATATGGTAGTATTTACATTCAAGGGATGCAGGGCTGCAGCTTATACGTTACTACCATCTTCTATGTCCCTAAACATATTTAAAGCAGCTCCATTCAAGTCCAGTAATATTCACAAATCAAATTTTCATTTGGGATAATACAACCATACAACCACACCTCGGCAAAGAAAACTCCACGGCATATCCAAGACGTGCCTTGAACTTTTAAGGCTTTTGTGCTGGCTGTCCACGAGGCAACCTCTTTGCAATTTCCTGGGAAGAATACGACCACAGTTAATTTCTATTCCTGACGCAAAAGAAAGAAAAGCTACAAGCTAGTACTCCATAGATAGTTCACCGACCACAATGTCCAGCTATGCCACGCTTACAAATCAAGGCTACAGACGAAGACCAAAAGTATGGAGGAGAAAGAATGTCATGCAAGCGAATCCAGCAACACCATGGAAGCAGAAGAGCGTCCACGGTGATCGCCTACAGCATCTGGAGCCAAGGCGGAGAATATGGAAACGACGAAACTATAAAAAAGTCCTTTCTATTACTCATGAAGACAGTACAAATACACACGTGGATTCTCAGTTAGAGCAGTGGAGACGAATAGAAAATGTCCACATCTGTCCTTCGTACTTACTTCGAAGAGTTGATTAACGTTGTCTGCTGTTTTTGCTGAGGTCTCAATAAAGAACATTCCGTTAGTTTCAGCATAAGCTTGAGCATCCTGAAACAAACAAGATCCGTCCAACAGACCAACCTGATTAGGCACATGCGAAGTGTGCATTTTCGGAAAGCCAGAGTTAAAATGTTCAAACGCTGATCGCCTACGAATACGAAGAGGAAAACGTAAAGCAAGCTGTGAGTCCCCAACATAAGCGACTCAGACGAAATTCTCCAACTAGTGCCGACTTTTGAGCCCAAGCTTTAGAGAAAGAGAGAAGTTCAAAGAGGATTTAGTATGTCTTTCGGTTCTAGTTGGTGTCCCTCTCGTAGAGATTACCTCTGAAGCAACCTCTCGCGACTCATGCAGATCTGCCTTGTTGCCAACCAGGGCCATCACAATACCAGGACTCCTATGCTTCTGCAATTCCTGAGATTCAGAACCACGTTTTGCATCCTCCGTCAGAACAACGACAACCAAGCTTGCATGAACAAAATATATCAATTGCCTTACTGAGCTATAACAACTTAGTCTGGAGAAATATGAGCTGCTGGAAGTACAGTAAGTTTGGAAACCAATTTGGAAGACACTGAACACACCTTAACCCAGAACTGAGCCTTCTGAAAAGAATCAGGGCTAGTGATGTCATAGACCACGACAGCTGCTGAGGCTCCTCGGTAATACAATGGCGCCAGCGAAGCATATCTGTAAGTTGGTCACGCCACGCAATATCTCAGAGCGATCACAAACATATGTCCTATGCCGACCAACCTAGTCCATTAAACATTTCCAACCACACTGCCCATAAGAAGTTGACTTGCTAAGTGACAAATACTATCATTACACGTTTTGACACCGTAAATTAATATTCACAATCCGGACGTGCTGATGAGTAATTCGGCTCCCCTGGCAGTAGTGGAGGTCGACGGGCGAATTGATTGTTTCCCATAAGCTGAATCATAACGTGACTATACCGAGCAGATGCAGGTTACAGAAATGAGCTTTTTCTGTCTTTTTGGCCTCCGGCACAAACTCCATGGGACAAGCCATCACCAGCCTCCAGTCGAGCTGACCACAAAACCATTTCGGCTGACTAACTAGCCTAGTTTATTCTCTTGCCTAGTTACTTACTGTTCACTTTCAAACCCTTCAGCAATATGGATGCGTCGGGCCCAGAAACTCACGGCTACAGACCCCAGTTATCCGACTAGATTGATCTGATTTTCTTGTGTGGCTGAAGGATTCAAGGACTCCTGACCTTAATCGGCATGATAAATCATAACAGTCGCTGCAAAGGTCGTCCATACCATTAAGGGATAAGCCTTGGGCACGTCTGTACTGTGCACCATGTGGTAAAGGCTACGCACCTCTCCTGACCGGCTGTGTCCCATATCTCAAACTTCACCGTCGTGGAATCCTGCAAAGCTATGGTTTGCGACAAGAAGGATGCACCAACTGTCACCTGCAAATGTTCTCTCCACATGTTAGGCGCAAATAGAAGCTTAACACAACAGATAGAAGAACAACTTTTGCATGACGACAGTTGAGAAACTGATAAGCACTTTGCTCCTTATCAGACCATAACACAACGCTGATCGACGGTGGAACAGGGAGTTTGTGATGACTACCTTAGAAGAGGGGTCGAACTGACCACGTACGAATCGAAGCACAATGCAGCTCTTTCCTACTCCGGAGTCGCCCAACAGAACTAGCTGTATGTACAGAAAGTACCATCTGTCAGCAACATGAATAGTTATATACAAAACATATCGCAGGTTTGAAAACGTGACACAATCCAGATGATTGCAGCATGTAAGACGCCGCAACAAAATAAAATAACTGAGCTGGAAAGTAAAATGTCTGCACTTTGAACATTGCTGTCCTTGATTTTGACAGTGACAACCTTTTAATCCCGAATAGCCCTAAAGAACTGACTGAAACTTAATATAAGGGGCAGAGATGAGGTCAACGAGCGTGACTACCCTCAATCAACTTCTTACTATTTCGAAACTTCGTGAAGTCAGGAAATAAAAACATATTAAAAACATATGAAAAGCATTCTGGACAAACACTCGAGAGACCAACGCAAACGAACTCTAAATAACTCCCTTGGGGAATCAGGTCACACCTTGATTCGCAAGTTTTTTGAGTCAAACGTTTCTACGGCGTCGTGATTAATTCCAGCCAGACGCCCCTGTCTGTCTGCTGAAAATGAAGCATTCGACAATTCAACAACGTTGACATTACTCAGCAGCCATTACACTGTAAATTTTGGCTCCGTCCAGCTAACCATTGCAGACCTATACCGTCGCAGAAGACCTAATACATCCCGAAAGAACTCGAGATTGACCGTCAAACTACAGACTTTTTAGGTGTAGATTAGGTCAATCAAGCAGCAATGCACTGTTCAAGCCAGGATAAAAATGAGCGAGCAAAACAGTAAGTGACGATCACTCCGATGATGTGGCTAGCTTGCAGAACCCTGTAAAAGTAGAACCCATACAACAGGCGTGCCGTTGTAGGGGTTCACTAGCTAGATGCCTTAGCTGTGTTCGGCCTGAATAAGGTTTCTGCTTTTGCTCCCATGTTCCGCATAAAATCTAGTCCATTGCGCACCATACGACGATCTAATTTGACAACAACGATCTCCTGTGCCGTTTAGCTCTAAAATCACACTCCGACAAGTGTTTTGAAACTCGCAAATACAACAATACTTACGGGAGTAATCGTCAATCGAGAGACATACCTGGAGCTGAGGCAGCACAACCCATCGCAGCTAGCTGCTACAGACCGCAGTTATGCGCTAATCGATTGATTTCAAGAAGATTTGTAGACACCAACTTCAATAAGACGCAAACGCAATTTCTCTCGATCTCTCGCTTTTGAAATGTTATTCGATATGAGGTGAAGAAGGATAATGTGGCTTGACGTCAGAACACGAAAGCAAAACTCAGGAAATTAAACAATGCGCTGATCCCTCCTTTCACGGGAATGCGCGACAGATTCTTCTCTTTCCACACAAGCCACGAGCCAACCCTCTGCAACAGCACGACACGGAAATGCAAAACTCCGCTTCCGCTTTGCACCTTTCACGTACCCGGTCGCCACGTCCTCATCCGCCGTCCAGTCTCAAACGGGGTAAAGTCGCACATCGAGCTTACCGTCAATCATCACGCGTGGTATACAGTAAACACCGCCATTTGCCTCTACCGTCCCGTGAAGGGAACTTACACGCCAAGAACACGACGGCCGTCAAGAAAACCACGGTCATATGGGGTCATGTTCTCAGCCTCATGGTCTCGTTAGGGGGTGTCAAAATATGTTGGACGGGCGAGCTTTTTCTTGCACGCCTAGGTTCGGACGGCGAGGGAAGGAGTCCTCACGGGAACTTCCATGAGACTCTCGTGAAATCGCCGTGTATTTTAGATTGCTCAGTACGTATAGTGTAATTTACAATCAAAACTGGATGTCGTAGTTTTAACTACCGTGAATATGATATGCATCCAAACTCCCCTTTCGGCTCAGAGTAAGAAAAAGACAAACATCTAAATAAAACGAAACATTTTCACACTGAATTGGTTGGAAACTGGTTATAATAAATATGAGAAAAAAATATCGACAATATTTGCACATAATGTATAGCAAAAAAAAACATCGATAATATTTATTTATCGGTATTTGTTCTGAGTTCGGAGAGAACACATGAAGAGTCTGGAGAGAGTCAAAGCAGGCTAAATTTATTGAATTAAATTTAAATAATTAAATTTAGATTTTACATAGAATGATAACAAGTGTCACTGTAATCTGAAAACCAATAAGTGAGACCCTGAGGCTGAACCTCTGTTCGATACTAAACCCGAAGAATACTCGACTACCTAGATATTCAAATTTTCAGCTTTTAATTTATAGGTTAACCTTTCCAAGAGGAAGGGTTAAGAGATAAATTAATTGTCTTTGCATTATCACCTCTTCCGAACTTGGAAGCAGTGAATATACAAAGAAGTTAGACTTTTAGAAAGTACTGGTGACTCACGGTAGTTCAAACTTTTCTCTTCCGGTCGCTGAAGTTTTGACCGAGCCCATCTCAAGAAATTTTATATAGACCGCGGTAAATTTTTCTTCTCGGATTTTAACACCTCCTATTATATACCCTAGGAAGAAACGTGAGGACGGTCTTTGCATCCTCCATCAGTCGATCTTTCTTTCACTGTCTATGTCAAGGAAATGAAATCCCTCACGTCTGAGTTATAAAGAGAAGACAAGGATCAACCATTCCCCGTCATATTCGACTGTAAACTTTATGTACCACCTCCATAGGTGTTACATATTACAAGCTTGCTTATTCACCCATTCTCCTTTCGATCTTTGTATTTAGATATTATTTCTCTGAAGACACGAATTATATTACGGCAGAATCAATCAAGCGTAGTCTTTGCTTGGTCTAGTGAGAAATGAATAATAAATACATCTCCTTAACTTCTTCAGAAATTAAATCTAATTTCAGATTTCCTTCAATGTGAATGAGATCTTATTCCAATATAGTATCTAATTCTTGATAAACTCTCCGTCGGTGAATCCTATAGTAGAGACGAGAGATTTGAACTCATGTCCTCTTATGTCTAAACTGAAGTTCTTGCCAATGTTCCAGATGATGTGTACAAATAAACTCTGAGAACAGATTATTAATATCATGTTATATCTCCACATGGTGTTTTGGCTTACATTCTGTAGCGTATAACACGAGTACGGTTTGACGTCTTATTTTTTATACTTGACTGATCTTTTCTAAATTATTTTATCTGTTTATAATTAGATGCGCAGCAGTGCCAGTATAATATGACGCATTAAGTTAAAAAATAACAGATGATTGGGCCGTTTTTTACTTGGATCAAAAGAGAAGACTCTACCAATCACAACAGTATATTTTAACCCACAAACTATGCTTGTCTTCTTCTAGCAAAAATTCCCAAAAGTTGATCGAGCATGCTTATTCTCATGTTTGCTTTACATACCTTTTTTGTACTGCTTTTCTTATTTTCATACATACTTCTCGATTTCTCTACTGGGTTTTGAACACTACAAATTAAAGATCGCGTGTTGTTCTCTTCACTCAAAGCTTCTTCATACTTGCTATTTTGTTTATTGAACGTACATTTTTCGAACCTAAATGAAACATCTCGAGAAGAGTCAAATTCTTGTGGTTTTCATGCAATATAAGATGATCTTCAAATTTGCAAACATGTTTTCTCCTTGTATGTGTAACAATGCCACACACGTCATGTAATCAGTACATTTATTCTGTACAGCAAGCACCGTTCTCTTTCTTGCAAAGAAATACATGCATTGACAAGGTTTTTCACAAACATGAACCGCAATAAATCCTAAAGTATCGGAAGAGGTATCCAAGAAATACCCCATCCATACACTTTAAAACCCTCCTACGACGACTCTGCAAATTTAATTCTGTATCTGATTGACATGATATGATACATATTCCACCGAAATATATTACGATTGTGAAGAGGCACTAAACCTTGCACTACCTCACCATCGACTTGCAAGTGCAAGGTTTTTCTATTTGTTTGGCTTGATGAGGTCTTCCCATCCATTTGATATTCATTGTGTTGCATTGCTTGCAGGTGGAAAAGTTTAGAGAAGTCATGTATTGGATGATGACTAGAAGGAACCACCTAGTGTGAGCTTCATAGTCAATATCATCATCGATTATAAATAAGTCGTCTAATGGTCTAACACGAAGAACATTCACACGTCAATAATCTGCTGCTGATTGTCACACATCGTTGTCATTTCATAGCCTTGTATGTCGATATTAAAAAACAAATTGAGCTTCAGATAGCGGGGCTGACCGAGTCTGCTAGTTGCCTGGTGGGCACCTAGATGAAAGGCGTTGTGCTACGTACGTAGCATTTTTTGGACTGAAGGGTCTGAAAGATACTTCTTTAGCTAGTAGAACCCCTTTGGCTTTACAATTTTTGTGCACTCCTTCGGACCTCCGAGCCTGTAAAGGCAAAGAAGTCTTCGGACCGTAGGCACGGAGTGCACGGAGAGCGTGAAGGACCCGGTCGTCGCAGATAGTTCGGTCATCGTCAATTGCAAACAGTTTAATTTATAATATTCAAAACAACCACGGCTGAGGTGATCTGAGTCTGCTGCATAGCGTGGAGGCTCGAGAGCCTGAAAGACAAAGTGCTAGATCTAGATCGGTTAGGTGTAGTCGTGCTAGATCAAGATGGTTCTATGATCTAAATGAACCCTATTCATGATCAGACTAGTCATATATATAATGGAAATGTAATACTATGACAAAAATAATAGACACATCTCATGAACAAAGTTAGTTTTAGACATTTTAAAATAAAACTTTACTTCCACATGATCACTAATACTCCCCAATGACATCAGCATTGTCTTTGTATAACAATTCTTAGCTCCTTGGAGAAGAAGCTAAAAATTGATATATATATATATTGACTAAAAACTGATTGGTGATTTTCATTGATCCATTGGAAAAAATTTCGTCGTTTCTTGACGTGTGATCCGAATATCTTTTCTCTAACTTAACACAACAACACGCATTGAGCGTATTGGTGAAGAAAATTTAAGGTACATGGTAGCACGGAGTTGGGTCCTAGCTATCTTAATCTTTCTCTAACTTTCCTCCAAGATTAGTTTGCTTTCCACAAACATCATTAAATTAGATTTGGATGTGTACAATTTGCTGATGCAGAACGTGACTCATACTTCATCCACTTAATAGTTAAACTAGGCCGAACAGATCTCATGGCTTTAGTGTCAATGCTTCCTTCTGAAAATGACAACAATCATTCACTCAAATATGTTCCTCGAGACTCGAGTCTTGTAATGAATCACTCTAACATATAAGAACAAGATTATCTGACATAATATATATTCAGCTCAATATCATTACAGTGACATGCTAGAAGTAAAAGTCTAAGAGATAGTGATAGTTTTGTTCGAAAGATGTTGGAACACGAAGAAATTCAAGAGCTCAAGACAACATGCCTAGGGCAATAGTATACGAGAGTCGAAGACTTATGATAGTGCTACTCGAAATCCAAAAAATCGTAAGAGCTATACAATCACAGAGAGAGAGAGAGAGTGTGTGTGTAATAAGTAGAGCTCTACTTATCAACTAGAAGGGAAATTAGTTTGGTAAAAGTCTTTGGTATAAGAATTAGTTACGACTAAGTTGGCTTGAGAATACATGCAACAAAAGAGTACTTCTATAAATAGGCGCGAGTGCCAAAAGACCGTCGGAAAACTTCCAGAAAGAAGTTTCCGGAAGGAAGCTTCGAGAACTTTTCAACGAGCCCTTATGTGACTCATTCTGAACCCTCTAGATGTTGTTTTGGATCGACGACTGCATGTAAGCCACGTCAGCGATACGTGTGCTCACTTTGAGAGGTCAGCATTGACCAAAAGCTCATCTTGTACTATTCTTATCAATATATAAAGGGTGAGAATGCACCTCCACGAGCATTCGAGTTTTGAGTTCACTCTAGAGCTCCATCTTACAATGATATCAGAGCAAGGAACTCTAAGAGAGCAGATTACCTCTCTTAGAAGGACCTTTGATCGAGGTACCTGATAATTGAAACTCTGAGTGCGTCGAAAGGATACAAGAGAGCTATGTGATGAACGGAGATAGATTTCCAGCTCCAAAATTACTATTCTTGAATCCTTTCCCCATCAAGCTTATGTATCTACGTCGGGAGCATTTTCGAGTGTACCTTGTCTATCATTTCGGTGAGGATTTCATGTTAGTCAAGTGATGAATTCACCAGTCTCGGTGATTCTTCCATAGTGACGTATGCGGTCTGTTGGGATTTGACCGTATATATCTTGATTTAGTGAGCATGGATCTAAACTTATCCGCTCCTGTTCCCTTCAACACGTGGGTGGAAATCCGTTATGTCTGTAGACCGAAATCGTTACATAGAGAGTTTGTGATTAGAAATTTTAGTGAGGATTTCTACCGCGAATTAATCCATTCTCCCGTCCCTTTTGTAGTATTTGTAGTGTATGAACGCTTGCGGATGACCGTCATAACTCTATACTAGGAAAAACTAGAAACTTTCGTGCTATTAGAGAAAGAGAGAGCACGATCATGGAACCGCAACGTGCAAACCCAGAATTGGTATGCAAGAATTGATGCAGGGTATGCTCAACGAATTTCGAGAGATGAAGATGACGGTGGAAGCACTACAGAGCAAGATGTTGAACCTCGAGGGTCAAAGCATGACGGACGTTGGAAGAGGAGGATCGTCTCAAGGAGTACCGGTGGTGAGAGAGCAAGCTGCACCAAGAGGACCCATGGCACAAATCGTTAGAGCTCCAGTCGATGATGAAAGTGTCTTGTTACTATGGATGAACAAGACATGTAACATTGAACCGTACAAAGGTCAACGAATCATGGGAGTAGTCGAGAATTGGATTTCTCGGATGAATCGATATTTGCGACTATTTAGTACGTAAATCACGCATCACGTAGCGGGAGTGTTTGCGTATGGATACTTGAACGATAAAACTCTCACGTGGTATGATGCATGAGAGAGATTGGTGTTGACGGAAGAGAGAACAGTAACATGGACTGCAATGCAAGAAGGTCTGTTGAAGAATTTCTAATCTGTGGATTTGGTGCAAATGGCTCGAAAGAAGATGTGGGATTGAAACAAAAAGGAAGCCTTCAAGAGTATGTAGAAGCGTTCCTCGACTTGCAAGTGGCAATCACTGATATGAGTCCAGCGGAGGCTCTTGATAAACCACGAAAGAAAATTTTTTTTATTTCAGCTTTTTGCTTTTCAAGAGGGGGTTGAAGGAAAGAATTCGACAAGAAGTAATGGTGTAAAATCCACTCACTATTTTTGAGGCCATCGCTTGCGCTCAAAGAATTGCTGGAGCATTAAGAGGAGAAGTGATGATTCCATCAAATCACCAAAATCGGTCCAAAATCCAATACAAAAATGGTCCGACATCCATGGAGCTAGGCAACATCCGTTATCAGCCACGACAGTTTCAAGATGGAGATCGTCGAGGTCGACCAGAAGAAAGACGTCAGGAGCTCCTAGAGGAGAAGGTGTCAAGAATGTTGCGCTCAACTCGAGCAATGGCAATGTTACAATTGTGGACGATTTGATCATATAACTGCAAATTGCTGACATCATTTTCATAGAGATCCTAGATCTCCATATCGTCGACCTCTGAATCATCTGAATGAGACGGAAGGAAATGAAGAAGTCGAGGCAAGATCGGGCAACGAAGAACATCAATAATGCACCTCGTGGCCTTACTGGTTCAAGGAGGGAGAAGAAATACGAGGGAAGGAGAAGAAGATTGACAAAAAATAATGCGTAGTTGATTGTCACGGATGGAGTCTTGGAAGAGACCCAGGTGAGAGTACTAATCGATCTTGGTGCATATGAAGTTTTTTTGTCTCGATCGACTACTATGAAGTTGGGAATGGAGTTAGAAAGTGATGAGAGTGAAGAGGTGGAACTAACCAATGGACAAACCAAGAAGATTGAATCTTTACCTCAGAAGATTAAACTTACTTTAGGTGAATATCACGAAGATATTGAGTGGCGGTGTCGTGTCGTGGATCGACTCTACATGAATTCAGACTTCAATGCTTGTCGTTCCAAAGACACTCATGAGAAAAGCAAGCTAGGTCTCACCTTACGAGCTTTTGATACAACTTCGGATCTTCACTTTCATAGCATCAATGCGTAGAGCTCTTTGTCAACACTCCATAAACACTTCATCTACTTCGTTTGGACGCCTAGTGGAGAAGTTACAAGACTCGAAAGATGAGTAAAACAAGCTAGGCCTCAGCTTATGGACTTTTAGCACAACTTCAGATCTTCACTTCATCGCATCTATGGGTAAAGCTCGTTGTCAGCTTTCCATAAGCACTTTGTCTATTTCATTTCAACGCCTAGTGGAGAAGTTACGAGACTCAAAAGATGGATAAAACAAGCTAGGCTCCAGCTACGAGCTTTTGGCACAACTTCGGATCTTCACTTTCCTTACATCGATGAGTAGAGCTCGTTGTCAGCTTTCCATGGGCACTTCGTCTACTTCATCTGGACAAGAAGTCAAACGATAACCCTCCACACTCAAACGTTCACATAAAGAAAAACCCAGCCTCATCCGGACTGACGCCTCCTCTTCGGTGAGCACATGCACAATATATGATCACCAACTGTTGTAACTGATACTTAAGGTCACTAACTAGATGTCCACACCTCTAGTAGCTCCAAAATATCTACCTGGTAGCTTTACTAGCTCACCCAAGACAATTGTCACCAACTATCTTCATATTCGTCTCTATGGTATAGAAAAACAGTACCACAACAACAGCTTTCTCTAGTACTATGGGGTCGCACTACCACTGCTCTAGGAACGTGCGAGAAGGTCTCCTACTATCTTAAACAAGTCCATAAGTACTTACACGCATTCCTAGAAGACACCAAGAGCTATTGGTCTAGTGGTAAGGCCAAAGCTAAGACTACTGAGTTAAGTGTGCAAGTCCAGAAATACTTGGGATGGGTGACCTATTGGTTTTACACTTCTCACACAACTGAAACTTGCATACCTCTCTCACGCACACCAGCAAGCTGGCTTGCGGCGAGCTCGGACTCGGGCTCACCTTCGTCTCCGCACTCTCGCACTCCGCTCTCACGCCTCTGCACTCACTCACCTTGGCTCCTCGAAGCCTCTACACGCACTGCACACCTCGACACTCCCGCTCACTCTCCGCTCCGCTCTGCTTGGAGTACAGTAGAAACTCGAGCCAAACACCCCAAGAAGGATACGTATGAGGAGAACACACTCAAAATAGCAACTTCGAGGTTGAAAACACACTACAAAAGATCAAAATCTGTCAAATTGGCACTCGTAGACGGATTTATGTCAGATTTTGAACCACCCGTGACTTTCTTCAACTTGTAACTCTTTCGATCCTTCATCAAATTGAACGATTTTTAATGTGTTGGAATCGTCTTCCCATCCCGCACCTACTGCACTCTTCAGCACCTGAAATTGCCGATCCACGCCAACCTGACGTCCACCGACACACTTTTATCGATCTCCAATTGATCACAAAAACCCATCACAAGAAATTCCAGCAGCGCTTCTGCACTACCTCACCACCAATTTGACCAAGAACAGATTCAAACAATAGCATTTCACACAGCGATCGATCACCCAATCAAAAAAAACCACTTCACGCACGCGCGCACTGACAAATCAAAGGTGTCAACGATCTGTCCACTCTAGAGATACCACCGACTGAAATCTGCGGCCTGAAAGCTCTCAATCAGACCTCGCAATCTGAGTTCTGCAAGTGATAAACAGTATGTACTCACTCCATCATACCAACGGGCACTAAGTAATCACTAAAGTCGAGCCAAATCCACTCTGGAGACTCCAGATTGCACTCACCAAGACTATCCACCATAGCTAGGAGCTTGAATGCTCAACTTGAAGAACTAAGGTCTCCAAGCCTTACCTGCGAAGTATACCCCTAGTGGGTCATCCCTAGAACTCGTCCTAATGACACTAATGACCCTACCGGGATTAGTCATTCTGCATTCGGTCAACCTAGCCGAGGTGCTAAATTGACGTGACAGCATGAGTATGCAATCACACTAGTACTATATCCGACCACGAGAAGATTGAAGGTTTGAAGATGAAAGTGATGGGTGTAATACACCTTAACCTGAAGTCTCAATCACATCTATATGATTCTATAATCATGTTTGTCTTATCTCGTTTCTTCAATGAAAAGAAAGTCAAACTGACTGATGCTACTATGATTCTCTACTATCAGATTTCAAGTCCACTTCGGAATCCATCAAATGACACTACTCTTCCATGATTCAAAAATCACATTATCTGGTAGTTGGATTTCCTTCTCTTAGATCCTAAGAAAAAGTCTTAAGGCATATGCCCTTAATTTGTTACTGTACTACTACAACAAACTATCAAGAGAGTCTGGATCGACTATGAAGTTCCATCATGTTTGAAAAGAGAATCTTGTTCAAACTAGCTAACGACCTGCTTAAGACCCAACCGCACTTATTTCAGTTTGACTAGTATTTTCCAGAGCGATCCAACATTGATCTCTCTTACTCTGCTGAATCATCCTCTACAGAAGCAATTCAGCTTTGAATCATCTTATAGTGGGATTTAATGCTAGGGGCACTACACTCAAAATCAACAGCGTTTCAGCATGAATCATTAGATTCTAGAGCGATTCAGGTTGAACGGCTCTGGAAACGAGCTAGTAACATTCATTCAAGAGGCATTCATTCAAACTACAATGGGTAATTTTAACTCAACAGCTAACAAGTCATTGCTCATAGAGACTGAAAATAATGTATTTATTTTTGAAATGAAACCTTCATTGATACCAGTTACATAGAGTTTATGAACTCAAAGGCACTTTTTATCTCATCCATGGACTTCATGAATCAAGTCATCTCTATGAACAAGTTGGTTTTTCTCTTTTCACTTCTTTTAAGCATGTAAACTCTCTAGCTTTCCTTTTCTCTTCTAACGAAACTAGTATGTGATCTAAAAATACCTTCCTAGATTCAAATTTCTCTTTCAGACTCTCTTCATAAGCAGAAACTACACTAGCACATTGATGAGATCCACTGGCTTTACTCGATCTGATGGACTGAGACGAAGATCTCATATCTGATGCAGGTTCTGAAATGGTACTCTTCGTATTGTCACCCTCGTGCATATATTTGTTTGGTTGAAGAAAAATGCTGGTTTTTTCAGCATCTTCAGTCTGGTCATCAAGTGGAGTAACATAGTAAACGGTCTCCTCGTATGTGTAATGCATATTCTTCTATGTGTTCATCTTCATTCGAGTCCAAAAGAATAACTGTATCTGAGGAAAACTGAGAATCAGTTCCACATAAATTTGAATCTGAAGATAAACATAACAAAGAAAGAACTGGATGATCTATGTTTGCTCTACTATCAGAAACATTGTTCATGCGCTCAAAATGAAGACAACGTGCGTTCATTTTATCTTCTAAACTAATGCCATCTAACATTTCAACCTTTTTCACTCAACCTCATGTATTATCTTTCAAAACTCTAGCTTTTTTATACATATCCACATATCGAGCGGCATGTTTCTTTAACTCTTCACCAGTCACTACAGAAAATCAGTCTCTATCAGAAATTTGATATGATAGTAAACAGCATCACTTTAGACAAACATTTACGTCCAGCTATCTTCGTTTTTTTGCCGACACCATGTAAAGAAACGAAGTTCTTAGGATCCTCTAAGTAGCACACAATCTTCTCATAATCAGCTTCCTTCCAACAAATCCGCCTTCTTTTCGCAATCTCAAAAGCTTTAAGAGCCATGGCTTTGTAGTCAACAACACAGTCCTTCTCAAGCTCAGTGACCACAGACACACTCTCCATATCACAAGCGGACTCGAATGCTTGAACTTCGATGTTACTCATTTTCTCTCTTTCAGTGACAGCGGATACACTCTGCAGATCATCAACAGGCTAGTATATCCCGATCATTAACAGACTCAAATGCTCAACCTTCCCTCAGTCACGTCATATCTAGGACCTTGATATTTCAAACAAAAGCTCTCTCTCATCAATTTTGAACTTTCCATGATGAATGAAAAAAATGACGAAAAAAATAAAAAAAGAATAGCATTCATAGTACATACGATCTATGATTATATTTAGTATCAACACATACTTTCCGAGATTTGAGATTCTTACGTCCAGCTTTGTAACCCCCTCTAATGACCACGGCCAGGAGATCCGGACTTTGCACAAAGCTGCCTGTAGAAACTAATTCCAACTTTGCTCATTGTTCGGCACTTTATGATGCTCGACGATCACTCGCTCCACATTAATCACTTCATTTGGGTCGAGTTCCTGGAATCTCCTTCTAGTGATCTATAAATCATCAAAGATGCTTCAGAATATATATAAGACATTAAAGGAATACCAACTTTTTTTGATTTGTGGCACAGTAGTAATGTGACATGTCCACATGTCTGAGAGATCGCAAGCACCCAAGAGATAGCAAGCACTGAATTAATACGCGTGTAAAACTAGTGTTATCTTCATATTAGTATTGGTCAGTAGCAGATGAGTTGCTCTTTGCCGTAAGAGAATATTTTTCCTCAGCTTTGACACTCTCTAATGTTCCTGAAACTTACTGCAACGAGTCCGTCTGCACTCGCGATTCTATCTTAACAGTTTATATTTAAGTCAAAGTGCTCAGAAATGCTTTTCGCTTGGCTAAGGTCTTCCGAGTCATGATAGTACAGATCAGGTCACACTTCTATGTATATTTCACTCAAGCCTGGTTCGATCGCTGTTAGAGAACAAAATTAAACGTTATTAATGTGTTTTGATCTGATCTGTCCAGTGAGAGAACTGCATATATACTTTTGTCACGGCGGTTGTTTCTCCAGACCCCCTAAACAATTTACGTTCTATGACAAAACTGTTCATAGTTTAATCATAGATCCGGAGCTTTATAATCCAGACTCAGTGCTTAGTAATTCATTGTTTATAGGTTTAGTTTTCTCACTGCCAAGTGTTGAAATAACGTAATCTGGTTTGGTTCGTGTGAAGCTAATCCTAAACTTTCTCTAAATAGTATTTCTATTCTTTCTATTTTAACATTGTTCTTTTTTGTCTATTCTGTATTATATTCTTACTATTCTAGACGTAAGTATTCTAGACGTTTTATATAAGAAATATTTCGTTTTTTTTGTTCTAAACTGTTTTGTTCCAAACTCTCGTTATGTCACCTTCGATTTCAACGGGTTTTAGAACTGTTCTCTTCAAACTTTGGAAAAAAATAAATCATTTCATTTTTCAAGTCTATTCTAAGTATCATTGAGAACTAATCAATTCTATGAATTTTTTTCCTCACTTAACGCTTGTCTTTTTCCTTCCCTGGGACGTTTGTACACTTTGGATGTATTATAACTGAACAGTAGGGTTGAAGTCAAACATACCACTGTAAGATCACGAGAATCCGTGATCTCGATAATGAGGTCTTCAGTTGTCTGCAACATTCGAAGTCAAAACTCGCACCTGTTCCATATATCCGCTGTCGACTTTCTCCAGACGTAAACAAATCCAACCATTCAACGAATTACGACGTGCGTGGTTGAAGCTAAGGTGCTACGCACATGCAAAAGGTACGGGCGGTTTGATGCAGTGCACCGTCAGACCGCCCTACCTGGTTTGACGGTGACTGCATCAACCTTAACGACGTTCACAGATACATCGACCGTGCCTGGTCGCAATCCATCAGCGTAGGTACTGAAGTCTCATAGTCGATGAAGTCTTGCTGGCTCTAGATGCTGTTTACTCGTACTTTCTCTCCTTCCAACTTCCAAGGTACATCAGGAAGACGATGATAGTCGAACCGCAAGATCGATACATAGTCAGCCACCCAAAACTCCATCAAACTATGAAGCCTGGATGCCAACGTAGGAACGGCAGTGGTCCGGAATACGGATGTTGGCTCATTGCAAGTCACAAGCTGTTTAAGGCTTGTGCCTTAGTTTTCTTTGGCCATTTTCTAACTAGGCAGGAGAACAACTTCTCTCTAATGCTAAGATTTGTGAGTACAGAGTGCTGGAGTAGGAGCCTCAGCAAGCTGCTTTTCAAGTGGACGGAGTAATTTTCATGCGTTAGGGATTTATCGTTCCTGCACTGCGTCCGAGACCAATTACGTCCCTTGGAAGTTGGAACGGACGAGAGCCTGGACTATATCAAGCTAACTGCACCTGCTGATTTACGTAGTATTGGTTTCTGCGAATACTAGTACTCATGACAACTTATACAGGATTCCAGAGGAGTCCACGGTAAGTAGTTCAAGCAGCCTTGTTATGGAGTTGTTGGAGTCCCTTCATTAGTTATCTCGATACTTGAGATTAGTTGATTGGTGCAGCTTCACGTGAACCTTCTCTCTTCCACTTACTTTCTCTCAAACAGTCAGCAACGTGAGAGTAAAGAGGATCATGGGTAACCATCAGATTGTTCGTCAGAGGGAGTCGTTGTAGTTCTGGGACCAGATGGTCCAGAATTGACTTTCGGTATCGTTGTCTCAGATCTACTTCCAGAGTACCCTGGTCTCTACTTGCCATTGCAGAGTCAGTCAGCGAAGTATCAGAAACTTTGCCCAGTCTTCCGGAGCTCGGTAGTTTACATCGAGTTGCCATGGAGTACGAGGACAGCGTAGAGACTTCGAGGTTCCAGCAATATTCAACCCAGGATAAAATTCATGCAGAGAAACGTTTATCTACCATCACAGAGGCAAAGACGGCAAAACCTCCGAGGCCTTCACCCTTGAAATTGGATCTTAAAGGTCAAAATGCTCTATCAACCTCGACGAAGTCGTCCAACTCGTTCAGCATCTCGACCTCGTCTACCACCAACAGTGACTATTCTGGTGCATACAGGTCTTCAAACTATTTCTCACCGATTCTGAAAAGGAGAAGTTTGAGCTGGTCCGGACAACGACTGGCTGGTATAGTGGAAACATCTGCTGTGGGCAAAGTAGTCCAGACTTCATACTCACAAGATTTTTAGATATATTTCAGTAATCTTCGCTAGATAAATCAGAATAAATTTCGTCGACAGATGAGCAAGATCGATATGGAAACAGAGAATAAGAACCCAAGCATTTAGTCACTACGAGTTGAGTTAAACGGTCACTATAGACCTGTTCTGAGCAGAAATTTAGGATCCGGAAGAAGTGATTCATTTATTTCATCACTTACGTAAGTAACATGACTAACGAAAACAAGAATGCAAGTGGGAACTCCTTCTGTACGAGTTGCACTGGAGCAGATACCTGCTGTGCTGCGGTTATACTCCACTCGAATGGATTGGTTTAGGATTGGCATTAATTCAAGCTTATATTCTCATCGTTGCCTGCTTACGATCTTCAATACAACTTATAGCATCTCGTTGTTCACGATAGTGTAATAGGCTTTTTTTCGTTCTGTTACAAAAGGGGAGCGGCGCAATTACTGTAGAAGTGACCAGCGCCAAGTCGTTCCAGACTAGCATATCTCGAGATAAAGAGCTCCCCCACGCACGAATTAACGACTAACAGACACACTGGAACATCCGCTTTTAAAAGTACAACCAAGTAACATGTGAGAGTTGGCGGAGCCGGGCGACAATGTTCACTCTTTGCGATACGAAAGGCTAAATTCCTGTGGGTGTAGTTTATGTCACCTTAATTCTCATCCATGTGCTCCCGAATCATGACTTTAACTTATTACAGGAATTCGTGGCTGTCCTTCTCTACTTCTGACTACGGTTACTGTAGTGCGCTTGAAGATGTAAGATGAGCAATCATGGTACAGGACTAGATTGATGCTTTTGCCGATATCTTATACCGAGGTTGCAGTATATATGAGCCGCAACTTCGAAAATCAACACTTGTGACGAATTGGATTTCACTATTTCATACAAACGAACAGGCAGGTAGAGCAAACGTACAATGAAGGAGTGAGGTGAATCAAGTGACTCCGATGCAGAGTCTTAGAACCGCACACTGACGGACCAGGTGCAAGAAAGGGATCCGACAGAAACTTCTTCTTTTTCAAGCTTTTCTGGCCATGTCGACGCAGGGAGACTATCTGTCGAACAAGGTCCATGCAAATCGCCCCTCGATATGACGCGCTCTGTCCCCACCTCCCACCCTCAAATCTATTCACGTGGGGTGCATACTCTTAACGCGACCTGCTCCTTCTTCTCGAACCCACAGCTAGGTTAGTTTTCCACCGCTCTGGCAAGTAACTGCTGCTTTGATCAACCGACTGCAGAACTACTGTACTACTAACCTATATCGCGCAAGACTCTAAAAGAGATTTATTCTTATTGTATCGCGGATTAACTTTGACTCAACCAAGTAGTTTGACGCAACTACTGTGTAATTATTAAGGGTCCAGTGTTACATACTTGCGAATTCCAGACAGTGCAGAAAGCATCCACGTGTTTCAAGCACATTGGTCTTCTGTTTTCATTGTACGAGATAATATAAAAAGGAATAATGTCAGACAAAGACAGTAAAGAAAGTGAGACTTGTTCTTTCGCGAAAAAGCTTATCTTCTTAGTACGGTCCGTCCTCCGGTTTCTTGTTCTGTTCTGACCAGCACCTTTGCAGGATCCAGTGAAATTAGCCCAACTGGCCGGCTCTGCCTCTTTGATAGCAATCGTTTCCTCCGAAAACAGTCCTGGCACGGCTTTGTCCTGGCACCTGCTGCAAAGCCGTGCCAAAATTGCTCCGCAACTGAGAAACATGTACCTTGGAATGTTGAACTCGTTGGCTACATTCTTCACCCAACGACTACAGAACCTATCATGTATTATGCACGTTGGTCCAGGAAGGTCTGTCTTCTGCTTGGCCTTCAGCTCACCGAGGATGGTCTGGAAATGCTCCTCGTGTGCCTCGGTATGATCGTGAATATCATGAATTGATCCAAAGGCTTTGGGTTGTGTGAACAACGACTCGTAAGGAAGCAGACGGAAGTCAAGTTCTTGCAGCTCGTCGTATGTCTTGATTCGTGCAACGTCCTGTGCTAAAGTTACGAACGTGACAGTAACACCTCTCTCCGCAAGCTGAACAGCAAGCGGTATATCAGGGCAACGTGACCTTCAAGCGATAGAGCAATGACTAGTGCATGTTTTTTTACTCTGGCTAGATTTCCCAATGTCACTGTTGTCTACTTACCTCGAGTCTGGAGTCCTACTAGGATGGAGATGGCCAGGAGGGCTCACTCGATGTAAGAAGAGCCCATGCTCCTAACAAGAGTTGACGATGTAAAGCTCCGCTGCGAGAACATGTCCTACGAGCAACTTTATCACACGAATTTAGAGAAATACATCAAATTCTTGTGCTTCGATGCATATGTGAATCTTTTTGTTTCAGACTCCGACATCCGTGGGCGGTTTTCACTGATGCATGCACATGAGCCAGTAGAGACAATGAGAAAACGCTCCCTACCGTACATGTAAGAATCATTTCGATTCATTGCATTCACTCTCGAACCTTTATATCGTTCGAGTCAACAAGCAGCATCAACCCCATCCGCTCGTAGCCGGGGCAACGTGGGGTCGAATCCTCATGCCGTGCAAGGGCAGCAGCGCACGGCTGAAGAAACCACCATAGCGAAAAAGGCCTAAAAACGAATCAACTAACAAAGAAATTAACATGGTACTTGTCGTTTTCAGCCAAAAATTAGAGAATTAATTTTATCTTAAAATTAGTATATTTAATCGAAACTTCATCAACCCATAATTCCAAAAGACCTCAAGGTTAGATATAAGATAAAAGATGCTTCCAATTAGTGCTGAGCGCATGATTCCGTTAGAGAAAAGTCGTCTTACCTTCCAAGCTCTTACCGGTGGGTTTTCCTAGTAAGAGCTATACACAAGAAAAATAATACACAGTATATTTTAGAGAAATTTTCGTGGTAATACCACGTATATAATAAGGAAAATAAATTTTGAAAACATAGTGTATGTACTCCTTCTGAAAAGAAAAGATAATAAAAATTAGAAAACTTATTTTCTCAACGTTCTTCTTTTCTGGTTCTCAAGGCAGTTGCAGTCATAAATGCCATCCTCAGCTAGTTCTTCGCTCGTTCAACACCACGTTCATTCACGGAGTGCAGACATATATAGTTGGGGCAAATTTTACTTTATATTTTTAAAATTACTTCCTTTTATCTCATCGATTATTTGAATAAAATATGTAATATTAATTCACTGAATTTCAAAATTAACATTCCATGTAATTTAGAGTTAAAACTATGATTTGAAGAATATTTGTACCACTTTCGTGATATTAATATTTAACAAACCTTTTACAGAAATAAAAGATCGCAAAAAAGTAAATCCAAAATGAACGACCGATTGATGAACCGATGTATGTATACTAATTCAGTGAATTTTTTAATAACATTCCATGTCATGCAATATTCTAATCGTAAGTTAATTCACATTATTTGAATGATATTCTCTCTCAAACAATCGCACAAGTAAAAAACTACAGTGTCCAGAATAATGGGCGTATACGCCAAATCTCCGAAAGTATTCACATAAGCAGTTTTGTACGATTTTCCTGGTAACACTACTTTACAACAACAAAAGAGACCAACTACTTTACAAACCTTTGCAAAGTCTGAGATGGAAGATCTCAAAGACAGAAAATCCAGAAAGAGCGAAAAGCAAGTGAGAGCCGTGCCTACAAGGAAGAGAAGGAAGGCGCAGGGAAGGAGGAAGGAGGTTGAGGCGAAGGGATAGTTTGAGGGAAAGGTGAGTTTGAACTCCTCTTCTCTCACGAGCATCCCATAGCGCCGATGGTACCAGCTTTCTTCCATCACTGAAAATGTTGTCTCGGGAGTATCATGCATAAACAGAAAGACACTCCCCTTGCATGCAAACGCGGAATCGATCGAGACAAGTTTACCTAGACTTGAACAGATTGTCATTTTATCCTTCCTCTTACAGGAAGAGCGAGTCGAAACTTTTAACATTAGTTCAGATTTCAGTCAGGAAGTCAGGAACCTGTGTAAGTTAATTGAAGATCAGGTGCAAGCTTGACGTGTTTAATTACCACGTCCACAATTGTGCAAACTAGGCCTAGAATACCGCTTACTCAACTATCAGCAACTCCCTATGCTACTGGAGGTAAACCGCCGAAGAACTGACAGAGGCTGGCCCAGTGCATTCTATCGATAGAATACCCGACCTCTTACGTCAAGACTGAAAGATCTACACAGTCCCTGGCGCATGGCGCATCATCAGCCATGGCCGGGTGCTACCCTCTCCCACCTCTCTCAGCGTCTTCCTCGGAGCTCTCCACAACCGAAAAAACTGCCCATGGACTTGAATCAGACTCTTGATCAAGGAGCGGTTTTCTCCATATTAATGGTCGGATATAATAACTGCTCGGACCAAATCTTCAAACTAAAATGGGAAGGAACTTTCACATCCTCATCTACTACATGGGTATTACAACTATTCGTCTGATACTGTTCGACCTTATAGATGTTGAACACATAATGTTATTGTAACCAGAAGCAGATATGCTATTTACGAAAGACTAATTCTATGGGTATAAACATGCAAACTCTATGCTAAACTTTAGAGAAGATAATCATTTCATTTTCAGTTTACAAAATTCTAGATCTTCCTCGATTCATCTCTCCGGCAGCAAATACTCAAATATATTATACGAAGTGGAATCAAAATATAGTTATGAAAGATGTGGTTACACATCGTGATTGATATTTCAGATTCATATCTGTTTTTTTCATTTCCATACGTTCAGACGGCTTTCGTATGGAGCCACTCTCTGCAGTTTGACCAGTCTATGTTGTGATCATTATTTGGTCCACTGGAAAAGAGTAAAATACATGTCACTATGTCACGCCAAGCCTCCACTTTTCCTTATATCAGCACTTTTAGTCCAACGGTATCTAAACCTGCTGAACATGCTGTTGCCAATCAGAGGTACGATAAAATGATACAAAGTTAAGAAGAGTGGATCAAGTTCAAGAAACATATCAGGATGCGGTCAAGTACATCTCTATATTTCTTGACCTGACTTCGTTGAGAGGAAAGAAACATATCACGTATTCTATTCTCGTGTGGAGAAGAAGGAAGTTGTCCTAATGTACTTGTATTACTCTCATACCGCTGTCCTAATATGCATGCCCGATAGACTTCGAGTAACTTTTGTTCCCTTTATGATACCGGAAAATATATATGTGTTAGAAGGTAATTGTATCTTAACTGGTCAACTAAAAATGGTAAACATTTTTATCATTATACATTAGATGGACGTACAGTTGCTAGAAGACCAGACTTAACCCATAAGTGGAAGGAGTCCAGATACGCATTTGATATAACTGCGGCAGTCTACTTAACTCGTATGATCATCAGACTGATTTATTACCTAATCCTTTGAAACGAAAGGGATAACTAATTAATTAACCCACTTGTGCATATTCCCTTTCTTTAGGTGAAAATATGCATGCTTTCTGAGTGAAGTACTCTTGGCCTAGGGTTTATGGAAAATTTGAAACTTGGTTTCTACATGATTTATGATTTAGTTTCTAAGTATCCAGCAAGCAGCCTTTTTTAGTTTCTCCAAGGTCCTTGACAAGGAACGATAGTGGACTTGAAAGTTGCGGCGGTTGTCTTAGGGTTCTTGAAAACTCTAAACTTAATTTCTCTACAGTTTTAAATATAGTTTTTCTAAGGTCTCCAACGGGTAACGTAGTGACAGGTAAATTGACATGTTCGGGCGGTCAAGACTCTAGACATTCATCGTTCTATCGGAGTAAACTATCGTCTAGGGGTCTTACGGTCTAAGATCATGTTTTCTTAGAAAAATATTTGGTCTTGATAAACTAATTACGATCAAATCTGTAATTGTATTTTGCTTCTACGTCAATTATAGTAATCTAAGATATCAAATCCATCATGCTGCATGAGTCGATACAGATCATAACGTTCAGATATTTGAAAATTTGAATGTTATAGATAAAAATCATTTCACGGTTATTGCATAAATAATTTAATAATTTAATAATTTTCATTAGAATAAATCAAAAAAGTTATTTTCAAGAAAAGAACAGTGCCCTCATAACAGCGACATATCTAACCTGTATCATTACTGTGCTCGACATCAGCCGACGCTATTCTTGGTTGATGTACCTTTGGATTTGTCCACTCTGCTTTGTAGTTCGCGTAGGGAGGATAATCCTTCAGGAACAATGTCATATGCGACATCAAATATTTTTTTAATCTTTTGTATTTCTTTTATATGATATCATTTCAATACTTTAGATCTACTGTAGTTATTGTTTTGAATTGTTAGTACCTTGTTCTATTATGAATATTAGTTTTTAGATTTTATAGATATTTTTAATAATTAAACTTAAAGATATATAGATTTAAGAGTAAGCATTTTCTATTTTGTAATAAACGTATGGAACGTTACTATGGAAGAAGATCATATTCAGTAATCGAAGACGAAACGTCATGATTGACATAAAGAATAAGATGTATTTTCACTTATTTCAGCATTAATAATAGAAAGCCTAGCAAACGATCCAACTTAAAGGAATGAATATGCTTTACTATAAAATAAAGAATGATTTGAATCAGACCCGATAGAACTTCAATAAGAAATAGAGTTTTTTATTTCAACTAAAATCTAAAGTATTTCTAATTCTAAATTAGTTTAATTTGATCACTCTTATTAGATTTAATAAAATAAAATATTTTTGATTCTTTATCAAGTTTTCATTTCTTATTAGTTTTGATCCTTTAATTTTTAATCAAGGTTTTTATTTACATCGATTAGGTAATACATGGTTTTATAATATTACGAGTGACTTCTTCGAGTCTTTTTTGAACGCGAAATGTCACCACTACGTTGTCTTATCCGCTGAACCTCAACTGTCCATTCAGATTTTCACCTCTCAATAAGAGAGGTGCAAGGGATCGGGCTTGCATCTCCAAGTTGGGAGGTGGAGACTCTCTTCATCAAGCTAACGGATGGTTCATTGATTTCTTTTGTGTAGTTTGTGCGTTTGACCGATGAACCGCTTTTCGCTTTGAGTCATTTTGTTGTGTCAATTGCAACTGAAATTATTTATCAATGAGACTAAATTACACTGGTAGTCTGGATGATTTTGGCTAAAATTTATAAAATGCCTTATTGATGTTCTAACATCGTCACATGTAACACAACTTACTTTTGTCGAGGAACTACATGATTAGCCAACTCAAAAGACCAACTCTTGAAATTTTATTGATAACACCTACGAGTAAAGAGGTAGTTTAATACTTCTATTTTTTCCTATAAAATAAAATATATTACTTATATAGAATAAAATTTTCAATAAATCTATTTTTATAGTCTAGTATATGAATATCATATTTTTATTTTAAAACTCATTTAAAACTAAAAACTGATCTATGTTATTTCTAAAAATAACTATATAAATTTTCTTACTACAAATAATTAAAAGTATCATACTTTTACTTCCACTTGTTTATAACAAGATCCCTTAATGAACTCCTGAGTTTGCCAATTCACAACCAAGAGGTCGTCATGTCTTTTTATTTCTAGGATTTTCATTTGAATAGAGTTTGAATAGTAATGGGCATTATAGTGTGTCAAAGTTAGGAGAGAAGATTCCTAACGTTCAGTAAGAAAGAAGTCGTAGTTTATTGAATGACAACTTGTAAAGAAGCATGAATCGTCATGGTCATTTCTGTAATTGATATAGTTATTTTAATTGTCAATAGATAAACCCTTGAGTAAAATCAAGTACATCATCCTGGAATGGAAAGCTGTAGTTTCTCTATGCCATATGATGGAAGAGAAAGGGGAAGAGAAAATTCAGCTTAAACTCAAAGCTATAGTTACAACATTGATCATTAGACTAGACAACATTGTCATGTAAATGTTTTTCATATTAAAAGCTCATCGCTACAAGAAATTCCTAGAGGCTATTTGTATGCATCAAATGGAAGTTGTGTCTTTACATAAGGCATCATATACTCGGTGACTAGCCCAAGCACATTATCCTGGGGAAGGTTGTATTTTCTAACATCTTTGACATGGGGACGTAATCGATTACACAAGGTCCATACAGGCAAACAGTGACAATATGAGTAAATTGCTTGAGTCCTCAACTTCCTTACAGCCAAAACTTATGACTGAATCTGATAAAAGAGAAATATGAGTCATAGGTGTCCGTTGAAAACATTCATGACCTTTTGACTGAAGTCGTAATACGCTAAAGCGTGTGAAAATATTTGCTAAGATTATAGCTTTCACACACCTTATTAGTTGCTAAGAATGAGCTATAAAATTAATAAAAAATCATATAAAAACATAAATTAATTTGATAATAAAAAAATAAAAAAATCGATAGATAAAATAGTCATGATAATCCATAAAATAATGGACTATCACCGTTCTAATGATAACTCTAAGTTTTGATGCACCCAATCGGTCTAAAAGAACAAAAAGAGAATAACCAGATATGATTTAAGTGAGGAGTAATATGCAGGATGATGAAATAATTGTTATACATTATTAAAGATCCAATGTTACATACTTGCGAAATGCAAAGAGTGCAGAGTGCATCCAAGTCTCCCAAGAATGTTTCTTTTTTTCTTGACGAGTCAAAATAATATCAAAATAATATAATACCAATAAAATACAGTAAAAAGTATTGAAACTTGAGAAGAAATGAGACGATCTAGTAAACTGGTAAAGAAAGAATGTGAGCATAAAAGAGAGGAAAGGAAGGAAGAAGGGAGGAAGGTTTTGAGAAGAAAAACACTTGTTGCGAGTTATACTTTTGTTGCATCATGAGAAACATCATGCAGTACTGGAATGTTTAAATCAGTACTTCTATATCTGGTTGCTTACTCTCGTACAAGAAATTCAAAGTTCAAACTGAATGGACTATATCTTCCATGTCTATGTTTACATATTATTATCATTTTAAAAAATGAAGAAAACCTTGAATTATTAAGTATAACTAAGTCAAATTGGTTATGTTTGATCACACTCTTCATACCGATGTATAGTTTGATCATACCTAGTCAGTCACTACCGACTGTAAAACCACTCATTTTCTTACGACAATGACATGTCAGATTATATATTTTAGTTTTTTAAATATATATGATCTGATTTATATTTTAATATTAAAATAATAAAAGTATTTTAATCATAGTAAAAAGTAGTGGAATGATGAACGAAATGAAAAACAATACATTGGAGTATATATATATATATTGTAGTTGCAAACAGTACCATCGCATTACTATCCTCTAAGTGACATTGGTGCAATTTTCTTGAATCGATAGAATAAATACTGCTTGTCATCAAAACCTAAGATATACAGAACTCTCGTGATATACATAATTTATGTAGTAGTCAAGTTGGACTTGATAATTCAGCCTAAATCTACCTTTCATTTGTTTTAGTCAAGTATGAGAAAGAAAGATATAACCTTATATATGAAAAGTCATGACAAGTATACCTTCTTATCAATATATTTTAAAAGAATACATTCAAGGGTATATTGGATTAAAGTTTCTAAAACATGTATCATTGATAGTAAATCTACATAGGAAACACATTTACACAGGAAAGGAAGGAAACACATTTACAACAAACCTATTGGGGTGTGATCAAGTGTGCTATTACTATAGACTGGTACTACTGTGGATGAAGACCACATTAACCACAGAAGCACGTGCGGTCAAAGCAGCGATACTGCTCTCTTGTCACAAACAACGTACCTTAATTTGGGTCAGGTGAGGAGGATATAACAGTGGCAGAGTAGGTACTGGGTCCAAGTCCAAGAGCCAAGCAGAGGAGATGGAACTGGTCGAATATACAGCAGAATGACTCGAAAGTTGAACCTGTCGCCTTACGGTCAAAGTCCGCTCACGAATATCACATGGCGTGACATCGCCACTGTTTGGTGTGCTTTTCTCCGTGACCGGCCAAGCCAGTCAAAGGGATCCTAGAAAATCCGCGAGCGAGACCACCTGAAGACCGAGCACCTTCTCCGTCCTAAGTAGGTGAGGGACTTCACAGTGCTGCATTCACGGTTTGCTCGGTGCTCGTTCTCCTCGCATGAAATTTCTCTTTTGAGAACTGTTTTTGATTCTACTTATTTTGTCATAGATTATTTTATTGATCAATAAACTTTTTGTTCGATTCGTTCTTCATGATCTCCAGGAAGGGTTTCCCCGCCCATCGGCCAAGGACCATGGGTCAAGGAGAAGCGGAATATCGAACTCCAACCTCCACATTTGGAGGCCCTCCTCATCAAACTAACGCCTGATGGGTGCGCATGGTCTTGTTGACTTTAGATCCAGACCATCTGATAAGTTAGTTTCTGTTCAATTGCAGTAAAATTTATATCAGAATTATGGAAGGCCTACGAAGGTAAATTATTGAGATTATACAAAATTAACTATATTTGCACACACTGTTAAACCAAAATCGTATATGAATTAAGAGTCCGTTAGCAGCCTGGATGCATGAAAGAAGTATATGAAGGAAAGTAACATAAATAGAAAAGAATTCAAAACATCTCAAAATTGCAGTATTCATATTGGGATGTTTTTCTAATTTCTCATTTCAAGTACTCAGAAAGAGAACTAAATATTGAGCATACACTAGTATCAGAATGTGACGTGGACCTCGAGGGTCCTCAGTACTCATCCCTTACGCACAAACCGATCCCGTCAGAAACCGCGCACGGTTGCACCTCCATCCATGCATCGACTGTAGTCCGATGTCTGTGGGTTCGGAAGTCTACGCCACAGTCTGACCACTGTGACCAGGATTCTTCAACGTGTGGACGAGTATATGTATTCGATAACACCAGAATTCCTATTATAAACCGTTCGATGGCCATCCAAGAGTTCTCGTTTAATTTCTTTACATTTTACTTTCTGTCTGAATTGTGACTGGTGAACAGTTCGGGAGGGAGAGAAAAGGGCCCGGAGCGGGTCCTCCGCGAGGAGACTACGACAGTAGAGTAGTCAGGTAGAGTCATCTTAGGCACGCCTTTATCGCTCCCGGGACAGCGAGAATCGAGCGCGATGCACCGTCCATCTCTTCTCCTGTCCATGCTCGTTGGAACGAAGAGAATGGCAGCATGGGAAGAATATGAAATTTAGCTGCAGAGGAGTTGTTTATGAGATCCGGCTCATGGTATTGCTACATCTTGCGAGGTCGAGAGCGGTAGGAAAACTGATCCAGCATCTGTGACTTGTTGAGCTTCCGCACCGGCTGTCCATCCTCGAGCGAGGTGCAGTCGAGAGATAGTTGCTTTTGCTGCTGCGGATTGCCTGCACGAGGAGGGGGAAATGGCAGTTGATGGAGAGGTGGAAGCACCTAAAGGATTAGTGTGTGTGACAGGAGCTGGAGGCTATGTCGCATCTTATCTTGTCAAGCGCCTGCTGGAGAAAGGTTACAGAGTGAGAGGAACAGTGCGTGATCCCGGTAAGCCTCACTCGGTTGAGCCATTCACATTTACACTTGCTTGCTTGACTGGCTCCGAGATTATTCTTCCAATCCTGCCTGATGTCCTTTTCATCGGGAGCTGAACTTGATACACTACTTCTAAAGAAGCTATTCACTGTTTCGTTCGGTACAGTTGTCAGTTTAGGACAATGTTTGTAATATAAGTAGTAGCTTCGAGCAACACGGAATATGCAAACCGCTAGCTGACATGTTTCGTCCTCCTCCGGGTTCTTCCTGTGTTCGTCGGATCCGCTTACCTTTGCTAAAGCCGATGTTGCACTTTCTCTACTCCGCTCAAATAAGTTTTCTCGCCCTCCAGCCAGTTTACATCTACAGAGACGCTCATAACATTGCGCTAGCAAACTAGTAGTAGTGAACATTATCACGTTAGAGTGTCGTAGCACTTTAAGCATAAAACTGCATTACCTGCTGTCCCTTGGATGTAGCATCGGTGTTGTGTGAATGTTAGTCCCGACTAGCGGCTTTCGATTTGCTCATGAATTGAAATTTCGTAAGTAGCATACCCGTATGGAGGTTTTGGTTCATGATTAATTTTGCTTACCTGCCGATTCCCATTTGCTACAGCCAACGAGGTGAAGACGAAGCATCTAACAGACTTACCAGGCGCAAAGGAAAGGCTTGAGCTGGTCGGGGCGGACCTGCTCAATGAAGGTAGCTTCGATGCAGCCGTTGAAGGATGTGAGGGTGTATTCCACACTGCCAGTCCAGTAGTCTTCCCTAAAGTTGATCCCTATGTAAGAATCTTTTGGACCTGCGTACTGGTGCTATGGAGGGTTTCTTTCTTTCTGCTCGTATGCTTCCAGAATGTTGTTTGATTGTGTCAGTGAGTACATCGGTTTGAATATTAGATCAGGTCAGAAAAGCTGACGCAATCTTTCCAAAACAGCCCTGTAATAGTCGGTGCACCAGTTAAGATAAATTCGCTCTGGTCTCTTAACAGGTGGAGATGGTTGAGCCTGCCATTAGAGGAACTGTAAACGTTCTGAAGTCGTGCACAAAGGCGAATGTGAAGAGAGTAGTGCTTACATCGTCATCATCTGCTTTCCGGATGCGACCTGACTACAGTCCGGATGTTCCTCTTGATGAGAGCAGCTGGAGCTCAGGGCAGTTTTGTAAGGACGTTAAGGTATCTCGATTATCTAAACTGCGTGGGTATGCGTCATGTTTTAACACTCAGGCAGTAATCAAGGTTCTGAGCTGATCGCTGCTTGGATTGTTAGTCAGGTAGCAGGAAACCGACCGACCTGTGAGATAGTTGAAGCTGCGGTAGCTGTATGTTACCTAATGTAGGGTTATGAAAGGTAGCGCTTCACCACATTTGGCCTCGAACTTGGTCTGTATGAGGAACGTACTTCGATTGCCATACGATGGGAAGGCACCACTCTCGAATGATCGATAGCAGGGGTGTTCTTGACAAAGCATCCAAACTCGCGTCAGTTCCGGTGGTCGAGGCGCTTGCCGTTACTCAGTATAAGTTCTAAACTTGGAACGATGGCATCTTGCAGCTTTGGTACGCTCTGGCAAAAACCATGGCAGAACAAGCGGCCTGGGACTATGCGAAAGAAAGCGGCCTCAATTTGGTCACTATCCTTCCTACTTACATCATCGGTACTATCATTCCTCCGGAGCTTTCTGCCACTTCCCAGGATGTTCTCGGTCTATTTACAGGTACTCCAAGCCACACAGTCGGAACTGTATTGTACTTAAGGTCGAGTACAAGTCATACTGACTTTTATTTGGTCGACGTCGTCTGTTACCTGTATACTCTGATTTGGTACAAATCTTACATCCCATGTTCTTTTATGAAAGATATGATGGTTATTCGGTAATATGATCACGAAACTTGGATGCAGGCAAAGCGGGTAATTTTGCCAAGTTCGGCAGAATGGGATATGTTCACATTGATGATGTTGCGACCGCTCATATTCTTGCTTACGAGCACCCGGAAGCAGAGGGTCGGTACATAGTGAGTGGAATCACACTCGAGAACTATGAAATGGTTGAAATGCTCGCTAAACGCTTCCCGAATCTGAACGTCCCAAAGTAAGTACTGCATCTTTTTCGTAACTTGCGTAGCTCACCTGCCAAACAGCAGTGCCGTCTTCGTAAGTCTTTATGAACCGTCGCACCCACGACCTTCGAGTGTTTTAACTTTAGCCTCTGAAAACAGCTTTCGTTGATAAACGATGCAGGTTTTAACCAGAAATTCTGTAGCAGATATGCTAAAGACTGCTGGAATTTTGCAGGATCGAACCGGGTGCTGGTATGCCGTACTACAACATAAGCGTATCGAAGTTGGCTAAACTGGGTTTGGATAAATACAAGCCGATTGAGGAGGCATTCGATGAAGTCGTCGAGTCTTATAAGCAGAAGGGCATGTTGTAGAAGTACGAAGAGTTATCAGACAAATTAGTTATAATGAGGGAAAGATCTTCCTCCAAGCCTTCGGCCATTCATCTGTCTTCCTCGCAGCCACCAGAACACTGGGAGTGTTTATTCGTGACTTTTTCTCGAAGCAGTCATGTGATCAACAAATGGGACTCTTTCGAGTTAAAGATTCCCAAAGCAGATCTATTCTTTAGCAAACGGAAGCGTTATGAAATTAGGCATCTCTTTGCTAGAGATGAAAGTTAGAAACCTGTAAAGGACGCTTTTGATAAACATGCTGCAATTGTACAAAAAGGTTCAGGTCTCCAACACTGCTTTGCTTCACGAAGCTTCTAAACGTCTTGTTTTCTTGCTCACCTCTTGCTCATATGTCTTATGGCCTTGTTACACTAGTTGTATCATCTTCTTAGGCGCGAGTCATCGAAGGAGGATAGTCGAGCCGGTCGGTTTCTTGCGCTCTGTATATTGGCCAGTTTTACAGCTTCAGTAGCGAAGAGCGAAAGCAACGTCCAGGCTCCTGGACAGACAGCAGCCCTGAAGTTAGCTTACTTCCAAATCCCTGTGTCCCTGTATGGTCTCCGGAATTGATCACTTTACTGTGATATCGAGGCGGGTGCATCACAGTGAACTACTTTTTAGTTGAGTGGATCAGATCGCGCAAAGCAACGCTCCCTTCCTAATGCATCCAGAATATGTATTCAAAGTGAGTCGATGGTTAGTAATTGTAGAGAAATGAAAACCGTTCACGGTTATCATCTGCTTAGACTCTGTGTATAATCACCATCGGATTTCAGTGACCCTTAGACCATAGAGATAGAACCCTGAACGGAAAATTGAGCGCATGCTCTCTCTAACACAAGATACTCTAGTAAAGAGATCAGATACATATCCCAGTATATATAAGAGTAGCCAGAACTTTTAATGAGTGGGTAGAGTAAATAGTATCATTTTATCCTGTAAATTAGTGTTAGGATATAAGGATTATATTATAATCACGGAAGAGTACATTAAAATAGCCCGATGTAGTGGTCATTTTGACGGTCTCAACACTATAATCTGACGTTATTGTTCTTTTCTGTTATGATGGAAGAGATGCCCATGCGAGAGCATCATGGATGAGCATAATCTTCTCCGAATTTTCATGTAGAGTGTTTCTCCCCATCCTACAAGTAATTTTTTTGAATCAAATCAACTCTTTTGACGTGGTTTTTTGCAAATACAGGTAGAGTAAGTTCAGACAGCACGGACAACGTCTGCTTGGTGACGGCCTGGAAAATTAAATGTGATGTATTGGGGGTCGGCCTAGGTCACTATTGCTCGTGCTCTCGTATGCTCTTTTGTATGGCTGCCGCTACGTTTTGCTGTCTCTTTTTCGCATGCTATCATCTGCTACTTCTGGCATGGAGTGATCAACGAAAGGCCTATTGGCACCGACCGCAGAGAATCGTTTGCGTTGCAATTCTGTCCAAGTCTTTCGCTGTTGAATTTTTCTCCAATGCTTGCTGGCCAATTCTTGGACATGCTTGTCTTCTTTCTTTCTATGGTTGCCACTACAATAGACCGGGGAGTATAGCGGGACGTGGAATTAAAGGTCGGGTGCTATTTTATTTTTTTACAGCTATCGTTCACCAGTTGAGGTTATCGTTTCAGGCTTCAAGCTGGAGCTACCGCTCTCATATGGTGCTGTTTTCGCTTTCTTTTTCTTTCCCTCTGCGTCTTTTCTCCCCTTTTTTATGGCTGCCGCTCTTTTCTATTGGCTGTTTTGCTGAATAGAAATCGATGACGATAGTGGGGATTCAAGCTTCGCTGCAACTTCTGCCGTTTCTACTCGACTTGCCACAGCGAAAGGCCTGATGCCAGGGAAGTCACCACACTTATTCTTTTCGCTGCGAAATACTGGATTCAGACTATTGTTTCAGGCTATCATTTCAGGCTTCAAGCAGAGGCTACCGCTCTCATATGCTGCGCATCTGTGGCTGCCGTCTCTTTTGTATTCGGCTCTGTACCGAATACAAAAGAAATAAAGATGGGGTGCTACCTCTACCCTGGGGTCTTTCTACTGGATTTGGGACAGCTGCCAGGTAAGTGACTGTACTCATTCTCGCTGTTGCATCATTCCGCCTTTTCGTCTTCTCCCTGTTGTGGTCATCGGTTCGTTGCTGAGATGGAGTCCTCAATTATGGTCATGGACGAACATTCTCTAGCTCGAGATTCTCTTCTGCTCTTCTCGACTACGAACGCTGTGTTTGGCAAGCAATCCAAAGCTAAGTTCGTCTTACTTTTGCACCAGCAGTGCGCTCTTTTCACTCTATTTCGTTTTTGTTGCCCATTCTTTTTCTGTATCCAAGCTGCTCAATGATGACATAATCGCCTCCATTACACTCCGAGATCGAAACCTTTCTGAATCTCAGAAAAATGCCTTCTCCAGCCACAGAGGAGAGCTCTATAGTTCCATCTTCCCCTCAGTCTTCCGTATAACTAACGCTTCCACTCCTTGATGAGTTACTCTTCATTTCCGTGGACTTTCTGCCCCCTTTCTCATCTCTGGACTATTTCTTATCTGACAAAGACTATATACTTAGCTTCGACAAGAGGAGATTATAGACGATGCGTTTATACTGATTCGGATTTCTCTTCCGATCCGCTATAGTTTCTTCTGGACGAGGATTTTGTATTGCTCGCTCGCTCCTTTGCGGCCTTGTCTGGTCCTTTTATGTTTCTAAGCACAACAGATGACCAATATGGCTTATCTGACAGGATCGACACCTTCGTATGTTCTCCTACCCCAGTTTCTTTCTGGATCCGCTGTCGAAGCTATTACGTCCTAGTGTTCCAGTCTTCTGTCGTGTATATGTGCGAGCCTTCAGCTCTGCTCCGGTTTTGTTTGTCCACACTTCCCAGACCTCAGGCGTCTCGATGTACATGAGGAGAGAAGCTCGAATTATCAATAACTGTATGTAAGACAGGAAGAGACTTAGACTTATCTTGCTTTATATTGCTCAATTCTTGCCTAGAGATGGAATGCATTTATGGCATTTTCTCTATAGAAAGTGATGGAGCGGTACTCCACTTGCATTACCAGGGTGTGATATGCATCGAAGCAAAATCTGTTAGAATACTGTACGCAGTGTGAATACCCCTCTTAGCAGTAAGCAGTTCAGGCTTTTAGGATGGTGACCTTTCGTAAGGTCACCAAGGCCAAGACCCCAAGGTATATTATTCTGGCTGAAGGCCATTGTACATTATTGAGTATCTACTTACTTGGTTTTGCCTACACTCTCTTGAGGAGCTCTCCCCACACTCTCATACTGTCCTTATGCCGTGACTTAGAGTTTTACCTTAGTCTATTCTATTAGCAGTCCATTTCCAACATGGTATCAGAGCTTTGCATTGTTGATGCACTAGCACAATAACATAGGCACTAGGTAGGCCTTCGGCCCTTAGGTGAGAGCAGTTGGAGGACGCTTCAGCTGCTGCGAGAAGGACGCTTCACGCACCCATATTCTGTACCTTCGCTAACAGAATTTCACCGTTCCAGCGATCAATCTGATACAGAATGTCTGCCCCCTTTGACACCAAAGGTTGGGCCAAGTTCGATGGCACATACTTCACGCTGTGGAAGCACAAGACAACCTTGCGGCTCAGGGCCCATGGTGTTCTTGACATCGTGGAAGGGAACGTGCAGAGACCACGTGCCACGACACCCGGAGGTACTGCGGTACCCATCCCTCCCCCTGCTACCGGACCCGGTAGCATCGCAGATTGGGATCAGCGTGACGTTAACGCACTCGCAGCGATCAATGAATGTTGCGAGAACAGCGTGGCAGGACATCTAATGTCCTGCGTCACATCGAACGATGCATGGTCCACCTTGACCAGACACTTTGCAGGTCAAGACATGGTGACCAAGATGCACTTGAGAGAGAAGTTGCGGGTTTTGAAGATGAAACCCAACGAGACTGTTACCCAACATGTCAACAACTTCAAATCTCTCATCCAGCAGATGACTTCAGCTGGACTGATAATTGCCAACGAGGAGCAAGTCCTCGCGTTGATGGGCAGCATGCCCAACAACTACCATCTATTCTTGCAGGCGATGAGAACGAGCCCAAATCTCTCGCTACAGGACCTCATCACCTTCCTCATTCAGGAGGAAACGATCGGGCGCAAGCTATCGATGGAACCATCCACTGCCTTGTTTGCAGGTCGCCGGCAAGGAGGTCGCAATGACAATAACCGGCGCAACAATGGTGGCAATCGACAAGGCGGTAACCAGCCACCGAAGAGACCGCCAGATCCTAACGAGAAATGTTTCCAATGCAACAAGCCCGGGCACCGCATCGCTGAGTGCCCAGACAAGCCCAGCAGCAGTAACGAGAACTCCAATGCTGGCAACAAAAACAAGAACAAGAATCGCCGTTCCCAGAACAACAACGGCAACACTCGTCGGGTTTTGGTGGCACAATGTTCGTCTGCAATCGTGCAGACAGCTGATCCTAACTGGTATGTGGACACGGGTGCCACACACCACATGGCACACAATCGACGACAATTCGTCGAATACTCACCCGTCTCTGCTGAGAACACCGAAAATGATGCGATTCTACTCGGTGACAACACCACTATTCACGTTGCTGGTTCTGGCATGGTGGAAGTGCGCCTGCTCAACGGTGAGCACGTGTACATACGTGACGTTCTTCACGTGCCCGCCTTGCAAAAGAATCTATTCTCAACTCGGCAATTTGATGCCAATGACGGCTGGTGCCTAATTGGCAACGGATTCTGTCACCTTGAAGACAGATTTGGTCAAGTGCTTGTTCCCTGCCCCACCGTCGACGACCTCTACATGCTCGGCAATTCAATTTTGGTCGCTGACCAAACCGCGCTTGTAGCTACAGCTGGTAGGACCTCAGTAATCCACACACTACCACCTAGCCAGAGATCTGGACCGCGCTTGCGAGCTAGACCGCAATCTAATCAGCGGACTAGCACCTCACTATTCAACCGCAACATGCGCAGGATCCGCTTCCCACGGTCCAGGCCCAGCCCCGTCGCACAGAATGCGCACACCCAAGCAGAAATTCAGCCAAGTCACTCACGGAATTTTCAAATCCCTAATTCGGAGCACTCTCTCACTAGAGAAGTCCCAATCACTCCACCAAATTCGGAGTTGTCCCACTTGGAAAATGAAGGCCCAAATTCAGTCCGCGCGGGGTCTACCCCCCTCACCACCACACCCCTTGGGCAATTTCCTGTTAGGACTCCACCTCTTGGTGCTCCACCTCTTCCACGCACGACCACAGGCCGCACACGGATCGAGCCGTTTCCCTCTACACGGATCGACTCAGCTGGCACACCTCTAGGAAGCCTCGCACCCCTAAGCCAAATCATTACTGCAGGGACCACGCACCCCTTGAGCACGTACACGGATCACCATGCACGCCCCCTGGCATTGGTGGCCCTTCCCGGAAGCCCCTCGCCTCTAGGTCTCGCGTCGGGGGCAACGCACCCCCCGAGGCGGGACGTGGAAGGGACATCGAGGATGGGACGGGATCCCCATCCGCGGGAAACGGATGGAGAACCCACCCCCTCACACCAGGAGATGGGGCATAACCCCATCCCCATGCTCCAAGGAGATGGGGCGATGCCCCATCCCCACGAACTGCCTCCGCACGGAGGCAGTCCATCTCCCAGGCCGCAGGAGGTCGCCGCGACCCCCGCTGACCTGGGAGCACGCGGGAGTACACACGGATCCCCGAGCACTGGGGATCCGCGCCGGGGACCCCGGTCCCACGCACTATCCCCTGTACGGGGATACGTCCCCCGGCCCCACGCACTATCCCCAGGCGGGGATACGCAATATCCCCGCACAGGGGATATCGCGTCCCCGCGCGGCGGGGCTGACGGCGGCAGTCCGTCCGGAGACTGCCGCGTCGGCAGTCCGTTCTCCGAGGACTGCCCCGAAGGCAGTCCGCCAGGGGACCGGGAGGACAGTCCCTCCCACAGGGACACAGTCCTCCGAAGAGGGACGCAGGGCCTTCTTGGCCCTGGTCCTTACATCCCTTATCCGGTTTCCCTCATCCATCTCGATCCAGCTCTGAATTTTCCTGATTTACATCCCGTAAATTCCGAGTTCTTTCGATCGCGATCTCCTCCGCGCCTACTAGACGGCATCCAGGGCTTCACATCTGGCAGTCGGACTCCTCCACCGACGCCACCTAGACCTTGTGCCCTTGTCACTACAACGGGCGATCTCTCTACCCTGTGGCATCAGCGACTCGGCCATATCAACCATCATCGAGTTCATGAGCTGAGCCACCGCAGGTATGTTACCAGCCTACCTTCCTTCCCGCTCTCTGAGGATATTTGTCCAGCTTGTGCACACGGCAAGCATGCACGCACTAAATTCCCACGTGCTAGCTCCACTCGATCCACTCGTCCTCTAGCACTGGTCCATTCCGATATTAGTGGTCGCATCTCCCCTTGCACCTTTTCTGGCTATGAGTATTTCATCACCTTTATTGATGACTACTCGCGCTACACTGTCACTCGTCTTCTCTACTATAAGAGTGATTGTTTTGCTGCTTTCCGAGACTACCTAGCATTTGCTGAGCGCGCCACTGGTCAATCTCTTATCACTTTGCGATCTGACAATGGCGGGGAATATCGTTCAGCTGCTTTTGACGCTTTCTGTCGCGAGCGCGGCATCCAGCGTCAATTCACAGTCCCTTACTCTCCTCAGCAGAATGGCGTTGCTGAACGTAAGAACCGCAGCTTGCTTGATGCTGTCCGTTCCATGCTTTACACTTCCACGCTCATCAAGCCCTTCTGGGGTGAAGCAATCACCTGCGCCACCTTCCTCCAGAACCGGTGTCCGTCTAAGGCTATCCCGTCTATGACCACACCTTATGAACTCTGGCACTCCTATGCCTCCACAACACCTCGTCGACCCGATCTCTCCTTTCTGCGCGTCTTTGGCTGCCGCGCTTTTTCCCAGGTCCCCGAGGTTGAGCGCACAAAGCTCGATGATCGCTCTCACGAGTGTATCTTCCTTGGCTATAGCGGCCAGAGTAAGGGTTACCGTCTCCAAAGAAAATCTGACGGTCATACCTTCACTTCTCGTGATGTTATCTTCGATGAGTCTTCTCCGACTCTCCCTCCCACATCCTCCCCCTCTGCTGATCTCCCACTCACTCAAGCATCTCCTGAGACCGACGTCCATTTTATCATACTGTGCCCGCCCCTTCAGCTGGCCCAGCTCATTTCTCGTCGATCTCTCCCGGTTTCCCTTCAGTGGGAGTTCCTCTGCCATCTCCTGCCCATCCAGCTCCAACCCCATCCACTGGTCTTGGATCTGGAGGAGGAGTCCCTAGCAATCATGGCCCTAGCGGAGGAGTGACCAGCAGTACACAGTCCAGTGGGAGCAGTCGTCCTCCACGTTCTCACTCTTCAAGCACTCACTCTCCCCCTGCAGAGAACTTGAGCCCGCGCCATCCTTACCTTCGGCGCACATCACCACGCTCACCACGAGTTTCCGGCTCCACCCACAGCGAGTCCTCTCTTCCTCCATTGGATTTCCCAGCACCACCTCCATTGAGACGATCAGCTCGACATTCAGTTCCTCCACAACGGAACCCAGATGAAGGCTACGACCCTTCATCGCTGATCCCGAAGTCTCGGAAGAACACCAAGCGTGCATTGATGGTAACTCTTAAACCAGTGCCAATGGAACCTGTTTCCTACACAGAAGCAGTATCTTCTCCTGATGCCGATCAGTGGAGAAGAGCAATAGAGGAGGAGCTAGATTCCCACGAATCTAACGGCACTTGGAAGCTCACCGACTTGCCACAAGGACGCCGACCGATAACATGTAAGTGGACCTTTAAGTTAAAACTTAATACCGATGGGTCCATTGCTCGTTATAAGGCGAGACTAGTGGCTCGTGGTTTCACCCAGATCTACGGGTTGGACTACACAGAAACCTTTTCCCCTGTAGTCCGCATTCAGTCAATACGGCTCATCCTTGCCATATCAGCACAGTATAATCTACATGTACATCAAATGGATGTTAAAACTGCATTTCTGAATGGAACACTTAACGAGGAAATATACATGAGTGTTCCGGAAGGCGTGACTACAGCAAGGCGCAGTCAAGTATGCAGATTGCTCAAGACTCTCTACGGTCTTAAGCAATCATCAAGAGAATGGTACTTGATCATCGACAACTTCTTGCTTTCTCTTGGATTTGCTAAGTCCGGTGCAGACTGAAATGTTTACTACTTGCACCAGAAACAGCACTTCGTCATCCTTGCCCTCTACGTGGATGACACTGTGATTGCCAGCAGCAGTGAGGCCCTACTGTCTCACGTAAAAGAAAAATTGAGCTCACGGTTCAGCATGACTGACATTGGTCCAGTCCACCATTGCCTTAGCATTGAGATTAATCGTGACCCGTCCTCTGGCACTATCAGACTTAGTCAAACTTTGTATTTGACACAGAAACTATTTCAGTTTGGCTTACAGGACTGCAAACCTGTAAGCACCCCTCTAGTTACAGGTGAGAAACTTTCTTCTGATGACTCCCCTGTCACTGAGGATGAAAAGAAGCTATGCAATAGTTATCCTTACCAGAGTGCAGCCGGCTCTATTAATTGGGCTGCAGTATGTACTCGTCCTGATTTGTCTTATCCCATTAGTGTACTCTCCCAGTTCATGAGTAGTCCTGGACCTAAGCACATTGCCGCTATGAAGCGGGTTTTCCGCTACATCAAGGGAACCTTAAATTTGTACCTTGAGTATGCTCACTCACCCCAGCCCTACTCTCTGTTCGGTTACACCGATGCTGACTGGGGAGGACATGCGGAGACAAGACGATCCACATCAGGACATTGCTTCATATACTCTGGAGGAGTCATCAGCTGGTCCTCCAAGAGACAGAAATCAGTTGCCCTGTCAAGTACAGAGGCAGAATATGTAGCTCTTAGCACGAGCTGCTCAGAGACAATCTGGTTACGTCAGCTCTTGACCGACATCGGATTGCATGACAAGGAGCCGACTGTTACATATTGTGACAACCAAAGTGCTATGGCCCTGTCGACACCAGCAAGTTCCACGACCGTACGAAGCACATCGACATCCGATATCACTTCATCAAAGATCACGTCGCTGGAAAAGTTATAGAAGTTAGGTATTGTCCTACTGAGGACATGGTTGCAGATATTCTGACAAAGAGCTTACCAGCTCCCAAGTTGGATTATCTACTACCGAAGCTAGGAATGTTTTCTAGCTAAGTAATATTTTTATCCGAACTGTTACTGAGTGGGAGTGTTAGAATACTGTACGCAGTGTGAATACCCCTCTTAGCAGTAAGCAGTTCAGGCTTTTAGGATGGTGACCTTTCGTAAGGTCACCAAGGCCAAGACCCCAAGGTATATTATTCTGGCTGAAGGCCATTGTACATTATTGAGTATCTACTTACTTGGTTTTGCCTACACTCTCTTGAGGAGCTCTCCCCACACTCTCATACTGTCCTTATGCCGTGACTTAGAGTTTTACCTTAGTCTATTCTATTAGCAGTCCATTTCCAACAAAATCTGCTCTTGGCTAGTCTGCGCTCTGTTGGACGGCAGCAGCAGTGCCAATTCTAGCTCCTGCAGGAAGAGTCGACGACTGGGCAGCAGACATTGCTACAAGCACATACGCACGTAGTTAAGCTGGAGAAATATCAATCCATAGATGGAAATGTATAATTGAGAGAAAATTCCGTGTCACTTCTCTTTACTGGAAATCAGTGAACTTGAAAAACTCTCTAAGGCTACAGCCTCAGATCAAGAGTGTGAATGAGTACAGTGATTCAGAAAGTCTACGAAGTTGGAAATTTATGCTTCGATGTAGTTGGCTGTAAGAAGGCAGGCAATAAGCTTGCAGGTAGCTGGGACTCTTAACAGTCACCAGCCTGCAAGAACATCAAGACAGATACAGATCGTCACCTCATCCTTTCCGTGTGGACTGGCATATTCAACACTCCCTCTCAGAACACTACGGCCTTAGTCAATTGGGTAATACTCCAAGCTTGGACCTAAATAATGTAAATTTTGGTCTCGCTAGTGGTTTTGTGAGTATATCAGCAATGTTATCATTTGTTGATATATTGACTAATGAAACAAACTTACCGATATGCGATCGGATGAAGTGGAATCTTACATCAATGTGCTTCATTCTCCTGTGATCTACTGGGTTATGCGCCTGATGTATACAGCTCTGATTGTCAACAAAGATTTGAGTAGCTTCAGTTTGCAGGTAATCCAATGAAGAAAATAGCTTGCGCATCCACACAGCTTTCTTCACTGCATGGCACAGAGCAATATATTCCGCTTCTGCTGATGAAAGAGCGACCACTTCTTGTTTCTTGCAGCTCCATGATATCAATCCACTGTTCAGTTGAAAACAATAACCAGACGTAGACTTCCTATCATCTACATCTCCAGCGAAGTCAGAATCTGTCCAACCATGGATGGAGATTTCATCATCGTTGTTGTAGTTCCCCTTGAACTTTAGAACAAAGTCTTTAGTTCCCTGTAGGTACCGGAAGATCCTCTTTACTGCTTGCCAATGAACACTCTCTGGATTTGCTGTGAATTTGGTGACTCTAGACATGGCATACGTGATATTTGGTCTGGTCCCAACCAGTAAGTACATCAAACTCCCCACTGCTTGTTGGTAAGGAATTTGCCGCATTACAACCTTCTCAGTCTCTGTAGAAGGACACATAGAGAGGTCTAGATGCTTACCAGTCTCCATCGGTGTGTCTACAGGGTGACATTCAAGCATTTGGAATTTCTCCAAGATGGCAAGAATGTAGTGCGCTTGGGAAAGAGTAAGTATTCTTAGGTGCCGGTCACGGAATACAGTGATCCCTAGGAGGAATCTGATCTCCCCTAAATCAGTCATGACATACATGCTGTGAAAGGCCGCCTTGAATGTTATCAGTCGCTCCATGCTGTCACTTGTCAATACACAATCATCTATCCAGACTGTAATGATGAAGAGGTACCTGCAGTGTATGAAAACGCTAGGATCAGCAATACTTGGTACAAAACCTTGAGATTTCAGAAAATCACGTAACTTTCCATCCCAGACCCTGTTCGCCTGCTTCAGCCCATAGATGCATTTCCTGAGACGGAGAGATTCCCCTTCCTGATGTGGGAAGCCAACTGGGGGCTTCATGTAGATCTCTTCCGCTAATTCTCCATGTAGGAAGGCAGTTACCACATCCATGTGATGGATTTCCAAATCTAACCCCGCTGCAATATTTAATACTGCTCTAATTGAGTTGAACTTGGACACAGGAGCGAATGTCTCTGTGTAATCCAGACCCTTTACTTGGGAGTAGCCCTTAGCTACTAGTCGCGCCTTGTACTTGTCAATGGATCCGTCTGCTTTTCTCTTGAGGCGAAATACCCACTTACAACCTATACACTTCCTCCATGCAGGTAACGTAGAGGACTCCCAAGTCCCATTATCAATCAGAGAGTTATACTCTTTGTGTATGGCTTCTGTCCACTCACGCTTCTGTCTGCTTTCCATTGCTTCTTCAAAGGTAACTGGTTCAACAATTGCCTCTTCCCCATCAATAGATGCAACGAAGCAGTTGTCCTCATAACCAAATCTGGAAGGTGGTGAACTTTGTTTGACCGAGAACTTACTCTTGGTTCAAATTGCTCCAGTACCTGTTGTTCACCAATGTCACTCTCCTCTTGATCCATAGAATCTTCATCATCTTCTGAAGGAGATGGTTCACTTCGGGATGTACTGGGATCCGTTACACTGTTCGGTGCATTATGATGTAAACCACTTCCTTCACTTGAATTGCTTCCCGGACTTGGATGAAAAGCTACACTTGAAGGTACGCTGGCTGGAATCAAGCTCCTTGCTTGCTGTTGTTGAGATCCGAGGATAGTTGTGCCGCTCCTTGGAATACTAGACGTACTCCCTCTCAGTTCTTCTATCCCTACTAAATCCTCATCAAACTGAACGGATCGGCTATGAATTACCCTCTTACTGGCCATATTAAACAGCTTATAGCTAGTACATGTATTATCATGTCTATATCCCAGGAAAATGCATTTCTGACTTTTGGGATCCAGCTTCTTCCTACGTGTATCAGAAATGTGTGCATATGCTATACACCCGAATACTCTCAAGTGAGACACATCAGGTTTAGAACCTGTCCACTTCTCCTCAGGCGTAGAATTAATGGGCTTGGTTGGACTCTTGTTCCTCACGTAGAGGGCAGTAGAAATGACTTCGGTCCAAAATTCCCGACCCAGTCTAGAGTCAATGAGCATCGATCTAGCCTTTTCCATCAGTGTCCTATTTAAACGCTCTGCTACTCCATTGAGCTCAGGAGAGTCTCTAGGAGTGATTTGGTGTTTAAGCCCACTCTGCTTGAGGTAAGATGTAAACTCACCGTTCACATACTCCCCACCTCCATCCGTTCGAAGAATCTTGATCAGCATCCCGCTTTCTTTCTCCACTGCAGCCTTGAAGTATTTGAAATGAGTGAACGTATCTTCTTTACGCCGCAAGTAGTAGCACCAACTCTTACGACTGAAATCATCAGTGAAGGTAAGCAACCACTTAGCACCTGAAAATGAAGGAGTGCTCATCGGAGCACATAAATCAGAATGTATAAGTTCTAATTTCTCTGTGGTCCTGTGCTCATGATTATCATGAAAGGCCCAAGGCATGAGGAACCATGCCCAAGGCATGAGGAACCATGGAAGAAGGAGCCATGCGGAACCCATCTTGGTCCACTCAGGTGTGACCGGACTCGGGGCTGCATCTGTGATCACAGTCCAGAGATCCTGCTGGATCAAGTAACGCTTCATAAGCAATTTCCACTGAATGTAATTTAATCCATCCAGCTTCTCTATGAGACTGAGACTAGAATCTATAGATGACCCACGTTGTGGACCCATAACCTGTTGGACGGCAGCAGCAGTGCCAATTCCAGCTCCTGCAGGAAGAGTCGACGATTGGGCAACAGACATTGCTACAAGCACATACGCACGTAGCTAAGCTGGAGAAATATCAATCCATAGATGGAAATGTATAATTGAGAGAAAATTATGTGTCACTTCTCTTTACTGGCTTACACTGGCAATCAGTGAACTTGAAAAACTCTCTACGGCTACAACCTCAGATCAAGAGTGTGAATGAGTACAGTGATTCAGAAAGCCTACGAAGCTGGAAATTTATGCTTCGATGTAGTTGGCTGTAAGAAGGCAAGCAATAAGCTTGCAGGTAGCTGGGATTCTAACAGTCACCAGCCTGCAAGAACATCAAGACAGATACAGATCGTCATCTCATCCTTCCCGTGTGGACTGGCATATTCAACACGCTCTAGGATGGACTAACGAAAGATCTATTGGAGGTGAGGTATGTGTACAAGCGTTAACTAACAAAGGTCTGCACACCTTTGTCGGCATGATGAGAACCAGGCAGAGAGTATCACACATACCTAAGTACCGTTTCAGGGATAGGAGGCATTTCCGGGAAAGGATCGTGGCCAATTTTGTGATCGTTCACTTGCTTTGGGGGCCATCAGTAATCATCATAAGTACCGTTTCAGGGATAAAAGGCATTTCCGGGTAAGGATCGTGGCCAATTTTGTGATCGTTCACTTGCTTTGGGGGCCATCAGTAATCAGCATATGTACCGTTTCAAGGATAGGAGGCATTTCCGGGAAGGATCGTGGTCAATATTGTGATAGTTCACTTGCTTTGGGGGCCATCAGTAATCGTCATATGTACAACTTCGAAGGTCCTTGCCCCCAATCAGTAATCATCATAAGTACCGTTTCAGGGATAGGAGGCATTTCCGAGAAAGGATCGTAGCCAATATTGTGATAGAACCAGGCAGAGAGTATCACCATTCTCATTGCAAGAATATTTTATATATATGTTGTTTGGCGCATCTAATACAAAAAACCGTGTAAAACTAACATAGACTAACATCTTGCCCCGTGCTATGCAATTCAACAAGTACAGAAATTCTCATCCGTTGTCGACAGCTTTTGCCACATGCTTGCAAAAAAATGCTTCTAGCTTAGAAGTATTGATGGAATACTGTGTGAACAGTTCCTGTCCTTAAGAGGTTATTATGAAAAGGCACAAGGGGGTTAACACCCCTCGACCCTTTGCCTCTTTCCCTTGTATATTAGGAGGACCCACCTGGTCCCCTTATCATTATCTTTATACAGACTTTGCCTTTGGCTTGGAGTACTCAGTTTTCTCTCTCGCTTCCTCTCTCACACATTAGTTGTGTATGCCTTCTAGCTAAGAGTCTTAGAGTATTTTGCCTTAGTTTTCCTACATGGTATCAGAGCCCGTGTTGTTAGATGATTTATTAAGATAACATAGGTTCACTCTAAGTCTTAGACATTAGACACCAGAGCGATCAAGGGACGCCTTGATCGTTGTGTGGAGGACGCTCCCCGCACAGGCCAGCGCAGCGTGAAGGACCAGTTCAGTTCTCGTGATCAAGACTGCGCAGAATGACTTCACCATTCAACACCAAAGGATGGGCGGTATTCGATGGCACTTTCTTCACCTTTTGGAAGCATAAGATAACTCTCCGACTCGATTTGGAAGAAGTACTCGACGTGGTGGATGGCACAATCCCACGACCTGGAGCAACAACCCCCGACGGAACAGCGACACCAGCTACCGGACCGGGCAGCATTGCAGAATGGGACAAGAAGAACAAGAACGCCTTAACTGCAATCAACGAGTGTTATGCAAAGTCAGTTGCTGGTCACATACTACCTTGCACAACAACAAACGACGCATGGACGACTCTGACCGCAAATTTTGCTGGTCAAGATCATGCCACCCGCATGCACCTCAGAGAAAAGTTCAGACTTCTCAGAATGAAACCGAACGATTCAGTCATGACCGACATTAACAACTTTAAGGCCCTCGTGCAGCAACTCGCATCTGCCGGCGTTATAGTAGACGTACAAAAATAGATCCTCACGCTGATGGGCAGCATGCCACCTAACTACCAAACCTTCTTGCACGCAATGCGCACAAACCCGAACTTGTCTCTACAAGATCTGATCTCCTTCTTAATTGAGGAGGAGATCATGTCTAGAAAGATGTGAGTTGAACCTTCTACTGCCTTGTTCGCTGGACGCCGACAGCAAGGACGAGGACGCAGCAGCAACCAAGGCGGTTGGAGTCAACCCCGCCGTCGACTCCAAATCGGTAGCGCCAAATGCTTCGGCTGCGGCTCAACCGGACATCTCTTTAATGAGTGTCTCAATCGCACAAGCAGCAGCAATCAACAGCAGCACAGCGGTCACAGACAGCAAGGCCGAGGACAAAATCAAAGAAATCGTCCCAAACCGCACAACAACAACGCACGTAGAGTTCTCATGACAATGAAATCTACTGGACTGAGTGCAGTATCGCAGGTGGACAGCATGTGGTATGTGGACACCGGAGCAACACACCACATGGTCCACGATCGACGCCAATTCATCACATACACTCCATACTCAGAAGAGCGCCGTCAAAATGACAAAATCCTGTTGGGAGACAACACTACCGTATACGTCGAAGGCATTGGGACTGTCGAGATCAAGTTGTTGAATGGAGAAAAGGTACTGATCCGTGATGTATTGCATGTGCATGCACTACACAAAAATCTGTTTTCTGCAAGGAAATTTGACTCTAAAGGAGGCTGGTGTTTAATCGGCAATGGCATGTGTTACCTTGAGGACAAATATTCTCGCAGCCTATGCTCATGTCCCTTATCGAATGATCTATACTTGCTGGGAAATTCAGTGTTTGTAACCGAGCATACAACATCCTTACATGTAGCCACGCGAGATAGAGACACATTGCCCCCTTGCCACAGTCTTCGTCCAAGAATGCGTATAAGACCCAGAAAAAGTGGCATCTTCCCACCCAATCACGCAATTTCACATTCCCCAGCAAAACATTCATACCTACGCTCCCTATGCACTCAGCCCGCAGTCTCCAAAGCGCAGAAATGTACAATGCCAGCCAAAATCTCAATTCGCGCAGTCTCCCCCTCTCTGGACCCTGCAACCTCGGAGTCAGATTCCCAACCGTCACCTGCGAGCTGACGCGTGTGCCCTCCCACCTCACGGGAGGGCACAGGCACCCAAGTGCCAAGGGCTCCACGGCGCGAGAGGGCCCTCGATCGCGAATCGCGGATCGCGGATCGAGGTCCTTCCAGGACCGTGGATCCCCAAGGGGCACGGACCCCTACGCGGGGTCGCGTCTCCTCATGGGAACCCCCCACAACTCGGAGCGTGGGGGCACTAAACCCCACGCCTGGCACGGGACGCAGGTCCCCACGAGGGGCACGGCCTCACACGCGGGGACACGGCCCCCAGTGGGCACTCCCCAACCCTCGGAGCGTGGGGATATAAATCCCCACGCCTGGCCAGGCCCCCGGGAGGGCACGTCCTCCCACGCGGGGACACGGCTCCCCACGGGCACTCGTCCGACCTCGAGGCGTGGGGATAACTCCCCCACGCCGCCGAGATGGGTCGCAGGCCCCCAGGAGGGCACGGACCCCTACGACGGGTCGCGGCCCCCCAGGAGCAAAGAGCCACCCGCCACCTGGGCGGACCGTCCTCCCATGCAGGGGCGCGGCTCCGCACATGGTGGGCAGGGGTCCCTTACTAGGGACCCTTCCCAACCCGCCACATGGGCGGACCACGCCTCCACTAACAGCGACCAAGGTCGCCTCCACGCAGACGTTCCTTATCTCTCTGCCGTCGATGCGTCCGTTAGCACCATCCAGATGATCACTCCACGTCGCGACACGTGTCAAGAGTACACACCTTTGCCTGCTCCCGTTTCTTCACTTCCCTACCTTGCAGCAAACACAGCAATCGCTAGCAACAATACTACACTATGGCACCGTCGGCTCGGCTACATTAGCTCACAACGCTTAGACCAGCTTAGACGCGAGAACTCTGTCACTGGTCTTAACCTGCGGGAAGTAAGAGAACATATCTGTCCAGCATGTCAGCACGGCAAGCAACCACGCACTAAAATCCCACGTGTAGCAACCACCCGGGCCATAGAACCTCTTGAGCTGGTACATTCAGACATAAGTGGCCGCATTTCCCCTTGCACATATTCTGGCTACGAATATTTTTTAACTTTCATTGACGATTATTCTCGCCACACCGTTGTTCGGCTACTCCATTACAAGAGCGACTGTTTTCAAGCTTTCAAAGAATTCCATGCTTTTGCTGAGCGGCAAACTGGTCACAAGCTGAAAACACTACGCAACGACGGTGAGTACGTATCCACAGAATTTGAAGCATATTGCACTGAGTTTGGCATCCAGTGTCAGCTCATTGTTCCACACACGCCTCAACAAAACGGCGTTGCTGAACGGAAAAATCGCACCCTTCTTAATTCTGTCCGCACCATGCTGCATGAGTCAAGCTTACCAAAACCTTACTGGGGTGAAGCTATCAACTGTGCCAACTACATCCAGAATAGGTGTCCAACAAAGGCACTCCCTCCTAAGTTGACACCATTTGAGTTGTGGCACAACCGTAAGCCTGATATTTCACACCTACGTGTTTTTGGATGCACTGCATATTCCCAGGTCCCAGCTGATCTCCGCTCTAAGTTAGATGATCACTCTCATGTCTACATCTTGCTAGGCTATAGTGCACGCAGTAAAGCATACCGTCTACAACGTAAATCTGATGGCCATGCTTTCACATCACGAGACGTCATCTTTGACGAATCTCCTTTCCTTCATGTACCCTCACCTATTCTCCCCGATAATTCTATCCTCATAGAAGAATTTTCCCAGAATAGCATTGAGTTCTATAACAACCACCCAGTACCTCCCACACAAGCTCCCACTCTAGTTTCAGTGGGAGCTCAGCTCCCTCCCTCAGTGTTCACTCCTCCTTTCGTGCCGCCTCTCATTCCTCCTATCACTGGTCCACTTGTACCTCCCGTCACATCGTCCAGTTCTGGAGGAGGAGAGGTGGTAATGGAGGAGGCGCACCAACTCCGACTGTGAGTTCATCCAGCTCACAGTCGACCCAGAACACTCTACCTACTGCATTGACAATCCCTCGATCTCCAACGTCACCAACAAGTTACCATCGTGATCAATCTCCGGTAGCTGAAAACATGAGTCAGTACCATCCCTACCTCAGGAGGACATCACCAAGCATCCAGCAACGTTGGTCACCGCAGGAGATCCGAGTCCTTGAGACTTCACCAACTGAATCTCCACAAGAGGAGATTCCTTCACCCACAAGTATTCCTGTTCCTCCAATGTTGAGACGATCAACAAGACAATCAGTGCCTCCAAGGCGTGACCATGCTGAAGGTTACGAAGATCCCCTTGCTCCTCCAAAACCAAGAAAGCCGAGGAAACAGAAGGGCGCATTGATGGTAACACTCTCACCAGTCCCCATGGAGCCTGTGTCCTACAGAGATGCACTTTCTTCCCCCAACGCAGAACAGTGGGAGAAAGCCATACACGAGGAACTGGAATCACATCAAGCTAACGGAACATGGATGTTCACTGACTTACCACATGGCAGACGTCCCATCACCAACAAGTGGACGTTTAAGCTAAAGTTAAACTCCGATGGTTCCATCTCTCGATACAAAGCACGTCTGGTGGCTCGTGGATTCACTCAAATCTACGGCCTCGACTACACCGACACTTTCTCTCCAGTGGTAAGAGTTCACCGGTACGTCTGATTTTGGCTATATCTGCACAACATAATTTACATGTGCACCAGATGGATGTTAAGACAGCTTTCCTGAACGGAACACTCAATGAGGAGATATACATGAATGTTCCGGAAGAAGTCACTGCCCCGATAAAAAGACAAGTGTGCAGATTACTACGTACACTATATGGATTGAAACAGTCCTCACGGGAATGGTATCTAATAATCGATGGTTTTCTCATATCCCTCGGGTTCACCAAGTCTAGCGCCGATGGGAATGTTTACTACCTACATCAAGGCAACCAGTTCATGATTTTGGCTTTGTATGTTGACGATACCATCATAGCAAGCAGTAGCATGAAGTTAATGACCAAAATAAAAGGACAACTCAGTTCTAGATTCCAGATGAGCGATATTGGAGAAGTACATCATTGCTTGAGCATAGAGATAAACAGAGACAGATCAATAGGATGGATTAGACTCAGTCAATCTCTATACCTCACTCAAAAGCTATTTCAATTCGGTCTGGAGAACTGTAAACCTGTCAGTACTCCCATGACTCCAAGTGAGAAACTTCCTGCTCATGATCCTCCCACCAATGAGGAGGAGACGGCTTTATGCGCCAGCTATCCATATCAAAGCGCAGCCGGATCCATCAATTGGGCAGCTGTATGTACAAGGCCTGACTTGTCCTACACCATAAGCTCATTATCTCAGCATATGGCAAGTCCCGGCCCAACTCACATCACCGGAATGAAGAGAGCTTTCAGATACATCAAAGACACTTTGGACTATTATCTTGAGTATAAATACTCTCCTAATCCACGCTCCCTTTTCGGATATTGTGATGCTGATTGGGGAGGTGATGTTGAATCACGACGTTCTACTTCTGGAAACTGTTTCATTTTTGTCCAAGGAGCGATCAGTTGGTCATCCAAGCGACAACAATCTGTGGCGTTGTCAAGTACAGAAGCTGAGTACGTAGCATTAAGCACGTGTTCTTCAGAAGCGATCTGGCTACGACAACTACTCACAGATATTGGACTGAAGGATGAACAGCCAACGGTCTTATTTTGTGATAATCAAAGTGCTATTGCTCTAGTAGACACAACTAAATTTCATGATAGAACAAAGCACATTGATATCCGGTATCACTTCATAAAGGATCAAGTCACTCTCAAAACAGTGTTAGTTCAGTATTGTCCAACGGATGACATGGTAGCTGATATTCTTACTAAGAGTTTACCAACTCCTAAAGTAGAATACTTGTTACCAAAACTCGGATTATTAAGGACTAGTCACTGAGTGGGAGTGACGAAATACTGTGTGAACAGTTCCTGTCCTTAAGAGGTTATTATGAAGAGGCACAAGGGGGCTAACACCCCTCAACCCTTTGCCTCTTTCCCTTGTATATTAGGAGGACCCACTTGGTCCCCTTATCATTATCTTTATACAGACTTTGCCTTTGGCTTGGAGTACTCAGTTTTCTCTCTCGCTTCCTCTCTCACACATTAGTTGTATATGCCTTCTAGCTAAGAGTCTTAGAGTATTTTGCCTTAGTTTTCCTACAAGTGATCCAACTTGGCATGCAAGTTCGCAGGGTCGATTCTCTTTGGAGATGGTTCTTGCACCGAGAACAGGTGACTAGTGAAGATATACAAAATAAATTCTTTTGGTGTGATAGTCATAGATGCGTCTAGTGTAAACGCAGGTACGTGGAACATCCCAACATGATCGGGACGTGAAGGAAGTCTACCACGAACAAGAACAACCAGAACATGCTGCAGAAGATGAACAGGGAGATACTGCTACCCCTGCTGAGATCAACGAAGACCCAACTCCACAGTTTAAACCGCTTCCGGAAGCTCTCGGTGTAGTAGACTGGGCAGGCACAGCGCTCAAGTCTTTAAAGAGCAGATTAATTTTCTCGACTCTTCTCGTTTATGCACTGGAGTACAGAGACCAGGCACAGCGCTGAAGTCGAGCATGGCTCGCTTCCACTGAGGACATATGTGTAAACAACCATTTGAGGCACCGAAGGAAATAAATCATTACCGGCGGACCGTCGCCGTTCCTGCTCATTCCCTCGCATCAAGTCACGAATGCTAAATTAGCTTAAGCCAGCTGGCTTAAGCTGATTTAGCAAACAAGAATAAAAATGGCCGAAATCGTAACAGACTAACACAACTGGAAGAAGAAACACTGCGAGGGCGATCGAATTTAAGGGGGGGGCCTCAGAAATCGAAAAGCGGTATAGGACCAGCATCGAACGTAGCGGATAGGACCAGGGAATTAAGTTTTGATAAATACGTTCCCGTAGCATGAGCCGGAATCATTTCCATGCAAGGAAGACGACTGACTGCAAGCGCACAAGCATCGATCCCATCGTTGGGTCTTGTTCTTCCGTTCTGATACGCTCTCTCTTTCCATGTCTCCTACCAAGTCTCTGCGCGGTTTCACTATTTCCCAAACATATACGCCCAGCGGAGTCAGAATTGTATATCACCGCCTTTCAGGTACCCACAGCTGTTTGCTCCTTACCCTGTGACCTTAGTTTCACACACTCACTGACCGATACATACACAAACGACAAGAAAACAACAGAAAAGAAGAAAAGATCCTTGTTCCTGCTACATAGGCTGAGGCCTGCGCTGTCTACATCACGGGAAAGATATGACCTGCACAAAATTTACTCCGTTTCTCGAGTCGAAACCGAAACGAATGGAGTCAGATAACGCTGAAAAGTTATTTTCCTCGTATACATATTAGACAGAAACATCATAGTTCCGGCTCCTCTTCACCTGGAAAGCTGGGTTTCTGTACGTCCAGCATCGCACGTTCTATTCGAGCTGATGTCTACGTCAGTATTCTTCTACATTCCTACCTGTTCCACCTCGTGGAAGCTCTATATAATGCTGTTCGAATTATGATTCTAGTGCAAGCGTCTTACGGACGATGTTTCTCACTTCCTGGGAAACGGCAGAATGCCTAACATAAGAAAACCTACCAGATTATGAGGTCCTCGTCCTGTGTAACCGTACTTCTTGCATTTATTGAGAACGATGTCTGCACTTGCCACTTCAAGGTGGTACCCTCTACATACAACTGTGGTGTAATTCTCAGGTCACTCTATATTACAGGAAGAGGGCCAAGCCTTTCCAAACTTCTTGGTTGAAACCCATGTGCTCAACTGCCGTTCCAGGTCACGGCAACAGTTCCAACCTCTGGTTCTATCAACCACTATCTTGTCGTAGTAGTCCACTTGAGAGTCCAGGTTGGGCAAGTTATCATGTGGGATCTTCCCCGCATCTTTCCTACTCACTTCGTGGGCATTCGCTCAAATGGAAACTGAATCTTTCCTCATAGACCCAATGTGTTCCCGACTCAACCGTCCAGGTCCCGATCTCCAGCCCATTTCATACCTGTATGGGGTTCAGAGCCTCAGTCCATGTGCTATAAACATGTTTCCGTTGGCATCACTATAAATTTGATGCTGGACTCCACCACTACCATAAGCACAGAGAAGGACAAGTTCTTATGTCTCTCGTCTGACTTCGTGAGGACTCCTCAGACTTTTCGTCCAGAATCATATGCAATGATCACTAAGAGCCATCACTAGCACAATCGACGGTATTGTCTCCTGGAATATCGGGACCTTCGTGCGCACGACCGTCGCCAAATATATTACAACCTACAACTGGGCTACAGAATCCCGCATCGTACAGAAGCTTACTCACTAGCTGGACCATGAGACAATCCAGAGAGCGGTACAAATGCGTTCCTCCGCGTTCTTACCTTATTCTGCTCCTAATGCAGAATCGACTTCCACCGCTACGTTTGTTGGATTCTCCTGTTCATGGACAGAGGCAATATCCTTCCCGATGTTCATTTTCTCCGGTGGATCGGAGCTAATATCGAGCAGTTCAGCGACAGTCTCGGACTGCACTGTGATATCATCGCCTCCGGATGCAACAAGATCGCCCATTTTGCAGTGATCTCCTTCTTCGCTTCTTTCTCCTGAGCACTTAAGTGAGAATTCGTCAGCAGAGCTAACATCCCCAGGTACCAGTGCCTCTGAGCCTGGAGAATCGCAGACTCGCTTCTCATCGGGCTCAGGAAGGTCTCCAGTGAGATCTTCTTTGCTTGCCCGTCCAAAAACGGGTATCTCTGCATCTAAATCGCTTTTCTCTCCTGTTCCGAGAGCGTTTTGATCGCGCTCGGTCAGATCTGTTTCAGTGGCAGATGAGTGCACATTCTCAACATCCTCAAGTGGCGTGTCCTGTTCCTCGGACAAACCAGCAACGCTATCCACTCCGACCACTTCAAAAACTTGCTCAGGCTCGAACGAGTAACTGGCATCCACTACCTTAACATCTTCGGCGAGAGCCTTACCCTCATCAACAGGACTCACACTTTCCTCAGTCACAAGTTCACTGCAGTGACCCTGGGAAACAACAGGTTCTGCCCGGTCGTCACCATCCACAACCTCCTGGGATGGTACTTCTTCTACACTTCCGGCACAGCTGGAACCTGCAGAAAAGCTCTCATCACTTCGCAATGGACTCTCAAAGTTTGTCTTATCGAGCCCATCTAGGGGCAGCTCACCACGAACAGAAGGTGCAGCTTCACTCACTGCATCATTTGAAGAATCCGCCTGCTTATCGTCGTCAACCTTGCGAGGAGTGTCTGGCTTCTCGCACTGCTCCAGGCTCTCCCGGAAGGCATCCACCAGTGAGTTCTCCGTTTCTATCACGGCTCTGTCAAGTGACTCTCCGTCAACATCACTCATACTCGTTGTCCCAGATAATTCACTTCCAGCAGCCTCCTCTCTCCTGATCAAAACTTGGTCGGCTTTCTCCAGAGCAATGGTAGTCTCCACGATGAAGCTGAATGCAAGTCCAATTTCGGTCTTCAGGACCTCCGTTGCTTCAGCATTTTGGTTCAATAAGACCTCTTTGGAATGAGAAATAGACGAGATTGCCACAACATCCAACTCTTCGCCTTTGATATCCTTAGAGGTTTCCGCTTCATCACAAAATTTCACGAAACTCGCGACCCCCTGGTCCGAACTCAAACAGCTCTCAAATTCGGCAATTTCAACATCTTCATCGATTGAAATTTGCGCTTCTTCTGTCGTCTCCGCATTGCTAGCTTCCGCAATACTCTTCGTGTCTTCCCGGTTGGCCTCTCCAGAAGCATTACTGGTGTTATCGGTTGCTTCTTCAAACTCGAAGGCTTTCTCTAATTCAAGAAGATCAGGGTCTTCTTCAACAGAGAGGAAAACCTCCTGCTCTAAGGATAAATGGCCGGTAGTTAAATCATCTGCTAGGTCCAAGTCAGAGCCAAAGACGAAACTACGCTTACTTGGTGCTTCCTCTTCTTCTACTGCTTCAACCTTCCCAGAAACTGCCTTATCGCTAAATCTGTTCCCGGCCTCTACTCCTACTGAAGAACTCCTACTCTCCAGAGGTACGATCGGCCCAGCTGATGTAACATCCTTCCTTTCTTGGGATGTGTTTTGCTGCTCGGTGGTTGTAACACTGCTTGAATGCGACCTTTGCTTCAGAATGCCCACTCTCTTTAGTATGTTAGCTAACTCATTCTCCATCTCCTGTTGCTGCTTGGCGATGAGCTCTTTGGTCATGTACTGACCAGCACCACCCGCACTTCCACCTGATGGATTGACCGAACTTCGCGTAGCCGTCCAATGCTTCTCATGTTTCTCCACCTTGTCATGGACCTGAAGGTGTCCTGGCCGTTCGCTCCTCTTCTTCTTCTGCTCGAGGGCCGTTACCAGAACCCTCTCCTCTGTAAGTATCAAAGCAAAAGTTCAAGAAATAATCATCAACTAACCAAGCCTTATGATGATTACAGCCCAACCAAAGCTATAAGTCTACCAGATACCTCCAGTAACCCACTCAGTGTACGTGGTCCCCGGACTTATGGATGAGTTCTCTACTGCAGACTGGTGAACACAAGATCCGAGGAAGCGCAAAATCCGCTTCCAGTACTGTGACGGACCTGGCCTGCCAAACCGTTTCCAATAAACTAGACATTCAAGTAGCGGGGCTAACTCAACCCGGCTGATAACAGCCTAGGCACGGACTCCTACACTTGACCGTCTTCTCAGACTTATCTTGGAAAGCCAGACTAGGACATATCTCCATACCCAATCCAGAGCTGGTCCAAATTTACGTCACACGGACATAGAAAGGACGGAACTTTTGGTAGCTGGTCCAGACAGGTATCTGCTGCCAGTGATCGCCTACGGCATCCCTCCTTAGATGGAGCAAACTACCTTGATTCTTCAGGGAAGCTTGCCCAGTCTATAGACTCATTACACTACCATGAAAGAGAAAAGCTGCACGTTGACCGAGGATCAAATTCAAGTCTGACTAAGAAAAGCCTGTGCGCTGGAACTTAAGAGATAACTAGAAGGAGCCACACGACTGACGAAAGGCCTGAGTGGAAAAATAATTACCCTCAACTTCCTCGACCTCCGACGGTTGTTCCACCTTCACGACCTCGCGTCTCGACGATATGTGAGCTGATATTTCTCTGCTGTTTAGCTCTCGAAGAGAAACCCTCCCACGAACGTTCCTCACAACCCGCTCTATTCCTTTGCAGTGTTCACACGTAGGACTCCTGCATCTCCTCGACTGAAACTTCACCTCTCTGCAAACAGTGTTCAGATTTTCCTTAAGTCTTTCGACCTCCTTCTGGAGATTTCTCTTCTCCTTCAACCAATCCTGCTCCTTCGCAGCTACTATTGACATGACCCTCTCGTTGGCCTTTCCTTCGGCTTTCCTCAAACCTTTCAACTCGTGCACTACCTTTTCCGCCTCCGAAACTCTGCTCAGAAGGAGAACTTTCTCCTTATCCTTCTCCATCTCAGCCTCCACCAAATCTCTCACTCTCTCTTCCATCTGGTAAGAATTCTGCGCCAATCCCCGCAGTCGCTCCATTGCCTCCTTGAGCATAGATTCCAATGCCATCCGCTGGAACCTGGAGCACGCTCGCAGATCCAGGCGCTCTTCATCAGACATACTCTTTCTCCTTTTCTTGCTTGAATTAGAAGCCCTGACCAACGCTCCCAGAGCCATGAAGGACAGTGCGACTCCGAAATACTCACCCAAGAGAGGCAGAGCCTCCTCATCCTGAACTTGAAGGTACGTATGGATCAAATGCTTGCGAACTGGGCTCAGCTCATTATGAACATCATGCCAATACTCCCCAACATTGCTACTGTCTGTCTGCTTCGGCCCTGTAACTGCCATCTCCGCTCCTCCTCCAGTTCCTCCTCGTCGATGAAAGTCGTTCATGATGGGCATTCACTCCGAGGCCACAGAAGGTAAGTGGAGTAGAAGCCGCTTCAACGAAGTAAGGTTGCAATCTGGGCGCTTATTCTTTCCTATCGATTCCCCATCTTCCAGGCGGCCCTTCAGTTAGCAAATGGTCCAGTTGGGAAAAGTCTGGCGTGGTAGAACATGGATGTTTTGCTCCATTTCCAAGCGGATGAAGGCTTGAAACGTTCTCATTTACTTAGACGCCAACGACACATATTATATCAGCTTCGCTCTTTGCAGCAGCTCTGCGCAACAGAGCCGGCCGAGTCTCGAATTCCGAACGTTTACGAAACACGAAGAAATCCGTCATAATCCGCTCTTCCACACTACCACGCGCTCGAATCCCCCTCTCAACCCTCCTGAACGCGTATGCAGAGCAAACGCCGCCACTCACACCCTGACTCAAGACCATGAAGCACCAGAGCCCTGGTCCAGACTCGGCAGGAGGAGGTAGAAGCTGATGCCACCGAGGAACAGGACCAGAGCACACAAGATCACAAAAACGTAGACCAGCCAATCTTCATCTCTTCCGGCACTTTCATCCTGCTGCATCTGGACACCTCCACATTCATTACATGGTGGCGTCGTCTTCCTCTGCTTCTGTTTCAATCACCGCAGATGGTGAAAAATATTACTCTGTTCTTCTCCCCTCCAAATGGTGAAACGACTCGTGAGCCCCGCGCTAGATAGCTATCCCTCTTGTCCCTATCTAGTGTTCTACTCGAATGCCCCGTCAGGATCGTCTCCCCTGCCACCAAGAAGTGGAGCCACTACGGGGTGGGCAGCCTGGCAGGTAAATCGCAACCCTTTGGTTCGACCTGCATCCTGCGCTCCCACTTATCAGGACCACTCGGGACGCCGTACTCCACTGCACTCGCTCACGGCCGAAGTCGGAGACGGGCGAAACGGCGATGGGACTTTCAGCCTATCGGAATGTCCTCTACTGCACATTTCACACATGATACAGCCCACGGAGGAGACGCAAACCCCGACATGCGATTCAAGTCCGCATAACCTTGTACGGCTTGATGGGGTCTTTCCATCCGTTGGCTATTCATTGCGTTGCGTTGTTCCACTCAACTCCGCACGCCGACAGCGAATCGATCGAAAAGAAAACAAAGCTTGCGGCAGAGATGCCGGAAGACAGCGTTAACACCTCCAAGAAAACACTTGCGGCCACTTCGTCCTTCAAGAATAGCTAGAGTAGGGCCTGACGGGACCGGGATGAGAGGCACTCTAATGCTAACCCAGATGCGCACTGTGACCCCCACGCGATAGCCAGAGTCTCTGCCCAGCTGTCACCTCTTCTTTGAGATTCTTGCACCCCACTCTCCTTCCTCTTCCTCGCATGTCCGCTTTCCGCGTATGTATCGTGCCCTACTCTAGCCATCTTGGGCCAGTCAAGTTCTCCAGTTTGGAGAGCCATCTTGGGCCAGTCAAGTTCTCCAGTTTGGAGAATCTCCAAACTGGTGATGTCGGGGAAAGTTGATCCCGGAAGAGGAAGGGAGTCCTTTCTGGTTGGGTCCGGGCAGAGTTCCACCGCTAATAATACTAATGCTCGCGGAAGTTCGATGTTTTTAGTGTTGTGAATTCCGGTCTTGTCCCATAGTTTTCCGGTGTTGGACCAAATCCGTCCAGGGAAAAGGGTTTTCCCGGGAAAAGAAGTACTTTTCCCCAAAAACTTACCCGAGCAGTGACTCGCGATTGCTCTTGTCCACGGCCACGTGGATGGAGGTGGATCATCTGATAGTGAAGTAGAGGCCTCAGACTCTATAATAGGACGTGTCCAAGCTGGAACTTTCAGGCAAGATTCATCGTCTGGCGGACGAGTGTTACGGTTGCGGCCAAGACGTCGCGGATGTTTCTTGCGTGCACTTTCAGAGGTATCGTAAAAGATATTCATGGATATTTTTAATTAATATTTTATTCAAATCGTACGTGCGTTTCAATAATAAATAAATTTATTATTTAGAGAATTTACTAAAATTTCAAAAAATTAAATACTTACAGTGGTTCAAAGACATTACCTTAACGGAACACGACTTTAGACAAAGTTTTCCTTCAATAAACTTTGGTTGTTTCGCTCTTGGAGATTAGAAAATCTTTTCTCTTAGCTTTGACACGCTCTAATGTACATCCCGACTTTCCTCCGGGGCGAGTAAAAACAAGAAAACCAACGGAGAACTGGTCAAAAGTATCAGTTATCTTAAAGATTTAGCGTTAGGATTAGCATCGTCTCCGTTTCATATAACTTATCACTGGAGTAAAGGATCTTCAGAATAATATTACTTTAAAATTTTCCATTTTATTAAATTGGACAGACATCTAATTCACAAGAAAAGTAAAAACAAGACTAAGGTACAGATTTAGACTTATGATCGCTTCTTTCATTTTTTATATTTTTCCCAACAGTTTATATTTAATATTTCTAAACATAAAACCTTTCAATCATCAATTTAGAATTTCTTCATGTTGCTCAATTTGGCCATTGTAAAGCATACTTTTCGACACACTTAGGACAAAACATGAGTAAAATTATGAACATTATCCGCTAAACAGCCTGACTCCCGAATAAATCGAAGACACTCCCGAGGAACGCATGAATTATATATATAACTAAACCACCCTTCTAACAGGAAAGGTTTGGTAACAAATGAAAGCTTTTGCATATTTGGGTTCCGCATGTCCGGCAGAGATGTATGCGTGCACGAAAATGCAGAGAATATATGCATGGACGAAAACTATATGTATTTCCGAACTGTCATGAAATCGGAAAGTTAACTTATTAACACGACATCGCGAGGAAATGGGTAACACTGGACGGTAAATACTGTCCGCGATAGGTTAGATGTACTGGTTCGCAAGGAACGACTAATGTGGTGTGCAGATACGAAAATTTGCTGGATCACATTTCCAGTAAGTTGTTGCGATGGATCACATCCCTCTTAACGTTATATTATTTGATTACACCCTTTACTGGATATCGGTTGTGAAATTAATCGCTTGTTCATATTAATGACCTGTCGGACTTTACACATCAGCATTTCGAGCATATATCGTCTAACTAACGTGTATAACACATATGACTGAGGTATTTAGTCACGTCAGACTATATCTCGTCTAACGTGTATAACTGATGTATTTAATCACAGTCGAAGGTAGAGAAATGATGTTATCGGTAACCAGTCAAGGGTGTGATCTAGCGAATGTAATAAGAAAGGTGTAATCAAGAGGAACAAACTCACTAAAAGTGTGATCAAGCAAATTTCTGGTGCAAATCAAGTAGTCACGAATCCGTCTTCCTTAGTGCGTACGGTTCTACTAACACAGTAGTTAGTATAACGTCTGGATCAAGTCAGAAATGAAGCTACCGGTACTATGGTTGCCAAGTTATTATGGAAGCAACTACCAACTGCTGTCGCCACGTTGACATGACCTTGTAGATTTGTTCTCATTTAGTGACAAACTCCAGCTCGTTTTGCACCAAACTGGTCGTAATTTCCGACCACATCTAACGGAATAAGAAACGAAAATTATACTCCACTTCGTGCATATCAACATGGACGGCCTTTAACTTCAAGCAATCATCATCCGTAAGCAGGTTTGCGGCGTTCGTCCTTTCATCGCGGACACGTATCATCTTAGAAAACAGTTCCATTCGTACACCTCTAAGGCTCTAATCGTTCCTTCGCCGGAAAAGCATGACTTCAAATACATATGTGACCGTAGAAAACTTGACATGTCAATTACTCCTTCCCACAATCTAGGAGAAGTGGAACTTTGAGAGTTCTGAAGGTTAATATCACCAAACTGACGACGGAGCTCATCCCTCCTGTAATCTAATACGCGGAGCCTTACAACTTGCGTCCTCCATCGAGTTATCAAACTGCTACCTTTCAGAAGGCAATTTTCAAAATGCTAGTTTTAGAAAGTAGAAAACCAAAGTGCTAGTTTTAGAATCTACAAACGTCCTGCATCTCAACGGTTTCTCCTTCCTCGTCTGTTTTCTTTTGTACTGGTCAGCCTTCGAGGACAAGATAGCACATGACTTGATACAACCTATCTTATTCGAGCGGGCTGATCAATCAGAACGAAAACTTAATCATTCGTTCAGAACGGTACGTTGCTGGAAACATCAGAGTTAAAATGTACTAGCAGCTACCATGTCAAAATTCAGTTGCGACATTGTTCATCAGAGACTATAAATAGTACGGAGGACAGATTTGGGTTCCTTTATGTACAGGACAGTTTTATTTCTTTAGTGGTGTACAAAACAAATCCTCAGCACTTTGTCTGAATGCTCGAATGGATGTTTTACGTCAGCTCGGATAGCCTTCTGTCCGCATGTTCTCAACTTGCTTTGTCACTTTCTCAACAAACAGTCTCGCATATGATACTCTCGCCACTAACAGCAGATCCATAGATCGAGCGACGTGCTCATTCCAAAGTGACAAGTTGGGAATTTTCGTTACAGCCCGGATGAGAGGATCAAACACGAAAGGCTGTAGTGTATGTGGAAACGAGACGAGAAGGTCCTGTGACCGGATAAGACCACTGAGGCAGTGACGACACAAAAGGGAACGAGTGAAGCAATTGGGATGATACGAGAGACAGAAAGGCGACAGTCTGAACTCTGAAGAGAAAGAACGTGTCCTGTTACGTGTACACGCGTATAGCTCATACAGTGGATGGGCTTGTTGGCACTACATGATGTTTGTCTTGTTCTGGCTGCTGTACTAACTTCATCCATCGATTGCTGCACTGACTCATGGTAAGCTGGTGTGTTCCACATCGGCCTCACCCATCTGGACTCACACATGTATGTTTGGTGGTAACATGCATTCGACAAGGCCTGGCGACTCAGTGGCAGATCTCAGCTAGACCGTACATCTCCTCCACTCATGCCATTTGCTCGTACCTGCAGTGTGTCATGGGTCATAGTCGAGTACTACGGTAGCATCTCAACCCCACTGCTATACCAACCAGTTCACACTGTAATCAGTTCACTCATGAACATATTCTTTATCTTCGCCTTCTCCTGGTTACGTTTTTAATATCTCAGATTCTCTCAGGTTCAGTAAAGGCCAATTATGGGTTATTATCAAATATCTTATCTCAGTTGTATATGTTCCGAATCACAACTTCTGTTAATACTATTAACATAACAACTTAATTTCTTGGAGGTGAAGACAGATATTTTTCTAGCTGTTAATCCTGAACTTTTCTGACTCGTGCCTTTTAGGTGTCGTTATTCGAGATATTTAGAATATAGCTAATAGGAGATATTTTGAATCATAATATTAAGCAATAGAAGAGTTCTTGGTTCCATTTCTTAGATACTAAGTAGTAGTAGTACCTCAGTTGGTTTCCATCTGCACGAGAAATTTTGTAGATGTTTTAAGCATCGGATGACTCTGATCGACCTTAGGGATTGTAAGGCTTAACCCTTATTTTCTTTTCAGCTTCTGGGTGTTGGGTTCTTGGCCTTCCGGGTTCTTTTTTTCTTGTTTGGTTTGATAGGCTCTTCCCATTCGTCGCGTCGCTGTACTCTGATCTTCCTACTGGTGAGTACCGTAATAATTCAACAAGTTTTTGTTAGATAACAAGTTTGAACTGATCTCTATGTTTTCTTGAGTGCTGGAAACTGACCGAATGCCCGACCAGAATATTGGAAAAGCTTTTCAAGTTACAACTAAACTTAAGTTTCCAAAGTATCTTCAACAGTAAAATTATATGTCAAAAATTTTGAATTTTCCATTTTCTTCACTTAAACATGATCTTCTAGGTTCGAAAACAATAAAAAAGTTCTTGACTCTTCAACATAGGTTTCGAACACTTCAATACTTAGGGTTATAGTTTAAGCTAGCGGCTAGTATCTGCCGGAAAATTGCCACCTGTTTTAACGGTAACAGGAGCTACTGTTAAAGCAGCTCAAACACCATCTTCCCTATGACAGCATATTCGGGTTTGTACAAGTTTTGATAGATAAATTCCGATAGAGTTTAACAAGGTGCTACTCTTGCAATAACATTGCCAAGTTATGTATGTGTGAGAATCTTATTATATTCGAATCGGATTTCTTTAGAGGAAAACGAGACAAAATTTTCACCTTGTTTTCCAGTTTTTGTCTTGTTCTAAACTCTGCAAAATCGAAGGTTAGTTATACAGATACATAACTACCATCGAAACCTTACCTTTCCCGAAAGAAATATGATACTTAGTGCCTATTTATAAGTATCATTTAAAGGTTATCTTGTTCAATTCTAAACCTGTGGAAGGTAATCTGACTTTCGGCAAAACATATAGAAGTGGAGTCATTCGCTGGCAATAGCCATAAAGAAACAACATGTAGGATCCATAAAGAAGGCCGATACATACACCAACGCTAGAGCTACTCTCTCGAGTCATGGTTTTTATTTGCAAGAAATCCAGACAATCTGCCACCTTCTGTTTACATATGAATTTGACAACAGGTATAACGTTGTCATGTTTACTAATGCTATAAGGTATGCCAAGGCGGAATGACTCACTAGAGAAATAAACAGTTCCTCTTCTGTTCAGACAAAATATTTCCTATACGAAATATTATATTATTTTTTATTATCTTCCAAAACTTGCTTGGGTAATTAACTCTCTAAATCAATGTTGACAACAGTCGTCTCTCTGAGACAATTATCGTGCGCATACACCTCGCTACACAACGTACATCACTGTCAGAAATACACCACACATACTCATAACACATGACGATGTCATACACATACACAAATGTATCACAATAATAACGATCTGCACTTACTCTATCATACCGTATCACTATCGGTATTACACAAACACTAAAGTCTAGTCAAATCCACTCTATGCATCAGAGAATCCAAATTGCGTTCATCAAGACTATCCATGATAACCAAGAGCTTGAAGACTCAACTCGAAGAATTGAGGTCTACAAGCCTTACCTATGAAGTATACCCCTAGTAGGGCTAGCACAATTGCTCCTTAATTGACGGTTAGGTCCCTTTAACTCGATAGTCGCATATCCCAACCACGTGATATACACCTTCGTGGGTGCAAGGATCAAGAGGTCATGTGCTACATCACCTTATCGTTAGTCGGCTGTCTACAATCCATATCACATAAAGATCTAATCGACTATCCATGCTATATACATCAAGGACAAATTCATTGTCCAGTAAGAACGACACTGAGAGGTGGAGTCAAACACGACATGTGCCAACCTCTCGAACAACCATCACACACCAACATATGGACTGCTCTACCAGCAGACCACACAACATACACCTCAAGTCCGCACGTACAACCGCTAAGCTTAAGTCAACGATATCATCGATGTTTGGAAGATGACAAGACACAGTTATGCACATGGTCCTTCCAAACAACATCATCACGACCTCCTAACATGAGTACTCCAGAAGATAACACCTCACGCACTTATAAAATAGTGTATCTTGCGATCACATCCAACGTCGTCCGTGCACTCTACTACAAAAGATATAATCACCAGGATGAAACTTACGAATCGATAACCGATAACATTCTCCTCGAATAGTCGCATATCGCAACTTGTCTCTATGTTGAGCAATTGCTAGGTTCTCAAAAGTCATAGGCATAACTCACCAAAATGTCTCGGCTCGTTGTCTCGGCTCGTCCACATATCTGGGTCATCAAGATTCAACACCTCAGCAGAATCACGATAAATGACCAAAGGTAGATCTGGATCTCAACCATACAATAAAAAATACGATGAAAAAGAAGTCAAAGACGCTTGCCGATTAAACCGGTAGTCCATAACCAATCATGATAACTGCACATCCTAGTCTCTCAAGTGATCCTTCTGCAAGCCATACTTGCGTAATCCTCTCTTCACCGTCTGAACCACCTTCTCCGTCAAACCATCCGCCTCAAGATTATCTCGAGATGTAGTCCGATGTCAATCAACGCTTGATCACACAAGACCTAAAACTCACCAATAAACTCTGTACCTTGGTCCCTCAGCACTTCAATTGGTGTTCCAAAATGACTCAGCACTCTATCTAAGAACGCATACACTGTCCTTTCACTCGTCTTGTCCGATAATATCACCAACTCAATCCACTTGGAGAAGTGCTCCACCATCACCAACACATATCAATGATGACATATAGCCAATGATAAAGATCTCATAAAATCCAAGCTCCAACGATAACCCAACTCCATAGCCGATAAGAGATGTAACTGTGAAGTAGGAGCATTAAATGATGCTCACGCTCGATCATAAACCACACATCGTTTGACAAACTGCTACACATTGATGTGTATACCACATTACGAATATTGTCCTTGGAGTAAGCTATGCATACGCTTCACTCCAAGATGTCTCAACTCCTCATGAGCATGTCGTACTAACTGTGCCCTCGGAGATGGATGTGACATTATTCATACAGACCATAGAAGCATATCGTAGGACATCAAAAGATTTTTTTCTTTTGGTTCACCAAGTTAAGCACAAAATCATAAATCATTTCCACATAGGATTGCCAAGCCGTAGTGCGGTCGATTAAAGCCGCGGACTGACGCCACAATTTCTTAGACTCTCTCATCGTCACACACTCGAAGTACATGTCGTCCTTCTCGTCAAAACCTCTTCGCTCGCTGGAGGACGAGATCTCGCTCCTTGGCACTTATTGTGTCTACCACTACATCAGTACGTAGATACTCCATTACTGTCACATCATCATGGATATCTCGCTGATCCGGAACATCATCTCCATCCTCAAGATCCGAAGACTCACCATCTACTCTCTGACTTGAGAACGATACTTCCATACTAGATTTCATGATCAACACACAAAGAAAAGCATATGCATACCACCTTGACACCATCTTCTCAAGCTTGTCTGCACAGAAAAAAAAAATCTGAATTCACGTCCGAATGATGTATGGACAGCAACTTTCTTCTTTTCTGCGAATGATGTATGGACACCGATTTATTTGTTTTGTGATCAGCATAATACCTGGCATTAACGAGAACAGCATGCATCGGGATGCAGATTCGTCCAGACGTTGAAATAAGCAAGTAGGTCGTCAGACAGCGGAACGCAGGTTCATAGAGACATGAAAATAAGGAAAGAGCTGAAAGAATTGAACGTATCGCGTCAATGAAAACTCGTAAAATTAAACTCTAAATACATTTTTTTACTTGCTGCTAGGCGCAAAATATAAGTCCGGAGCAAAGTATTTTACTTCATTTACTCCAAACTAATGCCTAACCCTTCCGAACGTATGGCTTTGGCTGTATACTTTACATTGCAAAAATAACCTTCCGAACTTCAACTATTGGTGAATAAGCGTGCTTAATATCTCTATTCCTTCCATTCTTGCATAACTCGCTAACTCTTCACCTTCGCATTTTGCTATTCTATTCCTTCTGTTACAAGCTTGACGTCTTTGTTGGAGAGTATGATGCGCACAGATTTTTCGTCATCACTTGGAGGTCTTCTCGCTTTCGCAGCCGCTTCACGTTTCACTCCTGCGTTTGAAGACCTATAGTTCTTTCTCACAAACAGCAACTAGACTTCAGTTCTGCACAGGGCATGCAAGTTCCTCCTTCTGAATTTGATGCCCTTCGGTTCCAGAAATCTACTTAGTCAGCCCCCTCTAGCAACTTCACTACTCTGTCAACCTCGACAGTTCAAAAGTTTCTTTGTCAACCCCAGGACCTGACATTACCAGTAAGAGCAAGGAGTATCAACCAGTAGCCGATAATAATGGCTAGTAGAAGAACATATCACAGCAAATTTTGCACTTAAGTTCTTCTAACACTTTTGTATCAAGAACATCATAAGAACTTTCTCGGTACATCCTACGTGGAGGTTGACAAAGAAACTTTTGATTAGTTAGGGTTGACAGAGTAGTGAAGTTGCTGGAGGGGGCTGACTAAGTAGATTTCTGCTTCGGTTCTCGCACTCTTCATTAGAATTCCCATACACGCGGACTGCTCAGTTTTTGTATTTAATTTACTCACTGTTCCTGAGGACCCAGCTTACCCTAGTAAAGTATCACGTGCAGCCCGGTGTCCTTGGGTTCGATTACTCAACTGATAAAGTTTTATTGCACCAGCGCGTACTTTCTTTAAAATATATAACACTTGTAGTTTTAATTTATAATGTCACTCTTCTCAACAAAAAAAGTTAAATAATAAATTAAACATCAGGTTATTTTCCTGATGGAGGAGGTGAATATGCTAAAAAGTTTCTTTATGGATATATCCCCATCCCGGATACTTCACCAAAAAGTAGCTTGTTCGGATCCCCATCCGCCAATAACCGGAGCTGCGTGAGGTGGAGTGCTCCAGCCCAGCTTGTGAAAGGGCAGTTGCATAAAGTCCTACAGATGTCTTCTCCGTGGCGAGAAGACTCTCGTTAAAAGTAATAACTGAATACTGAAAAAGTTATAACCATCTATGATAGGAAATTGATAGCGAGTTCGTTGTGGTCGGCTAAAGTAGGACGAGGATCGAATACGTTACACACGAGCCTTTACTGCGAGCAGGTGAATTTGTGATTTGTGTCACTCATTGCAACGACTTCTCACTACAAGGGACTCCCGTACATGATCCTGGATAAATATGTGAATATAAGGTTTACTCATTGTGGTTAATTTTTTGGATTTTTCTCTAACTTTTACTGGCTCTGTAACGTCGGACTTACTATACTCTCTTTACCTCAGAAATTTGCTTGATTACACCTCCAGTAGGTTCTCTGAGTTTGATCACACCTTTGACTGGTTATCGCTGGTAAAACTAGTCATTTTACTTTGTCTTTCATTATTTCATTACTTCAACCGTGACTAAATATCTCTCCAATTCAAAATATTTGATATTAAAGATATTTCAGATTATACATGCTCTAAAATCTGATGTGTGCAGTCCGAACTGTAACTAACATCACGAAGTGAATGGTTTTACGGGCAATAGCCAGTCAGGAGTGTAATCAAGTAATACATCATTAAGAGAGATGTGATCAAGCAAATTTTTGTTCTTTACTTGCACACTCATATGTATCATAAGTAGTAGAGAATCAAGGAGGTGCAGGTATTCTCAAATGGAAAAAAGAAAACAGAAAAGAAAAAAAAGTTGTATTTAGAGCAATGCTCAAGGATTCTCTAATATTTGTTGTGACTTCCTCTTAAGCAAAATTTACAGAAACATTTGCAGCAAAACACCAGTAAAAGATTCGAGTTCTTCTCTAGGTACTACACATCAAATATGCATGCTCTATGAACTTCTGAGAACTTTTGCTCACTTGCTGTTATCAGGAAAATATAGAATTAAATAAAAATAATATATCAAATAGATAAATAATTAAAATATTTTATAAATATTAATTGTTAGTCCATGTCTGAAAACACGAGGAGATCCAGATATAAACTAAAGCATGAGTACACTATCGTGCGACTAAAAGTACAAGTCTGGAACTTGAACCCGTTTACACATTATTATAATGTGAGTTTAATTTTTTACCTAACCCTTTTTGTCAGAAGGATTAGGTAATATTAAACCCTATGTGTATTTACTTCCTCCACCAAAAGATGGAGGAGGTGAATAAAATATACATGCAAACAAGTCTTCATGAAGACTGTGAGGAATATGATAGACGCTGCATGCGGAGAAAAAAGTATGAAATCGATTGGTTCCCCATGAGACTTAGAATAGATTTGGAAGCACAAATGATTTATTCTTCTTTAACGAATGATTTATTTTCCTCTAAAGTTGGAAGTGAATATACAAAAATATTAATAAAAGAATCTAAAACCATTGAAATCAAAGATGAGAGAACTTATTGCTAGCATCCACGAAAGTTTACAAGAAAAAAATTTAAAACAAAATAAAGTTGAGGTGTTTTCTTATACATAGGTCTAGAATATTTACGTCCAAAATTATATGAAAAGTAAGAATCCGATCAGATTTTATGAAAAAATAGATAGTATAAAAATAGAATAAATAAAACTATTATTTATACAAGAAGTCTAGAGTTGACTTCCATGAATCACAAGAACTAAGTCAGATTTCATTATTTGAACACTTAAACGTGAGAAAACTATACCCATAAACAATACAATACTAAGCACTCAGTCTGGATTATCAAGCTTCGGTTTGTCAAGAAGTGAAATATTTTTTCTCTTTTTCTTTTCACTTGTGACTAAACTATGAAAGTTTGGTTATAGACTGAAAGCGCCAAAAAGTAAAATTTGGATAAGTTTAGAAATATATGGCGAAATAATCGATATGACAAAAGCCGTTTCAGCAGTTCTCTTATTGGATTAGATCAACTCAGAATACACTAATAATGTTTAATTTTTTCTCTAACAGCGATTGAACTAAAACTAGGTGATTTACGCACGGGGTTTAACTAGTGTAGAGAAAGAATATTGAGAAGAATATCGTAGTTACAGCAGAAAACGTCATTCGTGGAAAGCAAGAATGTGTTACCAAACCTAACTGATTAGAGTTGCTAAGCTTGTTAAACACGCCAGTGGGAAGAGATCATGAGACCACGGTTCCATGGCTGGAAATACTATCTAACATCTAGGTACGTCAGAGACCATTTCCAGATTCCAGCCCGGTCGGAAATAGTTTCTTCGGTTAATGGAGATGAAGATGGGTTGGTAGGCAGTAAGAGGTAGTGTTTCCCTCGATGTACGATCAACGTGGAAGCTGACTTCGGAAGTACTGTAGTTACGGATGGTAGAAATAAAGGTACCAATCAAGGACGTGGTTAAGATAGAGATCTGCACGCACCAGGACTTCACTTCTGACAGACGCGTGGCCGCTAATGACCATTTGGATTCCGGGTTGAATTCGTATAGGAGGAATAGTATTAGCGTAGGTGCTAGCAACACACAGAAAAACGACGAGAGAAGCGCTACTTGCCACTTGGAGGGTGGACCACTATAGTGGTTACTACATGCAACGTAACGCCAATATGGTAGGGCGAACTGTAATCTTCACTCTTTTATTTGAATGCATAGCGTTGCGAGATTAACCCGCTTAGGGCCTCTTCCCACCAGTCTATTTTTTCAGTAGCAGGTGTCTGAAAACTCCTCGTAAGAGTAGATGATTTTTCTTGATGTTTGTGCAGAAAACTTTTGTCTTCACACTGGACTATCACGAATGTTATTTTTCGGAAGAAAAGTACTTCCATCGCGTGCGGGTACACTTGGCAATTTTCGAAGTTTGGACATTTTGCAATCAGATGTTTTCGTGTTACTGATTTAGAATTCGGGCTCGTTCTCTTCCTTATCATGCTAGTCTCTGTAAGGAGTATCGTTTATCGTTTAAACGATGGGAGCAAGCAACGAAGCACAGCTCCACGTTCAAACTGTCAGTTGCTCGGCCGTGATCTGAAAGCTCATTTGACACCGCTGATAAGTTTGTGTGCACTCGAAAATTGAGAAGAGGTCAGGATATATCCCCGTGTATATGGAATGCAGCGCAAGGCAAGAACTTCCCAATCTCATCGGGTGTAGCTGAAATCCTGAACGAACCTCGTCAGTCAGGATCGATTATTCCTTTGATGGAGAATCCTTTCGGCAACAAGCAAGTCATCAGGTGTTGTTATCTGCACGATAGATATCGTTAGTTTTCAACTCTAGCTTGATATCTGGAGCAAAGTACTCCAGATAAAAAGACCTTTGATGCCTTATGAGCTGATAAATAAGAAAGACGGTTCTGTTGCTGGTTGGGATAACACGCTAGTATACCCATTAACTGATACAGAATCTGAACTGCCTGTGGTTTTGGACGACACTCGGAGATCTAGTGACCCAGTCCTCGATTCTTCAAATTATACCCTGCTCTCACTCGATGCTAAGTTGAGACAAGGTAGAAAGCTGTGGGTTATGTCTCATAACTGGGTGGAAATGCTAAGATATCAAAGTCTTTGGCAGCAGCATATGATAAGCCAAAGAACATCGGGACTGTTTTCTAGGTCCGGTTCGCAAAAAGCCAAAAACTTCAGATCAGATAGTAACAAAGCACTGTTTGACGATTGTGACAAAATGCGAGAGTCTCCTACAGTTCCTTTCGTCACTTGCAATTTCCACGAGAGTTTCACGCTTGAAGAACTACCAGAACAGCAGAAAGACACGCTTGATACCGAGAGGGACTATACGTCGGAAGAACCATATGAATATGATGATGAGGGCCATGAAATGGTTGCTGCCGACCATGAAGATAAGCAAGACCTTCACGCTGGTGAGGTTATTGTCGAACGGGTAACCACTACTGCCAGCAAAACCTGTCTTACAAGGAAAATGCTGCAGCAGAAATTCAGTTTTGGTAGGAAAGAACTGAGATGGGTGACGAAACTAGACCTGATCAACGCAGGGCTGACATCCCTCGGTACGAAAGGCATCTTTTGCTGGTGCCCAAGGCTGAGATGCTTAGCAGTAGACATGAACACGCTCACTACATTCATACAAGTCTTTGAAGGTGGGGAAGAGTACCTAGAAGAACTATCAGCGAGAGACAACTCGTTGGAAGATTTTACCAGTTTGGAAGGACTTCAAAGACTAACCGTTCTGCATCTGGATGGAAATTTGCTAAGAGAGCTTACTGCTCAGAAAACGCGTACTTCAAAGGAAGACCTCATCCATCCAGGTCGACTACCTGAAGTTAGCTGGCCAAGATTGCAGGTCTTAACTCTAAGCTGCAATCAACTCACAAATGTTTCACAACTTGGTAGCCTCTGCCCAAACCTAGAAGTACTGGAACTAGGGTCAAACCAGCTCGTCACTTTGGGCAAGAGAGAAAAGAATGCCTTGGCTGGTCTGCAGCACTTGACGGTCTTGGATGTTGGGCAGAATAAACTGAAAAACACAAGCTTGTGGGAGGGTTTAAAACACTGTCCAGAGCTAGTGTCATTGGTGGCCTCGAGAAACCAGCTTACAGAGCTTCCGAACCACTTCGGAAGTGTCTTGTTGCGAGAAACACGGCTGAATGGTAATGAGCTGATAAACTCAAAGATCTGCAAGACCTTGGAAATAAACGTCCTTGCGCTTGCCGGATTTCACCAAGCCAAGCAAAACACTCTACTTCAGTGCTAACATACTCACCTTCAAGTTCGTATAGCAGCCTTCTGTGATCAGCACAGGGTGCTTCAAGTACTCCACAATCGATACATCGTCTGTTACCTCCAGTCCCTCCTTGCACGGTTTACAATAAACAACAGCATGACGATATGATCTCTGTTGCAAGATAATCGAGAAAAAGGACTGGTGAACAGACAAACGGAGACATGTGTACTAAAGTACATCTGTTTGCATTACCTCTCCACGAGCTCGAAACCTTTCCGTAGCAACATTGGCTCGATGACCTATAGGCATCCAGTACTCTCTCAAGCTCACGGTTAGGAGTTGCAAGATGACGATGAGTCGCTAGTGCTTGACAGACTAAACACAGAGTAGACGGTACTTTTGAGATAGCCAACTCCCAACTCTGTTATAAGATTCCTATTGTTGAGCAAAATTTTATTCGTCCGTCGTCGTGGTATTTCAAAGACTCAAAAGAAAATCGAAGCGAGGAGGTCAAACTTGACTATCTCCACAACCACAACCGAAAGAAAACTCATCACTGCGTTTTCGATGAAAGAGAATGGTGCATCACCCTCCGAGACAGATAAGTTCCTTGAGTTGTTCTCGGACTTCCCCTGCTGCTTCAGTCGACCGTCCACGATTCTGACCTTCAACTGTGCTTTGGACTTCGGCAACTTCAACTTGAGAGATGTCTTGATCCGATCTCCTCAACAATATGTTATGCAGAATGCAACAACAGTGCACTATGCTAGGAGCCCAATCCACTGATGACACAATACCACTGTCTAGAACCTCCCATTTCCCCTTGAGTAGTCCAAAAGCTTGTTCTACAATTAATCTACCTCTAACGTGCGATGTGTTGAACTTCTGCTCAGCTGAGAAAGATCCAAGACGACCAGAATATGGAGTTACTAACCACTCGCTCATTTGGTAACCCGAGTCGCCTAAGATGTACGGCTTCAATTGATATTCGTCATTGATTTGCATCACAGGACTCGCCAAGATTTCTCCCGTCTGAGCTCTATGGTAGAAACCTGAATTTTTCAGCAACCGTTTGTCATTAACAGATCCAGGCATACCACAGAATACATCCAGAAACTGTCCTTCATGATCTACAACCCCTTGTAATAACACTGAATAAAATCCCTTTCGATTGTAGTAGTCTGTTATGAGCGCTCGTCCAGGAGGAGCTCTTATACGAATATGTGAACCGTCCACTGCTCCAAAACAATTAGGAAGTCCACATACTCCTCTGAACCCTTCGCTGATTCTCATAAGCGAATCAATATTCGGCCACTGAAGGAAACGAGGACCGAGTATAGCCACAATCACTTTCACACCTTCCTCCACTATTTTTTTCACTGAAGACTCTCCAACTCCAAACCGTTCTCCAATCAAGAAATAAGTAGATCCATGTGCTAACCGATAAACAATAATCCCTAGTCTTACATGTACAGGAACAGCCTTCCGAAAGACAGTGTCACACCTTTCTAGGTGAGGTCCTACCTGCTCTAATAACCAGAAGAATGTGCTTTTTCTCATTCGAAAAGTTCGAAGCCAACGTTCAACACCATAAATGTGCATCACAACGTGATCAAACCATACTTGGGACCTATGCTTAACCCACCACTTAATCATATCTTTGTCGTTTAGATGTACTGTCGCTACAGTCCCCATCAGTTGTGCCCCCAATTCCTCTGACAAAAATGGACTCCTAGAAGATATGAAGTGATTGGTGCTGAGTTTCCTTCGTTTTCTCTTCCGGGACATGGACTGCAATAAAGAGCGAATAATGCACACCAACTGGAAAAAAATCATCGCCATGGCCAGAAGCTTCGAACGAGACAATTGAGGAAACCCTGCATGCATTACCAGCAGTATTTGCATTAAATTCTTCAAATGTAAGAAAACAGTGTTGAGCACTCATCAGATCAGTGTGATGAGGAATTAGGACTTGCGTGCTATTTCTGCAAAAGCACCTGCCATTATAGTAACAGCAGAGCAGAGCTCTCTCATGCCCAGGGCCATCTGAATATCAATTTCTAACTGCTTCTCGAATCTTTCAGATTCTACTACAGATTGTGTTGCCCATCTATTGGCCTCAAGTAGTTCTTTTTGCTCTTGGGACGTCTGCAATGTGGATCCAAACTCTTTCAGACAATCCACGATCGCATCAGAAGATCCATGAGATTTACGTTTTCTCTTTCCAGTACTCGCGCCACTATCTGAGACTAAACTATCAGTTGGAGAGTCATCGACCCCACCTGTCCTCATGGAAGAATCTGCCACACTTGGAGGTCTGACTGAAGGTCTCGATCCTTGGAATGAGTCTATGATCTCGTAATACATCTCATCGAAAGCAAGTGGCACTCCAGCTTTACGTCTCTCATCTATTGTCATAGCTGCCCATGGCTCGTTCCCAGACTTTGAGTTCCAATCTTTAATAGATTTGTACAGTCCCAAAAGGCTGTCCCATTTAGTCTTTGCTTGTTTCCAACTGGACTGATAGCCTTGCAATGCCATCTTCTGCACCAACTCTTCCCATCTCTCTTGACTGCCTATTATGAGACCTCTAGAACTACTCCCAATATTATCGATAGACTGCTCTTTCTTGAGCTCCAACAGGGCAATACACTTCGAATGAGACCATCTAGCTCTGGACGAATTACCTGACGAACCTGCCACATCATTGTTGGGTGTTGGCTGATCAGGAGCATCGGAGAAGAAACCAGGGGCTTGACTATCAACAAACTCGGTGTCCCACTCTGGCACTGAATCAAAGTTCAGATCCACGCGTAGATTTGTCTCCATTTCCCTGAAAAATCACAAAAAACACAATTATATACTCGTAAGTCTGAGAATGGCAGATTTATCACGGCTTTAAACGCTGCTGTTGGCGGCTACCTCAGTTTATTTTCTCACCAAGACAATGTTCACAAGCGTATGACAGTGCCCAAACCGCTGAACGAGGTTGGAGATAAAGTGTTGAGGGTCTTGAGACCCCTTCACTGAATGTATTCACATACATACACATCTTAGCATGCATTTCTGGGTCTCTCTTGTTTTCTTCCCCGCACAGATCTGCAGGCGATTCTTCTCGAGTCCCCTCCGTTTGTTTCCGTGGGGTTCGTCAACCCGCACAAGTTGATGGATCATGTCTAGATCGATCTTAAGCTACCCTTCACGAAGCCTACAGGAACCGACCTTTTCCTCTTCACCGTCATTGACTGGTTTCTTCCGAGGTTCTCAGTAGTCTCCCACAGACTAGTTTCAGTGAGGTCAGTAAGCAGTCAACATCTGTTACAACTCTGGGGGACTATATTCACGTCAGGTTTGGTTGGAAATGTACTTTCGCCTTGCCCCACACATCAATAACGCTCCAAGTATATTCAGTCTTCATCAATCTATACAGTCTCTGATTCAGCGTTCTAGAACGCTGAATTCCCACCCTTTCAGCGTAATTCCCACTATTAACTTTCAGACTGGAAGAAGAAATGTGTATACTTTCGTCCTTACACGTTACCTTCTAATGATCTAATAAAGTATGTAAGCTACGAGACAAATTCTTGTTGGCAGGTCTGCCTACTGTACCCTCCAAGGTTCTGGAGGCAAGTGATTCCAACGAGAAACTCTCAAACGCCGGTCTCGGTCCCCGAGCAGAAAGACATCAAGTCTTCTCACAAGCCCCACCGACTACGAACTTGTAAGGACTAGCTGGAATCTAACCGACTTTGTGTACTGTTTCACAGTCAAATAACAGAGGATGAGAGTGACTTCTGAGGACCAGAATACCCTCCTTCCCGTTCACATTCGGCCAGAACATCCAAATTCAAATAGACATGAGACCTTGAGGCTTGAAAGTGCCGAACATAATCAACAAGTGTATTTCACTGCAATTGAACTACAACGGCTGCACCACTACAACACTGTTAATCTCATAGATCAAACTTACTTCTCAGAGGGCTGAACTCTGTCGATCCTTGATCAAGCGCACGACCAGCCAGACGATGAACGAGAGATATCAAAAAGACAACGATAGCTTTGTCAATCAGCACTTTTTCTCCTTCTAATGTAGTCTCTAGATCCTTCAAAGAGAGCTCGATCCCTAATCCCGCCATGGTGCTATGAGGTGGAGGCGGGCTATTCAAGATTTCGAGTTTCAGGGCGCGGATAGAAAGTTGCCGCGAAAAGTTTGATCAGTAGCGGACCAGTTGTTCTCCACGTGGCGCGCAGTTGTTCTCCACGTGGCGTAATGCACGTCCTCAAGTCCCAATAACTTGGGGGAGTACCCTGGGGGTACCCTCAGCCCAAAACTGTGGAGCTGTCGATTTTACCTCGGGACTCCCTCCTTCTTGAAAAAACTGCACAGTGAGAAGACAAAAATATTTCTTCTGACACAAAATTTCCTTTTCGATAGAAAAAATAGACTGGTGGGAAGAGGCCCTTACTTCTCTTGCAAATAACTGAGAAATTTTCTTCCTCAGTCCTCCGTAGTAACTGTAGATCTTCTCCAATCCCTTGAAGTCAAAAAAGTCTTCTTCCGTCCCATTACTTGCAGTGGTTTGTTATCTGTGCCAGTTCAGTAGATCGTGAACAACTTGCTGTGGGTGTAGGTGTGACCACGCTGTCAATTTTTATATGAAAACTTATTTTTGATACTTATCATTATCATTTCAAAGATGCTCATAAGATTAAAAATGAATTTTTTTACACAACTTTAGATCTTTATTTACATTGGTAGAGCTCTTTGTCAACTTTCCATGGGCACTTCATCTATTTCATTTGGACTCTTAGTGGTAAAATTACGAGACTCGAAAGATGAGAAAATCAAGCTGAGCTCTAGCTTATTATTGCTAACTAGGTATTTGTTGTTCCTGATGCTAAATTAAGGATGCAAGTGGTCTGCTTGTTCATTATTTGTGAAAGCTTTCACGTACGTGATTGACGTATGAGGACAGTTTAAAGGGTTAGCTTGCACTTACGACTTGTCAAAAAACGGTTCGAGAGATTTGGAGATCCAATGCAAACGCACAAGACGTCACTGGGTTCAGATCTGTGCAGGTTATGCACTGCTTAAGACGATTCGTGAAGAGACAGATCAAGGAGTGTGTTCTGGGAGAAATTGAGACGCAAGAAAAAGATTTAGAGTACTTTAGTGATCTCCGAATGAGAGTTGGACCGTTGGGACCGTTCCGGAGTCCAACTTGCCGTCCTTGGATCCATCAGGATTAGAACGCCGAGTTCTTCAGGAAATTGAAGACGATACGAAGTTTCATTGGACGATTTGAGAGTTTTGGATGAAATTGACTCGTAGGGAAGCGCTTACATCAGTTTTTCGTCGCTTGCGTGTAGCTCGCATGAGAGCGTATTAGGTGTCACGTTCACCAGTATCTAGATGTGATCACACGATACAAGACGTGTCAGCTTAATGATCCGTGGACATTCGCGTGAGTGGCTCTTGTTGTCAAATTTAGATATAAGATAGAGGGTCGAGAGTTCGTGATTCATTCTTTTTTGGGTGGTGTTTCATGAGTGTGTCTTAGTGTCTTACGTGACGAGTGAGGAGCTACGAGAGTTGTATTTATGGATGGAAGACTGAACCGAGTTCTCGATCTTTCATTTCTGAACCCGTTCCATATCAAGTTCACTGCATCCACCGCGATCCCTTTAGACAATGGTTCGTCGCTTACTTTGGAGAAGAGTTCATGAGGATGATGATGAACTCGTCTACTCCGGTGATCTTACCAAATATCACATACGAGGAGAATTGAGACATGACTGTGTACATCTTACTTTGACGGGTGAATGAACATGAACTTTCTAGCCAATGTCCCTTTTAACGTCTGGGTGGATATCCAATGTCACTGTCGGCGGAAGATCAACCATCGTGCGTGGACCGTGAAGAAGTTTGACAAGGAATATTGTAATCAAGTAATGGCTTCTCCATTCTTTTTTGTAGTACTTTTCATCTTAGATCGATTCAAGGTCATCATCTTGACTTTGTATTGAATCTTAGCTATTCTCGTGTCATTATAATCCATGTCGTCTGACGAATGTGATTACCCTAAGGTTGAGACCGATGTATTTTGTTCAAGGTTTGAAGGGGGTGAGAGTGTATTAGGGTTACAATTTGTTCTATAGTGCCAAGTAGGAAATAAAGTGATTTTCAATCTCTTTTCTTATTGATCTATTCTCGATCAATCAAGTTCATTCAAGTTCTATGGACGGTTTTGGAGTTCATGAGATCTTCCCAGGGGTCATTAGCGGAGTGTGAGATCTCGTTGGAAAGCTCTCGAGGACGGCTATAATCTGGAGGTGAATATCGGTTGATTTGGAGTTCTGAGGAGAGTGTTATGATCGTTCAAAGTCAGGGGGGTCAAATTGATACCTCGAATCACGTTTCGGAGTATTTAGAGAGTTTGAGAGATGATCTTTAGGAGTTGTCAAGTGGATCGGGTAATTCACGCCGTGCTGGTTACAATGATGTAAAATAGTCCTACATTAGGATTGGATTCGATGTCCAAATAATCGATTGAAGTTGACTTGTGACAGTTGAGAGACATAAGTAAAGTAGTTTTTCTTGGATTCAAAGTTTGAGTTGCTCCATGAGCATGAGATCGAATCTCTGAGTGAAACTTTGGATTGGAGTGTGCGTTATCAGCTTGTTGCATGTGAAATTTCAGCTCATTTGTATAAGAGAAGGTGTGAGGATCTTGGATTTTAGTCATCGGGGTCTATAAAACTCATAAGTTAACACCGACGAACGGTTTGGTTCATTTCGGAGAACTGGTTTGAGATCTGAAGCTGAAATTTCATAGAGTAGTAGAGAAGGGTCAGTAGGAATTTCCTATGAAGTTTGAGCCCAATTGGATGTTCGAGGTGAGAGCACGAGGTTGTCAAAGTTCAGTTTACAGCGTGACGAGATGAAGACGAATAGAAATTTTGCCTAAATCTCTTTGTTGACTTTGAACAAACAACTTGAGGATTGGAGAAGGGTCTTCTTTGAGGTGCTGCAAAGACAACAAGGAAGCTATATTGTGAAGTTCGTACGAAGATCATGGTCAGTGAAGGCGCACACCTTGCTGAAGTCCTTAACTACGAGGTAATGTTATCTTCGATATCACGCTCCGAGCTCTCTGGTTGTTTGCTGTCCATATGCCTTACATCGTTAGGAAGCTTGTATAGTAGGTCATCCTTTGCTGTGGATTCTTCCTTAACGAAGCTTGTATCAGCAGATAGTAGAAAGTCAAGAGTTGAGCATTTAGGTAGTTTTGTCGAGGAGAAGTAGTGAAGAGGATATTGCCAAAAAATTGTATGAAAAATGTTTTGTGGTCTAGAGCATACATGTATCGTGTATGACTCCTCTTTGTTACGTAGAATAAGATTGAACTCCAAGTCGTGTTGTGCGATGCACATGTGCTACACTTGAGATTATGTTAGATCAGTAGTAACCAAGACAAAGACTAATAGATTAGATATTGAAGACATAAGTATTTCATCGAGTAGGTCCTAGATCCCGTTGTATCTCTCCACAGCCAGATATCCCCTGTATTCTCAGACCACACTTCATGTCCTACGACAACACATAAGTAACGAGAAGACCGCATATGGATTGGATTGCTGGTTTGGGTGTGGTAAGCGAGTTTGAGCCGTAGAGAGTCAATTTTTTTGCTTCTTGCGACCAAATTTCTTATGTGGTTTCGTGAGGGGACTCCAACCAACTTGTTTGAAGTCTCGTTGGTTCAAGGTAGCTAGATCTACCTAATAGAGAAGACGGATCTCAGATCAAGCGATTCGTTTGAGCGGTGTGTGTGATTCTAAGCCGCAAGAAGGAGTTTTTGAAGATTCGATCACCTATGATTGAAAATCAGTGATATCTCGACTATCAAGAGTCAGATTTGGGAGTTCTTGGGGGAACAGAGTCACGAAGGAAGGCCTTGTCTACATTTGAAGACGGTTTGACAAAAGAAGAAAGTTTCCAGATAGATTTTTTTCGGTTCTTTTGCTATAGGTCTCGTCCTTTTGAGTTCATTAGAGTTCTAGTTGGTTATGTACATCTTGTGATAGCTAGGTTTAGCTTAGGACTTGTACATGGATGCTTTCTGAACTTGGGTTTGAATCGTGTGATGTTGGTGTTGATCTTTTTGTTAGCAAAGGGATGTTTCTTTTGCTTTGAGCTACACTTCAGTAGTTTTGGGTCTAGGTTGAGATTCAAGGACTCATTTTAGGAGGTTTGATGCAGATTACAGACCGCTCTGATATGTTTTCCAGTTTTGTATTCTTAGGAAGAAAGAATCGACATTGTATATAAATTGAGAGTTGGTATATATTGCGACTCTAGTTCTCGTGCTTGTCTCTCTCTTTCTTGCCTCTATTCAGCACACGACATCTTCACAACCAGTAACCTCACTCTTTCTTGGACAACCTTCACGTAAAATCCGATACGACAATGCGATGCATAATATTCTTCTGACATGCAAACTGGGTTCAGGGACAAGAGAGTTGAAAAGCAGTTCAGCTCCACGAAACATTGAAACTCGTGGTAGATACCTTGCTACCTTCACCAAATTGATTTTGTCACCATAGTTGCGTTGCAATGTGCTCCCTTGCAGAATTCAAAGAATGTATTGGTGGTGTGCCTTGCATGAGAGTGAATGTTTCCGTACAGTGGATAATGAAGAACAACAAATCGCATGTTATTTCTTACGTTGTCTGCAATTTCACAAGATGTTTCAAACAGGTCATCGAACCTAAATCTACAACGAGCTCAGCGTCTTCAGCGAAAAAGGTGTTATTCTTCAGTCATACACGTCCCGACTTTCGAAAGACTTGGCATGCATGTGGTCAGAGAGGAAGTAGAAGACGGCACAGATTTCACATAGGACTCATGGATTACAGTGTTGGTGATCGTCCGGAGGCTGCATTGCTAATAGTGATAGTTTGGGCTGTTGGAGAAAAGCTACTTGGAATGATAGCGGATGAGTTTGAAATGTTATCTCTAGAGAGGCAAGACGGAGTATTGAATGAGGTATGTTTTTGAAAGTGACATTTCAAAAGTGGACTGAATGCAAAAAGAACGTTACACCATTTTCGGTAGTAGAAAATGCATAACAAACAAATTAATGGATCTAGTACTTTCTTTCTTTCTTTTAGAGCATACACATAGCTCACGAATATCTTCTCGACTTCTTTTTCGTAATGTGTCTTCACATTCATCCGTAGATGCTTCGCGCAATGCCCGTGAAGACACTCCAGAAATATGCATATTTCAGAACATTGAGCAATCCCTTACAGTGGTATGAAAGTATGACGATATACTTCTGACCTCTTCCTGTAATACTTTGTCTAAGTAGAGAATAAAATCAAGACTATGTCTCCTCGTCTTCACTAGCCATCACAACGAAGCATATAATAATCGACTGGTTGTTCCCATCAGAGCAACTAGCTGTAAAAATCTGAGCAGGGAATTTTTATTCTTTGTGTGGCATGCATCTAGAGTGATAACCTTCTGGGAGAATGGAATGCATTTCAGCATGCAAACAGACGCACAAAATTACGTGGAAATTTCTAGAACCAAACCACGTACAATATTCAATAGCACACTCCGCTTCTACTTCCTTCATATGACAGCATAGAGCAAAATGACATGAAATGATCTCGTATGATAGTCTTGAATCTCATCTTGGACTCTCTCTCTCATTCTGAATGCAGCTTGATACATTATTGTATCAGATTTTGCGTGAAGGTTGTCCAAGAAAACATGAGGTTCATGGTTGTGAAGATATCGTGTGTTGAACAGAGACAAGAAAGAGAGAAACAACCACGAGAACAAGCTTCGCAAGATATACCAACTCTCACTTTATGTACACTCCCATTTCTTTTTTTTTAAGAACGCAAAACTGAAGAGTAGACTAGAATGATCTGTAATTTGCACCCAACCTTCTAAAACAAGTCTCTGGATCACAACCTAGACCTAAAACTATCGAAGCGTAGCTCAAAGCAAATGAAACATCCCTTTGCTAACAAAAAGCTTTGCACTAGTATCACATGATTCAAAGCCGAGTCCAACCAACATCCATGTACAAGTCCTTAGCTAAAGCTAGCTACCACAAGCAGTACATAACCAACTAGAACTCTAATGAATCCAAAAGAACGGAAACCATAGCGAATGGATTGAAAAAGATCTATCTAGAATCTTCTTCTTTCGCCAAACGATCTTCAGAAATCAATAGGGTCTTCCTTCCTGACTTCATTGGTCCCAAGAACTTTCAGATCCGACTCTCGACAGCCGAGATATCTCTAATTTTTCATTGCAAGTGACTGAACTTCCAAAAACTCCTCCATGTGGCTTAAAACCACGTATATCTGCAAAATGAACCGCTTGATCTAAGATCCATCTTTCTCTAATGGATAGATTCGGTTGCTCTAGACCAACGAGATTCCAAACAAGTCGTTTCGAGTTCTTCTTGCAAAACCACGCAAGAAATTTGATCGCAAGAAACAAAAAATAGACGTAAATCGACTCCCTATGGTTCAAACTCGCTCACCACACCCAAACCAACAATCTAATACGGTCTGCTCTTATATGTAGATAAGGACTCTTGATGCATAGACATCAAGAACGAAGAGTTTGGCTCACCAATCGTGAAGAACCATCCAACTTCAGGTAGCAAACGAATGAAGAAAAACTGACTGAGCACTTCTCCGCGAGCCAATTTTCCTCACATCTCTTAAATTGCCTGATGAAACTTTGTATCGTCTTCAGTTTCCTGAAGAACTCAGCGTTTTAATCTTGATGGATCCAAGGACAACAATTTGGACTCCAGAATGATCCAAATGGTCCAACTCTCCTTCGTAGGTCTTTGAAGCACTCCAAATCTTTTTCCTTACGTTTTCTAGAACACATTCTTCCATCTATCTTTTCATGAACCGTCTCAATCAATGCATAGCCTGCACAGATCTGAACACAATGACACCTTGTGCGCATGCTTTGGACCTCCTAATCTCTTCAAAACATTCACCGACAGGTCACAATTACAAGCTAACTCTTTAAGTTACCCCCATTATCTCAGTCACAGTACGTAAAGTTTTCTCCTGATTATGATCAAGCAGCCCCTTTGCATCCTTGAACCAGACGCCCTTCCGAGCGTCTGGTTCAAATCTATACCTCCAACTACACAGCTTTGAGATGCTTGATGTTGGGTGAACTAGGCAAATGTTCTAGGCTCCAGGTTAGGCGTTTGATTCTTTTTGTCTGATGCATGATTCACAGTTTTACCACATCGCTTCCTGTTCATAGGATCTTTCTTAAGGAGAAAATCATATATACACGTCCGAACCCGATAAAATTCTCTGATTTTCCAATGCTTGTTAATGCGTGAGTTGAACACCGACCAGCAATTAAAGACAAATTGGAAGTCTTCCATCGAATGTACCCAATTTGATTCGAACCGCTTGCAATAGCAGCACAGTGAAGATTTTTTCCACCCGAGATACATCTCTCTTCTCAATAGAAAGCATAGTCTGTGGCCATCTCTGCCACGGACTAGGCTCCACAATACTTTCTTGATCTCGCATGTCAGCTGGAACGTTAAAATTATCGTTCTCTCTGTAAAGAAATTGAATTCAATCAAAATCATCATATCGTTATTATCGAATCATTCTTGTGCATCGTCTGTCGTTGCTGCTTCAAAGCTAGTTCAACCTTCAATCGATTATTCTCACTATTGGGAGCACTGTTTTCAAATATCAAACCGTGCTTGCGAGTACTTGTGTCATGATAAAAAATTTCGAAATGGCTATTACACGGTCTCGCAGAGACCACCTCTCTCGACTCGATAACCCACAATTGCAACCTGTTGAAGTATACTGCGTACCACTATTTCGATATCGTGATACGCAATTATTGAGTTACCACATTAGTTACCTGCCACCAGCCGGTAGGGGATTGAGGAAGACTTTTTCGGCTTCGCGGGACTGGAAAAGATCGAGAGTTGCTACAGTGAACTGAAGAAAAGATTTCTGCCAAAAAGCTTATGTGGCCGTGATTCTATGGTATAGAGTCCATTTTCCTACGTTTTCCTTAATTATTAGAACTTGACTACTCGGTAAAGCAGATACTCGAGAATCTATTATCTTGTTAACTATCATGGTTTGGGTACTCTGGTATTTTCTAATACATCTGATATAAATTATTCTACATAAGAATTTGTATTTGACAATAAGTAGTGTACTGTACGATGAATTCTATAGAACAACCAGCTAGTACAGTGGACTCTCTTGAAATGCACATTTTGTATTTATATAATCACCTAATTGTATAGAAATAAACAAAACGGTGAAAGTCCAACGAGAATAATTACATAATCTTTAACTGCATACTGCATAAGTTTTTGGGTCATTATATAATTATAAAAGATCTCGAAATGATCTCAGTCATTAGTTTTGATCATATAAACACAAATTTTTATTTTGTAGGTATCTTCTATACTGTATTCTTTTATATCTCTTGCAAGTACAATGATATCCTCTGATGATCTGCTGGTACATAATAAGCATTATCACAAACTTAAGAAGAAAATATTAGATCCGCGTAAACAGACTGCAATTACTCAATGTTTTGCATCATTTGTATTTGAACAATAATCAAAATAAATTTTTGAATAAAATTCTTTATTTGCATATCACGTTAATTGCGTAATCTTTTAGATTCGACCGACACGATGCAATTAAAGAGAGTAGACTGTACTACAATAGACTGTAATAGTGTGCTGGACATGGTAAGTTATTTTCACTTCGTTGTTTAACTAAAGGCACGATTGTTATCATAGTACAGTACTTGATAGAATTTTCGGTATTGTCTGAGACTTATCCGAATCGACATCACTAAGAAACAGCCAAGATTATGATCAAACCATAACTGTGGAGTCAATGATTGAATGCACATGCCATATATTGAGTAAATGCCATGTTTCCTGATGCGGAGTACATGAGTGTTGTATGAAGTGCAAAATGGTATGGACGGAAATAACCATTCAATGTGATAGAGACTTATTTTGAAGAGTCGCGATATAAGGAATCTGCTAACAAAAATCAGATTTATGAGAACAAAAAATCCAACATAAACTTTCTTTATCTTTCGTTCAAAGTAATATTCATAGTTTCTTTCCGTCAAAATCTTAATACTGTATTATTGAGAACGGAGGTTTCAATTTAAATATCCTTCGACTTTTCATTCATATATCATAGTGTATTGGACTCTATGTTTTTTTGTTATTTGTGTATTGTTTATTAGATTTTCTGTTACATGTTATAAGATATGAACCATTTGTTGCTTATTTGTTATAACACTTAGATGTTATAATATTACTTCTCTGCAAAGGTTAGGATTTTCGCTCTACTATGGAAAATTAGCATTTATCCAGGTTCTGCTGTAGTTGGGATATGGGAGTTTACAGCATTGGTTATCAAGCGATCAGAACTCCAACAAAAAAGAGAATATCAAGAGCTAAGAACTTCGTCACAACGTCTGGACAAGAACCAATAGACCATTCGCACTTCGTCGATTGTGAACCAAGTTGGAGAACTGAAACAAAGACCGTATATACATAGAAGTCGTCGTTCCGGCCGGGGAAGGAAAACGCCAACCGTCCGACACGAAAAAAAAAATCAAAGAAGAAGATTGGTTCAGGTACACATGTGTGGAGGTGTTGAATATATCAGTTCTCGAATGCTGGCCTGGTCCTTTAGAAAGTAATGAAACAGTTTCAGGCACTGAAACACTGTCTCTAATATAAAGTTTATATAGTAAAATTTCCCAGAGAAGGTGAATGATGCAGTACAAACAGGCTGTGCCTAGGGACCTGGTAGCCTCAGTTCGAATCTCTCTACATGCAAACTCATAAATGAAAAAGTTCGTCTGTTCAGAGTAGTCAGGGGGACGTTTAACAAAAGAAAAGAAAGTCTTTGGATGGGTGTGCTTAAAGACACCCCTTTAAGAAGGGGTGTCTTTAAGAAGTCATTCCCTACTAAACTAAGAGTTATTTTCGAAAAATAATCTCAAAAAAAAAACACACGCATTGAAATACATGAAAGTAACGCAGCAGGCGGTGAATATACATAGACCGTAAACACAGTCGTCTTCTAGCAATGTCTGCTCCAAGGCTAGCTGCCTAGGAAAATGATCAAACACCACCATATATAGATCATGTCTGTTCTCAATATGTCACATATTGACTTCCCGTTTGGGAATAAGCTAACGAGACTAGCACACGGACAAACATTAGGAAAATATGGATGTTTACTATACTGTAACCACGAATGTGGACGAACAGATCAGATCTAGCGTTCTAACTGACCAGCAACAGCCAGAATTTGAAAGTGGTGGTCAGTAGAACTCCCCACACCATGTTGGGGGTCGAACCCTCCTGTCGAGACGGTCCAGTCACTGTAAGAGCCTGCTCCCTGCAAGACAATTTTCACTGGAAAATATGCCCTAACCAAAATATGTGACGAAGAAGAAAGAAAATGAATAGAGTCCTGACTACCCATCTAACAGCCAGACTTGGAAGAGCAAAGTGTCAACCACTAATAAGCTGCAGTAGTTGAGTAGGAGATACTATCCATAGAACTTGGAATCATCTCTCTCTTCGTCCTTCAACTTTGCTTGTCTCTTCGCGAGTACATGCTACAAAAGTGATTGACATTTCCAAAGATCGTTATGCTCTCTATATCCACCATCTTATCGAACTCAGTTAGCTAAGCAAGAGCAATAGGTAGTGTGTAATATGAGACGAGACATATCTCCAAGAGCCCTAAGACCTTGAAGATGCTTGAACGGAACCATTTATGAATCTTTTTGCTAGACCGAACTCATGAGATGTTTGTCATCCTTGAACGGACCCTTGATTGGCTATGAACCATTTCTTTTTCACCGGTCGCTGACTAGGTTACCACGGCTGCAGTCTGTAACCTTGCTGGCCATCTCCAGCCAGCACAACGCGCATGACAATGGTTGACTACACTGTAGCATGAAGAGAACGCGGGCATAGTAGACAAACCTGAGGTAAATATTTGAAGTCATTGATGTTCAAACATGAAGACTATAAGCTGTAGACATCAAACGCTCTTTCACTGCAATTTTACGATAGGGGACATCATGTTGAAGTTGACGTAGTGCAGAAGATAGAACATAAAACTACGTCTTCTTGCTGTATAGTCATCATGAATCTAATCTGGAGCAAATACATGACTGTTTTGCTTGTTGGAAGTTCCATCCGACCGTAGCCATGGCGGAGTGAGGACTAATCTTCGAACCAGGAAAACTCAGTCCTTGAAAAAGAAATAACTTTCGGTGGCAACCTAGTCAACAAAAATACACCGTGATAACCTAGTCAATGTTAGTGAAAAGGAAATGGTTTATAAACGGTCAAAGATGACAAACATCTCATTGGATCCGTTCTAGCAAACAAATTAGTAAAATTGCCAGTTCAAACAAATACCCCAATAGAACACCATTTTCAATATCTGGTGGAGCAGGATTGGTAGCTCGGTCAAAGGAATGAATGCAGGCAACGTCCGAAAAGGTGGGCAACAACGTCTCACACATTTGATCGTACTTCTGTAAAACTTCAGGACGACTGATGGAGCTGAAAGTTGTATAAATGGTATGGTGGCTATTTTGAACACAAAAGAATTAGAATAGATTGACTCACATAACGTCATGTTGACTTACCGTGAACACTGACTTACGGACCCCGCCGTACTCCATACTCCCCTGTGTGTGTGTGTGTGAATAGGTAACGGTAACCTGCCACAAATAATCTCAGCTGATCTGCAAAATTACTGCTAAAGAGGGGAACGTACATACATGCCTTATGATGGTGAAGGAAAATAATATATAGATGAACACGTTTGGGTGTTGATTAATTACAAGACTAATTAATCAGTATCCGAATTGGGCATCTAAGTTGTCAGTTCAGGTTCCAGGGAGACCTAGATTCACTTTTTGCTCACGAGTTCACTATACAGTAGATTTGCCAATAACATATTATGAGTGCACGAATAAAGAGCAGTCTGCACTGTGAATCAGAAACCGGCATGGGATAAAGTCCATATGTGTAGCATACATAACAAGCCTTGCTTCGGAAGATAGAGATGGAGTCTACGGCGTTTGTACACGTCCAAGTTACTGACAATGCAGCTTCATGATCAGCAAATTGCTATTAATGGTTGTTACAGATAAGTTTGTGAAGAGAGAGAAAATGGCTGAATGGCTGGCATCAGCCATTTTCCCTGTTTCAGATCAACAAGGTCCAGTGCAGTGACCTTTTCTGAGTCCATCTGAGGATTGACATGACGGTAACAGCACGACGAGGGAGAAAAGGCGAAATTGATGCCGTCGTGTCACACACCTACCGAGACTGATTCTGCTTGGGCCCGGCTTCGTCTTACATTCAAGGTACAAAAGTTATATATGTATATTAATGCCAGCTACGACTTCTGGATGCCAGAAGCAGCTCTGGGCATTCGACTACTCACCTTACAAGCCGAGCAGCGCTTGGAGTCTGGCCTCGTTCCATCGATTAGATGGATGACACCGGAAATTTATTAGTAAAGCGATGGGCTGTACATCTCCAGCGATCTTCGAGTGAAGGGTGGCCATCCGCGTGACGAAAGTCCTATGAGTCACGGAATTCATGTTCAGTTGGATCATGTTGTGCCTGGCATGTACAGTGAGTGATTGTCAGTCAGGATTTTATCAGTGAAGCTAAAGTGTAAACATTCTTAATATGGTACAAACCTTTGCACGAGTACGGCGAGAGAACTGTGAGGCAAGGTGGAGATTCTTCTCGCGCATCACATGTGTCGTTCCAGTGCACAGTCTATAGTACTACCAGTGCTTTACGACAATACTGTGCCAGAGGACCACGAGCCAAGCAAGATTCCTGTCTCGTGTCTCTTTGAAGTTTGACCTCATCTTCAGTTGGGATGAATGAATAGTTTTACTTGTATCCTCTTGCGACCAAAAGAGTCACCAGAAAGGTATAAACTACTCGAAACTCTATCGTCCTTTCCGAACACAAAATCAGCAACTTTTCTCTGTCGATTCTGGCTTTTCACAACTTGATTGTATGAACAGTAAAGTGCAGAGATATTCTTTGTGCGCTCAAGAAACTCAACATGCTGAGAAGTGAATCAAACCAAGGACTAGCATAAATTCTATGGAATTCTCCAGTCTCATCTTGACAAGTAGAATGTAGGCTAATGCTTTTACATATTCTCAAGTCCGTTTTTTTCCTTGTCATTCTCACTCATGCAGAACATTATCTGGACAAACTTGTCACTCTGTTTATACCCATTGTCGAAACGAGCTAAATTTGTCGCTTAGCTGATCCAATTTATCGTCAATAGACTCGTCAACATTTTCACTCAACTGAAAATAACTAAACAAATTTAACGACAGATTCTTTCTCTGCGAAGTAATGTAAACAGCTGAGTGGAGTGAACGTGGGGAGATCAGCTGAAGTGGCTCATATAGTTACCACGGTTCTTCTTCTAGCTGCTGGCTGTTGAGACTGCGACATACACTGAACCAAGTCGTTCCGCATTCCTTTGACTGTACCAGCGACATGAGAGTACCGTAGGTTTCACCATTGGTGAAATGTAAAATTGACTAAAGGAGAAGTGAGCATAAATCTGCAGAAATTTACTTTACCGCACACCCAATACGTTTGTTCAACTTGACTCCACCCCATCTTCAGGTTACCTTACTTGACTGCACCTTTTACAGATAGTAGCTGGTTCACTGTAATGTGGAGACATTGCACATGACAAGTAAGAGATAGCACCGACTAATAATCTACTGTACAAATATTTTAAATTGATTTTTTCGTGCAGATACATGGTTAACTGCAGACATTTTAACCTGGTAAACTTGCTGTTACCTGATACCTGTGCAGATATCTCACATTTAGATAACATGGTATTTTGACTTGGCAAACCTATTGTTTTCTATCAAGGATGAGATCATGTAAAGAAGTCTTAAGAAAGATGAAGTCAAGTCCAACAGATATATTAAAAGTGGGATAAAGTAAATGTCTGCATAACACTGCTGTTTTAATGTCAAGTTAGTTTCTTTTCTCCTTGCACATCCAAAGTGGAAGCTGTATCTTTTGACAGTTGGAATCATTATCTCTGATGAATTAGAACTTCTTTTATAAGCGATTAAAATTCCTTTGTTCTCATTTAAGACTGTTTGTCTATTTACGAATTAAACTCGTTCATAAAAGATTAAATCTCCGCTTATACCTGTTGTTTTAATGGCTCCGCCATAAAATAATACGCATGAAACCATTTCCACAATGAAACTCGATTTAACTTCTTAAGCTAATATAATTTAGAGTTGAGCGTAGCGAGCGGGGAAGGGTCTAGTCTACTTTGCTCTACCAGAGCAAAGTAGAGCACAAACTTTGCTCTGCTCTACCAGCACAAAGTTTGCTCTGGTAGAGCAGAGCAAACTTTGTGCATAGCCAGGAAGCGGAAAAGTGTATCGCGCAGCCTGGTATGGGGTTTCAGGAGTTTACAGGGTTTTCCCGAAAGTTGACGGGTACCTCTGGAGCTGTCCCGTGACTCGCTTCCGATATTTAGAAGAACTTCAGTACTATCACGGATTTCTAAATCCTTGCAGTTCCTGGCAACAACTAAAATTGTAAAGTGGAAATATAGCATGCTAACATGAACGTAAGGGGAACTTTTATCCGTTTTCTGTTATAGCAGAAAATATAAATGTTAAAACTCTATATTCAATTCATAAAAGTATAAAATTTTCTTTTTTAAGTATTAAGTGATAGTCGTATTGGAAAAGCGAGAACATCAAACTATAACCCCATCAGATGGGTGCATTTCTGCACGTACATATCCGAGAGGTTACTGATACACCTATAATCTTTAATTGATGATTCTTATTTATCATCTAGCCTTTTTCAACAGAAAAGATAGGTGACAAATTAAACTTATGCATATTTACCTCCTCATCGAAGACAGAGGACGTGAATATGCAAGAAAGACAATGAATCAGTGTTTGTGAGAGATTTCAGATCTCTCTTCCGGTTGAGTATATAAGACTTGATACCTTAAAAACTATGACCATTCGGGGAAGTTTTACATATCATTTCACCATTAAGCATTAACAAGTCACACAAGTGTGCAAGCCAGGCAGGGTAGTCTCTAGTCCCTCCACATTTTGAGAGTTCTCATGCACGATTTAATCAAATTCTTTGATCAGTTTCGGTGCATGTGAGTTTGTTGCTGGTCCGCTTGTGCTGCCTTGGTAATTGTCGATCGTGGCCCGAGATCGTACTTAGAGAGCAACAAGCACCCTAAACTGCAATCTTCGGTCGTAGAAAATTATACTCAAGAAATTCAAACCCTAGACCTCTGATTCCCAATCAAAATTATTTATTGATACGCTGTCGCATAATCTTTTAAAACCTTTGACAGGTAGACTTATATAGGAATCCCCTCCACTCTCCATGCCACATGACCTACCCGATTCATTCAATTCTCATCAATGCAAATAACGCTCTGATCCTGATATGAGAAGCACCCGCTCTAATGTGTAGATTTGTTGAGAGGTTAGAGGTTTCATTAATTAATTAATTGCACTAGCGGACATGGAACGTTGGGCAAGTCGTGTGGCGGAGTGGAAGAGATTCCCAAATAAGTCTATATCAGAGGTTTCAACAAGGTGATGATACAACGTATCAATAAGTAATTTTCATTGGGAATCAAAGTGTAAAAAATCAGAAAGAGGAGAGAAATCAAAGAGGAGAGAAACTCTGGATGTCAGAGCTAGCCACACACTTTGATATTTATAGTCTGGGGTATACAAGGCTTTTTCTTGAAGCTAGCCGTCTACTTCTATCATAAGATAACTGTTAATTTTTTCATGAAGTTAACCGTCTATTTCCTTAGAAGCAACCTTAGTCCTCATGAGTCCTAAATACATTACTCACTCAATATGGTAGAAGCTTCTTAAGTACCTTATTAGAATATTCTTTATGAAACTTCCTAGATAGTACATACTTCTAACTCTAGAGAACTTCTACTATAACTTCTGATTAATTTTCTCTAAAGTTTTTACTTACGCAAATGCATACTATTATACATAGGTCGAGGGTTTGAATATCTTGGGTATAATTTTGTGCGGCCGAAAGTTGCAGTTTAGGGTGCTTGTTGCTCTCTAAAGCGACAAGCAACAAGCAAAGGTCTTAAGGTTCTTGTTTCCTTCTTGTTTTTTTCTATACTTGGTGTTTCAAAAAACACGGGGTTTAAGAAATAGCTTCAGCAATGGAACGACAATTATCCAGGCAACACAGGCTGACAAGTAACAAACTCATAGGCATGAGAACCGATTGCAGAATTCAATCAAAACCTGCGTGAGAACTCGTCAAAATGTGGAGGGATTAGAGGATCCAGACAGAGATGTGTTGGACTCGGATAGAGACAAAAGACAAGAAGATATGAAATTGCAACGGTTTTTACATAGAGTTGTGATAACATAGAGATGAAATATCTGCTTGGAAGCAATTTCACTAAAGACCTTGGGTTTTACACAAGAATGTTAAACAAACGACCTTGCCAGTAGCGTAGTTCATGTAATGTACTATTGTTTCATTTAATAGGAGGTATCAAAGTTGTAACTTTTATCAAATATTCTTGATTTGCGAGAGAGAATTATTACTACGACTAGCAATTGCAGACTTTTTTCGGAGATGTTCATGAATATCTTTTTATCCGTTAGAGTGAAACCGACAGGGGAGATTCTGGCAATGTCAGTTCTCTGAATGGAGTTTCTTAACAGATCTATTCACGCATTGAGAACTCTGTTCGGTCTGTTATGTGTCAGGCACTACGAAGAGCACCCATAAGTCTCTAATGTCTTCTCAATTAGAAGTCAGTCTTCAAGATTGAACCCGTTATGGTACTTCGGAATATCTTGTTACTTGTTTTTCTCTGCTTCTCATCTTCAGAGTCAGTTAGATCAACAAACGAATATCCATATCTGAGAACTTAGACATGGACATTGTCACTTGCTGTGTACCCGTTTCTGTCTAGGATGCAGTGCTGCACTTGCAGATGATGGAGTATTCTTCAATATGTCATGAGCAGCTTGGGGATACCGCTCCTTGCTACGAACATCAAAACCGAATGATTTTAGAGAGGTAATCAGAACTTGGAGTAACATTACAGTTCTGTTGACTCAGCGGAAGGAGTGCAATCAAGTGGCGTACTCAAACTCTCATACTCGACTCTGTTCACACATCAAACAAACTGAATCTGACGTGGTTCTCGTCTGTAACTTCTATTCGATTAGGAATAGATCTGTGGATGTTTGGGATCACACCTCATTAAACGGTCCATCGATCCTCATTATATCAAGTAGTTGCATGATATATGGAACCAGTTACCAGTTATAGAAGGAGAAGAGAAAGAATGGATGAAGTTCATAGAAAAGCAATTAAAACTTCCAACTAACCGATGATCTTACTTCTCTTTACAAGACAATCGCTTCAGATATACCGTAAAGTAACAGTGACATCTGATCTAGGAATCTTTCACGTAAAATTTTCGTTCAAGAATCTGAAGAATTTACAGTTCTGATTCTTGTCTTCTCTCTAGAAACCCAAAACTGCCGTCCTACTGCTACTCTTCTTGATAACAGCACTGGTCACTTTCGGAACCTCCAAGAAATAAAACACCGTTTCATCTCTCTTTCGAGTCAATTCTTGTGTGAGGTGTTCTTTGACTACTTCTGTGAGGGAGTCTTTATTCTTTTCTAGATGGGTGCAAAATCTCATTCTTAGTTAAGGGTCCAGTCTAAGGGTGTTTCCGACTGCAGTTGTTTCTGCCCGCATCCACTCGATGTTTGGAAAAATATGGTATTTTGATTGGTGCAACATTAGAATCTTTCAGGAAATATGCGTTCGATGTCAGGGAATAGTCTCTCACGTTTGAAACAAAAGTAATGAACTTTAAAACCTTTCGTCTAGATATTCTATCTAATCCTTTGATACTTATACGAGAAACATCATATTACATTTTGGTATACAACTGGAACCACATACATAACTTTCATGATAGATACTTTCACTCTTAAGACTTTCTCGGCCTGGTTCTTCTGGAGAGCTCAACCTATCTAAGATGATATCATTCGATCCTACTGGTAACGGATTTCGTACAAAACGTTTGTATGGATGGTGAACAATTGAGAGCCTAAACGAGATGCATGCCAGTCACCGCATGTATCGAGCTTTGTCGTCCAGCAAAGTGAAAGCTACGGGAATGCATATGTAATGCTTCGTGGACGTGTGGTTACAGTGACTGGCATCTCTGAACTTGTTCTGAAAAATCTATTGAAAAATGGATTACGTATCTGTTGGAATTAGCCTTTCTTAGTGTGAACTTTAAGTATAGCAACTAGTTCAGGATATTTTGGTTCATGCCCATACCAACGTTTAAATAGTTGAGCCTCTTACCGAATTATTCAGTAAAGAATTAGCTTACTAATACTTCCTCTCTCTTGCATCGATTCTCTCTCTTTTTCACACCGAATCAGTTAGCTCTCTGGAGCTAGCAATGCTTCCAAACCTTCAAGCAAGAAGCTTAGCCTCACGACGGATTGAGGAATTTCCTTCACGGCTTGAGGAATGAGCAAACGCCAGCTGACGACAGTATGGAATGTTGGCAAGTTCTGCGCATGATTGCGAGCTTTAGTTTTTCACACTTTCATATACTTTGAGCTTAATTAAGTTTCAGCTTGCCTCTGCCGATCAACTTAAACCCTGTCCTAAATCGTCAGAACTTTGTCTACTGCCGCTATATTTGAATCAGCTCTGTTAACATAAAATGCTACCTTAAGTAGCATCTCCTTTCACCGGAGCTGATTCGGTGAGACCATATCCTCTTTATAGTTGAACTGGTGCAGTTAATTAATTTACTCGGATGAAATCCTCGGATTCTTGTCGGGAGGCAGAATCATGAGAAGTTGTAATGGGTACTTGAGCAAATTTAATATCACTACCTTCTGTAGGTTGAGATGGCTCGGTAAACTCCAAGAAACTGAGTCAGAACTGCTACATTGAACAATATGTAGATGACTACATGTATTATCGTAGATCTTAATCAGTACACAGAAACGGTCTGTTCGTCAGGACGTAGGGTTGATATGACTGTTCTGAAGCTCGACACGAGCATCCGGATGGCTGAATATTGCCTCCCATCTTCAATCCCTCCGAACAATCTCAACTTCTAGGGTCCAACTTTCCTGACACGTGATGTAAACTGAACTGAAACTACATAAGAAGCATGCTACTGTGTGTTAGGTCCGAGTTCTTACGTACTGTACAAAGACAACACTACACCACCACATCTGATTGTGATTGTGTAGAAGCTTGACATCCAGACTCAGTCCTGCTTCCTCTTTTATGAGTATATATGAGGGTTGTATCAGTATGGCTTGTATATCTCAGGAGGGTGTCTTAAATATAAAACTCGACCTTGAGAAGCGAAGGCAGACACTGGGTTCTTACCAGTTAAGAACCCAGTGTCTAGGCTAGTCATTATGAGCACGTTTGTCAGTGAAGCCTTGACATGCAAGACATGTCACGTAATGAGTATCAATTCGACATGAACTACGAGGTATGCACTTTCACAATTGGAGCTTTGAATGCATCAGTGAGGCATCTCTAGGCATGCACTTTCACAATCCGAGCTTTGAAGGCATCAGTGAGCTCGAGATGCTTCAAGGGTAGTGTGGACTCTCGACTCTGGGAGAGCTCGTGAGATTCTGCGGTTCTGCAAGAGGCGATAGGCTTGCCAATGGCGCTTCTATCTAAAAAGCAAATCACTTAGAGCCAGAAGAGGCTCTAAAGTATCGGATCTGAACTTTCTGGCAAAGAGGAAGCGATTATTTTCAGTGGCCTGTATGGCTTGGATGAGGTGGGGGGTGATTTCTTCTCTTCCAAAGCTGTGAGGGTGACCTCCTTTGGTCCCATTCCAGCTTATAAAGGTGGGTGTGCCCTGGCAGGCAGGCTCGTCAAGATTTCCAATCACAGTCTGCACATAGTGCTCATCAGGATAGCAAGTTTCTGAGTTTCTGATGCAAGGTAGCTTGAATTTGGACCAGTATTTCTTGTCTCGAATGACCATGACGGCATGCCTCCGCCTGAAGGCAAAAAACTGCAAGCCCAGTCTGAATTCTGAGAATGGAACTTCCGGAAGCATAGCAGTTTTTCCTCGAGCCAGGTACCTCGACATCATCATGGGACCTGGAGCTCCCTTCCCGCAATCTACGAAGCTGTTCGAAGTTGCATTCAAGGCTCGGTAGATGGTGCTGAAGTTGCGCAAAGGAATGCAGCTTTGAGAGACCAGGACAAACCATTCGTTTAAAGGGTCGTCCAGAAGCGCATTGGCAAGGAGTCTCCGTTCTGCTGCTACGATATTAGGGTTAGAGCGACGCGTAGCTGCACTTGGCACGGTCCTTCCCCAGAACCGACCCAATCGTTGGCGAGCGCCTTCGTTCCGGAGCCAAGATGGATCACTGTGAACGTAGATGTTGTAGAAATTCTCATGGCCTTCGAAGAACTTCCTCCACAGCGGTTCCAATGGTATATCAGCAACTACCAGGAACAGAAATGCAATTTTCGAACTCGATGACCGCGTTTCGGGATTCAACTTGACTCGGCGGCCATGCGATATACTGGATGCTCCGTTTGTCGACTGGAGATGATACGAGACTTCTGTCTTAAGAGCCCGTTCGATTAGCTCATCATCTGCGTAACTGTGTGCAATTTGAGAACCGCGTTCTTGCACACATTTTGTTTCTCTAGCAGTGCTGCTGCAGTGTAAGGCTCTGGAGTTTTCGGTGTAATAATACTTCCCGGGATGTGTTGACTCGGAGGTCGTTTCTCTCGTGATCCATGTCTGAAACTGAAGAGAAGAGCCTCTCCAGTCCACCAGAAGCCAGACTGCGAGGAGAACTACAGAAATTAGCAAGAGAAAAACTCGCCACGCCGTAACTCTCCAGACCGTGCACGTGGAGACTGCATTTACTTCTTGCCCGGCCATCGTTTGCTCCTGCTACTGGCGACTCAATCGATATCCGCACTGCAGTTTTAGATTAAGTTCACGATGAGAACTCTCACTAATTAATCCGACCTTTGGGAGATTGGTTGCATGAGGTCAATGAAATTCGCATTGTGAGGAAACTGAGAAGAGTATGGGAAGTGGGATTTCAGTACCTGGAAATGTGAGGGAAGGCATGTGTGCATACTCGTGACATTAGCCAGCTCCAGGCACAGAAAAAGTGTCAAGCACCAGACGTCGACTCCATCAAGCTTTCTGGTCTGCATCATCTAATATGCCATTCCAAGAAATTCTCTTCGTCAGGTCATCAAAAGTTTTCTGAATCTACCGAGGGATCTGTACACACTGTTGCTCCTTCGGAACTACTCGTTTGGAAGTACATGCCATTGGAATCGTTGAATTGTTTATCAAAAGCATCTACCGGTCGACATATACTGTCATTGACAATAGGATTTACCCAAACTGTTCCTATGCGTACAAACAGTGATACGAAATACCTCAACTTTTACAGTTTTTGCCTCGCACACACTTTGTAGGCACGTGTATGTGTGTTGATCGTAGGAGGAATAATGTGCTTCTTATACCTCAAAGTTCTCTTCTGTGTACTAGGCTTTCTGAATACTTTGTGTAATACAGAAACCTTTCTGTCATCTGGCCAGGATCGTTATCGGCTATTTCCCACTAGTACTAGAATTTGTACTACCGTAGTAATACTTGATACCTCAACGATCTCAACAGACTGGACCTAGCCTCGGGTCCATCCTCTCCTGCTCAAACACCGCGTCCTGTCGATACATGTTACAGAAGTTTACTTCATTTCAAGTTCTTGGAGAGCTCTGAGGCCACACTAATTAAATAGTTGAACTTCAATTTCGAACTCTTTTGTTGACGGACCAAACCTCTGTTGACCAAGTGATTTCAAGATGCTTACGCTCAGTCACAGAAGCTTGGGAATCATCAGACGACATTAACTTAAATGTACTCGAAAGCACTCATAAGCAGTTACCAGTAAACTAATCAGGCATGCTAGGTCGAAACTCAACCTCATCAAACCACTGACGCAACTACTACTTATCGAGCCATCATCATCACCATCATAGAGTGCTTCTTCGATTCTTCACGACTTATATGCTCGCTTATACGTGGAAGCTTCTATATAAATAGCCAACGACTTCTAGATCAGTTTCGTACTTCAGAAATTCGTTCAAGGGTCTAGATCTGTTGTTGGATAGCACGATTCTAGATTTGCCTCAACGTTTACTTTCAGTTCCTCACTGATATATATATATATCTCTTTCCCTTCGAAGCATGTGTCTGATATGCCATGTCAAGCAACGTGCTGGCATGGGGCCTCACGATGAATCCTCTAAGGTAATTCTCTCGTTCTATATATCTATCACTTCAGCAGTGCTCGAGTTCAACTGCAAAACCATTCATTTGCCCTGTCGACATAAACGTCACGAAGCTGCTCTAGCTAGCTAGATTCACAGTGCGCGCATGCAGTTTAGTACTCAGAGCTTTCGAGACCGGTATCGTAAGTCGAGAAAATATACATATTCAGAGAAACTCACCGGCACCAAGCTCACTTATATATGAGGTCGAGTGGCGAACTCCACTCGATAGCTGCGCCTCTAATGATCCCGCTCGAGCTCGCAGGTACAGTACGCTGGCAGTAGAAACACGCGATTGCCGGGAGCGGTGACCGAGGAGATGCCTGCTAGAGCTGCAACATCTGCATCCTGCTGCATCAGTTGTCGATGAAGTAAAACCGGCTGCCTTGTTGGCTAGCGCGTTGTGCTCGAGTCAGAAATAGCTGATCATCATGAAACTGAGACTGGTGCTTACCCCCAGACTCGTCGAGGGGTTCATCATGATGATAAGATTGTTGACTCGGAGGGGCCCCGAAGGACCGTTGCTCAATATATATGTATTGCCAGTCTCAGCTTTTACTTCATTATGTATATACATCACTGTACCCCTTGCTCCAGTAGTCTGAACATCAAAATTTACTGTATTTCACACAAGCATGTCCTGCTTTCCACGTTTCCTCTATAATAGTACGTGATTTCTTCAGGCACAACTGCAAGCAAGATTCTTGTGCATGCGGCCTTGAACGTTAACCATGTGGGGTTCTTTCTGACCTCCGATGGAGAGAATTTGGCTGAAGCTGTAACTTTTACCCTTTTACCTCCATGCATAATATTCGGGGTGATTCGGGGGCAGCCTGACCGCTACAAGTCAAGGAAGAGGTATTATGTAGTGAAACCGACTTCGAGTACTGCTTCTAACTAGTCGGTGACTGAGGATCTCAACAGTAGCCTTCGTTGTCCTCCTGGGGAATTCGAACGAATATCAGTATTTGTATGTTGAGCTGAGCTGGAGTGCGAGCTTGCAGATGGCCATGGAAATGGCCGAAATCTCCGAAGAATATCGAGGTGCGCCAATTGTAATTAAGGCGGCCGTGAGCTGTAGCTTTTCGGGTCCATGCTGGCTATTTCAGAAGTATCCGAATCGACGTCTTGCGCATGCGCAATGAGTCTGACGATCATGAGCACGATTGGCCGCCTCTGAGTCTATCGTTGACCAGACAGCTTCATGTAGGTGCTCGTGCTCTTCCCCGATCTGCAGTACACTGTTTCGGTGTGTTCAGAATAATCAAGGCACACCGAATCACTGCACGATACACGAGTGTCGAGACAAGTCTGGAGTACAGCAGGGTGTGCATGGAGCTGGCCTTACACGAAGAACATTGAATCGAAACTGTGGACCCCGATTGCGCGAGATCGATGGCAGACGAAACTAATCTTCCTCTAGAGAATGTCGGATCTTCCTTGGAATCTAGCGTCGGTGTAGACATAAAGCCCAGTGCTGCAGTGGAAGTCAAGAAGCATGGACTTCTAGAAACTACTAACTCCGAGCAGTAATACGGAACCTTATAAAAGGGTCCGTGGGACATGATGATGAGCAGTTGCAACTATTCCTGCACGCCTGCCTTGCACAAGCAGCGCCCTTTCACATCGTAAACAAACGCTAGTAAACGGTGGCAACCAGCAGAATAGACGGTATTAACATAGTTAGGAACATCATGCCCAAAATTCCTGCCTACGATATGCATGAAGCTCCGTTCAGATCTCACTTGATCACTCACTCCTGCAAATGTGCATCCCTTGCGTTCCGGGAGCAGGTGTTATAAACATCCAAAGGAATGGGCACACTGGCTTATGGTGGAGCATTGCCTTGTTGAATTCCTCGACAGCCGTCGTCGACCTAGCTAGCCTTGAAGCTGGAAGGTCGTTGTCGGCGCCAATGGTCTTAGAACCGCTCATGGCACTGATCATGGCCGTGAACTTTGCCCTTGAAGGGATGAACAAATTCCCTCTCTCGTATAGGATTTACAACAAAATGCAGTCGCTACGAAAACTCACTTGGATGCACAAGAAACAGCTGCTCCAGGAGGAAGAGGACAAGGCCGTGAGCTAGTCTTACCATTCGAAGGAACTCTTTGGCTTGGTACTAACGAGAGATCTAGGGCTGCAGCTGGCTGTTGGTGAAACCTGAAGTCCCGAATACGCACGATGCTGAAAGTCAAGCAGAGCTAGCAAGACGAGGAACCATGTAGAATTCTCTAGAGATCACATGTTGAGATCACAGAAAAGGTGGCAACAACACGCGCAGCAGCAGATCGATGTCCATGAGGCCAGAAATTTTGTCATACCATTTCATGCAATCCATTTGAGAATCACCCTCCATTTTCGCCGAATGTGTGTATTAGAATAATCTTATCTGTGATATATACAATGGTGAGCTCTAGATCTGCTTGTGCTATCGATCCGTAGCTACATTCATCTCTTTAGAAAGTCCTCCCGGCCAATCATGTCTCGTGTATATATACGCTATCGCAACCATTTTCATGAATGAATATCAATCACTACCAACATATCTTCCTGTCCACTCGCAATCGCAACTACCAAACTCGAACTTGGGTCATTGTTTTAAGCATCCGCATATATTCTTCCCATCACCAGATCATGATCCGGTCAGCCTACAAATGTCATTCGACGTCAACGCGAAAAAATGATCCCTGAAACTGGAATCATCGGGTGTGGACAAATTAACCCCACAAACCAACGCGAAGCTGGATGACATTGTGCAGGATGTTCCGACAGGTCGAATTCCTACTGTATATCTAAAGTGTTGCACAACGAACTGTGAAGATCAGCTAAGAATGAATGCTTCCGCTGCATCTTGCAGGATCTATATCGATCGTACAAGTTTCCCAACCTACTTGGCCACCTTCAAGTTCGACAGTCTCTGTTTTAGCCCTAATGGATGCTGCTGCAGTACGTGACTCTCTCTTCTGATTGTGGTAAACGATAGCACTGCCGTAGTATGTCTCAGGCAAAACGATGAATCCCGAGCCAGCGGTGAAATCTCCGCTATATTTCGTGTGAGGAATTAAAATCTCGGTTTCAAAACCGAGATTTTAATTCCTCACTAGCCGAAGTGCTAGTTAGCGAAACCCGTTGGGTAATCTTTAAAGCTCCTTGGAGAAGTAGACGAATTGTTGCAGCTGTAGCTGTTGAACACAAACTAACATCGAGGGTTCCTAATAACATCGTACTTAGTCTAGTCCTCGTAGAACGCAGTTAGGTTATGGTAACACGCTGAAAAGGATTGTGCAACAGGTTAAACGACTTTGATGTACGTATGAAGAAAGAATCCAATCTACATTCCCGTGGTGACAAGAGGATTTGGGTTAACGGCTGACAGAATGTACGACTTTGAAGCTCTGAAGTGGCGTCCAATAGCATGGAATTCATTCAGCGCTAGCTGAAAGTCTTTCGAGATGAAATTAACCTCGAGGTCGAAACCATCTGGTCTCCGGAGTCTGCCGAAGTTTTGTAGCAAAAACACGGAGAATGGGGAACATGTGTAACCGAACCGAGAAGTTCGAGCTCATGTAGCACTACGCCCCATAGTCGGTTGGAAAAGTAAACATTTTCAAGTTTATCGTTCCCTCAGTAAGTATCAACAGCCACCCCAACTTGACTTCTGCTTCGATCGGTACAGTTCAGGTCCAGGCGTCTAGATCTGTAAGGGTTTCAAGATTAATTACTAAGCTACCTCTTCCAACTTCCCACCTGATGCACAAGAGGACGACTATAAATTGACAGGATTCCTACCTCATGTGGCCTGGTCTGCCACTTCAGTGAACCTCCCGGACGTTGAGACAACCTGAGCTCATGGGATTTAACTCCCACAAAAACGTGATTATTCTCATCATTTCCAAGAGCTCATACCGTTATGGGCACCATAATGGTGGAAACGGAGTGGATCTGCATCGTTCTATACCGGTACCATTAGTGTTAGGCAACCTTTGCTGTCCCCTTCCTTAAACTCTAGAATTGAGTTAACTGTAACTGAACTCAGAGGCAGGAAACTTGTGTTGGAATTAGGCTGTATAGTATGAATATAAGCACAGCAACTAGTTCAGGTTATTTGGTTTCATGCTTTTGTACCTAAGTATAAATACATGGTCTATGGGCCTCCTACCTCATTATTATCATTCAGTAAACAAGCTTACAAATACTTGGTCTCTCTTGCATCGATCCTCTTTTTCTTTTTCCTATATGATATCATAGCTTCGGGTTGTTATTTTCTCAACGCAATAATGTAGGCTTCAGGTAGACCCTAGACATAGGTGAAGGAGCAATCAGAGGACCCTTGATTGCTAGACGCGGAGTTCGCTCCTCGCCCAGATGATCACAACACTCAATAGAACCTTAGTAGTTCAACGACATATCTATGATGGCGAACACTTTCAGCACGAAAGACTGGACGAAGTACTGGAAACACAAGATGAAGCTCCAGTTAGACGCTGAAGGCATCCTTGGAATTGTCCATGGTAGTGTACCTCGACCAGTTGTCACTCCCGATAATCCTTATCTGCGACCGGAGCAAGTGGCATTACGGAGTGGAATCGTCAGAGCAAGAATGCTCTCACGGTGATAAATCAGTGTTGCGAGAACACTATTATCGATCATATTATTTCTTGCCGCTCGGCACGGAAACATGGAACACATTGACTTCCAACTTTGCCGTGCGAGACACAATGACCCAGATGTATTTAAATAAAAAACTGCGAACCCTCAAGATGAGGACGGACGACACAGTCACATCTCATGTAAACACTTTCAAATCCATCGTCGAGCAGCTGGCGTCTACAGGTGTACAAGTAAGCGCACAAGAGCAACTGCTCACACTCATGGGTAGCATGCTTGACAGCTATGAAATGTTCCTACAAGTGATGAGATGCAACAGCAACTTGACGTTGTAAGATCTCATCTCGTTTCTTCTCACTGAAGAAATCTTCCGTCGAAGAATGCAACATGAACCATTGACCACATTGTTCGCAAGGAAGAGGCAATCACCCAAGCAAGGCAAGAATGACAATCGTTCTAGATGAAATCAACTTAAGAAGCGGCCACCAGATTCCAACATTCAATGTTTTGGGTGCAATTTAACTGGACATCGTGTCCAGAATTGTCCAAATCAAGCCTCAAGTCGCAATGTCCCGTCCAATCAACCTCAGTAACAAGGCAAAAATCCAAATCAGAATCAGCGATCTCGTAATCAAAAAAATCGTCAGCGCAATAACAACAACAACAACAACAACACTAGACGAGTACTGATGACCCAGCTCCACAACGAATTTGCACCTTGAGGTGTAGATTGTCACTGGTATGTTGACACCGGTGTTGACCACCTGCCACATGGCGTATCAACCGCGATCAATTTTGTAAGTACACTGAACAAGACAATGCTCTTCAAGATCAGATTCTCTTAGGTGAAGACACTACAGTTCAAAGTGAAGGTCACGGTGATGTTAAAGTTAAACTCCTTAACGACGAAAACGTCTTAATTCAAGACGTCTTGCACGTTCCAGCACTAAGTTTCAGCTCGAATATTTGATTCCAAGGGTGGATGGTGCATAATCGATAATGGTGCTTGCTATTTAGAGGACAAACAGACGTGCAATTAACCCATGTCCACTAAGCAACGATCTCTACTTGCTAGGCTCGTCTATCATTCTCACGCAAATCTCACACCTCTCGCAAGCACACCATGCACAGCTGAAGGCGGAGCACTCTTAATCCTTGCTTTCGACAATACTCCCTGAAACTCTCTCTCGGAAGAGACTAGGGTCCCAAAGGTGGCCGTGGTGACGGATCGACCAACCGTGATCGACCACGGCTCATACTATATTTGCATCCTTCACACAACCTACTCAGTTCGCACAGTCATCATCAAACTCACTCGAAAGTTTTCCATTTGCCGAAGCCACAGATCACCACGTGGTGATCCAAGACTCCAATGAAAGAAACACATCCACTGGAGTGTCTCGCGACACATCGTCTTATGCGGCATGTCCTCCTCAATTCACGGTGTCGGAGTGTGATCCGTCTATCTAGGAAAGCGCCGGGCTTCTGGCTGTGGTTGTTTACTCAAGAGGTTGGCTTTCAGGTCACAACAGGAGCTATAAACACTCACATAGGAGTGTAGGATCCTCTAATATGCTCAAAAAGCGAAATCTAGGTCTCACTAGTAGTAATAGGTTTAGACGGTGAACTTTGGCACTCAAAGAGAGGAAAACTATGAAGGTTTAGACTTCCAAACTTCCCCTACATGTAAATGAGGCACTACTGAACACACACACGAAGTTTCAGCCTGAGATTGAATTCTAGCACCGAGATGTTGACAGAAAAGTTTTGAGTAAGAGAATTATGGCAATTTCTGGTACCTAGACAGCTATTCTGACCTAGAACAGAGAATTGGCTCGATGAATTTCAAATATTCTCACAGTATTTGAAGTCTACAGGATGCTGAACATCCATGTGAAGTTGGGACTCCTGAATGTACACAGAACTCCAGATCTCCTCCTCTGAAGTCGCTGCTCTAGATTAAGAGCTTTTCAGACCCCCTCTGCTTCAGCGGCCGCCTTGAATTACTCAGTTACTCAATCGATATGAAACTTTTTGGGAAATCGTAGCCCTGCTGGCAGAGAACGAAACCACGAAGTTTTGAAGCGATTTCTTCAATTCTGCTGCAAGTGACACTGAAAACCCCAAAATCAACAAAAGTGATGCAGTTTTGGCATAATCCGGACTTCAATTGGGCAAAATCGATAACTTTATTGCCTCAAATCGATCGAAAATTTCACTGACAGTGCTTGGCTCGACGAGCTCTATCTCCCTGTGCTCTCAGATTTCGAAGATACCTCACCAATTGCTCGAACTGCACTCTAGAGCTCTGTTTCTAAACTTAGAGTTTTACAAAAGATAAAAATGGACCAATGGGAGTTCATAGCTCCACTTGACTGTCCTTTTGTGCCTTAAACTACCTGGTAACTTTTCTACACTCATAAGCTATCACGTCAAGCCCCCTAGAGTGCCAGCGTAAAACTTAAACTACCTAAAATGACACATAGCCCCAAAAAATAACTTAAATTAGCTAGAAAGCGTGCACGGGCGACAAGTAAGTACAACCCATGAGCTCAAACCCCTATCAGCATGGAAACCCTAAGTTATGTATATTGAACGTCATAGACAAGTAAGAAGTCACTTGCACAAGCGCACAAATGCTTGAACAAGATAACTAACATACTATCAGCCTACTAGGACTCAAAATAGTGTTAACACCGTATGCAAAGGTGTCAAACATATACATAAAAGACTAGAAGTAATATGAGCTAACTTCTAGAACTACCAAACCTAAGCGTCGGAGTAGAAGTCAAGCATGTAGCCGCCAAATGGCGCGACATCCACCCTCTCTGAACCTGCACATCCTCCGGTATGTGTCAGATCTAGATCAAGACTCTTCAGCTTCAGCTTCAAATTCATCTTCAACTTCCATTGAGTCTTCAGCTTCATCCTCAGTAAGCTCTGCAATGTTCTGGTCGTCCCCTCTCCTTCTAAAGAGCTTGATTCTCTTCCCTGCGACTGGTATCTTGAGCACTGCACCATCTAACTCTCTCAAAGAGTATGTGACATTATTATAAACTTCTAACACCACATAAGGTCCGAACCATCTCTTGGAAAACTTTCTGATAGCGCTATGTTGATTATCAAGACTACTATGATAGACTAACACCCAATCACCTTCCTTAACTGGTTTGGGTCGTAATCTATGCGTTCTATCAAATCTGCCTTTGTTTCTCTCTCTAGCAGTCTTTAACCTTTCCACAGCTTTGGCAACATCCTCAAGTCTTCGTTCTAACTGCTGGATCCTTAATGCAAGAAGATCCTCTGTACTTCTACCATCTTCCCATGGCAAAACATTCCAAGTAGGCACAACCTCCTCAATCGGCATCACAGGTTTTTGCCCTAGTATCAACTCTGCTGGCATGTAACCTGTAACGGTACTATGAGTTGTACGATCTGCCCACAAAGCAAATGGTAGCAGTCTAGGCCATTCACGGATCTTACCCTTGCAAGCTTTTACCAAAGCTTTGATGATTGACGGATGACCTCTTTCGCTCTTGCCATTCCCTTCAAGATTGTAAGCAGTGGTTAACGCCAACTTGATTCCCAATCGCTTGAAGAACTCAACTGCTTCTTGTGCATCCAGCTCACCCCTATCTGCAGTGATCTTTACCACACACCCATACCTACAAATAACATCTTCAAGTAGAAAGCGGTAGACACTAGCAGTGGTCTTCGTCCTCAGAGCACGGCCTTCGACTTGGTTAGATAGATCTTCTCTAGCCAAGACTAGATACCTCATTTGTCAAAGTCCAAACGGCATAGTTACCAAATCAACTACCCATTTGTAATGAATGGCTAAAGGATAAATAGGATGCAATCCATCACGATGACGTACGTTGGAATACATCTGGCAAGGTATACAAGATGAAACAAATTGTACTACATCCTTATACATACCCTTCCACCAATACTTCTCCTTCATCTTGGCAAATGTAGCCCAAACTCCTCTATGACCGGCCCATAGACTCTCATGGAACTCCTTGATCAGCTTCTGCTGCAATTCCAGGTCACATACCACCCGCTGTGGTACACCTCCTTGCAACTTAGGGCGCTTCCATAGATGTCATCCATATAAAAAGTACCCATAAGCTATTCTACGGATCCTCTTGAAATCTGCATCAGACCAGCCTTCTTGCCTTTCCAATGAACTCAAATAGCGCCCAAGATCCAACCACTCGCCATCATACAAAGTTTCCTCAAATAACTCCAATGGAGCTGCAAAACAGCTTCTGTCCTTTCTAGCAAGAACACTAGAATAGAACGCTGTTCCCACATCCTCCTGGTCATCTATCATTTCTTTCTCACCGTAATACCTAGCCCTTGATAACATATCTGCCACAGGATTGTCTTTTCCTGCAATATGTCTAAACTTTGGGTTCAAGGATTTGATATATGCTATCCACCTCAACATAGCAATATCTGGAGTTGTACAGCTAGTGATCATTCCCAAGAGAGGTAAACAATCTGTCTCCACAATCACAGGTGCTCCTATCAAGTATTCCTTATCACTCTTCATCGCAGTAACTACTCCCCATAGCTCTCTCTTGACCTGAGGGTAGTCTCTCTGACGTGAACTTAATACCTTAGCACCAAAACGCACCACATATCTATTTCCATCCTCATCGTCTTGTCCTACATCCCATCCAATGCCAATAGGACTAGTATCAACAGTAAGGATAACAGATCTGCCCAGCTCATATGTTACCTTCCGTAGAGTTGGTGGTGAAGCCAAAAGATCTTTCAACTTCCTCATAAACTCGCTTTGCTCCTCTTGTCACTGAAATATTTGCCCCTTCCTCAGCAGCTTGTACAACGGATCTGCTACATGAGCAAAGTGTGGAATCCATATATGATAAAACACACATGCACCTAGAAACCTTCTCACCTCGGTAACTGACCCACATGTCTCCTTCATCCTTCGAATGGCATCAACCTTGTTTGGACAAGGTTTCCGACCATAAGATCCACATAGGTGCCCCACAATCAACACCTCTTGTTCTCCAAATACAGACTTTGCTCCTAATAAAGTCAAATGAACCTCCTCCAGTCGACTCAGTATCTTATCGCAGTCAACTATATGATCTGCAACAAACTTACGGCACCCCCTCTAATCCATTACCTCATTCTTCTCCTCCTCAGCACATCCTTTGATCGACACATCATCAAGGAATGGCATAGTTTTTTCAAGAATGAAATCCCTCAAAACTTTATTCATGCCATTCATCATATGTGCTACAGAATTGGTAGCACCTTGTGACAAGGTGCACATCCTTAGTAACCCCAAAGGTGTCCTCATTGTAGTCAAGTCTCTACTCTCAGAGGATAACTGAAACTGATCATAACCTGAATATAAGTCTCCCATTGAGTAGATAGCACGACCAGCAAAAGCCTCTACAAACTCGTCTACAATAGGTCCTATACCCATATTCCTGATAGTCACCTTGTTAACTGGTTGCATATCTTGGATAAATCTCAAAGCTCCACTCTTCTTCGGAACAGTAAACCATCTGCTAGAATAGGGAGCTATAGATGGTTCCAAGATACCCATCCTAATCCTCTCATTGAGCAAGTCTATCAGCTTTGGTAGATGAGTTCTAGGTACAGGGATAAGACGTAGATTCCAAAGCACATGCGGTATAGTAAAGATTACCATAGGTGCAACTACACTCGGATCTACACATCCTACTTCATGTGACTCAAACGCAAACGCCTTACCATGCCTAGATAGCATCTCTCTGAAGCTCTTCTTCTCTTGCTCTGTAAGAAATCCATCACCTCCAATCCTCAGCTCCTTCAGTGTTGTTTCTGTGAACCGGTGCCCAATTCTTCTCGGTCCTCTGAGCGTCGGTTCTCGTGCAGCTTGCTTCATCTTCTGATTGTAATCGAGTGGTAAAGGCAAAGCCACTGGTTTGACTTTCTTCGCCACTGACTTGTACTTGGTCTCCACATACACCTCTTGTCGATCTATAAACTTATCAATTACATCATAAAGCTCCTTGGAGCTCACTCTCACCACTCTATCTACACCATCTATGGAACTTTCTACTATAGATTTCAACTCCCCTATAGTATCTACCAAATATTGCTCTTCAAACACTCTAGATATGTATTCATCTCCTGCTAACTCTCCACTGTTCCACAAAGACTGCTGTACACACTTCACATATTGCCTCTCAAATCTCTTCAGATTCTCAACCTTCCTATAACACACTGATCCACATGACGTCAATCTTAAGAAGCTAGTGGATAAAGCTTCTTGCTCTATTGGATCAGACGAGAATCCTATCTTTACTGTACCGTTGAAGTCTCGCTCTTCAATGGTACTCTGCCAAAACCCCTAGACTCTCTAAACTCCTGAGTAATCTTAGGTAGTGGACGGTCTCTCAAGCTATCACGGTTCCTCTCATGTTCTGCAGCAACGGTCAAAAACTGAACAGCTCTTTTGCCATCTCTACTACGTATCCTAGCATAAGCTGAACCATCATCCATAACTCGTGTCTCCATTCTAACAGCAGTAATGTAAGGCTGCCTTAGAATGATAGGATAAGTTGACATGTCTTGCACAAAGAAATTCTGAACATCACTGATGTCATCCACTGTTACCTTGATGTTGGGGCAAGCACCATAGAGTTCTCCCCGCTGGTTGTTGGCAGCACGGATAAGCCACCCATGGTCGGTGTCTATGGGCCACCTCCCACGCTTGTACAGCTCTTTAGACATCAGATTAATCTCTGATCCGTGATCAATCAATGCCACCACAGGTTTCTCTAGATCTCCCAGCTTCACTAAGGTCTCTGTGGTTTCTCTCGCCCAATGGTTGTGTGAATAATGGCTCTTCTGCGATGCTTCCACCTCATCTTCAAACCTCACGTGCTGATCTGATTTTCCCTCTGATACTTGAGAGCAATAACCAACAATCTCATCTTCCTCATCTTCTGACAGTTTGGTCCTTAGAGCGTTAAGCGTAGCTGCTTCACCCGAAATCTGACGTTTCCTCTTGATGATATCTATGATAACCTCATGGAACTCACGCTTTGCAATCTCAAGAATCTCACCCAAAATAAACTCAACTTTCCCATTCAAGATACGATTCTCTAACACCTGCTTCAAGTCTGTAGCAATCTCAATGTCAGACTGAAGTTTGTATGCAGGCATCTTACCCTTCTCCTTGCTTCTCTCCTTCTCCTTTGGTGTTGTAGATGGTAGATCCTCCATAGTTTCCTCCAGAGTAGGTGTTGTCTCCTGCCTTGTCTCTGGAAAGAAAAGCGTCGGGCTTCTGGCTGTGGTTGTTTACTCAAGAGGTTGGCTTTCAGGTCACAACATGAGCTATAAACACTCACACAGTAGTGTAGGATCCTCTAATATGCTCAAAAAGCGAAATCTAGGTCTCACTAGTAGTAATAGGTTTAGACGGTGAACTTTGGCACTCAAAGAGAGGAAAACTATGAAGGTTTAGACTTCCAAACTTCCCCTACATGTAAATGAGGCACTACTGAACACACACACGAAGTTTCAACCTGAGATTGAATTCTAGCACCGAGATGTTGACAGAAAAGTTCTGAGTAAGAGAATTATGGCAATTTCTGGTACCTAGACAGCTATTCTAACCTAGAACAGAGAATTGACTTGATGAATTTCAAATATTCTCATAGTATTTGAAGTCTACAGGATGCTGAACATCCATGTGAAGTTGGGACTCCTGAATGTACACAGAACTCCAGATCTCCTCCTCTAAAGTCGTTGCTCTAGATTAAGAGCTTTTCAGACCCCCTCTGCTTCAGCGGCCGCCCTGAATTACTCAGTTACTCAATCGATATGAAACTTTTTGGGAAATCGTAGCCCTGTTGGCAGAGAACGCAACCACGAAGTTTTGAAGCGATTTCTTCAATTCTGCTGCAAGTGACACTGAAAACCCCATAATCAACAAAAGTGATGCATTTTTGGCATAATCCAAACTTCAATTGAGCATAACTTCGTCTTTATTGCCTCAAATCGATCGAAAATTTCACTGACAGTGCTTGGCTCGACGAGCTCCATCTCCCTGTGCTCTCAGATTTCGAAGATACCTCACCAATTGCTCGAACTGCACTCTAGAGCTCTGTTTCTAAACTTAGAGTTTTACAAAAGACAAAAATGGACCAATGGGAGTTCATAGCTCCACTTGACTGTCCTTTTGTGCCTTAAACTACCTGGTAACTTTTCTACACTCATAAGCTACCACGTCAAGCCCCCTAGAGTGCCAGCGTAAAACTTAAACTACCTAAAATGACACATAGCCCCAAAAAATAACTTAAAAGAAAGCGTGCATGGGCGACAAGTAAGTACAACCCATGAGCTCAAACCCCTATCAGCATGGAAACCCTAAGTTATGTACATTGAACGTCATAGACAAGTAAGAAGTCACTTGCACAAGCGCACAAATGCTTGAACAAGATAACTAACATACTATCAGCCTACTAGGACTCAAAATAGTGTTAACACCGTATGCAAAGGTGTCAAACATATACATAAAGGACTAGAAGTAATATGAGCTAACTTCTAGAACTACCAAACCTAAGCGTCGGAGTAGAAGTCAAGCATGTAGCCGTCAAATGGCGCGACAACGGCTGCTGCCGAACAATAGCCGTGTTTTCAAAAAGACGCGGATCGCCATGAGGACGATATGTGTCCTCAGGCAAGGAGCATCTTTGTTTGACTTATTGCGTGAGACGTCAAATGTTATTTGGAACCCATAAGCTGAAAGAGTGTTCCAAGAGTTGAAACAAGCACTGACAGAAATGCACGTGCTAGCTCTTCTAAAGATAAGAGAACCTTTTGAAGTTCACACATATGCTTCTCAATGGACCATTGGAGGAGTGTTGATGCAAAGAAAGCATACAGTAGCTTACCAAAGTCACAAGTATTCAGATACCGAGACAAAATGACCTGCTCATGAATAAGAGATATTTGCGATTGTTCATTGTCTGAAACGTTAAGAGCATTATTTGTTGCCAAGCAAAGTCACTGTTGTAACGGACTGCGAGGGTAATACATACTTTCAGAGTAAACCTTGGTTGTCACGTAACCAACAAATATGGCAAGTGGAACTTGTACATTTTGATATCGAATGATGATATCAAAAGAAGAAGGAAAATATTCCAGCAAATGTGCTAAGCAGACGTATCCAAGCGTTAACAATTTAGAACACGAGTGAAGAGTTGTTGGATCGATCAAACAAACATTACCAGACGATCTTCAAGCTCAATGTTGGACAAGTCAACAAGAGAGAGATCCTTTGGTACGTAATCTCTCATTCCGCAATGGCCTTTGATTTTATAAACAAACCAAAGTGTATGTTCCAGCCGGATCGCTAAAGACACTAGTCATGCAAGAATGTCATGATTGTGAATTAGCTGGACATGGAGGACAGAATAGAATGTTGCAATAGGTTGAGGAGCAGTTCTATTGGCCATCCATGTTAGAAGATGTAGTCAAATACGTGCAGACTTGTTTGATATGTCAACAACAACGAACTGAACGAATGAGACCTACAGGGTTGTTGAGACCTTTGCCAATACTTGATAGGCCTTAGGAGAGTACAAGTATGGACTTATGCACTGGTTTGTCTGAATCAGGAGGTTTCGATGCTTTGTTAGTTGTCATAGATCGTTTTAGCAAGCAAGCTCATCTCATCCCTTGCAAGGAAGCATTGACTTCAAGAGGTGTTGTTGAACTGTTCATACGATATGTTTTTAAGTATCATGAGATGCCTAAAGATATCGTTTCAGACTTGGACAGGAGATTTGTAGCTGAGTTCTGGAAGGATTTGTTTCGAAGACTCGGAACTATTCCGAAATTCAGTTCTTCCTATCATCTTGAAACTGATGGACAAATAGAAAAGACAATACAAATAGTGGAGAAATGGTTGAGAAACTATATCATGCGCGATCAGAGTGATTGGAGTGAGCATTAAGACTTGATGGAGTTTACATATAACAACATCAAGCATTCAAGCATTGGATTTAAACCATTTGAAGTGATCTATCGTAACTCTCATGCACCATGGCCTATAGCTTTAGCTGCCAAAAGACATGAACACACAAGAAAGTCAAAACAGGATCCTTTAGATCTAGAGACTTTCATATGCATTCAAGGTACTGTGTTTTAAGAGGCAAAGAAACACATGGAGAAGGCACAACAACGGTATGCCAAGTATGCAAACCGTGATAGACAAGACGTACAATTTGAAAAAGGACAGAGAGTTTGATTACGAACCAAGAACTTCAGAATCCCAGCAAGGGTGGACTTAGCCAAAAAGCTTCTTCCAAAGTGGGTATGATCATTCTTGATTAAGAAGAAGTTAGGTCTTGTGACATATAAGTTATACTTTTTTGGCTAGTATGAAGCATTATCACCCTATCATTCATATTTCTAACTTAAAAGCATTTCGCAAAGAACTAAAGCCATTGCCAAGAAGATATCAAAAATGACACTCGATGTTAGAAGCATTACCAAGAGCTGATGATATTGAGTTGATTGAGATAGTAGATCATCGAGCAGCACTGAATCTAGATGGAGCTAGGGAACTTATTACTCAATATCTATGTCATTGGACAAGTAGAGTTTCAAGATTAGTAAGTGAAGCTTGAGAGTTCTTGGATAATTTAGTGCTCTATAAGTTCCATGAGCCACTGCGTATATATTTTGTGATACGACAAACCATAGTGATCTCTTCCTTAAGCTGTGGACTGAATCGAGTCAGAAGAGTCATGTTGAAGGGCCCTTCAAGGACATTGGGACCGAGTAGATCGGACCAATCTGCTCATCTAAAGATGGAGTTGTGGTCTGCTGACTGCTTATGGCTGTCAGATGTCAAATCAAGTTTAAGCTGAAGCTACTATGAGATATCATAGTAAGGAAGTGGATAAAAAAGGACTAACGAGTTCACCATCTGGAAGCTAGGGTTCTGTCGCAACCGAAAGCTTCAAATGAATGCTCAATAATAAGCCACAGTTCAGTATTGAATGAGAAAGTACAAGCTCAGAGAGAGCTTACATTACCCTATATGGGGTAGTGTTTTCTTGAGTTGGAAGAGTGTAACAATAGTTGCAGGTATTGCAATTCAGTAGAAGAACTATGTTGTGTTGGTTGGGAATTGTAACGCCATTTTCTTTTATTAATCCTCGACCCTGAGCAGTGATTAACGTACACGTGATGAATGCTGCTGGTTTCAGAAGAGGAGGCTGAGACAAGACCAGAAGTACATAACAAGGGCCGCGAACCTTAGAATGTACTTTTCTGGTTTTTATTTCTGCTGCGGAGAGGAGAGTGCTGGTGATTGGGTAGAGACTGTATCTGCAGGAGCCAGAGAGAGACATATAGACTGAGGCTAGAGATCAGACTATAATGAGGTAGATGATTGATAATTTGTAGTGAGCTAATGATACCAGAGGAGTTTTAGTGTTCACAAGACAGTTCACCTTATAATTAGTCCATTGAGCGAGAAATTAATGTGTTCAGACTGAAGATAAGTTTTCTGGAGGAATTCTAGTTCTGAAGTACAATTCTTACTGGAGAGTTTCAGTAGCAAGGAAGATCGCGATCCGAGAATCTTTCGTGACCTTGTCAACAAACAAACGTCATGTAATGTATATGAGCTCATTTTATAATAAGCAAGCTTGGACTGTGTGTCAAAGCTGAAGCACATGATGTGATGTTAGCTCTATTTCTATGGAATTATTTTATCTTCTTATTTCCAAGCGTCCATTAGTGTTCATAGACTTGTCTGTAGCTTCCTATGAGTAATTGCATTCCGACGATTGTTAAGTCTCTTGTATTTAATTGCGAAAAGTTTGAAAAACTGGATCTGGAGACAAAAATTAAAGTATAAAGGTCTTCAGGGAGGTCATGTTCGACGATTAATTGGTTAGACAAAGGATTCTCTTCTGAAAACTGCAGAAAAACGTTTCAAAGAGTATTCAACCGTACGAAGTTACTAAACGAATTTATGATGGGTTAAACGTACGCTTGAAACTTACATCGCTCAGAAAACTTTTAATTATAATTAAAACGTCTCTAATGACTTCCAGACGTCCACTTGCCGTATCGCACTAAGCGATTCACGGTACTAAGCGATGTGAATCGTCCTTTTGAAGCCTCACTGTGGCACCAGAAACTCATGAACACGAGCCTGCCCAGACTGCAACAACTGAAGAGTAAATCGATCATCATTTAATGTAATCGTTGTTGCTTGCGAATTTTACCTTCTCCAAGTCCACTCGTACAAACTTTCCAACATCTGGAACCACGCGTGCTGCAGATTTTCTTCTCCATCTAATCACTGAACGTGAAGAGTTGCACCCTCCTATTTCTTCGGGTGTGATGTTAACTCTATTTCTATGTAATTATTTTGCCTTCTTATTTCCAAGTGTCCATTAGTGTTCATAGACTTGTCTGTAGCTTCTTTTGGGTCATTGCATTTCGACGGTTGTTAAGTCCCTTGTATTTAATTGCGAAAAGTTTGAAAAACTAGATCTGGAGACAAAAATTAAAGTATAAAGGTTTTCAAGGAGATTCATGTTCGGCGATTAATTGATTAGAGACAAAAGATTCTCTTCCGAAAACTGCAGAAAAATGTTTCAAAAAATATTCAACCATACAAAGTTATTAAATGAATTTATGATGGATTAAACGTACGCTTGAAACTTACATCGCTCAGAAAACTTTTAATTATAATTAAAATTCTGTTCGTCTCTAATGACTTCCAGACGTCCACTTGCCGGACCGCACTAAGCGATTCACAGTACTAAACGATGTGAATCGCACTTTTGAGCTCACTGTGGCACCAGATACTCACGAACACGAGCCTGCCCAGACTGCAACTGTAAATCGATCATCATTTAACGAAATCGTTGTTGCTGGCGAATTTTACCTTCTCAAAGTACACTCTTACAAACTTTCCAACATCTAGAACCACGCGTGCTGCGGATTTTCTTCTCCGCCTAATCACTGAATGTGGCGAGTAGCACACTCCTACTTCTTCGGGCGCAACCACTTTGCCACATTCCTCGACAATTCCTCTAGATACACCTCTCTCTACTTGCTGCGGAACGGCTCTCAAACTTTAGACACCTTCCGGACTTCGAAAGAGTACTAGTAGAGAACCAACTGGACAGGAAGAGTCCATTCTGAAACGGTAGATTCCAGAATAACCCAGCCAGACACTCTTACCATCATCTGATCCCGCGAAAGATTCTGATGTGTTTGGCAGCGGAAGATCCCTCATCTTCAAGGCGTGCACTGTGCAGCATACCTCGCTAATGGAGCTGCGTTGTAGCGTAGTGCGATTCAAAGATCGTTTGCAACTCGGTCGGTAAATAAGTGCGACTAGTGCGTGACTATCCTCGACGGAATTATTGAAGCGGGTGAACAAAAACATGATGTTCACGGCATCCCGATATTCTGGTAGCCTGGTCCTGTCGTCGGGATTGGAACGGGAGCAGAAGCCGTGGATGGAATTCCAGTGGTCGCTCTCGTTGTTCCACCAGTCCATACACTTGTTGCCGCTGCTGCGCTGGTTGATCCGGAGGAGTGGATGGACGTCGGTTGTCTCAGTGTGATTAATCACTGCAAAGGGCGAGATGTTTATTTTCTTATCAGACGAACTGAGAGCCCTGCCACCCTCTGAATTTGGAGAGCTGAACGTGCTGCTGTTCTTGATTTGGGGCAACTACTGTTAACTTCCTCTGTATGGTCGGACGAAGCAACCGGGCAGAAGAAGAGCTTCCTACGATGGTTACTGCGGAGATGAAAAGACGATCCTGAAGCATTATTTACGGTCAACTATGACACTGTGAGACTGCAATCAAATACTTTGTATAGTTGGTTTCCGAGGAAAATCTGCACAACAAAGTCCGATATTTGCCTTCTAGAAGCTCGAAGCCGAATATGAAAATGATGGTCTCTTCCACCACTGCGTTCAAAATGCCGAAGGTACGCAATAGAATAGTGGATGGAAAAGACGTCATTGCCATCCTGTGCACGTGGAAAGCGAACCCACGGGTTAACCTGATCGGGAATCCCTCGGAAAGAGACTGTCTATAACGTGATTGCTCAGTATGTTATTCGGATCAAAACGCTGCCGGGCCTCATTGAAGTAGTCAACCGGAAAGTTCTCTCTAACAATTCTCCGCAACCACTCCAGTTCTGAGTCCTCCTCCGGTATCTGAAAGAAACAGTACAGGAAGTGACAAGTCAGCAGAGATTCCCTCCCACCGTATCCTATTTCATATACTGTAACCGTCTGAAAGACAACACGGGTTCTGCACCCGCCAGCAAGAGCAGTTTCTGACCTCTATTTTCGCCCAATGCTCACGCGCATGGTACTTCTCCCAGAGATTCTTTTGACTGGCTTTTCGGTAATCCATGAAGGCATCAGTAATCGCTTTTCTTTGTGCTTCTTCTGCAGTCGGTAAGTACATGATGATCCCAACCTACAGGGACATCACACGGCTAATCCAATCAGGATGGAGTAGAGTGTACACTGCATGACAGGAGATACGTAGGCAAAGGAAAAGTAGGCACATTCTAGACTCAGGGCACATCGATAAAAATTCAAGCCAAAACCCTTCTTGAGTTCTTCACTTGCACAATCAGTGGATGATCTAAGAGACCTAGAAGAACCATAGTACAATCCCGACATGCATAACGTGAAAACTGTAAATCATTTTTTGCTTGGCTTACCCAAGAAAAGATTGCATCAGCCGAGTCAGCACGTGCTGGACTCATTAAACTCCTGCTTCCTGCTGTCCACCTTTGCTCGATGGGGGCGGGAGCTGCTATCTTCTCCCTCTGTATCAGCTTCAACAATTCCTCCATGTACTTGATGTCATTGAGGTCGGGTTTCTTCAACGTGCCCACCGGGAATGCAGTCTCAGAGACCCACTGTTGGCCACCACAATCAAATCCTAAGATTTCGTCACTATACCCTGTTCTGTATCCTTCGTTCAGTTTCCAGTACTGTGCTTCGACCTTGTTAACGTTCATGATATGCTCTCTGTTGAGTGGATCCAGTGAAATCAAGACATCGCGCAGTTCTGTAAAGGAAAGCTCCGCTAACTCTTTCTCTGACGAGATTGATGAGTGTTCTGTAGCTGCACCCGTGCTTGACCACATGCCTGCTTTCTCATCAGCAGCATGTGATTTTGTTTCCTTGGTAGAAGACTCGGCTATCTTGGCTAGCCTTGGGAGCAAAATATAAACAACCATAAAACGTGTCTAATAAGTGTCTAAATAAAAGTGATTACGTAGGGACTAAGATCTGCGGAAAACCACAAGTTTCACACCATAAACAGTCATATCAGGCACTAGATACAACTCCAAGGGTATTGACAAAGCAGGAAACAACTCCGTATTGCTTATAAATAAGGATCTCAAGGTTTATGGTGTTTAGACATTGCAGAATAATGTGAGGATAACTGCTCTTCTAAGGAGTCAATGAGTGTAAGGTACCCGTATTTTTCTGCACACTGTCGATAGAACTCACGCACATGCTTGAGCTTCTCATCTGGGGTATGTGAGTCGAATGTAGGGGCCTCCTTCCCCTCTGGCAATAGATTGCATTGCACAACAACCACCGAGTCCGTGTCAGGTATCCACATGTACCGGAGATGCTTGTTCTGGCTCAGCCACTTCCTGCACGTCACACAAAAAACTTAAAACCAGTATGTGCAACCCAAAAACCTAAGCCTGTGCTAAACTAAAACCTACCTTCACTTACTGATCACAAAAATCCTGTCGAGCGTTTTATGTCTGTCAGACATGCCGCCTCCTAACTTTCATGAGAGAAGCATGGAAGGTTCAACTTGAAAAGGGCCTAGACCACCAGAGAGTTAGAGGATACCAGAACATTACTTGTGATGTCGCTTGACTGTTTTCATATCTGTCACAAAAGTGTACTCTAGAAGACGATGTCTGGGCACACACTGAAGTGTAACCTCGGCCACTATTCCCACGGCCCCGAGAGCGCAGCGACACAGATAGAACAGTTCTGGCTGATTTTCGGCAGACAGGTCCAAAGTTCCCGCCGCAGGAGTCACTAATTTGATGCTAACGACTTGCTCATCCACAGGAGGCAACGTTGCTCCAGTCCCATGCGCACCGACCTACATCCACATCTGAAAGTTTGGCATAAGTTCCAAATAAGTGTAAGAACGGACTAAGTTTGAGATGACAGTACGGAAGTCCCATGCTCGCTTGATTCCCCACACACGACCCTACAGACTGGGATCGTGACAACTACCATGAAGGTAGATACTTATACGGTGATTCGGATAAATAAATTCCGCTTAACCCAAGTGCTAAACTTGAGGAATTTTAAAGCAATTCCAGTAACATGATATACGACACACGTGAAAACTTCCAAAGCAAACAGCCGAGGGGCTGTTGTACTACTCTAATGTTCCCTGGTCAACACAAGGCATTGTTGAAGGCATATTTTCCCTTCCTGGTGAGAAAAGGGAACGGGTGCCAAAAACTGAGCTCCATGCATGAATCCTGGATTAGCCAAGAAACAAACCAAGACCCAGAATCGCTGATCTTGATTACAGATATATAAACATTCACAACGCTACAGCACAAAAGTGACCTTGGAAACAGAGACGTGATGTCAAGCAGTCTTGTAAGCTCTTACGAAAGTTCCAGTAAGCAGGCGAGTTGATAAGTTTCTTCCTGCAGAGAAAATGGACCCGACTCTTATCTAAAAATCAACTTTCCAACTGATAATATTTCAAAGATAAGACGTGTTCTCATTCAAAGGGAGGACACTACCGTCTGCAGCTATAATGGGGTGTTAGATGAGACGCCAACAAGTGGCCACCGTAAACATGTAAAAGTTGAGACTGTTGGAACAGCTTGGAAACGAGACTCACCTGTATGAATCCACCAATCTGCTGTTCCTTGATGGATGCAAAATTCTGTAAGGTCAGACCATACGGCTTCAATGCCTCGACAACCTGCTCCACTCTTGCGCCTGCCTGGACAGTTACTTGCATTTTTTCCTCATCCACGTTCAGAATTTGATCCATTAAAGCAAAATTCACCATTCCTTCACTGCAGAGTCCGATCCCATTTGGAGATAGACCGGATCCTACCGGTCTTATCTTGTGCTTTCGCTCGTTAGCAATTTGAACTATTTTCTCCAATTCCTCCAAGGACTCTGGCTGTAAGTAGACTTGTGTTTGGGTCTCGTGAGTGTTACTCCAGTTACTGATGGTGTGAACTTCCGGCTCTGGTTCCTTCACCGTCGTCGGCCTCGGATAGAAGTAATAAGTAGCAGCAGCGGAAGCGCAGAGTAATCCGGCAAAAGTTAACCCTCGAGTAAGATGTGATTCTTGAGACACCTCTGGTGCTGCAGTTGCAGAAGAATAAAATCTCGGACCTACAAGAGCAAGTTCCGACGGCAGAACTCTGAAATTGCCACCTTGGGCACAGAACCGACCGGATACACCAGAACTCTGGGGCAGAGGGGATCTTCCCCACTGTCCACCTGCTGCAGTTGAGGGCGAATTTTGGAATTTCGAAGCAACGTCCTCTGTCGCAGGTTGTCCACCTATGCTTTCAAGCCTTCTCCGACAATGCGCATGAGCTAATCTCCATATATTCTTGCCATCTCTGGACCCTGAAACCAATCCTCTGACAAAACTCGACATTGTAGGCGATTCCTGAACACCACCTTTCTAGGCCTTTAAACTCAGCTCAAGTCTGATCCATCGGTATTGCAACCAAGAGAAAAGACCCCTCCAATTTCTGCAGGACGAGCGCTTCAAATTGTCTCACAAGCAATTTCTACTGTACAGCCCAGTAAACCCGAGAAAAACCCCACCACAAATCTCAAAACGTGTCATGGTCCGATGTTGCACATCGCTGCTTTGCTCTGTTTTCCTCTTTCGGTTTCCTCGTCGGGGCATATCAGAACCTAGCTGACGACAGCAATCCCTGGCTCTAACACCAGTGGAGGGTGAGAGTACAGTACTGGGTTGCCACGCCGTGGGTATGGCCAGGTGCACACCTCTGACGAGTCTGCGCGAGTCAATATATAATGAAAAGAGGAAGGAGTTTCAACCGAGGTGGGAAAGAACCGTCTTCTGGACAATATATATTAACAAGTTGTTGCATGCTCAGAGGGCAGCGACATTCCTTTCCTCCGACGAACCGGGACACGAAACATGTTTCCATTCTCTCCAAGGAGATACAGTAGAATCCTACTTGCTCTCATCGCTACTTCTCATTATGTTGAAGGAAGGAAGGTGGCCAAGCCACAGCGGGGACTTACTTATACCTTCTTGGAGACCTTCAAAGACGATTATAATCTTCTGCAGATGTTTTCTAGTCGAGCAAGTATTCTAAAAGTGTCACTAGACCAAACACTACCGTGGAAGTGCCATCAAGATGTTAGTGACAATTCCATAAATGTTAAAGAGGAAATATTCAATATTTTTAAATTAAAATTTATATTTTGTTAAATATTAACTGAAAAGTAGATGTAAAATCTTCTGGAGAAAACCCATAAACCTTCTGAGTTGCAACACAGAGCAGGAATCATAAGACTATACAGTAACCTTATTATAGAATCGATCGATTTTTTAACAAGATTTAATTTATCATCTAACTTTTTTCTCGCCGGTAGAGTTAGGTGATAAATTAAACTTCTTTGCATATTTTTTTCTTTCGAAGATCTATAGCATGCATATTCATCTCTTCCAAAGTCCGAAAGAGAGGAATATGCATAGAGGATTTAATTTATTATCTATCTTTTCCGACCTTAATCTGTTGATTAATTGATTATTTGAGTTTAACAGGTTTATATCCTCCAAGGCACGTCTGGACCCCTGCACTTATGGGTTAAGTCTTGGTCCTTCTGTACTTGTTAGTCCAGCTAACATATATCAATTAGAGAACAATTTAATTATTTTATGTATTTAAATATAATTATTATCTAAAATATATTTCTATATATTTCTATATAATTAAGATAGCAAAAGTTTTCCAAAGTTAATCGAGCATGCATATATATTTTCTCCTCTACCGAAGATGGAAGAGGTGAAATATGCAAGGAAGTAATCATATGCAAAGGTGTCTTTACATAACGAAGACAAAAGACCATCTCTGTTTTCAGGCATTTGAATCCTCTTTCGGTCCAGTTTTACTTTCATAAGCACTAACAACCATTTAGCCTCGAACTATAGGAGATCTACCGAGACATTATGCTTACGTGATGCAGAGATGGAATAAGACATGGGCAATCTATTATCGCCTCATGAGGTGAGATCATTATTAGCTACTTAAGTGTAATTGACATGTGATGAAAAAGAGTGATGTTCTTTTTTGTTTGCAATACTTGAAGTTATAATAGATCACCTGAACTTATTCAAATTTCTCACGTCTTGTTAATTTTCTATTGGTGCTGGGATGGTTCATGGGTCCGATAGATATTTTTCGTTGTATCTAATACCACGAATCATTACCTTCAAATCTTCGGCTGAATTGATCCCACGACCAAAAGACTAATAAAACAAAGAACTTTCGGATCTCAATTTGCTTTGGTGTTAACATCAGTGACCTTTGGCCCAAAGTATGAAAAGACCCCCTAAATTGCATCTAACTTGTAATGAATATTATGCCTAGAGGAGAAGCAGGAGAACTCTAGCGGTTCAAACCTCAGAAACATTAGTCTCTTTCTTTAGTTACCATGTATCAAAGATAGTGTAAAACTGCCAGAAGTCTCGTGAAGATTTGCTCCCAGTTGCCCAAAATCAACCAACTCCTCTTAAATCTTGGCAAAAGTCCCAAAAGGCTTCCAACATCCTGAAATATGCAGTGAGCCTTGCGAACTACGTTATACTTGTAAGGTTATTTTTGTTTGCTACACGTGTCTTCGCCTCAAGGAATTATTCTCAGAAAAATATATTTTGAAAGTAACTATAACATACTGCTTGTGCTAATCACTAAATAATTCATTTAAATAAAATAAATTTATTATAGTACTTAAATCTCAGAATGAATCAAATCAGATTTCTTCACTGATGCGAGGACATATATCGCGTGAAGTTTACTCTAACTTGTGGTTACACGTTGAATATGCACTTTTGCATTTTGAATTAGGGCACTTTCAGACGTTTCCACCTCATTATGTACATTTGTATCCAACAAGCATTTCCTAAAGTTCCTATATAGTCATGTGCAAGCGAAAATGTGATATTTTTAAATATTTTTAATTAAATGATAAAACTAGAATAGTTTATTTTTAATTCTTCAATGAATTTTAAAAAGAGTGATAGAATGATCTATATATGATAAAGTGAATTTTTAACAAATATTTTATTTTTATCAAAAATATATTTTGAATTATTAAAATATTATCATTATTAAACATATAAATATTAAAATATCTCTTAAATGTTATCAACAAAATACACCTAGAGTTGGAAAGTTCTTGTAGATCCAATTCAATTTCTGGCCGTACATTAGTTTATCCTATCATTCACCTGTGTGTTCTCAAGTGCTTGTGCTTGGAATCGATGCAAGAATGCTGAAGAAGATGAGAGTACCAATTTCTTTTGCTTCAAGCTCGCATCTATATTTCATAAAGATACCTCATGTGCTTGTAAGCCTTCCAAACAGGTTCACACATCTTGTTCCTCATAATATTGCTAGTGTGAGACCAGTCTACCATGTTGAAGCAAACTCTACAAAACTTATGTTGCATATTTTCTTTGAATTACATAGTATTCGAATCTACGTTGTGGATTGACGTTGTTGAAGCTTCGATATACAATTAGTAGAGATGGAATTTAATCAATTGAATGAATAGATAGTAATTTTCCGTCCAATCAAAAGAATAAGTTGATCTATGTACAAACCAATCGTTCCGAATTAGAACCATGTAGTGTTTTTGTTTGTAGCTTGCTTCAATCTTGCGCACTTTGTCATATACCAGATCTTGATTATCTTTTGAATCCATTCTTGAGACGTACTCAATGATGTCCAGTGATTCTTTCTACACATCATTAAGTGTCCTGATGTCACTTCAACAAATTGACGAATTCATTCGAAGTAGAATTGATTTCATCTTCTTCGTGAAAATAGTCTAAAACAAAGCGACTGTCATTTTCACAGTTGACATGAACTATGATTTCATTTGTCATCTTTACTTGTGATCTGTACTTCTCTAGATTCTTTCAGAGTATAAGTTTTCTCTTTATCGATAATGAACGGACTGGTCGTTTGAACTATACTGAAAAATTAGATCATTTGGAATGATTTACTAAGTATATAATCTGTAAGTCCTTAATTCTTCTAGTTGTCAAACATATTTTTGTTGCATTCATTCTAGAACCAAAAACCTCCAATGCATAGTTGTCTTACTCACTTGGGGATCACTCCTTCACGAAACTTACGTAACACATGTATGCGATCCAAGTTTATCCAACCCCATTTATTATTTCTATTAGATCAATTTTTTGCAATAAAGTTTTATCTAAAATTTCAAGAAAAGACTAGCAACCCATGCCTCATGTTTGACATCTTTGAATCTCTCAAAGTCAATATCATCGATCACTCCAACCATCTGACTAGTCATTTGCTCTACCAACATTTATCTCTTCCTTTTCATGATATCAATTATCAACTCATGAAACTCTCTTTTCACAATACCAAATACATCACTCAACTATGGCATCTAGAATACGTTGATATAGAAAAATACGCTAGTCTTTTGTTGTTTTGATGTCAGCAGTCAACTTGTAGGTTGGAGCCTTCTCCTTCTCTTGTGTTGTAAACCTCTGTCTCCATACTTTGTTAGTAGCAGTAGCCTTTTGTGACGAACCTTGTACACCTTTCATAATTTCTACATGTACAACAAGTGGTGGAATTGTAGAAGTAAAAGATATATCCTCTATAGTAAGAGACATACCAGTTGGTATAGATCTAGATGATGATGGCTCCGCTGCTCTTCTCCTCGTAACTCTTCTACAATGTCGTGCGCATACATATCGCTACACAACATACATCGCTGTCTGAGATACATCACACATACACGTAACACATGGATGATGTCATACACATACACAAGTGTACCACAATAATCCGAACAAAGAAATTATCATCTCCAACACGGCAACAACGGTTACTCACAAACGGTCAAGCCAATCCACTCTATGTTCGAAAAGAATCCAGGTTACACTCAACTAGACTATTCACCATAGCCAGGAGCTTGAAGGCTCAACTTGAAGAATTAAGGCCTCCAAGCCCAACCTGCGAAGTATATCCCTAGTGGGTCATCCCAAGAACTGACCCTAACGACACTAACGGCCCTATCGAGATTAGCCACTCCGCACTCGACCAACCTAGCCGAGGTGCTAAACTGACATGACAGTTGTCATGCGCGTCACATCGCTACACAACATATATCACTGTCAGAGGTACATCCCACATACACAGAACACATAGACGATGTCATACACATACACAAGTGTAATACAATCGCCCCCTAACTCGCGGTTAGGTCTCTCTAACTTAAGATAGCCCCATGTCTCAACTACGTGATATACACCTTTGTGGGTGCAAGGATCAGAACGTCGAGTGCTACATCGCCCCATCGTTAGTCGCTTGTCTGCAATCCATACCACGCAAAGATCTAATCATCTATCCCTACTATATACATCGAGGACAAACCCACCGTCTAGTAGGAACGACACTGAGAGGTGGAGTCAAACATGACATGTGTCAACTTCTCGAACAACCATCACATACAAACATACGAGCTTCTTCATCAGCATACCCACACAACATACACCTCAACCCCGCATGTAAAACTGCTAAGCTTGAGTCAACGGTGTCTTTGATGTTGAGAAGATGACATGGTGCGCAATTACGCACATGGTCCTTTCAAACAACACCATCACGGCTCTCTAACATGAGTAGTCCAGAAGGTAACACCTCACGCACTTGTAAAATAATGCGCCTTGCGGTCAAATCCAACTTCGTCGGTGCAGTCTGCTGTAGATAGATACAATCGCCAGGATGAAACCTACGAATCGATGGTCGATAACCTCCTCCTCGAATAGTCGCATATGTCACATCAGTTTAGCACATCAGCTAGGTTGGTCGAGTGCGGAGTGACTAATCCCGATAAGACCGTTAGTGCCGTTAGGGCGAGTTCTTGGAATGGCCCACTAGGGTATACTTTGCAGGTTGGTCCTGGAGACCTTAGTTCTTCAAGTTGAGCCTTCAAGCTCTTGGCTATGGTGGATAGTCTAGTTGAGTGTATCTCAAATTCTCTTCCAGCATAGAGTGGGTTTGGCTTTACCGTTTGTGAGTAATCGTCGTTGTCGTGTTGGAGATGGTAATTTCTCTGTTCAGATTACTCGAAGAACTGAATGTGGGTCGAGGCGGAGTTCAGTAAGAGCTCGTTGATCTGAAATCGTCTGTTGGTATCTTCGGACGTCGTTGTTAGTGTTTGATTGCTTGGATCTGCGATCGAGGTGTGTGTGAGCGCATGGTACCTTGTTGTTCATGGATTGATAACTGTTGTAGGTCGAGTGGAGATTTTCTGTCATGCGGAAGCGCTGCAGAAATTTTGCGGAATGTTCTTGAAGTGATCTATTCGAGCCGGAGTGCGCGTTTGGGCATAGCAGATGAAATACTTGTCAATGTCAAGCCGAAGGGGGCTCTGTGGAAGCGCACTGGAGAGATGATTCTAGTGCACCAAGTTTCATGGATTTTGGTCGAGCATCGAAGAAGTTATGGCATGTCGGAGTTCGCTGTCCTGTTACCCGAAAGTGCAAAAAGGCTAGTTACGTCAAATCTTTGTGCAATTTCGTGTGGAAACTCGAGTTTATGAGTTTTCTTATGTATGTGCATTCGTGAAGCGTGAGTTGTGCATTCACGAACCTGTTTTGTAGTGATTTCGAGTTGGCTTTGGGTGTTCTTGCTATTTTACGTCAGATTTTTGGTTACCCGTGTGCACCCGCGAGCTGTTTTTGGTGTTTCCGAACCTCTTTTGGTGCAATTTGGTGCAATTCGAGTTGTAGCTGAGTCTCGTATGGTGTGCGAGTACAAGTTCCTCTCCTACCCAAGCGGAGCGGAGGTGTCGCTGTGTGGAGCGCGTGCAGAGGTTTCGAGGAGCAGAGGTGCGTGAGTGCGGAGGCGTGAGAAGCGGAGCGGAGCCTGAGTCCGAGTCCGAGCTCACCGCAAGCCAGCTTGCTGGCGTGCGTGAGAGAGATATGCAAGTTTCAGTTGTGTGGAAGTGTAAAACCAGTAGGTCACCCATCCCAACACTATTCCTAGACTTGCACACTTAACTCTGTAGTCTTAGCTTTGGCTTTACCACTAGACCAATAGCTCTTGGTGTCTTATAGGGATGCATGCAAGTACTTATGGACTTATTTAAGGTAGTAGGAGATCTTCTCGTACGTTCCTAGAGGAGTGGTAGGACGACCCCACAGTATTAGGGGGAAGCTATAGTTGTGGTAGTGTTTGTCTATATCGTAGAGATGCGTATGAGGACAATTGGTGGCAGTTGTCTTAGGTGAGCTAGTAGAGCTACCATGTAGATATTTTTGGAGCTACTAGAGGTATGGACATCTAGTTAGTGACCTTAAGTATCAATTACGATAGTTGGTGATCATATATTGTGCATGTGGTCATCGAAGAAGAGACGTCAGTTCGAGTGGGACTGGGTTTCTCCTTATGTGAATGTTTGAGTGTGGAGGGTTATCGTTTGGACTTCTTGTGGAACCCCTCCATATTCTACTTCATGTTTGTGAGTTGCTTGTGTTGGCGCTTGATTTCCGGAGTGAGTTCACTCCAGTGTGCTGTTGGTAGTGAGGCTGGAGTTGCGAACCAGTCAGACTATTTTTGTTTCTCTAACAGTGCGATTGGATTGACGACCAACAGATCGTGAGAGACTGCCTATGGTGATGACACGTACATGTTGTCTTTACCTTGACCATCCTAGTAGGAGATAGGTGAGCTCAGTAGGAGCGGGGTTATGCAAGTGGTGGTTACGGTGATGACGGAGATTTTGACATTCTGATTGGAGAGCGTGTTATCGAGATTCTATCATCATAGAGTTCTCGAGAGGTTCTAATGAGGACAATGGGTATACACGGAGTGGGCTGAGGTACGGACTACTTACACCATTGTCGTCGGAGAACATAGGACAGTCAGACGTAGACAGTGCATTTTCTGATGGTGAGTCTAGTGTCGCCACATCGTTGTTGTAAGACATGAACCAGATCTATGAGACCATGAAGGGGCCTCGATGATACTCGAGTACAGTGGGTACCATTGAGCTGGATGACTTCATCCAGGAGTTCTACAGTTGGTGCAATCTACAGCAGATGCGAAACCCACAGTTGTTTACGCCCTTCATGGCGTTGTCAAGTTGAGAGTCTTCCTGGGAAGGGCGAACCTTCTGGCTGTGATATGAGCTTGAAGGCTGTGTTCAATCTACTCGGGGAAGCGTTGGGCTCTTGGCTGTGGCTGGTCTACTCACAGGATAGGCTTTAGGTCTCAAGGTGAAACTGAAAACATTCATGTAAGTCTCTAGGCTCTTCTGATAAGTTCAGGAACCAGAGTTCAGACTTAACTAGCAATGATAAGATCAGATGGCGAACTTTGACACTCCGGATTGAGAAATATGTGAAGGTTCAGACTTCAGAACTCCTCCTACATGTAAATGAGGTTCTACTAGATACACATACGAAATTTCAGCTTCAGATCAATTCAGAGCACTAAGATATGAACAGAAACTTTCTGAGTAGAGAAATTACGGCAGTTTCTGGTACCCAGACAGCTATTTCGACCTATAACAAGGAATTGGCTCGATCACTTTGGGAATTTCTTACAGGATTTGCAGTACACAGCTTGATAAACACTCCTGTGAAGTTGGGCCTCCTGATTCCACACAGAACTCCAGATCTCGCTCTCTGAAGTTGCTGCTCCAGATTGAGAGCTTTTCGGACCCCCTCTACTTCAGTGGTCGCCCTGAATTACTCACTGACTCAATCGACATAAAAATTTGGAGACAGTCGTAGCCCTGCTGACAGTGATCACAGCCACGAAGTTTTGAAGCGCTTTCCTCGATTCTGCTGCAAATGACACTCAAAACCCCAAATTGAACAGAAGTGCTACAATTCTGACACAAATCGAACTTCAATCAGCCATAACTTCTTGTTTATTGCTCCAAATCGATCAAACTTTTCGCTGACAGTGCTTGCCTCGACGAGCTCTATCTCCCTGTGCTCTCAGATTTTGAAGTGCCCTCACAAATTGCTCGAACTCCCCTCTAGAGCTCTGTTTCTAAATTTAGAGTTTAACAAAAGACAAAAACAGACCAATGGGAGTTCATAGCTCCACTTGGTTGTCCTTTAGTACCCTAAACCACGTGGCAACTTAGTTTTACCCATAGGCTACCACGTCAAGCTCCCTAGAGTGCCAACGTAAAACTTAAACTACCTAAAACGACACGTAGCCCCGAAAAATACTTAAATCAGCTAGAAAGCGTGCATGGGCGACAAGTAAGTACAACCCATGAGCTCAAACCCCTATCTACATGATAAATCTAAGTCATGTACATTGAGTATCATAGATAAGTATGAATTTACTTGCACAAGCGTACGAATGCTTGAACAAGATAAATGTCATACTACCAACCTACTAGGATCCAAAATATATGACAGAGTTAACACCATATGCAAAAGGTGTCAACCATAAGCATAAAAGACTAAGAACAGTACAGAGTTAACTTCTAAGACTACTGAACATCAAGTGTCGGAGTAGAAATAACATGCGCTAAGTAACGCGACAGCAGTGATAAGTGAATCATTTACTATGTCAAATGATTCACATCACGACATCCACCCCCTCTGAACCTGCACATCCTCCGGTATGTGCCAATCTCCTCAGTCTTCTGTTTGATCCTCATCATCATCGCTCTCTTCCGCCTCAGCCTCATCAGACACTGGGACGTCTTCGTCTCTTGTTGTCCTCAACTCTGACTCCAGAAAGTTGAATAACTCAACTGACCCTCCGCGTTTCTTGAACAGTTTCACACGTTTGCCAGCCACAGATAGCTTCAAAAGAGTACCATCCAACTCACGCAAGCTATAGGTGGCATTCTCATACACATCTAGCACAACATAAGGCCCGAACCATCTTCGAGAGAACTTACGGAGTGTAGAATGCTGATTCTCCAACGTGCTATCATATACCAGAACCCAGTCACCAACACGTATTGGCTTCGGTCGTAGTCGGTGAGTCTTATCAAAACGTTCCTTGTTTCTGACTCGAGCCATCTCCTGCGCATCAGCAAGATCCTCCTCCCTTCGCTCCAACTGCCTTATACGTAAATTTAGGAGTGAAGCACGATCTATACCATCTTCCCACTGTAGCGTAGCCCACGTAGGAAAGTACTCTTCAGCAGGCATGATCGGTTTCTGACCCAACATAAGCTCAACTGACATATAGCCAGTCGTAGTACAGTGTGTAGTTCTATCCGTCCACAAAGCAAATGGAAGTAATCTCGGCCATTCTCTAGGCCTACCATCACATGCTTTCACTAAAGCATGAACAATAGAAGGGTGTCCTCGTTCACTCTTACCAATGCCCTTTGGATTCATAGTAGTGGTAAGTCGAAGCTTTACTCCATAACGAGCAAAGAACTCCTTCACTTCAGCGCCTCTCAACTCACCTCTATCTGCACGTAATCTCCCAACCGATCCATAACGACAGATGATATCTTCTAGCACGAACCTGCAGATATTCTCTGTAGTCTTCATCCGTAGTGCTCGTCCCTCCACATAGTTGGAAAGATCCTCTCGAGCCAACACCAAATAACGCATCCCTCATAACCCCGGTGGCATCATCACAAGATCAAGAACCCATTGAAAATGGATGCTAGGTGGATAAGTAGGTACAAGTCCATCTCTGTAACGGACTTTAGAGTAGAATTGGCAGTGCAGACACGACCCAACCAAGTCCACCACGTCTTGATACAAACCCTTCCATCAGTAACGCTCCTTCATCTTCGTGTAAGTAGCCCATACTCCACGATGTCCAGCCCACAAGGTGTCATGAAACTCTTTCAACAGATTCAGCTTCGTCGGTTGATCATCCACCACTCTAGCAAGCATCCCGTCTCTTCTCTTCGGACGTTTCCACAGATAACTTTCACGTAGAAGGTAGATGTACGCCTTCCGTCTGATCTCCTTGAACTCTGCATCACTCCATCCTTCTCTCCTGGATAACGAACTCAGATAAAATCCAATATCGCGGAACTTTTCTGAGTAGAACCCCTCATTGAACGGCAGTGGTTCCAAGTCTGAAGTCTGCTGACCAACTTGGCACCAAACGTCTCTCTCCTCTTCATTCTCCACCTCTGCAAACATCTCATCCTCATCTGTATAACGAGCCCTAGACAACATATCTACAACTGGATTGTCCTTCCCTGCTATATGCTTTAGCTCAGGGTTCAGACTCCGGACATAAGCAATCCATCGCAGCATTGCTATGTCTGGTGTATTGCAGTTTGCTATCATACCCAACAAAGGCAAACAATCTGTTTCTAATATCACCCGGGCTCCTATCAAGAACTCTCGATCTACCTTCATAGCGGTAACAGCTCCCCACAACTCACGCTTCACTTGAGGATAGTTACGCTGTCTATCTGTTAAGATCCGAGCTCCAAACCTTGAAACAAACCGCACACCTTCTGCATCTTCTTGACCAACTGCCCATCCAATCGCCTTTGGACTCGTATCAACAGTCAGTACCACAGGTCTCCCGCTCTCGTAGCTAAGCCTCCTTAGTATAGGTGGAGACTTCAGAATCTCCTTTAGCTGCTCCATCGTCTCATGATGTTCTTGCTGCCAAGTAAACCTCCTTCCCTTTCTCAGAAGTGCATACAGAGGCTCGGCAATGTATGCATAATGAGGAATACTCACACGAAAGAACACACAAGCTCCCAAGAACCGTCGAACCTCAGTGATGTTGGTGCAGTCAGCTATCCTTGCTATAGCATCTACCTTCTCTGGGTTCGGACGCCTCCCAAAAGTACCACACAAATGACCCACCACCACAATCTCTGACATACCAAAACGAGATTTGGTACCTGATAGAGTGAGGTGTACCTCCTCCAAACGCATCAGAATCTTCTCCACATCTCGAATGTGATCTGCAACGAATTTTCTGCACCCATCAGAAGTCACAGCTTCGTCTTTGTCTTCCACCGGACAGCCTTTCATGGGAATATCATCCAGAAATGGGATAGTGACCTCAGGTACAAACTCTCGTAACACCTTATGCATCGCATTCTGCATATGGACTACTGAGTTTGTCGCACCCTGAGGAAGAGTACACATCCGCATCAACCCCAAAGGTGTACGCATGGTAGTCAAGTCTCTACTCTCCAAAGCAAGCTGAAACTGATCATAACCTGAAAACAGATCTCCAATAGAATAGATTGACCTTCCAGCAAACGCCTCAGCTACTTCATCAACCACAGGTCCTGTTCCAACGTTTCGAATCGTGATGTTGTTGGCAGGCTGCAAGTCTTGGATGAAGCGCAGAGCTCCTGTCTTCTTAGGTACTGTGAACCATCGGCTAGAGTACGGAGCCATAGATGGTTCAAGAATACCCATCTGCATCCTCTCCTTCAGTAACTCAATCACCTTCGGTAGCAAGGCACGAGGGATTGGAATCGGCTTCAAGTCCCAAGGTACGTGAGGAACAGTGAAGATAACCATCGGAGCTATCACACTAGGATCCACACAACCTATCTCCTCAGCTGAGAAAGAAAATGCCTTACCATGGCTCACTATCATCTGCTCAAAAGCTCGTTTCTCCTCTTCAGTCAAGAAGCCACCCCCTCCTATCTGGAGGTGCTCGAGTGTCTCTTGAGTAAACTTGTGTCCTACCTGTGTAGGATCTCTAAGCACAGGCTCAGCAGCCGCTAGTTCCATCTGCTGCCGAGAATCAACAGGTAATTGGGTCGCCACAGGTCTCACCTTCCTCGCTACAGCTTTATACTTGGCGTGTACTTCCGCTTCCTGATGTAAGCCACATCAACAGACTGCATCCTTCCATCCATTCTCCAGTCTCGGATGAGGACGATATCGCAAGTACGAGATAATCTCCTCATAGACTTCACGAGAATGGATGGGGATCACCACTCTACCTCCCATCTGTTCCATCAACCTATCTACACCATCCAGCCAACGAACAAAAGACTGCACACCTACAAACTCCTCATAAACACCAGAAATCATCTCATCTTCCTTCAGAACTCCTGTACAACACAGATTTGCTGCACACCTCTCCATCTGCCTTCTACTCTTCTCAGTCAAATCCTTCATCCGTGTGAACTCACTCCAATCATCAGAACTAAAAGCCATCAACCCAGATTTCCAACTATGCACAGTGCAACTACTTTCTGAATCTTGAGCAGCCTTTTCATCAACCTCTTGTGATCCCTCAGGCTGCTCAAGCGGGATCATAGTAGCAGTAGATCCATCACTCTCGCTATCCCGTCTTACGAGAGTGGTTTCAGAAAACCCTTACCCCTACAGATAGGAGAATCCCTCAAAGTTTGACGGTTTCGTTCGTGGTTCGTACGAACGGTCAAAAACTGCACAGAACGTCTATCATCTGGACTACGGATCCTAGCATAATGAGATCCATCATCCATCACCTTGGTCTCCATTCGAACCGCAGTGATATAAGGCTGACCAAGAATCACAAGATATGAAGCAGAAGATTGCACGAAGAAATGTTGATCCACATCCACATCACCTATCTTCACCTTCACGTTAGGACAAGCGCCGTATAGCTCACCTTTCTGGTTGTTTGCAGCACGTAACACCCAACCATGGTTTAGCTCGATAGGCCACTGACCCCTCTCGTACACCTCCCGTGACATGATGTTGATCTCAGATCCGTGATCAACTAAAGCAGCAACAGGTTCAGCCAAACTTCCAAGACGAACTCGCGTAGCAGTTGTGGCACGAGCCCAATGTCTCTTTCTGAAATCACTTTCACTAGCTGGACTCTCCTCACCAGCTTCCTCATCGTTGAACTCAATAGTGTCGGTACCAGCAACCAACGCTTCTTGCTGGTATCTCTTGTCATCAGCTTCCTGAAAATGCACCTTTCCAAACTCTGCATCATTCAGAGAAGCTCCTACTACATCTATCATCTGACTCTCTACCTGTTCGGACATCACCTGTCTCTTGCGCTTGATGATGTCGATGATCAGTTCATGAAACTCCCTCTTTGCAATACCAAGAACTTCTCGAAGAGAAAACTCGATTCGCGCATCCAGTATCCTCTGCTCCAAGATACTCTTCAGATCAGTAGAAGTTTCAATATCAGCTGCCAACTTGTAAGCCGGTCCCTTCCCCTTCTCTTGGGCAGTAAACCGCCTACCAGTAGTCGTTGGCTCCTGCTGGGATCTCTGCACATCCTCCATAGGACCTGGCGCAGGTGGAGGAGCTGCAGAAGTAGACGGGATGTCTTCAGGAAGAGCCGCTCGTCTCCTTGTGACTCTCCGTCTATCCCCAATCTCCTCAGGAACTCCAGTATCAAGTTTAGAGGCTTCTCGCCGCCTCTTCTCCTCCACAGAAGCATCCTGCCAATGAACGTGTCTATCTACATCCAAGAATGCTCTGATAGAAGCAGCATCTACAGGATCTCCTCATCCTGTGACCTTACGAATAGACTCGACTCCCCTCTTCAGTACTTCAGAAGGAACGGGGGCAATACTCTTCTCAGCAGTCCTATCTAGCAACGTAGGACTAGAAGAAACCTCAATATGTCCAGCATATACATCAGGATTTACCGGTGGTGCCATCAATGCATGTACAGTTGTCGCCGCAGCAATCTGAGGTAGACTCCTCATGCCTCCTCGCCCAAACTGCGTGTTCAACGGCTCTCCAGTAGAAGAAAGGTGCAGCCTACCGTTCTGATAGCGAACCACACCATCTCGCAAAGCAGCTGTGAGCTCTTGACAGTCTCCTCGGAAGTGATCAGGACTGTCACACCAAATACACCTACGGACAGGAGCACCTCCTGGACGTGCAGCAGCAGGCGTCGGTGGCTGCTCTCTCTGCAATCCAGCTAGCTCTACCTTCAGCTCTCGCATCTGCCGAATCAGGTCTTCAATCTGATTCTGTTGACCATGGTTCTCCGCAGGTCTCTGAACAGGTGCCCTTTGTGCTGGAGCTGGCACAACTGGCATCAAAGGAACTGCAGCTGGGACAACAGGTCTGGGAGCAGGGGCCAAAGGTTGCTGTACTTGAGGAGCAGCATAAGATGGAGTGACCACTTCTACAAGCGGACGTCCTCCCACAGCCACTCTTCCCCTCCTCTGCCTTGTCAGTACAGCCACAGCATCCTCAACTCTCCCCCAATCCATAGTAACACCCCCTTCAGCAGATCGATCGGCCAACATAAAACATAACCGATCTGCCGTAGCATCATCGGTAGCCTGCAGGAAAAGCTCTGTTTTCCTAGCATCTAGGGTGATTCGCTCTAGAGTTGAAAGTTGTCGGTATCTCCGATCAAACTCTCTCAACAACTCACTCAGGCTCATCATACGACCAGGTTGCTGCTCAACCCAGTCTAAGAACGTCCTTCTAGTAACTCTCTCTGAATCCTCCTCAAGAAACTCCTCTCGAAGAGATCGCTCAAAACTCATCCAGATTCTAAGGTTTCTTCTCTGTACATCCCTAACTTGGTCCCGCAACTCAGGAATGACAGCTAACTCAAAGCTTGCTATCATCTCAGCATCTGTAACCCTAACCAGCTCCATCTCTCCTCTATACTCACGCAGATATCTAGAAATATCTCTATCTTCAAACCTTCCACATCTGTTCACAATAGCTTGCAAAGCCTTGGTGGACTTTAACTCACCCCTCCAACGATCGGATGTTGTTGGACCAGGGCCACAAGCGTCTTCAAGATCTCAGCCGTGTCTAGACCAGATGCAGATGTCGCTGTAGAAGACGCAGGTGCAGTTGACGGTGCAGCAGTAGACGTTGATGCTCCAGCTCCAGAGGCAGCAGCAGCAGCTCCGCTCTTGTGATCCATCTCTTCTCCTTGTAGCAACTCAACCTTCTCAATCAATCACCCCAAGAGCTCTCAGTGAAAGCACCAGATGTCAGGTTGAGAGTCTTCCTGGGAAGGGCGAACCTTCTAGCTGTGATATGAGCTTGAAGGCTGTGTTCAATCTACTCGGGGAAGCGTTGGGCTCTTGGCTGTGGCTGGTCTACTCACAAGATAGGCTTCAGGTCTCAAGGTGAAACTGAAAACACTCATGTAAGTCTCTAGGCTCTTCTGATAAGTTCAGGAAGCAGAGTTCAGGCTTAACTAGCAATGATAAGATCAGATGGCGAACTTTGACACTCCGGATTGAGAAATATGTGAAGGTTCAGACTTCAGAACTCCTCCTACATGTAAATGAGGTTCTACTAGATACACATACGCAATTTCAGCTTCAGATCAATTCAGAGCACTAAGATATGAGCAGAAACTTTCTGAGTAGAGAAATTACGGCAGTTTCTGGTACCCAGACAGCTATTTCGACCTATAACAAGGAATTGGCTCGATCACTTTGGGAATTTCTTACAGGATTTGCAGTACACAGCTTGATAAACACTCCTGTGAAGTTGGGCCTCCTGATTCCACACAGAACTCCAGATCTCGCTCTCTGAAGTTGCTGCTCCAGATTGAGAGCTTTTCGGACCCCCTCTACTTCAGCGGTCGCCCTGAATTACTCACTGACTCAATCGACATAAAAATTTGGAGACAGTCGTAGCCCTGCTGACAGTGATCACAGCCACGAAGTTTTGAAGCGCTTTCCTCGATTCTGCTGCAAATGACACTCAAAACCCCAAATTGATCAGAAGTGTTGCAATTCTGACACAAATCGAACTTCAATCAGCCATAACTTCTTGTTTATTGCTCCAAATCGATCAAACTTTTCGCTGACAGTGCTTGCCTCGACGAGCTCTATCTTCCTGTGCTCTCAGATTTTGAAGTGCCCTCACAAATTGCTCGAACTCCCCTCTAGAGCTCTGTTTCTAAATTTAGAGTTTAACAAAAGACAAAAACAGACCAATGGGAGTTCATAGCTCCACTTGGTTGTCCTTTAGTACCCTAAACCACGTGGCAACTTAGTTTTACCCATAGGCTACCACGTCAAGCTCCCTAGAGTGCCAACGTAAAACTTAAACTACCTAAAACGACACGCAGCCCCGAAAAATACTTAAATCAGCTAGAAAGCGTGCATGGGCGACAAGTAAGTACAACCCATGAGCTCAAACCCCTATCTTCATGGTAAATCTAAGTCATGTACATTGAGTATCATAGATAAGTATGAATTTACTTGCACAAGCGTACGAATGCTTGAACAAGATAAATGTCATACTACCAACCTACTAGGATCCAAAATATATGACAGAGTTAACACCATATGCAAAAAGGTGTCAACCATAAGCATAAAAGACTAAGAACAGTATAGAGTTAACTTCTAAGACTATTGAACATCAAGTGTCGGAGTAGAAATAACATGCGCTAAGTAACGCGACAGCAGTGATAAGTGAATCATTTACTATGTCAAATGATTCACATTACGACAGCGTGGAAGAGTTTGTTTCAACACTTAGAGGGATCGTCGATGGACGATTATCATGAGTTCAGACGAGATTACAGTATGGAGATTGAGTTGTGGAGACAACATTGGTCTCCCAACTACGTTTCTGTCACTACTAGCGCAGTTTTGGGAGGCGTAGCACTTACGAGTTTGAGTGTCTGTAGCAATGGTATATCCATAGATGACGGAGTACTTACTACCAGCGGTGCGTCCACTAGTTGTGGAGCAGGTGGTACTGTGAGCGAGATACCACCATGGTTTAACCCCGTGGTTCAATTCTTTCAGTGTTTGAAGAAGAATTATCAAGGTGTGCGGACTAACAAGTTGAGGAGTCTGCAAGAGTTCCAGCAGAAAACTGGAGAGAGCCTACGCGAGGCGTTTACTCACATGAGACGGTTGATTAGCATTACCCAAGGGGTGACGGAAGCATAGGCAGTCTAGTTCTGATATGAGATACTAGATCGAGAGCTGCGTAGGAGAGTTAAGGATGCAACTCTTCTTAGAGACACCGCTTCGATGTTGGTAGTTGACTTTGGTCTGGCTGAGCGGGTTGAGCTCAACATGGTGGAGGAGATGGTGGTGGTTGCTCGAGTCAGCAAATAGATACCACATAGAGCGACCATCTCTTCTTGAGGATCACAGGCTACGCAACAGCGTGGTGGTGATGGTGGTGGTGCTAAGGATCATGCGGAGCAGTCACGATCCCAAGGAGGTGTTGGAGGATCTGATGGATAGAAGCCCATGCCGTCCTTCTCTAGTCAACAGCAAGCGGGTCCTTGCTGGACGTGTGATGGTCCTCATCAGCAAAAGGACAGTCCAATAGAGAAGAGGTGGTTATGAGACGTCTGGGACATCTCAAGCGGTGCCTAGGTAGTGTGAGCATTGCGGACGATCAAGTCACAATAGTGATCGTTGTTTTGATCTCCATCCGGAGTTACGGCAAGAGAAGGCTGATCGTGGACGAGGCAGAGGAGCTCAGGGAGGTCGTGGTGGTCGAGCTGGAGTCCAACACCTCAGAGAGGATTAGTCGGTCCACCGCCTGCTACGATGTTGGAAGTTGGTATGGCTGCTCGGATTGAGTAGTTGGAGCAGAGGATAGCGGAGATTTGGTAGAACAGAGACTTCCACGTCTTATGGAGGAGAAAGAGATAACTTCAATTTCATGGCTGGTGTGGTGCAGATTGAAGCATCTGCGATAGTGACTCGGAGTGCAATACGTGTCTTTGAACCACGAGGTGCATCGGTGGAGTTGGATCCACAACCAGTGGAGAGTTGCAGCAGTATGTTGATCGGTTGGTGCAGCAGGCTTGGAGTGAAGTCTTTGTACTATCAGTAGAGGGACAAAGGGTTGTTCCTGCTACAGACCCTGTGACCTTATCACCGTTGGATACGACTCTCATTGTATGGCAATATCCAGAGGAGGGTGTGTTTGTGCTGGAGCTGTGTGGAGAGATCAGCACAAGTTTGGCTGCGGTATTGCAGGCATGCATACAAGTACAGTGATACTTGTATGTGGAGAGAGATGAGGTTGCAAGACGTATTTCATTGCGTCATGTGACACGTTTGATGCAGAGATGTAGTTGCCCATATCAGCTGTTAGAGAATATCAACAAGCATTACCGTCAAACATTTCGCTGCTGGGGGCGCAGGATTTTACGTTTCTTGGCATCATTTACATTAGCCGGGTGGTCATGTCAAGGTCACAAGCGTGCTGGGAGAAGTCAGAGTTTATATGACTCGCGATCTAGTATGTTTTGGGAAATGTTACGGATCTTACGACTTCACCAGATGCATCAAGTGGATTCTCCAACGTACATCTTGGAGAACGTTCCTTTGTTGGGTGATGCTCGTATATAGATGATGACGAGTGTGCACAAAGTGCGGTTCTAGGTTGGACCAGTAGTGTTATTGAATGCAACGAGAGTAAGATCTCGTGCACATCATCCACGGTTGTTGTGGACGAACTTGTTATCGAGAGCGGTGCTTAAGCACGCACACGATGGAATGGGACGACCATTGCACCTCACGATTGATAGCATCTTGGATGCAAGACGACGATCTCAAGTAGTGAGAGTCATCGATAAGTCATCCATGATAGTGGTGAATCTAGTGAGACGGCCCATGGTAGCATTATCCACTCTGGTGAGCTTTCTAGCGTCACATGCTTACAAAGATGGAGGACCTCTGCTTGTGTGGGATGCTCAATTACGGCAGTTGGTGGAGCTCAATGTCGATGAGAGAAAGCGAGTGATGCGTTTCGCTACGGGTACGGCAGCAGTAGCGTATGTGTCGGAGGCTTCACGTCGTCAGGTCTTGGATCAAGCGATGGACTTGAATTGCTTGACGTGAGTTGTTAGCATTGGATTGGTTGAACATCGTTGTAGAGTTGAGAGTTTTCCTCGAGAAGGGTGGAACCTTCTGACTGTGATATGAGCTTGAAGGCTGTGTTCAATCTACTTAGGGAAGCACTAGACTCCTGACTGTGGCTGGTTTGCTCAAAGGATAGGCTTCAGATTACAAGGTGATACTGAAAATTGCTCATACAAGTCTCTTGGCTCTTCTGATATGTTCAAGAAGCAAAGTTCAGGCTTAACTAGCAACGATAAGATCTGACGGCGAACTTTGGCACTCAAGATTGAGAAATATGTGAAGGTTTAGACTTCAGAACTTCTCCTACATGTCAATGAGGTCCTACTGGATACACATACGAAGTTTCAGCTTGAGATCAATTCAGAGCACCAAGATATGAGTAGAAATTTTCTGAACAGAGAAATTATGACAAATTTCTGGGACCCAACCAGCTATTTCGACCTATAATAGGAGATTGTCTCGATCAGTTTCGAAGTTTCTTACAGGATTTGCAATACACAGCTTGCTGAACACTCCTGTGAAGTTGGACCTCCTGATTGTACACAGAACTCCAGATTTCGTTCTCTGAAGTTGCTGCTCTAGATTACGAGCTGTACGGACCCCCTCTGCTTCAGCGGCCGTCCTGAATTACTCAGTAACTCAAATCACTTGAAACTTTTTAGACAGTCATGGCCCGGCTGACAATGAACGCAACCACGAAGGTTTGAAGCGATTTCCTCAATCCTGCTGCAATTGACACTCAAAACCCCAAATTCAACACAAGTGCTGCAATTCTGACACAAATCAAACTTCAATCAGCCATAACTCCTTCTTTATTGCTCCAAATCCATCAAACTTTTCGCTGATAGTGCTTGGCACGACAAGCTCTATCTCCATGTGCTCTTAGATTTCGCAGTACTCTCACCAATTGCTCGAAATCCACTCTAGAGCTTTGTTTTTAAACTTAGAGTTTTACAAAAGACAAAAATGGACCAATGGGAGTTCATAGCTCCACTTGACTGTCCTTTTGTGCCGTAAACTACCGGGTAACCTATCTACACTCATAGGCTACCACGTCAAGCCCCCTAGAGTGCCAGCGTAAAATTCAAACTACCTAAACGACACGCAGTCCCGAAAAATAACTTAAATTAGCTAGAAAGCGTGCATGGGCGACACGCAAATACAACCCATGAGCTTAAGCCCCATCAACATGGTAATCAACCTACTAAGACTCAAAATATATAACATCTTCCAAAAATGGACTTCTCTGAGGTCTTAACTTCACTCAGAGAGACTAACGCCTGACAGAGAAGTGAATCATTTACTATGTGTAAATGATTCACATCACGACAACGTCGGATGCGATCGACGGGTGTTACTGCTCGGACACTTTTGAGCTCTTTGTCTACCGAGTCGGTGGAGACAAAAGCTGAGGGTGAGGCATGTAGAGTTCGTCATCCTTGGACATCATGAGATGTCATAAGAGAGGAATGTGGAGCTTGCAGTTAGGACTGTACGAGTTTTTCGCACAATAGCGGTGGAGGTTGTTGGTGGTGAGCAGAAGGAAACTGCTCCAGAGGCCTCAAGATAGCAGTCAATGACTTCGTCTTCTACCTCTAGCATAGTGATAGTGGATACTTGGGAGCCGGAGATCGGACCCAAGCTTATAAGAGAAGAGAGACGAAGAGTTCAGAGAGTCCTGAAAAGCTACAGAAATTGTTTTACCTTCAGTATGAAGGATTTGGGTACCTTGAAGGGACCAGTTATACGGATTGACTTGGCTAATGACACGTCAATCTTTCGACGTCCTTACATGTACAGTGACATGGAGAGAGCCTTGATCTAGAGTAAGACTCAAGACTTGTTGAAGGTTGAGTTGGTGGAGATGTCGCATGGAGAGTATGCATATGCCACAGTTATGCCAACAAAGAAAGATATGTATTTGGTGCTCACAATTTGCAGGATTGGAGATTTTTCAAAAAAATTTAAGTTAACAACGTATCTATGTAATTGACTTATTTTTTAAGATTACACCTTGCTTAGAGAAAAGATGATCTTAAGGATTTTTTCGAAAGGAGAAGTAGACTTTTTTCGACGCCGGTAGACGGACATCTTCCGAGAAGACGTCTTCTCGGTCGTATCTTCCACAGAGAAGACAGGAGCCGAAAGATAGAAGATCGAAGACGGAAGATGGAAAACGGACATCTTCCGAGAAGACAATGACTGTGTTTTCGAGATACCAACCGCACGCCACATCATCGAGGAGTAGGTGTACTACCCAGTAGTAGATAATTCGGGGTAACCAGAGGCATTAACCTAAATCGCACAGGGAAGATACGCGGCGAGCGCTGTCATGTGACGTTGTCGGAGCGAGAGTCTTTCTTGGGGAGGGCGGACCTCCTGACTGTGATCGATCCAAGAAAACGACCAGAAGAGAAAGACAAGTAGCCGCTGACGATGAGATCTCCAAAATCTTACTTCTTGCGTCCACCAATTACAAAAACAAGCACTCAAACACACCTTGGGTACACAGATGGGTCTCTCAAGATTCAATTAACTTTATTACAATGTCGTCTGCACCACCAATTTCTCCAACTGGACAGAAAATCTCTCTCTTCCTCTCCTGCGGACCTCTCTTCGTCCGTCAAGCCAAAAGTCTACCCTGTACGTCTCAATCTGAACCTAATAGAGAAATTCAGGCCCCTGAATCTTATTCCTCTCCTTGTCCCAACTGAAACTCTCAGAAATCTGTTCCAACGTCGCTCAAAAGTCCTCTGTAGATTTCCAAACGATCTCTCTCAATAGAACTGTCTCCTGAGAGTAATTTCTCCCCAGAACAGTTTATTTAAACAACATCCAAGCCTAAAACTCATGCTCCTCTCGCTTACGATGCTCTCCCAATTCAATCTGTGAGCAATTTGATCTTCTCCAGCCTCCTAGCTTTTCCTACGTGTCCTCAACCCCCAATCCCTAATCCTCCTCCTTCCGCTTCAGTTCTCTCCAAAAACTCCCTTGAAAAAGTGTCTCCGATCTCTAGCCGCCGCAGGTATTAAACCTAAAAGTTAAGGCCCCAGCTTAAGCTGCCCCCTGCTTTCCTTATAAGTGCAATCACTTATCACAAGCAGGGCCCTAGCTTAAGCTGCCCCCCTGCTGTCCTTATGCGTATAGGGCTTTATTTACAAAGTTGGCCCCTTTTTAATATAAGTTTCACAGTTGCCTCCACAAACTCTACCCCTTCACTAATAAAGGTTCTCATAGTCTCATTCCCCATCTTAAGCTGACTCGATGGTTATTTAACTAATTAACAAAAGTTTCCTATGCTCTTGATGCCATCTTGATGCCATCCTGAATATACTACAAGCCATCCAATGTAGACCGAAGCCCAAACACTTATGAGGCTGCCCCACAAGGCTTACAGCCCCCCCCCCATATGCGCACCAGGTATCTCCCATAGTATATTCAAGATGACATGCGGAGGCTTAGGTCAGGAAGCCCACGATTAAGAGAGATACCGGTCTCCCGCCCCTAGATATACAAGACATGGCTGCATACCCAACATAGACTCCCATCACAAAGTTGGCCCCTTTTTAATATAAGTTTCACAGTTGTCTCCACAAACTCTACCCCTTCACTAATCATAGCCTCATTTCCCATCTTAAGCTGACTCGATGGTTATTTAACTAATTAACAAAAGTTTCTTGTGCTCTTGATGCCATCCTGAATATACTACAAGCCATCCAATGTAGGCCGAAGCCCAAACACTTATGAGGTTGCCCCACAGGGCTTATAGCTCCCCCATATGCGCACCAGGTATCTTCCATAGTATATTCAGGATGGCATGCAGAGGCTTAGACCAGGAAGCCCACGATTAAGAGAGATATCGGTCTCCTGCCGCTTGGTATACAGGACATGGCTGCATACCCAACATAGACTTCCATCCGGGAGGCCAACATGCCAGGATAGGAACCAGAGGCCAGGAGGGATTGATCATGAGACCACTTCCCTCCTAGGCAGGCGCTCTATCACTGGGATGGCCTTTGGTTCCGTTCAAAAAGCTTTTACAGTCTGTACATATGCTTTACTAAGGAAATCTTCCTGTAAAGTCTTTACTAGCTTTCTCTACGCTAACTTCTCTATACAACTCCGTTTTAAACGAGTAAAGAGTCAAAACTATAGTACTTGTGAACACCTACACACCTACGCAATCAGATTCTGAGTTCGAGTCACGAGTCAGAATCGACAGATTTCCCTCTTTCGCATATTTCTCAGTTTAAAACACGTGCTAACTATTACTTAAAGCACTTTCTGTCAAAACTGGAAGCACGAAGCCGCTCTCCTCGTCGAGCTCTACATTCTGGTGTCTTTCGACTCCTTTAGGGTGATATTCCAACTCAAGCTAGGGGGCAGCTTGTCAAGCACCACCCCAGCTTAGCTCCTGCCCAGCTTGATAAGCTACAGGGCAGCTTCTTTTACACAACAAAGAAAAGATCTCTTTGCAACTAGTTTTCACTGTACAGACCCATGTACAACACGACATTCACCCCCTCCAAACGTGCACATCCTCTGGTATGTGCCAATCCGCCATCGATCGTCGTGGTCCTCCAAATCGTCTTCGCTCTCCTCGACCGTCTCAAAAAGATCTTCACTTGCTCCAGTCTGCTCTGAACTTAAGAACTCAGCTAGCTCCATAGTCTCCCCTCTCTTTTTGAATAGCTTCACTCGTTTCGCAGCAACTGGAAGTCTTAAATGCGTGTCATCTAGCTCTTGCAAGGAATAAGTAGCATTATGATGTACATTTGAGACAAGGTACGGGCCAAACCATCTTCTTGAAAACTTTCGAACTGTAGAGTGTTGGTTCTCCAATGTGATGTCGTAACCCAGTCCCCAACTTGTATTGGTTTTGACCGAAGTCTATGAGTCTTATCAAACCTCTCCTTGTTCCCAAGTCGAGCCGCCTTCAGTCGGAGCTGCGCTTCAGCGAGATCCTCCTCTCTACATTCTAGCTGTTTGATTCATAGTGAGAGAAGTTGCACACGGTCCACATTGTCCTCCCATGACAAGGTAGCCCGGGTAGGAAAGTCTTCTTCTGCTGACGTCATCGGTTTCTACCCTAACATCAACTCAACAGGCATGTACCCTGTAGTAGAACAATGAGTTGTTCTATCTGTCCATAAAGCAAAAGGGAGTAACTTGGGCCACTCTCTATGCTTACCATCACATGCCTTCACCAAAGCCTGAACTATTGATGGATGTCCTCGCTCGCTCTTGCCAATCCCCTCTGGATTCATCAAAGTAGTAAGCTTGAGCTTCACACCATATTGAGCAAAAAATTCTTTTGCTTCTGTACCACGTAGTTCTCCTCTATCTGCCCGTAGCCTTCCTACAGATCCATATTTACAGATAATATCCTCAAGAATAAACTTACATATCCCCTCTGTGGTCTTCGTCCTCAAAGCTCGTCCTTCTACAAAGTTGGAGAGATCCTCACGAGCTAAAACTAAATATCGCATCCCCCATAACCCCAGAGGCATTACTACCAAGTCGAGAACCCACTGGAAGTGAATGCAAGGCGGATAAGTTGGCACAAGATCGTCCCTATACCGGATCTTTGAGTAGAATTGACAATGTAGGCAAGAACTGACGTAGTTCACCACATCTTGATACAGACCTTTCCACCAATACCTTTCCTTCAACTTGACGTAGGTAGCCCAAATCCCTCGATGTCCGACCCACAAAGTATCATGGAACTCCTTCATTAGTTGTTGCTTAGTCTGCAGATCGTCCACTACTCGTATGAACATTCCATCTCTCCTCTGCGGCTGTCTCCAAAGATATCCATCACGTAGAAGGTAGTTGTAAGCTTGTTTCCTTATCTCTCTGAACTCTACTTTGCTCCACCTCTCCTGCCTCTCCAACAAGCTCAGATAATACCCTATGTCACGAAGTCTATCTGTGTAAAGCTCCTCTCTAAACATCAACGGCTCCAAGTTTGTAGCCCGTCGATTAACCTGACACTGAGCATCCTTTCTCTCTTCTTCCTCAGCTTCTGAAATCATGACATCCTCATCCACAAATCGAGCCCTTGATAACATATCTGTGACCATATTCTCCTTTCTTTTTATATGCTTCAACTCTGGATTCAAGCTTCTAATACAGGCAATCCAACGTAACATTGCTATGTCTGGCGTGGTACAGTTGGATATCATGCCTAGTAGAGGTAGACAATCCGTTTCTAGGACTACATGAGCACCAATCAGAAACTCACGATCTGTCTTCATTGCTGTCACCGCTCCCCACAACTCACGCTTCACCTGAGGATAGTCTCGTTGCCTGTCTGTCAAGATCCTAGCTCCAAACCTAGAGGTAAGCCGCATACCATCCGCATCATCTTGACCTATCGCCCAACCAATCGCCTTTGGACTAGTATCTACTGTGACAATGACAGGTCTCCCACACCCGTAGTCTACTCTTTTCAGAACAGGTGGAGACTCTAGAGCCTCCTTCAACCTATTCATAGCTTCTCGATGGACTGAGGTCCATACAAACCGCTTACCCTTCCTCAATAATGCATACAAAGGCTCAGCAACATGAGCATAATGAGGAATGAATAAACGATAAAATACGCAAGCACCTAGAAAACGTCGAACCTCTGTGATATTCCAACAGTCTGCCATCCTAGCTATGGCTTCAACCTTCTCCGGGTTTGGTCGCCTTCCAAAAGCTCCACACAGATGTCTAACCACTAAAATCTCAGACACACCAAACTTGGACTTAGCTCCCGACAGGGTGAGATGTATCTCCAAGTGAGTCAAGATACGTTCTACATCCCTGATATGATCCGCAACAAACCTTCTACATCCACTCGCAAGTACTGCTTCATCCTTGTCTTCAATCGTGCAGCCCTTTATAGGAATATCATCTAGAAATGGAATGGTAACATCAGGCACAAACTCTCTTAGTACCTTGTGCATCGCATTCTGCATATGAGCCACCGAGTTCGTTGCTCCTTGTGGAAGAGTACACATCCGCATCAACCCCAGAGGCGTACGCATAGTAGTTAAATCTCTACTCTCCACAGCCAGCTGGAACTGATCATAACCAGAATATAGATCTCCTATTGAATAGATAGCTCTCTCTGCAAATGCCTCTGCTACCTCTTCAATCACAGGACCTGTCCCAACGTTACGAATGGTTACGTTATTCGCAGGCTGTAGGTCTTGAATAAAACGCAAAGCTCCTGACTTCTTGGACACAGTGAACCACCTGCTAGAATATGGTCCCATAGACGGCTCAAGTATCCCCATCTGTACCTTCTCCTTCAACAACTCGATGAGTTTAGGCAACAAAGCACGAGGAACTGGGATCGGTTTCAGGTCCCAAGGCACATGAGGGATTGTGAATATAACCATAGGTGCTATAACCTGCGGGTCCACACAACCTATCTCCTCTGCTGAAAAAGAGAATGCTTTACCATGCTTTACTACCATCTGTTCAAACACTGTCTTCTCGACCTCAGTCAAGAATTCACCCCCTCCTATTTGGAGCTCCTTCAATGTCTCCTCAATAAACTGATGCCCTATTTGTCTATGATCACACAATATAGGCTCAGTCCCCACTAACTGTACTTGCTGCTGAGAGTTAACATGTAGTTGAACTGCTACCGGTCTTATCTTTCTCAGTACAGATTTGTACTTCGCATGGACGTCTGCTTCCTGAGGGAGTGTACACCAACAACTTGCTTCTCTCCTCTCATTATCTACATCGGATGAGGAAAGAACTGCACGTATGTAGCAATCTCCTCATATATGCGTCGAGAGTAGATAGGGATCACCGTCACACTATTTTTCCTTTCCATCAATCCACTCACATTGTCTAACCAACCAACAACTGACTGTACAGACATAAACTCTTCAAACAAACCAGAAACCACTTCGTCTTCAGATAGAACTCCTACACGCCACAACTCTAATACCTGTTTCACCATCCATCTTTTTGTATTTTCCTCCATATCTTCAACTCTTGTAAACCGACTCCACCCATCTGCCTCAAACATCAACAATCCAGACTGCCAACTCTGTACACCACACTTGTCTCCAGACCTTTGTACATGTCTCACTTCCAACTCTAACGGGACCTCAACAGCAGGTTTTACACCCCTGTCTTCCCGCTCTACAGGAGTGGACTGCGAAAATCCTTACATCTCTTGGTTTGAGAATCTCTAAGGGTTTGTCGGTTCCGCTCATGTCTTGAACGAACCGTCAAAAATTGCACTGAGTACTTGTCATCAGGACTCCAAACTCTGACATAATGAGACCCATCATTCATCACATTTGTCTCCATTCGAACAGCGATGATGTATGGTTGGCCCAGTATGACAGGATAAGAGGCAAACGATTGTACAAAGAAATGCTGATCAACCTCTACATCCCCAATCCTTGCACGTATATTGGGACAGGCTCCGTATAACTCACCCTTTTGGTTATTTGCAGCTCGAAGCACCCAACCATGATTCCTTTCGATTGACCACTGTCTCTTTTCATACACCTCCTTGGAAATGATGTTGATCTCCGACCCGTGATCCACAAGTGCAGGTATTGGCTCAGAAAGTCTCCCAAGTCGAACATGCGTCTCAGTTGTCGCTCTTGCCCAGTGCTTTTCCTTGAAATCGCTGTCTGCGCTTGACCTATCCTCCTCAAACTCTTCGTCTTCGTTCTCAATAACAGCAGGACCAGCAACCCATACTTCGTATTCATCATCTCTGAATCCATCAACACCAATAGCATCTACCACACCAACCATTTGACTGCCTACTTGTTCAGTCAATACCTGTCTCTTTCTCTTCATGATGTCGATTATCAATTCATGAAACTCTCTTTTGGCGATACCTAGTACCTCGCGAAGAGTAAACTCAACTCTAGCATCCAAAATGCGTTGCTCCAGAACAGCACGTAAATCTGTTGCTGTTTCGATGTCTACCGCCAACTTGTAAGCTGGAGCTTTCCCCTTCTCCTGTGCTGTAAACCTTTTCTCCCGCACTCTATCTGTAGCAGTAGGATCTTGTGGTAAATCATGTACACCTTCCATAGGATCTACTGTAGGTGGTGGTGCTGTAGAGTTAGAGGGCATATCCTCTGCAGCAGGAGACCTTCCAGTTGGTATAGTTGGCGATGGTTCTACTGCTCTCCTTCTTGTAACTCTCCGACATTCACCGTCGTCTGGTACCCCTGCGTCTAGGTCGGAAGCATCTCGTCTTCTCTTGTCTTCCACCATAGCATCTTGTTCGCTACTCGCTTCTAAAAAAGCTCGAATAGAAGTTGCATCTACTGGATCTCTCCACCCAATAGCTCTCCTAATGCTTTCTGCACCTCTCTTCATCATTTCAACTGAGACCTCATTAGCCTGCTCAACCATAGTTGGATTAGCGCGCATCTCAACCTTCCCTGTATACACATCAGCCTCTGCAGAACTCGCAGTCATCGCTGTAGTATTCACGCCAGTAAGTGCTGGAAGAGAACTCCTCATTCCTCCTCTCCCAAAATACGTGTTAAGAGGCTACCCCGTGGCGGTTAAATACAGCCTGTTATTCTGATAATTGACTACGCCCTCCTGCAAGGCAACCGCCAAGTCTTGACAGTCTCCTCTGAGATGATCTGGGCTATCGCACCAAATACATCTTCTGGTAAAGGTTCCTCCTACAGGTCGAGCACCGATGCAACAAGTCGTTGGTCTCTCCTCAGGTCTGCCATCTCAACCCTCAAATCTCTCAGCTGTTGAGTGAGTTCTTCTATCAAGTTATGTTGATTTCGGTTCTCCACTGGTCGCTGCTGCTGTCTAGGTCCTCTCTGTGCTGGGATAGGTACTGCAGGCACTTGAGGAACCACTTGAGGAACCACTATGGGTGCTTGAGGAATCACTATGGGTGCCTGAGGTATTGTAGGAGGAGCTATATGAACTGGAGGAGCTAGTCTTTGCTCTGGCAAGGTCTCCAGCTGTAACACCATCCTACCACGACGTTGCCTAGCAAGGGTGGATACTGCTTCTTCCACTCTCCTCCAATCAGATGTAACTCCCCCTTCAGCCCCTCGATCAGCCAACATGAAACAAAGCCTATCTGCGGTGAACTCATCCAAAGCCCCTAAGAACAACTCTGTCTTCCTAGCATCCAACGTCAACTTCTCTAGACCAGAAAGCTGAGAATACCTCTTCTCAAATTCATGGATCGCTTCATTCAATCCCATGGAACGTCCAGGCTGACGCTCTATCCAATCCATTAGAGTTCTTCTGGTGACTCTTTCAGAGTCCTCCTCTAGAAACTCTTCTCTCAGTATCCGTTCAAATAGAGTCCACCCACCTAAATGTCTTCTCTGTAAACTCCTAACCTTCTCTCTCAGTTCAAGAACAACAGTCAATTCAAAGCTTAGAATTACCTCCACTTCAGGTGCCTTGACCAACTCCATCTCACCTACATACTCCCGCAGGTACCTACTAACATCTCTCCCATCAAATCGTCCACATCGACCAACAACTGCTTGTAACGCCTTCGTGGATTTCTGCTCACCTCCTCCAACTGCAGGCTGTTGTTGAATCAAGGCAACCAACGCTTGAAGAATCTGAGATGTGTCTATGGCAAGCTGTGCTGCTGCTGTTGGAACCACCGTAGGTCCTCCTTGAGAACCAACTCCATCCTGACCAGGAGTCCCTTGAACATGAGCACCTTGAGCAGCAGCCACCCCTTGTACAGCAGCACTGTGATCCATTTTCAACCCAATCTAGCCAATTCTCCAAATCGATCACCCCAATTGCTCTCAGTGGAAGCACCAGATGTCGGAGCGAGAGTCTTTCTTGGGGAGGGCGGACCTCCTGACTGTGATCGATCCAAGAAAACGACCAGAAGAGAAAGATAAGTAGCCGCTGACGATGAGATCTCCAAAATCCTACTTCTTGCGTCCATCAATTATAAAAACAAGCACTCAAACACACCTTGGGTACACAGATGGGTCTCTCAAGATTCAATTAACTTTATTACAATGTCGTCTGCACCACCAATTTCTCCAACTGTACAGAAAATCTCTCTCTTCCTCTCCTGCGCACCTCTCTTCACCCGTCAAGCCAAAAGTCTACCCTGTACGTCTCAATCTGAACCTAATAGAGAAATTCAGGCCCCTGAATCTTATTCCTCTCCTTGCCCCAACTGAAACTCTCAGAAACCTGTTCCAACGTCACTCAAAAGTTCCCTGTAGATTTCCAAACGATCTCTCTCAATAGAACTGTCTCCTGAGAGTAATTTCTCCCCAGAACAGTTTATTTAAACAACGTCCAAGCCTGAAACTCCTGCTCCTCTCTCTTACGACGCTCTCCTAATTCAATCTGTGAGCAATTTGACCTTCTCCAGCCTCTTTTTCCTGCGTGTCCTCAACCCCCAATCCTTAATCCTCCTCCTTCCGCTTCAGTTCTCTCCGAAAACTCCCTTGAAAAAGTGTCCTCGATCTCCAGCCGCCGCAGGTATTAAACCTAAAAGTTAAGGCCCCAGCTTAAGCTGCCCCCCTGCTGTCCTTATACGTACAGGGCTTTATTTACAAAGTTGACCCCTTTTTAATATAAGTTTCACAGTTGCCTCCACAAACTCTACCCCCTCACTAATAAAGGTTCTCATAGCCTCATTTCCCATCTTAAGCTGACTCGATGGTTATTTTACTAATTAAAAGTTTCCTGTGCTCTTGATGCCATCCTGAATATACTACAAGCCATCCAATATAGACCGAAGCCCCAACACTTATGAGGCTGCCCCACAGGGCTTACAGCCCCCCATATGCGCACCAGATATCTCTCATAGTATATTCAAGATGGCATGCAGAGACTTAGGCCATGAAGCCCACGATTAAGGGAGATACCGGTCTCCCGCCTCTAGGTATACAAGACATGGTTGCATACCCAACATAGACTCCCATCCGGGAGGCCAACATGCTAGAATAGGAACCAGGGGCCAGGAGGGATTGATCCTGAGACCACTTCCCTCCTAGGCAGGCGTCCTATCACTGGGATGGCCTTTGGTTCCGTTCAAAAAGCTTTTACAGTCTGTACATATGCTTTACTAAGGAAATCTTCCTGTAAAGTTTTACTAGCTTTCTCTACGCTAACTTCTCTATACAACTCCGTTTTAAACGAGTAAAGTGTCAAAATTATAGTACTTGTGAACACCTACACACCTACGCAATCAGATTCTGAGTTCGAGTCACGAGTCAGAATCGACAGATTTCCCTCTTTCGCATATTTCTCAGTTTAAAACACGTGCTAACTATTACTTAAAGCACTTTCTGTCAAAACTGGAAGCACGAAGCCGCTCTCCTCGTCGAGCTCTGCATTCTGGTGTCTTTCGACTCCTTTAGGGTGATATTCCAACTCAAGCTAGGGGGCAGCTTGTCAAGCACCACCCCAGCTTAGCTCCTGCCCAGCTTGATAAGCTACAGGACAGCTTCTTTTACACAACAAAGAAAAGATCTCTTTGCAACTAGTTTTCACTGTACAGACCCATGTACAACACGACAACGTGCTTTCTGATCTAAGAATACATCGAGTATCTAGCTGTGGAGAATACGTGTCCCACTCCGTGACTCAGAACCAACGACCATCCAAACTTCTCTCTGACCTCCAAGTACACTTTGAACTTATCTCACTACGATATCCTCACGTCCTCTTGACAAATCTCTCTCTTATTCGACTATGGATAGAACAAGGATAATAAGCACGGACAACCTGTTCATGCCATCACCGCAAGCACTCTTGAGTCTGCTGGTCATCACTCCAAGTACACTATGAACTTATCTCACCATAAGAGAAATACCAGCACTCATAATAGAAAAGAAACCTAAGCGCAACGCCCGCACACAAATCCAATCAAACCAACTGGACGTACAAATAAGCATGCGAATATGGAAAAGATCCAAACACATGTAATACGGTCACCAACTCTCCATACTCCTGATCAAGTGCATTGAAGCACTAGCAAAACCTCCAAGTCGACCGGTTCTTCAAAGAATCTTAACTCTTGCGTCTTTCGGAGAAAGAACCTCTCAACTTTATCTCACTATCACTCCTCAACCACAGCTCAGAATGAGATGAAACCAAGGCCTGTATGTAGCCTGTAGAATAATCTTTTTATTAAGAAACTACATGCAGAGAGATCATCTCTGAGTTGACATCTATGCCCTTCCAAAGTTCGCTGTTGTTATAACATTCATGATACTATTTCGATAGGACTTTGCTGCTCGATTCCTCACAAACAACTCGACCAAAATAGCTCAAACTTCTCAGGAAGCTAATGTGTCATCATCACTACCACTCTGTAAAATTTCACCAGCAGATCCTCAGACAAACTCCCAGAATGATCCAAGCCCTTATTGTCAATGACACAAGACGATATGCAGACACTTGGCACAAAAACAGCGATACCTTTTTACCCAATACCCCAAATAGTCTGAATTTTCACAGGTAGGTAGCTTACTGTACCTTCTCAGATCTTGGAAGGTTTCATAGCGAAATTTGACCCCCAAACTCTCCATATCGCTCTCAATGTCTCCTGATTATAGTCGCTTACTCTCAAAACCTCCGATTTGAGACATCCAACTTCAGCCGGCCATAACTCTTTCACTCCGGCTTGAAATCAATATGATCTTAGAGCCCATCAGCAAGCCCATCTCAAGAGCTTTCCAGCAACAGTCAATTCGTCTCCAACAACATCACAGAACTCTCAGAAAGTGAGAAAGACCTCTCGAAACAAAAATTGGTCATGAATTTGACCCCCTCAGCTTCAATTGATCAAAACGTTTTGATCCGTTGTCGGGTTGAGAGTCTTCCTGGGAAGGGCGAACCTTCTAGCTGTGATATGAGCTTGAAGACTGTGTTCAATCTACTCGGGGAAGCGTTGGGCTTCAGGCTGGGGCTGGTTTACTCAGAGGATAGGCTTCAGGTCTCAAGGTGATACTGAAAAACACTCATATAAGTCTCTAGGCTCTTCTGATATGTTCAGGAAGCAAAGTTCAGGCTTAACTAGCAATGATAAGATCAGATGGCGAACTTTGACACTCAGGATTGAGAAATATGTGAAAGTTCAGACTTCAGAACTCCTCCTACATGTAAATGAGGTTCTACTGGATACACATACGAAATTTCAGCTTCAGATCAATTCAGAGCACTAAGATATGAGCAGAAACTTTCTGAGTAGAGAAATTACGGTAGTTTCTGGTACCCAGACAGCTATTTCGACCTATAACAGTGAAATGGCTCGATCACTTTGGGAAATTCTTACAGGATTTGCAGTACACAGCTTGCTGAACACTCCTGTGAAGTTAGGCCTCCTGATTCCACACAGAACTCCAGATCTCGCTCCCCAAAGTTGCTGCTCCAGATTGAGAGCTTTTCGGACCCCTTCTACTTCAGCGACCGCCCTGAATTACTCACTCACTCAATTGACATGAAAATTTGGAGACAGTCGTAGCCCTACTGACAGTGAACACCACCACGAAGGTTTGAAGCGATTTCCTCAATTCTGCTGCAAATGACACTCAAAACCCCAAATTGAACAGAAATGTTGCAATTCTGACACAAATCGAACTTCAATCAGCCATAACTCCTTGTTTATTGCCTCAAATCGATCAAACTTTTCACTGACAGTGCTTGGCACGACGAGCTCTATCTCCCTGTGCTCTCAGATTTCGAAGTGTCCTCATCAATTGCTCGAAACCCACTCTAGAGCTCTGTTTCTAAACTTAGAGTTTTACAAAAGACAAAAATGGACCAATAGGAGTTCATAGCTCCATTTGGTTGTCATTTTGTGCCTTAAACTACCTGGTAACTCAATTCAACCCATATGCTACCACGTCAAGTCCCCTAAAGCGCCAACGTATAACCTAAACTACCTAGAACGACACATAGCCTTGAAAGTAAACTAAAACCAGCTAAAAGCGTGCATGGGCAACACGTAAGTACAACCCATGAACTAAAGCCCTATCTACATGGCAAATCAACCTACTAAGACCCAAAATATATAACATCCTCAAGTGTCGACATCTCTGAGGTCCCAACTCTACTCAGAGAGAGTAACGCTAGACAGAGAGGTGAATTATTTACAATGTAAAATGATTCACATCACGACATCCACCCCCTCCAAACCTGCACATCCTCCGGTATGTGCCAATCTCCTCAGTCTTCTGTTTGATCTTCATCATCATCGCTCTCCTCCGCCTCAGTCTCTTCATAAACTGGGACATCTCCGTCTCTTGCTGTCCTCTGCTCTGACTCCAGAAAGTTGAATAACTCAACTGATCCTCCGCGTCTCTTGAACAGTTTCACACGTTTGCCAGCCACAGATAGCTTCAAAGGAGTACCATCCAACTCACGCAAACTATAAGTGGCATTCTCATACACATCTAGCACGGCATAAGGCCCGAACCATCTTCGAGAGAACTTACGAAGTGTAGAATGCTGATTCTCCAACGTGCTATCATATACCAGAACCCAGTCACCAACACGTATTGGCTTCGGTCATAGTCGGTGAGTCTTGTCAAAACGTTCCTTGTTTCTGACTCGAGCCACCTTCAGCCTCTCCTGCGCATCAGCAAGATCCTCCTCCCTTCGCTCCAACTGCCTAATACGTAAAGCAAGGAGTGAAGCACGATCTATACCATCTTCCCATGGTAGCGTAGCCCACGTAGGAAAGTACTCCTCAGCAAGCATGATCGGTTTCTGACCCAACCGGTGTCCTCGTTCACTCTTACCAATGCCCTCTGGATTCATAGCAGTGGTAAGCCGAAGCTTTACTCCATAACGAGCAAAGAACTCCTTCACTTCATCGCCTCTCAACTCGCCTCTGTCTGCACGTAATCTCCCAACCGATCCATAACGACAGATGATATCTTCAAGCACGAACCTACAGATATTCTCTGTAGTCTTCGTCCGTAGTGCTCGTCCCTCCACATAGTTGGAGAGATCCTCTCGAGCCAACACCAAGTAACGCATCCCCCATAACCCCGGTGGCATCATCACAAGATCAAGAACCCACTGAAAATGGATACTAGATGGATAAGTAGGTACAAGTCCATCTCTGTGACGGACCTTAGAGTAGAACTGGCAGTGCAGACACGACCCAACAAAGTCCACCACGTCTTGATACAAACCCTTCCACCAGTAACGCTCCTTCAGCTTCGTGTATGTAGCCCAGACTCCACGGTGTCCAGCCCACAAGGTGTCATGAAACTCCTTCAGCAGATTAAGCTTTGTCGATTGATCATCCACCACTCTAGCAAGCATCCCATCTCTTCTCTTCGAACGTTTCCACAGATAACCCTCACGTAGAAGGTAGCTGTACGCATTCCGTCTGATCTCCTTGAACTCTGCATCACTCCATCCTTCTCTTCTGCATAAAGAACTCAGATAAAATCCAATATCGCGGAACTTTTCTGAGTAGAACTCCTCATTGAACGGCAGTGGTTCCAAGTCTGAAGTCTGCTGACCAACTTGGCACCAAACGTCTCTCCTCTCTTCACTCTCCATCTCTGCAAACATCTCATCCTCATTTGTATAACGAGCCCTAGACAACATATCTGCAACTGGATTGTCCTTCTCTGCTATATGCTTTAGCTCAGGGTTCAGACTCCGGACATAGGCAATCCATCGCAGCATTGCTATGTCTGGTGTAGTACAATTGGATATCATGCCTAGTAGAGGTAGACAATCCGTTTCCAGGACTACATGAGCACCAATCAGAAACTCACGATCTGTCTTCATTGCTGTCACCGCTCCCCACAACTCACGCTTCACCTGAGGATAATCTCGTTGCCTGTCTGTCAAGATCCTAGCTCCAAACCTAGAGGTAAGCCGCAATCCATCCGCATCATCTTGACCTATCGCCCAGCCAATTACCTTTGGGCTAGTATCTACTGTGACAATGACAGGTCTCCCACATCCATAGTCTACTCTCCTTAAAACAGGCGGAGACTGTAGAGCCTCCTTCAATCTATTCATAGCTTCTCGATGGACTGAGGTCCATATAAACCTCTTACCCTTCCTCAATAATGCATACAAAGGCTCAACAACATGAGCATAATGAGGAATGGATAAACGATAAAATACACAAACACTTAGAAAGCGTCGAACCTCTGTGAATTCCTACAGTCTGCCATCCTTGCTATGGCTTCAACCTTCTCGAGGTTTGGTCGCCTTCCAAAGCGCCACACAGATGTCCAACCACTAAAATCTCAGACACGCCAAACTTAGACTTAGCTCCTGACAGGGTGAGATGTACCTCCTCCAGACGAGTCAAGATATGTTCTACATCCCTGATATGGTCTGCAACAAACCTTCTACATCCATTCGCAAGTACTGCTTCATCCTTGTCTTCAACCGCGCAACCCTTTATAGGAATATCATCTAGAAATGGAATGGTAACATCAGGCACAAACTCCTTTAGTACCTTATGCATCGCATTCTGCATATGAGCCACCGAGTTCGTCGCTCCTTGTGGAAGAGTACACATCCGCATCAATCTCAGGGGCGTACGCATAGTAGTTAAATCCTTACTCTCCATAGCCAGCTGGAATTGATCATAATCGGAATATAGATCTCCTATTGAATAGATAGCTCTCCCTGCAAATGCCTCTGCTACCTCTTCAATTACAGGACCCGTCCCAACGTTACGAATGGTTACGTTATTCGCAGGCTGTAGGTCTTGAATAAAACGCAAAGCTCCTGACTTCTTGGGCACAGTGAACCACCTGCTAGAATATGGTCCCATAGACGGCTCAAGTATCCCCATTTGTACCTTCTCCTTCAACAACTCGATGAGTTTAGGCAATAAAGCACGATATCGCGCTACTTGGCGGCTACATGTTATATTTCTACTCCGACGCTTGAGTTTAGTAGTTCTAGAAGTTAGCTTATATTACTTCTAGTCGTTTATGTATATGTTTGACACCTTTGCATACGGTGTTAACACTATTTTGAGTCTTAGTAGGTTGATTACCATGTTGATAGGGCTTAAGCTCATGGGTTGTATTTGCGTGTCGCCCATGCACGCTTTCTAGCTGATTTAAGTTATTTTTCGGGGCTGCGTGTCGTTTTAAGTAATTTAAGTTTTACGTTGGCGCTCTAGGGGGCTTGACATGGTAGCCTATGAGTAAAACTAAGTTGCCACGTGGTTTAGGGTACTAAAGGACAACCAAGTGGAGCTATGAACTCCCATTGGTCCGTTTTTGTCTTTTGTAAAACTCTAAATTTAGAAACAGAGCTCTAGAGTGGAGTTCGAGCATTTGGTGAGGGATCTTCGAAATCTGAGAGCACAGGGAGAGAGGTCTCGTCATGCCAAGCACTTCCAGTGAAAATTTCGATCGATTTGAGTCAATAAAGACGGAGTTATGAGCAATTGAAGTTCGGATTGTGCTAGAATTGAATCATTTTGGTTGGATTTAGGGTTTTCAGTGTCATTCGCAGCAGATTTGAGAAAATTGCTTCAAAACTTCGAGGTTGTGTTCTCCGCCAACAGGGCTACGATTTCACAAAAAGTTTCATATCGATTGAGCAACTGAGTAATTCAGGGCGGCCGCTGAAGCTGAGGGGGTCTGAAAAGCTCTTAATCTAGAGCAGCGACTTCAGAGGAGGAGATCTACAGTTCTGTGTACATTCAGGAGTCCCAACTTCACAGGGATGTTCAGCACCCTGTAGACTGCAAATCCTGTAAGAAACTTCGAAATTGATCGAGCCAAACTCCTATTATAGGTTGAAATAGCCAGCTAGGTACCAGAAATTGCCGTAGTTTTCTTGCTCAAAACTTTTCTGTTCATATCTCCGTGTCAGAATTTGATCTCAGGCTGAAATTTCGTCTGTGAGTTCAGTAGTACCTCATTTGCATGTAGGGGAAGTTTAGAGGTCTAAACCTTCATAGTTTTCCTCTCCGTGAGTGTCAAAGTTCACCGCCGAATCCTATTACTACCAGCTAGACCTGAATTTTGCCTTCTGGGTATATTACTAGATCTTACACATCTGTGTGAGTGTTTATAGCCATATTGTGACCTGAAAGCCAACCTCTTGAGTGAACAACCACAGCCAGAAGCCCGGCGCTTTCCTAGGTAGACGGATTACACTCCGACATACTCTCTTTTTGGTGAACTCGACGTGAAACACCTAGGGTGGAAGTTTTCTTGAGAGTGTTACAGGATCAGATATCATGGCCAACCAAGGATCATCAAGTGGAGCTGCTGCTGCTGCTCAGCAACCTGTTCAGTTGGATGCTGCTACGATGAAGATGTTCCAAGCTTTTTCCATGTTTATGCAGCAGCAGCAGAGCACAGAGAGGAAAGAGGTATTAGCAATCAAGGCGTTGCAATCTGTGGTGCATCAGATGGACCAGTTCAAGGGTACAGATATTTCCAAGTATGTGCGATACTATGCTAGGGAGATGGAGGTGAACAAGGTACCTGAGAAGGAGATGGTGGAGAACTTTGAACTTGCTGTTGTCCCTGAGATTCGTGGGCGTGTGAAGGAGCTCAAGCAGCAGCAAGGACAGAGTTGGGAGAGCTTTATGCGAGCTTTGAAGGAGGAGTACTACACTGAAGACTCAGAGAGGGTGACCAAGAGAACATTCTTGGAGTGGGTGGTGAAGCCTAACAAAGGTTTGTCTGTAAATGAGTTGTTAAGGGAGTTTGATCGTCAGTATGCTCAGCTTTCTAGGACAGAGAAGCTTACACTAGAGGTGGAGAAGACCGAGCTTTTCCTACAAGCAGCGGACGAGACTATTCAGGAGAAGCTTGAGCTATTGCTGGAAGACAAGAGTGAGGAGAGAGGATTGAAGACTGACTGGAAGGAGGTTGAAGAGGCTGTTTCTTTGCTGACCAAGAGACAGAGGAGAAGGGACAAGGTGGTGGTAAGTGAAGCAGCACCTCTGATAATTCCTGTCAAACAGTTGCCTACTAAGCCCACTTTGGTAATTGCTAGAGAGGAAGACTCACCGCTTGATGAGTTGATTAAGGGTATGAAGGAGCTTAAGCTTAAGCTCACTAGGTTAGAAGAGAAGGAGCAGAATGTACAGCCTGCTATGCAGAGACCTCAGATGAGAGAAGGCTTTGTTCATCGTTGTATATGGTGTGATAGCCTAGACCATGTAAGAAGAGATTGTGGAGAGTTTTCAGATGCATTGAGGAAGGATCTGATCTTCTTCAAAGATGGTAAGATCCATCTGAGAGAGACTGGGATGATGTTGGGAACCAACTTTGGCAAGGGTGGTATGAAGAGGCTTGTGAATGAGATATCAGCATCACATGCTGTTTCTCTTGTGAATGCTGCTACATGTGGAGTGAAAGTGGAGATGGAGAGAGAGAAAGGGACTACTGGGTTGTGGTCTGATGTAGTGCGGTCCGTAGCTAGAACAGAGTTAGACAAGGATGTGCTACGGAGGGTTGGCAACTCAATTCGAGAAACTACAGGATGGAATGACCCTGTAGACACTATGTCAGTGCATGCTTATGTTGCACGAAGTCATCATGAAGCTGTATTAGAAGAAAAATGTAGGAGGGAGGATGCAGGTGAGGCTTCTACAGCCAAACGGCCTGCTACAAGGAGTGAAAGGGGTAGACCAGATGCAAGGCAGGAGACAACACCTACTCGGGAGGAGACTATGGAGGATCTACCATCTACAACACCAAAGGAGAAGGAGAGAAGCAAGGAGAAGGGTAAGATGCCTGCATACAAACTTCAATCTGACATTGAGATTGCTACAGACTTGAAGCAGGTGTTAGAGAACCGTATCTTGAATGGGAAAGTTGAGTTTACTTTGGGTGAGATTCTTGGGATTGCAAAGCGTGAGTTCCATGAGGTTATTATAGATATCATCAAGAGGAAACGTCAGATTTTGGGTGAAGCAGCTACGCTTAACGCTCTAGGGACCAAACTGTCGGAGGATGAGGAGGATGAGATTGCTGGTTACTGCTCTCAAGTATCAGAGGGAAGATCAGATCAGCATGTGAGGTTTGAAGATGAGGTGGAAGCATCGCAGAAGAGTCATTATTCTCACAACCATTGGGCGAGAGCAACCACAGAGACCTTAGTGAAGCTGGGAGATCTAGAGGAACCTGTGGTGGCATTGATTGATCACGGCTCAGAGATTAATCTGATGTCTAAGGAGCTGTACAAGCGTGGGAGGTGGCCCATAGACACCGACCATGGGTGGCTTATCCGTGCTGCCAACAACCAGCGGGGAGAACTCTATGGTGCTTGCCCCAACATCAAGGTAACTGTGGGTGACATCAGTGATGTTCAGAATTTCTTTGTGCAAGACATGTCAACCTATCCTATCATTCTAGGGCAGCCTTACATTACTGCTGTTAGAATGGAGACACGAATTATGGATGATGGTTCAGCTTATGCTAGGATACGTAGTAGAGACGGCAAAAGAGCTGTTCAGTTTTTGACCGTTGCTGCAGAACATGAGAGGAATCGTGATAGCTTGAGAGACCGTCTACTACCTAAGATTACTCAGGAGTTTAGAGAATCTAGGGGTTTTGGCAGAGTACCATTGAAGAGCGAGACTTCAACGGTACAGTAGAGATAGGATTCTCGCCTGATCCAGTAAAGCAGGAAGCTTTATCCACTAGCTTCTTGGGATTGACATCATGTGGATCAATATGTTATAGGAAGGTTGAGAATCTGAAGAGGTTTGAGAGGCAACATGTGAAGTATGTACAACAGTCTTTGTGGGATAGTGGAGAGTTAGCAAGAGATGAATACATATCTGGAGTGTTTGAAGAGCAATATTTGGTAGATACTATAGGGGAGTTTAAATCTATAGTAGAAAGTTCCATAGATGATGTAGATAGAGTGGTGAGAGTGAGCTCCAAGGAGCTTTATGATGTAATTGATAAGTTTATAGATCGGCAAGAGGTGTATGTGGAGACCAAGTACAAGTCAGTGGCAAAGAAAGTCAAACCAGTGGCTTTGCCTTTACCACTCGATTACAATCAGAAGATGGAGCAAGCTGCACGAGAACCGACGCTCAGAGGACCTAGAAGAATTAGGCACCAGTTCACAGAAACAACACTAAAGGAGCTGAGGATTGGAGGCGATGGATTTCTTACTGAGCAAGAGAAGAAGAGCTTCAGGGAGATGCTGTCTAGGCATGGTAAGGCGTTTGCGTTTGAGTCACATGAAGTAGGATGTGTAGATCCAAGTGTAGTTGCACCTATGGTAATCTTTACTATACCGCATGTGCCTTGGAATCTACGTCCTATCCCTGTACCTAGAGCTCATCTACCAAAGCTGATAGACTTGCTCAATGAGAGGATTAGGATGGGTATCTTGGAACCATCTATAGCTCCTTACTCTAGCAAATGGTTTACTGTTCCGAAGAAGAGTGGAGCTTTGAGATTTATCCAAGATATGCAGCCAGTTAACAAGGTGACTATCAGGAATATGGGTATAGGACCTATTGTAGACGAGTTTGCAGAGGCTTTTGCTGGTCGTGCTATCTATTCAATGGGAGACTTATATTCAGGGTATGATCAGTTTCAGTTATCCTCTGAGAGTAGAGACTTGACTACAATGAGGACACCTTTGGGGTTACTAAGGATGTGCACCTTGCCACAAGGTGCTACCAATTCTGTAGCACATATGATGAATGGCATGAATAAAGTTTTGAGGAATTTCATTCCTGAAAAAACTATGCCATTCCTTGATGATGTGCCGATCAAAGGGTGTGCTGAGGAGGAGAAGAATGAGGTAAAAGATCAGAGGGGGTGCCGTAAGTTTGTTGCAGACCATATAGTTGACTGCGATAAGATATTGAGTCGACTGGAGGAGGTTCATTTGACTTTATCAGGAGCAAAGTCTGTATTTGGAGAACAAGAGGTGTTGATTGTGGGGCACCTATGTGGATCTTATGGTCGGAAACCTTGTCCAAACAAGGTTGATGCCATTCGAAGAATGAAAGAGACGTGTGGATCGGTTACCGAGGTGAGAAGGTTTCTAGGTGCATGTGTGTTTTACCATATATAGATTCCACACTTTGCACATGTAGCAGATCCGTTGTACAAGTTGCTGAGGAAGGGGCAAAGATTTCAGTGGCAAGAGGAGCAAAGCGAGTCTATGAAGAAGTTGAAGGATCTGTTATCTTCACCACCAACTCTACGGAAGGTAACATATGAGTTGGGCAGATCTGTTATCCTTACTGTTGATACTAGTCCTATTGGCATTGGATGGGCTGTAGGACAAGACGATGAGGATGGAAATAGATATGTGGTGCGTTTTGGAGCTAAGGTGTTAAGTTCACGACAGAGAGACTACCCTCAGATCAAGAGAGAGCTATGGGGAGTAGTTACTGCGATGAAGAGTGACAAGGAATACTTGATAGGAGCACCTGTGGTTGTGGAGACATATTGTTTACCTCTCTTGGGAATGATTACTAGCTGTACAACTCCAGACATTGCTATGTTGAGATGGATAGCATATATCAAGTCCTTGAACCCAGAGTTTAGACATATTGCAGGGAAGGACAATCCTGTGGCAGATATGTTATCAAGGGCTAGGTATTACGATGAGAAAGAAATGATAGATGATCAGGAGGATGTGGGAATAGAGTTCTATTCTAGTGCTCTTGCTAGAAGAGATAGAAGCTGTTTTGCAGCCCCGTTGGAGGTTTTTGAGGAAACTATGTATGATGGCGAGTGGTTGGACCTTGGGCGCTATTTGAGTTCATTGGAAAGGCAAGAAGGCTGGTCTGATGCAGATTTCAAGAGGATCCGTAGAATAGCTTATGGTTACTTTTTACATGGAGGACATCTATGAAAGCGCCCTAAGCTACAAGGAGGTATACCGCAACGGGTGGTATGTGACTTGGAATTGCAGCAGCAATTGATCAAGGAGTTTCATGAGAGTCTATGGACCGGTCATAGAGGAGTTTGGGCTACATTTGCCAAGATGAAGGAAAAGTATTGGTGGAAGGGTATGTATAAGGATGTAGTACAGTTTGTTTCATCCTGTATACCTTGCCAGATGTATTCCAACGTACGACATCGTGATGGATTGCGTCCTACTTATCCTTTAGCCATTCATTACAAATGGGTAGTGGATCTGGTAACTATGCCATTTGGGCTTGGACAAATGAGATATCTAGTCTTGGCTAGAGAAGATCTATCTAACCAAGTTGAAGGCCGTGCCTTGAGGACGAAGACCACTGCTAGTGTCTGCCGCTTTCTACTTGAAGATGTTATTTGTAGGTATGGGTGTGTGGGAAAGATCACTGCAGATAGGGGTGAGCTGGATTCGCAAGAAGCAGTTGAGTTCTTCAAGCGATTGGGAATCAAGTTGGCATTAACCACTGCTTACAATCCTGAAGGGAATGGCAAGAGCGAACGAGGTCATCCGCCAATCATCAAAGCTTTGGTAAAAGCTTGCAAGGGTAAGATCCGTGAATGGCCTAGACTGCTACCATTTACTTTATGGGCAGATCGTACAACTCATAGTACCGTTACAAGTTACATGCCAGCAGAGTTGATACTAGGACAAAAACCTGTGATGCCGATTGAGGAGGTTGTGCCTACTTGGAATATTTTGCCATGGGAAGATGGTAGAAGTACGGAGGATCTTCTTGCATTAAGGATCCAGCAGTTAGAACGGAGACCTGAGGATGTTGCCAAAGCTGTGGAAAGGTTGAAGACTGCTAGAGAGAGAAACAAAGGCAGATTTGATAGAACGCATAGATTACGACCCAAACCAGTTAAGGAAGGTGATTGGGTGTTAGTCTATGATAGTAGTCTTGATAATCAGCATAGCGCTATCAGAAAGTTTTCCAAGAGATGGTTCGGACCTTATGTGGTGTTAGAAGTTTATGATAATGCCACATACTCTTTGAGAGAGTTAGATGGTGCAGTGCTCAAGATACCAGTCGCAGGGAAGAGAATCAAGCTCTTTAGAAGGAGAGGGGAGGACCAGAACATTGCAGAGCTTACTGAGGATGAAGCTGAAGACTCAATGCAGGTTGAAGATGAGTTTGAAGCCGAAGCTGAAGAGTCTTGATCTGGATGGCACATACCGGAGGATGTGCAGGTTCAGAGGGGGTGGATGTCGCGCTACTTGGCGGCTACATGTTATATTTCTACTCCAACGCTTGAGTTTAGTAGTTCTAGAAGTTAGCTTATATTATTTCTAGTCGTTTATGTATATGTTTGACACCTTTGCATACGGTGTTAACACTATTTTGAGTCTTAGTAGGTTGATTACCATGTTGATAGGGCTTAAGCTCATGGGTTGTATTTGCGTGTCGCCCATGCACGCTTTCTAGCTGATTTAAGTTATTTTTCAGGGCTGCGTGTCGTTTTAAGTAATTTAAGTTTTACGTTGGCGCTCTAGGGGGCTTGACGTGGTAGCCTATGAGTAAAACTAAGTTGCCACGTGGTTTAGGGTACTAAAGGACAACCAAGTGGAGCTATGAACTCCCATTGGTCCGTTTTTGTCTTTTGTAAAACTCTAAATTTAGAAACAGAGCTCTAGAGTGGAGTTCGAGCATTTGGTGAGGGATCTTCGAAATCTGAGAGCACAGGGAGAGAGGTCTCGTCATGCCAAGCACTTCCAGTGAAAATTTCGATCGATTTGAGTCAATAAAGACGGAGTTATGAGCAATTGAAGTTCGGATTGTGCTAGAATTGAATCATTTTGGTTGGATTTAGGGTTTTCAGTGTCATTCGCAGCAGATTTGAGAAAATTGCTTCAAAACTTCGAGGTTGTGTTCTCCGCCAACAGGGCTACGATTTCACAAAAAGTTTCATATCGATTGAGCAACTGAGTAATTCAGGGCGGCCGCTGAAGCTGAGGGGGTCTGAAAAGCTCTTAATCTAGAGCAGCGACTTCAGAGGAGGAGATCTACAGTTCTGTGTACATTCAGGAGTCCCAACTTCACAGGGATGTTCAGCACCCTGTAGACTGCAAATCCTGTAAGAAACTTCGAAATTGATCGAGCCAAACTCCTATTATAGGTTGAAATAGCCAGCTAGGTACCAGAAATTGCCGTAGTTTTCTTGCTCAAAACTTTTCTGTTCATATCTCCGTGTCAGAATTTGATCTCAGGCTGAAATTTCGTCTGTGAGTTCAGTAGTACCTCATTTGCATGTAGGGGAAGTTTAGAGGTCTAAACCTTCATAGTTTTCCTCTCCGTGAGTGTCAAAGTTCACCGCCGAATCCTATTACTGCCAGCTAGACCTGAATTTCGCCTTCTGGGTATATTACTAGATCTTACACATCTGTGTGAGTGTTTATAGCCATATTGTGACCTGAAAGCCAACCTCTTGAGTGAACAACCACAGCCAGAAGCCCAGCGCTTTCCTAGGTAGACGGATTACACTCCGAAAACGAGGAACTGGGATCGGTTTCAGGTCCCAAGGCACATGAGGGATTGTGAATATAACCATAGGTGCTATAACCTGCGGGTCCACACAACCTATCTCCTCTGCTGAAAAAGAGAATGCCTTACCATGCTTCACTACCATTTGTTCAAACACTGTCTTCTCGACCTCAGTCAAGAATTCACCCCCTCCTATCTGGAGCTCCTTCAATGTCTCCTCAGTTAACTGGTGCCCTACTCGTCTATGATCACGCAATATAGGTTCAGTCCCCACTAACTGTACTTGCTGCTAGGAGTTAACAGGTAGTTGAGCTGCTACCGGTCTTACCTTTCTCAGTACAGATTTGTACTTCGCATGGACGTCTGCTTCTTGAAGGAGTGCACACCAACAACTTGCTTCTCTCCCTTCATTATTCTGCATCGGATGAGGAAAGAACTGCAGGTATGTAGCAATCTCCTTATATATGCATCGAGAGTGGATAGGGATCACCACCACACTATTTTTCCCCTCCATCAATCTACTCACATTGTCTAACCAACCAACAGCTGATTGTATAGACATAAACTCTTCAAACAAACCAGAAACCACTTCGTCTTCAGATAGAACTCCTGTACAACGCAGATTTGCTGCACACCTCTCCATCTGCCTTCTACTCTTCTCAGTCAAATCCTCCATCCGTGTGAACTCACTCCAATCATCAGAACTGAAAGCCATCAACCCAGATTTCCAACTATGCACAGTGCAACTACTTTCTGAATCTTGAGCAGCCTTTCCATTAACCTCCTGTGATCCCTCAGGCTGCTCAAGCGGGATCATAGTAGCAGTAGATCCATCACTCTCGCTATCCCGTCCTACGAGAGTGGTTTCAGAAAACCCTTACCCCTACAGATAGGAGAATCTCTCAAAGTTTGACGGTTTCGTTCGTGGTTCGTACGAACGGTCAGAAACTGCACAAAACGTCTATCATCTGGACTACGGATCCTGTATAATGAGATCCATCATCCATCACCTTGGTCTCCATTCGAAAACCCAGTAGATGGAAATGAAGAAAAATAGACAGGTGGAATTTTATGATTTTCTTATTGATTTGAAATTAAATCAAAGTTTATATGGATTTACGCTAGATCTTAAATACATATGAGCTTGATATTCTTTATTCTATTTGAAATGCAGAAATAGTAAACATCATAGTCTTATTGTTTATCCCAGAGTTTCAAATTGAGCAAGTGAGCAAGAAGGAGTAAACCCATTAAACCCATTAGAGTAAACCCATTAGTCTTGCAATCAAGAAAGTTATTGATTTTAGACGTGAATGATCTTTTGATGTATAGTTGGAGTCACAAAAATGCAAGGTGACCACAAATATGCGTCAAATATGTAGTGGTTCGTCTTGATATATATCGATTTCTGGAAGGATGTTGCTATCTGAATTTTTTGTCAGAAGAAAAATTTGAATAAATATCTGGAAAAAAAGTAACACATTTGGGAACATAAGTAGTACATTTAGTGGACATTTTAAAACTATTTGGATGATAATTTTAGGACTACGAAAAGTCTCACTTTAGTATATAGACTGATATAAATTTAAATTTGTTTGATTGTTATAAAATTAAACTAATATTATAATAGATTATATAATACATAAATAATGATTTATAGTTGTCACAAATTTGTTAGAAAAAGAAGTCAAAGTGAAATTAGTAAACCACAGAAATCAAGATGCAAATTGACTTCTTTTGATTAAATCGAAAGAGACATTTGTCAAGCTGAGATTATAATCGAGCGAAACATCCTTCAAGCGTTTCTCTCGTAAGCAGCAAAATTCTTTCAAATTTATTAACATTACGAACTCCGAGAAAATAATAATCAAGATCCATCGAAACATCCTTCAAGCATTTCGCTCTTAAGGAGCTCAACTTCAAAGAGGTGTCGCTTGCAACGAGACAAGAACGAAATTTTTCTTCGCTTGATTCCAAACGAAGGCATTAAAGAGACTAGAGCTTTAAACGTATCAAACACCATTCAACTATATTATTCATGTTTTCATCATTACTCTAAAACCCTTTGCTGCTTCTCTTTAAATTTTCTCTTATTACAATAATACAAAAGGAATAAACATTCGAATTGACACACATAATTAAAAATGAACGAAATAAGTTATCAATACATTCTCGATTAAGATTCCAGTCGATATTCTATTGAGAGCTAAACAAAAACCAGAAACTTTTGAATAGAGTTTCTGTTATACATACCTTGAACTGTTTTGTCGAGGGTGTGCCTCACGTGTCTTAAGAGTCAGACTATCTCTTATCTCCTGAAGACACATCTGTAGTGGATAAGAACCATCCTCCACCTCTGTCACATAGCTCTCCAGAATAAGTCCATCTCGCACGAGAAAACGACAACAGAGCTAAGGTGCTGAGAGGACCCAACTACCCAAAAAGCCTGTCGGAGCAATCTCCTCCATGGATAATAAACCCACTTCATCACATGATATCGATAAAAATGTTTGCATACGTGCGAGAGGTCTTGTCATACAGTCAAAGGCCCCGGTCATACGATGTCATCAACACACTCTCATAATCCTCCTATCAAACTCTCTAAGGCATGAGATGAAGATAAGAGATGGAGGCACTTTGCGGAGTACTTAACTAGGACGACGTGCAATGAAAGAGAAAAGGATATCAAAGGCAACATGTGGGTCCTCTAACATAAAGAGATCCTCGATATGCAAAACGTCCTCTGCAAGGACAACATCTAGGAACCGAGAGACAAAGTCCTCTGTACCCACCAGAACCCCGAGGATGCGTAAACCATCTCTAGGTGTAACAAATCTCTCCGAGAGCTGGAGGTCCGACTGTATACTTATGAGAGACCAAACCTTTCACTTCGGCACCTTCACTCTCAGCCTTATCAAGGTCAATTGAGAGACGAGGTGATCAAAGGTAACATCGACCTGGTCCGCCGGACTTACGATGTGCGTTTTTCCATCTCTAGCTCTTTCCAGCTAGAGATGGAAAAACACAACCTAGAGCAACCAAGATGGTGGTCAAGAGAGCTCTATAGTGAGCTAAGGCAAAGAGAGGTCCACCCAAAGGATCTCCCTGACGAGTACCTGCCGCAGAGCTGATGAATGTAACCCCCTCAATCGCAAGATCGTGCTGGTAATAAAGAGAGGAGGAAGAACTGTAGAACGATCGCACGAAAGAACGACATACGTCAGAGATCCATCGTCATCCATGAGCTCTCTAAAGATGAAAGCACAAAAAATACTATTAAAAGTATTTTTCACATCCACTTGTAATACAACCCAATCGAGAAAATGTCCAAGAGAGCCCGAATGTCGCAAAACACAAACTCACAACCTCCAGACATCGCAACTCCAAACTGATGTGGACAAAAATGATCTTGAAAAGTATCTCGAAGTTGAAAGACAATGGTACGATTGATAAGTCGTAAGAGAATCTCATCGATGACTATCGGTCGAATCCTTCCATCATCCTTCGTCATGGCCAAAAGTCTAGCTATCTTCAGTACTTGAGCTATAGACTAGAAAATATGTCTTGAGCTACTGCTGCCGCTACTAGAAAAAACTCCGTGAAACCACTAAGAAGGATCGTCTATCTGAAAACAATCCCGTAGGTGCTCGTAGATCATCCCAGACAGACTTCTAGAGGATAGACGTGGCGCTGTACACAAAGTCTGGACAAACAAGGATCTGATGACTCTTCAAGCTGATAGTCTTGAACCTCAGGTGGTGAAGGATCACCCGATGGGAGTGAAGAAAACACAACAAAGTCATCGTCTCCTCAGTAAGACATGTCATTGACAAAGATGTAATGCTCTAACAACTCTACTATACTCTCCAACCTGACCTAACATCCTACAACTTCGTATGCATGCGAAAGATGAGACATCACGTGTAGAGACAGACTCACTCTTACTTCGTACTGCATAAACTGATTCCTCTTGTAAAGCCATCCAATCACCTGCACGGAATCTCCGAAGATAGGTCGTCATCTCCCGATGTCTTCCTCTATCACCTCGAGTATAACGAAGGCACCAACGAAGAAGTAAGAGGAACAATAGCCACGCCATCTCATCCTTCATGTTCCGTGCCAACATGTCGAGAGGTAGATGGAATGCTTGTCTCATCTCGTCATGAAGAGCACGAGATAATCGGTGGAACAAATGAGATTTTACCCCCTGCGAGGTAAATAATTGATTGCACACCGGACATGATGCATCTCGAATCAATCTCGATCTCATGAGAGAGAGAGAGAGTACCCATAACTAGAAAAGAGATGATATCCAATCAAACGACACTCGTAATAAAAATATTTCAAAAAAAACCCACTAAAAAAAACCCTAATATATGGAGATAAAAAAGAAAGTACTAAATGTAGCAAAAAGTCCCTCTGAAACAAGAAAAACAAAATATTTTTCAAAAGTCGTTCAAAAACCTTAAATAGAAAACTCTATAATCTTAAAACTTTCAAAAATCTAAAATATTTAATATTTTAGATTTTCTATAAAACATAATTTTCCATTTTCCATTTTCCATACTTCTCCATAAAACATGAAAATTCTAAGAAAAAAAAAACAAAAAATGAAAACAAACATGAATATGTAAAAAAACAGTACAATAAACCACCCCAACACCCTCTCCTCTCTCAAAAATACAATCTCGACCCTCTCTCCTCCCCCTCCCTCACTCCGCCTCCGCTCCCTCTCCTCCGCGCGCGCGTGAACCATCCACAAGCCAGTTTAGTAACCGCAACGGCACAACTCCCTTCGTACATGATGAGCTATTCAGGTTCCAACATTGACATATACAACTGCCACCAGTTCACCTCGCAACTACTACCGTAGGGCGAGATCATCGGGAAGAGCCCTATTTGACGACCGAAAATATTCCTGGAGTTACTTCTGGGGTCCATGACCGTTAATCTCGACCGTAACGATCAGAAGTCCCCCTTCTCATTCCAAAGATGTGATCCATGCAGATTCATGGATCATACAAATTAAGATGTATAATTACAGCAGGTGGCCACCAAAGAGGAGGATCATATTTGTCGACAGAAGAATTGGGAATCCAGCTCGCACCGAAAGATTTTCCGAGTTGATCAGTCGTTGTAACGTTCTGTCTTCCTTAGAAACACAAAAAGGGATTTCTCATTCTGTTAGATATCCTGTTCCCGACTCTCAGTTCCTGTAGAGCTGCCCAACATGCTGCTGTACACACTTTTCTCTTTAGATGGTTGAGTAGTTCTTTGCATGTGTGAATGTGCTTTTTGCGTATCGAATCGGGGGGTATTATGATTGTGAGTTGTACCTGAGACAGACGGCGCTGCTGTACCGACTCACGAGTTTTTGGGAAGGACTGTTTCAACTGATCTCATGACTTGAACCTTCGAAAGTGCATTCTGCTAGTCCAGAGCCGGTTGCAGTTACGTCAAACCTGCTTCAAGCAACGGAGAAAGAACGTGTGTCTTCCCTCTTCCCCTACCGGTAGATATAGAAGTCAGTACTTCGTATGCTTGGCATAATCATTCTTTTGACTAAGCACTTGCACGATGATTCAATGCAAATTCACATTTCCAAGCCATGCGTCTCTGGAGGTGTCGATTTACCTTGAAACAGTTCCCTCTTTGAAAGTCGTAACCGGTGGACGCAGAAGGTTAGAAAAGCGAACATCCCAATATGCCCACGGTAGCAGGCATTGTCGAGCACCTCTCATCTTCGAGAATCGGGCTCTCCTCAGAGAGCGAGCTTACAATGATTTGCGCCTCCTGACCCCCAATTCCCCGGGATGCCTTTATAGGGTAACTTTCCCGAAAGAGCAATCCTTCTTTCTAGGCGGAATCATTGAGCTTAGATGTAGATGAACACGCGTCAGCTTCAGACCTAGTTTATGAACCATCTACGGTACACTAGCCTGAAAGTTTCGATATTATTAGGGTGTTTGGAATGCACGTTCTTCTGCTCAACTCAACTAATGGCACGACTTCCTCCTCAGGACCATTGATTTTGAAGCAAGCTAGGGAGATTTCTTACGCTACTTGCATGCTCCTACACTGCAGTACTGTGGGTGTGGGGCCTTTGTGCAAGTTTTGACTCCTCGGCACTTCATTTGTCGTGTGCCATATGACCAACTGGTTGGTTGGCCGGATGCTCTCAAGATGCTCTCACTGGTGCTGCTCACGTTTTTGCTTCTTTCTTCGTGACCCGAGATTGAGCCGAGATTCTGAATCTCATTCTGGCACTCAGTTGCCAGCCTTTGGTTCTGGATAAGTACATTGTTTTTGTAGGCCATGGCAGACCATGACCACCTCGAGTTTCAGCAACGAGTCCCCTTTTCTCTCGTCCTGTAAAATCACACACACTCAGCGCTGAAAAGTGAAGAAGTGCGTGTTTTCGAGTGACAGAGAAGACAGAAAAGTGTAAATGTTCGAGTCGAGGGAGGAAGAATCTGAAAAGTTCCAAGGTCTTGTTCTGTTGCACAGAGGGCTTCTTTCAGAAAGCTGAGCTGCTGAGCGATCCGATGGCATCAAATCTGTTGCTTATCTTCGATATGCATGTGCATGAGTCCAAGAGCCAATGCTGAAAACTCCTACATAATTTCCACCGAATCTATCTCGGGACTGTCAACTGACACACATAAAGCCTGTTGTTTATCAGTCACTCTTCGGAGCGTGTGTGTAAAGCAGGCCCAACCCAGGTTTTTCCTGCTTACCTGTAATTTGCCTCCGGTTTTTGACAATTTACGGACTACTGTGTTAATTCACCGGCGATTTTTAGCAAATTTTGAGTATTCTTCCACCTTTTTGGTTGTTTGGGGAAAGGAATTATCCGACGCATTCTCTACTTCTCCTGCATTTTAGAAAAGTTGCCGGAGCACATTACACGGGATGCCGGATCTAGGCTGACGCTGGTGTAAAGGTCACGTAGGCCCCGTTTACTTAACAAGTTGATAATTACCCAGCCATGCAAATTTTCTCCCTAACAGGACAGTGTAAGCGCTTCACTTCCGCAACTCCGAAACTCCCGTGGTTTCTAAATCCTGGGATAGGATGGGGCTACATCCTCCGCTCGCTGTCGCTCGAAGAGGTGTTTAGAACGTGGGCCTTGTTTAAAACTTTACTGCGTTGCGTTGTGCAGTTCAGTCCGACGACTTGAGCACCGAGAGGACAATTGAAAGACAACTGTTGCTGTTTGCAGGGAATCCTAGAGTCAGGAATTACATGGCAGTCAAACGCCAGTTGGAGAGATTGCACTAGATAATTCTCCGCTTCCATTTCTTTTGACAGAGTTATCGAATGACTCAACACCATCTCCTCGCAAGATTATGTTTCCAATGTGAGTCTGTGATTCGCTTGTTGGACCATACCTTGGTAGAATTCTGTAAACAACCCTCCCGCGGCTCCACTCCACTGAAACTGGGGCGGGGCATTCATCCATGCTGGTTTACGTGGCTTGGTTCGTCCGGTTCTCGAATCTGCATAACACACAAAGCAAAAACTTCTGAATCACCGATATAATGTAAGGACGTTCGAATTTTGCGGCGCGATATCTCCTATCTTTGTGTATGCTGACAGTAAATTTTGAATCCCTCCGTGTTAAGAAGCCGTTTAGAGATTTTAGCAGCAGACACGCGTCCAGTTGATAGACATGCGGTTACTTTGGTCAGGGAAGCGCGGCAGAAAACTGGATATGTAGCGTACTGAGGAACGTAACGGGCCGTAGGGACTTGAGCAAGGCGAATGAAAAGAATTATTAATTAAATATATCAGTAATTTTGTAGTAGCACCATTAGAATAGGCTACTCGTTGCAACTGTGCCAACCCTGTCTCTTGAGTGGCAGCGACTGCAGTTCGTTGTTGCTGGTGAAAGTCGAAAGCCTGAAAGCTCTCTAAACAACAACCTTCCCCAGGATGTCCTACACTGTAGCTCGCTATGGAGTGAGTTCCAGGGCTCAAGCCCCTGCCGCGTTCCGTGGGGACACCTGTACTCTAGGCCTGAGGGTTACCTAGTAGCCGTTGGATCTACTCGCCGGCGCGATAAGCAAAATAACGAAAATATAAAGGAGAAAGCGAACTCTCGACGTCTCCTTACTTCGCTGAGAACATCTTATTAGCGAATGGATGTGGGAGCCGCACACTCGGGAGGTTCCACTTCCAAGTGACAGCTACTGTAGTGCAGCCCTAGGCAGAATATGTTGGGCATTCGACGCGGATTGTGGTTAGTGGTTGTAATCACTATTTCTACTCGGGGTGGAAGGAATCACGTCCATGATCATTACCACGGTGTGTGCTATGGACCCCCAACTTCAGTCAGGAGACTATGCGGATCTGAAGCAACCAAATTCAGGCAACATGAGCGCCTGATTACCACGTTCTGCTTCAACGAGACCAAATCAACACACCATGTGGTAAATAGTGATCTTTAATCAAACCCGAGAAAGGGTGGCAGGAGAGGCTAAACTACATTACATTTCCGCTCCTGGTTTCAAGTATAAAGAATTCCAACACCAAGCTCATCCGACAATCAAGGAGCACGATCGCTATCCTCTTCTTGATTCATGTTTGCAGTGTTCTTCTCTAATCTACCCTTCTTGACAAGGAAGCAGCAGGACAGCTACCGAAAACCATCTGCTCCTTGTTCGTATATACTGCTTTCGTACCTATCTACACTCATTCTTCTCAGTAAGGTGCTACCAGGAGACTTGTTCCTCCCCCTTGACAAAAACACAGTGGGCTTCACCGTTTGAGGTCATGACAATGCTCATCTACAACTGGAATCTAGAAAATAATTTAGACAACCGTCCTACTGTTTAACACCTTCAAGCGCTCTCACAACTTGACTGTGAGACATCCCCAACTACAGCGCCCGGAGAGATCTACTTCCGTAGTGCGTCATGAGAATAATGTTTTCACATCATATAAGAGATCAGCAGTGGCACATCCCACCTGCCTTCGCAGCAGAAATTTACGTCCTATCCAATTTTCACAGACCAATTGTAATTCTCCTGTGTAGAATCCTCACCACGAGTTCAAGGAATCTGCCCCTGTAGCTGATGGCTTCCTGCGTCTCGTAACATAACAGCCCTTCAGCAATCTCACAGCATCTCGTCGACACTTACCGATATTCAAAGCACAACATCGAGCCGCGGTTCGAACAGGATAGTGCTCGTAACCTCTATCTGCGTAGCCCGACAGAGGTTTCTACTAGGAATTGGCAATGACCACCACAAACCTGTAGTCAGATTGCACATGTACCTCATAATCTGTGCATCACCTGATCCGGCACTGCGAGACCCAACACCAATGTAGTCTCCATTTGCAACCAAAAAGTAGTCATGCCCTGTTCCAAGTTCCTGGACGAACACGTCCGGCATTCGCACTCTACAAACCCATTCGTGGGTCTCAGTGTCGACCTCCATCACGGGTTCATCTGCCTGGATTTTGGAGCCAGGAGTTGCCGGCATATGCAGGTTCACCCACTGATCACTCGCTACATCCAGTTCCCAAACATACACTCCTGCCAGAGTCCTGTGTGAACCTGCAAGCGCGCCCTGTACTCCTCCGCCCAACAGCAAGCGTCCCTCTTGTTCGAATAAATGGGGAAACTTGATTCCATGGGGCATCGCAGCTCGCACGAGTTCCCATTTGTCCTCTCCAACTCCCACTCGGTAAACTTCATAGGAGTAGTTTACGGCCAATTTGGCAACTAGGCAGTACATAGACCCACCATACACTGCAGCTCCGAGAATCTCATGTCGTCCGCCAGCCCGCATCAGAGGTCCTGTTGACTCCCACTCGTTCTTGACAGAATCATAAACCTGCAAGTGCATTCTTTTTCCTGGCATTGGTTCGTTCACCACATAGATTTTGTAGGATCCTGTCTTCTTGTCCATGATAATCCCCGTGGTTTGACACATTCTGATTTTGGTTCTGGGCATTTTCGGGACCCACTTTTTGGTCTTGTTGACCGGATTAAATACAACCATGGAATGATCTTGTCGATCGGTTGTCGTTATGAGCAGCAAGCTTCCGGAGGACGTGATCATGCCCTTCTTGGTGAAGGCGGTGTCTGACAGGAAACAGGACGTGTAGAAAAAGGAAGCAGCTTCATGCCAAGTTCCTGAGGAGGTGTCGAACACTATATCCTGATCAACGAGGTTGAAGACGAGCCAAAATGGCATGGGAGGAGGAATTCTGGAAACTATCTGCTTGAAACCTGCATCGAGTGCGAACGAGTTCCACTCCTTGGAAACACACCGCATCCGACAGAAGCTCCGAGCTGGTAACCAAGCCAAAATGGTGTGCAGAACCTCGACTGGAAGCTGCTTACCCCAAACTCCAGGGTCCATCCATGGGTCCGACGATTCCTGCCACAAATCCATGTTACTTCGACCTTCACTCCACCTTCCTCCGCGTTCTGAAATTATCGCGCCAAAATAATGCTCGAAGCCTTCTCTTGCCGCCAGAGTTCCTCTGAACCCCAGTTGGGAGGATACAAGGACACAAAATTTGACGAAGAAGTCTAGCGCGCCAAATCGACTCTCCACAACCACAGCTATAGAGACCAGAAATGATCTTGCCGACGTCCCTCCCGAGAGAACAACCTCGTCACACTGAACATGACTCACTGCCCTGGACTGGTTCGGGCGTATCTAAACTAAACTTGCACCACTCACAAGCCCCTACCACTATTGAAATCTTGAGACCACCACATGCAACTGCAAACTACGAAACACTACAAACTACTGAAGTCCGCAAAGGGCTGCCTGCACTCCTCTGTAGACCTGACAGACAGGCTTGCAGTGCAGGGAATTATGGCATGATGGACACGGTCTAGAGCATGCAGCAATTCGAAGAAGGCAATGAGTCCAGTCCCGTGAATGGGATGAGCTCTTCCTCGGACCCTCGATTCCTCGAACCCATCCTCAACTCGAACTCGCAATGAGAGCTGATGAGAGGCAAAGGTAGTTAATTAGTGACATCGGCTTCCGGCCCGGCAAGACTGTGTCGCCACGAACAGAGCAGAAAAAGCGCTCAGGTATAGCCAGAATGCGCTACCGCCAAAAGACGCTTCGCTCGTTCCAGGCTGCGTTCGAAACAATGAGGCTGACAAAAGTTTCAACGCTCATTGAAGTGTCGGTTCGTAGAGTTCCTTTATACCGGCATGTGTCCAGCATGCCCGTAGAGCATCTACTCCTGAACTCCTCCGATGGTCAGACAAGCGCTTTGGTGGGTCCAAGTGGGACCCGCAAAAGCATTCCCATTGGATTCTAGACTTCCAATTCCACATGAGAAGCCTTCGGTCGGGAGGTAGAAGAGGGTTACCGGACCGGCTGTTGCTCTCCAGCTACTGAGGAGCAGAAAGAGCACAGACGACGCCCTCACGCTACCGCTATCGAAACCGGTAATTCACAAATATAACCACCGCAGTACCCATGAATTGAACGCCTTTGCCGGCGGCTATGGTTCCTAAAAGGCATCCAATGACCGAGACCGGACCTCATGGCCAGTTTGAACAGGCTGCACCCCGCTGCTGCTGCTCCTGCTCCGAAGTCTGTCACTCACTGTGACTCGACTGGAGGGACTTACTGCAGGCACGTGCGTGGTTTGGAGCGCCGTCCTCAACGCAGAAGCTGAACCAGCTTACGAAGCTGCTGCCAGCTGGACAGACACAGTGACCACATACCGGGACCCGCCATGGACTTGGACAGTACAGATGACTGACATCGTAAAGGTTCTACGTGATGCGACCTTTCTTCGCACGAAGTGGATATCAGTTTGGATATGGTTCGAGATAACATACTGTCCAGCTTGGATCATGTCAAACAACCCGCACCACGTCAGTCCATTTAGCATAACCAAGATAGAAAAAACATAAGACTGGATAACCCAGGTTGATATTCGAATGGTAATAACTTCTTTGGTCATTTTCGATGTTATTATCAAGATTACATGCTTATAAGAATTCTGAAAATTTTATCCAAAAATGAGTAAAAATTCTCGTCTTAAAATTCCCATTAATTTGTACACTTTCATGACTCTAGCCGTTTTCTGAAATTCATAATTCAAAGGAATGGAAAACACTATTCTCTCATATCCCCTTTTACCGTACTAATACATCAATTCGCACGGACACTAATAAGCGCAGGAGAGTTTCGCTCTAAACTTCAAGAACTTTTTCTACCTAGCGTAAATAAATCATCAACCACGTCAAAACCAGCAAGAATGGGTGATGGTGGGTAAACCATACGTCTTTAGTTATAATTAACTTTATTGATTAATTTAGATACACGTTAACGCTGATTTCTTCATCTCCATTCAATTTTAGTCATATGCGTATGACTGTGGTCTGCTCACCTTATATCTAACGACGACGACGACTATATTGGTGCAAGTAGGTGCGCGGGCTGATTTATTACGGTAAACTCTCCCCGTAGTGGGCGTTTAGGATGGTTTGCGATGTGGACCCCGCTGTTTGAACAGAGCCGTTTCGCTGTTTGAACTCTTGGCTAAGCAAGGCGCGCTGCTGGAGCCTGCGAGGACAGAGGGCCGCTCACATGGCTTAGTGCTCAGTTTGACGTTCGATATTCACTAAAAATAAAATACATTTAAGTAGAAATGAAAATCTTTCTGGTGCTGGTGAGCTGGTGAACCTAGAAAGAGGTCTCAAATATATCTCTGTGTTTTCCAAACTCATTTAGCAACTTGGTATTAGGGGGTGTCAAAATTCGAAGTGAAATTTTCTCGTGATATTGGTTTCGTGAAAACTTCACAATTGGACCAAACCGAAACTGAACTGAACCATTTTGAACTCCAACGGTTTAGAATCGCCCGTTTTCCAACCTTTAGAACCGAGCAGAATATAACCATTTTAGAACCAAACTATTAAAACAGAAGGATAAAATTATTTTACACCCGACCAGTTGTGAAGATTAACACAAGAGAATAATAAAATTAATGGTTTCTAGAGAAATGTATTTAATTGGGACAAAAACGAACCACTGAAAGTAAAAACGAAACCGTTAGAACTGAAATCTCATTTAATCCTTTAAAACTAAATCGTCTTTCAAGAAGTGAATTCGAACTTTCAAACTTGGAACTGGAGCCAAACCGAACCTATATACGTATAACCGAACCATTCTAGAACCAAACCAAAAAGTACGGTTCGGTTCTAAACGTGACCGACTCTACCGTCCAGGTTAGACTCGCGGCCACAGATCTCGTAATTTCTTCTCGCTACTAGAAAGGCCTTATCTGGGAAGTCCGTGTTGTAGATGTGTGGCCAGCCGAGTTGAATAGCGATAGTTCTTCTCTACATATAGATGGCGTATAGCAGATGCTTCTGCCTCCAATCAGCTATCAGGCGCTAAGCTGGGAGTAAGCTGGCGCTGACCATTTTTCCTGGAATCTCCTCTAACTTGTTGTGAGAGGGAGTGACTCCAAACCCACGTCTCGAATCACCTGGAGGCTCTGTTCGGAAGATTAAGGGCGTCACCGCACCAAGCTTTTTGACTACTGTTTTTTGATCCAAGCTTTTTGGAGGTTAGGTTCGGTAATAACAGTATCACCGCACCATGTCCGCTTATCGTTATTTCGACTAGTCTGGACCCTCTCCACAGATTAAAGAATAATCTGTGTGACCCCACCCGTTAACATCTGATTATTAGTTTTTTGGTTTCGCACGCTTAAGTGAGTGTTTAGAGACTTGAGTTAGTTCAGTTCTGCGTCATCACTGGTCCCCAAGTCCGAGGATCTTAAGTAAAATATTCATGCGTTGCTGTTAGTTTTTTACACTAAAAACAACAAAAAAACACCACACACGTGGAGTAGCATCGGTGATGCTTGTTTTTTCTAAAAAACTCAAATAAGCAAAAACAGAAAGCGTGGTGCGGTGATGCCCTAAGTCAAGGCTTGTGCTCTGCTGTAGTCCGTCGGAAGCGACTTGGAATCTCCAGGCCCTGCTGCCAATTTGGTGCCCCAACTTCCGCTCCAGAGTCCAGATCAAGCAAAGAATTCCCTCTAAAGTTGTGTTCACATTGTGTCTTTACGACCAGTTTTCTCAAGTGCGGCTGGGCCCGTCGATGAAAACCGCAGCCGCCGTTGCAGTTTCCAGATCTGCACCTTAAACAACTGGTCTGCCGCTCTATGCTAGTCGACCGGTATAATTACTTAGCAATATAAGGTAACATGAAACTCAGGTTACAGAGCTTTTATTTATTAAAAAGCGAGTTAAGCACACAACGCTGAGAAAATGAATAACAAACAAAAATTAACACATTTAAACCACACGTTGCGGTATAAAAACCCTCTTCCTGCCACGTCATCTTTTGCTCGTTCTTGTAGCGAGCCGAGAAGAGAAGCCGGAGCCGTTTCTCGGCATGACAACGTGTTAGTGCTCGGTCTCCGTCTTGTCTAGTTACTTTATTTTCGACTTTCGTTCACACCGAGCTCTTTGCACTCGAGCACTCTCATCGCATTATCTCTTTGACGGTCATCGCTGTGATTATGATGTGCTTGCATTTACTTCTGTGTATTGCAGCTGGGTCCCAGATCCGAAGCGCAAGAATCTATTTTGTAGCGTGAGTAAGTTGAAAGAACAGCTTCCATGTTATTGTGCCGCTTGTGATTTAGCAGCAACTGAGTTGGGCATGGATAAATCAGAAGGTTTGATTTTGTGTGCAGCATACAACTTTTTTGTGTCTGAACCCAAGAGACAGCAATATGTAGCATATAAAAAGCTCGTCTGTGTTGCTGGATTTGTAGAAAAGACTCCCTTCTCACGCGTCTGGTGGATGATCCAGATGAATCTCTTTTACTCGTTTCACGAGCAGCTGTTGAGTTCTAGTATTAGTTCTACCAGCATTGCTACTATGACTAGTCATATGCAGTGGTCCCTATCTTCCTTATGCGTAGCACTTTGTTCCTTGTCGTCTTCTCTACTATCCGTCTCGTCATCGTGCAGCATATTCAAAATTAAAATCGATTCATTCTTATTGACGCTCCGAGCATCAGTTTAGACTCTGTTGTCGTGCTCGTGCATCCTAACAGCTTCATCATTCTGTCAATTACTCTCCTCCTCGTACTAGATGAGGCTTTTGTTTGTGCCGTGTCGAAGATTTGCTTCGTCTATCAATGAAAGAGTGATTTTGTCTACTCGAGCTCTCCTAGCGGATATTATTAAAAATAAATGAATGACTTCATTCCTTGTGTTTCTTTGACCAGCGATATGATGAAATTCTGAATTGTGCCTAGTGATATAACTCTTACTTTCTATTGCACTGTGTTGTATGCTTGGTTCCAATCTACTCTGATCGTCTCTCTCGTTCATGGACAGACTACTAACTTTGAAGTGATCTTCCGGTTTGTTGGTGTTGTGTCTGCTGCCTTCCTGAGTTGTATTTTTTAATTCGCTCTCTGTTGCAATCTTGACGAGGTTTTTTGTTTGACAGTTACTCTTAAATCGTATTTGTCTCATATGAAAATCTACTTCACGATCAATCTCTTGCCAGTTCCGAATTAAGCTAAGTGTTTCTTCCCAACTTTGTTTCTCGAAGAGTCTCTATATGTCGCTATTCTGCTACTCGTAAATGTACAGTTGAGGGGGCTTAACGCGTGGACCGCTGTAGAATACTAAGAAGGTGTAGTGAAGATTGGAGAGGTTGCCAGATCGAGTTTTGGAAATGCCACTGGCACCTATGTGCTCAACAAAGCCGAAAAAGAAAACTCAGCGTGAGGAAGAACACAACAATGTGCTTTGACGTTTTCTTGAATATCATAATTTCTCATGCCGTTGAACGGGAACGGATATAGACAGTCATCATCAACCAACGAGTTCCGCGTTTAGTCCGAATTACAAGTACCCCCGAATTTGGCAATATATCTACTTTAGCAAGAACCCCACAAAGCAGGAACTAAGTTTGGAACTGCAGCTCAACTGCCTCAGCGGAGGCATCACAGAAGAAAGTTCAGCGTCGGGTTCATAACTCCTTCAAAGAACTCACCACGACGTGTCGAGGATCACTATACAGAGTACAAGCATCACCTTACATGGTACTGTCCGGTTTCTCCAAACTTGTAGCTCTAACCACAGCTACGAGGTTGGTTGGTCCTGAACCGAAGTTACCGAAATGGTCAATCGTATTTACTCCTTCTGAGAGAAAAACGCGACCCAAAGAATAGCGAACGGATGGGAGGACCTCTCAAGCCTTACAAGGGAGAGAAGGACCCGAAGGGCCAAGCAACTAGCACCCCGAAGAGAAGAACATCAGGGCTAAGCCCCGCTATCCAACTCAACCAACTCAGCCACCGAAGATCGGTGGCTGAGTTGGTTGGGTCTCAGACCTCTAAGCGAAAGATCTGGGGTTCGAGCCCGCCTGCTCTCGGTTGGAGGTGCAAGAAGTCGTTGTGTGTGCTATGTGTGCAATCTGGTCCGGGTACGCTGTGATTACTCACAAAATACAGTCCCATGCCTCTCGAAGAGATAAAGCGGACAAGTTAACAACTTTAACTTTAACTATCAGTAGTTCCTCTCTCGCCTATCGGACCCTTGACGCCCTACTCCTTCTCTAACTTCGGACTTGCGAACGAACGAAGCATGCAAGAAACGTCCGGCAACCCTTGAACCAGCACGTTGACTGAACCACGGTCTGAAGGGAAGAGCCAGCGAATCTCCGGACCGTTCTACCGGAGGAAATTCAGAGGCAGGCAGAGGACGGACCCGCGCTAAGGAACGGGCAGAGATGTAAGGCCAAAGGCGTTCAAACAGGCGGGATAAGCCACTGAATTAAGATGTCGTACGGCAGCAGCGGAATTTTGGTGGTCTCTCCGGACTCGCGATTCAAATATTGTCCGTAGACAGACCACCACGTGTCGGCTAAGCAGAATGTTGCTGGCGCACGACACGAAGATGAGAGACACGCGTCGGACATGAAGAGTTCTAAGCTGGGCGCGGCGTGATGACTGGAGTTTGGGCCGTGCAAAAGTCCCCTTGTGGGGCCCCTAAGCCAACAAGACGGCGACGCGCCAGCAAGAACAACGCCATCACCAGCGTCATTCTCGGATGGACGGTTACGATCTCCTTCGGAACTTCTCTCGTTCTTGTGTTGTCTGTCATACTCCAGTCTCCACATGAAACTTTACTGCAAGCGAGAGCTACGTTGTACTACTACAGTAATAGAGCCACCGGCCCACCGGCTGCTCGTTTCTGCAGTAGTCCCATTCTGCATGTAGAGTACGTATGTGTACACACGAAGCCGCGTTCTTATGTCATCACGTTACATTACATGACCAGTTGATCTTTCCCCTTCGCCTCTTTTCTAAGGCGACAGTCAACAGTTGCTTGTTCCTTTCCTTCACGCTCCCTTCCTCCCGTAGTCCGGTGTATAAGACTTGTCCATGTCCTGCGCAAGTTCATGTTCATTTTCATTTCCAGGTAAATGTCGGAATCATGATTCGGTCACGCTCGCGTGCTTGAGCCTGTCAGGTCATGCTTAGTGTCATGTTCAGTCACAATCGTACATTAGCAATTTTAATACCACCTATAAGGCTGTTCCTTTCCTGATCAGGTCGGCACTACTGGAAGAAAGTCAACCGAACAAAGTATGAATTGTTTACCGTATGCTTACTGCCATATTGTAGAAAAGTCAGAAGGGCAAAGTTCGAATTGTTTACACGCCATTGTTTACATTACGTCCATGGTACGTACATTGCATATGATATATATCAAGCGGCACTCTCAACTTTGATATGGTGGAAATTAGAGCTGAAGCAATAGAGGAAAATGAAGGATCTGCAACAACAGAAATGCCAGAACATTAGGTGGACAGAGACTCTGGTGATTAAGGAAACTACAGTAATTAAGAACTAACTTCAGATCTCTTGAACCTTTGCCTTAGTTGAATAATAGGTTAAGATAACGTTTTAGCCTTAGTTGAATAGTTTAGTAACAGGTTAAGAAAACGTGTATTGTTTGAACAATTGCTTAAAGCTCAGTTACTCATCTGCTCATGAATTGTAGGCTACACAAGTGAAGATGGTTAAAAGAAAAGTTTGAAAGATTACATGCCGAAAGTAACTAACTTGGAATATCTTAAACGTCAAGATTGTTCACCTTGGAAACGGCACTTGGTCTCAATTCACATTTCTGAACTAGCTTGTTGACGTAGATGAATGCAGAATGTTGAATTTTGTTACACATTTTGCCAGCAATGTTTACTTTTAATCGTGAAACAGGTTCACAGTCCACACACACAGAACTAAATACAGTACTAAGCGTTCACGCCTCTTCATACGTGGGCATGCCCAGTCCCACTTGGCCTCTAACAAGGTGTGACATCAACCTCAAATTATCGTCTATTGCACCTGAGTTACATGCAGGTGTTTTTTAATTATTATCTCCCATCGGTTGGATTTGAAAACTGAATTTAACTTGATGAGTTATTATGAGTTGATGAGTTAACTCATATAAATTATAACAACGTGAGACTGAAAAAGGATTATTCTATACTGAATGTTATTTGTATAGCATTATTTATTAAAATGTACAATATTTTAGGAGTTTATTACAATAATGTTTTATTTTTCAATCAAATTATCTTAGTTAAAACCTTGACGACTTAGACAACTAGTTTACGTAACCCAAAATAATAATTAGATGAGATCATAGGGAAAACTGTTCGAATCTCTTAGTAACAATTCATCTACAAGTTCACATGAACTCATGAGTGATTTGCTATGGAGATTGGACGGGACTTTTCAGTTAATATTGGATGGATACCGTTATTGTTGTAACTACGAAATTTTCTCCACTGAACCTTTTTTTAAATTTAAAAGAAGACACTTCTCCAGAATACTGAATTTCGTACTAAGATTTCCTCAATGTTGTATTGTAGGTCTACATGACATATGATGCCAATGGTGTTGTTATTGAGTCTTTGAAAATAGTCAAACAATTTTTTATCCAAGAAATCTGAGCACTAAGATGTAGAATTAGAGTGAGTCCAATGATTTTCAGTAAGATTTAAGGACAACTTGAATAGATATTTTCGGTAAAGGCAAAACAAGTATTGGAGCATTCTCTTGCAAATTTTGATAGCTTTAGTCTTGATTCTTCCTACCACAATGATCCATGCATAACACTATTCAGTCAGATGGTATTCTTACTTTCACAAAAGATAGAGTAGAGGAAATTGTTGAAGAGTTATGAGGAGATTTTAAATTCAAATATCAAGTGTTGTATTGACCTCATAACATATTGATCACATATGATATAGAATCTAATAATAATAAGTAATATCGTTTGACTATCTTATATAATACTGTGTATATAAAGATGATGTTCGCGGAAATTAATGTCGGATGGTGAAAAACATGCACAGAGGATATTATATACAAATATTGAAAAAGAAGTATGGAAAGCCATTACGTATATTACAAGTTCCGTAGTAATGTAATTTATCCAGTAAGCTCAAATATATATATATATTTGTTTTGTCCAAAGATACAAACTGCAGAAGAATAACTAGATTCAATTTCAAATTGTTCAAAATCTTATTAATTGATCGTATGGAATAATAAGATATTCAAAATTCTAAAAGTTTGTTTGAATATTTACTTAGATACCTTAATATGTCATTAGAGAATTTTATGTATCATGATTATAAGATTACATTTAATTACACGAGTTAGGTATTATCTAAAACAAATATGTTTTATGTATCATGATTATAAGATTACATTTAATTACACGAGTTAGGTATTATCTAAAACAAATATGTTTTATGAAAAGAATCAACAAGATGTACGTGAAAGGTATAAGACCATAATTATGGAAGAAATCGTTGTTTTTCTTTTCTTCTGAGTAGTTTATCAACTTAGGATTTAATCACTTTCTTGTTATTGTTACTTTTCAGTTCAAAAAATAAAAACAAAAAATGTTTAAGGGTGGAATTCCGTGAAGTCTATCATCTTTATATAAAGTGTTTAATTATGTAGTTTTGGTCAAAACTGGACATCATCATCGGTTTGTGCTTTCCAAACAAAACTATCTGAGCGACTTACAATACTGTTATGATGTTTGTGATGCAATGAGTCATGTCAATTGATATCCATTAGTTGATGATTTCGTGCTATGTAATATTATCAAGAAGCAAAAGCTTCTCTTGAACATGTACCTAAACTACTGCAGTAAATAGTAAATGGTAATATTATTACATGTCTCTTGGGTTCTTCGCGGACGATGAGACTGTCCATGTGAGTCTATCACAGCGAAACTCGGACCAGAAGCTTCGTTAACAGTTTGCAATGCATGCACTTTCAACCGTATTCGCAAAAGATTGAACTCACGATCTTTCTCTTAGAAGACTGTAGGCTAAACCATTTGGGACACCGATCTTATGTAGAGTATGTGTACGCAAGTACTCAAAAGACAATAACAAAACAAAGAAGTATTCACTCTCACAACACAACTATTCGTTTGCTCCACTTCCTCATTAGCGATCAATTATTTGATTCATTTCCAATTTACCTTGCCATGTCAAAAGCTTAGCTAGACTTGCATGTCAACTTTTCACACACGTATTTCAATATTTTCTTGCGAATTGATTTCTTTTCGCACAGGGCAAGTTTCAAGCAAGAGAGGGGGGCAAGAATGAACGTTTAGTCGAGATGAAGAGCGTCAATTTCCAACTAAACTTCTGACATGGCGGATCATCTCCAAGTAATCAAAGCTTCTTACGTGTCTCAATACTGTCTATACCTATAGACAATATGCATAGGAGTGTCCTAGCAGCCCTCCTTCAAGTTACATAGCGGCTAGGTAACTTGAATGATCGATTGCCAGAGTGGGGATAGATTAAGCAATAAACAGATAAGAGCGGGTGGAAGGAGTTCATCAAACGCAAGTAAATAACTGCAGATTCAGATCGTGCCGATGATACTCTCAAGTACAGTCGAGGGCAAAAGATCGCTTTTGTCTCGTTATCTCTTAAATCTTCAGATTCACGACATTCTAGCAGAATAGGCCTCCGCTTGATCGTCCTTCTCTTCTGCGTGCAAAATGTAGTATCTCCAAATAGCACAACAATAGCAATCGATGCTTTGAAAATGCAAGCTCGCAACGATGAAAAGATAGTTGTCCATTACGTACATTGAACTCTTTGCACCTCTTGAGTGTCCTCCTTTTCACTAACCATATAAACATTAATTTTCTTATCATGAATTTTGTCTCAACTTTTAGTGCATGCTGTGGTGAGATAGTTTCTTGATGGTACCGTCCAACACAGCTGATATACTGCCATATGAGATTATTTACAATGAGTCACGTAGTGTTAGTGCTTTTATGCATGCTTATTTTCTTCCATACTTCAGCGATTCTGTCATAACTTCAAGATATATTCCACTTGGTTTTGGTTTTACTTTTCCTTTAGGTGTAATGTGCTCCAGTTTCAACCCGCTACCGTTAATATAGGCGAGTGCCCACATCCGCCATTTGTCTTGTCCCACCGACCATTAGAAATAAATACACTTCTATGTAAGGACTAAACATCATACAATCTTGGATCGTACGCTGTTATCATCTTACCTATGAAATAACTATTTTAAATTTTTGATGCAAGTAAGAGATGGTTACATGACTTGATTACAGAAAAGAATGTAACCAAAATATTATTAACATTTTTATATGTTAACTGCAAGTAGAAAATGAATATAAGACTCGATTACATAATTGAATGTAGATGCAAAATCATATCTCATACACACAGAAGCCAAAAAACATGAACAAACTTAAGAATAAAATTACTGATTGGATGGAATATATTTCATAACCTTAAGACCAGAGAAGCACACATATCAACCAAGAGGTATACTCTTGTTGCTGCTGGAGGTACCAGTCATGTTTGATCTCTGATGTTGTTGCTAACATACAATTTTGTAGTAGATCTTTAAATAAAATAAATTGCACCGATTCATCCGATCTGTTGTATTTTAACATGTGACGTAAGATGTTCATAACACTTACAATATGCTTGAAAAATCATAATTTTAAATAAATTAACAAAACATGTTAAAAAACATGATCATATATATATATAGAGAGATGAGATAATATAAAGGACCAGAGCACCAAGTACTGCTCAAAATACGATGTGATATAGATCAACAGTGACCATTCACTCATCACAATGAGATCTCCGTTGATAATTAAAGAGGATTCAAATTAGTACATTTTTACTTTAACCTGCCCGATATATAAAATCTATCCAGTTTTGAAATCTACCTAATATACTGATTTCAAGCAGTACCCAAGAGCTTGTAGGTTAATAACTCCTCCTATATATATACTTGAGACACCGAAGATAAGTGTCCCAAGTGGTATAGTCTACCGTAATCTGAGAGAAAAGTCGTGAGTTTCTTTTACGGATATGGTTAGAGGTGTAATTTCTGATCCGAGTTATGTTGTGATAGACTTATATGAACATGGTCCATGAAGACCCCAAAGGAGAAGTAATAACATTTATGATTTATTAAATATATACATCTTTTAATTTTATACGAGTATATTTATCACTTTATCAAAATTATTTTCATTATATTAGTCTTGTTTATGGCGAGCACCAGGAAGTTTCTACAGGAAAGGCATAAAAGGATATGTAAGAAAGGTCCCAGTAACGTGAAAAATAGCTTACACTGCATGGAGGGGACTGAAGGCTGCCCAGTCCACGCATTCCTCAGAAACTTTGCGTGCGTTCTTCCTATGGCCTGCTGCCACCTGGCTAGTACGGTTCGTGTTCTCGTACTTCGCTTATTTTCTTATACAAGCAGCACGGTTCGTTCGAACCACTCAAGACTATGCGCAAAATTAACGACTTTGCATGCATGCTTCCCCACGCGGTCGAAGCTCATTGAAGGGCTCATCTTCTTCGCGTCTCATGATTGTGTGTACGACAGACCTGAAGTCTCCTTGACGATTCAAGTTTCAACGTAAAATCCACTAACATTATTGATGCCCTGCATGTTTGATGCCCTGCATGTGACCTACGCACGGTCCAATGAAAGTTGTGGAAGTTTAAACTAGAACAATTATGCCTCATGGCTGAGATCCCAGTTTCTTCATCTTACAATCGTTTTGCTATCTCTTCGTCCTTTTCCTGACCTGCGAAAGCAAATTTAACTTTGAGTCTTGAGGTCCGACATTTGACAGGGCGACATGACCGATAGAATTGTGAATGTAGGGCGTGTCAAAGCTGGCATCTTCGGCCAGTATTCTGCGGGAGAGTGTTACGACTTCGCACAAGAGCCCGCGAACATTTTCTGCGTGCACGTCCGAAAGTACCCGTAGGAAAAGGCTGCGGCCATTTCTTATTGTTCTTTCTTCACAATTGGTCGTAAGTTTTGGCAGGAAGATAGTTTACGATTTTAATAATTAATTTAATTTTAAAAATAAAATTTTTGAAATTAAAATAATTATTTATTTTACAAATATGGTGCTAAGCGATTCACGGCGTTATACAAAGCTAACCTTTAATAAACTACGACGGTTTTCCTTCTGAACATTAAAAGAATATTCTCTCTTAGCTTTAACGCGCCCTGGTATACCGTTTTCTTCTTTGTGACAAAGAATCACCACGAACGGATCATAGATTCTGTTAGGGGGTGTCAAAGTTAAATTAGAATATTCTTACATGGCGTAAAAGAAAAATATCGAAACTTTTACGTTGTTAACTTTGTACTGAACCGCTGTTCAGTTTCAGTTACACTAATGAAATGAGAGTACAGTGTCTCTATTAATTATTTTTGATTACTCTCACCTAGAATCATTATGATAAAAAGTAGATTTCTCTACTGCAAAAACATACGGACAAAAAGGATAAGAATTCAATCAAAAAATGGCCGCTCGTATAAAACATCCAAAATCACTTGGCCGAAATAGTAACTCTCTCTCACGAGATAAAAGTCTTTCGAAAAGATTTCAACTTTGACACCTCTAATTACATAAGGGAACTCATCCGCAAAAATCACTTAGAACTCAACAAAACGGATCATTCCTGGTGTCTCCTCTCGTCGGTACTGTCGATATTGTTCTGACAAGCTGCTCATCACAGCTTTGGGGAAGTACAAGGGAGTATCAAACTTCTTCCTTGGGATGAGGCGGCTCTTCCTTGGGATGAGGCGGAGGGGGCAGAAGGCGCGGAGGGTGCGCCTCTCACGGAGGGCAGACAAGTAAGGAGGGCAAGGAGAGCAGTGATAGGTTAGGGGAAGAGTGGTGCGGAGCTTAATTAGAGGTGCGTGAGACACTTTTGCGAGGAAAAGGAGTGATTAAGACAGGTTCAGGCTGTTAGGGTTGCGGTTTCTCCTCGATCGGGACTGAGATGGACTCTGGCGGCGAAGCAGCTGTCAGCTCTGTCTCGGCTGGGGGACCCATCGCGTCGGCCCCTTTGCTGCCTGGCGCGGTTCCAGGAGAATGTGGGGGGGGGGGGGGGGGCAGAACTGGAAACATTAGCAGAGACGGATATTGGAGAGCCAATGAAGTTCGGAGCGTCACGAACAGGGCAACGAGGGGAGGACACTGAGCTGGAAAAGAAAAGGGGAAGGCGAGACTCCTTGAACCTGGTGGATTCGAGGAGGACGGGGAATCCCTGCAGGGGGAAAGTAACAGTGGAAGATTTACACCACACAAGGAAGAAGAGGAATATGGAAGAGGAAGAGGCCACAAGCTCTGAGGTGCCACCCGTGGAAGTCAGAGGGGCTGCGGGGGGCTCAGGGGCCTCCTCGACACCTCCTTCAGCACTGGCTCTGGCAGGGAAAGCGGACAAAGAAGGGACGGCGAACCTCGAACTTCGGGCCGTCATAAACAAGGAGAAGGAGGGCCGACTGGATGAAGGGACGGGGACCCAAGGGTCGATAGGTGGAGAAGCAGCATCCGTGGAGAAACTGGGAAATGGGCTGACCTCGGTGGATCCAAGGCCGGTGATGCAGTCTCCTCAGGCGGGAGCAGCTGGTGGTACAACTGCAGGGGCACAAAAGAATACGATGTCAGGAGCGGCACCTCAAACGGGGAACTGTTGGACGAAGCCTCTTAAGGTGCTGGGGAGAAATGGACAAGACCCATACCTGGAGGGCCTTAATCCACTGGCGGGAGCAGGAATGGCAGATGAAGAACTGAGAGAAGCAATGAGATGTATCAAGAACAACCAACAAGAAGGGGAGTACAAGCGGGGGGTGATAGTCGACCTGGATCGGAACCTGGTCGCCAGTAGACTATCGATGCTGAAGCTGACTGCTGTCGTTCTAACGACGGTGGACTGCAGCCCGTTGCGCGATGCGTTTGGTGCCTGGGCCTCGAGAAGACTTATACAAGGGCTTGGAGTCCAAATTATACAGCTGCGAATGCTCAATAGAAAAAACTTTTTGGTGGTGCTGGGCACGAGGGAGCAGAGGAATGCGGTGCTAAGGCAGGCCCCCCTCTTTTGCAATGGTCGGATAGTCGTAGCCGCTCCGTGGACCCCAGGGTTCAAGACGAATTATGAGAACCCCAAAACGGTGGCGGTGTGGGTGGACCTCCCACTAGTGGATCCGGGTTTGAAATCGGGACTGACGCCATGCTGGCCGCTATAGGCCCGATCCTCTACAAGGCCACTATGAAGACTACCAATGCATACCCAAATATTCGTGGATGCGTTCTAATTGACCCGGACCTAGAGCTAAAAGATCATCTGAAGGTTCGGGTGGGGGTGGGAGAACTGGTTATGCAGCCGATTGTTTACCATTCTCTTCCGGATACGTGCTATGCATGCAAAAAAAAGGGGCATTACGCGAGGAACTGCCCGGACAATCAGAAGGAAAATCAGAAGAAAGGGGAGGAAGGGCCATCAGGGAAAAAAGACGAAGCAGAGCCGCCCCAAGTTAAAGTGGGGAATCTGCCAGAGAAGGAGACGCCACCGAAGGGAGACAAAGGGGATGGGTACACCCAGGTACCGAGGAAGAAATGGGTGAGACAAGCTAGTAAGAGGGCGGAGGAAAAAAAAATCGGCAAACCGGTATAGCGCACTAGAGAAGGTGGTAGATAGCCAACCCGGCCCAGCAAAGGGGGGGAACATAGTGGGTGGAGACAAAGGAAAAGGGAAGCAGCCAGAGAAACAAAAGGAGAAGGAGAGAACAACACATAGTAGCAGCCAGGAGGGAGGGCTCAGACGGGAGACTTCTACTCCTCAGGCCAACGATGATGGTAACTCGTCAGGTGAACAAATGATAAGGACAGTTAGCGGGGGGGACACCTCGACAGGGCTACAGAGTCAACTGACAGTTGGGAATCCTGGTCAAACGACAGACACCCAGGTGCCTACCACGTCCACAGACTCCAAAAGGAAGCTACCAGATCTAAATGAGGAGGCGGGGATCGGACCTCAAACGGAAGTGAGGGAGGAGGGAGAGGATAAGGCAAGAATGGAGGTGGAAGTTTCTGGGTCAGGTGGTACAGCAGAGGAGGCAGGAGGGCTAAAGGTCGGGGAAGAGGAAGTGGTGGAGGGCATTAATAATGGCACTGATAACAGAGAAATGAAGGTGGATAACGAAGGAACAGCCAGGGAGGAAGGCGCTACAAGACCAGAAGCGAGGGCGATGGAAGATGAGGAGAGGGGAGAGGAAGGTGATAACGGAGGAAAGGAGGGAAGGAACTCTGGGAAGGGAAGTAGAGACGAGGCGAGTGAGATAGAAGGAAGCGAGGAAGGACAACAGGTGGACAGATTTTGGGAGAACATGGAAGAGAATCGATTAGGGGACGACGACGCGGAGAAGATAGGACCTCCTTGGGAACCGGGAGGTGGAAAAAGGGAAACAGAAGAGACGAGGATGGTCAGGTCTGAGGGGGACCTCTGGCTGGAGTCTCCGGGCCTGTGGGGAGGCCCGGCCGGAGAAAACGGGGTCCCGATCTCACCTCTGAGGGGGATGGAGAGGGAGGCCCTCAAGGAAATTAATCCGAACCTGATGGGGGAGAAGAGACGGGCAAGAAGGGGACTTTACACAAAACCGAACGACCCTCTGTCGCGCACCTCGGGAAGAGGAGTGGGGAAGAGCTCAACTGGTAAGGGGAGACTGTCAAAAAAAGGGAATGCGGCTCTGTCGAAGAGGCTTCTGGCTACGATGTCCCCGCTTAAGAAATAAGCGGGATAGGAAGAATCGGAGTCCTGGACGGGTCAAAGCGAAGCAGGTTAATGATGAATACACTCAAAATTATGTCATGGAATGTTAGGGGGCTTGGGGACCCGCATAGAGTTACCATCATCCGCCGGTGGCTGGGGAGTGACTGTCAGCCAGCTGACATCATAGCCCTGCAAGAACTTAAAACAGAGGAGCAGAGACTGGAATTTAACCTGAAATGTCTGATGCCTACTGGAACAAGAGTAGTGGACTATACGATAGGAGGAAGGGGCGGAGCGGCACTGATGATAAGAGACCACATTAAGGTGGAGAGTAATGGAGTTAGAGGAGACGGTACAGTGGCTTGGGGGATCATAAACACAGGAATCGGGAGCCTAGGGGTGGCCTCGGTGTATGCGCCCAACAGAAGAGAGGACAGGCGACAACTGTGGGAGTGGTTAAAGGGGCTTACGAGCGAAGGGAACTGGGTCCTCATTGGGGACTGGAATATGGTGGAACATCCAGACAACAGTTACGGGCCTTCCCCCCTGCTGCACGGCAGCGAGCTACGACTTTGGAGGAATACATTAATGCAGTCCGATTTGGTGGACGCCCTCTTCTGCGCTCAGTCTCAGGAGGGGCCTACCTTCACGAGACAAGTTTGCTCCGGGGGGAGGCTCGACCAGGCTAGACTGGATAGATGCTATCTAAACAACAGCGCTGACTGGTGTGCGGGAGTAACAAAGATCCTACATGATGGGAGACAGACCCTGTCCGATCACATCCCGGTGACGGTACGCATAAAGCTGAAGGAAGACGAGACGCAAGGCAAAATTAAAAGGTCAACATACTTCAAAATGGACGCGGTCATGCTGGGGGAGCCTAGGATCAAGGCGAGAGTAGAATCAGTGTGGAGAGACCTGCAAAGGAGCGATACCGACCCTCGGGTGAAGTGGGCGGTTGGGTGGGCAAGAGTTAAAAGAGTTATGATGGAAGAAAAAAGAAAAGCAGGGCTAAAGACGCCTCCGAGGGCGGTGCAGGAAGCGGCGCTACAGGAGCTGAGAGAGCGGGTGGCTAAAGGGGTCTCGGAGGAAATTCAGTTGGAGTTGCAGGAAGCTGAAAAGAAACTCAGAAGAAGAGAACACCAGGATGCGGCTCTGTGGAGGAAGCGGAGTAGAATACGGTGGCTAAAAGAAGGGGAGGCTCCCTCACGCTATTTTTTTGCCCAACTTAAAGCGAAACATGGGAGGGATACGATGAAAGCTGTAACCTTGGAGAATGGGCAGCATACAGAGGTGCACGGTGAGATCCTGGGAAGGGTGCATCGGTTTTACGCTGGCCTCTACCTGGAAGACAAAGAGGTAACCGACAACAAGGAGGAAAGAAAAGAAGTGATGGGGCTCACATCCAAGTGGGTGAAAGAGAGTGAGAACGCGAGACTTGTGGAAATGCCATCCCCCGAAGAGTTAGAGTGTCTGGTCATGGACTTCCCAAAGGAGAAGTCCCCGGGTATCGATGGGGTAACCTATGAAGTTCTTCAGGGATGCTGGCCGATTATTAAAGGAGAGTGCTACGAGATGGTTAGGTCCTTCTGGGAAACAGGGAGGATTGACGATAAGACGCTGCAAGGCGTCATTAAGCTAATCCTGAAAGGGGGAGATAAATGCGAGCTAGGGAATTGGAGGCCAATATCGCTGCTATTTTGAGCAGCTGCTGGCGGAAAGACTCAAGCTGGTAATAGGGGAGGTAGTGGATGTTCAGCAAACCGGATTTATCAAAGAGAGGGACATCTATGACAACATTCTGAGCTTTAAATTGGGCCAAGAGCTGGCCGAGACCAACAGATGGCCCTTTCTCTTCCTAAAGATCGACTTTACTAAGGCGTATGATAGGGTTTCACAGGATTATCTTTGGGAGACTATGGAAAGCATGCGGTTTGACCCTCACTTTGTCAATCTGATCAAGGGGCTGACAGAAGGGGGGCAATCGAAAGTTCATATTAATGGGGGTTTTACGGAGGGCATTCCTCTGGGAAGGGGCGTCAGACAGGGCTGCCCGGTGGCTCCCTTCCTTTTCGTCATCGCCACCCAACCACTTATGAATATGCTGAAAAGGGCTAGGGAGCTTGGCAAGATAGAAGGCATAAGTACGAGAGGAGGGACCACTTTGCTGCACCAGCTCTTTGCGGACGACACAGGCCTACTTATAGAGGGGACGGAAACCTGCTTCCGAGCTACACAAGGAGTCATTGAGCAGTACGAGAGAGTCTCGGGGGCCTCGTTAAACTTAGGGAAATCAGTGGTGATCCCCATGAGGATGGCGGAGGTCTCGGGTTGGCTGAGCAACACGGGATGCATCATTGCGAAGGAAGATCAAATGATCAAGTACTTGGGGGCCTGGATTGGGAGGGGGGTTACCGAGACGCAGGTGGTGGAGTCGATGGTGAGTCGAATCCAAAGCCGGCTGAAGCACTGGTCGAACCGGCTCTTATCCTGGCCGAGCAGGACGGTGCTGCTCACCCACGTGCTCAGAGCAATACCGGCTTACCAACTGACCAGCGTGGAGTGCTCGACCACGGGCTACAAGAAATTAGAAGAGGTGTGTAGATGCTTCCTGTGGGGTTGCAGCCCGGAGGGGAGAAACAAAGTCCCCATGATTGGATGGGAGAGTGTAACGAGAGCGAAGAGAGATGGGAGACTGGAGATTCTTCCATTCAAAGTGGTAGCTCAGGCAATCAAACTCAAGTACATTGGGAAAATCCTAGAAGGAGGGACGCAAGAATGGGTTAACATAGCTAAGCAGGGAATAAAAGAGGCAATGGGGCAGGGTAGACATCGACGGAAGGCGGCGGAGTGGTCCCCAGAGGTCGGTTTACTCTTGATGCCAGGGATCCGGGTTCGCACACTTCCGACGCTAAATAATATGCTGAAGGGCTGGAAGGCGATTCATGACAAACTGCACTTCGACGGGGACAGGGCCTTTCTTCCAGGGAACCTATCCGCTAAAGTAGTGGCGGTGTTATGGAGAAAGACGAGGCAGGTGGGGGTCCAAGAGATGAAGGAGGCTTTAGCGAGACTGAGAAAAGAGAAGCTCGAGACGCTTAATGCACTAAAGCTGGAAGACCTGAGGGCGTCGATGAGAGGGTCGTCTCTTAGGCTTCACGAAGGCAGACAAGAACTCGAGAGGGAAGATCCTGGAGGCGGTCTAATCAGATGGGCGGGGGAAGTGCAGGTGATGGAGGGGGAGATACAGAACAGCTCTAGCTGGTACTGGGAGGGGGGGACGAGGACTGAAGAAGGTTGGAAAAAAACGCTAAGGGAATGGAAGGAGTTACTTACGGATCACAGGTCGGACTATGGCAGCCTAAATGCTCGGTGGGACGTGGAGGACACAATGAAGCAATGGGAGGACCGATGGAGGTATGTGTGGGAGACGGGTGGTTCGGTGAGGTTGAATACATGGCTCTGGCGCCTTCTCAACAGAGGTTTCTTCACTAATGGTCGGACGAAGAAGATGAAAATCGGGAATGGGCTCTGCCCGAGGGGCTACGAGGTCACGGAGAGCCTAGAGCATCTCTTCTGGGAGTGCCCGATCGCTAGAAGTAGATGGAAAAGACTTGAATTGTCGCAGTGGTACGACGGCAAAGACTACTGGGAGGGGAGCGGATTCTTAGGCACGATGGACAGAGCGCTAAGAACTAGGAAGGAAAACCCCGCTATGCTGTATCTGCTAGTAGAGCATACCTAGGTGACTTGGAAGGAGAGAGCCGACAAGGTGTTTAGAGGCCTGTGCTCGGATCGGCCTGCCGCTCGGATAATTGCGGAAGTGGCTAAATCCTTGTGGGCGACCTTAAAGGAGGACACGAGCACCGGCTATAGGAAAGCATGGGAGATGGCGATGGCGTCTCTCGGGACTATACAAAGGAACCTGCACGAGAGAACGAGGAGTACACCTAGCCTAAGCCTGGAACAACTGAATACTGATGGAGCATAAAGCATACGAATACAAAAACATCGGGGGTAGTGGCAAGGTGACGAAGGAGAGCATCCAATCGAGAAAGAGAATGGGTGCGAAGAATAAGAAGATAAGACCTGATACGGCTGGGGTCGCCCCGGATTTCTTCGCGAGGACCTGGCTCCTGGGCAGGGACAATCATGAGCGTCGTTATGGCGACAGGTTGAGGCAGAGGTGGGGCCGGAAGTTAAGCCGTAGTGCTCCGCCTGACAATCACAAGAAGAGGAAAGGCGTCAGTCAAAAGTCGGGGGGGATGATTAGGACGCCGTGCCGCTCGAGGAAGGAGGAGACGTATGGCGAGGACGACAAAGATGGCGTCGGTGATCTCAAGCGCGATGGCAATAAGTGGTACAGCAGGAGAAAGAAGGTCGAGACTCCGACGAGAAGCAGCCGCAACGAGTACTGGTGCTCGGCTTTGGTGGACGAGGACAACGAGAGGAGGACTAACGATAGTAAGGAGCGGACTGACAGAAAGGGCGAGGGCGGGGGCGCTGCTAGCAAGCGGAATCCGCGGGTGGAAAAAAGCGACGAGTACGTTGGGGGCTCGAGGTGCGGCCTGGTTTCGGGTGGGCTCTCGGGCCCGTCCGAGTTGACTGTAATCGGGAAATTTCCCTTACCACGTAATAAATTTTGTCCTGGTCCACCGTGGTCGGTTTAATTAAAAAAAATAAAATAAAAAATAAAATAAAAAATAAAATAAAATAAAAATCAAACTTCTTCCTTAAGTATTATCATAGTGATTTTCGTAAAAATCTTTTGTGAAGTTTTTGTCAAAAATAGAATGGCATCAACATATAGTTAAAAGTGATTTCACGCGAACTTTTGTACCCGTATGGGAACGAGTGCAGGTATAAACCCCATGAGGCATGCTTTTTCTCTCAATTCAGTCGTAATATATTTTGAAAGTTTTTCTTTAATGGCAAATATTCCAAAATGACATAAAATTCTAAGTCATAATCTGTTATTCTCTTAAGTTCTCTTAGAAATTACTTTTTTTCATGGAAAGAGAATATGAACGAAAAAGATAAAGATTTACCTGATTGTGGGAATCATATCGACGTCTTTTTGGATGACGGTGAAAATTATGCAAATATAAAGCTTAGAGAGAAAGAGGTCACTTATTATATCTAGTGGCTGAAGATTGAATATGATTCACAAAGTTCATGATTTTACATTTAATGTTGCACAGGTAAAATAAAACTGAAAAGCATATTTTCTCTATTTCACAGCTGAAAAGGTTACGAAAGGTACCCACAACTTTTAAATATCGTATAAAAGTATTAAACGGATCATAAAAGTCCAAAAACCAATTCGAAAACCTGAGGTTCCATGAAACCTCTTGTCATAAATTGAAGAGAAAGTCTTTTACGAACTCTAACTTTAATCCTGTTCTGACTGAGATTTCAACGCCATTTGCAGAATAGAAGTCACAATGACCAAGGAAAAAATGGATATCTTCAAAATATTAAGACAAAGTACGGAATAAAATAAATCAATACAATTTTCACGAACTTCGTGCAAATACTCGGGAATTTCAAAATTCAGAACTTAACCCTAAAATAGATCTTTCAACCTATGTAGCCGTTGTTAAACGCCATATGCGGGTATAAAAGCAATAGAGGAAAACAGTATAACACTTACACTTTTGAGTGAGAATGTGTCAAGAATTTCAAAATGTGCTTTAGCTTCAACAGTGAAAATTGTACTTATATATTTCATCGCTAACAAGTAGAAGATTATAACTTGACTTTGCAAGTCATCCAAGAGTGCAATATTGCACTTTCACTGTGTATTTTGTGTGAAAATAATTGGCAGTCTTCAGTAATTAATCGAGAGATTATACTTCTGCAGGTTGCACATACCCGGGCTCGATTCTAGTCTACCAAAAGTAAAAAGTGCAACCTGTGTCAACTCGAGAAAAGTGACACGTCATCTATCAAAATCTGAAAATTCTTTTATCTTTTTTCTCTGATGAAAATCCTACAGACTTTCTGTCCAACAAGGAATTTCGAACTTTTGTCCTTTTGATCTTTCTTTTTATTATTTAATTTTGCCCTTTTGATCTTACATCGGATATCGTATCTGACCGGCACCGGCTCGAAAACCTCATCCAGACCCTTGCAGTAGACCCAGAAGATCAGGATACCGGTACATTCTGTCGCAGGATGGACCTAAACGTGTCCACCTGACTTTACAGCTCCGGAAGCTTGGAGAAGAACTTTTGCATGAGATCCAACGTATGCTCTCGTGATAGAGCTCTTTGTCCACCCACCTTCTGCGCACTGGGAAGGGAAAAGGAAGTTTGACGAAGTCGCTGAAGCTCTCACTGGTGGCTGTCAGTTATGGAGATGTGAAAGGTTCGTAGTCGAGAGATAACTTCCCTTCTTTGAGACCAACGACGTACTAGATTAACCACTCGACTGAGTGGTCTATGAAATATGAGGCAACGTCTGAGGTAGAGGAATTTATCTCACGTGGAGATTTCTCGTTATTGACTTCGAAATGAGTACAAGTTAAAAGATATTGCGTTCATGCAAAGTACCGATTAAGGATAGTCGGTTATCAATCAATCGTTAGTTAATGACACTAACATCTATAATCCATCGTTAAAATATATTGAACTTTATATAGTTGTTTTTGAGAGTATTAAATATGACGCAAAGGAAAAAGCCAAATAAACTCCAAAGTGTTTTAACAGTAACAGCAATATATCAACAAGCTGTGCATAGTACAAGTTCGGGTCTAATCTTCCTTTAATTGTCAGCAGCTTCGATGCACATGCGAACAGGTGTAAGTTTTAGAGACTGGACAAGATGCATGATAGAGAGGAGGACAGTGGAGAAGGGAGATCTCTTATAATCAAAATCAAATGGGAATTAAACGATAAGATGTCGTAGCGTAACAGTAAGAGATCTGTTCTTGTAAGAAGAAGTCAGGATTTTGAATTGTGGCTATATTTTCTTCTCGCTGTGTACGCTTGGAGGTCGTAGAATGAGTATAAAGCATGAAAGAGAATTTTTTAATTTTTTTTACTAATAGTGTTTTTTGAGTCTGAAGAAAAGATTCTGTTTGGTTTCAAGAAACCCCGAAATTTTCATTTTAACATTTCTCTGTCATTATTAAGTAGTTTATTTTGAGATGAATTATAACTTGTAAAGCTAGTAATTTGATTCTTTATTTTATAAATTTCAAATTGAGATGAAACATAATAAGCATAATTATTTTATATTCATAATGATTAAATTTTTCAGTTCGATGAAGACAAACCTACAAAATAAAGTATTATGGGTTACCTGGACCCATCCTACTGGGGGTTTAATTTTTTCTCTTTATATGCCGTTGTTTTAAGGTTCTTATTTGCCTTCTTTAAAAGAGATTTTGAGATTTAGGAGTTAGTTTTTCTGTGAGCTCGGAAGTAACCAATAAACGAAACGGAGGGCAAGAACTCGCATTGATTATTTTAACCCTTTCTCTGTTTGTGTCGTTTTCTTAAAGTTCTTATTTTTCCTTCTCTAGAAAAAGACTTTGGGATTCAGGAGTTAGTTTCGTCTATCGGAACTATCTAACAAACAGCACGGAGGGCAAGAACTTACATTGATGGTTACTTACAGTTAATTTTGGAGGACGATTAGACCCAAACACATAAAATAACAAGATTGTTACAGTATTTACATTACTTTTTTCTTTAAATAATCCATCCAAAGTCTAATTCCTAGTGAAAGCAGAGGGCTACTGTACTACAATATTCCCCGTCCAGTGCCTTGCAAGCTTGTGTAACATAACATGCAAACTTCAAAATAAGCCTTACATTTAGTTTGTGATACATTTCAAATAATACAGATTTAAAATTTTTGTCTAAAAAATTATGTTTCTTACTTCAGTTCGTTTCAGTCTCTAAAATTTGGTACAATCAGCAAGAGAGGAAAAACTAATACTTAATCTGCGTATTAAACATCAACAAAGTTGAATCTATGTGCAATGAAGAGGAGGACCTGGTGGTGATTACGTAGATATTACAGCGTGCATTATTAAATTTACGTTGCTGCACAGAAATTAAAAGTAAGAAACGATGTGTTTAACATTTTTAAAAGACTTAAGAGCTTTACAAACCCTTCATGTACGCAAAACAATAAAAGACAGTGAACATAATACTATCATTAGTTATGCAGTAGGACATCAGAAGTTTGGTGTTCAGTGGGAAGGATATCTTCTCCATGAAGCATGCATTAACGTTAATGTACACCAAACTTCATTGTTTATTTTGTTTCGTGCATACTGTATTGTACTTTTGGGAGATAAGATTATAGGTTATGTGGGGATCTCTCACAACCCCTGGTTTGTTTAATATTTAATATTTGAAAATAAATTTAATATATATGTTAACTTAATATAATATTATAATATAATGTTTATATTTCTTTGTTAACAAAAAGAGAATAAAACTTTCGGAAGTTTATTTGCATATTTCACAGGTAGATTAGAGAGATTTTACTATAACATGCATATCGGATCAAGATATATAATTTTCCTAGAAACAACAATACTAAGAGAAAACAAACAACCAACCTCTTCCCTGAATTTTCCCCCCTATTTTTGTTTTTACACGTTTTTCAAGCATGGAACTTAGGATGCATATATTCGTTTTACACGAAGAAGGAGCGTAGAACATTTCCACTGCTGGTCTTTAAAGCTCCTCTAACCAGTTAAGAAAACTTTCCCACCGCGTATCTTAACAAGACAGTTCAGTTTGCAGCATTCTCTAAAAATTATCATGTTTCTTGATCTTAAAGAGTAGAAAAAAGATTCCTTAAAACACAAATAAGACTGTTACAGTTGGTATATCTTTCTTGCCATGCATCGAGTTGGTGGTCTTTTTCAAACTCTTAGTTAGTTCTCTGTTTGAGAATCGTTGTTTTACAAAAAAGATCTGTTCGCGGTCGAACGTGGAATCTTTCTTTTAGGTTAAAGATTCAGTTACGGGATGTGGTGGAAAAATCACTTCTTTAAAGAAAAAGATCTTCTACTCTGATCTGTAAATTACAGATAAGGAGGCTTTTATCCGTATAGCTCCTCTCTGTATTTATATGGGTGGATACTCTAATACCTCGTTTAGCGATAGTACAACTTTTTGCTTGATCAGCCCTCAATACGAAAGTAGAGCTTGATCAGACCCTTGACTGGCAATAATGGTTTTGGCAGTATTCCTGCCACATCAGCTTGTGTTTTCTAGTTCATATGTCTGACATGTATAAGAAATTGGCAGTACAAATTACATAGATCATGGGTTTTTCCTCAAGTTCGTTATGAACTTCACCCGTTGATATAATAATGAACTTTAACATGAGAAGATGACTGATAAAGAGAACGGCTGCAGTCAGAGATCTGATCAAGACATGAATTGATAAGAGGAGTCGAGCTTGTGATAAGTAGAACTGCTGCAGTCAGAGGTCTGATCAATACATGAATTGATAAGAGGGGTCTGATCAAGCTCGACTTTCATACTATGAGACTGATAAAGCAAAAAGCTGGGTGATAGTAGCTCAAACAAGTGAAATGTTCGTCCTCTAAACTTCAACCACAACTACAGTAACGCTACACTCTAATTTGCTACTTGCTAATCTAGACTGGTGGTAAGCTCTAGACTAATGAACAAATGCAGAACTCGAGCTTATAGACTGAGAGTGTTAGCTATCTCAACCGTAATCTTGAGTTGAAATCTCCAAGCAATAGTCTTCGTCCGCCATCAACCTGGAGCTTGTTAAATATCATTAGAGAGTCCCATCTAAACTCTGTGGAAGATAAAAAGACAAAAGAAAAGAAAAAAGAGATGAATTGTGACATGACTTTGACATGAGAAGCACTGTGATAACAGTTAGGTAAGTCACTTTGAGGTGAGAGCAGTTATGTACCAATAGTTTATTAACCCACATTCTCTGTAGAGTAGTATGAGTGGGAGGTTCATTCTGCTTGTACCAGTTCTGAAGTCTAAGTAAAGTGGTGCACATTTCATCTCAGAATACTTCTGTTAAGTTCTCATTCTGATTAGTTTTAACAGGCTGATCTGCTATCAGTTCTAATAAGCTGGTAGTATTCTGTTGTGGGAGATAAAGTTATATCTTCTGAGAGACTTAGGAGTACAGTTCTCAGTTTTGTAACATGGTATCAGAGCTCAGGTTGCTCAAGCTAAAGGTTTAAGATTCTGATAATCTGGTATTTAGTTTTTGGAGATTTTTGGACTCATCTTTTCAGCAAGATATCATCCATGGCTGCTACTTTTAGTGAGTTTGGTTTGAATGAGAGCACTAGACTTTCAGGTCCTAACAATTATAGTTCTTGGAAACTGATCATGAAAGTCATTCTGAGTGAGAAGGATTTATGGGGTGTGGTTTCTGGAGAAGAAAAGCTTGCTCCATTTTATGATGAGAGTTCTCTTGAAACTCTAAGATTCATTAAGAAGCAAACTATAGCATTATCCAATATTCTGCTTGCTGTGAAGGAGAGTATCAGACTTACTATTGAGGCTTGTGATACAGGAAGAGAAGCTTGGGAGAAGCTAGCTATCAGATAATGTGATAGCAAAAATAGCATAGCAATGATAATGTGAGCCAAAATAGAATAGCAAAGTTGAAGAATGATTTACACTCTATTAAGATGGATGCGAGTGCAGATATTCATGAGCACCTTGATAGATGGTATTTATGTGCAGCTAACCAGAGCAGGAGAGACATATGGTGATGAAGATCTGATTCCTATAACTTTAAATATCTTAGTACTCCATATTTTCATTTTGTTTCTGATATCAACAGAAGGGAGAGTATGCCAACTTATGAGGAGTTGTGCAGTTTACTACAAGAAGAAGAGCAGCTGATCAGAAAGTTTTTCTCTCAGAAAAATCAAGGATCTGCTTTTATGGTGAAGATTTACAGAAAAGAGGAGCAGCAATCTCAGAAACATGAGTCTTTTACTCAAGAAATCAAGGCACAACATTCTACTCATTCTGTAAGAAGAAAGGCCACAGGATTGAAGAGTGCAGAAAGAAGTTGAGAACTTGTTTTTTCTGTGGAAAAAAGTTCACAAGATTGAAGATTGCTACGCTAGAAAGATAAATGGAGGTCAGAATTCTACACCAAGTAATATTGCTGTTCAAGAAGATGCACAAGAAGAGAAAGATGTTGGTAATATGTTTATTACCAGCTTGATATCTACAACAACTGAAGATAAGAATTGATACATTGATTCTGGTGCTTCTAAGCACATGATCAGCCAAAGATCACTCTTGAAGGACTTTTCAGAAACTGCAGGCTCTAAGGTTACTCAAGCTGATGACACATGATGTGAAGTTCAAGGTACTGGAGTTGTGACAGTACAAACAAGTGAAAGAGATCTGAAGAGTATACAAGAAGTACTCTTTATTCCAAAGCTCACTAAGAACCTACTTTCTGCTGAAAAAATCACAGATCATGGAATGAAGATGATTTCTGATGATACAAAGGTGCAGATACTGGATGCTTCATATAATAAGAGAGTTATTGCTTCGGAAGTCAGGATTATATATCTTGAATGTTGAGCCTCAAGTCCAAGAAGTTTTTATGGTTGTTGATTCTTATAATCAAGCAAGCCCTTTGGCATCAGAGATTTGCACATTTCAGTTTTGAAAATCTGAAACATTTGATGGATAATCATATGATGGAAGGGCTACCAAAGATGAAGCTACCAACTACTGGAGATATATGTGAAGGATGTATATTTAAAAAACAAAGCAGAAAGAGTTTTTCAAAGGAGGAAGGTGCAAGAACAAAAGAGTTGTTGGTCTTGGTCCATTCAGATGTTTGTGAACCCATGCAAACAAGCTCTATTGGAGGCTGTAAGTACTTTCAGACATTTATTGATGATGTGAGCAGAAGACATGGATATATTTCCTGAAACAGGAATCTGAAGTATTTGAATACTTCAAGAAGTTCAAGGCTCTTGTAGAAAATCAAAGTGGCAAGAAGATTAAAGTTCTCAGATCAGATAGAGGAGGAGAATACTGTTCTAACCTCTTTACTCAGTTTTGTGAAGAGCATGGTATTCAAAGGTAACTTTCTACAGCTTATACTCCACAACAAAATGGTGTAGCTGAAAGAAAAAATAGGGTGATTGTGGAAAGTTGAAGATCAAGAATCTTCCTATTTATTTTTGGGCTGAAGCTTGCAACACAGCTTTTTACATTATGAACAGAGCATATACAACAGCTGTGCAGCACAAGACACCTGAAGAGACTTTACAAGAGTGAAACCGCATGTGTCTCACTTCAGGATTTTTGAGTGCACAGCTTACATGCACATCAATGATGAGAAGAGGCATAAGTTGGATGCAAAATTTTGGAAATGTATATTTGAGGGCTATGATGAGCAAACCAAGGGTTTTACGAAGTGTACAATCAGTCTACAAGAAAGACTCACATCAGCAGAGATGTTAGATTCTCTGAGTTGGATTTTGATCTGATGGAAGGTGAGAAAGAAACTTGTGATACATTCAGATTTAAACTATCTACAAGTGAAGATCAGATTGATTCAAAATCTGATAAATCTGATATTGAGGTGGAATTGAAGCAGTCAACATCTCTCACTAATCCTAGTGAAGAGCAAGTTCAGTTTCAACCAAATTCTGAATCTGAGTTATCAAGTATTCATGAAGTTAAAGCAGATGACTTACAACATGCAGCAGATTTTCAAGTAAGGAGATCAGAAAGGGTTAGAAGACCACCAGCAAGGCTTGATGATTATTATGGACTTGCTGAAAGTATTGAGGAGGATGATCCACTTACATTTGGAGAAGCTAACAAAGACCCTGGTTGGAGACAAGCTATGCAAGAGGAGTACAAAATGCTACTAAGAAATCATATATGGGATTTGGTTAAGCTCCCAGAAGGAAAAAGAGCCATCCAATGCAAATGGATTTACAAAACCAAGCTACAATCAGATGGTTCAGTTGACAAGCTGAAAGCAAGGTTAGTAGCAAGAGGATTTTAGCAACAAGAAGGGATTGATTATGGAGAAACTTTGGCACCAGTTGCAAAATGAGATTCAATCAGACTTGTAACTGCTCCTGCTGGTCATTACCACTGGGAAATATATCAGATGGATGTGAAGTCAGCTTTTCTTAATGGAGAGTTAGAAGAAGAAGTTTACATTGTTCAACCACCCGGATTTGAAGTAAAAAAGAAGAACGATCATGTGTGCATTCTCAGAAAATCCTTATATGGATTAAAGCAAGCACCAAGAATTTGATATTCTGAGATACATGAGTTTCTACATAGCCATGAACTCAGAAGATCAGAGCTGGATCCAAAACTCCATGTCTTGAAAGATAATTCAAAGAGGATCATACTCATCTTATATGTGGATGATATCTTAATCTCAGGAAGTGATAAGGAGTTGGTGCAACTACTCAAAGGAGAACTCTGCAAGATATTTGAGATGTCTGATTTGATTTTAGCAAGATTCTTCTTGGTGTTGATATTATGCTTTCTCAACAAGCATACATAAAGTCTATACTTGGAGAGTTTCAGATAGAAGATTACAAGTCATCAGCAACACCTATGGAACAAGAAAATGATTTTGAGGAGACTACAGCTGAAAATATCATTGAGAAATATCTTTACAGAAAATTAATTTGTAAACTCAGATATCTCATCCACACCAGACTTGATATTTGTTATGCTGTTGGGAGGCTAAGTCAATTTATGCATTGCTCAAATTCATCTCATTGGGTTGCTGCAAAGAGAATTCTCAGATATCTGAAAGGTACTATCAAATCTTGGTCTTATATTTAAGGAGGGGAGAAGTGAACTTCATGGTTTCAGTAATAGTGATTGGGCTGGAAATACTAGCAGCAGAAATTCCACAAGGTGCATGCTTCAACTTATGTTCAGGTGGAATTATCAGTTGGAGCATCAAGAAGCAGAATACAGAAGCAAGGTCTTCAACGGAAGCCGAATACATTGCTCTTAGTGATGGTTCTATAACCTTGATATAGTTAAGGAATTTATTGCTGGAGATGAGAGAAAAGATATATGGACCATGTGGATAATCAGAGTGCAATGTTCTTGGCTAACAATAGGGTTATCAGAGAAAGAACAAAAAGTTTGGAGACAAGGTTACATCAGATCAGAGAGAAAAAGAATATTGTCCATCAAAAGACCAGTTAGCAGATATTTTTACCAAAGCTTTATCAAATATAAGGTTTATACATATTAGAGATTTACTAGGTATGAAAGAAGTGATGCTATAAAAGGACAAAAGAAAAGAAAAAAAGAGGTGACTTGTTACATGACTTTGACGTGAGAAGCACTTTAAAACGAACAAACATACTTGACGAAGTATTTTATGCCAAGTTCTATCTATGAAAAGATTAGGAACTCGAACTATCTGTGAATCTTGAACTGACGCGATATGCTCGTCATCTGCCGATATGCGGATTTCGTTGCCAATATAGCTCATACATATAGTTTCAAACTCTCCATCCCCCGTGTTGGTTTTCATTACTGTCCTCAAATCTGTGAGGAGATCTTGCTTACCAGTAAAGAGATAGCAGGAGAAAAGGAGCTCCTTTTAGGTTCTGTGTTTGACGGAAACCGTGGCCTCGGCCAAGATCTTGCGACCAACTCATGATCATCAACCTTTGTCCTGGATTTCTGGCGATCATGCTGTACTATAACTTGGACTATGGAGGCAAAGAGAAGATGCTGTTTAGGGCAACACGAAAATTAATCCAATCTTTCTCGATGATGTACATTGAACTAGAACACACACCCTAGAACTTGACCGCGTCTGAAAACATTGAGACAACCAACTCAATAAGTTAGCTTCTCCATCCAACTAAGGAGCACTTCCCCTGTGAGCGGGTCGAGCATGAAGACATTGGGTGGTGACAGATCCAGTTTATGAATGCCGGCCACAACAAGAACATGCATCTCTCGGGAAAGGGTGGTGTTGGTGCGTTGCAACAGATCATTTCACTCGCACGAATCTTGTGCGAAGGAGCTGGATATCGATTCAAGGTATGGTGTTCACGTAGTATCTCGGTAGAGTGTGACAGTCTGGTCGTTTCATCCTTTCAAGTTTTACCGGCTCAACTGAAGCACACCCTTTTTCTCTCGGTGCGTATGTCATACTGAAGGACGCTCTCTTACAAACACCGAACATTCTGCTTCATGAAGTCTTAGACAAGAAAGGGTGTGGTCATCCGCCGTTTCATGCAAAAGATCATCTTCAATGATACTCGTCAGCCCGCCTTCGAGAATCTTTCAAGACTCTTGCTCCAGTTTAGACACGATTGTGATGGCGACCGTCTGCTGCATGATCCGCCCAAGCAGTTAGAGTCTCAAGATCCTGGGATCAGCAAGATTAAATTATCCGCCAGAGGCTAGGATCAGTTATTGTCCTCTTAACAGCTATTCCACAAGCCTGGACTGGCTTGTGGTAGCTCCTAGCCTGGCCAAAAGGTTACTCATAAAGAATACGTGATGTTGTTGGATTCTTTAGCTGTTGCGGACAGAGGTACTTTTGCTTTTTTGTGGTGTTCTTGAGTGTTGCTACAATCGTCCAGTTCTTTAGCCTCGCATGGCAGTTCGCTGTCCTTCCGTCTCATGAGACATTTGTCACCCGTTTCTCGCACTCAGGCCGAGCTCAACCAATGTGCACTTGTATTCTCCAGAACATCTTTCATGAGGTTCTCACTGCTAAGTATCGGCTGGTGCAAGTTCATTTTGCGGTCCTTGATCCGAGGGCACGGCAGCCAGGTGGACCCCTAGCTAAAAGCTGCAGTCCACACTTTTCACACAATTCTTCATCTAGATTCAAAGTTCTTTACTCCTCCCCGGTCAGGGTCGAGAGATGCATGTTGCACACTACTTCACCAAAACTCATAGTTAGCTACAGAGTAATTTAATCACTACAGTTAAGCGAAGATGGCAAAGACACTCTGGGGATGCATATGTGTGTACTGAAAGCAGGTTTCAGTACACACATCAAGAGCAAACCCGACGTTCAGTAGGTACTCCTTGTTACAGAGAAATAATCTTATTTGGTGCTTGGAAAGATCTGGTATGAAGAGTAGCTATCGTCAAACGACATTCATCCTTTCCTCCTGCGAATATATGTATGTACACCTTTTATGCTGAAACCGGATGCAGACGGCTAAGCGGGGCTTAGCCCCGGTGTTCTTCCTCCTTTCGGGGCCTTGGTTGCTTGGCCCTTCGGGTCCTTCTTTCCCTTGTAAGGCTTGATGGGTCTTTCCATCAGTTGGCTATTCATTGCGTCGCGTGTAAACCAGATGCAGACGCGAACTTCAGGATAGCCGGGTGTGTAGGGGAACCAACGGGCATTTGCCGGTATTGAAGACATTCAGGCAGCATCCCAGAAGACGGGCTAGACAGGGAAAGTTTAGGGTATCCCGTAATCAGGACTCCGAGCGCTGGTCCGAAACCTTGCGATTGCTGCGGCACTTCCGGGTTTAACGCAGCTCCTGTTTCTGAAGATTCTCCCACTGTATCAGTCTGTCGAGTGCCCCAATTTGTATTACACCTGATCGCAGTCGGGTCTCAACGTTCTTTCTTGGGGAGCTCACAATCCAGAGACAGGGAAGTCGGTCATGTTCAGAGAAGAAACGAAGGAAGAAGAGTGTCCCATAGAATCAGTTGTTGGAAGGAGAGGAGGAAGGGAGGAAATATGCGTCCATTAGATGAGGACGAAACAACGCAAGTATCGGAGAAGCTGCACAAGTTTGTTGTCTCGAACTTGAAACATTTCATCGAGCGGCAGGCGACAGACAGCCTAGACTCGTAACCTGGAGGCTACTGCTTCCGCTTGTGCAAGCGGGCAGAGGGTTTATTATATAAGTGGAGCTTTCGTTCGTCGAACCACAAATATTTCTAGAGAGAAGCTTTGCGCGCAGAGGTTTGCTTACTCAGGCCCTTGCGCGCTCTTTTGAACACGCTCGGGCTCGAACCAAAAGTGTCTGCTTCCTCGGGCCCTGAACAATCCGTCACGTCTGAGAGTGTTCCTTCTTCTCCCACTCTATCAATTTGTTCCAACACGATTTGATAACCCGCTTGTTGCTCTATGAGAAATCTTTATGAAGGCATCTACTTACCGCCCTACATGTGTATGAAAAGCTTAAATATGCACTTCGCAATGAAGATCACGTAACCAATTAAACCAATTTAGATAACTGAATTCTACTTATCGTGTACCATCCGTCACGTATTCCATATCGGACATTCCGTTGAGATCGGTTTTGCTGCCAAGTCTACTGCGGACTGCACAAAGCTGGATCCAACGGACATTGTTGACTCAAAGTTAACTCTACTGTCGTGCGAGTCTGCATGAATCCTTACCGTCCGATGAAACGAGAAATAACAATATGCTACTATTTCCTTGAACGGCAGGGCAATTAATATGAATAGAGTTAACGTCTTGCCATTGTATCCCTGCATCAATCTGATCTAGGTGAGTAGAAACGAGACCAATATGAATAACCAACGGATGGAAAGACTCCATCAATCTGATCTAGGTGAGTACTTGCGCATGAAGGACGAGCGTAACGTACCCATGTCTCTGTGAGATTTAATATGTTGCCGATGAATCTGAAGAAAATGAGCCGCTGTGTGTATGATAGAGACTGGTGCGAGAGGAGTCTTTACGGCTGTCCGCTCCAAGATCAATTGAACTGAAGAGAGTGTATAAGCAAGAGGTTTACATCCGGATATATACTGTGGTGGATTCTAATCCTGCCTGAGTATGAGGTTTTCCTCTTCACGCCGAGCGCATGGTGAAAATGTTCACGTGCTCTCAGTCACAACAATAGCAAAACGGTTCTGGGTCTTCACTGTCACAGTGTGGCCAGCACGCGATGCTATAGAGAGGAATTACTCAGAATAGTTACGTGTCAGACATAAGGATGAGGTTTATATTTCCAACACTCCTCCTCAAACCTCATTCCTACACATTATGCCTAAGCTTCTACGACAGAATTCAAACTGAGTGCGTGCTAAAGCCTTCGTGAGTGTGTCTGCTGCGAGATGATCGCTCCGGAGGTAATCCAAAATGAGGTCGCCTTGAGCTACCATGTCCCTGATATAGTGGAAGTACATCAAGATGTGCTTGCTCCTGGAGTGAAGTACGGGGTTTTTGGAGAGAGCGATGGTGCTCTGATTGTCGCATGAAAGTACGGTCGGAGGGATTTGTGGTTCTCCCATCTCTACTAGCAATTCTCTTAACCAGGCTATCTCTCTTGCTGCTGTAGATGCAGCGATGTATTCCGACTCCGTGGAGGATAAGGCTACTACCCTCTGCTTCCGACTGAACCAACTGATCGCTCCTCCACACATCAGAAAACAGCACCTGGAGGTGGATCGGCTGGTTTCTCTGTCTCCAGTCCAGTTTGCATCTGTGCATGCGTGAAGAGTGAATTTATCTACTCCTGCATACAAAATCCCGAAAGTGGAGGTCCCCTTCAGATAACGTAGGACTCGCTTGGCTCCCTTCCAGTGTGTGATGGTCGGGTTTGAGATGGCTTCACTCAACCTGATTACCGCAAACGTAGTATCGGGCCTTGTGCATGTGGAGATGTAAAGGAGGCAGCCGATGAGTCTACCATACGGAAATTGTCGTGTGTCAATGCTCTCTTCGTCCTGTGAGCTTTGGAAGCCCGTCTCCATGGGAGTGGGCATGTCCTTTGCGTTCTCCATCCCGAAGCGTTGTAGGACTTCATTGATGTATCTGGTTTGGCTTACGTGTAGTCCCCTCTTGGATCTATCACGCTTAATGTGTAACCCGATGAAGTAACACAGCTCACCACAGTCTTCCATTTCGAATCCTGATTGAAGTAGTCTCTTCACTCCACTCAGGAATGCAATGTCGTTTGATGCCAAGATCAGGTCATCCACGTATAATGCAATGAGGATAATCCTTCTGTCTTTGTTCATCACGTACACGTTCCCATCAGCCCCTAATGAATTAAATCCCTCTCTCTGCAAGAAATCATCCATCACCTTGAACCAGGCACGGGATGCCTGTTTGAGACCGTAGAGAGATTTTCTTAATCTGCACACTAGATTATTTCCGCCTTGCTTGTATCCCTCCGGCTGGGTCATGTAGACCTCTTCGACTAGATCGTCATTGAGGAATGCTGTGCGTACGTCCATTTGATGAAGTTCCAAGTCGTGGTGAGCAGCTAGAGCCAGAATGACGCGAATGCTGGTGGTCTTCACCACGGGTGCAAAAGTTTTGTGGTAGTCTAGTCCTTCGATCTGTGAGTAGCCTTTCGCCACAAGTCGAGCTTTGTGGCGTTGGAGGTTTCCTTCACCATCGTATTTGACCTTGAACATCCATCGGCAACCTATCGTGCTCCTCCCCAAGGGCAACGTGGTGAGATCCCATGTCTGATTTTTGAGTAGGGACTCGAATTCATCATCCATGGCTGCGATCCAATGCGTTGCCTCGGGACCTTCAATTGCTTCACTATACCCTTGAGGCGTGAGGATAACTCCTCTATCAAGGCCATCATAATCGTAGGAGGTATTGAGTGGTGATCCTGCATCAGTGAAATTGGTTTGTGCATGTTCGATGACCTTGAGACTTGGTCTTCTTTCTCTGGGACGTAGGGTCCTCTTAGACGTGGACACAGGAGGAACAATGTTTGATGTCACGTGTGTGGAGGTGGAGGCGTCCGCTCCTTCTTCGTCCTCTGCTTCTGGGTTCCTGATTGAGGGAACGTTTGACTCCATTGGAGTTGATGTTGCCCTTGCATCTCGATCTTGTAGACAGGGTGTCGCTTCCACACATATGTCATGATCCGTGAAGGGCAGGGGGATCAACATGAAGTCATTGTCGATCATGGTCGAGTAAAAGGTATCCTCGTCGAAGATCACGTTGGTGCTCAGCATGAATTTTTGCTGGGTCGGATTCCAAAGCTTATATCCTTTGCCTTCCGGAGCATATCCAACAAATATTGTTTTTGTGCTTCGGTCGTCAAACTTGCTCGTCTTTGCAGAAGGCATCCATGCATAAGAGACGCATCCAAATGCCCGGAGATGTGTAACGTTCGGTTTAATGTCACTCAATGCCTCCTCTGGAGTCTTTTCATCTATCGCTGAGGTAGCGATTCTATTTTGTACATACACCGATGTGGCCACCGCTTCTGCCCAGAACTTCGTTGGGAGACCTGCATGAGCCAACAGACTCCTCGCGGCATTTACAATTGTACGGTTCTTCCTCTCGGCCACGCCGTTCTGCTGGGGAGTGTATGGCATAGAAAATTGTCTTTCTATTCCTTCTCTTCTGCACATATCCGTGAACTCAGTGCTAGAGAATTCTCCTCCATTGTCGGTGCAAAGCTTCTTTATCATCTTTCCTGTTTGTTTCTCTACCAAAGATTTGTAGTCGCTGAAACATTTGAGGACCTCACTCTTCACCTTGAGGAAGTAGACCACTGTACGCCTGCTGAAATCATCTATGAAGGTCAAGAAGTACTTGGATCCACCGAATGACGAGACTTTCATGGGTCCGCATACGTCGCTGTGAACTAGTTCGAGTATCGCTTTTGCTCGGGTGCCTTTGTGGACAAAAGACCTTTGATGGTGTTTGCCGAGGATGCAAGCTTCACAAATCCTTGATCTTGCATCCTTTTCGATTCTCAGACCCGTTAGCATCTCCTTCTTGTACATCTCGCGTAGTGTGTCATGATTTGCATGGGCAAACCGTTTGTGCCATTGATCCAAGTTCTCATCTTTGCTCAGAGTGAGGAACACGCTATCTTGTGGTTGTATGTTGCTCAAGACGTATAAGTGCCCTTCTCTATCTCCTCGAGCTATGAGACGATCTCCTTCTTTTATTATGAATTCTCTTGAATTGAATTCAACAGTGACTCCAGCATCGGTGATTCTTGCAACTGAGAGAAGATTTCTCTTTAGCTCTGGTACGTGTAGGACTCCCTTTAGTACTTGTACTTTACCTTCAGTGTGTATCTCAATGTCTCCGGTGCCTTGTATTTGGTGTTCGCTGTCATCTCCCAGCTGCACGGTCCTTGGGTTGATGCATGGTCGGTATGTTGTGTACCAGTCCTTGTGGAAGGACATGTGCTGAGTGGCTCCCGAGTCCAAGATGAATCTCCTGGTCCATCCCACGGTATTTCCTTCTCTTGCATCGTCGTGGACTGATGTCTCCAGCACGGTGTACATTTTGGCAGCTTCAACGTTGGAGGAAGCGTCCACCTCCCGTGACTCCAAGGCTGCAGCGATGTGTGCAGACTGTTTCTCACGGCTCTCTTTCTCACGCACCAGATCTGCAAGCTTTTTCCGACACTCGTACTCGTGATGTCCTTCTCTCGAGCAATACCGACATGGTCCTCTCCTTCGGGATGATCCAGGACCTGAGCTCTGAAATGACCTAGAGTTGTTTGATGACCGTGCTGATCTAATGTCTTCTCTTGCGTGAAGAGCAGAATTACCTTCATGATCAGCACCTGTGTCGATTCTCATGGTTTGCTCTTCGAAGATGGCTGCTGTAGCTTCTTCCCATGTGAGTATCTTGCTTGTCATCAGAGTGCTTTTGAAGGCAGACCATGATGGTGGTAAGGATTGGTAGAGCTTGAGTTTGCGTTGCTCCATACTCACTTTGTATGCGTCTCCTGCTGCTGCCAGTTGATCGAATATCTCCTTCATGTGTCGAACGTGTTCTTTCAGATCTTCTCCTTCTGAAAACTTCAGCCTATCCAACCGATGATGTAAGTGGAGAATTTCGACTTCTGATTTCATTTCATACTTGGTCGTCAGCCAAGTCCACAAGACGGGTCCAGATGAACAATCGGCATCTGAGAAGATTTCTTCGATCAAACTTAACCCAATGATGTAGAGGGCTCTGTCGTTCTTCGAATGCCACGCTGCCTGGTCGATGGAGGAACCAGCCTTGGGTTCTGGTTCTTGTCCTGATACGACTCCGTACAATCCCTCAACCTTGAGTACTAGGGTCATTTTCCTTTTCCAAGTCGTGAAGCCTTCTCCTTGGAATATCGGTGGTGTGATCCTCACACCCACGTTCACTGGAGCAGCGTTGCTAGTGCTCTCCATCCTCTCACTGACTCTCTCGACTATTGCTCACTCTTCTAATTCGAGACTGCTGTCACTTGATCAAAGTGGTGTTAGTCAGTTTGATCACTCCTAACCTCTCTCTGATACCAGGAAGAAAATGAGCCGCTGTGTGTATGATAGAGACTGGTGCGAGAGGAGTTTTTACGGCTGTCCGCTCCAAGATCTATTGAACTGAAGAGAGTGTATAAGCAAGAGGTTTACATCCGGATATATACTGTGGTGGATTCTAATCCTGCCTGAGTATGAGGTTTTCCTCTTCACGCCGAGCGCATGGTGAAAATGTTCACGTGCTCTCAGTCACAACAATAGCAAAACGGTTCTGGGTCTTCACTGTCACAGTGTGGCCAGCACGCGATGCTATAGAGAGGAATTACTCAGAATAGTTACGTGTCCGACATAAGGATGAGGTTTATATTTCCAACAGAATCTTATTTGATACTCGAAAAGATTCGAGATAAGTCGAATGAACTATCATCAAATTTTCAACCTTTCCTTTGCAATTGCCGTGTAATTTTCGCCTCTGTGTTTGAATTCAAATAGAAGATGATCGTCAGAGCCTAAGTTTTGTAACAGAAGAGCTATAATATGTCAATGTGCTCATCTTGAACATAAATCTGTCGAGTCCACACATCCACGAGTTCATCAAGATCCAGTGAAGTCGTGATCCATAAGGCCTGCAGTTGTCGAGCGGTCATGTGTGTTCGTGGAGAATGTGGTGGTGGTTATGGTCTAATCGCGCGAGTGATCTCCATGCTGTTGAACCACACCGTGTTGGAGGATCAAAGCTCTATGGACTCGAACACTTGACGTGGAACTGTTTCTCATGTAGTTCAAGCCGTGGCCTCCAATCAAATGCGTGAATGCTAGCAGGTCGTCAAACTTTGCCTTGTCCTGGTCATTTCTCTGAGAACCAGGCTGTGCGCTGGAGTGTGCTAAGCTTCGGTCCTCATAAGCCTCTATGGCCAGGTAGTGCTGCGGATGGTTACTTCACTTTCCACTGGGTCACCAGTCGGTCCCTTGGGCTCTTGGCCTTCAAGATCGAAGATCGATCTCAGAATATTGAGTTCAGAAAGAGACTACAGTACCGCAGAACTCCATGAGAGCTCTGTGTTTACTCCTTGCATTGTGCGTTTGAAGAGTCATCGTAAGATTACTTTCTTAACAGTTCAGTTCAGATGGAAAGCACGGGGATGGACGTGATCAAATTGTTAAATATCATTAGAGGTCACATCTAAACTCTAGGGAAGGTAAAAAGACAAAAGAAAAAAAAGGAAGAGGTGAGTTGTGACATGACTGAGAAGCACTGTGACAGCAGTTAGGTAAGTCACTTTGAGGTGACAGCAGTTATGTACCAATAGTATATTAGTCCACATTCTCTGTAGAGGAGTATGAGTGAGAGGCCCTTTCTGTCTGTACCACTTCTGAAGTCTAAGTAAAGCTGTGCAGATTCTATCTCGGAATATTTCTGTTAAGTTCTCCTTCTGATTAGTTTTAACAGGCTGATCTGTTATCAGTTCTAATAGACTGATAGTATTCTGTTGTAGGAGATAAATTCTATATTCAGAGAGACTTGGGAGTACAGTTCTCAGTTTTCTAACATGGTATCAGAGCTCATGTTGCTCAAGCTAAGGGTTTAAAATTCTGATAATCTGATATTTAGTTTCTGGAGATTTTTAGACTCATCTCTTCAGCAAGATAGCATTCATGGCTGCTACTTTCAGGAGTTTGGGTTGAATGAGAGAACTAGACTTTCACGTCCTAACAATAACAGTTCCTGAAAACTGATCGTGAAAGTCATTCTGAGTGAGAAGGATTTATAGGGTGTGGTTTCTGGAGAAGAGAAGCTTGCTCCGTTTTATGATGAGAGTTCTCCTGAAACTCTGATATTCATTAAGAAGCAAACTAGAGCATTATCCAATATTCTGCTTGCTATGAAAGAGAGTATCAAACTTACTATTGAGGCTTGTGATACAGGAAGAGAAGCTTGGGAGAAGCTAGCTATCATATATGATAGTGTGAGCAAAAATAGACTAGCAAAGCTGAAGGATGATTTACACTCTATCAAGATGGATGAGAGTGCAGATATTCATGAGCACCTTGAGAAGATAGATGGTATTTATGTGCAGCTAACCAGAGCAGGAGGGACATATGGTGATGAAGATCTGGTTTCTATAACTTTGAATAGTCTTAGTACTCCATACTTTCATTTTGTTTCTAATATCAACAGAAGAGAGAGTATGTCAACTTATGAGGAATTGTGCAGTTTACTACATGAAGAAGAGCAGCTGATTAGAAAGTTTTTCCTTCAGAAAAATCAAGGAGCTGCTTTTATGATGAAGACTTACAGAAGAGAGGAGCATCAATCTCAGAAACATGGGTCTTCCTATTCAGGAAATCAAGGCACAATTTTCTGCTCATTCTGTACGAAGAAAGGCCATAGGATTGAAGAGTGCATAAAGAAGTTGAGAACTTGTTTTTTCTGTGGAAAGAAAGGTCATAAGATTGAAGATTGCTATGCTAGAAAGGCAAATGGAGGTCAGAATTCTACATCAAGTAATGTTGCTGTTCAGGAAGATGCACAAGAAGAGAATGATGTTGGTAATATATTTATTACCAGCTTGATATCTACAACAACCGAAGACAAGAATTGGTACATTGATTCTGGTGCTTTTAAGCACATGACCAGCCAAAGATCACTCTTAAAAGACTTTTCAGCAACAGCAGGCTCTAAAGTTACTCAAGCTGATGGTACAAGATGTGAAGTTCAAGATACTGGAGTTATGACAGTGAAAACAAGTGAAGGAGATCTGAAGAGTATACAAGAGGTACTCTTTATTCCAAAGCTCACTAAGAACTTGCTTTCTATTGAAACAATCACATATCATGGAATGAAGATGATTTCTGATGATACAAAGGTGCAGATAATGGATGCTTCACATCATCAGAGAGTTATCGCTTCGGGAAGGAGAGATCAGAAGTCAGGATTATATATCTTGAATGTTGAGCCTCAAGTTCAAGAAGTCTCTATGGTTGTTGATTCTTATAATCAAGCAAGCCTTTGGCATCAGAGATTTGCACTTGAATTTTGGAAGTCTGAAACATATGATGGATAATCATATGATGGAAGGGCTACCTAGGATGAAGCTACCAACTACGGGAGATATATGTGAAGGATGTATATTTAGAAAACCAGCAGAAAGAGTTTTCCAAAGAAGGGAAGTGCAAGAACAAAGAGTTGTTGGCCTTGGTCCATTCAGATGTTTGTGGACCCATGCAAACAAGCTCTATTGGAGGCTGTAAGTACTTTCTGACATTTATTGATGATGTGAGCAGAAAGACATGGATATATTTCTTGAAACAGAAATCTGAAGTATTTGAATACTTCAAGAAGTTCAAGGCTCTTGTAGAAAATCAAAGTGGCAAGAAGATTAAAGTTCTCTGATCAGATGGAGGAGGAGAATATTGTTCTAATCTCTTTACTCAGTTTTATGAAGAGCATGGCATTCAAAGCCAATTTTCCACAGCTTATACTCCACAACAAAATGGTGTAGCTGAAAGGAAAAATAGAGTGATTGTGGAGAGTGGCAGATCCATGCTGAAGGTCAAGAATCTTCCCAATTATTTTTGGGCTGAAGCTTGCAACACAGCGGTTTATATTATGAACAGAGCATATACAACAGCTGTGCAGCACAAGACACCTGAAGAGACATTTACAGGAGTGAAACCAGATGTGTCTCACTTCAGGATTTTTGGGTGCACAGCTTATATGCACATCAATGATGAGAAGATACAGAAGCTGGATGCAAAATCTGAGAAGTGTATATTTGTGGACTATGCTGAGCAAACCAAGGGTTACAAAGTATACAATCAGTCTACAAGAAAGACTCACATTAGCAGAGATGTTAGATTCTCTGAGTTGGATTCTGATCTGATGGAAGATGAGAAAGAAACTTCTGATACATTCAGATTTAAGCTACCTACAAGTGAAGATCAGATTGATTCAGAATCTGATAAATCTGATATTGAGGTGGACTTGGAGCAGTCAACATCTCTCACTAATCCTAGTGAAGAGCAAGTTGAATTTCAACCAAATTCAGAATCTGAGTTACCAAGTATTCATGAAGCTAAAGGAGATGACTTACAACATGCAGCAGATTCTCAAGTAAGGAGATCAGAAAGGTTAGAAGACCACCAGCAAGGCTTGATGATTATTGTGTACTTGCTGAAAGTATTCAAGAGGATGATCCACTTACATTTGAAGAAACTAACAAAGATCTTGGTTGGAGACAAGCCCTGCAAGAGGAGTACAAAATGCTACTCGAAAATCATACGTGGGATTTGGAGGAAAAGGAGCCATCCAATGCAAATGGATTTACAAGACCAAGCTACAATCAGATGGTTCAGTTGACAAGCTGAAAGCAAGGTTAGTAGCAAGAGGATTTCAGCAACAAGAAGAGATTGATTATGGTGAAACTTTTGCACCAGTTGCAAAATGAGATTCAATCAGACTTGCAATAGCTCTTGCTGGTCATTACCACTGAGAAATACATCAGATGGATGTGAAGTCAGCTATCTTCATGGAGAGTTAGAGGAAGAAGTTTACATGGTTCAACCACCAGGATTTGAAGTGAAAAAGAAGAAGGATCATGTGTGCATTCTCAAAAAGTCCTTATATGGATTAAAGCAAACACCAAGAGTTTGGTATTCTGAGATACATGAGTTTCTACACAGCCATGAACTCAGAAGATCAGAGCTGGATCCAAACCTCTATGTCTTGAAAAATAATTCAAAGAGGATCATACTCATCTTATATGTGGATGATATCGTAATCTAAGGAAGTGATAAGGAGTTGGTGCAACTACTCAAAGGAGAACTCAGCAAGAGGTTTGAGATGTCTGATTTGGATTTAGCAAGATTCTTTCTTGGTGTTGATATTTGGCAGATGGAGGACTGTATTATGCTTTCTCAACAAGCATACATAAAGTCTATACTTGGAGAGTTTCAGATGGAAGATTGCAAGTCATCAGCAACACCTATGAAGCAAGAAAGTGATTTTGAGGAGACTATAGCTGAAAATATCATTGAAGAATATTTGTACAAGAAATTAATTGATAAACTCAGATATCTCATCCACACCAGACCTGATATTTGTTATGCTGTTGGGAGGTTAAGTCAATTAATGCATTGCCCAAATTCATCTCATTGGGTTACTGCAAAGAGAATCTGAGATATCTGAAAGGTACTATCAATCTTGGTCTTTTATTCAAGGAGGGGAGAAGTGAACTTCATGGCTCCAGTGATAGTGATTGGACTGGAGATGCTAGCAGCAGAAAATCCACATCAGGTGCATGCTTCAACTTATGTTCTGGTGAATTATCAGTTGGAGCAGCAAGAAGCAGAATACAGTAGCAAGGTCTTCAACGGAAGCTGAATACATTGCTCTTAGTGATGGTTCTATAACCTTGATATGGTTAAGGAATTTATTGCTGGAGATGAGAGAAAAGATATCCGGACCTACAGTATTACATGTAGATAATCAGAGTGCAATGTTCTTGGTTAACAATAGGGTTATCAGAGAAAGAACAAAAAGTTTGGAGACAAGGTTACATCATATAATAGAGAAAATTGAAGCTAAGATAGTCAACCTGGAATATTGTCCATCAGAAGATCAGTTAGCTGATATTTTTACCAAAGCCTTACCAAAGTTAAGATTTATACATATTAGAGATTTACTAGATATGAAAGAAGTGATGCTCTAATGAAGGAGGTGTTAAATATCATTAGAGGTCACATCTAAACTCTGCGGAAGGTAAAAAGACAAAAGAAAAAAAAGGAAGAGGTGACTTGTGACATGACTTTGACGTGAGAAGCACTGTGACAGCAGTTAGGTAAGTCACTTTGAGGTGACAGCAGTTATGTACCAATAGTATATTAGCCCACATTCTCTGTAGAGTAGTATGAGTCTGAGACCCTTTCTGTCTGTACTAGTTCTGAAGTCTAAGTAAAACTGTGCACATTTCATCTCTGAATATTTCTGTTAAGTTCTCCTTCTGATTAGTTTTAACAGGCTGATCTTTTATCAGTTCTAATAGGCTGGTAGTATTCTGTTGTAGGAGATAAATTCTATATTCTGAGAGACTTGGGAGTACAGTTCTCAGTTTTCTAACACAAATGACGTAAGCTGCAGGATATGAACGAGGAAAAACTAAGTCGGATTGCTCACATCATAGTCACTCCAGTAAATGTTAGTCGGCAATCGGCAGGATCTAGCGGGACCATCGGATCTTGCGGCATTACGGAAGCTGTTCGAAACAAGTGACCAACCAAATGCACGAAATTGTTCGGGAGCATCCTCACCTCGGGTGGTCAGTCACGCTGGTGACATATCCTCTGCTCGAGGAGAAACTTGCGGTTTGGTTGCATACATCCCGTGTTCCCCGTCATTGAAGTCTTTTAGAACGAGAGGAACATGACAGAGCTCGAGTGTTACGAAGAAGCATTGGACGTAATAGGCCTTACGCCTTCCGAACTACGGTAGCTGCACAGAGCGATCAGAGAAACTCTGGCCTAGATTTTGGAAAAGTAACTGTGCCTTAGAAACAATCGTACCGGAAATGCCCACGTTTTTCCCCATGGCATAAAACGCTTGGGAGTCTACCTGAGCTCAGACTCCATTGCACTCGATCAACGCTGCGTGATCTGAAGAGAGAGCACCGATGCAACTTTTCAAGTTTCCTATGTACAAAAGGGTTTATTTAGGGAAGAAGCTATTTCCAAGACCAGCAATATTTACGCCACGGTCAGAGATTTACAGACTGGTGCGGCGGAGCAAGGGCTTGTGGCGAGAGAAGTATCCAGAAACTGGAAATCTGTTTGTTCGTCAAAGAGAAAACAAGAGCAAGCAAACGTGCTAAATGTGCATTACCTCGGACTGAAACGACGAACTAATGTAGACAAAGTCATGAGTATTGAGGTTCTGGAACCTTGAACAGAAACTTCCCCAGAGAACCCGCGAGTCTGCCACTACTGTGTATTTAGTTTCAGCCTAATATGAACCTACAGATAAACTGATGAAATCTTTTGACCTGTTCAGTACGAAATGTCATCTGGTTGTTACTCATGCGCCGCTATTTCCTTAATCTCTTCCGACCTCACTTTACCAAGCTAGGATGATGTAAGGACGAGCTAAAGGCTCGTACTGTAGTCTAGTGCTCAGACGATAAAGATGAGTCAGATCCAGTATCAAGTTACGCGGTGTAATTTTAAGTTCAAGTTAAAACCCGCAAGGCTGCTCAAACATGGCTCTATAGTCTAGCGGTTACGACATTGGACTTTGAATCCAAGAGCCCGAGTTCGAATCTCGGTAGGGCCTTTGCTCGCTATGGTCCGTACAGGAATCATGAATCTTTTATTTGTTTCGCATGCTAGCAAAACATTTCCTTACGGAAATGGTCAACCGAAAGTCGCCATACTGAAGAATTCAGTGACGGAGGGAATCACCGATGGCGTACGGAATAACTGAAAGGCATTGGTCTAACATACATTTTTGTTGGATAATACTAATTTGTGTAAGGTAGATGTAGACTCAAATGAAATATGCATCCAAAGCATACATCCGGCGGGGGAGAGGAAAAGGACAAGTAGGGAAAGCGACGTGGCAATGGAAGCGTTCTTGGAGTTCTTTGCATGCTGGATGAATTTTGCTCTTTTAATATTATTGGATATATATATATGTTAAATATAATATATATATTAAATAATTAAAAATAATTAAAAAATTTTATAAAAGTTATTTATTAGTACATATATGGAAACATGGAGAGACTAAGAGATAACCCATAAGGCTTGATCCGAGTGTCGCGCTTCAAAACGTGTAAATCAGAGAGTCCGTATTCATTAAATCATTAACGTGCAAGGAGTTTAATTTAATACCTAACTCTTCCGACAAGATGGAGGAGGTGAATATGCAAGGAAGTGTACAAATGAATAGCTAACGGATGGAAAGACCCCATCAAGCAGGGTCTGTAAGGTTAGTGGTCGTGGAGGGGAATTGCCTTTCTGGTTTTGATATAAGATTAAGGGTTCTTGATATTCTTGATGTTATTCTGGAAGAGGAAGCGGGTAAATAAGCATCCCTCCGGCCTAACGTCGAGAGTGGTTTGTTGGAGATAATTCTCATTTTGCATTAAATTCTTCTCTCTGGTCGTATTTATTGCTTGTTCTGCGAAGCCTTTTTTTTTGGGAGCGTGAGCCGTTCACTTCAAACGCGGGTGATGGAAGTAGCCTCGTGGTGGTAACCGTAGCCTGCTGCATGCTCGACCAACTTCGGTTCGTTTTGTTTTCTTTATGTTACAAAAAATAATATAAATATTTTATGAATATTTTAATTAAATTTAATAAAAGTATTAGATACTATTAAATGTTAACGGTTAGTTGTTCTAGGAACAATAGAAACATTGTTGGAAAATCCATAAGTGGTGTGCAGGTCTACGCGCTTCAGAGGGTACAAGTGCGAGAGCCTACTACACAAAGATGATACATTAATAAATACATTCATTTATTACCTAACCCTTCATATCAGAACGGTTAGGTAATAAATGAATGTATTTATTACTTGAGACATCGAAGATCTTCTTCTTCGGTGTCCCAAGTCTTCTAAGAGAAAGGTCGTAAGTTCAATCCCTTGCGGGCACGGTTGGAGGCGCATGCTGCTGCAAACTGTTAATGAAGCTTCTGATCCGAGTCTCGCTGTTGTGGATTCACATGGACAGTCTCATGGTCCTCGAAGACCCCAAGGGACAGGTAACATAATTTATCATTTATCATTTATCATTAAATTCCTCTTCCTAAAAGGCTATAATCCAAATCGTCTTCCGTGAAAAACATTTTTGTAAAAGTATGATTCATCAGAAAACGTTTCTTGAGAATAAGCCGACAGACCAGTCACCAGTAATACAAAGCGACTTCTATGAATTTTGATGTTTTTCCCTTTCTAAAATGATTTCAGTTTTGAATAAAATTAATTTTATATTCAAGACTAATTTGTTACTTTTAAATTTCGGTTAAATTTGATTCTACTTCAGATAGTCAGATCTAGTTCAAAACCGAACAAGTTAAATGATATAGTTTTACTTAACTTTGATGTTTTTGATTTGGTTTGATTCAGATCGAACCGAGCTAAGTGGCTAAATCATGCGAGGAGAAGCTCCGCACTTGAATCTCGGTGTCACGTAGTATGGTGAGAAAAGGGTCGCATAAGCCACGGAGGGAGTGGTTTCTCAATGCTAAACCACTCCTCGATGTGAACCGAGAGGAGTGGATTTTTAGGACTGAGAATCGTCATTTCTGTAAGATAAAAGATGGAGGGAATATGAAGTCTAGATGATTGTACGAGAAAATCTAACGATTAAGTTATATTTCTAAAATTAATATATACAATTTATGGTTTATCAAATGCTTTGCTTGAGGATGATGGTGTATCATACATAAAGTCACTCCAAGAGGAGGAGAATTTATATTTCCAGAATCCTTTACGTTGATCATAACAGATGGAGATTATGCTTTTTACAGGGTCAAGAAAGTTTTGCTCTTCAAAAATGAGAACATAATGTGGAATCGATTGTAGCCTATCAAGTTCAAAACTGCTGCATATGCATGACATCTTACCAATTCAATCTACAGTACTCGATCATTCGAGTCATGTTGTTAAAGTAAATCCTTATGGATGTATAGTTCGTTTCACCGGAGCCTAGGGGATTTGATTAATGCAGTCTGCATCTGGTTCAGAATCATTTTTCGAGTGTAGGTCTTTCTTGCTTGCACCAGAGTATATGCATGTAACATGAACTTCTGGAGAACTTTTGCCTGCTTGCTGTTATCGGAAAAGATATAAGAATTAAGCGGAAAAGTTGATAAGAAAATTCAAATTTAGTTATAACTATTAATTGTTGACCACACCTAGTGTAACGTTCAGACGTGAATACACCGCTTGTCTGTAGTGAAATTGTCGTCAAACGCAAATCTCTTTGAAGACCACTATCAGTTTCCTTCTTCAGATCCAGTTCTATTCCGTCGTTGTTAAAGAGGTATGTGTTCTCCAAGGTCCGTGGAGGAATGACAGTTACGCTGGGACTAGATTTAGGTAACAACCTAGTCCTTAACGGGGCTTCAGGTTCTGGTTTGAAACTTAAAGTCTTAATGTATATCTGGGGCACAAGATTTGAAAGGAGTTTGGGCAACGCTTCCGCTATCATGTTTAGATTCAGAACTCAAGCACAACCACTCTGACGCTTCGGAGCTGTACAGAAGACCTTGAAGCGATAAATCACAATAGTTGAAGTGAAATCAATCTTCTCACACCTTGTCGCAAATCCAGCTAAGATTGGCACAGAAAGCCTAACACCTCATAGTATAAAACAAGCTCATATAGCTTACATAGGTTTCAATGTTTAATGAACAGTCATCCAATAGATCTCTGAGATCGATCATCGTCTCATCTCCGAGACTAAAAGTATGAATTCTCCAACTAGAAGTATTATCTCTCCAAACGTAACTAATCTTTGTGATTAAATACTAAATCTAATCCAATAATTAAATATTGAATACTTTTCTTATGCGCTCATGGTACAGACACTGGTAAGCCATCTCTAGTGCAATCAAACTCCAGATCTCAACTTCATGTGGTCTGTCTCAACCTCTTCTCTGGAATCTTTGTGCGCTCTCTGTATTCTTCTTCGTGACAGTCTCTTCTTTGTGAGACAGAAGCTGGAGTCCCAAATATGCATGCAACAGAAAGTTCATGTTGAATGTATATTTATAGTATCCTTGCATTATCACATGCGTCTAGTTAGTTCATTATATTTGGATCTCATACGTGATTTATTTTTCATTCTCAACCAGTTGTGTGGTACTGTTCATTATATTTGGATCTGAAATTCTTTAATCCGAGATCATTTGCTTTGTACTCTTTCTCGGTTGTATCCCGGTTGTAACGATAAGACTCTGGGGTACAACCCCAAACCGGATTCGAACCAGATCAGACAAGTCTCTAGACACAACCTATTGCCATTGCAGTAATGATTGTTTTATAAACAGAAACTCCTTACAGATTCTAATTACATCATTCCATGAGTGTTTGCAGTCGTCGTGAGGCCTTGCCGTAAGCTGAAGCACAGCTGCTTGACAACTGTTGAAGCCTAACATAAGCTTGGTGGGTATGAAGTTAATTATATCACTGTTCCGGAGATAAACAAGTGGTGTCACCAGATATCCTCGTACGGATACGAAACAGATCAACAATAAGCATGTGTTGGGAGGAGAATGAATGACAACGAATGTAGCAAATCCTCTTATTTGCCATGATGCAAGATTCTTTCGGCACTTCTGTATTATATTAGAAGGTAGGTTTTTTCTCTAATTCTAAGGTTAAACCTTTTCACAACCAGTTATCATTCCAAATTTACCTCCTATTTTCGTGATTGTCCTTTTCCCCTCCCCGGCCGGATGTATGCTTTGGATGCATATTTATCTCTTACGCTTGAGGTCTCCTCCCGATCTCTTGGCCCTGTTCGTGAAGTCCCCGTGGGATTAAATTATTTCCTGAGGTAGGTGATAAAGGGTTAATAAAAGTTATTCGTGACACCTACGATTGTGAGATAATCCACACATAACTCATAAATACAACACACACAGACAATCTCAAAGATTACAAGTGTCACCCATTGACAAAAAGAGTATATTTAACCAAACACGTCGATTATTACCTTATCCTTCCCACCTTTATGTATTTGCCCCATAGGAAGAATGAGGAGATGAATAGGAAGTCCAAACGGTGGACTGCCAAGAAGCAGCGCCAAAAGAAAATATCGTGCGTTACTGTTGGCGGAGGCACTTCAAAAGTGGAGGGTCAGAAAAATGACGCAAAACACGGCGGGACTTCAGTGCAGGCCAACCTTACTTTTTTCTCGGTAGAGGTAGAGGCAAACATTTTCGTTGTCATTTTGAAAATCGTCGAGGACTCGCCGTCCACCTGCGAGAGTCGTGAGAAATGGACGGCTCCGACGGCTGACTGCCGTTTTGGACCCGCTTTCTTTATGCGCTGTTCTTGTTGTCGTCGGCGTCTAACTTCTATGACGAGGTCTTCGCACAAGTCTCGTTGTCATTTCTTACGGGACGCTGTGTAACATGTTTAGCAGGGCCTTGCCGTGCGACATTGGAGCTGTTGTCGTTGTTCTAGCGGCGTCCAACCTCGTGTCACTCGCTGCTGCCGTTGTGCGAGACGAGCGGGGGACGTAGCCAGCCAGCTGCGTGCATGAAAACAACGTCTTTTTTCTCTTGCGGCATGCAGGCTGAACGTGGAGTCGGTCGCTGATTGATCGTCTGAGTCGATTGTCCGATCGCTCGCTGTGCAATTCATCTGCTCGATGTCGTTGTTTCCTTCTCGCATTTCCGTCCAGTCTTTCGTGGTGCTTCAGATTTCTTTTCTCACCTCTCTCGGTCTCGTTGGTTCCTGCTCGCATTTCCGTCCACTGTTTCGTGCTGGTTGGGAATTCGTCATTCTATTTGACATTTGGATTCGTCATTCTCTCTCGTTTGCTCGGTTCTCCTTTAGAGGAAAACTGAGCAATCGAGAGTGTTTTTGCTCCAGGTTTGACGTTTTGTATCGTTCTGCCGTGATTATAGTGGGAGATTGTGCTTATTTTCATGCCGGCTCCTCGTCGTTACGCGCGACCACGATGTCGCCGTCATTGTTTCTTGGCTCCTTCAATTTTCTCGCTTTTCCGGCCGTGCCGCTCTCTTCTTCGTGCGGATTTATCATGCTGACCGATTTCCTCCCGCTGCTGTCATCATTGTAGCGAGACAAATCTAGTTTTTCACGACGGGTTTCTCCTTTGGAGACGATGCGTTGCTTAATTTTTCCGTCTCATTCTCGTTATCATGTTTCACCTCTTTCTTACCTCCGATGTTTCTTAAATCTAGTATTCTCTTCTTGTTTCTTCTTCGCGGTTTTCTTTGTTTTTGATGTTCTGTTTGTCACTTCTTGGTTCGTCAACAGTACGTCAACGGACATGGGTGTTTTTTTCTATTATCTTTCTGTCTGTCTTCTCTTCAGATATGTCGTCGTCTGCTCAGTCACTACGACGACGAATCACCTTAGACGACCTTCGCCTGCCCGTATGGAGAGACGCCTGCTACATGTGGATGTTGTACGTACATTCGCTACTTCATATCCCACATTTACCTTCAGCCGATCGCCATCGATATTCTTCGCATTTTGCTGCATGCAACTTTGTTTGTGACGTCTTCCGCAAGCTTCGTGCGATTGAGGTATTGTACTCTTAACGCAATGTCTGACGAATCGCATGTTGACGATGTTATCACCGTTTCTGATGATGATAATGTTATTATCGTTTCTGATGAAGAGAAAACAGTCTCCGATGATGAGAAATCTTGCAGTCCACTTCTGTCTTCCCGTTCTCCCAGTCCTCCCTTTGTATCTTCGACTCCTCCGTCCCAGTCGACTCATGTTTCAGCCTCAGCGTCTTCCTCGCCACTGCCACTGTGCTTAGAACGTATCGAGCCAATTTGTCTCCACCACATCCAAGGATACAGATGCTGACTATTACAATTTGCTCGCCCAACTGTTCTTCCTCCGCATCCTTTGCTCCCTTCTAGGTACCTCTCGTTTTCTGAAACAGATCTGTATCTGATCAGAACGTACGTCTATATAGACTTCCGCTTCTGTCTGAAACCTCCGAGTTCCTTTTGCCAGGTTCCGATTACGTGAAGGTTTCATACGCTTTCTCTGGGGCTACTCAGTGCTTTCAATGCATTATCGGGCCTTTTCTGTATGTGAAATCCGAAGAATTATGGCTTATCCTCAAGGATAGAAACTGTACCTTGTTCTCTTATCCCAAGTTTCTTCAACACGAGGATGAGCACAACCTTCTGAAACCTGTTGTCTCTTCTATGTATAGATTGAAGTTTTTGTCTTGCGTATGCACAAGTTTCAATACCAGACTTTATAGGATAGGTTGCAGGCATTTGGAGTTTCCATCCGATGCAGATGCGACAGACAGCTCGCGCCACGTGATTCAACAGCAACCCACCTCTTCCTCGCAGCAGAAGACTCTCCCTGAAGAGTCTCGAAGTCTCCGTGATCATCGGCCAGACTGGTGGGGATCTCGACCTCTGTTGTTCGGGGTCGTTGTGTGATTTTCTACAGCGAGAATGTGAGTCTGGTCTCATCTCGGTAGAGCGAGGAGGAGCATTGCTGCATCTGCACGTCCAAGGCGTTATGTCTTTGCTGGCAACCAGTCCTATCGATGTAAAGAACAGATTAGTCACTGTCCTCGGTTGGAAGAGGAGTAGTAGACCTTTGGGGGACGAAATCTGCGTGAAGAGACTGAATAACAGGGGCCTTCATACCTTTGTAGGTATGATAGGCTACTGCATGAAGGATAAATCTGAGGAACATCATTGGTGTTCTACGAAAAATATTTCTGACTGTATGCTCGCATATGGGGATCAGCTCTTTACACTTTTGGGTGCAGCCGACACGAAGAACAGGGTGGAACTTAACTTCAACAATATTCTCCAGCGCGCTCTACAGTTTAACAAATATAGGTGCCGTCATCCTCTGGATAGTACCCTCCGCACATGTCTTCGGTCTATGGTGCGCTCCGGCAAGTATTCGTCATCGTGTAAATGGTTGATGGGCACTGGCATACATCAGGCAAGGAGTGAGGCTCTATGGAAATCCATTGTACATCCCGAGACAATGACGATGACAGATATCGACACTATTTTCTTCTCCAAGCGACAGGATCGTCAACGTTACTTCACAACTGTAACTCTTGAGGAGGAGGAGCGATTCCTGGATCTCCCTTCTCTAGCGATCGATGCGTGTTCCACTGTTCGAAGCTGTTTGATGTTTTCCTGAGTATATTCCTCTTTGCAGTGCTCTTCTTCGAGACAGAAGCTCATTGCGAGCCACGGAAGGTGAGTTGCTGGCTTGTTTATGCTCCAACGTTCGGACGATCTTGTTTCTTCACTGACATGACGTTTGCGTGCAGCAGCAGCAGATGTTCCGGCCGAAGGATCCATTGACAGTTAAACGAGACCACTTACAGCCTTCGGAGTATAGGTTACGTGCAGCGCCTGACAGTCGACCGAAGCCATCACTTCAGAGTAGAGCGTACGTGCAGCAGCAGTTCATGTTCGTGCTAAGGGGTTGAAGGTCACTTGTGACCTGCGGACTGTTGCGTCTAAGTTTTAAGAGGTTTACAGTAGTGTTTTCTCCTTCGACTTACGTATGATAGCATTCGGAGTATAGCACCTAAGTTTGAAGATGTTAACAGTAGTGTTGTTGTCATCCGCTGTGTAGAAGATATCGGTTGACGACCGTGTACATAGAAACCGAGATAAGAGTGATAAGAGCGAAACATGTTCAGTAGCGCTCGTGGATGTACAAAAAAATTTGGCTATAAAGTTATACTGGCCCACCGTGGTCATTTCTCATGAAAAGAAGGTAGTGCTCATGGACGAGAAGGGATAGAAGTTAACGGTGAAAGTTAATTTCTGCATGAAAAAAAAATTTTGGCTATAAATTTTTCGCCCACCGTGGTCATTTCTCATGAAAAAAAGGTAGTGCTCAGAAGGCAAAAAAAGATAGTGCTCAAAAGGGAAAAAAAGGTAGTGCTGAGAAAGAGAAAATAACCAAAATGGCGTCTAGGAAGAAAGGTGGCCGTCAGATTTTCATATTCTACAGGGGGAAATTAAAGCCGAAAGTAACGGCGGCCAAACAAGGAACGAGTTTTAATCGCCTTCGAAGGCACTGCCCACATGTATTTAACCATAGAATAGGATAAACTCTCAAGGAGAAAGTCGTGAACCATACAACTGAAACAAAGAGCACAGTCAAAGCATAGCCTCACGTCATTTCAGACGATCTCCGGATAATTCAAAACCACCTTCAATCATGGGCTACTAACTAAGTAGGAGGAGTAAGTGAATATGCATGCAGGATGAATTTCTGGGAACTTTTGTTCTCTTGCTGTTATCGAGAAGTGTTAAACAGAAATCCTATACTAAGTTGATAAGAAAAATCAAAATATTTTATAAATATCAAGTGTTAGACAAACTAGAGAAAACAAGATATCAGGTTTCTAAACATATAAGTCTGAGAACCAATAGCTATTTATATATTAATTTATAGTGACTTTAATTTATTACTCAACCTTTCCAGCAAGAAGGGATAGGTGATAAATTAAACCCTCTTCCATCAAAATGAGATGAATATATATCCACTGGTGCTAACTCTGTTGCCAACTGCAAGTAACAACAAGTACTTGATTTGGCGTAGGCGTGGAGAAATCAAACTTCTTTTGTGTCATATGAGTCAATATATACTGATATTGATTGAATATGCATCCTGAATGAATGTCGGACCGGAGGTTAGAAAGAACAAGCGTGAGCACCGGAGGTTAAATTGAGAAAATGGATCGGTGGATGGGTTCAGGGAGTATTTTCAGATATTACTTATGATTTTTTCCTTAACGGCATATTCCATTTTTTCCTCAAAGTTCTTCTTCGTTTTCTTCTTGTTATGTAAACATATATATGAATATATATAGCGTTATATACAGAACACTGTAAATTTTCATTTTCTCTTTGTTATATAATATACATATAAATATAAATTATTTACAAAATTTATATAATATTGGTATTATATGTTTTATTTCAGTAGAATGCTAAGTGTTATACAACCCAGAGGTTTTTATTATATTTATATAGTAAAAACTAAAATCTTAATAAATCTTCTTATATTTATTATACTTATATTTATATTTATATAATAAAAAGAAAACCCTCGGTTGTATAACACTTAGCATTCTACTGAAATTAGAAATAAACTCTCTTTATTATATAATTTTTTATATAGTATATATAAATTTATATGTGTTATATATAGATTCTAATAAAATACTAATTTGGTAAAATTTTATATATAACATATATAAATTTATTAATGAAGAGAGTTTATTTCTAATGTCAGTAAAACACTAAGTGTGTTCTATATATATAAAAGTTCTAATTTCAGTAGAATGCTAAGTGTTATATAACCGAGAGTTCCGACTTGAACCAGACATAACCATAACACTTAGCATTCTACTGAAATTAGAAATAAACTCTATTTATTATATAATTTTTTTTATATATATAAATTTATCTGTGTTATATATAAATTCTAATAAAATACTAATTTGGTAAAATTTTATATATAACATATATAGATTTATATAATGAAGAGAGTTTATTTCTAATGTCAATAAACCACTAATATAGTGTGTTCTATATATAAATTTATATAATAAAGGGAATTTATTTCTAATTTCAGTAGAATGCTAAGTGTTATATAACCGAGAGTTCCGACTTGAACCAGACATAACCATAAGGGTAACGCGCGCCCGAAACAATAAGACCAAGATCTTGGTATTATTTAAGATTATTGGCTGTGAAACAAAGTATTTTTATACAAAGAAGACTCGAGCAGCCGACCTCCAGTAGCTTCTCAGCTATTATTTTCGATGCATTGGCGATCTGTACCACCGCCTTGTGTATCTACGATGAAATAGAACTTCTCATGACGTTAGTCCTAGAGCAACAAGAGGATATCTAATCGTTTTAGGATTATTGACTGTGAAACAAAGTACTTTTATACAAAGAAGTCTCGAGCAGCCTACCTCCAGTAGCTTCTCAGCTATTATTTTAGATGCATTGACCATCTGTGCCACCGCCCTGTGTATCTACGATGAAATAGAACTTCTCATGACGTTAGTCCTAGAGCAACAAGAGGATATCCAATCGTTTTTAAACAAAATTGACAGAGAGGGAGAAGGAGGAACACTCTCTCACTTGACGGATGGTTCAAGGCCCAGGAAGGAAAAACTCTTGGTTTGAGCCCGAGCGTGTTCAGAAGAGCGCGCAAAGCTTCTCTCTAGAAATATTTGTGCCTCGACGAACGATAAGCTTCACTTACGTAATAAACCCTCTGCCTGCTTGTGCAAGCGGAAGCAGTAACGTTCGCCTGCCGCTCGAGGAAATGTTCAAGTTCGAGACAACAAACTTGTGCAGCTTCTCCAATACTTGCGTAGTTTCGTCCTCATCTATTGGACGCATATTTCTTCCCTTCCTCTTCTCCTTCCAACAACTGATTCTATGGGACTCTTCTTCCTTCGTTTCTTCTCTGATCTTCACCGATTTCCCTGTCTCTAGATTCTGAGCTCTCCAAGAAAGAACGATGAGACCCGACTGCGATCAGGTGTAATGCAAATTGGGGCACTCGACAGCCTGACTAATAGAGTGGGACAATTAATGGACCATGCCATAGCCACCCTCTTCATCTTCAGATGGAGAGGGTGGCTATGGCTGTAAATGAAGATGAAGAGGGTGGCTATGGCACAATTTACAGGTGATTGTGCTTTCCTTGTGTACTGAGCTCTGCCTCACAATGGAGTAGATTTTGTTCGATTCTAAAGTGGTTCGATTTCAAATAAACTGATTAAGTTTCACTTCACGTTCAACTTTTGAAACTGATCTGTTTTATTTCAGTTCGGTGTAATTGTCCGATCCGGTTTAGAATCGAACCAAGCCGAACGGTAGAGAAGATGCAGGCAAACCAATCCTATCCCATCTTCTTCAGACTATCTGCATACACACATGGAGGAAATCATTTCAGTAGTCTTCATGCACTCGATCATTATCGGTGGTTGCGTTCCAAAGTAGTTCGGTTAGGAATGGAAAGATTTGATTAGAATTCCGTTTCGAAGTTTTTCCAAATATGATTCACTCTATTTGCTCTGTAGTTTGATTTCAAGTGGGTTCGATCTTTACTTTGAATGGTTTGGTTCGGAATTGAACCAAACCAAATGCTACATGAGGAGTGTACGTGGATCAATCGTAAAATGTGGTTAGCAACGAGTATGAAGTAAAGAATATACTCTGAAATGTGTTCTCTGAAATCAAATCACTGTAGTTGCAGTTTGAAAAGGTAATGACTTAAACCCCAAGTATGAGTATAAAAGTACGAAAAAGAATATTCTTTTTTTCCTCCCATGGTAAGAAGAGATTCTTTTTCTTTCCACAGACTTTGAAATCTTCATATTAACATTTCTCTGTCAATATTCAGAAACAAAAATTTAACTTTTAACTTTTATTAAGTTAAATTGTGTTCACATGTGAGAATGACAATTATGCTCAAGGACCAATAGAGTATAGACGTAACACGCAATTAGCCCTGCCAAGTACATAGTAAATAATAAGAAGCAAATTTAAAGGACGAATGTGCGCTAACAATGCCTACTGGAGTTAACAAATTATTTTATAAACGGGAGATGTGCCGGTGAGAATGTGCAGTGCGAAGCACATTTCTAAAGAAAGTGCACCCTCTTATGAAATCTAATTGGACAAAGCTATGAAAAGAAAACAAATGAAATATGTACTAGTGTTACATAAATTAATTAACATGTAAAAACATTAAAAGAATTAATGTTGTCTTGTCTTCGATTAAGTGAAACTAACAATAAATATCTGAAGGGAAGTGAAACTTCGTTATATCTCAAACTTTCGAAGAGAAATCTTAACTTCATCTGAACGTATTCATTTCGGATTTAAGTGAACCGAAATAGCACTACGGTATGAGTGGAGGTGAATCAGGAAACATATATCTCGTGCTATCAGATGATCTTCTCGTGACTGGTACCACGTCAAACCAGCTACTGTCTATGGCAAGTCAGAGGACTGAGTAGGTAAACAAGCCCTTCAAGGTTCTGATAAAGTCGGACAGAGCATACAGGTTTCTGATTAAATCACTTGCAGTTTGAAAGATAATTATGGAGAAAGGTCTGAACTGTAGGTTTGTCAGCCACCTGGCAACAAAAGTGCTGTTAAGCATTTGCGAACAACTATTTAAAAGCATCTTTCATGTAATACATGAAAAGACGACATACTATATTTTCTACATATACAATTTGCTTTGGTAATGACTTTGCAAACCGCACATCCTTTTGAGCTTCGATCCTCAAGGCCGTTATTCAAGGTCCTCCTGACTAAATGCCACCTTCGTACTTCTAACTCAGGAAACCTACGAAGTTACACAACCTGAATCAAGACACGATCTTGATAGGGACGCTTAGTAACTTTATCCCAGAAATGCACAATTCACTACTGCGAATTCTAAACGTCCACAAAGAGCATGTGCTGGAAACTTGAAGTCAGTGGCATCGAAAAGTGATGTTTCCTCTACAATGTTATTGTTGGTGCACACACAGATAGAAGAACCTAACCCAAAAGCCAGTCTTCTCCCATAAACTAGAGACACCTAACCCAAAAACCAGTCTTCTCCCATAAACTTGAGACACGCCGTCCTCTGCTTGGCATGCGGGGTCCGCAATCATCCTACTCGACTTCTTTGCTTCACTGATCGAAGTTGTAATCCTTCCATACGGGTAAATTATCAACTTTCATCGAGTAGATTCCTGCTTGACGTTAACTTCATACTACACTCACTAAACCCTAAACTCATGGGTACAAATTTGAAGGTTGTTAGTGTTGACGTTCATACTACACACTAAAATCTAAACTCTAAAACCATCGGGGATGTTAATGTTGACGCTGAAATCATAAAACATATACCTGGAGTCACTTGCCCAGCCGGCCGTAATAATTCCATACACTCCAAGAAGACAATCACAAAGAGATACAAACCCCAAAATTTAAATCTGAAAAAAAAATTACCATATTCGAAAGGACCAAAAGATCGAAGCGCACAAAGCCAGTGTAAACGTCAGAACGGATGCCTAAGTAGGAAAACCCCATGGTTGACATTAATCATTCTTATCATACAGAAAACGACTCAGTGTCTTGAAGAGCTTATAAGTTACATCAGAATACAAAGAATGTTCACAAGGACCATAAATATTTTGAATGGGGATAGACACTAGGAACTAACACCACGTAAACCGGAGTCATCCACGCTGTACCCTGCACAGATTGACTGACGTGGGCTGTCGAAATTGCTGTACTCAGAGCCGGAGCCGAGCTTGTTTTGATCGTAGTTGTCACTGAAGCACTCCTGACTCCAGAACCATGACCCCCTTCTAGCTGCCAGACGCACGCCCCCGTCTCTTTGCTCCTTCATATTCATGAGGAGAACCTTACAAACTTGAAGAGTGCTACCTTTGTTATAGTATACACCAGGGATAATTACAACAGGGACTAGTGCTTCACTTCAGAACTCGCAACTGTTACCAAAAGAGAAAAAGGGTCAGAGAGGGATCGGAGAGATAATGAGTGCAGAAGGTTGACGAGTGTAAGGACTTAATTACCTAGGAAGGAGGCTTGAGGCGCAGGCAATTATCTGCTGCCATGTGGAAGAGTTCCCTCAGCTGCTTCAGCTCCCTCTCTGCTCATGAAACCAAATGCTCATCAAAATCTTACGAGGTTAACAGTAAAACGTCCAGGACGATCGGAAACGATGCATAGTATAACGACTGTATAATTACAGAAAAAGTGACTCAGCAAAGGACCACACAACCAGAGACTAGAGTGAATTTGAACAGAAACTATCCAGCATTTGCTTAAGAGACAATGGACCACACTGACTACTACTATATGTCTGTCGTCCGTATCTCAAGAAGCTGGAACTTTGCATTACTCCCTGAAGCTAACTGCAAGGCACTGTTCAGTGAAGAGATTACGACGGCGCGAATCTGATAGAAGCGCGGTGACTTGTTTACAGCATTGGAGAGGTATAAGACTACGAGTAAACTAAGGCAAATAGCAAACAAGCATGCTTTCATAATTTCTTGCTCCAGTTGGGATCTCAACGCAGGTGCGGCAATCCTAAGGAAACTTTTCAGCAACAACAGGGCATTATGAACACCTATGAGATAATCTACATACCATACACAGTCTGGTTGAACTGAAACGTAACCGCAAGTAAGTTTCTCTAATCTTAAACAGGGCAATTGATGTAAATCATCCATGGAGAGTAACAACTACTGATGTAAGGAAAGGGTAGCTATTCAACAAGGGCAGTATGACACCAGATGAACACCCAATTAAACTCGCGTAAAACATGGGCAGACAGTAACATAAAACGTTTATCGATACGGAAGGAGTATGGAGCCAACTTGATACGCAATGAATACTGTGTTGAATGCTGCCATACACCCAAGAGCTTACGGCTTGCTTATTTTTTCACTGAGCGGAACAGGATCAGGGTACAGCTACTCAACGATGCATATAGTTCATGAAAAGATCTAGAAGTCGTTTGAAGGTGTAAGAAACAAACCTGCAGACTGCATTTCGTCCTGTAATTCCTTCCCGACGCTCTCATTTTCGGCCTGTAGGTTAAAAACGAAATTAGATTGACGAGCACAATCCACAAAATATCAAAACGAGTTAGCTCGTGAAATCTCTGAAAGAACATGAAGATGGATGGTGATCTTGGACACAAAATCATCGTATAGGTCTGGAGTCCAAATTTAGTTGACCTTTTGAAGCTCGACTTATCTACGTCAACAAGTTTCACTGTGCGAGTTTTGATTGCTCATACCTGCCTTCTGGCATGCACTGTGGAACAGTATCGACGCTAACTTCATGAAATTATTGACCGGGTAGTGAGGCTACCTGGAGGTCGGCTATCTTCTTCAGCTGGACTTCCTCGCCTCCATCATTCAGAGGAAGTGCGGCAACCAGAGCATCAAACTGTTCCCAGAAGAGAATGCTGGTACTTCAGTGGGATTGAAACACAACTTTTGGGCACCAGCCGACAGGCATTGGAGCTTAGATTCACTACTCTTGGATGTTTGGCGCAAAGATTAGACAAGAGCATGGGGCAAACGCTGGCAGTAACACAGAAGTTGTTTTGATTCCAATTATTGTTAAGAGCAACTATCCATTCACACTCGGCATCCGCTCTCATAAGCATAGTGTGCACACCTGCTTCACTCCTTGCATAAAAGCAACGGCAGCCTCTTTTTGATTATTATTCATGGTAACCAGAGCCTCGGCAGTGGGTGCAGGTGGTTCTGGGTAGTTCTGCGACAATCGAGCAAGCGGAGCATCTCTCTGCAACGAGCCGACGCTGTTGAAAGCAATGTAGGCTATCTTGTTCACCTGGTCCTGCAACTGAGCTATTATATCCATTTGTCCTCTCGTCTCGACCGCTATACCTCGCTCCGTTCGTGTGTTAAAATACCCGATGAAGAAGAAGCGAATGGAGAGGTGATCGACAACGAAGCGTCCGAAAAGAGCACCGTCCAAGATCCAAGGGAAGGCACTCACATTGCTGCGACTCCTTCCAAGCCATCAACAGGCCCATAGGAAGATTATTTTCACCTAATTTCTTCTCGACGTGCAATAATCCCGAGTGAGTAAAAACTAATTGTCACTGACTTGTTGCTGCCTAACTCGCATCATCTTCTCATCATCTCTTCATCTAAGTGCCGACCTGAAATTCCTCGACGCGGCCCTTGGTGTCCATTTCCTCGACCATCTGGAAGAGGAAGGAGCTCTGGTTGAGGGTTTCATCGACCGCAGGCTGTTTCTCGTCTTCCAGCCTCAGTTCCCCTATGTGAAGATTCTACCACCAATTTTGACCTCAGTTAGCTAATTTAGCTACCACTCGAACCACCGTCAGACTTGTGGTCGATCATTTTCAGGATTTCCTTAACTAATAGTGCAGATTAATTGAAGAACTAGTTACAACAACAAATTAAACTAATACTAAAATTTCTGTAGGCCTGCTAAAATATGCATGATCAAATTTGGAGATTTTTTGTTTACTTTTTGTTATCAGAAAAGATGTAAAAATTATGTATTAACTTATTAAGAAAAAAAATTTATTTTTAAATATTAAATACTCCCCTCCGAAGAACCTCGCTATGACACAGAAGCGAGAAAGAACAACGCTCTCTCTTCGTGCACGCGGTTGTAATCACTCCCTCCGAAGAACGAATCCAAAAGCTCGCTTCACACCTTGCTGCTGCGAAACTGCAAGAGTGCAAGAACTCCCCTCCGAACAACGCTCTCCTTCCGTGCAAATGGGCAAAAACAGTACCTCAGAGAAACAATTGCAGCGCTACTTATGCCTAGCTATACCTACCTCCCGCCTTCGTGTCTACAACGCCTACCTCCCGCCGGAGACGTTACATCGTAAAGACGGTACAGCCGTCTCTCACCCTATCCTGCACGTAGATTTTCTCTCCCGATATAGTAACTTGTCGTCTTTCTCCGTTTTCTCTTTCACGACGTTTTTGTGTATATTCATACTTTTGAGAGTAATACACAGAGCGATTTTATTTATCAACTAATCCTTTCGATGGGAAGGTTAGTTGATAAATTAAATTTATAACAAAATTTATTGTTAACGTGACAAGAGTCCGGTCTTATATATGGTTCTTGGAGTGCACTTTCTCCTTCCTTGCTTATGGGTTTTCTCCGGCAGTTCAGACATGCATGTCAGATACTGCATAATATTTATTTTTAAATTTTATTTATTTATTTTCTAGTTATTTATAATTATTATTTAACACTAACTATTCATAACCTGATATTAATCTAAGATTGATTATTATGGCCCAGAAGTTAGCAAAGATCCCACTCCATGTCCTATCTAATTTCTCCACTAGAGTTTTTGCTACGCTCTCCACGCTTGTCTTCTTCCTTCCTCCTCCCCCTACAGTTTGCATGCATAATATTTAGCTTTACCTCCAGGATTATTTTCTTCCGAATGTGAAACTAAATTGGAGTTAGTGTGCTGTAAATGAATACCTCCGGGTGCTTTTGATGTAAAGATGCCGTCATTCAAGGGTGATCAAACTACACAACAGATGTATCAAAACCTCAAAAGTCTTCCTCTTATTACAACTGCTCATGAGTCTCATTTGCAGTGATGGATGTATGTAACCCCAAATCCGACCATCAAGGGTTGAGGCTGCTGATTCACCCATGTACACTCAAGTGTACATGGGTGTTTAATATATGGGTGTTTAATATATGTTTTTAACCATTCTGGCGAGAAGGGTTAGAAACATATATTAATGCCTCTGTAAAATGACGATAGATAATTTCATTTCCAGACTTATACCTCCAGGAAGGCCTCAGCTAGCTCTTCACTTATGGGTTCTGTCTGGGTCAATTTGCTACTCCCGGAGAGGTTAATATATAATATTTTTAAATATTTTTTATTTTTTATTATAACTTATTATAACTTATTATAACTTATTATACTATGTTTTTATAACATTTAAACGTTTTTCGATAAGAGAAAACGAAATTCACTGTGCAAGGTCGTTGGGGATGCCTATTAACCCAAATTCGACAATCAAGTATATGGTGACCAAAAGGTTTTACAGGAGAAGAATGATCATGATAATCAGCTACGACCTTGCCAAATTGAACATGCCACTAAGGATAGATAGACTATGTTTGTCTCTTACGTCTTGGTTTGTAATCTCCAGAAACTATGCCTGCTAGAGTAATAGAACAAACGTGGCATGTCTATTCACGTTAGAATGGTTGATGTTGAGGCTACAAAGACAATTAGAATATTCTAATACGGTTTTGATATCTAGATCCTAAGGGATTTTCAGCTAAATTTGCTAAACATAGGTAATTACCTATGTTTAGCAAATTTAATATTCTTACCAAGGGTATTCTCCCAAGAATAAATATTTAAAATTTTATTTGAAAATAAAATTCAGGGAAATAATTCTGAAACAAAATATAATAATAATAATAATAAATAGAAAATAAATACAGTATTTAATTTAAACCTGACTCCCAGATGGTTCAGGAAACAAGGTTGCTGCATTGCTTTGTTCTAAGTAAAGAACTGACTTTACTGCACAACCCAATTATTCAATTTTGTTTACATGCTAGAGAAACTTGATTTGTCTCTTTCATATGTCCCGCGATACTATTTTCTCTACTAACTCTCAGTGATGTACTATTTTATGTTTACTTCGACGTCAGAATGTAGAGTTTTAGATCGATGCGAATAGCTCTATAGGATAGAGCCAAACAATCAAAATGATCTTTTCAGGTCTGGACTACAGCTCGGCCCAAAGGAGCTGGACTTCAGTGTTGCAAATGGAGATGTGATCTAGTTTCCCGAACGTTCATTCAGTGAAAGATGAATGGAACGAGATTTACATTTTTCTTCAAAAAGAATGAGATTTAGCTATAGCAAAAGGGAAACTGATCAAAGTCCCAACATACTGTCCGACCCAGACACCACATTACGTTCGAAGCTAATAACAAGAAATTTGCGGTAGATGGGTTTCAAGAGTGTGAGTGAATGGAGGCTTCTGATCTGGCATATTCTAAACAACGCTCTACCATCAGATTCTCTATGATTGTTCCCGACAGTTCAATGCCAAAAGCTTGACGAGCAATTTCCGTAATATACAACTCCTACGTTACCTCCCGATGTCGTCTGCTTCGAATTCCGGACGGTCGACCCTGAGGTTGACAGTAGCAGACAGATTGTTCGTAACTTGCGTAGTCCATCACGCCTTGGTGGGAGGAGAAGGAGGTCCCCCGGAGGCTCTGGAGCCTCTCTCGGACCTGGAATTTGCAGCGAATTTCAGGCTGTTCCGGTGGAGACCGTTAGCCTGCTCTGCTGTATTCCACTCGCTGCCGTAATAATCCTCTTCTGTGGCTTTGCTGGGAGGGCAGATCATGCCGCCCCACTGGGGAAAGTAAGCGAGGAAGAGAACGGAAGTGCAAGCAACTGTCATCACTCCCATGAGCATGATGCCTGTCTCAGTTGAATGTTTGGAACTCTGGAAAAAGAGTACCTGAGTCAAGATGGACCCAACATTTCCCCCAGCTCCCACGCACCCTGAGATGATGCCCAGAGATCTTCTAGAGATGAACGGAATGACACCGAATGTAGCCCCACACGCTGCTTGTACGAAGACGGAGAAGATGAGCATCACCACAATTGAGGGAACCAGACCGTTAGTAAGTCCGAGCACGATACAGAGCACGCCTCCGAGTGTCTGGATGATCCAGAGGGCCCAGAGCCTACCCCTCATTCCGAATCTTTGAGCTGTTATGTCAGAGACGATACCCCCCAAAGGACGAGCAAATATGTTCATGAGACCGAATGTGGAGGCAATGATTCCAGCTATATGGAGATTCACATCGAAACGATCGTAGAAATATTCGGCAATGATATTGTCCACGGTCAGCTCCACTCCCAGACAGTAACCATAAGTTATGGTGAAGATCCACGTGCGATAGTTTGTCAGTCCATATCGCAAGACCTGGGAAGAAACGTAACCAATCACTCATTATGTCAGTCATCAGTGTCCCTCAAGACGTACTTCCACTGGCCTGAACTGCATATTAACACGAGGTTATATCTTCGAATTCTCAAGGCATAATATTATATCTGTAAGGCAATTCAGGTTCGATATGTGGGGGTTGTGTGATGTACTGTACAAATTGACAATGGTTTTTACCTTGAAGAATGTGTCGTTGACCTTGTCTCCGGACCTCTTAAGACTGACGTAATTTCCGTCAGGAAGATCCTGTCCAAGACTGAGGACGACCAAACCCATGACAACGTGCATACAGCCAGGTAGAAAGAAAGCAAGACGCCATGCAGTGTAATTCTCTGCTCCGAAACTGGTGCGGATAAGCTCGTAGACCAAAGGCATAACAAGTTGTGTGATGCCTCCGCCCACATTTCCCCATCCAGCAGCTGTTCCGTTCGCCAATCCTACAATCTTGCCATTGAACATCGAGCTCATCCAGAACTGACAGGAGACGAATGTCGCCAGCGCGAAACTTATGAAGAACCGCACCAAGATGAATCCGTTGACGCTTGAAACAAGCGACATGCAGAAAACGGCCGGAGCTGTCACCATAATCAGAATGGCGCATCCGTATCGAGGTCCAAAGAGATCGCAGATGGTGCCCATGAGAAGCCGAGATATGATAGAACCGGACACTGAGGCAACTCCAGCATTTGCAATGTCAGCTTTGGTAAGGCCGAGATTGTCACGGATGACAGGCATCAGAGGAGGTGCAGCGAATGTGGAAAAGAAGCAGGTCATGAAAGATATCCACGACAGATGAAATGTCAGCATGTGAGGTGCAGCGAAGGAATAAAGCTTCAACCTTTTGGCCTTGTGCTCTGAATCCACGGGTAAGGAGAACTTTCTTCCTTTCAGGTCCGTAGCTTCTTCGGCTACGGTCTCCATGATGAATGGGAAAGGCTCATGTCCTGTTACCCCGTGCAGAGATGAGCCAGGCGCACCCACCACCTCGTCTGGTCGTTCACTCTGTGATGCCATTGTTACCTTGCTGCACCTGAACTCTGAGTCTCTCTCAGAATCTGTGGAAGTCTGCTGCTAAGCTAGCTAGAACCAGCTTCTTGGAGTCATACTCGTCGAGTTTCCTGAGCTTTTCTTAAAACTTCAGAACTATGAAGAAGTGCAATGTGAGCAGTAGACACCTGCTGCAAACTGTCATGGAGTCTCTCAACGAATAATTTACCTCACCTTCGAATATGACAGGAGTACTACTATCACAGCGATTTACTTCCCTGGGTACACTCGTTCGATGGGTCCACCATAACTTCTTCTCCTGGAGTACCATACTCCTGGTGTTTCATGGGCCCATCTGGACTCCGTATTTTAAACTCGGCTTTACCTCTTCTTGCTGCTGCGTTTCGTTGAATCCCTTCGTTCAGTGGACCCTGACCTTTAAGAGCTTTGAAGGATTGCTCCTTGGTCAATGCTTCTTCAACCTCTGCAGACAGTCGGCAGATCTTACTTCCTTGGATGGTCCTTCGAGAAGACGACGGCGGGAGGCCCACATCCGGTCACGAGGATTTACGATCATCATTTCCTTTCCTCTACTTCCATCAACCACGTTGCTTGGCCCTTCGGGTCCTTCTTTCCCTTGTAAGGCTTGATGGGGCCTTGCCTTCCATCAACCACGTTCTTAGGTTTTCACCCACTTGATCATGTCCTGATGCCCCTTTCAAGCTGCAGTTACAGTTGTTATCCAGAAGGAGGGGAATCGGTTCCTTTCTTTACTGGTGTGAAACTGTTAGTTAATAGTCATACATTTCGAGCACTCTGCTGTAAACGACCTACAGTAAACAATTTTTGTGAACAACAGAAAGAAAATGAATGATATATATCTAGGTATTACTCCACTTAGCGCACCATTCAGCCCTAAATTCACCACTCGCAGTTGGCTTACACTAAACTGTGACGGACGAGGCACTATTTCCTAGTCGGTAACTGCACGATCGTTGGAAACATACTAACGACAAAAGTGTAAATTACGTTCCACAAACTATGGAACTGCGAACTGCACTGTTGAGAGGGACCTCAACTCCTGGAATTGACGGGAGTGACAAACGCGCAGACATTGGTGGCCAACACTATTGTACTACAGTAAGTAGTACAGAGGGTTAAAGACTTTCACTCTTGCCTCGTCAAAGTGATACTACATACTTATTCCACACGGCAAATGACCTAAACTAGCTAGCTACGTTTAGTTAGTATATGCTGTAAAATAAACCTCGCCGCTGACCACCAGACCTCGCCTGGCACCATCCTACGCAAATCGTCGTGGGGTCGACTCCTCTCAAACGTGGTGGTGGGTTCAAAGGATGACGAGCGACGCAATGAATAGCCAACGGATGGAAAGACCCCCAAGCCTTACAAAGGAAAGAAGAACCCGAATGGCCAAGCAACTAACGCCCCGAATGAGAGAACATGGGGCTAAACCCCTCTTTCAGTACCTCTAAGGTCGCCTATCGCTCCTATAATATCCGACACAGATAAGTCAGTGGTCCTACATACAACAGGTGCACATGAAGTAACATCACTTACTCTCCTGTGTACCGCCCCTACTAAAGCTCTCTGTAAAACAATGGAAACTCGCTGTCTAAAGAACATAGTACAAAAAGAAAGAGGAAGTGATATCCCTTGACGCCTCTCATGGTAAGCTCTAGCACAATCTCGAAAGAAGACATCGAACTCCAAAGTTGTCGATCCGTGTATCTCCAAAGCTGAGGGGATGAAGCGATGTCCCACCTGCATACCTCTATACTTGATCACTTTCGCTGCTGCCGCCACGCCTGCAGTCCGTCCTGGGAGATGAGTGATCATCTGTGCCGCCACTGAGTCCTGTGTCGGATCCATGACAACCACATCTGCCACTGAGACCTGATCCTCCCTCCTCATGTACATATAAGCTCTCATTGATCTTCCCGTCTAAAAGACGTATCAACGTTCTCTCCACGTCATGTAACCGCTCTCTCGTGCTAAGACAAACATGACGTCCTTGCTGATATCGTGAGTGGCTATCCGCTCTCCACCGTGAGGACAGCGAGCAAGGTGTCGGTCTGAGATGTCGAGTAAGACACCGCACTCGCAGGTGGACAGTGCCGAAGTAACAAGCTAGACCAAGCTTAGGCGGAACCTCATCGCTGTAAGAAGATAGTCGGTGCGAGTCCGAACGCTCTAATGCAAGGTCGAGCTATGAGTCAAGAGCAGAGTCGAGCTCTAATATCTCGTGAGATGGAAGGATCCACTAAGAGCGCATGAAAAACTTGCTGGAAGTGGTGTCCCGTCAGAGAGGACTGTAGTCCGCGAGATCTACCGATAGCTAAGGTATCGAATCGAGGGTGTACCTCACGTGCCTCAAGAGTCAAACTATATCTTGTCTCATGGAGACACAACTGTAGTAGGTAAGAACTATCCTCCATCTCTGTCACGTAGCTCTCCAGAATAGGTCTATCTCGCACGAGGAAACGATAACAGGATATAAGCAACAATGGCACGTAATAAACATGTAATAACACAAATGAACAAGTGATAGTATGGAGGACGTATAAACTAACCTCCAATTGGGAGTTCGTTCAAGTCGAGAAAGATCCGCGTTAAGGTACTAGCTTGAACCTTCTCTTTCTCGATGGCTCAACTTCCATTGCAGCTTGGATCCAACCAACGGGATGGGTCTTTTCATTTTGGAAGTTGAAGAAATGGGTCTGGGAGCTAGGAGATAATCCCATCTCTCGAAGAACACTATCTAGTGTAGTGTAACTCAATCCCGCACTCAATACAGCATGATAAAGACGATGAGTAATACCAAGGATGCCATTGTATAACTCCATCTCACAAGATCTCCATCCATAAGTATGACGACTAGGACATCTAAACTTCAATCACCACGTCTGATGGATGACATTGATTATCGGAAGCGAGAAGAACTCTTCACATCCATGATGAGGACATCTGACCTTGAAGTCTCGAAAGAACTCCCTAAGTCTAGATAAAGCTACAAAGGCATACATAGGCAATGTATCATCCAAGGATAGAGGATCATGAGAACGAGTTTCATCCACAATTGGAATGGGGGGTGCACGTACGGGGTCTTGTGAGTCCATAACAAGCACATTCGTCGTAGTGTCCATACTAGCAGCTGTAGGACTCTCGTATAGAGACTTGTGAGTCATGATCTGCGACTCTCGGGGCTAAACCATCACTCATCCCTCTAGCATCAACATATGTCTGTTTGAATGCAACAAAAAATAGCACTAATCAATAAAGCATCATATAAACCTACATAAGTCAAGACATGCACTAATAATAAACATACCTCGGTTGTTTTCATCGAAATGCTTAGTGCTCGGAGTACGTCCGGTTCAGCTATGAAGTCTTCAGCTGTATCAACCACATCTTCCCTCTCCTGATCACCCTCCTCTGGAATTACATCAGCCGTGTCAACTCTTGCTTCTGCCTCTCTCGCCATTTGATCTATACGACCACTCGCATTCGCAAAAAGGAAGTGGAAAATTGCCGTGTGGCCAGCTCTCGGTCCTAAGAGTTTCATCAACTATACATACCTAACCAATAAAGACTCCAGGACCCTCACTTTCCCTCCCGGGACCTCTGGACATCCTCTAGGTAAGTGCTGAGTATCTCCGGGTCGTCTAGGATGCACCCTATGAGGCATCTATAAATGACTACAAAACTAATAAATATATAGAAATAATCAAAACTATAAAATAAAGATTATCCTATCAGTCCGGAGTACAAAAAGAGTGTGAGTATGGAGTCTTCCCTGCAGTTCGTGCCTTCACAAGGGAGATTTTTTTCCCTTCTGAAGAGGCAAGAAGGAGGGAGCTTCTTTCGCATGAAGGAGGGAGCTTCTTTCGCATGAAGGAGCCTCTCTCCTTGTGTGAGCGATTGATCGCACGTGTGCGATCAGTCGCACACACCAGTATATACTTCCTCGCGAATCTCTTTTGGAGGTTCATGAAGGAGGGAGCTATACTCCATCGCGAATCCCCTTTGGGGGTTCATGAAGGAAGGGAGCTAAACCTCCTTCGTTCGCACGAGGGGGTTTAGTGATCGTCGAAGTGAAGAGAGTTTACTAGCTGCGGTAAAAGTCATGAGGGAGGACTCGCCAGCTGTTTCTCTGGAAGTTCACATTTTCTGGTAACTTGGAACTCGACGTCTGGAAAATCTAGTCAAACTGACAGCTAACTTCCTGCCGGTTTGAAGTCTAACGGAATCTCTTTTATCTATCATGCCGGCTGTCGCCCTTTTGATTGTTCTTGAATGGAGCAGGAAGGGTTCTTCAAACCCGCTTGCGCTTGATAGTACTGCCAAGATAAATTCAAATATGTTATGTTGTCAGAATGACTGGTTCACAGACAGCAAAATTCTTCCATCCATTTCTCTATCCATATGTAGAATCAGCAGTCCATATAGAGTTCATTTTGAAGAACTACTGATTCTCTTTCTTTCAAGCTGTAGATGACATCTTCTTGACAACCAGTGAAAAAATGACAACGTTGCGCGTTCTCTGTGGGACGCCCACCGGGACTATTTCAATTTTAGTTACGACTAAAATGCTTAGTGGTGGGGATCCCCACCGCTAATATAGTGAGAGTTGTGGTTTAAGTTTGGCGAAAAATGTTTGACCATCAACATATAGTTTTTCATCGTTTAAGAGAGGGGTTTTGGTTGGGTCATTTTCAGTTCCATGTTCGCAGTTTGGGTGTGATACACCAGAGGACATCCTTGATAGACATTTGGTTGCTTCCACGTCACGAAACTGTTAACACAATGAGAAGAGAACTCTACAATTATCCCATATTACAGAAATGCATCAAGCTCGAGAGTCCATGAATTGAAACAAAACTGACAAAAACTGCCAAGAAAACAATTTTGGAACTATAGGTGCAAATGAGCTATTAGTTCTCTACTCCAGTTCCGTTCAATATCGTTTTTGACACGACCAAATTCTAGTATAGTTCGATTCAATCAAATTTACTGTATTTAACTAATATCTAATTATTGTATATTTGTTTCGGAAGAAATTTTCTTAATGATATTTTATGGTTCGGTCTACCATGGAACGGAACGGATGTCAGATTCATTTAAGCAGAAATCATCTCAATATTTAGGGGACCTATATACTGAAGTAGGCGGAAACATTCCCGTGATGGTTTTCGACCATACATGACCAATAGTTCCAAAAACAATTCACTGCTATGTTGATATATACAAGAAGCTCATGAAGTTTAAACAATAGCGAGTGTCAAAGCTAAGAAAGATCCTCTTACGTCCAGAAAAAAGAAATCCATAGTTTATTAAAGGAGAACTTTGTCTAGAGTTGTATTTATGAATTGATATAGTTATTTTAGTTTTAGTAAAATAAATATCTAAAATTAGAATACGTTGCTTGAGTCCTAAACTTCTTTACTGAAACTCAAAAGTTAAATTAAAAAAACCAATAGAGACTCCCGTGGCCTCTTGGCCGAATTCGTAACGCTCTCTCCCGATGAAGAATATTTACCCAAGATTCTAGCTTTGACATGCACTAATAGTACTGAATCGGAAATGCAAGTCAGATGGATTTAGGAGAAATAATAGAACCCTACCCTTAGCTTTACATATAGCTTCCCTTCTACTAGAACTCTTGCAGATCAGTCTTGGAGTCACGAGAACCGCACGCACGAAGAGAGAGCGATGTTTTTCTTGCTGTCACCGGCGGGAGTTCTCGTTTCTTCCTTATATCTGTTTTTTTTGTAATTTTGCCATGTCGTTTTTATCGTCTGGCCGTGGAGGAGAAATGCTCCCTTGTTGCTCACAATCACACTTAGAATTACAAAAAGATTCCAATATAACCTTTAAAACGGAGTGGAGAGACGCGCTTCACAAACTACCAATGAGAATATCCACGCTCGATTAACTTCTGAGTAACTTTTGTTCCTTTAGTGATATTTGAAAATATATAGATTTTAGATAAATTTATATATTAAATGGATAAAAAGAACTAAAATATTTTAAAAATTTTAGTTATTAGCTCATGCTTGGAAACACGCACAGATCAATATATAAACCCTAAGGAATGAATACACAACAATGCTATCAAAAAACCTAAAGCGGTCTATATATTGATCAACAGTGATTTTAATTTTATCTAATATTTTTTAATTTTATCTAACCCTTCGTGTTGGAATGATTAGGTACTAAATTAAACTTCTGTCTATTTGCCTCCTCCATCGAAAGAGGGAGGAGGTGAATATGCACGGGTTTCTCACCCAGGTGAAAGGTTGCTAACCAACACCTTAACTTAATCCAGACATAAATTTATTACTTAACTTTTTTTATGAAAAAGTTAGATAATAAATCAAACCTCTACATATTTCGCTTTTCTAATGGAAGTGGATACTATATAAGTGCTAATGTCCTTCCCATGGTAGCACGTTCTAGACGATGGCTACGATGGCTACAAATTCAAATTTAATTTCTTTCCAAATTTCACAAGCGGTTAACGTCATACATGAAAACGAGAAGTTTATATAGTACGAAGAGACGGGTGTGAATGAAGCACAACATTGCTTTTTGGTTTGGTGTTTTTTTTAGGCCTCTTTTCACTGTGGGGCTTTCTGCAGCCGTATGCTGCTGCCCTTGCACAGCATGATTCCCCCCGCCAGGAGGACTCGACCCCACGGCGCCCGGGCTACAGACGAATGGGGTAAGAAGCACAACATTGCTAGCATTGGTGGATTAGGGGAAGCCTCGGGGACTGTGGAATCAACTGGAGTGTTCGTGTACACCTGCAAGGCTTAGCACATTCTCGTAGCTATGCAATTTTTTCAAATAAGGAGGTCTGAGTTTCCATGAGCTGAGTCTCGAATGTAAAACCTCTCCTAATGAACAAAAAAATTCCATCTATTTTCCTTTGCAAAGTTTCTGCTAACGCCCTCTGCAATGCTATACTGATCCACTGCTGTACGTAAACAACATACCATCTTAAAAGTATGATAATCTCACTAGAGTTCTCAATCTGCATACATGCTAATAAATTCAAAAGATCAGTAAACTTCATATGAAGACATCCATGGATCTATAATAAAATAATAAATTTGGTTCATACTTCTTTTGGCAAAAAAGAGGTGACTCGTCAAGTTGTCCTATCAACTGGTACAACGACACAGATCTCATTCTTTTATTTTATTTACTGTTAAATAATCACATCAGCATCATCAGAGGAAGTGATTATTTTAGAGTAGAAATCAGAGAAAATACCAAGTTCTCTCAACTTGAAGGATTCACGGATATTCTACTATGAATGGGGAAGCAAGAGAACCGGACACATAGAGGAGGAAGAAGACTGCAAGCTTTCACAATGGACGAGAATCGCGCGGCAAATTCCACGTGTGATTGTGACAATCTGCTGCTCTCTTCGTTTACTGTTCTGTTGATTTCTCTTGTCTTGTTCTTGCTCCTGCGCAGGGGAAGCGGTCAACAACATGCAGCCTGCGGGATTATGGGACACGTTGAGCAGCAGGACGGCTGCAACCTGCTGTCGGTACTTTTTCGGGTCGTTCTATCATGTCAAGTCGGAGAAACCAACGGGATGACCTCGATGCCAGACGCCTGCACCAGGAGACTGTACGGTGTCTAGCAAGATAAGTGCTCCATTATTTCTCTCTTCTCTTTCGTTGTTTCGATTGTATGGACGATTTGGGTCTCAATGACAGAACGCATTCGGCAGAAGAAGTTGATGAGTCACCTGCTGACAGTTCTTCGGATAGTGTCGAGCTGCACGTCACCCCGTCACGGGCAGAGGAATTTCTGTGCTGTGTTCCCTTATTTGTCTATGAAAGAACCTATGATCTCGTTTTCAGATAGCGTCCTTCAGCTGACGCGCACCTATATGTACTTGAAAGTCGCTTCTGCTGGACAACTCCTGCCGTTCTTGCTGAAGTTCGACTTTGTCAAGATTAGCAAGACTTGCTCTCCTTGCCGCTTGCATTCTAGTCCGATATACAGTTTGCTGACCCATACAGATTTTTCTCGTATTCCACTGATAATTTGTCCTTGTACTTGCAAGACCGCAGATATCGCATGTTCTATTCTGGACCCATTCTAGTTCAGGTTTGTTTGTCTTCACTATCCATCTTTCTCACAAAACGATGTCTTTGAGAAGATAAGCGAGAGTGAGGAGACCGACCATGGAGACATTGAGGCGAAACGTACGTGAATGTGCTGTCCAACAAGAGACTCTACACATTTGTCGAAATGGTGGATTACTGCCTCAAAAATCATCAAGAGGAGTATCATATGACGAGCATGAAAAACATCAGCAACTCCATAGTCGCTGATGAGAAAGAGCTGTACATGTTACTTGGAACGTTTGACACAAAAAAACCGGATGGAGCTAAAATGCTTCGACATATTGCAGAGGGCACTCTAGTTCAACAAGTATAAAAGCCGACATCCACCTTCAACAACTTTTTCGTGTTGTCTTTGTGCAATGCTTATATCTAGTAAATACATCCCGTCTCCCAGTTGACTTCTCTAGCATGGAATACATAAAACACGTGTGAATGTCTTATGGACTTCTCTAATCAAGCCCGCCAACATCACTCCTGAGGACATTGACGAGATCTTTCTTTCAGAGAGACTCAACGCTGTGCACACTGCAAGCACAAGTACTATAAACAGCCGGCAACCAATCCAGAAGATGCAAGAAAATCGACGTCCGAAACAAAAGTGCCACCCGAACCGGCCACCTTCGGAAGACCCCGTACTATCTGACTTTATCTCTCTTGTTGGTGCCCTGTTACCATCAACTGAGACAAACAAGTGTTTAAGTATGAAAAGACCCCTTTCGCTGTATAGGTTCATCCTCTGCGAAGTGTTGTAGTGTGCACAGTGTAGTCCGTAAGCATTGGGTATTTCCTGCTTACCGTTCCGATATTATGGTTTGCCTCTACGAATGTATAGTCTACTTAAGATGAAGTTGGCGATGCAAAGCTCTCCTCTGCAGAAACAGTTGCCTTCTCTACTTAGAAAATAAAAATAAAGTTGCCTTGTCTGATTATGATAAAGTTGACAAAGTCTTATGTCTGCTAGTTTGCCTCTACAGGCTATGTAGTTGCAGAATACATCGCGGAAAGTGCACTCACAATAAAGTTCTCTCTCTGCGCTCTTCTGCAGAAACCGTTGCCCTGTTCAGAAAGATCTGCTATTTGCAGCATAATTTTGTATATAAAAAACCTCTCATGCTGAAAAATCTATTTGCACTATGGTTTTGTGTATGCGAGTATATGCGAACCACCTTCCCGAAATGACGTCTAAACCGCCGCGAGAGACGACTGTATAAAAACCAGCAAGTTTTCCGCGAGAAGAAGGGTCCATGCTGAAATAAAAGAAGCGTAAGGGACTCGAGAACGAAACAGGACTGGAGGGCGCCGGAAAATTATTCATAAATAAACTCCAAATAACCCCCCGCAGCCGTAACCAACTTGAGCCCGGTGAATATATACGTCATCAACATCAATAGGGTGATGGCAAAGTTCTGAGCAGAGAAAAGGAAAACACAAACGGCACTTGCATTGAATATATTCGGGTAGCTGATTGCTCGGAGTCCTTGAAGAGGTAGAGAACGGACATCAAGGCATTCCAAAAAAGCCGTCGTGAGAAACAGCGAAAGAAAACATGAAAAACACCTTCCACCGTATCTCCACAAGCAGCATAGGACTGGACAGTACGTTTAACCAAAAGGGCTCTCCGAGCAGTATGGAATGCTTGATGAAGAATACACCTCCTCTTCTGTTAATAACTGAGTTCCAGATCATTAATCATTAGCCCTCCAATGATCTTGACTCCAATCTAGACCCCAGCATGTGTTCAGCCGAACCTGAGTATCTGCTTGAGCCGAGTGGGCAAGAAACCTGTAAACAGAGGCTACTGGTAGAGAAAATGATAGCAACGACGACGGAGGGCGACCTAGCAGAGACCAATTAGAGCGAGGGTCCAGTCAGCCGTGTGAGTTAAGGAAAACCGACGGAATAGAGGGATGAGGCTTGAAAACCGAAGTCAAGTAAAAACGCGACCCAATGAACCGAAGTCCAGAGAGGACTTCAAGTGTCCCCTTCGTCAGGTAGCTGTCGCTACTCTGTCTTCATCTTCTCAACCCATCGTAGTTTCTAGCACCATCTAGCCAGGGTGCGGAAGTTTTAGTTTTGACTGCAGGTTGACACATCGCATCGTCAGGCTATTTGCACTCAACAGGAATCCACACAAACTCTCATCAACCACTCCAGCTGACTTCCCCAATAATTCAGAATCTTTGATTAGGACGTAAATTAAATCACAAGCTTGCTGTGGCCCAAATGACAGTTCAAACCTAAAGCGAACAGATATGATACGAAATTAAATACGAATTCTATGAAGAAAATCCCATGGTTGAAATCAATCACTCTTATTTTACAGAAGAACAACCTTTTTCGCTTGGGGAGCTTATAGATTACATCCGAATTTCAAGAATTTAGCAGGATTTCGAAGAATTTCGATGAATCCTGATACAATTTCTAGCAGGATTCCTCGACGCTACTCGATTATGCGCTGCCAAAACTGCTGTACTGAAGAACCGGAGCCGAGCTTCTTCGAGTCCATAGTGGTAACTGAAGCGCTCCTGAGCCATACGTCAGGAGGACAATGTTCACAAACTTGAAGTGCTACCTTTATTACAGCGTACAGCAGGGATGGTTACAACACGGGCTATTGCTTCACTGCGGAGTTAGCAAACATTCTCAAGTATACTACAACAGCGACAACGGGCCCCGAGGGCTTCTGAAACAATGATCGCTAAAAATTGACCAGCGTAAAGCCCTAATTACCTCCTGTATTTGCTCTAGACAATTTGGGATTTCGAGCAGGTGCAGCAATCTTTCCCGCAAGGTCCCAGCAACAACAGGGCATTACGCACAATCACTCCAAATGTAACCGCAAGTGCGTTTCTGTACTTCTAGATTAGACGACTATGATTTAAATCATCCCCGGTGAGTCAGAAAAATACTCGCGTAAGGAAAAAGTAGGCTACAAGAAGGGTGAAGTCCGACAACTGGTAAATCCAAGTCAAATTTGCGTGCAAAAGAGCAGTCAGTAGCATAGAGTTGCTCAGAAGCAGTTTTGTTCAGGAACGGAAACTGTTTGGAGCGAACTTGATTTCTAGAAACAAACTGGTCAGTGGTGCCATAGACCTATGACATTAGGGCTCGCATGTGTCTTCAGTTAGCTGAAATGAATCAGGGTACACCGAAGTCAAAGAAATAGTTTATGCACAGACCTAGGAGTTCCTTGAATATGTAAGAAACAAACCTGCAGACTGCATTTCATCCTGTAATTCTTTCCCGACGCTCTCATTTTCGGCCTGTAGGTTACAAGTGAAATTAAATTTCAACAAGAACATTCCACGAAATGTCACAAGAGTCAAGCTCCTAAAACGAAATAACAAATAAATGGATACTAATCTTGGACACACAAACGAAGATCATTATTCATCTGGTGTCCACATTTAGCTGACCTTCTGAAACTCGATTTCTAGAGTCAACAGGGTTCACTCTGTGAGTTCTCCTCTCTCTATATATGCTTTCAGGCACACAGCGAACCAGTATTTACGGTAACCTCATGAACTTATTGATTGGATAGTGAGGCTACCTAGAGTTCGGTTATCTTCTTCAGCTGAGCTTCCTCGCCTGCATCATTCAGAGGAAGTGCGGCAACCAGAGCATCAAACTGTTCCCACGCGAAATGCATAAAGGGGGAAAGTCAGGAGGAAAACTATGGTGAATTTCAGAGGGAGTGGAGAAAAAGGCTCCGAGACTTGTCATTATCATTATTGATGGTATCCAGAGCCTTGGCAGCGGGAGCAGGCGGTTCTGGGTAGTTCTGGGGCAAACGACCAGGCGGGGCATCCCTCTGCAACGAGCCGACGGTGTTGAAAGCGATGTAGGCTACCTTGTTCACCTGGTCCTGCAACTGAGCTACGATATCCATGTTTTCATCCCTTTGAGGACCAAGATGCGTGCTCCGTTTGTGCTTTCAAATACCCGATGAAGAAGAAGAGACTGGCAAGGTCATCAGGAGTAAAGGGGAAGGCCCTAACATCGCTGCGGTTCCTCCCAAGCCATCAACCTGGCCACAGAAAGAAAACTGGGTGGATCTCAGAAGAAGACCCCCTAATTTCTCCTCAGTTCAAGGAAATAAAATCTAGGACGGTTCGCAAAATCTAGAACACTCGCAGCAGAGCTGAGAACCTACATGTACACAGAATCAGCAGACAGGATCAGAAGCAACTGCTAGATAAGTGTCATATACGTGTATTACTAGACAAGAGCTTGTATGCAATCCTGAAAGTATCCTCAACATCAAATATCGCTCGAACGGCCTGCCTATTAATGGGTCCGAGAGAACTTTATTATGACAACTTTCAGTATTCTTTTCCAGATTCACATCTTTTAGGCCTAAGACACAGACTGCTACTTGTAGGCAACATTATCCTTACAAGCAAAAAACATTTTGCGGGCTGGAGGTGGATGCGAAAGAAGCAAGGAGCGTGGCATTCAACTGAAGATAGACAAACAGCTAAGCTGGAAATTATAACTGGAGATACTCCTAAAACAAATGCGTAAAGAGGCATATCACCGCAAACGAATTAGGTAAGAGTGGAATCCCTATACCTGGCTGTTCTTTAGCATTTTGTTCGAGTAATGAGGAATGCAGCTATGGTGGGACTCAAAGGTATATCAAGAGTATGTATGTACAAGAGTATATGAATCGGCCGGGGGATGGCAGCTCGCTAAAGAGCAAGAACTACACTCAAAGGCAGAGTTAACACCTAGTAGAGTAAACATAGAAGTACGTAGAAAATCCTAGAAAAAAAAGGGTTACCTGTGTGCTATCTTAGCGCGTCGAGTTAGCGCAACTCTGTAACCTGAGGGTACTGACCAGTGGGTATATAAATGTTAGCTTATACATGAGTAGGAAAAGTAATGAAACAAAATTGAGGACTTCCCCGACCGGAGCGCACACGAGGCCTCCATTCGCTTCCCTCCCAGCAGTTTCAAGCACTTTTTAACTCTCTTTTCAAAGTCCTTTTCATCTTTTCCTCGCGGTGCTTGTTCGCTAACGGTCTCTCGCCGGTATTTAGCCTTGGAATGAATCAAACAGCCCGACTCGTAGACAGAGCCTCGTGGAGCAGCAGGGTCCCGGGCCGACGGGGTTCTCACCCTCCCTGACGCCCCTTTCCAGGGGACATAGGCCGGGTCCACCGCAGAGGACACTTCTCCAGACTACAACTCGCCAAGACTTAGCTTCAGTTGGAGTCCGCATTCTTCACGCAAAAACTGATGCGGTCATGAGGAAATAAAACAAGATATACTTCCTCCTCTATAAACAAGATTCATGCTGCAAGCGTGTGAAACTGCTAAGGCTAATAGACTGGAGCTTCACCTCAACAGTTGCTTTCACTGCCGGAGCTTATTCAAGCAATATAATTTACAGTTCAGCCCACTTACCGTAGCACCACCACCCCCTGGACCTGACTAATATTCACCAGGGATCATGGCTTACTCTACTTCAAATAAACTACCTATACAAATAAACGTGTTCCTAGTATCTATTCGCAGACAAGACAATTCCGGATGAACGTGAGTATAACAAAGAGTCTACTAAGTGTCATCCTAAACGATGAATAGCCGAACAAATAGCCCGACACTTTTTGACATGAGCTCGTCCCTAGTACTCCCTACGTTTCGTTTATTGTACCGACCCAGTAGCACAGTTAATTCTCACAACACGGGCGACAGACAAACGTCATCGGCAATTCCCATCACCCATATTTCGAATGCAGGATCTCCCTGAGGATCAACCATGACTTGACTGCTAAGCGACAAGAGACAACATCTGTCTCGTAGAAGTTCGCAAGCAAGCCCGCACACACACAAATACACGATCCAACACCCGGACCACATGTGGTCCAAACAACCCGTACTTTTATAACGCTTAAACATGAACAACACGGAGAAAACTTTGGGCTGACTCATATTGCAAAGTGGACCGAAGAAACGAGGACCAGTGGAATAAACCAAAAACAAACACGCATCGGAATGGTGGAGAGACGTCGATCGACGAACGAGGAAGGGAGAAAGTAAGAACAACATACGGATCAGAGCTTTCGCCTCCCGCCATGACTTCGTCCTAGCAACCACAAAGCACTTCCTAGCTCCGCAGTGTCGTCCTGTCAGTCCGGCCCACTGTTCGATCGATGTGTAATTTTGTGCGGGGATCTTGACGAAGAGAATCAAGTAAGAGTGAAAGTGGAGCAACGAAACAGTGAGTGAGAAATGGAGTGAGGAGAAGAGAAAGAGAGGCCTGACTCCGCTGCTTGCCTCGACGACAGACTCAGCTTAATTCGCAGAGCTGCAACGGACGGGAAGGACGTCCGCATCGACTACAGAGCAGCACAGCGAATGATCTAGAGAAGAAGAAGTACATAGTGAGTAGCATAGCAGGGTGTAAATGTACGCTGACTTGAAGATTCAGTTATATTCATAAGTCGAGAATGGCAGATGTTCTCAAGGACCACCCTCTAGTATACAAGTAACACGCAATTAGCCCGGCCAAGTACATAGTAAGAGGCGATTAGGGGCAAATTGTGCGCTAACATGCCAACTGGAGTTGGCAATTATTTTGTAACCGGAGGGTGTGCCGATGCGAATTTGAAAATTCTGTTAGCAAATGTTTGTAACCAGGGGACAAGCAAATTCGCTGAGCACATCTCCAGAGATCGTTTCCCTTGGTGCAATATGGAACGCAATATAGATGACAGGTGCAATATGGAATGCAATACAGCGAGATGGATGCAGATAATGTTACAGTAGTTGAACTACATCATCCGCATCAATCAGCTTAGCATCAGTTGTGTAGCATACAGTGCTGATACATGTCCTATAATATGAAAATGTGCCATGGATAGGTAGCAAGCTTTAGGTGAATGGAACAGTACGCCGAGCAATAAAAAGTTTAGACCCACAAATTCGGAACACATTGTTCAACCTTCTGCACAGTTGTCACTAACACAACGTAGGCAATGAGTAGGTGTGCACTCAAGTACCTAGACCACATAGAGCATGCTGGTGTTCACATTTCCCTTATTGAGATGGCCCCACGGCTCCAGTTGAACTTCGCGGGCCTCTCCCTAACGGACGTCAGAATCGAGAGGCTCGGCCGGCTTCTTCGAGACCTGCACATTACGGGCGACTGACGAGCATGAAAAACGACCTCTATGGATCGCGATAACATAGTATGCATAGACTTTAATACACTGGCAAGGACTACGTCCCAAAAGGATCGACGCATACATAGTAGCAGGATGAGCTCGAACGGAGGCCTCGATGTGGACATGGAGATCAATTCTGGATGGCACGACGAGTAGACCAATATCCTCAAACCTCCAAGCAGACGAACTCAAACGAGTTGAGACACAGGCGGCACGACGATACGTGGATTTTTCGAATCTCAGAGAGAAAAATGTCTGGTGTCTGGTGCCGCATATGACACGTAGTTGAGCCAGCCTACTGGTACAGTAGCGGCGGGGTGTTTCCGAGTTTAACTTGCACTTCGTTAAGATGTCTCATCTTCCGTCCGCATACGACGTGGTAGGATGTTAGATCAGGTTGGAGAGTATAATAGAGCGATTAGAGCATTGCACCTTTTGTCAGTGGTATGTCTTACTGAAGACAATCGCTGCGTTGCGTTTTTTTCACCTCTCACCGGATGATCTCACCACCTGAGATTCAAGACTATCAGCCTGAGGAGTCATTATGTCGATAGATCCTTGTTTGTCCAGGTCTTGTGTACAGCTCCATGTCTATCTTCTGGAGGTCTGTCTAGGATGGTCTACGAGCAGACAGACTACCCCTCTAGAGGTTTCACGGAGCTTTTTCAAATAGCGGCAGTAGTAGCTCAAGATATATTCCTCAGTCTATAGCCCAGGTACTGGGGCAGTTAGACTTTTGACCATGACGAAGGATGATGGAGAGATTCGACCGATAGCCATCGGCTAGATTCTCTTACGACTTATCAGTCGTATCATTGTCCTTTAGCTTCGAGATACTTTTCAGGATCACCTTTGTCCACATCAGTTTGGAGTTGCGACGCTTGGAGGTTGCAAGTCTGTGTTTTTTGGCATTAAGACGGACATTCATCTCGATTGGGTTGTCCTACAAGTGGACATGGAAAATGCTTTTAATAGCATTTCTCGCGCTTTCATCTTTAGGGAGCTCATGGATAGCGGTGGATCTCTAGCGGGTCTCGTTCTCTTCGTGCGATCGTTTTATGGTTCTTCCTCTCTTTTTTATTACCAGCACGATCTTACGATAGAAGGGGTTACAATCATTAGCTCCGCTGCAGATAGTCATCGGAGAGATCTTTTGGATGGACCCCTCTTTGCCTTAGCTCACTATAGAGCTCTCTTGACCATCGCCTTGCCTGCTCCAGGTTGTATTTTTTCATCTCTAGCTGATGATATGCACATCATAAGTCCGACGGATCAAGTCGATGTTATTTTTGATCACCTCGTCTCTCAATTGGTATTGGTAGGGCTGAGAGTGAAAGTGTCAAAGTGCAAGATTTGGTCTCCCATAGGTATACCGTCATACCTCCAGTTCTCAGAGAGATTTGTTACACCTAGAGATGGTTTACGTATCCTCGAAGTATCGATGAGTACAGAGAACTTTATCTCCTGGTTCTTAGATGTTGTCCTTGCGGAGGACGTTTTGCATATCGAGGATCTCTCTATGTTAGAAGACCCACAAGTTGCCTTTGGTATTCTTTCCTCTTCCATTGCACGTCGTCCTAGTTACTTACTCCGCACAGTACGTCCATCTCCTATCTTCATCTCGCGCCTTAGAGAGTTTGATAGGAGGATCATGAGGATGTTTGACGATATCGTAGGACCGAGGACCTTTGACTATGTGGCAGGACCTCTCGCACGTAGGCAAAAATCTTTGTCAATATCATGTGGTGGGATGGGCGTATTATCCATGGAGGAGATTGCTCTGGTAGCCTTTTGGGTAGTTGGGCCCTCTCAGCACCTTAGCTCTGTTGTTATTTTCTCGTGCGAGGTAGATCTATTCTGGAGAGCTATGTGATAGAGGTGGAGGATGGTTCTTACTTGCTACAGACATGTCATCGTGAGACAAGCGATAGTTTGACTCTTGAGGCACGTAAGGTACACTCTCGATTCGGTATCTTAGCTACCGACGGATCTCGCATACTACAGTCCTCTCTGACGAGACATCACTTTCAGCAAGTTCTTCATGCGCTGTTAGTGGATCTTTCCATCTCACGAGATACTAGAGCTCGACTCTACTCTTGTTCGGACAAGGGCGCAAGCTCTTGCTTGAACATAGCTCGATCTTGCATTAGAGCTTTCCGACTCGCACTGACTATCTTCTCTACAGCGATGAGGTTCCGCCTAGGCTTGGTCCAACCTGTTGCTTCGGCATGTCCACTTGCGAGTGCGGTGTTTTGCTCGACATCTCGGATCGTCACCTTGCTTGTTGTCCTCACGGTGGAGAGCGAATAGCTACCCACGATGCCATCAGGGACGTCGTGTTTGTCTTAGCACGAGAGATCAGTCATATGACGTGGAGAGAGCATTGGTATGTCCTTCAGATGAGAGAATCAGTGAGAGCTGAATTGTACATGTTGAGGGAGGATCGGGTCTCAGTGGCAGATGTGGTTGTCACGACATGGGATTCAGTGGCGGCACAAGTGATCACCCATCTCTCAGGATGGGCTGCAGGCGTGGCGACAGCAGCGAAGGTGACCAAGTATAAGGGTATGCAGGTGAGACATCACTTCATCCCCTTAGCCTTGGAGATATACGGATTAACAACTTTGGAGTTCGACGTCTTTCTTCGAGATTGTGCTAGAGCTTACCATGAGAGACGTCAAGAGGTACCACTTTCTCTTTCTTTATGCACTATGTTTTGTAGACAGTGAGTTTCATTGCTCTACAGAGAGCTTTAGCAGGCGCGATCCACAAGAGAGCAATCGTAGTAGGTGATGCTACTTCATGTGCACCTGTTGTATGCAGGAGTATTGACGTTCTGGTGTCCGACATTATAGGTGCTACTGATAGCGAGGTTTAGTCTCGGTGTTCTTCTCTTTGGGGTGGTTGTTGCTTAGTCTTTCGGGTTCTTCTTTCCCTTGTAAGGTTTGATGGGGTCTTTCCATCCATTTGCTATTCATTAGGTCACGTGTTTTTCCGTTAAATCTCCACTGAGGGTATAAAAGAGCCGGAGAGAATCGTTCTCTTTGGATTCTCTCCTCTCCGGATGCCCTAGTCTAGATCTTGTTAGGATCTCCGTGGGAAGCTGTGCTCCCTGTCCCAACGCTGCACTTCCCACCCTGCACAACGTCACGATCACTTTGTGCCCTAGGTAGTGCGTTGAGCGAGTACGTTTCACGAGCGAGGAGAGCAAGCAATAGTTGATGGTTCGTTTTGGACATTTCACGAGCGAGTGCGCTTCACGAGCGAGAAGAGCAGACACTAGTCGATGGCTCGTTTTGGATATTTCGATGAGTGAGATTCACCTCGGGCTTTTTTGTTTGGTTGTCTTTTCATGTCTTGGTGCACTAACGAGAAGATTTAGTGCATTCTCGTCGTTATTTGTATTTCAGTGTAGTTGACGGCAGTAAGTTAGTTCTTGAAAACTCATGGTTTGATGCTTCTGATGTTGGCGGTGACTCAGGTGATTATTTTTCTTATCGATGGCAAGCATTTCTTCACGTTTTCTCGGTTTTGCTTGATCCATCACTGCTATCGGTTGTGGATTCATTTTTATCTTGCAAGCATTTGTTTATGCTTTGGGGACGACTGTTCACTTTGTCTATTCTTGTTTAGGCTGACTCATAATCCAAACCTGCGGTTCTTGTTTGAGGACAACAGATTACTCAACCAATTTCTCCGTCAGACTCATGATTGTCGGTTGTTGTTGTGATCGTGTCCTCGGAAGCCCATTGCTTGGTCAGTTTCTCGGTGCTTACGTTGCATCCTTTTCCTCTCGACTGTACTGAGCACTGCCGTAGTCCTCGTACATACTGTACACGAATAACGCCTTACTAGATCACATAATTTTGACTAACTATGGAATTTTAGGCTTCTCCCAACTCGGTTCAAGACTTTGACTTCGAGTGTTCTATGTTCGGCCTTGCTCTGTGACAGTGCTGCCTATAGCGGTTTCTTATGGAGCTCAAGTGACTTCTTTTTAGTTCGTAATGACTTCTTGGTGGCGGTTTCTTGTATACATAGTGCTTTCTTGACTGTTAGTGAAGGTCACTTCTTCTGTGGTGAGTCCACTGTTTCTTCTTTAGTTGTTCGGCTCTTTGCAGTCATGGCTGAGTCTAAGGCAGTAGAAACCCGTCATACAACAATTGTTCGATAGGAAGGGGAGACGCTTGACCACTGGGTTGTCAGTGGAGGAGTTTTGGAAACTCCCATCTTGGTGACTCTTGAGCAAAGTTCATTTTCCCGCTAAGCAGGGTGTAAACTTAAATTATAAGGTTACTGTAATTATATAGACACGTTATTAACTTAAATTTTTTGAAAAAACCTCCAATCTTGCAAATTGTGGACACCACAATGACCCTAGGCAAGAACCCATCTTGGTTGGCGGCGTCCGACCTTGACCCAATCCGATCCAATCCAACCCAAAAACTAACAAAAATTCGGTGACCTCTCTTCGTCTCTCCCAAAATTCCTCTCCAAATGACCCCCGTGAGGTCTCCTTATATACTTGAAGCACCCCACTTGAAAGTAACAGCTGTCACACCACTTGTCAAACATGCGGTCCGTCAGTCTACGGTGCAACATGCCACCTTTGCCCAAAGTCTAGTCAATGTCCGCACATGCAGCATGACTTCGTCCATGTCATAGCCAACCAAAAACTAACACTTCATCCAAAATCCACATCAGAAATCTGACACATTGTCAGTTTGCCAACTCATCCTTCTATGGGCAACATCATTATTTCTGGGTGCCACATCAGCATTCACAAAATCGTAAAACTTGAATCTTCAATGGTGTATAACTCCTTCTCTGTAGCTCGGTTTGCTACAATCCAAGAACTAACTTTCATCTACGCAATGGTGATGTCAAATCTGCAATTCGAGTAAGTTGCATAGAAATCCTCCCAAACCTTAGTTTATCATATAAGTCGGTCCACGACACGATAAGGTCATGTCTGTCTTGTAGTGGTCGTAAACTTCTTGCTTGGAAAAGTTACTTGGAAAGTGAAATCTTTTGTCTTTTTGACTGTCTCTCCTATGTGAAAGAAAGAATGAGTCCATCCACTCTTGCAGTATAAACATTTAGCAGACAGATGAAGATAATGCATATCTTTAGCAGCATGATGATTATGGAGATCATCTTGTATACATCTAAGACGAGATTTTCTCACACAATAGATAATTTTAAAACCTTGTCTACAAAGTTGAACACCCATGGATAATCTATAGAGGTATTTATCAGAAGATTTCGAGAATTGCTTGTCAACAAACTCTGAACGTTCACTCTGAATAAGATGAAAATATTGTTGTCTCTTCTCAATCCGTTCACACCAATAGACCAGATGCAGAGTTTGTAAAAGCAATATTTTCTCACATCAATAATGAGCACTTATGATGTTAATTTCTTGTGAATAAAATTTACATCTTGAGTACCTTTTGGATAGCGTTTTAACAGTCTTCTCGAAGTCTTATGTTGAGGTTTCAGCTCTCAAAGAGTTTCTCTAAAACGAGGTGGAGTTGCGATTGTGACTTTTGGTCCACTTAAAGTAGTGCTTTGTTTTGATAATGATTCGTACATATTTTCTTCAAAAAATGAATCCTCATTGTCGTTGTCTGTAGATGTTGACTCTGCCGAAGAATCAATCTAGGAGATAGAGAGGAAAATGGTTGACAAACTTGAGAGAATGCACAAAGTTGCGGAAGGAGATGACTGAAATGATAGATCAACCACGAATGACTTATACTCCTCCCAATAGATGTGAGAAATGGAATCAACCTTGGAGATGAGAGATCTAATCCGACTTTCTTCTAAATCGGTAGTGGAGAGTCTGCATCTTCAAATTGCCACCCACTTTCAAAATTCCATCTCTTTCAAGTCATCGTCAAAATCATGAATCAGTTGCTGTGAAATATCCATGCATTGCATGGATGCTTGAGTTTGTAACCCTTTTGTACTTGCAAGACCTTGACGACGGTCCATGAGATGCATGGACTACTCTCGTCTATCCTCCTTTGATCCATGTCTATCGATGACAACAATAATATGATTATGATATTTTTCCAAAATTATCTCTAGCACAAGATGTAATGCTTCTTCGGTGTCTCCTTGGTATGGTGTCATAATATGAATTATTTCACAAGGTGAAAAATTCACCTTTTAGTAAGAAGTTAGACTCTTTTAGTCAAGTAAAGACTTCAGAGAAGTCAATTTTGGATGAAGTGAGCATTTGAAAATCTGAAAATATCATGATGTATGTCTCATCGTGCTGATCACCGTGGTATGTTGCAAGTCACAAACAGAGTTGGAGGCAAAAAGTTATTTGGAGTACTTTACACTATTTCTGAAACTGTTGCACTCTCACTGTGGTGTCCGATCCAATGAAAGTTTTAGATTTTTCACTTTCATTTTTCCTCCGTTCGGCCAGAAGTGTACTTTGGTGTATATTGTTTGAAATATTGGACGATTTCATTTTGGAAGGTGAATCTGTAGAAAATTTATCGATACAAAAAACTGAAGTGACGACAGGAAGGAGGAAACGGAATTGTTTATTAGTGAAAGTAATAAGAAAGAAAAAGGAGACCATTGTTCTACTTAAGAAACGGTTACATTTTACTTTTCTGGCAGCATGTATATTCACTTCTTCTATGTTAAGAAGGAGGAGATATATGTCCACTTTTTAATATTAAAATAAAGTTATTAAAAGTTATTTAGTATTATTTAATTACTAAACTTTTTCTCTTGGAATATTTAGATTATAAATTAAAAAATATCTAGGTTAATTTATCTTAAATATTATTTTTATAGTAAAATCAAGGCCGTTCTGTACTTTCACTTACAATTTTTTTTAGTCATTAACGACTAAGTGTAACATCGATAATGAAGTTAGTAAGTTCAAGATAGAATTATTTAATTCTAAAATATTAAATTTCAAATATAATTTCAAATAAAGTAGAAGTATAACTTTAGAATAATTCTCGCTTTATCGCCCTTCATGGTAATCCGTAGTTCACGGTGATTTTTGTGGATTTGATCAGGTATATAATTTTTACTTTATTATAATTTTATTTATTTATATGAAATAATAATAATAATAATATTATTATTATTATTATTACTACTCTGTCTGAACTCACAAATTCTAACCCGCACGTGAGAACAAGGTTTTTTCTTTTCTTCTTTCTTTTGACCAAGTGTGGGAAGTGGATGTCACGTGGACGCACGTGTGAGGGTAAACCTGGACCTCGAAAACGGCCATCTCTTGTGGAATTCCAATACGTGTGGAAAGGTGGCACTCTCTCATTCGTAGTACTCCTTCATTTTTATGAGATGGAAATGTACTCAGAAAATCCCTTTCCCTGAATGTTGGAAGTATGGACGTTGGCACGTGTTAACACGTGAGGGTGCCCTTATATCGTCAGAATACTCGAAATTTATGCGGAAGAATTTCCATCTAAATGTTGGATTGGATGCCACGTGGACGTATGTGCAGAGTCCCACTCAATATCTAATATTCTTTTGACATGTGGCAGGTGTTTTGCCACTCAGATCCAAACCTGGAAGGGAAAAAATGCCAACTTGCCACGTGGAATAGCCCGCAGCTGTGTCTGAACATAGAAAATGACCAAGGTAAAAAGGAACACCAAATTTAATTATTTAATTATTATCTTTAATTTTATTTATTTATTTCTTATTCATTTATTCATTCTTAAATTTTTATCTATTTATTCTTAATTTTTATTTATTTATTTATCTGTTTATTCAATTAGTTCAAATTATACCTGGTTCTTATCTCTCATTGGACCATGCCATACGTACGAAGACGGGCTCCAACCTAGTTAGTACCGCTGGCAACCTCGTACGTACAAAGGCAACCACGGTCGGATAGGTTGTGGTTGTGGAGACCACACTGGCTCGGGTTGTGCTTCTCTGGACCATCCGCGGGACCAGTCAGACCGCCCGCCCTTTGGTTGGGAGACCACGCTTACACCCTCTACAACCCCAACCCATCCACCCGGAGGGCGGGTTGTGAGTTACGTGGTCCCAAATCTGGGGACATGTCCCCAAAAAGGTATTGACTCCTAACTCCATCAAAGTCGAAAAGGGACCACGTAACTGAAATCCCGCCCCGATCAAAATTGATCCACGGCCGGATTGTTGCTGTCGAGGTCTCCCTGCCCTCCCGGTTCTAGTCACCGTTACCCTGGATGTTAACCTCTGCGGGTGCTGTTCAACTAAATAATGTGACTGTGGTGCTGTTCAAGCTGTACTATTGTCTGCGGGTGTTGTTTAACTAAAAACCTCGATGAGAGCAGATGTTAACTTATCCTTGAGCTCTACAAAAGCTCGCTCTCGCTCATCTCTCCACTACCACTCCTGGTACATCTTCGTCAGCTTGGTCAATTGCTTTGCAATTGCACTAAATCCTTTCACATATCGACAATAGAAGTTTACCATATCAACAAATGTCTGAACTCGACGCGCATCTTTGACGCGTGGGATACATGCAATAGCCTCAATCTTTGTCTGTTGAACACCCAAACCCACATGAGAAGATGATGTGGTCCAAATACTCTACCAACTCCTGGAAGAACTTACACTTCCCAAGGTGTAACTTCAACCCATGAGCTCTCAACCGCTCAAACACATCCCGTGAGTATCTCTCGTGCTCCTCCACTTTAGCACTATAGACTAAGTTGTCATCATATAGCATCGAACAAAATATAGTCCTGCTAAGATCATGTCCATCACCCTTTGGAACTCAACAGGGGCGTTCTTCAACCCAAATGGTAAGAATCGCCACTGATGCAAACAAACCTTGCCGTGAGAGTCAATTCTCCAGAATGTTATCTTGGACTTATCTTCTTCTCTCACTTGCAACTGATAATACCCTGCTTGAAGGTCTAAAGTATTGGTTGATATCTCACACCACTCCGTGTGAACCCATTGCTTATTGCATCTGAATCTCTGCCGGAACCTTCGTGGACCTTCGTGATGACAACCTCCGTGTCAATCGCGAACACTAAGCTCTAACCAGAGCGTCGAAACCTCATCATCACACTGACGTCAACCTGCCTAACCCCACTCCTATTGAGCTCACATATCTCATATTAGGAAGGTCAAGATAAGGATAAAATATACCTACCATCATGCAACCTCTCACAGTCTGTTGGTCGCATGTCCAACCTCATCGTGAGAGAAATATATGTAGTTTGATTGGTCTGCAACTCTAGTCTCACGACCGATAGCACACTGGAGTTAACTCATTAAGCGCCAACACAAGCAAACGAAGCGTACAAACATGAAGTAGAGGGAGGGGTTCCAACCACAAGAAGTCCAAACGATAACCCTCCACACTCAAACATACACAAAAGATAAGCCCAGTCTTACTCGAATTGACGCCTTCTCTTCAGTGACCACATGCACAATATATGACCACCAACTGTCATAACTTGTACCTAAGTGTCACTAACTAGATGTCCACACCTCTAGTAGCTCCAAAAGTCTCTACGTGGTAGCTCTACTAGCTCACCCAAGACAACTATTACCAACTGCCTCCATACACGTCTCTACGATATGGATAAACGCTACCACAACGACAACTTCCTCCTAGTACTATAGGGTCGTCCTACCACTCCTCTAGGAACGTATGAAAATGTCTCTTACTATCTTAAACAAGTCCATAAATACTTGCACGCATCCCTAAAAGACACCAAGAGCTATTGGTCTAGTGGTAAAACTAAAAATAGTTAAGCACATTCTCCAGGAATAGTGTTGGATGGGTGATATGATTTTACTCATTCTCACACCAATGAAATTGAGCTTAGCTTACGCATCCCAGCAATGGGCTCGGGCTCTAGCTCCGCACTCTCGCACTCGACCAATAATAGATCCACACACTACTAATCCGCACAGCAATCAAACACACGATCAAAAAGAATCACTCTGCGCATGCGTGCACTCGCAAATCAAAGATATCAACGATCAGCACATTCTAGAGATACCACCGGCAGAAATCTGTGATATGAAAGCTCTCAATCAGACCTCACGAATTCAATTCTTCGAGTAATAAATGATATGTGTTCACTCCATCATTCCAACCGACACTAAACAAACAAAAAAGTCGAGCCAAATCCACTCTGTGCATCAGAACATCCAGCTTACACTAACCAAGTCTATCCACCATAGCCAGGAGCTTGAAGGCTCAACTAGAAGAACTAAAGCCTCCAAGCTCTACTTGCGAAGTATACCCCTAGTGGAGCTAGTCCAAGAACTCGCCCTAACGGCACTAACGGTCCTACCGAGATTAGCCACTCCGTACTTGATCAACCTAGCAGAGGTGCTAAACTGACGTGACAAAAGCAACTTTACATATTGTTTTCTTGAGTTGTTAGATGTATTGCTCTATGATCTTCATTGTCATTAACTCACTCTTCCGTTCACTTTGTGCAGAAAGACAAGACAAACCGCTCACCATTGATGAAAGATATACACAATGAGGATCCGATGTCACGTCGTGGACCAGTTCCTACATGAAAATTATATTTCAAAGTTCTATATTTTTTCTTTGAAGATGCTCATGGAGAGAAATAACGACTTTTTTTTATCTATTTCAGATCTTGACTTTCATAGCATCAATTGGTACAACTAGTTGTTAGGTTGCCAAATCTTTAACCTAAAATAAATATTATAGCTCCCACCACAAACAGATCTTTTTTGTAAGATAAAAATTTTATAAAAACAAATGTGCCAGCACGTTTACAGTTGAGAAGAATAGAACTTCAACCAAGAAATCGTAACATTTCTCGATGATGGTTTGAAAATGAGCACGAGCTAAATGCACAGTGTCACTGTGTTTAACGGTTCAATTGTATTTTAAAGAATCTTTATTCTAATATTTAAGATAGGAAAGCGTGATAGATTTAAAGAACCGCAGTGGAGATGCTCTAAAAGCTACCGCAGTTCACTATCTTAAAATGTAGAATAAATATTCTTTAAAACATAACTGAACCATTAAAGTTTAAACATCGTCGCATTGTGCATCTAACTCGTGTTTATTTTCAAACTGTTAATTTTTTTCTTTTTTAAATTTTTGACAACTGGTCTTTTATCGAGAAATGTTACGAATTTTCTGATGAAGTTCCTATCTATTCTTCTCAATTCCGTAAACGTACTACATGCATTCTTTAAACATCTTTATTTAAAATATAATAATTTTGCAGTGAAAAGTACAATCTCTATTTTAGATTACAAATTTAATTAAAAATATTATAAAAGAACTTCTCTCTTACCGATAAAGATACTCCATTCTGTATCCGGAATTAAGGATCAAGAACTCTTTATCGCTATGCGGGTGGAGATGCTCTTGGAAACGCATACCGTTGCGTGTATAGGTTACTCTGTAAAGCCCTTGTCATACCGGTAGATACGGGGAGAGCACGTGAGTTGAACTGAGTTCTAGAGATTAATTTAAAATCATAGAGGCGTAAACAAAGCTGGAACTTTTGTCCTGTTGGACCTGTTCTCCTTTGAAACTTAGGTCAACTCGACATCAGTCAAGCTTCTTGTTGAGAACCTTTTGACTTCGTCCAGTCTGGAGTCTGGAAACACCTATTGCCTTCAATTCAGTCCACGTCCACTCAAAGCGAAGTAGTTTTCCGGAAAGGGGAACCCTAAAATGAGGGATTGTAACGATGAGTTCCGAAATTCCCAGTGCATCCTTCGAACGTAGCTTCTTTCTACGTTCGATCTCCTTCTGATATCCGACATGTTACCAACTAACGAGGAAGAAGTTTGAATGTTCTGTGTCGCACCTGTGCTTGCCTTTGACAGCCAAACTATTTATGTCTTGGCCTTGAATGGTGAAGCTGGATCTCGAGGATAGCTGTTCACCGTCAACCTCCTTCTTCCACTCTCCGTAGAACGTTACACGTAGACCACTCTTGCCCAAAAGAGAAGCTTACGCCGGACTCCCGATCCCCTAGCGGTGGCGAAAAGGGATGAGTTGCATCGGCCGGGAATCGAACCCGGGTCTGTTCCGTGGCAGGGAACTATTCTACCCCTAGACCACCGATGCTTCGTGTCCAATTTCTGCTTCCCTAAGATTTGTAGCAAGCAGTATTACCTCACCACAGATTTAGGAGATCTGCGTTTATGGCACAGAACTTCATTAGAACATTACCTCCGTTTTGCCGAACAAACCTCCAGTTCAGATATATCTCGAGGGAGATAGGAATAACGCCAAGGCGGACGAAGGTCAGAACATCGATATCGGCGTCAACTCGTGAGAGAAGGGGAGTACCTAAGGAACAGGAAATTTAACCGGATCTCAAGTAACAGCAACAGAAGAGTTGCGATGGAATGTCTTTTCCCCCAACTCGTGCGAGAACAAGCTAGAGTGCAACTGTGCAACCCGTAGTTTGCGTACAAAAGGCCAAGAACATGTGCATGGGTACTCAACAGCATATGTCAGTCCCAAGGATCCGACGAGAAGCGGACGGAGGGTTCAAGCTTCTTGCGACAATAAACTCCGAATTTGACCCATTCGAGCTGAAGACTGATGAAGATAGAAATATGAACAGTTGATAGACTAGTAGTCCAGCAACCATCGACGTTGGGTGGAAAAGCTAGGGAACATGGAATGTCTTTATGGGTACTACACGGAAAAGCCGAAACCAACTTGTTCATCTCGGAAGGCTAGCCTCAACAGAAAAGCAGCATGCATCCTTATTCCGCATGGACTCCATTGTTCCTTGCACTGTTCTCATGCCCTCGAATGAAAACTGAGGTGTTCGCACAAGCATCAATTCTGGAAAGAGCACAGATCTGACCCGGTAAGTGCTTTAGTTGCCAAGTACTAAGAATTTGTCGTGCTTTTTGTACTTCAAACCGTGAAACAGAAAACTCGCAGTCTTAAGGTGCGACCATAAAGCGGAAGCAAAGGAAGAAACAAGTCGCTGTAGAAGTGAAAAGGATCAATCGCGGTAATGCGCAGTACACTTTATGATGAGTAATTTGTGCTGAAAGCTAAGAACGTGTCTTCTATATTCGAAGAAGTAATAGATATTTTCCAAACGTACCATTTCTCAACGAACATTAAAAAGCGCTCTGCTTCCAGCTCCGTGCCAACTTTCAGAGTGTATGTAGATCAAGAGCTAGAGTAGTGGGGTCCAACTCGATCGAGGACAGTTCGATGTGAAAAGAAGTATTTGGAAGTATGGTCGCGTAAGTGTAATACAGTTCACTGAACCTTCTGGCCTAATCAAAGGTGCACCCCACTAACTGAGATGAACCGCGCACATTGTCTACAATTCTATATCTTCAGAAGAATACTGTAACATCCTTCTTCTCCCCAATAGGCATGTGGTACCACACCACTATTACGACGGTCCACAAAGGAGAGAAAAGATTGCACTTCCATTTAGGTGACCGGAGGGTGGCACAAGGACCTGGACCTGCGTATTGATTGGCAATTTCACACTAGTGCGTACTCTGGTCATTGACCTCCGGATGAAGCTGGACTGTCCAGGGAAGCACCTGACCCACATCTACGTACGGTTGTAATATGCTTTCCACAACAGATTTCCACTCACAGGTGAGCCTTCCATCATCACCCAGACTCGTTCGCGTCCACTAGTTAGTACTCTCGAATCAACTTCGTCCCCAGAAAGGCCGGTGGCAGTAACATCCAGAGATTTACTTGATCAGACCCCCACAATGAAAGTCGGGCTTGATCGGACCCCTTTTAGAATTTCTTGCTTGATCAGACATTTGACCTGGAGTTACCAGTCATGCAGGTCATGTTACCTGGTCACATCAGAAACTGAGACTTGTCTCGCTTTTCGCCAAGAATAAGGATGCGGAAAAGACCCAGAAAAGTTAATTTTAAGTCAATGGTTTGCATTTCTCTATAGTATAGAATTTTTCTGCTAAGATGCATTTTTTACTAGACAAAGTGACCAGTACGACTCGCAACTCCAGGTGAAGGGTATGATCAAGTAAAGAATTATAAGAAGAGTACAATCAGGTCCGACATTCTTACTAAGGGTCTGATCAAGTAAATTTCTGCAGTAACATCGGAACACAGCCTCAAACCAGTTATGCTGGCTCATGTACGCTTTGTACGCAGAGATCTCTCCCCTGAGAAGTCAATTATCGTACTGTACTGAGATCATACAATCCTTACAGTACTGCATACTGACGCCGATGGACAGAAACCTAACCGCGAGAATGTTTCTAGAACAAAGTCTCTGTTCTCACCGGAACAAGGTAAAGCCTTGTACAGTAGAGTCTAGAGGACCTCTAGCTATCCACGGCGATGAAGTGCGGCTGAGAATATGTGATCCCAGCTCCCGTTCGTAATGCCGATCCCGAAAGTTTCCGGCGAGCACCCATGCATTTCTATGGAAGAGGTTAATTATTTAATTTATGAAAAGGTTTAATTTATTACCTAACCCTTCCTGGTTACACGCATAGTAAATTAATGTATGGATAATTACTGTTCCCGGACTACTATCATGCCTTATGGTTACACGCATAGTAAATTAATGTATAGATAATTACTGTTCCCGGACTTGTAGATTAAGAATCACGGTAGTGTATTCATGTTTTACAGAAATTGGCTTTATCATACCCCAGTAGGTTCTGTGAGCTTGATCATATCCCTCTTAACGTTTGGTTGTTTGATCATACGATTATTGACAGTAGAACCAGTCATTTATCTTTTGGTTCATCATTTTAGTACTTTTCAACCTCGACTAAATATCACTGTAATTCATAAAAGTCGACATTAAAAATGCACTAGACTATCCATATTCTCATTCCTTTAATATGTGAAGTCTCACATCTGAATAACATCACAAAGTGACGGGTTTTACAAGCAATAGCCAGTCAGGGGTGTGATCAAGCCAGACATTGTTAAGAGGGGTATGATAAAGCTCACGGAACCTACTGGGGGTATGATCAAACCAATTTCTGCATGTTTTATGGTTTATGTAAGTATCTTTTTGTGTTTTCAGGTTTGGGTTAACAGTTAATATTTATAATATATAATATATAATTAATATTTATATATTTTCCCCACAGCAAGCGAGCAAAAGTTCCTAGAAGTTCATCTTGCATGTCTATTTTGCAAAGAAGTGAGTGGAAGTGTGTAATGTAGACGGCTGAACGAAGGAGAGCTGGAACTTTAGAGTTGGGCTTGTATAGTCCCACTGTCAACGATTTTACCGGTACAGCTAACCCGAGTTAACCATGGCATGATATTTTCATAGGATACATGGTAGAGGTAGAAACCTCTACCATGTACTACTACTACTACGCAAATTTGAAAATCTAATGTGGTGTGCAGTCACGGGCTCTTTTGAGAAACCTACCTCTACCATGTACCCTATGTGTCACGGGCTCTTTTGAGAACAGAGAACATACGTGTAAGGAATTATGTGGCAGCATGCATTGCTGTTGTGATTCTCCTGTGTATACTAAGGTCATGCGATGAAACTTGACAAGACGTGGCAGTCTGATTTGCTAAAGATTCCAATAAGATACGTGCATACATCTTCTCTCGGCTCATATGCTTCTTCAAAGCTAAAATCTCAACATCTAAAGAATCTAGGATCAACTCAACTTCCGGACTCTTCTCGACTCTAGCTTTTAGGTAAAGAGCAAGATGTTCATGCACATCCTTGGATCGAGAAAGAAATATACAGTTTATAAGTTGTAACATTGGACATCACTCCTCATACTAACACATCGTAATAAATACCACTTCTTCTTTTCATCTTGATGAGGAAACAATCATCTATCAAATTATGTTTAACGTTATGTAGACGTGGAGTAGTCATATCCACTGGTAAAACAAATGACTCACGCACAAGTGCCTCATCTAGCAATATCTCATGTCCATCTATCGGAGCTCAATGAATGTCATCATACTACGAGTTGATGAACTGGATGCAAGATGATATATGTGAAAATCAGAAGTTCATATCATTCATGCTTTCAAAAGACAAACCCAAACCATAACTTAAATAATAAAAACCAAGTTGCATTTTGTCGTGATCTTCAATCTCAAGATCTGACGCAGACGCAGATGCGAACAATAGAACGCTCGTGGACTTGCGCTAGGTTATGAACGCTGCGAGTAAGACTTAACGGCTTGGTCAAGATGTCGAGAACAGAGGAATCCGAAGTGGTTCTCTGAATCAAGGTCCTAGGACGTAGAGGTTTATCACAAAGGGACTCCAGATGAATACTGACTTAAGAGGACAAGTATGAAAACGGATCGAAACGTAAGTTTGAGACGTAGATCTGAGACATGGATCCTAGACGTGAGTCGAGCGGATAGAGACGTGAGTTTAGACGCTGGTCCGAACCACAAGGTCCCAGTCTGGCGCTAGATTATGATTTCTTAGTGTTGGAGCTCCAGTGACGTTTTGAGTCGTGGACGGAGCTCCGCTTCAGATCTCGAGGTAAATAAAGTATTATTGAAAAGATCTGGACGAGAGCTTTCCAATGATATCAAGAACTCCTCTAATTGACATCGGAGCCGAGAATTATGATCAATTTTTGTGATTGGATTGTGATATAACTTTCAGAGACAAAGAGGAGGGCGGGACCGCCAATCTCCGTAGGTATATTATGAAAAGGACTCGATGCTTGGATGGGTCAGGACAAGTCACCCAATCTCAGAGTTCGACAGACAGATTCTGGGGCATAAGATGATACTTGAGCCAATACCAAGATGCGTTTCGGTCTAGACATGGACGTATGGACTTGAGAATAACCTATGGCTGGAGCAAGATTAGGGAACGAAGACGACGAGTTTGACCACCATTCAGGAGCCTGGACCCTGACGGACATCATGAGCGGTTAGACCGCTATGAACTTAGATTTTATGGGAAGTCCGTCTCAAGTCACGTTGTGACTTGCTCATGTTTTAAAATCGACCTAGCCGGATCTAGGTCGAGACTGTTGAGCCTGAGAGACTATTCGGCTCCTACCCGGACAAAACAAGATAAAGAAAAATGGTGCATGAATGCTAACTTGTGTGTGTGTGTGTGGTGATTTGCAAGTTAGCGTTGTGAGTTTCGTGACCTAGTGAGCAAGAGCTTCCGCGGACGCAACAAGGCGATAGATGCGCAAAATATTCTTATTATTCTTAAACTAACTAACTATTCATAGTCCATGGACAAAACACGTATGTTTCGTCCATTGTGAGAAAAATAAGATAGTCATAGTGGATGAAACAAGAGTGTTTCATATCAATCAGTGAGCGAACAAAATGTTTTGCCCATCGACCACTTCCATTCAAACACAAATCAAGATCCAAAGTGCAGAATCCACTCACATGCATTGATGCTCGGTCTTGCGTTGCTCCGAGCTCCTCTCCTCTCTCCACCATGACCACCACTTTACAATCCAGCTCTTCAAGTTTTCATCAGAATGATTTATTAATCGCTCAGAATCAAGTTCTGTATCTTGTCTATAATTCAACAATCCGCTCTCATTCTTACTCCAATCCTCTTTGTATCCTCACTCTCTCTTCTCCTCTTTTCTATTGAACCTCACTCTCTCTAGACTCTTCTTATCTCTCTCTAGACTTCCTCTCTCTCCCCTCTCTCTCCACTTCTTCCTCTCTCAGAGTTAATTAATCTCTTGAGCATTGCAATCTAGAGTTCAAATTCACCAGAGTTCGAATTCAAAAATATGTGACTACGACAGACAAGGATGTACTACTTATACAGTCATCATAATGAATCTGTCATCACATGAGTGTAAACTCTATCTGCGACAAACAACGATATATCATTTACATAGTCATCACATCACATGAATTTGTCACCATATGAGTGTAAACTCTATCAAGTTTGTATTCAGTATCAGTTATTCAGTTACACTGAGTATATGAAATCAAAAGTATTTTTGATTTCATCTATATCCTACCCTGCTCGAGTCATCTCTATGTATAACGTCATCTTCTGTTTCTTCACTTCTCTTTCGAAGATTCTATAGCTTTTCTTTTCTTGTCTAAAAAATCTAATCTATAATCTAATTTTAGATTATAGATTAGAGATTAGATTTCAATGCTTTCCTCATATGCAGAAAGAACTGAAATTCTTCTCTCAGAACTATACGCTCTACTACACCAAGTTGATTCGGAAGTCAGTCTCGTTTCCTGACCTTGCTCAAAGATTCCACTATCGATGTTGTTTTGCTCCATTGGATCTTCTCTATCTCCAACACCTTCCTCATCTTCTTCACCACCTTCAATATCGGTTCCTTCAGTGGAACGACACAATGTGCACGATGTAGATCATCATAAGAAATCTCTGATGGTTGATATGCTTTTGATTGATGATAAACATACTCTGAATCATCTATAGTGTTCATTGTCATCCAAACGAGTGACACGATACGAGTAGTCGATTCCATCCTCATCATCGTCTAAACCAAATGAAGATATAGCAGGAGGATCAATGTTAGCTCTTCTTCTAGATACAACATTCATGCGATCAGATGAGGACAACGAGCATTCAACTTCCCCTCCAAACTAACATAGTCCACCATCTCTATTTCTGTCATGTTGTCGTATCGTAGGGTGCGAAAGGTGTATCCAAGAATATGCAAGGTATCAAGTTGTGAAAAGCGTGTGGGGTTTGAGAAACACAAATGTCAACATACAAGTGCTATCTTCTAACCCAAAATTCTACTATTTATTTTGGTCAATTGTCAACATAATTTACAAACAGACTCAATCATTTGTGGTCATTACACACCTTCATAAAATCCTAGTTTAAGACTACAGTTGCGTAGTCTTCAAAAAACTAAATCCATTGGTATCCAATATGTCCTAAATGGAATCAAGTGGAATAAGTTACACCATTTTCATGTTGAGAGTCTTCAGTCTCCAAACTCTTCAAACCTATTTATCAAATTCCAAACATGACAAGCTAAATAGACTCCTTGTGAAAATCTGGTTTTAATGGTACCTTTTGTGCCTCAGACGGTCATCTTAGTAAAGAGTTATGGGCGTTTCAAGTTTTCAAGTCCAAATTTTCCCTTTAGTCAGAATCTGTGTGAGCCCTCACACTGATTAGCCGCTCAAGCCCTGGAATGTCTTTCAAGCTTCAAATTCGTGCATTTTCCTCCCTATACACCCAAATACATCATTATTGGTGTCTTAGAAAGCTCTCGGTGTCCTCTTTCCAATGATGCATTTTCCATCCTCAACTAACCTCTACAATTAGTGTTACAGCAGTTCAAAGTCATCATATCTCTTCTCCTTTGTGAATCTACGCGAATCTTCGAACAAACATGCCCTCCAGACCTTCACACCCCTTCCCTACTGTCAATCTGCGTGAGCCCTTGCACAGATTTGAAGTATCGTCAAAAGTCCATATGAACTTCAAAGACCTATAACTTCTGCTCTGTTGCTCAGAATCTGGTGTTCTTGGTGTCATCGAAAAGTCCTGGAGAACTCTATCCAGTTATACTAAATTTAGCTCAAGGTTTCAGAACTCTCCTTGAGAAAATCTTCACGAACCATCGAGCGTATTGTTACCTCCAATCTCCTAAACTCACACTTCCACTGAGATCTGTGCGAGACCTTGCATAGATTTGACGTACAGCTCTAATCTACGCTTAAACTCCTGTAACTTCCTCCTCGAACCTCAGAATCTGGTGTTCTTGGTGTCACAAAAATAATTATCCAAGAGTACCAGTTGTAGTTAATCTGACCCATGTAGCTTAAGTTACAGCTACTGAAGGTTCCATAGCCTTTCTTGAGGAAATCTGTGCGAGCTCTCAGGCGCATATTGTTACCTCTTAGCCCTTAAGTGTCTTTCCCACTGAAATCTGCACGAGCCCTCGCGTAATTTTCAAGTTCAACCTCTAAGTGCATAGTAAACTTTGAACTCATATAGTTCTCTAACCATGGCTCCAAATGAAGCAATTGAGGTGGCGTTGGAAAAGGTCTAGTTGCCCTTTTTCCAACGTTTGCAAGCATGATCATAACTTAGTCTTGTAGAGAAAACTACGTCTGTTTAAAGTTCAGTTATCTTTTCTCTACGCAAGGTCTCGTGCAATAAATCTGCACGAGACCTTGTGTAGATGATGCATAGACCCAACTTCAACCAAAATCCATCCCAAGTCCTCTATTTTCCTAGCAAAAAAATTGGAAAGCCTCCCTATATCTAACCAAAATTCTGTAGACTGAACTCTAGAACCCTTAGCTTTATAGTGTTCACAAGCTAAGTGCAGGTGTTGCCGTGTGCAAGTGTCATGTGGCACACATGTAACGCCTCATCAGCATCTTCTTACAATCAACACCCGTCATGTCAACATCATGCCTCATCAACACTCTATTTTGTCATCATTCTGGATGCCACGTCAGTTTGTCAGACGACTCTTCAACATCGTGACAAGCGAAATCTTAAAAGTCACAACTGTCCATAACTTCGTCGTCTCAGTTTCATTTGCAGCGATAAAAAAATAAAAAATCGACAAGAGCTATCCAATGATGCAGTCAAAAATATATTTAGAAGAAGATGATAAAATCTCATCGTAGAACCTTAGTTGAACATCATAGCCGATCCACGACACAACAACTCCTCCGTCATTGTCATTGGACTCTCTCATATTTTTATACATATCGAGGTATCGAACAACACGCTCTTTCAATTTGTCAATAGTGACTATAAGAAACTCGTCGAGTCTTAAAATATGTTTTGTCATGATGTCGAAAACAATGGCTTTAGTCAAACATCTTCTAGCACCTATCTTGATCTTCCTCTTGTCTTCGTGTAAAGACGTGAAGTTCTCGAGATCTTTCAAATAATTGACAATTTGTCATAGTCTTCAGACCGATTCTTCTCTTCTTAGCAGTATCGATTGCTTTGGAGCTATGTTCATCAACAATGTTCTTACAAAAAAGAATAAGATCACTTTGACTTTTTGATCTGTCTAGTTCTTATCGGATCTATCACTCTCGACAACAAGATCTCTCTCAAAACTAATCACTATGGATGTCGATGTCATGTCTATGACCTAGACCAAATAGTCTTCCAATTTCTCTTTCCAATGAATCCACTACGATGAAACTTCAGCGTGACCCACAAAATTGTGGGTGGAGCATTCATATCCTAAATCTAATACATTATCTTTAGTAACGATCACTAAGTACTATAATTCAGAAAACTTACGGTCAACTTTGTAATCTCTTTCTAAAAGCCACGGCCATTCAATCTCATATCTACACAAAGCTAACCGTAGCACTTTCGTCATAGAGCCGTAACCCTTCCTTCCTTCAGTTTGTCTTTCTAGCTTTGACACATCCATTACATCTCTTCTTGAATTTTCCTCGTCTGATTCTCTTCTCAGTTTATTATCTATGCTTCCCAATCGCGGTGATAAAATGACAAGTTGAGAAAAATGATATGTCTTGGCAGTTCAGAGCTACCGTGACTGGAGTAACTGTTCACTTGTATGTATATTCATCCTCTTCCAAGTTCAGATGAGGGAGAATATACATATCTTTTAATGTATGTCCTTACTCTTATTCTTGGAAGGGTTAGGTAATACACTAAAGTTATTAAATAATTTATTATTATCAGTACGGAATACTTTACTTATAGTAGAAAGGGTTATTTTTCAACTCACTGTGCTTCTAGGTTTTTTCTCTTCTCATAGTTCACATGTTACGGTCAGCTCAGAAGTTGAAGTGGTTACTTTTGAACTGACTACGCTTATACGTAGTCAGTTCTTCTTCTTCCCAGAGTTCAAGCGTTACGATCTCAAGATTATTTAAAATTAGTAAATTAAATTTAGATTTTTAATTTAGATTTAGATTTTTTTGGATTATTTCACTGTGCTCCTTGCAGTAAGCAGACATTCCGCATGTCTGCTTACTGCACGAAAGATTTTTACTTTTTTCTGTTAAAATGATCATGTACAGCAGATCACTTCAAATCTTTTCCCGTCCATTCTTCACCTTGGGTTTAGGACTCTTCACACGCATCTGTCCTATCCTCGTTCAGTATTTCTTTCTCTTATATACTAGTTTGTCCTTTCCAGTCCATTTCCTCAAACATCACTTTGCATGTATATATTCACTGTAATCTATTCTTCCTCTGGAATGGTGAACTAGAACCAGTAACATAGCTGTAAATTCACTTTCACTTCTCGCTTGTCCTCTTCTGGAATGTTCTTGGGAAAGTCGCTTATGATGCATATTATTATTTATTTGTAAGTAGTACGGTTCTATATGAAAAGCTTTTTAGGCAGGCATATTTATTCGATTCAAATATCGTCAAATCTCACTGATAGAGGGCGAACGGTTGACCGTAAACGTAAGCGTTACCGAGTAACTGATTGTTTTGTCTGATTTAGATCACACGGTCGGACTAGTGCGTCAATGATGAGTTCCAAGCTTATATGTGACTGTTTCTTTTTGTATCCACCTCTTTGTCCTCATTCTATGCGTTTATTGGCTTTACGCGGCAAAGAACTATATAAGAAGATAGGGCATGACATTCTCCACATGCACATGATCCCCACAACATTACATATCCTACTTTCTATAATGTCCAATAATACAATCTAATAATATAATATAATATTCAACAACTAAATGCAAATCTGTTGAAGATGTATTTAACACGAATGAACTTTGACTCAAAGATCGTTTGTCTAATTTTTGCTCTGCAGACATTACAGCCGTTTATTAATCTTAACTTTTAGGTTAATTAATAATAATTCTTTGTACATGAAGTTGGAGCTAGCTGTTGTTTGTTTTTCTCCAATCCTAGTAGGCATGTATTTTATTCCTTTTGGCGCTTAGTTGATGTCTATCTATGTGGATGACATCTTGTACCAAACGAAAATCTCATTTCTGGATGTTCTTCTTTGTCAAGTATAAATTGAATAATATAAATTAAAATTTAATAATATCAAATTAATAAGTTCAATAATTAATGAACAAGTTGGATGTCAGACTGGCTCAGAATCTTACATGGGCCAAATTGACAAGCATGGGAATAAAGGAAAAACCCAACTGGGGCTAGTTTCCTCGTGCAGCTGTTGTATTCCACTCCGAGTCTAAGTCAGATTCGCCATGGTCAAAGACAAGACCGTTTATCCATTGGCAACATCGTCAACACAAAAGTAGCACAGATCTAGAGAAATTTGTGCATGTGATTTTCAAACTGCAATCCGCTAAAAGACGAAGGAAGGAAGTTCCGTTATAAATTCAAATTTCAATGCTCGGGAGTTACTGATATATAGTAAATGTAAATGAAGAGATCACGCGAGTCCTCAGGTCCGTTGAGTCGAAATACAGCAGCTCCAAGAAAAGCCGCAAATTAATTAAGGCAATACTCAAAATATTATCTAATGTCAATAATATAAATTAGAAAATAGAGTGCAGTAACTTCCGGTCTTTTCTCAGAACTTCTCGTTTTGATCCAAACTGTCGGCAAATTTCTGAAAAAAGAACCCACATGTACATTTCAGTTGAATTAGTCAATTTTTTGTTTCTTTATTCTTTTTCGAAAAGAACATAAACTTATGATTTTTCCTTTCCTTCCCCCGCAAAATTTACCTACATTACCAGAAACCTTCCCGAGCACTAAACTGAATTATAATGTTGTGAACTGAAACCCGTGAATCATCGTTCTACATGATCATTGGGCTGCATCGCCGTATGACGACCACAATGGTTCTACAGTGGTCGGTACATGATCTCACCACTGGAGAGAACATCTTGGACGAATGTTTCATAAAGAATGAGAATGAGATCTCGTACATCGAACTCTAATTGAACGAGAAGTTCTGGGAGGCTCAGCGTGCGTTCTCCTCCAGTTTCCACCTTGTCCGAGAATCTAAACTGCGCACGGTAGTGCTTTGGAACATTAACTTAATCACATCATCAATGATCCCGACCTTGTTTCTGATCGAGCGTAAACTTTCCGTCACCTTTCACTGTGAGAGGCTACTAGTCTGTCTAGTATCAGAAACATTGGCAACTGACATGATTGTGAGCATTCCATTCACCAACTATTTAGCTTTTGGCGTCATTGAGAGTTAAAGGAAAGGGGTGGAGAGGATGAGTTGAAGACTTGTCTGTGGCTGTTACTGAGTCGTCTCGGGGACCCACATATAAAAGTAGTACTACTCCTGAAAGCAAGAAGAACGACGACAAGAGACATGACGAGAAGTGAAAGACCACTCCGATGGTCCTGATTCTAGAGGAAGAGTTGTGAAGCGATGGTCCAGGTGAAGATGTTAACAATAAGACGAAGAGTACCGTAGAAAACTGTATGTCAGTGAGTCAGTCCATGCCAGTGCCAGTGAAGCAGGTCGAAGAACATGATGAAGCTGGCAATGGGCTGGAAAAGGGGCGCCGGGGTTTGAGCGCAAGGGGCAAAGCTTAAGCCATGCGTGGGGACAAGAATGAGGGTGGGTGCCGTCGTGGGTCCCATGAGAACGTTTAGAATGCAGCACAGCAGTCGGATAGATCGTAGACCTACCTCGCCAGGCGAACACAAGCCTTAGGGAAGGTTTCAGCAGACCGGATTCACTTTGCAGAAAAGCAACATTTCTGGTGTACGCCATGTGCTGTAGGTGGCTACGGTGCCTGATCCTCTTGGCTTTATGCTTCCCAAGCAAATATAGCCCTGCGAAAACTGATCATGAAGGAGACCAGGAGAGACAGATAGTTTGGAAACGTTGAACTCAAAGCTCTCATCTTCTCACTGAAAGTTCCAACTGTGGTTTCGAGAAAAAGTTTTTAAGGTCCAGTGCGCCCCATGATATTCTGCACGGTCTAGTCTCGAGACTCGAGACTCGAAAGCTCGGAGGTCCGGAACAGAGATGAGACTGGAAGCTATTATAGATCCCTTCATGCTAGAGAACTCGATCAGTCAGAAGCTTAGTGAAGTTGGGGAGGGACGAAGAAGGATATGGAAACTGTACCCTGCCTGCCATTTCTATTCAGATTTTCTGCCGGCTCATACGTCTCTGATGCTGTAACTTATGAAAAATTATGATGGCTCTCGGCAAGCAGATCTAGATTCTGGAGAAGAGCGGAGCTACCGTACCTGGCAAAGAGCTGTCAGAAGTTCGAAACCTGGACACCCACGAATGGATCTTCTCGAGAAGAGAAAAAACGGCAGTCAGTATCGCATGGGTGGTATGATTGATGCTTGATAAGCCGAGGCCCGAGGGCTGCTGCTGTTTTGTCAGTAGAAGTCCAGACACTCAGCGGGGCTCTCCCAACTTCTGTGAGTGGAGACACGAGTCAAAGATTATACTTTCGCTCCTGGCGTCCATCTCCAAATTCCGATTTGATTACTAGTACTGTAGATGGAGGGATGAAGTCCAATCAACTCCTTCTAGTCATGGCAAGTAACCGCCGCGCATGTCTACGCGGTAGACAGGCTCGGGGAAGGGTTTGGGATGGTGAAAATCGGTCAGTTTCCTTCCGGTAAAAGGAGAAGAAAAGACAGAAATAGTATTACTTTAGTCCGGATACTTACCAAATTTACCTTGAGAAGACGAGGTTTCGTCCAAGATTCCGTTCAACACCGGGAAGTTCGGAAAAGGAAGTCACAACACTAAACAACAAAACTCCCCGAGCACTGGACTTCCAGGGGAAGGTTTCACTTCTACCACAAGCACTCATTCAACTCATGGGAATGTTATCAGCAGTCTGCCTTGATGCGCCGAGTCGGCGGCGCAGTGCTTGGGGAGAAATTCTTGAGTTAGCGGAAAATATCCCGCAGTAAAAGCTAACAACCGGTTTTATCGTTCGGTGTCCGGGTTTTGGTCTCAAACTAAAGGTAGTTTGTCGGTATCTGTTAGTTTCAGCCGGTAAAAATCCGTCTTGAGTACAATTTCGGACTCCGGTTGAAGGAACTCCGGTTAGCCCCGGGCGCTGATTATGGACCGAAGACATGGCACTGGCCCGACAAGATCTTATTCCTTCCCAGCCTCTAAACTGACACATCTGGACGCAAGACGGGAAAGGGCCAAAGAAGGAGAGAAACCTTTCCAGTTTGTATATGGCGGTACCTAATAGGACCGTTTTCGCGGCCAGTGGTCATACAGCCACGACGACCCCTTGAAAGACCCATAAAAAGATTCACAAAGAGAGGGGCACATGATCGACTGAATGCATGGAGATGGAATTTGCTTAACATTGCAATCACGAAGAAACGCTTTACAGTAGATGCTTTACCGTCAGTGGACAAGTTCTGACGAGTGTGACCCTTCCTTGATTACAGGACAGAGCAATTAAGAGTTGGTCCGCACGGGCGACTCCTGCCGCACTGTCAACCGCGGCCTCCTTGTCGAGCCACAGTTTGGACGAACGGATTATGCGCAAACTCGAGTCGAAGGAAGTACAAGCGCTCATGACCAAGTGTGATCGAGTCCACGTTTCGACATCATCTTGACCTTATCGCAAAGCGTGCTTTACCGCGTGGTGCGTGCAACTGTGGTACCACACTCATTTTCTAAGACGACACTCGACTGTACGTAGCTTTAGTTTACTTACAGTCACGGCTGATACGATTCGGTTTGGAGGGCCCTCGGCACTCCTCATATAATCAACCGGTCTCCCCCAGAGCGGAATCGAGAGATGTCCTCCTCCCAAATTCCTCCAGCAGCAGGAAGCTGGATACAGTCGGTCAAAGCCCGTGACAGAGGGACGAACCGACGAAAGCGTGCTCGAGGCTCCAACCATCTGAAATTCAACTGCTTGTAGCCAACTTCAACTGGTGGGGAGGATCAATCTGGAAGCCATCGGAACAAACTAAAGTCAAACTGTACCGAACACCCTGATGCTAGAGCTTAGCTGATCGCACAGCTTTGTAACGGAAGACTAGCACACATACAAAACTGCATGCGCACCAGACCACACCAGCTCATGCGATGAGATGGGATGTCCATGCCCGGCCGCCAGCAGGCCTGAAGATGTACAAGGTTGATTGTAAAAGAATATATAGAATCGTCTTGCCGATAAAATGGCCCGCTTTGACGAATTCGAGGTTCTCCTGTTTGATAATTTATCCTTACAAACAGTCAGTACACATGGAAAGCAGGAGAGAGCTGTAACATCTAGGAAGAACGACCTCTATATGAGCATACTGTATGATGAATCTCTCTCTATGTCCGTAATCTGGCATGTTGTCTATGAATTCTGTATCTCTCGTCAACTCTGTGACTGAGATGAATAAAAATGCGCTCGAACCAAATTTAATTTTGTGTCGATTCTTAGGCGAGTACTGTACACTTCTACGGCAGCTGTTTGATTCAATCGAGTGCAGGAATCGACTGTCAGGCTTCAATATGATAACCGACAGCAAGGCAGATGACACGATCTATTTTCCTTCCGTACCAATCTGCTCCTTGATATGATATGCACCCCAGTGGAGATAGAAAGATCCAGAAGCACAAGAAGATTTTTGTCTCCCGTTCGACTCGTGAGCCCCTTGTTCCGCCCTTGGGCCAAGCTCTGACGCCTCTGAGGCTGCATCTTCTGACAGGCCTCGTTATCCTAAGAGGCTACCTTATGTAAAAAAATTACTCCCAGCCATTAGCTAGACAGCTTTTCAGACCTATTTGTATACACAGGCTACTAGGCGCTCATTCGAGCGTGTAGATGAATTAGAGTCTCAAGCACTCGATCGCACCGCTTTCTTGTAGTCGGTTATTCTCTCCACGACTTTCTGCATGCTGAGCTCGAAAGCATCTTGTGCACTGCTCCGGATATCGTTCGAGTAGTCGTTGTAGATCAGGTTGGGGATGAGGGAAACGATAGTCTTACGCATTGCGCGAATTCTCTCCTGAGAGTAGCCCTTGAGAACCTTTGCGATCGACACACCAGCCTTGAGGTCATCTTCCGAGATGTAAACAGAATAGCTGGACGGATCCTGGGGCAGATGCCAAGTGTACTGCGTGTAGGCGGAATCCGGATGAAAGAAGACGGGGATGGAGCCAGCGATCATGCAATCAAAGGTGGACCTTCTGGTGGAACTATCACCCCTGGGCTGCAAGCAGAAATTGGACTTGAGGAAAGCCTTGTAGATGGCCACGGGATTGTGGCTGCAAGTAATCACGGAGCAGTCGACCCTGTGGCAGGTCCTGTTGCCGGCTTTCATACACTGGCTACTGAGAATTCCTCGAACGCTCCAGTCGAGCTCCGGCCGAGGGGCTCCCACATAAGCCATGAGAAACTTCCTCTCGGATTTCTGGACTTCCAAGATCCAACTCCACAGCCTCTCCGGGGACGACGGGTGAAATCCGGTCGGGTACGGAATTGCCTGCTCGTTCTCGGTCGTTGGCTCCCTCTCCATCAGGAGCTGGGTCACGTTGGAGATATAAGGCCGCTCGACCCATCCAGTTCCCCAATATTTCTGCATACGAAAATCCCAGCAGGTTCTCCCCAGAAGCATAAAATGGTCCCGACCCTGATACTTGTGCCAAAACTCATTTGCATTTTTGTCCATCCACTCGATAATTTCAACACCAAATTCCTCCCGCTTGTCCCAGGTGTCGGACAAATCCGGCTTCTCGTACAGCATCAGCAGTGCGTCCACGCCTGTGTAGTAGGGAATGAAGAATGCATCTGCTTGGTGGGGATCCATAGTGCGACAAGCGTAAGACTGCATGCGATTGTGGAAGATGACTTCTAGCATGTACGAATCTGTATCGTACCAGTGCTCGTCCCACTGACCCTCGTACTGGGACTGATTGAGATAGCGAAGGCCGTAGCCCCCGTGCTCAAAGCGCCCACAAAGATCCAACCATGCCATGAGCCCTTCTCTGCACATAGTCTTGTTGAGGTAAAAGTCGACATTGAACTTGGAAGGAAGCTCATACATGTACACTCTCTTGCCTTCACAGACCTGATCCATGACACGATCCTGCACATCTTCCTCCACCTGACGGGAATTGATGGCGTAGTTGACTATGAGCGCAGGTTTCAAGCTCTCGAGCGACAAGATCCCACTGTCCATCGAGTCGAAACCTGTACAGAGGAGAATTATGAGGGCAATGGCGAGAAGGCATATCCAGAGGTAGATCTTGGGCGAAGGCATTTTGGAGCCCTTTTTCATTGCAAGGTGGAACCTCTCTATGGCTTCCGACTCAGACTCTGAGTCATCTAATCTGTATATGAACTCGTGGGAAGCGCGGATGGTCGTCCTCCTGATTGACGCCGATGCTCCTCCGGTGTCTGCGCAGTGCATCAGATACAACGTCAATCCAAGAAGTCCCTGGATATCGCCAGTTCTTCCCCAATGGATCTTACCGTCCCTGCTCAGCAGTCGTCCATCTTTGCCAGTCAAATTTCCCGAACCTCAAAATGTTAACCTTTTAATTTCCTTCTCTTAGAAGGTTGAACAATTCCAAAGCCGGCGAAATCCGATTTTCTCCCGCAACATGCAGAACGAAACTCCCCTGGTATGCTCCTGCAGCCTCGCGCGCTGAGCCAAAATATCGGTGCGGAGGTTGGGGACCACTCCGCCCAAAATTTCTAGCTTTTAGAGCCTCAGCAAATTGCTGCCCGGCACTCCCTTCAGAAACTGGACGATCAGATTCTGAGAAACTCCGATACCAGTAGCGTTTATGGGCAATATCTCAGCCCCAACACTGGAGGATTTGCCCTCGAGACATCGGGTACAAGCGGACTCTCTCCCTCCGTGAGGGAAGTACTCTCTCAGGACTGCCCTGAGAGAGCAGGCTTCACAGGAGAGGAGGTCTAGAGCTCCCAGTGCTCATCAATCCGAAGACTGAGTGACAATCGACACAATTTCTCCCCTTGGGAGCTTTAGGTCCTCTGAGATTGCAAATGGAACCCATAAAAAGGGTAATCATGGACGCACTCACTGCTGAACCAATCTGGATTCTCGTTCCAGGTTGCTGGATCCCTCGTAGTTTATATTGAAAAATCGATCGATCACTCAATGTCCGCCTGTTCGTCCGCATGGATTGCTACTGTTCCCCTGCTCTCCGCGCCATCACGTCCATTTTCCAGTCGACTCCCTTGGTGCCTCCATGTCTCTACTGCTTCATAATCTTCATCCTCTTCTCCAGGACGAACCTGTGCCTTCTGCAACAGTCGTCCCCTAGCGCTCACACGATCGTCTGCGAAAGCTTGCTGCCCTCACTGCCAGCAGGAATCATCTCAGCGAGGAATTTTATTTCGCACGTCTGTACAACTCAAACTCGTGGCTGTGGGTGGTGGGCCACTGCGTGACCGTCATCTACCCTCCGCGACTTTCTTTCTCCCGCAGGCAGTCGCCACCCCAGTCCCACCGGTCCCGACCACCCGAATAGGAGGTTTCAAACATTGGGGTCCGTGGTACACATACGGAATCTGCGAGAAGGTTCATCGCGATCGTACACGGACCGAGGGAAGACATGAATAGATGAAGTATAACAATTATTTTTATCTTTATCTTTTAGAATTAAAAGCAACATATTTATTATTATTATTATTATTATTATTATTATTATTATTATTACTATTATCTTTTAGAATTAAACAGTTCAGTTCGTGACTGAACGATAAGCACCCTCGACAAATATCCGTCGGACTAGATCGTCGAGTTCGTCTCGAGTTATTAGAAGATGTCAGTCTTAGAATATAATGAAAATATTCACAAGTCATGGTTGTTTGCACGGCGACGGTGCTAAACCGGAAAGCTGTTTCCTGAGCTAGCTGTGCACCTTCACTCTTGGAAAGAAGCAAGAGGCGAGAAACAATGAACAACAAAGTTCACTTTCAGTGACATTACAACGGATTTTAGTTTCTTCACGGTTGATTTCGTATCTGGTGCTTGAAAATCTTTCCTCTAACTTTGACACCCCCTATTACTGACAAGCATGTGCTTCGTCACGAGCCTATGTTTGAAATTCTCTTGACTAATCGATCTTTTTTTCTTTTGGGAATGGAGACATGGTTACGCTTGGCTCTGCCTGGCCCTCTCTATTCTCTATGACCCCCATTCCAGTCCAGTTCTTCCTTCTGAGATTTCTCATCCTCGGTCTTTCGACAAACATCTGATCCAGTACAAGGACCAAGTCTAATCCTTCTTAACATGATATCGCTTCGCAAGACCGGACAAATCATATCTTGCCTGCTAGAACTGACTGCAAACTGTGTTCAAACTAGCTGTCCATCGTCCGCTCATCCTCGTGTCGATGCCGTCGCTGATAAATGACGAAGAATGTGGCTTCGGAACTTATTGCCTAACACATGGTAAATCAAAAAAGCAACCGTCACTGGTTAACGGCTTAGCGGTTTGTTGAGAGCTCCATTTTCTTCCCTTCTCTCTAAAGATGGTGAGAAGTAACCTCATGAAGGCGGATGTCGATGTTTCAACTATTTCCGCCAAATGTGTTCTTTAGTTGGAGTTTGGACTTCCATGAGATATCCGAGGTTGCTGAGTCTAAATCTGGAGACAAGCAATCTCCACATTCATCAGTCTGATCAAGTACTACCATAGTCCCAAGTATATTATTCATAGTACCTCTGTATGTGAATAGTTAGTACCTGTTCAAGAAACTACTCACGTTCTTTATTTAGTAGGTGTAGAGCTTTCGTACATTTAATAACAGAATTTATCATATTTCGCATTATCATCCATACTGAATGAGATCATCAAATCTAAACTATAACTTCAAAACTATAGTTATAAAATAATAAATCTTAATATTTCGAGTGTGTAGATAAGCATTTGCGTGAGGTCAAGACTTGGTTGGATTATTCGCTTAAAACTAAAGATCTGGTAGAAAACTTCGCTAAAATAACAAAGCGAATTCACTAGCGCGAATATATTTGGTACTACGGTACTATACGTAGCTGCCATTGCTGGATCTTTACTGGCGATGAAGTAGTTTACATATGCTATGGGTTTGAACTTTGAAGTGAACATGTGGACGTTAGTGTAGAGGTTAGAGACTCTAGACTAAGGCGTATAAACTATTCGAGGCTATAACTGGTGGGGTAAGTAGCGAGATGCTCCACTTGTTCCACCGGCGGCTTCAGAAGCTTTTACGTTGAAAATCATAAAAGCCAACCGAAAATTAGCTAGAGACGAAACTTATTTAGTTAGAGACGAAACTTCAAATAAGAAGCAAGATGTGGATTTCTCCCAAGTAAAGGGGAGCATCCACATCCCAGCTCACATCTGCATGCAAACAAATAAATTATATTTTACTTGATGTTTAACACTCTACTTAGCGTCAGTATTAATTCTTTTTTCACTCTTGCGTTTCATGGCTTCAATATCCGGGGCGGTGGCACAGGAGGAAGGTAATAAAGCTGCAACGTTAACGGAGTTCGGGAGTTCGACTCTTGCCTGCCATAAACTCCCTTTTGTTCCAACACGTACAACGAAGCTGAAATATGCAGTTCGCAAAGAAGATTACATAAAGAATTATATTTAGATCATTAAATTCTACTTCTCATGTACAATCCACTCGTTCCTCCCTATATATACGCGTTGTTGTGGGAAACGCAATCGACAAAGAAGTCTTCTGAAAACCAGCTGCGACCCAAAGTCAAAGTCAACCGCCTGGGAGAATAATTTTCTGACTATTTCGATGCATTTCCTCTTCCCCACCTTCATTCCAGACTGTCGCTGGTATGCATATATAGAAATCAAAATTCATCTATTCAAATAAACATAAATCGAATAGTTTTTTCACCACCTTCTTGTTGAATCTTTACTGTTTCGAATCGTTACGGTGGTTCTCACTGTAGAGATTTGGCTTAAGTGTAAGCACTTTCGCTTCCTTTTTAAGTTACTTTGAAAAAGTTACTAACAACTTTCTCATTCAAAGTAGTAGTAGACGCAAAAGGTCTGACCGAGCTCTTTATACGTTCTTAGAGGGCCGCTGGAGATGAAGTTCGGTCCCGCTTTCAGATCACGGGTCCGAAGTGATTAGATTTTACATAATTTAGTTTTATTTTAGTTTCTAAAATGATAACTTGGGAAAATAATTTCATTCCAAACGGTTAGATTCCATTTTAAATAAGTCGATCTGATTCAAAACCAAACTTTCCTCCAGCAGAGTGTTGGAGGAAAGTGCAACTAACCTAATTTTCTCGAATTTTATTAAGACATGGAAGATAATCTCAGTAATATTTGTGCATTCATCATCGTAGTACGTGATTTTTTTGTTCAAAGTGATTCTATTTCAGATAATTTATTTCTGAATAGTTCAGTTTTTCAAATAATTTATCGAGTTGAGGGTGGTCAGGCCTCTTACTATTCAACTACTACTGGGGTATAGGACCCCTCAACCTTTTCTACAGAAAAAGGTTACATTTTAGCAAACAACTCTCCCGGGCAGTACTTAGTGTTCTCCGTTAAGTACGGCATTACATTTTCTATTATAGATAAGGAAAATTTTTTCTAGAGTTTAAAATTTTTTAACATGTTTATTATGTATACATCTTTCTTTGAACCCAAGAATGATACTAACCTAACTCATACAAGAAAAATCTATTCATACGTAGAATTATAAGTTGGAATTTTAACGGTTTTCTTAAATTTTAACCCGAAACTGAGATACTCCTGCTACGCAGGAGCCTTTTGACCACACCAGGGTTTAAGGTCACCATAGGTTACGAAATGTTTACTCTTCGGAGTGACCTTATACAAGTGGACCCTCTAGACGTTAACCATTTCGTGATTTTTTTCTTTATATATCATAATTAGGTTGTATTTTAAAAACATTACACATCACATTAATAAAATTTCATTAAATCACATATGAGGGTCATAAAACATATAATATATTTACCAGTATCATAAAACTATGATAGTCGTTACACAGTACTCAGGAAAGTACTATAAAACCAACCACCTCTTTACTCGGCAAATAAAGTGTTACATTTGCAAGCTATGCATTTACCTGAAAATCATGTTATATTAGCAACGAAATTAGTAGACAAAAATTCTCATATCGTTTTTCTGGACTTTGTCTTGTTATAAACTTTGGAAAATCTACGGTTAGCTACGCAAATGCATAGCAAAAATGAAACCACAAGAGATGAAAGTTTGACAAATCACTTGAGGTGGTGGCTGCAGGATATATAACTGAGGGGTGGTTCTATCCCATGAAGAACCACTCCCTCTTGTGGTTTATCTAGTCCATATAGGGGACAACGTGCTACGACTACCTAGTAGAAGATCATCATCATCATCACTGGCTGTAAGACTGTAGTTACATTCGATCCCGTCAAGCATGCACTCTCTCGTTAGATAAGGGGAAACTCTTTATGCATGTTTCATGTCCAACTTGCTTTTATATCGACCAAATTCTCCGTTTATGCATTCAACAAAGTCACTGGAGAGTCAAATTCATGTTATGTCCTCGGAACCCTAATCCTTCTGATCGTAATTTTCTGATCTGAGGAGAAGGACAAGTATGTTCACAATTGGTACAAGGCTGAAAATGATGCCGAGAAGGAATAAGAACCAGGCTAGGGGGAATGATCCGAAATTTTCTTTATCACACCTCTAGTAGATTTCTTGAGCTTGATCCCACTCCTCTTAACAATCTTTTGTTTGATTACATCCCAGACTATTAAGACTAGTCACTTTGGATATTAGTCACATGTCTAACTGCAAACATCAAGTTTCTGAGCATATATCATCTTATGTGACTTTAATATCAAAAGTAATGAAATTATGAACGACAAATTATAGTGATTGATTTTACTGTCGATAAACCAGTCAAAGATGCGAAAGAATAATACATCGTCAAGAGAGGTGTGATAAAGCTAAAGTAACATACTGGAGGTGTGATCAAGCGAATTTCTAGGGGAATGATAGATGGTAGAAACCAATTTGGTCTCTATGGGACACGTACTTTTCTAGAACGAGCTGATGATTTGTGCCTTTATTCCTTTCCCTTTCTACAGTCCGCTGCGGGTTTAAGACGTTATTATTCTTTCTGTCTACGTATGCAGCTCAGCTCTCTATTCTCTATTCTCTCTGTACTCACTCGCCCTATGCATTTGCAACTTCATCTAATAATTGTTCAGAGGAAGTTTTATGTCGGAGTCTTTACATGAAGTTGGGTGATATGTCAATCCAAGGATTTGTTTCTGTAAAAGCCTTATCCAGCCAAATTTGGCTTATAACTCTCCTCTGTATTAAGAAAAGATGAAAATCATTGTCATGTGTTTACATCTCCTAGATGATTCTTGAGTAGTCCTTCTTAGTTAAACAAGTTTATCATGTTTACGTGGATCGTCTTTTGCATTGTCTCATTTGTTGAACTTGGATTGAAATGGCTTGCAATAACGATTACAGTTTTTTCTTACGATTATGACTATCAGAAAAATGTTAGTAAATGGTAACAAAATGTTATTTCATTATTCTCTCTGTATTTAAGGACTGAGAACGGTATCAGTAATCAGCAACTGATGTCAGGACAACTTTCTTGATATTCGATAATTTTTACTGATATCCAATGATAGATATCTACCTCTAGAACTATTTAAGTTATAGATATCAAATTTGATATCTATTTTCTGATTTTTACTGATATTAGAAAATATTTTTATTATCAGTTCTTTACTGCTGATCGACTTCTCGTTTCTCATTTAAGATTGCTAGTTGATAAACCCTTTTCTCTCAAATTTGCTCACTGAAGGACTGAGAGGGCACAGAAACTATCTTCTCAGAAATATGCATCTGCTCTGTTATATATTTATATATTTATATATTTATTTATTTATTTATTTATTTATTTCATAATGCTCTGTGCTCAGTCTAGGATATTATCCTGGGATCACGTGGATTTCATACCACTTGATGATAAAACCTACATAGACTCAGTTGGTCAAAGCGGTGCTGCTAATGATGCATACTTTTAGGCTGACTTTGAGTTCTTCGGTTCTTCACTTTTTCAGGTAGGTGATTTTAGGTTAAGTCCCAGGTACCATCAGTCGATGCTGATCTAAGTGCCTTTGATAAGTTCATATGTTGAACCTTGCCCTAGTATTTTCTTCTTCTGGTAAGTTAGTTTTAGGTGAACCTTGAAATGTTATCGATCCATGCGTTAGGTCGACGAGATCGACCTAACGAATCATGACAAATGCTTCTCTAAATTCGGTTCCTACCTTGAGTCTTGTCAAAGAAAGGAATCTTGTTTGCTTGCGGTGCGAAAGATCGAAGAGGTGCCTCTCAGTGTTGGAAAGACACGAGCTCTTCCAATGAAGCTTCTTGATATATACACTCTCGCTTGCATGACCTTCATAGCTGTAAACTTGTCCTTCCCTGACTTAGTGAACAAGTCAGCGTTGAAAGAGCGCATTTTCTCTAGTCAACTATCGTTAACCTAGAAATCAATCACCTGGACAAATCGACCAACTCATCTTCTGTGATGGTTCTTCCTCAATCTCAATCTTCGTGCTGAAAATCAACAGAATCTGGTCTATAATCCATGCAAGAATATACCACAAAGGAAACAATCCATGCAGCTATAGGTTCTATTCTTTATTCATTCAGTAAATAACTCTCCTTATTACACAACTGAATAGTTTTTACTTTATTTACATGTCCAAAAACTTGATTAATCTTTAAATTATTGATACGTCAAGGATTATATCAGAAATATTTTGTTCTTTTACACCATTTAATTTCACCATTTAATGTTCTATTTTTGTTTGCTTCCATGTCAGAAGGTAGAGTTTCATATCAGTGCCAATGGCTCTATATAATAGAGCCAAGAAAAGAGTGTCCCAAGGCACAAAGTAGAATAGGATGCATATTAAGCATAAAAGAGACATTTTAAAGTATAAAGGAATACAAAATACAGTTTGAATAAACTCTTCAATGTAATTTTTAGTATTTGCGATAGTGAATAATAAATTTTATGATGAATATTTTTACCTAGTCTTGTGATGGAGATGTTGCCTCCACCAATGTACAACGTAGCTAGAAGATTAGCTAGGACATGACACATGTATCATTGAAGAGCAATCATGGGATAAGACCTCAATAGAGATGCATGGATGCTATATTTATCTACTTTTTATTTTTATTTATGAATATTAATATATATAGTTATTACGTAGTAACTGCATGCAGTCGCGAGTGTTAAAGCGGATGTATGGGCATTATAAATATTGATAAATATCGGTAAACTTTAGATATTATTGTAAAGAAAAATATCTATCAATGTCTGATCAGAATAAATATCGCTTTTAAAGTATCATTTACTATTTTTCTCTTTGCACTGATAATCCTAAATTGAGATGTTATTGAAGTATAGTGCTTTTTGTAGACAATCACAAATCATAATAATAAAAAGATGATGATAATGATCATAAAAGTATGAAATATCGATATGACAAGGTATGGACTTCATCAGGTAAGTTCCTTGTGAGGTAATTTCTTTGATCATACTATTCTTACAGTGGTATTATGGAGAAAAAAAGTCTTCATTGCATATGCAATTCGAATTTGCAAGGGGTTTAATTTATTATCTAATTTTTTCGTTATGAAAGGTTAGGTAATAAGTTAAAACTGCAAGGAAAATGCGATGTGTTTGGGATCAACCTCTATATGTAGTTTCTGGAGTGTGTTTTTCAGCATTCCCCTTATGGGTTATTGCCGGATCCTCTTGTATTTCCAGGTCTAGCTATTACTTAATATTTAGAAAAAATTCGATCTTTCTTGTTTATTTGGAGCAGAAATTTCACTTAACACATATCTTTTGTCCCATAACAGCAAGTGAGCAAATTTCAATGTCAATTTTAAAGAATATTCTTATTATGCTCCTCGGGAGTTCTGCATGCCGGGTGGACAACTCTAGCAGCTATTTGTTTATATTTTGGTTCTCAGTCCTCGACTCTCAAGTCAGAGAGTAATTGTAAAGTTTTCAGGTTTTCGATACTCATAAACCTAAGGAATTCCCAAGGTGTTTGCTTGTTATAACAATTATAACGTCATGTATATGTAACTGTTACTTTGTTAACTATGAGATTATGATCTATTTGTATGAAGTTACAAATTAAAGCAGGTTTTGCTTTATCACTTATGATCTATAATTGTTTTCCATATCCAACCCTGTATCACAGCGTATGTGAAGTAGTTTAGGGTACTAATTTATGCCCAATCCTTTTTTTCCAGAAGAGTTTGGTCATATATTAAACTTGAAATTCAAAAATAGTGTGTTAGTCCTTCTACACGACTCCTTGAAGTATCTACTAGAGTCAGATAAAGTCAATCAACCCTAAACCCTCATGGTGTTACTCTCAACTTGACACCCAACTGTCATACTGATAGACAATATCCTTTTAACTAACAGTTTAATTTAAATATCTAACTTTAGAATGTTTGAATTAAACAATGACACTCTACTTAACCAGTCTACTCCCAAACTGAAAGGGTAGCACGGTTCAAGTCAAAGTTCTGAGTGAAGCAAAATTACAAGTAGAAGACTGAAAGCTCTGAAGTTATTGAAATATTGAAATAATCTTTGTAGAATTTAGTTTCCAAAGTTTATACAAAATTTCTAAAAATAAAATGATCAAATAACTATAGTGAGACCAAACTTTCATCACAAAAGTTCCTGCCGTAATCTCAGTTTGGAATCCTATCCGAACCTGGGTTCATGTTTAACCCGGCCCCCAGAACTTTCAGCATGAGGGTACAAAATTAGATCAGCACCACTACTGTCAGTCTTCATTCAACGGCCTTGGCAGTGCTTGGCGTGAGGTGAAATTGTTCAGTACTAGTTCATCTAATATGTTTAAACATTTTGGGTTCCTCTTTCTCTTTTCATATTCTTTCTTTTTCCTCCTTCTAGATGTGTATCATGGTGGAAAGTTGTTGTTGTTGACTTGTTTGCAGTTATTTGAGAGAGTTTGAAAGTAGAGGATGCAATAGTAATTTAATAAGTTAACTTTAGTTGTTAGATATATGTGAGAGTAAAATAATATTTTTATTAGTTTTGGAAGGTTGTTCAAACACTTTTATAGAATATATCATCTTTAAACTATTGAGCATGTAAAAGAATAATAAGAAACCAAAGTGATTAAACTATTTGGAGATGTGTAATTGTACATTGCATGTAGTATTTAGCATGTCACGTGTGGATATCATTAGAAACTTGATTTAAATTCTCTTAGAGCATCACTCATTATATAAATATGAATGGTACAAATTTAGTACAAAATTGATCAAAACTAGCTATTTGATAAATAATCTATCTCTGTAATTTTTCTCAAGTATGTTAAGAATTATATTCTTTATAAAAATATTCTGTTTCTATAGACTGATTCTTTGCTTGTGTTTTAAAAATTCTCTGAGGGTTGCAGTAGCTCACCAGTTGCCAAAAGATATATGCGCGCAGGAAACTAAGACTCTGCAAAGTAACATGGAAAAGCTGACCAGAAACCCTTTGTAGAGTTTGGTTCTCAACATATGCTGTGGTGTGGAGGATCTCTTGATTACCAATTTCCATTTTCATTTCTCAGATTTTCCTCTATTTTAAGTTCCATTAATTATATCTAGCAAGAGAATATTGCAAGAAGTTATAGAAGATCACATTACATTACAAGTTGTTAGAAGAGTGTTTGACCATGATTCCACTTTGGTTAGAAAACTCACAAAGGTGCAAAACCACCTCCGTTGTTGTAACCAAGCTGAACATATAACACATTGGTTTCATTATACAGTATGTTCCCATCCTGATACATAGTACTCAGCCATTCAGTATGTGTGGTTGGGTTAATATCAGAAATGTTGGATATGTACTTAACATGTCTCGAGATCTGCCTCAAAATGCAACCAATGATGCAGTGTACATATTAAGAATGTCTTGATGTTTTGATGAAGGTTTCAATGCAAGAATATTTTAACCATACAAGAGTAGTATGTCCAAGGATTTCACATTACATTTAGGGGAAACGGTCCCAGCTGCGAAGTAAATTTGTGTTTCGTTTATGTCTTAACCATCTGATGTACAACCTAATGAAGATCCTAAATTAAATTTTCTTCCAAAATTTAAAAGTTTCTCTGAGTAATATAAGGTGTCTATTGAATCTTACTTGCAATAAAATGAATGAAGATGTTCCAAATTATAACATGAGAAAATTAACGAAGATAAAAATTTATAAAACACATATCATAAACTGTGTACAAACAGAAAGAAGGAAGAAATAAGAAATCAAGAAGCATTCTATCAGATTCTACACATACTTTACAGAAGTAGGAAAGATTAAAATATCTTATCAGATATATTTTTTTTATTCTTGAATAGAATAACTGAAGAAAAATATTAACAAACTATCTTGTTATTTCTGAGTCGTAGTTAGTTATTCACAAATTATAAATGAAGATATTTCCTCAATTATAAATTAATCAGATGATATAAATTTCTACAGTAATGTTTTAATTAGTAGAAATATAGGTTATATACATATAAAGAAACGTATCACGATATGAACTTCATAAATTTCAGTTTTAGGAAAATTAAGGAATGATCATTAACAAAGTGGAGTAATAAAAGATTGATAATGAATTACAATTTATTTTAAAATATATATTAAATTACTAATAAATATAATATGATGTTCATAATCCATATGAACTGAGTCTCATTGAATTCTGTCAACCTATAGGATGTATTATTACAAAACATAAACAGATACTTCAAAATAACATTTGATGGTTACCTAAAAAGATTAGTATTCTAACGTAACACCATAGAAAACTAAGAGGATAAAAACCTGATATCATATACTACACAATAAAAGGGGAAATATATCATAAAGCAAAACAACCAGAAAGAAAAGTGAACAACAACTACAGTAACTGGTGAGTTTAGGGTGAAAGTTGAAGTGCAGGGAGGTGAACATGCAGAGGACACATGTGTACTTCTATGTATCGTGTAATAGCTTCCTCATCTCTTGTGATGATTACTGGAAATCTGTATGTTGGAAAAGGAGTTTTTGTTTCTTGGGTTTTCTTTTGCTTGACAGTTGAGAGATTAAGGAATCTACTGTCTCGTGAAAGTTGGTGAGAATGTGATTTTTGTTTCTTGGGGTTTTCTTTTGCTTGACAGTTGAGAGATTCAAGAATCTACTGTCTCTTGAAAGTTGGTAAGAATGTGATTTTGAGAGCCATGGGATCAAAATCAGCATCTAGATCTGCATGCCCGACATCTTTCCTGTGGTGCTCTTCCACGTGTGTTAGAAGAAAAGAGGTCAATTTGGAAGTGAATCCTAGAAGAAGTTATCGCTTTCTGGTGCGAACGAAAGCACGTCCTGGTCAAATCCACAATGTCCTCAACGTGACCAAAGAGCAAGAAACTACTCAACTACTCGTCATGTAGGTTGAGCAAAACATTCCGGAAAAGCAGAACCAAAAGCACGACCTTTGTGGTCGAGAACGCGAAGCAAAAAGATTGGGCATTACAATGTTATCGTCTACATACGTGAGGCGTAAGAAGTTTGACGTTGTAACAAGCATCAATCGACAAGAACGGCCATCAAACGTCGAGTCGAAGCCGACACCAGAAAAGTCTCAAGGCATCACACTCTCACATGCACACGCCGAATCCTCGTAGAAGTCGACGTTGACGTATGGTGGGGTAGTGAAATATGACGCTGCTGCGTAGAGTACAAGGCCCGGGTGAGGTTAAAGTCGTCAGAGCATTATGCGTTTGCTTTTGAATCAGATCCCATTCGACTTATTTCAAATGGAATCTATCCGTTTAGAATGAATATATTTTCACAAATTCTAAGTTTATAAACTAAAATGAAACTAAATAATTTTAAATCTAGTCACTTTGGAACCATATTTCTGAGCTGAAAGCGGGACCGAACTTTACCTCCAGCGGTGGATCTAAGAACTTCTAGAGAGCTCGGTCAGATTTTCTGTGTCTACTACTTTGAATAAGAAAGTTGTAAGTAAGTTTTTCAAAGTAACTTCAAAATGAAGCTAAAGTTGCTTACAAATTAAGCCAAGTCTCTACAGTGAGAACTACCGTAAGGATTCGAAACAGTAAAGATCGAACAAGAAGGTGGTGAAAATATATAAAAAATGTATATTTTTATTTTAGTAGATGAATTTATTTTATTTTATATGCATCCCGGCGACAGTCTGGCATGAAAGTGGGGAAGAGGAAAAGCACGCAAATAGTGAGAAAAAGTCTCTCCCAGGCGGTCGACCCTTTTTTGTCGATTGCGGTTCCATGACAACGTGCGGATTCTTGCATTGATATATAGAGAGGAACGAGTGGATTGTACACAAGAAGTAGAATATAGTTATTTAAATATAATTGGTGATGTAATTTTCTTTGTTAACTGCATATTTAAGCTTCTTTGTTCACTTGATGTTGAAACAAAAAGTTATTGGAGGTGGGGAGGTCGAGGGAGACCTCGAACTCCCGACCTCCAGTAGCTTCATTAACTTTACTACCGGTGCGTTATCGCCCTGGATGCCTGTGTGAGAATAGATCTTGTAATAAAGCATCACTTGAAACGAGGCATCAAAAGTTATATTGATCTTCTTCATCCGTCGATGCCCAAAAGAACTGTTACTTCAGTTTTAATACCGATGCTAAGTACAGCACCATCTAACTTGAACCAAGTGAATAGCTGCAAGCAGAGGAACTCCACCCTGAATCAAAGCTCCACAATACGTCAAAGTTTGAGTTTCAGCTTTTGCGGTAACTGTTCTTGCAGAGAAAGGGAAAGGAAGCTCACATTATTTGCCTCAATCTGCGCAGGAGAGTATCGGGCAGAATGGAGGATGTCCCCTCGATCGTAACGTGATGCCTTCTCGCGTCCACTTTGGAACTCCTGTTGCTCGATGTGCCCAGCTTCCAGATATCGGCGCAGCATGGTATGCATGGCTTCCTGTCGAGCACGATCTTCTTCAGACTCTATACACACGTTTTCTTATGCCACAAATCATCTTCTTACAGGCAGAATTAGGCCGAATTTAGCGCGATGGTCAATTTGTCCAGTTCAGTGCGGGTCTCACGACAGTCTTGGTCGCATGCCACAAATAATATGTCCACTAAGTTCGGCATCTAGTGTACATAGTGGAGCTTGGCTGATCGGAGTCTGGGGAAGGTAACACTGTAAACCGATGGAGAGAGAGTCCTTCGCCAAATCCTTGTTTGCTATTCCGTTTTGCTGGACAGCTCCACGAGTCGTCTCTGCTGCATTTATGTGTCGCTTCGTGTTCGTATTTAAGGAGTTGAAGACAAAATGTTGCGGGCACCTGACGCCAGTCTTCCAGATTGACGTCCACCGTCGCCTGTCGTCCTCCCCACCTTATTTTGGATGCATATTCACCGCACTTTCTCCTACAAGCAGAGAGAGAGATTTTCTCTTCCTATTCGGGGTGTTGGTTGTTTGACCCGTCGGGTCCTCTTTCCGTTGTCCGGCTTGATGAGGTCTTCCCAAGCAGAGCGAGAGATTTTCTCTTCCTATTCGTTTGACCCTTCGGGTCCTCTTTCCGTTAGGTATTCATTGCCTCGTGATTCAACCACAAGCAGAGAAAGTTAAATTGAAATGTTTTTCTTATACAATATACAATATATTATATTATAGAATAAAACTATAACAAAATATCAAGTGTACTGTAATTTAAAATTCAACTGTGCTCAAAAAGTTACTTGAACTACTTTCATGAATGGAGATTTAGTTCGAATCTTTTCACTTGGTGTTGAGCTTTTTAACTTTCACTATTGAACTTTGAGATTTACCTTTGTATATGATAAATTAAATATCAAGTTTTGTGATAAACGGACATGTTAGTAAATTGTATCCTTTATCATTATGATTAGTCTTAGGATAATTGTTAAATAAAATGCCATTTCCCATAGACATGATAATTTTGCAAAGTCCTTCAAAGAAGCGTATGGTTAATAGAGTCAATTTAAGAAAAGAAAGAGCAAAGGAAGATGTCACACCCTAAATAAGAAATTCTAAATCAACATAACATATCAGAAAATTATTGTAATGGTTAGAATTCACCCTTTGAATTGAGAAGTGGAAAGTCCAAATCCCATGTTGTAATCTCACGCATTAGCACTCCAAAGAAAAGAAAATTGCTCTTAGATACTTTTCCTTTCACTTTCATTTTCATTTTAACACCGTGACGATCTAAGTTACACAAAGTAGTTACTACGGTAGTGCAGGACGCCCGTTTATCTGCAAGAGTACCTGACGCTGCCAAAACTACCCAATCTCCCTTGTTCCGTTCTACTTTTTCTCGCAAAAAACACCCGACGCAACGAATAGCCAACGGATGGAAAGACCCCATCAAGCCTCACAAGGGGGAGAGGGAACCGAAGGAGCAAGCAAGGAGGTGGGCGCCTGTCGAGAAGGAACTAGGCTCTCTTCGACAAAATCTCATAAAAACTCGTCTAACCTAACCATGGAGAAAACAAAACTATAAAAGAGAAGAACTTCAAATATGCACCCACAGTCTAAGCACACAATAGTGCAAGAATAGACCACAAAACTACTCGATCGAGTGGAGAGCTAGTAGAAAGATTCTGGAAGAACAAGAGTGTACATGTGGAAGGAGGACATTTTGGCTTCAAACTGTCCCGAAATGGACCGTCACCTTTTGATAGAGATCTTTGCATATGGAGTATGTAGCACAGAGAGCATTAGCAGTGATTATTGGACTTATGAACATAACCAGAATTACAAGGAGTGGAATTCGTTCTAATAACGCATTTGCTTGAAGATAACTCTTGTTGATAACACTTGCGAATCAAGAAATATTTTAGTATTAAAATTTTATTTTTAATAAAATAAATTTTAAAATAAATTATGGTACTTTTTGTTAAAATTAAAAGTTATAAAGATTTATTTTATTTTTATCATTTACTTAAAATGTTTTCTAAAAACTCCAAAATTATTTATACTTGTTTCTTACAAAATCCTTTCGTGAATTCTAAGCATGCCTGCTATTTCACCTGGCGAAAGTTCCAACTGCGTCTGTGCTGCTGGTTGTATTTTCAAATTATTATTACGGTCCACCACTAGCATCACGTCTTCTGGTCCCCTAGGGCGGTTTTCGTTTTTTGGCTTCCCCCTCTTCGCGTAGGTAAAAATCCTCTGGCTCAACCATGTTTTATTTCACCGGGCCCAGTTTCCAAAATTTTCAAAGACATTTGTATCCCTGTGGCTGGAAACGTAAACACGTTTGCAAACACGTTTCGATGCCTGTGGCTGGAAAAGTCCAGCGAGACAGAACACAGTACACAGCGCACATCGAGGCTCATTTTCATTCAGACAACTGCACAGAGAAAAACCTGAGAATTTCCAAACACGTTTATATGCTAGTGGCAGAAAAAATTACATTCGGACGACTTCACTACAGTCGGCCTGGACGTAAGTACAAATCACAATGCTTCCGTACAGCAGTAAATAAGTAGAAGTCGGCCTGCACATAAGTAGAAGTGACAGTGCTTCCTGGCAGGAGAAAATAAGTAGAAATCGGTCTACACATAAGTAGAACAGTAGAGACTGCACAGCAGTAGCAGTTCTCCTGAAGACCACGCTCACATAACCTTGAGAAACCGAACTGTACAGACTGCACAGCAGTAGCAGTTCGTCTAACTAGAAGAGAATAACTTGCACACAGTAGTAGCAGTTCGCCCGAAGACTTGTGCACAGCAGTTGACAGAAAACAAGTGCTTCAGACTTCGATGGGAAAAGATCTATCTACACCAGTCGAACGGAGGAAGGCATCCACGAGCGGTATGTAGTCTGGTAGAAAGACGTCAGAAGGGGCCCTCTGCGGTGCTGATGGCGATTCCGGTTCACATGGGGACTTTGGAGCCTCCTCTCCATCGCCTTTGCCGTTATAATAGTATCTGCGACCGCAGTGCCCGCAACGCTGAGACTCTCTGTAAAAAAATATGTCGTCAATATCCTCAGGACTTATATCAGCGGGTCTAATCAGAAAAGTCCATAGGGCATCGGTCCGTGTCTTGTGTATCCCGTGCTGGAGGAGCCATCTGGGAGACGGGATATACTTACCTGACATCAGCATGGCATGAAGACAACGCGGAAAGGTTGTTGACAATGGATGACGACTTTTATACCTGTTGAACTGCAGCGCTCTCTGTAATATGTCGAAAAACGTTAGCTCCACACGGTTTTTTGTGTCAGACGCCCCAAGTAACATGTACAACTCTTTACCATCTGCCACCATTGACTCGTTTATGTTCTTCATGGTCGCAATGTGGTGCTCCTCCTGATGGTCCTTGAGACAATAACCTACCATTTCCACGAAGGTGTGAAGGCCCTTGTTGGAGAGGACCTTTACACACACTTCGCCGCCCACAGGCTTATTTTTGTCCCACCCGAGAGCTTGCATCACACGCTTTTTGACATCAATACAAGATTTTGCATGAATACAGATTACCCCCTGGAAATGCAAGTGGAGCAGGCTGCCTCCACGCTCGACAGAGAAAACCCCTGAGACACAGTGTGCATGGAGAAACTCTGAAATCAAAGGAAACAATGACGTCTCCAGATCAGTGCCGGTCCTGCAGACTGTCACCGACGTCTCCAGCGTCGGTCTCCTGGCTCTCGCTTCCCTCCTCAAAGACATTGTCCCGGGAGAAGGATGAGTAATGATGACAAACAAACATGAACTGGAAAGGATCCAGCACAGAACATACGCACGGAAGAAAGTGATGTCTGTACAAGCAAGCAACAGTGCACTCGAAATTGCTATCCGGACGTTTAAAGAAGGTAGGGTATGAGAACATCCGGTACCTGCAGTCCTGCAAGTAGAGGAAGAGGTTATCAGTCGAGTAGGAAAAAAAACGATATGGATCTGACAGGGAATATATCGGACAAGAATGCAAGTGGCAAGGAGAACAAGTTCTGCTAATATTGATGTAGTCGAACTTGAGTAAGAATGGTGGCACTTCTCGAGCAGAAGACAGTTCTAAGTAGGTATATGTCCGGATCAGCTGAAGGCTACTGTCTGAAAACGGGATCATAGGCCGTTTTGAAGACAACAAAGGAAAAGGGGGATCAACAGAAGAGAAATGTAGGTGCAAAACTTGGTCACTATGCGGCGGGCTGGACTGTACGTCGACAGAAGAACTGCTCCCACTCGATTCATCTACTTTTTCTGGGGTTTGGTTTGAAGCAGCCATTCGAAAACACTAACAAGAAAGAAACCAGACAGACTGTACTTATCTGAACGTCTACAAGCGAACCCCATGCCGTCCGCATGCTGATAGAAGTCGAACCCACACCGTGCTTTTCTGACAGCTGACACGACGAGAGACAGACTGTTCTCGTCCTTGTACCGCACCCATTCAAATGTCGTGCCCAGATGAGAAGTAACAGACAAGCCATCACAGGCAAGAACAAATGATACGTGCAAGCAAACATCACAAGCGGACGACCAATGGAACAACGAAACCAAATCTGGCCTACCCGCCACACCTCGCCGTGACGGATCAAACCTAGAGGATAAGAGCAAACTGACCGAAATGAAAATCAACAAATGAAATCCTCTGCCACACCTCGCTGCGGGGCAGCAGAACCACAGCACAAATCAGAAACGTGCACAACGTAAGAACGTAAACAATAGCAACCGGCCGGGCAGAACGATCGTCGAGCAAAACTCCCGCAGCACCATCTATACCCGAACACCAGCAGTAGCACAGCCCGCTGCAACATCGGACACAGGACCGCCTGATCACTTCGACACCCAAACGAGAAATGGTTCACGATGCCCTAACCGATTATCACACCGTCCTCCCACACAACAGTTCCCTTCCTTCGCATTAATGCCCTAATGTCGTCCCGCTGTTTTTTAAACCTGAAACCCACCTCCCGGCCAACCGCGCCCCGAGATTTTCCGTCCCGACCGCCGTGCTTGTCCTTTTCCGCCACTTCTCCAAAACGGCCGTTTGTATGTATATTCGCAGAGATGAATATTTCACCCAAACACGATACAGTATTCATGTCCGGCACTCAGTGATACGCACATGCCGTCACTTATAACCCGTCGTAGAAGACCATAATCTGATCCATTTGTGCACAGTAGCAGCTTTTGTCTACTTACTAAAGAACTATCGAAGTTGAGGACCGATGTAACATATTCAACCCGTCGCTCACATCCTATTGCCTCATGCCTTCCTCGAATCGTTCAACTAGAACATTACAAACTTCCTAAAAATTGTCAGATTGTGCACGCAGTAATACGAGACAATAGAAGAAAGAATCTTAAGCAACTATATGAAGTAGCTCCAGGATACTCAGGAAGCATGCATATTATTAACTCTCTTCCAAAATAGTATTCATAAGTGGTTAAATCTATCGCCTAATTTTTCCTTTGGAGATTAATCAAAAGTTTTTTTTCATCTAGAAAGATTAAGAAATAAATTTATCCATTCATTAAATATGCAAATGAGTTCATCTGAGCCACACTTATATTTTGAAAGGCACGTCTGGATTCTCTCCACTTATGGATTATGTCTTTAGATCAGGCACGTACATTAAGTTTAATTTTCTTCTTGGTTGACGCATGTCTAAATGTAAAGACGCATCAGAAATCAGGTAGGGAAGAGCAAGCATAGACACGTGTCTATTTTAGAATATCTAAAACTGAAAACAAGTTAAGTACAGTCACTTTTCTTGTTTATAATGTCTAAATTAAGATTAATTATTCGATTCTTTTCTTGTTATTTTCTTAGAAACAAAGAAGTATTATCAAAACTAGTCCCTTCTAAGTTAATTTTGTGAAGATCAATTATTTCTTCTCTATATTGCAAACAAAGTATCCACCAATAGCAGTACCAGATTATTTTCCTTATCTACGCTTATTTTCTTCTATTTTCATGTTGAAACCGTAGGTTGCATGCATATATTTTCTCTATTGGAATGATAACTTTCCATGTAACTTGAAAACCAAATAATATCGAATGTAACGCTAGAACCTCCACGACAGACATACTTATGAAGAAGTAAACCTGTCAATAGATGTCAAGCAGGTTAATGCACAAAGAACTCTCAGACTGGACCTCAATGAATCGACGTTCACAACTCTAGAATGTTCCAAGAAACCACAAAGAAGCTCCCAATCTATGAAGGAACCCCTCAAGAAGCGATGTTGCTGCGAGCCCAGACGACTGCAACACCGACTTCGAGCTTCCACCAGAAACAAGCACTCACACGCGAAAGCTCAAAGATCGATCATGGACCCTGATGAGGTAGAAAAAAAAGTAAACTCGAAACCTCGAGCAACCTTACGAGCATAGATCTAGATGAACGACAGGAACATGGAAAAAGGCATCAAGTGATAACACTAGCATCCAAAAGCATCACCATATGCGGTTCTTTGCAACAAGTGCGATGGAAACAATGCATCCTATCATGCAAATGACTCTCACTTCCTAACTACACTCCATTCACTAAAACCAGTTGAGCTAGCATCTACCACTCTACTTCACCCTTCTATCAGCACCTAAGGATGATTGTTTAAAGAAAGGATGCCAACGTAGGGTTTTTGTCATCCACCTCTTTGGTATACATAGGAGGTTTGTACTCTTCCTCAACTGCAGGCGATGCAAAGTAACTACACCCCATTCACTTTAACCCGTTAAACCCGTTTCTAAGTATTGGATGTTTCGTGAAGTACCTTATTATGATTTGAAAGTACTATTATCAGCAGAAATTAGTTTGTATGATTTCACAAAGTTGGGAGAGACACAAAAGAAAAACAACGCTACTTATCAAACGCTATCTCACGGATGGCAGTATATCGGGCCATCGGTGGTAGTATCGTTCCCTTATGACATCTATACCAGTGCTCGGGGCTAACCGGAATTCTTTGTATTCTCAACCGGTTATAATTTTGAAAAGTAAAGTTAAAATGGTGAACAGCAGGAATTTTTGTAGGTTCAGTATTACATGACGATAAATTACCTGTTGGAAAAACCGAGGGATGATCGATACAAACCAACTGCCGTTCATTACCTTCGGAAAATTTCTGTTCCCGGAAAGATTTAACCCCGATCTATACCACAACACTGGTCTTCGAAGGGTTGAATCAATTCACGCGCAAGAAAAGAAAGTGCATCACATATTTATTATTACGGAACGGTTGACAGTATTAATATAGAATAGAACACTCTTAAGTTAAACTGACCGGTTGGACTGAACATCGGATCCAGGGCCGGTTGCATTCACACTGTCAAAGTATGTTATAAGTAATATATTATATCAGTTTTCTCTCTCTGCCACGTGAGTTCGACACATCATCGTGCAGTAAGTAATAGGGCACATTGAACTACAACCAACTAACTACACAGTCCCACACTTTCTAATATTCCTTATGATAGACAGTTAAAAGTATTTCGGATCGAGAATGCCCATGCCAGAAATCATTCGCCTTGTTCTGAACACGACAGTTTATAGTCTTGTTACTAAACTTTAGAACACGTAACCTGCTTTTACCATTGAATATCAAATGAAGTATAACTTGTTGTGACAAGTAGTTTTTATGAACGTACTTAACACGCAAAAAACTGTGATCATCGAAACTATCATGGAATCATGTAGTGTAGGATAAATGCCATTCCATGTCATGTTTACTCTGTCACACAACTCTGTGAGTCGCCTACTCAGAGTCACAACCCATGCGAATCTAAGGAGATGCAATACTCTTACATATTGCGCTCCAAGTAAAAACAGGTCCACATTAAACCGTAGGCACATACAACATGCTAGGTCGAGCACGTCCATTGTTATACAAGTAAAGGAGGATTACTTTTGAGCAGCAGCAGAGCACTTTATTCTCCGAGTAACGATATCTTTCGGTTGCTGAAGAAATAAAGGAAGAAGATGAAGAGAGTGCAAAAGTTGGATGACATGCACAATAGCAGCTCTAGATCTAAAGGTTTTTCAGGAAAGAAGGAAATTATGGTTATGAGTACGAGGAACGATAAAGACATGGTGTGAACATGGGATACAATAAGAGGTCAATATGTATCCAAATTGACGTTTGGCAGAGGGAAAGAAAGGTACAAGCGAGGAAAAGAGGAAAGAGGAGGAGGCGTAGAGTGAGATAATTATGCATGCATCAAAGAGTCATTCCATATACCCTGGGAAAGATATAAACGAAAGAATCGGGATTCAATTGGGGTACAAGAGCAGATCCATATAAAGGTTGTTAGAGGAATAAAAAAGTAGAATCATGCTTCTGATTATGATGAAGAGCCGAGAAAGTTGTACCAGAATCAACAATATTGAACAGCATTCATGAATAAAGTAAATCCTTCTTCCACGTCAAGAAGGTACGAGTCCTGTGTAGTAGTACTGCGGTCGATAGTTGAGCATAGTTCGTCTGAAACTGCAGTTCATTTTTCTTCACTTCCATCCTTTTGCTCGCCTCGCTGCCTGGACCCGCGTTTTGTTCAAACAAGGAAAATTGAACGTAGTTCGTCACGTGTCAACGAGGTACGATGATTACTCTGTACAGTAGTGGGAGATTCCTGTGGGTCCCCATGGTCTGGTAGATAGCGGTGTGGTCGGGACTGGAGGCACTCAACGTCTAAAGCAGGACGTCTATTGCCCTTACGCAAACGCCTAACAACCAACAAAGTCCGGATTCCGGAACACCACGGAAATGCCAATTCACCGCATAGACCTACCGTTCACACTTTCAGTAGCTCCGGACGACAGCTCAGGCCCGTCTGGACTCCGGTCCTCCAGGTGAAACCAATCCGCATCGCTTGACTTGGCTCCCAGGAGTTCATGATCGGGTTCGGTTTCGTACTGTGTGACACCTGTAGGATGTTCTTACTTGTACAGCACCAAAATTCTAGAGTCGTGCTTGTATAGTCTAAAGTCAAAGATTTTACTTACTTGTACAGCATTAGTTAACTTGAACCCATGTTAACAGCATGTTTTGTAAGTTATCCCAATCTGTGGAAGAAATGATATGTTCGATTCTGACCCTAGCTATGATAACTGGGACTTGTCCATGCCTCAGGCTAGTAGTGTGTGTATTAGCTTTTATTTATTGTATATATATTCACCTCTTCCTGATGAAAGAGGGAAATATGCAAGAATTTATTTATTTATTTTCTTAATAAATATTCGGCAATAAATTAAACTCTTTGTAGAATGTGATTGACGTGTCGATCAGCCGCTCGACTTTGGAGAACATGTCTTTCAGCACTTTCGTTATAGTTTATATCTGGTTCTTCTCATGTTTACAGATTTGGTTAACGAGTAAAAATAGTGTTCCAACTACCCTGTGAAAAGATCTGTCCAACTGACGTACCGGTTGAACTACTCGATAAGTCTCGCTCGTGCAAGCGAATGCAGTATATGACGAGACCATGCAAAAGAAAACACACAACATTTGAGCTGAGCCCGTCCAGCCCCAGCACCCTGCACCCCTCCAGGCAGGTTTCACCTTCCTGTATTTATCGCTTGTATTTATCTTGTAGAGCGAGATAAATACACTATGCTGATAGGGCAGGAAGGTGAAAGCTGCCTGAAACTTCAAGTTCTCCGAATTCCAAACACTTGGGCTGACATCTAACTATTCTAATGGTCAGTCGACAACTAAAATAGATTAGTGTAATGTTCAGTCAACAACTAGCTCGGCAGAATTATAATCGATACATGTATCATTCAAGTAGTTATCAAGCATTAAATCTTCTTGCTTTTTCTTTTTTCTCTCGAAATGGTGAGGACGAGATCATCCGGTATTTTTGACTTACAACTCATATTTACAACGCAATTCAGATACTCGTGCGTACTATTTATGAGGAGATTATCCTACACCCTCACCGGTAAGTTACGGTGATTCGGTGACTTATGGAAAGAGAGTTATTATGTCCTAATACGGATATATGAATTGTACCCTAAATCTTATACGTCTGTCCAACTCGAACACCTAACAGACGAAGGATTTTCTAAAGATCAAGGAACCGACTACGATTTTCTAAGATCAAGACTACGGCCGCATGAATTGAGTGTGCAAGCACTCAAAGCGAGAGTAAAAATTCGAACTCGAGACCTCTCTTCTCTAATCTGAATTGATTAGATCAAATGAGGTATCATCGTAACTTACCCAAGGGAGAGATATTTTGTCTTTACTCATTATTTCTTCATCTCCTCCATTATTAACTAACTCTTCTGGAAAGAAGGGTTAGATAATAAATTACATACACACTAATTAAAGTTGTATAATCAATAGGAGGATCCTGGACTTGTACCTTTGAAGCGAGTCGGTCTGCGTATGCCTTATAGGTTATGTCCTGATTTTCTGCATCACTCTCTTCGGTTAACATTTAATATTTATCAAAATTTCAGTTTTCATTTAATTCATTCTAAAACTCAAATTTAATATTTTATCTATTTCTGATAATAGAAATCTAACATAATACCCAACTGACATTAATCTATTCAAGAGTTTCTATGTATTAACTACTTTCTCTTTTGTTTTCGATTTTTTTTAAGCTTCTTTTCACTGTGGGGCTTCCGCAGCCGTGTGTTGTTGCCCTTGGACAGCATGAATCCCCCCGGAGGAGGATTCGATCCCACGGCCACCCGGGCTACAGGCGCATGGGGCTGCCAACAAGACATTCCTTGTTGGCATTGTTTATTGCTGATGCAGTATCTATTCAGCTATGACCGGTACCAATCTCCATCAAGAATTTTATCTCTATTTATTATTTATTTCTTTTTTAAAATTTCTTTTAATTTCTTTTTGCTTTTGCTTCTCTCTGGTCTCAAACTCAAGAAGAATGCATCTTTACAATTCAGTTTCGAAAGTACATAAAGTAATGTACAGCATGCTCATTAAGTTATTATTATTTAACTTTTCTTGACGTCTAGAATAAAATTAATGATTACAAAACTTTGCAACTGTAATTTCGGAGTTGTGTGTTCACTCACCTGCATTATACGTTAAATCCGGATCTGGTTGTAACATTTTTTCTGTTTAAATATAATCTTTTTTATAAATTAAATAGTTTAATGTGGAATTTTTCCATAACGTTTTATACTTAAAAGAAGAAGGGCCAACCGCGTCCAAGAATTCTCACTCTGGCGCATATCCTCTTCTACACGTTGGACTCAGATGCATATATTCTACATACAAAATGCCTCCAATTATCTAAGGAATCTGATGCTGTATAGATAAAAAAATTTCAGAAATTTACATGACTGCAACTCTAATCTTATATGAACGTATCTCTAATATACTTCACTCCACCCCTCTTCACTTTGCATTATTTGATCGTACCCTTGACTAGTTACCTAATGTTTAGCAGGTCAAAATGTCACATTCGAATAAGAGGTTTATATTATCCATCAGCTATGTATGTACACTGAAAGTTTAATTTAAAATATCATTACAGCAGATTATCAGTTCAGATTTTATTTTATTTTTTTGTCTTAGGACCTCTTCACACTTGCATGATATTTTATTTCTAGTGCATCTCCCGAACCTAGAGTATCCATCATGGAAAAGTCTGGGTTTTTGTGCAAACAATTTCGTATTCAGATCTGTCCAAGTCTTTTTCTCCTTTTATGTTCCAAAAGTGTCATTTGTTCCATACTGCACATGTTATGAAACTGGTAAAAAGACGTGGAGGTTTTTTATTGCAAAGCTTCCCAAAAATGACGGAGGGTATCCTAAGGGATATCCTAAGGAGCACTCGTGCGAAGCTTTTAGAAATCAACTTTAGTTAAAGCACAACGGCTATATTAGCGGTCGGGATCTCCACTACTAATCACTTTTAACTTTTGCTAACTAAGTTTGGCACAGACTGGAGCCTCTGAGAGGTCTGCGCAACGCAGTCATCATCGCAGTACATGATCAAACTTTGTGATGTTGATAGCGAAATGAGCAGAAGAGAAAGGACTTCAAAATGAGCTCATGATGAGCTCAGGAGGAATACGGACGACTTCAAAATTATCAAGTAAATCTCCGATCACTGAGAACCACAGAAATAAAATATTTTGAATTTTGAATTTTGAAATGTTCTACTACCCAGCATACTTTGTTAGAATCATTTATCTCTCGCGTTATCATGACCAACGAGCTCTTTTGAGACAGGGAGCTCGACTGGGGCCTTGGCCTCCCGCACTCTGACTGAGAAAAGAAAAAAAAATTACAGTGGAAAAAGTCCGCCGCGTACGGAGTGAAGCCTTTTATACCCCTACTAGTGGTGTAAAGACTGCAAAGTATGAAGATACAATTTATTCCCGAACCTAACTGACACATTACGGAGTATAAAAACCAATGCAATAATTCATGCAAGTGTGAAGAGGCCCTTAATGCGATTTCTTTGCAAAGCTATAAACTTGCTGAACATGTTGTTTCTAGTCAAGTGTGCGTTCTTACTTGACCGCACCCTCGACTGGTCAAGTAAGAGGGGGTGGTTCAAGTGCGACAAATGTACGAGGGGTGTGGTAAAGTAAATCTCTGTAAAAATCCTTCACTTTGCTACTGTACTCCAGAATTTGGTTCGACTTGGAGGGAGCAGGAATTCCGTAAAAGAGAAACCGGCCCAGCCACCGTACCACGACCGTTCTGAAGGTTGGAAGGCCGGCCCGTGCATGCTCTTAACTCAGAACAGTAAGTTGATGTGAAATTTAGTGTGGTAGGCCGCACGGCTCTCTTCGTCGTCAGATCTCTGGCGGGGTCAAGCTCCTGTGATTCGCTTGGTGTGAACCTTCGATAGATTGACGTCAGAAACGAATGCTTGCACTAATTTCGATACCACATCAAGAACGAGCGTCAGTGTAGGATAACCCCTCAGCAGGCATTCGCACGCCTTTGTCATGGAATTTCGAACGTCACGGTAGATGTTCCTGGCGAAACTTCTGCCTTCCTGCATCGGACTTGTTTTAATTTTCGTGCGCGCTCATATGTTGGAAGACATACGTACTTACGTGGTCCCAAGTAAAAACCGTGACAGTCAACACTTGCTTACTGATGTGACTGAGGTCTTGACGCTGCACAAAGAAGACCAGATGTAGACAGAAGCGCATGCATTCTTTTCTCGCGTGATGATATATGTCAGCGATATTGGCGATACGAGCCGTCGAATTCATTTGGAGCCAAAAGTTATAAACCTACACGCAGAAAACGATCATAGAATGGAGGTATGGTCGTTCCAGTACCTACTATTTCTCGCTGAATTATATATCAACTTGAGATGTTCCAAGAGTGCTCGTCGATCGAGTGTACCCAGCAGCCTTACGATCACTTTCAGTAAGTATGTTACTCCATCGCTAGCTGTCTTTCATGGTCCAAGGTCTGTTTAACGACGCTGCATTTCTAAATTAAACGAACCGCATAACTGCAACTCTGGCATGTGGGCTAAGGAGTGGAGATTCCAACCGCCTTTGATACCAAGGAATGACCATCATGCATCTTGGACCCTGCAACAGTTACAGATGATCTCCTGCAGCTTTCAGGCCGCGATGGCTTGGGTTAACTAGAGAATCTGTCTCCATTTTCTAGGTGCCTGAGCAGTTTCCACCAGACTACTACAATAGTCATGTAACTGGTCATCATCACACACACAAGCCAGCAACGAAATCTAATTGAATTTCGGAGGTCGTCCAGACTTTCCGGATCCATTCTGTGACCTTGATGCAAGCACTGGTGCCATTCCTGCCGAGCGATTGGGAGGCTCTTTCGAAAATCTTATTTGAAAACATTACGTGAGGGTAGGAAAGCGTACACCATAAAACAGATCATGTGACCATGAAGTCATCAGCTAGCTTATCTAACGATTTTATGGAGTTCGTAGCGTCTGGTGTCCAGATATTTGTGTGCACCCCTAGATGGTTTCAACTTTGTAAGCAAATGGAATCCACTCTTGTCACAACTTTAAGCGCTCCAGCAGCCATGAGCAATTTCCTGGGACCAGCTGAAACTCGATCCAGATGCAATCCGATCATCTTACCTTTCCCAGAAGAGTGGCAGCATGATTAAGTCATCTGAACTTTCCGTGCGCATTAATTATCTTACTTTGAGCTCAGTCTACGTACCTATCTGCAGAAAGTGGAAAGTTTCTCCCCATTGTAATCTATCGATCGAGACCTTGTACATGTGGTAATTAACTCTGGGGTTCGAGCTGTTCATGATAAGGAGCTCCGCAGAGTCTCAATTCTTAAGAGGCCGGGGATATGTATGCATGCAGGCAGGTAGCATCGTGGCCTAAGCAAGCTCCTCGCCGAACTTAGGAACGTCTAAAGGTGACTCCAACAGAGTCCAACTACAACCTACGGTGACGTGGATGAAATTCTATCCACGTTGCCCAAGAGTTTGGCAGTAGTTTGCAGCTTTTGTATCCGCTGTGTCAGGAGGGAACTTCTGCTGTCTGTAAAGACTGTGCTGTACAGCACTTACTCAAGCTTAGGCTTATGGCAGAGGTATTCGCTTATTGCATATAGATCTATTTTGACTGCATGAGGATTCTAATAGCCTGTGACTCGGAACTCACAGCCTTTTGAGTCCCCCACAACTGATTCCAGTAGAGCACGTGAAAAGTGGCACCGTCTCCTACGGTGCATATGATCACGAAGGAGCCCGTTGCGTTTCAAGACAAAAGCTGTTCTTCGAGAACTAGTCGACACTCACTCTTGAACACTTGCAAGGACCAGAGTGTCAGGCTCGGCTCCGTGATCTCACTCACCTGATCGATCTGTTTAGGTCCAGATCCATATATCTCTGGCCGGACAGATGATGCATCGTGTCAAGAAAATGACTGCAAGGTGTCGAATTCAATTCGACACCTTGCAACTGCTCATCAGCTCCACAACCCCCGCATGCATGTCTACTTGTGGCTCAGATGATACCGGTAAGCCACGAGTGGTGAAGCTTCCTTCCGTTGACTCTCGATCCACCAGCACAATCTGGCCACTAGATCATGGTCTAACTTGTCGATAAACTCGGGAATTATTCCCATGCATGGTCCTCCGGCGACAAGCAGCTCCCTTGCATTGCATTGGACCAGTAATCCCGCTCGCAACTCGGCCATCCCTGACACCGACATACACTAGCTGCCACACCATTCCCCAGAACCTTCCTTCGATATATACTCCAGGGCTGAGTACTTATCGAGAGAACCTAACATGTGCAGCTGTCCAGACCTCGTCTCTGCTGTCAGCTTGTTGTGTATACACACTTTCTTGGCTGTGAGCTTAGAGCTTTCAGCACCTTCCTGACAGTCCAGCTCTGTCAGGTGTCCCTAGCTAGCTCGATGGTACGTGCTGTGGACTGCACCTCTTGACCGATTCCGCTGTGTTTAGGGAACCGATCGGATGACTTGGGTACGCTCCCTAGATCCACATGCCGCTAGCTCTAGTAGATCTAGGGTGGGTGAACTTAGGCTGCGAACAAAATGATCGATCTGACCTGAAGCTAAGTACAAGCATGATTCCTGCCCAAAATATTGCTTGCAGATCAGCGCCAGCCTAGATCCAGCATCCCGTGTAATGTGCCCCGGTAACTTTTCTAAAAATGCAAGAGAAGTAGAGAATGCGTCGGAAAATTTCTGTCCAAAAAAGTGAAAAGATACTCGAAATTTGCTAAAAATCGCCGGTGAATTAACACAGTAGACCGTCAATTGTCAAAAACCTCCGGCAAATTACAGGTAAACAGGAAAAACCTGGGCTGGGCCTTATGCAGATGCATGCTCGGTTCTAGGGATTCCGTCCCGTTCGAAAGTTTGGAACGTTCTGAGTCTAAACCCAAGGCATAAGCATGCGCAGCATCTTCTGGGGAGCCGTTCTCAGACTCGATAGAAGCAACTGGTTCAGCTGGGAGTTTCGATATATGGACTAGGCAGCTGAATCGGTGGAGTTTGTAGCATTTCGATGCAAGCAGAAACGGGAGGACCGGCGCAGAAGCCTAAATGCTCGCTGACTTCTGACTTGTGTCCACATGTACACATATGGACTCTCCTCGATCCGGTCATCTGGTCATTACCAAAGGTTCAACTTGAACAGAAGCGCTAGCGACGCCCACGCCAACGGTCAGGACTGCCGCTTGGGTAGGTAAAGGGGACCATCGAACGGTTTCACATGGGGAAGCTGATGCAACTTCCTGATACAGTAGTAGTTCTGCTCGGCGGCTAGGTACAGTAGCTAGCGGTAGGGGATGGTCGACGGAAGGTAAATCTAATCCGTGTTCTCAACTTCTCAAGCTTTGCGCATGCGCATGCGTCTTCCAGCAGCATATTCCCGGCAGGACTCATGACTAGCTATACTGTAGTACTAGTCCTGTCGCCATCCTGTGAGTGGTCTGTTGGGATCGAATTCTCGACATCATTTCCTTCCTGTCAGACCCATGCCCCGGCGAATTTTCCGTGCTGTGGACTGAGCAGAATTCTCGTACGGCCGCGGGGTTTGTGGTACATTTTCTGATTTGATACGGTCTCATGAGCAGCTTCAGCTTCGGTTCTGTTAGACTAGTAGAATTTGGGTCGACCTCGACTGGGAAGTTGAGAACTGAGATCATCGAGTCAGATGTGACAGTGGAGGGAATGAACGATCCACAATTTTGACACTCGACACAGGCGAATGTGTCACGTGATGTCAGATGAAGCGATGGAAGACATGCTTGTGCTACTGCGGCTTTCAGCTGAGCTGCAGATTGTGAACTTCCGCGAAGCTTAATAAAGTCTCCGTACTCGAATTTTGGTTTCTGCAGCCAGTCCGCGAAGCTGAGCAGGTGACTTTGTTTGTTACGTTTTTACACGTCTGGTACGGCTCGTCGACCGGAGAATTATATTATCGCCTCATGAAACTAAGAAAAAAGAGAAATCATGCTGGTCTTCTCCCTTTGCTTCTTCCTCATGATCAACGGGAAACGATCTTCGTGGCCTGTGCTTTGGCTTTGATGGTAGTCGGCTGCTGGCTCTTTGTCTTGGCTTGCTAAGAGGATAAGCTTCAGCATATTCAGAATTCGACGGTGCGTCTTATAATTAATTAACGAACGCTCTACAGAATTTCCACGGTTCGATTACGGAGAACTGTGTCTGATGGGGTTGTATGAGGGAAAGGGGTGTTCCATGACCTCGGCGAAGAATTGTTACTGTGGATTTGTAAGTTTCGGAGGACTCTTAACAACAGAGAAGTTCGACAGAAGTACCGCGACCCCTTTAATTTCACAGAAGAGTACTGAGAATCCAGACCACAGAAATCAGGAGCTGGAATGAACGGTATGAACTATCCACGGCCGCGGACACGTCGACTGCAAACTTCTCGTTCAAAAGAACCGTCGAATCACTTGGAAGCCAACAGCTTCCGCTTCAAACGGATGTAAAGTGAACAGTCAGTGACATGTAAACATAGTTCGTTGTAACTCTTCATTGCGCTGCTCACAAGTGAATGGGAACAAGTGAGTCTAACTGACGTGCGTTTGTGGTCCCCATGACTCTAACTGTGAAGTGTGGGAGTACTGACCACAAGAGACTGCTTCCTGTCACAACTTTTGCCGAAGATAATATATATGTATATGCCGATTCGAGCGTGTTCTGATTTCAGGGAACTACTGTTACAAGTGGACAGTGAGTCCGATGGCCACGAGTCCACTTCAGCTTTCCTTAGTCAAGGAAGGCCCTGCCAGTGGCTCCCTTAGCAGAAAATTACCCCTTTCAACACCTGTCTATAAATGTGTGTTGAAATATGAATGTTTGTTAAGTAGGTGTCAGACCTGACCATCCACACGATACGGTAAACAAGATAAAACCCATTACTGAACGGGAACGAACGCTTATCACTAAAGAATCAGTATCGCAATGGTTTTATCCACAAAAATGAACACATTAATGAATATATACCTCCAACATGTGGTTCTTGTGCATATTGGGCTGTGCGGTGTACAAGTACCCCTATTGGTTACGGTACTTGAGCATAGCTAGGGCTGTCTCCAGAGTCGAGACTAACGTAACCAGGGGGGTATAAGGCTTATGGCACTCCTTTGGAAGACGTCAGATCTTAGAAACTTTCTCAGCCTTTCGTTCTGCATCAGTCTATGCTGTTGAAACAGGGAATCTAAAACATGGACTTTTCGGACCTCAATCGATAACCACTAGTCGAAGATTAGACGTTTCTTACCTTCTTCCTTCATCTGTTGCACACACAAACTCCAGTGAACACAGACGATCGTGAAGCCACACAAGAAAACTGGCAGTCTACGCGGGCCGTCGGTGATAAGACTTCAGGCAGATACTGCTCCATGGGTCCATTCTGTAGCCTTTCACAACATGCCGAGCAGCCATGACCGCGAAGATTAATTTATGAGAAACCTAAACACCACCAAGCTGAACGTACAAGTCTCGGGGAGAGTAATGTACTTCATCTGGCTTAGAGGCAAAGCTCATCAACTCGTGCTTCTTCGAGCATTCTTCGAGTAAACGTAAAATACAGAAAATTCTTTATTCAGTAAAATCTGGTTCCAATCATAACATCTACCCCAAGTTTTTGGAGCGAAAAATCTTTGTGTTACAAACCTGCAAATATGTTTTTCTTAAAAATTTAGTAAATAAATCATAAACTACTAGTGATAAACTATGTGAAATTGGACCCTTAGACACAGCACCATGCAAGTCTCTTAGGTATATCATATTATTGTTAACTTTTGTCACAATAAATTTAAAATACAAAAATACAAAAAAGTTTATTCAATCACATAAAACCTAAACCATAGTTCCAAAAATACTAATAAACAAGCCATAAACTATCTGCAATTGGGCCATTAGGCACAGCCCCATGCAAGTCTCTTAGCTCTATCATGTTCATGTACTCAGTAAAAGCTCAAAGTGCTAAAATGGCTAGTTTGGGGCGAGAGAGGCTCGAACTCTCGACCTCCGGATTTCTCTGTCTGCTATGAGACCGACGCGCTAACCAACTGCGCCACCGCCCCATATGGACAATCGCTCTTAACTAATTACTAAGTTCTTATTGAACTGTTGGACTAGTGCACCTGCTGTCCGACGTGGTAGAATGACGATAATGTGCGCAAGGCACAAACGAGAAACTCGGTTAGCACCACAGAGGAAGTCACTACAATACATGAACTTACCCGGCAACATGGCACGATGATGAATACCAGAAACAAAGAGGATAAAAGAATTTGACCCGTCAGGGTGCCATATACTCTAACTACTTGGGGAACGTTAGATTACGGCGGACCAACCCCTTTATGTATTTTTTTTCTCCCTATGCATTGAGAAGGGTCGCTGCCACAAGGTTAGTTCCTTTGGTGATATTTGTTCTCTTCCTTATTTGTTCCTCCTGTGTGGAGATTACGTGAGCCCCCTTCCTTGTTATAAGCTTTTCCTCCCTTGCTGGAGGTCCCATGGTGTTGGGATCTTGCTTCCATATATTGGAACATATCCAACAGAGTCTACCAACTCTACTTCAACTTAGTTCTCCAAGTTAATCAGGCTCATTCAGGCATAAACTCAGGAGATATCAGAGTGCTATCTTTCTTTCGAAAACTGTGGGCACCTCGAGCCTCACGTAGAAGAAGGCATGAAAGTTGAAGGTTACGTGACTCTGGATCCGGATTTCATTCAAGTCGATAACAAAAACATCTTTTTTGTTGAATTCCAGTGCAATCGGGAGAACATATTGAAGTTTTCAACAGTCGAACATCTTGAATTTGTCCATACTCCAAATAAGTTGAATCTGGCACAAAGTTTGGCGCCAGATTCTTTGCTGGTAAAGCTCATCTCGACAAGTTTTCATGACTGCTTGTTCCAGCCGAATCCAGCGAACCTTGCAAAACGATCATTTTAGGTATCTTCTTTCCGGTGAACGATTCACAGAAATGGAGAACTCATAATATCACCCATGGTATCCAACTTGTTAGCATAAGTGGTTCAGACTCATTCATGATCAAACCACGGTCACACTTTATGTTCTGTCTATCTCACCAAGACAAAGAAGAGGATGAACTACAACTAAAACCGTCTCTAGACACGCTATTGCCTCGTGAGTAACAGATAACCGTTCTCAACACCGTTCTCCAAGTTCGGTAGCATACGCATGATGCTATTAGTTCCCGCTAACGTGGTCCAATTGTAGCCAGACCGACGTGCCCACACACTAAACTTCACCGAACTTTGGTAGCTCACCCAACTGAATCGGGCCCAACATCCGGGAATCCAGAGGATTATCTTTGCAAGGTCTGTGAAAGGGGTTCAGTACGTCACAAACAGATTCACTCCAAATGAGATTTGAAACCTTCTTTGAAACTCATCTGGAGTAAAGTCCTAACTTTCTGGATCTGTGTTGTCAACATAGTCACAGAGATGTATGCTACAATTGAGTTTCTAAACTTTCCTGGATGTTACTCAGCTATACTGGTAAACTCATAACTCTCTCGAAGACGGTTACTGTGTACTAGGAAAGGCCAAGTCGGTAAAGCATGTCTTCTTACAAGATAGTCCCATTACTTCAGCTGCTTTGACCCATGCATGGGCTTTGGAGCCAACTAGAATCTCTGTAGTTCCTCCTGCTCTACTGGTGAAAGGGACGACAAAAGAAAAGAGATAAGGAAGCGCTCTCTACCGTTCTCTAAGGCGCGTAATGAAGACCTCGTTCCTAGCTGAAATACCGATCGCAGTCGAATGAGCGTGGGTTCCATGAGCATGTCCCATGAGGCAACAGCTACCTAGTAGTGTACAATGACTATAGAAAATGAATGTCCACCAATTTCCTGCTCGCTCATCAGTCTCTGTCCCTCACTTCCGCTTCCAGACCTACGGTGGTCCCAGCAGCAGGATCTGCAGAGATTTCAAGGTCCCATCAGCCCAGGTAGGGTTTTTCATCACTGAGTATCTGTGAGTAGAAATCTCCGTCGTATTGATTCTCGCGAGGCCAACTCTTCACATCGTAAGAAGCTGGCGACAGGGATAGCTCCGTTTCAAGTAAGGAAGGATACTATCTTAGTTTAATTTGTAAATTGCAAACTTATGCATCACTTTCTATGAGTCTATCAGTAGATGCTGTTTTCACTCCTTTATGCTGAAACTCCTTTATACATAAAATTCCGTAGCCTCACATGACATCTCTGAGGATCCTACTAACAAAGACTGTCTCCCTGCCAAGAGACGAGTACAAGGCAGGGCAATCCATGAGAGTATGGGTTACCTTGGCTTTCACCCTTACGTAACGATGTGGTGGTATCCCGACCAAAACCTGCGCCGAAAGGAGACTTGAAACCCCACTGAATGGTCCAGAATTCACCCTCTGATTGGAGAAGCGAGGTTCATCCCTTATGAGCTTTCCAGTCTCAACTGCGAAATATTACTTTCTATTAGTCAATCATACACCACATACTACTGAAGACTTAAGTTATCGGATGGTGAAGCCGAGTAATGATAAGAGAACTTACACTTGAATGGCTTGCTGCAGTATGGCCAAAGTTACGGTTCTTCTTTAGCTATAAATCTGAGCGTAAACGAAAGGCCAGGCCAGTCAGTCCCATGTGTATGAAGAAAGTTATGGCATCAAGAACAAAAATCACTCATCAGACCCTCCACGACATTTCCAAGTTGATTTGCACGACATGAAGCTCAGATCTTGCCAAGTTGTCAAGATTGTCCACGAGGCCTTAGACATTGACTGGTAAAACGGTTTACTCCTTCACACAACTCTAGCCGTACAGACAGAAGCAGGCAGGTTCCTTACTAAAAAACCTGAAACGACTCCCCGCAATTAGGACACTGCAAGACCACCGAGCAGACGCAACAATTTAGCTAAGAAACAGGAAGTACCAAAAGCCTGCAGTCCTATTATGTACCCTGCATTTGAAAGCAACCGCCTCTTGCTCTCATTTAACGCTGCTCTCATTTAACGCTGATCAGGAAACTGTAAGCGACCAAGAGTTTTTGTAAATCCAAAATGTCATCAGAATACAGAAAGATGGCTACAGCTTTGTACTGCGATGGTCTGTGCCGGATCCCGCTCCGAAAACCAAAGAAAAGCAATCGAGCCGACTATGGGTAGCAACGCCATCAAGAGCTGAACAGAGGAAATGACACAACGCATCCCATCAGTAGAAGTTCCAAAGATGACCGGAGCTGGCTCAACTTGAAGTGTGTCGTTTCAAAACTGATCACTCACTCTACTCTCCATCTAGCGAATTGAGGTTCCAGCCATTAAGTGGAATGATGTTGTGACGCTCTCAAATTTTCCAGTGCCGAAAGTCGAAGGAATTTTCATCCTTTCGAGATATTCCACCCTATGACTACAAGGCAATGATGGGAGCTCCTGTTCACCGACGCTCGGCCAAGTGGATACGTAATAGGACTCGTTAAGACTCTAGAAAACATAACTTGCAGAGAATTTATGACATCGCCTTGTAGCGGTAAGCACGAAATCGTCAAAGCTCAGAGACGAGAACCCGGCAGGGATCAAGCATGCAATAAAAAGAGTGACACATGATGATGTGGAATAAATCCCAGAGAAGATTCGGACGAAGAATCTTCCAGCAAAAGTTCAAGAATGACCTCTCATCTTCTCCGGAAGCAGGGACAACAACAGAAAGGCGATCTAACTCAAAACTACTTGACCGAATAGAAGGATGCAGGGGAATCATCATCCATACCCGCAGAGAAATAATGGTGTCGAAAACCCAGCCGAGCTTACTGGTCAAAGTGAGATAGGTGACACCCCCTGCTAGAGCAAGATTCAGAATAACTCGTCCAATTTCATCCCCTTTCTCGTCACCGCCACCACCTGGATCCAGTCTCATCCCTGCCTTGGTCACCATTCCAGAGTTTCTCAAAGCCGTCTTTGTTCTCGAGCCACAAGATTCAGTCGATCAATCAGCAAAGAAAAAACAAATTCCTGCTGCCGAGCACAGACAGATCCAACTAGCCACGGCAAGGGTGGGAAGACCCAACGCCGAGCACCATATCTAGACAAGGATGTCGTTGAAGAAGCTGTAAGCGATGAATAATCAAAACCGTAAGAAGCTGAAACCTCAATCCGTCGACCTCTGGAGAACCTCTGATACCCAGCAGGTGGGGAAACTCGGAAAAGCGCCGAGACCGTCGCCATACTGGCGCGGGCAACCCCTCAGGCCCATTCATCTTTGGCGCAAGAGAGGTTTATCCGTTCACTCTTTCAAGAGTGGCTGCTTCTAGGTAAACTTTTTAAAGCGGATGACTCAATTCGTCAGCAGTGGAACGAATAGTTCTCGAAATCTGGAGGTTACTCTTTTCAGACGAGGCCCGAAGTCGTTACTCTAATCGTAAGGAGGGGGTTGTACATGGCAGGGCTACAGGTATCGACAGAAACTGGAACTAGTCGAATATCAGAAGACGGGCCTTAACGTAGCTTTACGACTTTTGGTTTCCTTAGCCCATAGTAACAGTACTAGTCCTAGAGAGAGTGATGCGTTTACCAGTAAGCTGACTATTCTCAGCAAACTAAATTGTCACTCTACTACCCAAGTTCGTGATTCTACGCGATGAATTGAAGTCATATGACTCTCATCAAAGTGCAAGCGTACTGTGATATCTCACTGAATGGAAACGTGCATTTTACATAGTCGTCTTGGTATTTATGAGGTACTACAGAGCTGAATTCTTGAGGCGGTGCTACTCTATTTCGACCGTCCCGATGGAAGTCTTCTTATTATGTCTGAAACCACTGAACGATCATGGGATGGCACATACTGTCAGTGACTGTAATTAGCTAAATACGTGGTCAACGATGACGGAGGAGGGACGAGGATCTGCAAGTTCCCAACACTCCTCATCCTCGTCCCTAAAGACGATTCCGAGATTTCTTCGTCAAAACTCAAACTTAGGACGTGCTAACGCTTTGGTAAACGTGTCTGCTGCTATGCCCGAACTCCGAACATGATTAAGGTCACCCTGAGTAGTCATATATTGGATGTAATGGAAGTACATCAGAATATGTCTTGCTGCGTGAGTGCAAGATGGAATTGTGCTTTGGTTCTCGCGTGAAACGACAATAGGACGAACTTGAGTCTCTCGTCCGTCGGCCAACAATTTTCTCAGCCAGGTAACCTCTCGTGCTGTTGTAACATGTGATAATGTACTCAGCTTTCGTGCACGATACTGCGACTACTCTCTTCTTCCCGCTAAACCAACAGATTGTTCATCGCATAGCAGAAAAACAACATCCTGAGGTGGATCTGCCCGTTTGTCGATCTCCAGCCCAGTCTATGCAAGACTGGGCTGCGTCAAGCACGGTGGATGTCTATGCTCTGGTTGTTAAATCCGCACAAGCAGTGCTTCGTCCAAGATGGAGCATACATGTCTTCAACTGATCGTTTTAAGTTTCCTTGGATGTACAAGCTCAAGAATGTTGCTGGAAGGAAGCCGAAAAAATTGAAGATAGTTGATCCAACCATTTTTCCTTCAGAGACGAATTCACGTGAGAGAACATGTATATATGCGTTGCAAGTATTCTTTATCTACACCATTAACCACTTCTCAGCTGTAAGCTATGCATTATTATTACTGTACTTGCCCCGTTCGTTTCCAAACTGACGCTTCATAAGGCAATTGTAAGGTCAGTGAGAGACTAAATAAACAGGACCTGCATGTAACGAGTCGGTTTACGCTCTGCTTTACCTTCGTACTCTGCTTCTGCGAATTATACCCTTACTTTACCGCGTCTCTTTAGGCTATTTGAGGCCTCTCTGGTCAGTATTTCACGAAATAATCTCCAAGCTGACATCTGAAACACTGTGATTACTGAACCAGAAGTGCATGAATCATGATCAACTGACTGAACTTAGAGACTTGCCACATGAAGTTTGGATATTTAGTCACTCAGTTACAACGTTGAATTTAGTACATAGTTCTCGAAACGTCATTGCATGCGTAGCTTCTCTTCAGTTACTGGGATTCAGCACCTACTTATGCTTTCCACTTGTACTGCTTCTCCGATGCTCGGCAAGCGTTTCCTAACAGTCTGAAAGCTTATGGACAACAGAACATTCCACTCAATCAACATCTTATAAACCGCTGCTAAACCCAGAAATGTAAGTTCATTCGTATGGAGATAAAGACCTCTTTATCTCTAATTTACAGTTGAAGAGTGAAAGATTTTATCTTTAATGGAGAAATTTCTCCACCGCAATAAGAGCGTCTCCACCGCGGGTCTTTAAAGGCTCCACTAACTAGTTAGTGAGCCGTTAGAGAAAACCTTCCCACCGCAGATCTTTATATATTAGTCTTAAATTTCCAGAATTCTAACTTAAAGATGGTAATAAAAACCCCTTAATCCCATATCGAACCGTTTGAGTAACAGTTTTTGGTAGTTTAAAGCTGTGAGTTTTTTATATTCTCATTCAATTTTCAAACTCAACATGTGCAATGATGCCAATTATGTCCACGAGTGCCAATTATTTCCTTCGGACCCGCTTCGTCCCACTTTATTCTACTCAGTTATGACGTTCTTTTGTGTGTGTGAAGCCCGTGAGATATCGTGGCAGTTCAGGGGCTTAATTGTGGAGGGAACCTCCGTGTCTCCACCGAAAGAGCATGATCACACACGGGCGACTGCCTACTGTTTCCGTGGGAACACATTTCTGCGGGCCAATCATCTCACCATCTTTGTTCACATAGGGAATTTCCTTCATACCCTTGGCGCAATTGGAGCTTTGCAGCACAAGGAAATAAACGAAGAGACTGAGAGATTGAAGAGATTGAAACCCGGCTTGCTACGCTCTTCAGTGCGCATTTGAAGCAAACACTCTTCAGTGCGCATTTGAGGCAAATATCATCTATTCAGTTTTTCTTACGTGGGCTACGCCAGTCCCGACCAATTATAACGGTAATCCTGCGGAGCGTATTCTTTCAGCTGTAGGGTATCTCACTGCGAAGGTGAAGACAGCAGGTGTTCGGCGAGCGAATCTTTGGGGACTAGAAGTCTATGCGGAAATAACACTTCTTTGTCCAAGTACCACGCTTCTCACTGTATATAAAGGGTTTAGGGTTCATGGGAATGAAGCTGGAATTTCTCACCCCGTAATGATTTGATCAGAGTGGAGAGCTCCGCCCAAACAAAGTGATGGGGTGAACTACGTTTCGGGATCCTCTTCATCTCTGAAGCATGTTATGAGCTGAAGAGTCAAATTCGAGGTCCCTGCTACATGCGGAATTTCCGACTTCTCTTAAAACGTATTCGGTATGTCAATCAGAGTTGATAACGTAGTCAATCCTCATGAAGTTAAACTTACATAGGACTGGGGCGACAATTGAAACTCATCATTTTGACAAACACAATACATCCCTCAGCTGGGCTGCCAGAGACTAGTAAGTACGAAGTGCTCATATTCTATGGGTGTATAGTGGTCCTCAAATCCTCAGATCAGAACTACATATATCAGTTTCAAATCACAGCACTCCTAATATACCGTACGTGTCGGAGTCAGAAGATTGCGGTTGTTAGCAGCTTGCATGGGTGTGCCAACAGTCTGTCTAGGAGATCAGCAAGCTACCTAGATCAGCAAGCTAAGTCATAATTTTGACAACAAAAAGTTACGTAAGTGGGCTGAGAGAGACTGTGCTCATATAATTTATGTGTTTGTCCTCACGTCCTCAGATCAGAACGAGGAATAGATTTTAATCACAGCACTCACGATACAGTGGACAGGGCAAAAGGTTGGTGGCTTAGGAGATGGTCCGGATCTTGCACCAACACTTCAAAATATGTGTTGCTACAACCTGTTCAGGAGATCAGCAGGCAAAAGGGCAAGTGTTTCTCTCCAGGGACCCGAGGGTTGTCAGAAACACGGACCAACAGCACTCATCCTCTCTCCTGTGTGAGTCAAGGTAACTACATAAAGCGTATTCGTATTCTATGGGTGTAGATGTCCGGGCGCTGACAGATCAGAAAGCGCAATACGGGTGAAATGGAAGGACTGTGGGACCACTGAACAAGGGACAGAATCATCAGAGACTTAAATATCTGTAAACAACGGCCTAGGCCTTCATTTTGTTGCAGTATTTTCTTCATCCTTTGATTCTGGATCCCATCTACACAAGCAGTTCGCCAGACGAACCTGTATACACTCAACCGGGCAGGTCAGCTATGAATGGATATGCCTCAAGCTTTTATAATCAACCATGGCTAAGCCATCTCAGACATCTAATTGAAGTCCTCATTCCCGCCCGAACTTAAGAGTGACACGGACGCGAATCTATACACTGGAACATTGAATGTCCAGGACACGCAGTCACCCTGGTAGGACAATAAAGACTGGAATAAGGCTCAGTAGGATCCATTGGTATTTTCTGCTCAAACGGATTTCTCCATCGCAAAATAGGTGAGTTTTGTATCATCATAGCCTTCGAATTCTGGAGGAAAGGCCTAAGATAAAAAAACGTTGTCATCAGATATCAGACAATGTAGGTAAGCTTGTGATCGTCATCGGCCGGACCTAAAGAGGAAACACGTATCTGAAACCTAAATCGTGAAAGCTGAAGCAAGAGACTATCAAGTCATTCAAGAACGCGCTTGAAAATCGAAGACATGACTGAAATTAACTAACGGTTGCCATCCTCGGGGCACCCACGTTTCCACATGAGCTCCAACCAGACACAGCAGGTAAGACCCTCGTATGGAAAACATGGCAGTCACGAGTTCAGAAACCGCGCAAACATCAAGATTCGACCTAACCACCCGCACCACTGACTACCGCCACCTGAACGCCACAAAAACAACACCAGCAAGCAACCCAGATCCAGCTGCGCTAAAAAGATAAACTCTCCACAAGACCATCTCACAAACTTCTGATTGAACAAGGATGCAGTGGCACACATAAGAAGAAGAGAACCATCAGCTCTACGAGATGGTAGAGGCGCGGAGAGAAGTGGCCGAGAGACGGCCGAAGTTCTTCGAAACCCTAAAGACGGTCAAGAAGTTACACACCGCTCGCTGAACCAACGAAAAGTACCGCAATATGGGTTTCTAGAATAACCCGCGAATGCAACCGTACTTCAGCCATGACGGCCGACCCGCATTTCCTCTCATCGATGACGGGCACCACCAAGCAGACCGGAGACCGGAGACCGGAGACGGGGAAGCACTCGCAAGCGATGCTCAACGTACTGCGTGAAACGTAACGTCACCATACCGTCAACACCCGCCCTCTTCTTGGACAGATCTTTAGGCGTACCCTAAAGTTTCCTCTTTGAGTCCGTCATTCGGAATTTCCGTCATTTGGCTCTAAAACAGCCATCCGCCTAACCCTAAACCCTAGACTTTTGCCCGCAAATCGCAAAATTTATCGTAAAGTTTATGTTTGGTATACACTTGAGGTAAGATTGGTTTACATTCATGGTTGTTGTAACCGATAGGACCAGGAGATATTCTGTCAAACACCTGGAAAATATAACTAAAGTATCACCATCTTAGATTTTTGAACCGCATACAAACAACAGATTTTCCAGAACAAAGCTGAAAGCATGAAACAGTATATCATTCTAAGATAACATATGATATGCATCCAAAGTGCACTTTTTGTTTGAGGGAGGAAAAAGATAAACATAAGATTATTGGATCGGATATTACAGTGATATTCCATCGAACTTGTGTATCTATTAATTAATGTCAGATTGTACCGGTTCAAGAAGTGTTAATTAAAATTTAATATATATTAATTAAAATATATTCAATATCTTTAAATCAAATTGTATTTTCTAAAGAAATATAATATATTAACTGTATATTACATACAGGAACTTCCGAAAAGACCTCATAAATCATATGGGTTCATTCGTGCACCAAGAACCATAAGATAAGTATGTTGTTCTATCAGAAAAAAGATTGTGTACAGGTTTTAATTTATCACCTAATCTTTTCCATCGAAAGAGTTAGGTGATAAATTAAACAGCCTTGCGTATTCCACTCTTCTGAAAACGGAAGATGCAATGAAGTCTATCACTAATTGCGGATTAGTCATCTTGCGACGGTGTCTGTATGCGTACAATATAATATAGTTCTTGTTTTTTATTGTGTGGATTAATGTATATTTTTACTTCAGCAAGCCTTCGCATTTGTACCCTCAGAATTGTGAGGCTCTGCAATTCACTCATGGGCTTTCTATTGACATTCTGATTTTTGTTGAAGCTTAGTCTAGATTTTCCATATAACACTTATAATATCTCCGATAATATATATGAAGCAAAAGTTCTTGAAGTTGATATAGCATGGTTATTCATTCCCTTTCTAGGTAATGTACTTATTTCTGTTATTAAAGAGAGATATACAACATATATGGATCCATATACTTTAAAAGATAGTACAATAGATAACAACTTAATGTAAGAAAAGAAGTTCAATGATAGCAAAACAAGTATCAAGTTGGAAGGAGAGAAAGGATAGACTAGTGCACAACGGTGAGAAAGTAGGAATGGTAGGAATCACTAAAGGTAAAACTAGGCAAAAAAATTATATCATCAGATTGTTTTTCATCACTAGAAGAAAAATTATTAACTTATTATGATTTCACCAACTTATTTTTCACATGATGAGGTGGAACTGTGGACGCTCAGTACCGCATGTATGAGAAAGTACCATACATAAGATAACAATAACAATGAGTCCACTTTGTTTCCAGCATATAACCAAGTGCCTATGTCGTAAAATTTTACATGCTTTCAGTTAAGTTGTACTAAGAGATTGCATTTGTGAGAATATTCTATCCTTGAGTTTGACAACGGAGACAAGCAAAGATACAATTGAAAAGTAGATACAGAATTCCTGATGTAAATTGGTTCAGGTCATGGCTACAGGAGGTTATGGATTCACGTAATACATAAAAAGTCTTTTCAATGGATTAACCTCAGTTACTATGTTCGATTTGTGTTAATCAGCATCCTGTAGACTCCAAATCTTGTAAGAATCTTCGAAAGTGATCGAGCCAATTTTCTGTTGTAGGTCGAAATAGTTGTCTGAGTACCAGAAATTATCGCAATATTTTTACCTAGAACTTTTCTGTCCATATCTCGATGTCAGAATTTGATCTCAAGCTGAAACTTCGTGTGTGTGTTTAATGGGGCTTCTTTTACATGTAGGAGAAGTTTAGAAGCCTAAATCTTCACATATTTCTTGATCATGAGTGTCAAAGTCCACCATCTGACCTTGTCATGGCTTGTTAAGCTTGAACTTTGCTTCCTGAACATATCAGAAGAGCCAAGAGACCTATATGAGTGTTTTACAGTGTCACCTTGTAACTTGAAGCCTATCCTTTGAGTAAACCATCCACAGCTAGAAGCCTAGTGCTCTCCCTGAATAAAAGTATCACAGCCTTCACGGTTATAACACATCCAGAAGGTTCCGTACTTCTCAAGAAAACTCCCGCCTTGACAACGTGGGTATATGTAAGACAATCCGTATACCAGTAAACATTGAAACATGACTATCAAGTCGAATGTTATCCTTGTGTTGGATCTTGTGCTTGGCGTCATCTTCTATCACCATAAATTGTGGAGTTTCCACAGGCTCGAGTGAACTGAATCACTCTCGATGGAGAGTCATGTGACTGGTGGCACCGGAGTCGATCACCCAGTTAGTATGTGGCTCGAAAGTCGCATAACTCTGATGCGTTGTAATAAGCAAATGCTCGGAATAGACTTGCTCAGTGATTGCATAGCCTTGTTGGTTGTTGTTACCTTGCTGGAGGTTGTTGTCTTACTGCTGTCTTTGATTGTTCTGCTTCTTGTAGCACTGATTTGCATTATGACCTTGCTTCTTGCAGTAGTTGCAGGAACCAGACGCACGTCTCTGGTTGTTGTTGGAAGAACCAGACTGTTGCTGGTTTTGCTGCTGTTGCTGTCTGTGACCCCGTCCACGTCCAGCATCTTTGCCACGAGCACTATCTCAAAATCCTCTAGAACATGCAAAATAGACAGATTCTTGTTGTAGAAGTCAAGCGCCAACACAAGCAAACGTGCACACAAATAGGAAGCATAATATGAAAAAATTTCAACCACAAGATATCTAAATGATAACCCTTCACACTCAAACATGCACAAAAAATAAACCTAGGATCATCCGGACTGACCCCTCCTCTTCGATGACCACATGCACAATATATGACCACCAATTGTTATAGACTGTACCTAAGATCATTAACGAGATGTCCAAACCTCTAGTAGCTCCAAAAGTCTCTACATGATAGCTCTACTAACTCATCCAAGTCAACTACCACCAACTTCCTCATGTGCATCTTTACGACATAGGTAAACACTACCACAATGACAGCTTCCTCCTAGTACCATGGGATCGCCCTACCACTCATCTAGAAATGTGTGAAAATGTCTCCTACTATCTTAAACAAGTCCATAAATACTTGCACGCATCCCTAGAAGACACCAAGAGCTATTGATCTAGTGGTAAAGCTAAAACTAAGAGCTAAATAGTTAAACACATTCTTCAAGAATAGTGTTGGGATGAGTGACTTGATTTTACTCACTCTCACACCATTGAAACTAGGCTTTGCTTACGCACGACTCGGCTCGGTTGAGGTCCATCTCCGTCTCCGCACTCTTGCACTCTCGTCCGCTCGTCCGCTCGCTTGCTCCGCTTAGAGTAGAGTCGCAACTCGACCAAACGTGCACATGAAGGAAACACACCCCAAATAGCAACTTCGAACAACTCCACATGGCAGAAATCTACCCAAGATACACACTGGCAGGTTTACGTCAGATTTTGGACAACCCACAACCTTATTTTTCTTGTAACTCACTCGATCCTTCACCAAATTGGATAATTTTTGGTGCGTTGGAATTGTCTTCTCAGTGCGCACCAACTACAGTCATCGCCACCAACAATTTCTGACCAACACCTACTCGACGTCCGCAAATGTGCATCTATAGATCTCCAAATTGACCCAAAAATCTATCACAAGAAATTTCAGCAGCACTCCCCCGCCACAAATCCGACCAAGAATAAGTCCACACGCTACTAATCCAAACAGAAATCAAGCACACAACCAAAAAGAATCACTCTACGCACCCGCAAATGAAAGATATCAATGATCTACACACTTCAAAGATACCATCGGCAGAAATACGCAACATGAGAACTCTCAATCAAACCTCGTGACTTGAGTTCTTCGAGTAATAAAGACTCACTCTATCATGTCAACCGGCACTACATAAACATTAAAGTCGAGCCACATCCACTCTGCGCATCACAGAATGTAGATTGCGCTCATCAAGACTATCTATCACAGCTAAGAGCTTGAAGGTTTAACTTGAAGAACTAAAGCCTACAAGTCTTACCTGCGAAGTATATCCCTAGTGGAGCTAGTCCAAGAACTCGCCCTAATGACACTAACGACCTTATCGAGACTAGCCACTACGCACTCGATCAACTTAACCAAGGCGCTAAACTGACGTGACATAACTTTCATTTCAAAAAGAGTCCATGATTACATATGTCATATTTTCCTCAACTAGACATGCATCGTATCTTTTCTAAATGTGGACACATCTCTTCCAAGTGTCCATTTTCTATTTTTCGCTTCTAAAAATGGATTCATTGACGTCATTTTTTTCGATAAGTATTTCTATATAGACTTGGAGTGGAATAAGAGAAAAACTATGAACTTTCTGAAATGCGATAGCTCGACTCAAGGTTTAAAAAGGTGTTGCGATAAGAGAACCAATTGAACATTTGTGCTTTATATAAGTTTAATTTATTACCAAATCTTGCGGTCAAGAAGGATTTGGTAATAAATTAATCTCTTTGCACATTCTCTCTTCCATCTGAGGTGAATATATATATGCTCGTGCGTTCACTTTTTGGCTGAATATATGCACGTTTTCTAATCTTTCCAGCAGAATGGTTGTAAGCGTCGGGCATGAGGTAGAAATTGTGAGCATTCGACATTATGACTCTAACCAGTTTTTGCTATGCATTTGCATAGGTAACCTTAGATTTGATGAAATGAAGAAAAGACAAAAGTCAGAAGACAAAGTGTGAATTCTTTGTCATTTTATAAAGAGACATCTTTATAAAATGTTTCAACGCCTAGGTGCCATTGTAAATATACTTGTAGCCAAAGGACTTCATTCTGCATGGACTGTCTTGGAACAAAGAATTTATAAAGAGAGATCTTTTGATTCAAAGACTAGGTGACATTGTAAATATACTTGATAGTCAGAGGACTTCATTCTACAACTGAACTATCTGGGAATAAAAATACCTATTAAATATATATTACTCGTACCTTAAATATTATACCTAAATAATTTTGCTGATAGAATTTACCTATGAAAACCAAATCAGTTAAATAATGATTTAATCCAAGCTCCCCATAGTCTTACATTATGTGATTCATTTCATAATTAGTTATTGATGGGAAATTTTGCATTTTGATAGTATTACTCATTTTGACAAGAATATCAATATCTAAACCATAAATTTTATCTAGTATGGAAATACAATCTAGTCGACATCTCCATTAATTTTTACTTGGAAATATTTTTAAATGCAAAGCTAATCGTCGATTGTGAATCCTGTGATAGACAGAGGAGTTCTTTGTTTAAAGTTTAGATTGAGATAAATCCCAAATGCATAGTCCCGCTATCTCATTGCAAACGTAACATCTTGTTGGGGGTTTAAATAAATATTTCGGTCACAAAAGTCATGTTGGACCGAAGATGAAAGGTTATATAGTGAAGGAAAATGCAGGAGGAAACAATCAAGAAGCACCAAAAATTGTGTGGATTTGTCCAACGAAGACGTGTGACTGACCAAATATAACATGCGGTATGAGTTTGTGAAGGTCAAGGATCACTTTACGATGGAAGAAATCTTAGCGATAGGTGGAAGCCGGTCAAAAAGCATTAGGTTATTGGCATCTCTATCTGCTCGTAATCGAGTTGTTGTGGTCCGAGTCCTCTCGACAAGAGGGTCAGATTGTGCAAGGGCAACCGCAGTCAACGGCAGAAAGTTCCATGGCAAAAAGAGTTAAAAAAGACATCACGGATCTAACTCGCTCTTTGCTTTGAAAAAATAAAATGGTAAGAATCAAATCGGTAGAAAGTCAAAAAGATAATCTGGTAGGAAACCAATCGATAGGAAGATCAACTGGAGCAACATTGATCATCAGAGGAGAAAAGAAGAACATTTCATCACAAGCAAAGCGAAGTAAATAGTATTCTAGAAAAAAACCTCATCTATTTGTTAGTTCTAGACCTGGAGCTCCGCTTGCAATGAAATTGCTTTACTATATATTAGTAGTTTTTCCTATTGATTTTTTTCTCTTTTTCAATTTTCACAATGACTCCATGGAATTGTGGAGCTATGCGTTAGTAAGTTTTAGGATCTATTTCCTTATTGTTTCTTGTTCTCTTTTGACAACAATTTCATTAGTCCATTTTTACTTCTTCTTCTTTTTTGGTTTTCACCACGATTCCATCCTTCTGTTCAATTACACGAGGACAAATTTTCTTTTTTTTCCGGTTTCTACAATCGACGTATAGCTATGCTACCGCATAACAATATAGAACAACATGAGATAGAGACTTAAAGGCGACTTGAGGGTTACAGATAACAGAACTTAGCTCCAATTTTCTTCTTCTCTTCGAGGTGTCTTGGTTGTTTTACCTTTCGGTTACTCTTTTCTTTGTACGACTTGATAGGTCTTTCCATCCTTTTGCTATTCATTGCGTAGCGTTTCAGGTTGAGATTTACATGAGAATATAACATGACGTGTTCGTTGGTACTATTTTATGATGCAGCATAATCAATATATTTCAGGGTTTTTTACTTCCTCAGTCCCCTGGATGGACATCTGAGCTTCCTCCGTCCCTCGCTGTTTAAAATATCTTCTTCAGACCTCAACCGGCTGAGGGCACGATAACGAGTTAGTAGTGACTGTGGTAGAGAGCTAACTTCGGGAGCCTGATGGTATAGAGTAGTCCTGCGTGCGCTTTTGTGAGAAGTTGACCACGGGTTGTGACAGGCTAGTACTGATCTGGGAAATTTGAATAAGTTGCATTTGCACTATTGGAAATGGACTATTGCTAGAATAGGCTAAGGTAAGACTCTAAGTCACTGCATAAGGACAGTGTGGGTGTGAGAGAGCGAGAGAGCTCCTTGAGTGAGAGTAGACTGAACCAAGCAAATGAATTACTTAATGTACAATGGTCTTGGGCCTGGATAATATAGTCTTGGGTCTTGGCCTTGATGACCTTACGAAAGATCACCACTAATATCCTGAACTACTTATTGACTGTATGATCATACTGTATGTATTTCAACACTCCCACTCAATAATAGTTCAGATAAAACATTATCAGCTAGAAAACATTCATAACTTTGGTAGTAAGTAATCCAACTTTGGAGTTGGTAAGCTCTTTGTCAAAATATCTGCAACCATGTCCTCAGTAAGACAAATTGAACTTATATGACTTTTTCAGCGACGTGATATTTAATGAAATGATATCGGATGTCGATATGCTTCGTACGGTCGTGGAATTTGCTAGTATCGACAAGAGTCATCGCACTTTGGTTGTCACAATATGTCACAGTAGGTGCCTTGTCATGCAATCCGACGTCAGTCATGAGCTGACATAACCAGATTGTTTCTGAACAGCTCGTACTAAGAGCTACAGATTCTGCCTCTGTGCTTGACAGTGCTACTGACTTCTGTCTCTTAGAGGACCAGCTAATGGCTCTTCCAGAGTAGATGAAACAATGACCAGATGTAGAACGTCTTGTCTCTACATGTCCTCCCCAGTCAGTATCGGAGTAACCGAACAGAGAGTGGGATTGGCGTGATTGAACATACTCAAGGTATAAATTCAAAGTTCTCTTGATGCAACGAAAAATCCGCTTCATAGCGACAATGTGTCTAGGTCCAAGACTACTCATGAACTGAGAGAGTACACTAATGAGGTAAGACAAGTCAGGACGAGTGCATACTGCGGCCTAATTAATAGAGCCAGCTGCACTTTGGTAAGGATAACTAGTACATAGTTTCTTCTCATCCTCAGTGACAAGAGAGTCGTCCAAAGAAAGTTTCTCACCTGTAAGTAGAGGGGTACTTACAGGTTCGCAGTCTTGTAAACCAAAACTGGAATAGCTTCTGTGTCAAATACAGAGTTTGACTAAGTTTGATACTACCAGAAGATGGATCACAGTTAATTTCAATGCTTAAGCAATGGTGGACTGGATCAATGTCAGTCATTTTAAACCATGAGCTCAATTTCTCTTTTACATGGGATAATAGAGCCTCATTGTCACTGGCAATCACAGTGTCATCAACGTAGATGACAAGGATGACGAAGTGCTGTTTCTGATGCAGGTAGTAAACGTTTTTGTTGCACCGGACTTAGTAAATCCAAGAGAAAGCAAGAATTTATCGACGATCAAATATCATTCTCTTAATAACTACTTGAGGCCGTAGAGGGTCTTAAGCAATCTGCACACTTGGCTGTGTCTTGCTGCAATCACTCCTTCCGGGACACACATGTATATTTTCTCGTTCAGTGTTTCATTCAGAAACGTAGTTTTAACATCCATCTGATGTACATGTAGATTATACTACGCTGAGATGGCAAGGATGAGCCGTATTGACTGAATACGGACTACAAGGAAAACAGTTTCTGTCTAATCCAACGCAGGGTCGAGGTGACGTCGGAAGAGGAGTTCGACTACCTAATGTAAAACCTTGAAGATCATCCAGGAGATGCGGAGAAGATCGAGATCGGGAAAATGAACCGGGCGGGTCGAGAATTTCAGAATGCAGGCCGAGAAGACTCCAAATTGGAAGGGGCGAGCCGTCAATCATGTAGGTCGGATCGGAGAGGCCAGGGCGCGGGCCGAGAAGACCTTAAACGTCCGTGAAGGCCCGCATCAGCAGTCCTGCCTCCGCATTCCGCACGGATGGGCACCCCATCCGTGTACTGGTGCGGATCCTCACGAGGCCACGCCTTGGAAATTTACACGGATCCTCGAGGGCCGCACGGGAGTCTCAAGGAACAAGAGACACTTAGTCTACGGGGGCCATTAAGGCCTCTCGTGACCTTGGAGGTCCTTTGTGGTCTGCAAGGCGTGCGAAGAAGGGCATGGGTCCTCCAAACGGCGCGGGGCGGAGATTAGTGACTGGTCTCTGTCAGTGAATGGTCGCCGTGTGGTGACTATCAGCGAGGAGGGTAAGCCAAGAGACTCGATCCGAGTGTGTGGGCTTGACACGCTCGCATAAGATGACGTGCTGGTGTCTTTGCGGTGTCTTTGCGATCAGTGGTCGCATGCGAGGCTGGGGGAGGACCAAAAGGTGACGTTCAAGTTGGGAAAGTGTCAAGGAGTGTGGGGTAAACTCCATTTGAGGAGGGTAGAGCTCGACTGAAAAGAAATTGGACTCTCATTATCCATATGCACGATTACTGTCAATGGTGGAGCAAAAATTTCAAGTGTATGCATAGACTCCGAAAACAGAGGAGGAAAAATCCGTAAATTGGCAGTGTGCTCTTCCTCTTGGATGTGCACATTGCATGAGACTAGGTTGGATCTGGACCGTGGGAAGCGAATTCTACGCATGTTGCGATTGAAAAGAGAGACGTGGTCCGCTGATTGGATTGTGGTCTGGCTCGTAAGAGGTCCTAATCTCTGGCTGGGAGGTAAAGTGTGAACTATTGCGGTCCTTCTAGCTGTGACTACGAGCGCGGTTTGGTCAGCGACCAAGAATGAATCTCCGAGCATATAGAGATCATCAACAGTGGGGCATGGAGCTAGCACTTGTCCAAATCTGTCCTCGAGATGACATAGTCCGTTATCAATTAAACACCAAACGCCATTAGCATCGAATTGCCGAGTTGAAAATATTTTTTTTTGCAAGACGAGCACATGGAGGACGTCGCGTATGTACACTTACTCATCGTTGAGCAGGCGTACTTCCACCATGCCAGAACTGACAACGTGGATGGTAGTGTTGTCACCGAGTAGAATAACATCATTCTCGGTGTTCTCACTTGAGACGGATGAGTACTCAACAAATTGCGATTATGTGTCATGTGATGTGTGATATTCGTGTCCACATACCAAAAAGGTCAGCTGTCTGCACGATTGCAGATGAGCATTGTGCCACCAAAACTCGATGAGTGTTGCTATTGTTGTTCTGAGAACGGTGATTTTTGTTTCGATTTTTGTTTTGATTGCCAACATTCGAATTTTCACTGCTGCTGCTGGGTTTGTCCGGACACTCGGCGATGTGATGTCCGATCTTGTTGCACTGGAAACATTTCTCGTTAGAATCTGGTGGTCTTTTTGGTGGTTGATTACCAGCTTGTCGGTTGTTGTCGTTGTTGCGCCGATTGTTGTTGTTGCGTCCTCCTTGCCGGCACTCTGCAAACAAAGCAGTAGATGGTTCGACCGATAGCTTACGCCTTATCGTTTTCTCTTGGATAAGGAAGGTGATAAGGTCATGTAGCGAGAGATTTGAGCTTGTTCTCATCGCTTGCAAAAAGAGTTGATAGTTGTTGGACATGCTGCCCATCAGTGCAAGGACTTGCTCCTCGTTGTCCACTACTAATCCAACTGAAGTCATCTGTTGGAGGAGGGACTTGAAGTTGTTGACATGTTGATTAACCGTCTCGTTGGATTTCATCTTTAAAACTTGCAACTTCTCTTTTAGATGCATCTTGGTCACCATGTCTTGACCAGCGAAGTGTCTGATCAAGGTGGTCCATGCATGTTCGACGTAGTGCATGACATTATATGTCTTGTCACACTATTCTCGCAACATTCGTTGATTGCTGTGAGTGCATTGACGTCATGCTGGTCTCAATCCATGATACTGCCGGGTCCAATAGTAAGAGGAGAGATGGGTATCGCAATACTCCGGATGTCGTGACGCACGATCTTTGTGTATTTTCGTCCACGATGTCAAGCACGCCGTGGACCCTGAGCCGCAAGGTCGTCTTGTGCTTCCAAAGCGTGAAGTAAGTGGCGTCAAATTTGGCCCAGCCTTTGGTGTCAAAAGAGGCAGACATTCTGTACTAGATTGATCGCTAGAACTGTATAGTTCTGGTAGCAAATGTACAGAATCTTAGTGCATGAAGCGTACTCCTCGCAGCAGTCGAAGCGTCCTCCAACTGCTCTCACTTAAGGGCCGAAGGCTTACCTAGTGCCTATGCTATTGTGCTAGTGCATCAACAAAGCAAAGCTCTGATATCATACGGGAAATGGACTACTGCTAGAATAGGCTAAGATAAAACTCTAAGTCACGGCATAATGACAGTGTAAGTGTAAGAGAGAGCTCCTTGAGAGACAGTAGACTGAACCAAGCAAATGAATTACTTAATGGTCTGTACAATGGCCTTGGGTCTGGATAATATAGTCTTGGGTCTTGGCTTTGTGACTTTACGAAAGATCATCATCTAATATCCTGAACTACTTACTGACTGTATGTTTATACTGTATGTATTCCAACATGCACCTATGGGCAATGACAAGATTATCCAGGTTCAGCATCTGTAGTCAGTTCTGCTGAAGTAGTTCTAGGTGGTGCGCGATGCGCGTGCTGGAAGCTATGGCGGAAGAGGTCGAGGATTAGTTTTAACAGAGAAGTGAACTATTTGAGATTTAGTTAGTTTCGAGGTTCACGTGATATTCTCGTAGTCGTGTTCTCGTCTTGGATTCTGTAAAAACCAACCTGCAGATGTGGTTACAGAGAGACTGGAGATTAATTCAGAGAGAAGAATAAACAAAGGTAACTGTAAGCACATAAGGTTATGTTCAAGATGTTTCCACATGATCTTCTTCTCTTTCCCCACTTTTTCATTCTGTACCTTCTACCGCACTAATATTTCAAGCTGTATACATGAAGTCCACATTAGTGAATCAGTGTCGAGTCCATGTGGCCAACAATCCACCATTCAGACATCCTGTTGAACGTCCGCTAAGGCGAACCAGAGAAACTCTCTTGGCAGGGACACATGATCAGCTTGTGTGTTTTCTTTCGGAAGTTCCACTTGTCTGCTTTCTTCGGGAAGTGTAGGTGCGGACCAGCAGCCAGAAGTCTATTTTGAAACGTGAGGATCCTTCACACCTTCCGTTCAGACGTTCTCCTCCTCTGTCTAAACCTCTTGACAAAAGAACATGATGTTCAACCCGTGCCTGTGCCTAAAACCCTTGTCCGCGTCCGTGCAGTATAACACCAACTGCGACTCTCGATTCACCCACGGGACCGGTTACTACGAACTGCAGACAGCCGGTTCGGGGTATGAGGAAGAAAGTTTGAACAGCGAGGGACTGAGGAGGATCAGATGTCCATCCACTTCTCTCCGCGCCTCAACCATCTGTCCTTGCGCGTTCGATGCCCGTAGAGCTGAGGGTTCTCTCCTTCTTATGTGTGCCACTGCATCAGTGTTCAACCAGAAGTTTGTGAGATGAGTCTTGTGGTAAGTCTTTCATTCTAGCGCAGCTGGATTTGAGTTGGCTGCTGTTGTTAAGTGGCGTTTAGGTGGAGAGAGTCAGTGCTGCGGGTCGTTAGGTCGAATCTCGATGTTATCGCGGTGTCTGAACTCGTGACTGCCATGTTTTCCATACGAGGGTCTTCTAACTGGTTTGTCTCGTTGGAGCTCGTGTGGAAACGTGGGTGCCCCGAGGATGGCAACCGTTAGTTAGTTTCAGTCATGTCCTCGATTTTTAAGCGCGCTCTGGACTGATTTGACAGGCTCTGCTACGTGGTGAGATTAGGTTAAGCCTGTTCTAGATGAAAAACCAGTTTTTTACAATTTATGTTCCAGTTTCGTTTCTCCTTTTAGGTCCGGCCGGTCACGATCACAAGCTGCCTACATTGTCTGATTTCTGATGACAACATGCTGTCGTTAATCTTAGGCCTTTTTCTCCAGTATTCGAAGGCTATGATGATACAAAACTCACCTATTTTGTAATGGAGAAATCCGTTGAGCAGAAAATACCAATGGATCCTACTGAGCCTTATTCCAGTCTTTTTTAGTCCTACCAGGGAGACGTGTGTCCTGGACATTTAGTGTCCACTGATATGAACATTCCAGTGAGGGCTCGCGTCCGTGTCAGTCATAAGTTCGGGCGGGAATGATGACTTCAATTAGATGTCTGAGATGGCTTAGCCATGGTTGATTATAAAAGCTTGAGGCATATCCATTCATAGCTGACCTGCCCGGTTGAGTGTATGCAGGTTCGTCTGACGAACTGCTTATGTAGATGGGATCCAGAATCAAAGGATGAAGAAAATACTGCAACAAAATGAAGGTCTAGGCCGTTGTTTACAGATATTTAAGTCTCTGATGATTCTGTCACTCGTTCAGTGGTCCCACAGTCCTCCGATTTCATCCGTATTGCTCTTTCTTTCTGTCAGCGCCCGGACATCTACTGCACCCATAGAATATAAATACGCTTTATGTTGTTAGTTCTCGATCACACAGGAGAGAGGATGAGTGCTTTTGGTCCGTGTTTCTGGCAACCTTCCGGTCCCTGGAGAGAAACACTTGCCCTTTTGCCTGCTGATCTCTAAACTGTTAGGTGCAAAATCCGGACCATCTCAACAGTCACCAACCTTTTGAATATTTCTACCTTGTGGCCTGTCCACTGGGTCGTGAGTGCTGTGATTAAAATCTATTCCTCGTTCTGATCTGACGTGAGGACAAATACATAAATTATATGAGCACAGTCTCTCTCAGCCCACTTACGTAACTTTATGTTGTCAAAATTATGACTTAGCTTGCTGATCTCCTAGACAGATTGTTGCATGTAAGCTGCTAACAATCGCAATCTTTTCTGTCTCCGACACGTACACTATATTAGGAGTGCTGTGATTTGAAACTGATATATGTAGTTCTGATCTGAGGATTTGAGGACCACTATACACCCATAGAATATGAGCACTTCGTACTTACTAGTCTCTGGCAGCCCAGCTGAGAGATGTATTGTGTTTGTCAAAATGATGAGTTTCAATTGTCGCCCCAGTCCTATGTAAGTTTAACTTCATGAGGATTGACTACGTTATCAACTCTGATTGACATAGCGAATACGGTTTTCAGAAAAGCGAAAATTCCGCCTGTGGCAGGGACCTCGAATTTGACTCTTCAGCTCATAACATGCTTCAGAGATGAAGAGGATCCCGAAACGTAGTTCACCCCATCACCTTGTTTGGACGGAGCCTTCCACTCTGATCAAGTCATATTACTGGGTGAGAATTTCCAGCTTCGTTCCCATGAACCCTAAACCATATATAAACAGTGAGTAGTGTGGTACTTTGACAAAGAAGTGTCGGTCCCGCAAAGACTTCTGATCCCCAAATGATCTACGACTCACCGAACACCTGCTTTCTTCACTTCGCAGTGAGAAACCCTACAGCGGAAAGAAATATACGCTCCTCAGGAAAACTACTTTTATAGGTGGTCGGGACTTGTGTAGTTTACCTAAGAACACACTGTATACACCGGAGCGAAGCAAACCGGGCTTCAATATCTGAATCTCTTCGTTTATTTCCTAGTGCTGCAAAGCTCCAATAGCGCCAGGATATGATGGATAATCCCGACGTGAACAGAGATGTTGAGATGATGGTCCGCAGAAACGAAAACATCAGGGAGGTAAAAACGTGTGAAACGGGCATCTCCCTACTGTTTTCGTTTCTGCGGACCATCATCTCAACGGACCCTCTAGCCCTTACACGTTTTGACGGATTAAAGCGATAATCTCAAGCGCGAGGTTAATTATCATCACAGGTCGCGTCATCACAGTTCGGTTAATAGTCGCGATACAGTTTGGTGATGAAGTTGTTACGCGTGAGGTTAATTATCATCACGCGTCGTGTCATCACAATTCGGATAAAATAGTCGACAACTCCATAATGGTCGTTGGCTCTTTTCCTCCGTGATCGTTGACTCTTTCTGTCCGTTCGGTCGTAAGCATGCTCCAGGTTTCTCTCTAGCGTACATAGCGATTTTGAGGTTTTTCGATTGTCGTGACATTCATGAGAACGAGAGCGAGGTTTAGAGTACGCGCATAGCGATTTCGAGGTTTTTCGCTCTCCGTGACATTCACGAGAGCGAGAGTATAGCGATTTCAAGGTTTCTCGCTCCTCGTGGCATTCACGAGAGCGAGAGCATAACAATTTTGAGATTTCTCAATTACCGTGGCATTCACGAGAGCTAGAGTGAAGTTTAAGGTACGTGCATAACGATTTTGAGGTTTCTCGATTGCCACGACATTCATGAGAGCGAGAGCGAGGTTTCTCGAGCGCGCATAACGATTTTGAGGTTTTTTGATTACGACATTCACGAGAGCAAGAGCGATTTGGAATTGTGGAGAAGAATCCGCACATTGAGCGTGTGAATTTCTCGAGATTTCTCGATTGAGTGATTTAGAGCAAGGTTTCTTGAACGATTTAGGAGCGAGTGTGGGTTATCGACAGTCTGTCCGAGCTGCTCGTGCGGCGAGGACGGACTGTCATCTTCTCGAGCGCGCAAGGTTTCTTGAGCGATTCGGTGATTTAGTAGCGAGAGGAGTGCGAGCGAGGAGCAATTGAGAGATTTATGAGCGAGGAGGAACGAGAGCAAGGCTTCTCTAGAGCGTTGTCGTGTCGTGGACCGGCTCTTATCTGAAATTCAGACTTCGATGCTTTCGCTTCAATGACACTCATGAGAAAAACAAGCTAGGTCCCAACTTACGGGCTTTTGGCACAACTTAGGATTTTTCACTTTCATCACATCAACGGATAGAGCTCATTGTCAGCTTTCCATAGGCACTTTGTCTACTTCATTTGGACGCCTAGTGGAGAAGTTACGAGATTCAAAAGATAAGTAAAACAAGCTAGGCTCCAACTTACGGACTTTTGGCACAACTTCGGATTTTCATTTTCATTACATCGATGGGTAGAGCTCGTTGTCAGCTTTCCATGGGCACTTCGTCTACTTCATTTGGATGCATAGTGGAGAAGTTACGAGACTCGGAAAAAGAGAAAATCAAGTTAATCTCTAGTTTACTTTTGCGCTATACTAAGGACGCAAGGGACATGCTTCCTCATTATTGAAGAAAACTTGTACTTACAGATACTGACGTAAGGGGGCAGCTTAAGGAGTGAGCTTGTTTTTACGACCTGTCGGTGGACGGTTTGAAGATTTGGAAAGTCCAATACATGCGTGCAAGGTGTCACTAGGTTTAGATCTGTGGAGGCTACGTGTGGGTTAAGATGGTTCGTGAAGTTACGGATCGAGGACTGTGTTCTGGGAGAAATTGAGACGCAAGAGGAGGATTTGAAGACTTCAATAATTTGTGAAGGAGAGTTGGACCGTTCGGATCATTCCGGAGTCCAAACTTGCTATCCTTGGATCCATCGAGATCAGAACATCGAGTTCTTCAAGAAATTGAAGACGGTATGAAGTTTCATCGAGCGATTTGAGAATTCTAAGTGAAATTGGCTCGCAGGGAAACGCTTACTTTAGATTTTTATTTCTCTACGACTTGAGATTAGGTTGTTCTTCACGATCGGTTAGTCAAGCTCTTCGTTCTTGGTGCCTACACGATCAAGGAGTCTTCATCTACGCATAGGAGAAGACCGTACGTGGATTGGGTTGTTGGTTTGGGTGTGGTGATCAAGTTTGAGTCACAGGGAGTCAATTTACTATCAGTTTTTGTGTCTTGCGATCAAATTTCTTGCGTGGTTTTGCGAGGGGAACTCCAAACAGCTTGTGTGGAGTCTCGTTGGGTTCAAGGTAGTTAGATCTACCTACCAGAGAAGACGAATATCAGTTCAGACGATCCGTTTGTGCGGTGTGTGCGGTTTTAAGTCGCAGGGAGGAGTTTTTGAAGGTTCGATCATCTGCGATCAAAAATCGGCAGTATCTCAGCTATTGGGAGTCGGACCTGATAGTCCTTGAGGTGAACGGAGTCAAGGAAGAAGACACTATCAACATCTGAAGTCCTTTTGACAAAAAGAGGAAGTTCTCAGATAGGTTTTTTTCGGTTCCATCACTACGGTTTTCATCCTTTGGAGTTCGTTAAAGATCTAGTTGGCTATATACAGCTTGTGGTAGCTAGCTTTAGCTAATAGCTTGTACATTGATGTGGTTTGGACTTAGGTTTCAATCGTGTGGTACTGGTGCAGCTCTTTTTGTTAGCAAAGAGAAGTTTCTCTTGCTTTGAGCTATGCTTTGGTGGTTTTGGGTCAAGGTTGAGATTCAAGGGTTCGTTCTAGGGGCTTTGAAATAGATTACAGAGCGCTTTGGTCTGTTTCTCAATTTTGTGTTCTTAGGAAGAAAGAACCTGCAGTGTATGTACATTGAGAGTTGGTATATATTGCAACGTTCGTTTTCGTGGTTATTTTTATCTGTCTTGTCTCTATTCAGTACATCTCCACAGCTAGGAACCTCACGTTTTCCTGAACATCCTTCACGCAAAATCTGACACGATACGGTGGTGAACTCGACGTGAAGGTTTGGGTTGAGATTTCTTCTGTGTTTGAACCTTGAAAAAGAGATTGACAGGCATGAGCAGGGACGGGAACGATGATGAGAACGGAGCTAGTGGTTCGGGTGGATTGCCAAAGATGCAATTGGATTCGGCGATTGCATCGATGTTTCAAGCTTTCACGATGTTTTTGCCACAGCAATAGACTGATGAGCGGAAGGAAGCTTTGGCAACCAAGGCGCTGCAAGCGGTGGTCAGCAAGATTGACCAGTTCGATGAAAGAGATGTCTCAAGATATCTGAGACATTATGTGAAGGAGATGGAGCTAAATCGGATATCAGAAGATGAGATGATTGAGACGTTTGAGTTGGCAGCAGCTCCAAAGATTAAGGATCATGTTAAAATGCTAACGAAGTATTTTAACAAGGATCGAGAGACGTTTGCTCGTGCTTTGATGGATGAGTACTTCTTGGAGGACTCTGATCGGATCATCAAGAAGTGATTCTTGGAATGAGTTGAGCAACCGAGGAAAGGTTTACAAGCTACAGAGTTGCTCATGGAGTTTGAGAAGCAGTTTTCACGGCTGATTAGGATGGAGAAGTTGACGCTGCAGTCCAACAAGACAGAGTTATTTCTTCGGGCTGCAGATGAGAAGCTGTAAGAGAAGCTAGAGGTACTTCTGGAAGATCGGGAGGAAGACGATGACTTGACTAGTAGTTGGAAGAAGGTTGAGGAAGCTGTTGGTATGCTTGCCAAGAGAGAGCGAAGACGAGAGAAGGTTCCTGTTAGGAGACTGACATCAACACCGACTGCTGTAAACGTGTTCCTGTAGTCCGACCAGTGGTTCCTATTGCTAGACAAGTAGTACTAGCTGCTCCAGCTATTCCAGTTGTCCAGACACCTGTAGTATCTCCGAAGAAGGAAGATTCAAACCTTGAGGAGATCTTGCGTTGGAGGCGAGACCTTCAGATCAAGCTCACAAGATTGGAGGAGCAAGGGTCTACAAGCGGAGCAAAACCTGTTGGGAAGCAAGGTTGGATCCAACGATGTATCTGATGCGATGATACCGATCACCCACGCAGAGATTGTAAGGAGTTGATATCTTACAGCAAGGGGTGATATTCTGGAAGGATGGGAAGGTAGCGTTGAGAGATATTGGTGCACTTCTTCAGACTTTGGTAGAGGGGGGATGAAGAAGTTGGTTGAGGATCACCTATCAACGCAAGCAGTTGCAATCGTGGAAGCTGGAACCTATGGCCCAAGGGTTGAGGATCAAGCTGAGAGAGGTTTTAACGAGCAGACTGAGCCAAGTTGATTGTGGTCATCTACCATCTCCATGAAACATAAAAAGAAGATGGCATGTGAGATATTGCCGAGGACAGCTGCTATGATCCGAAAAGATACTGGATGGGAGAATCCGATAGAAGCTCTATCGGTATATGTTTATCGTCAAGAACCAACATGAAGCGTTGTTGGAAGAGAAAAGAAGGCGAGATTCAGAGGATGCAGGAGAAGGAACTTCTTCCAAGAGACAGACTCGAGGGAAGAAAGTTCGTCAAGAGCTTCGGGATGTAAGAGCTCAAGATCTACTGATGGCTGATATTCCTTCTCCATCAAAGGAGAGAGCGAAGGAGTTCAGAAGGAGAAGGATAAGCCGGTTGCATACAAACTACAGTCGGATATCGAGGCTTCAACAGACTTGAAGGGAGTCTTGGAAGATCACATTCTAAATGCGAAGGTAGAGTTTACCTTGAGGAAAATTTTGAGCATTGCTAAGCGTGAGTTTCATGATGTCATCATCGACGTCATCAAACAGAAGCGGCAGATTACGAGTGAGACTGATTTATCGCATGCTTTGGATACTAGGATGTCTGTGGATGAGGAGAGAGAGCTTGCAGAGTGCAGTGTTTATTCTTCAAGAATATCTCTTTGTAGTCCAGAATTTGATACCCAATTCTCCAACAAGTCTTCTTGAATAATCCAACTCTCGCACCTTATCATCAAAAGAAAATAATAATTGTCCAAATCTTCAGTTCCAAATGTGTTATATTGAACTCTGAATTGTCAAAAACATCAACCTTAATTTTCTTCTTTTCACTACTCAAATTTCCACTAGAGTTGGAACAGTCTAGATTTAGTGAATACATGGATTAATAAGTAATAACATCATTCACTACATATCTTAAGTGTGTTTTACTGAACTCGTGCTTTCATTACGTTGAAGATGAGAGAATCAAAATGTAGTTGCAGTACAGAGTAGTTGAGTTAGAGCATCCATGGACTGCATGGATGACTATCTGAAAGGATTTGAGTTTGCTCTTGCCAAATACTAGACTTGACAAAAAAAATCACGAGAATGCTTAGTGTCATGTTGTTTCTTAATTTCATTATTATCTTTTGAGGCTTCAAAAATTAAATTAATGTTCGATGTTCCAAGAAACATCTTTGAAGATCATTTTTTGCAAGAAGCTCATCCTCAAGTTAGACAAATTCATGACGATTGTCGAATTGTCTTTTTCTTCTAAATTTAGATGAACATAGTCAAATTGACAAAGTTGTCATTTTGTTCAGAACTACATAAATTTTGGTATATTCGTGTTCTGGTCTCACTGTCAGCTGTTATGTTTTTTGAAGTTATTTCATAAATATGTCAATTTTGTATCTTCTTCAAGTTAAAAAATGAAAAATACCTAAATTTTACTATTTTTCAAAATTTAGATTTCTGAATTATCTGGAAAAGTTTGTGAGTTCTTGTTACGACGAACGAGTATCCAGTTGTTGTGAGCGATTGTTATTGGTCCAATGTTTTATTTAAATTGACTTTTGAACATGTCTTTGATTGTAGGTACAAACCTAATGTGGGTGATCAAGTCTTGGGTAATCGATTTGTTTTTCGATAAGAGACTTGGACCATAAGGTACTACCAGTTGGGAACAAAAATAAGAGAATTATATAATTTTTGTCTCGAGGAAGTCCGCGGTAATGTTAGAGTTGTTCGTGCAATTTTGAGAAAAGCCATTACTCTGGACGGAAGATGGTAAGTCCATACAAGAAACCTATGAAGTTGATTAGCTGGTGTGGAGCATTTTTTGGGAGAAGGTGACTGGATTCTCTATTTTTTTGCGAGAAGTGGTTCAAACACAGAGACATCTTTACAGTTGGGAAAGAATATTGCAGCTGTAGAGATTAGTCTATGTCAAGCTGATTTCATAGTCTCCCGTGTTCACACGATGGAACCTACGTTAGATTTTACTCCAAAACTAAGAGAAGCAGGAGATGACGTTAGGGTGAGTGAGCTTGCTCCTCCACCGAATGACGACATAGCTCCAGTTGCACTAGCAGTTCGTTTATATTCTAGTCCCCTAGAGGAACCTTGAGTTTAGAGCTCCGCCTGCTGAGGAGGTTCTTCCTTCAAAGTCTGTTGTTCTTTTCACAACCACAAGATGACATTGCTCTTCAATGAGAAGATTGTATTTTTATACTTTTCTTAATTATATATTTTTTCTTCTGTAACATCTGTTTATTCTATTCTTTTATTGTTTCTTGTGTGAACTCAAACGCAAAATCTCACAAAGTATTTGTATCTAAAAATCAGTAAAATCTTTAACATTTGCTCAAGTTGCGTGTATAACTTTTTATTAATAAATAGCACTGTCAAATAATCATATTTAATGCAGAGTTGCAATAATAACTCGCTTGAAATTCAGTTCTTCGAACTAACGAATAATTTGTATTAGGTCAAGTAAAGTAAAAGCTATTTAGCTCAAAATTGTTGATTTCGGCCTCAGAAAGAATTTATTTTTTTATGTCCATTCTTTACTACTAACATTCTTCTAGAATAACGTAATTATGATTATCTCGCACCAAAACAGTTTTCAGCCGGAAGTGAAAACTGCTGTACCAACAATTGTATGACGGTAGGTCAAACGTCTTCAAGTTAAGATGTACTACCGGGAAAATGTTAACTCAAGGTCAACCTCAGGTCCACAACATTACCACAGTTCAGTTATAGTAACATGATCGGATGGCAAATTCTTTAAAACTTAACCAGAGTCAACAAAATTTTGTTTTTTATACGTAAAATGTACTGTCGTACAATCAATCTTTGTCAAAACATTTGTGTTCACCAAACCTCTGGAAGAAATGATCCACCTATCACTTCTCCAAGTTCGTCGAGTTCGAACATGAAAATGAGAAAAAATGATCGATCGATCACTTCTTTCAGTTCTGATTTTGAACAAGAAGTTATTAATATTTAACCGTTCTAAAATAAAAGACTTTTTTAAAAAAAGTCAAAGGCTATGCATCATAGTGCAATTTTTGTGAAAAGTGGTCTTACTGTCACAGTTACCATCTAGTCTATCACAGTGTTAAATGTTAACTGATAGTCCATACCCGAAAACTTAAGAAAATACGAATATAAACCATAAGAAATGAGTAGATTGTCGTGCTGCTAGAGATACAAGTCCGGGAACATGAAGCTAATATACTTTAATTTACTCTGAGTTTAATATGTTACTTTTATTACATAACTTTTCTTGCAAGAAGGGTTAGGTAATAAATTAAACACCGGGATATTTGCCTGAAGTGAATATGCAAGTGCTCTAGGTGAAATTCTAGCCTAACAGTGCAGGGCTCCAAGGCTGGCATCTTCCGCCGGCCCCCTTTACCCCTGGACTGGTTGCTCGCTCGCTTGCAGTGAAGTCGAATACGGAATCCTTTTCACTTCGACTGGATTAAATTACCTGAAGGTCCAGTGATAAAGGAATTGAGTATTAGGTTACAGACATGCTCACTCACTACACTACGGGCGTGCAAATCTAGCAAATTTTCTGCAGCTGACCATGGAATAGTTTTTCTGCCGGCTCAAGTTTCTTCTCAGAATCAGTTTTTGCAATTTTGCCCCATTAGATACGCCAATCAGACAGACGTTAACCCCGCTAGACGACATATGCCTCACCTGTGTCATAGAGTCATAGCCCGAGTAGTTCAGTTGCAGGACGATGCACTTCCCAGTGAAGGTTATTAAGCAAGTTTTGATTGGACCTTCGTCCCCCATGTTTCGGCACCCTGTACATAAATTCCTAACTTTCTATGAAAGTAGAGCAGCTTTTTCGTAGAATGAAGGCATCCTTCCTCCCGAGTAAAAGGGTTGCTTAAGCTCACCAAACCACCACACTGTTCCCACTGTCACCTTCTGTATGTGCCTACTGGGATCGGTGAGTCTGCGCGCTTTGGGTGTTAATCTGCGCCTAGGTGGTAATAATCTGACACATTTATGATCAATCCGCAGACGATGCTATGGCGATACTGCTCGCTTTCGAGTCACCGGAACTAGGGACTGAAATGGCTACCTACAATGCACTCCATCTGGTAGGCTCGCGTCCTGATGAATGTGTCGTTTCCATTTTCAGTTATTAAAGGAAACCATGATGGAGCGAAGGAACCGTAATGGTTTGGGGATAGGTCAGATCCTGTGGACTCGATACTTGACCCTTGCAAAGACATAATATGCTTATCGCCATAAGCAAGAACTTGCAGTATCAACGATATATGTTTGGTGGATTCCAATAATTTCAGGAAATGGCTGTGGCTGTGATATTTTCCAGTGTGAAACTGGCGGGAGAGATGATATACCAGTTGCACAAGGCTTAAAGACATCTCTGAGGGTAGGAGTCTCTCGCCGTTCCTCAGTGTTTAATGGATTGAGAAAGGTGAGAACGGTTGGGATACCAGTGATTGCAATGGAATCTGTCCTAGGATTTACTTTAAATGCAGTAGAGAGGAAGTCCACCAAAAAGGGTAGAGTTTGAAATTCACCTCGGTGTATCTCTTGTCCTGAGCAGGAGAGTTGAGAATTGTGTATACAGCTAGTCCAGATATGTGTTCATCAGACTCGCAACTATCAACAGTTTTTCCCATGTATTTGTCCATGCTGCTTCATGCTTCGCATTCTCTGTGCAATATGGACCAGCTTAGGGTAGAAGAGAACTCGCATTTCCTTCTCAGCTGTGGAGTTATATGGGACAAAGAGATGGGAGCAGACACACAACGGACCCCTGACAACTTTTAGTTGGCCTTGTGAAACAGGATTGCGGACTTTGTCCATGGACAAGATGGTCTAGGAAATACTGGGCCCCCACTGCCTAAGAGGTCAGCATTAATTGCTCAGTCTGTCACTGAGTTTTTCATACAAAAATGCACGGAGTTCCCTGGTGAGGTCACTATCGTGGCTTTGGAACCTCTAACGAATCTTGCCTAGGTAAGTCGTCTTTATGTCCCCCTTCCGTATGTGTTCTACCCACAAAGACCCGAGAGAAGCGAAAACCTCTGTGCAGGTTGTCCCTAGATTACCTATTCTTGTAGTTGCCAAAAATTGTGCTTTGCCGAAGAAGAATACAACGACGGGAATGTCTCACAGTAGAGTTTGAAGTTCCACAGAGGCTGCCTTTGACCGTAAGGAACTACACCATACAAGAGTTTTTACAAGCCCCGAAACTCGGTCGGTCCAAGTTGTCTCGCACAGCATTCTCCGCGTACAAAGTTTGAGATCTGGGAGTGACAGAGAGCTGTACGCTCCGCTTCCCGTCGGACTCAAACTTAAAAGAGGTGTGAAGATGATGAATGATGGGCACTTCTCTCACGTTGAAACCAGTCCACCCGAGTCGGCGTATAACTATTGTCAAGCTCCGAAGGTTTGTCATCCTAGACGAAGTATCTGTCCATCGTAACTTGTGCTTTCTTTCAGGGATCATCAGCTTCATACATTTGCGTGTGGCTTCGCTTGCGTTTATTTACATCCAGTGGTACTCAAAGCTTGCTATTTAGACCGTCTTCGTGACACTCTGGAATCTGATGTGGAATTCGAAGACAGTTCGGACCTTACAGCTGGGACAACTAACAAACGCCGTCTGAGGCAAAACTTGCTGCTTGTGACATTTCACTTCTTTATACAAGAGTAAGGAATAGAATAATCACGCATTCAAATCTCAGCATTATCTCACAGGAAAATTTCCATGGAACTACAAGGGAACCCCCGCTTGTCTGTCAGCGCAGACCTCCACGTCGAACGCGCTCTGCAATCTCTCGGTGCGCTTTGTACATGTCGAATGTCTGGTACGTAGCGGGCGCCTCCCATCACCGTCAAAACTACGGTTGGGTATACATGAAACTGGCCCCAAGTGTCTCCGTCACGAAGCGGTCACCATCCGCTATGTCGAGACGTGCACCAGCACCTGCGTGTTACCCGCATCTCCGGAACTGTTTGCATCCCTGGAACTCGTTCTTGGAGACTCCCCGTCCTCTGGAAGCGGATGGAGAATTAGCTGCTTTCTCTGCTGTTGTATGCGGTAGAAGTACAGAAGCCCAACCAACAGAATGAAGAGCGTGATCACGAGGATCCCCATAGTCATCCCCAAAATCACTCCTTGATGTGTTGTCTTGCCCATGTTGACGTCCGACTTCGCCTCTCAACTTCCAGGAATCTCTCCCTCAAACCCACCAACTGCAGCCCGACGAGGACCTTAATACCACAGTAAAAGAGCCAAGACTGGCCTGTAATTTTGTTACAAGAGGTTAAGCTGACGATGATACTCCCTTGCGCTTGCTAACCCGCATGAAACCTCGAGCAGGACGATCAGGTGTAGGCGTCGTCGCATTGTGGCAGAAAATGCTACACAACGGCGCGCTGGGCGTTCAGCAGAAGAGAATTTGAACTTCTCATGGCCCTTCAAATTTTAGAGTACGATATACGGGACAACTGGCAGCAAGGGGCAGAGACAAAGGTGTCGAAATTCTAGATTGTTTCCCCGCTGTCTTCTTGCTTCTAAATCGGCAATCTATTCATGATGAGCTGCTACGATATATCACCACTCAGATCTAGAAAACGAAGCTTTGGAGTACCGCGCCTAATCTTCAATTTGACAGCGTGATACGGATGCTATGAGCCATACCTATCTCGACATCTCTGGGCTGCTCTCCTAGGACATAGACTCCCGAGTGCATTTAAAATAATTCGCTTGAAGGCCGGTTATTATATATACAGACCGTCATCGAGGTAAGATGTGTGTCTGAAAGATTCAAGCACTGCACCTCAGTAATCCAACGACTGACTCCATCGAGATTATATCGTTTCAAGAATCCACCTAAAACCTCAAGATCGAACCGTCTTCGTTTAGGCTGCCTAAAGACTGACTGAGACAAGCAGGAGTGGAAGGCATTCTGACTCCGCAGATTCATCTGGACCTGAACCGGGTCTGCAGCAATTTTGTCGAGTCCTGCGATGATGTTGCCTCAGTACTCTTGAGACAAGTGCCACGGCCGACAAGTTGACTAGTTTCTTCCTTACAGGCAAGAGGTCAAAGTTTCTGTCCTCATTCGCCATGAGACTTCTCTACGTCGTTCCGCTTGAATGATTCCACCATTCCTATCGGACCGCATGAATACCAGGAGAGGATTAAGGAAGAAGAAGATCAGGCCGAAAGTTCGAGGGTAGCACGCCACTGACCAAATCCCCTACCATCATCTTCATGATCTTGCATAGCCTGCATCGTAAGCTAACTGACTACCATGTTCCACGGAACGCAGCACGGAGTGAGGTGCAGCAGAAAGCCATATTCATATCAGTTTGTGTCTCTCTCGTGCCTGTACAGCCAGCAAAAGCAGACAGCGATGCCGTGCGATGGCCTTCTTTCACTCTACGGATAAACTCCTGCAAATTCGGAGGCTGTCTTCCTTTGTTTGATGATGTTATCAGTCAACATCGTCAAACCCGTTTATCGCTCACGATACTTGATGTCATGCATGTGTCTCTTACCACCAACGACGCACAACGACAGTCCATATTGACGTGCGGTGGGGCCCGATCACACACAAAGCATGTTCACAGGGTTCCATCCGCCACCTCTACAAGGACTTCGAACGTTAGGTGTACAGTGCCTCCGGAGGAAGGCAGACCGCTGAGGATTGTAGAGTCTTCAGGGTGAAGTGGACATTCTTGTGCTGTGAGAGAAGAACTACGTAACCAGGAGCTCCGTGCTCGAAGCGCCTTGTGCCGTAAGGAATGAAGACTTTATTCAACCGAGAGCAAATGCAGTGTTCAAACAGCATTCGATGCTCTAAGTAATCAGTCACTCATAAGTTCAAGTCCTTACCAGTCAACAGGGGGGTGAATGTGGACACTGAATCCGCGAATTCATAGCAATGAGGTTTGAAAATAGAAAGAGCTGATTCTTTCCTAGTAATCGTCCAAGTCACGGACTAAACGAACTGCTGAATATTACTGCCTAAGCACACCTTAGTGCTGAACTGGTCTTCACAGCAAAACTCACGTTGTTGAGGTGTGCTCAGGGGCTACAGTAGTTGTATCTCTGTGATTCGTTGGACAAATGGATCTGGAGAACAATCTTCTCACTTTGGGTCGCAGTTTCCAAAGCATTCCTTTTACATCAGCATCTCAGCATTCTTTTGACAAGCTTACGTACATATGTTCTCGCCCTTCTCGTCAGGGTCTAAATTAGGTCTGAGACGGTGCTTCCTTGCCTCATCTTGCCAGGATTGGGTATCATTAGCCATATCGTATTACCTTTTAACAAAACCCTCGGTTATCTAGGCATGGTGAACGCCATCACTGGGTTCTAGCATCTTGGTTCTTGGTTCTGCTCTGGTCAAACATAGAATGTGATCAGTCCCACTTTTGTTCCGTATTGAACTGGACTCGATAATTATTGTGAGCCGACTCTAAACCCTAGTGTCTGTGTTGACCTGGATTATTTCCTGCTTTCGCATTGTGCTCCGAGTACTCTGAACTTGTGTGGAGATGTTCTTACATATCGTATACAGTTGGAAACTAAGTACAGAATTGTTTTGGGGCAAATGTTACATCGGAATCCACTCGAGTACCCTCTCGAGACTCTCAGCTCAGATCTAGAAGAGTGTTAATAACTTACAAAATGGAGGAGTAGGTTCTGCCTGCTGGGTTATGAGACTAGCTTGAAGTGAGGGGGAGGAAAACATATTACCTACTTCTTATGACTTAGAGCATGCCCTCGAAGCTCCCTAGTTACCAGACGTGATCAAGAAAGTTATTGGATTAGGAACTCCATGGCTAGAAAAGCCGAAGTGAAGCCTCAGTGCCAACGGAACTTGTACGTCTGCATGTCGTAAATCAATCTCGATGTAAACAGAGAGAACTGTCTTAACTGACAGGAACTCAGAACGTTGCACCACAACCGCATTAGATAACGCTAACCCTATAATAAAGATAATACCTTTCCGTCACAACACAAGCGCCCGTGGCCTAATGGATAAGGCATCTGACTTCTAATCAGGGGATTGTGGGTTCGAGTCCCACCGGGCGTGCCTTTTCTTCGTTGCTTGTACAGAATTACAGGTGGCCCCAATAGGTGCTGCTCCACCTTTGATTACCATCACCTCACCCTTCCGAATTAATTAATTTTTTAGTTAAATGTGAAATGAGTGTAGCAGTATTTCATAAATTAATTGATTACTTAAATATTGTGATGAATATAACAGGATCCCGGTCTTATATTCTCAACGGCGTCTCTAAACCATAAGTGGACCCCATAAGTGGATGGGGTCCACTTATGGTTTCAGTCTGGCTTCCTCTCCCAGCGGTCATTACAGTTGACATATAATAATATTAGAGCAGAATTTATATATTTTTTCAATTTATGATACAATAATCATCTAACACAAATACATTCTACTGAGAGAGCAATGGAGGTAGTGTTTCCTCCTAAGTTCAGAGAATAATAGAATTTCGAGATTTTAGGTTACAGTTACTTGTCCGTATCTAAATCTTTTCATTAAAAAAACTCTTTTATTTAAATAATGTTTCACTTCTCTCCGATACTTGGAAATATTTATACCCACTATTTTGTTTCTTGTTTAATTCTAGCGTCCGTACGTTCACTAACATATTAAATGTATTTTAATTTTTTGTATTTTCCTGGTGCCTTCTTGCTTCTTCTCTCTTGATCTCTTGATGTGAGTTGGAATGTATATAGACTTGTATACCGGAATTCAACCTTTGTGGATACGACAATCTTTGCTATCAAGAGTTGACTAGCATCCTCAACTTTTTTAGAAGAAAAAAATTCCTAGATTTCTCAAAATTGCTTAGAAGTTCTACCGAGTAATTTTTAAACAACATGAAATCGGATAAGTTGTCAATCAAATTTCCAAAAAGTGAAAATTTTCTCGAATTTTGCAATATTATTAAGAAGTTGTACAGAGTAACTTCTAAAAGATATGAGATCTGATATATAGACATGGGGATTCATCTAGCAGGTTGCTCTCCAACTCCACAAATGTTCATGTTCTCATCACCCATCACAATTTGTACATTACTGAATAATTTATTTCTCTCGGGTCCTCAACTTTTTTAAATATAATATTCCTGGGTTTTTTCAAAATTATATAGAAGTTGCACTGAGGAACTTTTAAACAATATGAAATCAGATATTTACACACGTCATAAGAAAACTCGCCTAAAAAGTGCTCTTTAATTCTTACATGTTCATGTTCTCATCACCCATCGGTATCACAATTTGCCACGACATATTTGTACTTGTTCACTATTCAGAATATCTGATATGCGATATGAGAACATGTTACGCAGATATTCTGAATTATGAACAAGTACATGTAACTTCAAGTTGCAAGAATATAATGCACTCTTTGTTTGTAGACTGCACAACATCTTTATCTTTTTTCCTTCAATGAGGAGATCATCCACACCGTGGACCCTCCAACCTCTTTCCTCAATAAATTTTGACATATGACATAATCATGCCTTGCATATGCGTTGCAGTCTTGCAACTTGTGCAATGCAGTTTTGTAACTTTACTTTCAACTTCATAACTTAGAATCACAAAAAATGCAGAACTTCAGTGGAGCAAAACGTAACTACAATATGCAAGAATTAGCAACTTCAACCAAATTTGAAGTTGTATGATCAAACGGATGGCAACCTTATTACACAGAACATAAATACGTGTGACCCAGATTGTCTAAAGTATTTGGCACTCTGCATTTTCTGTCTTGATCTATGACATAACCTCTTGAAACATACATTAATCGACATTAAATTGAGAACTTCAAATATATACAATAGATGATAAGGTGTAACCATGACAACAAAAAAAACGACAACAAACTACAAAAATGAATTTGGAAATGCAATTGATCTTTCCTCTCGAGCTTTTTCTTTATCTTCACAAATATAGAACTTTAAATAGTTGTTGCATTCGTTGTCTACATGAAGGTCTTAGACCATTGTGTGTCTCTCATTCTACATAAACATTTGGATCTGTACTCTTCAGTCTATCACAGAAGGTAAGAATATAGTGGAACTAGTACCCTCACCTCCAATTGTAATCAAGGATAATCTCTTTGCTCTATCCCATTGATATGTATGTGGTTTGTCTATTGTAACATTCTTAATGGCTCTTGGAGCTGATTCATCAAAATCAAAGGATTGTTGTTACCATATTACGCCAAGTCTTGGCTAACCATCTGAATTACTATTTGTTATACGCTATATGTGGACATAACCATATAGTTGTGAATGAAGTTGCAAACAATTAGTAGTACATTCTAGTTTTATCTCACATTTTCTCCCACGTGTCATTGACAACGATTTGTCATAGCTTCATCAATGAGACATTCATCCCTCTCTCTTTTTCACTAGTACACTCTCTCCACATGCATCCGAATTTGATCTCGAAGTCTATCTAGTCAAACAAGTTCTTCGATCAATTGATATGAAATTTAACTCATTACGAATCTACAACACGCTATACAAAGTCTTGAAGGCACTTGGTCCATAACAATGATCTTTGGCATAGCATAGTCCAACAACAGCATAGCATATTCAAATTTGACAATGTCCTTGAACAGTGCAAAACGTCTTGAGCTAGAGCAACATCTAAGAACCGGGAGACAACGTCCTCTAAACCCACCGGTACTCAAAAGATATGTAAACCATCTCTAGGTGTAACAAATTCCTCTAGGAGCTAGAGGTCCAACGGAATACTCTTGAGAGATCAAGCCCTACACGTTGACACTTTCATTCTCAATCCTACCAAAGTCAATTGAGAGACGAGGTAATCAAAGACATCCAGACTTCGTCTGTCGGACGTATGATATACATGCCATCAACTAGAGATGAAAAGACACAATCTGGAACAACCAAGGCGGTGGTCAAAAGAGCTCATAGTGAGCTAATGCAAAGCGGGATCCACCCAAAGGGTCTCCCTGACGAGTACCTACAACGGAGTTGATGATTGTAACCCTCGTTTCCATGCGGTAGTTTTGATACTTTTGCGTCACGTCTCTTACAATCTGGAGACAAGTCTTCATCGCAAAAAATGAAAGATGTAGAACCAAATGAAGATGTACAGGTGAGTCTCTGGAACTATGAGCAGAGGACACGAGTCTTCATCTCTCGAAAGTAAAGGATCGTATCCAAATATTGTATCCAATTTTCGATACCGCTTTTACAAGAACATGATTGATAACTTTGTTTCATTTTGGACCCTCATGATTTTTTCATACGAGCTCCAAATGTAAAAGTTTCAATTATGCCAGAAAGCACTTGTCATCAGCTTTCTAATAATACATATTTTTGCCGAGATGACCATCACACCAAAAGTTACAATGGTTCAAAATTTGCAGTTTTTTCAAACTTAGTTTTATCCCATTCACACGAGTTCTTCCACAACATCGAGGTTAACCTCGATGTTGGGAGGACAACTTAACCCAAGTCTTGAAAATCCTTCCCTGGAATCCAGTAGCCTGAAGGTACTCTCCAAGAATTACTCCAAAAGAAGAAATTTGTCCTCTTTATTACTCTTCCAACCACCTCCTTAGATGACCACGTATCAACTTCAAGAGCAGCCACATGATATACATGCTAGGTGACATGCATGCATATTGCCACATGACATCCATGCATACATCCATGTCAGATATTATGCCACCTCACTATCCAGTCAACATCCATAACCATGTCAACACTTAACACAACAGCAATTTCGCCAAGTTAGCATATATCACGTTAGTAGATTTTTACCATGTCAGCAAATTTTTTTCCAAGTCAGATTTTCCATATCAGCAAGTTTTTGCCATGTCAGATTTCACCACGTAAGCTTTTGTCATCACCAAAACTCTAAAACTTCCAACCCCTATAACTCCTTCATCTTATCTCCGTTCGTGACGATCAAAATATCAATTTTGATCTCCTCGACGAGACCTACACACTGGTACTTTCAGAAATACATTTTGGATCAAAACATAAAAATGTATTCCTTGAACATTGGTTTCTCACCATAGCTGGTCCAAGACACGACATCCACCCCTTCTAAAACATGTGCATCCTTTGGTATGCACCAGATGACTTACATGGAGTGGATCGGCACAACCTATAATCTGATAATCTTCCAATCCATACGCATAAGATATGTAAGCTTGCTGTCACCCTAATCTTCCTTCATCACTCTAATCCTCGCCTTGAAGTCCAATCTCTTCACGTATAACCTCAATATCCATCCTTCCTTCTTTTTGCTTTTCTGAAAAGTGCACATGTTATTGTACGTGTATCTTGTCCTGCCTATCATTATAGTTCACTTTAGAGTGAAATCCATCCAAAATCTTTGGAAACTCCTTTTCATTATCATTCTGATGCTTCGAGTATCCTCATGATCCTCAACAACGACTTATCCATCATCCAATACCCGTAGTCTCTAGTGCAAATCTTCAACCCTCATCATCCGTTGTCGTGTCGTGGACCGGCTCCTACTTGAAATTCAAACTTCGATGCTTGTCGCTCCAAAGACACTCATGAGGAAATAAGCTAGGCCCCAGCTTACGAGTTTTTGGCACAATCTCAGATCTCCATTTTCATCGCATAGATGGGTAGAGCTCCTTGTCAGCTTTCCACAGGCACTTTGTCTATTTCGTTTGGACGCTTAGTGGAAAAGTTACAGGACTCGAAAGATGGAGAAAATAAGCTAGGCCTCAGCTTACGGGTTTTTGGCACCACTTCGGATCTTCGTTTTTATCGCACCAGTGGATAGAGCTCCTTGTCAGCTTTCCATAGGCACTTCATCTACTTCGTTTGGACGCCTAGTGGAGAAGTTACAAGACTCGAAAGATGAAGAAAACAAGCTAGGCCCCAGCTTACAGGCTTTTGACGCAACTTCGGATCTTCGCTTTCATCACATAGATGGGTAGAGCTTGCTGTCAGCTTTCCATGGGCATCTTGTTTACTTCGTTTGGACATCCAGAGAAGAAGTTATGCGATTCGAAAGAAGGTAAAAATCAAGCTAGGCCCCTAGTTACTTGCTGACTGGGTATTTAGGGCTTCAGGCGTTATATCAAAGACGCAAGGGGCCTGCTTCTTATTATTGAAGAGGGTTGAACTTCGTACGTACAGACTGTTGCAAGGGGGCTGCTTAAGGGGCTTGCTTGTTCCTACGACATGTCGGTGGATGTTTTGGAGAATTGGGAAGTCCAATACACGCGCGCAAGGTGTCATCGGGTTCAGATCTGTGCAGGCTACGCACAGGTTAAGACGGTTCTTGAAGAGACGGATCGGGGGTTGTGTTCTGGAAGAAATTGAGACGCAGGAAGCAGATTTGGGATTTTCAGTTACTTGTGAAGGAGAGTTGGACCGTTCGGGCCGTTCCGGAGTCCAAACTTGCTGTCCTTGGATCCATCGGGATCAGAACAACAAGTTCTTCAGGAAATTGAAGACGATACCAGTTTTCATCGGGCGGTTTGGGAGTTGTGAGTGAAATTGGTTCGCAGGGAAGCGCTTGCGTCAGGTTTTTCATCGCTTGCGACCTGAGATTGGATTGTTCTTCGCGATCGATGAGCAAAGCTCTTCGTTCTTGGTGTCTACGCGATCAGGGAGTCCTCATGTACGCATAGGAGAAGACTGTAAGTGAATTGGATTGTTGGTTTGGGTGTGGTGAGCGAGGTTGAGCCGTAGCGAGCCGATTTACGTCAGTTTTTTTGTAATCTGCGACCAAATTTCTCGAGTGGTTTTGCAAGGGGAACTCTGAACGGCTTGTTTGGAGTCTTGTTGGGTTCAGGGTAGCTAGATTTACCTACCAGAGAAGACAGATATCAGTTTGGACGATCCGTTTGTGCGGTGTGAGCGGTTTTAAGCCGTAGGGAGGAGTTTTTGAAGGTTCGGTCACCTGCGACCGAAAATCGACGATATCTCGACTATCGGGAGTCGGATCTGAAGGTTTCTTGAGCCAACGGAGTCAGGGAAGGAGACCCTATCGACATTTGAAGATTGTTTGACGAAAGGAGAAAGTTCCCAGATAGGTCTTTTTCGGTTCCTTCGCTACAGGTTTCGTCCTTTTGAGTTCGTTAAGGACTTAGTTGGTTGTGTATGGCTTGTGGTAGCTAGCTTTAGCCAAGAGCTAGTGTGTGGATGTGGTTTGGACTTGGATTTGGATCGCGTGATACTGTTGTGGCTCTGTTTGTTAGCAAAGAGAAGTTTCTCTTGCTTTGAGCTACGTTTCGGCGATTTTAGGCTAGGTTGCGATTCAAGGGTTTGTTTTAGAGCTTCTGAAGTAGGTTATAGACCGCTCTGGTCTATTCTTCAGTTTTGTGCTGTTAGCAGAAAGAAACGGCAGTGTACATACATTTGGAGTGGTATATATTGCGCGTTCATTTTTGTGGTTGTTCTTCTCTGTCTCGTCTTGTTTGGCACACAGCATCTCCACAGCCAGGAACCTCGCATTTTCTTGGACATCCTTCACGCACAAAATATCCGACACGATACGGTGGTGAACTCGACGTGAAGGTCTGGGGTGGAGATTTCTTCTGTGTGTGAACTTTGAAGAAGAGATTGGCAATCATGAGTGGGGATGAGAAAGGTGATGGAGATGGAGCTAGTGGTTCAGGTGGGTTACCAAGGGTGCAGTTGGATCCGTCGACTGCATCGATGTTCCAAGCTTTCACTATGTTCTTACGGCAGCAACAGTCTGATGAGCGGAAGGAAGCTTTGGCAACAAAGGCGCTACAAGCGGTGGTCAACAAGATTGACCAGTTTGAAGAGAAAGATGTCTCAAGATATTTGAGGCATTATGTGAAGGAGATGGAGCTGAACCGGGTCTCAGAAGATGAGATGATTGAGACGTGTGAGTTAGCAGCAGCTCCAGAGATTAGGGATCATGTTAAAATGCTAACGAAGCATTTTAACAAGGATTGGGAGACGTTTGCTCGTGCTTTGATGGATGAGTACTTCTTGGAGGACTCTGATTGAGTCACCAAGAAGTCCTTCTTGGAGTGGGTTGAGCAACCAAGGAAGGGTCTACAAGCTACTGAGTTGCTCAGGGAGTTTGAGAAGCTGTTTTCACGGCTAACCAGGATGGAGAAGTTGACGTTGCAGTCCAACAAGACAGAGCTATTTCTCCGGGCTGCAGATGAGAAGTTGCAAGAGAAGCTAGAGGTACTTCTGGAAGATCGGGAGGAGGACGATGGATTGACCAGCAGTTGGAAGAAGGTTGAAGAAGCTGTTGGTCTGCTTACCAAGAGGGAGCGGAGACGAGAGAAAGTTCCTGTTAGAAGACTGGCACCAACACCTACAGCTGTAACACCTGTTCCTGTAGTCCGACCAGTTCCTGTTGCTAGACAAGTAGTACCAGTTGCTCCAGCTGTTCCTGTTGTTCCAGTTGTTCAGGCACCCATGGTATCTCCGAAGAAGGATGACTCAAACCTTGAGGAGATATTGCGTGGAATGCGAGATCTGCAGATCAAGCTCACCAAATTGGAAGAGAAGGGATCTACAAGCGGAGTAAGACCGGTTGAGAAGCAAGGCTGGATCCAGCGGTGTATCTGGTGCGATGGTACTGATCATCCGCGCAGAGATTGCAAGGAGTTCACAGATATTCTGCAGCAAGGAGTGATCTTCTGGAAGGATGGGAAGGTAGCGTTGAGGGATACTGGTGCACTTCTTCAGACCAACTTTGGTAGAGGAGAGATGAAGAAGTTGGTTGAGGACCACCTATCAGCGCAAGCAGTCGCAATCGTGGAAGCTGGACGGTTATGACACAAGGGTTGAGGATCAAGCTGAGAGGAGTTTCAACAAGCAAGTTGAGCCAAGTGAGTTGTGGTCATCTGCCATCTCCATGAAACAGAAAGGGAAGATGGCACGTGAGATGTTGCAGAGGACAGCTGCTACGATCAGAAGGGATACTGGATGGGAGGATCCGATAGAAGCTCTATCGGTGCATGCGTACATCACCAAGAACCAACACGAAGCGTTGTTGGAAGAGAAGAGAAGGCGAGATTCAGAGGATGCAGGGGAAGGAACTTCTTCCAAGAGACAGACTCGAGGGGAGAAGATTCGCCAAGAGCTTCGGGATGCAGGAGCTCAAGACCTACTGATGGACGATGCACCTTCTTCATCGAAGGAGAAATCTCAGAAGGAGAAGGGTAAGCCGGCTGCGTACAAGCTACAGTCGGATATCGAGGCTTCAACAGACTTGAAGGGAGTCTTGGAAGATCGCATTCTGAATGCGAAAGTGGAGTTTACTTTGAGAGAAGTGTTAGGCATCGCCAAGCGTGAGTTTCATGATGTCATCATCGATGTCATGAAACGGAAACGACAAATTACGGGTGAGACTGGTTTATCACATGCTTTGGATACTAGAATGTCAATGGATGAGGAGAGAGAGCTTGCAAGGTGCAGTGTCTATTCTCCAGAGGAAGAAAGAGATCAAAGGCGCAGGGTGCATTTCGAGGATGAAGAGGAGGATGGGAAGCGGAGCTCAAGTCATTACAGCCACAATCACTGGGCTCGAGCTACGACGGAGACGTTGATGAGGATCGAGGACTTGGATGAGCCGGTGGTTGCTCTGATCGATCATGGATCAGAAATCAACATCATGTCCAAGGAGCTATACAAGAAGAAGAAGTGGCCGATCGACACAGAGCATGGATGGGTCATAAGAGCAACCAACAACACGAGAGGAGACTTGTATGGAGCTTGTCCAGACATTAGAGTGCACGTAGGTGATGTTGCTATCGAGCAAAACTTCTTTGTTCAGGAAGCTACATCATACCCGCTCATTCTGGGCCAACCTTTCATCATAGCGACCCGAATGGAGACAAAGGTACTGGACGACGGATCTGCGTATGCTAGGATCCGAAGTCAAGATGAGAAGAGAGCGGTACAGTTCCTGACTGTACCGTCCAACCACGAGCGCAACCGAGATCGTTTGAGGGAGAAGCCGCTTCCAAGGGTGAGTGAAGAGTTCAAGGATTTTCGTTGAGTACCACTATAGAGCGGGATTGTGGTGGTGCGCAAGAGAAGGTACTCTCGCTTGATGGAGATAGTGCCTTTTGTACAGGGTTTGTTGGGTTTTCAGATTGTGGGATTGCTATTTACAGGAGGATAGTAGAGTTGAGAAGAAAAGAACAAAAACATTTGCGTGGTGTTGAGTTGATGTTGAAAGAGTTGGGTGAGCTAGAAAGGGATGAATGGATTTCTGGTGTTTATGAAGAGGATGGGTTGGAAGATCTTTTGCGAGAGATCATGTCTATTGGATGGGAGGATATGGATAAGGTCGTGCAGATTCATTCAAGGGAGGCCTATTCGGTGATCGAATCATTCCGTGCACCGGAGGTTCGAGTTGAGACAAGGTACAAGACAGTGGATAGGAAGGTAAAGTCAGTTGCTGGTCCTTTGCCGGAAGACACCAACCAACAGATGGATCGAGCTTCAAAGGAGAAGAGTTTGAGAGATCATGTAATGATAGGACACAAGTTCACGGAGAAGACCCTTGAAGAGCTGAAGATTGGATCTGATGAGTCTCTTCTACCAGAAGAGAGGATGTGCTTCAAGGAGATGCTTTCAAGACATGGGAAAGCATTTGCTTTTGAGCCACATGAGATTGGATGTGTAGATCCGTACGTTGTTACCCCGATGGTTATCTTCACGGTACCGCATGTGCCATGGAACCTGAGACCAATTCCAGTACCGCGGGCTCACTTGCCCAAACTAGTGGAGTTGCTGAAGGAGAAGATGCGGATGAAGATCTTGGAGCCGTCGTTTGCACCATATTCAAGCAGATGGTTTACAGTACCAAAGAAGAATGGGTCGCTGCGGTTCATCCAAGACATGCAGTCGGTGAACGCAGTAACAATCAGAAATGCTGGGGTGGGACCGATTGTGGATGAGTTTACAGAAGCGTTTGCAGGAAGAGCGATTTACTCGATGGGAGATCTTTACTCAGGGTATGATCAGTTTCAACTAGCGGAGGAGAGCAGAAGCTTCACGACAATGAGGACACCTTTGGGGTTGGTTAGGATGTGTACTTTACCACAGGGAGCTACCAACTCGGTAGCACACATGATGAACGGGATGAATCGAGTTCTAAGAGACTTCATTCCTGAAAAGACGATGTCATTCTTGGATGACATCCCCATTAAAGGATGTGTGGAAGATGAGAAGGATGAAGCATTAGATCAGAGGGGGTGTCGACGATACGTCACTGATCACATCGCAGACTGTGAGAAGATCTTATTTCGACTTGAGGAAGTTCATCTTACGTTGTCAGGTGCGAAGTCTACTTTTGGGGTTAGAGAGGTTTTGATCGTTGGTCATTTGTGTGGATCGTTTGGTCGGAAGCCAGATCCGAACAAGGTGGATGCGATTGGAAGGATGAAGGAGGTTTGCAACTCGCTGACAGAAGTAAGAAGATTTTTGGGTGCTTGTGTATTCTACCACATTTGGATTCTTCATTATGCGCATGTGGCGGACCCGTTGTATGGATTGTTGCGTAAGGGTCATAAGTTCAGATGGGAGGAAGAGCATACTGATGCGGTAAGGAAGCTGAAGTCTTTACTATCATCTCCTCCAGTTTTGAGAAGGATTGATTACAAGGGTGCTAGGCCGGTGGTTCTTACTGTGGATACAAGTCCAGTTGCAATTGGATGGGCAGTCGGACAGGATGATGAGGATGGAGAAAGGTTTGCGGTTAGGTTCGGAGCGAAGGTGTTAAGTGCTCGACAACGTGCTTACCCGCAAGTGAAGAGAGAACTGTGGGGTATTGTTTCAGCTATGAAAACTGAGAAAGAGTATTTGATTGGAGCAGTAGTGGTGGTTGAAACTGATTGCTTGCCGTTGTTAGGGATGATCATGAATTGTTCAACTCCTGATATTGCGATGTTACAATAGATCGCATATATCAAGTCGTTGAACCCGGAGTTTAGACATATCGTAGGGAAAGATAATCCGATGGCGGATATGTTATCTCGAGCTCGATATGATGGGGAGGATGAGATGGTAGAAGACATTGACGACGTGGGTACAGAGTTCTATTCGATTGCACAGACAGGAAGGGAAGATGAGTTGTTTGTTGAAGGGTTGTATGATGGTGATTTACTTGATATCGGGAGGTACCTTAGTACGATGGTTAAGCAGACAGGTTGGACGGATGAGAGGTTTCGGCGAGTTCGAAGGAAGGCCTACAACTTCATGATGCAGGATGAGTTTCTTTGGAAGCGACTGAAGCAGAAAGGTGGGTATCGCTACGGGTGAATTGCAACAAGGAAGATCAGCAGAAGTTGCTCAAGGCGTTCCATGAGAGTCTTTGGGCTGGACATCGAGGGATTTGGGCCACTTTTACAAAGATGAAAGAGCGGTATTGGTGGAAAAACATGTACATGGATGTTGTATCTTTTGTGGAGTCTTGTTTGACATGTCAGATGTATTCGAACATCCGACATCGTGACGGATTACATCCGACTTATCCGTTGGCAATCCACTTCAAGTGGGTGGTAGACTTGGTGATTATGCCGGTTGGATTATGGCAGATGAGATACTTGGTACTTGCTAGAGAAGATCTTTCAAATCAAGTCGAGGGTAGGGCGCTTCGGACGAAGACAACTGAAGGGGTATGTAAATTTCTCTTGGAAGAGGTTGTTTGTCGGTATGGATGTGTGGGAAAGATCACTGCAGATCGGGGAGAGTTAGATGCACATGAGGCTCGTGAATTCTTTGCAAGGTGTGGGGTGAGGTTATCACTGACAACTGCTTACAACCCCGAAGAGAATGCCAAGAGTGAACGTGGTCATCCACCCTGATGTCAGTGAACGTGGTCACCACGTGAAGGCTTTGGTGAAGGCTTGCAACGGAAGGGTGCGCGAGTGGCCTCGACTCTTACCATTTGCGTTATGGGCAGATAGAACGACGCACAGCTCGGTGACAGGTTACATGCCAGTGGAACTCATCACAGGTCAGAAGCCTATCATGCCGATTGAAGAACATGTTCTGACATGGAGTGTGTTACCTTGGGAGGACAATTTGACTAAAGAAGAGCTTCTTGCTATTCGAATTAGGCAGTTACAGAGAAGACCAGAGGATATCCAAACTGCTTTGGATAGGCTGCGAGAAGCACGGTTGAAGAACAAGATCAGATTTGATCAGCGACATCGTTTGAGACCCAGGGAAATCAAAGAAGGTGATTGGGTGTTAGTCTATGACAACAGTCTAGACAACCAGCATAGTGCACTCCGGAAGTTTTCCAGAAGATGGTTTGGTCCGTATGTGGTGAAGAAGGTTCATGACAACGCAACTTACGTCCTGCAAGAGTTGGATGGAACGAGCTTGAAGGTACCAGTGGCAGGTAAACGTGTCAAGATTTTCAAAAAGAGAGATGAGGAGGTCGATCTAGCAGATATCTTGACGGAGTTTCAGTTTGAAGATGAGGATTATGCAGAAGATCTTGAAGGTGAGGTTGGTTACGATGGGAAGTAGGACGATAAGCCGGTCCACTCCTTGGTTGGTATCTCTGGTGCATACCGAAGGATGCACAGGTTCAGAGGGGGTGGATGTCGTGTCGTGGACCGGCTCCTACTTGAAATTCAAACTTTGATGCTTGTCGCTCCAAAGACACTCATGAGGAAATAAGCTAGGCCCCAGCTTACGGGTTTTTGGCACAATCTCAGATCTCCATTTTCATCGCATAGATGGGTAGAGCTCCTTGTCAGCTTTCCACAGGCACTTTGTCTACTTCGTTTGGACGCTTAGTGGAAAAGTTACAGGACTCGAAAGATGGAGAAAATAATCTAAGCCCCAGCTTACGGGTTTTTGGCACCACTTTGGATCTTCGTTTTTATCGCACCAGTGGATAGAGCTCCTTGTCAGCTTTCCATAGGCACTTCATCTACTTCGTTTGGACGCCTAGTGGAGAAGTTACAGGACTCGAAAGATGAAGAAAACAAGCTAGGCCCCAGTTTACAAGCTTTTGAAGCAACTTCGGATCTTCGCTTTCATCACATAGATGGGTAGAGCTCGCTGTCAGCTTTCCATGGGCATCTTGTTTACTTCGTTTGGACATCGAGAGAAGAAGTTATGCGATTCGAAAGAAGGTAAAAATCAAGCTAGGCCCCTAGTTACTTGCTGACTGGGTATTTAGGGCTTCAGGCGTTATATCAAAGACGCAAGGGCCTGCTTCTTATTATTGAAGAGGGTTGAATACAGACTGTTGCAAGGGGGCTGCTTAAGGGGCTTGCTTGTTCCTACGACATGTCGGTGGATGTTTTGGAGAATTGGGAAGTCTAATACACGCGCGCAAGGTGTCATCGGGTTCAGATCTGTGCAGGCTACGCACAGGTTAAGACGGTTCTTGAAGAGACGGATCGGGGGTTGTGTTCTGGAAGAAATTGAGACGCAGGAAGCAGATTTGGGGTTTTCAGTTACCTGTGAAGGAGAGTTGGACCGTTCGGACCGTTCCGGAGTCCAAACTTGCTGTCCTTGGATCCATCGTGATCAGAACAACGAGTTCTTCAGAAAATTGAAGACGATACCAGTTTTCATCGGGCGGTTTGGGAGTTGTGAGTGAAATTGGTTCGCAAGGAAGCGCTTGCGTCAGGTTTTTCATCGCTTGCGACCTGAGATTGGATTGTTCTTCACGATCGGTGAGCCAAGCTCTTCGTTCTTGGTGCCTACGCGATCAGGGAGTCCTCATGTACGCATAGGAGAAGACTGTAAGTGAATTGGATTGTTGGTTTGGGTGTGGTGAGCGAGGTTGAGCCGTAGCGAGCCGATTTACGTCAGTTTTTTTGTAATCTGCGACCAAATTTCTCGAGTGGTTTTGCAAGGGGAACTCCGAACGGCTTGTTTGGAGTCTTGTTGGGTTCAGGGTAGCTAGATTTACCTACCAAAGAAGACAGATATCAGTTTGGACGATCCGTTTGTGCGATGTGAGCGGTTTTAAGCCGTAGGGAGGAGTTTTTGAAGGTTCGGTCACCTGCGACCGAAAATCGACGATATCTCGACTATCGGGAGTCGGATCTGAAGGTTTCTTGAGCCAACGGAGTCAGGGAAGGAGACCCTATCGACATTTGAAGATCGTTTGGCGAAAGGAGAAAGTTCCCAGATAGGTCTTTTTTGGTTCCTTCGCTACAGGTTTCGTCCTTTTGAGTTCGTTAAGGACTTAGTTGGTTGTGTATGGCTTGTGGTAGCTAGCTTTAGCCAAGAGCTAGTGTGTGGATGTGGTTTGGACTTGGGTTTGGATCGCGTGATACTGTTGTGGCTCTGTTTGTTAGCAAAGAGAAGTTTCTCTTGCTTTGAGCTACGTTTCGGCGATTTCAGGCTAGGTTGCGATTCAAGGGTTTGTTTTAGAGCTTCTGAAGTAGGTTATAGACCGCTCTGGTCTGTTCTTCAGTTTTGTGCTGTTAGGAGAAAGAAACGGCAGTGTACATACATTTGGAGTGGTATATATTGCGCGTTCGTTTTTGTGGTTGTTCTTCTCTGTCTCGTCTTGTTTGGCACACAGCATCTCCACAGCCAGGAACCTCGCGTTTTCCTGGACATCCTTCACGCACAAAATATCCGACACGATACCGTTTGTTTTCGTCCGTCCTCAATGATGTTTATTGTGACATCATAAACCTCCCACATAGTAGCATCCAAGACCTCTTGTGATGTAAATCCTATCTTTGTAGTTCATATATGATCATCTTAATATTCTTTTACACCCATTGCCATCCTAGTGGGTTGTACTTTGCACACAACTATCTCACTCATATCTGTCGTTTGTCCTTTAGTCTTCTCCTTTGGCTTTGAACGAGCGTCATCTTGGCAAGTCAAGAAGATCAATTTCGTATTGAACCACCTCCTCCTCCCATATCTGTCCTTTGGAAAAAGTTTCTTCTCTTTGATCCTCATGTTCTTTGTCGTGCGCATACACATCGCTACACAACATACATTGCTGTCAAAGGAACACCACACATACTCATAACACATGGACGATGTCATACACATACACAAGTGTACCACAATGATAACAAGGTATGTACTCACTCCACCATGCCAACAGGCACTAGACAATCACTACAATCGAGCCAAATCCACTCTGTGCTCGCAGAGAATCCAGATCTCACTCACAAGACTACCCACCATAGCCAGGAGCTTGAAGGCTCAACTTGAAGAACTGAGGTCTCCAAACCCCTACCTGCGAAGTATATCCCTTGTGGGCACTCTCACCAACTTGCCCTAACGGCCTTACCGGGGTCCGTCACTTCGCACTCGGTCAACCTAGCCGGGTTACCAAACTGACGTGACAGCTGTCGTGCGCATACACATCGCTACACAACATACATCGCTGTCAAAGGAACACCACACATACACATAACACATGGACGATGTCATACACATACACAAGTGTATCACAATCGCCCCCCTAACTGGCGGTTAGGTCCCTCTAACTCCAGATAGCTCCATATCTCAACTACGTGATATACACCTTCATGGGTGCAAGGATCAGGAGGCCGGGTGCTACATTGCCCCATCGTTAGTCGCATGTCTGCAATCCATACCACGCAAAGATCTAATCGGCTATCCCTGCTATATACATCGAGGACAAACCCACCGTCCAATAGGAACGACAGTGAGAGGTGGAGTCAAACATGACATGTGTCAACCTCTCGAACAACCATCACACATCAGCATACGAGCAACTCCACCAACAGACCCACACAACATACACCTCAAGCCTGCTCGTACAACTGCCAAGCTTGGGTCAACGGTACCATCGATGTTGGGAAGATGACATGGCGCGCAATTACGCACATGGTCCTTCCAAACAACACGATCACGGCCCTCTAACATGAGTACTCCAGAAGGTAACACCTCACGCACTCGTAAAATAGTGCGTCCTACGGTCACATCCAACGTCGTCGGTGCAGTCTGCTGCAGATAGATATAATCGCCAGGATGAAACCTGCGAATCGATGGTCGATAACCTCCTTCTCAGATAGTTGCATATCGCAACGTGTCTCTTTGTTGAACAATCGCTAAATTCTCAAAAGCCATGGGCATAACTCTCCGAAATGTCTCTGCTTGTTGAGAACATGCTCTCACCCACATATCCGGGTCATCAAGGTTCAGCACCTCAGCAGAATCACGACGAATGACCGAAGATAGATCTGGATCTCGACAGTATAATAGAAAATACGGTGAGAAGGAAGCCAAAGACGCTTGTCGACTAAAACGGTAGCCCATAGCCAACCATGGTAACTGCACATCCCAGTCTCCCAAGTGGTCCTTCTGCAAGCCATACTTACGCAATCCTCTCTTCAGCGTCTGAACTACCCTCTCCGCCAAACCATCCGCCTCAGGATGATCTCGAGACGTAGTTCGATGATCAATCAACGCCTGATCACACAAGGCCTGAAACTCACCAAGGAACTCTGTACCTTGGTCTGTCAGCACTTCAGCTGGTGCTCCAAAACAATTCAGCACTCGATCTAAGAACGCATACGCCGTCCCTTCACTCGTCTTGTCTGGTAATGCCACCAACTCAATCCACTTGGAGAAGTGCTCCACCATCACCAACACATACCGATGATGACGTACCGTCGACGGTAAGGGTCCCGCAAAATCCAAACTCCAACGATAACCCAACCCCTTAATCGGTAAGGGGTGTAGTTGTGGAGTAGGAGCATTAAACGATGCTCGTACTCGATCACAAACCACACATCGTGCAACAAACTTTTGCACATCAACGTGCATACCACGCCACCAATACTGTCCTAGAAGTAAGCTATGCGTACGCTTCACTCCAAAATGCCCCAACTCCTCATGAGCATGTCGTACTAACTGTGCTCTCTGGGACGAATGTGGAACTATCCGTACTCTCTCATCATCTCACACGCGAAGTACATGTCGTCCTTCTCGTCGAAATCTCTTCGCTCGTTGAAAGACACGACCTCACTCCTTGGCACTTACTGTGCCTACCACCACTCCAGTACGTAGATACTCCATCATGGATATCTCGCTGGTTTGGAATACCATCTCCACCCTCAGGATCTGGAGACTCGTCATCTACTCTCTCACTTGAGAAAGATACGACTTGGCCCTCCATACTAAAGTTCATGATCAACACACAAAGAAAGACAGATGCATGCCACCCTGGCACTATCTCCTCATCAACCTCATCATGCCATCGAGCCCCAGTCTGATCCTGCTGACTCGTGCACGGGTTACGACTCAACCCATCAGCATCTAGGTTTGCAACTCCCGGTCTATGCACTACCTGGAAGTCATACTCCTGTAAGATCAGAGCCCATCGTGCAAGCTTCCCTGTAAGCTTGTCGGACTCCATCAACCACTTGAGCGGCTGGTGATCAGTGATGAGAGTAAAGGGGTTCTCCAACAGATAACATCGGAAGTGTGCAACAGCCCACACTGCAGCTAAACACTCTCCCTCGTACGAACTGTACCTCGCCTCTGCCGAATTATTGGAACGACTGGCATACGCCACCACAAACTGCTTTTTCTCGTCATCATGCTGAGTCAGCACTGCTCCAAGTCCCAACATACTCCAATCAGTGTGCAGTTGGAAAGGACGTCCCCTAACGGGTCTCCTCAAGATGGGAGCAGATGTCAACTTATCCTTGAGCTCCACGAAAGCTCGCTCTTGCTCATCTCCCCACTACCACTCCTGGTCCACCTTCATCAACTTGGTCAATGGCTTCGCAATTGCACTAAATCCTTTCACGTATCGACGATAAAAGTTCGCCAAACCAACAAATGCTCGAACTCGACTCACATCAGTGGGACGTGGAATACGTGCAATGACCTCGACCTTCGTCTGTTGAACACCCAACCCACCTGGGTAGATGGTGTGACCTAGATACTCTATCAACTCCTGGAAGAACTTGCACTTCTCAGGGTGTAACTTCAACCCATGAGCTCTCAACCGCTCGAACACATCCCGTAAGTGTCTCTCGTGCTTCTCCACTGTAGCACTATAGACTAAGATGTCGTCAATATAGCATCTGACAAAATCCAATCCTGCTAGGATCTTATCCATCACTCTTTGGAATTCAGCAAGGGCGTTCTTCAACCCAAATGGTAAGAACCGCCACTGATACAAACAATCCTTGCCGTGAGAGTCAATCCACCAGAATGCTGTCTTGGGTTTATCTTCCTCTCTCACCGGCAACAAGGTAGCCGCAGGGGAACCTGTGGCTGGATTGACTCCTTTTTTCTAATTCCATAAAAAAGGGCACAACTGATGATACCCTGCTCGAAGATCCAAAGTACTGAAGACCTTCACATGCCTCACTGCATCAAAGATCTCCTCAGGTGTCGGTATGGCATACTTATCGGACTTCGTCTGCCGATTGATAAGACGGTAGTCTCCACACATACGTCTATCCGTGTAGTTGCCATACATATCCTTCTTTGCTGACATAACTGTGGCAGATGCATACTCTCCATGCGACATCTCCACCAACCCAGCTTCCACCAAGTCTTGAGTCCTACTCTGGATCAAGGTTCTCTCCATGTCACTGTATCTGTAAGGACGTCGAAAGATTGGCGTGTCATTAGCCAAGTCGATCCGTATACCCGGTCCCTTCAAGGTATCCAAATCCTTCATACTAAAGGCAAAACAATTCCTGTAGCTCTTCAAGAATCTCTGAACTCTTCGTCTCTCCTCTCCTATAAGCTTGGGTCCAATCTCCGGCTCCCAAGTATCCTCTGTCACCATGCTAGAGGTAGAAGACGAAGTCGTTGATTGCTATCTTGTAGCCTCTGGAGCAGTTTCCTTCTGCTCACCACCAACAACCTCCACCGCTACTGTGCGAAAAACTTCTGCAGTTCTAGCTGCAAGCTCCACACTCTCTCCTACGACATCCCATGATGTCCAAGGATGACGAACTCCATGCGCCTTGCCCCCAGCCTTTGCCTCCACCGACCCGATAGGCAAAGAGCTCAAGAGTGTCCGAGCAATAACACTCGTCAATCGCATCTGACGCTGCTCAGCCAATCCAAGGCTAATAATCCATGTCAAACAGTTCAAGTCCATTGCTTGACCCAACACTTGACGACGTGAAGACTTCGACACTGAAGCTACTACCGTTGTACCCGTAGGAAAATCCATCGCTCTCTCTCTCTCGTCGGCATTGGGCTCCACCAACTGTTGTAACCGAGCATCCCACACAAGCCCAGGTCCTCCATCTCTGCAAGCATGTGATGCTAGAAAGCTCACCAAAGTGGATAACGCTGTCATAGATCGTCCCACTAGGTTCACAACTGCCATGGGTGACCTATCGACGACTCTCACTACTTGAGATCGTCGTCCTGCATCCAAGATGCCATCAACTGTGAGGTGCGCTGATCGTCTCACTGCATCGTGTGCGCGCTTGAGCACCTCCTTTGGTAACAAGTTCGTCCACCACAACCGTGGACGATGTGCAAGAGATCCCACTCTCGCTGCATCTAACAAGATTGCCGGTCCAACCCAGGACTGCACCTGGTGCACACTCGTCATCATATGTGCACGAGCATCACCCAACAAAGGAACGTTCTCCAAGATGTACGCTGGAGAATCCACTTGATGCATCTGGAGATGTCGTAAGATCCGTAACATCTCCCAAAACATCCTAGATCGTGGGTCATGCAAACCCTGACCTCTCCCAGCACGCGTGTGACCTTGACATGACCACCCGGCTATCACCAAGTGAATGGTGCCAACAAACATGAGATCCTACGCCCCCAGCAGCGAAATATCTGACGGTAATGCTTGCTGGTATCCTCTAACGGCTGATAAAGGCAACAACTCAAGATATCTCTGCACCAAACGTGCCACGTGACGCAATGAGACGCGTCTTGCGACCTCATCTCTCTCCACATACAAGTATCGCTGTATTTGTATGCCTGCTTGCAATACCGCGCCAAACCTGTGCTGTAATGACCTATGTTACACATAGGAAGTTTGTCTATTAGTAAGGTGTTTAGTTATAACTAAGTGTTGAGAATGTTTATTTGCTGCCAAAGTACTTTAAGGAGGTATCAAGTTAGTCATGACTAGCTAAAAGTTAGTTATGGTTAAACTTAGCTGTACTTTTGACAGAATTCAGATATTTGCTAAAGAGTGAGCACTACTATCTTGTCATCTTGTCTAAAAGGTAGAAAAGAGGTGGAAAGTATCACTTATCTCCTTTTTGACTTGATATTAGTGGTTGGATTAAAGTTGTGGACTTTGTGAGCATTAAAAACAAGAAGAGATTCCACATGTTTCCTTTTTAGTGGGTCCTAGTGTAGAGGGGGGTGGAAATTTGAGATTACTTGAGAATATTCCAGAATCCTTCTAGAAGTTGTTGACTTTGAAGGAATAAGCCCATGTGAAAAGGTAAGAAGCCCATGTGATTAATGTTTTTACCTTAAGTAATATCTTAGTAAAATCCGGTAAAAGTAGTTACGGCTGAGTTACCGGAGGGTATCAAAGTAAAAACCTAGAATGTATAAATAGAAGAGTAGAGAAGAGCTCCTCATCCTTATTTTCACATCGTCGTAATGACAACTTGAGTAATATAGAGAGTGTGGGATATGTTTAGCATGTGAGAACTTGAGAGACGTCGTTAGAATGGAAGATATTAGTTGATGAGTTTATGGAGATTTTTAGTTGATAAGTTTGTGGGTGTATGAATGAGTGAACTTAGCATTTTCCCTTCAAGTTCATGGTGTGCTTCCATCAAAGCCATCAGAGGTGACCCCTGAGTGAGAGACAGGTCCGACATGTTGCAGATTCGTGGATGACGATCGTGGAGGTTAAGAGATCGGGAGGTAGTTGATCGATAGGACCGCGGAGAGTTTACATTTTTGGTTCCGTTGTCGGGACCTCACTTGAAGGGATCATTGAAAATGTTTAGAGTTCAATTCTATATTAGACAAAAAGAGATTATGAGAGAACATATGAAGAGAACGTTGGGAGGAGAGAGAGCTAATGCGATGTTAGCAACATTAGAACCTTTCGTGTATCCCGTAGTAATCTATGACGCATTCGAGGTTATTCTTTACATCTTGTTCACTTAGAAAGAGTTTGAGGAGAGTTGAAAGGGGATGAAACAAGAGTTGTAGAGAAAGGAGGAGAGAGAAGTTATTAGAGGAGACAAATTTCCGAGTTTGAAAATTTCTGCTCTCTGGAAAAATTTACAGTCATTGTCAGATTTTCTGTGAATTTTATTTTCCAGTGAAACTTTCCAAGACTGTAGCTTGGCTGATAACCTATCTACTAAAAAAGAAATCATAGGAAAAGGTGGTCTAGAGAGGGAGCAATGAATTTTCAAAGTTGAGGGGGTCTATTAGTGAGAGTTGAGGAATTCTGTTCTCTGGAAAAAGTTTAAGTCATTGTCAGATTTTCTATGAATTTTATTTTCCTGAGAAACTTTCCAATGTTTTAGATTGGCTGATAAGCTATCTAGGACAACAGAAATCAAGAGAAAAGGTGGTATGGAGAGAGAGCTATGAATTTTCAAAGTTGAGGGGGTTGAAAGTCATGAGAGAAGTGAAAATATACAAATTTCAGTTCTCTGAAAATTTGTACACTCAACACCATCTCTTTTGATTAAGGAATTTTCTATTGAAACTTCATTAGTTAGTAGCTTGGAGGTTGAGCTACTGGAGATCACAAAAATCTTAGAGAGATCTCTTACCGATTAAGAGATATACGGTTCGACGTACAAGGAGGTCTTGACGATACGTCATGGGGAATCCAGTTCGAGTGTCGAGGTTGAAGAAGAGACGTTGTCAGAGTGTAATCCGTCTACCTAGGAAAGCGCCGGGCTTCTGGCTGTGGTTGTTCACTCAAGAGGTTGGCTTTCAGGTTACAACAGGGGCTATAAACACTCACACAGATGTGTAAGATCTAGTAATATACCCAGAAGGCGAAATTCATGTCTAGCCGGCAGTAACAGGGTCCGGCGGTGAACTTTGACACTCACGGAGAGGAAAACTATGAAGGTTTAGACCTCTAAACTTCCCCTGCATGCAAATGAGGTACTACTGAACTCACAGACGAAATTTCAGCCTGAGATCAAATTCTGACACGGAGATATGAACAGAAAAGTTTTGAGAAAGAAAACTACGGCAATTTCCGGTACCTAGCTGGCTATTTCAACCTATAACAGGAGTTTGGCTGGATCAATTTCGAAGTTTCTTACAGGATTTGCAGTCTACAGGGTGCTGAACATCCCTGTGAAGTTGGGACTCCTGAATGTACACAGAACTGCAGATCTCCTCCTCTGAAGTCGCTGCTCTAGATTAAGAGCTTTTCAGACCCCCTCAGCTTCAGCGGCCGCCCTGAATTACTCAGTTGCTCAATCGAGATGAAACGTTTTGTGAAATCGTAGCCCTGCTGGCAGAGAACACAACCTCGAAGTTTTGAAGCAATTTCCTCAAATCTGCTGCGAGTGACACTGAAAACCTTAAATCCAACAAAAATGATTCAATTCTAGCACAATTCGAACTTCAATTGCTCATAACTCCGTCTTTATTGACTCAAATCGATCGAAATTTTCACTGGAAGTGCTTGGCATGACAAGCCCTCTCTCCCTGTGCCCTCAGATTTCGAAGATCCCCCACCAAATGCTCGAACTCCACTCTAGAGCTCTGTTTCTAAATTTAGAGTTTAACAAAAGACAAAAACGGACCAATGGGAGTTCATAGCTCCACTTGGTTGTCCTTTAGTACCCTAAACCACGTGGCAACTTAGTTTTACTCATAGGCTACCACGTCAAGCCCCCTAGAGTGCCAACGTAAAACTTAAATTACTTAAAACGACACGTAGCCCCGAAAAATAACTTAAATCAGCTAGAAAGCGTGCATGGGCGACACGCAAATACAACCCATGAGCTTAAGCCCTATCAACATGGTAATCAACCTACTAAGACTCAAAATAGTGTTAACACCGTATGCAAAGGTCTCAAACATATACATAAACGACTAGAAGTAATAAGAGCTAACTTCTAGAACTACTAAACTCAAGCGCCGGAGTAGAAATATAACATGTAGCCGCCAAGTAGCACGACATCCACCCCCTCTGAACCTGCACATCCTCCGGTATGTGCCATCCAGATCAAGACTCTTCAGCTTCGGCTTCAAACTCATCTTCAACCTGCATTGAGTCTTCAGCTTCATCCTCTGTAAACTCTGCAACGTTCCGATCCTCCCCTCTCCTTCTAAAGAGCTTGATTCTCTTTCCTGCGACTGGTATCTTGAGCACTGCACCATCTAACTCTCTCAAGGAGTATGTGACATTATCATAAACTTCTAACACCACATAAGGTCCAAACCATCTCTTGGAGAACTTTCTGATAGTGCTATGCTGATTATCAAGACTACTATCATAGACTAACACCCAATCACCTTCTTTAACTGGTTTGGATCGTAATCTATGCGTTCTATCAAATCTGCCTTTGTTTCTCTCTCTAGCAGTCTTCAACCTTTCCACAGCTTTGGCAACATCCTCAGGTCTCCGTTCTAACTGTTGGATCCTTAATGCAAGAAGATCCTCCGTACTTCTACCATCTTCCCATGGCAAAACATTCCAAGTAGGCACAACCTCCTCAATCGGCATCACAGGTTTTTGCCCTAGTATCAACTCTGCTGGCATGTAACTTGTAACGGTACTATGAGTTGTACGATCTGCCCATAAAGCAAATGGTAGCAGTCTAGGCCATTCACGGATCTTACCCTTGCAAGCTTTTATCAAAGCTTTGATGATTGGCGGATGATCTCGTTCGCTCTTGTCATTCCCTTCAGGATTGTAAGCAGTGGTTAATGCCAGCTTGATTCCCAATCGCTTGAAGAACTCAACTGCTTCTTGTGAATCCAGCTCACCCATATCTGCAGTGATATTTCCCACACACCCATACCTACAAATAACATCTTCAAGTAGAAAGCGGCAGACACTAGCAGTGGTCTTCGTCCTCAAGGCACGACCTTCGACTTGGTTAGATAGATCTTCTCTAGCCAAGACTAGATACCTCATTTGTCCAAGTCCAAATGGCATAGTTACCAGATCAACTACCCATTTGTAATGAATGGCTAAAGGATAAGTAGGATGCAATCCATCACGATGACGTACGTTGGAATACATCTGGCAGGGTATACATGATGAAACAAACTGTACTACATCCTTATACATACCCTTCCACCAATACCTCTCCTTCATCTTGGCAAATGTTGCCCAAACTCCTCTATGACCGACCCATAGACTCTCATGAAACTCCTTGATCAGCTGCTGCTGCAATCCCAAGTCACATACCACCCGTTGCGGTATACCTCCTTGTAGCTTAGGGCGCTTCCATAGATGTCCTCCATGTAAAAAGTAACCATAAGCTATTCTACGGATCCTCTTGAAATCTGCATCAGACCAGCCTTCTTGCCTTTCCAGTGAACTCAAATAGCGCCCAAGATCCAACCACTCGCCATCATACACAGTTTCCTCAAAAAACTCCAACGAGGCTACAAAACAGCTTCTATCCCTTCTAGCAAGAGCATTAGAATAGAACTCTGTTCCCACATCCTCCTGATCATCTATCATTTCTTTCTCATCGTAATATCTAGCCCTTGATAACATATCTGCCACAGGATTGTCTTTTCCTGCAATATGTCTAAACTCTGGGTTCAAGGACTTGATATATGCTATCCACCTCAACGTAGCAATATCTGGAGTTGTACAGCTAGTGATCATTCCCAAGAGAGGTAAGCAATCTGTCTCCACAACCACAAGTGCTCCTATCAAGTATTCCTTATCACTCTTCATCGCAGTAACTACTCCCCATAGCTCTCTCTTGACTTGAGGGTAGTCTCTCTGCCGTGAACTTAAGACCTTAGCACCAAAACGCACCACATATCTATTTCCATCCTTATCATCTTGTCCTATAGCCCACCCAATGCCAATAGGACTAGTATCAACAGTAAGGATAACAGGTCTGCCCAACTCATATGTTACCTTCCGTAGAGTTGGTGGTGAAGACAACAGATCCTTCAACTTCTTCATAGACTCGCTTTGCTCCTCTTGCCATTGAAATCTCTGCCTCTTCCTCAGCAACTTGTACAACGGATCTGCTACATGTGTAAAGTGTGGAATCCATATATGATAAAACACACATGCACCTAGAAACCTTCTCACCTCAGTAACCGATCCACATGTCTCCTTCATCCTTCGGATGGCATCAACCTTGTTTGGACAAGGTTTCCGACCATAAGATCCACCCAGATGTCCCACTATTAACACCTCATGTTCTCCAAATACAGACTTTGCTCCTGATAAAGTCAAATGAACCTCCTCCAGTCGACTCAATATCTTATCACAGTCAGCTATGTGATCTGCAACAAACTTACGGCACCCCCTTTGATCCATTACCTCATTCTTCTCCTCCTCAGCACACCCTTTGATCGGCACATCATCAAGGAATGGCATAGTTTTTTCAGGAATGAAATCCATCAAAACTTTATTCATGCCATTCATCATATGTGCTACAGAATTGGTAGCACCTTGTGGCAAGGTGCACATCCTTAGTAACCCCAAAGGTGTCCTCATTGTAGTCAAGTCTCTACTCTCAGAGGATAACTGAAACTGATCGTAACCTGAATATAAGTCTCCCATTGAATAGATAGCACGACCAACAAAAGCCTCTGCAAACTCGTCTACAATAGGTCCTATACCCATATTCTTGATAGTCACCTTGTTAACTGGCTGCATATCTTGAATGAATCTCAAAGCTCCACTCTTCTTCGGAACAGTAAACCATCTGCTAGAGTAGGGAGCTATAGATGGTTCCAAGATACCCATCCTAATCCTCTCATTGAGCAAGTCTATCAACTTTGGTAGATGAGCTCTAGGTACAGGGATAGGACGTAGATTCCAAGGCACATGCGGTATAGTAAAGATTACCATAGGTGCAACTACACTTGGATCTACACATCCTACTTCATGTGACTCAAACGCAAACGCCTTACCATGCCTAGATAGCATCTCCCTGAAGCTCTTCTTCTCTTGCTCAGTAAGAAATCCATCACCTCCAATCCTCAGGTCCTTCAGTGTTGTTTCTGTAAACTGGTGCCCAATTCTTCTCGGTCCTCTAAGCGTCGGTTCTCGTGCAGCTTGCTCCATCTTCTGATTGTAATCGAGTGGTAAAGGCAAAGCCACTGGTTTGACTTTCTTTGCCACTGACTTGTACTTGGTCTCCACATACACCTCTTGCCGATCTATAAACTTATCAATTACATCATAAAGCTCCTTGGAGCTCACTCTCACCACTCTATCTACATCATCTATAGAACTTTCTACTATAGATTTCAACTCCCCTATAGTATCTATCAAATACTGCTCTTCAAACACTCCAGATATGTATTCATCTCCGGCTAACTCTCCACTATCTCTCAAAGATTGTTGTACATACTTCACATGTTGCCTCTCAAACCTCTTCAGATTCTCAACCTTCCTATAACACACTGATCCATATGACGTCAATCCTAAGAAGCTAGTGGATAAAGCTTCCTGCTCTACTGGATCAGGCGAGAATCCTAGCTCTACTGTACAGTTGAAGTCTCACTCTTCAATGGTACTCTGCCAAAACCCCTAGACTCTCTAAACTCCTGAGTAATCTTAGGCAGTGGACGGTCTCTCAAGCTATCACGATTCCTCTCATGTTCTGCAGCAACGGTCAAAAACTGAACAGCTCTTTTGCCGTCTCTACTACGTATCCTAGCATAGGCTGAACCATCATCCATAACCCGTGTCTCCATTCTAACAGCAGTAATGTAAGGCTGTCCTAGAATGATAGGATAGGTTGACATGTCTTGCACAAAGAAATTCTGAACATCACTAATGTCACACACAGTTACCTTGATGTTGGGGCAAGCACCATAGAGTTCTCCTCGCTGGTTGTTGGCAGCACGGATAAGCCATCCATGGTCGGTGTCTATAGGCCACCTCCCATGCTTGTACAGCTCCTTAGACATCAGATTAATCTCTGAGCCATGATCAATCAATGCCATCACAGGTTCCTCTAGATCTCCCAGCTTCACTAAGGTCTCTGTGGTTGCTCTCGCCCAATGGTTGTGAGAATAATGGCTCTTCTGCGATGCTTCCACCTCATCTTCAAACCTCACGTGCTGATCTGATCTTCCCTCTGATACTTGAGAGCAGTAACCAGCAATCTCATCTTCCTCATCCTCCGACAGTTTGGTCCCTAGAGCGTTAAGCGTAGCTGCTTCAACAAAATCTGACGTTTCCTCTTGATGATATCTATGATAACCTCATGGAACTCACGCTTTGCTATCCCAAGAATCTCACCCAGAGTAAACTCAACCTTCCCATTCAAGATACGGTTCTCTAACACCTGCTTCAAGTCTGTAGCAATCTCAATGTCAGACTGAAGTTTGTATGCAGGCATCTTATCCTTCTCCTTGCTTTTCTCCTTCTCCTTTGGTGTTGTAGATGGTAGATCCTCCATAGTCTCCTCCCGAGTAGGTGTTGTCTCCTGCCTTGCATCTGGTCTAGCCCTTTCACTCCTTGTAGCAGGTCATTTGGCGGTAGAAGCCTCACCTGCATCCTCCCTCCTGCGTTTTTCTTCTAGTAGAGCTTCATGCTGACTTCTTGCAACATAAGCATGCACTGACATAGTATCCACAGGGTCATTCCATCCTGTAGTTTCTCTAATTGAGTTGCCAACCCTTCGTAGCACATCCTTGTCTAGCTCTGTTCTAGCTACGGACCGCACTACATCTGACCACAACCCAGTAGTCCCTTTCTCTCTCTCCATTTCCACTTTCACTCCAAACGTAGCAGCATTCACAAGAGAAACAGCATGTGATGCTGATATATCATTCACAAGTCTCTTCATACCACCCTTTCCAAAGTTGGTTCCCAACATCATCCCAGTCTCTCTCAAATGGATCTTACCATCTTTGAAGAAGATAAGATCCTTCCTCAATGAATCTGAAAACTCTCCACAATCTCTTCTTACATGGTCTAGGCTATCGCACCATATACAACGATGAACAAAGCCTTCCCTCATCTGAGGTCTCTGCATAGCAGGCTGTACATTCTGCTCCTTCTCTTCTAACCTAGTGAGCTTAAGCTTAAGCTCCTTCATACCCTTAATCAACTCATCAAGCGGTGAGTCTTCCTCTCTAGCAATTACCAAAGCAGGCTTAGTAGGCAACTGCTTGACAGGAATTATCAGAGGTGCTGCTTCACTTACCACCACTTTGTCCCTTCTTCTCTGTCTCTTGGTCAGCAAAGAAACAGCCTCTTCAACCTCCTTCCAATCAGTCTTCAATCCTCTCTCCTCACTCTTGTCTTCCAGCAACAGCTCAAGCTTCTCCTGAATAGTCACGTCCGCTGCTTGTAGGAAAAGCTCGGTCTTCTCAACCTCTAGTGTAAGCTTCTCTGTCCTAGAAAGCTGAGCATATTGACGATCAAACTCCCTTAACAACTCATTTACAGACAAACCTTTGTTAGGCTTCACCACCCACTCCAAGAATGTTCTCTTGGTCACCCTCTCGGAGTCTTCAGTGTAGTACTCCTCCTTCAAAGCTCGCATAAAGCTCTCCCAACTCTGTCCTTGCTGCTGCTTGAGCTCCTTCACACGCCCACGAATCTCAGGGACAACTGCAAGTTCAAAGTTCTCCACCATCTCCTTCTCAGGTACCTTGTTTACCTCCATCTCCCTAGCATAGTATCGCACATACTTGGAAATATCTGTACCCTTGAACTGGTCCATCTGGTGCACCACAGATTGCAACGCCTTGATTGCTAATACCTCCTTCCTCTCTGTGCTCTGCTGCTGCTGCATAAACATGGAAAAAGCTTGGAACATCTTCATCGTAGCAGCATCCAACTGAATAGGTTGCTGAGCAGCAGCAGCAGCTCCACTTGATGATCCTTGGTTGGCCATGATATCTGATCCTGTAACACTCTCAAGAAAACTCCCACCCTAGGTGTTTCACGTCGAGTTCACCAAAAAGAGAGTATGTCAGAGTGTAATCCGTCTACCTAGGAAAGCGCCGGGCTTCTGGCTGTGGTTGTTCACTCAAGAGGTTGGCTTTCAGGTTACAACAGGGCTATAAACACTCACACAGATGTGTAAGATCTAGTAATATACCCAGAAGGCGAAATTCAGGTCTAGCCGGCAGTAACAAGGTCCGGCGGTGAACTTTGACACTCACGGAGAGGAAAACTATGAAGGTTTAGACCTCTAAACTTCCCCTGCATGCAAATGAGGTACTACTGAACTCACAGACGAAATTTCAGCCTGAGATCAAATTCTGACACGGAGATATGAACAGAAAAGTTTTGAGAAAGAAAACTACGGCAATTTCCGGTACCTAGCTGGCTATTTCAACCTATAACAGGAGTTTGGCTCGATCAATTTCGAAGTTTCTTACAGGATTTGCAGTCTACAGGGTGCTGAACATCCCTGTGAAGTTGGGACTCCTGAATGTACACAGAACTGCAGATCTCCTCCTCTGAAGTCGCTGCTCTAGATTAAGAGCTTTTCAGACCCCCTCAGCTTCAGCGGCCGCCCTGAATTACTCAGTTGCTCAATCTAGATGAAACGTTTTGTGAAATCGTAGCCCTGCTGGCAGAGAACACAACCTCGAAGTTTTGAAGCAATTTCCTCAAATCTGCTGCGAGTGACACTGAAAACCTTAAATCCAACAAAAATGATTCAATTCTAGCACAATTCGAACTTCAATTGCTCATAACTCCGTCTTTATTGACTCAAATCGATCGAAATTTTCACTGGAAGTGCTTGGCATGACGAGCCCTCTCTCCCTGTGCCCTCAGATTTCGAAGATCCCCCACCAAATGCTCGAACTCCACTCTAGAGCTCTGTTTCTAAATTTAGAGTTTAACAAAAGACAAAAACGGACCAATGGGAGTTCATAGCTCCACTTGGTTGTCCTTTAGTACCCTAAACCACGTGGCAACTTAGTTTTACTCATAGGCTACCACGTCAAGCCCCCTAGAGTGCCAACGTAAAACTTAAATTACTTAAAACGACACGCAGCCCCGAAAAATAACTTAAATCAGCTAGAAAGCGTGCATGGGCGACACGCAAATACAACCCATGAGCTTAAGCCCTATCAACATGATAATCAACCTACTAAGACTCAAAATAGTGTTAACACCGTATGCAAAGGTGTCAAACATATACATAAACGACTAGAAGTAATAAGAGCTAACTTCTAGAACTACTAAACTCAAGCGCCGGAGTAGAAATAGAACATGTAGCCGCCAAGTAGCACGACAACGTTTGGGAGTTAGAACGGAGACGGAAAGGCCAACGTTAAGTATAGAGGCGTTGCGATCAAGCATCTATTGCAGTTGGGGTGCCATTTTTACTTTATATAAAGAAGCTTCTGCGAGCATCGGCGCAGATGCGAAGAAGGTTGAGTTCAAAGTATCATTCACTGTGGAGGCCACGAATGCTCCTGGCGAAGTAGGATGTGATCCTTACAAAAGTGACTTTAAGATGTCTGCTAGGATCAGTACAGACGATGATCATGAGGATATTATCATGGACTCTTAATTTTAGATTGGATTTTATTTCGTGTATAGCATGTATAATACACAATTTTCAGTATAAAGCTCGAAAGAGTTAAGAAAGGGATGTAGAGTTATTTTCTTCAAAGATATTTTGTCCACTTAATGGTTGAAAAGGTGCAACATGAGTGGAAATTCAAAAGATTGGAAAGTTAGACTTAGAAACCTTCCTCAAGGTTTAGATGTCATAGTAAGCGTCGGAGAGAGCTCGAAAGAGATTATCGTTGAGTTTGAGAACCCTAGTACAAAGCCTCAAGTAGAATCTCCGAGGAGAAGAGTAGAAACCGACTTGTGGTGTTATTTCTGTAGAGGGTTGGGACATAAAGTAGTGAATTGTCCAAGCTAAAGAGAAGCGGGAGTTTACTGACTTAAGTCTTTGAGTGGGTCCATCGTCACCAGCGCCAATTCATCTTCTAGGAGAAGATCTTTGTCCAAGTTGTGGAGTGGGTGATCTATCAAGAGGACACAAGTGCGTCGATGTGGCCGCCCTACTTACGTCAGTAGTCGAGAAGTTGGACGAGACTCAAAGAGCTGAGACGGAGAAGTTGTCGACTCAAAAGAGGACTCGGCTGAGTTGTGATGGAGATCGTCATTCGGATGGTGGAGAAGACGGTGATGTGACTCAGGCTCATGATTACCTTGGGAGAAGAGATGGCACAAGAGGTGTTGTTACAACCATTTCTTTTCATTTTACCTATGGTAGATTATTCGCGAATGAAATTGGTGATGTTCGTACTTTTTTAGCGAGTAGTTATTGCACAAAAATTAGAAGGGTAGAAAGAATAGTTACAAGATGAAGAAGTTACCAGTGTTTCATGGGAAGGACAATGAAGATGTAGAACCATTGTACGAGACTTCAAAAGGGGTTGCATCGGAAACAACGTGAGAAGGAAGGAAGAATGGATGTTGTTGCTGTCAGAGTTTTTAGAAGATTTTGCTCTTACGTGATATGAAGACCGAGTGAAGAGCCAGACACCTGGTGCAGTTGAGGACACATGGGAGAAATTGAGTAATGCACTCATCGAAGAATTTCTTCCAGAAGAGAGTTATGAGAAGTTCATGGTGGAGCTTACTCATTTGAAGCAACGGGACGACGAGAAAGTTCAGCAATATGCCGAAAGGGTGGATAAGTTGGAGCAACGATTTCGGACGGTCCTACGGAAGAGTGGAGACAATGTGGAGCTAACGATGGTGAGGATTGGAGCAGTGCTGACCAAGAACTTGGTGGGAGGGTTGAGACCTTCAATTCGAACCCAAGTGAGGTACGAGAAGCCAACAACCAAAGCGGAGGTCATCAAGATTGCGACAAATATGGAAGAGAGTTTGGATGAAGGGGATATCATCCAACCGCATCATGCCGCTTTGGTGTCGAACCGACTCTTGGTGTAACCACAACGGCAGCATCTGCACCATCACAATTGGTGATTGCTTCAACGTCAGCTCCTACTCCAACGGTGGTGCCAAGACCATTTATCCCTACAGCGATGTCTACTACCACCTCTGATTTCCATGCTGAGTTGAAGAGCATCACCGATACTCTTGCGGATCTCAAGATAAACGTGGTGCATTTACGAGAATGGAGGGACAAAGGTGGAAGAGGAGGTCAAAGAGGTTACGACAACAATCCCAACCGAGGAAATCAATGTAACTTTGGAGGAATCACTTGTTGGACGTGTGGAGGTTCTCATTTCCAGCGAAATTGTCTTAACAACGGAGCAAGAGGTGCCGAAGCTGTCAGAATGAATGTGAGTGGAGGAAATCCATCACAAGGACGAGACAAGGGAGTGGCTACTATCGATGTAGTGCGAGATCCCATCTACGAGAAAGGAGAGAGTTCAAACTCTTCTCATGCACCGGTGGAGCTTTTAGCTCTAGAAAGGAAAAGAACTCGATTTTCTGATGAATCGGTTTTCATGGAGGAGTCAGCAAGTAGAAGTACTCGTTCGAGTAATGTTTCGAGTACACCAAGGGTGCCAAGAAGAAAGCTGGGGATGGCGGATTTCACCATTTCATTTTCCCAAGCGAGATATGATGTGGTTGAAGATGTGGGTGCTCAGAAAGCGAACATCACTGTTGGGCAACTGATCGCACTTAATCCCAGCTTACGAAGAGAACTCAGAGGAGGACTGAGTTCTAAGAGAAGCAAGAAGAAGAAACCCAAGAGCAAGACATCGAAGTCTGTGGGAGTTGGTGTGGTGGATGTGCATGCTTCAGAGGTATGCACTAGGGCTTTAAAGATTGAAGTCCGGTTGAATGGTCACGACGTCTCTGACGTATTGATGGATGGAAGGTCGGCTGTGAATGCCATATCAGAGAGGTTGATGAAGAAGTTGAGGATGGAACCAACTCGCCCGGCTAGCATTGTCGTGGGGATGGCTAACAAGCAACGGGTAAGACCTCTTGGTGTGTTAGAGAAGGTGGTCGTGTCTGTGATGGGAGTTCAAACATTGATGTCCTTTCAAGTGTTAAAGGACTCTAGTTATGATTTGCTCCTAAGTAGGCCTTGGTTGAGAGTTGTGCGTACCATTGATAGGTGGCACAAGGGATACTTACGGATTGGGTCTAGAGATCATAGAGTGATAGTACCTCTCTCGGGTGTTGGAGTTGTGACTTTTGACTCACTAGTGACTACTGGGCATCTGATACGGAGGATGATCAAAGTGTCTCAGAAGTAGATATCGGAGATTCTTATGATCAAGAATCCACGTCTGAGGACGAAAGATTTGATCGAGAGGAATCATTACATTAGCTTAGTGCTATTGACTTGTTGTCTCGACTAGCAGTGGAGAAAGATCCTGACAAAGAAGAGTTGAGTGAGGCAGAGATTGTGAGAAGACTCTCTACCATGAAGTTTGGTATCAATGTTACTTAAGAGGAGAAAAGTAGATTCCTAGATATATTTCGAAAATATATCCATGTGTTTGCTTTCAGCTACAAGGATTTGAAGGAGGTGACTCTCGAGACTCATCGAATCGAATTGGAGGAAAACGCAAGATCAGTTCGACAGAAGCAGAGAAAGGTCAATCCTACAACAGCAATGATGGTCAAGGAGGAGATAGACAAGTTGAAGGAGGCGAGTTTCATCTATGAGATGGAAAACTCAGAATGGGTTTCACTCATCGTGATTGTCAAGAAGAAGAATGGTAAGCTGCGAGTGTGCATAGACTATAAGAAGTTGAATGCAGTTATCAAGAAGGATTATTATCCTCTACCATTTATAGATGAGATTTTGGAGGAAGTTGCTGGTCATGAGTGATACAGCTTTGGTGATGGTTATAGTAGGTATAACCAGATCAAGATAGCACAGGCGTACCAACAGTTGACTACTTTCACTACTCCTTGGGGAACATTTGTATTTCGGGTGGTGTCATTCGGACTCTGTAATGCTCCGGCCACGTTTCAAAGGTTCATGAACAAGGTGTTTGAACCATTCATAGGGAAGTTTGTTCGGGATTTCATTGACGATTTCTGTGTGTACGGAAGAAAAGAGGACCACTTTGATCATGTGATCAAAGTTTTGCAGCGGTTGGAGCAAGCCAACGCTTCTCTAAATCCAGAGAAGTGCATCTTTGGCTGCAAAGAAGGTCTACTGTTGGGACACATCATTTCCAAGAATGGAATTGCGGTAGATCCTGAGAAGGTGAAGAAGATTGTGGATCTTCCATTTCCGATCAACTTGACAAAGTTGAGACAATTTCTTGGCATGGTTGGATATTATCGTAGGTTTGTCTTTTCCTTCTCAAACAAAGCAATAGCTTTGACTATGTACATGAGGAAGGGAGTTGATTTTGACTTGATAGTGCATGATCAGAAGGTAAAGGAAGCATTTGAAGAGCTGAAAAAGGCATTGGTGACAGCTCCTATACTTGCTAAACTTGAGTGGAGTAAAGCATTTATTCTGTATACGGATGCTTCCAATGTAGCAATCGGATGTACATTAAGTCAGTTAGATGGAGACGGACATGATCATCTTATAGCTTATGCTAGTAGGCAGATGGTTCCAACGGAGAAGAATTACTCCGTGACTGAACGAGAAGGATTAGCGGTGATCTTTGGATTGAAGAAATTTCGGCATTACTTGCTAGGAGGAAAATTTTCCATAGTCACAGATCACAAGGCTTTAAAGTATATCTTTAATAAGCCTAATGCCGAAGGTCGTATTGCTCGTTGGAAGATCCTTCTAACAGAATATGATTACGTGATCGAAGATAGACCAGGGAAAATGCATGCGAATGCTGATCTTTTGTTGAGGGCTTATGTTGATGAGGGAGAAGAACCATTTGATGATTCGTTTCCAGACGAACATCTGATGACCATCACAAGCATTGAGAAGATACCGGACGAGTACAAGGAAATTTGGAGTTTTTTTGCAGATGGTTCTTTTCCAGAAGGTATGCATACCCGAGAACGTAACGCGTTGATCAAGAGATGCAAACCTTACACCATGGTGGAGGGAATTCTATTTCATCAAGGAGCAGATGGTTTACTAAAGAGAGCAGTTGGTCAGAAGGAGGCGTTCAAGCTAATGCACGAGTTTCACGACGGTACTGTTTGCGGAGGTCACTTTGCTGATAAGATAACAGCCTTCAAGATTTTGGATGCTGGTTATCATTGGAGAGGTATTTTCAAAGAATGTTTAGACTATTGCAAAACTTGTGACCTATGTAAAGCATTTGCTCTAAAGTCTACTAGAACACCTCCTTTAAGATCAATTCCAATATTAGGGCCGTTTGAGAAGTGAGGTATTGACTTTGTAGGTCGTCTTAATAAGACACCTCGAGGCAATAGATACATTGCAGTCACCATTGACTATTGTACCAGGTGGGTAGAGGCTAGACCTTTGAGAGAGACCAATGAAACAGAAGTCGGTAGATTCTTATGAGAGAGGATCATCACAAGATTTGGATGTCCATTAGAGTTGGTTTCGGATAGAGGAGGAGAGTTTGTAGGGAGCATGACTACTGCTATGCTACAACACTTTTATATCAAGGCACGAGTAACGACCTCATACAAACCAAATGCTAATGGTCTTGCGGAGAAGACCAATCTTACACTTTGTATGATGTTCGCCAAAGATGCTGGTGTTGAGACTACGAAACATACTTGGGATAAGAGGCTACATGCCATCTTATGGGAGTACCGAACGACAACAAAGACTTCTATTGGGTACTCTTCATTTCGACTGGTTTATGGAGTGGAGTCCAAGTTGCCGATCCAATTCGAATTGGATACTTTTCCTACTATTCAATGAAAGTTGAAGAGGTCGAGAGGAGAAGACGTGGTCAGATCAAGAAGGGAGCAACTCATGGAGTTGGAAGAGACCCGAGCAGTAGCAATGATCCGGATGGAAGAGCTCAGGCGTATCAAAAGAAGAGTTACGACGAACGATTGGGCAAGAAGGAGGTAAAACCTTTTCAAGTCGGAGATTGGGTTATATTGTATGATGCTATCAGATTCAAGAGGGCTAGGAAGAAGTTTCTTCCAAGATATTTTGGTCCTTTTGTTGTAGATAAGGTGTGGAGCAACTTCACATATGACCTTCAGAAGTTGGGAGGAAGGAGATTCGATCAGGTCAACCATGACAAGTTGAAGTTGTTTCATCGATGAAAGTTCTCTCTTCACTTCGAGGACGGAGCGAAAATTTAGTCCAAGGGTAAAATGTAACGACCTATGTTACACATAGGAAGTTTATCTATTAGTAAGGTGTTTAGTTATAACTAAGTGTTGAGAATGTTTATTTGCTGCCAAAGTACTTTAAGGAGGTATCAAGTTAGTCATGACTAGCTAAAAGTTAGTTATGGTTAAACTTAACTGTACTTTTGGCAGAATTCAGATATTTGCTAAAGAGTGAGCACTACTATCTTGTCATCTTGTCTAAACGGTAGAAAGGAGGTGGAAAGTATCTCTTATCTCTTTTTTGACTTGATATTAGTGGTTGGATTAAAGTTGTGGACTTTGTGGGCATTAAAAACAAGAAGAGATTCTACATGTTTCCTTTTTAGTGGGTCCTAGTGTAGAGGGGGGGGTGGAAATTTGAGATTCCTTGAGAATATTTCAGAATCCTTCTAGAAGTTGTTGACGTTGAAGGAATAAGCCCATGTGAAAAGGTAAGAAGCTCATGTGATTAATGCTTTTACCTTAAGTAATATCTTAGTAAAACCCGATAAAAGTAGTTACGACTGAGTTACCGGAGGGTACCAAAGTAAAAACCTAGAATGTATAAATAGAGGAGTAGAGAAGAGCTCCTCATCCTTGTTTTCACATCGTCGTAATGACAACTTGAGTAATATAGAGAGTGTGGGATATGTTTAGCATGTGAGAATTTGAGAGACGTCGTTAGAATGAAGGATTTTAGTTGATGAGTTTATGGAGATTTTTAGTTGATAAGTTTGTGGGTGTATGAATGAGTGAACTTAGCATTTTCTCTTCAAGTTCATGGTGTGATTCCATCAAAGTCATCAGACGTGACCCTTGAGTGAGAGACAGGCCCGACATGTTGCAGATCCGTGGATGACGATCGTGGAGGTTGAAAGATCTGGGGGGGTAGTTGATCAATAGGACCGCGGAGGGTTTACAGTGCTGATCCCTCCAAACAGCTCCAGCACACACACACCCTCCTCTAGATACTGCCATGCAATGGGAGTGGTATCCAACGGTGTTAAGGTCACAGGACCAGTAACAGAAACATCCCGATGTTCCTCTACTGGCGGTACAAAGGCTTCACTCCAAGCCTACTGCACCAACCGATCAGCATACTGCTGCAACTCTCCACTCGAACTCCAGAGTGGAACATCTAAAGCAGATGGTACTAATGTAGACATGATAGACATATTCTCCACCTCCTCAAAAACCGGAGTATCTTTCGCATGGACATTACTCTCTAACAACTCGCTCGGCCAAGTGATGACCGAACTGAACCCAGCAACGGATGCCATCGTCTCTGATGTAGGCTCCGTTGTCCCAACTCTAGCACTGAACCGCACTGGTAAACGGCTCACTCGTCCCTCACCGGACTGCCAACCCGGTCTGTAAGATGCTATCTCCGTCCAATAGTCGATCACCAACCCCATACGGTATAATACAGCACCTCCAACCAATACATCAATAAGACTCTACGACCGTAACGATAGCCTTGGTCCTCACCATGGAGCCATCCGTGGGATGATCTGGTCGAACTCTCATCGTCAACAACTCGCGTGTCATGTGTAGAGTTGTACCTCCTGATCCCCCTAGAGATGTCTGTAGCTGGAATGGACATCTCTCCACTTCGGACTTCCTCAGTCCCAAACCGATACACGCCGTCTTCTCCAACATCAACGGTTGGGCTCCAGAGTCTAACAACACTTTCTGTGGTCGATACACCTTCCCTGAAGATGCCACTAAACAGAAGATACCACTTCTGTTGTCCAACAACACCACACCTGGTGCCAATCCAGCACGGTCAATTGCCGGCCTAGCTGGTAACTCATCTAGTCTGGCAGCCGCTGCTTGCCAAGTACCACTAGTAGCTGTCCTGATCTTCGACTCCATGGACACATCTACCGCCTCTTGCTGAACCACTTCAGCACTAGAGGTAACCACATCCTCGCTCTCACTGAGCGTGGCTGCCAACTGGAACACTGGAGCCAAGCTGACTCTCAATGCCCTCATATCAGTGGCTGAAAATAGTGAGCTCGCAAAACTGCTGTAGTCGCCTCCAACATTGGATTCGACGTAGCGTCTACAGACGTCGAAGGTTGACTCGCATCACCTCCACTCCTGGATGTCGACGCCTCCAACTCCACTACACCATCGGTAGGCCGTTTAGGAACCATAGAAGTGGTCCTCAATGCCTCCGATAGAGTGAACGACTGAGGAAGCCTAGCCTGTCTACCAGCCTCCCCACGTTGTGGATCCAACTCCACTGACGCACCTCGTGGCTTAGAGATACGTACTGCACTCCGAGTCACTACCGCAGATGCCTCTGTAGTGACGAAGGATTTCTCCTTTTGCCCATTTAGTATACAAGATATCGTTCCCACAGAGGATTTGCACAAGTAACGCTGCTCTAAGTTCTAAGATCTGTTCAAACACACAAACACACGGGTTTTGCCTAGAAATCCCGTCTTCTCACAAAACCACACAAACCAACACGTCTTCCAGACACGCCAAATGGTGCTCTGGACCCAAACAAACAACTACCAACTAAAATATCACACAACTATTCACAGAGAAGCTCGGGAAGACGATCTTCCTGCTTCCAGGTTGCTTCTTCCGGTCTTCTCGTTACCGTCTTCTCGAAACGATTCTCGTCTTCTGGGGGTTTAGCTCGTCTTCTCACACCTCCAGAAGGCTGTCCGGCTTCGCAGAAGTCGACTAGTAAGAGTCGTTACACCTTATTCTCACACTCACATTCCATCGGGTTGGATAAATCACAGGGTGTATGCCCTCTGTAGCCTTCCCAAGCTTCTGCCTACGGAAGTTATCTTCCGGCAGCGCTACAACGACATTCACCTTCACGGAAGCTCAATAGAAGTATCGGAAGCTCACTAGAAGAAGATAAGAAGATGGGGAAGATGAGGAAAGATGGGAAGAAGAAGAAATCCAAACAAGAGAAAACAGGATGAAAAAGAGCAATTAAGATTCCGACAGGCTTCTAGTCCGGATCCTGACTAACAAGCCATCTCTGCTTGTAATAGTTTGGGGAGGAAGACAACAAACGTGAGTACTGTAGCACCGTCTTCTACTCGAGGATGTCGTCTTCTGTTGCGGGAAGAAGTCTTCTTTCTTCTTCACTTCGCTGCTCTGACTGCTCTGTCTTCTGGGATCACTTACCCAGAAGACCGTTCGTACGTAGATCCCAAGTGCTCTACTGAACGAGTCAAGCTACACTTCCACAACTGCTGACAGTCATCGCCACTCAAGAATAACACTTCCCATGCACAATTGGGAGCGAATTCAGTGAACCCACCATCCAGAAGACATGGACAAAGCTGCTGCACTCAAATCCACAATCTATTCCCCGAGAAGAAGTCACAATGGCATTGGGAAGCTCACTCCCTCTACTTCCTGCGTCTACTCCTCGACACACCAGTCCAGCCAACAGGACTGCACGAGGATGCCGTTCCCTGTTCCTGGACTGTCCACTACCTCTATCTACATCTTCGAACCACTGCTGGTGCGAGTATGCAGACCCCTCCTGTATATTCCAAGACTATTCGTATGTTTCCAACAACGGGTGTAGTGCGCTAAGACTGTCTCTGCTCTAATGTGTCTCGCCTGCCTGTCTGTAGAATCGGTGTGTATGTTCAGTTACTGCCGAATTCTACAGAACTGGCAGAGCTCTCAGAGAGCTTTTCTCCTACTCTGCTATCCTACTTAACCATCTGCCTCGAGAGTCAGGGGAGGCGACCACCAGAGAGAGAGAGAGAGGCGCTAACAAGAGGTTGTCACCTCACATGCATGCGGTCCCTCTTCCCAATTAGCCCTCCACTGTATTACTCCTACGCTACCTATGCTGCCACATGCGATCCTAACTATTTTTACATGGAAAACTGCCACCCTTAAGATAGCATGTCTGATCCTACTAAATCTGGAAGTGTCGATTGAGTTTGCTAACTACTCTGATTGCTCGGTGGTAATCTCTACATGATCTGCTCCTACCGGAGCTACTACCTCGACTTCTGATGGGCTGGGAAGCCATGCACTTACCTCGGGTACCACTGAGGTAGCTTCCCTCTCCTCGCTCTTCGCTGGCCCTGCTATTTCTGCGGCTGCGTCTTCCTCGGCTTTGACTTCGGAAGACGGAATGGTCTTCTGGGAAGACGAGTCGAATGGTGCGTCTTCGGTCTTCTGAGACACAGATGCAGTACTAGGGACCATGGTGATCTCATAGAGGTCCGGGGAAGTCGCTTCCTCCACGCGGAATACCTGGGAAGACGGCTCGTCTTCCTGTCTTCCAGAAGACATCATGTCTTCCGAGGCGTCTTCTGGAGTCTTCTCGTCTTCCAACGCTGTCACCACCAAGTGTACAGCGAGATCGAACTCCTCCTTCTCCATTCCGGATCCAGTCGAGGGTGCTGGGGCTTGGGAAGATGCGGTTGTAGGTGTCGGAAGTGAGAGAAGACCATAAAGTGTCTTCACTCCATATCTGTCTATCCAGGTACCTGAACATGCTATCTCTGCATTCCACCAACCTCGTCTTGGACCCGCTGTCCCATTCCCTAGCTAAGGTAAGTAACTTCTTACCCGCGGTGAAGTTGAACTTCTTCCGAAGCGCTTCTACCGACTGAGCTAGCATCTTCCGCGCACGAGCCTCTACTGCTTCCCTCTGCGCCTTCTCCGTTGCAGCTCGCGCTTCTGCGACTTCTCGCTGCATCTTCCAAGTGGTCTGCTCTTCTGCGAGGGCAGTGATCTTCTCCCGTACTCGGAGAACTTCCTGATCACGCTGCTGTACTCGTGCCTGCAACTCCTGGTTGCTCTTCCGAAGTTGCATCGACTCTTTGGCAGAAGCGGCTGCTTCCGCCTTGTACCTGGCTGCAAGCTTCTCCGTAGTGCGGAGACTAGCTTCCAGAGACTCCGTCTTCTGCTGGCTGTCTTCCTGTCGCAGCAAGGTGCGCAGGCCGAATCCAGGCTGCAAGGGCTTCTCCTGTGCCCTCGCTCTCCTTTCTAACAACTCCATAGCGGACTGGATCTCCTTCTGGAAGTAGGCACTGAACTCCTCCAGTCGTCTTCCTGCAGAAGACAAGTTCATCCCCACCACTCGCTCGAGGGTGTCGACTTCGTCTTCCAGAGGCAAGGGAGCCTCTTCCACCACTACGGCCTTCATCTCCTGCGCACGAAAAGAAGCTACTCTTCTCATCTTCCGGGGTGGAAGACTCCTCGTGGCAGGAGCGGCTCTCCTCTTTGCGCTTCCTCGCATCGCAGTAGGAGTACCCATCCATCCTTCGTCTTCTGGAGTCTTCGGAAGACTCCCAGGTGTTACAGAAGCTGTCTTCTGCTCCGATCGGGTACTCAGCAAGTCTTCCTCCGAGTCCGACTCCGATCCTGAATGGATGAGGGAGATGGGTGTCCTCGGTACACTTCTGTGACTCATCTTCCTCACTGGCGTGGCGTCTTCCGACCCACTAGACTCGTCTTCCCTCACCAGAAGCGTCTTCTGGTGAGAGCCGGGTCTCAGCTGTGGCATCAGAGTGAGAGGGGGCGTTGCTGCTGTCTCTCGGTCATCGTCTTCCGAGGTCTCCTCCTTCACCTCCTATCGCTCCGTTGGCCCATACACTGCCAGTTGATCTTCCCTAAGATCCCCCATGGCTACATACAAGTAGCAGAAGAAGGGCGTCAGATGTCCTCCCGCCGGGGTACCCAAGTATGCTAGCTCCGTCTGTACATAGTTGTGGATGTACGCGCCCCAGTAGATTGGCACTCTGTCATCCCACATTGATTCCAGGAACTCCACGTCCTGATCTCCTAAGTATCTTGTCTTCTGCGCTTTTCCCTTGGGGAAAAGATGCAGAAACAACTTCGCCAGAAGTCGCTTCTTCGGCTCCCGGTAAGACTCTATCTTCCAACCGTTCCTCCCCTGCCTGTCTTCCACGAAAAGGCAGGTGGTACTCCCAAGTACATGCCATGAACTCACAATCCTAGGCAAGATCTTCTTCTCGTACCAATATCCTCGGTCCTCGGTCTCAGGCCTGTGAAATGCCTTACGCCACCAGTCTTCTGTCCAGGAAGATGGTCTTCCCCGAGCAACTCTTGCCTTTGCAGGTACACGGTTATGCGGTGGTAACGCGGCCCATACCTCCTCCAGAAGCCCTTGATCTGCGAGGTTCCAATCCCACAGGAAGAAGTCGAGACCCAACTCCTTGAGGAAAGGAGTGGCCTCGGCCAATTCTGTCGCTGGTAACACCAAGCCTCGCGGATGCATCGACATACCTGGAAGATATGCTGCACTAAACCACAAGCACCTACTATGAGCTGAAGGCTCAGTTCTTCCCGAGTGCCCACAGTCTAGCTTCCACTCTCAGAAGACGAAACTAGTCTTCCAGAAGACAGCTACTCCGTCTTCCGGGATTCTACAGTGCTTCCTAGATAGCTCTCGTCTTCCGAGCTATATCTAAACAATCCTATCTAAGCAAGGCCTCGCATGGATTACCAAGAAGACAACACACCTTGCATTACATCCTACTTCCTATTAGAAGATACAAGATATGCGAAAAGTAGAGTATGAGAAAGGTTCAGGAGACGATTGGGGGCTCCTGCGGTGACAGTGGTCTCTGGGAAGACACTCGGGACAGCTTCCAATTCAATGTCGTTCTCGGAAGACCTCCCGAAGTCAGACTTCCCTTCACTGGTCTCACCTGTCTTCTTCTTCCTACGCGCAGTCTATCCTCACAACAGACTCAAGACATGTGCACTCTGTTCTTCTGACTTCTCACCTCTCATACGCACTCAGAAGAAGTTTGCTGCATGATGGGAAGACATGACCCTCGACCATTCTCTCCGGATTCTGCCAGCAATACTTCTCACAACTCTCTTCTAAGTTCGGGAAGAAGAAGGAACGGCTGCTAGGGGTCGGACAGAAGAGATCCGAAATGGACCCTCACGTCTTCTCGCTCATTTTGCCAGCCTTTCAGTCTTCTAGTCTCTCTAGGAAGATGTGGAGTTGAGGAGCTTGGAAGACCGGGAGGCACAGGCCTAGTTCCCGAGTTCCAACTTCTCGAAACAACACAACAACTCACCACACCACTCAGGCTTCGTACCAAGTCGCTCTAAACACGAAAGCAAAGCAAATCCACTCTTGATACGAATTGTGTTCAGTTGACTTCCGAAGACAGTCAAGTTCAAGAAGCATCTTCCGAGATGTTCCCATCTTCCGAATCGTCTTCTATTCCAAGTTTCGGGGGTAGAGAGGTAAGGGGGTAGAGAAATTGATAGTTGGGTTCGCCAATTTGAAGACTAGGGGTAGGGAAGCTCGAATTGAGCTCGGGAAGAAGCAAGGAGATATCTTGACAGAAATTGGGCAGCGCTTCCGCGCCCAATGTCTCAAACAGAAAGAATGGGGGGTGAGGTAATCGATCAGGCTGCCTGCACACAATCAAGGAAGCGCGGGGAGTACCAAGAAAAGGCGAGAAGAAGTGGGAGGGGAAAAGAACAGGGGGAAGAACCTCTACAGTCTTCTTCGGTTCCCCGAGTTGTCTTCGACCTCCGCGCGCTTCTGGCTCTTGTACTAGCTTCCAATGCGACTCCTCTCGAATGCGCCTGCTGTCAATTTCGGTCCACACCTCGATTCTACCTTCGCTTCTACTCGCCACTCTCCACTGTCAGCTTCTCGGAAGCTCCACAGAAACGCCTTCGCTTCCTCTGCTGTTTGTGCTCCCGCAATTCAATCTCACCCTTCGCCTAGCTGCCAACGTACTCTCTCCTACCTCGATGTCTTACTCAATTCCTCTCTCAATGCTAGCTCGAAGTTCACTCTCTCAATCGATCTTCTTCAGGCGCACTGTGCTGCGAGAAGTTGGAATGTGGCTAATGTGCTTCCTTACGCATCTTCCCCGCAGATTAGGGGTTTCGACCCTAGGTGTCTTCTTCGACCTACCTACCACCTGGGTGCTTACTCAGTAGGTACACCTACTTGTTTGCTCGAAAACTCGTGGTCAGGCCTTCGTGATCGCTGTCTTTCGGAAGACAGGTGTCTTCCGCCGTCTTCCCATCTTCCGCCGTCTTCTCATCTTCTGAAGACGCAACTGAGAAGACGGTCTTCCGAAGACGGTCGTCTTCTGAAGAAGTCAACTTCTTATTACAAACAGCTCTTAAGATCATCTTCCTGTTAAGGAAGACGTAACCTTAAGTAACAACGCTTCTTCAGTTATATAAACAAGTCATTATTCTTAAAATTTTCAAAAATTCGTGCATCCTGTAATTTGTGGGCACCACAGCCTCAATCTGCACCACACCAGCCATGAAGTCGAAGTCACCTCCTTCTCCTCCATAAGACGTGGAAGCTTCTGTTCCACCAGATCTCCGTTGAGTCATAGTCATACTAGCTATCCTCTACTCCAACTGCTCAATCCGAGCAGCCATACCTGCTTCTGACGTCGTAGCAGGCGGTGGACCAACTGGTCCTCTCCCAGGCGTTGGACCTCTACCTCCAGTTCGACCACCACGGCCTCCCTGAGCTCCTCCACCTCATCCACGATCAGCCTTCCCTTGCCGTAGCTCGGGATGGAGATCAAAACAGCGGTCACTATTGTGACCTGGTCGTCCGCAATGCTCACACTGCCTAGGCACCGCTTGAGACGTCCCAGATGTCTCATAACTATCTCTCCTTTGTGGACAATCCTTCTGCTGATGAGGACCATCACACGTCCAGCAAGGACCTGCTTGCTGCTGACTAGAAATGGACGGCATGGGCTTCTGCCCACCAGATCCTCCAGCACCTCCATGAGATCGTGAGTGTTCAGCACAATCCTTACCCCCACCACCACCACGTTGTTGTGCAGCCTGTGATCCTCGAGAAGAAGAGGTCGCCCCATGTGATGCGTCCCTGCTGAACCCAGCAGTCACCACCTTCTCCTCTACCATGTTGAGCTCTATCCGTTCAGCCAAACCAAAGACAACTGCCAACGTCGGAGCGGTGTCTCTAAGAAGAGTGGCATCTTTGACTCTCTTACGCAGCTCCCTGTCTAGTATCCCATACCAGAACTGGACTGCTTGTGCTTCTGTCACCCCTTGGGTAACGCTGATCAACCGCCTCATGCGAGTAAACGCCTCGCGTAGGCTCTCTCCAGTCTTCCGCTGGAACTCCTGCAGACTCCTCAACTTGTCGGTCCGCACACCCTGATAGTTCTTCCTCAGACATTGGAAGAACTGAACCACAGGGTTAAACCCTGGTGGTATCCCGCTCACACTACCACCTGTTTCACTACTAGTGGACGCACCGCTGGTAGTAGGGGCTCCGCCACCCGTGGATGTATCACTACTACTGGCACCTGACCTCGTAAGTGCTACGCCTCCCGAAACTACACCAGTAGTGATAGAAACGTAGTTGGGAGACCAATGTTGTCTCCACAACTCAATCTCAACACCGTAGTCTCGTCTGAACTCGTGGTAATCGTCCATTGGCGGTCCCTCCAAGTGCTGAAACAAACATTTTCACGCCATGAAAGGTGTGAACAACTGTGGGTTCCGCATCTGTTGCAGATCGCACCAACTGTCGAACTCCTGGATGAAGTCATCCAGCTCAATGGTACCCACCGTACCCGAGTAACGTCGAGGCCCCTTCGTGACCCCATAGATCTCGTCCATGTCCCACAACAACGATGTGGTGACACTAGACTCACCACCAGAAAACGCAATGTCTACGTATGACTCGTCCTCTGGAACAACCAACGGCAGTGGTGTAGGTAGTCGGTACCTCACCCCACTCCGTGTATACCCACTGTCCGAGAAGTCCCCACCAGAATCTCTCGAGAACTCCGTGGTGATAGAACCTCACGGACACACTCTCTAACTAGAATGTCGAAATCCATGTCACCACCGCAACTACAACTTGTCTATCCCCGCTCCTACTGAGCTCACCTAACCCCTACTAGGACAGTCAAGGTAAGGACAACCTGTACCTGCCATCACCACAAGCAGCCTCTCACAGTCACTCCAACTGCACCGTGAGAGAAACAAAGGTAGTCTGACTGGTCATCACTCCAGCCTCACTACCGACAGCACACTAGAGTGAACTCACTCTGGAAATCAAGCGCCAACACAAGCAAACGCGACGCACAAACAGGAAATAGAATATGGAGAGGTTCCAACCACAAGAAGTCCAAACGATAACCCTCCACACTCAAACATTCACATAAAGAGAAACCCAGCCCCACCCGGACTGACGCGTCTTCTTCGGTGACCACATGCACAATATATGATCATCGACTATTATAACTTGTACCTAAGGTCACTAACTAGATGTCCATACCTCTAGTAGCTCCAAAAATATCAACGTGATAGCTCTACTAGCTCATCCAAGACAACTGCTACCAACTGCCTTCATATGCGTCTTTTCGGTATAGGCAAACACTACCACAACAGCAGCTTCCCCCTAGTACTCTGGGGTCGCCCTACCACTCCTCTAGGAACGTGCGAGCAGATCTCCTACTACCTTAAACCAGCCCCTAATTACTTGCACGCATCCTTGTAAGACACCAAGAGCTATTGGTCTAGTGGTACAGCCAAAGTTGAGACTACAAAGTTAAGCGTCCAAGTCCAGAAATAGTGTTGGGATGGGTGACCTACTGGTTTTACATTTCCCACACAACTGAAACTTGGATATCTCTCTCACGCACGCCAGCAAGCTGGCTTGCGGCGGGCGCGGGCTCAGGCTCTACTCCACCTCCGCACTCTCGCACTCCGCTCTCACGCCTCCGCACTCACGCACCTCTGCTCCTCGGAAGAAAGATCACAAAGAAGGACGAGTACGACGAGAAAACACCCAAAACAGCAACTCAGGGTCGAAATTGCATCAAATTGTCGAAATCGGCCAATTTGGAACTCGCAGACGAGATTTACGTCAGATTTTGACCAACCCGTGATCTTCTTTGGCTTGTAACTTCGTCGATCCTTCACCAAATCGAACGATTTTGGTTGCGTTGAAATCGTCTTCCCGACGCGCACCTACTGCACTCCTCAGATCCAAAGGTTATCGACCCACGCCAACCTGACACTCACCGACGCACTTCTGCTGACCTAAAACCCGTCATCAGAAATTTCGACTTCTCATAACTCAAAACTGCTCGACCAAACTTCGTGAACCTTCGTGCACTAGGACCGTCTTTCCAGCGCGCTTCCAACGAGCCCACATCGGCCTGACATTGTCGACTATTTCGTCTACCACGCCCAAATGCGCACTTCAGTCCGAAACAGGTCACTTCAACACATTCCGTGAAATTTCAGCAGCGCTTCCGCACTACCTCACCACCAAATCGACTGCGAACAAGTTCAGACGACACCCATCCACACAGCGATCGATCACAACACCCAAAACGAACTACTCCACGCACGCGCGCACTCGCAAATCAAAGGTACCAACGATCTGCCAACTCCGGAGATACCACCGGCAGCAATCTGCGACCTAAAATCCTTCAACCAGGCCTCGCAATCCAAGTTCTTCAAGTGATAACAAGGTATGTACTCACTCCACCATGCCAACAGGCACTAGACAATCACTACAATCGAGCCAAATCCACTCTGTGCTCGCAGAGAATCCAAATCTCACTCACAAGACTACCCACCATAGCCAGGAGCTTGAAGGCTCAACTTGAAGAACTGAGGTCTCCAAGCCCCTACCTGCGAAGTATACCCCTTGTGGGCACTCTCACCAACTTGTCCTAACGGCCTTACCGAGGTCTGTCACTTCGCACTTGGTCAACCTAGCCGAGTTACCAAACTGACGTGACATCTTTCTTATCTTCTCGCATCGTAGATGTAGTATCGATGTTGAGCTCGTTTGATTTCACAAGCTCATCAAAATCATCCCCATTGAGATAATATTGAACCTCTTCCATCCTAGCATCATAATTGACAACTTTGATAGTTGTAACAACATACGTCGCCAAGTAATCTTCGATCATGTTTTCAACCTTCCTTTATCGACATTGGTTTGAAAAAAAGCACTTGTGTTGCTGAATCCGACATTCTCATCCTCCCAATAAATGATCTCTTGTTGCAAGATCTCTGCTAAAGTCTTTGCATTCCTCTCGCTGATGATCAATTTCATCATCATCAATGCATCGTTGTCCGCAAGCTGGTTCAAGCAGAAGTTTTGTCACTGTCGATATTTTCTTCTCTTCCAACTTAGCATCTTTAACTTGTAGATCATCCCTAGCATTTGATCATGACTTACAACATCTCTCTCTTTACAAACCACAACTGGAGTGTGAATATGGAAACCATTCGAGCAAGTGTGGTAATCGTCGATATTGATATTGATCTCTCAGTCACAATTGTATCTCGTCCACGTTCTCTTTTGGCAAAAGATAAATCATTCTTGCACAACCTTCCAATTCTTTGTCTACCTTTCTTCTTCTTCTTTATCCTCCAAGAGTATTTCCAGCTGTTCTTGCAACGTTTCGTCTGCAGTCTGGAGAAATAACTCGGTCTTGTAAATTCACAATGTCAATTTCTTCACCCTAGAAAGCTGAGAGAATTGCTGCTTATCAAATTTCTTTAACAACTCAATAGGTTGTAGATTTTATCAAGGTCGTCTAATCCATCCCAGAAATGACTTCTTGGTCACTCTGTTGGAGTCTTCCAAGAAATATTTTTCCGTAAGTGCTGTGAAAAGATTTCTCATTTATCGCCAAATCATCTCATCAATACTTTCACATGATCCCTTAGCTCAAGTATCGTAGAGAGTTCAAATGTCTCGATCATCTCTATCTCTGCTACTCTATTCTGTTCCATCTCTCTCTCATAAAACCTCAAATATTTTTAGAGGTCTCTCTCATCGAACTCATCGACCTTGTCGACACCGTTTGAAGCACCTTCAAACCCGAATCCTTTGTTTGCATGCTTTCTTGCTTTTTGTTGCAAGAATAACGTGAAGGCTTCAAACATTTGTGCAGCTGCTGGATCCAACTGCACCCCTCATATCCCTAGTAATCTCTTAGCTCCATCCTTAACCATGATTGCTCTTTTGCCGTCCCAAAATCATTCCACATCCTTTCGTCTAGTTCCACAACATCGTCCCAATCCACTTGATTCATCTTTCTCTCTCCTCATGTTTGTTGATTGTCGCTCTTAACCTCTTGCAACTTTTCACTTTGGATCTTTCACGTCGAGTTCACCACATGATACATCGTATCTTTGTTGATGCGAAAGATGCATTCGAGAGTACATGGGGTATCTAGCTGTAGAAAGTTTAGAGAAGTCGAGAGCGATAAAGTATGTAACAACACACGAGTACTAAACTCCGTTGATCTAGTTGTATTTCCACTTATTCTGCTTCTCTCAACACGGTATGTACAAGCAGACTTGAAATAATATTATGGTATTCACACAAGTATCTTAAACCCACATCCAACGCATGCACTGTGTAGACCTCAAAAAATCCGTTCCAACCATACCCAAAATGCACTAAACTGACACCCCCACGAAAGCTATCAACTTCCAAAATTTCCCTCAACACGTATACGTCTTAAATACCTAGTAATTACAGCGAAGTTTGGACCCTCGTAACTTTTTCATACGAGCTCCAAATGTAAAACTTTCAAGTGTGCTGGAAATCCCTTGTCGCCAACTTTCTAGTGATAGCTATTTTGCCACAACTGACCTCACATGAAACCTTAGAGCGTTGCAGTTTTCTATTCAGTTTTCATGCTTTCACCCGAGTTCCCTTCGCAACCTCGATGTTGGAAGGGCAACTTCACCCAAGTCTCAAAAATCCCTCTTTGGAATCAGCAGTTTGACAAAACTCTCCAAGAATTCTCCCGATGAAGAAATTTGTCCCCTTTTTATACTCTTCCAACCACCTCCCTAGATGACCACGTGTTAACATTAGGAGCAGCCACATGACATGCATGCATGCAACATGCAACCATGCAGACATCCACGTAAGAACATTCTGCCACTCCATTGCCCTGTCAGCATCATAGCCATGTCAACACTTGACACGTAAATAATTTCAACAAGTCACATCTGCCACATCAGCATACTTTTTGTCATGTCTGTAAATGTTTTCCACGTCAGATATCGCGATGTTAGCATTCATCATCATCAAATCTTAAAACTTATGTCTCCATAACTCCTTTATCTTAGATCCGTTTGCCACGATCAAATTACCAATCTTGGTGTCCTCGACGAGATCTATACAATGATACAGTCAGAAATATGTTTTGGATCAAGATGTAAAAATTTATTCTTTAAACCTCGATTTCTCTCCATAGTGGATCCACGACATAACAACCTCGAGGTCATATGGACTGCTATCAGAATGAGATGCTTGAAACTCTTTTGCATATGAATTAAAATTTCTCACAAACGTATACCTCGTTGGATAATAATTATCCACACACACATTGTCTCCAAAAGATGACGCATGTTGATCCACTTCTATCTAGAATTGATATTCTTGTCTAGAAAAAATCCTTCAAAGTGTTTTTATTCAATGCAAAAGTTGCAATCTTACATTAGTCCACTCTAAATCCTACAAACTTAGTTTTTCCTCTTTTCTTCTCTTTCTATTCATTTATCTACCCCATGCTTTACATCTGACAACAATACTAATATTTATATTATGCAAGTTCTAGTATATGACAATGGACATACTGTCTGCAATGAAAAAGCTCATAGTTGACATTCCAACACTTTGAGGATCTCCTTAGGTTAGAGGATCCCCAGGTTGCATTTGGTATTCTTTCCTCTTCCATTGCACGTCATAGAGGTCTTAGACGACATCTTATGACCGAAAATCTTAAAGTGTGTGGCATGACCTCTCGCACGTAAGTAGACATTATTTGAGAGTTGATAACTTTTTGTGAGAGTGTTAATTTGATGCATGTTAGGTATGGTTTGAAAGAAATTTTTGAGGGTTATGCAATGTAGAACGTTAGATTCGAGTGTAGGGTACTTGTGTGAAGACCATACAAACTATGTCAAGTCTACTTGTACATTCCATGTTTACATATGCAGAAGAAGTGAAAATACAATTGTTTTTGGATCAACAGAGTTTAGTACTCGTTTTTTGTTGCATATTTTTTCTCTCTTGACTTCTCTAAACTTTCTACAGCTAGATACCCAAAAAATCTCGGATGCATCTTTCTACCAACAAAGATAAGACAACATTCTCCAGCATTACAACACCTAGAAGGTTTCGCTCTTCTCAATGAAACTCTCGTCTCGAAATCGTCAAAAAAAGAGCATACAATACATTTCATATTAGTTATTGCACATAATTTCTATAAAAAGAAGTATAATGTTGTGTCGTTGTAAGTTTATTAATCAGAATAGAAACAATGAGCTACGATTGCAATGGAATTGCGGGGCTATGCATCAACAATTTATCTAGATCTATCCCTTTCGCTTTTTGATTTTCATATTGGTCCATCCGTCCTTTCTCGCTATTTCCTTTAATTTCTCTTTCCTGCTTCACAACTACTCTACTTGTCTATTCCGCTAAATGACAAAAGTCCTTCTTTCTTTCTAGTTATGACAATCGACGTATATGTATTCTAACGCATAGCAAAATTTATATAGCTCTATGAGTCATCTTCTATACACTTTATGGAGCTCATGTTAATATGTAGAGACAGCTCATATGCTAAACTCACACATATATTACTTCTGGTGCCATGTCCATGAGACTTTATTCTCGTTAGGTTATTTTTATGCAGAACTTAATGCATCGAGATGATAATAGTACAACAGTCTATGAGAAAGCAACATATATAAGCTAGTCAATGGTAATCAATTGATCGAAAGCTTTTCATGCATCAGTTTCTCTAAAATAATCATGATCCAAAGATAAAACAAAGAAGCAGACAAAGCCAGATCATTGGTTCAGCCGAAGGACACTCCATCCATTGAAACTGACCTCCAAGAGCACTAGCTTAGTATAACTATAGGGTGTTCCAAGAAGAAGAATAAGAAGAGAAAAGCATTCCAATCAATCTAGAGAGTGATACACCTCATCATTATCACATAGAGAGCTGAATCCATTAGGCCACATGTAAAGTACATTCATGTGGTTTTTCCTACTACTACAAAAAGAGGTATTTTGTGATACTGAAAAATGCTCTATTTAGTAAAAAGCCACTTGCGATGCGACAATATTTTTTGCTAAAGACGCCACCACAAACTTTGCAACATGATCTCTATCACCAATGTGATACGATTAACATCGCAAATATTGTGATTATTTTGCATCACAGAAGTTGCGATATGAAAAGCGCCGTAAACCTAATATAGAGAATAATTTTTAGAATATTTTCTTTTTGATGCAATTGACATCGCAATCTTGTGATTCAATCCGCATTACAAATATATGATAGAGTAGTTTAAAAAAAGAGTGTGCGATTTTACTAGCATCACACTTGCAATACATTTAATATCGCAAATGTGAAAGACAATTTAATTCTCGACTGACAATAACATTTCATGTTGCAAACTTTGTGATTCACTTTGCATCACATTTGCGATGCGGACCGAATCGCAAATGTGGAAAAAAAACTTTATGCATATCGATGTTTGCAATGGTTTGTGCATCACAAATTGTATGATGCGTATTATGTTCCAGATTTTGAGACGAGTTTCAAATCAAAAAAGTATGATGCACAATGCATCGTAATGTTTTGAAGTGATTTCTTGAGCAAGAGGTCTCTCTCATGGACACATCACAGTCTCTTTCAGTGTATAAATAATAATATGATATTTACACATCAAGATCATCATCATCTACGACGTTGTCTATCACAATAATTGCTCTATCTTGAATAATATGATGCTCTCATGATATCTATTGGATGACTATCGATCAACGAGGATCTCTATTATATGGTGCATAGAAGCACTGTTCTATCTATGACGGATATAAACAAGACTCGTCACTAGCTCTATCAAACCATAATAACGTCCTTGTGTTTATACGAGAGATCTCACATTCATATGTTACTACAATAGCTCGATTGTCTCAAAGTTGAATTGTATATCATTTACACAAGAGGACTACTTGTGTAAAATCCAAGAAGTCAAGCTCAATAATATCATCTATCACTCTGAAATAAGACAGTGATGAGTCAAGATTCAAATCATGTCCACTAGCTCGACAATCTTGAGTAAAACAGCCGTACACTCTGAAGTCGGTCTTCTGCAACATCTTCTTATCCAAGTGTCGAACTCGCATATGTCGACCTTGTCCCCACGTCTGTGTAAAGCTCTTTGCTTTTTGAATGGACCCTTAGATCAGTAATAGTATGTGATCGATAATGATTGGATAGTGACTAATATCTTCCCGAGCTGCATTCAAAGAATCGACCTTCTTCATCAAATCTGCCATATAAAGTCTAATATGTAGATATGATCATCAAGAACAAGAACTTGTGCATGCATAAAGTATCCAAAGTACAACATAAATGTAGATTAAACCCCTGCTTGAGATAAGAGAAAAGGAATGAAGACTTGAGATAAGAGAGAAAGGTTTGAAAAAATCTATAGAAGAAACCATTCGTTCATTCTCATAGAATGATATCAATTCTTCCATATTTGTGTTGTTATGGAGGATGAAGTTGTGAACTTGCTCAAGTTTAATGAAAGTCAAGATGCGTCCATTACTTGTTCCAAGAGTAACTTCTCATGTTAACCTCTCATCTTCTTTCTCTTCAAATAGAAGTGGAGAACGAAGGTCCAACTGTTCCAATGTCTTAGAACAAAGAAACATGACCTCAGTGTGCAAATATCCTTTAGAGATGCATCTTTTTGGTCGAGCTCTCTGACATACAAGATCTTTAAGTAACTTCAAATATCTCTCAAGTCAATACATCCATCTACAATGCATTGGTCCACAAATGATCACCTCGCGTACCAAATGAACAAGCAAGTGGATATGAATCCCACGTTTCATGCTGGTGTGTCGATCCAAAAAAGTTTTGTTTATTCGTTGCGCAACGAATATCAAAGAACGATGGAGAAAATACTCGTTCTAACTCGCAAAGAGTTTGAGCAGCAAATACTTCCATCTGAAATATGATATCGATGATAATCTCTTTTGAGCATATCTTTGACAACACAAATATCCTTCAGCGATGGATTTTTTGGTCGAGCTCTCTAACATACAAGGTCTTTCAGGAACTTCAAATATCTCTCAAGTCAATACATCCATCTACAATGCACTGGTCCACAAATGATCACGTCGCGTACCAAATGAACAAGCAAGTGGATCTGAATATCAAAGAACGATGGAAAAAATACTCATTCTAACTCACAAAGAGTTTGAACAGCAAATACTCCCATCTGAGATATGATATCGATGATAATCTCTTTTGAACATATCCATCTTGTGACAACACATATTCATCTAATTATACTTATAAAAAATACATAAATACATATCATACATAAAATTACATACATCATGAAAGAATAAAATTTAATAATAATAACAAAATAATATCTAAATATCTAAATTTATCTCTAGTTTTGAAAGATAATAAATCGTCTCTCTCACTTCAAAACTAGTTTAAGTCTTGTATACATGCAAGAAGCACATGTGATAACAATTTGTGATATGTCTTCAGTTCACTAGTTCATGTTGAAGTGTTAGTGGAAAATACTTTTTAAAAACTCGTTAAGTCTTGTATACATGCAAGAAACACATGTGATAACAATTTGTGATATGTCTTCTGCAAAATGCTTTTTGCAAGTATGCATCATAACCAATAGAGAACGCATAGCAACTATTTATTCTCTCCAGAAGATATCTTCTGTTGTTGTGAGGTCATGATCCAAGGTGTTGGACTTATACTCTCATCGCTCTGCATTTGATGTCTGAACCCATGTATGTTAGTCCTCACATGCTCGCCTCAATGCGAATCCATCATTCTCTCCAAACAAATGTCTGATTATGAACTTTTCGACATTTCCTTCGATGTGCATGTGATCAAGCAAGTAATTGACAAAAAGATACCACAACATCACAAAATGAGTAGTTAACTACGCGTATACAATGCGAACAATCTATGTAATAATCAAAGTGCACTTAATCATGATCATGAAGAGTACTTATTCTCCAACATGTAAGAAAGGTATAATATTGACTTTCGAGACACTTGCAATCTTCTTGTCCATCTCTCTACTCTCAACTACAGATCAGATTTGAATCCAATGAGAAGTCAAACATTCCAAATGTATCCCGCTGCCCCTTAAGCCTCCAACGAGAATTTATTACTAAATGCTTCAATCTGCCTAAGTTTCCAAAGGAATCCGGCCAACTTTCAAGTACAGGACACATACTTATCTCCATACACTCCAAGCTACTCAAGCTTCCAAATGTCTTGACAGCCTGTCAAGCTTGTCACCCATACATATATCTATATGTTTCAACTTGATCAAGTGTCCAAAAGTCTCGAGCAACCATTCAAGTCCATCGCACCCCCATATCGTCATATGCTCCAATCTATTGAAGTTTGCAAAGGTGTTCCGAAGCCCTCAAGTTTTCTGCAACGCTTGATCTCCAAATGCTTTTACATGCCCAAGTCTACTAAGTTCATCGGCAATCTTTCAAGTCCATTACACGCCCATATCCTCATATGCTCCTATGTACTCAACTTTCCAAAAGTCTCCGCCAGCCCCTCAAGCGTCACACGCTTGAGGAGCTGGTGGAGACTTTTGGAAACTTGAGAAACTTAGAACGTATGACTACATGGAGACGAAGAATGTATCTCTAAATGCTTCAACCTGCCCAAGTCTACAAAGTTCTCCGGCAATCTTTCAGAGTAGAGGAATGAAGATAATCTGCAAATGCTCCAAGCTACTAAACTTCCCAAATGTTTCCGGAAGCCCCTCAAGCCTTTTACACAGCTTGATTTCTAAATGCTTTAAGTTGGCCAAGTTCCCAAAAGTTTCCGGCAATCTTTCAAGTCCATGGCACCCCCATATGCTAATATACTCCAAGCTACTCAAGTGTCTGGCAACTCCTTAAGCCTCTCAGACAAAAATTCTCTCAAACCTATCTTTAAATGGTTCAACCTAGTTAAACCCCCAAAACTCTCCAGCATTCTTTCAAGTCCATCACACTCTACTATCTCCAAATGCTCCGGCAGCCCCTCAAGCTTTCTACACCGGTTGATTCCTAAATGCCTCAACATGCGAACTGTGAAAATCTCATAGTTAATCGCTCTAATCTTGACAAATATCTACATGCTTCTGACGAAATGATGTCTAGGCAACAATCGTCGTCCCTGTCCAGTCTCCAAGCAAGCAACGATCTACAGACTGAAGCTTCCAAAGGAAATTTGAGATTTGCATTAGAACCTTCCCACTGCAGCATAACCAGGCAGGTTGAAAGAGAGAAACCTCCAGTATTGTTACATCTCCCGCAAGACACAGGAGGACGCATGGTCAAGTCCAAGTAACGTACTGCTTTGAGTTGCGAGAAGATTTTCTGCACTTAACACGGACTACGTGAATTCTCGTCCGAACGATCTCTATCTCCATTCGAATGGACAGAGAAATGTGCACGATGTGCAACAACTCCCTCAGGTGGAACAGGATTATCTCCCTTCATGCAAAAAGACCGGAGAAACATATGTCAGAAGATATGAAGGAAACTTGCACTCCAATACTGTAGGTCCATATATACTCTTTACTTCTAACAGAGTGTAAGATCTAGAAGAGCGTTTATCTTTCGTACCCTGTTTAGTGCAGATCATACCTACCCTGAAACTGAAAATCACTTTCATGAATGACCTTATTCGCCTATCACAAGAGGAGCATAAGACAATCAGATCAACCAGAACTATTTATCACCAGTAATAGCCAGGAGTCAAGTGCGAACGCCTACCCACTGATCGTCGATCACTGAAAATATTCTTCTCGACTCTTTGGCAATCCTCTGGCCCAGCTTCTTCAGATGCTCATGCATATGGACTTTCCTGAGGTCAACCCCATGTTCCATCGTCGACGCTATCACAAGCCTCGGTCTCTATTTCTTGAACCAGAGACCTGTCCACCAATCTCTTCCATCCTGTGTGCACGTAATCATACATGGAAGACCATGCACTTCTAGTTTCTTCAAAAGGGACAACTTTCAAGGAGCAAAAAGGAGGCAATATCCAGGAACATATCCTTCTCCGAACCTTCCATAGCATCATAGCTAAGTTGCACCACTTTCCACACTGTCTCCTCTAACGTGCGATGTAGTCCCGCATTTCTGACAGCATCTATAACCTCATCCCAAATCTTGTCGTCCCTTTCCGATAGCCCTCCAAGATATTTTCCAAGGACCTCTAGAGTGAGAGGCAAACCTGCACATCCTTTCACTTCTTCTTCCACATTGTGTTTCAAGCGCACTGGAGGTTCTTTGCGATAAGGAAATGCATGGATGCTAAACAATTCTTTTGCAAAAGAAAGACAGGCACTGAAACCATCTGACGCACCATTACTGTCCGGTAAAATCTTGTGTTTCCACGATGACAGAGAGTTGGTCAGCTCAGCTCAACTGCTCAACGTGTCCATCGATGAGCTCGGGCTCAGTTGGCTACAAATGATCCCACTCATCGACAAGTGGGCTTGAATCAAAGAATAAGTGAAACGGATCCTCGTAGAAGAGATTATATCAAGTTAACGTCACACTGATACAACGGGAGTGACATCCTCCCGGAATTCAGGTTTTCACAAAAGCTTTGGGGTCCAACTCTTGCATTGCTATAATCGGTGCTACAGGCAAGCGATCGAGTTACAACCAAGGCGGACCAGCTGCTTCTCGCCATGAGCAAAACCGTCGAGGACCAGCAGTTGTTTCCCCGGATGATGAGGGATCTCTAATTACACCAAAGGCTGACTTTCCTCCTTGTCCAGCTTGATGGCGGATCTCGTCAGCATCTCTCAAGAATGGAGTGGGAGAGGAAGACGAACAAGACGACCTAGCTATCAACAACGCGTCATCTCTCATCTGAGCTCGTTTTCTGTAAGCATCCCCGTCAATGTATTTGGGATGTTGGACAAAAGCCACGCCTTTCCAGAGAAGAAGAAATGCTTGCCAGTAGATCCAAACGGCCACCTTGTGAGGGATGAGCCACGAGAAACTTGTCGGATTTTCGACCGACGACACCTTCTGCGCTCGTAAAGTTGCCACGAAAAAGTTTCCGAATTCCGGATGTTCAACCCTAATCGTCAATGCCAGCTTCTCTCCTGGAGCGGGTGCGTGCATTAGCCACGATCCCGCCATGTCCATGAAGGGACTGACATGGAGAGGTTTCGCAACCTTATCATACGCGGGGTCGAATTCAAACGTCACCCTCTCTCCCCACGGAGTATTCGTCACCTCCGCTATGGCTTTGGTCACATTTTCTCCAACATCGTCGTAGCAATAGTACACACTGATAGGGTTTTGTTCGTAACCAACGCTCGCGGGCATACACAGCAGATGCACAGGTCCGGTCGTGCCGGTGATGGAACGTGCCTGCTTTGCAGTAAGATGGTGACGGAAGGAGGCGGCCGCGAACCACGACGGCACTCGGTCCAAATTCACTAGCGCGTAACGCACTGCGTATTCGAATTGGTGACGAATAGGGTGCTTCCTCTCGTGCCAAACCACTCCTTCGTACAATGCATACTGCTCCTCCTCGTCGTTGTTCTTGTTACCCTTATCATCCGCTTTCTTGTTCTTGGTCTTCTTCTCCTTGCCCCACAGTGAGAACCATCGCGCTCCCTGGGCTATGGACAGTAGCACTGCTTCGCAGAACGTCCTCAGCTGGCAACAGAACAGCGAGAAGACCATAGCCCATGCCGATGCTTCTCCTGGCCCTGACATGCTTTCTTTTCCAATCGCATCACCTTCTCCTGCTACGAGTGGAGAACGAGTAGATTCAGCGGACTGCACCGGGGACAAATTGCACCATGCTGTAGGATTGGCCCATCTGTCGCAAGGAAAGCAAGATAAACGCCGTGATAAGCTTGCGAGCTAGAAACGGGAGCGGCTGTCTCAAACAAACTCAATCGGATATGACTTAGTTGACGTAACCTGACCTCAGAGTACAACATGCTTACAGACCGAGCATAATCTGGACAGGCTACTTATCAGTTACTTCTTTTGTGTGTTGTTGAAGACGGTAGGTCCTTTGCAAAGCCCGTCTATTTGAACTCTTACAACACCCGTAGCGTATCTGAACATCGATGGAATGATGGCCGCCCCCATGGTCGTCGGGTCGTGCAAATACGGTATATGGCTTTGGCAGAAAAGAAAACGGCAGGAGCCAACGATTAATTCGGACTCCAGAATCCGAACAAACTCTGCAGCAATGAGACGGGCTAACGCACGTTCTCCTTAAAGTTGGCTTTCCGTTTGCGTACCCCAGAAACGCAACATTCTCGTATTCCGAAAGACTTGAATACTTTAACAGCAGGGCAAGCAGTGTTAAATACTATATTGGTACATTCACATTGGTACAGGGGAGTTCGGACCACGCCCACACACTGAAGGTAACCCCAAAACGCAGTGAACCCGGAGAAGTACATATATTCATTCGTCGAGAATTGCAGATTCTATCAAGGAACACTCTCTAGTACAGAGAGAAATATGGGGCCAAGTACATAGTAAGTAGCCACGAGGGGTCGAATGTGCACTACTAAAGTGTCAAGCGAAGTTAGCGAATTGTTTCTAATCGAAGGGTGTGACTATGGGAGTGTGTAGCAAGACGTACATTTCCAGGTAAGGTTCCCCTTGGTATAGAGTGTGATGCAATGCAACCGAGAAATATGCAATGTGGATGATTCTAACAACATTAAATGTTGAACGAAAAAACTGGAAATGAACTGACAGAGTAGGAGTTAAATCGAACGATAGTGTATTAAGGGGTGTCTAAGTTAGAGAGAATTATTCTTTCACGGATGAAAGAATCTTCACCGTAACTCATCGACGGTTGATGTGTGAAGTTTACGACGTCTAACTTTGTGACGGCACTACATCTTACATCCGTGGGTACCTGAGGGGAGTCTCAAACATGACCGTGTAAATTATTCAGTACTTCTTTCTTAAATAACATGTAACTTGGAATGATGGTGGACATGCGAGTACCGAGATCACTCACTTCTTGAAAAGTAACATTCAATTTGTGTGAAGTAGTGAAGGAGTGGTAGAAAGAACTTTGAAAATGATAGCGTGAAAATATGACAAGCGAAGAGAATAACTCGGATGTAGACTATCCTAGTGAGATTGCGAGTGATGTAGGCAGTATCGATAGAGTTCCAATCGCTATGACCTCCAAAAATCTCAAAGCGGCGAAGAAAGCACGAGTTCGTTTGAATTCATATGACTACGAGAAAATTATAGCATACATCGAGGATGAAGAGAACTTTGTCGCGTTACACGGAGCAGGACGGAAGATCAAAGTTGGTGCGAGAAAATGTCTTAGCAAAGACACTGCGTTTGGGATTATGGCGGCTCAACTGTCAAGAAAGAATGGATTCCCAGTAGTGACTGGTGTTGAGCTGAAGAAATGATTTGACCGCTACGTAGATATGTACAAGAAAGTGGAAAAAATTCAAGATAGCACAGGCGGAGGACGCTCCGACAAGTCTTTGTCTTTGTATGAATTGTGAAGCTCGCTTTGGCATGTATAATGAACGTTCGGCATGTGTAGTGAACGATCTTCCTGTGCAAGCATAGCTTTGGCTCGAGGATCTCAAGAGAAGGACAAGAGTCGAACACCGCAAGAAGAAGAACTGTTTCTTATCACATTTACCTCACAAGATGATTTACATCTATGCATCAACCGGAAATGGATGGATAAAGAAGATATCAGGCAAGCCTTAAGTGAAATAGACGAGGATGCATTGGAGAAGCTGAGATTGTTAATTGCTCGCTCGTTTGAATTTGCTCATCTCGACGTAAGTATTTAAAATCAAGTCTCTGACTTGACCGAACCGACTCAAAAGTTTAACTAGTTATGTCGATCACCGACTCTTGGGTTTAACTAGTTACGTTGTTCACTGTGCGCGTAAGGTGTTCTAATGTTTGTGTTTAAGGTATGTTTAATTGTTAATATGTTTAATTGTTAAGTGTACAGTTAGTTGTTTATATACTCTATACTTATGTTGGTGAGAAGAAGACCTAAAACAATTACCGGTCACCTTGCTTTGTATGTGAAATCTAAAGTTGAAGGACTAGATGTAAATTATGGTTGGTCTCAGTTTTTGTTAGAGAACCTGGAAGCAGAAGTGTTGCATCTACAAAAGCACGTCAGACAACAAAAGAAAGGAGAATTCGTAAAAACTTTCTGCGGAATGGCTTTAACTCATGTGATGAGACATTTGGGTATCTTGAGAGAAGAAGCTTTAGTATCCTCCATCCCAAACTTTGCACATGAGAATATCCAAGAAGATATCCATCAAGAAGAGCTTCGCGTGAGCCATGATAATGCAGGTATCATGAAATTCTCTTTTCATTATTTTCTAAACATGTAACTTTATTTTGTGGTTGTTAGTATTTGGTTTTAGTATCTTTGACTTCTCATCTCATTGTTTTATGTGCTCCGAAAGTTGTGTGAACATGTAACTCATAGATCCGAAACTAGTTCTATTTCTAGTTAAGTTACTAAGTTATTGTTTTAACGTCTTCAAATTTATCTTATTATCGCTTGGGTAGAGCGCACTGCGATGGAGTTCACTGCACAAGGTCGAGGTCGTTCAGTGCGATCGACCAGGGTCGCATTGAACTCTGAAGCCTTGGATTTTCATTTTGTTAGTAAATTTTTGTTTTTGGGATTAGTTAGCATAGATGACGAGGTAGAATAGTTTTAGTTGTAATATAGAGTTTCTTAGCCAAAGAATGATGCTGAGTGGAAATAAAGGAACTATGAAGTGTATATCTTTGGGGTGATAATCTGGTTGCATTCTACAGACGAAGAGCTTTCCAGAGATACCTCATTTGCTAAGAATGGATGTCGGACGACGAAGTTATGACCTCAAGAAAGAGAACCAAAGTATGATGGAAGTTAGCACGACTTCGCGAGCAAGGGACAAGAGGAACTTCGCACGTGAGGAGCGAGAGGAAATATGTTTAAGAAGAGTCAAAAGCAATTCACTTTTACTATTTCCACTCGCAAGTTTACTGTAGTGCTCCAGAATTATCTATGAGAGATAGGCGAAGAGAGACTTCAAGGAAGTCTGACTTCCTAGAGTTTGAGTGGCAGAAACCAATGAGGAAGAACTTCGCACTGCAAAGACGAAGAACTTCGCACTGCAAAGACGAAGAACTTCGTTCTACAACATTTGGAGAGATGAGAGGAATGCAGACTTCGAGGAAGCCACCGATGAAATTGAAGACTATTGCGACGAAGTGACCGGACTTCCAGTCTTATCACAAACAACTGGAGGAAATGGGCTTAGCATTTCTGATGCAGAATTGGGGCGTCGTGTCTTTGGAGTTGGTGAAAGCAATGAGTGAAGTACGATCTATGCCATCTTCCACCGTAACGTTATCGTGTCGGATATTTTGTGCGTGAAGGATGTCCAGGAAAACGCGAGGTTCCTGACTGTGGAGACGTTGTGTGTCGAACAGAACAAGACAGAGAAGAACGACCACGAAAACGCACGCGCATATATACCACTCCAAATGTATGTACACTGCCGTTTCTTTCTCCTAACAGCACAAAACTGAGGAACAGACCAGAGCAGTCTGTAACCTACTTCAAAAGCCCTAAAACAAACCCCTGAATCACAACCCTAGCCTGAAATCGTCAAAGCGTAGCTCAAAGCAAGAGAAACTTCTCTTTGCTAACAACCAGAGCCACAACAGTATCACGCGATCCAAACCCAAGTCCAAACCACATCCACACACTAGCTCTTGGCTAAAGCTAGCTACCACAAGCCATACACAACCAACTAAGTCCTTAACGAACTCAAAAGGACGAAACCTGTAGCGAAGGAACCGAAAAAGACCTATCTGGGAACTTTCTCCTTTCGCCAAACGATCTTCAAATGTTGATAGGGTCTCCTTCCCTGACTCCGTTGGCTCAAGAAACCTTCAGATCCGACTCCCGATAGTCGAGATATCGTCGATTTTCGGTCGCAGGTGACCGAACTTTCAAAAACTCCTCCCTGCGGCTTAAAACCGCTCACACCGCACAAACGGATCGTCCAAACTGATATCTGTCTTCTCTGGTAGGTAGATCTAGCTACCATGAAACCAACAAGACTCCAAACAAGTCGTTCGGAGTTCCCTTTGCAAAACCACTCGAGAAATTTGGTCGCAGATTACAAAAAACGGACGTAAATCGGCTCCCTGTGACTCAACCTCGCTCACCACACCTAAACCAACAATCCAATCCACACACAGTCTTCTCCTATGAGTAGATGAAGACTCCCTGATCGCGTAAGCATCAAGAACGAAGAGCTTGGCTCACCGATCGCGAAGAACAATCCAATCTCAGGTCGCAGGCGATGAAAACTTGACGCAAGCGCTTCCTTGCGAGCCAATTTCACTCACAACTCCCAAACCGTCCGATGAAACTTTGTATCGTCTTCAATTTCCTGAAGAACTCGTTGTTCTAATCCCGATGGATCCAAGGACATCAAGTTTGGACTCCGGAACGGTCCGAACGGTCCAACTCTCCTTCACATGTAACTGAAAATCTCAAATCTGCTTCCTGCGTCTTAATTTCTCCTAGAACACAACCCCCGATCCGTCTCTTCAAGAACCATCTTAGCCTGTGCGTAGCCTGCACAGATCTGAACCCGATGACACCTTGCGCGCGTGTATTGGACTTCTCAATTCTCCAAAACGTCCACCGACAAGTCGCAGGAATAAGCAAGCCCCTTAAGCAGCCCCCTTGTTACAGTCTGTACGTACGAAGTTCAACCCTCAATAATAAGAAGCAGACCCCTTGTGATTTTGATATAACGCCTGAAGCCCTGAATACCCAGTCAGCAAGTAACTAAGGGCCTAGCTTGATTTTACCTTCTTTCGAATCGCATAACTTCTTCTCTAGATGTCCAAACGAAGTAAACAAGACGCCCATGGAAAGCTGACAACGAGCTCTACCCATCCATGTGATGAAAGTGAAGATCCGAAGTTGCGCCAAAAGCCCGTAAGCTGGGGCCTAGCTTATTTTCTCCATCTTTCGAGTCCTGTAACTTTTCCACTAGGCGTTCAAACGAAGTAGACAAAGTGCCTATGGAAAGCTGACAAGGAGCTCTATCCACTGGTGCGATAAAAACGAAGATCCGAAGTGGTGCTAAAAACCCGTAAGCTGGGGCCTAGCTTATTTTCTCCATCTTTCGAGTCCTGTAACTTTTCCACTATGCGTCCAAACGAAGTAGACAAAGTGCTTATGGAAAGCTGACAAGGAGCTCTACCCATCTATGCGATGAAAATGGAGATCTGAAATTGTGCCAAAACCCGTAAGCTGGGGCCTAGCTTGTCTTCTCATTAGTGTCTTTGGAGCGACAAGCATCGAAGTTTGAATTTCAGGTAGGAGCCGGTCCACGACACGACATCCACCCCCTCTGAACCTGTGCATCCTCCGATATGCACCAGAGATATCAACCAAGGAGTGGACCGGCTTATCGTCCTACTTCCCATCGTAACCAACCTCACCTTCAAGATCTTCTGCATAATCCTCATCCTCAAACTGAAACTCCGTCAAGATATCTGCTAGATCGACCTCCTCGTCTCTCTTTTTGAAAATCTTGGCACGTTTACCTGCTACTGGTATCTTCAAGCTCGTCCCATCCAACTCTTTCAGGGCGTAAGTTGCGTTGTCATGAACCTTCTTCACCACATACGGACCAAACCATCTTCTAGAAAACTTTCGGAGTGCACTATGCTGGTTGTCTAGACTGTTGTCATAGACTAACACCCAATCACCTTCTTTGATTTCCCTGGGTCTCAAACGATGTCGTTGATCAAATCTGACCTTGTTCTTCAATCGTGTTTCTCGCAGCCTATCCAAAGCAATTTGGATATCCTCTGGTCTTCTCTCTAACTGCCTAATTCGAATAGCAAGAAGCTCTTCTCTAGTCAAATTATCCTCCCAAGGTAACACACTCCATGTCAGAACGTGTTCTTCAATCGGCATGATAGGCTTCTGACCTGTGATGAGTTCCACTGACATGTAACCTGTCACCGAGCTGTGCGTCGTTCTATCTGCCCATAACGCAAATGGTAAGAGTCGAGGCCACTCGCGCACCCTTCCATTGCAAGCTTTCACCAAAGCCTTCACAATGGGTGGATGACCACGTTCACTCTTGGCATTCCCTTCGGGGTTATAAGCAGTTGTCAGTGACAACCTCACCCCACATCTTGCAAAGAATTCACGAGCCTCATGTGCATCTAGCTCTCCCCGATCTGCAGTGATCTTTCCCACACATCCATACCGACAAACAACCTCTTCCAAGAGAAATCTACATACCCCTTCAGTTGTCTTCGTCCGAAGCGCCCTACCCTCGACTTGATTTGAAAGATCTTCTCTAGCAAGTACCAAGTATCTCATCTGCCACAACCCAACCGGCATAATCACCAAGTCTACCACCCACTTGAAGTGGATTGCCAACGGATAAGTCGGGTGTAATCCGTCACGATGTCGGATGTTCGAATACATCTGACATGTCAAACAAGACTCCACAAAAGATACAACATCCCTGTACATGTTTTTCCACCAATACCGCTCTTTTATCTTTGTAAAAGTGGTCCAAATCCCTCGATGTCCAGCCCAAAGACTCTCATGGAACGCCTTGAGCAACTTCTGCTGATCTTCCTTGTTGCAAATCACCCGTAGCGGTACTCCACCTTTTTGCTTCGATCGCTTCCAAAGAAACCCATCCTGCAACATGAAGTTGTAGGCCTTCCTTCGAACTCTCCGAAACCTCTCATCTGTCCAACCTGTCTGCTTAACCATCGTACTAAGGTACTTCTCGATATCAAGCAAATCACCATCATACAACCCTTCAACAAACAACTCATCTTCTCTTCTTGTCTGTGCAATCGAATAGAACTCTGTACCCACGTCGTCAACGTCTTCTACCATCTCATCTTCTCCATCATATCGAGCCCGAGATAACATATTCGCCATCAGATTATCCTTCCCTGCGATATGTCTAAACTCCGGGTTCAACGACTTGATATATGCGATCCATCGTAACATCGCAATATCAGGAGTTGAACAATTCATGATCATCCCTAACAACGGCAAGCAATCAGTTTCAACCACCACTACTGCTCCAATCAAATACTCTTTCTCAGTTTTCATAGCTGAAACAATACCCCACAGTTCTCTCTTCACTTGCGGGTAAGCACGTTGTCGAGGACTTAACACCTTCGCTCCGAACCTAACCGCAAACCTGTCTCCATCCTCATCATCCTGTCCGACTGCCCATCCAATTGCAACTGGACTTGTATCCACTGTAAGAACCACCGGCCTAGCACCCTTGTAATCAATCCTTCCTAGAACTGGAGGAGATGATAGTAAGGACTTCAGCTTCCTTACTGCATCAGTATGCTCTTCCTCCCATCTGAACTTATGACCCTTACGTAACAATCCATACTACGGATCCGCCACATGCGCATAATGAGGAATCCAAATGTGATAGAATACACAAGCACCCAAAAATCTTCTTACTTCTGTCAGCGAGTTGCAAACCTCCTTCATCCTTCCAATCGCATCCACCTTGTTCGGATCTGGCTTCCGACCAAACGATCCACACAAATGACCAACGATCAAAACCTCTCTAACTCCAAATGTAGACTTCGCACCTGACAGCGTAAGATGAACTTCCTCAAGTCGAGATAAGATCTTCTCATAGTCTGCGATGTGATCAGTGACGTATCGCCAACACCCCCTCTGATCTAATGCTTCATCCTTCTCATCTTCCACACATCCTTTAATGGGGATGTCATCCAAGAACGGCATTGTCTTTTCAGGAATGAAGTCTCTTAGAACTTGATTCATCCCGTTCATCATGTGTGCTACCGAGTTGGTAGCTCCCTGCGGTAAAGTACACATCCTAACCAACCCCAAAGGTGTCCTCATTGTCGTGAAGCTTCTGCTCTCCTCCGCTAGTTGAAACTGATCATACCCTGAGTAAAGATCTCCCATCGAGTAAATCGCTCTTCCTGCAAACGCTTCTGCAAACTCATCCACAATCGGTCCCACCCCAGCATTTCTGATTGTTACTGCTGCATGTCTTGGATGAACCGCAGCGACCCATTCTTCTTTGGTACTGTAAACCATCTGCTTGAATATGGTGCAAACGACGGCTCCAAGATCTTCATCTGCATCTTCTCCTTCAGCAACTCCACTAGTTTGGGCAAGTGAGCCCGCGGTACTGGAATTGGTCTCAGGTTCCATGGTACATGCGGTACCATGAAGATAACCATCGGGGTAACAACGTACGGATCTACACATCCAATCTCAAGTGACTCAAAAGCAAATGCTTTCTCATGTCTTGAAAGCATCTCCTTGAAGCACATCCTCTCTTCTGGTAGAAGAGACCCATCAGATCCAATCTTCAGCTCTTCAAGGGTCTTCTCCGTGAACTTGTGTCCTATCATTGCAGGATCTCTCAAACTCTTCTCCTTTGAAGCTCGATCCATCTGTTGGTTGGTGTCTTCCGGCAAAGGATCAGCAACTGGCTTTACTTTCCTATCCACTGTCTTGTACCTTGTCTCAACTCGAACCTCCGGTGCACGGAATGATTCGATCACCGAATAGACCTCCCTTGAATGAATCTGCACGACCTTATCCATATCCTCCCATCCAATAGACATGATCTCTCGCAAAGGATCCTCCAACCCATCCTCTTCATAAACACCAGAAATCCATTCATCCCTTTCTAGCTCACCCAACTCTTTCAACATCAACTCAACACCACGCAAATGTTTTTGTTCTTTTCTTCTCAGCTCTTCTATCTTCTTGTAGACAGCAATCCCACACTCTGAAAATCCAATAAACCCTGTACAAAAGGCATTATCTCCATCAAGCGAGAATATCTTCTCTTGCGCACCACCACAATCCCGCTCTATAGTGGTACTCAACGAAAATCCTTGAACTCTTCACTCACCCTTGGAAGTGGTTTCTCCCTCAGACGATCTCGATTGCGCTCGTGGTTGGACGGTACAGTCATGAACTGTACCGCTCTCTTCCCATCTTGACTTCGGATCCTAGCATACGCAGATCCGTCGTCCAGTACCTTTGTCTCCATCCGAGTTGCTATGATGAAAGGTTGTCCAAGAATGAGTGGATATGATGTTGCTTCCTGAACAAAAAAGTTCTGCTCGATAGCAACATCACCTATGCGCACTCTGATGTCCGAACAAGCTCCATACAAGTCTCCTCTTGTGTTGTTGGCTGCTCTTATGACCCATCCATGTTCTGTGTCGATCGGCCACTTCTTCTTCTTGTATAGCTCCTTGGACATGATGTTGATTTCTGATCCATGATCGATCAGAGCAACCACTGGTTCATCCAAGTCCTCGATCCTCACCAACGTCTCCGTCGTAGCTCGAGCCCAGGGACTGTGGCTATAATGACTTGAGCTCCGCTTCCCATCCTCCTCTTCATCTTCAAAATGCACCCTGCGCTTTCGATCTCTTTCTTCCTCTGGAGAATAGACACTGCACCTTGCAAGCTCTCTCTCCTCATCCACAGACATCCTAGTATCCAAAGCATGCGATAAACCAGTCTCACCCGTAATCTGTCGTTTCCGTTTGATGACATCGATGATGACATCATGAAACTCGCGCTTGGCGATGCCTAACACTTCTCTCAAAGTAAACTCCACCTTCGCATTCAGAATGCGATCTTCCAAGACTCCCTTCAAGTCTGTTGACGCCTCGATATCCGACTGTAGCTTGTATGCAGCCGGCTTATCTTTCTCCTTCTGAGATTTCTCCTTCGATGGAGAAGGAGCATCGTCCATCGGTAGGTCTTGAGCTCCTGCATCCTGAAGCTCTTGGCGAATCTTCTCCCCTCGAGTCTGTCTCTTTGAAGAAGTCCCTTCTCCTGAATCCTTTGAATCTCGCCTTCTCTTTTCTTCCAACAACGCTTCGTGTTGGTTCTTGGCGATGTAAGCATGCACCGATAGAGCTTCTATCGGATCTTCCCATCCAGTATCCCTTCTGATCGTAGCAGCTGTCCTCTGCAACGTCTCACGTGCCATCTTCCCTTTCTGTTTCATGGAGATGGCAGATGACCACAACTCACTTGGCTCAACTTGCTTGTTGAAACTCCTCTCAGCTTGATCCTCAACCCTTGTGCCATAAGTTCCAGCTTCCACGATTACGACTGCCTGCGCTGATAGGTGGTCCTCAACCAACTTCTTCATCCCTCCTCTACCAAAGTTGGTCTGAAGAAGTGCACCAGTATCCCTCAACGCTACCTTCCCGTCCTTCCAGAAGATCACCCCTTGCTGTAAGATATCACTGAACTCCTTGCAATCTCTGCGCGGATGATCGGTACCATCGCACCAGATACACCGCCTGGATCCAGCCTTGCTTCTCAACAGGTTTCGCTCTGCTTGTAGACCCTTGTTCCTCCAATCTGGTGAGCTTGATCTGCAAGTCTCGCATTCCACGCATGATCTCTTCAAGACTTGAGTCCTTCTTCGGAGTTACCATAGGTGTCTGAACAGCTGGAACAGCTGGAGCAACTGGTACTTCCTGTCTAGCAACAGGAACCACTGGTCGGACTACAGGAACAGGTGTTACAGCTATAAGTGTTGGCGTCAGTCTCCTAACAGGAACCTTCTCTCGCCTCCGCTCCCTCTTCGTGAGCAGACCAACAGCTTCTTCAACCTTCTTCCAGCTGCTAGTCAATCCATCGTCCTCCTCCCGGTCTTCCAGAAGTACCTCTAACTTCTCCTGCAACTTCTCATCTGCAGCCCGAAGAAATAGCTCTGTCTTGTTGGACTGCAATGTCAACTTCTCCATCCTAGTCAGTCGTGAAAACTGCTTCTCAAACTCCCTAAGCAACTCTGTAGCTTGTAAACCCTTCCTTGGTTGCTCAACCCACTCCAAGAAGGACTTCTTGGTGACTCGATCAGAATCCTCCAAGAAGTACTCATCCATCAAGGCACGCGCAAACGTCTCCCAATCCTTGTTAAAATGCTTCGTTAGCATCTTAACATGATCTCTAATCTCTGGAGCTGCTGCTAACTCAAATGTCTCAATCATCTCATCTTCTAAGACCCGGTTCAGCTCCATCTCCTTCACATAATGCCTCAGATATCTTGAGACATCTCTCCCATCGAACTGGTCAATCCTGCTGACCACCGCTTGTAGTGCCTTTGTTGCCAAAGCTTCCTTCCGCTCATCAGACTGTTGCTGCCGCAAGAACATAGTGAAAGCTTGGAACATCGATGCAGTCGCTGGATCCAACTGCACCAACCCACTTGAACCACTAGCTCCATCTTCATCACCTTTCCCATCCCCACTCATGACTGCCAATCTCTTCTTCAAAGTTCACACACAGAAGAAATCTCCACCCCAGACCTTCACGTCGAGTTCACCACCGTATCGTGTCGGATATTTTGTGCGTGAAGGATGTCCAGGAAAACGCGAGGTTCCTGACTGTGGAGACGTTGTGTGTCGAACAGAACAAGACAGAGAAGAACGACCACGAAAACGCACGCGCATATATACCACTTCAAATGTATGTACACTGCCGTTTCTTTCTCCTAACAGCACAAAACTGAGGAACAGACCAGAGCAGTCTGTAACCTACTTCAGAAGCCCTAAAACAAACCCCTGAATCACAACCCTAGCCTGAAATCGTCAAAGCGTAGCTCAAAGCAAGAGAAACTTCTCTTTGCTAACAACCAGAGCCACAACAGTATCACGCGATCCAAACCCAAGTCCAAACCACATCCACACACTAGCTCTTGGCTAAAGCTAGCTACCACAAGCCATACACAACCAACTAAGTCCTTAACAAACTCAAAAGGACGAAACCTGTAGCGAAGGAACCGAAAAAGATCTATCTGGGAACTTTCTCCTTTCGCCAAACGATCTTCAAATGTTGATAGGGTCTCCTTCCCTGACTCCGTTGGCTCAAGAAACCTTCAGATCCGACTCCCGATAGTCGAGATATCGTCGATTTTCGGTCGCAGGTGACCGAACTTTCAAAAACTCCTCCCTGCGGCTTAAAACCGCTCACACCGCACAAACGGATCGTCCAAACTGATATCTGTCTTCTCTGGTAGGTAGATCTAGCTACCATGAACCCAACAAGACTCCAAACAAGTCGTTCGGAGTTCCCCTTGCAAAACCACTCGAGAAATTTGGTCGCAGATTACAAAAAACTGACGTAAATCGGCTCCCTGTGACTCAACCTCGCTCACCACACCTAAACCAACAATCCAATCCACACACAGTCTTCTCCTATGAGTAGATGAAGACTCCTTGATCGCGTAAGCATCAAGAACGAAGAGCTTGGCTCACCGATCGCGAAGAACAATCCAATCTCAGGTCGCAAGCGATGAAAACTTGACGCAAGCGCTTCCGTGCGAGCCAATTTCACTCACAACTCCCAAACCGCCCGATGAAACTTTGTATCGTCTTCAATTTCCTGAAGAACTCGTTGTTCTGATCCCGATGGATCCAAGGACAGCAAGTTTGGACTCCGGAACGGCCCGAACGGTCCAACTCTCCTTCACAGGTAACTGAAAATCTCAAATCTGCTTCCTGCGTCTCAATTTCTCCTAGAACACAACCCCCGATCCGTCTCTTCAAGAACCGTCTTAGCCTGTGCGTAGCCTGCACAGATCTGAACCCGATGACACCTTGCGCGCGTGTATTGGACTTCTCAATTCTCCAAAACGTCCACCAACAAGTCGCAGGAATAAGCAAGCCCCTTAAGCAGCCCCCTTGTTACAGTCTGTACGTACGAAGTTCAACCCTCAATAATAAGAAGCAGGCCCCTTGTGATTTTGATATAACGCCTGAAGCCCTGAATACCCAGTCAGCAAGTAACTAGGGGCCTAGCTTGATTTTACCTTCTTTCGAATCGCATAACTTCTTCTCTGGATGTCCAAACGAAGTAAACAAGACGCCCATGGAAAGCTGACAACGAGCTCTACCCATCCATGTGATGAAAGTGAAGATCCGAAGTTGCACCAAAAGCCCGTAAGCTGGGGCCTAGCTTATTTTCTCCATCTTTCGAGTCCTGTAACTTTTCCACTAGGCGTTCAAACAAAGTAGACAAAGTGCCTATGGAAAGCTGACAAGGAGCTCTATCCACTGGTGCGATAAAAACGAAGATCCGAAGTGGTGCCAAAAACTCGTAAGCTGGGGCCTAGCTTATTTTCTCCATCTTTCGAGTCTTGTAACTTTTCCACTAGGCGTCCAAACGAAGTAGACAAAGTGCTTATGGAAAGCTGACAAGGAGCTCTACCCATCTATGCGATGAAAATGGAGATCTGAAATTGTGCCAAAACCCGTAAGCTGGGGCCTAGCTTGTCTTCTCATTAGTGTCTTTGGAGCGACAAGCATCGAAGTTTGAATTTCAGGTAGGAGCCGGTCCACGACACGACAACGTAGCCCATGTAGGAAAGTTCTCCTCAGCATGCATGATTGGTTTCTGTCCCAACATAAGCTCAATTGGCATATAGCCAATCGTGGTATAGTGCGTAGTTCTATCAGTCCATAAAAGGTAGTCTCGGTCATTCTCTAGACCTACCATTACATGCTTTCACTAAAGCGTGAACAAGGGTATCCTCGTTCACTCTTACCAATGCCTCTGGATTCATGGTAGTAGTAAGTCGAAGCTTTATCCCATAACGAGCAAAGAACTCTTTCACTTCTACGTCTCTCAACTCGCCCCTATCTGCTCGTAATCTCTCAACAAATCCATAACGACAGATGATATCTTCAAGCACGAACCTGCATATGTTCTCTGTAGTCTTCGTTCATAGTGCTCGTCCCTCCACATAGTTGGAGAGATCTTCTCGAGCCAACACCAAGTGACGCATTCTCATTACCCCGGCGGCATCATCACAAGATCAAGGACCCACTGGAAATGAATAATGGATGGATAGGTAAGTACAAGCCCATCTTTGTAATGGACCTAGAGTAGAACTGGCAGTGCAGACACGATCCAACAAAATCCATCACGTCTTGATACAAACTCTTCCACTTGTATCGCTCATTCATCTTCGTGTAAGTAGCCTAAACTCCACGGTGTCCAGCCCACAAGGTGTCATGAAACTCCTTAAGCAGATTCAGCTTTGTCGGTTGATCATCCACCACTCTAGCAAGCATCTCATCTCTCCTTTTCGAGTGTTTTCATAGATAACCTTCACGTAGAAGGTAACTGTACGCTTTCCGTCTGACCTCCTTGAACTTTACATCACTCCATCTTTCTCGTCTGCATAATGAACTCAGATAGAATCCAATATCACGGAACCTTTCTGTGTAGAATTCTTCTTTGAACGACAGTGGTTCCAAGTCTGAAGTCTGCTGATCAACTTGGCACCAAACGTCTCTCTTCTCTTAATTATTGACTTCTGCAAACATCTCATTGTAGTGTCTCAAGATTTCTCCTTTAGCCCATTATAGCATAAAAGATATCGTTCTCACATATGATTTGCACAAGTATCGCTGCTCTAAGTTCTAAGATATGTTCAAACGCACAAACACACGGGTTTTACCTAGAAGTCCCATCTTCTCACAAAAAACCACACGGCTTCCAGACCCTTCAAAAGGTGCTCTGGACCTAAACAAACAACTACAACCTAAAATACCACACAAATATCCGCTGGGAAGCTCGGGAAGACACTTCCTGCTTCCAGATCACGGCTTCTAATCTTCCCACGACAGTCTTCTTGAAGCAATTCTTGGCTTATGAGGATTCAACTCGGCTTCTGACACCTCCAGAAGACTGCTCCTGCTTCGTAGACGTCAATTTCCCACTGTCTATCACACATTGCTCTTCCAGTTTCCAACGGGGTTAGATCAATCACAGGGTGTGTGCCTCCTATAGACTTCTTAGGCTTCTGTCTACGGAAATGATCTTCCTGCAGCACTACAACGACATTCACCTTCACGGAAGTTCAATAGAAGTCTCAGAAGCTCACTAGAAGAAGGTAGGAAGATGAAAAGATGAGAGAAGATGGGGAAGAAGAGAAAATCCAAACAAGAAGAAACAAGATGAAAATGAGAAATTAAGACTCCGACAGACTTCTAGTCCGGATCTTGACTAACAAGCTATCCCTGCTTGTAGTAATTTGGGGAAGAAGATCACAAATTGGCTTATAGTTACACAGTCTTCTACTCGAGGATGTCGTCTTCTGCTATGGAAGAAATCTTCTTCTTCTTCTGTCGTTGCTCCGACTACTCTATCGTCTGAGATCGCTTTCTCATAGGACTGTCCGTACGTGGATCTGAAGTGCTCCATTGGATGAGACAAGCTTCGACTCTGCACAGCTTTTAACAATTATCGGCACTCAAGAAGAAGACTTCTCATGTACAATTGGGTGTGAATTCGAGGAAATCCACTGCCCAGAAGACACAGACAAAGCTTCTGCAATCAAATCTGAAAATCAATTCCCGGAGAAGAAGATACATTGGCTTTGGGAAGCTCACTCCCTCCACTTCTTGTCACTACTCCTCGACACACCAGCTTAAAGACAAGACTACATGATGATGTCGTTCTCTGTTCTATGCTGTCCACTACTACAGTCTACATCTTTCGACCCACTACTGGGAGCGGAAGTGCAGACCTCTCATGTGTAACTCAAATCTATTCGTATGTCTCTAGCAACAGACGTATTAAAATGTGTACTCTGTAAAATGTGTAAACACATGAGTGTGTGTTTGTGTCAAATCCTACTCTGTGTTCTACTTTATACTTCTGCACTTGAGTCGCGGGAGGGAGTTTCCCTCCAATCCTCACTCGCAGCCAAAAGAAATGAGGCGTTGTCAGAAGGCCACCACCTCACATGCAGTCGACTTCCTGCTCAGTTTGGAAACTTACTTTCTGCTCCTACCGTTGTCCTACCTTGTCACATGGACAGTCATCTAAAATTACAAGGAGAGTTGCTCCTCCCTACAATAGTAGACTTCACTTCTTATCAAAATTAGCAAGACAACTGTCTTCTTAACTTGCTGCCTACTCTTGATCGTCGGGTGCTATCTCCACTGGATCCTCTCTTACCTGAACTCTAGGACGAAGACCACAAAGAGGATATGTAAGTTTGTTCTTGAGGATATTATTTGTACATATGGATCTGTAGGAAGACTACGGGCAGATAGGAGAGAACTGCGTGGTACAGAAGCAAAGGAGTTTTTTGCTCGATATCGTGTGAAGCTCAAGCTTATTATTGCAATGAATCTAGAAGGGATTGCAAGAGAGAACGAGGACATCCATCAATAGTTCAGGCTTTGGTGAAGACGTGTGACGGTAAGCATAGAGAGTGGCCTAGGTTACTCCATTTTGCTTTATACCAAATCTAGGCTGCAACGGCTTTTCCTAGGCCTTAGTTCGCTTCTCCACCAACTCCATAGTTGGCTGGATCTCAATGCAGAAGAAGCGCTGAACCCCTCCAGTCTTCTTCTCGCAGAAGAAAGGTTCATGCCCACAAATGGTCTGTGGCAGCTTCCCTGTCTTCTAGAGACATCGGTACCTCTTTCACCATGATGGTCTTTTCCTTCTGCACTCGAGAAGACGTTACTCTCATTGTCTTCTTGGGTGAAGATCTCTTCCCATCATAGAAACATACCTCTTCTCTGCGCATCCTCCTGTTGCAGGTGGAACATCGACCTAAGTCTTATCTTCTGGAGTCTTCAGAAGACTCCCTATAGTCGTAGGAACTGTCTTTCTGACGATCCTAGTGCCGTGGGTGTCTTCCTGCAAATCTGACTAAGATCCGGAGTGGATGGTGGAGTAAGATGTGCTCTTCCTATGAATACTCCTAGGTCCCATCTTCCTTGGTGACGATGCGTCTTCCGTGCCATTGGAATCATTTTCTTGAACAGTGATCGTTTTCTGGTGCGTGCTCGGTCCCTCCTGAGACACTAGAGTGGGAAGAGAAGACATGGCACCTGTCCGGTCTTCTTCCTCCAAGGTCTCCTCCTTGACCTCTTGTTGTCCATCCGCTGGTCCATACTTGACCAACTGGTTCTCCTTCAGGCCCTCTTGGACACATATAGATAGCAGAAGAAGGGGGTGAGATGCCCTCCTGCTGGGGTGCCCAAGTAAGCTAACTCAGCATGGACATAAGCGTTGAAGAAGGCGTCTCAGTTGACAACTTCCCCTATCCAAATAGCTTTCGGGAACTCCACATCCTGGTCTCCGAGGTATCTGACCTTCTGAGCCATTCTCTTGGAGAAAAGGTGAAGGTACAACTTCCTAGAAGACGCTTCTTCGTCTCCCAGTAGGCTTCCACCTTCCATCCGTTCCTCCCATGTCGATCTTCTAGGAAGAGACATGTAGTACTTCTAGGTACATACCATTTCTTTGAGATGATCGTAAAGATCTTCCTCTTCTCCAGCTCATACCCGCGGTTCTTCGATTCAGATCGGTGGAAAGCTCTCTGTCATCATTCCATCGTTTTCAAGGATGGTCTTCCTCGAGTGACCTTTGCCTTGACAAGTACATGGTTTCGAGGAGGCAGTGCTGCCCAGACCTCTTCCAGAAGACCCTCGTCCGCGAGATTCCAATCCCATGTGAAGAAGTCAAGGCTCAACTCCTTGATAAAAGGTTTGACCTCGATCAACTCCGCTTGTGATAACACCAATCCTCGAGGATGCATCGACATTTTGAGCTTCTGCTACACTATATCACACATAGTTGTTGTGAGCCTAAGGTTAATCCTTACCAAGCCCTCACAGTCCAGCTTCTACTCTCAGAAGATGAATTTAGTCTTCCAAAAGATAATTATTCTGTCTTTCAGAATTCTAACAGTGCTTCCTAAGTACATCACGTCTTCCAATCTATATCTACATAATCCTAACTAAACAAGGCATCTCATGGATTCTTAAGAAGATAATCCACTTTGCAATTCATCCTACTTCTTAACAAAAGATGAAGAGATACGTGAGAAGAGAAGTCTGCAAATTGATCAGAAGAAGACTGAGGGCTCCTACCATGACAATGACCTCCAGGAAGACTCACGGGACAGCTTCTGGTTAACTGACGTCTTCAGAAGACTTCCCGCAGCTAGGCTTCTCATCACTTATCTCAATTGTCTTCGGCTTCCTACACGCAATCTAGCCTCACAACAGACACGGAACATTCACACTTTATTTTTTGACTCCTCACCTCGCATACACTCTCAGAAGAAGCTTGCTGCGTAATGGGAAGACATGACTCTTGACATTTCTCTCTAGATTCTGCCAGCAAGACTTCTCACAATTCTCATCTAAAGTTCAGACAGAAGAAGGAACAAGATGCTATGGGTCAGACAGAAGAGACCCCTAGAGGACCCTCACATCTTCTCGCCCATTCTGCCAGCCTTTCCAATCTTCTAGCTCTCTAGGAAGATGTGGATTTGAGAAGCCAGGAAGCTTGGGAGGCACTAGCCCGATTTTGTCCGTTAAGTATACCTACCCTTATCTAGTTGGTGCGCGGTTGGTACTTCTCGTAGTTGCAGTCATTGTCTTCCTAAGAAGCTCACTCTGTCTTTTGACTTCCGTCTTCTAGAAGACATCCGTCATCCGGCTTCAAAAGAAGTTGGCTTCTTCTCACAAATTCGCCTTAAGTTCATCTTCCCCGCTAAGCAAGGTGTATACTTAAGTAATAAGGTTACTTCAATTATATAGACACGTCATTAACTTAAAATTTTTAAAAAAATCTCCAATCTTACAAATTGTGAGCACCACATACGCCCACCCTCACATGTTTACGTCTCCGTAAACATCGAAGTAACTCTTTAAGCCCAGTACTTCTTGACATCACCCATTCACACGAGTGATCATCAAGGTATCATCTAGTTCTTCCAATTGCAAGAAATCATTGTCAAAGACTTCCAAGACTCTGGAAAGAAGTATCCAGCAAAGATGAAGCTTCCCAGGGAATTTCATATGTCTGTTGTCGTATAGGAGAACCATGTCTCCATCCTTGACATTCATCTTCTTCAGCTTCCCGTCATAGTTAACCTTTCATTTTGCGTGTACTTCGTAAGTCTTCTCGAGAGCTGCATTCCTGTCTTCTTCAAACTCCACAAGTTCAAAAGACGCTGCTCATGATTTTCTTCTTCTTCCATCATTCGGTAATAGGCAACCTATAGGTAAGGACCTCCAACTCAATGAGGACAATGGGTGTCATCTCATAAGTTAGATAGAAGGGTGTTTTATGAGTGATGACTTTAGGTGAAATCCTAAAAGCCACAACACAAATGGTAATTTCGTGCAATCATAGGCGTGGTTTACCATTACCTTGTTCAAAATATTACAGAAAAGACCATTCAACTTCTATGTTAATCCATTAGCCTTCGGACTGTACGGAGTCGTCTTCCGGTGCTTGATATTGAAATATTGTGTCAAGAGCGTAATGGTCTCATTCAGAAAATGAGTTTCTCTGTTAGACACCAGTTCGAGCGAACATCCGTAACGGTTGATAATGTTGTGCCAAACAAATGTGGCAACCACTGCGGCATCGTTCTTCCTTGTGGCTTCATCCTCTATTATTTTTGTGACGTAATCTGTAGCTATCACAATTTCTCATCTAGAGTTCGGACAGAAGAAGGAACAGGCTGCTATGGGTCAGACAGAGGAGACTCATAGTGGACCTTCACATCTTCGCGTGCATTCTGCCAGCCTTTCCAATCTTCTAGCTCTCTAGGAAGATGTGGATTTGAGAAACCAGGAAGTTTGGGAAGCACTGGTCCGATTTTCAATTTCTTGCTTCGTGAAACAAATACCAACTCTCAGTTTCACTCAAAATTCACATCAAGCTTCTCACAACTCAAATTCCAATTCAATCCAACTACTTGATGTGAATTTCAAACATTCGGCTTTTGGAAACGTCCAGACCTTAAAACGAGTCTTCTGTCCACGGATTCTGAGACGGAAGAACAGTGAGGTAGAAAAATTGACAAACAGAACAAAGAATTTTGATAGAGGAAGAAAAAGCTCAATTTCGATTCTCAAGAAGAGATTGGGAAGAGTGCTGTCGAAAATTAGACAGCGCTTCCACGTCCAATCTTCTCAGAAGAAATTTCAGGGAAGAGGAGGGATCAATAGGCTTCCTGCAAACGATTGGGGAAGCGTGGAAATACAGAAATAGAAGGACGGAAGAGATGGAGAAGAGAAGAAGTGAGAAGAACCTCAGTACTGCACTTCCAATGCGCTACGCTTCTGCTTGCTTCTTCAGTCTTCTGCGCGTCTCAATGCTTCGATCTTGCTCTCAATGTCTTTGCCTTGCCACGATCATGCTTCTGTCTTCAACCTGGAGTTGCTGCGACTCTACTTCTACAATCAAATTTGAGTTGTTGCGATCTGAAGCTTTCAACTCTCTATTTTCTCCTTCAATTCCGTGTGCATTCCCAATCTTTCTACCTTGAGTGCGCTTCCTGCTGGAAGATGTCCTCTCTCACTCGCTAACTGCAATTTGTTTATGTACGCGCTTCCTATGTCCTTCTCAATTTCAAATCGAGTAGAGAAGTAGAAAAGAAGACTATGGTGCTGTTGCGCCTCTGGCTTCTCTGTGTTCTCTTTCGTGTTTTAGGTAATTGCTCGACCGATCCTAGCTCTACCTACTGCGGTAGTGACTGTCTATTAGGTATACTTATCCTTATCTAGTTGGTGCGCGGTTGGTACTTCTCGCAGTTGCAGTCATCGTTTTCTTGGGAAGCTCACTCTGTCTTCCAGCTTTCGTCTTCCAAAAGATGACTTTCGGCTTCATAAGAGGTTGGTTTTTTCTCACGAATTCACCTTAAGTTCATCTTCTCGCTAAGCAGGGTGTAAACTTAAGTAATAAGGTTACTTCAATTATATAGACACGTCATTAACTTAAATTTTTGGAAAAAAACTCCAATCTCACAAATTGTTTTTTCAGATTCATGGCTGTAGTAAGTCGAAGCTTTACTCCATAACGAGCAAAGAACTCCTTCACTTCTACACCTCTCAACTCGTCCCTATTTGCTCATTATCTTCCAACAGACCCGTAATGACAAATGATATCTTCAAGCACGAATCTACATATGTTCTATGTAGTCTTCATCCGTAGTGCTCTTCCCTCCACGTAGTTGGATAGATCCTTTTGAGCTAGCATCAAATAACACATCTCTCATAATCTTGGCGGCATTATCACAAGATCAAGAACCTATTGGAAATGGATTCTTGGTGGATAAGTAAGCACAAGCCCATCTCTATAGCGGACCTTAGTGTAAAATTGACAATGCACACACGACCAAACAAAATCTATCACATCCTGATACAAACCCTTCCATCAGTACTTCTCCGTAATCTTCGTGTACGTAGCTCACACTCCACAATGTCTAGCCCACAAAGTGTCATGCAATTCTCTAAGCAGATTCAGCTTTGTCGGCTCCATCATTTTAGCAAACATTCTGTCTTTTCTCTTCGGATGTCTCTGTAGATAACCTTCATGTAGAAGATAACCATACGCCTTCCGTCTGATCTTCTTGAACTCTGCATCGCTCAGACCCTCTCGTCTATCTAAAGAACTCAGATAGAACCCAATGTCGCTTAATCTTCTCATGAACGACATTGATCAAATTGAAGTCTGTTGACTAACTTGACACCAAACATCTCTCTTCTCTTCATCCTCAACTTCTACTACCATCTCATCCTCATCTCCATATAGATAACATGTATGTCATCGTATTCTCTTTTCCGGCTATGTATTTCAACTCAGAGTCCAAACTCCGGATGTAAGCAATCCATTGCAGCATTACTATGTCTAACGTATTGCAGTTTGCTATCATTCCAAGTAAAGATAAACAATCTGTTTCTAAGATCACACGAGCTCCAATCAAGAACTCTCGATCTACCTTCATAGCAGTAACAGCTCCTCACAATTCACGCTGCACTTGAGGATAGTTACGTTGTCTGTTCGTCAAGATTCAGACTCCAAACTTAGAAACAAATCGCACACCATCTGCATCTTCTTGACCAACTGCCCAACCAATCGCTTTTGGACTCGTATCCACAATTAGTATCACAGGTCTCCGCTCTCATAGTTAAGTCTCCTTAGTATAGATGGAGACTTCAAAATCTCCTTCAGTCGCTCCATCATCTCATGATGATCTTGCCGTTAAGTAAACCTCTTCTCTTTTCTCAAAAGTGCATACTAGAGCTCGGCTACGTGTGCATAGTGAAGAATACACAAGCTCCTAAGAAACGTCAAACCTCTATGATATTGATACAGTCTGCCGTCCTTGCTATAGCATCTATCTTCTCCAAGTTCGTCTGTCTTCCAAAAGTATCACACAAATGACCCACTCTCACAATCTCAAACATTCCAAAACGAGATTTGGTACCTGACAGAGTGAGATGTACCTCCTCCAGACGTGTTAGAATCTTGCTCACATCTCGAATATGGTCCGCAATAAAATTTCTACAACCATTAGAAGTTATAGTTTTGTCCTTGTCTTCTACCGGACAGCCTTTCATGAGAATATCATCCAAAAATGAGATAGTGATCTCAGGTACAAACTCCCGTAACACCTTATGCATCGAGTTCTGCATATGGACAACTGAGTTTGTCGCTCCTTCAGGAAGAATGCACATCCGCATCAATCTCAAAGGTGTGCACATGGTAGTCAAATCTCTACCTCCAAAGCAAGTTGAAACTAATCATAACCTGAAAATAGATCCGATAGAATAGACCAATCTTCTAGCAAACGCCTCAACTACTTCATCAACCACATGTCATGTCTCAATATTTCGAGTCATGACGTTATTGACAAGTTGCAAGTCTTGGATAAAGCATAAAACTCATGACTTCTTAGGCACCATGAACCACCGGCTAGAATACAGAGCCATAGATGGCTCAAGAATACCCATCCGCATCTTCTCCTTCAATAGCTCAATGAGCTTCGGCACCAAGACACGAGAGACTGGAATCGGCTTCAAGTCCCTAGGTGCGTGATGAATAGTGAAGATAACCATCAGAGCTATCACACTAGACTGAGAAAGAAAACGCTTTACCATGGCTAACAATCATATGCTCAAAAGCCTTCTTCTCTACCTTAGTCAAGAAACCACCCCTCCTATCTGGAGCTGTTCGAGTGTCTCTTGAGTAAACTGATGTCTTATTTGTGCAGGATCTCTAAGTACGGGCTCAATGACCGTTGACTCCATCCGCTGTTATGAATCAATAAATAAATAGGTCGTCATTAGCTTCACCTTCCTCACTACAACTTTATATTTAGCATGTACTTCTGCTTCATGACCAGAGTCACATCAGTAGATTGATCCTTCCATTCACTCTCTAGTCTCGAATGAGGATGATGTTGCAAGTACAAGACAATCTCCTCATAGACCTTACGAGAATGGATGGGGATCATCACCATACCTCTTATCTGTTCCACCATTCTATCTACATCATCTAACGAACGAGCAAAAGACTGTACATCGACAAATTCCTCTTACACACCAGAAACCATCTCATCTTCCTTCCGAACTCTTGTACAACGCAAATCAGCGAGATGTCTCTCCGTCTACCTCCTACTCTTTACAATCAAATCTTCTACTCGTATAAACTCACTCCAATCATCTGGACTCAAACTCAACAAACCATATCTCCAACTTTGTACACCATAAACACTCTCAGAATCGTGAGTAGTCTCTTCATTAGCCCCTTGTGATACCTTGAGGAGTTACGACGTACGCGAGCGCAAGATGTGATCAGTTGATCCAATCGCTCAAAAGACACAAGAGGTCTTGAGATAGGAGAGGGAGAGCATTCATATGCATGTAGAGAGTATTAGGTACTTTGTCTCATAAGTGAAGGCGTAGGAGGAGCATGTACAGAGTGCTAGGACTCTCATCATTTCGCAGTCCATCAGAGTGGCTTATGCCAAGAGGGTGAAGTGCTTTGACGCATGGATGAACACTCTGAAAGAGTCTACTCAAGTACAGATCAATGATGCCTTGCAGCGAGGAACTGATCGTGCAGATGCTCTGCTAGATGATATCACCACTATGTTCGATTGAGAGATGAGATTCGAAAAGAGTCTCAGTCAAGATTTATATGTTCTCTTGGGCATCTCTATTTTCTAGACCTAGAAGGTCTTACTAGAGGACCTAATGCCGTCACAAGGACAGCAGAGGACATAGACGTTGGACTATCTGTTGCACCGTCTGTAGCTCCCTCTGAGATAGAGCCATAGAGTTAACTGACAGTGGAACGTACTACCTCTACTACGTGGTAGGACTAGTTCAGGGAAGTGATGAGCCTACTACAGAGACAACAAGTTAGATAGTTAATATTTATTTCCAGATTCTCAATTGAGGAACCACGCGCGGTTACAACTTAGTAAGTTGAGGATTAAAAGCCAATTAGTAGTTTTGGCACCTTGTTAGTTTCAAGTCATACACTAGTCTGTCAGTTATGTCCCTCGGCTGTCTCGGCCATGACATCCCTTGGGTGCTCGAGTCTTCATGGGGTTTAAAAGATCACCTGTTGGTCTTTGTCTTGTATGCATGGTGTGTGTTGTTTTTGAGTTTTCGAGTTAGCTGGGAAGGACTGTTGAGAAAAGTCATTTTCTCTCTTAGTTCTCTCCATAGCTTTCTCTACCCACCGGGGTAGTTTAGCACAAACGAGTTCTTAAAGTAAAACCACATATTCAATTATGTTTATAATGTTCTTGGGTAAAGTTTGTACTTGTGCTTGTCTATAGTGCTCTCGTTAGCAGTAGCAAGTCAGAGACTAGGATGATGAGAGTTTTAGCCATTTGTTATGTGTTCAATGGATGGTGAAAGTCTTCTAGACTGCACACTACTTACCAGAGTAACGTCAGAACTAACAATGTTGGGTGTGACACATCGTGGCTCGGGACCTCTTGATCTTCAGAAGGATCGCCTTCGGCTTAAAGGAGCGAGGCAGCTTAAGAAGGAAGGTGCAACAAAACTAGCAACACAACTAGTCCGTCGATCAGACTATCACGCATGAGACAATACCCTGATGGATTGTCAGTAACTTACACCAATGCAGCAGCAAAAGCTCCAAGCAGCCGTGCTTGAGCTGCTACACCACGTAATCAAAATACCAATCTCTAAGGATGGATCTTTATACATCGATTTGTTGACAAACTGACCGTTGTAATACGTGATCGTGATTTCAGAGAGGTTAGTGAGTGTAGTATGAAAATCGAGAAGAGTTGAGTACTAAAGTTATCTTAGTGTTTTCTAATGTTCTTAATAGATAGAAGACCCATTGTAGAAGGCTGACAACCTAGAGTAAGTCATCATATTTTTTGTTAACAGAGGCGAAACTTTTGTTGTCTGAAGTACACCTAGTGGCCTTAGTTGTTGTTAGACCAAGTTGTGGTTTGGAAGTAAGAAAACACATTGTTACGTAATGTCATCTAGTCGAGAAGTGACATGCGTGGGGTTTTTGAAGAGAAATCCGAGTGTAGTTTATGAACATTAAGTAAGTAGTGAGACCTTAAGTGGATGAGATTAGTACCTTAAGATCATATGATAGGAGGTTGGTCATAAATTTGAGACGTTTGGTCGTACATATTGTTCACGTAGCAATTTTTGAATTTGTTGGCTGTTTGGCAAGAAGAACTTCTCAATTAATATGTAGTACAGGGCAAGTCAACCCCAATCTTCTGTGAGAATGATACTTTTTATGCTTAAACGATGTAAAAGAGGAATCTTGTCCGTTACACGTTCTCATCCTTAGCTTCTGCCAATTGATGATTGAGTGTACTCTTTGCTTGATAGGTGACCTCCCATTCCTCATAGATGCTAGCATTGACGCGAATCATCAAAGTCTACCGGAGACTATCCAACTCTTGTTGCATCTAGACCAACTTTTCTTAGGTCTGGGTTAGTTCGGACTGAAACTCATCGACTAGGTTCAATCTGGTCCAAAGTTCCTCGACTTCTGCCTTTAGCTGTATCACGTGGTCCTGAGTGAGCTGATCGACGATCTGGACAACATTTTGTTCGACGATGAGGAGCAATTCCTTCCCAGCTGGTTTGACAACATCAAACCGTCCTACTCTTTTGACTGTTCCAATCCTTGCTGGACTTGCGCTCTCATCTCGATAAGAGACTCATGATGTTGGTTCCACTCATGTACCTTCTGGAGGGCTTTCATTTGCTGAACTTCTATCGCTGCATGCTCTTGATATGCTTTATTGATCATGGACATTACATATTCATATTTGACTTTGGCTTGATCCAATTTAGCGAAGGCTTCCTGAATTAATTCCTTCATAGTTGTCTTTGCTCCTGACAACTTGAACATTGGACAATTTTTGACCTCCATTGAGTCCACTCTCAAACATGTCCTTCTAATTCATCGATCTAGAGTCGATTTCAGTTCAAACTCCATGAGCACGTTCGCATTCTCCATCCACTAAGTTATAAGCAGGTGGATGTGTTGGAGATAATAGACATCTCTCGAAAAGTCAAAGTACTCTACTGAATATATGCCATAAAGACATCACATATTGTGGCTACTTTCGTCGTGATCCAATTGATCTTCAGACGATTTTCGTCTACTTGTTGTCTCTACGCCTCATCCTCCTTCAACTGCTGTCATAACTGTCAACCAATTCTTTCATTGCATTGGTCAGATGACATAGATGTAAGTGAAGATACATGCTCGCCACTATACTTTTATCCAATTCTTCATCCTCAACAGATTTTTGGTGGTGGAGGTCACTTCTCTCAAAAAAATGACTCTCTTTCGTGATCTCGGATCCAAATTGGTTTGTCAAGATCCGGGGATGAAGGGCGATCAATGATACACTTCCTCTTCTTGATCTTCTCCTTTCTTGCGACTTTCTGTCACGTTGCTAATTCCACGTCTGTTAGCTCCCGATGAGTTTCCATGTCAAGAGAAGCCTTCATTGCAATCTCCATAGCTTCTTCTTTGGTCGCCGTCACTGTCCTTTGTTCCCCATTGAGTGGTCTTCTGGTTCTTGTGGTTTCATCTCTCCCTTCTGTTCAACTGCCGGTTTAGTCTTGGAAAGCCGTGCGTTATTTGTCAAGTTCTTAGTTGTCAACACCTTCCTAGCTGATCTTTTAGATGACTCGACTTCTGTAATCTCCACATAGTCATATGATAGCAGTCGCGTACGTGAGATTTTAATCTATTTCGAGTCCTGTATCGAAATCGATCATTGACGAGTAGACTCTTCTTTGGAGTTCGGAGACTCTACTACTTTAAGTTGTCGAGATGACTTATCGACGTGTCTGCTCGGATTGATTATCGAAAATCTTGTCACTCCGGGAGAAGGATTATTCTTGAAAACATTTTGAGGTCCTTTGACCTTATTCTTCTTCCGCCATGATAATTGTAGTTGGTACTACCCTGTGTATCGGAGGTGGTTCTGGTATTGCTTTTCTTGCCGTCGGTCTCTCCGGAGCAGTTCTCTTTGTCATCAGAGATTCCGAAGCTCTTTTCTTAGTTTGAGTTGTGAACTTCGAACTAAGGTTCGAAAGTCGGTGTTTAGACCGGTGAAGAACCTTTGAGCACGCAGTTTGGACGAGGAGACATGAGAAGTCTGCTTCAGATTGCTACGGCTGCAACAGTAATTGCGGTGATGACACCGTCGGTAAATTCTGACGTATATGCTAGACATGTTAAAGTTTTTGCTAGTCCTACGTTGCTAGATAAGACTGCTGAGAAGAGTAATGCTCAAGTTTCTTCTGAGGTACTGAAAAGAGGAGATGAGACTATCCGTAGGATCACGGGGTGGAAAGATCTTGTAGACACTACGTCTATCAAAGCAATCTTGGACGTGGATAGACACGTTCATTGACAGGATACTTCTGTGGAGGAAAAGAGACGTCGAGATGCCTATGAACTTCACACTGGAATTACAAAAGAGACTGAAGATAGACGGAGAGTCACCAAAAAATGAGCAGCTCCTCCAAAGTACTTCCTCTCACTTCTTAAGCTCCTCCACTGCACCGGGTCCGATGGAGAACATGCATGATTCAGAAACATGATTCCCAACATGATTCAGAAACTTAAGCAATTCTCTCATCACAATTCAAGTGGAAGTAAGTTTTAGGGCAGAATCAGTTGAACACCTCTCCAATCACTGTAGCTAAGTTTAGATATGTTGGGCAGCATTGGGTCTGCGTAGCAATGATGGATTTCCACTATCCAGTCAAATAAGCCAAAAATATCAGTTGACTGCTTTAGCCGTAGAAAATCATCAACCAAAGCTGAGATCAGACTCTTGCTATACAAACAAAAGAAAACTTTTACAACGGAAACATACTTTTGCAGTCCTCAAGATGGGAGTTATGACCTTCATTGTATGGAGATGAAGTACTTAATAAGCATGCTCGATCAATTTCAGTAACTTTTTCTCTCTACATATCATCCAGAATGTTATAAATATTATATAGAAAATCTAGATGAAACTTAATAAAAATAAAAATTTAATTTAACTGTTAACTGTTAGTCATTCTCAAGACAGCAGCTCCGTAAGAAAAGAACCCTATAAGTGAAGTGCAAGGTCAGTCACTTCCGGGAATACGAGAGCGAGGGTCTATTGAAGTAAAAAGATACATTAATTTCATACATTAATTTCTCACCTAAATTTTCGCAGAAGGGTTAAGTGAGATTAATGTTAAGCTTGCAGCCTCTCTTCCACCTTCAGAAAGAAGAGAGGTGAATAAATAAGCAAGCTAATAAACCTTGAGTCCTGAGGAGGTTTTAATGGACGCAAGCCAACAACTGTATGGAAGTTGAGTAGACTTATTAACATTGAGATAGTTAGAACTTGATGTAAGTAAATTCCATAGAAACTTCACCAGTCCCAGCTCAGATACTACAGAGAACTACTATCGCCAAAAACTACAGATAAATACTAAAACTATGGTACAAAGATGATGTGCGATTCTCCTAGGGACTCCCAAGTTATCTGAATCATTAACCGACAAGTAGAGACGATCTTCTCTTTTAACCGAAGAACAAACGAGGAACACGTAATACATCTTTATTTACGATATAATTCGATGCAATTCGGAAGCGAAATGTTTGCCCCATTGTTAGAAATGGTTCTACCGCATTTTGTAGATTCTAGAAAATCGATCGAAGTCTGGCAAGAATTTCGATAACGCTACCCACCTTCGAATACTACTGTAGTTTCACAAATATGACAAAACGTAAGATTATCTTGCTTCCACTTCTCCTTGTAAGCTCATGTCTGCGATCTGTCACTACAATCCCCCCAAGATTCTTTTTATGTCACTCTGTGTCCATACTTTAGCGGGAGTGTCGACTTAGCCGAAGTTGAATGTAAGTTTACAATAAAAGTTAAACAATCAAGCTTACTTTTCAAATAAATTTGAGAACCGATCAATAAGAAACATCACCCTTGTTCCTCTACGACAGTCTTCTCTTCTTTGTCACTCCTCTAACCACCCTCGAGAATTAAAATAAACTTAACCTGCAACTAGTGATTACTATTCTTGGACATGAGCTCCTTCTCGCGTTACAGACTCTTAGACGGGCCTTGTCTGCAAGAAACTGATCATTCGAAAACTGTACTGAGTAGCCTTAAACGCGGAGCATTTCTAATCTGCATATGCAGTCCCTCAAGCCCTTGTCAATCGTATACGCGTAAATTCTTCGAGCTGCCTAAACTTCTCCAAGTCTCCGGAAAATCTTTCCAGCCCATCACACTCTTCTATCTGCACATGCTCCAAGTTACTCAAGTTTCCAACGGTCTCCAGTAGTCCCTCAAGCTTTCTACACCGTTTGATTTCTACATGCTTCAACATACCCAAGTTTCCAAAAGTCCCCGGCAACCTTTCAAGTTGTTCACAACTTTCTATCTCTATATGTTCCAAGCTACTCAAGTTTCCAAATCTCTCCGGCAGTCTTTGAAGTCTATCACAACAATCTATTTTTAGATGCTCCAACGTGCCTAAATTTCCAAAAGACTCCGGCAATCTCTCAAGTCCATCACATCTTATCTCCATACGTTCCAAGTTTCTCAAGTTTCCAAATGTATCCGGCAGCCCCTTAAGCCTCCAACAAGAACCTATTACTAAATGCTTCAATCTGCCTAAGTTTCCAAAGGAATCCGGCAAACTTTCAAGGACAGGACACATACTTATATCCATATACTCCAAGCTACTCAAGCTTCCAAATGTCTCTGGTAGCCTGTCAAGCTTGTCACACATACATATATCTAAATGCTTCAGCTTACTCAAGTGTCCAAAAGTCTCGGGCAACCTTTCAAGTCCATCGCACCCCCATATCATCATATGCTCCAATCTACTCAAGTTTGCGAAGGTGTCAGGCAGCCCCTCAAGTTTTCTACACCGCCTGATCTCCAAACGCTTTAACATGCCCAAGTTTCCAAAGTTCTTCGGCAATCTTTCGAGTCCATTACACGCCCATATCCTCATATACTCCAATGTACTCAACTTTCCAAAAGTCTCCGCCAGCCCCTCAAGCTTGTCACACGCACGTATTTTGAACTGCTTCAGCCTGCCTAAGCTCCCAAAGGTGTCCGGCAATCCTCGAAGAACATCGCACTTTACTATCTCAATCTGCTCCAAACTACTCAAGTTCCCAAATGTCTCCGGCAGCTCCTCAAGCTTCCAACAAGAATGTATCTCTAAATGCTTCAACCTGCCCAAGTCCACAAAGTTCTCCGGCAATCTTTCTAGTAGAGGAATGAAGATAATCTGCAAATGCTCCAAGCTACTCAACTTCCCAAATGTTTCCGGAAGCCCCTCAAGCCTTTCACACCGCTTGATTTCTAAATGCTTCAACTTGGCCAAGTTCCCAAAGGTTTTCGGCAATCTTTCAAGTCCATAGCACCCCCATATGCTCATATACTCCAAGCTAGTCAGGTTCCCAAATGTCTCTGGCAACCCCTTAAGCCTCTCAGACAAAAATTCTCTCAAACCTATCTTTAAATGGTTCAACCTAGTTAAACCCCCAAAAGTCCCCAGCAATCTTTCAAGTCCATCACACTCTTCTATCTCCAAATGCTCCAAATTACTCAAGTTTCCAAAGTTCTCCGGCAGCCCCTCAAGCTTTCTACACCGCTTGATTTCTAAATGCCTCAACATGTTCAAGCGCCCAAAGGTCTCCGGCAATCTTTCAAGTCCACTGCAACCCCAAATTCTCATATGCTCCAAGCTACTCAAGTTTCCAAATGTCTTCGGCAGCCCCTCAAGCTTGACACAATCGTATATTGTCAAATGCTTCAACCTCCGTAAATATCCAAATGCATGTGGTAGGCGAATCAACTGTGAAGATTTCATAGTTAATCGCTCTAACCTTGACAAATATCCACATGCTTCTGACGAAATGATGTCTAGGCAACAATCGTCATCCCTGTCCAGTCTCAAAACAACCAACGATCTACAGACTGAAGCTTCCAAAGGAAGTTTGAGATTTGCATTTGAACCTTCCCAACGCAGCATAACTAGGCCGGTTGGAAGAGAGAAACATTCACTTTTGTTACATCTCCCGCAAGACACTGGAGGACGCATGGTCAAGTCCAAGTAACGTACTGCATTGAGTTGTGAGAAGATTTTCTGCACTTTACACGGACTACGTGAATTCTCGTCCGAACGATCTATATCTCCGTTCGAATGGACAGAGAAATGTGCACGAAGTGCAACAACTCTCTGAGGTGGAATAGGAGTATCTCCCTTCATGCAAAAGACCAGAGAAACATATGTCAGAAGATATGAAGGGAACTTGCACTCCAATATTGTAGGTCCATATATACTCTTTAGGATCTAGAAGAGCGTTTATCTTTCGTACCCTGTTTAGTGCAGATCATACATACCCTGAAACTGAAAATCACTTTCATGAATGACCTTATTCGTCTATCACAGGAGGAGCATACGACAATCAACTAGAACTATATATCACCAGTGTAGGCAGGAGTCAAGCGAACGCCTACCCACTGATCGTCGATCACTGAAAAATTTCTTCTCGACTCTTTGGCAATCCTCAGGCCCATCTTCTTCATATGCTCATGCATATGGACTTTCCTGAGGTCAACCCCATGTTCCGTCGTCGACGCTATCACAAGCCTGTCGTCCTCCTCAGTCTCTATTTCTTGAACCAGAGACCTGTCCACCAATATCTTCCATCCTGTGTGCACGTAATCGTACATGGAAGACCATGCACTTCTAGCTTCTTCAAAGCTAAAGGGACAACTTTCAAGGAGCAAAAAAGAGGCAATATCCAGGAACATATCCTTCTCCGAACCTTCCATACCATCATAGCTAAGTTGCAGCACTTTCCACACTGTCTCCTCTAACGTGCGATGTAGTCCTGCATTTCTGACAGCATCTATAACCTCATCCCAAATCTTGTCGTCCCTTTCCGATAGCCCTCCAAGATATTTTCCAAGGACCTCTAGAGTGAGCGGCAAACCTGCACATCCTTTCACTACTTCCTCCACATTGTGTTTCAAGCGCGCTGGAGGTTCTTTGCGATCAGGAAATGCATGGATGCTAAACAATTCTTTTGCAACTTCGTGTTTCAAAAATGGAACATGATATATGTAAGTCCCTTTCAAGAGCCTCAGGAGTTCAGCATTACGGCTGGTTGTTATGAACCGACTTTCTTTCGAGGCGTTGTCATCTGCTATCTCTTGTAAAAGGTCTACTTGTTCACGTTTATCAATATCATCGAACACAACCAACAGCTTTTTTCGCCTTACTTCCGTCCACATATCTTCACTTCTCACAGACTGGCCATGACGACGCACGTTCTTCCAAATCTTCTTCTTGATCTTCTCCTTGTTTCCTTGGATCAGCTTCACTTCACTTAGTCTCACGAAACAAGTGTACTCGAATTTGGCAGACAGGGTGTTGAACGCTAACCATGCCAGGGTCGTTTTACCAACACCGCCCATACCCCAAAACCCCAGAAAAGTATGTTCTCGCAAGTGCTTCTGAACTTCAGTCAGAAGAAATTCCGCCCCCACCACGTTTCTCCAAACCTTCTCCTGCTGCCTTCTTTCATCCTGCGATTTGAGGGTAGAAAAATATGCAGAGACAATCTGATTCAGTGAACGTATACGGCAGTCAATTTACAGCTCTGTAGCTGTCGTTCTCAAAAATAGAGAACAAACTGAAGAGAATAAAAGAAAATATAGGTTCCAAAATTGACTTCTACAAAATACAAAACTGGGCAGTGAATACCTGGCTTTTCGCATATAGGATATCGATGAGATCAACGAGCTGTAGGTACCTATTGCACGTTTTGCTTATAGGTCTACAGACAGAAAAGTGATCACATTCCACTGTAATATATCTGTTACCAAATCGTGAAGATCCCTCTGGTACTAGAACTTTGCGTTGCCCTTTGATCGGCTGGATCGAAGTAATACAAAGACGCACAAAGTGGTTGAATCATTAGTACGGTTATGTAATTTGCCTCTTCGCTTGCAATACCAGTACCGTAGTAGGAGGCTCCCACCACAGAACCCAAAATAGCTCAGAAAAAAATCTGTATCTTTTGTGATGCTAATCCAAACTAAACGAGTGGTAGGACAATCAACATAAATTTGCAGTTGGAAGGTAAAATTATATCGCATGATTCATAAGATGCTGTTATGCACGTAGGTGTATAGACTCTAGTGTGCACGGGCAAAGGTTTCTCTGAACTTTCGTCCTGTCGAAATCCATTCATGGTCACAGAAAATATAAAGGTAATATACAAGTAATATTTGATAATCTCGAGCTCGGATCCAGCCAGAGCTAGCTGTCCAGAAGAAGTCAATCATACGAGTATGCACTTGAATAATTATTACTTGTATGGTATAACATTCCATAAAGAAATGTACAGGAAAAAAAAACCGTGTAACTTACATGTGACTCTCCGACTCCAAATATTAGCCAATCGTACTGTAGCCACGTTCGTTCGAATTTTTCATGGAGTCTCGCAGCATCTGGGCCAAGTGGTTCCACGAATCTCAGCAGGGGTTTATTTGCTGGTATATGATTCATCACTGAATGTTTCCGGGAAACTACATTCAATTTGTCAAACCCTCGATGCGGTGTTCCATAGAAAAGGATTCCCCGAATGCTATCTAGGAACTCGCGTATATGTTGCCCATCTGCAGATTCTTCTTTGCTTCTGAAATTAGCACTCACGCATAACTCTTTTATGACAAGGCCACCAAAGCTGTGACCCACGAGAATAACTATACATTCTTTCCCCTGTTCTTTACGGACCCCCAAAATCTCTAGCAATACATTTTCACCGATCAGGTGCATATCCATCCTTCCTTCCGTGCTTGTAGTTCGTATGAACGCATCATACGATACCGATATAATTCGCGCTTGAGGATATTTCACTGGAAGCCACCTTTGTGGCCAGACTTCTTGCGAGACATCTCCACATCTCCAAGTCGCCAGATATGCATCAGAGTTGTGCTCAAACTGAAGCCCATGAAAGAAAATGATGTCCATGGCTCTGATATACTGGTGGATCTGGTTCGTACAGCTTGAAGAGGGAGTCGCTTATCTGAAATGTGTGCAACTTTCAGAGTCATGAAGACTTTCGCAACAAAGAAATCTGTGAAAATTCCACCTGTCCTAAGATGAACAACACGCACAACTCAGAAGCCACCGAACATTTTTCATAACAGATCAAAATTCAAGAGACATTATACCTAGAATAACATAAGGTAATAATTAAGCGGGGTCAGTATGCCTGGTGGTAATCCAGGCTAGCAAGTCCCCAGCTGGATCCATACTGTTGCAAGCAGGCGGATTCGAACCTGTTGAGGAAAAGTTGTACTGCTTGAAACTTCATCTATCGTCCCCTGGTTCAACTCGGGCATCTCCCATTGCCACAAGAAACTGAAACATTTTTGGAGCAAATCCATCGTCAAATCTAGGAGGTGACCCCTCTCAGCCTTCTCGTTCTTCGTCGAAATATAACATGTACTCTCCTCCTTCGTCGGAATAGCTCACTGCTCTTTGCACTGCAATCTCATAGTGGAAATGGCAGAAATTCACACGAAGAATTTGGTTCTCCCAATATCTTCGACTGCATGTCAGCTTCTAAGCGAAGAATTAAGTTTGCGATGCGGTATATCGCTCAAGTGTATGCATTCGCCTGAATACGCGCAATTGCTTTGCTATACACCTAGTTCGCATGCTATCTTCTCTCAACTACGTATACGTGGAGCAAGTTCACATTGGTTCTATAAACAACTTCGTCTGTCCATGCCAAAACAACAATAACCCGCGACGAAGGACTGAAGAACTGCCCTAATTCCGGTGAAGGACAGAACGTTGAGGTGAATCGTGAGTCCTACAGCCTGTGAACACCCCTAATGTCACTCAGCTGAACCACGCATCCAAACGCACTTCCTGATGCCGTCTTCTGTCCTCAATACTTCAGGTAAAACCTTGTCACGAATGATTCTTATGCATATCCAATGTCGGTTCGTGTACAACATGACAATGTCTGGAGCATTGACTATTCGTATGCACTGGTTGGTACTTTCCGCACAAGTCCACGTTTGATAGAAGACCGGTTTCAGTTGTTACCTCTATCCAGCTGAAATCTGGCAAAAACGATACTAAGCTAGGTGAGAATATGTCTTTCCAGCTCTGAGAAAGAATAAAGAAACAACTACCGTCACTGTTGTCTCGTGGTTCCTTCCTTCAGGTATGACAGACGTCAAGCTTCCAGGTACGATATCTGGAATGCAGTACAACGTGGGCTTCAGAGCCTTCCGCATATCGGCCAACAAGGATTCTTCAAAGTCGAGGTCGAGAAAAAGTCGAGTTTTGAATTGAAACATTATTTATTGGGATAACTGCAGAATAGCATCCTGTCGTGTTAGTGTTAACTAGACATGTTATCCCGGTTATAGCTTCTATAGAGAACAAATAGAAAAACGATGGATTCATACACTGTTCCCAATATATTGCTCGACTTATTCTTGTAACAACTACACCTTCAAATTTAACCACTGTCTTAACTAGACAGATACTATTCTGCAGTCGCGCCCACATTTTGGGGATATGCCAGGACAGGAAATCTCAGTTTGTGCATCCGACAACATTTACTCCATGAGAGCATGACGGTTGACGAGAAGGAAAAGGGTGTAGGGCGTCCCAGATCAGAAGAAGCAGGTACATCTGTAAATCAGACTGTCATCGCACAAAGCTGTCAAACACAATGAGCATCAAGAACTGAAAGCATTCAGAACACTATCCTTGAAACAGTAACTAGCTGCAGAAACATGTGAAGAGCACGGGATAATTGCCTGGTCGACCCCCTTAGAAAGCAAAAACTACTTGATACACCCCATTACATCCTGTAGCGAATATGTCAGAGTGTATAGCGTATTCTCGATTCCAGTTCTTAAGTGGAGTCCATGCTGTGCAGCGATCCTTACGTGGGCAAGAAGTGTAGTCAGAGTGTATAGCCTACTCCCGGTTCTAGTTCTTACCTGGAGTCCACGCTGTGCAGCGATCCTTACGTGGGCAAGATTGTGTAGTCTGTGCTGGCTATGATTCGTTCGTGGTAGTGATTATGACGGACTGACAAGCACAAGAAGGGGACGCGGGGAAAGCTTGTTGTTCTTATTCACCATAGCCTCCATTAGAGGACAAGAACTCTATATTTGAAGCAGGTACGAGAGTGATCGAGTGGAGGGAGAGGATGAAATCTGGAGGAGTTCCGATCGATTATACCGTCCCTCTCGAGGAGGAGGGAGCAAAAGCTAATGTACGTCAAGCAGAGATGGAGGAGATAGTGTCGCTATTGGAAAAATGTTTGTCGATGGTACGAAAACATCCGATCGATTTCGAAGAGTTGGAGTCGATGATAGAATCAACACACATGAAAGCAATCGCCTTTCAAGCGAACCGTCGGCTCTGAGGAAGACTTGTAACAGTTCAACGAACCGACAGGATATGGACTACATGGGAACGTAGTCCATATCCTGAATGGCTTGTACACAACGACGAAGCGAGTGATATTGATTCAGACTGTCATTACGCTAACTGCTTGTCGTTGAGGGATGACAGTGATTAAAAGGTCCACAATGTTTGAGACCAGATAATGTAGAACTGTGGCATGTCTTTACATTGCATTATGTGACAGCTATGTACATACATAAAGAGACAGTTTTGTCGTTTATTCAAAATGCAAAATGTGCACAGTGGAGTGGAGAACCCTATGTATATTGCAATGCATGTCTTATGTTTAGCAGAAGACATACGAGTTTTATCTCTATGTATGGTTTACATCTATCTGCTCTCTAACGCGTGATTCATCGAAAGAGTATAGTGTGCTAGTCGAGTTCGTAGGCAGTTGCGCTCGGTCCTTGGGATTTAGCTTGCTCCGAGTGAAGACGCCGGTTTGATTTCCTATAATCTGATCACGCACTATAGCTTTTCGCGTGGATAGTGTCAAGTTCGATGCCTCGCTTGCAGCAGGGGTCAATCTTGTCGCTCGTCCTCTTCCTCTCGAACTTGGTTTGTGACCTCACTGAGAACCTATCGCGTGCTCCTTCTGTATGATGAACCGGGTTTCAGATGTCCGAGCAATTTTGTGCAAGGAGTGCTCGGTCTTGGTGTCGGAGTTTGAATTAGAGTACACAAGTTGCTTTCCAAGATTTCTGAGAGTTGGTAGTACAGCTAGACCTTCTGCATCCAAGTCGGCTTGTGTGAATATTGGAGACTCATTGACGGAAGAAATGGGAGTGAAGTGTGCTTGCTGAACTGGATCCTTTTCCTCTTCGTCTTCGACTCCTCCTTCCATAGTTGACTCATTTGAGCCGATGTCTTCATGGCGCATAACATCTTCTTCAGTTGCTTCATCACTATTTGAAGATGTGTCTGCATCGTGAACTTCCATAGGCGAGACGTCATTGACATCCGACTTTGATCGAGCTATTTTGTCCTTCTTTACAACTGGCCAATCTGTGTCAGAAATGTCACTTTCCAAATCGGTTATGACCTCCGAATTCGCTTGCGTGCCTTCGATACTGAAACCTGCAGTCACCCAGTATAGTATCGCCTTCTCAGTCAACTTACGACACGTCTTTTTTGCTGCAGGCGATGTCTCCCAGAGAGTGTAGTAGCTTTCTGCCTTGCTTGCAATAGCTAGGAAATCGGTCATGCCACGATGGTGCAATTGTTTCATAGCCTGTACAATACAATTTCGACGGACAGAATTTGAATATATATTATTCAATAAGAACTCGAGCACTACAACAGCATAGTCAGGATTGAAACAAATAGGTTCGACTATGTAGGGCACTTCTGAACCATAGCAACTATAGTGCAATCTACATATAGTACACGGAAAAGCATTTGGTACGTCGCACTTGGATCCTACACAAGCTGTCGATTTCTTCCTTTTGATGATGGATGCCTACGTCTGCACTTCTCAAGTTCTATTGCATGAACCGATCGAAAATTTGCTCTCTAAACAGTTCAGCACTCTACCATATCCCACAGTTGTGGGTGTCATTAATCAGACATCAGACTGCATCCTCCTCAGGTTTCTCTCTACAAGTACCCGGTCCTAGTGTAGATCTTGTCGCCACTCCTAATTCTGGTTTTATCAAATCAAAAAGTGAGTTGAGTTGATACTACTGTGATAAACTTCGATGATACACTACTGTGATAAGCTTCGATGATACACTATCTTTGATGTGCATTGAATTGTCATTCATCGTGTAGCTTGAACAGACAAAAAAGAGCTCATCCTAGAAACCGATGAGAGTCGACTGTAATCACTAACCCTATTCACAACATACAAGGATTCCACCCCGGCTCGAGGAAATTAAGTACATGCATCAATAAATAACAATTTATCACCATTCGACATCACGATCCATAGTCTGTCAGTCTACAGAGAACAAAACAGCTATATTCTGTAATTCGTTGAAATAGTCCGTCTGCTGTACCAAGAAAGTCAAACCGCCATATATAGTTATTCGTTAAATCGTGTTTGTCATACGTAGTTGCGAGTACAGTCGAATAGCCATATGTTGTAATTCGCTAAACCGCGTACCATATATAACCACGTTGTGTCAAGTACTCAGTCTTGCTGACCTACAACAGCTAGAGCTCGACTATGAGATTCTCCTATCTTTTGTAAGCAAGTCTTACCACTCGTCGTTAATACTCAGCTCAATGTCCAACTATGTATCAAAATCGAGCTTTGTAGTGTCAATAGAATAGAATAGAATATCCTCTGAGCTCTGACTCCATCGTAACGTCTTCCATTGGGATTGTATCTTCGACTGATTCAGTACCTATTGTTGCATTCTGCACGTCCTTTTGTTGTGAGATGTACCTCGAAACAAAGCACAAACTTTTTGTACTCTAACTCTTCTCCTGTGTTGAACAATACAAGCTACTTGTGTTGTGACATCTAGCTGAGGATCAGGTTCTAGGAGATCAACAAGATATAACATCTCTCATTCACTGGTTTAGTGCCATGGACCGGCTTGTATAAGAAATTAAGGTTCGAGAAGATTTTTGTGCAGAACTGATATCATCATTGCATAGAGCTCGTTGTGTAGATAAAAATTGTTCTTGGATCATAGCGAATCGAACATGGAAGGAGTTGTGTGCAATTGAAGGTTTAGGATCTCGTGAGCGCTGATGTGGCATCAAGAAAAGTTGACGTGACACTGAGAAGGATGAGGTGGCAAACTGACGATGTATCATAATGCTGATGTGGTTTGCGTGACATGTTGATTTTTGGTTGGTTGTGACATGGACCAAGTCGTGCTAATTGTACAGACGCTAACTGGAACTCAGACAATGTCTGCACATAGACCAACTGTTTGAACGTCCGCTCGGCTTGCTTCCGAAACGAACCTCAACATTCATTGCAATATGGTATGTTCAATGATCGTGTACCGTGTCTGAGAAAATAGCACAAATGGCAACCTCCATGCCACTCTGTCTGTCCAAAATGACCACTATAGACGGTGTCATCATGTTTCTAGTCACTTTGCATAACAAACAGAATCACAACCAAATGTCTGAGTTTTCCACAAGTGCAACGACATAAGCCAAGATGATGGAGTGATTTTCTCCATCAAGCACCAACGTCATGAAAAGCTGACATGGATATTTTTTATTCTTGTTATGACAAGATCTATAGCAATGACATTTTGGCAGTATGACAATCCAAATCTACATGCAATAGGTGCCATGAAAGCACGGCAGAAAATATTAGGATTAATATCATAATTCTCTCACTCAACTATGTTAGGTCAACTATGGAGATTCGCCTACACAATGCTGAGATATAATGAAAGCTCGCATCATTCGACGCTTGTAACCATTCTCTAGCAAGTTCACGGCCTCGCCACACAAGCAATATTTGTCCACTTCAGGTAATTGGTTCTAGTCTCCTCTTGAAGATTAAAAATTGAGACATTTCGATCAGTGACAACGCTGTTGTTGAGGACCGTGCCAAGGAATTTAGCATTAGAGGTTGCTCCATGCCAAACGGCAAGGTTAGTTGGACAAGTATGTTCCAAGTCACACACAATCATCGTAATCTGTCCAGTATGCTTCCCACGTTGTGCTCACACTCTCCATGAACACGGATTTTGAACCACACTAGGTTGAGCACCATCATTGCTATCGTGAAATGTAACCTGTCATGCGGCGAGATATCTCATCCTCTCACCAACACGACCATTGACGCTTCTACGTAATACATCTGATCTCTGAGACCGGGGATCTTCAGACTGCGACTCTTCTTGCTCTCCTATCTCGGTGTCATGTGGTGCTTGGATCCGTCTTCGTCTGATGTTGCATCTTTGAGTAAAGTTCACAAAGCTATGTGGCTCATACTGTGGTGGATCCTGGGAGGGCGTACCTGTCAGAAAATCATCATAATTAACGTCTACAATTCTCTTCCTGCATTGCATTTTTAAACCATATGTATAGACTCTCACTCGACATGACTCGTGAGACTTTGTCTGCTGGAAACCTGGATCATAAACTCATGACCAGATTCACCTACATAAACAAAGAAATGCTCTAATTCTCAATGTGTCGCATTTTATTTATACACTAGAACTTCAATTGGTCATCTCTCGACTTTTTAAGATCAAAATCGACTGATTTCAAGCACAAGAGAACGTTCCTTGATATCAGACGTATATATCTAAAAAATACACCAAACTTATAAAAAATGAAGTAAAAAATAGAAACGAGTGCATCCATAAACACCTCTACACTTGTAGCCTCTCACCAACAAGTTGTGCTGCCGATTAGCTAAAGAGTGCACGTCGTAGTGATAAGTTGACAAGGACGTCAACAAGAGTAATAGAAGACAGATGCTGTGTTCTTAATCACAAAGATTCTTCCAAACTCTCGCGTTATAGGATATCTAGGACTGTTACAAATATCTCTGATCAATCGAGACTGGAAGTTGTAAATGAGTGTCCGGACACACCAAGATGTCAGGACGTCTCTGAAAGTAGATCAGGATGCGGAGACGAGCATAGAGTAAATGCGAAAGCGTGTAAAAAATATGTACAAATAGATGCAGAAGCGTTAAGAAATGAATGAGACATGCAGAAGGACGCCGTTCTTTTACAATAAGATGTAAAGCACAATCCCAAGTTTGAGCATACGTAGCCATCTAAAGGATAAAAAGGATTGGAAAGTTCATAACCTGGATCACAAAACTCATGACCAGATTCACCCACATAAACAAGAAAATGCTCTAAATTCTCAAATGTGTCATAGTTTACTCACAATCTGTACACTAGAACTTCAATTGACCGTCTCTCAGTCTTCTCAGATAGAAATTAACTGAAAATTAGAACCACGGTCACCTGCTCGACCAGGTCTTTTCAACTTTATATTGATCTCGCTCAGATCAGCTAAGCAGTAACTTCTAAGTTTGATTGAAAATTCACTCTCAAAATTTGCATCCTCTAACTTCAATCGATCATATCTCGGTCACCTTGAACTCTAATGACCAACATTGGACGAACCAGTCAAACTCAAGAAATGAATAAAACTCCTCCCCTAATCTAAGCCTACTGGATCCTTAGGTGGCTTGTTTGAGCACCTGCCCTCCGGATCATGTTTTGAAATGGATATTTCGTCCATTCGATTTCTCTATTGTTTGAAACCCTACTGCCTGAGCTACTTCCACTGGTGCTGGGACTTCGGCTGGAACATTTCCTCGTTATCGACCATCTCCGTCATTCCTCTCTCCATTGTACAACACTATGTGAGGTCCCGACTGTACGAGACGCAGACATAAAAACAGAGCGTTCGATATGAAGAATATTTCCAAAATCTGCTATTTGAGGACAGACTATATTTCTTGCTCACGTAAGGATAGCTGCACAGCATGGACTCCACGTAAGAATGGAAACCGGAATAGGCAATACATTCTGACATATTCACTGCAGGCGGTCATGGGTGTGTAAAGTAGTTTTGCTTTCTAAAGAGGTCGACCAAGTAGTTATCCGGAAGAGCACCTAAAGAGTTAAGAGACTTACTTCTGTGAATGAAGATCAGAGATCTAAAAGGAATTGTCCACATCCTGTCTGAGAACAGTATATTTATCAGCTTAATCATGCCTTTGATCTGCAACGTCAAGGCTCTGAAGATACTTAGCGCCCGATGACACCCTAAACCCCATTTGAAATCTTGCAGCTGACCTAGATCAACCGAAGAAAAGATACTCAAGTTATGCAGAACTTCCACCATCACATTACAGCGCCGTTGAAGAGATGTTGCACGCCAGTGGCAGAAGCAGTGATGCCTTGCCCAAAGCACGAGCCCACAAGCCAGTGTCAATGTCTGTTCAAACAATGCCCAAACAGCACAGACTAGCAGAGTGTGCCTGTGAGAAAATTGAGCGCTAAGATTAGCTTAAAAGTCATGGTTATCTCTCAAAAGTGGATTTACAAATAAACTTAAAGTTAAGATGTTGGTTTTTAACAACCTAAGGTACAAGGCAAGCTCCTCTACCATCTATCACACCAAAGGCACTCTAATAAGACGATGAATTGACACAAAAGCATGTATGAGAGGATCACCCTCTCACCCTCTCCATCTTCGGGTGGAGAGGTGGAGTATCCATAATAGTTTGATTTATAACCAGGCTAATTTAGACTTGATGAAATAAAATGAATTTTCTACCGGTCGTTATGCAAGTTAATGTATGCATTGCACCCTCTGGTTATAGTTTTATGAGTCTTTTTCTCATAACTTGTCATCTACAATTACAGTGGACAAGATAACCTTATTATCTTATTTTGAGGTCATATTGGGTAGAAAATAATTATCAGCAAATTATATACAAAATTTTGAAAGATTATATGAGGAGAGTGCAGAAATCTCAAAAAATGAATATTCCAATATTATAATATATACAAATAAAACTTCAGTAAATGTGAAGAAGTTTATTTTTGACAGTCAATAAGACAGATTTCTTTTAATATTCAAGCTTAAGTGCCAAATTTTATTTTAAAAAAGAAAATCTAATTAGTCGAATCTGACCTCGAGACAGGATACAAGCTTCTCTACGGTTGGATCTAGTTGCAAGTCTTGCCTCCCTTGCTGTTCAAATAAATTTCGTTTTCAAAATAAAATCATCCTGCGAAAATAATTCAGCAAGCTATCTTTCTCTACATAAACATCAGTTGGAAAAAATATTTTTTCGGGCAATAACATAAATCTCTTTCCACATTTTCTTTACACTGGTTGATTTAGATACATTCACAAAAACCCTTCCATAATTTTCCCTCGGCATTGCACGCTTGTCCGTTTCCCTATCTTTCGATCAGATTGCATACAAATTTTAATCATACGATGATTAGACACAGATTCGTGAAAGATAGATGACACTGTCCCAACACGCGGTTGATAAACATAACAGAAGCTATACTGATAGTGCCTCACTCTTAGGAAGCACACGAACTTGTACTCTGGCGTCTGTTAGAATATCTAAGAAGCTGATTGCATGGTAACGTAGAACGCTGGCGAAAATTTAAGCTCACGGCAGGAAACGTAAAGTAACTCGCAAAGGATAAAATTTCGTCCATTAGTGTTACCCTGCGGAAGGCCCTGCCCGATGACGTGACTTACGAGCGTAAGACATTCCCTTGTGCAGCGTGCTTACCCGGGGCAGCGGCTTAGGCTCGTAATTAAGCCCACTGCGGGCAGGTCCTTCCTGTATACATAGAATGACCATGTTTGTCTGAGTGATTAATTACGCATCACTGTAATAATCCAAGAACTTGTTTAAACATGAGCGTTTACACTTTGTGCCGCGCCACTCTTTACATCTAAGAGCAGCCGCGCCCACGGTAGCTTCCAGAAGGTCGGGTGACTCGGGTCGATATGCTATCTTGTACTTTACTTGATAAATACCACTTTGAAGTGATGAAGACAATCAGTTCGACCTAACTGTTAAATATCATTAGAGGTCACATCTAAACTCTGCGGAAGGTAAAAAGACAAAAGTAAAAAAAGGAAGAGGTGACTTGTGACATGACTTGTGACGTGAGAAGCACTGGGACAGCAGTTAGGTAAGTCACTTTGAGGTGACAGCAGTTATGTATCATTAGTATATTTACTCACATTCCCTGTAGAGTAGTATGAGTCGGAGGCCCTTTCTGTCTGTACCAGTTCTGAAGTCTAAGTAAAGTTGTGCACATATCATCTCGGAATATTTCTGTTCAGTTCTCCTTCTGATTAGTTTTCACAGACTGATCTGTTATCAGTTCTAATAGGCTGGTAGCATTCTGTTGTGGGAGATAAATTCTATATTCTGAGAGACTTGAGAGTACAGTTCTCAGTTTTATAACATGGTATCAGAGCACAGGTTGCTCAAGCTAAGGGTTTAAAATTCTGATAATCTGGTATTTAGTTTCTGGGGTTTTTTGGACTCATCTTTTCAGCAAGATAGCATCCATGACTGCTACTTTCAGTGAGTTTGGTTTGAATGAGAGCACTAGGCTTTCAGGTCCTAATAATTACAGTTCCTGGAAATTGATCATGAAAGCCATTCTGAGTGAGAAGGATCTATGGGGTGTGGTTTCTGGAGAAGAGAAGCTTGCTCCATTTTATGATGAGAGTTCTCCTGAAACTCTAAGATTCATTAAGAATCAAACTAGAGCATTAGCCAATATTCTGCTTGCTGTGAAGGAGAGTATCAGGCTTACCATTGAGGCTTGTGATACAGGAAGAGAAGCTTGGGAGAAGCTAGCTAGCAGATATGATAATGTGAGCAAAAATAGAGTAGCAAAGTTGAAGAATGATCTACACTCTATCAAGATGGATGAGAGTGCAGATATTCATGAACACCTTGAGAAGATAGATGGTATTTATGTGCAGCTAACCAGAGCAGGAGGGACATATGGTGATGAAGATCTAGTTTCTATAACTTTGAATAGTCTTAGTACTCCATATTTTCATTTTGTTTCTGATATCAACAGAAGGGAGAGTATGCCAACTTATGAGGAGTTGTGCAGTTTACTACATGAAGAAGAGCAGCTGATCAGAAAGTTTTTCCCTCAGAAGAATCAAGGATCTGCTTTTATGGTGAAGACTTACAGAAGAGAGCAGCAGCAATCTCAGAAACATGGGTCTTCCTACTCAGGAAATCAAGGCACAACTTTCTGCTCATTCTGTAAGAAGAAAGGTCACAAGATTGAAGAGTGCAGAAAGAAGTTGGGAACTTGTTTCTTCTGTGGAAAGAAAGGTCACAAGATTGAAGATTGCTATGCTAGAAAGGCAAATGAAAGTCAGAATTCTACTTCAAGTAATGTTGCTGCTCAAGAAGATGCACAAGAAGAGAAGGATGTTGGTAATATGTTTATTACCAGCTTGATATCTACAACAACAGAAGACAAGAATTGATACATTGATTCTGGTGCTTCTAAGCACATGACCAGCCAAAGATCACTCTTGAAGGACTTTTCAGCAACAGCAGGCTCTAAGGTTACTCAAGCTGATGGTACAGGATGTGAAGTTCAAGGTACTGGAGTTGTGACAGTGAAAACAAGTGAAGGGGATCTGAAGAGTATACAAGAGGTACTCTTTATTCCAAAGCTCACTAAGAACTTGCTTTCTGTTGGAAAAATCACAGACCATGGAATGAAGGTGATTTTTGATGATACAAAGGTGCAGATACTGGATGGTTCACATAATCAGAGAGTTATTGCTTCAGGGAGGAGAGATCAGAAGTCAGGATTATATATCTTGAATGTTGAGCCTCAAGTCCAAGAAGTCTCTATGGTTGTTGATTCTTATAATCAAGCAAGTCTTTGGCACCAGAGATTTGCACATTTGAACTTTGGAAGTCTGAAACATATGATGGATAATCATATGGTAGAAGGACTACCAAGGATGAAGCTACCAACTACTGGAGATATATGTGAAGGATGTATATTTGGAAAACAAAGCAGAAAGAGTTTTCCAAAGGAGGGAGGTGCAAGAACAAAAGAGTTGTTGGCCTTGGTCCATTCAGATGTTTGTGGACCTATGCAAACAAGCTCTATTGGAGGCTGTAAGTATTTTCTGACATTTATTGATGATGTGAGCAGAAAGACATGGATCTACTTCCTAAAACAGAAGTCTGAAGTATTTGAATACTTCAAGAAGTTCAAGACTCTTGTAGAAAATCAAAGTGGCAAGAAGATTAAAGTTCTCAGATCAGATGGAGGAGGAGAATATTGTTCTAACCTCTTTACTCAGCTTTGTGAAGAGCATGGTATTCAAAAGGTAACTTTCCACAGCTTATACTCCACAACAAAATGGTGTAGCTGAAAGGAAAAATAGAGTGATTGTGGAGAGTGGCAGATCCATGCTGAAGGCCAAGAATCTTCCCAATTATTTTTGGGCTGAAGCTTGCAACACAGCTGTTTACATTATGAACAGAGCATATACAACAGCTGTGCAGCACAAGACACCTGAAGAGACATTTACAGGAGTGAAACCAGATGTGTCTCACTTCAGGATTTTTGGGTGCACAGCTCACATGCACATCAATGATGAGAAGAGACAGAAGTTGGATGCAAAATCTGAGAAGTGTATATTTGTGGGCTATGCTGAGCAAACCAAGGGTTACAAAGTATACAATCAGTCTACAAGAAAGACTCACATCAGCAGAGATGTTAGATTCTCTGAGTTGGATTCTGATCTGATGGAAGGTGAGAAAGAAACTTGTGATACATTCAGATTTAAGCTACCTACAAGTGAAGATCAGATTGATTCAGAATCTGATAAATCTGATATTGAGGTGGACTTGGAGCAGTCAACATCTCTCACTAATCCTAGTGAAGAGCAACTTGAATTTCAACAAAATTCTGAATCTGAGTTACCAAGTATTCATGAAGCTAAAGGAGATGACTTACAACATGCAGCAGATTCTCAAGTAAGGAGATCAGAAAGAGTTAGAAGACCACCAGCAAGGCTTGATGATTACTGTGGACTTGCTGAAAGTATTCAGGAGGATGATCCACTTACATTTGAAAAAGCTAACAAAGATCCTGGTTGGAGACAAGCTATGCAAGAGGAGTATAAAATGCTACTAAAAAGTCATACGTGGGATTTGGTTAAGCTACCAGGAGGAAAAAGAGCCATCCAATGCAAATGGATTTACAAAACCAAGCTACAATCAGATGGTTCAGTTGACAAGCTGAAAGCAAGGTTAGTAGCAAGAGGATTTCAGCAACAAGAAGGGATTGATTATGGAGAAACTTTTGCACCAGTTGCAAATGGGATTCAATCAGACTTGTAATGGCTCTTGCTGGTCATTACCACTGGGAAATACATCAGATGGATGTGAAGTCAGTTTTCCTTCATGGAGAGTTAGAGGAAGAAGTTTACATGGTTCAACCACCAGGATTTGAAGTGAAAAAGAAGAAAGATCATGTGTGCATTCTCAGAAAATCCTTATATGGATTAAAGCAAGCACCAAGAGTTTGGTATTCTGAGATACATGAGTTTCTACACAGCCATGAACTCAGAAGATCAGAGTTGGATCCAAACCTCTATGTCTTGAAAGATAATTCAAAGAGGATCATACTCATCTTATATGTGGATGATATCTTAATCTCAGGAAGTGATAAGGAGTTGGTGCAACTACTCAAAGGAGAACTCAGCAAGAGGTTTGAGATGTCTGATTTGGGTTTAGCAAGATTCTTCCTTGGTGTTGATATTTGGCAGATGGAGGACTGTATTATGCTTTCTCAACAAGCATACATAAAGTCTATACTTGGAGAGTTTCATATGGAAGATTGCAAGTCATCAGCAACACCAATGGAGCAAGAAAGTGGTTTTGAGGAGACTACAGCTGAAAATATCATTGAAGAATATCTGTACAGGAAATTAATTGGTAAACTCAGATATCTCATCCACACCAGACCTGATATTTGCTATGCTGTTGGGAGGCTAAGTCAATTTATGCATTGCCCAAATTCATCTCATTGGGTTGCTGCAAAGAGAATTCTGAGATATCTGAAAGGTACTATCAATCTTGGTCTTATATTTAAGGAGGGGAGAAGTGAACTTCAAGGCTTCAGTGATAGTGATTGGGCTGGAGATACTAGCAGCAGAAAATCCACATCAGGTGCATGCTTCAACTTATGTTCAGGTGGAATTATCAGTTGGAGCAGCAAGAAGCAGAATACAGTAGCAAGGTCTTCAACGGAAGCTGAATACATTGCTCTTAGTGATGGTTCGATAACCTTGATATGGTTAAAGAATTTATTGCTGGAGATGGGAGAAAAGATATCTGGACCAACAGTATTACATGTGGATAATCAGAGTGCAATGTTCTTGGCTAACAATAGAGTTATCAGAGAAAGAACAAAAGGTTTGGAGACAAGGTTACATCATATACGGGAGAAAATTGAAGCTAAAATAGTCAAGCTGGAATATTGTCCATTGGAAGATCAGTTAGCTGATATTTTTACCAAAGCTTTACCAAAGCTAAGGTTTATACATATTAGAGATTTACTTGGTATGAAAGAAGTGATGCTCTAATGAAGGAGGGTGTTAAATATCATTAGAGGTCACATCTAAACTTTGCAGAAGGTAAAAAGACAAAAGTAAAAAAAGAAAGAGATGACTTGTGACATGACTTGTGACGTGAGAAGCACTGGGACAGCAGTTAGGTAAGTCACTTTGAGGTGACAGCAGTTATGTATCATTAGTATATTAACTCACATTCCTTGTAGAGTAGTATGAGTCGGAGGCCCTTTCTGTCTGTACCAGTTCTGAAGTCTAAGTAAAACTGTGCACATATCATCTCGGAATATTTCTGTTCAGTTCTCCTTCTGATTAGTTTTCACAGGCTGATCTGTTATCAGTTCTAATAGGCTGGTAGCATTCTGTTGTGGGAGATAAATTCTATATTCTGAGAGACTTGAGAGTACAGTTCTCAGTTTTGTAACACTAACTCCAAGACTTAGTTAATTCTGTCACGCTGTTGCGGCAGACTGGAGACCATTCGAATTTCTTGAAAGAAGAAGGGGTTGATGATGGAAGTATGCTGTGCTTTGAGTGCTGTCTCGGGTAAGGACCTAATAGATTGGGACATCCGATGGCTGTATCAGTCTATAGCACAAGATATTTCTCCAGCATGATGGTCGCTCCCCTTCTCCCCAGCATGAAACCTGCTCCCCATGCACTCCGTAATCTGCCTCCTGAACTCCAAGTTCTGGACACTCGATGAGAATATGAAGCGCATAGTCCTCGCCGCGGAGGAGAGACGTGTCTATTCATGAGAGTGATAACCTTCCATGCGCAAGAGAGCAAGTATTTTACCCTAACCATTTTCCAGCGAAATGCTTATAGGATTGAAATAACATGAAATATGACATATTTTCGAGAAGTGGCTGCCTGTGACTAAATATGCTTCCAACAAAGCTGCGAAGCCACTGGGCGTCTGCTATCCCAAGTACAAGGACAGCAACAGGTAGGAGTAGTCAGAAAACCGTCTTTTCAGTGCCTGCTTCTGTGCCTTCCGGACCACAACGAACTTAGTCTAAAGTTCTCGTAAATTTGGAGTCTGGCTGACTTTACTTTGTTCAAGCTGAACAGGTGCACACTAGATTAGCAGGCCACATAATAGTGATGATGGCCGCTTTTACTCGTAAAAGTGCTGGTACGTGGTATTGTTACCGTTCTTGAACCAGCCCGAGTGAAACTACATGTGGACATTTTCCCCCGGTACTACAGCCTGGACGACGGTAGTGCAGTAGCTCTGTCAGGTTGTGGTCAAACTGAACGTGGCGAATATTGAGAATTCAGAAGATTAATATCCGAATATCAGTATTCAGGGCGGGGATCGGCTACATCGTGATCGGTGATGGAATGCGAAAGAAAAGCGGAAACTGAAAGAGCGATGGATCTGATTCTGTGAATTGGATGCATGCTACTTTAAGAGTAAACTCTGGTGGTGGAAGGTGTCGAGGCGATCTTTTTCACTAATCGAGGGCTGTGATTGCCATATGCATGTGGCTGAATGGAGTTTGCAAGAGGTGTAGTGGGGAACTCGAAACCTTGGGAACATTGCCCGTGGCATGCAGGGATCTACAGGATAGAATCGATATCTTCAAGGGCTTCAAGATATCAATTCTAGGGGCGGACGGAATTTCCGTTGATGACATCACACTTCTAAATGTGATAGATCGGGTATTAAGACACGGGAGAAGTAGTACAGCACAAGCTTGGGTACTCCAAAAAATGCTCCAGGCTACGTGGAAAGAACGGAATCTATACCAATTTTTAAGTCAGGCAAGATCGAACCTCGTTTAATGGAATTCTTGCGACTGCTAAGTGGGAGGCGGAGGCTACATACTGATGAAACCCGCCGATCAACAGACAGCTAAAGGAAGGGATCCCTTCCTTCAGCTGGAGACATCTCACGCCAGACCAAATTACTAATGGATCGAAATGTGTGTCAGCTCCGAAGGGAGATCGAGACGGATTATTACCAGACGGAAGTTCGTGCGCAGACATAGACAAGTAAACGACGATTCCATCCAGGTAGAGGAAGTCAGCATGAATACGATTCGGGGAGAATATCGATACGAAGAGCACATAAGACAGGAAGAATGAACAGGAAGAAATGATCGATCTGGTGCGGAGGATGGCTAGAATGCAGTCTACGCGCGCCATATCTTTTGTCACAACACGCACTCTACATATGTTACCAAAGAGAACTTGGATGCTTTCCATGCGATATTTCTGTGTTTTTATTATGCTTAGGAACATCCATCCTATCGATTTTCATTCTCTGCTGTGAGTACATCAGGAGATCATGAGTAATATGCGCTATAAAGATTTCGAACGGTTGCCTCACGTTTTCGACACAGATAAAAGTAAAAAGATAAACGCAGAAAAAACACATATTCTTTTCTCCCCTACGTGTTATCCCCTGATATGTGGCGCGCTTAAACTGCATCTGTCCCCGGAGGACTACGGATTTGTGAAGCAACGTAACTATAGGGGAGAACGTTGACGGTAAGGAAATTCTCGTCGAGCGATGCAGAACGAGTGTGTACGAAGCAGCGAAAGAGATTCACGAACAGCTTCTCTGCGTGTGAATCAAAGAAAAATGCAATTATCCGAGCACGTGTTTTGAGTAGGACGCAGTTTGTGGGTACATCCGCTCCGCAGATAATTGTTTCCGAAACTGAGCTACGAGCTCCGTCATTTCTGAGTTCACACTTCAAGCCGATTCCAACTCATGGATCTGCGTGAAGTTTCAGGTCCACTCGATGCATCGAACTGCATACTAGACGCATGTCGTGAGGAGCAGCAGAGCATATAGGTAACCAGCTGTCCCCGACTTGTTCCAGAGGTGGACGCATCAGGATCAGATCGAGAAAGCATACAGGACCCAGCTAGTGACGTAAGCTGAGTATGTACATCTATCAGAACTAGCTACGGTATGACTACACACAAAGCACTTGGCACTAATGCGTGGTGTAAATAGTACCACGCCTTCTTCGTACACTAGATTCAGATTCTTGTAGTGAGCTCAATGGCATTATGTCATGGAGGTTTGCTATTAAGAGCTGACAGTTCTGTAGCTGCCTGTAGTTGTCGAAAATTAAACCATGCCAGCTGTGCATGAATCTGGATACTTCTCTGAATAACTAACTAGCAGGTTGTTTTCAAGCGTTTCTGAGACATATCATCTCCAGCAAAAGCACTAATCTGCAGACTTAGCCTAGAAGTCTGTAGGAATGACTTTCTTCTTATTTATAATATGCCTGTTCAGCCATACCAGTGAGCAAATATCGAGTTCAACATAAAGCTGTTCCCGGATTAGTTGTTATGTATGGGCGTGGTTTCATCCCATCCGACTTCAGAGACTGCAGTTGATGACACCAGGTACAGTCAGGTGCGTGTCAGTATTTAGAGGCAAGGTGCGTCCCAGATCGGACAGACGGTTCAGGACCGGAGGCGCTGGCGCACGTGGCCGTGTATGATTCATTGATTGGCTCTTAGTTATCAAGACGTCATGAGATCGGCACTGACTTAATCTTGCATCAGAAGTGATGGATATGTTTGTTTGATTCGGTTCGTGTGACCGAATCACAGCAGATCAAAGGGAGGAGTGGGACATGGTTGAATTCATCCTCACAGAGTGTAGTTCAACATTTTGGTCTCCGAGTCGGCAAGTTCAGCCTTTCCAGGTGCAGATACTTGGCAGAATTGTATGCAGAATTTTCCACCTTGTCCTCTCAAAGCCGGAGACTGTTGTGTGCATCATCTATCTCCGACCTCGTAAAGATTTACTGATAAATACCGGTCCCCAAATGAGGACTGCTCTGTTGCAGAGTGGTATCCTATCACAGTGTATCTAGTAAGAATGAAGAGCTGATTAGCATGTTCCAATAATCTGTCCCAACCAGCAAGCCAAAGCCATGTCTCCCAAGTCCCGAGACTTTTACCTCCCACCAGATGCGACATAGAAGAAAGCTTTATCAGCGGATATCCGGAGCACTTCGAGAATTTAGGAGCAAAAGTAAAGCAAGATACACTTGAAAGTACGTACGACATCTAAAGAATGTAAAACAGGGTCCCAGCTCAGTTGCTTACCTGGTCCAAACTAAACTCTCTGACACGTCACGTCCCATCTGGGTAGATCTCTGGACTTGTTCGCCCAAGAAGTAATGAAATCCAAACCTGGTTCTCATCCGAGCAAGTATTACTTGTCCGATATAGATTTGAAATGAAACGTCTAACTAGGAAACCAAATGTGAGCTCGGATGAGCATTCTGCAACCCTTTGCTGCGCTTTAGAGTTCCGTATTCCGACGGGCTTGTGTTGTAGTTTTCTGCTTCAGGTAGAAGTGACAGAAAAGGTTTTCACGCACACCGATTGCGAAAGGCCGACATTCTGGAAGAGAATTTGCTTCCGGTCGACTGAGAAAAGCCACTGCTTAGGTGGTCTCAGAAGCATCTTCCTCGGCATGTACACATGAGTGCGTTTAGATCATGAGCTCCCAGGTCTGAGCATCTCCATCACCTCTCTCCCATCCTCTGGGTCCCCCTCGTCAGGGGATGTCATGCACCCGTAAACCGGCATATGTCGACGTCGGAAACCTTACCTCCATTCACATCCATCGGAAGAGAATAAAACTTCATTCCCGTAAAGTGTATAGCTTCTCTCGGCCGAATATGCCTTCATTTTATCGCTGTCCAATCACGTAGCTGTACAAATACGCATGCGTATACCTTCACGTTGGTAACATTTGGAGATTTTCTGGACTGAGCAAACTCCACGGACTCTCGCATGTACTTTTGCAAAGGGTCCCGTTAACAAACACGTTTCGCTAACTTCTGTACATTCCTTGCTTATTCACCTCCTCCACCTCAAATAAGCAAGGGTTTAATTTAATACCTAACCCTTCCGGCAGCAAGGGTTTAATTTAATACCTAACCATTCCCGCCGGAAGGGTTAGGTATTAAATTAAATTTAATGTATAAGAGATGTGTAATGAGTACTAGTTCCCGGACTTATATGTTTTGAACCGCATCGCTGAGGTCAATGTCTATGGGTTATCTCTTGCTCTCTCCGCGTTTTCAGATATTTCAAAAATAATACTTCTTAAAAAATAAAAATTATTCACCGCCTTCCTCGCAGCTTTACCCTCGCCCTCAAAACCGGATTTGCACTTTCCTCGCTTGTCCGTTTCTCTTCCCCCGCGAACTGTACAATTCCGATGCTTATTATTCGCTAACTTCTAAACAAAAGTCTAACCTCCTTGGATATATAATATGCAACTCCTCCTCTGGGTGGCGATCAGTAGCCCGGATATGTACTTTGGGGATCGCATCTTTCCGAGTTCTCCTTATGGTTTATGGCCGGTCTTTTGCAATTTGCAGATTGCAAGTGGCAATACAAATATTACTATTTGTAATGGGTAGTAATTAATATTTATAAAATATTCCAGTTTAATTTATTATAAGATTTTTATTTATCATTTATATATTTTCCTGATATAACAAGCGAACAAAAATTCCCAAAAGTCGATCTTGCATGCATATTGAGATATCAACTATAGTAGCATATACAAGGTACTATGGTCTAGATCTAACCGTTGTAACACCTACTAAAACCAATCAGGGTTAAATTAAATAGAGAATTAACCCTAATCTATTAGTAATCATTAATTAATGATTAATTACACCTAAGCTTTATCTTCATTCTTGCCTCTATCTATTATCCTCTCTAAATCCTAACCAGTGGGTATTGTAAACCATACCCTTTTCCTCTGCAAAATCTTAGAACTTGTCACTAAGGTATGAACCGGACTCCATCTTATCATGGTAAGTGAAGTGAATGTTGTACGTGGCAGTAAGAAAACCAACGGTTCTACTGTGAGTTCTACCCAGCCTTGAAAGTGCCAGAAAGAGTGCACATTAAAGAGGAGACCATACCTACCGAGGGCCTGAGGCCTTCCTGCCTGCCTGCAGACAAAAGCTGATGCAAACATATTTGGAGGTTTGCATGCTAGTCAGGCTCGGCTAGGCCCCAAGAAGTGGCAAGAACTCCCACTCTCCGAGGAATCCCGTCGTGAAAAGGGAGTATGTAAGGTCCCCAGCGATGGATGACAGCTACCTTGCAATTGTTTACCATTATCTCTGTCGATGTGCAGTAGTATGTACAGACTGGAAGCCTCTGAATTGCCCTACATACTCTAGCTGGCGGCAAAAGAGATCCAAAAGTTTCGAAAAGGCGCTCGGGCATCACACTTCGGTTCGATATACACCGGGATGGCCGGTAGGACGAGATATAGGTAAGTGAATCCAAAGCGAGCGGCGCGGCTAGAGAACCGAATAGGGTTTCAAACATAGACCGTGAGAGTCACGGGTTTGTCTGTAATCACTCGGGACAGACTCGACGGATTAGTCCGACAGTCACTGTCGAAGATTTCTTTCGTTTGATCACGGATTGAACTGTTTAGTCTTGGCCGTGATTGATTACGTTGATTTTGACGTCCGTGGACTATCACAATGGGCTTTGTCTCAGAATCCGTTTGTATATTACGGACTCCTATGTTTGAAACCTCTCATGGAACAAACGCGAACTCCGTTGCTAGTTCGCAGCCCAATCTGCCCGTAGCCTCTTTCCGGTAGGAGTCAAGAGTCATTCACAGGAACTCAACATTCCGTGGACTGCACTTTTGCGGAGTGTCAGAGTCGAATCTTATATATTCCGTCGTCGCATAATGCATTTTCAGAATTCTATGTTCCGCAACTTGTAGATTTGTTCGCTTGCATCTCGCTGAATTTCCCAGTCACTTATCACTCACGGTTACTTATATCGGATTAGACGACCATTAGCTTACTCTGGATACTAATTAGATTGTGATTACCTGAAAATAATGCAGCAAGGATGTACGTGAAGGTACCATCTAAACAAGAAAAACGGACGAGATTTTCTTAAAATTCAAGGATTTTTGTACATGCATACCTTTTCCATTTCAAGTTTTTGCCATGTGGTAGCGATTGTGAAAACCGGGAAAGAAGGGGGGATTTTTTGTCATGTAGTGAAATGGATGGAATAGTGGTGAAAGCAGGAAAGAGAAAGGAAGCAGCGAGAATGAATGAAACTTTCCTGAAAACCAGAAAAGAGAAAGGAAAAGCATAGATTCGGAAAATCACTAACGCATAGTCACACAATTCCACTACAAGCGAAACTACTTGTTTAACAAAAAAATGGCTTTTCTCTTTTACCTGTAGTTTGGTTCTATGAAATAATATACTTAGATGTGAGAAGAAAAAAAAGTAAAAATATGGCAACGAGACGATACTCGAACATAAAATGTTATTCGCGAACGTATGATAAATCTAAGTCTATACGCGAACGAATGACTATTTTTTTAAATAAATGTTTTAAATTTTAGATCATACATTAAATCACTGCTTATTGACATTCTCCATATGAGGCACCGATGCATTCACCTTCTAATTTATTAGCTGACCCTTGCGTGGCAAGGGTAGTAATAAATTAAGGGTTTCATTCAAATGGATGTTTATTTGTTACAAACCCTCGCACTTGTATCCTCGGAAGCGTGTTTCTTCTTTGCTTTTCCTGCACGAGTTATGTCTGGACTATGTCGCACTTATCAGAAAAAGATTATCTGAAATATTTGAAATATTTAAAGAAAAATTAGATTTCTTCACCGTTTAGTTTGCAGTTTTCACATAAATTCTTTTTTCTTGATAACAGAAAGCGAATGTTCTCTATAACAGTTCTTGAAGTCACAATGGCATGCCCTCCAGTCTAGCATCCAAAACGTTGACCCAAAACTCTATTTCTCTATTTCATCCTGATAAGGATTCCATGAAGTCACAGCGGCATGCCTTCCCGTCTAACATCCAAGAACGTTTACCCAAAACCCTATTCAACCCAAATAACCACAGTGAAATTTCATCTACTTCTTCAGCTTCTTTTTTTTCTCTAGTTGGTCTAAAAGTTCATGTTACAAGCATATTATTATATTATTCATTGTTATATGACTTCCATGCTTATTCATCTTTCTCTTTATTCACTCTTGCATCTGAAGATGGATGAGTGAAGTAAGTTTAATTTATTATTTAATTTATTAAATTATAATTTATAGTTTCTCCATCGCGCGAGTCCGTGTTTTGTGGTTATGTGTGGATCTGACCTAAACCTCTTTTTGTTACTTAACCTTCCATCAAGAAGGGATATATAATAAATCAATGTACATAATGTACTGATGGTTGCAAAAGCACGCACTTGTATTCTCTGAGGTGCGTTGTGTAAGTTCTCCTCGTAGGTTTAGTGTGGATTTCTCGTATCTCTTTCTCCGTTCTCAGTTACTGAAATTTTAACTTTTTATTTATAATTACTTATAAATTTATATATGATATTTATATATTACTGATAACATAAAGCAATATATAACACCAAATGACATTGATGCAACTATTTTATTTACGAGTCAGTTTCAAAACCCAGTCACGCCGTGACTACGACTAGGACTAATCTACATCGTAAATTTTCTCCCTAGTCTTCGCTTGTCCTCTTCCTTCCCTCCAGGACAAAAGATCATGTTGCATGCATGCTTATTTATTTGACCTCTTGCATCTAAAGAGGTGCAGGGAAGTGCACAGGGAAGTGAAAAAGAACCAACGACATCGAGAAGACTGCCGTCTGAGGAAATGCAATCAGGTCGTGCGAGTCGAGTCAGTGGTGGTATCAACTGATACATGCCACTTGTCTAGTGCCAAGTGACCGGCGAGTCGATCGCGACCCCTAAACAAGGTTTTGCAGAATCACTATTTCGTGTGCGCCTCAAGAGTCCAAGCGCCGGTGCTAAATGGGGATGCTCCAGACTCCAGAGGTGGTGGACCTCTCGCGTTGGCCATTGCATTATCTGATTTCTCTATTTCCGGGAGTTCTACGTCAGGAACTTGTTTTCGGCTCCACCGGATTCGTCCCATGCGAGCCAGCAGAAGCCGAGAGTTTGGTCCTCGCCACGTAGACGTCGCTCTTCTACTGCATATAGCTACCGTAGTAAGGTTGGATGAAGATACAGTACTATACTGGGCTGACCGAATGAAGATGTGCCAGGTGGCAATGCTAGACCAGGCCTACGTGTTGCTTTATGACGCCATCATCCTACCTCGCTCGTGGACATCCGTCGTCTCTTACCACAGTTCGCATCTTCGTATGGTGTTCTCACTCCAGTTAGCTTGTTCGTTGAAGGAAGGCCAGGTCCATGATCTTGCGATACGGACTGTAGCACTGAAGGTCGTGGATTTGCGACCATCGAGTACTCGCTTATTGATTGGCAACGAAACTACTCAGGTACGAACTTTTGCATGTGTGTGTTTCAAAAGGATATCGGAGCTGGTCCCGCTGTCATGTTCTGGAGGCGGTAGGCCTCATGATCAACCGCAGAGCGTGGAGGAAAGAGAGAAGAGTCATAAGAAGTTACGAAGTACAGTAGTGAACTTTAAATGTCGATGCTCGTCTGGCAGGGACTGGTTCAAGTCTTCGGAAATTGGGACTGGGAAACTTTGCATGTTCTAGATTCGGGTGCGTGTACATAAATCATACATATAGTGCAAGGGCATGCTGTAGTAGCCTTTTCTTCACAGAACCTGCGGCGTGGATGGACTTGAACATTCTGAAAGAGAAACAGAGAGATGTCAATCTGTGGGCGAAATAGAGATATGTCAATCTGATCTGAAGCAGTCTGGTCATCTGAAGACTGCTTTGAGTGGATCATATGGTCACGACGAATCTCTGACTGTTCATAATTTAATGGGTTTCACTGTTTTTACGTGAAGGTCGGGACTGAAGCTCGTCTTAGTTTTAATCTCCAGGCACCTTGATTCAACAGAATTTGATGCCTGCAGTAGGTGTCACAAGCACGAGACCGTGTTGCTGTGGTCATCACAGGAGAAGTAGGTAGCGGAGCTGAAGGATTATAGGAGCATTCGGGCTGAAGAATATTTTGGAGGTGAGATTACTGAGACGTCCTTATTGTGCATGCACTCTCTGCGAAACGTGAGTTGAGGATGTCCATGCGGCATTACGTAGTACCCGGAACACTGTTGGAACGAGATATTCACAGTTTGTCGTCCTCCATTAGTTGCAGAGGGAACTCTCATAAACAACCTGCAATATCTGGTCTAATCACGAGTATCATGTGATATGGATCAGCTCGCCCGGAATCTGGAAACGTTGAGACGCATAATTTCTCTTACCGCATTTCCAAATTCCGGGCGAGCTGATCCAAGTTCTATTGCATCCCGCAAAATTCGAGGATACCGAGTCGGACTTTTCCTTACATCTGACATGGTCATAGCCAAGGATATGACTAATGTGGACCATCATTCGGAGTGGAAGACAGCTGCACACGATAATTGTAGAATTGGCCGTCATCTCGGGTTTATAGGAGTTTGGAATCAGTTTCATGTCTGTGATTTAAGAGGGCCGTGGTTGTGATTCGCAGGAAAAGGTCTTCTGTCGGGTTTGAAGCTGTAGTCATGACAGAAGCACCTGACGAGGTCGCAGTGAAGACGCTCGATGCACATGAGAGCGGTACAGACGAGAAGGAAGGGGAAAAGTCTTCCCTGCAAGTTTCAGGGACAGAACCTCTCGGGGATGCACCGAAGGAAGCCGTTCAACATCCATTAGAGAACGGTTCAGAACAGCAAGAGGGGAAACCAGATGTCACGGTAAACGCTGAAAAGAATGAGGATGGTCAAACCTCGGTACCGGCTCCATCGGGAATTGAGGAACAGAAAGAAGAAGACCTTACAAATTCTCTAGTGAAGGAGGAGGGAGATGGAATTTCTGCGGACGAGGCGTCGGTTCCTACAGAAGAAAGCAAAGCCCTGTCAGAAAGCAAGGTTCCTGACAGTGAATCGCTCCCTCTCTCACATGTGGAGCAAGAAATTATTCCAGAGGGAACCGATTCGAGCAAATCAATTGCTACCGATGCTGAAGGTCTTGATAAAGAGTTTCCATCCGAAAGTGTCGATGCTGCAGCTACGACAAAGGAGGTGGTCCAAGAAGCAGACAAGCCCGATGACAGTGCCGAGAAAAGTACTTCAGAAGCTCCAAACACGGTCATTCCTGACGAGCCCACCGCCACCCTCGAGCCCTTGTCGTCTGAGGCGACTTTACAAGACTCCGACAAGGCAGTACCAAGTTCCGATGTTGACGAAATAGAACCACCAGTCGTTACGGCTGATGAGCATATCCCTGCACCTGCGGAAACAGGGGAGGAAGGAAGTAAAGGCGAACTTGTCACCGATACAGCGGCGGTAGATAAGGATCTGCTTAGGAGCAAAGATGAAGCAGAGGATGTGCACGTTACGGATACAGGTGCACGAGAGGAAGAAACTGACAGGGACAGGGCAAACGACACCATCGCGACAGAAGAATCATCCGCTGTCGGAAGCACGGAGCCCACCGCAGCCACTGGTACGGATGAGGAGGAGATAAAGCATGAGGAGAGCCCAGTAGAGGATGCTGCTACTGTTGACAAGGACACTGTGGCTGAATACGTGACTGACGAAGTAGCTGAGAGCACTCCACCAGAGGTAGAGAACGAAGAAAGTGCAAGCGTTGTTGAACCTCACGAAACGGCTCCAGTTGAAAGAACTAAGGACGAGGAAGACACTGAAAGCAAAGCAGACAAGGAAGAACTCCCAGCACAAGCAGAACCCGTTGGAGTTCAAGATAAGGACTTGCAGGAAGCAGGGGAGCAGGCGTCGGAAGAATCTGCTCCAGAAGAGGACCCGAACCAAAGCACGGGATTATTTGAGAGCGTTGGAGATAAAGTTATATCGATTGGCTCTGGTGTTCTTGCGAGTGCTAAGGGATTAGTTGGGTTGGGAACGCCAGGCACCGATACAGAAACGGGCGGCGAAGCGCCAAAGGATTCAACTGACTCGAAATCTGTGGAAGATGAGGTAGACATCACTAAAACGGGACACGAAAAAGATTCAGCTGATCCCGAAGCTGTGGATGAAACGGGGATTGCTGAAACCAAACCGCGGGAAACTGGGAAGGTAGACGAATCTGGGAAACCGACAGTACAACATGCCGAGAAGGAGTTCCCGGCAGTTGATGAAGTTCCACAGAACGTTACAGGCAGTGACGAAACACAGGAGCACCTGTCAACCAGTGCTTCAAATGATTCGGTAGTAGATAACGAAGAGGAAACGGAGAGCAAGGAGGGAGCCCCAGTTCCTTCGGCGGCTACGTCGCAAACGGAGGAAGTAAGCAGCAGCAAGCCCGTTGATGAGCCGATAGTGAAACCTGTGGATGATTCGCAGGCAGTGCCAACTGAACAGGAAAGCTCCGGTGAGTTGGAGAATTTGACTGCTGTGTCGCCAGAAGCGGTGACCACTGAGCACTCGGGCTCGGAAGGTGTGACCGAAAGGGAAGAATCTGCTCCAGAAGAGGACCCGAACCAAAGCACGGGATTATTTGAGAGCGTTGGAGATAAAGCTATATCGATTGGCTCTGGTGTTCTTGCGACTGCTAAGGGATTAGTTGGGTTGGGAGCCCCAGTTCCTTCGGGAGTTCAACCGGCTACTTCGCAAACGGAGGAAGTAAGCAGCAGCAAGCCCGTCGATGAGCCGATAGTGAAACCCGTGGATGATTCGCAGGCAGTGCCAACTGAACAGGAAAGCTCCGGTGAGTTGGAGAATTTGACTGCTGTGTCGCCAGAAGCGGTGACCACTGAGCAATCGGGCTCGGAAGGTGTGACGGAAAGGGAAGAATCTGCTCCAGAAGAGGACCCGAACCAAAGCACGGGATTATTTGAGAGCGTTGGAGATAAAGCTATATCGATTGGCTCTGGTGTTCTTGCGAGTGCTAAGGGATTAGGTGGGTTGGGAGCCCCAGTTCCTCCGGGAGTTCAACCGGCTACTTCGCAAACGGAGGAAGTAAGCAGCAGCAAGCCCGTTGATGAGCCGATAGTGAAACCCGTGGATGATTCGCAGGCAGTGCCAACTGAACAGGAAAGCTCCGGTGAGTTGGAGAATTTGACTGCTGTGTCGCCAGAAGCGGTGACCACTGAGCACTCGGGCTCAGAAGGTGTGACGGAAAGATCGTTCCGCGTAGGTGTGCCGGACAGGGAAGAATCTGCTCCAGAAGAGGACCCGAACCAAAGCACGGGATTATTTGAGAGCGTTGGAGATAAAGCTATATCGATTGGCTCTGGTGTTCTTGCGAGTGCTAAGGGATTAGTTGGGTTGGGAGCCCCAGTTCCTTCGGAAGTTCAACCGGCTACTTCGCAAACGGAGGAAGTAAGCAGCAGCAAGCCCGTTGATGAGCCGATAGTGAAACCCGTGGATGATTCGCAGGCAGTGCCAACTGAACAGGAAAGCTCCGGTGAGTTGGAGAATTTGACTGCTGTGTCGCCAGAAGCGGTGACCACTGAGCACTCGGGCTCGGAAGGTGTGACGGAAAGATCGTTCCGCGTAGGGGTGCCAGACAGGGAAGCGCTGAAGAAGCATGTCGAGGAGAGTGTTTCGGGTCCACTTACTCCACGTACTCCGGGAGGCACACCTTTAATCCAACGGGTGGAGCAGCTCGAGAAGAAGGTGCTTCGCTATGTGGATTTGCATGAATTGTTTTGTAACAAGAGAGGATGGCTGTGTTGAGTGGTAGTACTGATGTTGGGGGCTCTAAGTCTCTAACCTGATGTCCTGTTTGACTTCTTCATACTGCCCACAGAGTTTTCCATAGTTTAAACGTCTATTCTGGGGGATGCGTCTAAGTACAACTTCTTTATGGGCTTCTTCCTTATGCCTGTAGCTGATTGACAGTACATCTGAATCTTTGGAATTTCTTTTCGACCTTCTTACCACATGCGTGAAGACGTTTACTACATGAATTTTCCGTATGGTTTGCTAGTTCTCTTCATAGCGAGAGGTTTGATAGCATCGTGCCGCCATGGGGATCCTGTTTCACACCTGAAATGATAAAAGAGTCTGGACTATGGTAAGAGGAGTTGATGGTTCTGGCCCCGTGGCCTTCAAATACATTGTCTGACCACGCGACCAAGGGCGAGGGACTCGGTGACTCGAGGAAAACATACAAACTGTTGTTGAGCATCAGATATGGGCACCTGATGCACCTACCCTTCTTCCACCTGGATACATTTGTATTGGTGGGGTCTCAGCCTTATCCAGAATGCATAATCCTGAGACTTTGGACCCCAGACTCGTTTAAGTTTGCAGGCGTATGTAATATAGGCGCAAGCTTCTGTACGAATGGGGTTTTCAGGCTGGCTGTTCAGTTTTACGGACCAAGTTTTGTGTGCCGGATCTCCCCGGAACGGAGTGCTTGTAGATAGACGAAACAGATTGCTCGTCCTGTAGAAAGCTCAATGGAGGACTCAAAGCAGCCTCTCTTGGATCATGAAGGAGGACGCTAGAAGCTGGTTAATTCAGTGAGCTGCAGATGCACACGGAAGCAAGGCAGTGTGCGTGCATTGCTTGTTTTACACAGGTAGGATAGACTAAGTAAGTTGGGAACAGAATCCAGACTGAGGAATGAATTGGCCTTTGATACACAGCTCGCTCAATTTGAAGAGAAGCAGAACAGTCCAAAGTCACAGACGAGTTCAGCTTCAACACCCCGGTCAAGTGTCGATAGACCATCCAGACTCGCTCGTCGTACACTTGAGGAGACGCTTTCGAAGGGCTCGCTTCTGGCCCGTGTTGCAGCCCTTGAAACGAAGCTTGATCATGCGTTTCATGTGGTAAAATTTGTCTGATCAATTTGGCAAAATTCTCGGGATTCCCCTCCTTAGTATCGCACTGATTGCATAAGCTTTGTTGTTTGAGTCGCTTGGAACTCACTCCTCATGTCACGTTCAATTTCGTTGTGGTGTCCTTTCAGTCTAGCAATCAAGAAGTATCATCAGGCGCATCAGTGGATGACGAGGGACCTGCAACAGATCAGTCAGAGTCGACAAAGAATGGAACGCCAGCAGAGGATGTAAAAGCTCCGCTGAAACCTCTTAAACTGGAGTTCGACCGGGTGACTACCCCGGAATCCGGCGACGAGCCGCAACGCAGTGCGACTGAAGAGCCTGTCGATTCAAAAGGCTCTTCAGCCTGCGAAGAGCCTACGTCTGCGAATACAGAAGCCGTGGAGAACCTCGCAGAGCCGGAGTCCAAGGAGAAATCCGGGGCCGTGGAGAATCCGGCACAACTGAACTCTGCCGAAGATTCAAAGCCCGCAGATGTTGGTTATGTGAAGGGCCCGGAAGAACCTACGGAGAAGAAAGTCGCTGAAGATTTGAAGAGTTTGGCGCCTACAACCACGACAGCTGAGGTAAGCACCAGAGTCAGACAGTTGCCTACGAGGTTAGCTCTACACAGTGGATCTAACACCAAAAACTTTTTGGCTTTAAAATGTTTTTTAATATCTCTTGTATCACAACAAATTCGGGATTCGTTACTGACCCACACGGAAAGAGAATCTCTTCCTCGTTCAAACTGTACTCTAATTAGACTTTAATAAAAGACTGTTTAATACATGCGCTAAGCCCAATTAGCAGTTGATCCCACCTTACCCAGTATAAATGGCAAGGTTGCACCGTAGCCGAAAAATATTGAAGTCCGGGACTAGAGGCGCGGTCCTCATCTTGCGGTGCACATCCTTGACAAGCACCGATCATGGTGTAAAGGGAGTGCTATGACCCATCATCGTCAATTCCGGCACTCGGCTTTAGGCAGCAGATGATGACTTGAGCAAACAATCCAACTCCGGATGACCACTGAGGAAAGCAATTGATGTGGCAAGCAACTCATCACCGCTTTCTTACGGTGATGAGTCCATTGCTTTCTGCCTAGAAAGTTGGGTTCCCGTACCTTGTTTGCCTTGCACCATGTTCCGAAAGTTGTCCAGCTGAGAACTATCTCGTACTTTTGACAATGATGATACATTGGAGTATGTACAACCTTTCGTGCAGGTTTTCGTGATCGTGTGGGTGATGGAGTTTCTTATAATGTCGTGTTGATAATGCTCTCGTCGGTGTTTATGGTTTAGAACCAGTGTTATGGTCCCTAGAGTCAAACTCAGATCGGCTGTAAATGTATGCCTCTTCTGAATTTTACCGCACGAGGGATGCACTACTTCCCTGCTGTCGAATGGTTTGGGTCGGTGCGAGTGGCCCGCCATGTAAGAGTCGTTCCTTGCTTTCCTCATGCTTGGCTCCTTATGAGATAGAAGAAACGTTGCGCGTATGCTTGTATCCCTCACTTTAGAGTTTATCTGCAGGACGGAGCACAAGAACCAGCCCAAACGCGAGAGCTACCTGCAGCTGCTACCAACATTTCACCAGCGAAGAAGGGGAAAACTGAAGGTCCTGTCAGCAAGATCAAAGCCCGTCTTAAAGGTTGTTTCGTCGGTGGTGGGAAGAAGAGTGCTGTATGAGAAAGCCAAGAGTCCTTGTATCATATCTCCAAAGTCTGGTCTATTCGCCGTGTCAAATCGTATTTGTCATGGAGACCTAGACATTTTCACTCTGGCCTCTTAACTTCTGCTTTTTGCTCGTGGCACCTCTTTTCTGGTGTATGTATACTTCACTTAGCAGTGTAGGAATTCTTATTTGGACGCTTTTATTGAATTCCCTGGCTTGAATCTGGATGGATCATGGAATTACTCAGTTCCATAAGTCAAAAGAGTCGGTTGTGACTGGTATAGGAGTCGAGATTAGTGTAGCTACATGAAAGGACAAAGATGTGAAGAGAATTAATTTTGCTAGGATAGGTAAGCGAGAGGCGAGCTTTAGATTGAACCCACCCAAATTGGATTTAGATTAGCTGTCAGCGAGCGTTGGTGTTTTGACATTGCAGTAGGAGGGACGGATTGCAGTCCTATCTCCTTGTAGAACCACAGTAGTTTCATTTGCCGGTATGACAGTATATACCAGGGGTCACCATAGCGGTCTCGTCGGATCATGCGGTCCATATATACGTGTATCATTTCGTCTACAGTTGTGGAATCAAATTCTTTATATGGCTCTGTTGTACTCTCGTGCCCTCAAGTGAGGATTCATCTGGCAAGGTTCGTTGCCAGGGTGAAATTACTATATCGCTTCAACAGAAACTTCAGTTGACTTAAGGTGCCAGCGACTTGGCGTCGCAAATGTTCGTCCGGCCTCCACAGTTGAAGCGCAGCAGGACCCGCAGCAGCAGAATATTGTCCCCACGGCGTTGACCGTTGAGCGTTATCCGTTATCGGAAAAGACTGCAAGTTCTATGTTGAAATATTACAGAGTTGTGACGAAAACTGATTTTCTCTCTGACTGTTATATGATAACACCGTCGGATGATAACAGTTTTGGAAGTTGCGGGCAGAGCCAGACATGAGCCATAAGCGAAGTGCAAAGACGCGCTGTGGAAAATATAATTGCGAGGGCTTGAGAGGTTATGATTTGATTCACACATTGATTTATTCTAATCAGTAGAGATATAGTAGTTTGCAGTGGTGTGAGCACCGGTCCGAGTATGTGCAGGGTGTGGAGAAGGAGACGGTTTTAAGTCTCCCAAGACATTTGTGTGCGTTTGGGTCTTTGCTAAGACGAATTGAAAAGCCGACCAGGGTTATTGGAACCACAGGTGAATAAATATCCTTCCCCACGGCCTTGTACAGTGAATTTCGTTTTTTGATAATTTTCTTATCAGAAATTTGTAAGTGTTATAAAGTTATATTATAAAAATAAATTAGTTTATAAGTATTATATTTATTAATAAATTAATTAATAAATATTATATGTTAATTAAGTTTTAATTTTTTAATCTAATAATTTATGAAAACATTAATATATGTTTTAATTCTTTCCGCCGGAAGAGTTATAACATATATTACATCTCAGGTACACTTCTGAGTATATTATAGATCCAAAACTTAGACGAGAACGGTATAACTTCCGGGGAGTTTTATATATGTAGAAATTTATTTTATTTTATCTCTAATATGTTTGTCGTACTTGATCTTATCTTTCATTATTTTGTTACTTGATCATACATTTGGTTGGCAACAAAACGTTTAGCGTTATGTAATGACACTTTATGAATATAAATAAGAGATTATGTGAGTTGATAATATGTTGTAAGAATATTTTAAATTGAATTTTTGGTGTAGATATGTGATTTATGATTAACATGCAATTTTTTGTATTTGATTGCATTACATTTAGATCTATTGAATTTGTTGTAGTCCGTTACTTCTGTGGTAAACGATGTAAAGTTAAGAGGGGTGGGGTTAAGTTCGACAAACGTATCAAATGTGTGATGTTTTTACATGTTGAGATTGCACATATCAAGTTTTCGAACAATTACAGTCTATGTTTTTTAAATTTTATATATTTTAAATGATAAAAATATTTAATCATGATTGAAAATAATGAAATAATAAAATAAAATAAAATAAATTTTATTAGCGATAAATAATCAACAATATGATTTAACTATATATCGATAAGAATGATGTGATCAAGTTCAATAACCTATTGAAGGTGTGATGAAGCAAATTTATATCTACAATTTGATTTAATTATGTTCAACGTGTTCAAGATATCTCATGTACGAGCATACACTACATACTTCTAAAGTGAACACTTGTGCATATTCATCTCTTCCAAATTTAATATGCACATGCAGTTTAATTTAATATTTAAATTATTATTTAAAAAGTAAATTAACTTCACTTATTATTTATATGCAAGTACGTCATGACCAATCCTACATCATATACTTGATGTTCAAGAATAATCGAGTGTTATTCCTGAACATCAAGTATCTTTCTCGTAATAGAAGTGATAACTTAACGAGTTCATATTTTGAATCAAAAATCTCTTTCACTTCATTCTTCTGTCGTTGATTTATCATGTGATCGTACAAATTCATATCTTCGCGTGTTGATACATCAAACTATGCTTCTTTCAAAGCGGATGTCATCTCGTTACGAATATCTATCTCTCTTGTCCTTCGAGCTCGTTTAGACATCCAGATTAAATATTCATCCGTGGTCGTACTCAATTCTACATCATATTCATATGTCGGAAGATCGATTAACTCTTTCGTCTTTTGTTTCCAAGTTCTCGATATTTCTTGTGTTTCTCTGCTCAGTGCTTCATTGTTGACCATCAACTGGACGATGTTATTCTTTTCGGGGGCGTTTCTTCTCTCTTCTCTCTGCTGCTATACTTGTTCGGAAGTGGTTTCAACATTTTTTTCTCTTCTTTGGTATCGGCTCTCGAGATAAGATCTTTCAGTCTTCGATGGTTACACTCTTCTGATAAATTTCTTCTTTTTGATTATCTTATCTTCAAATCTCCTCAACTTCTGTCTTGGTACGATACTTCTTTACTTGAATAGTGTGCACTTCGACCTTAGGCGGTGCGTAGGCGTGTAAGGGAGTTTTGAGAATGATATTATCTTTGTCGTCATCAAATGAATTCATTGGTTTCTTCTTGGGTGTGACATTCGAGTTGATTTTGGTTTACGTTCTGGATCTTTTGTCCTTGGCACTTTTGTCACGGTCGTCTTCTTTTCTGGATGCTTAATCTTTCAAAGAGTTGGTTGTGGTATCTGTCACTCTAATCGATTTGTTGTCTCGTTGAGATCGATGGATCTTCCCAAACTTGCTCCTAGTTCGATCACTTTCTCGATTAAATCTCTTCTTGGAGCTTCAAGACCTCTGGAGATTGATCAATCTGCATAGACGATTCCACACTTATCAAGACTCTTGATCTTGCTGTAACTGATAGCGACTTTTGTTCTTGATGAGTCTCCTCTATCTAGTCTTCTTCCGGAGTTTTCTCCTTACTCTTTTTTATCACCGTGACGGATACCTTCATCATCTTCTGAATTCTAGTCCGAACTGGTATTCGTGCTCTCTTCCTCCTCGTCTTCTTCTTCCATTTGAAATTGATATTTGATCGACTGCTCTTGCTGATGATTCTTGGTTAGGTTCTTCGTGTGATGATTCAATTTTGATATACCGGATTTATACTTTTTTTTATGGACGCTCCAGATTTCTGGTTGTCGTCTTGTTATTATTGCCGTGGTCTTTGTTTGATGAGTCGCTTTTGATGAAGTTTTCGTATTTCTCTTGCTCATTTTTTCCCTCTCTCTGGTGTCTTGTTGTTTCCTCTTGTTGTTTTCTTCTTGCTCCAACTTCTTTAGTTCTATCTAGTTGTCTTCTACATCTAGGTGATCTATTCCCCTGCAAAGGTTTGTGTCATCTTATGGACAAGAGTGACGTGTAACTTCTTTAGGTCCATCCTTAATCGTTCTGTCACGATTCCTATCCAATTGATGATTTCTCCTTGTAACTCGCTAATGACTATCAATACCAAAATATTTTTAGCCATCTTTCGTCTTTCTTGTTTTAAAAGAACGATCTAGTTAATCCAAGACAAACGTGATCTCCAAATGCGATCAACATATGCATTCTTGTAGTAAATTGGTGTTGTCTGGTTCGACGTCACCTCCAAGCAGTTCTTCATGTGTCATGCCGTAGTATATCTCATCAGTTGTCTGACATCAAACCTTCTTGTACTAAGCAGAAGTTGTCTACAACTAATTTCTCACCGAGCTATACCTTCTCATCTTCGCACTTGAATGCAAACGTCTTCGGGTCGTAGCTGCTCGTGATCTATAGTACTTTTACACGGAAGAACTCGGTGATTTTGAACATGAAAATAGATCCAAATTGTTCCACCTATGCTTCTTGTGTGTCATCTTCATCGCATTCATACTCCATCTAGGTTCTTGGATCGATGAAGATCACACAATTACTCTCACTTGGATTTTCTCCCGCTGCATAACGAGGATAGATTCTTGGGAGTTCTATCACGGTTTCTGCCTTTGTGTGTTTCTTAAGTCTCTTTCTAATTCCTTGTTCACACCATGGATACTTGCGTCTCAACTCCCGATTCAAATCGCTCAAATTGTCTATGTTCTCACTGAAAATTTCTTTGCGATCTCCACTCTAGATCTGCTCGTTTGTGCTCAAATATTTGTAAACGACATGGTGTCTTTTTAGAACATCTTTTCTTAGTAGTCCGTGCCATCTTTTCTCTTTCTGCTGCAATTTCTCTTACTAATTGTTCGTTGGTGATAAGGTTTTTTTGAATTACTCCCTGCACTCTCATACCGTTGTCGTGTCGTGGACCGACTATGGTGTAAACTTACGTAAGATGGAATTTTATTAACTTGTTATCAATATGTTTTTGATTGCACCATTGGATAACCCTTCTTGAGGTAATCAAAATTGATATTTTTATCATCACGAACAGAGATAAGATGACGAAGTTACAGACAGTTACAACTTTGAAGGTTTTATGCATAACGACGTTGACGAGACAAGATGCTAACATGGCGGATGAGGTATTAGGATTGAAGTGGTAGGTTTGGATGATGTAGTGTAGTGCATGCTTGACACTTGACAGCGAGACACACGAGACACTTGGTAGGTTTGCATGCATGTCACATGGCGCTTGCACATGCGACACTTGGACTTCTTTCCCCCAACTTCTCAACATTATAAAAGTTGGGGGTTCTAAGGTTCAGACTACATAATTTTGGGAAAGCACCAAGAATTTTCTATTTTCTTCACCTGGACTTTCAGGACTTGACAGGTTAGGTTGGGATCATTTTGGTCACTTTTGGTGTCTATGCACCCAAATTGTACGAGACCTCGTCTAGTTTTTTGCCATAGGAGATAACAGTAAACTTAAAACTGTCACAGAAGTTGCTACAAAGGTCAAAATCAAGAGTTTTTGGTTTCACTAGATAGGTTTTTCTAAGCCCATTCTACTAATACCCAGAACATTAAGTTTATACTTAAGGATATGACTTTACAACAATTTGAAGTTTTCCGCTGTTTTTTTGGATTTTCTGGCAAAACAATGCTAGTCCTCGAATAGTTCACCATTGGGAAGTATTGGAAAAGTCTGGGCTTCAAAAGTGTGTGAGCCCTCGTACAGTTTAGGTCTAGAGGAGTCAACAGCATTTGAAAGAGCATACATATTCTTACAAGGTTCAGATCTGTGCATGCTTGGTACCATTGGAAAGATCTTTTCAAGAGCTTTCAGATGACACCAAAAACACAAGATTTAGAGCTAGGTGAAGGCTTTACAGCAGATTAAACTTTTCGGTTAATATTTGAGGTTTCTGACAAAACTATGCAAGCCCTTGTGCAGTTTCAGCATAAGGAGATGTTGGGAGATGTCAGGGGTCAAAAGTGTGCGAGCCGTCGCACACTTTAGGTCTCAAGAGGATCAAAAACATGTGGAATGACATAACTATTTGTACAAAGCTCAGATACGTGTATGCTAGGTATCACTGGAAAGATTTTTTTAAGGGTTTCTCGGTGACACTAAAAACATCAAATTTGGAGCAACATGGAGGATTTAACAGTTAGCTGAAATTTTCCGTGAACTCTAGAAACTTTTTACCAAACTGTGTGAGCCCTCTTACATTTTCTGTACTTTTGGGTAGGGTTGGAGGCTAGGAGTTCAAAAGTGTACGAGCCCTCGCACAGTTTTCAATCTCGACTCGAGCGGAAACTTTAAATTTTCATAATTATTTTTGTGGAAATCAGTTGGACACAAGCGTGATACCATTGGAAAGAACTTGTCGGAAGTTTTCTAAGAAGAGCAAGAACAGCCGATCTGGAGCAACGGTGTGGATACTAGGAAGGTTTGAAGTTCGGGTGGGATTTTGGACTTAACACAAAATTGCACGAGCCCTCTCGCAATTTTGCGTTGATGGAGAAGGATTAGTGCAAAATATTTGGAAGTGCCATAACTTTGTGTAGGGAGGTCTGTTAACGACGATCTTGGTACAATTGAAACCAAAATTTTGCAAGGATCTTGTCTAGCACTCAAGTTTCAGTTTTGATCAACAGGTTGGAAGATATTTTGAGTATGAAGGCTGTGGACTTAGAAGTCACTTACTTCTTCCACCAGAGTTGAAAGAAGACATATTGGGTACCATCTGATTTGGTTTTTCAAGGGTTACGCAGTTGTAGCATTAGATCAAAGTTTAGGGATTTTGTGTTGAAATCGTAGACCATTGAGACTGTTTGTAAACTCTATGAATAATTAGCAGCAGTAAAAAGTGAAATATTGGATTGAAAGTTTACACTCGTAAGATGTCGTTCATGTTTCTCGACCCTACGTGCTTTTCATAGCCAGATACCCCACGTATTCCTAGATACACTTTTTGCACCTTACAATAAGACAAGTGGTGAACTCGACGTGAAAATTCCAGGGTGGAAAGTAGCTGAGGCTTAGAAACAAGAACGCAACCATGAATGGAGACGGGAAGGGTGATGGAGCTAGCAGCTCAGGAGGAGTATCGGAGCTGCAATTGGATATGTGACATTGCAAATATTTCAAGCATTTATGTTGTTGATGAAGCAACAACAAGCAAACGAGCAAAAGAAGATGTTGGCGATAGAGGCACTTCAAGCTGTTGTCAGCAAGGTCGACCAATTTGACAAGAGGAATGTCTCCAACTACTTGAGACATTATGTCAAAGAAATGGAGTTGAATCGAGTGCTAGAGGACATAATGATGGAAAATTCATGTTGACTATGGTGCTCGAGATTCTTGATCATATCAAAACATTGAGAAAGCACTTTGACAATAATTGAGAAAGCACTTTGACAATAATTGAGAAATGTTTTCACGTGCATTTAGGGAGGAGTATTTCTTGGAAGACTTAGAGCAAGTTACGAAGAAGTTGTTTCTGGAGTGGGTCAAATGACCCAATAAGGATTTACACGCCATTGAGTTACTCAGAGAATTCGAGAACCATTTTTCTCAACTAACTCGAATGGAAAAGCTGACATTACAGCCAAACAAAATGAAGTTATTCCTTTAGGTTACGGATGAGAAGTTACAAGAAAAGCTCGAGGTGCTTCTCGAGAATAGGTACAAAGATGAAGGACTTACGAGTGATTGGAAGGAAGTCCAAGAATCTGTTGGACTACTTACAATGCGAGAACAAAGACGAGAGAAAGTTTCGATTACAGTCACGATTGTATCAGTTGTTCGGTCGATTGTTCTCATAGTTCTTGCTACGCAATCTCCAGATGTGCAAACCCTGATCGTAATACGAAAGAAGATGATTTTGGACTTGAGGAGGTAATGCAAGATTTGAGAGATTTGCATATCAAACTGACAAGGTTGAAAGAGAAGGATTTCATGTCACTAAACTACGCCAAAGCATAATGTAGGTTTAATGATGCATTTGGTGCGATGATATAGATCATCCAAATAATAACTACAAGGATTTTGCAAACACCTTGCAACAAGACATTATTTTTTGGAAGGATGGGAAGGTCGCATGGAGGGATTCGAATGCGCTCTTATAAACCAACTATAAGAAAGGAAGGATGCGGAAGTTGATAGAAAAGCATCAAACTACATATGATGTTGCAGTAGTGAAGACTGTGACTTATGGTGCTAAGGTCAAGAATCATCGAGAAGATGATTTTCAACAACATGTAGAGCAGAGCGAGTTATGGACGTTCGTCATTTCTACACATACGAAGAGGAAGATGTCGCATGAGGTATTATTGAGAACCACCGCTCCAATGAACGACAAGATCGGAAGATCCAACCTTATCCATCGGAAGATCTTACCTATCCATGCACGCTTACATTGCAAAGAGTCAACACGAGGCTCTCATCAATGAGAAGTGAAGACGAGAAGCGAGGGATGCAAGAGAAGGTACCCTGACCAAAAGATAAACTCGAGGGGAGAGGTTGCGAGAAGAGATTAGAGATGTAAGGACAAGATCTGCCGATGAATGATGCTCTTTCTCCATCTGAGGGTAAAAAACAACCAAGGGAGAAGAGGAAGTTGATTACATACAAGTTGCAATCGGACATTGAAGTTGTGATGGACGTGAAGGGGGTTGTAGAAGGACGCATTCTAAATGAAAAGGTTGAATTCACGTTGCATGAGGTTTTAAGAGTTCCTAAGCACGAGTTTCATGATGTCATCAATGACTTCATCAAACGAAAACAGCAGATAACGAGAGTTTTGACACATGCCTTGGATCTAAAGAGGAGGAGGAAGAGCTTGCAAATTGCGATGTGCAATCTTGTGATGAAGAGAAGGTTCAAAGTCTTGGGATACATTTTGACAATGAACAAAACGACAGGAGTAGAGCTCGAGATACTACAACCGTAGTCATGGGGCTCAAGCAACGACTGAGATTCTTGTAAAGGTCGGAGATTTCGGCGAATCCATCGTTGTCTTGATTGATTACGGGTCTGAGATAACATAATGTTTAAGGACCTATAGAAGAAGCGATGATGGTCCATCGACATCGAACACGGATGGATGATAAGAGCTGCAAACAACACACGCAGAGACTTATATGGAGCTTGTTCAAATGTTTGAGACCGGAAAGATGAGGTTGCTATTGACCAAAACTTCTTTGTCCCAAGAAGCAACATGGTATCCGCTTATCCTCGGACAGCCGTACATCAATGTCACACGAATGGAGACGAGAGTGCTACACAACGGGTCTGCATATGCAAGCATCCAAAGTCAGGAGAGAAAGAGAGCGGTGCAATTTCTAACTGTACCATTGAATCACAAGAAAAATAGAGATCACTTGAGAGAGCATTCGCTTTCGAGGGTGGATAAGGAATTCAAGGTTTTCGGTAGGTACCACTATAGAGCGAGATTGTAGTGATGCGCTAGAGGAGATACTCTCGTCTGAAGAAGTATCGGGTTTATTGGATTTGTATAAAGTTGCTGTATATACGTGAGAAAAAATAGGAGGAAAACAAAAAAGATGTGTGCATGAGGTTGAGATGTTGTTGCGAGAGTTGGATGAATTGGAATAGAGAAGACGAGATTCAGAGGATGCAGGGGAAGGAACTTCTTCCAAAAGACAGACTCAAGGAGAGAAGGTTCGTCAAGAGCTTCGGGATGCAGGAGCTCAAGATCTACTGATAGATGATGCTTCTCCATCGAAAGAAAGAGCAAAAGAGTTTTAGAAGGAGAAGGATAAGCCGGCTGCATACAAACTACAGTAAGACATTGAGGCTTCAACAGACTTGAAGGGAGTCTTGGAAGATCGCATTCTAAATGTGAAGGTGGAGTTTACTTTGAGGGAAGTTTTGGACATTGCTAAGCGTGAGTTTCATGATGTCATCATCGACATCATCAAACGAAAGCGACAGATTACAGATGAGACTAATTTATCGCATGCCTTGGATACTAAGATGTCTGTGGATGAGGAGAGAGAGTTTGCAAAGTGTAGTGTTTATTCTTCAGAGGAAGAAAGAGATCGAAGACGCAGGTACATTTTGAGGATGAAGAGGAGGATGGGAAGCAAGCTCAAGTCATTACAGTCACAGTCACTGGATTCGAGCTACGACGGAGACGCTGGTGAGGACCGGAGACTTGGATGAGTCGATGGTTGCTCTAATTGACCATGGATCAGAAATCAACATCATGTCGAAGGAGTTGTACAAGAGGAAGAAGTGATCATCAGAGCATGGGTCATAAGAGCAGCCAACAACACAAGAGGAGATTTATATGGAGCTTGTCCAGACATTAGAGTGCGCATAGGTGATGTTGCTATTGAGCAAAACTTCTTTGTTCAAGAAGCAACATCATATCCGCTCATTCTTGGTCAACCTTTCATCACAACAACTCGGATGGAGACAAGGGTACTAGACGATGGATCTGCTTATGCTAGGATCTGAAGTCAAGATGAAAAGAGAGCAGTACAATTTTTGACTGTACCGTCCAATCATGAGTGCAATCGAGATCGTCTGAGGGAGAAATCGCTTCCAAGGGTGAGTGAAGAGTTCAAGGATTTTCGTTGAGTACCACTATAGAGCAAGATTGTGGTGATGCGCAGGAGAAGGTACTCTCGCTTGAAAGAGAAAGTGCCTTTTGTACAGAGTTTGTTGGGTTCTCAGAGTGTGGGATTGCTATTTACAAGAAGGTAGAAGAGCTGAGAAGAAAAGAACAAAAACATTTGCGTGAAGTTGAGTTGATGTTGAAAGAGCTGGGTGAGCTAGAAGAGAATGAATGGATTTCTGGTGTTTATGAAGAGGATGGATTGGGGGATCTTTTATGAGAGATCATGTCTATTGGATGGGAGGATATGGATAAAGTTGTGCAGATTCATTCAAGGGAGGTCTATTTGGTGATCGAATCATTCCGTGCATCTGAGGTTCGAGTTGAGACGAAGTACAAGACATTGGATAAAAAGATAAAGTCAATTGCTGGTCCTTTGCCGGATGACACTAACCAACAGATGGATCGAGCTTCAAGAGAGAAGAGTTTGAGAGATCCTGCAATGATAAGACATAAGTTCACGGAGAAGATCTTTGAAGAGCTGAAGATTGGATCTGATCGGTCTCTTCTACCAGAGGAGAGGATGTGCTTCAAAGAGATGCTTTCACGACATGAGAAAGCATTTGTCTTTGGGCCACATGAGATTGCGTGTGTAGATCCATACGTTGTTACCCCGATGGTTATCTTCACAGTACAAAATGTGCCATGGAATCTGAGACCAATTCTAGTATCGCGAGCTCACTTACCTAAACTGTTAGAGTTGCTCAAGGAGAAGATGCGAATGAAGATCTTGGAGCCGTCGTTTACGTATTCGAGCAGATGGTTTACAGTGCCTAAGAAAAATAGATCACTGCGGTTCATCCAAGACATGCAACCGGTGAACGCAGTAACAATCAGAAATGTTAGGGTGGGATCGATTGAGAATGAGTTTGCTGAAGCGTTTGCAAGGAGAGCAATTTACTCAATGAGAGATCTTTACTCAGGATATGATCAGTTTCAACTAGCGGAGGAGAGCAGAAGCTTCACGACAATGACACCTTTGGGATTGGTTAGGATGTGTACTTTATCACAGGGAGCTACCAACTCGATACCACACATGATGAACGTGATGAATAGGGTTATAAGGGACTTCATCCTTAAAAAGACGATGTCGTTCTGGATGACATTCCCATCAAAAGATGTGTGGAAGATGAGAAGGATGAAGCGTTAGATCAGAGAGGGTGTCGACTATACATCATCGGTCACATCACAAACTGTGAGAAGATCTATCTCGACTTGAGGAAGTTCATCTCACGCTGTCATGTACAAAGTCTATATTTGGGATTAGAGAAAGTTTTGATCGTTGGTCATTTGTGTGGTCAAAAGCCAGACCCGAACAAAGTGGATGCAATTGGAAGGATGAAGGAGGTTTGCAACTCGTTGACAGAAGTAAGAAGATTTTTGGGTGCTTGTGTATTCTATCACATTTGGATTCCTCATTATGCGCATGTAGCGGATCCATTATATGGATTATTGCGTAAGGGTCATAAGTTCAAATGAGAGGAAGAACATATCGATGCGGTACGAAAGCTGTGAAGTCCTTACTATCATCTCCTCCAGTTTTGAGAAGGATTGATTACAAGGATGCCAGGCCGGTGATTCTTACTCTAGATACAAGTCCGATTGCAATCGGATGGACAGTAGGACAGGATGATGAGGATGGAGACAGGTTTGCGATTAGGTTTGGAGCGAAGGTGTTAAGTGCTCGACAACGTGCATACTCGCAAGTGAAGAGAGAACTAGGGGATATTGTTTCAGTCATGAAAACTGAGATAGAGTATTTGATTAGAGCAGTAGTGGTGGTTGAAACTGATTGTTTGTCGTTACTAGGACGATCATGAATTATACGACTTTTGATATTGTGACGTTGCGATGGATCGCATATATCAAGTCATTGAATCTGAAGTTTAGACATATCGCAAGGAATGATAATTTGATGGCAGATATCTCGAGCTCGATATGATGAGGAGGATGAGATGGTTGAAGACATTGACGACGTGGCTGTAGAGTTCTATTTGATTGCACAGACAGGAAAGGAAAATGAGTTATTTATCACAATCCAACTAGCATAGTCACCAAGTCTACAACCCACTTGAAGTGGATTGCCAACGGATAAGTCGGGTGTAATTCATCTCGATGTCGGATGTTTGAATACATCTGACATGTCAAACAAGACTCCGCAAAAGATACGACATCTTTGTACATGTTTTTTCACCAATATCGCTCTTTCATCTTCGTAAAAGTGACCCAAATCTCTCAATGTCTAGCCCAAAGACTGTGCTGAAATATCTTGAGTAACTTCTGCTGATCTTCCTTGGTGAAAAAACATGTACAAATATGTCGTATCTTTTGCGGAGTCTTGTTTGACATGTCAGATGTATTCGAACATCCGACATCGAGACGAATTACACCCGACTTATCCGTTGGTAATCCACTTCAAGTGGGTTGTAGACTTGGTGACTATGCTAGTTGGATTGTGACAGATGAGATACTTTTACTTGCTCGAGAAGATCTTTCAAATCAAGTTGAGGGTAGGGCGCTTCGTACAAAAACAACTGAAGGGGTATATAGATTTCTCTTGGAAGAGATTGTTTGTCGATATGGATGTGTGAGAAAGATTACTGCAGATCAGGGAGAGTTGGATGCACATGAGGCTCGTGAATTCTTTGCAAGGTGTGGGGTGAGGTTGTCACTGACAACTGCTTACAACCTCGAAGGGAATGTCAAGAGTGTACGAGGTCATCCTCCCATTGTGAAGACTTTGGTGAAGGCTTGCAACGGAAAGGTGCACGAGTGGTCTCAACTCTTGTCATTTGCTTATGGACAGATCGAACGACGCACAGTTCGTGACAAGTTACATGCTAGCGGAACTCATCATAGGTCAGAAACCTATCATGCCGATTGAAGAACACGTTCTGACATGGAGTGTGTTATCTTGGGAAGACAATCTGACTAGGGAAGAGCTTTTTACTATTCAAATTAGGTAGTTAGAGAGAAGACCTGTGTTGCTTTAGATAGACTACGAGAAGCACGATTGAAAAACAAGATCAGATTTGATCAGCGAAATCGTTTGAGACCTAAGGAAATCAAGAAAGGTGATTGGGTGTTAGTCTATGACAACAGTCTAGACAACCAGCATAGTATACTCCGAAAGTTTTCTAGACGATGATTTGGTCCGTATGTGATGAAGAAGGTTCATGACAACGCAACTTACGCACTGCAAGAGTTGGACGGAACGAGCTTAAAGATACCAGTGGCAAGAAAAAGTGTCAAGATTTTCAAAAAGAGAGATGAGGAGGTCGATCTAGCAGATATCTTAACACAAGTTTTAGTTTGAGAATGAAGATTATGTGATAGAGCTTGAAGATGAGATTGACTGTGATGAGAAGTAAGACGACACGAGGTGCGTGTCGGTCCACTCCTTGGTTGATATCTTTTGGTGCATATCGGAGGATACTCAGGTTCAGAGGGGGTGGATGTCGTATCGTGGATCGGCTCCCATTCTGTTTGCGATACTTATCATTATCGCTCCAAAGACACTCATGGGACTAAAAATGAGGCTTTTGGTACAACTTCGGATCTTCACTTTCATCGCATCAATGGGTAGAGCTCGTTGTCAGCTTCCATAGGCACCTTGTCTACTTCATTTGCACGTCTAGTGAAGAAGCTACGAGACTCGAAAGATGGGTAAAACAAGCTAAGCCTCAGCTTACATGCTTTTGGCACAACTTCGGATCTTCATTTTCATTGCTTGAAGGGTAGAGCTCGTTGTCAACTTTTCATGGGTACTTCGTCTACTTCATTTGGACGCCTAGTGGAGAAGTTATGAGACTCGAAAAAAGAGGAAATCAAGCTAGGCCCTAGTTTACTTTTGCTGAATGGGTATTTGCAGCTCCAGGCGCTATACTAAGGACGCAGGGGGCCTACTTCTTCATTATCTGAGAAAATTTGTAAGTACAGAGCCTGACGTAAGGGAGCAGCTTAAAGGGTTAGCTTGTATTTGCGACTTGTCGGTGGACGATTTGAAGAATTTAGAAGTCCAATGCATGCACGCAAGGTGTCATTGGGTTCAGATCTGTACATACTAGGCGTTGGTTAAGACGGTTCGTGAAGACGGATCGGGGACTATGTTCTGGGAGAAATTGAGACGCAGGAGAGGTTTTTGAGAAGCTTCAGTGATCTGTGAAGGAGAGTTGGACAGTTCGTGCCGTTCTAAAGTCCAAACTTGTTGTCCTTGGATCCATTAGGATCATAACGCCGAGTTCTTCAAGAAATTGAAGACGATACAAAGTTTCATCGGACGATTTGGGAGTTCTGGGTGAAATTGGCTCGCAAGGAAGCGCTTATGTCAGTTTTTCACCGTCTGTGACTTGAGATTGGGTTGTTCTTCGTGATCGGTGAGTCAAGCTCTTCATTCTTGGTGCATATGCGATCAGGGAGTCTTCACCTACGTACAGGAGAAGATCGTGCGTGGATTGGATTGTTGGATCGGATGTGGTAAGCAAGTTTGAGCCGTAAGGAACCGATTTACGTCAGTTTTTTACATCATGCGATCAAATTTCTTGCGTGATTTTGCGAGGGGAAATTCAAACGGCTTGTTTGGAGTCTCATTGGGTTCAAGGTAGCTAGATCTACCTACTAGAGAAGACGGATATCAGATCAGATGATCCGTTTGGGCGGTGTGTGCGATTTAAGCCGTAGGAAGGAGGTTTGGAAGGTTCGATCACATGCGACTAAAAAACGGAGAGATCTCGGCTGTTGGGAGTTGGATTTGAATGTTTTTTGGACCAACAGAGTCAGGAAAGAAGACCCTATCGACATCTTAAGACCGTTTGGCAAAAAAAGAAAGTTCTCAGATAGATCTTTTTCAGTTTCTTCGCAATGGTTTTTACTTTTTGGATTCGTTGGAGTTCTAGTTGGTTATGTACAGCTTGTGGTAGCTAGCTTTAGCTAAGAGCTTGTACATGAACGTTGTCTGGACTTGAGTTTGAATGGTATGATACAGAGACATCTCTTTTTGTTAGCAAAGAGATGTTTCTCTTGCTTTGATCTACGCTTCGATAGTTTTGGGTCTGGGTTAAGATTCAAGGACTCATTTAAGGAATTTTACAGCATATTACAGACCGCTCTGGTTTGCTTCTCAGTTTTGTGTTTTTAGGGAGAAAGAACCGATAGTGTATGTACGTTGAGAGTTGGTATATATTGCGATGCTCGTTTTCGTGCTTGTTTATCTCTTTTTTGTCTTTGTTTAGCACACTACATCTCCACAGTCACGAACCTCGCATTTTCCTAGACATCCTTCACGCAAAATCTGACACGTAACAGGTGCAGGTAGTCCGCATCTTCACAGACATGTCTATTTCACCGAGTCTCTCTCCGAGACAGTGCTCAGATCGTTACGCCTTTCATGCGGGTCGGAACTTACCCGACAATATCCGATACGTCACTTCCGCTTATTCTGAGTGAAAGGACGCCTTGAAACGAAAGCAGACCTGTTAACTAATTGGTCAACTATAAACTCGTCTTCAAAAATTTCAAGATTTAGAAATAAAAAAAAAACAAGAATAATAAATCGACTTCCTAAAAAAGAAGCAGCAAATTTAAAAAGACAATTAGATCATTATGCTCAACCAATCCAAGACTAACAATCCACATCAAGCAATTCAAGTCCATTGCTTGATTCAATACTTCACGACGTGAAGCCTCCGACATCGAAGCTACTACCGTTGTATCCGTAGGAAAACCTATCGCTCGCTCTCTCTCATCGGCATTGAGCTCCACCAACTATCGTAACTAAGCATCCCATACAAACCTAAGTTCTCCATATCTGTAAGCATGTGACGCTGGAAAGCTCACCATAGTTGACAATGCTATCATGGGCCGTCTCACTAGATTCACCACTGCCATGGGTGATCTATCGACGACTCTCACTACTTGAGATCGTCACTTTGCATCGAAGATGTCATCAACCGTGAGGTGCGCTGGTTGTCTCACTCCATCGTGTGCGTGCTTAAGCACCTCTCTCAACAATAAGTTTGTCCACCACACCCATGGACGATGTGCACGAGATTCTTCTCTCGCTGCATCCAACAACATTGCCGGTCCAACCTAGGACCGCATATGATGCACACTCGCCATCTTCTGTGTACGAGCATCACCCAACACAGAAACGTTCTCCAAGATAGACGTTAGAGACTCCACTTGATGCATCTGGAGATGTCATAAGATCCGTAACATCTCTCCAAACATACTAGATCGCGGGTCATGTAAACCCTGACCTCTCCTAGCACGCGTGTGTTCTTGACATGACCACCCGACGATCACAAAATGAATGGTGCCAACAAGCGTGAGATCTTACGCCCTCAGCAGCAAAATATCTGATGGTAATGCTTGCTGATATCCTCCGAAGGCCGATATGGACAACAACTCATATATCTCTGCGTCAAACATGTCACATGACGCAATGAGATGCATCTCGCAAGCTCATCTCTCTCCATATATAGTCTCGATGTACTCGTATGCCTACCTGCAATACCATAGTCAAACCTGTGCTGATCTCTCCAAATAGCTCCAGCACACACACACCCTCCTCTGGTTACTGTCATACAATGGGAGTTGTATCCAACGGTGATAAGATCACAAGACCAGTAGCAAGAACAACCATTTGATCCTCTACTAGCGATAAAGACCTCACTCCAAGCCTGCTGCAGCTGCAATATGCGATCTGCATATTGCTGCAACTCTCCACTCGAACTCCAGAGTGGAACATCCAAGATAGATGGTACTACCGTAGTCATGCTAAGCATATGTCCCATCTCCTCAAAGATCTAAGTATTCTCTACATTGACAATGTCCTCTAACAACTCGCCCGGTCAAGTGATGACCGACCTGAATCCTGCAACGGATGTCCTCGTCCTTAGTGTAGGCTCCATTGTCTCAATTCTAGCACTGAACCGCACTAGTAAGCGACTCACTCGTCTCTCATCGGACTGCCAACCTGATCTATAAGATGTTGTCTCCGTCCAACAATAAATCACGAACCCCATAGAGTATAACACAACACCTCTAACCACGTCATAAGACTCCGTGGTCGTAACAATGATCTTGACCTCCACCATAGAGTCATCTGTGAGATGATCTGATCGAACTCTCACCGTCAACATCTCGCGTGTCATGTGTAGAGCTAGAGATGTCTACAGTTGGAATGGAGATCTCTTCATCTCAGGTCTCCTCAGACCCAAATCAATGCACGCCGTCTTCTTCAACATCAACGACTGGGCTCCAGAGTCTAACAAGACTTTCTATGGTCGATACACCTTCTCTGAAGATGTCACTTGTAACACACAAGAAAACCAAAAGATGCTCGAAAGTAGTAATTTAAGGATCGAACCCACAGAGATGCAAGTAAAGATCATTCAAAAGTAGTAAACATGTGACAAAGGTGATTCTTTATAGTTGTCTTTTATTCTCACGGGCAGAAATCAGTCCCGGTAGAGATCAAACTCAGGTCTATCCAACAAGACAGAGTTGATAATCTTGACAAATTAACATAACAGATATTGAACAAGTCAAGAACCTCAAGAAACAGATGAACAACAGAGAAACAGAGCCACAGACTGGAAATGTCACACGAGGAAGTACTGCTGAAGTGCTACTAGGTAGCCTCTAACACCATAAACGCTAAGTATCTTCACACTAAGTTACTTTCACTACTACTGCTCTCGCAAAACTCTGGCGAAGAAGACTCTTCTTCCGCCGAAGTACCAGACTGAACTTCTTCCAAAATGCTCTCACCAAAGAACAACTTCTTCCGAAGTCAACTTCGCCCAAAAACGTCTTCGTAGCAAACTAACCTCGCAGATGCTGGTATATTCTCAGTCCTCGTCATAAACGTCCTACTCTGATTTCAAATGTCGACAGCAAATCTTTCGGCATCCAGACTAATTCCTACCACAGCAAACTACGATACTTCGTAGGTAAATCCCCAAAGTTGACAAAACACACAATGACTCCGCAAACTCAAGAAATAGAAAACTCAAAAATGATAAAACACATAGAGGTATTGAGCACGAACAACACAGCGCTTATATACAGATTTTCCCGAAGCTGACAGATCTGCTTCCTAAGAAGTCGAGAGCACTTCTGGTCCGTCGGATGAAGGTCCTGTGCCTGAAACGACATCTGGAACAACACCGCTCCTATCGCTAACTCTCTACCTATCTCGCAAACTGAGAACTCAACTGTCGCTCTAACCTCCCTAAGCTCTCTAACTACCCGTTGGCCTAGCCTAGCTACTCGGTTCTTCGTCGAAGTACCCTCTGCGTCTGCAGCTACAAACTCCTCCCTAATCTGGCGAAGAAATGTCAGCTCCTCAGTATCCATCTCGACGGCGAAGTAGTTCTTCAGCGTTGACTCGATCCTACTCCGAAGTTGAGCGCTCAGCTCCTCGGCCTTGATGACGCGATGCTTCAAATCCTCGATCTCCTTCGTCATCTGTGCGACAATGTCTTGATTTCTGTTTCTCTGCGCGCGCATCTCCTCCAACTCCTTCTTCGTCAGAGAAAGAACCTTCTTGTGTTCTCTCTCTCGATCCAACTTCTGCTGAAGAAGTCCTTCTCTCTCTGAAGTCACATTCTTAAGTTCTTCGGTCTTCGCTTGGGTCTCTTTCTGTGCCATGAGGAGTACTGCTCGTAAGTTCTCCTTCTCCTCCTGCCAGTTACCTCGGCCGAAGTGCATCGTATGCACTAACTCCGCTAAGTTCAACTTCCGACCGATCACCTCCTCGTAGGTTCCTCGGTTCCTTTCCAATGTGTGCAGCAGTGGCACGACTACCTCTTGGATGTACTTCGTCGAAGAAGTAAGTTGCTCTATCTCTCCTATCGTCGATAGAGAAAGAGTAGTCTTCGGTGTAGTGTCAGCGTCCTTCTCCGTCCGAGTGTCTCCTTCTTCGGCTTCCTCAGCTGCCTCTTCCTCAGCTGCTTCTCTGTCGGCACAGACTGTTTTGGTCGTCTTCATCTTCTTTCTCGACTTCTGTGCAGACCTCGGTGTCTCTTCCAAAGGTTTCTTCTGCGCTGTGTCGGCCGCTACTTCGGTTCTTGTTTCAGCGGTCACGACTTCGTCGAAGAACTTCTCGAGTTGTGCATCTCTGGCTAGAGTCTGTACCACCTCGAATTTGTCTTCTCGGCTGCTGCGGTGAAGCCTAATCGCTTCTGTTCTTCGGCCGATAACAGTCCCATTCTCATGTAAAACACCGAGACAAATGGTCCTATGTAAACCATGTCTTCTTCCTTCCAAAGCTTCTGCACATGACGATGAAAGATCCTCGCCCAATGTGCTCTTTTCCCAATGAAGAGCTGCTCGATGAAGTTGATATGCCAGTTCGACATGTAAGTCGTTCTTCGTGGCCGGAAGATCGCCATGATCGCATCAGCAACCTCCCTCTTCTTCGGATGAACATAATCGCTCGTCCTGTAACCGTTCCTCCCTGGGCAATTCCTTGAAGAGCTTGGGGAAGTTCTTCACTGCTTCGGACGATGATGCGGCTGATACACTGTCGAAGAGAAGATCGCCCTCCTTGTCTGCATCGTCAGTTCCTAAGACACTGGACCAGTGATCTTCGGTCCAGTTACAAGGTCGCTCATAGTTGTCGTCTGCCGAATGTTGTCTGCAAACCTTCAACTCATGCACCAATTTCGAGGAGACCATCCCCCACCAAGAAAGTAAGAGGAATGCTAATCCCATCTCCTCGAGCTCCTTCTCATAGCGGCGAAGAGCCGTTCGATTAACTTCTAGTGCTCGGAGCCTCGGTGCCTTAGATGTCTGCATCCCTCGCATCCCTAGGATCACTGCAACAGGCTTCGTCAAAAACGGATTCTTCGTCGCAATCCACTTCCTCGTCCGTAACCGAGTTCTTCCTCTCAAATTGGCTTCCTCGCCAGTCACTGACTTCGGCGAAGTAGAGATACTTCGACGATCAGAAAATGCGGTGCGCTGCGCTCCTGCTATCGCTCTGGGAATACTAAAACAATAAAGTAAATGGCTTTGTTACCTGGCTTATATCTCGTGATAGGCTTTCTCGCACGTGCCGAAGTTAGGGTTTTCCTCTTCACGACTGTCATTCTTCGGTCTACTGTAACTTCGTCATTCGGCCTCCGATTGCCTCGCACAACATATCGTTAGAAAGCTCTTCACCCGAGGAATTCATCTATGAGGAAGTCATCTCTCAAGTGTCTCCATAGATTCGGTAAATTCCTCTAGAACTGAGATTCTTCAGTAAACTTCTAATTAACACTATTCTACTCATATCTTTTATCTTCTATCATCTATTCTTCTTATTTACTTTACAACTAATCAATTAATTAACAAAACGAAAAACCAAGGCTTCACATACTCCCCTTCTCAATTGTGAAGCGACCCCGCGAACACTTAAGAGTAGTATCTCTTGATTCTCCACCCATTGACTCAGGTGACTAACAATGTTCCATCGAGTTCTTCCAACTGAACCGAACCATTACTATAACGACGCGTTACTTTATAAAGGCACATCCAACGTAAGTGTAATTTCCCTGGAAATTTGGTGTACTTACTGTCATACAGCAGTACTAAATCACCATCTTTGATGTCCACTTTGCTTATCTTCTTATCGCGCTTCTCTTTCCGCTTCATTTGAATGATCTCCGTTAGTCGTTTAGACTCTTCACGGTCTTCCTCAAGTGCCATCAGATTCTTGAGTCGTAACAGTTGGCTCTCTTCCACTAACAACCTATCTTCAGACAAGATCTTGTAAGTAGGTACATCAAATTCAACTCGCATGATCGATGTCATATCATATTCTAAGAAAAAGGGTGTCTGACGGATCGTTATCTTTTCTGCATTTCGAAACGCCCACAAGACAGCCGGTAACTTTGTATCCCAATCATATGCATGATTCACTGTCACCTTGTTCAGAATCTTGCACAACACTCCATTAGACTTCTCCGTCAATCCATTAGCTTTTGGATTGTACGGTGTTGTCTTCCGGTGTTTTATACCAAAGTAGTCGGTCAGTTCCTCTATCATCTTGTTCAAAAAATGTGTACCTCGGTCACTCATCAACTCCAGTGGGCATCCATATCGAGTAATGATCTGTGTGTACAGAAACTCAGCCATAGTGGCTGTGTCGTCTTTCTTGGTAGCTGCTGCTTCAACCATCTTCGTTGCATAATCAGTAGCTATCAGTATGTATCTTCTTCTAGTGCGGCGTGTTGCAGGTTGTATAGGTCCTACAAAATCAATCCCCCACTTCTCGAATGGTGCTAATGGAAGTATCGGATGTAACGGCCACTGAGTGGTTGACGTAGGCTTACCCACTCGTTGACAGTTATCACACTTCTTGATGATCTCATGAACATCTTTGTACATCGTTGACCACCAGTATCCAGCTGAGAGGATCTTCTTCACAATGTTCTTCAGTGCATAGTCCGCCTTCAGGTTCCGAGTGTAGTGCTCCCACCACTTGTGGTATCTCATGCACTTCCAAACACCTTCGAAGTTCTTCATCAAGTCCTCTTTTGATCAGTATCACGTTCTTCATCTCGTAGGGTCTCGCCTGATGTATGAAGACTGTTCGCTGTTCAGCATCCATTTCTTCTGGGCACTGCAGAGTCTGTAAATATCTGTACAGATCATAGTACTTCGTAGTAGGGGCTACTGTCAGCTGAAACAATTCGTCATCTGGAAAATCATTTGCCACTGTATCCACTCGTTCTCCCGTTCTCAGTCGAGACAAGTAATCAGCATTCTCATGATGGATTTCTTGTATGATCTGAACTGTGAACGTAAACTCCTGAAGTAACAACATCCATCTTGCTATCCGCCCTGACAAGTCTGACTTCTGTACCAGATGCTTCAACGCATAATGATCCACATGAAAAACAAACTCATAGCCAAGGAGGTAACGTCTAAACTTCTTTACTGAGTACACCATTCATAACGCTTCACGTTCAGTAGTGGTGTAGTTCTTTTCTGCTGCTGAAAATTGTCTACTCGCATAGTAGATTGGGTGGTCTTTCTTCTCATCATCTTTCTGACTGAGCACCACTCCAATAGCAAACGCAGAAGTGTCTACATACACTTGAAAAGGTCTCTCACAATCTGGTGGTCGCATGACAGGTGCTTCTGCCAACTTCTTCTTCAGCGTCTCAAACGCCTCATGCTGTTTCTCGTGCCAATGGTACTCTGTCGTCTTCTTCAGCAATTCTGTTAGTGGCGCAGCAAGTATGGCGTAGTCTTTGATGAACTTTTTGTAATATCCAACATGTCCTAGGAAGGCTCTCAACTCGCTGATGTCAGTAGGGGGTTGTAGGGAGAGTATTACTCGAACTTTCTCTACATCTACCTCTATGCCTCGACCTGATACTCTATGTCCAAGAAGTATTCCTTCAGTCATCACGAAGAAGCACTTCTCATGGTGTAATGCAAATCTGACCTCCCTACACTTCTGAAAGGTTTTGGCTAAACACGCTGCATGTTCTTCACGTGTGCCAAAAACACAAAAATCATCTATAAAAATCTTTAAAAATCTTCGCAAATAATCTTGAAAAATTGAGGTCATCATCCTCTGAAAGGTAGCTGGTGCATTGCATAGTCCAAAAGGCATCTTGTGATAAGCATAAGTGCCCCAATCTGTAGTGAAGGTAGTCTTGTCCTTATCTTGCTCTCTAATGGACACTTGGTTGTACCCTGAAAACCCATCCAGAAAACTGTAACATTCTTTTCCATATACATGATCCAAAATGGTATCAGTAAAAGGTAAAGGGTGATGATCTTTCTTTGTTGCTGCATTCAGCTTTCTGAAATCTTGACAGACTCTTATCTTTCATGTTTGCTTCTTAGGTACCACTACAATGGGTGCTACCCATTCGCTGCTTAACACAGGAAAAATAATACATGCCTTTAGGTACTTATCTATCTCGTCTTTAACCATCAAGGAGTATTTTGGATTGAGTCGGTATTGTCGTTGTCGTACAAGTACTGATCCTTCAATGAGGTCGATATGATGTTCTCCCCACTGTGCAGGTATCCCCTTCATGTCCTCCATAGTCTAGGCGAAGACATCTTGATAATGGATCAGCATCTGACGATACACTTCCAACTCTTCTCCTTGTATGACAACAGAAATCTTTAGGTTCTTACCTTCGCTTATCACTAGGTCTTGGGATGCTCCTGGAAGGACTATACCATCTGTATGACTGGTCTCTGCACTCTCGTGACCTAGCTGTGATTGCTATTCGGTCTCGTTCATATCTTCTTCTTCATCAATTTCATAGCACTGTAGATAGTTGATCATCGAATAAGGGTCTCCTTTCCTTTCTCCTGCGCTGCTCGATGATGAATCAGATCCTGAAGTGTAACCATCATCAGTCGACTCTGTTTCGCCTTGATGTGTTATCTTCTTCCAGTAAACCATCACAGTCTTATCAGTCGGTTTTTGTGGATCTCTGAACTGTAAACGGTGGCGATACCAATCTGTTAGTACCTTGGCACCATACAACCATGGCCCCCCAATCAAAATTTGATAACCAGACTTAACCAAAGGGTGCAGCACAACATAAGTAAGTTTAAAAGAAATTCCGCCTATTAAGGTGGGGATGTTACAAGGTCGCCCATAGTTATCGTCTGCCGGATGTTGTCTGCAAACCTTCAACTCGTGCACCAATTTCGAGGAGACCATCCCCACCAAGGAAGTAAGAGGAATGCTAATCCCATCTCCTCGAGCTCCTTCTCATAGCGGCGAAGAGCCGCTCGATTAACTTCCAGTGCTCGGAGCCTCGGTGCCTTAGATGTCTGCATCCCTCGCATCACGGGATGCCAGCCGTAACACCTGCTGAGTTTCTTCAAACTTGCTGAAACCCAACGCGTGTGCCGTGTCTTCTGTCATTATGGTGACTCCTGATCCGGAGTCAATTGACACTTTCCTAATTACACAACTTGCAACCTCCACTTCCACTTCTGGAGATCCCAGGTCTTCTGCCTCTATGTGAAACAGAGAAGGTAACTTTGATCTTCTTACTTTAGTGGGTTTCTTCAGTGCTTGAAGTAACAATTTTCTGTAAATTTTGTTATCTTCAATCAGCTGTTTGAAACTTAAGTTAGCCTTCTATGTTTCTAGATCAGCTACCACATCATAGTGTGGCATTGCCATAGGTTCTTTCTTCACAGGTTCCGGTCGACTGTGCTTCTTCGGAACCTCCTCGTTCTTGGTCGCAGTCATGTCTTCAGCAGCCGAAGTACGGAAAATCTTGGATGCGGACGAAGTTGATTGTTCTGGTACTTCGGCCGAAGTTGTCTCAGCTTCCCTTGCCGAAGTTCCTGCTCGTAGTAACTCATTCCACAGGAGTTCACGGACTTCGTCCGTAATGTCAACTGGTAGTCTCGAAGAGTTTACGCTCTTCAGTATTTCTTCTTCCTCTTCCTCAGTTTCCATCTTCTTCTTCTGCTTCTTCAACTCTTTCTTCGATTGAGTTTTTAGAGGTGCTTCTTCCGCCTTCCTCTTAGTTTTGAAAGAGCTTCTGGTGTCCACTTTGCAAACCCAAGTTTCTTCTGGTGGCCATCCTTCATCTCCAGCGGCTTTCCATTCTTCCAAGTCCACCTTCTGCAGTTGTGCTTCCGCATGACTGTTTTGGGATCAAAGCGAACCCCTCTTTTCTCTGTGGGTGAGTTGGTACAATCTACTGTGGCATGTCCTGGTTGATAACACTTTCCACAAAGTGCTACGTATCTCAACGATTTCTTTGGGTGAGGGCAGTTTGGTGACCAATGTTCCAAACTGCCACAATTAAAACAAGACCCATGGGGTGGTGGTTTACTTGCTCCTGACGGACTCATCAAACGTTTCTGAGATACATTCAGGGCCCTCTCTTTTGGTGCAAACTTTTGAATTGGTATGGGTTGAATTGGGGTAATTGCTGGTTGTGGTGGGGGTGGATTAGTTTGTACTCCATATACTCGTCCGGAGTTTCCACAAAGAATGAGCTATAATATGATTCGAATGCTGGTGCCCATTCAAGTGATTGTGCGTGAAATGTTCTGTTGTTCTTACATTCCGTATTAGCATGTCCTGATTTACCGCATGTCGTACATCATAAGCTTGAACGAATGTAGCAGGTGATTTTCTCCCTTCAGGAGATCGTACCATTTGCACTTTCAGGTCTGCAAACCCTTTAATCATCTCCTCCATAAGTTGATTACTATCCCCTCTTGTTTTGTCCTTCTTTTCCTTCGAGCTTTTCTTTTCTTTGGACGAAGAACTTCGTTTCATTCTTCGTTCTTCTTCGCTCGAAAAAGATGAGCTCGTCGATGAAGATTCTTCGGCTTCGGTCGAAGAGGACTCATCATCAGAAGATTCGTCGGAGGAAGAGGGTTCTCTGCGACTCTTCTTGTGCTTCTTCCTTCGAGTCGATTTTTCTTCCTTCTTCTCCTTCTTTTCTTTCTTCCCTTTCTTCTTCCCTTTTATCCATCCTCCTTTACTTCCGAGGGTGGATGCTTCGAATGCTTCTGCTGAAGCAACAACCTCTTCAATGGCGTCCATCTTTCCTCGACGACACCAAATCTCCATTTCAATCGGTAAGCCTGTAACTAGTCATTCTGTGGCTTGATCCATAGAGTATGGGTTGGCTGTACCCATCCTCGGGATTCTATCCAGTAGATTGTAAAATCTTTGGACATAGTCTTTTAGGCTCTCTTTCTTCTCTCTGACCAGTCTGGTCAGCTTTCCCAAAACTTGACGATTGTAACCAATTTCCCGGAACCGCTCTAAAAATTTCGTCTTCAGCTTGTCCCAAGTCTCCTGATACCCTATTTGCATGATTGTACCAGCTGCGTGCTCTCTTTCTGAGAAGACTTAGAAAGATCCGCATACGATCTGGTTCAGCATCTTCTTTATTAATTACAGATACAGATTCAAACAATTTAATGTAAGCATCTACATCTGAAGATCCTGCTCTGAACTTCGGGTAACCATGTTTCGTGATGGGTTGGCCTGTCATACTTCAAACGAATGGAGCTCTTGGAACTTGAGTTGCTATCTTGGCAGGAGCTGGAATCGGCGCTGGTACTGCAGCTTGAACAAAGACAGCAGAGGCGATACCCGCCGCAGCAGCTGCTTGGGCTTATCACTTCTTGAATATGGATGGTCTTGTGGTTGGCTGTAAGTAAGAAGCAGCGCTGTCCTTCTGAGTTATTGGAGTTATCGGGAGGAGTTCCCGCACCAGTGCTTGAGGAATAAGTTCTTGTGCCTGTAAAAGTTCCACTAAGGTAGTAACAACTTCTACTGCCTTAGTTGCAGCTTCTTCATTCGAAGAAGTAAACTGATCTTGATCTGCAGAAGTATTTCCTACCTCCGGGTCAGGAATAAACAACTGCGGATATAAAACAGTATTGACTTCAGGAAAAGATTTCCACCCTATTTCGCTTTCTTGATGTTCGGTCTCAACACTTAACCGAGTGGTAACTTCTTCGAAGTCAAGTTCTCTCTGAGCAGATTCGAGAGGAGTTGGAGGTAATGACTTTGGTGTCTGGGGTGAACTTGATTCACCAAGGCTTGGTTCCTTCCTCTTCCATTCTTTTGAGTTAGGTGTTCTCCAACCTCGTTCTCTCTTCTTATGCTCTTCTTTTAACCGACGAGCTTCTTCCAGAATCTGTTCTCAATATTCTGCTCGTCTTTCTCGCCTCCTGTCTCTCTCAGATTGCACGTTTCCAGGAGGATCAGGCTTGTCCGTCGACATACATGTCTCTGGACTTCTGTTCACTGATCTTGGATATTTCGGCATTCGCATCCCCGACAGCGGCGCCAAAATTTATTCAATCTTCTATATGTAACACACAAGAAAACCAAAAGATGCTCGAAAGTAGTAATTTAAAGATCGAACCCACAGAGATGCAAGTAAAGATCATCCAAAAGTAGTAAACATGTGACAAAGGTGATTCTTTATAGTTATCTTTTATTCTCACGGGCAGAAATCAGTCCCGGTAGAGATCAAACTCAGGTCTATCCAACAAGACAGAGTTGATACATTTCTGTTGTACATTTCTGTTGTACAGAAATGTTAGAGTAGATAATGCTAGTAAACGTTTCATAGAACTTTTCTCTCAAAAAGATATATACCAACTTTATTTCATTTTGAACGGAAACAGAGACCATCCCAATGATAGGACGCCCACCTAAGAGGAAAGTGGTCTCAGGATCAATTGTCCTTGGCATGTGTTTGCTATTCTGGTATGTTGGCCTCCTGGAAGGGAGTCTATGTTGGATATGCAACCACGTCCTACATATCTAGGGACGGGAGACCAGTATCTCCCTTAATCGTGGACTTCCTGACCTAAGTCTCCGCATGCCACCTTGAATATACCATGGGAGATACCTGGTGTACATATGAGAGGGCTTTAAGCCCTGTGAGGTGACCTCATAAGTGTTGGGACTTCGGCCTACATTGGATGACTAGTGGTATATTCAGGGTGGCATCAAGATGGCATCGAGAGCGAGGAAACTTATATTAATCAAGGGCTTAGCTTAGCAAGAGGTCTGCTTATTTGATAAGTACATCGTTAGGATTTTTGAGGAAAACAGTCGACGTTGCAAAAAACGTTGCGTTTGAAGGAAACGAAGAATGTTGCGAAGAACATCGTGGAAGGAGATTATTACACAGAGAACTGACAGAAGAGAGAGGAGACGCGTGCATGAGAGAGAAAGGAGATTTTTGACAATTGAGACTTTGATGATGGAGTCGACACTGAAATAAAGTTTATTTGAGTCTTGAAAGACCTATCTGAGTATCTGAGTATCTGAGTGTTTGATTTGTATTTGGTGGACGCAAGAAATAGAATTTTGAGTTCTCATCGCCGGCAGCAATCTGTTTTCTTTTTGATCGTTCTCCTAATCAATCACAGTCAGGAGGTTCGCCCTCCTCAAGAAATACTCAACACTAGTAGTGATAGAAACATAGTTAAGAGATCAACGTTGTCTCCACAACTCAATCTCCACGTTGTAGTCCCCTCTGAACTCATGATAATCGTCCATAGGGGGTCCTTTCAAGTGTTGGAACAAATTCTTCCACGCCATGAAAGGTGTGAACAGTTGTGGGTTTCGCATCTATTGCAGATCGCATCAATTGTCGAAATCATGGATGAAGTCATCCAACTCAATGATACTCGTCATATCTGAGTATCGTCGAGATCTCTTCGTGGTCCCATATATCTTGTCCATGTCTCACAACAACGGTGTGGTGACAGTATGTGTATCTCCAATCACATCCTCGTCTGAATCTATGTTCTCTGCTGATAAGACCGGTGCTACTGTTTGATATTATACACCACTCCGTGTGAACGTACTGCTTACTGCAGCTGAATCTCCATCGAAACCTCCATGGACCTCCGTGATGACAACCCCGTGTTAATCGAGAACACTAAGCTCTAACTAGAGCGTCGAAATCTCGTCATCACAAGTGACACCAACCTGCCTAATCTCGCTCCTACTGAGCTCGTTCTATCCCCTAGTAGGACGATTAAGGCAAGGATAACTTGTACCTATCATCGCCACAAGCAGTCTCTCACGGTCTGTTGGTCACAAGTCCAACCTCACCGTGAGAGAAACAGAGATAGTCTGACTGGTCCGCAACTCCAGCGTCACTGCGGACAACACACTGGAGTGAACTCGCTTTGGAAATCAAACACCAACACAAGCAAACGCGACGCACAAATAGGAAGCAGAATTTAAGTATTAAATGCTAAGAGAGCTCATAGATACGAGAAGATCCCGACATAACCCATATGGAAAGAGATGAAAAATGCGCAGCTGACAGTATAAGTCTGGGGCTATAAGCAAAGTATTCAATCTTTAGCAAAGAATTAAATTTATTACCTATCCCTTCTCAACGGAAGGGTTAGGTAATAAATTAAACCCTTATATATTTACCTTCTCCATCAGAAGATGGACAAGGTGAATAAGAATCGAATAATTGAGAAATCAAAAAATTTTGGTCCAAGCTTTGCCGGTCCTTCTAAGGACTTTATTGTCAATTAACGTCTTGGAATTATAAAGCGTGTATTATCATCTGAGCTCAGTTTACTTCTAGTATTAGAGTGTTTTCTGATTATTGAAGATGAGTTATTTTTATTCAGAATGAATCAAATGTGATCTTGATGTGCTTTGGACATAACTTAATATTCCAGGTACCTCTTTAAATCTTCAGGATAATAATGATATTATTATATTATACTAGTGTTTATGTATTAATGATATTATTACGTTATGAGAGTTCTCTTCAGAAAATGAAAGTAATTTTTCTCTGCAACACTTAGAACTTGCGAACAGAATGTCGGTCTTAACTCTCGATGCGGACTATATTCCTTATCATCAGAGTCCAATCGCAACATGGTCCGTGCTCATTAGACTTGGAACCAATAGAAACAACATAGTTTTGTTCTCACCCGTAAACAATTTTCGTATTGATAATATGTTGTCGCATATTCAGAAAGAAGTAAATCTTAACATCATACAATAACTCTGCTGGAGGATTCACTAGTTATTCAATAAAGATTCTCAGTAGAACGTTGTTCTAGATAGAGATCAAACATGGAGTCTTTGAAATAGTCTCAAAAAACATGGAAACTACAATATGGCTACTCGTCCAGAACATTATCTAGAGACACGTCAGGAGATGATGTAAAATCAATCCGGAAGATTGACTTCAAAGAGTTATGTAACCGGACGGACGAAATCGGATGAAATTTTCATCAGAAAATCTTAAATGAAAATAGTAGCAATCTACATGTAGTTTTAGATGTCTTATTCATCAAGGAAGTCGAACAAAGACTTAAAAATCATGAAGATCTGAAAGAACTACGAGAGAAATTTACTCTCCTCTTACTGAAATAGGACGAGCAGCAAGTACTTAAAGAAGAAAGAAAATGCTTGAAGCTGAAATCTGGACATCAAGTGACAAGTGGATCTAAAGTCATCATTTCTCGAAAGAATCTGGAGGAGTTCTTTGAACATGCATCCGGACTAGAAAAAGAAGATACAGAGAAATTCCAACAAAGATGCTTGTTCAAATCAGAACCAGATGAGAGACCGGAAGTTACTTCGAGATTGAGTGTTGTCAAGAAAAACTTACTATCTTACATGCATATGGAAAAAAGAGGAGAACATCATCAAGCACAAAGCTAAAAAGATCGATACGATCACCTTCTCCAATCCTATCTCCAACAACAGCACCTATCACTCTCATTAAATCAAGCACTGTTCAGCAAACCTCACCAATCAGCACTACTTAACGAACAATACCGACTAACATCACAACTAATTCAACGACTGTTCTGTCACATCAGTTTAGCACCTCGGTTAGTGCGTAGTAGCTAGTCTCGGTAGGACAGTTAGTGTCATTAGGACGAGTTCTTGAGCTAGCCTCACTAGGGGTATACTTCGCAGGTAGGGCTTGTAGGCTTTAGTTCTTTGAGTTGAGCCTTCAAGCTCCTGGCTATAGTGGACAGTCTTGGTGAGGATAATCCAGATTCTTTGATGCACAGAGTGGATTAGCTCGACTTTAGTGATTGTTTAATGCCGGTTGGCATGATGGAGTGAGTACATATTGTTTCTCACTCGAAGAACTGATTTCGTGAGGGCTGATTGAGAACTTTCAAGTCATGGATTTCTGCCGGTGGTATCTCTGGAGTGGGTAGATCGTTAGTACTTTCAATTTGCGAGTGTGTGTGTGCGCGGAGTGATTCTTTTTTATCGTGTGGTTGATTGCTGTGTGGATTATTAGTGTTTGGACATGTTCTTGGTCGAATTTGTGGTGAGGTAATGCAAAAGTGCTGCTGAAATTTCCTGTGATAATTTTTCTGGAGGTAATTTGAGGTCGGTAGATGTGCGTCAATGGACGTCCGATATGCATAGATTAGCTATTATTGGTTCTGAGGAGAGTAGTAGGTGCGTGCTGATGATTCCAACGCTCATAAATCATCCGATTTGATGAAGGATTGAAAGAGTTACAAGGAAAAGAAGGTCACCCGTGATCAAAATCTGTCAAATGTGCGCATGCACATTTGACAGATTTTGACCTTCTGGAGTGTGTTTATGACCTCTGAAGTTGCTGTTTGGGTGTGTTTCTTTCTTGTACGCATCTGGTCCAAGTTTCTATTCTATTCCAAGAGGAGCGGAGCGCAGCAGAGAGCGTGTAGAGGCTTCGAGGAGCAGAGATGCGTGAGTGCAGAGGCGTGAGAGCGAACTGCGAGAGGGCAAAGGCGGAGACGGAGGTGAAGCTAAGTCCAATTTCAGTGGTGTGGGAGTGAGTAAAACCATGTCACACATCTCAACACTATTCCTAAAGAATGTGCTTAACTACTAGCTCTTAGCTTTGGCTTTACCACTAGACCAATAGCTCTTGGTGTCTTCTAAGGATGAGTGCAAGTATTTATGGACTTGTTTAAAGTAGTAGGAGATCTTTTTGTATATTCCTAGAGGAGTGGTAGGGCGATCCTATAGTAATAGGACGAAGCTGTCGTTGTGGTATTTTTGCTTATACCATAGAGATGCATATGAAGACAGTTGGTGACAGTTGTCTTGGGTGAGCTAGTAGAGCTATCACGTTAGATACTTTTGGAGCTACTAGAGGTGTGGACATCTAGTTAGTGATCTTAAGTACATGTTATGACAATTGGTGGTCATATATTGTGCACGTGGTCACCGAAGAGGAGACGTCGATCTGGATGAGGCTGGGTTTATCTTTTGTGCATGTTTGCGTGTGGAGGGTTATCGTTTGGACTTCTTGTGGTTGGAACCCTCTATAAGCGGGTAAGAGTTCCCAAGAAGTTCATGTTACATATACCCTCTTCCAAGTTTAGAAGCGATGAAATATATATTATCTTTTAATTTATATCCTAACGTTTTCTCTTTCAAGGGTTAGGCTATAAATTAAAGCTGAGAAATTGAAAATATGTTTACTCAGGCAAGTCACGTGTCTTTATATCAGAAAATGGTTCAATTTAGTGACCAAGTCTTATCAAGTTAACCAAGTCGTTTCTAGTTTTAACAATTTAAATTTAATCAAGTAAATTTAAGAAACTTTGTCACTTCGTCTCAATCATGTATTCATGTCTTTTCCGCAAGTCTACTCTTTTCTCCAGCTCTTTAGCAACAACTAATGTATTTTTCACTAAAAATTTTGGAGGCAGTTGTCAGCCAATTGGTCATGATGATTTTGTGACCTGTTTGAAATCTTGTCTTCTTCTTCTCCTCGGTCAGAAGTGCCCTTTGCATGCATATTCGATGTACAGTTGGAGTTAGGAGGAGGTGTTCGTTACTTAATGCTACAACTGTTCTCGTAAGAAGGCATATAACATTCATTTATGTTTTTTGAAAATGCCACAGTTCGAGAAATGAAGCCCCGAAGCTGTAGCGCATTTTTTTGTGTCATTTGGACACAACACACTTGAAAAAAATGATACCCGGACTTCGGTCGTTCCCTTGTGGTTCCGTGCACGGACTCGTCGTGCCGTCGAGCCGGTTCCAGTTCATCTCGGCTAGGACTGTCGCAGTTTTTCTTCTCGTGATGTTAGTATATGTTTTTGTTTAGTTTTCCTCTGTGACAGCAAGGTGTAGATTTCATACATGCTTTGGTCGGTGAGCTCATTGGCTCTTTTTAGTGTATTAGCAGCGAGCGATTCGAAAAATTTGCAGCAGCTAATCCGATCCAAAAACGTGTTAGATATCCTTCAAACGGCCGTAGAAAAAAGACTATTGGAGTCGACAATAACTTTATTATCTTTGGGGGTAAAAAACAACAGCGAGTCCGTCCGAGGACAACCTAGTGTTCTGATACAACGATCGCTGAGTCTCACCTACGTGACTTGCTGCCTATCTGTAAGCTTTCTTCTGTTATCTATCCTCGCTATCTCTATCCGAAGGAAACTCCAAGACATAGAAAATAAAACGTTGGAAGGCAGCAAAATGTTTAGTTTACGAGATAGTTGGACTAGCTATAGTAGTTGTTCTGCGTGCGTGCTGGTTGTTGTTGACTTCGATGGCCGTGGCACCTACAAGAAGCAGAAAGCGTTGTTATTGGTTTAGAGAAGAAATGTATGGCTAGATGGTTCAGAAAATAAGGCGAAAAATGACATAGAAAAAATTTATCGACGTAATCTGTAAAAACGTCTGCTAGCTGACAAGTTCCTGTCGAGAGCGCTACATATAGACATGTAGTCTGGAAGAGCGTCCACGACTTGAAAATTAGACACAATTCAGTTACCTTGAACAGTTGGAGAGATCGCAAGTATGTATTTCTCCTCCTCTGCTTGCTCGACACGTTGAAATAGCGTGCACGCGTCTGAGCAAAAAAACACATTGTCTATATCTGCAATGGTGACAGTTTCTGATCGAATGATAGCTTTCCACAGTGAGTTGCTACGCACTTTCTGTATACCGCACGTCATGAGCCATCTGCAAGACGGTGTACTTACCAGAGTGTATCATAGATCTCAGACATGTTCTTAGAGTCATATCTAACAAATGTCAGCTGCGATACTTATTAAACTCCAAGGCACGTTAGAGGATATTGGTGTAGTTCAGCTCCACCAGGTTTTTCATATCTGTAGCGCCGAGCAAAGTAAATAAATCTACTCCGTCCTCGAGCATGACGTTGGAGATATTTTTCATGGCTGATTGGTGATGCAGTTCGTCTTTGTCTTTCATACAGTTTCTGATCATTCCAACGAAGATATAGAGTCCTCTGTTACTGAGTAGCTTTAGGCAAACTTCCCTGCCTACAGGTCTGTCAAGATCCTTCCATCCCAAAATGACCAAGAGTCGTTGTTTTATTTATACAGTGCTAGTAGCCTGAAGGGAAATGACACCTTGTATATGCAGATGCAGCAAAGTTCCGCCTCTCTCAATAGATAGCAACCCACTGCTGCACTCATTCTGTAGAAATTGACATAACGATGACCAGTAACATATTTCAAGGTATCCTTCCGTGCAGTTGATGATCATAGACATTTCCAGTAGTTTGGACACTGGAACTCTTCGTGTACCGGCCGCAGGTGGTGCAGCGGCGATACGTTTAGCTCTCGTCGCTGTCCGCAACAACATCAGATGGGAAAGGAAAGTATTTACATCCAAATTGAAGAGTTTAGGGTTCGACATCCTCACAAACGCAGAGGATCCAGCGGAGACTGCAGAAATTTTGGATAGGAGAAAATAGAAGAGTTGGAATCACGTAAAATCAACCAGTCTTTGGAATCGATGTAATGGAAGAGATCAATCACAGCCTGAAGACAAGAAATGACAGTGGACAACGATCTGCAGATCATTACAAAGTCCAAGCTTGGGACAAGAAATTCTGATGGGATGGCGCAGAAGTGAAAATCGATATAGATATAAGATCTAAGCCTATAAAGTTTGACATCTCTAAAAAAAAAAAAATCCCACGATAAAGTTGATATGGAGGTAAAATTTGAGGTCTACGAAAGCGATATACTTGACATTGAAAATGATGGTTATCAAAACAAGCTGCTTCAAAAGAATCGAAAAGAAACCTCTCCTCTAGAGTGGAATCATGACATGCGTTGTCAGACGGGATTGCAGGAACAGAAATCTGAAGATTATCTGATAAGATAGAATCATTGTCTTCACCGTCCTCTTTGTCGGAGGGAATGGACAGAGTCTGAGACATTTGGAAAACAGAAGAAACGAATAGAAGAAAATATGAAACGGTGAAAATTTAAGAGGTTGGAGACTTCCCTGTAAGTCGTGGAGGCAGCAATATCTGCATGGTGCGAGCAGCGTGCGACAAAATGCAATTTGGTTGAGTTTATAGACGGAAGTAGTAATCGGTGAGGTTTTGTAGGTCACCCAGAGCAGAACAGGACGTTCGGAAGTAATTCCTCGTCTCCTCCCTGAAGGTCCACCATGCCGTCCGCTTCCTCTCGATCCATGTTGAAATATCACCATGATGAGAAACAAGATCGACGAGAAGGAGAAAAGTGGTAAGAAACCTGAGGATTTGATTTGTCGCTCCCGTCCCCCACTCACAAGTCCTTCTCAAAGATAGGCAACCGCACAATATAGTCCTTCTGAAAGAAACGAAGGAGAAATCAAGGTGAGAAACCAAGACCCACTCCCCGTGCACGCCACACTTTCATTACGGCCTCCAAGAAGAAAACGAAGGACGAATCGAAATGATAGGGTTTTCTCACAAATCGTCCCTTGCTTGCCCTTGTCCGCTCATGTCTCCCGATCGCAACTCGTGATCTAAAGATTGATAACCACGACGGACGAAGATCCTCTTCCATCTTCCTGCTCGAGCAGTACAGCCCCTCTGAAACAAACGAAAGAGAAATCGAGCTGACGGTCACGCTTCCATCACGGCCTCCACGAAGGAAACGAAGGAAGGATCCAGGCAAGAAACGAATGCGATACGAGAAGGAAAAAACTTCCGCCCGTCTCTACGATAAGAAGGAGAAATCTAAACGAGAAACGAAGATGATACGAGTAGGAAAAAACTTCCGCCCGCCTGTCCAAAGAAAAAGAACAAGAAATCAAAAGGAGAAAGCAAGGCCTAGTTCTCATACGCAGTACGGGAGCTACAAAAGAACTGTCGTCCAAACTTGAAATCCAGGCAAAATCCAAACGATGCTCTCGTCATTCACCAGTGCAGAGCGTCCACGTAGCAAACGCAAATTGTGAACATGTCTGCCCCTGCCAACGAAAGGAGTGGACCGACGGCTTGAGGCCAGACGACATCCAGGCATCCTCTTGCTGTGCACATGGTCTGCCGCCGCGATCTTCGTGCTAGAAATAAATGCTAGCAGCAGCTTGTACAGCTGCCATGGCAGCTTTAATTTTTCATACTACAAGTGGAGGCAAAGTGACAGGTACCACGGCCAAAAATTATTAATACCTGCTGCGAGCCTTCCAGCCGGCACGGCAGGTTTTCTTTTGTCAAAACAGCAAGTACACGCCGAAATATATACCTGCGCACTTTTCACTTTTCACTATAAGTGTACAAGGTCGTGGTACAATCTCCTATCAGTATGAAGGAGGTTATTCACCCAATGTACACTTCAGTGTACATGGGTGTACATTAAATAACGTTCTAATCTTTCCGGTGAGAAGGGTTAGAACATTATTTAATGTTCTCGGTAAACGGCGCTACTTACAATTACTGCTCCGGACTTATACCCCAGGAGCGCAGCAGCCCACTCTTCACTTATGGGTTCTCTCCAGATGAGTTGACTACTCCAGGACTGACTAACCTATAATATTTATGAATTAATTCGATTTATAATAACTTAGTAAAATAAACTTTTATAACACTTACACATTTTCCGATAAGAGAAAACGAAATTCACTGTACAATGCCGTGGGGAAGGATATTATTCGATGTAAGACTGTACAACCGGTGAAGACAAGACAGCAAAAAACATCGGATATCACTACAAGGTTTTAGTCATGAGCATGATAAGTTAAATAAACATAAATCATCAACTTTTTTGCTTCCCAAAAGGATCAAAACCATAATTGCTTTTTCATTCATAGAATAACAACGTAACCAAATATAGAGGTCAGTGTTCTCTCCATGCAAGCAAGTGGCTTGCAACTGACAGGGAAGTGCTGGCGAAGCAACTCTTTTCTTTTGACTATGACGCTAGCAAAGAAAGTGTCCGTAACAGATGCTTCACTTTATTCGTAAACATAATCATTTGAATATGTATTAAAGTGCCTCGTTTCAACCTCTTAACGCCGGTCAACTGGAGTCAACAATAGTGGCCAAATATTAGTATGGACATAAAAGTTCTGAGAGGCGGAAGTGGATCTAGACATTGATGAAACATGCTTGAAAATTTTATTTCATTATTTTTAGTTCTGGAAAAACAAATCTCATACCATCGTTCTGACGCTAAGACATGTTTGATCGACCTCACAAAACTAAACCAAAGCAAAGAAAATAGAAGAGAAAGGAAAAGGAAAAGAGGTTGTTATAAAGTAGTTATATATTGATTTTAATCTTAAGTAAAATACATAACTGAAATATCTTCAACTTTATTTACAAGTGAGGAAAACTCTGATTGGTTTTCCTCATATATTCAAGGTATTCTACGGTGGGGGATTACTCTGTTTCTTTAGTCTGTTGATATATATTTTTTATTTGGTTTCCATATGAGAATGAAGAGCGATTGATGCCGATGGTAACATGAGAAACTCGTTTACCGTACCTCGAGGTCAGATTCGGCAGAAGAAAAACTTATTTAGTTTTTCTTCCAAAATGAGGTTCGGCAGTAAAGAATGAAATTAGATGGAATTTGATAAATTTCTAAAGTTTTTATATTAATATTTATTCTTTGTTCGTTCAGAATATATTAAAGTTGTAACAGTTTTTATTTTTCTGAAATTTTGGGGCTTTATTCATGTAATTTTCTGAAATTTTGTACATGACCTTTTCATAATTATTTTCTGTCGAACCTGAACTCAACGTAAGGTAGTCATTTATGTTTAATATATTCTTTTCTCTTTTTCCTTGTCTAAAATTTATAAAAAGATTAGTTTCAAAACTCTCTAGGTCCACTCCCACTTTCTTTTAAAGTTTTCCACTTCAGAATGTAGAGGTTCAATATGGATGTCAATACTTTATAGAATAGAGAGAAAGTTGATGATAGATAACACGAAATTCCATAAACTCAGTCGGTCAGATCATTTCGCTTTTAACATATGAATTCTTTCTTCTTATGTCTTTTCACTTCAGAATGTAGAGTTTTACAATTGATGTCAATAATTTTATAAAAATAAAGAGAAAGGAAATAATGATGGTAAGACGAGAAATTCATAATCTCAGGCAGATCAAGCATATGGAGTATATTTGTAGCTTGATCAATGCAGATCATCTCACTGTTTTTCACTTTTTAACAGATCTACTGTAGCACTTTAATTTCACGTTCAAACCCTTTCGCTTGTCTTCAAAAGAACCCATCGCAGGGCCGGTCCAGCGTAAGGGTTCGGGACTGAGCACCTGAGTTTCGAAAAGCGCGGACGGCAGGATTCGAACCTGCGCGGGCATAGCCCAATTGATTTCGAGTCAATCCCGTTAACCACTCCGGCACGTCCGCTTGTTGTTTCCAAGTACCAAGAAAATTTTACTAGAACTAATCATTCCCTACTTCCTACAGAAGCCGCTCCCATGGGGCGATTCAAACCTGGAGGATTTCCGCGATCTGGACGTGTATCGGGATTTTATGTCAGTACAGCTCCTGTCTTCCCGGCTGAGCATCGAGATTCTAGTCAGTAAATAATATTTGATATTTGATATTTTGGCCTTGTATGATTTATGTTTTATCTACAAAATAAATCGCACACATAACATGTCTTTTGGGTTTCTTCATGTTTAAAGGGAAGGAAGTAAGCATAATAATCACCTCTGCTTGCATTATCACTTTGCTGTAGATAGATGGGAGTTAACATCAAGAATTAAACACTTAGCTCTCAAGTATTTATAGCATAGGTCAATAAAAAATCACATTCACTTTCATTCACTCTACACTTTAACCACTTTGGAAATTATTTCTGGAAATGAGTTCCAAAAAGAAACAAATCTTTTGATTTGGTGAGAAGGATAATGAATTAGTTACAGTGTGGGAGTAACTCTTGTTTTTGGGTTTATAGTTCTATTTTTTTCTTGCTAGAAATTGGCTTGATCCCACCTCAATACTGATGGCACACATCAGGTTTCCGAGCATGAAATGTCTTACTTGTCCTTAATGTTAAAACATATTGAATGGCTGAGGTATTTAATCACGGTGGAAAATAATGAAATGATGAACGACAAGATAGAATGACTAGTTTTACTATCGATAATCAATCAAGGGTGTGATCAAGTTCAAGGAACTTACTGGGGGTGTTATCAAGAAAACTTCTGATTTTTTTCAGCTCTGCATCCAAGTGTATATTATAAATTTATTTTAAATATAAATAAAACTCAGTTTATTTTTTCTCTTTGAATCCTTCAAAGTGCACACTTAAGTTTAGTCTCTATCTTCTCGAATTGTCTTTTTTCTGTTCTTCCTCCCTGTTTATTAGTCATCTTTGATCATTTTTCTCAAAAATAGTTTTCATGTCATTGTACTTTATTTTCTCCCGAAGTGGACTGCAACCAATAGTATATTAGAATTTTCACCCTCCTTTTCCTTCCTTACTGCGGAAACCTCAGCTTGTATGTTATGTTCACCTTTCTACCTGAAGATGGAAAGGCAAAAACGTTCTAAACTCTTCTTTCGGGAAGAGTTTAGAACATGAGACATAATTAGACTTATTTAAAAAAAATTCATTTAATTTATTGTGCAGATTGGATTACATAGTTAAATGTGGATGCATGCAATGCTTATAACTTTTATGTGAAAGCTTGGTGCATGTGTCTTGCATCCAAGATGAAAAGAATACAAATGTATATAAAATTGTTTAAGATTCAGAATTCAGATACGATCATAATCTATGTTTAGTCTCTTTGGCAAAACCATATAAACATGATACTTTCGACATGAGAAAAAATATTGAACTTTTTGTTCTTTGAAACTTGAGACATTTAATAAAAATAAAGAGAAGTAAGTTTGTTCCTTGTTTCTATGGTTGTCTTCTTCCTGCTGTTGTTAGAGAGCGGAGTTGGAATGCATATTTTATAGTGTCGCATTCACTTTTGCAAAAACAGATTGCACCACGATGGTTATGATTTACAGACATATAATTCAATCCTAACTTTGTCATCTCTTTCCATTACTAGCAAGCTTAGTTGACCTTTTGTTCCCCGAGGTTTTGTGAGAATTCTCCATTTTCATCTTGATTTCGTAACTCATACGAGATCAAGATGACAAATGGAGATTCACAAAACCTCAGAGAACATAAGGTGAACTAGGCGTGCATAGTTGATCGTATGGTCAGTCCATCTCCTTTGTTTTTCAGGGCAGCCTCTGATCAATTTTGCTTTCTTTTTTTGGTCAACTTATACATTATCGCCCAAGCTCTCTTGTTTCTTCTTCAACAGTGCATCTGGAACCACAGGTGCGTGTTGCACTTTCATCAGATTGTACTTCTCTTCAAAGTTCACACTCCATCGACTTTTTGTGCCGTGTTGCAAATGGTGTGCATAGCGTTTCATGCCGAATAGACTCCAAAACGACTCGATTGAAAGAGTGAAAAAGTTCATACTTTTACAAAATCTGAAAATTATTTAGATCAGAAACACAACAGACAAATTGATAAACTTCAATACTTTTATAAAAAGATCCATACATGAAGGTCATGAATTTTTAATTTTTTTGAACGGATAAGCAGAGAATTTATTACCAGCCACCGGGTAAAGAATAAGACCATAACCGCATCCGGATTGTGTAGCTAGTTTAGCTGAGATTATCGGGAAAATCTATTTTGTCTCGATTCTTATGAAACATGGAATCTTTTGCAGAACTTTTGTGGAAAATCTCATGCGTCACCGCGTGAGATAAATTATCGACGGCTTGGATGTCAATGCATCCAACTCTATTGCATCATCGATAGACCGTTTAAGAATCATAGACATGGTCCTCAACGCCTCCGATAACTTGGATGACTGAAGAAGCCTGACTTACCTACACCATGACTTGCCGTACACCCTGATAATTCTTCCTCAAACATTGAAAGAACTGAATCACAAGGTTAAACCTTGGTGGTATCCTACTCGTACTACCCCTTGCTCCACTACTGGTGACTGTATCATTGGTAGTAGATACTCCGTCACTCGTGGACGTACCACTACTACTAGCACCCAAACTCGCAAGTGCTACGCCTCTTGAAACAGTGCCAGTAGTGATAAAAAACATAGTTGAGAGATCAATATGTCTCCACAACTAAACCTCCACGCTGTAGTCTCATCTGAACTCATGGTAATCGTCCATAAGCGATCCCTCCAAGTGCTGGAACAACCCCTTCCATGTCATGAAGGATGTGATCAGCTCTAGATTTTGCATCTGCTGCAAATCGCATCAACTGTCGAACTCCTAGATTAAGTCATCCAGCTTAATGATACCCACCGTACTCGAGTATCATCGAGGATCCTTCGTGACCTCATAGATCTCGTCCATGTTCCACATCAACAGTGTGATGATACTATGTGTACCTCCAACCACGTCTCTGTCAGGATCGATGTTCTCCGTCGATGAGACCGGTGCTACTGGTTGGTACCTCACACCACTCTATATGAATCCACTACTTACTACAGCTTAATCTCCACCAGAACATCCGTGACCCTCTGTGATGACAACCTCCGATTCAATCACGAACACCAAGCTCTAACCAGAGCGTCGAAACCTTATTACCACACGTGAAGTCAACCTGCCTAACCCCCGCTCATACTGAGCTCACCTATCCCTTACTACGACGGTCAAGATAACGATAACTTGTACCTATCATCACCACAGACAACCTCTCACTGTCTGTTAGTCCGTAAGTCCAACCTCATAGTGAGAGAAACAAAGATAGTATTACTGATCCGTCAGTCAAGCCTCACTATCGACAATACACTGGAGTGAACTCATTCTAAAAATCATGTGCACAAACAAGAAGCAAAATATGAGCAGATTCCAACCACAAGAAGTCCAAACGATAATCCTCCACATTCAAACATGCACAAAAGATAAACCCAACCTCAGCCAGACTGACACCTCCTCTTCGATGACCACATGTACAATATATGACCACCAACTCTTTATAAACTATACCTAAGGTCACTAACTAGATCTCCAAACCTCTAGTAGCTCCAAAAGTTTCTACGTGGTAGCTCCACTAGCTCGTCCAAGTCCACAGCCACAAACGTCCTCCATGCGCGTCTCTATGACATAGGCAAACGCTACCAGAACTACAACTTCCCTTTAGTACTATGGAGTTGTCCTACCACTCCTCTAAGAATGTGTGAAAAGATCTACTACCACCTTAAACAAGTCCATAAATACTTGCACGCATCCCTAGAAGACACCAAGAGCTATTGGTCTAGTGGTAAAGCCAAAGCTAAGAGCAAGAGTGTTGGGATGGGTGACATGATTCTACTCACTCCCACACCACTGAAATTGGGATTAGCTTACGCACGCCACGTCAAGTCTCGTCTCCGTGCTCATGCACCTCTGCTCCTTGAAGTCTCTAAACGCGCTCCTCATCACGACACTCTCGTTCACTCTGCGCTCTGCTTCCCTTAGGGTAGGATAGAAACTCAGCACCAAACGTGCACAAGCAAGAACACACCCCAAAAGAGCAACTTCAAACAATCCAACAAGGCAGAAATCTGCCAAAAATACATGCGGATGTGAGTTTACGTCAGATTTTTGACAACTCGGGACCTTCTTTTTCCTATAACTCACTCGATCTTTAACCAAATCGAATGATTTTTGGTGCATTAGAATCGTCTCCCCAACGCTCACCTATTACATTCATTGTCATCAGCAATTGCCGACTAACACCTACTCTAAGTCCACTGATGCGCATCTGACTCGATAGAAATTCACGATATCGTCGATAGAAAATCAACGACTATAGATACCACCGATAGAAATTCATGACCTGAGAGCACTCAATCAGACCTCACAACTTCTGTTCTTCTTAAGAAGGATTGCTATTCACTCCATCATGCCAACCGGCAATACACAAACATTAAAGTCGAGTCACTCCATTCTGCGCACCAGAGAATCCAGATTGCGCTCACCAAGACTATCTATCATAACCAGGAGCTTGAAGACTCAACTCGAAGAACTGAAGCCTACATGCCCTATCTGCAAAATATACCCTTAAGTGAGACTAGTCCAAGAACCCATCCTAACGGCACTAAAGATCTTCTCGGGACTAGTCACTACGCACTCGATCAACCTAGCTGAGGTGCTAAACTGACGTGACATCCGATCTGTAGGAATAAAAGATGTCAAAGTTAGAAAAATTTTTGAAAAATTCTACACCCACGAGAGAGAGTTATGACTCTGACCAAACCTTGACGGGGTGTTTCTTACGGGCACCTCCGAAGGTACTCGCAGGAAAATGCCACGGCCGTTTGTTTAACAGCTATTCACTTGTTTCATCCGTTCTTTTTTTCAGTGGAGTATTTATTGCGTTAAGTAATTATCTTGAGTGTCAAACTGAAAATATTTCATTGAAGAGATGGTGGTGTCCAGTCACAAGCGCGACTCAGACACAATTGTGCTTCGATACAAAGTTTTCTATTGTGATTTTACTACTCTTTTCCTCTCCTCTGTTAAAGAATATTTCTCTCGTAACTTTGACACCCTTAATGCGCGTTTGTTATACTAGTTAAACAGTAGATATTAGAAATTTAGTTTCCTGTTGGCCGTCAGAACTGATTCATGATCATTACATTTACGAGGATAATGTAACACATAGAGAACTTACTAGGATTCGCAAGAGTTACTTGGAGGGCTGCTAGAATGACACTTCGTGCGAACGACATGGATTTTTTGTAGCTTTTTGTTTGATCTGTCTCCCAGTACAAAAGTCGAGCTTTATCAGACCTCTCTTATGAAATCATGTCTTGATCAGATTCTTGACTGGCAACAGACCATTTTGTAAATCATGTTGTCATATTAAGGTTCATTATTATATCAACACGCGAAGTTCACTGTGGACTCTAGAAAATAAACATGACTTATGTAATCTATACCATCAATCTTTGATACACGTCAGAAATATAAACCTGAAAACAAGTTGAAATGACAAAACGACTAGCAAAACCGTCTATTTCTGAAAAAACATGATTTAATAAGAGGAGTCCGATCAAACTCGATTTTCTTAATAGGGGACTGATAAAGGAAAAGCTAGGAAGACGCATATGCAGGCCGCAAAGATACTTCACGGCCAGACCTGCGGAGGAGAGCCCGGACGTCTGAAAAGAGTTAGATGAGGCGAAAGAGCGAAGGATACTGAAGTATCGAGATCGACTGCGCAGAAAGAACAGAGCCGGAAGTTCGGAGAGTGCTTTTGGAGAGAAGAGAAGTGGAGAAGGCGGAGGGCAGGGGTTGTATGGATTGAGTGAAGGCGGTTACGTTGTACGACGACACAAGAAAGAATTGTTTCTTCTACGTTGAATAGATGATCGAAGGTTGGAACTGGAAATCTAGCTATTGAGCATCGCTCATCTTACCCCATAAGCTCTCAGTGTCTTTGGACATTAGAGTGGTCACGATGATCGATGTAGTGTTTGGATTCCGCCTTTGAGCTCATCAAGAATTTGTTGCTGGGAGTAATCGTTATCCACAATTTCCGGTGAGACGTCTTTGGCACTACAGATTTTGTCACAGTACTCCCCAATCTGTAATTCTCCTTGAAAAGCTGTCATAATATCTGTGTCTGTTTTGGGAGCAGCAGGCGGAATTTCATAGGAAGATGAATGAATATAGATATCAGGCGTCTCTCGATTTTTCTAATGACCTCTGTTTTTGCTGGTGTAATCATCATGACGAGCTGTATGTCGTCGTGCCGCATTTCTTTAAACCGCAAGACAGGTGGAGATTTGTTACGCAATGCTGACCTTCTGCAGTGGATGCAGTGCTGTGTCTTTTCTTTGTTGCCTCCTTCCAGTTACTTTAATTTGTTTTTCCCAGGTCTTGATCCTTTGTTCAAACTTGTTCTGCATCCCCAGAGGATACAAACAGACAACTTAAATCATCTTTCTGGGCCACTAAGGCTTCCCCTCGCGTATCACACCTCCACTTCCCCCCTTACACTTGCCCCAAATTCAGCACATTCAGTTGCTTCTGCACCTAACAGAGTTTACGGTTACAGAGACTATATCTGTAGAATTTCTTTTCTTGCTCACTTACTGGAACGCTATAAGCTTACAGACTCCGTTCTCGTACTCCGCTCCCATTCTAGTTCGGCCTCTGGTGACTCTTGCGACTATCTGGACATAGGTAGAACACAGGATTTTGGGTCTGCACACTTTGATCTTCGACAAACGAATCCATCTTCCCTTCCTTAACATTAAACCTGGACGCTTACCCCACGTTCATGCTTGCTTCTATGCTTGCTACATTGGGCACCATCAACAGTGAGTTACAGAGGTACAACATTAGCACCAGCTATAAAAGAAGATTCATCTTCGGAGTTTCTTCTTTTCTCTTTTTCCTTCTACAGGAAAGGAAAGTCATACAGCGCACTAGGTCCTGGCTACTTCGAAAACAATTCATTCATGGTTGTTCTGCAGTAGCAATCTACAGAAGCATCAGACAAAGCCTTGTGAAGGTATCAGTAGACCAAATATTGTGCATCCCCGTGATCTGAACCTTGCCCCTATTTCCACCGGTTTCATAGCTTCTGCTCGACCCATAAATCCATGTTATCCCTTAGGTATGTTCTTGGCAAGTTGGAAGGCCTTGCCGTTTCTAAGTTTCTTGCGTGGGGGTTAAGGAAGTAGATTTGCCGTTAACACGATTTTTTATTTATTTTCAGCTAGATATGGTCAGAATCGCTGGTATATTCGGTTTCGATTTCAGCGCTTGCAAGATCTCGCAAGAAAATGATGTTTTGCGTTTATGTTTCCAGTCAAGTCGAAGCAATGGGAAAGCCAGCTTTCATTTTAGTCATGCTACCGCTCTTGCTTGAGGTTGCGGCACAAGCTGGGACAGCGAAAGCAGACTTATACGTGAAAACCAGCGAGGACATCGAGGACACTTTGCAAACTAAGTCTGACGTGAAGGAGGTGAAGGTGGACACCCATGATTGGGATGATGAATTTGAAGGAACTCCTACGTTGCGAATATTAAGTGACGACAACTTTGAGCACGACACTCAAGCAGCCACCGGTCAAACCACTGGAATATGGTCTTCAAACTCTACCTTTCCGCTGCTTTTGATCTATTCGGTGGTTGCTTATCAACGTTTGTATGGCCTGTGTTTTCCAGTGATGAGCATTACAGATTATGGCTCGTACTCCAACACTTGTAGTTTCCTTTTGCTTCATTACATCAAATGGAATCGGAAGAAAGGAAGGCTCATTCCTCTCGTCCACCCTCTCCATTGTTTCCACTCATCCTCTCTCAGAGATTGACTTCAGAAGGTCTGCAGGCTAGTTCTTTTCTCGAGTCATAATTCTGTTACCTGTCGAGATGCTGAAGCGACTCTGCAACAGGTTCTTACACAAATGAAGGATGGACATTTGCTCGTTGCAGGGGTAGGTCGACGTTCATTATGTAAATGTTCTTGCTACATTTCTTTGCTATCCTCATGGACCAACATGCATCTATTTTTACCCTGTGTTTGGATGTTGAGGTCTCGAACATAGAAGTACTCTATTGATAGGACAGTAATTAATTTCTTCTTTGCCTTCTTGTTATGGTCCTTTTTCTCTCTTTCTTGTAGGTGAACTCTACATCAAATGCACGGACAGTCAAACGCTTTAATGTGCAAAAAGTACCGCTACTCATCTTGTTTCGCGACCGGCGTATGTATACATACAAGGGTCACTGGGCTGCCATGAATATCATCAACTTCATCAAGGTAACTTTGAGTTGTTTGCAGTATGAACATAGTTGTTTCGGTTTTAACAAGTACCGATCTGCAGATGGTGCCAGACAGCCGTGTTTCCTGTATGCTCTCTCAAAGAGGTGGCTGGTTTCCTTGGCTTGAATTAGCAGGATGGCTATCAATCTGTTTTGGCGGAGGAAGTTCCTAAGGACATTACATACTTTGATCAGCTCGTGGAGACGCCTTTGCTCTACTATCACGCATGTATTACGGTGAGTATCCACATCGTGTCGAAAACGTTTGGGGGCTGTTTATGGAGCACTTCTTGGTGCCAAGCTCTTTGCAGTTTGCTCTTTGTACTTTCGGTTACTTTATAAGCGGAAAGAACGCTTTCTTATTTCGTGGATAGGCTTTTGCTAATCATCCACTGTTTTGTGGACACCGCAGTATCTTGCGAACAGACCTGGTATATTAGCGGGCGTGGGTTCCACTCTAGCTATGTGCGGGTACTTGTATACGAGGAAATGGTTGTTGAAGAAACAATTAGGGAAAAATGGCCGACGTCGACCTGGAAAGCGTATTGACTAGGCTAATGTATACTTTTAGGATCCAATTTTGTACTCGAGTTCTAACAAAGAATCAGCTGAATTTGCGAGATTCAGTTTTTGATAAATCAGATATTAAAAGTTTCAGTCTCTACAAGGTGTGTGCATGGTTATTGGTTTGTAAGCTAGTTATGGTTTAGTTTGCTAGCGAAGTGACTGGAAGGTTACGTCCAAGCACACCCTCCCTTCTCCCACCGCTCCCTCCTCTGTTTCTGAGCAGTCAAGAGTACAGAATCTGTCTTCCTGTTTCTGCCATAGTGAGAAGATACTTATTTTCTACTTCTGTCATACTTGTGGGTAGATATGTTTCATTCATTACGACTAATGATCGTACATTGCAGAGCAAATGCAAAATTGCTCATTTCTCCTATATAAGAAAGAAACTGGCAGGTCAATAGCAAACATGCATCGTAGCATATGCTTGTGGGGGTGAGGGGCGGGGTTATGTTAAAGATTTCGTTTTGGGTTGACATACGAGTGTCTTCTTCAGGACTTACTTCTCTCATTCCTGGGAGGTCCGTTTGGGCTGAATAGATCTGTGCATGACATTTGCAAAATCTTCTGCCCTCGTTCAAGTTGGAATACAAATGACTCGTAAAGTTGCTTTTAGCGACTGTCGTCTCGGCAGAAATCAACAAAAACGGCTGCCTGCCTAAGGCATTCAGAGACTCAGTTGAACGGACAGCACTACTCAATACCATTCGTTTAAAGAGCTACTAATAGCGGGGCTTAGCCCCGGTGTCCTTCCTCCTTCGGAGCGTTGGTTGCTTGGACCTTCCCTTGTGAGGCTTGATGGGGTCTTTCCATCCGTTGGCTGTTCATTGCGTCGCGTTCTTCATCATTAAACCCCAGGCCCGGGTATAAAAGCAAAGAAGAAGAATATTCCCCCTCCCTCCCGTGTACTTCAGGTTGGAAAGAAGATATTGTTCGTAGATATTTGTCCAGTAATTAGATCTGAAGTGAATCACTGAGATAGCTTTGATTTAAATCTTTACTTCACAGATTCTCCTCTCACAGTAAAATTCTACCGGAAAGTATTTTGGATATAATGGTTAAATTTCTTTGTTGGCAGATAGCAAACCCGCAGAATGAAACCCTCCTGTTTACAAAGCATATTTATATGGGCACCTGGGCTTTAAACTGCAGAAATACGCGCATGCACATAAATCCTCACGTTAATAACACCTTTGTTACTAGTTCTACGTAGTGACCTGCTATGCGATGATATGAGAGAACTAGCTATGCGAGAAAGACACCGAAAAGATAATCTAAGCTACCCTGAACATCAGTCAATTTGGCCGAGTGGTTAAGGCGATAGACTTGAAATCTATTGGGCATTGCCCGCGCAGGTTCGAACCCTGCAGTTGACGAATCTCCCTGTTCCTTTTGCTCTATTTCTTCCATTCTTTCTTACTTGAAAAATATTCGATTTTCCTGACGCCTTTTGCTCTATTTCCCACTTGAAAATTAGGCAGTCGTCTTCATGTTCCGGAAGTCAATTTGGCCGAGTGGTTAAGGCGATAGACTTGAAATCTATTGGGCACTGCCCGCGCAGGTTCGAACCCTGCAGTTGACGTTATTTTTTCCACTTATGCTCTCCTCCCTCCAATACTTCGTAGTACGAACAATCTCCGATTTGAACTGATCCTTGTTGTCGAACGATATCTTTGCATAGGTTGACGTCTGTAAGGCGAGAATAAAACCTAGAAATGGAGACAGCTCTAAATACTCAAACAAACAAATATATAACATTGTTATTTATCATTCATGCTTCAGTAAATCTCCATGAAAACTGGCCTCAGAACGGGACAGTTTCCACAGGCAGTCACGGCCACGGCAACCCTGCGAGAGAACCGGGTTGTCACCCAATCTGGTTAGATCTTACCCATGGTTAGAGTTGAACGTTAATAGTAATGAATTCTTGAAATGTACATGAATATATTAATTTATTAATCAACTCACGTTGAGGATCTTGGTCGTCGATGGATTAAATCTGAGATTATTTTCTATTTTGAAATCGAAGTTATTTACTTTCTCGACAAGCTATAGTGCGATCTACAGCTCTATCTGACAATATTATCTACAACTAGGTAAAGTATATATTGTTTTTCTTCAAACAAATTCTCCTCTAGACACGTACTCCAAGAATAAAAACCGTCAAGTGCTTTCCTTGTACCATACGTGGAAGACTGTACGTTTAATCATGCTGCTGCTTTAATCACACTTGTTTCTGGATCTTTGAAAATGGCATGATCCCATCCTTATTGATGCAGATAGTCTGTATCGACTGTTGGAATCTTCAGTATCATACGCTTTCCAGCAGTCATCGTAAATGAGTATATATGTTTCCACATACTTGTAAAGTAACTTAGTTAATGTTTCATTTATTGGAACAAGGACACGTACCATAAACATATTGTCACTCTCTCTTTCAATGCCACCAAAGATCCACTGACCTTTTGCCTCTGTGTGAAACTTCTATTGTCGAAATTTAAACTGGTAAATCTCTACTATCTTTCTTGCTCCACCAATTTTCACACCCTATACTTCCAGAACATCTACGTACACCTATCGACAATAATGCAGCCAATCTTTAGTTGTGTGAGTTGTCAATGCTATCTAATCAGTGAGAGTTGCCAGTACCGGTTATGGATTAACTGAGTTTCGATTTAGCTAAGCAGGTACCAGTAAGAGCAATGAGAGAGATTTAGCATGCATAACAATACCAGACGAACAAGTCAAGCACAAGAAGGGATGTTTTTTTATCCCTTCTTCATTTTGTTTTTGACAAGATTGGGATATAACAGAGCTAGATAATAATCCTAGAAAATACAGAAAATGACGGTTTTTTTATTGCTCGATTTGTTAAAAGATAATAAGGTGATTGCTCACATTGTCGAGAGGTACATTTATCATGAACTGTTATCGTCTGATGATTCACGACAGGTAGAGATATCTTCCTTTCTTGTTCCTTCTGATATATCTAGTTTCTCTTTCGATACTCTCGTCGATACTGAAGATCATGTTAAAGTAACTTTTTGTTTAGAACGTTTATTAGAATCAAACTCGTCTCTTGAATCTTCGGATGTAGAATCTAACCACTGTCTAGTTTCCTCGTCAGTGTGATCCATGAGATTATCTATATTCAGGTTTCAGTTCAACTCACTTGAACGTCTAGACCTGGCTCGTTCCGTATGCGTGTAAGAAGAGCAATTCTCTATCCCTAGGTCTGGACACGTGGTTTACTCCACGTCTCCAGACCTGGCTTGTTCAGTGTGCCGACCATAGTTCACTCAACATAGACCAGATGACCAGATGCAGGCAAAGAGCCCAGTGCGGAAGCATCTATCTATATCATCCAGAGAACTCACGCGAACAAAATGTGGAAGAATGAAAATGCAGGAAGCGCTTGAACCTGGAATGTCAGAAGGAATTTAAGTCTATTTGGTTTTCGTAATTTGAATTTTCATAACTTCTCCTCAGTTTAAACTAACCAGACAGAGTGCAAATCTACAATTGTTCCTCGGACTCTTTGTAAGATAAAACTGAAGATTTTACTATTGGGAAGAAGTTTATCGGATTTATATACAGAGAAATAACGACTTGTAAATGGTAGATTACATTGACGAGAACTGGTCATCACTTCCGTTCCCGGGTATATTTGGTCGTAACCCAAAACTTATCGACCCGACCATTTACTACATTCATTTACTTATAACAGGAACTTCTGTAGTCAGAACTGCTCACGTCTTCACAAGAATTCCTAGAAAGAAGTATATCCCAGTTGAATCAAACGAGTGAAAGCAACCAGCCCGAGCATAGGCAAGCAAACAGGTGCCAAGCATCCTTTATAGGAGATCTTCGTCTTGTCTTTCTAATTCAAGACCAAATAGACTGCAAATGATCCGCACGCTAGGGAGGGGATAACAAGTCCTGAAATGACTTGGTCCACAAGAGCATGATAGAGTTTCTATAGTGACAAAGTGTCCAAATTATCCCCCAAAAAAATGATTTCAAGGAAGTGAGCAAAAATTAGTCAAAATGACTTTTGAAATTAACAAAAACTATGACAATTGGAAAAGAAAGAGTGCGCCAGTTACGACACAACGAACGATAAAATGCATGAGAGAAAACGAATAAACAATTCATTTTGATTTTGATTCAATTTTTACCAAATCCTTCGTCCCGGAAGAGTTTAGTGATGTATTTAACATTGAGATTAGATGACCGTACTGCCGGTGCGGCCTAATAGAAATAGAGGCTAAGAATAAGGTGTTAATGCAATCTGGAGCTCAATACCAATCACATAAACTCAATCGGGAGTCGCTGCAAACAAGCGATCCGTTTCGTGTCTTTCTTGCTGGTCTTCTCATCGCACGTCTACGAGCGTAGACAATTCGAACAACCCTAAACCATTAGTCCCGTGTTCGAGATGCAGGACTCTTCAACGGTGGAAGTAGGCATTCTAGTGCAGTTGTGGACAGCTTATTAGATTGTTTACCCGGCTGGAAATGAAAACTTGTACTTGCCCGCAATGCTCAAGTCGCATACCACACGATCGAGAGTGACAATTCTAACCATTCACGCTTGTACAGTATATGAATACTGAGCAATACTTTTCCACAAGCACGTGGGAATGATATCCCACTCGTCGCACACTCAACGACGTACCCTACTATGTTCATTTCATTCAAACTGATACATGAAGTGTTAGGATGTTTGGGAGCAAGAACCTCAACACTAACGCATAACTGTAACACGGAAGAAAAGCTTCTAAGAGGGAAGGGGCTCAACTAACTACCACACGAGGAACAGAAGAAGGACGAGACCAAATATCACCAAGGGAACTAACCGAGTGGCAGCGTCCCCTTCTCAATGTGTTTATGGAGAGAAAATACAGGAAAGGTTGGTCCACATGACCTAACTGTGTCCTAAGTGGCTACATGGATAATACAGAGTATACATGGTAACTATAGGAGATTATACGCATATCAACATGAACGAAAGAAACATTGCAATACTCCGTGGATCCCTCCAAGCACCATATATAGAAACGACTTTAGCCGGGAGTTCAGGACATCGTTTCCTAGTACTCTTTCAAGGAATATACAAAAATGATATCCTCACAAAGATCGAGGAAACAGAGTGCACGCAGGACCACGCTCACGACGTCGGCCATTCATGGCACCAGCGTATACCAGCCGACGACAATGGCCAGACTTATTCCTATGATAAGCGAGTTAGGCTTGTGTTTGTCGTCAGCAAGGCCAGAAAGATACCAAGAGCCTTCTTCCTGTGCATAGATCTACATGCAATCCATTTGCTCGATATTCGTGGGGTATCACCTCTGAACACTGATCTAGACAGTCATTCGATAAACGTTCAAACTTGCAAACATCCCAACCGATCGCAGCGATTGCAGGTTTCTCTCGTTGCTTTGACTTACCATATTGCTACTGGCGGTAGCACATAATCTATTCGCGGCTTTTCATAGATCACGTAATGGCGCGTAGCACTTTGGCAAGTGAGAGCAGAGAACTTTCATCCTGTGACTAGCGGCCCAAGCGATATCGCTTGGTTCGAGTACGGATGTCGATAGAAACAGCCTTACCTGTCGCCAAGACTACCACACCTTCGTGGACGCAGCAAGCAACGAGCAGTGTTGTAATTAAACTTGACTTTTGGTTCTGTTTGTTTCTTGCTTCTTCAAGAACTCCTCTGCTGGAAGAGGCGAAGAAAAACACAGGACCACAAAGGTCAAGCTAAATTCTTCTCTTTCTTCGGCTCCGTAATGTGACTGAAGCAGATCATACAAGGCAAGAGATGACCAGATATTTACACAGCAGATCACACAAGTGAAGAAAAATCATGGACTGAAAGCGCAAAAGAGGTCAGCAAAACAAACCCGATCGCAAAAGTAAGCTGATTGTGTTCCGTTCTCCTCTTCTTGCAGTGTGCATTTATGCAGTGGAACGTGGACAGTTCTGCCAAAGAGTTCTTGATATGTACGTTAGGAATTTGGTGATCTGACGGCCGAGCTGAGCTTTAATGCCCCACACTTCATACTTCACGGCTTAACTGGACTGAACGTCTAACGTTCACATTTTGAACCTCGAAACAACCTCTACTTCTTCAGACTGAGCGCGCGGGGGTGAGCGGCGGGAGGCGACGCGGGGAGGGATGGGAGTGAGATAACAGGGAGGGTCTGTGAGAGAGGGGAGGGTGTTAGAGGGTGATATTGTAGGGGATTTTTATATATTTCTTTTCGTTTTTTCTTTCTCTTTCTTTTGCACTTCGAATTACTACTTCTTGTAGAGGAATGAGTGAGTATTAAATAGTTTTAGTTTTGCTGACATTTTAGGGCTACAGAGTGTTCTTTTTAGGGTTTCAGAGAGATTTTGGAGAGTGTATTTATTCTCTTTCTCTTTACATCTCGGGGTTCAGGCTTCTTTTCTTCTTTTATTTCTTTTGTCTTTTCTTTCTTTATCCTTTTTCTTTTCTTGTTTTTTTTCTTTTCTAGGTTATGAGTATCGTTTGATCGGATATCGTCTTTTCTTAGCTATGGGTACTCTCTCTCCCATGAGATCGAGACTGATTCGAGACACACCATGTCCGGTGTGCAATCAGTTATTTACCTCGCAAGGGGTAAAATCTCATGTGGGAAAGATGCACAAGAGCTATGATACGACCACATGGGATGCCCAGGTTAGCCGAGATCGGAGGTCTACACGTGCAGTCATTATGGCACCGTTAGTCCTTCTTCCTGGAGTCCCTCCAGAGTCGTGGGAGTGGTTGAGAGCTCACTCTAGCACTATTCTGAGTTTGTTCCAGACGAGTTCTCCTTGTCCGCGTTTATTCCATCGGTTACCTCGTGCTCTTCATGACGAGGTGAGACAGGCATTCCGTTTATCTCTCGACATGTTGGCACGGAACACCAAGGACGAGGCGGCGTGGTTATTGTTTCTGTTACTTCCTCGTTGGTGTCTCCGGTATACTCGAGGTGGCAGAGGAGGACATCGGGAGGTGGCGGCCCGTCTTCGGAGATTCCGAGCAGGTGACTGGGCGGCCTTACAGGAGGAATCAGTCCGTGCGGTTCGAGGTAGGAGTGAGTCTGCCTCTACACGTGATGTCTCATCTTCCGCTCGCATACGACGTTGTAGGATGTTAGGTCAGGTAGGAGAGTATAGTAGAGCTGCCAGAGCATTGCATCCTTTGTCATTGGCTTGTCCTACTGAGGAGACGATCGCTGCGTTGCGTTTCCTTCATCCCTCATCGGGTGATCCCGCACCACCTGAGGTTCAGGACTATCAGCCTGAGGAGCCATTATGTCTCGATAGATCTTTGTTCGCCCAGGCTTTGTGTACAGCTCCACGTCTATCTTCTGGAGGTCTGTCTGGGATGGTCTACGAGCATCTACGGGATTGTTTTCAGACAGACGACCCCTCTAGCGGTTTCACGGAGCTTTTTCAGGTAGCGGCAGCAGTAGCTCAGGGACATATTCCTCAGTCTATAGCTCAGGTACTGGGAGCAGCTAGACTTTTGGCCATGACGAAGGATGGTGGAGGGATCCGACCGATAGCCATCGGTGAGATTCTCTTACGACTTATCAGTCGAACCATTGTTCTTCAGCTTCGAGATACTTTCCAGGACCACCTTTGTCCACATCAGTTTGGAGTTGCGACGCCGGGAGGTTGTGAGTCTGTGTCTTTCGGCATTAGAGCTCTCTTGGACATCCATCCCGATTGGGTGGTCCTACAGATAGACGTGGAAAACGCTTTTAATAGTGTTTCCCGCGCTTCTATTTTTAGAGAGCTCATGGATGGTGGAGGATCTCTGGCGGGTCTCGTTCCTTTCGTGCGATCGTTCTATGGTTCTTCCTCTTCTCTTTATTACCAGCACGGTCCTACGATAGAGGGGGTTACAATCATCAGCTCTGCTGCGGGGACTCGCCAGGGAGATCCTTTGGGTGGACCTCTCTTCGCCTTAGCTCACTATAGAGCTCTCTTCGCCACCGCCTTGGCTGCTCCAGGTTGTGTCTTTCCATCTCTAGCTGATGATACGCACATCGTAGGTCCGGCGGACCAAGTCGGTGTTGCCTTTGATCACCTTGTCTCTCAATTGGCCTTGGTAGGGCTGAGGACGAAGGTGTCAAAGTGCAAGGCTTGGTCTCCCATAGGTATACCGTCGGACCTACAGCTCCCAGAGGGATTTGTTACCCCTGCAGATGGTTTACGCATCCTCGGAGTACCCGTGGGTACAGAGGACTTTGTCTCTCGATTCTTAGATGTTGCTCTTGCGGAGGACGTTATGCATATCGAGGATCTCCCTATGTTAGAGGACCCACAGGTTGCTTTTGGTATCCTTTCCTCTTCCATAGCACGACGTCCTTGTTACTTACTCCGCACAGTACCCCCATCTCCTATCTTCATCTCGCGCCTTAGAGAGTTTGATAGGAAGATCATGGGGGTGTTTGGCGACATCATAGGACCGGGGACCTTTGACTGTGTGGCAGGACCTCTCGCACGGAGACAGACATCTTTGCCAATATCATGTGGCGGGGTGGGCTTATTATCCATGGAGGAGACTGCTGCGGCAGCTTTTTTGGGTAGTTGGGCCCTCTCAGCACCTTGGCTCTGTGGTCGTTTTCTCGTGCGAGATAGACCTATCTTGGAGAGCTATGTGACAGAGGTGGAGGATGGTTCTTACCCACTACAGATGTGTCTTCGCGAGGCAAGAGACAGTTTGACTCTTGAGGCACGTGAGGCACATCCTCGATTCGATTCCTTACCTTCCGATGGATCTCGCGGACTACAGTCTTCTCTGACAGGACACCACTTCCACCAGGTTCTCCATGCACTCTTAGTGGATCCTTCCATCTCACGAGATACTAGGGCTCGACTCCGCTCTTGTTCAGGCAAGGGCGCAGGCTCTTGGCTCATAGCTCGACCTTGCATTAGAGCGTTCCGACTCGCACCGACTATCTTCTCTACAGCGATGAGGTTTCGTCTAGGCTTGGTCCAGCCTGTTGCTTCGGCACTGTCCACCTGCGAGTGCGGTGTCTCGCTCGACACCGCGGGTCGTCATCTTGCTCGATGTCCTCACGGTGGAGAGCGGATAGCCACCCACGATGCCATCAGAGACGTCGTGTTTGCCTTAGCACGGGAGAGCGGTCACATGACGTGGAGAGAGCGTTGGTACGCCCTTCAGACGGGAGGATCAGTCAGAGCAGACCTGTACATGATGAGGGAGGATCAGGTCTCAGTGGCTGATGTGGTTGTTACGGATCCGACACGGGACTCAGTGGCGGCACAGGTGATCACCCATCCCCCAGGATGGGCTGCAGGCGTGGCGGCAGCAACGAAGGTATCCAAGTATAGGGGTATGCAAGCGGGACATCGCTTCATCCCCTTAGCCTTGGAGATATATGGATCGACAGCTTTGGAGTTCGACGTCTTTCTGCGAGAGTGCGCTAGAGCCTACCATGAGAGGCGTCAGGGGGTACCACTTTCTCTTTCTTTCTGCACCATGTTTTTCAGGCAGCGGGTTTCCATTGCTCTACAGAGAGCTTTAGCAGGGGCCATTCACAGAAGAGCAATCGCAGTAGGCGATGCCTCTTCAGGTGCACCTGTTGTAGATAGAGGTACTGATTTTTTGGTCTCCGACATTATAGGTGCGACTGGCGATTTTAGAGCTACTGATAGCGGGGCTTAGCCCCGGTGTTCTCCCCTTCAGGGTGGTTATTGCTTGGCCCTTCGGGTCCTTCTTTCCCTTGTAAGGCTTGATGGGGTCTTCCCATCCATTGGCTATATATCGCGTCGCGTGTTCCCCCCTTCTTCAGACTAACGGTGGTTTTCATAGTGGTCTTTTCTACGGAAAGAAATTTAGAAAGAAAAGAATAAAGAAAGAAAGTAATCCAATACCCGATTTACGTGAAACGTAAATCGGGTATTGGATTATTCGTTACGAATATTATCTCAAAACTAATCGAGTAACTCGAGCGACAAAGGGAGTAAAAGTTACAAAGTACATTTAACGTGAATTTCATTTCCATATGTCAATCAAATTATATTGAAGACTGTCTTCAGTGTTAGAGACATGAAGTTCTGAGTCATTTGATCACTATTTCAGGTTATTCAATTTTTCTGCACTCCTATTGGTTCCGGACCTTTCGCGGTGAAGATTAATCTCCAAAATATAAGAGATGCGAGGGAAAAATATCCCACAGAAACCAACCATTACGCTTGTCAACTAAAGATATTTGCAACGCATATAGGGTACGGTGATATGAATTCATACGCCTTTATATGCATTAGTCAATACCAAGTGTATTTCTTCCAACTGCGTTTTATTATAAATATATCTGTAAAAGAAAAAATTAGACAGAAATACATGGTTCAGTTGAGTGTACTAGTGCTCATAAATCCTATGAAACAGTTTTAGAAGAATTTTTTATTTTTTCTGGGACTCTAACTTCTGTTCAAGTTACACTCTTCGGTCTTGAATTACCAATACTACTAGAGAAATCTTCGAAGTGCAAGCTGGCTAACAAGGATACTTCAAATTATAATTCAATAATCTTTGTATTGTAAAAAGATCTGGGTTAAAACCAGAGTGACCATATATAAACTTCAAAACCCTCATATTGGACTGTCCTAAAGGCAGTCTTCCTTGCATATTATTCACCTCCTCCATTTTCAGATGGAGGAGACAAATATGCAAGGTTTAATTTATTACCTCATCCTTCTATTGGGAAAGGTTAGGCAATAAACTAAAAATACAAAGAAGGTGAGTAACCCTGAAAATAATTTTTTTCAGATGTGTTTCCTTTATGGGTTATGGATTCCTTTATGTCTAGATCGTCCCGTAATTCTTTTTGCAGTTACCACATAATACATAAAGCTTTTTTTCCGAATAACAGAAAGCGAGCATAAGTTCCCCGAAGCTGATCTTGCATGCATATTTATTTGTGGTCATCCCCAATAGCCCCCTTGGGAGAAAAAACCCATAAACTTGCCTTTTATACTCGTGTTTGTTCTGCTGGGCTCTCGTGCTCCTGCACTTCCTACCGACAGAGACTCTGTTTCATTCCAACGTGGAAACCCCGGGTACAGTGCTGCCAAAAGCTTGAATGCGTAGAGTGCTGTCCAAGAACTTCTTTTCTATGTAAGTTGGGAATGTAAGAATCTGATGGCCGAGCCGGGCTGTGTGCTAATTTGGAGAATGAACCTATAACATCTCTTCATTGATAATACATGTATATTCTTTACATTTATCGTGGAAATCGTAGAAAGAATCGTATCATCGTACGAAAATATTCCTAGATATCATAAAATCGTAAATCATAGTAGAGATCGTGAAATCAGAGATCATATTAAGTTAAATGTTTTTCCATTGCTGGCCAATTTGGTCCTTCATGCTGTGGGTATATTTTCTTTGGACTTGGTCCAGCGGAGCCTCATGAACAAAGTCTCCAATCGGACTAAAGTTGTCAAGGATGTGCTTTTCATACACATGAGTATAGGATTCCAAAGGAAATGGTCTTACAACTCGCTATGATTTACCCTTCCCGCATTACAGTCATGTACTATCACTATTAAATACATCACTGAACCCTTCCGAGACGAAAGGTAATACAAGTTTAATAAAGATGATAATCGATTATTGAATTTCAATCATCCTCTCTGGGTTTTGATGGGTAACGGTGCATTCTACTTATGAGTTTCTCTCTCTTGTAAAGCGGTAATGCTTCTTGTTAACGTTGTAGCTTCAAAAACAAATTCACATTTGAAAAAGTCTTTGACTTAAAGTTTGCTAACCTACGTGGTATGCCTCATGATCCTCCTCTTCTTCATTTTGGCACCTTGTAAAATAATTAACTCTATGGCCTCCTTGTATGGATCCTTTTGTGAAAATATTAAATTTATTTTTTTCTCTGTTGTGCTTCCTGATCTACGCCATTTTAGGATTTCGATTTACTTATCTATTGTACGGGTCGTTTTGGAGTCTATTTGACTTCACGGGTTCCAAAGTACAGTACAGTACAGGTTGCATTTAACCGGTTCTCAAAATCATTGTGTGTTTGAATACGCAAACAGTCCAGGTTAGATTTAACATCATCCACTTTAATTGCACATAGAGCACCGAACCAGATACAAAAACAAAACAAAAAAGGAAATATACACATATATGGAAAAATATCAAAGCAGATACCTCTTGTTTTAGTTGTCTTGCCGAAGTGATTGTTAGCTACTAAAATACATACCAAATAGTGACTGAATCAAAGAGAGAAAAAGAACTAGGAAGAAAAAATATTACTAATGCACTGCGCAAGCCATGATCGTGGTCTCTTAGTACTAAGAATCCACTCCCCTCGAGCTGTTCCACCTCGGGGAGTGGCTTAACTGAGAAACCACTCCCTCCCATGACTTACGACATACCTGGAGCCTTGAGAAGGCTGAAAATAGTATCTCTAATTGCATCATAACCCATCTTAATCGAATGAAAACGTCACGCAATGAATAGCAAACGGATGGGAAGACAGCATCAAGTCTTACAAGGGAAAGAACGATACGAAGGACCAAGCAACAAACTTACAGAAGGGAAGAATACCGGGGCTAAATCTCGCTATCAGTAGCTCTAAAATCACGTATCGCATCTAGAATATCAGACACCGGTAAGTCAATAGTCCTACAGACAACAGACGCACATGAAGTAACATCGTCTATTGCAATTGTTCTCTTATAGACCGTGCCTGCTAAAGCTCTCTGTAGAGCAATGAAAACTCGCTGTCTAAAAAACATGTTGCAGAAAGAAAGAGAAAGTGATACCCCTGACGTCGCTCATGATAGGCTCTGACACATCTCGAAGAAAGACGTCAAACTCGTCGATCCATATATCTCCAAGGCTAAAGGGATGAAACGATATCCCACCTGCATACCCCTATACTTGGTCACCTTCGCTGCTGCCGCCATGCATGCCGTCCATCCTGAGGAATGGGTGATCACATGTGCCGCGACTGAGTCTCGTGTCGAATTTGTAACAACCACATCTGTCATTGAGGACTTGATCCTCCCTCATCACGTACAGGTCAGCTCTCACTGATCTTCTCGTCTGAAAGACATACCAACGCTCTCTCCGCGTCATGTAACCGCTCTCCGATGCTAAGACAAACACGACGTCTCTGATGGCATCGTGGATAGCTATCCGTTCTCCACCGTGAGGACAGCGAGCAAGATGACGTCTCGAGATGTCGAGCAAGACACCGCACTCGCAAGTGGACAATGCCGAAGCAACAGGCTGAACCAAGCCTAGGCGGAACCTCATCGCTGTAGAGAAGATAGTCGGTGCGAGTCGGAACATTCTAATGCAAGGTCGAGCTATGAGCAAAGAGCCTACTCTCTTGCTCGAACAAGAGCAGAGTCGAGCTCTAGTATCTCGTGAGATCGAAAGATCCACTAGAGCTCATGGAGGACCTGCTGGAAGTGGTGTCTCGTCAGAGAGGACTGTAGTCCGCAAGATCCATCGGTAGCTAGGGTATCGAATCGAGAGTGTGTCTCACGTGCCTCAAGAGTCAGATTATCTCTTGTCTCTCGGAGACACATCTGTAGTGGATAAGAACCATCCTCCACCTCTGTCACATAGCTCTCTAGAATAAGTCTATCTCGCACGGAGGAAACGACAACAGAGCCAAGGTGTTGAGAGGACCCAACTACTCAAAAAGACTGTCGGAGCAATCTCCTCCATGAATAATAAGCCACCCCACCACATGATATCGGCAAAGATGTCTATTTACGTGTGAGAGGTTCTGCCACACAGTCAAAGGTCCCCAGTCCTACGATGTTACCAAACATCCTCAAAATCCTCCTATCGAACTCTCTAAGACGCGAGATGAAGATAGGAGATGGAGACACTGTGCGGAGTAACTAACTAGGACAAGTGCAGTGGAAGAGAAAAAGATACCAAAGGCAATCTGTGGATCCTCTAACATAGTGAGATCTTCGATATGCCAAAACATCCTCTACAAAGACAACATCTAGGAATCGAGAGACAAAGTTCTTTGTACTCACCAGAACTCCGAGGATGCGTAAACCATCTCTAGGTGTAACAAATTCTTCCAGGAGCTGGAGGTTCGACGGTATACCTATGAGAGACCAAACCTTGCACTTTGACACCTTCACTCTCAGTCCTACCAAGGCCAATTGAGAGACGAGGTGATCAAAGACAACACCGACCTGATCCGCTGGATCTACGATGTACGTATCATCAGCTAGAGATGGAAAAACACAACCTGGAGCAGCCAAGGCGGTGGTCAAGAGAGCTCTATAGTGAGCTAAGACAAAGAGAGGTCCACTCAAAGGATCTCCCTAGCGAGTACCTGCCGCGGAGCTGATGACTGTAACCTCCTCTATCGCAGGACCGTGCTGGTAATAAAGAGAGGAGGAAGAACCATAGAACGATCGCACGAAAGGAACGAGACCCGCCAGAGATCCACCGTCATACATGAGCTCTCTAAAGATGAAAGTGCAAGAAACGCTATTAAAAGCATTTTCCACATCCACTTGTAAGACAATCCAATCAGGATGGATGTCCAAGAGAGCCTGAATGCCAAAAGACACAGACTCATAACCTCCAAGCGTCACAACTTCAAACTGAAGTGGATAAAGGTGGTCCTAAAAAGTATCTCGAAGCTGAAGGACAAATGATACGACTGATAAGTCGTAGGAGAATCTCACCGATGACTATCGGTCGAATCTTTCCACCATTCTTCGTCATGGTCAAAAGTCTAGCTGTCCCCAGTACTTGAGCTATAGACTGAGAAATATGTCTCGGAGCTACTGCTGGCGCTATCTGAAAAAGCTCCGTGAAACAATCCCGTAGGTGTTCGTAGATCATCCCATACAGACCTCCAGAGGATAGACGTGACGCTGTACACAAGACCTGGGCAAACAATGATCTATCGAGACATAATGGCTCCTCAAGCTGATAATCCTGAACCTCAGGTGGTGAGGGATCATCTGATGAGGAGTGAGAGAAATCAAACCTGACCTAACATCCTACAACGTCATATGCGGGCGGAAGATGAGACATCACGTGTAGAGACAGACTCACTCGTATCTCGTGCTACACGAACTGATTCCTCTTGTAAAGCCGTTCAATCACCTGCACGAAATCTCTGAAGACGGGCCGCCACCTCTTGATGTCCTTCTCTGCCACCTCGAGTATAATGGAGGCACCAACTAAGAAGTAAGAGGAATTGTAGCCACTCCGTCTCGTCCTTGGTGTTCCGTGTCAACATGTCGAGAGATAGATGGAATGCCTGTCTCACCTCATCATGAAGAGCACGGGATAATCGGTGGAACAAACATGGACAAAGAAAAAACTAAAACTCATAGCCGAAGTTATAAGTTGTTGTTGTTGGCTGTTTGCATGGAATTGAGAATTTCTCACATCTTTCAACACCTTTTATATTTTTTGTCTCTCAAAAACAATGTCTTAGTGTTATATCAATGTTGTTAAATACTTTACGACAAAGATTATGACATAATTTCTCATAGAAAACTTGACTTTTAGGAAAAATTTCCTTTTCGATAGTTTTTATGAAATATTTCTTATAATTATGATATTTTTTTCTGGACATTGTCGTAAGACGAGAGCGGCTCTTGGAAAAAGACGGAACCTTCTGGTTGTGATTAGCTGTGAGGCTGTTGCAGCAGGAAAAGGAATTGTTTAGATATCACCTTATAGTGATCCCGATAGTCGAAATCAATTTGCTTATGATATCCAAAACACGTTGTCATGTCGTGGACCGGTCGTAAGTTGAAAGTGAGTTTAAGAAGCGTAGTTGTCAACTTTCTCAAAATACCAATCTGAGGACACTATTGTGTAAGACACGATGCGTAGATCAATTTGTATCTTTGAATGTAAACGAAACTAGATGAAAAAAATATGAGGGTTTAAAGTTGATCAGATGACGGAGTAGTCCAAAAAGTGTTGACACGTGGTACATTTTCTAACAAGGCACCTGCTGGTCATCAAGACCTTCTTCCCAATCCATTCTTTTAAGAGTTCTTGGTCGATTATAGATCGTGTCTGCCAGACCTTGAGTTTGAATTCGAACCTCTTATCATTAGTTCAAACGGTCAAGGTATTGGAATTCCAATCATGTGATAGTTGTGCATGTCAAATCCATGGTCTTACTAACAACAATTGGTTTTTCTCCTCAGCACTCATGTTGATGATCAAGAGGTTAACAAAAAATCGTAAGCTAGTAATGGTTATTGAAACTTCGAGTAGAATATCTTTGGGTCGAACCTTCCGTCCGTCTATCATTCTTGTCTAGAAAGGTGCAAGGTGGAGAGTATGATATCTAATCCATTGTTGTAGATTCTCACTAATGAGATTCACCTCAGCTCCTCCGTCTACTAACATTGTCGGTATCTCCTACCGGGATATTTTTCTTCTAATTAGAAGATTATTCATATCTCAATCAACTTCCATTTGTTTCTAGCTTTCCAACCCCACTTCAATCTCCCTTAGATCACTCGCATAATGTGTTCTATGATTTTTTGAACAAGTACACTCGTAAATCAAATCCTCTAACTTCAATCGATGATATTTTGCTCATTATGAACTCAAATCAGTTAATCATTGAGTTGATAGTTGTCCATGAGCTTTCCGACCTCACTTCAATCTCCTATAGATGAAATCTACAATGCGTTATATAGTTGTTTGAACTTGCATACTCAGAAATTGACTATTCAAACTTCAATCATCATATATCCGTCCTCTTGATCTCAAATTTAGATCTCTTAGATTAAGTGCGCAAGTCAGCGAGAAGAGCTTTCTAGTGCTATCCAGAACTCGTTGAGATCACCTCTGTAGCGACCGTGAGGTCGATTTGAAACCTAAGGGATACTTTTGGAATTTTTATCAAAAATAGTCCACCAATGAGAAACTAAAGATTTTTGTTTTTGTCTTCTAGTGATCTACTTAACCATATTTGGTCATAATAAATATTTAGCGCTCATCTAAGTCATTTACAACAATAAAATACTTGTTTGCATAAAGGAAGTCTACCTACTTGACGCAACTTAGCTATACATGTTTCCACAAATACCTTTCACGTAGAAGATATCCGTACAACTTTCATCTGATTCTCTTTGAACTCTACATCATTCTTACTCTCTCGTCTATCTAAAGAACTCAGATAAAACAACCAATATCACGTAATCTTCCCGTGTAGAACTCATCGTTGAACAGTAGTGGTTCTACAACCATCTCATCCTCATCTACATAGTGAGCCATATATAACATGTGTTAATTTCATCCTTATCTTCTACGGGATAGTCTTTCATAAGGATATCATCCATAAATGAGATAGTGATCTCAAACTCTCGTCACTCTTTATGCATCGTATTTTGCATATGGGCTATTGAGTTCGTCACTTCTTGAGAAAGAGTACACATCCGCATCAATCTCAAAGGTGTACACATGTAGTCAAGTCTCTACTCCCCAAAGCAAGCTGAAACTGACCGTAAGCAGAAAATAGATCCTTCTCCTAGCAAACACATCGGCTATCTCATCCACCATAAGTCATGTCCATACGTTTTGAATCATGACCTTGTTGGCCGGTTGAAAATCTTGGATGAAGTGCAAAACTCATGTCTTCTTAGACACTGTGAACCATCGGCTAGAGTACGTAGCCATAGATGGTTCAAGAATACTCATCTACATTTTCTCTTCCAACAACTCAATAAGCTTCAGTAGCAAGACACGAGGGACTATAATCGGCTTCAAGTCCCAAGGTACGTGAAGAATAATGAAGATAACAATCGGAGCTATCACACTAGGATCCACACAACCAATCTCCTCAGCTGAGAGAGAAAATGCTCTACCATGACTAACAATCATCTGCTTGAAAATCCTTTTCTCTACTTCAGTCGAGAAGCCATTCTCTCCTATCTCTAATTGCTCAAGTGTCTCTTGAGTAAATTGATGTCCTATCTGTGTATGATCTCTAAGTACATGCTCAATTGCTGTCAACTCCATATGTTGATGTGAATCAACAAGCAATTGAGTCGTCATTGACTTTATCTTCTTTGTCACGTTTTTTTACTTAGTGTTCATCTTTGCTTCTTGATGAGACCCACACCAGCAGTCTACATCCTTCCATCCACTCTCTAATCTCGAATGAGGACGAGATTGCAAGTACAAGACAATCTCCTCAAAGACTTTAAGAGGGTGGATGAAGATCATCATCCTATCTCATCTGGAACTTCATCAACCTATATACATCATCTAGCCAATGAACAACAAATTGTACACCTACAAACTCTTGTACACACTAGAGACTACCTCATCTCCTCGTAGAATCCTTGTACAATGCAAATGTACTACATGCTTTTTCATCTGCCTCCTACTCTTTATAGTCAACTTCTATACTCGTATGAACTGACTCCAATCATCATAATAGAAAGTCATCAAGCTAGATCTCTAACTCTGTACACTATACATACTTTCAAAATCTTGAGCAACTTCTTCATCCGTCTCATGTGATCCCTCAAGATGCTCAAGAGGGATCATGGTAGTAGTAGATTCTTCACTCTTGTCATCCGGTCCTACAAGAGTGGGTTTTAAAAACCTTTACTCTTACAAATAGAAAAATCTCTCAAGGTCTATCTATTTCATCTGTGGTTCGTACAAACCGTTAAAAACTGCATTGAATGTCTATCATCTGGACTACAGATCTTAGCATAGTGAGATATGTCATCCATCACATGGTCTCCATCCGAACCACAACGATATACGGCTAATCAAGGATAACATGATAAGAAGCAAAATATTACATGAAGAATACCTCCATATCACTTACCTTCACCCTCACATTAGGACATGCATCATATTATTCACCCTTCTAGTTGTTTGCAGCTCGCAACACCCAACCGTGGTTCAGTTTGATAGATCATTGTCCTCTCTCGTACACCTCCCGTGACATGATGTTGATCTCTGATCCGTGATCAACGAGCGCAGCAACAAGTTCAAACAAACTTCCAAGACATACTCGTATAACAGTCATAGCATGAGCCCAATGCCTCTTTTTGAAGTCACTATAACTAGTTGGACTCTCCTCGCCAGCTTCCTCATCCTCAAACTCAACAATGTTGGTACCAACAAGCAACACTTCTTTGCTGGTACTCCTTGTCATCAACCTCTTAAAAATGTACCTTTTCAAACTCTACATCATTCACAGAAGCTCCAACCACATCTATCATCTAACTCTCTACTTGCTCAGACCTCACTTATCTCTTTTGTTTGATGATGTTGGTGATCAACTCGTAAACTCTTTCTTTGCAATACCAAGAACCTCTCAAAGACGTCTACTATCCTCTATCCCAAGATGCTCTTGAGATCAGTGGAAGTTTCAATATCCACCGCCAACTTGTAAATCTCTCTTCTCTTGAGCAATAGACCGCATTCCAGTACTCGTAAGCTCTTGTTGAGATCTTTGCAGGTCCTTCATCGGACTTGGTGATCCTCTGTCCATCTCTCATATCTTCTAGAATCCCAGTATCATGATCAGAGGCATCTCGTCGTCTCTTTTCCTCCAAAAAAATATCATGCTAGTGAACGTGTCTCTCCACATCCAAGAATACTTTGATAGACATAGTGTATACAGGATCTCATCACCTTGTGATCTTACAGATAGTCTCTCTTTTCAATACCTCAGAAGGAACGTTAACATTACTCTTCTCAACAATCAATCTAGCAACGTAGGATTAACGTATACATCAGGATTTGCTAACGGTATCATTAAAGTAATTATTGTTGCAGTTGTAGCAATATGAGGTAGACTCCTCATGCCTTCTCTCCCTAACTGCGTACTCAACGACTACTCGATAGAAGCAAGATGTAACCCCCCATTCTGTAGCGAACCACATCATCTCGTAAAGCATTCGTAAGCTCTTGACAATCTCTCTTAAGATGATCTGAACTATCACACCAGATACATCTACGAACAAGAGCACCTATAAGACGTGCAGCAGCAGATGCTGACAACTGTTCTCTCTGCAAACCAGCCAGCTCTATCTTCAGTTCATGCATTTGCCGGATCAGATCTTCAATCTGACCGTTGAATAAGTACTCTTTATGCAATAATCGGCACAACTGACACTTGATATCGCTGTTTGATGTGCATCACCGATGATCCATTACAAGTCAGCGATCCATAAATAACAACCTATTGTGTTTCACATGTTCGTCTACTGTAAGCTAATCAATGATCCTCCTGAAATAACAACTTGTCATTATTTTTCATTCTTTTGTCGGTGATCCGTTTGTCAGTGATCTTCTAGAAATAACAACTCGTTATTGTTTTTCAGTTCATCAGCGGTGAATCCTTCATGATCTTCTCTAAATAACAACTTGTTATTACTATTTTTTCGCACCACCAATGGTCCACATGTCGGCGATCCATAAACAACAACTTGTTGCTATTTGTCATCTACAAGTCAACAGTCGCCGGCTATCATGCTTGTCAGCGATCCTTTCACCGGCGGTTTTCCTTTCCTAAATAACAACTTTTTTTGTTAATTATCACACACCGCTGGTGATCTGTTTGCTGGCAATCTGTAAACAGTAACTTATTGTCATGTTCCGTCGGTGGTCCCTCAGTCCACCATCCATCCAAAAATCCATAAAAGTAAATATCATCGTAATTTTTCTATCTTTGTTTCGTTTACAATGATTTAACAATCAATTTTGATCTCCTCGACGAGATCTATCCAATACTGTTGTCAGATATGTGTTAGCAGCAACTTAGGAAAATGTTTTTCTCAAGATCTGCGTTTCATGCTATAGTCGATCCGTGAAACGACACCATCTATTTTTTTATTACATGTGAGTCCAAAAGTGACGCTTTTTTTTCTCGACCAATGGGTAGAAGAATGGATATCCCATTTAGTGATTTCTTGTATAGAAATCTATTTATGTTTTATGTATTTATTAATTATGAGTTTATAATGGTTACAGTGGGTATTCAAAGGATACAGCTAGTACACGATGAGCTCCGGTGATGTCTTCTTCCCCACTTTCCTTATGTATCCTTCTGGGATGCATATTTGACTTGCAATTTACAACTAGTGAACATTTCAAAATTCATAACGAAATATGCATAAAAAGTGTGCAAATGATCAGAGAACGGAAAAGGACAAGCGGGAAATGCTGTGACGTGAAATTCTTATCATTTATAGGTGATGTGGAGCAAAAGATAAGTAAAAATAGCCAACGGTCATTTGTATCATTTCCTATACAAAAGTCCTGTGGCGTTGCTTCCGCTATTTGACTTTAAAACACTTTACACAAGACATTGTTCTAATGTTAACAATCTGACTCAGCTTTCGCTATTTCATGTGAATCGAACACTGTAGAATTATCTTTTTCTTATACGAGACAATGGTCTAGTATTAAAAGTATGTGTCTAGAGACCGATCCGTCAGAGTTCGATTCTCACTCTGTGAGAAAGAGAAAAGAATGTTGTGAAGAGAACAAAAGAAATAATTAGATACTATACTGTACAGTTTCTATACTATAAGCAGTTCAGAAATCCAAGATGGAGTTTTAAGTATTTAAATATTTCTTAAGTTAGAGAGGTCTCTTCCAAATTTTGTCTTCACAAGATCAGCCGAAGAGATTACATGATTTGTTGGACCTGAAATTAAATTATCTGTAATATACACTGAAAATCAAGTAAAAAGAAAGAATCGAGCACAAGTGAAAATATGCATGCCTAGCTGATTATGAAGAAACGTTTCAGTTCGAACTATGAGCATTAAGTCAGTCTGAGACTATGAGGAGCGGGGAGAAGGTGAGAGCGCGTGCCGAGGCCCGAGAGGAAGGAACGATGATTGAGACCAGCGAATATATATGCGACCAAAGTGACGTTTTGCCGAAAAGAGGGAAAAAGACAAGAACGGATTAGGGCTGTGAGCAGAGACGGAAGGCGGGCGTTAATCTTTGTAGACGGTTGGTTGCCTTTGACAATGAATGAGTCTACTGCAACAATAAATTTATTGTGTGTTGACTATATATATTTATCCCGTGAAAAGATATATCACTTGACAGCTGTTTTGCTTGATGATGAGTGAAAGTATTTTAGTCATTCTTTCATGCATGGTCATGGTTAGGACGGATTTTTCCGGATTCAAACTGCTACACGCTGCCTGTTATATTTGAACTATAGTCTTCACAATTACAGATACTGAAGATAGCACAGTAATTTCAGTCCTCGTTGTGAATCTACAAGTCGGGAGTTCGAGCTAGACTTTCACAAGAGAAATCACGATTCATATAGAAGAATAATATGTGAAGGGTTTAGAGAGATCTTTTCAGAATTAAATTGTAAAGTGTTTAGAGGGGTCCTCTCAAAATTAAATTGTACTTAAAGCAGTATAAGATGATATCTGATTCGTTCTCAGACAGAAATATTTCATCTCAGTAAACAAGTCCAACGTAATACATGGACTGAACTTGGAAGAGGTGATAATGCAAGGATGTCTGGCTCTAGCGGATACTACGCGGACATGAGCGAGGTCAGACAGAAATATTTCATCTCAGTAAACAAGCGCAACGTAATACATGGACTGAACTTGGAAGAGGTGATAATGCAAGGATGTCTGGCTCTAGCGGATACTACGCGGACATGAGCGAGGTCTTCCATGTACTAACCTTCTCTTCGGGTGAAAAGACAAGGTGCTGCGATTGATTGAATTGCGGGGCTATGCATTTGAGATTTCTTTCATTTTAAATTTTAAACAAATAAAATATTTTTTTCACAAAAAATTATAATTTATGATTAGCTCTGCATTTAAAAACATCTCTAGGAAAAACTACTGGAGATGTCTACTAGATTATATTTCTATATATATAATAGATAAAATTTATGGTTTAAATATTAATATTATTGTAAAAAATAATAATACTATTGAAATATAAATTTTCCATCAATAATTAATTGTGAGATGAATCATATAGTGTAAAAACTATGTAGAGTTCATTGTTTAACTGATTTGGTTTTCATAGGTAAATTTCTATCAGCAAAAGTATTTAGATATAATATTTTAAATTATTTATTCCCAAATAATCCATTTGCAAATGAATTACTCTAGCTATCATGTATATTTACAATGGCATCTAGACTTGGAACCAAAACTTTTTTCTTTATAAATTCTTTATTCTCAGACAGTCCATGCAGAATAGAATCTTCTGGCTATCAGACATATTTACAAGAGCACTTATGCTTTGAATTGAAAGTTTTCTCTTTAGAAAATTACAAGAAAATCACACCTTTCTTTTCGTTTTTCTTTTTCACTTCATCAAAATCTACTGTTAACTATGAAAATACATAACAAAAAGTAAGAAAAAATAAACCTCCTCTCAGGGCTCTCCTCTGTGCACCTGACCTGATGGCGCAGCTCCCCACTGAAAGAAAAGATTTATTAGAGCAACGGTTATTAGAGAATAGGCTGGAGTGGGATCCATTTTATTTTATTTTTAGCTGAATGTAAGATATAATTAAGATTCTTGAGATCACTTAATGGCCAAAATGATGACACGATTACATCGAAAAGAGTAGTCTACGTTTAGTCTCCCTTTTCCCTTTTCTTCTCTTCTCAAGTCCACGCACTCCACATTGTATTGTATGTGAACTTGGAGTGCGTGTTCACTTTTGTGGCCAACGTGGTTCTTGATACAGTAGCTCTAACCTTTTTAAATTGTATTTCTTCCTCATGACAGACCTGAGGAACGTAGATGACGTGGCAGTCTTCAGCCGATGATGTGGGATCGAACCTGGGTTGTGCTCCCAACCCGACCCACCATGCAGAACCCTGAAGCGAGCGAGGGCGCACCACTCCCTCTCTTACTCACTCCGGTGGGCCTCCCTCCATGTACAGTAGAGCTGGAGGGAACGACGGGGACGGTAGCGCAGAATGAGATGGTGCGTGCCAGTGCTCGGGGTAAAAGGTTTAGAGAACCGGAAATTATCCGAAGGCAATTTCTCTCAATCATTTAATAGTCTTCCCGTTTTTAACACAGATAAATTCCCCGAGCGCTGGTGCGTGCTTGAGCCTTGATGTTGTAGTAGCAGTGCGTGCGTGCATACGTGTGTGCGGGAAAGCACGGTCACGGCTCGTTCGTATGATTCATGACCAGGTAGAAGCGCGAGGTTTGTCATAGTTTGTAATTGGACTAACGAGACCAGATCTGAATAGGAATATGGTCGCGCAAGCCGAATAGAAGAGGCCAGAGCCCGAGCTTTGTCGGTACAGAAATTGCGCGAGGATATGCGCGATCGGGAAGGAACGAGGCAAGAAGAATCAGGACTCGTAGGAGGGGAGGCGAGGAGAGAAGAGGAAAGGACGATGATCGTTGTTGCAGTGATTTGAATCTTCTGGGAATGATGAAGATTCAGGACTTTCGGGTCGCTGTTCGTTTCGGTAGGTACTCCGATCCTCTATCCCTCGCAGCTCAGTACGCGAAGCTTCCCCTTCATCTTGAAATAAATGAAATCTGGACTCAAGGTGAATCCCCACTCTACAAGATACAGCTGGTGAACATGATTGACGGCTTTGAATGGATGTACATTGTCTGTCGGATAATTGCGCGATCATTGTAGTCTTTTGGAGCACCGTCACCTTTCCGGTTTCTCTTTTAGTTTTAGGTCCGAGCAGCGTGGGGAAATCTCAGGCAGGACATTTTCAGGAGATTGTTCTTGCACACATGAAATTTCATCTTCGTCCATTTATTAGCCCGTCAGGGCTGGAACTATACGCCTCGCTTGGAGCTCTGAGTTTGAGGGGCTTTCGCGGTTAGCCTGCAGTCGTAATTGGTTATAACAGTTGGTAGGATCTCTACGCCCACCGCCGTCTCATTTAAGCAGTCATAGGACGTGAAACCTTCGGGAGCTGTAGATCTGCATATTCCACAGGGTAGAAGCGTTCCCAATCTTTCCTGTCGCATGGCGCCAAGTGTTTCTTATGCGAGGACATTTCTCTTTTTTATGGGACGTAGGCTTAGAAGAGCTCGCTGGGAATGCGCTCGGATTGGGAGCAACGATCACAGTCTAGTGGTTCGCCTTCTTCTTGGGGTCACAATTGACATGGCATGGCCTGTCTGGACAAGTACAAAATAGTGAATTTAATGGTTTAGTTGTGCTGCGCTGCGGTGAGATGACGGCAGTTGTGTACAATTCAGTGTAGTACGCTGACATGATTGATGGATTTTGTATAGGTTTCTCTTACATGCTACAGGATGAGGAGCAGAATAAGAGACTTCTTTCGTCTAACGATTCGGGACTTTTGGACCTTGTTGGGTTCGTTGGAAGGAGGAGGACAAGGGACGGGAGTCCCAGGTACTGACAGGTTATAAGATTTTGTGTCTAGCCTCGGTTGAAGGAGATTTGTCTTTCACTCGTTCTGCCAGTGGCGAGATGGCCATTGGTTATCTCAGCACGCTCGATAGTGTGAATGGACAGTTTCTTAAGTATTCTGCCTCAGTCAAGAACGGCCATGCGAGCACCAAACACGCACACACAAGAGGAGGGCTTGGAGAGTGCCAGGCTTGTAAGTGCAGAGCTTTGAGTATTCATCTTTGTCCCTGTGGCATCGCGGATGATTTGGTGAGTGGAAAAAAAACTGACCGCTTTGCGAGTTTGGATGGATCGACACTTCAGGCAGGCGGACTAGGAAAATCTCGTAAGGAAGCACCGGACAGACGGAGCGCTCTTTCCTTCGAAGAGGACAGAAGCTTTATATTTCATGGTCTAGGTTGCGAATGTGGAAAAGTTATCGGTCAGTTACCGTCGAATCTTAGTGAGCAGGGGTGTTTCACAAAAGGCGGGTTGAAGTTAACTGCAAAAGTTCTTGGACTCGCAGCTTGCTTTGGAGGGTTGGCGGGGTTTTGGAAGACCTTTCTTTTATCTCTACCGCCTGATTTTCGAGAACGTTGGTGGAGGTTGGTGAATGATATTCCTGAGCCTAAAAAACCAGTTGCTGCCGAGTCTCAGCCGGAGACCGTAATATATGACCGTCATGGATCTGTTATTGCTACCGTCGCAGCGGGGGGCTACAGTGGTAAACGGGACGACATGAAGCCAGGAAGCAAAGTCAAAGGAGCAAAATTGCTTCCTGGTGATATTCCTTGCTGGATGTGGCAGGCTGTAGTTGCTTCAGAAGATAGACGGTTTTTCGAGCATCAAGGCGTGGATCCTCGAGGAGTTGCTCGGGCCGTGTTGTCTCTAGCTTCACGTGGAGGCGGAAGTACGATCACGCAGCAATTGGTGAAAAATGTATTTTTGAGTAGTGAACGCAAATGGACTCGAAAGCTGTCAGAAATGATTCTTGCGCTTATATTGGAGAAGCAGTTGTCAAAGTGGGATATTTTGCATCAGTATTTGAAAAAGATTTACTGGGGACATGGTGTGTATGGAATTGAGGAAGCTTCAGCCTTGTATTTTGGCAAACATCCGTCTCTGTTGACTCTTGGCGAGTGCACAATGCTTGCGGGCATCATCCCAGCTCCAGAGCACTTGTCACCATATCGCGACTCCAGCAGGGGAAGGAAGCCCCAAGCGAGGGCCTTACGACGGATGGTGGAGGCGGGGTTTTTGGATCCTGTAACTGCCGCCAGCGCTTTAGACGAGCCTCTAGTTCTCGCTATTGAGAGCGAGGAGGGTACTTCAGGACCTTGGAAAGCTCCACATTTTGTCAGCGAGGTGTTATACGAGCTCACTCAGAAGTACGGATGGACTGAGGTTGCTTGCGGGGGACTGCAGGTTCATACGACCTTGGATCTTAAGATGCAACTCATCGCGGAAATGGTGGTGCAGAATGCTGCAGTGGAGTACGATGACGAGAGGATAGTGCTAGCCGACCAAGGATTGCAGAGGACCAGAGACAGGCTTGAAAGTTTTCATACTGAGCGTGCTGAAAAAGTAAGTAGAGAGGTTGAACTAGCCATCAAAAGGGTTGAAGAGCGAGCCAGATTACTTGGAAGAGCTTTGAAAGTGAGCGAGATAGCACCTGCAGCAAGTAACGTGTCCATGGAAGGCTCTGAAGCTTCGCCAGCAGCCCTTGCAGCGAAGTGGGCAGAAGCGTCAGTTATCCAGAGATATTCCACGGCAGAAAAGTATTTGAAAACAACCCTTGCCAGATACGAAGAAGAGATAAAATCCGCGGAGAAGTCGAGGATGGAAGCAGCCATGGTCGCAATTGATCCCCTGAGCGGTGCCGTTCGAGTTCTTGTTGGGGGCAGAGACTACTACGAGAGTAATTTTAATAGGGGCACACAGGCATTTCGATCACCTGGATCAACATTCAAGCCTGTTGTCTATCTCACGGCTCTGGCTGAAGGTATGCAGCGAGATCATGTACTTATGGATGAGCCCTTTACTATCGGGGGCTTTACTCCTGAAAATTACGACTTGAAGTTTCGAGGCAAAGTCACACTTGAAGAATCACTCCTATACTCTCTGAATGTACCCACTGTGAGGCTTTGTGCGGAAGTAGGTGTTGATAAAGTCTGCGAGATGGGAAGGGCCTTGGGAATCGAAACATTTCTACCGTATGAGCTTGCATTATCACTGGGTGGCTGTGAGGTAACACCACTGCAATTAGCTACAGTTTATTCAACCATTGCCTCAGGTGGAGTGTACCATAAGCCTCACCTAATCACGCGTGTGGAAAGCTCCGATGGACGAATTCTAGAAGAAAGAAAGCCACCAGGTTTACCTCAAGCCACCGTAGTAAACGAGGCTGCAGTTGCTGAGTTGCGTGCTCTGTTGCAAGCTGTTGTTGAGCGCGGAACAGGTCGAGCTGCTCGCTTTGGGCGTCCTTGTGCAGGCAAAACTGGTACTTCTGATGACCATAAAGATGTCTGGTTCGCGGGCTTCACACCGGAACTGGCCTCTGTTATATGGCTTGGATATGACAACAATGCACCGGTGGGAGGCATGCATCCAGGTACCGGAGCCTCACACGCTGCCCCTGTGTGGCAGGAATTTATGAAGCTTGTGCATGAGGGGCTCCCCTTGCAGAAGTTTCATGACATAGGTACAGATAAACATGGAAGCAGGGCCCATTGCCCTTTCGTAAGAAGATCACGCCGGCAGCCAAGGTTGGGCATTCGTAAAATCCGCAAACATCTCAAACCAACGACAAAACCGAGCCCTTGGAAGCAAATTTGGGACTGGGATAAGGCAAGCATTTACTGGGAAGAGAGAGAGAAAATGGAGGGCTGGCTCACTGATCGTGCCAGTAGAGCCTTGGAGCTTCGAAATATGAGGCATGCACTTCAGAATACGTTGATGAAATTCCGTAGGCTACCTAGAGTGGCTTTACTGGAGCAGAAGCCTTACAGCCAGTGCGATAATTAACGAGGTTGGAATGTATCACTTTCCTTTTGCACCCATTAGTCTCCAAGCTAAAAGTTGAGGAATGCAGGAGAGATGACGGCCCGTACGTTACAGGTCTTACTCCTGAACTGCACTCGGGACTGAGAACCTCTCTCCTCAGCATCGACATGGTTGGTTTCTCAGAGAAAGAGGTACGTATTGTCAACTGTCTAGACTGAATCGGACATCACGCTCTACAGTCGCTCCTGACATCTCGGTCACATTTAAATGGTCAGTAGGACAAACTTTTCTGGCAATCTCGTAGAATAGTGAAAGCCGAGTGTAGTTTTCGAGCATCGCTGCTATTCAGTCTTGAAAACTTCGATTGTCTTCTGTTGTAGCTGAACGAAGACTAATGGCTTCTTTGTACAGACCGGAATGCGGAGTTCAGAGTAGTTAAAAGCGATCGGGAAACTGGTATCCATATAACGATGGTACCTTAAGCTGAAAGGGTCCACGGACGATTCTATTAGATCATGAAATAGAATACGCGTTCACAGTTTTGATCGCGAGAAGACGAGGTGTAGAGTAGAAAGGGCATCGTGAGCATAGGTAGGGTCGAAAGTTTCATGGGTTTGGTATTTACTTGAATTGTCAAAGTTTCAGTTTCAGTTTTAGCAAGGCCATTACTGTATTGCTAAACATTGAACCTCCAGTTCAGATGAGCTGAGTTTTTCGACCGTTCTCCAGATGTAAAATTGTGAACCTGAATCCGGCAACCTTAGGCTGAAGGTACCTAAACTGGCTCGCAGTTGTTAGAGTTTGCTCTAGTGTCTTCTTTATCGACTGAGAGTATCTCACTGTTACTCCTGTGATATGGAATGTCAGGTAGGGGAGAATTGTACCCTTGGTGGTAAGTAGAAAAGAAGAGTCCAATACGAGAATACAAGCGATTTTACCAGAACACCCCGTTCCGGAAATACATTGATAGTTTTAATCGCTTTCTCGATCGCGAACCTGGTATGGGAACCCAGGGAGTAAAGGGACTGATGTTGCGTCAGTTGTTGATAGCGAGGGATGCTCACGACGAGCCATGCTGATAGCTTCCAGTTCGAAAGAATTCTGGGACTGGATTATGCCACTGTCGGCGCAGTTACAGTGCAGTGCAGCGAAGGACGATTTAAGTCCGTGTACCGGAATGTGATAAAATTGACATGAAAGGTACAAATTCAAAATCAGTTCTTACATTTGATTACACTTACATGGCAACGGTGGGCAGTGGGCGAGGTCTCCATGTTGCCTGGACGGTATGTTCATGCATGGAAGGGAAACTTGGAGGCTTGCGATTTCATATAATTCGATCGAAGGTAATGGTCAAATTTCACAGCGATCACATGATCAGCTACCGCTAGTGCAGCGAGATGCTCAGGTGTAGGAGGACAATCAGTGATACCTCCGCAACCGGCAGTGTTGAACGTATTCGTTTCATCACCAACCATACAGAGCAGCATAGTTTCGGAAGAGAAAGCTTTTTCGACAGCATTTTCGACGTGATGATTAGGGGTTTGTAACGTCATGAGTGGAGAAGATTTTATGATCCAGGTAGAGTAAAGCAATTACGCACTGCATTATCTTATTTCGACTTTGGATCCGAGTTGTACGATACCGGTTCGCTAATGAACCTTAGAGATTATCTCCATGCATATTCTTCACCTTTGACCCTTTTGGGTATGTTTGGGAGAAACGAAAGCTCTCTAAAGAAATAGAATCACTCACTATATTCTCGATCAGCTCAACGCCACATGTTGTATATGCAAGACTCACATTTGTCTTAGAGGAGTGCAATCATTTGCATATCTATACATTTTTGTTTAGTAGGCGTGCAATTTTATTTCATACGTAGAGCGAGTATCTTGGTGCGACCGTTGCTGGCTACTAGGAAGGAGCACCCTTGAATGTAGGACACGTCATTATTTGCTCGGCTTATAGTGTTCATGCAGGGATCTAGACAATTTATCTCAAATTTATTTGATAAAGAAGAAAATACATCAACCAAGTATACTTTTCAACTCCGATGTACATGTCAAGGCAGTAATGCAAGATGTTGCTCCTATGAAGTAGAAGTCGCGTCTAACAAAATCGTCCTTGAGGATATCTCTCCGTCTCTTGTTTCATTCAGAATTTCAGAAGTCACCCTCTTGTGGAAAGCTCTAGAAAGAACGTAAACCTAACAACGTGGAAGCTCTTCCGTGAAATGTTCTGCTTCTTCTTTCCTCTTGAATATGATATGCATCCAATGTGTACACTTGCAAGCGGGACGGGAGAGGACAAGCGAGGAGGGCATGAGCTAATTTGTTTTCCCGAGATAGGAGTTTGGCATTATTTTCTAGAATTATTATTATTTTTTCAATCCTTAGCTAGTCTTTTGTGGTCAAAATATAACGTGTGTTAGAGAAATTAATATTATCATTGTGCGTTCACAAGATCGACTTTTGTTTGCTCTTGTCTTTGCATGTGATATTATATTTATTTTTTGAAGTGGTACATAGTAAATATTTTTCAACATGGACTTCATGGGGAAATGAAGGTCCATGCTGAAATCAGAGCTATTATCAACTGGAAGTGAAATGTTTGTAGAACAGAATGTAAGAAGTTTCGTACGGAGACTCTCTCATTTCAGTTCGAATCCTAGACCCTGAAGACAAAACTACTTCTGGTTAGGGTTGACTAGATAATATCAGTTGATAACATTCTTCCAAGAAATACCATGTCACTCTAATATAGAGTGACAGAACGAATTGATCTCAGGTGATAATACAAGAAATACTATGTCACTCTAATATAGAGTGACGGAACGAATTGACCTCATGTGATAATACAATGTGAAGAGGTCATCTCGTGGGATCGAAAGTGAGATTTCGCACAAAAGCTCTAGATCTTTGACGATCTCTTGGTCCAACGCGCATACTTGTTTGGTATGTGCCTCGAACAAAGTCAGTGAATTGTCCAGTGGCTTCAGTCCGTCCTCACCGCTCGAAAGAATTTAGCTCATACTTCGTGAAAAGTCTACCTCAAAATGAAAATTTGATTTATATGAGAGAGTTGGATAAAAAAGAATTCTTAAGAGAATCTCCAAATTATAGTTTCAAGAGTTCCCCGGATATGCTCTAACGAATGAAAGTATATTGAACATAGTGATCGATCGATGAGCAAAAATTCCCAGAGGATAATCCAGATCTACCTAGTTCCACAAATGGTATGGACCAGATTGAACAAGAAAGTCGAAGTTCAGCATCTGCTGTGAGTCACTTTCTTTGTGAAAGTTCAACATCCTTAGGGCAAATACGTATTAATTACGTTTACGTGATAAATGTGGATTAGAGTAGGTATGACTTGAATGTGGTAACGAGTGAAGAGAGTTAATCATCTAAAGAAATCGACTGATTTTACCGATTTGTAGGCACACAATCAAGAGAGCGAGTCAGTTCAGTGCAGGCAGTGTTCAGAACTTCAGGGTAGATGCGAGAAATAATTGAGCTGATACGTCATCATCCTGCTGCTGTCACTAGTAGCTTCTAAATTCCATGGGCAAAGACGTTTTGAGAACGATTAAAGTGCATGCTTGCATTGAAGCAGAATGTAACGTCTTGCTGTTTCAGTTGTAACAAGCTGAAACAAGCTGCTCTCTTACACTCTTCCTTGTGTTTATCACCTTTGGCTGTGGAGACATCGGAAGACGAAGAGATCATCTTTCAGTTCGATAACGGGTCCTTGAAGTTCGATACACTTATCAATCATCTACGGAGGGTATTCCATCTTATCGCGAGTCTGCGTTGTATGTCACTCGTCCGAATTGTATCCTAGTGAACCCTGTAACAAGTTGATGCGCTTGCTCTGTTTCTGTCACTTACGCCCTTACTGGTGACTTGTACTAAATAACCCTATGTTTTTCTGTCACATGTTTTCTCCTTTTCAAGGAATGTGTTGGAAAGCAGAGTTTTGAGTCCTTTAGCGAATTTTCTCCATTCTAATCTGCATTTGTGTTTAAACTTTGACTCCAAGAGCATGATCCATGTCCTCTGTTTCTCCGTACATTCAGAGTATAGGTGGAATGGCATCATAGGAACTCCAAGCTCATCTCATGCTCACAGCTTACCGGTCTCACCCACAAGCTGTAATGTCTTCTTCTTCGGACTACGACTACTCCTTCAGTCCTCGAAGGAGGCAGCAGCTTTTTGCCGCAGCTGGTGCAGCTGTGCTGGCTGTATACAAAAAAACTGATCTTTTTTCGAATTCAAAAAACTTTCTATATTTAAAATATTTATACTTTTATTTTTATGAAGAAGAATTCGTAAAAAATGAAAAAATGGAATATCTTTAACATGTCGCCGAAAAATTCGTATCAAAGCGTGACTGTCAATCCAAGTGTGTTTTTCCCCGGGGATGACGATGAAGATTTCTACTGCCCCACGTCAGTTTATGAGAACGAAAATATACTGGAGCTCGACACAAATTTCGGGGCATGTAGTCGAGGCAGCGACCTTGGCAACAGCAGCAGTTGTTGAAGAAGGAGAAGGGATGAATGAGGTGTTGGAAACTGTCACAGAGGAGTTCGAGGAGGAGCAGGATGTAGAATTAAGTGGTGAAGTAGAGATGGTAAAACCTGGTGGGAGTTGGTTCAACACATACCTTTTGGATGTTTGGGATGAAGATCGGTGGATTTGGCTCATGAAAATGAGTAGGAGAACAGTTTTGCGGCTGGTTGAACACCTCGTACCAGCGTTTGTGAGAGAAACATTATTTACAGAAATATCCATTGAAAAGAAAGTCGGAGCCACCATCTACTAGCTAATCAATGCTACAGACCTACTGGAGCTGGGAGAGAAATTTGCCATGGACAAGTATACTCTCCAAGGAGCAATAGTGCAGAGTGTCAGGGCTATAAACTGGAGGCTGAACCACCTAATTGCGTGGCCGAGTGGGAGGGATATGGAGAAGGTAATGCAGGACTTTCAGCTCAAAACGGGTCTGCCTAATTGCTGTGGAGTGGTCGGCATATGCCACATTCCAATTAAGTCTGAACTTCCCGGGTATCGGAACGCTTCGGCGTGGACCTAATCTTCCGGGACCACACGAATGAGATCAAGCATAAGCTCAATTTCCCGCGATCCCTACCTAATAACGCATGAACTTCGCCTTGAGTCCGCCTTCGGACGATAAGAAGGGCACATACTCCGTCATTCGTCAAGCAGTATGTGATTCTAATCGTAAGTTCATAGATATAGGCTGTGGCTGGTTAGGAGGGACTCGTCCAACTCGCGTATTGAGGACTCTACGTTTCTGGAGAGAGAGTGAATCGGGAAGATGTTCTGTCTGGACCCAAGGTGCAGATCAATGCAGGCTTCTGGCTGAGACAGTACGTGGTAGGTGATCGGCGATATCCACACCTCCCATGGCTGTTGACTCCCTACGATGAGGATACCTTGAGTTACTCTAAGGAGTGTTTCAACAGCATTCATGAGCGCTGTGGGAACTATAATGTGAAAACGTTTTAACACGTTTCAGGCTACCTTCAAGCTTCTTGCGCAGCCGGCTAACCATACGATTGACTTCTTGCCTCATATCGTTTTCTCTGCTTGTCTTCTTCGCAACTTTCTTATCGAGGTGAAGGAAGTTGGTATCGAGCAAACTTTAATGGTAAGGAATACTCAAGAAGGCTTGATAGGAGGGTACGACGATGAAATTTTAGAAGAATCTGCAGATTCAATTCGAGCTGAATTGACAGAGCTGGTTGTACACACTTAGTCACCATTCACACGTTCACGGTTTTCTACACGACGTGGATATTGCACTGGTTCTGCTGCTTGAACCGTGGGTGGTTGAAACGGTGAGGAGGAGCTTTGTGTTTACGCCTTAGAGTTCAAGATAGGTGCGAAGGAAGACAGGAGACAGGCTTGGATCCTCTAACGCTTTGCTCTTGTGCGCCGAATGTACGTACTCTCGAATGGTGTCGATACTGGCTCGTAAAGGTTAGTGGTAGCTTGACAATGAACAAGTGACTTCTATGATTTTAGCCTGCTTGAGCTGCGTTGCGAAAGAGAAGTACGTTGAGCGCAAGAGTTGGATGGATGATGATGAGATGGATGGATGGAAGTGAGGGGAGAATGTCTTGTCAAGCCCCTGGTATTGAATGTTTGATTGAAGGAATTACAACTTGTTGGGTGCATCAGTTTGAAAGATTTCCTCACACAAAAAGGGAAAAGGCGAGGCAGCAGTCTCGCTATGATCTTCGGAGGAGAAAGGAATGCCTGGAACCCAGCCTTATGTGCTCAAACACGGGAATTTTATGGCTGTACTTCGGGCTCGCACGAATTGAGCTTCCCAAGAATATTACAAGTTCAGAACATCCTGTATTGTCAACCTGTAAAGTGTCAGAGATCTGGATATGAAAAGACAATGGAGGAGTCAACGAACTTCCGCTATCGATCCTTCATCCGAACTGACCGACTGCAACCTGCTGCACGACCATCAACACGGCTTACGCGCAAAAGATTGTCGAGACTCTGGACAACGCAGTTTTAGGTGGAATTCTCTCCCTCTAGACAGACCTCCTAATCCAAGCGGAAAATCCAAAGTGTACATGGAACTAGCTGACATTCCTCGCAGCTTGCTCTAAGTGTGATACGGAGCCTCATACACTATCAACCACGTTTTGATCAAGTAAGTCAGACAGCAATGAAGGGAGTCAACCCTGGATGAAACGAGGAAGTGGTAGGCTGCAAGAAGAATTCAGGAGCAGTTCTCTTCTTCAGTGTATCGTGGAAAATCTGGGTATTGAAGACGGAAGGCAGGCAGCTCCACTCTTGCCGCCGAATGTTGTAAACCACCACTGCTGACTTTGGAGCTAGTCTTTGATAGACGTAGATGCAATTATCATCGCAGGCAGCTTCATTCAAGTCTGTACCAACGAGTTCCAAAGGAGGGCCTCTGGTAACCTCTACAATCTGTTGGGTGTCTGGAAACAACTGGAAGACCACAAGCAGGTTTTTCTTACACGTAGATGGTGAGGAGCTTCCAAGGCCAGAGGAAGTGATAGTCACACGAACAACGATCATCACTCTATCACCACACGCGAGTATCCTGCTCATCGGTATGAAGTACACCGGCTCGGATTGCTGCAGATGTGGTCGTAGAGCTCTGATTCCAATGTTCGTCCAAGACTCTTCATTAACGTTGTAGGCCAGCAGTTCATAAGGTCCATCGTTTTGGTATCCCCACAAGACATAAAGTGTGTTTTGGAAGTAAGTGCTGTCTGTCCAAGCATTGCTGGCTGAATTCCAAGCTCTGTTAGATGAAGCCCATCTGCTGTTTGCTGGTGGCAACTGGGTGGAAGCCTCAGGTGCAGACTCTGAGAACCTGATACTCCAAGAATTTGTTACTGAATCATAAATTTGGACACAAGGTGTAGCTAGTGGAGTAAGGAGGAGCACCTTATAAGCATCGAGTCCGACCAAGAATAAGTGAATGATAGCAGGGTAATTCATGTTTGGACGAGGAGGCAGCGCTTTCCAAACCTTGGTAATGATATTGGTGACATAAATGCTGGGAAATTGGTTGAGGTCCACGAAACTGAGGAGGGGGCCACAACTGCTGAGTTTACCTCTGGATCTGGGAATAAGTGGTGCTCCATTGTAGGGAAGGTACGACAGAGTGAGCACTCTCTCACAGTCTTTGGAGGCAGCACTGTACCCGATCAAGCCTTCACGATCTATGTAGACCGGGCAAAATGAATCCCATTTGGTAGCAACCTGGCTGATTTCTGCTTGGAATGAACTCGAGAAAAGTTTGTCCTCCCACAACTTGGACAGCACTCGGGTCTGAAATAGGGACTTGAATGGGAGCCTCGCAAAAACTTTCTCCACCAGTTCATCCGGCATCCTTCCCCATACGTCCGGTTCCAGGTGGACAGTGTCTGTAGAATCCTTCATGTCTTCATCTTTGCTCTCTTCACCATCACGGTGTATTTTCTCACCGTCGATTATTTTGTTAGTGGCCTCCAACTTAAGGCTCGACAAAGCCTCCGGTAGCTGGGAGCTCGAGGAGCAAGCCATAGAAGAGGAATCCAACGCGCCTGCAGGAGAATTATGGTATTCTTCCAAGTGTCTAGCAACTGTCAGTCCGACCTCAAGACAAGGTCGAGGACAACAGATGACAGGAATTAACTCGTGCCGTCCTTTCGAACTTCTAACAGTCCGCCGCCTAGTTCGCAATTGCAGCCTTTCTCAATGCTACATCAGTCCTGAACGAACAAGTCGCTGATTCTCTGAACTTTCGTAGCCAGCACCAGAAATCAAACTTCGCAGATAGATTCTAGCCTCTCTCTACAAGCTCTAGGAGTTCGTCGATTTACTCTCTATCCGCGTCACTCGCAGGTCCCATGAATCACGCTATTGTCCCTTGACCTAGGCGGCAGGCACTGCAAATCTCTCCCCTTCACCTGCCACAACCACTCGCTAATAATGGTAATGCTTAAGCTAAAGCAACCCACCTTGTTCAATTCCCCAGTCCCCAGTCCTAAATGTGATGACGAGTGCATTCTCCCTTGTCTCAGGAGTGCACTCGATAATCCAGGCAGTTTCTCTAAAAGCCGACTTTATCTGACAGTCGGTTCTTGGCTTCACATTCTCAGGATGCGAGAATGCCCTTCTTATACAGTTACATATGACTTGTCTGGGATGGTTGGTGTCAATCTCAGCAGTGCTCCTAGACCATTACCCACACCCATCATTAGGTCTAGTCTATTCTGAAGTTACTTGAGGTGATGCCGTCGTCTGCTTACTACAGTAGTGCACCCTCGGGCTGAAATAGTGCCTAAAGGTGTGGTGACCCTTTGAGAAGTCTGGATATCCGTCTAGGACCACATGGTTAGCAAAGAAAGAGCTAAAGTCAACGATGCTTTCTCACATAGAGCGCATGCTTCGTACTGGAACGAGCACATCTTTGACTCGAGGCCTTATCACGGCGCTTTCTCATGGTATGAGCTACTCGCTATGAAGATTGAAAGACTTCATGTATCTGTTCTGCCCTTCCTGGAAAGGGTGGTGATTCGGCCATCTTCAAGCGAACATTTCCTGGTGGGTGGTTAATCGTTACGTGATTGTTGAGCAGGTTCCACTTTATTTGTTAAGTTATAAATTCTTATTGCAGGCTTGTCCACCATTCGCGGAAGGATGGAAAAAGTTGGTTTCACTTGGTTTTAGTTCATGGCATTCTTCAGTGAGCACTGACATGCTCTCACATCCTGAGTGTATCATGCCTGGAGATATTTCACATTATCCGTGACCCTTACCCATTCCAACAGTCAAACTCTGAAACTTCCTTCTCATATCGGTAAACAACAAACTTGTACAAATGCAGGAATAAAACAGTTGTCAAAGATGTTGAACGTAAAGATTATGTTGGGGAGGAGGTGAGGATTCGATTCAGGAACAGCGGTGGCACTATTGCGCTTCCCCAGCTGACGTTTGATTTGTTGATCAGAAGGTGTGAATGTTCTTGTTATGGTGAGTTGTTCCCATGGTCCGGTCATCTCTCTCTTCTATCATGAAGTTGCTGCGCCACTGTATTCGTTGTCTTGGAGTTGTATTGAGTAGTATGGACATATGGAGAGTAACAACAGAAGACTAACCGAAGTGACAGAGTATGCATGCTTCGTTAGAATCGTTAATCCCATCTTGCGCCGTCTTGTAGATTTGACGTCAGTGATGTAATTCTTAACCAAAGTGGCGTTGACGCCGTATCCATTTCTTTCGTTCTTCTTCGAGACCGGCTTCGGATGCATCATCATGTCACTTTTGCATGTTACCTCGAGACCTGAATCTTGGAAATCATGAGGATCGTGTCTCACTCTTGAAATCTCAGAGATCGAGTGAGTCAGTCGGTTACTGGTGCAGGCGCTGCAGGAGCTTTTAGCATGCGAACAACAGGCAGGAGGTTCTTCACGACCTGATCTAGCTACAGACGTTGAAATGTCGGAAGAAGCAAATTGAGTGGAATCGAACCCACCCATGCAGCGAATTTTAGTGGAATTTGACTCGATTACCTGGTTAGATATCCACGTCGGACGGCGGCGAAGAGATGGATGGCATCGTGTCAGGACATCGCCTTGTGCTGCCGCAGTTTCTGTCTCTGGATGAATGCAAGGTGAGAACCCTAAATCGACTTTTCTGGTGCTGTCTCTTCCCCTCCGAACTGTTGTTGGTTACCAGAGAGCTAGAGAAATTATCCTGGAGTCGATCGAACGGAAGTACCGAGTCGGTCGATGATTGTGGTCATGTGCGAATGCATTTCGAGAGTTTCTTCCTCAGCGTTCTCCAGCTTTAGGAGGTTCTTCTGTACGTGAGCAGCCTTGAATTAGTCAGGAAGAGGATCATTTAGACACTTATGCCCTTTATGTGTTTCCTAGCGGCTAGTCATATTCATTTCGTCGGTTTCGGTGGTGTACTTCAGATGTGGTAATATTGTTAGAACCGCAACTTTAGCACCAAAAGTAAAGGAGTCTGCACCTCCCGATGTGTCCTGTTGACTCCATACAAATGGCCGAACCGTGCGATGAACTCACTTTGACACTCTGATTTTGTGATATGGTTGTGGAAACGTCCATGCGTCTTTTGGTTCTGATCTTTACAGGAGCTTGAGTTCATTCACAAAAGCTGTGGCGTTGTTGGATATCGACCTTGGGTGCTGTCGACTACGCTATGTCATTTGGTGGCCACAAACTGTACGAACCTCATTTTGCCCTTACTCCCGATACGAGGTGATTGGCCTTAAATCTTATCTGCTTCGTTTGTCTTGATATAAACATTTTGCACCTCTAATCCTCAGATAGGTACGAACCTTGTCCTCCCTCGGACTTAAATTCCAGGCAGGGATAGATGGAATATTTGGCCACTAACAAACTTCAGCGGTTTTTTTCTGTACGCTGTGATGTAGTGGTGGGGATTTTCGGCTAGTACAAACATGTGATGGGGGGCCCTATGTATGATCCATGGTTAACAGTTTCACAGCTTACACATGTCTTTAGGTCATTCGGCTGTGAAATGTCGGTAGGAAAGATGCGTACTGCAGCTACGAGTTCTTGACATGTCTCCACATAGTAAAGTTTTGCTCCCGTAATTTCTGTACTGCAAGAAAGAGTGAAGGAGGTTGTGGAGGAGCATTTTGGTCGTGAATACGAACTTTTCACCGAGTTCACAGGTCTGATCAGGTGATTGTAATACTCATCTTTCCCGGAACTATTATTGTTGATACCCTTTTTGTCATCTGATTTCACGTGGACTGTAAGTTCACTTCTAAATTCCGTTCAGTCCGTATATAAAGGTCGGATTGACTTTCAGCTCTGAACAAGTTCGGCCTTTTGTTCGTTGTTCTTGGCACTATGTTTGTTGTATTTGCGACTGACTTTCGCCTGAAAGCCAGTGAACTTGTTGAAACCTACACTCACTTAAAGGCGATATCTCGCACGATATTATTTATTTTTGGTGCAGCTGGACCAAAGGAGCCAAGATTGGATGGCACAGTGATGATAATAGACCCTACTTAAGGCAGCGGCACTACTCGGTCTGCAATAAATCTGCTTTCTATGTAAATTTGTTGTGCTGGTTTATGGAAGAGTAGTATTAAGAAGGTCGAGGACAGTTGCCCTTACGTCTAGCTAGAAATATCATTCTTGGTAACGTATGGGTTGTATGAGAAGATTTTGCTGTTCGGTCCCAGTAAAGGTATCTCATCAGTCTGGATTTTTACAATGAGGATACAGGGGCTTCATTTTGTTCGGGATATTCCACTTTCTTCTTCTCACCGTGGAACAATCATGGCAGGCAGTGTGTTATCTAAACAATTATGGGGATGACTTCGAAGGAGGTCTTTTCCACTTTGAAGAGGGTGATCCGCAGACAATCGTCCCAACTGCTGGGGTAAGCTGGGTGTGAAAAGAGTTGTCATTCCTAGTGAGGTTGAGTTTTCCTTGTGTACTGTAAACTACAAGAGCCGAGGTTTACCGGTTTGATCGTTGTGCAAACAGACTGTTGTCATCTACACAGCAGACGAGAAAAACATGCACAGCGTTGACGAGGTGTGGCGTGAATCTCCTTGCTGGATCAGATAGTAGAAGGCTTCACAGACTTCAACAGATAGTTCTCTTGTAGGCAGCAATTTTCCATTGTGCTGTCTTCCCCGTCATGGTGCGAGTTCAGTGATGACTTTGAACCCGTATAATTTGGAGTATGATTTGGAGTCACACACGCGCAACTTCTGAACTACCGTGAAGTTGTATAGAAAGTTAAACCAGCAGCTGATCAACTTCTGAGTTTCGGACCTCCTACCATCTTACGATAACAGATTACAGAGGGAGAGCGCTGCACACTGGCCTTATGGTTCACGTTAGATAAAGCGCACGATGAAGATGAGAAATTGATTCAGCAACTTGCTGCCCTGAACTTAGACTCTTGCTGTGGCGTCATGTCGGACCAAAACATCGAGCAAGGTAAGAATTGAGTTAATACTTTGTGTAGTTTGAAACACCTTGTCTTTCTGTAACCAATATAACATCGGCTCTTTTCTGGTACAGGTCGAGCCAACGTTGGACTTCCCATCCCCGCTTCGAGTGTCATGTACAACCTAAATGGGAATGTTCAGCGAGATGAGCCTCCAAAACAATCCACAGAAGGACCACCCGTTAATGATCTTCGTGTTGCTCGTATGACGCGCCTTGGGTTTAGTTGCGTTTGTACCTCAGAGGTAGTAACGGTAGAGGACCAGGATCAGCCCGTTGAGGTTCTCTTCAGGCACAAGAAGGTTCCTGGCTCGTTCTCAAATACGATGCACGCGCTGCAGGTGAGAGCTGTACATGCAGCGAACTACCTTATGGTTTTTGTTGCTTACTACTTATGTTTTCCTCTTGTCCTCCTTACTGGGATATGCCTTCCTTCCCTCACCGCACACCACCTCATTTAGTACACATTTTATAACTCCAGTGTCAAATATCTTATATTCCTGTGACTCGTGGGTAGGTGATCCAGTTTCACCAGTACAGACTTTCTATGATGAAGCAAGACTCATCAGCCGGTTGGAAAGAATCCTCAAAAGGCTCAGAGATATCTATCGGTGCTCGAGTTTCTCAAAGCTCCTCCACCTCAACGGCAGAGGAAATACTTGGAGACACGGAAGCAGACCGTGATTTGCGAAACCATTCAGACTGCAGGTTGAAAGTAGGATCGAGATGTAACTCGCTAATCAGTACATACAGAGAGTACGGTCAGGGGATGGAGACTGAGATATCTGAAGTCAATGACTTAATAGATAGTTGGAAAGATTGGAAGGTATACTCTTCAGATTTGTGGGACAGAGTGTACAGATTCTTACCGTTATGGAAATCATCCAGGTTACTAGTGGATCATACTTGAGTACCTTTCTCGGTTATTACTGTACAGAGTCAGCGTAGCCAAAAGAAGGGTTGTAAAGTAGTTCAGATAATGAACTTCGGGAACCACAAGCGATTCTGTTACACAAAGAGCGGTGAACGCTCTTGTCTGAGAACGAGAATGACTATACTGTTTAGCGTAATTAGTTAAGGCTAATTTCGAAGGGACCTCTGAAATCACACTGTCATTAATAGCGTAAACTACAAGATAATGAGTGTGTGGTTGGTTACACTATTTATGTTCATTTTGGAGTTGAAGAACCGCAAAGTATTCGGAAAATAAAGAAGATACTGTTTGAAGATCGATACTGAATACGTAGATGAGACTAATTTCATGGTGAGCATAATTTTGTCACGACACTAATTACGCTTACATTGTAGTTATCAGATACGCTTGGCGCTGCTTGCTAACAGTATATTTTGCTTATGACAATAAGTTTCCTCTCTATTCTAATTTTTGTTTATTGGAGTTCATTCGGTTCCAGCATCTGCTTGATGCTTAATCCGTCAAAGCAGTCTTCCTTGCATATTCGGTTCCAGCAAGGGCGATAGGTCTAGGCTCGAAAGGCTGCGGCATGCCATTTTTAATGAGTACATCCTCTCGTTTTCCTTGGTCTCTTTTCTTAGCGTCGTCCAACCAGGGCGCCAGGGTGTGGGGTCTATGGTCGGAAGGCTATTAAGGATAAGGGTCAAGATTCAAGATCTTGTATAACATCCAAAGCCGGTGTTGAAGAGTACGATAAATCTGATTGTCTATCCGATAGCATTCGAGATTCTACCGCCAAGAAAATTTGTAATGACCCAGCAAAGCGTACCCATCTGAATCACAGTATCAGCATTTACTTGCCGCAGTGTTGGTATTACCTTGAGCAGCGAGAAAGCAATTACAAGACGTCTGTGAATGCGACGAATTGCGAATGCAATGCACAATGTCCAGCTCTACAGTCCGTGACTCGTCAAGATTAATATTTTCTCAAGAACATATCACCACAGTCGTCTTGTCAAGATTGATATTTTCTTAACAACATGTCATCACAATCGCTTCCTCGAACTGAGATTGCAAGGTTCAAGCAGAAGAGGACATATGAACTTATCGAGAAAACAAAGCCCATGGGCTCAAAGCACCGAGAATATTGCCAATCGAAGTAGGGGTTCTATCCGTATGCTTGGGCCTATTTCAGATTCGAATGACAACAAGCGGAGTGCTCTGGTCATAGAATTCAGCTACAGCGGAAACGTTCTAGGTGCCAAAACTTTTTGATAGTCAGAATCTGTAATATCGATCAACGTGGGATCAGGTTTTCAGAGAACAGCTAGAGGTAATCATCTGCCAACCATCTATTGATGTGTAAGAATGATTTTGTTATTCATCAGCACGATTAAGGTCAAGAGGAGTGCCTTGGCTAGGAGCAGAGCCTTGGTCCGAACTAACCATCTGTGTAGTCAACTCGTGTCTACCGGATCCAACAAGTCAATAAGTCTTCTTTAGTCGAGCACTTCCTTGCCCAACAGATCTCTGTTCCCAAAACATGGTAGTGAATTTTCCCGTTGTGATCTTGATGCATGAGTAGATAGACACTTTTTATTTATTTATTCTCCGAACCTCTCGTGGTTCCTCGAGAAAGTAGAGCATAGAAACTTCCCTTACGAACGTAACCACTACAAGTTTTTAGTGTTTGCATTTCATAACTTTGTCGACAGATTCTCTCATTGACGAATATCATTGATTGTCCAGATTGATTTACTTGTGTGCAAACTATCGTTGCTTGTGCGTAGTTCACAAACAAATGACTAATGTCCTCAGCTTGTAATCTGCACATGTAGTTGTGCTTGTCCTCGTCACATCTGAGCTTGCTCGTTGGTGTAGATTCCATGATGAAGCATCCTCCATCAGAGGAGCTGCTCCTTCTTAGGTAAAGGGCTATTCTGAATATCCTTCCATTGCTCAGTCCATGTATCTTCGTGGTCAGAACAGCCACTTGTTGTTGTTGATTGTAAGCTCAAATTTACACATGAAGTTTCGACGCTAACAATTCATCGTAAATACATTTAGATTAGCACTAATTAGTTACAACTAGTGTTTAGAACGTGTAGATTATTATCGTGCATTACACTTTCTTTCGCACTTGCATACTTCTCTGTTTTGTTTCTCATACTAGATCTGAGTGTGTATAATGTGAGTCTCGAAAGTATAGTTCTCTGCAGATTTGTCGCCTAAGTATCTTATACTCATGTCTCTTTTCTATGAGTTCTGAACCTCACTACACCAGATGGTAAAAACATGGATACCTACAAGAGGATATTAGTCATCAGTAATGAAAGAGCTTGTGAGTAAAATTTTAGAACGCTGAAACTTTAATTAACGAACTAATTACTAGTTGAACGCTGTCGTGATGTGAATCATTTCACATAGTGAATAATTCTCCTCTCAGTTAGAAGTTAGTCTCTCTGAGTGAATTTAGAACTTCAGAGAAGTCGATTCTAGAGAATGTTATATATTTTGAAGTCCTAATAGGTTGTTTATCGTGTTGATAGAGTTTAGGCTCATGGGTTGCACTTACATGTCGTCCATGCATGCTTCCTAGCGTGATTAGGTTGTCTTTCAAGATTACGTGTCATTTTACATGTCTTCGTATGTAGTTTACGCTGGCACTTTTGGGGCTTGACGTGGTAGCCTATATGTGAAATGAAGTCACCACGTGGTTTGAGGCACAAAAAGATAGAGAAGTGAAGCTATGAACTCCCATTGGTCTATTTTTGTCTTTAGTAAAATACTAAACTTAGAAGTAGAGGTCTAAGAGGAGTTAGAGCATTTGGTAAGGACATTCTGAAATCTGAGAAAATAGGAGGATAAAGCTCGTCGTGCCAGTGGCTGTCAGTCAAATTCTTGATCGATTTGGAGCAATAAAGAAGGAGTTATGGTATATCGTTATTATATCTTTTATTAAATGTAGATTTTGTGGCTGAAGTTCGGTGTCTATCGCAGCAGAATTGAGAAAATCACTTCGAACCTTCGTGGTCACATTCACTGTCAGCAGGGCTACGACTGTCCATAAATTTTCATGTCAAATGAGTGAGTGAGTAATTCAAGACGACCACTGAAGCAAAGGAGGTCCGAAAAGCTCTCAATCTAGAGCAGCAACTTCAGAGAACGAGATCTAGAGTACTGTGTACAATCTGGAAGTCAAATTTCACAAGGGTGTTCAGCATGCTGTAGACTCCAAATCCTATAAGAATCATTGAAAGTTATCGAGCCAATTCTCTGTTCTGTCTGAGTACCAGAAATTGTTATTATTTCTTTGCTCAGAACGTTTCTGTCCATATCTCGGTGCTCAGATTTGATCTGAAGCTGAAATTTCGTATGGAGGAGAAGTTCTGAAGCCTAAACCATCACATGTTTTTGATTCTTGACTGTTAAAGTTTGCTGTTTGATCTTATTACTGCTAGTCCGATCTGATTTTCGCTTCTTGAACATACTAGAGGATCCATTCGACCTGTGTGAGGATTTATAGTGCCCTTATGACCTGGAGCCTACCTCTGTAATAAACAACCACAGCCTGAACTCCAACGCTTCTTCGAGTAGATCATCATGGTCAGAAGCTCAACGCTTCCCTGAGTAGACGTAACACAACCTTTACGATCATATCACAGTCAGAAGGTTCCGTCCTTCTCAGGAAAACTCTCACTACGATAAGGCTTGTGCGCCAGTAAGCTTTGCTGAAAGTGAGGTATTAATCCGTCGCTCCTCTTTCTTTCTTACAGAACTACTACAACTTTAAGCTAAATTCTGTTTAGGGAGTATCGCTGCACACAATTTGAACACTTGTATATAAGACCGGATAATATAGATATTCATAGAAATCCGATCAAGTCTCTTGCATATTCCTGTGGATTTTTAAACGACTCACATCTTAGATGTCAAACCTTAGACTTGAACATCATTAAACGAGTGAAGAAGTCTACTTAACATGCCTCTCAAAAAGAAGAGGAAAAAGAAAAAAGAAAAAGAGAAAAAGAGAGTCTAAACATGACTCGGGGTGGAAGAAGATAATGATCGATTGTCGAGTCGATTATCTTTGTCATGGCCGTTCATCAAATTTTCCTTTGACCGCTGAGGGGCTTCTAAACTCCGTAGACTTATACATAAATATTGACATATCTTTCGTGAATGACATTATATAGTTTAATTCCAAGGAAGAACAATTCTTAGCAAACAAAGTGAGATCTTGACAATAATCTTCTAGGTGGTATCCTAACTAGTTGCGAGTATAAAATTTAAAGTCCGATTGATAAGACTTTCATAGTAGGGTGTCCGTTTGTATTTATTGCTCAGAAGTTGATCGGTTGTGCTTTGGTGCGTTAAAACAAAAGTCTTTCATCTTTTGTTGGTGTCTCCTTTCATACTATTGGAAAATGAAAGTATCAGTGGTCCACATGAGCAAAAATTCGAGAGAACATGTTCGCCGCGTTGAAGATGATGAGATATTTGTGAATCCTGATTAGCATATTCTAGTTGTGACTTCAAGTTATTATTCATGATACACGAAATCATCGATTAAGCTCTGCAAGTCGGTGTATCTTTCACCTAGAGGTACCTCAGATGACTAAGATTACTAGTGCATCATAATTATAAAGATTCAGTCACACCCATACTCAGTTCACTCACTCTTTGATCCATATAATCGTTCTCTTTAATAGCGTTCCTACAAATAAGTTCTAATCTTATACTCAACATCACATCGTGTAGTACTCAAGGACTCTCAAGGTCTCCAATGCAGATAAGTAAATGAGAATGTCTTCCGTCCTCTCAAACTCCTTCTTATATACTCCACAATTTCTTACCATGGTAACTTTCACTAAGTTACGTTACACTATAATAAGTATAAAATCCAAATTAGTAAAACCTCTAAAGCTTAAGAATATCACACACATTACTTGTTCTACTTTAATACAAAAAGAGATTCTCTACTTTAGCTTTTCTAAAGTGTTAACTTTCTATACTATCCAATAAGACGGCAACAACAAACTAACACGTCTCTTGAGGATCATCTTGTGATATTTGGAATGAATTCTTGTCATGCATCTAATCAGCGATGGTCAATAAAGTTACATATTTTTTAGAAACATATTTAGAACTCCGCACTTGTCACGTAGTGTCACAGTGAAACCTCTCATAGTTTTTTCAACTTAGTTCTAACTATCTCAGCTAGTTATGACTAGTTTTGATAACTCGAGATTTGGACCCTCTAACTAGAGTAACTTATAAGATAGTCAGACCTAACGAATGTATTACAAACAAACACACAAATAATGAGATACTTAGGGTGTGACATTTATTCTTAGACTTAAGTATCAGGTTGATAAAACTTCTTCAGCTTGTCATGGTTCACTCGGTCAATGAACGTATCGCTCCTTTCTTGAAGATCATAGATGTCATTGCTCTAAAATGATGATGAAAGAGTTAAAATATCGACATAGAAACTTCTTTTGAACTCTCTTGTGTCTAATAGCATCCCATAGCATCATCCACTCACCCTTTTGAAACGGTTGTAACTTCATTTTGTTCTTTACCACACGCTGGTCATAGTTCTTCTTCTATTGTAGTTGCGCCATCTCAATTCGTTGAGCTGCATCGTCTCTGTTCTCCTCCAACTCCAACAAGATATTTTTTCCTTTCTCAACTGGTAGACAACCATTTCTCTTCAATCTAGCTTGCAAGATCTGAAAAGTGGTTAAATCGAACTAGATTGATAATTTAGATTCCAACCCGTTGTCGCTACGAGAGTCTTCCTTGAGGAGTGCGGACCTCCTGACTGTGATTGATCAGAGAAATGATGCAAACGATGAGAACTCAAAATCTTGCTTCTTGCGTCCACCAAATGCAAATCAAACACTCCAATACTCAGATAGGTCTTTCAATACTCAAATAAACTTTATTTCAGTGTCGACTCCTCAAAATCTTCAATTGTCAAAAATCTCCCTTCTCTCTCCTGCACGCGCCTCCTCTCTCCTTTTTCAGTTCTCTATCAAAAAATTCCTTCTTCCCCGATGTTCTCCGCAACATTTTTCGCTTCCTTCCAACGCAACGGTTTTCCACAACATCGACTGTAACGTCGACAGCAACGTCGGCTGTTTTCTTCAAAAACCCTAATGACGTACTTAAGAGATAAGCAGACCCCCTGCTAAGCTAAGCCCTTGATTAATAAAAGTTTCTCGGCTCTCGATGCCATCTTGATGCCACCCTGACTATACCACAAGCCATCCAATGTAGGTCGAAGCCCTACACTTATGGAGCTACCCCACAGGGCTTACAGCCCTCTCATATGCGCATCAGGTATCTCCCATGGTATATTCACGGTGGCATGCGGAGGCTTAGGCCAGGAAGCCCACGATTAAGAGAGATACTGGTCTCCCGCCCCTAGATATGCAGGAAATGGCTGCATATCCAACATAGACTCTCTTCCAAGAGGCCAACATGCCAGAATAGGAAACACAGGCCTGGAGGAATTGATCCTGAGATCACTTTTCTCCTAGGCAGGCGCCCTATCACTGGGATGGCCTCTGTTTCCGTTCTAAAAGGTAATAAAGTTGGTACATATCCGAAAGTTGCAGGAAAATGTTCTATGAAACGTTTACTAGCATTATCTGCTCTAACATTTATGTACAACTCCATTTTTAATGAATAAGGAGTCAAAACTATAGTACTTGTCAACATCAACGCACTCGTACTCTCAGATTATGAATTTGAATCACGAGCCAGAATCGATGGATTTCTCTCTTTCGCATATTTCTCAGTCCAAAATCTACACTAACTATTACTTAAAACACTTTCTGTCAAAACTGGAAATACGAAGTCGTTCTCCTCGACGAGCCCTACATTCTGGGAACTTTCGCCCCTTTCAGGGTGATATTTCAACCAATCCAAGCTAGGGGGCAGCTTGTCGAGCATAGCTCCAGCTTAACTCCTGCCCAGCTTGATAAGCTAGGGTGCAGCTTCTTAAACAAACGACAGTTGAGTGCCTTCTGAAGCTCTGTTTCATCATCTTGAACGTCACGCACTACGACACCATACACCATCTTGAAAAGAGAATATCTCTTTATTGTTGTACAATACTCTCATGGAACTGCATGAAGACACTTGTCCTAGTTGTGTTTGACCCTTTTCATGTCAACAACCCTTGCTAACATTTGACACAATGTAAAGTTTGTTCTCTCTATCAAGTCGTTTGAACTAGGCTTATACGAAATAGTAACCCTCTCAGAAATGAAGAAGTATTTGCGCATAGCATAATTATACCGCTCATAAATTCTTGATCTCTATCAGAAATTAACTCCAAAAGACATCCAAACTTAGTAATGATCCGTTCATAGAAAAATCTACCCACCTCAACTTCTCCAATAGCCACAAGAGGTCTAGCTTCTATCCACTTTGTAAAGTAATATGTGATTACAAAAATATAGTTATTGTTACGAGGGGTGCGATTTGAAGATCCAACAAATTCTATTCTTCACTTTTTGAAAAGTTTAAGAATCAGAATAGATCTAAGAGGGGTAGAAACACTAGACTTGATAGCTAAAGGTTTACAAACATCACATGTTTTATAATACGTCAAGCAGTCTCTAAACATCCCCTTCCAATGATATCCCGCGCAAGTATCTCGTGGGTTGTCAACTTGCATGCAAAATTCTTCCACATATTAGACCGTCATGGAATTCTTTTATGAGTCATAGAGATTCCTCTTTGCTCGCAGCTCTTCTCAAGACTCCATCAACTCTTTCACAAAATCTAATGAAGTATATCACCGTGGTGGCATCTAGAAGAATTGTTAAATTGGTGGACAGCAAAGTCTCTTTGCAGAGATCCTCTTGGAAAGTAACTTGACTAGATACTCTTGGAAGACAAGAAAGTAATGTAAACAGTAGAAACAGATTAATGTGAGAGTGAGTGACGAGTTGAGAGATTTGTAATGCACTTGAATATAATGCATACAACCTGCATCTGTTGAAAGATCGAGAAAACAGACAAGAGGAGGTTCATTGGTGATTGTAATATCCATATAAAACTATATGTTATTTTGTGATAAGCATGAACAGGAGAGAAATAGTTCGACGAGTTATTTAGCGTCTGGTGTTTATGACGAGAAGTAGCTCGATGAATTATTTTTACTTAATTGATTTTATTTTATTAAAAAGTTTCTATTTAAGTCATTTAGACAAAACTACGTTGAATAGCAAGGGATTGCAAGATCTACAGCTGGACTTGACCGTACAGATATGCTTGTAGTAAGATTCTCTTCTCCATCATAAATGGAACGACAAATGGAAATAAAAGTTACAAATACATTTAACGTGAATTTGGGGGGAGTTCCGGAACATTAAACAGTGCTGCCAATAGCTTGAATGCGTACAGTGCTTCCAAGAACTTGTTTTCTATGTAAGTTGGGAATGTAAGAGTCTGATGGCCGAGCCGGGCTGTGTGGAAAATGGACACGGGCTCTCAGAAAGTCGAGAATCATAGTAAATACCGTGAAATGAGAGATCATATGAAGATAAATGTTTATCCATTGCCGGTCAATTTGGTCCTTGATGCTGTGGGAATATTTGGTCAGCGGAGCCTCGTGAACAAAGTCTCCAATCGGACTAAAGTTGTCAAGGGTGTGCTTTTCATACACATGAGTACCGTATAGGATTCCAAAGGAAATGCTCATTTTTACCCGTCCCGCATTACAGTCATGTACTGTAATGTTCTCTCATTTTATAAGCATGCATAGTCACCCTCTTCCGAGTTCAGAAGAGGGGACATGCATGTCCGTTTAATTTAATTCCTAATTTTTCCGGCAGGAAGAGTTAGGTATTAAATTAAACGTCTGATTAAAATTAAATATTCATAAGTACAGTAACCTGGACTTGTATTTTCTGAAGTGCGACAATCTAATCTACACTTATGGGTTTTTGCCTGCTCTCTCCATGTTTCTAGGCATAGATTAACAAATAACGTCTATAGAATATTTTAATTATTTATATTTTAATATATATATTCTATTTAATACTTATATAATTCTCTGATAACAAAAAGAGAACACAAGTTCTCAGAAGTTCAGATTGCATGCATATTCACTATATCAAGATATTCATGTATATTCACCCCCGGTGAGTTCCTCAACATGTTTTTTATGTGTATTTATTTTTGAGATTATTTTTAAAAATAATCAATCCTGAGACATCTTGGGAGGTTTAGTAGAGAATCAATTTTCAGTGACACCTCTATAAACACTTCAATTATATGAAATATTTTTTTCTGTTTAAACCTACCTCTAGAGGACGAGACGAGTTTCTTTTTATTTCCATGAGTTTAATTGGAGAGGATTCGAACTCAGGTTGCCAACTCCCTACGCACAGCCTGTTTGCAATGGCACATTCACATTCTGAGAACTATTCTTATGTACAGTTAATATTAGCTACAGACTTCACCACTTCCCAGAAAACCAGGCAGGGAACACAACTTCCCAGAAAACCAAGAAGAGAAAATAGAGAACTATGTATTCTGTATTAGGCACAACTAAACAAAGAAAACTGATCATGTATTAACGAATCCAGTTAATATTAGGCACAACCAAGCAGAGAAATTCGAGAACTGAGTATTCTGTATCATGTATTAATGAATCCACTTTCCTCATTTTTTCTTCCGTGCTGTCCGGCTATCTTTTTCTTTGTTTTTCACAGAAATGCCTTTTGGATGTATATTCACTGAAGAACCCTTCCGACACGAAAGTTTCATAGAAGTGAAATAAAGATTATTGAATTTCAATCATCCTCACGGTGCATTCTACTTATGAGTTTCTCTGTCTTGTAAAGCGCTAATGCTTCTTGTTCACGTTGTTGACTTCAAAAACACATTCAAATTCACATTCAAATTGCTAACCTACGTGGTATGACTCATGATCCTCCTCTTCTTCGTTTTGGCACCTTGTAAAATAATTAACTCTATGACCTCCTTGTACGGATCCTTTTGTGAAAATATCTATTGTGCTTCCTGATCTACGCCATTTTAGAATTTGTAAAAGTTTTAACTCGATTTACTTTTCTATTGTACGGGTCGTTTTGGAGTCTATTTCACTTCACGGGTTCCAAAGTACAGTACAGTGCAGGTTGCATTTAACCGGTTCTCAAAATCATTGCATGTGTTTGAATACGCAAACAGTCCAGGTTAGATTTAACATCATCCGAAATTCCACTTTAATTGCACATAGAGCACCGAACCAAATACAAAAAAAAAAAGAAAAAAAGAGGAAATATACACATAATATACAAAGGAATTGTGAGGCTATGCATTTGGTAAAATGAACCTAGTGAGAGAATCGGAAATGATCGGAAATAAATAATCACAAATGCCTGTGAAATCAAAGCAGATACCTCTAGTTTTAATTGTCTTGCCGAAGTGATAGTTAGCTACGAAAATACATACCGAATAGTGACTAAATAAGCATCCAAAGTGCAGTTCTTTCCGGGAACAAGAAGAAGATAAACGTGAATAGCGCTGGTAAAATAAAAAGTTGTGATTCGAGACGTAAGGACAATAAGACTTCTTTGTTCACTTTATCTTTTTTTAGTCTTAATAAATTCTTACATAAAATTTATTCTTATGAGAGAGTCCAAGTGTACAAAAAATTAATATTATCTGGACCGAAAAGATGAAGAGCTTTCGGTATTTCCTTACCTCATGACAGGAGGTGAGACTCTAGGAAAAATACGTCACTTCAACTCAGTGTGCTGGTGCGGGCTGCAGTGCGTTGTTTTTGGCTGCTTGTCTTGTTGTAGATATTTTGGTCTCATTCCAAATTCTTTTTTAGAATATCTCCAAGGATAGTCTTTGCTCAGATGGACTGAGAAGACTGGATAAGATTTAGGAGACATGTGGCTGATGACAACTGTTTCATATATGTACATAAGAACCTGTAGGTGTAACGCAGTGAGGCAATCCTCAATTCTGAATATATGTCACCTTCTCAGAGTATTAAAGTTGATAAGTTTAATTTATGAGCTAACTCTTCCCAACGGAAGAGTTAGGTCATAAATTAAACGCTTGCATATTCCCCTCTTCCCAACTTGGAAGAGGTGAATATACACGGATGTCTTCCTACAACCGTCAGAGAGAGAAAAAGAACTAGGACGAGAAAATATTACTAAATGCACTGCGAAAGCCACGATAGAGGTCTCTCTTAGTACTTAAATCCACTCCCCTCGAGCTGCTCCACCTCCCATGGCTTATGATATACCTGGACCCTTGAGAAGGGTGAGAATAGTATCTCTAACTGCATCATAACTCATCTTAATCCGGGGAGGTGAGATGAAATCTGTCTGGGGAGGGGAATAATTTCTGCCAAAACCGAAAGATAACTTTCAGAAAAGGAAAAACGGACTTGCTAGAATAATGATTAGATAATCCCCAGATGCAAATGGCCGGAAGTAAAGTCTTCGAGCACAAGGAGAAAACCTTTCCATTCCATTTGGCTAGAAGGCCTTCGTCCTCCGAGGCATCGGTTAATATGCATGCTGATGGAGTCTTGCGGCAATCCGAGGAAATAGACAAGCGGACGTTCCGGAGGAAAATACGGCGTCTCGATTGATTCATGTCGTCATAGAAGACGTTAGGGAAAAAATGTTAATGATAAGAAGGACATTACATTAAGACGAGTGGCAGGTTTAATGAGCGCGGCGGGGGTAGGAGGGGAGCGGGACTATTAATGACGACCGAATGGCACATCGTCATTCGCTGCGGTTGGTGGTGCTGACGGCCATCGCTGGTTACTGTTCGTTCTTGCGGCTCGCTGCTCTTGCTGGTGCTTGTCTGCAGGTGGTCCCGCCGCAGTCTACTTTGTTGTCACGGCGATGTGCGATTCGCTTGGGATTTGCATGCTGCAGGGGGATTGCCGATTTTTTATCACGCGGGACTGTTTGAGATCATGCTCGTGAGCGTGAGCGTTTGCGCGTTTGGACTTGTTTGGATCGCGGTAGTGCATTTTCTTGTTCACGGCGGCTTGTGCTGCTCCTGATTCAGGAATTACAATCGTGCTCGTGAGCATGAGCGTTTGCACGAGGAGTTGTTGGGATCGCGGCAGTGGATTTTCTTCCTCGTGGCGGTTTCTACTGCTCCTCTTTGGATCACGGCAGTCGATTTCTTTCGTCGATGCGGTTTTAGCGACCTTCGTTTTCACATCGTGGCAAGGAAATTGCCGCGGGGGCAACGATGTTGGGTGTGGCATGGCTTGCGCGATCGGGTCTATGATCTGTGGCGATTGAGGAGCAGTCGGACCGCGGGGATGTTGGAGACCGAATGTAGAAATCCACTGCCGCGGGATCGTTCTCGACCGCGGGACTGTCGATTTGGCATCCCGTGTTGGAGCAGTGTTCAGTGGAGTCTCGGCTGTGGGATGGCTTTGGTGATCGAGGCAGCCGAGTGGCCTATGGCCTGTACCGATTTCTCTGGTGTCAGATTTGTCATTTCACTGACGTCATTTGCGTGCCGTTGTCTTTCTCTGGTAGGGATTCTTAATGCGGCGGAGCGGTGATGCGACTGCGTTTCGACTGAACGACTGGTTTTTGGCTTCTTGCTTGGTTATTTGCGGGTGTTGTGGCTTCTTGGTTTGTTTATCTACATTGTTGTGCGCTCTGTATTTCGTGTATTTGCTTCGATATCTGCATTGGTCTTTACTCTTCTTTTCTGTTCGCTCCATGATGAAAGCGTTTGAGACGGTGAGAAGTCCGGAAGTCTTTTCTGTTCCTGCTTCGACCCCTGAAGTTGAGGTGGTACCTGTTAGTCTTCAGATATATGTCATCGATTCGTCAATCTTCGACGAGGATTTTCTGTATATACCATTAGGGTTTTCTCTTCTGTTTCCTATCTTGGACGAGGTCTCGCATCAAGGCTTTAATGATCAGAGATTAGAAAACGATTGCTTCTATGTGTACTTAGACGTCGACTTTGTAGACTATGTTCCATAGTTTTTATTTGATACGGATTTTGTTAAGGTAGCTCGAGTCTTTGCAGCTCTATCATGCCTTTTCATGTACCTGGTCACGACGGACGATACATACTGGCTGGTATTGCAGGGTACAGATGAACAGATGTTTACTTACCAACGTTTATTCCTCGACTGTTGTAACGTACAGTTGTTCAAACCTACAGTGAGAGCAATCTATAAGATACGTACTCTACCTTGTGTCTGTCTTCTTCTTGATCCATCAAAATTTAAGTACGTTTGTCCTCACTTTTTGCAGCCGTCTCGACTCAATATCTCTCCGAACGGAAGCGAGAGCAAAGAAGAGGAATCCTTGCAATCCCTTGAGGTCTCGATCACTGTTTGTAGGACCGGGGGGGGGGAGGCTGGACTTAGAGATCTTCTTGTTGTTGGGAGTTTTTCTTCAGAACCAGCGTGTTTGAGGCTTGTTTTCTATAGAGCGTGGTGGTGCTTTGCTCCATTTACACTTCCATGGAGTTGTGTGCATCCACGCGAAAAACTGCCCATAGGTCAAGAGGTTGCTTACGACTGCTTTAGGTTGGCAACGTGAGAAGCCTTTGGGTGCAGAGATATGTGTAAAGTCTTTGACGAACCGTGGGCTGCACACCTATGTTGGTATGCTGGGTTACTGTATGAAGGATCAGGAGGAGGAGTATCACCATGCGACAATGAAAAACGTTTCTGAGAGCATGTTGAGTGATGGCAAGGATATGTATGTTCTTCTGGGTGCTGCAGACAGTAAGAATCGTGTAGAGTTGACTTATGCAAATATACTAGCTCGGGCACTTCAGTTTAACAAGTACACGAACTCGCATCCGTTGTCTACTACGATTCGCACTTGCTTGAGGAGCATGTTAACGTCTGACAAGTATATTGCTTCTCCCCGCTGGCTCATCCAAGGTGGGATGCAGGAACGTAGACTAGACTCTTTGTGGAGGTCTTTCTTGCATCTCGCAGAAGTCACCCCGGAAGATGTGCAGAACATTTTTTTCTGGCAGGACAAGCGGCGCTGTGGATAGTGCAAAAGGAGGTACAGCGAGGGAGATTTTGCAGTATGGAGTGAAGAGCCCGTCGTCGCTGCTGACCCTGCAGCAGTACCGGTAGCCGAGATGCTATCTCCTCGGAATCCAAGTGGAGGTCGCACTAGCGCAGGTGAGGAGCCACCTATGTATATTCCACTGTTGGATGTATTTTTACGACGCATGGACGCTGGACGTGCTTTTCAGCATCACGAGTCTATAACAGTTTGATTCGGCTGTAGTTCTCGCTTATAGTTCTCGTTTATAGTTCTCGCCTGTACTTAGTTAGCTAGTTAAATAGTTGTGGCCTATAGTTCTGGCCTGTACATAGAGCAGTAACTAAGCACTATACTTGGTTAGCTAGTGACATATATGTTTCACTGTAGATGTGTACAGCGACTTCGGTTTTTATCTTTTGACCTCAGGTATGCACTCAGTAAAGTTCTGAAGGTATACCTGAGGTCTTATGGCGTTGTAGCTTCGGTTTTACCAGTAGCGATAGAAAGTGGATTGGGATTGTAGACGTCGGTATCTCTATGCTGTCCATAAAGGACCATATCAAAAATGTGAGCTTTTTGAAAGAAATAAAGTTTACTTCGACTCTCCGAAGCCGTTTCCATTTTCCCTTGTCCATTTTCGTCACTGCATGGATAAGGCTTCTAACAAAAATTTTTGAGGAGAAAAAAGGCATTCACGCCAAGGGCTTTAAAAACAAGTATTTTTTTCCAAGTAGGAAGCAAAACAGAGGACAAAATAATCGACCAGTTTTTGGAGCTGATAGATCCGGAAAAAAAACCCTGGGTTAGTCACGAAAGACCGAAACGGTGAGGAAAAGCAAGGAAAATAAACATTAATTTTCGCGACAACATCACTCAGAACTGAAGTGAACTTCACTTTGGATGAATACACTGTGAATTTTTACTTGGAGAAAAAAAAAGTATTTTTCTCCAAGTAGGAAGCAAAACAGAGGACGAAATAATCGACCAGTTTTTGGAGCTGATAGATCCGGAAAAAAAACCCTGGGTTGGGCGGGAAAGATCAAAACGGTGGAAAAAAGTAAAAAAAATAAACATTATTTTTAGCGGCAACATCACTCGGAACTGAAGTGAACTTCACCTTGGGTGAATACACCTTCACAGTGTATTCACCCAAGGTGCGTATTCACCTTTAATAAGCTCCCCTGTATTGCAAATTAAAGAAATAAACCCATATTAGTGACAGACGCTGATATGAGATTTTGCTGAGTTTCATTAGGTCTCATAATATTCGCTTAGTTTCATTATGTTAACACAACTTTTAACTCATGTGAGAAACGTAATTATAGAAATTACTTTTCGTCATAGCCTTTTTGCAGATATAAACTTACATGTCCATCCCCAGTATCAAACTGAGGATGGACATGTAACCATCCTCATCATGTGAATAGGTACTTCAAATCAAGCAATACTAGAAGATAATACAGTAGTATTCCCTAATTGTATTTCTTATGAACATTATATTCTGCTTCTTTTATAATTACTTTTAATTTAACGTACTTTTATTATGGAGTTTTTCTCAAGGGATCACAATATTCATCGCACATTGAGAAAGTGGTCTCGATCTAAATCTTCCCAGCTAGAAAGTATTTTCCCCGCCACTCGATCAGAGAGGTGCGGAGAATCTAATCTAGCACCTCAACGTTGGGGAGGTCAAAACTCTCCTATCATGCTAACAATTGATGGATTCAATCGTTCTATATTCTTTAATCGTTACAGTAACCTTTTACTATTTTATTATGAAACATAGAAAAATTGAATAAAAGATTATGCTTTTTAGATTAGAAATTTCCTTTTATAAATATATATCGAAGTGCTATAGTCCAACATATACTGGAAACAAAGATATGACAGTTGTTCATACAATAGTATAGTATCTGACGAAGATAGAACCTTCAAGTAAAGAACTTATTCTTTCAATTTTCACCACATAAGAAGGGTTTTTTGGAATTTTGGTATTCTTTAGGTATTACTATTTCTGATACTCACAGGCAGTAACAAAAACCTAAAAGTGCCGACTATATGAACAAGACTAGAAAACTTTAGTGACAAACTCAAACTACAAATTCGGAACTTGCTCATTATCTGTTCAAAGTATAAGATAGAAGTGATTGCATGATTGAACCCTTTAACGCCGGAGTAAAATACCTACACTTGTTCTTGCAAAAACTCTTACAAGTGAAATGAAATTCCAAAAGGTTTTGTAAGCAAAAAATGAATGTCATCGAGCTATATATCGACTGAAGGTGTAATCATATAACTAAAATTAAGAACTTTCAGTGTTTTCAGTGTTCTTTCTATCTCTTTGTCTCAGCTAAGTTCTAATCGACGAAGATAAAAACTCAGTATATAACACAAGGTAATTTAAGCCACTATATATCGTCAATACCCAACCACTTGTATTTCTGCAGAACCCTTTCTCTTCACAATAATATTCATTCTAGATAATTTTTGAGAATTATTCCGGCGTTAAAAGGTCAAGGGACAACTTTATATTTCGAAAATTTCAACAACCATATTTAGTTCCATGTCTTAGGACCATTGATTACTGTATAAATCTTTTTGAGAATGGATTTAATAACTTTTTGTAAAACTTCTTTCTTTATTCTTATTATATTCTGCCCCTGCTTTTGAAGAGCAGATTGCGATATAGCAAAGTGCATATCACAGAATGAAGTACATTCCCAACAACAAATATTTTTCTTTCAACTTAGAAATTTATAATCATATTTCTTCACCACAAAACAGAACGGTAATAAAGTGACTACATGAATATAATCACAATTTTAAAGAATGTTTTATGTTTATGGTACATGTGTTTACTCACAAAATAGTATAGGTATATCCTGTTCTAGCTTATGTATTCAACTCTTCCATCTGAAGGGTGAATATATCCACAAGCTTAGTTTATTATTTAATTTTTTTCAAGAAGAATTAGGTAAAAATTAATACTTGAATTAATTTACTAATTTTTATGAATAAACTCTTACATTTATAGTTTCAATAGCATGTGACAGAAGGGTTAGATAATACAATAATATCGGAATTAAGTTAATCTGCGTTTTTAGATAAGCTCTTGCATTTATAGTTTCAGCACACGGGAATCTCTGCTGGGTTATGGTTAACATCTAGATTTTTTTTCACTCTACCCGATTTATCATTTAATAGATTAATTTAATATTTACAATAGAATTATATTTAAACCTCGAGTTTGAATATAAAAACTTGAAAGAAAATTTTATTTTTTTCCTCTTACTGCAATTTGAGTCCTACTAAAAGATTCTCTTTTGCTCCAAAAAACATCAAAATTTTCATCTTAACATTACTCTGTCAATATTCTGTTTTGTGATAAACTATAACTTGTAAAGCTGGAGAATAGCTTGAAGTTGATTCTTTATTTGGCAGATTCAAAGTTGAGATGAAAAAATAATAACGAAACCCATTTTCTTCATAACAGTTAAATTTCTGAGTTCTCTGAAAGCAAACCCGCAAAATAAAGTAACACTTGTAGTAATACTCGGGCTTGAACACTTACAAACAAAAGATTTCGGGAAACAGAAAAGGTGCAAAAGTTACCCAGCAGCAGTTGGGGGTGCTTATTATTTGTTCACAAAAGAGGAGTGGAAATAACCTGACAAGAACGAGGTTCTACTGTAGAGGTTATGAATGACTCTGAATCTAGAAGAATAATAGTATAGACTCTTTTTCAACTTCGTTTGGTGTGATTTCAGTTTACATTAAATACTTTATTCACCAGTAAATGAATACCGGTAAAGAACTTGTGATCCTTCACTACCAAGAACTTCTGAGATTCTTCGGAACGCGGACAGAAGCTTCAGCCACGTCACGAGGCAACTGGACGACCGCCTTGCTCTGGTAAACTGCAAAATCGCCTCTTGGCTCTATCGAGATGTGGAACTCTATCTTTTCAGCATTCCGAACGCAGATGGACCTCCCTGCAAGGACACGCGCCACCTTCATTAATAACATTTGAGATTTGAAACATGACAAAATCAGACCTCCACGTGTAGAGAAGGAAGTGATACGGAACTAGATGATGCTTCCACTGAGAGTTGAACTCAGGACCTCCCGCTTACTAAACGGGTGCTCTAGCCAACTGAGCTATAGAAGCTTGTTGCTGGAAGTCTGTAGCTTTATTTTGAAGTTATATTGTGGAAGCAAAATTGTACCTCTAGACATTAAACGGCTAACAGTGGAAGATTTAAAAAGGGAAACGTGATGTTGAGATGACTTGAGGAAACAGCCACACATCCCCACACCTCTAGTGCCAGCCACCCTAATTTTCATATTAAGTGAATCCACAACGTTCCCATTAATGAGACGTTGTGCAGAAAGATTTTCAGCTACTTTTGCATTGATTTCCTTGTCACGTATATATTTTCCATAAAAGTTTCCAACCTCATCCTAATATTTACTGCTAAAACGCCCCTGCACACATGAAACGGCGGGCAGTGAACATTATGAAGGAAAACTGTGCTGTACGAAGCGGCCAAGTAAAAGCATATAAGCATATTCCCAAACGCCAGGTGTCAGTTAGCTCCATCTTCGAGAGAGAAGCTATATAACTGAAGCATGGACTTTTGTTCTCTCTTCCCAAACGAAGGTTGAAGTCAGTTATGCACTAATTTTCTCGCTTCCCAAACGAGCAAAATTAGCTCATCTCCTCGCACACCCTTGATTCAAGTCAAAACCGACGTACAGGGAAATGTCAGAAGTGGGATTTGAACCCACGCCTCTCACGAGACCCGAACTTGAGTCGGGCGCCTTAGACCACTCGGCCATCCTGACAACTACTTCACCATTGTTATCAGTGGGATTGAAACCCGCGCCCTTTCGGACCAGAACCTTAATCTGGCGCCCTAGACCAACTCGGTCATATCAACTCGATGCTAATTTGCTCTAGCATGACCAATCAGTAGTTGACAGCCAGCGACACCATAAACGACACTAGATCACGGTGTTTTCCTCCTCCTTACAAGCCACTTACAACCGAAGGCCCTATAGAAAAGGTGAACCTGACGGAAAACACCGAGGCCGAGGTGTGGCTTCCCTTCCAGCACTTTAAACCAGACAAGACTTGAACACAGTATTCGATTTTGTCCTTGCGGAAAAGAAATGGTAATGAGAAGAAGCAAAACACTAAGCAAACAAGTAGAAGTAGAAGCGCTAGCTCCAAAGTTTTAGTTCGTTTAACCTAATTATGCTGAATGACGACAGAAGGTAACGAGAAAACCAAATCCGTCACATCCCATCAGCTGACTAGGACGCCCGGTTGGGAATATAGAACTAATGCAACCGCAAAGTGGCACTTACCAGCCAGCATATCATATATCCCATCTTCGTGGCGCCCAATACGTCTAGCAACCAGCTTCTCTTTCTATTAACGGGAAGCGCTAGGATTTGAGATTCATGATAATTATGCATTAGAAAGTGGAAACGTCAATGTACTCCAACTGTTGTTTAGGGCGTTTGTCTTCCTGTGAGATTGCAGAACTGACGGTTACTGTATCTGGGCTAATGCTAAAGCCATTCGTCAGGAATGACGAATGGGGAACCTTCGTAAGACTCGACAAAAGAGAGGAATTGTTGACAGTGGGATTTGAACCCACGCCCTTTCGGACCAGAACCTTAATCTGGCGCCTTAGACCAACTCGGCCATATCAACTGATTGACATCTCCCTTCTCCAGTCCTTCTATAAATATTTTGACGGGCGGAATTTCGTGCCACTCAGAACTCCATAAACACGCATACACTGACATTTCCATCCCTTGGCTGTTCATCGCGTCGCGGTTTTCATTCAAAAAGAATGGCCGGCTGAGTATGTAAGAGTCCGGCATGCCTACAACCCAACATAGTCTGGTTAATTTCGCAACTCTCATTCTTCGGGGTGAAGGAGATAAATCTAAGATAAAACAACGGGTTCTTTCCAGGAAAGCGTGGTCGGCAGGATTCGAACCTGCGCGGGCACAGCCCACATGATTTCTAGTCATGCCCGATAACCACTCCGGCACGACCACTGCTTGCTGTAGATCGTAAATTCTTAGAAATTAGTTAATCTTTCATCTACCGGCCGGTGGCTCATCGTCCGGTAACCACAAATACCTACTGTAACGATTCATAGCGATGGATGAATCTGAGGGACTAAAAAACACCGAACAACCGAAATTTGTAGTGTTACGATAAAGACTCATCGCACCATTCCAACAAGGGAGGAAAAGCTTCACTCAACGAAGCGGGTTCTTCTCAAAAGAGGAAAAGCAAAAGGAAGAAAAAAGAATATCACCAAAGAAACTTATCTAAGTGCAGCGCCATTTCTCAGTGTCAAAGTTAAAATCTTTGAAAAAGATTCTCACGTCGTGTCAGTTTTCACGGTCACGGCCAAATTCGTGTTGAAAGAGCATGCGTCACTTTGTTTCCGTCGTTCTTTGTTTAGACGGTCTTCATTTGAAGTTCTTATACGTCTGAATAATCATGACGAAAGTAACTATAGATGCCATCTCATCGAACTCTCTTTCTTTCATTGTAATATCGACTCTACATTTTATATCTCAAAATTTTTACTCTCACGACCGGTGCTCTACATCGTCTTGCTACGCTTCTATGTGACTTTTCCGTTCCGTTCTGAGATTCATCAGTTCGGTTTGGTCACGACATTATTGAAATTTTACAACTTGTACTCTTGTGACATGTATTGTACATCTTTTCAGATTTTTCACTTTTGTTCCACATTTAAATATTCTTTGGACCTGTACTTTACATCGTTCTACTACGCTTTTGCTCAACTTTTCAGATTTCTCATTTCTTTTCGGCATCCAAGTGAAGTGACTACATAGGAGAGCGAGATGCCACGAGTGTCAGATCAAAAATAACTTATATATGATGTGGAAATGATCTTGGGAAAAAAATCTTTAGAAGAACTCAACGATGATTCTGTCCATTCTTTAAAATCTTCAGAATCAAGTGAGATTTCTGAAGATTGGAGCTCTGACGAAGATGAGGTTGGATTACTATTTGCTTTGCAGAACTTTCCAATATACTCTCATTATTTGGAGAGACCTCTCAACATTGTGAAAAGCAAAGATTTTGTTGAAAATTATTTTCAAGATCTTCTTGCTTCTTCTTTTTGACAACTGACTCAGATGGACAGAGTTTCATTTGGAGCTCTCGTGCACTCGTAGAGAGTCACACAGTATTCCAAAACAATTTGAGAGTTAAGTAAGCTCCTGTGCGTTTACAGTTAGCTGCAACTCTTGATAGATTGAGACACAATGGAAATGGAGTTTGTCTTGATCAAAATATGTTTCTGGACACACATGAGTATTGAAAACTATACCAAAAGAGTCATGGTAGTCCTATAATATATATTGAGAAGTCATATTTGATGACCTAATCATCGAGAACATGCTCACATAGCAAGTTGTTTTGGAGAAAGAGGGATGCATTGGATTAATTGATGGTACACTATTATCTCTTAGTTAAAGACCAAGGTACGATGGAGAAACATACTTTGACAGAAAATCTAACTATTTTGTTAATGTTCAAGTGATATGTGATCATAGGAGAAAAATTCTTTATATGTTTTCAGGTATACCGGGAAGTTGTCAAGACTTGACTTGTCTTCGCAAGTCTCCTCTATGGAAGTACTTGGATGATACGAACACTCTTTTTGAAGAGGATCAGTACTTGTTGGGTGATTCTAGTTATATACCTCTTCAACATTTAGTGCTTTCTTTTAAGATGACTTCTAGAGATGAAGATAAGCAAGATTTTAATACATGTGTTGCTCATGCAAGAGTTGCAAATGAGCATTGTACATGAATTTGGAAGTCAACGTGGACTCAACTGAAATGCTAAGAGGAAAATATTGTTTTGGTGACGGATGGATTACATGTTGTGCTTTGTCGCCTAACTTTTGATAGATGAGAATGGTCATTGGACTGAAGATGATGATGAAGTCTTCTATGATCAAGAAATAGTTAGAAAAAATGGTGGATCTGATACTTATTCAGGAACAAGCTAGAGAAATAGAGTAATGCAAGAAGCATTAAAATTCAACCAAAGTGTTGGTGGAGCACTTCCTCGCTTGTGTGTATAATAAAGAAGAATTCTCTCATTACACAATATTCGTTATGTTTAAATGACACTATCTCCACATAGTTGTCTGTGTCATTTTTGTCAGTCAGAGGAGAAAATGAAGATGATGGATAGTATTGTACTGGTGATTCGTCATGTTCTTCATGGGCCATGCATTTGATCCTACCCTTCCGCTCGCTCTCGCACCCACTATGTCTTACATAATTAAGGAGTCCAGCAGGCCTATCTCTGCTCTCTATTTGTCCATCATTCGTCCACATTTCGCTTACCTCACATTTGTAATTCCAACTGCCAATCTTTGGCACAAGTGACTCGGCCACATTAGTCTTTCTCGGCGTGACCAACTTTATCACCATCAGTCCGTTCTCAGCTTATACTTTTCCACCATTCATGATTTCACTCGCGCTTCATGTTTGCATGACAAGCAAGCTCGCATGAAGCTTCTAAGCGCCGTCACTACCCGTGCCACCGAGATTCTTGAAATTGTGCATTCTGACATCAATGGTCGCATTTCTCCTTACACTTTGACAATGAGTACTTCATGACCATAACCGATGGCTATTCCCCATATATCGTTGTTCGTTTGCTCCACTACAAAAGCGACTGCTTCATAGCCTTCAAGGAGTTTCACACATTTACCAAACTTTAGACTGAAAAGAAACTCAAGACTTTGTGCTTCGACAATGGTGGTGAGTTCCGACCTACCTTCTTTGATGCATATTGCCAAGAGCATGCCATCCAATGTCAGCTGACCGTTCTTGACACTCTTCAGCAAAACAGGGTAGCAAAGCATAAAAACCGCACCCTCTTGAACTCCGTCCGAGCTATGATAAACAATTTCAGGATGAGGTTCTTAATTGCACCACTTATATTCTGAATCATTGTCCCTCCAAGCCAATAGATTCTGCCACTACTCCCTTTGAGCTCTAGCATGGTCGCAAGCTCTCATTTTACATTTTTGAGTTTTTAACTGCACAACTTTTGTCAACATTCACGAGACTCACCGCTCTTAGCTAGATAGTCACTCTCACGAGTGCATCCTCTTTGGCTACAATAGTCAAAATAAGGCATACCATCTCCAATCCAAATCTAACAGTCATATTCTTGTTTCTCGTGATGTTATATTTGATGAGTCTTTTCCTGCATCGACTTCATCCCCTCCTAACTCCATTCTCACTGCTATCACCGAGGATGCAATTCAAAATGATGTGCACTTCTTCCATCACCATCTTCCTCTTTTGGGTTCAGCTCTTATCCTCTCAGTGGGAGCTACTCTTTGAGTCTATTTGTACCGTCTTCAGGCAATAGCTTTGGTTTGGACCACGTTCCTCTCCTCCTCTCGGCAGGATCTGGAGGAGGAGGAGTTGGCAGAGACGTACATCACACACCAACTCGTTTGTGGCTAGCTCATCTACCAATAGTCCATAGTCGCATAATTGATGTTTCCAACTTATGCTACTATGCATTTATCTTCTCTTGTCCGAATCAGACATAGTCCCTTAATTGATGTAGAGAATATGACCACGCTATCATGTTGTGGTACACCTCTTGTGAGAAATTCTCATAGAACTTAGAATGTGTTTCTTTTATATGTCTCGTGAACCTTATCGTGTAACTCGTCGAACGATATGATGGATGACACCTCGTGATTATCTATTTAAGTGATCTCACGGTAGTGAAATCAGCAATCTGTGCGCATTCACTTCAATGGTCCTTGTCGTCAAATTTGGATATAAAATGATGAGTCGAGAGTTCGTAATACATTCTCTCTTAACGGGTGATTCGTGAGTGTTTCGCGATCATCTACATGGAGGAGTGAAGAACTGCGGGAGTGGTGGTTATGGACGGACGTTTGATACCGGCTCTAGATCTTTTTTTGCCGAATCTATTTCACATCAAGCTTCATTGCATCCATTACGATTACATTTGACAACGATTAGTTCCATATTTTGGTGACGAGTTCATGGAGTGATGGACTTATAGCTTCCGGTGATCGTTCCGATTGTTACATACGAAAAGACTTTAGATTTGATGATGTACATCTTGTTGTGAAGAAGAATGGATCTCAACTATCCAGCCAACGTCCCTTTCAACGTTTGGGTCGATATTCAATGTCACTGCAGACCAAAGATCAATCATGAGGTATGGATTGTGAGGAACTTTGGGGAAGAGTATTTCAACCGAGTGATAGCTTCACCGTTTCTTTTTGTCGTATTTTTTATTGTAGATCATTTTTAGGTTGTAATATTAACTCTGTATTAGTCGATGACTCGATTGTCTCATTCTAGTTGAACGCTTCTGCGTATTTATGTTCGACAAAGATTCCTTCAACGTGTATCGGAGATTTTATGATTTCTTCTAGTCTTTGTGGTGTCTAGTGTTTTCTTGGGTGTTAGAAGTCGTTCTAGTGGAAAAAGTTGAGTCAGAAAAAGACAAACTAAAAATTCATTTTGCTCTCATTAGTCTACTTGTAGATCAATGGTGCTCTAGCTAATCTACACGACGTTTTTTGTGATTTTAGGAGGCTTCAGAAGTCTATTTGCACGAAGAAGGATATGGTTGGAAAGCTCTCGACCAAGGCTACAATCTGGGCTGAAGAATTGAGTGATTTCATGGAGGATTGAGGGCGCTATGATCGATTGAGTGAAGGAGAGTGAAATTCGTATCCATTGTGACGTTTTTCTATCGTTTCTAGAGACTTGTGAGAGTTGGAGCTATTAGTTGGTTCGGAGAGATGACGACGAGCTGGTCATTTTGATATCAAGTTCAGCTGAATCTTGATCATTTTGAATCGTCAACCGATAGATTGAAGTTGAATATTGTAGACGTGATGAGGCGGGTGTTGCAAACTGTGACAGTTATGGAGGATTGGCTATTTCTCGAGTTCTAGGTCAAATTTTTCAGTGAAACTTTCCAGGATTGAGCGATGTATTATCAGCAAGATATTTGGAAAACGTCATCTTGAATGGTCAAATATTTTGTTAAGGGTCTTAGATCAAGCTTACCTGGGTCTGTAAAACTCTTAAGTTAGCACAGATTACGGTTTGATCCATATCTAAGAGTTGGGTTGAGATTTCAACATGAAAATTATTGAGGGTAAGAGTGAAGGGTCCAATACAATTTCCTGTGAAGTTTGATCACCATTGGTTGATCAATTTGGGAGAACTGATGTTTTAAAGTTCAGAGAAGCTTATGTTAAGAGAGGATTCAAGTTTTAACTCATATCTATTATCACTTTTTGGTTCTTTTCGAGCAATTGGGGAGAAGTTTGTTGCTGAAACTGCCATGCCAACATATAAGTCGACATTGTGAAGGTGTGAGGTTGATTTCAGCTCTATGTGACAAAAGAGCAAGGAGTCGCGATGAATCAAATACCGCTGTTTGGGTTCTCAGAGCTGCAAGATATTGCCAGCGTTGATGTTATGTTGTGAACCGATTATTGCTTTGAAGCATGTATGCTTTACCTTGCTAGAATTCTTAGAACACCAGGGTGTGCAACAAGTTGTATTGGGACTTTATCAAGTTTGGTTGAGCGGCCTTATAACATTTTCCAGTTGTACTAGAAGAGTTGTGACGGTTGGATTGATCAGTAGCTACTGTCATTGGAAAACTATTAAGTCATGCTTCTAATGATATAGAGTTTCTTTCAGTTAAATGCTACCTAGCTGAGTATTTCCTATAGAGTAGAGAATGATCTATTTGTAACACAATTTTCTACCACTTATACATATCCTTTGGATCTAGTAAACTTTAAATCTTGAACTGATGGAGTACAAGATCACTTGTGCTAGAAGAATACATTTGGGTTGAAAGATCAAGATTTAGAGCCAACTTGTTCAAACCACATACCTCTGCACAGCCAAATACCCAATGTATTCTTAGACAGAAAAATATGTCATACGACAATGCTAAACCCATATCTAGATCGCTCACCATCGTAGTCTCCACCACCACACTCAAGTGAGAGACAACCTTGTCATGTCGGATTTTGTGTGAAGGATGTCCAAGAAAACACGAGGTTCCTGACTGTGGAGATGTTGTGTGCTGAAACAGAGACAAGACAGAGAAAAACAACCACGAAAACGAACGCTGCGATATATACACTCCAAATGTATGTACACTGCCGGTTCTTTCTCCTAAGAGCACAGAACTGAAAAATAGACCATAGCGGTATGTAACCTGCTTCAAAGTCCTTAAAAACAACCCTGACCCAAAAACACCGAAGCGTAGCTCAAAGCAAGAGAAACTTCCCTTTGCTAACAAGCAGAGCCACAAAAGTATCACACGATCCAAACCCAAGTCCAAACTACATCCATGTACAAGTTCTTAGCTAAAGCTAGCTACCACAAGCTGTATATAGCCAACCAGAACTCTAACGAACTCAAAAGAGCAAAACCCGTAGTGAAGAAACCGAAAAAGACCTATCTGTGGACTTCCTCCTTTCGTCGAATAGACTTCAGATGTCGATAGGGTCTCCTCCGCTGACTCTGTTAACCCAAGGAAACCTTCAGATCCGACTCCCGACAGCCGAGATATCGCCGATTTGACAAATGACCGATCGGTCGCAAGTGATCGAACCTTCAAAAACTCCTCCCTGCGGCTTAAAACCACACACACCGCACAAACGGATCGTCCAAACTGATATCCGTCTTCTATGGCAAGTAGATCTAGCTACTCTAAACCCAATGAGACTCCAAACAAGCAGTTTGGAGTTCCCCTTTCAAAACTACACGAGAAATTTGGTCGCAGGTTGCAAAAAACTGACTTAAATCGACTCCCTACGGCTTAAACTCGCTCACCACACCCAAACCAACAATCCAATTCACGTACAGTCTTCTCATATGCGTAGATGAAGCCTCCCTGATCGCGTAGGCACCAAGAATGAAGAGCTTGGCTCACTGATCGCGAAGAACAAACCAATCTTAGGTCGTAGGTGAACGAAAATCTGATATAAGTGCTTCCATGCGAGCCAATTTTACTCAAAACTCCCAAACCGCCCGATGAAACTTCGTATCGTCTTCAATTTCCTGGATCCAAGGACAGCAAGTTTGGACTCCGGAACGGCCCGAACGATCCAACTCTCCTTCACATGTAACTGAAAACTCCAAATCTACTTCTTGCGTCTCAATTTCTCTTAGAACACAACCCCCGATCCGTCTCTTCCCAAACCGTTTGAACCAGTGCGTAGCATGCACAAATCTGAACCCAACGACGCCTTGCGCGCTTGTATTGGACTCGTAAATCTCCCGAACCGTCCGTTGACAGGTCATAGGTGCAAGCTAACCCCTAAGCTGCCCCCTTGTCACAATCTCTATACGTACGAAGTTCTCTCATTAATGAGGAAGCTGGCCCCTTGCGTCTTTGATATAGCGTCTGAAGCCTCAAATACCCAGTCAGCAAGTAAACTAAGGCCTAGCTTGATTTTGTCTTCTTTCGAGTCGCATAACTTCTTCACTAGATGTCCAAACGAAGTAAACAAGATGCCCATGGAAAGCTGACAACAAGCTCTACCCATCTATGTGATGAAAGTGAAGATTCGAAGTTGCCCCAAAGCCCGTAAGCTAGAACTTAGCTTGTTTTCTCCATCTTTCGAGTCTTGTAACTTCTCCACTAGGCGTCCGAACGAAGTAGACGAAGTGCCTATGGAAAGCTGAGAACGAGCTCTATCCATCTGTGCGATGAAAATGGAAATCCGAAATGATGCCAAAAACCCGTAAGCTAAGGTCTAGCTTGTCTTTCTCATGAGTGTCTTTGGAGCGACAAGCATCAAAGTTTGAATTTCAAATAGGAGCCGATTCACGACACGACATCCACCCCCTCCAAACTTATGCATCCTCCGGTATGCACCAGAGATACCAACCAAGGAGTGGATCGGCATTCAACTCATCTTGTCATCATCCCTCCCATCTCAGTCAACCTCATCCTCAAGGTTGCAGACTGATCGTCATCTTGAAGTTGCTACCCTGTCATGATCCTCTCTAGATCCATGCTCATTGACTTTCTCCTCGAATCTCTCATCCAATCACCCCCTCTAAATCTACACATCTTTCAATATGCGAAGATATAGAAGAAATAACCCATCATACCATAGAAATGTCTTCCATTCGTCATGTAGAACCTCACCGTAGAGTTTGTGACCCAAGTGTCGTAATAGACATCACCCATCCTCCCAGTCATCACCGCATATCCTGACTGTAACCCTCAACCTCAAGTATGTACATGTCATCGTACTTATCCTTTTTTTTTCCTGAATAAAAGAATCACACTCCTGCAAGTAAAATCCTCAACCGCAACCATCATTATCTCGCTGTACAATGATATCCTCCTCAACCATCATCCTCCTTGATCTTTTCTTCTGAAAACCCTTACAAACCTCCCAAGCCTCATCCTCTCAACCCTGATCACATATTCACAACCTCTCAAACATAATCACCTTCAGCAATGGCTTCTCTCCTGTAAGCCATCCTTACCCATCATCCTATACCCGTAGCCTCGAAAGTATCCATCCAATCTCCTTCACCCTCGGCATGTCTGTCCTTGATGATGCCAACGATGACATCATGGACTCCTCTTGTAGCTGCACCCAAGACCTCCCGTGATAGGAACCCAACATGTGCATCTCGAATGTATTCCTCCCAACCTCCCTCACATCCATCACTGTATCAATATCCGGTTGTTGTATGTTTGCAACCAGATCAACCATGTCCGCTATCTGCACCTCAACCATCTCCTCCGGTTATGAAGGATCGCCCTCCATTGCCAATTCAAGAAGAATAGTTTCTTGTTGAATCTTATCTTCTCCATCTTGCTTCTCCAAAGAAGTCTCTTCTTGTCTCTTCTTCTCGCTCTGCATCGTGGATGCAGTATCCAACCTGAGCTCGTTTAGATCCTCGTGCTCATCCAAACCATCTCTATGGAGATCATGCTCAATCTCCTCCACCCTAGCACCATAACTTGTAGCTTCTATAGCTACAACTGCATGTGCCGCAAAATAATCATCCACCAATCTCTTCATCCCTCCTTTACCAACGTTGGCTTGAAGGAGAGTACTCGTACTTCTGAACCAACATCTCCATCCTCCCAAGAAATAACCTCTCGTTGCAAAGACTCTGCAAAGTCGATGCAATCGTCCCGTTGATGGTCAGTACCATCACACCACACGCACTGATATATCCAAGCTAGTTTGGGTACAAGCTCCATCTTGATCGACGATCCCTTATCCTCCAACCTAGTAACCTTAGCTTGCAGATCTTGCATCTTTTGCTGTAGGTCCTCGATGGTTGGATTCTTCTCTTCTACAACCACAACTGGAGGTTGAACCTCAGATACTACCCGAACTGGTGTGGTAGTCAACGATACAGGTGTCGACCTTGTAACTTTTTCTCTTGTATGTCTCCAAACAAGAAGCTCAACCGCTTCATGCACAACCTCTCAATTCCTTGTCAACCCTTCTTCTTCCTCCCCATCCTCCAGAAGTAGCTCCAACCGCTCTTGTCATGGTTCATCAGCAGCTTGAAGAAACAGCTCCGTCTTGTAGGTTTCCAAGGTTAGCTTCTCCACCCGAGATAGTTGAGAGAATTGTCTCTCAAACTCCTCTAACAGCTCTGTAGGCTGTAAACCCTTGCTGGATCGGTTAACCCATTCTAGAAATGATTTCTTGGTTACTCGATCTGAGTTTCCCAAGAAATACTCCTCCTTCAGCGCATGTGAAAATGTATCCCAGTTCCTCCCAAAATGCTTTGTTAGACCCTTCACATGCTCCATTATCTCAGGCACCGCAGCGAGTTCGAACGTCTCGATCATCTCCTTCTTCGGTACCTGATCCAGATCCATCTCCATCTTGTAACATCTCAAGTACTCAGAGATGTCTCTCCCACCAAATAGATCGAACTTGTCGATCACCCTTCCAAGCGCCTTCTTTCCCAAAGCCTCCTTTTGTTGGTTCCCTTGCTCTTGTTGTAAAAACAAAGTGAAGGCTTGAAACAAACGTGCAGTTGTTGCATCCAACTGCACCCCTGGTATCCCCTCTGATCCGTCCATCTCGTCCATAGTCATGGCTCGTCCCATCCTCCCATCCTCCCAAGATCCCAACCGTCTACAAATCCATCATCCCAAGTCCGTAGCACCCTCCCGAACAATCGTATCCATCTTCATCCTCGTTCATGATTGTTGATCTCTTCTTCCAAGTTCCAACATAGAAATCTCCACCTCGGACCTTCACGTCGAGTTCACCACCGATGTCGTGTCGGATATTGCGTGAAGGATGTCCAAGAAAACACGAGGTTCCTGGCAGTGGAGATGTTGTGTGCTAAAACAGAGACAAGACAGAGAAAAACAACCACGAAAACGAACGTTGCGATATATACACTCCAAATGTATGTACACTGCTGGTTCTTTCTCCTAAGAGCACAGAACTGAAAAATAGACCAGAGCGGTCTGTAACCTGCTTCAAAGCCCTTAAAAACAACCCCTGATTCTCAACCCTGACCCAAAAACACCGAAGCGTAGCTCAAAACAAGAGAAACTTCCCTTTGCTAACAAGCAGAGCCACAACAGTATCACGCGATCCAAACCCAAGTCCAAACCACATCCATGTACAAGTTCTTAGCTAAAGCTAGCTACCACGAGCTGTATATAGCCAACCAGAACTCTAACGAACTCAAAAGAGCAAAACCCGTAGCGAAGAAACCGAAAAAGACCTATCTGTGGACTTCCTCCTTTCGTCGAACAGACTTCAGATGTCGATAGGGTCTCCTCCGCTGACTCCGTTAACCCAAAGAAACCTTCAGATCCGACTCCCGACAGCCGAGATATCGCCGATTTTCGGTCGCAGGTGATCGAACCTTCAAAAACTCCTCCCTACGGCTTAAAACCACACACACCGCACAAACGGATCGTCCAAATTGATATCCGTCTTCTCTGGCAGGTAGATCTAACTACTCTAAACCCAATGAGACTCCAAACAAGCCGTTTGAGTTCCCCTTTCAAAACTACACGGGAAATTTGGTCGCAGGTTGTAAAAAACTGACGTAAATCGACTCCCTGCGGCTTAAACTCGCTCACCACACCCAAACCAACAATCCAATTCACGTACAGTCTTCTCCTATGCGTAGATGAAGACTCCTTGATCGCGTAAGCACCAAGAATGAAGAGCTTGGCTCACCGATCGTGAAGAACAAACCAATCTCAGGTCGTAGGTGAACGAAAATCTGATGTAAGTGCTTCCCTGCGAGCCAATTTTACTCAAAATTCCCAAACCGCCCGATGAAACTTCGTATCAATCATCTTCAATTTCCTGAAGAACTCGTTGTTCTGATCCCGATGGATCCAAGGACAACAAGTTTGGACTCCGGAACGACCCGAACGATCCAACTCTCCTTCACAAGTAACTAGAAACTCCAAATCTGCTTCTTGCGTCTCAATTTCTCTTAGAACACAACCCCCGATCCGTCTCTTCCCAAACCGTTTGAACCAGTGCGTAGCATGCACAGATCTGAACCCAACGACGCCTTGCGCGCTTGCATTGGACTCCTAAATCTCCCGAACCGTCCGTTGACAGGTCGTAGGCGCAAGCTAGCCCCTAAGCTGCCCCCCTTGTCACAGTCTCTGTACGTACGAAGTTCTCTCATTAATGAGGAAGCTGGCCCCTTGCGTCTTTGATATAGCGCCTGAAGCCTCAATGTGGTGCCCACAAATTACAGGATTCACGAATTTTTAAAATTTTTAAGATTAATAACTTGTTTGTATAACTGAAGAAGCGTTGTTACTTAAGATTACTGCTTCCTTAGAAGGAAGATGATCTTATGAGCTTTTTGTAATAAGAAGTTGACTTCTTCGGAAAACGACCGTCTTCCGAAGAACGTCTTCTCAGTTGCGAAGACGGAAGACGGAAGACGGCGGAAGACAACCATCTTCCGGAAGACAGTGACCGCGAAGGCCTAACCATGAGTTTCCAGGTAAAAGAGTGGGTGTACCTACTAGTAACACCAAGGTGGTAGGTAGGTCGGGTAAGCCACCTAGGGTCGAAACCCCTAATCTGCGGGGAAGATGCGCAGGAAGCACATTAGCGCATTCCAACTTCTCGCAGCAAGCACGCTCTTCAGAAGATCGAAATCAGCGAGGTGAGCTTCGAGTGAGGAAATCAGCAAGGAGAAATTGAGTGAGGACATAGCGATTAGAAGCGAGCAAGAAGGCGAGGTCAAATTGCTGAAGCGCAGGAAGCATACTGAGTGAAACGCGTTTCCTGAGAGTCTCCCGGAAGCTGACATTGGAAGCAGCTGAGTGAAATCGGAGGTGGGTGGCTCGATCGATTGAGGCGTAGACTGGAGCTGACGACGGAGGCAGCTCAGTGGGGTCGCATTAGAGCTAAGACCAGAGCCAGAAGCGCGCGGGAGGTCGAAAGCAACTCGGGAAGCAGAAGAAGACTGTAGAGGTTCTTCCCACGTTCTTTCCCCTTCCCACTTCTTCTCGCCTTTGTCTGGTATCCCCCGCGCTTCTCCGATTGATTGCAGGCAGCCTGATCGATTATCCCCATCCTCATTTTTCCTATTGTGACATTGGGTGCGGAAGCGCTGCCCAATTTCTGTTAGACATCTTCTTGATTCTTCCTAAGTTCAATTCGAGCTTCCCTACCCATCGTCCTCAAATTGACGATCCCAGCTATCGATTTCCCTACCCAATTACTCCTCTACTCTTGAAACCTGGAACAGAAGACGCTTCGGAAGATTGGAACATCTTCGGAAGACGTTTCTGAACTTAATTGTCTTCGGAAGACTGTCTACGGAAGTCGACTGTAACCAATTCGTATCAAGAGTGGATTTGTGTTGCTTTTGTGTTAAGAGAGGCTTGGTACGTATCCTGAGTGGTGTAGTGAGTTCTTTTGTTATTTCGAGAAGTTGGAAGTTGGGAACTAGGCCTGTGCCTCCCGGTCTTCCAATCTTCTCAACTCCACATCTTCCTAGAGAGACTAGAAGACTGAAAGGTTGGCAAAATGAGCGAGAAGACGTGAGGGTCCATTTCGGGTCTCTTCTGTCCGACCCATAACAACCATTCCTTCTTCTTCCCAAACTTAGGAGAGAGTCATGAGAAGACTTGCTGGCAGAATCTGGAGAGAATGGTCGAGGGTCATGTCTTCCCACCAAGCAGCAAGCTTCTTCTAAGTGCGTATCAGAGGTGAGAAGTCAGAAGAACAGAGTGCAATTGTCTTGAGTCTGTTGTGAGGATAGATTGCGCGTAGGAAGACGAAGACAGGTGAGACCAGTGAAGGGAAGCCTGACTTCGAGAGGTCTTCCGAGAAAGACATTGAATCGGAAACTGTCCCGGGTGTCTTCCCAGAGCCCACTGTCACCGCAGGAGCCCGCAACCATCTTCTAAACCTGTTATGTACTCTTCGCGAATCTGGTATCTTCTGATAGGAAGTAGGATGTAATGCAAGGTGGGTTGTCTTCTTGGTAATCCATGCGAGACCTTACTTAGATAGGGTTGTTTAGATATACCTCGGAAGACGAGAGCTATCTAGGAAGTACTGTTAGAATCCCGGAAGACGGAGTAGCTGTCTTCTGGAAGACTAGTTTCGTCTTCTGAGAAATAGAAGCTAGACTGTGGGCACTTGGGAAGGACTAAGCCTTCAGCTCATAGTAGGTGCTTGTGGCTTAGTGCAACAGATCTTCCAGTATGACGATGCATCCGCGAGGCTTGGTGTTACCAGCGGCAGAATTGGCCGAGGCCACTCCTTTCCTCAAGGAGTTGGGTCTCGACTTCTTCCTGTGGGATTGGAACCTTGCAGACCAGGGACTTCTGGAGGAGGTGTGGACAGCGTTACCACCCCGCAACCGTGTACCTGCGAAGGCAGGAGTAGCTCAAGGAAGACCATCTTCCTGGACTGAAGATTGGTGGCGCAGGGCTTTCCACATGCCAGACTCCGAGGACCGAGGATATTGGTTTGAGAAGAAGATTTTGCCCAGGACCGTGAGTACGTGGCATGTGCCTGGGAGCACCACTTGTCTTTTCGTGGAAGACATGCAGGGTAGGAATGGGTGGAAGATCGAATCTTACCGGGAGCCGAAGAAGCGACTTCTGGCGAAGCTGTTTCTGCATCTCTTTCCCAAGGGGAAAGCGCAGAAGACGAGGTACCTGGGAGATCAGGACGTAGACTTCCTGGAAGCAGTGTGGGATAAAAGATACCCATCTACTGGGGTACATACGTCCACAACTATGTACAGGCGGAGCTAGCGTACTTGGGTACCCCGGCGGGAGGACACTTGACACCTTTCCTCTGCTAATTGTACGTAGCCATGAGGGATCTTAGGAGAGATCTTAGGAGAGATCTTAGCATACTCTGCCAACTGAAGATCAGTTGGCAGAGTATGGACCATCAGGGCAACAGGAGGAGAAGGAAGAGACCTCGGACGACGATGACCGAGCAGCAGCCGCAACTCCCTCTCCCACTCTGATGCCACAGCTGAGGCCCGGCTCTCACCAAAAGACGCTTCTGGTGAGGGAAGACGAGTCTAGTGGGTCGGAAGACGTCACGCCACCGAGGAAGATGGGTCCTAGAAGTGTATCTAGGAAGCCCACCTCCCTCATTCATTCAGGATCGGAGTCCGACTCGGAAGAAGAACTGCTGAGTACCCGATCGGAGCAGAAGACCGCTTCTGCAACACCTGGGAGTCTTCCAAAGACTCCAGAAGACAAGAAAAGAAGGAATACTCCTACTGCGATGCGGGGAAGCGCAGTGAAGAGAACCGCTCCTGCCACGAAGGATCTTCCACCTCGGAAGATGAGAAGAGTAGCTTCTTCTCGTGCGCAGAAGATGAAGGCCATTGTGGTGGAAGAGGCTTCCTTGCCTCTGGAAGACGAGGTCGACACCTCAAAGCGAGTGGTGGAGATGAACTTGTCTTCCGCAGGAAGAAGACTAGAAGAGTTCAGCGCCTTCTTCCACAAGGAGATCCAGCCAGCTATGGAGTTGCTGGAGAAGAGAGCGAAGGCACAGGAGAGGCCCTTGCAACCTGGATTCGGTCTGCGCACCTTGCTGCGACAGGAAGAAGACCAGAAGAAGACAGAGTCGCTGGAAGCTAGTCTCCGCACCACGGAGAAGCTCGCAGCCAGATACAAGACGGAAGCAGCCGCTTCTGCCAAGGAGCTGGTGCAACTTCAGAAGAGCAACCAGGAGATGCAAGCGCGTGTACAGCAGCGCGATCAGGAGGTCCTCCGAGTGCGGGAGAAGATCACCGCCCTCGCCGAGGAGAAGACCACATGGAAGACGCAGCGAGAAGTCGCAAAAGCGCGAGTTGCAGTTGAGAAGACGCATCGGGAAGCAGCGGAGGCTCGTGCACAAGAGATGCTAGCACAGTCGGTGGAAGCGCTTCAGAAGAAGTTTAACTTCACCGCAGGTAGGAAATTACTTACCTTAGCTAGAGGATGGGACAGCGAGTCCAAGACAATGTTGGTGGAATACCGGGAGAGCATGTTCAGGTACTTAGATCGGCAGATAGAGGGAGTGAAGACACTTTATGGTCTTCCCTCGCTTCCGATACCTGCAACTGCATCTTCTCAAGCTCCAGCACCATCTACTGGATCCGGAATGAAGAAAGAGGAGTTTGACCTCGCTGTGCACTTGGTAGTGCCAGCGTTGAAAGGCGAGAAGACTTCGGAAGACGCCCCGGAAGACATGATGTCTTCTGGAAGACAGGAAGACGAGCCGTCTTCCCAAGTATTCCGCGTGGAGGAAGCGACTTCCCCGGACCCCTATGAGGTCGCCATGGTCCCTAGTACCGCACCCGTGCCTCAGAAGACCGAAGACGCATCACTCGACTCTGCTTCCCAGAAGACGCTTCCGTCTTCCGAAGCAAAAGCCGAAGTCGAGGAAGACGCAGCCGCAATGACAGCAGGACCAGCGAAGAGCGATGAGAGAGAAGCTACCTCAGTGACACCCGAGATAAGTGCAGGGCTTCTCAGCCCGTCAGAAGCCAAACTAGTAGTTCCGATAGGAGCAGATCAGGTAGAGATTGCCACGGAGTAATCAGAGTAGCTAGTAACCGAAGATTGACAATTCCAGATTTAGTAGGAACAGACATGCTATCTTAAGGGTGGCAGTTTTCAGTGTAAAATTAGTTAGGACACCATGTGGCAGCATAGGTAGCGTAGGCAACAAAGTGGATGGCTAATTAGGAAGGGGAACCGCTTGCATGTGGGGTGGCAACCTCTTGTCAGCGCCTCTCTCTCCCTGGTGGTCGTTCCCTCTGGTTCTCAGGGCAACGATATAAGTAGGATTGCAGCGTAAGAATGGAGCTAGCTGTTGCACACCGATATCGATTCTATGGTGCAGACAGACTAGACACATTAGAGACACATGATAGATAGTTCTTGGCACACTACACCTGTCGTTGGAAACATACGAATAGTCTTGGAATACACAGGAGGGGTCTGCATGCTCGTACCAGCAGTGGTTCAAAGATGTAGATAGAGGTAGTGGACAGTTTAGGAGTAGGGAACGGCATCCTCGTGCAGTCCTGTTGACTAGACTGGTGTGTCGAGGAGTAGACGCATGAAGTAGAGAGAGTGAGCTTCCCAATGCCAATGTGACTTCTTCTCGGAGAATAGATTGTGGATTTGAGTGCAGAAGCTTTGTTCATGTCTTCTGGGTGGTGGGTTTCCTTGAATTCGCTCCCAATTGTGCATGAGAAGTGTTCTTCTTGAGTGGCGGTGACTGTCAGCAGTTGTGGAAGTGTAGCTTGGCTCGTTCAGTAGAGCACTTGGGATCTACGTACGAACGGTCTTATGGGTAAGGGATCCCAGAAAACAGAGTAGTCAGAGCGGCGAAGTGAAGAAGAAAGAAGCCTTCTTCCCACAGCAGAAGACGACATCCTCGAGTAGAAGACGATGCAACAATACTCACGTTTGTTGTCTTCCTCCCCAAACTATTACAAGCAGGGATGGCTTTTTAGTCAGGATCTGGACTAGAAGCCTGTCGGAATCTTAATTTCCTCTTTTCATCTTGTTTTCTTTTGTTTGGATTTTCTCTTCTTCCCCATCTTCTCTCATCTTCCCCATCTTCTTATCTTCTTCTAGTGAGCTTCCGAGACTTCTATTGAGCTTCCGTGAAAGTGAATGTCGTTGTAGTGCTGCAGGAAGACTATTTCCGTAGGCAGAAGCCTGAGAAGGCTACAGGGGGCATACACCCTGTGATTAATCTAACCCGTTGTAATGTGAGTGTGAGAGTAAGGTGTAACAGCCGTGCTAGTCGACTTCTGCGAAGCAGGACAATCTTCTGGAGGTGCGAGAAGACGAGCTGAACCCCCAGAAGACGAGAATCGCTTCAGGAAGACGATATCGAGAAGACCGGAAGAAGCAACCTGGAAGCAGGAAGATCGTCTTCCCGAGTTTCTCTGTGAATAGTTGTGTGATATTTTAGTTAGTAGTTGTTGATTTAGATCCAGAGTATATTTTGGCGTATCTGGAAGACGCGTGGTTTTGTGAAAAGACGGGATTCCCAGGCAAAACCCGTGTGTTTGTGTGTTTGAACAGATCTTAGAACTTAGAGCAGCGTTACTTATGTAAATCCTCTATGGGAACGATATCTTGTATACTAAATGGGCAAAAGGAGTAATCCTGCGTCACTACACTCAAATACCCAGTCAGCAAGTAAACTAAGGCCTAGCTTGATTTTACCTTCTTTCGAGTCGCATAACTTCTTCACTAGATGTCCAAACAAAGTAAACAAAATGCCCATGGAAAGCTGACAACAAGCTCTACCCATCTATGTGATGAAAGTGAAGATTCAAAGTTGTCCCAAAAGCTCGTAAGCTGAGGCTTAGCTTGTTTTCTCCATCTTTCGAGTCTTATAACTTCTCCACTAGGCGTCCGAACGAAGTAGACGAAGTGCCTATGGAAAGCTGACAACGAGCTCTATCCATCTGTGCGATGAAAATGGAAATCCGAAATGATGTCAAAAATCCGTAAGCTAAGGCCTAGCTTGTCTTTCTCATGAGTGTCTTTGGAGCGACAAGCATCGAAGGTTGAATTTCAGATAGGAGCCGGTCCACGACACGACAACGTACTCTCCTCCCACTGAAATCCAAGGACTACCACCACTTCGACGATCCACACGTCAATCAAACCTTCCTAACCATGATCCAACAAAAGGTTATGATACTACAACTTTGATCTCGAAGACACGCACCAATAAGAAGCGTGTTCTAACGGTGACTTTGATACAAGTCCAGATGGAGTCCAACTCCTACCAAGAGGTTCTGTCATCTCCAGACGTTGTTTGATGGTCATAGACCAACACCGAAGAGCTCAAGTCTCACGAGGAAAATGATATGTGGACAGTCACGAACTTATCACATGGACGAAGGTCCATAATCAACAAGTGGACCTTTGAGTTGAAGCTCAATTCAGATGGGTCCATCGTTCGATACAAGGAACAGTTAGTGACCCGAGGATTCACTCAAGTGTATGAGCTCGACTACACATACACCTTCTCTCCGGTGATCCGTGTGCAATTAGTGCGGATGATACTAGCAATCATAGCTCAGCATAACTTTCATGTCCACCAGATGGATGTGAAGACATCATTCTTAAACAGGACGTTAAACGAAGAGATCTATATGGTTGTCCCTAACGGGGCATCAATGTCCCAAGAATTGATACAGTATGCAGGCTACCTCGTGCATTTTATAGATTGAAGCAACCTTCTAGAGAATGGTACTTGATCATAGATAAGTTCTTACTTTCCCTTGGATTCAGTAAGTCAAGAGCTGATGATAACGTATATTACAATTATAGTAATAATCAGTTTGTCATCTTAGCACTTTATGTTGATGGCACAATCATAGCAAGCAGCGGCGAAAGATTACTGAGTCAAAAGTAACCTCAGCGCAAGGTTCAAGATGAGTGACATTGGTAATATCCATCATTGCTTGAGTAAAGAGAGAAATTGAAATTGAGTAGAAGGATGGATCAGACTCAGTCAAACCTTATATCTGATCCAAAAATTATTCCAATTTGACCTACAGAATTACCAACTTGTTAGTACACCGTTGACCTTAAGAGAAAAGTTCTCAACTGAGATTGTCTCATTTCTTATGAAGAGAAGACGTAGTGTGCTTCTTATCCATACCAAAGCGCAACATACTCGATCAACTGGACCGTCATTTGCACTCGTCTTAATCTAACCTTTAGCATTAGTGTACTATCTCAGTATATGACGAACCCAGGACTAAAATACATCATCTTCATAAAATGCATATTTTTTTGTATCAAGAGTACTTTAGACCAATATTTAGAATATAAGCACTCGCCTCAACCAATCTCTCTATTTGGCTACACTGATGTTGATTGGAGAGGTCACCACGAGTCACGACATTCAACTTCTGGAAATTATTTCTTCTACTCTCAAGGAGCAATCAGTTGATCGTCGAAGAGATACAAATTTGTTGCATTGTCAAGTACTGAAGCTGAGTATATGACACTCAACACATGTTCCTCAGAAGCAATATGACTTCATTAGCTCTTAGCTGATAAGAATTAACTGAGAATGAGGCTCCTCTTTGTATTGTGATAACTAGAGTGCAATAGCACTCGTAGAAATGTCCAAGTTTCACGTTAGGACGAATATACAAGATATTCGGCATCACTTCATTAAGGACCAAGTTATATCTAAGACAATTGAAGTGAAATATTGCCCTACTCAAGAGATTGTAGGGGATGTCTTAACTAAGGACTTATTGGCTCCAAAGTAGGACTACCTCCTACCAAGACTAGGAAAAAAGTTTTAGTCTGCAACAACTAGTCTTGAGTGGGAGTGTTAGAATTAAGTTGTTTAGTGTGAACTTCAGTATAACAACTAGTTCAAGATATTTGGACTCGTGCCCTTTGGCAGACCTAGCCTGCCCTTGCACCAAAGTATAAATGCTTGGTCTATGGACCTCTTACCTCATTATTCAGTAAACAATTAGCTTACACATACTTGCTCTCTCTTCCATTGATTCTTTCTCTCCTTTGCTTATGAGGCAGGTAACTCCAGTCCACAGCACTGATCGATAGAAACGGCTATTCAGTAATATTTCTTCTCAACACTCGCTCTAGGATCTGAAGTAACATACAACGCTTTCTCTCATGAGAGCATCTCCACTCTTATAGCGATAAAGAGGTATTTATTCTTAATTAACATGTACAAAATTGATCATCTTTATCTGTAAGGGAGAATTTTTTCCACCGCATTCTTTAACTGAATCTTTAACCTAAAATAAAGATTGTATCTCTCATCGCAAGTAGATATTTTCTGTGAAATAAAGAATTCGAATTAGAAGATCCAAGTATTACGATCATTCTTCAGTAACAATTTGAGAATGAGCACGGTCTCTATTCATAGTGCGATGATTTAAACTTAACGGTTTAGTTGTGTTCTCAATAATCTTTATTCTAATCTTTTAAATAAGAAAGCACGGTAGGTTTTAAGGAGTGGTTTAAATTTAAAGACTTGGCTCCACTACGTCCTGAAGTGCCTTCCTTACACAATCATCGGTACCTTTGGTCACTATCAAGATGCCATGTGTAAAAATTTTTGCCCTTATCATGCTTGAGATGGGATCGTTCAGTTGATCCCAAAGCTTATCTTCCTTGACTCACACGACTATTACTGGAGACTAGAAGTCATTAAGTGATAATGACTGATATATATCGATGAGTAATTACAAATGAATGTTCAATCTGAACTTCTCATCGTAACGATTGGATATTATCTGTACAGAGTTATCGACTTTTCTTAAACATGAACACAATTTTGCAATAAAGATCAGCTTCTGATTTCATGGAAAATGTACTTGAAACCACGAGAGAGAATTACTTAAGACACAATGGAGACATGATCTAAAGATGTCTATAAAGATCATCGATGGAAATGTTTTTCTCTAATAGGTTCTGTAACTGGTTATGGGAGCTTTTAAAGAACTGCGGTGGAGATGCTTTGCACTCCAGACTTGTGTAACTCGGGACTACAAAACATTTGGCTAAGTGAACAAGGCGACCAAGCTACAAGAGTTATCGTACGTTTGATTGACAACAATTTTCCGAGAGATAGTGGGAGTAATTAGCTCTCACTTCGACATGCTAGAACCTGCTAGAATGCTCAATCATGAATCATTCGTGGTAAACAAACCTAGTCTAGGTTTTGCTTGCTTACCTGTAATTTTATCGACGGTTTGTAACATGTGATGGATTTTTGTGTTAACTCAATGGGGTGTTTTTAGCAATTTCTGAATATTTTTCACTTTTTTAATGTTTTGTGACAAAATTATCTGTCGTCTTCTCGACTTATCCTGCTTTCCTAGAAAAGTTACCGGGGTACATTACATGAGATGTCTGGTCTAGGCTAGATCTGGTGGTAAATGCACAATCGACGGTCGCAAAGCAATATGTGTTGCACAAGAAGGACTTAGGCAATCGCGCCTCGATTCAAGGATGAAATAAATTACCCGCTTCTTGACTTGTCCTTGCAACAAGTAGATCATCAAAAGTAGCATTGATGATTAACTCTATGCAAGAAATGACAACAAGTGACGAGAACTGTGGTACAACTTGTCTCTTGGCTGCTCTCTCTAAATAGCAATCCGATTGTGTCCACAACTACCAACCATACGTCTTATATGGCTGACTGGCTGACCATTCCAATTACTAATTCCAAGATTTTTCCTCAAGAACTGGAGTGAGTGAGGTGGTTAGATTGGGAGAGAGGACGTGCGGAGAGGAGAGGAGAGAGAATAGAGTGTAGTTTGAGAAGGTAGAGAGTGTTGGGATGGGTTAGTGCAGATTTGTTTAGATATTTCTTTCATTTTCATTTTTTCTTCTTTTAGTTCTAGAATTGGTACATTGTGTGATGAAATGAATGAGTACTAAATACTTTTGGGTTTTTTAGGGTTACAAAGTCTTCTGTTTAGATATTTTGAGAGATTTTTGAGGGCTTTCTTGCTACATATAGTGTGTTTTTTATCCCTAGAGATCAAGGTTCTTTATTTGAGAGTGTATTTTTGAGATGTTTTTATTACGAGTATCATTTGGTTAGATATCGTCTTTTTCTAGCTATGGGTACTATCTCTCTCATGATATCGAGGCTGATCCGAGACACATCATGTCTAGCGTGCGTTAGTTATTTACCTCGCAAGGGATAAAGTCTCATGTGAGAAAGATGCACAAGAGCTATGATTAGACCACATTGGATGCCCAGATTAACCGAGAGCGGAGGTCTACACTTGCAATCATTATGGCACCGTAAGCTCTTCTTCTTGGAGTTCCTCTTGAGTCGTGAGAGTGGTTGAGAGTCCACAATGACACTATTCTGAGATTGTTCGAGATGAGTTTTCCTTGTCTACGTTTGTTCTATCGGCTACCCGTGCTCTCCATGATAAAGTGAGGCAGACATTTCGTTCTATCTCTCTATCCGACATGTTGACACGGACCTGCAAAGACGAGACGACATGGTTATTGTTCCTCTTACTACCTCGTTGATGCCTCCGTTATACTTGAGATGATAGAGTAGACACCGGGAGGTGACGACTCGTCTTCGGAGATTCCGTGTTGGTGACTGGATGGCTTTACAAAATGAATCAGTACTTGCTGCACGAGGTAAGAGTGAATCTATCTCTACATGTGATGTCTCATCTTCCGCTGACGTACGACGCTGTAGGATGTTAGATCAAGTTGGAGAATATAGTAGAGCTGCTAGAGTATTACATCTTTTGTCAGTGGCATGTTCTACTGAGGAGACAATCACTTCGTTGTATTTTTTTCATCTCCCACCGGTGATCTCGCGCCACTTGAGGTTCAGGACTATCAATCTGAGGAGTCATTATGTCTTGATCAATCTTTGTTTGCCAAGACCTTGTGTACACCTCCACGTCTATCTTTTGGAGGTTTGTCTGTGATGATCTACGAGTGCTATCGTACAACGTTTTTTTTGTCAAAGAATACATTGGATATTTGACTGTACAGAGATATGTGGTGAGAACAAGCTGGCTCTAAATCTTGATCTTTCAACCCAAATGTACTCTTCTAGCACAAGTGATCTTGTACTCCCTCGGTTCAAGATTTAAAGTTTACTATGATCCAAAAGATATGTATAAGTGATAGAAAACTATGTACATATATCCTTCTCTGCTCTATAGACAATACTCAGCTCTGTAGCATTTAATTGAAAGTAACTCTACATCATTAGAAGCATGATTTAATAACTTTCCAACAACAGTAGCTACCGGTCAATCCAACCACCACAACTCTATCTAGTACAACCGAAAGATGCTATAAGACCGCTCAACCAAACTTGATAGAGTCCTAATACAGCTTGTTGCACACTCTTGCCTCCTAAGCATTCCAGCAAGATAAAGCATACATGCTTCAAAGCAACACTCAGTTCACAACATAACACCAATGATGGCGGTACCTTGCAGCTCCGAGAACCCAAACAGCGATATTTGATTCATCGCGACTCCTTGCTCCTTTCTCTCATAGAGCTGAAATCAACCCCACACCTTCACAATATCGACTTGTATGTTGGCATGACAGTTTCAACAGCAAACTCCTCTCCAATTGCTCGAAAAGAATCAAAAGGTGATAATATATATGACTCAAAATCCGAATCCGCTGTTAGCAGAAGCTTCCTTGAAATTTGAGACATCAGTTCTCCCAAACTGATCGACCAATGGTGATCAAATTTCACAAGAAATTGTATTAGACACTTCACTCTTATCTTGAACTCACTCAACGTTTTCCACTAGAACGACTTCGAACACCGAAGAAAACACTAGATACCACTAAGACTAGAAGAAATCATAAAATCTCTGATACATGTTGAAGGATTCTTTGCGGAACATAAATACGCAAAAGCGCATAACTAGAATGAGACAACTAAGTCGTTGACTAATATAGAGTCAATATTAAAACGTGAAAATGAATTACAATGAAAAATACGACAAAAAGAAATAATGAATCTTCTCCAAAGTTCCTCATGATCCATGCTCCATGATTAATCTTTGATTTGCAGTGACATCGAATATCGACCCAATCGATGAAGGAACATTGACTGGATAGTTGAGATCCATTCTTTGTCACAACAAGATGTACACTGTCAGATCCCAAGTCTCTCTCTCCCAAGTCTGTAACAATCGGAAGGATCACCAAAAGCTGTAAGTCCATCACTCTCCTCATGAACTCATGATCAAAATACGAAATTAATCATTGTCGAAAGTGATCGAGATGGATGCAATGAAGCTTGATGTGAAATGGATTCAGGAAAGAAAGATCTGGAGCAGGTATCAGACTTCCGTCCATAACCACCACTCCTTTAGTTCTTCACTCCTCCATGCAGACCATCGAGAACCCCCACGAATCAACTGCTAAGAGAGAATGTGTTACGAACTCTCGACCGACCATTTTATCTCCAAATTTGACGACAAGGATCATTGAAATGAATGCACACAGATTGCTGATTCAGCATGTTTCACTGCCGTGCGATCCATTAAATAGATAATCGATGTGATGGTGACATCCATCACACCGTTTCACAATAAGATTCACGACACATAGAAAAGAAACACATCATAAGTACAACAAGAATTTCACACAAGCGTCGTACCACAATACGATAGCACCTACCATATTGTTTTCAAATAGATGACCCTTCTAGTGTTCCACGGAGCTTTTTCAGGTACCAGCAACAATAGCTCAAGGACATTTTTCACATTCTATAGCTCAAGTATTGGGACAGCTAGACTTTGATCATGATGAAGGACGACGGAAAGATTTAACCGATAGTCATCTACGAGATTCTCTTACGACTTATTAGTCGTATCATTGTTCTTCAGTTTCGAGATACTTTTCAAGATCATCTTTGTCCACATCAGTTTGGAGTTACGACACCTAGAAGTTGTGATTATGTGTTCTTCAACATTAGAACTCTCTTGGACATCTATTCATCTTGATTGGGTTGTCTTATAAGTGGACGTGAAAAATACTTTTAATAGCGTTTCTCGTGCTTTAGAGAGCTCATGGATGATGGTGTCATGTCGGATTTGCGTGAAGGATGCCCATGAAAACGTGAAGTTCCTGGCTGTGGAGATGTAGTGTGCTGCACAAAGACAAGAAAGAGAAAAACAAGCACAAAAACGAACGTAACAATATATACCAACTCTCAACGTATATACATTGCCGGTTCTTTCTTCCTAAGAACACAAAACTGAGAAATAGATCAAAGCGGTCTGTAATCTGGTTCAAAACCTCCTAAAACGAATCCTTGAATCTAAACGTAGACCCAAACTATCGAAGCGTAACTCAAAGCAAGAGAAACATCTCTTTGCTAACAAAAAGAGCTGCACCAGTATCACACGATTCAAACCCAAGTCCAAACAACATCCGTGTACAAGCTCTTAGCTAAAGCTAGCTATCACAAGTTGTACATCACCAACTAGAACTCTAACGAACTCAAAAAGAGGAAACCGTAGCTAAGGAACCGAAAAAGATCTATATGAGAAATTTCTCCTTTCGCCAAACGGTCTTCAGATGTCAATAAGGCCTTCCTTCCTCACTCTGTTGGCCTTAAGAACTATCAGATCCAACTCTCGACAGCCGAGTTATCATCAATTTTTGGTCGCAGGTGGCTGAATTTTCAAAAACTTCTGCTTACGGCTTAAAACCGCACACACCGTCCAAACGGATTGCTTGATCTGATATATGTCTTCTATGGAAGGTAGATCTAGCTGCCTGAACCCAATGAGACTCCAAACAAGTCGTTTGGACTTCCCTTCGCAAACCCACACAAGAAATTTGCTCGCAAGATGCAAAAGACTGACGTAAATTGACTCCTTACGGCTCAAACTCACTCATCACATCGGCAGTGTATATACGTTAGGAGTTGGTATATATTGCAACGTTCGTTTTTGTGCTTGTTTCTTTCTTTTTTGTCTCTGTTCAGCACATTACATCTCCACAGCCAAGAATAGCTACCACAAGCTGTACATAACCAACTAGAACTCTAACGAACTCAAAAAGACAAAAACTGTAGCAAAGGAACCAAAAAAGATCTATATGAGAACTTTCTCTTTTCGCCAAACGGTCTTCAGATGTTGATAAGACCTTCCTTCCTGACTCTGTTGGTCTGAAGAACTATCAGATCCGACTCCCGACAACCGAGTTATCGTTGATTCTCGGTCGCAAATTGCCGAACTTTCAAAAACTTCTCCTTACAGCTTAAAACCGTGCACAACGTCCAAACGGATCCGCCTTATCTGAAAAGTAGATCTAGCTACTCTGAACCCAACGAGACTCCAAACAAGCTGTTTGGAGTTCCCCCGCAAAACCACGTAAGAAATTTGCTCGCAAGATGCAAAATCCTGACATAAATCGACTCCTTGCGGTTCATACTCGCTCACCACACCCAAACCAACAATCCAATCCACATTCGATCTTCTCTTATGCATAGATGAAGACTCCTTGATCGCGTAGGCACCAAGAACGAAGACCTTGGCTCACCAATCGTGAAAAACAACCCAATCTCATGTCACAAGCGACGAAAAATTCCTGAAGAACTCGACGTTCTGATCCCGATGGATCCAAGGACAGCAAGTTTGGACTCCCGAACAGTCCGAACGGTCAAACTCTCCTTCATAGATCATTGAAGCTCTCCAAATCCTCTCCCTGTGTCTCAATTTCTCCCCAGAACACACTCCCCGATCCGTCTCTTCACGAACTATAACGACCTATGTTACACATAGGAAGTTGTCTATTAGTAAGGTGTTTAGTTATAACTAAGTCTGGATAATGTTTATTTGCTGCCCAAGTACTTTAAGGAGGTAAAAAGTTAGTCATGATTAGCTAAAGTTAGTTATGGTTAAACTTAGTTGTTCTTTTGGCAGAATTCAGATATTTCCTAAAGAGTGAGCACTACTATCTTGTCATCTTGTCTAAAAGGTAGAAAGGAGGTGGAAAGTATCCCTTATCTCTTTTTGAACTTGGTATTAGTGGTTGGATTAAAGTTGTGGACTTTGTGAGCATTAAAAACAAGAAGAGATTCCACATGTTTTCTTAGTGGGTCCTAGTGTAGAGGGGGGGGTGGAAATTCGAGATTCCTTAAGAATATTTCAGAATCCTTCTAGAAGTTGTTGACTTTGAAGGAATAAGCCCATGTGAAAAGGAAAGAAGCCCATGTGATTAATGCTTTTATCTTAAGTAAAACTCAGTAAAAATAGTTACGACTGAGTTATCAGAGGGTACCAAGGTAAAAACCTAGAATGTATAAATAGAGGAGTAGAGAAGAGCTCCTCATCCTTGTTTTCGCATCGTCGTAATGATAACTTGAATAATATAGAGAGTGTGTGATATTTTAGCATGCGAGAACTTGAGAGACGTCGTTAGAATGGAGGATTTTAGTTGATGAGTTTATGGAGAATTTTTAGTTGATGAGTTTATAGGTGAATGAATGATTGAACTTAGCATTTTTCTCTTCAAGTTCATGGTGTGCTTCCCTCAAAGCCATCAGAGGTGACCCTTGAGCGAGAGACATTTCCGACATGTTGCAGATTCATCGATGACTATCGTGGAGGTTGAGAGATTGGGGGTAGTTGATCGATAGGACCGCGGAGGGTTTACATTTTTGGTTCCGTAACCAAGATCTCACTTGAAGGGATCGTTGAAAGATGTTTACAGTTCAATTCTACATTCGACAAAAAGAGATCATGAGAGTACACATGGAGAGAACGTTAGGAGGAGAGAGAGCTAATGCGATGTTAGCAACGCTAGAATCTTTTGTGTACCCCGTAGTGATCTATGACGCGTTCCAGGTCATCTTTACATCTTGTTCACTTAGAAAGGGTTTGAGGAGAGTTGAAAGTGGGTGCAACAAGAGTTGTAGAGAAAGAAAAAGAGAAAAGTTATTAGAGGAGAAAAATTTATGAGTTTAGAAATTATGCTCTTTAGAAAATTTGTACAGTTGTTGTCAGATTTTCTGTGTTTTTTATTTCTATGTGAAACTTTCCAGTGTTTTAGATTGACTGATAAGCTATCTAGGACAACAAAAATCATGAGAAAAGGTGATATGGAGAGAGAGCTATTAATTTTCAAATTTGAGTGGGTTTATTTGCGAGAGTTTAGAAATTCTGGTCTCTAGAAAATTTGTACAGTCGTTGTCAGATTTTTTGTGAATTTTATTTTCATGTAAAACTTTCCACTGTTTTAGATTGCCTATTAAGCTATCTAGGAAAACAAAAATCATGAGAAAATGTGGTCTGGAGAGGGAGCTATGAATTTTCAAAGTTGAGGGGGTTTATTCGCGAGAGTTTAGAAATTCTGGTCTCTGGAAAATTTATACAGTGGTTGTCAGATTTTTCTGTGAATTTTATTTTCCTGTGAAAATTTCCAAGATGGTAGCTTGTCTGATAAGCTATTAGAAGAAACAAAAATCATGAGAAGATGATGCCTAGAGAGGGAGATAGAATTTTTCAAAGTGGAGGGAGTTGACAACCATGAGGGAAGTGAAAATATTCAAATTTCAGTTCTCTGAAAATTTGTACAGTCAGCACCATCTCTTCTGATTAGGGAAGTTACTGTTGAAACTTCATGAGTTAGTAGCTTGGAGGTTGAGCTACTGGAGACCACAAAAATCTTGGAGAGATCTCTTACCGACTAAGAAATTTATGTTTCGACATACAAGGAGGTCTTGAAGATACTTCATGAGGAATCCAGTTCGAGTGTCGAGGTTGAAGAAGAGATGTTTGGGAGTTCGAACGGAGATGGAGAAGCTAAAGTTAAGTATAGAGGAGTTGGGAACACGAATCTATTGCAGTTGGGGTGCTCTTTTTGCTCTATATCAAGAAGCTTCTGCGAACATTGACGCACATATGAAGAAGATTAAGTTGAAAGCATCATTCACTGTGGAGGTCACGAATGCTCCTGACGAAGTAGAGTGTGATCCTTACAAGAGTGACTTTAAGATGTCTGCTAGGATTAGTACAGACGATGGTCATTATGATATTATCTTAGATTCTTAAATTGGATTTTATTTCGTGTATAGCATGTATAATACACGATTTTAAGTACAAAGCTCAAAAGAGTAAGAAAGTGATGTAGAATTATTTTCCTCAAAGATATTTTGTCCACTTAATGGTTGAGAAGGCGCAACATGAGTGAAAGTTCAAAAGATTGGAAAGTTAGACTTAGAAATCTTCCTCAAGGTTTGGATGTCATAGTAAGTGTCACAGAGAGCTCGAAAGAGATTATCGTTGAGTTTGAGAACACTAGTACAAAATCTCAAGTAGAATCTCCGGGGAGAAGAATAGAAACCGACTTGTGGTGTTATTTTTGTAGAGGGTTTGGACATAAAGTAGTGAATTGTCCAACTAGAATCAGAACCGAGAGAGCCGAAGGAAAGCGGGAGTTTACTGATTTAAGTCTTTGAGTGGGTCCATCGTCACCACCGCCGATTCATCTTTTAGGAGAAGTCTTTGTCCAAGTTGTGGAGTGGGTGATCTATCAAGAAGACATAAGTGCGTCGATGTGGCCGCCCTACTTACGTCAGTAGTCGAGAAGTTAGACGAGACTCAAAGAGCTGAGACGGAGAAGTTGTCGACTTCAAAAGAGGACTCGAATGAGTTGTGATGGAGATCATCATTCGGATGGTGGAGAATCCGATGATGCGACTCAGGCTCATGATTATCTTGGGAGAAGAAATGACACAAGAGGTGTGTTACAACCATTTCTTTTCATTTTACCTATGGTAGATTATTCTTGAATAGAATTGGTGATGTCATACTCTTTTAGCGAGTAGTTATTGCACGAAAATTAGAAAGGTAGAAAGAGTAGTTACAAGATGAGGAAGTTTTCAGTATTTCATGAGAAAGACAATGAAGATGTAGAACCATTTGTACAAGACTTCAAAAGGAGTTGCATCGGAAACAACGTGAAAAGGAAGGAAGAATGGGTGTTGTTACTGCTAGAGTTTTAGAAGGTTTTGCTCTTACATGGTATGAAGACTGAGTGAAGAACAAGACACCTGGTGTAGTTGAGGACACATGAGAGACGTTGAGTAACGCATTCATCGAAGAGTTTCTTCCAGAAGAGAGTTATGAGAAGCTCATGGAAGCAACAGGATGATGAGAAAGTTTGGTAGTATGTCGAAAGGGTGGATAAGTTGGAGCAATGGTTTCGGAGCTGGTGGCGATGGCGAGGATTGGAGCAGTGTTGATCAAGAACTTGGTGGGAGGGTTGAGGCATTCAATTCAAACTCAAGTGAGGTACGAGAAGTCAGCAACCAAAGCGGAGGTCATGAAGATCACGACAAACATGGAAGAGAGTTTGGATGAGAGGGATATCATCCAACCTCATCATTCCGCTCTGGTATCGACTCTGACTCTTGGTGTAGCCACAACAATAGCATCTGCACCATCACAATTGGTGATTGCTTCAACGTCAGCTCCTACTCAAACGATGGTGCCAAGACCGTTTGTCTCTACAACAATGTCTACTGCCACCTCTGATTTTCATGCCGAGTTGAAGAGCATCACCAACACTCTTGCGGATCTCAAGATAAATGTGGTGTAGTTACGAGAATGGAGGAACAAAGGTGGAGGAGGAGGTCAAAGAGGTTACGACAACAATCATAATCGAAGAAATCAAGATAACTTTGGAAGAATCACTTGTTGGACGTGTGGAGGTTCTCATTTTCAGCGAAATTGTCCTAACAATGGAGCAAGAGGTGCCGAAGTTGTCAAAATGAATGTGGATGGAGAAAATCCATCACAAAGACGAGACAAGGGAGTGACTACTATTGATGTAGTGCGAGATCTCATCTACGAGAAAGGAGAGAGTTCAAACTCTTCTCATGCACCGGTGGAGCTTTTAGCTCAAGAAAGGAAAAGAACTCGATTTTCTGATGAACCAGTTTTCATGGAGGAGTCAGCAAGTAGAAGTACTCGTTCGAGTAATGTTTTGAGTACACCAAGAGAACCAAGAAGGAAGTTGGGGATAGCAGATTTCATTATTTCATCTTCTCAAGCGAGATATGATGTGGTTGAAGATGTGGGTGCTCAGAAAGCCAACATCACTGTTAGACAACTGATCGCACTTAATCCTAGTTTACGAAGAGAACTCAGAGGAGGACTGAGTTCTAAGAGAAACAAAAAGAAGAAACCCAAGAGCAAGACATCGAAATCTGTGGGAGTTGGTGTGGTGGATGTGCATGCTTCAGAGGTATGCATTAGGGCTTCAAAGATTGAAGTCCGATTGAATGGTCACTACGTCTCTGATGTATTGATCGTTGGAGGGTCAGCTGTAAATGCCATATCGAAGAGGTTGATGAAGAAGTTGAGGATGGAACCAACTCGTCGGGCTAGCATTGTCGGGGGATGGCTAACAAGCAACGGGTAAGACCTCTTGCTGTGTTAGAGAAGGTGGTCGTGTCTGTGATGGGAGTTCAAACATTGATGTCCTTTCAAGTATTAAAGGACTCTAGTTATGATTTGCTCCTAGGTAGGCTTTGGTTGAGAGCTGTGCGTACCACAGATAGGTGACACAAAGGATATTTACATATTGGACCTAGAGATCATAGAGTGATAGTACCTCTCTCAGGTGTTGGAGTTATGACTTCTAATTTTGATAGATCAGTGACTATTGATTCAGAGGATGATCAGAGTGTCTCAGAAGTAGATACGAGAGATTCTTATGATCAAGAATCCTCGTCTGATGACGAAAGATTTGACCGAGATGAATCATTACATCACCTTAGTGCTATTGACTTGTTGTCTCGACCAACAGTGCAGAAAGACCCTGACAAAGAGGATTTGAGTGAGACAGAGATCGTGAGAAGACTCTCTACCCTGAAGTTTAGTATCAATGACACTGAAGATGAGAAAAGTAGATTCTTAGATATATTTCGAAAATATATCCATATGTTTGCTTTCAGTTACAAGGATTTGAAGAGTTGACTCTAGAGACTCATTGAATTGAATTGGAGGAGAACTCAAGACCAGTTCGATAAAAGTAGAGAAGTGTCAATCCTACAACAACAATGATGGTCAAGGAGGAGATAGACAAGTTGAAGGAGAGTTTCATCTACGAGGTGGAGAACTCAGAATGAGTTTCACGCATTGTGATTGTCAAGAAGAAGAATGGTAAGCTGCGAGTGTGCATAGACTATAAGAAGCTGAATGCAGTTACCAAGAAGGATTATTATCCTCTACCATTTATAGATGAGATTTTGGAGGAAGTTGCTGGTCATGAGTGGTATAGCTTTGGTGATGGTTATAGTGGGTGTAACCAGATCAAGATAGCACAGGAGTACCAGCAGTTGACTACTTTCACTACTCCTTGGGGAACATTTGCATTTCGAGTGATGCCATTCGGACTGTGTAATGCTCCGGCCACGTTCCAGAGGTTCATGAACAAGGTGTTTGAACCATTCATAGGGAAGTTTATTCGTGATTTCATTGACGATTTCTGTGTATACGGAAGAAAGGAGGACCACTTTGATCATGTGATCAAAGTTTTGCAGCGGTTGGAGCAAACCAACGCTTCTCTAAATCCAGAGAAGTGCATCTTTGACTGCGAAGAAGATTTGCTGTTAGGGCACATCATTTCCAAGAATGGGGTTGCGTAGATCTTGAGAAGGTGAAGAAGATTGTGGATCTTCCATTTCCGATCAACTTGACAAAGTTGAGACAGTTTCTTGGCATGGTTGGATATTATCGTAGGTTTGTCTTTTCCTGCTCAAACAAAGCAATAGCTTTGACTATGTACATGAAGAAAGGAGTTGATTTTGACTTGATAGTGCATGATCAGAAGGCAAAGGAAGCATTTGAGGAGCTGAAAAAGACATTGGTGACAGCTCCTATACTTTCTAAACCTGAGTGGAGTAAAGCATTTATTCTGTATACGGATGCTTTCAGTGTAGCAATCCGATGTACATTAAGTCAGCTAGATGGAGATGGGCATGATCATCTTATAGCTTATGCTAGTAGGCAGATGGTTCTAGCGGAGAAGAATTACTCCGTGACTGAACGAGAATGATTTGTAGTGATGCATGATTGCTCCTTTTGTCCATTTAGTATACAAGATATCGTTCTCACAGAGGATTTGCACAAGTATCGATGCTCTAAGTTCTAAGATCTGTTCAAACACACAAACACACTAATTTTATCTAGAAATCTCATCTTTTAACAAAACCACATGGCTTCCAGACCCTTCAGAAGGTGCTCTGACCTAAACAAATATCACACAAATATCTACACGGAAGCTCGAGAAGACGCTTCGTGCTTCCAGGTCACTTCTTCCAGTCTTCTCAACACAGTCTTCCCGAAGCAATTCTCGGCTTCTGAGGATTCAACTCGGCTTCTCACACCTCCAGAAGACTACCCCTGCTTCGTAGAAGTCGAACTAGCAACGGCTGTCGCACATTGCTCTTCCAAGTCCCAACGGGTTAGATCAGTCACATGGTGTGTGCCCCCTGTAGCCTTCTCAGGCTTCTGTCTACGAAAACGATCTTCTTGCAACACTACAACGACATTCACCTTCACGGAAGCTCAATAGAAGTCTCGGAAGCTCACTAGAAGAAAATAGGAAGATGGGAAGATGAGAGAAGATGGGGAAGGAAAGAAAATCCAAATAAGAGAAAACAAGATAAGAATGAGAAATTAAGACTCCGACAGGCTTCTAGTCCGGATCCTGACTAACAAGCCATCCCTGCTTGTAGTAATTTGGGGAGGAAGACCACAAATTCACTTATAGTTACACAGTCTTCTACTCAAGGATGTCGTCTTGTACTATGGAAAGAAAGCTTCTTTCTTCTTCTGTCGTTGCTTCGACTTCTCCGTCTTCTGAGATCGCTTATCCATAGAATCATCCGTACGTGGATCCTAAGTGCTCCACTGGATGAAACAAGCTTCGACTCTGCACAACTTCTAACAATCACCGCCACTCCAGAAGAAGGTTTCCCATGCACAATTGGGTGTGAATTCGAGAAAACCCACTGCCTAGAAGACACAGACAAAGCTTCTGCACTCAAATCCAAAATCCATTCCTCGAGAAAAAGACACATTGGTGTCGAGAAGCTCACTCCCTCTACTTCTTGCTCCTACTCCTCGACACACCAGCTTAGCAACAAGACTACACGAGGATGTCATTCCCTGCTCTAAACTGTCCACTACCTCCATCTACATCTTCGAACCACTACTGACAACAGAAGAATGTATACCCCTCATGTGTAATCCCAATCTATTCGTATGTCTCTAACATCGGGTGTAGTGTGTATACACTGTGCAGACTGCGTAACTATCTGCACAGTGAATGTCTCTCGTGTGTAATGTGTCTAATGTGTCTCCAAATCTACTCTTCGCTCTAACTTATACATCTGTCTTGAGGCGCAAGGGAGAGTTTTCCTCCAATCCTCACTTGCAACTAGGGGGAGATGAGGGATTGTCAGAAGGCCACCACCTCACATGCAATCGGCTCCCTGCCTTGGTTTAGAAACTTACTTCCTACTCATGCGTTGTCTACTCCTCCACATGGACAGTCATCTAATTTTATCAGTAAACTACCACCTCCTAAGATAACAATATTCAACTCTTACCAAATTTAGACAAGTCAAATTGTCTTCTTAACTTGTTGTCTACTCTAATTCGCGGGGTGCGATCTCCTCCTGATCTGCTCCTACCTGAACTCCTAACTCGGCTTCTGATAAGGTGAGAAGCCCTGCGAGTACCTCAGGTGTGACTGAGGTGACTTCCTCCTCTCTGTTCGTGGCTTGCTCAGCTGGTGCGGCTTCGGAAGACGGAAGCGTCTTCTAGGAAGCTGAGTCAACTTGCGCTTCCTCGCTCTTCTGTGGTACTTGTTCGACGGTGGGAGCTGTGGTGACCTCACAATGGTCCGAGGAAGTCACCTCCTCCACTCGAAACACCTGGGAAGACAACTCTTCTTCCCGTCTTCCAGAAGACACCTTATCTTCTGGGGCTTCTTCTGTAGTCTTCTCGGCTTCCAACGCTGTCACTATCAAGTGGACAGCGAGGTCGAACTCCTCCTCCTCCAAATCTGTCCCGATCGTTGGTCCTGGAGTACGGGAAGATGTAGCCGCTGGTGGTGGAATCGAAGAAAGATCATAAAGCGTCTTCAAGCCCTCAATCTGCCGAACCAGGTAACGGAACATACTCTCCTTGCACTCCACTAGCATCGCTCTGGACTCGTCATCCCACTCCCTAGCTAGGGTGAGAAGCTTCCTACCCACGGTGAAGTTGAACTTCTTGCGGAGTGCTTTCACCGTCTGTGCTAGCAATCCCTGCGCGAGAGCTTCTGTTGCTTCTCGTTGAGTCTTCTCTACTGCAGCTTGTGCTTCTGCGGCTTCCCGTAATGTCTTCCACGTTGTCTTCTCCTCTGCGAGGGTGGTGATCTTACCTTTGATCCGCAGAACCTCTTGGTCACGCTCTTGTAGACGTGCCTACAACTCCTGGTTGCTCTTCCTCAGCTGTGCTGACTCCTTGGCAGAAGCGGTTGCTTCCGTCTTGTACCTCGTGGCAAGCTTCTCCATGGTGCGGAGGTTAGCTTCCAGCGCTTCTACCTTCTTTTGGACTTCTTCCTGCTGCATCAGGGTGCGCAAACCAAATCCAGGTCGCAGTGGCTTCTCCTGAGTCATCGTGTGTTTCTCCACCAACTCCATAGCTGGCTGAATCTCTGAATGGAAAAAGACGCTGAATTTCTCCAATCTTCTTCTCGCGGAAGACAGGTTCATCTCCACAATCTGATCGAATGTGTCTTCCTTGTCTTCCAGAGGCAAGGATGCTCTTCCATTGCTGTGGTCTTCTGCTTCTGCGTGCGAGAAAACGCTACTCTTCTCATCTTCCGGGGTGGAAGATCCCTTCTCACGGCAGAAGCGGTTCTCTTCACAGCGCTTCCTCGCGTCGCAGTAGGAATGTCCATCCAACCTTCTTCTTCTGGAGTCTTCGGAAGACTCCCTGTAGTTGCAGAAGCGGTCTTCTGCGCAGCTCGGGCACTCAGTGGCTCCTCCTGAGAGTCGGATTATGATCCAGAGTGAATGATCGGGAAGGAGGTGGTCTTCCTAGGCACGCTCCTAGGTCCCATCTTCCTCGGTGGTGTCGCGTCTTCCGAACCATTGGAGTCGTCTTCTCTCACCAAAAGCGTCTTCTAATGAGTGTTTGGTCTCATCTGCGGCACTAGGGTGGGAGGGAGAGTCATGACCGCGGCTCGGTCGTCTTCTCTCGGAGTCTCCTCTTTTACCTCGTGCTGCCCTGTTGGCCCATACCTCGCCAACTGATCTTCTGCTAGATCCTCTTGGATACGTATAAGTAGTAGAGGAACAGAGTAAGATGTCTTCATGTCGAGGTGCCCAAGTACACCAGTTCTGCCTGCACATATGCGTGGAAGAAAACGCCTCAGTTGATAGGCAGCCCTTCCCAAATGGCTTCCAAGAATTCCACGTCCTGATCTCCAAGGTATCTCGTCTTCTGTGCTTTTCCCTTGGGAAAGAGGTGAAGAAATAGCTTCGCCAGAAGACGCTTCCGTGGCTCCCGGTACGCTTCTACCTTGCATCCATTCCTTTCTTGTCTGTCCTCCAGGAAGAGACAAGTTGTGCTCCCAGGCACGTGCCACTTCCCCGAGATCATGTGTAGGATCTTCTTCTCGAGCTCGTACCCTCGGTTCTTTGATTCTGATCTGTGGAAGGGCCTATGCCATCATTCCGCTGTCCAGGAAGATGGTCTTCTACGAGCTATTCCTGCCTTTGCAGGTACAAGGTTGCGAGGAGGCAATGCTACCCAAACCTCCTCCAGAAGACTCTGGTCTGCGAGGTTCCAATCCCACAAGAAGAAATCGAGACCCAACTCCTTGATGAAGGGTTTGGTCTCGACCAACTCTACTGCCGGTAACACCAACCCTCGAGGATGCATCGACATACTTCAAGCTTTGTTCCACTAAGTCACATGCACTTACTGTGAGCCGAAGGCTCAGTTCTTCTCAAGTCCTCACAGTCTAGCTTCCACTCTTAGAAGACGAATCTAGTCTTCCAGAAGACAGCTATTCCGTCTTCCGGGATTCTAACAGTGCTTCCTAAGTTCCTCTCGTCTTCCAAGCTATATCTAAACAATCCTAACTAAACAAGGTATCGCATGGATTCCTAAGAAGACGATCCTAACAGAAGATACAAGATATGCGAGAAGTAGAGTGTATGAAAAATTCAGAAGATGGTCGTGAGCTCCTGCTGTGACAGTGACCTCCAAGAAGACTCCCGGGACAGCTTCCGATTCAGTGACGTTCTCGGAAGACTTCTCGCAGCCAAGCTTCCCTTCACTGGTCTCACCTGTCGTTTGCTTCCGACACGCAATCTAACCTCACAACAGACACAAGACATTCATACTCTGTTCTTCCGACTTCTCACCTCTCATATACACTCAGAAGAAGCTTGCTACATGACGGGAAGACATGATCCTCGATCATTCTTTCCAGATTCTGCCAGCAAGACTTCTCACAACTCTCTTCTATGTTCGGGAACAAGAAGGAATAGGTTGTTATGGGTCAGACAGAAGAGACCCGTAAAAGACCCTCACGTCTTCTCGCGCATTCTGCCAGCCTTTCCAATCTTCTATTCTCTCTCTAGGAAGATGTGGATTTGAGAAGCTCGGAAGATCGGGATACACAAGCCTGGTTCCCAACTTCCAGCTTCTCGAAACAACAAACAACTCACCAAGTCACTCAGGATTCGTACCAAGCCTCTCTCAACACAAAACCAATCTAATCCAATCTCGATACGAATTGAACACAGTCGTCTTCCGAAGATGCTCAAATCTTCAGAAGCGTCTTCCATCCAGAGGTCGAGAGCAGAGGTACGGTAGGATAAGAAAATTGATAGCTGTGGGATCAAATTGGAGAATGAGAGACAGGAAGCTCGATTAAAACTCGAGAAGAAGCGGGAAGATGGCTGTCGAAAATTGGGCAACGCTTCTATGCTCAATTTCACAAAGGAAAAGTTTGGGATGGAGAAAGCGATCGATGGGTTTCTTGCAAACAAGCGAGAAAGCGCAGAGAACACTAAACCAGAGGAGATAAGCGGTGAGAAGGAGAAAGAACATGGGAAGAACCTCAAACAGTCTTCTGGCTGCTTCCCGTAGTGCCTTCAGTGTTCTACGCGCTTCCGGCTCGACCTCAGCTCCAATGCGATCCCATAGAACTGCTCCTATCGTCGATTCTGAGCTACGTCCTGCTGCTTCTTCAATCAATCCGTGTTCCACCTTCGATACTTCTTCAATCGTCCTTCAATGTCTGCTTCCGGGAATCTACAGAGGACTGTTTCAGCTCGATGGTGCTTTCTGCTCTCACAGAATCGTCCTCTCACTCTCTCTCTAGCCTCGATTCCATCCTTGCTGTCCATGATTTCACTACTCCTTGCTTCCAAGTCCAATTCGACACCCTGATTGCAATCGATATCCTAATGCGCAATTGCCCTTCGGTGCGAGAAGCGGTCAGCTGATTTCGTGCTAATGTGCCTTCTCTTTATCTTCCTTGCGCGATTAGAGGTTCGACCTCCTTGACCTACCTACTACCATGGTGGATACTTGGTAGGTACATCTATCTCCCTCCTAAGTGGTGCGTGGTGGGTACTCATGCAGTCGTGATTGCTATCTTCTGGAAGACACCCGTCTTCCGTCTTCCGTCTTCCCAAGACATGATCGAGAAGACGGCTTCTCGGAAGATTTTCTTCTTTCGTCTTTAGAAGAAGTCGACTTCTTTTACAAAAAGTTCTTAAGACCATTTTTCTTCTAAGCAAGATGTAATCTTAAGCAACAAGGTTATTTCAATTACACAGACATGTTATTAACTTCAAAAATTCCAAAAATTCTTAAATCCTGTAAATTGTGGCACCACCGGATTAGCGGTGATCTTTGGATTGAAGAAATTTTGACACTACTTGCTAGGAGGGAAATTTTCCATAGTCACAGATCACAAGGCTATTAAAGTATATCTTTAATAAGCTTAATGTTGAAGGTCGTATTGCTCGTTGGAAGATCCTTCTAACAGAATACGATTACGTGATCGAAGATAGACCAGAGAAAAAGCATGCAAATGCTGATCTTTTGTCGAGAGCTTATGATGATGAGGGAGAAGAACCGTTTGATGATTCATTTCCAGACGAGCATCTGATGATCATCACAAGCATTGAGGAGATACCAGACGAGTACAAGGAAATCTGGAGTTTTCTGACAAATAACTCTTTTCCAGAAGGTATGCATACTCGAGAACGTAAAGCATTGATCAAGAGATGCAAACCTTACACCATGGTGGAGGAAATTCTGTTTCATCAAGGAGCAGATGGGTTACTAAGGAGAGCAGTTGGTCAGAAGGAGACGTTCAAGCTAATGCACGAGTTTCAAGACGAAACTGTTTTCGGAGGTCATTTTGTCAGTAAGATAACAGCCTTTGGATGCAGGTTATCACTGGAGAGAGATTTTCAAAGAGTGTTAGACTATTGTAAAACTTGCGACGTATGTCAAGCATTTGCTCTGAAGTCTACTAGAACACCTCCGTTAAGATCAATTCTAGTGTTAGGACCATTTGAAAAATGAGGTATTGACTTTGTATGTCCTCTTAATAAGACACCTCGAGGCAATAGATACATTGTAGTCGTCATTGACTATTGTACCAAGTGGGTAGAGGCTAGACCTTTGAGAGAGACTAATGAAACGGAAGTCGGTAGATTCCTATGAGAGAAGATCATCACAAGATTTGGATGTCCGTTAGAATTGGTCTCAGATAGAGGAGGAGAGTTTGTAGGGAGCATGACTACTGCTATGCTACAACACTTTTCTATCAAGCCACGAGTAACGATCTCATACAAACCAAATGCTAATGGTCTTGCGGAGAAGACCAATCTTACACTTTGTATGATGCTCATCAAAGATGCTGGTGTTGAGACTGAGAAACATACTTGTGATAAGAGCCTACATGTCATCTTATGGGAGTATCGAACAACAACAAAGACTTCTACTTGGTACTCCTTATTTCGATTGGTTTATGGAGTGGAGTCCAAGTTGCCGATCCAATTCGAATTGGATACTTTTCAAACTATTAAATGAAAGTTGAAGAGGTCGAGGGGGGAAGACGTAGAAGGGAGCAACTCATGGAGTTGGAAGAGACCCGAGCGGCAGCAATGATCCGGAGGGAACGAGCTCAGGCGTATCAAAAGAAGAATTATGACAAACGATTGGACAAGAGGGAGGTAAAATCTTTTCAAGTCGAAGATTGGGTAATGTTATATGATACGATCATATTCAAGAGGGCTAGGAAGAAGTTTCTTCCTAGATATTTTGGTCCTTTTGTTGTAGATAAGGTGGGAACTTCACATATGACCTTCAGGAGCTAGGAGGAAGGAGATTCGATCGAGTAAATCATGAGAAGTTGAAGTTGTTTCATCGACGAAAGTTCTCTCTTCATTCCGAGGACGGAGTGAAAATTTAGTCTGGGAGTAAAATGTAATGACCTATGTTACACATAAGAAGTTGTCATTAGTAAGGTGTTTAGTTATAACGAAGTGTGGATAATGTTTATTTGCTGCCCAAGTACTTTAAGGATGTATTAGTGCCCGGGGAGTTTTTTCGTGAAAAATGAGAAATTTCCGTTAGAATGCAAAGCATATCGGCAATTATCGGAAAATTTATCAAATCTACACTAAAAAGTAAATTTTTCCTTCGGAAAATTTCCGATAGATTTGATCCAACATCGGAAATTTTCAAAAAGTACCGGAAGTCACTACTCTAAAAATCAGAACTCCCCGAGCATTGGGATGTATCAAGTTAGTCATGACTAGCTAAAGTTAGTTTTAAACTTACTTTTGACAAAATTCAGATATTTCCTAAAGAGTGAGCACTACTATCTTGTCATCTTGTCTAAAAGATAGAAAGGAGGTGGAAAGTATCCATTATTTCTTTTTTGACTTGATATTAGTGGTGGGATTAAAGTTGTGGACTTTGTGGGCATTAAAAACAAGAAGAGATTCCATGTTTTCTTTTCAGTGGATCCTAGTGTAGAGTGGGGTGGAAATTTGAGATTCCTTAAGAATATTCTAGAATCCTAGAAGTTGTTGACTTGAAGAAATAAGTCCATGTGAAAAGGTAAGAAGCCCATGTGATTAATGCTTTTACCTTAAGTAATATCTTAATAAAACTCAATAAAAATAGTTACGGCTGAGTTACGGGAAAGTACCAAGGTAAAAACCTAGAATGTATAAATAGCAGAGTAGAGAAGAGCTCCTCATCCTATTTTTCACATCGTCGTAATGACAACTTGAGTAATATAGAGAGTGTGTGATATTTTAGCATGTGAGAACTTGAGAGACATCATTAGAATGGAGGATTTTAGTTGATGAGTTTATAGAGAATTTTTAGTTGATGAGTTTATAGGTGAGTGAATGATTAAACTTAGCATTTTTCTCTTCAAGTTCATGGTGTGCTTCCCTCAAAGCCATCAGAGGTGACCCTTGAGTGAGAGACAGATCCGACATGTTGCAGATTCATCGATGACTATCGTGGAAGTTGAGAGATTAAGGGATAGTTGATCAATAAGACAGCGGAGGGTTTACAGAACATTCTTAACCAACGCGTAGTCTGCACAGATCTGAACCCAATGACACCTTGCGCGCATGCATTGGACTTCCAAATTCTCCAAGTTGTCCTCATTGTCGTGAAGCTTCTGCTCTCATCCGCTAGTTGAAACTGATCATATCTTGAGTAAAGATCTCATTGAGTAAATTGCTCTTCCTGCAAACGCTTTAGCAAACGCATCCACAATCGGTCCCACCTCAGCATTTCTGATTGTTACTGCGTTTATTTTGGTTGCATGTCTTGGATGAACCACGGTGACCCATTCTTCTTAGACGCTGTAAACCATCTGCTCGAATATGGTGCAAACGGCGGCTCCAAGATCTTCATCCACATCTTCTTCTTCAACAACTCCACTAGTTTAGGCAAGTGAGCCCGTGATATTAGAATTGGTCTCAGATTCCACGGCACATGAGATAATGTGAAGATAACCATCGGGATAACAACGTATGAGTCTACACACCCAATCTCATGTGGCTCAAAGGCAAATGTTTTCTCATGCCGTGAAAGCATCTCCTTGAAGCACATCCTCTCTTCTGATAGAAGAGACCCATCATATCCAATCTTTAGCTCAAATTGAAATAGACGAAGTGCCCATGGAAAGCTGAGAACGAGCTCTACCTATTGATGTAATGAAAGTGAAGATCCAAAGTTGCGCAAAAGTCTCGTAAGCTAGGGCCTAGCTTGTTTTTCCCATCTTTCGAGTCTCGTAACTTCTCCACTATGCGCCCAAATTAAAATAGACGAAGTGCCCATGGAAAGCTAATAATGAGCTCTACCCATTGATGCAATGAAAGTGAAGATCTGAAGTTGTGCCAAAAGTCTCATTTTTAGTCCCATGACTGTATTTGGAGCGATAATGATAAGCATCGAAATAGATTTTCAGGTAGGAGCCAGTCCACGACACGACAACGGTGGATCATTGAGTTTCGCATATCGTAAGTTTGACGGACCAAGTCTGTGATGTCTTTGATCACCTCGTCTCTCAATGGCCTTGGTAGGACTGAGAGTGAAGGTATTAAAGTGCAATGCTTGGTCTTTCATAGGTATATCGTCGGACCTCCAGCTCTTAGAGAGATTTGTTACACCTAGAGATGGTTTACGTATCCTCGGGGTACCGATGGTTAGAGGACTTCGTCCTCTGATTCTTAGATGTTACCTTGGTGGAGGACGTTTTGCATATCGAGGATCTCCTTAGGTTAGAGGACCCACAGTTGTCTTTGGTATCTTTTCTTCTTCCATTTCGGATCCTCTCAAAATCTTGGCTTTTGTTGTCGTTTCTTCGTGCGAGATAGACTTATTCTGGAGAGCTATGTGACAGAGGTGGAGGATGGTTCTTACCCACTACAGATGTGTCTTCATCAGACAAGAGATTGTTTGACTCTTAAGATAGTGAGGCACATCTTCTATTCAATACATTAGCTACCGATGGATCGTATGGACTACCATCCTCTTTGACGAGACACCACTTCCAGCAAGTCTTTCATGCGCTCTTAATTAATCCTTCCATCTCACGAGATACTAGAGCTCGACTTCGCTCTTGTTCGAACAATAGCGCTAGTTCTTGACTCATAGCTCGACCTTGCATTAGAGCGTTTCGATCGATTATCTTTTCACAGCGATGAGGTTTTGCCTATGCTTGGTCCAGTCTGTTGATTCGACACTATCCACCTACGAGTGCAGTGTCTCGCTAGACATCTTGCTCGTTGTCCCCACGATGGAGAGCAGATAGATACCCATGATGTCATCAAGGACGTTATGTTTGCTTTAGCACGAGAGAGCGATTACATAATGTGGAGAGAGCATTGGTATGCCTTTTCAGACGGGAGGGTTAATGAGAGTTGACTTGTACATGATGAGGGAGGATCAGATCTCGGTGACAGATGTGGTTGTCACGGATCTAACACGAGACTCGATGACGACACATGTGATCACCCATCTCTCATGATGAATTGCAAGCGTAACGGCAGCAGCGAAGGTGACCAAGTATAGAGGTATGCAGGAGAGACATCGCTTCATCTCTTTAGCCTTGGAGATATACGGATGGACAACCTCGGAGTTCGACGTTTTAACTCGAGATTGTGCCAGAGCCTATCATGAGAGGTGTTAGAGATACCACTTTCTTTCTCTTTTTGCACTAAGTTTTTTAGACAGCGAGTTTTCATTGCTCTACAAGAGAGCTTTAGCAGGCGCAGTCCACAAGAGAGCAATTGCAGTAGACGATGCTACTCATGTGCACCTATTGTATGCAAGAGTTTTGATTTACATGTGTGTGATATTTTAAGAACGATAAGTGAACTTAGAACTACTGATAGCGAGGCTTAGCTCCGATGTTCTTCCTCCCTTCGAGGCATTGGTTGCTTGTTCCTTCGGATCCTTTTTTCCATCCATTGGTTATTCATTGCGTCGCGTGTTACTGATTCCAAGGTGGACAAAACAGCATTGATCCCTTGGATCTTTACCCAGATTCTTGCACAAATGAATAATAACGTCTCTTGGAATATCATGCTATGGTATGGAGAAAAGCGAAGTCACGATGCACGGAATACAGCATAATTGTATTGGCTCTATTCCATGGCGCCAGTAGTATATATTGGGTTTTGAATAATCGACCTTATCACTACAGTTAACTACAGTTAAAACAAACTACGGTTAATAATCCTCGATTGAACTTACACATCGGAAGGAAACAAAATGATTTCACTCATATATCCCTGAGGTACCCTAAACCCTTTCTCTTCTCTCCTCTCCGTCCGCTGAATTGCTGTTTTATTTTTTGTTTCCACGTAGTGTAACCTTTGTTTCATCTTTATAACTTCAGGGGTTCTCTCTTTATAATACCCATCAACTATTTATGTGCTCTAGATTGGCACACTATTGTGTTTCATTTCCTGGAATTTAAATATATACTTTAATTAGATATTTAAATAAGATGATATCTTCAAAAGAAAATGACATTTTTATTTCTATACATTTTATCCTTTCAAAATCATCACCTTTGTTATGTTTTTAAAGAGGAAAGAATGTCAACTATGAGTACTTTTAATAAGGCGTGGAGTTTTCTCTTTTGCCACATGCCTTAGTTCATTATTGCGTGTCAAAACTAGAATCTTTTTAAATATTACGACTTTGGCCTAGAGGATGTGGATTTCTGGGCACCTCCAGAGCTGCCTGTACAACATCTTCCTAGCAATCCCTGACGCGGATTCATCTCCACCTTTTGCTCCAGGCATCTTCCCATTCTCGCTGTCGAGAACTTTGGAGGTCTATTTTCAATACTGACGCAAGAGAGACAAGCTTGTTTCTGACTTCATTGAAATCGCCATAGTAATGAGTAGGTCACTGTAGCCTAGAGATGTGCAACTCAAGTACGGCATTTTGATTATCAAAGATTTACCAGCCTTTTGCTTTATCAGTCTTCCGGTACAAAAGCCGAGTTTAATCAGACCTCTTTTATCAAATCATGTCTTGATCATATCTTTGACTGGACGCAGTCTGTTTTATCGATCATCGTCTCATGTTAAAGTTTATTATTATGAAGTTCATAACGAACTTCAGGAAAAAAACATGCCTCATATAGTTCGTATCGTTAATATTTGATACACGTCAGAAATATAAACTTTAAAACATAAACTGACATAACAGGACTGGTAAAACTGTTTACTGCCAGTCAAAGGTCTGATCAAGGCAAAATTCAATAAGAAGGATACGATCAAGCTCGACTTTCCTATTGGGAGACTGATCAAGTAAAAAGCTGAAGATTTATTTGATCTTACCTCTAATAGTTTATCAAAATTGATAGTTTATTGTGATGTGGAGACACTACATTAAGACAAATAAAAGATAATTTAAGTTTATAATCTATTGTAAAGATATTTTAAGTTAAACTTTTTATGTATATACATGGCTGAAGGCAAACGTGCACTTCTCACACAATGTTGCATATTGACCTACTAAACCTGTTATAGACAGTCAAGGGTGCAGTAAAGTTACGCAAAGTTGAAGAGGGGTGGGTCAAGTCCAACAAACGTACTAGGGATGCGGTAAAGTAAATTTCTTCCTGATTATCACTTCGAGTTAGCCTCATGATTATACACCACACGATCATTCGTGTCGTCAGATTAAGGGTGTACTTCCACGCTGAGCACATGATCCGTTGATCTAAACTGCAAAGAGCTGGGCAGGTGCGATGTGGTGTGTATGGCTAACGCGAAGCTACACGCCAAGCATGCCCTTCTGGCTGGCTGATGGCAACCTTGTACTGTACAGTATCTTTCTCGTCGTCGTCGGCACCATGGGAAATAAGAAGTGACGGCCGACGCTTTTGTAACATAACTATCTCTTCAGTGGGTCCTATTATGTTCGAAATGGGTGGATCCCTGCCTCAGTGTATGTACTATAAACCATCACCGTGGGTATGCATTATTCGCGCATGTTGTTGGTTTCAGAGCGCGACCATAATGTATGGACGGAGGCTTTCAGTTTGAAGAGTCGGGAATGTTACGAGTTACGAGTGCGGTGATCTCTTTGCGGCCTCGACATGTTCACTCCCTCGGGGAGCATGAACCTTGCTCAGACCTGGATGTACTGGAAGGGTTCTTACCGCGAGTGGACGATTAGGGGTGGTTACTCATGAATCCATTGCTTTAGTATGCTGCGGAGTCATCTGGGTATGAGGTTATGCTTCGACCAAACCGTAGGTTCCTCGTGCCAAACGTGTTGTCAGCTCTTTCATTTCGTTTGTGCACGTCGGTATTTTCTTTCTATCAGTGGATTTTCACAGCTCCCACGCTTATCTACTTAGCTGCCGGAGAAGTCTTCGGTGATGGTAAAGGACGTTTATACGCCCGGCGGAGCGCTTTTCTGCACCCGGAGACACATCCTCCCGATGGCGCTGTCTGCTGGACTGGCTGTTGTTAGGCACATCGACTTGGCCCGAGCGGTAGATTGCAGGGTCTGCTTGGTATCGGACATATTTGTACCAACCTATGATGGTCCAACAGGTGACTCGTGAAGTGACTCTCCAAGTCACTTCACGAGTCACCTGTTGGACAGGGGCTCTACTACGGTCGTGTACCACTTTGCAGTATGATAGGAAGGGCTCTACTCCGCCGTTCATAAATTTGGACAAGGGGAGGGTTAAACGATCTGACTTTGTGAAGTCAGTCAGGCAGATCATGAGCTTGAAGTACTTCGATAGACCACTTACTCGAGTTCCACGGGAGTCTTTCTGCGCTGATCCATTGTCGGATGCCTTTGCATGAGCTCCTCAGACATGGCCCTTACAGGTGAGAATGAGGCTTTGTTGGCCAACAGAATCAACTCCATCGAAGTATCATTACCACAAGTTAGACCAGATCATTGTAAGATCCAGTCGGCTCATGATTTGCTTTAGGTGAGCTGAGAACATGGAGCCGTAATTTTCAGTACTGCATCTCGAAATCCGAAAGAAGTTCCTTTTCCCGTTAAGGCTGACTGTCAGCTCTAGCGATCTGCAGTTTGTTCTTTCATCCTTTACAGGAGAGCACCCTGAGTTTATTGAGTTTAGATCGTAGGTTCTTAGAAGAGATATTGATTCAGTGCTCGTCATAACATGCCCACAGTCGTTTGTTAAGACCATAAGTTCAGAGGATTTGATACAAAGCTGGAGGACAGTCACACGGATGGGGAGTCCCTGTCGTAAAGTTCTTCACCCGAACGCAACCAGGAGTCATTGGCTTCCGCCTGCAGTGTGAAAGTCAAAGAGGAAAGTTTGATGGCTGCCCTTTCCCTACGTTTTTCATGCAATCACAATGTTTGTAGATATCTGTTCTTCTCTTTAACCGAGTATTTTATTAGATACGCACTGCCAGGTCGTTACATCATAACCAGAAGACGGTATAACGAGTGGACAGGATTTTCAGAGCTGTTTGAACTAGAGTGGTGGATCATTGCGCTCTTCTGATTCAAAACAGAAGCCTATTGACAGTAAAGTTTCTGAACGTCGAAACATTTGATGCAGGTTGATGACAACAATCAGTCTTACAGGCGACGATGTCACTGCTACCGTAATTACGCGCATTCGGAAGGAAGATCATGAGGTCTTCACCGAAAGGAGTTATATAAGACATATGCTGAGACAACTTTTTGGTGAGGCACAAAATGTCCGGAGCTCATTGATGATGTGCTCTACCTGTAGACTGTATAAAAGTACTACTAGAGCACATTCTCAATGAGTTACTAACGTTTTGCATCTCACCAAAGGGGTGTCTTGGCATAGCCCTGATAGTTTAGAATCTTGCAGAGAAAGTGGGTGGAGAAGCGTCTTTCTCTGGCAGTACAGAGGAGACTATGAAACTTGGACATGGAAACTGAAGAACTTCGAGACTTAGATAATGAAGCATGTTAAGAAAGACGAAACCAGAGTTCTCACTAGACACTTGGCCTCGGATTGCTTAGTTGCAGAAAAGAGACAGCCGGAAAGTGGGAGTAGCAGAAAATGTTAGATCAGATTTCGGAGGAGATGAACGAGGACATACGTTGGACATAGCTCTGGACCTATCACTGCATACTTGTAAGAAGAAACGGACAGAAGATTCGACGCCCTGAGGGCCCACTCATAGTAGCAGTTGCAAACTACGTCCCATCTCCTGTAGTTAAGAATCAAACACTTCAATTTCGGAGCAGTTGAAAAGTGTTTGTCATCGGCAGTAGAAATTTCCGGCCCCATACTAGTCATAACGGATTGTCTTCCGGCCCCATACTATTCGTAGCGGATTATCTTTTAAGGAAAGATGGCGGGGAGAAGTTCGAATTGTCATGTTCTCCAATCCCGGGTACACAAAGCCTTCAGGGCTCAGGATCATTGCAGGCAAGTTTAGAATCTGTACAGTGATTGCAGTTTCAAATAATTTCATTGTGCATAAGCGCGGTTGAGTCTAAAATCCAATGCGAGTTTGCCGTGAGGATCTCTGCAGTCGTGGTTCAAAACCCAGAAATCATCCCATTCCGTCCATATGAAATTCTTTTCGTTGGATTGGAAACCATCTCCCGTGAAGATTCTTCCCGTTCCCTTCGGAACGAGACAGTAGGAGGTATCTCGTTCAACCCCGGTGTGGGTCCAAAAGCCACTGCGTAACAGGAGTGTCACAGTTTGGGGTTCAAATTTCTTGAAACGTCAATAGGGAAGACCTGCTTCTAATTCTGCCCTTCATTAGATTCCTTTCCTCTGAGCTAGGTTTGTACTATCATTCCTGGGTTCAAAGTTAGTTCGAATATCATGAACATGTTGGAAAAACGTTGGGCTCTAGTCAATGTTTGAACAAAAGAATTTCTCTAAGATAAAATGTTGAACGGAGAACATTATGTTCAGCATTTTACTTGGTAAAATGCTATGCCAGCTTTTTCTTCGATTGTTAGGTTTTACACCCACACTGCGGATATAGAAATATTCTTGTTTTGACACTTTCTAACATCGGTTATGAAACAGAGATACTTGGCAGTAAACTCAACTGTGAGACACTGTCATAGCATGCACATACAAGTTAGATTGAGAAACTCCAAACTGCAATGAAAGCCATAAATTCATGGCATGCGCCCAGGTTATGTACAAATTTCATATACATTATACAAAAGAAGTACGGTCCAAAAACTACATCACGCCCCAACTAGGTTTGGTGTGCATGATCCCATCCCATCCGCTGATCCATCCGTAACTTCTGAACTTGATTCCATTATTAGGTTTAAGGAGAACACGAGACGCAATGAATAGCCAACGGATGGAAAGATTCCATCAAACCTTACAAGGGAAAGAAAGAACTGAAGGGCAAAGCAACTAACGCCCCGAAGTGAAGAACACCGGGGCTAAATCCCGCTATCAGTAACTCTAAGGTCGTAACCGCACTCACATTAACAAAACCGTTAATCCGAGATTAGCGCGATAATCAGTTTTGCCCCGAGGCTATTTTGACGGGTGCACTAATTTAGGTTTTTGAACTTCAAAAAACCAGTGTCACCGCACCAGGCAGTCGTCTCGAACAGAGCAATTACACTATTATCGATGTAATAAATGTTTAGACAATAGATTGCACTCGCGTCCTGCAACATGGATCCAACGTCGATTGCCATGCAAACTTTTGTGAATTTGTGAATGCGCGGGACTGGTTCGTTAGCCAGTTGAGTGATCTCGCGCGAGGGAAATTAGCGATTGTAAACAGCTCGTAAGGTAAACAAGGTAGTAAACAGAAACAGCTCGCAAAGAAACCGTCTACCTGCGACTGTAAACTGCTCGTAAGGTAAACAAGCTCGACAAGGTAAACAGCTCGTAAGCGAGAAACTCGAATTGAACCACGAACAGTGTTCTGCCAGGACTTCTGAGAGAACCGGGGATTTTCCGGCACGACCTAGCATCAATCGGCAATTTTCTACTTCTCTTTTCGAGTATTGAGAGTACTATCTTCATCTTTTACTCGGTAACTTTCCGACTCTTTTTTCTCAACTTCAGAAATTCACATTCTCAACCGGTTCTCACTACTCTATCAGCCGGAACTCCCCGAACATTGACCACGAGCCATAAAACAAGACGAAAAGTCGTCTGACAAGAGACAACGAGGGAAATTGAAGAGAAGGAGAAGAATTTCCTAGCGTAGCTACCAACGACTGTAAACTACTCGTAAGATAAAGAAGCTCGTAAAGGTAAACAGCTCGCTTTCAAACCGTCTACCTGCGACTGTAAACAACTCGTAAAGGTAAACAGCTCGTAAGAATTAGAGCTCGTAATGGTAAACAGCTCGTAAGATAAACAGCTTGTAAGAATTGGAGCTGGTAAAGTAAACAGCTCGTAAAGATAAACAACGAAAGAGATAGCATAGCTACCTGCGACTGTAAACTGGTCGTAAGGTAAAACAAGGTCGTAAAGATAAACAGCTCGTTCTCAAACCGTCTACCTGCGACTGTAAATAGCTCGTAAAGGCAAACAGCTCGTAAAGGTGAACTGCTCGTAAAGGTAAACAACGAATATTGAGAATGCAAAGCTACCTGCGACTGAAAAGTGCTCGTAAGGTAAACCAGCTCGTAAAAGTGAACAGCTCGTAAAGGTAAACAACGAATTGGAGAATGCAAAGTAAGTTACCTGCGACTGAAAAGTGCTCGTAAGGTAAACCAGCTCGTAAAGATGAACAGCTCGTAAAGATAAACAACGAATTGGAGAATGCAAAGCTACCTGCGACTGAAAATAGCTCATAAGGTAAACCAGCTCGTAAAGGTAAACTCCTCGCAAACAAATCATGAGTCGTGCAACTGTAAACAGCTCGTAAAGGTGAACAGCTCGTAAGAATTACAGCTCGTAAAGGTAAACAACGAATTTCCTAGCGTAGCTACTTGCGACTGTAAACTGCTCGTAAGGTATACAAGCTCGTGAATATAAACTGCTCGCAAACAAACCGTGAGTCGTTCGACTGTAAACAACTCGTAAGGTAAACAGCTCGTAAGAATTACAGCTCGTTAGGTAAACAGCTCGTGAGCGACAAAACTGTAATGCACCACGAGCCGTAAAAGAAGATGAAAACCAAATTCACAGAAGAGACAACGAGGGAAAAATTGGAGATGCAAAGAATTTCCACCCGTAGCTACCTGCGACTGTAAAAGCGGAAGGTATATAGCTGATGACCGAGAAAACCAAAAATGACCACGAGCAGTAAAACAATACGGTAAGTCATCGACAGAAGAGACAACGATGGAAATTTTTGAGGAACAGTAAAACATTGACGGTAAGCAGCAGTTCGAAATGAAGCGAAATTTATAAACAAGCTTTCCAAGTCTTCAGGAAGAAAAGGTGGAGTTCCACATTGCAGGTTGCCATGGCAATATGTACATATCAAGTACCTCCCTACTCCCAAGGAATTGAACAATCTACACAATCTAGAGGGCACCGGAACTCTGCATCCACCCCGTAAAGTAACATTGGGTCTACATGGGCTACTCAGTGAGCTGCAAATAAATCTCGATTTTCTTCTTGACAAGCTTTCGCTGGACTTTGTGACCTGATTGCGAACCCAGCACATATCAGCATCGAAAGCTCGAAGGTAGAATCGAAATCTATTTCCTCGCCGACATGTAATGCATCTTCCCACCACTGCAAGCACAATTCGTGCCACACAGGAAACATCGTCTTCAACTCTTCTGGGTCGATTTCCAACCCCCAAGTCAGCTCTGCACCAACAACCTCCCACTTATCTGAACCGTCAACTCGGTGTACCTGCACTACGGACAGAGGCTCATCTGCACATCAGTCGTGGTCGAACCTCGGCTGTGGAGGTAAGTCTGACTCCAGAGTCCACATTGGCCGTCTTGCAAAAATTCATACCGAATATCAGTCTGCTTCACTGAACATCAAAATGAAGCAACGTCACTAAATAGCATCACCAAATCGCACTCGCTATGGATTCGAGTTCTGAGCCATGCTGTCTAGCTGTCCGAAAATGAGAATTCTGAGGATCAGAAGACGATGAACTGAACTGTGACGCTTGCGGACTGAAGTCATCCATTTTTGCAAAGACACTTACGTACCTCGAAGGAGGTACCCAATCTTCTTCGACCTCACGCAGACCTGTTACATTCAACCACTACAGCCTAAAAATGGGAAATTTAATTGTGACTTCGAGTCCACATTCGAAGTTGCTTCAACCACTACCATGAATCAGTCCATACCATATTTGAAGCAGTGATACATCTCTGCGAAATCAGCTCAAGTCTAATAGCGAGATGTCCTCAAGTCCAATTTCAAAAGTATAATATCCTTCTGTCACCCATTTCGAAAGTATAATATCATTCTGTCACTTCACCACTACTCTGGAGGTCTGGAAGCAAAATTTAAAAACATACCTCAAGGGTCCTTGAAGCATCAAGGAGCTGAAGACGACTCCAAAAACACTTCACTATTTCAGCTGCCCATTTCACGCTACTACTGATCCCAACACTAAGAATTGCAAAGCGTCCTTTCAGAACACCGAAGGCTTGCTCAATACAAACTCTATCTTTTATCTGACGTTCTGTAAATAGTCTATGTACATGTGGTGACCTCGGGTGATGAGTAGTGGATTGGTCAAGCTCGTTTCCTTTGTTTTGCCTTTTCTGCTGTCCGACTGATGAAAGATAAGCTGCACTCTATTAGCAATACAAATACGATACTTATACTCGTTATACGATCGGCCATATTTCACAACTCGAAATCAGATCAACAAATTCAATGCAGTAAACCGTAAGGGAAAATATCTTCACATAATAGAACTATATTCAAACCTCGTTATAGTCACAAATGCTTTGTAGTAACATTTTCCGTGAGAAAGAGATCATTTCTTTGTAACTATCTCTCGTTATAGTCACTATCATCCAATATATAAGAATTTTCATGAAAAGAATACAAATTTAATGATGTGATTATAACGACATAGCTTTTTACTTCGTAATAACAAATCAGATTTTTGTTCGGTACACTTCGAACATTTCCTTCCTCCTTTTAGCTTTTGTTCGTGAAACAAATCTATCTAACTTTAAGATCACGAATAACATTATCCATCGGACTGGATTGCTCTAAATAATTTAGAAAAACAAAAACTTCTAGAGAATGGTTGAAACTAGTTGTTAATGTAACGGTACATAAAGTTTTCATATATTTTACTCTAACATTTTTTTAATAGTCACATCATCTACGGTCGGATGGTGCTGCAAACAAGCGAACGTTTTTTGGTGGCTTTTTATTTACAAAAACTACAGTAGCTTCTAAACTAGTGCGTCATGGGCTACTTACAATATATCATTCTCTCGAGCCTCGAGGTATGCTCTTCTTTTCACTGTACTTTCTCATCTCACTTGTTATTTTATACGACAGATATTAAGAGGAGAAAAATATACTACAACATGCAATCCTGGTAGAGAAAAGAGGATGAAAAATGTGATAACAGGGACTAAATAAACAGTGTGCAGTGGCTGTTGGTGTTCGATAATAGAGTCGAGGAAAAGATTGATGCTAGACTTGCTTTGAAAAAAACATTTTAGAGAAGAAAAGAAATAAGTCATAGCTTCTAAATTTAAGTTATTAAATTAGAAACTAAAATTAGTTTAGTTAATTATACATTGTCGCTGCAGTCACAAAACCTATATGCAAGGTTCGTAAACTGGTTTTTTTTTCATGTCTTTTTTGCCTTGAACGAGTAGAAATATTTTGAGTTTAAGAACTTTAATTTATAGTTTAACCCTTCCAAAAAGAAAAGTTAGAATATAAATTAAAACGCGTACATATTATTCACTCTCTTCAAAGTTCAGAAGAGAGTGAATAATATATATGTTTTTCATATTATGTACTTGATGAACTTCTGGGTAACTTTTGCTCGATTACTGATATAGAAAAAAATATATGTGTTAGATAACAATTGTATTCTATTAAGTAGATAAAATAATTAAATCATTCTCTAATTATTCTATATTAACTGGACAAGCAGGTGCAGAAAGAGCCAGACTTAACTCATAATTGTAGAAGGTCCAGACAGCATCCTGTTCAGCTCAAATAAGAAATTAATCAATAGATTAACTGATTATTTGAGCAACAGATTAATATTACCTAATCCTTCCGGACGGAAGGGTTAGGTAATAAATTAAAACGCATGTGAATATTCCCCTCTTCCAAAGTTCGGAAGAGGTGAGAATCGTATCCGGTGATTTTATCGAGAATGCTTCTCGATAAAATCTTTGTAAAATAAGCTTCGAGCGAATAACGTTATGAACTTGAGAAAACAGAGATATTGGGAATTTGACAAAATCGATATGCGATTTACGCCCTCTCGTTCGTAAACCGGAGTACACGAATAGTCAAGCACTCCCGCGGATTAGCGTGCTGTAGAGAAATCAGTATCCGCGCGACGTAGTCGGAGCGAATCGGAGGTAACTGTGACGACTCTTGGTTCACGACAGTCAGCGAACTGACTTCTCGCTACGGTAGACGAGAATCTCAACGTCTCAACCACCGTCACCATAACGGGTGGCGTGACGTGACTACCCTCACATGAAGGAACTAAAGAGCACATAATATCATCCCTGTGCACGCAAGCACTGACGACTAGTGTGCAAACGAAAAAGAGAGAGAGGGAGAGGTAGAAAACGAAAAAGAACAGTACCGAGTCTACCGACACGAGCGCTCTGAAAACAGTTTGGAGTTGGGATCCCCTGCATCCGGTTGCTTTCAGTGCCGTTTCGGCACGTGTGCCACGTTTTTCTTCTTAGTTTTATGATACGGTATGGCGTTCTAATGCATGTACGCGTTCTTATCTGGAAAGCAAATCGCATACCAAAGTTTCATAGCTGAAGAAAAACTTCACAACATATACTCTACAGAGCCGGCAACCCAAAAGCGAAATAAGCAGAAACTCAACCAAGTCCTTCACGAAACTGTGAACGCGAGTATAAGTTATGTAAAGTATGTTACCAAGTTCGAAGCTGGGATAACAAAAAGCTGGGTCCAAATCAGTCCACTAAAACTCTGCCTGAAAACTGCATACGACTTTCTAATTTCGCTGATGTTCTCTCTGCCTTTGCAATTCCACTGAGCTACGGCTCTGTCACTGAAATTCAGACTCCACAGATGGCCAGTACACATGATGAAGGTAAGGTTGGTAAAACAGTCAAAGCGATTAGGTTGGTCGAAAAGGCCAAAGACGGTACCTACAGTACATGCAATGACTGCTTGTGTGGAAACTTTTGCGCATACCCGGTGCAGCAATTTATTAGGACTGGTAATTTGATATTTGATTGCAGGTCAGGACTGAGGAATCAGTACTGTCCCAGTTTGTCCCAGCGTCACGAGTCGCATACGTGAGGACCACCTGGGATCTTGTGCCACCCGGCCCGTGAAGTACTCCCAAACGATCACCTGTTTCCTGACCTGAATGCGAGGAATAACCCGTCACTCCTTTTTGACCCAGTCCGCCAAGAGGACAGACACTTCAGCTCAGAATCAGCTGTAGCGTCCACAAGGTTCAGAGATAGTTTCTTGTTAGAGGATAGACACTTCAGCTGATTCTGAGCTAAAGTGTCCACAAGGTTCACAGATAATCTCTTGTCGTTTGCTGCTCCGAGATATGTAACATAAGAGCTGAAGGCTTATAAGGCGACAAACAACTTCTTTGAGAACCTTTACCGCTCAACTCGTCATCGCCCCCACAACGATCCACAAAGATGGGTCGAGCTGCTATGCTAAGTCGTTGGATAGCTTTAGAGTCTAGAATACTTCGAGTGACCAGGGTCTGGAATCCGCTTGCCAACAAGCGGCAAGATTGTGCAGGCCGCTAAAGTGGAAAGAAAAGGTTGCATGAATTGCTCGCGAAGAAGGAGGTAGCAGCAACCTTGGAATAGCTTCCTAGCCTTGAATAACATTTCCAGGTCCCGGTGTCTAGTTTCGTTTCTCAGGGCCTCCACACACTCAACTTTCTCCTTAGTTCCGGTGCAGCTTCTGTGATGTTTACTCTGACAACTGGCCCCTCCCAAGGATCCTTTCAGGTAGAGACTATTCGACCACCGGGATTATGAAGGAACAGGACATGCAAGAAGCTCGTCTGCACTTACTCGCCGATTCAAACTGCATTTCTCCCACCATGTCTTCACACGGATCAGAGAAGCTAGTCGCTGGAGACTTCGATGCCGAGAGGCAAAACTTCTCTAGTGCGGTACCCCCTGACGATGTGAACGATGCAGTCGATCGGGCCCTGCTCCGTAAGATTGACTTGCGCCTTATCCCGTACCTCTCACTTCTGTACCTCCTTTCTTTCCTGGACCGCGCCAATATCGGCAATGCTAAAATCGAAGGACTTGTTGCCGATCTGGGTATGACAGACCAGCAATACCTATGGACGCTCACTGCGTTCTTCGTCCCTTATGCGTTATTCGAAGTTCCATCGAACATTATGCTGAAGCGACTAAGGCCGAGTATCTGGATTCCGTCCATCATGCTGGCCTGGGGAACTTGCATGACCCTTATGGGCCTTGTCAAAAACTTCGAGGGCCTCCTCGCGACTCGAATCTTCTTGGGCGTGGCAGAAGCAGGACTATTTCCAGGAGTGACATATTACCTCTCCTGCTGGTACAGAAAGCGTGAGTATGGCCTTCGAGCAGCTATTTTCTTCTCTGCTGCCACCGTCTCGGGAGCCTTCGGTGGCCTCTTGGCGGCGGCCATAGCGAACATGGACGGGGTTAGGAACCTGCGAGGCTGGGCTTGGATTTTCATCCTCGAGGGTATGCTCACAGTTCTCGTGGGCTTGGCGTCATTCTGGATCATCCCCGATTTCCCAGACACTGCCAAATTCTTGACCCCAGACGAACGCGCCCGCACCATCGCGCGGCTCCAAGCCGACTCGCAACTCTCGGCTGGCAACTTTGAATCGTTCAACATGGGCCGCGTCTGGACAGCTTTGACGGACTGGAAGACCATCGTGGGAATGATCATTTACATGGGTGTTGATGGACCATTGTATGCCTTCTCCCTGTTTCTCCCCACCATCATCAAGGAACTCGGTTACACATCCACTCATGCTCAGCTTCTGTCGGTGCCGCCGTATGTGATTGCCTGTATTACTACCGTGGCTGTGGGGTTCGCAGCCGACCGGACCGGGCAGCGCGGGAGATATAGCATCCCATGCCTTCTAGTAGGAATTGTGGGGTACATCATGAATATCATTCCTTCTTCTGGGCCGGGGGTTCGGTATGCGGGCGTGTACCTTGCGGCTGCCGGAGTGTATCCTTGCATTGCGAATACGGTAGCCTGGACCTCGAACAATGTCGAAGGATCTTACAAGCGCGGTATCGTCATGGCCATGGTGATCTCGTGGGGAAACTTGCAAGGAATGGTCAGTTCCAACATTTATCGAGCGGAGGACGCACCGCATTATCTTTTGGGGCATACAGTCGTGATGGCCTATTTGGTTGTCGCCTTGGTTGCAAGTATGTTCTTCTCGTTTGCGTTGGGAGCAGAGAACAGGAAGAGGGACAGGGGCGAGAGGAAGTACAGGATCAAGACTGGGACGCTGGAGGAGAAGATTGAGTTGGGTGATCTGCATCCGTCCTTCAGATATACAACTTGATCAGCAGAGAAGACACTTGCAATCGCGACTGTCATCACCGACGAGCATCATCAGAAGAACACGACGTTCTTCGTCTTTTGCCCGAGTGAAGTCTTCAGAACCTTCGTGTTTTCGGCTTTTGTCCGCGTGGAGTCTTCAGGCCCGAGGGTTCTGCTGAAAGTTAAAGATTGATTATGATGTACATAATTACGATCAATCTTTCGTGGAAAACTGTTCAACTGAATTTGATCAGGATAATCAAGGAGGACGTATGTTGGCAACTTGGCACACTGGCCTTCAGCCAGCCACAGCATCATACAGCTCAGTCGAGAACGGTACATTGAGTGGTTTGAGTGGTCCTACGAGGGCCACTCAACCTGGGTTTTACGGCTTTACGGTAAAAGTTTTAACAGGCTCCGGACATAGACGGTACTACCACCTCTAGGTTTTACGTATTCAGACGTAACTCCCGTAATAGGATTGCTTTTGTAATCTGATATTACTGGTAGTTGACAATAAATGTACATCGAAGAATTTGTCGCGTGCTCGAACTTTGAAATTGCGTAAGCCCAGGTAGGGTTCTACAATTGAGATACCCATGGTCATTTCATCATTTTTATGCATCGTGAACAATTTTCTGGACATTGCAAGGGTCATTTTCTATTCTTTGTTTTCATCATGTTAAGATTGGAAAGACACACAATAGATTATTAAAGATTTCGAAGATGTTTTAGAGATGAAAATTTTGTTTCATTCTTTTGATGATAAAGAAGAAAAACTTTTGTATTTTTTCTTTTAAGGGTTTTGGTTCTTGTGAAGAGGATATATAATTATTGAAATCTTGTATTATGTCTTATATGATTCTAGATGTATATACAAGATAGAAATGGATTTGTGAAATTTTTAAATTTTATAGAGAATTATGTTAATGATTTTTTGTAAAAATTTTCAAACAATTGATCAAAATAGAAAAATTTTAATTTTGGTGTTTATTAAATTCGATTGAGAAGTATTTTATATTTCACAATGAGAATACTTGTGCACAAGCTCCAATAACAATGCAGTTAGTGGTTGCTTTTGATATGTCTAACAACGAGTTTATTTCTTTGAGGGTTATGAGAAAGAAGTCTAGTACTTTATACTATTTGGACGATGATGGCTTTACATGATGTTTTGAAAAATATATTGTAAAATATATTGTGAAATGGCTAGACGGTGCAGAGAGAAAGCATATCAACAACGAGTTTGCAAGAAAAAAGCTTCCTAGATAGATAAGATTGATAGACAAAACCTTGTTGTTTTTCTCTCAACGTCTTAAAATAAACAAGAAAACTTATTGTGATAAAAATAATTATTCAGTAAACGGTCACATTGTATGTGATCATTGTCACAAAATCATGTTTTTCACACAAATAATTATCCATGTGTTTCATTTTTTCATTGCATTGATGATTTATTTATCATTATATTGATTATCGACATTATCGATATTATCATTATAAAATTATTTTTTATTATTACAAGGATGTCAAAAAGTTATCAAAATATTTTTTATTTTAAAAGATCATCATTATAGAGAAACATATATCTGATATGAATTTTATATAATAATCAATATCTGTTAGAAGATTTTAGATATATCTCATTACTTCACATTATTATTTCATTTTGATCAAGAGGAGCAAGAAATCGTGTTAAAAAAGAGAACTATTTAATTTACATATAGCTCATGTTTGAATTACAGACAAACGCTACAATGATGTCTTAAAATCTCGTTGACATTTTTCAAAAGAATTATGAACTCTATTAAACGAGAGTCCGAGTAATGCATATAGTATCCGCTAGGTAACTTGTTGTAATATTTTACATAATTTTCTTATAGATTTTAAAGACCACTAGATAGATGAGGATGACGTGTACATAGAACTAGAGCACGATGAAGCTCAATTTGTTACAAATATTAGAGATGTTAGTAGATAGAGATTCATGCAGCTTGGATTACAGATGAGAGGACGTGTAAAAGACCATTGCTCAAGCTTCCATAGATCATCAAGAGGATTGTTAAATCATGAAGATTGATCCTTGAAATAAGTATTGACGTTTGTTCAAATATTATTTGAAAATTCTATTTGAAAATTCTATGTTTAACTCTCAGCGCGGAACATGTTCCGCTTTGTGATCTTAGTTGTTTTTATAACACGAAATGCCAAGTAGCAACGTTTCATGTTGTAAATATTTTTAGGATGCACGTAACTGAAAGACTTATCACGGAACGTAAATAACGTTTTGCTTCGTGGACATGCGGAACACCGCATACACTTATTCTACATTGTATAAGTAGGAAACATTATTCCGATGTTTCGTTGTGCTCATTTCACAACATTCCATGCAGTGGATATGAAATGGAGCTCGGAACGTTGTGCTCACTTCAGCGCGGAACGCTTTGATGGCATTCCGTGTTGCTATTCACATCACGATACACTGCACGGAATGCTGAGTACAACATTACGTGCATACAAGATGGGAGCACAAAATGCTAAGTACAACGTTTTGCGTTCTCATCTCCTATCTGCGGAACGCTGTATTTAGCGTTCTATGATAGGAGACAAATTGCACGGAATGTTGTACTCAATGTTCTATGCGTTCTTCTCTAGAGTTATTTATCATCATTTTCATTTTATATTAAAACATAAATCTTTTAATTTTGTATTAAACAAGACCAACTACATATCTACATGTTGGGACTTTAACATACACGGATATTTTGTTGTTTTTGTAAAAAACATGAATGCTCTTCTTTACAAAAAGATAAAAAGAACCATCAGCTAGACACTTAGCAGTAGAATATTTGTAAAGATCAAAAGAAGGTGTGTCATATTCAGATATAACACATCAAAGTAATCTATAATCATGTGGTGTCTCTCATTAAACTCTCGTACATGATCATAAGTTTTTTCGCTCGAAATAAAAGACCGATCTCCAATGTAAATCTACCCATCTCTCTAACTCGTCTGGATCTACTTCTCATAATATGTCAGCAACCGCGAGAATAGGATCTACACTGTGTACAGTAGTGTAATTCTTCTCTACAAGCTCCATACTCTGTCTACAAAAAACAGTCCACTTCTCTGGTCAAGAAAAAAAGATCTTTTAACAAATAATTATCAGACTCTCGAGGAATTGAGAATGGATCAATCGGGATGTATAGCTTGAAATAGATGATTGCACATTGCTACCTAAGCACGAAGCCATTCTCAAAAAACATTCAAGAATTCTAAACAGTTCTAAGACATTTAAAATGAACGTGATGAGTTAGTTCATAGTAATGAAATAAAACATTCATTCAGAATAAAACATTACATCTCCATACAATCAATGTAAAAGCATTGACATACATTCCAAATAAAGAAAAGTACATTCATTCAATAACACATTCTAAATCATGAACAAGAAAATGACAGAATCACTTACATCTGTTTCGCAAAGTCATACTACAGAGCATCAGCTAATCCACAACGTGTAAGCTTGTCTAGATCAAGATCATATACACAAGATTGTACATTTTCTTGATCAATCCACGCTCATTTACATTTACGTTCTAGATCATCCTCTAGATAAAAAATTACATGTAACACACCACTAGCTCCTTCTTCTATGATCATCTAAATATTAAAAAATATACATAAATATTTATTAATTCTCAGTCATCTATCTCAACTACAAAAATCAAATGAAATACTAAGACGAAAAACAAATGTCAGTCCACTAACCTTACAACTTCTCTCATGTAGATGAGGGTACGATGATAGACCGTATGAATAGTTGGAGAGGAGAAGGCCAAATATAAAAAAATACACTAGTCATGATGACAAAGAATCAATGTTTAGTCGTTTTTAAAATCAAATAATCAGAATTCAAAATGAAAAATCAAATATCAAAATAATATTTTATCCACTTACCTAGATAGGAACAATCTCCGACCAAAGTCTCACATAGTTACAAGAGAAAATAACCTTAACCTGTTGAATATCAAGTCCGCTCAACCAAAATATATATTAATGAAAAGAAAAAAGTTTCCATCAGTGTAAAGAAAGTGCATTCAATTGGTTAAATATTTAAATCACGTTTGTCTATATTTTTCCTCCTTCAATATATTCGACTTCAACTTTAATCGCTCCTCTAGAGTGCTTCTGAACTAAAAACAAAATTTAGTGGGTGGACAAATTGACACTCACTTTCTCGCAAAACTCATATATCTAGAAAATACTTATTCAGTGGTCACTATACTCCACCATGTAACCAAGTAACTCCTTAATAAACTAAGTCGTTGCTACATCAAAATGATAATGCGGAATGCTCCGAACCTAATGTGTTTCATGTTAAAGATCATTGGACACGGCCCATTTGACATAACCTCATAGGGGCCTCATAAACCCTAAATGCACTTACACGAGTATCAAAGCACAAAACGCCGAAGAGGTGTTCTGTGTAGATAGTTAAGACTGGACTCACACCGTGCTGTTGTTACTGTGGGGCTCACATTGCAAAACGTCGAACAGGTGTTCCACGATGAGAAATAATAACATCACAAAATGCCCTCTTGGTTCTCCGTAGTGTGACATGTTCACAACATGGAGCGCCAAATGTTTTAGCGTGTAATGCTGTCGTGGTCACGCTGCGCTGGAAATCTTAATGCGGAAGGACCAATTTGGCACTCCGTGGCAACAAAAATTCTGTGAAACTTTGTATTTGCGTTCTGCACTCATGCTATAGCATAACTTTCTGAGCGTAACGCGTTCCGCTCTGCTACAAATAACACATCAAACACATTTAAATGCATTTAGCATTTAGTCCACCACACAAATGAAAGCAATTCACATTCAGTCCAATGCAATACACACATCCATCTCAATTCCAAACAACTCTTCGTCTCTACGATCCCCTCGTCTCGCCTTCCCCACTATCCGTTCGTCTTTTTCCAGATCGCTTTCATCTTCCACTCTACTTCAATACCAACCAGCATTCAACAAGAAAGGAAAACTAGAGAAGAAAAGAAAGAGAAGAAAAAGAAGAGAAGGGGAAGGAAAAAAAGAAAAATAACAAGAAGATTGTAGTGAGTAATCACAAGATAAAATCAGAAGCTTTGCAATAGAAAATTTTTCCTTTGTATTATCTTCAAAATGTATATAACACAATGTGTTCACACTCTACTCCAAAAGAAAACATCATATATTTTCTCAAATTTCTTTTAAAGAATTGATTTGATCTTGACATGTCTGCTAACAATGAAGCTTGCTTCTCTATTCTAGCTCGTTTAGTTTCTTTAGCAAATTTGTCGATCTCAAAAGTCAGAACACTCTCTCTGTGTCATTTTTGTTCTTCTCCTGTGCTAGTCTAAATTTCTCTCTTGATTCTAACAAAGCATGACGAAATCAACTTTCTCCTTCATGTTATTCTGATAAATTGTTCCCTCTGCTACTAGAAGAATGCTTGAGGCTTTGCATATGCTTTCTAGATTTACCCTCTGTAAACAAGGAAGTTTTATAGAAGATCCTTTCTCTTTCTCAAGTCCACCTTCTACTTCTGCCTCTACTCCTCCGCCACGCTCCTCTGAAGGTCGAACAAGAAGGTCATGAATTGTTTCCGATGCAAATGTCGCTAGAGCCGATATTGCGATGTCTTCAAAATAAATCACTTCTTCATCAGCGGATAGTTGGACATTCTCAATTTGATCAGCAAGTTCTCTTACGTGCATATACAAGTCTTGTATTTCATTTATAAAATTGCGATCTAACAGAGACTGAAAATCAAAACAAGATTGATGATCATCATCTTCTATAAGTATACTCTCGGAAGAGAAAAAATCATCACTCAATCCAACAATAGCAGTCACAAGAGGTTCTATGTTAGCTTTACTCTAGTATAAATGATGCATTTTATAAAAAGATGGACATTTCGTCTTCAACTTATGTTCCAAAGTTGTATTGGATTGAATTTCGGACTCGGTAAGTCTAGCACAGATACCATCTAAGAACTCTCGTGCCTTCTTATAATTATTTACATATTTCTCATACTTCTTTCGCATTATCACACCGATCATGAGAAGAAATCATAATACTGTCAAATGGACTGCAATGACGATAAAAGCCTTAGTCTTCAGAATGACTCTCTGCCCAATCTTCGTCTTTCTGACCGATCCATGAAGAGCAGCAAAATTGTTCAAATCTTCTAAGTACTCTATAATCTTCTCGTAATCTACCTCGTATATCCTGAAACGGTTTGGTGTAGATTTTTCACAACAGAACTATTCTTAGAGATCATGTCTTCAACACCAGCAACTTCTACTGTTCACCATGTCTATTGTTGTTCATCATTCAACAATAACATCATGAACAATTTTTTTTCTAATTTGAGCATTTGTTCTCTCAACACTCTGTTCCTTGAATAGCTCGACAGAGATGAATTGCCACGGATAGTAATGAAAGAATGGGGGAAAGCTAATTGCATTTTGAATAATGTTTCATCTTTGTCGCTTAAACAATATTTATATATTTGTTAAAAACTCAGTTTGAATTAAAATTTATCATTAATTCATGAACTTACTGTTAGGTACGAAAAATAACATAAGGCTGTCTGTAACTGTAAAGATGAACTATGGAGACATTTCAAACCTAGTTGCCCTTTTCTGTAAAACCACATCATATCAAAATTACGAGGTTGAACGTAAATCCCATAACGAAGTTTACGGGGTTTGAGACGCCCTATTACGTACCGGTCTCCTCACGAGGCAGGAGCTTACGGCGGCTTCTCATACATCCATGTCCTCCAAGACTTGAGGAGAAAGCCCGGTCCATGCCATTTTAGATCGGTCGCAAACGACAAGTAGCTGTAGTGAACCGGACAGGCGTATGTAGGGGTCAAACGAGAAGAAGTTATTCAACGGAGACTCTCCTGAGATTGTGTACATTGTTTTGGAAATATTACAAAACCATCTTACATCTGTCATAAACGAGTTGAATAAATTATGCATGCATCATGCACCTCTGGCAGAGGAAAAGAAAAAGATAGACGATCAAAAAGTATTATATATTATTGGTTAAAAGTTGGATTCAAACATATTTTATAAAAGAGATATTAGAAAACATGAAACAAGACGCCGACTTTTAGAACAAACACGTCAAGTGAGAACAAAACTACACGTAATAAAATAATTTTAGTTTAGAATAAATATGTAAATCTAGTTATTTATATTATTATATTATTATATTAATTACTTAAATAAAAGAATTATCTGTATACAGCGATCCTGCCCTTGTTACGGCAAAGAGGAAAATCTATAAGTGAAATACTCTCCTGAACTCTCGTGTTACCATAAAGACATTCCGTCAATAAATAAAAATAAATAAAATATTTTAATCTTTTCAAAAAGAAATCAAAACATAAATTAAGAGGCATGTATATTCGCCCTCATGCATATAATATGCATGCTCTTCAAAACTGTCACTAACCCAATAGCTTCGTTGAGCCCTCCACCTGCCACAATCTTATGCAAGAGGACAGCAAGAAATAGCCAGCACGCCCTCGGCATCTCCAAGACCAACACCCTCCATCTTGGAAAGGCCTCGTATATGATTCTCAATGCGGATTATCTTCTTTCAAAGTCGTCCTTTTTTTTCCTTTCTTGACTTTTCTTTCAAAGTCTCCATGATTTTAAGAAACAGACTAACAACACCCTTAGTGACTGGGGAAATCCAAACCTGAAATTTCAAGAGTAGAAAAACACAACAATCCTCTACCAGAAGACAAAAGAGAGAGATTCGTGGAACCAAAGCGTTTCACACTTTTACTTTGATTATCACATCTTGAGAGAAACATCATATTTGACGATCGAAGATATTGAAACAAGTCATCAAACTCATTTAAAAACAATTCAAAAGAAATGCTCTTCTGTTCTAATAGGGGTCTCAAAGTGGAGAGGAAATATTTTTCAGCGAATGAGAGAAAAAAAGTAGTAATTTTATTAAGGATAACTTTGTATAGAATCGCGGTTCATTCTGGACTGTCTTTGTGAATGTAACTTTGTGTAGAACTGCTGCTCATTATGGATCGTCGTTGTGAATGGATTTATCATCTTGTGAATGATAACTTTGTGTAGAACCGTAGCTCATTCTGGGTCGCTCTTGTGAATGGACACTAAGATCTTTTCATTAATTCTTGGTTCATTCTAGGTCGCCCTTGTGAATGAACATTGTGATCTTCTCATTAATTCTTGTTCAGTTCTGATGCTGAGAATAACTATTCAGAGCAGTAGATTTTCTACTGCCAAACAGAAAAGATGAAAAGAATAAAAATCCGTTAAGAAAATGCATGCAATGTTTTCCTGCAGATATCTCCGGAGGTACTTGCAAGAAACACCCATCAAGGTCTGACCAAAGTCCTAACTCCCTCTTGCGGGTCCAGAATCTTTCAAAAAAGTCTCAACTTTGACACCCCTAATATCCATCTAAAATTCTAAAACTTCACAGCATATCATCAACCAATGTTTTGCTTTGCATGGTCGCAGGTTAAAAGTAACTAAATGAGGATCGTTCCATAGTGTTTGAAATGTAGATTATTTCAATCAAGGTATAAATTCTAGAGATTTATTAAATGATTTGATACACCTCTTAAACTTGAATTGTATTAGAAGTAAAAATGATTTTTACAAAGTATTAGAGTTACTAAATCAATAGACTATTCAGATCTATTTTATAAAGTCATCCCAAGTCCAATAAAAACCAAGTAAATATACAAATTTATAAAACCTAAACAAGAATCAAAATATCGTGGGAGTCAGATTAATGTCCAGAGGTCTATCTGCACATTTTAGGTATGAAAATTTTACGGAAAATGAGTAACAAGTTCACGATTGTAAAAGATCTAACCGTGCATGTCAAAGCTAAGAAATAAAATTCTCTAACGTCCGATAAGAAAAAATCCATAGTTTCTCGAACGATAGCTTTGTACAAGATCGCTTTGTGAAATTTACTTTATGTTTTTAATTTTTTAAAGTTAAAATATATTTCTTGAGCTTTATATAATCATTTTGATGAAGAACAATATATCTACAAACTATGACTATAGAAAAAAGTTAGAGTAAAAGAAATAGAAAATGTCAACTTTATTTACCATTTCATGGACAATTAGTTTCAACAATTCTTTAGATGTTTTCTGTTTTCCAAATTGCTTAGAGCAATCCACTTCGATGGATCTGTGTTATTCCTGATCTTAAAGTAAAATAGGTGTTGTAAAGGAGAAAAGAAATGTTCTAAATGTACCAAAGGAGAAAGTTTTCTTTTATGACAAAGTAAAAAGAAATATAAGCATATCTGTATATATATATATATATTGTATATAAGCATATACATATATATATATAAGCATATTTTTGTGAAACTATGCTTATATACGAGGTGATAATGACTGTAACGAGATGTATTTACAAGGAAATGATATATTCTCCTCGAAAAATGTGACTATAAATGCAACTGTGACTATAACAGGTTTGATTGTGCGTGTTGACCGCACTAAGAAATTTCAAGTTATCGTTAAGTTGACCTTGATTGAAATTCTTGATATGATTTCGAGTTATGAGATACGACCGATCGTAACGAGTACAGGTTTCATATCGCTATCATATCGCTATGTTATTGGGGGTGTCAAACTTAAATTGGGCGTTGCACAAAAATCTGTAATTCCATTGCGGACGTTCCGCTTTTACCAGACGGGTAACTTTATACTAATACCGTTTCGCCTCCCCACGGGGTTTGAAGAGAGATCACAAAGTTGCCGTATTATTATTTAGCATTTTTTAGCAGCTCCCGAATTCCATTAAGTCATGAATCTAAATTAAGCTCACTTTCTTCACGGATATAAATGCTCTGCCCACAAACATTTTCCACATAAGTAAGTCTTCAAGATTATGACTCATTTCTGAAATTGAACAGAGCGTTGAGTGATCTCGGAAGGAGATAGAAATGGCTGGTGTTGCTGAATCAGTTGCATTCGATCATCCTGTCATAGTCGAGAGAATTGTAGATTCAGAGAGTTTTGAAAGTACCACGGACTAATAGAGAGTTGAGGATCCTATGACTCCTAAAGCTGCAGAACTTGCAAAGAAGAGGAAATTTGACTAAATCTGAGTGACTATGAGAAGATCATGAGGTATTTAGAAAATCTAGAGAATTTTGCTTCTCTTCATGGTGCTAGACGGAAAACAAAGATTGAAAGGGGTCTATGTTTAACCAAAGTTATTATTTTCAGCATTATAGCGGCTCAGCTCTCAGGGCACCAAGGGTTTCCAATGGAGACAAGTGAAGAACTGAAGAAACACTTTGACAGATATGTGGAAATGTACAAAAAGTCAAGACAACTGAAGGACAACATTGGTGGAGGTGTATATGAGACAGAGATGCTTACTAGTATCACTCTAGAGGATAAGTTAAACTCTAAATGTCCATATTTTGACAAGATGAATGTAATTTTTGGTTCTAGAGTAAACATAAAACCTCATTCAATGTCTTCCAAAGGACTGTCTGAAGAAGACGAGCTATTAAGATATGAGTCTCCATGCAGATCGGAAGGTATGATGCATGACATTAGATCAGAAGATGTCATCTGTCTTGATGAACAAGATGAACAAGTTGAAAAATCCACTTATTCGGAGCCATATACGGAGATGTTGAGTGAGCACGGTGTCAAAGACGAAGACACTAGTGAAGTCTCACACGAGTCAATGGAGCAAGATAAACCAGCTGAGGGCAATGTTTCTGATCATACACAGAGCCAGATTGCTTCTGGATAGAGGAGTCCCCGCTGAGGATAGAGATGAGCTTATCCAGTTGACGTCCCAGATTGCTGCTAAGAAAAAAGAGATTCAGAAGTTACAAGTGCTTGTTGATCAGCAAGATGAGCTCCTCCAGCAACAGGAGAATGAGCTCTCCGCAATTCAGGATGAGCTGAAGACCATACAGACGGATCTAGCTCGCTTCTCAGCTTCAACATTCTTTTGCTCCAGACTGGTGAATCCGCTAATGAAATGGAGGTTGACGTTGATCATAGACCTTAATGATCTTTTGGTGCTGAAGGAAGTTGGAGTTGATGCTTGTCAAAGAGAGAGGCTATGCAATGGAGCCAACAAGAAAATAAGAAATTTGATTTGTGACACGATGTGGTACGAAATAATTTTCGGAGCATTGTATGTCTAAGTTTCATGTTATATTATAGACGTCATATATCACATATAACACCGCTGTTCTTCTTAGAGCCATAGGGGCTGTAGGTCATGTCTCTATTGGTATAGTCAATGGAAAGGTGAGTTATCACTCTTGGAACATCTCTTTCTTGATTGTTAGTCAGTTGTTATATAGTTGTTAGTTGTACGAATGAGTTGATTGTTTGTGTGTTGGATCAAATTTCTAGTTAGTTAGTTAGTCTACTTTATAGTTTGTTAGTTAGTTACTTTGTTATATTTATCTTTATAGTTATTGTTATACTTACTTCATTATTTAGTTAAAAAGTTATTGTTATTAATAGTTAGTTGGTTAGAAAGTTACTGTTATATTTAGTTAATTAGTTAGAAACACGTGTTTCACTCTTCGGGAGGTCGAAACACATAGTCTCGTCCTTTTCACATAGCGAAATAAGGTGTTTAGCTTTGTGAAAGTACATCACTTTCTGTTTCACGTACGAAACAAGTTGTTTCGCTCTGTAATAAGGTGAAACATGTTGTCTCACCTTTTTCACAAAGCAAAACATGATGTTTCATCCTTTCTTTTTAAGTTCTTTTGGACTTGTTTTTTTTTATTTCTTGTTTTCTTATGCAGGGTCAAGGCACAAGACATGTGCAGCAAAGTGAAGACCATCAGGGAAGTTGCAGTGGGCAACTACTTGTACCTTAAGGATTCAGCCGCCTTCAACTTGTGCACAAGAGATGTGTTACTTGTGGACGACAGTCTAGTCAAGAACTCAACCAACCATCCGTACAATACAATACATCCTCCTCTTTTCACTCCTTCCATTACAAATGCGGATAGAGATAGTTATCTTGTGAGTGTGTTACTATCTTGGCTAAATGTTTGGGGAGATAGATCGGAGGAGACTACCTCATATATTAGATCCAGATATATTCAGCTGTTTGCAGTTGATCCCTATCGTTGCACTTAGGAAGTACTGGGATAACGTGTTGACGAAGAGGTCAACCTAGTATGGGCATCATGTATACACTCACATAGGGAGGAGTTTGTCTAGCACTAACTGCTTAGGATGTTTAGCTTCCACTATGTTCCATCATGAGAATCAACAACATATATATATATATATATATGACATTTTGCAGATAAGAAAACATCAACGCCTATGTATATGACAATATTTGAAAGTATTTGATCTACAAAACAGTTCATCGAGAAAGTACACCTCCATGTCCACTATTCATCTCCAAACATAAGTTCACTACTTTATTTCGTTGAGCACTTCTTGAATTGTTCATATGCGTCTCAGGTTCCACATACTCTCTATCTCCATCTCTATCATATACTACTTCTCCATCCGCTCCAGTCCAATCATCATATATGTTGATGAGGAAGTTATGTAGCATAGCACAACAGTCTATCCAACATACAAGAACTCTATTCTCATCTTTTGATTCAACTGAGTCCTCAACTGCCTTAATGCTGCGGGATTTCTAAATGTCAAGACAATGCTCATTAGCTACCCTAGCATGAGCAACACAAGTGTTGAAGTCTTGCTTTTCTTTATTACGAGATGTCATTTTAAATGAAAAAAACGAGGTGAAGAAGAGGAGAATAACTTGAATCTCCAAGTAAATACTGATGATCTTTGAACATATTGTTCTATGAATCTAAATACCTCCACAAATAAGAGCACGAAGGCTCAGGTCTTGACAAGAATTGAGCATTCTTGAGAATAAGAAGATTATCCTCTTATGATGATCACAAATAACTTGTGCATTCATCGAATAGTTACACTTTCGGTCAAAATATGATTCCTCTTCATACGAGATCTATGAGTCGGAGATAACAAGGTACCATCCACCTAACCCACACAACTAGGAAATCCTTTCTCAACAAAGACTTGGACTATCTGTGGTCTTTTTACTCAAGAATGCTACTTGATTTGATTCTGCAATCTAACCTCCAGTGCCACCGTGATCCATTTAGTATAATTCATCATACTGCGATGCCTGATTTCTCATAAAAAATAAAGAACGGTCAAGACATACATCATTCTCATTGTGTCTCATCTTATCTAAAATCATGACGAGTTGTACATTAACGAGGGCTTGCTTCACCTTCGCATTGTTGGAGAAGATAGGATGATCTTCAATGAGATCCAAAGACATAAAAAAGAACCTCGGTCCATACGTGTTAGTTGTCTGAAAAAAGACTCAAGGAGATCCGAGTCTTACTTTTTGTAATGAGAGACGATGTGTCCAAATAACGAGAACATTTCAAATCTAGATACAAGTTCAATGTATCATCATCGTCTGAGCTTAGACCTTTAGAAGACACTGTCAATATCTGAAGATTCTAAAGAATGGATTGATTCTTCACTTGACTCGTTCATAATTTCCCTCCGAGGATGTACTCTACATCTTGGAGTGAACTCTTCTTTTTTGAAAAATGTGGCATTTTTCTCACAAACAGTCCTAGAGAAAGTGAAGTTTCCAAAATATTCATGCGCGGAGCTCTTAAACTATAACATGCTCTTTCGATCAGAAATCTATTCTTGTGTCGTCATCTACAGAGCATAATCAAGCTATCGAACTTCATGGACAAACTCAATTTGGTCAGAACATAGTTGAACAGTCGACTCACTAAGCTCACATCAATCTGATTAGAACATCACAGCATCACGAAGCGTTCGATCAACAAATTTCACGTCGAATTAGCAAGAGCAGTGTAGCGAAAAGCGATTGTTCTGTGGCATGGAGTGATTGTTCTGCTTGGAAGGATCATGGGACTCTCACGAGATCCAAATTTTTCTTGTCACGAAAGAGATGTCATAATAACCATTCATCCAGCTGCACAATATTTGAACATACGAGCGATAGAACTGAGGGTCAAAACATCTTCACTTCACCGAAAGTCATAACTCGTGCTCGTAGAGGAAGAATCATTCAAAAAGATTAACATTGACACCCTCTATTTTTGCTCTTGCTATTATGTATTACCTTTCATCAATCGGACGGCAGAGAAGGCAAAATAAAGGAACTAGTTTGATCCATTCTCCTTCCCATCACACACGTTTAACGGGAACTCTAATCTCTATAATAGAGTCACTCAAACCTTGTCCATATAAGTTTACGACAAATGTCATAAATGTTTTTATGTACTCTGGTTGAAAATTTACGTACCACCAACGAAGGTGGTAGGTAAAAACTTGATGTCCTTTGACGTAACTTCCGTAGTGAACATTGGCCATAAATTAATTTACATTAATGATGTCTTCAGGGAAATTAATGTGCATGACTTTTTATACGTACAACGATTTGAAAACAGAGACATGTAAGACAAATAGACAGAAAACTTAAGGGAAGCTATTCAAGCTACGAGTCAAGCTGTTTAAATTTTAATTTAGCATGCCAAGAATTACATAAAGAAGTAACTGCTAGTTTTCACTTTTTAAGTTTAAACTGTTTTTGTTTGGTTGCGGAACATCTTCACAACTTTCTACAAATCATATCGTTGTGTTGAGGGGAAATTTATAATTATATATTGTTTTGAAGACTTTCTCCTCAACAATTATATGATTCTCTACGGAACCGTGGAATTTGAGTCATCATTTTTCCGTTCTAAGGTGGACTGGAGATAGTATTGTGGTGATAAATACTTTAATATTCTTAAGTTTTTCATAGTATTTTTTATTTTTTAGTTCTTCTTTTGGTTGCGGAACATCTTCACAACGTTTCGCAGATGTTCTCGTTGTCGAGAGAAAAATTGTATTGATTTATTTACATATATTTGATTTGATTTGATTTTTATATTTATTTGGTTGCGGAACATCTTCACAATGTTCCTTGGAGCATCTTGTTAAGATTTATATTTCAGTTTATAATTTAATTTTGGTAATTTTAAAATATTTTTGAGTGTAAAAAGCCTTCACAATGTTATGCAGATCATTCTGCTGTTGAGAGAAAAAATAATCATTCCTAATTTTATTTATTATTAATTATTTCTACTTAAAACACTATAAATGATCAAATATAACATTAAATTTTAACCGCAACAATTGCCATTTACAATGAATTCAGACTATTTGACATCTTGGTTTGAATGGAGACGTAAACGAGTCTGTTGCTATAGATCAGCACTGTGGGGTCTGCACAAATCTTAGGAACCACTCTCGTAAAGCAATTCATAAAAACAGTTATGGGTAGCTACTTAACTCCCGTAATAATTTTTAGAGGTTGTGGTTTGAGTCACTTTAATGACTTTATTAATAACAACATGTGATCAGATAAACTCATTTTTACCCCATTACGCATGGATGATATATACCACTTTGTATTCTTTCCTCCTGGTTGCAGAAATTTACTTGTTTCAACCCCATAAGGAATGATGAACTCGATCCACCCTCTCTTAGGGAATACCTGCTTGATCATTCACCGATCGGCAGTAGACAATTCTCTAGATTGTCATGTCATAGCATATGTCGACTGTATGTGATGGACAGCGCACGAACTGATTTAGAAACTGGAGCTTTTCTTTACAAATCATGAGACATTGTAACATGTAGTACTCATTGTGATCTAAAGCTCACATGTAAGTAGTACACTATTCTGACGTGACGAGATAATTAGGAGGATTGGTTACTATTGGTCAAGAGTTGATCAAGCAGGTATTCATTAAGTACAAGTGGATTGAGTTGATCATTCCTACTGGAGGTGGAGTAAGTAAAACTTTTGTCCTAGTTGCTCTATCCGAATGTATCTTCAATATAGACTCTACAAACTTAGGACCCCTTTATACTCACGTAATATTTCACTGGAATTTATACCCAGTATTGATAATCTAGTTTGCACACTTAACCTATTGTGCACCTGAGTTGCATGAAATATTTCTTCCAAATGTAACCAAGATGCACAAATACAAAATATAAAACAAACTAATATGAATGAATCAACAAAACGGTTTTGATGTGTAAATGTGCAAATTAATTTATGATTCCATCAAAGTTTTATTTTAAAATCCAGAAATAAATCTAGGAGGCGTAATTCTAAATCAATACGGACAGATCCTATTGGATCAACTAAGTACTCATTAAAGTAGCATTGAGGTAATCTATTTTGATTCGTATTATGATCATCTTCAAAAAATAATATAACCACGGAAGGTTAAGTCTTTAATGCTTACATCATTGTTTAAATCTTGAAGATCACGATCTCCGATCAAGTGGTCAACCATTTGGTGAGAACTAATTCTTGTTCATCCTACAAATTCATGAGTATTTTGGTATCATCAAAGCTCCTTATCGTGTACGAATCGCGTACTAGATAGTTAAGTTGTAACATTTTTGTTGCATACAAGAATATGTTATACAGTCATCATATAGTATCCGGTTGTTAATTTCCTAAGTTAGCTCTTTTCTATTCTATTATGCTTTATTTGATATTTATTTATTTTTAAGAAAAAATCAAAAGAGACCGGTAAAGTTTAATCTCGTAGTTTAAAGAATGACTCTCCGCCGTCTAACATACGTGGCATAGGCTTCTAAAGAAGCTAGGGTTGCACTTAAAGCTACTGCTACATGTACTAAACTAGTTCTTTTCTTTACTACACATCTTCTTGGTGTTGCCATGATGTTCCAATTTCTACTTTGTTTGTTATTGTCATCCAGAGTACTATGACTCTTAGTGCCTCTCGTGCCAAGCTTAGTTTTTATTATCTCTATCTCATCTACTGTTGGTGCGGGATCCACTTGCTGCCACGCGTCAACTTGCCAAGTTGATGACATTTAATTTCCAAGGCAACGTCCTACTTGTCCTTATGGGTGTCGATGCTCTCTCCGCGCTTCTTGTTGCTATGACTGCTTTTGTTATTGATTTTTTCACCGCTGTGCTCTTTGCCTGTAGCTTTATTCCTCTCGATGATCGCTTCACTTGATTGTGATTCCTCGTTGATGCATAGCTCCTAGTCGATTCCACGTGATCCACTTATCGGCCGCCATCCTACAATATAAAAATAAGTGCTCTAGACTCTCCGGTTCCATGTCACACTTTGGACAAGTACTCTCGCACTTCCTTGCTCTCGCTATTTTCTCTTGAATATAGAATCCTTTGTGCATAATTTTCCACAACATAATTCTTGTTTCTCTCAATTTTATCCATCTTCCAAACTTTTCTCCATTTCTTTTTCCACCGGTTTTCATTGTCGCTGCTCTTGGTGTCCCTTGCCACTAGTTGATGCTTGTCATCCATCTGTTCATTTTTTACGCAATGAATCTACCTCAGCATCATCTCCGTCATCTTCATGTATCCACCTTGTAAGATCTTTCAAGACCAAGAGGTTGTTTGTCTTCACCTGCTTAGTGAGCTTCTTGACATTAGCGATGGAGACCAACCTTTCGCTTTTTGCTAGTGCGATGAATTTACCCACTTCCATCTCGCTTCCTATTTGTTGGCTCTAGATCTATCTAGTAGGAGTTTATGGCAAACTCCTCTCCACTAACCTATCAACGAGTTATACATAGATGCCTTATCTGTCTTTCTAGCGTAGTTGGTTAATAATAGCTTTGATAGGGTCCAATCGGAGGATATCTTTTGCTTGTACTTTCTTGCTACCGACTTTTCTACAAAGGATTCTACAACCTGGATCCCATCGTCTCTTTCATCTGTTATGATCTATGAAATGCGCTTGATTGAATGCAGCTTGCTCTAAGACATCATTGATGGAAACCTAGTCCTCCACGGTCTTTCGTTAGTTGAATCTCTCTCCATGCTATGAGTAGTATCTTGTTCTGTCCTTGCATGTTTCTTCTCCATAAGAATTCCTGGAAGTCTCTTTCAAGATTCATCAACATCGGTTGATTTCTAGTTGTGCCTACTAGTGGATGTACAAGAATACTATTGAGTACATGCTTGACTACTATTAGTCGTCCTCTAAAATTAAAGAAGCGATAGGACTAGTGATTCAGTTTTTTTTTTACTTTATCCAGTAAGAACTGATGTTATTGCATGGCCGTGATATTCTTTCCAATGCTCAAATATTTGATTATTTAGTACTCCTCTGCTATCTTGCATCCAAGGTCTTATGACCAGTTTGGCATATGCTCCATATCCATCGACATTTTTAACGACATAGTGATGTTCAACCTTGCACCTGAGATTTTCTCATATACATGTATTGCATCCTGTACTCTTCTGAAATTGTACTCACTAGTTTCCATTTGCAAGCTTGTATCATCTGCGAATAGTTGCTGAAGTATCAATTTTCCTGTAGTGAGCTTAAGACTCTGAATATGACCTTGCTTCTCCTTTCTGTCTAGAATCTCCATGAGTGGGACGGTCATTATGACAAACAGGAGTGGGCGAGGGGTTAACCTTGTCTGACCCTCTCTCTACTTTGAATGCCTCTATATATTGATCGTTCACATGGACTTTCGATTCAGCGTCTACTACAAAACCCTTGGATACGGCAATGAAATCTTCTCATAAATAAGTATGGTTGATCTTACCGTAAGCTTTTTCAAAATCTAGTTTTAGGAACATGGACGATGAGTTGCTCTTGTCAGTCCACTCTTGACCTAACTTGAAAGCTATCACATTGTCGGATATCCTTCTCCTTGTAACGAAGACCCCTTTTTGCTTTCAGCCATTCCACTCCTTTTGTTTATGATCGACTATCTTTGGTACTAGCGACGTTAGGATAGCCTGGGACCTAAAGTGGACGGTTGCCAAACAAGTGTTTCGAGAGAAGGACAAGAAGCTCAGGAATGAAGACAACGCACTTGGCAAGATGAAGGAAGAACTCAAAAAAGAGAGATGTTGGATAGTGAAGGAAAGCATGGGTATCCCTTCACTACTACTTGGTGAAACTGGAGCACATGTCAAGGAGATTGAAAGGAGATTGAGCAAAATAAGGTGGTGCTCAAAAAATGAGACGCACTTACCAAATTCTTCTTCAAGCAACTAAAGAGCACAAGGATAAAGAAGAGTATAGCTGGATAGGGAACAGATCATGGTAGGTTCTTGGGGATAGGGAAGAGGTGCTACAAGAGATTATCGATTCTACGGTCAACTATACAAGAAGGAGAAAGAAGTAAAGAAGGAAATCAGTCTTAGAAAAGAAGTATTGGAGCTCCTAGGAAGAAGAGTTAGCACAACTGACAACTCTAACCTGAGAAGGATACCAACGGGAGAGGAGACAGCCACAATCGTGAATGAACTAAAGGTAGAAAATTCATCATGCATTGACAAAATGACGATAGATACACTATGAGCACTCAACGAACAGATGGAAGAAGATCTCTACAGACTAATCTGCACATACTTGAGAGAAAAGAGGATGTCATGGAAAGAAGTATAAGGGGTGGTGAAGTTAGCTCCTAAAGAAAGAGAACTTCACAAGCTGAAGAAATGGAGGTCATTATCGATGATGAACACAATATACAAAGTCATAGCCAAAATACTTTCTACCCGGCTGAAACATTATTCATCCAGGCTTTTCTCGCTTTTCTCATTGTTCTATGTCCTTCAAACATTCGAATGATACTTTGTAATGACTGCTCCTCCTTGGGTGATTCCCGTCCCTTGCTGATTGTGTATAAATGATGATGGGGTTGTGGTAGGACAATGTTTTTTCCCCATCATGTTTAGTGCTAAATGATAGGTTACTCCATTCTCTCCTTAGGAAGACATAGAATCTATCCAGTCTAGCTTGATCTAATCTCTGACCCCTTCTGAATTGCCTTGTGAAGTACGAGCCCTCATGGCTTGATGAAATTTCCCAGCCGTCCACCAAGTCTTGCAGGGAGGTTAGTTGTTGTCAACTTCTTTCACTCTTCACACTTTCTTCTTTCACTCCCATGTTGTAGTGATGTTCTTCCCACACTATCATGAGAAAATTCAACGTCGTCAAATTCAACGTCACCCTCTGAACACTCTACGATTGAGGAAGCAATTCCGGCCATCCATCTCCACATATGTACCATCTCCTTTCTGTCGTTAGGTCTGTGTACAGAGACAAATCTTGTTCTCCCTACCGATGTGTCTGCTATCATCCACCTAACCTCGATTATCTTCCAATCTCTGAGCATCACTACACTCACCATCGTCTTATCTTCTTGGTTGTAATCTATCATGTATTTGTCACTTCTCGCTAGTTGTTCCAAATGAAAGCAAGCCTTCTTTTCTTTTATCTTCATCTATTGCAGCAGTAGAACAACATCTATCGGTTCTTTTGCCTCTTCAGCCACCTTTTGATAGCTCTCAGTCTATGAGGGTCGCCTAACCCTCATACGTTCTAGCTAGCTATTCCTATCTTCATGTAATATATTTACAATCTTTCTTAGGACCTCTTCTTCTCTCTGTGCTTGCTTGAAGAGCTGGATTTATTCTGATCGTTTCTTCTTCTTCTTGACTCCTTCTCCCTCTGCTATGTAGGTGTGATATTCCTATTTTGATCTTTATTTTTTGTTATCGTATCGTATGAATTTTGTGCATGAAAGATGTCTGGGAAAACAAGAGGTTCTTGGCTGTGGAGATCTCCCTTAGGTAAAAAATGAGATCTCCACAGAAAGCACAACCACACAAGTGTAAACTTGTCGTTTATTTATACTTGCGAATTGGATCTAATCTCTATGTTTGCAACTTCACTTAAAATCCAAAATAAATAACTGAACATGTAGTACTCTTGAAACCCTATCCGACTGTACCTCAAACACGCAAACTGAGGTATGTAGATCGAGTTATTACAAGAAAAAGATTTCTGATCCAGAATTTTTCTAAATGTTGAACCCTAAAACCTCCTTTTCTCCTTTACTAACTAAACCTCATGCAGTTCCTTCAATCCAGCTCCAAATCAAATGATTATGGACTTGTTGGAGAGTCCTCTCCAAATGCTATCAATTGATATCTAGAAGAGCCAAAAACTGAGTTGTCTAGACGTTGATACAACTGATCGAATTTCATCAAATCCGGGTTGCTCTGAAAAGCTTCCACGTGCACAGAGGTTTTCCACCTGACCTGAAACTTCCCCCTCTGGCAACATAGCAGCGTAGCCTGTCCAAAATCCTTTCTGGTGATACGCAAAACCTAGGAAACAGACTTATGTAGCTCAAGTTACAACCTTCTCATTTTCTTCCTCTTTGTTGACACATAAAAAGCTCCCGCGCGTGCGGAGGCTTTTTCAGAAATCTCACCCAAACTTGCTCTGATTTTGACACCATAGTAGGCTAGACCGTTGAAAACTCTTCAAAACTACACCAGTCAACACGTAGTACTCATGAAACCCAATCCAACTGTACCTCCAACACCCCAAACTGAGGTCAGGAGGTCGAGTCATTACAAGATACAGATCTGAATCCTAAAGCAAAGGAGGTTTTACCCTAAAACCTCCTTTGCTCCTTTACTAACTAAGCCTCATGCAGCTCCTTCAGTCTAGCTCCAAATCAAATGATTATGGACTTGCTGGAAAGCCATCTCCAAATGCTATCTATTGATATTAAAAATAACAAACTGAGCTCCCTAGATGCTGGTACAGCCGATCAAAGCTCACCAAATCTTTATTACTCTGAAAAGCTTTCATGTGCACGGTGATTTTTTACCCAACATGAAACTTCCTCTCTCAAGTCCGTCCAAAAACTTTTTCGACGATATCCGAAATATAGGAAACAGACTTCTATAGCTCGAGTTACAACTTTTTCATTTTTGTCTTCTTTCCTAGCACATAAAAAGCACACGTGGCTTTTTCAGAAATCTCATCCAAACTTGCTCTCCATTTTGACACCACAGCATGCAAGGCCTATTAAACACTCTACGAAACTACACCAAACTCCATGAGACTCCACATCTTGTGTTTTGGTGACACTGGAAAGCTAATGAAGTAAGCTTTCTAATGAGACAGGTTCCACTCCCAATTGATACATGTAGTCAACACTGTAGCTAAAAAGCTTCCACGAGCACGGAGGCTTTTCTCCGATCTCAAGGAAACTTTAAATCCAAACAGCAAACTTAAACATTCAGAACTACCGTGTACTGCTATTGCAGTTAGTCATTCCAAAGTAGCAATATTTACTTCACTGCACCACTAATACATTTGCTGGACTTGACGTTCTTAGCTTTATGTTACTTTACCACACCCTTGACTGGTTACTGCAGGTGACTGGTTACTGCAGGTTTGTTAGCTAGCCTAGATGGCACAAAGAAGACGGCCCGGACATAGTATGCACGATGCGGAGATGCAGTAAGTCAAAATTCCATGTCATCAGAAGACGAGAAGTGCATGTCAATAGTCAGTCATGTATTTATATGAAGATTTCAATTTAAAATAGTTTTACAATAGATTCTTAGTCCAGATTATCTCTTATTTATCTTAGTGTAGTGTCTTTACATAATGATAAACCTGCTGAGCCTGCTATTGCCAGTCAAGGATGTGATCAAATAACACAAAGTTAAGAAGAGTGAGGTCAAATCCAACATACGTAATACAGTTGCGGTCAAGTAAATCTCTGCAATAATATGTTAAGACTATTTATTAAAGATAAGTAATTACAGTATGTACTTATCTAGACATCCTGCAGTACCCTGCAAACCTTAACTGTAAATCGCAACATACGGAAAAACATAAAGTCATGTCGATTTCTACGAGTCTATTTTGCATGTCTGCTACTGTACAATGCATTTCGTTAACCCGTAGTTTATTTTATCAACGTCTTCGCTACTTTTTTCTTACTTTTCTTAAAAAGCCTGGTAAGGGATCATAATTACCAGGCTTTTCAAGAAAACAAAAAAGTTTAATGCAAAACTGCTCGCAAGCAGTTTGCAAGCAGAATAATGCAAGACTTTAATTTGGCGGGAACTGCGAAAATAATTGATTATTATGATCCAGGTGTAACTGGTCGAAGTTTCCATAACGTAGACCGGTACTTCCCCGTACACGCTGGCAATACTCATTAGGACAAAGGACAGAAGCGTCGTATCATCGACTCATATGGATAAGTGGCAACATTTACATCTCTCCTCAAGATCGTAGTGGAAATTTAGAAATGGGCTCCGGATTAGTTTTAGTGGGATCTATTGCTCCGGATGGGAAGTAAATGTTTTAATTTTTGCACTGATATGCATGTAACCTGAATTTCTGGCTGGGGAAAGGAAGAAGACAAGCGTAAAGAGAAGAGCTAAATCCATTAGTGCAGTTGGAGCGGACAGTGTAGTGGTTCTTTTTCTAACTTCTACAACTATTAATCTTGGTTAGAATATGGCTGTCTAAAAACGGTTAGTTATAACTTTATAAATATTAAACAGAAAACAGAAAAATTTTATAAAATTTTATTTATTATATACATAATGCATGCAAGAATTGCAAAGAAAACCTATAAAGCATGTATGTTGAAGCACACTCTAGGAACCGTAAGACCGATATCCTATCCTATCAAAAATTAGATTTAGTTTACGGTTTAATTTATCACCTAACCCTTCTTGCCGGAGGAGTTAGGTGATAAATTAAGCTCCCCTCCTCCGAACATGGAAGAGGTGAATACGCAAGGAAGTGAAAAGGATCAAATGCGCCAGGACGAAGTTCAAGTCTGGTGAATAAAGAATTTATATGGAAGGAAACATTTGTCTCCAAGGGGAAAGTCACACCAGATCAGGACTATCATCGTAGAGAATTCTCGTCATAGGCAGAACCGTCACATTACTCAGCTGCAAAGCGAACAACTACTGTCATTCATTTTGTGTGATAAAACTGCCAACCTTTCTTAACCGAAAGACGCTTTCGATTGAATTGGTCACTGGAGACGATGACTCTGCCTGCGGGTAAAATGGATTGTAGTTCTGTGAAGACGGAAAGAAGAGTAAAATATGATCAAAGTTATTACTTCTAAGAACAAGAAACGTACACCAAATTAGGATGAAGTTCTTGTTGTTGATTATATCTATGTCTTATGTGAATGGAATCAACGTTAACAAACGCAACGGGGTTGACTATTCAAGAGGCAAAGTGTAAAAGATACCACATTCGCTGAAGGTATTTAGACATTTCAACCATATACCTACCTTTCAGTTTATTTCACCCTAAACTCTACCGACAGGCTCGAAGACTTCACGGCACCGGAAAAGTTAGAATCTGTTCTATTCATCTTAGCATCTATGGTGCTTTATCGTGTGAAAAACAAACATATAGTACATATGCGAATATGGCCACTTGCTGCAAGCGGACATTTCAATTTAGTCTCCCCGGTGAGTGCCCGGAGGCGGGCTTCCAACTTTACCAACATGCCCTTGGTCTCGAAACAACCTCTCAAGAATTGGGTCACAGATTCTTTGAAGGTCCCTCCTGTTGGCATCAACCTCACGGAACTCAGCTATCTGCTTCTTATTATAAAGAAACCAGTTACTCACTCGTAACCATTCTAACGCACCATGTACCGCTGCCATCATCTGCTTCTTGTCTACGGGGTCCAGGAGCCTCGTAACTCTGTTATCGTTAATGAGACTCCTCATTTTGTAGACGTAATCCTCCAAGCTATCTTTGAGCTCAATGGTTCTCCTATTCTCTTCATCCTCAACCTTGTGCTTGTCCGCGTCCTGAATCATCTCCAGAATCTTGTGCTTGTCTGGCCTGTCACTGACGTTGGAGATAGCCAGTCGTTTCATCGTCCGTCGTCCAATGGTGTTTTTACCCTCAAGAAACACGTTTAAAACACCTCTTGCGTCAATGTTAAAACGAACTGTAATGCGGGGTACACCTCGAGGTGCTGGGGCTATACCGTTTACCTCAAAACTTCCTAGCATGTCGTTATCCCTAACCCAAAGGCGCTCACCTTCAAAAATGTGAACCAGAAGTTCTGTCTGATCATCTATGTGAGTAGAAATAAGTTGCCTTCTCTCTAGAGGAACAGAAGTGTTTCTAGGAATGATGACTGTCATGACACCTCCAGCAGTTTCTAAACCTAGATTCAGGGGTGTAAGTTTTCTTAAGCCACTAGGACCACAATCAGACGTCTGTCTTGGCACCATTCCCGATGCTACACCAACTAAAGGTGCTCGAGATTCTGTTTCGAGCTCTGAACGTGATAGCGCTACTCCGTTATCGTGAGTCTTGTACCCCGGAACTTCAGCAGTTACTGTATCATCCTCAGTGCCTGAATCAAGGACATCCACTCCATGAACATGGGTGTCAGAACCCAAAGTTGATGACTTCAAACCTCCAGAGGCAGCCTCAAACCGAGGAATTAGAGTTACCCCAGCAGGAGCAGTTCTAACGTCTAAGTCACCTACATGTCGGCTATCCAAAGTCGGATCACGATTTATGGGTTCCGAGCTAGACAAGTCTACGATTTTCCTTACTTGTGCAATCTGCTGTAAGTTGGTTACAGGATCTGCGTAACTGTCGTAATCGTCGATGGAAGATCTGAAGGTCTCACTAACATCCACACATCCTTTCCCCTGTTCTACTAGATCAGCCTCCACTCTTGGAGTACGTGCCCTCACCCTTCCAGCATAATTACTTAGACTTGAAGATGTCCCTTCTAGAAAAGGGCCTTGCGAGATTCTTATAACCTTTCTCTCATGAACGGATTTCGGACCCGAACGTCCTCGTGGACCAGCAAACTTTGAACTAGTAGTTGTTTCTGAAACTGTTCCACTAGCTTTCGTGTCCGGTGTTGACCGTCTGATATGTCCCGCAATTTTCTCCACCACTGCAGGAGTACTACTTTTCAGAACAGAAGATGCTCCGTGCGCGATGTTTAATTGAGAAAGTCTTGCTACGGTTCTCTCACGATCAATATTCCGCGGCCTAGCTTCTGCAGTAGGACTGAGGAACTGTGAAGTAGACGTCGTTGATAACGCAGAAGTTTCCACTTCCATCACTGATTGTCTCATAAATCCTACATCCGTTGACGGCATAATTTTCCTAGCAGTAGTACTCCTCGAAGTAGAAGATGGAGCATATGTACCCGGTACCCTCCGAGTTTTCTCATCGTCTTGAGTACTTCGTGTTGGACGAACTCCAATATTTGAAGTAGAAGTTGTTGCTGAAGTAGCAGTTTCCATGTCCATTGTTGACCTCCTCACTTGTCTTGCGTCAATGTCCACTCTAGTATTCGAAGGTCTAGCCATATCATTCCTCAAGCCGGAAGATGTCCCGTGTATACGCCGTGTGGCTTTAGAAATCCTCGTTAAGGTTTTCTCCTTATAATTACCAGATCCAGGAATTTCTGCTGGACTAAATTTTGCTTTGGCGTCGTAAAAGTACTTACTGGAACTAGAGACTAAAGCCAAACTTGTGATGTCCAGTGGTAATCCTCTAAGTTCTCCCGCATCTGTTTCCAGCCTAGAAATCCTGGGCGTCACCCTCCCAGTCATGTTATCCGGACCTGAAGATGCGTCACCTGGTGTCAACACCTCTGGGACCCTCACTCCTCGTTTTTGGCCAGAATCCGGACTTGGTTCGATTCTTGGGTCAAATACTGGATTTGGTTCGTTTCTTGGATCCGCTGGTGGACGAACTTTTCCACCTGGTCCAGCAAACGTTGGACTAGGGGTCGATACGGAAGCAATGATTTCTACATCCACTCTGGAGATTGTACCTCTTCCTTCATCAGTCTCCACTTCCGACGTCCTTGGCGTCCAAGGAATACTCTCAGCAGTAACTTCTCCTTTCGCAACAGTACTACTCTTCAAACTTCTTGATAGCTCATCCACAATAGACATTCTTGAAACACCTACTACCTCATTGTTTCCATTAGCTTCCGGAGGTACAGCCTCTGGTGGAGACATCTTTGCACCGGAAGTAGCCACTTCTGAACTGAAAGTGGATAGTGAGTCAATAGGTTTCACATCCGCTGTTGAACTTGTAAATCCACTTTCTTCACAAGTACTAGTTTTCAGACTTGAAGATAGTTCAGTTTCAGTGGACATCTCTAACATCCTCACTGTTTTCCGACTCCCATTCCCTGGAAGAGGACCTTTACTAGAACTAGAAGTTGATTCCACATCCGCTGTTGAACTCGTTGTAACTCGTTCTTCACCAATCTCCACTTCAGAAGCCGGTGTCATCCACCCAGTAGTATCACTTTTCAAACTTGAAGATTCATCTAGACCATACACGTTTTCCCAAAGATCAGTTTGCGAACTTAAACCCTCAAAAAAATGTTCATTAGGAGTGACAAAACTTGAACTTGATACGGTCGATGCGTCTTTCTCCTGAGCAGATTCGGAACTCAAACTCTCATGTAGAAGAAACTGTGTCATGGGAGTGACAAATCCTGAAGTAAATGCCGTGCCAAAATCGGTTAGCTGTGTGTCCATGGTGCATCTTGTCAACTGTGTGCCACCGATGTCCACTTCTGAATATAGAGGCTTCGCACTAAAAGCAGGACTACGCTTCAGACCGGAAGACGATACATGTGCACTGGGAACTTCCAAAACCTTTGATGCCTCTGCCTCATTATTAACCTGTGGACTCGAACTATCTGATGGACGAGGCTGTCCACGGGGAGTGTAGAAACTTGAAGTAGAAACGCTTGATACTTCTTTTTCGCTGTTTGATTCTGACCTCAAACTCTGCAGTGGAAGATGTAAAGTGGGACCGAGAAATTCTGGACCAGAAGCAGTGGTTTCAAGCTCCACTGCGGATCCTGCCACTTGTCTTCCATCAACGTTCTCCTCTAAACTGGATAGCCTCACCATATCAACAGTACGTCTCTTCGAACTAGAAGATAGTTTATTTGCACTTACGATGTCCAATGCCCATGCTGACTCTTTCTCATGACCAAATTCTGAGTCGGTACCTCCTGGCTCAGTAAGCTTTACTTTGGGACCAGCAAAATTTGAACTAGAAGCCTGTGCACGAGTGTCCAGGTCTATCTGTGTTCCTGCTACTCGTGCTTCTTCAGTTTCTGATTCTAAAACTCTAGACGTCTCCCTGTCGGAGGAATCAGGTTGTTTCACCTTCACCTTCAACTTACTGCTAGTACTCCTTTCTGGAGTTACATCGACTTTGGTCCTAAACGTCGTCGTGTCATGAGGTGTTCTCCTTTCAGAAAAGAGTATGTTGGCGCCAGGTTGTTCCATCCTATTACTCTCTATCACGTCCGTCCTCATCAGTGAAGCTTCCTTGGCAAACTCTTCACTGGAGGAGACATATGTTTCATCTACATCGGTTTGGTCATCTATACCGGATCTAGAGGTTTTAGTTTGGTCTTTGACCATAGGGATATTCTTTTGAATCTGACGTACTTCCCTTTCTGAATCAAGTTTCTGAGCATCGGATTGTTCTTCCTCCACCTCATTCATCGTTTCCGGAGTGACATACACTTCGATTTCAGAAATATGTGTCTTCTCACCAGGCTCTTCTCTTGCAGGAACAAGTACTTTGCCATCAGATTGCTCCACCTTCGTTCTCTCTATCACGTCCGTTCTTTGCGAAGCTACTTGTGCTTCAGTGCCAGACCTCTCGTTAAATGATACAAACGTTTCAGCTGCAGCTGATCTGGTCTGGTCATCTATACCAGAGGTTTTAGTTTGGTCTTTGGACATATGGATATTCCTTCGAATCCGACGTACTTCCCTTTCTGAATCAAGTTTCTGAGAATCGGATTGTTCTTCCTCCACCTCATTCATCGTTTCCGGAGTGACATACACTTCGATTTCAGAAATATGTGTCTTCTCACCAGGCACCGTTCTTGCAGGAACAAGTATTTCGCCATCAGATTGCTCCACCTTCGCTCTTTGCGAAGCTACTTGTGCTTCAGTGCCAAACCTCTCGTTAAATGATACAAACGTTCCAGCTGCAGCTGATCTGGTCTGGTCATCTATACCAGAGGTTTTAGTTTGGTCTTTGAACATAGGGATATTCCTTTGAACCCGATCGCGACGTACTTCCCTTTCTGAATCAAGTTTCTGAGCATCGGACTGTTCTTCCTCAACATCATTCATCATTTCCGGAGTGACATACACTTGGATTTCAGAAATATTTGTCTTCTCAACAGGCACTTTTCTTGCAGGAACAAGTACTTTGCCATCAGATTGCTCCACCTTCGTTCTCTCTATCACGTCCGTTCTTTGCAAAGCTACCTGTGCTTCAGTGCCAAACCTCTCGTTAAATGATACAAACGTTTCAGCTGCAGCTGATCTGGTCTGGTCATCTATACCAAAGGTTTTAGTTTGGTCTTTGAACATAAGGATGTTCCTTTGAATCCGACGTACTTCCCTTACTGAATCAAGTTTCTGAGCATCGGATTGTTCTTCCTCCACCTCATTCATCGTTTCCGGAGTGACATACGCTTGGATTTCAGAAATATTTGGCTTCTCACCAGGCACTGTTCTTGCAGGAACAAGTATTTCGCCATCAGATTGCTCCACCTTCGTTCTCTGCGAAGCTACTTGTGCTTCAGTGCCAAACCTCTCGCTAAATGATACAAACGTTCCAGCTGCAGCTGATCTGGTCTGGTCATCTATACGAGAGGTTTTAGTTTGGTCTTTGAACATAGGGATATTCCTTTGAAGCCGACGTACTTCCCTTTCTGAATCAAGTTTCTGAGCATTGGATTGTTCTTCCTCCACCTCTTTCATGGTTTCCGGAGTGACATACACTTCGATTTCAGAAATATTTGACTTCTCACCAGGCCCCTTTCTTGCAGGAACAAGGTTTTTGCTGTGATATTGCTCCACCTTCGTTCTCTCTATCACGTCCGTTCTTTGCGAAGCTACTTGTGCTTCAGTGCCAGACCTCTCGCTAAAAGATACGAACGCTGATCCGGTCTGATCGTCAAATGTAGAGGTCTTCTTTTTTATCTGAAGTACTGTACTTTCGGAATCGGGTTTCTGCGAAATGGGTTCCATGCCAACCTTATTCATCAGATCTGAAGTTACATCAACTTTGGGTTCCACAGACTTCGTCTCTTCATGAGGTATTTTTCTTTCAAAATCAGGGTTCTGGATGTCAGTTTGGTCCATATTATCCTCCATCATATCCATCCTTTTTTCCCCGCCGGATTCCAGTACCTCGAGTCTGGGGGGGTGTACATCAGCATCAACCTCACTAGGTGGTGGTGTTTCTTCGGTAAGCTCATTACTGGGAGCAGTTCCCTGGACCTCATGAACGGTTGGATAGCTACTCGCAGGGGAGGTTGTCTCATTGAGAGAACGGTTCGCAATCTTTGAGGCTTCTCGTGGTGCATCTAATTCACTCTCACAGTCCTCAGTACGGAAAATCGGTTGTGTACCCTCGTAGAAGCTTGCAACATCTTCAAAGCTCCTTCCTTCCAGAAAATACCTTCTAGAATCAAGGGTTTCCACTTTGCCTTCCTTTTCCTGTCCAGACTTCACCAACTTGACATCATGGGAAGTTTCTCCAGCATCACTCTCGCTACCCTCCCTAGAGGAAGTGGAATCGTTAGCACTTAAACCATCCTCTGCCGTCTTTATCTTCCTCTTTCTGATTTCCTTTGAGCTTTGTCTTGTTGTCTTGTTTTCACTATAACTTTTCCCACTATAGTTTAAGCTATCAAGATCATCAGCATGAGCCGTTCCCCGTCCTCCCACGTACAGTGAATGCCTCCCAGGCTGAAGATTTTCCGAAGCAAATTTGCCTTCCTTTTCCTGGCTGGATTTCACCGACGTAGCAGTATGGGACGTTGTTACGATGCCTCTAAGTTCGCTCAAGGTGGAAGATGCTATCACATCCATCACTGCATGGTTCTCGTGACCGTCCGTAAATAACGTCGATAATTTAGGAGCTCGAGATTCATCAGTACTAGTTGCTTTTTCTTGTAGAGCAGAAGGTTGTAGTTTTTCTGCAAAAGCTTGATGACCATCACCTGAGGAAGGAACTTCATTGACATTTCGGGAACCACGGCGCATTGCACGTGTTCTCGTTACTTTCTGCTGTGCCCTCTTCCTATGTGACTGATCTCTCCCATATTCTTGAAGATGTTTGGCCTCGGCTTCCTTATGTCTTTGACTCATGTTATCTTGGTAAATTTCAGAAGTTTCGCTCGACCCTTGTGATTCTCCACCAATTTTAGCACCATCAGTAGGTGGCTTCTTCCTTTTCTTCTGGACTTTTCCCCTTTGGCCGCCTGACATTTCCGACCTTTCACTTCCTTTTTGCTCGTCCCGCTGTTTCTTCTGGATTTTTCCCCTTTGCCCGGGTGAAATTTCCGACATTTCAATTCCTTTTTGCACCTCCCGCTGCTCGTCTTCTATCAACTGAGTAGTATGCAATTTTTCTGATGCTTTGGAGCCGTATCTCCCAAAAGTCTCAATACGTGGAGTTGAGTTTCGAGGATGTGTTAAATCTTCGTCCTCTGTCTGGGTTTCTGGAAGACCAAATGGTTGATCAGTACCTGTTTCAATGCCTGAAACTTCTCCCATCTTGTCAGAGTCTCTGTTGGTCTCCCAAGGTCCGTTCAATAATGATGATTCTACCCTACTTCCGGAATCAAACGTAACGGTTGTTCCGCGTTTCGGCTGACGTCTCTCTCTTCGTTCCTGAAGACCTTTCCCATGGAGCTGGACTTCGTTCTTCTGGGTGGACAATAAAGTTTTTGAGCTCCCAGATTGCAATTTCCCATGAAACTCAAGAAACTTTCTCGAGGATTTTAATGTTTCCTCGCTACCATCTCCAATATCACTGGCAGTAGCCTTCGCCTTTCCATATCCTGCACGTCGCCTATCCTTTAAACCCTCAACTTTCACGTGCACTTTGGGATGGCTTACTTGAACTAACTTGGAGTTCTGAGTTGTTTCTGCAAGATTGTCCAGAACATCATGGAATGATGTTGATTCTCGACTTGTGGACGCACCGGCAAAATCAACTTCGTAATTGTTTAACTGTTCTCCTATAGTTTTAGGAACTTCTTCAAGCATAATCAGTGGTTTCTCATCTGTCCTGTGCAGCACACCGAATCTCCCAGACTCGGCATCCGCATACAACTGAAGACTTTCTCCTTTTGGTCCTGAGTGAGTGCGACGTTCAGTAGTACCTTCCCCTGTAAACCACAGAGAATTCACCAGTTCTGAATCGTGTAGTGCACTCACACCATCTATGAGACGTGTTGATCCTGATTCTTTAGAGTTTCCCTGATTCTTTGGAATTTTTTTTCCTTTCTTCCTGCTTTCTTTCTCGTAGACTTGTGTCCTTTCATGGTCCCCGATTGATCTTATATCTGTATATATCTCACGATCAACTTGCCACGATTCTGGCTCTTCTGAGCTTTGCTTGGACAAGACCTTCACTGCGGGAGGTCTCTTCTTCTTGTGGACTACATTCGTTCTCTGGTCCCGTGTTCTTCTGCGTGATTGGACTGGAGGACGTGACTGGACTTCCTCCGGAGCACCGGAGTGCTGGATTTCTTCAGTCGTGCAAACCAGCACATCGGTGCGCTCTGATTCTTCATTCGTGTACACGAGAGAGCTTGTCCTGGATGATAATGCCCTTCGGACGCTTGCAAACTCATGTTCGCCGTCGGAGGTTATTTCGCCTCTCTTCTCCAGCTGAACGTTTTCAAGCTGTTGAACTTCTATGTCAGACTGCCCCTCCACCACGGTCAAACTGCCGTCGGAGGTTATTTCGCCTCTCTTATCCAGCTGAACTTTTTCAAGCTGTTGAACTTCTAGGTCAGACTGCCCATGCACCACTTTCAAACTGTCAACATCAAGAAACTCACCTGCTGATGTCAGAAGTCCAGAACTTGCAAAACTATCATCACTGGAGGATGTGTTTCTCAAAGGGACACTTGTAGTCGGCCAAGTTGCCTTTACAAGCTCTTGTACTTGTTGTTCACGTTGAGCTCTTGTAAGGGGTGCCTGTCGACCTTGTCCTCGTTCAGGCTCAACTCCAGTATCCGACGGTGTTGAATCCCCAGCAGTATGATAACCGGCATCCTTTGCAAAGTCCCGTCGACTTTCCCCTCTGACGCTATTCTCAGGGAGAGGGACTTTCTCGAGAAGGTGCATTCTTCTCTCCTGTCTAGACTCCACAACTTTGGAACCTAGCGCAGTGACCTCTGGCTCAGTGTCACTAACTTCACTCGATAGCGTCGACTCTTCAGCAGATTCAAACGCAACCTCATCGAAAAATATGCTCTCTCTGCTCTGTAACATACCCGTTTCCAATTCCCAGTCCTTCACACGCTTACTCTTCCTACGTCTGGACGTTATCACCTTGGATGTGGATAAACTTGCTTCTGGTTCCGTTTGACTTGCCTCACTTGATGATGTCGAAATCTCAGCACAGCGGGATTCAGTGGGCTTTTGACCTTTCTCCTTCACCGGCAACGACTGACGGCAACGAGCGTGACTCCTCGTTTGCCTGACAGCCCTTACTTTTGGTCTTGATCCTCCCAAATATTCATTATCAATATCAAACGTCAGTGCTGCTTCAGCTCTTTCCGCAAGAAGTTCAGATGGTGGACCTACCACGGCAGGCTCTGTGTCTAGATTAGAGGGTGTGATTCCGTAACCTTCAAGAGACAGAATCTTGGGAGTGAGAGTCAGTGACGTCCACGCGTCTGTCCTGTGGTCTTTGACCCGCACCTAGCATCGAAGAACTTGACAAATTAAATCTCATGACCCAGTTCCTTCGTGGCAATGTTGATCATGGAACGAATTTAGACACATTCCCCAGGTCCTACAGCGATCTTGACATAGACTTGACAGATGCGGACAGAATTAACTGAAATATATTTTCCAATTTGCTGAAAGATGCAGCCTGGATCGGTTTACCACAGATTAAATGGGTGGTAGTTAGAGAGGAAACTCGAGTACTGACTCCATGCAGGTAGGAGTGTCCCGATTAGCATCACACATCATTCAATATAGCTGCCCGTGGTTTTTTGGCTACTCGAAGTAAAAATCATTAGCTTACCTCTTCTTCCTTCCGAGAGGTCCTAAAATCATGTTTTGCCCTTCGCGACCGCACCATCTGCTTTCTCAGCTTTTTATACTGCTTGGTATGAGCTGACAACTTCTCACCCATAGAGATAACAGCCATGTGATCAACAAAGTTTGTGACCTGTGACGCAAGAGACTCAAGCAAGCAGAACTCATTATTCACAGTAGCTACTGCAGGCGCAAAAACATGGCTTAACACATTCTTCTTGGCAGGCATAGGGATGCTATGAGAACCTGCGATGGCGTCAATCTGGGAAGAGTGGATGAACCCCAAGTTTCCGTCGGTACCAATGCCAGCGCAAAGGACATCTGTGAAGCCTCAGGAGAGCTAAAAGTTGATGGCAGCACTTGAGATGAGATGGGTGATGCATGCAGATTTGATTGGGCATTACCCAGCTGGTTGAGGATTTCATCACCGCTTCCATCTTCATCTGAACCATCGTCCTCGCTCTCCTCCAAATTATCTGCGCTTTCTAGGTGTCTCAACTTCCGCCGTTTTGCTCTTCCCGAACGGAACCCTTCTGACCTTATCTCGCTGTCACTTCCGTCAGCAGCCTCTTCACTCAATCCGGATAGGACCCCTCGGACCCTACGGCTAGTTTCTGCACTCGCAGAACTTTTACCTGAGCTGGACTCTACGCTGACCGTATCATCTTGTGTACTCACATCATAATCGCTCCCAATACTGTCGAAAGACAAGCTTCGTCTGCGTCTGCCTGATCCAACAACTTCCCCATTTCACTAAGTCCAAAAGAAAACGTCTTCAACTCTTTTCACCTTCATCTGAAACTACAAGTTCGCAAATGTCTTTCACCAGATCATCTGAACAACATCTGATAGGCTTCAATTGTCCAGAATGAACTTGTTCCCGGAATTTCATCAATACAAGTAGTTCAATTTTCAGATACAACATGCAGTTTTGAGTCATACTTATTTGTTACAAGTAAAAAATCTGTCACGCGCATGACCTCAAAGACACAGACCTGTGACATATAACTCAGTCCCTTCCCGGTTAGTTTATTCAGAATCTTGAATAAGTACAATGCAGTTTTGGTACTAGTGCATATAACAAAGACAAGGGAACGTATAACGATACTAGTACCATTAACTTATACTCTAGCGAAGCCGACTGTTGGCTCTACTAGTACTGGTGAAACTCTTTTGCTCAAACAGCAACGCAAGACCAGCTGAGACGCCGTAAACAAACTTCGAAATTCCAACCCGGAGAATTTCAAGTAGAGCTATGAGTCTTCAACTGCAAGGTACCCATTCACCGCGCTTCACAGACAATAAACTTTTCTACCAAATAACTTTCAGTTCAGTTTCGCACGTTCATGCTGGTACAGTCGCGATCGACTGTTAATATCTCCTAAGAGTTTCTAAGGAAGTGCAGCACTGGAACCTCCACCTCATATAATGATGAATCCAACTACAATTCCATCGAGTGTCAATGAATCCGAGCTAATAACGTCCACTAATTGCTCAGCACTCAAACCACTTAGGGAGGCACCTGCAGGTACTCATCTGAATTGTAGTCTGAAGGTGGAGCATCCGGTGAATGGTATAGATACAACCCAAGCCCAAAGAGAAGACAAGCTTTACAAAAGGCTTCACGCTCTGCATTCTGCACTGGCGAGAAATAGACAGAGTGGTCCCCGTAATCCATTGTCGAAGTAGCAGATGCTTCACGGCAGACCTGCACGGACGTAGGAACAACTTGAGCTCTGAACTGCTAACATAGTGTCGTGACAAGATAATCCATGAATGACCCAGAATCGAAAGTCCACGTGAGGAAGTAGAATATGGCAGCTCTTAACATGAACTCCAGCGCCGGCACTCAGGTCCAAGAATCTTGCACGGAACCAGTGGTTTCTGTTTGCAGTGCATTCCATCATTGTATACAGGGAACTTGAGACTTAGGAGAGCTCAGAGAGTTACTTTAGACTAACTTAAAATCAACTTATGTCTTCCGCGTGTTACATCGTGAACCAGCCGGTATAACGACCTATGACAAATGATGCCTCCTTTATCAACTGTCAAGTGACAACTGCTAAGTTTAACTGAGAACGAGAGTGTGGAAGTGGGCAGAGAACCTAACCTCCCCATCAGACCCCTTCACTGTGATCCGGTACACAACCGTAACAAACGTGTTTGCAGTCTTCCCAGGGACGGAGATATTGCGAATCTCACCAATCCAGCCTGAATTGATAAATACACAATCCAAACTTAGCGCTCTGACGATTTACAGGACACCTATACCAGTAAAACGCGGGGATACGGTCAACGTCGGAACGCCATTTTGAGACAAAAGGTAGCGGGTGACATGGCCTTTGATAAATACACTGATCTACAAAGAAACTTATACAGCTCATACAAAGTTAAGTTTAGAGAAAAGGAAACCTATAGAGCTTATACAAGCAGTTTAAACCGGAAAGCACGAATAACACAGAAATCTCTCATACAGGCTAGAGATAACTGCCATAGATAACTAAACTCCAGCGCCTAACTGGAATGCCTAATCCCAGTCAAATAATCAACTGAATCAAGCGTTCTATTACCCAACACAACTTAGAAATCACAAGAATTCTGTCAACACTTGTGCAGGCAGAACGCCGGGCTTCTTGCCGTATAAGTCCACTTGCCATGGAGAACGCTTTTTCTACTCCGGGTCTGGTTGAAGTTTATGACTGAACTTTACAAAGACTTCATGAAACGGTGGGTAACATTAAACTGCAAGCGTAAGATGTCATCTATCTGTGCATCCAGTTGAAAAACATGTGTCTTAGTGAAGCTCGCAATAAGAGCTTGGAATCGTAGAAAAACCCGTTTGGCTCGCTTACGAGCGTAGCGAGATCCAGTTCTGTGCTGATGCAGGGAAGGTGACTGCTCCAGTTCTTTGCGGGATTGTTGCAGTTAATAGATACGGCTAGTCAACATTCTCATCAGAAATTATGTGAAGCGCTATCCAGTTCATACCTGGTGCATAGTGGTTCAGGACCCGGACGGCATTGTACCTGCGAGACAGTCCCTCACCTTGTGATCATGAAGCATTGTAAGTTGGGCACTGCAGCGATACCAGAGCTTCTTATCATGAGGTAGGAAGTTGCGCACATTATGAAGTGAAGGCGCTCTCAACGCTGGAATAGTGATACCCAGACGCTTCGGCAACAACACTGGGCCACAGGAAGGAAACCTACCAAGGAATGTACTTGTGAGGCACATCGTAAGGAAGCAGGTCAAGAGGGTAATGCCTCTTTCGACATTCCCGGTTCTCTCTGTCCCGAGCTTCTTTCTGTGCCTCAAACCATTTATGTGGAACCTTTGACAGTAGGTGCTCTGGTACTCGTTTGCTCAAGTCTTGAATTATTTCGGCCAGGGGTCTATTCGGGTTAATTTTCATGATCCCCACCTTCGGCACAGACGCAGCAGTAATCGCATCTTCGGTCTTGTCTTCCATGACAGATCACTGCCTCAGATGCTTAGTATCAAACCCTTTCCCTCCTACTGCAGCTTAGTTCAACTTATTTTCGATACTGTACTGCCTTAACTCATCCCACTTTCTCGTCGAGGGTTGCCTCAAACCCAACTTCCAGGTAGTGCTCTCCACGTCAGATCTCTCAAATTTGCCCCACACGCTCCAGAATTGCCTGTTGGTGGGAAGAAGCCCTATTCCCCAGGAAGATGCTCTAGACTCTTCGAAATCACAATTGCCCCAGGAGTCTCCTGATGTGAAGAACATTACGGCAGTTACCTCTCAGAAAGCGATCAGATGATTATTAGGCCGGCTAGGGAAGACTTAATTCCCCGAGACAGCGATTTTCCAACGTTAGTTTTCGGAATCTACTGTCCGCGTCACTATGTTTCTCCTTCCTGGTTCTGCAGTTCCCAAGTTACAGAGCGTTGGATTCTTCGGGTCCTTTGGCTAAAGTCAGGCTACGCAATACTTTAGGGCTTGGTCAAAAGGTATTTCGGTACCCAATAGATCAAACCCTGTTGAACATGAGAAACACTCAGATTTACACCGATCGGATTTCCACTGACAGCGCTCATGTTGGCTGTCGTGTAGAGGAAACACTCCCAGAAGAAACATTGCCATTGCCGGTCCCCAGGTATTTTAGGAGATATACTCTTCATGCGAAAAGTACGCCGAAGTATGCTGAGCACAGGCTTCTGCAGGAAATCCTCGTGAAATTCTCGTGCGTTTCGTTCCTGCAGTCTGCTTTAGACTATTTCTTCGTTGCAGTGGTTCCACCATCTGAGGCCACATCACCCGTTCTAATAGGAGTTCACACACGTTGGCATATTCCATACTCACAAGCATGCCCTAACCCGAAGAATTGAGCCGCGCAAACCCATCGTGTACCATCCCAGTGACCCTGAATGAAAACTTCATCCGTGAATTCGAAACTGACCTGCACGCACGAGATGGGTGCCAAAATCTCTCGAGGGGAATTCAGAGCACACCAAAAAACGTTTAAACTGAAAAGGAAACGAACGTCCCAAACAACAAAACCAATGGAAACCCTACCGTAGTCATATATGAATCACAAAAGCGATCGAAGACTTTTCAGTTGAACTTCATCCCAGACATTGGAAAGAGTTGTTAGCGTGTTAGTTTCTTCATAATGCAATGGTTTTCCTTTCAGTAACTGGAAAATACATCTTAGACATTGACATATTCAATGCCATATTCTTTTTCCTCCGGTTTTTACGGATGGATAGCACCTTCCTCTACAGCTCGAGAGTTTTGCCCTCATCCTTTGTGCATTACATCCGATTTCGCAAATTATTTCTGTATTGTTCCAACAACAGTAACGCGACCCAATGAATAACAAATGGATAGGAAGACCCCATCAAGCAGAACAATGGAAAATCAAGCACATAATACCCAGAAGGTGAAGAGAATTAGGGGCTAACCTATGCAATCCTTAGTTCTAAATTCGTCAACTGTTCTTGAAATATCAGTTAGTGATAAATCAAAAGTTCTTCATACAAGTAGTGTACAAGAAGTGACATCTTCTACTACAACTGCTCTTTTATGGTCAGTGTTAGTTAAAGTTCTATATAGAACAATGAAACCATGTTGTCTAAAGTACATTGTATAAAACAAAAAAGAGAGTGACACCCTTAACATCTACTATGGTAGGTTCTAGTTAAATCTCGAACAACCAAATTCTTACAAGTAGATGTGCACATATAATTTCTGCACCGAGAAATTTTCTCTCCATTCATATGAATTGCTGTGAACAGATAAATACTTCAAGCACTTGAAAATATCAAAGATATCTATACCCAGTCTGTAATGTATTTTACTCTCCCCGATTACGTTTTCTTTTTCGATTTTGTGTTAGTTAACACGAGCATCAACAAAATTGCACTGTATTGGGTACACCGTCCAAATATACAACGATATAGACATTTTTGCGGTTTGATTTCTGTTTATAATTTACTATATACTTCCACTGATTTGGTAGGTCATAGTGGAATTATGTTCGTGATTTTGTGGTCAACGTGCTATGAAAACTAACTAGTTACTTTTATAGTGGCTTTTGATTGATACCATCATCTTAAATTTTCGCAGATGAAGGGAATGGAGAGTCGAAGGATATCAGGTATCATGAAACTTTCTCTTGATATCAAGAAAAAAATTCATCTTTTTAACACTCAGCGGGGTATCCTGCGAGCCTCGCTGGGAGGTAAATAACATTTTTTTTGTTTATTTCACACACCCAGCGAACCTAGCTGGGTGACAAATAACAAATTTTTTGCTATTTCGAGATTATAATAACAACTTGTGGTCATTTCACAGAAATTATTTTAATACTCAGTGGGGTCACCGGGTGTTCTGACTGTGTTTAATTCTCCTGATACCTATCATCTTATTTTTCCTCAAGAGAATGACATTTATAACACTACTTCATTTTTTCTGATGACATGACATGGTGCATGCTGGTGAGACATGATACATTCAGACCATCGGAGTCAAAACTTTTTATCCTAGAATTTATTAAAATATGAACATCAAGTTTTCATGAGATTACAAAGAGATACAAAATTTCATGAGACGGTTTGAGAAATATGATATTATGATGCTCAATATTGAAGAAGAAAGTCAAGAAGTTTTAACTAGCCGTAACTCTAGTTGTAAACCATATGACTCACTAGCATTCCTCGAGTACAACCGAAAGATTAGAATCAAAGAATGTCGTTCAAAACCTATTTGTTAACTCATGAAGCCTAATTCATCGCCCTGTCCACTCGTCGATACGTTATCGCTACTTTAGAGTGTAACTATTTGGCTATATTAATGTCTTGTGACCATAATCGCTCTTGCGGCCCTTAATTTGAACATGTATCAACCTCTATGCAACACATTTCGACTTTCGCAACCGAAGAATAATCATACCCATGCGAATCTAATATGCTAACTGTTCAACGTCAATCATCGCAAACTGCTATGGCAGTGACAAACATAACATTGCAAATTCACAACAAGGTTGCTGCATTGCAGGGACAGGCTCTATTCCAACTAAATAATAACTGTCAGTATTACACAACTCATACTTCAATTTTCACTTACAAGTCAGAAAAATCTTGATTGCTCTCTTTCTCTTTCACATGTGCCGAGGTACTCTGTTCCTTTACTCCATTCCCAGGTATTCTGTTCCTTTACTCCACTCCCAGTTATGTACTCTATATATATTATGTATCTCTATATGTTACTTCCACGTCAGAATGAAAGCTTCAGATCGATGCCTACGGCTTTAAACAATAGTGCCAAAAACCTCTAAGTTATGGCGATTAGTTCGAGAAAGATTAGTTCGAGAAAAGAGTGAGTCAGAGGTAAGCAAGCTGTGAGAGTTGGGGGCAATATTACTTGGACTATAATGGTCACTAGCCGCAGTTGATGGGGAAGCGGACTTGCCCCTTTTTCCAGTTCACGCTGTTGTTCAAGCTATTCACGCTGTTTTTCACGCTGTTGTTCAAGCTCCATGGTGAGCTTATTCCCACCTCTTCGCGGAGTATATTCTGCTATTGTACGAGGGGTCTTCTGCATCTTCGGGAACCTCTGCATAGCTGTCGCCTGCCCCATGCTGTATTGACCCATCCGGAAGTCTTGCACGGTCCCGACTTTTACCCTCACTGCATTGAACATAAAACCAATGCGTCCTCGTACAACCAGCTCTGATTGTAGCTGAACCCTTTTAAGAAAACGCTTGAAAATCTATAATCGTATTTGAAGTTGACGATGAAGATAGAAACATCACAGTACCTGAGTGCCCAGAACACAGAGCACCAACTGATCCATGGCCATAACGAGAAGAGACCAAAAGAAACAGTCAGCATGCAATACTTTTACACAGAGGAAGACGCATTCATGGCCTTACAAATCTCAGCAACCAGAACTTCTCCGCTGGCAGATATACAGGACCTGGCTATTGCTGTAAGCTACTTAGTTCAATAGCGATGTCCAGCATCTCCTTTGATGCGTACCCCCAACATTGGGACACTCAAAAGTCCCAACACCAAGCGATATGTCCTCAGCAGGATTGACACTCATATAAGCTGAACATCAATCTACAAATGTACATCCAACTACTGGTAGTGACCATCTATTTCACACGTATCCTTGTCTGCATATACTACTCGAGAGCACATGCTTTTCAGAGAGCCGGTTGCCGTCCTTCTTTTAACACCTTCAACCTCAATTCGCCCTTCCCCCTCTAAAACAGACTGTAATCCCTGCACAGGCAAAATACGGCAGACTACCCTCATGGGGTTTCATCTTCGTGATACAAGTATAAGCCCAGACCAAACCGTGCACAGGCTCTGCGGAATGCCATCCCCTCCGCCTTCTGCACAGGGTCTCCGAAATGTACGTCATCCAAAGTAGCTGTTCCGGATGATTCACGCCAGGCCTGCGAAACAACAAAACGGTAGGCCCCACCTTGCACTATCAGGAGGATCCCTAGGCCCTAAATCTCGCGAAACTGATCTTTTCCAAGTGACGATAACAGGCACAAAGCACAGACGGTGGCTCTGACGTCGTACATCGAAGCTCTTCATCGGCACCACTTAGGGAGCAAAACATCTGATTCACTAATTGCTAAGCACCTCATCCGTAAGTAGCATGCGGACTAACAGAGTGCTGAGAGACCCCTCAAGCTCATATCTGCAGCGGAAATACTGACCTCTCCATCCAAACCTCGAATTGTGACACGGTATACGACTGAAACTGTCTTGCCGTCACTTGAAAATGTAATATTACGAACTTCACCACTCCAACCTTCAAGATCAGATCCAAGTATCGGCACGTTATTACCTACCGCATAAGCAACATTTCGATGCAAACCTTAACCAACCATAACTGCCAACACGTGAGAAATAAAAGACGTGACCCGTATGAAAAACAACCACGCAAATTATTGAAACGCAAACTTTATACTGATGTGAGGTAAACAAAGCTATAGACTCGTGCAATACGCCCGTCTGATATTTGATGTATAACAGCAAGAGAACATCCAACACAATGCTCATGTTCGACACGGGCAAAAGTGGCTACCTGGAGCATAAAAACTGAGCATCCGATTGGCGTGATACCTGTGTAAATTACGGTAAAATGAGTAATGAGCAAAATATCGCTTGAATTGTTTACAGTACATCCAACACGCAAGTACACTAAGCTTTTGTCTAAAACCAAAATCCTGGAGACTGCTACATTCAAGGATCGAAGATGAGCTTCAGCCACCACACGGAAACATTTAGACATGATTTAGTGTGGGAGTTCGGACCCACGCATATAGTGCATACTCACGCTGCAGGACCAAGAAAAAGACGTTTCTTCTCTCCTCTTCTATTTTCCTTTTTCTGGCCCGCAGCAGAGAAACAAGGCGCTGGAACTAGGCTATATACCTCCTTTAAAAATTACCATGAATCCAGCGAGCTCAGCATGAGTGTTAGTGTGATGAGCGTGGGCAACAACGCAGGTACAAGACAGCACCCCATTACTGTCTTCAATCCCGGGGAAAAGGTCAAACTCCATAAATTTGTTTACCAATCTTGGTCGATGGAGCATCGCAACACAGAAGAAGGTGGTGAGGGAAAATATCCCAGAAGCAGCAGACAGATGGAAATTAAACTAGTCTACGAAAGACTGGTGGTGAAACACTGGTTTGTCATTTGTATCTTAGCAGAAATCAGACAGGCGATAATCGTAATACTGAGAAGGTGGGACTTACCAAGGAATGTACTTGAGAGGGACACCCTCATCCATTCTAACCTTCAGCACCTTGTCAGGTACTCTCTTATTCATATCCCGTAAAATTTCTGCCAGCGGTCTAGTGATGAACGAAGATGTGTTCTGGTTCTCGATCGGAACCGCGTAGTTCGCGTAAGAGGGCACTACCCTTTTGGCAGCGCTGTCGGATGCTCTTACCTGCACCGTCCGGTTTCCACTGCACAAAGCCTTCATCACACTACTTCTCTGTAAGGGCGATCCGCGGAAAGATGATGTCATTGCCATTGACCCTGTACCATAAGCAGGAGCGGCAACCGCGGGTCCAGCAGAGAGGTTTGGTATGCTCACTTTCCCGGCCAACAAGGAGGTCTCCATCAAATGAATCCGTCACACAACTGACCGATAGAGCGCAATTGCTAGCTATCTGAGTTGTGGTCGAAAACCTGATGAATAGGTACCACTCGTAAGTCCACTCTTATTTGACAAGCACAACTTCACCGGCTGGACAGAACGAAGACGAAACACCTACGTGCATTAACTCTCCAGATTCTCGAGACCAATGCGTGCGAAATCTAAATCCACGCCAGCGAGTACCTAGTTAATCACCAGACAGCAGAACTACTCAGCCTAAAACAGAGGAAACAAAGCTTGCTCACCTGTACCCCCATTCAAATATATGTCAGGACGAACAAACTATATAATGCAGACGACTTATCTACAGGGAGAACAAGCGAAGTGCATGGAAGAGGAGGAACGTCGTCGGCAATCACACGACTGCGGCAACATGTCGGAGATTTCTCGGACACTCATTCTAGCGAACGGAGCAGATATGAGGCATCTACAAGCCAATCACTTTCCCTCTGCAGTGGTCGGTACTCCAAAAGGACCCATAAATTTGTTTGCTACTAGACGGTGTAAGCTCCTGAGATAAGATCCAAAAATCCCAACACTAGTCCTATCTGCAAAGAGCAACCTACCTGTAACGCCCTGAGATGTTCAACTGAGAGCCGGGACACAGAGAAAACTGCAATTGATGACAGCCAGCGTGGGTAGGGCGAACGCAGAAAACCGAGGACAGATCTGGGCCAAAAACGAGATGCAGCCCAAGCTCGTCAGTCCTAATCGAGTCAATACAGGAGAGAGGAAGAGCTACAGGCAGGAAGAGGTGGAGGGAGATCAGAAGTCAAAAGAGTAGTCGAAGGGTATTCTACGGTACGTGCGTTCCCGATATAGGAATTAGACGGTTCGATCTCGGCACGAAATGTGTGCTAGCATCACCACCTCCTCGTCACCTTTTCCTCCTCCACCTAAAAGTTGTATCTCTCTTCTCTTCTATTCAGCGTTGTTTACTTGGCGTCCTGCGCTCCTCACGCTCAGTCCTCCAAAGTCTGTACCCCGTTCCTACCATCAGAACTCCACATAATTCACATCCCTCGCAGCTATGAGCTGTCGATCGAAAGAATCAACGGTGACCTACATGCACAATTCCATTCATGGATTAGCGCAGCACCCACATCGTTCACTAGACGCGCGTGTTTGACGATGTCTTCGCTCACTCTGGGGTCTTCCCATCCGTTTGCTATTCATTGGGTCGCGTTGGTCTCTGAGTGTTCGTTTTCCTCGCTTCACTGACCCAACTTACCTGACTAGTCCATTCTCCACGGTCTGGCCATCGCTAAGGTTAGAAGTATGTCCAGTAAAGTTTTGCCAAGCCCAAAGTCTTCCACAGTGATCCATGGCCGGGAAGTCCTCGGACTCTGTACTACTACATCTACTGCAGGGTCGCTGCAGTAGACACATTGCTACTATGACAGGACATACAAGACTATTCTCGCTGCAGTAGACACATTGTTATTATGACAGGACATACAAGACTATTCTAGCTGCAGTAGCCACATTGCTACTATGACAAGACATACAAGATCGGAGTCTCAAGTAGTTTAGCCTACAGTCTTCTAAGAGAAAGATAGTGGGTTCAGTTCTTTGTGGACACGGTTAGAGGTGCATGCTGTTACAAATTGGTAATGAAGTTTCTAGTTCGAGTCTCTCTGTGGTGCACTCATATGGACACTCTCATGATACTCGAAGACCCCAAAAGGCAGATAATATCATTTATCATTACAAGAACTCATAAGAGATCTCGGAAAGCGGAATCTTCTGTAGAATGATATTTTCAAGTGTTGCTGTAAATTTTTCGCTTTTTCTTTTTTTTGCGTTATTTTTGCTCGTAGTCAAAGAACCCATCGTGGTGGCTCGAATATTGAGGACCCCAAAGGACAAGTAATATCATTTACCATTACAAGAACTCATCAGAGACTTCGGAAAACAAGATCTTCTGTGGCATGATATATTCAGGTGTTGCTGTAAATTTTTGCTTGTTCTTTCTTTTGCGTTACTAGAGCTCATAGTGGAAAAACTCATCGTGGTGGCTCGAATTTGATATTCGGAAATGCTTCGACACTATCAACAAGAAAATACTAATAGAGAAAATAAGTATGCATGCTAGATGAACTTGTGGGAATTTTTGTTAGTTGACTGTTATCAAAGATATATCTAAATATTAAATAAAATTATATATCAAATAATCAAAATATTTCATAAAAATTAACTATTAATCTATGCAGAGAAATGTGAGAAAACCAGAATATAACCCATAAAACATGAATAGCTTGCTACGCTGTTAAAAATTACAAGTGGAGAACCTAAAACTATTTATATATTAATTTATTAGGTAATAAATTTATTATTTAATTCTTTTGATAATTTATTATCTAACTCTTCCTGCTAGAAGGGTTACGTAATAAATTAATCCCTTACATATTTTCCTCCTCTCTCGTGTCAAGATATATATGCACGGGTGCCCCCGTTCGCACGTCGGGGGAGCTCCTTTTGTCGCTTGGGTGCGTGCCCTGCGCACCTCCAGAAGCAAGCAGTAACAGTGCGCGCACCTCACGAGATGCGGGTGGAACATTATCTAACCTATGTGACTGACGATGTTCATGTTTCTCTCTCGTCTCTACCCACATTTTCTCACAACGTGGATGCAACTTCTAGTTTTGGTGTTACAGTGAAGGTGGTCAGCTAAAATTCTTGAGTTCTTCTGAATAGTTTAACAGTCTGCGGCTCTGTGTCAATATCAGCATTCCTTCTTTGCTTGTGGAGCTTTTCGATACTCTTCCAAAAAACCAATTCAGAAGAGAACATTCTCTACCTTTTTAGATTGCTTACTTCATCTGTGTACAGAAATTATGACATATACGTATAGAGTCTGTGAATCTTCTTCAGAACTCCCAAAAAAGCTTAGAGCATCGTCGATTTTTCAAACGGAGAATATTACCAACTTCTTAGAAACAGGATTTATTGTGGGTTTTTTCAGTAACTCAAAATCTATATATCTAAATCAAATATACAACATTGTTAATTTTCCCATTCTGTCATCTCTTTATTTAGACAAGAACAACAAGGAGATCTGAGAAAAGTCATTACCATGTTATATCGAAGTTTCTTCTTCACATATATACCAACTACTGTGTGAAGCAAGTACATAATTTCCAGTGATTCAAATCGTGTCATCATTCTGTTACTCATCTCACCACCGTCAACCACAATGTGAGTCTATGAGATACTAACTGTTTCGTTACTAACATGGTATGAAACAAAATTAGATATGCATCACTCGGGGGTCACTAAGGGATTTTGTTAACCTTTTGAAGTGTACCTCTAACTGTTAAAGTGGCACGTGTTAGCATAATATTATGAATAAACATACATATGGAAGTACTGATAACAATCTTTTATATAATTTCTCACCACAATAGAACTCTCTACTAGCAAGAAAAGTCATTCTCTCAAGTTACCACGTGGAAGTATTTGAACCTTTTCCTCTAATAATTACATTCCTTACAAATTCTGATATTCCTGAGCAGTAACAATTAGGGAAGGCCCACTGTAGGTGAAACCAACAAATATGTCCTCGTGGTCTTTTGGTGTTCAGTCCCATGGATGAGCGATTTTCCTCACTCGACCAAAATGTCTTGAGCTACTTCAGGAATGGTTCCAATGGGTGAACAATAGCATGATCGCTATAGGCCCCAAGTCTGCAGGAAGATTGGTGGCACATGTAACCATCACGGTCAATGCTCGACCAACCGTTCCGTCATTTTTCTGGAACAAGGGCTGAAGAAAAGCTTTTACCTCAACTTTTGTGTTAACAATCTCCTTGTGAAGTAATCTCTCCGACCGCGTTCACACGAGCTACGGAGCATGTCGACGGGAGCACTGACATGCGATCAAACCTCCCGCCGGGAACAGAACTATGCTTGATGCTCAACCGGCGGAAATTCTCCCCGCAAAGAACATCCAGTGATGTCAGTTAGGCTCCAAATGGAGAACCATAACCACGTTCAAAACGCACTTACCACGTTCCAAAGACAGACACGTTTTAGTACCCGCCTGTTAAGTTGACCTGGTATCACCGGTTGTACGACTTTCTGTGCTAGTCCTATTCATGGAGTTCTGGGTTAGCGACCGTCGTAGCAACAGATCCCGTACCGCTAAAACTCCTAAAATGAATTACAAACAAAAGAAGCAACAGCTCCCGTCGGGACGGTCACCAGCGCGCCATGAACCAGCGGCATCTACCTTGTAAATCACCCATTCACTGTGCTGTGCTGTGCTGGCTGTGCTGTGCTGCTAAACTCACGAGCCACCAACGTGGAGGTCTGAAAGTCAATCCTGCTGTTTAGTCCACTTCGAAGACCGGCCGACACGATCGTTGACCAGTAGACTTCTCCGGGGACTGTTTATGGTGTTACCCGTACAAAATATAAGAAAGGGACGAGGACGATGAGAGAGAGCGCGAGCGCAGCGAAGGCGCGCATCGGCGTTGGGAGTGAACATCGACCCTTTTGATTCGAAGCGAGGATTGATTCGCGGACGAGGGGGATCTTACGATCAGAGTGAAGATTTGAGCGACGGAAGTTTAGACCGATAGAGAAAGCACAGAGAGAATTCACAAGATGCAGAATGGGAAAGGGAAGGAGAAGGTAGGCGAGATGGATCAAGAAAACCAAGAACAGGACGGAAGGGACTGCCAGGAGGAGGTAGCGCAGGGAAGCAATCTCCACAGGTACGAAATAGAGATGGAGAAAAAACGGAACAGGTGCGAGAATCTAGAAACGATGGATTCAGAAAAAGAGAGAGGACCGCCTGGATCCCAGACCACAGGGGAAGAGCAACACCACCGCCAAAAAAAAAGACAAGCCCAACCCCTTCAAGAAGAGAGAGAGAAGACGGAAACAAGAAATGGTGGATCTTTGAGCATATTAACGAAGCCCATCTCTGAAAGCCTGGAGAACGCGACTGTCCAAAATCAAACGATAGCTCCAAGGACTCAAGAAAGATCCTCTGCACCTCACGAGAGAACAACCTCAATGGTCTCGGGAGAAGACATTACGAAGACCCAGGCTGAAGAAATACACAAGCTTAGGCAAGAACCGGAGGGAAAGGACACCTTGAGCAATCCAATACCATCGCCGTTCCCAAAACCACACGCATCTGCAACTCCTCAGACAGTAAACAACAGTGAGGCCCAGGCCCAGAAGTCAGGGAAAACTGCAGAAGAAACAATTAGTGAGTCCAACATCAACAAGAGAACCAACTGTTGGACGCAACCGCTAAAAATCCTAAACAAAGGCGGCGGCAACCCGTATATGGAAGATCTTGACTTGCAAGCGGGTCAGGCTTTACCAGACGAAGAAATCATCGAAGCCTTGAGATGCATCAAGAAGAACCAGAAGCACGGAGAATGCAAGAATGGCGTCATTGTTGACTTAGACAGAAACCTAGTCGCGAGCCGATTAGTGCAACTCAAGCAGTCTGCAGTAGTTCTGTCTACCTTTGATTGTAGCCCCTCCAGAGACGCTTTTGAACTCTGGCTATCCAAATGCTTAGTTCCGAATTTGGGAGTGCAAGTCAATCAACTAAGAATGCTGGGCAGAAGACACTTCTTAGTAGTTTTGGCGAATGAGGACCAGAAGAAAACAGTACTGCAACGATCCCCTCTGCTCTTTAATAAGAAAATCGTTTTAGCTGCACCTTGGACCCCGGGCTTCAAAACGCAAGCGGAGAACACAAAAGCTGTGGCGGTCTGGGTCGATCTTCCTCTTGTAGACCCAACCTTCGAGGTAGGGGCTGACGAGCTACTAGGGGGAATAGGTCCGGTGCTCTATAGGACTACCATGAAGACTACAAATGGGTATCCTCATGTCCGGGGCTGCGTTTTGATCGACCCAGATGGGGACTTCAAAGATCACTTACTCATCCGCTTGGGAGTGGGAGAACTAATAGAGCAGCCGATCATATATCAGTCACTACCTGACTCGTGCTTCTCGTGCAAGCGGAGAGGACACTTTGCAAAGCACTGTCCGGAGAATCGGAGAGCATCAGGACTCAATCCAGAAGAAGGGAGGAAGACCTCGAATGGGAGTCAGGAGACAGCAAAGGAGATCACGAAAGGAACGCACGCAGGAGGGTCACAAGACGCCGAAGGGTACACACAAGTCATCGGAAAAACCAAGAAAGGAGGGAAAGTCACTAGCAAGTGGGTGGAAGTGAAATCCAATAGCAATCGCTTCTCGATCTTCACAGGGAGCTCCGAGAGCGACGACCAACAAGAACAACCAGAGGACAACACGCAACCATCTGCACAGAAACCGCAGAGGACAGAGGTGCTCAGTAAAGAAACCTCTTCTCTTCCATTACTCGATGTGGATCGTGGCATAGTCAGCTTAACGACAATACCATCAAGGGGATCAGAAGCGGCGACGCGAACTGCCACAAACGGACAGGAACAAGAGAAGATTGGTATCCCGGACCTAAATGAAAGTGCGCGACCTGAGAAGAGGGGGCTCGACAGAAGAGAGGATGACATCCTTCAGCCAATACACAAAGAAAAGGGTCAGAAGAAAACACAAGAAGGAAGTCAGAACATGAACTTAGAGAGGACAACAACTATAGTAGCCCAGACAAGTTCACTGCAGGAACAGGTAGGAAGCCTAGCACAAAAGAGTCAGGCGACAGAACGAGACAACATACTGGAAGAGACAGAGGACATGGCAGAGGACGAAAATCAAGGAGATGAGACGCCTGCAGAGACGGAAGAGAGGACGGAGGAAGTGGACATGGAACAGAGCGAGAAAATTAAAGACCCTCCTGATCCAAAGGAAGGAGTTCCAGACATTAGCCAGTGGTGGGGAGGACCGCGAAGTTCACAAGGAGAAGGGACAACATCGGACCACACCAGCCACCACGACACTCCTCAGTTGTCATCCCCACTTGAGGGATTGGAGAGAGAGGCTTTGAGGGAGATTGACACGAACCTGATGGCAAGACGAAGACCAGCCAAGAAGTCCAACCCTCCTTTTGCACCTACAACCTCAAGGGGCAACTTCACAGGAGCAGCGGGCAAGGCAATATCTATTCAGGGAAAGATCAGAAAACCCGTGGGTCCCCTACGATCTAGAGGAGACCTGACAGGGAGCTCACGGATTTGATCTTATAATCTCTCGTGCTAAATGCAGACAAATATTAAGATATCATCGTGGAACGTTCGAGGAATCGGGGATCCACATCGAGTAACCATCATACGACGGTGGATGGGAAGAGAGAGTGTTCCTGCAGACATCATTGCACTTCAAGAACTCAAAACAGAGAAGCAAAAGTTAGATTTCAACTTAAAGCTCCTTCTACCACAAGGCACCGGAATTACAGATTACACTGCAGAAGGAAGAGGAGGGGCGACATTGCTCCTAAGGCCTCACCTCCAAGTGCTCAACCAAGGAGTGAAGGGTGATGGCACCGTGGCATGGGCCATTATCGCCTCGGAGGTGGGCCCTTTAGGCATAGCTTCGGTGTATGCTCTTAACAATCGAGAACGAAGACGACAACTTTGGGACTGGATAGCTACAAGAACGGCAGAAGGGCCATGGGTACTAATGGGAGATTGGAATATGGTGGAATTGCCAGACGATAGCATAGGACCATCACCTCTGCTACATGGAAGTGAACTAAGAAGATGGAGGAATACGCTGATCCAGTCTGACTTAGTGGATGCATACTTCTGTGCCGTGGCCACGGAGGGCCCAATCTTCACCAGACAAGTCAGGACTGGAAATCGTCTAGACCAATCTAGACTAGATCGATTTTACCTAAATAACAGCGCAGAGTGGTGCAAAAGTATAACAAAAGTTCTGCACGATGGCAGACAAACTTTGTCAGACCATGTACCCATCACAATAGTTATCCAGGTGAAAGACAACAACAACACGGTTGGCATCCGGAAACCGACGTATTTCAAGATGGATGCAGAAATGCTGAAAGACCCACGTGTGAAAGCAGAAGTGACAGAGGCTTGGCAGAGCCACCAGTCTCACAACTGTGATCCACGAGTCAAATGGGCTCTGGGTTGGGGAAGGATCAAGCAGATTTTAATGAAAGAGAAGAGGGCAAAGGCGGCTAGATCCCCCCCGAGGGCAAAGTTAGAAGCAGAACTCATGCAGGTGAGGGTTAGAGCTTCAACCGACCACTCAGAAGCCACGAGCCTCGCCCTACAGGAGGCAGAAAGTCAGTTAAGGAAAAGAGAACACCAAGACGCTAACATTTGGCGGAAGAGAAGTAGAATAAGGTGGCTGAAGGAGGGGGAAGCCCCATCTCGTTATTTTTTCGCACAGCTAAAGGCAAAGCACAACAGAGAGGAGCTAAAGGTCATCACTCAAGAGGATGGACAAATTACTGAAAATCATCATGAGATCATGGAGAGGATCCATCGGTTCTACTCTAGACTGTATGAGGAAGATGTGGAGGTCACAAACAACTTGGATAAGAGGAAAGAAATACTAGAACTTACCTCGAAATTTGTGACGGAAGAAGAGAATCAAGACCTGATAGCACTGCCGAGTGAAGAAGAGCTCGAGACAGTGATAATGAACTTCCCAAAGGAGAAATCTCCAGGGGTGGACGGAGTAACCTACGAAATGCTCCAAGTCTGTTGGCCTTTCATCCGACATGAATGCACAGAGATGACTCAAGCATTCTGGAGGAGTGGGACCATAGATGAGAAAACACTGCATGGAATCATCAAACTTATCCTAAAAGGGGGGAACAAATCAGATTTAGGCAACTGGAGGCCTATGTCTCTCCTCACGGCCTCCTACAAGATATTGAGTAAACTCTTAGCAGAAAGACTCAAAAGGGTGGTGGGTTCCGTAGTGGACGAGCAACAAACAGGTTTCATCCAAGACAGAGATATTTTTGACAATATTCTCAGTTTCAAGATGGGTCAAGAGCTGGCAGAGACAACAGAACAGGAAGCCTTGTTTTTCAAAGTAGATTTCATGGAAGGCATACGACAGAGTTTCACATGACTACCTCCGGGATACAATGACAAGTATGAGGTTCGATCCTCATTTCATTAAACTCCTAGAAGGGTTAACATTCAAAGGGCAGTCAAAGGTTCATGCTAATGGTGCCTTCACTAATAGCTTTGACCTGAACAGAGGAGTCAGACAAGGCTGCCCAGTTGCACCTTACATATTTGCCATAGCAACACAACCACTAATGAATTTGTTTAAAGAGGCTCAAAACCAAGGAAAAATCGAAGGACTAAAGGTGGGTGACGGAAGAACGCTGCTTCACCAGCTCTTTGCCGACGATACAGGCCTCATCATAAAAGGGACTGAAGATTGTTTCAGGGCAACTCAAGAGGTAATACAACGATATGAGGAGATCTCTGGGGCAGCACTAAACCTAAGGAAGTCCCTTGTAGTGCCCCTAGGAATGAAGAGCACTCCACTCTGGCTAGAAAGGACAGGGTGTCTTATCGCAAGACCAGGACAAATTTTTAATTACTTGGGAATCTCGATCGGCGTTCAGCTATCAGAAAACCAGGTGGTGGAAGCAATAGTACAGAAACTTCAGCAGAGGCTGCAACATTGGTCCAACCGTTTTCTCTCTTGGCCAAGTCGGGTAATCCTCCTCCAGCACGTGTTAAGAAGCATACCAGCTTATCAACTTACTTGCCTCAACTGTTCACAGGGAGGATACACGAAAATGGAAGGGATCTGTAGGGCCTTCTTATGGGGCAGGAATGAAGAAGGCCGCAACAAGACAGCCTTAGTGGCTTGGGACACCATCAGCAAGCGTAAAGAGGATGGAGGGCTAGGAATTTCACCCTTCAAGGAGGTAGCCCAGGCGTTGAAGTTGAAATACTTGGGCAAATTTCTAAAAGGAGGACCTCAAGAATGGATGCAGATAGCCAGATGGGCTATAAGCTCTGCCCTAGCACAAGGATCCCACAAGAGGCAAAGAAGAGAATGGTCGCCAGAAGAAGGACTTCTTATGATCCCAAACCTGCAGATCAAGGCGATACCTACACTCAACAGCATGCTACAAACCTGGAAAACGGTCTACACTAAACTGACCTTTACAGGAGATCGAATAGAGCTTCCAGCAGACTTGAATGCTAATCTGGTAACAGAACTCTGGTACCGGCAAACAAACGCCAACCATCAAGCACAAGTTGTGGTAAATAAAGAAGTTCAGAAACTCAAATTGACATCCTTGCAATGTATCAAACGCATGGACCTCGAGGATGCTTTGGCGAATGTCTCGCTTGGTACCGGCACTACTATGGTCAACAACGAACCGTCTACACCTCTACATGATTTAATGGGATGGGTGAGGGAAGTATACCCGCTCCGTGAAGGCTTGCAGACGAGCCAAAACTGGGGATGGGCAGGCCAAGGTACCACGAACAGGGGGTGGATCCAAAGCTTGCGCACTTGGAAACAACTGTTACCTAAAACTCAACAAAAGGAACAGGAGCTAAGCGGCAGATGGGGGACCTCTGACTCAAGGGACAGGTGGGAAACTAGATGGCGACGATTGTGGTTCAAGGGAGGCCCACCTAGATTGAACCTTTGGATTTGGCGCATCTTAAATAGAGGCTTTTTCACTAATCGACGGGCCAAACAGATGAATATAGGTGATGGGACCTGCCCGAGATGCAAGAGAGAGGAGGAAACTTTAGAACATCTACTGTGGAACTGTCCCATCATAAAGAAGCGATGGGCCAGGCTCAAGATCCAAGGAACTCAATGTGGGGTGGACTATCAGGAAAGTGATGATTTGCTAAGCACAATCGATAAGGCTTTGAAAATTCGTCATCTCAATCCGGCCCTCCTCTACTTGATTACTGAACACACGCAGGTAGCATGGACGGAAAGAGCAAGCGTGGTTTTTAAGAGCCTCCGACCAGATCGTCCTGCAGTGCGACTCGTGACGGAAGCTGCTAAGAGCGCCTGGGCCGCCTTGACAGAAGATGCAAGTGAAGAGCGGAAGCAGGCTTGGGCCAGGGCCATGAGCACTTTCGCATCAATTCAAAACTCTCTTCAACACAGGCCTGAGGGAGAGGTAGAAGGAAATCTACAGAGCAGGCACTTAGACGACCCCATTGTACTGGAAAATACTCTCCCTTCAGGATTATCTGGACCACATTACTGACCTTCGATTACGGAAGGAGAGAAGCACGCTGGGGTACTGGATCACAAGGCACTCAGCGCTCAGTACGCAGACGTACTTGGATACCAGAATTGGCACTACGTCGCTTTGGAGATCGCTGCTGGTTAGCATCAAGATCAGCCCCGAGACGCTCCCAGTCACCAAGCGTAGACAATTCCACAAGAAAAGGAACATTGAGAATATGCATCGGCCTTCAGATAACGAACGAACCACCTCCTGCAATCACACGAACGAGAAAGCTGAGGACCTTTACATTCATCGTCTTCACCCTTCTGACAGACTGCAGAGTGGCGGTAGTACCGAGATTCGCTTGGGTGGCCAGGTGAATTTTCCTCGTAGGACTCAAGAGAACAGTCAGTCGAGGGTTAGTAGCTTCTCCTCTATTTCCAGGTTAGATTTGGACAGTTCTAGTGCTGCCCTTCGTAACGCTTGTAAGGAGGGGAGCAGATTCCCTACTGATAGCTGTATGTATGGGAGTAGCTCCCCTGATAGGAAAGAAACACGGCAGGAGACCCTCCAGATGGGTCCTCCCGTCGGGAACAGCGTGAACAGAACTTGGGACCCCGGTGTGTGGGGTACCAGTCCCTTTTCAAACTAATAAAGTTCTCTCGGGCGCACCGTCGCCTTTCAAATTTAAAAAAAAAAAAAAAAAAATGGTGTTACCCGTACAGAATACCACATCTCCACCCCAACACCGGAAACGGACAGTTCCCAGTCTTGTGAAATTACACAGCCGCGAGGGAAAAAGTTACTGCCATTTATTTCTTTTTCATTCCTCGAAGATATCATGGTTATTGTGAACACGCGATGCAATGAATAGCCAACGGATGGAAAGACCCCATCAAATCGTACAAGAGAAAGAAGGAACCGAAGGGCAAAGCAACCAACACCTCCAAGGGAAGAAGAACACCTAAGGATCTAAGGTCACCTATTGTTACTAAAATATCACATCTGTGAGTCAAAACTCTTACATACATAAAGTACACATGAAGTAGCATCACCTACTGCAATTGTTTTCTTGTGGACCTCGCCTGCTAAACCTCTCTATAGAGCAACTGAAACTCGCTGTCTAAAAAATGAGATACAAAAAGAAAAAGAAGTGGTACCTCATGACACCTCTCATGATAGACTCTGACATAAACTCGAATAAAATCGTTGAACTCTACGAATGTCGATCTGTATATCTCCAAGACTAAAGAAATGAAGCGATGTCTTTCCTGCATATCTTTATACTTGGTCACCTTCGCTGCTGCTGCCACGTCTGCAGTCCATCCTGAGATATGAGTGATCACTTGTGTCGTCACAAAGTCTTGTGTCGGATCTGTGACAACCACATCTGTCACCGAGACCTGATCCTGTCTCATCATGTACAGATCAGCTCTCAATGATCCTCCCGTCTGAAAAACATATCGACGATATCTTCACATCATGTAATCGCTCGCTCATGCTAAGGTAAACACAACGTCCTTGATGACATCATGGATAGTTATCCGTTCTTCACCATGAGGACAACGAGCAAGGTGTCGACTCGAGGTGTCAAGCGAGACATAACACTCGCAGATGACACGTGACAAAAGATACGAGACCAGAGGGTGCCGAAGCAACAGACTAGACCAAGCTTAAGCGGAACCTCTTCGCTGTAGAAAAGATAGTCGGTGCGAGTTGGAACGCTCTAATACAAGATCGAGCTATGAGTCAAGAGCGGAGTCGAGCTCTAGTATCAGTGAGATGAGAAGATCAACTAAGAGTGCATGAAGAAACTGCTAGAAGTGGTGTTTCGTCAGAGAGGACTATAATCCGTGAGATTCATCGATAGCGTGGATGTGACTCACGTGTCTCAAGAGTCAAACTATATCTTGTCTCACGAAGACACATTTGTAGTGGGTAAGAATCATCCTCCACTCTTGGCACATAGCTCTTCAAAATAAGCTATTTCGCACGAGAAAATGACAACAGAGTCAAGGTGTGGAGAGGGTCCAACTACCCAAAAAGACTATCCGAGCAGTCTCCTAGATGGATATTAAGCCCACTCCATCACATGATATCGGCAAAGATGTCTGTCTTCGTGCAAGGGATCTTGCTACACACTCAAAAGTCCCCGTGTCTAAGATGTCACCAAAAACCTCTATGATCATCCTATCAAACTCTCTAAGACGCGAGATGAAGATTAGAGATGGAGGTATTATGCGGAATAAGTAACTCGGACGACGTGCAATGAAAAAAGAAAAGATATCAAAAGCAGTATGTGGGTCCTCTAACCTAGGGAGATCCTTGATATGCAAAATATCCTCCGTCGGGACAACATCTAAGAACCGAGATACAAAGTCCTCTATACTCACCGGTACTCCGAAGATACGTAGATCATGTCACGTCAGTTTAGCACCTCGGCTAGGTTGACCGAGTACGGAATGGCTAATCCCGATAGGGCCGTTAGCGCAATTAGGGCGGATTCTTGGGCTAATCCCACTAGGGGTATACTTCGCAGATAAGGCTTGTAGGCTTTAGTTCTTCAAGTTGAGCCAAGCTCATGGCTATGATGGATAGTCTTGGTGAGCACAAACTGGATTCTCTTATGCACAGAGTGGATTTGGCTCGACTTTAATGGTTGTTTAGTGTCGGTTGGCATGATGGAGTGAGTACATATCATTTATTACTCGAAGAACTGAATTTGTGAGATCTGACTGAGAGATTTCAGATCGTGGATTTCTGCTGGTGGTATCTCCGGAGTGGGCAGATCGTTGGTACCTCGATTTGCAAGTGTATGCGTACGCGGAGTGGTTCTTTTTGGTCATTTGGTTGATTGCTGTGCGGATTGGTAGTGTTTGGATCTGTTCTTGAGCGAATTTGTGGTGAGGTAGTGCAGAAGCACTGCTAAATTTTTCCGTGAGAGATTTTTTTGGGGTCAGTTTGAGCTCGGCAGATGTGCATCGGCGGACGTCGGGTAGGTGTGGTTCAACAATTTGGTAGTACGCGCTGAGAAGATAATTTCAACGCATCAAAAATCATCCGATTTGATGAAGGATCAAAAGAGTTACAAGAAAAAGAAAGTCGTGGATGATCAAAATCTAACGTCAGTCTCCACGCGCATATTTGACAGATTTTGACTTTGTGGAATGTGTATTTGATCTTCGAAGTTGCTGTTTGTGTGTGTTTTCTTCTTGTACGCATTTGGCTTGAGTTTCTACTCTATTCCAAGCGGAGCAGAGAGTGAGCGGGAGTGTTGTAGTGTGGAGCACGTGTTAAGAAGCTTCGAGGAGCAGAGATGCGTGAGAGCGGAGTGCGGAGACGGAGACGGAGCTCAACCTCGAGCCAGCAAGTCAGCTTGCTAGCGTGCGTGAGTTAAGCCCAATTTCAGTGGTGTGGGAGTGAGTAAAACAAGGTCACTCATCCCAACACTATTCTTGAAGAATGCTTTAGGTACATGTTATGACAGTTGGTGGTCATATATTGTGCACGTGGTCATTGAAAAGGAGACGTCAATCCGGATGAGGTTTCAACCACAAGAGGTCCGGGTTTATCTTTTGTGCATGTTTGAGTGTGAAGCGCTATAGTTTGGACTTCTTGTGGTTGGAACACTTCCATATTCTACTCATGTTTGTGCGCCACATTTGCTTGTGTTGGCGCTTGATTTCCGGAGTAAATTCACTCCAGTGTGTTGTCCGTAGTGAGACTAAAGTTGTGGACCAGTCAGACTATCTCTGTTTCTCTCACGGTGAGGTTGGACTTACGACCAACAGACCGTGAGAGGCTTCCTGTGGTGATGATAGGTATATATTGTCCTTATCTAGACCGTTCTAGTAGGAGATAGATGAGCTCAGTAAGAGAGGGATTAGACAGATTGACGTCACATGTCGTGACGAGGTTTCGACACTCTTGTTAGAGCTTAGTGTTCGCGATTGACATGGGGGTTGTCATCATGAAGGTCCACGGAGGTTCCGACAGAGATTCAGCTGTAGTAAGCAGCGGGTTCACACTGAGTGGTGTGAGATACCAACCAATAGCATCGGTCTCATCAACGGAGGTCAGCGATTCAAACGAGGACGTGGTTGCATATACACATAGTGTCGTCACACCGTTTTTGTGAGACATGGACGAGATCTATGAGGTCACGAAGAGATCTCGATGATACTCGAATACGATGGATACCATGAGCTGAATGACTTCATCCAGGAGTTCGACAGTTAGTACGCTCTGCAATAGATGCAGAATCCACAACTGTTCACACACTTCATGACGTGGAAGGGTTTGTTCCAACACTTGGAGGATCACTTATGGACTATTGTCATGAGTTCAGACGGGACAACAGCGTGAAGATTGAATTGTGGAGATAACATTGGTCTCTCAACTATGTTTCTATCACTACTTGTGCAGTTTCAGGAGGCGTAGTACTCACAAATTTGGATGTCAATATCAGTAGTACATCCATGGCTGACGGAATATCTACTACCAGCGGTGCGTTCACTAGTAGTAGAGCAGGCGGTAGTATGAGCGAGATACCACCAGGGTTTAGCTCTATTGTTCAGTTCTTCCAGTGTTTGAAGAAGAACTATCATAATGTCTGCTATGTATGAAAGTTTGTATCGGAACGTATGCAAGAGCATTTCGGTAGACACAACATCTTGTGAGACATAAACTGTCACAAATCTCATCTAAACTAGTTGGTTTTAGACCATAAATGCTACTAGAAGAGGCTGTAGTTTGGATATATTTCACTCTGAACTATTATGAGTAATCTGATTAGCACGATCACGCAAAATTTTTGACCAACAACATACATGATGCAAGGAAATCTGGTTTAAAGCTAGATTCAGAGCACATCAACTCATTAAGATTCATCTCCTTCAAATGAAAAAATTAACTATATCAAAGATGGTTATAACATGCAACATAATAATCCTTATAAGTGCTCTAAAGAATTTTTTACAGTAAGATCTTCACTAGCTTATATGAATTCCAAAGACACTCTCTAATTTAATGAATAATGATAACTATCTTTATCCTGCAGAACTCTTTCAATTAATGTTAAATATATTAATTACATGGGATTCTTTTGGAAGAGGGGGTGGCTAGGTGCAATTCCTACACGCTTTTGGTGTACTCTTAATTGTTAGGAAAGGCTCTGGTCCTCCATCATGCAGGCCAAGAAAAGAAAAAAAATAGTATATATTCTGACAATGGGCAATTCGGAAGGATGAACCTATGAAGCTTATGGTTGGTGACATTTGATGGATCAGACTCATTACATTTATAATGTAATTCCACTCATAACTATTGTTGAAGACATCGCTTGGTTGAGTATCTCTTTCTGTTTTCTGTTCTCGGCATGAATTGCAAATGAACTCTTCTATCTAAACTTAAGCTTCTTTTTTTTTGCATCTCTAATACGTTTGTTTGGTTTGACCACACACTTCTTAAGACTATTTTACTTGATCGCACATTTGTCTTACAAAAGAAGGTCTGAATGTGACCAGCCGTTCATGTATTTGCACAAAAATTTCAGTTTAAAATGTATGTACAGCAGATAATCAGCCCCATGTGATCTCAGTGCCTTCATATGACGGTGAACTTGTTGAACCCAGTCAGAGTTACAGTCAAATAAGATAATCTTAAGAAGGATGAGATCAAATCCAACAAACGTATTAAGGGTGTGATGAAATCAATTTTTGTTATTTTTGTTATTTTCTGAATGAAGATATTTATGTTCTACCAAAAGTATACCTTCACGTGGAATATAACCATCCGAATCTGACAGAGAGAATCAAAACTCATGTTAGTAGGTTATCTTGCAAAGTTATGATGACAAAGGAGTTGTAGTTGGTGATTTCTCTTTGTCTCCCTCAAGAAACTTATGAGCACTCCACTCTCGCTGTTGTTGACGTCTCGCTCTTCTTTGCTTTATGGCACGGAATACTTGCTTTTGTGTTACAATATTATGTTCTTTTTGTTTCCTTCGTCCAATGCGTTGTTACATGGGATGCGCATATAGCTCGTCGATTTGGTAAGTGTGAGCTTTACTGTGGATTTGTTCTTTACTTTTAAGTGATAGAGATAACACGGAGAAAGGATAGAAGATTCAGTAAGTACGAAACTGTTACAACCTTACTCATGGGTCCTTTATGTGATAGATTGTAACCACGTGAGAGCAAAATATATATTTTAGAATTAGTTTATAAAATTATGTAAATAAAAATGATCTTTTGATCTTTTTTAGTAAGAAACAACTTTTGTATATCACCTTATGACTTTTTAAAATAAAACAAGTAAAAGAATATTGTATTCAACTTGTGCATGATTTTAACAAATAAATCAAAGTGAACCCCAAGTAATCATATCAGCAAATTTGAAGATTCAGAGAAAAACTAACTAGAAGCAAAGATATGATAGAAATAAAAGCTTTTCCATTGTGTCAAGTAGGCAATCTGCTGTTATATAATTCAAGGATGGCTCAAACAACAATACATGTCTTAATATGTCCGATGTATAATAGCTCACAAATATACTTCTATTGTCTTAAGCCAACACTACACCCAAGAAGAAGCTCTTTTCACATTTGTACTAAATTTATTAAATTTATTACGTATTAACCGTAAAGAAATGTCTACTTGATTCAATCAATTCTTATGGTCCATCAGTGTGTTAGCTTGATGGGAAAGTCTCCATCTCCTAACGTGAAGATGTAAGCTTGATCCCCCATACCTCTCTGACTGAGGGATAGAGGAAAACTCTAGTTTGGGATCAGCTCATAAACAACATTAACGAGAATAACATTTTCTTCTATACTGAACATGTCCTTCAGTCGAATAAAATCCATGACAAAATAATGTCAAGCTCAAATGGACTTAAAAATATTTATTTTAGCTTACGATCTACTCTACTATTTGAATCTTGTAAATCTTTACAAACAGCTCTTTACGTAAACTGGAACGGTATGAAACTCCTCAAACAGACTATGCATATGATTTCCTTCTTTCAAATTTGAATATTCAGTATGCCGCCAAAACATCTCAACTATACCATCAAGCAAGAACTCCAAATTCTTTTTGAATATCACAGAGTAGAGAATGGCAAAAAGGGTTCTTCCATTGCCAAGAAATATGATATCAATCTTGATATGCTTTGTGGGTGGGTTGAGGAGGAGACAAATCTCCATGCAACGATGGAGAATATCGAAGTCAAATCACGACGCACACGAAGTTTGACATTTGAAGAATTTGTTCGTCAATACGATTTGATGTTTTATAGCAAGTACATCATGCGTGAATTATGGAGAAAAATTGAAATGAGATTGATGCTGATTGGAATGATTGCAAACATCGTAAATAAATGGAAATTCATAATAAATATTTGTAAATTATGTTTGCAATCATCTTTACAATTTCAAGTTAATCGACAAAACTTTCACTTCAGAAGTATAATATAACACCATCGTGTTATATTCTAATACCACTTTAGGATGGTATTATGTTTAGGAGAAAACGGTAATCTCGGTTTATCCCTGCACTAGATTGCCTTATTACTTAAGTGTGTAATTTTGCTCCAAGGTGATTGCTTCTGGCTATAACTCAACTGTCTCTACATACATATTTCTTGTTCCACACAACACTCTACTCACATGGGTCTTATTGAACCCATCTTTTGCCTATTCTCGGTTCGGCTTTCTTTGTGAGCGAAAGTTTTTAGGTCCTTTGTTACACTAACTCTTTCTAATGTTCTTCCTCTTTTTTGTGCTCAAATTGAGACATTACTAGACTTAACTGGAAACTACATGCAATCCCATAAACAAAATTTAATTCAGATTTAGCGTTAATATATGAAAAAATAAACTGCATATATGATTCAGTTTTGTATATAAAATAAACTCTAAGCAGTGAATCAAAAATATGTATCAAAAATATGACAGTAGCTATCTTACTCCAAATCTAGTGAGGACTTCAACAGAAAACCACCAAAAAGGTAAAAGTTGTCATACGTCAGAGATCACACTAATCTTGCTCTAGACTGCGCTACCTCCAAATGTCGAAAGCATAAGAAAAATCAATCGACACAACCACACGGCTATATCAAAATCGTCACAAAACAAGGTATCTACCAGCCTCGCCCTGACTTTGATGTCACCGGATGTGGATTGCATGACAGAAATGAAGATGGACATAACCACCACACCACAAGATGAAGACAAAAGGAATCAGATCAAAGTGAGCAATGGATCACGACCAAATATCGTTAAAACGGGATTAGAAATTAAGATCTTACTTAACTTACCGTGTCTCGGTTTCCATCCGTAGCTTAGCTTGATTTGGTTTACTAAATGCTTGCCGTCCAGAACTGCAGTTTGCTAGTGGAATCGACCTTTAATGACAATACCCACATGTTTCAACACCCCTACGCTGTCCACTGCATTTAGTGCCACTCACATTAATTCAATGATTGATAGTAATGTTTTCTTCTCTGAATTACTATATATAATTTAATATATTATATTATTGTTTAACTCACATTATTTGAAATATGATTGACTTTGGAAAAGTCTAACATTCTCTTCTCTCTTTTCTCTTGCATATTCAGAACTGAAGAGTCGCTTCTAACCTTCTTCCAAACATCCATAAAATAAAATAAAAGCTATTATATATATGACATAAAATACGATGATGTAAAAATGAAGAGTTTAACTCAAGAAAATAAGTTTCAGTGTGGCTGTCTCACTATGTAGAATCTTCAGTTAAGGGAAGTTGATGTTTAGCCATATTGATTCTGACTTTTTGAAGACATAACTTTAGTTCTAAAATAATATAATAGTTTTATCCCTAATTTTAAAAAAGTTTATAAGAATGTTAACAGTGATGACTGATATACTGAATATATATTCATAGTCAACATCCTATCAATCTTATGATAACATTAGTCTACATCAAATTCATATAAGTATCTTGCAAAATTATTCTTCACTTCAAATAGTGTTACTCGCAGTATTTATGCTATCAGATTAATCTAGTGCTCACACTAAATGCAGTACACAGTGTAGTAGGGATCAATAAGCTGTGACATCACTACACTGCAATTTAAACAATAGTTGTTTCCATGCATATCTATAAGAATCCCAAGTACGCCGAAGATTTAAACTTAGCTATCTAGATCTAAGTTTGTCTGTCAGATGGATTCCTCTAAAAATTATCAGTTACTAATTATAAATTTTAGGAGACATCTGTCACACATGACTCATCATGACTCACAAGACTTTAGTAATGACTCTTACCAACAATAAAGTTTGTAATTTTAGCAGGTATCACGGTTTGACAGAGTGAGATGTTAAGTCCTGAATCTGCTTTATCACTCAGGATCAAAAACTACGGTAGTTCTTTGAAGCTCGGAGATGTGTCATGAGGAGCATGTCCAGCAGAATCTTTTGATGGTATCTTCATACAAAGCCACTTGCAGCGGAGGAATGTACTATGGTGAACTGATGTGATCAAGCTAAAATCCTAAGACCGATCGTGTGAACAGACGTGAAGACCTCGTATCATCAGGCATCAAGGAGGTTGCTAATAAAGAACCAGACCAAGTGATCAAGCGAGTGAACCTTCGAGTTTGTTGCTAAACTCACTCAAGCATAATGGCAGATAAGCACATCTATCCGGACGTGGGACGTCATAGCTGTAGCACTGGACAGAACGTAATACCTACAAACGCTGAGGTCCTGGGTCCAGCTGTCGACTCCAGCTCAGAGAAATCCGAATGCGGAGTACCAAATACGCACCTCCTGTATCCGGTGGAAAAGTAACGGACCTACTGATACTCTGTGCACGCTTTACTGGTAGTGCCTCTATCCCCACGGATTGGTTAAGTGGATTAAATGGATGAACTGTAGACAGGTCCGACCAACCAAGCACTCGTCGAAGGGGGTGATCAAACAGGACTGCAACCAGTACATCCAAAGCTCGTAACAAGATTGCATGAGGCGGGAAGTCGGGTTCAGCTGTTATTAAAAATAATCCCCATTCGTGGCCATGAACTAGCGTCAAGACTATGCTTGCAAGAAAATTAACTTCGGGAGTCCCTAACAACGCAGTAAACCGAATCAGATCCTATTCAAATGATGATATGTTTCCCAGTATCTATCTATCTGGGCCAACGAGTATCAGTAACCGGGACATAATATGTAGGGAACCTGAAAGTTTAAGTGCGACTATGCAGGCTGAGAATAAACCAAGGGGAGGACGAACTCCTGAATTCTGTGTTGGAACTGCAGTCAACTGATCACAGCAATTCCGGGCTTTCCAGATGCAGGTTGGTAGGTCTTTTGAGGATCTACAGGTGGGGCAGAAGGATATACAAACAACTGAGTGCTCAAAGAAGACGGTTGGAATCCCGCATTGTAGCGAGTAGAAGTGAATCTCACTTGAGGAAGCTGTTGCATTCCCGCAGCAATAGGCACAAGTTTGTACGATAGTGCATGCGTGGACTTTGGAAGGATCGAAAGGGTGTCACTATGAGCCCCAGAAAATATGAAACTTTGGGTATCAAAAACTGAGAACGAAACCTCCTGGAGATTGGTTGTTATATTCTGTATGCTCATGGAACACATAAAAGGTACACCTAAAAGGGCGTGAGGGGGGCACTCAAAGGTAACAAGCAGGGGAGGAGACTCTACAAGAACTGGAGCAAGTGGAAGAAATCTTCTAAACGGATTTACAAGACTTTGAGAAGCATCCACTGGAATGTCTTTTGGGGACTTGGTAGTCTCTGTTGACTGTTCTCTATGCCAAGCAATCTCAATTGTTCCAACGCCAATTGTGGACGATGCAACAAAGGGCCGCACATAAAACAACTGTGTAAAGACCTCATCAGGGGGTAGAAGTACTCCACCAGAATCTGTACCAGTTCCCGATTTCCGGACAGAGCAAACTTCGACATCCTTCTCCACGACGTTGATGGACTGCAGATACACGGTAAGGGAGGAAGAATTCTTCACTGTCACCACAAGTATGCTAGCTTCATCCAGAGGTAGGGCTAAGGCTCGTGTGGTTTGGTCGGAAGCAATACCACTTGGCAGCAAGGCATCCCTTCGGAAAGAAGCGACATACTGATAAGACAAGTCCAACGCTTCCTCAGATTGCAGAAAGAGACTCTTTTGCACCCGTAGACGCGGACTTGGGCTACCAACTTCATCACTTATAAGGTTCTCCTTCGTTTGATAACCCAAAAGAACCATCAAATTTACAGCCCTTGGCTCGCTCCACCTCAGATACACTGTTGTAAACCACTCTTCATGTGGTTCCAAAGATGGTACTTGCAGCGGTCCAGTAAACCTGACGTACCGCTCCTCGGCTTCCGCACCTGTGCGAAGCAGCTCTGCAGGTGCAGGACCCATTGACGAAGAGAGGGGTGAAGTACTGCGAGGAGTTGCAGCAGGTGCTACATTTGGAGAACCGAGATACACATCAAGTTCTCCACCTTTTACCGGATGCCCTTTCGAGGTTACTAGTAGCCGCACAGGGAAGGCTTCCCCAACCAGCCCAGGACCAGAAGCGACCAACTCGACCTGCACTAGGGGCTCGGCCTCGTCCACCTGCAATGTTTTCTGCCCAAAGTAGGCAAGATTGCTATCCTTCACAGCGGACGTATCTAATCCAGGCTCATACATCCAGAGGAAAACTCCGTTCTGAGTAGCTGGACCTTCAACTTGGCATCGTATTGTGGCGTAAGGGCCGACGCGCGCGACAACTGCCAAGCATTCAAGCTTTCCACTACTATCTGCAGGCAGATCCAAGGCAGGAACTAAGTTACTACTGAACTCAATGATAACAACTTCGCAGAAAACACTTAGCTGCAATTAACTTACTGGGAATAATGTCGACTGTGAATCTCTTCCACTTGCTGGGCTCCAGCTCGAGGTTATAACCGTCTTTCACTAGCATGCCCTCGGTTGTCCCTCGTGGTTCACTGGAGCGCGAACTGTCCGGCAGGGCAATTCTACTGTGTCTTAAGATAAAGCTGCACTGTGGTTGACTGAAGTGCACTTCGAGCTCCAGAAGACTCAAGCTCAAAGGAAGATGCGTCAGCAGTGATAACGTCAAATACGTCTTCACACCAGGTTTGACAACTTGCTCGTGAAAAGCAATGTAAGCAGATAAACATATTCTCAGTGGGCTTACTAGGTCAACCTCCAGAGCTATTGGCTGCTCAGCCGTCACAACCATCCCAGTTTCACCTTCCCGAGCTGGCAACACCGATGTCGTTCCCTGCAACAAACCTACGACCTCCTTGTGGACCTGCTCTCTTTGAAATTGACCTAATGGGCCAGCTGGACCAACTTCTGGGCCAGAAACCACAGCGTGTTGCAAATCTGGACCAAAAGTTGCAGGAATCGGAAGTGATGCAAGCTCCAAAGCATACACAACGTACTCTTGCAATAGCCCTATATGTCGTGCACATTCTTTTAAGTACCCAAGGGTAGCGCCCAAAATCGCCACCCATGCTTCCTTCCTGTACATTCCTGCAACGCTGTCAAATAGCCGCTTCGCCTCATCGTACTCCCGTGCATTGAAATATTCTCGCCCCATTTCACTGCCAAGCTGATAGATCATCCGAACTGCTTGTATCTTTCTGAACTGCTCATGGGCCCTTGTGAGAAGATCAATTGTTGCGTGCGTATGGGTAAAGCTTTGCTCCACCGAAATTACATGTCTCATGAACTCTGCTTCTGTAGGACTGCAGCGGCAAAGACACAATGACAAAAGAAAGTCAGTTCGTTGCTAGGCAAACTGCTAACGGAGCGTTGCAGCTTCAAAACACGTATGTTCCGTTGACTTTTGAACAACGAACGTCTTCAAACCCACAGACCTCTGAAGATCAACGGTGCTGCCACGTTTCAGTAACCGAGGGGCCTGACCGACGTATAGAGGTGGGCCGATTTCCTCTCTAGGCCCAGCTAGAACATCAGCAGCACCTTCTTCTTCAAACGCTTCAAACGTAGCAAGGGTTGACTCGAAGCAGCGTCTCCTCAAGACCATGTAAGACGCTGCTACCTAGTCCCAAGCATCAATAGAGTCAAGCAAACTGCGATATGAAACTGCAAGATTTATGATCGCTCCCATCACAAGCCTCCTTGATAAGATCATGCTGACTAGGAACTACCACAAGATTTGTAAAAGTTCTGATCAAGGCGGCGTAAGACGGGGAAGAGGTGACCTTGATCGAGGTCAACATCAAGGAGGTGTCCCGAAAGCAGCATTACCCGTCTAGCTCAAATATAGACCCCCCATGAGTTCACCCCAAAGCTTGAGTTTAAAACCTAGCGAGAAAACTCGAATAAGGAACAGTGCTGCCCCAGTCAAACAAGCCCACTACGGTGGTTAGGAACCGAAAAACGTACTAGTGCAGACCTGGAGATAGTAGCCGGGTTGTAGCTCCCGGTCGGTTACTGGAGGTCCGGGTGACGGTGTAGCTGGTGCGGCAGGAGATGCAGTGGCCAGACTGTTATCAAGTAGCTCTGCGAACACTTGAAACTGCTTGCAGACCCAGGCCCAGTGCAAAAAAGCGACTTCGGGGGGCCCAACCAGGCGCTTATACCAAGCAATGTGCTGCCTAAACCACTTAACAGCTTCACTCTCCTTGCCGCTGTGGAGAAGCAGTGTTGAGATCTTGAAGTGAAGTTGCTCAGCGACAGCTTTCAGCTCAACTATTCTCTGAACCGGCTGTAGCTCCATATGCGCCGTGATAACCTGACGCGGTCAGAGATAGAAATAAACAAACAGGCACTAGTATGATGGATAAACAAGCAGCACCACTTTGTCTCGGGACGCAACCAAGCAAGAGTGAAGATAGAAAGCGCAGAGAAAAAGGTACAAGAATGATGCCTACGGGTGCAGATGGCCACAAAGACCAAGCTAAAATCATTCTTCACGCATACCTCAATGTATCATAACCCAGTTCCAACTTGACGTGGAGAAAAGACGCCCTACTGAGTTTAAAAAGCTTTAGATACAATCTCTCTAAGAGAACATACATCCGACATTTCTCCCGCAAGCATGATCAACGCTCTTGTGAAACACGCACATGAAATACTGGCATCAGCTTTGGGCTGCTATAAAGAACATATTGGTAATGCCTCTCTGCTGTTAATGAGTCAACCAAAACAAAAAGCTGAACAATCTGTTGTCGCCTTATACTGCTTACACAGACTACAGAAACTCAACCTTGGATAATGAAAAGAAGCACCTCCTGCAGGAGAGAGTACGCCGTTTCATAGAATTTGAGAGCCGTCACCCAGTCCCGCCGAAATTCTGCATAGACTGCAACCTGTAAGATCGGATCCGAGTTGGTTACCCCCTCGCACGTAAAGGCTAAGTACTTATAATACAATGCGCTCTTGATCTTGGCAATCAATCACCTCCAGATTAGATGGGGACCGGCTAAACTTTAGATTACCGAAGGCTCGCTATACCTTAAAATTATATCGGACACTCAACTCTACAGAGCTATATGTCTTCTTCTCAATTCGGAGCTTAACCCTGCGACCTTCATCCCTGTAATACATACTTGCTAATTCACCCATGATGCTCCCGAGCCTGAAACAACCGCAAACCTGAAAAAGCATGAGAGGCCAAAAGGAGACAAAACCAAAAAGCATTCCCAGTTTTTCTTCAACCGGTAGAACCTTGTGGAGTAACTTGAAGGAAAAGCCATCAACTCATGTATTTAGCTTCTCGCCAACAAACCTTAACAGCGAGCGTTTGAGCTCGCCTGGATCGTGAGTAATAAAAATAAGACAGTTCTTCGCGTCTATTTCAGCACGCTTTCTCAGAGCTGTTAGCCTGTCTTCGTTCGTTTCACCTGCGCCGAACAACAACAGAAGATCAACACTGGAAGTAAGGAGGTACAGGAATAACATCTTAACCAGCGACATGATTCCTGAAGATTTCACGAAAACATTCAGGCCCAAACCATTCATCATGTTCAAGTCTCCAGAGCGAGTTAAACCTAAACAAAAAGTCTTCTCCGAGTCGGTAGTCAAAGCACAATCACCAACCATGCAATTGTTAAATGTCCAGAAAGCTAGATAGTAAGTAAGCCGTCTCTTGTAATGTCAACAGAACTAACTACTGGTTTTACAGGGGCACTGACCATTAATTGACGGCTGGACAACGGCAACGACAAGCTTGATATTCCTTCCACGAATCACACCCCTGCTCATGCCATTCAAACGCCAAACGAGAACATTAGCAGACAATTACTCCCATGTTGAGAAATTGATATCCCAGGTAGCTGAGGCTAGTCCCCGAAACTATGGTAGGTTGGTCGTTGGCACAATACTGATACCGAGCATAGCAAGTACACTTTACACACGATGGGAGATCGTTACAAGGTGAACGATCAAAAGTGATCGATTATCCCGAAACCTTTAAGACATATCTTACAAAAACTTCGTGTGAAAATTCATCACCTTCCAGCAAGAATGCAGTCCAAACACTCGCAGAGAATAATATCAAGATACACCGAGTGAAGGTTGAATTCACGTATTATTTAATACCTTCCAGCTCGCCGACAAGATACCACAACACGGATCGGGGAACAAGAGAGCCGGGAGTTCGAAAATTACTTTATGATATCGATGTTGGAGCAAACTTGAAGCCACTGAGCAGGGTCCCCATAAACCTGATCGCAGCTCAAGAGCACAGCCAGTACAGCAGGAGACCTCGTACGGTGCTTGGCTAGCCAGTCTGCCTTCAAAATACCAACTGGTGGAGGCATCCTCGCGTCAACCGGCTTCCTCTCCTTCCCTCCAATGATCGAAATTTTAGATATATCCGGGATAGCAAGCGTGTTTAGCGGCAGCTGCTCTGTATGAAGTGATAAGGAGATTGCTGAATGTAAATCAGGCATACCAACCAACGCCACCAGCGGCATTGGAGGCGTGCGCAGCTCCTCAGGGTACTGATCCATTACTCTGTGCTGATATAACCAGTCAACCCACTCTCACTAGAAATTCGCTAATATGGGCTACTTGTGAATTGTTAACCATGTACGCGGTCGCCGTTGATCAGAGCAACCATCCTGACACCATTTTCAGAGCCAACACTGCTTTCAAATCTACTGCCTACTCTTGGACATCCTCCTTCGCCTACGACCAGTCGCTCTGCTCGTAACATTTCCCGCATCTACAGTGCTGTCAAATACTCTGAGTGATGCAATTCTGTCATCAAGAAGAACCGTGCGGACTCGAAATGGAGCGACCGAGCAGGACGACGCACTCAGTGTTTTGGTGTTCGTCGAGAATAACACGAGAAATTCGTCTCAAGGTCCGAGGGATATCTCAACGCCTTCCCTTTCTCGAGCAGGTATTGCACAGTTCCGCGTCGTCGGCTTCTTCACATGAAACCCCGCAACAACGCAATCTTGCTATCAAGGGGAAAAAGCTTATTACACCCTACAGGGCAGTACTGACATTTGAAAGGACACCAAACACGCCCACTTTATGTATATCATATAGGGAAACTACAGTAGAGTACAAAAAAGGTGCACATGATTTGTAAAATAAAGAATAATTATATGCAACCAAAATTCGGGAAAACGAACAAGCCGGTGTTGGCAAAAAAATTTTCATATCACACTGTGGTTGACGGGTGGTGTTTAATTCTCGACCACCAAGTAGCACAAGTATAAGTAAAATGTTCTCATAATAGCAGATATTTATAAGGACAAGTATCTTTTCATATAATTATAGTACGTACCTAATCACTTGCAGAATATATATATTCGCAATTAATCAGTTCCGTCTTTTCGCAATACGCCGGCTGGAGCATGCGAGACTTAAGGAAAACTGATTAAAACTGTATTCAAATACAGTGCAGACAAGATGAAGCCGAAGCACAAAGAGAAAAGATATCATTTATGTTTGTTTAATTAGTGACCGGATCCTCCGCAGGGAAAACATGACCATAACTTAAACCCTTGCATATAATCAGAAGGCATGCATATTAACTTAAACCCTTGCATATAATTATAAGGCATGCATATGAAGGCATGCATATTGAATACAGTGGTTAACTTGTCCGTTTTATCCCTTCAGGGGCATCGGACTGTCCTTTGTGGGTAACCACATCGTACTCGGACCAGATTGCACATACAGCACATACAGCGACTTCTTGCACCTCCAACCGGGAGCAGGCGAGTTTGAACCCCAGACCTTTCGCTTAGAGGTCTGAGACCCAACCAACTCAGCTACCGATCTTCGGATTAAAGTTTTAGCCCCTAAACCCTAATATTCACCCTCTTCCGAGTTCGGAAGAGGGGGAATATGCATCTCCTTTAATTTATGTTTTTAACTTTTTTTCTTGAAAGGGTTAGGTTATAGATTAAAATTTTTGAATTAATTTATTATTCATCGATAAAATAGTTTTATGATAACAAGAAATTCCAGGAAGGTACTTATGGGTCTCTTTGTTTCTGTAACAAGTGTAGCATTGTTGTATATAGAGAATGTTTTTATCTAGATAGTATAAATTTTGAAATTTTGTTTTTAATTTCTTTGTCAATTTGGATAAAAAATTTCTGACCTCTACGTTTAGTTCTGTTTTCAGTTTACTTGTTTGTTCTAAAAGTCTGAGTGTTATTCCACGTTCTCTAATGTATTTTTCACATAATATTTTTGAATCCAGTTGTTAGCGAGTAGTATATGACAATTGTCTTGTTAGCCAATATATATGACAACTGTTTGGGCATTTGTCTTCTTCGCCTCGGGCGGAACTGCATGTTGTATGCATATTTTACCGTGTACATCTTCAGATGGGAACGATGAACAACCTGCAAAGAAGTCCCAAAATGGGCATGTAGGTCACGTTGAGGAACGTTTGCTCCCTTTTTGTTATCCATAAAAATATGTGGATTCTGTAGAGATTCTGTACTAAATTGTAAAAAAGAATGAAATTTTAGTATTAAATACTAAATGATAACGCCACCTAGAGTTGCAGGACGGTCTTGACTTAACACATAAAGTGAGCGTGGACAAACATGCTTTTGAAATTACAAGTGCGGGAGTTTATTAACAAATCATAATAATTTTATTCAGACGTTTGTTTATTACTTAACCTTTCTTAACGAGAAGATTAAATTCACATATTCCACCTCCATCAAACGATGGAAGAAGTGAATATGCATGCAAAGTGCACTTTTGGCAAAATAGAAAAAGATAAAAGTTAACATACCTCCGAAATTATCATAAACCATTGTGGAATAAAATGCAGAATTTATAAAAATTTGAGAACGAATGCTGAATGCAGATTTTAGAACAAACTGAGAACCAAGCTAAACAGATTTCAGTACAAACTGAAATTAAAGCTAAAAATAAAATTTCAAAACTTAATATACTCAATTTAAATATCTAAAACTGTTATCTGTTACATGCAACACTACACATGTTATATGAAGGAGGAAAACCCATTAGTGTAGTACCCACAAGCACTCTCATGTTGCCCAAAAACGTGCAGTCAACGAGTCAATAAATTCTATTTAAAAAACTCTAATTTATTGCCTAATCTTTCCAAGAAGAAAGGTTAGAAAATAAATTAAAAGGTATGCATTCACCCTCTTCTTAACTTGGAAGAGGGTAAAATATTCATACCTCCTAGAGGAGGTGGATGGATGAGGTGAATATGCAAGAAATATGCACTCTGCATATGGCATGCATCACAAACACACTCCGACAATAACATGTACAAGAATATAGATGTAGAGATAAGATGGAAATTCTCAAATGCGATTGGTTGTGCTTTTTATCCCGTGTGTCTTGTCTTTCTAGAAAGAATTATTTATTCCATGAGAGAGAACCAACTTAGTAGAATTTCTCTTCGTTTTTTTGTTATCAAGATATATATATATATATATATTATGATAATTATATACTAAACTCATATTTAATTTATTTGTAAATATTAAATGGAAAATAAATCGAGAGTGTCGTTGTGCTGCGTGATATTCTGTATAGTGAAACATATCTACAGAAATAATGTTCTAGAAGAAGTTGGACCCGAGCTTATCAAGCTAAGCAAGTTACCCCTAATTTGATGTAGAGACATCACTTGGAAGAAATTGAAGGTATGAGAAATGAAGAGCTCCTTGTGTAGAGTGACTTCATGAGAAAAAACTGAATGCATCATATGGAAGGGCTCGTTGTGTAGCATGACTTCAATCGTGCAAAGCATCGTTGTATGCAAAGATTAGTGCAATTTTTAGATTTTAAAAAGACAAAAAGAAAAATCCATTGATTCTTACTCGTAACTCAAAACCATAATCTGATTATACCAATGTGTAGGTGTTACTGAGTATTGTACTTAGGCCCTTTTTAAAAGTTCAATTGTATGGAGAAATTATTCACACATAAAGCTAGTAAATGTAAAGACAACTTATCATATCTTTAAGTGAACTTTATTTGTTTTTTAAGGAGAACAGAGACATTCCTTAGTGGTTTGGACGTCCACTTAGGAAGAAGAGATATCTTGATCAAATCTTGATCTTGATCTTGATATATTGGTCTCCTATATAAGAACTACGTTGGATATGTAACCATGTCTTGCATATATAGGGGCACGAGATTGATGTTCCTCTTAATCGTAGGTTTCATTACCTATGTCTCGCACATCGCTTCAATTATAGATCAAGAGTGCATCTATGAGAGGGCTATAAGTCTTGTGATGTGGCGTTATACTTGTGACATCAATCGACATCGAATGATTTGTATTATAACAAAAGTGATAACATTTTTTAATAAGCTAGGGTCCAACTGAACAAGAGGTCTTTGCTTCACAAGGACACAATGATCCTAGCTAAGCTCATAAGTGTTTAGCAGAGGTTTTTGTCAAGAAAAATAGCATACAGTGCGGTTAAGAAAGAGTATTCTTTTATTGTTTGAAGAAACCATCGATGCATACGAGAAGAAGATATCATTGCAGAGTTCAGATTTATGTAAATTTCAAATGTGAAAAGCTTGTGAGAAGCATGATAAAGATCTTGACTGTCCAAAATTATGCATTGCATGCAACTAGGTGTCAGTTGACAAAATTGGATGTAAACTGATAATGTTGGGCGTAAATTGATATTGTTGAGGTTTCATCCTTCTCGGTAGACTTCTGATTTCTCACTATTCTTGCTGTTAGTAAAAAAACAGAAGGCTCGCCATTTCCAAAAAAGACTCTTTTCACGAGAATGCGCTTTTGGAACTATAAGATCAAGACCGTCTTTAAATCATCATAAATTTATTACATACATAAATTCATTATTTAACCTTTTGATAAAAGAACTAGGTAATAAATTAATGAGCATGTTGTTCTCTCCATCTGAAGATGAAGATGAAAAATATGCATCCTAGTATCTAAATTCACTTCTGGTAATTTCGCTCATGTTAAATGTCAATGAATAAAATTTAAGTATTATTATAAATATTTATACATATATAATAAGTATATATTACAAATCAAAATATAGTCGAATAGTTATACATTACATCCAAGTTAGAGTATGAAAACAATCCTTAAGAAGTGCTTGTAACCCCTCTTTAAAACTAGATGAACAATAGTCTAATGAGTTAAAAATGTTCTGTTTATGGAAGAGAATGATATGCATCTTAATGAGGGTGCACAAAAACAAGTGCAAAAATATAAATAAAATGCTATGATTTGACAAGTAATGAGAAAGCAAAGGAGAAAGATTCTTGATTTTCCACATGCAATCCCAAACAAAACTATATGAGTAAAAAGAAGGCGAAGGAGAAAATAACTTGATATTTCCACATGATAAAAAATATCATGCACTCCCATACCAAAATAGATGAGTAATGTGGAAGGAAAATCTTTGCATATTAATACACTTTGGTAAGAAAATGTGAAATGTTATATATTGCATCCTAAGTCATGTACAAAATAAACTTCGAACATACTAGTATGCTTGAAGTATAGTGAAAGCGACCCTACAAAATAAACTTCAAACATACTAGTATGTTTGAAACATAGAGAAATATACTCTAAGCCGCTTCTTCTGGAGTTGATACTCGGAAACACTTTAATTATTCTTATCAACTGATACTCTACATATTGCTTCATGTACAAATAGACTTCAAACAAACGAATATTTCCAGAGTATAGTGAATGCTTACACCATAGTCACTCATTCAGGTTCATAGTCAGACAGTTATTTATCAGTCAAGGAAACTTTAGTTAGTGGCTTGTTAATTAATGATATGTCATCATTAATCCATATCTTTTGTATTATCCAAGAGAATAGTTCTCGTATAAAATCAGTAGCTTTCAACTAATTAATATTTATATTTACTTAGGTTGTTAACATATCACCAATTTTTTGTTTAAATAGAAGAGTTTAGGCATAAATTAATGTTATCATCATTTTATCATGCAAGAAGAGCAAAAGAGGTTTGAAAATAACATACCCAGCATCAGATTTGACTCTATGGTTCTCACATGCCATTTTCACCCAGTGACATGTGAGAACCAAGTGGTCAAATGTTGCAAATGTGTATGCAAGGTGCACAAGAACATTAACTTTCTGGATTTATAACGAATGAAGGAGTTTATGTATGTCTTACTATCGTGATTACAATCGACTCTAGATAAGTGCATGAGGCATAAGTGCACTTACTATATTAGTACACGATGAATTAGAATTCCATGAAAAGCTACACAAAATGATTAAGTGCACATATGCACATCCTCTTTAACTGCACTTTACACTAGAGACAATGCATCCTCTTTAACTGCACATTGCACTAGAGGATTAAGACAAGCTGGTAAGTGCATGACTAACATTTAGACCTTGTTGTCTTCGTCGTTTGTCTTAGTCTTCATATGCTTTGCATGCTATGAATTGTAAACAGACGATTAACGATGGGACGACGTAGCACCCGACCTCCTGATCCTTGATATCACGTAGTTCGGATATGGAGCTATCTGGAGTTAGAGGGACCTAATCGTCAGTTAGAGGACGATTGTGATACACTTGTGTATGTGTATGAGATCGTCTAGGTGTTATGTGTATGTGTGGTGTACCTTTGACAGTTGTCGTGCTCATACACATCGTTACACAACATACATCGTTGTCAGAGGTACACCACATACACAAGTGTATCACAATCGTTCTCCTAAATGACGGTTAGGTCCCTCTAACTCCAGATAGCTCCATATCTCAACTACGTGATATACACCTTCATGGGTGCAAGGATTAGGAGGTCGGGTGCTACATTATCCCATCGTTAGTCGTCTGTCTGCAATTCATACCACGCAAAGATCTAATCGGCTATCCCTGCTAGATACATCGAGGACAAACCCTGTGAGGTGGAGTCAAACATGACATGTGCCAACCTATAGAACAATCATCACACACCAACATACGGGCTGCTCCACTAGCAGCCCCACATAACATACACCTCAAGCCCGTCCGTACAACTGCTAAGCTTGGGTCAACGGTACCATCGATGTTGAAAAGATGACATGACGCGCAATTATGCACATGGTCCTTCCAGACAACACCATCACGGCCCTCTAACATGAGTACTCCAGAAAGTAACACTTCACACACTCGTAAAATATTGCACCCTGTGATCACATCCAACTCATCAATGTACCCTGTAGATAGATATAATCGTCAAGATGAAACCTTGTGAATCGATGACCGATAACCTCCTCCTCGAATAGTCGCATATCTCAACGTGTCTCTATGCTGAGCAATTGCTAGGTTCTCGATGACCGAAGCCGCCGCTTGCCAAGTACCACTGGTAGCTGTCCTGATCCTCGACTCAATGGACACATCTACCGCCTCTCGTTGAACCACCTCAACACTGGAGATAACAACATCCTCGCTCTCACTGAGCGTGGCCGCCAGCTGGAACACTAGAGCCAAGTTGACTCCCAATGTCTTCATATCCGTGGCTGAAAATAGTGGAGCTCGCAAAACTGTTGTGGCTGCTCCCAACATCAGATTCGACATCGCATCCACAGACATCGAGGATTGACTTACATCACCCTCACTCCTGGATGTCGATGTCTCCAACTCCACTGCACCATCGGTAGGTCGTCTAGGAACCATAGATGTGGTCCTCAACGCCTTCGATAATGTGAAAGATTGAAGAAGCTTGGGTTGTCTACCAGCCTCCTCGCGTTGTGGATCCAACTCCACCGACGCACCTCGTGGCTCAGAGACACGTACTGCACCTCGAGTCACTACCGCAGATGTCTCAATTTGCGCCACGCTAGCCATGAAGTTGAAATCACCTCCTCCTCTTGCATAAGACGTGGAAGCCTCTATTCCACCAGATCTCCGCTGAGTCATAGCCATACTAGCTATCCTCTGCTCCAACTGCTCAATCCGAGTAGCCATACTTGCTTCTGACGTCGTAGCAAGTAGTGGACCGATTGGTCCTCTCCCAGGTGCTAGACCTCTACCTCCAGCTCAACCACCACGGCCTCCCTGAGCTCCTTCGCCTCCTCCACAATCGGTCTTTCCTTGTCCTTGCTCGGGATGGAGATCAAAACAACGATCACTACTGTGACCATGTTGTCCGCAATGCTCACATTGCCTAGGTACCGCTTGAGACGTTCTTGACGTCTCATAACCACCTCTCTTCTGTGGACAGTCCTTCTGCTGGTGAAGACCATCACACATCTAGCAACGACCGCCTTCCAGCAACGACCGCCTTGCTGTTGACTAGAGAAGGACGGCATGGGCTTCTGTCCACCAGATCTCTCAACACCTACGCACGATCCTTATCACCACCACCACCACGCTGTTGCGTAGCATGTGATCCTTGAGAAGAGGTGGTTGCCGGTGTCTCCTTGCTGAACCCAACAACCATCACCCTCTCCTCCACCACGTTGAGCTCAATCCGCTCAACCAAACCAAAGACAACCGCTAACGTCAGAGCGTTGTCTCTAATGAAGAGTGGCATCTCTGACTCTCCTACGCAGCTCCCGATCTAGTATCTCATACCAGAACTGGACTGCATGTGTTTTTGTCACCCCTTGGGTAACGCTGATCAACCACCTCATGCGAGTAAACGCCTCGCGTAGGCTCTCTCCAGTCTTCCGCTAGAACTCCTGCAGACTCCTCAACTTGTCGATCCGCACACCTTGATAGTTCTTCCTCAAACACTGGAAGAACTGAACTACATGGTTAAACCCTGGTGGTATCTTGCTCACACTACCACCTGCTCCACTACTAGTGGACGCATCGCCGGTAGTAAGTACTCCGTCATTTGTTAATGTACCACTGCTACTAGCACTTGAGCTCGTAGGTGCTACGCCTCTTAAAACTACACCACTAGTGATGAAAACGTAGTTGGGAGACCAATGTTGTCTCCACAACTCAATCTCCACACTATAGTCTCGCCGGAACTCATGGTAATCGTCCATCGGCGGTCCTTCCAAGTGTTGGAACAAATCCTTGCACGCCTTGAAAGGTGTAAACAGTTGTGGGTTTCGCATCTGCTGCAAATCGCACCAACTATCGAACTCCTAGATGAAGTCATCCAGCTCGATGGTACCCACTGTACTCGAGTAACGTCGAGGTCTCTTCGTGATCCCATAGATCTCGTCCATGCCTCACAACAACGGTGTGGTGATACTCGACTCACCACCAGAAAATGCGCTATCTACGTCTGACTCGTCCTTTGGAACAACCGACGACAATGGTGTAGGTAGTCGGTACCTCACCCCACTCCGTGTATACTCATTATCCGAGAAATCCTCATCAGAACCTCCCGAGAACTCCGTGATGATAGAATCTTGATAACACACTCTCCAACTAGAATGTCAAAATCTCCGTCACCACCGTAACCACCACTTGCCTAACCCCGCTCCTATTGAGCTCACATACTCCCTACTAGGACGGTCAAGGTAAGGATAACCTGTACCCTGTCATCACCATAGACAGCCTCTCACGATCTATTGGTCGTCATCCCAACCACACCGTGAGAGAAACAAATATAGTTTGACTGATCCGCAACTCCAATCTCACTATGGACAACACACTAGAGTGAACTCACTCCATAAATCAAGCGCCAACACAAGCAAACGCGACGCACAAACATGAAGTAGAATATGGAGGGGTTCCAACCACAAGAAGTTCAAACGATAACCCTCCACACTCAAACATTCACATAAAGAGAAAACCAGTCGCATCTGGACTGACGCCTCCTCTTCGATGACCACATGCACAATATATGATCACCAACTGTCGTAACTGGTACTTAAGGTCACTAACTAGATGTCCACATCTCTAGTAGCTCCAAATATATCTACGTGGTAGCTCTACTAGCTCACCGAAGAGAACTGTCACCAACTGCCTCCATACGCATCTCTACGTTATAGATAAACACTACCACAATTATAGATTCCCTCTAATATTGTGAGGTTGCCTTACCACTCCTCTAGGAACGTGCGAGAAGATCTTCTACTATCTTAAACAAGTCCATAAGTACTTGCATGCATCCCTATAAGAGACCAAGAGCTATTGGTCTAGTGGTAAAGCCAAAGCAAAGATTGCAAAGTTAAGGATACAAGTTCATGAATAGTGTTGGGACGGATGACTTACTAGTTTTACACTTCCCACACAACTTAAACTTGTACACCTCTCTCACGCACGTCAGCAAGCTGGCTTGCGGCGGGCTTGGACTCGGGCTCGGAGCAGCAGCCTCTGGAACAGTTTCCTTCTGCTAACCACGAACAACCTCCACCGTCACTATGCAAAAACTCCTACAGTCCTAGCTACATGCTCAACACTCTCTCCTATGACATTCCATGATGTCCAAGGATGACGTCTCGTCCCTAGCCTTTGCCTTCATCGACTCGATAGACAAAGAGCTCAAAAGTGTCCGAGCAGTAACACAAGTCGATTGCATCAGACGCTGCTCATCCAATCCAAGGCTAACAATCCATCTCAAGCAATTCAAGTCCATTGCTTGACCTAATACTCGGGCTCCGCTCCGTCTCCATCCTCTCGTACTACGCTCTCACGCCTCTACACTCACGCACCTCTGCTCTTCGAAGCCTCTAAACGCCTCCTAACACGCACTCCACACCTCGACACTCCCGCTCACTCTTCGCTCCGCTCCGCTTGGGTAGGAGAAGAAACTCGAGCCAAACACCACAAGAAAGACACATACGAAGAGCGCAAAACACCCCAAAATAGCAACTTAGAGGTCGAAAACACACTCCAAGAGGTTGAAATCTGTCAAATTGACACTCGCATGCGTGTTTACGTCAGATTTTGGACCACCTACGACCTTCTTTGGCTTGTAACTTCTTTGATCTTTCATCAAATCGAACAATTTTTTGTGCATTGGAATCGTCTTCCTAGCGTGCACCTACTACACTCTTCAGCACCACAAATTATCGACCCATGTCAACCCGACATTCGTCAACGTACTTCTACCGATCTCAAATTGACCACAAAAACCCGTCACAAGAAATTCCAGCAGCGCTTCTGCACTACGTCAGCACCAAATCGGCCAAGAACAAGTTCAAACGACAATAATCCACACAGCGATCGATCATTCAACCCAAAAGAACCACTCCGCGTGCACTCGCAAACCACTCCGGAGATACCACTCGCTGAAATCTGCGACCTGAAATCTCTCAATCAGACCTCACAATCTGAGTTCTTCAAGTGATAAAAGTTATGTACTCACTCCACCATGCCAACATGCACTAAACAATCACTGAAGTCGAGCCAAATCCACTCTGTGCTCGTAGAGTCTCCAAATTGCACTCACAAAGACTATCCACCATAGCCAGGAGCTTGAAGGTTCAACTTGAAGAACTAAAGCCTCCAAGCCCTACCTACGAAGTATAACCCTAGTGGGTCATCTCAAGAACTCGTCCAAACGGCACTAACGACATGAACTCAATAACAAATGAAAGTATAAGGTATAAACTCAAAAAACTTCTCTAAATCACTATAGTCTATTCTGGATAAGTGCACTGTCTTGGAGTCAGTATAGATCATGCTCTTATAGTCATGATGCACTTAATCCGTGATCTCCAAAAGTGAACTATTTTTCAATTTGTGGACCTTTAGGTAAGTGCACCCGAGTAATGTCTATGCATTTACAGAGAACCGATCCTCATCTACAATAGTAAGAAGATGAGATCGCGATGAAAGGATCACTGTTCTAAACATCCAGTCGTAGCTATGGTCTCTCAAGATTTGCATGTTGCAAGGTCTCCTTCCTAGATGACGACATTTCTGTTCGGAGAACGAAGGTTCTTAAAGACAGATTCAGCAAAAAGGTGGACACTGCATAGACCTGAAGATGAAAGAAATCACTCATTTCATATCTGGAAGTGCTCAGGTGGCTGAAGAGATTTCTGAGTGCTATCATGGCTTGCTGAAGTACTAATGATCATTTTCACTTTTGCAACAGTGCTCTGCATAAGAAACTCATGTTATCATTGTAGTCTATGCCTAGAGAAATTCTTTCAGTCTCAAGGCTGTCACGTCAGTTTGGCGCCTCGGCTAGGTTGGCCGAGTGCGGAGTGGCGAATCACATCTATATTAGTTTCATAATGTTATTATTTGTCACAACGTTCTTAAGTTAGAGTATGGATTTTAATGTATTTTTTTCACTTAATTTATGTAATCAGTATAGTGAATGTTTATTGAGAAAGAGGAGAAACATGTGAATATTGCTTGTAAGGATAACTTAGCAATATATCTCTCTTTCATTGGTTTAATTGTTGAGGAGTGAGCGTGTCACTGAGTCACTTATAAAATCCCAACCATATTACTGAGAGTTACATAGTTAATGAGAGGTCGAGTTGAGACGCAGTATGACGTAACCGTGAGTGAACAGTGAACTACCAAGTCAACTATGCTATAGGTGACTATGATAATTAGATGGAGTAGCAACTTGCCGCACAAGAGACACGATGAATAACGTGAGATGTTTCTGGAGGAGGCAAAACTACATGGTTCATTAGTTAGTAAGAGTGGATAAGAGTAGCTAGTTAATAGAAGTTACTTGCAAGGACCTACTAGAGCATGATCATTAAGTGAGACCTACATCGGCTATATGTAAGGGATATGAAATAATAGCAGTTGGGCTAACAACAAGTTATCGAACTTCTTCATGAATCCAAGTTAGATGATGGAGTAGAAGAAGACACTTGAAGTATTAATTCAGCTGGAGGTTGGGATCACTCGAGGTCGAAGGTCAATTGACAACATGGACGAGACGCGCAACGGTGGTTGTGGGACAGACGTTGACAAGACGTGCAACAATGGTTGTGAGACAACCGATACAACTTCCGGCATGAGAAGTTAGAAGGGTTAGATAAACACATGGGTAGAAATGTGAGGACAACCAACCGACGATAGGTGTAGCCGTTGTCCATGAAAGATCAACCGATGAAAAGATTCACGAGAATAACTTCTAATGGATATGACTACCCACCATCTTCTTTGTCCTTATGAGACAAACCTCCTTATCCATATGGAGAAGGGGAGGAGTATACAGAGTCATTTAAAGCTTTAATACCACTTAAAGCTTTATTAAGAAAGAAGGAAGGGAAGCAAAGAGAGGAGAAATAGAATGCAATAGTACTTTTGTGACGAGAGCTTAGAAGAAATCGATCCCCTGATCTAAGAGAGGTCATGTGAAAGAAGTAGTCAGACCATTACAGTTGTATTCCTTAGGATATAAAGAACCGGTCCTTATGGAGTTTTGGTATCAAGTGACAATCTTTCAGTTTGCATCAATAGAAGTGACATAGGGCTAAAAATATAGCATTTTCTGCTAGGTTGGAGATCAACCGTGTATTTCATTCTTTTCATAGCTCTTTTTTTGGGCTACTACAGGAAGAAACCTTTCAGGTATTATCATATACCTGAAATTTTTTATCATATGATAATATCGTAAAACCTATATATTGCGAGGAGGGATTTGTGAATGCAGGTGGCAGCGCCAATGTTTTGAACAGCCAAGAAACCGAGAGAGCAGAAGTAAGGTGGAGATGATTGTTTATGTAGAAACTCGTTGTTTTAATTCGTAAATCACAAGTGGGAAGAAAGAATCAGTTATCTCTAAAAAATCTATGAAAGAAAGTAACGTGATAATGGAGAAATTGTTATGACTTGAGAGAAGTCGACTTCCCAATATTTCTCATGAGTTGGCTATAGAGTTGGGAGGCACAGGGGTTAGAGCATTTGTTTAACCAAGATTGGGAGTTCTATACATGAAGTTTTACCAGGAGTTAATGTTGAGTCATTTACGAGCCGATCGAAATGAAAGCAAAGCTTGAGTGGAAGAGGTTTGGGCAGAAGTTTATAAACTTCCTAAAACCTCGGACTTTAATAAAGGTCTCGCGACCTATACTAATACCTCACTCCTGATAGACTAGTTATCAATTTACTGATCTAGATAATCTGGCTTGCATATAGATTTCTATCGACTAACGATGGCTTTACTTGCTTCACAATGACTTGATTTTATCCATTACTATAAACCTTAAACCTTAAACTCAAAATACATAGGGTCTAGACACACCTTGGGAATATAAGTGTGGTAGCTTGTTCAGCTCAAATCATCAGATTAATTTATTATCTAACCCTTTCAGAAGAAACGATTAGGTAATAATTAAACCACATGTTCATATTCCTCTCTTTGAATTCTGTAAGAGGTGAATAATAATGCACAGCGAATATCGAATATGCATCTAAATCTTCTAGAACAAAAAAGCTAAAATGTATGGGTTGGTAATTTGTATGTGTTATTTGTACTAGAATGATCTCAGCAAAAATGATCCCATGAAAATTTAATCTAAAAGCGTTAGCTAAGAAAGTTTACTTTTATTATACTTCTTCTCATTATTTTCAAGAGGAAAACGAGAAGAAGTGAAGTTGAGCACGAACAGTCCATATTAACTTTTATTAATAGTATTATATAAGATGTAAGACTAGGAAGTGAATCCAAATTGCAATAAATATACAAGTAATGCGATAAGAAGTTCATGTTCTAGAGAATAATAGGGTGTGTCAAAGCTATAACCTTTGAACAATATTTGTCTCTTGCGGATGAGTGATACGACTATAACCAAGAGGCCATGGCGGTTTCATGTGATCACCTCCAGAGGCACTCGCAAGAAACCACCATGGCCATATCTAATTTATCTTTTGTTCATTCTGGATACACGTTTCAGAAGTAAATAAAGTAAATATATTGAAATTTTATTATAATTTCAAAAAGTCAAAAGTCAAAAATATAAATACTTACAGTGATACAAAGACACTATCATAAACAATACACAACTCTAGACAAAGCTTCCCTTACAAATTATAATTTGTTTCCTTATGACCATTAGAGAATATTTTGCTTTAGATTTGACACGCACTAATAACCCTATCCATATTGGCACTTGTTTGCATGTTAGAGGAGTGAGAAAAAAGGAACCAGCAATAAAAAGAGAGTGGTTAGAGGAATGAGAAGAAAAGAGAACCGCACATAAAAATACCAGAGCTAAAAAAGAAAAACAAAAATTCTACTGGATAATTTTTATGATAAAGTTTACAGTGAACTTTGGCTAGGTGAATAAGCATCCCAAACGGAAGATCGTTCTAGGATCACCGGAGGGAAAATGAAGCGTTGTATTTTGCTGTATGACCGTCGGCTAAGATGCGTCTACACTAAGGATAGTATTTTTTATTATTAATGCCATCTTTCACCTCCGCTTCGCTGTCGCATCTTTTGCATCCTCTGTGATGTCTTTTTTCTCGGACGACATATATTTTTTTCACGTACAACCGTTTTGTCTTTGTTTTTTCGGCTATGAATGCCATCTTGCGAGCGGTGGCTCACTGCCTCCAACTACTTTCGTTCCGCTCTTCGCATCTTCGTGGACTAGCGGCTCACGAAGAGGGACTGTTGTGCACGAGGTGACGGGTTCGCTCATTAGGGTTAGCCTTATGCTAAGCTTTCTCGGATCTTCTGGAGGAATCGCTGCTTTACTCTATCGCTCTCCGACCGCATTCTTGCGGAGCCGCTGCAGTTGTTGCTTCTAGGACCGAGACAAGGACTGCCTCTGCCCCTACATTGTATTCGTCGCCGATTTGACAATCTACTTCTTTTGTGACCTTCTTGTCTCTTCGTCGTTGACTTTTGGACGTTCTTCTCTTCACTTTACGTCTCGACTCATTTCGAGAACTGCGAGACATTTGCATTCGTCCTCTGCAGGGACGCTGTCTTTGTTCGCTGTGGGACCGAGACGGAGAAAGCTTGTTGTCCTCATCTGTGCTTCCTACTCTCGACTCTTGCAAGTGCGGTGGTGCGAACTTCACAGCAATGTGAACATCACACTCTACCGGCACGCACTTACGTTTAAGAGCCGGCCAGAGTTGTTAATTTTGCTTCATGACTTATGTAAATACATGCACACTTGTATATAAGTTTACACTTCTTGCACTGATTTGAAATCATTTGCAATGAAAGAACGGTTGAAGTTTGAGCATGCTCAATTCAGATATTAATCTTGTTTTATGCTACAAATTACAAATCGGATAAGCTGTTCATGGGACTGCACATAGTGTCCAGACGTTAAATTTTACAAGTTAGACATCCGACGTCAACAGTCTCCATTAATGAGCATGGAATTCACCCGCAGTAAAACATCATTTTTCTCGGAGGTCAGTACTACTTCGTGGTGCCAAAACTGGAAGGATATAGCAAAAATGGTATTAAAAAAAATAAATTTCCACGACCTGCCTTACTCCAAGCTTACATGAAAATAAAAAAACAAGCCTCCGTAGGGCTTTACTCGAGTATAAAGAAAAATATAGACCCGAGTTCCAGAGAGCAGTCTCTCTCCATCCACCTCAAGGTGAATGTAGTGTCGCAGGATTACTCCTTTTGCCCATTTAGTATACAAGATATCGTTCTCACAGAGGATTTGCACAAGTAACGCTGCTCTAAGTTCTAAGATCTGTTCAAACACACAAACACACGGGTTTTGTCTAGAAATCCCGTCTTCTCACAAAACCACACGTCTTCCAGACACGCCAAAAGGTGCTCTGGAACTAAACAAACAACTACTAACTAAAATATCACACAACTATTCACAAAGAAGCTCGTGAAGACGCGCTTCCTGCTCCCAGGTTACTTCTTCCGGTCTTCTCAGTACCGTCTTCCTCAAGCAATTCTCGGCTTCTGGGGGTTCAACTCGGCTTCTCACACCTCCAGAAGACTGGCATGCTTCACAGAAGTCAATAAGCACGGCTGTTACACCTTACTCTCGCACTCACATTCCAACGGGTTAGATTAATCACATGGTGTATGTCCTCTGTAGCCTTCCCATGCTTCTGCCTACGAAAATGGTCTTCTTGCAGCACTACAACGACATTCACCTTCACTGAAGCTCAATAGAAGTCTCGGAAGCTCACTAGAAGAAGGTAAGAAGATGAGGAAGATGAGGGAAGATGGGGAAGAAGAGGAAATCCAAACGAGAGAAAACAAGATGAAAATGGGAAATTAAGATTCCGACAGGCTTCTAGTCCGGATCTTGACTAACAAGCCATCCCTGCTTGTAATAGTTTGAGGAAGAAGACAACAAACGTGCGTACAGTTGCACCGTCTTCTACTTGAGGATGTCGTCTTCTGTAGTGGGAAGAAGGCTTCTTTCTTCTTCTCTTTGCTGCTCCGACTACTCTGTCATCTGGGATCCTTTATCCATAAGATCATTCGTACGTGGATCCTAAGTGCCCCACTGAACGAGCCAAGCTGCACTTCCACCACTGCTGACAGTCACCGCCACTCAAGAGGAACACTTCCCATGCACAATTGGGAGTAAATTCAAGGAACCCACCACCCAGAAGACACGAATTAAGCTTCTGCACTCAAATCAGCAATCTATTCCTCGAGAAGATGTCACATTGGCATTGGGAAGCTCACTCCCTCTACTTTCTGTGCCTACTCCTCGACACAACAGTCTAGCCAACAGGACTGCACGAGGATGCCGTTCCTTGTTCCTAAACTGTCCACTACCTCTATCTACATTCTCGAACCACTGCTGGTAACAAGCATGCAGACCCATCCGATACAATCCTCGACTATTCGTATGTCTTTAACATCGGGTGTAGTGTGTGTCACTAACGAACTAGATTTCCTACTCTTCGATCCTACTTATGCCTCCACCACAAGGGAACAGAAGGAACCACCACCAGGGAGATAAAAGCTGCCCCTCCACATGCAAACGGTTTTCCTTTCCTGTTCTTGCGCTTCCTACTCTGCCACATGGCTGCCTAACTAATTTTACACTGAAAACTGCCACCTTTAAGATAGCATGTTCAGCTCCTACTAAATCTGAAATTGTCAACTTCGGTTATTATCTACTCTAATTGCTCGGTGGTAATCTCTACATGGTCTGCTCTTATCGGAGGTCCTAACGCGGCTTTTGATAAGCTAGAAAGCCCTGCGATTACCTTGGGTGTCACAGAGGTGGCTTCCTCTTCATCATTCTTTGCTAGCCCTGCTGTCGTAGCTGCTGCTTCTTCCTCGGCTTCGGCTTCTGTTTCGAAAGACAGAAGCGTCTTTTGGGAAGCTGGGTCGAGTGGTGCTTCCTCGCTCTTCTGAGGTATTGGTGCAGCACTAGGGACCATGGCGACCTCATAGGGGTATGGGGAAGTCGCTTCCTCCACGCGGAATACCTGGGAAGACGGTTCTTCTTCTTGTCTTCCAGAAGACATCCTGTCTTCCGGGGCTTCTTCCGGTGTCTTCTCGGCTTCCAACGCTGTCACTACAAAGTGAACAGCGAGGTCGAACTCCTCTTTCTCCAATTCAGATCCCGTCGATGGTGCTGGAGCTTGGGAAGATGCAGTTGCAGGTGGCGGAGTCAAGAGAAGACCATAGAGTGTCTTCACTCCTTCTATCTACCGATCCAAATATCTGAACATGCTCTCCTTGCACTCGACCAACCTCGCTCTGGACTCGTCATCTCTCCTTCCACCATCCTGGTAGCATAGTCGGTAGCTATCAAAATATACCGGGCTCGTGTTCTTCTAGCCATCGGGGCGATAGGCCCCACAAAGTCGATTCCTCACTTTTCAAAAAGAGCAAGCGGAAGAATGGGAGTAAGAGGCCACCTAGTAGTAGCTGTTGGTCTTCCCACCCTCTGGCGCGCATCACATTTCCTGATCTCCTAAAAAGTGTCCTTGTACATGGTCGGCCACCAGTAACCGGACGTCCAACATCTTCTTTACTGTGGTCTTCAGCCCGTAGTGACCCCCCGCATCCTCGTAGTGAAGACCCGTGATCACTGGCCTTAATCTCCGAGGGCTCAAGACATCTCCTTAGCTTCTCGTCATGTCCCTTCCTAAACAGGATACCCTGGAAGATGGCGTAGGGACCTGTCTTGTGTAAGAAGACAGCCTTCTGCTCCGCATCTAATCCCTCTGGGTACTGTTGGTCTTCCAAGAACTTCCTCAAGTCCTTAAAGATCGACTCTTCTGTGAAAGTCGCAAAGACTGGATCAGAAGATCTAGTCTCATCTTCTGGGAAGCGGACGGTACGCCCCCCCTCAGATGAAAGTGTCTCTGTGAAAATTGAAAACAGCTTCTCGTCAGGGAACTCGTCTTCCACTTCATCTTCTTGTCGTTCCGTCTCTAATCTAGATAGGTAGTCAGCATTAACATGTTGTCTTCCAGACCTGTACTCAACGGTGTAAGTAAATTCTTGGAGTAGAAGAATCCACCTAGCTAACCTACCAGACAAATCCGCTTTCTTCACAAGATGTTTCAAAGAAAAATGATCCACATAGAAGACAAACGGGTTGGCTAGAAGATAGCGCTTAAACTTTCAACAGGAGTAAATCATGCCGAGACACTCCCTTTCAGTTGTAGAGTACTTCTTCTCTGCATCACTAAGTTGTCTTCCTGCATAGTAGATGGGATAATCCTTCTTCTTCTCATCTTTCTGACTCAACACCACCCTTATGGGGTGGTGTTCCACATAAATATGGAAGACTCTCTCTCAATCAGGTGGCCTTAGGACAGGGGATTCCGACAGAAGCCTCTTCATTTCTTCGAATGCTTCCTGTTGCTCAGAAGATCAAATGTATGGTTCGTCCTTCTTCAGCAACTTGGTGAGTCTTCCTGCTACCTCTGCGTACTTGTCAATAAACCTCTTGTAGTATCTTACGTTGCCTAGGAAGCTTCTCAACTGAGTCAAGTTAGCAGGTGGGTGGAGTTTCATGATGACTTTCATCTTAGCACAGTCGACCTCTTCCAGAAATCCTATGTCCTAGCAAAATTCCTTCTGACATACCAAAGAAGCACTTCTCAGGGTGAAGAGCCAAACGATGTTCTATACACTTCAAAAAACACTTCCTCAGAAATATCAGGTGGTCTTCTTTTGATTCAAACACACAGAAATCATCCAAGAAGATCTCCATGAAAATGCGAAGATACTCCTTGAAGATTGTAATCATCAATCTCTAGAATGTGGCGGGCGCGTTGCACAAACCAAACGGCATTTGATTGTACGCGTACATGCCCTGTTCAGTAGTGAAAGTAGTTTTCGACTTGTCTTCTTCTCTGATTGAAACTTGGTTGTACCTAGAATACCCATCCAGGAAGCTGTAGAACTCATGTCCTGCTACCTGGTCTAACATAGAATCAGTGAATGATAAAGGATGGTGATTTTTTTTCGTGGCCAAGTTCAGCTTTGGGAAGTCCTGACACACTCGAATCTTCTCTGTCTGCTTCTTCGGCACGATGACGATAGGAGCTACCCACTCACTACTAAGCACTGGGAAGATGACTCTCGCCTTCAGGTATTGATCGATCTGGTCCTTCACTAGAAGCGAGTACTTGGGGTTGAGCCTATATTGCCTCTGCCGTGCAGGAACAACGCCCTCGAGCAAGTCAATGCGATGCTCTCTCAACTCTCGAGGTATGCCTTTCATGTCTTCTATGATCCACGCGAAGACATCTTGGAACTCCGTCAGAAGTTCTCGAAAGTCTTCCAACTGTTGGTCCTCGATCACCTTGGAAAGCTTCAGCTTTTTCCCATGAGCAACCTCCATTTCTTGCAGATCATCCGGGTTTACCATTCCTTCAGTGTGACTATACTCACTAGCACCGAAGTATTCCGGTTTGGGAGCTTCTTCCGGTTCAGATTCGTCTTCTAGAAGATCAACTGGTTGATCTTCCGAAGGGAAGACGGTATTTTCGTCTTCTGGAAGATCAACTGGCGGATCTTCCGAAGAGAAGACGATACTTTCGTCTTTTGAAAGCTCTTCTTCCGCAACTTCATAGCACTCAATGTACCCACAGGTCACTTCCTCTGCTATCGTTGTTACTTCTGTAGTACACAAGTTATTCACCACAAACTCATTATATCGTTCATCACTGTCATAAGACGCAGCTGAGTCTTCTGAAGTGTATCCTCCTTCGTAGAAGGTGTTCCACCTTGGTGTCCAATCTTGATCCAAGGAAGTGAGACCTTAGTCTCTCACCTGGCTTGGGTGTAGGATTGGGAAATCTCAAACGATGTCTTCTCCAATCGGTATTTACATTTGCAGCATATAGCCATGGTCTTCCTATCAATACTTGATATCCAACCCTAGCTACAGGTCGCAAAATGATGTAAATGAGGTAAAAAGAGACTCCCCAATTACCGTCAAGACATCTTTCAGTTGCCCCAAAGGTCGTCTACTGGTCTGGTCCGCCATTCTGAGGATTCTCGGAGTAGGCTAGAACTCAGTGAAGCCTAGGGCATGCGCCATTTCTTCAGTCATGATGTTAACTCCGGAGCCGGAATCAATGGGTACCTTCTTCAGAAGACAGCCATGGATCTCCATATCAAATTCTGGGGCTCTCAAGTACTCATTCTCTATCCTTAGGATCTGGGTGCTCTTGGGAAGTTTAGCTGTCCTCCTCTTCCTCGATCCTCGAAGCACGGATTGTAACAACTTCCTATAACCAATGTTGTCATCCAACAGCTGTTGGAAGGTTACATCCGCCTTCTGATTCCACAAGTCTCGCAAGAAGTCGTAAGGGGATCGCTTCAGAAGAGTGACTGGTGTTTTCAACAGAGAAGATGTAGTAGCTGTTTCCTTGGGTGGAAGACCAGAATGATGTCTTCCCTCGACTGGAGACTCTTCCCTTGAGACAGGGGCTGCCGTAGTCGATAGAGGAAGCTGCTGTACTATCTTCCGTCGCTTCTCCAGCTCTTCTTGCATGATCGCTTCAACCTCTTGTCTAATGTCAGGAGCAAAGTACTTCAGATCTTCTCGGTCGTAAGTAGGAGAAGAAGGTCGCTCAAGGGAAGATGACCTCTCCTTTCGCTGCTTCTTCTTCTTGATCTCCTTCTGACAGGATTCTGACTTCCCTTTGCTTTTGGTACTTACCTTGAACACCGCTTCATCCAGGACTTCTTCTGGAGGCCAACTGTCTGAATCCGGGCAAGGGCTCCAAACAGTGCCATCCGCCAAAGTGAAAGAAGAAGTTGCCTCAAGTGACTTCGTCTTCTGGGCTGCAGTCATCTTTTGCAGCTGAGGTTCCTTTCCTTCACGCTTCCCGGGGTCTGGTTCGTCTTCCTCGATATGGAGACAATCCGTACAATCCCCAAGATCTTCTTCTTCTACCGTGATGTGTTGTACCACTGCTAACTCGAGCTTAGAAGCTGATGCAGCTTCTGCAGGAGGCGTGGTCTCTGCAAATCTAACCATTTGCCGTGGCTGTAAGGTCTGAGGACAATTTCCTGTGAAATGACCTGCTTCCTTACAATTCCCACACAAGGGCACTTGCCCAATCTGTCTTCTCGGATGAGGACAAGTGGACCACCAGTGTCTTGTCTCTCCACAATTATTGCACGTTCCAGGAAGAGGGTTTAGAGGTCGTTGTGATGAAGAAGGTTGCCAGACGTCCTGGTCTGTACATTACTAGCTCTATCCCTAGGCACATAACGATTATATTGGGCGGGAGGAGTAGGAGTGAAGGGTTGTTTCGTCTCGATCCTATAGCAAGTTTCCCCACTGGGATCGTGTAGATATCCCTCATCGTCTTCTTCCCAGCCTGCCCAATTGACAGCTTGGTCCTACATACACTGATCTCTGGTGTGCCTGGAAGAGTTACAAAGGTTGCACCAAAGGTTTGGCCGGGAAGCCGTTGGTTGCTTCCGCTTGTCCTTCTGGTTCAGAAGATGAACTTTCAGGTCGACAAACTGCTTCAGAACTTCATCGATACGGGGATCAGGTGCAGACTGAATGATTTGAGTTTGAGGCATCTTCTGCACAACTTCCTCCCTTGCTCGTGTCTTCTCCTTCTTCTTCTTCCGTGTCTTCTTCTCTTGTTCAGATTCGGATTCTGAACTTTCGACCGTAGACTCTTCAGAAGTAGAGGATACTTCTGAATCACTGTTATCAGTTTCAGTGGACTTGGACTTCTTCTTGGACTTCCTAGAAGACTTCTTCGACTTCTTGGACTTCTTCGAGGTCTTCCCTCTGTCTTTCGTCATGTTCCGAGTGGTACTCGAGGTTTCATACTGCTCGGCATGTTTCTGTACTTCTACTAAATCATCACCTCCTCCTCTTTTGCAGTACAACTCCATATCTTGAGACAATCCTCCCAAGTACCAGTCCACGGCTTGCTGGGCACAATAACCGGGTCTTCCTTGGTTATGAGGGATGTGATCCAAGAGGTCTTCAAACCTCTTAGTGTAATCCCGCAATGTCTCTTTCTTCTTCCGTTCGAGTCTCTGAAGTTCTATGAGGGTCATCCGATCATAGCCCACTCCTCTGAACCTCTTCAGAAAAGCTGCCTTCAGAGTAGCCCAAGCGGCCATTACTAACCCATCATCCAACATTTTACTCATCCATTTCCTTCCTTTCCCTACGATCAAACTGGAAAATACACGAAGTCTGTCTCGAACATCGTGATGAAGTCGTCCGCTTCAGCATCATCGTCGTACGGATGGTACTTCTGCCGAGTGTGGGAAGCCATGTCGATTGCCGGCTGGTGCACTGCCAACTTCTTCCTCCCTCAGGTCCAGGTGGTGGAGATGGTCTTCTCGAAGGTCCAAGCCTGTCTGAATCACGAAGGTCGTCTTCTGAGTCAGAGCTACTGTCGCTGTCGCCTTCTGAGACATTTGGATCGATCTCCTCCAGTCTTCCTTCACCTTGAAAAGCTTCTTCCGCACTTGGGAAGACGTCTTCCGAGTAACCAGTACCAAAATCTACTTTATACACGTGATCACCCGGTTGGTTTCTGTCTTCTCCAAAGATTATGCTCGAGATGGAAGGCTCTTCCAACTCTACTGATCGGATCTTCCTGAGCTCTTCTTCTTTCCTTTGGTGTCTCAGAATATCCGCTGCTCTCTAGAAGCGGTTCGCTGAGGTGAATGTACCCACTCAGGATCTTTACCCGTGCGTCTTCTGCTTCTTCCTCTGGTCGGAGGCATCCACCAGAGTGCTGAGAAGAGATGTCCCTCTTCTTCTAATACTAGATCCGGCGGATCGAATGACTGAACAACTGATCACAGGTTCGGAACGTCTTCTTCTCCTGCTTCTTGTTGTACTCACTGCAGTCCTCCAAGATCGAATCTTCGAAGAAGCTCTTAGGAGCGGGGAAGCGGCTTCTTCCAGTTCCCCCTGATGTATCTCATCAGCTTCTGGTTGCGGTTCCTGTCTTCTAGCAAGATAGAGTCCCACAACACATTCAACTACAATCGAAGTTAGTTCGAAATGAAACTAACTAATGGCACACAGATCCAAGAGGCTTAGAACAGAAGTTACTAAGGTGAAATCCCCGATAGCGGCGTCAAAAATGGTGCTCACTATATGTAGTGTCGCAAGATTACTCCTTTTGCCCATTTAGTATACAAGATATCGTTCCCACAAAGGATTTGCACAAGTAATGCTGCTCTAAGTTCTAAGATCTGTTCAAACACACAAACTCACGGGTTTTGCCTAGAAATCCCGTCTTCTCACAAAACCACACGTCTTCCAGACACGCCAAAAGGTGCTCTGGAACTAAACAAACAACTACTAACTAAAATATCACACAACTATTCACAAAGAAGCTCGTGAAGACGCGCTTCCTGCTCCCAGGTTACTTCTTCCGGTCTTCTCAGTACCGTCTTCCTGAACAAATTCTCGGCTTCTGGGGGTTCAACTCGGCTTCTCACACCTCTAGAAGACTGTCCTGCTTCACAGAATTCAATTAGCACGATTGTTACACATTACTCTCGTACTCACATTCCAACGGTTTAGATTAATCACAGGGTGTATGCCCCCTGTAGCCTTCCCAGGTTTCTGCCTACGAAAATGGTCTTCCTGCAGCACTACAACGACATTCACCTTCACTGAAGCTCAATAGAAGTCTCGGAAGCTCACTAGAAGAAGGTAAGAAGATGAGGAAGATGAGGGAAGATGGGGAAGATGAGGAAATCCAAACGAGAGAAAACAAGATGAAAAGAGAAATTAAGATTCCGACAGGCTTCTAGTCCGGATCCTGACTAACAAGCCATCTCTGCTTGTAATAGTTTGGGGAAGAAGACAACAAACGTGCGTACAGTTGCACCGTCTTCTACTTGAGGATGTCGTCTTCTGTAGTGGGAAGAAGGCTTCTTTCTTCTTCTCTTCGCTGCTCCGACTACTCTATCATCTGGGATCCTTTATCCATAAGACCATCCGTACGTGGATCCTAAGTGCTCCACTGAACGAGCCAAGCTGCACTTCCACCACTGCTGACAGTCACCGCCACTCAAGAGGAACACTTCCCATGCACAATTGGGAGTAAATTCAAGGAACCCACCACCCAGAAGACACGAATTAAGCTTCTGCACTCAAATCAGCAATCTATTCCTCGAGAAGATGTCACATTGGCATTGGGAAGCTCACTCCCTCTACTTTCTGTGCCTACTCCTCGACACAACAGTCTAGCCAACAGGACTGCACGAGGATGCCGTTCCTTGTTCCTAAACTGTCCACTACCTCTATCTACATTCTCGAACCACTGCTGGTAACAAGCATGCAGACTCCTCCAGTATAATCCTCGACTATTCGTATGTCTCTAACATCGGGTGTAGTGTGTGTCACTAACGAACTAGATTTCTTACTCTTCGATCCTACTTATGCCTCCACCACAAGAGAACAGAAGGAACAACCACCAGGGAGAGAAAAGCTGCCCCTCCACATGCAAACGGTTTTCCTTTCCTGTTCTTGCGCTTCCTACTCTGCCACATGGCTGCCTAACTAATTTTACACTGAAAACTGCCATCCTTAAGATAGCATGTTCAGCTCCTACTAAATCTGGAATTGTCAACTTCGGTTACTATCTACTCCGATTGCTCGATGGCAATCTCTACCTGATCTGTCTCGATCGGAGCTCCTAACGCGGCTTCTGATAAGCTAGAAAGCCCTGCGATTACCTCGGGTGTCACTGAGGTGGCTTCCTCCTCATCGTTTTGTGCTGGCCCTGCTGTCGTAGCTGCTGCTTCTTCCTCAGCTTCGACTTCTGCTTCAGAAGACGGAAGCGTCTTCTGGGAAGCTGGGTCGAGTGGTGCTTCCTCGCTCTTCTGAGGTATTGGTCCGACACTAGGGACCATGGCGACCTCACAGGGGTCCGGGGAAGTCGCTTCCTCCACACGGAATACCTGGGAAGACGGTTCTTCTTCTTGTCTTCCGGGGCTTCTTCCGATATCTTCTCGACTTCCAACGTTGTCACTACCAAGTGGACAGCGAGGTCGAACTCCTCCTTCTCCAATTCATATCCAGTCGATGGTGCTGGTGCTTGGGAAGATGCGGTTGCAGGTGGCGGAGTCAGGGAAGACCATAGAGTGTCTTCCCTCCCTCTATCTGCCGATCCAAATACTTGAACATGCTCTCCTTGCACTCGACCAACCTCGCTCTGGAGTCCTCGTCCCAGTCTCTAGCCAGGGTAAGCAACTTCCTACCCGCGGTGAAGTTGAACTTCTTCGGAAGTGCTTCCATCGACTGTGCTAGCATCTCCTGTGCACGAGCTTCCGCTGCTTTCCGCTGCATCTTCTCGGCTGCAACTCGCGCTTCTGCGGCTTCCCGCTGCGTCTTCCATGTTGTCCTCTCTTCTGCGAGGGCGGTGATCTTCTCCCGCACTCGGAGAACCTCTTGGTCGCGCTGCTGTAAACGCGCTCGCAACTCCTGGTTGCTCTTCCTCAGTTGGGTTAGCTCCTTGGCAGAAGCGGCTGCTTCTGCCTTGTACCTCGCTGCGAGCTTCTCCGTGGTGCGGAGACTAGCTTCCAGCGCTTCTGTCTTCTTCTGGCCTTCTTCCTGACGCATCAAGGTGCGCAGATCGAATCCAGGCTGCAAGGGCTTCTCCTGAGCCTTCGCTCTCTTCTCCAGCAACTCCATAGCTGGTTGGACCTCTGCGTGGAAGAAGGCACTGAACTCTTCCAGTCTTTTTCCTGCGGAAGACAGGTTCATCTCCATAGTTTGGTTGGAGGTGTCGACCTTGTCTTCCAGAGGCAAAGATGCCTCTCCCACCACAATAGTCTTCAACTTCTGCACACGGGAAGAAGCTACTCTTCTCATCTACCGGGGTGGAAGATCTCTCCCCATGGTAGAAGCGGTCCTCTTCACTGCGCTTCCCCGCATCGCAGTAGGAGTATCCACCCATCCTATGTCTTCTAGAGTCTTCGGAAGACTCCCTGGTGTGGCAGAAGCGATCTTTTGCTCCGGTCGGGTACTCAGCAGTTCTTCCTCCGAGTCAGACTCCGATCCCGAATGTATGAGGGAGGTGGTCTTCCTAGGTACACTTCTAGGGCCCATCTTCCTCAGAGGGGTGGCGTCTTTCGACCCACTAGAGTCGTCTTCCCTCACCAGAAGCGTCTTCGGATGAGAGCCGGACCTCAGCTGCGACATCAGAGTGGGAGGGGAGTTGCGGCTGCTGCTGAGTCGTCTTCTTTCGAGGTCTCCTCCTTCGCCTCTGGTTGCGCTGTCGGCCCATACTTTACCAACTGTCCTTCAGTGAGATCCCCCATGGCTACATACAAGTAGCAGAGGAAAGGTGTCAAGTGTCCTCCCGCCGGGGTACCCAAGTACGCTAGCTCCGTCTGTACATATATGTGGAAGAATGAGCCCCGTTGACGGGCACTCTTTCATCCCACACTGCTTCCAGGAACTCTACGTCTTGATCTCCAAGGTACCTCGTCTTATACGCTTTCCCCTTGGGAAAAAGATGCAGAAACAGCTTCGTCAGAAGTCGCTTCTTCGGCTCCCGATAAGATTCAATCTTCCACCCGTTCCTTCCCTGCCTGTCCTCTAGGAAGAGGCAAGTTGTGCTTCCAGGCACATGCCACTTACTCACGATCCTGGGCAAGATCTTCTTCTCGAGCCGATACCCTCGGTCCTCGGATTCTTACATGTGGAAGGCCCTGTGCCACCAATCTTCAGTCCAGGAAGATGGTCTTCCTCGAGCTACTCTTGCATTCGCAGGTACATGATTGCGAGGCGGTAATGCTGCCCAAACCTCCTCCATAAATACTTGGTCGGCGTGATTCCAATCCCACAGGAAGAAGTCGAGACCCAACTTCTTGAGAAAGGGTGTGGCCTCGGTCAACTCTGCTGCTGGTAACACCAACCCTCGAGGATGCATCGACATACTGGAAGATCTGTTGCACTAAGCCACACGCACTTACTGTGAGCTGAAGGCTCAGTCCTTCCCAAGTGCCCACAGTCTAACTTCTACTTCTCAAAAGACGAAACTAGTCTTCCAGAAGATAGCTACTTCGTCTTCCGAGATTCTAACAGTACTTCCTAGATAGCTCTCGTCTTCCGAGCTATATCTAAACAATCTTAACTAAGCAAGGCCTCGTATGGATTCCTAAGAAGACAACACACCTTGCATTACATCCTACTTCCTATCAGAAGATACAAGATTCGCGAAACATAGAGTGCATAACAGGTTCAGAAGATGGTTGCGGGCTCCTGCGGTGACAGTGGCCTCTGGGAAGACCCCTATGACAGCTTCTGATTCAATGTCTTTCTCGGAAGACCTCCCGAAGTCAGGCTTCCCTTCACTGGTCTCACCTGTCTTCTTCTTCCTACGCGCAATCTATCCTCACAACAGACTCAAGACATTTGCACTCTGTTCTTCTGACTTCTCACCTCTCATACACACTCAGAAGAAGCTTGCTGCTCGGTGGGAAGACATGACCCTTGATCATTCTCTCCAGATTCTGCCGGCAAGACTTCTCACGACTCTCTTCTAAGTTTGGGAAGAAAAAGGAATGGGCTGCTATGGGTCGGACAGAAGAGACCCGAAGTGGACCCTCACGTCTTCTCGCGCATTTTGCTAGCCCCTCCAGTCTTTTAGTCTCTGTAGGAAGATGTGGATTTGAGAAGCTTAGAAGACCGGGAGGCACAGGCCTAGTTCACGACTTCCAACTTCTCAAAATAACAAACAACTCACCAAGCCACTCGGAATTCGTACCAAGCCTCTCTTATCACAAAAGCAAAGCAAATCCACTCTTGATACGAATTGTGCACAGTCGACTTCCAAAGACATTCAAGCTACTGAAGCGTCTTCCAAAGATAGTCTTCTGAAGATGTTCCAATCTTCCGAAGCGTCTTCTGTTCAAGGTTTCGGGAGTAGAGGGATGGTATGGTAGGGAAATTGATAGCGGGGATCTCCAATTTGAGGGCTAGGAGTAGAGAAGCTCGAATTGAACTCGGGAAGAAGCAGGAAGATGTCTGACAGAAATTGAGCAGCGCTTCCGCACCCAATGTCACAATAGGAAAATAGGGGTGGGGGATTGATCGATCAGGCTGCCTGCAAACAACCGGGGAAGCGCGGGGGATACCAAACAAAGGCGAGAAGCAATGGGGAAGGGAAGAGAACATGAGAAGAACCTCTACTGTCTTCTGTCAACTTCTCGAGCTGTCTTTGATCTTCCGCGCGCTTCTGTCTCTGGTTCTAGCTCCAATGCGACCCAACAAGGCTGCTTCCGCGGTCAGCTTCTGACTACGCCTCAATTCCACCTTCGATTCCACTCAGCCACCCTCCAATGTCAGCTTCCGAGAGCTCACAGAAAACCGTCTTCAGCTCGACACTCTTCTGCGCTCAGCAATTCGACTTCGTCTTTCTTCTAGCTTTGAATCGATCCTAACCTCACTAGATTTCACCCGCTGATTTCCTCACTCAAATCAACTCGCTGCCTGAATCGATCTTCTCGTTCTCCAATCTTTCGATGCAGGAAGCAGGTAGGTTTCTGTGCTAATGCGCTTCCTGTGCATTATCCCCGCAGTTTAGGAGTTTCGATCCTCCTGACCTACCTAACCGATTCGGTGCTACATGGTAGGTGCACCTACTCCTTACGTGGTTAAGCTTCCATGGTTGCCGTCTTCCGGAAGATGCGTGTCTTCTGCCGTCTTTCGTCTTCCGTCTTCCGAAGACACCACCGAGAAGACGCTCTTCGGAAGACGGTCGTCTTGAAGAAGTCAACTTATTATTACAAACAGCTCATAAGATCATCTTCCTTCTAAGGAAGCCGCAGTCTTAAGTAACAACGCTTCTTCAGTTATACAAACAAGTTATTAATCTAAAAAAATTCAAAAATTCGTGAATCCTGTAATTTGTGGGTACCACAGTGAATAATCTGAATGGTGATTATGCATATTAATGTATAATACAATTTATTAGATGTTATGATACTCACGTGTTTCCTCGGAGAAAACGCTGGACTTGGATGGTGAATATGCATCCAAAGTGAACCACCGCCGGGAGGAGGAAAAAGACAAGCGGAGAAGACGCGGTGGCGTTGGAAGAACCCAAAGTCTTCTTCCTTGCATGCTTGATGAACTCCTGGAACTTTTGCTCGTTTAATGTTATCGGGAATATATATATATGTTAAATAAATATATATATTTAGTTAGTATAAATAATCAAAATATTTTATAAAAGTTATATGTTAGCACATGCCTAGAAACATGGGGAGAGTAGGAGATAACCCTTAAGGCTTGACCCGAGTACCGCGCTTCAGAACGTATAAGTCTGGAAATCCTGACTCATTTATACATTAATATACATTGAGTTTAATTTAATACCTAACCCTTCCTTCCGGATGGGTTAAGTATTAAATTAAACTCCTGCATATTTACCTCCTCCATGTGAAAATATGCAAGGAAGTGTGACTGGACATGGATGGTGAACATGTACTACAATTTTTTTGGAGTATGTATGAAGGATGACTAAAATAAACTTACGAGTTAAAGTCTCCTCGGCTATAGTACTTTCTTTTATAATTATTGAATTAGTTCTCTTTTTGTACTTACGTTATATGTTCTAAACATATTCATATAAGGCGTGAATATATATATCTCTTCTAAGATCGGAAGAGATAAAATATGCGCGCTTTAATTTATGTCATAACTGTTTTTCTTGGAAAGAATAGACTATAAATTAAAGCTGCCGAAATTTAAAATATTTCTAGTCGCTGAAAGCAGAAGTGTTTATATGCGGAGAAGGTTCACTTTACGTTCAATGCTTATGGATTTTACAGCAGAGCCCATGTGTTATGAAGTGTACTGCTTTTCTTTTTAGAAATATAAAATTGAACTTTATAAATTTAGTACTTAGAAACTTAGATAGAATTTGTCACTTGTTTCTCTTCCTCGGTAAAATGCTCGTTCGGTCGAGCATCATTTTCCCTCATCGTTATTTTTCCCCGAGCAATTGCTTAACATATTTTTTCACTACACTCTTCTGAAACCGGTCGTAAGTCAATTGTCGATGAATTTCTGAGCTGACTAAACGCTTCTCTTCTTCTCCTCTGCCAGAAGTTTATCTTGCGTGAATATTTATATTGATTCACTTGGAACATTCCATGCCTTTCTCCACCATCTTACATACACATCCTGCGGATATGCGCCTGATGTACAGCAGATTTCAGTTCGGAGGTCCCGCAGTTCTGAAAAATAATTGAAATTCCCGACTTTCGTAACATTACAGCAAGCAAGGGCAAGCATATTTGCTGTGGAAGTCCAGAGGTTTAGGAAAAAAAATATCTCCAACTCTAAGTAAAACTTCCAAGTGACTGACCGAAGGTGATCATGCACGAAAGCGAGCAAAGGTGACCATGCACAAAACAGGCAATATTATTATTATTTTTCGATAATATTGTCTAATACAGATTCTCCAAGATGAGCTTACGACAGCCGTGTGGTAGAAAATTAGGATAACATATAGTGTACTGCTACTGCAATCTAATCCAACTGTTCCATACCGAACTTCTTAGATCTACTACTGGAATCCGATCCAGCTGCTACATAATATGTTTATACTGGTAACATGTACTCTACTCTATTACTTTATGCAATCCTAATGTGTCTGTACAGCCCTCCGCAAGGCAGATAAGTTGTGTAGCAGACGGTTCTCTGGTACTCCCACCTACAGTCCTCCGCAAGGCAGATAAGTTCTGTGGCAGATGGTTGTCCGGTACTTCCAGCTGCAGGAGACGAGCAACAACGAAAGAAAGACAAAGAAACAGAAATACAGTTTCTTGCTCTTCTCAACAGTGATTCGACTGTACTGGAGCAATCCCTGCGGGGCGAGAATGAGAAATACAAGGAAACGAAAAAGCAGAGACAAGACAGAAAGCAGAAACGGGACAGAAAGCAGAAAGAGGCTGGAACTGTCACCTGGCTGCACTCGCGCTCGATTGCGGTCGAAAGCACTGCATCCTCAAAGTTAGACACGGTCCTAGAACAGAGACAAGAAGGTCATCATCGGCATCAATTTCATCATCCGGAGAAGAAACACAGTTGTCTTCATCAGATTTCGCAGAAGCTTGCTGCGACATAACTGAATGCAAGGCAAAGAGAAAGAAAATAAACTTTCCTGCTGTGATTTGGTCGATTCGTCAGTTCGCAGACCTCCATGCGTGAGTCCAGGTAGCCAAAGGCCTGGTCGCAGCATGGCAGTGTCGTTGGTCCCATCCCTGGTTGTCGGTCGGAGAAGAAAACAAAAAAAAGAAGGAAACTGTGCAAGGAAGCGGTTCAAAAAACGAGAACCGTCCACGAAACCCAGAGAAGCGATCACGATCGAAGATGCAACGCAAGCCTACGGCAAACGAGCGACGGGAGCAGCGAGCACGATAAGACGAGTATAAGAAACCCTGCAGCAAAGGAAGCACGAAGAGGAGCGGACGGCAGAAAAATACAGTGGTTGTCTGCTAACTGAGGAAACTACCTCCCGCTCGAGCACGAACGAACGGCGCGCGAGACGGTAAACAAAACGGCCTATGGTTTCAGAAACTCGCAGGGGCGGCCATTGCGTTAAATAAAAATGTTATTTCGGTGGGCCTGAATTATAACGTTAAAATGGCTACCTACCGTTTATACCTTACCGCTATTTCGGCGCTTACCAATCCGATCCGAAGATTTGTTTTAGGTCTCTGAACCCCCACGTTGCCTGTACAAGGCCGTGGGGAAGGATAGAGGATATGGGCCTCATGTACACTCCAGTGTACATGAGGGTACATTTATTAATGTTCTAACCCTTCCGGCGGGAAGGGTTAGTACATTAATTAATGTCCTCAATTAAACGGCGCAATTAGAGATTTAGGTCTCCGGTGTTATACCCCCAGGAGCGCAGCAGCCCCCTCTTCACTTATGGGTTCTCTTCAGTTGAGTTGGCTGTTCCAGGAATGACTAACATATAACAATTATGAATTAACTTAATTTTTTATATGACTTAGTAAAATAAATTTTAGTAACACTTATACGTTTTCTGATAAGAGAAAGCGAATTTCAATGTACAAGGCCGTGGGGAAGGATATTAAGGAAAAGTTAAAGTTGAATTTAGGTTGTTGATGATTAAATCATAAGGTGAAGCCGTCACCTAACATAAAGTTAGAAGTTAGAGAATTGTATGATACTACTCTTCCGTTTAAGACTTTTTTTATTAGTTTCTATTCCTCTTTCACATAAATGCTAATATGCATCCGAACTCCCCTCCTCGGTTAGGAACGTGACAAACATGGAAAGGGGTGAGAAATCATTATTTATATTATATTTATTCTTAACTTCTTTATTGGTTTTTGGAAAGTTCACCACATAATAATATTAATGTAGCATGTTAATCTTATTCCTTGTGAGTCTTTAATAATAGGGAGTTTATCTAAGGACTCACTTCAACTTATTTGTATCCAAACCACGTACGAATCAAATCATAAATTAAACACCATAATTTGGTCAGTTAGGTATAACAGTAAAGGTATTTATTTAGTAAATTTGTTTGAGATATTAACTTATCTAACTTGATAACTTTAACAAAAATACAAAAATGCCATATTTTATCAGAAATAAAATTTAGAAAACTTCCTCTTTAGAATAAATATGATTTTATTTTATTTACATATACTAAAAAAAGTTAACTAATAAACCCCGGGAAAATATTAGTGTTTAGTGCAGATTAAACACGTATTCCAGACTCATTGCATACTCCAGTTGGGACTGCTGGGAGAAATCTACTTCACCTTGCACTTGGACGCTACACGCGTATTACAATTATAAACATATCGTTTAGCGTCAAAGTGCAAGGTGAAGCAGATTTCATATAATCCGTGTCACAATAAGATTATACAGGAAAGTTTTTTGTTGGCGAATAATCGGTTAACCTTCCTGCATATTTGCCTCTTCATCCCTAGATCGAGATATTGCTAAACGATAGCATGCACACAAAGTTTGAATTGTAACTAAGACACCCATCTTCCGCGATCTTTCTTTAACTACGGTAGCGCTCATAGTGGGTTTGTTTTTCTCTTCAGATGTACACTGTTACTAGAGTTATTCTTGTTATTTTCTTGGAGTTAACTTGAGCCTTATGTATCGCTTGTGAGTGGCTTGTGCAATTTTTTTCTTTTCATTTTCTGTTTGTTTTGTTATACACTCGAGTCAGTGAAAATTTTACACCGAGCGTCTTATCATGTTGCTAAAAGCTTGATGGCGGCAGTAAATAGTTAGTAAGAAATATGACATTAGGTAGACTAAGCGCCGTTGGCCGAGAAGAACAAATGCCTACACAGAAAAGGGAAGCGAGTCATCCAAATCAGGAGTTATGGTTCGTGTGGGGAAGAGGCAATGTGCTCCGTCCCTACCGTTGAGGGACACTTGGTGTTTCCACAGCATTGCACTCACATGAGCCGACAGAGGTGAACAATGTTGGGAAGGCTCTTGCAGTAACTTGTATCGTTTCGATTGCCATGCTAAGTAGGAGCAGGTTGGAAATGCTGCAGTGTGCAGTGGTATTCTACTTTTCCAGGCATGACTGGTTAGGGTTATACCGGCAGTAAGTGAGAGGGAAACAGAAAGTTTCACATTTGTATAGTAAGGGGTTAATAAAAACTGGTTTCACACTATCGGTATCGAAATAGCTCGAAAGAAGCTCGTCTGTCCCAATGGTTCTCGTCGCAACCCCTCTGAAGGGGAGAGGCGAGGGAGAGGTATGGGAATGGGCATGGCTACCTTTTCGCGCTGCTTTGGTGCAGTTTTCTTGCTCGTTGCGCTGCGAGACATCGTTTTTGATATTTGTTTCATATCGGCGAGTTTGAGATTTTAGTTGCGAGGCTCTGGATCCTCCGGTCGGTGAAGAATCGGGCATGTAAGGTTGGTTTGTTGGAAATCAGGAAATTTGCGCATGTTTGGGACAAGAGTACATGTTGTTGGTTAAGGGTTCGCATTTTTACCGTGCGGTTGGTGAGCGGAGACGGGAGGAAGCGTTGCGGAGGTTCTAACATGCCCGCCCCCGGTGATAGATATGACGAGGACCGGAGCTCGACCGAAGATGAAAGGTGAGGCTTGAAGTTTAACTGTGTTTGTGGAAAATTAGGGGAGGACAGTGACGGTTTTATCCTGTTAGTTTATGCGGCTCAAACATTTGATTTCTGGAGCTTCTGGATGAGAATCCGAGTTGTTTGTTTGATGTTCAGGACCGCAATTTTAGTAACTGGGAGGTGCAGACGATAAGAGTGGGGGTGCTACATGTTGAAATTTGTCGATGCTCAAGCCTGTTGGAAATTTGTTGTCCATTAGAGGGGACTCTTTACCTTGCATCTGCTGCATGCTTGTGTGTGCTTTTAGGAGGACACCTCTGTTTGTGTTCTCCATTATGTGGGAACGGTGATGCTATCAACACAAGTTTTCAACCTGATGTCCGAGAATGGATAGGAACTGGTTGCCGTCATGTGGGAAGCCAATTGTCATTGCTTTTCCTGGTTCAGATTTAAAATTTAGTAAAATTTTCCGAGTTTTCTTGGCCGTCATCTGAATTTACGGGATGGTGCTCAGAGTCACTTCTGCTATAGGGACAACGCTCGGGTGATCAGCAAGCCCTTTACATCCATGCTGCTTACTGATACCCTCATCCCAAGCTTCCAAGCGCTTAGTAGGAACTTGGGAGTTGTTTCTCTGGGGTGGTTAGCAAACTCAATAGTTGTCTCTCGGGTGGTTAGCAGCTATTCCTTTTTCACCGGGTCACCAGTCTTCCAGGCGGTTGTTAAGGAGTTTGTAGTCGTCCATCTCCTGGCTGATTGTCTCCGCCTTGCCTGCTTAGAAGAGGGCTCATCCTTCGCAAATATCTGTTGCTCCTCTGCGACCAGGGAATCCCGTTCAGCGGCTGCGAGCAATAGTTTGCATCACGCTGGTACAGAACTTAGTTTTAGTGTTGTAAGGTTATCCAGCCCGTACCCAAAGCTAACCGGGCTGGGAACGAGATTAAGCATGATCTGCCTATGAACCTGATAGTCAGGGCCATGCAGGTTTCAAGTGTGAATTCTCATGTCGTGTATATCTCTCATCCGTTTTTGATTGTGTCGTTATCAATATAACGAGTCTATATGTTTGTTTCGTTTGAATCTCTGTCGAATTGGAACCCATTGTAAACGCTGTGCCATCTAGGAACGAAGAAGCGGCGACCTCTGGAAATGGAGAGGCTTCAAGTGGAGGCCAGTACACGTACAACAATCTCTTCAAGCTCGATGTAAGTCCAGTGTGTAGCTTGTAGCTACTTCTCAGGGAATTGTGGGTATGTATGTTGCAGGGTGATGAGGGAATGTGGACAATCTGACTAGCAGAATTCTTTGTGGATTTTGCACTCTTACCTTGTGTGTTGACTGTGTTCAGTCGTTGTTGGATCTCCAGCTTCCTCAAGGTGAAGACGATGTGCCCGTTAGCAGCAATAGCAGCAGTGAAGATGAGGGCGATTCGGGACGAGGTATGTAGTAGAAATTTTCTGAAGTTAGTCGGTATCCCTAAGCCGAGATAGTTCTGTATTTTCAGTTTTTTAGCTGAACTAGTTCAGGGTTTCTCTAGTACTCTACACCGCAGTTGCCTGATCTGAGCGTGGCGGACTTCGGGGGACAAGAATCTCTCCTGCCTCGAAGGTGCCAGGCTGAGGAGAGGTCTATCGTTTATTTCGTAGAACTGGGCTTCTTTTGCTGACTAGGATGGTTAAGCATTATGTTTAGTGTCTGACACTAATATATGTACCAGGAAATTGGAGGTTGAATGGACATGCCAATGGTGGGGACGCGGAAAGGCCGTCGGACATCCAATCCGAGATGACCATGAAGAGGAAAAGAATACAAGTGGAGGCTGATGCTGGTCGTAACTCGGCAGGAAGAGATGATTCCGACAGCAATGACGAGGACGAGGATGATACCATCTACACAATCTCAGAAGAAGTATACAGAGAGATGCTCTCTGAGCACTATCATAGGTACAAGAGAGCTCGACTACAAGAAGCCATGGCCGCCCGCTCAAGTGTTGCAGCCATCCGTCGAAGTGAGAATGCGAAGCAGAAGGCCCTGGGCAACCACCAGCTGGACCCTGATAGCTTCGATGGTTCTAAGCATCAAAATTCTGGATTCGTCAAGCAGTACTCACGGAAAAGCCGCATGAAGAAGACTGATCAGGACGGAGTAGCTTCTGCAGATGGTATTTATCCTGCTGGTTCAGAGATGCTCAGGGGCTCGACATTCGAGCGTATGACGGCTGAGGGAGGGCCTTTGTTAAACCTGCTCGGTGTCGGGGGTGGAGTTCAATTTCAGATACCGCCTGCATATGACTGGTTGGCATCTAGTCTCCATCTGCCAGATTTGGCGGAGTTGCAGGTATCTGAGCGCGTATTGAGTGGTAAAATCACCTCAACTTCATTGTTGCCTAGTATGGCTTCTGACCCACGGGCGAAGTTGTGGCGGCTGAGAGCGGGTATGGGGGAAAGGTGGGAAGGTCTCAAGTACCCAGGGGGTATGCTAAGAATGTTGCAGGAAGAAGGTCAGAGAAAGTTCCCGTTGCAGATATTGGATAGAGCTAGTATACAGGTGTCTTCAGGTTACCTAGCGGAAGGATCTACTGGACCAGCTCTTGGTCTAGAAGCGTTGGACGGGAACCATCAAGGAGATCCCGTCATTCTGAGACAAATAGCATCTGATGGAGGTCTGATGAACAATTTTGAAGTGAAAATTATCGAAAGTGGTGATGGCTATGAGGTTCGTAATCCTTGCTTACCAACTTGTGCTGCAGTAATACAATTCGAAGTTGCGGGAGAAGTCTAGTACGACGATACCAGCTAATTGCTGTTTCCGTGACCCCATGGAGTGTTCCTAGATTATTGCTCTTAGAAAGCCATGCAGTACCTAGTGTATGTTCTCTCTGGCTGTATGTATGTATATATGTACTTGGATGTATGTCGTATATACTTGGCCGGGTTACTTACGGGTTACGTAAGTGCTAGAGCGTGGGCCTTGATATAATCTGCCATTCTCGACGTATGAATATATGTTCTCTCTGGGGTCTCTGCCATTTTGTGGTTACCTCAAGTGCGTGAGCGTAGTCTGATTTCGTTCTGCTATACTCATGTACCAACGTATATGTTCTCTCGGGTTCTCTGGTCCTTGGGGGTTACCTTCAGCGTGTGGGCGTGGTTCCTGATTCGAACTGCCATTCGCACGGAAGAATCATATATGTTTCTCTCTAAAATTACTGTTTCTCCCGAAACTGCTACTCCCGGGTACCAGGATATATGTTCTCTCCCAGATGTTCCCGGAACTGAACAGAAACTCCCGGACCGACAAGGCCCTGCTGAGTTGGAGAAGTCCTCAACTTCGTTTGATCACTTTTCCTACTCATCTGTAGAATAACCGTCCCTGTTGAGTGCTGATGAAGCCAGAGAGCAGGTTGAGGTGCCTGGGACGGGAGAGTGTTCTGTTGCGTGCTCTGTGGTAGCTAGATTCTGGAGTGTACACCTGCTCATTACCTACAGCTGCATCAGTGACCTTTGTGTACGAATTTGTTCTTATTCATTCGACTGACTGGTCTTTTTCTTTCCCTCGTAACCTCTGTCTTCTCTACACTTACCTTTTCTTGTGCGGTTTTTGTGATCCCATACTTTATTCGCAATTTGAGGTTCTGTATCACTCTTACTGTATTTAGCCCAAGTTTCGAATTAGATTTCTTGATTTGGTTTCGATCAGCTTGCACTGCATACTGTACATGTCACTACTTTGCACTTCCATACCTAGGGGCACCATCGCAGGGAATGTGCGCCGTACTTCACACTCCCTGTGGTCTGGCCCTTCAAGTTACAGAGTTACGCTAACTTGACGCTCCAAGATAGCACACAGGCTACCTCCTTTTCTGGAACTTTCAATGTAGTTCACTGAATTATTCTACTGGGTGTTACCTCGCCTTTGAGAAGGTGTTCTCCTTAGCTGAGCTGCCATTCTCCATCATATATGTTCTCTCTACAGTATACGTTTTATGTTTCTGTACCATTGCTCTTTCCTCCTGAGCGTCAGATTGATTCCTGTTTTATTCCGGTCCTTTCTGTTTCCTTGCTGCTGTTTTTCCTCCATTACATTTATGTGATGCTATGTGGGATCCCTAACATATGAGATTACTTGCAATCTTCTCCCAAGCTCACCAATCTACCATTACACAAACCCGGGAGTTCACCCAGAGATGTGACGGAACAGAAAAGAAACTCCCGGACTGATGAGGCTCTGCAGAGTTGGAAACGTCTTCAATTTCGATTTATCACCTTTCCTACTCATCTCTAGCCTGAACCTCTCTGCTAGGCGCTGATGAAGTTAGATACAAGGTAGAGGTGCATGCTGAGGTAAGTGTATATTACCTGCATGCTCTGCGTGTAATATGTGGTAGTCAGGTGACCCGAGTGTACATCTACTCATTACCTACGGCTGTGTCGGTGAGTTTGTGGAGAAAATTGTTTCTAAGTTGCCTCCGGTTGCCCACCTTGGCTGGTCGATGACCCTGTTTACTGATTGTTCTGTGACGGATGCACACTCTCTTAGTTTTCCGTTCTTAATACTTACAATTTTGTTTTCCAATAGATAGTTCACTTTACACCTTGGTTCTAGTATGCATTAGGAAAACCTTGAACCTCTTCACTTGGTCCAAGTAGGCTTCCTTCACCGCACATTCTCCTTTCACGTGTCCTAGCTCGATACGTATTAGGGCGCCTCAAACCTCTCTCTGTAAAGCATTCTTTTCACTCCTGTAAAAGATTTTATAGGTATTGGCTGTAAAAGGGACGGGGCACCTCCGGATGTACCCTGTAAGAATTTAAAGGGATTTTCATAACCGGTCTCTTCCCGTGAGTCTCCTTACAACCGCCAGAGTATTTTCATTTCGACTTTGATGCACGTTCTGCATGCTCATGACCTGACGCCAGAGGCTTACAGGTTGAAACCTTGTTCCCATTCTAACTTTTACAGGGTAAGGTTTGAGACGCCTTATTAGCCCGCAAATATTACGGAATCATGCACGGCATAATAGACCTTGTACTACATTCCTTTCTGGTCATACAGTCTCTTCCATTCTAGCTCCACTGCATTGGTCAATCACCTACTCATGATGAATGTATGCTCCTGATTAATTTATGCTCAGTTCTAGACCTCCGGATTGTCTGACGCATTAGAAGGACATACGTTGAGATCAGTTTGAGATGTTTTGCTCCGGGTTCTGCATTCTGGGTTTTGCATTCACGGGCTGCCCATTGCATTGCTATCCATATAGACCGTAATATATGATCCACTCACGTATTAAATAGCCTGTATTACTTTTGGGCCGCTTGTTTCATGCCGCTTCTCCCCTATCGCCGAGTTCAGCTTCTGCTCTTTGCGTCTTGTCCATTATACTCATGAGGTACCTCTTCGTAATGTACCCACTTAAAGAGCTGTAGTGTTCACAACTTCAAACTGCGTTGATGTGATGAAGCATTACACCTGACGTCAGCTCACCGTTAGTTCCCCGACCGACTCCGCTACGCGAGATTCCGGTCTTGAAATTTCCGTGTCAACCTCACGTGTTCGGGTTCATGTGCTGATGGGACTTTCCCTTCTCTGTTTCCCATACATCAGGTCATCCAACGAAGGATCGAGAGGAAAGAGTCGAAAAGAGATCCAGCCCTGGTTGCTAGGGAGGACTTTGACAAAATTGGAAGGCACTGGCAAAACCTAGTGCGGAAGGATCTTCCTAAACACCATAAATTCTTCATGTCTTACCACAAAAGACAGATTGTGGATGTTAAGCGCTTCGCGGAATTTTGCCAACGCGAGGTAAGTCCGTACGATCCAGTTATCTGAGATTTAAACGCGTACATGTGTAGGGGTCTGACAGTAAGTCAGAAGTTGTCCGTGGGGCCTTTACGTGTTGTTGATGTTGATGAGTATCGAGTCGATGCAAAATGATTAACGAGTATGTCTGGCAGGTGAGGTCAAGGAACATCCGTTCTCTGAAGTCGATACGAGCTGCTCCCATGCGGATAAGACGATTAGCTCGGGATATGGTCATATTCTGGAAAAGGGTCGACAAAGAGCAGGTGCTTTCAAGTGACACATCTGCTAGATAACATGTTAATGGTTACTTGCCCGTATGAAGATGATGCTATACCTCGTTTGAATCAGCGTTGCAACGTTTGCGGATTTTTTCAAATCAAACTACAGGTTCCGTTAAAATGATTCAAAGTCACAGCGCTTTTTCTAGATATTAAGAGATTTCCTTTTTCAGGCGGAGGTACGTCGGAAGGAAGAGAAGGATGCAGCAGATGCTTTGAAGCGTCAGGAGGAGCTCCGAGAGGCTAAAAGGCAACAACAACGGCTTAATTTTCTTTTAACACAGACGGAATTGTACAGCCACTTTATGCAAAATAAACTGGCAGGAGGAACACCTGCAGCGGCGGATACCGCCGTAGTGTCTTCAGCATCAGATGAAACTGCTGCGGCCAAGGACAAAAAGTTGAGTGCGGAAGATGCTGCTGAAGAAGCAGCACTGAAGGAGGAAGCCTTACGTGCAGCAACGCAAGCAGCTGCCCAGGCGAAGAACAGGACCAGTGCATTTGATAGCGAGAGTAGCAAGCTTCGTCAAGCTGCAGGTGTAGACGAGGACGAACAAGAGGAAATGCATGTCGACGGCGCGTCTGACATTGATCTTCTGAATCCGTAAGTTAATGACACGATTCGCTACGGCGTCATGTTTGTTAGCCATTCTGTTGGAAGACATCATGAACTTTGGCCTATCCTTAGAAGGTTAGGCATTAGCAGTACCAGCCTAAACCTTCTGTTTGCTCCTTCGGATACAATTATGGATGACTGCTTAGCTGTCAGGTTAAGGCCGGCTGACTGATAGTCTTACTAACTGCAAATTTGTGTCCATAGGTCGACTATGCCGACCACCTCTTCAGTCCAGCAACCAAAGTTGTTTCAAGGCATTTTGAAGGAGTATCAGCTCAAGGGTTTGCAGTGGCTTGTTAATTGTTATGAGCAGGTAATCAGGGACCGCAGGGGGTTTTGCCTGGTATCCACATATTTTCAGTTTCGGAGGAGTTTTATTCTTCCTTGCGATGAAGCTTTGTGCAATACCTCGTCTCAGACTTGAATTAGTGTCCTCCCTACTTGTATGATACTCATATGCAACTTTCGTATTTGTTCTCTAGCCGATAAGACAGGGAGATTTATATCCCTGTGTTTAAATGTGGTACTCATGTTTCTACACGTAAACTTGATGGTTCTGTAACTGACATCGTCTATCTTGTTTCCGTATGTCTCCTCTGTGTTCCTCTGCAGGGGTTGAACGGCATTCTGGCTGATGAAATGGGTCTTGGGAAGACTATCCAGGCGATGGCTTTTCTTGGGCACCTGGCAGAGGTAAGTGTAATGCGCGGGATCGCTGAAAATTGAGAGCCGAGAGTCAGTTTTGAGAACGCTGAAGGATTGTCTTAAGATTCTAACAGTGATTATTGAATCGCAGGAGAAAAATATTTGGGGTCCCTTTCTGGTAGTTGCCCCCGCATCTGTCCTGAATAACTGGGCGGATGAGGTGAATCGTTTTTGTCCTGATCTGAAAATTCTTCCCTACTGGGGGGGTTTAAACGAACGCACTGTTTTGCGGAAGAACATAAATCCCAAGCGTCTTTACAAAAGGCAAGTGTTGTGCAGTTGAGTTTATATTTCCGTCGGAGATAAGTTGTCAAACCGTGTGCTGTGAAGGAATTTTAATGTTGTGTGAAGGATATTGACGAACGTTTTGTGCTGTTTGTCTGTATCTACTAGCTGGTATGAACAGGACACAAAAGTCTTACCTCTTATGCTCACGTCAGGCGTTTCACAGTTTTAACGTAGCCATCTTCTTTCAGGGATGCAGGTTTTCATGTTCTGATAACAAGCTATCAGCTCTTGGTGTCTGATGAGAAGTATTTCAGGCGAGTCAAGTGGCAGTACATGGTACTCGATGAAGCCCAAGCTATAAAGAGTGCAAGCAGGTGGGTCGTCTTCGTTTGTGTCTGAACGTTAAATCGTAGGACTTTTTTCTGCTCATGTAGGTCAAAGAAAATATTCCCATCATGTCATGTGTGCGCCGTTTACACTGTGGTCATATGAAACACACCAAGAACATGTTTATCACGTTTGGGAGGGAAGCAAACTTCAACAACGTCAGTTCTCTTAATGGTTGGCACATGACATGGAGCTTTCGGATGGATCTTGATTAAAAGTTGTGAGTACCTTCATGAGTGGAGCACCTGTAGCCTGTGTATGGGTCACACTCGTCACCTCTTTCGGCATAACGCTTACTGATAAAAACTTGTTGGATTCCAGCTTGAGGTGGAAGACACTGCTCAGTTTCAACTGTCGCAACCGGCTTCTTCTCACAGGAACGCCCATACAAAACAGCATGGCGGAGCTTTGGGCACTTCTCCATTTCATTATGCCAACTTTATTTGACAGTCATGAACAGTTCAGCGAGTGGTTTTCTAAGGGGTAAGACCGTTTAAACTTTCATCCTGTAGGGCCAAAGCCGGTAATGGGTGATGATTTGGCTGTCTAAATAGACTTCCAGTATTACTCATTAACAAGTATGTCATTTCGTAGTGATTTTTCTTGTGATGTGTTGGCCTGCAATAAAGCGTTTAATGAAACATTAGAAGAGTCTCTTACCATAGACCAGATGATTGTAAATGATTGACCTGGCTTGGACCGTTGGTTGAGTACTTGAAAACCGAGGTGTATACTGACTGGGGACTTTCTTCCGGCTAGGATTGAGGGTCACGCGGAGCACGGAGGCACTCTGAATGAGCATCAGCTAACGCGACTGGTAAGTAAGTCGTCATTTTTGAACCTAGGAGGACATGACCAACCTTTTGAGGGGATTGCAGGCGAACTCAGCCGTGTTCGAAAGGGTTATGTGTTGTTCCTCTGGCATCTACCGGGACTTGTCGAGGAACTCATCCTTAGAAGCCTGGAAGGAGATAGACCTCTGTCCGAGCGTGGCCTTTGTTAACTGTTCTTGAAGGAGTGTTTTCAAGCATTACTCTCACTCAGTTCTTCACTTGTTGAAACAGCATGCAATTCTGAAACCATTCATGTTACGACGCGTGAAGAAGGATGTCATAACTGAGATGACCAACAAAAAAGAAATTGTGGTATCGTGCTCACTGAGTTCACGACAGCAAGCCTTTTACAAGGCCATAAAGAACAAGATTTCAGTTGCCGATTTGTTCGATAGCAAGGGTGCTATGAGTGACAAGAAAGTTCTTAATCTCATGAACATCGTCATCCAGCTTCGGAAGGTAAGAAGCCTCTTTGCATGTGAAAGAAGACATTCACCTCGTAGTGGTTGGACTGGGCCAAATTGGGTCGAGCTTTATGGATTAAAACTTTTAGCTAAGGTTTGGACCTTGAGTTTATAATTTGGTGATGTACGTACGTATTGCAGGTATGTAATCATCCGGAGCTCTTCGAGCGCAACGAAGGCAGCTCCTTCCTGCATTTCGCTGCGATGAAAAACTCCCTTCTTCCTGCCAGCTTTGGTGAGCTCGAAGAGATGCATTATGCTGGATCATTCAACCCTATCTCATACCAGGTGAGTGATTGTTAAGAGTTCGTAGATGTGATAAGATATCTTGCTTCTCCTTTGCAGTAGTTCGAGGATCTTAAAAGCAGTGATATCTTCTTCTTTCCCTTTGAATGTTATTTTTGACAAGGCCAGTTTGACTTGCAGATCCCTAAACTCCTGTACCGAGATGGCATGCATTGTCTTCCAACAAGGAATTCTGGTTCCTGTCAAGGCTTCGCAGAAAAGTGGTTAAGAAACCGATTCTGCATTTTCGCAGCAGATAATGTTCATCACTCCATCTTCTCTGAGACTGGTGAGGATGGTTGCCAAGGATCCTCCTGTAGAAGCGGGGCTTTTGGTTTTTCGCGGCTTTTGAATCTATCACCCTCTGAAGTCGAGTTTCTGGCCAAAGCTTCTACCCAGGAGAGATGGTTGTATTCTACATTGCAGCACGACAGTTCGTTGATAGGAGCAATCCTTGCTCAACAAGAAAATAGCGAAGTTGGGCATGAATTTCTTGAGGGTGATGTTGAGGAGCCTAAGACAAGAGCTATTAGAAGATTGTTGATGTTCCCGAGTCTATCTGAAGCTTCTGTGCTCCATGAGAAACGGGCTACTGGTCCAACATCGGATCCTTTTGAGGCTTTGGTGATCTCATGCAAGGAGAGATTTCTTCAGAATGTGGGGTTGTTACGCTCGGTGCGTAAGCTAGTGCCGGCAGTCCTCGCCCCTCAGGTTTGTTTCCGTTCTTTCTCTTCTCCCCAAGTCAGTATTGAGAGCGGTTTCTACGTTATGCAAACTCCAGCTTAATAAGGAAGGCTTTGAAAGATAGGGTATTGCGCCCATAAGGAACCAAGCTGGATGCAAAATATTCCCATTCGATGTCGTTTTTAGTAAAATCATAACGAAATCGTGCTGATCAGGACCGTATTTGTGGGTTTGCAGATTGATGTAGTTTGCTCCGACCGTGGGTTCACTTATCAAAGAACAGAAGAACTCCAAAACCCATGGATAAAGAAATTGTTGGTGGGTTTCGGTCGAACCTCTGATTACAGCGGACCTTCCGTTCCTCGTCCTCCTCATCACCTCGTGCAGGAGTATGACGTGAAGATAGAAGTGCAGGAGCCTTTGCTTTCACTACCTTATCGGATATTTGGCTCGGCACCCCCTGTTAGGAGCTTTGACTTCGCGAAGATGTTGACAGTAAGTCCTCACTTATACGGTGTTTTACCGATACCTGGCGAAAAGTACATTACCTAGATGAACCGGTTACTTGCTTATCAGTGTATTTGCTCTTTGCGTTCCCCCGTGCAGGAACTGTCAGGTTTCTCTGTTGGTTTGCTTGGAAGGACTGAAAATGCAGTTCTTGCTAACTTTTGGGCACGTTAGTTTAGGAAGGCGCCCTATCTCGTATGTTTCCTCTGGATGCCTTTTAACGACTTGGCTTGGAAAACATCATCCAGGACTCGGGCAAGCTGCATGTACTAGATGGTTTGTTCAAGCGTCTCCGAGCAGAAGATCATCGGGTACTTCTATTTGCGCAAATGACGAAGATGCTGAATATCTTGGAGGTATGGGTTTTTCATTACTGTCGTGCTTTGTGCCGAAGCCTGATGGACATGTAGAAGTTTTTGGTGTGAAACTGTTAAGGTATGGCGGGGCTCGTAATAAGGCATATGATGGTAATGATAAACTACCTGGAGACCATGTCCTACTTATTAGCAACGTCGAACACTGTTTGCAACTGTTTGCCTCAATGAAAATCTTGCTGCGGACAAATCTTCTTACGTGGTTTCCTGTGACAGGATTACATGAACTACCGCAAGTACAAGTATCTACGTCTCGATGGTTCTTCAACGATAATGGATCGGCGTGATATGGTGAAAGACTTTCAGCATAGGTACGCCGTTAGGAAGAACTTAGTCAACTCTTAGCATAGTAAGCTAAGAGTGTCAAAGCTTGTACGATTGAATTGGTTGTCGGCCTGTACTGTCTCAGGAAGTTAGTAAAAGCGCAATCTTCTCTCTGTACTTTGACATAGTGAACATGCAGTATGGTGGGATGTATCATCACAAACAGAAATCTTAGTGTGAACCTTGCACTTCGCAGATCGTTGAGTGGGATGGTAGCCTAATTACATGTTGTCTCTAAGACTGACTAACATCATTTGCGGTTTTAACATGGTTGAATCTAACCGGTCCTTCTGGAACGTGTGTTTCTACAGGGGGGATATTTTTGTCTTTCTGCTGAGTACTAGAGCTGGCGGGCTGGGTATCAATCTGACGGCGGCAGATACTGTCATCTTTTACGAGAGTGATTGGAATCCCACAATGGATCTGCAAGCGATGGACAGGGCACATCGCCTCGGGCAGACTAAGGAGGTTTGTCCTTGCACCAAGTTGCTTTGGGTATCAAAAATTAATGTCGACGTGCAGTTCCTTATTGGAATATGAAACTTATCTTTCTTGTGGTGAATGGAAGTAGACATTTGCACTTTTTCGTTTCTGAGCACCTTCTGCGCGGCTGGGAGCCATCATGTCAGTTGGGGTAAGAATCTAGTATAATGTCTTATGTGTTTTCCGGTTGGTTCCAGGTGACAGTTTACAGGTTGATTTGCAAGGGAACGGTTGAGGAGAAGATCATGAAACGGGCGAGTCAAAAGAACACAGTCCAGCAGCTCGTTATGACAGGTGGACAGTCACAGGGAGATGTTTTTCAGGCGGAAGAAGTGGTGTCTTTGCTGCTGGACGATGCAGAACTTGAGCAAAGATTGAAGGAGCAACAGCAGGGTCCCAAGACCACGGTATGCGCCTGAACTTCATTTAGGTTGCAAAAGTTGCTATTCACGTTAACAGCCCAAAGTAGTTTATGGCGACTTCTGCCAACTGGACGGTACCCGATCTCACGACCAAATCTCCCGACGCCGGGGAACGCATTGGGTTTACCTTGTTGACATGTTGACTATAATGCAAGGTTTTAGATCCTGTGCTCCAGTCCGGTGATCATCGATCGGGGCTCGCACCGATTCATCGTTTCCCAAATCACATGCGATACTGAATGCTGATACTACCGGTCCAATTCAGCTTACAACTGAATGCGCGTGTGATAGGACAGGAAAAAGGAAGTTAACAGATTTCATGTTCCATCACTTTACCTTGTACCGCAGGAAAAGGCTGAGAAGCGAAGGAAAGGATGGGGTGGAGGGTCCTCAACTAAGGGCGTTCGCTTAGATGCTGAGGGAGGTGACGCATCACTGGATGAGGAGGCTTTACTGGCTACAGGAGAGGGACTAAAAGCATCTCAGGATGGTACGAGCACTGCTCCAGACGGGGACCAAGCGGTCGCTAATTTGACTGAAGGGAGTGCAGAGAAGGCGGTACGCGAAGTGGGGAGGAAGGTAAATGGTGCTCTCCTGATTCTTTGTGGTAGTAACCAGAATTGTGGCTCCAAAGGTTTCGGAGACAAATCTGGTTAATATAAGAGGTGAAACACTTTCGTTTCTGCCTGACCATAACGAGGCAGATGGGGTTGTTTGGACTGCCGTGCAGTTGTACCGAAGGGGTATCAGTGACGCTTGCAGAGGTCGAAATTCCAGCCCCACTTCGTGCGTATAGGCACACAAGATTGACCTTAATACTTTGTGGATTCCGGAACTAATGCAATTCTCCGTTCAATGTTCAGAGGAGGCGAGGTGAAGGCAGAGCACCGAGACCACCGAAGGCTCCAAAGACCCCGAAGGAGCCAAAGCCAGCTAAGGAACCTAGAGTGCGCAAAGATCGGAGACAACCCAAAGTTCCAAGACCCCCTCGAACTCCTGGGTTACCGAGGGCAAGGGGTGGTAGACCTGGCAGACCTAAAAAATCTGATAAGTCTCCCGCCACGTCTGGTGCTGTTCCACCCGAGTCGCTGGATGTGGCATCTTCAGTCGCAGAAAGAGCTGATACCCATGAGCAGACAAACGAGTCCAGTGTCAATGGCGAGTCCAGTACACCTGTAAAGCTTTTGGCTCACCTTGGGGATACCAGCAACGGCGAACAGCCAAAGGCGACGGGTCGGGGCCCTGAGGTAAAAGCCGATATTAATGGCCACAGAGAGTCTGAATGGCCTCAAGGTACCGATTCTGTGAAACATGGGCAAGCAAAGGGGAAGAGTCGAGGAGGTAAGGAAAAGTCAGCAACTCCTGATGGTTTTACCGGTAAAGCACGCTCTCGTCCCCCCAAACGGAGAAAGAATTCATTGGATTTAGAAAGTAAATCTATAGTGAATAGTGGTTCCTCGAACCCCCTTGTAGGAACTATGAAACTCGGTCTCCACAACCAACAACAAAAGCAGACTCTAGCCGAGAGCACTTTGTCTTTATCATCCGGTGAGGATACTTTGTAACATTCTGGGAGTCAGTTTAGTAATGTAACTGGATTGGATACAAATGGGGTTGAACTGCACGAACGGGGACGAGGAGCGGGTGGTGAAGGTCGGAAGTGATACAGCGTTAAGCTATTGATTAATAGTGCCATCAGTCATTCAAATAATCGTTGATCATTTTGAGTTTTGAATGGGTATTCAGAACCCATGATCTCTTTGTATGTAGTGTAGTTTAGTGAGAGCAGTAAAGCAATGAAAACCTAGGCGGAAATTTCAGTCGATTTATACAGAGTGTATTGATGTGCAGTCATTCTCCATTTCTCCTTTTGAAGAAAAGAAGGATGGATGTTTGTAGTTCCATTGAAGTTACAGTCAATTCACGGCCAGAATATTCTCCTTGTACACCGCCGAGTGAGTCTGGCCGAGCATGGAGTTTTAATTGGTGTTGATGAGCTCAGGTTCACACATGTCCTTGAACTCTTTTATCTCATTACCGAGCGAAGTCGAGACATCATACCTATTTTGAATTTGTGGGGAGAAAGGAGCGTCCCTGAGAACCTTTACTTCCAAGATGTTGGACACCATAGGTACATGGAAGTACATCCTTTCAGTTAAGACGAGGCATGGTTTGGTTTGAATTCGTTCTTTCCGGTCGGGACAATTCTGAAATGAACTGAATTATGAATCTACGTACATACAGGGAGGTTTGTCTGAGTATGTCGGGTTTTACGCTTTAACAACTACTGTCTGCTTCTATCAACAAGATATCTCATTTTTTTTTTGTTCATAAGAAACTGTTTTCACTGTAATAAGATACTTTTTCTTTGATTTTGAGGACTGCTTCCAGTTTGCAGTCTTCAAAGTTCAAACTTATTATTGTGTAAAGATCACGTGAGAAGACATGAACTCCAGTGTGAAAAAGAGATTGCTTCTCACCTGAATATAAACATGCAACATGAAACTCTTAGAGAACTTTTGCGCGTGTGCTGCTATTGGAGAAGACTGACATAAGTGTAAAACAGTTGATAAGTTGCAAGAGACTACATCAGATCAACATTGTTATCAGTAGTTCCCTCTGCAATTGAGAGGTCCTGCTAAGTGTCCATCGATTCAATATATATGCATCCCAAATGAGCGTGAGAACGAAGAGACAAAAGAACCAGAAATATATGTTTTGAAATTCTTTGAAATGATTTGTTGTACATGATCGTTTTGATAAAAAGTATTTATTTGAAGAATTGAAAATCTGTAAAAGTGCTCTATGTAGTGAGCAAACTGTGCTCTAAATCTAAGTAAATAAATATACATGAATAATTTTGAGTTGAAAGTATCACATGGACTCTCGGAGGAGGAAAAACTTATAAGTGCAGGGACTTCAAGCGTAACCCTTTCGAATATAACTAAAGTCATCTGCACTGATAAACATATTCAAACTATATTTTTTCCAATAAGGTTCATGTTTCTTTTGGTTGTAATGGATAGTATCGACGATTCATAAAAAGTGACGCTATGATAGCGAATTCTATTATCAACTTATTAAGAGGATATGTTGTTATCACTTGGAGGGAAGATTGTCAACAAGCGTTTGAAATGCTCAAACAGAAGTTGGTCATTATGCTCATTCTATAGACACCCAAATGAGATTTATTGTTTCATGGCTTTGTCCTAATACCATCACAAGTGCTATACTAGCTTAGTTAGATGAGAAACAACAAGATCATCCTGTCTACTATGCTAGCCGTCAGCTTAGTACCGCAGAACAGAATTATTCCACTACTGAATGAGAGTGTTTTGACATGATCTTTTCAGTTCAAAAGTTTCTCCATTATTTACTAGGTAACCCATTCATCATACATGTCAATCATGAAGCTTTGAAGTAGTTAGTAAATAAACTTTCACGTTCGAGAAGACTGGCTCGATGATTCTTAATTCTTTAAGAGTTTACTTTTACTGTCGAATACAAATTAGGTAAACTTATACTAATGTTGACCTTCTATCTCGTATTCTAGATGAACTGTCCAAGTTCTCATTGGATACTAATCTTAAGGATTTCTTCTTGTTCCAAATCACTTAGACCACTACTTTTCGATTCTTGGATTTTTCAGTTATGATATTATTTACTTATTGGTAATATTCTGATTGGAGTACCTGCTCAATACATGATACGTTTCAGCAAGCTGCTTATCCTTTTACGCTTTTACACGATGAAATTTATTGATTTGGGTTGGATCATGTCTTGCGATGTTGTGTTGCTCTAGAAGAAATTTATTTGGTTATCAAATACTGACGGACATTTCTCTGCGGATCTTACTTCGAGGAAGATATATCTCATTGGGTTATGGTGGTCTACTGTTACTCGTGACACACATCATTGTATTAAACATCGTGATGCTTATCAGCAATCGGGTAAACTTTTATCACGTTATCAGATGTATTTAACGCCCATGTTATCTGCACAACCCTTCCAACGTTGGGGATTGGATTTCATTGGTCATATTACTCCACCTGCTCGTCTCTCCTAGCACAAATATATCAGTGTGGTTGTAGATTATGTCACCAAATGAGCCGAAGCTCAGTCTGTTACTAAGACTAACGCTAGCTCTACCATTCAATTGTTAGAACGAAATACTAGCGCTCGTTTTGGTGTTGATATTAACATTGTCTTAGACAATGGTTTTCATTTTGTCAATGAGACCATCGAGAGCATTACTGCGCCGTATGAAATCATCATTCACTTTGCCACACCTTATTATCCTCAAGCTAATGGTCAGTGGAAAAAATTAATCATACACTAGTTACTATTATCTACAAAACTATGGCCTTACATTGACTGAGATAACCGCCTTGTGAGTGCACTATGGACTTATTGTACTACTTTTAAAATAAGTATTGGTTTTAGATCATTTCAATTGGTGTATGGTCAAGAAGTGATTCTGGTCACATTTTTTGTCCCTATTCTATGTATCCTCACTAACTACACTTCCACGAGAACGTGCTCGTCTTCAGATGGAGAGAAGACATAAATCATGTTCATGTACTGCATGCTTTAACCGAGAAGAAGCGTTATATAACACATATACTAATCAGGCTAGGAGAAAGAAATATTTCGATAAGAAAACCACGGAGTTATTCTTACATGAAAGAGATTTAGTCTTATAATTAAATGACGAAATCAAACAATTTCTCGGTAAGTTTTATATTCTATGGTTGGGACTTTATATAATAGAGACTATATACAAAAATAGTTCAGTACAACTTAAGACCCTTAAAGATGAACTACTGCGTTCACGCACCAATCTGATTAAATATGACCTTATCATCTGCCGAAAGTCATTATCAATTCTGTGATACCTAAGGGGACTATATCCATTTACCATGTGAAAGAATTCCCATATGAGGTTTCTAATATTCAGTAAAGTCCATGTACTAATATGCTTGAATATGGACCAAAGGACACATACTCGAATTATGACATTAAGTTGTCCTTGCTATGTACCGGAGATTGCGTTCCTGACTCAGAGGATGACGTCACTCAGGGACGTTCATTCCTTACATCGCACATGGGATGAAGTTAGACAAGAAATGTGTACATCACTAAGAGAAGATCACGGGAAGAAGACGGTGAATTTTAAAGCTTTAAGTCTAACGAACAGACATGGGTAAAACTACGAGGTTCTTGGAGCCGCCTAAACCTCAGGAGGCCAATGAGTGTTAGTTTACCCGAACCACCAAAACCCTCTATGAATGCTTAGAGCTCTCTAGTGTTCAAAATTGTTTCTCACGCTCAGACATAGCATTACGTCATTATCATCCGTAGAAGAGAAATAGATTGACACTTCTCTGAGAGAAGTGCGTAAATTTTTGAATCTCTAGAAGGTTGCAGAAGAATCGATGGTTGATAATAAATCCAAGGCAAGGTAGGCACTGAAGAGAAAAATGATGAAACTCGATGTGGTGGATTAAGAACCCTCACCAGGAGGAGATGGAGTTGCTCCACTGATGGCTGCGGTATTATCAATTTATAAACTGGAGTACCGTAAGTTGTCAATTTATAAACTAGAGTACCGTAAGTTATCAATTTATAGCAATTTTTCACCGCATTGACCGAGAAAATACTAGTACGGTTCCTCAAGTAGAATATGAGAAACGTGAGAGGATTCTCAAGAAGATAGGACCCTTACAAGGAGACAAGGTAGAGCTGCCAAAGGTATTACCAGTAGAGAAGACATAATCTCGCCTACTCACACTAGTCGGTTGAACGCCCATTTGAAACTTTAGTCGAAGATACAATGAAGAAGTTAGATCAAGAAAGGACGATCACCACAAGCCATACAAAAAGCCGATGCAACTTCTCAAGCTCAACATAAGCCTAATGTTGCAGCACCACAAGTGATCACTGCTCTAATATCTTCGACCGCCGTCTCAAAAACTCTGCAAGAGACAGACAAAGAAGCCGTTAAGCGGACTAAATTCCACAAGACTGCAGACAAGCATGTATCATCTATTGAAAAGATGATGGCTTCTGAACTTGATGCTCAGAAAGAGCTCGATGTACCGCTAATTGATCTTACTGATGAGATTGTTCCATTGGAGAGGACTTTGATTCAAGAATTAGAGAATCTATCTTATCCAATGCTGGTTCTTGAAGAACCATATATGTTAAATAGCGTGTCACTATTTCGTGCATCTATCGTCTTGTTGCGTTAGTGGAAGCTCTTGCTCAGTAGGTCCGAAACTCACAACGTTAACTTGTAAACCACAGTTACATGTTAGCGTTCATGCACCACTTACCTCTATCTCGTTTGGTCCGGACCGGACCGTCTCCCTAACTCTCAAGTTAAAGATTCCTTAAGTCCTGATCTAGACCCGGCTAGGTCGGTCCCAAAATATGAGCAAGTCACAACGTGACTTAGGGCGGACTCTCATAAAGTCTAAGGTCTTAAACGGTGCCTCTGACACACCTAGTGGTCCAATCTCTCTCGAGGTGGTGGTCTAACCCACCGTCTCGTTTCCTAGTCTTGCTCTAGACCTTGGATCTCGTTCCTAACTTCAGACATCTAAAACTAGACTAGAATGTACTTTGGTACTGACCCAGTCATCATCTCATGTCTTTAGAGTCCGTCTGCTGAACTCTGAGATCGGATGACTCGTCTTGACCTACCCAGACATCGCCTCCTCATATATACTTCTGAGGATCGCCGACCCGCATTTTTCTTTGGTCCCTGAAAATTATACCACAAACCATTGAAGATTCATGAAACATTACTTGATACGTTTACATGTGAACTTCATGATGATAAAGTGTTTGCAAATTAGAATATGCCTATGGTCTTCAAGAGGTTGAAAAGAATGTTCTGAATCTTCCATTTTTATCTTATCTGGATAAGCTAGTAAAGGAATAGTGAAATGATCACATAAACAAATACAGAGAATAGTTTTTGTGCTGACTATCGTACAGTTTCGATGAAAAGCATGTAACCGGGAATGTGTCTTCTAAGTTCAAACAATAAAAGTTCAACATTATATTTTAATTTTGAAATTCCGTTCTCAAACTCAGGAAGCATATTGCATATTATCCACCCACATGTACACTTAGAAGTCTGGAGTAATTTTTTATTAATTTATGTTTTATTTTTCTATGAAAAAATAGAGAATAAATTACTATATAATTGAAATAACACTGTTATGTTATCAGGATCTCAGACTTTACTCCTAGTAGCACGGGAGTAAACGGTTTACTTATGGATTATGTTTGGATTTGTTGGTAAGTCTAGAGAAATAAATTTAACTTTTTATAACAATTATAGTGCCTATTAAACCACCAGTGCCCCTATAAAAGGGGCGTCATGACACCCTGCTTACATGGCATTCTGCCACGTAAGCCAGAGCTGCGTCGAACAGTGACGGACTGCTAAGGCCGAAATCTATTTTCGAAACTCGCCTGAGCGCGCGGGGGGGGGGGGGGGGAGTTTAGGTTTTTGGAACTCGCCTAAGCGCATCGCGGGGCTTTACATTAATTTTCGCCGTCGCTTGGTCGTTCGCTTCTACGCTTCTTCGTTGCGGTCGCTCGCTTCCACGACTCTCTCATTGCGATCGCTCGCTTTTGCTATCGCTCGGTCGCTTTCACCATCGCTCGGTCGCCCGCTTCCACACATCCTCGTTGCAGCTTTGCCATCGCGGTTTTGGGTTGTTCTTTTCTGTTCAGGCTCAAGGTTTGCTCGGTCGTTCGCTTCCACGCTTCCTCGCTGTGGCTTTGTCATCACGGTTTTGGGTTGTTCATTTCTGTTCAAGCTCGAGGTTTTCTTTGCTCTTCTCCCGGCCATCGCTCCGCAGGACTTTCCCTCAAAGTTTGCATTGATTCACACCAGTTCTCAGATCTTTCTCGGTTCAGTGGTTGTCTCAGGTTCTTCTCGGTTCTTCGGTTTAGTGGTATTTCTCGGTTCTTTTTGCTTCTCATTTCAGTTTTCTGGTAAGTTTATAACAGATTGGAAACTCGAGTTTGACATTAGGGGTGTACACTGTGAATGCTACCACGCTTCCTCGCTACGGCTTTGACATCTAGGTTTTGGGTTATTCTTTTCTGTTCAGGCTCGAGGTTTTGGGTGCTCTGCTCTTGCTCCGCAGGACTTTCCATCGATATTTACGTCGAATCTTCGAAGTTCTCAGATTTTTCTCGGTTCTTTTCGGTTCAGTGGTTTGTCTATGGTTCTTCTCGGTTCTCAGTTGAGTGGTATTTCTCGGTTCTTTCTGGTTCTCATTTGAGATTTCTGGTTTATTTCTGACAGATTGGAAACTCGTGTTTTCTATTAGGAGGGGGGGGGGGGTGCACTGTGAGTGCTATCATCTTTCTGGGTTCTTTTAGGTTCCATGTCACATACTATGAAGCGACGGAGGGTGATGGCTGATGATGAGTTGAAAGATGTTTGGATAGTCTCGGGTGGCTGTCTTGATGACAGTTCTCTAACTTTCATGACACAAGAACTGCGAGAAGGTTTTCCTGGTTATAGTGCAGCTGTGGTGGCTTTCATTGCCTCTGATGGAGGTGCACACTATGAGACTTTGAGAGTGAGTTGATAGCTTGCATTTCTGCCTCTTACACTGAAGAAACCTCCAAAAAGAAACATTTCACCATTTACAGAGAGCTTTCTTTTCTACTTGGCTATGTAGAACGGAAGCAGTTGCCTGAACTCCTTGAAGCAGCAGTAAAATCCGAGTTTCATGATCACATGAAAGTTTTTGTCGGTTTTCAGAACTAATTTTTCTGTTTTTGTTGTCTGATCTACATTTCGGTCTTTGTAATTTTATTCTTAGCTGCATACATCATGCATCCTGAATAGCGGGTCAAGGAGCTGCTGAATCAGCTCTTACAAAATGCTATGTCCAGATGGGGGCTTCCAACAACCCCCTGTAGCATGTCATAAGTTCTTTGGAATAAAATGAAATCTTCCAACTTACTGTCATTCCAGAGAAAGAAATGAGGAAGAAATGTTGTACATGCAGTTTTCTTCACATGGAGAGTTGACGACAATGGATCAACCCGGTCAGCTAAGGCGACCTACTGCAGATCAGGTTTGCTTACGCTGGTTTGGTTGCGGGCCTTCTTCAGGAACTGCAGCCCAAGTTCAGTTCAGCCCAACTACTTGGAGTGTTCGGGAATAAGTTTTAGTGTCTTCGGGGCTGCTCCTGGAGGAGTCCTTCGGGGTTGTTACTCAACTCTCACAACGCTCGGTCTGTCATTTTCATCCACAGCTGGATTCCAGGTGTCTCAAGGCAGAGCTCCATGTTCAAAAGCCACATGCGATCCCCATTCGGGGAGTAATGCCTAACCAAAGGGTTTCTGTCCTCTCCCCTAAAGCAAAGGGGTAACTTAGTTTTCCGTCCGGAGCTGAGTGTCACAGCCTGGGAAGTGCTCTAGCTCATTTGTGTGCCTACGATTTGGCAGAAAACTCTTACTACTGCATGCAACAGAATCCGGACACTCGCATTATTCCCATAACGGTGTATTCTTACGCAGGACCTCGAGTCGGGAATGATGCATACAGGGATCGAATGGAAGAGCTTGGTGTGAAAGTTCTCCGCATTGTCAACAAGCATGACAAGGTTCCCAAAGTTCCTGGATTTCTCCTGAACGAGAAGCTAGATATGTTGGAAGAGAAAGTTGCCTTTCTGTGGGACTAGATCGACAGCTTGCCGTGGACTTACACTCACTACGGAGTGAAACTTTAGCTCGATAATCTTGTCTCACCCTTACTAAGGGCACTGTAGTAAGATGCAACAGATGAACCAGTTTAAACCTGATGCGTAACCATCAAGTGACAGAGAAAGAAGATTCGTAACATATGATTAAAGGACTATCGAGTGGAAACAATGCATTACTATTGAGGTTAGTAAACGATGCCAATTTCTGGAGTAGCGCTGATCGATGTATAGCGTCGTTGTGCAGTGGAGAGTGTGTGTCCACCAAGATGCATGGTCCGGGTGATAAGATGTCGGTAAGAACCAGTGCTCGGGGTAAAAAGTTTCGGGAACCGTAAATTATCGGAAGGTAATAAATTGAACAGTTTTTTTCTCTCTCATTTTGGCCACTTGTTTTTGTAACCACACGTTAGACATGCAATGAATAAAACTCAACGTAACAATGCTAACCTCATGTAACAATATTCGAAATGATCTATTACCAGACGAGTATTCTTTCAGAGGACCACTCTCAGATATATCACCATGTTCTCCACGATTTTTGAAATCTTCCATTCTTTTTGAAATCGAGGCTACAGATGCTGAAAATGACAATTTTAACTTTTTGAGGCTACAGATGCTGAAATGAAACGCACTTCTAGTTCACAGCATTCGCGGATGAAGTCTTACTTCAAGCAAATTTTCCTTATAGTATCCATGAAAACTTGTTTCAGCTCCACGAAATATCTTAGTCAAAATGCAGTCCTTGAACCTTAGTCGAAATCAGGTTTCTGAACCATAAGGTATTTATGAAATACAGAAAAGAGAAAAAGAGAAAAAGATATTCTTGAGAGAGAGTCAGGAGCTAATATTTATACCATATGAAAAATCAAACAAGTTCTATAAGATGCATAAACTTATGTAGTATACTGGATATCAACACTAGAAAATTGCACTAACTGGTGCTTCGGCACTTGTTGTTCGTGACCTATGCAGAAACAATCAAATTATCAGTTATAGCTGATTCTACATTCACAACTAAAAAATAATTTAGTTTCTCAGTGATCAAACAAGTTAAGTACTTACGTAGACGAAACAATATGCTCGCCGAATATCGTGTCTCTCAACTCAGTCTTCCATGCAGTTGTTCTCTCAGGTAGTTCTCGGCGTGTTTGAGTCCGGTTGCGCACTGTCGTATGTTGAGGACGTCGTTGATAAATCTTGATAGGTTCTCGACGTATGTTCTCGTTCCAATCCATGCAACATGCCGCCAATCGAGATTCATGTGACTTCGCAGAATGTGTCCTTTTCGTGGCAAACTTGTTTATGACCGAATTGAAAGTCTCAGACATATAGTTCTCTCGAGCTCTAGTATAAAATCACATCTTCGCTGACATAATGATCTTCTTCATGAATTCTATCATAGCTCGATGAGTGGGAGAATCTACAACACAGACATTATTTATTTTACATTATAATCAAGATTATGTCTATCTAATATGCACAAGTCTAAGATAATCCTAATCTAAGGAATTATTGACATCCGAATATAGAGAACATACCTCTAGATAATATGTGTCTGATGCGGGTCTATTTAGGTCTGAGATATTGCAGCAAGGCCTGTCTCCAGGTAGAGTCATGCACGTCATGTGATCTCTTGCCCAATGATCGGCTGCGTTCTGAATATCTTTGACTAAGATGCTCGTATCGTCTTCACCATCAGTATGATAACAACCACCAACCATCACTGTCCTCCTCGCATTCAGCTGACAACAAGTGTAAATCCATCCCTTCAACTTGTCTGCAATATCGTGAGTCATCAGCTCTGGATACATATATCGTCGAGAACTGACGACTTCACTATCTCGAAGATCTCGTATCCCAGCCACTCGCTGAACCAACACGGGTTTATTTCTCATAGTCGAAGCTCCTTAGATCGAAGCCATCCTTCCAGTTGTCTCTTTGTAAGGAACTCAAGGTCTGCAATCACCTCAGCTTCATCAACACCACCGGGAGGACGCTTCTTGGTCTACACCTCCGCTAAGAATTTCTTGATCACGTTTTTGCACTTGTGTCATAGGTCCTTCTAGCTCACGATGCCGTGTCGATGCAATATAACATCCACCAATGACTTGTCATCATGGAACAACCTCGTCAGGAACAATACCGCGTGCTACCAATCGCTGGATCCCGATCTCAAGTGCCGCATCCTCGATCAATCATGAATTTCCTCCTGCCTCGACTCGAGTCATATTCACCGTCTCGATGACACGACCGTCAAACGCATCAATGAATGCACAAGTGCCATTGTAGTCATTTCGGGTGGAGTCGTAACGGAGATCGGCATACACAACAAAGTTTCCTAAGACATACACGTCAAATTCAAAAATACATATTTAGGACATTATGAGTAAGAATACTTATGCATATGATATCACAACATGAGTAAATAAACAAGTCACTTAGCTCAATGTGAACACACTCACCTCTCATGGGTGCATGGTTCAAGTCCGGAAAATGCCATGCAAGTGCTTCCGACTGCACCTCCTCTTTCTTGATTGTCCATCGGTCAAGTGTTGCTTGAATCCATCCAATCCTTCGTCTCCTCCCACTCTGAAATCCATAAAAGTACTTTCGTCCTATAGGCTATAGGTCAACCTCTCGATAGATTGAATCCAATTGTGTATATCCTAATCCCGCACATAGTGCAGAATGATACATACAACACACGACATCGGAGATCTCATAATACAACTCCATCTCCGTGGACAACCAGACAAACTTGTGTTGACACTCACAACTGAACTTCAACTTCCAAGTCTGATGAAAAGCTTTGATTGTTGGAGGTAACAAGAGCTTATCACACCTTGGGTGGGGACACTTCACCTTGAAGTCCTGAAAGAATTCCCTCAATCGAGACAAAGATACAAATCCAACCCTCGGGAGATCTTCGACAAGTATGTCAACTTCTCTCATGTCTCTCTCATGTGGCTCACGATCATCCATCTCATTGAGGATTTGAGAATCTACTATTGGATCTAATGAGATTTGAGAGTCCAACACGTCATCTGCCACCTATAGATAAAATATGTCAATTCAAATAAGAAAATTATAATGCACACACATTCACAGATTTACAAGCATACTTCAGCTTGCTTGAAAGGGGTGGAAAGACGATCATATCTGAACACCCAACGCATTCAAAACATCTAGGTCGGCCACAAACTCATCATCATCCATCTCAAGCACAAGTAGATCCAAATCACCCTCCTTTGGAATTACATCTGGAATCTGGTTTCGAACCTCTGTCTCTCTGATCATTTGATCAATAACGACCCGAGCAGTCGCAAACAGAAAGTTCATAACCGTAGCATACCCTGCACCAGGTCCCAAAAGTTGCATCAGTTGTACATACCGCGGAAGCAACTACTCTGGGACTCTAATCAACCCTCCAAGGACCTCCGGACATCCTCTAGGTCTATGTCTATCGTCCGGTCGTGGTGGATGTACCCTAGGAGACATGAACTTAAAACTTGACAAGTAAAATGAACCTATCCGTCCGGAGGTCCAGTCCTCGTCAGTTAGAGATCCTCAAATCACCTCAAAATTATAAAAGATATTGAAATAAAATTATAATAATCTAGACTAAATAAAAAATAAAAATATAACCACTCTTATTTTCCAAATCAGAAGAGAAAGAATATGCTCACAAAAACAATCCTAACAAAAAAAATACAGCTACAATTATTTGAGAATAGAACTAAAAATATAAAACAAAAGACAGAATGACTTAGACACTTAGACTGAAAAGTGAAAAAAAGGAAAAAAATCTATGTCTTGGATCCGAAATGCACAGCGAATAAAAACATAGAAAAGCAAAAGGCGGAGGGGAGGAGGAAGGGCGCACTGGCGGGGGAAGACTCAGCGAGAAAAGAAAAAAACTGAGTTGAAACTCTGGGAGGGTGTGGGGAAAGGAAAAAAAGCTGCAGGGGAAAGGGAACTGGGTGCGGGGAAAGGGAACTGCGGGGTAAGCTGCCGGGAAAGGGTTGGGAAGGGTGCGGGGAATTGCAGGGGAAGCCACGAGGAAAGAGGCTCCGGCTTCGAAAAACTATCGTTCGGGACCGGAAATGTCAATCCGGTAAACCGGATTATATTTTCCGACATGCATATTCAGGACGCTGCTGTCCTCGCCTCCCGGCGTCTTACACTCCGGGAAAAAGTTTTTTCCGATTTTTTGTTTTTCAGGTGCACATTGTTCTTATTTCAAATTCACCTCGTCACACTAACAAAATAACTTGATATTAGAACTTTTTGAAATTCAAAAAAAAGGAATATTCTCGAGATTTTGTCACAGATGCCAAAATCTTATCTTTGTCTTTTTGTCCACATCAAACATCCGTTTTGAGCCAGGATTGATGCAAAATTTAGGTGTCAAAGAGACGAAAGTTTTGAACCGTAGATGAAGATCACAGAGTAACGAATAAATTTGTGACAAGTGTCTTCATTACTGATGGGTAAACTCACCTCCGTCTGATTTTCTGAAGTCGTGACTAAAATGATTAGAGGCGGGTTAACCCACTGCTAAAATAGGGGCCCAGGTGGTTTAACACTTAATATTTGTAAATAAATTAGATTTTATATAACAACTCGGTACAACATCTCTACATAATGCTTACTTGAACAAGACAGTGAGGAAGGATATTAAGTGTGAAAATTTCTGACGTGTAACTTTAAATGAACTTTGTGCGTTTCCATATAATGACTGGTTCATCTCGACCCATGCCATATCAATCTGCATTCCAATCACAAAGTGATTGAAAGAATGTACAAAAAGATTCCAGACAACGGAGTTTCGGCTTGCAGTCCGCAAGACTGCAGTGTAAACAAAATAGCCTCCCTCCGTGCGATGTAGTTTACGCGAGATGGTTTACAGGTGAGTTATTCCGTGCTGCTTACTCCTCCGTGTCAACGCTCTGCACGGAAGGGCAGCCAACATGTGTCAAGCGTTCTAGTCTTCTGATTATTGAGGTTTGGAGGCAGGTGGAGGAGGAGAGAGGAGGAGAGTGTATGTTGAGAGCGTGGAGTATGTAGATGGGTTAGTGCAGACACATTCCACCCATAGTGTCTGCATTATTTTACATATTATTTTTTTATTTTTATTTTTTCTAGAATTTTCTTCTAAGGATTACAGAGTCTTCTGCTTAAGATTTTTGAGAGATTTCTAGAGGTTTTTTGCTATATTTAGTGTATTTTTTATCTTTAGAAGATTAGGGTTCTATACTTAAGAGTATATTTTTGAGATGTTTTTATTACGAGTATCGTTTGGTTGGATATCGTCATTTTTCTAGCTATAGATACTCTCTTTCTCATGAGACCGAGACGGACTCGAGACACATCATGTCAGGTGTGCGGTCAGTTATTTATCTTGCAAGGATAAATAAAGTAAAGTCTCATGTGAGAAAGATGCACAAGATTTATAATTGAACCACATGAGATGCCCAGGTTAGTCGAGAGCGGAGATCTACACGTGTGGTCATTATGACACCGTTAGTCTTTCTTCTTGGAGTTCCTCCCAAGTCGTGAGAGCGGTTGAGAGTCCCATAGACACTATTCTAAGATTGTTCGAGATGTTGTCCGTGCTTGTTCCATCTGTTATCTGTGCTCTCCATTACGAGATGAGATAGACATTCCGTCTCGCCATGTTGGCATGTAACACAACGGACGAGACGGCGAGGTTATTATTCTTCTTACTACCTTGTTGGTGTCTCCATTATATCCGAGGTGGTAGAATGAGACATCGAGAGATGACGGTCCGTCTTTAGAGATTCGTGCTGGTGATTAAACGGTCTTACTGAAGGAATCAATACGTGCTACGTGAGATAGGAGTGAGTCTATCTCTACACGTGATGTCTTATCTTCTGCTTGCACACGATGCTATAGAATGTAAGTCAGGTTGGAAAGTATAGTAGAGCTGATAGAGCATTGCATCCTTTGTCAGTGATATGATCACTTCGTTGCATTTTCTTCATCTCCATCGAGTGATCTTCCGCCACTGGAGATTTAGGACTATTAGCATGAGGAGTCATTATGTCCTGATAGATCTATGTTTGTCCAGGTCTTGTGTACAGCTCCATGTTTATCTTATGGAGGCCTGTCTGGGATGATCTACGAGCATCTACGATATTGTTTTCAGTTAGACAACCCCTCTAGTGGTTTCATGGAGCTTTTTCAGAATGCACTCTTAGTGTATTTTTCCATCTCACGGGATACTAGAGCTCGACTCCGCTGTCGAGGAGAGTCTTTCTCATGAAGGGCGAGCATTCTGACTATGATCAATTGCAATATAGAGATAAAGATTGAATAAGAAGGCAAGCGTCAACTAGCTTGGCTACAACAGCCAAAGTCTCTCACATACGTCAATTTCTACCTACAGTCGATCACAATCACCAATATTGATCTAACAGCCGATCTCTACTCAAATAAGATCAATTCTCATCCACCAGAAGATATGTAGTGACGCAGGATTACTCCTTTTGCCCATTTAGTATACAAGATATCGTTTCCACAGAGGATTTACGTAAGTAATCGCTGCTCTAAGTTCTAGGATCTGTTCAAACACACAAACACACGAGTTTTGTCTAGAAATCCCGTCTTCTCACAAAATCACACAAAACCACACGTCTTCCAGACACGCCACATGGTGCTCTGGAACTAGACAAACAACTACCAACTAAAATATCACACAATTATGCACAGAGAAGCTCGAGAAGACGATCTTCTTGCTTCCAGGCTGCTTCTTCCGGTCTTCTCAATACCGTCTTCCCGAAGCGATTCTCGTCTTCTGGAGGTTCAGCTCGTCTTCTCACACCTCCAGAAGGTTGTCCTGCTTCGCAGAAGTCCACTATTAACGGTCGTTACACCTTATTCTCACACTCACATTCCAACGGGTTAGATTAATCACAGGGTGTATGCCCCCTGTAGCCTTCCCAGGCTTCTGCCTATGGAAATGGTTTTCCTGCAGCACTACAACGACATTCACCTTCACGGAAGCTCAATAGAAGTCTCGGAAACTCACTAGAAGAAGGTAAGAAGATGGGGAAGATGGGAGAACATGGGGAAGAAGAGAAAATCCAAACAAGAGAAAAACAAGATGAAAGGAGTAAATTAAGATTCCGACAGGCTTCTAGTCCGGATCCTGACTAACAAGCCATCCCTGCTTGTAATAGTTTGGGGAGGAAGACAACAAACGTGAGTACTGTTGCACCGTCTTCTACTCGAGGATGTCGTCTTCTGATGTGGGAAGAATGCTTCTTTCTTCTTCACTTCGCTGCTCTGACTACTCTGTCTTATGGGATCCCTTACTCATAAGACCGTTCGTACGTAGATCCCAAGTGCTCTACTGAACGAGCCAAGCTACACTTCCACAACTACTGACAGTCACCGCCACTCAAGAAGAACACTTCCCATGCACAATTGGGAGCGAATTCAAGGAACCCACCATCCAGAAGACATGAACAAAGCTTCTGCACTCAAATCCACAATCTATTCCCCGAGAAGAAGTCACAATGGCATTGGGAAGCTCACTCCCTCTACTTCATGCGTCTACTCCTCGACACACCAGTCTAGCTAACAGGACTGCACGAGGATGCCGTTCCCTGTTCCTAGACTATCCACTACTTCTATCTACATCTTCGAACCACTGCTGGTACGAGTATGCAGACCCCTCCTGTATATTCCAAGACTATTCGTATGTTTTCAACAACGGGTGTAGTGTGCTAAGACTGTCTATCCTGTGTCTCTGCTCTAATGTGTCTCGTCCGCCTGCACCATAGAATCGATGTGTATGTGCAGTCGCTACAGAATTCTACAGAACTGGTAGCACAGGCAGAACTCTATCTCTTACTCTGCGATCCTACTTATGTCACTGTCATGAGAACCAGGGGAGACGACCACCAGGGAGAGAGAGGCGCTGACAGACGGTTGCCACCTCACATGCAAGCGGTTCCCCTGCCCGAATTGGTCATCCACCTTGTCCTTCCTACGCTATCTATGCTGCCACATGGTGTCCTAACTAATATTACATGGAAAAACTGCCACCCTTAAGATAGCATGTTCGATTCTACTATATTTGGAATTGTCAATGGAGTTACTAACTACTCAGATTGCACGGAGGCAATCTCTACATGATCTGCTCCTATCGGAGCTCCTAACGCGGCTTCTGATAAGCTAGAAAGCCCTGCAGTTACCTCGGGTGTCACTGAGATGGCTTCCTCCTCATCGTCCTTGGCTGGCTCTGCTGTCGCTGCTGCTGCGTCTTCCTCGGCTTCGGCTTCTACTTCGGAAGACAGAAGCGTCTTCTGGGAAGCGGAGTCGACCGGTGCTTCTTCCGTCTTCTGAGGCACGGGTGCGGGACTAGGGACCATGGGGACCTCTGTCGCGCCCCTCATTCTCAAGATCAGACGCAGACGCGAACAACAGAACCCTAGCGGACTTGCGCTAGGTTGTGAACGCTGCGAGTAGGACTTAACGGCTTGGCCGGCAAGTCGGGATCAGATGAGGGTTCTGTTGGTTCTCTGAACCAAGGTTGGAACCTTGGTTTAGGACATAAGGGCCTACCCCAAGAGGCCCCTAGACGAACGCTGACCTAAGGGGGCGAGTCTGGGAAAGGGTTGAAACATGAGTCTCAGACATAGGTTTGAGACGTGGGTCTGAGACGTGGGACCGAGACGTGGGTCCGAGACGCAGACGAACCACAGGGTTCGACCTTGGGTCTGGACCACAGGTTTTCGGAAAAACTGCTAAGTGTTGGAGCTCCAGGGACGTTTTAGGTCGTGGATGGAGCTCCACGTAAGATCTCGAGGCGAGTGAGGTATCATTGGTATATAACACTCCTCGATCTGACCTCCGAGCTGGAAGTTATGGCCGAACCACAATCAGGTTGTGGTATAATTTTCAGGGACCAAAGAGGAGGGCGGGGCCGCCGATCCTCAGAAGTATATATGAGGGGGGCTCGATGCCTGGGTGGCCCAGGACGAGTCACCCGATCCTAGGGTTCGGCGGGCGGACTCTGGGGGCATGAGGTGATGGCTGGGCCGGTTCCAAGGCACGTTTCGATCCAGACTTGTATGTCTGGACTTAGGAACGATGTAAGGGCTGGGGCAAGACTAGGGAACGAGTCGGCGGGTTAGACCACCGTTTGGGAGCCTAGACCCAGACGGACATCACGGACGGTTGGGCCGCTAGGTGTGCTGGAGGTACCGTTTAGGACCCTGGACTTTATGGGAAGTCCGTCCCAAGTCATATTGTGACTTGCTCATGTTTGGGACCGACTTAGGCGGATCTAAGTCGGGACTTAGGATTGCTGAGCTTGATGGTTAGAGAGACGGTCCGGCTCCGGTCCGGACCAAACAGAACTAAGGTAAGTGGTGCATGGATGCTAACTTGTAATTGTGTTTGCAGGTTAGCGGTGTAAAGTTTGCGACCTACTGAGCTAGAGCTTCCGCTGGTGCAACAATGCAGTAGGTGCACGAAACGTGGTATCAGAGCCGACGCTTCGGTGAGCGAGAACTTGAGGTAGCGGCTGAAGGCTGGACGCTTGAGGAGGGACGCAAGACACGAAGCGGATCAGCGTTTCTGGGTGAACACTTGGAGCGATGGCCGAGGACGGACAGAGTTCCAGGAGGAAGACCAAGAAACGAGGAGCGGCTAACGGGAACAGATCGACTCGAGCTAGCCTCGAGGCACAGTCAAGGGACAACAACCGACAACCTTCGCCCCAACGTCAAGGGAGCCCTGTACCTGCTGCGGCACCGGTGCAGCAAGATGGAGTCTTGCCAGCGGTGTCCAACGATTCAGGCACGGAGAGTCAAGGAGCCTTGTATGCGGAACTCATCAAGATGATGAAGACCATGCAGGAAGGCATGGCCTCCAGGGATAAACGTATAGCCGAGCTTGAGGCAGGCCAAGGAAGTTCCTCGGGGAAGCTTTGTAAGACGAATTTGCCGACCCCGTTTTCAGGTATAGGACGGGCTCGCAAAGTTAAGGACTTCTTAACTGAGTTGGATCTATACTTTGAGGCGCAACAGGCTAAGGAGTCTGACAAGGTGAGAGCGACGGTTACGTTCCTGAAAGACCATGCGCTTATCTGGTGGACTGCATACAGGGATGAGCATGCCTTGACCGTCTCGGCGCTTAGTTGGAAAGAGTTCAAGGAGTTGCTTGCAGGACGATTCACTCCGGAGTATCAAAGGATTCGAGACGGTGTTGAGTTGGTGAGACTGAAGCAGACGGGGACCTTAAGCGCTTATGTGCGCGAGTTCAGTGCCAAGCTGGATTCGTTCTCCAAGTGGACTGAGGAAACCAAGATATGTATATTCATTGGGGGACTCAAGTCTAGTTTGGAGAAGACTCTCTTTTGGATGCCAAAGCTACCAGAGACAGGTGCCGAACTTTTGAAGCTAGCGGAGCGAATTGGGGACGACGAAGTCCAGCAGCAGAAACCCTTTGAACCACGTAGCACGGACAAGTTCCAGAAGAAGAACAAGGGCTTCAAACGACAATGGGATGGGGGTGAGAAGGATCGAAAGGATACTTCTACCCCGGCAGCAAAGCGGCAGCAAACAAGAGTAAAACCTAAGGGGCAAACACCTCAGAAAGGCAATGGCGCTAAGTTTACTTGCTACAACTGTGGCGAGGCGAGTCATATTGCCAAGGGGTGTACGAAACCTAAGGTTAGTAACTGTAGCATGAATGCATTTGTTGCAAAGGACTTGTTGGAGGGCCAGATGACTGTGACCTTGAGAACCACGAAGAAGACGCTGGGACTGATGTATCTACAAGCCAAAGTTGCTAACCGTGATGTTACTTTTCTTGTGGACACAGGAGCGACTCACTCCTTCATAAGTCCAAAGTTGGTGAAGAAGTTGGGCTTGTCCACCTCCAAGGCAGACAAGCCTATTCAGGTGCGCTTTGCCAAGGGCAAGACGTACCAAACTTCTGAAGTGGCCTTGGACGTACGATTTGCGTGTGGGAAGTTGGAGTTCACAGAGAACTTCACGGTGTGCGAGATGGATGAGATCCATGCGGTTTTGAGGAACACTTTCTTGGACAGGTTTGAAGTGGAACTTAGGCGGAAACCTTTAAGGTTAAACGTTAGAGTTAAAGGGCGGAAGCTGGGAGTGAGGCTGATCCGAAAGGCGCGGAAGATTGATGACTTTGCAGTGAATTTGATCAGAGGCAAACAGATGGACTTCAACGACGGGGTCATGTGTTTGATGCGGGTTGCAGATTGATGGCGGGTGATGGACAAGAGGAAACATCAGGGGACGCGACTAAACTTCCGGAGGTGCTTCGCGAAGTGATTAAGGAATTTGAGGATGTCTTGACGGATGAATTACCTGCTGAGTTACCTCCAAGGCGGGTGGTGGATCACAAGATCGAGGTCTTGCCAGGATCAGAACCACCTTCCAAAGCCCCTTATCGACTCAATCAGGTGGAACTCCTTGAGTTGAAAAGACAACTCGGCGAGCTATTAGCGCGGGGATATATTCGAACCAGCAAGTCACCTTATGGAGCCCCAGTTCTTTTTGCAAAGAAGAAGGATGGGAAGTTACGACTCTGCGTAGATTATCGTGCACTCAATAAGGTGACGGTGAAGAATAATTATCCCTTGCCAAGGATAGACGACCTCTTTGATAGGTTAGCGGGCGCAAAGTACTTCAGCAGGATAGACTTGAAGTCAGGATATTACCAGATCCGGATAGCTGACCCAGATGTTGAGAAGACCGCTTGTCGAACCAGATACGGATCGTTTGAATTCGTGGTGATGCCATTTGGACTCTGCAACGCCCCTTCGACGTTCACTACATTGATGAACACAATTTTTCGCGAGGAGATGGATGAGTTTGTCATCGTTTACATCGACGACATCTTGATCTACTCCAAAACCTTGGAGTCGCACGCGGAGCAGCTAAGGGTGGTGTTGACGAAGCTGCGGGAGCATAAGCTGTTTGCCAACATTGACAAGAGTGAGTTTGGTTTGGAGCGCATTAACTTCTTGGGACATGTAATTAGTGCAGAAGGAGTCGGCCCGGATATGCAGAAGGTGGACGCGATTGTGACTTGGGAGCCTCCGATTACGGTGAAGGGGATGCGGCGATTCTTAGGATTGGCGCAGTTCTACCGCAAGTATGTGAAGGGGTTTTCAAAGATTGCGAAGCCGCTGACGGACCGGACAGGCAAAGACGCACAGGTAAGTTGGACCAAGGAGGTGGATGATGCGTTTCAAACGATCAAAGCTATTTTGTCAAAGGCGCCAGTATTGAAGCTGCCGGAGTTCGACAAACCATTCGAGGTGCACATGGACGTGAGCGACTATGCGATTGGCGGAGTGTTGGTGCAAGATGGAAAACCTGTAGCGTACGAAAGCAAGAAGCTATCTGGGATAGAGAGTCGATGGCCGACTCACGAGAAGGAACTGTTTGCGGTAGTTCATTGCTTGAGGAAATGGCGGCATTACTTGGGACTTCACAAAACCCAAGTGTATACTGATAATATTTCACTCAAGTACTTTGAGACACAAGATCGGGTGACGCCAAAACAACTACGGTGGCATGATACCTTGGCGCTCATGAACGTGGAGTTAATCCACAAAGCGGGAAAGGACAATGTGGTTCCTGACGCCTTGAGTCGCAAGGAAGAATATCTTCCATCGTCAACACAGATTTTGCGCGCTATGTATCCTAAGGAGTCAGACTTGGAGAGGCGAATACGTGAAGGTTACATGAGCGATGACCAAGCGAAGGAATACTTGGAACAACTCAAGCGAGGGGTGAAGTTGCAGAATATGCAGCTAAGACATGGTTTACTCATGTTCAAGCAAAGTCGGGTTTATGTGGGACAAGAAAAACTTCGGACTAAGTTACTCAAAGAATGTCATGATGCGCCCTTATCAGGACATAAAGGAGAAAAGTCCACTTTAGCAGTGATAGCTAAAAAGTTTCATTGGCCCCACATGAAAGACGATGTTTCCCACTTTGTGAAAACATGCGTAACCTGTCAAGCGAATCGCGTTTCTTACGAGAAGAAACAAGGATTGCTTCATCCTTTGCCGATTCCAGCCAGACCTTGGGAAAGCATTAGCATGGACTTCATTACCTCTCTGCCTGACTCGAATGGATACAACGCGATTTTTGTGATAGTTGATCGGTTTAGCAAACTAGCGAAGTTTGCTCCGACCTTGGACACTGCAACAGCATTCACGACTTCTCGCTTGTTCCTAGATACTTGGTGGCGTTCACATGGATTACCTCGGAGTATTATTTCAGATAGAGACTCTAAGTTCACAAGTGTCTTTTGGAAACACTTGTTCCAAAAATTGGGGACTAAATTAAAATTTAGTACCGCCTTTCATCCGGAAACAGATGGACAAACGGAACGAGTTAACTCGGTTCTAAATCAATACTTGAGGAATTATGTGAGCTCGGATCAAAGTGATTGGGCGGAGTGGCTCAGTCTTGCGGAGTATTGCTACAACTCCACGAAGCATTCGACAACCGGCGAATCGCTTTTCTTACTGGCTTACGGACGTGAGCCAGAAGGGCCTCTTGACTTGACTCTTGCAGGGAGTTCTACATCGGCACGACCAAGAACACGGCAAACATCAGCTGAAGAGTTGGTGGCGGCAATGCAGCGGCGCGAGGAGCAAGTTAAGAAGAACCTTGAGAAGGCGCAAGAAAGATACACGAAGCAGGTAAACAAGCATCGGCGGCAAGTGAAGTTTCAAGTGGGCGAAGAAGTATGGTTAAGTGCGAAAAACTTCACACTTCCGAAGGAAATATCGGTGAAGTTTTCATCGAAGTTTGCGGGACCTTTTGTCATTGTCAAGAATTCGCACGAAGACGTCTATACTTTAGACCTTCCTCGCGAGTGGCAGTTGCATCCGACTTTCCATGTTTCTTTATTAAAGAAACACTTCAAGGATGATTTGCGACCGGAGCGCAAACAGGTTCTTAGGCCTCAACCTGATGTCGTGCAAGGCGAAGCAGAATATGAGGTGGAGTCCATTTTGCGATCTCAGTGCAAATCAAACCGGATGGAGTACTTGGTCAAATGGCGTGGTTACCATTTGAAGGAAGCAACTTGGGTGCCAGAGGAAGATCTCGCACATGCAAGCGAAGTATTGGACCTCTTCAAACGGCGACAAGGACAACAAGGGCGTTAGCAAGATGAGGACATCTCCTTCCAGCGAGGGGTGAAGAAACGACGAACCATACGAGTAGCAACTTGAGGCGATTTGGGCCGATGGACTTTGTACTTGAATTTGGAAATAAAGATTTTGTTTCTTGAAAATTTGTCTAAGTGTATTGGTAGTGCATGGCTATGACTAGTTCTGATCAGATGCCTAGGATGTTGTCAAGAGGAGGAACGAAGCACACTCAAAGGAAGCGAGCTGGTTTGGATAAGCATCTAAATCAAGACTAAGTCTTGATGTCAAGACTTAGGTTTGCCGTAGCGTTGGCAAAGCAAGTATGAACTTTCATACTTGTCTTGGGGCTTGGGGTGATCTTGCTTTGTGATTTTCTACAAAGTAAACTTAGTCTCGCATCGAAGTCAAATCAGATTGCGACCGGAAAGTGAGTTTCGGGGGACCTTGTAAGTAGGTGTGAATACTTATAGTTAGCAAGTTAGAGTCTTAAGTAGAATGTTTAGAAGTTGCCAACTAGTTTTGTTTAGGGAAAGCCAAAAAGGTAAGGCTTTTCCCGAGACTAGTTGGAATGTTCTAAGTGTTCTAGCGACAACTTAAGACTCAAGCCAAGAAGGGAATTGCGGGTTAGCTACCAGAACGCAATTCTGACGCTGTCGGAGTGTAATCCGTCTACCTAGGAAAGCGCCGGGCTTCTGGCTGTGGTTGTTCACTCAAGAGGTTGGCTTTCAGGTCACAATAGGGCTATAAACACTCACACAGATGTGTAAGATCTAGTAATATACCCAGAAGGCGAAATTCAGGTCTAGCTGGCAGTAATAGAATTCGGCGGTGAACTTTGACACTCACGGAGAGGAAAACTATGAAGGTTTAGACCTCTAAACTTCCCCTACATGCAAATGAGGTACTACTGAACTCACAGACGAAATTTCAGCCTGAGATCAAATTCTGACACGGAGATATGAACAGAAAAGTTTTGAGCAAGAAAACTACGGCAATTTCTGGTACCTAGCTGGCTATTTCAACCTATAACAGGAGTTTGGCTCGATCAATTTCAAAGTTTCTTACAGGATTTGCAGTCTACAGGGTGCTGAACATCCCTGTGAAGTTGGGACTCCTGAATATACACAGAACTGTAGATCTCCTCCTCTGAAGTCGCTGCTCTAGATTAAGAGCTTTTCAGACCCCCTCAGCTTCAGCGGCCGCCCTGAATTACTCAGTTGCTCAATCGATATGAAACTTTTTGTGAAATCGTAGCCCTGCTGGCGGAGAACACAACCTCGAAGTTTTGAAGCAATTTCCTCAAATCTGCTGCGAGTGACAGTGAAAACCCTAAATCCAACCAAAATGATTCAATTCTAGCACAATCCGAACTTCAATTGCTCATAACTCCGTCTTTATTGACTCAAATCGATCGAAATTTTCACTGGAAGTGCTTGGCATGACGAGACCTCTCTCCCTGTGCTCTTCGATTTCGAAGATCCCTCACCAAATGCCCGAACTCCACTCTAGAGCTCTGTTTCTAAATTTAGAGTTTAACAAAAGACAAAAATGGACCAATGAGAGTTCATAGCTCCACTTGGTTGTCCTTTAGTACCCTAACGTGGCAACTTAGTTTTACTCATAGGCTACCACGTCAAGCCCCCTAGAGTGCCAGCGTAAAACTTAAATTACTTAAAACGACATGCAGCCCCGAAAAATAACTTAAATCAGCTAGACAGCGTGCATGGGCGACACGCAAATACAACCCATGAGCTTAAGCCCTATCAACATGGTAATCAACCTACTAAGACTCAAAATAGTGTTAACACCGTATGCAAAGGTGTCAAACATATACATAAACGACTAGAAGTAATATAAGCTAACTTCTAGAACTACTAAACTCAAGCGTCGGAGTAGAAATATAACATGTAGCCGCCAAGTAGCGCGACAACGCCAAGGGGTTGGCTACCCATTTTGAACTTGGTGTTAACTTAAAGGATCATTGTTGATGAGGGCATCAACCTCCAAAGTGGGGGTGAGTGTCGCTCCCCTCATTCTCAAGATCGGGCGCAGACGCGAACAACAGAACCCTAGCGGACTTGCGCTAGGTTGTGAACGCTGCGAGTAGGACTTAACGGCTTGGCCGGCAAGTCGGGATCAGATGAACCCTAAGTGGTTCTCTGAACCAAGGTTGGAACCTTGGGTTAAGACATAAGGGCCTACCCCAAGAGGCCCCCAGACGAACGCTGACCTAAGGGGGCGAGTCTGGGAAATGGTTGAAACATGAGTCTCAGACATAGGTCTGAGACGTGGGACCGAGACGTGGGTCCGAGACGCAGACGAACCACAGGGTTCGACCTTGGGTCTGGACCACAGGTTTTCGGAAAAACTGCTGAGTGTTGGAGCTCCAGGGACGTTTTAGGTCGTGGACGGAGCTCCACGTAAGATCTCGAGGCGAATGAGGTATCATTGGAAAGGTCTCGTCGAGAGCTTTCCAGTGATATATAACACTCCTCGATCTGATCTCTGAGCTGGAAGTTATGACTGAACCACAATCGGGTTGTGGTATAATTTTCAGGGACCATAGAGGAGGGCGGGGCCGCCGATCCCCAGAAGTATATATGAGGGGGGCTCGATGCCTGGGTGGGCCAGGACGAGTCACCCGATCCTAGGGTTCGGCGGGTGGACTCTGGGGACATGAGGTGATGGCTGGGCCGGTTCCAAGGCACGTTTCGATCCAGACTTGTATGTCTGGACTTAGGAACGATGTAAGGGCTGGGGCAAGACTAAGGAACGAGTCGGCGGGTTAGACCACTGTTCGGGAGCCTAGACCCAGACGAACATCACGGGCGGTTGGGCCGCTAGATGTGCTGGAGATACCGTTTAGGACCCTGGACTTTATGGGAAGTTCGCCCCAAGTCATATTGTGACTTGTTCATGTTTGGGACCGACTTAGGCGGATCTAAGTCGGGACTTAGGATTGCTGAGCTTGATGGTTAGGGAGACGGTCCGGCTCCGGTCCGGACCAAACAGAACTAAGGTAAGTGGTGCATGGACGCTAACTTGTAATTGTGTTTGCAGGTTAGCGGTGTAAAGTTTGCGACCTACTGAGCTAGAGCTTCCGCTGGCGCAACAAGGCGGTAGGTGCACGAAATCCTCATAGGGATCCGGAGAAGTCGCTTCCTCCACGCGGAATACTTGGGAAGACGGCTCGTCTTCCTGTCTTCCAGAAGACATCTTGTCTTCCGGGGCGTCTTCTGGAGTCTTCTCGGCTTCCAACTCTGTCACCACCAAGTGCACAGCGAGGTCGAACTCCTCCTTCTCCATTCCGGATCCAGTCGATGGTGCTGGAGCGGGGGAAGATGCGGCTGCAGGTGTCGGAAGTGAGGAAAGACCATAAAGTGTCTTCACTCCTTCTATCTGTCGATCCAAGTACCTGAACATGCTCTCCCGGCATTCCACCAACATTGCTTTGGACTCGCTGTCCCATCCTCTAGCTAAGGTAAGTAACTTCCTACCCGCGGGGTAGTTGAACTTCTTCTGAAGCGCTTACACCGACTGTGCCAATATCTTCTGTGCACGGGCCTCTGCTGCTTCCCTTTGCGTCTTCTCAGCTGCAGCTCGCGCTTCTGCGGCTTCTCGCTGCGTCTTCCATATGGTCTGCTCTTCTGCGAGGGCGGTGATCTTCTCCCGCACCCGGGTGACTTCCTGATTGCGCTGCTGTACCCGCGCCTGCAACTCCTGGTTGCTCTTCCGAAGTTGTATCGATTCCTTGACAGAAGCGGCTGCTTCCACCTTGTATCTTGCTGCGAGCTTCTCCACGGTGCGGAGACTAGCTTCCAGCGACTCCGTCTTCTTCTGGTCTTCTCCCTGTCGCAGCAAGGTGCGTAGGCCGAATCCAGGTTGTAAGGGCTTCTCCTGTGCCCTCGCTCTCTTCTCCAGCAACTCCATAGCTGGCTGGATCTCCTTCTTGAAGTAGGCGCTGAATTCCTCCAGTCGTCTTCATGCGGAAGATAAGTTCATCTCCACCACTCGCTCTGCGGTGTCGACTTCGTCTTCCAGAGGCAAGGAAGCCTCTTCCACCACTTTCGCGCACCTACCGCCTTGTTGCGCCGGCGGAAGCTCTAACTCAGTAGGTTGCAAATTTTACACCGCTACCCTGCAAACACAATCACAAGTTAGCGTCCATACACCACTTACCTTAGTTCTGGTTGGTCCGGACCGGAGCCGGACCGTCTCCCTAATCATCAAGCTCAGCAATCCTAAGTCCCGACTTAGATCCGCCTAAGTCGGTCCCAAACATGAGCAAGCCACAATATGACTTGGGGCGGACTTCCCATAAAGTCCAGGGTCCTAAACGGTGCCTCCAGCACACCTAGCGGCCCAACCGCCCGTGATGTCCGTCTGGGTCCAAGCTCCCGAACGGTGGTCTAACCCGCCGACTCGTTCCCTAGTCTTGCCCCAGCCCTTACATCGTTCCTAAGTCTAGCCGTCCAAGTCTAGATCGAAACGTGCCTTGGCACTGGCCCAGCCATCACCTCATGCCCCCAGAGTCCGCCCGCTGAACCCTGGGGTCGGGTGACTCGTCCTGGCCCGCCCAGGCATCGAGCCCCCCTCATATATACTTCTGGGGATCGGCGGCCCCACCCTCCTCTTTGGTCCCTGAAAATTATACCACAACCCGATTGTGGTTCGGCCATAACTTCCAGCTCGGAGGTCAGATTGAGGAGTGTTATATATCACTGGAAAGCTCTCGACGAGATCTTTCCAATGATACCTCACTCGCCTCGAGATCTTACGTGGAGCTCCGACACGACCTAAAACGTCCCTGGAGCTCCAACACTTAGCAGTTTTTCCGAAAACCTGTGGTCCAGACCCAGGGTCGAACCCTGTGGTTCGTCTGCGTCTCGGACCCACGTCTCGGTCCCGCGTCTCGGACCCACGTCTCAGACCTATGTCTGAGACTCATGTTTCAGTCCGTTCTCAGACTCGCCCCCTTAGGTCAGCGTTCGTCTGGGGCCCTCTTGGGGTAGGCCCTTATGTCCTAACCCAAGGTTCCAACCTTGGTTCAGAGAACCACTTAAGGTTCTGATCCCGACTTGCCGGTCACGCCGTTAAGTCCTACTCGCAGCCATCACAACCTAGCGCAAGTCCGCTAGGGTTCTGTTGTTCACGTCTGCGCCCGATCTTGAGAATGAGGGGCGCGACACGACCCCAGGGTTCGGCGGGCGGACTCTGGGAGCATGAGGTGATGGTTGGGTCAGTTCCAAGGCACGTTCCGGTCTAGACTTGGACGTCTAGACTTAGGAATGATGTAAGGGCTGGGGCAAGACTAAGAAACGAGTCGGCGGATTAGACCATCGTTCGGGAACCTAGACCCAGACGGACATCACGGGCGGTTGGACCGCTAGGTGTGCTGGAGGCACCGTTTAGGACCCTGGACTTTATGGGAAGTCCGCCCCAAGTCATATTGTGACTTGCTCATGTTTGGGACCGACTTAGGCGGATCTAAGTCGAGACTTAGGATTGCTGAGCTTGATGGTTAGGGAGACGGTCCGGCTCCGGTCCGGACCAAACAGAACTAAGGTAAGTGGTGCATGGACGTTAACTTGTGATTGTGTTTGCAGGTTAGCGGTGTAAAGTTTGCGACCTACTGAGCTAGAGCTTCCGCTGGCGCAACAAGGCGGTAGGTGCGCGAAATTGGACCGGTTCCAAGGCATGATCCCGTCCAGACTTGGACATCTGGACTTAGGAACGCTGTAAGGGCTGGGACAAGACTAAGGAACGAGTTGACGGGTTAGACCACCGGTCAGGAGCCTAGACCCAGATGGACATCACGGACGATTAGGCCGCTAGGTGTGCTGGAGGCACCGTTTAGGACCCTGGACTTTATGAGAAGTTCGCCCCAAGTCATATTGTGACTTGCTCATGTTTGGGACCGATCTAGGCGGGTCTAGGTTGGGACTTTGGATTGCTGAGCTTGATGATTAGAGAGACGGTCCGGCTCCGGTTCGGACCAAACTGAGATAAGATAAGTGGTGCATGGACGCTAACTTGTGATTGTGTTTGCAGGTTAGCGGTGTAAAGTTCACGATCTACTGAGCAAGAGCTTCCGCTGGCGCAACAAGGCGGTAGGTGCGCGAAAAGTGATATCAGAGCCAACGCTTTAGCGCTGGCTAGGCTTAGCTAGGCCATAGTGCTTCCTCGCATCGCAGCAAGAGCGCCCATCCATCCTTCGTCTTCTGGAGTCTTCAGAAGACTCCCAGGCGTTGCAGAAGCAGTCTTCTGCTCTGATCGGGTACTCAGCAGGTCTTCTTCCGAGTCGGACTCCGATCCTGAATGAATGAGGGAGATGGGTGTCCTCAGTACACTTCTGGGACCCATCTTCCTCAGTGGCGTGGCATCTTCCGACCCACTAGACTCGTCTTCCCTTACCAGAAGCGTCTTCTGGTGAGAGCCGGGCCTCAGCAGTGACATCAGAGTGAGAGGGGGCGTTGTTGCTGCCTCTCGGTCATCATCTTCTGAGGTCTCCTCCTTCACCTCCTGTCGCTCCGTTGGCCCATACCCTGCCAGCTGATCTTCCCTAAGATCCCTCATGGCTACATACAAGTAGGAGAGGAAGGACGTCAGGTGTCCTCCCGTCGGGGTACCCAAGTATGCTAGCTCCGTCTGTACATAGTCTTCAGTCTAGGAAGACGGTCTTCCTCGAGCTACTCCTGCCTTCGCAGGTACACGGTTACGTGGTGATAACGCTGCCCACACCTCCTCCAGAAGCCCTTGATCTGCGAGGTTCCAATCCCACAGGAAGAAGTCGAGACCCAACTCCTTGAGGAAAGGAGTGGCCTCGGCCAATTCTGCCGCTGGTAACACCAAACCTCGCGGATGCATCGTCATGCTGGAAGATCTGTTGCACTAAGCCACAAGCACCTACTATGAGCTGAAGGCTCAGTCCTTCCCAAGCGCCCACAGTCTAGCTTCTACTTCTCAGAAGACGGAACTAGTCTTCCAGAAGACAGCTACTCCGTCTTCCGGGATTCTAACCGTACTTCCTAAATAGCTCTCGTCTTCCTATCTAAGCAAGGCCTCGCATGGATTACCAAGAAGACAACCCACCTTGCATTACATCCTACTTCCTATCAGAAGATACAAGATTCGTGAAACATAAGTGCATGACAAGTTCAGAAGATGGTTGCGGGCTCCTGCGGTGACAGTGGCCTCTGGGAAGACACTCGGGACAGCTTCCGATTCAATGTCTTTCTCGGAAAACTTCCCGAAGTCAGACTTCCCTTCACTGGTCTCCATTGTCTTCGTCTTCCTACGTGCAATCTATCCCCACAACAGACTCAAGACAATTGCACTCTGTTCTTCTGACTTCTCACCTCTCGTACGCACTCAGGAGAAGCTTGCTGCTCGGTGGGAAGACATGACCCTCGATCATTCTCTCCAGATTCTGCCAGCAAGTATTCTCACGACTCTCTTCTAAGTTCAGGAAGAAGAAGGAATGGCTGCTATGGATCGGACAGAAGAGACCCGAATGGACCCTCACGTCTTCTCGCTCATTTTGCCAGCCTTTCAGTCTTCTAGTCTCTCTAGGAAGATGTGGAGTTGAGAAGCTTGGAAGACCGGGAGGCACAGGCCTAGTTCCCGACTTCCAACTTCTCGAAATAACAAAACAACTCACCACACCACTCGGGATTCGTACCAAGCCTCTCTTAACACAAAGCAACACAAATCCACTCTTGATACGAATTGTGTTCAGTCGACTTCCGAAGACAGTCTTCCGAAGACAGTCTTCCGAAGATGGTCAAGTTTAAGAAGCGTCTTCCGAAGATGTTCCCATCTTCCGAATCGTCTTCTGTTCCAGGTTTCGGGGGTAGAGGGGTAATAGGGTAGGGAAATTGGTAGCTGAGATCTCCAATTTGAGGGCTAGGAGTAGGGAAGCTCGAATTGAGCTCGAGAAGAAGCAAGGAGTTGTCTGACAGAAATTAGGCAGCGCTTCCGCGCCCAATGTCTCAATAGAAAGAATGGGGGGTGGGATAATCGATCAGGCTGCCTGCACACAACCAAGGAAGCGCGGGGAACACCAGACAAAGACGAGAAGAAGTGCGAAGGAGAAAGAACGTGGGGAAGAACCTCTACAGTCTTCTTCTGCTCCTCGAGTTGCCTTCGACCTCCGCGCGCTTCTGGCTCTTGTCCTAGCTCCAATGCGATGCCTCCTGACTGCGCCTGCTGTCAATTTCTGGCCACGCCTCGATTCCACCTTCGATTCTACTTGCTACTCTCCAATGTCAGCTTCTCGGGAGCTCACAGAAACGCTTTCACTTTTCTGCCGTTTGTGCTCCAGCAATTCGGTCTCGCCCTTCGCCTAGCTGCCAACTGATTCTCTCTTACCTCGATGTCCTCACTCGATTCCTCTCTCAAAGCTCACTTGCGAAGCTCACTCTCTCCAATCGATCTTCTCAAGCGCTGTGCTGCGGGAAGTTGGAATGCGCCTAATGTGCTTCCTTACGCATCTTCCCTGCAGATTAGGGGTTTTCGACCTTAGGTGTCTTCCCCGACCTACCTATCTATTCGGTGCGACCCAGTAGGTACACCTATTGTCTTACCCGAAAACTCGTGGTTGGGCCTTCGCGGTGGCTGTCTTCCGCCGTCTTCTCATCTTCCGCCGTCTTCCCGTCTTCCGAAGACACAACTGAGAAGACGTTCTTCCGAAGACGGTCATCTTCCGAAGAAGTCCACTTCTTATTAAAAAGCTCATAAGATCATCTTCCTGTTAAGGAAGACGTAACCTTAAGTAACAATGCTTCTTCAGTTATACAAACAAGTTATTATTCTTAAAAATTTCAAAAATTTGTGCATCCTGTAATTTGTGGGCACCACATACGCCCACCCTCACATGTTTGCGTCCCCGCAAACATCAGTGGCTTCTGCACTTCTGTTTACGTCCAGTACTTCTTGACTCGCCACCCATTAACACGAGTGGTCATCAGTGTACCGTCCAACTCTTCCAACTGCAAAGAGCCATTGTCGAAGACCTCCAAGACGCAGTAAGGACCCATCCAGCGAAGATGAAGCTTCCCGGAGAACTTAATATGTCGGTTGTCGTAGAGAAGCACCAAGTCCCCATCCACAACAGTCACCTTCTTCAACTTGCTATCATAGTTTACCTTACGTTGCGCTTGCACCTTGTATGTCTTCTCCAAAGCTGCATTCCTGTCTTCTTCAAACTCTACGAAATTCAGAAAATGCTGCTCCTGGCTTTCTTCTTCTCCCATGCGTTCGGTTACGGCTAACCGGTATGTTGGGACCTCCAACTCAATGAGCACAATAGGTGTCATGCCGTAAGTTAGGTAGAAAGGCGTCTTCTGGGTTGTGATTTTAGGTGAAATCCTGAAAGCCCATAACACAAATGGCAATTTCGTGTCCCAGTCATACGCATGGTTAACAGTTACCTTGTTCAGGATGTTACATAGAAGACCGTTCGACTTCTCCGTCAGTCCATTCGCTTTCGGGTTGTATGGCGTCGTCTTCCGATGCTTAATCCTGAAGTATTGGGTCAAGAGGGACATAGTCTCATTTAAGAAATGAGTACCCCTATCCGACACCAATTCCAGCGGACATCCGTACCTAGTGATGATGTTATGCCAAAAGAACCTTGCTACTACTGCGGCATCGTTTTTCCTTGTGGCCTCGTCTTCCACCATCTTGGTGGCATAGTCGGTAGCTATTAAGATGTACCGTGCTCGTGTTCTTCTCGCCACCGGGACGATAGGACCCACAAAGTCGATTCCCCACTTTTCGAACGGAGCGAGCGGAAGAATGGGAGTAAGAGGCCACCTTGTTGTTGCGGTCGGTCTTCCCACCCTCTGGCATGCATCGCACTTCCTGATCTCCTGAAAAGTGTCTCGATACATGGTTGGCCACCAGTATCCGGCGTCTAGCATCTTCTTCACTGTGGTCTTCAACCCGTAGTGACCCCCAGCATCTTCGTAGTGAAGACTTGTGATCCCTGATTTTATCTCTGACGGCTCGAGGCATCTTCTTAGCTTCTCGTCATGTCCTTTTCGAAACAGGATACCCTGGAAGATAGCATAAGGACCTGCCTTGTGTAAGAAGACGGCCTTCTGCTCCGCATCCATTCCCTCGGGATACTGTTGGTCTTCCAAGAACTTCCTCAAGTCCTTGAAGATCGACTCTTCTGTGGAAGTTGCAAAGACTGGATCAGAAGATCTAGTCTCGTCTTCTGGGAAGCATGCGATACGCCCCCCCTCAGATGAAAGTGTCTCTGCGAAAACTGAAAACAACTTCTCGTCAGGAAACTCGTCTTCCACTTCGTCTTCTCGTCGTTCCGTCTCTAACCTGGATAGGTAGTCAGCATTAACATGCTGTCTTCCGGGCCTGTACTCAATTGTGTAAGTAAATTCCTGGAGTAGGAGAATCCACCTAGCTATCCTCCCAGACAAATCTGCTTTCTTTACAAGATGTTTCAAAGAGAAGTGATCCACATAGAAGACAAACGGGTTTGCTAGAAGATAGTGTCTAAACTTCCTACAGGAGTAAATCATGCCAAGACACTCCCTTTCTGTTGTCGAGTACTTCTTCTCTGCATCACTGAGTTGTCTTCCCGCGTAGTAGATGGGATAATCCTTCTTCTTCTCATCTTTCTGACTCAACACCACCCCTATGGCGAAAGCTGAAACATCCACATAGATATGGAAGACTCTTTCCCAATCAGGCGGCCGTAGGACAGGGGATTCCAACAGTAGCCTCTTCATTTCTTCGAATGCTTCCTGCTGCTCAGAAGACCAAACGTATGGTTCGTCCTTCTTCAGCAACTTAGTGAGTCTTCCTGCTACCTCTGCGTACCTGTCAATAAACCTCCGGTAGTATCCTACGTTGCCAAGGAAGCTTCTCAACTGAGTCAGGTTAGCAAGTGGGTGGAGTTTCATGATGACTTCCACCTTAGCACAGTCGACTTCTATATCTCTTTCGGAAATCCTATGTCCTAGCAAGATTCCTTCTGACATACCAAAGAAGCACTTCTCCGGGTGAAGAGCCAAACGATGTTCTCTACACTTCAGAAAACACTTCCTTAGAAATATCAAGTGATCTTCTTTCGACCCAATCATCCAAGAAAATCTCCATAAAGGTGCGAAGATACTCCTTGAAGATTATAATCATCAATCTCTGAAATGTGGCGGGTGCGTTGCATAAACCAAACAGCATTTGATTGTACGCGTACGTGCCCCAATCAATAGTGAAAGTGGTTTTCGACTTGTCTTCTTCTCTGATTGAAACTTGATTGTACCCAGAATACCCATCTAGGAAGCTGTAGAACTCATGCCCTGCTACCTGGTCTAACACAGAGTCGGTGAATGGTAAAGGGTGATGATCCTTCTTCGTGGCCAAGTTCAGCTTCCGGAAGTCCTGACACACTCGGATCTTCCCTGTCTGCTTCTTCGGCACGATGACAATAGGAGCTACCCACTCACTGCTAAGTACTGGGAAGATGACGTCTGCCTTCAGGTATTGGTCAATCTGGTCCTTCACCAGAAGCGAGTACTTGGGGTTGAGCCGATGCTGCCTCTGCCGTGCAGGAACAACGCCCTCCAGCAAGTCGATGCGATGCTCTCCCAACTCTCGATGTATGCCCTTCATGTCTTCTATGGTCCATGCGAAGACATCTTGGAACTCCGTCAGAAGTTCTCGAAAGTCTTCCAACTGTTGGTCCTCGATCACCTTGGAAAGCTTCAGCTTCTTCCTAGGAGCAACCTCCATCTCTTGGAGATCATCCGGCACCATTCCTTCAGTGTGACTGTACTCACTGGCACCAAAGTATTCCGGTTTGGGAGCTTCTTCTGGTTCAGATTCGTCTTCTGGAAGACCAACTGTCGGATCTTCCGAAGGGAAGATGGTGCTTTCGTCTTCTGGAAACTCTTCTTCCGCAATCTCGTAGCACTCAATGTATCCACAGACCACATCTTCTACTTTCTCTGCTACTTCTGTAGTACACACGTTATTCGTCACAAACTCATTATACCGTTCATCACTGTCAGAGGACGCAGCCGAGTCTTCTGAAGTGTACCCCTCTGTTGTAGAAGGAGTTTCACCTTGGTGTCCAATCTTGATCCAAGGGAGCGAGACCTTAGCCTTCTCACCTAGCTTGGGTGTAGGATTGGGAAATCTCAAATGATGTCTTCTCCAGTCGGTATTTACATTTGTCGCATACAACCATGGTCTTCCTATCAACACCTGATATCCAACCTTAGCTACAGGTCGCAAAATGATGTAAGTGAGGTAAAAAGATACTCCACCGATTACCGTCAAGACATCTTTCAGTTGCCCCAAAGGTCGTCTTCTGGTCTGGTCTGCCATTCTGAGGATTCTCGGAGTAGGCTGGGATTCAGTGAAGCCTAGGGCATGCGCCGTTTCTTCAGTCATGATGTTCACTCCGGAGCCGGAATCAATGGGTACTTTCTTCAGAAGACAGCCATGGATCTCCATATCAAGTTCTGAGGCTCCCAAGTCCTCATGCTCTATTCTCAGGATCGGGATGCTCTTGGGAAGTTTAGCTGTCCTCCTCTTCCTCGATCCTCGGAGCACAGATTGTAACAACTTCCTATAACCAGCATTGTCATCCAACAGCTGTTGGAAGGTTACATCCGCCTTCTGATTCCACAAGTGTCGCAAGAAGTCGTACGGAGATCTTTTCAGAAGAGTGACTGGTGTTTCCAACAGAGAAGATGTAGTAGCTGCTTCCTTGGGTGGAAGACCAGATGAGTGTCTTCTCTCGACTGGAGGCTGTTCCCGTGAGACAGGTGTTGCCGTAGTCGGTGTAGGAAGCTGCTGTACTATCTTCCGTCTCTTCTCCAGCTCCTCTTGCATGATCGCTTCAACCTCTTGTCTAATATCAGGAGGAAAGTACTTCGGATCTTCTCGGTCGTAAGTAGGAGAAGACGGCCGCTCAGGAGAAGATGACCTCTCCTTACGCTGCTTCTTCTTGACGTCCTTCTGACGAGATTCTGACTTCCCTCTGCTTCTGGTACTTACCTTGAACACAGCTTCATCCAAGACTTCCTCCGGAGGTCAACTGTCTGAATCCGGGCTAGGGCTCCAAACAGTACCATTCTCCAAAGTGAAGGATGACGCTTCTTCAGGTGTCTCCATCTTCTGAGCTGCAGTCATCTTCTGCAGCTGAGGTTCCTTTCCTTCGCGCTTCCCGGGATCTGGTTCGTCTTCCTCGATGTGGAGACAATCCATACAATCCCCAAGATCTTCTTCTTCTACCGTGATGTGCTGTACCACTGCTAACTCGAGCTTAGAAGTTGATGCTGCTTCTGTAGGAGGCGTGGTATCTGCAAATCTAACCATTTGTCAGGGTCGTAAGGTTTGAGGACAATTCTCTGTGAAATGACCGGCTTCCTTACAGTTCCCACACAAGGGCACTTGCCCAATCTGTCTTCTCGGATGAGGACAAGTGGACCACCAGTGTCCTGTCTCTCCACAATTATTGCACGCTCCAGGAAGAGGGTTGAGAGATCGTTGTGATGAAGAAGGCTGCCAGGGCGTCCTGGTCTGTACATTGCTAGCTCTATCCTTCGGTACATAACGATTGTATTGGGCGGGAGGCGTAGGAGTGAAGGGTTGTATCGTTTCGATTCTATAGCAAGTTTTCCCACTGGGATCGTGTAGATATCCCTCATCGTCTTCTTCCCATCCTGCCCAGTTGACAGCTTGATCCTGCGTACACTAATCTCTGGTGTGTCCGGAAGAGTTACAAAGATTGCACCAAAGGTTTGGCCGGGAAGCCGTAGGCTGCTTCCGCTTGTCCTTCTGGTTCAGAAGATGAACTTTCAGATCGGCAAACTGCTTTAGGACTTCATCGATGCGAGGATCAGGTGCAGACTGAATGATCTGAGTCTGAGGCATCTTCTGCACAACTTCCTCCCTTGCTCGCGTCTTCTCCTTCTTCTTCTTCCGCGTCTTCTTCTCTTGTTCAGATTCGGATTCTGAACTTTCGACCGTAGACTCTTCAGAAGTAGAAGATGCTTCCGAATCACTGTTATCAGTTTCAATGGACTTGGACTTCCTCTTGGACTTCCGAGAAGACTTCTTCGACTTCTTGGACTTCTTCGAGGTCTTCCCTCTGTCTTTTGTCATATTTCGAGTGATGCTCGAGGTTTCATACTGCTCGGCATGCTTCTGTACCTCTGCTAAATCATCACCTCCTCCTCTTCTGCAGTACAATTCCATATCATGAGACAATCCTCCCAAGTACCAGTCCACGGCTTGCTGAGCACAATAACCTGGTCTTCCTTGGTTCTGAGGGATGTGATCCAAGAGGTCTTCAAACCTCTCGGTGTAATCCCGCAGTGTTTCTTTCTTCTTCCGTTCGAGTCTCTGAAGTTCTATGAGGGTCATACGATCGTAGCCCACTCCTCCGAACCTCTTCAGAAAAGCTGCCTTCAGAGTAGTCCAAGCGGCCATTACTACACCATCATCCAATATCTTACTCATCCACTTCCTTCCCTTCCCTACGATCAAACTAGGAAATACACGGAGTCTGTCGACATCAGCGTCTTCCTTGTTGGATCTAGAGATGGTCTCGAACATCATGATGAAGTCGTCCGCGTCAGCATCATCGTCGTATGGATGGTACTTCTGTCGAGTGTGGGAAGCCATGTCGACTGCCGGCTGGTGCGACTGCCAACTTCTTCCTCCCTCAGGTCCAGGTGGTGGAGATGGTCTTCTCGAAGGTCCAGGCCTGTCTGAATCACGAAGATCGTCTTCTGAGTCAGAACTACTGTCACTGCTACCTTCCGAGATGTCTGGAACAATCTCCTGCAGTCTTCTCTCACCTTGAGAAGCTTCTTCCGCACTTGGGAAGACGTCTTCCGAGTAACCAGTACCAAAATCTACTTTATACACGTGATCATCCGGTTGGTTTCTATCTTCGCCAAAGATTATGCTCGAGATGGAAGGTTCTTCCAACTCTACCGTTCGGATCTTCCTGAGCTCTTCTTCTTTCCTTTGGTGTCTCAGGGATATCCGTTGCTCTCTAGAAGCGATTCGCTGGGGTGAATTAACCCACTCAGGATCTTTACCCGTGCGTCTTTTGCTTCTTCCTCTGGTCGGAGGCATCCACCATAGTACTGAGAACAGATGTCCCTATTCTTCTACCACTAGATCCGGCAGACCGAATGACTGAACAACAGATCACAGGTTCAGAACGTCTTCTTCTCCTGCTTCTCGTTGTACTTACTGCAGTCTTCCAAGATCGAGTCTTCCAAGAAGCTCTTGGAAGCAGGGAAGCAGCTTCTTCCAACTTTCCCTGATGTATCTTATTAGCTTCTGGTTGCGGTTCCCGTCTTCTAGCAAGATAGAGTCCCACAACACATTCAACTACAATCGAAGTTAGTTCGAAATGAACCTAACTAATGGCACACAAATCCAAGAAGCTTAGAACAGAAGTTACTAAGATGAAATCCCCGGCAGCGGCGCCAAAAATGGTGCTCACTATATGTAGTGACGCAAGATTACTCCTTTTGCTCATTTAGTATACAAGATATCGTTCCCACAGAGGATTTACGTAAGTAATCACTGCTCTAAGTTCTAGGATCTGTTCAAACACACAAACACACGAGTTTTGTCTAGAAATCCCGTCTTTTCACAAAATCACACAAAACCACACGTCTTCCAGACACGCCACATGGTGCTCTGGAACTAGACAAACAACTACCAACTAAAATATCACACAATTATGCACAGAGAAGCTCAGGAAGACGATCTTCCTGCTTCCAGGCTGCTTCTTCCGGTCTTCTCAATACCATCTTCCCGAAGCGATTCTCGTCTTCTGGAGGTTCAACTCGTCTTCTCACACCTCCAAAAGGTTGTCCTACTTCGCAGAAGTCGACTATTAACGGTCGTTACACCTTATTCTCACACTCACATTCCAACGGGTTAGATTAATCACAAGGTGTATGCCCCCTGTAGCCTTCCCAGGCTTCTGTCTACGGAAATGGTTTTCCTGCAGCACTACAACGACATTCACCTTCACGGAAGCTCAATAGAAGTCTCGGAAACTCACTAGAAGAAGGTAAGAAGATGGGGAAGATGGGAGAAGATGGGGAAGAAGAGAAAATCCAAACAAGAGAAAAACAAGATGAAAGGAGTAAATTAAGATTCCGACAGGCTTCTAGTCCGGATCCTGACTAACAAGCCATCCCTGCTTGTAATAGTTTGGGGAGGAAGACAACAAACGTGAGTACTGTTGCACCGTCTTCTACTCGAGGATGTCGTCTTCTGATGTGGGAAGAAGGCTTCTTTCTTCTTCACTTCGCTGCTCTGACTACTCTGTCTTCTGAGATCCCTTACCCATAAGACCGTTCGTACGTAGATCCCAAGTGCTCTACTGAACGAGCCAAGCTACACTTCCACAACTGCTGACAGTCACCGCCACTCAAGAAGAACACTTCTCATGCACAATTGGGAGCGAATTCAAGGAACCCACCATCCAGAAGACATGAACAAAGCTTCTGCACTCAAATCCACAATCTATTCCCCGAGAAGAAGTCACAATGGCATTGGGAAGCTCACTCCGTCTACTTCCTGCGTCTACTCCTCGACACACCAGTCTAGCTAACAAGACTGCACGATGTCGGAGTGTAATCCGTCTACCTAGGAAAGCGCCGGGCTTCTGGCTGTGGTTGTTCACTCAAGAGGTTGGCTTTCAGGTTACAACAGGGGCTATAAACACTCACACAGATGTGTAAGATCTAGTAATATACCAAGAAGGCGAAATTCAGGTCTAGCCGGCAGTAACAGGATCCGGCGGTGAACTTTGACACTCACGGAGAGGAAAACTATGAAGGTTTAGACCTCTAAACTTCCCCTGCATGCAAATGAGGTACTACTGAACTCACAGACGAAATTTCAGCATGAGATCAAATTCTGACACGGAGATATGAACAGAAAAGTTTTGAGCAAGAAAACTATGGCAATTTCTGGTACCTAGCTGGCTATTTCAACCTATAACAGGAGTTTGGCTCGATCAATTTCAAAGTTTCTTACAGGATTTGCAGTCTACAGGGTGCTGAACATCCCTGTGAAGTTGGGACTCCTGAATGTACACAGAACTGCAGATCTCCTCCTCTGAAGTCGCTGCTCTAGATTAAGAGCTTTTCAGACCCCCTCAGCTTCAGCGGCCGCCCTGAATTACTCAGTTGCTCAATCGATATGAAACATTTTGTGAAATCGTAGTCCTGCTGGCAGAGAACACAACCTCGAAGTTTTGAAGCAATTTCCTCAAATCTGCTGCGAGTGACACTAAAAACCCTAAATCCAACAAAAGTGATTCAATTCTAGCACAATTCGAACTTCAATTGCTCATAACTCCATCTTTATTGACTCAAATCGATCGAAATTTTCATTGGAAGTGCTTGGCATGACAAGACCTCTCTCCCTGTGCTCTCAGATTTCGAAGATCCCTCACCAAATGCTCGAACTCCACTCTAGAGCTCTGTTTCTAAATTTAGAGTTTAACAAAAGACAAAAATGGACCAATGAGAGTTCATAGCTCCACTTGGTTGTCCTTTAGTACCCTAAACCACGTGGCAACTTAGTTTTACTCATAGGCTACCACGTCAAGCCCCCTAGAGTGCCAACGTAAAACTTAAATTACTTAAAACGACACGCAGCCCCGAAAAATAACTTAAATCAGCTAGAAAGCGTGCATGGGTGACACACAAATACAACCCATGAGCTTAACCCCTATCAACATGGTAATCAACCTACTAAGACTCAAAATAGTGTTAACACCGTATGCAAAGGTGTTAAACATATACATAAACGACTAGAAGTAATATAAGCTAACTTCTAGAACTACTAAACTCAAGCGTCGGAGTAGAAATATAACATGTAGCCGCCAAATAGCGCGACATCCACCCCCTCTGAACCTGCACATCCTCCGGTATGTGCCATCTAGATCAAGACTCTTCAGCTTAGGCTTCAAACTCATCTTCAACCTGCATTGAGTCTTCAGCTTCATCCTCTGTAAACTCTGCAACGTTCCGATCCTCCCCTCTCCTTCTAAAGAGCTTGATTCTCTTTCCTGCGACTGGTATCTTGAGCACTGCACCATCTAACTCTCTCAAGGAGTATGTGGCATTATCATAAACTTCTAACACCACATAAGGTCCAAACCATCTCTTGGAGAACTTTCTGATAGTGCTATGCTGATTATCAAGACTACTATCATAGACTAACACCCAATCACCTTCTTTAACTGGTTTGGGTCGTAATCTATGCGTTCTATCAAATCTGCCTTTGTTTCTCTCTCTAGCAGTCTTCAACCTTTCCACAGCTTTGGCAACATCCTCAGGTCTCCGTTCTAACTGTTGGATCCTTAATGCAAGAAAATCCTCCGTACTTCTACCATCTTCCCATGGCAAAACATTCCAAGTAGACACAACCTCCTCAATCGGCATCACAGGTTTTTGCCCTAGTATCAACTCTGCTGGCATGTAACCTGTAACGGTACTATGAGTTGTACGATCTGCCCACAAAGCAAATGGTAGCAGTCTAGGCCATTCACGGATCTTACCCTTGCAAGCTTTTACCAAAGCTTTGATGATTGGCGGATGACCTCTTTCGCTCTTGCCATTCCCTTCAGGATTGTAAGCAGTGGTTAACGCCAACTTGATTCCCAATCGCTTGAAGAACTCAACTGCTTCTTGTGAATCCAGCTCACCCCTATCTGCAGTGATCTTTCCCACACACCCATATCTACAAATAACATCTTCAAGTAGAAAGCGGCAGACACTAGCAGTGGTCTTCGTCCTCAAGGCACGGCCTTCAACTTGGTTAGATAGATCTTCTCTAGCCAAGACTAGATACCTCATTTGTCCAAGCCCAAATGGCATAGTTACCAGATCCACTACCCATTTGTAATGAATGGCTAAAGGATAAGTAGGATGCAATCCATCACGATGACGTATGTTGGAATACATCTGGCAAGGTATACAGGATGAAACAAACTGTACTACATCCTTATACATACCCTTCCACCAATACTTCTCCTTCATCTTGGCAAATGTAGCCCAAACTCCTCTATGACCGGCCCATAGACTCTCATGAAACTCCTTGATCAGCTGCCGCTGCAATTCCAAGTCACATACCACCCGTTGCGGTATACCTCCTTGTAGCTTAGGACGCTTCCATAGATGTCCTCCATGTAAAAAGTAACCATAAGCTATTCTACGGATCCTCTTGAAATCTGCATCTGACCAGCCTTCTTGCCTTTCCAATGAACTCAAATAGCGTCCAAGATCCAACCACTCGTCATCATACATAGTTTCCTCAAAAAACTCCAACGAGGCTGCAAAACAGCTTCTATCTCTTCTAGCAAGAGCACTAGAATAGAACTCTGTTCCCACATCCTCTTGATCATCTATCATTTCTTTCTCATCGTAATACCTAACCCTTGATAACATATCTGCCACAGGATTGTCCTTCCCTGCAATATGTCTAAACTCTGGGTTCAAGGACTTGATATATGCTATCCACCTCAACATAGCAATATCTGGAGTTGTACAGCTAGTGATCATTCCCAAGAGAGGTAAACAATCTGTCTCCACAACCACAGGTGTTCCTATCAAGTATTCCTTGTCACTCTTCATCGCAGTAACTACTCCCCATAGTTCTCTCTTGACCTGAGGGTAGTCTCTCTGCCGTGAACTTAATACCTTAGCACCAAAACGCACCACATATCTATTTCCATCCTGATCATCTTGTCCTATAGCCCATCCAATGCCAATAGGACTAGTATCTACAGTAAGGATAACAGATCTGCCCAACTCATATGTTACCTTCCGTAGAGTTGGTGGTGAAGCCAAAAGATCCTTCAACTTCCTCATAGACTCGCTTTGCTCCTCTTGCCACTGAAATCTTCGCCCCTTCCTCAGCAGCTTGTACAACGGATCTGCTACATGAGCAAAGTGTGGAATCCATATATGATAAAACACACATGCACCTAGAAACCTTCTCACCTCGGTAACTGACCCACATGTCTCCTTCATCCTTCGAATGGCATCAACCTTGTTCGGACAAGGTTTCCGACCATAAGATCCACACAGGTGCCCCACAATCAACACCTCTTGTTCTCCAAATATAGACTTTGCTCCTGATAAAGTCAAATGAACCTCCTCCAGTCGACTCAATATCTTATCGCATTCAACTATATGGTCTGCAACAAACTTACGGCACCCCCTCTGATCCTCTACCTCATTCTTCTCCTCCTCAGCACACCCTTTGATCGGCACATCATCAAGGAATGGCATAGTTTTTTCAGGAATGAAATCCCTCAAAACTTTATTCATGCCATTCATCATATGTGCTACAGAATTGGTAGCACCTTGTGGCAAGGTGCACATCCTTAGTAGCCCCAAAGGTGTCCTCATTGTAGTCAAGTCTCTACTCTTAGAGGATAACTGAAACTGATCATAACCTGAATATAAGTCTCCCATTGAATAGATAGCACGACCAGCAAAAGCCTCTGTAAACTCGTCTACAATAGGTCCTATACCCATATTCTTGATAGTCACCTTGTTAACTGGCTGCATATCTTGAATGAATCTCAAAGCCCCACTCTTCTTCGGAACAGTAAACCATCTGCTAGAGTAGGGAGCTATAGATGGTTCCAAGATACCCATCCTAATCCTCTCATTGAGCAAGTCTATCAGCTTTGGTAGATGAGCTCTAGGTACAGGGATAGGACGTAGATTCCAAGGCACATGCGGTATAGTAAAAATTACCATATGTGCAACTACACTTGGATCTACACATCCTACTTCATGTGACTCAAACGCAAACGCCTTACCATGCCTAGATAGCATCTCCCTGAAGCTCTTCTTCTCTTGCTCAGTAAGAAATCCATCACCTCCAATCCTCAGCTCCTTCAGTGTTGTTTTTGTGAACTGGTGCCCAATTCTTCTCGGTCCTCTGAGCGTCGGCTCTCGTGCAGCTTGCTCCATCTTCTGATTGTAATCGAATGGTAAAGGCAAAGCCACTGGTTTGACTTTCTTTGCCACTGACTTGTACTTGGTCTCCACATACACCTCTTGTCGATCTATAAACTTATGAATTACATCATAAAGCTCCTTGGAGCTCACTCTCACCACTCTATCTACATCATCTATAGAACTTTCTACTATAGATTTTAACTCCCCTATAGTATCTACCAAATACTGCTCTTCAAACACTCCAGATATGTATTCATCTCCTGCTAACTCTCCACTATTCCACAAAGACTCCTGTATGGACTTCACATGTTGTCTCTCAAACCTCTTCAGATTCTCAACCTTCCTATAACACACTGATCCACATGACGTCAATCCTAAGAAGTTAGTGGATAAAGCTTCCTGCTCTACTGGATCAGGCGAGAATCCTATCTCTACTGTACCGTTGAAGTCTCGCTCTTCAATGGTACTCTGCCAAAACCCCTAGACTCTCTAAACTCCTGAGTAATCTTAGATAGTGGATGGTCTCTCAAGCTATCGCGATTTCTCTCATGTTCTGCAGCAACGGTCAAAAACTGAACAGCTCTTTTGCCGTCTCTACTACGTATCCTAGCATAGGCTGAACCATCATCCATAACTCGTGTCTCCATTCTAACAGCAGTAATGTAAGGCTGCCCTAGAATGATAGGATAGGTTGACATGTCTTGTACAAAGAAATTCTGAACATCACTGATGTCACCCACAGTTACCTTGATGTTGGGACAAGCACCATAGAGTTCTCCTCGCTGGTTGTTGGCAGCACGGATAAGCCATCCATGGTCGGTGTCTATAGGCCACCTCCCACGCTTGTACAGCTCCTTAGACATCAGATTAATCTCTGAGCCATGATCAATCAATGCCACCACAGGTTCCTCTAGATCTCCCAGCTTCACTAAGGTCTCTGTGGTTGCTCTCGCCCAATGGTTGTGAGAATAATGGCTCTTCTGCGATGCTTCCACCTCATCTTCAAACCTCACGTGCTGATCTGATCTTCCCTCTGATACTTGAGAGCAGTAACCAGCAATCTCATCTTCCTCATCCTCCGACAGTTTGGTCCCTAGAGCGTTAAGCGTAGCTGCTTCACCCAAAATCTGACGTTTCCTCTTGATGATATCTATAATAACCTCATGGAACTCACGCTTTGCAATCCCAAGAATCTCACCCAAAGTAAACTCAACTTTCCCATTCAAGATACGGTTCTCTAACACCTGCTTCAAGTCTGTAGCAATCTCAATGTCAGACTGAAGTTTGTATGCAGGCATCTTACCCTTCTCCTTGCTTCTCTCCTTCTCCTTTGGTGTTGTAGATGGTAGATCCTCCATAGTCTCCTCCCGAGTAGGTGTTGTCTCCTGCCTTGCATCTGGTCTAGCCCTTTCACTCCTTGTAGCAGGTCGTTTGGCTGTAGAAGCCTCACCTGCATCCTCCCTCCTGCGTTTTTCTTCTAGTAGAGCTTCATGCTGACTTCTTACAACATAAGCATGCACTGACATAGTATCCACAGGGTCATTCCATCCTGTAGTTTCTCTAATTGAGTTGCCAACCCTTCGTAGCACATCCTTGTCTAGCTCTGTTCTAGCTACGGATCGCACTACATCTGACCACAACCCAGTAGTCCCTTTCTCTCTCTCCATTTCCACTTTCACTCCACACGTAGCAGCATTCACAAGAGAAACAACATGTGATGCTGATATATCATTCACAAGTCTCTTCATACCACCCTTGCCAAAGTTGGTTCCCAACATCATCCCAGTCTCTCTCAAATGGATCTTACCATCTTTGAAGAAGATAAGATCCTTCCTCAATGCATCTGAAAACTCTCCACAATCTCTTCTTACATGGTCTAGGCTATCGCACCATATACAACGATGAACAAAGCCTTCCCTCATCTGAGGTCTCTGCATAGCAGGCTGTACATTCTGCTCCTTCTCTTCTAACCTAGTGAGCTTAAGCTTAAGCTCCTTCATACCCTTAATCAACTCATCAAGCGGTGAGTCTTCCTCTCTAGCAATTACCAAAGCAGGCTTAGTAGGCAACTGCTTGACAGGAATTATCAGAGGTGCTGCTTCACTTACCACCACCTTGTCCCTTCTTCTCTGTCTCTTGGTCAGCAAAGAGACAGCCTCTTCAACCTCCTTCCAATCAGTCTTCAATCCTCTCTCCTCACTCTTGTCTTCCAGCAACAGCTCAAGCTTCTCCTGAATAGTCACGTCCGCTGCTTGTAGGAAAAGCTCGGTCTTCTCAACCTCTAGTGTAAGCTTCTCTGTCCTAGAAAGCTGAGCATATTGACGATCAAACTCCCTTAACAACTCATTTACAGACAAACCTTTGTTAGGCTTCACCACCCACTCCAAGAATGTTCTCTTGGTCACCCTCTCTGAGTCTTCGGTGTAGTACTCCTCCTTCAAAGCTCGCATAAAGCTCTCCCAACTCTGTCCTTGCTGTTGCTTGAGCTCCTTCACACGCCCACGAATCTCAGGGACAACTGCAAGTTCAAAGTTCTCCACCATCTCCTTCTCAGGTACCTTGTTCACCTCCATCTCCCTAGCATAGTATCGCACATACTTGGAAATATCTGTACCCTTGAACTGGTCCATCTGATGCACCACAGATTGAAACGCCTTGGTTGCTAATACCTCCTTCCTCTCTGTGCTCTGCTGCTGCTGCATAAACATGGAAAAAGCTTGGAACATCTTCATCGTAGCAGCATCCAACTGAACAGGTTGCTGAGCAGCAGCAGCAGCTCCACTTGATGATCCTTGGTTGGCCATGATATCTGATCCTGTAACACTCTCAAGAAAACTCCCACCCTAGGTGTTTCACGTCGAGTTCACCAAAAAGAGAGTATGTCGGAGTGTAATCCGTCTACCTAGGAAAGCACCGGGCTTCTGGCTGTGGTTGTTCACTCAAGAGGTTGGCTTTCAGGTTACAACAGGGGCTATAAACACTCACACAGATGTGTAAGATCTAGTAATATACCAAGAAGGCGAAATTCAGGTCTAGCCGGCAGTAACAGGATCCGGCGGTGAACTTTGACACTCACGGAGAGGAAAACTATGAAGGTTTAGACCTCTAAACTTCCCCTGCATGCAAATGAGGTACTACTGAACTCACAGACGAAATTTCAGCATGAGATCAAATTCTGACACGGAGATATGAACAGAAAAGTTTTGAGCAAGAAAACTATGGCAATTTCTGGTACCTAGCTGGCTATTTCAACCTATAACAGGAGTTTGGCTCGATCAATTTCAAAGTTTCTTACAGGATTTGCAGTCTACAGGGTGCTGAACATCCCTGTGAAGTTGGGACTCCTGAATGTACACAGAACTGCAGATCTCCTCCTCTGAAGTCGCTGCTCTAGATTAAGAGCTTTTCAGACCCCCTCAGCTTCAGCGGCCGCCCTGAATTACTCAGTTGCTCAATCGATATGAAACATTTTGTGAAATCGTAGTCCTGCTGGCAGAGAACACAACCTCGAAGTTTTGAAGCAATTTCCTCAAATCTGCTGCGAGTGACACTAAAAACCCTAAATCCAACAAAAGTGATTCAATTCTAGCACAATTCGAACTTCAATTGCTCATAACTCCATCTTTATTGACTCAAATCGATCGAAATTTTCACTGGAAGTGCTTGGCATGACAAGACCTCTCTCCCTGTGCTCTCAGATTTCGAAGATCCCTCACCAAATGCTCGAACTCCACTCTAGAGCTCTGTTTCTAAATTTAGAGTTTAACAAAAGACAAAAATGGACCAATGAGAGTTCATAGCTCCACTTGGTTGTCCTTTAGTACCCTAAACCACGTGGCAACTTAGTTTTACTCATAGGCTACCACGTCAAGCCCCCTAGAGTGCCAACGTAAAACTTAAATTACTTAAAACGACACGCAGCCCCGAAAAATAACTTAAATCAGCTAGAAAGCGTGCATGGGCGACACGCAAATACAACTCATGAGCTTAACCCCTATCAACATGGTAATCAACCTACTAAGACTCAAAATAGTGTTAACACCGTATGCAAAGGTGTTAAACATATACATAAACGACTAGAAGTAATATAAGCTAACTTCTAGAACTACTAAACTCAAGCGTCGGAGTAGAAATATAACATGTAGCCGCCAAGTAGCGCGATAACGAGGATGCCGTTCCCTGTTCCTAGACTGTCCACTACTTCTATCTACATCTTCGAACCACTGCTGGTACGAGTATGCAGACCCCTCCTGTATATTCCAAGACTATTCGTATGTTTCCAACAACGGGTGTAGTGTGCTAAGACTGTCTATCATGTGTCTCTGCTCTAATGTGTCTCGTCCGCCTGCACCATAGAATCGATGTGTATGTGCAGTCGCTACAGAATTCTACAGAACTGATAGCACAGGCAGAACTCTATCTCCTACTCTGCGATCCTACTTATGTCACTGCCATGAGAACCAGGGGAGACGACCACCAGGGAGAGAGAGGCGCTGACAGACGGTTGCCACCTCACATGCAAGCGGTTCCCCTGCCCGAATTGGCCATCCACCTTGTCTTTCCTACGCTATCTATGCTGCCACATGGTGTCCTAACTAATATTACATGGAAAAACTGCCACCCTTTAAGATAGCATGTTCTATTCTACTATATTTGGAATTGTCAATGGAGTTACTAACTACTCAGATTGCACGGAGGCAATCTCTACCTGATCTGCTCCTATCGGAGCTCCTAACGCGGCTTCTGATAAGCTAGAAAGCCCTGCAGTTACCTCGGGTGTCACTGAGGTGGCTTCCTCCTCATCGTCCTTGGCTGGCTCTGCTGTCGCTACTGCTGCGTCTTCCTCGGCTTCGGCTTCTGCTTCGGAAGACAGAAGCGTCTTCTGGGAAGCGGAGTCGACCGGTGCTTCTTCCGTCTTCTGAGGCACGGGTGCGGGACTAGGGACCATGGGGACCTCATAGGGATCCGGGGAAGTCGCTTCCTCCACGCGGAATACTTGGGAAGACGGCTCGTCTTCCTGTCTTCCGGGGCGTCTTCAGGAGTCTTCTCGGCTTCCAACGCTGTCACCACCAAGTGCACAGCGAGGTCGAACTCCTCCTTCTCCATTCCGGATCCAGTCGATGGTGCTGGAGCGGGGGAAGATGCGGCTGCAGGTGTCGGAAGCGAGAGAAGACCATAAAGTGTCTTCACTCCTTCTATCTGTCGATCCAAGTACCTGAACATGCTCTCCGGCATTCCACCAACATTGCTTTGGACTCGCTGTCCCATCCTCTAGCTAAGGTAAGTAACTACCTACCCGCGGGGTAGTTGAACTTCTTCCGAAGCGCTTTCACCGACTGTGCCAATATCTTCTGTGCACGGGCCTCTGCTGCTTCCCTTTGCGTCTTCTCAGCTGCAGCTCGTGCTTCTGCGGCTTCTCGCTGCGTCTTCCATATGGTCTGCTCTTCTGCGAGGGCGGTGATCTTCTCCCGCACCCGGGTGACTTCCTGATTGCACTGTTGTACCCGCGCCTGCAACTCCTGGTTGCTCTTCCGAAGTTGTATCGATTCCTTGGCAGAAGCGGCTGCTTCCACCTTGTATCTTGCTGCGAGCTTCTCCACGGTGCGGAGACTAGCTTCCAGCGACTCCGTCTTCTTCTGGTCTTCTCTCTGTCGCAGCAAGGTGCGCATGCCGAATCCAGGTTGTAAGGGCTTCTCCTGTGCCCTCGCTCTCTTCTCCAGCAACTCCATAGCTGGCTGGATCTCCTTCTGGAAGTAGGCGCTGAATTCCTCCAGTCGTCTTCCTGCGGAAGACAAGTTCATCTCCACCACTCGCTCCGCGGTGTCGACTTCGTCTTCCAGAGGCAAGGAAGCCTCTTCCACCACTACGGTCTTCATCTTCTGCGCACGAGAAGAAGCTACTCTTTTCATCTTCCGGGGTGGAAGACTCCTCATGGCAGGAGCGGCTCTCTTCTTTGCGCTTCCTCGCATCGCAGCAGGAGCGCCCATCCATCCTTCGTCTTCTGGAGTCTTCGGAAGACTCCCAAGCGTTGCAGAAGCAGTCTTCTGCTCTGATCGGGGACTCAACAAGTCTTCTTCCGAGTCGGACTCCGATCCTGAATGAATGAGGGAGATGGATGTCCTCGATACACTTCTGGGACCCATCTTCCTCAGTGGCGTGGCATCTTCCGACCCACTAGACTCGTCTTCCCTTACCAGAAGCGTCTTCTGGTGAGAATCGGGCCTCAGCTGTGGCATCAGAGTGGGAGGGGGCGTTGCTGCTGCCTCTCGGTCATCGTCTTCTGAGGTCTCCTCCTTCACCTCCTGTCGCTCCGTTGGTCCATACCCTGCCAGCTGATCTTCCCTAAGATCCCCCATGGCTACGTACAAGTAGTAGAGGAAGGGCGTCAGGTGTCCTCCCGCCGGGGTACCCAAGTATGCTAGCTCCGTCTGTACATAGTTGTGGATGTACGCGCCCCAGTAGATGGGCGTTCTGTCATCCCACACTGATTCCAGGAACTCCACGTCCTGATCTCCTAAGTACCTTGTCTTCTGCGCTTTCCTCTTGGGAAAGAGATGCAGAAACAACTTCGCCAGGAGGCGCTTCTTCGGCTCCCGGTAAGATTCTATCTTCCAACCGTTCCTCCCCTGCCTGTCTTCCACGAAAAGGCAGGTGGTGCTCCCATGCACATGCCACGAACTCACGATCCTAGGCAAGATCTTCTTCTCGTACCAATATCCTCGGTTCTCGGACTCAAGCCTGTGAAAAGCCTTGCGCCACCAGTCTTCAGTCCAGGAAGACGGTCTTCCTCGAGCTACTCCTGCCTTCGCAGGTACACGGTTACGCGGTGGTAACGCTGCCCACACCTCCTCCAGAAGCCCTTGATCTGCGAGGTTCCAATCCCACAGGAAGAAGTCGAGACCCAACTCCTTGAAGAAAGGAGTGGCCTCGGCCAATTCTGCCGCTGGTAACACCAAGCCTCGTGGATGCATCGTCATGCTGGAAGATCTGTTGCACTAAGCCACAAGCACCTACTATGAGCTGAAGGCTCAGTCCTTCCCAAGCGCCCACAGTCTAGCTTCTACTTCTCAGAACACGGAACTATTCTTCCAGAAGACAGCTACTCCGTCTTCCGGGATGCTAACCGTACTTCCTAAATAGCTCTCGTCTTCCGAGCTATATCTAAACAATCCTATCTAAGCAAGACCTCGCATGGATTACCAAGAAGACAATCCACCTTGCATTACATCTTACTTCCTATCAGAAGATACAAGATTCGCGAAACATAAGTGCATGACAAGTTCAGAAGATGGTTGCGGACTCCTGCGGTGACAGTGACCTCTGGGAAGACACTCGAGACAGCTTCCGATTCAATGTCTTTCTCGGAAGACTTCCCGAAGTCAGACTTCCCTTCACTGGTCTCCTCTGTCTTCGTCTTCTTACGCGCAATCTATCCTCACAACAGACTCAAGACAATTGCACTCTGTTCTTCTAACTTCTCACCTCTCATATGCACTCAGGAGAAGCTTGCTGCTCGGTGGGAAGACATGACCCTCGACCATTCTCTCCAGATTCTGCCAGCAAGTATTCTCACGACTCTCTTCTAAGTTCAGGAAGAAGAAGGAATGGCTGCTATGGATCGGATAGAAGAGACCTGAATGGACCCTCACGTCTTCTCGCTCATTTTGCCAGCCTTTCAGTCTTCTAGTCTCTCTAGGAAGATGTAGAGTTGAGAAGCTTGGAAGACCGGGAGGCACAGGCCTAGTTCCCGACTTTCAACTTCTCGAAATAACAAAACAACTCACCACACCACTCGGGATTCGTACCAAGCCTCTCTTAACACAAAGCAACACAAATCCACTCTTGATACGAATTGTGTTCAGTCGACTTCCGAAGACAGTCTCCGAAGATGGTCAAGTTTAAGAAGCGTCTTCCGAAGATGTTCCCATCTTCCGAATCGTCTTCTGTTCCAAGTTTTGGGGGTAGAGGGGTAGTAGGGTAGGGAAATTGGTAGCTGAGATCTCCAATTTGAGGGCTAGGAGTAGGGAAGCTCGAATTGAGCTCGGGAAGAAGCAAGGAGTTGTCTGACAGAAATTGGACAGCGCTTCCCCGCCCAATGTCTCAATAGAAAGAATGGGGGGTGGGGTAATCGATCAGGCTGCCTGCACACAACCAAGGAAGCGCGGGGAACACCAGACAAAGACGAGAAGAAGTGAGAAGGGGAAAGAACGTGGGGAAGAACCTCTACAGTCTTCTTCTGCTCCTCGAGTTGCCTTCGACCTCCGCGCGCTTCTGGCTCTTGTCCTAGCTCCAATGCGATGCCTCCTGACTGCGCCTGCTGTCAATTTCTGACCACGCCTCGATTCCACCTTCAATTCTACTTGCTACTCTCCAATGTCAGCTTCTCGAGAGCTCACAGAAATGCTTTCGCTTTTTTGCCGTTTGTGCTCCAGCAATTCGGTCTCGCCCTTCGTCTAGCTGTCAACTGATTCTCTCTTACCTTGATGTCCTCACTCGATTCCTCTCTCAAAGCTCACTTGCGAAGCTCACTCTCTCCAATCGATCTTCTCAAGCGCGCTGTGCTGCGGGAAGTTGGAATGCGCCTAATGTGCTTCCTTACGCATCTTCCCCGCAGATTTGTGGTTTTCGACCTTAGGTGTCTTCCCCGACCTACCTACCTATTCGGTGCGACCCAATAGGTACACCTACTGTCTTACCCGAAAACTCGTGGTTGGGCCTTCGCGGTCGCTGTCTTCTGGAAGACAGGTGTCTTCCGTCGTCTTCTCATCTTCCGCCGTCTTCCCGTCTTCCGAAGACACAACTGAGAAGACGTTCTTCCGAAGACGGTCGTCTTCCGAAGAAGTCCACTTCTTATTAAAAAGCTCATAAGATCATCTTCCTGTTAAGGAAGACGTAACCTTAAGTAACAACGCTTCTTCAGTTATACAAACAAGTTATTATTCTTAAAAATTTCAAAAATTTGTGCATCCTGTAATTTGTGGGCACCACAAGATATATTTGCCTCCAAACACAACAATAGAAAGAAATCCAAACTCCCAATGCTTTATTTCTCTTCCGGAGATAGTCAAAAGTCTTCCACAGATTGTCAAATCGATCTTCACTCAATAAGGTTATCTCTTGTCCACCAAAAGGTAGATTCACTTCCAAACACTCTAATAGACAAAATTCAAGCTCACAAATCTCTTCTTCCTCTCTCTATGGTAGTCTCACAACTGAAATCTCTAAGAAATCTGACCTTCTCAGTCCCAGTCTTCCAATAGATATTCTCTGTTCATCAGATTCACCTCCAACCAGTCTAGTAGATGAAATTCAAGCCCCCTTTTTCCTCTCTCTGCGAAAACCTCTCAATTGAAATCTTTCAGAAATTTGATCCTCTCGACCCTTGGCTTCCTCACGTACCTCTCGATGGCTCTTCTTGAACAAAAAGTAGAATACCTTCTTTGTTCATCGGCCCTTTTTCTCCAAATCATAACACCTTAGCTAAGCTAAGGTCATTATAAGCGGACTTACGTATCAACCAAGCAGGCCCTGTGGTAAGCTAGACCCTTATTATTATTTTTGTAATAATCAAGCAGGCCCCCTGCCAAGCTAGACCCTTGCTTAATAAAAATTTCCAAGCTCTTGATGTCATCTTGATGTCATTCTGGTTATAGTCGTTGGCCATCCAATGTAGGCTGAAGCTACACCTATGAGACCACTCCACAAGGCTTGCAGTCCCCCCATAAGCGCACTAGGTAACTCGTGGTCTATAACCAAAGTGGCATGCGGAGGCTTAGGTCAGGAAGCCCACGATTAAGAGGGATACCAGTCCTTCGTCCATAGATAAACGTCTAGGAAGCAAGATGTGGCTACATATCCAACATAAACTCCAATCTAGGAGACCAACATGCTGAAATAAGAAACACAACCCAAGAGGATTTGATCCGGAGACCTCTTCCTGTTGGTCCTTTGACCTCTTTGCTTACTTCATGTTGTAGAGTCTTTGGCTCATAGGCTAAATGTTTGAGAGCTGCATAAATAACCACGATTTGTTTTTCAATAGGAATTGGACTATATTGTGGTTTGCTTACTTTGCGGGTTTGCTTTTTTTCATTCTAGCTTCGCCCTATAGACCATCGAGGCATACACCTTTGTTTTACAAAATATCAGGAATATGGTGCCGGAAGATTAAGGTATCCGGCTGTTAAAGATTTTAAGCTCGTGTCAAGCAAAGCCGACTTTCAATTTCAATCAATTTTATTAGTTTATAAAATCTATTTGAATTAAAAGTATATAAACTTCTTTTCGTTGAAGTCCATGGTATTCAAGCCCGATCTAGAATTTCTAGGGGCGAAGGCTTCTTCTTAGGTGAGCGTCTCTACCAACGAGGATGACCTCTGTTCCCGTTAGAAAAGGAAATAAAGTTGATAGATAAACCTAAAGGAAGTTACCTCTACTTTCTTTATCAACTTTTTGTGCACCAACTTTTCTGTACACTTCATTTTTAATGAATAAGGAGTCAAAACTATAGCACCCCTTCACACCTACGCACTCACACAGTAAGATCATAGATCGGTGTCACGCGCCAGAGTCGACAGATTTCTTTCTTTCACACTTTTCACAACTTAAGACTTGCACTAACTATTACCTATAACAATTCTTCTCGGCATTCTTGTACTTTTTTCTCCCTTCAAGGTGATATTTCAACTCAAGCTAAGAGGCAGCTTGTCAAGCACATCTCTAGTTTAACTCCTGCCCAACTTGATAAGTTGAGACACAACTTCTTGAATAAATGTCAACCGAGTGTCTTTCAAAGATACGTTTCATCATGCGGAATGCCACAAATACGACATTCACCTCCTCTAAACTTGCACATCCTCCGATATGTGTCAACTCTTTCACTCGTCTATCTCTCCTTCTTGATCATCACCTTTCTCCGTCTCGGTCTCCTCAACTTTTGAAACGTCCTCATCTCGTATCATTCCTCGTTATGACTCCAGAAAACTGAACAACTTTACTGAATCTCCACGTCTCTTAAATAGCTTTACACATTTTCCAGCCACAGTAGCTTCAAAAGAGTACCATCTAGCTCACATAATCTATAAGTGACGTTTTCATACACATCCAACACAACATAAGGACCAAATCATCTTCGAGAGAATTTATAGAATCTAGAATGTTGATTCTCTAACGTGCTATCAAACACCAGAACCCAATCACCAACACGTATCAGTTTTGGTAGCAGTCAATGAGTCTTGTCAAAATGCTCTTTGTTATTGACTCGAGCCACCTTCAGCTTCTCTTGCGCTTCAGCAAGATCCTCCTCTCTTGGGAGAACTCCGAGAAGGACTCTATGCCTGGGTGGGTCTGGACGAGTCATCCGACCTCAAGGTTAGGCGGGCGGACTCTGGAGACATGAGGTGATGGTTGGGTCGGTTCCAAGACACGTTTCGGTCAGACTTAGGAACGATGTAAGGGCTGGAGCAAGACTAAGGAACGAGTCGGTGGGTTAGACCACCGTTCGGGAGCCTAGATCTAGACGAACATCACGGACGGTTGGACCGCTAGGTGTGCTAGAGGCACGGTTTAGGACTCTGGACTTTATGAGAAGTCTATCCCAAGTCATCTTATGACTTGCTCATGTTTGGGATCGACCTAGGCGGGTCTAGGTCGGGACTTAGGGATTGCCTGAGCTTGATGATTAGAGAGACAGTCCGACTCCGGTCCGGACCAAACAGAGTTAAGATAAGAAGGTGATGGACGCTAACTTGTGATTGTGGTTTGCATGTTAGCGTTGTAAGTTTCGTGACCTACTGAGCAAGAGCTTCCGTTGGCGCAACAAGAGCTCTAACTATCTGGTTCGTAAGACAAGGAGTGAAGCACGATCTACACTGTCTTTTCATGATAATGTGATCCACGGAGGAAAGTCCTCCTTAGTAGGCATAATTGGCTTTTGTCCCAACATAAGCTCAGCCGACATATAGTCAATCGTAGCACAATGCATAGTCCTGTCAGTCCATAAAGCAAAAGGAAGCAGTCTAGGTCATTCTCTAGACCTACCATCACATGCTTTCACTAGAGCGTGAAAAATAGAAGGATGTCCTCGCTCACTCTTGTCTATTCATTCCGGATTCAGTAATAAGCCGAAGCTTTACTTCATAACGAGCAAAGAACTCCTTCGCTTCTGCACTCCTCAACTCGTCCCTATCTGCTCATAATCTTCCAACATGCCCATAATGACAAATGATATCTTCAAGCACGAATCTATATATATTCTCTGTAGTCTTCGTCCATAGTGCTCGTCCCTCCACGTAGTTGGAGAGATCCTCTTGAGCTAGCACCAAATAACGCATCCCCCATGATCTTAACGGCATTATCACAAGGTCAAGAACCCATTGGAAACGGATACTTGGTAGATAGGTAGACACAAGTCCATCTCTATAGTGAATCTTAGAGTAAAACTGACAATGTAGACACGACCTAACAAAATCTACCATATCATGATACAAACCTTCTACTAGTATCTCTTTTTCATATTCGTGTACATAGCCCAAACTCCACGGTGTCCAGTCCATAAGGTGTGATGAAATTCTTTAAGTAGATTCAGCTTCGTCGGCTGATCATCCACCACTCTAGCAAGCATTCTTTCTTTCCTCTTCGGACGTCTTCACAGATAACCTTCACGTATAAGATAACCATACGTCTTCCATCTGATCTCCTTGAACTCTACATTGCTTGGACCCTCTCGTCTATCTAAAGAACTCACATAGAACTCAATATCGCGTAATCTTCTCGTGTAAAACTCTTCTCTGAACGGCAGTGGCTCCAGATCTGAAGTCCGTTGACTAAGTTGACACCAAACATCTCTCTTCTCTATCCTCAACTTCTATTATCATCTCATCCTCATCTACATAACGAGCCATAGATGACATATCTGCCACATCTATGTGTTTCATCTCAGGGTTTAGACTCCGGATGTAAACAATCCATCGCAGTATTGCTATGTCTGACGTATTATAACTCGCTATCATTCCAAGCAAGGACAAACAATCTGTTTCTAAGATCACACGAGCTCCAATCAAGGACTCTCGATCTATCTTCGTAGTAGTAACAGCTCCCCATAATTCACCCTTCACTTGAGGGTAGTTACATTGTCTATCCGTCAAGATTCGAGCTCCAAACCTAGAAACAAACTGCACACCATCTGCATCTTCTTGACCAACTGCCCAACAAATCGCTTTTGGACTCGTATCCACAGTTAGGATCACAAATCTCTCGCTCTCATAGTTAAGTCCTTAGTACAAGTGGAGACTTCAGAATCTCCTTCAGTCCCTCTATTGTCTCATGATGATCTTGACGTCAAGTAAACCTCTTTCTCTTTCACAGAAGTGCATATAGAGGATCGCCAACGTGTGCATAGTGAAGAATACTCACGCGGAAGAACAAACAAGCTCCTAAAAATATCAAACCTCTATGATATTGGTACAATCTATCATCCTTGCTATAGCATCTACCTTCTCTGGGTTCGGCCGTCTTCAAGAAGTACCGCACAAATGATCAACCACCACAATCTCTAACATTCCAAAACCAGATTTGGTATCTGATAGAGTGAGGTGCACTTCCTCCAAACGTTTTAAAATCCGACCCACGTCTCGAATATGATCCGCATAAACCTTCTGCAACCATCAGAAGTTATATTTTTGTCCTTGTCTTCTACTAAACAGTCTTTTAGGAGAATATCATCCAGAAAGAGGATAGTGACCTCAGGTACAAACTCCCGTAACATCTTATGCATCGTGTTCGACATATGAGTTATTGAGTTTGTCGCTCTCTGAGGAAGAGTGCACATCCGCATCAATCCAAAGGTGTGCGCATGGTATGGTAGTCAAGTCTCTACTCTCCAAAGCAAGTTGAAACTGATCGTAACCTGAAAACAGATCTCTTATAGAATAGACCAACCTTCTAGCAAACGCCTCAGCTACCTCGTCGACCATAGATTCCGTCCCAACGTTTCAAATCGTGACGTTGTTGATAGGCTGCAAGTCTTGGATAAAGCGCAAAGCTCTTAGGCACTGTGACTCTTAGGCACTGTGAATCATCAACTAGAGTACGGAGCCATAGATGATTCAAGAATATCCATCTGCATTTTTTCCTTCAATAGCTCAATGAGCTTCGGCAGCAAGGCACGAGAGATTAGAATCGGCTTCAAGTCTCAAGATACGTGAGGAAAAATGAAGATAACCATCGAGCTATCACACTATGATCTATACAACCAATCTCATCAGTTGAGAAAGAAAACGCTTTTACCATGGCTAGCAATCATCTGTTCAAAAGCCTTCTTCTCTACTTCAGTCAAGAAACCACCCCCTCCTATCTGGAGCTGTTCGAGTGTCTCTTGAGTAAACTGATGCCTTATTAGTGCAGGATTTCTAAGTACAGGCTCAGTGGCCGTTGACTCCATCTGCTATTGTGAATCAACAAGTAATTGAGTCACCACTGGCTTCACCTTCCTCGCTACATCTTTATATTTGGTGTGTTCTTCTGCTTCCTAACGAGAGCCACACCAGTAGATTGCATCCTTCCATCTACTCTCTAGTCTCGGATGAGGATGATATCGCAAGTACGAGACAATCTCCTCATAGATCTTACGAGAATGAGTGAGGATCATCACTCTATCTTCTATATGCTCCACCATTCTATCTACATCATCTAACCAACGAACAAAAGATTGTACACGATAGATTCCTCATACACATCAGAAATCATCTCATCTTCCTTCAAAACTCATGTATAACGCAGACCAGCTAAATGTCTCTCCATCTACCTCTTACTCTTTACAGTCAAATCTTTACTCATATAAACTCACTCCAATCATCTGAACTCAAACTTAACAAACCAGATCTCCAACTTTCTATACCATACACACTCTCAAAATCTTAAGCAGCCTCTTCATTAGCCTCATGTGATCCCTTAGGCTACTCAAGCGAGATCATGGTAGTCTTAGATCTTTCATTCTTGTTATCTCGTCTTACAAGAGTGGGTTCTGAAAACTCTTACTTCTGCAAATAGGAGAATCTCTCAAGGTCTGTCTATTTCGCTCGTGGTTTGTCCGGACTGTCAAAAATTAAACAGAATGTCTATCATCTAGACTACAGATCCTAGCATAGTGCGATCCATCGTTCATCATCTTGGTCTCCATGAGCACTATAGTGATATAAGGCTGGTCAAGAATGACAGGATATGAAGCAAAAGATTGCACGAAAAAGTGCTGATCTATTTCCACATCACCTATCCTCACCCTCACATTAAGACAAGCGCCGTATAACTTTTTCTTCTGGTTGTTGACAGCACGTAACACCCAACCGTGATTCAGTTCAATAGACCACTGTACTCTCTCATATATCTCTCACGACATGATGTTGATCTCAGATCCGTGATCAACTAAAGTAGCAGCAGGCTCAGACAAACCCCCTAGACGTACTCGTATAACAGTCGTAGCACAAGCCCAATATCTCATTTTGAAGTCACTGTCAGTAGCTGGACTCTCCTCATCAGCTTCTTCATCATCAACCTCGATAGTGTTGGTATCAGCAACCAATGCTTCCTGATGGTATCCTTTGTCACCAACCTCTTGAAAATGCACCTTTCCAAATTCCACATCATTCAGAGAAGCCTCTATTACATCTATCATTTGACTATCTACTTGCTTGGATATCACATGTCTCTTATGTTTGATGATGTCGATGATGAGCTCATGAAACTCTCTCTTCGCGCTACCATGAACCTACCGAAGAGAAAACTGAACTCGTGCATTTAGTATTCTCTACTCCAGAATGCTCTTAAGATCAGTGGGAGTCTCAATATGTGCAGCTAACTTGTAAGTTGGTCCCTTCTTTTTTCTTGGGTAGTGAACTATCTACTAGCAGTGTTAGTTCCTGCTGAGACCTCTACACATCTTTCATCGGACCTGATGCAAGCGAAGGAGCTTGAGAAGTAGATGAGACATCATCTAGAGGAGTTGTTTACCTTATGGTGACTCTCTATCTCTCTCTAGTCTTCTCAGGAGTCCCAGTTTCAAGCTCAGAGCCATCTCGCTGCCTCTTCTCTTCCACAGAAACATCTTGCCAGTGAACATACTTATCCACGTCCAAGAAGACTTTGATAGACACTGTATCTATGAGATCTCTCCACCTTGTGACTCTACGAATAGTTTCGGCTCCTCTTTTCAACACCTCAAAAGAGACTTCAGCATTGCTCTTCTCAACAGTCATATCTAACAAAGTAAGGCTAGCAAAAACTTCAATATGTCCAGCATACACATCAGGATTCAACGGCGGTATTGTCAATGTAGTTACTGTTGCAGCTATAGCGACTTGAGGCATACTCCTCATACCTCCTCGTCCAAACTGCGTGCTTAGTAGCTCTCCAGTAGAAACAAGGTGTAGTCTACTGTTCTTGACAGTCTTCTCGAAGACTATCTGGACTGTCACATCAGATACATCTACGAACAGGAGCACCTCCTAGATGCGCAGCAGCAAGCGTTGGTGGACTTCTGCAAATCAGCAAGCTCTATCTTTAACTCACGCATATGCCAATCAGATTAATTTGATTTTGTTGACCCTGGTTCTCAACAGTTCTCTGAACAGGTACTCTCTATGTAAGAACCGGCACAACTGGTATAGTGTCACAGGATTACTCCTTTTGTCCATTTAGTATACAAGATATCGTTCTCACAGAGGATTTGCACAAGTAACGCTAAGATCTGTTCAAACACACAAACACACGGGTTTTGTCTAGAAATCCCGTCTTCTCACAAAACCACGCATCTTCCAGACTCGCCAAAAGGTGCTCTGGACCTAAACAAACAACTACTAACTAAAATATCACACAACTATTCACAGAGAAGCTCGGGAAGACGCTTCCTGCTTCCAAGTCACTTCTTCCGGTCTTCTCAGTACCGTCTTCCCGAAGCAATTCTCGGCTTCTGGAGGTTCAACTCGGCTTCTCCCACCTCCAGAAGACTGCTCCTGCTTTGCAAAAGTCGACTAGCAACGACTGTTACACCTTATTCTCTCTCTCTCACATTCCAACGGGTTAGATTAATCACAGGGTGTATGCCCCCTGTAGCCTTCTCAGGCTTCTGCCTATGGAAATGATCTTCCTGCAGCACTACAACGACATTCACCTTCACAGAAGCTCAATAGAAGTCTCGGAAGCTCACTAGAAGAAGGTAAGAAGATGGGGAAGAAGGGAAAATCCAAACAAGAGAAAACAAGATGAAAAGGAGAAATTAAGATTCCTACAGGCTTCTCGTCCGGATCCTGACTAACAAGCCATCCCTGCTTGTAATAGTTTGAGGAGGAAGACAACAAACGTGCGTCCAGTTGCACCGTCTTCTACTTGAGGATGTCGTCTTCTGCTGTGGAAAGAAGATTTCTTTCTTCTTCTCACGCTGCTCCGACTACTCTGTCTTCTGACATCCCTTACCCATAAGACCGTCCGTACGTAGATCCGAAGTGCTCTATTGGACGAGCCAAGCTGCGAATCTACACAACTGCTGACAGTCATCGCCACTCAAGAAGAACGCTTCCCATGCACAATCGGGAGTGAATCCAAGAAAACCCACCACCCAGAAGACATGGACAAAGGTTCTGCACTCAAATCAGCAATCCATTCCCCGAGAAGAAGTCACATTGGCATTGGGAAGCTCACTCTCTCTACTTCCTGCTCCTACTCCTCGACACACCAGTCTAGCCAACAGGACTGCACGAGGATGCCGTTCCCTGTTCCTAAACTGTCCACTACCTCTATCTACATCTTCGAACCACTGCTGGTAACGAGCATGCAGACCCTCCGGTATAATCTCAATCTATTCGTATGTCTCTAACATCGGGTGTAGTGTGTGTGCGCACAGTACACAACAACGTACTTAGTGCGCCCTTCAAATCTGTACACTCTGTCTAATGTGTCATGAGTCTACACCGTAAAATGTTTGTGTGTGTGAAGAACTAGATTTCGTACTCTTCGATCCTACTTATGTCATCTACCTCGAGAAAATAGAGGAGACGACGACCAGGGAGAAATGGGTGCTGTCAGAAGGCTGCCACTCCACATGCAAGCCGTTCTCTTTTCCGGTTTAGCCCTCTACTTTGCTATTCTTACGCTACCTATGCTACCACATGGTATCCTAACTAATTTTACACTGAAAACTGTCATCCTTAAGATAGCATGTTCGGTCCTACTAAGTTTAGAAATGTCAGCGTCGGTTGTGGTTACTATCTACTCTGATTGCTCGGAGGCAATCTCTTCTTGATCTGCTCCTACCAGAGCTCCTAACGTGGCTTCTGATAAGCTAGGAAGCCCTGCGAACACCTCGGGTAACACTGAGGTAGCTTCCTCAATAGTCGTCGCTGGCTCTGCTGCTGCTGCTTCGGCTTCGGCTTCGGCTTCGGCTTCGGAAGACGGAAGCGTCTTTTGGGAAGCGGAGTCGACTGGTGCTTCCTCGCTCTTCTAGAGCATTAGTTCGGTACTAGGGACCATGGCGACCTCATAGGAGTCCGAGGAAGTCGCTTCCTTCACGCGGAATACCTGAGAAGACGGTTCTTCTTCCTGTCTTCTAGAAGACATCTTGTCTTCCGGGGCTTCTTCCAGAGTCTTCTCGGCTTCCAACGCTGTCACTACCAAGTGCACAGCGAGGTCGAACTCCTTCTTCTCCAATTCAGATCCCGTCGATGATGCTGAGGCTTGGGAAGATGTAGTTACCGGTGGCGGAGTCGAGAGAAGACCATAGAGTGTCTTCACCCCCTCTATCTACCTATCCAAGTACTGGAACATACTCTCCTTGCACTCTACCAACATTGTCTTGGACTCATCGTCCCACTCTCTAGCCAAGGTAAGCAACTTCCTACCCGCGGTGAAGTTGAACTTCTTCCGAAGCGCTTCCACCGACTGTGCTAGCATCTCCTGCGCACGAGCTTCCGCTGCTTCTCGCTGCATCTTCTCGGCTGCAACTCGCGCTTTTGCGGCTTCCCGCTGCGTCTTCCATCTTGTCTTCTCCTCTGCGAGGGCGATGATCTTCTCCCGCACTCGGAGAACCTCTTGGTCGCGCTGTTGTAAACGCGCCTGCAACTCCTGGTTGCTCTTCCTCAGTTGGGTCAGCTCCTTGGCAGAAGCGGCTGCTTCCGCCTTGTACCTCGCTGCGAGCTTCTCCATGGTGCGGAGACTAGCTTCGAGCGCTTCTGTCTTCTTCTGGCCTTCTTCCCTGCCTGTCCTCCATGAAGAGGCAAGTTGTGCTTCCAGGCACATGTCACTCACTCGAGATCCTGGGTAAGATCTTCTTCTCGAGCCAATAACCTCGGTTCTCAAATTCTGACATGTGGAAGGTCCTGCTCCACCAATCTTCAGTCCAGGAAGATGGTCTTCCTCGAGCTACTCCTGCCTTCGCAAGTACACGGTTGTGAGGTGATAAAGTTGCCCAAACCTCCTCCAGAAGACCCTGGTCGGCGAGGTTCCAATCCCACAGGAAGAAGTCGAAACCCAACTCCTTGTGGAAGGGTTTGGCCTCGGCCAACTCTGCTGCGGGTAACACCAATCCTCGAGGATGCATCGGCATACTTGAAAATCTGTTGCACTAAGCCACACGCACTTACTGTGAGCCGAAGGCTCAGTCCTTCCCAAGTGCCCACAGTCTTGCTTCTACTTCTCAGAAGACGAAACTAGTCTTCCAGAAGACAGCTACTCCGTCTTCCGGGATTCTAACAGTACTTCCTAGATAGCTCTCGTCTTCCGAGCTATATCTAAACAATCCTAGCTAAGCAAGGCCTCGCATGGATTACTAAGAAGACAACCCACCTTGCATTACATCCTACTTCCTATCAGAAGATGGAAAATGTGCGAGAAGCAAAGCGTATGAACAAGTTCCAGAAGATGATCGCGGCTCCTGCAGTGACAGTGGGCTCTGAGAAGACCCTCGGGACAGCTTCCGATTAAGTAACGTTCTCAGAAGACCTCCCGCAGTCAGGCTTCCCTTCACTGATCTCACTTGTCTTCGGCTTCCGACTCGCAATATAACCTCACAACAGACACGAAACCTTCATACTCTGTTCTTTCGACCCCTGCCTCTCATACACACTCAGAAGAAGCTTGCTGCATGATGGGAAGACATGACCCTCGACCATTCTCTCCAGATTCTGTCAGCAAGACTTCTCACGACTCTCTCTTAAGTTCGGAAAGAAGAAGGAATGGGCTGCTATGGGTCGGACAGAAGAGGTCCGAAATGAACCCTCACGTCTTCTCGCGTATTTTGCCAGCCCTTCCAGTCTTCTAGTCTCTCTAGGAAGATGCGGATTTGAGAAGCTTGGAAGAGCGGGAGGCACATGCCTAGTTCCCAGCTTCCAACTTCTCGAAATAACAAACAACTCACTAAGTCTCTCAGGATTCGTACCAAGCCTCTCTTAACACAAAAGCAAAGCAAATCCAGTCTTGATACGAATTGTATACAGTCGTCTTCCGAAGACAGTCAGGCTTCCGAAGCGTCTTCCGAAGACAGTCAGGTTTCAGAAGCGTCTTCTGAAGATGTTCAGATCTTCTGAAGCGTCTTCTGTTCAAGGTTTCGGGAGTAGAGGGGTGGTAGGGTAGGGAAATTGGTAACTGAGATCTCTAATTTGAGGATGATGGGCAGGGAAGCTCGAATTGAACTCGGGAAGAAGCAAGAAGATGTCTGACGGAAATTGGGCAGCGCTTCCGCGCTCAATGTCACAATAGGAAAATAGGGATGGGAAATTGATCGATCAGGTTGCCTGCAAACAACCGGGGAAGCGCGGGGGATACCAAACAAAGGCGAGAAGCAGTGAGGAAGGAAAAAGAACATGAGAAGAACCTCTACTATCTTCTGTCTGCTTCCCGAGCTGTCTTTGATCTTTCGCGCGCTTCCGGCTTTGGTTCCAGCTCCAATGCGACCCCACAAAGCTGCTTCAGCCGTCAGCTCCTTACTACCTCTCAATCGATCAAGCCTTCCACCTTTGATTTCACTCAACCGTCCTCCAATGTCAGCTTCCAGGAGTTCACAGAAAACTCTTTCAACTCGATATGCTTCTGCTCTCAGTATTTCGACCTCGTCTTCCTTCTAGCTTCGAATCGATCGTGACCTCACTTAATTTCACCTCGCTGTCTTCCTCGCTCAAATCAATCACTCTTGAATCGATCTTCTAACCAAGAAGCGCTCTTGCTGCGGGAAGTCGCAACCTATTCGGTGCTACTTGGTAGTTGCACCTACTTCTTACGTTGTCGGGTTGAGAGTCTTTCTTGGGGAGGGCGGACCTCCTAACTGTGATAGATCAGAGAGAAATGACCAGAAAGGAAGATAGGTCGCTGCAGACGATGAAATCTCAAAACACAGCCTCTTGTGCTCACCAATTGCAAAACAAACACTCAATCACGCACTCAGGTACACAAATAGATCTCTCCTGAGTAGAAATAGCTTTATTTCAGTGTCAACTGCTTCACTGTTTAAGAAAATATCTCTCTCCTCCTCTCCTGAGTCCGTCTCAGCTGAAAATTCCAAGGAATTTGATCTCACGACAACCAAAGCCTTGTCAAAAACAATCCCCTTCAGATAAACCGCCATGTCTGTTCAATTCTACCTCCAAACTTCAAAATTGTGCAACATATGAGGTTCTTGTCTCCAAAACACTTTCCTGTCTCTCTCACGATCTCCCCTGCTCACTCTATTCAATTTTGTCAGAAAAAAATCGATCCTCCTTCAGCCTCCAAGCTTCTCAGCGTCTCCTCTCCTCAATCCCTAATTCTGCTCCTTTTTTCCTCCTTCCGTCTCAGTTCTCTCAGAAAAATCCCTTGAAAAGTGTCCCCCGATCTCTAGCCGTCGCAGGTATTAAACCTAAAAGTTAAGGCCCCAACTTAAGCTGCCCCCCTCTGTCCTTATAACTGCAGTCACTTATCACAAGCAGGGCCCTAGCTTAAGCTGCCCCCCTGCTGTCCTTATGCGTACAGAGCATTATTTACAAAGTTGGCCCATTTTTAATACAAGTTTCACAGTTGTCTCCACAAACTCTACCCCTACACTAATAAAGGTTCACATAACCTCATTCTCCATCGCAAGCCTACTCGATGCTTATTTAACTAATTAGCAAAAGTTTCCTGTGCTCTTGATGCCATCCTGAATATACTACAAGTCATCCAATGTAGGTCGAAGCCCTAACACTTATGAGGCTGCCCCACAGGGCTTACAGCCCCCCATATGCGCACCAGGTATCTCCCATAGTATATTCAGGATGGCATGCGGAGGCTTAGGCCAGGAAGCCCACGATTAAGGGAGATACCGGTCTCCCGCCCCTAGGTATACAGGACATGGCTGCATACCCAACATAGACTCCCATCCGGGAGGCCAACATGCCAGAATAGGAACCAGAGGCCAGGAGGGATTGATCCTGAGACCTCTTCCCTCCTAGGCAGGCGCCCTATCACTGAGATGGCCTTTGGTTCCGTTCAAAAAGGTTTAACAGTCTGTACATATGCTTTACTAAGGAAATCTTCTTGTAAAGTCGTTACTAGCCTTTTCTGTGCTAACTTCTCTATACAACTCCGTTTTAAACGAGTAAAGAGTCAAAACTATAGTACTTGTGAACACCTACACACTCACGCAATCAGATTCTGAGTTCGAGTCACGAGTCAGAATCGACAGTTTTCCTTCTATCGCATATTTTTTAGTTTAAAACACGTGCTAACTATTACTTAAAGCACTTTCTGTCAAAACTAGAAGCATGAGGTCGCTCTCCTCGTTGAACTTCACATTCTGGTGTCTTTCGACTCCCTCAGGGGTGATATTCCAACCCAAGCTAGGGGGCAGCTTGTCAAGCATGGCCCCAGCTTAGCTCCTGCCTAGCTTGTTAAGCTACAGGGCAGCTTCCTTTACACAATATAGAAAAAAATCTCTTTGCATTACTTTTCACTGTACAGACCTATGTACAATACGACATTCACCCCCTCCAAACATGCACATCCTCTGGTATGTGCCAATCCGTCATTGACCCTCGTGGTCCTCCAAATCGTCTTCGCTCTCCTCGACCGCCTCAGAAAGGTCTTCATTTGCTCCTGTCTGCTCTGAACCTAAGAACTCAGCTAGCTCCACAGTCTCCCCTCTCTTTTTGAATAGCTTCACTCGTTTCCCAGCAACTGGAAGTCTTAAATGCGTGCCATCTAGCTCTTGCAAGGAATAAGTAGCATTCTGATGTACATCTGAGACAAGGTACGGGCCAAACCACCTTCTCGAAAACTTTCGAACTGTAGAGTGTTGGTTCTCCAATGTGCTGTCGTATATCAACACCCAGTCCCCAACTTGTATCGGTTTTGGCCGAAGTCTATGAGTCTTATCAAACCTCTCCTTGTTCCCAAGTGGAGCCGCCTTCAGCCGGAGCTGCGCTTCAGCGAGATCCTCCTCTCTACATTCTAGCTGTCTGATTCGTAGTGAGAGAAGTTGCACACGGTCCACATTGTCCTCCCATGGCAAGGTAGCCCAAATAGGAAAGTCTTCTTCTGCTGGCATCATCGGTTTCTGTCCTAACATCAACTCAACAGGCATGTACCCTGTAGTCGAACAATGAGTTGTTCTATCTGCCCATAAAGCAAAAGGGAGTAACCTAGGCCACTCTCTATGCTTACCATCACACGCCTTCACCAAAGCCTGAACTATCGATGGATGTCCTCGCTCGCTCTTACCAATCCCCTCTGGATTCATCGCAGTAGTAAGCTTGAGCTTCACACCATATCGAGCAAAAAACTCTTTCGCTTCCGTACCTCGTAGTTCTCCCCTATCTGCCCGTAGCCTTCCTACAGACCCATACCTACAGATAATATCTTCAAGAAAAAACTTACATATCCCATCTGTGGTCTTCGTCCTCAAAGCTCGCCCTTCTACAAAGTTGGAGAGATCCTCACGAGCCAGAACCAAATATCGCATGCCTCATAACCCCAGAGGCATCACCACTAAGTCGAGAACCCACTGAAAGTGAATGCAAGGCGGATAAGTTGGCACGAGACCATCCCTATACCGCATTTTTGAATAGAACTGGCAATGCAAGCAGGAGCTGACGTAGTTCACCACATCCTGATACAGACCTTTCCACCAGTACCTCTCCTTCAACTTGGTGTAGGTAGCCCAAATCCCTCGATGTCCGGCCCATAAGGTATCATGGAACTCCTTCATTAGTTGTTGCTTAGTCTCTTGATCGTCTACTACCCGTATGAACATCCCATCTCTCCTCTGTGGTCGTCTCCAAAGATATCCATCATGCAGAAGATAGTTGTAAGCTTGTTTCCTTATCTCTCTGAACTCAACCTTGCTCCACCTCTCTTGCCTCTCCAACAAGCTCAGATAATATCCTATGTCACGAAGTCTACCTGTGTAAAGCTCTTCTCTAGACATCAAAGGCTCCAAGTTTGTAGCTCGTCGATTAACCTGACACTTAGCATCCTTTCTCTCTTCTTCCTCAGCTTCTGAAATCATGACATCCTCATCTACAAATCGAGCCCTCGACAACATATCTGCGACCATATTCTCCTTTCCTTTTATATGCTTCAGCTCTGGATTCAAGCTTCTAATATAGACAATCCAACGTAACATCGCTATGTCTGGTGTGTTACAGTTGGATATCATGCCTAGTAGAGGTAGACAATCCGTCTCTAGGACTACATGAGCACCAATTAGAAACTCACGGTCTGTCTTCATCGCTGTCACCACTCCCCACAATTCATGCTTCACCTGAGGATAATCTCGTTGCCTGTCTGTCAAGATCCTAGCTCCAAACCTAGAGGTAAACCGCATACCATCCGCATCATCTTGACCTATTGCCCAGCCAATCGCCTTTGGACTAGTATATACTGTAACAATGACAGGTCTCCCACACTCGTAGTCTACTTTTCTCAGAACAGGTGGAGACTGTAGAGCCTCCTTCAACCTATTCATAGCTTCTCGATGGACTGAGGCCCATACAAACCTCTTACCCTTCCTCAACAATGCATACAAAGGCTCAGCAACATGAGCATAATGAGGAATGGATAAGCGATAAAATACACAAGCACCTAGAAAGCGTCGAACCTCCGTGATGTTCTTACAGTCTTCCATCCTAGCTATAGCTTCAACCTTCTCGGGGTTTGATCGCCTTCCAAAAGCGCCACACAGATGTCCAACCACTAAAATCTCAGACACACCAAACTTGGACTTAGCTCCTGACAAGGTGAGATGTATCTCCTCCAGACGAGTCAAGATACGTTCTACATCCCTGATATGGTCTGCAACAAACCTTCTGCATCCATTCGCAAGTACTGCTTCATCCTTGTCTTCAACCGCGCAACCCTTTATAGGAATATCATCTAGAAATGGAATGGTAACATCAGGCACAAACTCCCTTAGTACCTTATGCATCGCATTCTGCATATGAGCCACCGAGTTCGTTGCTCCTTGTGGAAGAGTACACATCCGCATCAATCCCAGGGGCGTACGCATAGTAGTTAAATCCCTACTCTCCACAGCCAGCTGGAACTGATCATAACCAGAATATAGATCTCCTATCGAATAGATAGCTCTCCCTGCAAATGTCTCTACTACCTCTTCAATCACAGGACTCGTCCCAACGTTACGAATGGTTACGTTATTCGCAGGCTGTAGGTCTTGAATAAAACGCAAAGCTCCTGACTTCTTGGGTACAGTGAACCATCTGCTAGAATATGGCCCCAAGGACGGCTCAAGTATCCCCATCTGTACCTTCTCCTTCAACAACTCGATGAGTTTAGGCAACAAAGCACGAGGAACTGGGACCGGTTTCAGGTCCCAAGGCACATGAGGGATTGTGAATATAACCATAGGTGCTATAACCTGCGGGTCCACACAACCTATCTCCTCTGGTGAAAAAGAGAATGCTTTACCGTGCTTCACTATCATATGTTCAAACACTGTCTTCTCGACCTCAGTCAAGAAATCACCCCCTCCTATTTGGAGCTCCTTCAATGTCTCCTCAGTAAACTGGTGCCCTACTCGTCTATGATCACGCAATATAGGTTCAGTCCCCACTAACTGTACTTGCTGCTGGGAGTTAGCAGGTAGTTGAGCTGCTACCGGTCTTACCTTTCTCAGTACAGATTTGTACTTCGCATGGACGTCTGCTTCTTGAGGGAGTGCACACCAACAACTTGCTTCTCTCCCTTCATTATTCTGCATCGGATGAGGAAAGAACTGCAGGTATGTAGCAATTTCTTTATATATATGCATCGAGAGTGGATAGGGATCACCATCACACTATTTTTCCCCTCCATCAATCTACTCACATTGTCTAACCAACCAACAGCTGACTGTACAGATATAAACTCTTCAAACAAACCAGAAACCACTTCGTCTTCAGATAGAACTCCTACACGCCACAACCCTGATACCTGTTTCACCATCCATCTTTTTGTATTTTCCTCCATATCTTCAACTCTTGTAAATTGGCTCCACCCATCTGCCTCAAACATCTCTTCAAACAACCATCTGCCCCAATCCAGACTGCCAACTCTGTACACCACACATGTATCCAGACCTTTGTCCATGTCTCGCTTCCAACTATGACGGGACCTCAACAGTAGGTTCTACACCCCTGTCTTCCCGCTCTACAGGAGTGGATTGCGAAAAACCTTACATCTCTTCGTTTGAGAATCTCTAAGGGTTTGTCTGTTCCGCTCATGTCTTGATCGAACCGTCAAAAACTGTACTGAGTACTTGTCATCAGGACTCCGAACTCTAGCATAATGAGACCCATCGTTCATCACCTTTGTCTCCATCCGAACAGCGGTGATGTATGGTTGACCCAGTATGACAGGATAGGAAGCAGATGACTGTACAAAGAAATGTTGATCAACCTCTACATCTCCAATCCTCACACGCATATTGGGACAAGCTCCGTACAACTCACCCTTTTGATTATTTGCTGCACGAAGTACCCAACCATGATTCCTTTCGATTGGCCACTGCCCCTTCTCATACACCTCCTTGGAAATGATGTTGATCTCCGACCCGTGATCCACAAGTGCAGGTACTGGTTCAGAAAGTCCTCCAAGCCGAACTTATGTCTCTGTTGTCGCTCTTGTCCAGTGCTTTTCCTTGAAATCGCTGTCTGCGCCTGACCTATCCTCTTCAAACTCTTCATCTTCATTCTCAATAACAGCTGGACCAGCAACCCATGCCTCGTACTTATCATCTCCGAACTGATCAACACCAATAGCATCTACTGCTCCAACCATCTGACTACTTACTTGTTCAGTCAATATCTGTCTCTTTCTCTTCATAATGTCTATTATCAACTCATGAAACTCTCTCTTTGCGATACCAAGTACTTCTCGAAGAGTAAACTCAACTCTAGCATCCAAAATGCGTTGCTCTAGAACAGCACGCAAGTCTATTGTTGTTTCGATGTCTACCGCTAACTTGTAAGCTGGAGCTTTTTCCTTCTCCTGCGCTGTAAACCTCTTCCCCCGTACTCTATCTGTAGCAGTAGTCTCCTGTGGCAAATCCTGCACACCTTCCATAGGATCTACTGCAGATGGTGGAGCTGTAGAAGTAGAAGGTATATCCTCTGTAGCAGGAAATCTTCCAGCTGGTACAGATGGTGATGGTTCAGCTGCTCTCCTCCTTGTAACCCTCCGACGGTCACTGTCCTCTGGTACTCCTGCATCTAAATCAGAAGCGTCTCGTCTTCTTTTGTCTTCGATCATGACATCTTGTTCACTACTCGTCTCTAAAAACGCTCGAATAGAAGTTGCATCTACTGGGTCTCTCCATCCAATAGCTCTCCTAATGCTTTCAGCACCTCTCTTCATCATTTCAAATGGAACCTCAACAGCCTGCTCAACCATAGTTGGATTAGAGCGCACCTCAACTCTCCCAGTATATACATCAGCCTCCGCAGAACCCGCAGTCATCGCTGTAGTATTCGCACCAGTAAGTGCTGGAAGAGAACTCCTCATTCCTCCTCTTCCAAAATATGTGTTTAGAGGCTGCCCAGTGACGGTTAGATACAACCTGTTGTTCTGATAGTTGACTACGCCCTCTCGCAAGACAACCGCCAAGTCTTGACAGTCTTCTCTGAGATGATCTGGACTATCGCACCAAATACATCTTCTAGTAAAGGTTCCTCCTACAGATCGGGCACCTGGTGCAACAGGTCGTTGATCTCTCCTCAAGTCTACCATCTCAACCCTCAAATCTCTCAACTGTTGAGTAAGTTCTTCTATCAAGTTATGTTGATTTCGATTCTCAACAGGTCGCTGCTGCTGTCTAGGTCCTCTCTGTGCTGGGATAGGTACTGCAGGCGCTTGAGGAACCACTTGGGGAACCACTATAGGTACTTGAGGAATCACAATAGGTGCTTGAGGTATTGCAAGAGGAGCTACAGGAACATGAGGAGCTACTCTCTGCTCTGGCAAGGTCTCTGTCTGCAGTACCATCCTACCACGACGTTGTCTAGCAAGGGTGGATACTGCTTCTTCTACTCTCCTCCAATCAGATGTAACTCCCCCTTCAGCCCCTCGATCAGCCAACATGAAACAAAGCCTATCTGCTGTGAACTCATCCAGAGCCCCTAAGAACAACTCTGTCTTCCTAGCATCTAACGTCAACCTCTCTAGACCAGAAAGCTGAGAGTACCTCTTCTCAAATTCACGGATCACTTCATTCAATCCCATGGAACGTCCAGGCTGACGCTCTATCCAATCCATGAGAGTTCTTCTGGTGACTCTCTCAGAGTCCTCTTCTAGAAATTCTTCTCTCACTGCACGTTCAAACAGAGTCCACCCACCTAAATGTCTTCTCTGTAAATTTCTAACCTTCTCTCTCAATTCAAGGACAACAGTCAACTCAAAGCTTAGAATTACCTCAACTTCAGGTGCCCTGACCAACTCCATTTCACCTACATACTCCCGCAGGTACCTAGTAACATCTCTTTCATCAAATCGCCCACATCGACCAACAATTGCTTGTAACGCCTTCGTGGATTTCTGCTCACCTCCTCCAACTGCAGGCTGTTGTTGAATCAAAGCAGCCAACGCCTGAAGAATCTGAGACGTGTCAGGCTGTGCTGCTGTTGTTGGAACCACCGTAGGTCCTCCTTGAGAGCCAATTCCATCCTGACCAGGAGTCCCTTGGACAGGAGCACCCTGAGCAGCAGCCACAACCTGTACAGCAGCACTGTGATCCATTTTCCATCCAATCTAGCCAATTCCCCAATCAATCACCCCAATTTCTCTCAGTGGAAGCACCAGATGTCGGGTTGAGAGTCTTTCTTGGAGAGGGCGGACCTCCTAACTGTGATAGATCAGAGAGAAATGACCAGAAAGGAAGATAGGTCGCTGCAGACGATGAAATCTCAAAACACAACCTCTTGTGCTCACCAATTGCAAAACAAACACTCAATCACGCACTCAGGTACACAAATAGATCTCTCCTGAGTAGAAATAGCTTTATTTCAGTGTCAACTGCTTCACTGTTTAAGAAAATATCTCTCTCCTCCTCTCCTGAGTCCGTCTCAGCTGAAAATTCCAAGGAATTTGATCTCACGACAACCAAAGCCTTGTCAAAAACAATCCCCTTCAGATAAACCGCCCTGTCCGTTCAATTCTACCTCCAAACCTCAAAATTGTGCAACATATGAGGTTCTTGTCTCCAAAACACTTTCCTGCCTCTCTCACGATCTCCCCTGCTCACTCTATTTAATTCTGTCAGAAAAAAATCGATCCTCCTTCAGCCTCCAAGCTTCTCAGCGTCTCCTCTCATCAATCTCTAATTCTGCTCCTTTTTTCCTCCTTCCGTCTCAGTTCTCTCAGAAAACTCCCTTGAAAAGTGTCCCCCGATCTCCAGCCGTCGCAGGTATTAAACCTAAAAGTTAAGGCCCCAGCTTAAGCTGCCCCCCCTCTATCCTTATAAGTGCAGTCACTTATCACAAGCAGGACCCTAGCTTAAGCTGCCCCCCTGCTGTCCTTATGCGTACAGAGCATTATTTACAAAGTTGGCCCATTTTTAATACAAGTTTCACAGTTGTCTCCACAAACTCTACCCCTACACTAATAAAGGTTCACATAACCTCATTCTCCATCGCAAGCCTACTCGATGCTTATTTAACTAATTGGCAAAAGTTTCCTGTGCTCTTGATGCCATCCTGAATATACTACAAGCCATCCAATGTAGGCCGAAGCCCTAACACTTATGAGGCTGCCCCACAGGGCTTACAGCCCCCCCATATGCGCACCAGGTATCTCTCATAGTATATTCAGGATGGCATGCGGAGGCTTAGGCCAAGAAGCCCACGATTAAGGGAGATACCGGTCTCCCGCCCCTAGGTATACAGGACATGGCTGCATACCCAACATAGACTCCCATCCGGGAGGCCAACATGCCAGAATAGGAACCAGAGGCCAGGAGGGATTGATCCTGAGACCACTTCCCTCCTAGGCAGGCGCCCTATCACTGGGATGGCCTTTGGTTCCATTCAAAAAAGTTTAACAGTCTGTACATATGCTTTACTAAGGAAATCTTCTTGTAAAGTCTTTACTAACCGTTTCTGTGCTAACTTCTCTATACAACTCCGTTTTAAAAGAGTAAAGAGTCAAAACTATAGTACTTGTGAACACCTACACACTCACGCAATCAGATTCTGAGTTCGAGTCACGAGTCAGAATCGACAGATTTCCCTCTATCGCATATTTTTTAGTTTAAAACACGTGCTAACTATTACTTAAAGCACTTTCTGTCAAAACTAGAAGCATGAGGTCGCTCTCCTCGTCGAACTTCACATTCTGGTGTCTTTCGACTCCCTCAGGGGTGATATTCCAACCCAAGCTAGGGGGCAGCTTGTCAAGCATGACCCCAGCTTAGCTCCTGCCTAGCTTGTTAAGCTGCAGGGCAGCTTCCTTTACACAATATAGAAAAAAATCTCTTTGCATTACTTTTCACTGTACAGACCTATGTACAATACGACAACGTGGTGAAGCTTTTGCGGTTGCCGTCTTCCAGAAGATACGTGTCTTCCGTCTTTCGCCGTCTTCCGTCTTCGGAAGACACAACCAAGAAGACGCTTCCCAGAAGACGATCGTCTTCCTAAGAAGTCAGCTTCTTATTACAAAAAGATCGTAAGATCATCTTCCTTCTAAGGAAGCCGTAATCTTAAGTAACAATGCTTCTTCAATTATACAAACAAGTTATTAATCTTAAAAATTTCAAAAATTCGTGAATCCTGTAAATTGTGAGCACCACAACTGGCACTGGAGAGACTGCTGCAAAAACAATAGGTCTAGGAGAAGGAGCCGAGAGCTGTTGTACTTGAGGAGCAACGTGAGGTTGAGTGATCACTTCTGCAAGCGGACGTCCTCTTACAACCACTCTTCCTCATCTCTGCCTTGTTAGAACCGCCATAATGTCCTCAACTCTCCCCCAATCAGTAGTAACACCTCCTTCAGCCGATCGATCTGCTAACATGAAGCATAACCGATCTGTCGTTGCCTCATTGGTAGCTTGCAAGAAGAGCTATGTCTTTCTAGCATCTAAGGTTATATGTTCAAGCGTTGAGAGTTGTTGGCATCTCCGATCAAATTCTCTCAACAACTCATTCAGTCTCATCAGATGACATGCTATTGCTCAATCCAGTCCAGAAACGTTCTCCTAGTAATCCTCTCAAAATCCTCTTCAAGAAATTTCTCTCGGAGAGCTCGCTCAAAATTTTAGCCGAACATCCACATTCTTCTCTGTACATCTCTAACTTGATCTCTCAACTCACGAATCACAGCCAACTCAAAACTGCCGATCATCTCCGCATCACACTCTCACAAGCTCCATCACTCCTCTGTACTCGCGAAGGTATTTGAAAATATCTCTATCTTCCACACTTATTCACAATCGCTTGCAAGCCTTTGTAGATTTTATCTCATCTTCTCCGACGATAAGATGTCGGAGGAGGAGATGAGATAAAATCTACCGCAAGCGTCTTCAAGATCTCAATAGTATCCAGACCCGCAGTCGCTGCAGGTGTGAATGTAGTTGAAGGTGCAGCAGTAGATGCTGATGCACCAGCTGTAGAGACAATAGCAACGCTTCCGCTCTTGCGATCCATCTTTTCTTCGTATGAAAACCTCAACCTCCGTGATCAATCACCCCAAGATAACTCTCAATGGAAGCACCATATTTATGTCGAGGAGAGTATTTCTCAAGAAAGACAAGTCTTCTAACTGTGATCAGTTGCGAGATAGAGGTAGAGATTGAATAAGAAGGCAAGAGCCAACCAGCTTGGCTACAACATCCAAAGTCTCTCACAGACGTCAATTTCTATCTACAATCGGTCACAGTCACCAATCGCTGTCTAACAGCCGATCTCTACGATCAATTCTCATCCACCAGAAGATAGATTCGCCTCCAAACACAACAATAGAAAGAAATCTGAACTCCCAATGCTTTATTTCTTTTTCGGAGAAAGTCAAAAGTCTCCCATAGATTGTCAAGTGATCTACACTCAATAAGATTCTCTCTTGTCCACCAAAAGATAGATTCACCTTCAAATAGTCTAATAGATAAAATTCAAGCTCCCAAATCTCTTCTTCCTCTCTCCGCGGTAGCCTCGCAACTGAAATCTCTCAGAAATCTCGACAGATTTATTTCTTTCACACTTTCATAACTCAAGACTTGCACTAACCATTACCTAGAACGCTTCTTCTTGCAACCGAAAGCACGAGGTCGCTCCTCTTAGCGAGTTCGGCATTCTGGTACTTTTTGCTCCCTTCAAGGTGATATTTCAACTCAAGCTAAGGGACAGCTTGCCAAGCACAGCTCTAGCTTAGCTCCTATCCAGCTTGATAGGCTGAGGCGCAACTTCTTGAACAAATGTCAGTCGAGTGTCTTCCGAAGATCAGTTTCATCATGTAGAACATCATGCAATACGAAACACTCTTGTTTTGGCAAGAGCGCAGGCTCTTGACTCATAGCTCGACTTTGCATTATAGCGTTTTAACTTGCAACGGACTATCTTCTCTACAGCGATGAGATTTCGTCTAGACTTGGCCCAGTCTATTGCTTCGGCATTTTTCACATGCAAGTGCGGTATCTCGCTCGACACCTCGGATCGAGATCTTGATCGTTGTCCTCACGAGGGAGACGGATAGCTACTCATGATGCCATCAGAGACGTTATGTTTGCTATAGAACAAGAGAGCAATAACATGATGCGGAGAGAGCGTTGGTATGACCTTCAGACGGGACGGTCAGTGAAAGCTGACATGTATATGATTCGTGAGGATCAAGTCTCAGTGACAGAAGTGATTGTCATGGATTTTACACGAGACTCGATGATGACACAAGTGATCACTCATCTCTCAAGATGGGCTGCAGACGTGACGACAGCAGCAGCGAAGGTGATCAAGTATAGATATGCAGGAGGGACATCACTTCATCTCATTAGCCTTGGAGATATATGACTCAGCAGCTCCGAAATTTGACTTTTTTCCGAGATTGTGTTAGAGTTTATCATGACAGGCATCAAGAAATACCACTTTCTTTTTCTGTTTACACTATGTTCTTTAGATAATGAGTTTTCATTGCTCTACATAGAGCTTTAACAAGCGCGAGAGAGCAATTGCAATAGACAAGGTTACTTCGTGTGCAACAATGGTATGCAGGACTTTTGACTTACTGCTGTGTGATATTTTAAGAAGGACAAATGACTTTTAGAGCTACTGATAGCAAGAACTAGCCCGATGTTATTCCTCCCTACTGCGTTGGTTGCTTGGTCCTTCGGGTCCCTCTTTCCATTTTACGGCTTGGGTCTTCCCATCTGTTGGCTATTCATTGGTTGCGTGTTTCTCGCCAACATGTGTCTGTTACCGGCGGAAACCTCTCCTACTACGGTCCTACCGTTATATTTCCACCTTCACCGGACGTGAAAAATGCTAGAATTGTTCTTATCCATTCAATGTCAGAGCGCTCGGCTACTTCCGGCTATCGCTCTGACGAGCCGAGTGTTCCCTCGGCGTAGTGACGACTGCCTCCTGGTGGGTCTTCAACCTTGAACGGAGAGTCAATCGTGACTACAAACGCGTACATCTACAGATCTGTTGTGCCAAGTTGCTCAACAGGATTTATCAGTGTTGCTAGTATATGATACTGCAATTTTTGCATTAGTTATCGTGTTCAATTCTCTGAGCTTGTCAATTCTTTGAAAGGTAAGTCTGGTGTTTGAGCAATAGGTTCCCAATAGCTGCAATGCACTCCTCGGTGAGAGCGTTATGATTCACAGGCCTCATTGTTCATGGTAAGGTCCAAGCGTTCGTCGCCAGCGCGTAGGATCTGCATACTTCCTTCTCACTTGTACGCCTTCTCATTGTCCATTTTAGCCAGAAGGTGCGTTCTCTATCTATAGATAGAGAATTTATTTGAAACTTATTTGACGATCAAAATGATGATCCTGTTTTGGCCATATGTGTGACCCGGTGTGCGTACTGTTTGATAACCGCCTAACCTTGTCGACTGCTGTAGAAGATAGTTTGCCATCATGTGTCACTGCGCCTCATCGATCGCCTGATTTCTCCCCATGATTTCTTGGCAGAGAGTCTATCCGGATAGAATCAGTTTCGCACTTGTGCTTATTCTCCACCGGCAAATGTAGGAAGGTGGATAAGAAATGTTAGAGAGAGAAGCTTACGCCCCACGCCCCACAAACGTTCGTAGTATGCTGGAGCTGCAGTGATGCTTTGAAGAGTTTTACAAGAAAAAAGTTGAACGCAACAACCGAGACCCGCATCTGTTTTCCACTCCCGATTCTTGATCCAGCAAGCTCCTGTGAGAAACTTAGTAAACGCAGTAACCTCCCCTGACTAGGCACGTATGAGCAGTTTTAATCATGCAAATTCATGCCTCCACGAGTCCACACCACGGTTACAAAACGAAAACGTTGGTCTAGTTCCAACGTGGAGAACAAGGCGAAAGAAGGACAACCAGGAGACGTACACAGAGGGGCAAGCCTTCCGGGTTCATCGTGCTCTATGCTTCGTCCGTGTTGAGCCGCCACTGATATTTATACTGTTCTCCGTGACGAGGATGTAGCGAAACCTTTCATATGATAGTGTATGTGGAGAAGAACATCTGGTGAAAACTGATAAGGCAAGAGATTTACATGTCCAACTCTCGAAGAGTCTGCCACGTAATCAAATGCACGGTTGACATCATCAGCCATTCAGCGCGATAATACTCTGTAAAGGATGTGCACCAGTGTCCACATCCTGGTTGGAAATCTTCCACAACTTTCTCTCACAGTTTCAGTCTTTTCGCAGTCGTTCATCCTTATCTGTCCCACCATAAAGAGTCCAAGAAAGCCGTATTACACCACGAGTCGCCTGTCGCTACGTCCTACGGAAGTGATCTGGAAAATTCCTGCTCAGTAGGTTGTTGTGAGCGCAACTGGAAGAGGGCATTTTCCAAGACCAGCGCGCTTATCGTGCGACCTATTACGCGCACCAACAGCTAGCGGGATCCGAGGTATGTCCTAAGTTATTCTCGCCTACTGGCACCGTTGAAGGTTCGTTGCTTGACGAGAACAGGAGTCAAATAGCGGACAAACCATTTTCGATTTCGTTCCGAGCTTTTTGATTTGCCTATCCAGCTTGATGTCGTCAGAAGGAGAGAGACAGGGCAAGATTGAAGGGCAGGCAAGTGGATAACAAACATTGGTTGCAGAGATGAATACTCGCTGCTTGTATTAGTCATGACTCATGACGAAGACAGCAAGGTGACAAAGTCCAGGGGTGACTCTGAAGCTGACACGCTGTCGAGTAGGACAGTCGCGGATACTGCGGTCCGACAGCTGTCCGGAAATGATGAGCATGTGAGATGTGAGGAAGCGCATCTCAGATCAGCACCCTGCCATATTCGGTCTTCCTATGGCTGCCTACACTCCAAGAACCACGCGTTCTGATGCTTTGCCTGTACGACCGAATTCCTGCTAACTCATCGTACGAAAAGTGAATTCTGGTCACGACATCGGAAGTAAGGGAAAGGATATTGCAAGGAAAGGTGCAAAGTGCTTGTGGAGTGTCCAGTCAGACTTTGGAGTTATAATGTCCTGCGTGTTCTGATTGTTTCTGCGATGGAAAAGGAGGTGGGAAGCATAGGGAGGGTGCAATGCAGGGTGCAATGCCAGTTGGCTACAGTTCAGCTCGAGCCCCGACTGTTGTTTGATCTATTGCCCACTAGATAGCTTACACATAGATGTGTAGGACTGCCAAGCATTGCTGCAGGTGCCGCTGAACTCTACACGTGTCCGGTGGATACTAAAGACGATATTTTCAAAGTGCCACCGCATCGAGCAAGTACGCGAAGAACGGAGCTTGGTTGATATAGGCACATGTTCCCTTTGCCTTTCGTAATATAAGTGTATCCCTGCAGAGATGGCTGCGAGCAATCTTTCCACGGTCTGTAGACTCTCATCGATGCCGCGAAGAATTACTTTCAGCAAGCCATTTTTCTGCAGGCCTCCCCCTTCCGTCTTTGAAGCCTGAAGTAGAGTTGAAGAAATATTGACGTGGCTAAAATTCTCTAGAAGCGATTTGGATCAGCTTAAGAGTTCTCATTAGATGCTTGCCGCTGGTTGTGGGTGGAAAAGTGAAGTGCTTTCGGGTTCTGAACATGCTTGTGTGAGGGAGTGCAATGGATCGAACCGAATCCAACACCATCTTGCGGTTTAGGCGCTCGAATACAGACTGTGCCAAGAGAGAGGAAGATAGTGGTGGGCTCAGGGGTTTAGTTTCTGACTCGTTAAGTTACGGGGCGGAGGCCGCGGAGCGACTGGGGCAAGAGGTCAAGAAAAGATATCAGTTGGTCAAATTTCAAGCTCTACCTGAACACCTAAGAGACAATGAGTTTATCTACAAGCACTACCGTGCCGACTTGTCCCTCAGAGAAGCCCTTGGAAGCATTTTCAGCATCCACAATGAGACACTCAACATATGGACGTGAGTTTATGTCCCCTGTGTTCTTTACATATTGCTGTCACAAGGACGTTAGATCATTTCGGTCACTGGGAGCTGCAATTTACGTCGATGACCACGACGGTTGTGAATAAAAACGTCTGGCTGTTTCGAGAAGTTGGAAACTATTTTGCTCCTTAATGAGCGTAATCCTGTGTATGTTGTTTGTCATCAGATCATTCCGCCCTTAGTCTCGTAGAAAGAAAAGAAATTTGCAAGTCTAATTCCTGTATGTCGACGTGAACTTGTCATCGTACCTGCAGGCATTTGCTGGGGTTTTTCCTGTTCATGGGTCTCACAATCTACACTGCAATGAAGATGCCCCATGTTGGCGAAATTCCCGGCATGATGCACCGGATTACTAGTTTTCAGCCGTTTCACTGGGTAGGTACCTCTACTTCAGTAACCATAAGCAACAATCATTGAGTTGTTGTTTCTAGGAGCGAAGGGTTGTGGTTCAGTCCACATACGTTACTTTCACGTTCAACTATCTAAGTGGCGTTGGAGTTTGGACATTGAACTTACTTCTTGGACGTACTTATGTGCGATCGGATTCTTGTGTCCCAGGCATGTTGTTGTCAGTTGTTTCACCCAGGTGTTCTCGCATTCTTCTATCAAGTGTAACATATATGTTCGTTTTAACGATGAAATCAGTAGTTATGCCTAACATGTTTCATTGTTTGGTTGTTGGTGCAGCACTCCATGACTAATGACTTGACCAATATTGTGGCTCCCCAGCCACACAACCCTATTAGCCGATGGCCGTTCTTCGTGTTTCTGAGCGGAGCTATGTTCTGCTTGTTGTCGAGCAGTATATGTCACTTGCTGTTGTGCCACTCCCAACGTGTAGCCAAGCTTCTCCTGAAACTGGACTACATCGGCATCGCCTACTTGATTGCAGCGTCGTTCTACCCGCCTGTGTACTACACCTTTATGTGCAGTCCTAAACTTCGGAACACCTACCTCATTGGCATCACATTTCTTGGATTACTGACAGTTGCGGTGTCTTTGCTTCCAATGTTTCAAACTCACCGGTTCCGGCCATTTCGAGCTATTTTATTCGCTGGGATGGGAGTGTCTGGAGTAGTACCTTGCATTCACAAGCTCCTGCTCCACTGGGGCGAACCTGCTGCTCAGAGTACGTTCTATCTTGAAATGACAATGGGCGGTTTGTACGGTCTTGGAGCGGTGATCTATGCAACCAGAATCCCTGAGCGATGGAAGCCTGGTCACTTCGACATTGCTGGCCATAGTCATCAGCTGTTCCACATTTTAGTGGTGGCTGGTGCTCTCACTCACTACAGAGCTGGGCTCCTTTATCTCAAATGGAGAGATGCACAGGGGTGTGGGCCGGTGTAAGTTCCAACGCTTCAAGAACTGCATTCAAGAATACCGTCATCAACTCCGTTTCCTGAAGTTGCAGGGAGTATCACTTTGACTCGAGGTCACTCCATTAGCGTTAGCCATCAGTAGACATCTTGTTAGCAATTCGTGTTTGCTGTAGAAGTGTTATATACAGAGAACTCTAATACCATTTACACAGTTCAAACCATGCGATTGATTAAGGGGTAGTAGTTAGGGCTGTTTGCTCGACGATATGCTTAACTTGGTGTTACCCTGGCCTTTTTACCACGAAGATTTAGCGTGGTTGGGCTTGGCTATGATTCTGGTCAATATCGGCAGCTCAGTATGTCGGTTGTAAGATAGAACATCTCGGAACGGGCATTCCCATCTTCTGAGCACCAAATTCCTGCGACAAAGTCGATGAATAAGAAATTTCATAATTGATCACTTGCACCTAGTCATTTCGCCCCATCTACCTCAGTCTAGCCTGACTAAATGTGACATGTCGGGTGCAACGCAAACACATGTCTTTTAACTTTATATAACGCTTAGTTAGGGTTTACATTATGACTTGTTAGGGTTTACATTAGAACTATGGTACATTCATTCTCATTTGATAGAAAGTTGCATATGTCTGACAAGTGTCGTGTGGTTTGAAGTCTAAAAATCTAGTTTACAGTTTATATGTGTAAGCTTCTCAGTGTAATCTACCATGAAGTCCTCATACTGTATCCATGGAAGGAGAAACAGACAGAGACGATCTTCATATAGAGATGCTTCTCGTTCTTTAACTCTTTCCGTTTCATTTCTTTCCTGCAGGATTCGAGTTTAACAAAATTCACATTCACCATAGAAGGAGAAAGACCTTGTTGCAAAGATTCATATTCTTTTATTGGTCTCTCCAGGTTTAGAGTCAATAACTTTCCAAACAAGTTGACATGTGGATTTTAAGAGTATTGTCGTATGTTAATGAAAACAGATCTTCTGGTAGAGACACTGGTCTTTTCTTTCTTCTTTTCTCCTCTTATTAATTTTTGTATGAAGGAGGTTAACGAATTTCCAAATCTCCGTAGACGGAGAGACGATCTTTTAACTTTTATCCAGGTTTAGAACTAACTCACATGCGGGGTTAAACACACTCGTTAGAGGGATAGATAATACATCCATTATCCAAAAAAGGGAAAAATGGAATAAGATTTTGAAACTTTGTTGATTCGTCCTCTTCTTGAGGAATTTTGACCAGCATCTCTCTCCCACAAACACCTTTGTATTCCTGGATAATGCGAGCAAAGAAGGACGTATTGGAACTTAAAAAGTCCTCACGACCATTTGGAGTGAAAGAAAATAAGTACTAATAACGACAGATACAAACACATTCCGCTGTGGGTGATAAGTGAAAACGGAACTAGAAAACTCAAAGCTCTTATCAAGGAAACTCGATATGCTGAACACATACGAAGGAGAGATGCAAGAGCTAGGGCAAATAAACAACTCGAGATCGAGAGAATCTGAGTGGCAAGTAAAAGGAAAATAATACTCGACGAATAGAAGAGAAACCACCACTTATTACAATCTCTGCCACAACGCAAGAAGCTCTCTGTCTTGTCTCTGTTTCAGCACACAACATCTCCACAGCCAAGAACCTCGCTGTTTTCTTGGACATCCTTCACGCAATATCCGACACGACAACGTTGTCTCTCACTTGAGTGTGGTGGTGGAGACTACGATGGTGAGCGATCTAGATATGGGTTTAGCATTGTCGTATGATATATTTGGTGATTAAGATCCCATGAGCCCTCAGTATAGTTGGAGGAATGACACAGACTGGGACACCACCATGGATTGAAATGTTGTAAGCTCTAGACATTAAACCATTGATATGGAAACAAGTCGATGAGAATCAAAGCACGAGAAAGGAAAATGCACTCTTGAAAAATGATAATAATTCATGAATCGAATGGGCTCCATTGAGACAACCAAGTAGGAAATACTTTTAGATTATCCAGATTTCATTTAAATAAAAGAGACAAAGATAATTCACTCTTGCCAAAGCACAGTTAATCGATAAATAATCAAGGGAGCGGGAAGACCGAGTGGTAACAAAACGTCAAGCATACTAAACTTGGGCATGCCACAAAGGTGGTTGATGGCAAAGGATAATCAGTTTCCAACCTACCATGGTTTCTTTAACCAACACAAAGAAAAGACGTGCAATCAAGACCTTAATTAACACCGAGATTACATTATGAATACCATGTATTCTCTATCTAGAGATAGTTCGGGGTAACCCAAAGCATTACCTAAATCGCACAGTGAAGATATAGCTTGAGAGCGCATTAGCACAGAATCGCTTGCTGCTTCTCACATCAGAGATTGATTGCGCATTCGAAATCGATTGCACCTTGGGAATCGAAGTAGACCTTGGGAACACCCAGGATCGAAATGAGACAAGAAAAATAACAAGGTTGATTTTACCAGCTAGGAGCACATTCGAGCTGAAGAAATCCTTGGGGATTTCAAGAAGCAGACATCGAGGGTTGATTAGGAACCAGAGAGAAGCTTCAGGACAGAAGCGAGAATCGATTACAACAGCAGAGAGGTGCAACTCAAGATTAACGACAGAAGCAGGATCGTGGTGACACATCGGAGATGGAATTGAAGACCGGAAGTGCACGGTCTCGTGTTGTGAGACGTCTCACATGTGAATTCAGTGTAGAACGAGTGTTGTGTTTTCTTTGTGTTCGGTGAAACTTTTGTGTAGTTCGCATAAGAAGGTATTAGGTGTCACGTTCACAGAGATCTGGATGTGAGATCGCACGATAACAAGATGTGCCGACTCAATGATCCGTGAACGTTCGCGTGAATGGCTCTTGTTGTCAAACATAGGTATAAGATAATGGGTTGGGGATTTGGGAGGGATTCTTCTGGAGAGGTAGTTTTCATGAGTGTGTCTTAGTGTCTTACGTGATAAGAAGGAGCGGCAAGAGTTGTATTCATGGATGGAGGACTGAATCGAGTTTCAAATCTGTCATTTCCGAACCCGTTTCATATCAAGCTTCACTTGATCCACCGCGATCACTTTCGACAGTGGTTCGTCGCCTACTTTGGAGAAGAGTTCATGGGGAGGATGATGGACTCGCCTACTCCGGTGATCTTACCAATCGTCACGTATGGAGAGGACTGGGACTTGACAGTGTACATCTTACTTTGACGAGGGCCAATGGACTTGAACTATCCAGCCAACATCCCTTTCAACGTCTGGGTGGATGTTCGGTGTCACTGTCGGTGGAAGATCAATCATCGTGCGTGGATCGCAAGGAACTTTGGGGAGGAGTACTGTAATCAAGTGATGGCTTCTCCATTTCCTTTTGTAGTACCTTTCATCGTAAATCGGTTCCAGGTCGTCATCTTGACCTTGTACTGAATCTTAAGTGTTAAGTACGATCTCTATAGTTCGACGAATGTAATTAACCTAAGGTTGGGACCGATGCCTTGAAGGCATGAGAGGATAGTAAGGTTATAGTTGTTCTAGGGTACCAAGTAGAGGACAAAAGAGGTTTCCAGATCTGTTTTCTTATTGATCTATTTTCGATCAATCAACTCCATTCCAGATCTGCAGACGGCTTTAGGGTTTTGGAGGTCTTCCCGGGGGTCATTTGAGGAGTGAGTGGTCTTGTTGGAAAGCTCTCGAGACGGGCTACACTCTGGAGACAAAGATCAGGCGATTTGGAATTCTGAGGAGAGAGTGATGGACGTTGAAAGTCAAGGGGTCAAATCGGTACCCCGAGCCACGTTTTGGAGTGATCCGGGAGTTTGAGAGGTGATCTTTAGGAGCTGTCAAGGGGATCGAGTAGTTCACTCCGTGCTGGTTGTATTGATGTAAAACAATCCTACATTTGGGTTGGATTTGCTCCTGAAATGATCGATTGAAGTTGGCTGTTACAGTTGAGAGGTATGAGTAAAACCGCTTTCTTTGGATTCAAAGCTTGAGTTGCTCCGTGCACATGGGATTGGATCTCTGAGTGAAACTTTCCAGGATGAGAGTGTGCCCTATCAGCTAGTCACATGTGAAATTTCAGTTCAATTGGGTAAGAGAATGTGTGGAGATCTAGGATTTTGATCATCGAGATCTGTAAAGCTCATAAGTTAGCACAGGCGGGTGGCTTGATTCATCGCGGACAGTTGGGGTCAGATCTGAGCCTGAAAATTCATACAGTAGTAGAGAAGGGTCAGAGGGGATGTCCTGTGAAGTTTGAGCCTGATTGGATAATCGAGGTGAAGGCACGAGATTGTCAAAGTTCAGTTTGCAGCGGGACGAGAAAGACGTAGAGAGATTTTGCTTAAATCTCTTGGTTGGAGTTGAACAAAAACGACTTGAAGATGGGAGGTGTGCTTCTTGGAGGTGTCGTGTGGATGACAAGGAGGCTGTATTGTGAGATTGGTACGGCGATCACGCTCAGTGGAGGTGCCACGTCTTGCTGAAGCTGAGGTACCGTTATCCTCGGTATCACGCCCCGAGTTTCTAGCTGTTTTGCTGCCGATATGTCTTGTATCGTTGGGAAGCTTGTGTAGTAGGCGGTCCTTGATGTGGACAACTTCCTGAGCAAACTCGTATCAGCGAACAATAGAAGGTCAGAGTCTACAATTAGGTAGTTTGTCGAGAAGAAGTAGTGAAGCGGATGTGGATGAGAGATTGTATGAAGAGTGCTTGGGATCTAAAGCAGTCACGTACCGTGTATGAGCCTTGCCTTTATCTAGAGTGGAATCGAGCTCCTAGTCATTTGTGTGATGCACATGTGCTACACTTGGGTCAAGTTAGCTCGCTAGTAACCTACAAAAAAGACTGATAAATTAGATATTGAGAGCATAAGTTTTCATCGGTTAGGTCGTTATCCAGTTGTATCTCTCTACAGCCAGATACCCCGTGTATTCCCAGACCATATTTCACGCCCTACGACAACGGAAGATTGACGGTGCAACAGAAGCAGCCGGAAGCAGTCTTGAGGTTCTTCCCTTGTTTTTTTCTCTTTCTCATCACTTCCTACCTCTAATTTGATGTCCCTCGCGCTTCCTCGCTCGTTTTCAAGAAGCTTATCATGAGTTTACTGATGAGTTGATTGTTGTTTCGAGAAGCTGGAATTTGAGAACCAGGCCTGTGCCTCCCAATCTTCCCGTCTTCTCAAATCCACATCTTCTTAGAGAGACTAGAAGGTTGGAACGGCTGGCAGAATGCGCGAGAAGACGTGAGGGTCCTTTACGAGTCTCTTCTATCGAACACATAGCAGCCTATTTCTTCTTCTTCTTGAACTTAGAAGAGAGTTGTGAGAAGCCTTGTTGGCAGAATCTGGAGAAAATGATCGAGGGTCATGTCTTCCCGTCATGCAGCAAGCTTCTTCTGAGCATGTTTGAGAGATAAGGAGTCGGAAGGACAGAGTATGAACGTTCTGTGTCTGTTGTGAGGCTAGATTGCTTGTCGATTGAAGACATGTGAGACCAGAGATGAGAAGCCTGACAGCGAGAAGTCTTCTAAGTACGTCAGTTAATCAGAAGATGCCTCGGGAGTCTTTCTGGAGGTCACTGTCATAGTAGGAGTCCGCAACCCTCTTCTGAACTTTTCGTATACTCTGCTTCTCACGTATCTTGTATCTTCTGTTAGGAAATAAGATGAATGCAAGGTGGGTTGTCTTCGTGAGAATCCATGCGATGCCTTGCTTAGTTAAGATTGTGTAGATATAGCTCAAAAAACGAGAGCTACTTAGGAAGCACTGTTAAAATCTTGGAAGACGGAATAGTTATCTTCTGGAGGACTAGATTCGTCTTCTGAGAGTGGAAGCTAGACTGTGAAGACTTGAGAAGGACTGAGCCTTCGGCTCACAGCAAGTACGTGTGCCTTAATGTAACAGAGGCTCGAAGTATGTGGATGCATCCTCGAGGGTTGGTGTTACCCGCCGCAGAACTGGCAGAGGTCAAATCTTTCATCAACTCCACTTCTTCCTGTGGGACTGGAACCTTGCGGACCAGGGTCTTTTGGAGGAGGTGGAGCATTGCCTCCGCGCAACCTTGTACTTGTGAAGGTAGGGGTCGCTCGAGGAAGATCGTCTTCCTGGACAGTGGAGTGGTGGCATAGGGCTTTTCACATGTCAGAATCAGAGAACCAAGGATACGAGCTCGAGAAGAAGATCTTACCAATGATCTCTGAGAAGTGACATGTGTCCGGAAGCACGACTTGCCTCTTCTTGGAAGATAGACAGGGGAGGAATGGATGGAAGGTAGAAGCTTATCGAGAGTCACGAAAGCGTCTTCTGACGAAGCTGTTTCTTCACCTCTTTTCCAAGAGAAGATTTCGGAGTCTTCTCGGCTTCCAACGCTGTCACTACCAAGTGGACAGCGAGGTCGAACTCCTCCTTCTCCAAATCTGATCCGGTCGATGCTGCTGGGGCTTGGAAAGATGCAGTTGCGGGTGGCGGAATCAAGAGAAGATCGTACAGTGTCTTCACTCTCTCTATCTGTCGATCCAAGTACCGGAACATGCTCTCCTTGCACTCTATCAACATCGTTCTGGACTTGTCGTCTCATTCTCTAGCTAAGGTAAGAAGCTTCATATCCGCGATGAAGTTAAACTTCTTCCGAAGCGCTTCCATCGCTGAGCTAGCATCCACTGCGCATGAGCTTCCGCTGCTTCCGCTACGTCTTCTCAATCAGCCTGCGCTTCTGCGGCTTCTCATAGTGTCTTTCATGTCGTCTTCTCCTCTGCAAGGGCGGTGATCTTACCTCGCACTCGCAGAACCTCCTGGTACGCTGTTGTAAACGCGCTTGCAACTCCTGGTTGCTCTTCTTCAACTGCGCTAACTCCTTGACAGAAGCGGTTGCTTCCGTCTTGTACTTCGCTGTCGAGTTGAGAGTTTTCCTGGGAAGGGCGGAACCTTCTGGCTGTGATATGACCTTGAAGGCTATGTTCGGTCTACTCAGGGAAGCGTTGGGCTTCAAGCTGTGGTTGCTTACTATACATAGGTAGGGTTCAGGTCACAAAGGGCACTATAGACACTCACTCAGGTCGAATGGACCCTCCAGTATGTTCAGGAAGCGAAGATCAGATCAGACTAGCAGTAATAAGGTCAGACATCGAACTTTAACGATCCAGAATCAGAAACATACGATGGTTCAGACTTCAGAACTCCTCCTACATGTAAATGAGGCCCTACTGATCATACACACGAAGTTTCAGCTTGAGATCAAATCAGAGTGTCGAGATATGGGCAGAAATGTTCTGAGCAGAGAAATTACGGCAATTTCTGGTACCCAGAGAGCTATTTCGACCTAGAACAGAGAATTGGCTCGATCACTTTCAAAGATTCTTACAGGATTTGCAGTACACAGCTTGGTGAACACTCTTGTGAAGTTGGACCTCCTGATTGTACACAGAACTCCAGATCTCGCTTTCTGAAGTTGATGCTCTAGATTGAGAGCTTTTCGGACCCCCTCTGCTTCAACGGTCGCCCTGAATTACTCACAATTTCAATTGACATGAAAATTTGGGGACAGTCGTAGCCCTGCTGCCAATGAATGCGACCTCGAAGGTTTGAAGCGATTTTCTCAAATCTAAGGATTTGCAGTACACAGCTTGCTGAACACTCCTGTGAAGTTGGGCCTCCTGATTGTACACAGAACTCCAGATCTCGCTTTCTGAAGTTGATGCTCTAGATTGAGAGCTTTTCGGACCCCCTCTGCTTCAACGGTCGCCCTGAATTACTCACAATTTCAATTGACATGAAAATTTGGGGATAGTCGTAGCCCTGCTACCAATGAACGCGACCTCGAAGGTTTGAAGCGATTTTCTCAAATCTACTGCGATTGACACCGAAAACCCCAAAATCAACAGAAGTGCTACAATTCTGACACAAATCGAACTTCAATCAGCCATAACTCCTTCTTTATTGCTCCAAATCGATCAAAAATTTTGCTGACAGTGCTTGGCACGACGAACCCTATCTCCCTGTGCTCTCAGATTTTGAAGTTTTCCTCACCAAATGCTCGAACTCCTCTTAAGACCCCTACTACTAAGTTTAGCGGTACACTAAAGACAAAATTGGACCAATGGGAGTTCATAGCTTCACTCCCTTGTCCTTTTGTGTCCCAAACCACGTGGTGACTTAATTTTGCACATAGGCTACCACGTCAAGCCCCTAAAGTACCAGCATAACCCCTAAACTACATGCGAAGACATGTAAGACGACACGTAATCCCGAAAGATAACCTAACCTCGCTAGGAAGCATGCATGGGCGACATGTAATTACAACCCATGAGCTTAACTTCATCTACATGGTAATCAACCTACTAAGACTCAAAATATATAACATCCTCCAGTGTCGACTTCTCTGAGGTCCTAATTTCACTCAGAGAGACTAACGCTTGACAGAGAGGTGAATTATTTACAATGTAAAATGATTCACATCACGACATCCACCCCCTCCAAACCTGCACATCCTCCGGCATGTGCCAACCTCTTCAGTCTTCGGTTTGTTCTTCATCAGCATCGTTCTCCTCCGCCTCAGCCTCTTTAGTAGCCGGGGCGTCTTCATCTCTTGTCATCCTCTCCTTCAATAATTCAATAACCATCGGTAGCAAGGCACGAAGGACTGGAATCGGCTTCAAGTCCCAAGGTACGTGAGGAACAATGAAGATAACCATCGGAGCTATCACACTAGGATCCACACAACCAATCTCCTCAACCGAGAAAGAAAATGCCTTACCATGGCTAACTATCATCTGCTCGAAAGCTCTTTTCTCAACTTTAGTCAAGAAGCCACCCCCTCCTATCTAGAGTTGCTCGAGTGTCTCTTGAGTAAACTTGTGTCCTATCTGTTTAAGATCTCTCAGTACAGGCTCAGTGGCCGCTAACTCCATCTGCTGCTGTGAATCAACAGGTAACTGGGTCGCCACTGGTTTCACCTTCTTTGCTACAGTTTTGTATTTGGTATGAACCTCTGCTTCTTCACGAGAGCCACACCAACAGATTGCATCCTTCCATCCATTCTCTAGTCTCGGATGAGGACGAGATTGTAAGCACGAGACAACCTCCTCATAGACTTTACGAGAGTGGATAGGGATCACCACCCTTCCTCCCATCTGCTCCATCAAACTATCTACATCATCCAGCCAATGAACAAAAGACTGTACACCTACAAACTCCTCGTAAACACCAGAAATCATCTCACCTTCATTCAGAACTCCTGTACAGTGCAGATTTTCTGTATACTTCTCTATCTTCCTTCTACTCTTCTCGGTCAGATCCTCTACTCGTGTGAACTTACTCCAATCATCAGAACTGAAAGTCATCAAACCAGATTTCCAACTATGTACAGTGTAGCAGTTTTCAGAATCTTGAGCAACCTCTTCGTCAATCTCCTGTGATCTCACAGGCTGCTCAAGCGGGATCATAGTAACAGCAGATCCGTCACTCTTGGTATCCCGTCCTAAAAGAGTGGGTTCTGAAAACCCTTACTCCTACAGATAGGAGAATCTCTTAGAGTCTGTCTGTTTCGTTCGTGGTTCGTACGAACGGTCAAAAACTGTACATAACGTCTATCATCTGGACTACGGATCCTAGCATAGTGAGATCCATCATCCATCACCTTCGTCTCCATTCTAACTGCCGTGATATAAGGCTGACCAAGAATTACAGGATAAGAAGCAGAAGACTGCACGAAGAAGTGCTGATCTACCTCCACATCACCCAGCTTCACTCTCACGTTAAGACAAGCGCCGTATAACTCACCCTTCTGGTTGTTTGCAGCTCGTAGCACCCAACCATGGTTTAGTTCGATAGGCCACTGTCCTCTCTCATACACTTCCCATGACATGATGTTGATCTCTGAGCCGTGATCAACTAACGCAGCAACAGGTTCAAGACTCCCAAGGCGAACTCGTGTAGCAGTCGTAGCACGAGCCCAGTGTCTCTTTCTGAAATCACTATCAGAAGCTAGACTCTCGTCGCCAGCTTCTTCATCATCAAATTCAGCAGTATTGGTATCAGCAACCAACGCTTCTTGCTGGTACTTTGTATCATCAGCCTCCTGAAAATGCACCTTCCCGAATTTTGCATCATTAACAGAAGCTCCTACCATCTCTATCATCTGGCTTTCTACTTGTTCAGACATCACCTGTCTCTTCCGCTTGATGATGCCGATGATCAGCTCGTGAAACTCCCTCTTCGCAATACCAAGAACTTCTCGAAGAGAAAACTCGATTCGCGCGTCAAATATTCTCTACTCCAAGATGCTCTTGAGATCAGTTGAAGTCTCTATATCACCTGCCAACTTGTAAGCCGGTCCTTTCTACTTCTCTTGGGCAGTAAACCGTCTACCAGCAGTCGTTGGCTCCTGCTGGGATCTCTGCACGTCCTCCATCGGACCCGGTTCAGGTGGAGGAGCTGCAGAAGTAGATGGGACGTCTTCTGGAGGGGCTGCTCGCCTCCTTGTGACCCTCCGTCTATCTCCAGTCTCCTCCGGAACTCTAGTATCTAGTTCAGAGGCTTCTCGCCGCCTCTTCTCTTCCACAGAAGCATCCTGCCAGTGAACGTGTCTATCCACGTCCAAGAATGCTTTGATAGACGCAGCGTCAACAGGATCACCCCACCCTGTGACTCTACGGATAGTCTCTGCTCCTCTCTTCAGTACTTCAGAAGGAACTTGAACAAGTTTCTTCTCAGTAGTCCTATCTAGCAACGTAGGACTAGAAGAAACTTCAATGCGACCGGCATATACATCAGGATTTACCGGTGGGACCATCAACGCATGTACAATTGCAGCAGCTATAATCTGAGGTAGACTCCTCATGCCTCCTCGTCCAAACTGCGTGCTTAGCGGCTCTCCAGTAGAAGAAAGGTGCAACCTACCGTTCTGGTAGCGAACCACACCATCTCGCAGAGCAGCCGTAAGCTCTTGACAGGCCCCTCGGAAATGATCTTGACTGTCACACCAGATACATCTACGAACAGGAGCACCTCCTGGAAGTGCAGCAGCAGGCGCCGGTGGCTGCTCTCTCTGCAATCCAGCTAGCTCCACCTTCAGTTCTCTCATCTGCCGAATCAGGTCTTCGATCTGGTTCTGCTGTCCATTTTTCTCTGCAGGTCTCTGAACCGGTGCCCTCTGTGCAGGAACTGGCACAACTGGCATCAAAGGAACTGCAGCAGGGACAACAGGTCTAGGATCTGGAGCCGGAGGTTGCTGTACTTGAGGAGCAGTGCGAGGTTGAGCGGTCAGTTCTGCAAGCAGACGTCCTCCCACAGCCACTCTTCCACGCCTTTGTCTCGTCAATACAGCGACAGCATCCTCAACTCTCTCCCAATCAGTAGTAACTCCTCCTTCAGTCGATCGGTCAGCCAACATAAAGCATAACCGATCTGCCGTAGCATCATCGGTAGCTTGCAGGAAAAGCTCAGTTTTCCTAGCATCTAAGGTTATCCTCTCAAGAGTTGAGAGTTGTCGGTATCTCCGATCAAACTCTCTCAGCATCTCATTCAGGTTCATCATACGACCAGGTTGCTGCTCAACCCAGTCTAGAAACGTTCTTCTAATGACTCTCTCTGAATCTTCTTCGAGAAACTCCTCTCGAAGAGATCGTTCAAAACTCATCCACACACCTAGATTTCTTCTCTCTACATCCCTAACTTGGTCTCGCAACTCAGGAATGACAGCTAACTCGAAACTGGTTATCATCTCTATATCAATAACTCTAACCAGTTCCATCTCTCCTCTATATTCACGTAGATACCTAGAAATATCTCTTCCTTCAAATCTACCGCATCTATTCACAATTGCTTGCAAAGCCTTGGTAGACTTCAACTCACCCCCTCCAATGATCGGATGTTGTTGGACCAGGGCCGCAAGTGTCTTCAGAATCTCAGCCGTATCCAGACCAGGTGAAGACGTCGCTGTAGCCGCTGGTGCTACAGAAGGAGCTGTAGTAGATGTAGATGCAGCAGACGTAGAGGTAGCAGCAGCAGGACTCTTGCGATCCATCTCTTCTCCTTGTAGTGAACTCAACCTTCTCAATCAATCACCCCAAGAGCTCTCAGTGGAAGCACCAGATGTCGAGTTTAGAGTTTTCCTGGGAAGGGCGGAACCTTCTGGCTGTGATATGACCTTGAAGGCTATGTTCGGTCTACTCAGGGAAGCGTTGGGCTTCAAGCTGTGGTTGCTTACTATATAGAGGTAGGGTTCAGGTCACAAAGGGCACTATAGACACTCACTCAGGTCGAATGGACCCTCCAGTATGTTCAGGAAGCGAAGATCAGATCAGACTAGCAGTAATAAAGTCAGACAGCGAACTTTAACGGTCCAAAATCAGAAACATACGATGGTTCAGACTTCAGAACTCCTACTACATGTAAATGAGGCCCTACTGACCATACACACGAAGTTTCAGCTTGAGATCAAATCAGAGTGTCGAGATATGGGCAGAAATGTTCTGAGCAGAGAAATTACGGCAATTTTTGGTACCCAGAGAGCTATTTCGACCTAGAACAGAGAATTGGCTCGATCACTTTCAAAGATTCTTACAGGATTTGCAGTACACAGCTTGCTGAACACTCCTGTGAAGTTGGACCTCCTGATTGTACACAGAACTCCAGATCTCGCTTTCTGAAGTTGATGCTCTAGATTGAGAGCTTTTCGGACCCCCTCTGCTTCAACGGTCGCCCTGAATTACTCACAATTTCAATTGACATGAAAATTTGAGGACAGTCGTAGCCCTGCTGCCAATGAATGCGACCCCGAAGGTTTGAAGCGATTTTCTCAAATCTAAGGATTTGCAGTACACAGTTTGCTGAACACTCCTGTGAAGTTGGGCCTCCTGATTGTACACAGAACTCCAGATCTCGCTTTCTGAAGTTGATGCTCTAGATTGAGAGCTTTTCGGACCCCCTCTGCTTCAACGGTCGCCCTGAATTACTCACAATTTCAATTGACATGAAAATTTGGGGATAGTCGTAGCCCTGCTACCAATGAACGCGACCTCGAAGGTTTGAAGCGATTTTCTCAAATCTACTGCGATTGACACCGAAAACCCCAAAATCAACAGAAGTGCTACAATTCTGACACAAATCGAACTTCAATCAGCCATAACTCCTTCTTTATTGCTCCAAATCGATCAAAAATTTTGCTGACAGTGCTTGGCACGACAAACCCTCCCTGTGCTCTCAGATTTCGAAGTTTTCCTCACCAAATGCTCGAACTCCTCTTAAGACCCCTACTACTAAGTTTAGCGGTACACTAAAGACAAAATTGGACCAATGGGAGTTCATAGCTTCACTCCCCTGTCCTTTTGTGTCCCAAACCACGTGGTGACTTAATTTTGCACATAGGCTACCACGTCAAGCCCCTAAAGTACCAGCGTAACCCCTAAACTACATGCGAAGACATGTAAGACGACACGTAATCCCGAAAGATAACCTAACCTCGCTAGGAAGCATGCATGGACGACATGTAATTACAACCCATGAGCTTAACTTCATCTACATGGTAATCAACCTACTAAGACTCAAAATATATAACATCCACCAGTGTCGACTTCTCTGAGGTCCTAATTTCACTCAGAGAGACTAACGCTTGACAGAGAGGTGAATTATTTACAATGTAAAATGATTCACATCACGACATCGCTGCGAGCTTCTCCATGGTGCGGAGGATGGTTTCCAGCGCTTCTACCTTCTTCTGGCCTTCTTCCTGCCACATCAGGGTGCGCAGATCGAATCCAGGCTGTAGTGACTTTTCCTGAGTCATCGCTCTCTTCTCCACCAACTCCACATATGCGTGGAAGACTGCGCCCCAGTTGATGGACAGCCCTTCCCAAATGGCTTCCAGGAATTCCACGTCCTAGTCTCCAAGGTACCTCGTCTTCTGTGCCTTCTCCTTGGGAAAGAAGTGAAGGAACAATTTCGCCAGAAGGCGCTTCTGCGGCTCTCCGTAAGCTTCGACCTTCCATCCGTTCCTTCCCTGTCTGTCCTCCAAGAAGAGACAAGTTGTGCTTCCATGCACATGCCACTTCCTGAGATCATGGGTAGGATCTTCTTCTCCAATTCGTACCCCTTGTTCTATGCTTTTGACTTGTGGAAAGCCCTACGCCATCATTCTGCTGTCCAGGAAGATGGTCTTCCCCGAGCTACTCTTGCCTTCGCAGGTACACGGTTGCGGGGCGGTAATGCTGCCCAAACCTCCTCCAGAAGATCCTGGTCGGCGAGGTTCCAATCCCCACAAGAAGAAGTCGAGACCCAACTCCTTGATGAAGGTTTGGCCTCGGTCAATTCTGCTACCGGTAACACCAACCCTCGAGGATGCATCTACATACTTGAAACTCTGTTGCACTAAGCCACACGTACTTACTGTCAGCTGAAGGCTCAGTCCTTCCCAAGTTCTCACAGTCTAGCTTCCACTCTCAAAAGACGAATCTAGTCTTCCAGAAGACAGCTACTCCGTCTTCCGAGATTCTAACAGTGCTTCCTAAGCTCTTCTCATCTTCCGAGCTATATCTAAACAATCTTAACTAAGCAAGGCCTCGCATGGATTCCTAAGAAGACAACCCACCTTGCATTACATCCTACTTCCTGACAGAAGATACAAGATTTGCGAGAAGTAGAGTGTATAACAAGTTCAGAAGATGGTTGCGGGCTCCTACGGTGACAGTGGTCTTTGGGAAGACTCCCGGGACAGCTTCCGATTCAATAACGTTCTCGGAAGACTTCCCGGAGCCAGGCTTCCCTTCACTGGTCTCACCTGTCTTCTGCTTCTTACACGCAATCCAACCTCACAATAGACACAAGACATTCACACTCTATTTTTCCGACTCCTCGTCTCTCATACACACTCAGAAGAAGCTTGCTGCATGACGGGAAGACATGACCCTCGACCATTCTCTCCAGATTCTACCAGCAAGACTTCTCACAACTCTCTTCTAAGTTAGAGAAGAAAAAAGAATAGGCTGCTATGGGTCGGACAGAAGAGACCCGTAAAGGACCCTCACGTCTTCTCGCACATTCTGCCAGCCTTTCCAATCTTCTAGTCTCTCTAGGAAGATGTGGATTTGAGAAGCTCGGAAGATCGGGAGGCACAGGCTTGGTTCCCAACTTCTAGCTTCTCGAAACAACAAACAACTCACCAAGTCACTCAAGATTTGTACCAAGCCTCTCTTATCACAAAAGCAAATCAATCCACTCTCGATACGAATTGCACATCAGACATCCAGAAGCATCTTCCGAAGATGTTCAGTTTCAGAAGCGTCTTCCGAAGATGTTCAGATCTTCGGAAGCGTCTTCTGTTCAAGGATTCGGGAGTAGAGGTGCGATAGGATAAGGAAATTGCTAGCTGCGGGATCGAATTTGAGAATGACAGTCAAGGAAGCTCGATTGCAGCTCGGGAAGAAGCTAAAAGATGATTGTCAAAAATTGAGCAGCGCTTCCACGTCCAATTTCACAAAAGGAAAATGCGGGATGGAGAATCGATCGATCGGTTTGCTTGCAAACAACCGAGGAAGCGCGGGGGATACCAAACAAGAGACGAGAAGCAAGGTGGAAGGGAAGAGAACATGAGAAGAACCTCAAACAATCTTCTGTCTGCTTCCGTAGTGTCTTCAGTCTTCTGCGTGCTTCCGGCTCCGATCCCAGCTCTAATGCGACTCCACAAAGCTGCTGCTGCCATCAATGTCTTGCCACTCCTCAATCAAACAAGACTCCACCTCCGATTCTTCTCAGTCGTCCTTCAATGTCTGCTTCCGGGAGTCTACAGAAGACTCCTTCAGCATCGATGTGCTTCCTATCCTCAGTAATTCGCCCTCGCCTTCTTTCTAGCTGCGAATCGATCTTGGCTCTACTCAATTTCACTCTGCTGGCCTTCCTTACTCAATTCGATCACCTCTTAATTCGATCTTCTAGGCACAAATGATCTCGATGCGAGAAGCGGTAGTGTTCTTGCGCTAATGCACTTCCTTCGTATCTTCTCGCGTAGTTTAGGGGTTCTCGACCTACCCGACCTTCTTGACCTACCTACTACCTTGGTACTACCTGGTAGGTACACCTACTTCTTTACTGGGGAATACGCGGTTAGGCTTCTGCGGTCGTTGTCTTTCGGAAGATACGTGTCTTTCGTCTTCTGCCGTCTTCCGTCTTCCGAAGACACACTGAGAAGACGCTTTCCGGAAGACGACCGTCTTCCGAAGAAGTCAACTTCTTATTGCGAAAAAATCGTAAGATCATCTTCCTTCTAAGGAAGCCGTAATCTTAAGTAACAAAGCTTCTTCAGTTATACAAACAAGTTATTAACCTTAAAATTTTCAAAAATTCGTGAATCCTGTAAATTGTGGGCACCACATGTCCCTGTCTGCTTCAGCCTAACTAGCTCGACATCATCCCGAATCCTTTGATACTCCGGAGTGAATCGTCTCGCGAGCAACATCTTGAACTCTTTCCAACCAAGCGCCGAGACGGTCAAGGCATGCTCGTCTTTGTATGCAGTCCATCAGAGAAGCGCATGATCCATCAGGAACGTAGTCGCCGCTCTCACCTTGTCTGACTCTTGAGCCTGTTGTGCCTCAAAGTATAGGTCCAACTCAGTTAAGAAATCCTTAACCTTGCGAGCCCGTCCTATACCTGAAAATGGGGTCGGCAAATTCGTCTTACAAAGTTTTCTGGTAGACGAGAAACTTCCTTGGCCTACCTCAAGCTCAGTGATACGTTTATCCCTGGAAACCATATCCTCCTGCATGGTCTTCATCATCTTGATGAGTTCCGCATACAAGACTCCTTGACTTCCCGCGCGTGAATCGTTGGGCACCGTTGGCAAGACTTCATCTTGCTACACTGGTGCCGCAGCTGGTATTGGGCTTCCTTGACGTTGAGGTCAAGATTGTCGGTTATCGTCCCCTGACTGTGTCTCGGGATTAGCTCGAGTCGATCTGGTCTCGGTGTCAACCGCCACTCGTCTCTTGGTCTTCCTCTAGGAACTCTGTCCTACGTCGGCCATCACTCCAAGTGTTCACCTAGAAACGTTGATCCGCTTCGTGTCTCGCGTCCCTCCTCAAGCGTCCAGCCTTCAGCCGCTACCTCAAGTTCTCGCTCACCGAAGCGTTGGCTCTGATACCACTTTTCGCGCACCTACCGCCTTGTTGCGCCAGCGGAAGCTCTTGCTCAGTAGATCGTGAACTTTACACCGCTAACCTGCAAACACAATCACAAGTTAGCGTCCATGCACCACTTATCTTATCTCAGTTTGGTCCGAACCGGAGCCGGACCGTCTCTCTAATCATCAAGCTCAGCAATCCAAAGTCCCAACCTAGACCCGCCTAGATCGGTCCCAAACATGAGCAAGTCACAATATGACTTGGGGCGAACTTCTCATAAAGTCCAGGGTCCTAAACGGTGCCTCCAGCACACCTAGCGGCCTAATCGTCCGAGATGTCCATCTGGGTCTAGGCTCCCGACCGGTGGTCTAACCCGTCAACTCGTTCCCTAGTCTTGTCCCAGCCCTTACAGCGTTCCTAAGTCCAGATGTCCAAGTCTGGACGGGACCATGCCTTGGAACCGGTCCAGTTTCGCGCACCTACCGCCTTGTTGCGCCAACGGAAGCTCTAGCTCAGTAGGTCGCAAACTTTACACCGCTAACCTGCAAACACAATCACAAGTTAACGTCCATGCACCACTTACCTTAGTTCTGTTTGGTCCGGACCGGAGCCGGACCGTCTCCCTAACCATCAAGCTCAGCAATCCTAAGTCCCGACTTAGATCCGCCTAAGTCGGTCCCAAACATGAGCAAGTCACAATATGACTTGGGGCAGACTTCCCATAAAGTCCAGGGTCCTAAACGGTGCCTCCAGCACACCTAGCGGCCCAACCGCCCGTGATGTCCGTCTAGGTCTAGGTTCCCGAACGATGGTCTAACCCGCCGACTCGTTTCCTAGTCTTGCCCCAGCCCTTACATCATTCCTAAGTCTAGACGTCCAAGTCTAGACCGGAACGTGCCTTGGAACTGACCCAGCCATCACCTCATGCCCCCAGAGTCCGCCCGCCGAACCCTGGGGTCATGTCGCGCCCCTCATTCTCAAGATCGGGCGCAGACGCGAACAACAGAACCCTAGCGGACTTGCGCTAGGTTGTGAACGCTGCGAGTAAGACTTAACGGCGTGACCGGCAAGTCGGGATCAGATGAACCCTAAGTGGTTCTCTGAACCAAGGTTGGAACCTTGGGTTAGGACATAAGGGCCTACCCAAAGAGGGCCCCAGACGAACGCTGACCTAAGGGGGCAAGTCTGAGAACGGACTGAAACATGAGTCTCAGACATAGGTCTGAGACGTGGGTCCGAGACGCAGACGAACCACAGGGTTCGACACTGGGTCTGGACCACAGGTTTTCGGAAAAACTGCTAAGTGTTGGAGCTGCAGGGACGTTTTAGGTCGTGGACGGAGCTCCACGTAAGATCTCGAGGCGAGTGAGGTATCATTGGAAAGATCTCGTCGAGAGCTTTCCAGTGATATATAACACTTCTCAATCTGACCTCCGAGCTGGAAGTTATGGCCGAACCACAATCGGGTTGATCGGCGGGTTAGACCACCGTTCGGGAGCCTGGACCCAGACGGACATCACGGGCGGTTGGGCCGCTAGGTGTGCTGGAGGCACCGTTTAGGACCCTGGACTTTATGGGAAGTCCGCCCCAAGTCATATTGTGACTTGCTCATGTTTGGGACCGACTTAGGCGGATCTAAGTCGGGACTTAGGATTGCTGAGCTTGATGATTAGGGAGACGGTCCGGCTCCGGTCCGGACCAACCAGAACTAAGGTAAGTGGTGCATGGACGCTAACTTGTGATTGTGTTTGCAGGGTAGCGGTGTAAAATTTGCGACCTACTGAGTTAGAGCTTCCGCTGGCGCAACAAGGCGGTAGGTGCGCGAAAAGTGGTATCAGAGCCAACGCTTCGGTGAGCGAGAACTTGAGGTAGCGGCTGAAGGCTGGACGCTTGAGGAGGGACGCAAGACACAAAGCGGATCAGCGTTTCTAGGTGAACACTTGGAGCGATGGCCGACGTCGGACAGAGTTCCAGGAGGAAGACCAAGAAACGTGGAGCGGCTGACACCGGGACCAGATCGACTCGAGCTAGCCCCGAGGCACAGTCAGGGGACGATGATCGACAACCTTCGCCCCAACATCAAGGAAGCCCAGTACCAGCTGTGGCACCGCTGCAGCAAGATGGAGTCTTGCCAACGGTGCCCAACGATGCAGGCGCGGGAAGTCAAGGAGCCTTGTATGCGGAACTCATCAAAATGATGAAGACCATGCAGGAAGGGATGGCCTCTAGGGATAAACGTATCGCTGAACTTGAGGCAGGCCAAGGAAGTTCCTCGTCTACCAGAAAGCTTTGTAAGACGAATTTGCCGACTCCGTTTACAGGTATAGGACGGGCTCGCAAGGTTAAGGATTTCTTAACCGAGTTAGACCTATACTTTGAAGCGCATCAGGCTCAGGAGTCAGACAAAGTGAGAGCGGCGGTTACGTTCCTGAAGGATCATGCGCTTCTCTGGTGGACTGCATACAGGGATGAACATGCCTTGACCGTCTCGGCGCTTGGTTGGAAGGAGTTCAAGGAGTTGCTCGCAAGACGATTCACTCCGGAGTATCAAAGGATTCGGGATGGTGTCGAGCTAGTTAGGCTGAAACAGACGGGGACCTTAAGTGCTTATGTGCGCGAGTTTAGTGCCAAACTAGTCTCGTTCTCCAAGTGGACTGAGGAGACCAAGATATGTATATTCATTGGGGGACTCAAGTCTAGCTCGGAGAAGGCTCTCTTCCGGATGCCAGAGCTACCTGCGACTAGTGCCGAACTTTTGAAGCTAGCGGAGCGAATTGGGGACGATGAAGTCCAGCAACAGAAACCTTTTGAACCACGCAGCACGGACAAGTTCCAGAAGAAGAACAAGGGCTTCAAGCGACAGTGGGATGGGGGTGAGAAGGATCGGAAGGATTCTTCTGCCCCGGCAGCAAAGCGGCAGCAAACAGGAGTGAAACCGAAGGGGCAGACACCTCAGAAGGGCAATGGGGCTAAGTTTACTTGCTACAACTGTGGCGAGGCGGGTCACATTGCTAAGGGGTGCACGAAACCTAAGGTTAGTAACTGTAGCATGAATGCGTTTGTTGCAAAGGACTTGTTGGAGGGCCAGATGACTGTGACCTTGAGAACCACGAAGAAGACGCCTGGACTGATGTATCTACAAGCCAAGGTTGCTAACCGTGATGTTACTTTTCTTGTGGACACAGGAGCGACTCACTCCTTCATAAGTCCAAAGTTGGTGAAGAAGTTGGGCTTGTCTACCTCCAAGGCAGACAAGCCTATTCAGGTACGCTTTGCCAAGGGCAAGACGTACCAAACTTCTGAAGTGGCCTTGGACGTACGATTTGTGTGTGGGAAGTTGGAGTTCACAGAGAACTTCACGGTGTGCGAGATGGATGATATCCATGCGGTGTTGGGGAATACTTTCTTGGACAGGTTTGAAGTGGAACTTAGGCGGAAACCTTTAAGGTTAAACGTTAGAGTTAAAGGGCGGAAGCTGGGAGTGAGGCTGATCCGGAAGGCGCGGAAGATTGATGACTTTGCGGTGAATTTGATCAAAGACAAACAGATGGACTTCAACGACGGAGTCATGTGTTTGATGCGGGTTGCAGATTTGATGGCGGGTGACGGACAAGAGGAAACATCAGGAGACGCGACTAAACTTCCGGAGGTGCTTCGCGAAGTGATTAAGGAGTTTGAGGATGTCTTGACGGACGAGTTACCTGCTGAGTTACCTCCAAGGCGGGTGGTGGATCACAAGATCGAGGTCTTGCCAGGATCAGAACCACCTTCCAAAGCCCCTTATCGACTCAATCAGGTGGAACTCCTTGAGTTGAAAAGACAACTCTGCGAGCTATTAGCGCGGGGATATATTCGAACCAGCAAGTCACCTTATGGAGCCCCAGTTCTTTTCGCAAAGAAGAAGGATGGGAAGTTACGACTCTGCGTAGATTATCGTGCACTCAATAAGGTGACGGTGAAGAATAATTATCCTTTGCCAAGGATAGACGACCTCTTTGATAGGCTAGCGGGCGCAAAGTACTTCAGCAGGATACTTGAAGTCAGGATATTACCAAATCCGGATAGCTGACCCAGATGTTGAGAAGACCGCTTGTCGAACCAGATACGGATCGTTTGAATTCGTGGTGATGCCATTTGGACTCTGCAACGCCCCTTCGACGTTCACTACATTGATGAACACAATTTTTCGCGAGGAGATGGATGAGTTTGTCATCGTTTACATCGACGACATCTTGATCTACTCCAAAACCTTGGAGTCGCACGCGGAGCAGCTAAGGGTGGTGTTGACGAAGCTGCGGGAGCATAAACTGTTTGCCAACATTGACAAGAGTGAGTTTGGTTTGGAGCGCATTAACTTCTTGGGACATGTAATTAGTGCAGAAGGAGTCGGCCCGGATATGCAGAAGGTGGATGCGATTGTGACTTGGGAGCCTCCGACTACAGTGAAGGGGATGCGGCGATTCTTAGGATTGGCGCAGTTCTACCGCAAGTATGTGAAGGGGTTTTCAAAGATCGTGAAGCCGCTGACGGACTGGACGGGCAAAGACGCACAGGTAAGTTGGACCAAGGAGGTGGATGATGCGCTTCAGACGATCAAAGCTATTTTGTCAAAGGCGCCAGTATTGAAGCTGTCGGAGTTCGACAAACCATTCGAGGTGCACACGGACGCGAGCGACTATGCGATTGGCGGAGTGTTGGTGCAGGATGGAAAACCTGTAGCGTACGAAAGCAAAAAGCTATCTGGGACAGAGAGTCGATGGCCGACTCACGAGAAGGAACTGTTTGCGGTGGTTCATTGCTTGAGGAAATGGCGGCATTACTTGGGACTTCACAAGACCCAAGTGTATACTGATAACATCTCGCTCAAGTACTTTGAAACACAAGATCGGGTGACGTCAAAGCAACTACGGTGGCATGATACCTTGGCGCTCATGAATGTGGAATTAATCCACAAAGCGGGAAAGGACAATGTGGTTCCTGACGCCTTGAGTCGCAAGGAGGAATATCTTCCATCGTCAACACAGATTTTGCGAGCTATGTATCCTAAGGAGTCAGATTTGGAGAGGCGAATACGTGAAGGTTACATGGGTGATGACCAAGCGAAGGAGTACCTGGAACAACTCAAGCGAGGGGTGAAGTTGCAGAACATGCAGCTAAGACATGGTTTACTCATGTTCAAGCAAAGTCGGGTTTATGTGGGACAAGGAAAACTTCGGACTAAGTTACTCAAAGAATGTCATGATGCGCCCTTATCAGGACATAAAGGAGAAAAGTCCACTTTAGCAGTAATAGCTAAAAAGTTTTATTGGCCCCACATGAAAGACGATGTTTCCCACTTCGTGAAAACATGCGTAACCTGTCAAGCGAATCGTGTTTCTTACGAGAAGAAACAAGGATTGTTTCATCCTTTGCCGATTCCAGCCAGACCTTCGGAAAGCATTAGCATGGACTTCATTACCTCTCTGCCTGACTCGAATGGATACAACGCAATTTTTGTGATAGTTGATCGGTTTAGCAAACTAGCAAAGTTTGCTCCGACCTTGGACACTGCAACAGCGTTCACGACTTCTCGGTTGTTCCTAGATACTTGGTGGCGTTCACATGGATTACCTCGGAGTATTATTTCAGATAGAGACTCTAAGTTCACAAGTGCCTTTTGGAAACACTTATTCCAAAAATTGAGGACAAGTTAAAATTTAGTACCGCCTTTCATCCGAAAACAGATGGGCAAACGGAACGAGTTAACTCGGTTCTGAATCAATACTTGAGGAATTATGTGAGCGCGGACCAAAGTGATTGGGCGGAGTGGCTCAGTCTTGCGGAGTATTGCTACAATTCCACGAAGCATTCGGCAACCGGTGAATCGCCCTTCTTGCTGGCTTACGGACGTGAGCCAGAAGGGCCTCTTGACTTGACTCTTGCAGGGAGTTCTACATCGGCACGACCAAGAACACGGCAAACATCAGCTGAAGAGTTGGTGGCGGCAATGCAGCGGCGCGAGGAGCAAGCTAAGAAGAACCTCGAGAAGGCGCAGCAACGGTACACGAAGCAGGTAAACAAACATCGGCGGCAAGTGAAGTTTCAAGTGGGCGAAGAAGTATGGTTAAGTGCGAAAAACTTCACACTTCCGAAGGATATATCGGCGAAGTTCTCATCAAAGTTCGCGGGACCTTTTGTCATTGTCAAGAATCCGCACGAAGATGTCTATACCTTAGACCTTCCTCGCGAGTGGCAGTTGCATCCGACTTTCCATGTTTCTTTACTAAAGAAACACTACAAGGATGATTTGCGGCCGGAGCGCAAACAAGTACTCAGGCCTCAACCTGATGTCGTGCAAGGCGAAGCAGAATATGAGGTGGAGTCCATTTTGCGATCTCGGCGCAAATCAAACCGGATGGAGTACTTGGTCAAATGGCGTGGTTACCATTTGAAGGAAGCAACTTTGGTGCCAGAGGAAGATCTCGCACATGCGAGCGAAGCATTGGACCTCTTCAAGCTAAGACAAGGACAACAAGGACGTTAGCAAGATGAGGACATCTCCTTCCAGCGAGGGGTGAAGAAACGACGAACCATACGAGTAGCAACTTGAGGCGATTTGGGCCGATGGACTTTGTAGCTTTGACTTGTGTTTGAAAATAAAGATTTTTTTTCTTGAAAATTTGTCTAAGTGTATTGGTAGTGCATGGCTATGACTAGTTCTGATCAGATGCCTAGGATGTTGTCAAGAGGAGGAACGAAACACACTCAAAGGAAGCAAGCTGGTTTGGATAAGCATCTAAATCAAGACTAAGTCTTGATGTCAAGACTTAGGTTTGCCGTAGCGTTGGCAAAGCAAGTATAAAATTTTATACTTGTCTTAAGCTTGGGGTGATCTTGCTTTGTGGTTTTCTACAAAGTAAACTTAGTCTCGCGTCTAAGTCAAATCAGGTTGCGACCGGAAAGTGAGTTTCGGGGGACCTCGTAAGTAGGTGTGAATACTTATAGTTTGCAAGTTAGAGTCTTAAGTAGAATGTTAGAAGTTGCCAACTAGTTTTGTTTAGGGTAAGCCAAAAAGGTAAGGCTTTTCCCGAGACTAGTTGGAATTTTCTAAGGGATCTAGCGACAACTTAAGACTCAAGCCAAGAAGGGAATTGCGGGTTAGCTACCAGAACGCAATCCTGGCGCCAAGGGGTTGGCTACCCATTTTGAACTTGGTGTTAACTTAAAGGATCATTGTTGATGAGGGCATCAACCTCCAAAGTGGGGGTGAGTGTCGCGCCCCTCATTCTCAAGATCGGGCGCAGACGCGAACAACAGAACCCTAGCGGACTTGCGCTAGGTTGTGAACGCTGCGAGTAGGACTTAACGGCGTGACCGGCAAGTCGGGATCAGATGAACCCTAAGTGGTTCTCTGAACCAAGGTTGGAACCTTGGGTTAGGACATAAGGGCCTACCCCAAGAGGGCCCCAGACGAACGCTGACCTAAGGGGGCGAGTCTGAGAACGGACTGAAACATGAGTCTCAGACATAGGTCTGAGACGTGGGTCTGAGACGCGGGACCGAGACGTGGGTCCGAGACGCAGACGAACCACAGGGTTCGACCTTGGGTCTGGACCACAGGTTTTCGGAAAAACTGCTAAGTGTTGGAGCTCCAGGGACGTTTTAGGTCGTGGACGGAGCTCCACGTAAGATCTCGAGGCGAGTGAGGTATCATTGGAAAGATCTCGTCGAGAGCTTTCCAGTGATATATAACACTCCTCAATCTGACCTCCGAGCTGGAAGTTATGGCCGAACCACAATCGGGTTGTGGTATAATTTTCAAGGACCAAAGAGGAGGGTGGGGCCGCCGATCCCCAGAAGTATATATGAGGGGGGCTCGATGCCTGGGTGGGCCAGGACGAGTCACCCGACCCCAGGGTTCGGCGGGCGGACTCTGGGGGTATGAGGTGATGGCTGGGCCAGTTCCAAGGCACGTTTTGATCTAGACTTGGACGGCTAGACTTAGGAACGATGTAAGGGCTGGGGCAAGACTAGGGAACGAGTCGGCGGGTTAGACCACCGTTCGGGAGCCTGGACCCAGACCGACATCACGGGCAGTTGGGCCGCTAGGTGTGCTAGAGGCACCGTTTAGGACCCTGGACTTTATGGGAAGTCCGCCCCAAGTCATATTGTGACTTGCTCATGTTTGGGACCAACTTAGGCGGATCTAAGTCGAGACTTAGGATTGCTGAGCTTGATGATTAGGGAGACGGTCCGGCTCCGGTCCGGACCAACCAGAACTAAGGTAAGTGGTGCATGGACGCTAACTTGTGATTGTGTTTGCAGGGTAGCGGTGTAAAATTTGCGACCTACTGAGTTAGAGCTTCCGCCGGCGCAACAAGGCGGTAGGTGCGCGAAAGGTCGGGTGACTCGTCCTGACCCACCCAGGCATCGAGCCCCCCCTCATATATACTTTTGGGGATCGGCGACCCCGCCCTCCTCTTTGGTCCTTGAAAATTATACCACAACCCGATTGTGGTTCGGCAATAACTTCTAGCTTGGAGGTGAGATCGAGGAGTGTTATATATCACTGGAAAGCTCTCGACGAGACCTTTCCAATGATACCTCACTCGCCTCGAGATCTTATGTGGAGCTCCGTCCACGACCTAAAACGTCCCTGGAGCTCCAACACTTAGCAGTTTTTTCGAAACCTGTGGTCCAGACCCAAGGTCGAACCCTGTGGTTCGTCTGCGTCTCGGATCCACGTCTCGGTCCCACGTCTCGAACTCACGTCTCAGACCTATGTCTGAGACTCATGTTTCAGCCCATTCCCAGACTCGCCTCCTTAGATCAGCGTTCGTCTGGGGCCCTCTTGGGGTAGGCCCTTATGTCCTTACCCAAGGTTCTAACCTTGGTTCAGAGAACCACTTAGGGTTCATCTGATCCTGACTTGCCGGCCAAGCCGTTAAGTCCCACTCGCAGCGTTCACAGAACCCTAGCGCAAGTCCGCTAGGGTTCTGTTGTTCGCGTCTGCGCCCGATCTTGAGAATGAGAGGCGCGACACTCACCCCCACTTTGGAGGTTGATGCCCTCATCAACACTGATCCTTTAAGTTAACACCAAGTTCAAAATGGGTAGCCTACCCCTTGGCGTCAAAATTGCGTTCTGGTAGCTAACCCGCAATTCCCTTCTTGGCTTGAGTCTTAAGTTGTCGCTAGAACACTTAGAAAATTCCAACTAGTCTCGGGAAAAGCCTTACCTTTTTGGCTTACCCTAAACAAAACTAGTTGGCAACTTCTAAACATTCTATTTAAGACTCTAACTTGCTAACTATAAGTATTCACACCTACTTACAAGGTCTCCCGAAACCTACTTTCCGGTCGCAATCTGATTTGACTTAGACGCTGTCGAGTTGAGAGTTTTCCTGGGAAGGGTGGAACCTTCTGGCTGTGATAGATCTTGAAGGTTGTGTTTAGTCTACTTAGGGAAGCGTTTGACTTCAGGCTATGGCTTCTTACTATACAGAGGTAGGCTTCAGATCAAAAGGGAACAGTATAAACACTCACTCAGATCGAATGGACCCTCCAGTATGTTCAGGAAGTGAAGATCATATCAGATTAGCAGTAATAAGGTCAAACAGCGAACTTTAACGGTCCAGAATCAAAAACATACGATGGTTCAGACTTCAGAACTCCTCCTACATGTAAATGAGGCCCTACTGACCATACACACGAAGTTTCAGCTTGAGATCAAATCAGAGTGTCGAGATATGGGCAGAAACGTTTTGAGCAGAGAAATTACGGCAATTTCTGGTACCCAGAGAGCTATTTCGACCTAGAACAGAGAATTGGCTCGATCAATTTCAAAGCTTCTTACAGGATTTGCAGTACACAGCTTGCTTAACACCCCTATGAAGTTGGGCCTCCTGATTGTACACAAAACTCCAGATCTCGCTCTCTGAAGTTGATGCTCTAGATTGAGAGCTTTTCGGACCCCCTCTGCTTCAGCGGTCGCCCTGAATTACTCATAATTTCAATTGACATGAAAATTTAGGGACAGTCGTAGCCCTGCTGCCAATGAACGAGACCTCGAAGGTTTGAAGCGATTTTCTCAAATCTACTGCGATTGACACCGAAAACCCCAAAATCAACAGAAGTGCTGCAATTCTGGCACAAATCGAACTTCAATCAGCCATAACTCCTTCTTTATTGCTCCAAATCGATCAAAAATTTCGCTGACAGTGCTTAGCACGACGAACCCTATCTCCCTGTGCTCTCAGATTTCGAAGATTCCTCACCAAATGCTCGAACTCCTCTTAAGACCCCTACTACTAAGTTTAGCAGTACATAAAGACAAAATTGGACCAATGGGAGTTCATAGCTTCACTCCCCTGTCCTTTTGTGTCCCAAACCATGTGGTGACTTAATTTTGCACATAGGCTACCACGTCAAGCCCCTAAAGTGCCAGCATAGATCCTAAACTACATGTGAAGACATGTAAAATGACATGTAATCCCGAAAGATAACCTAACCTCGCTAGGAAGCATGCATGGGCGACACGTAATTACAACCCATGAGCTTAACTCCATCTACATGGTAATCAACCTACTAAGACTCAAAATATATAACATCCTCCAGTGTCGACTTCTCTGAAGTCTTAATTTCACTCAGAGAGACTAACGCTTGATAGAGGGGTGAATTATTTACAATGTAAAATGATTCACATCACGACAACGCGCGACTAAGTTTACTTTGCAGTTAGAAAACCGCAAAGCAAGATCACCCCAAGCCCCAAGACAAGTATGAAAGTTCATACTTGCTTTGCCAACGCTACGGCAAACCTAAGTCTTGACATCAAGACTTAGTCTTGATTTAGATGCTTATCCAAACCAGCTCGCTTCCTTCAAGTGTGCTTCGTTCCTCCTCTTGACAACATCCTAAGCATCTGATCAGAACTAGTCATAGCCATGCACTACCAATACACTTAGACAAAATTTCAGAAACAAAATCTTTATTTCTAAATACAAGACAAAGGTACAAAATCCATCGGGCCAAATCGCCTCAAGTTGCTACTTGTATGGTTCAACGTTCCTTCACTCCTCGCTGGAAGGAGATGTCCTCATCTTGCTAACGCCCCTGTTGTCCTTGTTGCCGTTTGAAGAGGGCAAACACTTCGCTCGCATGTGCGAGATCTTCCTCTGGCACCCAAGTTGCTTCCTTCAAATGGTAACCACGCCATTTGACCAAGTACTCCATCCGGTTTGATTTGCACCGAGATCGCAAAATGGACTCTATCTCATATTCTGCTTCGCCTTGCACGACATCAGGTTGAGGCCTTAGAACCTGTTTGCGCTCCGGTCGCAAATCATCCTTGAAGTATTTCTTTAATAAAGAAACATGGAAAGTCGGATGCAACTACCACTCGCGAGGAAGGTCTAATGTATAGACATCTTCATGCGGATTCTTGACAACGACAAAAGGTCCCGCGAACTTTGATGAAAACTTCGCCGATATTTCCTTCGGAAGTGTGAAGTTTTTCGTACTTAACCATACTTCTTCGCCCACTTGAAACTTCACTTGCCGCCGATGCTTGTTTACCTGCTTCGTGTACCGCTGCTGCGCCTTCTCGAGGTTGCTCTTTACTTGCTCCTCGCGCCGCACCATTGCCGCCACCAACTCTTCAGCTGATGTTTGCCGTGTTCTTGGTCGTGCCGATGTAGAACTCCCTGCAAGAGTCAAGTCAAGAGGCCCTTCTGGCTCACGTCCGTAAGCCAATAAGAAAGGTGATTCGCCGGTTGCCGAATGCTTCGTGGAGTTGTAGCAATACTCCGCAAGACTGAGCCACTCCGCCCAATCACTTTGGTCTGCGCTCACATAATTCCTCAAGTATTGATTCAGAACCGAGTTAACTCGTTCTGTTTGCCCATCTGTTTCTGGATGAAAGGCAGTACTAAATTTTAACTTAGTCCCCAATTTTTAGAACAAGTGTTTCCAAAAGACACTTGTGAACTTAGAGTCTCTATCTGAAATAATACTCCGAGGTAATCCATGTGAACGCCACCAAGTGTCTAAGAACAACCGAGAAGTCGTGAACGCTGTTGCAGTGTCCAAGGTCGGAGAAAACTTCGCTAGTTTGCTAAACCGATCAACTATCACAAAAATCACGTTGTATCCATTCGAGTCAGGCAGAGAGGTAATGAAGTCCATGCTAATGCTTTCCCAAGGTCTGGCTGGAATCGACAAAGGATGAAGCAATCCTTGTTTCTTCTCATAAGAAACGCGATTCGCTTGACAGGTTACGCATGTTTTCACAAAGTGGGAAACATCGTCTTTCATGTGGGGCCAATAAAACTTTTTAGCGATTACTGCTAAAGTGGACTTTTCTCCTTTATGACCTGATAAGAACACATCGTGAGATTCTTTTAACAACTTGGTCCTAAGTTTTCCTTGTCCCACATAAACCAGACTTTGCTTGAACATGAGTAAACCATGTCTTAGCTGCATGTTCTGCAACTTCACCCCTCGCTTGAGTTGTTCCAAGTATTCCTTCGCTTGGTCATCGCCCATGTAACCTTCACGTATTCGCCTCTCCAAGTCTGACTCCTTAAGATACATAGCTCGCAAAATCAGTGTTGACGATGGAAGATATTCCTCCTTGCAACTCAAGGCGTCAGGAACCACATTGTCCTTTCCCGCTTTGTGGATTAATTCCACGTTCATGAGCGCCAAGGTATCATGCCATCGTAGTTGCTTTGGCCTTATCCGATCTTGTGTTTCAAAGTACTTGAGCGAAATATTATCAGTATACACTTGGGTTTTGTGAAGTCCCAAGTAATGCCGCCATTTCCTCAAGCAATGAACCACCGCAAACAGTTCTTTCTCGTGAGTCGGCCAACGACTCTCCGTCTCAGATAACTTCTTGCTTTCGTATGCTACAGGTTTTCCATCCTGCACCAACACTCCGCCAATCGCATAGTCGCTCGCGTCCGTGTGCACCTCGAATGGTTTGTCGAACTCCGACAGCTTCAATACTGGCGCCTTTGACAAAATACCTTTGATCGTTTGAAATGCATCATCCACCTCCTTGGTCCAACTTACCTGTGCGTCTTTGCCCGTCCAGTCCGTCAGCGGCTTCGCGATCTTTGAAAACCCCTTCACATACTTGCGGTAGAACTGCGCTAATCCTAAGAATCGCCGCATCCCTTTCACTGTAGTCGGAGGCTCCCAAGTCACAATCGCGTCCACCTTCTGCATATCCGGGCCGACTCCTTCTGCACTAATTACATGTCCCAAGAAGTTAATGTGCTCCAAACCAAACTCACTCTTGTCAATGTTGACAAACAGCTTATGCTCCCGCAGCTTCGTCAACACCACCCTTAGCTGCTCCGCGTGCGACTCCAAGGTTTTGGAGTAGATCAAGATGTCGTCGATGTAAACGATGACAAACTCATCCATCTCCTCGCGAAAAATTGTGTTCATCAATGTAGTGAACGTCGAAGGGGCGTTGTAGAGTCCAAATGGCATCACCACGAATTCAAACGTTCCATATCTGGTTCGACAAGCGGTCTTCTCGACATCTGGGTCAGCTATCCGGATTTGGTAATATCCTGACTTCAAGTCTATCCTGCTGAAGTACTTCGCACCCGCTAACCTATCAAAGAGGTCATCTATCCTTGGCAAGGGATAGTTATTCTTCACCGTCACCTTATTGAGTGCACGATAATCTACGCAGAGTCGTAACTTCCCATCCTTCTTCTTTGCAAAAAGAACTGGGGTTCCATAAGGTGACTTGCTGGTTCGAATATATCCTCGCGCTAATAGCTCGCAGAGTTGTCTTTTCAACTCAAGGAGTTCCACCTGATTGAGTCGGTAAGGGGCTTTGGAAGGTGGTTCCGATCCTGGCAAGACCTCGATCTTGTGATCCACCACCCGCCTTGGAGATAACTCAGCAGGTAACTCATCCGTCAAGACATCCTCAAACTCCTTAATCACTTCGCGAAGCACCTTCGGAAGTTTAGTCGCGTCCCCTGATGTTTCCTCTTGTCTATCACCCGCCATCAAATCTGCAACCTGCATCAAACACATGACCCCGTCGTTGAAGTCCATCTGTTTGCCTTTGATCAAATTCATTGCAAAGTCATCAATCTTCCGCGCCTTTCGGATCAGCCTCACTCCCAGCTTCCGCCCTTTAACTCTAACGTTTAACCTTAAAGGTTTCCGCCTAAGTTCCACTTCAAACTTGTCCAAGAAAGTGTTCCCCAAAACCGCATGGATATCATCCATCTCGCACACCGTGAAGTTCTCCGTGAACTCCAACTTACCACACGCAAATCGTACGTCCAAGGCTACTTCAGAAGTTTGGTACGTCTTGCCCTTGGCAAAGCGCACCTGAATAGGTTTGTCTGCCTTGGAGGTAGACAAGCCCAACTTCTTCACCAACTTTGGACTTATGAAGGAGTGAGTCGCTCCTGTGTCCACAAGAAAAATAACATCACGGTTAGCAACCTTGGCTTGTAGATACATCAGTCCCGGCGTCTTTTTCGTGGTTCTCAAGGTCATAGTCATCTGGCCCTCCAACAAGTCCTTTGCAACAAACGCATTCATGCTACAGTTACTAACCTTAGGTTTCGTGCACCCCTTAGCAATGTGACCCGCCTCGTCACAGTTGTAGCAAGTAAACTTAGCGCCATTGTCCTTTTGAGGTGTCTGCCCCTTAGGTTTTACTCCTGTTTGCTGCCGCTTTGCTGCCGGGGCAGAAGTATCCTTCCGATCCTTCTCACCCCCATCCCACTGTCGCTTGAAGCCCTTGTTCTTCTTCTGGAACTTGTCCGTGCTGCGTGGTTCAAAAGGTTTTTGTTGCTGGACTTCGTCGTCTCCAATTCGCTCCGCTAGCTTCAAAAGTTCGGCACTTGTCGTAGGTAGCTCCGGCATCCGGAAGAGGGCCTTCTCCGAGCTAGACTTGAGTCCCCGAATGAATATACATATCTTGGTCTCCTCAGTCCACTTGGAGAACGAATCCAGCTTGGTGCTGAACTCGCGCACATAAGCACTTAAGGTCCCCGTCTGTTTTAGCCTAACTAGCTCGACACCATCTCGAATCCTTTGATACTCCGGAGTGAATCGTCCCGCGAGCAACTCCTTGAACTCCTTCCAACCAAACGCCGAGACGGTCAAAGCATGCTCATCCCTGTATGCGGTCCATCAGAGAAGCGCATGGTCCTTCAGGAACGTAACCGCCGCTCTCACTTTGTCTGACTCCTGAGCCTGATGCGCTTCAAAGTATAGGTCTAACTCAGTTAAGAAATCCTTAACCTTGCGAGCCCGTCCTATACCTGTAAACGGGGTCGGCAAATTCGTCTTACAAAGCTTCCTGGTAGACGAGGAACTTCCTTGGCCTGTCTCAAGCTCAGCGATACGTTTATCCCAGGAGGCCATGCCTTCCTGCATGTTCTTCATCATCTTGATGAGTTCCGCATACAAGGCTCCTTGACTTCCCGCGCCTGCATCGTTGGGCACCGTTGGCAAGACTCCATCTTGCTGCAGCGGTGCCGCAGCTAGAACTGGGCTTCCTTGACGTTGGGACGAAGGTTGTCGGTTATCGTCCCCTGACTGTGCCTCGGGGCTAGCTCGAGTCGATCTGGTCCCGGTGTCAGCCGCTCCACGTTTCTTGGTCTTCCTCCTGGAACTCTGACCGACGTCGGTCATCGCTCCAAGTGTTCACCTAGAAACGCTGATCCGCTTCGTGTCTCGCGTCCCTCCTCAAGCGTCCAACCTTCAGCCGCTACCTCAAGTTCTCGCTCACCGAAGCGTCGGCCCTGATACCACTTTTCGCGCACCTACCGCCTTGTTGCGCCAGCGGAAGCTCTAGCTCAGTAGGTCGCAAACTTTACATCGCTAACCTGCAAACACAATCACAAGTTAGCGTCCATGCACCACTTACCTTAGTTCTGTTTGGTCCGGACCGGAGCCGGACCGTCTCCCTAACCATCAAGCTCAGCAATCCTAAGTCTCAACTTAGATCCGCCTAAGTCGGTCCCAAACACGAGCAAGTCACAATATGACTTGGGGCGGACTTCCCATAAAGTCCAGGGTCTTAAACGGTACCTCCAGCACACCTAGCGGCCCAACCGTCCGTGATGTCCGTCTGGGTCTAGGTTCCCGAACGGTGGTCTAACCCGCCGACTCGTTTCTTAGTCTTGCCCCAGCCCTTACATCATTCCTAAGTCTAGACGTCCAAGTCTAGACCGTAACGTGCCTTGGAACTGACCCAACCATCACCTCATGCCCCCAGAGTCCGCCCGCCAAACCATGGGGTCGGGTGACTCGTCCTGGCCCACCCAGGCATCGAGCCCCCCCTCATATATACTTCTGGGGATCGGCGGCCCCGCCCTCCTCTTTGGTCCTTGAAAATTATACCACAATCTGATTGTGGTTCGGCTATAACTTCCAGCTCGGAGGTCAGATCGAGGAGTGTTATATATCACTGGAAAGCTCTCGACGAGACCTTTCCAATGATACCTCACTCGCCTCGAGATCTTACGTGGAGCTCCGTCCACGACCTAAAACGTCCTTGGAGCTCCAACACTTAGCAGTTTTTCCGAAACCTGTGGTCCAGACCCAGGGTCGAACCCTGTGGTTCGTCTGCGTCTCGGATCCACGTCTCGGTCCCACGTCTCGAACCCACGTCTCAGACCTATGTCTGAGACTCATGTTTCAGCCCATTCTCAGACTCGCCCCCTTAGGTCAGCGTTCGTCTGGGGCCCTCTTGGGATAGGCCCTTATGTCCTAACCCAAGGTTCTAACCTTGGTTCAGAGAACCACTTAGGGTTCATCTGATCCTGACTTGCCGGCCAAGCCGTTAAGTCCCACTCGCAGCGTTCACAACCTAGCGCAAGTCCGCTAGGGTTCTGTTGTTCGCGTCTGTGCCCGATCTTGAGAATGAGAGGCGCGACACCCAGCCATCACCTCATGCCCCCAGAGTCCGTCCGCCGAACCTTGGGGTCGGGTGACTCGTCCTGACCCACCCAGGCATCGAGCCCCCCTCATATATACTTTTGGGGATCGGCGGCCCCGCCCTCCTCTTTGGTCCTTGAAAATTATACCACAACCCGATCGTGGTTCGTCCATAATTCTCAGCTTGGAGGTCAGATCGAGGAGTGCCGCATATCGGTGGAAAGCTCTCGCCAAGATCTTTCCAATGATACCTCACTCGTCTCGAGATCTTATGTGGAGCTCCGTCCACGACCTAAAATGTCGCTAGAGCTCCAACACTTAGGCATTTTTTCGAGAATCTGGACCAGTCATTTTTCCGAGAACTTGTGGTCCAGACCCAGACTCGAAACCTGTGGTTGGACCAGCGTCCGAACTACGGTCTGTCTGCGCCTCAGACGTGGGACCGAGACAGACCGTCTCGGTCCGTTTCCAAACTCGCCCCCTTAGGTCAGCGTTCGTCCGAGGTCCTCTTGGGGTAGGCCCTTATGCCCTAACCCAAGGTTCCAACCTTGGTTCAGAGAACCACTTAGGGTTCATCTGATCCTGACTTGCCGGCCAAGCCGTTAAGTCCCACTCGCAGCGTTCACAACCTAGCGCAAGTCCGCTAGGGTTCTGTTGTTCGCGTTTGTGCCCGATCTTGAGAATGAGAGGCGCGACACCCAGCCATCACCTCATGTCCCCAGAGTCCGTCCGCCGAACCTTGGGGTCGGGTGACTCGTCCTGACCCACCCAGGCATCGAGCCCCCCTCATATATACTTTTGGGGATCGGCGGCCCCGCCCTCCTCTTTGGTCCTTGAAAATTATACCACAACCCGATCGTGGTTCGTCCATAATTCTCAGCTTGGAGGTCAGATCGAGGAGTGCCGCATATCGGTGGAAAGCTCTCGCCAAGATCTTTCCAATGATACCTCACTCGTCTCGAGATCTTATGTGGAGCTCCGTCCACGACCTAAAATGTCGCTAGAGCTCCAACACTTAGGCATTTTTTCGAGAATCTGGACCAGTCATTTTTCCGAGAACTTGTGGTCCAGACCCAGACTCGAAACCTGTGGTTGGACCAGCGTCCGAACTACGGTCTGTCTGCGCCTCAGACGTGGGACCGAGACAGACCGTCTCGGTCCGTTTCCAAACTCGCCCCCTTAGGTCAGCGTTCGTCCGAGGTCCTCTTGGGGTAGGCCCTTATGCCCTAACCCAAGGTTCCAACCTTGGTTCAGAGAACCACTTAGGGTTCATCTGATCCCGACTTCCTGGCCAAGCCGTTAAGTCCTACTCGTAGCATTCACAACCTAGCACAAGTCCGTTAGAGTTCTGTTGTTCGCGTCTGTGTCCGATCTTGAGATTGATGATCGCGACATCGTCCAAGGGGGATCTGACAGAAGACCAGTTGGTGAGGTATGGATCGACAGGACAGTGCGAGATGAAGGAAGAGACTTCGAGAGAGGAAGATCGAGCAGCGGCCGTGACTCCCCTTTCCACTTTAGTGTCTCAGACGAGACCATGCACTCATCAGAAGATGCTTCTGGTGCGAGAAGACGACTCTAGTGATACAGAAGACACATCATCACCAAGGAAGATGAGGCCTAGGAGTGTGCCTAGGAAGAACGTCTCTTTCTTGATCATTCATTTTGGATCGGAGTCGGATTCTCAAGAGGAGACTGTTGAGCACCATGATCATGCGGAAGACAGCTTCTGCAACTACAAGGAGTCTTCAGAGGACTCCAGAAGCCGAAGTATGAGTTGACATTCCGACTGCGACTAGAGGAAGCGCAGCGAAGAGAACCACTCCTGCAATGGAAGAGAGTCTTTCTTAAAGAGGGCGGACCTCCTGACTGTGATCGATCAGAGAAACGATCAAACGAGAAAATAGATTGCTACAGACGATGAGAACTCCAAATCCTGCTTCTTGCGTCCACCAAATGTAAATCAAACACTCCAATACTCAGATAGGCCTTTCAATACTCAAATAAACTTTATTTCAATGTCGACTCCACCATCAAAATCTTCAATCGTCAAAAATCTCTCCTCTCTCTCCTGCGCGCGTCTCCTCTCTCCTCTATCAGTTTTTTGTCCGAGTCTAGTCCAAATCCGCCGCATGTTAATTAACCTAAAAGGTAAGCTCCTAACTAAGCTACCCCTCGCTGTCCTTATAAGCACAATTGCTTATCAGAAGCAGCCCCTTAGCTAAGCTGCCCTCTGCTGTCCTTATGCGTACACCACCCTCTTTACTAAGCTAGCCCCTTTTTTAATAAAGATTACACAGCTTCCTTTGCTAAGCATACTCCTTTATTAATGAGGGTTTCACGGCTTCCCTTGCTAAGGCGACCCCTTGATTAATTAACTTGATTAATAAAAAAGTTCTGTGCTCTTGATGCCATCTTGATGCCACCTTGAATATACCACAAGTCATCCAATGTAGGTCGAAGCCCCAACATTTATGGAGCTGCACCACAGGGCTTACAGCCCCTCATATGCGCATCAGGTATCTCTCATGGTATATTCACGGTGGCATGCGGAAGCTTAGGCCAGGAAGCCCACGATTAAGAGAGATACCGGTTTCCCGCCCCTAGATATGTAGGACGTGGCTGCATATCCAACATAGACTCCTTTCTAGGAGGCCAACATGCCGGAATAGGCTACATATCCAACATAGACTCCTTTCTAGGAGGTCAACATGCCGGAATAAGAACCAGAGGTCATGAGAATTTGATCCGGAAACCACTTTCCTCCTAGGCAGGCGCCCTATCACTGGGATGGCCTCTGTTTCTGTTCTAAAAGGTTAGAAAGTCTGTACATATCTCTATTCCTGAAGAAAATTTTCTGGAACTTATCGATCCCTTCAGGATGATATTTCAATGCAAGCTAGGGGACAGCTTGTCAAGCATCGCCCCAGCTTAGCTCCTGCCCAGCTTGATAAGCTACATGGCAGCTTCCTTTACACAATAGAGAAAAAATCTCTCTGCAACTAATTTTCACTGTACATGCCACGTACAATACGACACCGCGGGCAGAAGCAAAAGATCACAGTGGTGGAAGAGGCATCCTTGCCTCTAGAAGACAAGGAAGACACCTCCGATCAATTCGTGAGGATGAACATGTCTTCTGCGAGAAGAAGGTTGGAGAAATTCATCGCCTTCTTTCATTCGGAGATCCAGCCAGCCATGGAGTTGGTAGAGAAGCGTGCGATGGTTCAAGAGAAGCCACTACGACTTGGATTCGGTCTGCGCACACTGATGTAGCAGGAAGAGGTCCAGAAGAAGGTGGACACGCTGGAAGCCAACCTCCGCACCATGGAGAAGCTTGCAGCGAAGTACAAGACGGAGCAGCCGCTTCTGCCAAGGAGTGAGTGCAGTTAAGGAAGAGCAAGCAAGAGTTGCAGACATGTCTACATCAGCGTGACCAGGAGGTTCTACGGATCAAGGATAAGATCACCTCTCTCGCAGAAGAAAAGACGACATGGAAGGCACTGCAGGAAGCCACGGAAGCACAGGCCGCAGCAGAGAAAAAGCAGCGAGAAGAAGCAAAAGCCCGAGCGAATGGAGTTATGGCGCAGATGGTGGAAGCACTTCGCAAGAAGTTCAACTTCACCGCAGGTAGGAAGCTTCTCACCCTAGCTAAGGAGTGGGATGACGATTAGAGGACGATGTTAGTGGAGTGCAAGGATAGCATGTTCTGCTATCTGGATCGACAGATTGAGGGCTTGAAGACGCTTTACGGTCTTCTCTCGATTCCACAGCCAGCAGCTACATCTTCTCATGCTCCAAGACCAGCGATCGGGGAAGATTTGAAGGAGGAGGAGTTCGACCTTGCTGTCCACTTGGTAGTGATAGCGTTGAAAGCCGAGAAGATCCCGGAAGAAGCCCCGGAAGACAAGGTGTCTTCTGGAAGATATGGAACAGAGTTGTCTTCCAAGGTGTTTCGAGTGGAGGAGGTGACTTCCTCTGACCACTGTGAAGTCCCCCTAGCTCCCAACGTCGAACCAATGTCATAGAAGAGCGAGGAAGCGTAAGTGGACTCAGTTTCCCAGAAGACGCTTCCGTCTTCCGAAGTCGTCTTAGAAGAGCAAGCCACGCACGTCAAGGAGGAAGCCACCTCAGTCCCATCCGAGGTACCAGCAGGGCTTCCCACTTTATCAGAGGACGATTTAGGAGTTCAGGTAGGAATCGATCAGGAGGAATCGCACCCAACGAATTAGAGTAGGAAGCAAGTTAGCAAAACAATTGACTTGCTCATTTTGGTAGGAAGCAAAGTCTGCTATCTTGGGAAGTGACAGTTTCTCTTGTATTTTTAGATGACTCCATGTGGCAAGTTAGGCAACATTAGGAGTAGAAAGTAAGTTTCCAAACTGAGCAGGGAGCCGACTGCATGTGAGGTGGTGGTCTTCTGACAGCGCTCCATCTCTCCTAATTGCAAGTTGGAGATCGGAAGGGATCTCTCCTGCGACTCAAGGCGATAGTACAAGATCGATGCCTAGGAAGATTTTCGAGCACACTACTGTACACACATAACACATTACTGTACAAACATATGTGGTGGCACACTACTATACACACACATGTGGTTGCACACTAGAGTACACACATTACACCCGTTGTCTAACAGATCACTTGAAAACAAAAAGGAAGAAATGATGTAGAAGCTGGACCCCCAAAGGATCAAGATGATTTGCGAAAGAAGACGTATGACTGAGGTCAATCATCAAGCAAATAAAGAGATAAATGTTATCTTAATATTCATCTATAATTTAGAGGACGATCCGGAAGTATCATCCAGATGCCATTACGAAATAATATGAAAGACAGTTTGGATGGATACGATAGGATTGTCTAGAAATGTATTGTATTTCTGAAGTTGTTAGGATATGGATTAGTCTTACGGATTGATACTCGGATACATCCGACCGTTATACAGTTAGATAGTTCTTGATCTTGGCTTAAAGGTCAATCAGCATGTTGCTTAGCAAACAATATATAAGGGTTTTTGTCTATGAGGATCATAATCTTGGATCGGTCAATCAAGTGTATAGGAGAATTCTGCATAAAATAGATTTATAATATTGAAGAAAACTTGTGCATTGAATATGAATGCATATTTGATGACGAATCAATGTTTGGATCTATTGATAAGAGACTATGACGTATTGATGTATATCACGAGTAATACCATGGTCCAGCAGTATGGTGAGCCGAAAAAGAAATTTGCTGATGCTGCCGAGCTTGTCGACAAACAAAAGAAGTCCACGCATTCTTATGAAAGTCTAAATTTGTAAGTCTTCTTTCCTTCTTTTATGTTTTTTATGTACCTTTCATATTATTCTATTATTCCCTGATCATTTTTCCCTTAGCTTGAATGTTAGATTTAATTTATTGACTAACATTTGTATATATATTGAGCTTTCTAAACCACAAGTCTCTCTGATAACAGATCTCATGAGCATGATGAGCTTGTTTACCATGACATATACGACTCTCATAAAATGTGAGAGTATGTTGACAGCGATAAGTACTAACTGCTCTTCATGTCCGACTTGTGTTCATGTTTTTGTACTAACAATTTTTTGTAACTGTAGCAGACATGTGAAAGATCTCAAGTACCCACATACATGCTCTCTCCTGATCATGAGGAGGAGGAGGATGCTACTGAAGAGTTGGCTACTCGTCCTCATAGCCATCCAAAGAAGCTGATGTCTCGATCCAGCCAAAACATCACAATAAGTGCTACCACCTATTAATATTTATAAGTTTATGTATTTTTAATTATTTATATTTATATTTATGTCTATTTAATTTATGTACTGTGTGACAAGAGGCTAGCGCTGAACATGCTCGCATGTCTCAATCAGCTTTACATGTTATGTCTGATTTTTGCACCTACTGCACGTGGTCGAGGTAGAGATAATGATCGAGATAGTGAAGGGTCCAGTTCCACAGTTGGATCTACATGTGGACGTAGAATCATAGATTTAGATGACGAGCTTCATTCCATAATGGCTAGTTGTTACAAACTAGCACTTTTTTATACGTCTACATATGTTTTTGTTGTCATTGTGCAATACATAGTATACGTCCGCATATTTTATCCTTTGCTTATACATATTCTCGTGGATGTCTATGTCTTTCGACATTAATATCATTATATAATATATTTGTACATTATAGACTTTACTATAAACTTAATGTAAGCTTTTTGCAACACCTTTTGTTTTTGTGAGACGTTTGGTACAACCTCCCTTTTAATTTGTTCTATTATAGTTTTATTTAATACATGTTTACGTCCAAGTATGAATGGATATAAAATACTGTTAGTTACCATCTCTATTGTCCGGTGTCCTTTAACACATAGATGATCAATTCCATAAATTAAAGCTTTTGATTAAGTGGTTGTGTATGTTGACATAACTCCAGTAACATAATTTATAGTTTGGGTTTGTGGCGAACTAATGTCTAGTACATCTGTGTGAAAAATCTTCTGTAGAGTGCTTTAGTCGTGAATGGAAAGCAGTCATAAGGCGAAAGAGACTAAATATGCATCCCAAACATCTTGTAGGACGTGGTCCGGGAAGAAAACAAGCTACGAAGTTGGAGGAATATTATGGCAGTCTAATGGTGGCTGCCGCATTGGGAGCTTGTTCTTATGGTTGTGTTCAGTGCAATGCTTATATAATAAACTGCAAAAGGAGTTCATTTTTCTCGGAGTCTGACCAAGAAAAGTACCGCAGAAGATAGAACACTACTGAATTTAATCTACTAATTTAAACCTTTGAATTTTATGCACTAAAGTCAAAAACTATAATACATAAGATTATCTATGGTACACTTGGCTGCTCTAAACGAAAACCTGTAAGTACAGGATGGAGAATACTCTCCTCAGTAGTATAAAGGCACTGGCATTAGACAAATAATTATAACTTGTATGTTGATTGATGCATTAATCTTTTTAAAAAGAAAAGTTAATGCATAAATTAATGAGTTTGCATATTCCATCTCTTCAGAACTTGAAAGAAGTTAAATAAATAAGCATGCTCAACCACCCATGGGGAACTTTTGTTCAGTTTTTGTTATTAGAGAAAATATATATTATACATAAATTATAGAATAAGTTCTTATGAAGATTTAAATTTACATCTAATTATTATGTGATAACCGGATCTATAGTTAGAGGAAGGTCCAGACAAATTCCATAAGTAGAGTGTGCATCGACATGCCTCCGAGACTACAAGTACGGCAGCCTGGTAAAGAAACAAGTTAATGAGATTGATACACTGATTTATTATCCAACATTTCTTGAAGAAAGAGTTAAGTAATAATCAATCTGCACCTGCATATGCACCTCCTCCATCTTTCGAAGGAGGAGGAAAATATCCAGGTGTTTAATTTATTATTTAATCCTTCCGGAAGAAAGAGTTAGGTATTAAATTAAACTCTGCGTAAGTTAATGTATTCATGAGTATAGGTTACCGGACTTGTATCTTTTGAAATGTGACAGGAGAGTCAAGACTTATGATTTATCTCCTGCTTTCCCCGTGTTTCCAGGCATGAGCTAAAAGATAAATTTTATATAATATTTTAATTTTATATATTTACTTAGTATATTTTTTATTTAATATATATGTATATTCTGATAACATTGAGCGATCAAAAGTTCTCAGGAGTTCATCCAGCATGCATGTTCAATCTTGCTGCACTATAATAATAAAGAGGTGAGTAATTAGGAAGCTAAATGGCGCGACGGGACTGAACCACCTTCTACCTTGACACAAAAATTGTAAGAAACTTGGTTGGTAGTGTTTTCAAGTTGCAAGTTCGTCGAAGAGTCATTCTGAATCCTTGGTAGATATTTATGTACCTCCTTCCTTCACTTCCAGAGAAAGGACAAAAGTTAAATCCCAAATTTTGTCATCGATATCGTTCTAGTTATGTATTTTCTGCGCGGTATTTTCGTGGCATTACATATTTGGTTTATTGTATTATCCAACTGATTTCCGTGAGAGCACCGGTTGTCCCCAGAAGTTGCTTGGTCAGAATGGAACGACATATTAGACTTATTATGAAGATAAATTAACTTTTGTTTGTAACTTGATAAAACTAATATTCAGTTTGTTACTGATTCATACTACAGAAGTCAACTGTCAAAAAATACAAATTCCGCTGAAATCCTTTTTTGGTTAGAATAATAATTTTATTTGTTTATATACATCAAAGAACACTTAGAAAAAAATAACATAAGATCCATATCAACAACTTTAGTACGGTATTCATCCTGTACGGAAGGACGGAGGAGTTGATCTGCGTCATCGGCTGTACACGTTGACTCCGAGTCTCCCAGCCAACTGGCCCACATTCTTGTCGCCTGTGAAAGACAGATTCAAATAACGATATGGCTCAGATACACTGTAAACTGGATGTTCTAGGCGAACATCCAGTTTACTGTTGTTGCGCTGTGATATTCTAAGTGTACATTGCTGATATTATATCCTTGTTCACATCACATACATGAGCATGTGGTGCAGTACTGTCCTTTAAAATTATACTTTTCTTGAACCCTTTAAAGTTACTTCTTTGGGGGCAAAATCTTTTATTTCACTTTTTTGGGAAAATTTGACTAGTGTGAAGTTTGTTATTACCGGAGCGCGGAGGCTGAGAGACTTTTTCAACTAGATGTGAATTAGTAATAATGATAAAAGATATACATTAATGATAAAAGCACCAAATACTTCACAAAAAGTGAAACTGCGACTGAGGAAAACGACACGACTTCAGTCTTCTTTCCTGCATTGGTGTGCCCATCAGGACGTTGCCTTGGGACAGCTGATCGCCGTCCATGCCTAGGAACATTGCCATGGCATATGTTGAAGTCAAGACACTAACCGCCGGTTTGTGCGGCGCTGGTGACAGTTGGCGTACAGGCTAGTCATTTCAGAGCAACGCTCGAGAAAAGCCTGTGATTAGTATTGTGATCTCCGATATGGTTGTAACTTCCGGTGTGGAGCGAAAACTGCCGGTAAGGTCTAGGAAAAAACAACGACCTAGTACCTCTGAAAAAGTACAATTTCCTAACAATCCTTTTCGCAGGAATTCAGCCAAATTCCACCATACCATTCCACCTGTACTGCATTTGATTTTCGCACCTCTGTTGTGCGATTAACTGATTATCGAGACAATTCAATATCTGATTTATTGTAATATATATATATATATAATCTGTCCACCTTCAAATCAGTGTCAGAGATGTCTGATTTTGTAATCTCGTAAAGTATTTTATAATATGTAATATGGTTTTCGCGCTTTTACTCCCGAATAAATATTTTATGCGCAATAATACAGAAAAACGTACGGTAGAGTTCCCCGAGCTCTCCACTGACGAAGGAACTTGCAGACGCCTCAGTTTGACTGATGAATGGCTTGCGTTCGCGTATCTGCGATCCAGTTGAATATCTACAGTAGGGCCCTCATCGGTGGGAGCAGTTATTACTTTCTTGAAATGTAAAGAAGCAACTGAAGAGGTGAGGTGGCACTGACAGCTTCTCTTCCCAACTCCATGATACAGTCGCCGGAGACTCAGGTTCTACCGCGAACGTGGATGTTCGCCGCTGCTCGTTGACAAAGCATTTCCTCCCCACTTTTGCCATAGCTTTACAGTACCTCTTACCCTGACGATATGCTAAAAAGGTCGAAATAATAATAATGACGTTTTTACCTTGACATATTGTCGTGGTAAAAATTCCAGTAAAACGCTGAGAACTGCAATAACGTTGATGTAATTTGCATCGTTTCACTCTACATGTTTATACTTGACCTGACCAATGAGGATCGAAAAGACTAACCAGCGGAAGGGTTCGAGCCGTGAACACTTGGGTTTATGTAAGTCAATGCGGATGGGCAGTCAGGATTTACACATGCCAGTTATTACCAGTTGTCGAGGTAAGAAAAGAATAACCCAGTTACTGAGGTAAAGATCAGACAGGGCAGCTTTATAGAAACTCGTGGACTGTTTCCGGAAGTCATATCCCGCTGCCGATGCCGATTCCGATTCCTTGTGCTCTTCTCTTGGGAGGTACCGAAGGATGTACCGTGTATAATCCATGTGTGTGCTGGCGTGCTGAATAATTAGAAGAGCAAATGACCATGGTTACCTGGTGGAGGAGACCTGTTTTAGGAGGTCATCTCACACCGGCACGCAATGATTTCAAACACACAAAAAAAGGAGGAGAAGGAAAGCCTCACACCTGCACTCCAGGTTCGCAGGACCTACATCAGTCACATTGGGTCCCTGGTGTGAAAGAGTGGGAAATTACCACGGTTTCTGTTTGGGCTCGGGTGTCAAGAGAAAGCGAAGTGCGAGGTGCTTGTTGATGTGCGAACTCGTTGGCCGGAGGAAGTTGGATTGCAGCAAAGAGGAGTGAACGAGAAAGTGCGTCATCGAGTGATGAAGGAGCAAAGCGCAATGGACCAGAGCTCTGTGAGGACTGATTCTACGTCGAAGTTGCGGGAGAGGCGTTCAAATGTGGATTGCGCAGACAAGGAGAGAGATGACAATCGGGGATTGAAGAAGTATATGCCGGAATCTATAAGTTACGGGGCTGAACGACTTAAGCAGGAAGTGAAGAAAGGATACGAGCTGGTTAAGTTCCAAGCTCTGCCTGAACACTTAAAGGATAATGAATTTATTTATAAGCACTATCGCTCTGATTGGCCTCTCAGAGAAGCACTGGGGAGTATCTTCACCATTCACAATGAGACTCTCAACATTTGGACGTCAGTTCCTTTCCTCTCTCCTTCGTTTTGTATGGACCGTAGCATTCTCATTTATCTGTGAATTCAAATCTTAGTCATGATCTACGGTTACGGGGTTGAAGAGGAGATATCATATTCCTGTTCGATAATGGGTGACGCGTGTTCTTCCCCGTGTTTCTGTTCGATGGTTCAGAAGCGAGGTTTCCAAGTACTCTGTTCTTTGCGTTCAGGTGTCCGAGTGATGTAATGTGATTGCGCATGTGCTCAAATCGTCGCAGTGTCTTTTGCAAGGAGTCTCATCCTTATATGCGAAGCGTCTAGATTACTCGTACGATTACTTCTATTGGATTATCTAGTAGGAAAGCTCAAGTTTGGGCCTATTAGTTGCTCCGTTGGGTAGATCTGTTCAGGGATCTCACACTGCTTAAGGAGCCTTCGCCGAATGTCATCCTTGCCTCTAACCTAGAGAACCGGCACAGCTTCAAAGTTGATGGCTGCAGATTTTGGATTGATCCTGTATTTCTTGAAGGGAGTAGACGGAGAAGAATCGGCGTTTACGTTTGACAGTTCCTTGTGTCACATGGACTGTCGGAATTAACGTGGGACATGCCCGCTTTTGCACATTGAACCTTCTGCCCCTGAGTACCATCGGAGCGCAGTCGTAGTAATACAAAGAAGCCACAATGTTCACCTTTCCTGTTGGGAACTAATAATGAGTTTTAATGTGAGCCTTGCCACTCGCTGCTCGAAGCATGGCAAAATCACACCCATAATATGAGTAGTTCACATCGTAGTTTCAGGTTCTACATGATTTCTGCGGTCTATTTTCAGCGTGAGAGGCCCGTTGGTGTGAGTCTGTGAGAAGACATTACTGTTATCAAGTTGTTTGGGGGTTGTGGAGTCCACCTTGAGGTGAATAAGACTGGGGTCGAAACTGGAAGTGTCCTCCAACACTTGAGCTCAAAGTGTATCCAATTTGTTGCAATATGTGCAGGCATTTGGTGGGATTTTTCGTCTTCATGGGTCTAACGATTTATACTGCCATGAAGCTGCCGAATGTTGGAGAGATACCTGGCATGATTCAGCGACTCCCCAACTTCCAACAGCTCCGATGGGTACGGAACATCTTCCCCATTATACGCGTCGGAAGGCTAGTTGTTCTCAGCTAGTAAACGTTCAGTATTTCCTCTAGATTATAAGGAACAAGTAGTAGCGTTAGAACTTTGTCCAGCAGATGTAAAGTTCAAAGTATGTGTGACTGTTTAATTCAGTTCCCACGTAACTTTGTGACTTGACATGAGTTCTCGTTTCCGGTTTCTTGCAGCAGTCTGTTACCGACGAACTGACGAATATGGTGGCTCCTCAACCCCAGAAACCCATCAATCGATGGCCATTCTTCGTTTTCCTGAGTGGTGCCATGTTCTGCTTGCTGTCGAGCAGCATATGCCACCTCCTTTATTGTCATTCCGAACGCATGGCCAAGTTCCTCCTTAAACTCGACTACATCGGCATCGCGTATTTGATTGCAGCGTCCTTCTACCCGCCTGTTTACTACACCTTTCTGTGCAATCCACCACTGCGGAACACTTACCTGATTGGTATATCATTTCTTGGACTACTTACTATAGCGGTATCTTTGATGCCTAGGTTTCAGACTCACCGGTTCCGGCCATTCCGAGCGATCTTGTTTGCCAGCATGGGGATCTCTGGAATAGTCCCTTGCGTACATAAGCTGCTGCTACACTGGGGTGAGCCAGCTGCTCAAACCACATTTTACCTTGAGGTGACGATGGGTGGTTTGTATGGACTTGGAGCGGTGATTTATGCAACTAGAATTCCTGAGCGGTGGAAGCCAGGTCACTTCGATATTGCTGGCCACAGTCATCAGCTGTTTCACATTCTGGTAGTTGCTGGTGCTTTGACTCATTATAGAGCTGGTCTCCTGTATCTCAAGTGGCGAGACGAACAGGGATGTGATGCCATGTAAGTGTTATCTTTCCCTGAAAATCGCTGGTGTTACCGTCAGCTTCATTCTTTCTTGTAGAGATTTTTAACCCATCATGGCCACCTCATTGTAAAGTCTATGGTGGCATGGACTCAGTAATCAAGGATTTGACATTTTTTGTCATTATCACATATTTGAAAAAAAGAGTGTCCTACACAGAAGGACCTCTTAACTGAATCAACACGGTTAAAGCACGCAGTTGGAGCATAAGGGAGAGCTCTTGTGTTCAACTTTAAATTGGTCTGTGCAAGTGTTTAGACTACAGCAAACATATCGTTTGGCTATCTGTGTGTTTCATCTCAATACTCTTTTCTTGGCTCTCATCCCGCTTCAGTTTGGCGATGAGAGTGTCTGCCAACAAGAGGAGACAGCTTGTCTACTCTACAGTATCTTCTTCTCTTAAGAGGTGGAAGATTAGCATAGAATTTTCGCACGCGTAAGATAGGATGGGGTGCTCACAAGAGAAAGGGCGGCTTGAACTTTGTTTCTTTTAGGACGCAAAGTTTGTCTGTTTATTACTCAGAGTACAGGTATGGTGCAGTAAACCTGACGTGTACAGGTTCGGCCCCCTGTTCAAGCTCTATGTACAACACTAGTGTCTACGGCGGTTGCATTTTATCCTTTGGGAGGAAGATATACATGTTCTTTCGCCTTCTTTCTTGCTTCATTATGCCGTCTCTTCATTGTCGGAAGACAAATATCTAGGTCAATCGAGCTGAACTAGATATGTCTGAGGTGAGCTCCAAGCAGTTGCTTCCTAAGCGGTGTTACTAAGTGCCATTTTAGGGCACTTTCAGGAGTACTTTTGCGTGGGACTCGTTATACCGTCTGTCATACGTTCCAGGCCGAGAGTCGTGCGTCTATTCATTTCCAACGTTTGCAAGACCGTTGGAAACTATGAGAATTGCTCAGAATTCTGTAGCTGCTTGTCTAGCGAGTTCACATATGCTTTTACTGTCTCGTATTGTTCCTAGATTCATGCAGACCACAGGTGTTGTTCAGTTAGATCTGGATGGATATGTAGGATATATGAAGCAGCATCTAATGCGATTTCTCCTCAGGAAGAAAACTATGTCTATACATGTGATCTTGCTTCAAGGTTTCCAGGGACTACTCCCCTGTACACTCCCCTGTACCAAACTACGCTCTACCGTAAAGATGTAGTCTGGAGAAGAGGATCAAGATTACGGAATCAGGTCTGAAAGTATGCTCGTGTGATGTTGAGCCCCTGGAAGTTTTCATCTAAATAATCCCATTGAACTTCACTGAACGGAGGTTGATCGCCATGTCTTGAGTTTGTTGGCGTTGTCCAAGTAAGAGATGTACTGTAGATCAGAGTTTCATTTGGGGTTGCTCGGCAGAACGGGTTTCTTCATACACACCTGAAGCTGTGAAACTCCTAGTATACTACATAAGAAAACGAGACATTTGACCTGACGTGTAGCGATCGTTGTTCCCCAGGCTGAAGTGAGTTAAGTAAGAACTTACCCATGGGCAGTCTGACGACTTGACCGCAACAGATACGGACGGACAACGTGGCAAGCGATTGCAAAATGACTAACGTATATCCACTTCAGCGTCCAATTGTCAATAGATTCGAGAGGTTCATAACCACAATGGTTCCGGAGGAATGACGTCATGGAGCCGTGTCTCATAGTGTAGGATATGTCTCGTGAGATCCACTTTTCGAACGTTTGGGAGTTGTTTACAGCACCAGTTGCCGAGTGTTGCTTCAAGTTTACAGTGGGCTTGGGATTGAGGTACCGAAGCTGCCTTGGCTAAGCTTGTACGAATTCTCATTTTAGATGAGCTTGATTCCCACCGGTTTCCATTGGGAGCGTCGTGTCAAGAAGTTTCAAGTGAAGGCAGCTTCACGTTTTTAGCTGCCCTCGTCAGTGAAGAAGATACCTCGTGCGGACCTCTGTTGAGAAGAACCTTCTGGATGTTTTCTGGCCGGAAAACAGAGCTTGGCATCGGAGAACCTGGGTTTCCAAAGATCAAGGAGATCTTATCGTTGTTTCCATTACGAGTCTGATGTCGACGACAGCACACACGAGCGTTAGGTTTACGTTAGCTCTGTAACTCAAGCAGCCAGTCGCAGTAAAGAGAACTTCGGTTTAGGTGTGCAAACTCTCTATCCATGTGGCTTTATGCAGTTCCAGAATGATGAGGAAGTTGGAACAACAGCGAGCGGCGAGCTAGTTCAGGTGTCCATAATCTCAATCTATGCGGTTGTATGCAGTTCCAAATCATGATGAAACTGGAACGTTCAACGTTGAATCCTCTAGCCTATTTGTACTAAGAAGCTCAGATGTATTGGTGCCTTGAGTACAATTCCTTGAGCTACACTATCCACTACGAGCATGGAAAAGACGACATATGGCAATAATCAGTCAGATGCGACTTCCATACTCTGGTGGACTGTGCCGGGCGAGTTATTCACCGTCCATAGAACTCCAAGGAGGAGTTCTACAAATGGAAAAACACCTCGAGCTTATGTAATTGCCTGGACCTGCGTTTCAGTGTGCATCGACTCAAAAGTAGTGGAGAATGCCAGCAACTTATTTCTGAAGACCTAGAAGAGTGGCGGTTCATGCTTCAGAAGGAGGCAAACTTACGGCAGTTGCAATGTGTCAAAACATCTCAAAACATCTTGAGTTCCTTGCAATCGAGTGAACTCGTCCATTAGAAGAATCAAGTCCACTTCTGACATGCGGCCATTCATAGTGAAAACTGTACGCAGTTCAGGACTGCCGGTCGAAAGAAAAGAACATTCATAAGGAAACCAGATAAACTATGAACTTTTTCGTCCTTTCGCTCGCAGTTGTTGCGAAGTTCCTGGGCGTTCCGTGTTACTTCACACGTTACGAGTACTATAAGTAGACACATTCCTTAGTAACCTGCTCCAGGTCTGGACACTGGATGATGAGCGGAAATTTTATTTGCCAACACCCGCTCCGATGGTCGCTGCTCTGTCTGCGAAGAGATCGGGCGACTGTGCTTCCGGTTGCAGTCAGGGTTCATCAAGTGCGCTGAACGCAGTTTCCATCATATATTCCTCATTCTGTGGAACTGTGAAGGTCCTTCGAATTTGCATACATGTAGTGAATGCCACTGCGAATTGTGAACTGTGAAGACTCATGAGTTGGCCAGATTCGACTTGCCACAGTCGCAATTATAACTGCGTTATTTACAGTTTCATACTGATGCAAATCGAGAAAACTGCGCTAAATCAGTATGAAACTCTAAATTCTGACGTGGAAGCAAATAATATAAAAGATCATTGGGAGAGGAGTAGAGGAGCGAAGTACCTCGAAATATATCAAAAACCAATCAAAGTTTTGAATTTTAATTAAATAAAGTATACATAAAAGCATTTATATAATAATAATAATAACTGTTTATTTAAAATTAAAGCTATAGCTGCAGTGCAGCTACTTTTGTTGTTATGCATTAGCATAACTCCACGTAGATGGTCAAAACCAGAAAGAAATGGATAATCTTTTGTCGTGTACGAGACATACAGATGAATATTTTTATAACTAAATAGAATTATTATAAACATAAACAAATATCTATTTAAATCACTAAAACATAGCCCCGCAAGCAGAGCTCCTTGTTTCTTTCCGAAAATGGAAACAAGGTGCTCCACAACTGAAGGCAATGCACGTGCTAAAGTGAACATGGTGAGACATATTAGAATAGATGAGTTAAAGAGATCGAATATGCACCGGTTTACTTTATAACATTTCAAATCAAAGAAAAGGTTTTCATTTGCTGATGATCACCGTCCTTATTGTCGACCGGGTGCGTTATGGTTCTATATGAAAATCTGTCGCTAGCTAAGCCACAGTAGTATCTATGTGAATATGCATGCTGGATGAACTCCGGGGGAAATTTTTTTCGCTTCATGTTACTGGGAATATATATATATGTTAAGTAAAAAACATGTACTAAGTACATATAAAGAATTAAAATATTTTATATATGTTATCTGTTACCCATGCCGAGAAAGACGGGGAGAGTAGGAGAGAACCCATAAGTCTCGACCAAGTCGCCGCGCTTCAGAAGGTATAACACCGGGACGGTATAGTCAATTTTTCGTTAATATATACCTAAGTTTAATTTAGTACCTAACCCTTCCTGAATATGCAGGTGCTCTGAAACATGGTCTCATGTTGGATCAGCACGAAAAATGGCAACAACCAAATCGCTGCATGAAATTTGGAAAATTGTTTGGATGGATCACGCGTTAGTTTTAGAATAAATTTAGAAGATCGACAGCAAAAACAGTTCTCTCTGTAGCAAAATATGTATGCTTCCTGAGATTGAGAGCAGAGATCAGCAGAAAGATAGAGGTAGAATTACGGATATCGATTGGTTCCGGTCGTGACTGGAAGAGATTCTGGATTCACGTATTTTTAAATAGGTTAACCTCAGTTGATAGTAACTGAGGTTAACCTATATCATTGATTTGTGTTTATAGTAAACAACTAAATATTATAATAATAAATATAATTTATTATTATTATCATACATAATATATTATTAAAATTATCGATAAACTGGGGAGAGTGATGCAAAAAAGAAAGACATAATTTGTAGGGCATGTGTAGACCGACACGCTTCAAAAGATAGAAGTCTGGAATCTAGTTGTTAATTATATATTAATTTATTATCTAATTTTTCTGGCAGATAAGGTTAGAAAATAAATTAATCTTGTGTATATAAATAAATTATTTTCTAACAAATCTAATCTTGGAGTAACAAGCTGTCGCTGTATTCTTACAATGATTACTTTAGTATTCTCTGTAAACACTCTAATTGTAATTCAGTACATCATGTTCTAGACAAGTCAATGTATCTTATCGCTTGGTTGCTCAAACGAGTCATTATGGCATAATGCAAAAGATAAAAGATGTAACATGTTCTGCACCAATTGCACTTTTTTCTTCGATAAAAAAAATAAAATAACAAGCATATCATCTCATTCATCTAAAGATGGAAGAGGTAATAAAAGACCTTTAATTTACAACCTAACTCTTCTTTGCAAAAGATTGATCGTAAATTAAAGAACATATAAACATAAAAACGAATTCTATATTTTGTTATCACATAGCGTTATGTTTGTGTACGTGCTCTTCCAGACACAACTTAGCATTGATATCAACTGCGAATTAGAACAATGCTGGAGTACAGTATTTATGGAGGTCCAAGCTGCAAAGAAGAGAAATAGTATTTGATTTCGCCAATGCTTGGAGACGATAGGATGTTTTTTTCTTGTAAGTGAATAATATGCACCATGATGATCCACAGAAGACCTGTTATGATTTCAAAAATAAAATTGTAGTCGTTCTATCAACTTTCCTCAATTTACCAAACTTTGGATTCTTCGAAACCAGTCGTTATATATAGTGTGTCTCCTCATGAACATGAATCCCAGTCATGAAGTCAGTCAGTAAGCATATTTCTTCCAGTTAATGCATAAATTTCAAAAAACTTGGTACAAATAAATGAATATATTCGATCAATCTTTCATATTTTGGCCAAAGTAAATCTTGTTTATGTTTATATTCTTCCTATCAATCGTGTTACCATGAAAGTTATTGTCATACGCATCATGTGTTAGCTTGATGAGAGAGTCTCCATCTCTCCACGTGGAGGTGCAAGCTCGATCCCCCTAATTTTTTGATAGAGGGATGGGAGAAACTTTAGCTGGGTGTTCAAGTCAACTCGTGAACAACAGAATGAGAGTCAATCGAATCGACTCTCCTCTGTGTTGGGTATGACTTTTGGTTGAGTAAATTCCATAGCGAAAAATATGTCAAGTTAAAAGCAAATCTGGAAAAAATTATATTATTCTTCAAGACTGATCAGGAAAACTATTCAATTATTTTTCAATAAGGACGGAAACGCAAACGATGTGTAAGCAGCCTACGACCAAGTATTATATACGCATGCTTCTTTTCTAGAATATAAATAAAAGACCGTATAATTCCTAATGTAAAAATTCCTAGCAACATCAGAAAGTTGCATAAGAAGGGATAATTCAGTACGGGAAAGTTATACGTAACTGGTTTATTATTTAATATTTGAAATTGTGTTCAAGAGCTGTTTCGCTGTGAAGCTTTGTGCTGTTACAATCACCCCCCCTGCCGTACACCGCTCGCAATTACGCGGGTCTCCCCGTAAAGAACAGCAAGTCCAGTTACCCAACCGACCGTAGAAACGGTACAAGCCAACCCCAGCCAGCGGCGGGTTGAAGACCTGAACTTGCCACCCGGTCGAGTGCCAGACAAGCACGCCTAGCGTGCTGGTACTTGAGGTGGTACGTGACTGTTATAATGTATTAGTTTTATATAATTGTGAAATTTTAGAATTAACAGGAATCAATGATAACCTCCTTGCTGTCATGTGTACGACTGAGTGCGTGGGTACTAAGGAAAGGTGGATAGGAGATCAGTTTCCTCGTCTTCCTCGAGTCATAAACTTGGATCCTCAAATCATGGTTGGCACGACTTACGAGACCAGGGTCCATTAGGATTATGCTATCTATACATTCGTGGTACTGTCCATGTTGGTATTCCATGATATCGCTATGGGATTAGGAAAACCATGTGATATTCAAATTTCAAACCACTTCAATTCTTTTCTGGTAGAGTCCATGGACACAGATTCTGCAATCACAACACGCGGTTACTGACATAAGTGCAATCGACATTTGTATAGCATTCTGACCGTGAGATCTTCATATCGAACGAAGTGCATGCACTGCAGCCACTCAAGTCCGTCAGAGGACAGTCTTGGGGACGGCCGCTTTCATTACGGGCCTTGTGGCCCCTGTGGGATTAACTTGAGGGATAAAGCAAAAACGCGACCCAATGAATAGCAATTGAGGGATAAAGTAATGGTTGACAATTGAATTGATCCGTTTCCGGTTTTGAGACTACCGTAACAAGGAGGCAAAGCAAGGGGTCGCTCAAAGAAAATGTCACTTTACCGTTGAGCCTAATGCTTCTTGCCTTGCCTTCTTCCAGGCGGGCAGTCCCAGCAGAGAAAAGTCTTCGCACCTTCATTCAGAGCCTGTCCCGCCCTCCCGAGCCCCGAACCTACCGCTTCCAGTCTCCCGTGCCTCCGGAAAGAAACTGCGCTCCCCGTGATGTCTCTGTTGGTACAGTCAGACCCAAGGATTAGCTTGGGCCCTGGAGCACGGCTGTAGCTTTCAACGAGAACATCGTTTTTTCAAGTTCACAGGGCGAAAGCTACAACTCGGGCGACAACAACGAGAGAGGATCCAGGAAGAAAACGGAAGCAGAGCAGGCTCGAAGTGTTTCGTTCGGCGTATCTTCTCTCGGTATTCCATGAGTCGCTAGTCGAGGAAGGCTTTCAGTGCACTAGGAGGTTGTGAGGATTAATGGACGAGGATGTGGAGTTGGAATTGGAAGGAAAGATTATCATGGATTGGTGACGAAAGCTGAGTTGCGAAGGTGGCTAGTTCCGTCAGTGGTGGGATCGACTCGCCGTTATAGCTGGTAGAAATGAGGTTTGGGCCATAGGACTGTAGTGAAGAAGGAAGGCATTCGGTCTAAGAGAGCAATGGGTAAAGGTGTCACGATTCCTCCCCAGGCATCGACGGGGGGAAGGATCGATGTAGGTAGGGTGGCAGAGAGAAATCCTGGTGTACGGCAAATTGGGAAGATGAAGAGTGACGGGACTGTTGCTGGACGGAAGGCAAAAGGTTATGATGAACTTAGTGTGGGATTACCTCTGGTTGTAGCTCTCAATTGTATGGATGACTGTCGGGCGGAAGCCGAAGCTCTGGAAGGAGTGGCGGTTGTCGAGCATGTGGGCCTTGCGCAAGTTGGAGAAGGAAAGATCGAAGCTGCCGTTGCCGTGCTGGTGCAATCCCTTGCCTACTTACCACGCGCAGCGCAGAGGCGGTTGCAGCCTTGGCAACTCATTCTAAGCCTGGGATGTGCTGACAAGGCCGTCGATTCAGGGCTAGCAAGCGACTTAGGATTGCAGCTTCTACATGTGGACAGTGGGCGGAGTGAAGAAGTGGCTGATACTGCCATGGCACTCATTTTGGGGCTCTTGAGGCGTACGCCTGCGCTAGCAGCCCAAGCAGGAGCCAGCGCAGGTTGGCTTGGTGCATTACCAGCTGCTTGCCGTGGCATGCGGCGGTGCCGTGGTCAAGTCCTTGGTATCATCGGGACATCGGCCTCGGCCTGTGCTCTCGCTACTCGCTGCCTAGCCTTCAAAATGAGAGTCATTTATCTGGATACGGAGGAGGTACTTGTCCAGCCTGTGCCTTGGAATGTTTAGTAGGGAGATTTATAGTGGTTGGCTTGTTTTGGTGTGGAAACCTGGCGTCGACTGTGTAAACGAAGTCGATTGAGCAAATGAACAGTTGATCTGCTCATCACTGACCATTCCGGTTATATCGACGGAGTTCAGCAAGTCGATTCGACCTAGTGCCAGTTCTCTTGTCCGTGTATCATCGGTCAGCCTTGTAACTGAGTTCCACATGCTTCTTGGAAGTCCTCGTTTAGCAGAAGGCGTATAAAATATATGGAGCCCCCGTGTACAATATGCAGCTGTATAGTAAAGGTGGTTTGGCTGGTCAGTCTTTTGCTTTTCAACATTAAAAAGCTTCAGCAATCCACAATCAGTGCCTACACGTAAATCAGTCAAAGACCTGGAGCATTTTGCTTATTCGCGCTTTCTCCATTACCTTTATCTTTCGGGTTTTCGCTTGAGTTGTAGTTAAATATGTTACTTCGTTTCTGCTTGTTCTGTATCATGGCATATCTGTGCTTGGTTGCCTTTCGCACTTTTCTCGTTGCTTCTTGGGCATTTACTGACAAAGAAAATGCGGTGGGTCATCGCCTGTGTTCAAGACCAGTTGCGCTCTGTATCAGCAGCCTGTGGATCTCACGAGCGGTCTTGTTTTGTTATACCGATTGCAGGAAAGGGACGAAGAACGGCGTCATCGTCGAGCCTTTCCACCATTGGTGAAAAAGATTGAGAGTCTTAAAGAACTTTTGTCTTTGAGTGATGTGATTTCGCTCCATTGTCCCCTTACCAACGAGACGGTGCAAATCATTAACTCCGAAACAATCAAGTACTTGAAGCCAGGTAACGTCTTCATGCATCTTAGTCGTAGAAACTTTCCGCACAGAGCTCTGCAGTGCCATTAACAGTAGGGATTGTAGTACCTTCAGTCGAGGAATAGGTAATAGTCTGAAGAGCTTCCAAGCTTGGATCAGCCTTCAGGTTGGATGTGTATGTGAAGACTCACTGTCGTCTGGTTGTGATATGCTTGATCATTCATTGCCTGGACTTTCTGAGGGAACCTCAATAACTGTTCTTCATTGTCGTCTTCTGCAACAGGAGCACTGCTTGTGAATACGAGCAGCAGCCATCTGCTGGATGACTGTGCATTGAAAGAAGCGCTTATTGAGGGTACACTAGCCGGATGTGCACTCGACGGCGTGGAAGGACCACAGTGGCTCGAAGCTTGGGTATGCATTTCCTCAGTCACTAGAATACGACTCGTGGCACCTTGTTTTTATATATTCGGAGGTATTATGTTTGTGTAGTCGTGGGGAATGTGTTCCATGAACGTTCTGAAAAGTATAATGATAAGTGTCTGTTTCGGAAGGAATTTCCTGTCGCGTCCTCTGTGATTCTGGAGTATAGTATGTTCCGTTCTTTCCGATGCGGCTCTCTAAATCTCAGCATCTTACTTTTTGTCGAATTACTCTTAACAGACTGTAGGCAACCACGGCAGGTTTAGAAGGAGTCGTTTGCTAGGACTGTCTCAGAAACAAAAAAGAAAAAGAAGTGAAAGCTTGACACGAGTGCCCAGGTTCTTATTAGCAGCTTAGTTTTCCGATAACTGCATATGGGAAGTAGCGTTGTCCTTTGGATGAGGAATACTGCGGCTGAGCTACTTCCAAGGTGAACAGAAGTAGTTTTGATGTAATGGAAACTTATTGTTCATTTCGAAGTCCATTTCAGAAAGTGCGACACTCGTGGCCCAGAGTTGTCTATCCCAGTTCGTCATATGGAATTACGTTAAACTTATTTTGTTTTGTATTCTGTGCCAGGTAAGGGAGATGCCTAACGTTCTAATTTTGCCTAAGAGTGCTGACTACAGCGAGGAAGTATGGGCTGAGATCCGAGCCAAAGCTGTTTCTGTTCTAAGGTCCTTCCTTCTGGAGGGAGTGGTTCCCGCTAGTGCAGCATCTGATGATGATGATAACCAAAGAGATTCTCTGTGGCAAGATGATAGACCAGAGAAGGTGGACAAAGAGGACAGCACACGCATCAAAGATGGGGAGCAGCGATCAGGTGAGAGCCAAACTGCGCAGGATTTTCGACACAAACAGATGTATTTTCAGTCGCAGGACCAGCGTGTCTCCTCGCAAGAGGTTGACTTGTCACATGGCTTACTACAGCGCGATTCAAGAAATAATCCTGTGAAGGGCTCTGGGAAGAAGGGGAAGAAAAGAGCAGGGCGACGAAAAGCCCAGCAGCAGACATCTGGTACTTTGATTGCATCGGAAAGAGATACAACGTGGCATACACTGCAGCGGGAAGACCGCGGTAATGGCACCTCATCTAAAGATGCTGTCGTTAACTCTAATTCAAGATTTGGTTCACCAGAGGAGTCTAAGATAAAGCGGGAGACAGATGGTACACTTGGTGTGGAAACTATTGTTGAATCGTCACAGGTGGTGCAGAAAGTAGCTGTGGAAGGGACAAATCAGGGTGCCGCCCTCGATTATCTGAAAGAGGGGCAGATTGTTGCTTTACGGGCACGTGCTGACGGTGGCTATTATGTTGCCAGGCAAAAGGGCCCTGGTCGTGGCTGGCGTTTGGACACAATGGTTGATGTGACCTGTCGGGATCCTGCCGCACAGTTTTTAGTTGTTGTGCGCAACCGGGTATCTTAACTGAACTCATGAACTCATGATAAAGAGGTGCACGTCTATGGCTATCACTTCATGTAGAAGAAGTTGTACAAACACAGGTGCAGGGGTTTATGACTTACCTTGGCTTGATGCCGTGTTCCACTGGTTTCCTGAGCAGGATCGGATTGGTTTGCGATCTCTGGCAGCAGGCGGCAAGTTATTACAGGCAAGTGATTGGTTGTCGGCATTGAGAGCTGCGTTTGGGAACTTCTGACACTAATGTTAAACATAGTTGTTCTTTGCTGTTGGTTGAATAAATGAGAACCTCGTAGGCACGGTTGCTATTAAACATATAAATTCAACTTCTTACGTTAACCTGAACCTGGGTCAGCAGCTGATTAAGCGTGCCTCGAAGAATGAAAACTAAAGACTCATTTGATTTTGGCTCTGCGATGGCGCTCAGGCGAACAAGAAGTTGGAGTTGGTGTTCGTGAACCATACCTTTGACGTGTGGGAGAGCTGGATTGTCGAGGGTTCCACTTTGGAGGACTGTACTTTGACCAACAGCAAGTTCCGGGGGGTGAGTGTCCATGTTGTAATGGAATATGCTTCTTAATCAAATTGAGGAAACAGTTGTCGCTCAAAGCTTTTATTGCGCCAAACCGGCCTAGTTACCAAATTATGTAGGTTGGTTGCAGCCTGTTGGCGATGTAAGTACTGATATGAATGTAAATGGTCATGCGATCTAGTCTGCTCATAGGCTTGCGGAACTATTGAACAGCATATTTTCACAAGATGATGGCGTCCTTAATGTCGCAGTGTCATGCAAATCTTTGGTGGGTCTTTCCTCTTCTGCGACAGAAGTGTTCTGTGTGTTGACTGCTTTTCCAGCACCCTTCTCAAGAAAATATGCCTCATATATTGTGTGAAAAGTTGTCAGGAATTTGAGAAATGACATATGGACTGTTGACTCTGCAGGTCTCTTTAGACGTGTCAATTGAGATTTTGGCTGCTGTAGGTGAAGAAGATGGAGTCGTACGCTGGCTTAGCTAGTTTACTTAATGGGTGATGATTGTTTGCTTCGACTTGGCTCAGAATCTAGGTACAAAGTATACTAGTTTTACAGGAGTTGAGGGATTAATGGAGGATAGGAATGACCCATAGCTTTTAGATTGTTTGGAAGGCTCAGTCAGGTATTAGATATTCTGTAAATCTTCGCACATCAGTGGCAGGGGAATGATTATTGGGGACGGTATTTACGTTAAAAAAGGCGAACAGGACACATTTCGACCATGCAGTGTCACATTTACGTAGCATGTTGTAACATTTCTGAATTACTGGCAAGAGCTTGCCACAATACAGCACATCGATCAGTTTGAGAGAAAACTAAACCAAATGCTGTTCGACGTTGGATTTCCGTATTGGCTGTGTTGAATTGTTGCTCTCACAACGTGCCTAAAGTGTATTGCGTTCCGAAGTACAGCTTGCGTTTACAAGTGTGAAGTGACTGGACACTGACAGTCCAGTGTCTTCATGGAGACATTCACTTCCCAAGACAGAACGTCCATCCAGCTGATCATACTACTAATCAAACAGGGGTTGAAAGGACTCGCCCGTGGTCGCAGTTCAGGGGACACCAAAGGAAGTCGTGGTTAGGTGCATTAGGGGTGGTGGGTAGGTGATTCGCACCTAACCACCACCCAAGATGAAAGGAAGAGAAAGCTAAGCTTGCAGTGGAATTGCACCATGAAGTCACCATCAGGATGCAAAGGTGACAAACTCCGTCTCTAACATTGAAAGACCTTCGTCTTCCAACCCTACAGACGCTATATATCTTCATCGGCGCCCGAGGCTAAACCGGAGTTCTTTGTACTTTCAACTTGCTGGTGTTTTAAAAGTCTATCGAAGTTGTGATCAGCCGGGTAAAAACCGGCAAACTAACAAATAGCGACAAAAGAGCTGTTTCGAAAACCAGTAGTGATCGATGTAGACGAACTCTTCTTCATTTACTTCGGATTTTTTTCGGAAATCCAGAAGTTTTTTCACGAGCATTGGATCTTCATATTCTCCTTGCATTCCTCACCTCCTCCATCAGAAGATAGAGTAGGCAAATAGGTAAGGGTTTAATTTATTTCTTAATTTTTCTGTTCAGAATGGTTAGTTAATAAATGAAAATGGTAAAAAAATGTGATGTGTTTGTGGGGCGAGTTTGTTGGTGTTTTCTTTATGAGTTATATCTAGAATTTCTTGCATTTACAGATCCTGCTATTATTTAATATTTAGAAAGATTTGATTTTTTATTTCAGTTTGATATAGAATTTTCATTTAACATTTATATCTTATCTCAATAACAACAAGCGAGCAAAAGTTCTCCAAATTTGAACTATATTAAATTACTGATTCGCATTTGACTCATATGCATGCAAGATCAACTTCAGAGAACTTTTGCTCGCTTGCTGTTATCAGAAACGATATAATTTTTTTATGAAAATTCTATACCCACTTGAAAAAAAAAATTCCAATTTATGTCTAACTATTAAGTGATAGTCTGACCTGAAGATGGTGAGAAGGTCCAGACATAACGCACAAGGGAAACACGAACAAACGCAATTCCAAAATCATGTATCCTAGAGACTGATCACAAACACATCAGATTTTCATTGTAGTTTTAATTTATCACCTAACCTTTCCCAACGAAAAGGTTAGGTAATAAATGAAACTCTTGCATATTCACCTCTACCATCTTTTGATGGAAGAGCGAAATATTCAAGGAAGTGTAAACAATTTGTCTATGCTATACATGAATTGTCGTTAGAGTACATTTTTCGTTGATCCTCCTAGTCGCACATAGTAGTTTATCAGTTTTTTCTCTAAATTCGAAGCATATTAGCCGACTTGATAACATATAGGTCACTCTACAAACATGGAGTAATTATTACGATCGGAACATGATTTTTGTTGTTGGTGAAGGAAAGGAGAAAACTCTTGCAATTGACTGTTGAAACTCTAGACCGTAAGGAAATGAATAAAAGCAAAAGTTGTCGATATCTAGAATCTGAGTTCATTGAAAAACCTAGAGATGATATCCAAGAGGACCCTTTACAAATCGGCTAATTTTAATAATATTGTTTATTCCAGTTTAGTGAGAACTGATCATGTATGATGGTCAGTCTCATTATCGAACCGAGTTTCATGAAAAAAACTAATCGAAAAAATCTATGTGCGGTTGTGCTCTAAGCTAAAGCGACTACAGAGCTCCCAATCGATAAACAAAACAAAGTGACAACTCTCTCAAGAGTGAAATAACACATTAACAAAGTCAATAATACTGAGTGCAACATGCGCTTCTGACCGAGGAGAAGAAGACAAATGCCTAGAAAATTATCATATATTATTGACTAGCAACTGGATTCAGTAATATTTTGTGAAAAATACATTAGAGAACATGGAATAGGACGCAGATCTTTAGAACAAACATGTCAACTCAAAACAGAACTAAGCATAGCGTTTAGAACGATACATCTGAACTGACCAAGAAATAAAAACAAAAGTTCTATTTAAATTACTAAATTTAAATTAACTAAATAAAAGCTTCTCTATGTACAACAATGCTACACTTGTTACGGAAAAGAAGAAAACCCATAAGTGAACTCTCATGTTACCATAAGAGCATTCTGTGGACGAGTAATAAATAAATTTAAAAACTTTAATTTATAATCTAACCCTTCTAAGAAAAATGTTAGAACATAAATTAAAAGGAATGCATATTCTGATCTTCCAAACTTAGAAGACGGTGAGTATGAATGCTAATAGTATCAATCATTATGCACAAATGTTGTACTCAATGGTTTACATCTAATAACACTTCTGGTCCAGAGAAGGTCATTGTTTTTGGACCTTCACCCTCTATTCTACATTTTCTAGGAAAAAATATCATCTTTCTCCTCTTAGATAATGTCGGTACAAATGGCCTTAAACCCTACAATTGGTGCATATTTCAGTCAATTTAAACCCCCTTTTGGCATAAAAGGTTATGGAGAAAAATATCCTCTAAGACCTTTTAGTGCTTTTGAGTTTCAGATTTGTTCAAATGACTCTAGCCCGCTCTTTTCGGAACTCAGAATGTTTACAACGCTTATATTCACTCGTACAATGATAAAATCTCTTCTTTCTTTTAGCACGCATTACTCTTCGATGCAAGAGATAACTCTTTGTATTTTAGTGATAACGTTTATGGGTCAAGAGATATTCAATATATTTTTCAAAAGAGATTAATATAAAAAGTAATATAATAAACAAAAATATTCTTTTAAAAGTTTATTTTTGACAAAGAAATAGCAAAATACAACACAATAAATAACAATAATAACAAAATATTATATTATATTTACACACTTCTATAAAAAAATCGTTTAGCGAACCCCCTAGCATTGAGACGAATCTACAGGTATAATGCGCTCAAGAAATGATGCAGAAATGACATCACAATCAACCCTAACGCAATTCACTCTGAATAATCCATATTAGTAAAACGTTAAAGACAATTAAAGAAGATGGAAAAAACTAGCTCACTGTTACTTTTCATACCAGGAACGGATGTTTAACATACAAGAATCGTCGTTCTGTAGGAAGTGTGGATTCATTAAAGAAACACGAAAAGACATTTTGGGTCAATTAAACGTAGGTAATTGACAGAGGTTTGGAAAATTCTCCTTGACAAATGTTTGTTCGAAAGAACAAAGATTTGGAAATTCCGGTTACTTTAAAGAAATTGTATTCGTTTGAACGTTTACCTGAAATGGTTTTACTAATTAATCTAACTAACTAATCTAACTAATTTTACTCTCCATAACCTCATTAGGAGATTATGGAGTGTAATCTCGTTATCTTAACAAATTCAAATGGTAGTGTTAATTACGTTTTGGCATTTAAACTGAATCGTGTATTATGATGTTTTCCGAGGTCACTATAACTACTCTGCACTGTTTTGAGCCTGAGGCTCTACTTCCACCTCGGCTACGACTCCCAAAGGGCACTTAACTAACAGAAAGGACACAATCGCATTCAGAAAGACAGTTTCAATGGCAAGATTTACAGAGTAGGAAAAGGCGATGGTTCCAAAGAGTTGTGTTAAACTCTCTTTGTTCGCGTGTTGATTGTACTCGTTCTCTTCGTACTCTATCATCGATGACTCCATGAAATCTCGTACTTCCTGCTATCTAAACCGACCTCCTCCTGGCTGACTTTCTCGGTCGCAGTTTGGAAGTCCACGAATACCGTGCTGTGTGTAAATGTAACGAGTTGTATTACTCTCTTTGTTCACGCTGATTCTCCTCTGTCCTCTGTGACTCGGTTAAATCTCGTAGAGAGAATGTGGTGGCAGCGACTCCTCACAGTTACAGTGCCACATCTTGTACTGGTGTACTGCCTTTGATCCTTTCGTTCCACCCCAGTAGGCCCAACTTTCTTCTGTCCATAGAACGACCAGGGAGTGGTTGCTGGGATTATCCTCGCCACGCTGGATATGTACCACATGCTTATGATTTTCTTGTACGAGTTCTGGGTTCACATTAACCTCTACACCACATCTTCAAATATATGACCTTCTCGCTGCTTATTCACCTCTTCCATCTGAAGATGGAAGAGGGCTGCAACCTCTATTAATTTATTGCCTAACCCTTCCGACGGGAAGGGTTAGGCAATAAATTAATGTTTTAATTAATGTATTCATGTAGTGAAGTAGTCTCCCGCACTTGTACCCCCTGAAGCGCGAAGTCTTGCACTACACTTATGGGTTTTCAAATCACAGTTCCGCGTTTCCAGGAATAATTAACATATAACATTTAAACTATTAGTTTAATTTTTATTAAACTTAACTTAAAAAATATATATAACAGTTATATATAACAGTTATAACATCAAAAAAAGACTCCCTCTCCCGAAACAAAAGGCTTCAGCTGTGTGTCGAAAATGTCGCCGTCTTTTCAGTCTACGATAATATGTTAGGGCTACGTTCACGGCAGCGAATCCGGTTTTCCCGTTTCTGTCAAGTTCTGGCATCGGCGATGGGGATGCTTATTTCGCTTTTTCGACTAATTGACAATTGAGTTCCTCAAAGAAATGTCCGGTGTTCTCTCGCTTTGATACAAACGGAAGGGTCAATGTGCTTCGTGGAAACTTGCTCTTCCGAGCCCTGAGAAGATTACAACACTCAGACCTTGCCCCATCTGTCTTCCTTCCGAACAGTCGAACGGTCGAGACACTCGAACTCACTACTCCAATGACAAGATGGAAACCGGCTGCCGAGATGGCTGGACCGGGACAACTGACGCAATCAAGAACTATGGAAAGTAGAAAATAGAAGCATGAAGCAAAAGTTCAAAATCTGCCTTTCCTCTTTTCATGTAACTCAGGCAAGGGATCAGAGCACCCGCATGAGTCACAACACTCCTTGAAAAACTGGACAACCGGCTTCGATACTAAGAGCGTACTATGACACATGATATATTTTACTGGAACTGAATTCAGCATATTGTCCAACGAGTTGAATAGCTGCAGACAAAATGCGCAAATCCATTCCAATACACATGATCACATTGTTTCTTTAACATGTCCTCGTGACCCTCTAATCGCAGCGTTCAATCACCTTTGCCCTTGCCCTTTCCTTTCCGCTTCACAAGAGCGGCTTGTCGCTGCTCCTCCTGCAGGCGCTGCGCTTCCTCTGCCTCGAATTGTCGTTGGAGCGCGTTGGCATGCCTCCTTGAGAAGAAAAATAGGACTATTAGACCAATGGTAGCCTGGCCAGGAGTCAAGATCTTCATTACCGCAAGCAACCCCGGAATCAACCCAAGCAACAGCAGAATCAGCTGCTGATTTTTCTGCAATGTTAACTTCCATTCCATCGCTTCGATCTTCTAAGTGCCCAGGAATACAATTTCAAATCACCGAATCTGGTCCTCTGCCGACGTATGTTTCAAAGTCCTCCACCGCCTACGAATTTGATTATGCCTGAAATGCATTCTCCCTGCTGGCCGATATTCCTGGGCCGGCTCTTTTCGGCATGACCTGCAAGCATTTGTAGTCCCTCACCTTCAGACCGGCCGTCAAAGGTGCATCCAAATCATCGTTCTCCATCGGCTAAAGTTTGCTTGTTTATTCAAATTTTGTTTTTCATATATATTTTTCCAGAGAAGGTTAAATAATAAATTCGTATTCAAATTAAACTGATGTATTTTTGTTAATATGCTATCTCATTCATAATTTCGATAACGCGAGAGTCCGTCATTGGTTTATGGGTTATATCTGGATGTCCCCTGTCTCCAGACCATGTTAATAATAATAATTATAGATAATTATGTATCATCAATTAATATAGAATATTTATATATTTTTTACATATTTTTTGAAAGAATGATAGCAAAAGTTACTCAAAGGCGGATGTGGATACTTATAAATCAGTTCAGATGTGAGTTTTACAGCCGGATTTGTACGATGTATTTAGGTTTGATGAATATGCATGCACAACGTCTACTTGGCAAACTGGCGGTAAGAGACAAACGGATGGCTTGGAGACGGTAAATAGAGTTCGGGGATTGGTTTGCTCGTGCGAGATGTGACTCAGATGGAATTTAGAAATGATGATGTCTACTGCGGGAGGTTGCTGCTCAACTTGATGATTTTCTACCGCTATCGTTGGTTACGTCCGTCAGTGGTAACGTCTTAGTTAGTCTTTGCGGCTTGTTGTATAACGTCTTCTTTTTTTCATTTCTTCTTCGGCTGCTCTGCTATATTGCGTGCTTTGTTTGTCGTTGCATCTTGTGCTTCATCGTCGTTTCGCTGGACGTCTTGGTGGTATATGTTCATCGATCCACGATGGCTTTGTATGCTTACCTCCTATTTTGCCACCCCTTTGGTTCTTTTGCTTTACGTTTGTCATTGCTTCTTTTTCGTCTTCTCTCCTTCTCAACGTGCATTTTTATTGCTTCTTGTCCTATGCAGGTTGTCGTTACTTCTCGACTATCGAAGTCATGCCGAGTCTTATGGTCGCAATATATCATCTAGCACGCTGATCATCGGGTCGTTGTTTTCATAGACATCATCATCATGCTTTCTCATTTCTCTGTTTGTCCTATGCAGCTTGTCGCTACTTTCCGACTAACGACGTCTCAACCTTATGCAACAATAATTCGTTGATCAGAGGTGCATAGAACGACGGATGGACGCTGTTGGACTCACCGGTATGGTGCATCGTAACCTTCCCTTGCGTATACATCAATTCCATCTTTCATACGTGCTACTACTGTGTTGGATCCAATTATATTTCATGACAAGTATTTTTCTTGTGCTTTCTAGAATGGATATCAATACACTAACGTCATGATTATATATCTTCTTATGTCACATAACTCTCGATCTTTTTGGTTCTTTACACTTAGCTATAGACCTTCCAAGGTTCTCTTTTCTCACTTCCAAGAGACTCATGACCAGTTTCATCGAAAGTGTTTTGCTACTAATATGAACATACAACTACCTCGAGATTCCTCTCAGGAGCCTATCTTGTTTTTGCACAAGTTCGACTACCTTAAGATAGCGAGGACTTGCTATCTATGCTCTGTCCACTCCATTCCATTGCAGACTTTAGTCGAGCCATTTTGATTCTTTGCTTACTCCTTGGATAAAATGTGTATGTACTTACAAGAGAGGAGGTATCAGATGTTTTCATATCCTGCTTATTATACACGAGCGGACGGTTTTCTAAGATCCAGTGTACATTGCATTTATCATACAACTTTGCTCTTCTACGTATACACACATACAACTCGAGCCTTCTCAAAATCACTATCTACGTCATCATTTTACACAGTTCCATCTTATCGAGAGACGAGGACCAAGAGATCCACCATTGAAGTGTGTCATCATTTTCCATAGTTCAACTGTACTGATGTCTCTCTGCAGACAAGCGACGGCCAAGAGGCCCACCATTGAAGTCTCGGTCAGGATATGTAGAACATGTGCTGATTATTTTCCGGTCTATTCGATTTCTTACATAACAAGTGTCTTTCTGGCTTATTCTCTGTCGAGAGAGACGAAAGCCTCTTACATCTTCAATTCCAAGGTGTAATTTGTCTATGTGTCAAGTCCACCTTGGAGGGCAAGAAATGGTTGCTAGAGGCTCTAGACTAGGACAAGGATAGACCTATTGGAGGCGAGGTGTACATAAAGCTGTTATCCAACAAGGGCTTGCATATGTTAATTGGAATGATCGGGTATTGCTTGAAAAATGAAAAAGAAGAACATCATAATGCAACTATGAAAAATATAACTGAGATAATGATCACCAATGGCCGTGAATTGTTATCTTATCAGAGTGACATACATGAAGAATAGAGTGGAGTTGACGTACATGAACATCCTCCCAAGGGCCCTCCAATTTAATAAGTATAAATCCTCCCATCCATTATCTAACACACTCTCACGTTGTCTTCGCAGCATGCTTGCTTCCAAAAAGTATAGTGCATCTCTTAGGTGGTTAATGCAGACATGCATAAAAAAATGACGATCGGATTCCTTGTGAAATTCATTTCTCTGACTCGAGGACGTGACACCAAACGATGTCCATACTGCCACCATCGATACTTTAGAAATGACATCGATCTTGCTGCGCAGGAAGATGGAGACGAGGACAATCAACAGAATCCAAGCACACCGGACGAGACAATGCATATAGAAAGACAGGTCTCGGAGCGAGGCGACCCTATGGACCATCTTCTCGAATTCCTCTTCATGACTGATGTTTTTCTAAGAAGTACAGGATCCAAAAGAGATCTCTCGATCGAAGTTTGAGATTCATAACGGTGGTTTAGATCTATTTGATGTTGTCGTAACGTTCCCGAAGCTATAAGGAGCAATAGCAGCAGCTTCAGTTTGTGAATCTGATCAAGTGCTTGTATATTCCCGCGTAGTATTGAAATCTAGCGCATATAGTCTATACTACCTATGGGGTCTTGTAGTAGCGTTCCTCTCACTATCACGAAGAATAAATATTATAGCATACATCAGCAACAGTTTCTCCTGTCTTCTATATATGCTCCTACTACTCAAATGTACCTCACTGTGTATAGTATGTAGTGGAATCAGTATCCTCTATGATCGATCTCGCATCCATTGCATTTGCGACCCCTATATGATGTACGTGTTTCTCACGAGTTTCTGATCCGGCTCGAGATCTTCTATAGACGCTCCTAGTACCACATTGGGTACTTTGTGCGTTGAATAAATATTTTTGATATCTATGTCCCATGAATGCTCTTTAATCTCCCACTTCTTGGCTTGAACAAATTCCAACTGTTTAAGAGAGTATTCGCACATAGTTTTTCAGATTTGTTTGTTTTTCTTCCTTTTTTGGTTGTTTTTTGAACATTCTGAAACTAGAAGTTTTTTGAAGAAACAACCAAAGTGGTTGCATGTAATAGAGTTTTACACCACACTGGAGAGAGGTTCTAGCTATGACGAAAAATTCTAATCTGTCTGAAAACACGTCCGGCCAATACTCCTTTTCCAAACTATAGGAAAATATACGGATCAGTTTGAAACAAATTTCTCACAGAAAAAATTAACACAATCTGGTCGGTCTGGTTATTACCAACCCTACTCCACACGAGTAACACATCAAAAAACTATGTACGAAGATGCTCTAAGACCACCCCAAGGATCGTTGCTTACTAGAAAGCCAGAAGATGCAACGGATAGGGCCATGTAATGCTTTATTTTCCATGTACCAAAAAATAATCTGGCGGATGCAACACGTTTCTCAATAAGGGATGAATATGCATGTTAGATGAACTTCTGATAAGGAGAGGAAAATGACATACGTGGTTAAATTAATAATGTTTCTTGGCGATTGATGTCCGATTACAGTCATGAGGAAAAAATACAAACGGACAAATGAATCTCTTAAAGAAAAAGATGCTCGACTAGATCTCTTAAATCATTTTAGACAAGAAGATAATAAGAGATAAAGTTTTCTAAATTTATTATACTAAAATTGAACTATTAAATATAAATTTTCAAAATCAAACATCTATAACTGAACTAGTTAGCTTGAACACACATGGCCACCGATTGATTACCAAATCCATAAACAGAGTATGGAAAGTGATCTTTCTCTTGGTATAAATTGAATGCAAACTCTACTTTCGATCATCGATAATGATTATCGTGATAACGTGTGTCAGCTCCTTTGCAAATTTGGTAAATAAAAGTTATAATTCAGAGCAAACTGGTTATAGCACCTGAACTGAATCACGAACAAACAAAATATTCTTGTGCATGTATTTTTACTCATACTGAGGTTTAATGCTCCGATTCTTCGAGAGAATGGTTAGATGTGATAAGAAGGCAAAAGTTGCATCTGGCAAGATGGGTGGCCGTCATCTTCTGTAAGTATAAAGTGTCACGATCTTATGTATCAAGATCGGACGCATATACAAACAACAAAATCGTAGCAGACTTGCGTTACGTTGTGAATGCTACGAGTAAGACTTAACTACTTGACTGGGAAGTCGAGAACAAATGAACCTTAAATAATTTTCTGAATCAAAGTTGAAACATTGAGTTAGTACGTAAGGGTCTATCTCAAGAGAGAAATTTACTTGACCATACCCCAAAAGGAGAAGTAGAACTTGCAGCATCCCCAAGTTCTCAAAATTACTTGAACAGACCCCTAGGCAATAAGGTATTGACGTCATCACAGGTTTCCATTGTTTTGTTCTTGTAGATGTAATGTTCTTGTATGACGCATATTAAGTGAATGAATGCGTCCTATGCGCGTCTTGTAGATATAGTGTCCTAGGTGTTGGCACGCTTGGAGAACAGAGGTACGGCGTAGAGAACTCGTGAGTTCTGTTCATTTTGAACTCAAGTCGTAAATTTCTCGTGAAGACTGACAGTTTGAATTTTTGAGCACTGTTCACACTTAGAATCGAATGAGTGGTTTCTGCATGCTATGACAACAAGACGTACTTTTCTAGGTGGACTGGACAGGAATGCCGTGTCCTCTGTTCGGTCAGGTTCTTTCTTGCAACGTCCATTGGAGCATTGGAGACAGAAGAGACAAGAGAACCGCAACCTGTCCGGTTTCAGTCCAGACGAAGGTTAGATTATAAATTGACCAAACCGCTTGTTTGGAAGTATTGTTTTCTATCTTGGATCCAAACGTCTAGATCACAACAATCACTCTTTGTCATTTTTCTTTACTATTTGATTGTGCTCTCGACTAGAATAGTGCATATTAGAATACAGTGGGTGAATCGATGAATAAGGAGTCAAGTAGCTCCGGCACTATCTGGAGTACACCGTATGGTAATGTACTATGATCTTATGAAAATAGGCAAAAACTCAGTATGAATCTACGTTGTTTTGAATTCAGTGTACAACTGAATAGTTTTCATCTTCATTTGTATAGTGTAACAACGAAAGCTGCGTGTAATTTATGCTCTGTAGATATCATAGATAGAATCTGTTGATATTAAATACGTTAAACAGTTTAGAACTTCAGATTCAATTCAAATAGGGTGAAATGAATTAGCATGTTATTGGAGTGAAACGTGAATTGACAACTTTATTGTCTTGGTATCTTAATCGATGTAGTCAAACATGAGGCAGCTCGAATTGTTCCTGGTTCAACTTTTAACACAGTGGATGAGTTTGAGTACGCATTACGGTGCTGGTCCGTAGTGACTCAAAGATCATTTCTGCTATCAAAGTCTGCAGCCACGTGTAGAGTTGCAGTGTGTAGATATGGAAGAAAGATTCGAAAGCGTGGTGAGCGAGACGCATCAAGAGCTACAGAGAGCGGGGCTTCAAGTGAGGCATCGATCCAGCGTAAGAGAGGAGCAAGAGGTGTATGCGGAGAAGTTATTAGACAAGCTTCTGCAAGTGAAATTGAAGATCCCTGCAACTGACGGGTTAGAGCTCATTTCAAAAAAGATACCCAAATTTTTGAGATTACAATGTGTAACTTAGTGCATACATGTCCTGCACATGTACATACTTGGAGAGCTCCATCACATAATGCACGGTGGCTTGCCACAACCCTAGTGAATAGGATGGGTCAACATCATGATGTTCGTGTAAATCAGTTGGTTGAAGGGTTCAGAGGTGATTACAAGAGACCAACACAATACTCAGCAATGTGGCGAGGCAAAGAGATAGCGAAGGATTATATATGTGGTGGTGAAAAAGAATCATTCTACAAGATTTCAGCTTACTGCCAAAGACTAAGAGAAGTGGATATTGGAGCGTTAGTAGATTGGGAGCCGTATCTTGGAACTCAGACCTTTCATAGAGCATTTGTCAGTCCTTCAGCTTTACGACATGCATTTGTATACTTACGTCCACACATAAGACTTGACGCTTGTCACACAAAAAACTGGCGATATCCGATGCAAATATTTCTCGCGACTGCTCTCGATGATAATAATCATATTACTTTTCTAGCTTAGGCAATTACTGATAAAGAAGATGAAGGTAATTGGACTTGGTTCTTGTCACTATTAGCCAAAACCATACACGGTATTAGCTGCTCTCATGTATCTTTTGTGTCTAATAGACAAAAAGGTCTCATCCATGCTGTGAGAACAGTCTTCCCAGGACATGTCCATGTCCATTGTACAGTTCATTTGGAGCGGAATGTGAAAGCGCGATACGAGACACAAGTTGAAAAGCTCTTCAAGCAGTTACACAGAGCAAGGACAGAGAGAAGGTAATGTACATTGTCTTTAATATCTGTTATCTTTCTGTCATATTGAATACTTATTATGTTTACTAAACGTATATGTTGACTTACTGATTTATGTGAACAATTTCAATGACACTTTGCTGAAGATTGAAAGTGCAAATGCTGAAGCTGCGGCGTATATCCGAAATATCGACCCAACTTCATATGCTGCTTGGGCAGTGAAGCGTTCTAGGTTTGGACAAACATCCAGTAATGTGGTGGAGAGTGCTAATGCTGCAATTATAGAGTTCCGAAACTTTGCACCTCTGAATTTACTAGTAGAGGTGTATAAGTATGTAATGCAAACAGTTGTTGGACGAGCTCAAGAGGTCCAAGATGTTCCACATCGATTTTCAACATTTGCTACTGAAAAGCTGAAGAAAAACGAAGGCGGTTGCAGGTGAATTTCGAGTGTTCGAAGCTTCTAGTAATGATTGTTTGGTTGTTTCGGCCTCTACTGGCGAGGAGTTTGTTGTGAAATCATATCCGGCGGTAGAATGTGAGTGCTTAGAGCTCAGAGACATGCTTTGGTCTTGTCCTCATGTCATGGCATGGGATAGAGAGTTACAAAAGAATGTAGAGAGGCACGTATATCGTGTGTGGACACAAGATTTTTTGAAGTTAACCTATTCAAGGTCACTAGTTCCCTTTAGTGCACATGACTTGCCTGTAGCAATAAGTTGTGATCCACCACCTCGTGCAGTACGCAAAGGTCGCCATAGAGTAAGATGAATGCCCAGTGAAAGTGCACAGAACCGATCCCAATTAGCTTCTTTCCGAGTGGATGATTATGAAGAACCGATCGAAGAAGTAGTTCGGAAGAAATTCCGCAAGTTGTGTGGTATTTGCAAGCAGCCAGGTCACAATAGGTTAACGTGCACACAATCCCGTGCACAACAAGCCACCCAGACAGAAACTATGGACACTTCAGTAACGACAGAAGAACTGAGATCTGAAGCAAGTGCGTGGCCAGCAAGAACATTTTATGTTCCAAATCCATTGGAGCCAGATCCACCAATGACCCAAGGTTTGGATACAGCACTTGCAGCATGGAATCAGTTTTCAGAAGCAGATGTCTTTTCTTCACATGAAGAAACTCGGATGGAGATGGAATGGCACTTCAACCATTCATCTCAAACATCATCTATTACAGATTAGTGGTTGGAATAGAAAGTGATGAAGCATTCTGATTCTAGTTCAAGACGTGTAAAAATAATCAGGATATTTTTTAACTATGTTCTGATTTTTTAAGGATTGATAAATATTTTATTGTCATACCAAAGATCCTGAAGGAAGGCTATGTTTGTTTGAGAAGGTTTCACTAGCTTAGGTCGAACTTTCGTTGTCAGTTCCTTCTACCAACATTTGTTTCATGAGTTTTCAATTCTGAGACCATCACCAAAGATGGATTTGAAGATGACAGTGTACTTGCTGCTCCTTTTTGCTTGTCTTCGATTGTCAAATATGATATTTAAACATCTGAGAGATTCCTTAAGTTCTACAGACTTTGAGTTCATCGTTAGCCCATACGCGTTCAAAGATAACACACCCACAGATTTTCATGATCAGAAGCATAAGTTTATACATAAGCGTGTTTGGACAAGACTTGTACTTTGGAGAAACAACACTTATCTGAAAACCCATCCGTCACTGTTGCTTCTTCTTTTACACACGCTCGGGATCGATCAAAAGAGTGTTTGGAAAGTCTCGAACATTCATCAAAGGAATTATTGGGACGACATACCGCTAATATACTTGTATGTATCAGTGTTCTAACCAGTAATTTACTTGACAGGCCCTGTGCGCGCCAACAACGTGGCACTATAGTCTGAAAAGACAGCCAGCATGCGTGTTTAGATGACGTGGCTTGAATTTTATCTGCACGGCGTGGCACTAGCACTAACGAGAGCGAGCGATATCGGAAGGTGAGAAAATCAGTTTTTTGAAGGTTTAATTTATCACCTAACTCTTCCCACTAGAAGGATGAAGTGATAAATAAAAGACCTTTGCATATTCCTCTTTTCCGATCATGAAAGAGGAAAATATACAAAGAAGTACACATAAATGAAGCATGCATTAATCTATTCACTAAAAGTAGAGTAGTCTCAAAAAGCCAAAAACGCTAAGGACAACCCATTTGTGGTACCTTTAGGAGCATTTTGTAAAAAAGACGACTTATCAAGTATCTTAGAATGACACGAAATTCTATCAGTATGATATACATAGCATATACATCATATGTTCAAAATTTCAGCTCGTTCTGATATGTTCAAGAAAATCACAAACGCTAAGGACAACCTATTTGGGGTACCTTTGTGGGTATTCTGTATTCAGACGACTTCTCAAGTATCTCAGAACAACATGAAATTCTGTAAGTACGATATACATAGCATATACATCATATTCTCAAAATTTCAGCTCATTCTGACATGGTTGAAGAAATCGCAAACGATATAGGCAACCCAATTAGGATATCTTTGAGAGCATTCTGTAAAAGAAGACAACTTCTCCAGTATCTCAGAATGACACAAAATTCTGTTAGTATGATATACATGGCATATACTTCATATTCTCAAAATTTCAAACATGTTCGACGAAATCTCTGACATGTTCGAGAAAACCACAAATGCTAAGGACAACCCAATTGGGGTACCTTTGACGTCATTTTGGAAAAAATAAGGACTTCTCAAGTTAAAGACTGTAAATTTTTCTTTATAGTTACAATTTTCATATATAATGATGAAATTTCCGTAGTTTTTTTATAAAGAATTATGTCATTCAAATTGAGGACTAAATTCTATCCATGTACTTGCACTTTTATCCACCACCAAAATCTGTTAGACAAAGGTTGAAATTTCACTATGAACTAGTGAAACGACTTCCAAATCTTTGATGAATTTTCAGGACAGCACACAAATTTGTGTGTTGCCCAGAAGACTTTACTCAGTGGATTTGCATTCAGAAAATTGAGATATTTAAAACCTTAAGAGAAATTTGAAGAAATGTAAAAGATCATAATAATCCAGATTTCTTGGAACCAAAAAATGTCTTTTTTTCCGACTCAAGACTAGTGAAAAAATATATCATAATCATCGATATAGCTATAAAAGCTATTTATTTATTCTTGAAAATACTTTTCCCAATGTACTATTTATTATACATCCGGCAACATATACATCTTCAGTATTGTTTTCATATCTATAAGTAGTACAATGAGGTATATCTCCTCTAAAAAAATAATTCTCCATCTCCTAAAGGTATGTGAACACTTAAATTTGGTAACAAAAAATTACCATCATTTGTACTATTTGATGGATTTGAAACTAATACAACTGTGTATTTACTATCGTCTTGATCTGTGTGAAGAATATTACAATAATTCTTCGTAACAAATAAAGGATAAACTGGTTTATCAGAAAATAAGAACTTCTCTTCAGTATCTCTAGAAATTAATACTGATTCTTCCATATTAAAATATGGAAAACGTATCTTAAAAAAATCTTCCACAACAAAAAGAAAATCTTCACAAGTACCAACTAAAAGAGTTTCTAGTAAAACATGATGATAATATTTCTCCAAAAAACTATCAAATCCCTCTATACTATTAGTAAGTTTTTTATACTTACACTATTTTTGAAGAATGTCACCGAATCTGGGCCTCGTCGTTCATGCCAATTATGCAATGGCTCTACAGCACGCATTGTTTCCTTCAGGGAAACTCGAGCATCTCCTCTTCTCAATGTGTACTTCATATCGTACGCTTTGATATACTGTCGCAAGTATATCATAAGGGCACCTCCGAATTTCATTTTTTTTCTTCTCGCAATAATCTGACATTCAGATGTATAAATGAGTTCTATTTGTTGTCTTGAAACAACAGTGTAAAATGAAGAAGGTACTAAGTACCAAAGAGGTTTATCTCTTTGAGCTAGTTCTCCTTTGATGATTTCTATTCGCTTCCGATAAATAAGTTCACTAATATCTGAACTCTCGTGATAGTAAAAACATTCTGCAAATTGTTGATCAGAATAAAGAAAATATTTTCTCTCGACCATTTTGCTATCATATGAAGAAAGATGATGCTCTAAAAATTCTAAAGGATCTTTACGAAACTGTCTAATTTTTTTTGTTATCTTATTCGGAAGAACATTAATATTCAATCGTGAATCGATACAAAAACAAATTCTATTCTACAAAGTCTCTGAAAAAAAGTATATCCAGTAGTCTCCAGTTCCTATTGTCACAGCTAATATATGATAATCTCTCAAAAAACTTTCTCGTGATCTTGTCGTTTTGCTACACAGTAACATTCTGACAACAGTGTCAAAAAAATATATTTCTCCGAGAACCCATATCAAGAAAACATCGAGAAAATTTCCTTTCATTGAAAGGAGCTCGTTCACCACGTCATAAAAAAAAGAATATCTTCAATATGATCTTTCACCGTTTGAAAAGATTTGCATTTACAAAAAATATATCAATAAATAAATAAATAATAGTTGAAAAATAAATAAAAATTCATACAATAAAAAACAAAATCTAAATTAATGTAAACAATATATTTTAATATAAACAATCTACGTTAGGAACATAGGAATTTGAAAAAATATATTTGTTCTATAAAATCGAAAGTAATTCAAATTAAAATACTTTTAAATTTATTTATTAAATATTTATTGAAATTTATTTATGTTTATAATCTATAACATTCACGTTGTAGACCAATTAAGATCGTATCTTAGAATCTAAAGATGTATATAAAAAAATATATACTTCAAAGATATTTAATAAATAAATAGCTAAGATACTACTTTGAAGACAAAGTGATGATACTTTTAATTTTTGTTTATTAAATTTTATTGAAATATATATATGTTTATCATCCATGACATCCACACTGCAGACCAATCAAGGTCATGCTTTAGAATGTAAAGATGTATATAAACATATTTTAACTTCAAAAATATTTAATAAATAAAAATTATATTAATTTTTTCAATTTTCTATAAATTTCATAAGAACTACAACAAATATAAAATAAAATCATTTAAGTTACTATACACTATAATGCAAAAGAATCAAAGAAAGTTGATCAGATTTATCTCGAAAAGAGACGCGACGACTGAGTTGCGCAAGAACGGTCAGGCCCGACGTCATAGGCAGAAAACTGCCGGGGAACTCCACTCTGACGACGCTCTTATACCGCTCTCGTAAATGGAAATGCCTGCACGATAAATTCCTTTGGTTTGGAACGGACGCGAATGAACGAATGACCATTTTTTACTAGACTGTTGCATACCGTAAACACATACGCTAACTGAAGGACGGAAGAAACAGTCGTGACTCGTAAGGGCCTCGTTTATTTCCTGCGGGCAGATGGACGACGAGAATCCTACGAGCATTGAATTTCACATTGCATCTACAACCAAGACGAGCTCTTTATTGGTCTGCCAAATTCAGAGAACAAAGACTTCTCCAGGTCAATTCTGGGTTTAACCAGATAACACGTCGATTAGCAGCTTGGGTAACTGACGTTGCAGTGCGTCATTCTGACCCAACTAAGATTCAAACGCTTTACAACGCTAAAGCTCTGAGCACAATAATAACAACAATCTACTAATTCCCCATTCTCCCAGACAGTAATAAAGTTTGACCTTCACACCAGCAGACCCAAAACATTGTTCACTTAAACGACACTAAATCCACAACAGCTTGCCACATGCTAAGCTGCGTGCTAATCGAGGGATCTTGAAGGCAAAACTCTTCCCACCCAAGTAAGATTCTGCGACAATTAGCACTGAACATGTTGAGAATAACGAGACTGTGCTACGGAAGCAGCTTCTAATTCTATCGCAATGACACCACGTACAGTGAAGAGAGACAGATGAGATTGCTAACGGCACCTCGCAGGTGCTAGTGAATACAGAAAGAGATTCTCACGGAGCACACTAGGACTACTACCAAAAGCTATGTAAGTAAACAAACAACGAGATCTATATACTGTAGCAAGGAGTACACGCTGAGATAAATATCCCTTTAGCATGTGCGATGACTATATCCAGAGAGACGCACATGAACCGAAAACGGCTGGCCATGTGAATCAGTAGAGGGGAACCTATTCAAGACACTACTAGACTAAATAAGGTACTGTCACAGTGAGTCGATAACTCTATCGGCGTTCAACACTCCCACTCGAATTGTGATAACTAAGATCGATGATACCCATATACTTTCTCATCAGTTGAAACTTCTGAACTGGTATCGCTTTCGTGAAGATATCTGCAATCTGCTCATTTGTGTTCACGTATTCTGGGTAGATCTCATCTTTTTCAAACTGGGCACGAACATAGTGATACTGAATATCAATATGCTTAGTGCGTTTGTGAAACTCTGGATTTTTAATCAGACGTATTGCCCCCTGATTATCAATCCTGAGCAACGTAGCTTGCATTTGAACAAAGTTGACTCCCACCAGCAAACTCCTCAGCCACACGGCTTCTTTGCAAGCAGCACAAGCAGAAACGTATTCTGCTTCAGTTGTAGATGTAGCCACGCATGTTTGTCGAGCGCTCATCCAAGCAACTGGTCCTCCGTTCAGCAAGAAAATGTATCCACTTCTGGATTTTCGTGAATCCAGATCTGCTCCATAGTCTGCATCACAATACCCTTCAAGAACATTTCGTGATGCACTATCTCCACTTCTTCCGTAACAAAGTGCAAGATCGATTGTACCTTTAAGGTACCTAAATATTCGTTTAACTGCTTGCCAGTGATCGGAGTGTGGATCTGAACTGAATCTAGCTACCAGACTTACTGCGTATGCGATATCAGGTCTAGTTCCAATCATCGCAAACATTAGCGATCCTACTGCTTCTTGGTATGGAGCTTGTACAGGGACAGAATCTCCTTCAGCGTTACTCACACTGAGCCGCGCACCTACATCTGCAGGAGTGGATACTGTATGTGCGTTGTTCTGACCAAATCTTTCTAGAATATTTAAAACATATCTAGATTGACTAAGATAGAGTCTTTTATTAACTCTATCCCTCTGAATCTGAAAACCAACGTAAAACTCAGCTTCTCTGTACGTGATTTCTAGATTCTCTTGAAGATATGCTATCATCTCCTTTAGTAAAATCAGATTATCACTGCATACTAGTCCATCGTCAACAAATATTGTTGTAATGATTTTTGGACTTTCTGCTTTAACATACACACAAGAGTCTGCCGTAGTGGGTGTAAGATTATACTTCACCAAAAACTGATGGAACTTCTTGTTCCAAGTTCGGCTAGCCTGCTTCAAGCCATACAACGCCTTCTTCAAACGACAGACATCTCCTCTGCTCCCTTCCTCGTATCCAGCTGGTTGCTCCATGTAAATTTCTTCTTGGAGGTCTCCGTTGAGAAAAGCAGTTTTTACGTCAAACTGTATCATCTCCAGGTCTTCTGCTGCCACGATTGAAAGCACTGTACGAATAGAATCAAATTTCACCACGGGTGAAAATGTTTCCTCGAAGTCCACACCAGGGACTTGAGAAAAACCTTTGGCAACAAGCCTGGCTTTATATCTGTCTACCTCCCCAGTTGGTTTCAATTTGGTCTTGAAAACCCAACGACATTTTACTGCACGACGGCCGGGTGGTAACTGGCATAAACTCCATGTGTCATTTTGACCAGTGCTGCGTGTTCCTCTTCCATGGCTGCATGCCATCTAGGATCTTGGCAAGCATCTTCAAAACGAACAGGATCCTCAACTGAACTGGTGGCTATCTCTAAAGCTGTGCTAAACCAAGCATTAGAGACTTTTTGTGTACCATACTCCCACTCTCCGTACCGTTGTGGTTTTCTCCTCTCCGTTCTGAGAGTTCTTCGATGTGATTCTTCTCTCACTGGATTGTCAAGATCTTGACTTACTCCATTTTCCGCGTCGGAGTTTGAACTAACATCTGAAACAGGATCAAAACTGGTTGCCGTCTGCTCATGATCACTAACAAGTACTTCCAGTGTTCTCTGACTAGAAATGTCAGTCTCACTGCTGTTTGTGATATCAGAGTTTCCCGGTAACCCATCTTCCAGAGAAATACTTTCTGCCTGATTAGTGGCGATCACCGGCACCACTAAATCTTCATCGTCCTCAATCCTGAAGTCATTAGACTTACTACTGGATGAAGGTATAACCTCATGGAAATTGACCTCTCTACTCTCTCTTACTTTATCCGTGGAGCTATCCCACACTCTATAAGTAGAGGAATTCTCACAATATCCTACAAAAGTAAACTTTTTACTTTTGGGATCAAGTTTCTTCCGAAGTTGATCCGGTATGAGGACAAAAGCATCACACCCAAACATGCGAAGGTGAGAAACTACAGGTTTTTTCCTTTTTAAATGCTCAAAAGGAGTACACACACCTCTCGTACCTCTTGTAGGAGTTTGATTGAGAACATAAACAGCTGTGTTTACAGCTTCGGCCCAGAGTCTCAACGGGAGTTGTGCTGCAGTCAACATGCATCGAGCATTTTCCACGATGGTACGGTTATCACGTTCAACTCGTCCATTCTGCTCAGGTGAATATGGTGCGGTCACTTCATGCTTGACTCTTGCATCTTCCAAATAAGCCGCAAAGAGCTTATTCACGAATTCACCACCTCGGTCTGTTCTCAAGACACGTACAGTTGTTCCAGCATCTCTTAAGATCTGTTTCTCCACCTTCTGATAACACAGAAATGTATCTGTTTTGTTGGCAACAAAATAAACAAAACGATATCCGCTGAAATCGTCTTTGAACAAGATGAAATATCTGGCACCTCCCACTGAGTTAACACTCATCGGTCCACACAGGTCGGCATGTAGAAATTCTCCTGGACGTGTTGCAAGTTCTCGTGCTATTACTGTAGGAAACGATCGTCGATGTTGCTTCCCCACAGTACAGGTCTCACAGAAAGGGTCGTCGGGCTGAATGAAAGATTTTGGTAATCCTTCAACCATCTTCTCTTTCTGCATCCTTAAAATCGTCATGAGATTGACATGACCAAAACGGTAATGCCAAAGAAGTATGTTATCGTTCTTCTTTCCTGTCATTGTCAAAATTACAGCATTCGCATGACCGCTAGACGAAATTACCTCCATGTCTAGTCTATACAACTTTTTTTCTCGATGACCTCTCATCACCTCGACATCTTTGTCGTTAACAAGACTACACATATTTTTTGTGTATAAGATACTGATGCCTTTGTCTGCTGCCTGACCTATAGAGAAAAGATTTCTTCTCAATGAAGGTACAAAAAGAACATCGTGAAGCGTGCCATTGAATGTAACATCTCCAACAGATGTCGTGATGAGGATATTACCAACGCCCTCAACCCAGAGTTCACGATCATCTGCAACCTGTACTGGCCATGCTCTCGGTGGAATAGATCTAAAAGTGCTAAACCATGATCTTTGACCTGTCATGTGTTCGCTAGCACCACCATCGGCATACCACGTGTGCACCTCAGTTTGAGACGACGATTCAATTGCAAAAGCTACACTGGTCGAGAGATTTGCTGTACTAACCGAAGATTCACCTGAAGTTCCTTGTAGAACTTTTTTCTTGCTTCTGCATTCTTTGGCCCAATGGCCACGCTTGCCACAGTTACGACAAGGATATTTCCGCTTCAACTCGTCGATCTTGACCTTCCTGGATGACTTCTCAAACGGCATGAGAATTCTCTGATTCTGACTCAGCAGAGCTTGACTGTTATCGAGAGCAGCTGCTTCATTGTTGATGTAGAGGGCTTCTTCCTTCAACAACCGCGTGGTGAGCTTTTCCAACGTTTGCTCGTCGGAAGGTACATTATCCCACGCTGCAAGTACATTTCTGTATGTAGAAGGCAAGCTGCATATGATTTTAGTAATAACAGCAGAAGAAGACGTGGATTCTCCTAAATCATTGAGTCGCTTGGCCAGTGCTTCTATTCTGCTTATGTAACTAGCTATATCCTCTCCAGGCAACATTTTGCATTCAAAGAACTGCTGTTGGAGGATATGCTTGTTCTCCAAGGCGTTCTGTTCATGAAGAGTACTCAGACGACTCCACATCTGATGAGCAGTGGTACAATTTACTAATCTCTCCAATAACTTCTCATCGATCGCTGCACAGTTGTACATTCTTGCAGCATTGTCTTTCTTCTTCTATTGCGCTTCCCTGTCCGGTCCTCTTGCTGCTGCGTGAGCAAAAGTATCACTGCCCTTTGTAACGTCCAACACCTCCTTCGCTTCAAGAAGCATCACCATCTGAAATTTCCAGAGTTGGAAATTTTGACCTTGGAACTTAGAGATATGACTTACGTCCTTCGGATCAGGCTTGCTACCCATCTTGAATGGCTACACACTCAATCTGTTCTATAGATTTCTTTTGCTGAAGAATATCTAATTGCTTAGACTGGTAAGCTTAAGATTTGTGAGCGTGGGCCCATAACCTGTTGAGAATAACGAGACTGTGCTACGGAAGCAGCTTCTAATTCTATCGCAATGACACCACGTACAGTGAAGAGAGACATATGAGATTGCTAACGGCACCTCGCAGGTGCTAGTGAATACAGAAAGAGATTCTCACGGAGCACACTAGGACTACTACCAAAAGCTATGTAAGTAAACAAACAACGAGATCTATATACTGTAGCAAGGAGTACGCGCTGAGATAAATATCCCTTCAGCATGTGCGATGACTATATCCAGAGAGACGCACATGAACCGAAAACGGCTGGCCATGTGAATCAGTAGAGGGGAACCTATTCAAGACACTACTAGACTAAATAAGGCACTGTCACAGTGAGTCGATAACTCTATCGGCGTTCAACAGAACAAGCCTTGAAAGTCTTTGGGAGTCGTCTTGGTTGTTCTCTATCTACGGTGGCAGAAGTCGACCTCCCATCCAAAGTCCACAGTGCACAGTCCACGGAGAGGGCTAAGAGCCTACGAGAAATATCAAGTGCACATCGGATTATTCTAAGTGGCACGCCTATCCAGAATCATCTGAAGGTAATGTCGAGGTCCTTGAGTATTGAGGGCCATTCGACCACAGTTCCTCTAACGGTTCTGATGGCCTAAGTATGTGTTCTGCTGCAGTCCTCATCTACTTCCTTAGAATCGATTATCGGGATGAAACAAAAACGAGAGAACTCTTCAGTATCAAAGCTTAGAAGCTCTACCCAAAGGAGCAGACAGTCTGATTCATGATACTATGAGAATTCAGCTCCTACGGGCTTCGGAGCCGAGAAGCTCATGGTTTAGTAATGATGATTTGACGAATAGGACACGGTAATGGGTTAATGGCCGCAGTCGCTAGACGTAAGCACCGGTGTATTTAGGCCAGAAACTGTCACAAAGGGACGGCGAGAATCCTTCGAGCATTGGATTTCACAGTGCACAGTCAGTTCGTCAGTCAGGCGTCACCATGGAAGTGCTTCTAGCAGCCTCTTCTCAGTTCGAGCCTTGAGGCTTGACTCCTACTTGTAGGGACAATGTCGGAAACTTGAAGCCTTGAAGAACGGGCTCTTGGGACAGGTTGATTCCAAGAGTTGGACCTATATTCTGGAGCAGTAGCAGTTAATCTAGATTAGTGGATTCTGCCTGAACTCTACAGGAAAGTAAGGAAGCAAAGTATCAAACTACCACATGAAGTCAGGAAGCACACAAGTCGTTACGAAGGGAGTCCGAAAGACGAGCGCCACCATTCAGCCAATTTCCCAGCAAACCAGCCAGAGCGTGACAAAGAAAGAAGCGTGCTTTCAACGTCAAGATGCACTTGAAGGAAATGAATGTGTCCTACCAACAGATCAAAAAGGAAAGACACGACCCAACTCACCTGATAGATGCACAAGTATTTGCTTCGCCTCCTCTACAGTCCTGGTTACTTGGAACTACTTGCTTTGTATCCGCTTCACAAGAGAGCACACAAGATAGTCAGCTATTCAGTGAGTACTTATTTAAGGTAATCTCACTGCTGGAAGTACAGCCGTGCAAGTGACAACAATACAACGACTGTCGTGACTCTCCCACTGATCAACCGTGAGTAGATAACGAAATCCCTGTATTGACTGAAGTCCACTGAAATCGAACCTTACCCTAAGCCTCCAGGAGAGAGTAGTGTTCGCCCAGCTTTTCTGAAAAAACCATTACATGATCTGGGACCATGTAACCCACAACCCGTCTGACCGTGGTTGCCTTTGTACGTACCAGGTTGCCAGCAGTACGAACTACGTTGGAGCTCACTTTCGCACGTGTGACGTGGTCCATTGAGAGAGAAGTTACCGTTATAATTTGAATTAATTGAATCAACAAATAATTGGACAAAAAAAATTTAAGAGACATAGTATAAAAATTAAGGGTAAATAAAAGAAAGAACTAGAATAAATAAATGAAGTAATAATAACATTATATTATAATACATAATCAAATCCTCAAAAATTGTATACCTGATCAAATCCACAAAAATCACCGTGAACTACCGATTACCATGAAGGGCGATAAAGTGAGAATTATTCTAAAGTTATACTTCTACTTTATCTGAAATTATATTTATTAAAATTAAATAATTCATATTTGAACTTACTAACTTCATTATCGATGTTACACTTATTCGCTAATGACTAAAACAAGTGTAAGTGAAAATACAAAACGGCTTTGATTTAACTATAAAAATAATATTTAAGATAAATTAATCCTAATATCTTTTAATTTATAATCTAAATCTTCTAAAAGAAAAAGTTTAATAATTAAATAATACTAAATAACTTGTAATAAATTTATTTTAATATAAAAAATAGACATATATCTCCTCCTTCTTAACATGGAAGAAGTGAATATACATGCTCCAAGAAAAACTAAATATAACCGTTTCTTAAGTAGATCAATGGTCTCCTTTTTCTTCTTATTACTTTCACTAAACAATTTCGTTTCCTCCTTCTTGTCCTCACTTCAATTTTCTGTATCGCTAAATTTTCTACACATTCACCCTCCAAAATGACATCATCCAATACTTAAACTATATACATCCAAAGTACACTTCTGGCCGAACGGAGGAAAAATGAAAGTGAGAAATCTAAAACTTCCATTGGATCGGACACCACAGTGAGAGTGCAAGCGAGATGTTAACATGAATTCCATTAGAGTTAAAGAGAAAATATTCAGTAATATCAACTTTAATTTAATATTTAATGTATTCACTTTATTTATCACTTTATATTCACAATTGTATTCACTAAAAGATTATTAGTTTAAATTGTGTATTTAACAACATGAATAAATCACAAGGAGGAGGAATACCATAAGGATGTTAGGCCACCGGAATAGTTCCGTCGAGTAAAAGTTAAACCTAAAGCCACTGAAGTAAATAGTTATTTATGTCGAAGTCAATGGAAAATTATTTTGAATTAGAAGGGATCGACTTAAACCAGAGAAGTTCGTTAAAAAAATATTTAAAATTAAAAGTAACTTGAGAAGTGAGACTGAGATACTTGAGAAGTCATCTTCTTTTATAGAATGCCCTGAAAGGTACCCCAAATGACAAGTCCTTAGCGTTTGTGATTTTTCGAACATGTCAGAACGAGTTGAAATTTTGAGAATATGATGTATATGCTATGTTTATCATACTGACAAAATTTCGTGTAGTTCTGAGATACTTGAGAAGTCGTCTTCTTTTACAAAATGCTCTCAAAGGTTACCCAAAAGGGTTGTCTATAGCGTTTGCGGTTTTTTCAACCATGTCAGAATGAGCTTAAATTTTGAGAATATGATGTATATGCTATGTATATCATACCTGACAAAATTTCGTGTCGTTCTGAGATACTTGAGAAGTCGTCTTCTTTTACAAAATGCTCTCAAAGTTACCCAAATGGGTTATCCGTAGCGTTTGCGGTTTTTTCGATCATCTCAATCAATATGATGTATATGTCCCATATATCTTACTGAAAAAAGCTTAGCTCGCTCTGAGATACTTAAAGATTCATCAGGAATTTTGTCCTAGAGTATTTTTCGTTTGAAATTATACGCGAAAAGTATAAACTATTTTCAGCATATTAAAACCTAATTCAACGCTCACATCCGAAGCTGGAGGTATACCTTTTTTGGTCTTTAAATGCATGGATCTAACGTGATAGGATTGTTTTTTTTCTGTATAAATTTGAAATTTTGAAATTTTGAAGTGGGAGTTTTTTAGTGGTTATAATACACTGAGGCTCTTTTAATTTCCAATTATGGTGTAAGATCTGATTGATCATTTAAAATAACTGTATTGCATGTCAATACACGTAAAAAAATAAAATAGTTTCGTAATGATTCTGTTCTATTTTTACAACAAAAAATGTCACTATATACTGAACAACATGTGCAGACAACTTATTATACATTATATAAGTGTGTATTTCCTTTTTGTTTTTATGCATGTGAAGGTATAGATGTTTTAAATATTATTTATAATGGACATATACAACTATTGATAGAAGAGCAAAGTAAAACTATATATATAACTCTTAGTTTTCTTACGGTTGCTTGTGTTTCTAATAAAGAAGTTATATGTACACAAGAAGGTATGATTATTGCTGATCGTAAGAAAAAATTAGTTATTGGGGATCTTCATTTCTTTATCAGAAACATGTTCGCACTCTGGTTGAAATCTGAAAGAGCTCAAGTCAAACTGTCATATAAACTCTAGTAAACTCTCTAAGTAGTTTCAATGTGACCCGGAACTGCTCGCATATGCCTGCGACTTGTCATCCACTTCTACAAGAACGTTGACTGACTACGGACCTACACGTCATACAGATAACTCTTTGTTGGCCGTAAGAGTATGTTCAAGTAATTTTGAGAACTTGGGGATGCCGCAAGTTCTACTTCTCCTTTTGAGGAAGTAAGTAAATTTCTCATCTCAAGAAGACCCAGAGACCACTATCTAAGAGAGCAAGTCCGAAAACAGATCAAAACTTAAATCTTAGACGCCACGGATGGTCAAGGATAGTCACGCCTTAGAGAGTTCGAGTTACTGCTTACGAACCCACAATTATCTTCTGCCGCTCTAACTGTCTTCAATCCCGGATCCGCACGTCCCTACGGCTAATATCGTGGCCCCGAAATTCCTGGATAAAATCTGCCCCCGTCATCAGCGAAACATTCCGACCAAAGAATTACAAGCCAATTAGGGTAGAAGCGACTACGAGTCCAGAGCTGACATTGACAGGCAATTCTGCAGTGTCTTCATTTTCGTTTTGCAAGGTCAGGATTCCTGGATTTTCCGACCACCTTCGCCATTTCGAATTCGAAAGATTCTAAGAATGAACAACATCAGCTAACGTCACCGAAGAGAAGTCAGTAAACGCAAGCGTTTCAGTCATTGACTTCTATTGTAAGCTCCAAAACTTTCATGTCCAGCTGCAGTGCTTAAACGACCTACGGGATATCGATTTGGGAAAACGCCTTAAGGACCAATCTATGCTGCGAATTCCTCTTAGCAGCGCAACGGTGAGCCTGCAGATACTATCACGGTACGTAAGTAGAATCGATTGTCACATGAATTCTACTACAAGCACCGAAGTTGACGATTGTGGGGCCTGCTCAATGCTTGGTGTGAGTGATCTTCATCTCATCTACGTTAAGATGTATGGCAGCAAGTACCCAAGACTCACAAACCACGACTCATACACCACTCCAACAGTGAAGAGGCTCAAGTAGCCACCACACAAAAGGAACAAGGAAAGATACTTGGTCCCGTTCTCAATATGCTGCGAATTCCTCTTAGCAGCGCAACGGTGAGCCTGCAGATACTATCACTGTACGTAAGTAGAATCGATTGTCACATGAATTCTACTACAAGCACCGAAGTTGACGATTGTGGGGCCTGCTCAATGCTTGGTGTGAGTGATCTTCACCTCATCTACGTTAAGATGTATGGCAGAAAGAACCCAAGACTCACAAACCACGACTCATACACCACTCCGACAGTGAAGAGGCTCACGTAGCCACCACACAAAAGGAACAAGGAAAGATACTTGGTCCCGACTCCCGTTCTCATTATACAGAGGGAGAAAAAATACATGAGGGGTTGGGTCCCCGTAACCTGACTTGACTGTTCTTGAAGTGACTTTATCGATAGTTAGCGGTATATCTACTGTATATGATAGACCTACGCATATCAACAATCTAGCAATGCGCGACAGTTAACAATGATGAAATACACACGCTACATAGTGTCCGCTTTTCTTATTGAATAACAATGTATATTTTGCTATATTCGATCTCCGACAAGCTGGACACACCCGCTCGATTCATTTCACGTGAGAATCATCAACAGCGAACCATAGTTCCACCAATTTTTGTCGGACCTGAAGGGCTTCAATTCACAGTGATCAGTTCTCTTATCTTCTATAAAAAGAAGAAGAAGACCGCGAGGTCGAGCGTAGGTTGCATAGCATGCTTGTAAAAGCTGGCAACGCTGTAAGTTTGATGGTGGAGGATCATTAAAAATATGCATGCTCGATCAACTTCTGGGGAATTTTTGTTCTTTTAATGATTTCAGAACACATATAAGTGTTAAAGAAAATTCGTATATCAAGTGCATGAAAGAATCAAAAGATTTTATAAATGTTAACTGTTGCATATGCTTGGAAACACGGAAGACTCAGATATAAACCATAAGGCATGCGTAGACTGCAAAAGGTACAAGTCTTGATATCTAAAGCTATTTATACATTAATTTACTATTAGTTTAATGTATTACTTGGATATTTACCTCTTCCATCGAAAGACTGCAAAAATTTACTTCGTCACACCTTTGACTGGTTATCCATTGTGAAACTAATCATTTTGTCATATTAGACTACACACATCAACTTTTTGAACATATATAGTAGGAAATATAATTTATTATTAAAATAATTTCAATGACAGAAATATTTAGACCCGATAGAAGATAATGAAATGATGAAAAACTTGACAAAATGATCGGTTTTTCATCATTAGCCGGTCGGAGATGTAATCAAACTATATGTCGTAAAGAAGAATGTGAACATCACAACAAACTTACTAAGGGTGTGATCAAGCAAATTTATGCTAAAGACTACTTGTTAATAATATACTGTATTCGCATAGTAACTTATCAGAAAGCACTTGAACATACAGAGTGGTGCTCGTCACGTCGCAATCAACAAGGTTTGACATCTTCTCTTAGTGGCTGTGCTTTGTGTAGCCATCGTTATCTCCATAACTATGAAGAACAAACAATGGAAATGAGAACTAATGGCTCTATCACTGGACCCGAACAGACAATGGTTCCTTGGAGAAGATTTCAATGTCATCACTTCTCCATTGGATCAAACCGGAAGGACCTCATGCACATGTTGAATGTCTGCTATCAAACTCACTGTTTGGGAACATCTTATCCAGCTACTTGAACTCCAAGACCCAACCGTCTCACTACACACCACATTCCTCCACACATGAGACATAGGATTGACTCTAGCTCTGAGGATCCTCAAGTCCCCCCCACACCCCGGGAGAGAATACTCAAAAGAGACTCAACAGATGATACATCTCATCTTCTCATCCTTGCTCCTTGTCAAACCTCACTTACAAAGTTCTAGCAGACCAAGTTCTTTTGGATCACTTCCCGATACTTATCACTATACTGTGGAAGGTTATTCAAACCCAAGAAAAATGCGAGATCTCCTATGAACACCTCACTTCTCACAGATACAATGCTGCTCCAAAAGCTCACAGACCAGTGGATACGGCTGGAAAGCAAGCACAGAGAGTGAGGGAACTCCGCTCACATAATCCTCATGCAATACCTCAAGGCAAGCAAGAAAGTTGTGCAATTATGGAGGAAGGAGAAGAGGAGACTACAAAATCTCTTGGAGAATGTCTAGAGGAGTGTGCTGCTCAAACATAACATTGCGCTCTCTGTCACTCCTCATGACCTCCACCTCCAAACATAGATTCAAACTCTCATGCACAAACTACATGAAGTAGAAGTCTAGAGAGCGGAATGGACCATCAAATCTAGACAAGCTAGATGGATGGTTGAAGGGGATGCCTGCACCCGTACATTCTTCCGGACCCTCCGAGCAAAATGTAAGTCCTCTTACATTTCAAGCTGCAAGCCAGCAGTGGGAACCTGTTACAACAGTGGGATGCGAGAGCCGAATATGCTTCAGAGTGTTACCAGAATACGCTAACGTAGGGGGTTGTCCACTCGGCATGCAAGTCATACAACATGCGGTCTATGACATGTATAAGTATCGATGGACTGATGTGAATATATGAAACTGTCGACATCGACACAAAGATGTATCGTGATCAACGCATACGCTGACAAGTGGATAAATCACAATAAATTTAAGTAAAATATGTTGAGTGTTGAGTGTCGAAAGTCTTTCAAGTGGAGAAAAAAGCAAATCATCATCAAATTCAATGTTAAACAAGTCATTAATTGGATGAATAATTAATCACTTATTGAGGATTGAAAGTTGATATATTATTTTAATAATAATGTTGAATAATGATTTTTATATTATGTTCCAAAATCTTGACTATTGACATAAGTGAAGATACAACATAATTCCAACATCAATAGATGAAAACAATATAACATAAACTGAAGTTTCGACAATGTGTCTTAATGAAAGATATGAATCTGCATCTTAAAGTTAGGTGTATCTAAAGAAATGTAGAAAGATCGATACTTCTAAGAAGACATTCTAAAAAGAGAGAGCGAGTAGACAAAGAAATAAAAAAGAAGAGATGAGAGAGTCTTCACCTCTCCATGTGTATATAGTGGGGATGAGTACAAGTGAAACTCTAATGGTGGGTTGGTCCTCTAACTAGTACGTAACAACCTTAACTACTCCGACTCGTATTAGCCGTCGATCTACTAGAGCTTAGGACTATATCAACACTCCTCTTCAAGCTCGACTCTATATCTTGTACTCTTAGACAATGTATGAAAGTATCAAACTTATCTCTAGACAATGCCTTAGTAAAGATATCGGCAACCTGATCTCTTGTGCTTCCCATAACTAAGCTCAATCTCTCTTGCAAGGACCTTCTCTCTAGTGAAATGAAGTGCATTTCAATGTGCTTCGTCCTAGCATGAAAAAATATGATTACTAGCTAACTTCATGATGCTAATGTTGTCAATATACACAACAATAAGATCTGTATACTCCACACCAATATCAGATAATAGATATCAGAATCAAATCATTTCGCATGTTGCGAAATGATTTGATTCTGATATCTATTGAATGATTTGATTTACTTCTGTGGATAACAAAGTAAATATAGATGTTTCTTAGAAGCTCAGCTTATGACAGCGCTTCCAAGTCCAAAAGCGTAACATGACATGGACCTCATATTCCAAAAGCGTAACATAACGTGGATCTCATATTCCAAAAGCGTAACATGACGTGGATCTCATGTTCCAAAAGCATAACATGACGTGGATCTCATGTTGAGACTCCTTGTCCAATTAGCATCAGCATAGTCGTATAAAAACAATGGTCTGCTTGACAGTCTCCAAATAGTCAAGTAGATAAGACTCCCAACCATCTATCTGTACATGCGAATATCATCAAGTAACACCATTCTTTGCATCTCGCTTGACAACCTCCGTGGTGATTGCATGAACTAACTGATTAGATCGACGGCATAGCTCAAGTCTGATATGGTGATAGTCAAGTAGATAAGACTCCCAACCATCTGTCTGTATATGCGGAGATCATCAAGTAACTCACCATCCTCTACTCTTAGCTTTACCTCTTGCTGTAATAATAATGGATTTGCAGTCAAGCATACCAAATCTCTCAAGTATACTAAGAGTATATTGTCGTTGTACAAGCCAAACATCCTTTCTGTCTCTAATGAACTCCACAACAAGGAAGTACTTGAGCTCTCCTAAGTCCATCATCTCGAACTCAGATTTCAAGTGATCCTTGATATGAGAAATAAGCTCTTCATAGTTACGATAATGATCAAATCATCAACATAGATGGTGATCACCACAATCCGATCTCTTATTCTTAATGAATATAAAGTAGAGTCTAAACTACAGAAACGAAAACCAAGAGACTGCAAGTAAGAATTGATCTTTGCATACCATGCAAGCGACAGAACAATCAAAGGTAATATTACAACAACCCCCAGCAAGGTAACGCAACCAGCAAAGATATGCAGTCACTGAGCAAGTCTATTCGGAGCAGTTGCTGATTACAACGCATCAGAGTTATGCGGCTTTCGAGCCACAGACTGACTAGGTGATCGACTTCGGCGACAGCAATCACATGTCATCCATCGTGAGTGATTCAGTTTACTCAAGCCTATGGAGACTCCTTAGTTTATGATGACAGGAGATGACACCAAGCACAAGATCCAGCACAAAGATAACATTCCGCTTGACATTCTTGCTTTAACGTTTACTGGTATACGGAATGTCTTGTATGACTAGAAATCTACTATTTGTAGGACAGTTGATAGAGCAGGATCTGCAAGTGCGCTTCAATAAAGATGGATGCTTTATTGAAGATTCTAATAGCATTGTCATAGCTCGAGGTAGAGTGGTAGGCTCTTTAAACTAGATATCTTTGCGCTTAAGTTACTGCTATGTATGGACAAAGTGGTCCAATAGTGTCTGATATTGACATCTAGCACAAGCGAATTGGACACATGAACTTTTAGAGGCTAAAAAGTCTTTCGAGTTTCTGATCTGGTTACAAGTCTGCCCAAATTCGAATCCAATGAGCCTACTGGAGTCTGTGCAGCATGTCAGTTCGGCAAGCAAGCTAGACAGCCTTTAAGGGATCAGGTAGCAGAGCGAACAAGCTTCTGGAGCTTGTTCACGCTGATGTATGGATTGTTTCTCAGTCAAGTATGACCGGTTTCTAATACTTTATGTCGTTCATTGATGATCATTCGCGTTATACTTGGATCTATTTGTTGAGAAACAAGTCCTCTGTCGAAGTACTGTTAGCATTCCAGACTTTCTGCAAGTTGGTGGAGAAACAGTTTGGAGAATCTATCCTCTGTCTGAGATCTGATGGAGGAGGTAAGTTTCTTTCTGAAGAGTTCGATGCATATATGCGTGAGCATGACATTCGACGTCAAAAGACTTGGAGTTATTTTCCGCAGCAGAACGGGGTTGCAGAGCGCAAGAATCAACACAAAGCAGAAGCTGTTCGTGCGAGGTTGAATGAGAAGACCATGCCTAGAACTTACTGGACAGAAGCTGTTTCATGTGCGGTGTATCTGATGAACGTCTATAGCGACAGTCACAGCCATACACGATGGAGGTCTTCATAGACAATAAGCTTGATTACTCTTTTCTTAAAGTTTTCAGATGTATCTGTTATGTGCACATATCTGATGAGAGACATAAGAAACTAGTAGATAGATGTATTTTCATTGGATATGCTTATGATACGAAAGGATATAGATGTTACAATCCTTCGTCCAAGTAATTTTATATCAGTAGAGATGTTGTTTTTGATGAGCTACAGTCTTGGTTTGCTCCTGCACCTGTCGTAGTCATCCTTGTATCTACTGTAGATCCAAGGAGTCATTCCACTATAGTAACTCAGAGTAGTACGTTGAGTGGAAGATCTGGAGAAGTCACTGATTCCAGATCAGAATCAGTTGCACATAGAGTTGTTAACGTTGGAGTCCACGTAACACAGCCTAGTAGAACTAGTGTAGTTTCTGCACAGGATGAGCGAGTGCTATTGCAACGTATGTTTGACTCGTCCAAATATATGGATCTTCTACATCCATTGGATACTTCGTCTCAGACCTTGGTGTCTACGTCAGATCAGTTGCAAGGAGAGGTGACTAGTGCACCGATTATCTCTCGCAGATCTGAACGGACAAAACATCCAATGAGTAGGTATATGTATGAAGGTTTTCTTACTGCACACCATGCATATATGATCAACGTTCTTCAGGAACAAGAACAGAGTTCACTTGAGGAGGCGATGCACAAAGTCCAATGAGTAAGTGCTAAGGAAGTTGAACTTGCTGCGCTTCATCACCAACAGACTTGGGAGTTGGTGGACTTACCTGAGGATAAGAAATGATTTGGTTGCAGGTGGACCTTCAGGGTCAAGCGCAACTCGGATGGTACCGTGTGTCTGTACAAGGTCAGATTAGTAGCCAAGGGCTACGCACAGCAACATGGAGTGGATTTTGAGGAGACCTTTGCTCCAATTACGAAGATTCGAACCCAGTTGCAATTGCAACTCAAAAAGGTCGGAAGATGCATCAGATGGACTTCAAGAACGTCTTCCTCAACGACGATCTAGACGAGGAGGTCTACATGCAGCCACCTCCAGATTATGAGGACCTAAGTTCCCTTCTCGTGTGTGTAAGTTACGAAAGGTCCTCTATGGTCTGAAACAGACACCAAGAGCATGGTATGCAAAGATCAATTCTTACTTGCATTCTCTTGGTTTCCATCTTTGTAGTTCAGACTCCACATTGTATTCATTAATAATACAAGACTAGATTGTTGTGATCTGTAAACCCTTCACGATCCCATCGATCAACTACCCCCCGATCTCTCAACCACCATGAATCTGCAAATGTCGGGCCTGTCTCTCACTCAAGGGTCACCTCTGATGGCTTTGATGGAAGCACACCATGAACTTGAAGGGAAAAATGCTAAGTTCACTCATTCATACACCCACAACTTATCAACTAAAAATCTTCATAAACTCATCAACTAATATCCTCCATTCTAATGACGTCTCTCAAGTTCTCACATGCTAAAAATATCTCACACTCTCTATATTACTCAAGTTGTCATTACGACGATGTGAAAACAAGGATGAGGAGCTCTTCTCTACTCCTCTATTTATACATTCTAGGTTTTTACTTTGGTACCCTTCGGTAACTCAGCCGTAACTACTTTTACCGGGTTTTACTAAGATATTACTTAAGGTAAAAGCATTAATCACTTGGGCTTCTTACCTTTTCACATGGGCTTATCCCTTCAAAGTCAACAACTTCTAGAAGGATTCTGGCATATTCTTAAGGAATCTCGAATTTCCACCCCCCCTCTACACTAGGACCCACTAAAAAGGAAACATGTGGAATCTCTTCTTGTTTTTAATGCCCACAAAGTCCACAACTTTAATCCAACCACTAATATCAAGTCAAAAAAGAGATAAGGGATACTTTCCACCTCCTTTCTACTTTTTAGACAAGATGACAAGATAGTAGTGCTCACTCTTTAGCAAATATCTGAATTCTGTCAAAAGTACAGCTAAGTTTAACCATAACTAAATTTTAGCTAGTCATAACTAACTTGATACCTCCTTAAAGTACTTTGGTAGCAAATAAACATTCTCTACACTTAGTTATAACTAAATACCTTACTAATAGATAAACTTCCTATGTGTAACATAGGTCGTTACATTTTACCCTCGGACTAAATTTTCGCTCCGTCCTCGGAGTGAAGAGAGAACTTTCGTCAATGAAACATCTTCAACTTGTCATGGTTGACCCGATCGAATCTCCTTCCTCCCAACTCCTGAGGTCATATGTGAAGTTGCTCCACACCTTATCTACAACAAAAGGACCAAAATATCTAGGAAGAAACTTCTTCCTAGCCCTCTTGTATATGATAGCATCATACAACATTATCCAATCTCTGACTCGAAAAGATTTTACCTCCCTCTTGCCCAACCGTTTGTCGTAACTCTTCTTTTGATACGCCTGAGCTCGTTCCATCCGGATCATTGCTACCGCTCGAGTCTCTTCCAACTCCATGAGTTGCTCTCTTCTTGATCTGACCACGTCTTCTCCCCTCGACCTCTTCAACTTTCATTGAATACTTTGAAAAGTATCCAATTCGAATTGGATCGGCAACTTGGACTCCACTCCATAAACCAATCAAAATGGAGAGTACCTAGTAGAAGTCTTTGTTGTCGTTCGGTACTCCCATAAGATGGCATGTAGCCTCTTATCCCAAGTATGTTTCATAGTCTCAACACCAGCATCTTTGACGAGCATCATACAAAGTGTAAGATTGGTCTTCTCCGCAAGATCATTAGCATTTGGTTTGTATGAGGTCGTTACTCGTGGCTTGATAGAAAAATGTTGTAGCATAGCAGTAGTCATGCTCCCTACAAACTCTCCTCCTCTATCCGAGACCAACTTTAACGGACATCCAAATCTTGTGATGATCCTCTCCCATAGGAATCTACCGACTTCTGTTTCATTGGTCTCTCTCAAAGGTCTAGCCTCTACCCACTTGGTACAATAGTCAGTGGCGACTACAATGTATTTATTGCCTCGAGGTGTCTTATTAAGAGGACCTACAAAGTCAATACCTCACTTCTCAAACGGCCCTAATACTAGAATTGATCTTAAAGGAGGTGTTCTAGTAGACTTCGGAGCAAATGCTTGACATACGTCGCAAGTTTTGTAATAGTCTAAACACTCTTTGAAAATCCCTCTCTAGTGATAACCCGCATCCAAAATCTTGAAGGCTGTTATCTTACCAGCAAAGTGACCTCCGCAAACAGTTCCGTCGTGAAACTCGTGCATTAGCTTGAATGCCTCCTTCTGACCAACTGCTCTCCTTAGTAACCCATCTGCTCCTTGATGAAACAGAATTCCCTCCACCATGGTGTAAGGTTTGCATCTCTTGATCAACGCGTTACGTTCTCGAGTATGCATACCTTCTGGAAAAGAGCCATCTGCAAGGAAACTCCAGATTTCCTTGTACTCGTCCGGTATCTCCTCAATGCTTGTGATGGTCATCAGATGTTCGTCTGGAAATGAATCATCAAACGGTTCTTCTCCCTCATCATCATAAGCCCTCGACAAAAGATCAGCATTCGCATGCTTTTTCCCTGGTCTATCTTCGATCACGTAATCATATTCTGTTAGAAGGATCTTCCAACGAGCAATACGACCTTCGGCATTAGGTTTATTAAAGATATACTTTAAAGCCTTGTGATATGTGACTATGGAAAATTTCCCTCCTAGCAAGTAGTGTCGAAATTTCTTCAATCCAAAGATCACCGCTAATCCTTCTCGTTCAGTCACGGAGTAATTCTTCTCCGCTGGAACCATCTGCCTACTAGCATAAGCTATAGGATGATCATGCCCATCTCCATCTAACTGACTTAATGTACATCCGATTGCTACATTGGAGGCATCCATATACAGAATAAATGCTTTATTCCACTCAAGTTTAGCAAGTATAGGAGCTGTCACTAATGTCTTTTTCAGCTCCTCAAATGCTTCCTTTGCCTTCTGATCATGCACTATCAAGTCAAAATCAACTCCCTTCTTCATGTACATAGTCAAAGCTATTGCTTTGTTTGAGAAGGAAAAGACAAACCTATGATAATATCCAACCATGCCAAGAAACTGCCTCAACTTTGTTAAGTTGATCGGAAATGAAAGATCCACAATCTTCTTCACCTTCTCAAGATCTACCGCAATCCCATTCTTGGAAATGATGTGCCCTAACAGCAGATCTTCTTCGCAGCCAAAGATGCACTTCTCTGGATTTAGAGAAGCGTTGGCTTGCTCCAACCGCTGCAAAACTTTGATCACATGATCAAAGTGATCCTCCTTTCGTCCGTACACGCAAAAATTGTCAATAAAATCACTGACAAACTTTCCTATGAATGGTTCAAACACCTTGTTCATGAACCTCTGAAACGTGACCGGAGCATTACACAATCCGAATGACATCACCCGAAATGCAAATGTTCCCCAAGGAGTAGTGAAAGTAGTCAACTGTTGGTACTCCTGTGCTATCTTGATCTGGTTATATCCACTATAACCATCACCAAAACTGTACCACTCATGACCAGCAACTTCCTCCAATTTCCTCCAACTTCCTCTTCATTGCGTAGCATGTAGTAACGCGTTGGCTGCTCCGTGTACTGTGTAGTTGGTGGCATCAGCAGCATGGAGATGGTCTTATCATATGTAATTCTTGCCCATCGTACCTCCTTCCCTGTCCAATTGATGGAGTCAAATGTTAGCGGGATAGAGGAAGTGGGTATGAGGAAGTGGCAGACCTTAGTGAAGTCTTTGTCTCATAGGTAGGTATCTTTTTTTGCAAAACATCATCGAGGGAGAGTGGTCGTGTTGGAGAGTCCATCGCCCCAAATGTCCAGTTGTTTCTAGTTGTGTAGTGAGAGAGGAGAGTGTCTAGAAGCCTCCTGGTACTGGTCCAACTGCGTAGAATGTTTGCCATGACCGTGGAGAAACAATGGCTTCGTGGCATGTCTCCTCGGCAGAACCAAGCATTGCTCTCGGCAATTTCCCAATGGGTTCTCGCGACCTCCCTCGTAGCCGTGTGGATTATGTATTTCAAGGGGTGCTATCCCAGAAGAAAGGACCACTTAATGATCTTAGCAGATAGTTCAATGATTTGGTCCTTGACTCGGATTAGAGCGGGGCCTCCTTCAGCTCGTGGTCTTGTAATGATGTCCTCTGCCACCTTGTGTCTGGAGGTGCTAGAATGACCCCTCAGATGAAGTTCTGGATTTTAGCTTCTATGAGATTCACTTGCGAAGCCTTGCCAGCCCAGAGAGTTGTTGCAACCGCTCCAAGAAGGAGATGGTTTGCTATGACGACCCTAGCAGTGAGCGAATGGTGTTCTCAGTTTTCTGCAAGAGTTTAGAGAGCGCGGTGGACGCATCCACCTGTTCGTCGAATAGTGATGCAAAAGCAAGTCTTCTTCTGTACTGTCCTTCCAGGTCCATCCGAGTGCCAGTATCTCCGTAGATTGCGTAGCACCTCCCAGCAGCTTAGCAATAGATTTCTTCCATTGGATTTGAAGCTCGGTAGCGATCGCATATCTGTCTAGCAGAGTTCATGCTTGCAACAAAATAGGAAGTTGGACTGAGAGGACAAGATGTGTGTCCTCTGCAAATAGTCCATGCGTATAGGCTAGGTTGGAGTCTGAGATTTGTATGCCTCGTATTCTTCCTTGTCCTTCCGTCTGGTCTAGGTTATCAGTGAGAGCCTATGCAACTATCACAAAAAGTAAAAGGGATAGAGGGCAATCATGTCTACCGAACGGGAGATCGGAAAGGCACAAGTTCTCCTACCGTTTATGATGACCGAGGAGGATCCTGCGAGGAAGCGTGCTTTGGTTGCTGTCAGAAAACCTGCTCCATTTACAATCTTTTGAATCATTTTGAAAAGAAAAGACAACTTGACTTTATCGAGTGCTTTGCGAAAGTCTAATTTGAGCAGCATTGTAGGATCAGCTTGAGCCTTGGCGAGATGCAGTACCTCGTTGAGAGTAAGTACAGTGTGGAAGATGCTCCGTCTTTGAATGAATGCCCCTTGATTCTAGGAGATGACATTTGCTAGGATCGGTGACAGTCAGAGATGGAGCAATTTAGCAGCTATCTTGTAAGTCGAATTGAGCAATGTGAGTGATCTTTTGTTATCCAGGAGGGTCTGCTCATCCTTCTTAGAAATGAGGACTATGTCTCTTTGTGTGATGGAGTGTGAGAGTGTGCCAGTACGGAAACTTTTTGCAATTGTTTATACTAGTAAAGGACTAACCGTATCTCATAGCTTGAGAAAGAACTCGATGGCAACACAGTCTAAGCCTGGCTAGGCTCTTGTTGCGACCCAAGTTGATGGACAGTCGAGTAATTGTGCATGTGTTGTTGTGATCCGTCGTTTGACATGGAGGAGTATATCATCTTCTTGTACCACCTCTCAGGGCTATGTGATGACCCGCATTAGCGAGGTCGTCCACTCAGCATGTAAGGCATGCGGCATGCACACTTGTAGATGGATTGATGCAAATATACGAAATAGTCGATGTTCACACAAATATGTGTCATGGTGGATACATATGTATGTGAGTAACAAACTCACAAAATCAAAATGAACCTTAAATAAAATATGTCGGATTTCAAGTGTGAGAGTTGAGTGAACAATTGGATTTTGAATTAAGAACCGAGTTTCGAACTTCAAAAATATTTACGAAAGAACATGATGCTATTAACTAAAACCAAATATAGAGATCACTCTTGGTGATTAAGATGGATATCAAGTCAATAATTTATAAAAATTTTTGAAAAAATATTTTTTGGGATGGAAGGAGGAACCCATGGCGACGATCAGATAGACATGCCCTCAGTGCGAGACTTTTGACGTGATATGCATTCAACAACTCGATGATTTTTGGAATTTTGCAATTCACATTAGGTATCGCATTTCGCTGCGTTCTTTATCGTTGAGAGAGCCAAGATATCTGGTGCTCATAGTTATAATATTTTTGTTTGGTATTGCTTATCTGTTGCTCATAGTCATAATATTTTTGTTTGGTATTGTTTCGAGGAAACCACCACTAAATTTGCAGGATCTTTCTTTTGTAATTAGAGTTGTTACGTATAGTTAACTAGAGGGCTAACCCACCATTGGAGTTTCTCTTGTACTCACCTCCACTATATATACATGGAGAGACAAAGCCTCTCTCATCCGATTCTTTTTTACTTCCCTTGTCTACTTGCTCTCTCTTCTTGGAGTGTCTTCATAGAAATATCGATCTTTTTATATGGTATCAGAGCAGTAGAGAACGTGTATCCTTTGCTGATGAGCGAGATGGAGTTTGTGCATAAGGAAATACATAAGAGCAGCTGGAGTTGTGCATGATGTTGATCATTATCTTGCTGATGCGTTCAGATGAGATGAAACCGTTTCTTTCGCCATCAAAAAATTTGAACACGATTTTAGATGTCTAGATGATTTTCTCTCATTGAAATTTGTCGATCATCCCTATAAAGATTGTCTTGTTCAGAAGGTGCAAATTGCATACTCGGTCAAGTTTCAGCCATTTTGGAGCTTTCCAATAGTAGATTTTCAAACAGATCTTTTTCGACCAAAATGAAAGTTTTAGGACTTGAATCTAAAACAAATACTGATCCGATTAAGCCCACCTCTTACACTTTGAAAAAATTCTGAAATTACAAAGTATTTTGCGTCCATTTCTGATCTCATTTGGTCTAATTTTGACCTTTTTTGATTTATTCTTTCGATGTTTTCGTCTTGTTTTATACACCTGCAGTTCCTTCATTCTTGCTGTAGGAGGAGTGCGCGGAGTTGCTATTGTTGTGACTTGTGACCAACTCTTGATCATGAGGTGTGGACGGACGAGTTTCATGGAGGTTCTGTGAGATTTTTCGCGTACATAATAGTGCAATTTCTCGATTGTAGCTATGGCAGAGTCCGTGTCTTTGATCACAGGAGAGAAGCTCGACAACAAAAACATCCAAGTGTGGAAGTTCTAGATGATGACTTTCTTACAGAAACAAGATCTCATCTTATCACTGAGGAGTAAAAAGCACTTGATGTACACGTTTTCGACGTAAAATTTAAGAAGTGGAAGAAGAGATCGTACCAAGCAATCACTACATCATGCTGATAGTTTTAGCATCAATGATCGATTTTATCTGAGATTGTGATACGCTCAAGAAAAATGAGATGCATTATGTTTTAATCAGAAATAGAGACGCTAAAGCTGCAACTGTTGCAACAGTTCAACACTATGAAGAAGAGATCAATGTGCATAAATGACTATGTGAACCACGTTCTCGTTGTGAGAGTTTTCTTGAGAAGGGCGGAACCTTCTGGCTGTGATATGATCATGAATGTTGTGTTACGTCTACTCAAAGAAGCGTTGGGCTTCAGACCGTGGTGGTTTACTTGAACAAGCGTTGGGGTTCAGGCTGTGGTTGCTTACTACAGAGGTAAGCTTCAGGTCATAAGGGCATTATAAATCCTCACACAGGTCGAATGGATACTCTAGTATGTTCAGAAAAATGAAAATCAGATCGAACTAGCAATAATAAGATCAGACAATGAACTTTAACAGTCAAGAATCAGAAACATATGGTGGTTTAGACTTCAGAACTTCTCCTACATGCAGATGAGGCCTTACAGAACACATATACGAAGTTTCAGCCTGAGATCAAATCAGAGCATCGAGATATGGGCAGAAACGTTCTGAGCAAAGAAATTACGGCAATTTCAAAGTACCCAGACAGCTATTTCAACCTAGAACAGAGAATTGGCTCGATAACTTTCGATGATTCTTACAGGATTTGGAATCTACAGCATGCTGAACATCTCTGTGAAATTTGACCTCCTGATTGTATACAGTTCTCCAGATCTCGTTCTCTGAAATTGCTACTCTAGATTGAGATCTTTTCGGACCCCTCTACTTCAGCGGCCGCCTTGGATTACTCACTCACTCAATTGACATCAAAATTTGTGGACAGTGGTAGTCCTGCTAACAGTGAACGCGACCTCGAAGGTTTGAAGCGATTTTCTCAATTCTTCTACAATTGACAACGAAAACCTCAAAATCAACAAAAGTGATGCAATTCTGACACAATCCGAACTTCAATCTGCCATAACTCCTTCTTTATTGCTCCAAATCGATCAAGAATTTGACTGATAGCGATTGGCACGACGAGCCCTATCCTCATGTGTTCTCATATTTCAGAATGTCCTTATCAATTGCTCGAACTCCTCTTTAGACCCTTACTACTAAGTTTAGAGTTTGAGAAAAGATAAAAATGGACCAATGGGAGCTCATAGCTTCACTCTCTTGTCCTTTTGTGCCTCAAACCACGTGGTGACTTCATTTCACACATAGGCTACCACGTCAAGCCCCTAAGGTGCCAGCGTAAACTCTAAACTACATGCGAAGACATGTAAAATGACACGTAATCTCAAAAGATAACTTAACCATGCTAAGAAGCATGCATAGGCGACATGTAAGTGCAACCCATGAGCTTAAACTCTATCAACACGATAAATAATCTACTATGACTCAAAATATATAACATTCTCTAAAATCGACTTCTCTGAGGTCCTAACTTCACTCAGAGAGACTAACTCCTAGAAGTGAATTATTCACTATGTGAAATGATTCACAATGTCGAAGTCTAGATTAATTATCTTAGATTAGATCAATTATCTTCTGTCGAAGTCTAGATTGATCTCATTGTCTTGAACAGGTCACATTGCAAAGACTGCCTACTAAGTACAACAGTTAATCACTTCATTTCGACTAGAGCAAGCCTTCTGGGTTTGATAAACTAGTTCTTATGATGTTAAGAGAGGAGGTGTGTCTACTGAAGAGTTTTACTTCGATGGGTCAACAAGAATCTATCTGTTTTGCAGTTTCTGAAAGATCTTGATGTGGAAAAGATGTTGGACGTGGACAAGGTCACAGACATCCACATCAACAGCAGAACCAAACCAACAGAACCAACAACATGTTAGTTCTTCTAACAATCAGTGATGTGCGCCTGGTTCTTGCAATGACAACAACCAGCAAGGCTATGTAACAACTGAGAAGTCTATTCGGAGTAGTTGTTGAAATCAGAGTTAGGCGGCTTTCAAGCCACAGATTGATTGGATGATCGACTCCGTCACCATCAGTCACATGACATCTCATCGGAAGTGGTTTAGTTCACTCGAGCTTGTGGAGACTCCTCAGTTTATGGTGACAAGTGATGACACCAAGCACAGATCCAACACAAGAATAACATTCTACTAGATATTCATACTTCAATGTTTACTTGTATAGAGAATGTCTTACATGTATCCACATTGACTAGAAACTTGCTATCTGCATGATAGTTGATAAAGCAAGGTCTGCAAGTGCGTTTCAATAAAGATGGATGTTTCATTGAAGATTCTAATAGCATTGTCATAGCTCAAGGTAGCAAGAGTGATAGGTTGTTCAAACTAAATGCCTCTACGTCTAAGTTACATGTTGTCATGTATGGACAAAATGGTCCACTATTGTCTAATATTGACATCTTGCACAAGCGAATTGAGCACATGAACTTCTAGAGCCTGAAAAGTCTTTTGAGTTCTGACTTGGTTACATGTCTACCCAAATTTGAATCCAGTGAGCCCACTGGAGTCTATGCAGCATGTTAGTTCGGCAAGCAAACTAGACAACCCTTTAAGGGATAAGGTAGTACAGCGAATAAGCTATTGGAGCTTGTTCACACTTATGTACTGATTGCTTCTCTGCCAAGTATGACCAGTTTTCAGTACTTCGTGTCCTTCATTGATGATCATTCTTGTTACCGAAGTACGGTCAGCATTCCAAACTTTTCACAAGTTGGTGGAGAAACAGTCTGGAGAGTCTATCCTCAATATGAGATTTGATGGAGGAGGCGAGTTCTTTTCTAGAGAGTTTTATGCATATCTAGGTGAGCATGGCATCCGACGTCAGAAGACCTGTAGTTACAATCAATAACTCACCATCCTCTGCTCCTAGCTTTATCCCTTGCTCTAATGACGTAGCAATGGGTTTGCAGTCAAGCATACCAAATCTCGCAAGCATACTGAGAGCATACTGTCGCTGTACGAGCCAAACATCATTCCCATCTCTAATGAACTCCACAGCAAGGAAGTACTTGAGTTCTCCTAAGTCCATCTCGGATTTCAAGTGATCCTTGATATGGGAAATAAGCTCCTCATAGTTACCGGTAATTATCAAGTCATTAACATAGATGGATCTGTAACGACCTATGTTACACATAGGAAGTTTATCTATTAGTAAGGTATTTAGTTATAATTAAGTGTTGAGAATGTTTATTTGCTGCCAAAGTACTTTAAGGAGGTATCAAGTTAGTCATGAATAGCTAAAAGTTAGTTATGGTTAAACTTAATTGTACTTTTGGCAGAATTCAAATATTTGCTAAAGAGTGAGCACTACTATCTAGTCGTCTTGTCTTAAAAGTAGAAAGGAGGTGGAAAGTATCCCTTATCTCCTTTTTGACTTGATATTAGTGGTTGGATTAAAGTTGTGGACTTTGTGAGCATTAAAAACAAGAAGAGATTCTACATGTTTCCTTTTTAGTGGGTCTTAGTGTAGAGGGGGGTGGAAATTCGAGATTCCTTGAAAATATTCCAGAATCCTTCTAGAAGTTGTTGACTTTAAAAGAATAAGCCCATGTGAAAAGGTAAGAAGCCCATGTGATTAATGCTTTTACCTTAAGTAATATCTTAGTAAAACCCGGTAAAAGTAGTTACGGCTGAGTTACCGGAGAATACCAAAGTAAAAACCTAGAATGTATAAATAGAGGAGTAGAGAAGAGCTCCTCATCCTTGTTTTCACATCGTCGTAATGACAACTTGAGTAATATAGAGAGTGTGGGATATTTTTAGCATGTGAGAACTTGAGAGACGTCATTAGAATGGAGGATTTTAGTTGATGAGTTTATGGAGATTTTTAGTTGATAAGTTGTGGGTGTATGAGTGAGTGAACTTAGCATTTTTCCCTTCAAGTTCATGGTGTGCTTCCATCAAAGCCATCAGAGGTGACCCCTGAGTGAGAGACATGCCCGACATTTGCAGATTCATCGATGACGATCGTGGTGGTTGAGAGATCGGTGAGGTAGTTGATCGATGGGATCGTGAAGGGTTTATATTTTTGGTTTCGTTGCCCGGACCTCACTTGAAGAGATCATTGAAAATGTTTAGAGTTCAGTTCTATATTAGAAAAAAAGAGATTATGAGAGAACACATGGAGAGAACGTTGGAAGGAGAGAGAGCATACGCGATGTTAGCAACATTAGAACCTTTCGTGTATCCCGTAATGATATATGATGCGTTCGAAATCATTCTTTACATCTTGTTCACTTAGAAAGGGTTTGAGGAGAATTGAAAGAGGGTGCAACAAGAGTTGTAGAGAAAGGAGGAGAGAAAAGTTATTAGAGGAGAGAAATTTGTGAGTTTAGAAATTCTGCTCTCTGGAAAATTTGTACAGTCGCTGTCAACTTTTCTGTGAATTTTATTTTCCTCAGAAACTTTCCAATGTTTTAGATTGGCTAATACACTATCTAGGACAAAAGAAATCATAGGAAAAAGTGGTCTAGAGAAGGAGCAATGAATTTTCAAAGTTGAGGGGGTTTATTCGTGAGAGTTGAGGAATTCTGTTCTCTGGAAAAAGTTTATAGTCAGTGTCAGATTTTCTGTGAATTTTATTTTCCTGAGAAACTTTCCAGTGTTTTAGAGTGGCTGATAAGCTATCCAAGACAAAAGAAATCAAGAGAAAAGGTGGTATGGAGAGAGAGCCATGAATTTTCAAAGTTGAGGGGGTTGAAAGTCATGAGAGAAGTGAAAATATACAAATTTCAGTTCTCTGAAAATTTGTACAGTCAGCACCATCTCTTTTGATTAAGGAATTTTCTATTGAAACTTCATTAGTTAGTAGCTTGGAGGTTGAGCTACTGGAGATCACAAAAATCTTGGAGAGATCTCTTACCGATTAAGAAATATACGGTTTGACATACAAGGAGGTCTTGACGATACCTCATGAGGAATCCAGTTCGAGTGCCAAGGTTGAAGAAGAGACGTTTGGGAGTTAGAACGGAGACGGAAAGACCAACGTTAAGTATAGAGGCGTTGCGATCAAGCATCTATTGCAGTTGGGGTGCCATTTTTGCTTTATATAAAGAAGCTTCTGCGAGCATCGGCGCAGATATGAAGAAAGTTGAGTTCAAAGTATCATTCACTGTGGAGGCCACGAATGCTCCTGACGAAGTAGAGTGTGATCCTTACAAAAGTGACTTTAAGATGTCTGCTAGGATCAGTACAGACGATGATCATGAAGATATTATCATGGACTCTTAATTTTAGATTGGATTTTAATTCGTGTATAGCATGTATAATACACGATTTTCAGTATAAAGCTCGAAAGAGTTAAGAAAGTGATGTAGAGTTATTTCTTCAAAGATATTTTGTCCACTTAATGGTTGAGAAGGTGCAACATGAGTGGAAGTTCAAAAGATTGGAAAGTTAGACTTAGAAACCTTCCTCAAGGTTTAGATGTCATAGTAAGCGTCGAAGAGAGCTCGAAAGAGATTATCGTTGAGTTTGAGAACCCTAGTACAAAACCTCAAGTAGAGTCTCCGAGGAGAAGAGTAGAAACCGACTTGTGGTGTTATTTCTGTAGAGGGTTGGGACATAAAGTAGTGAATTGTCCAACTAGAATCAGAACCGAGAGAGCTAAAGGGAAGCGAGAGTTTACTGATTTAAGTTTTCGAGTGGGTCCATCATCACCAGCGTCAATTCATCTTCTAGGAGAAGATCCTTGTCCAAGTTGTGGAGTGGGTGATCTATCAAGAGGACACAAGTGCGTCGATGTGGCCGCCCTACTTACGTCAGTAGTCGAGAAGTTGGACGAGACTCAAAGAGCTGAGACGGAGAAGTTGTCGACTTCAAAAGAGGACTCGGCTGAGTTGTGATGGAGATCGTCATTCGGATGGTGGAGAAGACGGTGATGCGACTCAGGCTCATGATTACCTTGGGAGAAGAGATGACACAAGAGGTGTTGTTACAACCATTTCCTTTTTTTTTACCTATGGTAGATTATTCGCGAATGGAATTGGTGATGTTCGTACTCTTTTAGCGAGTAGTTATTGCACAAAAATTAGAAGGGTAGAAAGAATAGTTAAAAGATGGGGAAGTTACCAGTGTTTCATGGGAAGGACAATGAAGATGTAGAACCATTTGTACGAAACTTCAAAAGGGGTTGCATCGGAAACAACGTGAGAAGGAAGGAAGAATGGGTGTTGTTACTGCTAGAGTTTTTAGAAGATTTTGCTCTTACGTGGTATGAAGACCGAGTGAAGAGCAAGACACCTGGTGCAGTTGAGGACACGTGGGAGACGTTGAGTAATGCACTCATCAAAGAATTTCTTCCAGAAGAGAGTTATGAGAAGCTCATGGTGGAGCTTACTCATTTGAAGCAACGGGACGACGAGAAAGTTCGGCAATATGTCGAAAGGGTGGATAAGTTGGAGCAACGATTTCGGACGGTCCTACAGAAGAGTGGAGACAATGTGGAGCTAACGATGGCGGAGATTGGAGCAGTGTTGACCAAGAACTTGGTGGGAGAGTTGAGACCTTCAATTCGAACCCAAGTGAGGTACGAGAAGCCAGCAACCAAAGTGGAGGCCATCAAGATTGCGACAAATATGGAAGAGAGTTTGGATGAAGGAGATATTATCCAACCTCATCATGCTGCTCTGGTGTCAGCTCCGACTCCTGGTGTAGCCACAATGATCGCACCTGCACCATCACAATTGATGATTGCTTCAACGTCAGCTCCTACTCCAATGGTGGTGCCAAGACCGTTTGTCCCAACAATGATGTCTACTGCCACCTCTGATTTTCGTGCCGAGTTGAAGAGCATCACCGATACTCTTGCGGATCTCAAGATAAACGTGGTGCAGTTACGAGAATGGAGGAACAAAGGTGGAGGAGGAGGTCAAAGAGGTTACGACAACAATCCCAACCGAGGAAATCAAGATAACTTTGGAGGCAACCAAGGTAACTTTGGAAGAATCACTTGTTGGACGTGTGGAGGTTCTCATTTTCAGCAAAATTGTCCTAACAACGGAGCAAGAGGTGCCGAAGCTATCAGAATGAATGTGGGTGGAGGAAATCCATCACAAGGACGAGACAAGGGGGTGGCTACTATTGATGTCGTGCGAGATCCCATCTACGAGAAAGGAGAGAGTTCAAACTCTTCTCATGCACCGGTGGAGCTTTTAGCTCAAGAAAGGAAAAGAACTCGATTTTCTGATGAACCGGTTTTCATGGAGGAGTCAGCAAGTAGAAGTACTCGTTTGAGTAATGTTTCAAGTACACCAAGGGAGCCAAGAAGGAAGCTGGGGATGGCAGATTTCACCATTTCATCTTCCCAAGCGGGATATGATGTGGTTGAAGATGTGGGTGCTCAGAAAGCCAACATCATTGTTGGACAACTGATCGCACTTAATCCCAGCTTACGAAGGAAACTCAGAGGAGGACTGAGTTCTAAGAGAAGCAAGAAGAAGAAACCCAAGAGCAAGACATCAAAGTCTGTGGGAGTTGGTGTGGTGGATGTGCATGCTTCAGAGGTATGCACTAGGACTTCAAAGATTGAAATCCGGTTGAATGGTCACTACGTCTCTGACATATTGGTGGATGGAAGGTCGACTGTAAACGTCATACCGGAGAGGTTGATGAAGAAGTTGGGGATGGAACCAACTCGCCCGGCTAGCATTGTCGTGGGGATGGCTAACAAGCAACGGGTAAGACCTCTTGGTGTGTTAGAGAAGGTGATCGTGTCTGTGATGGGAGTTCAAACATTGATGTCCTTTCAAGTGTTAAAGGACTCTAGTTATGATTTGCTCCTGGGTAGACCTTGATTGAGAGCTGTGCGCACCACTGATAGGTGACACAAGGGATACTTACGGATTGGGCCTAGAGATCATAGAGTGATAGTTCCTCTCTCGGGTGTTGGAGTTGTGACTTCTGACTCTGATAGACCCACTAGTGACTACTGGGAATCAGATACAGAGGATGATCAGAGTGTCTTAGAAGTAGATACCGGAGATTCTTACGATCAAGAATCCTCGTCTGAGGACGAAGGATTTGGTCGAGATGAATCATTATATCAGCTTAGTGCTATTGACTTGTTGCCTCGACCAGCAGTGGAGAAAGATCTTGACAAAGAAGAGTTGAGTGAGGCAGAGATTGTGAAAGACTCTCTACCTTGAAGTTTGGTATCAATGTCACTCAAGAGGAGAAAAGTAGATTCTTAGATATATTTCGAAAATATATCCATGTGTTTGCTTTCAGCTACAAGGATTTGAAAGAGGTGACTCTCGAGACTCATCGAATCAAATTGGAGGAGAACGCAAGACCAGTTCGACATAAGCAGAGAAGGGTCAATCCTACAACAACAATGATGGTCAAGGAGGAGATAGACGAGTTGAGGGAGGCGAGTTTCATCTACGAGGTGGAGAACTCAGAATGGGTTTCACCCATTGTGATTGTCAAGAAGAAGAATGGTAAGCCGCGAGTGTGCATAGATTATAAGAAGCTGAATGCAGTTACCAAGAAGGATTATTATCCTCTACCATTTATAGATGAACTACAATAGCACAACACACTGAAGCATTCTACACCATTTAGGATGAGATCCTACTCCCTACGTCTGTCTTTTTCATCGAGCACATACCAAGATGGACTCCCACCTGTGTGTTCTATGGGTACCAAAATGAGAAGAAGATTATGCCACAAGACCTCATGATCTTGTGCCCCCAAACACTCAATGCTTTTGGAAGGGAAACATTCCCTTCTTCGACGTCTCCACTAGACAACTTCGTCGGTTACTCAAGATGGACAAGACAGATTTCACCATTCGCATGGGAAAATGGAACAAACTCCTGCGATGGACCGGATTCAGTCAAGAATGATGGACGTGGGTCTGGAATACACAACGGACTCCACAAGAGGTATCATTACTATGGCTGATTATCTATGACGCGTCGACAACGCAAGACTGATGTTTCTCTCAACTCTCAACTCTCAACGTTGAGAATGACTACATTGTGATGCATTTGGAATGAGTGGTGTTGTGTTGCATGATAGTACTAGCAGTGAGATGGTAACAAAAAGAGTTTTCTTCCACTATGTACTTAGTTGTAAAGGAAGTTGCCTCGGAGCTTGTTAAGCTGGACAGGTGCTAAACTACGGCCAAGCTAGACAATTACCCCCTAACTTATATTTCAAAGAACTACTAAAAAATCACGAAGGTAGATAGAAGCTCTTCTTGATTAGAGCAGGCACGTGTTTTCACTTATGCGGAATAAGATTATATGTAGATGTTTGAGTTATTTTTAGTTTAAGAAAGTGAGAAAAGAGAAAACTATGTCGTTTTCCGCTGGTGACTCATATTCATTATCTGATGATATCATCGTGTAGGTGTTCTTGAGTAGTATAGTTTTGGTTTTTTAGTTACAAAAAATGGAGAGGTATAGTGGGAGTAATACTCAAAAAAGCTAGGAAAAGAGATAAAAGTGAGTTTTGTAAGTTTAAGTACAAGATTATTTACTTTTACTAAACGAAAGCAAGAGCCACCTCAGTGGAAGAGACACCCACATAGGAAAAAAAGGTCCTTGGATCAAATCCTCTTGGCTCTTGGTTCCTATCTCAACACGTTGGTCTCCTAGATGAGAGTGTATGTTAGGTATGTGACTACGTCTTGCACATCTAAGGACGGAAGACTGGTATTCTCCTTAAACATGGGTTTTCTGACCTAAGCCTCTGCATGCAATCAAGATTTTGAGCTGAGAGATACATGATACATCTATGAGAGGACTGTAAGCTCTGTGGAGTGGTCTTGTAGTTGTGATTTAGGCTCTAAAATCATAATGTTTAACTCATAATCTGGGTTGCATCAAGATGACATCGAGGGTTGAGAAATTTTTATTAAACAAAGGACTAGCTTAGCTAGGGTCCGCTTGATAAATACAGACATAAAGATCCCAGCTTAACTATGGGGTTGCTTAGCATGGGGCTTGTTTTCTAAGTAAATCGACGTGCGATGGAAGTTCGAAAGACATTGTATAGAATTCAAGAGAGAGAGGAGATGACATGCGTATGAGAGAGAGGAGCTAATTTTGATTATTGAGGACATTGATGATGAAATTGAGACGTGAATAAAGTTTCATGAGTCTTGAAAAGCTTATTTGCACTGATTTGAAGTGTTGGATTGACCCCGATGGATACAAGAGACCGTTTGAGTTTTGATCACTGGCAGCAGTTTGCTTTTCTTTTGATCGCTCTCACAATCAATCACAGTCATGAGATCCATCCAAGAAAGACTCTCTCAATGACAACATAATGCTCACGTATTCCTTAGACAATCACAGAGTGAAGCACAGATCCGTGCAAGCATAGTCAGATGGTTGGAGTGGTGGATGTTACTGACGTTGATGGATTCGGATGTGTCAAATATGAAGCATAGGTTGCTGATCCTACTGTTGTTGAGAATGAAGATGAGGAATTCGAGGAGAGGAAAAGTCAAGCACAGACAGTGACTTCAGACAGAATCATTGGATACGTACAACAACAAAGACGTAGGTTTGACTTGGAAGGCTTTCTGAACTGATACCTGCACTTGTGGATCATGGGTTAGAAATCAACATTATTTCAAAAGAGGTGTATGAGAAAGGATAATTGTCAATAAAAAAGAATCATGATTGGGTGCTTCGTGTTGCAAATAATCAAAAGGGTGAGTTATACAGGGCACGTCCAAATATGTGTGTAAGGATTGAAGGTGTAGAGGTTGAACAACATTTCTTTGTACAGTCATCTGCTTCTCATCTTGTCATACTGGACCAACCTTACATTATTGCCATTCGAATAGAGACAAAGATGATGAACGATAGATCTCATTATGCTAGAATTCGGAGTCCTGATGACAAGTATTTAGTACAATTTTTGATTGTTTGCTCAAGACCCAAGCAAGACCGCCAAACCCGTAGAGATTCTCAGACAAAAATATGTAAAGGTTTTTGCAGTCCACTCCTGTAGAGCGAGATGAGAAGATGTGAACCTACTGTTGAGATCTCATCAGAGTTCATACACAAGGTGGAAGAGTCAGATGAGAAACATGTACATGAGTTCTATGTAAAGTATACTTAGTTGGCAGTTTGGATTGTTGATGTTCGAGAGCGATGGATGGAGTCAGTTTATGAGAGTTGAGGATATGGAGGAAAATATAAAAATATTGGTGGTGAAACCCGTATCAGAGCTGTGGCGTGCAGGATGTGAAAATGATGTAATTTCTAGTTTGTTTGAAGAGTTCGTGTCTGTACAGTCATTTGATAGTTGGTTAGACGGTGTAAGCAGATTGATGAAAGAGAAAGATGATATGATGACGATCCATATCCACTCTCAACAAATGTATGAGGAGATTACTACGTGTTTGTGGTTCTTTCTCCATCTGATGCAAAAGAGTGAGGGAAGGGATGCAGTTTGTTGGTGTACCCTTCCTCAGGAGGTAGAAGTCCATGCAAAGTACAAATCTGTACTGAAGAAAGTGAAGCCAGTAGCAACTCAACTACTTGCAAACTCGCAACAACAAGTACTGTTAGTAGACATTGAGCTCATATTGCGTTATCATAGACAAGTAGGACATCATTTTATTGCGGAGACGTTGAAGGAGCTCTAGATAGGAGGTTGTGATTTCCTGATTGAGGTTGAGAGATAGTTTTTGAGCATATGATAGTGGATCATGGTAAAGCATTTTCTTTTCAGCAAAGGAGATAGGTTGTGTGGATCCAAAGATAATAGCGCCAATGGTTATATTCACAATCCCTCATGTGCCTTGGGATTGAGATCGATTCTGGTTCTTTGTGCCTTGTTGCCTAAACTCATTGAGTTGCTGAAAGAGAAAGTACAAATGATGATACTTGAGCCGTCTATGAGATCATACTCTAGCAGGTGGTTCGCTGTACTCAAGAAGTCAAGAGCCTTGCGCTTCATTCAAGACCTACAACGTGCGAATACATGATCATTCGTAACGTTGAGGCAAGTCTTGTGATTGATGAGATAGTCGAGGCATTTGCAGAGAGAGCTACCTATTCGATTAGAGATCTATATTCCGACTATGATCAATTTCAATTGCTATCGAGAGTAGAGATCTGACCACCATGCGTACACTTTTGGGATCGATGTTGATGTGTACTCTTCCTCGTTTTGCATATGAGTCATTGAGTTTGAGTTTCAGTGACTCATATGCAAAATGTGATGCATAAGATATTACGGGAGTTTGTACCCGAGGTTAGCTTTCTATTTCTTGATGATATTCTTATAAAAGGTTGTGCGGTTAAAGACAAAGATGATGCAGTGTTCCCGAATGGATGTAGGAGGTTTGTTGCAGTCATATCAAAGATGTAGAGCATATTTTTACTCGTCTAGAGGAGATACATCTCACCTTATCATGTGTTAACTCCAAGGTTGGTCTGCCAGAGATTTTAGTGGTGGTCTTTTGTGTGATACTTTTGGGAGGCGACCAAATCCGAAGAAGGTTGACGCTATAGCTAAGATGACAGACTGTACAAATATCACAGAGGTTCGGTGTTTTCTAGGAGCTTGTGTATGTTATCGCTTATCCATTCCTCATTATGCTCATGTTGCGGAGCCTTTGTATGCATTATTGAGGAAGGATAAGAGGTTCGTATGGACTTCGGTCCATCAAGAGGCTATGAATAGATTGAAAGAGACTCCAAAGTCTCCACTTGTGTTGAAAAGAGTAGACTATGGATGTGGAAGATCTGTCATTGTCATAGTGGATACTAACCCAAAGGTGATTGGCTGGGCGATTGGTCAAGATGATGTGAGTGGCATGCGATTTACCTCTAGGTTTAAGGCTAGAATCTTGTCGGACAGACAATGAGATTATCCTCAAGTGAAGCGTGGATTGTGAGAAGTGGTCACCGCGATGAAGACAAACCGTGAGTTTCTGATTGGTGCTCATGTAGTTTAGAGACAGATTATTTTTCTCTGCTCGGCATGATATCCAATTGTAACACGCCGGAATAACGATGTTGTGTTGGATTATAAACATCATGAGTTTGAATCCAGAGTTGAAACATATAAAAGATAAGGAGAATGTGGTAGCAAATATGTTGTCAAGGGCTTATTATATAGACGAGGGTGATATGTTTACAAGAGCTGAGGAAGAAGAAACAAAGAATGTTCAGTGTCAAGTTGGTCGACATGTTACAGACTTGGAGCTGATGTTATTTAAGAAAGAGCTTTACACAAGCAAACTTCGTGACATAAGATATTACTTGAGTTTGTTGTAGAGACAAGAGAGGTGGAGCGAAGTAGAGTTCAAAGAGATAAGGAAACAATCATACAACTATCTTCTATGCGATGGATACATTTGGAGACGGTTAGAGAGGAGAGATGGGATGTTCATACTAGTAATGGATGATTTGCATACTAAGTAGTAACTAATGAAGGAGTTTCATGACACCTTGTGAGCTAGACATCAAGGGATTTGAGCTATTTACATAAAGTTGAAGGAAAGATATTGATGGAAAGGTCAGTATAGAGATGGGATGAATTTTGTCAATTTGTGTCTGCATTGTCAGTTTTACTCGAAGATGCGATATAGGGATGTTACTCATACCTACTTATCCGCCTTGCATTCACTTCTAGTGGGTTCTCGACTTGGTCATAATACCTCTTGGGTTATGAGGTATGCGATATTTGGTTTTGGCTTGTGAGGAACTCACCAACTTTGTAGAAGGACGAGCAATGAGGACAAAGATCACGGGTATGTAGATTTGTACTTGAAGATATTGTTTATAGGTATGGGTCTATAAGAAGACTACGAGCAGATCTAGTGGAATTACGTGGTGCAGAAGTAAAGGAGTTTTTTGCTCGATATGGAGGAAACTCAAGCTTACTACTACGATGAACCCAGAAGGAATTGACAAGAGCGAACGTAGACATCCACCTTGTTCAAGCTTTGATGAAGATATATGACGGTAGATATAGAGAGTGAACTAGGTTGCTTCCCTTTGCTTTATGGACTTATAAGACGACTCATTGTACTACTACTGGATACATGTATGTTGAATTGATTCTAGGACAGAAGCCGATGATGCCAGCAGAAGAAGACTTCCCTACTTGGACCACCTTGTCATGAGAGGACTATATGGATCGCATACAGCTTCTCTCACTTCGCATCAGACAATTAGAACGCAGAGAAGAGGATCTTGCAGAAGCACAACAAAAGTTGAAAGCGGCTCGATTTGAGAATAAGGAGAGGTTTGACAAGACCCATAAGCTTCGACTGAAACCAATACAAGTTGAGGACTGGGTGTTCATATACGACAGTACATTAGAGAACCAGCACTCTACAGTTTGAAAGTTTTGCAGAAGATGATTTGACTTATACATTGTCTCATATGTGCATCAGAATGCTACTTATTCCTTGCAAGAGCTAGATGGTATGCCTTTAAGGCTTCATGTTGTTGAGAAACGAGTTGAATTTTTCAAAGAGAGAGCAGGAACAGTGGAGCTGGTTGAGTTCTTAAGATCAGAACAGGTCACAAGTGCAAATGAAGACTTTTTATCTGAGACAATTGAGGAGACAAAGATGACATGGAGAATTACGATGATTAGTGACATATTGGCACATACCAGAGGATGTGCAAGTTTGGACGGGGTGAATGTTGTGTTGCATGATAGTCAACACAGTGCAAGATGATAATAAAAGGATTTTTCTTCCATTGTGTACGTAGTTGTAAAGGAAGCTTCCCTGAAGCTTGTTAAGCTGGGCAGGTGCTAAGCTAGGGTCAAGCTAGACAAGCTGCCCCTTAGCTTATATTCCAAGAAATACTAAGAAGTCATAAAGATATTAGGTGGAAGCTCTTCTTGATTAGAGCAGGCATGTGTTCTCATTTATGCAGAATAAAGTTATACATAGATGTTTGCGTCATCTCTAGTTTAAGATGTTCTTGAGTAGTATAATTTTGGTTCTTTCGTTACTAGAAACGGAGATGTATAGCGGGAGTAACACCCGGAAAGTTAGCAAAGGAGAAAAAGTGAGTTTTGTAGGCTTATGTACAAGATTATTTGTTTTACTAAATGGAAGCATGAGCCACCTAAATAGAAGGAGAGTCCACCTAGGAAGAAGAGGTCCTTGGATCAAATCCTCTCGGCTTCTGGATCATATCTCATCATGTTGATCTCCTATATGAGAGTCTATGTTGGGTATGTGGTTACGTCTTGCACATCTAGAAACGGAGGACTAGTATCCTCCTTAAACATGGACTTCTTAGCTTAAGCTTCCACATGCAACCGAGATTATGAGTTGGAAGATACTTGATACATCTATATGAGGGTTGTAAACCCTGTGAGGTGGTCTTGTAGCTGTCGCATAGGCTCTAAAATCGCGGCTTGACTCATAATCTGGGTTGTAAAAATGTGCGTATACCCCAGCTTAGTTAAGGGACTACTTAGCAAGGGGTTTGTTTTTAGGTTAATCGACGTGCGACGGCAGTTTGGAGAACATTGTAGAGAAATTCAAGAGAGAGAGAGAGAGAGAGGAGAAGATTTTGATTACTAAGGACATTGATGATGAAATTAAGACGTGAATAAAGTTTCATTATTGAGTCTTGAAAAGTTTATTTGCACAAATTTGATTGACTTTGGTGGATAAAAAGATCGTTTGAGTTCTGATCGTTGGTAGCAGTCTATTTTCTTTTTGATCGCTCTCACTATCAATCACATGAGATCTGTCCTCTCCAAGAAAGACTCTCTCAACGAAAGCAAAATGCTCACGTATTCTTCAGACACAGAATCCATGGAACCATCTGACAGAAACTAGAACTCACATCATGAATCATTGGTGAAAGCAAAAGCACAAGTGTTTGCTCTCTCCAACGGAAATGCACAAACTACAACAGCTTCCTTTCTGCGGAAATGGAGATCCAACGGGATAGGGATCTCGATAGCAAGACCGATCTAATCTTTTCCTCAACAGCCGTTCGATTAACATAACACGACGTGGATTTCTTGGTGTTGTCTTTTGGCTTATTGTGAGATCTTGAGCCTTGTGATCACTTTTTTGTTTTTCCTTTGGTTATCCTGTGCCTGGTTTCCCTTTCAACCCCTTGCCTCCCTACGTGATGAGCGGGTGAGCTTCGTCTATGATCCGTCATGATGAGACCTTCCTTGGTTCTTTTGCGGTCATTTGATATAGATTTTTCTCCTCGTTCTCACATCAAAAAAGAACAAAGAAATTATGAAAACCAGTAACAATAATTCTGGTCCGGATACCTTCCAAAAATGATAATCACGCTTTGTAATACTACTCTTTATCCAAAAGTGTGCGGAAAAACACTCCGGTTACAAGATGGTACAGAAGTGACCGACTCAAAGGATTCGGTACATATCCTGCCCCACGGCCTTGTACAAGAACATGAAAAGGAGAAGAACTCAAGGAAGAGAGGAGAAATATTTCTGTCATGTACGTGGGTGGTTTCGTCAAGTGTTAATTTATATTGAAGGAGAAGGATTAACTCTTAATTACCCTCATGTACAGTTCTAACTGTACATGAGGTGAATAAGCATCCTCATCGGAAAACGGTTAAACAAAACCGGAACGTTGTAACACGGTTGGCTGCCAGAAATGTAGTAGTAAGTGCAGATTTTGTTGCTAAGAAGGCGGCGGTACTGTCGCGCTGCAGAAAATTCCTTTTCTTTCGGATGCCAATCATTTTTCTTGGCGTGTCGGCGAGTGACCTCGCGCGTGGTCGAGTTCGTTCGCAACGTTCATTAGGTTTCTACTGAAAACGCTGTACTGACTGTCGACTGCAATCGATTTCGCTGCTGCTTCACTTATCGAGATGTTCTGTCGGCAGTCTGCATTTCCTGGCACGGGATGCTGCGTTCGCTTTCGCTCGTCGACAGCCATGATTGCAGGTGGAGCCGGGGATTTCATGCGTGTTTGGATTGTCCGCAGTTTGTACTTCATGGCAGAGGATGCTGCGTTACAGGTTGGAGCCGAGACGGGAGGCTGACTGTAACGCTGGATCAGTTTTGCGGAAGTGCTCTTTCTACGCTTTTTCTCTCTCGTTACGTGACTTGCATGTGAGACTGACTGTTTTATCTTGTATGACCGACTCGAGACCAACTTCGAATTTGGAGGTTTGTTGCGGGAGATGTGTTGTTTTCAAGTCATTTTAGCCCATCTTCTGTTTTTACAGAGCACAGGACTTGCGAAGAGTAGGAGAAGAACGCCTTGTTTTATCCAGACAGTCATCTTATATTACAGTCCGTAAGGCTAGTTCAGTTGTACCTCCTCAATTTCACTTCACTTGAACCTGTTGGTCGCTGCTGTTATATGTAAACAGCTGCAGGTTTAGACACAGACCAGGTTACTGTTACGGTGGGTTACAATGCTAATGCAGCTGTGTAAATACAGACTTACAGTCCGGGTGTAACTTCACCTGTACATATATGTTGGACTGTAACTTCACCTCTAGATATATGTCTCTGGTGCTATAGAGCTTGAGAGATAGAGCAGGTTACTGTCACGGTTGGTTACAGTAGTAATGCAGCTGTGTAAATACTTACTTACAGTCTAGGTTTTACTTCACGTCTGTAAATACTTTCAATGCAGCAGCCTATGCCCAGACTTCGTTGGACAAGTGGAAAACACTTCTGGCAACGTAGAACAGAAGGCTGTATTTCCCGGACCCGGAGGCGGACAGTTTAGTCGGGTCCCTGCGAGGAAAGAAAATGTTATCATTAGGGAAATGAAATTTATCGCCCGAGCAAATACTAATAAAGATTGTGTCCAACTGAAGAACGAGTAGTAACCTGTGGCCACGAGGACCGAGAAAAAGATGTGCAGAAAAGAGCCTTTTTTCTCATTTCCAAGCAGCACAGTTTAAATATTGAAAAACTGAGGATACAACAAGAACCGAGAAAAAAGTTTCACAGACAACCACTCTCTCCTAATATAAGCTGTTTGTGAAAATAGTCGTTGAGATGCATATTATCGGAACACCAGAAGCTGCAGGTGAATATCCTGTCTCATTTACGCGCATAAGGCCGTCATATCTGCTCAGTGCTCACAACAGTTCAGCGTCAGAGAAAATAATACGACGAACTTCAGCTCCGGCGAGACGGTGATGTCAATGTGCTGCAAGCAATTGTCCACCACGTGCCGGACCTGGATGGCTAGACCGCAGCAGACCCTACTCCAATTAGGGATGTCAAACTAAAGGAAAAGTTGAAAAGTGGTTATTCCGGATAACCTTATCTTGCTGGTTCCGCTTTGCCAAACAAGGTATCTCAAGAGTAACTCCATTTGGAATGGTGGTCGAAAATGGTTTGAAATGAAATCTTACCACTGTAATTAAAAATCTAAAATCCACATTAATGTAAACACTAGACTCTCATGAAATACCTTATAAAAATACAGTCTTGTTGGGAGCATGCATAATAATTATTCACCTTCTCTATGTTAAAAGGGGAAGTATATACATATCCATTAGTTTACGATTAAAGATTTCTTTAAAGTTTACGATTTCTTCAAAAGATTAGATAATAAATTAATACGTATCAAATTTGACTATTATTACTCGTATAAGAAAACTGTTTCTATTGTAGGACTATGGCCGTTCGTACATTACACTTACAGATTTTCTGTTTTCACATCAAAGATGTGTAACATTCAAAGTATAACTATTGAGATATAGAAATTTAAATTTACAAATACACCTTAGCAACAAATATTAAAATGGTGATTGGGATCTATTTATAGGTTTTCTCGCTTAAATAAATCTATTTACTTGCAAACTAAAGTTATTTAATCAAATTGATAGAAGTATTTAAATCAGTATATATATATATATATAATATAACTCTTGTCAATGAGTCTCGTGCTATATATATCACAAGAGATTTAGCATATTTTATAAAATATTTGGCATTGTCGATATATGATGTCTACAGTGTACAGTTTCAAATTGTAGATGTGCTCGAGTTCGCACATTTGCTTATGCCGCAGTATTCTTGGATAGAGAAATCCTAGAGCAAACTCCCACGTAACTTTGGCGGGATAATTACTTTGTTTGTTTTGCCTTTTTTGCGTGTCATGAGTCTTTTGTTGCTAGCGAAGAAAAACAAGAAGGATAGCTGATTAGAATAATATGTATATCGATGAATATAATTTAGAGAGCAAAAATTTGCTTTCTAAATTATATAGAAAATAGAAATATATATTTTATTTTATTTTAAATAAAATAATTCTTTGATTATTATATATTAGCTGGACCAACAAGTGCGGAAGGAGTCCAGATTAGAGTCCATAAATGCAAGAGGGTCCAGATGCACCTGTGCAGCTGGTAATAAATTAGGGTTCAGTTATAAAAATGAAAATATTAGATAATAAACTAATCAACAAATTAATTTATTATTTACAATTTTTAGACAAAAATTAAAAATATATTAAACCACCGGTGCTTATTCCCCTATTTGGAACTTTGAAAAAGGTAAACATGCATGCATATCATGTATTTTATTCACCTCTTCCACTTACGTGATCTCTTTGCCGTACCGAATCTTATCAAACGTATAACAAGATTGAGGAAGTTAATTTCGTTATTTTGACTACCTGATAAGGTAGGATAGGTTCGGTAGTAAGGCACACCGTCCTACTATATAGGCAGCTGTGAATCGGTAGAAAGTATATTCTCAAATAAAAACATTTGTATAGTTTTTGGGTGGGGTGTCCCACCGCACCGTCTTTGGGTATTTCACGAGTCGGAGTGTGGAGTGTCTGACTTCTGGGTTCACATCTGGTCCGTTGTTCAAAAAACGATCTCGTGGTTAACTTTTTGGTAAAACGATACAATGGAAAGACGGTTCTTAGCTACACAAATCTCGAGATAAAATTACAGCCTCCAGCTCATTCTGCGACTAACTGGGCGAGATAAACGTAATAAGCGAGATAGTCAGAAGAGGTTTTTAGGTATAATAAGATGTGCAAAAGTTGTAACTTTTGCGAAATATTCTTTGCTCACGAATGAGAGTTACTACTTCGGCCACGAACGTTTTCTGTGGCTCCTCTAGAGATGCCGCAGGTGTTATTTATTCATTATTTATTCATTTTAACTATATCTGCGGTTAGAAAATTTAATATTCAGAAAACAAAGTTTACATTTAAAAATAATAAAATACTAATTTAAATTTACAAAAACATAAATAAACTATCATAGTTTTTTACAATATTATATTTTTGTAAAATATTGCTTCCTCCTTTTTCCGTTAGAGAATCTTATTTCTTAGCTTTGACATTCACACCTTAATAAGACGTTCAGACCTGGTACCTAAGAAAGGACCGAGCATCCAGCAGCGAAACAGGGCGGAAGACATGTGTAAATGTTGACTGAGTGAATGAAAGACTCAACGACTGGTCTGGATTGCAGGTCGATCAGATATATGCGGTCTTTGACGAGGGAGAGCGCCAGAAATTCACAATTTTTCAATGGAACTTTGATTCTACGGTCCCGGGCTTGGACTCCAGAGGTTGCTGTACACCCATTCTTTTCACCTAAAATATGCATCCAAAGTGCATCTCTGCAAAAGGAACGAAAACAGGAAAATGATATTTTTTCACTGCAAATAAAGTGGGAAGATTCACAGGCATGAGATCTTGGTAGCAAGGGAAAAATATTAAATTAATATCATTGTTTCTACAGAATTAGAATGGTAGGGTTAGGTCAGCATACTTAATTTCAAGTATAGATGCTAGTGACGTGAATGCCGTCTAGGTCTAGAGATTGGTTCACACTAGTTTGAATCTCAATCCAAGATCAAAACATTGGTTAGCACTTCTGAATATACACTGTCTTTTTAAATAAGTTCAAGTACACAGGTTGGCGCACTATTTACTGTCTAGATCTTGAGACCAGTCTGCACGAGTTTGAATCTCAACCCAGAAATGACATAATTAGAGATCTTGGAAAAAAGTCAAATAAAATATACTATATGATTGACTGTGATTTTACAAGTGAAATAAAAACTGTTATTATATGATGCGTCAGAGATATTATAATACCAGATGAGATTGATAACTTCTCTCTTAGAAGAAATGTAAAGAACCTTGTAATCAGTCTCTTGAGTTTAGAAAGGTCAACTTACAATTCGGCTCTCGTTAGAGCCTGCGAGGAGAGCACATGAAATAAAAGTCAACATACAATTCGGCTCTCGTTGGAGTCTACGAGGAGAGCACATGATTGGATGAAATCGAGAAATAATTTGTTTCAAAAATACATTGAAACTAAAATAAAAAAATCCTACTGAGCTTGGGTGAATATGCATGCATAAACCCTATGCATGCTCGGTTGAGATCGATATCTGGCAACCGCAACCTAAACACCTTAGGTTTATCTCAAGTTACTATCAAAGTTTGCTTTGCAGATTTAAAGGTGCATTCCACCTTCGGGTGCACTTTGATACCTACATGGACGGGTTGTCTCCAACGAGGTGATTTTCCTTTTTAGGTATGACCCTCTTGTGGACGAGGCGTTGTTATTTCATGTTTCGCAATTCATTGCTTCAGTTTTTCACGCGTAAAAAGAGGAAGAAAAATTACAACACATTCCATACATCTAGAAATGGATATCACTTGTATTCAGCTGTATAGTTCAAAAATCACTTAAGATGAAAATGTGAGCAAAAATAATAACATCCTTTCAATCTAAGAACAATCATGTATAGCAGAAGTCATGAAAAGAGAGTGGTGTTTCAGTTTTAATCACTCTCCGAGTGGAATCGAAAGGAGTGGATCTTTAGAACTGAGAAACTATGATCACGATCGTGGCTTGTGTAGCATAAAAAGTAAAAGAAATATAAAGTCTAGATGATTTTACCAGAAGATCAAACAGTAAAATTATATTTCTAAAAATAATTTCTAAATATCATAGTTTATCACAATAACTTATGAAAATCATGGTTTGTCAATTTCAATTATGGTTTCTCAAATCTTACCTACGACAGAATGTGTATCGCACTATATCGTATATAAAAACATTCCAAAATATAAAAGAGGAAAGACTTGATATTTCCAAAATCCTTTTACGTTTTGCATAAGCTTATGCCCATGCGATGTAAAGAGTGAACGTTTGTATCAAAGTTGAATGACCGCAGCATATTGTTATGCATCAACTCTTCTAAAGTCTCGAGACTCAAGTATGACTTCAAGTCAATCACAAGAAACTGCAACATAGCAACTTCTCCACCAAATTATGGAGAGGTGGAAGAAGACTCATTCTATGCTATCTTGTCATAACTCGATCAAATTAATATATGCCTCATCGAATTTTTTTTGGAGTTCGTGATACTTATCTAAATTTGTTACTATTAGGTTAGTCGTGACTCATCTCTTGGTTCTTTACTGCTTGTAATTTCACTCACCTATTATATTGTTGCGCTAACAGAAGCTCTTTTTCAATAGCTCACAAAACTCATAATGCTAACCTTCAAACCGCAATCACACGTTAGCATCCTTGCATCACTTATCTTTATCTCCTTTGATCCGGACCGAAGCCGGACCGTCTTCTTAACTCTCAAGCTCAACATTCCTTAAGTCCCGACCTAGATGTGGCTAAGTCGATCTCAAAACATGAGCAAGTCACAATGTGACTTGAGATGGACTTTTCATAAAGTCCAGGTCTTAAAAGATACCTCCAGCACACCAAGCGGTCCAACCGCCCATGATGTCCTTTTGGGTCCAAGCTCCTGAATGATGATCTAACCTGCTGTCTCATTCCCTAGTCTTGTCACATCCCTTGGATCAATCCCAAGTCCAAACGTCTAAGTCTGGACCAGAAGGCACCTTGGTACTGGTGCATTCTGATCCATACTCATATTCCTAGAGTTCACCCGTCAAACTCTGGAGTCGGGATGACTCGTCTTGGACCACCTAGGCATCAAACCCCCCTCCCTTATATACTTTTGGTAGTACCCAAGCACCGGGTACGTTACATTATCCTATATAACTTATTGATAGTTTATAAAGTTCAAAATACATGTTGGAAACAAAGACCGAGTTTTGCTCTCATATGGATGAAAAACTAATATCCACTCCCATGGTCTTTTACATCTAATTGCATTTTATATGATTAAAAATATTATGTATAAATTACGTATTAACTTAAAACTGTTCTGAGAAATTAAATTTATCCATACTTGTTATATGATAACCAGACCTGAGTTGCCCAGTTGCATAGAGATCCATACATAAGCTATAAAACTACAGAAACTATAACTACGAGAGCCTGCAAATTAAAGCACATCAATTTATCCACACATTAAATTACTTTCTAACCATTTTTGCCGAAATGCTTAGAGAATAAATTAATCAAAAGCGATCCATCCGGTAGATGAAAATCCGGTAGATCCATTACATGGTTTTTACAAAGCCAATCAACCATCAATCCTGTACGTTTTTTCCATAAGTCCGCATTTTATCCATGTTGTTTTTCACTAAACTTTCTGAAGCCAGTTTCCAGCCAATTTTTCTGGACTGTGTAAACTTTTGTTCTTCTTCTCCTCGGCCCGAAGTTCATCTACTTTTAGATAGTGATTATTTTTCTAAATTTATCTATCTGAATTTAAATAGTTATATTTTAAATTACTAGATTTAAAAATATATAGTTGCTTTAGTTAACTTGATTAGACGTGGCAGCAGTCACAAACCCACAAGCAAGTTACGTAGATTGATTGTTTTCTTAGTATAAAAACTAACAAGTAAAAATATTGCCTTGAACAAGTAAAATATTTTCAATTTAACCACTTTAATTTATAACCTAACCTTTCCAAGAGGAAAAGTTAGTATATAAATTAAATAATGTGCATATCTCCCCTCTTCATAACTTCGGAAGAGAGTGAAAATATGCATACTTCCCAAAGATGAATATGGTAAAAATCTATATAATTCATCATCAGGAATAGCATTTCAATAGGCCTCGGTTTGTTAGGTAGATATGAAGATGATATTACTAAAATAGAATTATTATTTATTTCAGAATCTTATCAGCCTCTAAAACTTTGCACATCGATATGTATTCAATAACTTCTGTCGATAATGATTATGGAAGCTGGTGATCCTCGAGAAGAAGTGGACATCTCATGTGGTGACTCCTTGCTGAACCCAGTAGTCACCACTCTCTCCTCCACCATGTTGAGCTCAATCCGCTCAACCAAACCAAAGATAACCGCCAAAGTCGAAGCGGTGTCTCTAAAGAGAGTCGCATCTCTAACACTCCTACGTAACTCTCGGTCCAGTATCTCATATCTGGACCGAGAGCTTGGACTGCTTGTGTCTCCGTCACTCTTTGAGTAACGTTGATCAACTGCCTCATGCAAGTAAACGCCTCACGTAAGTTCTCTCTAGTCTTCCGCTGGATCCTACAGACTCCTCAACTTGTCGGTCCTCACACCTTGATAGTTCTTCTTCAAACACTAGAAGAACTGAACCACAGGGTTAAACCTTGGTGGTATCCCGCTCATACTATCGCATGCTCCACTACTAGTGGACGCACCGCTGATAGTAGACACTCCGTCACTCGTGGATGTATCACTGCCAACTGTCGAACTCCTGGATGAAGTCATCTAGCTCAATGATACCCATCGTACTCGAGCATCGTCGAGGTCTCTTTGTGATCTCATAGATATCGTTCATGTCTCACAACAACGGCATGATGACACTATGTGTACCTCCAATCACGTCCTCATCTGAATCGGTGTCCTCTGTCGACGAGACTAGTGCTACTGGTTGGTACATCACATCACTCTGTGTGAACTCATGTTTACTGCAGCTGGATCTCTGCCGGAACCTCCGTGGACCTCCGTGATGACAACTCCTGTATCAATTGCAAACACTAAGCTCTAACTAGAGAGTCGAACCCTCGTCATCACACATGACGCCAACATGTCTAACCTCGCTCCTACTGAGCTGACCTATCTCTTACTAGGAAGGTCAAGATAATGACGACTAGTATCTATCATTATCACATGCAACTCTCACTGTCTGTTGGTCGCAAGTCCAACCTCTTGTGAGAGAAACAAATGTAGTCGGACTGGTCCGCAACTCCGGTCTCACTACATACAACACATTGGAGTGAACTCACTTCGAAAATCAAGCGTCAAAACAAACAAACTCGGCACACAAACAGGAGGTAGAATACGGAGGAATTTCAACCACAAGAAATTCAAACAATAACCCTCAACACTCAAACATGCACAAAAGATAAATCCAACCTCATCCGAACTGACGCCTCCTCTTCGATGATCACATGCACAATATATGATCATCAACTGTCATAACTTGTACCTAAGGTCACTAACTAGATGTCCACATCTCTAGTAGCTCCAAAAGTCTTTACGTGATAGTTCTACTAGCTCACCCAAGACAACTGTCATCAATTTCCTCCATGCGCGTCTCTACGATATAGTCAAACGCTATCATAACGATAGTTTCCTCCTAGTACTATGAGATCACCCTACCACTCCTATAAGAACATGAGAAAAGATCACCTACTACCTTAAACAAGTCCATAAGTACTTGCACGCATCCTAGAAGACACCAAGAGCTATTGGTCTAGTGGTAAAGCCAAAGCTAAGAGCTAATAGTTAAGCACATTCTTCAAGAAAAGTGTTCAGATGGATGACCTGGTTTTACTCACTCCCACACCACTGAAATTGGGCTTAGCTTACGCACACCAGCAAGCTGACTTGCTGGCTTGTCTCCGCACTCGCGCACTCTGCTCTCACGCACCTCTGCTCCTCAAAGCCTCGAACACTCTCGCTAACTCTCCGCTCCACTTGGAACAGAGTAGAAACTCAACCAAACGGACATAGTACGGAAACACACTCCGGATGAAACAGCAACTTCGGATCACTCCACAAGGTCAAATCTGCCAAATGTGCACACGTTGGCGGATTTACGTTAGAATTTTGACCATCAGCGACCTTCTTTTTCTTGTAACTCTTTCGATCTTTCACCAAATCGGATGATTTTTTATGCGTTAGAACAGTCTTCTCAATGCGCACCTATGACACTCATTGACATCAGACATTTCTCACCAACGTCTTTTTGATGTCCGCCGACCCACATCTGCCGACCTCAAATTTATTCCGACAATCTATCATGAGAAATTTCAGCAGCGCGTTCACACTACCTCACCACAAATTCGACCAAGAATATGTCCAAACACTACTGATCCGCACAAAAATCAAACCCACAATAAAAAAGAACCACTCAATGCAAGCGTGCATCCGCATATCGGAGATATCAACGATCTACACACTCGAGAGATACCACCGACCAAAAGTCCACAATATGACCTCGCGACTTCAGTTCTTCGAGTAATAACAATATGTACTCGCTCCATCATGCCAACCGGCACTACATAAACACTAAAGTCGAGTCAAATCCACTTTGTGTATCAAAGAATCCAGATTGAGCTCACCAAAAGTATCCATCATAGACAGGAGCTTGAATGCTCAGCTCGAAGAACTGAGACCTACAAGCTCTACCTGCGAAGTATATCCCTAGTAGGATTAGCCAAGAACGCGTCTTAACGGCACTAACAGCCCTATCGGGACTAGCCACTACGCACTCGATCAATCTAGCTGAGCTGCTAAACTGACGTGACACCTTCCTCAAGCATCTAGTCTCCAACTGCTAGCTCAAGTTCTTGCTCACCAAAGCATCGGCTCTAATATCACTTTTCGCACACCTACTGTCTGGTTGCACCAATGGAGCTCTTTCTCAATAAATCACAAAACTCACAACGCTAACTTGCAAACCACAATCACATGTTAACGTCCATGCACCACTTATCTTTATCCCATTTGGATCAAATTGAAGCTTGATTGTCTCCTCAAGCTCAACATTCTCTAAGTCCCGACCTAGACCCGACTAAGTCGATCTCAAAACATGAGCAAGTCACAACGTGACTTGGGACGGACGTCCCATAAAGTCTAAGGTCTTAAACGAGATCTCCACCATACCTAGCGGTCCAATCATCTATGATGTCCGTCTCAAATGATGATCTAATCCGCCGTCTCGTTCTCTAGTCTTGCCCTAGCCTTAGATCGATCTCAAGTCCAAAACGTCCAAGTCTAGATAAGAACGCGGTTTGGTACTAACTCATCCATCACCTCATGTCCTTAGAGTTCACCACCGAACTCTGAGGTTCGATTACTCGTCTTGGCTTACCCAAGCATTGAGTCTTCCTCATATATACTTCCTCGAGATCAACGACTCCGTCTTCATTTTGGTCTCTACGAATTATATCACAACCTAATCATGAGATCCGTCATAATTATTATCTCCAATGTTAGTTCGGAAAGTTCTTGGTATCATTGAAAAACTCTCTCCGAGTCTTTTCCAATGATATCTAATTCACCTTGAGATCTCACGTGTAGCTCCATCCACGATCAAAACATTGTTAGAGCTCCAACGCTCTAGCGTCAGATTGAGACCCTGTCATTTGAACCAGTGTCCGATCAACACCGAGTCGACATCTTAATCCTCGAACTGACGTCTCAGATCCGTTTCTAGACTTGACTCCCTTAGGTCGACGTTCGTCAAGGGTCCTTTTGGGATAGACCTCTACGTCCTAAGCCAATGTTCCAACCTTGGTTCAAGGAACTAGGTTTCATCCTGTTCTCAAATTTTCGGCCAAATCATTAAGTCCTACTCGCAGCATTCACAACCTAGCACAATTCCGCTAGGGTTCTATTGTTCACGTCTGCGCTTGATCTTGAGATTGAAAGTCGCAACACGTAACATGAATTTATTGAAGATAGAATTGTATAACACCGACACATATTTCTCAAATTTTATACTGCTTGACATAAACCAGTAAGTTAAATGTAACAGTCTACTACTTTCATTGTAACAATATCTTGTGTGTCGAACCATGTGAGTTTCTTGTGTGCATCCGCAATTAAACTTGTAGTTCACAATGTTATACTACCTAACATGTATCTTCGTCATATCAATCAATGTTAGTATTACATCAAGTTTAAATTTTTATTTTGTATTAATAATCTTGTTTGTGTTAACAATAGAAATAAAAATTTACTTTCATGAAACATTTTTGTTGTCATTTAAACTAAATTCATATCTTTGTCTTTGACAATAGTTGGGATACATATATTCATCAAATGAGATTAAATGGTATTTTCGCATCTACAAACACATAATTACATGCGAGGTTTCATTGTCGTGTGAGAGGTTAGCTTGTGACGTGTCAAAGATTATAACAGCGGATTTGAAACCTTACCCCGTTCAGGCAGACAACAAGATTAGGTTTTTGATCTCATATGATATGCATCTAAAGCGTACACATGCCAAGAGAAACAAAACAAACAAGCATGAAAGACAAACAAAGAAATTTTGGTTTGTTGATAAGAGACACAAGACAAGCAGTTAGGTGGACGTGACGTCTGTTATATAAAATTTTTGATTAGAGATAGTCTTTGCTCATCAGCATTTTGCCTTGCCCCACCTTGTGAGGCTATGGAGAAAATTTCAAAACATTTCTCGAGAATTTCATGAGTCTAGAATGGACGGTTTTTCTTGTCCACAAGGATGACGTTACTGACGTGGTGTTTGAACGAGAGAAGAGCATGCATTGGACTGTTTACTCTCAAAACTCTCCCCCTCTCGGACTGTCCACGGCCAAGTTACATGCATGTCAGAATTGATGGAAATAACTTGTAAACATTGCAGTTCCAAGCATACTCCAGGAGAGATAAGAAACTCGGCTTGTCCAGTAAATGAAATCATTTCATTTAACACCTAACCCATTTGGTGAGAAGGGTTAGGAGATAAATTAGACTACCTTACATGGAGGAAGTGAATATGCGAGGAACTACATAGGATTTAGATCTGTATCTCATCCACAGGTGAAGAGTAATGAAAGCACTCAATATTTAAAAGAGTCATAATATAGAATATAGATTAATATTTTATGGAACTTACAAAATTATGTTTATGTATAGAAAAAAGTACAGTCAGATCTTTGATATTTAAAACGGTTAGTCTTTTCGGTGAAGTGCAGATACTTACATGCGATAATCTTTCACTCCTACAATTGAGAATTTAAAAGTAAATTTATGTAAGAATAAAAGTCTACAATTACAACGGATATTTGTTGACTACGAGTACTCCGGGAGGAGTCGTAACTTCACAACGGGGTAGTTCGACAGGTACCTCGCTCTCCGACGGTAATTCCTGTGCCATGGAATTACAGGAATGTACGTCGCAAGTCACGGGGTTAGGTTTGAAACCACCTAATGTTAGATTTTGTTGTGTTTATATTCTTCCGTGTGAGAGTTCCAGACAGAGATTTATAATAGACATCCGGGAGAAACCGAAATGTCTCCGGGACTATAGACATCCCCAAGCGAGAAATACATGTGGAGTGCGTTACTTTCGACCGTGCACTGTTTTCTTTAACGGCAGTTGGCTGGCCGGGGCCTGTTGGAAGGCATTAAATTCCCTCGAGTTTGTAACCTTAGTTTTCGGTGGCTTCAAAACGTTTTTTTTGCGAGGCGGAGTACGGATTTAAGTTGAGATCGCCTGGACGTTAAACGTCTTTTCTCGCGAGGCGAAGGACGGATTTAAGTTGGGGCCGTCGTCACGGAGTAACTTCCAGACGATGCAGCACTTTTTCGGCCATGCACGTTCCACCGCTAACGTTAAATCACAAGTTCGGACCACGGCCCTACCGCAGTTTTAGGAGCATGGGTCTTCGCAATGTGATGGACGGCGGGACCGTATTTTTGGGGGCATGCGTCTTCTCCTCCTCACGCTCCACTGCGTCCTGCTTGTTACGGATTCATTTTCGTCGGAGATTTCGAGATCTCGTCCTCGTTCTCGTGCATTGTTCGTCTCGATTCATTTTGTCTCCGCTTGACGACGAGGAATTGTTCTCGTCGTCAGTAATTCCTCGTTCTTTGTCGATTGTTCGCTGTTTCTGGTTCGCTGATTCGTTCTTGGTATTTTCTTTCTCGGTTTGCTAATACATTTCTCGTTTGGTCGGTTCTCCTTTGGAGAAAAACCGAGCAATCAACAAATTGTCCTTCAGCTTTTGGCGTCGTCGACAGCATGTTCCTCACGTTGACGGTCTTTATTGGAGGACAATGATCATTCTTCACTCCACACTGCTTGCACGATTCGTTGCATCGGATCTTTGTTTACAGGACGGTTGAGGAGTTTGGTTCCGTTGTGCTTTGCTCCTGCTCTCGATTCTCTGCAGGAGATCTATCGCGTTTGCTATCGTCTTCTGTCTTTGCAGGGATGGCGAATTTTTCCATGCTGCCAACGCTTACGTTAGGTCACATGGTTCTTTTTGTTCATGCTTTCCTTGAGTATATACCATTGTGCAGTGCAATGCTTTGTGACATGACGGCCAGGCGTGCAGAAGGTGGGTTCTTATTTTTGTTGTCTGCAAATTTGGCTGTGTTTGTTGTTGGACTCCTGGAAAGTTTCGTGACTGTTTGCTGTTTGTCACAGGTGAAAGGAGCAACGACGGACCGTCCAGCAATATAGAAGGGTAGGATAGTTTACAAGTATATAGAACACCCATTGTCGTTGTGTATATAGAACGGCCGTTAGTTCACACGAGTACACTAAGAACACTGCCTGACACTCGCAGAGAATGAAATTGAGTAATGCCGGTTTAGCTCCGAGCCGCTGTATTTGGATTACGTTGTGAGAAATAAAGTTTGGATGGCCCACCGTGGTCTTTTTGTTTACAACAACGGTGGAACTCGGCAAACTGAAGTAACGCGAAGAAGGGGAAAAACGGAGAAAGAAACGTAAAGAGGGGGCCTGCCGATCGTCAGAGTCCAAAAAACACATCGGAAAAAATCCGCTCGAAGATGCCACCACACACCAGCAGAGGAGAACTTCTTTTATTTCAGGACCCAGAAAGTAATCAATTTTTTTTTGCATGGACGATAGAGTTAAATGAATTGAAGCAGGAGAGAAAAAAAATTCCACGTCCAACCGTAAGCCGAACGAAAAATAATGACCGCGAAATGAGCCGAGAACGTGCGAGCACCCTTAGGGTGAATATGCAGCCAAAGTGCACTTTCGACCGGGGGCCGGATAACGCCAAGCGGCGAGTGCGGTTGGTTTTTGGTTGGTGGGTCGTGCGTAGGGAGGGGTTAGATCATTTTTTTGAAAAAGGACGGCCGATGAGGTTAAGACATATTAAGGCGTATTATCGACGATCATTTCGTTAGTGAGCGTTAGGGTATTTATTGCAAATGCACACGTTTATTGCAAGAAGGGGGACGCTGTACGCGGGCTCTTTTCTTTTGTTCTCTTTTTATTATTAGAGAATTATATAAATGTTAAATAATATATATATATATTAAGTATATAAATAATTAAATTATTTCATAAACGTTATTTGTTAATCCATACCTGGAAACACGGGGAGAGCAAGGAAAAACTCATAAGCGTTGAATGGATCGTCGCGCTTCAAAAGATACAAGTCCGGGCTACTGTCCTCATGAATACATAACTTTACTGTCGCGTTTAATTTAATACCTAACCCTTCCTATCGGAAGGGTTAGGTATTAAATTAAACGTACATGCATTATCCCCTCTTCCGAACTTGGAAGAGGTGGATAATGCAAGGAAGTCAGTAACAGGGTGAATAAGCAAGGGTTTAACAGACTATCCGGGACTATCCGCGACGATTTTCTTGTAAGCAGGAGTTTCCTTACTTCCCATAAGCCCACAAGTACGTTGTGAGTCATGCATCAAACATTGTGCTAGGAGAGGGAATTTTCAAACAATTTAAATCAGTTTATAGTCAGTGTCGAATATCTCACAGAAACATGACGAGGAGTTGACCCTACTCACTTGCTGGTACTGGGTGTTATCGTTCTTTCTTCGACAACCCTTAGTACCTGGGTCTCGCTCCGCACTAGATCTTGATCAAGGGCGTATCAAGCGCTAGAGATACCTCTTCATGGTGAGATTTGATTCCATTTGGTAAAGAATGAGTTCTCTCGCTGTGGTGTTCTTAAGTGAAGAAATTGATACTTTCACGTCTGTATCTATATATACACTGTTACATGCAATGGTATGCGTGATCTGGAATTCTCATATAAAACTTGATCAATCAAGACATGAATAAACGGACGCGATTCAAAAGGTTCAAGTACAGGATTCAATGTCTAATTGTATATTAATAAACAAAATATTCAATTTATTAACTAACCCTTGCGACAGGGAAAAGATAGATAATAAAATAATCCTGTGCATGTTTTATCTCCATCTTTTTACGCGCTAAACCCTAAATTCAGATGGGGGAGTCCTCACTCATTTTGAATATCCTTCCCCACAGCCTTGTAGAGTGAATTTCATTTTCTTTTATCAGAAAACTTCTAAATTTTATAAAAATATTTTATAATAAATTATTAAAAAATTTAAATTGATTCATAAGTGATATATATTAACCAGTCTCGGAGTAGCCAACTCATCAAGATATAACCCATAAGTGGAGTCAAGACTGATGCGTTTCTGAGAGTATAAGTCCGGGGCACTAATTGTCAAACCGCGCAGTTTCCAGAGGACATTAATTAATGTTCTAACTCTTCCCGTCGGAAGAGTTAGAAGATTAATCAATGTACACGCATGTACACTTTGAAATGTACATGAGGTGAATATCCTCTCTCTAATGAATATGCATCGTAGTTGAATGATAATTGTGAAAGACAAAGCGAGACCGAATGTCCAAATCCTTTTCTGGTTCCACAAATTGTGATATCCGGTGCTAGTCAAGTATGCAAACACGTGGGTGGAGAAATCCCATAAATAGTACGAACCAGCTAGAGAATAAACATAGAGATGTTAGAGATTGACCACGATAAACATTGCAGAGGTGGTGTAATAGGAAGGAGGATATTCACCTGCATATTCAGGCGTATAAATATACATGCATTTAATTTAATACCTAATCTTTCTGACAGAAAGGGTTAGGTATTAGATTAAACTTTGTTAAGTTAATTGTATTCATGAGTATATTTGACCGCACTTGTATCTTCTGGAGCGCGGCAGGCGACCCAAGACTTATGGTTTATCTCGTGCTCTCCCAAGGCAAGCATGAACTAATAGATAACTTTTATAGAATATTTTAATTATTTATACTTACTTAGTACATATTTTTATTTAATATATATATATATATATTCCTGATAACATTAAGCGCAAAAGTTCTCAGAGTTCATCCAGCATGTGTATTCACCTCATGTACACTTAAAAGTGTACATGATGTGAAATTTATATTCTACTCCTTCCGGCAGGAAGGGTTAGAATATAAATCATAAATCTTCATAAAACTGCACGGTTTGAGAATTACAGACTCTGACTCATCCTCCCAGCAACGCATCAGCCCGGACTCCACTTATGGTTTGTATCCGGACGAGTTGGTTCTCCGAGATTGGTTAACATATATTATTTATAAATTAAATTAATGTATTATAAAATTTATATATTTTTTATAAAAGAAAACAAAATTCACTGTACAAGACCGTGGGGAAGGGTATTCCAGGTAAGAGCACAAAGCTCCATGGTGAAAGTAGTTTTTATAGAAAGAGAATTAAACTCTATATATATTCATTTTATTTTAAATAAAATACGCAGTACATGGATGAAATTGTAACTACATATGACACTTCTATAGGAAATTTATTTAACCATATTTCATTTTTAAAATTAAAATCTGCACAAACTAGAAAGAAAAAGAAAACAAAATATTAACACAACCTGAAAATCACAAATTTTACCAAAAAAGCTGGAATTTTCGGAATCTTTGTCACGGAGTCCATACTAGCTTGCGAATAAGTCTGAAATGCTCGGACAATACCATCCGTAACCAGCTCCTTTGGAAATCAACCCGCGGATTTCTCCGTCTCCGCCATTTTTCTCTTCTCCTGTTGCGGAATCTAACTGTTACGAGAAGTTGTACTTTAGAGGTGTTCTCCTATCTTTTTCTTTTTTACCAAGTTGGTTTAGAGTTTAAATCCACCCTTCTGCCCTTCGGGGCGTAGGTTGCTTGGCCCTTCGGGTCCCTCTTTCCTCTGTAAGGCTTTATGGGATCTTTCCATCTTGCGTGTTCTCTTCAGTGGTTAGTATCTAAAGTTGAGGTTGGTTAGTGTCGAAGTTTGAAAGTGAGTAGACTCGACATCAACCTGCTCTACGCGGTGGACCAAGCGCCACTCACACCTGTTGGATCCGGTAAGAAAATCTTTCCCAGATTGCTGTCACGGACCCGCAGAACTTGCCCGATTTAAGTCCCCGGTAAGCGCAGCACAAAAGATAGAAAGGTCTGAGATGCAGAGTGACCACCCAATCTGTAAGATGGGGTCATCAAAGATCTTATGATTGGTGGAGAAGGATATACACGACCCGTAGAATGACGAGTGGCGGATATTTGTAGCCACTTGTTCCCAAACGTGGAGACAGCAGGACAACAGTACATGACAGTACTTGTAGTGTACTTTCGAGGGAGCGTTGCACCATCGCAGGATGGTTCGGCGTCGAAGCAGCGAATCCAAAGCAGCCCAGCCTAGATCCGGCATCCCGTGTAATGTGCCCTGTCAACTTTTCAAAAAGTGCAGGAGAAGTAGAAAATGTGTCGGATAATTTCTCTCTCAAACAACCAAAGAAGTGAAAAAATATTCAAAATTTGCTAAACATCGTCGGTGGATTAATACATTAGTCCGTGATTTTCCAAAAAATTCCAACAAGTTACAGGTAAGTAGGATTAACTTCTCTAAAAATACTAAAATTAGAGAATAAGTCGAATAATTTTTATGTCAAAAAATTTTTCACAATTTGCTAAAAATCAACGGTGAATTAACACAATAGTCGTTCAATTGTCAAAAACCGCTGGGCAAATTATAGGTAAGCAGGGGAAACCTAGGGCTGGACGCTAAACCCTCCAAAGTCAGCGAATAGTGGTTTCAAAATCAGACGAGATGATTTTGCCGCAGCAGATGGTATTTTACTTCGTTATGCAGTTTCGGCATAAATATTTTCGGTGTGTTGAATGCGTTGAAAGTTATCCGTGATGTGTGCCGTAACATTTAATAATTAACGTAAATTCTAGTAGATGCAGTCCGATATCTAAAACTCACTACGGTAACACATTTTTATCGCGGCAGTATAAATGCATGCAACATGAACTTCTGGGAACCATTGTTCGCTTATTGTTATCGAAAAATATATATATATATGTTAAATGAAATGTTTTTTAAACTAAAATATTAATTAGAAAATCTATAAATATTAAACATTAGTGAACCTGGAGTTCTGGATGATATCGACATAACCTATAATACGAGTAGAAGTGAATGCACTTGCTAACCGCATATATCCGAAAAGCTACGAGCAAATAAATGAGAAGTAATGAAAAATTTAATTCATTATCTAATCCTTCCTTACCAGATAGAAGGGTTAAATAATAAATTAAATGACATGCATATATACCAGACAGAAGAGTAAAATAATAAATTAAATGACATGCATATATGTGAAACACCTGTGCATATTTCTTCTCCATTTTTCGATAAAGAAGGCAAGTATGCAAGGGTTTAATTTAGTACCTAACACTTCCTGTCGAAAGGGTTAAGTACTAAATTAGAAAGAGAATATACATCCAAAGTGAACAATTGCCCAAGGCACCGAAAAGGACAAACGTTCATGTAGTTACCAAAAATAATCGAAAATAATTGGTTCAGAGATGATTAGAGGCGACAAACTTCAGCTTAAAAATAATAAATAGACTGTGTGGAGAGGTACGAAGGGGAATTAAAGTGTTGATTAAATTTAGTATAAGTAGCTTAGTACAATTCAGTTTTGCGTGAAATGCTATTGAGAAACTGCGGTGATACAAATGGATTTGTAGATTACCTTTTTAGATTACTGAACCTCCGAGGTCAACGTGTGTGCTTAAAAAAGATCACTTTTCTCATTTCTGCGAGAATCTGGATTGATAGCAAGTACTGCTACTTGGGATGGGGTTCTGCAGCAGTGCTCAGCATGGGCCTGGTTTAGATAGAATCTATAAATAAATTTCTATCGTACACATGGTTACCCTGATTTCAAAACCCATAAGTAGAAGACAGAGAAGTATCTCCTTCAACATATAAAGCCCTTGGCCCGAAAGGAATAAAAATATTATTTTTTGTTGATGTTAATTTATGCACTAACCCTTCCTGTTGGAAGGGTTAGTGCATAAATTAACACCTTGTATATTTTCCCCTCTTCCGAACTTGGAAGAGGTGAATAATATGCAAGGATGTCTGCATATTCACGGGACGACGAGAACAAATTTACCGTCTATTCATAGCTTTACACCTTTTCGATTAACTTAAACCATTTTGCCGGCACATTTTTGCAAAAGAACTCTTCATATCACCTACCACCTTGAAAAAGTTCCCCAGAAGCTAATCGAGCATGCATAATATTCACGGGACGACGAGAACAAATTTACCGTCTATTCATAGCTTTACACCTTTTCGATTAACTTAAACCATTTTGCCGGCACATTTTTGCAAAAGAACTCTTCATATCACCTACCACACCAAATTCACCGACATATTATAATCATTATCGACAGAAATTATTGAGTACATATCGATGTGCGAAGTTTTAGGGGCTGATAAGATTCTAAAATAAATAATAATTCTATTTTTGTGATAGCACACTCCATCTTCATATCTACCCAACAAACCGAGGCCTATTCAAATGTTGTTACTCATGTTGAATTACATATATTCTTAAGAAAAATAGAAACCCACGGATTTCCTCCATATAAAAAGCATTATAAATTCGGAGGAATTTCGAAATCTGTTCAGGCCATATTCAAGGGAAGTACGTATAGAGTAGAATAATATTATAATACGCGTACAGAAAAATCAGAGCGTGTACAAATGAACTCTGTGTGTTATATAAAAGAGTAGAAGAATTCGAGTGAAAGAAAAAGACTAAGTCTTTGTGTGTATTGTAAGGGAAGCATGCATATTTTCACCCTCTTCCGAAGTTCTGAAGAAGGGAGATATGCACCTTCTTTTATTTATGTACTAACTTTCCTCTTGGAAAGGTTAGGTTATAAATTAAAGTGGTTAAATTAAAAATATTTTTACTTGTTCAAGGCTAAGAAAACAATCAATCTACGTAACTTGCTTGTGGGTTTTGTGACTGCAGCTACCACGTGCAATCAAGTTAATTAAAGCAATTATCTATTTTCAATTCTAGTAATTTAAAATATAACTATTTAAAATCAGATAGATAAATTTAGAAAAATAGTTACTTAATTTTTTTTTACAAAGCCTGCATTTTATCCATGTGTTTTTCACTAAACTTTCTGAAGCACGTTTCCAGCCAATTTTCTGGACTGTGTAAACTTTTGTTCTTCTTCTCCTCGGCCAGAAGTTCATCTACCATGTATATTATTCACCCCATGTACTCTTTAGACGGATGGATCGCTTTTGATTAATTTATTCTCTAAGCATTTCGGCAAAAATGGTCAGAGAGTAAATTAATGTGTGGTAAATTGATGTGCTTTAGTTGCAGGCTCTCGTAATCATAGTTTCTGTAGTTTGTATAGCTTATGTATGGATCTGCATGCAACTGGACAACTCAGGTCTGGTTATCATATAACAAGTATGGATACATTTAATTTCTCAGAACAGTTTTAAGTTAATACAGAATTTGTTCATAACACTTAAAATATTTTTGATAATATAAAACGCAGTTAGATGTAAAAGGTCATGGGGAGAGGATATTAGTTTTTCATCCATATGAGAACACGACTCGGTCTTTGGGTTTCCATCAAACATGTATTTTGAACTTTATAAACGATTAATAAGTTATATGGGATATAAGTACCCTTTGCTTGGGTACTGCTTATAATACCCTATGGCAGCATCAACGGTGATCATTCACTCATCAAAGTGAGATAGTGATTGATTATCGAAAAAGATTCAAAATAAATTAAATTTCTATTGCTGCCCGAAATGTCAAATCTGCCCGGTTCTGAAATCTACCCAATCTAGTTGATTGATAGATAGATCGTCATAGATTTCAGCATCAGGTATTATAAGCGGAACTCGTTTTCGAATACATTAATAGATCTATATATATATAGATTGTATAATTTATATTTGTAGAGTCTATTAGTCAGAAATTTGCTTGATCACACATCTCTTAACAACATATTACTTTATCACACTCTTGATTTACTACAATAAAGCTAATCATTTGATCAAATCATTCATCATTTCACTACATTCGGTCGTCTAATATCTCGAACTCTGTCATTCAAATCATTTGAACAAAAAATTACATCTCAAATGATATATGCTCAAAAAGTTGATGTATGCAGTCTGACATGTCACTAATATGATTAGTTTGATAACTAGTCTAGAGTGTGATCAAACAATACACCGTTAAGAGAGTTGTGATCAAGTGCAACAAACTTATAAGAGGTCTAATAAAATAAATTTCTGGTCTATTAGTCCATATCCGCATTTGCATTACGATCATCTAACCTCTTTGTAGAAATATATAACTAACATCTTTCAGAGATAAAGATTTAACAGAAAATAAATTAAAATGAATGATTCACTCTCTGATGTCTTTTATCGTTCATTGCGTTGCTATTTAATAGAAAGACAAACTCATAATAAGACTTTGTCTTCCTTTTAAGCTGTAAGTTTCTTGTTGGTTTTCTTGAGACTTCTGAAAAACATTTTGACTAAATAGTCATGGCTTTGCTCACATATGTAACATGCCTCGTGGTTAAGTCATTCTGACACCTTGTAAAAATTATGAATTCGGTTACTCTATGTGACTCCTGGTCCAAGTCATTTCCAGATTTATAGCAATATGAACGGGTTTAGGTCATTTTAGAATCTATTTGATTAAAATTAGTATTAGGGTTTAGACAACACTAAACTCTTCCGATTCTAAATTTTTAATGATAACATCATACTGAATCGATATGACATTCTGGCATGAACGGCTCTATATAGTTGAGAAATTTACAAACAGAGTATAAGAGAGGCGAGAACGTAATGTCCACTCGTGGCATGATCAATCCCAGACAAAAGCTAATAAATAAGCATGCTCAATGGACTTTTGGCCTAGATCAGAGAGAAGACAAACATGAAAATAGTGAAAACGTAATCACATATGGTTGATGGAAACATGATGAGATGAAAAAAATAATTAATGCAATGCGCTACTAGCTGTACAAGAGCAGACAAACCTATACATGTTTTAATTTGATGTACTAAATTTAAGTGTTTATATTGAGTGATGTAAATTTAATAATCTAAATTTACATCAGTTGACTGACAGACATGACTGCTGTGCAAAACAGTCTAACCCGTCCGTGTTAAAGACGCACACACCTCTTCGTCACATTTGGCATCACGATCATATTTAAATCTGTAACTCAAGGGTGTGATATACTCACATCGAACTATAATCGAATGAAAGAATATCATTTTTTATTCAGTAATTGTTTCCCTAACCCTTCCAAACAAAAAGATTAGGTAACACATTGACCATGTATTAAAGCCCTCTTCCATCCTCAGATGGAAGAGGTGAACCTTAAACCCTAAATCTTAGTGAGATAGCAGCTAAAAGCTACACCTCCTGAAGTAATGTTCCCTAGCAGGTATGAGGACGGGGAAAAATATCCACCAAGATCGTTGAGTTGATAGAACAGCAGCATAACCTTAATATATGACACTAAAATAACAACAGAAGAATCATCTGAACTATCTTCCAAAATCTAGGAATTAAAATCATATACTTTCTACGTATTATAATGCAACAGCAAATGAAAACAGTAAAAACAAATGTCTAAAATATCCACGATAAGATAGAACAGCTTGGATACACTTGAGGCACTCGGATTACTGTTTGTTTTAAAGAATACGCATCCTATGCACATAGTGGGAAGAACGTGTAGAAGAGTACAAGGTGCCAGAATAGTGTGAAAATTCTTGAGGCGGATGGCTGTTCTTTGTTTTTTTTTTCAGTTTCCTTCGATAGGTGATGTTAGAAAAATAATTTCCTTTGAGAGGTGGTATGCATGCTCGGGAACATCTGTTCGCTTTCTTTTATCGAGAAAAGCGTTATTGTTATGTAGGATTCCACATTTAGTGACTATAATAAATTAAATTATTTGTAAATATTAAGTGATAAATAGATCGAGAACTGCGGACATATCTAGACCTAACCTATAACACATTCTCGAAATGACGAGTGCAAGACCTTATGACCATTAATTTATTCTGGGTGTTAAGTTATTACCTACTCTTTTTTTTAATTATAGATATAAATTAATGAGCATACTGCATTCGCTTATCTGAAGAGGAATAGCGTGAATATATCTGAATATAAACTAGTTTATAATATACATACATACAAATATATATATATATATATATTGTCGGTTAGACCTTCTTACTGAGAACAGGTTGAACTTTGGACTTGTAAGTGTCAAAGGATGGTCCACCTGTCCTCCAAAACTTACCTTTGAGATATATAATCTATTCTTATCTATTACGGTAGTTTAAAAAAAGTCGGTGCATTACAGTGGAACATGGATAAAAGTCAGTGCTCTACAGTAAGTAAAATATTAACTTTTATAGAGGAAGTTTATATAACATCGTAATCTTCTAAATGTTATAACGAAAACCAACAAATAATCTTTGATAAAGCTACTCAAAATCAATTATAAAGAGTTCATATGTTATAACATGTAAACGAGAATGTCATAACAACAACAACCAAAAAGTACAAAAAACATACAGTACAATACACGATGACTATATGAGTGAAAAGTTAAAAAATACTCTAAACGTGAAACTCAGTTCTCACATGTATAGTATTCAGCGACTAACTGAAAGAAACTACACGTGTCCCTTTGAAAAAAGGATAAGGAAAATACGTATTGGACTTCTATTTCATAAAATTCTTTTTCGTACCAAATCATGAGAACTGTTAAAATAAATCTCTATTATATTGATTGGTTAATTTTCCCCGAAACATCTTGCACTTCACTACCACTCTCATGCACTCTGCACGACACGATAGTTATTGCATCCAATCTACTCCACGATTAAGGTGATAATTATAGTCTTGGTAGGTTTCATCATGATCTCGATAGGGCAAATCTCAAGTCTCAGCAAGTACAAAAGAATTTATCAAATACTGTAATACACTGTAACAATCATCTCTTCAGTTATACAAAACGTGAAAATTTATAACGTCCAACTGGTATAGCTAGTTGTTCTATAGAGTTCATCGTGGAGTATAGTAGTTATTTTTATTCTGTCTGTTCTGTAAAATGACAATATCCAGATCTTGTAACAAAGAAACAAAATATCCAAATCATAATAAAGTAACAAAATGATAAATTTCGAATATTACTTTCCAGAGTAACAAAATTCTGACAATTATAAAATTATAACACGTAACCAGGTAACGTTTATCCATGGCAGACTTAACACTCTCCGACTTCTAGGGTTACTTTTCCGACTTTTAAAGGTAGGTCCGGATGGAGGCGAAAAATGCAAAAAAGTCCATGAGAGAGCAGCACGAGGTAGGTGAAACCGCGAAAGGTTCGTACCCTTTCCTCATTTGACTCTGGAGTGAGGTCAAGGCTCGACGCCCCATACGTACGACGGATCTGCGGTGGTACATGTACTACACGCGAAGAGGAGAAACACTTTACAAATGGCACACATAAAAGTTGCCTGGGTGCAAAGGAATGTTTGTAATGTTCAGAATACCAACGCAATCGTGAAGCTTTCTCAACCTACCAAGAAAATTATGCTCCTCTAACGAAGATTGGAATCTGCTAATTTATTGGGTGCGATGTTTGTTTCTCGAGCATCCATTTTCTTCCTTTCGACCCTGAAAGGTGAAAATTCTGACCTTGCTTGCTCAACCATTCCCTGAGTGGAGTAGGGTATCCCACATCACCTGAATGATTGTCTACAGCTCCGTATCTTCCCTAGGTTGCAACGTCGCTCTCGCCTCGTTAGTCTAGGATCTAATTGTTAAATATCATGGGAAAGTTACATCTAAATCAAATCTAAATCACATCTAAATCATCTACATCTCTGGTAAAAGAACTAAAGATAAAAAAAAAGATGTTACTTGTGACATGACTTTGACATGAGAGTTACTGTGACAACAGTTAGATAAGTCACTTTGAGGTGACTGCAGTTATGTATCAGTAGTATATTAACTCACATTCTTTGTAGAGCGGTATGAGTCGAAGTTCTCTCTGTCTGTATCACTTCTGAAGTTTAAGTAAAGTGTGCACATTTCATCTCAGGATATTTCTGTTTAAGTTCTTCTTATAACCAGTTCTAACAGACTGATCTGTTATCAGTTCTAATAAGCTTGTAGTATTATGTTGTGAGAGATAAAGTTTTCATATTCTGATAGATCTGGAGTGCAGTTTTTTCAATTTTGTAACATGATATCATAGCTTAGGTTCTTCAAGCTAAGGGTTTAAGATTCTGATCATCTGGTATTTAGTTTTTGTGGATTGTTTTACTCGTCTTTTCAGCAAGATAGCAACAATGGCTGCTACTTTCAGTGAGTTTGGTTTGAATGAGATCATTAGACTTTCAGGTCCTAACAATTACAGTTCTTGGAAATTGATCATGAAAGTCAATCTGAGTGAGAAAGATTTATGAGATGTGGTTTATGGAGAAGAGAAGCTGGCTCTATTTTATGATGAGAGTTCTCATGAAACTCTAAGATTCATTTAAGGAACAAACTAGTGAATTATTCAATATTTTGCTTTTTGTGAAAAGAGGATCAGACCTACTATTGAGGTATATGATATAAGAAAAGAAGCTTGGGAGAAACTAGCTATCATATATGATAATGTAAGCAAAAATAGAGTGGCAAAGTTGAAGAATTATTTACATTCTATCAAAATGGGAGTATGGATGAGAGTGCAGATATTCATGAGCACATTTAGAAGATAGATTGTATTTATGTGCAACTAACCAGAGAAGGAGGGACATATGGTGAGGAAGATCTGGACCATTTGGTTTCTATAACTTTGAATAGTCTTAGTATTCCATATTTTCTCCTGATATCAACATAAGGGAGAATATGTCAACTTATGAAAAGTTGTGAAGTTTACAACATGAAGAATAGCAGTTGATCAAAAACATTTCCCTCAGAAAAATCAAGGATCTTCTTTTATGCTGAAGACTTACAGAAAAAGAGTAGCAATCCCAAAAACATGGATCTTCCTACTCAAGAAACTAGAACAAAACTTTATGCTCATTCTGTAAAAAAGGTGATAGGCTTGAAGAGTGTAGACAGAAATTAGAACCTGCTCTTTATGTGGAAAGAAAGGTCACAAGATTGAAGATTCCTATGCTAGAAAGGCAAATGGAAGTCAAATTCTACATCAAATAATATTGTTATTCAAGAAGATGCACAAGAATACAAGGATGTTGGTAATATGTTTATTACCAGCTTGATATCTACAACAACACAAGATAAGAATTGGTATATTGATTTTGATGCTTCTAAGCAGATGATCAACCACAGATCACTCTTGAATAAATTTTCAACAACTACAAGCTCTAAGGTTACTCAAGTTGATGGTATAGAATGTGAAGTTCAATGTACTGTAGTTGTTACAGTAAAAACAAGTGAAGGAGATCTAAGGTATACAAGAGGTACTCTTTATTCCAAAGCTCACTAAGAACTTGCTTTCTCTTGGAAAAGTCACAGATCATGGAATCAAGGTGATTTTTTATGATACAAAAGTGCAGACACTAGATGCTTCACATAATCAGAGAGTTTTTGCTTCAGGAACGAGAAGCAAAAGTCAAGATTATATATTCTGAATACTAACCCTCAAGTCCAAGAAGTCTCTATGGTTGTTTGTTCTTATAATCAAACAAACCTTTGGCATCAAATATTTGCACATTTGAATTTTTGAAGTCTGGAACGTATGATGGATAATCATATGACACTGGAAGGGTTGCCAAGGATGAAGCTACCAACTACTGGAGATATATGTGAATGATGTATATTTGGAAAACAAAGCAGAAAGAGTTTTCCAAAAGAATGAGATGCAAGAACCAAAGAGTTGTTGGCCTTGGTCCATTCAGATGTTTGTGGACCCCTGCAAACAAGCTCTATTGGAGGTTGTAAGTACTTTCTGACATTTATTTATGATGTGAGCTGAAAGACATAGATATATTTCTTGCAACAAAAATCTGAAGTATTTGAATACTTCAAGAAGTTCAAGGCTCTTGTAGAAAATCAAAGTGGAAAGATGATTAAAGTCTCATTTCAGATAGAGGAGGAGAATATTGTTCTAATCTCTTTGTTCAGTTTTGTGATGAGCATGATATTCAAAGATAACTTTCCACAACTTATACTCCACAATAAAATAGTGTAGCTGAAAGAAAAAATAAAGTGATTGTGGGAAATGACAGATCCATGCTGAATGTCAAGAATCTTCTTAATTATTTATGGGCTGAAGCTTGCAACACGGCTGTTTACATTATGAACAAAGCATATACAGCAGTTGTGCAGCACAAGACACATAAAGAGATAATTATAGGAGTGAAATCAGATGTGTATCACTTCAAGATTTTTGGTGCACAACTTACATGCACATCAATGATAAAAAGACGTAGAAGTTGGATGTAAAGTCAGAAAAGTGTATATTTGTGAGCTATGCTGAGCAAACCAAGGGTAAAATTGTACATCAGTCTACAAGAAAGACTCACGTTAGCAGAGATATTATATTCTCTGAGTTGGACTCTAATCTTATAGAAGGTGAGAAAGAAGTTTGTGATACATTCAGATTTAAGAAGCTACTTACAAGTGAGGATCAGATTGATTCAGAATCTGATAAATTTGATATTGAAGTGGACTTAATCACTGGAACAATCAGCATCTCTCACTAATCCTTGTGAAGAGCAAGTTGAATTACAACCAAATTCTGAATTTGAGCTACAAAGTATTTATGAAATTAAAGGAGATGACTTACAACATGAAGCAGATTTTCATGAAGAGTTAGAAGACCACCAGCAAGGCTTGATGCTTATTGTGGACTTGTTGAAAGCGTTCAAGAGGATGATCCACTTACATTTAAAGAAGCTAACAAAGGCTTTGGTTGGAGACAAGCTATGCAAGAGGACTACAAAATGCTACTTAAAAAATCAAACATAGGATTTGCTAAAGCTACCAAGAGGAAAAAGAGCAATCCAATGCGAATGGATTTACAAAACCAAGCTACAATCAGATGGTTTAATTGACAAGCTGAAAAGAAGGTTAGTAGCAAGAAGATTTCAGCAACAATAATGGATTGATTATGGAAAAATGCATCTATTTGCAATTGATGCAAATGGATTTTGCATCAATTGAAAAATGAGATTCAATCAGACTTATAATAGCTCTTGTTGGTTCATTATCACTAGAAAATACATCAGACGGATGTGAAGTCAGCTTTCCTTCATGGAGAGTTAGAAGAAGATGTTTACATGGTTCAACCCCTAGGATTTGAAGTGAAAAAGATGAAAGATCATGGGTGCATTCTCAAAAAATCATTATATGGATTAAAACAAGCACCAAGAATTTGATATTTTGAGATACATGAGTTTCTACACAGCTCTAAATTTAGAAGATCAGAGTTGGGTCCAAACCTCTATGTCTTTGAAGAGGTTTGGACCCAATTCAAAGAGGATCATACTCATCTTATATGTGGATGATATCTTAATTTCAGCAAGTGATAGGAAGTTGGTGCAGCTACTCAAAGGAGAACTCAGCAAGAGGTTCGAGATGTCTGATTTGGGTTTAGCAAGATTCTTCTTTGATGTTGATATTTAACATATGGAGGACTGTATTATATCTTTTCAGCAAATATACATAAAGTCTATACTTGGAGAGTTTCAGATGGAAGATTGCAAGTCATCAGCAACACATATAGAGCAAGAAAGTTGTTTTGAGAAGACTGCAACTGAAAATGTCATTGAAAAATATCTGTACATCAAATTAATTGATAAACTCATATATATCATATATCTCATCCACACCAGACCTGATATTTGTATGATGTTGGGAGCCTAAGTCAATTTATGCATTGCTCCAATTTCATCTCATTGGGTTGTTGGAAAGAAAATTCTGAGATATCTGAAAGATACTAGCAATCTTGATCTTATATTTCAAGAGGGGAGAAATGAGCCTCATGGTTTTCACAACAGTGATTGGGTTGGAGATACTAGCAACAAAAAGTCCACATCAGATGCATGCTTCACTTATGTTCAGATGGAATTATCAGTTGGAGCAGCAAGAAGTAAAATATAGTAGCAAGGTCTTCAACAGAAGCTAAATACATTGCTCTTAGTGATGGTTTTATAACCTTGATATGATTAAAGAATTTATTGTTGGAGATGCAAAAAAAAATATATTATATGTGGATAGTCAGAGTACAATGTTCTTGGTTAACAACAAGGTTATCGGAGAAAGAACAACAAGTTTGGAGACAAAGTTACATCATATCAAGGAGAAAACTGAAGTTAATATAGTCAAGCTGGAATATTATCCTTCAGAAGACCAGCTAGTTGAAAATTTTACCAAAGACTTATCAAAGTTAAAGTTTATACATATTAGAGATTTACTAAGTATGAAAAAAATGATTCTCTAACGGAAGAAAGTGTTAAATATCATTAGGAAGTTGCATCTAAACTCTGCGGAAGATAAAAAAGAAAAAAGAAAAAAAAGAAAGAAGTGACTTGTGACATGACTTTGACGTGAGAGTTAATATGACAGCAGTTAGATAAATCACTTTGTGGTGACTGCAGTTAGTACCAATAGTATATTAATCTACATTCTTTGTAGAGTAGTATGAGTAAAGATCTTCTTTGTCCGTATCAGCTCTGAAGTCTAAGTAAAGTGTGCACATTTCATCTCAAGATATTTTTGTTTAAATTTTTTTTTTTATTAGTTATAACAAGTTGATCTCTTAGCAGTTCTAACCGGTTGGTAGTATTTTGTTGTGAGAAATAAAATTTTCATATTCTGATAGACTTGGAATGAAGTCCTTTCAGTTTGGTAACACTAATCGCCGATTCATCTGAGTATGTGGACCATCCCCAGCGTCGGGACTAACACCTGAGAACTTGTATAGTTTGTGTGTATGGAAGTGAACACGCGACGCAATGAATAGCAAACGGATGGAAAGACACCATCAAGCCATACAAGGGAAAGAAGGACCCGAAGGGCCAAGCAACGGAGAGCTGTATCTATAAGTTCTGAATAGTACAGAAACAGTGTTTTGCATAGGAGAGGGAATTGAATTTCACGAGGCGAAAGAAAAAGGGATGGAAGGATTCCAACCTTTTGACCCCGAGGACCATCAAATGATTCGGTGAGTGCATAGACCGTCCATTAAACAATAAAATTCTCTGGTGCAGTTGTCAAGACCAGCAGCAAACAGCAACTTTGGCGGCAGAGGGTAAAGCAAAACATTCGCTGCGGATATCAGTGACTTGCCATTCTGAGCTGACGCAAATGTAAACGAAAACTAAGCTGCCAATGATAGAAGCTCGTGGTGACACTGTGACATGCCGTTGATCTCATTTTTGTGTGTGCTTCTGACAGGACCTTCGCACCGTCGATGGACCCACCCCTGCTAGTCTATTTTAAGGTTTGACTATATCACCAGGTCTGCTCGAAACCTTCCTTTACTCTAACGGTGACTCCTGTCTACAATACGTTGCGACTGGCGACTCGTGAGTTCTCTCAGATAGTTCTCTCAGATAGTTCAAAGCCTTAGAACTGCAAAGCAGGAAAGTCGGACATTGTCCATGACCAGAACGATGGACGCCCATATAATCATGAAAGGCTGGCACGTCCCAAAGTTGGAAAACCTGAGGAAGGGAGGCAGGAGCTTGTACTCTGCTTGAGAAGAGGTAGATTATGGTAGTGATGACTAGGACGAGACTGTATGGTATTGAGATTTGACAGTGGTAAATGGGTGTCCGATGGCAGCGTCGAAAGCCTCCGCGAAGCACAGAGAAGTAACGAATAGATTGTGGACTGCCATAACCGTGGTATCATGCGTCGTGTCTGTGGTGTCTCAGCGTCAGAATACGGCCCCAGCAGAAAGTGAGTCCTAAGGCTTGCAGATTTATTGTCGCGCTGTGCTGTTATTTTCGTGTCTGGCGCAATAACCTTAGAATCGTAGTTCTCGTGGGGTTAGACTGATCCCAATCAATTAGTCGACTCAAAATCAAACCATTTCCATTCGAGAGCCCTTTGCTATCTCGATACAGCTGAGAAATTGAACTCGTAGATTATCGATGAAAAAATAATCATAGAGAGCGAGAGAGAGAGAGAGAGAGAGAGAAAGCCTCAGGCACGATTATGCAGTTGAAGTTGTTTTCATTCAACTTTGAAACAGGGAAGATGCTACAAATGCTGGCAGTCCTCTCACATCTGTAGAGTTAGTCGCATCTGAGATGTCATATAAGCAAGTTCCATGCAGCCATAGTTTCTACCTACAGAATTTGCCTTCATGATCTGACAATCGTTTTAGTTGTTTCGGTGTACACTTGATTGCTCTCTCTCTCTCTCTCTCTCTCTCTCTCTCTCTCTCTCTCTCTCTCTCTCTCTCTCTCTCTCTCTCTCTCTCTCTCTCTGTGTTAATAGTGAAGATAACCCGTATGATTCGTGGTTGTCACTGCGGTGCGGTGAGGCGGAGTTCGTCCGCCTCTTATCCTTGACTATATAGATGCGATATTTCTTATTTCTTTCGCGGGAGTTGTTTTACCATAGCATTCCAAGCTTTGATTAGCCTCTCTGGGACCAGCTGCGGAAAGAACTTGGGAGCAATCCACGTTGATGGTTAGAACTAGACATTCGAGAAGTTCATACTTTTCACTCATTTGTTTGCGTATGCCACCTAATTGTCAAAATATTCTGCTCAGTGTTCACTACCATGTTGATTAGTTGATTCAGCAAGGCGTGATCTTTAACTCAAAACCATCTGGAAATATGAAAGACGAACTTTCCATCTGAGAATACACAGCATAAAAGTATAACTGCGGATGCTCGCATTTGGTTGGTAAGTGGGATGGTTGGTAATTCGTTTCGCTTCCGTCATATACAGAGGAGGCACTGCTGGCACTAAGACGAGGATTCCGTGATCAGGCGCAACGCCTTTCAGCTTGGAAACAGACCACGGATCCATGTTCTGATATGTGGACTGGAGTATTTTGTGTCGAGGAGGATGAACCTCGAGATGTTGATCCCAACGTCCACCATGTAACTGAACTGTGAGTATAATCATCCTCTAGTTTATAATTGTGTAGTTCCACGAGTCGAATGGGGAAAGTTCTCCTTCTTCATGCGTTGCTTCCCCAATTCGAACATAAGCGCATAACGCGCTTCTGCCATTCTGTGCTTCATGACAATACACTCAGACTGTGGCTGCGCCACATCAGAAGATTCTGGGCTTTGGATGCGCATTGTACATCACCTGCTTTGATTCTGTCCTTGTTGTCTGGGTTCCGCGGTCATGCTGTCTTGGTTATGTGCAGGCGTTTATTGAACATGAATCTGGGCGGACAATTGGTTCCAGAAGTTGGGAATCTCACAGCACTAAAATATTTGTGAGTTACTCATGTTGTAGAAATTTGGAAAGAGTTTGCAGATACGCAATCTATAGGCCAAACAGAACGGGTGTCACAACGCAGGATTCTTGAAAGCAATTAAGAAGCTTGCGTTCGTTCGCTGCTCACCAGCCTCCACCATCTCGATCAGGTGCTGACGTTTTTGTTTCGCTGCCTTCTACAGTGATGTTTTTGGGAATTCGATATCAGGAGGCATTCCACGCGAGTTCGGGAAGCTGACGAATTTGTTCTCGCTGTAAGTCTTCTGCCATTTGCAGATAGAATCGGGTGAAATCAGCTTCTGGCGGTTTTAGAAATAATGGTGTGACTATTTGCCTTGGCAGGACGTTGAGTAGGAATCATATAACGGGTGCGATGCCGGAGGAGCTCGGTAATTTGATCAATCTCAATCGCCTTCAGCTGGATGAGAATAACATCTCTGGAACACTTCCTTCAACATTTTCGGGAATGGTCAAGTTGCAGCACATGTGAGCGTTTCATGGCTCTTGACCTTGCATTCCCTCTGACTTCTGTTTGTCCGAATGATTTTGAGCCAGTGACATCTAGCCTGACATTAGCAAATCTTGGTTTGCAGGCATCTCAATAACAACTCTATCGAAGGATCTATACCCCCAGAAATCGGCGAACTTCCCATCATCGTGCACATGTACGTAAACAGCCGGTAGCAAATCATTCGGCATGGGTTTGTGTTTGCCTTGCGTTGCATTGTCACTCAGGGTTTCATCTATTGTTGTCCAGGGACTAGTTGGTTAATGCCACTTCCGCTCAACGCGCTGTTTCAATACATTTTCTCCTCTATCCCCAAAGGTTCTACAGGGATGTGCAGGATGTGGACTCCGTCGGTTGTGACTTCTGCGGTGTTAATATGTTACGGACAGCGTCTACTGAGAGTTTTCTACCAACTTTAGACAGAACTCATCATTTTTTCAGCTATTGCCTTGTCTATTACTCTGCTCACTATCGTTCTCCTGGGTTTTGGTGCAGATTGCTTGATAATAATCGAATGGGTGGACCACTTCCCGCGGAGATTGCAAACATCAGTGAGTTGGTGATCTTGTAAGTACATGCGGTTGATTGGGATTCAGAGTTCAGGGAATATGTATCTCACCGCCTGAAACTGGAAAACTGTGGAAACTCTTGCCAGCGTTGATGTGGAGCTTCAGTATAGTCGACGCTTCATTTCAGGATCTGGAGTTTCAGTATAGTCAACTGTTCATTCGCCTATGTAAAGAAGGAACCACTGGATGCGCTTATTTTCTGGTCGAATTCCAGAATTTCTTAAGCTCAGCGGTTGACTCACTTGTGCATTTCAATCGTATGGCGAACTCAGGCAGCTAGACAACAACAACTTTGCGGGAGGCATACCTCCAGAGTATGGCAACTTTCCTAAGCTGACCAAATTGTAAGAGCTCTTTCTGCCCACTGTGGTCCACCTCTGGTGACAAGCTTCCCTTAAATTGAATTTCCTTTGGTAAAATTTGCCAGCTCCACATTCCAGTCTTTAAGGTCAGGTAACATTGATATACGGTCTCACTTCGAAATCATGCTATCGCAGGAGTTGCAGAAACTGTGGTCTCTCGGGCCCATTACCAGACCTAAGTGGAGTCTCCGTACTTGCAGTCTTGTAAGTTCTGTTATCTGGATAAGTTTTTGGTGTGACATCGCTTGTACTTCAGACCTTAGCGTAGAACTCACCCATCCATAAGTGGTGGTCTAGTGTAGATACTTGTTCTGTTAGGATTATTCATTATTCAATTGATAAGTATGTACATCTGACGGACTCCGAGCTGCAGAAATGCAACACAGAAGGAATCGCTAACTTGCATTTAGCCATTTTACTTCCAGAGACTTGAGCTTGAACAGCTTCGAAGGGGAAATTCTATCTCTGGACACAAGCAATCTTTCGTCCATGTGAGTTCCAGTTGGAAGTTTTGATATCCGCTCGCGTTTAAACCCTTCTCTCGGATTAAATATTCATTTGACAGTATGTACAGTGCGTCCAATCTGCACAAAGAAACTGGTATCTTGCATTAGGTTTTGGTGTTGTGAAGGTGAAGACTGTACGTAATGGTTTCTTCATGCTGTTCCGAGTTCCGTAAGACCTCTATTGTGTCGTGATTCTTCTTTTACGCAGAGACCTCTCAGACAATAAGCTGACTGGGGAAATACCTGAACAGTTACAGTTCGCTCGTCGGCTCCAATCGTTGTAAGTACTTCGAGTTTGGTTTCTTCTTCCTTGTCTCCTGATTTTTCAGTAGGCCCAAAGATTGGCGTGCATTTTCCTCGAGCAAATTTAAAGTTATTCGACGGGGTTTGCAGAAGGGTTGCTAACAACAAGTTGGAAGGTGCAATTCCAGACTTTACAAACGTAAACTACGACGAATTTACAAGATTGCTGTAAGTGTTTCTTGCTAAGTCCGTATTTATTGTGGAGAGTTTCTTTGGAGCTTAGGACTGATCTCTACCGATATCGTGCAACCATGTGACCATCGTAACACACAAGCTAGACACTACGTCTTGAATCGGTACCCATAAATTCTTAGAGGCTTCTAAAGCTGTAGGTTCTTATCATCTGGCGATGACTTGTGCGCAGAGATTTCCAGAACAATAGCTTCAGCTATGTGAGTTTGCCTATGGTTTCAGTTGCTGTGGACAAGCCAAACCTTCGATTAAGGTTTGTACTTCTCTTGGTTGCAGGATCATAGCACAAGTTCTGCTTAGGGTTTAGGGTACTGAGACGTTAAAAGAACTACGAACCTGCCGAGTCGTGAATGTGTAGTTTCCTGGAGATTTGAAAGCTCGGTATGATAGAAGATGTATACTTTACTGGAACGGATCTTCAGGGATTTGATAGGAGAGATCCACTGCAGTCGTCAAACGTATAATCATGTCGTTGCCCTCCGTTTCTGGATAGCTTTAACGAGTCAAGCATCCAGATTGGATGACAATTCAGGCATATGTCATCTCATAGCTTCTCTCAGGGGAAGCTGAACTGTATTGAGAGACGGTAAAAGTCGGAGAAAGAAACGAGTCCTTGAATGTGAAGAAGGGTTTACTGTGGGGGATGTCTAAAGATCCATAACGTGGCCATCAGCGTAGGATTTTCCAGTGCTAATCATTTTCGGTCTGGTCCAGTAACAACCTTATTTGTGCAAGATGGTGGTCCAGGCTGTCAGGAAACGTGGAGATTTGTGAGGGGTTAGATGCAGTTCTGGAGATTTCTTTCATGTGTGAGCCTGTACTGCATGACACCTTCGGCGAGTCTGATTATTCTGAGGGCAAACCGAAGGGGGAACCGTTACTCGTGGATTACCGGCTCAAAAGTCCAAGCTTTGTATTCTTCACGTACGATTATTACAATTCCTTCATCAGCTACATAGCAGATGGACTAGTCATAAACAGGAGTCAGGTTAAAGTTCAGTCATGGGAGTGGCAGCCGGGGCCACGGTTGGAGATGGACATACTGATTTACCCCAGCCACGGTTACTTAAATCGAAGTGAAATTGATCGCATTGGAGCTTTACTTGCTCACTGGAAGGTCAAAAACAACACCCTTTACGGACCTTATGAACTCTTGGGGCTCTCGCAGCTTGAAGAGGGTACGCATCTGCACGATGTAAATTTCGTATGTTTTCTGGTTTATGTGCAGATTGCATTCCTAGCTTGACACTATACTGGAAAATGCCGGCATATGGTGCATTCAGCCAAGCGCATTGGGTTTGCTCATATGTTACTTTCCAGTTTGTGTAGTGCCTACGTCGGATACCATCTTCATGAAAGCATCTAGTTTTTGAGGACCCTGAGGACCCATTTTGGGACTCCAGTACGAGTGTGGAAGACGAGAAAATCTGAAGGACAGCAAGTTTGGGCTGCCTACTGACGCATGTTGTAGCCATTGATCTGCAGCTGACAAGGGTCTATCGTCCGGAGGGATTGCGGGAATTGTAGTGGCAAGTACTGCGGTGGTTTCATTTGTGCTTCTGGGACTATTCTTTCTTAAAACACTTCAGAGACGGTGGAGAATGAGCCCAGCAGAGAAGAGGAGACAACGGATAAGTAAGTTTGTGTTTTCATTTCTCGTCAAAGTTACAAATTTGAGTGTTTGGAGCAAGCTTTTATTTTTGGAGGAAGTTCAAGTTTTCTCCTCAGAGTTCCAAGATAGAGCGTTTGTAGGAAGCAGGAAATGTGGGTGCAACGGAGGTGCTATGGGCAGTGAGTTACTGTCTCAGTCTCATCTCATCTAAATCAGTTTCTGGACAATGATTTATGTCGCAGTATCCAGGACCCCAGCCCAGAGCATGCTCAAAATAAAAGGAGTGGAAGGTTATATGTACAAGGAAATGGAGAAAGCAACTAACGGGTTCAGCCCAGAGAATGAGGTTAGAAAACTTTCTAGTAGTTTTTAAAGTTTTTCTTATACCTTCTCTAGCAGTATCTGAAGTTGCTGGATAAATAATAACTCAGGATGGACGCATGATTCTGAATGAGCAGTCAAGGTACGACGGTTGGGGTTCTGAACCCTGAACTTGAACATTCTACCCCGTTTATAGGAGCGGCAAAATTGTTGCTGATTGATACGTGGGTCACAATTTCTTTCTAGGTGGGAAGAGGAGGTTATGGAAAAGTATACCGTGGGAGATTGGAGGATGGAACTATTGTCGCTATTAAGAAAGCGGAAGAGGCAGCTTTACAACGTAATACAGAGTTTTACAACGAGATTGAGCTGCTATCGCGATGTCATCACCGCAATCTGGTCTCTTTGCTCGGATATTGCAACGATGAAGCGGAGCAGGTTGACTTCCACCATTTCCCTAGACTTACTACCATAACTCCTACTGCGGTGCTACTGCACCAAACGTTAGCTTCTTTCATTAAGCTTACTGCGGTTTAAGAGTGTTTGGTACATGAAGTAGCAGTTTCTCTTGTACACCCAGATGCCAAACGTGCTGGAAGGTTCAAGGCTTTCCGTCAGTGGAGATATGGTATTCATGGTATATATTGAAGCCTCGAATATATATTGGTATATTGAGGTAGTAAGTGAAACTCTTGTCGTTGTCACCTCACAGATGTTGGTGTATGAGTTCATGGAAGGCGGTACCTTGCATGATAATTTGAAGTGTAAGCTTCTTGAACTACTTCTCCAGCTTGGAAGAACGAGAATCGATTTTTTACACGCTTGCTATTGAACGTACTGATACGATCAGCTTAACAAACATGAAGATTCGTGCTGTTGTTGAAGCTAATAGAATCATCACTTTGATCTTCGGTCACCAACATGTGCAGCTGCGGACAGTAAACTAGACTTCGAGCAACGTCTGCGAGTTGCCCTTGGTTCTGCTCGTGGAATTCTTTATCTGCACACTGAAGCGGATCCCCCCATCTTCCACAGAGATATCAAGGCCACGAACATTCTTCTGAATGAAAGAAAAGAGGCAAAGGTTGCTGATTTCGGCCTGTCACGGCTTGCTCCTATTCCCGATATGGAGGGAGTTGTAATGACTCATGTCTCGACTGTCGTCAAAGGGACTCCGGTCAGTGTTCCTCTTACCATGTCTGCTGTTCTTTTAGTGTTCAGAGTAGGCCGTAAACCTCGTCTCTGGTGAACATATGTGATCATACATTCAGCAATTTGTGCGGAGGCTTGCCAAACAATCGTTGCTGATTTTGGAGTTCATGCTCCGCAGGGTTATTTGGATCCAGAGTACTTCCTGACGCACCAGCTTACGGATAAGAGCGATGTGTACAGCTTTGGGGTTGTTCTTTTGGAGCTCCTCACTGGTATGCAACCGATTTCCATGGGGAAGAACATCGTGCGAGAGGTATGAACAAGAATTTACAAGTGCACCTCTTTTACTACGTGTTGCAAGGGCAGAGTTGTTACTAACAACAGTTTTTCTTTCACGCAGGTGAAGCAAGCATATGACGCGGGAAATATTTTAAAGATTGTTGACGAGAGGATGGGTCCATACTCTCAAGATACTGTTGAGGAGCTTGCGAAATTGGCACTTCGTTGCGTAGCCATCGAGACAACTGCTCGACCTCCGATGCAAGAAGTGTGCCGCGTGCTGGAGGGTTTAGTGAGGAAGTTAACAGGTCAACAGGAGATGTCGACGTCATCCATTCGAAGCCTAGATCTCTCAAGGGAGTTCTCCAGATCGGGAGAGTTCCCATTCGGGCCTATGGACTCAGGCTTGTTACAAAAACCCCAACACCAAAAGGCCACCCGTCAGTCTTCCACGTCTAGCACTACCTTCTCTGTTACGATGCCAGATTCCACAGGTCTCAGTCCCCGATAGTGAGGACGGCGATGGAGGTCTGGATAGAGAGGTCAAGCGACAGATGCACCAGTAAAGGAACAGGAGTGTTCTCACACTAGATACTTAAGTCAATGCGGAACATCGAAAAATAGTAGAAATTACCAGAATCTCCGCATCAGAATCTCCGTTTCTAGTACAGAGTGAAGGTTTATGAGAGAAGCATCGACCTCGATGAGCGTGCTAGCCCCCCCCTCCCCCGATACGTAGGGTTCCAGTAGAGCGTGACTGATTGTGTACATTAAAAGCAGGAAGTGTACAGTGTACAGTTCTTATTGAGTTGTATTGGTGAAGTTTCTGGTTTCTGCTATCTCCTCTGAAGTTTACTCGAGTTTAAATCTGAGAGCTCAGCTTCGTCTGTGCACAAACTCTGTCGGTGAGCAAAAGTGAGCGAAATCTTATCATGATAACATGGTCTAACTTAGACTTCATAGATCTTTATTTAAGTTCTTAATAGATCCGAAAGTACAAGTAGATTGTTCGAGCTTTTGAGTTGACAATCTGGTAAATACAGGTTCTGTGCATTCAAGCAGTCGTGGACATCTTTTTCAGCCGGGACGGTCACGTTACTATCGCCTAATGCTTCGATGATATGTCCTCGGAGCGGGCTCAGCAGCAGCGACCCAGCTTCGATTCTTTTCATCCCCTTCCGTTTGTAAGTGTATGTATCTTCCCCCGTAAGAACCAGCTGTGTCCAAATTTTAACTGGTTTACTATATTCTCCCCATTCATGCCGTCATTTGTGAGAGTTGATTCTACTGAGCTGGGATTGACTATAAATGGCGAGGTGTTTTGTAGTGATCGAGCCATCTACTCCAGGCCAAGCATTTTGTTTCCAAGTCCCTTCCTCCTTTCCTGTATGATTCCCCTTAGAGGGGATCTTACAGCACTGTAACTGTAGGCACACAAGGTAGGAATCAAACACGTCACGCTAGGAATGTTATGAGGCATGTAATTCTAGTCCTTCTATCGAAACAAGGAGAGTTCGATTGTAGGGCAGCAACGCTTCTGTAGAGAGAAAAGCTGTTCTTGTTCATTAGTTACCAGGCAGTTTACCCGTTCTGAAGGTTAGGCATGATTTCATGCCTTACTCTGAGGTCGAGTCTTCACTGTAGAGTATATGTTGATCATTCTCGAAGTAGTTGTTAGTGGTTCCGCCCACTTTGGCGAGTTTGCCATGTACAGGTTTCAAGGTAAAGGGGACCCAATGGAACATAATTCCAACTCATTTCATAGGGACGAACTGTTCCTGGAAAATTTCAGAGAGATATGAACTGCAGGGAGTAGCATTGCTAGTGCAAAAGCGATGTTCTCGTGCCTCATCGGGCGACACTGGGGCTTGATCGTCCCTCTGGCTTTGCAACTTGCGTGGAAAACGTATTCCTCAGGTTCGTGTATCATCTATAAACTCGCAACTGAGCCAAAGGATCGCGCTGTCAGACCTGTCTCACATATTCGACTATCCTCGGCAGGACGGGAGCCTCGTGGGTTCGACCCAGTGTCTGGCTTTCCATGAGCGTTTAATTTTCTTTGATGTCCAGATCTCTGTACAGTTTATCTCTGCGTACCACTGTGTGGCTAAGGTAGGTCTCTATGACCAAGGCACGTCATCGTGAAGACTTGTGCTGTGTTTATTGATGGTTGATTACTAGGCTCCCACTAAGTAGCTCAAAGCTCAAACAGTACTGAATGGCCAGCACCACAGCAGTTCTACTTCTCCAGTTGGTAATGCACGGTGAAAACAATATCTTGTTGTTTGCAAGATGTTAGACGATGCAGATTCATGTTGACTCGCAGACGTCAATTCGTACGAGTAGAGTTAACTTGAAGTGTATCTAAGACGAACGTTTTGCATTGGACCAGCTTTTTATTCCACCATAATATCACGTACAAGCTTCAAACAGCTTTTAAGTTTGAGTCACAGAGGCATGTGTTCCCTCATCGAGTCGTTCTGTCGTTCGGTGCCCTTTCGATGTAAGGGCTTCCGATTGTAGAGACTAATTTCGTAAGCAGGCGCGTTGAAGTTGCCCTATGAGAGGAGAGAACTTAGTGTGCTTTGTTAGCCACTTGTGGCTAAGATCTTGGCAAGGGTGGCAATAATCGGAGCATTGATGTAGGTCATGGGTTCCAGATGATTCCAGTCGCCTCTCGAGTCCTGGAATGAGTCCTGGTTATTAGGTCCACCCACAAGAGCTCCTATGTGAGTGTTAGGGTTCGGCGACGAGGAACCGTACCAGATGCTATAACCATCGTGACAACCAACAGGTGTGGGATTGTCGTGAACCGAAATGATGGATGCACCACGGTGATGAACATGTCTGGGGTACTGCTGTCCGAATCCCACCATAAATGACATGCCGAGAGGATTATTACCCAGGGCGTAATCAACCTAGAATATATAGCGGTACACTGTCAGAACTCGTTCGTCAAAATTGTGTAGTCTTACAAAAGTTCCAAAGCTCAAAGCTTGAGTCAATGAACAAAATCACACATCGGTTTCTGTAGTCTGCGCCCTACTGTGATCGCTAAAGTGTTTCCGGCAACGTCGAGGTAAGGTGTATTACCCATGTAGGTTAGCTATGCTTCTATAGCTACTACATATTCAACAGTAGATTTATTGGAATAAACGAGGTCAGCTACGCATAAACAAGAGATATACTTGGGACTTGGCGAAATTGTAGAGGTCCGATGATGTGAACTTGGTGCCACCACAGTTTATGGTCTGTCCAGAGTTGGCCAGGTAATCCGAGTATAGCATGAACAGGAACGATGTGGTCGTAACATACTGCATGTTGTTGTCATCCTGGATAAAGAGAATGCCTCCTGCATGGCGAAGTTCACCGAGAGACAAGTATGGATAAAGGAACAGCACGATTATGAGTGGAACTTCTGCAAGTACATGGAGGTACATAATTTGGTTCCTGTGGAGTTGACTGAAGAGGTCAATTATTTGTTGCACTCTGAGAACTGAATGTTGCTGTTGCAGGTAGGAGGCGATCCCGCGTTCTTTACTGCACGTTCTTATTAACTACAGTACATCTGAAAGAACCCGTCCGTCCACTCTTTACTTCGAGAAAGCAAACCCAGAGGCATGAATTGTGCAGCAAGCCCACATACCTGGAGAAATCGTGACAGTCCTTTGTGGGCTTTCCGGAAGATTCTCACATATGTATGATTCTGCTTGGGATTTATAATTCGACAGCGAGGTGACGCCTCCAAAATAGAACTGCAGCATGACCACCAGTGGAAGACACTCCATGACTTGATGGAAATGGATTATGACTTGATGGAAATGAATTTATTCCATGCGCTAACCGCATTGCAGAGAATGACATCCTTAGAGTACGCCAACGCGCAAATTTCTATATATCCCTCTGTGTTCTGGCGGAAATCTCCATTCATTACGAGTCAACAGGCAAAACACACATTTAGTTACTGCTGAATATGGGAGCTCCGAAGAATATCCGCAGAGTCAGAAAAGTTAGTAACAAGTAAGTTGGAGAAGCACGTCCATTCGGCAGCACTTTGCCTTGAAGTTTCATCTCCATCCAGACTACAGCAGCATAGTGGGAACCATGGTAACGAAGGTACCAGTTGTTAGTATATTATAAGTTGGAGATAATGATCGGACCTTGGAAAGAAGAACCTGCACGCCGCCCAGTTTGTTGTCCCATAAAAACTCATTCATAGTATAGCTCCAGCCAGCATGAGCATCGACGTAATCCAAGTACTTCTGTTGGCCTGTAGCCGTGTACAACCAGGCGGCACTCCAGAGCAGTTCATCCTGCGGCAAATCATCTTCACTCCGGTGAATGATTGTCTTCTGACTAGTTTAAAATGCATCATTCCTACGACTGTTTCCACTGCAGCTGACAGAAAGCTAGTTTTACAGTCAGCCTGTTTCCAAACTTGTGGTCTTCCCTAGAAATATTCTTTTCATAGCTTACCGTGTAGCCAGACCAGGAGCAGTAATATGGGCACGCCTCACCGAAGGATCCTCTATGTGTATCTGCAAAAGTAAATACCTGTATACGCAGTTTTATGTTGTCAGCCCGTTTCACGTATTTTGGCATCCGCATGTTGCCCTAAAACTTACCTCTGGAGTCTGAACGAACAAAAGAAGTTGACAGAAGTCGTTCGTTATTCTCTTTGTTCTCTCAGTTTGTAATGTGTTAAAGAAAACAGAGTGAACTCGTGAACAGAGGAACTCTTGAACTTATAGACAATCCTGTGCCGGTGGCGTACAGATCTTCCTCATATATATACTCGAATGTAGAGTACTTGAACGTCATAACAGGACGGTACTCAAGAGTTCAGCAAGCTAGCTTGGGGGAACACTTCCATTGTTTCTTCCTTGGAATGCAAGGTTTGTCTGAAGGGCTACTGTAAGGCATGACCATCTTCACTATAGCAGGTATAATTGCAGCGCATATACTCGATAACAGAGGTGCTCTAATTTGGGTCAGCAACTTTCACCTGGATGGAGGTGTCCAATAAAGTTTTTGAGTAGGTAGCATCAACGCTTCTGAATACTATAGAAGCAGCTGCAAGAGCAGCAGCAGTTTCTGCAGCTGGCTCTGATCCTGGATGCGAGGCGTTGACCTGATAGGACTGGCGAGACGTGTCCATATCTTCGGGGCGTTCCCAACAAGCATGATCCAGGTCTGCGTTCCCGACCTGATAAATCACGTCAAACGAAGCCAAAGAACACGTTAGAAAGACTATCGTAGCGGAAGCGGGTCCAGGTCAGATGCATGGGATGTATCGTGGCATTTCTTCCCTGTTTCCTCGTACATCAAGCTCAGTTTTAGTCGTGATCAGAATGTAAAGTGTTTACCTGAACCCAGAGTTGAGTAGGGCCCGTAACTGCCTTCAGCAGGTAGTCTGTGATCCACTTGAGTGCCTCCCTTGCGTGATCCAGCTGCCCTGCTGCAGATATCTGCTCGGCATATTCCATCATACCCCATGAAAGCAAAGTAGCTGTGAATGCCATGGGAACTCCGAACTTCACATTGTCACCAGCATCATAGTAGCCGCCGACTAAGTCCACCTGCAACACGGTCAGGAAGTTGTTGACAGAAAAGCAGTTTTTACTCCCATTAGAATCTGAAGTGGAATTTCCAGCAACTGCGGCCTCGTCATTGTTCGGCTGTACTGTAGCATGTGGAAGAGAGAGGAAACTGAGAGTGCATTTAAGCTGATCGTGCTTAGCTGGAAGAACTTGCATCGAAACAGTTACCGGAGCTCTGCAAAGCTGAAGGGAAGCATTTGGTTACAAGGTATTCTGGCAATCAAGACTCAGATAAAATCTCTCACCCCAACATCGGATCCATCGTGAAGACCCGAATCTCCCCTCCAAGTCGCACGTTGCGTTGGCGGAAGGGGCCCCGAGCGTTGGCCTTCGAAGTAAAGAATGCTCTTTATCAAAGCATCTTTGTAATCGATGGTAGATGCTTTGGCACCTCCGAGAACTATGAATGTGCATGCAGCTGCTAGTGCACATCTCAAGAGGCTGCTCAACTGTATGGCGTGGGGCGGGGTCATTGTGTCGATTATGACTTCGACTCAGTAGAAGCCTGGCTGGGACTTAGCCGAGGTTTGTGTTACAACTCCCGAAATGGTAATACAGTTCCCTGGAGGGAGACTACTAACACCAACTTCACTGCTCTTTAAGGACTACTGAGCTCAGGTAAGACCAGTGATCCTGTGAGCTCCTTCCACATACATTGTAGGAACTAACACCGTTGGTTTTATAGTGCCAATTAAAATCCGTGCTCAAGTGCAGTTTCTCCATAGACGACCATCATCTCCGAGTGATCACCTGTCAAGTCAATACACAGGAGTGGGGAAGCTGCTTCATTTTCATGCACGGTCATATCAAGCAGCCACCGAGTCAACACAAAGAGAGAAATCCTTGCTTGATACTGATGGACAGGTAACAAGCATAGTCAAATGGCTTGTCCGTGAAAGATTTTCTTGTCTCTCCTTCACAGTACTTCGGTGAAATTCTTCCCAGCCGCTGGTTCACCTCTCGTTAAAGTTTGTGCATGACAGAACGTGAGAACGCAATCCTGCAGGTCGGGACCTGTCTAACTGCTCAATCACTTCTCTCTAGGAGGATCGGCCATTCCGATCCAGATGGATGTAAAGCGCTCAATCTCGGGTGATGTCGTAGGACACCGAATCCTGAGTCTTTCCATGAATGAGCAGGATGAGGGGGGACGGGGGACGACACATACAACTCGTCTTTGGAATTGCTCCAGGTCAAGATTGATGCGATCCACTTCTTCGACGTCACCATCAGCTCCGGTTTGATTGCCCACCACTTCAAGTTTCTTTTGAAACTGGTGGATCTTATCTTCTCGTGATCTTTAATCGGCATTCCAGGCACACCCGTAGCAAAGAACGTGATTGGTACGAATCACAATTCCACGGCAGCGGCACTCATGCAGGGTATTCGCTGCACCCGAACTGATACGATGATAAAGAGAGACAAGTAACGTGAGGAATGTGCACTCTGTACGAATATCTTCCTGGAAGATGAATTGTAGGAGAGGAGAAATTGAAGGACCTCGTATTTCTCACTCAATGAACGTATCCACACACGTAGCTTCAGAACAGGTTGCGAGTAAACTCGAATCTTCAGTTACCGGGTCGACTGGGAAAGTACCTAAGAAGCCTCGTGTTCAATTCAAGCCAATTTTGTTCATGATCCGTCCTCCAGTGAGTAGCTCCGCTACATGAAGAAGCTTATGCCTCGCCGACTGCTGCTTCTATACTATTTCCACGATACATCTTCCAATTTAAGCTGGTTTAAGGCGGGAAGAATACACGACCGTGCAGCAGAGTGTGCATCGTCTTGCATCCTGCACCCTGCTTTGTTCTTCAATCGATAAATTCGATGATGAGGCAACGCAATTGCTTTCAGCGGCTTCCAGTCAGTCTAGTTTTCAGGATGATTTTGTTGCAGTTTATAATGTTACTTGCTCTTACAGGAAACTTGACCAACCTCGTCATTCTTCTCGACTTCTTATTGACCGACGTGACGGTAGCGAACGTCTATGAAGGATTTCAGGAACTAAACAGGAACAGGAACGGTGCGACGTGTGTTCTTCATCAGGCGCGAGATGCTCAACTCCGCGCCTCACAGGCTCGTGCGCAAGTGCGTACCGCAGTCCATTGTAACTTAGCTACTGTACTTACAATTGACAATACTAGAGAGATAGAGATTGCCGGCTGAAGGGGAGGGCCCCACAGCTTGACCAGTCACTGTATACAGCGCTCACTGGTCTTGGTTCTATGCGAGACTGTGCCAATTTCTCTCAACGTGGAGAAGTCATGGTCTTGAGGGTTTTACCTCTCGACTTGATTAACTTACAACACACCATTTCCCGTCAACCGTCTTCGAAGGGTGAACCCATCGTTGGAAGTTGGAAGACATCCTCACTCATGAGAGAAGAAACGCACGAAACGTCTTCAGGAAAGCATATCCGAAGCTTCTGCCTATCTACAAAGTTTGTGAGCGGAACGTTTACTTAAGAGAGCAAACTTAACTTTTTGTTCACCTCACGTCGATCCAAACAAACACCTATTTCTACATGTTCAGTCCCGGTAACACAAACGTACAGAATGCGGCTAGAAAATTTAGCAAAATTTCTACGTTTTCTTTCTTCACACATACAGTACGATGACACCCCTACGACTGAAATACCTTGTGTACGTCGCAGACTTGTTATGTCGAAGAGGAGACTAGAGAGAAAATTTTACATTCCAGCAGGAGGTCAGCACTCGATGATGAGACATGGAGTACGACGTGGACGATGCCGCAAGATAGTGAAGCGTCGACTGTTTGGCGGTCGATGCGCCAAACAGTCGACGCGCCCAGTCAATTGTGTATTGCACATTTGGGGAAACATCTATCGTCTGTCGTGGTTTGCTGCAATCTCGCGACTGCAGCCAAGCAAAGTCGACTACTCTCCAATCAAACACACAACTTGACTTCTTCTGTGAAGGCCTTGTGTGCTTGTTAGGAGCGTGGGTGCCTCCGAGACCTCTTAATCTCTATATTTCGTTCATACGGCATGTAAACTTGTTCATCTGCTCGATCGATCATTTGGTTTTGAGGTTGTATTTGGTATCCGAGAGAACTCGACGTGACGCGGTGTTTGGAGTGCTTGGGCTGTTCTCAAACTCCGCGCATTCATTCATGACCGCTCCAGTTACCAAACTCGAAGTAACACTGCTAATCATGTGGACGGTACTGCATCCCGATCGATGGACGTTCGAATCTACCAGGGCGAAGTTCGGTACTGTTATTATTTCTGTGCTTCGTGTGATCTCTTCGTGTGATCTTCGTGTGATATTCAAGAGAGCCTGGGGCAACACGCTTGCGATTATTTTTCTACCATGTACTGGTACAAAATCCGTAGGATCTTACGGATCAAAAGTACAATATCACGCTTCCCTTTAAAACGTAGAATATTTTGGACTCAAGAACAGAACGCACCGATCTCAGACTTCTCTGAAATCCTCGAAGGGACAAGACTACAGGAAATAGAGTTCCGCTCTGAAATCCTCTAAGGGACAAGACTACAGGACAGAGTTCCCTTCCGTATCCATGTATGATAGCCCCATCCGCATGAACCAATTATCGCCTACCAATCTATACTTGCTTTCACAGATAAGGCATGTTCTGCCCGCTGCCCGATCCATAAGTCCGCCAAATCCACAGCGTTTCAGCGCTGCCCGGCTCAGCATCTTCCACCATATCCTACCATGTACTTGCTGCCCCCGTGGCGAGTTTGTCCAATCAGAAAGATTCTACTTGCAACCCGTCGCTGGCCATAGCCAGCAAACATCGAAGATCGTTTGGCCCGCTCAAAACCATTCGTCATTTCACGCTATTCGCCAACCTCTCGACTCAAGCAGTGCAGAGGTAGTCGATTTAGTTCTTGAATATCTTCGTCGTTGCAATTCTTCCTCGCCGAGCGTCGTACTCATCTCGGAAAGAAACAGGAGGCACAGGAGGACGCAGAGGAATTCTCGGTTCGATTCAAACGCAGCAATGGCAGCGGCCTCGTCGAGCTTGATGGCAATGGTGGCTGCTCCCTCCGTGGGAGTGAGCAATGTGAGCAGAAGCCAAAACAGGGTGCATTGCGGGCGCGTTGGAGCTGCTCGATTCCCTAGGTTCACCATCAGGGCCGCCGATGCCCCGGCTGAGCCCGCCGCGGCCGCCCCGGCTGCTGCCCCCGTTGAGAAGCCTGCCCCTCCCGCACCTTTCGGCCCAAAGCGTGGATCAACTGTGAGTTCTGCTACTATTCGTGTGGAATTAGTGTAGCTCGCCAGTGTAGTCGGTGTTTGCGGCTCGTATGAGTGGTAGTTAGACGGGCTTTCGCTGCGGTTGGATTGGTAACCAGGGTACTCACTGGCGACTAGGAACCACGGAATTGACATGAGAGGAGTTGTTTATCTCCCCAGGTCTAGTTCAGGTTTCATTTCACTACGTCTAAATTAACGATGAGCCTATCAGGAATTCACTGAGCCTTGTGGGTTGGATGTACAGGTGAAGATTCTGCGTCCTGAATCATACTGGTTCAACGAAACCGGAACCGTTGTATCCGTCGACCAGGTATGAGAATCCTGCGTCTGGTTTGTTTGTTTGTTTCTTGTTCCTTGTCTATTTGCTGCCAGACGTACTCACGGCCTGGAAGAGTGGTCCCTGACGTTCTTCGTTATACTCTGTGACTCCAGACCAAAGGATTGAGATACCCAGTGGTGGTACGGTTCGTTAAATGCAACTATGCCGGTGTGAACACAAACAACTACGGTATTGATGAAGTCGTATCCGTCTAGGAGCGGCATGAAGGCGCTCCTCGGTTCAATTTCTGAACCATGTACCATGTACAGCACGAAATTCTAGAGATTTATTACATTGACGAGGATGGCCATTGTTGTGTCTGAAACCTCTCGGCGATCATGCCCTTTGACATGAATTCGATTGAGTGGCCGAATCACTGCGAGCGTGGTTGTGCCACGAGATTTGATGCAGCTCTGTCAAAGTAAGATTTGTTTATGCTACGGTCTCTCTATTTACTCGACGAAAAAACTTAAATTTCATACCACAACGTGTACCACAGATGTGAATGGGTTCCATTTAATGTGGTGTCCTTGTTTCCCGAGGACGGGTTTCGGTTTCAGTCTCACTGTCTGATATAGATCATGTTTTCGTGGCTTCTCAGAGTCTTAGTGATATGAAGTCGAAACCCCAGGAAAATATTCTGAACCCAAGCTGCGAGTAAAGGTATTGTCACGGTGGGATATTTCTGAGCAGAATGTGTCTTGTGCATAAGTTCCCCTTGAAACTATGTGACTTACTAATGCCGAACGGAAGGAGTCAGACTGGAATTGCTTTGAATACTCGGAGGGATGGAGAAAGTTTTAGACGAAAGAGCTCGTCTAGAATAAAAGGGATGTGAAAAAAAACGTATTACCAATCTATCAAGAACTTTCGTAAAGAAGTCTCCGTCGGACCCAAGGAGGTGATAACTTATTACATGAATTAGCTGGAATAGATATATCGTGGCTTGGAACAATGTGAGGTTGAAGAAGATTTAGAACGGAAGACTGTGTCCTACTTGAAATGTCGCAGTGTTCGAAAACCGATCGCCTCCCCAAAAATGAGCCTGGTTGTAAAGTGGAAGGAGATGAACTGTGTGAAAAGTTTCTAACGTGAACGGGCGAACGAGTGGAAGAAGAAAATATACTTCACAGGCTAGACTTGATGATGAGAAGAATACAGGCGCAAGATTTGCCCAGTATAATTGAAGTGAAGATAAACGCTATCTCAGCACCTCGAATTTTACCGGGCAAGGCGAATGTTCAAGAACTTTAATCATGATCTGTCGGAGCATCAGCGTTGACGTCTGGTATGGAGACCGTGATGAAGTATGTGCAGTTGAAGGAAAAGTAACAGAGCGCTAAGCAAACGCGATCACAGAATCCGCGGAGGATTATCAGGGTGGAGAGAGAGGAGGTGCGAAGCCAAATTCTTCTCCGATAGAATCTCGCAGGCACATTACTATCGATCCCGTCGCTACTCAAGCTAACATCTGATGAATGGAAGTCTTGATACCAGTGAGTTCGAGGAGAACTTCACTGGAGAAGCAACGAGTTCGAAGGACAATGCTGAGACTATACTCGTGACAGTGTAAAGCCTTGAAATGAATTCCACAAATCAACAAATTGACGAAGCTATGGAGAAAGCGCTAACATTGAGAGCACAGATGGAGAGCATGAAGAGAGAACTGATTAGAAAGTCCAAACGAATGTACCTACGTATCGATTCTCGTGTATCCATAGCATGTTTACAGTTTTACTTAGACTTCAGAACTGATACACACATAAAACATAAAGTACAAAGAATGTGGATTAATATACTACAGTTACATAACTGTTGTCATTTCAAAGTGACTTAGCTAACTGTTGTCACAGTATCTCACATCAAAGTCGTGTCAGAATCACATCTTCTTCTCTTTGGCTTTTTATTCCAAATCACAATAATAAATGACACGACTTTGATCCGTACAGTTTAGATATGACCCTATAATGATATTTAACATCCTCTTTCATTAGAGCATCATTTCTTTCATACCTGGTAAATCTCTAATATGTATAAACTTTAGTTTTGATAAAACTTGGATTAAAATTCAGCTAGTTGATCTTTTGATGAACAATATTCCAGCTTGAATATCTTAGCTTCAATTTTCTCTTTTATATGTTGTAACTTTGTCTCTAAAATTTTTGTTCTCTCTATGATAACCTTGTTGTTAACCAAGAACATTGCACTCCGATTATCCACATGTAATATTGTAAGTCCAGATATGTTCTCTCTCATTTCCAACAATAAATTCTTTAACCATATCAAGGTTATAGAACCATCACTAAGTTCTATGTATTCAGTTTTTGTCAAAGATCTTGTTATTGTATTCTGCTTCTTACTGCTCCAACTAATAATTCCACGTGAACATAAGTTGAAGCATGCATCTGATGTGGATTTTCTGTTGCTAGTATTTCTAACCCAATCACTATCACTAAAATCATGATGATGTTCACTTCTCCTCTCCTTAAATACAAGACGAAGATTGGTAGTAGCTTTCTTGATATCTCAGAATTCTCTTTGTTGCAAGTCAATGATGAATTTGAGCAATGCATAAATTGACTTAGTCTCTCAACAGCATAACAAATATCAAGTCTGGTGTGGATGAGATATCTGAATCTATCAATTAATTTTCTGTACAGATATTCTTCAATGACATTTTCAACTGTAGCATCCTCAAAATCACTTTCTTTGCTCCATAGGTGTTGTTGATGACTTGCAATCTTTCATCTGAAACTTTCCAAGTATAGACTTTATGTATGTTTGTTGAGAAAGCATAATACAGTCCTACATCCGTCAAATATCAATACCAAGGAAGAATCTTGTTAACCCAAATCAGACATCTCTTGCTAAGTTCTCCTTTGAGTAGTTGCACCAACTCTTTATCACTTCTTGAAATTAAGATATCATCTATATATAAGATGTATATGATCTTCTTTGAATTATCTTTCAAGATGTTTGAATTCAACTCTGATCTTCTGAGTTCATGGTTGTGTAGAAACTCATGTATCTCAAAATATCAAACTCTTGGTGCTTGCTTTAATCCATATAAGAATTTTCTAAGAATGCACACATGATCTTTTTCACTTCAAATCTTGGTGGTTGAATCATTGTAAAATTTTTCCTTTTAACTCTCCATGAAGGAAAGCTGACTTCACATCCATTTGATGTATTTCTCTATGATAATGTCAGCAAGAGCCATTACAAATCTGATTGAAACTCATGTTGCAACTGGTGCAAAAGTTTTTCCATAATCAATCTCTTCTTGTTGTTGAAATCCTCTTGCTACTAATCTTACTTTCAGCTTGTTAACTGAACCATTTGATTGTAGCTTGGTTTTGTAAACTCATTTGCATTGGATGGTTCTTTTTCCTCTTGATAGCTTAACCAACCCCATGTATGATTTTTGAGTAGCATTTTGTACTTCTCTTGCATAGCTTGTCTCCAACCAAGATCTTTGTTAGCTTCTTCAAATGTAAATGGATCATCCTCTTGAATGCTAATTTCACAATAATCATCAAGTTTGATGGTGGTCTTCTAATCTTTTTTAATCTCCTTATTTGGAAATTAGTTGCATGTCGTAAGTCATTTATTTAAACTTCATGAATATTTGATAACTCAGATTCAGAATTTGGTTTAAATTCAACTTGCTCTTCACTATGAGAGATGTTGGCTGCTCCAAGTGCACTTCAATATCATATTTATCAGATTTTAAATCAATTTGATCTTCACTTGTAGGTAGTTTAAATCTGAATGTATTACAAGTTCCTTTCTCATCTTTCATCAAGTCATAATACAACTCGGAGAATCTAACATCTCTACTGATGTGAGTCTTTTTTGTAGACTGTACACTTTGTAATCTTTGGTTTGCTTTGCATAGTCCACAAACATAAATTTTTCAGATTTTACACCTCAAACTTGACTTCAGCTCAGATTGGTCCCAACTTCTGCCTCTTCTCATCATTGATGTGCATGTAAGTTGTGCACCCAAAAATCTTGAAGTGGCACACATCTGGTTTCACTCCTGTAATATCTCCTTAGGTGTCTTGTGCTACACAACTGTTGTATAAACTATGTTCATAATGTAAACAGTTGTGTTGTAAGCTTTAGTCCAAAAATAATTAAGAAGATTCTTGACCTTCAGCATGGATCTACCACTTTCCACAATCACCTTATTTTTCTTTTCAGCTACACCATTTTGTTGTGGAGTATAAGCTTTGGAAAGTTGCCTTTGAATACCAGGCTCTTTACAAAACTGAGAAAAGAAGTTAAAACAATATTCTCCTCCTCTATTTGATCTGAGAACTGTAATCTTTTTTCATTTTGATTTTCTACAAGAATTTTGAACTTCTTAAAGTATTTAAGTACTTTAAATTTTTATTTCATGAAATATGTCCATATCTTTTTGCTTACATCATCAATAAATGTCAGAAAGTACTTACAACTTCCAATAGAGTTTGTTTGCATAGATCCACAAACATCTGATTGGACTAATGTCAACAACTCTTTTGCTCTTGCACCTCTTTTCTTTGAAAAACTCTTTCTGTTTTGTTTTTCAAATATACATCTTTACATATATCTCCAGTAGTTGATAGTTTCATCTTTGGTAGTCCTTCCACCATATATTTTAGACTTCCAAGATTCAAGTGTGCAAAGGTGTCAAAAGTTTGCTTGATTATAAGAATCAATGTTCAACCATAGAGACTTCTTGGACTTGAGCTTCAATATTCAAGATATATAATCATGACTTTGATTCTCTTTCTTGAAGCAACAACTCTCTGATTATATGAAGCATCCAATATTTACATCTTTGTATCATCAAAAATCATCTTCATTCTATGATCTATGATTTTTCCAACCTAAATCAAATTCTTAGTGAGCTTTGAAATAAAGAGTGTCTCTTGTATACTCTTCAGATCTCCTTCACCTTGCTTTTATTATCACAACTCTAGTACTTTGAACTTCACATCTTGTATCATCAACTTGAGTAGCCTTAGAACATGCAGTTGTTGAAAAGTCCTTCAAGCTATGATCTTTGACTTGTCATGTGCTTAGAAACACCAGAATCAATGTACCCATTCTTATTTTCTGTTGTTCTAATATCAAGTTGGTAATAAATATATTTCTAACATCTTTCTCTTCTCGTACATCTTCATGAACAGCAATATTACTTGATGTAAAATTATAGCTTTCATTTGTCTGTCTAACATAGCCATCTTCAATCTTGTGATCTTTCTTTTTACAAAGAAAGCAAGTTTCTAGTTTCTTTCTACACTCTTCAATCTTGTGAACTTTCTCTGACAGAATGAGCAGAAAGTTGTGCCTTGATTTCTTGAATAGGAAGACCTCTGTTTTTGAGATTGCTGCTGCTCTTTTTTGTAAGTCTTCACCATAAAAGCATATCCTTGATTCTTTTGAGAGAAGAAACTGATCAATTACTCTTCTTCATGTAGTAAACTGCACAACTCTTCGTAAGTTAGTATACTCTCTTTTCTGTTTATATCAGAAACAAAATGAAATATGAAATACTAAGACTATTCAAAGTTACAAAAATCATATCTGATGACATTCTTGCTCTAATGAGCTGCACATAAATAGCATCTATCTTCTCAAGGTGAAGAATAATTGCACTCTCATCCATCTTGATAAAGTGTAAATCATTCTTCAACGTTGTCATTCTATTTTTGTTTAAATTATCATATGTGATATCTACCTTCTCCCAAGCTTTTCTTCTTGTATCACAGACTTGAATAGTAAATCTGATATTTTCCTTCACAGCAAGCAAAATATTAGATAATGCTCTAGTATGCTTCTTAATGAACCTTAGAATTTCAAAAGAACTCTCATCATAAAATGGAGTCAGCTTCTCTTCTCCAAACACACCTCGTAAGTCCTTCTCACTCAGAATTACTTTCATGTTCAATTTCCAAAAACTGTAATTGTTAGGACATGAAAGTCTAATGCTCTTATTCAAACCAAACTCACTAGAAGTAGCAACCATAGTTGCTATCTTGCTGAAAAAATAAGTACAAAAATTCTCAAAAACTAAATATCATATTATCATAATCTTAAACCCTTAGCTTGAGCAACTTGAGATTTGATGTTCGTTACAAAACTGAGAATTGTACTTTAAGTTCTTCAGAATATGAAACTTTATCTGCCACAACAAAATACTACCAGCCTGTTAAAATTGATAACATATCATCTTGCTAAAATTAATCAGAAAAAAAACTTAACAAAAATATCATAAAATGAAATATATACAGCTTAACTTGGACTTCAGAACTGATACAGATAAAAAGGACCTCTACTCATGCTACTCTACAAAGAATATAAATTAATATACCGTTGATACATAACTGCTGTAAACTCGGAGTGATTTAATTGCTGGAATAATATCTCTCACGTCAAAGTTATGTTACATGTCACCTCTTCTTTCTTTTCTTTCTTTTTATCTTCTGCAGAGTTTAGATGTGACCCTCTAATGTTATCTAACGAGTTGCTACTGATGGCAAGACAAGAAATAAAACCTGCAACAGCATCAACAGTTTGCGAATTTCTCTCGATTTTTTGCTGCATATGAAGATTGAAAGCTATCTGGTGTCCATGACGCTAGACATCAGTGATACAACTGGAACGAGCTTGTGGAGATCTCAAGACTCCTCTTTCTGCGTCCGCGGTAATACGCTTCAAGTATTGTGTGAAACTGTCAGTGTTCAGTGGTTGATAAAGTGATCGTTCTCTTCTCTCTCTCTGTTCCGAGGTTTTTTGGAATAGAAAGAAATCTTTTCTCCATGCTCAAAATACACTGAGAGAAAAGACGAAATATTTTCTTGCATGCTTTTATACTCATACTCGGGGTAGAGTTTGAGCTTCACGGCAGGGCAGGCGAGGATTTTCCGTTTTGCACCCGCGGGATAGTCTTTGGCCCACATATATGTGCATGGCGCGTAATGTTTTGTGCTCCCACCATCCATACTTTCACCACCTACGATCAAGGTCTTGGTTGGCAATATGAGATAGCCCACTTCGCTGGACTTGTGAGCTGCGTAGGTGGCGCAATGTTCTGACCGTCTGCGTGACCAAGCTTCAACTTTTCACGGGGTGAAGTATGTGATTAAGTAGAGTAATCAAGAAAACTTGACCTTACCCCTTAACTCTAAACCTCCCAGAAACTTGTAAACGGTGAATTCTAAGAATTCGATTGTTCGAACATCGGAAACTTGCTTTGGACTTGTCATCAGATAACAAGCACGCCTTGAATACCGTCAGGTCTCCGCCAAACAAAAGAAAATTGACTACTGCCTTCCGTTCGATTACGAAGGCATCTTGATGGTGACATACAGGTGATCACAAATTTGCAAATCGCAGCGTGGTTGTGAAGAGGAACTGGAGAGTAAGTCAGGTACAAGCTGAGAGCCCTGTATGAGATGAGTCGAGATGATGAACCATACAAGTTCCTTACAAATTCCAGAGCCCTACTCAAAGAAATTTTGGATAAGAGGGCAAGCGATAATACCTCAAAACCAGGGGAAACAGGAACAAGGTAAGTGGTACAGAGTGCTGTGATACTTCCCGGAGAAACAGACGAGTCAAGATTTTGGCCAAACAAGGTGAAAAGAGGAACAGAACACGCGTCATCAGATACAACAACCATACACACCTCAGACAGTGATAAAGTTTTGCTTCTCAAGCTTGAACTCCACAGGGCCGAATGTCACGGTTATTTGCCGGCACAACCTAATCTGCGAACTTGATCCGTCATTTCGCACCCACGCTTTACCTTCTCTTGTTCGTGTACACTGCGCTAACAAATCTCGGAAGAAACTAGTAGAGTCGGGAAAACAAAACGTCCACTTCACCTCCAGCAACTAGATCTGGGTGCAACGCACGTCCTGGGAACTCCGAACAGCTGCATTTTCAGCAGTCGACCAATCCAGCCAGATTTTACAGTATGCTCATTCGGAGGAAGACAGGCCAGATGTCACAGCCGCACAGTCGTCTTTAGAAGTAGTAAGAGAGTAAGGATACGCATCAGTTGCGAGCCATTGTTCGATCGTGAAATGATGGCTGCTGCAGGTCGTCCCCACACCTGCGGATGTAACTTCGACGTAATCGCAATACCAGCCATGGTGATCACCAGTTCCATCGGACGTCAAATTCAATCCACAGATTGGAGCGCTCAAGCAGTCGCCCATACCGCTGAATACATCCACGTTGTTCCTCTCAAAGTAGTCGTGATCAGGATCCAAGAGGTTTCCTCCCCATTCTGTAACGTTGCTCACTTTGTAAGAATTACCCTTGGAATCAACGAACTCTGTACTGATGATAGAATCGGTTCCAGCCTTTGGCAGCCATCCGGTTTTAACAAAGATGGTGTAAACGCAGTAGTCCTGCACATATAGACTGTTCAATCGGGCAGATACTTCATGGGAAAACAACGGTAACCCAAACCATGGGCATCTGGAGCAGAACACACGAGGAAAGAACAGCATGGAACTTAAGCACACGCAGCAGATGGCACCGAACAAAATGTCGCCTCAGCACTAACGCTTGGTTTTCACGGCAGTCAGCTGAGAAGTCATCAACGCACACATGAAAAATACTGACTCAGAACGAACTCGCAATCTAAAAAAGGATGATTAAAATAGATCAGAGTATACAGAGTCAATGTTGATACCTTGGCGAAGACCGTGGTTGCGGAGACGGACAACAGGGCGAGGACGAGAGCTCCGATCGCCATGGCCATTGCTTCCTGAAGTGTTTTCGTCACAAACTCGATACTCCACGGTTCTAATCCTCGTTTATTTACAACAGGCTACTATCTCTGTCCCCATTCCAAAGTCCGGAGTTATGCTTATAAAGAAGTTTGTCTGTCAACACAGGTGGAAAGAAAAGAGGGAGAGCTGTACAGGAAATTTCACCAGTCTGTACACACCTGTGAAAGTAGTTGCGTCAGACGAAAGTATAAAATGCCATTAAAAGCATCATCACCATATCGATTTCGGGAAGCCAAATGAGGAAAAAAGAAAAGGGGAACACCCGACGCAATGAATAGCCAACGGATGGAAAGACCCCGTCAAGCCTTACAAGGGAAAGAAGGACCCAAAGGACAAGCAACTAAAACCCCGAAGGGAAGAACACCGGGGCTAAACCCCGCTATCAGGTAGCGTACCGCCCCTAAAAGGAAACGACAAACGACTACTTGTAAAAGGCAAGCATGTTCCAGCCAGATAAATTGCTTCTGCTCTTGACTGCGGTACAGTAGAGGAGAAAGAAATTTGGAAGAGGTAACGAGGAGGAAACAGTGGGACCCGCCCCTTTAGTACAGTTCGTGTTATATTTTCTTACAGATTTGTATTTTAGTTGCGAACTGATTGACGGTATTACGAATATTGTTGTCGTCTACGGTAGTATTACGGGACAAACCACATCTCTCTTCACTAATTTATGCATCCAAAATCCCGTGCCCAACATAGACCGACATGTCTGTTTTTCTTTATAATTAAAGCTCTTTCATATCCTTGGACAGCTTTCTTTTTCGTCCAGTCATTTTGTAAGAGACAAGAAGTTATCTTCGATTTGTCTATCAATCGAGTCATTATTGTCAATCAATGTTGATTAAACCACCAGTGCCCTATAAAAGTGGCGTACTGGCAGAAAGCCTACGTGGCATTCTGCAGTGACAAAGCGCTGCACTCAAGGAGGACCGCGTCAGTGAAGTAACGGAACGTGGACTCGCCTGGCTTCACTCCGATGCGCGTTAAGGTTCTACGGGTTTCGATCGTTTGTAGGAGCGCGTCAGTAAAGCTTGTCCACGAGGACTTGCTTGGCTTTTTTCCGATGCGCAGTCAGTATTCGAGGCTTTCAGTAGTTTGTGGCTCTGTTCTATACCTACGAGTTTTACACTAGTCTTCTTGATCACTGCGGCTGCGGCTCTGTGGAAGTTCTTTTGTCATCTGCTTCATTGCTGCGGCTTGCGGTCTGTGCTCGTGAGTTCAAGATATTTTGTTCTGGAGGTTGCGGCTCTGTGAAGCCATTTCATTTTTGCCATTCATCACTGCAGCTTGTGGTCTGTGAGGTTCTTCATTCAAGATATTTTGCTCCTGCAGCTGCGGCTTTGTGAAGGTTCTTCATTTTTCTGTTTCATTGCTACGGCTTGCGGTCTGTGCTCGCAGGTTTCGAGAAATGTTGTTCCTATCGTTGCGACTTCGTTGAGTTTCCATATTTCTCTTTCTCACTGCTGCACTCGCTTTCTGTGTAAGCTGATTGGAGTCATATCTTTCTCATTGCTGTAACGTTTCTGTGCAGGCAGGTTCAAGACTTACTTTTCCCATCGCGCTTTTTCTTCATTGTGCATTGTGAGAGCCATTTTGTTTCTGTCGTCATGCCACATACGGTCAAGAGACGAAGAGTGATGGTTAACGTAGAGCTGGAAGATGCTTGGGTAGTCTCGGGCGGTTGTCTTGCTTCTGGAGGTTGCGGCTCTGTGAAGCCACTTCATTTTTGCCATTCATCACTGCAGCTTGTGGTCTGTGAGGTTCTTCATTCAAGATATTTTGCTCCTGCAGCTGCGGCTTTGTGAAGGTTCTTCATTTTTCTGTTTCATTGCTGCGGCTTGCGGTCTGTGCTCGCAGGTTTCGAGAAATGTTGTTCCTATCGTTGCGACTTCGTTGAGTTTCCATATTTCTCTTTCTCACTGCTGCACTCGCTTTCTGTGCAAGCTGATTGGAGTCATATCTTTCTCATTGCTGTAACGTTTCTGTGCAGGCAGGTTCAAGACTTACTTTTCTCTTCGCGCTTTTTCTTCATTGTGCATTGTGAGAGCCATTTTGTTTCTGTCGTCATGCCACATACGGTCAAGAGACGAAGAGTGATGGTTAACGTAGAGCTGGAAGATGCTTGGGTAGTCTCGGGCGGTTGTCTTGCTGACAGCACTCTAACTTTCACTACACTGGAACTACGAAAAGCGTTTCCTGATTATAGTGCAGCTGTGGTGGCTTTCGTTATCTCTGATGGAGGTGCACACCTATGGGACTTTGAGAGTGAACTGATAGCATGCATTTCTGCCTCCTACACGGAGGAAACCTCCAAAAGAAAACATTTTGTCATTTACAGGGAGCTCTCTTTTCTTCTTGGCTATGTGGATCGGAAGCAGTTACCTGAACTCGTTGAAGCTACAGTCAAACGTGAGTTCCATGATCATGGTGAAGCTTTTGTCGGTTTTCAGAACTAGTTCTCTGTTTTTTCCATTTCTTTCGTTTGCATTACATTTTGTTGTCCATATCGTCTCTTTTGTTCTTAGTTGCATACATGATGCATCCTGAATAGCGAGTCTAGGAGCTGTTGACAGCTCCTATGAAATGCTATGCCCAGATGGGAGCTTTGAAGGGTTCAACCCCCTATAGCATGTCATGAGTTCTTTTCTCAGAGTTTTATTGACCTCTGCTGTCTTTGCAATGTGTTTAGCACCGTAAACCAGTACCTTCAAGTGTGGACGAATACAAAAATTGAACTTCGTTCGGAGTCAGTCATTCGGTGGTGGGGCAGGCTAGATTACAGCATTTCCATCGTTACATATACGAAGCTAACACGTTTCTGCGGACGTCGAGACGGTAGAAGGAAGTTTGTTTAGAACATTATTCTTTTCACGAGAACTTTCAGACTGCCTGATTCTTTTTGTTTACAATGTCACTTGTGCTCATGCGTGCTGTTTTTGTCATGCCCTGCTGCGTTCTGGACATGACCGTTGTGTTGTCTGAATGGATTCCTCCTCTCTATTCGTGATGCAACCTTTTCTCCTACGAAGCGGTAATGGAGCTCTGATTCTGGTCCAGCAGGATATGCTACCCGAAGACTCATCGCAGTACTGAGAATCTTTCTCCCATGTTCTGTTTATGCAGTCATAGGACAACAGATTATGATGAATGAAGTTACTTCTCCCTTTGAATGAAGTTCTTGACGGTGATAGTATTTGTGAAAATCTCACACCGAGGTGTGGAAAAAAAGAGAACTGTACAGTGGATCTTAGTTGGGAGATTTTCTATAAGCAATAAGCCATGTGAATGATAGATTTACGACTTCCATGGTTGCAGTAAAAGTGTTAAAAGTTCAGATTTTTTAATCACGGGCACCAGAAGAGAAGCAATTGAGATTTCTGTCATCCACTTAGCTCACAAAAAAAATCTCTTCTCATCAGAGAAGTGAAGTCGGTAATGAATAAAAGACAGATGCATACGGTTAATCTCCTGCGTGGTTTTGCAGCCCTTTTACTTGAGCTTGAGAAAAGAATAAATGACATGACAACTAAATCCAGCGAGTTGGGATTTACTCGCCCCAGTTCATACATATATGAATTTCTGACCTCTATGAAAATAAACTGGGAGACAGCAACCATGCTCATCGACACTATGGATCAAGCCACAAATCTCCTTGAAGATGGTATCCCCGGGGGCTAAAGACTTTTCACTTCCGTGTTCATGTAAATCGAAAGACACAGACATTCAGAACCCACACTTCTATTATTTTGCTTCATTTTCTCTGATATCTTTTCTTCCATGATCTGGAGAACTAAAGCCGTAACGTAGTTTCAGGCCTACAGCGTGAAAGTTACTAACTGGGGTTGTTTTTCTAGCTTAGAGCAGAGGCTAACACAGGAAGTAGAGTACCGGGGAGACCTTCAGGGACAACATACCGACTTCAAAAATCTTCACGTCAATACTTTTGGCAGATCATTCAACTCTCTTCTCCCTAAGTAAGTACCAGTACTACTAAATTGTTTTCGCCTCGGCGGCTCCTCCGGGTTTTAGACTGGTATAGCAGTTAGAACAAGTTGCTTTGTTGGGTTGCACCAAGTCCTTCCGTGGTGATAAGACTTCGGAGGGGAAGTCCTTCCACGCCGAGAAGACCTTGAAGGAGCCGAGGGGGAGGCCGAGGAATTTCAAAAAGGTCTTGACTTGTTTCCTCTGAGTAATTTGGTTCGGGAGTAACTACGAGCATTAATTATGAATCAAGTTCAGTGGAAACTCTAAAGAAGAAAGGGAAATATTTAAAATTCAAGGTATAGTAATAAACAAAAATCTGAAGCAAACGGTTTAATTTACTATTCTGAAAATAGCATAGAAGGAAATAAGCAATAGCAATAACTTATTCATCCTAAGTTGTAGCAGTTAATTGATAGGGTTAGTTTAATTTATTCCCTCTGAAAAGCACGGGGAAAATCAAAGTTAATAAATATCAAGAGGAAGAAATCAGTATGGAAAATTAAACCATCGGACTTGAATACCCTTGATGTAATAACAAGTCATATAGGATGAAAAAGAGTATGCACTATGTTGAATATTCAACAATGGAAAATGTTGCTAACTGATACTTTGGTATTTGTTGTTCGTCACTTGTGTAGAAATAATCAAATTATTAATTAAAGCTTCATAAACATTCATAATTTCTAAACTATCTTTTAGAAAGTTAAATATGAAGCACATCCAGTGAACAAACAAGTTAAATACTTACATAGATGAAACAATATGCTCGCCGAATATCGCGTCTCTCAACTCAGTCTTCTATGCAGTTGTTCTCTCAGGTAGCTCTCGGTGTGTCTGAGTCCGATTGCGCACTGTTGTATGTTGAGGACGTCATTGATAAATCTTGATGGGCTCTCGACGTATATTCTCGTTCCAATCCATGCAACATGCCGCTAATCGAGCTTCATGTGACTTCGCAAAATGTGTCCTTTTCGTGGCAAATTTATTTATGACCGAGTTGAAAGTCTCTGACATATAGTTCTCTCGAGCTCTAGTATAAAATCGCATCTTCGCTGGCGTAATGATCTTCTTCATGAATTCTATCATAGCTCGATGAGTGGGAGAATCTACAACATATACATCATTTAGTGTACATCATATTCAAGATTTATGTCTATCTGATATGCACAAGTCTAACCTAATTCTAATCTAAGCAATTATTGACATTAGAATATAGATAACATACCTCGTAGATAATATGTGTCTGATGCGGGTCTATTTAGGTCCGGGATATTGCAGCAAGGTCTGTCTCTAGGTAGAGTCATGCACGTCATGTGATCTCCTGCCCAATGATCGACTGCGTTCTGAATGTCCAAAACTAAGATGCTCGTGTCGTCTTCACCATCAGTGGGATAACGACCACCAATCATGACTGACCTCCTCTCATTCAGCTGACAACAAGTGTAAATCCATCCCTTCAGCTTGTTTGCAATACCGTGAGTCATCAGCTCTGGATACATATATCGTCGAGAACCGACGACCTCACTATCTCAGAGACCTCGTATCCCAGCCACTCGCTGAACCAACACAGGTTTATTTCCCATAGTCGAAGCTCCTTGAGATCGAAGCCATCCTTCCAGTTGTCTCTTTGTAATGAGCTCAAGGTCTGCAATCACCTCAGCATCATCAACACCACCGGGAGGCCGCTTCTTGGTCTGCACCTCCGCTAAGAACTTCTTGATCACGTTCTTGCACTTGTGCCATAGGTCCTTCTGGCTCACGATGTCATGTCGATGCAATATAACATCCACCGATGACTTGTCATCATGGACAACCTTGTCAAGAACAATACCACGTGCTAACAATTGTTGGATCCTGATCTCAAATGCCGCATCCTCGATCAACCATGAATTTCCTCCTGCCTCGACTCGAGTCATATTGACCATCTCGATGACATGACCGTCAGACGCATCAATGAATGCACAAGTGTCATTGTAACCATTTCGGGTGGAGTCGTAACGGAGATCAACATACACAACAAAGTTTCTTAAGACATACAAGTCAAATTCAAAAATACATATTTAGGACATTATGAGTAAGAATACTTATGCACATGATATGAAAACATGAGTACACAACAAGTGACTTAGCTCAGTGTGAACACACTCACCTCCCATGGGTGTATGGTTCAAGTCCGGAAAATGTCGTGCAAGTACTTCCGATTGCACCTCCTCTTTCTTGATCGTCCATCGGTCAAGTGTTGCTTGAATCCATCCAATCTTTCGTCTCGTCCCGCTCTGAAATCCATAAAAGTGTTTTCGTCCTATAGGCTGTAGGCCAACCTCTCGAATTGTGTATATCCTAATCCCGCACATAGTGCAGAATGATACATACGGCACACGACATCGGGGATCTCATAATACAACTCCATCTCTGTGGACAACCAAACAAACTTGTGCTGAAACTCACAACTGAACTTCAACTTCCAAGTCTGATGAATAGCCTTGATTGTTGGAGGTAACAAGAGCTTATCACATCTTGGGTGAGGACACTTCACCTTGAAGTCCTGAAAGAATTCTCTCAATCGAGACAAAGATATAAATCCAACCCTCGGGAGATCCTCGACAAGTATGTCAACTTCATGTGGCTCACGATCATCTACTTCATTGGGGATCTGAGAATCTACTATTGGATCTAATGGGATCTGAGAGTCCAACACATCATCTGCCATCTATAGATAAAACATACCAATTCAAATAAGAATAATATAATGCGCACACATTCACATATTTACAAGCATACTTCAGCTTACTTGAAAGGGGTGGAAAGACGACCATACCTGAACACCCAACGCATTCAAAACATCTAGATCGGGCCACAAACTCATCATCATCCATCTCGGGCACAAGTAGATCCAAATCACCTTCCTCTGGAATTACATCTGGAATCTGGTTTCTAACATCTGCCTCTCTGATCATTTGATCAATAACGACCCGAGCAGTCGCAAACAAAAAGTTCATAACCGCAGCATGCCCTGCAACAGGTCCCAAAAGTTGCATCCGTTGTACATACCGCGGAAGCAACGACTCTGGGACCTTCATCGATCCTCCAGGGACCTCCGGACATCTTCTAGGTCTATGTCTATCACCCGGTCGTGGTGGATGTACCCTAGGAGGCATGAATTTAAAACTTGACAAGTAAAATGACCTATCCGTCCGGAGGTCTAGTCCTCGTCAGTTAGAAACTCTCAAATCACCTCAAAAATATAAAAATTATTGAAATAAATTTATAATAATCTAGATCAAATAAAAAACAAAATATAAGCACTCTGATTTTTCAAATCAGAGGAGGAAAAATATAAAAAATACATTCCTAAGAAAGAACAACAACTACAATTATTTGATAATAAAACTAAAAATATAAAACTAAAGACAGAATGACTAAGACACTTGGAAATAACCAAGCCTTCGACAGAAAAGTGGAAAAAAAATTGAGAAGTCTATGTCCACAGTCTATGATCTGAAATTCACATAGAACTAAAACAAAGGAAGGCCAAAGGAGGGAGCGGAGGAGGAAGGGCGGAGGGAGATTGCGCGGAGGAGAAATGGTGGGAGGGTGCGGGGGAAGGGTAGGAAGGGGAGGGGAAAGGATGGGAAGGGTAGGAGGGTGAGAAGAGAAGGCGGCTGCCGGAAGGGAAAGGGTGGGAAGAGAATCCGGCATCATAAAAAATTCCGGTATCACTTTTTTGGCAATCCGGCACCACTTTTCCGGCACCATATAAATATCCGGCAGGATGGAAACTTAATCCGGCACCGGAAAAATGATTCCGGGTGGTCGGAACAACTTTTCCGGCGTCGCTGATCTGCATCGCGTCCCGGCGTCGTATTCAGGTGTATATTGTTCTTATAACTAATTCTCAACATCACACTAACAAAACACACTGATATAAGAACGTTTCAAAATTCAAAAAAAGAATATTATCGAGATTCAGTCAGAGATACTGAAATCTTGTCTTCGTCTTATTGTCCACGTCAGATATCCATTTTGAGTGTAGATTGGTTCAGTTTTTAGGTCTCAAATAGACGAAGGTTTTGCACCATAGATCAAGATCCCTGAGCAACAAATAAAAATGTGACAGACTTCCGCAATACAGGTGGGTAAACCCCCCTCCGTCTGATTCTCCAAAATCACGACTAAAATGATTAGCGGCGGGTTAACCCACCGCTAATATAGGGACCCAGGTGGTTTAAGAGAAACTTTGTCATTTTTATAATAAAATTCTTTCATATCCCTCATAAAGCTTCCTTTTGTGTATACCTTTACTCAAATCTGATATTGAAACAAAGCGTGATGTGAACTAAGTTAAATGCTCCAAAGTTCAATGCTCCAAGGCTTCTGGTAAATCTTACGTTTTAGTCAAGAAATATAAACAATTTACGTTGAGAAGTAGATTTTCTCCGACAATCTTCTGAAATATTTCAATCTCAACACCAGAAATTTCTTTGCAGTGATGTGAATATGGAATTGGACTTGTTGCGGGTTTTCATTTTCCTATGGTTGCAGTTGATTATTTGGATAGTGTTAAAACTGTAAGTTGGTTCTTCTCTTTTTTGGAGTTTGAAGCGAACAGCTGCTAATGACCTTTAGTTATTTTTATTTTCTTATGATTCTCTCCGTTCAAAACGGGTTGCATTTGAGGACCATGTTAAGTTTTGAAAACTTCCAAACAGTATAAAAATTGGGAGTTTTTGGGTTTCGAGGAGAGAATTGAGATGTGATACAGAGAGATTGTTCAATTTGTCTTCTGGAGATTTCAGACTTAACAAAGGTTTGAAATGAGTTTTTGATCAAAACGAGTCATAATATCAATCTGAGTAAGGTCTCGTATAAATTTACTGAAGAAAAGATACTATGTAATTTTGGAATGGCTGCAGTTATTCGTATATAACTCGGTTAAGACCAAAATTGATATCGTTTGAAAGAGAGCAACAAGACTTTTCCAACGACATCTCAACTGTGTGGTTAGGGAACTACAAAAGTTTAAAGTCTATTCTGTACTATGAGCCCGAACAGAAAATTTGTACGAGAGCTCGTGCATGTTTTAATGAGACAAGATGTTTGGAGACTTGATGTGAACCTCTCATTTGGAGCTCCGAGAGTTTCAAGTGGCTATAACTCAAGCTACAAAAGTCAGTTGGAGCTGAAACTGATATTATTAGATATAAATTTTTAAGAATTTTTCAACGACATCACAAAATTAGATTATGAGTATTGAGAAGAAGATACATGAGTTTGAAGTTTGAAAAGATTTTCTATCGACACGTTAGATTTGTGCTAGATAGTGCTCGCACATATATCTTCAAAAAGAGCAGTCATAAGACTTTAACTGGATGTAAAGGGAGTTACATACATCGGTTGAATGAGATTTTGATATCATTGAAAAGAGCTAACCGGGAGCTTTCTAAGGACATCAAAATTAGACAATTTGGGTATATAAGCAAGAAGATACGAAAGATTGAAGCTAGAAGTGGCTTTTAGAGCATAACCTGTAAATTTTGTGCGAGTGCTCATGCAGATTTACACGAGGGAGAGGTATTTGACGTATAAACTTAAATGCACTATAACTTCATGCTAGAAGGTGTGTTTGAGACACATAAGGTATCATCTCAATCAGATTTTCGGGAGGACATGCTTGCATTATTGGAATTGGATTTTGGTAACAAAGTAAGGATTTTCTGAGGTTAAAGATTTTTGGCTTAGAAGTGACGTAACCTCTTTTAAGATAGTCCATACAGGACATATTGGATACCGTTGGGTTAGAGTTTTTGAGGATTACACGGTTGTAGCATTAGATCATAGTTTTATGAACTTGCATAAAGATCATAGACCATAGAGTCTGTTTGTAAATTCTATCGATAATTGACAAAGAAAAAATCAGTGCATTTAGGATTTTGGGATCAAAAGCTTGTTCTTTTGCATTGTCATTCTTTTTTTTTGATCTTATGCACACTTTTCACAGCCAGATACTCCATGTATTCTCATATACATCTTTCGTGTCTTACGATATGACAACGCATACCATAGAGAAAACGTTGGATCATTTAAAACACCAGACTATGAGCATATTCGGATATCGTGTGCAAACCAAACATTTCTTACATAAAGTCTTCTCCATATGACTTTCCTCTATATATCAATTCTTAGTAGCCGATCCTGTCCGAACTTGAGAAAGTAAAATACAAGTGCAATAGAAAATCTCAAACATGATCAAAAATAAAGCGATATCCAAAAGCTCTCAACACAATATTTCCCTCTATATGTCAATCATCAGTAACGGACTCTACCTCAGCTTGAGAGACTATAAGACCGTGACTGCACTTCATTTATTCACGCTAGTTTATCAAGTTAGTGCTTGTGACGATGAGGGTTGGAGATAAGGTTGTTCCTCACACTACGCTAGTTTTGGTTTTTCAAGTCGAGTAAGCTGTGAGTTGTATTGAATCCAAAATTTCTAGAGATCAGTTTGTGTATGGCATATTTAGATTTCGACTCGCTGTTTTTTCTAGCCCCACACAAGTGACCTTGAACACCTCATCCTCTTCGCGTCATTTACCATGTCCACGCTGAACTGAACAGAGCAACAAGCTTCGACCAAAAACTTCAAGTGCAAAGGTACTCGAATGTTGCAGGTGTCAATGCTCTTCGTGCTAGAGATACAAGGAATGAGGTCCATGAGCATCTAGCTCAGTATTTGGACTCATCCTCGTGATAGAAGTCATAGTCACATGCTTGATGATGAAGTTTAACTTTAGGCTAGTACCATATAGAGTAATGTGATGCATAGTTCTTTATTGTATACAATCAGTTCGAATACTAGAAAGCTTTGATATGTATTCACATTGTAGATTTATCTTTCGCTTTGCTATGTACTTATAATATTTCTGCTACTATTAATTTTGCAAGTTGCGAGAATGTACTTTGGAGTTCCATCTCGTCACGTGTAAGTTGTAAGTTGTAAGCTCTAACACTGATTTGAAATTTATGAATGGTGGAAAGGGGTTCATAAGAATAAATTTGAAGAGTTCTTTTAGGTTCAATGTGAAGTCCCTTGGAGTGTTTAGTGTGCAAGTGTACCTTCAAGTGTTATGTTATAGTGTAGGAACAAACGATGCTTACATTGTAAACCATTTAAATTCAGAGCTTGTTCTACTTCGTGGCTTCAAAGCTAAAATACTATAACTACTTCCCACAGAACGAGCGGTGTTTCGATTCTAATGTTATTTGGGAGTTTGTAGGTGGGAATTAATCGGTTCTTTTGAATTTAAGCTTTGAAGTATGTGTGTTGTCATAGATTGTGTCATGCAATGTACGAAATTTGTTTAGCTTGTACCAGAAGTTTCAATGTCAACTTCTCATATGTGTGTCGTCTTGAAGACAAAAAGCTTTCATTATAAACCGAGGTGTTGTTCCTTCTCGCTTCGCGCTTCTGTTCAAAATGTTTCACCTTTGAGTTCAATTCGCTTTGAACCGTTTTTTTTCTCTTTGGTTCACTATATATATTACTTTTACTCTCCTCGCAATCAAGAGAATTATGTCTAGATATATATTAGGCATGAATTATTTCATCTCCGTACCTTCCGTAAAATATACAAGAATCTTCGAATCTTTTTGTAAGAGAAATTTTTTTCTAATTTGGAAATATAAAGTTGTTAGAGATGTCACACTTGACCAATTGGTACTCGACCATGTACGAGTAATTGTCAAAAAAACGATTCCTGTCATGAGTACATAGTAAAATACAAAGAATGAGGTATGCTTAAATCTCAACAGATATCATATTAATAAACATATATAGAAAGATTTTTTTCTATGCTATGTTAAAATACAAAGGAGTATATAGGGGTAAAAAGGAGCTTATATGTTTTAAATATATCAATTATTAAAATCATAATAATGTAGAATAAAAGAAACAAAATAATAAAAAGATTATATCTCAAATAATCCTAAAGTCCATTTCAGATTCTTGACAAAAACTGATAATGTGAGGTGAGATCTATTTTTATCTATCTTTGCATCAAAAGAATACCAAAAAGGAAAAATTAAGACAATAGAAAAAGCACCTAGGTTAACTACTAACGTAAAGTCCAAGGTACTATGAGACATATGCCAAACTAAACATTCTATACTATGATAGATTAGCTCAAAAATATAAGTTGAATAAATAAATGAGTTGTAATCTTTACAATTAATAAAGAGATATAATTATTTTTAACTAGTATTTATTACTTGTTAAGGTATTAAATAATTAAATAATAATGAATGCATAAAATTTATAATAACATTCTGGTAGCCCTATACAAAAATTAAAAAATAATCTTGTTGCACATGACATATATACTACTATCTGAGCACCTGTATATTCACCTCCTCCATCTTCCGATGGAGGAGGCAAATATACATGAGTTTAATTTAATACCTAACCCTTCTGGCAAGAAGGGTTAGATATTAAATTAACTTTAGTGTGTATTAATGTATTAATGAGTATGGAGTCCCGGACTTGTAGTTTCTGAAGCACGACACTCGAGTCAAGACTTATGGGTTATCTCTTATTCTCTCCGTGTTTCCAGACATGGGTAACAAATAATCTTTATAAAATATATTAATTTTTACATCTATTTAATATATATTTTTTATTTAACACATATATATATTCCTGATAACAATAAACGAACAAAAGTTCCCCAGAGTTCATCCAGCATGCATATTCTCCATCTATCATCAAAAGTATTTACATGGATATATGTCTAATGGAAGCTTAACGTTAGTTACATGCTCCAATTAAGGATTTCCACATTTCGGGTCTCGTGTTTAAGTATTGGATATGTTATTCGGCTGGGTCCATGGGAAATTATGTATTAGTCTTGTTTTCAACAATATGCTCAATCGTCTATATATTTTGAGAATTTATTGTGAGGTTACCCCTCGTTAGATAAATGTGTTTCTCTGGTTTCAGAGTAGATTATTTAATCTTCCGATCTTATCATCAGGTCTTGTACCCATCTACCAAGTGCAATAAAAATCTTGTAATTTTATAAAAGAATAAAAAAAATAAAAATTCATCCATTGTAAATCATCTTCAGTGTTGACTCTTGCTTGTCTAGTATTTTCTTCGGGCCGCACACGATAAGAGAATGAAACTAGAAACATAGTGTTTTGAGACACACTGTACCTTGATGAAGTTGTGGAAATGCTAATATATTTCTCAAGGTGATTTTACATTAGTAGCAAACCTTTCTACGAAAAAGAGTATAGTACTGAATTAAATAGTTAGAAACAATATTTTTCTTATTCGCTTCACGCTTATCATGGCTCGTGCATCTTTTTGTTTTTTCTATCTTACACATTCAATAAGAATAAAAGCTAACGATTACCCATAAAGGGAGAACGTTAACCGAGAGAAATTCACGCGTATTTCTCGTAAAGACAATATGCATCCAAAGCATACATCCGGTTGGGAAGGGGAAAAAGAGAAACATGTAGAATACTTTCTGAGAGCATGCACGGCAAACATAAAATTCGGGTCATAGTATCAGACGTACCAGCGGGATTATATATATAATATATAGATAAAAAATTTATTTTTTATTTTTATTTTTAGAAATGCCTAGAAATAGAGAGAGAGTATGAGATAACCCATAAAGCTTGACCCCAGTGCCGCGCTTCAGAACGTACAAGTCCGAAAACCATTGCTCATTAAACTACTAATGTACATTACGTTTAATTTAATACCTAACCCTTTCTGCCGGAAGGTTTAAGTATTAAATTAAACTCCTTGCACATTCAGTTCCTCCATCGGAAGATGGAGGAGGTGAATAAGCAAGGAATGTACACATCAGGACAATATGCAGACAATTTGCATTTCTGTCTCACGAAAGAAGCAGACAAGCCGATCTATAGCATTTAAAATTCAGGTTTTTGATTCTTCGATCATCTTCTTATTGTGATTTTACTGTCAAGGTGTAGTCATCCGATTTTGGAAAAGACTATACAGACAGCTCTGTTCCCGTTAGGCTGACAAATATATATACATAATCTTTAAACACATTGTCTATTTTTTTACACATTGACTTTTGAGTATGTTTACACTGTCCATGTCTATTACACAAGCCACTGGACACATGTAAAGTCTTTGGCTTATTCAGATTTTACATCTATTCAAGTTAACATAGTGAGTAGTGTCTTTGACTAGACTTACTATGTCAGGAGTTCAAAATCCAAACAGAGCGGACTGGAGATTGAAGATTTAGAAGGGTAATTGATTGTGTTCCAAAATTAAAATCAGAGGGATAATTGATTCTATTATAAAATTAATCATTATTCAGACAATTTAGAAAAGTAGTCTAGGGATTAAAATATACTTAGAGTATTCTAAGATTATATCTGTTCGTGTGAAAGTAAATTATTATATTTAAAATATAATAATATAATAATACATGAACTGAACTAAGCGTGGGTGATTACGCTGATTTATAAAAGGAAAAAAGCGATCCTCTGAAAGCCTGTATCCGCTCAAATCATACACAGCTGCGATCAACTGCGATTGTTTCAAAAAATTTGCGAATAACCTCTATCAGTTTGACGTGATACAAATTTGCCAAATATAAGCTGTACCGGTTGTAGCACTTGAATGGAAACTTTTGCTGGCGTGGTCCAAGCTACGATCGGCGGTGCCCTGCGAATTCGTTTTCTCACACGTGCAGACATGGCGGAATCCATGTTTGACAGTCTTTCGTGGATGTGTTGTTGGTAGTGAAACGTGCTTGGATGTGTTGTTTGGTTAGTGGCTGCCGGTCCACTGGCTACTGCAGATTGTAAATGGTATTTGGCATCTTGCACTGTGCTCTTGTGGTTCAAGAAAGTTGCTCTGTGACTTCAGTGAGAAATCATGACCTTTTTGATGTTTCTCAATCTGATTGTCTTCTCAGTATCTACGTAGAGTCCTTCCACGGTCACGACACCGCAAAACAGGACAAGGAAAAGGACAAGCGTGAAAATTGATCAAACTTTCCAAAATTAAGGTTTCTGCAAATTGTTGAGATGAGCAATCGTGTATATATATATTCACCTCTCCGTATTTCGATGGAGGTAAATATGCAGTGGAGAAGTTTATAACCTAACCCATCCTGCCGGAAGGGTTAGGGAATAAATTAAATATACATTGTATTAATGTATATTTAGTCACAAGATCTTTTTCTTGTACCTTTTTAGCTGGCGTGCACACGCTATATGGATTTTTTTTTCTCGCATCACTCTCTTTCGTAAATATTAAATATTCATTGCAAAATTTGATTTTTATTTTAATTTTACTATAAATGTTTTTATAACATTTGTCTATCTTTTATTATCACAACTCTAACATACTATCAACTGAAGTTAATCCAGTAAACAGACTTTATGTATATTTTGTGAATCCAAAATCTCTTACAAGCACGATCGGGACCCATCTACATCATGAGTTCTGTAATATCTTTCTGCTTGTCTTTTTGCTTTTCTCCCTTTTTGTCGAACTAGTGAAGCATATATATTATTTACTTCTTTATCTCATAATATCTATAGAGTTTAATAATTGACCCAAACTTCTCCTCTGAACAGATTTGGTCAAATATTAAAGATTAATTATATCTTGATTGTAATTGGCGATTACCCTTTAATCGGGTAAGTTTACAATGTTTAGATTTTCTCCATTTTCTCCCTTCTAAACATGCAAAGTATATCTCTCTACTTCTTTCATTTACCTATAGCTTGCATAAGTTTTCTCCGATTCCCTGTTCTGAGCATGCAAAGTAGATCTTTCGATTTCCTTCTTTTACCTATAGCTTGCATGTCATTTATACACACTATCTTTGTTTTGTGGTTTTGATAGAAACAATGTAGTTTATTAGAAACAGTTTTCATGTAGTTCTCCATACCATATTCTGGATAAATAAGCATGCTCAACCATCTGTATGCAACTTTTGCTAGGTATTTGTTATCACAAAAAATATAATTATTAGACATACATTTTGTATTAATTTTTATTTAAAATCAAAAGTAATATAGATTTAATTGTTAGTCGTACAGAGAGTATTGCAGAAATATCCAGAAAACGTTGAAGTAAATTCCATATAGACGTGATTCTAACGATATAAGTCCGGAAGTTTACTGACTAAATTGATTACTTTTATCATTACTTTAGTTTATTACCTAACCTTTCCCGTCGGAAAGGTTAGGTAACAAATTAAGCTTGTTTTCCTGTTCCATCTGAGGATGGAAGAAGTGAACAAGCAAGCTTACTCATGAGATTCTGGATAAATAATTTAAATATTTTCTTCCTTGTCTATACCTCCAGTGTCATTGTACGAGACAACAAATCCGATAAAGAATATAGTCCTATGAATAATTCTTGCATTTTCTTTGCGTAGTGATTTAAAATCCATCGTGGATACAGATCGTAGTTTGGAACTCCTGCATGTTTATCTTACTTACTTGCATATTCACCTCTTCCAAGTTCGGAAGAGGATAATATGTAGAAAGTTTGATTTTATAACTCAACCTTTCTAATTAAAAATATTTTTACTTGTGGGAGTGACATATCTTTATACTAAAGAAGATTTTATTAACTTGAGTCACTTATGAATTTTGTATAACTGAAGTGGACATGTGTAATGAAGTTACCAAATGGGAGCTAAATGTAAATTTAGCTTTTAAAATTTTTAGTGAAATTAATTTATAAAAGTTTAACATAAGTAACAATTTGCAAACCTTGTCGACCAGTTTTTTCTCGTGACTGTGCACTTTATTACATTACATTTTCCACCAAATTCATTTTGAAGGCTGCTGTCAGCAAATTGACAATGATATATATTTGATTGTCTGTTAAACGTTTATCTTTTATCTTCTTTTTTCTTGAACTACAGTTTAGATGCGTATTCACCCGTGCATAGTATTCACCCATGCATAATATTCACCCCAAGGGTTTAATTTAATATCCAACCTTTCCGGGAGAAAGGGTTAGGTAATAAATTAAATTCATGGTGAGTTACTATATAAACATATAGTGAGTGAGTGAGTTACTATATAAGTTAAACGGACTTGTACATAATAATGCGGCTGTGTACTCATTTCTTATAGTTTATATCTTGGTCTTCTTGCATTTCCAGACATAAGTTAATAGTTAATATTTATAAAATATTTTGATTATTTCTATCTACTTAATATATACATTTTATTTAATACTTAAATGTTTTCTGATATCATTAAAAGAATACAAATTCCGCATAAGTTCATCGAGCATGCATAGATATTCACCCACTACCATTACACTTATTGAATTCTCCCCTTGCACTTGTCTTTTTCCTTTCCTCCAATCGAGAGCTCTTGAAGCATGCACATATTGTTTTCTTTTATCTTTAGATCGAAGTGGAGAATAGGCAAGTCATTATAGGTTGGTGTGATGATTATACATGTAATCGAAGATGGAAAAAATATTGTAAGGAAATTGAGAAATTAATGGATGTAAGATTGGATTAAAATTTAAAGTTTAAATTTATTTTTTTCATTATCTTATAAATAATAATATAAATTTATCATGAAATATATTATAAATATATAATAATTTACTGAATTTCAGATATGATAAACTTGTAAATGATTTGTTATTTTTCATATTTTTTGCTAAAGTCAAAGATGAATTCTAACATAAATCAGTATGGTATACACTGTATGAAAAACCTCAAGATTAAAGAATGAGATTTCATTAAACATAATTATTTGTTGCAGCCATAACCATATCCACTTTATATTAGTGATATGCTGGGTTATTTAGTTTTATTTATTTAAGTTGCTTTAAGTTATAATAAGTTGTTCAGTAATATGCTTACTGTAAATGAATTATATATACATTCTTTTTATATCTGTATTTCGGTAAGATGGTTTTATAATAATGTTGGATCGTCTCTTCGAGGTTAAATGATTTTTGTAATAACATAACGTAACATTTTATTTAACTTATGGTAAAGAGATACATGCAAGACATCTTGATTGTATGTGCGTAGCACGAGACCAGACAAATATCATGTTCTTCTTCCGTCGTAAAAGTTTCATCATTTCCAAAGAACGAAGGATTCCATTCAATCCATCTTACAACAAATAATAATGAAGAAATTTTGCTCACTTCCCATGCTTCTGTTCCTCATAAAGGATTGGAGTTTGAATATACATGTGTGTCATATATTCCATTCAGTATCAACTGGATGTAATTAGATGGAAATGAGCATAAAGTACTAAACACTTATGTACCAGTCATTTATGATATGGACCAATGAAATATCACATTCAAGTCTCATTGTCATTATTATTTTATCCATTTACTCTTTACCACTCTCTACACTATTTATAGAAAAGAGAATTTAAGCAAAACTAAATTGTTTATTCAGAAAAAAAAGAAAGAAAATTTATTTCCAGAGCAGGATTCATCCTCTTGTCTTTTTTCTTCCTTACTGCCAAAACCTCAAGTTGCATGCATACTTATTTTTGAGAGAACCCTAAACCTGGGAGAAAATCTTGAAGTGAAATGACGAAGAAAGATACATGCAATGATACTAATACTAAACCCTCCGTGCATATACCACCTTCACTTATGTCACTGCGATTGGTATATAATATCATATTTAATTATTGCTCTGCGTTAGCAGCGTTACATGTTGATTGTGAGAATGGGAGAGAAGAGAATTTATTGTCGTGTAATCTTGTATTATCAGACGGCTAATAAGAGGGAGGGACGAATAAAGTGTATTCACTGTAAAACCTGATAAAGAAAGAAGAAAAACATCTCTAACGCATAGCCCCGCAGTTCCGTTGCAGGCGATATTACTTGTTTAAGTTACATTATACAGTAAAGACCTTAATTTATTGAAAGACAGCTTTGTGTAAAGCCTTGAATCTCTTGTCATTATATGTGTAAATTGATAATATAATGCAAAAATGTACAAAGTTTTTAAAAATCAAAATAGTTTATTTAAATCTTAGACAACTTTATTGCATAAATAACGATAAAAGAAAGAAATAAAAACTTGTCGTGACGTATTCTCACTGACGCCTCCAGAATCACCTGTAGAAAATGTTCACGGAATTTTGAGTACGATCGTAACACTCACGCGCGGACGAAGAGTATGTATTTGACCAGAGATTCCAGCTTATAAGCAAGCAAGCAAGCAAGCAAGCAGCTTAAGAGTTTTCAGTTATGAACGTGACCATGAGTTCGAATAACCTGAATATGATACACGTGTCATTACAACTGGCGAAGAGATAATATAACGCTTATAAGTTGTATGATGCAGATAGTCTTGTAACAGGAACTGCACTGATTTTTGTTGACACGTCTGTGTGTTACAATAATATAGAAAGTCATTAATATATATATATATATTTTTGTTAGTGTAATCAATATGCATCCAAACTAAAGGGAGAAGGAGAAAAAAGATAAACTTTTAACATATCACCAAAATAATCATCGATAACTGACTGACATCAGGTTTCAAATATAATTTTAATAAAAAATTTAATCTAAAGCGCACAGTCATAAAGTTTACAAATCATTACTTACAGTCACAAGGTTTACAATCGTTACTTGTGTCCAAGTTAAATTATTTCGCTAAATTTAGATTTCATATGATCATTGTATTACACATGCTCACTTTTGTTTTATAAAATCCATAAGTCAACCACACGAATAGGACCATTCTTTGGTATAAAAGTTTTTCTCTCTTACGAATAAGAATATTTTTAATTCATAAGCTTCAATTTATAATCTAACCCTTACAAGAATATTTTTAATTCATAAGCTTCAATTTATAATCTAACCCTTACAAGAAAAAAATTAAGAAGAGGTGAATATGCATACTTGATGAACGATTATATTTCTTTGTTAATGTAACTATAGCACTTCCTTCGTTGGTGCGCTATGTTTACACAAAATAGAAATCATGGACAATATATTCGTACTATGAAATTTGACTCACTAATTTTTGAGTTCGGTTTTCCCGAGTGAACGAATTCAATGCTGATAAATTATACATCGAATTTAAGCGAATGAAAAGAAATGATGTAGTGAAAGTTTTTGTATTTGAACATGAGTTATTACACAATCCATGGATTCAGTTCGGCTGAATATATACTTTCGATCTTTGATGATGTTCAATATATATTTAGTTTTGTACAAAATTATTCCCCACCCATAATCTTTTACTAAAGGTCGAAATAAAGGTCTGAAAGCAGTCCAAGGATATACTTTTCTTATGCAAAGTTGCTCCCCGTAGCAACAGGAAGCATAGTCTTTTATCAAAGGTCTAAATAAAGGTATGAAAGCAAGCCCACAGCAGAGGAGATCGGAATTAATGAAAACATATAAATATGGATTATCCACACAGCTGTCTGTCTATTCATGATATATTAGTGCCATGATGGCACTTGTGAAACTGAAGGAAAGAAAAAGAAGCTGTGAGGTCGTATTTATGTTTAATGAATCTGCGTACATGTAACGGACCGGCGGCAGCGGATAGCACCTTCCGACATCCTCTTTATCCTCCCCGTAATAAGCCAGAATAACCACGTTGACATCTGCCAGAATGCAGCCACATCACGTCTGCCAGCGTCCAAACTTGCCACGCTGGACCGTTGCATAGTAAGGTATGTGCGAGAGAAGATGCACCGGCGGGCACGCGAGCGAAAGAAGTGACGAGGCGAACTTGGGCTTGGCTTCTCAGGAGTCTGAAAGGTCGCAGCGACGGAGAAGGAGAAGGGAGGCAGGGAACGATGAAGAGAGATCGCAGCCAGGGAATGCTGGGAAGCGGCAATTAGGAAGCGTATGCAGGTTGGTTGGCTGGTTGGCGGTGGAGGCAGGCAGTGTTGAGACACAGGAAGGATGATGTAGAACAGGGACCATCGGAGAGAAGATATGATGAGATACAGGTAGGTAATGGGGTTCTTGAACATAATGTTGTCCCTTTTAATGCCAAAGGAGTGATTAGAATATTTGGTCAAGGAGTGATTAGAATATTTGGTCTTTTAGTAGTTTGGAAAGCGACTGGTGTGGAACGGCTTGATCACAAAGCGTTTTTCAATTGTCACGTGCCTGGTGTTCTGTTTGTTAGTGTGGCACCCTATATGGCAGTCTCGTATCGAGCTCCATTAGCTTTATGTCGATGACATTGACCCTTCGTTGCTGCTCGAATTTTGCCCCTCTTTCCCGTGAATTGTCCTATTGCTTGCGTTCTTTCTGGCTCCGTTTGTTCGATTTCTGTTTCCTGATTCCTTCTGTCCTTACTTTGCGGGAGTTTTTGGCACGGCTGCAGCCGTCCGTGCGAAGTGTGCAGAGGGGTGGTGTACTTTCGTTTTGGTGGTGGTTGTGGTTTCTGATGGCTCCACTACTCTACTACTCCCATTGCCCAAGCTCGATTGCAGGTCATACGACCATGAAGGTTCTGGATAGCTCGACTCCCTGGTAGGAGACAACTTAGCACGGTTCTGGTGACCATGCTGGTGTACACAACTGCATCACGACGTCCATGCCGAATGCTTACAGCAGCGAGACGACGTTCGAGCTCGAAAGCCCCACATTTGACAGTAGTCATTTAGTTAGAAGCAGTTGAACACCTTCGGCAACATCTTATGTACATTCAGGGTATATAGACTACGGTTAAGTGGCAACGTCAGGGCCCGTGGGAGAAATCCAGATAGAGGACAGCATGGCAGAAGCCGAGGGAACAAAATCGAGCAGAAGCCAGAAAGCGGGTGGAGATACTTCGCCGAGTAATCCAAATAGACACCCTGTGAAGTCTGAAGTATGTGCAGAGGTCCTTAGACGGCTCGCGGAGGCTGGAAATGAGGCTGTCGCCACTCCCGGCTTTGCGGAGGATCTACAGACTCATTTCAACAGGCTTCCGACAAGGTATGATTGGTACCAGTCTTAAGTCTTCAATCCAAGAGGGTGTTTTCAAGACCGAAGTTACTTGCAGTGAAATGCAGATCATACAAAAGGCACTGTTAACGGTGAAAATCACGGTTAAACAGTGGGGTCCCGAGTTCAGTATCAGGATTGGTTAGCTCTGAGTTGAATTTATTGTTCCGTCTGTTCAATCTGCCAGAATTACAGCGTATTATATCCTGACTTCTCGCTTATGGTGTGGAGAACTTCGGTATCGGATAGAAGATCACACATTGCTCGTTTGAACTTTTCACTGAGTTTAGAGTCCATCGTATTTGGATCACGATCATATCAGTTTTACCTTTTGAGGGCTGTGTGTCCTTCTGGTGAACTTTGACTTGTGAACGCCATTGTGAAACATGTACGTCGCTTGGTTTCTGTTGCTAGGGGAAGTTTGTCCTGTATTAGCTGCGCCCCTAGGTTAATTATTCCCAAGTCAATGCTTGTTCCATTGGTGCCACACTAGTGGATTTTCTTGGAAAGGGCTCTTATCTATGAATAATATTGGATGAATGTGTAGAATTGGTAGATTCCTCTTGCAGAAGGAACTACCACTGCCGTTTACCCGTCATCTTGATGACCTGTTGAAATGGCGATAGGTATGCGCTGGATGTTAACACGGAGAGAGCCGAAGATGTTCTTACCCATAAGAATTTGCTGCACTTAGCTGAGACACCAGAGAACCGGCCTGCCTTTCACGTTCGACCTGTACATGTGAGTAACCTAGAGTTCTTATGTCTCAAACTCGTTGAAGTGCTACATATGTTGACTGTTGTACCTGTACCTTTTCGCGACCTTCCGTGTTGTGTTTACTTGACATCCTTCTTGGTTTGTACAGTTTTTGAAGGCCAAGTTTGTAGTCTGTGCTTACAACGAAATTCAGAGTGTAGACATTGCTTGCGAGTGACGGAGTAAGGGTTCTTAGGGTAGGCAAGCCAGCAGCTCGTTAGATGATCTTTTGGGCGTAGTAGTCTTCGGGAATGCGGGACGGTGATCCTCATTTCAAGGTGTCAAGCGTTTCGATTAGGTTGTTCCGATTGAGCTGCACCAGTGCATATAGATGTTCCTTTAAGGTGAATGTCGCACTGTAGTCCTTCGCGTTTGAATCTTACAGATTGGAGAGGGGGCAGGTTTTCCCGGTTTCTTCAGATGCAGGAGACGGTTCTCCAGGGACAATTGAGGAGGAGGTCACATCCCCTTTCAGTTCGCCATCGAGGCATGACGATAGTGGCAATCTGATAGACCGTCAGGCATCAAAGATAAAGTAAACGCTATGATCCCTTGTACTTCGGTTGACTTACTTTCACTGGTTTAATTTTCTTGTTGATTTCCTCCGCTCTGAAGTCTACGAAGTGTTGCGGATAAGGAATTCTTCTAGGATATGGATTGATTTTCTCATGATGCGTGTAAGGGTACTTCGAGTGGTACTGCAGCAGTCGTCTTAGCGTTGTTTACAGAATCAGCTGATTAAGAACTTGTCTGTCGCTTCCACGTTTGTAACTGATTTTCAGTGTGTGTCTGCAGTCATCATCCACCTCCGTCATTTGGGTCGACACCTAATTTGGAGGCCCTTGCTTTGGATCTCAACAACAGACCGTTACATCCTGAGGAAGATAAAGATGATGCTAAGGATCATTCACCACAGTGGTAAAACTCTAGTCCGAGGAAACTAGGGGCAGCTTATGGCACGCATTGCTGCTAGTTGAGATGTGTCCATGTTTAGCAGGGACCTCTCAAGTAAAGAGGCAGCTGGGCGCTTCCTCGACCTGAATAGCGTTGTTAGCAGTGTTTCTAAGTTGGAGTCTGATCAGAAAGACACTCTTGCTTACTTGGAAGGATACGGTAGTCATTCAGAAAGCGCAGAGCTTTCTACCTAGTTCTTGTATTTTGCAACCCTTCTTTTCGAGTGGTTATATATAGGAGCTGCATGTTCAGTTACTAGGTATAGTTGGAGTTGTACATCAGTGAAATTTCACATACTGCTTATAGCTCTGGAAGTTTGAGAGACTTTCTGATAGGAGGAATTCTGGATGTAGTCTCAAGTATCCCCATGCACCAATGCATGAAGTTACATTTTCGACGATTGACAAACCCAAGCTCCTGAGTCAGGTACTTATACCCCTTGTCCGTCGGTGTCTAGAGCATGAGTCTTGGTTAGTTTGACCGTCGCTTATGATTGTGGCTTGTGATTGCAACGTTCTTCTGCAAATTCACTGCTGTTTCTGTCAGCCGGTTCAAATTACTTTGCGAATATAAAGCGAAGCGTCAATTGTTCCTTGTGGTTGAGAGGTCAGAGCTCTTGCGTTTATTTGCTTCTGTTTATGGTTGGTTACGTCCTTCTCCAACTTACTTATTCCGGCTTGTGGACTGCTGGTTGTCACGGATTGTGACATCTTGAAGATAACCACTAAATTGACTGCATATGGCACTTGCAGTTGTCGGCACTCCTAGCCGATGTAGGGTTGAACATTCGCGAAGCCCATGTGTTCTCCACTGTTGATGGCTACTCGCTTGATGTCTTTGTGGTTGACGGTTGGCCGACTGAGGTGAGACAAACTACTTGGGCTTCATGTCTGCAAGTTTACCTTGTCAGCTTGTCCTTACCATATCTTGGTTGTCTGGATTTGGATTTATTTGTGAGTTGGAATCATTTGTAAGAGGGAGAAAGCTGTATGACGATTGTCTCGAAGGGCTCCTAGCACGGTTCACTAAATTTCTTCTTCACGAGCTCTTGGCGTGGATCTTCCACTGGCCGCACATCATCTAGTTGCTTGGTGCAGTTTGTATCAGAACCTCAACTGTATGTTGTAATCTTACATCGTACGCGGTGACAGGATACCAAAGAGCTTGGAGAAGAATTGGAGAGGATACTGGCTAATATGGAGGTACATATGTCTCTATCCCTTGACCCGACCTCGGTTATATACATTCGCTAAGTAACGTCTTTTCAATTGGTAGTTGGTGTGTTTTCCGGTTCTTGCTGTGTAGTAGGAAAGTTTGAAGTTGCATTGGAATATGCATGTAACTGTGTCTGAATTCGCTGGGTGCATGGTCGGCAGTCTCAGTGTCTATAGGGTTTTGGTGTATTCCACATTCGAAAGATTTCGGCCAGAAAGTTGAAACTCTAATGGAAACTACTTACCCCTTTACTTATGTTTTGGTTCAGGCGGTATTATGTGTAGAATTGATTAGTGACGTATAGGTTGGCTTTAGTTGTCACTAGTAGGAATCTCGTCCTAAGCGGATAATGCCTGTCACTGATCACTGCGGATAACCTTATGTTTATCCGCAGGAAGGTGCCTGGTCGAAGTCACTGGTGTCTTCCCCTAAATCCTCACCGCCACAACCAGTTGTAGCGTCCGTTCCTCAAGCACTAAGCCGGCAGGTTCACTCGACAGACAGCACGAACGACTGGGAAATTGACAACAACCAGCTGAAACTTACTCAGAAAGTAGCATCTGGCGCCTTCGGAGACTTGTAAGTATACGTAAGCGGTTCACCTAAGTGTGCGGGGGAAGATACTGTTTTCTCAGGGAACTGCCGTACCCCCGTGTACCAGTATATACGTAAGCGGTTTACATCCGAAGGGTGCGGGGGAAGATACTGTTTCCCCGGAAACTGCTTTACCAGTGTACCAAGATATGCGTAAGCGGTTTATACAAACACGCGAGATTCAGAATTTCGTGCTTAAGGCCTGACAGTGGTAAATAAAAGTTGTAAGAGGGAAAACAGAATCTACGTATATTTAAGCGGTGGACGAATATATCCGTAAGCGGTTTAGGGGTATCCGGTATCTGTCTCGAGTCGTATCTCCCAGGCATTTAAGTCCTGAGATTTTTTCCTGTTCACTGTAGTTGTCACATGTAGTATCGTACTACAGACTGATGCCGATGTAAGCACATTATCTGTGGGCTTTGACACGAGAGATAGGGTATGCAAGCGCAGGATTTTCGCTCAGGATCAGCTTTTTTCCCTTGGTAGTGAGCTTGGAACTTACATTGTGGCCCATTATAACTTGGTGTTGGGTTGCTGAACTCTGAATTTCTTACTTCATTTATCAGAATTGGAGCTTGAAGAATTGAAGCTTATTTGGTTTCTCTCTCGTTTGTTGTAGGTGGAGAGGTACGTATTGTGGACAGGATGTCGCAATTAAAATTCTCAAGCCCGAACGCCTCAATGATAACTTACAACGCGAGTTTGAGCAAGAAATTTTTATCATGAGGTAATATATTGTACTGTTGCTTGGCCGTATGGTACTTTTTGGTATCTCTTTGAATGCGCAGTGGTTTACCTCTGGGTCACCTTGGCCACATGTAGCCTGACCGTGTCACCACGGTAATTGCAAATTCAGGAAAATAAGACACAAAAACGTTGTACAGTTTATTGGGGCATGTACCAAACCACCCAACCTATCAATTGTCACAGGTGTGTACTGAAGCTTTGAAGGTAGCATGCAGAATACATGGGATTTGCAGTGAGGAAGTAAATTATTTTCTCAGTACTATTTTCTGCGCGTTGTGAAGAGGGATAAGGGATAAGGGATAATTGTCTTTTGTTGCTCCTCTTAGCCTTCATTAGATTCGTGCGTAACTCTAGAAGATTGGTAAGCTGTACATTAGAGGATGTTTTGAGTGAATTTAGGGCATGAATAGGAATCCGTGAGGCTCTTTACACTTTGTCCTTTGCACCTAAAATAATTGTGAAGGGCCAGCAGAACTCCCTTGGTCTGGTTCTGACCTCGCGGTTGGCCATTTGTTCTGATTAGCTCGATTAGCTGTTCTGATCGTAGCTCTAGGACACTGTCGTATCCAGTTTGGGGGTTACGACTGAGTTCCTCACGTTCATGCCAGAATACATGTCGGGAGGAAGCGTCTACGATTATCTGCATAAGCACAAAGCAGTTTTGAAGATTCCTATGCTCCTCAGAGTGGCGATGGACATATCCAAGGGCATGGACTACTTGCACCAAAATAACATTATACACAGGGACCTGAAAGCAGCAAATTTGCTCATGGATGAGAATGAGGTATCACATGAATATCACACCAAACTTGACAGCTGTTCTCATTCGAAAGCTCTGTTTGTCGCTCTAAGAGTCTATAATATAAGCAGATGATTACGGTTCTCCGTGACTGTAGGTCGTGAAGGTTGCGGATTTCGGAGTTGCTCGAGTGCAAGATCACAGCGGCATCATGACTGCAGAAACTGGGACCTACAGGTGGATGGCACCTGAGGTAAGAATGCGTTTTTTCTTGTACTTATGTTTGCAGATACGGGTAGAAGAGAATACTTTGTCGGTATTGGAGTGTATGTCTTCAGTAAGGCACGTCCCGTTCAAAGACAGTCTGGTTTAGAAGGCAAGTTTTGAACAGACGTGGGTACATACTGACTTGCGCTAGTTTCACGCTTAACTTCTACAGAGATATCAGGTCACCTGAATGAGCTCATTTGAATGCCAGTTTGTATAACGCTAGATTACCATGTTAGAAAGAGCTTACCTTAAAGGTTGGATGTTTGGGTAGTCCTGTAATTTTTTCTTGGGAGCTTTTGCTCGTTCTAGGTATTGGTGTGTAAGTGTTGAGTAGGTTCTGCCCTTCTTTTCTTTCTAGTTCCGGACAGGTGCGTAACCCTCAAGATGACTGAGTCCGTATTGGGAACCCTACTGCCTCCCGCCCATTAGCGGAGTGTGTTAGTGCGTAATTCTTTGTAGAACTGACCGTTTACCTCCCTGCAGGTCATAGAGCACAAGCCATACGATCGCAAAGTGGACGTGTTCAGCTTTGGAGTAGTTCTATGGGAGCTTCTTACAGGAAAGGTACGTAGAATCTATGGGACTTCCGTCGTGCGTCCAGACTGTTCGTCTTGGGTGGACGTCTCGGAGTAAATAATTTTCTGTCGTAGGTCCATTCGGTCCCTGAGTAATATTCGAAAGCCAGTATCGCTTAGCTATGGTATGCGTGAGAAATTATTTGTCCGTAGGTGAAACATGACTAAGTATTGACGGTAGTCTGTTCGACCTCCCCGTTTTGCTGTAGTATCGGGTCTTATGTTCGTGAGTAGCTCTTTTGTTGTTTCTACCAACGCAAAGGCAAGTTTGGATGTTCTGATTTGAACTGACGTCGGATATTATCGGCAAATGTCCCGCAGCTGCCGTATGCAGACCTAACTCCTTTACAAGCAGCAGTCGGAGTGGTGCAAAAAGTAATCGGTTCTCTCCTTTCATGTTCTGAAGCTCAGTTGATTGCGTACATGGTGTAACCCCTTGTGCTACGAGTGGTATGGCATGTTGTCGTGAAAAATGACGTTGACGCTCGAGTCTTATATTTACGAGTTAGAGAGTTCTGTCTACTGTGCAAGGGTCATATTACGTCGATGGTAGGCGAGCATCTGTATCTCATTTTGTATCTTTGCACATTAAGTCCTCGTTTGAAGTACGCCTGTTTCGGTATCTTGGTTGCCTTCCAGCGGTGCTGGTATCCTTGGTCGATTCTCGTAATTTTTAGTTAAGGAAGCAAATATCCTAGTGTAAATTTGCACAATCCTTGTACCTAGGGGTCCAGCGGGTTATTTGTCTTGTGGTAAGCTTAAGGGGAGTTTTGTTTTGTGCTGTCAATCTGTTTAAGCATGTAGCCTGGTTGCCTCGTAACGGGTGCTTATGTGCTTACACCTGGTGTACTTACTGCGTGACTTACGCTAGGGATTACGGCCTACCATACCTAAGCACACCAACCCGAAGCTTATCGATCTGTTGGAGCGCTGCTGGAAAACAGACCCGGCGGAGAGGCCCGAGTTTTCGGAGATTACTGTTATTTTGCAAGAACTCTTGAAAGAGGTTCGCACAGTAAGTTGTCCAATTTTTTCATTCTATAAAAGAAAATTAGGGCCGTCCGCTATCCTAAACTCATTGGTGATATTATTATTGCTGTTGTTAAAGAAGCAGTACCAAATATGCCCATTAAAAAATCTGAAGTTACGGGCTCCTGTGTCGCGAGCAGGTCGTTATGGCACATACTTGTGGGTACTTTGCGCGTCCTTGCGCGCTCAGAACTAACTAACTATCAGTCAATATTGTTTCAATCAAGTCTTTAGGATATACGGTCCTTGTCATCTTCTGTTTAGTACTGCGAAATTTTACACTGTTCGCGCTTGGACAACCTTTTTTGCGGGTCCTGACAGTACCGTGAATGCCCCTGATCTTCGGCGCTAGGAAGTCAGGCTGGGTAAAGACGTCGAATGACGAAGTCACGTTTATTTTCCTAGGTTGGGGACGATGACCTTAAACGAGGAGAGAAGAAAGGATTCCTTTCTGCGTTGAAGCGAAGTGCTGGCAATCGTTGACGTACAAGGTAGGCGGCGAAGGCCCTCTGTAATCTGCCGAGAAGTAATAGCAACTGTTTACTTTCTGTTGAACCGAAGTTCCGTTATAATCTTGTAACGTTTGAGTTTCAGGATCGAGTGTAATCTTTCCCGCCATATTAGACGAACGTGAAGGAGCCGGACTTCGACTACCGCGGTCAGATGTGTAGAAACTCGTCCTCGGCAATTTTCCACAGCACCCTCGGGTAGTTCTGCTGGTGAACAGCAGCTGCTTGCATCCTCTGGGAGGCTGAATTTGCCATCGTTTGGCAAGGAAGAGGCCGGTGCCTATGGCACTTTCGACACCTCGATGGAGCTCAACGCAAGTTGCCGTGTGTTGCTGTACTCGTTTCTCTGCCATCAGGTCTGCAGTACCTTCAGCTCCTTGGTCCCACGTAGTGATCCGAGCTTCCGATACGGACGGAAGGAGAGCTTTACTACGAAACGTTCGCGAGGAGGTGGTTGTCCCACTGAGCTGCATCTGTTTCCAATGTTTTACGAGTAAGTACGCTCGAGGAAGCAGCAGGTAAGGTTAGGATGCGAGGAGTTGGAAGAAGCCTAGTTTAGTTGCTGGAGATGAGAGCCTTACTAACCAGCGGTCTTTCAGCGCCAGGAGCTACTCCTCGAAGAACAGACTAATCCTGGCCATTTTGGCTGGTTGTGTTTGAGCTAATGATCTTCGACTGGGGACAGAGAGAGTGTTTAATGCGTGTGATCTGAAAGTAGCAGAGATAACTAATTTGGAGACACCGCAGCTTCATTGTGTAATTTGGTGAATATTTGGGGACTGGCCACCATGCCCGAGACTTAGTGAGGGGAGCTGTTTAGCTAATGAATGTGACAGCAGTAATGTGTAAAAGTTGTTTCCGAGTTTGCGCACATTCTCAGGTTAGCGTTTCCAAGGATGAGGTAGGACTGAGTTCACCAACCGGGGAAGAAGCAGAGCATGACATCACAGCCTGTTGGCGGGGTATGTGATTATTTTACCTTGCGGATGGCAGTTGCCATTTCTGAAACTTCAAGCCCAAGCCATTCAGCCAGGAGTCCAAATGATTTACGTGTTGGAAACGGAGTCTCAAGTTTTGTAGCTAGAACAATTGAGTATATACCCTTTCGGAAGTTGTGGTTTAAACGTCATGGGATTCAGATTGTTTTATGAACACGATGGATTTTACTGATCTTGGAAATCACTTTCTCACGGCCATGTGACATCGGAAGCTATATATGATCTTCTAGCGACTCGTGATTTCTCTGCTACAAGGTGTCCACTTAATGTGAGGGAGTACGTGGTGACGAAAGTCCTGGCGAAAAGATGTTTCTTTGCATTTTAGGTTTATTAACTATATCGTCCCTCTCCTCGCCAGAACAAGAGGGAAAGGTTATAATATGCTAGACACGCGGCGTTTATGGTGGAAGTCACGGAAATCTGAACCCAAGGATTTAAGATTGGCTTTCCGCATCATATGTGTGGCGTCAGAGCTAAGAATCTAGAACCCTTTGTTCTAAATCGGAGACACTCTTCTGGTTTTGAATAGATGCAGTCTAAGAAGACGAAGAAATGAGTTCGATCTGTTTCCGATAACCTTTGGAAGGGAGTGAAGGTGCGTATAGGTGAAGGGTAGCTTATATAATTTTCGGGAGTGTATTGCCGGGAAATATCCGAATATTAGGAAGCGAAGGTAGTTCGTACACCCTAAACCCGATGGGTGTGAACATAGTGGGAATTGGAATGACGGAGGGAACGGTTAAACTCAACCTTAACAAAAATTGAACGAAAAAGCTGTTCATCCAAGAGTATCCTGGAGAGGTACGTTATTAGTTCGAGTAATGCTGAAGAAAGAAGTGGTGAAATATATTTTGTTTAGAATGGACATCTCATAAGAACATCGATACATAGTGTACCACCTTCAGGTATTTCACCGATAGGCTAGTGATGAACTAAAATTATAACTTTTAGTCAATAATCAATGTTATGAGAATTTCTCGATGAGATAGTCTCCAGCAGGTTGTGTAGATGTGTGTATGAGAGTTTTTCCGTGTCTATATCTGGGGAAGCACAAGTCGAGAATGTGACGGACGCAATGCTATAGAAATCAAATACCGAAATCAATACCATCGAATACGTCCAACCTCAATGTTTTAGGCTCCGGTATCAAATATCTTGAAATACAAGGCAAGAGATCTCTTCGTAGAAGTTTTTTTTTGATATATTTCGAATGCACTTTAGCATCCATGCATCATTTATCTTGATTTTGCTTGGTAAAGATTGAGATTTTATAAGTTTTTTATCAATATTTTTAAGTTTTAGATTGATTTTTAAAAAAAAGAAGTAATAATTTGATTTGGGACGAATTTCTCATTAAATCAAAGGCTTTGAACAATGCCTCGGGGGCACCTAGTAGTCCAATCCTTTATGATCTTAGAACCAGATCTTTAAACCATCTTGGAGTTCTCTCCACAACTTAAAAGATCACGGTAGCTCTGACACTTTAGGTATAAACTTTCTCAAATTGTATAGATTTCATTCATCTCATACACATGAAGTTCTAACTTTTCATGCGTAAATCAAACGTCCAAAATCACTTTAGAAATTTGATACGTCTTGCATAATAAGTATATTTGCCTTGGTGGTAGAAAAAATCCAACTTTTTCACAGCTTCGGACCATAAAGAAATGTTATGCTCTCGTATCCACAACCAATGTAACATCACAGTTAGCAATTTTCTAGACTTACAGCTTATCCAACAACAATAACAGAAGTCTCGAATATCAAGTGCAAACCAATCAAAAAAATACGATAGTCAACTATGGCACAAAAAGTCAATCTGATTTCAGTCAAACCCAATCTGAATCGTAGTTCAGATTCTAGTTGGTTTAGTGATTATTATTATGGAAAATAGTTGTATCAAGATTTAAATTTTAGTTTGAGAAACATAAATCTTGGAGTCTTTTTTGTGATTCTTAAGATCATAGTCACTTGGTCCTTCAAAAAATCCTTTGTAATATGTCGAACTCAGCTAAGAAATCCTTAACTTTGCGAGCTCGTCTTATATTTGTAAACGAGGTCCGTAGATTTTTCTTCCAAAGCTTCTTAATAGACGAGAAACTCTAAACTTTAAACCTTAAATCTTTTAGCTCGATCTGCTTCAAGTTCAACGACATGTTTATCCTTAGAGATCATACACTTCTACATGGTCTTCATTATCTTGATGAGTTTCGCATATAAAGTTTCTTGATCTAGTGTCGCTCTCCAGATTTTCAAGAATATTCCTAAGTTTGGATTTAATGTTGTTATAGGTCGTAAGCAGCACTTCCCATGCTTGAATCGATGGGCATCGTTAACAAAACTCCATCTTTTTCACAGATGCCGTAGTTGACATATGGTTTCCTTGACGTTGGGGTGAAGGTTGAAGAGTACCGATCGTATATTGTACCTCGGGGTTAGCTCAAATCGATATGGTCCTTGGATCAACCGTTAGTCGTTTCTTGAGCTTCTCCTTGAAACTTTATATTGCATTGCTCAAGTGTTCACCTAGAAACATAATCTCGCATCCTTCTTCAAACATCTAGTCTTCAACGTTTATCGAGTTCTTGTTCATCAAATTGTTGATTCTAATGTCACCTTTTGTACACCTATCATCTTGTTGGTGCTAGCTTCGAATGTCTTTTAGTCCCATCTCGCCATGATCATAAGACATGCAGATTTTCTCCCAAGAGATGGGAGAGATTTTGGACTTGTCTTCTGAGTTAAAACTCCAAAGAAATTGCTTGCAGAGACATTCAATCTTAGAAGCAATAGCTTCATTTAGACCAAGGAGAGAGATGTAGTACAGAGAACATCGACTGTAGTACATGTTTGACCAAGATGATCTTTATTTCGAATGAGAGGATCTTTGCCCTTCCAGACCGCAAGCCTCTCTTGCATCTTGTTACGATAGAAATTGAAAAGTTGTGAGGGGATAAGGTTAACCCTATAAGGTGCACCTAGGTGTTTATAGTCCACCTCGTCTAGCAAGATATTACTGCCCGTAGCAGATAGCCAATCTGGCAAAAAGGACACCCCCAACATTATTACACTAGACTTTCTGAGGTTTAGAAGTGTTCGTGAGGCTTGTTCATACAATCGTATGATGTCTTGTAGAACCAGGAAAGAGGATTCTTACGAATGTGCTCATGTCGTCTGTGAAAAGCATGAAGTATGCAGTTGCTTCCGCCCAAATCAGAGCCCGTCAATCCTTCTAGATTGGTAACCATCCTGAAGTTTTTGCATAAATGATTCAGTGGATATTGATAACAACAACGGAGCGAGATGACAATCCTGCTTGACTCCTCGTCCAATGTCAAAGTGAAAATAACACCTTTTGTTGATGTGAACAATATCTGAAGCACATGTCATCAGACAGTTGAATCACTTGGACACTGAATGTGAATAGTAGCCGAACCACATTGTCCCAATCTGATGATGTATCACGGTTTCTCAGAAAAAAATCAAGTGTTGGAGCTCTATCAATGTTTTGGATCATGGATAAAACTCTATGTAAGATCTCGATGGACATAAGATACCATTGAAAAAGTCTCAGCAAGTCCTTTCCAATGGTCCTAAGAACGCTCAAAACTGACATTAGAATTGAGAATTATAGCTTATCTTATAATCAGGTGGTGATATAGTTCTCAGAGATCAAAGAGGAGGATGAAGTCTTCCATCCTCAAAGTATATACGAGGGGGCTCGATGCATGGATGAGCTAGGATGAGTTAGCTCACTCTAGGAGCATGAGGTGATGGATGGACTAGTACTTAGACGTATTCCGATGGAGACTTAGATGTTTGGAGTTAAGATCAACCTAAGGGTTGAGGCAACACTAAATAACAAGATAACGGACCAGACCACCATTTGGAGGTTTGGACCCAGACAGACATCATGGACGATTAGATCATTAGGTGTGTTAGAAGCACTGTTTAAGATCTTGGACTTTACGAGAAGTCTCCTTATGTCGCGTTGTGACTTGCTCATGTTTTAGGTTTGACCTAGTCGAGTCTAGGTCGAGACTTAAGGAATATTGAGCTTGAGAGTTATGCGATCTGGCTCTAGTCTAGACCAAACAAGATAAAGATATGTGGTGATTGTGATTTGTAGATTAGCACTCTGATTTTTGTGACCTAATGAGTAAGAGCTTCTACTAGCGCATCAAGTGAAATGGAGGCACAATTTAAGACCTTAGACTTTATGAGAAGTCTCTCTCAAGTCATGTTGCGACTTACTTACATTTTGGAGCTGATCTAGCTGGGTCTAGATCGAGATTTATTGAATGTTGAGCTTGAGAGTTAGGGAGACAATTTCGATCTAGTCTAGACCAAATGTATTAGATAAGTGGTGCAACAAGATGATAGGTGTACGAAAGGTGGCATTAGAATTTGTGATTGTGGTTTGCATGTTATCTTTGTGAGTTCTATGACCTATGCTGCATTGCAGTGTTCTTTTATTTATTTATTTATCTATCTCTCTATATGGGCCAGGAACTTGTGGCGGAGTAACCCAGGGATCCCTCTGGGCGAAAGCACCTATTTCTAATTTTATATAATATATTTGTTAAATTCCACAGTGTTTCAGTTCATTTTGTTCAAAATTTTATGCTTCGAGCAAAGGTTTCGTCTTTTTAGGGTTTTCTCATTTTGACCTTTTTTCAAATTGAATGAAGAAAATCTTGAATAGTAATGATGCTTTCTGGATCTGTCTATACGAGGAATTCATCAAGTGGAAAAACCTAAAACCTAAATCCATATATGATCGTGCTATTGTTCGAGGAAGGTACTCTAATCAAGACCTGATGCTAACAAGGTAGCAATTCCATACAGTCCACTCAACAACTAATAATATCATAACTAAAGCTTGGATGGATGTACCGACACACTTCTATTGATCCCTCGTAAGTGTCCACCTCTTTCTTATCATAACCTTAAAAATATCATCAACTTGGTAGTTAAATGCTTCAATATGGAAAACATTTTGATTTTGAACTCCCATCATGTCAATGATGAGAGTTCAAAATCACCACTCTTACTACATTTCATCAGAAAAAAGCGATGGAGAGCTTCTCTATCAACTACAAATACAACTGGTGTAGACTCTACTTCAGATGATCCTTGGATAATATTTGTGCTAAAAATAATTCAAGCTTTGATCTTATAATGTCTTAGGATTTCTCTTTTACACCGTTGTAGCATAAAAGATTTTGTTCCCCAAGAAGATTTACACTAGTTACACTATTCTAAGTTCTAAGATCTGTCTAAACTCACAAAAACACTAATTTTGTCCAAAAGTTTCTTCTAACCCACACAATCACGCAGCTTCCAGATCCTCAAAAAGATGCTCTGGAACATAACACATATGTACACTGAACAGAAAGAAAAGATTACTTATCTCTTGCTAGGCTTTTAGGCTTCTCATGTCAGCTTCCAAAAGTAAATCTCATCTTCTGGTGGTTCAACTTGATTTTTGACCCCTTAAAACACTACCACTGCTCGGTAGATGCCAATTATTACTCCACACAACAAACTCTTGTAAGGAAGATGCTGCACTTCTCGAGTCCAGCTGAGACTTCTGGAGGCTCATATCCTCTAAGATGGCCCCTTCCAGAGTTCTGAGAGTCCATAAGTCTCTCTCATAGACTCAAAACTCACCGTATCACGGACAAACCGTCCTTACGGATGCTTCGTTGATTAGATCAATCACATGGTGTCTGTCTCATGTAGCCTTCCTAGGCTTTTGTCTACTGAAATCGTCTTTTGGCAGCACTACAACGACAATCTACATCCAATGATGCTCCGACAAGGCTTCTGTAACCAGTAGAAGATAGAATGCAGATGGGAAGATAAGATAAGAGAAAGGAAGAATAGAAAATAATAAAAGGAGGGAGAAAGTGAGAAATAAATCTTTCGACAAGCTTCGAGTCCGAATCTTGACTAACAAACCATCCTTGCTTGTAGTAATATGGAGGAGAAAACTAAACACATACTTACAGTCCCACCGTCTTCTTGTTGAGGATGACGTCTTTTGATGTGATAAGAAGCGATCTGCTAGCTTTTGTGTACCTAGATTTTCCTCTCGAGGCAACATGGAGTTAATTATCATCCATTGTCCTTTTGGTCAAATGATCTTTTACATGATTTTAGGTCTATGCCAACACTCTCATCGCTTAACTCCACGGCTTCTTACTTGTTACTCAGCCCAATTACCACAGATAAAGCTTCTAGCTTCTTCTGTCCATACCTTTGACTACTCTGTCTCAAGAATCTATATCTCGTAGACAATCCGCATATGGATCCGAAGTGCTCCACTGGATGAGATGAATTTGGACACTACGCACCGCTAACCTGCAAATACAATCACAAGTGTCGCGCCCCTCATTCTCAAGATCGGGCGCAGACGCGAACGACAGAACCCTAGCGGACTTGCGCTAGGTTGTGAACGCTGCGAGTAGGACTTAACGGCGTGACCGGCAAGTCGGGATCAGATGAACCCTAAGTGGTTCTCTGAACCAAGGTTGGAACCTTGGGTTAGGACATAGGGGCCTACCCCAAGAGGGCCCCAGACGAACGCTGACCTGAGGGGGCGAGTCTGAGAACGGGCTGAAACATGAGTCTCAGACATAGGTCTGAGACGTGGGTCCGAGACGCGGGACCGAGACGTGGGTCCGAGACGCAGACGAACCACAGGGTTCGACCCTGGGTCTGGACCACAGGTTTTCGGAAAAACTGCTAAGTGTTGGAGCTCCAGGGACGTTTTAGGTCGTGGACGGAGCTCCACGTAAGATCTCGAGGCGAGTGAGGTATCATTGGAAAGATCTCGTCGAGAGCTTTCCAGTGATATATAACACTCCTCAATCTGACCTCCGAGCTGGAAGTTATGGCCGAACCACAATCGGGTTGTGGTATAATTTTCAGGGACCAAAGAGGAGGGCGGGGCCGCCGATCCCCAGAAGTATATATGAGGGGGGCTCGATGCCTGGGTGGGCCAGGACGAGTCACCCGACCCCAGGGTTCGGCGGGCGGACTCTGGGGGCATGAGGTGATGGCTGGGCCAGTTCCAAGGCACGTTCTGATCTAGACTTGGACGGCTAGACTTAGGAACGATGTAAGGGCTGGGGCAAGACTAGGGAACGAGTCGGCGGGTTAGACCACCGTTCGGGAGCCTGGACCCAGACGGACATCACGGGCGGTTGGGCCGCTAGGTGTGCTGGAGGCACCGTTTAGGACCCTGGACTTTATGGGAAGTCCGCCCCAAGTCATATTGTGACCATCTCATGTTTGGGACCGACTTAGGCGGATCTAAGTCGGGACTTAGAATTGCTGAGCTTGATGATTAGGGAGACGGTCCGGTTCCGGTCCGGACCAAACAGAACTAAGGTAAGTGGTGCATGGACACTAACTTGTGATTGTGTTTGCAGGTTAGTGGTGTAAAGTTTACGACCTACTGAGCTAGAGCTTCCGCTGGCGCAACAAGGCGATAGGTGCACGAAAAGTGGTATCAGAGCCAACGCTTCGGTGAGCGAGAACTTGAGGTAGCGGCTGAAGGCTGGACGCTTGAGGAGGGACGCAAGACACGAAGCGGATCAGCGTTTCTAGGTGAACACTTGGAGCGATGGCCGACGTCGGACAGAGTTCCAGGAGGAAGACCAAGAAACGTGGAGCGGCTGACACCGGGACCAGATCGACTCGAGCTAGCCCCGAGGCACAGTCAGGGGACGATAACCGACAACCTTCGCCCCAACGTCAAGGAAGCCCAGTTCCAGCTGTGGCACCGTTGCAGCAAGATGGAGTCTTGCCAACAGTGCCCAACGATGCAGGCGCGGGAAGTCAAGGAGCCTTGTATGCGGAACTCATCAAAATGATGAAGACCATGCAGGAAGGGATGGCCTCAAGGGATAAACGTATCGCTGAGCTTGAGACAAGCCAAGGAAGTTCCTCGTCTACCAGGAAGCTTTGTAAGACGAATTTGCCGACTCCGTTTACAGATATAGGACGGGCTCGCAAGGTTAAGGATTTCTTAACCGAGTTAGACCTATACTTTGAAGCGCATCAGGCTCAGGAGTCAGACAAAGTGAGAGCGGCGGTTACGTTCTTGAAGGACCATGCGCTTCTCTGGTGGACCGCATACAGGGATGAGCATGCCTTGACCGTCTCGGCGCTTGGTTGGAAGGAGTTCAAGGAGTTGCTCGCGGGACGATTCACTCCGGAGTATCAGAGGATTCGGGACGGTGTTGAGTTAGTTCGGCTGAAGCAGACAGGGACCTTAAGTGCTTATGTGCGCGAGTTCAGTGCCAAACTGGATTCGTTCTCCAAGTGGACTGAGGAGACCAAAATATGTATATTCATTGGGGGACTCAAGTCCAGCTCGGAGAAGGCTCTCTTTCGGATGCCGGAGCTACCTGCGACAAGTGCCGAACTTTTGAAGCTAGCGGAGCGAATTGGGGACGATGAAGTCCAGCAACAAAAACCTTTTGAACCTCGCAGCACGGACAAGTTCCAGAAGAAGAACAAGAGCTTCAAGCGACAGTGGGATGGGGGTGAGAAGGATTGGAAGGATTCTTCTGCCCCGGCAGCAAAGCGGCAGCAAACAGGAGTGAAACCGAAGGGGCAGACACCTCAGAAGGGCAATGGGGCTAAGTTTACTTGCTACAACTGTGGCGAGGCGGATCACATTGCTAAGGGGTGTACAAAACCTAAGGTTAGTAACTGTAGCATGAATGCATTTGTTGCAAAGGACTTGTTGGAGGGCCAGATGACTGTGACCTTGAGAACCACGAAGAAGACGCCGGGACTGATGTATCTACAAGCCAAGGTTGCTAACCGTGATGTTACTTTTCTTGTGGACACAGGAGCGACTTACTCCTTCATAAGTCCAAAGTTGGTGAAGAAGTTGGGCTTGTCTACCTCCAAGGAAGACAAGCCTATTCAGGTACACTTTGCCAAGGGCAAGACGTACCAAACTTCTGAAGTGGCCTTGGACGTACGATTTGCGTGTGGGAAGTTGGAGTTCATAGAGAACTTCACGGTGTGCGAGATGGATGATATCCATGCGGTTTTGGGGAACACTTTCTTGGACAGGTTTGAAGTGGAACTTAGGCGGAAACCTTTAAGGTTAAACGTTAGAGTTAAAGGGTGGAAGCTGGGAGTGAGGCTGATCCGGAAGGCGCGGAAGATTGATGACTTTGCAGTGAATTTGATCAAAGGCAAACAGATGGACTTCAACGACGGGGTCATGTGTTTGATGCGGGTTGCAGATTTGATGGCGGGTGACAGACAAGAAGAAACATCAGGAGACGCGACTAAACTTCCGGGGGTGCTTCACGAAGTGATTAAGGAGTTTGAGGATGTCTTGACGGACGAGTTACCTGCTGAGTTACCTCCAAGGCGGGTGGTGGATCACAAGATCGAAGTCTTGCCAGGATCGGAACCACCTTCCAAAGCCCCTTACCGACTCAATCAGGTAGAACTCCTTGAGTTGAAAAGACAACTCGGCGAGCTATTAGCGCGGGGATATATTCGAACCAGCAAGTCACCTTATGGAGCCCCAGTTCTTTTTGCAAAGAAGAAGGATGGGAAGTTACGACTCTGCGTAGATTATCGTGCACTCAATAAGGTGACGGTGAAGAATAACTATCCCTTGCCAAGGATAGATGACCTCTTTGATAGGTTAGCGGGTGCGAAGTACTTCAGCAGGATAGACTTGAAGTCAGGATATTACCAGATCCGGATAGCTGACCCAGATGTTGAGAAGACCGCTTGTCGAACCAGATACGGATCGTTTGAATTCGTGGTGATGCCATTTGGACTCTGCAACGCCCCTTCGACGTTCACTACATTGATGAACACAATTTTTCGCGAGGAGATGGATGAGTTTGTCATCGTTTACATCGACGACATCTTGATCTACTCCAAAACCTTGGAGTCGCACGCGGAGCAGCTACGGGTGGTGTTGACGAAGCTACGGGAGCATAAGCTGTTTGCCAACATTGACAAGAGTGAGTTTGGTTTGGAGCGCATTAACTTCTTGGGACATGTAATTAGTGCAGAAGGAGTCGGCCCGGATATGCAGAAGGTGGATGCGATTGTGACTTGGGAGCCTCCGACTACAGTGAAGGGGATGTGGCGATTCTTAGGATTGGCGCAGTTCTACCGCAAGTATGTGAAGGGGTTTTCAAAGATCGCGAAGCCGCTGACGGACTGGACGGGCAAAGGTGCACAGGTAAGTTGGACCAAGGAGGTGGATGATGCGTTTCAGACGATCAAAGCTATTTTGTCAAAGGCGTCAGTATTGAAGCTGCCGGAGTTCGACAAACCATTCGAGGTGCACACGGACGCGAGCGACTATGCGATTGGCGGCGTGCTGGTGCAGGATGGAAAACCTGTAGCGTACGAAAGCAAAAAGCTATCTGGGACAGAGAGTCGATGGCCGACTCACGAGAAGTAACTGTTTGCGGTGGTTCATTGCTTGAGGAAATGGCGGCATTACTTGGGACTTCACAAGACTCAAGTGTATACTGATAACATCTCGCTCAAGTACTTTGAAACACAAGATCGGGTGACGCCAAAGCAACTACGGTGGCATGATACCTTGGCGCTCATGAATGTGGAATTAATCCACAAAGCGGGAAAGGACAATGTGGTTCCTGACGCCTTGAGTCGCAAGGAGGAATATCTTCCATCGTCAACACAGATTTTGCGAGCTATGTATCCTAAGGAGTCAGATTTGGAGAGGCGAATACGTGAAGGTTACATGGGTGATGACCAAGCGAAGGAGTACCTGGAACAACTCAAGCGAGGGGTGAAGTTGCAGAACATGCAGCTAAGACATGGTTTACTCATGTTCAAACAAAGTCGGGTTTATGTGGGACAAGGAAAACTTAGGACCAAGTTGTTAAAGGAATCTCACGATGTGCCCTTATCAGGCCATAAAGGAGAAAAGTTCACTTTAGCAGTAATCGCTAAAAAGTTTTATTAGCCCCACATGAAAGACGATGTTTCCCACTTTGTGAAAACATGCGTAACCTGTCAAGCGAATCGTGTTTCTTATGAGAAGAAACAAGGATTGCTTCATCCTTTGCCGATTCCAGCCAGACCTTGGGAAAGCATTAGCATGGACTTCATTACCTCTCTGCCTGACTCAAATGGATACAACGCAATTTTTGTGATAGTTGATCGGTTTAGCAAACTAGCGAAGTTTGCTCCGACCTTAGACACTGCAACAGCGTTCACGACTTCTCGGTTGTTCTTAGATACTTGGTGGCGTTCACATGGATTACCTCGGAGTATTATTTCAGATAGAGACTCTAAGTTCACAAGTGCCTTTTGAAAACACTTATTCCAAAAATTGGGGACTAAATTAAAATTTAGTACCGCCTTACATCCGGAAACAGATGGGCAAACGGAACGAGTTAACTCGGTTCTAAATCAATACTTGAGGAATTATGTGAGCGCGGACCAAAGTGATTGGGCGGAGTGGCTCAGTCTTGCGGAGTATTGCTACAATTCCACGAAGCATTCGGCAACCGGTGAATCGCCTTTCTTGCTGGCTTACGGACGTGAGCCAGAAGGGCCTCTTGACTTGACTCTTGCAGGGAGCTCTACATCGGCACGACCAAGAACACGGCAAACATCAGCTGAAGAGTTGGTGGCGGCAATGCAGCGGCGCGAGGAACAAGTAAAGAAGAACCTCGAGAAGGCGCAGCAACGATACACGAAGTAGGTAAACAAGCATCGGCGGCAAGTGAAGTTTCAAGTGGGCGAACAAGTATGGTTAAGTGCGAAAAACTTCACACTTCCAAAGGAAATATCGGCGAAATTTTCATCGAAGTTTGCAGGACCTTTTGTTGTTGTCAAGAATCCGCATGAAGATGTCTATACCTTAGACCTTCCTCGCGAGTGGCAGTTGCATCTGACTTTCCATGTTTCTTTATTAAAGAAATACTTCAAGGATGATTTGCGGCCGGAGCGCAAACAAGTACTCAGGCCTCAACCTGATGTCGTGCAAGACGAAGCAGAATATGAGGTGGAGTCCATTTTGCGATCTCGGCGCAAATCAAACCGGATGGAGTACTTGGTCAAATGGCGTGGTTACCATTTGAAGGAAGCAACTTGGGTGCCAGAGGAAGATCTCGCACATGCGAGCGAAGCATTGGACCTCTTCAAGCAGAGACAAGGACAACAAGGGCGTTAGCAAGATGAGGACATCTCCTTCCAGCGAGGCGTGAAGAAACGACGAACCATACGAGTAGCAACTTGAGGCGATTTGGGCCGATGGACTTTGTAGCTTTGACTTGTGTTTGGAAATAAAGATTTTGTTTCTTGAAAATTTGTCTAAGTGTATTGGTAGTGCATGGCTATGACTAGTTCTGATCAGATGCCTAGGATGTTGTCAAGAGGAGGAACGAAGCACACTCAAAGGAAGCAAGCTGGTTTGGATAAGCATCTAAATCAAGACTAAGTCTTGATGTCAAGACTTAGGTTTGCCGTAGCGTTGGCAAAGCAAGTATGAACTTTCATACTTGTCTTGGGGCTTGGAGTGATCTTGCTTTGTGGTTTTCTACAAAGTAAACTTAGTCTCGCGTCTAAGTCAAATCAGGTTGCGACCGGAAAGTGAGTTTCGGGGGACCTCGTAAGTAGGTGTGAATACTTATAGTTTGCAAGTTAGAGTCTTAAGTAGAATGTTTAGAAGTTGCCAACTAGTTTTGTTTAGGGTAAGCCAAAACGGTAAGGCTTTTCCCGAGACTAGTTGGAATTTTCTAAGGGTTCTAGCGACAACTTAAGACTCAAGCCAAGAAGGGAATTGCGGGTTAACTACTAGAACGCAATTCTGGCGCCAAGGGGTTGGCTACCCATTTTGAACTTGGTGTTAACTTAAAGGATCATTGTTGATGAGGGCATCAACCTCCAAAGTGGGGGTGAGTGTCGCGCCCCTCATTCTCAAGATCGGGCGCAGACGCGAACGACAGAACCCTAGCGGACTTGCGCTAGGTTGTGAACGCTACGAGTAGGACTTAACGGCGTGACCGGCAAGTCGAGATCAGATGAACCCTAAGTGGTTCTCTGAACCAAGGTTGGAACCTTGGGTTAGGACATAGGGGCCTACCCCAAGAGGGCCCCAGACGAACGCTGACCTGAGGGGGCGAGTATGAGAACGGGCTGAAACATGAGTCTCAGACATAGGTCTGAGACGTGGGTCTGAGACGCGGGACCGAGACGTGGGTCCGAGACGCAGACGAACCACAGGGTTCGACCCTGGGTCTGGATCACAGGTTTTCGGAAAAACTGCTAAGGAGCTCCAGGGACGTTTTAGGTCGTGGACGGAGCTCCACGTAAGATCTCGAGGCGAGTGAGGTATCATTGGAAAGATCTCGTCGAGTGCTTTCCAGTGATATATAACACTCCTCAATCTGACCTCCGAGCTGGAAGTTATGGCCGAACCACAATCGGGTTGTGATATAATTTTCAGGGACCAAAGAGGAGGGCGGGGCCGCCGATCCCCAGAAGTATATATGAGGGGGGCTCGATGCCTGGGTGGGCCAGGACGAGTCACCCGACCCCAGGGTTCGGCGGGCGGACTCTGGGGGCATGAGGTGATGGCTGGGCCAGTTCCAAGGCACGTTCCGATCTAGACTTGGACGGCTAGACTTAGGAACGATGTAAGGGCTGGGGCAAGACTAGGGAACGAGTCGGCGGGTTAGACCACCGTTCGGGAGCCTGGACCCAGACGGACATCACGGGCGGTTGGACCGCTAGGTGTGCTGGAGGCACCGTTTAGGACCCTGGACTTTATGGGAAGTCCGCCCCAAGTCATATTGTGACTTGCTCATGTTTGGGACCGACTTAGGCGGATCTAAGTCGGGACTTAGGATTGCTGAGCTTGATGATTAGGGAGACGGTCCGGCTCCGGTCCGGACCAAACAGAACTAAGGTAAGTGGTGCATGGACACTAACTTGTGATTGTGTTTGCAGGTTAGTGGTGTAAAGTTTGCGACCTACTGAGCTAGAGCTTCCGCTGGCGCAACAAGGCGGTAGGTGCGCAAAATGGAGCCACCGTTTAGGACCCAAGACTTTATGGGAAGTCCGCCCCAAGTCATATTGTGACTTGCTCATGTTTGGGACCGACTTAGGCGGATCTAAGTCGGGACTTAGGATTGCTAAGCTTGAAGATTAGAGAGACGGTCCGGCTCCGGTCCGGACCAAACAGAACTAAGGTAAGTGGTGCATGGGCGCAAACTTGTGATTGTGTTTGCAGGTAAGCGATGTAAAGTTTGCGACCTACTGAGTTAGAGCTTCCGCTGGCGCAACAAGGCGGTAGGTGCGCAAAAAGTGGAGTCCGTCCGCCGAACCCTGGGGTCGGGTGGCTCGTCCTAGCCCACCCAGGCATCGAGCCCCCCTCATATATACTTCTGGGGATCGGTGGCCCCGCCCTCCTCTTTGGTCCCTGAAAATTATACCACAACCCGATTGTGGTTCGGCCATAACTTCCAGCTTGGAAGACAGATCGAGGAGTGTTATATATCACTGGAAAGCTCTCGACGAGATCTTTCCAATGATACCTCACTCGCCTCGAGATCTTACGTGGAGCTCCGTCCACGACCTTAAACGTCCCTGGAGCTCCAACACTTACCAGTTTTTCTGTAACCTGTGGTCCAGACCCAGGGTCGAACCTTGTGGTTCGTTTGCGTCTCGGACCCACATCTCTGACCTATGTCTGAGACTCATGTTTCAACCCGTTCCCAGACTCGCCCCCTTAGGTCAGCGTTCGTCTGGGGCCCTCTTGGGATAGGCCCTTATATCCTAACCCAAGGTTCTAACCTTGGTTCAGAGAACCACTTAGGGTTCATCTGATCCCAACTTCCCGGCCAAGCCGTTAAGTCTTACTCGCAACGTTCACAACCTAGCGCAAGTCCGTTAGGGTTCTGTTGTCCGCGTCTGCACCCGATCTTGAAAATGAGGGGCGCGACACTTGCTGGTTCGAATATATCCCCGCGCAAATAGCTCTCCGAGTTGTCTTTTCAACTCAAGGAGTTCCACCTGATTGAGTCGGTAAAGGGCTTTGGAAGGTGATTCCGATCCTGGCAAGACCCTGATCTTGTGATCCACCACCCGCCTTGGAGGTAACTCAGCAGGTAACTCATCCGTCAAGACATCCTCAAACTCCTTAATCACTTCGCGAAGCACCTTTGGAAGTTTAGTCGCGTCTCCTGATGTTTTCTTTTGTCTATCACCCGCCATCAAATCTGCAACCCGCATCAAACACATGACCCCGTCGTTGAAGTCCATCTGTTTGCCCTTGATCAAGTTCACTGCAAAGTCATCAATCTTCGGCGCCTTTCGGATCAGCCTCACTCCCTGCTTCCGTCCTTTAACTCGAACGTTTAACCTTAAAGGTTTCCGCTTAAGTTCCACTTCAAACCTATCCAAAAAAGTGTTCCCCAAACCGCATGGATATCATCCATCTCGCACACCGTGAAGTTCTCTATGAACTCCAACTTCCCACACGCAAATCATACGTCCAAGGCCACTTCAGAAGTTTGGTACGTCTTGCCCTTGGCAAAGCGCACCTGAATAGGCTTGTCTGCCTTGGAGGTAGACAAGCCCAACTTCTTCACCAACTTTGGACTTATGAAGGAGTGAGTCGCTTTTGTGTCCACAAGAAAAGTAACATCACGGTTAGCAACCTTGGCTTGTAGATACATCAGTCCTGACGTCTTCTTCGTGGTTCTCAAGGTCACAGTCATCTGGCCCTCCAACAAGTCCTTTGCAACAAACGCATTCATGCTTTTTGCGCACCTACCGCCTTGTTGCGCCAGCGGAAGCTCTAGCTCAGTAGGTCGCAAACTTTACACCGCTAACTTGCAAACACAATCACAAGTTAGCGTCCATGCACCACTTACCTTAGTTCTGTTTGGTCTGGATCGGAGCCGGACCGTCTCCCCAATCATCAAGCTCAGCAATCCTAAGTCCCGACTTAGATCCGCCTAAGTCGGTCCCAAACATGAGCAAGTCACAAGATGACTTGAGGCAGACTTCCCATAAAGTCCAGGGTCCTAAACAGTGCCTCCAGCACACCTAGCGGCCCAACCGTCCGTGATGTCCGTCTGGATCTAGGCTCTCGAACGGTTGTCTAACCCGCCGACTCGTTCCCTAGTCTTGCCCAGCCCTTACAACGTTCCTAAGTCCTGACGTCCAAGTCTGGATCGGAACGTGCCTTGGAACTGGCCCAGCCATCACCTCATGCCCCCAGAGTCCACCCGCCGAACCCTGGGGTCAAGTGACTCGTCTTGGCCCACCCAGGCATCAAGCCCCCCTCATATATACTTCTGGGGATCGGCGGCCCCGCCCTCCTCTTTGGTCCCTGAAAATTATACCACAACTCGATTGTGGTTCGGCCATAACTTCCAACTCGGACGTCAGATCGAGGAGTGTTATATATCATTAGAAAGGTCTCGACGAGATCTTTCCAATGATACCTCACTTGCCTTGAGATCTTACGTGGAGCTCCGTCCACGATCTAAAACGTCTCTCGAGCGCCAACACTTAGCAGTTTTTCCGAAAACCTGTGGTCCAGACCCAGGGTCGAACCCTGTGGTTCGTCTGCGTCTCGGACCCACGTCTTGGTCCCGCGTCTCAGACCCACGTCTCAGACCTATGTCCTAGACTCATGTTTCAGTCCGTTCTCAAACTCGCCTCCTTAGGTCAGCGTTCGTCTGGGGCCCTCTTGGGGTAGGCTCTTATGTCCTAACCCAAGGTTCCAACCTTGGTTCAGAGAAACACTTAGGGTTCATCTAATCCGACTTGCCGGCCAAGCCGTTAAGTCCTACTCGCAGCGTTCACAACCTAGCGCAAGTCCGCTAGGGTTCTGTTGTTCGCGTCTGCGCCCGATCTTGAGAATGAAGGGCGCGACACTCACCCCCACTTTGGAGGTTGATGCCCTCATCAACAATGATCCTTTAAGTTAACACCAAGTTCAAAATGGGTAGCCAACCCCTTGGCGTCAGAATTGCGTTCTAGTAGCTAATCCGCAATTCCCTTCTTGGCTGGAGTCTTAAGTTGTCGCTAGAACACTTAGAAAATTTCAACTAGTCTCGAGAAAAGCCTTACCTTTTTGGCTTACCCTAAACAAAAATAGTTGACAACTTCTAAACATTCTACTTAAGACTCTAACTTGCAAACTATAAGTATTCACACCTACTTACGAGGTCCCCCGAAACTCACTTTCCGGTCGCAACCTGATTTGACTTAGACGTGAGACTAAGTTTATTTTGTAGAAAACCACAAAGCAAGATCACCCCAAGTCCCAAGACAAGTATGAAAGTTCATACTTGCTTTGCCAACGCTACGGCAAACCTAAGTCTTGACATCAAGACTTAGTCTTGATTTAGATGCTTATCCAAACCAGCTCGCTTCCTTTGAGTGTGCTTCGTTCCTCCTCTTAACAACATCCTAGGCATCTGATCAGAACTAGTCATAGCCATGCACTACCAATACACTTGGACAATTTTTCAGGAAACAAAATCTTTATTTCCAAACACAAGTCAAAGTACAAAGTCCATCGGCCCAAATCGTCTCAAGTTGCTACTCGTATGGTTCGTCGTTTCTTCACCCCTCACTGGAAGGAGATGTCCTCATCTTGCTAACGCCCTTGTTGTCCTTGTCTCCGTTTGAAGAGGTCTAGTACTTCGCTCGCATGTGCGAGATCTTCCTCTGGCACCCAAGTTGCTTCCTTCAAATGGTAACCACGCCATTTGACCAAGTACTCCATCCGGTTTGATTTACGCCAAGATCGCAAAATGGACTCCACCTCATATTCTGCTTCGCCTTGCACGACATCAAGTTGAGGCCTGAGTACTTGTTTGCGCTCCGGCCGCAAATCATCCTTGAAATATTTCTTTAATAAAGAAACATGGAAAGTCGGATGCAATTGCCACTCGCGAGGAAGGTCTAAGGTATAGACATCTTCATGCGGATTCTTGATTCTTGATTCTTGATTCTTGATTCTTGCTCTGGCTCACGTCCGTAAGCCAGCAAGAAAGGCGATTCGCCGGTTGCTGAATGTTTCGTGGAATTGTAGCAATACTCCGCAAGACTGAGCCACTCCGCCCAATCACTTTGGTCCGCGCTCACATAATTCCTCAAGTATTGATTCAGAACTGAGTTAACGCGTTCCGTTTGCCCATCTGTTTCCGGATGAAAGGCGGTACTAAATTTTAATTTAGTCTCCAATTTTTGGAACAAGTGTTTCCAAAAGGCACTTGTGAACTTAGAGTCTCGGTCTGAAATAATACTCCGAGGTAATCCATGTGAACGCCATCAAGTATCTAGGAACAACCGAGAAGTCATGAACGCTGTTGCAGTATCCAAGGTCGGAGCAAACTTCGCTAGTTTGCTAAACCGATCAACTATCACAAAAATCGCATTGTATCCATTCGAGTCAGGCAGAGAGGTAATGAAGTCCATGCTAATGCTTTCCCAAGGTCGGATTGGAATCGGCAGAGGATGAAGCAACCCTTGTTTCTTCTCATTAGAAACGCGGTTCGCTTGACATGTTACACATGTTTTTACAAAGTGGGCAACATCGTCTTTCATGTGGAGCCAATAAAACTTTTTAGCTATCACTGCTAAAGTGGACTTTTCTCCTTTATGGCCTGATAAGGGCACATCGTGAGATTCTTTGAGTAACTTAGTCCGAAGTTTTCCTTGTCCCACATAAACCCGGCTTTGCTTGAACATGAGTAAACCATGTCTTAGCTGCATGTTCTGCAACTTCACTCCTCGCTTGAGTTGTTCCAGGTACTCCTTCGCTTGGTCATCATCCATGTAACCTTCACGTATTCGCCTCTCCAAATCTGACTCCTTAGGATACATAGCTCGCAAAATCTGTGTTGACGATGAAAGATATTCATCCTTGCGACTCAAGGCGTCAGGAACCACATTGTCCTTTCCCGCTTTGTGGATTAACTCCACGTTCATGAGCGCCAAGGTATCATGCCAGCGTAGGTGCTTTGGCGTCACCCGATCTTGTGTCTCAAAGTACTTGAGCGAGATGTTATCAGTATACACTTGGGTCTTGTGAAATCCCAAGTAATGCCGCCATTTCCTCAACCAATGAACCACTGCAAACAGTTCCTTCTCGTGAGTCGGTCATCGACTCTCTATCCCAGATAGCTTCTTGCTTTCGTACGCTACAGGTTTTCCATCCTGCACCAACACTCTGTCAATCGCATAGTCGCTCGCGTCCGTGTGCACCTCGAATGGTTTGTCGAACTCTGGCAGCTTCAATACTGGCGCCTTTGACAAAATAGCTTTGATCGTCTGAAACGCATCATCCACCTCCTTGGTCCAACTTACCTGTGCGTCTTTGCCCGTCCAGTCCGTCAGCGGCTTCGCGATCTTTGAAAACCCTTTCACATACTTGCGGTAGAATTGCGCCAATCCTAAGAATCGCCGCATCCCCTTCACTGTAGTCAGAGGCTCCCAAGTCACAATCGCGTCCACCTTCTGCATATCCGGTCTGACTCCTTCGGCACTAATGACATGTCCCAAGAAGTTAATGCGCTCTAAACCAAACTCACTCTTGTCAATGTTGGCAAACAGCTTATGCTCCCGCAGCTTCGTCAACACCACCCTTAGCTGCTCCGCGTGCGACTCCAAGGTTTTGGAGTAGATCAAGATGTCGTCGATGTAAACGATGACAAACTCATCCATCTCCTCGCGAAAAATTATGTTCATCAATGTAGTGAACGTCGAAGGGGCGTTGCAGAGTCCAAATGGCATCATCACGAATTCAAACGATCCGTATCTGGTTTGACAAGCGGTCTTCTCAACATCTGGGTCAGCTATCCGGATCTGGTAATATCCTGACTTCAAGTCTATCCTGCTGAAGTACTTCGCACCCGCTAACCTATCAAAGAGGTCATCTATCCTTGGCAAAGGATAATTATTCTTCACCGTCACCTTTTTGAGTGCACGATAATCTACGCAGAGTCGTAACTTCCCATCCTTCTTCTTTGCAAAAAGAACTGGAGCTCCATAAGGTGACTTGCTGGTTCGAATATATCCTCGCGCTAATAGCTCGCCGAGTTGTCTTTTCAACTAAAGGAGTTCCACCTGATTGAGTCGGTAAGGGGCTTTGGAAGGTGGTTCTGATCCTCGCAAGACCTCGATCTTGTGATCCACCACCCGCCTTGGAGGTAACTCAGCAGGTAACTTGTCCGTCAAGACATCCTCAAACTCCTTAATTACTTCGCGAAGCACCTTCGGAAGTTTAGTCGCGTCTTCTGATGTTTCCTCTTGTCTGTCACCCGCCATCAAATCTGCAACTCGCATCAAACACATGACCCTGTCGTTGAAGTCCATCTGTTTGCCTTTGATCAAATTCATCGCAAAGTCATCAATCTTCTGGGGGTCTAGGCTCCCGAACGGTGGTCTAACTCGCCGACTCGTTCCCTAGTCTTGCCCCGCCCTTACATCGTTCCTAAGTCAAGACATCCAAGTCTGGATCGGAACGTGCCTTGGGACCGGCCCAGCCATCACCTCATGCCCCCAGAGTCCGCCCGTCAAACCCTGGGGTCGGGTGACTCGTCCTAGCCCACCCAAGCATCGAGTCCCCCTCATATATACTTGTGACGTGGATCCCGGGTCGGAAGGCGGCGTCACGGGTGCCCTTGGCGCAAAAACACAGAAATTCGAAAATCGGCAACCCGGCTGTACTTCTGCACGTAATCGACCCGGCGATACTCACTCAGTCCTCCCTTCCTCTCCGGCTACTCACTCTCCTCGGTCAGATCGAGGGCAACGCACTTGTCCCATGAGCTTGCACACACACACATACTCTCGCACTACCTCAATTTGACAACGGCGACCCTCTTTACTTCAATGCGGGCTCATACATTGGCGCACCCTGAGTAGGGTAGGCGTGGCTGCTCCGTTCAGGTGCCCAACCTCAATTAGACCACGGTAGACCCTAACGCTGCCCTAAAATCCTGACCCACTCGTCTCTATCTCAAGCTAGCACTAGTCGAGGCTCTACTGTCACCTCAAAACTGTCAGCGACGAGGCTACGAGGTTTCCTCGAGGAAACGCTCGTATACACTTAACTCCGCGGTGGTCCATATCCTCGCGGTGATCACTCTACGTGGCTGGCTCTGCTTTTAACACCCGTTTCGGCCTCATATTCTGTCCGCACAGTGCCCTATGCCAGGGGCTTTTATACCCCAGCACCTGGGCGCGCTGGCCGGACTGTCTCTTCCTCCGGAGTGGAGCGTCGGGTCCCCAAAGTCAGCGGCCAGTAAGCAGGCGCTACGTGGGTCTGAGAGGGGGTCGCGAGGACAGTAGCGGCGAGCTTCCGCGAGTTCCCGTTGGATGGGAACTCGCGGCAGATGAAGACGGACTCGGCAAGATCCCCCAGCTCTACTTCCCTCCGAGGTGAGAGGCGAACCGTCCGCCGCGGTTGCCCGCATGCGTAGCGCCGCCACACCTCCAGGGGTCTCGGCGAGCTGGCCGTCCCATCCGGGGCCCTGTCCTTACAATCATTGCTGTCCGCCCCTCCCTCCGACTCTACTTCCCGTCCTCCGCTCGTGTGTCCTTATGCGCACCAACCGGTGGCCGCCACGCAGTGGCGGTTAGCCTTCCTTCAGGCGGCTTCATAAGGATACCCGCCGGCACACCTCGCTTGACTGTAGCAAGTCCTCCACTCTACTCCAGTCCGCGTGGACCCTCTGGTTTGACCCGGGGTCACTCTACTCCTTCCTCGACCTACATCCTAGTAGCTACTTTCCCCTCCCGGGACTTAACCTATACCGTGGCCTGGCTGTCCCCTTCCGGTGCCTCCGAGTGCCTTTTGGGTCATTTAATCACAGCCGACCTGGAATCAAGAACGGGGTTGCGTTTTAGGGTTAGCCTTCGACACTTTACCTCCTCCGCCTAGGTCAGGTGAACCCGCGGGAATGACGACGGGTCTATATGACAACTTCTGGGGATCGGCGGCCCCGCCCTCCTCTTTGGTTCCTGAAAATTATACCACAACCCGATTGTGGTTCGGCCATAACTTCCAGCTCGGACGTCAGATCGAGAAGTGTTATATATCACTGGAAAGCCCTCGACGAGATCTTTCCAATGATACCTCACTCGCCTCGAGATCTTTCGTGGAGCTCTGTCCACGACCTAAAACGTCCGTGGAGCTCCAACACTTAGCAGTTTTTCCAAAAACCTGTGGTCCAGACCGAGGGTCGAACCCTGTGGTTCGTCTGCTTCTCGGACCCACGTCTCGGTCTCTCGTCTCGGACCCACGTCTCAGACCTATGTCTTAGACTCATGTTTCAGTCCGTTCCCAGACTCGCCTCCTTAGGTCAGCGTTCGTCTGGGGCCCTCTTGGGGTAGGCCCTTATGTCCTAACCCAAGGTTCCAACCTTGGTTCAGAGACCCACTTAGGGTTCATCTGATCCCGACTTGCCGGCCAAGCCGTTAAGTCTTACTCGCAGCGTTCACAACCTAACGCAAGTCCGCTAGGGTTCTGTTGTTCACGTCTGCGCCCGATCTTGAGAATGAGGAGCGCGACACTCCTTCACACCTAGCGGTCCAACCGCCCGTGATGTCCGTCTGGGTCTAGGTTTTCGAACGGTGGTCTAACTCGCCGACTCGTTCCTTAGTCTTGCCCAGCCCTTACATCGTTCCCAATTCTAGACATCCAAGTCTAGATCAGAACGTGCCTTGGAACCGGCCTTGCCATCACCGACCAAAGAGGTGGCCGATCCCCTGAAGTATATATGAGGGGGGATCGATGCTTGGGTGGGCTAGGACGAGTCGCCCGACCCCAGGGTTCGGCGGGCAGACTCTGGGGGCATGAGGTGATGGCTGGGCCGGTTCCAAGGCACGTTCCGATCTTGACTTGGATGTCTGGACTTGGGAAGGATGTAAGGGCTGGGGCAAGACTAGGGAACGAGTCGGCGGGTTAGACCACCGTTCGGGAGCCTAGACCCAGACAGACATCACGGGCGGTTGGGCCGTTTCGCGCACCTACCGCCTTGTTGCGCCAGCGGAAGCTCTAGCTCAGTAGGTCGCAAACTTTACACCACTAACCTGCAAACACAATCACAAGTTAGTGTCCATGCACCACTTACCTTAGTTCTGTTTGGTCCGGACCGGAGCCGGACCGTCTCTCTAATCATCAAGCTCAGCAATCCTAAGTCCCGACTTAGATCCGCCTAAGTCGGTCCCAAACATGAGCAAGTCACAATATGACTTGGGGCGGACTTCCCATAAAGTCCAGGGTCCTAAACGGTGCCTCCAGCACACCTAGCGGCCCAACCGCCCGTGATGTCCGTCTGGGTCCAGGCTCCCGAACGGTGGTCTAACCCGCCGACTCGTTCCCTAGTCTTGCTCCAGCCCTTACATCGTTCCTAAGTCAAGACGCTCAAGTCTAGATCGGAACGTGCCTTGGAACTGGTCCAGCCATCACCTCATGCCCCCAGAGTCCGCCCGCCGAACCCTGGGGTCGGGTGACTCGTCCTGGCCCACCCAGGCATCGAGCCCCCCTCGTATATACTTCTGGGGATCGGCGGCCCCGTCCTCCTCTTTGGTCCCTGAAAATTATACCACAATCTGATTGTGGTTCGGCCATAACTTCCAGCTCTGAGGTCAGATTGAGGAGTGTTATATATCACTGGAAAGCTCTCGACGAGATCTTTCCAATGATACCTCACTCGCCTCGAGATCTTACGTGGAGCTCCGTCCACGACCTAAAACGTCCCTGGAGCTCCAACACTTAGCAGTTTTTCTGAAACCTGTGGTCCAGACCCAGGGTCGAACCCTGTGGTTCGTCTGCGTCTCGGACCCACGTCTCAGACCTATGTCTGAGACTCATGTTTCAGCCCGTTCTCAGACTCGCCCCCTCAAGTCAGCGTTCGTCTGGGGCCCTCTTGGGATAGGCCCTTGTGTCCTAACCCAAGGTTCCAACCTTGGTTCAGAGAACCACTTAGGGTTCATCTGATCCCGACTTCCCGGCCAAGCCGTTAAGTCCTACTCGCAGCGTTCACAACCTAGCGCAAGTCCGCTAGGGTTCTGTCGTTCGCGTCTGCGCCCGATCTTGAGAATGAGGGGCGCGACACTCACCCCCACTTTGGAGGTTGATGCCCTCATCAACGATGATCCTTTAAGTTAACACCAAGTTCAAAATGGGTAGCCAACCCCTTGGCGCCAGAATTGCGTTCTAGTAGCTAACCCGCAATTCCCTTCTTGGCTTGAGTCTTAAGTTGTCGCTAGAACCCTTAGAAAATTCCAACTTGTCTCGGGAAAAGCCTTACCTTTTTGGCTTACCCTAAACAAAACTAGTTGGCAACTTCTAAACATTCTACTTAAGACTCTAACTTGCAAACTATAAGTATTCACACCTACTTACGAGGTCCCCCGAAACTCACTTTCCGGTCGCAACCTGATTTGACTTAGACGCGAGACTAAGTTTACTTTGTAGAAAACCACAAAGCAAGATCACCCCAAGCCCCAAGACAAGTATGAAAGTTCATACTTGCTTTGCCAACGCTACGGCAAACCTAAGTCTTGACATCAAGACTTAGTCTTGATTTAGATGCTTATCCAAACCAGCTTGCTTCCTTTGAGTGTGCTTCGTTCCTCCTCTTGACAACATCCTAGGCATCTGATCAGAACTAGTCATAGCCATGCACTACCAATACACTTAGACAAATTTTCAAGAAACAAAATCTTTATTTCCAAACACAAGTCAAAGCTACAAAGTCCATCGGCCCAAATCGCCTCAAGTTGCTACTCGTATGGTTCGTCGTTTCTTCACCCCTCGCTGGAAGGAGATGTCCTCATCTTGCTAACGCCCTTGTTGTCCTTGTCTCCGCTTGAAGAGGTCCAATGCTTCGCTCGCATGTGCGAGATCTTCCTCTGGCACCCAAGTTGCTTCCTTCAAATGGTAACCACGCCATTTGACCAAGTACTCCATCCGGTTTGATTTGCGCCGAGATCGCAAAATGGACTCCACCTCATATTCTGCTTCGTCTTGCACGACATCAGGTTGAGGCCTGAGTACTTGTTTGCGCTCCGGCCGCAAATCATCCTTGAAGTATTTCTTTAATAAAGAAACATGGAAAGTCGGATGCAACTGCCACTCGCGAGGAAGGTCTAAGGTATAGACATCTTCATGCGGATTCTTGACAACAACAAAAGGTCCTGCAAACTTCGATGAAAATTTCGCCGATATTTCCTTTGGAAGTGTGAAGTTTTTCGCACTTAACCATACTTGTTCGCCCACTTGAAACTTCACTTGCCGCCGATGCTTGTTTACCTGCTTTGTGTATCTTTGCTGCGCCTTCTCGAGGTTCTTCTTTACTTGTTCCTCGCACCGCTGCATTGCCACCACCAACTCTTCAGCTGATGTTTGCCGTGTTCTTGGTCGTGCCGATGTAGAGCTCCCTGCAAGAGTCAAGTCAAGAGGCCCTTCTGGCTCACGTCCGTAAGCCAGCAAGAAAGGCGATTCACCGGTTGCCGAATGCTTCGTGGAATTGTAGCAATACTCCGCAAGACTGAGCCACTCCGCCCAATCACTTTGGTCCGCGCTCACATAATTCCTCAAGTATTGATTTAGAACCGAGTTAACTCGTTCTGTTTGCCCATCTGTTTCCGGATGAAAGGCGGTACTAAATTTTAATTTAGTCCCCAATTTTTGGAATAAGTGTTTTCAAAAGGCACTTGTGAACTTAGAGTCTCTATCTGAAATAATACTCCGAGGTAATCCATGTGAACGCCACCAAGTATCTAGGAACAACCGAGAAGTCGTGAACGCTGTTGTAGTGTCTAAGGTCGGAGCAAACTTCGCTAGTTTGCTAAACCGATCAACTATCACAAAAATTGCGTTGTATCCATTTGAGTCAGGCAGAGAGGTAATGAAGTCCATGCTAATGCTTTCCCAAGGTCTGGCTGGAATCGGCAAAGGATGAAGCAATCCTTGTTTCTTCTCATAAGAAACACGATTCGCTTGACAGGTTACGCATGTTTTCACAAAGTGGGAAACATCGTCTTTCATGTGGGGCCAATAAAACTTTTTAGCGATTACTGCTAAAGTGGACTTTTCTCCTTTATGGCCTGATAAGGACACATCGTGAGATTCCTCTAACAACTTGATCCTAAGTTTTCCTTGTCCCACATAAACCCGACTTTGTTTGAACATGAGTAAACCATGTCTTAGCTGCATGTTCTGCAACTTCACCCCTCGCTTGAGTTGTTCCAGGTACTCCTTCGCTTGGTCATCACCCATGTAACCTTCACGTATTCGCCTCTCCAAATCTGACTCCTTAGGATACATAGCTCGCAAAATCTGTGTTGACGATGGAAGATATTCCTCCTTGCGACTCAAGGCGTCAGGAACCACATTGTCCTTTCCCGCTTTGTGGATTAATTCCACATTCATGAGCGCTAAGCTATCATGCCACCGTAGTTGCTTTGGCGTCACCCGATCTTGTGTTTCAAAGTACTTGAGCGAGATGTTATTAGTATACACTTGGGTCTTGTGAAGTCTCAAGTAATGCCGCCATTTCCTCAAGCAATGAACCACCGCAAACAGTTCCTTCTCGTGAGTCGGCCATCGACTCTCTGTCCCAGATAGCTTTTTGCTTTCGTACGCTACAGGTTTTCCATCCTGCACCAACACTCCGCCAATCGCATAGTCGCTCGCGTCCGTGTGCACCTCGAATGGTTTGTCGAACTCCGGCAGCTTCAATACTGGCGCCTTTGACAAAATAGCTTTGATCGTCTAAAACGCATCATCCACCTCCTTGGTCCAACTTACCTGTGCGTCTTTGCCCGTCCAGTCCGTCAGCGGCTTCGCGATCTTTGAAAACCCCTTCACATACTTGCGGTAGAACTGCGCCAATCCTAAGAATCGCCGCATTCCCTTCACTGTAGTCGGAGGCTCCCAAGTCACAATCGCATCCACCTTCTGCATATCCGGGCCGACTCCTTCTGCACTAATTACATGTCCCAAGAAGTTAATGCGCTCCAAACCAAACTCACTCTTGTCAATGTTGGCAAACAGCTTATGCTCCCGCAGCTTCGTCAACACCACCCGTAGCTGCTCCGCGTGCGATTCCAAGGTTTTGGAGTAGATCAAGATGTCGTCGATGTAAACGATGACAAACTCATCCATCTCCTCGCGAAAAATTGTGTTCATCAATGTAGTGAACGTCGAAGGGGCGTTGCAGAGTCCAAATGGCATCACCACGAATTCAAACGATCCGTATCTGGTTCGACAAGCGGTCTTCTCAACATCTCGGTGTCGCGCCCCTCATTCTCAAGATCGGGCGCAGACGCGAACAACAGAACCCTAGCGGACTTGCGCTAGGTTGGGAACGCTGCGAGTAGGACTTAACGGCGTGATCGGGAAGTTGGGATCAGATGAACCCTAAGTGGTTCTCTGAACCAAGGTTGGAACCTTGGGTTAGGACATAAGGGCCTACCCCAAGAGGGCCCCAGAGGAACGCTGACCTAAGGGGGCGAGTCTGAGAACGGGCTGAAACATGAGTCTCAGACATAGGTCTGAGACGTGGGACCGAGACGTGGGTCCGAGACGCAGACCAACCACAGGGTTCGACCCTGGGTCTGGACCACAGGTTTTCGGAAAAACTGCTAAGTGTTGGAGCTCCAGGGACGTTTTAGGTCGTGGACGGAGCTCCACGTAAGATCTCGAGGCGAGTGAGGTATCATTGGAAAGGTCTCGTCGAGAGCTTTCCAGTGATATATAACACTCCTCGATCTGACCTCCGAGCTGGAAGTTATGGCCGAACCACAATCGGGTTGTGGTATAATTTTCAGGGACCAAAGAGGAGGGCGGGGCCGCCGATCCCCAGAAGTATATATGAGGGGGGCTCGATGCCTGGGTGGGCCAAGAGGAGTCACCCGACCCCAGGGTTCGGCGGGCGGACTCTGGGGGCATGAGGTGATGGCTGGGCCAGTTCCAAGGCACGTTCTGATCTAGACTTGAGCGTCTTGACTTAGGAACGATGTAAGGGCTGGAGCAAGACTAGGGAACGAGTCGGCGGGTTAGACCACCGTTCGGGAGCCTGGACCCAGACGGACATCACGGGCGGTTGGGCCGCTAGGTGTGCTGGAGGCACCGTTTAGGACCCTGGACTTTATGGGAAGTCCGCCCCAAGTCATATTGTGACTTGCTCATGTTTGGGACCGACTTAGGCGGATCTAAGTCGGGACTTAGGATTGCTGAGCTTGATGATTAGAGAGACGGTCTGGCTCCGGTCCGGACCAAACAGAACTAAGGTAAGTGGTGCATGGACACTAACTTGTGATTGTGTTTGCAGGTTAGTGGTGTAAAGTTTGCGACCTACCGAGCTAGAGCTTCCGCTGGCGCAACAAGGCGGTAGGTGCGCGAAAAGTGGTATCAGAGCCGACGCTTCGATGAGCGAGAACTTGAGGTAGCGGCTGAAGGCTGGACGCTTGAGGAGGGACGCAAGACACGAAGCGGATCAGCGTTTCTAGGTGAACACTTGGAGCGATGGCCGAGGAAGGACAGAGTTCCAGGAGGAAGACCAAGAGACGGGGAGCGGCGACTGACACCGGGACCAGATCGACTCGAGCTAGCCCCGAGGCACAGTCAGGGGACGACAACCGACAACCTTCGCCCCAACGTCAAGGGAGCCCTGTACCAGCTGCGGCACCGGTGCACAAGATGGAGCTTTGCGAGCGGTGCCCAACGATTCAGACGCGGGAAGTCAAGGAGCTCTGTATGCGGAACTCATCAAGATGATGAAGACCATGCAGGAAGGCATGGCCTCCAGGGATAAACGTATCGCCGAGCTTCAGGCAGGCCAAGGAAGTTCCTCGTCTACCAGGAAGCTTTGTAAGACGAATTTGCCGACCCCGTTTTCAGGTATAGGACGGACTCGCAAGGTTAAGGATTTCTTAACTGAGTTGGACCTATACTTTGAGGCGCAACAGGCTAAGGAGTCTGACAAGGTGAGAGCGGCGGTTACGTTCCTGAAAGACCATGCGCTTCTCTGGTGGACTGCATACAGGGATGAGCATGCTTTGACTGTCTCGGCGCTTAGTTGGAAAGAGTTCAAGGAGTTGCTTGCAAGACGATTCACTCCGTAGTATCAAAGGATTCGGGATGGTGTTGAGTTGGTGAGACTGAAGCAGACGGGGACCTTAAGCGCTTATGTGCGCGAGTTCAGTGCCAAGCTGGATTCGTTCTCCAAGTGGACTGAGGAAACCAAGATATGTATATTCATTGGGGGACTCAAGTCTAGTTCGGAGAAGGCTCTCTTTCGGATGCCAAAGCTACCAGAGACAAGTGCCGAATTTTTGAAGCTAGCGGAGCGAATTGGGGACGACGAAGTCCAGCAGCAGAAACCCTTTGAACCACGCAGCACGGACAAGTTCCAAAAGAAGAACAAGGGCTTCAAACGACAATGGGATGGGGGTGAGAAGGATCGGAAGGATTCTTCTGCCCCGGCAGCAAAGCGGCAGCAAACAGGAATAAAACCTAAGGGGCAGACACCTCAGAAGGGCAATGGCGCTAAGTTTACTTGCTACAACTGTGGCGAGGCGGGCCATATTGCTAAGGGGTGTACGAAACCTAAGGTTAGTAACTGTAGCATGAGTGCGTTTGTTGCAAAGGACTTGTTGGAGGGCCAGATGACTGTGACCTTGAGAACCACGAAGAAGACGTTGGGATTGATGTTTCTACAAGCCAAGGTTGCTAACCGTGATGTTACTTTTCTTGTGGACACAGGAGCGACTCACTCCTTCATAAGTCCGAAGTTGGTGAAGAAGTTGGGCTTGTCTACCTCCAAGGCAGACAAGCCTATTCAGGTGCGCTTTGCCAAGGGCAAGACGTACCAAACTTCTGAAGTAGCCTTGGACGTACGATTTGTGTGTGGGAAGTTGGAGTTCACAGAGAACTTCACGGTGTGCGAGATGGATGATATCCATGCGGTTTTGGGGAACACTTTCTAAGATAGGTTCGACGTGGAACTTAGACGGAGACCTTTGAGGTTGAATGTCAGAGTTAAAGGGCGGAAGCTGGGAGTGAGGCTGATCCAGAAGGCGCGGAAGATTGATGACTTTGCGGTGAATTTAATCAAAGGCAAACAGATGGACTTCAACGACGGAGTCATGTGTTTGATGCGGGTTGCAGATTTGATTGCGGGTGACGGACAAGAGGAAACATCAGGAGACGCGACTAAACTTCCGGAGGTGCTTCGCAAAGTGATTAAGGAGTTTGAGGATGTCTTGACGGACAAGTTACCTGCTGAGTTACCTCCAAGGCGGGTGGTGGATCACAAGATCGAGGTCTTGCCAGGATCAGAACCACCTTCCAAAGCCCCTTATCGACTCAATCAGGTGGAACTCCTTGAGTTGAAAAGACAACTCGGCGAGCTATTAGCGCGGGGATATATTCGAACCAGCAAGTCACCTTATGGAGCCCCAGTTCTTTTTGCAAAGAAGAAGGATGGGAAGTTACGACTCTGCGTAGATTATCGTGCACTCAATAAGGTGACGGTGAAGAATAACTATCCCTTGCCAAGGATAGATGACCTCTTTGATAGGTTAGCGGGTGCGAAGTACTTCAGCAGGATAGACTTGAAGTCAGGATATTACCAGATCCGGATAGCTGACCCAGATGTTGAGCAGACCGCTTGTCGAACCAGATACGGATCGTTTGAATTCGTGGTGATGCCATTTGGACTCTGCAACGCCCCTTCGACGTTCACTACATTGATGAACACAATTTTTCGCGAGGAGATGGATGAGTTTGTCATCGTTTACATCGACGACATCTTGATCTACTCCAAAACCTTGGAATCGCACGCGGAGCAGCTACGGGTGGTGTTGACGAAGCTGCGGGAGCATAAGCTGTTTGTCAACATTGACAAGAGTGAGTTTGGTTTGGAGCGCATTAACTTCTTGGGACATGTAATTAGTGCAGAAGGAGTCGGCCCGGATATGCAGAAGGTGGATGCGATTGTGACTTGGGAGCCTCCGACTACAGTGAAGGGGATGCGGTGATTCTTAGGATTGGCGCAGTTCTACCGCAAGTATGTGAAGGGGTTTTCAAAGATCGCGAAGCCGCTGACGGACTGGACGGGCAAAGACGCACAGGTAAGTTGGACCAAGGAGGTGGATGATGCGTTTCAGACGATCAAAGCTATTTTGTCAAAGGCGCCAGTATTGAAGCTGCCGGAGTTCGACAAACCATTCGAGATGCACACGGACGCGAGCGACTATGCGATTGGCGGAGTGTTGGTGCAGGATGGAAAACCTGTAGCGTACGAAAGCAAAAAGCTATCTGGGACAGAGAGTCGATGGCCGACTCACGAGAAGGAACTGTTTGCGGTGGTTCATTGCTTGAGGAAATGGCGGCATTACTTGGGACTTCACAAGACCGAAGTGTATACTGATAACATCTCGCTCAAGTACTTTGAAACACAAGATCGGGTGACGCCAAAGCAACTACGGTGGCATGATAGCTTGGCGCTCATGAATGTGGAATTAATCCACAAAGCGGTGTCGGGTTGAGAGTCTTCCTGGGAAGGGCGAACCTTCTGGCTGTGATATGAGCTTGAAGGCTGTGTTCGATCTACTCAGGGAAGCGTTGGGCTTCAGGCTGGGGCTGGTTTACTCAGAGGATAGGCTTCAGGTCTCAAGGTGATACTGAAAAACACTCGTATAAGTCTCTAGGCTCTTCTGATATGTTCAGGAAGCAGAGTTCAGGCTTAACTAGCAATGATAAGATCAGATGACGAACTTTGACACTCAGGATTGAGAAATATGTGAAGGTTCAGACTTCAGAACTCCTCTTACATGTAAATGAGGTTCTACTGGATACACATACGAAATTTCAGCTTCAGATCAATTCAGAGCACTAAGATATGAGCAGAAACTTTCTGAGTAGAGAAATTACGGCAGTTTCTGGTACCCAGACAGCTATTTCGACCTATAACATGAAATTGGCTCGATCACTTTAGGAAATTCTTACAGGATTTGCAGTACACAGCTTGCTGAACACTCCTGTGAAGTTGGGCCTCCTGATTCCACACAGAACTCCAGATCTCGCTCTCCAAAGTTGCTGCTCCAGATTGAGAGTTTTTCGGACCCCTTCTACTTCAGCGACCGCCCTGAATTACTCACTCACTCAATTGACATAAAAATTTGGAGACAGCCGTAGCCCTGCTGACAGTGAACACCACCACGAAGGTTTGAAGCGATTTCCTCAATTCTGCTGCGAGTGACACTGAAAACCCTAAATCCAACCCAAATGATTCAATTCTAGCACAATCCGAACTTCAATTGCTCATAACTCCGTCTTTATTGACTCAAATCGATCGAAATTTTCACTGGAAGTGCTTGACATGACGAGCTCTATCTCCTTGTGCTCTCAGATTTCGAAGATCCCTCACCAAAAGCTCGAACTCCACTCTAGAGCTCTGTTTCTAAATTTAGAGTTAACAAAAGACAAAAACAGACCAATGGGAGTTCATAGCTCCACTTGGTTGTCCTTTAGTACTCTAAACCACGTGGCAACTTAGTTTTACTCATAGGCTACCACGTCAAGCTCCCTAGAGTGCCAGCGTAAAACTTAAACTACCTAAAACGACACGCAGCCGCAAAAAATAACTTAAATCAGCTAGAAAGCGTGCATGGGCGACACGCAAATACAACCCATGAGCTTAAACCCTATCAACATGGTAATCAACCTACTAAGACTCAAAATATATAACATCCTCAAGTGTCGACATCTCTGAGGTCCTAACTCTACTCAGAGACACTAACGCTTGACAAAGAGGTGAATTATTTACAATGTAAAATAATTCACATCACGACATCCACCCCCTCCAAACCTGCACATCCTCCGGTATGTGCCAATCTCCTCAGTCTTCTGTTTGATCTTCATCATCATCGCTCTCCTCCGCCTCAGTCTCATCAGACACTGGGACGTCTCCGTCTCTCCTCAGCTCCGACTCCAAAAAGTTGAATAACTCAACTGACCCTCCGCGTCTCTTGAACAATTTCACACGTTTGCCAACCACAGGTAACTTCAAAGGAGTACCATCCAACTCACGCAACCTATAAGTGGCATTCTCATACACATCTAGCACAACATAAGGCCCGAACCATCTTCGAGAGAACTTACGGAGTGTAGAATGCTGATTCTCCAACGTGCTATCATATACCAGAACCCAATCACCAACATGTATTGGCTTCGGTCGTAGTCGGTGAGTCTTGTCAAAACGTTCCTTGTTTCTGACTCGAGCCACTTTCAGCCTCTCCTGCGCATCAGCAAGATCCTCCTCTCTTCGCTCCAACTGCCTAATACGTAAAGCAAGGAGTGAAGTACGATCTATACCATCTTCCCATGGTAGTGTAGCCCATGTAGGAAAGTTCTCCTCAGCAGGCATGATCGGTTTCTGCCCCAGCATAAGTTCAACTGGCATATAACCAGTCGTGGTACAGTGTGTAGTTCTATCAGCCCACAAAGCAAATGGAAGTAGTCTCGGCCATTCTCTAGGCCTACCATCACATGCTTTCACTAAAGCATGAACAATAGAAGGATGTCCTCGTTCACTCTTACCAATGCCCTCTGGATTCATAGCAGTGGTAAGCCGAAGCTTTACTCCATAACGAGCAAAAAACTCCTTCACTTCAGCGCCTCTCAACTCGCCTCTATCTGCACGTAATCTCCCAACCGATCCATAGCGACAGATGATATCTTCAAGCACGAACCGGCAGATATTCTCTGTAGTCTTCGTCCGTAGTGCTCGTCCCTCCACATAGTTGGAGAGATCCTCTCGAGCCAACATCAAGTAACGCATCCCCCATAACCCCGGTGGCATCATCACAAGATCAAGAACCCACTGAAAATGAATACTAGGTGGATAAGTAGGTACAAGCCCATCTCTGTAACGGACCTTAGAGTAGAACTGGCAGTGCAGACACGACCCAACAAAGTCCACCACGTCTTGATACAAACCCTTCCACCAGTAACGCTCCTTCAGCTTCGTGTATGTAGCCCAGACTCCACGATGTCCAGCCCACAAGGTATCATGAAACTCCTTCAGCAGATTAAGCTTTGTCGGTTGATCATCCACCACTCTAGTAAGCATCCCATCTCTTCTCTTCGGACGTTTCCTCAGATAACCCTCACGTAGAAGATAACTATACGCCTTCCGTCTGATCTCCTTGAACTCTGCATCACTCCATCCTTCTCTTCTGGATAACGAACTCAGATAAAATCCAATATTGCGGAACTTTTCTGAGTAGAACCCCTCATTGAACGGCAGTGGTTCCAAGTCTGAAGTCTGCTGACCAACTTGGCACCAAACGTCTCTCTTCTCTTCATTTTCCACCTCTGCAAACATCTCATCCTCATCTGTATAACGAGCCCTAGACAACATATCTGCAACTGGATTGTCTTTCCCTGCTATATGCTTTAGCTCAGGGTTTAGACTCCGGACATAAGCAATCCATCGTAGCATTGCTATGTCTGGTGTATTGCAGTTTGCTATCATACCCAACAAAGGCAAACAATCTGTTTCTAGTATCACATGAGCTCCTATCAAGAACTCTCGATCTACCTTCATAGCAGTAACAGCTCCCCACAACTCACGCTTCACTTGAGGATAGTTACGCTGTCTATCTGTTAAGATCCGAGCTCCAAACCTTGAAACAAACCGCACACCTTCTGCATCTTCTTGGCCAACGGCCCATCCAATCGCCTTTGGACTCGTATCAACAGTCAGTACCACAGGTCTCCCGCTCTCGTAGCTAAGCCTCCTTAGTATAGGTGGAGACTTCAGAATCTCCTTCAGCTGCTCCATCGTCTCATGATGTTCTTGCCGCCAAGTAAACCTCCTTCCCTTTCTCAGAAGTGCATATAGAGGCTCGGCAATATGTGCATAATGAGGAATACTCACACGAAAGAACACACAAGCTCCTAAGAACCGTCGAACCTCAGTGATGTTGGTGCAGTCAGCTATCCTTGCTATAGCACCTACCTTCTCTGGGTTCGGACGCCTCTCAAAAGTACCACACAGATGACCTACTACCACAATCTCTGACATCCCAAAGCGAGATTTGGTACCTGATAGAGTGAGGTGTACCTCCTCCAAACGCATCAGAATCTTCTCCACATCTCGAATGTGGTCTGCAACGAACTTTCTGCAACCATCAGAAGTCACTGCTTCGTCCTTGTCCTCCACCGGACAGCCTTTCATGGGAATATCATCCAGAAACGGGATAGTGACCTCAGGCACAAACTCTCGTAACACCTTATGCATCGCATTTTGCATATGAGCTACTGAGTTTGTCGCACCCTGAGGAAGGGTACACATCCGCATCAATCCCAAAGGTGTACGCATGGTAGTCAAGTCTCTACTCTCCAAAGCAAGCTGAAACTGATCATAACCTGAAAACAGATCTCCAATAGAATAGATTGACCTTCCAGCAAACGCCTCAGCTACTTCATCAACCACAGGTCCTGTTCCAACGTTTCGAATCGTGATGTTGTTGGCAGGCTGCAAGTCTTGGATGAAGCGTAGAGCTCCTGTCTTCTTAGGTACTGTGAACCATCGGCTAGAGTACGGAGCCATAGATGGTTCAAGAATACCCATCTGCATCCTCTCCTTCAGTAACTCAATCACCTTCGGTAGCAAGGCACGAGGGACTGGAATCGGCTTCAAATCCCAAGGTACGTGAGGAACAGTGAAGATAACCATCGGAGCTATCACACTAGGATCCACACAACCTATCTCCTCAGCCGAGAAAGAAAATGCCTTACCATGGCTAACTATCATCTGTTCGAAAGCTCGTTTCTCCTCTTCAGTCAAGAAGGCACCCCCTCCTATCTGGAGCTGCTCGAGTGTCTCCTGAGTAAACTTGTGTCCTACCTGTGTAGGATCTCTAAGCACAGGCTCAGCAGCCGCTAACTCCATCTGCTGCTGAGAATCAACAGGTAATTGGGTCGTCACAGGTCTCACCTTCCTCGCTACAGCTTTATACTTGGCGTGTACTTCCGCTTCCTGATGTAAGCCACACCAACAGACTGCATCCTTCCATCCATTCTCCAGTCTCGGATGAGGACGATATCGCAAGTACGAGATAATTTCCTCATAGACTTCACGAGAATGGATGGGGATCACCACCCTACCTCCCATCTGTTCCATCAACCTATCTACACCATCCAGCCAACGAACAAAAGACTGCACACTTACAAACTCCTCATAAACACCAGAAATCATCTCATCTTCCTTCAGAACTCCTGTACAACGCAGATTTGCTGCACACCTCTCCATCTGCCTTCTACTCTTCTCAGTCAAATCCTCCATCCGTGTGAACTCACTCCAATCATCAGAACTGAAAGCCATCAACCCAGATTTCCAACTATGCACAGTGCAACTACTTTCTGAATCTTGAGCAGCCTTTCCATCAACCTCCTGTGATCCCTCAGGCTGCTCAAGCGGGATCATAGTAGCAGTAGATCCATCACTCTCGCTATCCCGTCCTACGAGAGTGGTTTCAGAAAACCCTTACCTCTACAGATAGGAGAATCCCTCAAAGTTTGACGGTTTCGTTCGTGGTTCGTACGAACGGTCAGAAACTGCACAGAACGTCTATCATCTGGACTACGGATCCTAGCATAATGAGATCCATCATCCATCACCTTGGTCTCCATTCGAACCGCAGTGATATAAGGCTGACCAAGAATCACAGGATATGAAGCAGAAGATTGCACGAAGAAGTGCTGATCTACATCCACATCACCTATCTTCACCTTCACGTTAGGACAAGCGCCGTATAGCTCACCTTTCTGGTTGTTTGCAGCACGTAACACCCAACCATGGTTCAACTCGATAGGCCACTGACCTCTCTCATACACCTCTCGTGACATGATGTTGATCTCTGATCCATGATCAACTAAAGCAGCAACAGGTTCAGCCAAACTTCCAAGACGAACTCGTGTAGCAGTTGTAGCACGAGCCCAATGCCTCCTTCTGAAATCACTATCAGTAGCTGGACTCTCCTCGCCAGCTTCCTCATCATCGAACTCAATAGTGTTGGTACCAGCAACCAACGCTTCTTGCTGGTATCCCTTGTCATCAGCTTCCTGGAAATGCACCTTTCCAAACTCTGCATCATTCAGAGAAGCTCCTACTACATCTATCATCTGACTCTCTACCTGCTCGGACATCACCTGTCTCTTGCGCTTGATGATGTCGATGATCAGTTCGTGAAACTCTCTCTTTGCAATACCAAGAACTTCTCGGAGAGAAAACTCGATCCGTGCATCCAGTATCCTCTGCTCCAAGATGCTCTTCAGATCAGTAGAAGTTTCAATATCCGCTGCCAACTTGTAAGCCGGTCCCTTCCCTTTTTCTTGGGCAGTAAACCGCCTACCAGCAGTCGTTGGCTCCTGCTGGGATCTCTGCACATCCTCCATAGGACGGGATGTCTTCAGGAAGAGCTGCTCGTCTCCTTGTGACTCTTCGTCTATCCCCAGTCTCCTCAGGAACTCCAGTATCAAGGTCAGAGGCTTCTCGCCGCCTCTTCTCCTCCACAGAAGCATCCTGCCAATGAACGTGTCTATCTACATCCAAGAATGCTCTGATAGAAGCAGCATCTACAGGATCTCCCCATCCTGTGACCCTACGAATAGACTCTGCTCCCCTCTTCAGTACTTCAGAAGGAACGGTAGCAATACTCTTCTCAACAGTCCTATCTAGCAACGTAGGACTAGAAGAAACCTCAATATGTCCAGCATATACATCAGGATTTACCGGTGGTGCCATCAATGCATGTACAGTTGCCGCCGCAGCAATCTGAGGTAGACTCCTCATGCCTCCTCGCCCAAACTGCGTGCTCAACGGCTCTCCAGTAGAAGAAAGGTGCAGCCTACCGTTCTGATAGCGAACCACACCATCTCGCAAAGCAGCTGTGAGCTCTTGACAGTCTCCTCGGAAATGATCAAGACTGTCACACCAAATACATCTACGAACCGGAGCTCCTCCTGGACGTGCAGCAGCAGGCGCCGGTGGCTGCTCTCTCTGCAATCCAGCTAGCTCTACCTTCAGCTCTCGCATCTGCCGAATCAGGTCTTCAATCTGGTTCTGTTGACCATGGTTCTCCGCAGGTCTCTGAACAGGTGCCCTTTGTGCCGGTGCTGGCACAACTGGCATCAAAGGAACTGCAGCTGGGACAACAGGTCTGGGAGCAGGGACCAAAGGCTGCTGTACTTGAGGAGCAACATAAGGTGGAGTGACCACTTCTGCAAGCGGACGTCCTCCCACAGCCACTCTTCCTCTCCTTTGCCTTGTAAGTACAGCCACAGCATCCTCAACTCTCCCCCAATCCATAGTAACACCTCCCTCAGTAGATCGATCGGCCAACATAAAACATAACCGATCTGCTGTAGCATCATCGGTAGCTTGCAGGAAAAGCTCTGTTCTCCTAGCATCTAGAGTTATTCGCTCTAGAGTTGAGAGTTGCCGATATCTCCGATCAAACTCTCTCAGCAACTCGCTCAGACTCATCATACGACCAGGTTGCTGCTCAACCCAGTCTAAGAACGTCCTCCTAGTAACTCTCTCTGAATCCTCCTCAAGAAACTCCTCTCGAAGAGATCACTCAAAACTCATCCAGACTCCAAGATTTCTTCTCTGTACATCCCTAACTTGGTCCCGCAACTCAGGAATGACAGCTAACTCAAAGCTTGCTATCATCTCAGCATCTGTAACCCTAACCAGCTCCATCTCTCCTCTATACTCACGCAGATATCTAGAAATATCTCTACCTTCAAACCTTCCACACCTATTCACTATCGCTTGCAAGGCCTTGGTGGATTTTAACTCACCCCCTCCAACGATCGGATGTTGTTGGACCAGGGCCGCAAGCGTCTTCAAGATCTCAGCCGTGTCCAGACCAGATGCAGTTGTCGTTGTAGAAGACGCAGGTGCAGTTGACGGTGCAGCAGTAGACGTTGATGCTCCAGCTCCAGAGGCAGCAGCAGCAGCTCCGCTCTTGCGATCCATCTCTTCTCCTTGTAGCAACTCAACCTTCTCAATCAATCACCCCAAGAGCTCTCAGTGGAAGCACCAGATGTCGAGTTGAGAGTCTTCCTGGGAAGGGCGAACCTTCTGGCTGTGATATGAGCTTGAAGGTTGTGTTCGATCTACTCAGGGAAGCGTTGGGCTTCAGGCTGGGGCTGGTTTACTCAGAGGATAGGCTTCAGGTCTCAAGGTGATACTGAAAAACACTCGTATAAGTCTCTAGGCTCTTCTGATATGTTCAGGAAGCAGAGTTCAGGCTTAACTAGCAATGATAAGATCAGATGGCGAACTTTGACACTCAAGATTGAGAAATATGTGAAGGTTCAGACTTCAGAACTCCTCCTACATGTAAATGAGGTTTTACTGGATACACATACGAAATTTCAGCTTCAGATCAATTCAGAGCACTAAGATATGAGCAGAAACTTTCTGAGTAGAGAAATTACGGCAGTTTCTGGTACCCAGACAGCTATTTCGACCTATAACATGGAATTGGCTCGATCACTTTGGGAAATTCTTACAGGATTTGCAGTACACAGCTTGCTGAACACTCCTGTGAAGTTGGGCCTCCTGATTCCACACAGAACTCCAGATCTCGCTCTCCAAAGTTGCTGCTCCAGATTGAGAGTTTTTTGGACCCCTTCTACTTCAGCGACCGCCCTGAATTACTCACTCACTCAATTGACATAAAAATTTGGAGACAGTCGTAGCCCTGCTGACAGTGAACACCACCACGAAGGTTTGAAGCGATTTCCTCAATTCTGCTGCGAGTGACACTGAAAACCCTAAATCCAACCCAAATGATTCAATTCTGGCACAATCCGAACTTCAATTGCTCATAACTCCGTCTTTATTGACTCAAATCGATCGAAATTTTCACTGGAAGTGCTTGACATGACGAGCTCTATCTCCCTGTGCTCTCAGATTTCGAAGATCCCTCACCAAAAGCTCGAACTCCACTCTAGAGCTCTGTTTCTAAATTTAGAGTTAACAAAAGACAAAAACAGACCAATGGGAGTTCATAGCTCCACTTGGTTGTCCTTTAGTACTCTAAACCACGTGGCAACTTAGTTTTACTCATAGGCTACCACATCAAGCTCCCTAGAGTGCCAGCGTAAAACTTAAACTACCTAAAACGACACGCAGCCCCAAAAAATAACTTAAATCAGCTAGAAAGCGTGCATGGGCGACACGCAAATACAACCCATGAGCTTAAACCCTATCAACATGGTAATCAACCTACTAAGACTCAAAATATATAACATCCTCAAGTGTCGACATCTCTGAGGTCCTAACTCTACTCAGAGACACTAACGCTTGACAAAGAGGTGAATTATTTACAATGTAAAATAATTCACATCACGACAGCGGGAAAGGACAATGTGGTTCCTGACGCCTTGAGTCGCAAGGAGGAATATCTTCCATCGTCAACACAGATTTTGCGAGCTATGTATCCTAAGGAGTCAGATTTGGAGAGGCGAATACGTGAAGGTTACATGGGTGATGACCAAGCGAAGGAGTACCTGGAACAACTCAAGCGAGGGGTGAAGTTGCAGAACATGCAGCTAAGACATGGTTTACTCATGTTCAAACAAAGTCGGGTTTATGTGGGACAAGGAAAACTTAGGACCAAGTTGTTAAAGGAATCTCACGATGTGCCCTTATCAGGCCATAAAGGAGAAAAGTCCACTTTAGCAGTAATCGCTAAAAAGTTTTATTGGCCCCACATGAAAGACGATGTTTCCCACTTTGTGAAAACATGCGTAACCTGTCAAGCGAATCGTGTTTCTTATGAGAAGAAACAAGGATTGCTTCATCCTTTGCCGATTCCAGCCAGACCTTGGGAAAGCATTAGCATGGACTTCATTACCTCTCTGCCTGACTCAAATGGATACAACGCAATTTTTGTGATAGTTGATCGGTTTAGCAAACTAGCGAAGTTTGCTCCGACCTTAGACACTGCAACAGCGTTCACGACTTCTCGGTTGTTCCTAGATACTTGGTGGCGTTCACATGGATTACCTCGGAGTATTATTTCAGATAGAGACTCTAAGTTCACAAGTGCCTTTTGGAAACACTTATTCCAAAAATTGGGGACTAAATTAAAATTTAGTACCGCCTTTCATCCGGAAACAGATGGGCAAACGGAACGAGTTAACTCGGTTCTAAATCAATACTTGAGGAATTATGTGAGCGCGGACCAAAGTGATTGGGCGGAGTGGCTCAGTCTTGCGGAGTATTGCTACAATTCCACGAAGCATTCAGCAACCGGTGAATCGCCTTTCTTGCTGGCTTACGGACGTGAGCCAGAAGGGCCTCTTGACTTGACTCTTGCAGGGAGCTCTACATCGGCACGACCAAGAACACGGCAAACATCAGCTGAAGAGTTGGTGGCGGCAATGCAGCGGCGCGAGGAACAAGTAAAGAAGAACCTCGAGAAGGCGCAGCAAAGATACACAAAGCAGGTAAACAAGCATCGGCGGCAAGTGAAGTTTCAAGTGGGCGAACAAGTATGGTTAAGTGCGAAAAACTTCACACTTCCAAAGGAAATATCGGCGAAATTTTCATCGAAGTTTGCAGGACCTTTTGTTGTTGTCAAGAATCCGCATGAAGATGTCTATACCTTAGACCTTCCTCGCGAGTGGCAGTTGCATCCGACTTTCCATGTTTCTTTATTAAAGAAATACTTCAAGGATGATTTGAGGCCGGAGCGCAAACAAGTACTCAGGCCTCAACCTGATGTCGTGCAAGACGAAGCAGAATATGAGGTGGAGTCCATTTTGCGATCTCGGCGCAAATCAAACCGGATGGAGTACTTGGTCAAATGGCGTGGTTACCATTTGAAGGAAGCAACTTGGGTGCCAGAGGAAGATCTCGCACATGCGAGCGAAGCATTGGACCTCTTCAAGCGGAGACAAGGACAACAAGGGCGTTAGCAAGATGAGGACATCTCCTTCCAGCGAGGGGTGAAGAAACGACGAACCATACGAGTAGCAACTTGAGGCGATTTGGGCCGATGGACTTTGTAGCTTTGACTTGTGTTTGGAAATAAAGATTTTGTTTCTTGAAAATTTGTCTAAGTGTATTGGTAGTGCATGGCTATGACTAGTTTTGATCAGATGCCTAGGATGTTGTCAAGAGGAGGAACGAAGCACACTCAAAGGAAGCAAGCTGGTTTGGATAAGCATCTAAATCAAGACTAAGTCTTGATGTCAAGGCTTAGGTTTGCCGTAGCGTTGGCAAAGCAAGTATGAACTTTCATACTTGTCTTGGGGCTTGGGGTGATCTTGCTTTGTGGTTTTCTACAAAGTAAACTTAGTCTCGCGTCTAAGTCAAATCAGGTTGCGACCGGAAAGTGAGTTTCGGGGGACCTCGTAAGTAGGTGTGAATACTTATAGTTTGCAAGTTAGAGTCTTAAGTAGAATGTTTAGAAGTTGCCAACTAGTTTTGTTTAGGGTAAGCCAAAAAGGTAAGGCTTTTCCCGAGACTAGTTGGAATTTTCTAAGGGTTCTAGCGACAACTTAAGACTCAAGCCAAGAAGGGAATTGCGGGTTAGCTACCAGAATGCAATTCTGGCGCCAAGGGGTTGGCTACCCATTTTGAACTTGGTGTTAACTTAAAGGATCATTGTTGATGAGATAATCAACCTCCAAAGTGGGGGTGAGTGTCGCGCCCCTCATTCTCAAGATCGGGCGCAGACGCGAACGACAGAACCCTAGCGGACTTGCGCTAGGTTGTGAACGCTGCGAGTAGGACTTAACGGCGTGACCGGCAAGTCGAGATCAGATGAACCCTAAGTGGTTCTCTGAACCAAGGTTGGAACCTTGGGTTAGGACATAGGGGCCTACCCCAAGAGGGCCCCAGACGAACGCTGACTTGAGGGGGCGAGTCTGAGAACGGGCTGAAACATGAGTCTCAAACATAGGTCTGAGACGTGGGTCCGAGACGCGGGATCGAGACGTGGGTCCGAGACGCAGACGAACCACAGGGTTCGACCCTGGGTCTGGACCACAGGTTTCGGAAAAAACTGCTAAGTGTTGGAGCTCCAGGGACGTTTTAGGTCGTGGACGGAGCTCCAAGTAAGATCTCGAGGCGAGTGAGATATCATTGGAAAGATCTCGTCGAGAGCTTTCCAGTGATATATAACACTCCTCAATCTGACCTCCGAGCTGGAAGTTATGGCCGAACCACAATCGGGTTGTGGTATAATTTTCAGGGACCAAAGAGGAGGGCGGGGCCGCCGATCCCCAGAAGTATATATGAGGGGGGCTCGATGCCTGGGTGGGCCAGGACGAGTCACCCGACCCCAGGGTTCGGCGGGCGGACTCTGGGGGCATGAGGTGATGGCTGGGCCAGTTCCAAGGCACGTTCCGATCTAGACTTGGACGGCTAGACTTAGGAACGATGTAAGGGCTGGGGCAAGACTAGGGAACGAGTCGGCGGGTTAGACCACCGTTCGGGAGCCTGGACCCAGACGGACATCACGGGCGGTTGGGCCGCTAGGTGTGCTGGAGGCACCGTTTAGGACCCTGGACTTTATGGGAAGTCCGCCCCAAGTCATATTGTGACTTGCTCATGTTTGGGACCGACTTAGGCGGATCTAAGTCGGGACTTAGGATTGCTGAGCTTGATGATTAGAGAGACGGTCCGGCTCCGGTCCGGACCAAACAGAACTAAGGTAAGTGGTGCATGGACACTAACTTGTGATTGTGTTTGCAGGTTAGTGGTGTAAAGTTTGCGACCTACTGAGCTAGAGCTTCCGCTGGCGCAACAAGGCGGTAGGTGCGCGAAACTTGGAACCGGTCCAGCCATCACCTCATACCCCCAGAGTCCGCCCGCCGAACCCTGGGGTCGGATGACTCGTCTTGGCTCACCCAGGCATCGAGCCCCCCTCATATATACTTCAAGGGATCGGCGGCTCCGCCCTCCTCTTTGGTCCCTCAAAATTATATCACAACCCGACTGTGGTTCGGCCATAACTTCCAGCTCGGAGGTCAGATCGAGGAGTGTTATATATCACTGGAAAGCTCTCGACGAGCCCTTTCCAATGATACCTCACTCGCCTCGAGATCTTACGTGGAGCTCCGTCCACGACCTAAAACGTCCATGGAGCTCCAACACTTCACAGTTTTTTCCGAAACCTGTGGTCCAGACCCAGGGTCGAACCCTGTGGTTCGTCTGCGTCTCGGACCCACGTCTCGGTCTCACGTCTCAGACCCACGTCTCAGATCTATGTCTGAGACTCCTGTTTCAGTCCGTTCCCAGACTCGTCCTCTTAGGTCAGCGTTCGTCTAGGACCTATTGGGGTAAGCCCTTATGTCCTAACCCAAGGTTCCAACCTTGGTTAAGAGAACCACTTAGGGTTCCTCTGACCCCGACTTCCCGGCCAAGCCGATAAGTCCTACTCGCAGCGTTCACAACCTAGCGCAAGTCTGCTAGGGTTCTATTGTTCGCGTCTGCGCCCGATCTTGAGAATGAGAGACGCGACACTCACCCCCACTTTGGAGGTTGATGCCCTCATCAACAATGATCCTTTAAGTTAACACCAAGTTCAAAATGGGTAGCCAACCCCTTGGCGCCAGAATTGCGTTCTGGTAGCTAACCCGCAATTCCCTTCTTGGCTTGAGTCTTAAGTTGTCGCTAGAACCCTTAGAAAATTCCAACTAGTCTCGAGAAAAGCCTTACCTTTTTGGCTTACCCTAAACAAAACTAGTTGGCAACTTCTAAACATTCTACTTAAGACTCTAACTTGCTAACTATAAGTATTCACACCTACTTACAAGGTCCCCTGAAACTCACTTTCTGATCGCAATCTGATTTGACTTAGACGCGCGATTAAGTTTACTTTGCAGTTAGAAAACCGCCAAACAAGATCACCTCAAGCCCCAAGACAAGTATAAAATTTTATACTTGCTTTGTCAACGCTAGTGGCGTAAAGTTTACGACCTACTGAGCTAGAGCTTCCGTTGGCGCAACAAGGCGGTAGGTGCGCAAAAATGAGCAAGTCACAAGATGACTTGGGGCGGACTTCCCATAAAGTCAAGGGTCCTAAACGTTGTCTCCAGCACACCTAGCGGTCCAACCGCCCGTGATGTTTGTCTGGGTCTAGGCTCCCGAACGGTGGTCTAATCGCCGACTCGTTCTCTAGTCTTGCCCCAGCCCTTACATCATTCTCAAGTCCAGACATCCAAGTCTGGATCAAAACGTGCCTTGGAACCGGCCCAGCCATCACCTCATGCCTCAGAGTCCGCCCGCCGAACCCTGGGGTCGGGTGACTCGTCCTGGCCGACCCAGGCATCGAGCCCCCCTCATATATACTTCAAGGGATCGGCGGCCCCGCCTCCTCTTTGGTCCCTAAAAATTATACCACAACCCAATTGTGGTTCGGCCATAACTTCCAGCTCGGAGGTCAGATCGAAGAGTGTTATATATCACTGGAAAGCTCTCGACGAGACCTTTCCACTGATATCTCCCTCGCCTCGAGATCTTACTTGGAGCTCCGTCCACGACTTAAAACGTCCATGGAGCTCCAACACTTCGCAGTTTTTTCCGAAACCTGTGGTCCAGACCCAGGGTCGAACCCTGTGGTTCGTCTGCGTCTCGGACCCACGTCTCGATCCCGCGTCTCGGACCCACGTCTCAGACCTATGTCTTAGACTCATGTTTCAGTCCGTTCCCAGACTCGCCTCCTTAGGTCAGCGTTCGTCTAGGGCCCTCTTGGGGTAGGCCCTTATGTCCTAACTCAAGGTTCCAACCTTGGTTCAGAGACCCACTTAGGGTTTATCTGATCCCGACTTGCCGGCCAAGCCGTTAAGTCCTACTCGTAGCGTTCACAACCTAGCGCAAGTCCGCTAGGGTTCTGTTGTTCACGTCTACGCCCGATCTTGAGAATGAGGGGCGCGACACTCACCCCCACTTTGGAGGTTGATGCCCTCATCAACAATGATCCTTTGAGTTAACACCAAGTTCAAAATGGGTAGCCAACCCCCCTTGGCGTCAGAATTGCGTTCTGGTAGCTAACCCGCAATTCCCTTCTTGGCTTGAGTCTTAAGTTATCGCTAGAACACTTAGAAAATTCCAACTAGTCTCGGGAAAAGCCTTACCTTTTTGGCTTACCCTAAACAAAACTAGTTGGCAACTTCTAAATATTCTACTTAAGACTCTAACTTGCTAACTATAAGTATTCACACCTACTTACAAGGTTTCCTGAAACCCACTTTCAGGTCGCAATCTGATTTGACTTAGACGCGCGACTAAGTTTACTTTGCAGTTAGAAAACCGCAAAGCAAGATCACCCCAAGCCCCAAGATAAGTATGAAAGTTCATACTTGCTTTGCCAACGCTACGGCAAACCTAAGTCTTGATTTAGATGCTTATCCAAACCAGCTAGCTTCTTTTGAGTGCGCTTCGTTCCTCCTCTTGACAACATCCTAGGCATCTGATCAAAACTAGTCATAGCCATGCACTACCAATACACTTAGACAAATTTTCAAGAAACAAAATCTTTATTTCCAAACACAAGTCAAAGCTACAAAGTCCATCGGCCCAAATCGCCTCAAGTTGCTACTCGTATGGTTCGTCCTTTCTTCACCCCTCGCTGGAAGGAGATGTCCTCATCTTGCTAACGCCCTTGTTGTCCTTGTCTCCGCTTGAAGAGGTCCAATGCTTCGCTAGCATGTGCGAGATCTTCCTCTGGCACCCAAGTTGCTTCCTTCAAATGGTAATCACGCCATTTGACCAAGTACTCCATCCGGTTTGATTTGCGCCGGGATCGCAAAATGGACTCCACCTCATATTCTGCTTCGCCTTGCACGACATCAGGTTGAGGCCTAAGAACCTATTTGCGCTCCGGTCGCAAATCATCCTTGAAGTGTTTCTTTAATAAAGAAATATGGAAAGTCGGATGCAACTGCCACTCGCGAGGAAGGTCTAAGGTATAGACGTCTTCGTGCGGATTCTTGACAATGACAAAGGGTCCCGTGAACTTTAATGAAAACTTCACCGGTATTTCCTTCGGAAGTGTGAAGTTTTTTGCACTTAATCATACTTCTTCGCCCACTTGAAACTTCACTTGCCGCCGATGCTTGTTTACTTGCTTCGTGTATCTTCTGCACCGGTTGCCGAATGCTTCGTAGAATTGTAGCAATACTCCGCAAGACTGAGCCACTCCGCCCAATCAGTTTGGTCCGCGCTCACATAATTCCTCAAGTATTGATTCAGAACCGAGTTAACTCGTTCCGTTTGCCCATCTGTTTCCGGATGAAAGGCGGTACTAAATTTTAATTTAGTCCTCAATTTTTGGAACAAGTGTTTCCAAAAGACACTTGTGAACTTATAGTCTCTATCTGAAATAATACTCCGAGGCAATCCATGTGAACGCCACCAAGTATCTAGGAACAACCGAGAAGTCGTGAACGCTGTTGCAGTGTCCAAGGTCGGAGCAAACTTCGCTAGTTTGCTAAACCGATCAACTATCACAAAAATCGCGTTGTATCCATTCGAGTCAGGCAGAGAGGTAATGAAGTCTATGCGAATGCTTTCCCAAGGTCTGGCTGGAATCGGCAAAGGATGAAGCAATCCTTGTTTCTTCTCATAAGAAACGCGACTCGCTTGACAGGTTACGCATGTTTTCACAAAGTGGGAAATATCGTCTTTCATGTGGGGTCAATAAAACTTTTTAGCGATTACTGCTAAAGTGGACTTTTCTCCTTTATGACCTGATAAGGGCACATCGTGAGATTCTTTTAACAACTTGGTCCTAAGTTTTCCTTGTCCCACATAAACCCGACTTTGCTTGATCATGAGTAAACCATGTCTTAGCTGCATGTTCTGCAACTTCACTCCTCGCTTGAGTTGTTCCAAGTACTCCTTCGCTTGGTCATCGCCCATGTAACTTTCACGTATTCGTCTCTCCAAGTCTGACTCCTTAGGATACATAGCTCGCAAAATCTGTGTTGACGATGGAAGATATTCCTCCTTGCGACTCAAGGCCTCAGGAACCACATTGTCCTTTCGCGCTTTGTGGATTAATTCCACGTTCATGAGCGCCAAGGTATCATGCCACCGTAGTTGCTTTGGTATCACCCGATCTTGTGTCTCAAAGTACTTGAGCGAAATATTATCAGTATACACTTGGGTTTTGTGAAGTCTCAAGTAATGCCGGCATTTCCTCAAGCAATGAACCACCGCGAATAGTTCCTTCTCGTGAGTCGGCCAACGACTCTCCGTCCCAGATAGCTTCTTGCTTTCGTATGCTACAGGTTTTCCATCCTGCATCAACACTCCGCCAATCGCATAGTCGCTCGCGTCCGTGTGCACCTCGAATGGTTTGTCGAACTCCGGCAGCTTCAAAACTGGCGCCTTTGACAAAATAGCTTTGATCGTCTGAAACACATCATCCACCTCCTTGGTCCAACTTACTTGTGCGTCTTTGCCCGTCCAGTCCGTCAGCAGCTTTGCGATCTTTGAAAACCCCTTCACATACTTGCGGTAGAATTGCGCCAATCCTAAGAATCGCCTCATCCCCTTCACTGTAGTCGGTGGCTCCCAAGTCACAATCGCGTCCACCTTCTGCATATCTGGACCGACTCCTTCTGCACTAATTACATGTCTCAAGAAGTTAATGCGCTCTAAACCAAACTCACTCTTGTCAATGTTGGCAAACAGCTTATGCTCCTGCAGCTTCGTCTACACCACCCTTAGCTGCTCCGCGTGCGACTCCAAGGTTTTGGAGTAGATCAAGATGTCGTCGATGTAAACGATGACAAACTCATCCATCTCCTCGCGAAAAATTGTGTTCATCAATGTAGTGAACGTCGAAGGGGCGTTGTAGAGTCCAAATGGCATCACCACGAATTCAAACGATCCGTATCTGGTTCGACAAGCGGTCTTCTCAACATCTGGGTCAGCTATCCGGATCTGGTAATATCTTGACTTCAAGTCTATCCTGCTGAAGTACCTCGCACCTATCAAAGAGGTCGTCTATCCTTGGCAAAGGATAATTATTCTTCACCGTCACCTTATTGAGTGCACGATAATCTATGCAGAGTCGTAACTTCCCATCCTTCTTCTTTGCAAAAAGAACTGGGGCTCCATAAGGTGACTTGCTGGTTCGAATATATCCTCGTGCTAATAGCTCGCCGAGTTGTCTTTTCAACTCAAGGAGTTCCACCAGATTGAGTCGGTAAGGGGCTTTGGAAGGTGGTTCCGATCCTGGCAAGACCTTGATCTTGTGATCCACCATCCGCCTTGGAGGTAACTCAGCAGGTAACTCATCCGTCAAGACATCCTCAAACTCCTTAATCACTTCGCGAAGCACCTGCGGAAGTTAAGTCGCGTCTCTTGATGTTTCCTCTTGCCTATCACCCGCCATCAAATCTGCAACCCGCATCAAACACATGACCCCGTCGTTGAAGTCCATCTGTTTGCCTTTGATCAAATTCACTGCAAAGTCATCAATCTTCCGCGCCTTTCGGATCTGCCTCACTCCCAGCTTCCGCCCTTTAACTCTAACGTTTAACCTTAAAGGTTTCTGCCTAAGTTTCACTTCAAACCTGTCTAAGAAAGTGTTCCCCAAAACCGCATGGATGTCATCCATCTCGCACACCGTGAAGTTCTCTGTGAACTCCAACTTCCCACACGCAAATCGTACGTCCATGGCCACTTCAGAAGTTTGGTACGTCTTGCCCTTGACAAAGCGCACCTGAATAGGCTTGTCTGCCTTGGAGGTAGACAAGCCCAACTTCTTCACCAACTTTGGACTTATGAAGGAGTGAGTCGCTCCTGTGTCCACAAGAAAAGTAACATCACGGTTAGCAACTTTGGCTTGTAGATACATCAGTCCCGGCGTCTTCTTCGTGGTTCTCAAGGTCACAGTCATCTGGCCCTCCAACAAGTCCTTTGCAACAAACGCATTCATGCTACAGTTATGAACCTTAGGTTTCGTGCACCCCTTAGCAATGTGACCCGTCTCGCCACAGTTGTAGCAAGTAAACTTAGCGCCATTGCCCTTCTGAGGTGTCTGCCCCTTAGGTTTTACTCCTGTTTGCTACCGCTTTGCTGCCGAGGCAGAAGTATCCTTCCGATCCTTCTCACCCCCATCCCATTGTCGCTTGAAGTCCTTGTTCTTCTTCTGGAACTTGTCTGTGCTGCGTGGTTCAAAAGGTTTCTGTTGGTGGACTTCGTCGTCCCCAATTCGCTCCGCTAGCTTCAAAAGTTCGGCACTTGTCACTGGTAGCTCCGGCATCCGGAAGAGGGCCTTCTCCGAGCTAGACTTGAGTCCCCCAATGAATATACATATCTTGGTCTCCTCAGTCCACTTGGAGAACGAATCCAGCTTGGCGCTGAACTCGCGCACATAAGCACTTAAGGTCCCCGTCTATTTCAGCCTAACTAGCTCGACACCATCTCGAATCCTTTGATACTCCGGAGTGAATCGTCCCGCGAGCAACTCCTTAAACTCTTTCCAACCAAGCACCAAGACGGTCAAAGCATGCTCATCCCTGTATGCGGTCCACCAGAGAAGCGTATGGTCCTTCAGGAACGTAACCGCCGCTCTCACTTTGTCTGACTCCTGAGCCTGATACGCTTCAAAGTATAGGTCCAACTCAGTTAAGTTTAGGGTAGTATTAGTCCCCAATTAGTCCCCAATTTTAGTCCCCAATCTTAGTCCCCAATTTTTGAAACAAGTGTTTCCAAAAGACACTTGTGAGCTTAGAGTCTTTATCTGAAATAATACTCCGTGGTAATCCGTGTGAGCGCCACCAAGTATCAAAGAACAACCGAGAAGTCGTGAACAAGTTGCAATATCCAAGATCAGGACAAACTTCGCTAGTTTGCTAAACCGGTCAACTATCACAAAGATTGTGTTGTATCTTTTGAGTCAGACAGAGAGATAATGAAGTCCATGCTTATGCTTTCCCAAGGTCTGGCTGGAATCGGCAAAGGATGAAGCAATCCTCGTTTCTTCTCATAAGAAACACGATGCTCTTGACAAGTTACGCATGTTGTCACAAAGTGGGCAACATCGTCTTTCATGTGGAGCCAATAAAACTTTTTAGTTATCACTGCTAAAGTGGACTTTTCTCTTTTATGATCTGATAAGAGCGCATCATGACATTCTTTGAGTAACTTCGTCCTAAGTTTTCCTTGTCTCACATAAACCCGACTTTGCTTGAACATGAGTAAACCATGTCTCAACTGCACGTTCTGCAACTTCACTCCTCGCTTGAGCCCTTCTAGGTACTCCTTCGCTTGGTCGTCCTCCATGTAACCTTCACGTATTCGCCTCTCCAAGTCTGACTCCTTAGGATACATAGCTCGCAAAATCTGTGTTGACGATGAAAGATATTCCTCCTTGCGCCTCAAGGCATCAGGGACCACATTGTCCTTTCTCGCTTTGTGGATTAATTCCACATTCATGAGCGCCAAGATATCATGTCATCGTAGTTGCTTCGGCGTCACTCGATCTTATGTCTCAAAGTACTTGAGCGAAATATTATCAGTATACACTTGAGTTTTGTGAAGTCCCAAGTAATGTCGTCATTTCCTCAAGCAATGACCACTGCAAACAGTTCCTTCTCGTGAGTCGGTCATCGACTCTCCATCCCACATAACTTCTTGTTTTCGTATGCTACAGGTTCTCCATCTTGCACCAACACTCCGTCAATCGCATAGTCGCTCGCGTCCGTGCGCACCTCGAATGGTTTGTCGAACTCTGGCAGGTTAAAACTGGCACCTTTGACAAAATAGTTTTGATCGTCTGAAACGCATCATCCACCTCCTTGGTCCAACTTATTTGTGCGTCTTTGTCCGTCAAGTCCGTCAACGGCTTTGTAATCTTTGAAAACCCCTTCACTCGTCACAAGATGTCGTCGATGTAAACGATGACAAACTCATCCATCTCCTCGTGAAAAATTGTGTTCATCAATGTAGTGAACGTCGAAAGGACATTGCAAAGTCCAAATGACATTACAACGAATTCAAACGATCCGTATCTGGTTCGACAAGCGGTCTTCTCAACATCTGGATCAGCTATCCGGATCTGGTAATATCATGACTTCAAGTCTATCCTATTGAAGTACTTTGCGTCCGCCAGCCTATCAAAAAGGTCTATCTTTGATAAAAGATAGTTATTGAGTGCACGATAATCTACGTAGAGTCGTAACTTCTCATCTTTCTTCTTTGCAAAAAGAACTGAGGCTCCATAAGGTGACTTACTGGTTCAAATATATCCCCGTGCTAATAGCTCGTCGAGTTGCCTTTTCAACTCAATAAGGGGCTTTGGAAGGTGGTTCTGATCTTGACAAAACCTCGATCTTGTGGTCCACCACCCATCTTGGAGATAACTCAGCAGGTAACCTGACAATCATCGCCACTCAGCAGGAAAACTTCTCATGTACAATTAGATATGAATTCGATGAAACTCAATCCCTAGAAGACATAGACAAAGTTTCTGTAACTAAGTAATCAATCAAATCTCAGAGAAGAAGTTACATCAACTTCTAGTAACTACCTCTTCAGCTTCTTAACTTGGCTCCTCGACACACCAGACTAAACGTTCTCTCTCTAGTTCTGTCTACTCATGTCTACATTTTCGTGCTCCTCCTTGAGTGTGGATGTGTCGAACTTACTGTGCGTGCACGTGTGTGTAAACTAAACATCAATCCCAAGTCTTATACTGCTTCATGGGCATGGACTGACCAACATTCGAGCAAAACTGCTTCTAATCATAAGAAGAAACTCCCTTGAACACAATCACAACCCAGAGGATGAAATCGACCAATTGTCAAATGACCACCTCATCTTTGGACTTCGATTTCTCTAAGTTGGAAAGTTCTTCACTATTCTTGCTCTAACTAACTTTGTCACATGGACAATGATCTAAAAACAGGTAACTCCAGATTCTTGAAAGTTAGCGAGGCATAAAAAGCTTTGGACCTAACTAAATTTCCTATCTATTCTTGGTCACCAGGTTTGATATCCATGGCATCCGCACATGTGTGTCTAATTCGGTTTCTAGTATCATGTGCTGCTCTGCTGACACCTCTGGTGCGACTGAGGTAGCATCCGTCTCAGTGGTAGCCATGTGTTCATCTGTACTCAACTCGGAAGACGAAAGATGACTTTGGAAAGCCGTACTCAGCTTCGCTTCTGGGCTCTTTTGCAAGGTCTGATTGCTGCTTGGAAATTTAGTGAACTCATGAGGTTCGGAGGTAAACATTACCTCCACTTTGAATACTTGAGAAGCTGGCTCGTTGTCCTTCAGAAGACATCTTGACTTATGGGACTTCTTCTCGTGCTTTCTCCAAATCCAATGTTGTTACCACGAAGTGAACAGCTAGGGCCGTTCGGGAGCCTAGACCCAGACAGACATCACGAGCGATTGGACCGCTAGGTGTGCTGGATGCACCGTTTAGGACCCTGGACTTTATGGGAAGTCTGTCCCAAGTCATATTGTGACTTGCTCATGTTTGGGACCGATCTAGGCGGGTCTAGGTAGAGACTTAGGGAATGATGAGCTTGATGATTAGGGAGACGGTCCGGCTCCAGTCCGGACCAAACAGAGTTAAGATAAGTGGTGCATGGACGCTAACTTGTGATCGTGATTTGCAGATTAGCGGTGTAAATTTTGTGACCAACTGAGCAAGAGCTTCTGCTGACGCAACAATGCGGTAGGTGCACGAAAAGTGGTATCAGAGCCGACGCCTCGGTGAGCGAGAACTTGAGGTAGCGACTGAAGACTGGACGCTTGAAAAGAGACGTGAGACACGAAGCGAATCAACATTTCTAGGTGAACACTTGGAGCGATGACCGACATAAGACAGAATTTCAAGAGAAAGATCAAGAGACGAGCGGCGGCTGACATCAAGACTAGATCGAAGCTAACCTCGAGGTACAATCAGAGGCGATAATCGATAACCTTCACCCCAACGTCAACGAAGCTCTGTACCAGCTGCGGCACCTGTGCAGCAAGATGGAGTCTTTCTTGCGGTGCCCAACGATTCAGGCGCGGGAAGTCAAGGAGCGTTGTATGCGAAACTCATCAAGATGATGAAGACCATGCAAGAGGGTATGGTTTCCAAGAATAAACATATCACTGAGCTTGAGACAAGCCAAGGGAGTTCTTCGTCTACCAGAAAGCTTTGTAAGACAAATCTGTCGATCCCGTTTTCAAGTATAGAACGGACTCGCAAGGTTAAAGATTTCTTAACTGAGTTGGACTTATACTTTGAGACGCAACAGGCTCAGGAGTCAGACAAGATGAGAGCGGCGGTTATGTTCTTGAAGGATCATGGACTTCTCTGGTGGATTGCATACAAGGATGAGCATACCTTGACCATCTCGGCGTTTGGTTGGAAGGAGTTCAAGGTGTTGCTTGCGGAACGATTCACTCTGGAGTATCAAAGGATTCGAGATGATGTTGAGCTAATTAGGCTGAAACAAACGGGGACCTTAAGTGCTTATGTGCGCGAGTTCGGTGCCAATCGATTCGTTCTCCAAGTGGACTGAAGAGACCAAAATATGTACTTTTATTGAGGGACTAAAGTCTAGCTCAGAGAAGACTCTCTTCCAGATGTCGGAGCTACCTCTCGGTCTTCCAAGCTTCTCAAATCCACATCTTCCTAAAGAGACTAGAAGATTGGAAAGGCTGGCAGAATGCACTAGAAGACGTGAGGATCCGTTACGGATCTCTTCTGTCTGACCCATAGCAGCCGATTCTTTCTTTTTCCCAAACTTAGAAGAGAGTTGTGAGAAGTCTTGCTGACAAAATCTGGAGAGAATGGTCGAGGGTCATGTCTTCTCATCATGCGGCAAGCTTCTTCTAAGTGTGTATGAGAGGGGAGAAGTCAGAGAACATAGTGCAAATGTCTTGAGTCTGTTGCGAGGATAGATTGCGTGTAGGAAGCAGAAGACAGGTGAGACCAGTGAAGGGAAGCCTGGCTTTGGGAGGTCTTGCGAGAAAGATATTGAATCAGAAGCTGTCTCGGGAGTCTTCCCAGAAGCCACTGTCACCGCAGGAGCCCGCAACCATCTTCTGAACATGTTACACACTCTACTTCTCGCAAATCTTGTATCTTCTGTTAGGAAGTAAGATGTAATGCAAGGTGGGTTGTCTTCTTAGGAATTTATGCGAGGCCTTGCTTAGTTAGGATTGTTTAGATATAGCTCGGAAGACGAGAGCTATTTAGGAAGCACTGTTAGAATCTCGAAGACAGAGTAGCTATCTTCTAGAAGACTAGATTCGTCTTCTGAGAGTGGAAGCTAGACTGTGAGAACTTGAGAAGGACTGAGCCTTCGGTTCACAGTAAGTACGTGTGGCTTAGTGCAACACAGTTTCAAGTATGTCGATGCATCCTCGAGGGTTGATGTTACCGGCAGCAGAACTGGCCGAGGTCAAACCCTTCATCAGGAGTTGGGTCTCGACTTCTTCTTGTGGGATTGGAACCTTGCCGACCAAGGTCTTCTGGAGGAGGTTTGGACAGCCTTACTGCCTCGCAATTGTGTACTTGCGAAGGCAGGAGTAGCTCGAGGAAGACCATCTTCCTAGACCGAAGATTGGTGACGCAGGGCCTTCCACAGATCAAAATATGAGAACCGAGGTTGTTGGCTCGAGAAGAAGATCTTACCCATGATCTCGGGTAACTGACATGTGCTTGGAAGCCCAACTTGTCTCTTCCTGAAGGACAAGCAGGGAAGAAATGGCTGGAAGGTTGAATCTTACCGGGAGCCACATAAGCGTCTTTTGGCGAAGCTGTTCTTTCACCTCTTTCCTAAAGGGAAGGCGCAGAAGACGAGATACCTTGGAGATCATGACATAGAGTTCCTAGAAGCAGTGTGTGCCGAAGAGAATATCAACTGGGGTGCGTTCTTCCACGCTTATGTACAGGCAGAGCTGATGTACTTAGGTACCCCGGCAGGAGGACATCTTACTCCATTCTTCTGTTACATGTACGTGACCAAGGGAGATCTCACGGAAGATCAGTTGGTGAGATATGGACCAACAGGGCAGCATGAAGCGAAGGAGGAGACCTCGGGAGAAGACGACCGAGCAGCAGCGATGACTCCTCCTCCCACTCTGATGCCGTAGATGAGGCCCAGTACTCATCAGAAGACGCTTCTGGTGAGAGAAGACGACTCCAATGGATCGGAAGACGCGACACCACCAAGGAAGATGGGTCCTAGGAACGTGTCTAGGAAGATCACCTCCTTCTCGATCATTCATTCTGGATCGGAGTCTGACTCACCAAATGAGCCATTGAGTACACGAGCTGCGCAGAAGACCGTTTCTGCCATGAGGAGAGATCTTCCACCCCGGAAGATGAGAAGAATAGCTTCTTCTCGTGCGTAGAAACAAAAGACCATAGTGGTAGAAGATGCATCCTTGCCTCGGGAAGACAAGGTCGACACCTCTGATCGGATTGTGGAGATGAACTTATCTTCCGCGGGAAGAAGACTGGAAGAGTTCAGTGCCTTCTTCCACTCAGAGATCCAGCCAGCTATGGAGTTGCTGGAGAAGAGAGCGAAGGCTCAAGAGAAGCCGCTATAGCCTGGATTCGGTCTGTGCACCCTGATTCAGCAGGAAGAAGGCCAGAAGAAGGTAGAAGCGTTGGAAGCCAACCTCCGCACCACGGAGAAGCTCGCAGCGAAGTACAAGGTGGAAGTAGCTGCTTCTGCCAAGGAGCTAACGCAGCTGAAGAAGAGCAACCAGGAGTTGCAAGCGCGTTTATAGCAGCGTGACCAGGAGGTTCTGCGAGTGTGGGGTAAGATCACCGCCCTTGCAGAGAAAAAGACGACATGGAAGACACTGCGGGAAGCCGCAAGATCGCAGACTGCAGCCGAGAAGACGCAACGGGAAGCAGCGGAAGCTCGTGCACAAGGGATGTTAGCTCAGTCGGTGGAAGCGCTTCGGAAGAAGTTCAACTTCACCACGGGTAGGAAACTTCTTACCTTAGTTAGAGAATGGGACGATGAGTCGAGAGCGATGTTGGTAGAGTGCAAGGAGAGCATGTTCAAGTATTTGGATCTGCAGATAGAGGGAGACACTCTATGGTCTTCTCTTGATTCCTTCACCTCCAACTGCATCTTCCCAAGCCTCGGCACCATTGACTGGATCCGACTTGGAGAAGGAGGAGTTCGACCTCGTTGTCCACTTGGTAGTGATAGCGTTGGAAGCCGAGAAGACCCCAGAAGAAGCCCCGGAAGACAAGATGTCTTCTGGAAGACAAGAAGAAGAGCTGTCTTCCCAGGTATTCCGAGTGGAGGAAGCGACTTCCCTGGACCCTTATGAGGTCACCATGACTCCCAGTGTCAGACTAGTGCCTCAGAAGAGCAAGGAAGCATAAGTCGACCCAGCTTCCTAGAAGACGCTTTCGTCTTCTGAAGCAGAAGCAGAAGCCAAAACAGCAGCATCAGAGCCAGCGACGAATGTTGAGGAGGAAGCCACCTCAGTGACACCCGAGGTAATTGCAGGGCTTTCCCAGCTTATCAGAAGCCGAGCTAGTAGTTCAAGTAGGAGTAGATCCAATGGAGATTACATCCGAGCAATTAGAGTAGGTAGCAAAGCGCAGAAGACAAGTTGACTTGTCTAAACTTAGTAGGAACTGAATATGCTATCTTGGGAGGTGGCAGTTTAGTGTAATATAAGATAAGTGATCATGTGGCAGAGTAGACAGCGCAGGAGTAGTAAGGTGGATGGCTAATTAGGAAAGAGAACTGCTTGCATGTGGGGTGGCAGCCTTCTGACAGCGCCCATCTCTCCCTGGTTGTAATTGAAGATTGGAGGGGAACTTCTCCTGCGTCTCAAGGCAAATGCATAAGTAGGATGACAGAGTAGGATTCCGGACACATTAAGCACATTATACACACTTGAGAGGCGCACTAAGTACATTAGTACTTGTTGTGTACTATGCGCACACACACTACACCGGATGTTAGAGACATACAAATAGGTTGGGATTATACCGGAGGGGTCTGCATGCTCGTCACCAACAGTGGTTCGAAGATGTAGCTGGAGGTAGTGGATAGTTTAGGAGCAAGGAACGGCATCCTCGTGTAGTCTTGTTGGCTAGACTGATGTGTCGAGGAGTAGGAGCAGGAAGTAGAGGGGGTGAACTTCCCAATGCCAATGTGACTTCTTCTCGGAGAATGGATGGCTGATTTGAGTGCAGAAGCTTTGTCCATGTTTTCTGGGTGGTGGATTTTCTTAGATTCCCTCCCGATTGTGCATGAGAAGCGTTCTTCTTGAGTGGCGATGACTATCAGCAGTTGTGCAGATTCGCAGCTTGGCTCGTCCAGTGGAGCACTTTGGATCTACGTACAGACGGTCTTATGGGTAAGAGATCTTAGAAGACAAAGTAGTCGGAGCAACGAGAGAAGAAGAAAGAAGCCTTCTTCCCACAGCAGAAGACGACATCCTCAAGTAGAAGACGGTGCAACTATACGCACGTTTGTTGTCTTCCTCCCCAAACTATTACAAGCAGAGATGGCTTGTTAGTCAGGATCCGGACTAGAAGCCTGTCGGAATCTTAATTTCTTATTCTTATTTTGTTTTTCTCTCGTTTAGATTTTCCCTTCTTTCCCATCTTCCTCATCTTCTTATCTTCTTCTAGTGAGCTTCCGAGACTTATATTGAGCTTCCGTGAAGGTGAATGTCGTTGTAGTGCTGCAGGAAGACCGTTTCTGTAGATAGAAGCTTGGGAAGGCTACAGGGGGCATACACCCTGTGATTAATCTAACCCGTTGGAATGTGAGAGAGAGTAAGATGTAACAGCCGTTGCTAGTCGACTTCTGCGAAGCAGGAGCAGTCTTCTGGAGGTGTGAGAAGCCGAGCTGAATCCTCAGAAGCCGAGAATTGCTTCGGGAAGACGGTACTGAGAAGACCGGAAGAAGTGACCTGGAAGCAGGAAGTGTCTTCCCGAGCTTCTCTGTGAATGGTTGTGTGATATTTTAGTTAGTAGTTGTTTGTTTAGGTCTAGAGCACCTTTTGGAGAGTTTGGAAGACGTGTGGTTTTGTGAGAAGACGGGATTTTTAGGCAAAACCCGTGTGTTTGTGTGTTTGAACAGATCTTAGAACTTAAAGCAACGTTACTTGTGCAAATCCTCCGTGGGAACGATATCTTGTATACTAAATGGACAAAAGGAGTAATCCTGCGACACTACAACTTGCTACAACTATGGCGAGGCGGGCCATATTGCTAAGGGGTGTACGAAACCTAAGATTAGTAACTGTAGCATGAATGCGTTTGTTGCAAAGGACTTGTTGGAGGGCCAGATGACTGTGACCTTGAGAACCACGAAGAAGACGCCGGGATTGATGTTTCTACAAGCCAAGGTTGCTAACCGTGATGTTACTTTTCTTGTGGACACATGAACGACTCACTCCTTCATAAGTCCAAAGTTGGTGAAGAAGTTGGACTTGTCTACCTCCAAGGCAGACAAGCCTATTCAAGTGCGCTTTGCCAAGGGCAAGACGTACCAAACTTCTGAAGTAGCCTTGGACGTACGATTTGCGTGTGGGAAGTTGGAGTTCACAGAGAACTTCACGGTGTGCGAGATGGATGATATCCATGCGGTTTTGGGAAACACTTTCTTGGACAGATTTGAAGTGGAACTTAGGTGGAAACCTTTAAGGTTAAACGTTAGAGTTAAAGGGCGGAAGCTAGGAGTGAGGCTGATCTAGAAGGTGCGGAAAATTGACGACTTTGCGATGAATTTGATCAAGGGCAAACAAATGGACTTCAACGTCTGGGTCATGTGTTTGATGCGGATTGCAGATTTGATGACGGGTGACAGACAAGAGGAAACATCAAGAGACGCGACTAAACTTCTGAAGGTGCTTCGCAAAGTGATTAAGGAGTTTGAGGATGTCTTGACGGATGAGTTACCTCCAAGGCGGGTGGTGGATCACAAGATCGAGGTCTTGCCAAGGTCAGAACCACCTTCCAAAGCCCCTTATCGACTCAATCAGGTGGAACTCCTTGAGTTGAAAAGACAACTCGGCGAGCTATTAGCGCGGGGATATATTCGAACCAGCAAGTCACCTTATGGAGCCCCAGTTCTTTTTTCCAAGAAGAAGGATGGGAAGTTACGACTCTGTGTAGATTATCGTACACTCAATAAGATGACGGTAAAGAATAATTATCCCTTGTCAAGGATAGACGACCTCTTTGATAGGTTAGCAGGCGCAAAGTACTTCTGCAGGATAGACTTGAAGTCAGGATATTACCAGATCCGGATAGCTGATCTAGATGTTGAGAAGACCGCTTGTCGAACCAGATACGGATCGTTTGAATTCGTAGTGATGTCTTTTGGACTCTACAACGCCCTTTCGACGTTCACTACATTGATGAACACAATTTTTCACGAGGAGATGGATGAATTTGTCATCGTGTACATCGACGACATCTTGATCTACTCCAAAACCTTGGAGTCGCACGCGGAGCAGCTAAGGGTGGTGTTGACAAAGTTGCGGGAGCATAAGCTGTTTGTCAACGTTGACAAGAGTGAATTTGGTTTGGAGCGCATTAACTTCTTGGGACATGTCATTAGTGCAGAAGGAGTCGCTGCTAAGAATCGCTATATCTCCTTCACTGTAGTCTCCGACTACAGTGAAGGAGATGCAGCGATTCTTAGGATTGGCGCAGTTCTACCGCAAGTATGTGAAGGGGTTTTCAAAGATCACGAAGTCGCTGACAAACTGGACGGGCAAAGACGCACAGGTACGTTGGACCAAGGAGGTGGATGATGCGTTTCAAACGATCAAAGCTATTTTGTCAAAGGCGCCGGTTTTGAAGCTGTCGGTGTTCGACAAACTATTCGAAGTGCATACTGACGGAGTGTTGGTGCAGGATGGAAAACCTGTAGCGTACGAAAGCAAGAAGTTATCTGGGACAGAGAGTCGATGGCCGACTCACGAGAAGGAATTGTTTGCGATGGTTGATTGCTTGAGGAAATGGCGGCATTACATAAGACTTCACAAAACCCAAGTGTATACTGACAACATTTCGCTCAACTACTTTGAGACACAAGATTGGGTGACGCCAAAGCAAGTATGGTGGCATGATACCTTGGCGCTCATGAATGTGGAATTAATCCACAAAGCGGGAAAAGACAATGTGGTTCTTGACGCCTTGAGTCGTTAGGAGGAATATCTTCCATCGTCAACACAGATTTTGCGAGCTATATATCCTAAGGAGTCAGACTTGGAGAGGCAAATACGTGAAGGTTACATGGACGACGATCAAGCGAAGGAGTATTTGGAACAGCTCAAGCGAGGAGTGAAGTTGCAGAACATGCAGCTAAGACACGGTTTACTCATGTTCAAGCAAAGTCGGGTTTATGTGGGACAAGGAAAACTTAGGACCAAGTTGTTAAAAGAATGTCACGATGCACCCTTATCAGATCATAAAGGAGAAAAGTCCACCTTAGCAGTGATAGCTAAAAAGTTTTATTGGCCTCACATGAAAGACGATGTTGTCCACTTTGTGAAAACATGCATAACCTGTCAAACGAACCGCGTTTCTTATGAGAAGAAACAAGGGTTGCTTCATCCTCTACCTGTGGTGCCCACAAATTACAGGATTCACGAACTTTTAAAATTTTTATGATTAATAACTTGTTTGTATAACTGAAGAAGCGTTGTTACTTAAGGTTACGTCTTCCTTAGCAAGAAGATGATCTTACGAGCTGTTTGTAATAGTAAGTTGACTTCTTCAGAAGACGACCATCTTCGGAAGAGCGTCTTCTCAGTTGCGTCTTCGGAAGACGGAAGACGGGAAGACGGCGGAAGACATCCATCTTTCGGAAGACAGCTACCGCGAAGGCCTAACCACGGCTTTTTCAGTAAAGGAGTAGTTGTACCTATTGGGTCGCACCGAACAGGTAGGTAGGTTAGGCAAGTCACTTAGGGTCGAAACTCCTAAACTGCGGGGAAGATACAGGAAGTGCATTAGTGGATTCTCCACATCTTCCTAGAGAGACTAGAAGACTGAAAGGCTGGCAAAATGAGCGAGAAGACGTGAGGGTCCATTTCGAGTCTCTTCTGTCCGATCCATAGCAGCCATTCCTTCTTCTTCTCAAACTTAGAAGAGAGTCGTGAGAAGACTTGCTGGCAGAATCTGGAGAGAATGGTCGAGGGTCATGTCTTCCCATCGAGCAGCAAGCTTCTTCTGACGTGCGTATGAGAGGTGAGAAGTCAGAAGAACAGAGTGCAATTGTCTTGAGTCTGTTGTGAGGATAGATTGCGCGTAAGAAGACGAAGACAGGTGAGACCAGTGAAGGGAAGCCTGACTTCGGGAGGTCTTCCGAGAAAGACATTGAATCGGAAACTGTCTCGGGTGTCTTCCTAGAGGCCACTATCACCGCAGGAGCCCGCAACCATCTTTCGAACCTGTTATGCACTTTATGTTTCGCGAATCTTGTATTTTCTGATAGGAAGTAGGATGTAATGCAAGGTGGGTTGTCTTCTTGGTAATCCATGCGAGGCCTTGCTTAGATAGGATTGCTTAGATATAGCTCGGAAGACGAGAGCTATCTAGGAAGTACTGTTAGAATCCCGGAAGACGGAGTAGTTGTCTTCTGGAAGACTAGTTTCGTCTTCTGAGAAGTAGAAGCTAGACTGTGGACACTTGGGAAGGACTGAGTCTTCAGCTCATAGTAGGTGCTTGTGGCTTAGTGCAACAGATCTTCCAGTATGACGATGCATCCTCGAGGGTTGGTGTTACCAGCAGCGGAGTTGGCCGAGGTCACGCCCTTCCTCAAGGAGTTGGGTCTCGATTTCTTCCTATGGGATTGGAACTTCGCAAACCAGGGACTTCTAGAGGAGGTGTGGGCAGCGTTATCATCTCGCAACCATGTACCTGCGAAGGCAGGAGTAGCTCGAGGAAGACCATCTTCCTGGACTGAAGATTGATGGCGTAGGGCTTTCCACATGTCAGACTCCGAGAACCGAGGGTATTGGTTTGAGAAGAAGATTTTACCCAGGGTCGTGAGTACGTGGCATGTGCCTGGGAGCACCACTTGTCTTTTCGTGGAAGACAAGCAAGGTAGGAATGGGTGGAAGATTGAATCTTACCGGGAGTCGAAGAAGCGATTTCTGGCGAAGCTGTTTCTGCATCTCTTCCCCAAGGGGAAAGCGCAGAAGACGAGATACCTGGGAGATCAGGACGTAGAGTTCCTGGAAGCAGTGTGGGATACCAGAGTACCCATCTACTAAGGCGCATACATCCACAACTATGTACAGACGGAGCTAGCGTACTTGGGTACCTCGGCGGGAGGACACTTGACACCTTTTCTCTGCTACTTGTACGTAGCCATGGGGGATCTTAGGGGAGATCAGCTGGCAGAGTATGAGCCAACCGGGCAACAGGAGGTGAAAGAAGAGATCTCGGAAGACGAAGATCGAGCAGCAGTCGCAACTCCCTCTCCCACTCTGATGCCACAGCTGAGGCCCGGCTCTCACCAGAAGACGCTTCTGGTGAGGGAAGACGAGTCTAGTGGGTCGGAAGACGCCACGCCACCGAGGAAGATGGGTCCTAGAAGTGTACCTAGGAAGCTTACCTCCCTCATTCATTCAGGATCGGAGTCCGACTCGGAAGAAAAACTGTTGAGTACCCGATCGGAGCAGAAGACCGCTTCTACAACACCTGGAGTCTTCCGAAGACTCCAGAAGACAAGAGAAGAAAGGATACTCCTACTGCGATGCGGGGAAGCACAATGAAGAGAACCGCTCCTGCAACGAAGGATCTTCCACCCCGGAAGATGAGAAGAGTAGCTTCTTCTCGTGCGCAGAAGATGAAGGTCATGGTGGTGGAAGAGGCTTCCTTGCCTCTGGAAGACGAGGTCGACACCTCAGAGCGAGTAGTGGAGATGAACTTGTCTTCCGCAGGAAGAAGGCTGGAAGAGTTCAGCGCCTTCTTCCACAAGGAGATCCAGCCAGCTATGGAGTTGCTGGAGAAGAGAGCGAAGGCTCAGGAGAGACCCTTGCAAGCTGGATTC